>OU745300.1:2500-10002500 GCA_916618145.1 Emmelina monodactyla
AACCTAACCTAACCTAACCTAACCTAACCTAACCTAACCTAACCTAACCTAACCTAACCTAACCTAACCTAACCTAACCTAACCTAACCTAACCTAACCTAACCTAACCTAACCTAACCTAACCTAACCTAACCTAACCTAACCTAACCTAACCTAACCTAACCTAACCTAACCTAACCTAACCTAACCTAACCTAACCTAACCTAACCTAACCTAACCTAACCTAACCTAACCTAACCTAACCTAACCTAACCTAACCTAACCTAACCTAACCTAACCTAACCTAACCTAACCTAACCTAACCTAACCTAACCTAACCTAACCTAACCTAACCTAACCTAACCTAACCTAACCTAACCTAACCTAACCTAACCTAACCTAACCTAACCTAACCTAACCTAACCTAACCTAACCTAACCTAACCTAACCTAACCTAACCTAACCTAACCTAACCTAACCTAACCTAACCTAACCTAACCTAACCTAACCTAACCTAACCTAACCTAACCTAACCTAACCTAACCTAACCTAACCTAACCTAACCTAACCTAACCTAACCTAACCTAACCTAACCTAACCTAACCTAACCTAACCTAACCTAACCTAACCTAACCTAACCTAACCTAACCTAACCTAACCTAACCTAACCTAACCTAACCTAACCTAACCTAACCTAACCTAACCTAACCTAACCTAACCTAACCTAACCTAACCTAACCTAACCTAACCTAACCTAACCTAACCTAACCTAACCTAACCTAACCTAACCTAACCTAACCTAACCTAACCTAACCTAACCTAACCTAACCTAACCTAACCTAACCTAACCTAACCTAACCTAACCTAACCTAACCTAACCTAACCTAACCTAACCTAACCTAACCTAACCTAACCTAACCTAACCTAACCTAACCTAACCTAACCTAACCTAACCTAACCTAACCTAACCTAACCTAACCTAACCTAACCTAACCTAACCTAACCTAACCTAACCTAACCTAACCTAACCTAACCTAACCTAACCTAACCTAACCTAACCTAACCTAACCTAACCTAACCTAACCTAACCTAACCTAACCTAACCTAACCTAACCTAACCTGACCTAACCTAACCTAACCTAACCTAACCTAACCTAACCTAACCTAACCTAACCTAACCTAACCTAACCTAACCTAACCTAACCTAACCTAACCTAACCTAACCTAACCTAACCTAACCTAACCTAACCTAACCTAACCTAACCTAACCTAACCTAACCTAACCTAACCTAACCTAACCTAACCTAACCTAACCTAACCTAACCTAACCTAACCTAACCTAACCTAACCTAACCTAACCTAACCTAACCTAACCTAACCTAACCTAACCTAACCTAACCTAACCTAACCTAACCTAACCTAACCTAACCTAACCTAACCTAACCTAACCTAACCTAACCTAACCTAACCTAACCTAACCTAACCTAACCTAACCTAACCTAACCTAACCTAACCTAACCTAACCTAACCTAACCTAACCTAACCTAACCTAACCTAACCTAACCTAACCTAACCTAACCTAACCTAACCTAACCTAACCTAACCTAACCTAACCTAACCTAACCTAACCTAACCGACGAGATTAAAATACTTGGGCTAATTGTCGACAAAAAACTTACCTTCAATAGCCACATCTCATATATATGTCGAAAAGCTGCAGGAATCTACAAGCAGATCGCAAGGACGGCAAAAACATCGTGGGGTCTCAGTCCGGAGAACATAAGGACTATATATCTTGCTGTAATTGAACCTATCGTTCTATATGCGGCAAGTGTATGGTCTCGGCACGCATCTAAAATCTCTGCTCAAAAACAACTGAATGTATTGACGAGGGGCTTCGCACAGAAAATATGTAAGGCATACAAGACTGTGTCATTACATTCAGCAATACTTCTATCAGGCCTGCTACCATTACATCTGAGAGTAGCAGAGGCAGGAGATGTCTACATGGCGAAAAGGGGAGTTCCTCAAAAAATCTTGATGGGAAGAAAAATCGAGAGAAAAGTAAGGCACAAAGACCTGCCACACCCCGCTAAGAAAGTTACTGTTACATACAGTAAAATTGAGAAGACAGAGGAAGAGGCGTTAAAAGAGGACTGTGAAAGAACAACAATTTATACTGATGGCAGCAAGTCGGAAAGCGGAGTAGGTGCAGCCATCACAGTGTGGAAGTGCGGAGTGGAAATTGAATCAAAAAAGTTTCGACTGGAATCTTTCTGCACCGTATTTCAAGCTGAGATGCTCGCCCTCCATGGTGCAACGGAAGCTGCATTGAAACAAAATACCAAGTACATCAGCATAATCAGTGACTCCATGTCGGCACTAGAAATGTTGACTCGCAGCAAACTAGACAATCCTCTGGCTCTCAAAATATATAAAAACATCGAACGTCTCCAGAAAGAAAACAAAGTTGTTAACCTGCATTGGACAAGAGCACACGAGGGAACACCTGGCAATGAAAGAGCGGATGAGCTGGCTAAAGCCGCCTCCAAAATGAAAGCTAAAGCCGCATATGACAGATGCCCAATTATATACGTTAAAACCCAAAAGAGAGAAGCCTCCGTTCAAGAGTGGAATAAAATATACACAGAAGGTGAAACGGCAGGGGTGACGAAGCTCTTCTTCCCGGACGCAGAATCTGCATACAAATTGGTCCGTGAAATTGGTATAGACCCTATATTAACGCAAGTCTTCACAGGACATGGCGGATTTTCTCAGTATTTATATAGATTTAAGTGTAAAGAGAATCCGTCATGTCCTTGCGACCCTGAGCAAGAAGAAACAGTGCAGCATATTATATCTGACTGCCCCATAAACGGAATAAATAGATACAATATACAACAGAAACTACACTCCGATATCACAACTCAAAATTATAATAGCCTATTAACAAACTCCAAAACCAGAACCCATTTCCTGTCATATCTAAAAGAAACAGCCATAGCAACAATAAACAAAAACAAAACCAGGGTAGAACCAACTCACCAAACCTCATCACAACTGTAAATATGTAAATAATAAAATTATATTAAAAAAAAAAAAAAAAAAAAAAAAAAGGGATATATTCCTTCCCCATTGTAAATACATGATCAAAAACATGATACCGCACATAAAACTTTCTGTAAATATGAACATAGTCACGAAAAAACAACAACTCCTACTTCCTTCTTCCTTTTAACTCTTTTAAAAGAATATGTAAAGCAAATAAAAACAATAAGCTTAAAAAAATGAAAAATGAAAAAACAAAGGCTTTGATATATGTCAAAGGTGACTCAGATAGAATATATAAAAAAAAAAAAAAAAAAAAAAAAAAAACCTAACCTAACCTAACCTAACCTAACCTAACCTAACCTAACCTTTTTTTTTTTTTTTGTTGACGCGGGGAAATGCGTTACGCACCGTACCCTTCACCGGGGAAGTGAAGGGCGTGTGTGGGACTCCCGGCGCCCTGAAAAGGGCGCTGCTCCTGGACGGCTGGATTGCCGGCCAGGGGTATACCCACTAAAACCCCGCGCGCTCCTTCTACGCCTTAGTGGTGGAGTCATGGGTACGGGACAAGCCTCACTCCACAACCCCACCGGCGTCAGCCCGTCTATGACAAGACGGGCCCTGCGCGGCCCCCCCGGTGTTGGTGGGGGGCCTGTGGGACCGACCGGGAGCGTCCGGTCGTTCCCACCCGTCGACGGCGGCGACCCGTGCAATGCGGGAGGAGGTGTCCCCACACCCCCTACCCGCAGGTCACCACCAGGCTGGAGAAGGGAGCGGTCATACAACCGCCTTCTCCGGCCCCTTCGACGTCTGCGGTGCGGCGGTGCGAGAGGATCCTCCTCCCGACCCCGCTCCGCCGCCTCCTTCTGCGAGATAACTTCCTCACAGAAGGAGGCTACTGCGGCCCAGGCCCCTTCGCTACCTATCATGGCGTACACCACACTAGGCAGCGAGAGGTCCGGGCCCACCGACGCCTGGAGGCACCGGCGCTGCTCCACCCAGGCCGAGCATTCGGCCAGGGTGTGCTGCGCCGTGTCCACCGGCGCGCCACAGTGGTGGCACGCCGCGGTCTCCTCCCTCCCGATCCTGCACAGGTACTTCCCAAAGCAACCATGCCCGGAAAGCACCTGCGACAGTCGGAAGGAGAGGACCCCGTGCCTCCGCTCGGTCCAGCCTTCGATTACTGGACCGATGGCGTCTAGGGTACGCCGGCCAAACTCCGCAAAAGCCATCTCCGCCGTCCACCGGCGGAGCATGACCCTGCGGGCATTGCGCCTGGCGGCGTCCCTCTCTTCGGGTGCCGGGCGCTCTCCGCGCGCCCGTTGGTCCGCCGTCCAGTGGTAGACGGCGGACTGCACCTCGGCCTCCAGGTGCCACGGCGGAGTGCCCGCCATGGCACAGGCCGCCGCGTGACCCACCGTCCCGTAAACCCGCGCCACTCGCTGAGCGATGGCGCGTTGTGGTTTACGGAGGAGGGTCACGTTTTCTCTCCCTAGAGAGTCCGCCCATATTGGGGCGCCGTACATGGCCATGCTACGTAGCATGCCGGCGTATAGTTGCCGGCATGCCGCAGCTGGCCCCCCCAAATTTGGCAGCAGCCACGCCAGCCCATCGGCCGCCTTCAGGAGGCGCGGTGCAAGTCGGCTGAAATGGGCGCCGAACTTCCACCGCCCATCCAGGATAAGGCCCAGATATTTCATCTGGGCCTTAACCTCCACCCGGACGCCGCCCACCATTATGTGGGCGTCGGGTGGCACGCGCTGCCGGGGCGCCGGGAAGAAGAGGGCCTCTGTCTTCTCCAGCGCCACCGATAACCCTAGCCGCCGTATTCGGTCAGCGACTAGGGTTCCCCCGACAGACGCCAGGGCGGCCGCCTCCCCGTAGGTGCGTCCCCGCGCCGTGACAAGGGTGTCGTCTGCGTAACAGATTACACCCATGCCACGGAGGAGACCACCCCGCAAGAGCCAATCAAACCCGATGTTCCACAGCAGGGGTCCAAGGACAGACCCCTGCGGAACACCGGACTCGACTCTTCGCCGCCCCAACCGGCCGTCCCTGTCGACGAACAAAACCTCCCTGTCCAGGAGGTAGTTCGCCAACAGGGCCCGCAGGTACGGAGGCACCCCATGGTATCGGAGTGCCTCCAGTATAGTGGCGTGAGGGATGGTATTGAATGCATTGGCGATGTCAAAGGACACCGCCAATACTCCATCCCCCGCCGCCACCGCCTCCTGCGTGACGCGCTTCAGCTCCTGAAGCGCGTCTATTGTGGACCGGCCCGCCCGGAACCCGTATTGGGCCTCCGATAGGTCCGGGCCAGTCCCCGTCAGATGCTCCTTGAGACGCGTGGCTATTACGCGCTCAAGAAGCTTGCCGGCGTCGTCTAACAGGACGATCGGCCTGTAGCCTGCCGGCGAGTCCGCCGGCCGGCCCTCCTTCCGGAGGAGGCATAGCGCCCCCTCCTTCCACACTTTCGGGAACCTCCCCGACGCTAGACAGCGGTCGAAGAGGTCCCGAAATCGCGACCCCATTTGGGCGGTGGCAATAGCCACCACCTTCGCCGGCACGCCGTCAGGCCCCGGCGCCGTCTTTTTGCCTCGGAGGCAGAGCGCCGCTGAGGCAAATTCCACCTCCGACACCGGGACGACTTCCGGGTCGGCAGGAGGGCCCATCCGCCGCGGCGGATCCATTGTTGGAGGGGTGATGTTGGATCGATCCGGGAACAGAACCCGGACCACCCCCTCCAACAACTCCGGCTGGAGAGTCTCTGTTATGGGGGGACCGATCGGGCGCAGCTTGTTGCGTGCTGCCCGATACGGTCTGCCCCAAGGGTCGTCATTGAGACTCTCCAGCATCTCATTTCTCGCTGCCTCCTTGGCCTCCGCGATCGCCTTTTTGAGGGTGCGCTGTGCCTCCGAGTAGGCGGCGTACAGGCGACCCTCGTTTTCAGCGTCACGGCGGCGACGTCGGCGGGCCCTCTGGTATGCCCTCCTCGCGGCCATGCAGTGCACTCGGAGGTCGGCGATCTCCGCCGACCACCAGTACACCGCGTGCCTAGGAGGGGGCCGGCGGGACCGAGGCATGCTGGCGTTGCATACCTCGGTCATACATTCCCTCAGCTGGAGAGCGGCGTCATCCACATCCGGACTGGCAGGTGGAGCTAGCCAGTCTTGAACAAACGCCGCCTCCTTAGCCGCGTCGCGGTCAAGCCGCGACAGGGCCCACCGCGGGAAAGGCGACTGACCCGTCCGACCCGCGGCTGGTGCACCCGGTGTGGAGATCTCTATTCGGACATAACGATGGTCCGAAAGAGTCTCCACCAGGTCCACCCGCCATTTGTGCACGTGGCCGGCCAGAGCGGGGGTGGCGAAGGATAGATCCACCACCGAACCCCCATTTGCCCGGACGCACGTCTGCACTGCCCCTCTATTTAGGAGCACCAGGCCCACGGATGCGGCCCACGACTCAACAGCCGTGCCGCAGTGGTCCGTGAGCCGATCGCCCCATGTCACGGACCTGGCGTTAAGGTCGCCAAGGACCGCGACTCGGGCCATTCCCACCCGCGCAACCACCGCCGTCAGAGTGTGGAGGTAGTCCTCAAACTCCGACAGCGGGCGGTTTGGGGAGAAATACACCGCCACAAGGGCGATGTCTCCCCACGCGGCAGCCACGTACCCAGATCCCCTCTCAATTAGAGAGAGGGGAGGAGAGTCCGCAGCAGGCCGCGGCGCGATGGCCACCAAGCCATTCCTGTCACCCAGCCAATTGGCCGGGATCGAGTATGGCTCGGCGACCACTGCAACGTCCCCCAACCACTCCGACAGCTTCTGGAACATTAAGTCCTGAGCTGCCTGGCCGTGGTTGAGGTTCACCTGCAGAATTTTCCGATGGCCAAACCTTAACATTGTTCGGCCATCGGACAATCAGCTACACTCGGGGTGACCCGAGCACCTGCAGGGGCAGGCCGAGTGGCGGCCTGCTCCTTGCCCTTCCTTGATGGGGGGGTGCATTTAGCACCCCCCATAACGTGCCCTGCGGACCGCCCGCTGGCCGCACAGACGGCACAGCGGGGGTCTTTTTTGCAGGAGGCCTGCTTGTGGCCCGGCTGCCCACATCGGAGACAGAGTAGCGATCTGTCTACCGGTGATGGGCAGCACTGACGGGCGTGTCCGAGCGCGTAGCATCGGAAACAGCGCATAGGCTGTTCCTCTAGCGCCCGGACCACGGCTGAACTAAAGCCAATTAGTAGCCGCCCTTTTTTAAGGACGGCTTCTATGGCTGCCACGGGGCACCGTAGCCTGATACGGCCCATGCCCCCCGCCCCAGGTCGAATTTCTCCGGCCTGTATGGCCTCTACACCACAGCCACCCGCTGCCGCCACGGCAGCAGCCACCTCGCCCTTGGTAACAGAATCATCTAGTTCCGATACCACCAGGGACGAGGTTTTGACTGGGCGTGCCACCTTGGCAACATCCGCGATCGCCTCCGCCATTTTGGCGGCGAAGGCGTCGGCCTGCTGCTGCCGGTTGGCCCCCGGGAACTCGAAGATCCGAGCTCCCGTTTGGGTCCGCCGGCACGTAACTTTTTCGATCCCCATTTCTTGGGGTCGAACTGTTTGCCGGGCTCGGACAAGCACCGACTCATAAGTTTCTCCCTTCTCGACGGCATCTGGCGATAGAGTCACAACGACCGCCGCCGTCTTTGGGAGAGACACCTTCTTTTTCCCCTTTTTAGGGGTCGTCGCAGGGGCTGCCTTCTTGGCAGGCCCCTTTTGCGACTTAGAAGAAGGCTGAGGCGCCTTCTTCTTCTTCCCTTTCTTCCCTACCGTCGTCCAGCCATCATTGGCCGTGGTGGCAGACGGCAACATTGGGTCCTCTTGTGAGGTCTCCTGCGCCCATGATGGACCAGCCACTGGTTCCATCGGGGCCGGAGTCGGGGCCGGAACCGAAGGTTTGGCCGTCTTGGCCTTGCTCTTCTTCCCCCCCGCCACCACCGTCTTCTGCGCCCAGGATGGACCCGCAACTGGTTCCATCGGGGCAGGTTTTGGGGCCGGAGCCGAAGGCTTGGTCGCCTTGCCCTTGCCCTTGCCTTTTCCAGCCGGCTTCTGCGCCGCAGGCGCAGGGACCGGTGCAGCAGGAGTTACCACCTCCACACTGCGTCTCCTGTCCGCCGCAAGGGGCGGTCGCACAACCTTTGCAGGAAGGAGGCGGTCCTCGATGCCTGCCAGGGCGGAACGCACAAATGTCCGTTCCTCCTGCAGGACATCTCTAATAACCTCCTTAAAATTGGGAGGCGGTGCCGCCTGGAGTTGTTTACGGAGCTTCTCGAGTTCCTTCTCCATTAGGCCAATCTGAAGGCTCTGGTGCTCGATGGTGGCCTCGAGCCTGTCATTTTCCTCCGAGGCGCTGCGGCTGATTGTTTCGGCAACAATCTCATGCAGGGTAGCTGCAGAAGCCTTCAGCGCCTTCTGGAATCCACTTTTCAGATTCCCCGACTTTTGTGCCACCATGAAGATGGTGTCTATCTCGGCTTCAGCCTGCTTCTTGAGCATGGCGCTCAACCGATCAATATCCGTCTTTGCGGACGGAGCATTTCGCAAGGCGAGGTATTTAGACCGAGCCTCCTTGTTGGCACGCGTCATGCTCACCACCTTCTCTTCAGCGTCCTGCTGTTTTTCCAGGCGCTTCCTTTCTGCCAATTCGGCCTTTGCCTCGGCAAGCTCAGCTTTCGCCTTGGCTAATCCAACATATTCCCCAGTAGTCGGGGGACGGCCTCGGCCACGTTTGGCCTTAACAGTCTTATTAGACGAACAAGAGTCGTCAGTGAGCTCTTCCGAGCCATCAGACCGCGGCCTCTTCTTCCTATAGATCGATGGATCCCCAACAATTGACGAACTGTCCGACATATCGTCGTCCGGTATGTCGGTTTTGTCGTCGGGCCTCCTGAAGAGGCTTACACCAAGCGCCGAATTTGGTCGGCTAACCGAAGGCGACGCGTTTCCGTCGGGATAGTCCAACGGCACCACGACCGCCAACGGGTCCAGCTCGGTTTGGCCCTGAGAAGGGCCTTTTTTCTTCCCGGGGGATACGGGAGCCTTCTTAGTCATATCGGAAGAAGATAGATACATTCAATCCGCACAGTATAGTCCTCAAGATTCGGTCACCTACCACTGTTGGCCACTGCGTTACCGCGCACCAAACAGGGAGGGTCCAGGGCAGACGACGGGGACGTACTTTCGGACACTGTGGGGGCTGCCCCAACCTAACCTAACCTAACCTAACCTAACCTAACCTAACCTAACCTAACCTAACCGAGTGCGCCCGCTCCCATCCTCGGGAACGCAGCTTTTCTAAGGCCGCTCCGCGCTCAAAAAAAAAAAAAAAAAAAAAAAAAAAAAAAAAAAAAAAAAAAAAAAAAAAAAAAAAAAAAAAAAAAAAAAAAAAAAAAAAAAAAAAAAAAAAAAAAATCGCTCTGATGGCAAAAGTGCTCCAATTCTAACCGGACTTTCGCGAAAGTGAATCATTTAGTGCAGTTTACAAGTGGCCAAAAAGGCAAAGTGATCACTAAAGGATTTCAGTGACTCCTGGAGTAAAGGTACTGTTTTTTCAAACATTTAGTGAAAAGTTTTTTCTAAAAGTGCGTGCGCTGCCTCGAAACGATCGACGACCATATACTTTTATAGCACCGTTACAAGCGCCTCTTCAAGACGCTTCTTCTGACACCACTTTCAGTTTTGTGACATTTAAATTTGTGAAGTTATTCCAGTTCTTGTAGTTTTTGGTTTTCCGTTTTTAACTTCACTGGACTTTTTCACCCCCAACCCCTCAAGTTTTGTTTACTGACTTTTCACCACCGTATGCCCTAACTCATCAAGAACACACCCTCAAAATTTCAAACCCATACGACCAGGATCGAGGGAGTTACAGCGTTTTTCAGTGAATCAAAAATAATTACCAACCGCACTTCAATTCCTTCGTGGACGCTGATTGGTCGAAAATCACGTCATTAGGTCGGCGCATGACGGTCAAGAGGTGTCGTTTTCGAAATCGCCAGTCAAGACCGAGTCGTTTTGGCCCCAGTTTCGTCCCAATTTAATAGATTTCCGTCTCTGAACGAGTGTTTTGCCCCAATTTTGGGGCCAAATCGGAAAAAAAGTGGGGCGAAATCAAAAACCAACATAGACCTCCTTTTTTTAAGTTGGGTAAGTTACTGGACCCCTTATAACTCCCCCCACCATCTCAGACCACCATCAGGAGTTATTACCAGAACACCCCTACTGGCTTCTGAGGGGATAACTCCTCAACGGAGCGTCGAAGGTCAATTCGGACTTCGGTTTCGACCCCTCCAGAGGACCATCCACCACCACAACCAGGGACTACTCCTCGACTAAGATCCTGGCATATCTTCGGACTGGAGCATCGGACACCAGGTTCGTCTTCAGATTTGGCAACTCCTCATCACTCCCCTTCCACCTCGGGACTTGGCCACCACCAGAGCACCCCTCCTGGCTTTTCAGGGGATAACTCCTAAACGGAGCGTCCTAGGTCATTTTTGACATCAATTTCGATCCCCCTGATATAACCCCCGCACCAGCCCAGGACCAACATCAGGGACCACTCTTGGATGAAGAACCCCTCGTATCTTCGTAACGGTGCGTCGGAGACCAGTTCTGTTTTCGGTTCTGGTAGCTCCTTAGAGGTCCCCTTCCACCTTGCTACTCAGTTTCCACCAGAACACCCCGGTTCGCTCCGCAGGGGATAACTCCTCAACGGAGATAGATAGAGACACGCGGTTTGCGGGAAAGGATTCAGTGCCTCCCCCTGGATACAACCCACCCGCTACGCCTTTGCAAAAGTGAAGTGTTAATTTTTTTTGACTTTTTTTTGTAACTTTTTTTGTGACTTTTATTGACTTTACGTATAATATGCCGATCACTCGCTCGCCTGTCAAAGCGCGCGGTGCTTCGGGGCGCCCGCCGTTTGTCAAGACGGCAAACACGCGTCAGGCCACCGACGACCAGATGCCCTCAACCTCGAGGGCACCCCAGGCCTGTGACCGGCCACATACCCCGGAGGCATCCGCAGCGCAAAAAGCCACCGAAGACGTGCTGCCTTCAACATCGAGGGCCTACCAGGCCCGTGACCGGCCACTCACCCCGGAGGCGTCCGCAGCGCATGAGCTCGACTCTGCCCCACCACTGGACAGAACTTTTAATTTATCGCCCATGATTCCGATAGACCCACCCGATGACTTCTACCCAAGTGATGCGCCTGACGACTTAAACGTTACACCCTCGTTAAGATTAGAAATCTCAGACTCGGAAATACCATCTATACCGGCTGCGTCCTCAGAACCCCCCACCAAGGTAGCGAAGAAGAAGGCTCGACCACGCCTAGATTTTCCATCCATTCCCGAAGCCTTGCTGGAGGGAACCGCAGTCTCAGGGCACCTGCAAAAGATTTATAACCATCTGATAAACATCCCAAAAATATTGAACGAGACTAAGAGCGTCACTAAGGCGGGGAGGAGCAATGCAGTTAAGGCTGCGTTCGATGCGGCGAAGCTGGTCGCCGAGGTCAACAACCTTCTTGCAGAGGGCTGTCCTGCCCCCCCGTCTGAGAATAACATCAACCTCAGCGCCGACATACCATCCATCATCGAGAAGGCCGTTGCCAAGGCAGTGCGAACGGAGCTGGGGAGGGCTGCTGCTGCTTCGGCCTATCCGCCGCTTCCCTACCGACCTTCACAACCCTCACAGCCCTACCCAAACCCTTCCGGGTCTAAGGTGAGGACATGGCAGGCCTCTGCGAAGCCAACAGTCCCTGTTACCAGACCTGCCCTGATCATGACGTGTAAGGAGGGCCCAGAGGCTCCTAGGGAGAAGTCGGTTCAGACCCTAAGGCGCCTTGTTAATTTCAAACAAACCGGATACACGGCGGCAAAAGTGGTCCAGCTCTCCAGGGGTAAAACCAGGGTAGAGTTCGAGAAGAAGGAGGACCTAGACGACGCACTGAGTCGTATTAACGCCGCCGCTGAATCTGAGGGTGTCTCGGCAGAGCCTGAGCGGAAGATCGACCCCAAAATCTTGATTAAAGGCATCAGCAAGGACGTGCCTCGGGAGGAGCTCATCGAGTGCTTAATATCGCAGAACCCCGAGCTGACCGACTTCTCCAGGAGCAAGTTTAACTTGCTCTTCATTTCATCGAACAGAAGCCCCCACTTATACAACGCCACCATCACCGTGCCGCCTGGGTCGTGGCCCCGTCTCTCAAACCTTGAGCGCCTGCGCCTTGAACACCAACGCGTACATTTTGAGGAATCGTCCCCACTAAAACAGTGCCGCCGGTGTTTCCAATTTGGGCACACCGTAGGGCGCTGTACTGCTGAGGAGGACCTTTGCCGCCACTGCGGCAAGTCGGGCCACACTCAGCGCTCCTGTCCCATCGCCGCAGCAGACCCCATCTGCACCAACTGTTGTGCGCATAACGCGAAATTCCATACAGAGGTAAGTGCCAAACACTCAAGTTTATCGTTCTCATGCCCAAGACGCATCTCCATGCTAAACCGTGTACAGTCCAAGGTAGATTATGGCCAGTAACGTTAAAAAAGCTTTCTCATTCATCCAAATTAACCTGGATAAAAGTTATGCCACTACGTATAATTTTCTTAGTTTTTTTGCGCGTAACAAACGCTGTGATATCGCTATGGTCACGGAGCCATATGTGGGATCCCAGGGGGGTGGGGGGGCCATGGGCGGAGTAGGTGTGGACACATTTCAGGTCATCTCTGACGACACTCCAACCAGAGCAGTTATTTACATTCACAATAGGTACGCCATCAAAACCAAAGCTATTCTTTTATCACAATTTTCCTGCCCAGATTTAGTTGCCGTCAAGCTCTATTCTGGAACGAACAGTGTCATATTAGTATCAGTCTACATCTCTCCCTCCACGGTCCCCACCACTCTATTAGATAAGATCAAGTCAGTTCTCGACTTTGCTAACGGCCGTCGCTGTATAATCTCGGGCGACTTCAATGCTTGGCATCCCTCCTGGGATTCCCTTGGCAGACGTAATGACAGGGGTGACATTGTTTCGAATTTTGCCTCGTTCAACGACCTTTTATGTTGTAATTCGGGCGACCAGACATTTGAGGCCTTTAGTCACGGTTCCTTAAGAACCAGCGCTGTCGATCTAACGTTTGTTTCTTCCGACCTGGCCGGTTCTGTTTCCGACTGGCACATTGACCGATCCGTATTACCTGCTGCCCAACACTCCCTCATATATTTCGATGTTCTGTTAAATTCTGTCCATGTTGAAATTCCGCGAAGATCCACCCGCCGATACCGGATTAATCAGCACACTGACTGGGCCTCCTTCAAAAATAACTTAAGTAACTCTTTTCTTCAATCCGATATTGATAGCAATAAACCTCTAGAACTCTCTGCGCCCGACCTGGATATTTACATAAAAAAGGTAACTGATGCTATCCACAAGGCTGCCTCACTGAGCTTCCCCACCATCAGTGGCAATTCTGCCGCCACTCGTCCTCCCTTTTGGTGCCAGCGACTAGACGACCTAAAGGCGGAGCTCTTGCAGGCTAAGAGAACCGTGAGGCGTATCAAGAGCAGATACCCGTTCTCCTGCCCGCCTGAGCTCATCACTCGCCTTGAAGCTGCCCATAAGGCTTATTCTTCGGCTATCAGCCAAGAATCAACACGGCATTTCAGGGGGTTCTGCGAGGCGCAATCCCTGGATGATGTGTGGTCAGTCACTAACCCCACCCTCAGGCCCAAATTTCCGAAAAAGGCTCCTGCTACCGTGAACTCTGCTGCTGGCGCCTCTGCCGATAGTGATGAGACTGCCAACGCGTTGCTGTCCCACTTCTACCCTAGGGACAACGCACTACTCGATACTTGTGAACAAGCAGCGACTCGCGCTTCTTGCACCATACCTCCTAACACCGCTAACGACCCGGATTTCACTGTAGAGGAAATCACGGAGGCCATTAGTTCGATTTCTCATAGAAAGGCCCCGGGTTTAGACGGCCTAACGTCTGATATTTGTCTGACGGTTGTCAGAAATTTCCCCGCTCTATTCAAAAACATTTATAATCAGTGCCTTGCTTTAGCTCATTTCCCCAAAGTTTGGAAAGACGCCCAACTTAGAATCATTCCTAAGGCGGGCTGCTCCAACGCGTCTTCCCTAAAAGCCCACAGGCCCATAGGTTTAATACCCGTCTTCGGCAAAGCTTTGGAGAAACTCTTTACCGAAAGATTTCTCCACGTATCTGCTTGCAACGGCACCCTGAATCGCAACCAGTTTGGGTTCAGAAGAAATTCTTCCACTACTATAGCCCTCAATAACGCCATCTCTTTTATTAAATCCCGCCGCCGGTCTAAACACCTCGTAACTGCCATTTCATTAGACATACAATCCGCCTTCGATAGAGCCTGGTGGCCTGCGATTCTGTCCAGGCTAAAGGCTATCGGTTGCCCTTCTAACATTTACAATTTGATTTTAAATTACCTCACACCCAGATCAGTTTCCCTCAATTACGCCGGGGCTCAGGCCACCATACTCACCGAAATGGGATGCGTCCAGGGCTCGGCTTGTGGGCCAGCCCTGTGGAACCTCATTCTCGACGATTTACTGGACATCCCCCTTCCACCGGGATGCCGCTTGCAGGCATACGCCGATGACGTCCTGCTGATCGTGTCGGCTCGAAACCCTCGCGAACTGGAGCACCTCGCTAACAACATCTTGGACAGGATCGCAGAATGGGGTCTGAACCAAAAGCTAAGCTTTGGTCCTACCAAGACCAAAGCCTTGGCATTCTCACCCACGGCAGCCAAAGCTCAGTTATCCATGTGTGGCACCCCAATTCCATTCACCGACAGCTTTACCCTATTGGGAGTTGTTATCGATAATAAACTAAATTTTTCCAAACATGTAATTTCCGCCATCAGCAAAGCCCGTGCCATATATAAACGTCTTACTCTTTTTGCTCGTCCCACCTGGGGTATTAACCCAGAAATCATCAGCATTATTTACAAGCATGTCGTCGTCCCTACCATCACATATGCGGCAGGTATCTGGGGTAAGGCTGTCGAGAGGAAGGATGTTCGCGCCAAACTCGCATCTTTGCAGAGAGACTTTGCTTTGCGCGCTCTTAGAGCCTATAAGACGGTTTCCTCCAACGCTGCCATGGCCCTAGCTAGGTTTCCACCTCTAGATCTGGAAATTCTACACACTAGGGAGTTGGAGGTAACTCGTATTACTGGCAATTCATCTTTCCTTCCTTCCGATATACGCCTGGACAAAGACGTAGAGATCAGCAAGTTGTTGCATCCATCCGTTCGCGTCAATATTAAATATCACATTGCTAACGACCAATCTACAGTCTCCAAATTTCAACGACAAGACACTATCAGTATCTTTACAGATGGCAGCAAGAGCGAGAGTGGGGTGGGTGCTGCTTTTGTTTGCCAACTGCCTAATAATGACACATTCAGCATCAGAAGACATTTTAAATTACACAATTCGTGTTCTGTTTTTCAGGCCGAAATGCTGGCCATCCTTCGGGCTTGCCAGTATTTTGAGAATAAAAATAAATTTCAATTCGCCATAATTTTCACCGACTCCCGCTCCTCGCTCGAGGCTATTAATAACAGAAGTAGCACTGGTTTTCTCACTAATCACATACATCAAATCCTATCTAGAATAGGTGATAGACTTAAGTTTTGCTGGGTAAGGGGGCATGTGGGCATTAGGGGCAATGAAGAGGCCGACCAGGAAGCCGCTAAGGCTGCCTCTTCCAAAGTTGCGCCTAACTTCTGCTTCTTCCCTCTCTCCTACGCCAAAAGCTTGTCCAGGGCGCGTGTCTGGGCTGAGTGGCAGGCTAGGTATCGAAGCGCGCGGCAGGGCCTCGTCACACGTACCATGTTTCCAGATCTATCTAACATCGTAGACTTTTTCACATTTACCACTCCGTCATTTTTCCTTACGCAATTTCTAACTGGACATGGCTGCGACCTAGCATACCTCTTGCGCTTCCACGTTGTAACATCAGCTACTTGCCCGTGCGGCGCCGGTAAGCCGCAAGATCTACAACATCTATTTTACGATTGCGCGCGCTTTGATATTGCCCGGCACAACTTTTTGTCGTCTATTCCTCTTAATTCCCGCATAGTTAAACCTTTTATGTTTGATAAAAATAATTTAAATCATGCTTTTGTTACTTCTTTTGTTACCTTCATAGAATCAATCTACAGTAAACTGAAAACTTTTAATAATTCCCATAACCCTCAGTAAATTTCAAATTCTTTTTAAACATTTTTTTTATCCAATGCAATATTTTTCATCTTTCTTTAATTTTTCTTACTTTACCTACCGGTATAATAAAATATTTTTTTTTTTTTAGTTCTCTTTATCTTCTTTATTGAGCCTGGTCTTGGACTTAACTCGGAGGGGGACTCCTTTTTGGTCTTGGGCATGTGTGCCTTCATGTTTGGCACTTATTTCTTTGCTGCATTTGTCATTAGATTTACTATTGTTATATTAGTTTTCGTAATTAACGATTTAGTTTAAATGTTTATTTTATATCTTTGCCCTTTTTATAATTTTTTATTTTATTTTACTTTTTCTGTTTTATGTGCATTTTAATTTATAAAGTATAACAAAAACAAAAAGAAAAGAAAAACTGGGAAAAAAAGACATTTACAAAAAAAAAAAAAAAAGACATTTACAAAAAAAAAAAAAAAAAAAACATCTACAAAAAAAAAAAAAAAAGACATTTACAAAAAAAAAAAAAAAAAGACATTTATAAAAGGAAAAAAATTGAATTTGTACATATTTTTTATTATTGTTTTTTTAATTGCTCATAACTCTTTGTTTTTTTTGGAATTTATCATAAGTTGTAAAATATGTTTCTTTAACTTTTCAATTTGTATATATATATTTGCTAATTTTGTTTAATAAGTGTATAAATTTAATTTTGTAATAGTATTTTAGTTTGTACCATCAGAGAGACAACTGTCTCAGAACGATTTACTCTATATGAAACAACTTTGTTCGTTGTTTCTTAAAGAAACCCCTAGATGTATCCCTCGCGTCTTCGGGAATGACTTATTAACTGTATCACCTTGTCTTGTATTCATTACCAGCAACATAATTAAAAGAAAATAAATGTAAGAGACTTAAAAAATTAATTTAAAAAAAAAAAAAAAAAAAAAAAAAAACCTAACCTAACCTAACCTTTTTTTTTTTTTTTTTTTTTTTTAACGCAGTGAAAATGCTTTACGCACCATATCTCCCGCCCGGGGGGGGCGAGAGACGTGTGTCGGACTCCCGGCGCCCTGAAAAGGGCGCTGCTCCTGGACGGCTGGATTGCCGGCCAGGGGTTTACCGACTAAAAACACTGCGGAGTTCCTCGAAGGCGCCATTGGTGCCGGGGCTGCGGGATTGCTTGCGCATTCGCTCAAATCAGCCCCAGCGGCGTCGGCCCGCGTCATGGTCGCGCGGGGCCTCCTTCTCGATTAAACGGGGAAGCAAGATGGACACTTCCCCGTCCGTCGTGGAAAAGGCGCACCGGAACACGGTGCGCGCCTTCTCGGGAGACCTGTTGGTGAGGGTAGCGGATTCCCCCGAGTCCACTACCCTGGTCTCCGTTAGGGAGGTGGGAGTTGGAGGTTGTAAAGCCTCCTCCGACCCCCCACTCTCCTTCGGCGAAGCGGGTGGGCGACAGCCGCAGCTTCGCGCTCCCTCTCCGCCGCCTCCTTTTGTGACACGACGGCCTCACAAAAGGTGACCATCGCCTGCCAGACCCTCTCCCTCCGGACCATGCCCAATAAGACCGCCGGCAGCGAGAGGTCGGATCCCACCTGCGCGATGAGCACACGGCGCTCCTCGGACCAGGCGGGACATTCCTCGAGGGTGTGTTGGGCCGTGTCCACGTCGCAGCCTCCACAATGGTGGCAGACGGGGAGAGGCTCCCTCCTCACGACACGGTGCAGGTACTCACCGAAACAACCGTGTCCGGTGAGCACCTGTGTGAGCCTAAAAGTAAGCTTCCCGTGCTTCCTCCTTAGCCAAGCCCTCAGTACGGGCTGGAGGGCCTCCGCTGTTCTGTGGCCGGCTGTTGGTGCTGCCAGCCTTTGTTCCCACACGTTTTGTAGGTCACGCCTAGCCTGGCGTCTCCACCTGGCCTCTTCATTAGCCGGGAGATGCACCTGACGGTCCCTGAGCTCTATTCGCCACGCGTACGTTTGCGCGGCAAGCTCGGCCTCCAGGTCCCATGGCATCGTCCCGGCCAGCACACACGCAGCCTCAAAAGAGACCGTGCGGTACGCTCTACTTATTCTTTGGGCCAACGCCCTCTGTGGCCTCCGCAATAAAGCGGCATTCCCCGCCGTCACACTCTCCGCCCAAATAGGCGCGCCGTACAAGGCCATGGACCGGACCACCCCCTCAAAGAGGCGGCGGCAGCCCCGGTTTGGCCCACCCAAGTTTGGCATCAGCCTGCCTAGCGCGGCAGCCGCACCCATTAGTCGCGGAGTCAGCTGTTCGAAGTGGGCCCGAAAACTCCAGCGACTATCCAGCAGCAGCCCCAGGTATTTAATGCGGGGCCCAACCACAATTCTCACCCCTCCAACCATGATGTGCGCGTCTCTAGGTGGTCGTGCACGAGGGCCATGAAAAAGTATGGCCTCTGATTTGTGCAGGGCCACCTCGAGACCCAACATCTTTTGACGGTCCACCACCAAACCTACTCCAACTGAGGCGAGACGGGACGCCTCCGTAAATTCCCTCCCCCGGGCTGTGACCAGCGTGTCGTCTGCATAGCAGGTTATGCTCAGACCCGGGAGGAGGGCACCCCTCAACACCCAGTCGTAACCGACGTTCCACAATAAGGGGCCTAACACCGAGCCCTGTGGAACGCCGCACGACATGGGGGTCCTGACTGTGGTCCCATCTCTCTGTACATACGTCAGGCACCTACCACGCAGGTAGTCCCCGACTATCCGACACAAGTAGGGAGGCACTTGATGGTACTTTAGCGCCTCCCGTATGCAGCTCCACGGCAAGGTGTTGAACGCGTTGGCGATATCTAATGATACCGCCAAACACACCCCGCCGGAACTGACACACTCCTCCGAGAGGGTCTTGACGCGCTGGATGGCATCAAGCGTTGACCGACCCTCTCGGAACCCGTACTGTGTGTCGGACAGATCAGGTCCTACTCCCCTCAGGTGTTCGACGAGGCGGGCTGAGATAATACGCTCAAAAAGCTTACCCACCTCGTCAAGCAACAAGATCGGCCTGTACGCTGACGGCGAGTCTTCTGGGCGGCCATCCTTTCTTAACAGGACCAGTAGTCCCTCCTTCCACTGTGCTGGAAACCGACCCGTCTCCAGGCATCTGTAAAACAGCCTACGGAGTCGATCCCCAAGCACGCCCAACGACAGGGCCAAGACACGGCCAGGTACTCCATCGGGCCCAGGAGCCTTATTTTTCTTGCGGAGGCGTAATTCCGCCACACCAAACTCCACATCCGTAATTGCGGGAACCTCGGTCGGAGTGTCGCGCGTAGATGTAGTGCGCGACGCCATCGGTGGAGGAGTGAACTCGTCGCGGGAAGGGAACAGAGTTCCCACGACATGCTCCACAAACCGGGGTTCCAAACACTGCGTTAGGGGAGGCGACCACGGCCGGAGTTTCCCCCGGACCAGCCTGTATGGCCTGCCCCATGGGTCTGAGTCGATGGTTGCGACCAGCTCGTCCCACGCCTTTGATTTGGCCTTCTTGACCTCTAACTGGAGCGCTTTCTTTGCATTCGAGTAGAGGGTGCGCAAAGTCTCCTCGTGCATCAAGTCACGACGCGCTAGCCTTCTATACCGAGTGTACCGGCGGTGAGCGGCCACACATTCGGTACGAAGTGCGGCGATCTCGCTCGACCACCAATACACCTGGCGTCTTTGGGGCCTGGGTCTGCTCCTGGGCATTGCGGCGTCACATATAGCCGTCATCGCCTCCCGGAACAAACCCGACTCATCCTCTACGTCCAGCGGACCATCTGGAGGGGAGCACCAAGCCTGTACCTCAACGGCCACCTCCAATGCCTCCCTATCTAGGCGAGTGAGGGCCCATCTAGGCCGCGTAGGGGTTCTTGCACGACTTGTGGCCGAGGCGACCGGGGAGTCGGAGACGTCGAACCGGATGTAAAGGTGGTCCGACAACGTCTCGACCTCCTCGA
The DNA here is from genome assembly GCA_916618145.1 of Emmelina monodactyla. NCBI lineage: Eukaryota > Metazoa > Arthropoda > Insecta > Lepidoptera > Pterophoridae > Emmelina > Emmelina monodactyla. The sequence goes on from OU745300.1 coordinate 22,781, forward strand.
CAACCCTCCATCCCTGGATGCACTGTGAGAGAGCAGCGGTCGACAGTGAGATGTCGACAATGGTTGCATCCCGGCACGTGCAGACCGACCCTCTGTTTAAAACAAAGAGGCCGACTGTAGCCAACCACTCGTCCATAACGTCCCCACGCGGATCATTACTCAGGGAACCCCACGCAGATGACTTCGCGTTGAAGTCCCCTAACACAAGCACCTGTAGTGGGCGGGCTTGGATGATCTTAGCCCCGAGTCCATGGAGGAAAGTCTCGAATTGCGCAAGTGTCCGACTACGCGAAGGAGGGAAGTAGACTCCAAAGACTACCTTGCCCTTCCATCGTACTGCCACATAGCCCTGGCCCCGGGCAAAAAGAGTGGGAGCCACGTCACCTGTTCTCGCAATAATTGCGACGGAGCCTCCCTCGTCCCCGAACCAGTTGTTCCTGTTCGGGACCATGAATGGCTCTGCTACCACCGCCAGGTCTATCCCCCACTCCGCAATGGATTGGAGGAACAGATCCTGCGCCCCAGCGCAATGATTTAGGTTCGCTTGTAAGAGCTTACTAAACATTGTCGCTGGCAAGGATCATCGGCTCAGCAGACACAGAAGCCCCAGACACTGTAGGGGCCGCAGTGGCGGCGGGTACCGGGGCTGCCTTTTTCTTGGCGGCCGCCCTCTCTTTCCTGGAAGGACCTTTACAGGCCTTTCCACCAGCCCGATGGTTGGCCGGTTTATTCAACGCCGCACATACGGGGCAGTGCGGATCTGCCGAGCAGTCTCGCGACTTATGCCCCGGGCGACCGCAGCGGAAACAGTCTCCGCTACGGTCTACCGGGGAGCTGCACTTGCAACTGACGTGGCCCTGCTCATGGCATCTGAAACAGATCCTCGTCCTTGGTTCAAGGATCTTCACTTGGGCGGATGTCCACCCCACAAGCAGGCGGCCCGCAACCACCTTTTTGGCGGCTGCGACTGGACACTTTACTACCACCGTGCCCAGTCCGTATGGAGTACGCCGTACCTCCCCTACTTTGACGTCCTCCGCCGAGCATTCGGCCTTTCTCGCTATGGCGAGAGAGACGTCCTCGGCAGTGACCGATTCGTCTAGTCCGGATATTCGAAGGTCGACACATCTCGTCGGTCTTGTGACCTTCGCAGACTGTCCGATCTCTTCTCTCATTTTCGTGGCCAATAAGTCCGCCTTTGGGCCGCTTGTAGTACCGGGAACCTCTAAAATAAAGGCTCCGGTTGCGGCCTTGCGACACCTTAGGCCCCCCTCAATGCCCAGGTCTGACAGATTAATATTCTGTCTCGCCCGAGCAATAACTGAAGCGTAAGTGGCACCGCTATCCACCGCTTCTGGCAACATCGTTATAACGACGGCGGCGGAGCGAGGGGGTCGCAGCTTTCTGGTGCGCTTCTTCTTTTTCTTTGCCTTTTTAGGGGCCGGTTTTGAAGCAGCGCTTTGGGCGGGGGCAGGATTGCCAGCCACCACTGCTTGATCCTTTTTCTTTTTGTTCTTCTTCCCCACTACTGTCCAGCCTTCAGAGGCTGGCGGCAGTTGAGGGGAAGGAGTCGGATCTGGCACCTGTTGTGGTACAGGGGCTCTCTTATTCTTCGGCTGCCTCTGTGGAAGAGGAACTGGAGCAGGAACAGGAACGCTCCTACCCACCGCGCGTTTGTCGATCCTACTTGGCCCAGGGGCGGAATTCAGCCCCGGAGAGGTGTCCCGTGAGCGTGCCACAGACGTCACACGCTCGGTGTCATTTCTGAGCGGACTCAGCGGCTCACTTTCGGGCAACGACATGTGCACAGAGGGTGCGTCGTGCCGGAGTGGTGGTCGCGTCCGCGGGGCCGGTAACAGGCGGTCATTAATGCCCGCCAGCTTTGCGTCCATTATGTTGCCGACGCTCTCTAAGATAGAGCGCCGGAATTCGTCGTCACTTTGTGTAGGGGGGGGAGCACTCGTCCGAGTCTCCATCTCCCGGCGAAAAGCTGCAAATTCCGCTCGGTGCTGGTCCAATTCTTTTTGGAGGCGTGCGTTCTCCGCCTGCAACGCCTGCGTCTCTTCCGATACCGTGCGCTCAGAGAGGTCGAGCAGACACTCCTGGATGAGCAAAGCGGCATTCTTAAGGGCGGTGTCGAAACCACCCTTGAGGTTCTTGCTCTTGTTGGCGATATCCAGAATGATCTTAACATTCGCCTCCACCCTGTCCTTCATTTGCACAGTCGGAAGGACGGGATTCTCGTCTTGGTGTTCCGGCCTTAGGCGGGCGCGATCTCTAAGTTCGCGCGCCACACGAGCCACCTGCAGGACCTCTTCTTCTGCAAGAAGTCGCAGCTCCCTCTCTTTCTGTTTGACCAGCTCCTCCTTCGCTTTTTTCAGGCCAACGTATTTGCCCGTTGTTGGTGGGCGACCTCGGCCGCGGCTGTGTCTGGTCCCAGTCTTGGAGACCTTCTGTTGTGAGCGATCCAGCAGATTCTCGCTGTCACTGGTCGAACCAGAGTCCTGGATCCTCCGCTTTCGCTTCCGCATGGCATCCCTGCCAGCTGCACTACCTGCGTCTACAGACGCGCACGTCGACACCGAGACTACTGTCCCAGCGTCAGACACCATTTCCTCCTCATCGTCCGTTTTCTTGCCGTGGTCTTTGGTGTTGCCTCGCGACTCCGTGTCGCAAGACTTCACCCTATCTCCTTCTCTCCATTCATCCGAATCGTTGTGCCAATCAGTTTCCGTTGTTCGTAAGCCAGTGTCGTGTTCACGAAGACGCGCGGATCGTCGCGCGTCTACGAAGCAATTTGTGCCCACCCCAGAATACGGAGGGCTGCCCTCTACCGCCGAGGTAGAGGGGCGGGATTCTCCCTTTCGGGTACCCGCCTGGGGAATACTTTTCAAATTACTTTGCTTGTCCATTATTCCTTCTCCCCGATGACTCCACATCGTCGTCTCTTTTTTCAGGGGTGAGCTCCCCTGTCAGTACGCCCTCATGAGGACGCACCCGTCCCGCCTGGCAGACTCATAGAAGAGCCCCGCCGGGACAAATTGCCCCTCCCTCCAAGCCTGTCTGGTATGGGTGACCCTGCCAGCATAGCCTTGGAGTTCATTGGGAAGATGCCGCCCGATTCGGAACAGACGCATCAAAAAACGACATTTGTCTTAGCCGCCCGATACGGGACAGACGCTAAGACATTAGCCACAACTGTCGAGAGAGAGACAGCGGGCTCCGTCCTGGGACCGCTTAGCTTCCTCCGGTAGCTGGCTTGCTACGGAGTACTAAGCCCCCCCGCCGCGGCAAGGCGCGATCCCTTGGGGGGGTAACCTAACCTAACCTTTTTTTTTTTTTTTTTTTTTTTTTTTTTTTTTTTAACGCAGTGAAAATGCTTTACGCACCATATCTCCCGCCCGGGGGGGGCGAGAGACGTGTGTCGGACTCCCGGCGCCCTGAAAAGGGCGCTGCTCCTGGACGGCTGGATTGCCGGCCAGGGGTTTACCGACTAAAAACACTGCGGAGTTCCTCGAAGGCGCCATTTGTGCCGGGGCTGCGGGATTGCTTACGCATTCTCACAAATCAGCCCCAGCGGCGTCGGCCCGCGTCATGATCGCGCGGGGCCTCCTTCTCAATTTACGGGGAAGTTAGATGGACCCTTCCCCGTCCGTCGTGGAAAAGGCGCACCGGAACACGATGCGCGCCTTCTCGGGAGACCTGTTGGTGAGGGTAGCGGATTCCCCCGAGTCCACTACCCTGGTCTCCGTTAGGGAGGTGGGAGTTGGAGGTTGTAAAGCCTCCTCCGACCCCCCACTCTCCTTCGGCGCAGCGGGTGAGCGACAGCCGCAGCTTCGCGCTCCCTCTCCGCCGTCTCCTTTTGCGACACGACGGCCTCGCAAAAGGAGACCATCGCCTGCCAGGACCTCTCACTCCCGACCATGGCCAAAACGACCGCCGGCAGCGACAGGTCGGACCCCACTTCCGCGACGAGTACACGGCGCTCCTCGGACCAGGCGGGACACCCCTCGAGGGTGTGCTGGGCCGTGTCCACGTCGCAATTACCACAATGGTGGCAGACTGGCAGCGGCTCTCGCTTCACGACACGGTGCAGGTACTCACCGAAGCACCCGTGTCCAGTGAGCACCTGCGTGAGTCGGAAAGTTAGCTGGCCGAATTTACGGCGCAGCCAGGCCCTCAGTACGGGCCGGAGAGCTTCCACGGTTCGATGGCCAGCAAGCGGAGTCATTAGCCTGCCCTCCCACGCATTTTCGTATTCACGCCGAGCCTGGCGTTTCCATCTGACCTCCAGTTCAGCCGGGAGACGCTCACCCCGGTCCCGGAACTCTACCCGCCACGCATATGTTTGCGCGGAGAGCTCGGCTTCCAAGTCCCACGGCATCGTCCCGGCCAACGCACACGCCGCCTCAAAGGAGACCGTGCGGTAAGCCCGACATATTCTGAGGGCCATCGCCCTCTGCGGCCTTCGTAGCAAGGCGCCATTCCGTCCCTTCAACTTCTCCACCCAGATAGGCGCGCCATAGAGGGCCATGGAGCGGACCACCCCCTCAAAGAGGCGGCGGCAGCCCCTGTTCGGACCCCCCAAATTCGGCATCAGCCTACCAAGCGCAGCAGCTGCAGCCATTAGCCGCGGCACCAATTGCTCAAAGTGAGCTCCAAATCCGAAGCGACTATCGAGGATGAGTCCCAAATATTTGATCTGGGACCCAACCCCGATCCGGACACCATCCACCATGATGTGGGCTTCTCTAGGCGGTCGTGCACGCGGCCCATGGAAGAGGATCGCTTCCGATTTGTGCAGGGCCACCTCGAGACCCAACATCTGCTGTCTACCGACAATCAAACCCACTCCAACCGTGGCAAGACGGGACACCTCTGCAAAATCCCTCCCCCGGGCCAAGACAAGCGTGTCATCTGCATAGCAGGTTATGCTCAGACCCGGGAGGAGTGCACCCCTCAACACCCAGTCGTAACCGACGTTCCACAGTAAGGGGCCCAGCACCGAGCCCTGTGGAACGCCGCACGACATGGGGGTTCGAACCACAACCCCGTCTCTCCCTACGTAGGTAAGACACCTACCTCGTAAGTAGTCCGCGACTATCCGACGCAGGTAGGGAGGCACCTGGTGGTATTTAAGCGCCTCCCGTATGCAGCTCCACGGCAAGGTGTTGAAGGCGTTGGCGATATCTAATGATACCGCCAAACACACCCCGCCGGAACTGACACACTCCTCCGAGAGGGTCTTGACGCGCTGGATGGCGTCAAGCGTTGACAGACCCTCCCGGAACCCGTACTGCACGTCGGATAAGTCGGGGCCTACTTCCCTCAGGTGTTCGACAAGGCGGGTTGAGATAATTCGCTCGAAAAGCTTACCCGCCTCGTCGAGCAGCAGAATCGGCCTATAAGCTGATGGTGAGTCCTCAGGACGTCCAGCCTTACGCAATAGAACCAACAGCCCCTCCTTCCATTGTGCTGGGAACCGACCCGTCTCTAGGCATTTGTTGTACAGCCCACGGAGTCGGTCACCAAGCACATCCAGCGACAGGGCCAGAACTCGGCCAGGTATGCCATCAGGCCCAGGAGCTTTATTGCGCCTGCGCAGGCGGAACTCCGCCGCCCCAAACTCTACATCCGAAATAGCGGGAACCTCGGTCGGGGCGTCACGCGTAGATGGAATGCGCGACGCCATCGGTGGAGGAGTGAACTCATCGCGGGAAGGGAACAGAGTTCCCACGACACGCTCCACAAACCGGGGTTCCAAACACTGCGTTAGGGGAGGCGACCACGGCCGGAGTTTCCCCCGGACCAGCCTGTATGGCCTGCCCCACGGGTCGGTTTCGAGGGTGTTTATTAACTCCTCCCACGCCTTAGACTTAGCCTTTTTTACAGCAATCTGTAGCGCCTTCTTCGCGCTCCTGTAGGAGATTTGCAGTGCGTCTTCATGCGTCGGATCACGTCGCACGAGCCTTCTATATCTGGTGTACCGGCGGTGAGCGGCTACACATTCGGTGCGAAGTGCAGCGATCTCGCTCGACCACCAGTACACCTGGCGCTTTCGGGGCATGGGTTTGCTCCTGGGCATCGCGGCATCGCATATAGCCGTCATCGCCTCCCGGAACAAACCCGTCTCGCTTTCAACGTCTAGAGGACCAGTCGGAGGAGAACACCACGCCTGGACTTCGGCAGCGACCTCCAATGCCTCCCTATCGAGACGAGTGAGAGCCCATCTAGGCCGCAAAGTACCATCCGATCTGCCCCCGGAGGGGGTCGACGAGGAACCAGAGACATCCAGTCTGATGTACAGGTGATCGGACAACGTCTCCACCTCCTCGACCACCCGCCATCTCTGCACACGATGCATAAGTGCGGAAGTCGACAGAGACAGGTCAACAATAGTGGCGTCCCGGCACGTGTTAACCGACCCACGATTCAATACGAAGAGGCCGACCGAAGCCAACCACTCCTCCATTGCATCCCCCCGCAAATCATTCGCTGGGGAACCCCAAAAGGAGGACTTCGCGTTGAAGTCCCCCATCACGAGCACTTGTAATGGGCGGGCTCTGCCAATGACGACGCTGAGGCCATCCAAAAACTCCTCGAACTCCGCAAGGCTCCGGCTCCGCGAGGGGGGGAAGTAGACCCCAAAGACCACTGCACCCCTCCACTGAACCGCCACGTAGCCCTGTCCCCGGGCAAAAAGGGCAGGAGCCACGCCATCGGAACTTGTCGTTATTGCGACGGAGCCGCACGTGTCCCCGTACCAGTTATTTCTATCCGGCACCAAGAACGGCTCCGCCACTACCGCCAGCTCTATCCCCCATTCCGCAATGGACTGGAGGAGTAGATCTTGCGCCCCCGCACAGTGATTGATGTTGGCTTGTAAGAGCCGACTAATCATTGTTGCTGGACAGGATCATCGGCTCAGCAGACACAGAAGCCCCAGACGCTGTTGGGGCCGCGGTGGCGGCGGGTACCGGGGCTGCCTTTTTCTTGGCGGCCGCCCTCTCTTTTCTGGAAGGGCCTTTACAGGCCTTTCCACCAGCCCGATGATTGGCCGGTTTGTTCAACGCCGCACACACGGGGCAGTGCGGGTCTGCCGAGCAGTCTCTCGCCTTATGTCCCGGGCGACCGCAACGGAAGCAGTCTCCGCTACGGTCTACCGGGGAGCTGCACTTACAACTGACGTGGCCCTGCTCGTGACATCTGAAACAGATCCTCGTTCTCGGTTCGAGGATCTTCACTTGGGCGGATGTCCACCCCACGAGCAGGCGGCCCGCAACCACCTTTTTGGCAGCTGCAACCGGACACTTTACCACCACCGTGCCCAGTCCGTATGGAGTGCGCCGTACCTCCCCTACTTTGACGTCCTCCGCCGAGCATTCGGCTTTCCTCGCTATGGCGAGAGAGACGTCTTCAGCAGTAACCGATTCGTCCAATCCGGATATTCGGAGGTCGACACATCGCGTCGGTCTCGTGACCTTCGCCGTCTGGCCGATCTCTTCCCTCATTTTCATGGCCAGTAAGTCCGCCTTAGGTCCGCTTGTGGTACCGGGAACCTCTAAAATAAAGGCTCCGGTTGCGGCCTTGCGACACCTTAGGCCCCCCTCAATGCCCAGGTCCGACAGATTTATATTCTGTCTCGCCCGAGCAATGACAGAGGCGTACGTGGCGCCGCTATCCACCGCTTCTGGCAGCATCGTAATAACGACGGCGGCGGAGCGAGGAGGTCGCAACTTTCTGGTGCGCTTCTTCTTCTTTTTCCTTGCCTGTTTAGGGGCAGGTTGCAGAGAAACGCTTTGGGCCACCACTTGTTGTGTCCTTTTCTTCTTCTTTTTCTTCTCCACTGTCGTCCAGCCTTCAGTGGCCGGCTGCAGCTGAGAAGAAGGAGGTGGTTGCAGCCCCTGCTGTGGAGCAGGAGCTCTCCTCTCCCTCGGTGGTCTTTGCGGCAAGGGAGCAGGATTTTTCCCACCCACCGCACGCTTGTCATTCCGTTTTCGCCCAGGGGCGGAAGTCAAAACCGGAGAAGAGGTCCGAGAACGTGTCCCGGACGTCGCAGGCTCGATTTCTCTGAGCGGACTCATTGGCACACTTTCGGGAATTGACTCACGCACAGAAACTGAGTCGCCCCTAAGTGGTGGTCGTGTCCGCGGAGCTGGAAGCAAGCGGTCATCTATACCCGCAAACTTGGCCTCGACCATGGTTCCGACGCTCTCTAAAATAGAGCGACGGAACTCGTCCTCATTTTGCGCAGGAGGTGCAGGAGCACTAACAGTGCGTGCCTCCATATCCCGGCGGAACGCAGCGAACTCCGCGCGGTGCTGGTCTAATTCTTTCCGCAGACGAGCGTTCTCCGCCTGCAGAGCCTTCGTCTCGTCTTCTACTGAACGTTCCGAAAGATCAAGCAGACACTCCTGCATCAACATTGCGGCTTCCTTAAGGGCGGTGTTGAACCCCCCTTTCAGGTTTTTACTTTTATTGGCCACATCCAAGATGATCTGGATGTTCTTCGCCACCCTTTCCTTCATTAGCACAGACGGAAGGACAGGATTCTCGTCCGGGTTTTCCGGCATCAGGCGTGCGCGATCACGAAGTTCCCGCGCCATTCGTGCCACCTGCAGAACTTCTTCTTCGGCCAGAAGCTGCAGTTCTCTTTCTTTTTGCTTCATAAGCATTTCTTTGGCCTTTTTCAGGCCCACATACTTGCCCGTTGTGGGCGGGCGACCTCGACCCCGGCCGTATTTATGGGATTTGGAGACCCTCATAGATCGGTCCAGTGACTCGCAGTCGCTGTCGCTAGTAGAGACAGACTGGGTGCCCCGTTTCCGTTTCCTTTCGGCATTGCTGCCATTTTCACTGTTTGCATCGACGGATGCATGTGTCGATACCGAGACAATCGTTCCCGTATCGGACTCCTCCATACCTTCTTCCTCTTTTTTTTGGTTTTTTTGTTTTTTTGGGTTTTTGGTTTTGGACATTCTGGATTGTTGTTCCCACGAGTATGGGGGATATATGTGGGTCCTTAACCGAGCGGTGCCCCCTGCGCCCGGCAAAGCCTTCGGATTGATAACCCAGCGAAGGGTCGGCAGGTACTTCGCTGGAGTGGGCTCTAGCGACCGAATACCCATCGGCCACTCATCCCCTCGCGGAGCCTACAACACTTGGGATTGGGGTGATTTTTTAAAGAGGTTTCCTTCCTCGTGGTCCGGGCGGTTAAGCCAAGACCCTCGTTCCGCACAGAGTCGCGAGACATGATCCACGACACTCTGCGTACGCGGGTTACGAGTCGGCGATGACAGGCAAAGATCGCTCCTCGCACTGTCTGTTCGACGGCAGGGTGAGTGCACGCCAAACTCGCCACTGGGTCCGTTGCCGCCCGATCCGGGACAGACGCAACATTCCCACGCGATGCCACTGCCGCCCGCTACGGGTCAGACGCAGATAACACCGCCACCAACACCAAGAGGACACCACCGCCGCCCGATACGGGACAGACGCGGTGTGTCGACAGCCTCATCACCTGGTCCCGTCGTCGGTCGACTCTGATGAGCAGAGTCATACCACGAGAGACATTCAGGATGAGGTTGGGACAGTTGCCGCCCGATACGGGACAGACGCAACACTCCTCCACAACACGAGTATTTACCGGCTCTCCAGCCATTTGGGACCGCTTAGCTTCCTCCGGTAGCTGGCTTGCTACGGAGTACTAAGCCCCCCCGCCGCGGCAAGGCGCGATCCCTTGGGGGGGAACCTAACCTAACCTAACCTAACCTTTTTTTTTTTTTTTTTTTTATCGCTGAGAAATGCTTTACGCACCATATCTCCCGCCCGGGGGGGCGAGAGACGTGTGTGGGACTCCCGGCGCCCTGAAAAGGGCGCTGCTCCTGGCGGCTAAGACTGCCGACCAGGGGTATACCCACTAAAACTCAGCGGTGTTCCTCCGAAGGCGCCATTGGTGCCGGGGCTGCGGGATTGCTTGCGCATTCGCTCAAATCAGCCCCAGCGGCGTCGGCCCGCGTCATGGTCGCGCGGGGCCTCCTTCTCGATTAACGGGGAAGTAAGATGGACACTTCCCCGTCCGTCGTGGAAAAGGCGCACCGGAACACGGTGCGCGCCTTCTCGGGAGACCTGTTGGTGGGGGTAGCGGATTCCCCCGAGTCCACTACCCTGGTCTCCGTTAGGGAGGTGGGAGTTGGAGGTTGTAAAGCCTCCTCCGAACCCCCACTCTCCTTCGGCGGAGCGGGTGGGCGACAGCCGCAGCTTCGCGCTCCCTCTCCGCCGCCTCCTTTTGCGACACGACGGCCTCGCAAAAGGAGACCATCGCCTGCCAGGACCTCTCACTCCGGACCATGCCCAATAAGACAGCCGGCAGCGAGAGATCCGAACCCACTTCAGCGACGAGGACACGGCGTTCCTCGGACCAGGCGGGACACCCCTCGAGGGTGTGCTGAGCCGTGTCTTCGTCGCAGCCTCCACAGTGGTGGCAGACGGGAAGAGGCTCCCTCCTCGCGACACGGTGCAGGTACTCACCGAAGCACCCGTGTCCGGTGAGCACCTGCGTGAGACGGAAAGTCAAAGTCCCATGTTTGCGCCGCAACCAAGCCCTCAGTACGGGCTGGATGGCCTCTGCCGTTCTATGGCCAGCGGTCGGGGCTGCCAACCTCTGCCCCCATTCATTTTCTTGGACACGCCGAATTTGACGCCTCCACCTTGCCTCCACGTAGGTCGGGAGATGTTCACCACGGTCCCTGAGCTCCACTCGCCACACATAAGTTTGCGCGGAGAGCTCGGCCTCCAGGTCCCAGGGCATCGTCCCGGCCAACACGCACGCAGCCTCGTATGAGACTGTGCGGTACGCCCTACACACTCTTAGAGCTAACGCCCTCTGCGGTCTACGCAGTAACGCTGCATTTCCCCGCGACATACTATCGGCCCAAATAGGCGCGCCATATAAGGCCATTGAGCGAACCACCCCCTCATAGAGGCGGCGGCAGCCCCTATTCGGCCCACCCAAATTCGGCATCAGCCTTCCGAGCGCAGCGGCTGCACCCATCAAGCGAGGTGCCAGTCCCTCAAAATGAGCCCGAAAACTCCACCGACTGTCGAGGATGAGTCCCAAATATTTGATTTGGGACCCAACCTCGATACGAATGCCTCCAACTAAGAGGTGGGCGTCTCTAGGCGGTCCCGCACGAGGACCGTGAAAAAGAATGGCCTCAGACTTGTGCAGGGCCACCTCGAGACCCAACATCTTTTGCCGATCCACGACTAGCCCAACTCCAACTGTAGCAAGGCGGGACGCCTCCGTGTAATCGCTCCCCCGGGCTGTGACGAGCGTGTCATCTGCATAGCAGGTTATGCTCAGACCCGGGAGGAGTGCACCCCTCAACACCCAGTCGTAACCGACGTTCCACAATAAGGGGCCTAACACCGAGCCCTGTGGAACGCCGCACGACATGGGGGTCCTGACTGTGGTCCCGTCCCTTCTCTCATATATGAGGCACCTACCGCGCAGGTAGTCCCCGACTATCCGACACAAGTAGGGAGGCACCTGGTGGTATTTAAGCGCCTCCCGTATGCAGCTCCACGGCAAGGTGTTGAACGCGTTGGCGATATCTAATGATACCGCCAAACACACCCCGCCGGAACTGACACACTCCTCCGAGAGGGTCTTGACGCGCTGGATGGCGTCAAGCGTTGACCGACCCTCTCGGAACCCGTACTGTACGTCAGATAAGTCGGGACCCACTCCCCTCAGGTGTTCGACGAGGCGGGCTGAGATGATACGCTCAAAAAGCTTACCCACCTCGTCGAGCAGCAAGATCGGCCGGTACGCTGAAGGTGCGTCCTCTGGCCGTCCAACTTTATGCAGCAGGATTAGTAGCCCCTCCTTCCAAATCGCTGGGAATCGACCCGATTGTAGGCATTCGTCAAATAGCCTGCGGAGTCGGTCTCCAAGTACCTCCAATGACAAGGCCAAAACTCGGCCAGGAACACCATCGGGTCCCGGAGCCTTGTGCTTTTTGCGGAGACGTAGCTCTGCCAGACCAAACTCTGCATCTGTTATTGCAGGAACCTCAGTTGGGACGTCGCGCGTAGGTGGAATGCGCGACGCCATCGGTGGAGGGGAGAATTCGTTGCGGGTCGGAAACAAGGTTTCCACAACTCGCTCCACAAACCAAGGTTCTAAGGACTGCGTTAGGGGAGGCGACCACGGCCGGAGTTTCCCCCGGACCAGTTTGTACGGCCTGCCCCATGGGTCGGTGTCAAGGGTCTCTATGAGGTCCTCCCACGCCTTACTTTTTGCGTTCCTGATCTCGATTTGGAGCGCCTTCTTGGCACTCACGTAGGAAACTCGCAAATCTTCTTCTTGCGCCAGATCTCGGCGCGTCAGTCTTCGGTATCTAGTATACCGGCGGTGAGCCGCCACACATTCACGTCGGAGTGCAGCTATCTCGCTCGACCACCAGTATACCTGGCGCTTTCGGGGCTTGGGTTTGCTCCTGGGCATCGCGGCGTCACATATAGCCGTCATCGCCTCCCGGAACAAACCCGATTCATTGTCCACATCCAGCGGACCAGCTGGGGGGGAACACCACGCCTGAACCTCGGCAGCGACCTCTAATGCTTCCCTGTCAAGGCGGGTCAGGGCCCACCGGGGCCGTGCTGAGGCGTTTGTTCGGCCTACTGTCGGAGTCGTCGCGGAGTCGGAGACATCGAATCGGATGTAAAGATGGTCCGACAACGTCTCCACCTCCTCGACGACTCTCCAGCCCTGGACTTGTTGCGTGAGGGCGGCAGTCGACAGCGAGATGTCTACGATGGAAGCATCTCGACAGGTAAAGGTCGAACCCCTATTTAAAACAAAGAGGCCGACCGCAGCCATCCAGTCCTCCATGGCTTCCCCTCGAAGATCAGTGACCGGGGAATTCCATGCAGAGGACTTTGCATTAAAGTCCCCCAGCACTAACACTTGCGATGGGCGGGCCTGGTTGATCACGGCCCCGAGTCCGACCAGAAACGTTTCGAACTCTGCGAGGGATCGTCTTCGCGAGGGTTCAAAATAGACCCCGACGATGACTCTACCTCTCCAACGCACAGCGACATAGCCCCTACCTTTCCGAATAAGTCTCGGAGTCAATTCATCATTTCTAGCAATAATAGCTACAGAACCAGACTCGTCCCCGAACCAGTTACTACGATCCGGGACTGAGTATGGCTCCGCTGCCACCGCCAGATCTATTCCCCATTCCTCAAAGGACTGGAGGAGTAGATCCTGCGCCAAAGCACAATGATTTAAATTGGCCTGTAAGAACCGTCTAAACATTGTCGGTCGCAATTGTCATTGGCTCTACGGACACGGAGGCCCCAGACAATGTAGGAGCCAACGAGGCAGCGGGTACCGAAGCTGCCCTTCTTTTTGCGGCAGCCTTCTCCTTCCTGGAAGGCCCCTTACAGGCCTTCCCGCCAGCACGATGATTGGCTGGTTTATTTGCCGACGCGCACACTGGACAGTGTGGGTCATTGGTGCATTCGCGAGCCTTGTGTCCCGGGCGACCGCAGCGGTAACAATCACTACTGCGATCTACCGGAGACGAGCAATTGCAGCCGATATGGCCTTGCTCGTGGCATCGGTAGCAGATTCGGGTCCTAGGTTCCAGGACTTTTACCTGCGCCGATGTCCATCCAACGAGCAAGCGGCCCGCCACAACTTTTTTGGCGACGAGAATTGGACACTTGACGATGACCGTGCCCAACCCGTTAGGGAATCGCCTTATCTCCCCAACCTTAAAATCATCTGCTGGGTGTTCCGTCTTTCTGGCAATTGCAAGGCAGACCTCCTCGGCACTGACCGAGTCGTCGAGGCCAGACACTCTTAAATCGACACATCGTGTCGGCCTGGTCACCTTGACATTCTCTCCAATCGCCTCCCTAATTCGAGAGGCTAAGATGTCCGCCTTCGGACCGCTTGTGGTCCCGGGAATCTCCAGCACATAGGCGCCAGTGGCAGCCTTGCGACATCGAATGCCCCCTTCGATGCCCAGGTCTGGCAAATTAATATTTTGCCTCGCCTGAGCAATTACCGAGGCGTACGTAGCTCCACTCTCTACTGCTTGGGGCAGCATGGTCAACATGACCGCCGATGAACGAGGCGGTCGCAGCTTCCTTACTCGCTTCTTCTTAGCCTTTTTACGGGCCGGTTTTGGAGCTGCCGCTGCAGGTGTAGGCGCAGGTGCAGACGTCTTCGCCTTCTTTTTCTTCTTCCCTACAACCGTCCACCCTTCGGAGGACGCTTGCGGAGGAGGAGGCAATTGGGGTGCCTCTTCGGGCACCGGAGCTCTCTCTCGCGGAGGTCTCGGTCGCCGCGGTTCTCTTTGTGGAAGGGGAGCAGGAGCATTCCCCCCCACAGCACGTTTGTCCTTTCTGCTCCGCCCAGAGGCAGAAGCCGGTACCGGAGAGGCGGCCCGTGATCGAGCCGCCGACGTCGTCAGTTCGGTAAGTCCTCCGTACGGACTCATAGGCTCACTTTCGGGCAGCGGCAAGTGCACAGAGGGTGCATCGTGCCTGAGTGGCGGTCTCGTCCGTGGGGCTGGTAGCAGGCGGTCATTAAGGCCCGCCAGCTTTGCATCCATAATGGTCCCGACGCTCTCTAATATTGAGCGACGGAACTCATCATCAGTCTGCGCAGGGGCAGCGGCAGCAGTACTGGCTGTGCGCGCCTCCATTTCGCGGCGGAAAGCCGCAAACTCCGCTCGGTGCTGATCCAGCTCCTTTTGAAGGCGTGCGTTCTCCGCCTGCAGCGCCTGCGTCTCCTCCGATACCGTACGCTCAGAGAGGTCGAGCAGACACTCCTGGATGAGCAAAGCGGCATTTTTAAGGGCAGTGTCAAAGCCACCCTTGAGATTTTTGCTCTTGTTGGCAATGTCCAAGATAATTTTGACATTTGCCTCCACCCTGTCCTTCATTTGCACAGTCGGAAGGACGGGATTCTCATCTACGTGTTCGGGCATTAGGCGGGCGCGATCCCTGAGTTCGCGCGCCACACGAGCCACCTGCAGGACCTCTTCTTCTGCAAGAAGCCGCAACTCTCTCTCCTTTTGCTTGGCAAGCTCCTCTTTCGCTTTCTTCAAGCCCACGTACTTGCCCGTTGTTGGTGGGCGACCTCGACCGCGACTGTATTTGGTCCCAGTCTTGGAGACCTTCCTTTGTGAGCGATCCAGCGGAGTCTCGCTGTCGCTTGTCGAATTAGGGTCCTGAATTCTCCTCTTTCTCTTTCTCATGGCATCCCTGCCAGCTGCACTACCTGCATCTAAAGATGCGCACGTCGACACCGAGACCACTGTCCCAGCGTCCGATACCATCCCTTCCTCATCGCCTTGGTCAATGGTGTCGCCTCGCAACTCCGTGTTGCGAGTCTCCACCCTATCTCCTCCTTCACCTTTGTCCAAATCGTCATGTGAATCAGTGTCAGTTGTTTGCAAGCCAGTGTCGTGTTCACGAAGACGCGCGGATCGTCGCGCGCCTACGAAGCAGTTTGTGCCCACCCCAGAATACGGAGGGCTGCCCTCTACCGCGGTAGAGGGGCGGGATTCTCCCTTTCGGGTACCCGCCTGGGGAATATTTTTCAAAATGCTTTGGTCCATTATCCCTTCTCCCCGATGACTCCACATCGTCGTCTCTTTTTTCAGGGGTGAGCTCCCCTGTCAGTACGCCCTCATGAGGACGCACCCGTCCCGCCTGGCAGACTCATAAGAGCCCCGCCGGAACAAAATTGCCCCTCCCTCCAAGCCTGTCTGGTATGGGTGACCCTGCCAGCATAGCCTTGGAGTTCATTGGGAAGATGCCGCCCGATTCGGAACAGACGCATCAGAAAACGACATTTTGTCTTAGCCGCCCGATACGGGACAGACGCTAAGACAATAGCCACAACCGTCAAGAGAGAACGACAGCGGGCTCCGTCCTGGGACCGCTTAGCTTCCTCCGGTAGCTGGATTGCTACGGAGTACTAAGCCCCCCCGCCGCGGCAAGGCGCGATCCCTTGGGGGGGAACCTAACCTAACCTAACCTAACCTAACCTAACCTAACCTAACCTAACCTAACCTAACCTAACCTAACCTAACCTAACCTAACCTAACCTTTTTTTTTTTTTTTTTTTTTTTTTTTTTTTTTTTTTTTTTTTTTTTTTTTTTTTTTTTTGTTGACGCGGGGAAATGCGTTACGCACCATACCCTTCACCGGGGGAGTGAAGGGCGTGTGTGGGACTCCCGGCGCCCTGAAAAGGGCGCTGCTCCTGGACGACTGGATTGCCGGCCAGGGGTATACCCACTAAAACCACCGCGGTGTTCTCACTACGACACCCTTGAAAGCGGACTCGTGGGTACGCTTGCGCAGTCCTCCACGAGCCGCGGGTGTATCCGCCGAAGCGGAACCTCCAGGGGGTAAGGCGGCAGATGTCGCCGCCCTACGCACTCCGTGGATCACGTGGCCAACCTGAACACTAGGAAGACCACGTACGTCGTGACCCCGTGCAGTCAGGTGGAGGAGCCCCCACTCCCACCACCCGAAGGGTCACCGCCTAGACGGCAGCGATTGTGGCTGCGTAAGCCCGACGTCGCCGCCCAAGCCGTCTCCGGCGGATTGGATCCGAGAGAGGATCATCCTCTCGTATCCGCTCCGCGGCCTCCTTTTGGAGCATCACTTGCTCGCAAAAGGCGACCATTGCGTCCCAAGATCTTTCGTCACCGACCATGGCCTTGACCACGGCCGGCAAGGAGAGATCTCCTCCCACAACGGCGGCAAGAGCCGCCCGCTCCGTCGCCCACGCCGGACAGACCCCCAGCGTGTGTTCGGCAGTGTCATCTCTGTGGCCGCAGTGATTGCACACCTCCAGGGGCTCCCTACGGGCTATGTGGCACAGATACCTGCCGAAGCTTCCGTGCCCCGACAGTATCTGCACCAGCCGGTAGGTCAGCGACCCGTGCCGCCTGTTCACCCAGGCTTTGAGCACTGGGCGGACAGCCGCCACGGTCCAGACGCCAGCGGTCGGCTCTTGCAGCCTCTCCCTCCATTTGCGCAGCAGCCGAGCCTGTGCTCGCCGCTTCCATCGAGGTCCGTCAATCGGATCCTCGCCATCGGACTCCCTCCTTCGGTGGTATGCCTCCGCCAGAACCTCAGCCTGCAGGTCCCAGGGGGGCATACCAGCGATAACACATGCAGCAGCGTGCGACACCGTGCGGTATCCTCGTACCGCCCTGACGGCCATGACCCGCTGCGCCTGGCACAGCTTAGCCTTATTCGGGCCGGTCAGGGCACCGACCCACACGGGTGCACCGTACAACGCCATGGACCTGACGACGCCTGCGTACAGACGCCGACAGGTCCGACTAGGACCTCCGATATTCGGTAGGAGTCTACCAAGGGCACTCGCGGTCTGCAAGAGCCTCGGGGCCAAACGAGAGAAGTGCTCCCGGAAACTCCACCGCGGGTCGAGGTGAATCCCAAGATATTTCATCTGGGGCTTCAGCCCGACCGTTTCCCCCCCGATGTTAATGTTGGCACCTTCGGGAGGCCCCCCCCGAGGACCGTGAAAGTACAGGGCCTCGGTTTTGTTGAGGGCAACCCTTAGGCCCAACATTACTATGCGCCCAATGACTCGCTCGGTGCCAGCGACTGCACGAGCGGACGCCTCCTCATAGTTTTCCCCCCGGGCCGTGACCAGTGTGTCGTCCGCGTAACACACGACTCTCACGCCCGGAGGAAGCCCCCCCCGCAAGACCCAGTCGAATCCGACATTCCACAGGAGTGGTCCTAGGACAGACCCCTGCGGAACCCCGCACCCGACCGGTCTTCGATGGATCCTTCCGTCCCTCCCCTCATAAACGACCCATCGGTCCCTAAGGTAGGCACTTATTATGCGCCGAAGGTATAGTGGCACACGGTGGAATCGAAGTGCCTCCTCAATACACCCGAACGGCAGCGAGTTGAAGGCGTTCGCTATGTCCAAGGACACCGCCATCAACCCGCCACCTCTGCCAACGGCACCATCCGAGAGGGCTTTGACACGAAGGATCGCGTCAATTGTAGATCGGCCCTCCCGGAACCCGTACTGGCAGTCGGATAAATCCGGACCCACCTCACGCAAATGGTCGACGACACGGGACGCGATGATACGCTCGAAGAGCTTTCCCGTGTCGTCAAGCAAAACTATTGGGCGATAAGCAGAGGGAGACTCAGCAGGGCGCCCACTCTTCCTTAGAAGGACTAACCTTCCCTCCTTCCAGCAGGACGGGAACCGGCAAGACGTCAGGCACGAGTTCAGAAGCCCGGTAAGGTGGACCTCCAACTCGCCCAGCGCTGTCGCCAGCACCCGCCCTGGAACACCGTCCGGCCCTGGGGCAGTGTTTTTTGCCCGGAGCTTAGCTGCCGCGATGGCGATCTCGGTCTGCGTGACGGCAGGGACCTCTCCAACCTCGTCATTTTCCACAACTGGGTCCACTGCCATCATCGGGGGGACGTGAGCGGGCCCGTCAGGGAACAGCGCCGCCACAACGTCCTCCAGCAGCCGAGGCTGCATGGTCTCGGTGACCGGGGGTCCTCGCGCGCGCAGTTTGTTACGCGCGGCGCGGTACGGACGACCCCACGGGTCACGATCGAGAGCTTCCAGCATCTCCTGGCGTTTGGCGGCTTTGGACCTGCTGATGGCCAGTTTGAGGTGTTTTTTGGCCTCCAGATACGCGTAGTGCAGCAGGTCCTCCACCTCCTCATTCCTCCTCCGCCGCCTCCTGTGTCTGGTGTACTCGCGACGAGCTGCAATGCAGCCCTGCCTCAGTTCGGCAATTTCGCGAGTCCACCAGTACACCTCCCTCTTCGGAGCTCCCCTCCTGGCCCGAGGCATTGACGCGTCGCAGATACGCGTCAGCGCATGTCGGAACCTTATGGCCCCGTCGTCAGCCTCCGCTGGCTCGAACGGCCGCATGGTCCAGGCTTGGACGATCGCGGCTTCGGCCAGCACCTCCACATCGAGGCGCGACAGGGACCACCTTGGAAAGGAAGCCCGATTCTCCTCCCTCCGACGGGAATAGTCGTCACTGGACGAGGCGGAGACCCCAAACCTGATGTATCGGTGGTCCGATAAGGTCTCCACGTCGTCCAGAACCCGCCAATTCAATACGCGGCGTGCGAGGGCGGGGCTAGTAAACGTTAGGTCTACTATTGAGCCACCCCACTGTCGCACGTACGTATTGACGGAGCCGCGGTTGAGAGGCACCAGGCCGCAAGATGCCGCCCACGTCTCCACCGCTTCTCCGCGATCATCGGTCGCCGGGGATCCCCACATCGTGCTGTGGGCATTAAAGTCCCCAAGCACGATGACATTGAGCGGAGATGCCCGCCGTACAGCCGCCCCGAGTCGGTCAAGGAACGACTCATATTCGGCGAGCGATCTGTTGGGGGAAAAGTATACCCCGACGACCAAGGTATCGTCATACACAATCGACACAAAACCGGGCTCCCGATCCCTGACGATGAAGGGCAAACAGCCCGAGCCCGAAGCCGCGATTATGGCCACGGTATCCCCGATGTCCCCCACCCAGTTTGGCTGAGAGGAGACGAAGTAGGGATCCGATACGACCGCCACATTAATTGACCACTGCAGCATGGTTTGGAGGAGCAGGTCCTGCGCACCAAGGCAGTGGTTCAAATTAACCTGCAGGAAGCGATGTTGAGTGGCCATTAAGAACCGGTCATCATCACCTCCGCAGGCGGCTCCCTAGGTTGGTTCGGTTCTGGGGCTCTTCCAGCCGAACTTTTGCCCTTCTTGGGCCGAACGCACTTGCGCCCGCCAGCCGAATGATTGGCCGGTCTCCCAGCGGCCTTGCATGTAGCGCAGCTTGCATCCCTGGTGCATGCCGCAGCCATGTGACCCTCCGCTCCGCAGCGGAAGCAGTTCCGGCTGCGGTCAATAGTGGACTTGCACTGGGCCCCTGTGTGACCGATCTCGAAGCATCGGTAACACTTCAGCGGTCGGGGACCCAGCGCACGTACCCGGGCGGCACTCCATCCGACTAGGAGTCGCCCTTTCTCCGCGAGTGGTTTCGCTGCCTCTACCGGGCACTGCACTATGGCACTACCCGCACCAAAGAGACCGGCGCGCACCGAACCCACTCTCACCTGCTCTATAGAGCAATTGCCTCCTGCCGCGATGGCGGCCGCGATGTCTGGCGCCGTCACCGAGTCGTCCAGCCCCGTAATGCTTAGGTCTATGCATTTCGTGGGCCGGGTGACCTTCACAGACTCCGGTAAAATCTCCCTTAGCTTCTGAGCTAAGGAGTCTGCTTTCCCGCCACTGTCCACTCCCGGGATTTCGAACACACGGCCCCCTGTGGCCGCGGCTCGGAACCTAAGTCCCTCACCGATTTGTAGGTGGGTTAGATCCAGGTCCTTCCTCGCATTTGTGAGCAGTTTCTCAAAAGTGAGGCCCTGCTCTTTGGCCTCTGGCATCAGTGTCAGGACCACTGCCGCTGACCTTGGTGCGCGAAGCTTGTTTTCCGCCGGTTTTGGCTTAGCCTGTTTAGGCTTTGCCTTGCCCTGTGGCCCAGTTGCATTGGCCCCATGCCTTGCTGGAGGTCTCCCGCCAGCTGGTCGGCTCGGGACAGTAGCCACATTTGAAGGGGCAGCGCCTTTCTTTTTCTTCTTCTTCTTGCGTTTTCGGTGCACGACCTCAGTCCACACCTCCGCTTCTTGCGGCTGACTAGCCGCCCTCGTAACGCCAGTGGAGGCCGGAACGGCCGGTTTTGGTGTCCGTTTGCTCCCTACATTTGATGGAGCAGCCATCACCTGTGCCTGCCTAGAAGACTGGCTGGCGTCTGCTCGTAGCGGAGGACGAACTCTTTTAGGGGGAAGCAGGCGGTCGTCTAGGCCCGCCAGCTTGGCATCGACCATGTTGCCCATTTCCCTAAGAAGAGTCGCCCTCTGGTCCTCCCATGACATGTCGCCGGTTGGTTTTGGCGGTTCTGGCACGTTTCGGCGCGAATTCTCCGTGCGGATACGATCCATCTCCTCGCGGAGCTGGGCCATTTCCGTTCGCACCGTCTCTAGGCGAGTCTGCAGGTCCTCGTTCTCCATACGGAGCATTTGGACCTCCTCGTTGACAGTTCTGCCTGAGAGTGCTGTCAGGGTTTGCTCGATGTGCTTGGCGGCAGCTTTGAGCGCCCCTCTGAAACCGCCCTTGATGTTTTTGGACTTAGTTTCCACGTCCCGAATCAGTTTGACGGTGCCCTTGATCTGCTTCTCGATGCAGTCGGCGGGCACGGTCGCGAGAAGTCTGGTCGCCTCAATGACTTCCGCCTCTGCCTCCAGTTCAGAAGCCTCTTGCTGGGCTTTGATGTAGTCCGCCTTGGCCTTGGCAAGGCCGACATAGTGCCCCGTTGTAGGCGGTCTCCCTCGGCCACGTTTGGCTACGTTTTTGGCCTTGGGGTTCGCCCTGACGGAACTGGTGTCACTCCCACTAGAGAAGTCGGGATCCGACTCCTTAGCCGTCCTCGCTCTCTTCGTTGTGCGCAGTTTGCGCCCCAACGCCGGCGTTGGCACTTCAAAGTGCTCTGTGTCCATCCGTGAGCCCTCGGAGTCTGAACCTCCAACCGAAACAATTGTCTCATCAGAGACCACCTCCCTCGTGTTTCGTTTGGTCCTTTGCGGTTTGGGCTTCATACCCCTCGCAAACCTAAGGCTCCCTTCGCTGCTACCAGCAGCGGCGTCGTCATCGTTATGTCCGCTTGAAGCGGCACTCGTCACAATTTTGCCACTTTTAGTGGCCCTCTTCACCTTCGCGCTTGAAAGCGCCCCTTTCGCGCTCGAATGCGCCATTTTTGCCTCAATGGAGGCCGCGCCCAAAGGCACGGAGCAGGTGTTTGCCCCCCCAGATACTGGTGGGCTGCCTGCCGAAGCCGAAGCAACGACAGGGAGGGATTCTCCCCCCGCGGTTAGGCGGTTGGTACCCTCCTGGGGTAGTTTGTTTTTTGGCACGCTACTCATGTTTCTCGTCGGTGGGGGGATCGCCCCCTGACGCCCTAATGACAGTGACCCACTGCCATTCAGACCCTCGCCGGGCGCCGAACTTGGTCTTGGGATTTTTATTGTGGTTTACTCCACTCGGCCCGGACTAATGCCCCGACAGCCCCCGGTCCCCGAAGGGATAACGGTACACGAGGGTTTTTATAGTGGTTTGCCATCCACGCAGCCCGGGCAAAGCCCCGCCGGCCCCCGGTCCCCGAAGGGATTACGGTGTGCTAGGGTTTCTTTTTTATAGTGGTTCACCATCCACGCAGCCCGGGCAAATGCCCCGACGGCCCCCGGTCCTCAGAGTGAGGATTACGGTGTGCTAGGGTTTCTTTTTTATAGTGGTTCACCATCCACGCAGCCCGGGCAAATGCCCCGACGGCCCCCGGTCCCCGTAGGGATTACGGTGTGCTGGGGATTCTTTTTATAGTGGTTCACCATCCACGCGGCCCGGGCAAATGCCCCGACAGCCCCCGGTCCTCAGAGTGAGGATTACGGTATGCCCTCCCCGTCGGAACTCGCATGAATTACTCATTAAGGAGTAAGACAGCGAGCCCGACCCCCATTGTGGGATGCTTAGCTTCCCTCAGTAGCTGGATTGCTACGAGGTACTGAGCCCCCCCGCCACGACAAGGCGCAATCCCTTGGGGGGGAACCTAACCTAACCTAACCTAACCTAACCTAACCTAACCTAACCTAACCTAACCTTTTTTTTTTTTTTTTTTTTTTTTTTTTTTTTTTTTTTTTTTTTTTTTTGTTGACGCGGGGAAATGCGTTACGCACCGTACCCTTCACCGGGGAAGTGAAGGGCGTGTGTGGGACTCCCGGCGCCCTGAAAAGGGCGCTGCTCCTGGACGGCTGGATTGCCGGCCAGGGGTATACCCACTAAAACCCCGCGCGCTCCTTCTACGCCTTAGTGGTGGAGTCATGGGTACGGGACAAGCCTCACTCCACAACCCCACCGGCGTCAGCCCGTCTATGACAAGACGGGCCCTGCGCGGCCCCCCGGTGTTGGTGGGGGGCCTGTGGGACCGACCGGGAGCGTCCGGTCGTTCCCACCCGTCGACGGCGGCGACCCGTGCAATGCGGGAGGAGGTGTCCCCACACCCCCTACCCGCAGGTCACCACCAGGCTGGAGAAGGGAGCGGTCGTACAACCGCCTTCTCTGGCCCCTTCGACGTCTGCGGTGCGGCGGTGCGAGAGGATCCTCCTCCCGACCCCGCTCCGCCGCCTCCTTCTGCGAGATGACTTCCTCACAGAAGGAGGCTACTGCGGCCCAGGCCCCTTCACTACCTATCATGGCGTAGACCACACTAGGCAGCGAGAGGTCCGGGCCCACCGACGCCTGGAGGCACCGGCGCTGCTCCACCCAGGCCGAACATTCGGCCAGGGTGTGCTGCGCCGTGTCCACCGGCGCGCCACAGTGGTGGCACGCCGCGGTCTCCTCCCTCCCGATCCTGCACAGGTACTTCCCAAAGCAACCATGCCCGGAAAGCACCTGCGACAGTCGGAAGGAGAGGACCCCGTGCCTCCGCTCGGTCCAGCCTTCGATTACTGGACCGATGGCGTCTAGGGTACGCCGGCCAAACTCCGCAAAAGCCATCTCCGCCGTCCACCGGCGGAGCATGACCCTGCGGGCATTGCGCCTGGCGGCGTCCCTCTCTTCGGGTGCCGGGCGCTCTCCCCGCGCCCGCTGGTCCGCCGTCCAATGGTAGACGGCGAACTGCACCTCGGCCTCCAGATGCCACGGCGGAGTGCCCGCCATGGCACAGGCCGCCGCGTGACCCACCGTCCCGTAAACCCGCGCCACTCGCTGAGCGATGGCGCGTTGTGGTTTACGAAGGAGGGTCACGTTTTCTCTCCCTAGAGAGTCCGCCCATATTGGGGCGCCATACATGGCCATGCTACGTAGCATGCCGGCGTATAGTTGCCGGCATGCCGCAGCTGGCCCCCCCAAATTTGGCAGCAGCCACGCCAGCCCATCGGCCGCCTTCAGGAGGCGCGGTGCAAGTCGGCTGAAATGGGCGCCGAACTTCCACCGCCCATCCAGGATAAGGCCCAGATACTTCATCTGGGCCTTAACCTCCACCCGGACACCGCCCACCATTATGTGGGCGTCGGGTGGCACTCGCTGCCGGGGCGCCGGGAAGAAGAGGGCCTCTGTCTTCTCCAGCGCCACCGATAACCCTAGCCGCCGTATTCGGTCGGCGACTAGGGTTCCCCCGACAGACGCCAGGGCGGCTGCCTCTCCATAGGTGCGTCCCCGCGCCGTGACAAGGGTGTCGTCTGCGTAGCATATTACACCCATGCCACGCAGGAGACCACCCCGGAGAAGCCAATCAAAGCCGATGTTCCACAGCAGGGGTCCGAGGACAGACCCCTGCGGAACACCGGACTCGACTTTGCGCCGCCCCAACCGGCCGTCCCTGTCGACGAACAAAACCTCCCTGTCGAGAAGGTAGTTCGCCAACAGGGCCCGCAGGTACGGAGGCACCCCATGGTATCGGAGTGCCTCCAGTATAGTGGCGTGGGGGATTGTGTTGAAGGCGTTGGCGATGTCAAAACTGACCGCCAACACTCCATCCCCCGCCGCCACCGCCTCCTGCGTGACGCGCTTCAACTCCTGAAGCGCGTCTATTGTGGACCGGCCCGCCCGGAACCCGTATTGGGCCTCCGATAGGTCCGGGCCAGTCCCCGTCAGATGCTCCTTGATACGCGTGGCTATTACGCGCTCAAGAAGCTTGCCGGCGTCGTCCAACAGGACGATCGGCCTGTAGCCTGCCGGCGAGTCCGCCGGCCGGCCCTCCTTCCGGAGGAGGCATAGCGCCCCCTCCTTCCACACTTTCGGGAACCTCCCCGACGCTAGACAGCGGTCGAAGAGGTCCCGAAATCGCGACCCCATTTGGGCGGTGGCAATAGCCACCACCTTCGCCGGCACGCCGTCAGGCCCCGGCGCCGTCTTTTTGCCTCGGAGGCAGAGCGCCGCCGAGGCAAATTCCACCTCCGACACCGGGACGACTTCCGGGTCGGCAGGAGGGCCCATCCGCCGAGGCGGATCCATTGTTGGAGGGGTGATGTTGGATCGATCCGGGAACAGAACCCGGACCACCCCCTCCAACAACTCCGGCTGGAGAGTCTCCGTAATGGGGGGACCGATCGGGCGCAGCTTATTGCGCACTGCCCGATACGGTCTGCCCCAAGGGTCGTCGTTTAGACTCTCCAGCATCTCGTTTCTCGCTGCCTCCTTGGCCTCCGCGATCGCCTTTTTGAGGGCGCGCTGTGCCTCCGAGTAGGCGGCGTACAGGCGACCCTCGTTTTCAGCGTCACGGCGGTGACGTCGGCGGGCCCTCTGGTATGCCCTCCTCGCGGCCATGCAGTGCACTCGGAGGTCGGCGATCTCCGCCGACCACCAGTACACCGCGTGCCTAGGGGTGGGCCGGCGGGACCGAGGCATGCTAGCGTTGCATACCTCGGTCATACATTCCCTGAGCTGGAGGGCGGCGTCGTCCACGTCCGGACTGGCAGACGGAGCTAGCCAGTCCTGGACAAACGCCGCTTCCTTAGCCGCGTCGCGGTCAAGCCGCGACAGGGCCCACCGCGGGAAAGGCGACTGACCCGTCCGACCCGCGACTGGTGCACCCGGTGTGGAGATCTCTATTCGGACATAACGATGGTCCGAAAGAGTCTCCACCAGGTCCACCCGCCATTTGTGCACGTGGCCGGCCAGAGTGGGGGTGGCGAAGGATAGGTCCACCACCGAACCCCCATTTGCCCGGACGCACGTCTGCACTGCCCCTCTATTGAGGAGCACCAAGCCCACGGATGCGGCCCACGACTCAACAGCCGTGCCGCAGTGGTCCGTGAGCCGATCGCCCCAGGTCACGGACCTGGCGTTAAGGTCGCCAAGGACCGCGACTCGGGCCATTCCCAGCCGCGCAACCACCGCCGTCAGAGTGTGGAGGTAGTCCTCAAACTCCGACAGCGGGCGGTTTGGGGAGAAATACACCGCCACAAGGGCGATGTCTCCCCACGCGGCAGCCACGTACCCAGATCCCTTCTCAATTAGAGAGAGGGGAGGAGAGTCCGCAGCAGGCCGCGGCGCGATGGCCACCAAGCCATTCCTGTCACCCAGCCAGCTGGCCGGGATCGAGTATGGCTCGGCAACCACTGCAACGTCCCCCAACCACTCCGACAGCTTCTGGAACATTAAGTCCTGAGCTGCCTGACCGTGGTTGAGGTTCACCTGCAGAATTTTCCGATGGCCGAACCTTAACATTGTTCGGCCATCGGACAATCAACTACACTCGGGTTGACCCGAGCGCCTGCAGGGGCAGGCCGACTGGCGGCCTGCTCCTTGCCCTTCCTTGATGGGGGGGTGCATTTAGCACCCCCCATAACGTGCCCTGCGGACCTCCCACTGGCCGCACAGACGGCACAGCGGGGGTCTTTTTTGCAGGAGGCCTGCTTGTGGCCCGACTGCCCACATCGGAGACAGAGAAGTGATCTGTCTACCGGTGATGGGCAGCACTGACGGGCGTGTCCGAGCGCGTAGCATCGGAAACAGCGCATAGGCTGTTCCTCTAGCGCCCGGACCACGGCTGAGCTGAAGCCAATAAGAAGCCGCCCTTTTTTAAGGACGGCTTCTATGGCTGTAACAGGGCACCGTAGCCTGATACGGCCCATGCCCCCTGCCCCAGGCCGAATTTCTCCGGCCTGTATGGCCTCCACTCCACAGCCACCCGCTGCCGCCACGGCAGCAGCCACCTCGCCCTTGGTAACGGAATCATCTAGTTCCGATACCACCAGGGACGAGGTTTTGACTGGGCGTGCCACCTTGGCAACATCCGCAATCGCCTCCGCCATTTTAGCGGCGAAGGTGTCGGCCTGCTGCTGCCGGTTGGCCCCCGGGAACTCGAATATCCGAGCTCCCGTTTGGGTCCGCCGGCACGTAACTTTTTCGATCCCCATTTCTTGGGGTCGAACGGTTTGTCGAGCACGGACGAAAACCGACTCGTACGTTTCTCCTTTCTCAACGGCATCTGGCGATAGTGTCACAACGACCGCCGCCGTCTTAGGGAGAGAAACCTTCTTTTTCCCCATTTTAGGGGCGTTCACAGGGGCTGCCTTCTTGGCAGGCCTCTTTTGCGACGCAGAAGTAGGCTGAGGCGCCTTCTTCTTTTTGCCTTTCTTGCCAACCGTCGTCCAACCACCATTGGCCGCGGTGGCAGAAGGCAGCATCGGGTCCTCTCTGGAGGTCTCCTGCGCCCAGGATGGACCAGCCACTGGTTCCATCGGGGCCGGAGTCGGGGCCGGAACCGAAGGCTTGGCCGTCTTGGCCTTGCTTTTCTTCCCCCCCTTCACCGCCATCTTCTGCGCCCCAGATGGACCAGCAACTGGTTCCATCGGGGCAGGTTCTGGGGCCGGAGCCGAAGGCTTGGTTGCCTTGGCCTTGCCCTTTTTCCCGCTCGCCGGCTTCTGCACATCAGGCGCAGGGACCGGTGCAGCAGGAGTTACTACCTCCATACTGCGTCTCCTGTCCGCCGCAAGGGGCGGTCGCACCACCTTTGCAGGAAGGAGGCGATCCTCAAGGCCTGCCAGGCAGGAACGCACAAAAGTACGTTCCTCCTGCAGGATCTCCTTCATTTGCTCCCTTAAATTGGGAGGTGGCGCCTTGGCCAGCTGCTGCCGGAGCTTCTCCATCTCCTTCTCCAGGGCCCCAATTTGGAGGCTCTGGCGTTCGACTGTCGCCTCTAACCTCTGGTTTTCGTCAGAGGCGCTGCGACCTACTGTCTCCACGACAATGTCACGAAGAGTCGCCGCGCATGCCTTGAGAGCCTTTTGAAAAGGCCCCGACAATTGCGACGATTTCTGAGCCACCACGAAAATGGTGCTAACCTCAGCCTCAGCCTGCTTCAACAGCATGCAAGTTGGGCTCTCCATGTCCACAGAAGACGGAGCATTTCTCATGGCGAGGTATTTGGCACGCGCATCTTTGTTAGCGCGCGTCATTTTCGTCACCTTCTCCTCGATTGATTGTTGGGCCTCCAAACGTTTGGCCTCAGCGAGCTCGGCCTTCGCCTTGGCTAGGTCGTCATCCTCCCCGGTGATCGGGAGACGTGCTCGGCCGCGCTTGGCCCTCACTGTCTTGCTGGAGGAATTTGAGGCATCAGAAGACTCTGAGCCATCCTCCCGTAAGCGTTTCCGGCGATAAATCGACAGATCACCCACTGAAGACGCGTCCGACATAACCTCATCGGGCTCATCAGGCGCTTCATCCGGCGCTTCATCCGGCCTTGCGAACAGGCTGTCCGCCATTACCGACGATGGTCGGCTACCACGGGGTGTCCCGAAACCTACTGGTAGTTCCAGCGGCTCTAAAACGACCCGCAGGTCCCTCTCTGGTTGGCCCTGAAAAGGGCCTTTTTGGTGGCCCTGAGAAGGGCCTTTTGACTTCCCGGGGGATTCGGGAACCTTCTTTGACATATCGGAAGGTGGTGATATCATTCAATCCGCACAGTATAGTCCTTCGAGCTTCGGTCACCTACCACTGCTGGCCACTGCGTTACCGCGCACCAAGCAGGGAGGGTCCAGGGCAGACGACGGGGACGTACTCTCGGACACTGTGGGGGCTGCCCCAACCTAACCTAACCTAACCTAACCTAACCTAACCTAACCTAACCTAACCTAACCTAACCCGAAACACCTTTTTCAAAATTATTGTTGCTAAACGCTGCCTATTTTCAAAATTTTTTCTGCAAACATTTAAAAACCACCGTCCCGCATATAGCTGGTTACTTTGCGTGACGTTTGTGATAAAAATACCTACTGAAAATACCTAAAGTATTCAAAATTTGACGTTTTTGAATTAAAAGTTCGAAATTTACTATTGACACTGTTAAATATTTTTATATATTTACATTCGTCTCGTTGTTCTGCATCGTTTGACATACCGCTTTTCCGTCCGGAAAATCAAAATTTTGAGAAAATTGATATTTTTAGGTTAAAAAATCTAGACTAAGTCTAGACTCAAAATTTTTTGTACTGAAGTAGGTTCAGATTTTCATTTGGTTGGACGTGGCTCGCGCATCCGCGCTTTTTGAGACCCCTACCGTGAAAATCTGTTCATAAATTTCCTTAATTTTCAACATTTTCATTTTATTAAAAATTAAATTCGGTTTTTTTAATTTATTTTTCAAAATTTTATAGTGACGCAGTCACTTTTTATTACATAACCTAATAGAACTCGACTAGCTGCGTCGATAGATACCCAACTCGGCTGGCTGGCACCTTACGTTCCGCGGGAAATTGCATTTTCCGGGACTTGAGTTTTCCAATTTTCTCTGTTTTCCACCAAATACTTACCTCGTGGACGCGGCTCGGTCCCCCGAACCGTTTGACACCTGAAACAGAAAAATCGATTAATAAACATCTAAGATAATCAATAAAAACAGCGGTTTTATCCGATTTCCATACGTTTGTATGAAATCGTATAGGACCGAGTTAACTTGGTGAATCGCCGCAAAGCCGATTTGAAACACCTTTTTCAAAATTATTGTTGCTAAACGCTGCCTATTTTCAAAATTTTTTCTGCAAACATTTAAAAACCACCGTCCCGCATATAGCTGGTTACTTTGCGTGACGTTTGTGATAAAAATACCTACTGAAAATACCTAAAGTATTCAAAATTTGACGTTTTTGAATTAAAAGTTCGAAATTTACTATTGACACTGTTAAATATTTTTATATATTTACATTCGTCTCGTTGTTCTGCATCGTTTGACATACCGCTTTTCCGTCCGGAAAATCAAAATTTTGAGAAAATTGATATTTTTAGGTTAAAAAATCTAGACTAAGTCTAGACTCAAAATTTTTTGTACTGAAGTAGGTTCAGATTTTCATTTGGTTGGACGTGGCTCGCGCATCCGCGCTTTTTGAGACCCCTACCGTGAAAATCTGTTCATAAATTTCCTTAATTTTCAACATTTTCATTTTATTAAAAATTAAATTCGGTTTTTTAATTTATTTTTCAAAATTTTATAGTGACGCAGTCACTTTTTATTACATAACCTAATAGAACTCGACTAGCTGCGTCGATAGATACCCAACTCGGCTGGCTGGCACCTTACGTTCCGCGGGAAATTGCATTTTCCGGGACTTGAGTTTTCCAATTTTCTCTGTTTTCCACCAAATACTTACCTCGTGGACGCGGCTCGGTCCCCCGAACCGTTTGACACCTGAAACAGAAAAATCGATTAATAAACATCTAAGATAATCAATAAAAACAGCGGTTTTATCCGATTTCCATACGTTTGTATGAAATCGTATAGGACCGAGTTAACTTGGTGAATCGCCGCAAAGCCGATTTGAAACACCTTTTTCAAAATTATTGTTGCTAAACGCTGCCTATTTTCAAAATTTTTTCTGCAAACATTTAAAAACCACCGTCCCGCATATAGCTGGTTACTTTGCGTGACGTTTGTGATAAAAATACCTACTGAAAATACCTAAAGTATTCAAAATTTGACGTTTTTGAATTAAAAGTTCGAAATTTACTATTGACACTGTTAAATACATACATACGCCGATGACGTCCTGCTGATCGTGTCGGCTCGAAACCCTCGCGAACTGGAGCACCTCGCTAACAACATCTTGGACAGGATCGCAGAATGGGGTCTGAACCAAAAGCTAAGCTTTGGTCCTACCAAGACCAAAGCCTTGGCATTCTCACCCACGGCAGCCAAAGCTCAGTTATCCATGTGTGGCACCCCAATTCCATTCACCGACAGCTTTACCCTATTGGGAGTTGTTATCGATAATAAACTAAATTTTTCCAAACATGTAATTTCCGCCATCAGCAAAGCCCGTGCCATATATAAACGTCTTACTCTTTTTGCTCGTCCCACCTGGGGTATTAACCCAGAAATCATCAGCATTATTTACAAGCATGTCGTCGTCCCTACCATCACATATGCGGCAGGTATCTGGGGTAAGGCTGTCGAGAGGAAGGATGTTCGCGCCAAACTCGCATCTTTGCAGAGAGACTTTGCTTTGCGCGCTCTTAGAGCCTATAAGACGGTTTCCTCCAACGCTGCCATGGCCCTAGCTAGGTTTCCACCTCTAGATCTGGAAATTCTACACACTAGGGAGTTGGAGGTAACTCGTATTACTGGCAATTCATCTTTCCTTCCTTCCGATATACGCCTGGACAAAGACGTAGAGATCAGCAAGTTGTTGCATCCATCCGTTCGCGTCAATATTAAATATCACATTGCTAACGACCAATCTACAGTCTCCAAATTTCAACGACAAGACACTATCAGTATCTTTACAGATGGCAGCAAGAGCGAGAGTGGGGTGGGTGCTGCTTTTGTTTGCCAACTGCCTAATAATGACACATTCAGCATCAGAAGACATTTTAAATTACACAATTCGTGTTCTGTTTTTCAGGCCGAAATGCTGGCCATCCTTCGGGCTTGCCAGTATTTTGAGAATAAAAATAAATTTCAATTCGCCATAATTTTCACCGACTCCCGCTCCTCGCTCGAGGCTATTAATAACAGAAGTAGCACTGGTTTTCTCACTAATCACATACATCAAATCCTATCTAGAATAGGTGATAGACTTAAGTTTTGCTGGGTAAGGGGGCATGTGGGCATTAGGGGCAATGAAGAGGCCGACCAGGAAGCCGCTAAGGCTGCCTCTTCCAAAGTTGCGCCTAACTTCTGCTTCTTCCCTCTCTCCTACGCCAAAAGCTTGTCCAGGGCGCGTGTCTGGGCTGAGTGGCAGGCTAGGTATCGAAGCGCGCGGCAGGGCCTCGTCACACGTACCATGTTTCCAGATCTATCTAACATCGTAGACTTTTTCACATTTACCACTCCGTCATTTTTCCTTACGCAATTTCTAACTGGACATGGCTGCGACCTAGCATACCTCTTGCGCTTCCACGTTGTAACATCAGCTACTTGCCCGTGCGGCGCCGGTAAGCCGCAAGATCTACAACATCTATTTTACGATTGCGCGCGCTTTGATATTGCCCGGCACAACTTTTTGTCGTCTATTCCTCTTAATTCCCGCATAGTTAAACCTTTTATGTTTGATAAAAATAATTTAAATCATGCTTTTGTTACTTCTTTTGTTACCTTCATAGAATCAATCTACAGTAAACTGAAAACTTTTAATAATTCCCATAACCCTCAGTAAATTTCAAATTCTTTTTAAACATTTTTTTTATCCAATGCAATATTTTTCATCTTTCTTTAATTTTTCTTACTTTACCTACCGGTATAATAAAATATTTTTTTTTTTTTAGTTCTCTTTATCTTCTTTATTGAGCCTGGTCTTGGACTTAACTCGGAGGGGGACTCCTTTTTGGTCTTGGGCATGTGTGCCTTCATGTTTGGCACTTATTTCTTTGCTGCATTTGTCATTAGATTTACTATTGTTATATTAGTTTTCGTAATTAACGATTTAGTTTAAATGTTTATTTTATATCTTTGCCCTTTTTATAATTTTTTATTTTATTTTACTTTTTCTGTTTTATGTGCATTTTAATTTATAAAGTATAACAAAAACAAAAAGAAAAGAAAAACTGGGAAAAAAAGACATTTACAAAAAAAAAAAAAAAAGACATTTACAAAAAAAAAAAAAAAAAAACATCTACAAAAAAAAAAAAAAAGACATTTACAAAAAAAAAAAAAAAAAGACATTTATAAAAGGAAAAAAATTGAATTTGTACATATTTTTTATTATTGTTTTTTTAATTGCTCATAACTCTTTGTTTTTTTTGGAATTTATCATAAGTTGTAAAATATGTTTCTTTAACTTTTCAATTTGTATATATATATTTGCTAATTTTGTTTAATAAGTGTATAAATTTAATTTTGTAATAGTATTTTAGTTTGTACCATCAGAGAGACAACTGTCTCAGAACGATTTACTCTATATGAAACAACTTTGTTCGTTGTTTCTTAAAGAAACCCCTAGATGTATCCCTCGCGTCTTCGGGAATGACTTATTAACTGTATCACCTTGTCTTGTATTCATTACCAGCAACATAATTAAAAGAAAATAAATGTAAGAGACTTAAAAAATTAATTTAAAAAAAAAAAAAAAAAAAAAAAAAAAAACCTAACCTAACCTAACCTTTTTTTTTTTTTTTTTTTTTTTTTTTTCGCTGAGAAATGCTTTACGCACCATATCTCCCGCCCGGGGGGGGCGAGAGACGTGTGTGGGACTCCCGGCGCCCTGAAAAGGGCGCTGCTCCTGGCGGCTAGGACTGCCGACCAGGGGTATACCCACTAAAACTCAGCGGTGTTCCTCCGAAGGCGCCATTGGTGCCGGGGCTGCGGGATTGCTTGCGCATTCGCTCAAATCAGCCCCAGCGGCGTCGGCCCGCGTCATGGTCGCGCGGGGCCTCCTTCTCGATTAACGGGGAAGTTAGATGTTGACCTTCCCCGTCCGTCGTGGAAAAGGCGCACCGGAACACGGTGCGCGCCTTCTCGGGAGACCTGTTGGTGAGGGTAGCGGATTCCCCCGAGTCCACTACCCTGGTCTCCGTTAGGGAGGTGGGAGTTGGAGGTTGTAAAGCCTCCTCCTACCCCCCCCCTCTCCTTCGGCGGAGCGGGTGGGCTAAAACCGCAGCTTCGCGCTCCCTCTCCGCCGCCTCCTTTTGCGACACGACGGCCTCGCAAAAGGAGACCATCGCCTGCCAGGACCTCTCACTCCGAACCATGCCCAATAAGACAGCCGGCAGCGAGAGATCCGAACCCACTTCAGCGACGAGGACACGGCGTTCCTCGGACCAGGCTGGACACCCCTCGAGGGTGTGCTGAGCCGTGTCTTCGTCGCAGCCTCCACAGTGGTGGCAGACGGGAAGAGGCTCCCTCCTCGCGACGCGGTGCAGGTACTCACCGAAGCACCCGTGTCCGGTGAGCACCTGCGTGAGACGGAATGTGAGAGTCCCATGTTTGCGCCGCAACCAAGCCCTCAGTACGGGCTGGATGGCCTCTGCCGTTCTATGGCCAGCGGTCGGGGCTGCCAACCTCTGCCCCCATTCATCTTCTTGGACACGCCGAATTTGACGCCTCCACCTTGCCTCCACGTAGGTCGGGAGATGCTCGCCACGGTCCCTGAGCTCCACTCGCCACACATAAGTTTGCGCGGAGAGCTCGGCCTCCAGGTCCCAGGGCATCGTCCCGGCCAACACGCACGCAGCCTCGTATGAGACTGTGCGGTACGCCCTACACACCCTTAGAGCTAACGCCCTCTGCGGTCTGCGCAATAAAGCTGCATTTCCCCGCGACATACTATCGGCCCAAATAGGCGCGCCATACAGGGCCATGGAGCGAACCACCCCCTCATAGAGGCGGCGGCAGCCCCTATTCGGCCCACCCAAATTCGGCATCAGCCTTCCGAGCGCAGCGGCTGCACCCATTAAGCGAGGTGCCAGTCCCTCAAAATGAGCCCGAAAACTCCACCGACTGTCGAGGATGAGTCCCAAGTATTTGATTTGAGACCCAACCTCGATACGAATGCCTCCAACTAAGAGGTGGGCGTCTCTAGGCGGTCCCGCACGAGGACCATGAAAAAGAATGGCCTCAGACTTGTGCAGGGCCACCTCGAGACCCAACATCTTTTGCCGATCCACAACTAGCCCAACTCCAACTGTAGCAAGGCGGGACGCCTCCGTGTAATCCCTCCCCCGGGCTGTGACGAGCGTGTCATCTGCATAGCAGGTTATGCTCAGACCCGGGAGGAGTGCACCCCTCAACACCCAGTCGTAACCGACGTTCCACAATAAGGGGCCTAACACCGAGCCCTGTGGAACGCCGCACGACATGGGGGTCCTGACTGTGGTCCCGTCCCTTCTCTCATACATGAGGCACCTACCACGCAAGTAGTCCCCGACTATCCGACACAAGTAGGGAGGCACCTGGTGGTATTTAAGCGCCTCCCGTATGCAGCTCCACGGCAAGGTGTTGAACGCGTTGGCGATATCTAATGATACCGCCAAACACACCC
Organism: Emmelina monodactyla; assembly: GCA_916618145.1. Taxonomy (NCBI): domain Eukaryota; kingdom Metazoa; phylum Arthropoda; class Insecta; order Lepidoptera; family Pterophoridae; genus Emmelina; species Emmelina monodactyla. The sequence continues at coordinate 57,857 of OU745300.1, forward strand.
CGCCGGAACTGACACACTCCTCCGAGAGGGTCTTGACGCGCTGGATGGCGTCAAGCGTTGACCGACCCTCTCGGAACCCGTACTGTATGTCGGACAGATCGGGACCTACTCTCCTTAAGTGTTCGACAAGGCGGGCTGATATTATTCGCTCAAAAAGCTTACCCACCTCGTCGAGCAGCAAGATCGGCCTATATGCCGAAGGCGCATCCTCTGGCCGTCCAACCTTATGTAGGAGGACAAGCAACCCCTCTTTCCATTTCGATGGGAACCGACCCGATTGTAGGCATTCATCGAATAGCCTGCGGAGGCGATCTCCAAGTGCCTCCAATGACAGGGCCAATACTCGGCCGGGCACACCATCAGGTCCAGGAGCCTTGCGTTTTTTGCGGAGACGTAGCTCCGCCACTCCAAACTCCGCGTCCGTTATTGCAGGAACCTCGGTCGGGACGTCACGCGTAGGTGGAATGCGCGACGTCATCGGTGGAGGAGTGAACTCGTCGCGGGAAGGGAACAGAGTTCCCACGACACGCTCCACAAACCAAGGTTCTAAAGACTGCGTAAGGGGAGGCGTCCACGGCCGGAGTTTCCTCCGGACCAGTTTGTACGGCCTACCCCATGGGTCGGTATCAAGGGTCTCAATGAGGTCCTCCCATGCCTTGCTCTTTGCGTTCCTGATCTCGATTTGGAGCGCCTTCTTGGCACTCACATAGGAAACTCGCAAATCTTCTTCTTGCGCCAGGTCTCGGCGCGTCAGTCTTCGGTATCTAGTATACCGGCGGTGAGCCGCCACACATTCACGTCGGAGTGCAGCTATCTCGCTCGACCACCAGTATACCTGGCGCTTTCGGGGCTTGGGTTTGCTCCTGGGCATCGCGGCGTCACATATAGCCGTCATCGCCTCCCGGAACAAACCCGATTCATTTTCCACATCCAGCGGACCAGCTGGGGGGGAACACCACGCCTGAACCTCGGCAGCGACCTCTAATGCTTCCCTATCAAGTCGGGTCAGGGCCCACCGGGGCCGTGCCGAGGCGTTTGTTCGGCCTACTGTCGGAGTCGTCGCGGAGTCAGAGACATCGAATCGGATGTAAAGATGGTCCGACAACGTCTCTACCTCCTCGACGACTCTCCAGCCCTGGACTTGTTGCGTGAGGGCGGCAGTCGACAGCGAGATGTCTACGATGGAAGCATCTCGACAGGTAAAGGTCGAACCCCTATTTAAAACAAAGAGGCCGACCGCAGCCATCCAGTCCTCCATGGCTTCCCCTCGAAGATCAGTGACCGGGGAATTCCATGCAGAGGACTTTGCATTAAAGTCCCCCAGCACTAACACTTGCGATGGGCGGGCCTGGTTGATCACGGCCCCGAGTCCGACCAGAAACGTTTCGAACTCTGCGAGGGATCGTCTTCGCGAGGGTTCAAAGTAGACCCCGACTATGACTCTCCCTCTCCAACGCACAGCGACATAGCCCCTACCTTTCCGAATAAGTCTCGGAGTCAAGTCGTCATTTCTAGCAATAATAGCTACAGAGCCAGACTCGTCCCCGAACCAGTTGCTACGATCCGGGACTGAGTATGGCTCCGCTGCCACCGCCAGATCTATTCCCCATTCCTCAAAGGACTGGAGGAGTAGATCCTGCGCCAGAGCACAATGATTTAAGTTGGTCTGTAAGACCCGTCTAAACATTGTCGGTCGCAAGTGTCATTGGCTCTACGGACACGGAGGCCCCAGACAATGTAGGAGCCAACGAGGCAGCGGGTACCGAAGCTGCCCTTCTTTTTGCGGCAGCCTTCTCCTTCCTGGAAGGCCCCTTACAGGCCTTCCCGCCAGCACGATGATTGGCTGGTTTATTCGCCGACGCGCACACCGGACAGTGTGGGTCGTTGGTGCATTCGCGAGCCTTATGTCCCGGGCGACCGCAGCGATAACAATTACCACTACGGTCTACCGGAGACGAGCAATTGCAGCCGATATGGCCTTGCTCGTGGCATCGGTAGCAGATTCGGGTCCTAGGTTCCAGGACTTTTACCTGCGCCGATGTCCATCCAACGAGCAAGCGGCCCGCCACAACTTTTTTGGCGACGAGAATTGGACACTTGACGATGACCGTGCCCAACCCGTTAGGGAATCGCCTTATCTCCCCAACCTTAAAGTCATCTGCTGGGTGTTCCGTCTTTCTTGCAATTGCAAGGCAGACTTCCTCGGCACTGACCGAGTCGTCGAGGCCAGACACTCTTAAATCGACACATCGTGTCGGCCTGGTCACCTTGACCTTCTCTCCAATCGCCTCCCTAATTCGAGAGGCTAAGATGTCCGCCTTCGGACCGCTTGTGGTCCCGGGAATCTCCAGCATATAGGCGCCAGTGGCAGCCTTGCGACAACGAATGCCCCCTTCGATGCCCAGGTCTGGCAAATTAATATTTTGCCTCGCCTGAGCAATTACCGAGGCGTACGTGGCCCCACTCTCTGCTGCTTGGGGCAGCATGGTCAACATGACCGCTGAGGAACGAGGCGGTCGCAGCTTCCTTACTCGTTTCTTCTTTGCCTTTTTAGGGGCCGGTTTTGGAGCTGCCGCTGCAGATGTAGGCGCAGGTGCAGACGTCTTCGCCTTCTTTTTCTTCTTCGCTACAACCGTCCACCCTTCGGAGGACGCTTGAGGAGGAGGAGGCAATTGGGGTGCCTCTTCGGGCACAGGAGCTCTCTCTCGCGGAGGTCTCGGTCGCCGCGGTTCTCTTTATGGAAGGGGAGCAGGAGCATTCCCCCCCACAGCACGCTTATCCTTTCTGCTCCGCCCAGGGGCAGAAGCCGGTACTGGAGAGGCGGCTCGTGATCGAGCCACCGACGTCGTCAGTTCGGTAAGTCCTCCGTACGGACTCATAGGCTCACTTTCAGTCAGCGGCAAGTGCACAGAGGGTGCATCGTGCCTAAGTGGCGGTCTCGTCCGTGGGGCTGGTAGCAGGCGGTCATTAATGCCCGCCAGCTTTGCATCCATAATGGTCCCGACGCTCTCCATTATTGAGCGACGGAACTCGTCATCACTCTGTGCAGGGGCAGCGGCAGCAGTACCGGCCGTGCGCGCCTCCATTTCGCGGCGGAAAGCCGCAAACTCCGCTCGGTGCTGATCCAGCTCCTTTTGAAGGCGTGCGTTCTCCGCCTGCAACGCCTGCGTCTCCTCCGATACCGTACGCTCAGAGAGGTCGAGCAGACACTCCTGGATGAGCATAGCGGCATTTTTAAGGGCAGTGTCAAAGCCACCCTTGAGATTTTTGCTCTTGTTGGCAATGTCCAAGATAATTTTGACATTTGCCTCCACCCTGTCCTTCATTTGCACAGTCGGAAGGACGGGATTCTCATCTACGTGACCGGGCATTAGGCGGGCGCGATCCCTAAGTTCGCGCGCCACACGAGCCACCTGCAGGACCTCTTCTTCTGCAAGAAGCCGCAACTCTCTCTCTTTTTGTTTCACCAGCTCCTCTTTAGCTTTTTTCAGGCCGACGTATTTGCCCGTTGTTGGTGGGCGACCTCGGCCGCGACTGTATTTGGTTCCAGTCTTGGAGAACTTCTGTCCCGAGCGATCCAGCAGAGAGTCACTGTCGCTGGTCGTACCAGAGTGAATCCTCCGCTTTCGCTTTCTTTTGGCAACACTGCCAGCTACACTACCTGCGTCTACAGACGCGCACGTCGACTCCGAGACAACTGTCCCAGCGTCAGACACCATCTCCTCCTCTTCGCCAGTTTTCTTGCCGTGGTCATTTGTGTTATCCCGCGACACCGTGTCGCAAGACTTCACTCTATCTCCTTCTACACACTCGTCCAAATCGCAGTGCAAATCAGTATCCATTGTTCTTAAGCCAGTGTCGTGTTCACGAAGACGCGCGGATCGTCGCGCGTCTACGAAGCAATTTGTGCCCACCCCAGAATACGGAGGGCTGCCCTCTACCTCGGTAGAGGGGCGGGATTCTCCCTTTCGGGTACCCGCCTGGGGAATACTTTTCAAAGTGCTTGTTTTGTCCATGTTGTTACACATCTCCGATGACTCCACATCGTCGTCTCTTTTTTCAGGGGTGAGCTCCCCTGTCAGTACGCCCTCATGAGGACGCACCCGTCCCGCCTGGCAGACTCATAAGAGCCCCGCCGGAACAAAATTGCCCCTCCCTCCAAGCCTGTCTGGTATGGGTGACCCTGCCAGCATAGCCTTGGAGTTCATTGGGAAGATGCCGCCCGATTCGGGACAGACGCATCAGAGAACGACATTTGTCTTAGCCGCCCGATACGGGACAGACGCTAAGACACTAGCCACAGCCGTCAAAGAGAGAGACAGCGGGCTCCGTCCTGGGACCGCTTAGCTTCCTCCGGTAGCTGGCTTGCTACGGAGTACTAAGCCCCCCCGCCGCGGCAAGGCGCGATCCCTTGGGGGGGAACCTAACCTAACCTAACCTAACCTAACCTAACCTAACCTAACCTAACCTAACCTAACCTAACCTAACCTAACCTAACCTAACCTAACCTAACCTAACCTAACCTAACCTAACCTAACCTTTTTTTTTTTTTTTTTTTTAACGCAGTGAAAATGCTTTACGCACCATATCTCCCGCCCGGGGGGGGCGAGAGACGTGTGTGGGACTCCCGGCGCCCTGAAAAGGGCGCTGCTCCTGGCGGCTACGACTGCCGACCAGGGGTATACCCACTAAAAACACTGCGGTGTTCCTCCGAAGGCGCCATTGGTGCCGGGGTTGCGGGATTGCTTGCGCATTCGCTCAAATCAGCCCCAGCGGCGTCGGCCCGCGTCATGGTCGCGCGGGGCCTCCTTCTCGATTAACGGGGAAGTAAGATGGACACTTCCCCGTCCGTCGTGGAAAAGGCGCACCGGAACACGGTGCGCGCCTTCTCGGGAGACCTGTTGGTGAGGGTAGCGGATTCCCCCGAGTCCACTACCCTGGTCTCCGTTAGGGAGGTGGGAGTTGGAGGTTGTAAAGCCTCCTCCGACCCCCCACTCTCCTTCGGCGAAGCGGGTGGGCGACAGCCGCAGCTTCGCGCTCCCTCTCCGCCGCCTCCTTTTGTGACACGACGGCCTCACAAAAGGTGACCATCGCCTGCCAGACCCTCTCACTCCGGACCATGCCCAATAAGACAGCCGGAAGTGAGAGGTCGGAACCCACCTCCGCGACGAGCACACGGCGCTCTTCGGACCAGGCAGGACACCCCTCGAGTGTGTGTTGGGCCGTGTCCACGTCGCAGCCCCCACAATGGTGGCAGACGGGAAGAGGCTCCCTCCTTACAACACGGTGCAGGTACTCACCGAAACAACCGTGTCCGGTGAGCACCTGTGTGAGCCTAAAAGTAAGCTTCCCGTGCTTCCTCCTTAGCCAAGCCCTCAGTACGGGCTGGAGGGCCTCCGCTATTCTGTGGCCGGCTGTTGGTGCTGCCAGCCTTTGTTCCCACACATTTTGCAGGTCACGCCTAGCCTGGCGTCTCCACCTGGCCTCTTCATTAGCCGGGAGATGCTCCTGTCGGTCCCTGAGCTCTATTCGCCACGCGTACGTTTGCGCGGCGAGCTCGGCCTCCAGGTCCCAAGGCATCGTCCCGGCCAGCACACACGCAGCCTCATAGGAGACCGTGCGGTATGCACGACATATTCGTTGGGCCAACGCCCTCTGTGGCCTCCGCAATAAAGCGGCATTCCCCGCCGTCACACTCTCCGCCCAAATAGGCGCACCGTACAGGGCCATGGACCGGACCACCCCCTCAAAGAGGCGGCGACAGCCCCGGTTTGGCCCACCCAAGTTCGGCATCAGCCTGCCTAGCGCGGCAGCCGCACCCATTAGTCGCGGAGTCAGCTGTTCGAAGTGGGCCCGAAAACTCCAGCGACTATCCAAAAGCAGCCCAAGGTACTTAATGTGGGGCCCAACCACAATACGCACTCCTCCGACCATGATGTGCGCGTCTCTAGGTGGTCTCGCACGAGGGCCATGAAAAAGGATGGCCTCAGATTTGTGCAGGGCCACCTCGAGACCCAACATCTTTTGTCTGTCTACCACCAAACCTACTCCAACTGAGGCAAGACGGGACGCCTCCGTAAACTCCCTCCCCCGGGCTGTGACCAGCGTGTCATCTGCATAGCAGGTTATGCTCAGACCCGGGAGGAGTGCACCCCTCAGCACCCAGTCGTAACCGACGTTCCACAGTAAGGGGCCTAACACCGAGCCCTGTGGAACGCCGCACGACATGGGGGTCCTGACTGTGGTCCCATCTCTCTGTACATACGTCAGGCACCTACCACGCAGGTAGTCCCCGACTATCCGACACAAGTAGGGAGGCACTTGATGGTACTTTAGCGCCTCCCGTATGCAGCTCCACGGCAAGGTGTTGAACGCGTTGGCGATATCTAATGATACCGCCAAACACACCCCGCCGGAACTGACACACTCCTCCGAGAGGGTCTTGACGCGCTGGATGGCGTCAAGCGTTGACCGACCCTCTCGGAACCCGTACTGTGTGTCGGAAAGATCAGGTCCTACTCCCCTCAGGTGTTCGACGAGGCGGGCTGAGATAATACGCTCAAAAAGCTTACCCACCTCGTCAAGCAACAAGATCGGCCTGTACGCTGACGGCGAGTCTTCTGGGCGGCCATCCTTTCTTAACAGGACCAGTAGTCCCTCCTTCCACTGTGCTGGAAACCGACCCGTCTCCAGGCATCTGTAAAACAGCCTACGGAGTCGATCCCCAAGCACGCCCAACGACAGGGCCAAGACACGGCCAGGTACTCCATCGGGCCCAGGAGCCTTATTTTTCTTGCGGAGACGTAGTTCCGCCACACCAAACTCCACATCCGTGATTGCGGGAACCTCGGTCGGGGTGTCGCGCGTAGATGGAATGCGCGACGCCATCGGTGGAGGAGTGAACTCGTCGCGGGAAGGGAACAGAGTTCCCACGACACGCTCCACAAACCGGGGTTCTAAACACTGCGTTAGGGGAGGCGACCACGGCCGGAGTTTCCCCCGGACCAGCTTGTACGGCCTACCCCATGGGTCAGAATCGATAGTTGCGACCAACTCGTCCCACGCCTTAGTTTTGGCCTTTTTGACCTCTAGCTGGAGCGCCTTCTTGGCACTCGAGTAGAGGGTGCGCAAAGTCTCTTCGTGAATCAAGTCACGACGCGCTAACCTTCTATAGCGAGTATACCGGCGGTGAGCGGCCACGCATTCGGTGCGAAGTGCGGCGATCTCGCTCGACCACCAGTACACCTGGCGTCTTCGAGGCCTGGGTTTGCTCCTGGGCATCGCGGCGTCACATATAGCCGTCATCGCCTCCCGGAACAAACCCGACTCATCCTCTACGTCCAGCGGACCATCTGGAGGGGAGCACCAAGCCTGTACCTCAACGGCCACCTCCAATGCCTCCCTATCTAGGTGAGTGAGGGCCCATCTAGGCCGCGTAGGGGTTCTTGCACGACTTGTGGCCGGGATGACCGGGGAGTCGGAGACGTCGAACCGGATGTAAAGGTGGTCCGACAACGTCTCGACCTCCTCGACAACCCTCCATCCCTGGATGCACTGTGAGAGAGCAGCGGTCGACAGTGAGATGTCGACAATGGTTGCATCCCGGCACGTGCAGACCGACCCTCTGTTTAAAACAAAGAGGCCGACTGTAGCCAACCACTCGTCCATAACGTCCCCACGCGGATCATTATTCAGGGAACCCCACGCAGATGACTTCGCGTTGAAGTCCCCTAACACAATCACCTGTAGTGGGCGGGCTTGGGTGATCTTAGCCCCGAGTCCATTAAGGAAAGTCTCGAATTGCGCAAGTGTCCGACTACGCGAAGGAGGGAAGTAGACTCCGAAGACTACCTTGCCCTTCCATCGTACTGCCACATAGCCCTGGCCCCGGGCAAAAAGAGTGGGAGCCACGTCATCTGTTCTCGCAATAATTGCGACGGAACCTCCCTCGTCCCCGAACCAGTTGTTCCTGTTCGGGACCATGAATGGTTCTGCTACCACCGCCAGGTCTATCCCCCACTCCGCAATGGATTGGAGGAACAGATCCTGCGCCCCAGCGCAATGATTTATATTCGCTTGTAAGAGCTTACTAAACATTGTCGCTGGCAAGGGTCATCGGTTCTGCCGGCATGGAGGCCCCAGATGTTGTAGGGGCCGGCGTGGCGGTGGGTACCGGGACTGCGTTGCGTTTAGCGACAGCCCTCTCCTTCCTGGAAGGCCCTTTGCAGGCCTTCCCACCGGTCCTATGATTGGCCGGTTTGTTCGATGCCGCACACACAGGACAATGTGGGTCGGCCGAACATTCTCTCGCCTGGTGGCCCGGGCGACCACAACGGTAACAGTCCCCGCTACGATCTATCGGGGACCTGCAGCTGCAGCCGACGTGGCCCTGCTCGTGGCATCGGAAGCAGATCCTCGTCCTTGGTTCGAGGATCTTCACTTGGGCGGAAGTCCACCCCACGAGCAGGCGGCCTGCAACCACCTTCTTGGCAGCTACGACCGGACACTTTACGACAACAGTTCCGAGACCATAGGGAGTGCGTCGTATTACCCCAACTTTCACGTCGTCCACCGGGCATTCTGCCTTTCTCGCAATTGCCAGGGAGACGTCTTCGGCGGTGACTGAGTCATCTAGACCAGCCACACGTAGGTCAACGCAGCGTGTTGGCCTAGTTACACGCGCGGTCTCGCCGATCTCCTCTCTTATTTTTTGGGCCAAAACATCCGCCTTGGGGCCGCTTGTAGTGCCGGGAACCTCTAAAATGTAGGCTCCGGTTGCGGCCTTGCGACATCTAAGGCCCCCCTCAATGCCCAGTTCTGGCAGATTAATATTCTGCCTCGCCCGGGCAATGACGGAGGCGTAAGTCATACCACTTGCCACCGCATCTTGTGACATCGTAATAACGACGGCGGCGGAGCGAGGAGGTCGTAACTTCCTGGGACGCTTCTTCTTTTTCTTGGCCTTTTTAGGGGCCGGTTTTGGAGCTGCTGCTGCTGCAGGTGTAGGCGCAGGCGCAGGCTCCTTAGTCTTCTTTTTGTTCCGCCTCGCTACAACCGTCCACCCTTCGGAGGACGTTTGAGGAGGAGGAGGAGGAGGCAACTGAGGTGCCTCTTCAGGAACTGGAGCTCTCTCACGCGGAGGTCTCTTTTTCGGTACCCTCTGTGGTAGAGGAGCAGGGGCATTTCCACCCACGGCACGCTTGTTCTTCTGACTCGGCCCAGGGGCAGAAGTCAGCACTGGGGAGGAGGTCCGAGAACGTGTCACGGACCTCGCAGACTCGTTAGGTACCCTTTGCGGGCTCAACAGCACGCTTTCGGACAGCGGCTCGTACACAGAAAGTGCATCGTGCCTGAGTGGTGGTCGCGTCCGCGGGGCCGGTAGCAGGCGGTCATTAATACCCGCCAGCTTCGCGTCAAACATGGTTCCGACGCTCTCTAAAATAGAGCGCCGGAATTCGTCATCCGTCAGTCGGTCTTGTGTGGGGGGAGCACTCATAGTGCGAGTCTCCATTTCCCGGCGGAAAGCCGCAAATTCCGCTCGGTGCTGGTCTAGCTCCTTTCGTAGGCGTGCGTTCTCCGCCTGCAACGCCTGTGTCTCGTCCGCAACCGTACGCTCAGAGAGGTCGAACAGACACTCCTGTATGAGCATTGCGGCGTTCTTAAGGGCAGTGTCGAAACCACCCTTAAGGTTCTTACTTTTATTCGCGACGTCGAGAATGATCTTAACATTCGAAATAACCCTGTCCTTCATTTGCACAGACGGAAGGACGGGATTCTCATCTTCGTGTTCAGGCATTTGGCGGGCGCGATCCCTAAGTTCGCGCGCCACCCGAGCCGACTGCAGGACCTCCTCCTCTGCAAGAAGCCGCAGCTCTCTCTCTTTCTGCTTGACAAGCTCCTCCTTTGCTTTCTTCAAGCCAACGTACTTGCCCGTTGTTGGTGGGCGACCTCGACCGCGACTGTGTTTAGTCCCAGTCTTGGAGACTTTATATTGAGAACGATCCAGCAGAGAATCACTGTCGCTGGTCGTGCCAGAGTGAATCCTCCGCTTTCGTTTTCTCTTGGCATCACTGCCAGCTGCACTACCTGCGTCTACAGACGCGCAAGTCGACACCGAGACTACCGTCCCAGCGTCAGACACCATCTCCTCCTCATCGCCAGTTTTCCTGCCGTGGTCATTAGTGTTGTCTCGCGACACCGTGTCGCAAGACTTCACCCTTTCTCCTTCTACACACTCGTCCAAATCGCGGTGCAAATCAGTTTCCATTGTTCGTAAGCCAGTGTCGTGTTCACGAAGACGCGCGGATCGTCGCGCGTCTACGAGGCAATTTGTGCCCACCCCAGAATACGGAGGGCTGCCCTCTACCGCGGTAGAGGGGCGGGATTCTCCCTTTCGGGTACCCGCCTGGGGAATATTTTTCAAATTGCTTTGGTCCATCATTCCTCTACACCGATGACTCCACATCGTCGTCTCTTTTTTCAGGGGTGAGCTCCCCTGTCAGTACGCCCTCATGAGGACGCACCCGTCCCGCCTGGCAGACTCACAGAAGAGCCCCGCCGGAACAAAATTGCCCCTCCCTCCAAGCCTGTCTGGTATGGGTGACCCTGCCAGCATAGCCTTGGAGTTCATTGGGAAGATGCCGCCCGATTCGGGACAGACGCATCAAAGAACGACATTTGTCTTGGCCGCCCGATACGGGACAGACGCTAAGACACTAGCCACAACCGTCAAGAGAGAGAGACAGCGGGCTCCGTCCTGGGACCGCTTAGCTTCCTCCGGTAGCTGGCTTGCTACGGAGTACTAAGCCCCCCCGCCGCGGCAAGGCGCGATCCCTTGGGGGGGAACCTAACCTAACCTAACCTAACCTAACCTAACCTAACCTAACCTAACCTAACCTAACCTAACCCGAAACACCTTTTTCAAAATTATTGTTGCTAAACGCTGCCTATTTTCAAAATTTTTTCTGCAAACATTTAAAAACCACCGTCCCGCATATAGCTGGTTACTTTGCGTGACGTTTGTGATAAAAATACCTACTGAAAATACCTAAAGTATTCAAAATTTGACGTTTTTGAATTAAAAGTTCGAAATTTACTATTGACACTGTTAAATATTTTTATATATTTACATTCGTCTCGTTGTTCTGCATCGTTTGACATACCGCTTTTCCGTCCGGAAAATCAAAATTTTGAGAAAATTGATATTTTTAGGTTAAAAAATCTAGACTAAGTCTAGACTCAAAATTTTTTGTACTGAAGTAGGTTCAGATTTTCATTTGGTTGGACGTGGCTCGCGCATCCGCGCTTTTTGAGACCCCTACCGTGAAAATCTGTTCATAAATTTCCTTAATTTTCAACATTTTCATTTTATTAAAAATTAAATTCGGTTTTTTAATTTATTTTTCAAAATTTTATAGTGACGCAGTCACTTTTTATTACATAACCTAATAGAACTCGACTAGCTGCGTCGATAGATACCCAACTCGGCTGGCTGGCACCTTACGTTCCGCGGGAAATTGCATTTTCCGGGACTTGAGTTTTCCAATTTTCTCTGTTTTCCACCAAATACTTACCTCGTGGACGCGGCTCGGTCCCCCGAACCGTTTGACACCTGAAACAGAAAAATCGATTAATAAACATCTAAGATAATCAATAAAAACAGCGGTTTTATCCGATTTCCATACGTTTGTATGAAATCGTATAGGACCGAGTTAACTTGGTGAATCGCCGCAAAGCCGATTTGAAACACCTTTTTCAAAATTATTGTTGCTAAACGCTGCCTATTTTCAAAATTTTTTCTGCAAACATTTAAAAACCACCGTCCCGCATATAGCTGGTTACTTTGCGTGACGTTTGTGATAAAAATACCTACTGAAAATACCTAAAGTATTCAAAATTTGACGTTTTTGAATTAAAAGTTCGAAATTTACTATTGACACTGTTAAATATTTTTATATATTTACATTCGTCTCGTTGTTCTGCATCGTTTGACATACCGCTTTTCCGTCCGGAAAATCAAAATTTTGAGAAAATTGATATTTTTAGGTTAAAAAATCTAGACTAAGTCTAGACTCAAAATTTTTTGTACTGAAGTAGGTTCAGATTTTCATTTGGTTGGACGTGGCTCGCGCATCCGCGCTTTTTGAGACCCCTACCGTGAAAATCTGTTCATAAATTTCCTTAATTTTCAACATTTTCATTTTATTAAAAATTAAATTCGGTTTTTTAATTTATTTTTCAAAATTTTATAGTGACGCAGTCACTTTTTATTACATAACCTAATAGAACTCGACTAGCTGCGTCGATAGATACCCAACTCGGCTGGCTGGCACCTTACGTTCCGCGGGAAATTGCATTTTCCGGGACTTGAGTTTTCCAATTTTCTCTGTTTTCCACCAAATACTTACCTCGTGGACGCGGCTCGGTCCCCCGAACCGTTTGACACCTGAAACAGAAAAATCGATTAATAAACATCTAAGATAATCAATAAAAACAGCGGTTTTATCCGATTTCCATACGTTTGTATGAAATCGTATAGGACCGAGTTAACTTGGTGAATCGCCGCAAAGCCGATTTGAAACACCTTTTTCAAAATTATTGTTGCTAAACGCTGCCTATTTTCAAAATTTTTTCTGCAAACATTTAAAAACCACCGTCCCGCATATAGCTGGTTACTTTGCGTGACGTTTGTGATAAAAATACCTACTGAAAATACCTAAAGTATTCAAAATTTGACGTTTTTGAATTAAAAGTTCGAAATTTACTATTGACACTGTTAAATATTTTTATATATTTACATTCGTCTCGTTGTTCTGCATCGTTTGACATACCGCTTTTCCGTCCGGAAAATCAAAATTTTGAGAAAATTGATATTTTTAGGTTAAAAAATCTAGACTAAGTCTAGACTCAAAATTTTTTGTACTGAAGTAGGTTCAGATTTTCATTTGGTTGGACGTGGCTCGCGCATCCGCGCTTTTTGAGACCCCTACCGTGAAAATCTGTTCATAAATTTCCTTAATTTTCAACATTTTCATTTTATTAAAAATTAAATTCGGTTTTTTAATTTATTTTTCAAAATTTTATAGTGACGCAGTCACTTTTTATTACATAACCTAATAGAACTCGACTAGCTGCGTCGATAGATACCCAACTCGGCTGGCTGGCACCTTACGTTCCGCGGGAAATTGCATTTTCCGGGACTTGAGTTTTCCAATTTTCTCTGTTTTCCACCAAATACTTACCTCGTGGACGCGGCTCGGTCCCCCGAACCGTTTGACACCTGAAACAGAAAAATCGATTAATAAACATCTAAGATAATCAATAAAAACAGCGGTTTTATCCGATTTCCATACGTTTGTATGAAATCGTATAGGACCGAGTTAACTTGGTGAATCGCCGCAAAGCCGATTTGAAACACCTTTTTCAAAATTATTGTTGCTAAACGCTGCCTATTTTCAAAATTTTTTCTGCAAACATTTAAAAACCACCGTCCCGCATATAGCTGGTTACTTTGCGTGACGTTTGTGATAAAAATACCTACTGAAAATACCTAAAGTATTCAAAATTTGACGTTTTTGAATTAAAAGTTCGAAATTTACTATTGACACTGTTAAATACATACATACGCCGATGACGTCCTGCTGATCGTGTCGGCTCGAAACCCTCGCGAACTGGAGCACCTCGCTAACAACATCTTGGACAGGATCGCAGAATGGGGTCTGAACCAAAAGCTAAGCTTTGGTCCTACCAAGACCAAAGCCTTGGCATTCTCACCCACGGCAGCCAAAGCTCAGTTATCCATGTGTGGCACCCCAATTCCATTCACCGACAGCTTTACCCTATTGGGAGTTGTTATCGATAATAAACTAAATTTTTCCAAACATGTAATTTCCGCCATCAGCAAAGCCCGTGCCATATATAAACGTCTTACTCTTTTTGCTCGTCCCACCTGGGGTATTAACCCAGAAATCATCAATTCGGCTCGGTTTTGATAATATATAAAGGACGATATCTCCGGAACCGGTAGAGATATTGACGAACGGTTTTCACTTTTGGACATATAGCAACAATATCTACGTGACTGTATATAAATAAATACATATATACAAAAATAATAAATAAGTCCTATATACTTACCTGTATGTACACCTAGAACTAAGAAAATACCAATACTTACCTGTGTAGTCCTAGTCGTTCCGCCGGCTGCATCCACCACCATCTGGAACCCTGCTGGAACACCTGAAATAAAAGAAGAAAAAAGTGTTTTTAGCTTTAGTTAGTCTTAATTAATTTTAATATATTAACTGAACTTCAAGTTCAAAAATTTTACTTGACCGTTTACAGCCCCTCTACAGCTGCTAAACAATCTCTCTATTAAACAACAATGAGCTCCCTCCATAGAACTCCCCCCACCCGTAGGTCCTCCGTGGACTCGTCAAAAGCTGGACCCAGCAAAGTACTGACGAATATACAACGAATCGAGTCCACGGAAGATCTCAGCCAGACTAGAGTGCTGAAGCCTGCCGTAACAACTAAGGCTCCAACAAAGGCTGTGAAAAAGCCTGTGTCGTCCTCCCTGCCTCAGTTCCCAGTACTAGGCTCGATCGCTGAGTGCCTAGCACATCTAAAGGCACTCGCGATCGACATAAAAAGCCTTATGCAGCAGGCGGGGAACGTCAGGACCGATATAAAAACGGGTGTAAACAACAATGCTGACTTCCTTCAACATGTTGTTGCAAGGATAGAGGATCTGCTCAAACACGACAGTCAAAAATCACCAGATTCGAACGTGGTTGAGCAGACCCTCCTTCCCAGAGTCGAAGAAATGCTTGAAAGGCATGAAAAGAGGGTGGAGGAGCTCCTGTCCCGCAAAGGAGACAGTCTGGAGAGATTATCGGACGATGGTGCCTCTACCAAAACTGCAGAAAATCTCCACCGCATCGAAACTCAGTCACTTCTCCTCGACGAGAAGTGCAAAAAGTTAACCGAGGCGGTGGAGAAAATTACTTATGCTGAGGCCGTATCTTCCGCCAGAACTACAACACCCACTGCCGGAACAAGAGCGGACAACAACCTGCCGCAAATGCACTCGCTAATTGTCTCTTCAGAGCGGGTGGAGGACACGAGCGGAGACGTGCTCCAGTCCATCAGAGTAGCCGTCGACGCTCGGGTCTCTGGCATCAGGGTGGACGCGGTGCGCAAAGCAAAGGACCAGAAGGTCATAATAGGCTGCAGCACCAAAGAAGAGCGCACGAGGGTGATGAGTAAACTCAAGAACTCGGGACTCCTGGTCGAAGAGGCCAGGAATAGAAACCCCCTCATCATCCTCAAGCACGTACTCTCGGTTAATACCGACGACGAGGTGCTGCAGGCTATTAAGACCCAAAACCGGAATCTAATCGGTAATCTGGATACAAAAGAGCTAGTCGTAAAATACCGCAAAAAGACCCGGAACCCCCACGTGTGCCATGTAGTTGTGGAGGTAACGCCACCTATATGGCACAAGATCACGGAAGTGGGGCGGGTCCACGTGGATCTTCAGCGCGTCGTGGCGGCGGATCAGAGCCCGTTGGTCCAGTGCTCCCGGTGCCTGGCTTACGGCCATGGTCGTAAACTGTGCACAGAGACCACGGACCTCTGCAGTCACTGTGGTGGGCCGCATCTAGCGGTAAAATGTGAGCTTCGTGACTCCGGAGCCCCGCCCAGTTGCCGTAACTGTCAGTTAGCCAAAATGGATAATGTAGAGCACAATGCTTTTGATGGTACTTGCGCACTTCGTCGGAAGTGGGACCAACTCGCAAGATCAAAAGTAAGTTACTGCTGAGGGCCCCAAAGTCGACACAAGAATAATACAGCGGCAACAGCTTCCATCCGTCATCGAAAGAAAAGTACCTGGGTACCACGGGACTTACAAAACAGCAGCATTAGTATGTTCAATGCCTAAAGTTTGTCAAGCCCTGTGGGCAACGCACCACCAACTAAAAGTACTTAGACATAAAACAACACCAAAAAAGACAGAACAAAAAGAATGCTTGTACATAAAAGAAGAAAAGCTGTATAAAATAGATACAAAAAATGAAAATAGTGTAAGAAATAGATATATAATAATGTATTATACATTAATATATAGAATTATATATCATAGTTTAAATATAGTTAAAAAGAACAAGCATAAAAACATAAAATAACATAAAAATATTATACATTAAATAGTATATAAGATTTATGTTAAATAATAGTGTGTTAAAATTACAAGTAGTATAAGACTAGTGTTGTAAAAAGATATAAATAAGCAAATTTAAAATCGTTCTCTTAATAATATAAAATAGAACCTGTTGACTGCCTGAATTCTAAAATATTGTTAACTCTCTCAACTAAATTTATAAGGAAAAATAGTAACCTAACCTAACCTAACCTAACCTAACCTAACCTAACCTAACCTAACCTAACCTAACCTAACCTAACCTAACCTAACCTAACCTAACCTAACCTAACCTAACCTAACCTAACCTAACCTAACCTAACCTAACCTAACCTAACCTAACCTAACCTAACCTAACCTAACCTAACCTAACCTAACCACGAACTCAAAATCTCAAAACAGTGTTTTTAACTAACTACTCGGCCGATTTCGATAATTTTTGTTTCATTTGGCTTGTGCAATAGTTTCTTAACATAGTCCATCGTAATTTTGAAGAAATATCACTTTTTTAATTTTTTTCCATATATGTGTCATAGTAAATTTTCTTAAAATACAGTTTTTTGCCCCCCCCCAACATTTTTGTATGAAATTTTTTTTTTAGCTTCAGTTGTTTAAAATAGTCTGTGTTGTGGCGCGTCTTTTGACACCCCACACACCCCCCAAATAACTACCCCCGATTTTTGAAATCGAATTTTCAGTATTTTCAAACAAAAATTTGTATGGAGAAAACTTCAACCCTCTAAAACTTAATTTTTTTACACTGTACTTACCTTGTTTTTGCTCCCCCGTGGTCCGGCTCGACGAGTAGCGTGCGTAGACACCTCTCCCGACTGGATACACCTGAAATCAAAGGAAATATCATCAAAAAACCGAAAAAAATCGCCCGCCCACCCACCCTTTAGTGCCTCGGCTATATTAACTTTCTACATTTTGTCAAACTTTATATTGAAATATCTCCGGTTCTACTAGTCCGATTTGGCTGCGGTTTTCACCTTTTAGTTTTATTTAGCCCCCCGCTTTTAACTACATTCTTTTTTTGGTCATTTTTCAATTCTTTAAATTTTGTAAATATTTAATATGGACTTGTACGGGATCGATGAGGTCAGTGACTACGAGAGTGAGGGCGACATCGCCCCGCTGTTCACCCCCCGCGCTCTACTCCGCCCTGGCTGCCGTGCAAGATAACCCTGAAACATCTCAGGGGACCAACATTCTGATCGGCGGCTCGGGTAGAAAGCAGTTAAAGGAGAAGGAGAAGAAGAAAAAGACCGTCACTAAGACCTCTAGCCCGTCCACGTCCCGCATGAAGCTTCCGCGGCCCGAACCTGGTGACGATACGGAAGGACACACTGTGTTCCTGATGGAGGTGTTCCGAGAGATCCCAGCTCTTCTAAGTTCGGCGAAGAGTACGACCAGGGACATCAAGGATGAGATTGTGTCGCTGTGCCACGACGCAGCCATCTCATTTAAGGCCATTACATCTGCGCCCCCTCCATCCACCAACAACAACTCTCAGGAGACTACGCCCGACCTCAGGGAGGTCATCAGGAATGAGGTGAGGAGTGCTGTCGCTGACACCATGCGCACTGAGCTTGGGCGTGCAGCCAGCAAAGCCGCCGAACCACCGTCATTCTCTGAGGTAGCTAGGAGGCAGAGACTGGGCTCGAGCCCCGATCCTCTCGCCACTCAACCGGCTCCGACACCTTCCCTACCGGCTTTAGTCGTCACCTGCGAGGGCGACGGCTCTCCTAGAGAGGTAACCGCGAAGGCTTTAGCGAAAGTCATAAGTTTCAAAGACGTCGGATACAACCCAGCAAGTGTGAAGAAACTCTCCCGTGGCAAGACCAAGGTTGCCTTCGACAGCCGCGCCCACATGGAGGACGCCCTGAAGAGAATTCGGGGTGCCCCCGCTTCCTTGGGCATCACGGTAGAGGAGGAGAAAAAGTTGTCACCGCTCGTCATTCTCAAAGGCATTAGCCTAGACGTCCCGCGCAACGAAATAGTCCCATTGCTACTGGAGCAGAACCCGGAGCTCTCCGGGTGCACTGAAACCGAAATAAAAACCAAGTTCTTCCGAAATAATCGCAACAAAAACCTATACAATGCCGTTCTCGTCGTCACACCTACCATCTGGCGGACTCTCACCGACAAGGGGCGAGTCAGCCTGAACTTTCAGCGAGTCCACGCGGAGAGCTTCAGTAATTTTATCCAGTGCCACAAATGCCATCAGTATGGGCACACGCAGGCGCGGTGCTCCCAGGAGGCTCAAAACTGCGATCATTGCGGACGCAGCGACCATCAGCTGAAGGACTGTCCCACCGCCTCTGCCCCTCCCACCTGCGGAAACTGCGTGTCTCATAATGCCAAATTCCAAACCTCAACTGATACAAAACACCGTACTCTCTCCAATGAATGCCCCAGAAATGTCGCCATGCGGAAACGTATTCAGGAGAAGACCGATTATGGCTTCTAATAATCCCTAACACTCCTTACTAACCTGGTCCTAGCAACAGTTACCACTTACTCACAGCGCTCAACTTTCTCTTAGTAACCCTGCCACGTTTGGAATTCTCTTCTATTTTAATTTATATCTCCACTCTAAGCGGTGACTCCTTTATGTCTCCTGGCCCCCCAGCTGGAATAATGTCCAGAAAGCCGAACAAAATATTATATTGTAAATATTTCGATTAATGTAATGTTACTTGTTTTTAGTTCGTCAATCTCATACTTATATCTTTCCTATCTTACTTTTCTTCCTTCTTGCGCGAAACGGTGAGCTGCATCCCGCACGGCGACCCGTCTAGCACAAGTAACTATATGTATAATATAAAAAGTATATATTTGTCCAACACCTCAAGCTGAAAGGCGAGCTGCATCCCTCACGGCGACCCGATCAGATTGAGGTGCGAATCATTAAACTGTCGTTTGCGTTTAAAATTTTAATTGTATCGTTTTCATAATCTGTGATCAAAATAGTTCCAGAAAAAAAAAAAAAAAAAACCTAACCTAACCTAACCTAACCTAACCTAACCTAACCTAACCTAACCTAACCTAACCTAACCTAACCTAACCTAACCTAACCTAACCTAACCGCAAACGAGATTTATTATCTGAAGCGGGACTCCGGCAAAGCCACTAGAGCATCAACACCCACGTCACCAAATCAGGGCTCACCCACAAACTCTGAGCATAAAGACGTCTCGGACAGGCTGAAAAGCCTATCCGAAGACACCAACACCTTACTGACTGAAGTGACGACGCTCAAGTCAATAGTGGAAGATCGGAGACCCGCCTCAAAGGAGGAAATCCAGATCGCGGTACGCGAAGAACTGGCTCCCCTGAAATCTCAGGCCAAGAACATCCTCAAAGAGATAGAAGAGGTGAAGGGACAAACCGGGCAATCCCAACCAGGAACTGTGGGACTGGCAACTGAAATCGCACTAACGGAATCAGCAACAAAATTGGAAAACCAATCAAAGGAACTAAGCAAAACTTTAACATGGTTCAACTCCTCCATGAACAAGGCACCAAAACCCACCCCAAGCACGCAGCAAGGGGCCACCTACGCTGACATGGCCAAAAAACCTAATCACGCAGTGATTGTCTCGTCGACCGATCCCACAAACACCGGGGAAAAGGTCATCGAGGCCATAAGATCAACCCTGGATTTCAAATCCACGGGTATCACTGTGGACAGAGTCCGCAAGGCCAAAAACAGCAAGGTGATCCTGAGCTGCGAGTCAAGGGAGGGGCTCCAACGACTCAAAACACAAATTAACAAAAACAAGACACTCCAGGTACAAGATGCCACACAGCAAAACCCGTTGGTAATAATCAAAAACGTGATGAGCTACCACAGCGATCAGGAAATCCTGGACAACCTGATAGCCCAAAACAAGAAGTTATTTGAAGGGCTACCAGAAAAGAACTTGAAACTGCGTTATAAAAAGCGAGCACGAAACACGCTTCAGTGCCATCCGGTGCTGGAAGCGTCGCCGCTCCTGCACAAACGCATGTTGGAACAGGGAATGGTACACGTCGGCCTTAGCAAATGCAAGGTAGAAGACCAATCGCCCCTGGTACAATGCGCGAAATGTCTGGGCTTTGGGCACACGAAAATCTTGTGCAAAGAACCAGAGCAACGCTGCAACTATTGCGGCAAAGCACACTCATGGCAAGACTGCCATGCCAGACAGAAGCAGGAGCCACCAACATGCAGAAATTGCAAGTTGGCTGGCAAAGACGCCAACAGCACCACGCCGCCCCACATGGCATATAGTGAAATATGCCCAGAACGCCAGGGCTGGGACAGAATAGCGCGGTCCAGGATAACCTATTGTTAACGCCGTCGTTCCATCAAGGTCCGGTCTCGTTCATAGTCATCCAACGGGACTACACTTCATCCAAGCAAACCTCAGAAGATCAGAGCTTGTCACTGCGGAGCTGCTGCAGGCAGCGGAACACCGAGGAGCCACCATCGCACTAGTGCAGGAACCCTATGTAGGCAGCACTGGTGTGATGAAGCAACCACCAGGCACGCAGATAGTACAATGCACCCTCAACCGCAAAAAACCTGTTAAAGCAGCCATCATCATTTTTGGAGACAAGGTAAAGATCACACATGACCCGCAACTTGTCTCCGAAACCGAAGCAGTAGTGATGATAGAAGCGGGTCCCCTAAAGCTTGGACTAGTCTCAATATACTATGAAGGAAACCAAGACATAACAACAAACATAGAACGAACAAAAACGGCATGCTCACAATTACCAACGGAACACATCATCATCGGTGGCGACACAAATGCCAAGAGCCACTGGTGGGGTAGCAAAGAAGATGACGAAAGAGGCGAGGCCTATAACGCCTTCTTAAGCGAAATGGACTTCCATATCCTAAACATCGGAGATACGCCTACCTTTGAAGTCTATCGACAGGGCCGCTTATGCAGCAGTCTGGTAGACGTAACAGCTTGCTCGACTACCCTTCTAGGAAAGATCAAAAACTGGAGAGTGGACAAACAACTCACGACATCTGACCACAACGCTATCACTTTCACCGTGTCAACGGACGCACGCCTAACACCAATAGTGCGACCCACAACACGAAAGTTCAACACCAAAAAAGCGAACTGGCAGCTGTTTAGCGAGGTACTATGCCACTCACTAGAAGGGAATAACCTCACAGTCGATAGGATAAACAAGGTAGTCAGTACGGAGGAAATGGAATCCATCATAGAGGCCTACACTGCGTCAATAGAGTCTGCATGCGAACACGCGATCCCCAAGCCACAGAAGAGGAAAGGTAAACCAACACCACCATGGTGGACCAAAGACCTCGAGGATCTAAAAAAAGACGTGCTCCGCAAAAAACGCAGAATCAAAAACGCTGCTCCCGCCAGAATTGAAGCCGTACTGGAAGATTATCAAGAGGCCCGAGAGATGTACCTCTCAACAGCACAGAGGGCCAAAACAGAGAGTTGGAAAACCTTCTGCTCCACACAAGAAAGAGAAAGCATGTGGGACGGAATATATAGGGTCATCAGGAAAACATCAAACAGCCAAGAAGACATGCTTCTTCAAGGCTCGGATGGCAAAAGTCTGAATCCAGACCAATCGGCAAATCTACTCGCCGAAACCTTCTATCCTGGTGACAATATATCCACAGACAATCCGTACCATAGACGCCTCAGAGAAAGTGTGGAAAGCAGAACGACCGCACAAGAAGAACTGGCGGCCGACGACCCACCCTTCACGGAAGCAGAGGTGGAGGCGGTGCTTAAAACCCAAAACCCAAAGAAAGCACCAGGGTCGGACGGGTTCACAGCAGACATTTGCGCCCGGGCAATCCGAAGCGGAAAGGAGGTGTTCTTGGCAATCGCAAATAAGTGTTTGTCAATCCACTACTTCCCCAAGCGATGGAAAACTGCCCATGTAGTCATTCTCCGAAAACCCGGGAAAACTGACTACACCCACCCAAAATCCTACAGACCCATAGGACTTCTATCAGTACTGGGGAAAACTGTGGAAAAACTACTGGTGGGACGGCTGCAATGGCATCTGCTGCCAACTCTCAAAGACACACAGTACGGTTTCATGCCACAGCGCGGAACGGAGGACGCCCTCTATGATCTTCTCAAGCACATTAGATCTGAGCTAAGCGATAAAAAATCAGTCTTGGTAATATCGCTAGACATAGAGGGAGCCTTCGACAATGCGTGGTGGCCGGCTCTAAAACACCAACTACTGTCCAGGGGCTGCCCAAGGAACTTATATATGATGGTGGACTCATACCTCACAGACAGAAAAATCACCATCAACTACGCAGGGGCAACCAGCGAGAGAGAGACCACAAAGGGCTGTGTCCAAGGATCCATCGCAGGACCGACCTTTTGGAACCTCATCTTGGATCCCCTGCTACAGCTGCTGTCGAAAGAGGAAGTCCACTGTCAAGCCTTCGCCGACGATGGGGTTCTGGTATTCTCCGGGAAGTCCATAGCCAAAATAGAGCAAACGGCCAACAGGGTATTGGAAAAAGTTTCAAAATGGGGAGTCAAAAACAAGCTGAACTTCGCAGCGCATAAGACCAACGCGATGCTTATAACCAAAAAGCTGAAGTTCGACCCCCCTGAAATCACCATGAATGAAACACCCATCACCCTGGTGGACGAGATAAAACTTCTAGGGCTCATAATAGACAGGCGCCTTAACTTCATCTCGCATGTCAAAGCGGTGTGCAAAAAAGCCGCCGACATATACAAACAGCTGGCATGCGCAGCTAAGGTGACCTGGGGACTTAACGGAGAAATCATAAGAACGATCTACGTCGCAGTGACAGAACCCATCGTCACCTACGGAGCATGCGCCTGGGCAGAAGCAACACAGCTAGTCACGAACAGAAAGCAACTGGAAGCGCTACAAAGGAACTTTGCACAAAAGATCTGCAAAGCCTACAGGACCGCCTCACTAACATCCGTGACGGTCCTGTCAGGAACCCTGCCGCTAGACCTGCGCATCCAGGAAAACGCCGCACTATACGAGGCCAAAAAAGGTGTCTCCCATGAGTACCTACCACCACAGAGACAGCTCGAGCAAATAGTGAAGTTCAAAGACTTACCACATCCTGCTACTCAAATAACAACTGAGTTCGAGCTGCTTGAAAACATGGATGCAACGACCGTGGAAACCCTTAAAATTACTGGACCGGAAATATACACAGACGGCAGTAAAATGGAGGGAAAGGTCGGAGCCGCCATGACGTGGTGGGAGCATGGGAAAGAAACATCTTACGATACCTACAGTCTCGACGAAACCTGCACGGTCTTCCAGTCAGAGATGTATGCACTCCATAGGGCCGTTAAAAGGGCAGAAGAAAGTAACAGGGACAAAGTAAACATCCTCAGCGACTCAAGATCATCGCTCGAACTTTTGAGTAATCCCAAACTACTTCACCCTCTGGCCAAATCCATCAAGGAGAGCATTGCTCGCATAAGACAAGACGGCAGAGAAGTGCGGCTTTTCTGGCTCAGAGCACACGTGGGCACAGCCGGGAACGAAAGGGCAGACGAGCTAGCGAAAGCGGGTGCGAATAAAACCAGCTCAAAACCGGACTACGCAGAGGTTCCGCTCTCATATATTAGGACAAGAATCAGGAAAGAGACGATCTGCAAATGGCAGGATCGCTACGATGCGTCAGACACTGGCGCAGTAACAAAGGTTTTCTTCCCCGACGTTGCTAAGGCCTATAGCGTTGTGAGAGAAGTAAAACCGTGCCATCTCCTGACTCAAGTCCTAACGGGGCACGGCGCCTTCAGCGAATATTTACACCGCTTTAACCTGAAGACCAGCCCCCAATGCGAGTGTGACCCCGCCAAGGTAGAATCGGTATGGCACCTGCTTTTCGAATGCCCGCGCTTCCAGGTGCAGCGTCTCAATCTCACCCACCAAATCGACCTGGAGTGGAAAATAGAAAACCTTACACACATAATCAATAGAAATAAAGACCGTGAAGCCCTAATACCGTTTATGAAGACCATAGCTTCAACTATGGTAAAAATAAACAGCACCCTGAACCAATCCAACACCACAAACCAAACAACGCCAACAGACACACAACAGCTGAACACACAAACCTTACAAACCTCACATATACCACCTATACGATGCACCCAAACACTCAACATTCTTAAAATAGCACAAACAGGATGCCCTGGAATCAAGTTGAGAGGAGTGGCATTGTTCATGGACAATAACACTGAAAGTCTGGGAATCGCCTTCTGCAACGCTCTAGCCAACAAAGCCCGAATAACCATCTCTCCAGGACTCGGAGCCCTAATAAATGGTAGCACAAACAAGATCACCATGCGGCGCAAAATGTACGAAGAACTCCCTACGGTAACGGTCGAAGGTCAAACGTGTAGAATAGTGCGGAAGAACAACAAAACTATCGCACTGCTCGCCGCGGGAGACGTAGGCCAACCAACGGAGTTCGAACAGATGTGCCAAGTGCTCACCAGTTTGGCAAACCGAACCGGAGAAAGTCCTAAAAAGATCAGCGTGGACGCCATGACTGTGGCATACATCAAAGGCGAAACAAAGGACTACGGCGGAGCCCTTCTGGCCTCAAAGTATCACGAAATAGTGATCTACGAGGACAGAGGGCAAAGCCTGAGTTATCTCCTAGCCCATCGCCGCAGTCAAAACACCGCACAAGTCCCCATCGACAGCCAGGACCACCCGATCGTCAACCCACATCTTAGTGGGTCCCAAAGACATCAAGAACGGGTGCGGTTAGAGCAACAAGCAGACCAACAAACATCAGGCACCTCCCACGGAACAATGTCCCACATCATCACGGCCCTCAGCAAGATCTCCAGAGCAATCACCAACATACCCAAAAAAGTGGGAAGAGCAGTCTCAATGGAAGAGGCGGTCGCAATCTTCACGAAGCCAGCACCATACAAGAGACAAGCATCGGAACCACCAGCTTGCCCCCGCAGCAGAGCAGACAAGGGACAAGTGTCGCTGCCAAAACTAAGAACAGTCCGAGAACCCCGAGACCACGCAATAAACGCTTTCCTGGAATTCGTGGCGGTCACCGAAGCCAACCAGATAGTGTTCACAGATGTCTGCAAAACCATCTTGCAGAACTACAAACGGAACACACATGGGCTGCTACGAGTTCTACTGGATGAAGCAGAGGCCGCTGTGTACGACAATGACAAAGCTCAAGTCCTAATGGGCAGCATGTCAGGGTCATACATGGCAGCCTACAGCGAGTCGAGCGGTTTTGTATCCAAAAGGACACAAACGGACCCAGGCAAAGGCACTTTCGAAACACCACCTAACGACCCAATAGTGGTAGTAGCCAAGTGTACCAGGGTAATGCTTGAAGATGATATCCTGACAAACGCAAAAGCGTTGGCGGGAGATCTATTCGAAGGCGGAACCCCGGAAGACTGGCAAGAGCCTACCATAACTCACATCATTGGGGTCCCAGGCTGCGGGAAAACAAAATGGATGCTGGACAACATCAACGTAGAAGAAGACATCATAGCGATAACGACCTCTGAGGCTGCAAACGATGTAAGGAAAAAGCTGAAGCCTCGTCTTGGCCACCTCACCAACCTACGAGTGCGAACGATGGCATCAATATTAGTAAATGGCATGAAGGGACAAACGTGTACACGCCTCATGGTGGACGAAGCCCTCATGAACCATTTTGGTGCCATCGTCATGGCAGCTCAACTGGCCAGGCCCCAAGAGATCATCCTTGTGGGTGACAAAAACCAGCTTCCTTACATCGATAGGAACAACCTCTTCCCACTTTTATACCTCACTCCACACACTACGACAAGCCACGCGAGGGAAATAAACTGTTCGCACAGAATCCCAATGGACGTGCCGTATGCGCTTCGCGAGATCTATGGAGGCATATACACGTCCAACACTGCACTCAGGTCCCTGTCACTGAAACCATTCACAAAAGCCAAGATCCCGAGAATGAACGACACCCTGTACCTGGTACACACCCAGGCTGAAAAAGCAGACCTCACCAGTCAGGGTTTCGGCTCGGAACCGGGATCAAGGCTTCTCACCATCCACGAAGCACAGGGACAAACATACGAGACAGTGGTGATCGTGCGAACAAAAACAACCAAAACAAGGATTGTAGAAAGCGTGTCGCACGCGGTCGTCGCACTAACAAGACACACAAAGAGCTGCACATACTTTACCGATTGCATCCAAAACGATGTAATCGCGAACTTAATTCAGTGCAGCCATAGTGCGACGGAAGCAGCGATCCGCGACTACAACCTCAGAATGGCGATAAGGGATGGCGACGCCGAGATCGCCAACAAAATAGGGAATACATCTAATTAAATGAAATCACCCCTTGGCAAGACTAAGGGAAAAACCAGAGATATAAAAACAATACTAATATATAATAATAAAAAAAAAAAAAAAAAAAAAAAAACTAAAAAAAAAAAAAAAAAAAAAAAAAAAAAAAAAAAAAAAAATATGCACATGCACTATTTACTTGTATAGATATAACTTATTTATATTGTAATCTAATTTTTAATGACCTATTTTTTGTAAGCTCTGCGCGGAGCATATAAGATTATATGAAAAATAAATGAATCTAACAACATAAAACACAATCAAAAAAAGGTACAGACCAAAAGAGTCTGTAGAAATCGTTTTAAAAAAAAAAAAAAAAAAAAAAAAAACCTAACCTAACCTAACCTAACCTAACCTAACCTAACCTAACATAACCTAACCTTTTTTTTTTTTTTTTTTTTTTTTTTTTTTTTTTTTTATCGCAGTGAAAATGCTTTACGCACCATATCTCCCGCCCGGGGGGGGCGAGAGACGTGTGTGGGACTCCCGGCGCCCTGAAAAGGGCGCTGCTCCTGGCGGCTAGGACTGCCGACCAGGGGTATACCCACTAAAAACACTGCGGTGTTCCTCCGAAGGCGCCATTGGTGCCGGGGCTGCGGGATTGCTTGCGCATTCGCTCAAATCAGCCCCAGCGGCGTCGGCCCGCGTCATGTACGCGCGGGGCCTCCTTCTCGATTAACGGGGAAGTTAGATGTTGACCTTCCCCGTCCGTCGTGGAAAAGGCGCACCGGAACACGGTGCGCGCCTTCTCGGGAGACCTGTTGGTGAGGGTAGCGGATTCCCCCGAGTCCACTACCCTGGTCTCCGTTAGGGAGGTGGGAGTTGGAGGTTGTAAAGCCTCCTCCTACCCCCCCCTCTCCTTCGGCGGAGCGGGTGGGCTAAAGCCGCAGCTTCGCGCTCCCTCTCCGCCGCCTCCTTTTGCGACACGACGGCCTCGCAAAAGGAGACCATCGCCTGCCAGGACCTCTCACTCCGGACCATGCCCAATAAGACAGCCGGCAGCGAGAGGTCCGAACCCACTTCAGCGACGAGAACACGGCGTTCCTCGGCCCAGGCGGGACACCCCTCGAGGGTGTGCTGAGCCGTGTCTTCGTCGCCGCCTCCGCAGTGGTGGCAGACGGGAAGAGGCTCCCTCCTTGCGACACGGTGCAGGTACTCACCGAAACACCCGTGTCCGGTGAGCACCTGCGTGAGCCTGAACGTGAGCTGCCCGTGTCTTCTCCTTAACCAAGCCCTCATTACGGGCTGGAGGGCCTCAACAGTTCTATGGCCGGCGGTTGGAGCCGCCAACCTATGCCCCCACTCATTTTCTTGGGTGCGCCGAGCTTGGCGCTTCCATCTGACCTCCAGTTCAGCCGGGAGACGCTCACCCCGGTCCCGGAACTCTACCCGCCACGCATATGTTTGCGCGGAGAGCTCGGCTTCCAAGTCCCACGGCATCGTCCCGGCCAACGCACACGCCGCCTCAAAGGAGACCGTGCGGTAAGCCCGACATATTCTGAGGGCCATCGCCCTCTGCGGCCTTCGTAGCAAGGCGCCATTCCGTCCCTTCAACTTCTCCACCCAGATAGGCGCGCCATAGAGGGCCATGGAGCGGACCACCCCCTCAAAGAGGCGGCGGCAGCCCCTGTTCGGACCCCCCAAATTCGGCATCAGCCTACCAAGCGCAGCAGCTGCAGCCATTAGCCGCGGCACCAATTGCTCAAAGTGAGCTCCAAATCCGAAGCGACTGTCGAGGATGAGTCCCAAATATTTGATCTGCGACCCAACCCCGATCCGGACACCATCCACCATGATGTGGGCTTCTCTAGGCGGTCGTGCACGCGGCCCATGGAAGAGGATCGCTTCCGATTTGTGCAGGGCCACCTCGAGACCCAACATCTGCTGTCTACCGACAATCAAACCCACTCCAACCGTGGCAAGACGGGACACCTCTGCAAAATCCCTCCCCCGGGCCAAGACAAGCGTGTCATCTGCATAGCAGGTTATGCTCAGACCCGGGAGGAGTGCACCCCTCAACACCCAGTCGTAACCGACGTTCCACAGTAAGGGGCCCAGCACCGAGCCCTGTGGAACGCCGCACGACATGGGGGTTCGAACCACAACCCCGTCTCTCCCTACGTAGGTAAGACACCTACCTCGTAAGTAGTCCGCGACTATCCGACGCAGGTAGGGAGGCACCTGGTGGTATTTAAGCGCCTCCCGTATGCAGCTCCACGGCAAGGTGTTGAAGGCGTTGGCGATATCTAATGATACCGCCAAACACACCCCGCCGGAACTGACACACTCCTCCGAGAGGGTCTTGACGCGCTGGATGGCGTCAAGCGTTGACCGACCCTCCCGGAACCCGTACTGCACGTCGGATAAGTCGGGGCCTACTTCCCTCAGGTGTTCGACAAGGCGGGTTGAGATAATTCGCTCGAAAAGCTTACCCGCCTCGTCGAGCAGCAGAATCGGCCTATAAGCTGATGGTGAGTCCTCAGGACGTCCAGCCTTACGCAATAGAACTAACAGCCCCTCCTTCCATTGTGCTGGGAACCGACCCGTCTCTAGGCATTTGTTGTACAGCCCACGGAGTCGGTCACCAAGCACATCCAGCGACAGGGCCAGAACTCGGCCAGGTATGCCATCAGGCCCAGGAGCTTTATTGCGCCTGCGCAGGCGGAACTCCGCCGCCCCAAACTCTACATCCGAAATAGCGGGAACCTCGGTCGGGGCGTCACGCGTAGATGGAATGCGCGACGCCATCGGTGGAGGAGTGAACTCATCGCGGGAAGGGAACAGAGTTCCCACGACACGCTCCACAAACCGGGGTTCCAAACACTGCGTTAGGGGAGGCGACCACGGCCGGAGTTTCCCCCGGACCAGCCTGTATGGCCTGCCCCACAACCTAACCTAACCTAACCTAACCTTTTTTTTTTTTTTTTTTGTTGTCGCGGGGAAAATGCTTTATGCACCGTACCCTTCACCGGGGAGTGAAGGGCGTGTGTGGGACTCCCGGCGTGAAGCGCTGCTCCTGGGCGGCTGGATTGCCGACCAGGGGTCTACCCACTAAAAACCACCGCGGTGTTCAAACTCCGCCACCCATAGTGCGACTCACGGGCACGCTCGCGCATTCGACTCGCGAGCCGCGGGTGCATCCGCAAGTGCGGAACCTCCCTGTATGCGTGGCCACCAGAACACTTGGTGAACCACGCCCTCCCGTGACCTTGTGCAATCGGATGAGGGAGTCCCCGTTCCCCCACCCGAAGGCCACCGCTCGGTCGACAAATAGCGGGTGTCATCCGCCAGGTGTCGAGCGAGCCACCCCGCTGGATCGGATCCGCTAGGGGGTCATCCTCTCAGACCCGACCCATCGATGAACCCCTTCTCGAGACCACACAATCGAGAAGGAGACCATCGCCTCCCGCGATCTCTCGTCACCGCTCATGGTGGGTCAAAAACCATGGCCGGCAAGGAGAGGTCCCTCCCCAGTTGGCGACCGAAGCCGCCCCTCCCTTCACACGCCGGGATGCGGACCGACGCGTGATTCGGCGGTGTCATCATACCCTCCCTACTGATGACCCCAGTAATGACAACCGCCGGTCGATTTTTTTATTGTGGTTTACTCCACTCGGCCCGGACAAAAGCCCCGACAGCCCCCGGTCCCCGAAGGGATAACGGTGTACGAGGGATAATTTTTTATAGTGGTTCACCATCCACGCAGCCCGGGCAAATACCCCGCCGGCCCCCGGTCCTCAGGGAGGATTACGGTGTGCAAGGGATGCCTTTTTTTATAGTGGTTCACCATCCACGCGGCCCGGGCAAATACCCCGCCGGCCCCCGGTCCTCAGGGAGGATTACGGTGTGCAAGGGATGCCTTTTTTATAGTGGTTCACCATCCACGCGGCCCGGGCAAATACCCCGACGGCCCCCGGTCCTCACAGGGAGGATTACGGTGTACAAGGGATGCCTTTTTTATAGTGGTTCACCATCCACGCGGCCCGGCGTAAAGCACGGACGGCCCCCGGTCCTCACAGGGAGGATTACGGTGTGCAGGGGATGATTTTTTATAGTGGTTCACCATCCACGCGGCCCGGCGTAAAGCTCGGACGGCCCCCGGTCCTCAGTGAGGATTACGGTGTACAGGGGGTGCTTTTTTATAGTGGTTCACCATCCACGCGGCCCGGCATAAGCCAGACGGCCCCCGGTCCTCGGGCGGAGAGGATTACGGTATGCTAGGGATTCTTTTTTAACGTGGTTCACCATCCACGGGATTCTTTTTTAACGTGGTTCACCATCCACGGAACCTAACCTAACCTAACCTAACCTAACCTAACCTAACCTAACCTAACCTAACCTAACCTAACCTAACCTAACCTAACCTAACCTAACCTAACCTTTTTTTTTTTTTTTTTTTTTTTTTTTATCGCAGTGAAAATGCTTTACGCACCATATCTCCCGCCCGGGGGGGGCGAGAGACGTGTGTGGGACTCCCGGCGCCCTGAAAAGGGCGCTGCTCCTGGCGGCTAGGACTGCCAACCAGGGGTATACCCACTAAAAACACTGCGGTGTTCCTCCGAAGGCGCCATTGGTGCCGGGGCTGCGGGATTGCTTGCGCATTCTCACAAATCAGCCCCAGCGGCGTCGGCCCGCGTCATGTTCGCGCGGGGCCTCCTTCTCGATTAACGGGGAAGTTAGATGTTGACCTTCCCCGTCCGTCGTGGAAAAGGCGCACCGGAACACGGTGCGCGCCTTCTCGGGAGACCTGTTGGTGAGGGTAGCGGATTTCCCCGAGTCCACTACCCTGGTCTCCGTTAGGGAGGTGGGAGTTGGAGGTTGTAAAGCCTCCTCCTACCCCCCCCTCTCCTTCGGCGGAGCGGGTGGGCTAAAGCCGCAGCTTCGCGCTCCCTCCCCGCCGCCTCCTTTTGCGACACGACGGCCTCGCAAAAGGAGACCATCGCCTGCCAGGACCTCTCACTCCGGACCATGCCCAATAAGACAGCCGGCAGCGAGAGGTCCGAACCCACTTCAGCGACGAGAACACGGCGTTCCTCGGCCCAGGCGGGACACCTCTCGAGGGTGTGCTGAGCCGTGTCTTCGTCGCCGCCTCCGCAGTGGTGGCAGACGGGAAGAGGCTCCCTCCTTGCGACACGGTGCAGGTACTCACCGAAACACCCGTGTCCGGTGAGCACCTGCGTGAGCCTGAACGTGAGCTGCCCGTGTCTTCTCCTTAACCAAGCCCTCATTACGGGCTGGAGGGCCTCAACAGTTCTATGGCCGGCGGTTGGAGCCGCCAACCTATGCCCCCACTCATTTTCTTGGGTGCGCCGAGCTTGGCGCTTCCATCTGACCTCCAGTTCAGCCGGGAGACGCTCACCCCGGTCCCGGAACTCTACCCGCCACGCATATGTTTGCGCGGAGAGCTCGGCTTCCAAGTCCCACGGCATCGTCCCGGCCAACGCACACGCCGCCTCAAAGGAGACCGTGCGGTAAGCCCGACATATTCTGAGGGCCATCGCCCTCTGCGGCCTTCGTAGCAAGGCGCCATTCCGTCCCTTCAACTTCTCCACCCAGATAGGCGCGCCATAGAGGGCCATGGAGCGGACCACCCCAACCTAACCTAACCTAACCTAACCTAACCTAACCTAACCTAACCTAACCTAACCTAACCTAACCTAACCTAACCTAACCTTTTCTTTGCTGTATTTGTCATTAGATTCACTACGGTGATTTACTACGTTTTTGTAATTAACGATTAAGTTAAAATGTTCATTT
Organism: Emmelina monodactyla; assembly: GCA_916618145.1. Lineage (NCBI taxonomy): Eukaryota > Metazoa > Arthropoda > Insecta > Lepidoptera > Pterophoridae > Emmelina > Emmelina monodactyla. Next base: position 90,210 of record OU745300.1, read on the forward strand.
TACCTATTTGTGCTTTTTTATTTTATTTTACTTGTTCTAACCTTTATGTGTATTTTAAATTATATAGTATAACAAAAACAAAAAGAAAAGAAAAACCTAAAAAAAGACATTTACAAAAAAAAAAAAAAAAAAGACATTTACAAAAAAAAAAAAAAAAGACATTTACAAAAAAAAAAAAAAAAAAGACATTTATAAAAAGAAAAAATTGGAATTGTACATATTTTTATCATTGATTTTTGGAATTGTTAATAACTCTTTGTTTTTTTTTTTTTTGGAATTTATCATAATTTGTGGAATATGTTTCTTAACTTTTCAATTTGTATATATATTTGTTAATTTTGTTTTATTAGTGTATAAATTTAACTTTGTAATAGTATTTTAGTTTAAACCATCAGAGAGACATCTGTCTCGGAACGATTTAATCTATATAAAACAACTTTGTTCGTTGTTTCTTAAAGAAACCCCTAGATGTATCCCTCGCGTCTTCGGGAATGACTTTTTAATTGTATCACCTTGTCTTGTATTCATTACTAGAAACATTTTTTATAAGAAAATAAATGTAAGAGTCTTAATAAATTAATTAAAAAAAAAAAAAAAAACCTAACCTAACCTAACCTAACCTAACCTAACCTAACCTAACCTAACCTAACCTAACCTAACCTAACCTAACCTAACCTAACTACTACTACTACTACTACTACTACTACTACTACTACTACTACTACTACTACTACTACTACTACTACTACTACTACTACTACTACTACTACTACTACTACTACTACTACTACTACTACTACTACTACTACTACTACTACTACTACTACTACTACTACTACTACTACTACTACTACTACTACTACTACTACTACTACTACTACTACTACTACTACTACTACTACTACTACTACTACTACTACTACTACTACTACTACTACTACTACTACTACTACTACTACTACTACTACTACTACTACTACTACTACTACTACTACTACTACTACTACTACTACTACTACTACTACTACTACTACTACTACTACTACTACTACTACTACTACTACTACTACTACTACTACTACTACTACTACTACTACTACTACTACTACTACTACTACTACTACTACTACTACTACTACTACTACTACTACTACTACTACTACTACTACTACTACTACTACTACTACTACTACTACTACTACTACTACTACTACTACTACTACTACTACTACTACTACTACTACTACTACTACTACTACTACTACTACTACTACTAACATTCTTCAAACACTTAATTTACTTCCGGAATTCGAATTCGGGAAAGTGATCAAATTTTAACAAATATCCTATATAACTTTGCTTTAAACAAAACTAAGCAAAAATCTATTATTGTTTAAAAATAAAAAAAAAAACAATACAAAAAAAAAAAAAAAAAAACAATGCGGATAGTTTTTGGACATTCCAATTCACAGTTCCGAATTGTGGCGCGGGAAATTTCCTCAATTACTTACTAGCATTTTAACATTTTTTAAAATTAATAATATTGAGCGAGGAGGTATTTTTATTGTACGCTTTTGACAATGTATAAGAGATTAGTTTTTAATCCTACATACAATAAAGTATTTTCATTTTCATTTCATTTTCACAGTATTCAATTTTTAAATTCAATATGTATTAATCAACAGCAACTACACAATGTCCAATACATTCTCACAATTACCTACATTATGGATGTAAACACCTTGGAAGCACTTGGTAAACTGTTCCAGTCGAGGATGAAAGAATATGAAGGTCGCCACCAGAAAACTTCTGAAGTTTCCACTTTACATTCGGACATTTCAGTGGAACTGACATCACCCACAGATATTATAAATTTTTCCAATGCTTCTTCTGTAATGTGGTCTCTTTTTTGTAGTTATTTTCAACGTTTTGAATATCTCCAAGAATATCTATAAAAATAAGAAAAGTATAATTATTACTGTAATTATATTTTATAATCAGCCAACAAGGATCAAACTCTCGCGTGATTAATCTAATTTCTGTTTGTGGAGGCTTTTGAAGTGGCACTTTGATAATTTATATTTAACATGTATTTTTGGATTGTAGGCTGTTAGCCACCCCTTAAAATAAAATAAAATAAAAATAAAATAAAACTTATTATAGTGGTACTAACCTAAAAAGTTCAAAATCGCATATAAACATGGTTGTTTTTCTTGGAAAATAACCATTTTCTCTTCTTGTTTTTGTTTGAACTTATTGACCATAATATAAAGCAGCTTTCGCACTTCACTTTTTACGGTTTTACCCATATTAAAGCAATTAATGGTTCAAAAACAAATAGTGCACAAAACAATCACATACGCAATTACTTTTTTTTTTTTTTTTGTTAGATTCTTCCGTCATGCGGAAAGGCACATACGCAATTACTTAAATTAACGTGCCTTTGACACAGGGTTGCTAGATGTAACTTTCAAATTTTCGCCAGATTCATTGATTTTTTTCGCTAAAATGATACGTTATTGAAAAAAAATCGCCAATCTTGATTTAGAAGAAATAACAAAAGGTATATTCTTTTTTTATAGATATTCTTTCCTTGGTCATAAAGTGAAGAATATTTATATTGTATTTTGCCGATTGTTTTTTCTTTACCCATTTTCCCAAAATAATCCCAAATTAAGAAACATATATTTTTTTTATTCTTTAAACTATCAATAATTTCAACTAAAAAGACGACTTTATATAACTTTTTTACTTGGATATTGTGTTTTTAGCCTCGAATATAGACTTAAGTCATAATCGACAAAAATTCGCTTGACAATTTTTTTTCGCCAACTTTTTCGCCAGAATGGCGGAAAAATACCCCAATCTGGCAACGCTGCTTTGACAGCTTAATAATGTTGCCATAATAAACTTACAAAAAAACCCAGGTCACGCTTTTGGTGGCCAGCCTCTACTAACGTTTTCACGTATTCGATTAAAGGACCACGTCAATAGGGTATTTTACACCATGCAAGAAAAAATATAAAAGTGAGTGTTTATGATAGATTTCGTATAATATGAACGAGAAACGTTGATATAAATTCATAGAAATGCATTATAAATTTTATAATTCAATTTTAAAATTGACTTTTATAATCTGTATTGGAAATGTCAAAAAACGCTGTTCGCCATGACGTGACGTCACTCCGATAGTAAACAGATTGTCGTGCTTTGAGAAGATTAAGTTTGTGAACGTTTATCCTTTGTTTTATCCAATTATAAGGGTTATAACTCATATTTCCGAAAATATTTTCACTTGCTTTCTAACAAATTGTTTTGTTTACTATCGGAGTGACGTCACCGGTCAAAACAGCATGTTTCCGCGCGCAATTTTAAAATCATCAATAAAATGGAAGTTTTATGGCATTTTTCAGTAATTTAAAATAAAAATAAAAATTCTACAGGTTCAGTACGACTTCAAGATTGATTTAAAACAGTTTTCAAAAAATTGTAAAATAGCCTATTGTAATCCTTTTTAATGTTGCCATTTGCTCACTCACGATTGTTTTTTTTTTTTTCTAATTAATAATAATAATAACTCATTTAGAATTTTTATTGTTTTTCTTGCTTTTTTTTCCTCTTTAAAAATACCTAATTTGGAGTTTAAACAAAATTGTTGTTGTTCGCTTTAACTAGCTCTCGTTTAATTAAATTGGCAACACTTGCCAATTAATTTTGTAGACTTTTCGGTTGCCCTTCTGGCAACATTGAGTTTGAAAATTCACCCGCTCTGTGTAGCAACTTATCGTTCTCGGGACTTCCGGTTTGCGCGCGGGAAAGATTGGAAGTTTTTTTTCGCTACTCTTAAATTTTTATTATAATATTATGGTTAAAAAGTGTAAATAAGTTGTACAAAGTATTCATTTCTTTTCTTAATTCATTTGTATAAATATTAAATAGAAAAAAAGGTTTGGTAAGTGTCTTATAATGGCAAAACGTAAAAAGCGCAAGCCTGATAAGGATGGAACTGGAATGGAGTCTCCAGATTTTGAGTCTGCTGATTCTTCAGATTCTGATGACGGCAGTACTGAAGCTAACAAGTATGTGCCTTATTTTATTAATGATTATTCCCGGATGTATCCAGAAGATTCACAAAACACAAATTTTGTAGTCTTCATAGAGTCTGTAGAATAAAAGCAACCTATTGGTAACAGGGATTTGATTAGTTTGTCTAGTTGTCTTCGAAGATTCATCAAAGGAATCAAATTCCTAAAAAATATAAACAAATTTAAAATAGGTATTTATTTTGAAAAGTCATCTTTGGCAAATGCCTTCCTTAATAATAAAACTTTTTTAAAAAATTACAAATTAAAAGCATTTATCCCTGCTGCTAACACAGAGGTAACAGGAATAATTAAAAATGTGCAAGAAGATTGGAGCAACAAAAAAATATTTGTAAATTTAGCAACTTCCAAAAAAGTTATTAGTGTAAGACGTTTTATGCGTAAAGATAAGGAAAGTGGTAAACTTGTCCCATTGAAAATTGTATCAATAACTTTTGCCTCCACTGATTTACCCGAACACATCGATTTAGGTTTTTGGAGACATCCAGTCTCTCAATATATTCCTCCTGTTAAGCAGTGTTTCAATTGTTTGAGATTCGGACATTTAGCAAAATTTTGTAAAAATTCGATCAAATGTTCCATATGTATGGGTGAAAAAACTGTACTCAATCACCGGATTTGGCAGTGTGCTATAACTGCAAAGGAAATCATGTTGCCATTTCTGTACAATGTCCACTGAAATTAAAAAAAATTCAAGAAAATAGAAATAAATATAATAATAAAAGGACATACGCAGATATTACTAACATGAAAGAATTCCCTAAATTAGGACAAAACAAAGAAAAAAGTAATGATGATTTCTTAAACATTATAACCAGAGATACTGATTCATTAAATCTTTTGATTGAATCAATAACTAAAATAATAACAATGAACAAACTTAATGATACCAACATTAATTCTAAAAACATTTTACATGTACTCAAGGAAACTTTCAGCAATAAAAAAACTAATATAATTAAGTAATGGACAAACTAAAATTGTACAATGGAACGCTCAGAGTTTACCTTCTAAAAAGTATATTTTTCCACAATTTTTGTACAGTAATAACATACATATAGCAATTATTTGTGAAACTTGGTTTAAATCTCATCACTCTTTCCAATTAGCTGGTTACAATATTGTTCGTAATGACTGTGGTAATGATCATAATGGTGTAGCAATTTTAATTAGCAAAAATATTAAATATGAATTGATACCTACCACATTTGATGATTCACTTAAAAATATAGTTATTAGAATAAAAGTCAATGGTAAATTTATCACTATAGCATGTATTTATTCTCCAAAACAATTTTCAGGTTTCACTAAAATTAAATTTACAGAGTTCATTAACAAATTACCAAAACCATTGGTCATTTCAGGTGATTTTAATGCTTATCATACCATTTGGGGTTCGCATTCCATCAATCATCGAGGTAGAGAATTGTTAGATGCAATTTCAGACAGTGATGATCTTGTTCTTCTAAACAATGGTGATGCTACAACTGTTGGTAGTCACATTTGGAAGCCGAATGCTTTAGATCTTACAATGGTTAGTCCTTCTTTGGCGTTGAGTTGTAATTGGTATGTTTATGATGATCCAATGGGCAGTTATCATTTACCAACTATAACAGAAATAAGTCTAGATGTTTCATTTCATGACTTTGAATCTCAGCAAGTACGTCTTCCTTCCGTTGATAAACGTTTTAATCCCAGACTAGTTAACTGGGAATCTTTTAGTCTTATTTCAAATCAAAAGTTAGAAAGTTTTTGTATTGATTATTCTAGTCCACTAGAATCTTACTCAATTTTCAGCAAAATAATGTTGGAAGCAATTTACGAATCGTTTCCATTTTTTTTTTTTTTTTTTGTTCATTTATTCCATAAAGGAAAAGGCAAAGGAAATTTTTATCCATACAGCCAAGACTTCAGTAGCAACTTTCAACATTTGAACACCTGTGAAACTCACAAATTCAACTCAAAAATACAAAACAAATGAAAGAACAGCAATAGTTAACTCAAGAAAACACTAAACATATTTCGAGTAAAACACTGTACAAAGCACTAAAAAGGTCAATCAAAAAATTTATTTTTACAAACTTCCAATTGTGGCAGTTATATAATTAAAAATTGGAACATAGCATTCGGTGTTTCTAAGAATAACATCAATCTCGCGCGGGATATTTTGAGGTGATTTATAAATTTCTAGAAAGTGGTCAATTAGAACCATACGATAAATAGCAAACTGTGGACAATCAAAAATGATATGGTTAAGAGATTGAAGATCACAACCACAAAACGTACAAGAAGCAGAAGCAGCCATTTTAATTTTAAATAAATGTTCCCCAAAATGACCATGACCAATTCTCAAACGACAAAGCGTAACATAGAATTTCCTACATACAAATTTTCTTTTGCTAAACCAAGGGATACCAATGGTATTGTTTATTCTACGATACCATTTTCCTTTAATATTGGATGAGTCTTCCCATTGTTTGTACCATTCTTTCTGTATATTATTTTTAATTATACTTAAACAATCAGTGTACGGAATTTTAACTTTTTTAATTGGTGCATTAATTTGTGAACTAGTAATAATTTTCGCTAATCGGTCTGCTTCATCGTTACCTTTAACCCCAACATGCGATGGAGTCCAAAACAAAATTATTCTTGCTCCTTGAAATCTTTCTAAATTATATATGTTTTCTCTAATGTCATGCAAAATATGAAGGGTATCAGATGAAAACTTGGGATTGTTTAAAGCCGTTAATACACTCATTGAGTCACTTATGATTATCCATTTCTTATTATGACAAAGCATCGTTTCGATGAGATCTAAGGCAAATAAGATTGCACTTGCCTCTGCCGTGTATATGCTAGAATTTTTGAATAATTGATATCCATGCCCAATTTTAAGCTTAATATCATATGCCGCTAATGACACACAATCACCTATTTGTAATGCGGTCTTGTTCGATTTTTAAAATCCGTTTTAATTTCGAATAAACTTGTCGCAACTTGTTTGTCGCATGTAACTATTAGAGCACAACAATTTTCATTTGTACATTTTCATTACATTATTATCGTGGAGTAATGTTATTTTTTCCCAAAAACAACCGGGTTTTCTTCTGGATATCCTATTAGTGGCCCGATAGTGTTTGTGCAAAGTATCTTGATAGAATAAAATCATTATGACGAAGTTTTACAACCATTTATAACATAACATGAAAAATAAAAATTCCGACCTTGATTAGTGTTCTCGCTCCTGTAACTTAATGTTGCTTGTAAAGTATACATCGTTATACCTTTTTAGAATCTACACATACTAGACCATTTATTGAGATCATGGGCAGCTATAACGTCATACTTTTTTTTTCCACAGGAGATGATCAAAAGTTGACATAAAGAAAAAAAATTGGAAATATTTTTCTTAAAATGAGTATTTTGATAATGTTCAACGTAAATAACACCTAAAATTTTATTTCAATTACATAATACACGTCTTTAGCAATATAATACTAAAAGATTTATACAAATACATCAAAATTTAAAGAAATGGCAACGTAATAAATGAAAAAAACAGCGAAATTTATAAAAAAGTTTAAAAGTCTACGCCATTTTCTTATGGTTGACAACCCTGGCAAGAAGACACCGTTTTCTTATAGCCTCACATCCGGATCAACTGTAGGTAACGGGTTATCCATTCATTACGACAGACCCTGTATACATAAAATAAATTTAATTTTAGGTACAAATGTAACAAGTTTGCAATTTGCTGATGATGTTGCAGTATATTGCTCAGGAAGTAATATTCAGTCGGTGAACTCAAACTTGAATATTGCTTTGAAGAAATTAAATAATTATTTTCTTGATATAGGTTTATCTATAAGTGCTGATAAAAGCAATATTGTTATTTTCCACAGAAGTCGTATGAAAGTTAGCGATAATTTATGTTTCAGCATTGAAGGTACTGTAATTCCCGTTGTTGAGAGTCACACATTTTTAGGAGTTATTTTTCATCAAAATCTGAACTTTAATACTTATATAAATAGGTTAACTGAACGTGCTCTAAAGGCTACGAATATGTTAAAATGTCTTGTTGGTAAAGATTGGGGTACAGATCCTAAAATTTTGTTAAATCTTTATAAAGCCTATGTACGAAGTCATTTTGAATATGCATTCTTTTGTTTTGCTTCACAAAAAGGAATAGTTGAGAAAATTGAAAAAGTCCAGAATAAAAATATGAGAATTATTCTTGGTGCAATGTCCTCATCTCCTATAAATTCTATGCAAATAGAAACAAACTTAATGCCAATAACTCTTAGATATCAATATTTAAAATATAAATTTTTGATATTTCTAGCAACTAAAACCAAAAGCTCTTTATTAAGTAAGATACTAAAATGTGAGTCTTTTTTAAAAGAAGATGCAGCCTGTGTTATAGATGCAGTCAACAATGATAACATTTATAAAAACAATATTCTACCGTGTTACTCTGGCTCATATGGAAGTAAATTTCATAATATAAATATACTTATTTTTAAAGATTTAAAAGATAAATATGATTTCAACAGATACTTAGAGTCTTGGCAAGATTACAGGCAAATGTATACAGATGGTTCAAAAATAGGTGATTGTGTGTCATTAGCGGCATATGATATTAAGCTTAAAATTGGGCATGGATATCAATTATTCAAAAATTCTAGCATATACACGGCAGAGGCAAGTGCAATCTTATTTGCCTTAGATCTCATCGAAACGATGCTTTGTCATAATAAGAAATGGATAATCATAAGTGACTCAATGAGTGTATTAACGGCTTTAAACAATCCCAAGTTTTCATCTGATACCCTTCATATTTTGCATGACATTAGAGAAAACATATATAATTTAGAAAGATTTCAAGGAGCAAGAATAATTTTGTTTTGGACTCCATCGCATGTTGGGGTTAAAGGTAACGATGAAGCAGACCGATTAGCGAAAATTATTACTAGTTCACAAATTAATGCACCAATTAAAAAAGTTAAAATTCCGTACACTGATTGTTTAAGTATAATTAAAAATAATATACAGAAAGAATGGTACAAACAATGGGAAGACTCATCCAATATTAAAGGAAAATGGTATCGTAGAATAAACAATACCATTGGTATCCCTTGGTTTAGCAAAAGAAAATTTGTATGTAGGAAATTCTATGTTACGCTTTGTCGTTTGAGAATTGGTCATGGTCATTTTGGGGAACATTTATTTAAAATTAAAATGGCTGCTTCTGCTTCTTGTACGTTTTGTGGTTGTGATCTTCAATCTCTTAACCATATCATTTTTGATTGTCCACAGTTTGCTATTTATCGTATGGTTCTAATTGACCACTTTCTAGAAATTTATAAATCACCTCAAAATATCCCGCGCGAGATTGATGTTATTCTTAGAAACACCGAATGCTATGTTCCAATTTTTAATTATATAACTGCCACAATTGGAAGTTTGTAAAAATAAATTTTTTGATTGACCTTTTTAGTGCTTTGTACAGTGTTTTACTCGAAATATGTTTAGTGTTTTCTTGAGTTAACTATTGCTGTTCTTTCATTTGTTTTGTATTTTTGAGTTGAATTTGTGAGTTTCACAGGTGTTCAAATGTTGAAAGTTGCTACTGAAGTCTTGGCTGTATGGATAAAAATTTCCTTTGCCTTTTCCTTTATGGAATAAATGAACCTAAAAAAAAAAAAAAAAATTATCGTTCTCGTCCTCGTATATTTATCTCTTTTTCGTAGTTAGTTAGTAGTAGCTAATTAGTATATGTTTGTGTATGTAAATACTGTGAAGTGGAGATCCTGGATTCCGAGTCGGCAGATATATCACCAAACCAGTCAGGTATTGTAGGAGCGATCAAGTTAAGTCTAGATCACCCGAAATCAATCTGAAGATATTTGTACTTGGAGAGGTGCATACACATCTTCACCCACACTCAGGTGAGTCCAGCTATCAAAGCAGTAACTTTATTTGGCTATACAGCGTATTTATTCTATCGTTTCGCTATCGTCTAGTTAGTTTTTATAATTTAAGATACAGTCCACTACTTATCGCCCACATTTTTGGTCCTTCGAGCGGATCTTAGTGTCTCGCGACCACATTTTGGTCATTTGAGCGGATCTTAGTGCCTCGCGACTTAATTTTAGTATATCTTGTCGTATTTTTTCGTACTTGTTGTATTGAAATTGCTTTATCCTTTGTTTAAAATATAATTTTATTGGAGGTAATTTAAATCTCTTCAAGATTCAAATTTCCCGCAGTTGATTTGAAACGGTCATTGTAGTGGTCATTTCAATCATCTGTCGTACAATTTGTCGTTCAATCATTCGGACCGTTCGTTCTAACATCTGTCACTGTCGCTGTCGTTGTGTCATCCTTTATCTGTCATTGGAAAAAAACGCGGGAACCTTGAAAGTGAAAGGCGCCTTTTTTAAAAATAATTTTCTTATTTAACTTTAATAATTGCCTAAGGCCCAATTGCAGGGAACGTTTTAACATCGGGTTAGCTTCGGGTTAGATAACTCAGGTTTCTTATTACAATCGATGGTGGCGCCATTTAAATCTGAGTTAGCTAGCCCGAGGTTAAAACGTTCCCTGCAATTGGGCCTAAACAAGTTATATTAACAGCTATTGCACTTTTCTATAATGGGCAAACGTAAAAAAAGAAGTTGAAGGATGAAGAAGAATGCGAAGCGAGTACGGAGGAAGAGTCGGAGACTAGCATCGAGGAAAATCCTGAAAAGGATACTAGAAAGTATAAGCCATACTATGTATCGGATTATAGCAGGAGATATCCAGAGGATTCTCCATTAACAGATTTTGTAGTGTTTGTAGAATCTGCAGATGAGAAAAGACCTATTGGCACGCGGGACATGACATGATCTCCATGTCTACACACTTAAAACGTTTCAACAAAGGAATTAAATATTTACAATCTATAAATAAGTATAAAATAGGAGTGCATTTTGAAAAGCCAACTTTAGCTAATGCATTTTTAAATAATAATACATTTTTACTTGATTATTTAATGAAAGCTACTATACCGGCCAGAGGAACTGAAGTCACGGGAGTCATAAACAATGTGGACACCAAGTATTCCAACTCGAAAATTTATGGCATGATCTCTACTTTCAGGAAAATAATATGCGTCAAAAGAATTACTAGGAGACTTCGAGATGACGGAAAAAGTGTGGAGCAGCCAACGCGCACTGTCATCATCACATTTGCATCCAATGTGTTACCAGACTACGTCGACCTTCATGGATGGCGACATGCAGTTAGACAGTATGTACCCCCAGTGAAACAATGTTCATTGCCTAAGGTATGGTCATCTAGCCAAATATTGTAAAAACTCCACTAAATGTTCCATATATGCTGAAAGTCACTCATTTAAAGAATGCAAAACACCTACTGATCAGACAACATGTATCCATTGCAAAGGAAAACATATAAGTATTTCAAGTCAGTGCCCTATTAAACAATAAAAATTAAAGAAAATCAGGCTAAGTCATTTAAAAGCTCATATGCTGACATTCTTGACAAACAAGCTTTTCCAGACCTTAAAAAAGTAAACCCAGTTAATAGTGATGACATTGTTAATATAATTTTAAATTCAATTACAAAACTTATTAGAGATGTTCTCATAGAAACTATAAAATCTAAATAACACTATATATATTTTTTATTAGTATTTATGGATCAGTTACACATTTTACAGTGGAATGCTCAGAGTTTACAACATAATAATAGTCAATTCATACATTTTCTATATGAGAATGATATACATATTGCTCTTATTAGTGAAAACTGGTTTAAAGCTCACAGTACTTATAGATTAAAAGGCTACAATGTTTTAAGATTAGATTCAGATAATGATCATAATGGAGTGGCCATTCTTATCAAAAATAGTATTAGTTTTCGTGCTATTGATACATTCTTTGATGATTCTTTACAAGACATTGCAATACAAATTCAATATGGTAAGAAGTATTTAACCTTAGTAAGTGTTTATTGTCCTCCTAGCTCATCAATTACTTTAGATATAAACAAATTCAATAATTTAATTCAAAGTCTTCCTGAACCTCTTATTATAGCTGGTGATTTTAATGCTCATAATACAATGTGGGGCTGTCATGACACAGATTCTCGAGGCAAAGATATTCTTGCATGCATAGATGAAAATAATCTTGTTATCTTGAATGATGGTCAAATGACAACAGTAGGGTCTCATAGATGGAGGCAAAACACTCTGGATCTTTCTTTTGTATCTTCCTCATTAGCTCCAGCATGTGAATGGCAAGTGTGTGATGACTCACTTGGCAGCTATCACTTTCCTGTAATTACAAAAGTATTAATTAATACCCAAACTGTATCAGAAACAATAGTTTCAAATAGTATGAATCTTAAATTAGTAGACTGGATAAAATACAAGATTGTAGTAGAACGCCTCATTCAAAACTTTCACTTTGACAATACCAATTCTTTGCAAGCTTACAATGACCTTGTTGAATTAATCAAGAAAGCAATGAACATTTCCCTAACATCTAAAACTAAAACCAAACAGAATGACCTTCATCACATACAAACAAAATCTCCATTTAAAAAAACAAAGTTATCCGTGCCCTGGTGGAATGACAAATGTCAGGATGCAGTTTTAAATTGTAGAAATGCATATTTAGTTTTTAAAAATGACTCTTCAGAATATAATTATATACATTTTAAAAGATTACAGGCTATCAAAAAAATTACTTTAAAAAAATGAGAAACAACTTAGCTGGAAAAAACTTTGTGAATCTTTTAATCGGTCTACACCACTATCTAGAATCTGGTATTATATGAAACATTTTAATAAAACCTCTGTTCCAAATAATACATCTGTCATTCAATCTAGTTGGGCTAATGAGTTTCTAGAGAAATATACTTCAGATACAGTTGAAAAACCTTTAAGCTCTCATTCTTCTAATTGCTTATTTAACCAACCCCTTTACTTTAACAGAATTTAATTCTGCTATCAATTCGAGAAAAAACACTACCTACTTGTGGTTTAGATTCAATTCCATATAAAGCACTTAAATGTATGAGCTCTGCTTGTAGAGAAGTAGTATTGACAATTTTTAATGCACTATGGACTAGCTCTTTAATACCCAATGACTGGAAAACTGACTGTTTAGTACCCATTCTAAAACCTAATAAAAACCACATCAAGCTGATTCCTATAGACCTAGGTATTGCATTTACCTCATGTATGGATAAAATATTTGAACAGCTTCTAAAATCCAGATTAGAATTTTACATAGAAAGTAATTGTCTCTTACCTTCAAGTCAATTTGGTTTTACACGTCGTAAGTCAGCCAAAGAAAGTATTGCACATCTTCATTTAGACATTTATAATTCCATTAAAAATAATAAAGTTCTTATTAGTATATTCTTTGATATAATTGGTGCATTTAATAATGTCAATCATCATATCCTTTCAAATGAATTAAGATCTTTGGGTATCCCTGAAAAAATTGTTATATGGATATTTAGTTTTTTACATAGTAGAAAGTTATATGTTAAATTAAATAATAATACTTTAATGATAGGGCCTCGGTTGAGTCATAAAGGAGTATGTCAAGGAGGAATATTAAGCCCACTAATTTTTGTTTTATATATATGTTACGGCTAATACCCGAAGTGCAGCTACACCTAGTTTTAGCCGGTTAGAACATCAATAGGTTAGTTAGGTTACTTTTATGATACCACCCAGAAAACTATGCGGGACTCCGTCGACTCATGATTGAAGCCAGTTTTTATATACATAGGTATATTTTTTTTTTACAGTTTACCATATTAAAAACACCTCTAACCGGCTAAAAGTAGGTGTAGCCGCACTTCGGGTATTAGCCGTAACATATACATAAATTGAATCTAATCTTAGGACCCAGTGTAATTAATCTACAGTATGCAGATGATTTGGTAATCTATGCTTCAGGCTCAAATTTAAAGAAAAAGTTTCAAAATTAAATGAAACTTTAAAACAATTAAGTTCTTACTTTTCATATTTGAATCTAGATATCAGTACTGATAAGAGCAAAGTGGTTATATTCAATAAAATTTGCCCATTTCATGCTAGAATTTATTACAACAATATTGTTTTACCAATTGAAGCTTGTGCTAAATTTTTAGGTGTTTCTTTTACAAACAACTTGTCATGGACAAAGTTTGTTCAATCTATTGCAGACAGAGCCTCTAGAGCTTTCAATGTTTTAAAGGCTCTGGCTGGAACTGGTTGGGGAACTGATACAAAAATATGTTGAATAAATCTATATTTCGTAGTCATTTTGAATATGGTTATTTATGTTTTGCCTGAAATAAAAAGTTAGTTCAGAAACTGGATATTTTACAAAATAAAAAATTTGAGACTTATTACTGGATCTATGAGAACAACACCTATAGTTTCTTTACAGGCTGAATGCTTAACTCCTCCCCTCTCAATAAGATTTAAATATTTAAAATTTAGATTTCTTTTTTCTATAATTGCATTATCTGATCATTCTCTTTTTAAAAAAATATTGCACTACATGATTTTCCTGAAATGTTAGCTTTTGACAGACAATTTGACATTCATAAGAACATAAATACTTGGCCTTGTTATAAAGGGCATTATGAAAGTAAATTCCAGAATATGCATATAATTATTCAAACAAAATTAAAGAGAAAAGAAGAAGTTTATGAACTTTTATCTGAATATATTGATTATAAAGGTAGGATATATACCTACTGATGGCTCTAAAAAAGATGACAAAGTATCTTGTGCAATCTACATACCGCACATCAAGTATGGACGTGGGTTCTTGCTGCCTTCTCCGGCAAGTATTTACACAGCAGAAAGTGTGGCTATTCTTACTGCTCTTCAATACATCGAAGAAAATCATTTTGAGGCGAACAAGTGGCTGCTAATTACCGACACTATGAGTGTACTCAAAGCATTGGATGAAAACACACTTAACGCAAAAACATCTTTCGTCATAAATGAGATTAAGATTTTATGCTGGAAATTGCAGGAGAAAGGTATAAATATAACATTCCTATGGATGGACGCCATCACATATTGATATTGGTGTTTTAGGAAATGAAAATGTAGATTTTTTGGCTAGAAGTATTGTTGAATCCGTTAGCGATTTTGACAATGACAGAAATAGATCTAATATTGCCATACCTTACACAGATTTTTTTACTATTTTCAAACAAAAATTAAAGGAAGAATCATTGGGGTACTGTCTTAGAAACTGCCAAAGGTTGCTGGTATGCTGGTATAAATTCAGAATTAACATCAATGCCTTGGTTTTCTCGCAGTGATTATTATCGCAGTAGAGATTTTTACAGTACAATATGTCGGCTTCGATTTGGCCCACGGAACAGAGAAGTACTTCTCTGTTCCGTGATTTGGCCATTAAATTAATCTTGCAAGAATGTAGATTATTTCATCTCCCTTGTGCACAGTGTTGCCAACTCGGATTTTGAAAAAGGCGTAGGCCAGATAAGAAAATTACGTAGAAATAGTACCATTTCCATATGAGAAATACGTAGATCTACGTACTTTTTAGGTAAAAGCAAATAAAACGACAATTTATAAGATCCTACAAGTTGCAAGCATTAATCTTGCAAGAATGTAGATTATTTCATCTCCCTTGTGCACAGTGTTGCCAACTCGGATTTTGAAAAAGGCGTAGGCCAGATAAGAAAATTACGTAGAAATAGTACCATTTCCATATGAGAAATACGTAGATCTACGTACTTTTTAGGTAAAAGCAAATAAAACGACAATTTATAAGATCCTACAAGTTGCAAGCAGACAGCAGATAGATAAAACTGGTCAGAAAGATATCCCCGAGAACAAAAATAATAATAATAAAAAAATATTCCAGTAGCCGGTTAGTTTTTACATAATCTTTATGACTACATACCACATATGAAACCACCACTTACAGATATTTAAAGTTTGCTACTTTCAGGGTCATCGATTTATTTTAAAAATAAGATAAAGCGATATAAATAAATATTAAATTAGAACGTTTATTCACTTTTTTTCTCGAAAGTAACGGAAATAATGCCTATTCAGTCTGAATCATTTTGATAGAAAATACGTAGATTCTGGGACTTAAGTTCGTAGATTTGTGTGATAGGCTTAAAATACGTAGATCTACGTAAAAAGACGTAGAGTTGGCAACGCTGCTTGTGCAACTTTTGTGATTGTCAAGCTGATCAATGCAGATCATATTATTTTATTATGTCCAGCATTTTCACTGGAAAGACTACTGTTAGTAGAAAATTTGATCAGCATGCCCTGAAAGATATTATAAAGAATGCGAAAACCTACACTGCTATAAATGATTTCTTAAAAAATTCTGTCAAGAAAATATAAATTAAAATACAGAAAGTAATGAAAGTGAAGAAATAAAGAAGACATTATTCACTACTATTTCTTATAGAAGACCTGGCTAAGCCTTACAAGAGTGCATCTTGAATAGTATATTTCATTACAAGTGTGGAAAGGCTGTCATTGCAACGAGTCCCGACAAATGTCTACCCGAGCCGAGGCACAGCCGAAGGCGAGGGTTGACAGGCGGGACGAGTTGCAATGACGGTTCCGCACGTGTACTGAACGACTATTTTTAATACAGTTGCGAAAAAATTAAGCAATTTAATAAAATAAAAAATTAGGATCGTAAATGTCGAAATTACTCGTTTTGTGCAACATACAACTCGCAAAGAAAATTTCTGGAAAATGGCGCCATTTTTTCTTCATGCATTCTGGTAGGCAAAGGTTACTATGCCCATACAGCCAAGTCTTCAGTAGATTTTTTTTATTGATATGAAATGAAAATGTAATTTAATGAGATAAAATAAAATGAAACCTAACCACACTAATTTAATCAAATCATTAAATCTGATATCGAAACAAACTAGTAGCTTTTTTTAGAAATATACCTACGCTACGTGTTAACATGAATCATAAAAACTTCTTAATTTTTTTTTTAGTTAAAACTTCATGGTTGGTTAATTTTTCTTTTTAATAGACATTATTTTGACAGTTGGGAAAGAGAACGCACGAGTGCGGGAAAGGTAAAGAAAAAGCACGAGTGCGTAATAGCCCACATCCCGAACGCTAAACGCCCCTGCAATACGCCAATTTTTGAGCAACTGTATTAAAAAATTACATGGACTGGACTATTTGAAGACATGGCATCGGCCTTCAAAATATAATAAAATTTCTTAATTAAATGAAAATCAAGATAAGGCTGTATGGCTTCGTTCCTTTGCCTGCTCGTATGAGCGAATTTAAAAACAACAAATTATCTGTCATTGTGGTTGTTTGTATTGATGTATTACGTAGTTTCTATACTCTTTGGCTGTTTGTTTACTTTTGAACGAACAATTTTTCGTCGTTTCTAAGTTGAATTAGGCATTGCAATGATAGAAAAGGAAGAAACAATGATGGTTTCAGGTGATCAGAATCGAATTGACCGCGATTACGCGTTAATGCGGTTAGAACTAGTTGATCCTTCAGTAGGCCTATTGCCTATCTTTGCCAGAGACGATGACTATCAAGCTTTGGTTGTACACCGAACTTTGATGACAACTGAGAATTTTATTACATTGGTATTGCGTAACACAATCGGTGGATATCAAGTTACGGTGATTAACGTGTTCGGGACAGTGCTCTTCAAAAAGCCACTTCACATCTCTATTTTTTATCGACTATTATACGGTTAGGTAGAGAAATCCCATTTGAGCGTTATAATACTTTGACGTTATTAACATTTTGTTTTATGAGGTTTATACGCTTGACAATGACGTACTTCAAATGTTGTTGTTTGTGGCGCAGGTAATTTCCTTCAGTATTCTTTATTGTTTTCGAATGTTGTGTTATGTTTAATAGAAAGCTATAAACGCTTTCTAGAAATTGAAGCTCCTACTTTTAAATCTGATATTTTTCCGTTATTTAAATATGATTTCAAGGCACTCATTTTCAATATAAATATAAAATTAGATATTAACATCTACAAGAATGATCCAGCAGCCAATGAAAAGTTTTCAGAATTGATAAATACTTCATGGCCTAATATGCATTATATTTTCACGGATGCATCAAAACATACAAATAACTCATGTGTAGGTGTGGCTTTATATCACAAACAATATGATATTTATGAAATTGTTAAATTACCACCAGAAACATCAGTTTATACAGGAGAGTGTTTTGCTCTTTTAAAAGCTATTGAATATGTTAAATTGTGTAGAATTAAAAATACTGTTATTTTTTGCGATGCCAAGAGTGCTCTTCAAGCTTTAGACAAATATCCTTTTAAAGACAATTTAATATCCCCAGTTTTGTTACATGCAAAGCATTTGCTGTATCAATGTTTACTTTTGGGTTTCTCAATTCAGTTCGTTTGGATTCCGAGCCATAGTGGCATCAAAGAAAATGAAAGGGTTGATAAACTAGCCAACTACGCCGTTGACAATGGAGACATGGTGCCCTATCAGAATTATAGCCAGGACCTTAAGTCGTTATCAAAAACTTACCTCAAAAGCGCTTGGAGTGAGTACTGGATGGCCTCAATATCAAAAGGAAGATATTATTCCAAAATTCAGCCTTTAATAACATCTAAGCCGTGGTTTTGTAAAATCAACCTGAGCAAACGTGCAACTACAACTATAATTCGCATGCGGTTAGGTCATGTCTGTACCAACCAACATCTATCAAGACTAAGAATTGTCCAGTCTCCTGAGTGTTCATGTGGCAGTACTGTACAGGACCTAAATCATATATTTTTTGAATGTCCTCTGCATATCAGAACTTTGTTCCTTCAATCCTTGACCTCTTGTGATATTCCATTTCCCACGTCCATTCCGTTATTATTAGCTTATTTAGATATACGTATTTATAATATAATTACCGAATTTATATTTTTAAACAATATTAAATTATAATTAATCTTACATATGTATTGATATCTTCAGTTTCCTATTAATTAACTTATTAAAGTGTTATTATTATTTAATTCTATTTGTATTTTATTATAACTTTTCTGATACATTATTTTTCCTTATCCTCGCTCGTCCTATCCTATAAACCTTTTCCCAATGTTTGACTACAATGTACCAAATAATACTTGACACTGGCGTAATGCGCAAAACCGTGCCAACGCCAAAGAGGAAGAAAAAAAAAAAAAAAAAGTTGTGTTAGTGAAACAAAGTTTTCAAATAGTGATATTGACTTTTAGTACTTACTTAGTTTTTGTATTAATCGCAAAAATGTAAGTAGATGATGTTTAGTTTATTTATATTACATATTTTACCCACGTAGCTACAAATTCAAAGAAAGGCAATTAATATTATGTTTCATATCTATTTAAGATGCCTGCACGAAGAGTATCGGAGAGGCAAATGGAATTAATGGTGGAGTTTGCGGTGTTCCACCGCGATATAGCGTTGGGCTGCTTTTTAGTAAGATGCTAGAATCACACGAGAAGTATGGAAGTCTGTACCAGGCAGATTTATTGTAAAATGTAGTCGCAGGGATAACAACGAAAAGGCCTGACCAATGGAGAAGAGTAAGTCCACATTAAAATAGTTAATTTCAATAAAATCAAGTTTAATCCTACTCTTCTTACTTAAGACTTTACATACATTTTAAAAATACAACATGAACACTAATTTTAAGTTTGTACTTAATATACATGAAAAAGGTGGCTTCCTTACAAATTTTTGTTACCACTTTACCCTTAGTTGGCCCCATACACAAAAATGCACTTAAAAACATAAGTTGTTAAGTGCCATAAACATAAGTTAATAAGTACAAAAAAAAAAGACTTGATGGTTGCATGTAAGTCATCTATTTGGTTTTAATTTTATTCTGTTAATGCTTTAAAAAATTTTTTTTTTAAGTGCAGGGTTGAATAGAAGAAATGCAGCAGCAACAGATGTACAGCCTAATAAACTTTTACCCCTAAATGCAATAGAGGAGAATGTGCTGGCGATAATAGGTCATGCGGCGGTGGAAGGATTGTCTGGGGGTGCGCTTGCCTGTTAACTTTAGTATATTTAATTGGTTTTTAATATGTATTTAGAAAAATATACATAATTATACAAAACATTGGTTTATATAGAAATACAATTCCCATTTTATATATTAATTGTGAAAAGGTTCAGTCTTAAATCTTAAGGTATTATAGTCATCATAATTATAAACTCAATTTTATTTAGAAATGTATTTATTTTTAAACAAACTAATTTTCAGTTACATATAACCACAGTATACATATATAGATCCTAAATTTCTTTAAAATGATTGTGAATACCGGTAATGTACACAAAACATACCAATAAGTAGTTAAGTTCATAAACACTAACCATAATAAAAAATCAATTTTAATAGTACCTATAATCTAACAATTATGTTAAACAGGTTCATGTATGTATTGTAAGATGATTAACAATATTATCATGTTAATTACTGTAAAGACAAATTATTTAAAATAAATAAGTTAAAGAAACCAAAACTCTTAAGTTATTACTATAAAAACCTGTAGGAACAATATTATAATGTATTATATATTTAATTGATTGACTATAAAACCATGTTAATGAATGTAAAGACAAATTATTTAAAAAAAACAAGTTAAACAAATCAAAAACTTTTAAGTCATTACTTGAAAACATGTATAATGAGTTGATTAACCATAAAATCACATAATTTAATCTTGCTTAACACTAGTATAAATAAGAATTAATAGAAAATAGATGCCAAAAGATATTCTAAAGATAACTTCTAAATAAAGACTTCTAGCATTCCATAGTCTGGACAATATGCCTAGAGTTATCTGGGTATTGCCTCAATTATGGCAGCCTGTCTAAAATCTTGGTGCTGATGGTCATGGTCAGCTGTTTTTCCTCGACTTCGTGGTAAATGCGGACGCAGCGCTTCCAATTCTTGTTGGAATCCAGCATTACTTAACCGACTCCTGTCCCGTGACGCGCCTAGCGCGTCATGAAGAAACCTTCAGGGAGGCCCATGACGCGAGAGATGCGTCATTAGAAAATAGTTACAATTCAAATTTTTATTTGATTTAATCAATAAAATATCTTATTTTATATAAAAATTAACTCATTAGGAATACCAATATCAAGGGCCACTATTTTTTTTTTTAAATTAAATTTGCCAGTGGTTGTCAACCAGGGACCGAAAACCGGTTAAATTAGGCCTACCTTTTATTTCGGTATGACGTCATACCGTTTTATTTCAGTATTTTATTTTTTTAATACACTTAAATATGCATACCTTTAAAATACGGTATGACGTCATACCTTTTCATTTCGGTACCGTATTTTTAAGAATATAATAAAAAACCTTCACCATAATATTTCGGTATACTTCTAATATTATGGTATAACCTTTACACAAATAAAGGTATCACTTTATTTCAAGAATGTGTGAGTCTGCTGTCGGAAAATCGACTTTATTTGTATCGAGCGAGCGTATTACGATACCGAAAAAATCATATGGGTTATACCTTTAATACTCAACCTGTATGAATTTTAAAGGTATAATTATGCCATACCTTTATAAGATAGCGGTAGCGATTCTGAAAACCTTAAAACAACCGGTAGAGTTTTGGTTCAAGAATTGCGTAACCGGTATAAAATTAAGGTACCGCTTTTTTATACAGGTTGAAATACCGGTAAACCTTAACCGTTTTCAGTCCCTGTTGTCAACCATAGGGTGCCTACCTACAGGTAACTGTATATCCTACTAATTATTGAAAAGTGTTATTATTAAAGCCAGGATTCGAACTTAGCAAATCTATAAAAATAATCACTATGTTTTGGTCACCAATGAATAGCTTAGATGTAAAAACGGAAGATTTTTGATTTGCGATAAAATACTTCCCACAGGTTGACAACCAATGGTGGAAATCTATAACATACCTTCCATCTCGTATAAAACATGTAGATCGACACTTTTAAATACACTAAACTAATAAATGAAACAAAACAAACAATAACAGGTCTCACTTTGTATTATTTTAGTTGAAATTGCCTAAAATAGCGTAATAACATCACCAGTGGCCCACGACGCGTTAGGTGCGTCATCATTTAGGAGGGCCCGTGACGCGACTAGCGCGTCATTGAATTTTGTATGGGGCCACGGAGGAAAGGCTCGAAAAATGATGGTGGCAACGAGTCGGTTAACTGAAAATTGGCTATGAATTCTCGGTCAGGCAACTGCCTAGGATTACTAGCGTCGCAAAGGCGGCACTTCTGAATTCGCAAAATATATCTTCTGCGCTCTTCTTTAGCAAATGTCAACAAAGTTGAGCTATTTCTTTTGATAACAACTCACAGCAACAACAAATCACAAGCAAACACTAGTGAAATACCCACTTTTTCTTCCTTAAGTTTCGGTGATAATCACTAAACGTCTATAAAACACTGCCTTTGAGTAGTGTCTTTCAAAACAACAGTGATAATCACGGTGGCTAACAATTTGATGTCCACTATGCTTACACAATCGCGATTTCAAAAGTATCGATACGAAAACTACGTTAAAAATGTGTTACGGTGACGATCACCAATTTTCGGTGCTCATGACGTCATCGCAGTTAATCACCGAGGTTAGAGAATACGAAACTTGACGTTTGACAGTTAATCGTTGTACACTATACCAAAGTGATCTTCACTATAGAGATACGGAATAGGCCTACAGATCTGCCATCGGAGGAAGAATTGAAGGAGTTAGCCACTGATTTTCATAGTGCTCAACGAAAATTATTAGCTACTCTCGTCAAAGAAGAGCAGCGTGTAGAGTGCGGGGTCACTATGACCTTTGAAAAACGTTTTCGTAAGCTAGTTAAGTCGGTTCGAGAGCAAGTTTTAATCGTCGCAAAACCTGTTGTAGTTCAGATTCAGTAACAGCAAAGCTGCCTAAGATTAATATTAAGCCTTTCGATGGCACTTTAGAGAATTGGGTGAGCTTTAAGCAACTTTTTGACTCTGATTCACAAAAGAGGAATTTCTAATGTCGAGAAATTGCACTATTTATTGTCAAGTGTCCAAGGTGTTGCTTATGACTTGATCAAACACTTTCTTTTGTCAGATGCGAGCTATTTGGATTATACAACCCTGTCTAAGTACTTTGATAAGAAGCGTCAGCTAGCCTTTTATTACTATAAAAACAAGTGAATTGTGATAACATTAGGGCAAGGTCTGGTTATGAGTTGGAACGCTTGTCTAGAACCTTTAATGAAATCCTAGCAGTGTTGGAATAGTATAACTTGCCTGACAGAAACTTCATGTTGTTCCACCTGCTATGGTCCAAGCTAGATAGGTCCACTAGGGAAGCGTTCCAGCTAGAATACAACTCTGATGACATTCCTGACTTTGAGTTTCTGCAGAGTTTCATTGAAAAATATGTTAGGGCAATGGATAATTCCATATTTAGGGCTACAAATATTTCAACTTCATCAAATCCGCCTAGCAACAAACCCAAGTCAGCCTTTGTCGTTGCTAAACTGACTTGTGAGTTTTGATCTGGCCAACACCTACTAGCTAAGTGTCCTAATTTTCTGAAACAAAATGTAAACCAAAGGTTTCAGTTCGTTAAGCATAGAGGTCTATGTTGTTTGTCGAGCAATCATAAAGTAAAAGATTGCAATTCTCGTTATGTTATGAGGTGTGTTAACTATTCACACCACACAATTTTGCATTTTGGCAAGGATGCTCTTGTTGTAGGTAGCAATAGCTTGTCGACTACACCAGCAACAGAAACTTCACCTCCTACTCAGCCTAGTAATGTTGTTTTAACATCCACCTTAAAGAATAGCACTGTACTGTTCGCTTTTGCACATTTGTAGGGCCTCACTAGACTGTGCCAGTGCATGCAATTTCATATCGGAGCCTTTTAAACATAAGTTAGGTCTGCCAATAGCACCAAGCTCCAGTGAAGTTAGCGGTATAGGGAATTCTATGGCTGAGCCCCTTGGTACCTTGTCCACTGAAATTAGGTCGGTCAACAACCAGCAAATTAAGTTTAGTGTTGATGTCCTGGTGTTGCCCTCAATTTGTGTGGACCAGCCAGGTAAAAAGTTGCATAGTTCAGGCTGGTCACATTTAAAGAAATTGATTTTGGCCGATGCAGATTATACCTGTCCGGGCCCAATAGGCATGCTGTTGGGTGTAGACATCTTCGCATCTTCATTGTTTTTTGGGCTTCGACCGGGTGCAAAGGGTCAACCCAAGGCCCTCAATACTGTTTCGGGTGGATAGTGATGGGTGAGTGTGACGTCACTCCTCACAGCCACCAAACAATTAAAAATAAGAACTGCCATTTTGTGTCTCCTTCGTCACACGACTCTTTGGATGCTTCCATCAAAAGGTTTTGGGAAGTAGAAAATGTCGCGGCCCCCTAAACACTTGTCAGGGAAGATCAAAGGTTTTCCCCCATTTCCCCAAATTCCCCATTTCCCTATTTCTCCCATTTTCCCCATTTTCCTCTTTTTCCCATTTTCCCCATTTCCCCATTTTCCTTATTTTCCCAATTTCCCCATTTTCCCTATTCTCCCCATTTTCCCTATTTTCCTCATTTTCCCTATTTCCCCATTTTCCTCATTTTCTAATTTTCCCCATTTCCTCATTTCCCCCATTTTCCCCATTACCCCATGTTCGCTCTAAATAGCACCCTAGTTAAATAAATTGGCAACACTTGTCATTAAATTTTGTAGATTTTTCGGTTGCCCTTCTGGCAACACCGAGTTTAAAATTCACCCGCTCTGTAGTAGCAACTATCGTTTTTCGTTCTCGTATATTTATCGTTTTATCGCTTTTTCGTAGTTTGTAGTTAATTAGTAATAGCTAATAGGGGATATTCATGTTTTTTTTTCTTGCCTTTAATTAATAGTTTACAACATTATAACATAGAAAAAAATATAAAAAATCTTCAAAATACTCTAGATATTTTTAAAAACGAAATTTAAAACATTGAAAAAATTAGAGCAGTTGAAACGCCGCCATTTTGCGCGCGCTTTGCGTGACGTCACACGACACGTCCATTGGGACTTTACTATGAACTTTTCAGTTATTTCATACATATTTACAGTTTTAATAGCTTGAAAACCATGGAAGAAGCCAAAAAATTATCTTATAAGTATTGCATAGTACCGGAGTGCACAAATACTATTCGAAAAACACCCGAGAAAGTG
Source organism: Emmelina monodactyla (assembly GCA_916618145.1). NCBI lineage: Eukaryota > Metazoa > Arthropoda > Insecta > Lepidoptera > Pterophoridae > Emmelina > Emmelina monodactyla. The sequence goes on from OU745300.1 coordinate 115,570, forward strand.
TTTTTTTCGTATTTCAAGTGATGCGAAAATACGAAGACGGTGGTGTAAGGTGATGAGAAGGGATAATATATCTCCTAAATCTTGTTCATATTGTTGTGAGGATCATTTTAACGTAAGTTTACTTTATTTATATACAGCTTAATGTGAATTAGTAAAAAGTAAGTTTTGAATTAGCTATTGAACATTAGAAAATTCGGTATAAAATTAACCTACCCTATAAGAAAAGATCAGTACCTAGCTATAACTTTCTATTAAAACTTTATTCATGTTGTGGTTTTACGATTTTTTTATGGTTGTTGATTAATTCCAGGTAAAGGAAGATACAGAAAATTATATTGAATACAATTTAATAAAAGAGCAAGGAGAAAAATGTACTCTACGGTTGAAGAAAGGAGTTTTGCCTCATATATTTTTGTGTCAATATGTAAATGTTTTTGTGTATTTTAAGTAAACTGCTGTGTGCGTTTATGAATAAAAATCTATATTATGGTCTTAAATATACTATGAAACATCCTCTGATCTCTGCGCTCGTATAATCGGGTTTCGATGCTGTCTGCGCGCCTACGTCTTTTCTATAGCAATACGTCTCAACTACATATTTGGTCTAGTTTTTGTTTCTTTTCTTTGTATAACTTCACTTGCCAACCAACCGTTGAACACGCAACATCAAATTGTAAACCTTATATCGAATATCAAAGAAGAATCTGGGGTTGTCATTTGCTACAAAACGCTTAACAAAAACGAAAAGTCGCAAGACGCTTTAGGTATATTTTGTGATTTGTCTAAGGCATTTGATTGCGTTCAGCACGATACATTGATAAGAAAACTCAATCATTACGGTATCAACGGTACTAATCTTAAACTTATGATTTCGTATTTGAATGATAGGACTCAAAAGGTTGACGTGAACGGTAAAAGGTCGTCAGGGTCGGTTGTGAGTATGGGGGTTCCTCAGGGATCGATTTTGGGCCCATTTCTATTTTTGGTTTATATTAATGATCTACCCTTTATGGTAGGAAACAATCATGATATAGTGTTATTTGCTGATGATACATCATTAATTTTTAAAATTAATAGACATAAAATCAATTATGACGACGTAAATAATGCTCTCTCTAATATTGTATACTGGTTTAATGTTAACAATCTAGCCTTTAACGATAAGAAAACTAAATGTATTAAATTTTCTGCACCCAATGTTAAACAAGTCGATTCAAATTTGAAACTTAATGGCAATAGATTAAACTTAGTAGACACTACTGTTTTTCTTGGAATAACTGTAGACTGTAAATTGCAGTGGGGAGCCCACATCTCACAACTAGCGAGTAGGCTTAGTTCAGCAGCGTTTGCGGTCAAGAAGATTCGCTCACTAACTGATGTTAATACAGCCAGGATTGTATATTTCAGTTATTTTCATAGTATAATGTCTTACGGCATCTTGCTATGGGGAAACGCTGCAGACATTGAGACGATCTTCGCACTTCAGAAAAGGGCTATTCGCGGCATTTATAAACTTGGAAATAGGGAATCTCTTAGGGAAATATTTAAAGATATTAATATACTAACTTTTGCGTCGCAATATATTTATGAAAATATATTGTATACTCATAAAAATATTGATAAATTTACAACGCGAAAAGCAAATCGTGTCGGAAATTGTTCTGTAAGAACTAGGCAAGAGAATAAATTAGCGGTCCCTAAACATAGATTGGCCAAGAGCAGTAAATCGTTTATTGGTATGTCGATACATATTTATAATAAAATCCCGGAGTCAGTTCAATCCTTACCTTTTAATAAATTTAAATTACATGTTAAGCATACACTATGTAAAAAGGCTTATTATAAAGTTAAAGATTATTTAGATGATAAAAAAGCGTGGGATTGATTTCTGGACAGGCTATTTCTTTAGATTGTATCTTATTGTAACTATTTGTGTCTTATTCTAACTATTAACTACTCTGTTAGCATCTGGACCAAGACAAGACACAAGAATTAGTATTTGTATTTTCTTACTTCAATTTAATTGTCTTGTGACCTTACGTTTTTATCTTGTCTTGGTGTAGTTGTATGCCTTGATTTTGTATATTTGGTGATGGACAAAAGAGTGCCGAGTTTTTTTCCGCCAGCTTTTTTCTCTCGGCCTACTGATGATAAGCTGATGATCGATATTTTGACTTTCATCGAATGTAATTAAGTTACTTAATGATGAAATAAATGATTTTTATTTTTTTTTTTTTTTTTTTTACAGCTGATCACACCAGGGTCAATCTATGGAAGGGGAGATACCTCACCAATATCCCACCTATACCGCTAGCAGAACGTTTGCCCCCAGGGCATGACCAGACTTGGCCAATATGGAAGTCTCTAAACAGACTTCGGACTCAGGTTGGCCGGAGCAAGGACAACATGCTGAAATGGGGCTTTAGCACCGAAACTGCTTGCGTGTGTGGTACCTCCCCTCAAACAATGGCACATCTACTGTCTTGCCCCGCGTGTCCCTCCACCTGCACACGCGAGGACCTGTATAGCGCCACGGATAATGCTTTATCCGTGGCGAAATACTGGTCCTCACAAATATAAAACGCCAAAGTCGACACGATAAGAAGACACCACCACAACCCACATCGCGCCTTGGAGACGCGACAGATGCAAAATTATATGCTATCATAAATGCACCTGTTCTCGGTAGATTGTCCTAATGTGCTATGACAGAACCAGCTTCAGTCATCGTCAAAGATTCACTACCAATCTAAACTAAACTTCATTACAATCAGCACAAGAATATAGATTAAATTTATTGTTGGTTGTGCCAATTGTTAAAAGCAAAGCTTGTAGTGTCAGTGACAGGTCCAACTATAGACCGATTTCATTGGCGACCATAGTGGCGAAGGTGCTGGACAGGCTGCTTGAGCGACAGCTAGGTAAGTGTGTCAAACTCCATGATGCTCAATTTGGTTTCAGAACTGGTCTTTCCACCGAGACTGCCGTACTGTGCCTCAAGCAGACTGTGGAGTACTATACTGCTAGGGACACGCCTGTTTATGCACTATTTTTGGACCTGTCAAAGGCATTTGACCTGGTTCAATATGATGTGTTATGGGAAAAGCTAACTAATGACACCGATCTTCCACATGAGTACATCTCAATACTTAAGTACTGGTACTCCCATCAGGAGTACTATGTAAAGTGGTCGGGGATACTCTCTGACATGTATAGACCGGAATGTGGAGTTCGGCAGGGCGGAGTTAGCTCGCCGACGCTGTTCAGCCTGTACATGGACGGGCTGATTGAGGAGCTCAGCAGTGCTGGAGTTGGCTGTTCTATTGACGGTACCTTTGTCAACAACATAAGCTACGCCGATGATATGGTACTGCTGTGCCCTTCAGTTAGTGCCCTTGGCAGGCTGATTGGTATCTGCGAGCGATATGCATTGAACCATGGTCTGAGGTATAATAGTGCTAAGAGTGAGCTGCTTGTCTTTAAGGCTAAAAATAGAACGTATAAAGTACCTACAATGAAACTAAATAACACACCTTTGAGACAAGTACAGAGCTTTAAGTACCTAGGACATTGGGTGACCGAGTCATTAAAGGATGGCCTTGATATAGAAAGGGAGCGTAGGGCGCTATGTGTTAGGGCGAACATGTTGGCCCGCAGGTTTTCGCGTTGTACAAAGGACGTAAAACGCACGCTTTTTAAAACATACTGTCAATCTATGTACACGTGTAGTCTGTGGACAAACTACACCCAACGAGCGTATATCGCCCTACGCACTCAATATAATAATGCATACAGGGGACTGATGGGGTTGCCCCGGCACTGCAGTGCATCTGGGATGCTGGCTGCAGGTGAAGTCGACAGTCTCTCGGCTATAGTCAGGAAGCGCATCGCATCTCTGATGCGGCGGGTGCGGGGCAGCCCCAACAGCCTCCTGAGGACGGTCGCGGCGAGGCTGGACTCGGACAGTGGCATTATGCGACATTGGACGCATGTCCATCTCGCCAAAGATACTATAATTAATTACAATAATCATAATTACAATTATATACTAACATAGTTTTTGTAAGGTTAATTGTTACTAACACTATAGACTCGCATCTGAAATAAATAATTTTTATTTTATTTATTTATTTATTTTTTTCACAAAAACTTGTAAAACAGTATAAGTTTCGCCGCTGATGAATGCAATGTCGTGTCAGATGACGTCACATTACGTTTGACCAATGGTGGCGCGTTTTGGAAGTTTGAATTTCGCTCCCTTATTTTGCACTTTTTAAATATTATTTTAGGGGTTTAAATAATAAATAAATTAAAAAAAACTTTTGCATTATAATATAACGATAATAAGTATTCAAGAAAAAAATATTTTAGGCCATTTAAAATTTTATGCATATCCCCTAAGGGGATATTCATGTTTTTTTTTCTTGCCTTTAATTAATAGTTTACAACATTATAACATAGAAAAAAATATAAAAAATCTTCAAAATACTCTAGATATTTTTAAAAACGAAATTTAAAACATTGAAAAAATTAGAGCAGTTGAAACGCCGCCATTTTGCGCGCGCTTTGCGTGACGTCACACGACACGTCCATTGGGACTTTACTATGAACTTTTCAGTTATTTCATACATATTTACAGTTTTAATAGCTTGAAAACCATGGAAGAAGCCAAAAAATTATCTTATAAGTATTGCATAGTACCGGAGTGCACAAATACTATTCGAAAAACACCCGAGAAAGTGTTTTTTTTCGTATTTCAAGTGATGCGAAAATACGAAGACGGTGGTGTAAGGTGATGAGAAGGGATAATATATCTCCTAAATCTTGTTCATATTGTTGTGAGGATCATTTTAACGTAAGTTTACTTTATTTATATACAGCTTAATGTGAATTAGTAAAAAGTAAGTTTTGAATTAGCTATTGAACATTAGAAAATTCGGTATAAAATTAACCTACCCTATAAGAAAAGATCAGTACCTAGCTATAACTTTCTATTAAAACTTTATTCATGTTGTGGTTTTACGATTTTTTTATGGTTGTTGATTTATTCCAGGTAAAGGAAGATACAGAAAATTATATTGAATACAATTTAATAAAAGAGCAAGGAGAAAAATGTACTCTACGGTTGAAGAAAGGAGTTTTGCCTCATATATTTTTGTGTCAATATGTAAATGTTTTTGTGTATTTTAAGTAAACTGCTGTGTGCGTTTATGAATAAAAATCTATATTATGGTCTTAAATATACTATGAAACATCCTCTGATCTCTGCGCTCGTATAATCGGGTTTCGATGCTGTCTGCGCGCCTACGTCTTTTCTATAGCAATACGTCTCAACTACATATTTGGTCTAGTTTTTGTTTCTTTTCTTTGTATAACTTCACTTGCCAACCAACCGTCGAACACGCAACATCAAATTGTAAACCTTATATCGAATATCAAAGAAGAATCTGGGGTTGTCATTTGCTACACCACCACAACCCACATCGCGCCTTGGAGACGCGACAGATGCAAAATTATATGCTATCATAAATGCACCTGTTCTCGGTAGATTGTCCTAATGTGCTATGACAGAGCCAGCTTCAGTCATCGTCAAAGATTCACTACCAATCTAAACTAAACTTCATTACAATCAGCACAAGAATATAGATTAAATTTATTTATTTATTTCACAAAAACTTGTAAAACAGTATAAGTTTCGACGCTGATGAATGCAATGTCGTGTCAGATGACGTCACATTACGTTTGACCAATGGTGGCGCGTTTTGGAAGTTTGAATTTCGCTCCCTTATTTTGCACTTTTTAAATATTATTTTAGGGGTTTAAATAATAAATAAATTAAAAAAAAACTTTTGCATTATAATATAACGATAATAAGTATTCAAGAAAAAAATATTTTAGGCCATTTAAAATTTTATGCATATCCCCTATTAGTATATGTTTGTGTGTGTTAATTTTGTGAAGTAGAGAGAACTGGATTCCGAGATGGCAGATACATCACCAAACCAGTCAGTAGGAGCGATCAAGGTAAGTCTAGATCAGCCGAAGTCAATCCGAAGATATTTGTACTTGGAGTGGTGCATGCACATCTCCACCCACACTCAGGTGAGTCCAGCTAATCTATGCAGAACTTTATTTGACCACACAGCGTATATATTTTATCGTGTTGCTATCGTTTAGTTAGTTTTAGATTTTCGATACAGTCCACTATTTATCGCCTACATTTTTGGTCCTTCGAGCCGGATCTTAGTGTCTTGCGACCACATTTCTGGTCATTTGGGCGGTATCTTTTTGTAATTTGTTTGTATTAAATTCCTTTGTCCTTTGTTTAAAATATAATTTTATTGAAGGTAAGTTTAAATCTCTTCAAGATTCAAATTTCCCGCAATTGATTTGAAACGGTCATTTCAATCATCTGTCGTACAATTTGTCGTCGTTCAATCGTTCGGACGGTTCGTTCTGACATCTGTCACAGTCGCTGTCGTTGTCGTTGTGTCATCCTTTCTCTGTCATTGTGATTGTTTGTTTACTTTTGTACGAACAATTTGGGTGCGTTCGGGGAGTCGCTATCCGCGCTATCTAGCGCTAAAATTTGTTCACGGAGCTCGACGGTGGTGCTATCAATCGTGTTCGTGACGTCATCAATAATGGTGTGTGACGTCATGACAATTCACTGTCAATGCAATTTTTTCCGAGGTGGTGTGATGACAGCGTCAGTGTTTGCGAACTCTGTGAACTCGAACGCTATCACTACTCATCGTGGTCCTAACCTCCTTCGTTCTTCGAGCAACCGGCATTCTGACAGCAAAATGGACAATTCCGTCGAAATGGTTTTTCAAGATCTTGATGTTAACGAAGAGTACACGTTATCGTTAAAATTCGCAAGAAATCACTACGACCCTCCATCACCTCCATGTTTCACTCAAGCACAGTGCAAAGTCCCGCGCAAATGTGTCAAGATGGCCGAAGGCGATCACGCAATCGCAACGCAAATAGCGTTCGTGGAGCTTGCAATCGCTGACACGCAATTGGCTCTCCGAACAGCAATAGTAGCGTTTGGGTTTTTAGTGCTGATAGCGACTCCCTGAACGCACCCTTTGTCGTTGTTGTTTTTCGTCGATTTTAATTTATATTAAGCATTACAATGATGGCAAAGGATGACTCAATGATGGTTTCAGGTGATCAGAATCGGATTGACCGCGATTATGCGTTAATGCGGTTAGAACTAGTTGATCCTTCAGATCTCCCATCGGAGGAACAACTGAAGGAGTTAGCCAGCGACTTTCACTGTGCTCAACGCAAATTGTCGGCTACTCTCGCTAAAGAGGAGCAGCGTGTAGAGTGCGGGGTCACAATGACCTTTGAAAAGCGTTTTCGCAAGCTTATTAAGTTAGTTCGGGAGCAGTCTGCAACCGTCGTGAAACCTGCTCCATTTAGTTTAGACACAGTTACGGCAAAGCTGCCCAAGATTAATATTAAGCCTTTTGATGGCACATTAGAAAATAGGGTGAGTTTTAAGCAGCTTTTTGACTCACTTATTTATAAAAGAAGCATTTCTAATGTCGAGAAACTGCACTATTTATTGTCAAGTGTTCAAGGTGTTGCTTACGACCTTATTAAGAACTTTCCTTTTTCGGATGAAAGCTATTTGGATGCCTACACGACCCTATCGAAGTACTATGATAAGAAGCGTCAAATAGCATTTCATTATTATGAAAAAATAGTTGTGAACCTATTAGGTCAAATTCTGGTTCTGAGTTGGAACGTCTACCTTTAGTGAAAACCTAGCAGTGTTGGAAAAGTATAACTTGCCAGACAGAAACTTCATGTTGTTCCACATGCTATGGTCCAAGCTTGATAGGTCCACTAGGGAAGCGTTCCAGCTGGAATACAACTCTGATGACATCCCGGACTTTGAGTTTCTTCAGAGTTTTATTGAAAAGCATGTTAGGGCTTTGGACAATTCCATATTTAGAGCTTCGAATAGTTCAATGTTGTCGTCTAAACCAACAAACCAACAAACTAGTCAGAAACACAAGTTAGCCGTTGTCGATGCTAAACTGACTTATGAGTTTTGTTCTGGCCAACACCTACTAGCGTTCTGCTTTGTGAAACAAAATGTTGACTCTCGGTTTCAATTTGTGAAACATAAAAATTTATGTTTATGTTGTTTATCAAGTAATCATAGAGTAAAAAATTGTAATTCTTGTTTTCGCTGTGATGTTTGCAACTACTCACACCACACACTTTTATATTTTGGTAAAGAAGCTCTTGTTGAAGGTAGCAATCACATTTGAAGAAGTTGATTTTGACTCATGCTGATTATGCCTGTCCGGGCGTAATTGATATGCTGTTGGGTGTAGACATATTTACATCGTCTTCGATATCTGGGCTCCGACAGGGTGGAAAGGGTCAACCAAAGGCCCTCAATACTGTTTTCGGGTGGATAGTGATGGGAGAGTGTGACGTCACTCCTCACAGCCGCCAACTCTAAGCAGAATAAAAGTTGATTTTTCGTCCCTAGTTCGTCACACGTTACTTTGGATGCTTCCATCAAGAGGTGTCGGAAGGTAGAAAATGTCGTGGCCCCCAATACACTCTTGTCTACGGAAGTCCAACGATGTGACAAACACTTTGTCGACAAATGTTCTAGTAACGGTGACTGAAGATTTATCGTTCCTATACCTTTTGTCGAACCTATTGCCAAACCTGTATTATCGGGTTCACGTGCAATAGCGCTTCAACGTTTCTTGACTTTCGTAAGGCGTACGAGGGTCAAACTGAAAGTTCTTAGAAAATCAAAAACTAAGCATTCTAGCAAGTTATTAGTTTTATTATAACTTTTCAAAATAGCGTCCATTTACATCAATACATCGCTGCATTCGATGGAACCATTGAGAAAAGCACCTTGCCCACTCGGCCTTAGGGGTCTCTTCGACGGCGTTTTGAAACGCAGCCACTGCTTCTTCGGCGTCCATAAAATGTTTTCCTCGAAGTTTTTCTTTTATTTTCGGGCAAGACAAGTGGCAAACAGTTGTTAGTGTACCACTCTGCATTAACCATTTTCTGATCCTCTAAGACAACTGTCGCGTAATGACCTGTCTTTCCGAAGAACGAGGCCACCATCTTTTTTCCAACACTTCGACCTCTCTTCACTTTAGTTGGCAACTCTTCGGAAGGAAACACCCACTGAGCAGACTGTCTTTTGGTTTCCGGATCATAACAGTAAATCCAGCTTTCGTCACCCGTTAGTATGTCGAACACAGCATTTGAGTCACCTCCGTTAAATTTTTGGATCATTTCTCGGCACCAATCAACACGGCGGAGTTTTTGAGCCTCGGTCAAATTATGCGGTATCCAGTGGGCACAAAGCTTCCTGACCGCTAAATGTTCATGGAGGATTTTGTGCACTTGACTCATACCTATGCCTAGACTTGTCCGAATCTGCTGATAGGTCACTCTTTTGTCAGCCTCTATCATACGCCGCACAACACTGATATTATCTTCAGTCGTCGCTGTAGAAGGCCGTCCCTCACGCAAATCATCGGTGAGATTAGTTTGACCACGTTTGAATTCATTAAACCAGTTGTAAACTGTGGCACGAGATGGGGCTTCATCGTGAAAAGCCAATCGAAGTCTATCATAACTTTCTTTGTCTTAGCTCTGCAGCGTTCGCGGTCAAGAAAATTCGCTCTTTGACTGATGTACAGACAGCTAGGATAGTATATTTTAGTTACTTTCATAGCTTAATGTCTTACGGCATCCTTCTGTGGGGAAACGCTGCTGACATTAATACGATTTTAACGCTGCAAAAAAGGGCTGTTCGTGGAATAGGAGATATGCATAAAATTTTAAATGGCCTAAAATATTTTTTTCTTGAATACTTATTATCGTTATATTATGATGCAAAAGTTTTTTTTTAATTTATTTATTATTTAAACCCCTAAAATAATATTTAAAAAGTGCAAAATAAGGGAGGGAAATTCAAACTTCCAAAACGGGCCACCATTGGTCGAACGTAATGTGACGTCATCTGACACGACATTGCATTCATCAGCATCGAAACTTATACTGTTTTACAAGATTTGTGAAAAAAATAAATAAATTTAATCTATATTCTTGTGCTGATTGTAATGAAGTTTAGTTTAGATTGGTAGTGAATCTTTGACGTTGACTGAAGCTGGTTCTGTCATAGCACATTAGGACAATCTACCGAGAACAGGTGCATTTATGATAGCATACCTACTTATATTTTTTTTTTTTTATTTTTTTTTTATTTATTTATTAAATACAAAAAGTGTACAGTTTTAACATATGTCCTCCAAAGCCGTTTACACGGCTTGACTGGGGGAACTTACAGTCTCAGTAACATTGTGTAACTTTCTATGTAATCTAAATTGTAATTAGAATATCTACTTATATATTAAATACTTTCCAAGAGATATTTTTTTAATTTATTCTTAAATTTATGTTTGTTTTGCTCGTTTCTTATATCTTCTGGCAAACCATTAAGCAAATAAGGTAGTTGCTTTTTGATAGTCCTATCACCATAGTAATTGCTGACCCTAGGTACTTCATATTTACCAGAAGATATAGACCTTGTTTTATGACAATGACTAACAAGCGATAGATGATGCTCCCAACTGCCATGCTGGTTTATTAAGAGTAAATACTTACGTTTTAATCCTGCCGGGAGTATATTGCATACCCTGAAGAGTTCCCTATAATTTTGTTTATATTTAAATTTAGTTTTTTTATCAACTAGTAGTTTCATAAACCTTATTTGAAATGTCTCTAATTTATCAATATTTGTTTTAAAGGTTAAACCATAGCAGTCCAGAGCATAATCCACGATGGATTCCACAAGCGCCATGTATATACATTTTAAAGTGCTTTGTGGTATTTTAAAACTTAAGTGATAAAACTTACCTAATAATATTCTTAATTTGCTACATATAAAATCTACATGGCTGGACCAGGAAAAGTTAACGTCAATTTTCATACCTAGATAGGTGACCTTATTTACTTGTTTAATGGGTTTGCAGATGCAGTTAATAAAATTATTATGAACACACGAAAAGCTATGTGCATACAGTAAAAAAGGTGACAAGTCGAGATATAGGTATGGAGAGTGGACAATAAGCAGCTTAGTTTTCTCAGCGTTTATAACAATGCCATTGTCATGCGCCCATTTGACTACAGCGTCTATGTCCTCTTGAACCAAGCGGCAGGTGTCGGCGAGGTCGGTGCCTGCGAGCAGGATACACAGGTCGTCTGCGTACATGTGTGCTGAGCTATGGCGCAGCACGCCGCACAAGCTATTAACGTGCATCAAGAAGCACAAAGGTCCACAGCCGGATCCTTGCGGGACCCCTCGCCGAACCTCCGTTTCCTCGCTGAATGAGTTGTCTACCTTGACTCGATAAGAGCGTGAGGTGAGGTAGTCGCGGAACCAATTATTCAGCGGCTCCCTCACACCACACTCCTCCATTGCATTTAATAACGTTTCTATTTCTAGTGTTTCAAACGCTTTTTTAAAATCAAAATATACAGCGTGTCCCAAAAGGTTACGTAGCTGGGAAGGGGGGTGGTAGGGATGGTCAGAAGGGTCACCAGAAAAATAATAAAAAAATTCCTCTCTGGATATTTCCATAAAAAAAAAACATTTTTTAAAAATCTAAAAATTTTACACCTTGTTACCCTATTTTGCTTACTGTACCTACAGATATTGCTGTATTTGAAAAAAAAAAACCTGTTATATAATCGTCAATAACCCTTTATCAAATTGAAATAAAAAAAACTACACATATCTTACCAAGTTTTAAAGAAAATTAAGTTCTTGTCCAGTCAAGGACTTAGTAATTACGACTTCACTCAACTTCCTCCAAGCGTACTGAAAAAAAAACGTACTACGCAACTCCGGCGAGTAAGTTAAAAAATTAGGTAATTTTATTGCAATTCCAAAATGGTATAACACTTATTTGAAAAATTCATACTAGGACATTTAAAAATATTTTTCGGGAACAATACTCCTGCAAAAATAAAAATATCAAAAAACAATAGTCTCAAATTCGTACGCAAATACATTTTTAAATGTCTATTCTGTTGCTTTGATGTTACTGCCCGGTATAATTCTCAAGATTGGAGTACAGACATACCTCAAACATTCGAATAAGGCTAGATTAAGTTTTTCCATATGCCAGGGAAAATAATCTTTACTGCATTTACTCAAGTAAACGAAAGATGTAAAGGATCAAGCTTCACCTTGTCTGGTCTGTACAAAAGCAAAGGTTGATAGATTTGATTAGCTTATTTAACTGGTCTCTTACCTAAAAGTGGCTTATTAACTCATACTTTCAGCTCATCCCTAAAATAGTTTTGGTAATATTCATCATAATTTCGCCATAGACATCTATTACCCTGTAGGTACAGTCTAAGACTAGGTAAGCTGTGATAACAAATAAAAATAAATCCTATTTCCATACAAAAAAAGTTCGGTTAGTTAGTTTCAAAACGGCCACAGCTTACTCGACATTACAGTTGCGATTTTAAATGAAACTCGAAAGAAAACAAAATTATAATTTATTATTTTAACAAAATGCTCGAAATGTCTACCACCAACATAAATACATGCCCTGTGTCGTTTTAAAAATGAGCATCATAAATGAACTCAAGTCAACCAAGTCCTTAATGGTTTTTTCATAAACTTTTTTATTTTTTATTAAACGAGCAAACGAGCATGCGAGGCACCTGATGGTAAGTGATCACCGCCGCCCATAACTACCCGCAACACTGTGGGTGTTGGGGTGTGTTGCTGACCTTTAAGGTGGGAATACACTCTCGACTTGAAGAGCCCCATGTTGTAGGTAGCCAGGAATACCGCTGCAGGGAGTTCATTCCACATCTGCGTTGTGCGCGGCAAAAAATTCCGCGTGACACGCACTGTGGTACGCACAAATGATGCGCAAATCAAGCTCCATATTTTTACAACTTACGCGTTGATCTAGCCTAGACTGTACTTGAATGTTTGAAGTATGTTTGTACTCCAATCTTGAGAATTATACCGGGCAGTAACATCAAAGCAACAGAATAAACATTTAAAAATGTATTTGCGTACGAATTTGAGACTATTGTTTTTTGATATTTTTATTTTTGCAGGAGTATTGTACCCGAAAAATATTTTTAAATGTCCTAGTATGAATTTTTCAAATAAGTGTTATACCATTTTGGAATTGCAATAAAATTACCCAATTTTTTAACTTACTCGCCGGAGTTGCGTAGTACGTTTTTTTTTCAGTACGCTTGGAGGAAGTTGAGTGAAGTCGTAATTACTAAGTCCTTGACTGGACAAGAACTTAATTTTCTTTGAAACTTGGTTAGATATGTATAGTTTTTTTTATTTCAATTTGATAAAGGGTTATTGACGATTACATACTAGGTTTTTTTTTTCAAATACAGCAATATCTGTAGGTACAGTAAGCAAAATAGGGTAACAAGGTGTAAAATTTTTAGTTTTTTTAAAAATGTATTTTTTTTATTGAAATATCCAGAGGGGAATTTTTTTATTATTTTTCTGGTGACCCTTGTGACCACCCCTACCACCCCCCTTCCCAGCTACGTAACCTTTTGGGACACCCTGTATACATACAACAAACTTTTTATCGGCTAAGTAAGAGTTTATTTCTTCTGTAAATTTACTCAATACGGTATTAGTGCTTTTACCCTTTTGAAAACCATGTTGACATTCATTTAAAATTGCATTTTTGCTGAGGTAGTTACTAATTTGGTTAACAATACTTTTTTCAACGATTTTATCGACACTGGAAAGAACTGTAATCGGTCTATAGTTGGAAAACCCCCTTTTGTCACCTTTTTTATGTATGGGACGCACCAATGCTTTTTTGAGCTCGTTAGGGAATATTGACTGCTCTACGGATGAATTAATTAATTTTGCTAAAACTGGGCTAACCTTATCTGCTACCGTTTTTAAGTCAGACATGCGAATGAGATCGGAACCCGGAGCTTTTTTATCACTCATTTTGTTAATAATACTTAAGACGTCTTTACTATTCACTGGTTGCCATCTCATGCTCATATCTGACTCTTTGACATAACTTTTCCTATCCAGCCACTTAACATCGCACCCATGATTGATGAGATCAACTTCACTAGAAAATGTTTGAGCGAATTTATCACAAATATCTTTAACACTTCCATGACTATGCATCATATTATTTAATATAAGGAGATCTAATGACTTTATATCTATACCTAATAAATGGTTAATCCTATCCCATATTTTTTTAATATTTTTGTTACAGTCTATTATGACTTGCTTATCATATTCACTCTTACGCTTAGAAATAGCTTTAAAACATTTATTTCTGTACATAGTGTATTCTAGTCTTTTTATCATATTTTTAGGGTCATAACTCCAAAGTTCGAATCGTCTGTCTCTTTCTTTCATCATTGCCTTCAAGTTGTCGTCTATCCAGCATTTATTATTTCTTTTACTATTATTATTATTAATTTTTACAGTTTTATAACATTCGTCGTAGGTCTTCTGAAATAATTGAAAAAAACTTTTATATAGTGTAACTGGACAATTTATAGACAGTAGCTCATTAAAGTTAGTTGACAATAACTTTTGTTTTACCATTCTATTATCAAGTATGCGTCGTGTAGTAGTGGAGGGTGACGGCGGGGGAGGGGGCGAGCGGGGTGGGGCCCGATTTTGTTCTACTCGGCGAGGATGTGCGTACGATCGCCTGTTGCTATGCGCGCGGGCGTCATAGCTCGGCCGCCTCTCGAGTGAGCGGTCACGGGACCACGCCACTGTAGCCGCCACCAAATAATGATCTGATATTTTATGTCTTATCACCGCTGAATAAACAAAAGCCAAAGGGTCTCTTATGTAAATATGATCAATACATGATTCTACTATTTTTCCATTTACTATTTCTTTTCTAGTTATGTCGTTAATGCATTTGGTAAAACCGTATTCTGCTAAAATATTTTCATATAATGTTACGTTATTACAAGGAGTATTTACTAGGTTAATATTTAAGTCTCCGCTAATTATAACTTTACTGTTTAGAGGAATACTGTACAAAAGATTACGAAACTCGTCTAAGAATTGAACAATTTTATTTTTATTGTTTATTCTGGGTGGCCTATAGATAGATAAAACATGTATTGTTTCCCCTTTATAGCAGATAATAAACTAAACGCGCTCCGCAGCAAACATAGCGGGGAGGTTCTCGTCGCACGCGCGGGCCGCTAGCTCTGTTCGCGAGTACACTACCACACCTCCCCCGCCGCGCCCCTCGCGCATGTAAACATTCATATCAAAACCCTTTAATTTATAAAAACATAATAATGAATAGCTAATATTACACTCTGTTAATATGATTAGATCAATACGTTGAATGAAGTTGTTTATAGAAGCAAGAAACTCGTTAAAATGCTTTCTAAGCGATCGAATGTTTAAATGAAGTAACCTCATATTATTATTACTACTATTTGAGTCTATCCAACCATCTATGTTATTTACGCACACATAGTTTACCGAGGTAGTATCTATAGATTCAATATTGTCTAAAGAATTGAATTTTATAAAATATTATAGAAGTAATAAACGTAAAGTTAACTAAACCTATTTTGATTTTAGAATACTGGGGATTTCGTTTTGCATCTGTCGCGTCTCCAAGGGCGATGTGGTGGTACAGCAAATGACAACCACAGATTCTTCTTTGATATTCGATTTAATGTGGTTTACAATTTGATGTTGCGTGTTCAATGGTTGGTTGGCAAGTTGGCAAGTGAAGTTATACAAAGAAAAGAAACAAAAACTAGACCAAATATGTAGTTGAGACGTATTGCTATAGAAAAGACGTAGGCGCGCAGACAGCATCGAAACCCGATTATACGAGCGCAGAGATCAGAGGATGTTTCATAGTATATTTAAGACCATAATATAGATTTTTATTCATAAATGCACACAGCAGTTTACTTAAAATACACCAAAACATTTACATATAAAAAATATATGTGGCAAAACTCCTTTCTTCAACCGTAGAGTACATTTTTCGCCTTGCTCTTTTATTAAATTGTATTCAATATAATTTTCTGTATCTTCCTTTACCTGGAATAAATCAACTACCATAAAAAATTCGTAAAACCACAACAGGAATAAAGTTTTAATAGAAAGTTATAGCTACTGATCTTTTCTTATAGGGTAGGTTAATTTTATACCGAATTTTCTAATGTTCAATAGCTAATGCAAAACTTACTTTTTACTAATTCACATTAAGCTGTATATAAATAAAGTATACTTTCGTTAAAATGATCTTCACAACAATATGAACAAGATTTAGGAGATATATTATCCCTTCTCATCACCTTACACGACCGTCTTCGTATTTTCACACACTTTCTCGGGTGTTTTTCGAATAGTATTTGTGCACTCCGGTACTATGCAATACTTATAAGATAATTTTTTGGCTTCTTCCATGGTTTTAAAGCTATTAAAACTGTAAATATGTATGAAATAACTAAAAAGTTCATAGTAAAGTAAGTAAATATGTATGAAATAACTAAAAAGTTCATAGTCACGCAAAGCGCACGCAAAATGGCGGCGTTTCAACTGCTCTAATTTTTTCAATGTTTTAAATTTCGTTTTTAAAAATATCTAGAGTGTTTTGAAGCCTTTTAATATTTTTTTCTATGTTATAAAGGTGTAAGCTATTAATTTAAGACAAGAAAAAAAAACATGAATATCCCCTATTTACAAACTTGCAAATAGAGATTCTTTAAGAGAAATATTTAAAGATAGTGATATTTTAACCTTCGCGTCCCAATACATTTTTGAAAATATATTGTATACTTACAAAAATATTGATAAGTTTGTAACGTGTAATGATAATCATGTCGATAATAATTCGGTAAAAACTAGGCATGGAAATAGATTAGCTTTCCCAAAGTGTAGGTTGGCCAAAAGCAGCAAGTCGTTTATCGGTTTGTCGATACCTATTTTTAATAAAATTCCGGAGTCAATTCAATCCCTGCCATTTAATAAATTTAAAGTTACAATTAAGCAAGTATTGTGCAAGAAAGCTTACTATAAAATCAAAGACTATTTAGATGATGACACAGCATGGGATTGATATCTAGACAGGCTATTTCTACTGCTATTCAAGATTGTTTTGTACCTATAAACTTCTCTGTAAGTAGTTTGACTAGGACATGATACTCAACTTTGAGTATGTACTTTTATTGTTTTTTTTTTAATTTTTTTTTTTTAATTATTTATTTTATTTTATTTTGTACTGTTTTCTCGTTCCTCCTCTCACTGCTTTAACTTATTGTACGGGTTTCCTATTAACTTGCTGTTTTGTGAGGTTCTTTAGTGCCTTATTTGGCCCAGGGTAGTCATGCTCGCCTCGAAAGTTACTGGGGCGGTGGCGTTGTGTCAACGGGTCGCCCAACTCCCTCTAATATGGTTGAGTAGGACGATGGCTGGAGCACACGTCACACTTGTGATCAGGTGCCACCTTCGGGAAACGGTCTGCTCTGGTTCCGAATTGTGGTGCAGGAAGAAGTCCTTAATTAGTTCGTAGTAGCAATTTGTTTTTTTTTTTTACTTTTATAGTGTTGAGTTGAGGAACGAGAAAATAATTTATATGTTCATTGAATGTACGTTATGATTGTATAATTTTCAAAAAGAGTGCTGGGAGTTTTTTTCCGCCGGCTTTTTTGTCTCGGTCTACGGTTAGGTAAAGTCGAAGTTTGTAACATTGACGTTCATTAAGTATATGTTACATATCTATGATGAATAAAAGAATTTTGATTTTGATTTTGATTTTGTTGACTTATATGACATCGAAAGTCATAAAAAATCATTGCACGAAAATTTTCTCGGCTTAAATTCATTCTGACGTGCACAGACAATTTTCAATTTGCCGCCAAATCGTAAAACAAATGACAAATGAATGAAATGTATACTCAATATTATTGGTAAAGAGTTCTATTTTCAAAATTTAAACTTATTTTTTAATATAATGCTTTTAAGTTGCCAGTTCTAAAAACTTTCAGTTTGGCCCTCGTATGTCGACTTCATGTAAGACTACGCCTCCTGTCATCACCTACAGCAAGTTTATCCACACGCTTAGGTATTCGTCGATGATGCGGGTCTTCTTATGGTGGGCGGTCGCGTGGCATGCGGTTTTAAATTGCAGTGCCAAGCATCGGCTGTAGGTACTGCCACGTTGTGTCGCTTAAGCTTGCCCATTGCCACGCAAAACCCTCCGAAGATCCTGCATTGTCGATGAGTGGTCGGCTTGTGAGCCTGATGTTGTATTTATTAATTAAGAATTATTCTGTTTGTATATTTGAATTAATTCTTGTTCTCGATATAGGTGTATGTTTTTTAATTTTTTCTCCTATTATAATATTCTCGTTCGTTTTCGTAAATCGTAGTATTTAGGTGGGCGGAAAGTTCGGTCTAAATAGCACCCTAGTTAAATAAATTGGCAACACTTGTCATTAAATTTTGTAGACTAAATATGTAAAATCGTTTATAGTTGATGAAATTTCAAGAGTTTGTAAAAACGATAATTTTGTAGGGTCAACAAGTCTTAAGTATGTAAAAACAATGGACAATTTTTTTCCAGACCTCAATCAGAAAACTTTAAACAGATAGACATAGTTCATGCCAATGTTCAAAGTGTTGGAAACAAACAGTCTGAACTAGAACTACTTATAGAAAACACAAAATGTGACATTCTTTGCTTATCAGAGACATGGGTTGACAAACTTAAATTAGACATGATTTCACTTGACGGTTATGTTTTAGCTTCTTATTATAATAGACAAATTTTTGAACATGGTGGTACAGCCATTTTTATCAGGGACGACCTGGATTTTAAAATTAGATACGATATCTCGAAATTAAGCTCTGAAATGAATTGTGAATTAGCGGCCATAGAAATTAAATATTGTAAACTTGTTGTTATTTGTTTATACAGACCAGATTACGACTATAAGACTTTTGAAGATATCTTGACTAAAGTACTAGAAAAATTGACTAAAGAAGGCAAAAAAATAGTTATTGCAGGTGACTTCAATTTAAATATAATAAAACCAAAACTGGACAAAAATACCAGAAATTTTGTAAAACTATTAGAACAATTGAAATATAAACTTATGCTGAAAGAACCAACGCGGACCTACAAAAAATCGTCGACTTGTTTAGATAATTTTATTGTAAACGATGATGAAAACTTTACATACCATAACAGCAAAGTGTTAGAGACAAAACTTTCTGATCACAACGTCATATCATTGTCTTACAAAACAAATTTATGTAAAACGACTAATAAAAATGTTATTAAGTTAGTAAGAACTACAAGAATAATGTCACACGCAAATAAGGCCTATTTTAATTACTTGTACAAAAGAGATTTTGTTAAAAATTGTAATTCAGTAAAAAACACAACTGATGCAAATACAAAAGTAAAAATAGCCTTAGAGTATTTTTTATATTGTTTTGAAATTGCTTTTCCAAAAAAAAATATTTCCACAAATAATAATAGGAAAACGAAAGTATCAACAACAGGTATAATTATATCTCAAACTAATATACGCAAACTGGAAATGGTTCAAAATATATGTCCAACAGAAGAAAGGAAAAAACAATTAAAAACTTTAAAACGAATATTCAAAAAAGTTTTAGTCACTTCAAAAAAAATCAGTTATGCACATAGAGTCAAGAGATCAAAAAATAAAATTAAAACGACTTGGCAAATTGTTAAAGAGCAAACTAATAAAATAACTAAGCATAACTTTAAATTTGATAAAATTCGTAACATTGACGGACACATTGTGACAAACGAGCAGGACGTTGCATATAGTTTTAACACATATTTTAATAATATAGCACACAGTTTGACAAATAATGGAAAGAAAAGCGGAGAAAATTTTGCTAATTATTTATATAACCAAGAAAAGCCTAATACGACTATATTTTTTGAGCCTCTTACAGAAATGGAATTGAAAAAAATTATCAATAATATTAAATCAAAAACTTCTAAAGATGTTAACGAAATTGATCCTAAATTAGTAAAGAGTTTAATAAAAAATAATAAAAATATGTTTGATCTAACATTAATGATGTTCAATGAATGTATTTTACAAGGTGTCTTTCCCGATTGTCTCAAAATGGGTAAAATAATTCCTATGTTTAAAAGTGGAGACCATCTTGACATCGGAAACTATAGGCCTATATGTATTTTACCAGTCTTTTCTAAAATATTAGAAATAGCTTTGAAATATAGAATCATAGCATATTTTGAATCCAACAAGTTATTCAAAGATTGCCAATATGGATTTAGGAAAAATAGATCTACAGAAATGGCTATTAGGAAAACAATTTATTTTGCATTAGAGTCTTTGGATAAGTCACTTAAAGTGTGCAGTGTTTTCTGTGACTTATCTAAAGCATTTGACTGTCTTCAACATGATATTTTAATCAATAAACTTAAATTCTATGGCTTTAGCGGCAAAGAACTTTGCATGCTAGAATCATACTTAAAGGATAGAACACAGGTCGTTACTATAAAGCAAACCTATTCCACTAAAGTCAAAAGCTGTATAGGAGTTCCACAAGGCTCAATCTTAGGACCACTGCTCTTTTTGATATATATCAATGACTTGGCAAACAGCATTCCCAAATGGGCATTTATTACATTGTTCGCCGACGACACGCATGTTGGGATAAGTGACAAAACTGAAGAGGGGCTAGAAAACAAATCAAAATTAGTTTTAAGTAAACTCGAAAACTGGTTTCAAGCAAACAGTATAACTTTAAATGCCAAAAAAACAAAAACTCTTATTTACACATGCAAACGTAAGCAGGCAGAAATAAGTAACGATGTCAAATTCTTAGGGTGCGTACTAGACTCAACTCTATCTTTTGAAAGCCACATAGACCAAGTATGCAAAAAACTTGCCAGTGCTAACTATGCACTTTTTAAGTTGAGAGATATTATTGACAAAAAAACTCTTTTAACTGTCTATTACGCATACTGTCAATCAACTATTAGTTACGCTATAACAGTATGGGGTAACTCACCGCACATTCACAGAGTACTAATATTTCAAAAGCGATCAATTAGAATAATCAATAGATTACAAAGATTAACATCAGCTAGGCCATATTTTATAAAGTCTAAGATTATGACAGTTGTATCACTGTATATCTACAACTCTTTACTAGAAGTACACAATATGAAAAATGACATACCAATGAGGATGAACGTACACAATTACAATACTAGGAATAAGGACAAATTAGTGACATTAAAAACTAGACTCGTTAAAACGTATAAATTAGGTTTAAATTTTAAAATTGACATGTTCAACAAATTACCCACTGACATACGAAACCTGGAAAACAATGAATTTAAAAATAAAATTAAAGAATTTTTCATTGTCAATCCTTTTTATCGCGTCTCAGAATATATGGCCTGCTCATTCGCCGAAGCTAATTTCTAGGTACCGTATTTAATTACAAAACTACAATATAATATAATCTTGACCTTGAAAAATAGACTACAATGTAAATTTATTATTTTCATCATTTTTTTTTCTTTTTTTGACATTTGATTATTATTTGATTATTATTATTATTTTATATTTTGCTTCTATTTTATTTTGTTTTTTGTTTTGATCCTGTTTTATTATTTTTACTATTTTTTAATTATATAAAAATGCATTATTTTGTAAACCTGACATGCCAAAATTATGTAATATAATAACTGGTGTAATATATGATTTATAACTGATTTATTTATAGATTTCTATTCGATTCCATTCGATTCAAATCGATACCATTCGATTCCATCAGATTCCAGTCGATTCCTTCGTTTCCATTCGATTTCATTCGATTCCATCAGATTCCAGTCGATTCCATTCGTTTCCATTCGATTTCATTCGATTCCATTCGATTTCGTTCGATTTCATTCGATTCGATTCCATTCGATTCCATCAGATTCCAGTCGATTCCATTCGACTTCATTCGATTCCATTCGATTTCATTCGATTTCGTTCGATTTCATTCGATTCCATTCAATTCCATTCGATTTCATTCGATTTTCCCCATTTTTCCCATTTTCCCCATTTTCCTCAATATCTCAATTTCATCAATATCTCATTTTCATCATTTTCCCCATTTTCCCTTTTTTCCCATTTTCGAAGTTACCTTACCAACAGATATCAGCGCATCAAAGTAAAAGACTGTATCGGCGACAGCGAAAAAGTAGAATTCGGTGTGCCCTGTGGCAGCCTCTATCAGCCTACATTTTGGCCCTATTCTATTTTTTGCTATATAAATGATCTCTTTACAATTGCATTACCTAAAGTTGATGTCATCTGCTACGCTGACGACACAGCCATTATTTTTTGAGGTACATCTTGGCAAGAAACTTTACATAACGCAGAAGTTGGAATGTCTCTTGTGGCGGATTGGTTAGACAAAAACCTTCTGACTTTCAACACCTCTAAAACCTAATATAGGTATTTGCTTTCACAAGACTTTATCAACGTCCCCTAATAATGATTATACAGTACTTAAAATACATAGGCGATGTTGTTACCCCTATGTTACTAGTAATTGTCTACAAGTTGAGCGTAAGTATAAAGTTCTGGAAGTATTTGGGTGTGATAGTTTACGAAAAGGTATCCTTTGAGGATCATATTAATTTGATGTCAGGACAAATACGTAAATTGATACCTGTATTTAAATCACTTCGCTAATCACCCGCAACACTGTGGGTGTTGGGGGTGTGTTGCCGACCTTTAAGATGGGATTTGATCCATATCTTCAATGTTAGTCTTTCCTCGGGAATTTTTCCCCTATACGCAAGGTTTATTAGGGGGGAAGTTCTATTTCCGTCATCCCTCTATTAATTTAAAGCCGTAAGACTTACTTTAAAATTTAATTTTACTTACCAGGCGGTATCAAAAATCGGTGGTACTTAGGTACCTATATAAATTTTCGGAGTTCTTTTTCTCCAATCGATTATGATTAGCGATTTGAAGAAAATTCGTGTACATACCTATATAAGGGGTGTAAAAACGCCACTTCCGAAGCCTAAAACCATGTATTTTGGAGCCTCAATAGTAACTAAATTCACTAACAGTATGCTCAGAAAACCCAATCAAAAAAGCTTCTAAGGATTGAAAATTCATTTTCGGCGCTTGAAATCATCGCTCACACATCAACTGTCGGTTCAGGTACGATTATTTACATTGCAAATTAAATTAAAACTATCTTTAATTTGAAATCATCGCAAAATCTGATAAAATAAATGTAATAATAATAATAAACTCTTTATTGCAATTATAAAGGAATATACAAAATACATTGACTTAAAACTATTACAATAGGTGGCCATATCGCTTTGAGCGATTTCTCCCTGGCAAACCGAAGTTAAAAGGAGACTTATGACGAATGCTTGATTGCAATATAGTTAAATAACAATAATAAGATAATGAATACATAAATAAGTAAGTATAAGTATATGTAAATACATACCTATAATATAAATATATATAAATAAAAATATATAAAATATATATATTATAAATAAAAGTTAATATAATCAACTATTCACATAGGGAAAGGAAGTGTTCATATAAAAGTTTTTTGAAAGAATCTATATTTGCAGCTTTCTGTATGGAAACAGGCAAGACGTTCCAAAGTTTTATAGCTTCTACAGTGAATGACTTGCTGTAGAAGTTGGTATGGCATAAAGGAGTGGTAAGAGTCAACCTATTGGCAGAACGTAGATTGCGATCATGGTTATCTGTATGGTACGAGAAGTTTTGTTTCAAATACCCCGGGGTTCTAGGATCAAACAAGATACGGTATAGAAGGGCGAGGATGTGAGCATTCCGGCGAAAGCGGATAGGGAGCCACTTGAGCGTCTTACGAAATTCGGAGACATGATCATACTTTCGTATGCCAAATATAAACCGGATGGTAAGATTTTGGAGACGTTCAAGCTTATCTAGTTGCTGTTCCGTTATGTCAGTAAAGCAAACATCTGCGTAGTCAAGGATAGGAAGCAGAATAGATTGGGCAAGCATAATTTTGGTGGATACAGGTAAAAAGTTTTTGAACCTTTTGAGGCTACCATTAGCAGCAAACATCCGTTTGCTGATGTCATCAATGTGGGCATTCCAAGACATGGTGCTATCGAAAATTAAGCCAAGGTTCTTAACAGTATTACTGTAAGAAATATCAAGATTTCCGAAATTGACTGCAGGCAAATCATCAGTATTAATTCTTTCAATTAGTTTCGTACTACCTATAATGATAACTTTCGTCTTTTTTGGATTAATCTTTAAAGCAAATTGCTTACCCCAGTCAGCAATAATGTTTAGGTCATCATTAATAGAAGTGATCGCATAATGAAGGTTGTTTATATCAGAATGTTTGTAAATTTGGAGATCGTCTGCATACAGATGGTAGAGAGAAGATATTTTGGAAGTAATCGAACTGATGAAGATAGAAAAGAGAAGAGGAGACAGCACGCCACCTTGAGGGACACCGGCATCAAGAGAACACTACGTTGAAAACGTATCTTCAACGCGTATGCGTTGTCGACGGCCATGTAAGTAGCTGCGAAACCAGTTGGTCGCAGCTGGAGAAAAATTGATAGAGTCGAGAACAGTCAGTAAAATGTCAAAGTCAACACTGTTAAAGGCATTGCTGAAGTCAAGGAGAGTCATAATAGTTACTTGTCTATCTTCCATTTTCAGGCGAATGTCGTCAGCATTTTTTACGAGCGCAGTAACAGTGCTATGTCCAGGTCGGAATTCAGACTGAAAAGGATTAAGGAGGTTGTTGGAAAGAAGGAAATTATTGAGTTGTTTGGAAACTAGGCGTTCAAGGACTTTAGAGAGAAAAGGAAGGATTGAAATAGGACGGTAGTCAGAAAAGGAAGCAGGCGAGGATTTTTTTGGAAGGGGAATGAGATTGGCATCTTTCCAGAGGCAAGGAAAAACACCAGTTTTAATAGAATTGTTGAAGATGTTAGTTATCACTGGAGCCAATATCTCTAGAAGCGGTAGTATCATGTTTCGGCTAATATTGTCAGTTCCAATAGCGCTTGAGGTAATGGCTGTAATAGCTTTAACATCAGTCTCAACAAATGGCCATAATGCGAATTCCGGGAAATTTGGAGAAGGTAAGGAAGACAGATGATTTAGGGTAGTAGATTTTATATTTGGATCACAGGGAATAGAGGAGGAAAAATGACGATTAAGGTTATTTAAGTCAAGGTCAGCGGGGAGTTGATTTTCAGACCGTTTGCCGGCGCCTAAATTTTTCAGAAATTTCCAGACCCGTTTGGGATCTGGATCATCAACAGACATGATGATGTGGCGACGCTGTGCATCTCTACACATTGTATTACAGCGATTTCGAAGAGATTTATACCTAGTACGATTGAGTTCAGAAGGGTTATTTTTGAATTTAGATTTGGCACGATTGCGTTGTAACATCATGTCTTCAATGTAATTTTCAGAAAAAAGCAAATTTTCTCAAAACGTAACCTGTACCCCTCCAGCAATGCCCAGTGTTTTTTTTCGGAAGCAGTTCTTTTACACCCCGTATTTTTTTGCAATCAAACTGGTACGAAATAAATTTATTGTTTTTTTAATAAATATTAAACCCTTCAAAAGGCATAAATTGATTTTTCAGATTTTTGTTTTTTTTAAAGACAGATATTTGTAGATGACGGGCTTAGAGCATTTAACCAAAGGAGATGGCAAAGCAGGCCTTTCCCCTCAGGCAAAATCTTGGTCATAGCGATGGTCATAGTCGTGAACAAAAGTACCACGCACGATACTTGATCATTCTGTGTCGCTCTGTCATGTGTTTATGTGCTCCACAAAATGGTGATTTGTTCGGTTTTGTTGTGTAAACGACGTTCAGAAACTTCGAATTTACGTTTACATGGGATTTCATATCACCTGTTAGTATTTTTGGCAATTTACTACACTATTTATTGATATTTTTGAATTTTTACCTTGATCGTAACGACACTTTAAACGATAGCAAATGTAAACAACGAATAATATATTAGGGAGACAAGCTGTCAACGCTGTCAAAGCTGACACTGTAGTGAGATTTCTTTTTAATTTTTTTTAATGTCTTTTTTACAGGCCGGGATTCTAGAAAGTGATGGGAAAATAAAAGTGAATTGATTTGAATGACTGGTGGGATGAATGAATGGTTCGAAAAATATAAAGTTTAGCAGACATATATTACTAAATAGCGCTTACAGGTTTTAAGCTAAGACTTGCGATGATAGGGACTAAAACCTAAGCTAGTATTAAAATAATATCTACTGTTATAACTCATTAATAAAACAATTATTTAGAACTATAATGATTGTATTGTATTCTGCTAAAATTCTACAAAAATAAAAGGATTTATTTTAAACTGATGTTACCCACTCATTTTATTTATTCCTTAGCATCTTTTTTTAGATAAACCAAAATTTGTAAGTGTTTTTACGAAACACTTACAAATTTACAATTATAGTAGTATTAAGAAGAAAAGGTAAATTTAATAATTAAATTGAACTAAATAACTTCATTCGTTCAATAAAAATACCCATTCATTCTTATTGTTATTGTCACATCACTTCCTCGTCCCCCACTAAAAGTGCCTGAAAAATATGTTCCTGCTAAGATGATCTTGTCATCTCCTTTGGTTAAATGCTCTAAGATGACGGGGTATATGTTGACGGGACTCAAGAGCAAAATGGTTTAACTACCAGTTATTAGTATATTGTGATACAAGTTATGCAAAGTTGTTCATTATATACGAGGCATAGGGGCTGTATGGCTACGTAGCGTTTAAATTTGGCGCGTGCAAAAAATTTCGCGTTATTTTCGAATTCTTTATATTTTTTTACATTGCATTTATTGCATTGTTGGAAAACAGTTTATAATTAATTTGTTTTTTCTAGCCAGTGTGTCGAAAAAGTGCGTATGAAACTCCTGAGCAACATGTTCATTAGAAACTCGGCTGATTTACGCCCTTTTAGCTTATCAGACTTTTGGTTAAAACATATATGTATAACCATCATTGTATGCGACAGAGCATAGTTATTACTAGAATTTACTTTGCTATGTTTGTAAAAAAAAATCTTAATACCAGATTTAATACAATTTCAGTAGCTTTCTCATAAAACGATAATTAGTAAACTAACAACCTGATGTAGGTAATGTATAATACATATACTTATATACTGTAGTGTACTTCCGTCCCATTTTATAAAACTTTATTCTTAGGTCAGCTACTCAACTATAGATGGCGCTGCTAGTATTTATTGAACTATTTTCCCTTCTTTAATTTTTAAAGATGGAAGATGAGGTTGATGAATAATCGGCATACTTCAAGTTAATTATAGAATTATTTCCTCTTTAATGAAGTATAATTTAGACTGTATGGTTTGTACAAAAAATAAAAAATATTGGGAATGGGAGAGGATAAAAGAAAGACGTGAATGTGTTATAATAGTGTCTATTTGTTTATTGTAACATACAGATAGTTTCTACACATCCACCTACATACTGCACTAAGTGATATGAGGGCTACGGCGCCGCCGCTCCGCGCAGCCACTCGCACTCCGAGCCGCTCCCACTTAACTAGTTATGTGAAAAAATCTATATCTATCTACCATATATTGTAAATTACAATAGTAATTTAACTTCTGTGCGGCTCGGGTGTGTGCGTTCGTGTGTATGTACGCGTGTGTGTGTGCTGCGGAGAGCGGCCGGCGGCGCCTGCTACGGGACTTACAAGCTAGGTATTGATGTCTCTGTACACATTATTGCACACAACACGAAATATTCTCTACGCAATAATGTATTGACAATAAATTATAATATTAGACGTCGTTACAAACATCAACAAGGGATCTGTAGATCAAACACAATACGAACATGGAGTGATGGAGCAGGTCCGAGCTGCGTAGAGTTCCGTGGTGTCGTACAGACGCCGCGACCGACCCCGCCAGCGCACCTCGACCAACACTACATTTGACTTGTATTTTTACAAATAGTTTAATTAAGTAAAGTACTTATAGTTAAATAACAAATTCTTACAAATAATATAGAACAAATAGTTGGCCTACAAATACGAGTCAAATACTTAAACAATTATTCACACAATAATATGGTGACATCGTTTAAACGAGATACGGTCGCCCGGGTCGTTCGCAGGTTCCGCTACTATAATATACATAAAGAAAATCTTCCCCACGAATACTAAACTCGACAACTATTTACAGAACGCAGGGAGTATCTTCGAAATCTCTGTTACAATATAATTTAGAAGAGAATAAAAATACTGCGACTCCTTAGGCTTAAAACTACTTCGCGTCGTTAAACGCTCTAGGATAGACTTACCCTGTTAAACATATACAACGGTGTATTTGTGTGTAATGTGGGGAGAGTGTGTGTGTGTGTGTACGGCGGTCAGTCCCGCGGAGGCCGCGCCAGCAGCGCCAGCGGCTGCAGCAGCGCCGGCAGCGGGCCCGCCTCGCCCGCCGGCGGGTTGATGCGCTTCTCCTGCGGACAGACACTCGTCAGTACTGCGGGGACGGGGCCCACGGCGGGGGCGGGGGAACGTACCTTCTGCCGGCGGTTGCAGAACCAGACGCGCACCACCTCCTTCTCCATGGCGAGCGCGTCGGCGAGCGCGGCGATCTCCTCGCTGGTCGGCTTGGGGTTGTGCGTGAAGGCCTTCTCGAGCGCCAGGCGCACCGCGGACTCGATGGACGTGCGCTTCTTGCGGCGGCGGCCCACGGGCTCGGCCAGCCCGCCCCCCGCGGCGCCCCCCGCGCCGCCCGCGCCCCCCGGCGCCGCGTCCGCGTCTTCCAGCCACTTCTGCAGCAGCGGCTTCAGTTTACACATGTTCTTGAAACTCAGGTTGAGCGCTTCGAAGCGCGAGATCGTCGTCTGTGAGAAGTCGTTCCCGTACAGTTTGCCCATCGCGAGGCCGACGTCACCTTGCGTGAAACCTGCACACAAAAAGTACATCAGATCCTCTACGTTCGTGATCATAGGCATATCGTGACAGGCTTTCGGGAGAGCAGTGACACTCACCGAGTTTGATGCGGCGCTGTTTGAAGGTTTTCGCAAAGTGTTCGAGCTCCTCGAGGTCGGCGGTGTCGTCGGCGGCGGGGGTGAGCGAGCGCGGCGCGTGCGCGTGCGCGTGCGGCGGCGTGAGGTGCGCGTGCGCGTGCAGCAGCGGCGAGGTGTGCGCGCGCGGCGGCGAGCGGGCGGCGCGCGGCGTGCGCGGCGTGGGGAAGGCGCCCAGCGGCGACGCGGGTGACGGCGAGCGCGCGGCGGGCAGCGACGGCAGCGCGCCCTGCATGCGGCGCGCGGCCAGCTCGCCCGCGCCCAGTGCCGGCGCCAGCGCGCGCGCCTGCAGCTGCTGCAGCTGCGCCGCGGCCGCCTGCGCCACCGCCTGCTGCACCTGGACACGCGCAACATTACCACTGTCGTTCGAGTTCCATCCCCGCTCGAGGCAAGCAAGTTGGTTGTAATCTACCTACCTGTGTGTGCAGCAGCAGAGAGTGTGCTCCGTGTTGTGATAGCAGTAGTTGCTGGAGTTGTGCCAGTGCACCGCCTCCACCCTGCGTAGAAAACCATCATTAGTTAAGATCTCCGCTGTAACGTGAACACTAGAACAGTCCGCGACGGCGGCACTCACGGCGAGATGGTGGTGGTGCGGCGGGGGGTGAGTGGGGCGCGGGGGGGATCCTCCCCGCTCGTCTCCACTCAAGGATGCATCGCCGCTCGCAGATCCGTCTGTCAAACGAAAACAAAATCATTATTCATAATAGTACAATTAAATATGGCACATTTTAGAGATACGTCTTGTCACAATTTTCTATGTGGTTACACCTTCTTTCTTGACTCTTACAAATTAATTTAAGGCCTAAACCTTATTTACTTAAGCGCAAAAATTGTATAAGAGCTATTTAAAGTAGGGATGTTAAGGATATCCATATCCGTAACCGAAACTACCGGATATCCGAAATAAAAAAATATCCGTATCCGTAACCGAAACCGAAATAAATGTTTAGGATAATTTCGGATAGTGGCGGAATCTAAAAATCTAAATGAAACACGTTACGACAAGTTGTTTTTGGCTGCGTTCCTTAAACCGCTTACAGAACTGTGACCAAAGTGTTGGTTCTCTCTCTGAGCTCAATGTAGCGGTGTTTATGACGTCATCGTTCTCACCCATCGTCCTCCTCTATATAAATAAAACCATTTTATTATGTTTTTTTTGTATTACTTTTGAAATTCCTAGTAGGTACCCGAAACCGATATAAAAAAAATTCAATATCCGTATCCGAAACCGAAACCGAAATTCCATATCCGTAACATCCCTAATTTAAAGTACACCACCTATCAGAATCTGAGCTAACTGATCGTTAATTCATTACCAAGTTGTTAATACTAAATTGCAATTCTTAGTAATATTTTGAGATATTTTTATAAATATAGGTAAGTAAAGATGTTAATGATAAATAATGTCTACTATTTGACGACCTCTGTGGTGCAGCGGTATATACACCAGACTGCTAAGCGGATGGTTCCGGGTTCCCGGGTCGGGCCAAAGTCGTTAAAATGGTTTTTCGATATTGGCTCATGTCTGGGTGTAACTAGGTTCTCCGCTAGTCCATTATGTGGTACCTATAACACAAGTGCTTACTGCAACTTACTTTAGGGCCACATGGAGGACGGTGAAATGAGCTCTCTTATTACCGCAGTAACAGTTAATCGAAAACATTAAAAAAAAAATGTATTCCATATTCCATAGCTCTAGGTCCATGAGAAGGACCCAACCCGCCTTATTACTAAACACAGATTAAACCAGTATTAGTAGTGGCATTATTTCTCCGTCAGCCACGGCAGCTGCCACATAGGACTGGCAGAGACATAACATGTTTTACTAAGGCTCAATCTGCGTTTTTGTTTATGTCACATAATACATATATGAATGAGTTATAAAACTTTAATAGTTATAATAATAATAATAATTATTTATTTATTTCGGTCCATTACAAAAACCATAGATACAAATCAAGTTAAATGATAATATTAAAATTAAATATCTTATGCAATTAATCAATACAAATAAAAATGACAAAGTAAATTATGAATTAAAAAAAATTGTGATTGCTTGGACGTAGAAAATTGATTATAACAGTAAGTATTAGTAACTAGTAGGTATAAGAAGTTTAGATAACTTGAGTTGAAGATATTAATTTTAACTTGTTACATTCACGCGTTCCTGAGAAAGCGATAGGCAAAATGATGCCATGAGGAAGAACTTTAAGAACGACAGTGTTTTGCAAATTGACTAAGTATTTTTTTCATAAAATTGCTTTCGTTCTTCAACCCCTAATGAATAATCACGTTTGACACCCCATTTTTAACTTTTTTTTCCAATGTGAACGTGTTTTCTTCGGATTTTAAACTTTTAGTCAGAATGTAAATGCGGAGTACCTAAATGTTACAAAGAAATCGTTGCGCCGACTGGGTGTGAGCATCCCACAAGATCGAGGGAGGTTCCACAACTCGAAGTCAACTAACTACTTAATAAATCCATTAAACATATTTACTTAGCAGGTAGCCTAGCGGCAACAGGAACGGGTCTGCTATATACCGAAGGTTCCGGGTTCGATTCCCATTAGGGTGTACCACTAATTTTGTATTTTCCAAATTATGTACCTTCATGTTTATCACGCACTAACGTTGAGGGAATACTTCGTGAGGAAACCCACGTGATTGGATGATAATCCAACCATGCATGTACCAGCCCGCACTGAGCCAGCGTGGTGGATTACGGGGATATTCTTGAGCATAAGTAGTGACTAAATTCATAACATTATACCCAGAAAACTCAATTTTAAAAAGTTATTAAGGATTGAAAAGTGATATTTGCCGCTTGAGGTCATCGCTCACACATCATCTAATGATTCAGGAGCGATGGTTAACATAGCAAATAAAACTAAAACCCTATTTAATTTGAAATAATGTGGAAATTTGATAGATTAAATGCAATTTCGCACAATAAGGTAAAAAAAATATTTTTTATTCGCTTTTTACGTAATGGTACTTCAGCTATGCCCAGTTTTCGTTTTCGGAAGCAGTCTTTTACACCCAGTTAGCTTATTCACTATTATATTATATTTTTATTAATAATAACTACATTGTTTATTATATCGGATCATGGCGTTCACTGCTGGACGGAAGCCACGGAAGCTTTTATTATGGTGAAATGATATGAATTAAAGTATCCCAAAGAAAATGATAAAAAACGGCATGTTTTATTTATTTCAAAGTTCCATAAATTGTGTAAAGTAAAAATATAAGATTTTATAGTTCGAAATATGGGAATAAGATTACTTAAAAGGGCCCGAAAAGGAAGTTTCCAGAAGTTAAGAAGATCTCATTTATAAGATAATATTCTTGTACTTGAGCGGCCTAACTTTCTTGTACCTAATTTTTTACATTTACCAAATTAGCAACGGTTAATTTACTTCGTTTACATTTGAAGAAACTTAATACTTTGAGCACCTTAGGATCTATAGTCCACGACTAAAAATAAAATTCTGTAATTTGCACGTAAAAGCCGCGGCTCTAGATAGTGGCTACTTTAATAAATAGGTGTTGTTCAACCCTTCCTTGCTGGGTGGTGTGAATATTGCAGCAGCGCGGGCGGCGGTCGTAACGTCGCGGCGCGGCACGTCCGCGTGATGGACGACGCGGCGCCGGATATTACACGCAGATGCCGCGGGGACCTGTCACGCCGTCACACGACACTCGCCACTAGCTTGCCTCGCAGTTTCACCCGCGTTTATTGGAGAAAAAACCATGAAAACCGGTCAAGTGTATGTCGGATTGAGGGTTCCGTACATCACGTTCGTTGTATCAATATAATTTTGTTTGTAGTATTTATTGCTGTAGCCGTGTAGCGCAAACAGAAGAACATTATTTGTGAAAAATTTAAATTTCTGGCTATCGCGGTTTATGTGGCTTCGTGACAGATAGTGAAGTCTTTAACATTTGCGTACCTACGGAACTCTCAAAAGTTATTTTGCGTAACTTTTAACGTTTACGCACCGCACGCACGGAAAGCACATTTTTTCCCGTTTTTGCCAGATTTATCATTGTCGCAAAAAATACTTTATTTTCAATTGGAGCCAGTGATACGAGAATTCCTATTGCCACCTTCTGGCTCCATCATCGGACCCTAGAGGATCCTCGTTACAACCAGGCACCAAAGTGCTCGTCAAGACGAATCAAACGAGTCCAAACTCGATAGAGTTTTGTCATTTAATTACTGATTTCCTATGGCCACCTTCCGATTCCACTATCATATCAGCTCTATGTCATAAAAATTTTTCATTGCCATCCAATATACATACATTATACAAAATTACAGCCCAATCGGTAACCAGGAAGTGGATAAAATTTACTTGCGATATTTGCGACATCGGGATAGGTGAAAGTAAATAAATGCTCATAAAATAAAAACTACTGGGCCTACCTGGATAAAATTTTTATGGGACCAATTCGAAACTATTCCGCCTCAAACAAAAAATGAATCACGTAAATCGGTTCAGAAACCTCGGCGAAATCGGTGTACATACATTAAAAAAACATACCTGCCGAATTAAGAACCTCCTCCTTGTTTGGCAGTCGGTTAAAAATACTTGGGGTCTATCAATAAAAACATTAGGGCCAGTTATAAGCTATGGCACGTGGATTACTTAACCCATATTTTTTATATTTCGACCTACGTTCATTTCTTTTATTTGTAGCATTTGTAAGATTTTCAAGCCCGTATGGATCTTAAGTTCTCAGTTAAAGGAATAATTCGGTATTGCTATAAAACGAATGTCATGTAGAATTATTGAAGTATTTTAATGGTAACCGAATGAACGGCCTTTAATTTGACAATCATTGTGATCTTTGTTTTTATGGAACTACACTAATATTTGAAAAGCGTTGTCATGTATTAATTTCAAGTTAGTCAAACCAATATCATTTAATTTACTTAAAAAAACTTACGTAATTACAAAGTGGGTCAAATAATTGTCATAAGTGCGCCATTATAATTGTCATAAGTACGCCATTATAATTTAAGCCTGAAAATTGTTTAATTATAAACAGGTCTGATAAAACAGAATACTTTAAAATTCATATTCTTTTCTTTAAATAAAGAATATATGAAAAACTTATTTCAATAATATAATAATTAATAATAAATCTCCAGACTGACACACCAACTGTGTGGCCCTAAACTAAGCAAAGATTGTACTATAGGTACCACAAAATGGACTAGAGGAGAACCTAGTTACACCCAGACACGAGCCAATATCGAAAAACATTTTTTACGAAATTGGCCCGAACCGGGGATCGAACCCATGTATACCGCTGCACAACAGAGGTCGTAATTTTTTTTTGTATCAAAATTGGTGCAAATTTTGATAATTGGTGAGTCGTAAAATTTTGGAAGAAACGATTCCATCACTTTTCTTAATTTCTTATAATTATGCTTTACGCACTCAGTTACGTTACATGCAGTTTCAAATAAGCATCCAGGTTACGAATATAAATATCTTGAGACGAGTACTATTAAAATACATTTAAGCAAAAGGGGTCAAATATATTTATATGTGAGATATTTTACAATCAAGTTTTAATTGAAGAGTAATTTAAAAGCAATAAGTTGAATACCTGTGTAATCTTGATGTCTCAGGAAGGGTGCGAGAACAACCCTTTTCAATCAACAAAGAAAAAATAAGATTGTATCGCACCGAGTGATAGTGAAGTTACAAGAAAACACTTTCTTTCTATTGTCGGATGAAGGGTGCAGGAACACATGAACTGTTCGCGTGTGTGTGTGTGTCGCGTGCGGTGCGCGTGCGGCGGAAGGGTTGCGTCTTCGCTATTGTAAGATTTGTTTAAGCTGGAGAACGTGCCAGTGCGGGGATCGACGTATTAAGTAGTGATAGCTAAATAATGGATAGCACCGGCAGCCCCCGCGGCGTGTACTCACCGTGGCTGGGCGGCGGCGACGGCGACTTGAGCAGCTCGCCCGACTCCTCTGCAACAACAAGCACGCGTTACTGCGACCGACCCGTGACCGGCGCCGACTGGCCGACATCATCACCTACTTACTTATTGTTAATGATCACACATGTATCCAACACTCCATCATTTCGATGCTAAATGTCTATGTAGAGGATGTTGTGTTTTAAATAAGTTTTTTGTATAAGAATATAAATAGATACTAAAATTTATATGCGTTAATGTATTTTATAATATAATAATAGTATATGACACAGCGAGGTTAATTAGCAATTCATCTATGACTTTAATATTTTATTCGAATATGCTTAGCCTTTTTTGTAGTTCTGATACAAGGTGTAGCCCGAAATGTTATAAGTGATGGTATTACAGGGTGGGGGTGGCGGAGCGGGTAATTAGATAGCGCCTTTAATGAGATTAACTAATGTCGCGTCACCAATTAATTAATCGGATGAGGTGCAGCCGTACGAGGCCTCGGCCGGCTTCCCGGCCGTGCGGTCGCCGCGCGGGCGCCGTGCGGGCGTCGCGCGGGCGTCGTGCGGCCGTCGTGCGGTCGCAGCTACCTGCTTCTCGCGATACGGGCACATATCCGCTGATATTTACCAAATTGTCACAAAAAACTGAATTCGCCTCGAATTGTATTGTAAAAAAGGAATGCAGAATTGCAAGAGATTATTGAAACGTCGCCTTGTCGACGGTTTAATGCCTTTTTTTACATTTCGTTATTAAAAAGGGTACAATCTCAGATCTATTAAAAAATGGCACTATCCTTTGTTGCATCCCGTAAAATATTTAGATTATACATCAAACTCAATATAAATAGTAAATATAATAGAATTGCAGATAGAGCCATCACGACGACGATAGATCAAAAACTAAATGATTTAGTTTTCGGTTAGTTTGCTTAGTTTTACACAATTAGGGGACGCTATTTCAGTTAATTAATGCTCATAATAATTTGCGTTGAATATTTGATATTTAAATAATAACATTTTATTTTACAAAATATTAATGTTGTGATTTTCGGTTCACTCACCGGCATCATAATATAATTATTATTTTAATGACGCTGGTATGCAAATAGGAATAGATGTTGTAATTATTCAGCACGTAGATGTTTATTTGAGTAGTCTATGAATATGCAGACATCGGTCGAGAATATGAAGTTATCTAATTACAAGCAGAAGCTCCAAGATCTGCTTATTGATAAATAAATTGATTCTGATTTCAAGCAGTAGATGTAAAAATAGGCAATATAATTTATGAGACACTATTAATTTCTGTACCCAATACGAGTGTCTGACACAATGTAAACAGGAGTGGTTGCAGCGGTGGAGTACTCACGGTAGGAGCAGTAGCCGGCGGCGCGGACGCAGGCCGAGAGCACCATGCTGCGGGCGCGGGGTGCGGGGCGCGGGGGGGCGGCGGAGCGGCGGAGCGAGGACGTGTCGCGGCGGCGCGCGGGCTGCGACTGCCGGCCTGCCCGCCGCGCGGCCCGAGCCGGGCCCGCCCCGCGCCCCGCACCGCGCCCTGCGCGCCCCCCCGCGACCCGCAACGACCCGCGACACCCTTCAACCGTCGGATTCTACATTTGAGAGCTATTTTCTCGGAATCCGTTCTACCCGATCGTGAATTTTTTTCGCGACTTCGCCATTATTCCGATTACCTGAGATGCATTTTTTGGGTGCGACCGGTGATGCGCGCTAAAAGCTGTTTAATTTTTTAGGGAAAGGGGAGCGTGTGCGATCTCAACGACGAACCTAATGTTAAATAGGTACGTTATTCTACGGACGAATGAGTAACCGATTTTTATCGAATCGGCAATCTCTCTAACGTCATCATAAAATGATAAGACAAAGATTAGGCATTTATTATACCATTACAAAACTATGCGTGTAAATATATTAAGACTCTTCAATCATTACTTTTAAATTGAATTTGAATCGTATTTTTCTTTAGATCGTAGGTAAATAGATAGGTCAGACTTGTGGCAAACGCTTACACTATTTTTATAACAATATTATTATGTTAAACGTATGTGATGATTCTCTCGTGGTAGCTTTACAATGGTAATGTTGAGCAAATTGAACGGGCGCGTATTTGTTTAGGCGCTGCGAGAATATTGCAACATTTGAATAAGAAATTGCGCCTTTGTGGAGTGGTTCAAAGTGGAATAGAAGTCCGTCTGCGGAATCCATGAATACCGTTAGTGCGCTCGATCGAGTCGCCGCTTGGAAATGTAAAACTGAGTTTACTTTACCCTTGACCGCTCGGCGCGGCGCGGCTACGCTCGTAGCGGCCGGCGTAGCGGCGTAGCGCCGGCCGCTACGAGCCGGACCCCACGGTTTCCCTGGTTGTCACGATTTTATGAAGTGACATCCGAATGTTCGCGCGATGCGAGGAAGGGTAAAGGGCGCTATACGAGGCTATTTAATTAAAGCTCGGCGAAGGGCGAAGGGTCGAGCCGCTAATGCTACTCGTTACTGGCGATATGTCGCCCCCGTTGTTCCCTCATATTGAATAATTTATCACTCGATTGACGACTAATAACAATGCTTTTTCGTTTTTTTGCGGACACATCAAAAATACATTTTGCTTTTTAAATTTTACAAAGAAGACGGCGTTTTCTGTCGGTCGGTCTATTGTGAGCACCCAAGTAAAGAAGGAAGTATTAGTTTTTTTTTTTTTTTTTTTTTTTTTTTTTTTTTTTTTTTTTTATGTAGTATAGGTAGCAAACGAGCATGCGGGTCACCTGATGGTAAGTGATCACCGCCGCCCATGACTACCCTCAACACTGTAGGTGTTGGGGGTGTGTTGCTGACCTTTAAGAAAATATATAAATAAATAAATAAAATTGGGCACCGGATACCAAAGTTAGTTCATCGATTGAAGACGTACACTTATTGTAAAATTGTTACGGGTCGGTTGTATAAATATCATTCGCGGTGAGAAGATATAAGCTATAGAAAAATGTAGTAGGCTAATTTTAAGTCATTAAAAGTTGACCTGACCCTTACTTGACTACCTACATACACCTAGATCTCAAAATCTGTAAGGTCTATTCGTTGTTCGTTTTTCGTATAGTAACGTATAATTATTAAATATTAGAATTTTAATGAGCCTGAGAGGTTGCAGTATAGTGCACCTATAGTGATATGTATGTTTGAACGATATGTAATCGTATGATTTGCGTTTGATAATGAATTGCATAATAGCAAAATATGCCGCCGCCTCCTCCGTGGAACACCTCCCGCGCCCGCGCCTCCCGCGCCCGCTCGTGTTCCGGAGAACCGGTCGCTGGCGGCGCGGCGGCAGCACGTCGCATGTGGATCCACGGGAATGGCATCACCGTGATGTTGTACAACTCACTTATGTCTCAAAAATTTAATATTGAAAAAAAAAACATTTATTAGAGCACTAATAAAGGGTTTTTGTAAATTCCCACGGAAAAAAGTAATTTAGCTGCGGGTGAAATAGTAGCGCGGAAAGTAAGTTTAATATACGAAAAGCGGTAATTTTTGTGAATTTTGTAATCCTTTGAACTACGAAACTAATTTAAAAATATATAGCACTATTGGGACATAGCTACACAGCAGCACAGCTGTGCGGCACACATGTAGCTACGTCATCACGAGTAAAATCAACCTTGGAACTTTGGATTTTGGTAGGAATGAGAAGAGAAAACATTCGTTTCATTGTAAGTCCAGAACTCCAGAGTGTATTCCCACTTTGAAGGTCGGCAGCACACCCCCAACACCCACAGTGTTGCGGGTAGTCATGTGCGGCGGTGATCATTTACCACCAGGTGACCCGCATGCTTGTTTGCCCCCTATTAATATTAAAAAAAAACGAAGAACTGCATAACTTTTTGACCTATAAAAAATAAAATACTTAAAATTTTGTGATTTAGGCTTAAAGTGGCATTATGGCATATCATGAGTCGTAAAAAAAGCGCTACTAACCTACCTACTGAGCGGTTTCATTTTAGTAACGAAAGAAATTCGCTCTAGCTTATATCCATAACCTATCAATAAGTTACTTTATGACTCTTTCTTTATGTTGTTATTTGTGCAGGGCAGGAAAGAAAACAATTAGAGAAGGAAGGATTTCAGAATTATTTCGATTTTAAAAATTGTCTATATCCCACATATTTTTATCATCCATGTAATCTTTCAGTTTGTAGGAAGCTTTCCTAAACAAAATTTCCGAAACAGTTTTCTTGAATTTATTAAAGAGATTGAATTGACGCCGAAATTTAATTATAACAGAGTATTGACAAACCGTGTTGACAATTATAATTTGATTAACTTATATCATTTCTAGAAGCAAATTTGTCAATTTAATAAAATATATATATTTTCATACAATACATTGAGTTGCAAGGTTCCTCTTGGGGCCGTTCTCAATATTTCTACTATAGATATAGTTAAAATTTTGGTAACTTTAAACTACCAGTTTTGTTTATCTAATATTCATATCAACAGCTAATCGCCATATTTTATCGACACGTAAAATTTCAGATAAAGGTAACTTTAGTATCAGAGTTAATCAAGCGTAAATAGTTAAGAGATTATTGAGATTGGCTTTTCATTTCAATATCTGCAGTATTTTCCCAATAAAGGTAGCCGTAATGAACCGTAGTAAAGTGTGTCTGACTAGTAAAAAAGCTCTGAATATTGTCTGGATGTTAATAGTGTGTTAATAAGTGTAACTAGATCTTCCTTTTTAAAATGGTAAAAAGATGTTGAAAAAAAATGTTTGAAAATTCATAATTTTATTTCTTTTGTTAGTCTTAAGAAGGAGTAAGAAAGACACACAAGGGCATAGAAGTCCATTCCATTTGGAATTCGGTTTGTTGTGCGTCGGCGGGCGGGGCGGGGGCAGTAATCGCGTTACAACCAGCGGCTACAATTGCGGCCCTGCGCCCGCGCCCCGCGCCCCGCGACCCGCGACGCGCTTTACATACATTTACTTTAAAG
The DNA here is from genome assembly GCA_916618145.1 of Emmelina monodactyla. NCBI lineage: Eukaryota > Metazoa > Arthropoda > Insecta > Lepidoptera > Pterophoridae > Emmelina > Emmelina monodactyla. The sequence goes on from OU745300.1 coordinate 155,742, forward strand.
ATTAAAGCGAAGCTCCCCCAGACACAACTATACACGATGATCACTCGGACGGAAAATTGGGATATTGATTTTAAGTTTATCATGATGAACTATTTATATTAGAGTTTTGTGACTCTAATATAAATAGTTCACAAACATAGTTTTGAACGGAAAATCGGATAAAATAAATAGGTAATATTTTTTGTATGACATTAAGGAAGTCAAAATAGTAGGATTATAACGGGTGTAAAAAGACCACTTCCGAAGCCTGAAACAACATATTCTTAAGCCTAAATATTAGCTACATTTTATAATTTAGTACCTATACCCAGAAAACTCAATTTAAAAAAGTTATTAAGAATTTAAAAGTCATCGCTCACACATCAGCTATTGTTTCGGGAGCGTTGGTTTACATTGCAAATAAAACTAAAACACTATTCATTTGAAATATATGCAATTTAGAACAATTAGGTAAAAAAAAAATTAAAAAAAACTGCTGTAATGTAACGAGTTGCTCTCCAGCAATGCCCAGTTTTCGTTTTCGGAAGCAGTCTTTTACACCCTGTGTAATTTATTGTAAGAAAAATACACTTTAGAAAATGAAATTTAAAAGCTGATTAAGTTTCCTTCAAATAGGGTTCTGTGCAAGGACAATTGCGCTGTCTATTGTCTATTGTCCCGGTTAATTGTGTACAACTAAACAGTCAAGTGTTTCCCTTGGGAAGAGCAGGGTAGGCAAAATAAAAGCCAAAACGCACTGTCGACTTGTCTACAACTGTGACTTTCTTTAGTTTAGACTCATTTAATGAATGTTTACGCACTCGGTCGCCGGTTGCGGCCTACGTTTCGGTCGCCGAGAGACTGAGTCGCCGGCGACAAGTCGACAGTGCGTATTGGCTCTTAAGGCTGGCAAACCACACTTGCAAAGTCTGTAGAGACATCATGTGGTCGCGGCACGGGTCTATGTTGGTGCCGATGGCCAATAGCACCTCGCGCGGCCGCTGCTGGCGCACGTTAATACTTGCAGCAGCAAGGTAGTATTAAAGTTTGCAAAGACAACATTGAATTATCAGTGAAGTGAGGAGTTGCGTGCGACGGCGACGACCCACAGATAGCTGCACAACGTCGCAGCGACTCCGTCACCGCGCGAGCGTGGAGTTATTTCTGCGAGTTTCTATCACCGAATTACAATCTGTTGTTTTCCATAGGAGAAGTCTGTATGGGTAATTGAATCGCGGGGGTGTGAGGGGCCGGGTGCAAGGTGCGGGCCGCGGGGGTGGGGGGTCTGATTGCGGCGCTAATCAATAGCTGGTGCAGTGTGCAGCCCCCGTCGTGCGACCCCAGCGCCCCCCACGCGACCCCCCCACGACCCCCCACACACTGCACACGGCACGACACACACTCTTATTGCTCTTTAAATCACAAACTGCATTTTAAAGTACACAATCAACGTACAACGTTATAAAATCGTCACCTTAAATAGTTAACACATAATCTGCATATTTATATAGGTAATAGCCATTCACAATTACATACCGAGTAAGTGTAGAACATTATTTAAATTTGATAGGTTTTTTTTTGTAAAGCGATATAAATAGATCCCTGTATACGTTGAACCCCTTTTTTAACCCTTAACTTTCGGCTATGAAATAATGTATGTAAAATAGGGCTGCATATGCAAAGTGTCGCTATGATAGGGCGTCGCGAGGTATGTAAATGCGCGGCCCGCGTGATTGGCGCAACCCTTCCGTCGCCCGCGCCCCCCGCGCCCCCCGCGCCCCCCGCTCCTGATGAATGATCGCACAGATTGCAGCACATGTCACCGCTATTATAAATTGTCGCATTAAATACACGCGCCATGCTCCGCTTCATTTTGGCGAGAAATCGATTTGAATTTTTAATGTTCCCATCCGACTGTAATGTTCAAATATGGCGATGAATGCGTCGAATTCAATAATGAGTTTATATGTTTCATATTTTAATTCATAAAAAGGGTTAAAATCCCTGTACTGTATGTAAGAATTTATTATTATATCAAAGAATGACCCGAGGGGGTTAAGTTACATATTTACGAGGATGTAAACACTGGGCAGGCAAATAGCAATAGCTGAAGCAAACATCGCGAGCAAACACAGATTGTTGGCGTACCCGCGCCAGCGCCGGGCGCCGCCGGGCCGCCGCGCCGCGCGCTGTTGCAGGGGGTACGCTAAAGTTGAAAAGGCCGCGGGTCCTCCGGGAACCGGACAATATCGAGAGGACGCACTAATCAAATCGCTGCAGGAGAGGTCAAATACAATGCTTATTCGATTGAAATGTTCAAAGAGCGAGCTCGGGGTAGTCGGCGCCCGCTCACCGCGGAGGCAGGTGCTCGCCGCCGACGCACGACGCATTGTGCGCGCGCATTGTTGTTTGTCATTGTGATATTCCGAATGATGCTACTGTATTTGAATGTAACATTCGTTTCCAACTGTATCCTAACGAAGTATGATCAATTCTGATAGAGGCCCAATAATAATATAATGATTATTCTTATTAAGAACGGTGGTTAGGTTTTCATCGGTATAACGCTAGCAAATAATATTTTATAATGACTTTAGTGACGAAAATTAGTTCATCTGATGCACTTTATATTGTTCCTAAAGCAAGACTGTAGGTAATAATTGCGACACCGTGCCGATAGTTTTTCACTCATTCAATAACATTTAACGATCATTTTTAAGTACTTATCAATGTTTCTTTAGCTTTTTTTTGTGAATTTATCTATTATTTTGTACCTTAATCACTACACCTTGTACATCTCATATCCTTCAAATGATTTATTTCCTCTAAATGATCTTATACGATAAAGTTACCATAGCACAGTAAACTGGACCTTTAATGAAAGATACACTTCAAGTACTCGACACTTTCGTTAACTCCAACAAAATACCTACCACTCAAATGGCATGTTTTAATAACTAACCCGTTAATGGTGTAAAGCACGCGGATTTTCAATAGCACCTTGTGACTATCGAACAACCCTTTGTCGGACGAGAGTGAACGCGGAACAAGGAGGCTGCGCACGCGCCGGCGGCGGGCGGCGGGGTGCGGGGGGTGCGGGGGGTGAGGGGGCAAGGGTTAAGTCGCAGCACGCGCCGACGCGTGCGACAAAATCGAATATTGGTTCCGTAAATTGCTTTAATCAGACCTAATGGCTTCAAAGTTTAATGCGGGACCAAGTAGACAGCTTACCCGTCAACATCGCGCGGGAATCGAACCCGACCCGCCAATAAATTACCACGGATAATGACCGCGCCGCCCTCACACATACAATTAAGCTTTTTGTACGGACTTTAATGTCAAATAAAGTTCAATTATGCTGCATTTAACGGGATCTAGTGCAACAGCGAGCGTCCAGTGACGCAGCGGGTCGTCAGGCGATAGGTGTCCGGCCAACGGCGAGGGGCCTTCTACACCAGACCGTTATGCACGATGTTCAGCCACCAATCATTACGTAACCCAAATAATTTGAGTATTCATATATTTGTACTAGTGGCCGCCCGCGACTCGGAAGTCGGTTTCCCGTGAGAATGAGATGTTTTCCCGCGGTAAAAAGTACCCTATGTGTTCTTCTAATGTATAACCTATATTATTGCAAAGTTTCATCCAAATCCATCCAGTAGTTTTTACGTGAAAGAGTAACAAACATCCATCCATCCATACATCCTCACAAACTTTCACATTTATAATATTAGTAGGATACTATTAACAATAAGTTGTAAGATTACGATTTAACTTATGCTTGGCCAGTTTATTTATTATCGGAATTAAATAGTTTCTGAGTTAGGTGTTGTGCCTAATAGTCGTCAGAGAATCTCTATTTTCAAAGACATGCGTATTTAAACCGTTGCATTAAAATAATCATCTGTAAATTATTAATTTAAATCTGCGCACCCTTTGTTAACTTTTTGTTGAATATAAAAAACGCTGAGCAGATAATAATATTGCAATTTTTTTGGCGATCAGTTAAAAGTGAAACGCTACACCGTGACGGTGGTACATACACGAGAGTACATGCTCCGCGCGCACGTGCACGAAGGGTTAACTACACACACACACACGCACGCAGGCACACATGCGCGCTGCGCTTACAAACAATGCAACCCTTGCTGCGCGCGCGCATTGTCTCGCCCTTCGCTCGTCGTTTCACTTTTCATGTCGCGCGGAACAGATTGCGGCAGTTTTTTACGCGATTTCCGTTGTGGTGTCGGTGGCGGGTCGCGGGGGTCGCGAGGCGGGGGGCGCGGGCGGGGGGCGGCGCCGCGCGGCTATTTGCATGCCGCCCTCCTCCTCCCGCCCCGCATGCAGATCTCGCGCATCTCGCGCCTCCTCCGTACCCATGTATCGCCGCGACGACCGTTAGGTCCTGCTCGTATCACTAACGGTTTCTCAAACAACATTTATTTATTATTTATCTCTCTGACCTCCGTCGATCTACGTGGAGTTACTAAAATCAATATAAACACAATATTGATCAATGCAGCAACATCTTAAGCGCCCATTTTATGCTGAGTATAAAAAAACACATTGGCTTTTTAAAGAAACATTAATACAAACTTACTTAGTGTTAAACTCATTATACCCGTGACCAAGGTATTTGTAAAAATGCCGAGACGTAGAAAAATATAATTAAAATTATTAAATAAGTAATTTAAAATGATTTATTTCATAATTTTATTACTTTCGATGAAAGTCTATATAATTTATATTATATCGAACATCAGCTTATCAATCAGTAGGCCGAGAGAAAAAAGCCGGCAGGAACAAACTCTCAGCACTCTTTAGTCAAACACGGATAATACAAAAATCAAGGCATACAACTAGAAGAAACACGCAATAATCCGTTAAAATAAGTTTAATTCCCAGCATTGATCGCGTAGGTAAATCTGTAAACTGACGACAAACTTAGCAATTTGTAGCGTATTTCTAGGTAAAAGGCCCACAACTGCAAAACACAATAAATTTACCGGGAACAATACCTACTCGGTTCCTTGCTATTCTTGATATTAATTATTGAACTAATTGTAATTGTAACTTAAGTCATTAAAATATGATTTGGGCCTACTTAGAAAGAATAAAACATTATTTAATGTACTTAGGTATATTCTAGCTAGAGTTATCATTATATATTAAGTATTTTTTGTGAAAAGAAAAGAGATTTCTTTTTATTTTATGGTAGAGAAGTAGCGTTGAAGATGCATTAAGCTACACTTTTAATTCGGCGTTCACATTTATATCCTTTGATAACAATCAAGTAGCAGGACAGCCCGCGGCCACATGGCAGTACTCGGTGTAGCTGCCGCTGCCGGCACCACCGCGGGCCAGCAGCGCGGACGACCCCGAGCCTGCGACGCGGCACTCGGCCTCTAGAACCACCTAACGAGTGTTTGTATTAGCAGGCAGCTGATTTCAAAACTTTTTTGCCAAAACCGTTATTTTAGACATAAATCTCACCCTTCCGAGTTTGAAATTACAATATCCCGGCGAAACAACAATGCATCGGCTGCAAGTTTTTTACTCACATGGGGATTTTTTAAAATGTGGGGTAATGCATTTTTTATTGTAAAAAGTACGATGTTCGCGTAGAGTCGGTCGTTATTCCTTCCCACGGCGGGAAATGGGTCACGCATTGTTCGGCTCCTTCGTTTTTGCGCTAAAAAGAGATTTCGTCTGAGAAAGACCTGTCGCCTTGCCCCCCGCCACCCCGCCGAGCTCCCCTCTGACATACTTTTTGGGGTAAAAAATGTAAAAATTACGACGCAGCTTGCGAAGTTCTCTCATAGAAGTTTTTTCGCGATAAATCTTAAACGTAGTAGCGGTGGCTTGTAGTACAACATCCAGCCCTGGAAGGGTTCGGAGACATCTGTCGCGGCGCCGATAGCGGCCGGGGGCAGGCGGGCGGGGGCGCGGGAGGGATGCAATAAAATGATTAGGTAAACAAAGCGGGCCAGGGGCGGGGGACGCGCGGGGGGCGGCGCGGGTCGAGGGTCGAGATTACCTCCGTTTTAACGCGTGAAAGATTTCAAAGGCGCTCCGGCCACTTCACAAATAATCCATCAACATCTCGTCCGGGGCCCCTTTAAAAGGCCACTCGGGCCGCGGAGGGCGCAAATTCGATTCCGCCGTAGATTGGAGTGCATATTCAGCTAACGAGGTTTGCGGCCCTCGGCGCCCCCCCTCTCGCCGCGGACCCCGCTCCTCACAATATGGCTCCAATAGCCAAACCAGCCGTATTCCGCCACAATCACTCCCTGGTACTTCCTTCACACCACACACCTGAACGGAGATGCTTTATCCGCGTTTATTATAATCCTTAATAATTCATATTCTGAGACAAAAAAAAGTTTAATACAAAGGCACTACATAACGGCAGTTGATGCTTACTTGTTGAAATTCAAAGCTAACGGTATAATCGGTAAATTTTTATAATTATATTTACAACAGCTAATTGAGAAGGTGTAGGTACGCGAGACAACCACACAATATATACCGGGTGTCCAGGAAACAATGGATAAGCTCTGAAGGGCTAATAGTAGAACTAAAGGCAAGCCTAAAAAATAATTGATAAAAAGTATAACCCTTACAATGCTAGAAATATGGCGCTTTAAAAAAAAACTTCATATTTTTTCGACTGTGTTCATATTTTTACTCGTAACGAGGTCAAATCACTTAATAACATCATTATTTCTGTGCTAAAATAATTAATATTAACCGCATCAGTGAATAACTATCAAATAAAATTGCTAACTAAAGTATTTTTCTCAAAAAATAATGTTAAACTTTTGATTTGTGTAAAATTTCTGAAGAAATATTTTTGATGCACAACTTTGAACAGCTCTGGTGTAAAAAAATTATATGAAAGCAACAGTGACCAATGATTTCAAAATATTCCTGGTTTAATAACGTTTTTAAAAAGATGTAATATGTCGTTATTGTAATGAAAAAATATTGAACTAATGGTATTAGTGTGTAAAATGGGATAATTATTTAGTTCTAGCAAAATTATAAAAATACAATAAAACTAAAGAAATATGATTTTCAATTGATATTAATTGCAAACACATTGGAATAATTTAGAGTAACTGTTCAAATTGTCTGTCCCCATCCTGATGCAGACCCTGCATCTACGAAAAAAGGATCTTCAAAGAAATCAACTTAACAGGGGAAAGTGATCCAAATTTTCTTCATAATGACTTACTCAATTTATTGATAGACGTGTCCGAAGAGCTTCGCGACACATATTGGCTTCAAAATGAAGGCTGTCTAGCACACTATGCTGTTGCATTATGTGCATACTTGACGAAACCTACCCTAACAGGTAGGTAGGCCGCCTAAACCTAAACGCTTTGGACTTTTTACTGGGGGTATTTTAAGGAAGAGTTTTACCGGCAACCAGTAACTTCTTCGTCGTCGAAGCCTCGTCTTCAGGCCGCTGCAATCAATGATCGACGACACGCGTGATTTTTTTATTCGTAGTTGTAGGGCCTGCATCAGGATGGGGACAGACAATTTGAACAGTTGCTCTCAATTATTCCAATGTTTTTGCAATTAATATCAGTTGAAAATCATATTTCTTTAGTTTTATTGTATTTTTATAATTTTGCTAGAACTAAATAATTATCCCATTTTACACACTAATACCATTAGTTCAATATTTTTTCATTACAATAACGACATATTACATCTTTTTAAAAACGTTATAAAACCAGGAATATTTTGAAATCATTGGTCACTGTTGCTTTCATATAATTTTTTTACACCAGAGCTGTTCAAAGTTGCGCATCAAAAATATTTCTTCAAAAATTTTACACAAATCAAAAGTTTAACATTATTTTTTGAGAAAAATACTTTAGTTAGCAATTTTATTTGATAGTTATTCACTGATGCGGTTAATATTAATTATTTTACCACAGAAATAATGATGTTATTAAGTGATTTGACCTCGTTACGAGTAAAAATATGAACACAGTCGAAAAAATATGAAGTTTTTTTTTAAAGCGCCATATTTCTAGCAGTGTAAGGGTTATACTTTTTATCAATTATTTTTTAGGCTTGCCTTTAGTTCTACTATTAGCCCTTCAGAGCTTATCCATTGTTTCCTGGACACCCTGTATGTATAATTGTAAGTATGTTAGTAACACTACTGGTATCAGTCAATGATTTCTTTTATCTATTGTGTATTGTAAGTTTAAATAATCTAGTATCTTTCAAAATAGTTAAAGCAATGTCTTAACTTTAAGTGTCGAAAAATACTATTAATTGAAAAAAGACCTCCTTCAAACTGTTATTACGAGTATTAATCAAAGAAAATGCTAACAAGTAGGTATATAGCAAAAATAAAATGACACACAAATGCCTTAAAAAGAAATAGGACAAAGACCACGTCCTGGTTAAACAAATTCACGGAGTCTGCATACACAAATTTCCTTAATGCAACATTAGGGTATGTTAGCAAGCTCGATGTAGCCCGGCCCGCAGTGGGCGAGCGGCCCGCGGTCCCGCGCCGGCGCAACACGCGACGTCTGGCGCCGCGCGCGCAGGATGCACACAATCATAGTCGCATGCATCGCGTGCCCTCCTCACACGAACTTTGACCCGAACAGCATTTATTTTTCACAAGGACGAGTGTCAATTTGAGTGGAATTTCTGTGTGCAACTCTGCTGTTGCAAACCGAGTAACGTTGGCTTTTGATTAAACCATCAGTCATGGTCTAAACTAAGAAGATCATTCGACTTTTGATAAAACAAAAAAAAACTTAATAAAATTCATAAAGTAGATGATTCCGTTTACGTCATCGTTCTCAGCGTAAGTGGCTGAAGACAAAAGAGCAGCGCGGGCGCATTCATTGGGAGCGCGGAGTGACGGCGGCGCAGCGGTCGCGGTCGGAACGATCCGAGATCACGATCACTATTTATAAAGCGAATTATCTGCATATCGCCGGTGTGGTCATTACTCGACGCGTCACGACTCAGATTTGAATACGAGATAATTAATATCGGGTCGGCGGCGCGCGCTTTGTGTTTCCTCCCCCCCGCTGCCCGCGCCGCTCCCCCCCGCGACTCGCGCGTCATCGCGGGTCCACTCCCGCGCCGCCGACCACCCCAGCCTCCGAACACAACCAACTTCCTACTATTATATTACATTGCCTCTAGCGAAACTGCACTTTCACATAAATTCATCAAGCTTGTAGCATGAAATAAAAAATCTTTGTTCTTCACCATATAATTCAATTTACCCATTTCATATGATTTAACTCAATATGGAACCTAAAACGACATATTTAGGTAATTATAAAATTCGATACTTCGACGAAGGGTTTTGTACCAATTACCTATCTAGAAAATAATTACAAATCACGTGTTTTGTATAGAAACCGCTCTTAAATAAATATTTATTTAATTTTGTTTTTGTAACTGTAGCTATACAGCGACAACTGAAGTACATTATCTGTGAGAACCTCAGATGTCCAGCAACACAGCCCATGAGACGCAGCCTGGACGCAGGCTTTTGTCCTTCAGTATTGTTCCATGCCTACCCTTTGAAAGCATTTATTATCATCGTCAATACCAATAAAGATGTGCAAATTTATGAGAGATTAAAATTAAAAACTAAATTGTAAAAACAACGAGTGACAGCTAAGTACTTAATTTAAAATGGACATAGTTATCGTCTTACCCTAATTTGTAAAATGTAAATGATGTAAAGTTCAATTAATGATAGCAGAGTAAACGCGTGCCCTCCTTTTCATTTATTTGAAGATGTTATAATTGAAAGGTCCGGTATCGTGTTTACGATCGCAAGTAATTGTTTATGCTCGTTGGTACAGTTTTATGCAAATGAGACATAAACCGGGCCCCACGCAATTTGTAGCAATTAAACGAACGCCAGCGACCCACGAACGATATCGACGGGCATCTTCAGTGGCCGGGCCGTGCGCGCGCGCCGCTCGCGGTGCTGGGAACGACTGCACGGTGACGTCACCGCGCAGCGAGGAGACGCATCGCGCACCGAGGACGACGGCGCCGGCGCAGGTGTCGCACCATGCACGCTACGGACGGACTTCGTCGGCAGAAACACAGCTGGACCGAGCATCCACCTACGAAACATCATCTAATTACCAATGGACGGGAGTAATGATAATTGGATCGGGTCGATCCGATCGATTTCAGAAACTACGGCGGAATCGCGATGTTAATCGAAACACGATTAGTTGGAAAATATTCTCAATGGTCGCATCTACAGGCAATCATCTTCAGATTGAGATATTGGGCAGAGCGCGCTCGGTCCAATGTTTATTAGACAATGAAGATCGAGCGCAGATAGCGGCGTCATCGCTTGCGCAAGTTGGCCGGCCTCCACCCAGCATACTGAACACCAGCGTTTATGTTATTATATTGGTACCAAAAATATACAAGTAATTAGTGTGTTCCTTAGTTTTTGAAATGTTCTTCTGCTTCTAAATAAGATGTAAATTTTCTTAACCAATTTTCTACTATCAATTCCTAATTTCTATTTTATACTATAACTATTAAATTCCAAAAGGGAGCAGCTACAATTTAATTGTTAACTTAAATTGTAGCAGTGTTGACAGACATTATAATAATTGTGGCGTTACGTCCTGATACGAGTTCGTCGTAATCTCGAGATGCGATAGCCACGCCGCCAGCAACACGTAATGTGCAAACAGTTAGTGCCGCGGGGGCACGCGGGGCACGCGGGGGCACGCGGGGGCACGAGTGGGGGCCACGGGGAGGCGTCGTGCGCGCATGTTTCCGACATTTTTGTGTATCTAATATTGACTTATTTATCTAATATTGCTTTTGACATAATATATACCTACATACAGGTATGATCCTTACATGACAAAATTTCTGTCTGCACTCCGAAATAGTACAAAGATACAGCTTCCAACTACAGGTAACGATAGGTAAATACAAGAACTGAGAAAAATAACATGTAATAGTTTCTTGAAATCGTGTTGTGTGAATTGAAGTCGAAGGTGAGAAAGAATAGGTAATCAAATGAAATAAGTATTATATTTTAACGAGTAACGAATAGAGAATTTTATTTGTGCAGTAGAGTGTGCAGCGGGTAGACGTAGTCGCGGCTAATTAGATGATCACCGCACGGACAGACGGACGGCCGCGCTCGAGAACTTTCTGAACATTCATCAGCACATGCGGCGATGCTAATGCAGCGCCAATTAACGTCTCTCATAACTACGTTTATTTAATTAAACACGCATTCAGATTTGTTTTGTGTGGTATCAGTATTGAGACCAAAGCGTAGACGACGACGACGCGGCGCGACACGGCATGGTGACGGCACGACGACGGCACAACGGGACCTGCCGTGACCGCTATCAGCGTTCTCAGACCGCAACGCAGCTGCGTGGATATTGTTGGATCGCATGTTACATTACATTGTTTATTACCCGCTATCTAACTTATTTGAAATCTGATCAGGAATTGAGTAAGAATATAAAACCAAAAGTCTAAGCAGAATCGTACTTACTAATAGATTCCAACAAGATGGTCGCATCAGAGCATCTTTGCACTGGGTAAGTAAATTGAGCAAGAGTGTTGCTCAGCGCCACGTTTGCCTAGCACGCGTGCTGTCAGCAGCCTCACGAGGTGGTTATGTCTGCAGGGCAGCGGTGCCCGCGGAGTCGGTGTCCGCCACCGTGCTGTGTCATTGCAACGCTCAATATCAGATTCGCTGCATTAAGAGGTATCTTCTTGTATGCGATTTGCATATGGCGGATCACGTGGCTGACCTTTCCCGGACTATATTGGTCCGAGGCTGGTTTGACATTTGCGTAGGCACAGTTGTATTCCGGCGGAGCGGGGCGCGCGGCGGCGCCGGCACCTGCTTCACACAATTACATCAAACGGAGGGCGAGCGCTTGAATTATAGCAGCGAATAAAAAATGAACCGAAAACGAATTAACTGGCAGTGTGCAAGTGGATCACTGTGATGCATTCACAATGAGACCGAGCGGCTTCGTGTCTAATACATATTCTATGGTGCTTGATGGGAATCGTAATTACGAAAGAAAATAATACAGATTTATTTTAATGAGGTTTTTCATAAATTACATGACATTTGTTTGTGTTACTTAGTAATTAATAAGATTTAGGTGACAGAAGACCTGGCACATACTCCACATCTACACCTACATAATATCTAAACGCTCACAAGAGAGTTTATGCAACGGCTTACGAATAGCTATCAGCGGGATGATCGGAATCATAATTAGTAGTATTCATTACCGACCTCGACCGCGCCTCCACCATTGTCTGTTTGTAGAGTAGCGTCTTTTATAATTATCTAGCTAAACATCAGCGTAAATATGTTGAGAAATCTCCTCACAATTGACAACAAAAACGTTCATATCTCAACAGGCAGTGCGAACAAAAAGTTTGGATCTGAGCGAGTTTTTGTGGCGATACTCGTGTCCGGTAGCGGCAGTCGAAAATTGGTGTGTATTATTATGATCATTTGAAATATGACGTGACGGTAATGAAGTGAAATGTTGCGTCGTTCCCACGTCGCGGCGCGTCGCGTGCCCCGCGCCCGCGGGTCCCACGGGTCGCGCGGAGGTCGCCCCCAGCGCCGCCTGCGCCCGCGCCGCCTGCGCCCGCGCCGCGACCACTGTGCACGCACACATGCAGACCCGTACAGCACGGCAACAACATTCCGTATGACTGCGAGGACGACGCACAACAAAGCTACGACCTGTTCGCAATTACCGTAATGAATTCATAATTATCATTCAAAAATTACTTTGTATCTACTAACACGGATATACATATTCATGTCTACATTTAGGTACAAAACATAATATAATGATGGAACGAAGTGGCGAAGTGACTGTGGCTGCATGGCGGGACGTGGCGCGGACGTGGCGCGGACGTGGCTCTCGGTATGCCGCGCGGGGACCACGGCGGCGCGCTCCATTGGAGACGCCCCGTGCTTTACATTCCAATAGCCTAACTGATGTCGCACAAGTTACGCATGGCAACACCACAATGGCGTCCCCGACGTCGGGCTGATTGCAATTTCGTGGACAAGCGAGCGCGCCCCCCCCGCCCGCGGCGACCCCGCGCCGCGCTGCGTTTGACGGACGACATCCACAAACACCGCATTCCTCGCTTGATCCATTCGAAAGACCTTACCGTTGATCACGAATTCAAATCGCGTAACACAAAAAATAACATTATAATAACTTAGATATGTATAATGCCGAAGTGTCTGAGAATTGTAAATGACTAGAAACGTAATGCGGCCGGTGAATAATGTGTCAGTCGTCCTGAATATCAAATTCGAACCTAATTAATACGCAAATATCCCTAATTATTTTTATAGTTAGCAATTTGGAACACCGAATTCATGTGTCCGAATATATTTACAAGTTTCCGAATAATACGTATGTAGTATGTGAATTGCACCGGTGATATTCTAGGTTCGAAGTTTATTGGATACGTCGACTGAGGGCGACAAAAATGGTAAATGAAGGATGTCAAATGAAGTGCTCGTCGAGATAGAGAGGGGGGGCGCCTGCGCTGTCAGCGCGCGACATCTCCGGTCCTACTGCCTCCACGTCAGATGCACTCCAGTTAGTTTAAATGGGATCAGCGGTGCTATTCTGTAACTTGATTTCTTCTTACAAAACAGTATTTGCACGTCAAAACCGACTTGGCAACATTGAACATTAACAGAATTTAAATTGCAGTTAGAATATATCCATCATATTTATTCTAATTGGAAAGTGCAACATCACTTATGATATTTTGTAATAGGTTCACCTACTTGTTAGAAGCTCACTTTTTAAAAGGTATCTCATGAAAAAAACTTACTTGGAGAGGGGCCAATTTTCCAAGTTTTATTATTTAACCAGAAATATAGGTGTTCTTTTGATGTGTAATTTGTCACCGATATTAAATTGACATTTAAGAGTATACATATGGTCTATTTTTTTTTGGGTTCCGTACCCAATGGGTTGGAGTCAGTGCTTTCGGTAAATTAGTGTTTAACAATTGGTATGAATTCTTACGTCGAATAACAATATTTGTATGGTTAAACCAGCATTCGATCGCCTTTTGATAGCAGCTTGTGTAACTTGGAAGAGTACCTCCGCAGGAACACTATAATAGGTTTAACTGTTGTATAGGTATTGTTTAATGTGTTGAATAGTTTTATATTGTTTTTGTTGAGCTTACCAACGTGCTGTGCGCCTTAACATACACCTGTAGGTACTTCAGAAGAAACAAAACATAAAGTAACATTATTTTTTATGGGAAATAAATGACTAATGGCAATTATTCTATTCGTCATCAAACGAAAAACATCACGTTTATCAATCAGTTCAAAAACCTGTGCGTAATCGTTAAAATAAGTAAAATCTATCGAATTGAATACCTCCTCCTTCGAAATCGTTGACATGACATGATTTTTATAAAACTGTACAATAACTTTTGATGAACTGTTTTTTTTTACCCAAAGCCGATGTTCTTTCAAACAGTCCTCGTAATATCCCCCACTATTGCGTATTCATGGAATTTAATCTTGTTTAAATAGCTCGTTAGACCAAATTGTTTGTGTGTTATGGATCCTTGTTTTTATTTGTAAGTATATTATTATCAAAGGTAGTAATAAAAATATTGACAAAAATTTGAAAAAACGGTCTTAATTTCTAAAAGGCCTCAATGGGGCGGAGACGTTCAAATAAGACATTAAATATATTTTTTTAAAATTCCAATAGATATGTATTTAAATAACAAATATTTGTTAAGCGTAGGCATACTTTAAAATGATTTTGTCTTCAATTATAATATGAACGAGTTTTATCTTTTTTTTTCATTATTTTCCGTTTTAGAAACCTTACTGTTAAACAAGATCCTAATAGAATTTAACAAATCCGACGTCCAACTCGTAACACGTGAATAACCTATGGTAGTAGAAATGAAAAACATCGAAATCCTACGTGTATTGAATTAGCCAGTTAACAAGGTGCATAATTTGTTTTAGTACCTACAACTTCCTCCCGGCGCGGGTGTATGGAACAAGTGCTGCGACTGACACGTACCGCGGCCGCAGCCCTGCCCGCGGTGGCCCGGGCGCGGCCCGACCAAAAATATGATAATAACACTTATTAAAACTATAACTACTCAACTACCGCCAAGTCTCATAAAAACATCTTGGTGTACAGGTTAGTTAGTTGCTTGCAAAGTTAACGTCGCCATCTAGTCTAATCATTAATTAAGTAAGTATAAATTATTCAAGTATTTTTGCATGTGTGCCTGAACAATATTTGAATAATTAGATTAGAAATAAGTAATAGTGAACGGTGGCTGCAACATTTAGTGTCCTTCTGCATACTTAGGTATGTCTTAAAATGATATCCTTCAAATGTTTAAATATGAGCATAGAATTTAATGAGCAACAGAATCTAAGTGGTAATTAATATTAATAGTAGTCAGTATAATGAATTACAATTAAAGTTATTTTTATGAATACATTAATGTAGGCGAGTGCTGGGAGCATTCGTGGCGTCTGATTACAATATGTAATGATTGTGCGCGGGCGCGAGCTCGTTACCTTCGCTCACACACACACATACACAAACACACTAATTAGTTTCTATTCTGTCAGCCTAACACTAGCCAGGGTTACTGTAACATGCAAGTTAGAAAAAAAGATACTTATTCTGCCTTCCCGACTCCCCTGGACCTATGACATAAAATACTATGAGTAATTATTGCCGAGCACTCCTTCTGACCAGCAGCGCCATGGATCACTCTTTATGTTCGAAAATCACATCTTACTACATAATGTATTGTGACTATGCAGTGGGATCAGAGGTACCTACATGCAAATGGCTATATCACTAGCAAGAAGAACATGTTAACTCGGTGGCTCTATGTAAAAGTAGATTTTCGCCGACGAGACTTCCAAAAACTTAACATAACGGCATTATGTACTTACATAGCGATGTGAATGCAATCAGCCTGCCGGGTATAATGAGTATGTAAATGATGTTCGAGTGAGCCGTACACGGAGGTGTAATTCGCGATGCTAATCCGCGCAGAACAATGGTGAAAATTAGTTAGTAAGCGTAATTGCGGGCACGTGTAGGTCCAGCGTCGTAGCGACCGAGCCGGCGCCGGCGCGGCCCGGCGGCAGGGCCCGGCGCGGCCCGGCGGCAGCTCGGCCCGGCGCTCCGTGGCACTCCTCGCCCGCCAGCCGACTCCAGCCATTCGAGGCATAATCCTAACAACGAGCCCGCGCGGTTGCCCGGTCGCACGCTGATTCTTACACACGATATATAAATTATATTTAGCCGCATTTGAATAATAATTTGAAGCTTGTTGAATATAATTAATTTAACTTCGCTCAGACGATAACAACATACGCTTAGAAAACTATAATTAACTAGTTTATGCACCGTAGATTTCTAAACGTGGGCAGAGAAATAATAACAAGATTTTATAAGATAATTTGTCGAATTTGGTAATTAGTTGAAACCTAATACTCGGTGAATTAATAAGAAGCTGATTAAAATGAGTTTTAAAAGGAATTTATAAGAAACATATTTACAATTAACTGTTATAACTACCTATAAATATTAAAAAATGACGTTATCAGGTGAAATAGAAAACAGCGACGGAGCCCTTGAGGTCACGGCGCGACCTTGAACCCCCACACAGACACACAAGTCGCCCGTGCGTGTGTGCCGGCGCAGGTGCTCCCTGCGCACGCGCCACACAAATATCACCGACAGTCAGTCACCCCCGCTCCCGTTACCTAACGTTCCCGTCACTATAACCGACACAATTACTTTATATACGCTTTTATAATAACGTAACAAATAACTCAGATAAACTACTACTCAAAACAAGTAAACACTAGTTAAGATGGTGGATAAACGGTTCCAGTACATTTATTTGGATGTAAAAGCACTTTAACGTCGGCGGACGATGGCCGTTTGTCATATTTCCGCTGATTTTAAAATTCTCATATAATTTTTAATGAGTCCACTTCCTTTGTGGTGTAAAGTCGACGCACGCTTGCACGGTTGTCCGTATCGTTTTATCACATTACCACACGAGGTTAGCAAGTGCAGTGGCGGCGGCGGGGGGTGCGGGGGCGTGGGGGCGGTGAAACTTATTTGAATGCGTGCGATATGGCCGCTGGCGGGCCCCGCACCACCACGCGGCCGACCGAGCGCTAATCACAACATTGCGATCCCGTTGGCTACACCTCATTACGGTTCGAATCAAACTCTGCCTATAACATAACATTACCGGCGGCATCGATCTGGTTAACATTTGAACTCGGATCTGCGGTGAGATCCAATTTGTGATCGGCGATTGATCGAGTGTGGGCCGACGGCAGCTAATAATGTGTACCTACTCGCTGCGCCGGCGCTTATGATCGTTGCCGTCACTACCGTGGCGCGGATGCTTCCATTACCAATGTTCAAATTACCACATTTCACAACAAATTTTATCAAATAACAGATCAAATTTTAAGTAAATTAAGGTCAAAAATGTTAACAATTTTGGGAGGCTCTCTAACACTCATCTCTTTTGCGAATACAAAATCTGTTCTATAATTGAGAAAAAGCTCGACCACAATCTATTTAGAATAATCCCTGGCCTCAATTTGCCGTTAGCAGCACTAGTGTCGGGTAATGCGGTGGAGCAGCGCCGTGTGACATTTGACCGCGCAACGGCCGGCGCGCGCGCAGGTGCCTAGCGGGATCCACGCACCGCTACTGGACACACTCACACCCACGGTAAACATCGCTACTAAAATTACCTGCTTACATACGAATCATCGGGTACTACTGTTTTACTCTTCTTAAAAAAAAACTTCCAAGTCGCTTTATTTTTTAACTTTAAAAATATGTTTTGACTTTGTTCCGAATTTTTTTGGCCAAGAATAAAATGATTTATGGAATGCGCAACTAAACAAGCAAGGAAAGTCGATGTTTTGTTTAAATTAGTTTTATTGACGCGCATGATTGTTGAAAAGATAGTTTTATTGCGCGCCTCGCGAGGGTGGACGGTCAGGAAGGTAACGGGACTCGGTAACTGTTGTGCAACAATAAAAATCCCGATTGTTTTGGTCGCTTTTTAAATGTTCTCGTGAACGCTCGAGCAATAAATTAGAAAGCATCGCTTCTTTTTTCTCCTGATAGATACAGTTTTTTGTCACGCCGCTGGCTTTGTCCGTTACAAAAAATGCCTAAGTTAATTACGCACCCCGAGTGTCGTGCCGGAGTCGTGGCCTGGACATGTCTCCCCGGCGGCGGCGGCGGCGGCGGCGGCGGCGGCGCGGGGGGCGGGCTGGCGCTGCGGCACTCACCCTGGTCCCCGGCGCGGCGCGGAGTGCGGCCGGCTGCGCGCGCGCACCACCGCCGCAAATGTCAGCTAACGGAACCGCGACCTTTACCACCCTCCGTCCGCCGCCGCCCTTCCCGCCCTCCGCCTTGCGACGCCATCTCCGCCGCTCGACGCCATCTCCTCATCCTCACTCGCAGCCACTGCTACACACTCCATACCTCTCGCGTGACTTCACTGAATAATTCGCGTATTCAGAGACGCACTTCTCCAGCGACGACCATGTTCCCATATTAATAATTACTAATTAATTAAAATTATTATAAACTTGTTTGCGTGTCGGACTCGGCGAGTGCAATATTTACGAGTATTATTATCTATAGACTCGACTGTTTAATGAAGATGTATCTTCAGAATAAATATGACTGTTTCCTGCACTTGATAGAATATTCATTATTTAGGCGAGACCGTTCGACTTGAATATACCTACCTTCAGTAAAATTAAACAGATTTTACCATGGATGAAGAAGTGAAAGGATAGACAATAGCCATACAAAATAGCGTATACTTTTTTTTAGTTCTCAAACTTTCGATAGATGACATTACTAGTCTCAAAACACAAATTTTCATATTTTAACTAATTTTAGTTATAATACACCCGCTAGATGGCGTTGTAGTAAAACTATGTTTGCTTTACACAATAAAATATTAAATCAATTGTTTATTTAAGACCAATAAATGTCGATTTAAACCAAAAATTATAAATACAAAATTTATGATTTAAGTCGATTTTTTTTACTGGCATGAACAGAACTTGATAAAAGGGAAACAGACAAATTTCAGTCTACTTTTGCAAATGTCTACCGCCCGCAGTGTTCCCAACCTATAGTGAGGCCGTTTCCGTACATCTGTAAAATGTTTAATGATGTATTTTCGCTAAATTCATCAAAATTATCGTATCCACTAAAATAGGGTCGAAAATGTAAGTATGAAAAAGTCTCCCAAATTAGTCAAAAATCTTCGTTCTATCTGCGTTTAATAGGCACTTATTTGATATCGTTCTAGGCATAAAATAATAGTACCCACGGTTGCGAACACTGAGCCGTCCGGCCGGCCAGCCATACGTTTTCTGAACGGATACAAATTTATAAACGCGTAATAGGTTTTTGTATATTTTAAATACCCATAGATATATATATTTTATGTATATCATTATTATTATTAAATTATTATTATAGTTCGTGTGTAATTATATGTAGTTTGTAAGAATATTAGTATTAGTTATAATTCAATATTAAGAGTAGGTACCTACGCTAATTATTGCTCCTCATCAAACTCTCCACCAATGGTCTGCTGGAAGAAATTTCATAATGAAATAAGCAGTACCCTTGTACTCGCCTTTCTATCTTTGTTTTTAATTACGTATTTTACAATGTGTTTGTACATTAATAGTAAATAAATAAATAGATTAGCGATTATTTTAGTAGACTAGGTGTATCAAAATAAGTATAATGATTAAAATTGGGGAAGGCTAAGCTAAAAACAATACCAGACATCTTATTTTTTGAGGGTGGTCTATTACAATTCCCAGAAAACTTAGCCAGGATAATCTAAATGTGACCATTTAACACATAGTATGCTAAACATACAGTGAATGTACATTTTTTATGAATAGAAACGTTATCTATAACAAAATTGATATTTGATTAAGCCCTAAAATATTTCTACACAAAAATAGGTACGGTAAGCTGCCATAGTCCATAATATAGTCCACATAGTTGACAAACATTATTGCATCCAGTGGTCATATTCACACACACTAACGTTAATAAACTACTATTTTACTACTTCTTAATATCAACCTTAACTCGATAGTTTTAAAGCTCAATATATTTTTATAAATTTTGTGGTTGTTACTTAAAAACGAAGATGTTTTTTTCGGATCTCCTACACTCTAACCGACACCATTCTCAACCTTATTTTGAGAGACTTAAGGTTCAGCACTATTCTTTAAAATATTGTGGTTGTTGTTTTATTTCTTCTATTCATCTATACGATCGCTAAAACAATCTAATGGTCTCTGAGTTATTATTTCGTCTTAGGATCATGTTACCCTAGTTAAAATCTTAACCATATTGTATTTTTATTATGAGTTTCATTCATTTTGCTTTTTAAGTCGTAAAGAAAGAATTAATAACTAAATGATGGTCAATAAATATAGAAGGTTAAATAAAAGAAAGATACTTTGATAAAAAACAGTAATTTAGTATCCAAGAAAGTTTATTTATACATATAAAATACTAGCGACCCGTCTACGCTTTTCAATGGTGTACGACTTGTTTCCGAAACCCGGAATTTTAGCTAATTAAAAAAATCTTTTTCTGCATGTTCTTTGTTTACAAATTTAAATGAAAAAAGATGGCAAAAACCACATTAAAATCCATTACGTGGTTTATCCACTTACCAAGCTATCTCCTTAGCGGACAAACATACTTACAACAGACAAAATTGGATTTATACTATTGTAATGATTATATGCATTTCGATAAAACGCATTCTGTCCTGCATACTTATATCAGCTTGCATACTTATTATAAAACTTAGAAATCAACTTTATCAATCTCAACATAGGCGAACCACAAAGTATGAAACAAATGATTCAATCATTGTAGGATTTGGTTATTTTCGTTTTACACTCAATGTTCAACATGTTTTCATAGTTAACTCGCCTTTCAACTAATGTATTTAAAAATGTTAAGGTTGACAAAAGTAAAAAGTTGTAACAAATTATACATTTATTGTCATGTGTGTGTAATTTGTAGACCTTACACTCTATAATGGACTATAGCATATACCTACGTATAGATGTAGATGCGGCGATAAAGATTAAAAAGCACTCGACAAAAGCTAATTTATAAACGTCACCTATCAACTTTGTGCACCTGATTGTTTTTTTTAATGGCATCACTGGAATTTCGTATGAAAATGTTTATTGTATTAGCGCCATCTAGTTAATTTAGATTTATTTTTTCAACAAAACTAAATTGACCTATTTTAATGACAAATTGCTAGCGCCATCTAACCTTATAAATTGAAATGTATAGCGCCATCTAGATTTATACTACTTTTTTTGATATACGCTACTTTGTATGGCTATTGTCTATCCTTTTACTCCTTCATCCATGATTTTACTAAGTTGCATAACAAAACATGTAACTACTTTTTATCCTATAGTTGCTGTTTAGAGTCGTAATTCACGAAACTACCGCTAGCTTGACCGGCTTTTATTATCTATGGCATATGTTTTTTCAACTTTCTGTGAATAGTGAATGCGTCGGCTCTGCGTAGAGCCGCGCACACGCACACACGCGCGCGCGTCTACCTGCGCGATCACCGGCCGGCTACCATTTGCATACGATCGCGTTTTTTGTCAGGAAGCTGGTGGACCGCTCTCGGAATTTGCAAATCAATCACCGCGCGGGTGCGGCTACACGGCTGGCACCGCCGCCGAGCGCCGCGGCGCTGCTCCCGGCGACGCACTCTTGGCGAGCCTCTCGCCGCTAAGCTCACTCACTGCCTACATTATTTGACAGGTGCAGTGGAAACCTTTTCTGCGTGCAAGTTCCGCTAGTTTTATTTATAGAACGAAGCTATTAGTTTACCGTGGGTCGTCGCGTATTTAATTACAACCGTTCCAGGCAATAATAAGTTGGTCAAGTTTTTATGTCCGATACGTTATTACGAAGTAGAGTGGATTCACGGACCACCGCCTTCTAACTATATTCAGTTTATTCATAGAACCTACCTACAAGTGCTGGTTTCAAACTATTTAATGGAACAAATCAAGTAATGTAGGTAACCGGAAATGTAAAAAGCATCTACAATGCTGTCAGATTCCAACTTACGTAAGTGATGCTCAACACGCTACGTGATCGCCCGATTCGTTTACAACCAAGTTTAACTAAACATATGCACAAAACATTTCACATTCATCAGAATAATTATCCAACATCACAAGCTTTGAATCTTATGGTGTACCTACGTAGTAACCAAGGAGAAAGTTGTATTATAGCAGTAGATGAAGTTATGTCTGATCTTAGATTAAACACAGTGAAATAGCTAATTATTCGTGTTGGTATACATATTTGAACCCCGACGTGTCTCGCCCTACTGCCTCTGCACACTAACTTGTCATAAATAATGGTCGGGTCTCGAGCTCGGCCGAGCACACACCGACGAGATCGAACACTCGCAGAGATTGTTCTGAATGCGACGTGCAAGAAATAACTCGGGTTACAAAAACTAGAAATAGAGAGAAATATGCATGACGTGCGATTGTTTGGCGATCGAGGCGAAAAAACTGGCAGATGTGGGCTACCTGCGCCCGCGCCGCACACACGCGCAGCGCGTAGCGGCAGTCGCATGCGACCACGGGGCGTCGTTACCACAACCATTCTTAGTTCCATCGTATCAGCTTAAACATAGAATGGCTGTCGAAGTACTAAAAATCGCTTTAATGCCTCTGACGATATTGGTTTGATCAGCGGTAAAGCCTTAGTACATAGTGCCACACGTTTATATGAGAAGAAAATAACATTCTATTCATACCTTACAGTGCTACCAACTACAAAAAGAAACTCATTTTTTTAGATAAATATAGTTTGGATCTCTAACACCAATTCTAAGAAAACAGAAAAATATTGGCTTACGGTTAATTTGATACGATTCTCATTTGAAGTTTATCAATTGCCTAACTAAATGTATATCTTAGCTTAGGTACCCATTTCTAAATTATGATTGTCATTTTAATTCTCATCTTTTATTACCCGGGTAAACTGTTGCCTAGACCATACAATCGTGCTGTGTTAGTTTAACGGTTTAGTTTTTTAATGTATTTATATGTAGTATAGGTATATTGTGGGTTTTCCTTATAAATTATAACGAAAAAATTCCCATCACATCAAGTGGCCACTCGTATTATAACATTGTGAATCTATAATTTCGAATAACTTAACATCCGTTATAAGTTGATTCAGCGTCAATACAAAACAATCGCGTCGACGGTAATCGAATCTACGCTCTGTAACAATTCTTTCAAAAGAGAGCAGCGCGGGCGCAGCGTTATTGGATTACACGCTCCACGACACGACATTTCGAACAAAAAGTTTGTACCATTGATTACAAAAACTGGTGGTTACCGGACCGCCGCCGCCGAGCACCGCACCGAGCCGCGGACCCCGGGCCACCTCTCGATCAACACACTTTCTGAATCGCACTACAAGTGACGAGATATTTATGGTAATGAACAATACTACTCCTTATTAATTAAATCTGTTGACGGATTGTGTTTCAGTTTCACATGTAACATGGCCGCTCGCATCATTCGTCAATCGCAGAAAGCTCAATGTGTTACGCCGATATATAATCTCATGTTTTGGTGTCAATCTGTTTTTTTAGTATCGAATTTATTCAATTCCTATTATTAACTTGGGTACTTATTACAAAGAAATCTCTTCTATAATATACTATATCATGCTTTACTTATCAACTGGAAGCACGTTACTAATTAAATAATGGTTTGATAGTTAAAAAACTGCGTGACAGCAAGTTGTTCGGTTTTTGAATACGATGAGGTAGTTTAGTTCCGGCAGCAACGGCGACGGCACGGCGACGGCGCGGCGGCACGGCCCGACAGCGTGACGCACGGTCGTCGGCCACCGACTCTATCCGCCAAGCAAAAACTAACCGACATAGCTCTACACTAATTTGATTACGGACCGCGACACTTCACAAAAAACGTAACAGAAAATCCCTAAAAATATATTTATATATTATTTCGTATACATTCTAATTTAAGTAGAATTAAGAAAATAGACTCACCATTGAGGTCGAGCACCATCTGTGTGTTGAAGTAAGCACCGACGTCGCCGCGGCCCGATACTGTGGACAAACTTGTCGTTAATGTGAGCTGGTCTCTTGGGCCGGAGAGCCCTGAGCCGGGGGGGCACTGAGCCAGGCAAGTCAACGAGCAATGAGCCCCCCGGCACTGCGCCGCGCCGCCGGACGCCGCGCCGGACACCGCGCCGGGCCGCACTCACGTCAGACACTGCTCAATGACTGTCAATGAACACTAATTGAATTTAGAAACCACAAGTTGACCACTTTAAATGAAATACGTAATTGAGTTCGCTACTTGTATCGACAAAGGACGTGGGCGAATTCTGCGTCGGTATAAATCAGAAGAGACAATGCAGCCGGCAGCTGCGCCGGAGCATGGCCGGCAGTGGGCGGACGCCGGCCCACCACCACCTCCTACCTCGTGTCAATACGCGGAACGAGTCAATAGCTATATATTACCATTACTTTCTTAGAGAGAGGAAAGAAAATAAATGTATGGGTATTCCCTGAAGGAAAGGGTCCTGCTTGACCTCATCGTTACTAAAGCCTAAAAGATAACATCGTATTATAGGATAGGGAAATAGCGGGTACTATTTAAAGCGGGTGCCGACGGGGGCAGTAAATCGTGGCGGGTGAGCCGGCCCCGCGGGACCCCACATAAATCTAACCTAGCGCGGGCCGGCGCCGCGACCCGCGACCCGCCACCAGGACCCGCCACCCGCCACCAGGACCCGCCACCCGCGACCCGCCACCATCGACCATCACACTGGTAAACACTGCACATACCTACACATTGCTGATTGACCGCCCACTAATTCCTCTGACTACCAACTAATTCCTAATATATACCTACCTAAAATGTAACCGATACTAATAAAACTTCCTACCTTTATACTATTTGAAGCTGATACTGTTACCACGATGAATTTACTGGGGCAAGATTTCAACACTTTCTTTTGAGGAAAACAAATCAATAAGTGTGTAAATTATGGTGAAAATGTCTTCTAAGATTGAGTAAACATGATCTGTGTATTGTCCACGGATCTCAACAATCAATACCTACACTGTACACTCACAACAACATTCGCTTCACCAACTTTAATTTAGATAAGACACAAGCTAACAATAAAAATACTAACAGATACACAATACAAAATAAAACACAACAATAAAGATAATATCGTCTTTTAAACTAATTCGGAATACATCCATTACTGTGCTGTGGGTAACTTGTTACAAATAATGATAAGTTGAACTATTTAAATCAGGTTTACAATTTAAAAAGTAACTATCATTAATATTACAATGTAGTTATTTATATTAATAATAAAACAACAGGTATTTAAATAAGTTTTTTTTTCTATTTAGTAGGTATAAGAGTCAAAAATTAGTATGTGGCAAGTCCAATTGAAATAATTTTATTTTAAACTCTTTCTTTTAAGGTTGGTGCAGCAGTATATTAGGTGGGTGACGCGATCGACTGTCACTGGTGGTAGGGCCACGAGTCAATGGCAAACAGGACCTTCACAGAGTACGCGGAGAGTAGAGACGACAACCCTGGAGGGGGCGCGGGGGAGAGAACAGATGTAGATGAGACGAGCGGCGGGAGGCTGTGCGGGGTCAACGACCGCGGCTAATTGTGCCGCCCCGCGCCTCCCGCTGCCCCCGCCCCCGCTCTGGGTCACGCAGACCTTCACCATGCCACTACTCCAACATTCGGCCTATTTGCGGAAATCGATGGTCACAACACTGTCTCATTCACCGCACGGCCTGCACACGCATCTACGACCCCCACATTCCGGACATAGCGCCTAATTATCTCCCTGTTAAATATCAAGTGTATCATTTCGGTATGCTATCGCGTTCAAACACCCGCAGTTAATATTAAAATGTTAGGGAAATGAGCCTAACTAAAGTATTCGTAGAGTTTAAAATGCCAAAGTCGCTGAAGGACACCCAGTTAAAATGAATTTAATAAATAATTTGGGCACGTGCAATGGTAATAGGTATTTTATTAGTAAGCAGAATATATAGCTCCGCAAAAATATTAATTTGGTTTGCCCAAGATTTAATTAGAATATCTTATTACAATTAGAATGAATTATAAACCTGGTTACCTATTCAAATAACTTATGCCAAATGAATAACAAAATAAAAGTTAAAAAATAATACGTAATATTACGTAGCTTCCCGTCGGCCACAGTTGACATTAATTGTCTATTTAATTCATATTTAATACGATTTTTCTTTTAATTGTTGATTTTCAGAAAAAACGTAATGGGGAATGTCATTAAAATGTGTTTATTTAACATACTTTATAACTAGGAGTATTACAAAGTTGGTGCTCATTTGCGGAGATTATGTCAAATTTGAAGTAAGTAGCACAAAAGTTACAGATGAAAAAATGGTGGTCGTTTGGAGAAAAATTATAAGTATATTACATATTTGTATTGGAATATTCCTCTATTGTATTTTAATGCAGTGTTATTAACTTTTGCAGAGTGCAATGTATATACGGTGATGACAATCTAGATTATTTTAAATGCAGGCAGTGTGTGAGATAGTTTGTTTGCATGTGGCATCGCGGCAAGTGTAGCGCGGTGTGTCGCCGGTGCGCGGGCGGCGCGGCGGAAGCCTGCGCGCGCGCACCCTCCATTACTCCGGCAAACAACGCGTGACTGCTACACACACCTACAATTACCTCGATGACATTATTACTCAAATTACCCTCCAAAGTGTCTCCACCACGACTTTACATTATCGTTGTTTGAACATAATTCAATTGTTATTTGAATCTAATTTAAAAATCACACCGTAGCCATCAAGTTGCTTTCCTATTATTTTTAAATCACAGTCGCTAATGTGGGCAGGTAGGTATATAGCATGCTCCACGTGGACCTTGGGACTCTGTGGCAATCGAGTGACGGAGGCACTGCCAAGCGCGAGCTCGGACCGCGCGGTGCAGGGTTCAAAAGTTAAAGTTTCTACAATTCTTCAGAAGGGGTTACACCTACAATGATGAAAAACAAAGCAAAATCGAAAAACAAAAATAGTCAACGTAGTATGTAACAATAAAAAAATATGTTATTATGTGCGTTAGTGCGTATGTATGTATGTATGTAATTTTCATTATGTTACTTCAACTTAAGTTTTATTGAAAAATAAAACGGATAGGTTTTGAATGTGGAAAATAACTAGAGTACGTAATAGAGTAACCTTATACCTTATTTCTACGAGAAAAGCATTTAATTGCGGGTGAAATCAAAGGGCGGAAAATTTGTTTAATCATAAATCAAAATCGACCTCCTTGTAAGTTTGTATTCACCTACACTGCCTTACTATTAAATTGATGTACCTAACTTCTTAGATTTACGCGATCATTATTACTTGAATTGAACTCTTTTTAACGGGTTTTTACGCGTTTATTATTTTATTTTTGATTTCCCAAACGTCGTACGTCAAACATCTGTCTTCCCGTGACCACGGTATTTGTAAAAAATGTCGAAACGTCGAAATATAAAAAAAAAATAAACACGTAAAAACCCGTTAAAATAAGTTTAATTTCAAGTGCCTATAAAATTGATTTTAATTTGGTTTTCACCTTCATAAAAACAATATTTTCGAGGAGTTTTGTAATCAAGTTGGCAGAAAGATCAAAACAGGCTCGGGTCGAGTCACTAGCATTATCAAATCAGTCCTTACTACAGCTGTGTGTTATTAATAGTCTGTCAAAGAAACCCAAAGACAGACGGACGGACCCGGCACTGGTCTCGTGTGTCTCGGGACCCAGGAGGAACTTCCCCCGGGTAGATAGCCAGGGTGGGGGTTCACAGAGTTGCAGCTCGTGGAGGAGGGAGGAGTTGTCATTGTTTTACTCGGGATGCTTTAGAAATTTATGTATGGGTAAGGATTTATTATTTTTAATGTTCCGTGCCAAACCAAAAATATAATGCGAGTCGCATACAGATTTAATTAATTGTTCGTATGTTTATCTGTCTCTAGCGTAGGTAAATTAAATCAGAAAACAGTCAGTGCGTTCCTAACAAATAAATAAAAATTCCGATTTAAAATATTGCTTACGGTTGGCAGTTGATTTTTTTACTGTTCGTAAATACATTTGTTTCAAAGAACGCGTACAGGAAGTATTAATAGATATTAAATATTTGAGCCTGTTATCCACGATAGCTTAAAATAAGACTTATGCCGTCTATCAAACTAAACGCTTTTCATTGGTCCGATGAAAGTCAATGATTTTAATAACTATCCTAGCGTTTTGTATGACAACCGGATTGTCACTAGTAGAACTTTTATCAAGGAGTTTTTGCACGTTTGTGACCTTTGTCGTTGCAGCTTTGGGCGATTCTGTATCATGCTGGACGGGTACGGACGGGTAGACAGAGAGGAGGCTCTGAAGATCACGCAGACAGAAAGAAGCGGCTTAAAACTTTTTTTATTCCGTGCTAAAATATAGGTAATGATAGGTATTTTTAATAATGTGGGTTTCAAAAACTAAATAATTATAGTAAAGGTAATTTTAGCCTTAATATTAACCATAACTATGCTCCCCGTCCTGTCCTGATGAAAATTGTAACGCACGGACGTATTTTTTTGTTTTAAGTAAGTGTAACTAAGACTTTTGGTAAAATACATAAAAATCACGTTCTTTTTGATGTTATAGTGTTATCTAGTGCACGGTATTAGCTAGCTACTAAAACCGAACTACATAATTTAGTCACGGCGAGCGGGTTGAGCAGCGAAACTTTGTTTCAGATAGTTGAAACTTAAACAACTGCTCAGTCCATACCTGCTTAAAATTTTGGTTCACATGTTTTTATTATCGAGAAATTGTTTCAAGTCGGTTCCTACAAAATCGACCTATTTATGAAATATGTATTTTATTATCAAATTTATTCTGCAATTAGCAATCCTAATTAATTTTTGTAGGTCCGACAGGAAGTTGAAAGCATTTGAATATTGTAAGCCTATCTTGTAGGTACTACAAAATACTCAAGAACTTATTTCCAAGTAGGGGCGGCAAAAATTAAATGAAATGAAGTGGATCATAGATAGTAGGTCTGTACCCGGAGTCGTTGGTTCCTGGCTGTCCGCGGACTGCGGACTGGTATACAGCTCCCGACTTACATTTGGAAATAATCGACAATCGCCAATAATTATTTAATCATGCTAAAATGGGATTAACCGTAAGTAGATGGGCGCTAATTTGTTTTATATCCCACTTTACGTGATCTAACTATAATCTTATACTATTAATTTCAATAGAATTCAATGGTTTTTGTACGTACTTCATTCAGTAATTGCTCAGCTATAGGTATTTGTTATTTGCGAACTTTAAGGAACAGGAAGGAAACCCTTATTATTGTGTTCATTAATTAAAACATTTATAAAACCTTACAAAGGGAAGTTATTATTGTTTGTAAACAACTTCAAATAACACCAACAATGTTCGCGAAATGAAACATGACATTTACAGCAAAAAGGTACCTATTAATTTTAACAAGTTGGCAATAAGGCTTCTTAGCAGGACCCTATATAATATATTACACTACTTACCTTTTACACTATTTTTGATCAATAAAATAAGGCAAAAACCATGTAGCGAACTCAATTTAACGGATTGAAGTGGTGGTGGTGTCACGTGAGCGCGGGGCGCGGGCCAGCATCACAACACAGCACTGGGGCGGCGCGGCGCGGCGGGCGAGCGGGCCAGCGGACGCACCGAGCGGGCGCGGCGGCGGCCAGGGCAGCTCGCGCAGGCGCATGGAGCAGTCGAGCGGCTGGTCGCGCAGCGCCAGCGCGGGCATGGCGCCGCGGCCGCCGGGAGTGGGTCGCGCCGTGACTGAGAGCGTCCGCCCACCGCGCGCCGAGCGCAGACACTGAGCCGCGAGCCGCGCGCCCCGCCCACCGCGCCCCCGCCGCGCCCCGCGCCCCGCGCCCGCCGCCCGCCGCCGCGCGACGCCCCCGCCACCCACCGCCACCTACTTATTTACGTATCGTATATTAAAAGGGTTTTCCGCGTGCTTGTATAGATTTCCCGACGATTTTACATATCGCGCCAAGATAGCTGCCATCACTGACATGTAGAGCAGCTCTAAGTAGAGAGACGAATATGCACCGACACAATTATTTTCTCAAGCTGACATAGATATTAAACTTCAAGAGTGAAAAAAATATATTTCAAAATAAAAGTACTTGTTAAATGTTTAACATATTGTATCAGAGAATGTTAGAAGTGACGTAGATGAGTGTGGCGTGTTGTGGGTTTGTTGGAGACAGCTTGTAGTAATGAATGAGAATTTGGCGTTGTGCGTGACGTCACGCGGGTCATCGCCCGCCTGAACTTGAACTCGCCGCCACTCCACCACACATACACATACTACACTGTATTAACTAAATTAACTAGATCATCGCTTGCTTCGTCTGATACACGTTATCTACTTCTCCTCCTGCTGTGACATCAGTTTGCTAACATGCGTGTTCAAGGTGGGTACGGCAAAGAACTTTTCAATCACAAGTAAGTAAAAAAATAGTAAAAAAATCCTCCTTCTACTAACTGTGGTAAGTATTACATTCCTTTACTTCTTTAAAATAACCTGTTTAACGACATTTCAAAATTTTATCTTAATGATTATACTTTGCATTTAAATACTCAGAACTATTTTTATTTTATTAGATAATTAATTAGTACTTAGTTAATGTTAGTTGTGAGACTGTGACCAACACATGATTACGTATTAAGATTTAGAGTCACGTCTTAAAGAAAGGTGATTTAAATAACAATAGCGTGGTACGGAACTGATCGGGTGTTGTGCAAAAACTGCGACGATCCGGCGCCGGCGCAGGTACCGCCGTCTCTTGCTTGGCCTGTTATGCGAATCATACGAAAATATTATTTTATAAAGAACCAAGCGACTACAGATAAGTGAACGTTTGCAATACACCTCAGATCTCCTGTCTTCCCCAATCAGCAGCCGGGTTATATAGGTTACATTAAAATAAAGTTACAATGTAGATCACAGAAGTGGGTCACGGCAACAAATAAACAGATCGGATACTACAATAGAGTTGAGCGAGATGAGTGAGCGGGGTCCGGGGCGAGCTAATTGTGGCGCGCCCGCGGCCGGGGGCGCATCTGCCGCCCCCGCGCACCTGGCGCCCCCAGCCCCACACTGCGCATGCAGATTTCTATTGTCGCACCCAGACTACACTCCGATCACCAACTACTGGAAGTGGCCGCGTCACGTACCAAACAAATGAGTTATCAATGAAGTCTCTGCCAGTTAAATGTCCAAGACAGGCGAGTTCCCAAAATGTTTATTCTCATTATTTCGCCGCTAATAGCCCGGTTTTTGATCATTAAGAATGTGAAGTTGGCTACTTGTAATGAACCATTATAAATCGCGTCATTCACGGAACTGATGTAGCTACTCAACTCAATTAGTTGACATGGTAGATACGAGCACGACTTCAATATTAACACCCGCAGACCGCAAACGTTGCATTTACCCAGTCTTACAGTTCGGTTGAACCAGAGTAGGTGCTCGGAGCAGAGGTCGCAGGTCGAGGGGTGTCTAGTGGCATTTCAATATTATGACGGATACTTATTGTTAACCTAGTTTAGATTTATTGCGACAAAAAAACATTTATTAAAAATAATTTACGTAAGTTAGTAGTGTCACATCCATTTCTGTAGGTGCGCGTCCGACCGGTGGATCTGTGCTCTAATGGACGAGTGAATTTATGAGTTTAGCGATATTGGCCGACACCCGAGATACGAGATCAATGGTGGCGAGTGCCAGTTGCGCGACAGTTGTGGCTGTTGCACCGGCCACGTGCACTACGTAACTTCGCTTTTCAATTTCGTCTCTGTTTTACTTTAATACCTAAAATACGTGTACCATATCAACATACGTCTCACTTAATAAAACCTTAAATAAAACTGGTGACAATAGCACCACCTCAGACATTTACGTTACACAAGGGACAGGTATCAATTACCCGATACAGGTCGCTAGTCCCTGCGAGAAACATGTCTACTGGGATCCCTTCAGACAATATAAGATAATGTCTTGCAGGTGATCGCTACTTTAGGTTCCGTATAACGATGTGTTGATGTAGAGTAGTTGAGCGCGATGGAGGGTTCTCCAGGAGGTGAGGTTGGCGCCCTCACGCGGCGCGGACTCCCCACAAAGATCACTATTTTTCAAATAAATGTACAAGCGGACTACCGTACAGCGTAGTTATTTAATATGCATATTCCATAAAATCTCAGGAACTACTAAGTTGTTTTTACTGGTTTCAGTATTTTGACACTTTATTTGCAGTTGGATATAATTTAAGTATAATAAAAGTTTCTTAGAAACTGGTTTCCAATTAAAAATCTATTGAAAAGTAGTTTGCTTTGTTAATTAATGATTGCCTCTGAATGACCATGACCGGGTAATTACTATGATTTCACTACATTTAGCTAATGTTCGACTGAATTGGTGTAATCGGGTCTTGAGCATACATACATATGATCACAGCGGGTCTTGAGCATACATACATATGAACACAGCTGTTGACCCTTTGGAGGTAGCCAGAGCTTCAAATGAATGATGTTTCAGTATCGATAATGCATTGGCTTGAGGTAATGATAGTGACAGAAAGTGTTGTCGGTGATAGGTTGCAAGCTGCATCACCCAAACATCGCATCTCTGATCCCTGAGTCCCTCTTAATCGGCAATATTGTAAGTTTTCTAAAATGTGATAAAATTGGGACTTCCTACTAATATTATATGGAAGCTTTTTAGAAACAAAATTGACTGCCCCCAACTCCTGCAACGATTTCAACTTAACGTCCCAAAAAGTTCAACAATATTATAAATGTAAAAGTTTGTGAGTATGTATGGATGGATGTATGGGGATGTATGGATGTTTGTTACTCTTTCACGTAAAAACTACCGGACGGACTTTAATGAAACTTTACAATAATATAGGTTAGGTATACATCAGAATAACATATAGGGTACTTTTTACCGCGAAAAATTTCTCATCCCTACGGGAAACTGACTTCCACGCGAACTGAGTCACGGGTGGCCACTAGTATGTTATTGATTCTCAGATACACCCATGGTAGGCAAACTATACTCCACTAATTATGTAGAGGTTCTGTTCATTGTGTACATGACATCATGTGCAGCGTCGGAGTACGTCGGTGGTGGGCACCACCCTCACGGGCGGAGAGGACTCACCGTAGCGCAGGCAGGAGCGGGCGGGCGCGGCGCGGCGCGGGGGGGGCAGCACGCACACACGCTGCAACAATCAACGCACACCATTGCAATCACTATATCTTTACTAAATTTTACAAATAGCATGTCCACACGAAACATTATTTAAAGGGGAATTATAAAACGAGCGAATAAAAAATAAAATAACGACTGATGATGTCATACTGTTTTAATAACTTGAGCGGTATGAATTTGAGTAAACGATAAATTTACTAAACTAACGATGAATATTGATTGATAAAAATATCCAGAACGAGCTTACAAAAAAGGGTTTTGATTAATCCATTTCAGATATTAAACTACTATCCGTGCGACTACATTACTAAGTGAGCGACTTACAAATACGGAGGCGGCAACTTCAATATTAAAACAGTTTCTATTTTTCCAATTGAGGTTTTATTTACGATCTACTAAAAAGTTCACTTTTAGCAAATTTTGCTAAGCTGAGATATTCCATTTAAGATCTTATGATTTTTTATTTTGATACTACTCCAGTAGCAATAGCCATCAATTGCACTTCTATTTGTTTTCCTATATTTTCTCAACATAACCGGCTTTTCTACTATTATGCAATAGCTAGGATAGGTTAGCGAGGAGCGCAGCGACGAGCGTGTTAGGTTGACTTTTGCCCCACATGAGCGAACCGAGCGAGCGTAGCGAGCGTGGTGCGGCAGCACCCGGTGAAGCGCTTATTAAGCTAATATGAAGCTTCCATTTTGTATTTTAAGTGACTCAAAGTAATGTTTGTAAGTTGCTGTTTTGTTGATTTAACGTCACTCACAGTCAGTCGCTCACTTAGTAATACTATAACCTAAATTAATTATTTTTGACACTTAAAATTTTTATTTACAGTCACTCGTTTAAATACTACCCTTATTTAAAAGTTGTACCCAAATGCGTGTATCAAAGTCGGAGGTGACTCCTCGCTAAATAATTCAGACTTATACCAATAGGTATCACACAATACAACTATAATTACCTACTGTCCGTAGGTACGTGTGTCAGTTTACTACTAACAGAGTAGTTTACAAGAAGGAAGATTTAGAAGACAGACGTATATTAAGGTGTAAAAGGGTCGTAAGAGTAATACATGATCATATCAACTAACTTGGTTCTTTCCGTGGGAATGTATCAAAAGTATCCTCTGTGCTAGAGATAATCAGTCGTGGTAGTTAAATTTTTTTATTTATTAAAAAAATGTATACCTATTTAAGTTTTGTCAAGATAATGAGTCATACTCGGTTCAGTATTAAATACTAACAATTCTAAGTTAAAAGCTATATTTTTCTATCGGTGTTTATTAGTTTGATATGGAGGGTTCCCGGAGCGGTAAGTCACCGCACGCGTCGCGCGGCGCAAAAACGCGGATCACCTGCGCGTTAGACGCAAAAACTAACAGAAAAACTGCCCCCGCGCAATTAGCACTCTAACGCCGGAACTAATGGCGCGTCGCCCGCCACCTGGCAGCACCATAGACGCGGCGAGTCACTAACACGTAACGAGGTCACCTAGAGGATTTTTCGATGCGAATTTTCCTTCGGATACCATTTTAGATAAAAAAAGGTCCGGTCGATGTAGGCCCGCCTCGCGGGAGGCTCACTACGCAGATTGCCCGCATTATGTAGATGTATGCGAACATAAAAGTCGCCCCCGCACCCCCGTACATAGAGCCTCCGTCCCTTTTTCAGACGCAATCAAAATATAAAGTGAAAAGCGCGGGGCGGGTGTCGGGGGCGGCGCCTCGCCGGTACTCTAATGTATTCACGTTTCCCGAGCCACTCATTTTTTATCGCAGTCGCGCGGCGCATTAGAATTTCTAGGCGAGAAAATCTCTCGCACACTACGACGCTCGGCGACCGCATCTGAAAACGCACCTTGTGGCCACGCCGCACGGTCGCGAATAGCGTGTGGCGGCGGCGAGGTGTGCGTGTCGCGGAGGCGCGGCGCGGGGAGGGCGCGGGGGCCGCGGCCGGGGGGAGGACATTGTAAATTCGCGCGGGGTGTGGGCCGGGGGCCGGGGGGGCGCTCGATAAGCCCTCACGCTGCTTCCCGCGGCCCGCCGGCGCTGCTTGCCGCCGCCGCCGCCCGGCGCCGCTCGCTGCTCGCTGCTCGACTACCGTCAGGTGGGCGGCGAACTGATCACCGGCGTATTTCACGCGACCATTGTTCTCGTAATACACTGCTTTACCGAGCCTCGATAAGTACACACACTTACAAATACCTCTTCAATCCTGCAGTTTTCTTACAATGAGATACCATTTACCTTTAAACTAAAGAAATTAATAAGGCTCAAGTCTTGTTTACAAACTTTCAATAAAAACTTGTCCCGACGGCGAGGGCAAAAACGCCCCATGTAATAATGTAGCGATCAATAGTAAATGGAGTGTAACTAGCGAGGTAACGGTACCTGCCACAGCACTGGACTCCCCTCGGACACACAAAGGTCAGCCACTTTCCCCGACCTTGCTCCTCTAACTGTTCTCTGCGATATCAACTACTTACACTGTTCTTAACCATTACTTGCTTAATTGAACTCATGAAAATACGCCACAGGTTCAAGTACCAATACAGTAATTAAAAAAAAAATCAAATTTAATGTAATTCATATCAACATGGGCCTATTTGTAAAATTTTGTGGACAAAGCCAGACTCAAAATACGTAACTAATACGTTATTACTATTTTTATTGATGCTTGTTTATTAAAATAGACAGGCAAAAAGTTATATTTCAGTTAAACACAAAATTTATTAAGCATTTCTTAAAATTGAAACATTTTATGTTTTGTTTTATGTCAACTATGCTGATAGCAGATAAATGATTGAACTGAAGTATTGCCACTAAATGATATTAATTTTGTTATGAATTAATGAACAGTTGAGCACCAATTCATTGGCTTCTCAACCAGAACCAGTATTGCAAACAAGTTTATATCCTCAGTCGTACAGTCTACATCAGCGCTGGTACCGTGGACACTAGATCACGTTGTATCGGCAGGCTGTAAGACGTGTGAGGGTGTACGTTGTACGGTGCTCGGGGGCGGTCGGGCCCCACCGAGCCTGGGGTCTGTAGTCGCGGTGCTCGTGTGTTGTGCTGCGTACGACGGTTGGTATTATGTATGTATGTGGCATGATTGAGACAATAGATGGTGGTGTTGCATGGTAAACACTTCGCGGAAGGAAGCACCAGCCACCTGTGTCCATTGTATTCACTGTATTATGTAAAATATGTCGTAATTAATCGTAATAGAGTGTCCAAACAGGCTAATCATACTGCTTAATCGGCAGTTCCCGGTACCTACCGCTCATGACTTTTAGGAAATATCTACATTAGTAGTTTTTTTCCATTTTGAAATAAGAACTTAAAACAATTTAATAATATATAATGTGAGAACATTCTTACTAATTTGTAGATATAGGTATAATGTAAACCCCTGCAGTGTGTCCTGCACATGACACGGCCGGATACACCTACCTACTGCTGCACTCCTGGGATTCTCCACACGTCACTGTTATTAACACAATACAAGTTTAGTGGTTTCCGTTCAGTAAATGCAAGTTCTTGTACCTTGCATGTACATTGTTAAATAAATATGTGGCTGGAATGACTCAGGGCATCACATCACAGCGACACCTCGTTCCTTCCTGGTCAGCATATTGGCATCGACCTGCACCAAGTAAGTTCTTAATAAGAAGGCTGTAAGGAGTCGTTACAATTAAATGTCAAATCGTATAAGTGCCTACTGTGGTTTCTGAGCTCGAACTCCTATCCGCTCTCTTGGCCACGCTGCTAGGACACTCACTAAAATCTGGCACCGTATTTGAGCATATGGCTATTAACAGCGCTGATATTTTTTTTTACCCTTAACTTAACTTTTCTTTAGTACAGAAAATCTCAATAATTTAAATTTGTATATCATTGAATAAATAAATGCTTTAACGAAAAAAACACAATCAAGTAGAGAAATTATTGCAAAACCATATCTGGTATTGTTGTTCACGAAAACAGAGGCCATTCCGGTCACGAGGCGCACACCTGCGCGGCGCGCGCGCAGCATTACAATACTCTCCTCACCTGGCGGGGCGACACTAGCCTTTGTCCAGATCACAATAGAGTCCTGCCTGTGTATCATCTGTAGCTATCGGTCAACGATCATTACTTTGCCTAAGTACTTTTTATCAGGTGTTGAAATAAACTTTGTTCTCAATACGATGTGATGTGATCGAAGAATGCAAATTTATGCGTGACTCGAATGTAAATATCCGAAGATTCGATTTCACTTGAAATATTAGTGGTTTCGTTTAAGCGATTACAAACATGAACCATATTTATTGGTATATGACGGTTATGTTGTGTGTTCGTGGTGCGTGCGGCGTGCGGTGCTGCCTCCTCGGCGCAGGTACCAACAACTATGACTCCGTTCAACAAGTCACACCACTTTTTAGCGCGTGGCCTATTGTTATAATTCCAATTTAGAAAAAAGAAAATTTTGATTTTTACTCAATTCATGGTGCTCTAAGACAAATTATTATTATGTTAAACTATTATTGGAATCTGAAAATTCTGATAGACAGTGATCCCTTGAGGCAGGGTCATGCGCAAAGGCGCGTCTGAGTTTTGTTTTCATTATTCAAACCAGGATTCCGTATGAATGACGAGGCTTTCTTGGTCTTGAAATGTTTTATGATTGGCAAGAAGGTTGCATTTTAAATATTTGAGTATAATTTTCTATAAAATGCAACTGCGAGCAGTGTGACGTCGCGGCGCGGGCGCAGTGATGGCGCGGATAGCGGGTATGGTAATATTTCGCGCGCTCGTGCCGCGTCGCGCGTTGTATCGCCGGATCGCCGCACGCGCCGGTAAATCACCCGCTCCGCCTCGTAACGTAGCGCATCTACAAAGTTAATTAACTAAACATCGAGATTAAATCTGCAAACACTGCCATATTTCATATTGGAACTGAATCTAGACTCCTTTTGTGATTGGATTTAAAATAAAAATTTTCTAGTAACTAGTTCATATTCAACAAACTTTTTAACACTCTATTAGAGATAAAAGATAACATGAAAGATGCAATGCGTGCGATGGAAAGCATCAGCCATGGCACAGCCGGTGACATGTAAATCTGTAGTGGGGCGTGTGAACTGCCGCCGCCGCCGCCGCCGCCGCTATCGCACGCACATCAACCGGTTGTTACTAGACGAAGGCAAAACATGCCAAAATGTCACGTAGGTTGTCGCTACTTATTGAGTCGTCAGTCTCAAGCGAGGCAGGCAGATGAGTGTGAGCTGCTAGAAGCGTGGGCGCGGCGTGGGAACCCCGCAGTCGGCGGCCGCTCTCTTCCCGCTCGAACCCGACCACACTCAGGAGTCGGGGCGGCCTCTACAACTACAGTCTGTTCTGCCTGCCTGACAAGATCATCATTATAATCACACGCTGCGCTACCCACATACTCTTGCACTTCGAGTGCAAACTGTAAAATGAATTGCATTTTATTACACTTAA
Organism: Emmelina monodactyla; assembly: GCA_916618145.1. Lineage (NCBI taxonomy): Eukaryota > Metazoa > Arthropoda > Insecta > Lepidoptera > Pterophoridae > Emmelina > Emmelina monodactyla. Next base: position 194,796 of record OU745300.1, read on the forward strand.
TACTTATTTTAATTAAGCAAATTTACATCTCGTTACTTTAAGTTTACATCGAATCAAGAAGTGTATTTTACGTGTTTTTAAAAGTGTTTCGTTGTAGTCAGTTAATGTTCTTTTGTATAATTGAGTAATCATTCAATCTTTACAAATATTATATTTTTTATGTTATAACTAATATGAAACTCTGCACGTTTGTATGCCCTTCTATATTTTCCGCTTTCACGATAAGACGGCTGAACAGATTTTAATTAATGTTGGTGTTGTTAGACATCCTGGGAAGAAAAAAGGACACTTTTTACATTGGGAATTCATTTTAGCCTCATTCCCATTGGAAAACCACTGTAACACGAGCAAAGCTTTTATACACTGGGAAGAGGCGGACTGAAACCCTAGAAAGGACATTACCTAATTTTTACCCTTAGTCCAAAAGTCTTCATTCCCATTACTTCCTACTTAATTTAACGTACGGGCTTTGTTGCTAAATGGATTTAGGTATTTAAGTAGGTAGATAATTTGACACTTTGGGAATCAAATCAAATCAAATCAAAATTCTTTTATTCATTATAGATTATGTAACATATACTTAATGAACGTCAATGTTACAAACTTCGATTTTACCTAACCGTAGACCGAGAGAAAAAAGCCGGCGGAAAAAAACTCCCAGCACTCTTTTTGGAAATTATACAATCATACTTTGTGCATTCAGTGAACATATAAATTGTTTTCTCGTACCTAAACTCAACACTATAAAAGTAAAAAAATATAAAACTGCTAGTACGAACTAATTAAGGACTACTTCCCGCACCACAATTCGAAACCAGAGCAGACCGTTTCCCGAAGGCGGCACCTGATCACAGGTATGACGTGTGATCCAGCTATCGTCCTACTCAACCATATTAGAGGGAATTGGGCGACCCGTTTACACAACGCCACCGCCCCAGTAGCTTTCGAGGCGAGCATGACTACCCTGGGCCAAATAAGGTACAGATTATAATAGGCTGTTTGTACTCTTCTCGGAAAAATATGTCGGAGTCGGTATGTCGGACATTAAATGAAACTAAAGGACGCCATGTATCTGCTTTTCATGAGAAGCTTTGTAAAATGCTAGGGTGATAAGCCTAACAAGAAACATGACGTCCGACGCGTGCGCCGCAAGAAACCTGTCAAGAAAGAGTAACGCGGGAATCGTCCATGAGCAGTCGTCTTTACATCATACAATTTGTTATCTGATTTTATATTGAGTTATTGCCTAAGTTAACAAGTTTGTATTCTATTGCTGTATCGGAAGTCGTCAATACGAAAGCTAAGTATTTTTGTATCCTTTAATCATGTTAACTAGTTGGTAGATTTCTGTGAGAAATGTAATAGCCGGATTTATACCGTTCCTTTGTACCTATTTGAATTGTGATTGTGATAATGGCAGTGTGGAATTTGTTCACCGGTTTCTTCTCCACACAATATGTCAGACAGATCGTAGCTAGATCGAATTTATTAAATTTATTTAGGTTATTAAAGCAAAGTTAAAAGTTACACCTGTTTCTTCCTTATTTCAAATACCCTTGTTCCCGTTCCTTATGGTATTGAGGCAGGTCATTTCAATACAGTCAGTTGCATTAGTTTTATCCAATTATTGAGCTAAAGTAGTTGATAGATTGTCCCTATATTCTTTCATAATGCTTTAAGTAACTTTTTGCTGCCTTCTACGCCCACTAAATTAGATCTTAAGCATTCTAGCCTTAAGATAAGACACCGCCAGCGACAAATATATATTTTCTTCTCGGTTTCGTCATTTTCACTCCAATCAGGGGATTCCATAACGCGGCATGTTTTTTTTTCACTAGTAGTTCCTGAGATTAGGGCATTTGAACATGTAAACCAACTCTTCAGGTTTCTAATATTGGAATCGATGAAGGAATCATACCTATGGATTTGTCTTACCTGCCATAAGTGAGCCTTTTAAAATTTATGTTTTACTCTACGACAGTGGCTGCCCGAGACGCGCACTGTTAGAGCGAGGGCATCACATCTCATTAGTTATACCTACACTCGGCCATGGTATGTACCGCTGCCCTCAACGAAGTGGAACCTCGATTCGGGCACAAAAATAAGACTCCTTACTCCGTGTAATAATATAACTCCATGATAACCGCACACATGACATTGGTCGCATTATAAATTGAATCGAAATAAAGAGATACCTACCTACAAACGAAGATAGTAAACGAAGCCACAAATATGAAGTAACTAGTCAATCTCCATATTTAGTGCTGACATAAATAGACATAGTATCGAGTTCATGCGGATACTACGTGAGACGAGGCAAATCAGAAAAAAACTTTAATATTTAGCATGCAACTCGATATCATACTTAACTATTTATATTCGAATTGAATGTTGTATGAGTTCATAGAATTGGGGTACTTGTAATACAAGTCATCAATAGTGGAGTTGTATTCCCGTGTACAAGGCGGCAGGTGAGCAGGTGTGTCACGTGCCAGCGTCGTGTCCGCGAGGAGGTCGCGCGCGGGACGTGGCGGGGCGCGGCGGGACGTGGCGGGACGCGGCGGGACGTGGCGGGACGCGGCGGGACGTGGCGGGGCGCGGCGGGACGTGGCGGGGCGCGGCGGGGCGCGGCGGGACGTGGCGGGACGCGGCGGGACGTGGCGGGACGAGGCGGGACGTGGCGGGGCGCGGTGGGACGCGGCGGGACGCGGCGGGACGCGGCAGGGACGCGGCGGGACGTGGCGGGGCGCGGCGGGTCGCGGCGGGACGCGGCGGGACGCGGCAGGGACGCGGCGGCCGGGCGCGGGCGCTGGGGGCGGTAATTAGCTGCCGGATAATTTTATGTCAGAGGGCGCGCAATTTCACGCCCAGCTGTCGCACCATGCTCACTAGTCACTACATCTGTTCATAAAAGCACGATCGCGATCTTTACTTTGAAGGTTACAGAAATCAGTAACAGGAATTTCAGGAATTTGGAGCCATTGGAAGTTAACATTGTTCGTTTACATTCAGCATTAATAGGCATCATTTATTGAAACCATACAATATTACAAATATGTTCATTCCTTACAGAAGCCACGGTACATGCGAATCTACATCTACTTAGATAATTTTTAGATAAAACTGGTAAATAAACCATGGCGCGTGGCGTGAAGGTCGCGGGTGATGGGCCCGTTGCCCACTGCGATATACATTCTCCTGATTGAATTATCATGTAAATGTATAACTGGGCTTTGGCAACGACACGAGACGCCGACCTAGCAGATCGTAAATTGTCGCGCTCTACCACAAGGACATTTGCCCCGGTCATATGAAAGGAATCAGTCACAAATCACAAATCCTTATAATATGCCACTGTAGCTGTCAACCCGCTCATCGTATGTAAGTGGGCTAGCTGTCGGCTCATACATATTTGCAGTAGACGGCGCCCGCACAATTGGCGGCGTCTTTTTTAATTCAGCAAATTGCCAATAACTGGACGAGCTTCCTCGCGCTCGCTTTTTTTCTATTTGTGAACACTTAACAACAACATCAGCCGGGTATTAGTCATGCTATAGCTTAACAACTGAAGTTTTCATGAGAAATTATTAATGTGTAGCTATTATTAATGTATATATTTCAGAGAGCTTAAACTTTACATCACTTTAGAATTCAAAAACGTACGACGTAAATGTAAACGTCAAGTCCCCACGTAGCATAATCATCTTTCTATAAGAAGTGGCATAACATCAGCTTTTAGACAAAGTTGCCGTGGGAAGATTAATGTGAGGAAGTAAGCTATTAATTAGGTAGGAACTTGGCTAAATATAGCATCGCTGTATTGAACGTGGTTCCGAAATAATCGCGTACGCCACCGCTACGGTTCCCAGGTTAAGGCAGAAGGCTGGGTGATTATACGCAAGAAACGATACAATATCTGCGCAGTCGGCGCATTGTATGCAGATCCGCGACACCTCGCCGCAGCACAGATAACTGTCGCAGCGAAGATCGTCGAAGTAGTTATCGCTGCGCGTGCAGCCCCGTGATGACAACTACAATCGCCTCGAATCTTGCGCCGCATCGCTCTGACACCCATAATGCACCGCCTCCTGAGAATACAGAATTACGAAGCTCGCCTTATCTCCGCATTGAACGCCGTAATAAGAAATAAACTCTCCATATCTTTCCATATTAACGTAGCGAACAATGCGATGTCCTCGCGTCTATGAGAGCTGCTATCTGATCCGCGAACACTAAAAATTAAATAAAAGCATATCATATTCGCTTTAAGTGAAGGTTGGCGTTGTGTCGCGGTGCCAATTACCGAGTATCTGATGGCGCTAACAAGCCGATGTGTATCTGGGGACCACCGCACCGCATTCAAATTCCGATATCGAGTAGAGCACGGGCGGCGCGCGCACCGCGATCCGGGCCGTATCCCGGCGCGGCAAGGTGCAGTTCTGCGCGCGCGCCGGCTAGTTTGCATGACGGCGCGTGAATTACGCGTCCGCTCGTTACGCGGCGAGCTGTCCGCGATCGCGATACCGCCGCGGCCGCCGTGCATCACCGCGATACCGCCGGCTGCTGCCGACCACTCTTCACGCCAGCCGGAAACTAACACCGTTTGCTTGTTGCGATCTCTTAAACAAGCCTGATATAATACATTATTTCGGTGACAATAATAAAACTTAAAGATTATTTCTTTTAGCCTAATTTCAGCAAGTATAACAGCAATACACAACAACAAAGAAGTTTGGCCGCGGCCTGTTTGACTGCATCGCCTGGTTCCGCTAGATTTATGGCGTCTAACCATAGAGCGGCGCATCAATTAAACAATTTGCGTACACATTCGCCGCCGCTGTTTATTAATCACCGCCCGACCGTCCGCACTCTTCCAACTCGACCAACTGATCTACCCTATGATTTTAAGAGGCAACTACGAGTTTTTTTGTATCAGCGGTTTGCATCATTTCGCAGTAATTTGTGGGTCGTTTATCAATTTTAATTGTATGGTTTCGGTTTCCACCGAGTTGTTTATACCTATTTAAAGGGAGCTTCTCATGAAGCACCAATAAAAGTTACAAGTGGTAAGACGATTGGCGTGTACTTTTTCCGGCAGCAATTCGATAAGTGTCGTCGGGGCGGCGGCGGCGCGTAATGACCGGCGCGGGCGCACTAATTGAGCGCCACCACCGCCGTGAGAACACCCGCCACCAGCGACCACTGCACCACAATCTCATCTGTTAGACTAATACATTAGAATTATTTTTGATAATGTCTAACTTACATAAAAATAAGTTTGTTTCGTTGGATAATTTCCATAAGAAATGAAGTAGATGGTATGTAAATATGGAACTCGTTAGTTGAGTTCGGGATGATAATGGCTGAGCCACGTCGGTAAGTAGGCTGCGTCCGAGTTCCCATAGTGTCGCGGCCTGTCATCAGCTGCGCCGGCGCCGCCCGTGACGCTGCTGTTCCCACCGACGCACCGAACACCTCGCGCACCATTACAGATACATTGCTTTTGTGGTTAGTGTTTGTTTTTGTACGAAGAAGTGACGATTCAATACGATGATTGCACAATTCGACTTGAATCAAAGCGGTAGTCACCTGTGATGGTGATTGGACCAACAAAGTGGTGCATGTTGAGTTGAAGGCACTGAGGGTCGGAGCCGGGCGCGGGGGGGAGCGGGGTCTCCGGCGCAACACAACAAACAATGCAAACATTCGATTACCATTCTCGGGGTCTGAATAGACATTCATTACTTTTGTCTACAGCTTCTGGTCATCTGTTACCTATTTGTATCTGTGGGTTATGTTCATTTATGATTGACGGTTAGCAAAAGTTAATATTATAAACAGGTTAAGTTTGTGAGTTTGGACGTAATTGATAATCTCTGAACTTCTTAACCATGTTTTATTTTTATGACTAGCAAAGAGTAACATTATTGGGAAGGGACATAATATAAAGGTACTTTTTTGTATTTTTGGCCAATAAGATAACCCGCTAGTTAAGTACTTAAGGCTAGTTTATTAATAAATGCATAACGAATAAGATCAGTAGATACTACCCCAACAAGAAATTTCTTCTATTAAGTTTCAAACGGGTGTTCTTTCGCTGTTGCTTCCTATTGGTAATATTTCAGTATGAGTTTAGTGGTAACCAGATTCCAATAAGTAGTTTAGCTGTGTCATTGAAAGCATTCTAAATATTACCCACTTCCAGCTTCCAGTCCACTTGTTTTATCATGGGAACAATTTTTTTTACTTAGGTATTTATATTTTTAAATAACTTTGATAAATAGCCACTTATAAATTAATTTAGCTACCATTAGGTCAATCTATCATATCCTTCTGTATATTCTGTAGGAACCTCTAGGAACTTCACCAAATTACTTCACGAGATATAAATATATAATACGCTGTAACTAACATGGACATTCCCCTCATAACTACACTATCCTAGGATACTAGTGTTTTAATGTAAGATAGATATACAGGGTGTAAAAGAACTGCTTCCGAAAACGAAAACGAGGCTTTGCTGGAGGGGTACTTACTGGTTACGTTTAGAGCAAAATATTTTTATTATAAATATAACGGGTGCAAAAAGACGGGTCCGAAGCCTGAAACCACGTATTCTAGAGCCTCAATAGTAACTAAATTCACTAACAGTATACCCAGAAAACTCAATTTAAAAAAGTTATTAAGGATTGAAAAGTCATATTCGCCGCTTGAAATCATCGCTCACATATCAACTGTCGGTTCAGCTGCGATTATTAACATTGCAAATTAAATTAAAACCCTATTTAATTTAAAAAAAATTTTTTTGCTCAAAACGTAACCAGTACCCGTACCCTTAATGCCCAGTTTTTGTTTTCGGAAGCAGTTCTTTTACACTCAGTATATATTTTTACTGTCAAAAAAAAACATTTATACTACAGATTTCGCGATGATTTCCAGTGAAATAGGTTTTTAATTTAATTTGCAATGTAAACCATCGCATCTGAACCATCAGCTGATGTTTGAGCGTTGATCTCAGGCGGCGAATATAACTTTTCAGTGCCTATTTTTTTTTTATTGAGTTTTCTGTGTATTCTAATAGTGAGTTTAGTTAATACTAAGGCTCAAAAATACATCATGGTTTCAGGCTTCGAAAAGGCTTTCTACACCAAGTATAAGTCCATTAATCCTATTTTATTCTACAAATACCTATTATAAACGTGAAAGGCTGTTAGTATGTATGGAAGTATGGATGAGTCGATGTTTCTTACTCCTTCACGTAAAACCTACTGAATAAAATGTAAACAAATTTAAGTTATACATCAAAATTACACCTAGGCTACAATTGTCTTAAATATCCAGTCTCACGTTTTTGGAGAGCGAGAAATCTGTGTGTATATGCTGAAGTAAAAAAACGTTAAATATAGTTTATATTAGGAGCATAGGTACTGCAGTAGCTACCAATAGGCCTGCGATTAGGGCGCCAAAGTGCTTAGTTACCGTATTTCTTATGTTAAATGGTTTCTACCCGAACGAAGTCGCGGGAGGCCACTAGTACACATATAATAATCACAAAATTAATGATTATTATTATTATTTTGGTGTCTGCTTTGTTCGATAATCGTTGAAATGGCTCGTGTATAATCAAATCACAGTCGGCACGTGAGAGGAGCACATCATCATCTAGGACCACACACTTCGCCGTGATTGCAATACTTTACGCTAATAAGTGAGAAATGCTCCATCTGCGACAGGATTGACTCAAATGCGAATATAATGTGGCGGGGTGGCGGCGGGCGCGGGGGGCGGGGGCGATTTCACGCGCGCGCGACGACTCACTCGCGGCTCCCGTCCACACGCGGGCTGCGGCAGCACATCGACATTACGCAATCATCACGTTTTTCAATCAAATGTCATTACACTGAGAAAGAAAACCATTAATTTTATGCAGCAAATGATAAAAAAGATATATATATATATATATCATATGAAATTCGTTAAATGGAAAAATAGTTGTTCTCGTATTATATCGTATTATACGAGTACGAGAATGAGAATCCTAGAAATCATTAAAAAATCATCCTGATGTAATTGTTTGGTCTTTGTGTATATTCAATTGTATTTTGAATTAATTAATCAAGTAGAAATCGAACCCGATTCGGGCCGATGCAGGCCCTGCAATGCGGGGGTCCCGCGCTGGAAGCCGGCGCCGGCAGGCTGGCGGCCGGCGGCCCGGCGGCCCGGCGGCCGGCGGCCCGGCGTCGACAGCGGGCTCTCAGCAGCGACATGCGGAACTAATGCCGTTGACGCTGGCGGCGCGGGCGCGCGTTATCACATTTATTACTCAAATTACGCGCAAGTAATCGCAGGACGCGTGTTCCGACGCACCTCGCAACTATAAATAATGGCAACACTTTACGAGCGATCCATCATCCGTCGACTCTCGACGACACACACCGCCATCGCACTGCATACCTAATTGATTTTACAACTCAACACTTAAACGAAATATCCGTGCCTGCAATTGCAGACCTCAATCTTATAGCAATAATAAAATTGTTAATTAACTCGCAACGGCTTAAATATTACGGTAACTTGCCAAAAATAGGCAATCCTTTTTTATTGAAATATATCATGACAAATGGGGTTGTTGGAAAAACACGTGTCGGAAATCTCGGGGCTCGTTTTACCCCTTCATGTTGTTTGATTCCCCAAACAATAGTTACGGGCTTTTTATGATCTCGCTAAGTAAAAGTAGAGTCCGACAAAGAGCGACGCGGCCGAGGCGCGGCGGGGCGGGCGGGGGGCGGGGGGGCGGGCGGGGGGCACCCCAGCACTCCGCGCGGGCCCCACGCGACACCGGAGCCCGGTTCACGCAGCGGACGACCTGTCGTCATACCCCTTTTATTGAAAGATTGCACAAACGTCTGTTTGGATTTGTTATTTGAAGTATACCTAAGTTATGTTGTTCCCCACGGAATGATGTAAGTTCTGCTAAGTGGTACGTCGAGGCAGCGATGGTGGGTGTGACCACAGGTCGGGAGCCAGGAGCTGTGCTGGTGCTGGCTCGGGAAGCCATCTCTGTATCTACCGCGTCACGTCACACACACCTTTCAGAATTTAGCATCTAGAGTTATTTATAAATAGCGCGAGTCAAAGTCGTTATCTGCATTTATTTGCATGTTGATTTAAGTTTAAAACGTGACACTTTTCCGGTTTTCAAAAAAGTTATAACCATACTATTTCATGTTTGATGATCATGTTGAAAAAAGGGATATGAAATGAAATCTACAACTCAGTTCTACGTAGGTGCTGGCAGGCGAGTAATATTCTTGTGAATAGCCCTCAGATACTTACAGTATAATCTTTACATTATTTCAATCGGCTCTGTGCTAAGATATTTAATGCATCATTGGCTTTGTAGCAATATGTTACGATAAAAGTTTTAATGCATAAAATCAATAAGCAACAACAATCTGATCTTTTATAGATCTGGATTCGGAGTCATCATGCTTGACTTGTTAGCTATTGGCATTAGCAAAGTAATAAATAACATTACGTTGGGGATATCGCCGATGTGTTTAGTGATAATGGTATAAATTGTAAAGTTTAAAGATTGGTGTAGGTGACCCTTGGTCATGGCAGGAGGGTGTGCGCGGAGGGGCGCTATCTGAGCGCGCAGCCACCTTCCAACCAACACCCACTGGCTACAGCGAAACTACTCAACTTTCAAATAATGTTCGACCGACAGATCCAACAGTGCGTACATTCTGTATGAATCTAACTGGAAAATTCCTGAACTCGATAGGTGCGTCGTGCATAAAGCAAATACCTATTTATACTTAAAGTAGATCATCATCAGCTTATTTGTATAGGTCACTACCTGTGTAGATATAGATCCTGGGGAAATTAATGAAAATGATAAGTGCGTTAATGTAGAGATAATTTATTATTCAATGAGTAGATCTTTTGCGAATTAAACAGATACATATATTTTTATTAAATAGCTTTTGAAATAACTACGATAATTTTAAAATATAATTATGTCAATAGAAACAAGGCATTGGGTGTTGCGTCAGCTTTTCACACGAGCCTCTTTAATTGCTATAAACAGTTTTTAATAAAAACGGCTTCAGTCCCTTTTGAATTGGTATTTTGCAAATTCTGTCATCAAGCATAACGTCCTTACTTTCCCATACATATTACAGTTTTCGACATGTCGCGTTCAGTGAGTAAGTTATCTTGTGAGTGATATTCAAATGGTTGGACTTGTATCATCAAACTTACTTACTAATCATGGTATGCTCACTCTATGTAGGGTAGAATTCAATAGTTACATACGAATATATCTTATATTATCATTCACTCATGTTAGTTTCTAACGAAGGGCACAATAAAAAAAATATGGAGGAAATATATTTTTGGCAAAGGGAAAAAATAATGTGTGGCATCTAAACTGTTGACATTTTTGAAAAATATGTTTTTGTTTGTGAAGATAAAACTAAGCTGTTGGTGGAAAATCATGCTTTAAGTAATATGTTACTAACAGACACGGAGAACTTGGTATAATTTATATAAATAATTGTATGGAAACATACAACTACTTAATATCACTTTAAGAACGGCTAGATAGCCGTTAGATAACCCTATGGCTGTTTTTTGTTGCATCACCCTAAATACCAATATAGTAGTTAATTAGCAAATTTCCTTTTCATAGGGATTCCACACAACGCGTGGAAACGCAAGTTCAGAGAGTTCGGATTTGCTGATCTTCGAAGAAGTTTATTATGCCATAGACGTTGCGAATTCGATTTTCTAATAGAGGTGACGGGACATTCAAAATTTCACTATGTGTCTAATATGGCACAAAGATATTTGATCCGTAGATGACATTACAAGATAAATAACGGAACTTGATCGGGGATCCAGCCGGGTGAACTGAGGAGCCGCGGTAGTTGAGGAGAATATTATTACATTATTGTTATTTTCGTACGAAACAAGTAGCCCATGTTTTTAACTAAAAGAGAACACTTTTATAAACAAAAGACAATTCAAAACAGGAAAGTTTTTTTTAGGTTTAATTGTAACAAAAGCTTTCCTTTTACCTAGAACTAACATTTAAAAATAAAACTAGATACTATGTAAGTATATGATGTAAAGAAGTGACGCTGTTGTACACCCGCTACATAGATACACACGTATAGGTACTAGGACAACGTATTAGTCTTTGCGTGATTACGATTCTATAACTAAACGAGATAAAACCATCGATTTTGCACTTTGTGTAGTTTACGTAAACTGTGATTTATGATTTTCCAAGGCTAATTATAGGAGTGGGAAGTTTTTCGTAGACCCAACCATCGTAGTGGCTCAGCTCTATTTGGTTTGATCTGCAGACTTACATATCGCTAGACTAATTTAACCCCAAGTTTGAACAGAAGGTGGACAAAGAAACATTTTTCACCGCTTGGCAAGCCTCTGTTGCTTTTGATTTAGTCTAATGATTTTAAGTCCTTTCAAACTTTTTTATTGAAATTAGCAGTAAGTAGGTACTCTATAGTTTCTGATTCCCTCACAATCGCGTCTTGAAGTGTATATTCTAAGTTTGCGGTAACAATGCCCATACTTCGCATGTTTTAGTCCTACTAAAATTATAAGTGTGAAAGTTTGTGAGTATGTGAGGATGTATGGATGTTTGTTACTCTTTCACGTAAAAACTATGGGACGGATTTGGATATACACATCAGAATTACACATAAAATACTTTTTACCGCGGGATAACTTCTCATTCCCACGGGAAACCGACTTCCACGCGAACGGAGTCGCTGGCGGCCACTAGTTCTTTATACTTTATAGTATTCCTCAAAAAGAAACTTATTTAGGCAGCTGTTTTATGACAATGATCGTTCTAGAGTCTGGATATACGTTATATTTAAGCGAATCAACTTTTCATCAACAGCACTCGTTTCGTGACCCGTAAGAAAATCAAAATATCCCTAATTGAATTTAATGCATTGGTTTACATTGGACACGTCCGGATAAAAATGAGACCTGACAGACAGACAGACGGACAACAAAGTCAATTTAAGGGTTTCTTACACTTTTGTGTAATGCAGTCCTAAACTAAGTAAAGGTGCTTAAATTATCACAACAAGACACAGAGGGGAGCAGGCTGCATTTTAAAGCATATTTTATATTTAAAAACAAATCTAAATATCTTAAAGTGTTTGACAAAATTGCATTCAAAAAAATACATTGCGCTAGTAGATTTCAGTATATCGCGAGTAGGTAATTAGGTATAGTGCAAAAGGTTTAAGCTGAGCTTTGCATTAGTGTGATTACACAGATAGTTGGTGTGACGTCAGGCCTCAAGCACAAAACCGGTTTATCCCCCCGCGCGACGTATCCTTCCTGGTTGGTTAGAATCAAACCTAATTAATAAACTTTATTAAGAAGTTAGGATGTTGCAAAAATATTCCATTAAATTTGTTTTCTTAATGTAATATAAGTTACACTAGGGAGTGATTTTGTGTAACAGGTGTAAAGTTTAATGATATCTCACGTTATTAAAGCCTTCATTTTGCCTACAAAGATACTAAAAAAAAATTATCTCCATAATAATAATATAAAGTAAAGTTAATGCTCTTGTGCTTCGCTTGGCTTGTCTTGATACCACCTTATTTTCAGAATATATATGTGACGGCTAATACCCGAAGTGCGGTTACACCTAGTTTAAGCCGGTTAGTAGACTTTTTTATATGGAAAACTGTAACAAAAAATATATTCCTATAAATATAAAAACTGGCTTCAATCATGAGTCGACGGAGTCCCGCTGTGCGGGACTCCTTATTTTGGGCGGTATCAAAAAAGTAACCTAACTAACCTAACCTATTGATGTTCTAACCGGCAAAAACTAGGTGTAGCCGCACTTCGGGTATTAGCCGTAACATATATAAAAAAATAGTTAAAAAGAGTGCCATAAAATTTGATTCAACTTCTGCCGAATAATCAGGTATCAAAACCATTTTTAACCATAACGGTAGCAGTAGAACGTTTTTGATTTAGGTATCTTTATTTTTTTATGAATGGCTTAATAAAAGCACATAGAATTCGAACGAAGTAGAAAGGTATTAAATAGCCTTACTAGTTGTTTTTATAAATCCCTATTTCTGAATAAAGGAGTACTTTTAGTGCAAGTATTTTTTTTCCAGTAGGTAAAGTATCTTTCTAACGTTGTTTTTTATCGATATGAGAAAAAAGTCTTAAAAACATACAACTAAACAATTATTTCTATTGTAATAGGTTATAATGTATGTAGATATGTCAGCGTTATTCATTTGTTTGTATATTGTCATAAACATAATTTCACTGTTACATCAATTAGTTAGAGCACCAACACCGGCCGCGATCACATTCATAACAGGAGGTTGCAATGCAATTAGGTTTATTGCATATGAATTTTATATTTTAATGCATGAATTTCAAGAGGGATATTAAACATGCTTTATGACCGTGCAATTGTGCAGAAGTGTTTGGAAAAACGATCCTTTCTCTGTTCTGCTTTGTTGTCCATTAACTTTCGGATGTTCATAATTACATATTGAATTACGCAACAAAAAACGTGACTGCATTTGTGAAATGAACGGCTATCATATTAGTGTGCGGGAAGGTAGCGAGTGCGAGTGGTCCGCAAATACCTCGCAGCACTGCAACCGCATCTGAATAACAATCCACGCTTGTCAATGTGAAAGTATGCACGTGCGATGGTATCGTGCGCGCGCGCAGGGGGCGGGGCGGGGCGGCGCGCGGGGCGGAGTCGCCGCTCATTGGCCGCGCAGCCATCGCGACGCTGCTTTCCTCAGCGCAAAAACTCAAGAATGCGCACAACAAGAACAGGCAAAAAGGGCGGCCGGCGGCGCTTTTTACCGTGGATTTATGTCCCCACAGCGCCCAGCCTCCGCTAACTGCCGCCACAGTTTTTCTCGCTCGGCAAAAACTAGCGGCCGCTGACCCGCCGCCGCCGCTCGTCACTTTTCAATCACATTTACATTGAATGCGCCAGCGCATCGTCGTTGCTACTCTCAATTAAAATGAGGCAATAAACGAGCTGCCCATCCAAGGCGAGCCGGCGATGACTCGGCGCGCCCCGGCCGCTGGCGGGAGCTGCCGGGTCTCCGCCGGGCCGCAGCAGCCGCCCGCGCCTGCGCCCGCGCCGCCGGACCATTGCCCGGCGCATCGAGTATGCATGCATGCGTAGAGTCGGGATTGCGCCGCCGCAAAAACTGGTCTTGCATTAGAATGAGTCGCCTGCGCAGCTCGCTGCCCAATTTACAAATAAACGCGAGGAACGTCCGGCGCGGAGCAAAAACACAGCGCTGCCTCTGCATATGAATGGAGAGCTTTTTGCTGCAAACCGGACAGTAAAATGGCGCTTTCTAAATCACTACCTAAGTGGCATTCTTAGTAACTATGTAAGATAAAAATACATTATAAACAAAATTTATAAACTTAACTCAATTTCAATTTCTTTCTGCAAAATTAACGATACAGATCTTATTCTCAAAAACTTATGGTTATCAATGTATCGCATATAATGCAACAACCCCGCTGGAACCCGGTCGCGGCGCGCGCGGCGGCATCTTAGCGCCCGCTCGGTGACGCAACGCTGGGCCACTTTTTGCCCGCGACAATGTCCGCATGGTAAATTCACCAGATTATCTGCTTCGCCATCGCATTATGTGCTTCGTTTAAACGTTCAATCTCGCGGTACAAAAACTCTTTATGTAAATACCCAGCCGGTTGATAAGCCTCTACGCTGTGTCGACTGGGCGTCGGTCGTAACGGCTGCAACTCACGAACCCCGCTCGGAGAGATTGCGACGTTGTTTAAGACATTTTACTCACTTACGGAATACTTGGAAAAAGTTTGCACGTCTGTGACTAAGTTAATTGTGTGGGAATTATTGATTAATTATTCATGGTTGAAGCTAATGGGAACTTTAGTAGTTAGAATGACGTGATGTAAACCTAAGCACAGACGAGCACATCGCTTCACTAGGGGGGCGCGGGGCGGGGGCGCGGCGGGGGCGCGCGCGCAGTCGTGACAGATACCATCGCCGCCCCCCCCCGCCGCCGCTGCACCGATGCTCCTGCCGCACATAAATTGCTAATTTCATTTAACCACTTGAAATTATCTATATCGTATCGTATCGTAGCTAATGAAACTAAATTAAATAAAATCAACTAAAACTCAAATTCCTGGACAACAGCGGTTAGAGAAAATTAAGATTTTCGTACGTCCTGCAAATTCGTTGACGATTGTAGATAGAATTACTATGTAAACTAACTTTTATAGCGGACTGTCACCTCTGTGAATGTTGCGTGGTTAGGCTAGTAGGTCGGAGTATACCAACGAACTATTTGCAAACACCAACTCTGAGTTCCAATAATACTACAATATCTTTTGATTAGTCAATACACGTCGTATACAATATTACATTGAGCAATTAAATTAGTAAGCGGCGCCGGCGCCGGCGTGGTCACCGCTCATTGCAACCGCTCACTAAACCTACCATCCATGCAAGAGCAAATTTAGCAACCAATATATTTCTGTATTTTTAATATTTTCATTTGTTACAGAAACACTTTTTTTCTTTAAGTTATTTATCGGTTTTATTTCAGCTTGGTATCTGTATATCACACACAATTTCAATAAAACTAACCAACGCAACGTGTGAAAGGTACATTACGACAAAGACACGTTGAGTAAATCACAGGACATACAAAACTTACATTGTAAAAACAGCACTATAATATTTAATATTCCTATCAACGAAGCATGTTGCCTACAATACGGCACCTACATTGCTTTCCAACCATTTAGTTCATAAATATGATTACCAGACCTCTTCTTCATCTTTCATGTGATGGAATTACTTTCGAAGCACATATTCATCTAGTATCAGAGTTTATAGAAACGTCTTTTTAGGGCCTATGACGTGGTTCCTTGTAGGGTATGTGGTTCCTTATATGCTATGTCACAACAAATAGTTTTAAAAGAAATCGATGTTAACAAAGTGGTCGAACGCGGTGTGCGGAGCTGCAGCGCGTGATCAACACACGAAACCCACAACTTCGTAAATTAAATATGAAAACAAAAAAAAGAATGAAAAAATGTTAAATTAAATTAAAATAAAATAATAATAAAAAAAAAACTCCAGACTAACACACCAATTATGTAGCCCTAAAGTAAGTTGCATTAAGCACTTGTGTTATAGGTACCACACAATGGACTAGGGGAAAACCTAGTTAAACCCAGACACGAGCCAATATCGAAAAACCATTTTACGAAATTGGCCCGACCCGGGGATCGAACCCGGAACCATCCGCTTAGCAGTCCGGTGTGTATACCGCTGCACCACAGAGGTCGTCAAATAACACCAAAGAATATGATAACATTATGTCAAGAATATGATAACATTAGCCAGGGCAGGGAACGTGACTGGACAACGAGCAGGCTGCATAGAGCGTTGCAGCGACGCACTTCCACTGTCTCGGATTCTTAGGCCGATACAATTCATTAAGAAAATAACGCCTCGACTAAAAGAGCGTTGAACAAGGACTTGTTGCAGAAAAATATGCTCTTCAACAAATAAATATACGCTAAGTATATGATGCTGAAAACTGCATCTTCTATCCTGTGTTTGTCTGACACGCATTAACATGAAAACCACTGAACAGATTTCATAGATGGATATGTTTTATTAAACAACACTTCCCTAGAAATGCTATCAAACCATTGATTAATTGGTATAACATTTTATCCCTCTACACATCGCAGACGCTCGTGTAAATATAGAGTAATATTGTTGAAAACTCGCCACTACATTGAAATCTTGCAGCGGATTGAAAGTTATAGTAATTTCGAACCATTTTATTATGTATTAATTAAATTTATAATGTAATTGAGATAAGCCAATTCGTTCAAATATTTCGATACAAACAAAACGGTCCCCAGAAAACAAGCTGCGCGGGAGTCACGCGCTCCACTCCGAATGTTTACAAACTCCACTGTAGTCTCTACACAAACAAACATCCAGCTGCTGTGGAGTGGAACCTTTTTTTATCCTATACTTAACCCATTTATTTGCGGATAAATGCTCGCTACTTACCTACTTGCATAAGTAATCGACCAACTATTTGAAAAATGCAAAATTTCAAAAGCTAACAACTTGTGTGCGTCGGCGCATAGCAGATTGTGAGGAAAAAAGTGGAAAAAGTGCGAAACTTGCCAATTACGGTAGCCACGAGTTTTTGTGTCGCCTCTGCTTTCTTTCATCTACATATTCATTGCAAAGAAAGGGTGAAATTACATCTAAATGTTAAAGTTGAATAACACCGCAAGCGCACACATACCGGGCACGCACACCACGCCGCGAGCCCGCCGCGCCCGCGCCGCCGCCGCCGCGCATTCATGGAACTATACCGACATTAACATGCATTCAAACAATTGCGATTACGTCAATTATGTGCCTACTTACTTACCAGTCGTGGTGTTAGTGCATAAATAATAATAATTTACTGGTATACTGATTTATAAACCTTGACTTTTTAATTTAATGGTTAATATTTGAAAATATATATACCTATAATATATTTTCTTGATTGAATCATTTTTCTCACCCTACCTTGAGAACGACTCTACCGAATTGTTCCAAATTTTATTTTTGGTTTTCTGATACTCTGTAGTTAGTTATTTCGGAATTAAATATTCGAAACTAGGACAAAACACATATGTGATAAAGTAAGTAAGTAAGTTAAGTCGTAATTGAGTGGGAATGAGAAGTTTACACTATATAACTTTGGTGTTTCTATACCGATTTGATGATTATTTTTTATGGAATAATTAATAATGTTAACTTTTTAAATTAGGTATGACTGGGAGTGTTATAAACGTAAGAGTAGACAAATACTCGTATAATCAGAAAGATTAGAAATGCTAAGCTATCGCGAGTTACACGTGTTATTGTGAGTCTACCATAAAAGATAGACATACGCTGTCGTAGGATATTTTTATATATTTTAAGGAGAACATTTCTGTAATACATGATTTCTGTGTAGCTTTAACCATTAAGGTGCGCAACGCGACGGGAGCTTAAAAAATGGAGTAACTTCTTCCGTTTTCCCAATATTTCCCTTCACGGCTCTGCTCCTTTTGATTGTAGCGTGATGAAAAGTATACTATAACCAGCGCGAGAGTATGCAAAATAATTTTACCAAGTTTCGTTACAATCCCTCGAGTAGTTTTTAGTTATATAACGGTTATACAAAAAGACAGACAGAAAGATAGACAAACATTTTACTGATTGCATTTTTGGCATCAGTATCGATCCCTAATCACCCTCTGATAGTTATTTTGGAATTATATTTCATGTACAGAATTGACCTCTCTACAGATTTATTTTACGTATAGATTGCATTCAACCAAAACTGCTGTTTAGCAATGTTATTAAAAAAACTTTTCGTTAAGTAAAATTAAAAATTTAAGACTCAAATCAATCTATTTTTGTCATTAACGCATTCGCTTTGGTCAGAAAGCCTCTTAAGAATCATCGTGTACCAAAGTGTGAGTTTGTTACCTACCATTTTATAAGAGGTTTTAATACTTTTTTATAAGCAAACATATTTATTTATCTTACCAATAAATGTATAAATCAAACATTTGAATACTCAGAGGTGCTCCTGTCAGACATGCCATCATTAGGCCACGTGTGTGTGTGTGTGTGTGTGTATGTGTGTGTGTGCGTGTGAGTCGGGTAATTGTGTCCGCTACGCTCCGGCGGGTGGGACTCTCACCGTGTTCGCTAAACTTTGTGAAAGTAGTTCATTATTCAAATGTAATAATCTCGACAATGTGCGCGGGGGGGGGGCCGGGGCGCGGGGCGAGCGAGAGGTCAGTAATGATACATGCGAGCGATGAGGTGCGAGTAATAATGACTTATGTACGTGATCCAATTATTTGGGCCGCGCTCATTACGCGTTAAGTGTGAAATATGGCGAGCTTTATTGCCGCGAACCACTGCCTTTCCCCCCTGCCGCCCCCCCGAGGCAGGTGGTGCGGGGGGGCGGGTTTGAGGCGGGGGGGGGGCGGGGGTGCAGCTGCAACTGCTGCACTATATCATAATAATGTAACGCGGGGGGCAGCGCTGGTGAAATACGGCCGCGATACGTAATGTGCTCCGAGACACATGGCCGAGCAGACGACGAGTCCTACCTTCACCACCTAACACACATATTTCAACCCGAACACTTTACATTACATTACTCATATTCCACTAAAACGTAGATGCCTAGAGAAGGTAAGACTTGAATCCTGGGCTTAAGTAAAGTTGTACGTGGCGTGGTGTATTAAGAATAAGTTTTGCATCCCCAGCACTACGTTGTTGGTGTCCTGCTGCATGCTCCTCGTGGGGTGAGGGCGGGGGCGGGTGTCGGCGGGGCGGGCGGCGGGGCGCGCGGGGAGGGACGGCACAAGTGGAGTTATTCCATTAATTAAACCGCGTCTCGGCGGGAAACAAAGCAACCATCTCGCCGTAGGGTTGCCGACCACACTAACTGTATCATTACCATATTTACCTACTGATTGCTGCACATCGACTAATCAATCATACTAATATTATAAACGTGAAAGTTTGTGAGTATGGATGTATGGATGTCTGTAACTCTTTCACGTAAAAACTACTGCACGGATTTTGATGAAACTTTACAGTAATATAGGTTATACATCAGAATAACATAAAGGGTACTTTTTACCGCGGAAAAACTTCCCATTCCCACGGGAAACCGACTTCACAAGTACGGAGTCGCGGGCGGCCACTAGTGTCCTCATATATTCACAGAAGAAGTTTGTTCCTAGACACTTGATACCTACTATACCTACCTACTCGGTGACCGTTAGTTAGTGCACATAGGATGTAATTTATTTTCACATTTTTTATGATTTTATTGTGATTTTTACAATTTATTATTTTATAAAAAAGCCCAGATTTGACATAGGTTTTAATTCAATAAATCATGAGTCGAGGCGCTACCAAACTTCGACTCACTGGAACTAAACCCATAAACGGCGGCAACAACGTTAATTACTGAACTAAATCATATTAATGGATCATTGAATGTCCCCCCTCGCTCAATAAACGCTTCGGATTATGAGCCATGCATCAAATTACAGGCAGCGGTGAACATACACAGCGTGAGCATTATAAACTAGGTACCTTTTGATGAAAACCTTAATCAAATATAAACCATGATACCGCAGTAGCTGTGTGGTTCGTCGGGAAAACCCTCAGTAAATGTTCAGCCCTGGTGGGAGAGCGCGGGGGGCGAACGCTGTTGGAATAAAACATTATTCATAAATAGGACATTACGGCAGGTGCCCCCCCCGCGGCCGCCGCCCCCCCGCGCCCCCCGCACCCACCCCCACCCGCCCGCGCTGCAAACTTTATATGAAAATTCTGGAAAATCCTGTGTTTGTTCCGCGCCCGGCTGCAAACTACGAGTGAAGTCGCCGGCTAGTTCCGATATTTGTTTCTAAAGTGTTATTGCCGTGCTCTAGGTAGCACAACGACGAGTGATACCAAGTGTCGGTTCTCAGTTCATGCTACATGGAACGCGTCTCGCACACATGCGGGGCTAGGATTCCCGAGTAATTAAACGTGCTCATAATTTAAGCTATAAAAATCTTTTTCAAAGCTAATAACGTTGAGTGAGATGAAATCACGTCCGTTCCATGAAGCGACGGTTCAATGATACCTACTGCCGCTCGGAGCCAGCCGGCGGGAAAAACATTCATACTCACATTCATCATTCGCTTTTTATTTAATAAGTGAACAGATATTTTTTAAATACAAAATAAGAACATCTTGCGTAGACGTTATTTGGAACCTATTAAGTTAGATTGCAACGCAAGTGTAACTTTTCAAACAGATTAGTATTTAGGGAATGTTTGTTTGCAGGGATGTATGTGTCTGTGAAACGGGAGCCGGCGGTCGCGGTGGCGGTCGCGGTCTGCGGTCCGCGGTCAGGTGTCGTCGAGTGACATTCACGGCTGGCTCGGGCCGTGGGAACCTCGCGCGCCCGCACCACGCGCCGCCCGCCGCGACGCCGCCGCCGCGCGCCTCGTCCACTGCTCGCTCGCACCCACACGCACACCGCCCCGTCCTCTCGCAGCACGCGATGTACACTCATTGGAACATATTATGTCGGACGACTAGGTACTTCGACTAAAGTGTACTCGCAGAATTCTTAAAATGCATACTGACCTGCCATAATCGATAGAGATCTCATTAATATGAATACCGATAGTTTAGTTAGGTCGTGTCAGTGAGTTTATGTGTTACATTTACATCGGCCAGCGGTTCCCACCACCACTCCGCGCAGCACATACAGTTAGCAGGTTTTTTGCTCGAAGTCTTCAAGGATAACTGCCGCTATAAAGTACGCTTTATGACTTGTTTTATTTAAATTACTTTTAATCGCTCATGATAATCAGTCGCAATGTAAAACTAAATATTTTTATTGTCCTATTAGAATAATGATTGGCTGTTTGCGTGCACTCGATAGTGAAACTGAGCTACCAGATGTCGCAATGTTACTGTGTTTTATTGCGATCAGTTTTTTTAATTTAATCTTTTACTCAGTAAATTAAAGCTGCATTTTATTCAACAATTCAAGGAATTAGAAGTTAGATTGGGTGGTAGTTGAAACAAAAAGGTCGCGTCGTCGCCCGCGCAGCTTTCTGCGAAGTGACGATTAAGGCAGAGGGCGCATTCCTCAATCAGGAGGTGGGTTAGTAGGTACACACATCACTATCTATTCGAATCGACTTCTTCCTTGCATTCCTACTATCTAACAACGCCATGGAAGTTGAACCCTAACAGATTCATAAAGCTAACCATCAACTGAGCATCGGATTGATGAGAGCCATCGAGGTATATAACGTGTGTGTGTAGGTGTGTGTGTGTGTGTGTGAGAAGTACCTACTCATCACTATGCAGGCACGCACACAAGCACACACCGAGAACGCGACACAACTACAAGAATGCTTCCCCGCCTTCGTGAGATAATGATCAAGCGATCATTTGAAACTGAAATAGTAACAGGTGATAAAAAATACAAATCTGAGTAGATACGTATATGAAGTATCTCGTCGAGTTGGCGTGTAACGCATGTGATGTGTTAGTTTTTGTGTCCACTCTAATTGATGTCCGCGCTGGTCGCAGGCGAGCATCCGCCGCATGGCGAGCTGCGGCGCGGGGGCGCGGGGGCGCGGGGGGCGCGGCGGCGGCAGGAAGCGGCGCGGGCGCAGCTCGTTACTGCTTGGTTCGGTATTTGCTGTTGGCGCCACTCGTCGCTGGCGCAAATACGGACTGACATTGAATAGATCAACTACTTGCGCTATCATAAATAAAAGGTATGCTTTTCGATTTGATACATCATATGTCTTCCATATTTGTTTTTGTTTTAATTGTTATAGTTACACAAAATATAAAAGGGCAATCCTTAGTTCGAAATGATAGGACGAAGCTATATTGTATGAACCTACTGTTATGTTAGGCTTTAATTTCGAATCATATGTGTTGAAAGACTGTTTTGTTATGACTACTGTAGTTAGCTAGTGAACAGCATCTATGATAGTGATAGCAGCAGGTCGTCCCCGCTGCGCCGGCGCCGCCGCCTCGAGACAAAAACCGCGCAAGTCCTGTCTAATACTAACACTGATACTGCACGATCACCACACGCATGCGCACCAACCGTGGACGTGTCATTTTATGAATACGAGTAGGTATGTAGTAAATATAATGGTGAAATAAAGTTGTATGTACCCATGACAACTTTAACTTCACATAGTGTGCACAATTCAATTATAAGTAATAATTGATGTCGGCAGCATTCGCTGTTCAAAAAACATAAACCGATTAAATCAACGTTTGCATGAAGCAGCAACGGGGTCGTTTTTGACAATATTATAATTTCTGGGGAAAACCATACTCTCAACTCGAGCTTACCCAACAAAGCACATCTACATTTCTTAGTTCCTCGTTGTTGGACTGAATGAACGTATAAAAATGTCATTGATGGCGTTGCTGGAGTTTTTCCGCGACCGCGGCCATTGCGCGATGCCTCGCCTGCGCGTACGCACACACGCGGGCGCGGCGGTGTGCGTGTGAGAACCGACGACCAGCGACAATATTTCCGCGGCGATCGATCATACATTTATTGCTCCGCAGTTTTTCCTGGTTTCGATATAAGGCGCGGTTCTGAATTAGTGCAGCCGAGGACCGTGGGACGGGCCAGCAGCGGCCACGACGCCCTGCTGAAGTGGTGATGCTCTTTCTCAGTGTGCACATGATAACAACACTCATTTGAAGAAAAAACCTATCAAGGTGTCGAGTCTGCAACTTGCACTTGACTTGTCAGTTATAAGAGGATTTAGAATATTTATTTTATTTTAGACTTCAGTTAAATTTTACAAATACGACAATTACGCCGTTACCCACGCGGTTCGGGCGTCGTCAATTTTTGGTAAACAAGTTGGTTGGTCGCTATTCGCGCGATTTGAAAAATATTATAGAAATGTCCTGTATTTATTGGTCGGGTACGAGCATTCGGTGAAGGCGTTATCTATACTAATATTATAAAGCTGAAGAGTTTGTTTGTTTGTTTGTTTGTTTGTTTGTTTGTTTGTTTGTTTGAACGCTCTAATCTCAGGAACTACTGGTTTGATTTTAAAAATTATTTTTGTGTTGAATAGACCATTTATCGAGGCAGGCTTTAGGCTATATAACATCACGTTGCAACTATAAAGAGCGAAGAAATAATGGAAAATGTGAAAAAAACGGGGAAAATTATTCATCCTTACTTAGATACCAAAATATATGTATAAAAGAATTGAGGGAACTTTTTACCGCGGGAAACCGACTTCTACGCGAACGGAGTCGCGCGCGGCCCCTAGTTTATGATATTTTGCAAAACGACGAATCCCGACCATCCAACTTGTTTACCGAAAATTGCGATGATGAAAACGATGCCCGAACCACGACCAAACCTTTCAGGCTACCCAGATCAAATTCATCATGCTGGTGTAGCTCTCGGTTTTTTAACTTCAAACTGGTAGTTGGACTAAAGAGGCTCATGTCTGGGTATTCATAAGTTCTATTTAAGTAGGTATAAAGAATACAAGCTTAAGCTACAAGACGGCTAGCTGGTGGGTGTGGTGGTCTCCGTGGGACTGACAGTACACCCGCAGTTACAACGAGCGCGGCTCATTGTGGATCACAAATAAAACTAAACGCTTAATTAACTACAAACATTTGTACAATGATCCGTTTTTTACATTACATACTCGCCTCACCGAAGTAATCTGTTTTTAATAGCTCCATAGAGTTGCCGTAAATCAAAATTACTCTTGATTTAAGTAAATTTTAGAAGTACCTACCATGATACATTAGTGAAGGTTGCGGCGGTCATTAATGAAGGCGTTGGTTCAGTGTGGGGAGCGAGCGCAGCCGCGGGCGAACATTAGTCCATACCTACACCGCTTCTGACAGATATGCAGGCACGTATATTTGTACATCACTTATAAAATACGGGTCACTTGCCCAAGCTTCGCACTGGTGTAATTTTTGAAGACTTGATAAGCGAAATACAGGTTTTTTAGACAGAGACTTAGTTCAAGAGAGTATTTTCTAGAAATTTTAGAAAAAAGCAAGTTATACGGTAATATGACCAGTTTTTCATTTAGATAGGTACCTAAGCACGAATAAAATGAACAGTAATAGTAGCATGATCTTACAAAAATGTATGAAACTTCGAAAGCGCTTACTAGTGGAGGTCAAAAATAAAAAAAAAAAGATCAAGTTGATCTTTTTTTTTGATCTTCCAGGAAAATACCCGCCCCTCCAGGGAAAGGAGACGGGTTATGTCGGAGTCGCACCGACTAAAAACCTGGAGTTGTCCTTCTGGCCGTCGTATAATGGCGGGGACACGGGAATTACTTGTTAAGGCCCTCGCTGCGAACCCACGGGACAAACCGCGGCGCGCCAACCCCCTCATGTTCCCTTGGTTAGCTACCGACCTAGCCCGGTGTCGGCGGCCTGGGAACCACCCCAGGTTCCCAGGCCGCCGACCCGGGACCTCACCGGCTGGAGTCGCCAACGCGCCACTGCGGGGGCAGTGCTGGGGTACAACTGACCGGGCCGAGATCAGCCAGAACTTCCATCAATTCTGTCAAAGAATGTTTAAGCAAAATTTAAATTAGATTGGACTAAGGAATCACGCTGTCCCATACAAACTTTGGCCCCGATTTTCAACCCCTTAGCGGTGAATTTCGAAGAAGCCATACAAGGAACACACCCTGCAGGTTTACGCTCTTTGTTGATCCATCAGTCATTCAGAACAAAGAATTTAATATACAGGGTGTATAAGAACTGCTTTCGAAAACAAAGCTGGGTATTGCTGGAGGGGTACCGGTTACGTTTTGAGCAAAAAAAAATATTTTTATGATTACAGAAAAAAATAATACGTAATTTTCCAAAATTGCTTTAATACTATCAGATTTTGCGATGATTACAAAATAAATAGGGTTTTAATTTAATTTTCAATGTAAATAATCGCACCTGAACGGACAGTTGATGTGTGAGCGATGATTTCAAGCGGCGAATATGACTTTTCGATTCTTAATAACTTTTTTAAATTGAGTTTTCTGGGTATGCTGTTAGTGATTTTAATTACTATTGAGGCTCAAGAATACATGGTTTCAGGCTTCGGAAGTGGTCTTTTTACACCCGTTATAAACACAATAATGGTTTTATGTCAAATTAGTACGTCGGATTTAGTAAGTAAAAAGTGGGGCAGCGAGTTCCTACCTATAATGCGCGTAGACTTCCGAAAAAAAATTGAAGTTAACGCAGACGCAGCCGCGGGCAAAATTGATGCCAAAATTTATAAAAACCGAGGCAATGACAACAGACAATTTTAAAAAGCATGAAACTAACGTGAAATATAGGTAGGTACTAAAATAGGGAGATGACCCCTTTTACAAGATCACGGATGTGTTGTGATGGACGAGCGCGCTCCGGTTACCGCCGCTGATGGATCACCCGCGCCTCCACCACCACTGTGTCTCATGTGTCTATCAACAACCGTTTAGATAAAACATTCAAGGTCTGCATTTGCGACGGTTTTACAACAAAAAAATGCTATTTTGGTCGCTTAATCTAAACAGCGAAACAACAGGATCGAGAGAAGGGCGAAGGGGCTATTCCAAATATGAGTAGCGATGATATTTAAATAGCCGCCGGCGGCTGCGCCCGCGCATTCCTGAATAAACTCACCACTGTCCGAGGCACAATGAAAAACTCCGAATACATCGCAGCGAGCCGCGAGATGCAAACAAACATTGTCTCAACGTGGTACGAGGAAATTAACTGGTTTGTTTGTTGACCGCTTCGTTCACAGCCTTCCTTACAGTCTTTGCTATAATAACTGCAACACCATCAAGGTGATATTTATACTTCATGAAATGTCAGTGTCTCAATATATAATCCTGCAACTTAATGGAATACCAACCTCTGAATGAGTACAAGTATTTGTTTCTAACAGAATAGTGAAGATTGGGTGAGTGGAGCGATGCGCGGGGGCAGCGGCGCGGGAGACACTCGCGGTTTTTGTCAACACGCAAATATGCACCCACTCCCGCGCATCAGACATTCATCGTATGCAACGCTATAACCGGCAAAAACGGACAGCGGCCGCGGCAGCTTTGCCGCATTCTGATATTTCTACTCGATATCAAATACAACTCATAACTCGAATAAGTCATATAAGTCATATCATTTCGATCGCCTTTTCGCTGTAATTTATTTGCAAAAAACGTGGTCTCTCAGGTCGGATAGCCTAGCCCGCATCCAGCGGCAATTAGACAGTTATGATCGGCGAGGCCATTCTTTCTTTGAGGCTTCCGTGGCGACAGTTCTCATACATCACGAGCGAGATGAATAAACGATGCGCTTATGATTAAATCAAGGTGCGTCAACGTGCCGAGGGACGTCGTTAATGCAGTAATAATGTGTGCGATTAGATCTCGGCGTCAGCTGCTCCCACGCCGGCGGCGGGGGGGCGGGGGGGCGGCCCGCCGCGTGCATACTGATGCTGCGTAATTGTCGCCAGCAAAAACTAAACGCATGATTATCGAGGAAATGCCGCGCGGCCCCGGACGATCCCGCATGCCACCGATTGCGCCTGCGCACCGCACTCTTCACCTCATTATAATAATTAAATAATTAATTACGTACCTACATAATTAGGCTGCGCGACGGTTAACTAAGTCTTGATACTCCTAACATGGACAATAATCTTGTAAGGTGCTAGCTGGGTTTTTGTCAATCGTCCGCCAAGATGCCTCATGTAAGTCGAATCTTCGCTAACTTTACCGTCATACACTTCATAGCTCGTGAAAACAGTAATCTTAAATAGCTTCTATGTAAACGAACAAACAAACATGACTATTTAACTCGAATGTTTTACTCTAGCAGATACTTGAAATTAAGATCACTACAAACTCCATATTCAAAAACGCACAAAGAACGCCGCTTTGCAGTAATTTAAATCAATTGAAATTGATCAAAGGAAGCGAAATCTACGCATGCGCCATAAATACTAATTGCGGCGAATTAATATTTATTATGATAAACAGTAGGTGCAGCGAAGGACAGTAATGTGGACACGCAGATGTGGCGCGGGACATTTCTATGACATTTGAACGTTGAAAGGGCGCGGTATTTAGGTCAAGTTGAAGTTCGCTCGTCCCTCGTAATGAAGAAGTAAAGTGCGCCGGTCTGCGCGATTTGCGATGTAGATAACCCCCGAGTCCCGCGAGCACTCCGCGGAGATTCCTGCGGGCACCCGGCGACTGCGAACGTCGTAAGAAACAACATTAGCATGTTCTGGAGACATTCACTTTCTTCTGTCACCTGTGCGCGTCGCTGCGCTGCCACATTCCAGCCTCCACTCTGTCGACGCAATTTGGTAAATTCCGCATCTTTTTCTGGATATGAAGAAGCAGAAAGCACCATTTAAATTGATTTACATAAAGTGAATCGTGGAGATCTCTTTCATTCCGTTCCCATGGCCGCGCTCATTGTGTCACAACTATGTGATCCAACTTATGCATGAAACGCGAGCTTTTTCTACTGCCCGTCCCCCCCCGCCGCACCCCCCTCGCCTCGCTAACTGCTGCCCCCTCGGAGCTTGATTACTATAATCGCCGCCAACATTGTCACTTGGGCTGTTACCAGTCGGTGACTACTCATGTGTGGAAATTGAGGTACAGCCTGTAACATAATTACCTTCACTATAATTATACAAAATGTTACAACTGCACGAGGTTCGCTTATACATATAGGTTAATTAACTATGATTAGGAATTTTCACTTCACCTAAATGAACAAACTTCTGCAAAACTACTCCTACAATTCAAAATAAGTATATGGAGTCCTTAACCAGTCCTATGAATAAAAAACTTTACACATAAAGAAATATTCTTAATTTAGCTTTTTAGCGCGCGCTTATCTATACTAATATAATAAAGCTGAAGAGTTTGTTTGTTTGTTTGTTTGTTTGTTTGAACGCTCTAATCTCAGGAACTACTGGTTCGAATTTTAAAATTCTTTTTGTGTTGAATAGACCATTTATCGAGGCAGGCTTTAGGCTATATTACATCACGCTGCAACTATAAAGAGCGAAGAAATAATGGAAAATGTGAAAAAAACGGGGAAAATTATTCATCCTTGAGGGCTTCCTTTGCGTGCTCTGCGAAAATAGTTCTGGATACCAAAAATATATGTATACAAGAATTAAGGGAACTTTTTACCGCGCGAAAACTTCGCATTCCCACGGGAAACCGACTTCTACGCGAACGGAGTCGCGAGCAGCCACTTGTGAAAAATAAACCTAAATGTTGGTATTAGTTAGTGGGCGGGTGTTGGGTGGCGAGCGGGGACGGCGCCGCGACGCACACGCACGTGAGCCTCGCGCTAATTGTCCGGCTCACGGCTCTCGGCTCACGGCGTGACACCGAACTGTTTCAATGTGCTGACAAGCACTGCTGGGTGGACAATCTCCACGGCCGGACGGGTCGGCGCTATACGCGAGTTTGTAAACTAATTCTACATCAGGAGTTATTGGACGTTCTCTAGATACTAGCAATAAGCCTCGGCCACGATCCGGGATGGTATCACCTCGTAATAATAAATATAAATAATTGATAAGCATTCGATTCATTTCGTGCAAACGTGCCTCCCGCAGTTCGCTCTGTATTTATTTGTACCGATGTACGTTGCTTCTATTTTCACTTAGACATAATTTTTCGAATGTTCAGTGAACCCTAATGAAACACAATAGAGTTGACATTGGCCTGCGCCGTGTGCGTGTGTCGGAGCGAGGTTGGTGTGCGCGCGCGCAGGTTCTCACGCGGACGCCGCGACGTATGTAATTGCAAGCGGTAACATAAACTAGGGCTGTGTGGTTTGAATATTGCGCCGGACGCTGTGTTGTATGTTGCTGGTTAATTAAACTTGCGATTTTTTTTTTAATAAGGATCTTTTTTTTACTTTAAAATCTGTTAAAGTTAAGTCAACTGCCAACTGCTTTATTATAGGTGGTATACCACAAGCTTCACCTGAACCTGAAAAAAAAACTTATGGAAAATACGGGCGTTTTATATTTTACTAGCGACCGGCCAACGCTTCGCAATGGTGTATTTTGGCAAACTTAAAAAAACTTATTTCGAATGTTCTATATTTACAAATCTAAACGAATAAATTACCTAAATTATGGCAAAAACCGCATCAAAATCCGTTTCTTAGTTTTGGAGGAGTTAGTGGACAAACATACAAACAGACAGAATTAGCAACTTGGATTTATACTGTGAAATGATGATGATGATGATGATTAGGTAATTATTCAACTTGTTCTCGTCAGCTAGAAAACGTGTAAGGTTTATTAATGTTCAAAATTTTTCTATTGCTTAGGATCTGCCAGTAGCATCAGTAGCGTCACCCTAGTCTTCCTACAGTAAGCACGTCTAAAGGCGGTTACCGAATCTTCACTCTTTCATGTCATAAAAAGCTTTAAACTTTAGAAAAATTGAAGCAATAGATTTTATTATTGTTATTCAATAAATATTATATTGAAGAATACTGCTAGAAGAAAGAAATAAATCGACAAAGAAGCCGCTGAAACTGGAACTGGTATAATATAGGTCATGAAGGAAATGAGCTATTCGAAGTCAATTCACAACTGCGCAATATGTCCAACATGGAGCTTTTTCTCTTGTGCGTGATTTGACGTACCTACAATGTGTTTAAAGTTAGGTGTTTGCAAGCCTTTTTTAACTTGAAGATTAATTTCCCTCTAAGTATCTGTGCTCCACCATGTTACCATGCCGCCGCCAATAGCTGATAATCTAGTTAAATTTATTTATTGAGCGCGCTTGCCGTTCCCCCCTCCCGCACCGCCTGCCCCGCCCCCCTCTGAACTCCGGCGCACTACATTTTAAGTAAGAACACGATCGTCGCGGCTCGTGGCTCGCGGCTCGCGGGCGACGACGCTGGCACTCTGTTTACGGTGAGCGTGATGAGCTGGTCGTTGGCCGTTGCAGGACGAGGCGAGCTAGGCACGCACCTAATGGTTATCCACTACACGACCGACGAATAAAAAAGTCATGTGAACATATAGACTCTTAACTTATGTGGCTATTGCTAGTGGTATACCTATTCCTACGATTTCTTAATTATATAATACAATTTTGTTTCAAATAACGTAACTCGTAGCCGCTTATTTTAAATATAGCATATTTATAAAATAGATAATGTAGCTTTCAACTGGGTATATTTTTACTTACGGTTCAGTAGTTTCAGAGATTGCTTAAAATACATATTCACCACTTCCTTTCGTTATATTATAAATGTGAAAATGTGTTTGTTTGTCTGCCTGTATGTGCCGGTTTCACGGCAGACGTTTGAAGTGGAATAAATCTTATTGTTATGGTAACAACACTTTAACATGAGCAAAGCTGTTGAACAGGATAGATATTTAGTTTGTGGTTTTAGAACCTGGAAAAAATTATAAATGAAATAGAGGCAGATTAAGATTATGTAAGAGACATTACCTATTCTATACCTCATTCGCATGGGAAAATACTTTAAACGCGGGCTTTAGTGCTGTGCGGATTGAGTATTGAGCGGGGTGATAAATACGAGATTAATACCTTGAGAAGACTAATAATAGGCTGTTTGTACCTACTCTTTACCATGGAAATTTATCCAACTAGCTATGACTCGTGGGTCGACTCGTTTTAGTCCTAAACCCAATAGACTAAGACAATTCATGTAAAAAAATGTCCTTCAATTTGAACCAGAAGCGCCGTAATGTTCAATCAACCAAATAAACAAACTCTTCAGCTTTTTAATATGATTATAGATTTCTATGAAAAAACCATCAACAGTGCAGACAAAATTATGCAACGCCATATTCTATCTAAACAGCTGAATCGATGTTTTGATAACGTAATATGTTTTTTTAATACTACTCAAGAAATGCTGTCACACCAATTTCAGAGTTCCGTACTCAAAGGCCTGATCTTAGATCCTTTAGAGGCCTTATTACTATAGTCTATTCGCGTTAAGAAAATAGTGAGTGATCGTTGTCAGTAGGGATGTTAAGGATATCCATATCCGTAACCGAAACTACCGGATATCCGAAATAAAAAAATATCCGTATCCGTAACCGAAACCGAAATAAATGTTTCGGATAATTTCGGATAGTGGCGGAATCTAAAAATCTAAATGAAACACGTTACGACAAGTTGTTTTTGGCTGCGTTCCGTAAACCGCTTACAGGACTGTGACCAAAGTGTTGGTTCTCTCTCTGAGCTCAATGTAGCGGTGTTTATGACGTTATCGTTCTCACCCATCGTCCTCCTCTATATAAATAAAACCATTTTATTATCTATTTTTTTTGTATTACTTTTGAAATTCCTAGAATCTAATATCCGTAACCGAAACTATCCGAAACTACCGGATAATCCGAAATAATTTCATATCCGTAACCGAAACCGAAACCGATATAAAAAAAATTCAATATCCTTATCCGAAACCGAAACCGAAATTCCATATCCGTAACATCCCTAGTTGTCAGCCGGCCTGACAACGCCCCCCAGCCAATTAAAATGCTAGAAATTAAAAAGTCGAGTTCACAGTGACCAGTTGAAGTCTGACCTTCGAAGAAAACGGTTGTGGATTTTGCGTGACTTGTCTAACGATAAATTTTGAAAAAATGAATACTTCACCAATTCCAAAGAATAAAAGTGGATCAATAATCCATAGTGGAGAGAGACACATAATTTACAATGTTTATAAGTACTTTAAATTGTGTGATTTAAATGCAACTGTGGAGAGCATAGTCATAGAAACAGCAAGTGCATGCGGCATGTCCGAAAATACTGTTTATAAAATTATTATTTTTCTTTCGTACTTTTACTCCACTGTGAACACACCCTTATCCTGTAGTTGTCACTATTTTCTTAACGCGAATAGACTATAAGACTCTCCCTATCTGCCTTACTATTCGTATGTCTGTTAACAGACACATTATATTTTTATGTCAAATCTTATTTTTAGACCAATCAACAGATTTATTTCATAGATCACGTTTGTTTTATGTGAGCCCCTTGTCACAATTTATTTTAATTTGATTTAGGAATTGTTGTTAAAGCGGCAACATAAATTTTACATAATCTGTGATAATTTCAACCTTCTAGCAATCATGGCTCATGAGATACAGCCAAGTGTCAGAAAGACGGACAGCAAAGACTTAGTAATATGATACCGCTTTTACCCTTTGGTTACGGATCCCTAAACAGGTGCTCCGTCGCGCCGACCGCGGCCTCGCCCCCGGCCACATGTGCGCACACGCAAGAACCCTTCTCGGTCCACACCTTCTCGCACCGGTTCACTAATGTTTGACCAAAAATCAAGACAAAATGATAATTTGGAAAATAACGATAAAACAAAATAATCATTGGGTGGTAATTAAACCGACTTCATTTAAATAGCATTTTCCGCCTCTAAAAATCCACATTTTCGAATCATCTTTGTAAACGGACTAGGCAGTTTGTAACATGCCGAATCATTAAATTTGTCTGCGATAAATGTTTGATTAAATATGTAGTCGCTCGTTTTACTGTTGTTATTTGACTTCCTACACTTTGGTAGGAAATCATCTTAAGTAAATTTTGGTAAAAAAGCATTATTTAATAATTGAATCAATTGTTTAACAATACCTACCTTTGTCAAACGATATTCGAGCTATCGTTGTTTTGTAAATTAACATAGTTATATAAAGTTGAAAGTTTGTCATTTGAAGAGGTTGTCAAAATAGTTATTTAAAAAATAAATTGTTTGTAAAATTAAAATTATATCAAGTAAAAATTTATCTAACGTTGTTTGTCAAATGATTGTTTTGTCATTATTTTTTGTCTAATGATAGGATACCTCTCGCACAAATCAACAAACATCTAGGTATTCAAATATGTGAAACTAGCACATTCGTTGAGAAATCAGCTTCAAACGGTTAGCACCAAAAAAATGAAGATATCTACTTTATAAATAATGATATACTAGATCCTAGTTTCTTCTTAGTTAATTATTCAAATTGTATCCATTAAAAGCAAAAGAAGTATGGTAGTTATGCTGATAAGAAAATTTAAAGTTACAAATAATTAACGTACCTCAAGTGATCATAAAAACTACACCGACCTGCAATTAAATCTGTTGCGAACCGAACGCATTAATTATCATACTTCAATTGCAAATATTGCAGTCATTAAATGTAACTGCTTGATTCAAATGTCATACGAGAGTTGATTACTAACTAGTATGCAAATTACTAAGGAGCATAATCACATTACGACTGTATGTACCTACTGGTACTGTGGATGTGGTATTACTTGAATTCAGCCATCTAGTTAGATCCGGGGTACTGACGATATGTCTACAGAAATTTTTCTTATGTTTTATGAGATTAAAATATGATAAATTGATGAGCATGAGTGAAGTAGACGTACTCGTAGTATGTAAAGAGGTACGTCGGCGGTGAACTTTCACTAGTTACCACGAACGGTGACAACATTCTTTGTTCAGATAACGTGATATCGCTGAATCAATATTAATTGTGTGCAATCACCTGAATATTCATAAGTGTTTTCCATTGAAAGTAGAAACGTAAGTAAGCGATCGTTGAGTGTTTTGGCACTTTTACCGGCTATCGGTCACGCAGCAGTGATAACGTCCACCATAATACATATACTCAATCATTACTCAACTATGAAATACTTACTCTAAAGTAAGTGCAATGAAGTCAACATTTTGGGTAAATTAAGGTAGTAAGTACCTAAGTACATACCAAATGCAGTTTCATTAAAATCTCAAAATATCTTTAAGTATTCTAACGGATGTGCAAATATCGATTCCACTGAACTGCTGGCTCTGTGAACATCCCTGGGACCGGCGAGCCAGCCCTGGCTGCAGTGAAGCGGGCGGCGCGCGCGTTATGTAAATCACTTGATCTCAATTACAGCAGGCGGCTGTTGCTGGCGAGTGCGCCGGCGCGGGGTCAGGCAGGATGCAAATCGTGCGCAGCTTATCTGGACGTTTTCGCTCTCAGGTTATTAAAGTTATTACAGTCGCGATAAAACGGTGCGACCTACGTTCTTTTATTAAAAACCGGTCGGCAGCCGAGACTGCAACAACACGACACGGTGTTCGGGTGGAAATCTTTTAAGGAACTAATAACGTGTTATAAAAAGCGGTCTGTATAAAATGGCTTCGGTCGCGCACTCATTGATATTGATACAGGCATGGGTGAGTGTCGGCGACGCGGCCGGCGCATGGCTCTAAACAAGCCTCCATTACTCCGCTCCAACCAACCTCACATAAACCACGCTCCATACGCCTCCCGTGCTCTACAATTTGCGCAGAACCTCAAATTAGCATTGCGCAAGCACAACTAATATTAAAGCAAATCTGCGCCGGATTATTTATCCGCCCGATGTGAAAGCATTGATTAATATTGTAATGAGCACGACGCATATCATCCTCTGTATTATGGTTCGTGATTTTTTATTCCATTATTATACATTGCTGTGGCATCGATACGTCTAATTATTAAATGTGAGTTGAAGTAGCAATGGTCATCAAAACATGCGTAAAAACCAGCATCAATGTATCGTCGAGGAATACAGAGGTAGAGGAAATGGTCAGCAATTGTGTATAGTTTGAGATAATAGCGGTGGTCGTGGCTGCAATTATTTTTACCAGCGGCCGACCCATCATTTGCGTACAGCGGTGTACGGCGGCCAGCCCGCGCCCGCGCCGCCGCCAGCCGCTCCCGCCGCGTGTTGCGCCCTGTACGGTAAGTGGTCACCAAATGTCACGTCCGAGTATGCAAATGGCGGTCGGAGATTGGGACAAATTGCACACTCACAGCCTGCGCCGGCGCACAGTTCATTATGGAGGCTTATAATGAGAATAGAGGATAATGATGATGTCATGAGAAGCGTTATGGACACTGCAGGTAAATTTTATTCCACTTGTACAAGATCGCACTTTTTTTGGGTATAGGTTGGGTTCATGGCATTTTTTATTTAAAATGTATTTATTTTCTGGGTTCCGAAAAAAGGAGCCCCTATACTCCGTTGTCTACAGTGCATCCCCTGAAGCTGTAAAAATTGAAACTCACAAAAAACATGAATAGTTTAATATCCTCTACAACCCATGAAGATCCTCGCGGTGTAAGCAACACAGCAGTTTGTTATCAAAACCGATTCCACAAGGAATAATTGTATAAACCATTGTGCATTTTTTTTAATTTCTGTTATTCCATAAGTGTCCGGTTCTCGGGGACCTCCCCCTATAGATTATAAATGTGAAAGTTTGTGAGGATGTATGGATGGATGTTTGTTACTCTTTCACGTTTTTACTACTGGATGGATTTTGATGATACTTTACAGTAATATAGTTTATACACTAGAATAACATATAGGGTACTTTTTACCGCGGGAAAACTTCTCATTCCCTCGGGAAAACGACTTCCACGCGAACGGAGTCGCGGGCGGCCACTAGTTTTTTAATATATATTAAATGGTGATATGAAAACATGTCATTAAAAATTGCACCTGTGCCAAGCTCGGGGCGGGTCACTCGTACAATAATAATTACCTACAATCATCATCATGTCAGCACAGTCAGTCTACCACTGAGATATCCCAATCGCATCGATACAAGACTTTACTGTAATGATGGGTACCGGTTTGATGGGTATGGGGCATCTCCGTCGACAACATCAAAGCAGCAGCGTGCCCTTTCTCTTATTATTTGTTTACAATGTGAAATGCAACAATAGCCGGAGAGCTAGGAGCGCCGCGAACAAACACAGCGAGCGTGGCCGGGTCCGAGGCGCGTTTACTTTAATTGCAGCATGTCGGTGTGTGCTGCGCCCGCGCCGCGCGCCCGCGTCATTATGTAATCACGAGCTGCGCCCGCGCTCGATCACTATTAAAATTGAACGAGCGCATCTCGGACGCTGTGCCATCACCGGCAGACGTAGCTACGTAAATGCATCGATAAAACTATTGCTATGAAATTTCATTGCACTTTGTTTCTTATATCCTTCTAATATAACAAATGCATACAATTATGCAAAACGTCACAATGGACGAATAATTTTAAATTTGGTATTAATAAAGTAATGGGTACTTAAGTTCCTGTTGTTTTTTGACTGTCAATAAAACAGCAGGTCCAAAAGTTAGTTCTTAATACTTACTTCTCAGCGGTTTCATTTTGATGATCATTTCATTTTGCTAGCTTGACTTTTCTTTGCTCTTTAAAACATTATAAGAACATGATATTTATCATTGTGCTTTAAGTATTAAACCATACTCAAAGCCTTTAACAGATGATCATCGTAATATTAAGGCTAGATTTTTTGGATTAAAATCTGCCTGGGCAGAACATTTTCAACTAGCTATAACTTTAATATAGTTTTTTACAACTAGTTTGTTGCTTATAAATTGGCTGTGCCTCTACGAATATTATCGACATAATTAGAATCGATACGATACCCACGTCTACGGTTGATAGTTTATCGGAAGTAGTGCAGCGGGCAAGCGGCGCGCGCGCACTGATTGGGTTCAGTTTAATAACCATAAAGCACCGAGTAACCACACACCACCACATGACATGTTGCTGCATGGTGCACTCCAACAAATCGTAGGTTTATTTCGCAGAAGATACTTGCGTTTTTATCTCGACTTGAGAAGACATTTTATTTATTCTTAAGTTGATTAAGGATTTTTTTGTTACAATAAAACGTTAAACAAGGGCTTCGTTGTAATATAGAGAAGAAAGTTATGTATACAATATTGTCCCGATTATCACAAGATGGTCGTAGTTCTACAGAGGGCGGGAGCAGGCCCGCAGATCACGCGACGCGCGCGCCGCCGCTCCTCTACCACCATATTATCGAGGACCATCGCCGATCTGTACTGATATTGTTTTCTTAATCTAACAAGCACTTACCGAACCCGCCAACATTACGTTCCAACTTAATGATGGACTCGGAATGAGTCATCACACAGTTCCTATTACAAGCAATAGGTAAGTGCATGTTCTGTACCGTAGCGACGAGCGATCGTTCTCACTGATCAATATGAAAGTTGCGGGATAGGGGATGCTATAAGTCGGACGGTTCATAATGAACATTAACTTCCGATAATGGCTAGTACTTTTAGGGCCGGATTTTCAATAGTCAGATAAATTCTATCTGACAGAAAATCAGTATGTTTTTGTTACACGTCGCACATAAATACTTGACATATGTATGAAGTAACAATGAAAACATACCTCTTATCAGTCAGTTAGCATTTATCTGACTATTGAAAAATCAGCCCTTAATGACATTTCGTTCATTAGAAATGTCCACATCTATATTTTAAAACACAAATTAAATTCATTGTGTTTCGTTACGAGATACATTTGTTTTTTTTTATGATCTCAGTGATATTTTGTTTCTCGTTTCATTTACAGAATGTAGCCTTTTACCACTAGTCTAGTAGCCCTAAAAATGTGATATTATATCGTCCCTTCTTATTAATAATACGACACCTACTTCATTTTGGTTGGCAAACATGATAGAGACTGCTACATTGGTAAGTGTCACTTATGACATGAAATGGTGCGAATCCTCAAAACAGCAATGTGTGTATCGTGTGTGTGTGTGCGTGCGTGCAGGCTGCGCGGGCGCCGCTCCCACAGCCCGCGGCGGACGAGCGCGCGGTCGCTGCAGCCGGACACGACCACTGCTCGGTACACTCTGCTCCTGCTGGACACTTTTCTTTACAGCTTCAGTAGAACACATCAGTGACACGACGCATACTCAACTACAATATATCAACTTGTGGAGTTAAATTGCATTTAGCATGTTTAATCATTAATCACCTAAGGGCGTGCTACCAGTCCATAAATTAACTTTTATCCATTAACATTCTAATTCACGCATGATTTAAACATTCATGTTCAACTAAGCTTGTACCCCTAATAGGCAAAAGTAATACATAAAAGTCAGAAAAATTATAATTTAGGAATGAAGGTACTTAACACGCTTTGCAAGTTCTTCGAGAAGTGGAAAAACTCTTCTGATTTGTTAGAGGAACTGTCGTTGAGTGTACTTAAGTTACTCGCCGGTACTTAGTGCACTAATTATGAGCTCGTCACTTTTTGTTGACATTGCGACCACTGCATTACCGGCCATTGCCGATTCAATGAGTTTATTCAAACGCAGATAATCTCTTCCACCTACTTACGAACTCCCTGCTGCAGGTTGCTATCGACATGCCTCATCTAACACAACTTTATTTAGATTTTTTCCATCGATTCATTTGCGACGTTATCTACGTAACATTGCGACTAATACGGCGAGCTAATTGTGCCCACAGCGGTTCGCCTTCTATCCGATTATTCGACCTTAAATAGTCGACAAATGATTTGATTTACATTAACGTGTTTCGTTCCCACGCAGGGCTCGTTATGCGCAACTCCGTAATGCAGGTGTGCTGTTTTTGTGCGTTTGTCCCAATTGCGTGCCAATGAGAGTCGCGACAAGTGGGGGAAGCAGGGGGGGGGGTGCGCGTGCGCAGACAGTCGCGGAAACGCGCGTGGAATGTGGACGCTTCCCGAAACCCGCGGGTGGCCCACACCGCACACACTACGAGCCACAGCCGCGGCCATCGCATGCCCACGACGAACACTAGCTAGCCGCCTGCTTAGTACCTACCTCACCTGTAAAACCAGAAGAACATGAAACTTTTTCTTTAAATAATTCAAGCCAGGTTTAAAATATTACAAATACCAAGACTGATTCACATTAACGTTTATGAACGCACTACACGACTGAGATGGATGATTATTTTCCAATATTTTCCCAGAAAATAATTAAATTTCAAAGAAAGAAGTAACACAGATATGAAACAGTTTCCTGGTAGCCGCGGCGCAGTTCACGGTAGCCGCAGCTTCGCGGAACTCGCTCCTGCTCGGAGGCAGCCGCGCCATAAACCACTACTTCATATTTCGGACAGAAATCTCATTCACTGATCACGATTATGAATGAGCACCGATGTACATTACAGTTATTACCTACTTACTTCCCCGTTGCATCCCTAATGGAGCTATCGATTCAAACCAAAATAAAAGAAGAATCAGTTTCTACATAGAAAAAGAAATGTATGTGTGTTCGTCGGAAACACAGAGTAAATTCTTTAAATGCGGCTGCAAGTCATAACAACTCTCCAACTAGATGTAGTTCTTTTTCCTATGTAAAATGCTATTTGTGTTTCTTTATAATAAAAAAACTATTTGGTAGACTTGTGATTGCATGGCTTACTCTCTTTCAAAAGTTTTTTACCTATGAAGAAACTGTTTATAGGAATTTACTCCAAAGGAAATGCGAAACAAAAGCTGAGAATCGTAATGTTCCCGTGTGCGGCGGTGGAGCCACTCTCTGGTTGTATCTTGTTGAGAGAATTATTTATTGTGTCACAGACGTTTTAAAAAATATTAAGACAAATATTTCCATCGTATTAACATTTCTTTTATTAACTAAATTTTATAAATGGAATATTATAAAACTTTTAAATCTAGTTTATCTGAGGTTAACCCATAAGATTAAACATATTTTTAAAAATAAAAAGCGCTTTCATATCGTCTACAAATCCGATCACCTTTTATGGTCACTTCCATATTGTCCAAATAGTACCAGGGAGCGTATCACAAATGTTAGTACACTTTTAATACAATCGTATTTATCGTTGTTAAAAAGATTTGTTGTGTGACATAAATGAGATTCTTTTTCGATATTCAGTTGTGATACAAACACCACATTTTAAATTAAAATATTTATAAACATAACGTTTTAAGTTGAATAATTACGTAATCTAGGGCATATAATTCAGTTCAAATATGGACAATGTTTTACAGGACAGAGTGGCAAGTTTTATTACAGAGCTAACACAAATGAATTAGTTGCAAATTATCATAATCGGAGTAAAAAAAACCTTTCATTTCAATATTTAACTTTAAACGATCGTTAATTTCCCTAGGTATTCTGAATTTGTTTTGTTAATTTTTAATCAATCATCATTTATTTATCGTAAAGTATAATGCTTTTATTTATTTAACTAGGTATTGTTTATTGTTAACCTTCCAGAACATTTGCCTAGCCATATCTATCATAGAGTCCATATCAAATGTTAGAAGTTAATCAACGGACAGTGGTTATGAGTCTAGAGTAGAATAAAATAAAATAAATCCTACCAAACCTACTATAATATTATAAACTTGCTTTAAATTCAGAGTAAAACCCCTTTCCCTATACTATAAGGTAAATTGGGATCTTTTTCGATTTACACTTTTGCCAACTTTTGTCATACAAAACGCCTCTCCTCCCTGCAGCGTTAAGTTTTGCACATCATGCGGCGCGGGTGAATTTTATATCGGTGTTATTTAAAATTGTAATATCTTCTAAGATTTGATTACCATAAAAACGGTTCTAGTGAGTTAATCTTAAAAGATATACATATACTGTCGCAGACATTATTCAGATCATTTCAAGAGGAATAATTCTTTCATACATATATTTTTGGAATCTTGAACCGTTTTCGCAGCGCACGCAAGGGAAGCCCTCAAGGATAAATAATTTTCCCCGTTTTTTTCACATTTTACATTATTTCTTCGCTCCTAATAGTTGCAGCGTGATGTTATATAGCCTAAAGTCTTCCTTGATAAATATTCTATACAACACAAAAAGATCTTTTCAATTCGAACCAGTAGTTCATGAGATTAGCGCGTTCAAACAAACAAACAAACATACTCTTCAGCTTTATAATATTATATAGTACCTATAGATGTGAAAGAAGTACCTATAGAAGTGAGTATGGATGTATGAATGTATGGATGTTTGTTACACTTTCACGTAAATACCTACTACCGGACGGATTTGGATGAACCTTTACAGTAATATAGGTTATACATTAGAATAACACATAGGGTACTTTTTACAGTGGGAAAACTTCTCATTCCCACGGGTAACCGACTTCCACGCGAACGGAGTCGCGGCACAAATTATACATAATTCTCCATACACCAACTGTGTGGTACTAAACAAAGCAAAAAGCTACTACAGATACCCACACAGTGGACTAGGGGAGAACCTAGTCAAAGTTAGATATGTTTTAATTTAGAAAATGCATTTTAACTATTTTTGCCCGACCCGGAATCGAACCCAGAACCCACTTAACAGTTCGATGAGAGGTGATCAGTTTCGAGTTTCACAAGTGTTTAGGTATTGTATTTTCAAATTTGAAATTATTGTTCAAGGTTTTATTGAGATTACATAATCTATGTATCTTCTAAGGCCAAGTAGGTAGGTGTATGTCCGTGACGTCACCCTGGAGCTGCTGGTCATCCACCCGCGCGGTATGCGCCACATCCCATCTCCACATCTGCGCCCGCGCATTAAATCACAATACAATAACATATTATTTTCAAACGGGCCGCGATCGTGGTCCGAACCTGCTCCTCTGGCATCGTAAGTTAGTTTTTGCCGTTTCGAGCGCGGCTATAAACACATCGGCTAATTGAAACCAACAACAACTAACGAGCGGGAGTCGTGGAGCCCGACATCGCCCGACATCGCCCGACGTCACCGCGACACTCGCCGGCCTCCTGGAGCCGGATGGACTGACGCAGGATACTTACTTTACGAACCCACAGCTCCTCCAGTTAGTCTACCACCATAAAACGTGGTGATCATTCTGAATCGTAGCTATCGCAAGATGTGGTCTCATGAAGGACTTTCGACTGAAAAAAAAACACCTGCACATTATCGTACTCCACCTTCGAACACGAATTTGCAGACGGCGTTTTTGCTTTGAATAAAGAAGTTTGGCGGAATTCGGCGTCTTGCCAAATTAGTGTTTTGTGATGTAGAAATGGTGGGTTTCTGTGTAAACAGCGGTCGGTGGGCGGCGGGGGTGCTGGCGGGCGGCGGAGGGGGGGGCGGGGTGCGGGGAATGTTGCACTGTTTCCATTTATTAGCGACGCATCGATTCCGCGAACACTCACTGCCTC
Source organism: Emmelina monodactyla (assembly GCA_916618145.1). NCBI lineage: Eukaryota > Metazoa > Arthropoda > Insecta > Lepidoptera > Pterophoridae > Emmelina > Emmelina monodactyla. Next base: position 237,571 of record OU745300.1, read on the forward strand.
TGATATCAAACATACCTTTCTGCAACACCGTAGTTCCTATTTTTATATTTACGCAAAGGTTATAAAGAGAAAGCCGGTGTAATGATAGTCTGAACATTAATTTTATAGTAGACAGCGGATAATGACACTGGTGTAAGTAGGTAAATGGCTCTCCGCAAACATCATTATCCTAACAACTTTATTGATGCTATCTCCCTACGTTGCACTCTTTCTACTATATGATATAATATCTAATTCGTTATTGTATTATGCTTTTTCAATAATTTTACAACGTTATGTAATTTGGCGTTAACATTACACGAATATTAATAAACTTTTTGTTGATTCGGTCTATAATTTATTGTTATTTTGTGTTAGTGAGTCACTATCTTTAAATTTTCTCTTTAAGTGTTTTATGCAAATTCAAACTAAACAATACTGTTAAGCTCACATATTTTAATCCTCTTAAATATGGCTCTTCTAATCTACTGTGCGTATAGCACTACATTAGTGTGTGCTAGCCTCTCTCTCGTGTTTCACAAATCCTCCAATTCGGGTGTGCATGTGCCATCTGTGGGTCGCGTGGGTCGCCGCGTCGTCGCCGCGTCGCCGCGGAATCGTTCATTCACTTACACATTATCACTAGATTAGCGAATGATTACTAAGTGCTTATCTCTACTGTCCTTGTTTGGGGACACTTTATTATAATAAATAGTTGCAGGTAACAGTTATTTGCAAACAAGTTTTTTAAAATTGATTTATTTTATTCGTAAAAAGGTTGTCTACTGTGTTTTACCATCACTCATGATCAGTAACTGATTACTAGTTAACTGTTAACCAAGTAGTAAAATTTATAAATTGTCGAACTAACCGGGTGTAATTGATATCATTAGTTAGCCGATAGGGGTCAGATCAACATCAGTTAATGTTGATAAAATTAAATACACATATAGCTGGCTTGCGGCGAATCAATAAATCCAAATGAAGGAACGATGGTGATAGTTTCTGATCGTCGGTCTTTAGTAAACGGCAGATTAAAACATGGCTTACTAATTCATTAAATACTAGTGGCCGCATGTGACTCCGTTCGCGTTGTAGCTGATTTCCCGTGGGAATGAGAAGTTTTCCCGCGGTAAAAAGTACCCTATGTGTTGTATAACCTCTGGTGTATAACCTATATTACTGTAAAGCTTCATCCAAATCCGTCCAGTAGGTTTTACGTGAAGGGGTAACAAACATCCATCCATACATCGAATACTTACAAACTTCCACGTTTATAATATTAGTAGGTTTATCTAGACTAAATTTACCTACACATATCCTTTTGGATACCTATGTTTAATGAAAATCTGCATTTCGAAAGGTTGTATGTAATAATGTAAGTATAAACTTCGAATGCGGAATTTCAATTGCAGTAAAAACATATAATTTTGAAGTATCAATTTACCCTAATGATAATGAAGTTAATAAAAATTCATGGCAGTGGTCTTTTTAGTAGCAACACTAATTAATAACCTCAATTTGTACCCTAAATATTTCCAAATTAATTCAGTACGGAGGGTAGGTCCGAGGAAATTGTTTTGTGTTGGACAATTACCAATTCATCAATTGATCAGCGAACACATTGTTGTCATCAGATAAGAGGTCGGGTGCGCGGGCGCCGACCACCCGCATGTCGCCGCGAGAGGCGACCAACGCGATACACTAACCCATGCATTTGGCATCTTCGATTTTAACTGTACAATTCATTTTAGGTTTAAATATCCAAATCTAAGTATCCAAATTTTTATTTGCGTATATGAGCTTGCAAATGTCAATAAACTATGAGTAGACTTTATGTGTTAATAAAAATAAACACCAGATATCAAAATTGAGGATTTAGTTACATTTGTTTTTGTCGATTAAGACTTAACACTCAATTTATAACGTGTAATAAGTACTTAAGTATCTAATTTCTTAGATCGTGTTGAAAATCAATTAATAGAAAACGGGCAATTAACCGCAACGGCAGCCAACACGAAATAACAGTCTATGTCGAGGCTCGTTATGAAATCCATCGCCGCGTCCAGTGCTGAGCTAAATAACTGAATATATTATAATATCGGAGTTTTACTCGCTGATTAATCGACTAATCGCTCGCTTTTCCTAATCAAAGGCTGAACAATCGGTAATAGGTTTCCTTGGGCGGCGGCGAGGCTGCGCGGGCGACGGCCAATAGCGCGCCGCCGCCCCTCCCGCGCCCTCCCACTCTCCCGCGGCGACCTGCCACCTCCAATCACTGCGCGAACGCAAATAAACTGTCCGGCGATGGATGCCACCTGCGCCCGCGTCGCCGCACTCTCTGATGCCGCCCGCTCCCGCGCCCCCGCGATGCCGACGCGGAGGACGTCGCGATATGATCGGCACCTCGCGCAGCTGGGGACGGCTGCTTCGCTAATTGGGACAAATCGAGGCGATTCTTGATAGCCACGATTAATTGTCGGGCGCCGTCCCCGACAATGCATACTGACCACTTGTTTTGCATATTATTAAAATAATTTGGATGTTATCAATCGAGCAATTAGCAATGTGGTATTTTGGTTTGATATCGTGTTTTGTTCAAGGTGCAGATGCGAGATAAGATGATTGTGCGCAAGGCTGATTGGCATGCGCAATAAACGGTGGAATGCGAGATTGAAGCGTCGATGGAGTGGCTCGACGGGCGGACACATGCGCCATTGCAAATGGACTTTATGTATAAGCACTGACATTCCCGTTCAACATGTTACATTTGATCATTAATAAGATTATGTTATGGTACAAAGTCGACAAAAATATTACTTGAACTTATACGCAATTTCAAATACCTACTTGGAAGGTTTTTTTTAAATAACTTTACTTGTTTTTGCCTAAATATCTATGTTTGGACTCTTAGTCTAAAATATCAATTTAACAGTAAGATTATTTCAAGTAAAACCAAAAAGTTACACAGTAGTTCGATGAAATTTATATCAAATAGGTAATCAGTATTCTCAATTCCGTGAATAGTAAATCAATCCTCTAAGTAGGTACACGCAATTCAATGATCATGCCATCACCGTTTACGTCGTATTTTTGTCACTCGAATGGAAGTCAAAATTTATTAGGTTTTTCCCACAAAGCTAGAACTACTGATGCACCCGGCGCAGTGCGCGTTGGTTTCCTAAATTATGTTTCTATGGGATCATTTTGTTTCACCTTTTGACAAATATGTACGAAATACGCTTTTACAAAAAGGCATCAATAATTTCAAATTCATGAGGAGTATACCCGTCGTTACTGCAAGAGAATAATTCAATAAAACGTTCCGGTTATGCAAACAAACAAACAAATTCTACCTACTTAACTATTTCAAGAATTATCTTTAACTCTATTTTTTCAAACTTCATTATCATCATTAAAGGATCTCTATAAACCTGTTTATTTGATTCCTATTGTGTAAACAAATTAAACTGCCGATGCTGCTGGATCTCTGGCTGTACACTCATTGCAGCTCTAGTCTCGGGGCTTATACTTTTTAATTAACTTTGCATATTTCAACTTTTACCTGTTCACTGTTTAGTTACTCGCTTCAAATAATGATCAGTGTGTAAGTCGTAGACATCGACGTGTAAAGTTCAATCACAAATGAAGTTACTGATGTTACAATGATGGTGCGAGGGTTCGCGTCGGCGCCGGCGCCGGCGACGTCCACACCGCGGCCTCGACCCGCAACATGCGAGGGTCGACAGCATGATGCGCAACACAACTACCCATTTAGCTATGGAATTATAATCAGAGACTTATTTTTTAGAAAGAAATCTATAGGTACTGTGGTTCGTTTAAAAAAAAACAACAAATAAGCATATTTCGGTTAATAAAAGTTATTTAACATGTAAGTTGGAAACGTATATTATGATTATAAATCTGAAAAGTTTTCAGAAGGTAAGCAGTCTCCGTTATTCCAGGGTACGATTCCATCAGAACGCACTCGCAGTGGTCAAGTCAGTTGCTTGCTGGCTGACTGGGCAGTGCTGCAAAACTCATATTTGCCACGCTGTATAATAAAATGTATAAATAGTAGGATAACTCTGAGTTATATGCATATTTAAGCAAAAAACATGTAAACGGTGACAAATAACATTATAAACATTCGTATGTCTTAGTCTCTATACAAGAAAGGACTATTTTGTATTTCTGATTCACCAATATTATAATTGTGATAAGGTTAGTATGAGGTTACAAATCTATATCACGGAGACATCATATCACATTTCATGTTATGTTAGATTACAGTTATCTGTTTATCGATAGTTCTTTCTTAGAAAATGAATAATTTATTTCTTCGCACCTAACAGGTAATGTTACAGATAACCCGCCCACGCATCGCAGGGGTGTAAATTTGACCGACTTGTTCACGAAACATTGAATTTTGGCTAACTTAAAAACATATTTTTCTAAACGTTCTTTATTTCCAAATTTGGTGAAAAAAACCTAACCGATGACGAAATCCGCATTAAAATCCGTTACGTGGTTTAGGAGGAGATAGCGGACAAACATACAAACAGACATATTTCCGACTTTGCTTTATTCTGTGCAATGAAGATGATGAGGAAGAATGTGTCTGACATGACAAATTCCAGGTTAATCCGCGTGCGGCTTCATGCCCATAACCAACTTTCTTATTCTTAATTAAACTGTAATGGGTTTTAAATTAAATGCTTAAAATTAAAACGAAATAATATCGTTGTCAAAGAGGAAACATTTTCATGTAAGTATTTCAATTAACGTGGCTAAAGTAAATTCGAATTACAAACGATCAACATTTGTAAATATTAAAAGGTACAAAGAATTATAAACACTTATGATTTTAAAAGGAAGGAGATTTCTCTTGGCAGACTAATAACGTAATCAAAATTTACCAATTAATTACAAAATTAACTGAAGTGTAGGTACAGGAAATAAAAAATGCTGAACGGTTTATAAAGTTATAAAAGCGTAAATAATCTGTTTAAAAAATAAAAGAAACAAGCTAAAAAAGCCATTAGTCAATAATGATTAGGTACTTTTTCCAGATCATTATGAATGAAGTATAAAACGTATTAGAGAAAAAACTGGAAAATAAAAGATATGTATTAGATTATTTTATATCAAATCTTAAAGTAAAGTATGGCGATTAGGTACTAACCTAACCATTGTTTTCTAGTACTTATATAACTTGAAAAAGAAAACTACAATGCAATAGTTTCTTTCGATACCCTCTAAGTATTTTCTAAAATTAAATAACCCACGTATCGACAATTTCTGAATTTGAGCCATGGTCATTGTGATATTCAATGTTCGTTATTTAAATCTTTTACGTAAATGAATTTATTATTATTGCAGATAACAGACACTCAGACATACTTAACAAAAAACGATGAAGGAGGAGAGATAAGAAAGAAATGTGCAAGAAATATAAAGGTTACTACACTGAAGTAGGTATAACAAAAGAAATACAACATGATAGAGAACCTATCTTTGGGAAAAAATCAATTATTTTTTAAATTTTATACCTATGTTATGATCTACGTCACGTATATGTACATATGCTTAAATATTTTATCTTGCATACCTGACCTATAGCTGGTGCGTTAGTAAATGAGTAATATGTTCCAGCGATTAGTATAAAGCAGTGTCAGTGCGCAGCAGTAGTAGCAGGCGGCGGCGCGGCGGCTCCCGCGCTGGCGGCCGGAGTGCAGCAAGCAGGGACTCATTTACTTAAACTGATAACGACTATAATCTTATTATTACATACAAAAATCCCAAACCTTAGATACCAAGTCTGCAAAGATAACGTAATCCTCCATTTTATATCGCTACCTAATTGATGTATAAGTTATCTTTCGGATATTTTTATAAAAACACTAATATTAAGATTCGACAGCAATGAAATGTTGGTTTCGAGGTGTTCCCGCGGGCTCCTCGTCGGCCGCGGCTGTAGTTCGGCGGCAGGCTTTGTTATATTTTCCTAACTATTATGACTCTATAACTATAATCAACATCCTTTAAACTACGTAAAAGCTGTGATTTAAATAGAAATTGTGCAAATATAAAAATACGATAAATTTGCAGGTAGACATTTGAAAAGTGGCTTATCGAATCAAATTCCGAAGATGTGGTCTAAACAGAGGTCACATTAAGTATAATGAAGTCGTGAATTTGTATTTCCTTTACTCAAGCAAACCAAACTGATATATGTGACACTTTAAAGTACCTATAAAATGAATGCTAGCGTAACTATTATTATTTGAGAAGGTAAGATCTTCTGAAAATAGCTCGTTATGTATTTAATTTACATTATATTTATAAGGACTTGTATAAAAATATGATGGCTTTGTTACTTTTTAATTTAATTCACGTGCAGTGAAATCTTTATAATAACAAGAAATAAATTATATAAGCTATCTACTGCAAAAATATTGTCTTATCTGTTGTGACTCAATGTTTTGGAAATTTGAATAATCAATGACTTATTTAAAAGATAATGTAAACATCGAAGGCCACTCGATACCGCGTATGATTGTACCGCCGGTTCACCCGCACCGCCGGCCCATGCGGCGTTCCGACGTGAAAACCTTCGCTAATATTCACTGTGTGGTTTACGTCCGATACATACAGATAACATATCTATTTCCTTAACTAAAAATCCAAGTTAGGTTTATACCAAATACGAGATGGAAGCGCTTTGGTGCACTGCACTCTCACACGACATAATATATATTATTTTTAGGATCATGTAGAAAAGGCCTTTACGAAAATACAACCATCTACCCTTCTACAAAACTAGTTTCATAAGCACATGATTTATGCATTAACATTATAAATGCAGATTTACATAATTAAATTGATTATTTCACACATCACTAAAAAACCTATTCATATTCATAAACGAATATCGTATCTAGTCTTTAGGTATTTATACAAGTAAGAGATATCGTTGTCAGTGTAGCATGTGTACTATGACTATCGTACCTGGCTGAGGTCCATCAGTGAATCGGCGACACGCTGCAGACAGGCCTCGTCCCGAGGCACCACAGTCCCAGATCCCGCAGCCACCACAGTCCCGGCACTGGTCTAGCGGCGGCGGCGCCGAGCGTTGCTAGCGTTGCGCGCGCGCATGTGGAGCGACCGCACTGTCGCTGGAGACGCGAGGTTTGTTCAATGATAACTTGGTATCGGGAAAGTTATCGAAAGCAAACACGAGCCAACCCGCCGCCCGCCGCTAGTATGTGGGGCATCGGAACATCATGTTTCTATGTAAATACGATTGTGGCCATTCCTTATGGAACTGGGTCACTACACCTGACTTGTTTATTTTTGATATCGGAATTAATTTTATGAGATTTTTGTACTTTAGCAATATAAATTTTTGCAAATTCACAGAACATATAGAGATAACATAATATTTTTTTCGAAGTAAAATATAAATAACTTAAACTGTCTTCAACTATTATAGCTCCTGACATGCTGTATGCCCTTGTTGAAGTTTTTGTTGGAAGATCGTCTAACTTTTAAAAATATGTAGGTACATCGCAACATCTACTTTTTTAAAAGAAACGAGCAGAACATCGCAGTGTAGTGTCGTGTATATACGCAGGGTGTGTGCAGTCCACATTGTATTGTAATGACTTCGTGAAACCTCGCGGGCAGCATTGTGCGCCTTCTTGTACGCTGCGCCGAATTACTTCATACAAAAACTAATTAAAAATTACGATCCACGTCGTTAAAGGAATCGGAATTTACGTTTTACGAGTTTCATGTAGCTGTGGTGCTTGATTTCACAGAGGACACTTGGATTGGACGCTAGGAACTGTGACTTGTAACACAATCATGGTATGGAAGTGCTTCTTACAACCATTTACGTTCAATATTAGTAGGAAGATCTTGGTCTTTGATCTAAATAATAATATCTGCAAACGAAACTCTTAATAGATCCGAACTGAGTCTTTCTCCTTGTTTTATAAAACAGTTGAATAGTTATCATCAATCAAAAATCAATAATCAATAATCGTCTTACCTGAGTATAGTATTACGAACTTGAGTAATTAGTTATTGACAAATAACAAAGTCGTTTGCTAATCAAGGACAACCCGCCATTGTTCAATTAAATATATTTAATTAGCAGTTAGTTGTAAGGGAGTGTTGCAGCGACGTCAGCAAACTACCTCCCGGGCTCAGTTAATAAATACCATTGTATATTATTGTACCTTCCTGCCTTTTGAAATATTAAATCAAGGTATTTATTTCAACTGAAAATTAATTCGCAATATTTTTACGGTGTCTTACTTTAACTGTTCGTGGTACGTACGTGAAATACCATAAAAAGATAACGTGAGTTGCTTTGTTCATGGCTCATTCTCAATTTGATTCAGAATAAGGTTTTTGCTAACCATATTTCCATTTCCTTTTTTTTCCATTGCGCCGCTGGTTTAGCAAATTGCTCTTATAGCTTTTTAAAAGGTACAAAATTCAAAAATGAGCCCCGCTTTACGAAATAAAACAATGTAGGTAATGAATTCAATCAAGTTTAATTCACAGGAGAATGCATGCTTGACAGATGGTTCAGGTACCTAACACATGGAAGATCTAACAACTTGTTTTATAGACTAAGGTTAAAATTAATATTTGTCATTTTAAGTAATTTACGTATACAAAACATGTGGTATATATTTTAACTTGTTTTTATATGACATTAATTTGCTCCTACGCCGCTGATGTCCGTGACATTTATGGGTTAAGATAAGTTTTTTTTATCATAAAAGTATAATTCTTAACACAGAGAAAAACAGAACTCCAAACGATAAGTAATAATAGTTGGAGAGAAATAATTTGTACACTTTGGTTGTGGTGACTGATCCCACGACGAGGGACCCACGTCGGACTCTGTAGGCAATGTAACGAGCTCGATACAACGAGCGGGGACCCTCCCACTCTACAACTAGCATTTGGTACAAACTAAACTTGAATGTCATCGGTCGTTGATGCAGTAATCGCTGCTAATCATGGGAAGCACTCGGCGCGCCGCGACACGTCACGACCCCATCACTTGCCTAAACTGTCTTGTGTCCAATCTATTTCATTTAATTGTAGTAAATATTTCTAAAGTAAAGTTTTTCTACTATTTAAAACGATGCCTTACAATGTCACCCCATTCGTCAATACGAGGAATAAATTAGTTACAGACGAGTTTTAGTTCAAGTGTTCCCGTCACTGGAGTGCTGCCAACTCTACGCCGTGACTAACATGTACCACTATAGGTACTGAATCTGTGTCCATTGAAGTGTTACTAGAGACACGTATAGGATAGATATACTGAGATAGATATACAGCATATTCAAATATTGACGTCTGATGGTTTGACAGCACTTTTAAATACTTTACAAATAAAATGTAATGTTGATGATGAAGCAGCTCAATGTAAAAGAACATGGAGGTACTGGGAATGGATAAAACATGTTTAATAATTATATAACGTGCAATTTGTTTTGCCAGAATATAACGTTTCTTCGCCTAAACTCCCTAACATCCTCTAGAAAAAAATGGCTAAATTCCCCGATCAGTTTATGTCTCGTACGACGTCAAAGCCTCAAGTTAAACAGTTTTGGTGAAACAACGTGTATTTCGAAGCAATTCTATGTAAGAGTCGTTTAACGATAGCTATCTATAAATGTGTCTCGATTCTTTTCCTAAATGAAAGTGTCGTAATAGCGTCGCTAGTGATGTGCCGGCGGCCTCGCGGCAGTTTAACCAAATGGTCGAAATTACTCCAAAATTTCATTGAAATGCGATGAATTACCATTTTATCTTATTTATATTGAGCTTTTAACATATTGTTTGATCTTCCATGTTGCTCGGTGGTTACTTCATCAGTGATGGATTAGCAGAATAATCTCTCAAAATCACAGTATTATATAAAGAAAAGGTTTTTGTAATGAACACTTATATAAATATTTGGAGAATATAACTTTACTACGAGAAGTGGGCTCCTGTGCTCCACACTACAATCATGCAACAATCCCATGTTTACGAGGAGGGAATCCTTCGATCGCGTTTACTGTTTACTGCAGATAGGTTGGATCCCGCGGACGACGTCGTGTGACCGGCTCGCGGCTCGCGGCTCACGGCTCGCTGCTCGCGGCTCACGGCTGCCGCCACCACCGACTCTCTGTGGACGACACATGGTGCATACATTAGTGTTCGGCAGACAATATCGACTCTGGTCAATTATAATTATTACAGCATGGTGTAATGTGTGTGGCAACTTAGCTATCAACGTTCATAAAAACAATATTTAGCGTCAATACTTTCATTTTACATTGATATAATATTTAAAATTACAGAGTTGGTAATCATAAATATCTATCGGTGGATCGATTGGGATTTTTATCAAATAAAATACACAAATTAATTGATAAGGGCTCATTAGGTAAAAGTGGGATAGACGCCCTTGGAGGATAGACGCCGCACCTTAAAAAAAGAGAATTTAAAACCAAATTCACGCTCTAGTACCAAGTTTCTCGAACAGATCTCGCCCCCACAGCTCAGTCCGCGCACGCGCTTCGACAGGACTGCACGTGTCGCCCCTTGAGTTAAAAAAACGTTGCAAAATTTTATCGCGCTTGCATGATTCTTGTGACAGTGACATTTTGACGTGTTCAGAACTTTCGTTTTCGAAGGTAAGTTTTAAGTGTGTATTGTTATTTAAATAGTATGTATCATTTATATTTATGGTGTGTTTATAAAATTACGAAATTATTTAAGTATTTTTATTTATTTGCTGGGGCGTCTATCCCTACTAAAAAGGATAGAGGCCCCACTATTGACTGAGTATAGACGCCCTTAGAGGCATATATCCTCTATGACTTATTTACAGGTACTTAGGCTATAGGTAAGATTTTTTTAAATAACGTAGGTACGTTATTTAAAAAAATCTAGTTAATATGCAATTTGTAGGAAAATTGACTTTTCAGTTTATTTATGAGCTGTTTATACCTTTTCATGTCGTACTTCACTGTACTTGTAAAAAATAATGCAGCGTATCACCTAATTTCATTTTTTATTTTAGACAAAATGCCGCGAAAATATAAAAGGAAAATAGGGGCACCCGTTCGTGCTGCTTGGTCTGAAGAAGCCCTTTGCAAAGCTTTCGGGGAAATGGATAAAGGCCAAGTCGGTATAAATGAAATAAGTATAATTGCCCTAATCAAATTCAATTTAGGCACTGTCTTCTTAGTTTGTTTTTTCATACTTGTCCTTTTTGAATCGTCAGTTTTTTTTCTGTACCTATTATTTTTTTCTTTTTCAGGAAAACATCCCACACTGGACTTTGACAACGAAAACAAGACTGCAACGCAACTAAGACTGCAAATAAACATTTTATTTAATTTTCTACGATTTTTTTTATTACGGAGGCATCTATCCCATTGTAGGGCGTCTATACTCATGTCGAAATTTTGCCAGGGGCAACTACCCCATACAGTAGGCGTCTATCCTCAAACAATAAGTTTTATTAAGAGCCGAATATCTACAAATCTACGGTATGCATTGAATAATGATATGAGTAGATAGTAAGTATAAGGACTATAGTTGTTACAAATAGTTAACTCACTCGAATAATGCTTTAAAAAACAAAGTTATAGTCAGCTTACAAAAAGTGGGGCATCTATCCCACTTTTACCCGTAATCCTATGAACGCTGACGATAGTAAAATATGACTCACACAGCACCTACTTGCAATTAAGACATAAATAAAATGGACATGAATAAGTCCGGCACTTCCAGTTTTTTACGATACAAGCATAAATCAGATTTATTTGTTGACAATAGATCAGCTGAGTCGGCGGCGCCGCTTCATATCTGCTAATGTTTATGGAGATCTCATTTTTGATAGAGCTTTTGCATAATTCAATACCTCGATAAACTTATTTATAGACGAACAAACACATTTCTATAACGAAATATTAGATGCCAAAGAGTTCTACTTTTCATTATCAGGCATGTTTTAATTGTAACTTTAATATAATAAACAAACTATCTTTATCCTATATGTTCAGGTTTCGAGAAGGCAAGTCAGATTTGTCATGAGTGAGTGCGATCAATTTTTTGATAATGTCGATCGCGGGGTCGGTTCTACGGACGTTTGATTTGAGACGAGAATTCAATTTGTGGACAATACCCGCCGACGAACACACACACACACTGTTCACACATACACATTCTACGTAAGTAAACAGAAAAAAATAAACACGCAGAAGGGAGGGTTTTGGGTAAGAAAAAGCGAAGCCAGCAAACACAAATACGGGAATGTAGCGAATTTGGTAATCGCGTTCGGTTTATTGACGGAGGGAGGGAGGCACAACCCTCCCGCTACGATTTACAATAAATTTGAACAGAAGAATATGTTTGCTGGAAGCAGGACGTCGCCGCGCGCGCCGGCCGCGGCGGCGGCGCGGGACTACCCTACGCTTTGAATTTTCTTCGCATTTTACCATTTTATTTAAAGGGATTCCAAATGTTGTACGCACTCAATTCTGTGGAAAGTTATTATAATTCACAATGGCTCACCCCATGAGAGCATTTTATAAATTCGGAATAGAGATGTCGACAGTTAAACTTGTTTAATGTGTTTATTTTCCTGAACCATTTTTGATTTGAAATAAGTAGTTAATATCCTGTTTGTTTTTTATTTTGTTTCTCTTGAGTTAATAATTAATATTCATTACTAGCGAAATATCATCATCCGTGCGTGAAATTTTTGCTGAATACAAATTTAAGTGCTTATAAAGCCTAGTGGCAACTACTACTATACTGAAGGTTCCGGGTTCTATCCCCACTAGGGTGTACCACTAATTTGGTGTTTTCCAAATTATGTACATGTTTATCACGCACTAACGGTGAGGGTAAACATCGTAAGGAAACCCACATGATAGGATGATTATCCATCATGTGCATACCGCGTGGTGGATTACGGCTCAAACCTTCTCGCTATCCGAGAAGGAGGCCTGTGCTCAACTATTGGTCCATATATAGGCTATTCTTATATATATAAAGCCATAAAATATAATAGCCAGGTAATGACTACAATAAAAACTTCTCTATTTGCATGATGTGTAAGTCGAGGTTATACCTGCATCAGGCAAGGCAGTAACGAAATCAACATAATACTAAAATATTTTCTTTTAAGTAAACATAGTATTAGGGCTGCGGGTGTGAAGACGCGGGGGCGCGGGGGCGCGGGGGGGGATGACAACATTCTGTATTCATGACTCTATTCTCACCCACGCACTGCCCGCTAGGGGGAGAGGGTTTTGATATTTTTATTAGAATATTGTACCTAAATGTCAACACATTGCCAATCAGAAGGATTCGATTGTAGCTGTCAATAAATATAAAGATATATCATATAAGTGTAGCGAAACCAATTATTGAACAATTTACGTGTTACATATAAAGTGTTTCCCTGAAGTAATGTAAAATTGAGCAGCAATCTCTTGGAGGCGGTGGACAGAGAACGTTCCCGAACTCGGTAATATTCCCCGCGGACCAGAGCCACGACCCGCTCCGACACGATACAACACCGGCCCTCATTACGACCAGAAACTCTACTCTTTATTTATGAAATAAAAATGAAAACATTTCTCTGACGAATGACCACCCCCCACCACCCCGCGGACGCCGCCCCCCCCGCCCCCGTCTCCCGCGCCCCCCCACGCCCCCTCGGGCGGACGAGAAACTTGAGCTTTTAAATTGTCACAGAAATGACATTGCGGGCTTTGTTGAATAGCGACGCCGGAGACGACTTTCTGACTGGATTCTGTTGTTAGAGTTTCTGCCGCTTCTGCGATTTCAGGAAATACCAATATGTATTAAAACCACGTCAAAAGTACAGTTTGCTTATAAGAATTAAAATAAATAATCAATAAAAAAAAAACTATGTGTAACAATGGTTGGACGTTAAGGGGTTAAGATAGTAATTCTTTCAGCTAATAAATCTACATCGCATTTTCAATTTAGAGAAATGAAATTAAAGGAATCTTGAATTCCAGACAATGTAACTTTCATCTAATAAAAATCTAGATTTAAAGTAGAGTTTTCAATTGTCAGATAAATTTTATCCGACTGAAAAGCAGTACTTTTTTATTGGCACTTCATACAAAATATGTCAATTATTTAGTATTTTATTTTAAAAAAATTGATTTCGTAGTCGCTCAGGCAGAACTTATTTCTGGATGATAGAAGATTTGATTAAAGAATTGAACTTAAAAGTTCTTTGCCGATTCTCAATTAGAATTAAAGCTTAGCTTTCAGTGTCAGCTTGTGTTTCAATAAAAAATAAAAGGTTAACTAAACTTTTTCGGTAAAAAAATATAAAGTGTAACGTGTTTTCCGATATTGCCAAGTCGGTTGATGGTGTGTGGTGCGGCGCGGTGCGGGGTGTAAGTATCTGGTATTTAACTTTAATTCGGCGGTAGAACGGACCGGAGGATTTTTCAATTACCAAGTTGGTGCCGTTTCGCTCCAATCTCGGCGCAGAGTAATGTGCGTCCAGAGACAACTTCGCTTGTAAATACACTCCTACAGCGACTACGTACTAACACTAATGTCACTTCGGAACTTTGACATTTTCTCGTACACATACTCGTACAGCGAAATGCTTACAAAGTTCTTGTGACTATCAATTTATGTGTGACGTCGCAGGAACTCGGTGTCGTGAAGTAGCCACGGGTCGGACAGTTTTGACTTTAATACACATTCACCCCCGTGAATGTGTGTTAAAGTCAAAAGTGTGCAATTGAAAATCATAATAACATCATAATAAAAAAGTAAGTACATACAAACAGAATAAATTATTTTATTTAAAATGGAGTTCCCTTGGATATGTTGGAATAGTTATGTCTTGTTGTCTTAACCCTCCCGGTGCTTCACTACTCTGTAACTTGAGGAATTCTTAATATTGTGTGCGCGCTAACTAGGGCCGTATAATATTGCCGGGGGTGGAATGTCCCCCGCGCCCCCGCGCCCCCCCGGGCCCCGGCCCCCGCGCCGTCGCCTGCAACGTTGTCGCTGCACTCTACTCGCGTGGAGGTAGAACAATAGGAAACACTCTGTAGGCACTTGTAGTCAGTGGTCACAACACGAAGCGCGGCGAAATATACGCATCTAAGATTCTAACTACACATTACCAGATTTTGACATTCATCTAAAGATTGTTATGATGACATCTATTCATCTACGTATATTAAACATACTTAGGACAACTTTTCATCGCTTACTCTGTCTATGTAGGTTTTTCTAAGTGGTCCAATTTTCATTTGATTCGCGATGGTTGGCACAATAAGCGTCGAAGTGTCGTCAAATTGGATTCCTCCTTTGAGCACATCAGCTCGCACCGACGCGTCGACGTCGGAGCACACCTCGACTGTAGCCGGGTGATATATTATATTGTGCTACACGACGCGCCTTAACAAATTGAATCCAGCTAATATCTTTGGAGCTAATTTAATATATTTTTAAGTACTTAGGTAATAATAGCTTTATATGTAGAGCAATATGTGCTTGCCTGATAAGCTTGCTATTTAATAATGTTGCCATTAAGAAGTTTAATATGATTTTAAACCGCGCTGCAATATCGTTAATAAGTGTGCGCGACTAAACCGCTCGTAACTCTAGTTATACCCCCCCCCCCCGGCGCCCGCCCCCCTCCCACCCCGCCCGCTGGACTATATGAGGCACTGATAACATTAAAGTATACTTAAAAATATTTACTATAAATTATTAATTAATTTTTCAGGTCATATTATGAAGGCACGGCTTGTAATCATTTGTGGTCTTTAAGCGAAATAATAAGGTAATTAATTATAGAAGTCCTAATGTTTTTTTTTACAATACGAATCTGCATTTTTACAATACTTATTAAATCTAAGACAATGCACTCTCATTGTCTATTAAAATTCAGTCATAAATCCATAGAGCTAGCTGTCAAGGGTGTCCTAGGCGGTGCGACTCAATTTGCATAGTTCAGCACAGAACGCGTCCCATCGAGGTCTGGTGGCTGCGCGCGGGCCGGCCCACGCGTCGACCGCGCGGCGCCGCTATCGATCCACACGCGCGACTACATACGTAATGAGATGTGACGTCACCGACTATGCACCCAGCTCCGACTGACGAACTAACAAACACCCCCTCATCTCAGATAATATATTATTATTATATGTTTGATGTTCTGTTTGCGAGTCCCACATGCGTTGACAAAGTATAACATTTGCGATAGGTTGAAGTTTGCTTAATTCAAAATGAGGGATTACTTTTACATATGCTGCAACTTAAAATAGCAGGGGGAGAACCTGAATTTTAAAACATTTTAAAATTCCTGAAGTTAACAAATTACTTAAAGATGAAAGATAACAAGTAAATTTTACAAATGTGTCACTTTTGTATACATTATAATATTTTAAAACAGACTTTTAGCAGTATCTACTTACTTAGAGTGCAAAATTCTTCTCTGTACTTTTAATAAATCTGTAGAGAGGTCAATTCTGTACATGATATATGTTTCCAAAATAACTATCAAGGGGTGATTAGGGATCGATACTAATAACAAAAATGCAATCAGTAAAATTTTTGTGTGTCTGTCTGTATAACCGTTTATTTATTTATTTATTTATTTATTTATTTTATTTATTTATTTTATAGAAACAAAAACTACTCGACGAATTAACGAAACTTGGTACAATTATTTTTCATACTCCTGAGCTGGTTATAAGTAGTACGTATACTTTTCATCACGCTACAATCAATAGGTGCAGTGAAGGGAAAAGTTGGGAAAACGGGAGAAGTTACTCAATTTTTTAAGCTTCCGTCGCGTTGCACACCTTAATGGTTAAAGCTACACAGATATCATGTATGTCGGAAATGTTTTCCTTAAAATTATATAAAAGATATCCCAAGACAGCATATGTCTATCTTTTATGGTAGACACACAATAACACGTGTAACTCCCGATATCTTAGCAGTTCGAAGCTTTCTGATTATATTTGTCTACTCTTACGTTTATAACACTCTTAGTCATCAATAATTAAAAAAGTAAATATTATTAACTATTCCATAAAAAAGAATCATAGAAATCGGTATAGAAATACCAAAGTTATATAGGGTAAATTTCTCATTCCCACGGGAAATCGACTTCCACGCGAACGGAGTCGCGGGCGGCCACTATATTATAAACGTGAAAGTTTGTAAGTATTGTTAGCGGTAAAACAAAAGTAATCGGTAACTGGACATCCCTAGCATTCGATGAACATCACTGGTTGGCGTCACTGCCGTTTGGACGCGGATTTTGTATTGAATCTAATGGCGGCTACCTGTTGTATTTTCTATTAATTCATGTTAATTTAAAGAGATGTTTAATCTAGAGCCCAATAAATATTGTTGTATTAACAGTATGTGGGTATGTATGGATGGATGTTTGTTACTCTTTCACGTAAAAACTACGGGACGAATTTGGATGAAACTTTACAGTTATATAGGTTATACATAAGAATAACATATAGGGTACTTTTTACCGCGGGAAAACTTCTCAGTCCCACGGGAAACCAATTTCCACGTGAACGGAGTCGCGGGCGGCCACTAGTCATAAATAATGCCTTCACCGAATGGTCGTACCCGACTATTTAAGACAGGTAATTTTTATAATATTCATACATACCAGACCAAAATGATTTGGGTTTTGATGAGTTTGGTGTGCCACCCCACCTGCGACTAAACCCTTACCAACACTACTTATACTCCGCACTCTACGCTACAGTGTAGTGGGTGCTGCAGATCACTACACCCTGTATCACCGCACACACAGTTAACCTTTAAAACTCATCGTTATAAATAATCACGTAGCACCTCGTTACTGCGATCTATTGAGTAGAGTGGGGCGCGGGGGGCAGAGGGGCGCGGGCGCGGGGGAGTAATTAGCGGGGAGCTGGCGACGGGCAGGGATGTGCGCGATCACTGGTCTCACTAGGTTCATTTCTTCAACTCTTTGTAAATGCCTTTAAAAAGGGTTTTTTTGTATAAAGTCACATCCCTTTCATTTCAGCTTCAGAAAGCAATGATTTACAACGCTGTGGAAGCTTGAAAGCACGATGCTTTTGACGTATAATTAAATTAAAACGAAAGTTCAATTGGACCTATTAATACTAAGTTAATAATTTTACAGCGGAAAAGTTTGTAAGTGCGTAAAGTATCGAGTGGCGGCCCTCGACGCTCCGAGAGACAATCGGCGGTGATCACCTCCAGCCAATTTCAATTAATGCGACCAGGTACACACACACACACACACACACACACATGCCGGTGTCTGTCTCATGTGTCACTGCTGGGTTACAGACACCATTCAATGAGCTATCTATGTAGTAACACCAGGAATACAAAATTTAGCTATAATAACTCTGGCTCTGACTTCCCCTAATTTTGGTCCTTTAAATACATGCCCGATTTTGACCCTGACTATAGTTGATGGATACCCTTGCCGATTTCTTTGTAACATTCCTTAATATGTTTTATCAGTAGTCGTATACCTATATAATTCACATAGTATCCCAGTTGGGATCAACTCGGTTCACAGGAAAAGATTATTTTGTTTAACATTAAAATTTGTCTTTGTCATGGGGTATTTTCCACGGTGAAAAGATATTTTTTAGGTTATTTCGTTTCACCATTTTGAATTTTAAAGTAATCATCCATAACATGAATAATAATTCAATTTCTCTCGCATCAAAATTATAGGAGAATTATATTTATATCAGATATTCACGATTAACGTCATATAAAAGACAACAAACACGATATTAAAAATTCCTTCATCCGTCGTTGGGCGGCGGAGTAGTATGTGTGTGTGTGTATGTGTGTGTGTGGGGGGGGGAGGTGCAGCGTCGCCATGGCAACCGCCCCCGCCTAATCAATTGCAGAAATATGTAGCAGCAGCCACCAGCCAGCGGCGACCGGCGAGCGAGGCCCGCGCGCCGGGCGGCCGCGCGCGCCGCCGGGGGTCAGCCGCGCTGGTCGCTGCGCCCGACAACACATCTCATACTACCCTACTACCTCTATAGTCGCACTTTTATCTACTTTTAACTGCCGTTAATTCACTTGTAGAAAGTACATTCAAATTTATGAAATGATTTTCCTAGCAATAAATTTAGATTATATTAATATAATATATTAATATAAATTATATATATTATAATATAATATAATATATTAATATAAATTATTGAAATATTTTAAAGATATGAATACTGGTGTCGCATATTTAAGAAAATTAATGAAAATAAAATAATTACCTCAGTTTGCGTTTAGTCGTCTACGGGCGTAGTCCGTAGTCTGCGGGCTGCTACGGCGGTCGCGGCGACCGTAGCACTGAAATTACCACAACGGCATATAATTAATCATCATGTAGGTAAAATTATACACTTTTTAAAGTTATGGATTATAATTGATTAAATTTATAATATGGATCATAGCTTACCATTAAAACTGCTCCGAGCGGGATAAGTAGCTGAAAATTCGATTCTATGAAATGCTTTGTGTTAAAACCTAAAAACTAAAATAGATGCTTACTTTTAAATTTGCTTGTCTTGATGTATTGCTTGTACCGTCGTTGTAACATCGCCGGCGCGGCTGCACCCACCATGCTGTAACAGGAGGCGCTCGGTCAGAAAACTACCAAAACGTTTACAAATGTAAGATGGGTTCTCTAAGCCGGGAAGAAGAAAGACGTTTCATTGTACCTATGTTCATGAAGCTAGCTCTATAGGTATTTACATGAGACAGAGTGCACGCGACCCCCCCGCGGGGAGACCTACCCCCCCCCTCCACACCCCCTCCCCTGCATCATATTCCCCGTCATTAATTGATAAGTTGGCGGCACCTGCACGTGAAGGCAGCCATTACGTCGGTTATCGTTCAGCTATTAATCGTTTGTTTAATCTGCGCCCAATGGCCGGAGAAAACTAATTACTCCAATCATTCCAATGATATTGCTCAGCCACGGCACCCTTTAGGAACGCCCCTTAAAATAACTGTAAAATGGTGCACTCTCTCCATTAGACGATTTCAAAAATCATATTCAAGCCGAGAGGGGTTCCATCGAAGCGCAATAATAATAAAAAAATGTCGAGAGCTTGTCGCGTGCAAAAGACGTGCGGTCACGCGTCCTCCCCCCCGCCCCCCCGGCCCCGGCCCCCAAGCTGCCCGCCCCCGCCGCCCGCGCCGCCCCCGCGAGCCCCGGCCTCCCCTATACACGAATATAATATGCATTATGCGAAATCCGTAACTCTTATGCTGGGTCTTGAGAATACCTCTCGAGGTCTCCCTGCAGTGAAGTGTCGACCGTGTGGCCGCAGACACAGAGCCTAGTTTGGCACGGCGGCGGGCGGGGAGGCTCTCGCCTGCACTCTCCAGATAACGCCTCGTATTAATCATAGCATTATCGGCGGCGGCGGCGTCTTTGTTATGACACCGCGTTATTGCAGTTTTTTCTGTATCTACCCTCCGCCGGAGCCGCTCAACTACGTCGTTTTCCGGACAGATGTTTTACTAATCCGGGAGATACGGGACAATAAAACATAGAATATTATTATTTTACTGCCGGGGTCACAGATAGCTGCAAGTGAAGACATCAACTGCACGGAGTGATATATCTGTGCGCCCCTCGCTGCGTATATTGAAGCGCTACTATTTATCAACCACTGTTTTGCATGCCTAATAAGCCCAGTCTTACTCTTTTCAAGTCCATGTTTTTATATTCTTACAAAAAAACGCTAGAAACCCTTTTATTTGAGATAGTTCGGTTGTTTCAGCATGACTCCGTGGTTCGCCAACGACGAGGTTCGCCGCAATATCGGCGGAGTCAATGCTTTTACACTTCATCGGAGGTACATATTTGTAAAGAGCGTGACTGTGAAGATCCCCTTCCATACAAGTTGTGTGGAAGACGACGACAAGTCAGGAGCAAAGCAATTCGTGTTTGATTGATGATGCGACTAGCCGCGCGCCCGCGGGACCGCTCGCACCTACGAAACTGTAAAGCGGAAACATTGTTCAACATTCTATCAAGGGAATATGCCGATTATATTTTAATGAAGGAAAATAGCTCTAGGTAACTAACTACACAACTGTTTTTGGATAGTATTACCTATATCCATATAAAAATCCAATCTTATCTATCGCACAATAGGGTTCTGTTTATACATTATAAGTAGATAAGTACTTAGGTACCTACTTACACAGCTAGGTGTTTTTTACATTTATCACAATAAACCATTTATCAAAGAAAACTTCTTACATGATAAACAAAATTGCGATAAAATACGCTTAAAAAGCTCCCTTTAGTCGAGTCAAGAAGAAGGATCATTTTTCACGTTTCATGAAGCGCGGGAGTGGATTAAAATACATTTCGCCGCGTGATGGATGATGCTGCCCCCGCTGCCCCCCGCCCCGCACCGCCCCGCACATCCCCCGGCCGGGAAAGGGTTGTCCCCCGGCAGCCCCCTCGCACCCGGCAAGGGGGGCGCTGGACAATACCGCTCTATGAATGAGAATCGTTATAGCTATAGGCAAATAGAATTTCTTATTGGAACTTGAAGAGATTTGATTGTACCAGCAGCAGCCTTGCCTATTGGGTAGGTTGTTTGAACTTTATTAGGTATATAGGTATGGTTAACATAAAAAAGTATTTATATTCTAACTGTTGAGCCATATATCATGTTTTTATTAAAATAATCTTTTATCTTCTATCTGTTTGTACTAGCTGGGTGTGATTGGTTTTAGTTAATTATTAGTCAGGTGCAAGTTTTTGAAATATATTAGAAAGATAAACTATAAATACGACGAATATACAAAGTAATAGGCTTGTTTACCGCACAGCCAACACAGTGGTCAAATAAAACGTCGGAAAACGTTACGGAAAAATAACATTTTCGTTTCGGATGTTGCCAAAAACCTTGTAAACGTAACCGAAAACCGCTCCTGAAAAAATATATATTGTACAAATAGCGAGAGTGAAAGTAAACAACAGAAAAAACTGTCAGGCGCGGCCTGTGTACCCACTGTGTACCCAGCGCGGACCCACTGCGCCCGCTACGGTAGACCCGGTAATGCTGTTTGTACTGAAGGATACCAGTCCGGATTGGGTACATGCCACTCACTCAACCACCATTCCTACCTATCATTGCATCAATATTATAAGCTACGTACTGAGATTTTACTTTTAGTTTTGCATTTAGAATGCTAATGTATTAATTTTGAAGTTATAGACACTGGAAAAAGAACGCGGTTCTCCGAACATTACGCGACTGGGAATCGAACCCAGGACCTTTAGATTGTCTATAACTTCAAAATTAATAGGTAATACGTACTAACTCTACTTAAATGTTTACATTTAATTTTCGTTTTACAGTAAGTAAAAATAAAATTAATATTAAGGCAAAATTTAAATTAATAAACCTTTTTCCTAAAATAAATTACAAATATTGTAACATTGTTACTGTGTAAACAGTTTTGTGGGACTTGAGCTAAGTACCTACTATAACTAGATTTTTAACAAATAAACAAATAAATTCGCTATTGCATATTGCTATTGCATCGCATGCAATATTGTTTCAGTAATGTCAGGGTAAATCTAGTATGTAATGTATCTATTACAATAAACAATTTGCTTTGAGCATTAATATGTGTCTTAAAACCCTAAGGAAAAGATTTAGCTATAGTTCGACAGTTATGAATGTTTTTTTTATTTTATACGGTAAAAGCTCCTTATTCGCGCTTCATTTATTCGCGTTTTCACTATTCGCGGAAAAAATGCGACCTAATTCCTTAATTCGCGGCCTAAGATATCTTTATTCGCGGATCGAATCATACTTACATATACTTCATTAAATAGTATGAATCCAAGTCGCTAATTTTGTCTGTTTGTATATTTGTCCGCTAACTCCTCCTGATGTGTGTTTTTAATGCGGTTTTCATCATCCTTTCGGTATTTTTTTCATTATATTTGTAAACTAGTGGCCGCCCGCGACTCCGTTCGCGTGGAAGTCGGTTCCCCGTGGGAATGAAAGGTTTTTCCGCGGTAAAAAGTACCATATGTGTTATTCTGATGTATAAACCTATATTACTGCAAAGTTTTAACCAAATCCGTTCAGTGATTATTACGTGTTAGAGTAACAAACTACCATACATCCATACAAATATTAATCACAAACATTCACGTTAAATTGTATTAGTAGGATAAAAAAAAATACCAAGCCTTTTTCGCCGGTTTCTGAATTAGGTAGCAGTCACTTTCTCTGTCTGTGCCTATGTTTTTTTGGGAAAGGGATTTTACTCCGAATTTAAAGCGTGCGAAGCTACGGGCAAAAGCTAGTATGTAATATGTTTAGCCTATGTTCAATAAGCTGTGTCCACTAAATTATCTGCGGTAATAGTGAAGTACTGTATAAAAATCCGAATTGAAAACACAACTTTGAGGAGGCAAATATGATAAGACAGCTTCGAACTGCTTGCTATCCGGAGTTACACATGTTATTGTGAGTCAACCCTAAAATATGGACATATTCTGTCGTGGGATATTTTTTATATAATTTTAAGGAGAACATTTCCGTAATATATGATTTTTGTGTAGCTTTAAACATCAAGGTTGCACACGCGACGGAGTCTTAAAAAATGGAGTAACTTCTCCCGTTTTCCCAACATTTCCCTTCACTGCTCTGTACCTATTGATTGTAGCGTGATGAAAAGTAACCTGCCCAGGAGTATGAAGAATAATTGTACCAAGTTTCGTTAAAATCCGTCCAGTAGTTTTTGTTTCTATAACGGTCAGACAGACAGACAGACAAAAATTTTACTGATTGCATTTTTGGCATCAGTATCGATCCCTAATCACCCCCTGATAGTTATTTTGGAAATATATTTCATGTACAGAATTGACCTCTCAACAGATTTATTATAAGTATAGATAAAGCTCATTCAGATTTTTTTATTAAGTTAGCCAAAATTCAATGTTTCGGGAACAAGTCGGCCAAAATTTTGCAATTGCGTGGGCGGGTCACTAGTACCAAAATAAAAAGCATTCGGTATCCTTTGTCACCGTGTCAACAAGTGAACTAATAAAAACAAGACTGTTTTACAATTACGCCTAGATTGTGTTTTCAAAATCTATAGGCGTTATTTGTTTGGTTCAGCGATTCCTTTGAGGTACCTTCGCTGCAATTGGTGTTTTTGAAAATGCAAGAAAACAAGAAAAAAATATGAAATTCTTTAAAACATTCCCTAAACTTGAAGACAATATGTAATTAATTAATATTTATGTCAAAAACTTGAATTTAAACTGTTTTTTTTTATGTATTAACTTTTTTTGTTTCGTCATCTAGGAACGTATAATTCACGGTTTCTGTATTCGCGGCATATTTACGGAATATATACCCCGCGAATAAAGAGCTTTTACTGTACACAAATATTTAAATTACACTTCTTGTTATTTGGCAACATTTATATTCCCACTATTGCAAGCGATATCGGTTGAACACATATATCAATTACTTTTAATGTCGGCTATCAATAAGTACATAAATGTGTTTAATGTTTATTATTACTAGAGGTTGAGTTATCATCAGTCGGGTGCGACCGGTTGAAGTAAGTGTTTAAAGTTCCTGTAGAAATATAAAAATATAGGTAAACAATAAAAATAGGTACCCATTAAGCTAATAGCAAACCTAGTGTGAACCTCATTCCAGTAAGTTGATAGTTGTTAGATCAGTGTCCACGTATTACTTAGTATATTGGCGGCACTCCCGTGCCGGCCCGCGAGGCCGCGCCGGCGACTCCTGCTGTTTACACTGCTCACACGCCGCCTTCATTACTCACACGTCATAAAACTAGCTTTTCGCCGCACACGACACTTCTCAATACAAAAACTCCATCAGTAGTCACGAGGTACCTTTCAAATCTCGACCAACAAAAAATGCGTCAAAAATGCCACGAGCCGATACCCCAACTAAACTAAAAAACATCTGCCTAAAGGGTTGCAGAAGGGTTGCTAAACCCAAAGGGTGCGGGCCGTAACCCTACAGTTCTTTTGTATAAAAAACGCCCTTCGTATGCAAAGCGCCAATAAAAAGTGTCTGCGCGTGCATGCGCGGTGTGATTTTAAAGTGATTTGAATATAGAACAATTTACATACGCCGTGAGGTGCGCTGCGATTGGTCGGTATCTGCGTACGACTGCGCACTGGCCGCACGCCGCCGCCGCGCCGGCTGATTCGCGGACCCGTCATGTAAAGTGACACCATACCTATAAATATGTAGAATAGGCCTACTTTGCATATTGCAGTCACGATGTTCGTATTGAACTCGGGCATGTTGAATATCTGCTTCTGTATATGATCGACGCACGAGTGACTCTCGCTAATGATTTTCCTCATCAAATAAAACACAGTCTGAACTTGGAGAAACCATTGTTAGTTCAGGCAAGAGTAAACTCGGGGCATCATTAAATTGGAACTACGTTCAACGTGTACCTTAGACAAACAATTCTTTAAAAGCAGCTTTGACTTGTAGTTGAAAGAAGACCTCATTAGGGGTCGAGGCGCTACTGCGAACATACAAGCTCGCTGCTTCGGATTTAGTTGACTGTTTTCTTTTACATTAGGTTCCTTAGTCTTTGAATCGTTTACCTAGAGACCTTTATCAAAGTATAAAAACCATACTTTTTAAATATGGTAATCTATACAGTGAGATTGTTCATTGGTACTATTTGGGGGAGTTATTGAAGTTTCTTTTTTTTTAGATTTTCAGAATAGGAAGTGTTGGATGGAGCCGAGGGGCAGCGGAGCTCATTACGGGATTGTTTAAAATAACGAGGGCCGAGCTCCGTCCGCGTAACGAGGACCGGCCCACGCGCCGCCGCCCTCCGGCCACACTACCCGCCATGCCTACTACTTGTTATTTTTTACAAGATTTCACCCCTCAAATCTCAATTTAAGCGACGTCTTTGTACAGTTCAGAGGGAGCTTGTTTACACTGTCGTAAGCACAAAAAACGCTCCATTTGGTAATTAAATTGCACCCTCATCCCCCCTCCGCCGTCTACCCCCGTGCTGCCCCCCCCGCGACTAGCAGAACAAACAGCGACCGAAACTAGAGGTTACATTTTTAACTTGATTGCCAATATGGGACCAATGTTTGATGTTTACATTGCTTTTTGTTGGATGTTAAAACAAGTTCGCAAACTTGATAATGTAATTTATATAAGGAATAAACACAGCATCCAACAAGAAACATAAGTCATGCTCTCAATCATACAATAAGAATGTAACGTATAAAAATGTTATGACGAAATAAAAATAAATCTCAAAAACCCAAATTTAGTGAATGCAAGTAGTGTGTAGCGATCTGTCGCGAGGACAAGTTGGGGAGCGCACACAATGCTTGTCACGGGGGCGGCGGGCAGCGGGGCGGCGGGCAGCGGGGCGGCGGGGCGGCGGGGGGGGCAGACTACGAATAATGTATCTAAATGTCACCACCACTGCACTGGTCACTAATAACTATACAACGGTATTACTTACACCAAATTATAAACTTTACTTTCTCCAACGATCATCCGAAAGGTTACATTTCAGCTGTCTACGACCACAACACTTATTAGTTTTTATGCTCTCTACATTTAAGTTCGTTTTTGATAACTTCCATGTATTACTAATAAGGAGAAAGCGCGCAATGGAGTGTTTAGCGAAAAAAACAAAGAAAAAACGCAAAAAAACAGCGTCGTCACGAAAAGGGCAAGGACTCGCAAACTGGTTACGAAACGGTCCAATTGCTCATTCATAGTTCGAAAGCATAAATTCGTTAAGTCGAACAAGTTTCAGTGTGGCGACTAGCTACTTACGTAACGGTAGATGCGTGCTAATGGCGACAGTCAACGTGGATCAATTATAACACCCCATATTTTGACGTCACGATGTCGTCTCAAAAAACCGTGAAGTGTAATTGCCTTGAAATTAGTAAGAATTCCGCGATGATTATCTGTCAAGTGCCAATTAAGAAAACTCCGATTGTCTTCTGCAACGAGATTTCCCTGCTTCATTAGAGGACCAGCGCTCGGAATGTCGCGGCACCGGGCCCGTTTATAGCGAAGACACGTGCAATCCTAAACACCGGACAAACTATTGTTAGAAATCAATTTCATAGAAAAACGTTCACTGTACGCCACAATTATGCTGGTCGATACAATGACGGTACACGACAAAAAAAGTGCCGTATGAAGTGTTTGGTACAATCGGTGAAAGTGGTGGACAGAAGTCCGCCGCGCCGGTCCCACAGCCCGCCGGCCGACTCAGCGACGTTCCCAATAACGTATAATGAGACGAAAAGCTTCCTCTATCAATTTGCGCCCATTACCGTGGGTCAGAGTTCGGTGCTTCATCATCACAATGTCTACACTTTATTAACCTAATACGCACACAAAACTCAACTTTACCATTAAAGGTTAAGACTGAAAATCTTTCAATCCCAAATCCTAATAATGGTGCTGCCGGTTCGGCAGTGAGCTCTACGATTGTGAGATTTAGGTCGGGTTTTGAATCGAGGCGGCTCGCTTTGAAGAAGTGGTACAAGCGAATTTGGCGGCGCCCGCGCAACTATGCTAATTCTGGCAATTGATCTCCCGCGCCGCCGCCCGTTCCCACGTCCACTATGAATGACTGCGCATCTGATTAGCGAAAATACCTAACAATGTTAGTTAACAGCACATATTAAACAGTTATTGTATTGTTTTACAGTGAATGTTTTTTCGTAACTTGAGAAAAATAGAAGATATGTTGAGAGGTGTTTGAAGTAATTGGTATCTAGTAGCAGCCCGGCGATGGACCCGACACCAGCGGGAGCCGGCATCATTAGCGGTGCCATTCTAAGCGCGGCGCGGGCCTTTTTTGTCGCTGCGTCTGGACCTAGTGGAACCCGATTTAAATCGGAATGTGAGCCGCTTCGGTCTTTTTGCATTCCTGCGCGAGTACCGTTAAATCTGAATTTGTTTATATCGCGGTGGTGTAGGTATGCACGCGTCGTCTGTCGCGGCCCGCTGATGGATCACCGCTGACGGCGGCGCCGCAAAGCCACGCCACGCACAATAAATACTCCTCTAGAAAAGGCTCGCGGAATGCAACAACGCTATTAATTAGCTTCAACCCATTTGCAACCAGTAATGACTGATCCTCTACTGTCCACCGCAGAGTAATGAGCTGGGAGACTTTCGTCAGGATTGACTCTCGATGGACGATAAATTGCTCTGCATTACCTTGTGCTTAATTGAGTTTAATTGCAGTACTATTTTATATTGATTAGAGCTCTACCTAGTTGTTTTTATTATAAACACTATATCTATATCGAGATACCCACAGAGTCCGTATGAGGCAGCAGGGCAGTCCGGCGCGAGCGCAGCTCATTAGACATTCGCGGCGGGAGAGTCTGCACAAAGCCGGCCGCATCAGTCGCGCCGCGCACTTACCGTAATGTCGCCGCGCACGCAACCGCGCCGCACGCATTATGCAACCAGCCGCGTGATGGATCGAGCGACCAGCCCACCGCGCACCGCACCAACAAAACAACCACCGCTCATTATGTGCACTGCATCCATCTAACTAAACATCAACACCCAGATTCAAAAACCTTTAAGAAGCACAATCTTGTGGGTAAAAAGCAAAAGCACCCGAGTAAAGAAAGCTTACATGATTGTTAAAATAGTAGCTACAGTACATACCCACTGTAATAAAAAGATAGAAAGGTCACCTCTAAAGTTGTCACTCAACATTCAAGCCATGTCCAGCCATTTGAATAGTCAATAAGCCGAACACAACAGCTATGCTAAACATTGAAGCATCCTTCAAAGCAAAGTGGCCTCTGTTCAAAGACACTCAAGAGTCAGGTCGATATTGAATTTTACAAGGTGAAACGAATAGAATTCGAGGGTCACTTGTAAATAATAGAAAGTGAAATCCAATAATGAAATCAATTTACGAAGGAGCTTTGACCCTCTTCAAACACACTAATATGAGACTGTTTAAAGATTTGCTAATTTGGCGTAGGTGCCATTCAAGATTTCTCCACCTTCCATTAAAATATCCTAATCTAATATAGACAAATAACTTGTTTGCATAAAAAGTATTGGGTATCACCGGCGAGAAATTAACAATAATTAGTTATAGTGAGGTAACAGTACCTACTAACAAATAATTAACTATTATTTTGAGAAATATGTTTTTTTATAACGGACACTTTAGATATACGAGCCTCAGCACGAGAAGTTTTTGCGAACCGGAGCATTCGTCATGGTAGCACACGCGAACGAACACTTTACATTCGAAAAATACTTTTGATATACTTACGTACGAGTTCTATCTTCTCATTTTTTACAAATATTTTCTTTGGTAGTGAATAGAGGACAAGCTTAGATTTATTTGCGAGGGTGTTCAGTTTGCAACATGTTTATTTATCAGCAGGGTTCCGTGGCGCGGCGGACCCCCGCCGGCGCAGTGTTACTGCCGATGCTAATACATCCACGCAGCTAGCACGGGGTAATGGTGACTGTATCTATTCAACACATTTCAAAGCAAAACTGATATTCTTTTGATTACTTGGCTTCAATTTGTTAATAATAATCCAAACTGTTTTAAAAGACGAAATGGCAAATCCATGAGAAATTTGAAAACATTTGCGATAGGGTGTTGCAATCAGGGAAATGCGTCGACTGCAATAGTTGCAGGCACCCCCGAGGGTTGGTGCTGAATGCGTAATGAGAAGCACCCCTCGCGCGGACCCCACTACCACCAGGCCAGCTCCACGGGGCCGGTGCCGATAACGAATTACTCTATCTTACAACGCATCAAATCTCACAGTTTTTTTGGTTAAAGAAGTTAGTATTCAACAAAAATATCATCAGTAACCAAACGATACAGGTGTACTTTAGAGTACAATCTGTCCGAGTAATCGTGCCGTCGACTGGGCATATGTACCGCAAAAACCGACCACTTTTTACTAAGAAAAAAGATGCACCCGCACATACATAAAACATCTCATACGAACTGACCAAACGCGTCGGTGAGATAAGTCCCTTCATTTTTTCCGACGCCGTATCCCTCGACGACGGAACGATCTCTCACTCGATGCGCGGGATAACAACATGCCCGCGGAGCCACGCATGCGTCATAAATATTACAGCACGCATGATGCGATGAAGGATGTCGTGGTTTCCGACACGCCGGAAGCCCGCACCTACTTACCTACCTGCCTACTGGTATAACCTCAAAGAAGTGGAATGTTAAGTAAAATTTTGCTTCACGAAAAGCTGCGATTCGCTTTAAAAAGTAACATTCTTCGAGTCGTGCAAAAAGCAATGCTTGTTCCGGTCTCCAGCATGTATATTGTATGAGGGCTGAATTTCAAGCGTTTCAGTGGTAATGGATTGTGCCCGCGGCTTTGCCACTTAGCATTTTGCTGCATTAAACACGCCAACCAAGACAAGCCAGGGTGACCATTTCGAAATTTATAATTACAAATTTATTAACTAAATGCTAATACAATATGTATGCAGATTTTTTTACATGCAATCCTTTCATGTATTAACTAATAAAGATTTATATTCAAAAATACTTTCAAATTACACAATTAATCTTCTTATAAAAATAAAAACATTATACCGGTTATTCTATCAATTGCTTTTCCGCATTCCGTGAAAGCAATAAATTGAATTTATTCGAAAAGTAGCGAGTCAGGTAAAACAGTAATAAAATGTAAGTAGGTAGAGGCGTCGTGTTTAGGCTTCAGATGATCGATACACAGTCGGCGGCGAGCGGCCAGTCACGCCTCAAATATTAATCACGCGCCTTCATAAAGTTACTTATGAAAATGGAAGAAATTGATCGCGCGCTGACCCGCCGTGACTCGCGCGCACGGACCAGCGGCCGGAACTCCGGCTGACAATTAACTACACCCGACGGGGACTTGGATTTACATAGGTGTAGGACAGACGAGAAGTCAATATTAGCGGCTGCGAGATAACCAGCAACGGTTGGATACGTGAGACTAATGGCGTTTCCTCGTCGGGAAGACAAAGAGTTGTCATCCATCATTTACTGGTAATGTCGCCATCGGTGGCTCGTGCCAATACAACCCTTTGACCTGTCGCACTCAGCTGAAGCTATGCATCATTTATCATCCGCTACGTAAATAACTAATCATTTGATAAATGAGCGCCTTCTCCCTTGCGAGTCGTGACACGCCGGTTCAAACACACATAACACGTTATTATCACAACAGATTTTTATGAAAACTAAAGAAACAGATCGTTATGGCATCATTTTTTTGGTGTTTTATTAAGAAAATAAAGCAATATGAAGCAAATGCGTTAACGCTAGTCGTAAAAAGGCATCTACGTTCAGGTTTCGCGTTACGATGTTCATATTCGGCTGAGTTACGACTCATGTAGAGAGGACAATAAAATATTTAACAACGACACGGCCGTAGGACGCCATATCCACCATTTATAATGTATCTGTTTTATTACCATAGGGCGGCGCGGTGCGAGCCGTCACACATTACGTTTACAGCCGTTCTCGGTACCAACCGATGACGGATTTTAAAACATGTCCATTTATTTATTGAAATCTTCATGCGTTTAACACTTATTTAAGAATGTTTTGTCTACCTATACCTACCTAAGTACCTGGCTATTATAAAAATGAGAACTTAGGTATATAGCATAGGCATAGCTTCTAAACGACTGAAATTAGAATACTTGGCTATACGTAGCTAGAGACTGATGAAGTGATTTTGATAACAACAGCGGAAACATTAAATTCGCTCGACACAATAACAGTTAGAGCTCCATTCCCAGTAATGACGGATGCGGAATTACAACAGTTTTATACGCCCCCAGGATGTAGCCGTAATAGTAAAATAATCTTAATACGGAATAAACTTTTGTGGCACATTACGTGTGGACGAAGCCCATTCAAATGTTACGTTTCTTTGATGGCGTAATTTTCGATGGACCGTCCTTTACGCGAATTGAATGGTAATTGTGCCGTCAATCAGTGTCAGTAGGCGGCTACTTAGTTGCAAATGTTGCGGTAAGTCGGCATTTCCGCTTTTAGTGCGTGTAATTTTGAAGTTCACTGCAACCTACCTGTCAGCGTCCACCCCAAGCCGAGCATCGCCGGGCGGCGGTCGCAACCACTCGACCCCTGCCGTGCAATAAAAATATTTTATCTGTTTCGCGCCCTCCACATCGCAGCTATGCACGAATATCGGAGTGGCCGCAACGCGGGGTAAGCATTATGGAAACAGGAAGCTATGCTTTATCGACAACTGCCAGACCTGTCCGTTTCCCTGCGGATTTTAAAAATGTGAGGGGTTTTTATGAGAGGAATAACATTTTTGTTAGTTAATGTTGTTGAATTACCCTGAACTGATGTTAGCGTGTGGGTGGGGTACTTGCCAACATTTTAAATAAAGCCCCTTCACAAATTGACACGAGCAGGGATAATCCAGCGTCGGCCGCCCATTGTCCAACTTACTTACAATACTACTGCTTCATACACTAAATTTTACTATAATTTTACACAAGTACCCAGTGAATACTACAGTAGGTGCCTATACATTTTTTTTTATAATTGTAGTAGGTATGTTAACCTACTGAAAATGATTTGTATGCATAACGGCAAAAATACTTGTAAACATAATCTTATTATTTGAAATTAAACTCATTTTAACGGGTTTTACGGGTTTATTTTATTAATTACAAATGCCGAAACGTCGGAAAATCAAAAATACCTAATAATAATCGCGTAAATCTAAGAAGTTATAACATAGCCTTATGGCAATTGTACCGACTCTTTTATAAAATAAATATAAAAGAGGATCGGACAATATAAAGAATCCCCTAAATCCGCAAAAAATAAGCATGTTAAACACATAAATAAAAATACCCCTGTCAGAGATTCCGAACATCGGAACACCTCCGCAGATAGTAATCCTCTTAGAAAACATTTCCAATTTAAAAAGAATTCCACCTCTTATCCGAGGGAGGGCACGCGTAAAAAATAAAAGAGGAAACCGTGTGACACGCACCGCGCGTAGCGTAGCGACGAGCGACGTAACACGCCGCCCTCGACTCACAGGTCGCTGCCTCCGCCGGGAGAGCGTCTATTGAAAATCCACTCAGGCCGCGGTGCCTACCTATTTAGTATAAAAATCTTGAAGAAATTCTCCAGATCCTTTTTTATCCGAAGTGGGCGGTCGGAGGAGGAATGGGGAGGCTAAGTAGCCGCAGCAGTATCTCACTCAAATAAAAAGGTACGTCTGTCTACAGGGATATACCTAATACGATTTAGTTAACCACTACTTCTACAGTTTAAATTACTTGTTTACAGTTTATATTAGTTGAAAATTTTAGTCATAATACTCCGTCTGTATCTACTCACTATTTTTTGCTATAGATAGCAAAATTTTAAAGAGGTAGGTAAGGTGTGTACGAAAACTTTACCATCGAGTGAAAAAGATTACCTTCTTCATTTAAGAAAATAAAATTTAATTTATATTTCCACGCGAGTAATGCCGCGGCCATGTTTATTATAAATCAGATTGGGTGATCTATACGGTGATTAAATAAGTTAAAATAACACAAATGTACAAACAAATACTTCAAATGTTTGAAAGCAATTCCTTCAGATAGGTATCTCCCCTGTGATTTGCGACATCAATCGTCTCAAAACATGTTTCAAAAGCAAAATAACGTTTATGTTGCGGTAACGAGATTCCGCCCGAAGCCGCAGGGCGCTATTGCCGGTTCAAATATTTAAAGGGCGGCAGAATTAGATTTGTCCGCGGTTCGCAATCGGATCACACGAACCGTTGCTACCATGTACCACTATCTCGACGTCGAACTCCAAACAAATTAGATTGCAATAGCTTTGAGGAGAATTTGTGGCAAGTGGCTCCCCGGACCGAGAGCGACGTCGCTCCCAGCGATGCATGGCCGGGCGACGCAAACGAGTTGCAATATGGCCAGCAGTATCAGATTGAAATATCAGGGAAGCTAGTTGATTGAACATTCAAGAAGATACCTGAACACGAAGTACCATTAGGTGGAACGATCGATTCACTGTCTGTCCTCTTCCCGGAGCGTCCATTGGTGGGTGTTGTGTGTAGCCGGGCGGGCGGCGCCTGGGGATCAGTTAACCCGCGTTACTGCGGCTCCCGGAGGAGGCTTCACAAAGAAACACCAATCAAAATTTGATTTACCGCCACCCGCGGCCGCAGCCACCGACCACTAATCCGCGGGAACCGACCGCTCCGAGGGGATTCAGCGACCATTTCCAATTGAAAATCGAAAGTTAAACCACACTTCATATTTATGACTTGGCAGAGATTTTTCGAGCCTATGAATAATTTTTATGAAACGACTTTGATTCGACGACAACAACTGTAAATAAGAATTCTAGATACGTACTACAGATAAAAGGAAAAGATTTACTTGAATTAAAACTAATAGCAACGGCTATCAATACTGTGTGTGTATACAGTTCACCTACCTACCTACTTAAATCTCATATTTAGTTAAGGTAAAGTAAATATGTTATTTTTAATATAGGTAGTTATCATTTGGCAATCATAATATATAATCATATTCAAATGTTCCCACCCCTTCACCCCGGCTCGACCCAGCCACCACCGCCGAGTGTGTCTCGATACTCTCTGTAAGCTATGTGCCTACAGCCACCACCCGCTACTCAATATTCAGTGCCACATAAAATAAATCACACGTGGAACTTTACGACAGCCGTGATGGCTCCATTTCCATAACACCCTCATGCATAAGCTGAAATTGAAGTGGCTTAAAAACAAAACAGGAGATCCTAGGTATACTTGGACCGACGAAGTGCGACACCTAGAAATCGATACGGCAATAAAAATTACTTTGTGAGAAACAAAACGGATCCCCTTGGTGAAGTTAGCATGGAGATCGATCGCGCGGAGACTGGGGCCGCTCGGAGGGTCCGTGAGCGATGTCGCATTAGGGAGCTTGCATGGGGTCACGGTAAGCCGTTTCCGATAAGCCCCCGGCGGCTCGCAACTTGCGGCGTCCAGCTATCTGCTCGCCTGCACCGAGCGTGACCGGAATAATGCATCCCACTCACTCCCCAAATTGAAATTATTTTTGCGTTATACATTATTGATGACGATATTTTAGGAATAAATCAGCAATAATGAAACAACGCCTGCGTCGACGCAGGTTCAACAGATATTACTGGACTTAATGACAGGTTTAATTGAGGCACCTGTGGCTCTGACGGCTGCACTTCCTTCCTCACTAGGTACCATGGTGTAAACATTTTAATGAATTTTATTACAACTCTACGCCTGATATATTTATATGTAGCTATATATTACCTACTTCTACGATTTACGCGAATTTTACTTAAAATTATTTTATCGGATTAATACTACCTGTATAAAACTAATTCAAAACTGATTTTCCTGTGAGCTTTTATTTTACTTATCCAACTTCATTTATCTAAACTAATATTGAATAGTGGTAGGACAGATACTATCCGAAATACTTACCTAAAAACAAACAGAATGTTCCCCTATTCACTGACTATCCAAAAAAACTACTTGCATGTTCGTAACTGCGTGTAATGCTAAAAACATTTAGAAACCGAATCCTAATCATACGAAATACAAACTACGTTGTATAAACGACGTTGATTGCGACTTCCAATATTTCTCTTTTCCGTTGTAAAGATTCCTTACTACGTTTGTTTAAAATCAGTCATAATTCAGAGACGAGGTAAGAATTAAAAAAAGCTACTTATAGAAATACCGCATATAAATATACCTACCTATGTAATGCCAAGTTACCTCGTAGCCTTTCCATTCTGCCTCAAGTAGCCTATGATCATGATCATGTAGCTACCAGCGAGTGAATTATGGGGTAAAATTGCTTAAGTGGTGGGTACCAAAGAATACCCCAAACAACTAAACACATAAACTTACTACCTCTTCATACTTAAGTGGTATAGACAATCAGTATAAAATATTGAGAATATAAGTATGATCCAGTAACCTTTTCTTCATATCGCAAATTAGGCTCTTATTTTAAAACTAGTGGACTTCGTCCGCGAGGAAGTCGGTTTCCCGTAGGAATGAGAAATTTTCCCTCGGAAAAAAGTACCCTATGTGTTATTCTGATGTATAACCTATATTACCGTAAAGTTTCATCCAAAAAATCTGTCCAGTAGTTTTTACGTGAAAGAGTAACAAACATCCATACATCTATACATCGATAAATTTACAAACTTACACGTTTATAATATTAGTAGGATTCAATATTCACGCGCGATGGCTTATTATTATCAGCGTATTTCATGTATAACTTTGGTGTTTCTATACTGATTTCTATGATTATTTTTTATGGAATAGTTAATAATGTTAACTTTTTTAATTCGAGATGACTGAGAGTGTTATAAACGTAAGAGTAGACAAGTAGGTATAACCAGCAAGCTTTGTACTGCTAAGCTATCGGGAGTTACACGTGTTATTGTGAGTCAACTATAAAAGATAGACATAATTATGCTGTAGTGGTATATTTTTTTATATAATTTTAAGGAGAACATTTCCGTCATACATGATTTCTGTGTAGCTTTAACCATTAAGGTTGCACACGCAACGGAGGCTTAAAAATGGAGTAACTTTTCCCAAATTTCCAAAGATTTCCCTTCACTGCTCTGCTCCTATTAATTGTAGCGTGATGAAAAGTATAGGTACTACTTATATATAACCAGCTCAGGAGTATGAAAAATAATTGTACCAAGTTAGGTTAAAATCCGTCGAGTAGATTTTGTTTCTATAACGGTTAAACAGACAGACAGACAAAAAAAATCTGATTGCATTTTTGGTATCGAACCCTAATAACCCACTGATAGTTATTTTGGGAATATATTTCATGTGCCTACAGAATTGACCTCTCTACTGATTATTATTATAACTCTGGATATAATGTATATTTTTTCTGATGACTAATCATTTGATTATCAATAAAATTATTATATTCTATTCTATTCGATTTATTATAAGTATAGATAGATAACTCTACCACGCTTATCAAACCGTAGGTATGTAGTGCGAAGTTATAAAATGAGCTTCCCACTTCACAAAAAACAGTGTAGGCTCAATCGATCAGAGCGAGCGTGCACTACTCAAGATTGAGAGCGCGCCGACCACGCTCTCAACATGACAAATGTTCACATCTCTGGGGAAGCAAAAAATGTATGAGGAAATTTACCTAATGGCGCGATTCTTTATTCCGGGGCCCATTGTCGCAGCACAATGCCCTAATGGAGGGATGTCGTGAGCTGCCTCAGCCCTACACTACAGCTACACTATTCATTTTTCTGCCACCGTATGATGGGTTTCACGACACATGCCCGTTTACCGCTCTTATTTTACATTGCGGTTAAATCTTTAGGTAGCTCGACTAACTCTCAGAGGCTGTTACACATTTAAAGTAAAAAAATATATCTGTAGTGATCGTAACAAATACCTACTTACAAAGTCTATGCAGGTAAGTACTATGTTTGTAAGATAAAAATTTACCATTTTCATAACTATATAAAATACTGTGTCCTCGCATAAAGTGCCTGAACAATGTAAAAATCAAAATATCATCGACACTAACCGTGCTCAAGTTAATTCTTAACTTGAAGGCAACATTGGCCAAGGAACGAAGTCGTTCAGAATGAATTTTATCTTAAACTAGTGGCCGCCCGCGACTCCGTTCGCGTGGAAGTCGGTTTCCCGTGGGAATGAGATGTTTTCCCGCGGTAAAAAGTATCCTATGTGTTATTCTGATGTATAACCTATATTACTGCAAAGTTTCACCCAAATCCATCGAGTAGTTTTTACGTGAAAGGGTAACAAACATCCATCCATCCATCCATACATCCTCACAAACTTTCACATTTATAATATTAGTAGGATTTACAGTAACTTTGGCGACAACCTGTGATTACGGTATAAAGTAAACTTACGGTATAAAGTAAGTTAAAAAAGCGAATTTGCATTAATCATTCACGCGATAGGTATAATTTATTTTTTTGTGTTCTGTTTGGAATCGAGTTTTTATATAAGAATAAATTGATCCCACAAGAGGCCCTCCGCAGGACCACGTGTTTCTCTGTTATTACTCTAGAACTTCTTTAGGACGAGGCCCCAGCTAGATGTCCAATTGCTTAAGCGTTTTCTTTATAAGAACCTATAATAGCAAAAATATTTACTTACTACATAAAAAAAAATCGGCTATGGTAAAATTACAAATAAAAAAGTAATTATGTACCAATTCTTTCAATTAGAGTACTTGAGTCTGTTGGTAATATTAAATAAAATAAACGCTTTTGTGAAACCGCAAGCAACAGTTAGCTTATGTAGCTAAAGTTGCACCCTATTGGTACTTGGAACAAATACTGTAGTGCCTTATTGTTGGCACAAGTTACCAAAAAACATATAATTTACTCATTTGAAACAGACACTCAAATTCTAGCTACAAAGTTTTTAAATTAGTTTTGTATGGTGTTAAGGATTTTGCAGGAAGGAAACTTGAATGCATATTGTCACGATAGATTCCACTGCTAAGTTTAATGGGATATACTTATCCTTGTACTAATTTACCTATTTAGACAATGAAGACAAACACTACAAACTATGCCTATTTATAGTACAGATAGGTACTCTATAGCTTAGCAATCTTATTATTTTAAGAACTTAAAGAAACTTAACTTATTAACAAGAAATTAAATAAATAGCTTTAGTAAGAACCTACATATCAATTTCGGTTTATTCTTTATAAAATATAACATTTTAAATTATATATTTTGATAATACTCACCTGAAATAATTCACAACACAACACAGCACAAAAATTAAAGTCAACTTTTAAAAAAATATAATTAAGTACTTGGTATCGTTTCCTACATTATATATCAAATATTATGTAAAAATAAATTAACATATTGAAATTAAGGACACATGTAGTCTCTCCGGATGCCCGGAGGGAGTGGTGAACCAAGCGGACCAGACCCACTTCACCGCTTCAATTTTCTTCGGATAACACAGTCAAAAATTGCCAAATCCAGCTCTATCATTGGACGATAGACCCCACACCCTTTTGCGCGTGTGCTAAAAAACTAAAGGGTTAAAAAACTTACCCCTTCTTGTGCACCCCAAATCCTACAACCCTTTTTTCAGTTTAAAGGAGACTAATTGAAATCTGCCAGATGAAACAGGTGACCATTGACGAATAGCAAGCATCAAAATGTTAAAACTGTGTCCATCGAAAATAAAAATAAAGTAAATTATAAAAGTGGGTGGCTACCTACCTGCCTTATCAAAATTTTGTTTATAAAAAATTTGTTTGGGTACCAATCGCATTATTTTACTACTATGATATACTGCCAAGTTTTTAATTATCCGTAATAGATTACAAAAATACGCATACCTAATTAAGTTATTAAGTTTTACGAAGTTAAAGTTTTAATGCCTGTCCTATAATGTCAAGTGCCTACATACCTAATATTGATTTGATATTTAATAGGCTGGCAGTAAGTACGAATTTAAATATAGAATCTAGAAGTTCACAAGGTTGAAACCGAAGATTTACTATAACTTTGGTAACGTTAAATGTTAATTATTTTGAAAATGTTTGAATGAAAACAAAAGTTTGAATAAACGAAAGTTTCTGCTTTAAAACTTCAAAATGTTGGTTGAGATGCATTTGAGTTTTTTGGTTACCTACTTAATTCAATTTATATTCTGCAATACCTACATTTAAATTAGAATCGAACTCTTCACAATTAAACAGTGTAATTTTTGCGTTAACTGTAACGTCGTAACCTAACTGTCAGACGTCGGTTGCTTACGGATTTGTCAATGTCATCGGCATTGCCAAATGACATTGACATTTGAAAACTCACTTTACACTCCTCACATGACACTTTTATTACCAATTTGTAGATAAATAGATATACAGATTTATTATAAGGAAATTAAAATAATGTTATATTTTTACATGTAAGTCTTTAAGTGTTTTGCTCACTAGTTATTACATCAATATTTTTAAAACTTACCTTATGATGTAGTAAGAATTTGTCTTGTCATAGGTATTTGTCTATGATTTGATCTTATAACTTGAGTTATTTAATAAACAAAGTTGTGAACATTTATGTACAATATTTACTCTTGTTGGATCGTCTCATCTCATCATAAGAAGCCCTAACCTAATTTAATATTCATTTAATACTAATATTAATAATTATCCAGATATTTTACCAAAAAATATTGTAGCCATTGTTCAGAATGACGCTTTATCACTTTGGAAACTGTCTAGCATTAATTTATGCCCCATATCACATGGCATACAAGTTTTCAGGAATGTAAGTACCCAGCTAAGGCTATTCTAAAATATCTCTAAATAATTGACTCAATCGTAAAAATGTCTTTGTATATTTTTGTAGATCGGAGTATTCCTCATTTTCTAAATGCGTGTATGCAGGGGCTCTGTATATGTTCACACAGTTGTGTAAAATGCTGCTACTAGCTACATTTTTTCCCGACTCTGATAGTGGGCAGTCCTCTGGTGATGTTCTTCTGGTGAGATACTTACCGATTATGTGTGAAATTTTGTCAGAAAACTTCATACCTCAGTAACAAAGCAATTTATTGACTTCTAGTGACCTGCTAGGGCTTCACCTCAGTGTATCTGGTCGCTATTCTAATGATTTAATCACAAAATATTAGATCTTAGCTTTTTTAAAAAAATTGATTAAGTATGTTCTTTCTTAGATTTAATTGGTAGAAAATAAATATGGTTTAGAAAAAAGTGGATATACCTACAAACTTTAAAGGATGAATGGATGGATTCTGCTTTAAAGTCTTTTATGATTTTATAATGTAAATAAATGTAACACTGCTTCATTAACTGTTTTCCAGGAAATCCTCAAAGCAACAGTAGATTTCGCAGATTTAGTTGGTCTCTACTTTGCACTAAATGCAGTCCCTGGTAAAGGCCATGCTAAAATTCTAACAGCTGCTATAGGATGGGCCAGTGCAGAGGTAATATGATATGCTGACAAAAGGTACATAAATGATAAATAATAAATTTTCAGACTAATACAATAATGTAACTGTTAAATGAGCACAGTGAGTGCTTGGGTTATTGGTACCACACAATGTATTAGGGGAGAACTTAGTGACATCTAGACAAGAGCCAATTATGAAAAATGTTTAATGATTACCCATTATCAATGTGGCTAGCAAAACTGTCTTAAAGACTTCTGCAAGATGAGCAGTTCAACTGCCCAGTCAAATCCAATAAATCTAGGGTAAAACACTGTATGTAGGTAGAAAATGTAGAGACGGATTAAGGGTATCATTTGAAAGCTGAAAAAATAT
This sequence comes from Emmelina monodactyla, assembly GCA_916618145.1. NCBI lineage: Eukaryota > Metazoa > Arthropoda > Insecta > Lepidoptera > Pterophoridae > Emmelina > Emmelina monodactyla. Next base: position 279,128 of record OU745300.1, read on the forward strand.
TAAATACTGACCAACCACAACCTGAGTTAATTTTTAGTTTTGTTTACAGCCAGTTTGTTAAATTAAAGTCTTGAATTCCAGATATGGACACACTTATCAAATGCTTAATATTTATACAGCAGCCTAGATGTAAGAGATCAACTCGCACTTAATAAAAAAAATGTGTGTGTGTGTGTGCAGGCGGTGGTGTCGCGCGCCGTGTCGCTGTGGGTGGGCGCGCGCGGCGCCGAGTTCTCGTGGAGGCACGTCACCGCCGCCGCCGAGGCCAACGTGGCGCTGCTCGGTATACTACACCAACACACCAAGTGTAGCTGGCGATTAAAGCCATAACCTGCCACTAAAGGCATACCAGAGCTAATATTGAAAAGTAACTAAATTGGCCGCACGCAGGAATCGAACCCGGCACTTTTCGCCTAATAGTATGATAGGATGTTGAATGTTCCTCCCTCACGAAGTAAACCAAGATCCTAGAACTCTCAGAGATAGTCCTTGTAACTAGAGGTACTTACCTATTTTCTAATGGAAACCGCTAAAGTAAATGGTAAAGAAAACGCATTAAAATCTGTTTCTTAGTTAAGAAGGAGTTAGCGGATGAACAAACAAACAGACATGAATAGTTATATATTTTATTTAATTATTATTTATGTTGATAAATTAGTTTTAATTTTAAAAGTTGACTATCAATTAATCCTATCAATTGCCCTAATTTATTATATTAATTGGTGTTAAAAGATTTACACATCATTTCTTTCTCCGAATCAATGTAATTTTTTAAATTACATTTTGAATAAAAAAAATATTCAGGTTCTAGATATAAATATAGGTAAGACATAATCTATTATTACCACATATAGAGAAGTCACCTCTTACCACTTTATGTCTCGTTCTAAATATCTATTACTACCTTTTTTCTTATATATGACACTAGTGGCCGCCCGCGACTCTGTTCGCGTGGAAGTCGATTTCCCGTTGGAATGAGATGTTTTCCCGCGGTAAAAAGTACCCTAAGTGTTATTCTGATGTATAACCTATATTACTGCAAAGTTTCATCCAAATCCATCCAGTAGTTTTTACGTGAAAGAGCAATAAACATCCATCCATACATCCATACTCAATATTAGTAGGATGTTATTTTTCAAGTAAATCTTGAATTATTGCAATATTGTAACATGCACAAGAGTATATTTTCTGAGTTCTCACGTGTTTTCGTTTAAAAAAAATACGAACACGAAAAGAAGAAGAAAAGGCTATCAAGCAACGAAGTAATTGTCCGGACTCGACTGGGACAGAGAATGCTGGCGGGTGTCTCCTCCCCTCGTAGTAGTAATGGTGATGTAAGAGGGTGAGTGCAGTGCGATGTGTGCAGGCACGGTGTCGTCGGCGGCGCTGGTGTGGCTGTGGGCGCGCAGCGACCTGCCGCCGCGCCACGCGCCGCTGCTGCTCGCGCTGCTGCTGCTCACCCCCTACAGGTGGGCGGGGGGGCTATACTTAAACAAAATTAAATGATAACAATAACTAACTAGTACACTAAGATGTAAACCAGTAAGGCGGAGTACATATAGTGCCATATCTTTCTCGCACGCACGTAAATACTGGGTGTAAAAGAACTGCTTCCGAAAACAAAAACTGCGCATTGCTGGTGGGGTACTGGTTACGTTTTGAGCAGTTTTTTTTTATGATTACAGAAAAAAAAATTTTTTATTAAATTTTCCAAAATTGCATTAATACTATCAGATTTTGCGATGATTTCAAATTAAATAGGGTTTTAATTTAATTTGCAATGTAAATAATCGCACCTGAACAGACAGTTTGTTGTGTGAGCGATGATTTCAAGCGGCGAATATGACTTTTCGAACCTTAACTTATAACTTTTTAAATTGAGGTTTCTGGGTAAGTATGCTGTTAGTGAATTTAGTTACTATTGAGGCTCAAGAAAACATTAAGTTTAAGGCTTCGGAAGTGGTCTTTTTACACCTGTTATAAATCGGTGTGCGTGCGATACGATACCTCGCAGTCAGACTGCGTCGCGGCCGGGTGACGTCATCGTGGCGTCTTGTGTTGCAGGGGCGTGGTGGAACAGCTGGCGGCGGCGGCGGCGGGCGGCGGCGCGGGCGTGCTGCTGGCGGCGCGCGCGCTGCACGCCGCGCTCGTGGCCAGCGCCGCGCTCGCCATGTTCGCCGCGCTGCACACCAACATCGCGTAGGCGCTGCCGGACCAACACTTATTTATTTTGTATCATATTTGAAATTAAATGTTTCATATCCAACTATGTTTTTCTTTTAACTTCGACATGGGCGTAGCCGGCCATCGGCTCAGGGTGGGGCAGTCTTAAATAATATGTAACTAGCTTTTTCTTTGATCGCATTTGTGTCAACTGACGATTGTCGAATGTGAACTTTCCTTCGTATGTAGTTAGTAGGTACCTACCAAGACAACTAAGCTAATTTATAAGTTTGGTTTTGTAAAGATCGATCCAGGGTGTGGTGCTTGCCCCGCACCGTGGCTAGGTTAGCCCGTGAACTCCATCAATTTTGTTCTATATTCGTCACTTAAACTAGGACTCGTTTATTAAGTATATAATTTTAGTTTCATATCTCGTTTCAACTCAATAGTTAAAAACACTTCTGCTTCTTATAACTTCTGAATGATCCTACTTTGGACTTAAGATATTCATATTTTAGTAGATATCCTGCACTATCAGAAAGTTATTTTTTTAAAAAACATCAAAATGTAAGAAAAATATTAATCTTGTATGTATTAGGTATGTATTTTTTGTTTATTTATATGAATAATGTATCATCATCAGGTTGATTGCCTATATTATAAGTTTTTATAAGAGAAATCTTTTGCATTCCTAGGACGTCTATAATGGACAAATGGTCAGCAATGAGCGGTTTTCAAAAAAAAAAAAAATTATAGTTCATACTAATTCGCTAGATGGCGCTGAACAAACTAAGTACGCAGGCCTTTAAAAAAGTAAAAGGATTGAATATAAAGAATAATAGATGAGTCCAAAGTAATCAGAAATAACCAAAGAAATCCACGAATATAGAAGTACACAACATAGACAGCGTGTAAGCGTCAGCCTACAAACAAAACAAACACATATACAGGGTTATTTGTAATTAGCACATCACCTCTTGCAGGCGGCTTTCTTACATCATTCCCAATAACATTTGTTCTACGACTTTTTGCAAAACTTGATAATTAACACAAAAACAAAAAAAAAAACAAATTTGCGCGCTCTGTTATAACTCTGTATTTTGTAAGAAGTTCCGGTCGCCCACCTCCCGTCGCCCGCGCGCCAGTTGCGAACCTACTCGAGCTAGTGTCATTCATTGCATACCTTTTATGCAGGGGCGTAGTTACTAACGTATCAATTTTTTGGCCCCCGGGTTACTGGGGCCCCAAACATGTGTAAGCAAAAAAACTGTAAAATGTTATACCAATACGTTAAATATGGCTTCATTTATTCCTTTTTTATAAACAAAAATAACTCCGTGACTGCATACATCTATGTTCCCGAATAGATCTTTTTTTAAGTTGAAATTGCAAAAAAAAACAAGATAATGTCTCGGTATAGGTTTCTTAAACTTTTAAGTAGTTTTATATAAATGAAATTTTATAAGGTTTATATAAAACGACTGAACACATTTATTCATTTTGTCAACCTTGTCACTTTTTACTTAGGTCGTTTTTATTCCTCTCTGCGGCTGATATGTAAAAAAACCGGCCAAGTCGAGTCGAACTCGCGCACTAAGGGTTCCATACCATTATCTATTAAAAATTGGTAAAAAAATTACAAATGTTGTGTTGGATATAATATTCTGCAAAAAAATTAAGTGTCTACCTCTTACAAAATTGTATAAGGACCCCTTTCATATTTTAATTTTTTTGTTTTAGCGGCAACAGAAATAAATTATTTATGAAAATTACAGCTTTCTAGCTATCAAGGTTGATGAGAAACAGCCTGGTAACAGATAGACAGCGAAGTTTCAGAAATAAGGTTATTTTTTTTACATTAGATAGGTTAGCAACGGGCGATTCCGTTCGTTGTTGCATTTGTTTAATTAGTACTGGTTAAATTTCAGAAAATACCGACAAAACATCGTGACGTATAGGTAATAATGTAAGTTAGTGTCGGGAATTTATGTGACATTTATTGCCGCCGACAGAAAATATGTTTTCAGTAATAATCATGTAATTGGAAAACAAGAAAAAATCATTTCTAGTTCTCTGCATTCAAAGCAAATTCTAAAAAGCATTGATTGAATCTATAAACATTTGCTATTTCCGCGCCCATCGTGTTAGCCTTCGATGTACTGCTATTCCGTCGCAGCGGTAGTGTTGTACGTATATAAGTCTATGGCTATATTTTTGTTCTATGGAATACCCGTTCTAATCTAAGTATCCATTATAATCCTTGGTTAGATCTGTGACTGTGTGCGGTTTGCGCGCGGGAAAATTGGAAGTGAAAAATTTTTTCGTGAACTTAAAAATTCATTTAATTCTTTCAATTTTGTTAAATAGTGTACATTTTGTATATATTTTTAATAACTATAGTATAGAAGCATAATTTTTATTAAAATGACGTCTCGGGCGAAACGCAAGAAAAAGAAGGAGGAGGCAGTAATATCAGGGGAAGACTCGCTGCTTTCGGACTCCGACTCCATGCACAGTGACTGCAATTCAGCTAAGTCCGATCCATATAAAACTTATTTCGTTCCCGATTATACACGTCGGTATCCTGAGGATTCTTCAGCTACAGATTTCGTTGTCTTCTTGGAATCAAACGATGAGTCCAAACCTATTTCAACAAGAGATATGATTTCTTTATCATCAACATTAAAGAAATATATAAAAGGCATAAAATATATGCAAAATCTTAATAAATACAAAGTTACAGTTCATTTTGACCGTGCAAATTTGGCAAATAGTTTTCTTAACAATAAGACTTTGTTATCAGAATATAAACTCAAAGCAACTATTCCTGCAAAAACTACTGAAATTACTGGTGTTATTACTAATGTGCCCATTAAATGGTCCAATCAAAAAATTTTTGGAGTGATTAATAGTAATAAAAAAATTATTTCTGTTCGGAGAATTCAAAGGAAGGTTAAAAATGAACAAAACTTTGAATTACAACCGACTAAAACAGTAATCATAACTTTTGCTGCCATTTATCTTCCTGATCATATTGATTTACAAGGCTGGAGGTTTCCAGTTAAGATGTACATTCCACCTGTAAAACAATGCTTTAAATGCCTACGGTATGGACATTTGGCTAAGTACTGTAAAAATAATGTTAGATGTTCAATATGTGGAGATGCGCATTCTTTTAAAGAATGTACAGTACCTAGGGAAAAGGCTACATGCTGTCACTGTAGAGGAAATCACATTAGTATATCTGCTGAGTGTCCTATTAAAAAGAAAAAAATTAATGATATTAAAATTGGTTTATCCTCTTTGTCTTATGCTTCAGTTGCAAATACAGAGAGTTTTCCAGCCTTAGGACAAAAGTTTGACCTGCTCAGTCACTTGAAAAAAGATAATAAATCTTTGAATTTATTGGTTGAGGCTATTGTTAAAATAATTACATTAAATAAAACAAAGGAAACTTCCATCAGTACTAAAAATATTTTACAAATATTAAGTGATATTTATGAAAAGTCATCTGCTAATAATCCATCCTAATGGCTCATTTAAAAATAGTTCAGTGGAATGCTCAAAGCATTAAAAGTAATAAATCTGAATTTACATATTTTCTTTATAGTAATGATGTTGATATCGCTTTAATAAGTGAAACTTGGCTTAGACCACATCATACCTTTAACATAAAGGGATACACAATAGTTAGAAATGACACTGGTAATACACATAATGGAGTTGCAATAATAATTCATAACAAATTACAATTCTTAAAAATTGATACTTATTTTGATGATTCCTTACAAAATGTTGCTGTACAGATAAAAATAGGTGGTAAATATATTTCATTTGTTAGTGTTTATTGTCCTTCTAGGTGTCATTATTCAAAATTAAAATTTTCAAAATTAATTGATAGTCTTCCAACTCCAGTCTTTATTGCTGGAGATTTCAATGCATACCATACTTCTTGGGGTTGTCAAAAAGTGGATAAAAGAGGTGAAGAAGTACTAGATTCTTTTGATGAAAATAACCTTGTTCTGTTAAATTCAGGAGAAGTCACGACTGTAGGAACTTCGTCCTGGAGACCAAATGGCTTAGATCTTTCTTTGGTTAGTCCAGCTTTATCATGGGATTGTGAATGGTCTGTTCATGATGATTCCTTTGGAAGTTATCATTTGCCTACAATTACTAAACTTCTGTTGTCTCAAACTCCAGTTATATCTTCAGAACATTGTGTTCACTCTCAAAATGTCAGTAAGAAATTAAACTTGAATTTAGTTAATTGGGATTTGTATGTAAATATTGTTAATACTTCGTTGAATAGTTTTATGATTAATTCTGAATGTTCACTAGAAAGTTATTTGCAGTTTTGTGATATTTTATTGGCATCAGTTGAAAAATCTATGTCACAACAAAAAACGAAAACAAAGTCTTGTTGTCAATGTCAAAATCTTTGTCATTTATGCTCACGTTCCGTTTCAGGTTTTAGGGCAAAAAGGGCAAGACATTCCGTTCCTTGGTGGAATAGCAAATGTGCAGATGCTGTTAAAAAATGTAAAGATGCTTTTGTTGCTTTCAAAAATGATCCTTCTGTAGAAAAATATTTGCTTTTTAAAAAAAATCAGGCTTCTAAGAAATTGACTATAAACTTTGAAAAACAGAAATCTTGGCAAGATTATTGCAATTCTATAAATCGTCTTACTCCAATTTCTCATGTCTGGAATAAAATACGCAGATTTAACAAAACTTTTGTTTCTAGAAGTGAAAATGATCATTGGGTAAATAGTTTTTTAAAAAAATACACTCCAGACTATGTCTCGAAACCTTTTACTTTTGCAGATAACAAATTTCATAGACAAAATCTTTCGTTGCTTGATCCGTTCACAATTTCTGAACTTACTGCTGCCATAAAATCAAGAAAAGATACAACTTGTGGTTTAGATGGTATTTCCTATAAAATGTTTCGTCTTCTCAGTCATAAAAATCTATGTAAATTCTTGATAATTTTAAATATTTTGTTTGAAAATGACTTAATACCAAATCAATGGAAAACTGATTGTCTGGTCCCTGTACTGAAGCCAGGGAAGGATCTTGATAGTCCAGATTCTTATCGACCTATAGCGTTGTCCTCTTGTGTTGGTAAAATTTTTGAGCAGCTGCTCAAACAACGTCTGGAATATTACATCGAATCAAATTGTATTCTTCCTAGTAATCAGTTTGGTTTTCGGCGTGGACGCTCGGCTAGGGAAAGCATTGCACATTTGTTATTAGATGCAAATAAATCCATAAAGGAACGGAATTATCTTGCTTGTAATTTTTTCGATGTAACAGGAGCCTTTAACAATGTAGGTTTAGAAACGCTTGCTAATATCTTGCTATCACTCAGAATTCCAAAAAAAATGGTTCTTTGGATATATAACTTTCTAAATGAAAGAATGGTCTATGTTAAATTGGGTAACAACTTTTATGGTCCACGTAATTCCTATAAAGGCGTCAATCAAGGCGGCATCTTGAGCCCTCTACTGTATATAATTTATATTCATAAATTGAATGAGATATTAGGCGCAAATGTTTCTAATCTGCAGTTTGCTGATGATCTTGTTGTTTATTGTTCTGGCAAAAAACTTAAAGATGTGCAAACGAATTTAAATAATGCCTGTAAAAGGCTTGAAGTCTATTTTTCTTTCTTAGGTTTAACTGTAAATACAGAAAAGAGTAAATCTCTTGTTTTCTCTAGAGATAAAGATTGTAAATTAGAATGTGTATATAATGGTAACCTTATTCCTAACTGTACAGAAATAAAATTCTTAGGTGTAGTATTTCAACAAAATTTAAGTTTTAAAAAATATGTGCAAATATTGATAGATAGAGCTGTAAAAGCTACAAATATTTTAAAATGCCTTACTGGTTGTCGTTTTGGTGCAGATCCTAAAATATTATTGATGCTGTTTAAATCATTAGTTAGAAGTCACTTTGAATATGCTTTTTTTTGCTTTGCTTCTGACAATAATTTTATAAATAAAATAGATAAAGTACAAAATAAAAATCTTAGGATAATTCTAGGAGCCATGAGTACTTCTCCGATTAATTCAATGCAAGTTGAAACTAACACTTGTCCCATTAAATTTAGGTTTGATTATTTGAAAAGAAGGTTCATAATTGATTTGATGAAAACTTCTAATAATGCCTTGTACAAAAAGATTTTGATATCTAATTACTCTTATTTATGTAAAAATTTTGATTTCATTAATTATTTGAAAAATGAAAATATTGCTCAGTATGATATTTTACCTTGTTATAGTGGAACATATGAAGGTAAGTTTTTTAAATTTGATGTCATTATAGACACAAATTTAAAAAATAAATATGAAGTATATGAAAAGTTATCATACTATGATAATTACCGTCAAATTTACACAGATGCTTCAAAAACATCTCAGTCTGTGTCGATAGCGGCTTATGATATTATTTTGAAAATTGCACATGGTTATAAGCTGTCCAATATTTGCAGTATTTTTACGGCAGAAGCTGCTGCTATTCTGTTTGCTTTAGATTTGATTAGTTCTGTAGATTCTTCTGGTAAATGGATTATTATTTCTGATAGTATGAGTGTTCTTCAAGCTATTAATAATCCCCGTCTTTCTAGTAAAATTCATCCTTTTATATATGAGATCCGGGAAAAGATTTATAAATTATCATTGAAACATAAAGAAATTGTCATTTTCTGGACACCAGCACACATTGGTGTTAGTGGTAATGAATTAGCTGATACATTAGCTAGTATCATTACAAATACTGATAACAACATTTGCAAATTAAAAAACATAGCAATTCCCATTTCAGAGTTTCTTCCTGAAATAAAAAATCAAATGATTAATAATTGGTTTCAATTTTGGCAAGATTCTCTTAAAGAAAAGGGCAAGTGGTATTCCGTATGTAACCAAAAAATTTCGTCTCCTTGGTTTACCAAGGGCTCTTTCAAAAATAGAAATTTTTATACAACAATTTGTCGTCTTCGTATAGGTCATGCTGCTTTTAATGAACACTTATATCGCATGAATATGATAACTTCCCCTTGTTGTTCATATTGTAATGAGTCAGTACAGTCATTGGATCATATATTTTTTGAATGTCCTCAATTTCATATTGACAGGTTAATTTTCATTGATGAGCTATTAGAAATTTATAAAACATTAGAAAATATCCCGCGTAATACTCAAGAACTTTTAAAAACGACTGAATGCTACTTACCTATGTATAAATTCATAAAATTTACAGTGTGTAATATCTGATGAAAATGTTTATGTATACTCATAACAAATATATACCTATTAGCATTTTATTATTAAAGACATGGACTTGGTCCTTATTATGTTTGTTTATGAGGAAATAAAATATCGTCAATGTTACTTCTTATTGAAAACTAAACAAAACTAAGTCAACGAGAAAGAAGAAAACCAAATTATTGATGACATGGCTGTATGGGCATAGTCTCTTTGCCTTTCCGCATGACGGAAGAATCTAACAAAAAAAAAAAAAAAAAATCTGTGACTGTGTGTGAGTGACTGTGTTTGTGTATTTGTTTGTTTGTTGGCCATCGCCAATATTATTTTGCATATTGGTTCTGTCGCGTTCTGTTGGTTTTTTATTTTCTGTCTGAAGTCCAGTAAATTTAACAATATATTGTTGTGTACTTAGCATATAGACAAGACTAGGCGATAACAAGGTCAACATTGTGTATCTCTTTAAAACTGCAAGATTTGATGTCGCGTTTAAAATTGTTAAAGTATGCAGGCGCCAATTTTAGAGGCCGCGGGTTTTAAAATTTTAGTATTGGCCTTGTTTTGTAATGTGTTCACAAACGCCGATTATACACCGTTCAGTGCGGAATGTGCAAGTAGTGGTCACCCCGGAGTACAGGTCCTGAAGACCAGCGATGAGGTCCCAGGCCGATATAACGTGAGAAAGTGCGCACCACAAAATAATTATGGAAAGTGGGAACTAAGCCTGTATTACTTTGATAATTTCAATGAGTCGAACTGTAAGGGAGATGAGGAAGGCTATCCAGACGTGGCCCATGCACAACTGCATTCAGTCAGTGAGGATGTTGCATTGAACATCAGTTGCAGTGAGGATGTGCCTCTAGTAAATACTATTTACTCTATTAGTGAATTAATTAATCTATAGCTTACTTATATGTTTGAAACTGATATACATTTATTTTCTAGATTTGCTTAAATTATGTATTTGATTTAATGGCCAATGGCTGCTATTGGCTCTCAGACAGCCTGTGCATCGAGGACTTGTGTGAGCGAACAGAAACCATGTGCTATGTTCATAACAATGAGTCCTTGTCAAATTATATTAGCAGTAAACCTATAGTCAACGTCTACAACAATCTGTAAGTAGAAACATTATTACCAATTAAAAATGTCAAACAAATAAATAATAAAGGAATTCATTATTTTCAGTGATACACTAACTATAGTATGGCTATCCCTCAAAATTCCCATTACTACATACACACTTGAGCTCATCCAACTGAATGGTACAACATCCAGCAAAACTAAGGTAGTATCAGCCAATAATTTTACTCTTTGAAATAGTAGGTACTATGGTAATACCAAATCAGATTTGGATATGAAAAGAATAATATGAAGACAAATTACCTTTACTCTTTATCCCAGTTTATAATTGAAGCAGACTATAGTCTATTCGCGTTAAGAAAATAGTGACAACTACAGGATAAGGGTGTATTCACAGTGGAGTAAAAGTACGAAAGAAAAATAATAATTTTATAAACAGTATTTTCGGACATGCCGCATGCACTTGCTGTTTCTATGACTATGCTCTCCACAGTTGCATTTAAATCACACAATTTAAAGTACTTATAAACATTGTAAATTATGTGTCTCTTTCCACTATGGATTATTGATTCACTTTTATTCTTTGGAATTGGTGAATTGAAGGTCAGACTTCAACTGGTCACTGTGAACTCGACTTTTTAATTTCTAGCATTTTAATTGGCTGGGGATCGTGGCCAGGCCGGCTGACAACGATCACTCACTATTTTCTTAACGCGAATAGACTATAGACTGATTTTTATGGTATATGGAGCAAAGGTTACAATGGGTAGCGTAGTGTGGTTGGTGTGGTGCGGTCCAGTGAGTGAGTGTGTGTGTGCAGCGCTGGTGGCTGCAGCGGCGCTGCCGCGGGCGCGGGCGGCGCGTGGAGTGCGCGGCGGCGGCGGCGGCGCCGGGCCGCTACCAGTGAGTGTGTGTGTGTGCAGCGCTGGTGGCTGCAGCGGCGCTGCCGCGGGCGCGGGCGGCGCGTGGAGTGCGCGGCGGCGGCGGCGGCGCCGGGCCGCTACCAGTGAGTGTGTGTGTGTGCAGCGCTGGTGGCTGCAGCGGCGCTGCCGCGGGCGCGGGCGGCGCGTGGAGTGCGCGGCGGCGGCGGCGGCGCCGGGCCGCTACCAGTGAGTGTGTGTGTGTGCAGCGCTGGTGGCTGCAGCGGCGCTGCCGCGGGCGCGGGCGGCGCGTGGAGTGCGCGGCGGCGGCGGCGGCGCCGGGCCGCTACCAGTGAGTGTGTGTGTGTGCAGCGCTGGTGGCTGCAGCGGCGCTGCCGCGGGCGCGGGCGGCGCGTGGAGTGCGCGGCGGCGGCGGCGGCGCCGGGCCGCTACCAGTGAGTGTGTGTGTGTGCAGCGCTGGTGGCTGCAGCGGCGCTGCCGCGGGCGCGGGCGGCGCGTGGAGTGCGCGGCGGCGGCGGCGGCGCCGGGCCGCTACCAGTGAGTGTGTGTGTGTGCAGCGCTGGTGGCTGCAGCGGCGCTGCCGCGGGCGCGGGCGGCGCGTGGAGTGCGCGGCGGCGGCGGCGGCGCCGGGCCGCTACCAGTGAGTGTGTGTGTGTGCAGCGCTGGTGGCTGCAGCGGCGCTGCCGCGGGCGCGGGCGGCGCGTGGAGTGCGCGGCGGCGGCGGCGGCGCCGGGCCGCTACCAGTGAGTGTGTGTGTGTGCAGCGCTGGTGGCTGCAGCGGCGCTGCCGCGGGCGCGGGCGGCGCGTGGAGTGCGCGGCGGCGGCGGCGGCGCCGGGCCGCTACCAGTGAGTGTGTGTGTGTGCAGCGCTGGTGGCTGCAGCGGCGCTGCCGCGGGCGCGGGCGGCGCGTGGAGTGCGCGGCGGCGGCGGCGGCGCCGGGCCGCTACCAGTGAGTGTGTGTGTGTGCAGCGCTGGTGGCTGCAGCGGCGCTGCCGCGGGCGCGGGCGGCGCGTGGAGTGCGCGGCGGCGGCGGCGGCGCCGGGCCGCTACCAGCTCGTGCTGCGCCACTCCGACCAGGTGGCCTGGACGCACGGCCTCTTGCGGCATCTGAAGACCGCCTTCTACGAGTTCTGTAAGTTTATACTCCTCTGATACTACATAGATATTAGTCATTTTAGTTTTGACTCTAATGAAAATCCAAGATTGTAAACTTAAGGGTTGATAGCTGGAACCTCCATTTTGCAACTTGTTTTTCTTTATTATACCTACCTACTCGTTGGCGAATTGTTTCCTTGTTTTTGTCTCACATGCTTAGATTTATAACAGGCAGGGAAAAGGTGGCAACCAACCTTCTTTTATCCCTGCTGACTTCTTCACCTACAGAAAGCCAAACTTTGTCCTGTAAAGGGGTTCGAAAGTCTTTGGCATGATTCCCGTCCGCCTTTTGTTTTCTAAATCGTGTCGCACAATGAAACTTATACAGGGTGTCCCAAAACTCGACGTCAACCCGAAACCGGGTGACAAGGCAAGTCATGCTGGTTATCAGAAAAATGTTTAAAAAAATCTAAGACACGTGTTCTCAAAATTATTGGCATTTTAACAAAACACGCAAAATTTCACACCCTGTGTTTTTGCTGCTGTTGCCACAAATGTTCACTTTTGGAAACTTTTTTTTTTGATATGTAACCCTGAATAATGCTTCTCTAAACTGTTATCAACATTTCAAATCTAGCTCCTCGAGATTGCATAAAAATAGGACTTATTTCCAAGAAAAAAATAAAAAATTAAAAATGGCCTAGTTTTAACTGTCTGCATTGAAAAAAAATTGTATTACGCGAGTTTGGCAAGTTGTGTCAAAAGTTGGCGCATTTAGTAAGGATCCCAAAATGGTATGACACGTGGTAAATTGTAGTTGCTATCATGAACAAAAAAAAAAATTCGTAAAAATCCAGTGTTCAACAATTTTTTCTTACCTGGTTAAAAAATATTCTAATGGGCCCAAGGTTTTCCAAAGAGTCGTAAATTGTAAGTAGTGACAAAGGAGTCTTTCTAGGAAGTGTAAGCGAGATAGTATTTGTGCTAAAGTGATTGAGTGAGACGGAGAGAGTCACCTTCTCAAGTGCGAGCGAGACAGGTATGGACGCTAAAGTGACTGAGATGGAGAGAGTCATTTTACCAAGTGCGAGAGAGACAGAGAGTGACGCCAGGTATTCGCTATTGTAGATACACATTACAAACCAGTCAGTACGTTACGTTCCTTCGTTTACCGCGCTTGTTTTCGTATTCGTTTGTGTTGATTTCGTACTGTTTACTTTTGGCTATGTTTATGGACTTGTGATTGCTTGCGATTTAGATTCGGACTGTTTGTTTTCTCTTAACGACGACCTTTGCTTTCCTCTGGACTATTGTGTGAGTGTGTGACAAGTGCCGAGATGTCTTCGTATACCACTCGCGAATACGCTAAGATGCACCTTATTTATGGTGAGTGCAGGTGTAATGCCAGTGCTGCTGCCAGACTTTACCGCGAAAGGTACCCAAACGCTGCTCGTTACCCCGATTATCGGGTGTTTACGAATGTGCATCGGTTGCTCTTCTCAGAAGGCCGCCTCCCAAATCAAACGCATGGTGGAGGCAGACCCACCAACCCTATGGAAGAAGAAGTTCTACAGGCTGTCGAAGAAGACCCAAGTACTTCAGTAAGAGCTATTGAAACGAACACCGGAGTGCCCAAAAGTTCAGCCCACCGTATTTTAAAAAGAAATGACCTACACCCATACCACGTACAGCGAGTACAGACATTATTACCCGGTGACTACCAAAATAGGGTGAATTTTTGCCGGACGATATTGGAGAGGTACAGAGATGACCCACTTTTTCTAACAAAAATTTTATGGTCGGACGAATCAACTTTTAAAAAGGACGGCTACGTGAACATGCACAACCTGCATGAATGGCGTGTTGAAAACCCTCATTTAACGAGACAGGATCGGTCCCAGTACCGATTCAAAGTTAACATGTGGACCGGAATTTTGAATGGCAAAATAATTGGTCCTTTTGAGTTGCCTGATGCATTAACTGGCGAGGTTTACTTAGACTTTCTTCAAAACCATCTTCCAAATTTATTAGAAGACGTGCCGCTAAGTATTTACAGAGAAATGTGGTTCCAACAAGATGGGTGCCCAGCGCACTTTGCTCGCCCCGTAAGAGAGTACCTCGATGAAGAGCTTCCTGGGAGATGGATCGGGCGGGCTGGACCAATCTCGTGGCCGGCCCGTTCACCGGACTTGAATCCTTTAGACTTTTTTTACTGGGGAGCTGTTAAAGAAAAAGTTTACGAGAAGCCCATTGGGAGTGAACATGAATTACGGCAGAGAATAGCTGAAGCAGCTCAATTTGTAAATAATGGACGATACGCTAGAAAGATAGCTCGATCTTTTTTAAAAAGATGTCGCGCTTGTATTGCCGCCGAAGGAAGGCATTTCGAACACTTATTATAACATTTTAAGAATTATTGTAAATTTTATTAATAAACATTGGTATTAAAATTTTGTTTTATTTACGGCCCGTTCACCGGACTTGAATCCTTTAGACTTTTTTTACTGGGGAGCTGTTAAAGAAAAAGTTTACGAGAAGCCCATTGGGAGTGAACATGAATTACGGCAGAGAATAGCTGAAGCAGCTCAATTTGTAAATAATGGACGATACGCTAGAAAGATAGCTCGATCTTTTTTAAAAAGATGTCGCGCTTGTATTGCCGCCGAAGGAAGGCATTTCGAACACTTATTATAACATTTTAAGAATTATTGTAAATTTTATTAATAAACATTGGTATTAAAATTTTGTTTTATTTAAAATTGAAACCTTTAACAATAAATGCTTATTCCAATGCACACACTAAAAAAAATAATTAAAAGTGAACAATCTGTTCATTCAATAAAGATAGACGAGTACATCAGTACAATGTACAATTCAGTTAAATTTAATCAGTGTGTAAATTGGAAGCGGCTCCAATGTAACCAACGATAAGCTTTGCAATTTTAACCAAGTAAGAAAAAAAGTTAAAAATGGGTTTTCATGGAAATATTTTTTTTTGTTCATGATAGCAGCTACAATTTGCCAAGTGTCATACCATTTTGGAATCCTTACTAAATGCGCCAACTTTTGTCACAACTTGCCAAACTCGCGTAGTACAATTTTTTTTCAATGCAGACAGTTAAAGCTAGGCCATTTTTAATTTTTAATTTTTTTCTTGGAAATAAGTCCTATTTTTATGCAATCTCGAGGAGCTAGATTTGAAATGTTGATAACAGTTTAGAGAAGCATTATTCAGGGTTACATATCAAAAAAAAAAAGTTTCCAAAAGTGAACATTTGTGGCAACAGCAGCAAAAACACTGTCACAGGGTGTGAAATTTTGCGTGTTTTTTTAAAATGCCAATAATTTTGAGAACACGTGACTTAGATTTTTTTAAACATTTTTCTGATAACCAGCATGACTTGCCTTGTCACCCGGTTTCGGGTTGACGTCGAGTTTTGGGACACCCTGTATGTATCGACGGGGAATATGTAGACAAACAAAAAAAATATCTAACATGATGGCCTAAAACATCACGTTTAAGAGATGGGGAACAGAATGAAACGAAAAAAAAAGGATAAATGGGAATTTTAATATGTATTTTTTCATAAAATATTTTTGATTAGCCATCACTGTCAAACGTAGGTACTCTACTATATACTATAATTACGTACTATACTATAATAAAACTATGGAATTTTAGTAATAATGATACAAGTGCGCAAAGTTGTTCATTATACACGAGGCTGAGGGGCGTTAGTCAGCCGAGTGCCTATTGAACATGTTGCTCACTAGTACCATACGCACTTTTTCAACACACTTGCGAGGAAAAACAATAATTTTTTGCATAAATAGTTTTCCTACATAGCAACAAATGCAATGTAAACAAAATAAAAAGAATTCGGGAAATGACGCGCAACTTTTTTTTTTATATTCAAAGTTAGTCTTCGTCGTCAACGCTTTCATTTCTTATTTGTGTAGTGAATACGTAGTCTAAGCTGCGGGTTGAAGCAGTGGAGTTTCTTGGTGGCGGGCCCATGCCATATACCAAACGATACTCATGACGTGGGCACAACACCCGAGAGTTCGTTTCCCAACCAGGAAATTACAATACTGAGCGATTATTCTATTTCTTTCATGTAAATGGCTTTCGAGCAACACATAAACGAAATAAACGCGGTGGCTTTGATGTCTAAACTGAGTTTTGCCACGAACTAAACACGGCGTTGTATCGGAAAAAGTAACAGAGGGAATATTTGTCAAACCCCTTTACAATAAATCTTTCAATTGTTGTCTATTTATGTAAAATGCATAACAAAAATATGCAAAAATTTATGTAAAGTGCATGGTATAAAAAACAGAAAATTTAATGACTGAAGAGAAATGAGAAAGAAAGGATAGTTCCCTGAGCAATATTGTTATTAATTCTTACTCACAAGTATTAGCCATACGTAAGCTGTTTATTACAGCAGTGTCTCTTCCGTACCAACGTAACTAGTATTTGCATACTTAACCTTTACCCTCTTTTATTTCAAGTTACAAAAATAGTCGAAAGGTTATTTAAAGTCAACTATCAATAACAACAATCTAGCACTAACCTACGAACTAGAATCTTGTACTTTCCTTTACCACAAATAAAAAATAATATATATTATTTACAAATATATTTTTTCTGATATGTCACCTAATGTATCTGAAAAAAAGTAACCACTTACTTTGCGCATTTAATTAAACAGAAGTAGTTCGGTCGTATGTGGCCGTGAGTTTACTAGTTTGTGTACCTGCTAAACATAATATAATCTACTTCTACACTAATATATAAAGAGGAAAACTTTGTGTGTTGGTTTGGTTGTAATGAATAGGCTAAAAACTACTGAACCGATTTTAAAAATTCTTTCACCATACGAAAGCGACTTTATTCATGAGTAACATTGGCTATATTTTATTTTTAAAAAAATGGGTTCCGTAAGATATTTGGGTTTTTCGGATACAAGGTGTAAAAAATCAACCAGAAAAGTTACTTATTTTGTGTCCGCTGCCTAAAATATAAAAGATAGAACCATAAAATGTTCTAATCAATTGTAGATCTTATAAATATCTACAAAAAGTCCGCGACACACTATACCTATCTATGTCGAGTGAGGCACAGCAACCAATTTTTATTTAAAATCTTGAATTTTTTTTGGCTACATTTAAACGCGTTTATTTTACTCGTGCTATTAATCCTTATCCAAATAAATAAATTATCACTAAGTATAGTTTATGTAGATAGTATTTGGTCTTTAAATGATTCAAATTGGACGTTTGGTTTAGAAGTTATGTTAAAATTAAAATGTTACGATTTCTGCTGCACTTATGGACGGATTTTGTTGAAACCTTACAGTAATATCCTATTAATATTATAAAAGTTTGTAAGTATGTATGGATGTTTGTTACTCCTTCACGTAAAAACTACTGGACGGAATTTAAGTATGTGTTAAAAAACTTGTTTTGATAGTGTCGTGAAACGGAATTATATTTGTAATATTTAACTTCCAAATATAATTGTAATTCTGAAGTATTCTTAGATTTATTATTCAGCGTCTATAACGAGATAACGCCACGACAGTAAGTATAAATAACTAAATTTTTATGTGTAAAGAGAGAAAAATTGGTTATTACTTAAATACGCTAAAATAAGAAATCCTACCAAATATATTGTTCGTTAACGTATGGCTGTGTTAAGAAATCATTTAATGACCGGCACCTCGTGTATGCTTCTAACAGATGATTTGATTAATTACTTTTTATCAAAATAATTAGCAAGTTATCAATGCTCTCTGACTTAGTGTTAAGGTCACTGGTAATTAAATAATCTATAAACGTGGAAAGATTTGCCTGTTGTAACCGATAAACTTTTTTATAACGACGAATGTCCCTTATTATTAACAATTGTGACCACACGAGCTTTGCTCGGGTTTATTTACTTCAAAATTAAACAAACACTACCTACTGACTAAACTATGTAGCAGATACGGATTAAAACCTTCAAACCTTACCCAAACCACAAAAAGAAAAAAAATCTAATATATAGGTAATTGTTACTGGTGTTAGGGATTGGTACAAATCTCGACTGACGTCTTTCTTGAGCTTCTAAGTTAAACAAGAGTCAAAGTCGTTTGGAATATGAATAACCATAATTTATATAAATCCTAGTGTGAAAACTGGTGTCACTGGTGCATAGCAATGAGTAATATTGTATTGGTTATGTTTTCTGTTTGGTCAGAAAAGCTTGACACTATTTGGTTTCATACTGTTCTGAATCTGGAAAACGGACTTAGAAAATCGCAAGGTATTTCAAAAGCGGTGTAATGTAAATCGACAGCGCTGGTGGAGGAGCCGGCGCGCGAGAGGGCGTGGTGGCGCGGGGGCGTCGCGCTGGCGGGGGCGGGGGCGGGGGGCGCCGCGCTGCTCGCCGCCGCGCTGCTGCTGCGCCGGCGCCGCGCCGCCACCAAGCACCGCGAGCTCAGGTAACAGCGCGGCCGCCACTCACCGCGGTGCCTGGTGTGCTGGTCGCTATAACGCGTGGTTGTTGCCAGCCTGGCGCCGCTGCGGGAGGAGGGGGCGGCGGAGGCGGGGGGCGCGGCGGGGGCGGGCGGGCGCGTGGTGCTGGCCTACTGCAGCGAGGTGGGCGACGAGGGCCGCCTGCTGGCCGCGCTGCTCGCCGACCACGACCTGCAGGTACACCACCACACTAACACGCACGAAAATATAATCAAACACAATTTCAGTAAACATACGAATTACAGCTTCCGATATAGTTTTGACGTGTTTCAAAGAGAAAAATGAATGAGTAAATATTCACTTAAAAACCATGTCTTATGTAACTTTTGTTATTACAGTGGTTTTCAACATAGCGGTAATGTATTGAGATCTATAACGGGTGTAAAAAGACCACTTCCGAAGCCTGAAACCATGAATTCTTGAGCTTCAATAGTTCTACTCAATTCTCTAACAGTAAACCTAGAAAACTCAATTTAGAAAAGCTATTATGGATTGAAAAGTCATATTCGCAGCTTGAAATCATCGCTCACACATCAACTGATGGTTCAGTTGCGATGATTTACATTGCAAATTAAATTAAAATACAACCCAAAATCTGATAGTATAAAAGCAATATTGTACAATTTTTTTAATCATACAAATTTTTGTTTGCTCTAAACGTAACCAGTAGCCCAGCAGCAATGCACCTTTTTTGTTTTCGGAAGCAGTCTTTTTACACCCTGTATTAACTCGGTGAATAAATATGTATTTGTTTTTATATAAAGAATAGAAAACTAAAATATTTCAGTACTAACCCATTTTTTTAATCAAATGAATGTCGGTCTAACATTTAGTTAATAACTATACAGGGTGTAATCGTTAAGTGTGCACAGGCGATTATTCCGAAACTATTATAGATATCAAAAAACTTTAAACTGATATCGAAAGTACTTGACCTAATGAGTATAATAACAATAACTTTTTAAAAATGAAACGAGAAATATTTAAAAACTTTACATTAAACTCTCCCATACATTTATTATGAGATAGTAGAGATTTTAGTTTCCTTATTTTAAGTGGAATAGTATCAACTCATTTTGCCCTTATCATTTTATAATTATGTGTGATATTGATCATTGGGCCATATTTTTACAGTGGAACCTTAACTGGACTGAGATATCTCATCTTTGTATAAAACGATATGCTAAGTCTCTTAGAACCAATAACAGACGATGAAAGAAGATCGATAATTTTTCAACAAGATGGCAGGTGCTACATAATACAAATGTTGTAATGAATTTCTTACAAAACAATTTCTAATTGCTAAATCCATGTCGCTAATTGTTTCTGTTTGTATGTTTGTCCGCTAACTCCTCCTAAAACCACACAACGGATTTAAATGCGGTTTTCGCCATCTTTTAGAATTTATTCGTTTAAATTTTTAAATAAAGAACAATCAGTAAAAGTTTTTTTAAGTTAGCTAAAATTCAATATTTCACGAGCAAGTCGGCCAAAATTACACCATTGCGAAGTGTGGGCGGGTAGCTAGTAGCTAATAATAGTGCAACCCTTTGGCCTGCCAGATCACCGGACCTCACGCCTTGTGATTTCTTCCTATTGGGATTTGTCAAAGATCACGTGTACCTACGCTGAGCGAGTACATAGCCTAGAAGAGTTACAGAATCGTGTACGGTTTAAGTTTAGTTCAATTAGAAATTAAGCTCAATGAGTATTGCACAACAAGGACGCTACTTCGAACATTTGCTTTAAATACAAAATTTTGTACTTACTAAGAAATGTATGGGAGAGTTTCTTGTAAAGCTTTTGGATATTTCTCGTTTTATTTTTCAAAAGTGATTAGTGTTATTTTACTCATTAGTTCAAGTACTTTCGATATCAGTTTAAAGTTTTTTGATATCTGTAATAGTAACGGAATAATCGCCTGTGCACACTTAACGATTACACCCTGTATACTTAGGCCTTCTAACTATAACGAAGCCATCTCCATGGTAGCATGGAAGGTATGTAATGTCAGCCATTGTTCCGTGGGGCAGGTGTTGTCGCTGCAGAGCGCGGCGGCGGCGGGCGCGGCGGCGGCGGGGGGGGGGCGCGGGCTGGCTGCGCGGGGTGCTGGCGCGGCCGCGCGCGCGCCTGCTGCTGCTGCACTCGCCGCAGCTGCTGCACCCCGGTACCATACCACTCGCACCGACACACGTACCGACACACGCACTACACCACACCACACCAACACCCCGCACTACACCACCCGCACCGACACACGCACCACACCACACGACACCGACACCCCGCACTACACCACCCGCACCGACACACGCACTACACTACACCACCCGCACCGACACACGCACTACACTACACCACCCGCACCGACACACGCACTACACTACACCACCCGCACCGACACACGCACTACACTACACCACCCGCACCGACACACGCACTACACTACACCACCCGCACCGACACACGCACTACACTACACCACCCCTACCGACACACGCACTACACTACACCACCCGCACCGACACACGCACTACACTACACCACCCGCACCGACACACGCACTACACTACACCACCCGCACCGACACACGCACTACACTACACCACCCCTACCGACACACGCACTACACTACACCACCCGCACCGACACACGCACTACACTACACCACCCCTACCGACACACGCACTACACTACACCACCCGCACCGACACACGCACTACACGACACCACGCCGAAAACTCGCACTACACTACACCACACCGACACCTCGCACTACAATACACAACACCAGACCGACACCTCGCACTACACTACACCACACCGACACTTCGTACAACACTACACAACACCAAACCGACACCTCGCACTACACTACACAACACCACACCGACACCTCGCACTACAATACACTACACCACACCGACACCTCGCACTACACTACACCACACCGACACTTCGTACAACACTACACAACACCAAACCGACACCTCGCACTACACTACACAACACCACACCGACACCTCGCACTACAATACACTACACCACACCGACACCTCGCACTACACTACACAACACCGACACTTCGCACAACACTACACAACACCACGCCGACACCTAGCACTACACTACACCATGACAACAGGCACTTCTACACATCCTCCTCGTCACTTTGATGATGGACGATGGTATTTTGATAATAACTAGCTGTCCCGGCAGACCTTCTGCCCTATTTCTCTGATACCAAGTATATGTTTTTTTGTTAAAAACTGCCCCGATCCGATTATGTTTATGAATATTATGTCCGTGGCAGGTCAGCGAGTTGGTTAGATAGAATACCAGCTGCTGCTACTACCTACTATAAAGTTAACACATTCGATGGTGTTGTGACAAATTTCCATCACACTACACTATCTCGAGCGTAATTGTAGGTGATGATGGGTGTTACGTTCTTTAAGGTGTATGTCTAAGAACCATTTGCTATTGTTGACAGACTCGTGTACGCGCACGTTCGGCGACTCGCTGTCGCAACTCGCGGCGCGCTTCGCCGTGGAGGACACCGGCGACTCCACCTACAACAAGTACTTCGTCGCCACGTGAGTATACGGAAACACAGAATTTCTTTTGACCAATGTCAGTCATATGTTGGTTTAGTGCCTGTGTCTCATCTTATTAAAGTCACGTATAACTTAGTAATTGAATTTGGATACAATGCAAATTATGTGACTTAAAGACAACAATTTAGGAGGAAATATGACCTAGAACTTTTGGCATAGTAATCTTGAAAAGCAATCATGTATACATTTCACACAGCGACACACTCTTAACATGTAGGATGTTGAGTGTGTGTCGCGGTGGTTGTTGTACGGAGAGTGTGTGTCTCGATAGTTGTGGTACGGAGAGTGTGTGTCTCGATAGTTGTGGTACGGAGAGTGTGTGTCTCGATATTTGTAGTACAGAGAGTGTGTGTCTTGATTGTTGTTGTACGGAGAGTGTGTGTCTCGATAGTTGTTGTACGGAGAGTGTGTGTCTCGATAGTTGTAGTGCGGAGAGTGTGTGTCTCGATAGTTGTTTTACGGAGAGTGTGTGTCTCGATAGTTGTAGTGCGGAGAGTGTGTGTCTCGATAGTTGTTTTACGGAGAGTGTGTGTCTCGATAGTTGTAGTACGGAGAGTGTGTCGCGGTGGTTGTTGTACGGAGAGTGTGTGTCTCGAGAGTTGTTGTACGGAGAGTGTGTGTCTCGATAGTTGTGGTAAGGAGAGTGTGTGTCTCGATAGTTGTTGTACGGAGAGTGTGTGTCTCGATAGTTGTAGTACGGAGAGTGTGTGTCTCGATAGTTGTTGTACGGAGAGTGTGTGTCTCGATAGTTGTAGTACGGAGAGTGTGTGTCTCGATAGTTGTAGTGCGGAGAGTGTGTGTCTCGATAGTTGTTTTACGGAGAGTGTGTGTCTCGATAGTTGTAGTACGGAGAGTGTGTGTCTTGTATATTGTAGTACGGAGAGTGTGTCGCGTTGGTTGTTCTACGGAGAATGTGTGTCGCGGTGGTTGTTGTACGGAGAGTGTGTGTCTCGATAGTTGTTGTACGGAGAGTGTGTGTCTCGATAGTTGTAGTGCGGAGAGTGTGTGTCTCGATAGCTGTTTTACGGAGAGTGTGTGTCTCGATAGTTGTAGTACGGAGAGTGTGTCGCGTTGGTTGTTCTACGGAGAATGTGTGTCGCGGTGGTTGTTGTACGGAGAGTGTGTGTCTCGATAGTTGTTGTACGGAGAGTGTGTGTCTCGATAGTTGTGGTAAGGAGAGTGTGTGTCTCGATATTTGTAGTACGGAGAGTGTGTGTCTTGATTGTTGTTGTACGGAGAGTGTGTTTCGATAGTTGTTGTACGGAGAGTGTGTGTCTCGATAGTTGTTGTACGGAGAGTGTGTGTCTCGATAGTTGTAGTACGGAGAGTGTGTGTCTCGATAGTTGTTGTACGGAGAGTGTGTTTCGATAGTTGTAGTACGGAGAGAGTGTGTCACGGTGGTTGTTTTACGGAGAGTGTGTCGCGGTGGTTGTTGTACGAAGTGTGTGTGTCGATAGTTGTTGTACGGAGAATGTGTGTCTCGATAATTGTAGTAGGGAGAGTGTGTGTTTTGATTCTTGTAGTACGGAGAGTGTGAATCTCGATATTTGTACTACGGAGAGTGCGTGTCTTGATTGTTGTAGTACGGAGAGTGTGTGTCTTGTATATTGTAGTACGGAGAGTGTGTCGCGGTGGTTGTTGTACGGAGAGTGTGTGTCTCGATAGTTGTGGTACGGAGGGTGGGTCTCGATAGTTGTAGTACGGAGAGTGTGTTTCGATAGTTGTAGTACGGAGAGTGTGTCACGGTGGTTGTTTTACGGAGAGTGTGTCGCGGTGGTTGTTGTACGAAGTGTGTGTGTCGAAAGTTGTTGTACGGAGAATGTGTGTCTCGATAATTGTAGTAGGGAGAGTGTGTGTCTCGATATTTGTAGTAAGGAGAGTGTGTGTCTTGATTGTTGTAGAACGGAGAGTGTGTGTCTCGATAGTTGTTGTACGGAGAGTGTGTGTCTCGATAGTTGTTGTACGGAGAGTGTGTGTCTCGATAGTTGTAGTACGGAGAGTGTGTGTCTTGTATATTGTAGTACGGAGAGTGTGTCGCGTTGGTTGTTCTACGGAGAATGTGTGTCGCGGTGGTTGTTGTACGGAGAGTGTGTGTCTCGATAGTTGTTGTACGGAGAGTGTGTGTCTCGATAGTTGTTGTACGGAGAGTGTGTGTCTCGATAGTTGTAGTACGGAGAGTGTGTGTCTCGATAGTTGTTGTACGGAGAGTGTGTGTCGCGTTGGTTGTTCTACGGAGAATGTGTGTCGCGGTGGTTGTTGTACGGAGAGTGTGTGTCTCGATAGTTGTGGTACGGAGAGTGTGTCTCGATAGTTGTAGTACGGAGAGTGTGTGTCTTGATTTTTGTTGTACGGAGAGTGTGTGTCTCGATAGTTGTTGTACGGAGAGTGTGTGTCTCGATAGTTGTTGTACGGAGAGTGTGTGTCTCGATAGTTGTGGTAAGGAGAGTGTGTGTCTCGATAGTTGTAGTACGGAGAGTGTGTGTCTTGATTGTTGTTGTACGGAGAGTGTGTTTCGATAGTTGTAGTACGGAGAGAGTGTGTCACGGTGGTTGTTTTACGGAGAGTGTGTCGCGGTGGTTGTTGTACGAAGTGTGTGTGTCGATAGTTGTTGTACGGAGAATGTGTGTCTCGATAATTGTAGTAGGGAGAGTGTGTGTTTTGATTCTTGTAGTACGGAGAGTGTGAATCTCGATATTTGTACTACGGGGAGTGCGTGTCTTGATTGTTGTTGTACGGAGAGTGTGTGTCTCGATAGTTGTTGTACGGAGAGTGTGTGTCTCGATAGTTGTTGTACGGAGAGTGTGTGTCGCGTTGGTTGTTCTCCGGAGAGTGTGTGTCTCGATAGTTGTTGTACGGAGAGTGTGTGTCTCGATAGTGTGGTACGGAGAGTGTGTGTCTCGATATTTGTAGTACGGAGAGTGTGTGTCTTGATTGTTGTTGTACGGAGATTGTGTGTCTCGATAGTTGTTGTACGGAGAGTGTGTGTCTCGATAGTTGTAGTACGGAGAGTGTGTGTCTCGATAGTTGTGGTACGGAGAGTGTGTCTCGATAGTTGTAGTACGGAGAGTGTGTGTCTTGATTGTTGTAGTACGGAGAGTGTGTGTCTTGTATATTGTAGTACGGAGAGTGTGTCGCGGTGGTTGTTGTACGGAGAGTGTGTGTCTCGATAGTTGTGGTACGGAGGGTGTGTCTCGATAGTTGTAGTACGGATAGTGTGTGTCTTGATTGTTGTAGTACGGAGAGAGTGTGTCGCGGTGGTTGTTGTACGAAGTGTGTGTGTCGAAAGTTGTTGTACGGAGAATGTGTGTCGATAGTTGTGGTACGGAGAGTGTGTCTCGATAGTTGTAGTACGGAGAGTGTTTGTCTTGATTGTTGTAGTACGGAGAGTGTGTGTCTTGATTGTTGTAGTACAGAGTGTGTGTCGCGTTGGTTGTTCTACGGAGAATGTGTGTCGCGGTGGTTGTTGTACGGAGAGTGTGTGTCTCGATAGTTGTTGTACGGAGAGTGTGTGTCTCGATAGTTGTAGTACGGAGAGTGTGTGTCTCTATAGTTGTAGTACGGAGAGTGTGTGTCGCGGTGGTTGTTGTACGGAGTGTGT
Source organism: Emmelina monodactyla (assembly GCA_916618145.1). NCBI lineage: Eukaryota > Metazoa > Arthropoda > Insecta > Lepidoptera > Pterophoridae > Emmelina > Emmelina monodactyla. The sequence continues at coordinate 305,355 of OU745300.1, forward strand.
CGCGGTGGTTGTACTACACAGCGCGTGTGTCAGGTTGTGGTGGCAGTGGTTGTAGTCCGGCACTGTGTGTCAGGTTGTGGTGCAGTGGTTGTAGCGCGGCGTGTGTCAGGTTGTGGTGCAGTGGTTGTAGCGCGGTGCGTGTGTCAGGTTGTGGTGCAGTGGTTGTAGCGCGGTGCGTGTGTCAGGTTGTGGTGGCAGGTGTCGTGGGTGGCGGCGTCCCCGCTGGCCTCGCTGGTGCCGCTGGCGCGCTACTCGCTGCCGGGCGCGGCGCGCTGGCTGCTGCGGGACCTGGCGGCGGCGCCCCCCGCGGCGGCGGCGCTGCAGCGGTTCACCAGCCAGCTGCAGCAGCTGCGCGCCGACGCAGAGCTCGCGGACCACTCGGCGGCGGACAAGTGAGGGACGTGACACGTACTCATGTTTTAATGAGGCTACATTTTGGGTGTATCTCGTTGTTTCAAGGATACAAACAACATGTGGGCTCGGGCATTGACTTGTTCCCAAACGTGTCTTTCGTGTGATGTGGACCGTTCATCTTGTAACTGACTGAACGACACTTCTTAAACTGGCGGCTACCTTGTTAATATAAATTCATAATCGGCACCCTGAAGATACGATGTACAGTTTTTAAATAACAGAAACGGCGAATGAAAACCTAATTGTTAAAAAGCATCGCCATGGCATTTTTTTATATTTTTAATGAAAATAAGGACAACATGGATTACAATTAGTGATACATTTTATGTAATAAGTTATCAAAATGCGTGTTTTACAGATTTCATTGTTTTAACTTTACAAAACAAGACGTCCTATCCTAAGTATTAATAATCAGTATCTACAAAAAAATTATTTGCTATGAGATGTTAACGCTACTTAAAACTCTTGCCGCTTCAACCGCACGAGGTACTATCGTTTACAAGGGTTATAGGAAAACCATAGTTTAGTTAAGGAAAAAGTGTGCCTTAAAAAAACTTTTATACAAGACGTTATCAATTCAATCGCATACGTTTTAACACAAGAATTTAACTTAAAGTTGCGTTGTACTATCATGATCCGAACTACGTTTGCTCAGGGTTTGCTTGATCGGCTTTTCTGTTGCATGAAACGGTTGAAACGCAGTCAATGTGCGTTAGCAGTAGCTTGATCACGAACTCCTCGCGTAAGTATAGCGTCTTGCGGAAGCAAAAGAAACGTTTTTATCGCATAAGTGTCGCTAAGTTAATGCGAGTTCACCGCAATGAAACCGCCTTTTTGACTAACGGCTTTGGGACAAAAACATTATTATGTCATATACGGTAAAAAAACACTTTTTGACAAAAAAAAAATTTACTCTTTACGTTTATTTGACTTCACCGCGGCACCCACATAAAATACCTCTGTACTTCCTGTTTTTATTGTTTACTCGATATTATAATGTGGTGATTATAGAAAATTCGTGATCTGCGGGGTGATTCTGTAACTTTCGAGTGACATCAACTACCATCAAAAAACGTCAAAATTCCATTATTTGTTTGGAAAAATCTTCATTTTGGCGTTTATTCTCATAGTAGTCATGACAACTGAAGTTACAGAATCACCCCGCTGGTTACAGAACAACATATTTGCTTAGAAATAGTATCGCTTTTCTCACCTTACATGAGAAAATACGAGGAAATATCGATTATAAGGGTATGTTTTGTCTCATCATAATATAGGTAAAAAATTACCCTTAAAATAATAACCTTTAATAGAAATATAAATATCATTTCAACTATGAGCCATGACGTGAGATGTATCCGAACATTACTTGCAGCTTGTTCACACAACGTTACAAAGAACAGTTTAAAATAGGGATGTTAAGGATATCCATATCCGTAACCGAAACTACCGGATATCCGAAATAAAAAAATATCCGTATCCGTAACCGAAACCGAAATAAATGTTTCGGATAATTTCGGATAGTGGCGGAATCTAAAAATCTAAATGAAACACGTTACGACAAGTTGTTTTTGGCTGCGTTCCGTAAACCGCTTACAGAACTGTGACCAAAGTGTTGGTTCTCTCTCTGAGCTCAATGTAGCGGTGTTTATGACGTCATCGTTCTCACCCATCGTCCTCCTCTATATAAATAAAACCATTTTACTATCTATATTTTTTGAATTACTTTTGAAATTCCTAGAATCTAATATCCGTAACCGAAACTATCCGAAACTACCGGATAATCCGAAATAATTTCATATCCGTATCCGAAACCGAAACCGATATAAAAAAAAACAATATCCGTATCCGAAACCGAAACCGAATTTCCATATCCGTAACATCCCTAGTTTAAAACTCGATAGGAGGCAACATTGCATTCGGGTCAAAAAGTCGAAGTGTTTTATAATGTTAAACGTATTTGATTGAATTGGGTGTGTTTGGTTTTGCAGGAACTAGGTATAATAATTTAACTAGTCTCATTAAAATGCAGTTATAATTATTAACACGTAGTATTAATTACACGTAAAGTACTAACTGTATGTAAGCACCCAGGCAGCTATCCTAAGAGGTATGCTTTAATTCATTTTAGTATATTGTTATTGTTGTTTTTATATATTTTATAGTAGTAAGGATTTTTTTATTTAATAAATATACGGTATCCCCACGTTGTGCGGTATGAATCACAATAGTTGCGTTCAGATTGCGGGGTGGTTTGTGAAAGCTAAATAAACCATACTTCTAGCGTCGATCTTCGTGCGTCGCCGTACCGTGGGAATACGGTATAACGTCTCTATACGAATCCGTAATTTTGTTATTTACTAGTAATCATGTTTATGTAAGTATTTCAAATTGCTTTACTGCAGCATAATAAATATATTTTGACCGTCTGTTTACAACGGAGATACAGTTTCAAAATCGTCTATTTTGGAGTATTGATTGACATTAGAGTAATGGTTTATTGCTAACACAAAAAGTGTTTTCTTTGTTAACACAAAAAGACAACTAGAATAACTATAATCTAATAGAACAACGACAGTTTGTCAAAAACCAAACTTTACTATAGTCTATTCGCGTTAAGAAAATAGTGAGTGATCGTTGTCAGCCGGCCACGCCCCCCAGCCAATTAAAATGCTAGAAATTAAAAAGTCCAGTTCACAGTGACCAGTTGAAGTCTGACCTTCGAAGAAAACGGTTGTGGATTTTGCGTGACTTGTCCAACGATAAATTCTGAAAAAATGAATACTTCACCAATTCCAAAGAATAAAAGTGGATCAATAATCCATAGTGAAGAGAGACACATAATTTACAATGTTTATAAGTACTTTAAATTGTGTGATTTAAATGCAACTGTGGAGAGCATAGTCATAGAAACAGCAAGTGCATGCGGCATGTCCGAAAATACTGTTTATAAAATTATTATTTTTCTTTCGTACTTTTACTCCACTGTGAATACACCCTTATCCTGTAGTTGTCACTATTTTCTTAACGCGAATAGACTATAGTTTGGACCACGACTGTCTACAGCGGTATTCTTAGTCTAACCAAAAGTTATGGTACAAGTCCGACATGCCCTATAAGGAAATATTGTTGTGTTGTTGAATCGTGAACAAATAAAGTGTTACTGTATATTTATTTTATGTGAAGGTCGATGTAGGAACGGTTTGTGGTGGGTGGAACAGAAGTCATCTCGTATGTAACAGTGCCCGGCACTATAAATTGCATTTGTGATTCATAATTGCTCAAATAAAGCAGGTTAGGTCTGTCCAAGATGTTTATGTAACTTTCCAACTTTTGCACGATTGGCGGTGTAGTGAGGGTGTATGTGATATGTACGTGTGTATTGAAATATGCAGTATTGATATGTATTGGCGTATAGTATTATCAAAAATGATTTTTTAAAATTATGCAACACTTATATTTTTTTAATTCTTTTTTTATTATTATAAACTTGCAAGGTTTTTACAGCTAAGGATGAAGTAAATGTTACATATACGATGTGTATCATGTGTGATTGTTTGAATGAAAATGTATTATTTTTAATTAACTGAAAGTGCGGGGTGGATCCGTTAACTTACACATATCAATTTATGCCCTTATTTTTGTGTTGAATCTTGCCTGAACTCCGAAAAAAATCACCTCTTAAACTTATTGTTACTTAATGTGCCTAAAATAACTTGTAATGTGTTTAAATATAAAATGTTTGTACCTATAGTACCTATTTTCAAATTTATATTTGGAAGAATAACAACTTCTGGCAGCTTAAAGTTTCGTGTTATCTCAATGATAATTATGTGCATGCTATATTAATGTACACCTATGTAAAATTAAGTTCCCACGTAGTGCGGTGCGGCGGCGTGCTTAGTATCAAGTGTACTGATTATTGGCTGAAGACCTCATTGCAAGCGCCGTGTGTGCGTTAGTTCTTTGTGCGTCGTACCGCGCACCGTGGGAACGCGGTTTAACTGGAAATGTGTATAATACAGATATTCAATTAAATAATGGGATGCTTTGCTAATGATGAAATTAATCATTCGGATTATTTGGTACAATAAGAAACTGTCACCGTCTGAAAGCACAAAGAACCTTTATTTCGTCCGTACAAAATTGTGTGCTTGTAGTCCTCATTTCTCACATCCAAAACATAACTGTTTTTTTTTTATAAATTTTCTTTGCTTTATTATGTTTTTAAGGTAGGTAAAACTTATTTGAATATTATTTGAAAAAGAAGACATTAAAAGTGTCACAAAATAAATACATTTTACTTGAAATTAAACTCATTTTACGGGTTTTTACGCATTTTTAATTTATTTTTGATTTTCCGACGTTTTGACATTTTTACATTTGGCGTGGACACGGGCAGACTGTTACAAGCAGTCCGTTAAAATGAGTTTAATTTCAAGTAATAATGATCGCGTAAATCTAAGAAGTTACTAATAATAATAATCTTAATGTTATTACTAGTTATATTACATTATTATTATTGTTATTTAATACATTTTAATCTGGTTTGAGTTCTGGTTAAATTTGTATAAATAAGACATTTGTCTTAAAGGTTTAGTTTTGGAAGAGGAAATTGAGGAATACGAAGACTTGGTTTTGTCAATCAGCTAAACTTCTAACTGTAGAATCAGTCTTAGTCGTTAGTAATATAATTGTAATTACCAGTTCTTTAGTAGTGTAGTCTCGTAACGTGCTTTTATTTGCATACATTTTGACTCGTAGGCATTCCTTAGAATGTCAGATTGTACACATTGCCGGTATCATATTAGCTACCTAAGTCTTAGTCGGTTTATTTTGTTAACAATCGTTGTTGTATGAAAGATATATTTTTGTAATAAATAAAGTTCCAATACCACACGATCATATTAAATCATGGTCAAGATTGGGTATGATACAAAAGTTATTAAATGAATAAGTGTGTTTGTGAACTGAAGTTTGATTTACATGACCTACTTAAAGTAAGGCTACTTTAGTTATCTTGTATCATGTAAGCATTAAACGCGTTTAGTTGTCCAGCTTGTCTTCTCTGTTATGAATGGTAATAATAAGTATGCAATATTAATCTAAAGAGTTATAGTGCAATTTCTAGGTTAAAGATTGCAATTGTCTGTTTAGTTTTGTAAATTTATTATTGCAATTAATAAAGTCGAGAGTGTATTCCCACTTTAAAGGTCGGCAACACACCCCCAACACCCACAGCGTTGGGGGTAGTCATGGGCGGCGGTGATCATTTACCACCAGGTGACCCGCATGCTCGTTTGCCCCCTATTAATATAAAAAAAAAGCTGAATGCGCCGTAGCTGTAGGTTGTCATACTTAAATATTTTAAGCTAAAATCCAAACAAATTTCCAAAATCGAAGGAATTCAAAAAAATATTATAACTATACCAAATACATGGACCAATGTTTCAATTTTTACTTGTAAAGCCTTTCGCTAGGTTTAAATTGAACCACAACCAGTTAAGTGTAAAGGTAAGCATCCCGTTCCCGCATCGTTACAAGCCCTCGGTTCACTCGGTGTGGTGACCATCGCCTGCACTCCCAGCAGCATCGGACAGCGTTGACAACTAGTGCATGTCCTCTCTGTACCAGTTACTTGGTCAATTACTTATAACATTGCCCTGTCTTTCAATCCGCAACGTAAGTAATAAAACTCTGTTAACCATTCACTAAATACATAATTGCAAATATCGACGGCAAAGCAAATACCTCCTATCTGACATTTTTTGAGAAATCACTTTTTTAGCGTTTAGAATTGAAAGGCCTTATTCCGATATTTGTGTAAAATTATTTGCATATTTTGAATTCAACAGGAGTTATTGGGACTTCGCCGTCGATATGTAGGTATCTATATTTTTTTGCTGTAGTGCAATTTTTAGTTTTTTTTTATTGTATAATAAAAATTCATAAATCATTAATCCAGCGGGTTAGTACCCAATCGTATGTAGTACCTCTTAAATCTTGATCATTAAGCTTTGATAGATATTATGACAATTCCTAAAAAAAATGTTTAAGTAAGTAATTTTTGAGGTAAATAAGTACCTCCCAGAGTCATAATAATAGTTTTATTCTGCAATGTAAGAGGCAAAAAAAAACAATAACTATTTTTATAATTATATTATATACTCTAAAGGGCTTATAGTAGAACTAAAGGCAAGCCTAAAAAATAATTGATAAAAAGTATTACACTGCTAGAAATATGGCGCTTTAAAAAAAAACTTCATATTTTTTTGACTGTGTTCATATTTTTACTCATAACTAGGTCAAATCACTCAATACCATCATTATTTCTGTGCTAAAATAATAAATATTAACCGCATCAGTGTATAACTATCAAATAAAATAGCTAACTAAAGTATTTTTCTCAAACAATAACCTTAAACTTTTGATTTGTGTAAAATTTCTAAAGAAATATTTTTGATGTGGAACTTTGAACAGCTCTGGTGTAAAAAAATAATATGAAAGCAGCAGTGGCCAATGATTTCAAAATATTCCTGGTTTAATAACGTTTTTAAAAAGATGTAGTATGTCGTTATTGTAATGAAAAAATATTGAACTAATGGTATTAGTGTGTAAAATGGGATAATTATTTCGTTCTAGCAAAATTAAAAAAATACAATAAAACTAAAGAAATATGATTTTCAATTGATATTATTTGAAAAAACATTGGAATAATTTAGAGTAACTGTTCAAATTGTCTGTCCCCATCCTGATGCAGACCCTACATCTACGAATAAAGGATCTTCAAAGAAATCAACTTAGCAGGAGAAAGTGATCCAAATTTTCTTCAAAATGACTTACCCAATTTATTGATAGACGTGCCCGAAGAGCTTCGCGACACATATTGGCTTCAAAATGAAGGCTGTCTAGCACACTATGCTGTTGCATTATGTGCATACTTGACGAAACCTACCCTAACAGGTAGGTAGACCGCCTAAACCTAAACGCTTTAGACTTTTTACTGGGGGTATTTTAAGGAAGAGTTTTACCGGCAACCAGTAACTTCATTAGAAGATCTACGAGCTCGTGTTCAGGCCGCTGCAATCGATGATCGACGACACGCGCGATTTTTTTGAAGATCCTTTATTCGTAAATGTAGGGCCTGCATCACGATGGGGACAGACAATTTGAACAGTTGCTCTCAATTATTCCAATGTCTTTGCAATTAATATCAATTGAAAATCATATTTCTTTAGTTTTATTGAATTTTTTAATTTTGCTAGAACTAAATAGTTATCCCATTTTACACACTAATACCATTAGTTCAATATTTTTTTATTACAATAACGACATATTACATCTTTTTAAAAACGTTATTAAACCAGGAATATTTTGAAATCATTGGCCACTGCTGCTTTCATATTATTTTTTTACACCAGAGCTGTTCAAAGTTCCGCATCAAAAATATTTCTTCAGAAATTTTACACAAATCAAAAGTTTTACATTATTTTTTGAGAAAAATACTTTAGTTACTTATTTCATTTGATAGTTATACACTGATGCGGTTAATATTAATTATATTAGCACAGAAATAATGATGGTATTGAGTGATTTGACCTAGTTACGAGTAAAAATATGAACACAGTCAAAAAAATATGAAGTTTTTTTTTAAAGTGCCATATTTCTAGCAGTGTAAGGGTTATACTTTTTATCAATTATTTTTTAGGCTCGCATTTAGTTCTACTATTAGCCCTTCAGAGGTTATCCATTGTTTCCTGGACACCCGGTATATAATTATAAAAATATATTTATTTATATAATTATTTAATATTTTATATAATTATTTTATAATAGGTTTTTGAATTCGAAACTTACTCGATTTTTGGGTAGGGATATGTTGAATGTCATTTCTATTGGAAACATGGTTTTAAAAATTCCCGCTGTTCTCTTGGCCGGTAAATTGCATTGTTGCATAAGTGCGACGGAGACAGCGTGTGGTGTTCGGGTGTCGTCGGCACGACGTGTCACGCAGGTGACCGCAGACATCGAGTCTATTCATTCCACGAGCTACGACCGTCGAGCGATGCGCCGGCATAGCACGGATGTGACAAACTGAGCAACTGCCAAGCAAACAAAGAACATTGTTTCTTCCGACAATTTACTGATTCAAAAACAAAGCATTTTCAAAATAGATAGTTATTAAATTGTTAGTGTATCTTGCCCTAGAATATTCCTTCATTACGCAGATATCAGCTGTTATCATTACCTACCATTGTTGCTGTGAGGTATAGTTTAAGTCTCTCGTCGACCAGCTGATCGATTATACTAGCAAATAATAAGATCGAAGCGAATCAGTAAGGTCATGGTTTAATTTAGTTATAAATTACACGTTCTGTAGGTATGTCCACAGAAGTCCACCCGGCGTAAGTTTTTATCAGCGATTTATTATCAGCGCGTCGCGTTATATAACCGGAACGTGGCCGCTCGCTGCGTCTCGCTCGCTCGCCGCGCCAGAGCGGGACGCAGCACGGAGATTAAATTTCGATCTGTGCGCAGCCAATGAGCGCCTCGAGCGGCGCGGTGAATGGGAGCCGCGCAGTCGCGAGCCGGCCGCCGCGCAGCCCGCACAGCTGACCGAATACTCCACATCACAACGTCAGCCATCGGTCGAGCCGCCGCTCCCTGCTCTGTCGCGCTTGTCTAGAGGTGAAGGTGCCGACCCGTGCCGCCAGCCAGTGTTAGTTCGTGATGCGCTGCCCCGAGTGTTGGTGAGAGGCGCGGGCGGGGCGGCGGCGCCGCTGGGCCGCCAGCATGTTGAAGTTCCTGACGCACAAGCTGCGGACGCACTCGCTCAACGAGGAGCCGGCCGCGCCCGACGACCGCGACTCCGGCACCGAGTCCGACACCGACGCCGGAGCGGAGCCGCACGGTCAGTCCCGGCGTTCTCACCGCACCAGCACACACTGCACCCCCGCGCATCCAACACAACAAACACCTCACACTTACCGCCCTTACGACCCTACGAAACTCCACTTTGCATATTACTCATAAAGGTTTTATTGAATAGCAGCTATTTGGCCATAGGCGTTATGTTTACCCGGCGATCGAGCCGGCGGCGGCAGCTTGCCGGCCGGCGAGGCGCGGTGCGGGGTCAACCATTTTCTGTTCACTCTACTTTTATTATTTCCACTAGCTGAAGCTTTCTACGCTAAGATTTCTTACGATACTGCCATATTTTTAAGAAACTTATAAGAAATGTTTAGAAAGATTTTCGTGCGGGTTGCGGTACAGCCAGCTAAACCGGGCCTTTGTTTGGAGAGTGACCTTGATTCATGACCTTGGACTCCACGACACCACCAGCCAGAGTGAACTCACGCAACTCGATCATCAATACACTATGAGGTGCCTGCCTATTTATTTATTCTGGAAATTTCGCGCGGAGCACAGAGGTGGCGAAGGGTGGCACGGCGGCAGGCTGCACTTACCACTTACTTATGCGGATTACGAAAACGAATCAACCGGTTACTACTTAATTGACGACTCGCTCAAATAGAATTGTATATGAGCACGAGCCAGCTGTAGCCCGGCGCTGGTGTCGCATGAGCGTCGTCTCCCAGCAGTGGGGCGCCGTCACGCCGTCTGCCCGCTGCTATCGCACCTATGACACGTTTGCGTGCTTCCACTCAGACCTACTCGGTTATTACCTACAGATAATGCCGCGTACCTAACTGTTGGACTATACTTATCTGCATTCTAAAATTTCCATTCCGAATCTGAGCCGATTGATAATAGGCAGATTGTTGGTTAAGCAAGTAGAGCTAATAACTCTGTTCAACAAACTACTATTAGAAGTGTAATCACATTTATAGTAAATTTTAAGGAACATATAGTTCGTTTAAATTTAAGTTTAAACATAACTACTGAAAATTCTGTTAACTAGTTACTCTTGCACCTTTCCATAACTAACTTGAGAATATGCTTGAAATTAACAAGAGATCAGGAGGTAATGCTTTTTTTACCTTGCCATTACGAAATAATCTTACATCTCTAAAGCTTTGAACTTCTACAATTCACAAGAGTAAACGTCAACTAAAATATAAATATCACCGTCCATAATTTTATTTACAAAACAATAACAGTGATGTTTAAGGTCACGTCAGATAAAACAGGCTTCGTTATTTATACACAGTTTGTATTGTATATGTTTATAAATGTAATAATAGTAGCGGCCGTGTTGGACGCGAACGAGACTGGCATCGCCAGCAGGAAATTATAATGATTCATAGATATGCGGCGTCGATCAATATTCTTCTCGCGGAATTAAAACTTTGATGCCAAAACTAATGGCAGCGTTGCGTGGGAGGTAATGACACTTATCACGGGCAATTTGTGAAATGGACATTCAAACAAAAGATAACCTTTGATTGCTTAATTAATTTATCTGTTGGGTGAGTGAGCTAGTTTTTCTTCCCTTTGTATTTCTACTAAATCTGTTGGTGTGTCGTGTGTATGAGGGAAGTTGACGTATTCCGCCGAATGAACTAAGTACATACAAGTGCTCCGGCGTCACGTGGCTGCCGGCAACCAAGGCTAAATCTATGTTTTGACATTTGTAATAGTGTAAAGCTTATTGTTGCAAACGGCACAAGACTCAAACTACAATTGCTCAGATCACCTACAATTAGTTTGAATCATGTTGCTTAGTCCCCATGGCTCCAGGATATTATCACTTCACATATCATGAAGTGACAATCCGATGGGCTATAAATGTTTCAGTTGCAAATTGTACCATTAGCGCAAAAATGTTTGTGTTTTCTTCCTGGTGATTGACATTTGTATTCGGTTCATTTTCCCAACATGTCTTGGAGTGACAGCGGCACAATGGGCCGCGATGTCGACACGCATTTATTCAGAGTAACACCAAATGGGAATGGAACATTTTAGTATTAAATCTCGACATGTTTATTTTTAAAACTTTTCCAAGAATTGCTTACAATATTGCAGTACTTTAGAAATTCATGAAAGTCGTGCTATCTGTCGATTGCATTAATTCGTGGGTTGTCTAATTTTCTTTGCCATAGTTACCTAATGAAAGATCTTTACTCAATTTCAAATCCCTGAATGGTGATATTATGAGAGAGTGTAACGTAAATAACAATTGTGTCTTACTCAGTTGAGTGTTCACTGTATTGAATGTATAAATTGTAATGTAACGTTGACTTGCAGCAAACGGCAGCACGTTGCTACTTGCTGTGGCTCTGGTTGATTATGAATCGCTTCGCGTCGCAGTGAATGAGCGTCGACGCCGGCCGTCGCAAAAACGTTGCGTCCGCGCACATACCACGCTGCCGCAGCCGCGGGAGTGGTCCTGCTCCGTCGCCGGCTCGCATCGTTCCCGGAACACACTTTTTGCTATCCTACTCCTTTTACGTCAACGTAACGACGGCCACGGAATACTCAGCAGCCAAGGAGCTGAATGACGGCTAAGGATGTAAAAAATGTGGGATCTAACCTGTAGCCATTATACACATGTCGCTCGAGCAAGACGCTTCTAAGGCGTTTAGTTCAAATTGGCTACACATTCCGCGAGAATGTGTAGCCAATTTGAACTAAACTACTGGTTTTACGAGCCGGCTTGCGTCAATTTCGTAACAATGTGAATTTTAATGAAGCGCCTGAGCGAGCAGCACATATATAGAAAGGTAGGCACTCAATCTCGGGCTCGATGACGACTCGGGGCTGGCATGGCAGTGCGCATCGCTGAATCCTCGGAATTGTGTGCGTCCTACAATGATACGTTGTGGCAACTACCTTAGTCCATGCTACAACAATTCAATAGGTCATACGAAGCTCGTCATTACCGTGTCAATTAATAAATATTTAGATATTATACTTACCCATGTCTTGTTTGTGGGCTTACAAAACCGTAAAACGATAGTCTAATAGAATTGTTTTGTCTTGTCGTCAGTCTGTCGCCTGCCAATCGCAAAACAATGACGATCCGCAATAAAAGTTTGATTGTTTATCTTGAGGCACCTACATACAATTCATTCAACATACATTCGTCAAATAAAGTTTTAAACACAACTTAACAGAATTTATCCTAATGTAGTAGGTACCCTAGGTAAGCGAAAGTACCTAAGTACTTTAAAGAAAGAAAATTGTTTGAAAATTGTATAGTTACTGATAACATCTTGGTTGGAATCACTGCAAATCTTGGAAGATACTAAAACCGCTCAAAGTGAAAAACTGAAAAGGAAGCTGCGAAACATCGTTCTGTTGCGAACACCAGTGGGCCAGTGGGGGTGTCCTCTGACTCGAATATCAATACCTTTGAAAGGTATCGGTGTTGGGACTCTTGAACGAAATCGGTTTTCGAATCGCAATCGCGTAAAATTTTGAATGAAATTGCTGAATGATGCTGCGAGTTTAGTATTCAGCATTTCATTTAAATCATACATACTATTATGAATGACAGACGATTCTGAGTTACAGCATGCGGTGCTCCCCTCACACGCCCAGAATTACAACACTAAACTAGAGCAATTCCTTTTAAATTATTTAAATATCTATAATAACCTATCTACGAAATTTATTTGGTATTCATTCCTACATAGTATAAAACACAGTCGCTTTCTCTGTCTATATGTATGCTTAAATCTTTAAAACTACGCAATGGATTTTGACCGGTATATACCGGGTGTCCAGGAAACAATGGATAAGCTCTGAAGGGCTAATAGTAGAACTAAAGGCAAGCCTAAAAAATAATTGATAAAAAGTATAACCCTTACACTGATAGAAATATGGCGCTTTAAAAAAAAACTTCATATTTTTTTGACTGTGTTCATATTTTTACTCGTAACGAGGTCAAATCACTTAATAACATCATTATTTCTGTGCTAAAATAATTAAAATTAACCGCATCAGTGAATAACTATCAAATAAAATAGCTAACTAAAGTATTTTTCTCAAAAAATAGTGTTAAACTTTTGATTTGTGTAAAATTTCTGAAGAAATATTTTTGATGCGCAACTTTGAACAGCTCTGGTGTAAAAAAATTATATGAAAGTAACAGTGACCAATGATTTCAAAATATTCCTGGTTTAATAACGTTTTTAAAAAGATGTAATATGTCGTTATTGTAATGAAAAAAGATTGAACTAATGGTATTAGTGTGTAAAATGGGATAATTATTTAGATCTAGCAAAATTAAAAAAATACAATAAAACTAAAGAAATATGATTTTCAATTGACATTAATTGCAAACCCATTGGAATAATTTAGAGTAACTGTTCAAATTGTCTGTCCCCATCCTGATGCAGACCCTGCATCTACGAATAAAGGATCTTCAAAGAAATCAACTTAACAGGAGAAAGTGATCCAAATTTTCTTCATAATGACTTACCCAATTTATTGATAGACGTGTCCGAAGAGCTTCGCGACACATATTGGCTTCAAAATGAAGGCTGTCTAGCACACTATGCTGTTGCATTATGTGCATACTTGACGAAACCTTCTCTAACAAGTAGGTAGGCCACCTAAACCTAAACGCTTTAGACTTTTTACTGGGGGTATTTTAAGGAAGAGTTTAACCGGCAACCAGTAACTTCATTAGAAGATCTACGAGCTCGTGTTCAGGCCGCTGCAATCAATGATCGACGATACGCGCGATTTTTTTGAAGATCCTTTATTCGTAGTTGTAGGGCCTGCATCAGGATGGGGACAGACAATTTGAACAGTTGCTCTCAATTATTCTAATGTTTTTGCAATTAATATCAGTTGAAAATCATATTTCTTTAGTTTTATTGTATTTTTATAATTTTGCTAGATCTAAATAATTATCCCATTTTACACACTAATACCATTAGTTCAATCTTTTTTCATTACAATAACGACATATTACATCTTTTTAAAAACGTTATTAAACCAGGAATATTTTGAAATCATTGGTCACTGTTACTTTCATATAATTTTTTTACACCAGAGCTGTTCAAAGTTGCGCATCAAAAATATTTCTTCAGAAATTTTACACAAATCAAAAGTTTAACATTATTTTTTGAGAAAAATACTTTAGTTAGCTATTTTATTTGATAGTTATTCACTGATGCGGTTAATATTAATTATTTTAGCACAGAAATAATGATGTTATTAAATGATTTGACCTCGTTACGAGTAAAAATATGAACACAGTCAAAAAAATATGAAGTTTTTTTTTAAAGCGCCATATTTCTAGCAGTGTTAGGGTTATACTTTTTATCAATAATTTTTTAGGCTTGCCTTTAGTTCTACTATTAGCCCTTCAGAGCTTATCCATTGTTTCCTGGACACCCTGTATACCGGACTGCTAAGCGGATGGTTCCGGGTTCGATCCTCGGGTCGGGCCAATTTCGTAAAAATGGTTTTTCGATATTGGCTCGTGTCTGGGAGTTACTAGGTTCTCCCCTAGTCCATTATGTGTTACCTATAACACAAGTGCTTACTGCAACTTACTTACATTAGGGCCACATAATTGGAGTTTCAGTCTGGAGATTTATTATATATTTATCCTACTCATATTATAAACGTGAAAGTTTGTATGTAAAAACTACTGGACGGATTATGATAAAACTTTACAGTTATATAGGTTGTACATCAGAATAACATTATAGGGTACTTTTTACCGCGGGAAAACTTATCATTCCCACGGGAAACCGACTTCCACGCGAACGGAGTCGCGGGCGGCCACTAGTTTATTATAGGTAGTCTACAAAATAACCTTTTAACTATAATGACTTCAGTCAACAGGGTTTCGTTGTAGTTATTGGTATCACGGCACGAATCGTCGGAACCGGTCTTGTATCTACCGGTGACGGATGGTTCCATTCGTACCGACTCGTCACACACACGAGTTGCAACTGCAACATGGCTCTAAAATCCATGTTTGGATAGCCTTTAAACTTAACGACGGTGTACACTTACGTACATACAAGGTTCACCACTACGGCTGCCGAAGGAATCGCGGCTATCGTCAAACGATGTCGCCAGGCCCCCCCCCCGCCAGCTGGTGGTCAGCTGACCGCGTCGAGGGGTCCTCTGGTGGCCTGCGTACGGATGTCACGGAGGACTCGTTCACTGTTCGGCCGGTGTTGACGTGCGACGCCGCCCCTGGTTCGCAGTGAGCGCCTGTCGATGCAGCCATGTTGCAGGCGTCGCCGTCGGGTGCAACACTCGGTCCGGGCGGCGTGCGGCGGCGGCGGAGATCTGCGGTCGACGACCTCTGAACCGAATCCAGGTCGCGCCACCTGCACGCCACATCTGACACCGCGCTGCTCGCTGCACACTACGTATTCTTGTTTTCTATTCGCAATGGATATCAAAGTATCGTCATCATATCTTTGACACTTTACCAATTTTTCTCTTGTTCACATAGTTTTACTAACTCGATGCTATTGTCAGATGAGGCAAGCATGTTTATTGTGATCGATTTTTGATTACCAACATACATACTTACATATGTATTAACATTGATATATTACTTCATATAATTATATCAATGTGTAATAAGTACACGTAGGTTATTAATAATTACTTAATACATTTATTAAGGATAAATCTTAGTGTTACCTTCCTGTTTCGTTATCGAAATGGATAATAAATACTACATTCGCACGCATCGCGAAGTGGTTGCGTCGGAAATTCAAAGCATAATTCAAATTAATTTCCATCAATCGCTGTAGGCGCTAACGAGTGTCACACAGCGTAACTGAAAATGAAAGGTCGATGGCCTCGCGTTGAGAATAATTGGTAGTGAGTGCAAGTAGGGCGCTCGCCTCGCCCGCTCGCTGTACTCCACACTATGCCAGCCTAACCCGACCCGCATTGAGCTGGGTTCAAACACGCGCTAACAAATTAATTGCAGGTAGGTGGTATTATTTATCACCGTCAGCATCGGAGGCTGCATTCATGCAATGCAACCTACGTTAAACGCCTGCGACTGTAGTTTGTGGCAAACGCGATGTTATATTTTGTAAACCCAACGCCTATTACAGCTTACACGGTTGACGAAGTTGGTACGAAGTTTCTTTTTGGTTTCCGTTTGTTGAACGTTTCGGTAAACAATGATGCATCTCGCAGTGCTGGTGATGGTGATCGATGATGTAGTTGCACCGCGGGGGGCGGGGGCGGGGGCGGGTCGTGCTCGCGTGCTGCTATACACTTAACTAAACGACCACTGTACTCATTGTATGCAATATAACGTTTTTTAGTTCCAATTCTTTTCATTATGTTTCATTTTTAATTAAAGGAGCAGCCATTGTAAAAATTCTCATTCTCACAATATAAAAATAGCATTATGTGTTAATTCCGTAATTGTAGATTCAATAACGAGAAAGGGCCGATACATAATAACGGTATTAGTCGTCCGTCACTGAGATCATTACATTATTATGCTACAATCGTCATTATACTTTCTACTCAGCTATATACAGCAGCAACTTCAGCCAAGTCGGAGACAAAATCAATACGAGTATTAATCGACACGGTTATAAAAACGGGCAGAACTCTAAATGTTGAGATTCAAAAATCCCATATTAAAGACGTTTTTCGCTTACATAACAAGGACCCCTCACAGAAGACAATCATTGCTGATTTCACCTCAGTAATTACAAAAGAAAAAATTGTCAATAAATACAAAATGGAATGTAAGCAAAACAACAGACTGACGACCGAAAAACTAAACATTTCTGGACCCCCAAAGCCAATCTTTATTTCAGAAAATCTTTCAGCTAAGCTTAAAAAACTTTTCTTTCTGGCGAGGGAGCATGCTAAGCTTAATTCCTTTAAGTACTGTTGGGTTTCTAACGGCAAGATATACCTTCGGAAGCACGACGGCGGTCCCCACTTTAGAGTCAACAATGAATCCGATCTCAAGATGAACCTTGAGCAGAAGTGACTAGGCCTTAAGTTACATAATCTATTTCTCGCTCATAATACAAAATATTTTTTAATTTTTTTATTTCTAATATGCATGTTTAAGATTTTATCCATTTTTGTCATTTATTATTCAATATTATGTACACTTACTTACTTACACTTCACAAATACAAAAACACACCCACACAACAACAAGCCTATACACATAAAAACACATAATCATACATTTTATTTCATAGCAAGGACTTCTGTAACACAGTATCTGACAAATCATACTGTCATAAAAAACTTATTAATTAGACCGAATATTCAATCCACAGCACGTAGATCCATGTTTTATTTCCACAAATTAAATGGATAAAATAACAGACGTTATCCAGGAAATCGATAACGTTTCCTTCTCAGGTCGTAAAGTCGTCGTTTGTGCCCCGGAGAGTATACAAAATCATATTGTGTCGTACAAGCACTCATTTAAAATATTGCACCAAAATATAAGGAGCATCAATAAGAACTTTGACGCCCTCCAGATACTGTTGCAACGTGTTTCTTGTGAACTAGACATAATCGTCCTTTCTGAGTGCTGGCTGAGCAAATGTCCAATCCCACCACCCCTTCCCGGCTATTGTTTCTATACCTCTGACTACAACAACCAAAATGAGGGAGTTGTCGTGTTTGTACGCGACTCTCTTAACTGTAAAGTAATAAGTGTACAAGTAAAAGATGCAAACTCAATTGTCCTTGAAATTGACAATAGCACAGTACTTGTTGCAATATACCGCTCGCCATCGTACGCTAATCCCTCTAACTTCTTGAACAGCCTTGACGATGCTCTAACCTATTTTAATAAGTTCAGTAATATTGTTATTATTGGAGATGTGAACATTAATATATCCCCAAATTGCAGTGACAGTAATAGTGATTCGTATCTTAACATGTTAGCCTCTCACGGTTTAATGCCCGCATACAACAACCCGACCCGACAAGACCGCTGCCTTGATCATGTTATGGTAAAGGCACATAAACGAGCTCTATCAATAATTATAGACTCTACTCTAACCGACCATGCTCCCATTTTATTTAGTTTTTCTAAAAAACCGTTGCCAAAACCCATAACATGTAGAGAAAAACTTGACTTACTAGCAGCCTCCAAGGACATCGAATCTCATGACTTTTCTCGCATTTATTCACTGGAAGACGGTAACATGGCCGCTGAAGAACTAGTAAAGGTTATCAAAGCTATTATAGATACTCACACCACAGCTATTATCCCAAACAGAAAACGCACTCTGAAGCCCTGGATCACTCCAGGTTTACTGCGATGTATAAGACACAGGGACAAACTGGCGCTGGCTTACAAAAAATACCCTGAAAATATTATATTGAAAATTACCTTTACTCGGTACCGTAACTTTTGCAACCAACTTTTGAAAAAAGTCAGATACGAATACGAACGGATCGAATTTTTGAAGGCAAAAAACAATCCAAAAGCTACATGGAAGCTTATAAAGACTATTGGTAGTTTTGGAACTAAAAAAAGTACATCCACTGAACTCCTCAATCTTGGTTCCTCGCCTTCTCAGTCTGTCAATATAGCCAACTCATACTTTGCACAAATCGGGAAAAAACTAGCCTCAAACATCCCACAACCTCCACCACAACCATCATTAATGAGAGGAACGATTAATACCTATAAACCACGCAATTTTCCCCACTCCTTCTCATTTTTACCTGTAGACGTTGATGAGGTTAAAAATATTATAACCAACTTAAAAAACAGTAGTGCTGTCGGATATGATGGTATACCTGCAATACTCATAAAAGCCAGTAATAACATCTTAGCTCCAATACTTACTCATATTTTTAATTGTTGTTTATCCCAAGGTATTTTCCCAGATGTATACAAAAAGGCAATCGTTCATCCTATTTTCAAAGACGGTGATAAAAATAACATCGAAAATTACAGACCGATTTCGGTCCTAACATGTATGTCAAAAATCTTTGAAAAAATTATTAATAGGAGACTTGTTGACTATCTTAATGACCACAAAATTCTGTCAGATAACCAATTTGGATTTCGGACGCATAAATCAACTGAGGATGCTGTACTAGAGCTCAGTAACGCTGTTATTACCAACTTTGACCGTAAACTTAAAACTATTGGATTGTTTCTTGACCTAACGAAAGCATTTGACACTGTTTCAGTTCCAATCTTAATAAATAAACTCGAAGCTATTGGTGTCAGAGGTAATATACTGGACTTATTTAAAAGCTACTTAACTATGCGTTGCCAGGTTGTTAAAGTTCAAGACAACACTAGTACGCAGGTTTTAACCGATACAGGTGTCCCACAGGGTAGCGTTCTAGGACCAACACTATTTTTGGTTTACATCAATGAGCTTTGTCAACTTAAATTGCCAAATACAAAAGTATTGGCCTATGCTGACGACACAGCCCTTTTAGTTACAGGTAAGTCTTGGGCCGAAGCAAAAAATGATGCTGAAAGGACCCTTAAAATAGTGTCCCATTGGCTTGCTAAAAATCTGCTCACACTTAATTCAAATAAAACCAAATTCATTACATTCCTTCCAACAACCCAGCACCTTCCTCCCTCTTCCTTTAAACTTCGAGCACATAATTGCTACAAATCATATCCATTTGGAACATGTACTTGTCCCTACCTCGAACGCGCGGCTAGCATCAAATACCTAGGCGTCTGGCTTGACCCAACACTCTTGTGGAGAGTGCAAATTGATAGCACAGTATCGAGGGTTAGGAAACTCATTTATATATTTAGAAATATTAGGAAATTTGCTGATATTAAATGTCTGAAGCTGGTCTATTCTGCACTTGCACAATCTGCTCTATCTTACTGTATATTAGCATGGGGGGGTTGTGCAAAGACCTTAATGCTTAGAGTTGAGAGAGCCCAAAGAGCAGTCCTCAAAGTAATTCTGTCGAAACCAACAAGATTTCCCACTTTGGAACTATACAAACTCTGCAAAGTTCTGACGGTCAGGCAGCTTTATATTAAAGCAGCATTAGTACGTAAGCACATGAAACTACCGTTTCATGATGTCTACAACACTGAATCAGTTTGTGAACAAATACAACCTAGACTAGTTATAACAAAACTTCACTTTCAGTATCTCAGTTCACATCTGTACAACAAAATCAACACTCTTCTTGATATTTACCCACTGAACCTACAAAAATTTAAAGTTAAAGTCAGATCCTGGCTACAAGAATTGTCCTATAACGACACGGAGGTCCTGCTTAACTAACACACACATACACTCTTACTCACACACACACACATATACACACATACACTCATACTCACACACACACACACACTAACACACAAACACTCACAATTCCACACACTTAGTTCTTAGTTTTGTTTTTATTGTAATTAAAAATCAACAGATAAATGTTCTATATAATGGGAGGCGCTGGCTCTGCAACACAGTTTCTACTAATGCAGATGCCAACGTTTTTATTTGTAACTAGTACCTAAGTTTTTTGTGTTGAAAATAAATAAATAAATAAAATAAATAAATAAATACTATTATTTTGTTATCTGTGTGTTGTTTAAATAAATAAATAAATACTAACTTAATTTTCATGAAAATTCAGCTAAAGCCGACTTCACTTCAAAAAGAGTATTAAAATTGTTTTAGTAAAGTCCTATGGAATGGCACAGATCGACACCAGCGGGAAGACGTCTTGTATTGTAGCACACACATATACTTTTTTCTTTGGTTCTGTTAGGATGGCGGCCCGTTAATCCTTTTTAAAAAAAAACTATTTATTTATGCTGCGAATTTATTCAACGACTTTACAAAGACGCGTCACAAGTTGAACTGAACTTAGAATACAGTTACAATTAGTTTTATGTAAAATGAATTTGCTTAGTAAGCTGTATGTTAGACTTAAGTTAGGGCATAACAGCTCCCCCATTTAAACTGAGCTTTATCCTAAAAGATAAGCGAAGTATAAAAGTAAAAATAAAAACTTAGGTAAAATGAAGTTATGACATACGGCTTACTTTACAAAAGAAATAATTAAAGTAAAGTTTAAAAAGTAAAGTAAAATTATAAGAGTAAAAGTAAGGTTATAAAAGTAAAATTACAAAGGTTATTATAAAAACATATTAAATTAATGGTTACATAAATTTCGTTTACTTTTACTTAGTGTAGACAATTCGGTTTCAGATCTTTCAATTTCACTCAATTCAATAGAACTATGTAGCTTATTATTTTTTGTATTATTGCATTGATTAAAGATTTGAATACAGCATGACTTAGAATTATGATTATTATTACAAAAACACTTATAAAATTTATAAAACATGTATATAAAAATTGAAACAATTAAAATATATGTAAATGTAGAGTAATATGTTCCATATTTTACAATATGCGACTGATTCTCGACATTGTTTAGTTGTTGTTCTAAATTATCTAATTTATGACTGGCTAGATTTAAAGAATCAAGATTTATGTTGGTTAATGAGATGGGACTCAGTTTGCTAAAAGTATTATTAATTAAATCATATCTACAACAATCATCATTTATTATATTAAAATCAATTGATATTTGCTGTGGAAGAGTTGTAGACAAAGTAAAACTTGGAACAAATTGTAAAGTTTGAAAGTATGCAATACAATTATTATCTTTTAAGGTAAGTATACCTGTTCCTGAAATAGAGTAGTCATGAAGTTCATTATTACATTTTAATGTTAATTTGTTAGGTTTGGATTGGACAAAAATCCAACGATTTTGATTTAGTTTATGCCACACATTAATATTTCCATACAATAATTTAGAGTCACAAAGATTGGGCATAGTGAGTGATATTTCGGTTAAAAGTTTACTTTCACATGATGGGTTGTTAATAGGTGACAATATAAATTGAGATGGACAAATCAAATATTCTTGGTTTACATTTTTACAATCCTTAAGGTCATCCAATAATGAGTAACTTAACCTATCATCTGTTATAGCAGTATACATTTTGGTTGGTTTTATCATAGCAAAAGTTTGAAACTTGGTTACATCATGAGGTGTAGGTAACGCGATATTTTTATAAATATTCAATTTCATTAAATTTATTAAAGGTATTCGCAACACAAATATTATTCTATTATTATAATAATAAGAACTTAAAATAGACAAATCAATTATAGAATGAATATTATTTAAACTTAAAGATATAGGAAAGTCTACATTTCTTTTTATCATTTTACTATTTTCGACTAATTCGGAGTATAAACGTGAAGGGCTTAAAACAAAAGGATGTAAAATGTTAGCTTTAGCAAATAGGATAGAATTCAAAATAGTATCTAAGATGTTTGAGATGGATAATAAGGAACTTTCCATTATATTAAGTATAGAATTAAGCTTAGCATTATTAAGTAAATCATTATTAAACTTAGAGTTTTCTGTTATAATGACGTTAAGTTTTTCTAACTGCCTATTAACCTTATTTTCATTATTATTTAACTTAAGAATCGACGAATTAAAATTTCTTATTGTAGATTGGACAATATGAATGTTGTCTTTCATTAAAGAAAATATTTGTTGTTCGTTTTCTTTACAAGCTGTAATAGCGGAATCGTAGTTTCTAGCATCTTGCGCATCTAGAGTTCCGAAAAAGAATTTTAAAATCTCGCCACCAAACTCAAGAGATCTTTTTGGCGATAAATAGGTTGATCGGCTATCAGATGAGACAATGATTCATATTTAATAAAGTTAGAATTAATTAATATCTCTAAAGGACTTAATGCATCTTTACAATCTATATTTAAAACTAAGTTTTCTGCTTTTAAACATAATGCAGTTAGCATTTGCATTGAACTCTGAATTTTATCGAGATAAGGTTTGGCTGGTAAAATGTCGATATGCGTAACAACATTCCAAAAGTCATTATAAAAATATGCAGTAGAAATAGGGTCAAAATATATGCCAGGGCTATGTATAATTTCAGTGATAGGGCTGTCCGGCATAGCATTACACGAATGTAGCAATAATCTGCAACAATAAAATAAAACTTATGACTGAGCAGGTTTAATCTGATCGATATGATGTTTAACCTGTCTGCGATTAATTAAAAGAGTAACATTATTTTTACCATTAATTTTAGTTATTTTAAATGGTCCCTTCCATATAGGAGAAAGCGCTTTTCTTAACCTATGATGTTGCTTAAGATAGACCATGTCTCCTACTTTGTATGACCTTGATGAAGTAGAAGAGTCATAGTAACGTTTGGAAGTTTCTTTACTTTTGTATATATTTTCGAGTGCTCTTTCTCTGCTGAAACGCATGCGATATTGGAGAGCACGGACATATTCGTGATAAGTATTGTTATCATTGATTTCATAAACGCTGCTTGGTATAGTCGGCTTATAGCCATATAAAAGCTCGAAAGGCGTATATTGGGTTGTACTATGCGGCGTAGTATTATATGATAAAATAGCTGTTGCTAGATAGCAATGCCAATCGTTTTGGTTTTCATTAACAAACGATTTTAAGTACTCTTTGAGAGTGGCATGGCTACGTTCAAGTGCGCCGTTTGTTTGTGGATGATATGGAG
Source organism: Emmelina monodactyla (assembly GCA_916618145.1). Classification (NCBI taxonomy): domain Eukaryota; kingdom Metazoa; phylum Arthropoda; class Insecta; order Lepidoptera; family Pterophoridae; genus Emmelina; species Emmelina monodactyla. The sequence goes on from OU745300.1 coordinate 329,257, forward strand.
AAGAAAACAAGTTTTTAATTTTAAGAATACTTGTTAGTTGTTTAAAGAGGTCGGAAGTAAAACATGTACCTTGATCGGTAAGGATCATTTTAGGGAAACCAAATAGAGAAATAAAATGAATCAAGTTTCGTGCTACCTCATCAGTTGTTGAAGTTATCATAGGGTATGCACAAGAAAATTTCGTTAAATCATCTTGAAGTGTTAATATGTATTTAAATCTTTGTAAGCCAGCTTCGGGTAAAATACCAACAATATCTAATGCAAGTCTTTCAAAAGGTTTCGTACTGGTTGATGTTATGACCATCGGTGCTTTATTAGAAGCTCGTAAAGGCTTATTTATCTGACAAAGCTTACAATTTTTTACAAAGTTTTCTACATCTGTACGCATGCCTTTCCAATAAAACGATGCTTTAATTCGATTTAACATTCGCTTAACACCTGGATGACCAGCTATAGTGGTACCATGATTTTCCTTTAAAATATTAGAAACTTCAGCAGGTGTAGGGTATAAAATTTGATTTTTGTAAATATGTACCTTAATGTTAGTACCGTGAAAGATATAAGAAATAATGTTGTATATTTTTAAAAAGTTAAGTTTTGTAAAAGGTTCAGTGAAATCCGATATAGCAATATCACTTACATCGGCATTTTTACTAATGATTAAATCTCGCAATTTTAATAATAAGTTGTAAATAGTTCTATAATTAGTTTCATCGTAATGATGTACTTTAGTGTAAAGAAAATAAATTGTTTTGCCATCAATTGAATCGGCTGACTGTACACTCTCGGTTTCACGTTCCGATGATAAGAAATCAGCTGTGTTTATTATTGTTGACAATAACTGTTCACAATGAGGCATAGAGTTATCAAAATCTAGAGAAGTAGGACAAATTATTATTTTATGTTTCGATAAATGTAAACTTTCATTATGCTCTTCAATTTTTGCGTCACTAGAAAATGTTTTAGTAAATTGACTTTTAAAATATTGTTCATAAGTAGAATGTATTAACTTGGAATGAACAACTGCATTAACAGGATTTCGAGATAGAGCGTCTGCATTTGAATTAATTCGGCCAGGTTTATAGATAATCTCATAATCATACTCTTCGAGTTTTAAACGCCATCTTAATAAACGACTACCTGGATCTTTCGTGTTAAATAGCCAAACTAAAGGTCTATGGTCTGTTACGATTTTAAATCTATATCCGTAAATGTATGGTCTAAATGTATTAACACCAAAAAGTATAGCTAAAAGCTCTTTTTCGGTTGTCGAGTAATTACCTTCAGCTTTATTTAAGGTGCGAGACGCATAGGCGATCGGTTTGTCTTTGCCGATTTCACCTTGAGATAAAACTGCGCCGACGGCATAGTTTGATGCGTCAGTGGTAATGATAAAAGTTTGTGAAAAATCTGGATATTGAAGTAAAGGAGCAGATATAAGTTTTTGTTTTAAAATATTAAAAGCTTGCTCTTGTTCATATGACCAGTGAAAGGTAGTATCCTTTTTCAAAAGTGACGTAAGTGGCTTTGTTATATGTGAGAAATTATCTATAAAACGACGATAGTAACCTGTTAATCCTAGAAATGACTTTACATCTCTTGGTGTTTTGGGTGCAGGGAATTCGGAAATTGCCTTAACCTTTTCAGGATTTGGCGAAACACCCTTATCTGTGATAACATGTCCGAGATAAGCGACTTCACGTCGAAGGAACTCGCACTTATCCGGCTGTAATTTTAAATTAGCTTCACGAAATTTAGAGAATACAAGTTCTAATTTAGAAATATGTGATTGTAAGTCATGTGAATAGATAATACAATCATCTAAGTATATATAACAATGAAGGCCTTGAAGTCCAGTGAGGACAGTATTCATTAAACGCTGAAATGTCGATGGAGCATTTTTTAATCCAAAAGGCATTCTTGTAAATTCAAAATGTCCTGAGATGCCATTTGTTGTGACACTAAATCCGGTTTTGACAATATCTTTATCATCGAGACGAATCTGATGAAAACCAGATGCAAGATCTAGTGTAGAAAAATACTTCGAATGTCCTAATTGATCTAATATGTCTGTTATAAGAGGGAGAGGGTAAACCTCGGAGACTGTGACGTCATTCAACCGACGATAGTCTATTACAATGCGCCATTTCTGTTTTCCAGAGGCGTCAATTTTCTTCGGAACTACCCAGACTGGGGCGTTCCATGGTGAAGTTGAGGGTTGTATAATGTTTTGATCTAGCATTTTCTTGATTTGCTTTTCAACTTCGTCCTTGTGGGCCTCAGGAAACCGATAAGATTTAACATGAATAGGTGCTGAACTACCGGTGTTAATAGAGTGTTGAATTACATCAGTATGAGTTAAGGGCTCACCTTCTAAATGAAATATATCAGTAAAATTAGAGATGCAATTCAATAAAGTTTTCTTTTCCTGGGCATTTAAATGTTCACAACGTATCAAATTAAGGACCTTGTTTATCCTATCGTTTTGAAAATTATTAATGTGATTTATGTTTTCTAAAGAAACTGAGTTAGTAGAAGGTATTTCAAAAGGTATTAAATTCACATGAAAATCGTTAACTTCTACTGAAGAATCGGTAGAGTTCAAAACAGAAACGTTTATTCTTTTGTTGCTCTTAATTTTTACAATGCAATTAGCAAGATAAACACCTTCACTAATTGTTTGATCTAAAACTAACGCTTCATTTAAATGACACACTTCGTTTAAGTTAGAAATTTGACACTCAATAACGCTTTCTGAGCGCGGCGGTAAAGTGTAAGAACTCTTTGTAAAACAAATAGGTAATGAGTGACCTTCTAAAATAAGGGAATTTGTAGAATATTGAACATCAATATTAAAATGTTTAATAAAGTCACTACCGATTATTCCATCAAATTCTAAGTTAGTGGAATCGTTAATTGCATGAAAAACATAATTAAACATAATTTTACTTTTAGGTGACACGTTGTATACAAAATCTAGTGAAATTGAACCTAATGATTCACAATAGGAATTACTATCATTGAGACCTTGAAGTTTTATAATGTCTGAATTGAGCACTGGCTGGTTTGATAGTACCGAATACTTAATAATTGAAATAGAAGCACCAGTGTCAATTAACAAAGATAGCGGTTTTTCACTTTGAATGGCTTTCAAATAAACATGTGGTAAAGATATTTTATTAACATTATTTACCATATAAAATTCTGTAGAACCCAACTGAGGTTGAGTTAAACCATTGCAATTCGTTAATTTAACTTCATTAGAAACCTGCAGAGTTTGCAACTCCGATTTACAGGGTGTTACAAGTTTATTATAAGTTTTATTTGACTTTTTATATTTATTTTTCTTATAAGAAACATTTTTAAAGGCTTTATTTTTACCTTTTGAATCTCGTACTGTACAAAAATTAGGGACACGAGAAAAAGAATTATTATCTTCAATAACCTGTGCGGAAAATGACGCAGGGACACAGGGCGAGCCTTTGTTTTCGGCCTTTAAAACTCGTGTTGTACATAACTCAGGGGTACGAGGTAAATTATTATCTTTGTCGTTCACCTGTGCGGGTAAAAAGTTAGGAACACAGGGCGACTTAGATTTTGGAACTTGTGCAGTAGAAAACGCAGGGACACAAGTTAAATTATTTTGTTTCGTGTCACTTAAATTTATTTGACTAGGTTTCGGCTGACACGTTACCGAAACCTTATTTAGTTTAAAGAATCTTTCGAATCGGTAATTAAATGCACATTAGAGCGATTATTCTCGGAACTCGCGGTAGGTGCATTATGTGCAGTATCACGTTGCATTGCACTGTTTTTATATTTTAATTTGCGGCACTCGTTTATAACATGACCGCGTTTTTTGCAGTATGCACAGTTTTTATTGTGAGAATTATAATTAGAATTAGACACTTGCGGCTTATTATTGTTTGAACTACTAAAGTTATTAAAATTCACTTTATGAAAATTAGAATGCTTAGGTTTATTTTTGTAGCATTCAGTGGCACTGTGACCACTTTTATTACAAATAGAGCAATGTTTACTAGCACGGGAATTTAATTTTGACAATTTATACAGCTTTTCTTCTTCAATTGCCAATGTAGTTGCCTCTGATAGGTTTTTTGGGTTTCTACATCGAACAATGTTAGCAAAATTGAAATTTAAGCCTAATAAGAAGGTATTGAGCGCTAGGTCTTCCATTGCTGCTAATCTACCTACTAATTCGTCCTTATTTTCGCAACTGTATTGTATATCGGATTGTAAACGAGTTAGACAAGATTCAATACGAAGAATAAATTGCATAACGTCTTCGGAAGGTAATTGTTTACAATTTTGAAGATCTACTAAGAGATGCGTAGAGTGTTTTTTCTCACCAAAGGTGGTTTTAAGAAATTGTTTGATTTCAGGCCAATCTTTAAAAGTTTTTAAACAGCAGGCAACTTGAGCTTTGCCTTCTAATTGCGATAATATAAATTTACACAAAACATTCTGTTGATCTGCACTAGCGAGGGAAATTGCATTTGAGCAATTAGTAAGAAATGCTGGAAGAGACTCTCTGTCACCATTGTATGGTTTTATAAATTTAGTTAAGACAGAAAGAGTAACTTTATCACTCATTTTAGGAGATTTAGTTTTCTTAATTATAACTGAATCAGATGATGATGAAGAGTCTGACTCTAAGTCTAAGTTTAAGTCTAAGTCTGGATTTTCAGAAACTTCTTTTTTGAAAAAATTCATTAAAATTTAGTACAAATCATTAGACACACAGAAAATTTAAAATAAAGTTTAAGATAAGAATGATCGAAATAGGTTGTATAAAAATTGTATAAGTTGTAAATTTAAGTTAAAGTTAAAAATCTATTCTAAGGTATAGATAAGTATGATTAAAGTTTATAGAACTCAAACAAAAACACTTTCACTTGCACAATAAATCGAATAAAATGTCAAAGTTATAGGTAATTTCTTTAAAAATATGCTGAAAAATTCCGAAAATGTAAAAAAATCACGAAAGTTCATAAAATAGAAAAGACTCACAGGATGATGACAGGACTCACGAACATGATGAGGATTTGAAGATTCCAAAGATGAGCAGGACACGTGCTTGGCGACTGCAGTCGTGACGTCAATGGTGGCGTCTAATTACGGCGGCAGCGCGGCAACATGCGCGATCCGATTGCAGGAACGGCGGAACGTGGGAAAGTTTCCACGTGCTCAATGATCGGAGAACCCTGATGTGAGGTGATGATGGTGGATGAGCCAACTTGGACTGTCTTCGATTCGTTGAAGGTGATGCAGGCTCAAGCTCGAGAGCTGAGGCTTACTGTCGACCACGTTGTTGGTTGCAGCAGCGGCGCGGGCACACGCTAGAGAGCGGTGGCTTATCGTCGACCACGACCCGTCGAGACGAGTCACTGCAGCAGCAGCTAAATAGTTGCCTCTTTGCTCCTACAGCGAGGGGTAGCAGCAACACAGCAGCAGCGAGGGGCGGCTGTCGTAGTGATAGTCAATGCTTCACACAAGGCACAAAGTTATTGGTGGTTGTCGTATACGAGTACACTGCACAACACGCACTTTGCACACGGACGGGGCCGAATTTAATGTCAGGCCAGAGATTCGAAAATCACTTCACCTAACACTTGGATCTCAAGTATACCGACTCGAGATCCCACTTCTGACACCAATATTGTTAGGATGGCGGCCCGTTAATCCTTTTTAAAAAAAAACTATTTATTTATGCTGCGAATTTATTCAACGACTTTACAAAGACGCGTCACAAGTTGAACTGAACTTAGAATACAGTTACAATTAGTTTTATGTAAAATGAATTTGCTTAGTAAGCTGTATGTTAGACTTAAGTTAGGGCATAACAGTTCCATAAAATATACTAACATGCAAGTATCTCTACTGAAATGTTAACGAGTAGTAGAGCACCAATGCATTGTTTTTCTTTAATATATTAAATACTAGTGGCCGCCCGCGACTCCGTTCGCGTGAAAGTCAGTTTACCGAGGGAGTGACAAGTTTTCCCGCGGTAAAAAGTACCCTATGTGTTATTCTGATGTATAACCTATATAACTGTAAAGTTTCATCCTAATCCATTCAGTAGTTTTTACGTGAAAGGGTAACAAACATCCATCCATACATCCATACTTACAAACTTTCACGTTTATAATATTAGTAGGAAGTTTCCCCGGGCACGCTTTTCTCCCCGTTGCACCTATCAAACTCATCTTTTTTTTGTTCCATACATGAATTTGTCTTAAGCAATTGAACAATCTTACATGATTTTATGTTTGACATTAAGTTTCTTCCATACAAAATTTCATCCCCTATTCCAACGCCTTCTACCTCTTTTTTCATATTAAAAAGTATGGTATGTCCTTTCCCAAGTTCAGTTCTATCTTCGTACCAAATTTCATCAAAATCGGTTTAGTGGTTTAGGCTTGAAAGCATAACAGACAGACAGAGTTACTTTCGCATTCATAATATTACGAGCGACCAGCCCACGCTTCGCAATGGTGTAATTTTGCCGACTTGCTCGCGAACCCTTGCATTTTTGCTAACTTAAAAAAACTTTTCTAAATGTTCTTTATTTACAAATTTAAATGAATAAATACCCTAAAATATGGAGAAAACCGCATTTAAATCCGTTACGTACTTTAGGAGGAGTTAGCGGCCAAAAGTACAGAATTAGTGACTTGGATTTATACTATGTAATGATAATGAAGTAGGGATTATAAATGACATTGATTTAATGCAATTATTTCTAAAATTTTACAGAAGATTGCTGCAGTGACGTCATGATGAAATGGAACCACATCACTGATATCAGTAAGTTGCTACATTTTTTAAGCTTATTTATAAAAATTAATAAAAATAGCTTAAATGTCATGAATTTATGCAAAACTTGATTGACACCTAAACTGTATTTCCCGTTTGTATTTAATTTTGGCACGCCAAAGTGAATATATCAAATAATTTGAGCATGATTGTATAGATGTTTTGGCAAGCGTGTGCGGCATCTGGCAAGGTTTCCTATACTACTATCGTAGCGTAAACTGTAGTACGCGATAGATGCGCCGGCGCAGCGTGGGCGCCTTGTAACCGTTCCAAGTACATTTACAGATTTCATAAGTAAATAGGTATGCTTATAACGACAAGAGGACCTTGTAACTTCCTGACAGTATGTGGTCTAAAATAAATCATCAGAATGTAGCATTGGCATTACCTGAGCGCGTGGAATCTGCCAGAGATTTCGAAGTAGCGGGGTTGGTTCGGTTCAGGCACGGCTTCCAATTATAGCTTTGGCAGATCGGGCAGGAAGCCGCGCCGCACCTACCTACCGTGCCACGGGGGCCGCTCGCAGCGCCGCCGACGGACTGCATGGTCCCCGGCCGGCGGCTCTGCCCCCATGCCACTCTGCACCTATGTTCCCCATACTAAATTCTAAGCAATTTAAAACGCGTTGCGTAGAGATTACATAGTGCGGAGGACCGTTGCTGGTTAATTGTGCGAGTAATGGCGGCTACAGAGACGCTCGCTGCGGTTTGTGTAAATCTTGCGGTCGCTGCCTGAGTGCTGTCTAGATTTGCTTGTTAATACTTGTAAGATATTAATGTGTTCCTTAATAAACTGGGGCTTCTAACGTAAATGCTCCTATTAACGACCTACTAAAATTTGTACTCTATTAACGATCTATTTTTTCAATCACTCATATTAGACTTAATATAGATTCTATAAAAAAATTAACTTAAAAATTAGATAGGTAGATTAGTTGGTCAACAAACAGAGTAAATTTGTCTTGTCTAAATAAGGTGGGTGTACCATGGAAGGCCACGCTCCTTTGAAGGCCAACTATTAAAAAGTCGTATTTATTGACATGTTAAGACATATTCCTTCTACTACACATTAAGATCCCTCAATCTCAAAGCCACACACGGTGGCGGCGTTTCGTTTGCGCCGCTATTATGGCAGTGCGATCTCACGCTTCGTAGACTTTGGTTTTCGATGTTACAATCCTTATTTGAGCGCACAGCAAAACATAAGTTTTTAGTCAATAACCTATTATTATCACATATTTTTGTACTGTAAATTGTCGTATATGGATATATGTATATTAATAATGAAAAAAAAACATAGTTTTGCCTCAATTTAAGTAAAAATATTGGTAGTGTTCCTAGAAAAGCCAGTGTTCCTTATAAGGCCAATAGAAAATTTGACTTTTGGCCTTGCTAGGGTACATAGGCCTTACAAAGAACATTTACAAACCATTAACTTATGAATACTTACTTTTTTAGTTAAGTATGATAATAAACTTAAAACAAGTTTTTATATTGATAATATTTTTAATCATAGTCATAATTGTTAGTTTAGCCTTCTTAGGAACTTTTTGGCCTTACAAGGAACGGACCCATAAGAAGGCCAATTTGGTTAAAAAAAAAAGATTTAAATTACTTTATAAAAAGCGTTGGCAAGTTATTTTCTGCGAATATCATACGCACTACTACTGTTTTTAAATAATTTTCTTTAATATATTCATAGTTATACGAAGGTGTTCAAGTAATGTTCGATGAGTTTTTTAAAGGTGATAAAAATATATTGAGCATTTAATGTTTTGCTTAAATGATATGTCTTATTATGTTGTTTTAGTAAAAGCGGATATATTTATAGTTAAAACTCTATTTTTAAGTTTATCGACTGATACATAATATTGGCCTTGTTTGGAGCCATGTTCCTTGCAAGGCCATTTGGAAGAGCTTAACTAAACTTAAGATTAATAAAAAGTGATTAAAGTGAGGTAAAAAAAGAAGTATTTTTATGGTGCACATTAAAACAAAGTATTACCTCATAATTTGTTTACTTTATTTCTACAGTAAATAAATGAATAAAAAGTGTTTTCTCGTTAGAGTGGCCTTCTATGGTCCACCCACCTTAGCCAGTGTTAGCAATAATTTGTTATTGGGTGAGTGCCGCTCGATACCGACGCACTTTCCATAGTGTCGCGTCTCCAGCCTCTTAAGCACACCGAAATATTACTTAAGGTAAACAACAAACTTAAAGTTGATTTATCTGCTTGCTATCACATAACAACGATAATACATATATTCGTTTTCGAAGTTACATTGAATTTAATCATTTTTATTGGTTTTTATGGCATAAAATCATATCTTAATTAAGGGCGGTAATAGGATCCAAATTTCATAACTTGACTCTATTAACGATCCATGGCGTTATTAGAAGTTTGTAATTTTCATATTAAAATTTGATTCTATTACCGACTCACAGCTGAAAAGAAATAACAAGAACCATTTTTATAGAAACATGTAACCAGAGGTATACCTACTGCTTCAATAGGCGCAAGCAGTAGGTATACCTCTGCTCAACTAAAAGTTAGCTGATAGCTGTAAATGAAGGAAGCAGGATATACCAAGCTTGAAAAACTATGTCCGTATGGATTGAGGAGCCACTTTCGATTTAAAAAGGAAGCTCGCCCCCTTATTTAGTAGGGAAGTAAATAATTTTGTAGACCGAATTCTGAAATTTGTAGTATAATATGTCTAAAGTTATGTAACTGTGAATGTGGCTCCTCAATCCAAACATCTGAATTGAGGAGCCACCTGAAACACGGAAAGTATTTCATGTATATTTTTGAAAATTTTGTATCATTTAGTAGCAATTGTGTATAGTGTCTACTAAAAATTTGAGCCCAGTACTGTTTATATTCAAGAATATACAATACTTTTAATGTGGCTCCTCGATCTATACACAAGAGCATGAATTGCCATGAAAGTTATTGGTCAATTTATATTCCACTCTAAAGACATTTAGTAGTAAGTGTGTTCGAATTTGTAGCATATGGACAAAGTAGTAGACTGAGCGAATTTAATAAATAAATGCATTTCATTTGGCTCCTCAATCGTGACGTCTGCATAATAAATAATTGACTGTACCTACCTGAGATCAAAACGGAATAAAATACCAGAGACACTAACATTTAGTATAAACGGTCTACTAAATACATATGCACAGATCAACATTGTATATGTTCGGTATCTGAAAAACAAATCACTTCTGAATATTCCTTACGAATTCGCTATTTAGGGTGACCATGTTATATGAATTAAACTAGGATGATTCATTTTTGAAATTTAATTTTTCGACAATATTCGGTACAAAGATTATTCCTAAGTTAATCCAATTTAATTTATTTATCTCATTTGAGGGTAACTGAAAATTATTGTCGAAAGTATCTACCCTCATATTTATTTAGTAATCTGACATTCATTAACGACGGAGCTCACTTGTTTGCGCACATATTTAAGTTTAATTTCTGTTCCTAAACTATATTAATATTCATCACGTCATAATTGTTGACTTGTGAGGATACTATTTGCTGCTGCAATAGTGCATAATAAGTGACTGATAACTTCACTTTGATTTCCTGTTGGGAATGTAAGTACCTATATTGTATCAATTATTATTAGTTAACTTTATAAAGAATACTATAAGTTATGTTAGGAATATCATTGTTTCAGAACTATTATGCCGAAAGGTCGTAAATCAAAGGTAGATCTTGAAGATCAAAAACAAGTTTTTACTAAATATGCTGAGATACTACAAAATACCAACATTAAAAGTAGTGATCGAATTTTCTTAACCATCTCTAAAGAACTTAATTTTAAAATGTCCCCATTAGCTTTGTTTATATCATTGAAACGCAACCGTCACATTTTTTTTCAAAATCACGATTCACTTCTTGTGAAACAGACAACTGGTGAAAGCCATACTATTGAAAGTGCTAGTAATAGCAGTTGTCTAACAAACGCATCATTTGAAGATAACGATTTTGATTTAGAGAACAGTAAACAAAAAGAAACAAAAACATTTTCATATGAAATGGACTTGTATGACTGGAAAAAAATTCAGCCTCTATATGCATACCAGAGAAGAACAGGCACTAACACCTATAAGAAATACAGGACAATGCCAAAGTTCAAATGGAGTAATTTGTTGAAGGAAAACATTTATAAATATACAAAGTTACCTTGCACTTGGACCTTAAAGCGCGAAAAGGTTGTTAAAAATAGAATCTTTGTGAAAGGTAATTGTTCCCAGTGTACGGCATGCGTTCAGATAAAAAGTTATGCAACTACAGACAAAATACACACAATTTTCTGTAAAATTACCAATATAGATAAAAATATCAAACATAACCCAAAAAAGAAATTTAAATTAACGCCGTATAAAAGACAACAATTAGCAAAAATATTAAAGTACAAATCTGCAATAGTAGTTCATAATGAGTTAGCCTCAACGATCATAGGCGATAAAAAAGATGAAAATGAGGTTTCAAGTACACCAGCGTTGCCTTCTCTTGCTGCTTTACGTCAAATAAAATCTGAGGTCCGGAAAGGACAGTGGTTTGATTCTAATCCGATTATATCTTTATTGGCTATGGCGAAAAGTACACATAAAAATATAATCCGCAGTCTTAGCGTACACCCTGACTTCTTTGTTTATTATTGGAGCGAAGAACAAATTGATTATTATAATCAATATCTACGGAAATTTGAAAGAGTTACTCTTACAATCGACGCTACTGGCTCATTTTTTCAAACTATGCGCCTCGCTGATGGAACAAAGATCACCAAAAGACTATTTCTGTATGCAGGTCTTATAACAGGAAATCTTAAATTAAAATCTGTGCCCGTATTACAAATGGTCACCGATGCACACGGCAAGCAATCTATATTATATTGGCTAAATCAATGGAAACGTTCAATTCATAGAACACCTCACGAAATTATTTCTGACGATTCTTCTGCCCTGGTTGCCGCTAGTACTGAAGCTTTTACGGTGTTTAGCAGTACAAAAGAGTATATAAAGAACCTATTTTCAATTTTAGAAGGAGAGACTTCAGACGTCCCCTCTACTTTTATCAGACTGGACTCTAGTCATTTCATAAAAACTTTGCACAACCTAAAATGTTTTAATGATGTAGATCCACGCATAAAATATTTTTATATTCGCTGCATTATGTTTTTAAAAAAATGTGAAGATTTTGAAATCGCAAAAGAAGTCATCTTGGATATGATTAGGGTTTGCCTTTGTCAATACGATGATGATTTGACTACCAGTACAAGTTCCGATTGTCAAACCTCCTTAAGCAGGCTTATGACGCGATTGAAAAATATTGACTTAGATCATACGGTGAAACTCAGCTGTATGGATGACGACCAATTAATTTACAAAACTGAAGAATATCATACTGCGGATATTGATTTTTTTGTTTGGTTGGATGATAAAATAGCTCAGTTGCGACAAAAATCAATGAAAATTAAAGAAATCAATAAAAATGTATATTTTTATCCACCATTTATACCTGAATTTAGAAGAATTCTTGGGAAACTTCCATTGTGGTCTAATCTGTTATGTCCATTTTTCAAAATTGATAATACTGCTCCATCATCGTCAGGAATTGAGAGCTACTTCAAAACTTTGAAACAATTGCTTTTCAAAACAAAATTACTAAAGTACCGAATTGATGAATTTGTAAAAATACATTCTAATTACTTGAATACAGAAATTGCACTTGCTACAAGTGATCTTGTTAATGATACACAGAATAAAGATACTAAACGCCCTCGAAAAAGGAAGCATTCACTTACAAAATCTCAAACGGAGGTGAAAAAAAGAAAAATATCAAAGTCTTTGAGATCAAAGAAAATTAATCGGTCATTTACTACTGAATCAATATTTTCTGATCGTCCTTCCTTCGTCGAAAATTGGAGAGGTGAAGCAGAAACTAATGTGATATCAACAAAATTAAAAATAAAATTTGTAAAAAATGGCAATTTATGCGATGCTGTAACTATCGGCAAAAGTTCCACTAAAGTGGGTTTGCAAAACACGTGTTGCTTTGATTCAGTCATGCATTTTTTAGGTGTGGCATATATTCAAAGTAGAAATTTTCAAGCAATAATAAACACATATTCTGACGATTTAATTCCTCAATATATTAAACTTTTATCAGATCCTGGTTCTAGTGACTGTGATATATACAGAATGAGATCGGAAATTGGCGTGCTGTATTTTGATAGAAGAGACAGCCGCTGTGAATTTGCTTGCAATGTGTCCTTCATTTTTGAACATATAGCTTTGAAGTATTGTTTTAGTGCAATTTGGAATAAGAAGTGTACTAATGATTCATGCGAATTTACCCCAATATCTAGACAGATCGCTTTTTTGCCTTTAAATCTGAATATAATTTCTGTTTTTGGAATCCAAAGTTTAGAAGATGCAATTTGTATTGTAGAAGAAAATAACGTTTGCACATCTTGTAACCACCAAACAGTGTGTAAATATACTGTATCAAAAACAGTGTCATTTGAACTAAATGATTCTACGAGGTTTAGAGTAAACGAGGTACCAGAAACTATAATGATTTCAAGTAGCTTATATACTTTAATAGGCGTTATAGAATTTATCCCTGCGATTAGCGAAGCTGGAATGGGTCACTATAAATGTCACTACCCAGCGAATGATGAGATGTTTTGTTATGACGACTATGATTCTCACTGTAAAATTCATAAAAGCACCGACCAACCAATATTAATTCATTCTTTAACTTATGTCGAAATTGACTAGATACTAAATATCCTAAAACTATGAAGAATCTTTGTACCGAATATTGTCGAAAAATTAAATTTCAAAAATGAATCATCCTAGTTTAATTCATATAACATGGTCACCCTAAATAGCGAATTCGTAAGGAATATTCAGAAGTGATTTGTTTTTCAGATACCGAACATATACAATGTTGATCTGTGCATATGTATTTAGTAGACCGTTTATACTAAATGTTAGTGTCTCTGGTATTTTATTCCGTTTTGATCTCAGGTAGGTACAGTCAATTATTTATTATGCAGACGTCACGATTGAGGAGCCAAATGAAATGCATTTATTTATTAAATTCGCTCAGTCTACTACTTTGTCCATATACTACAAATTCGAACACACTTACTACTAAATGTCTTTAGAGTGGAATATAAATTGACCAATAACTTTCATGGCAATTCATGCTCTTGTGTATAGATCGAGGAGCCACATTAAAAGTATTGTATATTCTTGAATATAAACAGTACTGGGCTCAAATTTTTAGTAGACACTATACACAATTGCTACTAAATGATACAAAATTTTCAAAAATATACATGAAATACTTTCCGTGTTTCAGGTGGCTCCTCAATTCAGATGTTTGGATTGAGGAGCCACATTCACAGTTACATAACTTTAGACATATTATACTACAAATTTCAGAATTCGGTCTACAAAATTATTTACTTCCCTACTAAATAAGGGGGCGAGCTTCCTTTTTAAATCGAAAGTGGCTCCTCAATCCATACGGACATGAAAAACTACCGTGACAAGACAAATAATAAATATACAAATGAACATTGTGGAAAACAATATTGTTCAACGAAGGACGAAGAAAAAAGAAAAACAGGTTTTCGTCCGAAAGGGCAGCAAGGAAGTATATTATGTAGGTACGACTAGTGGCCGCCCGCGACTTCGTTGGCGTGGAAGTCGGTTTCCTGTGGGAATGAGAAGTTTTCCCGCGGTAAAAAGTACCCTATGTGTTATTCTAATGTACTTATAACCTATATTACTGTTTAGTTTCATCCCGTCCAGTAGTTGTAACGTGAAAAAGTAACATCCTCACATACTCACATACATCCATATATACTCACAAACTTTCACGTTTATAATATTAGTATGATTGCAAAATTAAGATTTGGATTTCAAAACTGTAATATGTCTTAATATACTTTTAACTGCATTTTTTTATTTTTTCGTTTAGATGAAGGCGCAATTTTTAGGGGTCGGTAATAGAATCAGAAAAAACGGTAATAGAATCAAACCACATCTTTAGGTCGGTAATAGAATCAATTGCTCTTTCGGATTAAACAATTATTTAATAATTACTGTGTAATATAATACTAAATTGAAGTACCGAATCCAACAGAATACCTACTTTACAAAGATTGATATTAAATTAAAACACCTTAACTAACCTATCAGTATCTATCTATTTACTCAAAGTTATTTCTTAAACAGCTTAAAGGGGCGGTAATAGGAGCATTTACGTTAGATTTATTTGAAGATCGAAGAAAGTACAAATTATATTATCTCACTTAGTTGATATGCTGTAAGTATAGTCTTGCAAGTTTTTTCTCATATCGCAATCTGTTATTAATGTTGAAATTTAGGTCTGAATAATAATGGTGCCTTCCTACATTAAATGACAAAGAATTTAAAACAGAATATTATAAGCGGTTGTTGTAAGTGAGTTTGTTGGGGCATGACCGCGACCATGTTGGGTGCGCGAGCGCCGAATTGCACGTTGGTATTACATCAGTGCACAAAAAGCGGTGATTGCGGGGCGAGGGGGAGCGCGGGCGCGGGCGGGGAGAGGGGCGGCGGGGGGCGACCTTGGCCTTGCTCGCGTCGCGGCCAAGGTGATCGCAGCGTTACGTCGCAATTATACATGCGCCCACCGGTCTGCCGGCACACACTTATTATAATTTACCCACTGTTTCTTTACATCTCGGCTTCATAATGGCCATATCACAAAGCCCCCGGAGCGAGCGAGCATTGTATACGTTTATCATCCCACGCCCATCTAGTTGTAATAATACTTAACTTATACCTAACGGAAAGATTCCAATCCGAGTTGAATCTACATTTAGAGCCTCGTTATGGGACAGAACATTTACATGTCCCCTCGAATAGGCAATGCAAACAGTGCACGTTTTTGACACTTGTGTTGTTGACTCGCAGCCGGTTTGGGCTCGACTCACACGCGGGCAGGACTGCATTGTGCAGAACGACATGTCGCCCTGGTGTTGCTGAATACGATCATTATCAATTAATTCAGCCCAATTCTAAACTTGCATTCTTTAAAAGTAATGAATTATTAAAAATCTAAACTCTTTAGGAATGTAATTTTAATCGATTTAACGCTGCGAGTCAGTCGCAGCTGAATTTTATGGGCGCGAGTAATTTATCAAATGATTTATTCCAGCGAGGGCTCGCCTCGAACACGCTGTACTCGCTGGCAACTAGCGAGCCACCAGCCTCCACTCGGTACACCCTGTATGCCACAAACAAGGACGTCACGCGACTGTTATTTTGCACCTCTCAGTACAATCACACATTATAATATTTGTTCGGCACAAGCTTCTGGTTGTTTGTCGATGGGCCTCTGATTTGCAAATAATCTGGTTTGAAATCTATGTTTGCTCGCACGACACGCAGCAACATTAGAGCCACGTATTTTAGAACGGGTTGTACAGCTAAATCTATTTGTATTCAATTCAATAGGATGATGTTGTGTGCGAATAAATAATAGAGTTCCTTCAGAAGATCAGTTCTCGTAATGTGGATCTGTGCAAGAACTCGGGACGTGCTCACAATGTAAGATGAAGCGAGGATGGAGGCTGCGATCATCTGAGAAGTATGGCACGTTCCTACTGTTTATAAACAATGAACAGTGTACGTGGCCCCGCCAGCCCTGCTTGTCCAGACTTGCAATAGTCGCAATTACAACACTATATGATAACCTACAGTTACACTAATTGGCTAAAATTAGTTAACACAAATAAAGGTGTCCGGTTTGTGTAGCTAGGAATACTCACGTATAGTAACTGCAGGCCTCGTGTGCCAGAGAGTTGCGCGGGCGCTCCTGCCTGCAGTAATCCGATTACGTCAGACCGGGGCGAAGCTCCACAGTTACGCGTTTTAATTGCATTTGGAAAACGCTGAGTTTACATTTCTTACTACTGCAAGTTTCCACCTTACAGCGCCAGTTCAATATTCTATCACTCACTAGGTACGATGTGAATGTGAACATAAAATCTAAGGAGATTTAGATGCGCGCCAGTTCACCAGCGAAACATTGGACATGAGAAGAACGTACTACAATTTAACTGTACACAATAATGATTAATCGAAACGATATGCGTGTGGATGGTTGCTTTATGTATACTAGTGACCCACCTAAGCTTCACATAAGTGTAATTTTCGACCATACATTGAATTTTGGTAAAAATCTTTTTCTGAGAATGTTCTTATTAAGCTTCGTTGTGCAACCCGCATTACATTCCATTACTACCGTTCCGTTACACTATTCACTTATTAGCTTACAAGCTGACAAATATACCTTTGCTTTATTAGTACTATACTATAATGATGTGGATGATTTCCTTGCTAATGACGGTAATGTGTCGCTGCACCTGTGGGACTCACTCGGTTGATTTTCTACATTTGCTTTCTGTGCCTTTCGGTGTATCCCACTTCAGTCTATTTTAATTTGTTCAACCCTGTTGAAAGTATTCTGCTAGTAACGATTTTGGTAGTTATTTTTACTCGCCTCCACCCGCAGCACGACTACCGCCACTTTTGTTTTTTGTCCCGCGTCGTAAACCCGCTCCCATTAAAATTTTATACATTCCCCCATGTTTGTTATTTTCAGTCAGAAAGGTTAAATTGAGATGTAATTATTTTTCGGTTGCAGCAAAAAACAGGGAATGTACCGAAGCCAAATCAACGCCGGTAGAACTAATTTACCTACGTTAGTCCACAGTAGAGAGAGAGGTTTAATAAAATGTTATAGCTAATTGTGATCATTCAGTATGTTGGTTTTATAGGGTATAAAATTAATAAACAGCATTTTACTTTTTGTACGGACGGGTAGGTTCGCACAATGTTGTAAAGCTGTGCTCAAAATCAACACTTAGGGCCGTATTATAGAATGTAACTCAGTAATGAATTTAGTTTTAAAACTAGTTTTAAGTAAAGCTTTTATTTTAGAACCGCTCTTGAAACGAAATTCGTTGATCAACGTTCAATTGAGTATTTTTATATTTTGAATTGACTTTTAAGTTGAAATCACCACTCAAGCGAGGATTTGATCTATGATCACGTAAATCGTGTCAACACCACTCTTGAGAGTAGATTGAACTAGATTCTGTCAAATGTCTGTAGCTGTAAATATTGTAAACAACAAATATTTTTGACGACAATATCTACAATATCATGGATTGCCTAATATTGATGATGCAATTGATGCACAAATATAAAAGCACAAGTGTCAATACTGCTGAAGTGCAGCATCATGAAGTATTCAGAAACCGGAAATCTTATTTTTCTATTAATGTACAAGTAAGTAGGTCTATGTCAAAACTGAAATCATTATTTTGGAACTTTATAATTTAGTAACACATATGCATTTTTGTTCTTTTTCAGGCTGTAGTACTGGCCAATTTATGGATGTGATGGCAAGATGAGCTGGCAGTACTCATGACAGTAGAAAATATAATTGTGGTGGCATGTGCTGTATGTACTCTACAATATTGCACATTCAACAAGTGATGATGCACCTGTAAAGGATGATGAATTCCTCAGTTTGCAGGCAGATAGCTCCCAAGATTCCCAAAATAACTATGGAGGCATTGCAGAGGGTTTCCGTTATCCGTGAAAGATCCGTTACTTATTAGTTATTTGTAACAAAAATAAAGTACAAAGTGAAATGACTATTATTTTTTATTCAAAAGTTTGAATTTGGGAGCTTTAGTACTCTAATCATTATGAATATAAGCCTCCATCAATAAGTGAGAATACTCGTTTAGTCTGACGTTTTGTAAGCCCTATGTTAGTATTATAGGGCCAAGCGGGGCCTCTGAGGAGATTTCGGAAGTCGTATATGTACTTAACTACGTTGAAATGTTGATAGCGCAATATAGGATTTGCCATACATTTCGGTGTCATTTGTATGCGTAACGCCGGGAAAGAATGTTGGCGACGATCAGCGCCATCTATGTCGCCACAGTATAAAAGGTTTTTGATATTCTACACAGAACAACAAACAGTTAAAAAAAACATAAAAAAAACTATTTATTACTTGCTTACACTGTTAACATATTAATCAGTCTTTAATTTAGACTATGAAAAAATCCAGTATTCTAAACTTTGTGTTATAAAATATTTATATATTTTTTAAAACACAATAATTTGTAAATGAAAACCAACTTGAACCATAAACAATATGAGCTTCGCTCAAATCGCCACTCGAGTCAAGTTTCACCTGAACTGAACTTAAAATGCGTTTTATAATAAGATCGATTCTTGAGTGGTGATCTGTATTTAAAACGAATTTTGACTGATTGAAGTTCAAACGACGCTTGAGTCGCCTTCTGTAATACGGGCCTTAATGTAATGTGTGTGTAATTCCCTGCTTGTAACTGTTATTAATTAATTAGTATCCACATAGTGCGTTTTTTTGCGCACCATATACGGGAATTTAGCCTTAGAAGTATCTACTGTATCAGAATAGTGATGTCCTGGCGCGGTAGAAGGCCCGAGCATCGCGCCTCGCGCCTCGCCTCTGAATACTAAATTCGACAGTTGACAGTCGACTTACCTCGAATTGCTGCAATTTCGCGAAAGTTGCGCATCATGTGGAGAATTACATTATTTTCGTCGAAAATGGAAGTCGTTCACTTGCCAGGACCGCCGCGGCAGGAGATGCTTCTCAAGTATGCATTACGGGATCTGGGTGATCTAGTACTACAGAGCCTCTCACTAATAACAAAGATCGGTTACAGAAGTAGGAAAAAATATCCTTACAACGTTTAAGATTGCAGATTAATGTATACAGGTATCTTTTATTACGAAAATACAGTATATAAATCACCAATCTCAATCATTTACAGGAAAAAACAACCTTTAAAGTGAAATAGGTCACTTAATTCATAGTTAATATTAACTCGTGTAAGTTGCCTCCCTTTTTGTTCCTTGTATGAGCCGACTTTGTTTTTGGATGAAGCATACTTACTAGGTTGCCTGTTGTAGGAGCTGTGGTGGCGGGCGAGGAGAGCGGGGGGGGGCTGCGCGTGCGCCGCCAGCCGCCTGCAGCCGGCGCCGCCCGACCGCCTCTACGACCACCACTCCTCCGAGGAGGAACTAGAGGTAACAACACTTTATTACCTACAGGGTTTATCTCGTTTGTATATGTAGCTTAATGTGAACAATACCACGGCACATGAATACCTGCGTTCAAAATAACTTGGTTAAAAACGACTTTCATATACCTACTGACGATCATTATAAAAAACTAACATTAATCATGCAGCT
Organism: Emmelina monodactyla; assembly: GCA_916618145.1. Classification (NCBI taxonomy): domain Eukaryota; kingdom Metazoa; phylum Arthropoda; class Insecta; order Lepidoptera; family Pterophoridae; genus Emmelina; species Emmelina monodactyla. The sequence continues at coordinate 349,447 of OU745300.1, forward strand.
TGCTTGGTCATTCGGAATTGCAAATAGTCAAGAGTAGAAGATTTAATAAAAATTGACAAAATATCAAACAAAAATAAATAAATATTGGAAAAAAGTGTTTATTTGCCTCTAGACACCAACCGAGCAGTTGAACGGTACGGACTTAACTATCCGAACCTATAGGGGGTCTGATAAAAGTGTCAGGAATTAACAAATGATGAAAATATCTTATCGAATTGTATTCCCATCTAATACTTACGCAACATGAACGTACTTCGGGCGATCAAATATAATAATCTAGGAAATTGAACTAAAGATAGACGCTCTATAGCGATAGTTTCATATCTACTGATAATCGCTAAAGATTACCAAAATCACCACACACAGTAAGTCAGGCGGCTAATCCTTGACAAAATATCTGAGGGTTATTTCGTCATTGTTGAAATCTACTATTTTATTCATGTTTTTGCTGTATAAAAATCTGTGTTTTCTTTTAAAAACGACGCAGAGCATCGTGTGCAGAAATTGTAGAAAATCCTTTTTGAGACGAACGATTGTAGGTTGTTTATTTTTGTATATCGCTAAGATGCTCAATATATAAGTCGATCCTTCACTGCACTACATTTGCAATAATATTTGTAATAATAAACACATAATCATTCATTCAATAAATATTGCAATAATACTGCTGCACTCATCTTATAATATTTCTATGGGAATAAGAGCTATCAAAGGGAAGCCAAAATGAATCTTCGGAGTAACTCAGTTACTCCGTGGCCATGGCACATGAAATTGTGCCGAAATATCGGAAAATAACAAAAGACTATTATAATCATGGTAAATATCCCGTAAAAAGTGTTGTGAATAATAAAGACCATGATAGTTTTAAAACTTATATTCATTTTGAATCCGTTGGTAAATGTAAGAGAGAAAGTAGTTGGCTCCAGCCAGCACATGTGACAGTTGGTGCGGTGTGGACACGTGGGAGCCACACGGACCCGCCGTGGACGTGGAAGACTACTCATAGCTCAGCAATTACACGAAACCTACTACTCTATTACTGTATTGACGGATTTCATATTGTTTTAATGCTTCTCATCTGATTCGCGATGGTATATGGAGAAGGCTGGAATTGAAAGTACGGTCATTCTACATATTGAAACATTTGCTCATGATGTAGCAGAATCTTTTTTTTAAACAAGTTTTTTTTTAATATAAATTGAATTAGCTTACCTTAACATGGTTACGTACTTCCTCAGAGGTTCTTAAATCTTGCTTCCACCCAAATCTGAACGAATATTGCAGCTCTCTATTTCGCCTGCTGACTGTAAACACTTAAATAATTATCTATTTAATAATAGGTGAGCCATGAATCGATAGTGCCTCGGACGGGTGACGGTGGTCGTTGTGGTGACACGACATAGAATAAATGATGCTTGTAGTCGCGGACAGAACCACCATGCTCCACCCCCCGTTACAAATGATAAAAGCGGTGGGCAACCCGCGGCCCGCGGGCCACATGCGGCCCGCCGACGTCTTCTTTGCGGCCCGCGAATGTATTAAAAAAATATACATTGACATAAATAAAAATAAATAAATAAATAGCCATGTCCCATAGTTGAGCACATGCCTCCTTCTCGGATAGCGAGAGGGTTTGAGCCGTAATCCACCACGCTTTCACATGTTTATTAAATTTAAAACCATTGAATTTTTTGTTGATATGTTATTATCACAAGTGTGGCCCGCCTTTGGTCGATTTTTTCACCATGCGGCCCTTGCCTGCTAAAAGGTTGCGCCCCTGTCTGTGATAAAGCATTCAGTGTATAGCCCACCCCTTCCATATCGACTTCTTTGACATGTATAATTAAAAGAACTACCTACTAACTGCAGGATTGGCAGAAACTTTAATTGAGAATACACAAAATAATAATTTTATTTCTCCACTAGGTAATAGATTGCGATATAATTTGTTGCAGTACGCATCACGTCGTCTTTAGAGACAACGCACACAGATCGGCGCTTGTCATAGTCAATTTTAGCTTGCAAACACTAAAAGGTACTTGGTGCGTAGAATCGCTTACCGTGGGACCGCTTCTTTACAAGCAGATGCGGGTCTTCCCGCTGTGATCCACACTCTACAGTGTAGGATCTAAACCATAGTTTAATAATAAAAGTGCTTACGTTATTTTGTATGTTTCCCCTTATAAAACGAATTCTTATTAATATTTGGTCTCCGTCTCAACGATTGTTTAAATATTTCATAACTAGTGGCCGCCCGCGACTCCATTCGCGTGGAAGTCGGTTTCCCGTGGGAAAGAGAAGTTTTCCCGCGGTAAAAAGTACCCTATGTCCTTTCCCAAGTTTAGTTCTTTATTCATACCAAATTTCATCAAAATCGGTTCATTGGTTTAGGCGTGAAAGCGTAACAGACAGACAGACAGACAGACAGACAGACAGACAGACAGAGTTACTTTCGCATTTTCTTATTAGTAGGGATATGTAATATGCATTTATGAAAGAAAATGTAAGAATTTAATATTTAAGACTTAAAAGTCAAACAGAAAAAAACTGAACGATAAGAGCCGGCAAATAAATGAAACTTATTAAAATATCAATTTATAGATAGGAAAATACTAAACAATAAAAGGTTAATAATATGAGAGTTAGCTCACTTTTCCTTTTGTTTCCGTCAATAAATGAACTTTCAATGAATGGTAAATGTGTCACGGAGAGTATGCCCGCTGCGTGCGAGTGCGGGACCGAGGCCGCAGCCGGTATAAGGAAATGGGTTTAAGAAATCAATTTTTCGTACATTTACAGCGTTGTAGCCTTTACATAGTATGTCATAAAATGCACTTTTACTTTACCCGCGGTGATATCCTCTCCTCCGTGTTGAACAGCGGAGGGTGCCACAAGGCCCGGCGCCTCGCTACATTATAGATGAGCGGTCAGCCCGCTGCCGCGCGCTTGTCTCCACTCCGCTATTCATTGCTAAGATTTGGACTCACTCGCGTATTCATGGACGTTTTCAGATCTTGCAACACTTGCCGGCTGGGTCTTATAATGTATCTCAAACAAAATTCTGTATGTATGTTATGACCAACCAAAGCAAGCTGCCCATTTGTTGTATGTTTGTTTCATTACTATTAACCTCTAGTGATTATTTTGGTAGACAATCCTGATATCACACGTTTAAAATGATAGGCAGTTAATTCTCTGTGTGATTACTTAGGCGGGTAAGTACTTGCTTATCTAACCAGGAAGATGTAAGGTAAAGCTGCAACCGAGATAATGATTATTGAGTTACAGACTATTTCATACACATTCTCAATTAGTGGTATTTTAATTCAATTTATTTTTGATATTGGCCGAATGAGCTCTAAACTACTAAAATATACTCAATTATAGATATTTTTGTTCTCTTCGTTGGATGCAGAGTTTGTTTTTAATTTCCTGGTTAGGTCAGCGACACAAGATAAGTAGATAGATGCATACGCAGTGTAAAAATCCCATGTGTGTTGAGTGTGCGTGTACGCAGGTGATCAACTCCGTGGTGGCGGGGGCGGGAGGTGCGGGGGGCGCGGCGGGGGCGGGGGGCGCGAGCGGGGGGCGGCGCCGCGGGGCCTCCTCGCCGGGGGGCGCCGCGCCCAACAAGCGGCGCTGGCCGCAGCCCGCCTCGCCGCGACACTCCGACGACGACGACGACAAGGTACGTCATGAGGATGAATGTACCACCGCAACAAAACACAAAACTAGCTAGACTAAATTTACAAACAGGGTAGGATCTCCTGTGAGATACAATATTGCTAATGTTATATCGATGTTTACTTTCGTGTGAGTGAAGTGTTCTTCTGTGACTTGCAGGTGGAGACGCCGGTGCGTTTCCGCACGTGGCCGCCCGTGGAGGCGCTGCGGCCGCGGCGCGCGGGGGCGGGGGCGGGCGCGGGGGGCGCGGGGGGCTCGCCGCGCCGCCGCCGCCCCCCCGCCGCGCCGCGCCGCCACCGCCCCGCGCTCGACTTCGACAAGATGCAGCAGGTAACATACCCCGCTACTAACCAGTGTCGCGGAACGTGGAACCTAAGTTGTATACGTGTGCACCTTCTAATCAGATACCATTTTCATGACGACCATTTCATCCACTTAACCCTATCATCTTTGTCCTTCGTTAGATGGTTGTTTGGTGAAAGACGTGCTTGTTTTGATACATCTCGGTGGAAGGGTTAACTGAATGGTCTCATAACATTCTGCCATCAGCCTGTTCGAGCGCCGTGACCTCGGTGGGCTCTAGGACCTCTTCAATCGACTTATGCTAGCGGATTGGTCATCATCTTCGGGGTAATTTTTCCTATACCTTGCTCATAACGACCAGTTTATTTGCCCGCTTCTGGCTATGTGGCCAAACATCTCAGTCAAGGGTATCAGCCATCTTCTCCAGCATCATATTTCAAAGGAGTTATTGTGGCTCATGCTTTCATTCGTTTGCTTTTTATATTTTTACCATATGTGTTGGTGAAGTACCTACTCCACATCAAGCCATGCTCCAGCTAGAAATGTGAGTTGCTAACTCCAGGCCGGATTTCAACTACTTGTACAAACCCCATGGGGGCGGTGCAGGGCATCCCCGCTGGATAGTTTGGGTTGATGCCTGCTTTGCTATGATGCACTAACATCTCAGGGGTCTCTTTTATTCGATGGACCGCCCCAAGTTCATGAAATTTTTGTCCCTGGAATATACTGAAAACAAAACACAATAAAGTTACAGAAACTAATATAATTAATTACTGGTTATGTCTAAAAGAACATTATAAGTATGTAAATTTGTGGTGTGTACCTTTTTGAAACGCATATGAAGATTTATTACCAAATCCTACAAACGAGTAATGATTGTTATCTTATCAGTGAAATGTACAATCTCGAGATTTGGGGTTTATTTATATTTTGGTTTAATCAGACGATACATAGTAGGTACCTAATGGCAATTGATTTGTAAAGTTTGCAGCGTAAAAGTGTATAAACAAATTTAAATACATTTGCTAACTGTTGGTGTAAGAATGCATATTATGTATAGGAATAATAAAAAAAACTTGGAGTTGCTTACCTTACACTCATTAGGAACTTACGATAAGGTTGAAAATGGCATCGGCCCCGATTCTGAATACACTCTAAAACAAAATTAAAATTATCGCAGCCTCTTTCCCATGCTGAGTATAAGAAAAAGACAGGCATATTGGTCACACTTAATTTAATTCGCACCATTGTAGAATTGAGCGTTATTTGCGGAGGACTAGAGTATACTTGCCGGCGCCGCCGTGTCATGAATGCGCGCAAATTTTTGTTTGAAAGGACTAAAATGATTACCTGTCTTTGTGCTTTATTATGCTGAGTAAGTGACGGCGGCATTATTTTTAAATTTAGTTTAGAGAGTGTCTTCAGAATCAGGGCCAATGTGTAGTTGTTAATAGCATATACCCCTACTCATCCCTCCAGCGGCGCGAACTAGGAAACTCGGGTTATCTAGGCACAGGCAGCTTACGTAAGCTCACCTCACCTTGCAGATAGCATATCTGTCGGCGGTTATCTGCAGGGTTAATGACCTCTGATATAGGAACGTACAATGCATTTTGGTATGAAATTTTTACTTTTTATCAAGATTTCTTTAATTTCTCAAAAATATTGCTTGTTCTTATTGTTTTGTGATCATTTATTACTTACCTATAAAAAAATTGTAGAGTGGTCAATTCTCTACATGATATATATTTCCAAATAATATATAATCAGGGGGTGATTTGGGATCGATACTGGTGCCATAAATGCAATCAGTAATATTTTTGTCTGTATAACCGTTATAGAAGCAAAATTTACTCGACGGATTTTAACGAAACATGGTACAATTATTTTTCATACTCCTGAGCTGGTTAGTGAAGAGAAATGTTGGGAAAACGGTAGAAGTTACTCTATTCCTTAAGCTTATGTCGCGTGCAACCTCAATGATTAAAGCTACATAGAAATTATGTATGACGTAAATGTTCTCTTTAAAATTATATTAAAAATATCCCACGACAGCATATTATCTTTTATGGTTGACTCACAATAACACGTGTAACACCCTATAGCTTAGCAGTTAGAAGCTTTCTGATTATATTTGTCTACCCTTACGTTAATAGGTAATTATAACACTGTCAGTCATCCCTCATTAAAAAAGTTAACATTATTAACTATTCCATAAAAGAATAATAGCTATATTAGGTAGTTTGCATTTGTACATCTTAGGATTTTAAAGGTATGCGCCAGACGTTTCGAGGATGGGTACGACTACCCGTTCTCTTCTTCTGAAACGTTGTTCACCTTATATTGAAATGTGTATAAAGTACATCTTAGGATATTAAAAAGATAACCAAACCTAATACGATTATACTGTCAGGCGTTATAACAAACCAGGACATTGACTGTTTCTGGCAGATAAAATTAACATTTTGAGTAGTAATGAAATTATCAATATTTAAGTTGGGTGTAAACATTTGAAGAGTTTTATCCGGGGATTTTTTAACCTTCAATGAAAAAACACGAGTTTTACTCTCCACCTGCACGCTTGCTTCCCATTTAAGGTCTGGGTTCAAGCAATTTCGCTGCAAGGGCGGTTGATGGTTCTGAAGTCGCTCGTTGTACTTCTTCATTCTCCGCAGCGTAACTAGGAACATTTCGCAATGACAGTGATTTCGTTGTTACGAGGAAACCACCGCCGCTAGATATAGTTCTTGGTACCTATGCTCTTTTGCATTCTCTTAACGAATTGGATTTTGATTTCGTTGGCCGTGGATCTTAGTTTACCTTAATCTGGAAAAACCACTTTGTCCGTAGGTATAATTGTATCTATGAAGGATACGATTTTTGAAGTTGTCTTGTTTGGCATAAATTCGATCGAATTGGATATTTTTTTTTACCCATCACGAATTATTTTATTAACATGTTGCATTTACATGATTGTTACGACCTGCAAAGATGTTCAGGAAGCACTGAGTTCTCTGATATTTTGCCCAATTTTGAAACTATTGGGCTACTTAGGCTAAACTGATTTGCCAGGCTTATAATCATTTGTGTACCTATTCAACTGACCTAATACTTTAAGTGATAACTCTTTCGAAATGTGTCATTGAATAGTGAGTCAGAAACACTACATCTTCCTTAAATCGTTATTTAAGAACTTCCGGGAGTCGTATGGTTGAAACTTTGAAGATATTGGTATGTAGTATAATGCAGAAGGCATAAGATGAGCTTTGCATTAGTTTGCGTGTTCACCAAAAGTAGAGACAGACAAATAAACAATTTAGCTTGACATAAAACAGTTTCAATAAAAAACGATTAGAATTAGATTAGTAAATAAGTGTCAAAACCGAACTATGTTAAAAAATAAGCGGTCTTACGTAAAAAAATATTATTTAAAATAAAAAATACACTAACCCCGCCTTAGTTTTCGTTTTAGTCATTTGAAAAATAAGGATTATAGTTCAACCACGTAAAAAACAAAGTGGAAACAGAAACCAACCCATTATTAGATTTACTAAGAGTGAGATATCCTTAGTTAATTTATGTTGGCAGCCATTTTAGTAAAAAGTTTAATACATAAATTTAATAATATGAAATAATTAAAAACTTTACACTGCTATCACTACCGGGGGTGAAGCGCGGAGGGTGTCCGGGGAGGATGCGAAACGCGGGGGTAGCCAAGAAGCGGAGTAAACCGGTTTGAGCCAAAGGCATGACGTCACACCAAATCTATCTGTATACACTCACACTAATGCTTAGGTTACACCTTCTGCACTATAGATATTGTGACAGGAACCTATCTACTACTTTATTAAATCTTAAACCTTTGTACGAAGCATTAATGTTAAATTTGTTTGCAGTTGCGCGGCGTGGGCGCGGGCGCGGCGGGGGCGGGGGCGGGCGGCGTGCGGTGGCGCGCGGCGGGGGGCGGCGCCGGCGAGCTGTCCGTGTTCTGCTGGTGATGCCCGGGTGAGTACCGCACACTACACTATGATCCGTGGGGAATACTGAATGATGAATATGAATACTAAACGCAGCAACATCATTCGGCAATTTCATTCAATTTTTACGCGATTACGACTCGAAAACCGATTTCGTTCAAGAGTCCCAACACCGATACCTTTCAAAGGTATTGATATTCGAGTTACGCGTCACCCCCACCGGGTATCATAGCACATTGCTGGGACCTCAGTCATTTTCGGTAACGCGGTGGCTTCGACGCCAAAAATGTTTTTTCTTTGTGCTAATCTTATGCCACTTGAGTGACAAGGGAACCTAAATGTTGGACACTTTTTATGCAGTTTAGAGTATTGAAATGTTCACTTCTGAAACAGATATCCCCAAACGGTAATATATTTGCGAGTTTACAGAACAAGTAGCATACGCAAAGTAGAGTATCAGCAACATACTTAAAATGTCAAGTCAAGACGATGCGTGATAAGATAACCTAAGCCCTTGGGGTGGAAATTTTCATTCGCTTCGCTGAAGGTAAAGTAACGACTCTTCAGTGCTCTTCCATAGTCGGAAAACCTTTCGTTTTCGCATTTGGTACAATCCGAAGTTGGTGACCACTGCCAGTTTTTCACTGGTTCATCTTTGTAAGGGGAGCCTTAACGAAATGTGGTTCGTTACAAATTGGGTGCCTAGTTCTGCCCTAGGAGTAGATTTGTTAACTTAGCTACGCTCTCATCGTTCTCAACAATCTTCGTCTACAAAAATGTACCTATACTTTATTTATAAGGATAAAGTTAAAATAATTACTTAATTCAGGGTAGAAATCATGAAATACTTTTAATTCCGCAGAGTGTCGCGAGGCGGGTCCCGCGGCGGCGTGACGTCACCCGGCCCCCGCCGCGGTCATTGACCCGAGTGACGGCCACGTGGCATTGACCCGCGCGGCGTCCTGCCACCGATCTCACACAGCGCGGACGGGACACATCACGGACTTGGCTGTATCTAATTACTTATGTGTATCGATTAAGTATGAATTGTGGTACTAAATATTAAGTAGTGATTTTCTAATTGTACGCTGAAAGTGTTTGTTACGATTTATTATAACACTGTGTAACCGTGAACGAGTGAACTAACGGAGGTAGTCCCGAGAGCGAGTTCGGTTCACTGCCGCAAGCCTGTGATCGCGCACTCCACTCGCCTCCTTAGTCTTCAACTTTTGTTTTAAATAAAGATTAAAGTACAAAGTTTTCTAATGAGACCCGACAGGTTGCAAATTCAGGCGTCCTTGTATTGTTTTTGGGAGTGTTTATACGTTGTCAGAGACGTTTGGTGATCGGCACTTGTTTTGTTCTAGCCGCCAACAGTTAGGTCCGTATTAATGAACGGCTCTCGTTATCCAACACGATCTAGAGTACTAGATCCCTCGTGGTATCGAGCGTCGTTCCCGCGGGGGGGCGGGGGCGGGGGCGGGTGTCGCGGCGGCGGCCGAGCGGTCGGTGGTCGGCGGCGCCGCTTCTTTGATCTCGAATTGCGACTGAACGCTGGACGTCTGCGCTAAAACGAAACTACATCTTTTTCAACGCGTTTTTTACTAATGTTTCCTTTTGACGCAAACGTTCACGCCACGATACGTGATTCCTTTATAGTATGTAAAGTTATGTTAAACTTTGTCAATTGGTTTAGTGAGCGAGTGGGTCCGCGCGGCGCCACGAGAGCGCGGCTCGCTCCGACACTGTTACGTCGTCGGTTGTACCGTAGTTTATTTTACTAGATTAGCAAGGCTAAATATTTTGTTACTTGTAATGTGTTATAAAATATAAGACGAAGAGAAAAACATAATAAAAAGTGGTGCGAGTGTTTTCAGTGAATTTAACGACAAAGACATTTAACAAATTTTCAAATTAATACGATAAAAGTACTAAGACTTTTTTAAAGAATCGCTTGGATAAAGATTGAATGTACATAGAGTTAAGTGAGGTAGAGATAAGAGCAGACTTAGTTGTAGTAGGTATAACAAATTGTAGGATTGTTGGCGTCGTGGGCCCCCCGACCGGGACACTCCGCGGACCCGATGTCCATCTCCAGTCATTTTGTTAACTTTTCATTTGAAATTAGTCGGAGGGGCTCACGTAACTGGCGGTAACAAACATTGGTGATATTTTACAAATTATGTTTTTATATATTAAATTAACAATCGAAATAAAGCGAGCGACGGCACATCTTACAATGTTGTTTTATTCGTCTCATGTGTTTGTGTTGTCTTACAATAATACATCGACTCTGACTCGGTTTGACATCTTATCTAAAGAATCTTAAATCGAAAAGAATTAGCCAAGTAAAATGTTTTAGTAACTTAGGCCCAATTGCAGGGAACATTTTAACCTCGGGTTAGCTAACTCAGATTTAAAATCGATTGTAATATGAAGTAGTTACAATCGATGGTGGCGCCATTTAAACCTGAGTTAGCTAACCCGAGTTTAAAACGTTCCCTGCAATTGGGTCTTACGCAATCAGTTGACCAGAGTACTTTTTTATTTAACATTTTGCATTAAAGCTGTCAATCAGGAATCTGGAAAAAAACGCAAGTCTTTCTCCCTGATAACATTTGTTGAGCCTCAAGTTGAATCAGTCAAAAAATATTACTTTGAAAACGATTATATGTACAAGATCAATAATACATCATGTCATGAATTACAAGTTACAAAAAAGTTCATATCTTATGAACTAAATGCATTTTCGTCGAAACATTTAGTAAAAACGTCTAAATCGTCTATAAAAAATAATAAATAACGATAGTGTTCACTAGAGAGGGTCTAAAATTTAACATGATTGTTTAAATAATATACTATGACCAAAGTAAGGGCCACTTAAATTTTCCTGTTTAACATTTATGGAAATACTTTTATTCTTGGTTCAATCAAATTTTCTTATAAAATAAGCAATTTTTTTGACATTCACTGAAATATAAATTGTTTTGTTGGTTGTGTCTCAAATAGAAAATTTTATTGGATTTCAATCGGCAAAACTTAAATGGCTCTTGTTGGGTAATGATTTTATGCTAATAGTTGTTATAATTAGAAAGTAGATTCAACAAAGTAGATAACAAGTACATATACGATATCACAAGGTGTACAAAAAACAACAATTTTGCAGAGTTTATGTAAAATGGCATCATAATATTAAAAGCAACTGTTGGAATAAGAAAGCTTTATCTCCTTCACATTGACTCTGACAGAAATGGACCTCAGTTCAAGAGAGGACGTAAGTGCCAAAATAAATAAGAAGCAATAGAACACCAAGTGTTGGAAAATCTAGGTATGACAATATTTATTTTACCCACCTTAACAGGGATATGAGTAAGAACAAGTATTTCGTTCATAAATAAATTTTACAACTACACAATATTCAGTAAGCATCATTATTTAACGGCGCCGGCGGGTAGAAAGTGATGGCATTTTTTTCCAAGTCCTGTAGGTTTTCTCTTATGCTGGCTTACAATAAGGCCATAGTTTAAGTAGTTTATTAATAAAAAAGAAAAATATTTAGTCTCAATGATATAATGGAAAGGATCTGTCTTTGATTAGCTCAATGGCTCGTTGCGATGTCGACTCTATTGAGGTAGGGCAAGGTCGGCTGCAGACAGCCTAGGATGGGAGGTGTGGCATCATATTTCCAGTTCCTTCGAGCTGCGGCAGTAACTTTAGGTCATTGATTCCGAATACTTTTCTATTGGACCCAGGACCTTTAGATAACAGGTCTGACCACTGAGCTACTGCGCCGCTACCGCAACCCAACGAAATTTCCTTTCAGTGGTCAGAGCATTTTTTCAGTATCTATGTTACCGGCAATCTGTATAATTCAGGTATTCTATACAATACCTAGGTAATGTATAGAATACCTTGGGCGTCCAGGCAATGTATAAAATAAAAAGAATGTTATTCTCAATTCAATAATTTACCTAGGTAATGTATACAATTCCTGGGCATTGTATAGATTACTTGCTGTACCACCGGCAATGTGTAAAATATAAATAGACCTTGGTCTATATTTATCAATGATAACCTATAATATGCTCATAATAATTATGAAACAGGTTGTATAATTAAAATTAACTGAATTAAAACAATGCACCAATGAAAGTGTAAACAATTTTGACGATTTGACAAATCCTTGTCCTGCCCCGTAGTTTGAAGAGTCACAATTAAAATAATAGGTACGACGACGAGCGAAGCGAGGAGGAGTGTGAGGTTGAATGGTGACCATACAATGTGCAAGCCGAGCGAGCGAAGCGAGCGTGCCGCGGCAGCGCTCGGCGAAGCACCACAACCCTGATACTTTTTACTAAAAATTGCCAACTACTTCCAAGAAAAAAGTTCCTTAGTAATGATACTATGATTTAAAAAGTTATGGCAACTGACTATTTTGGATTCCGTTGGTAGGACAAAAAATAAATGAAGAAAAAAAGTACGAGAAAAATTTATAACAGTGATTGTTATGAACACAAATCGGTAGTTGAAAAAAAAAGAAAAATGACTTATAAAAGTGCAATATAGACCATAATAAAGTTCCTCACTGACGTTTTTCATTATAATCTTATCTGCATTACATACATTACCGGACGCGCATTCGGTATTGTATAGAATACCTAGGCAAAGTATAAAATAAATTATATTTCATACATTACCGGCACGTTTTAGCTATTCTATACATTACCTAGGTGTTGTATAGAATACCGGATTATAGACATTGCCGGTAACATCTATAACTAAAAAAATAATATTCCACCGTAAAATCTCCACCTTCTACTCGTTAGCTAGTTGTGTTTAGGCGGCTATTTGTTGCATTAAGAATGCCTTTTTTTGTACACTTTCTTTAAAACCTAATGACTTGATCATTATACTATACATATTGAGTACAAGATTAGACATTTCTCAACATGTGATTTGGTTTGCATATAGGGAATAAATACATGGGAAATCATACATTGCGATAACTTTCAAAAGTAACTACAGAGAAGCTGGTTCGAAACAAAAATTACTAATTATTTGTCTAACTTATAGTCAATAAAAGTAAAAACAAAGACAACCCCTTTGTTTGCTCAAACAAACCTTTAACATCACTGCTGCTAAGAGGTCACATCGTTGCCAAGCACTATTTTAACTTAAAAACATAACAAGGTGGTTTAACAGGCTACAGTCATGTCCCAAGTATAAGTCAATCTTAATTTAATTATAATAGGACAAAATTCTACCGGGTGCCCAGGAAAGAATGGATAACCTCTGAAGGGCTAATAGTAGAACTAAAGGCAAGCCTAAAGAAAATTTGGATCACTTTCTCCTGTTAAGTTGATTTCTTTGAAAATCCTTTATTTGTAGATGTAGGGCCTGCATCAGGATGGGGACAGACAATTTGAACAGTTGCTCTAAATTATTCCAATGTGTTTGCAATTAATATCAATTGAAAATCATTTTTTTTAGTTTTATTGTATTTTTTTAATTTTGCTAGAACTAAATAATTATCCCATTTTACACACTAATACCATTAGTTCAATATTTTTTCATTACAATAACGACAAATTACATCTTTTTAAAAACGTTATTAAACCAGGAATATTTTAAAATCATTGGCCACTGTTGCTTTCATTTTTTATTTTACACCAGAGCTGTTAAAAGTTCCACATCAAAAATATTTCTTCAGAAATTTAACACGAAACAATAGTTTAACATTATTTTTTGAGAAAAATACTCCAGTTAGCTATTTTATTTTTAGTTATTAACTGATGCGGTTAATATTAATTATTTTAGCACAGAAATAATGATGATATTAAGTGATTTGACCTCGTTACGAGTAAAAATATGAACCAGTCAAAAAAATATGAAGTTTTTTTTAAAGCGCCATATTTCTAGCAGTGTAAGGCTTATACTTTTTATCAATTATTTTTTAAGCTTGGCTTTAGTTCTACTACTAGTCCTTCAGAGAATATCCATTCTTTCTTGGGCACCCGGTATATCAAATATTTCTTAGGTATCTAACTTAGCACTTGTAGAAACAGATCAGTCAGCACATTTTGTTGATAATATCAACTGTTTATGGTATCTGAAGCACCTTATATACTTAAAAACTATATAAAAACATCCACTGCACTATCACACGCATAGAGCCACCGTCGCGGTGGTGCACTGTGTCACTGGCGGCGCGGCGCCGGCGTGAAGTAGCTGAGCAGAGTGCGCGCGGGGGGCGGCCGCGGGGGGGCGCGCTCCGGCGTGGGGGCGCGGCGCGCGGGCGGCGGCGAGGGGCGGCGCGCGGGCGGGGGCGCGGCCGGCGGGCCCGGCGCCGGCGCGGGCAGCTTGCGGCGCCGCAGCGCGGTGAGCCAGTCCGGGGCCTCGCGCCGCGGCCGCGCCGGGGACATGAGCCGCAGGTGCGGCGCCGCGCCGTCGCGGACGAAGTCCGGCAGCTGCTTCGTGGGCGTCGAGAACGACACCACGCGCCCCTCCGGCCGCGGCGGCGACGGCGTGCCGCAGCGGGGCAGCTTGGCCGGACTCGCGTCCGCCGCCGGCTCGTCCGCAGTCCCGTCGTCCGCGGCGCGCTTGCGGCCCGGCTCCTCGCGCCGGCGCTTGGCGGGCGGGGCGGCCGCGGCCAGCAGCGACGCCAGGCAGCGCTTGGAGCGCGGCGCGCGCGGGGGGGCGGGGGCGGCGCGCGGGGAGGCGGCGCGCGGGGAGGGCGCGCGCGGGGAGGCGGGCAGCGGCGGCTCGCGGCGCGGCGGCGGCGAGGCGCGGCCCCGCAGCTCGCTCGGCTCCAGGTCCTCGCGGCCCACGCGCCACAGCTTGTGCCGCGCGTCGTCGCCGCAGGTGGCCAGCAGCGGCAGCTCGAGGCGCGCGGCGCGCGGCATGGCCACGCACGTGACCTCGGCGCGGTGGCCCGCCAGCCGCAGCACGGGCTGCGCGCGGCCCACGCGCCACACGTAGGCGTGGGCGTCGCTGGAGCCGCTGGCGAGGTAGCGCTGGTCGGCGCTGACGGCGGCGCGGATGTAGAAGGAGCCGCTCTCGTGGCCGGCGTAGCGCGCGAGCGGCGCGGGGGCCAGCGCGGCCACGTTGTAGCAGTAGATGACGCCGTCCATGGCGGCGGCGTACAGGCGCGGCGGCGCGGCCACGAGCGCGCTGTACCCGCGCCGCGCGGACCCGCCCGCGTACGGCAGCACGCCGCGCGGCAGGGCTCGCCCGCGCCCGTGGTGCTTGCGCAGGTCCCACACCTGCACACCACGCCCGTCATTAGCTACACTAACTACCGGCCGCGATCACTTCAGTGTGATATAAAAACTTGCTTCATTCACACCAACAGCGGTGCTATAAGTAAACTATAGAATTTTGATTTTCTTACGAAAGTATGAATGAGAATCATACATAGAAGGGATGTTAAGGATATCCATATCCGTAACCGAAACTACCGGATATCCGAAATAAAAAAATATCCGTATTCGTAACCGAAACCGAAATAAATGTTTCGGATAATTTCGGATAGTGGCAAAATCTAAAAATCTAAATGAAACACGTTACGACAAGTAGTTTTTGACAGCGTTCCGTAAACCGCTTACAGAACTGTGACCAAAGTGTTGGTTCTCTCTGTAAGCTCAATGTAGCGGTGTTTATGACGTCATCGTTCTCACCCATCGTCCTCCTCTATATAAATAAAACCATTTTATTATCTATTTGTTTTGTATTACTTTTGAAATTCCTAGAATCTAATATCCGTCACCGAAACTATCCGAAACTACCGGATAATCCGAAATTATTTCATATTCGTATCCGAAACCGAAACCGATATAAAAAAAAATCAATATCCGGATCCGGATCCGAATTTCCATATCCGTAACATCCCTTATACATAGCATAAAATTTGTTGAACTTAAAGGATTGTTTCTTTGACTTGAGTATTTGATATACAGGGGGATTTGAGGGTAAGTAGCCAAATGAAAATGGTGGATAGGTGTGGCTATTAGCTATTTACTTCCACTTATTAAATTGCATTTTGGTTCAAGTTTTAGATTTTGAGATTTTCGTAAGAAAATCCCCGATTTTTTTATTAAAATTTTCATTTTTTTTATCCCAATATTTTATTTATTTACCGTCGGAACCAAGCGAAAATAATTTTAATTTTAAGCCTAATACTGTTTTATTCAGATGCAATCATAAATTTATACAAAAAGTTACAGTGGGTTCATAAACTTCGTTGAACCACCAGTGGGAAAAAATGTTATGTCAACTTTGCAATGAAAAAAAAAATAAGAATTTGGCAATATCATTTGCTTTTAAAAACTTCTTCAGTTAATACACTTTTTAACGATATGCTACATGTAACATAAATAATTAGAAATCTCAACAAAAATAGTAAGTTAGTCCTCAAAGACGCCTGGTAAGGAAGATACAAACCCGTTTAACTACCCATGTAGTCAAAAATGTATGTATCATCGTAACAAAGCTGTGCCTATAGTGAGTTCGTGCGCACCTTGATGGCGCCGTCCCCCTCGCCGGCGCTGAGCAGCGTGTGCGCGTCCGTGAGCGCCAGCGCCGTGACGCTGCAGGCGCGCGGGGGGCGCGGGGGCGTGCGCCGCGAGCCCGGCGTGCGCGGCAGCCGCCCGCCGTGCGCGTGCACGATGCACTGCCACACACGATGCACCGCATGTAGCCACAACCGACGTAGGGGAAGCGAGTTCCGTCCATATACTCACATCCTTACTGAGGGCACCAGAGGTTCTGAGGTCGATTCCCACTAATGTGTACTTTTTACCATTTTACCATTATTTTGGACAATTTCAGATACCATAAGTTCGTATTTGTTATAAGAGCTTTCGGTGAGGGAAAACATCGTGAGAATACCCACAGAGTTAGCTAAACCACAGAGGGAATCCACCATCTTGCACTTATCCGACGAGATAGACTGAAGCCCTCAGGGAATCCGAGTAAAATCCCTTGTTTAAATAGTGGGACAAATATAGACTATATCTTGTCGGGGTGTCAGAATTTTCTACTGACTTAACAAACTAGGACTCAATATAATCATAAATAAATATATTTTTAAGAATTGATATTAATTTTGTTTTTTTTGTTTGACATATCTACCTACTCATTTTTATTAAAGTGATTCATTATTGCGTGACTTTTATAAGTATAATATGGTGTTCCTGTCATTTATTTTTATTTAGCATCTGTAATCATTGCCTTTATTATAGCAATAAATACATTCGATTATGAGATTTTGAGTTTACCTACATACTACGTCGCTTATTTAATGCAAAAAATAAATTGAATTCGGTACAGTAGTTTGTTCCTCCGTAACAAGTAAAAGTGCGTTACAGATAGTTCAACTCAGTTGTGCGCACGGCCCTATGTGCAGTGGCGGATTTACCCTAAGGCCCAGTAAGCCCGGGCCTAGGGCGGCCAGATTTAGGGGCGGCCCTAATCATGTCAAAAAAGCTTATCATGGTGTATGCTGGCCGGGTTGCACTGCATAACGCGATCTATACCGCATCCTTAAATACTCATCTATGTTTGATGATTGCTGCGCGACCCAAGTCGAAAAATAAATTAATATTTAAGCCTAAAAAACCTCAGTTCGAGGGTCAATTTGAATTTTGAACAATATAATATATTTCAACATAGGAAGTAGTCCCACTGGGATGTAGGTACGTAGATCTACGAAAAATTATACAGGGTGACTTCTAATGTCACGTATTCCTGTTATGGGGTGATAGACTAGGTCTAAAGCAACCGATTTTTATCAATAATGGTGTATGCAAAAGTTAACAGTTTTTCAGTTATTTCAATTTTAACTCTTTTATTTTTTATTCCGATTTCAGACGGTAAAAATTTAAATAAAAAAATCATGCTGGATTAAGAGTTTTTTGTTATCGTCGCATAGCGGACATTCCAATCCCTACTAATATTGTTACGCGCCATAACCTTTTACCTGCTCACGCGCCGCGATCGAGAACTATCTACATGTGTCTACGTTTGAACGACAACCATTGTGTTCGAGTGCAAGCCAATAAAGCCTCTATTGTTTACGCATAAGGGCGAAAGCTGTCTAACGTGTTCCTTCCGGAATAATTTGTTTGTTTACTTCTTTCGCGAGTTATTAGGATTAATCGAGAATGTTTCTTTTTGTTTGTTTGGAGTATAAAAGGCGCGGCCCATCGCCGCGTAGTCAGTCTTATTTTGGCTACGATTACGGAACTAACAGTGCGATTAGTGAACCTGCGAATCTCAGTGTGTTGTGCATAATTACTGTGAGTGTTTTGTGAGTGTTTTGCGAGTGAGTGAGTGAGTGTGTTAATAAATATCGGAACACGTAGTCTGGCATTTTTCATTTCTGTCCCGAACCCCAGCTCGTAACAATTGGTGTCAGAAGCGGGGATGGAAAAAATGCCTGTGATGCCGAAAGACGATACTTCGCCGAGTGCGGAAAGGGCCCGCACAAGGAGTCAGCAGCGCCAGCAAGAAGCGGACCATCGGCGCTTCACTGGTGAAGCAGCGGCCGGTTCCTCGGAGCCCCCGGCACCTGCGGCGTCATCGGACCTGGCCGCGTTGATGGCGCTGCTACAGGAACAGGCTCGCCGCCAGGAAGAACATGCGCGACGACTGGAGGAGCAAATGTTGCGCAACAAAGAAGAACAGGCCCGCCATCAGGAAGAAAATGCGCGACGACTGGAGGAGCAAATGTTGCGCAACAAAGAAGACCAGGTGCGGCGACAGGAGGAGCAAACCCTGCTCATAAAAGATCTGCGCACTGTCATCGGCAAGGACATCGCCGCTATTAAAGAAAAGCTGGAAGGCCACGAAACCCGGTTCGAGTGCCACGAAACCCGGCTCGAGTGCCACGAAACCCGCATCGCAACGGCGGAGACCCAGCTGGCGGACATCAAAAAGAACCTCAACGTCCTAAAGGTGGCAGATGGGATCACGGCACCTGCAGTAACTCCTTCATCGGGCCGAGGCTTTAAGGTGCCACCATTTGATGGAACATCGTCGTGGTCGGCCTACCGGAAACAGTTTGAGGCCGTTGTGAAAGCCAACGCTTGGACGAAGGAGCAAGCTCTCACGGCGCTTACATTGGGCCTGCGTGACCAAGCCCTCACTGTCCTGGAGGCCCTTGGGACGGATGCGTCGTACGAGCAGCTGATGGAGGCCTTGGAGGCCCGCTATGGCGACGCTCATTTGGAGCATGTCTTCCGAGCGCAGCTCAAGGATAGAGCGCAGCGAGCCTCCGAAAACCTACAACAGTGGGCCCTGGAGGTGGAGAAACTAGTAAGGAAGGCGTACCAGTCAGCGCCTTCACTCGTCGACGGCCTTCTGGTCCAGGCATTTGTCGACGGAATCAGGGACCTGGAGGTTCGAGCGGCGGTGAGACTCGGACACCACGAGTCCCTCAAGGAGGCGCTGGCTCACGCGTTGGAGGTGGAGGCGGTACGCCAAGACCCAAGACCCCATCGCATCAGGGAAGTGGTACAACCAGTGCCACAATGGAGACGTGAAAGATTAGCCCCCAGGTGCTATGGTTGTGGGGACAGGGGACACCTAAGGTCGAGCTGCCCCAAGAAGTTAGACCAACGACGAGAGCACGAGGTGCGGGTGGATGATGTCCAGCGAGTGCTGGCTGGTTCTAACAAGGCCCCAAAAATCTACATCTCGCAGGCACACGATGGGAACAGCCTGATCATCCGAGGCGAAATAAATGAGACGCCGTGCAAGCTGACACTGGATACTGGAGCTTCGCGTACTGTGGTCAGTTCCCGACTTGCTCATCGCTGCTTTGGGGACACCTACTGGAACAATGAAAGGATACAACTTCTAACAGCAACCGGTCAGCGCATACCCGTTCAAGGCGAGAGACAAGTGAAGATGAGATTAGGAGAGAAGACATTCTGGCATCGAGTGATTGTGGCAGACATCGTCGATGACTGTATCCTGGGCTTGGATTTCATGCGTGAACATCACTGTACCATCGATGTTAACCAAGGGACACTGATATGTGGTACGGAAGAAATCTGCATGGATGGTGGCTCGTCCGGAAAGGTGTACTGTACCAGAAGAACTGTACTGCCACCTAGATCGGAAACCATGGTACCTGTGAGTCTACCACAGAATGCTGACCGGAACCATAGATGTGTGCTACTGGAAGGTGCAAGCAAGAATCAACCATGGGTGGTTGCGAGAACTCTAGTGAGAACATCGAAGTGCTCCGCAGTGCGCGTACTTAACCTGAGTTACGACGAACACATCCTGAAGAAGGGAACGTTAATTGGGACCTTTGATGAGGTGGCTTGGCTGCGGAAATGTGAAACATCCACTAAACGGGTTCCAGCGACCTACGATATTTCATCGTTGCTGGACGACTGCCGCAAAGACCTGTCCAGTGAAGAAATGACAAGAGCCAAGAGGATGTTACTCAAGTACGCGGATATCTTCTCGACGAGTGACGCCGATATTGGGAAGACTGGACTGGTGAAGCACTCGATAAATACCGGAAATGAAGGGCCCATCCGTCAACGACCCAGAAGGTTGCCGGTCGCACGAGACAAAGAAGTGGGAGCCACAATCGAGGGGATGATGAAGAACGGGATTATAGAGCCTTCATCGAGTCCGTGGTGTTCTCCTGTGGTGCTCGTCAAAAAGAAGGACGGCAGTATGCGGTTCTGCGTCGACTATCGCCGACTCAACGACGTGACAAAAAAGGACAGCTATCCACTGCCGCGGATAGATGACACGTTGGATACACTATCGGGGATGAAGTGGTTCACCACCCTTGACCTGAAGAGCGGCTATTGGCAAGTGGAGTTAGATCCAAAGGACAAAGAGAAAACGGCGTTCTCTACGGGGAAAGGCCTGTGGCATTTCAATGTAATGCCGTTTGGACTATGTAATGCCCCGGCTACTTTCGAGAGATTAATGGAGCTGGTTCTCTCTGGACTGATTGGAGACGCCTGTCTTGTCTATCTCGATGACATAATCATTGTTGGGCGCACGTTTGAAGACCACCTACAAAACTTGGACCGAGTACTGTTGAAAATACGTGCAGCAAATCTAAAACTGAGCCCCAAAAAGTGTTTATTCTTCAAACGACAAGTGAAGTTCTTGGGACACATCGTATCGCGAGAAGGAGTACAAACTGATCCAGAGAAAACCGAAGCAGTTAAGGATTGGCCTGTCCCGAAAGATAAGACAGAAGTAAGAGCATTTTTGGGCTTGTGCTCTTATTATCGGCGGTTTGTCCCGAACTTTGCCGATATTGCAAGACCCTTACACAAGCTTACGGAAGAAAAACGAACATTCTGTTGGGATGGGGACTGCGATGCTGCGTTCTATGAACTGAAGAAGCGACTCTGCAAAACACCTATTCTTGGTTTTCCTGACACCAAGAACGATTTCATCGTGGATACGGACGCCAGCAACACAGGGATTGGTGGAGTGTTATCTCAAAGAAAAGGAGATCGAGAAGTTGTGATAGCCTATTTCAGCAAAGCGCTATCAAAACCAGAGAGAAACTACTGTGTTACGCGGCGTGAGTTGCTGGCCATTGTGAAAACTTTGCAGCATTTCAACAAATACCTGCTGGGACGCAAATTTTATCTACGGACAGATCATGCTGCATTAAAATGGCTTTTGCAATTCAAAAATCCAGAAGGACAAGTAGCACGATGGATCGAACAGCTACAGGAGTTTGACTTTGAAATACAGCACCGCAGCGGGAAGTCTCATGGGAATGCAGACGCACTTTCAAGGAGACCGTGCTCTGATGACTGTAAACATTGCGTCAGACAAGAGGCTAAAGAGACTTTGGCAGTTCGAGCTCTGAAGACTGAAATCCACAGTGGCTGGAAGGAAGAACTACGTCGTGCACAACAGGAAGATAACGACATCGGGCCGGTGCTGGATTGGATTGAGGCTAATGTGCCTAGACCTGGATGGAGTCACATCGCTGGAAGAAGCGCAGTCATGAAGGGCTATTGGGCGCAATGGGACAGCCTCCTTGTCCAAGATGGAGTCCTTCACCGAAGATGGGAAAATGCAAAAGGTGACCAGTGTCATCTTCAAATGGTTGTTCCAAAGGCCAAAGTTCCGGAAATTATGCAGCTGTATCACGATGGATGCTCAGGAGGACACTTGGGAGTGAAAAGGACCCTTTTAAAGATTCGTGAGCGATTTTACTGGCTGCACTGTCGGGACGATGTGGAGGACTGGTGCCGCAAATGCACAAGGTGTGCGGCTGTTAAAGGACCACACACACGCAGCAGAGGGGCACTGAAACTATACAACGTCGGAGCACCATGGGAACGCATAGCCCTGGATATTGCTGGACCATTCCCGGAGAGTGAAAGTGGAAACAAGTATTTCATGGTGGTCATGGATTACTTTACCAAGTGGCCAGAAGTTTTTGCCATTCCTAATCAAGAAGCTACCACAGTTGCTGATAAACTGGTCAATGAGGTCTTCTGTCGTTTTGGAGTACCCCTGGAAATCCATAGTGATCAGGGACGAAATTTCGAGTCCCAGATATTCCAGGAGGCTTGCCGGGTGCTGGGAATCCACAAGACCAGGACTACCTCGTATCACCCTCAGTCTGACGGAATGGTCGAGAGATTCAACCAAACCCTGGAGAGATACCTCGCAAGAGTGGTAGAAAACAGGCAAAGGGATTGGGACAAGCACATTCAGCCTTTCCTGCTATCTTACCGCAGCGCAGTCCACGAGAGCACTACCGTCACCCCTGCTTTCGCTAACTTCGGACGAGAACTGAGACTGCCGGCAGATCTAATTACGGGAACTCCACCGGACACACCAAACAGCATTACTGATTACGCAAATGAATTGCGACAAAAGCTGAATGACATCCACGACCACGTCAGGGAATCTGGACAGCTAATGTCGGAGAAAATGAAGACCCGTTACGACCGGAAGATTGTCAATCCTGGATTTGCTGAAGGATCACTGGTGTGGCTGCACAATCCAACCCGCAGCAAAGGAAGGTCTCCAAAACTTCAGGCAAAATGGGACGGACCGTATCGTGTGGTGACCAGAATCAACGACATCACGTACCGGATTCGGAAGGAGCCTCGAGGGGCGCCCAAAGTGGTGCATGTGGATCGCTTGGCGCGGTACCATGGCAGTGACGATGCTCGGGACGAGCATCTCTTAAGGAGGGGGCAGTGTTACGCGCCATAACCTTTTACCTGCTCACGCGCCGCGATCGAGAACTATCTACATGTGTCTACGTTTGAACGACAACCATTGTGTTCGAGTGCAAGCCAATAAAGCCTCTATTGTTTACGCATAAGGGCGAAAGCTGTCTAACGTGTTCCTTCCGGAATAATTTGTTTGTTTACTTCTTTCGCGAGTTATTAGGATTAATCGAGAATGTTTCTTTTTGTTTGTTTGGAGTATAAAAGGCGCGGCCCATCGCCGCGTAGTCAGTCTTATTTTGGCTACGATTACGGAACTAACAGTGCGATTAGTGAACCTGCGAATCTCAGTGTGTTGTGCATAATTACTGTGAGTGTTTTGTGAGTGTTTTGCGAGTGAGTGAGTGAGTGTGTTAATAAATATCGGAACACGTAGTCTGGCATTTTTCATTTCTGTCCCGAACCCCAGCTCGTAACAATATTATAAATGCGAAAGTAACTCTGTCTGTCTGTCTGTCTGTCTGTTACGCTTTCACGCCTAAACCACTGAACGGATTTTGATGAAATTTGGTATGAAGAAAGAACTGAACTTGGGAAAGGACATAGGGTACTTTTTACCGCGGGAAAACACCCATTCCCACGGGAAACCGACTTCCACGCGAACGGAGTCGCGGGCGGCCACTAGTAGTTCATAATAAGTAATAAAATGTTGAAAAGCTACAAACGCTGTAAAATTACGCGTTTAAAAAGTAACATTTTCTTATTTTTGGGCGGCCGATGGCTTGGGGCCTAGGGCGGCCGAGACTGCAAGTCTGCCCCTGCCTATGTATGTATGCGCTTGTAAATATACATCTTTCATTTTTGTGGCAGTGACGTGGCAGTGACGCGGCAGTCGTCGTCCCAGCAAAAGACACTGCCACACAAATGAAAGATGCACACACATAGGGCCGCGCGCACCACTGAGTTGAATTATCTGTATTTATATTGATACAGCCACGGTGCATTACAAATTGTATTTAAGACATTATCGAAAACAATTAACCAGATAGGTCAAATAGAGATTTTTAATAGAGATAGACATTTAGTTAGTGAGGGGAAGGGTGAATTTTAAAGTACTACATGTAACTGTAGGAAACAGGTGAGTATTGCTATTGCGTTACATACGCAATAGCTATACCCACCTGTTGTAAGTGTAAGTGTAAATGAGTGTTTCGGTATGATACCTGGTCGGGCTTGATGTCGAGCACGTGTTGCGGCACGCGCAGGTCCCACAGCAGCACGTGTCCGTCGCGGCCGCCCGTCGCCAGCTCGTCCGCCGCGCGCCACGCCGCCGAGCGCACCGAGCGCGCGTGCCCCGCCAGCCGCCGCGCCAGCCGCGCGCCGCCCGCCCACACGCACGCCGTGTGGTCGCCTGTGACCGACCACGCTACTTCACTACATACACACAACCAGCGAGCCAGCCGCCGCGCCAGCCGCGCGCCGCCCGCCCACACGCACGCCGTGTGGTCGCCTGTGACCGACCACGCTACTTCACTACATACACACAACCAGCGAGCCAGCCGCCGCGCCAGCCGCGCGCCGCCCGCCCACACGCACGCCGTGTGGTCGCCTGTGACCGACCACGCTACTTCACTACATACACACAACCAGCGAGCCAGCCACCGCGACAGCCGCGCGCCGCCCGACCACACACACGCCTGCCGACCGACACTACATACACACAACCTTGCATGCATAAAGTATTATGTACTTATGAAGTGACTGACTGACTAATTATCGTCCCCAAACGTAATGTATTAAAATGAGTGCCTTGGAATTTGGTGAGTAGGGAAATTTTGTTGAGGAGACATCCACTAAGGAAGGAATTACGGAATTCTACCCGAAAGGGAGTTTGTATGGAAGTCTGTCATTTTATAAGTTAGAAACATGACTTTAGTGTCGCTCTACTGATTCAAAATGATAGTGAAATTGGGTTGAGGTTTTGTTCATTTTAAGTTAGAAGCCTGAAATTTTGTCTGCTGGCTTTTGATTGCCAATAAATTAAATTATACTGGTGATTGGTAATGTGATACATTCCTTGTAAAAACTGAGGTTTTTTATAAAAACTTAAATGTTTCATAACTTAGAAATTATAAATTTTCGGACATGGTAAAAAATGACTTAATCGACTGCAAATTAGCTCTACTTTAACCCCTTACAAGGAATGTATCCCATTACCAATCACCCTGTATATGAGCATTTGTTTAAATTCTACTTCAAAGGGGGTAACAAGAGATGAAAATTTGTTAAATCCTAATTAATTGGCTATTCATTAAAAGAAAAACCTGTGTTTAAGAAAATGAATAAATTATTCATTAATATTTAATCCTACAATACTAAGCCTATTCCCAAGAGAAAGGTCATTCAGCCGCGGGTAAAACTGCAGGGCGGAAAGCTAATCTAAAATAATGTACCAACAACATACAAAAATCTGTTGACAGAGTGTCTATATACAGAATTTGCTTTACATAAAAACAGAATCTAATGGCTGGAAGAGACATTATTACACCCAATACATGAAAAAAAAAAAAATTAATATGTATTTGGATAAAAAGTGTTTCTATACACACAGGCAAAAATCAGATTAAAGTAACACTTAGACATAATAACTTATTATGAAACTTACCAGAAACAGTTACAAAACTCATTTCGTAAGGATTCCAAGCCAGATCAAACACTGCATTGTTGTGGCACTGAATGCCTTCCAAACTACTGCCAATTTTAGAGGTATCCTTTAAACAATAGAATTTTTAAGGGTTAATTAAAGTTTTTTAGTTAATTTCTTCTTTATATGAATTAAAACAATTACATGAAGGTATAAAAAAATTATATCTTTAAAAACACATAATATTTTTTATTTATTTTTAAGAAAAGCAAAATTTAAGGGTATAAATCAAAACACAGTAAGTACCTGAAGAGCAACGCGACCATCTTCGTTGGCTAGAGCCAGTATGTGCTCGTAGCCTGGTGCCTCAGCGAACCGGCACGCAAATATCGGTGGATCACCGTCCAACCTGTCTGAAGCGTTTTGCAGACCATAGTAACACTCTTCCTCCTCGCTAGTCACCACAAGACGCCGCAGCACGCTGTCATAGTTGAAATGACTACCTGTAAAATATAAACCTGCGTTACAGCTACACATTCTTAAAAACACCATACATTATAATAAACTAATCATACTTACACAAACCCAGCTGGCGATCGATTAAACACTGAACGTCATTCATCGTAAAAAGTTGTGCATATTTTTATTTAACACAGAAACAAACAGAAATTGTACAGCTCTGGCGAATAAATAATAATGAAAACAAAAACAAACAAATGTCATAAAAACCGCGCGTATTTTTTATTGATAAGCCATCAATGTCAATTTGAATTTAGCATTGACATACAAAGGTACGTTCAGAGCCTGTGAGTTAACCGACTGGTTAACTTTTATCCTCGTTCTAGAACTAAGGCAAAAAAAGTGTTAGTAGTTTTATCATTAATTTTGTTTAAAAATGGCCTATAATTCATTTGTTAAAATCAATCACTCACCATTTATAAATAATAATGTTTATTTCATTTAGAGCTTATACCGATATTCCGAAACTTTTTTTATTATCGGAATTGATTTGAGTATTTGAGTGGTGAAATTTTGACGTAAAAATCGGTTGAATTCAAGCTGCATGTACACCACTGAAACGTCTATAGATATATGATCGCTTTTATTGTTAAAGAAAAATTGAAAGAAGACCAGCTTACTATTGCGTAAACCAACGGTAAACGAATGTCATTTTTTCAACAATTCTAGATAACGTTAAAATTGATGAACTAGAAAGTTTTTTTTGGATTAATAGGTCGCCATTTATTAAGCCAAAAACCGTGCTGATTTTCATTAATTTAAACCCTTTCCAGAATTGTTGAAAATATGACATTCGATTACCATTGGCTTAATAGTCCCGCAGATTGACTTTGTTCTTAATATTTAATAAAAGCGTTTCATTTTCTGTATGCCGTAACGATTTTAAAAACATCACATGTAAAAAAAAAAAATCTAAGAGAGACGCTCTGATTTGCTTATAATTGATACAGATTTAATTTTTGGTATCCGGTGCCCAATTTTATTTATTTATTTATATATTTTCTTAAAGGTCAGCAACACACCCCCAACACCTACAGTGTTGAGGGTAGTCATGGGCGGCGGTGATCACTTACCATCAGGTGACCCGCATGCTCGTTTGCTACCTATATAACATAAAAAAAAAAAAAAAAAAAAAAAAAAAAAAAAAAAAAAAAAAAATGTGTGTAAGTGTATATTATGTCTTTAGAAAATAACTAAAACCAAAACATTTTCAACAACATGAAATCTCTAGCAGATTTGTCCATTCACTCGTAAGAAGTTCTCTAATCTATACTAATATTATAAAGCTGAAGAGTTTGTTTGTTTGTTTGTTTGTTTGTTTGAACGCGCTAATCTCAGGAACTACTGGTTCGAATTTAAAAAATCTTTTTGTGTTGAATAGACCATTAATCGAGGCAGGCTTTAGGCTATATAACAACACGCTGAAACTATAAGGAGCGAAGGAATAATGGAAAATGTGAAAAAAACGGGGAAAATTATTCACTTTGAGGGCTTCCGTTGCGTGCGCTGCCAAAAAGGTTCTAGAAACCAAAAATATATGTATGAAAGAATTAAGGGAACTTTTTACCGCTTGAAAACTGCGCATTCCCACGGGAAACCGACTTCTACGCGAACGGAGTCGCGCGCGGCCACTAGTAGTATTATAAAATGGCATTTGGTTTTTTTTAAACTTGTGGCGACATAGATGGCGCTGATCGTCGCCAACATTCTTTCCCGGCGGTACGCATACAAATCCTATATCGCGCTAGCAACATTTCAAACGCAGTTACGATATATACGACTTCTGAAATCATCTCAGTGGCCCCGCTTGGCCCTAGACCTGTGGTCTGTCTAGCACTGAGAGATCTCCCCTTTTACCGCCAAAAACTTATAGATTTTAGAACTTTCTTTATCAGACATTTGATTTAATCGAATTAATTGAGAATATTAGCTAAGAGAACTAGATTTTACTTTGTTTCAATTGCTAAAAAGGGCTTAAAAAATTAATTACATATTCGATTTAAGTGTCATTCCATAACACGACCATACCATAGCATTGTTTTGATTTTAGTTTACGACGTATAATCGATACTAATAAAATTTATTATTTTAAAATCACTACTTTCAATCAATCAAACAGCAACCAGAGCAACACTATTTTCTTTGCTCGTTCGTTAGCAAACAAATGTCAACTGCTTCGTAAAATACGTTTTGACTAAGTAAATTTAGGAATTTTTCCTTTAAATGTCATAAGACATTAATCCCTTATGGTCGGCTTTATCCATATACTTCAGTAATCCATGCTGCAAGCGACTAAACTTTTAGTTCTAGCTCCAGCTTGATTCCGCTGCTTGATGTTGGCCCCAGTATTTAAGATCGCGAATTGTGTGTGTATACAGTGAAGATTTTCAGAGCAAGGTTAATTATTTATTGGTGTGTTATTCTAGCAATCCGTTAAGGACGTAAATAATAAAATAGTGGTTTTTATAGATGATCGACAAAGAAGACGAATGAGGAGTTGTCGGCGCGAGGTGCGAGCGAGGCGCCGCCATGGACGAGGTGCTGTACTGGGTGTGCACGAAGCGGCCCCCGTGCCTCATGACCTATGACAAACAGACGCAGAAAAACACCTCTCTCACTTGTCTCACCAGTAAAAGTGACAGTGCTATTAACTGTGACAATGTTCCAATCACACCCAAGAAGAAAAATAAACGTAAACTAACTATTTTAGACGAAGACTCTGTAACACCAGAAAAACCTAACAATGTTTACTTTGAAGTTCCTAAAAATACAGAAGAGAATCCAGTTCTTACTAATACAAAGACAAATGTACATACAGTGTGTGTTAAAAAGTGTAAACCATGTCCTAGCAATAAGCGTCAAAAATTACAAAATGGAGTAGAAAAAAAAACTAAAGCAAACACACTTGCCACATCCACCCCTAAAATAAGTGTACCTCCACAAATTAGACGAAGTCCACGAGTAGCCAAAAACAAATCAAAAAACCTTGAAACTCACAATTTAGATGAATCTCAGTGGAGCTCTGGGAAGCTGCATGGTGACTCAAACCTGGCACTGCGGCCCCGGAAACTGTATGTTTATAAAGAAGGGGGCGATCAAAAGTTACTACCAAAATCTAATAAGAAAGACTTGCAACCAGTCCAGGTGGAGGATGATGACATAAGTGATGTGTCCGGCTTCACTGCCAACTACATTCGATCAACTAAAGTGGACCCTAAAAAGTGTGATAAAAAAAAGTTAATGACAGCTTCGTGGAGAAAAGTTGGCAAGGTGGAAGAACAAGTTATTGTATCATATAATAAAGCCACAAATGCAGCTCAAAATAAACATAACAAAGATGAACAAAGCCTATCATCTTTTAATGTTGTAAATGTCATTACAATGCCTAACACCATCAAGAGTGACACTGCCATGAAACTCATAAAACCACCTTGTTTGAAATCTAATGCTGCGGCATGTCCAACACCAGATAAACGAGTCTCCACCAAAAGATCTGTGAAGAAACATACTTGCACTAAAACACACAACAAGTGTGACTGTAGTATACCTCGGCCTTATGGGGGCAGTTCATCTAGTGCCAATTTTGTCAATATTCCTGAAGAGTGGAACCCTCATACTGAAGTGGGTGTCCGAACTCGTAGCAAAGGAGGGCTTGCTTTACAGTGTAAAACACCTGATGGTGCTTCAAGTCTTACAACTGAGGAGTCAGATGTTATAAAGAACACTGTTTCAAAAAATAAGAACATACAAAATTCTAAAACAAAAAACAAAACCAGAAAACAGAAGACAAAAAATATTGCAGCTTGCCTGAGAAAAGACTGCTTGGAGCCTTGTCCATGTAATGCAGCTAAGAATGCACATGGAAGAAGTACTAACAAAAGACTAACAAAAGATGATAAACAAGTGCCTTCTTGTAGTAAATGCAGTCACAAACATGTAACTATAAAAGTACCTAATATAAGTTCCTCACTTTCATTAACTGTAGATGATGACAAGAAATCTATGGAAAAAAGTAATTCTGCTGTGTTTTGTATTCACATCGACAGCAAGAGTCCAGGCAGAAAATGCTGTCTACCATCAGGTACTTACGTGAAGAGAGAGAGCCCAGAGCGAAGACAACAAGAGCAACAGATATTTGCAACCCAAGCAGAAACTCCTTTAAAGAATTGCAAAATTTGTATGGAAAAAAATGCTTGCATTTGTGGACCAATGAAGTGTGATTGCTTAGCTTCCAATGTAACCTGCAAGAAACATAACTGCTCAGCTTATATAGGAGAGCAAGAATTAAACAACACTACTATGTGTACTCGCAGGCAGAGTGGTGCACAGAAGAGATTGTCCAACAAGAGAGAGTCACTCAGGAACAAGAGTGGCTTCACTGCTTGTTTCTCAGACAGTGGGTGCAGCGACTGTGAGGAACAAAACCATTCTAAGAAGTTTTTTTGTTGAATATTTAAGAGAAGGCTAGAAAGATTAGGTACCTCAAGACAGAAAATCACTTAGGGGCCATAATTGGCTTAAGTAGGAGTTGAATAGACTGTATTTATTATTTATAGCAAGTTTTGAAGTTTGTTTTTTGTTGTTAAGGAACAATATAATCAGTGTAGGTACACATAATGAATCCCGTATCTATTTGAAATTATGTTCGATTAAATCTTCCGTATTTTGTTATTAAATTTGCAAATGATTGTTTTATCAAGTGCCATGTGATGTAAATAATTCTTAAATGGAGCTTTTCATGACAGAATGCGAATGTTATATTTATGTTGTTGTGATAATGTTTACTCAATGAATTGCCTATTAAAACATTTATTGAATATCTTTTAAATGTATACTTTATTTTATTTTATTACTTATAGAATTTTGATGTAAGGTCTCTTTTAACTATTGGTTTTTAATACTGGGTATTGGGTACTGTGTGCATATTATTGGGTTGTTAGTCAAGACAGATTCATGAATGCGAATGAAATTGTTTTATCACTCTTCTAGTTACACCTTTTTTTTGTGTCTGAGAAAATGCTTAATGCACCTATCCCTCTTGGGTAGAGAGACATGTGTGAGATTCCCCATACCAACTAAAAACTAGACAGCGCCTCCTATGCGTTTGCCTTTATGGGAGGACGCGGTTCCTCTACAGCCCGCATCTTCCTGAGACAGCAGCACCCGAACGCAATGTCGGGTATTAGCCTGCAGCGTGCTCGGCGCAAAGTACACCGTTCCCGTCGAACGGTCTGCTTGTGACGTGACCTTCTACATATATCAAACCCCGTGTGTCGGATTTCCTCTCCCTCCCTCTTGCCTAAAGCGGAGCGAGGATCTTGCTCTCTTGATCGTTCAGCGACCTACTTTTCCGACTTAATAATTTTGCAGAAGGCTGCCATGGCCTCTCAGTTCCCTCTTCTAGTGTCACCTAGCGTAAAACAAGATGACAGTGTTATTTTTGTAACCTTAAATAACGCCATCTACTGGACGTCTTTGGACTTCTAGTAAGAAATACATTTATGTCTATTAATTTAGTTCCGCTACTCGCCGAAAGATGTCGCTCTACCGGTAAATATTCTACGTTACAATAGATGTCACTACAAGTTTTATTCAAAAGGGAAGTTAAACTGCAACTTCTCTAGACCGATATCACCATCAATCATCGTATGCTGTGGTGAAGTATGGGGCCCCTAAGGAAGCGTATTTCTAGTTAAGCGGCTTCCATTTTGTTAATAAACTAAACAGTAAAAACAAATTGTAAGTAGGTAGGTACATATTAAGATTTGAAGCATCTTTGTCTGCTAGAAGTGCCTTGGAGTTTTCGCATACTGATCGGTCAGTTAGTAAGTGAGTAACAAAATTAAGAAACCAATGTACTAGCATAATTTTAATTGTTATAGTTTTTAAGTTTCTTTGTATTTGTTTGTACATGAACTATAAATAAATAAACTTTGATAAGTTAGGTACGAAATTTCCTAAATAACCAGTAGGTAGGTTCAAATTGAATGACATTTGATATACCGGGTGTCCAGGAAACAATGGATAAGCTCTGAAGGGCTAATAGTAGAACTAAAGGCAAGCCTAAAAAATAATTGATAAAAAGTATTACACTGCTAGAAATATGGCGCTTTAAAAAAAAACTTCATATTTTTTTGACTGTGTTCATATTTTTACTCGTAACGAGGTCAAATCACTTAATAACATCATTATTTCTGTGCTAAAATAATTAATATTAACCGCATCAGTGAATAACTATCAAATAAAATAGCTAACTAAAGTATTTTTCTCAAAAAATAATGTTAAACTTTTGATTTGTGTAAAATTTCTGAAGAAATATTTTTGATGCGCAACTTTGAACAGCTCTGGTGTAAAAAAATTATATGAAAGTAACAGTGACCAATGATTTCAAAATATTCCTGGTTTAATAACGTTTTTAAAAAGATGTAATATGTCGTAATTGTAATGAAAAAAGATTGAACTAATGGTATTAGTGTGTAAAATGGGATAATTATTTAGATCTAGCAAAATTAAAAAAATACAATAAAACTAAAGAAATATGATTTTCAATTGACATTAATTGCAAACCCATTGGAATAATTTAGAGTAACTGTTCAAATTGTCTGTCCCCATCCTGATGCAGACCCTGCATCTACGAATAAAGGATCTTCAAAGAAATCAACTTAACAGGAGAAAGTGATCCAAATTTTCTTTATAATGACTTACCCAATTTATTGATAGACGTGTCCGAAGAGCTTCGCGACACATATTGGCTTCAAAATAAAGGCTGTCTAGCACACTATGCTGTTGCATTATGTGCATACTTGACGAAACCTACCCTAACAGGTAGGCAGGCCCCCTAAACCTAAACGCTTTAGACTTTTTACTGGGGGTATTTTAAGGAAGAGTTTTACCGGCAACCAGTAACTTCATTAGAAGATCTACGAGCTCGTGTTCAGGCCGCTGCAATCAATGATCGACGACACGCGCGATTTTTTTGAAGATCCTTTATTCGTAGTTGAAGGGCCTGCATCAGGATGGGGACAGACAATTTGAATGGTTGCTCTCAATTATTCTAATGTTTTTGCAATTAATATCAGTTGAAAATCATATTTCTTTAGTTTTATTATATTTTTATAATTTTGCTAGAACTAAATAATTATCCCATTTTACACACTAATACCATTAGTTCAATCTTTTTTCATTACAATAACGACATATTACATCTTTTTAAAAACGTTATTAAACCAGGAATATTTTAAAATCATTGGTCACTGTTACTTTCATATAATTTTTTTACACCAGAGCTGTTCAAAGTTGCGCATCAGAAATATTTCTTCAGAAATTTTACACAAATCAAAAGTTTAACATTATTTTTTGAGAAAAATACTTTAGTTAGCTATTTTATTTGATAGTTATTCACTGATGCGGTTAATATTAATTATTTTAGCACAGAAATAATGATGTTATTAAGTGATTTGACCTCGTTACGAGTAAAAATATGAACACAGTCAAAAAAATATGAAGTTTTTTTTTAAAGCGCCATATTTCTAGCAGTGCAAGGGTTATACTTTTAATCAATTGTTTTTTAGGCTTGCCTTTAGTTCTACTATTAGCCCTTCAGAGCTTATCCATTGTTTCCTGGACACCCTGTATACCGTGTTTAATCAGTTTTAATCACAACAAAGTTATAGGAAGTCGAAAATACTGCAGTGCCGCTTTTTTGTTTGTATTTCTCACTGCCGCCGCCGTGCCCCGATATTTACTAGATGGGTAGTTCTACAAACTAAGGAAGAATTTGAGTCTGATTTCGGCACGACATTTTTTACACATTTTAGAGGCGGAATTCAGTCTAATAGCTAGAGTACAGTGTCCTTTAGCTTATGCTAAAAGGAACAGACAAATTATTTGATATTTATTGATTTATGGCCATTTAAAAAAAAACATGCCACAGGAAACTGAGAGTGTCTCCAGGAAACTGAGGAAAACTACATCAATCCATCAAGATCAACTATTTATTTAACTTTTTCTTGCCTCTTTACATTAATAACGTTAACACAAGCATGTACTCGTATCTCTGTTTGATAATTTTGGAGTGACTATCCAGACGGAGATTAGCCTCGCAAACATGGAGTAGCTCATAGTGATATTAGGTACCTGAATTCAAATATTCTTTATGAAGATTTTTTATGTGTCTAGCCTGTAGAATCTTTGTACTTCTTGATGCCTGCACTCAGTCTACTGTACTTGTGTTTCAAAAATTATTGAACTATCGTTTTATACATCTTTTTTTTAAACCTTGTTTTCCAACTTTCAACCCTTATTTGCATTGAAAATCTGGCCCAAAAGCAATTGGTTTGCATCTTTCTTCTCTTGACCAGTCTTCAGATTTGACATATTATCAGATATTTGCTTTTTCAACACATCACCAAATAAAGCCTTTTTGACGATGTCTACTCGTGTTGTTGGATCTTCAGCAAGATAGGTCATTGCGGTTTTAGGCGATCCAGTTGTATCTTTATTTTTTTCAAAATCAATAAGTATCTTTTATATTTGCTTAGTTTTTATTCAAACTTTACTTTAAGCGCAGTTTTTTGTTTTATCTCCTGTTTTCTGTAATTACGCTGCTTCTGTGCTGTGACCGTTCTTATGCTGATTTTAATCTTAGATTTGGCTTTGGCGATAATGTTTGAGGGTTTATCTCAAAATTTTACTTGCTGAGGACTTACAGGTTCATCATCTAAACTGGGCGGAGTATTTTCTCTAACAAATTGGTTAATTATATTAGTTATAAACTTTTTCTTTTTAAAGGATTTGATTTCTTTCCAAGCGCTAATTTCTGAGGGTTGTTCTAATTTTTTTTATATCCTTTTCTTTTCTAATATTTCTTCTTTGGTCTGATTCTTTTTGGTGTCATTCAAATATAATATTTGTTAGATCGATTAAATATTTGTTTATTACCTATATACTTTAAATCCATCGTTTCGAAACAATTTTAAGAATACTTTTACTTAGACCACCACCCAAAACTAAATAACCGTATATAAACAAATTACTAGAGTAAGTTAAGTTTATTGATCAAATTATTCATTTTTAGTATATTTATGTATAAACAAAACACTATTATTGCACATAAACAATATTTTTTATATAATGTACTCAGGATCCTGGACGGTTCTCAGTATCCTGAGTACCAATTTGACAGGATCCTGAGGCCAGGATCCTGAGAATTTCTGTCTTAAAAGAAAAAAAAACACACCAATTTATAACTTTCATAAAAAATCACGCTAACTAGGCCTATGCGCTAGCATCTTACATATCAATACGCTAAAATTAAGTATATTTATTATCTATTTCGCAAATAAAAATCTTACCAGGATACTGAGAGCTCCACTGATTACGACCCCATTTCACTCGCCAAACGCACTGGGCTCACAAAACAACGTGCTAGGTGAGAATAGGAAGATGACATTCTTTGAACCTTCCGTAGGTACTATCGACTCAGCGGAACGGTAAAGACTCTCAGCATTTAGTTTAGAGAATATTTGCCAATTCAACAGCGAACAGGATACTGATATAAAATCGTGGGGACAAAATGTAAACATGATTTATTTAATATTTTTTAAGGAAATAAAAATAGTAATTGTCCTTCCTAGCTAGGAAAATTAGTAAACTTATTAATTTGGGTTTCTTTTAAGACCCTAATGTAGAAGAATATGAATCACGAAGCACTTTGAACTAAAATTTGGACGAGGGACACTGCAGGATCCTGAGAATTCGGCACTTTGAACAGTAATTTTGTTCAAAAAAGATTTGTGAATCTTAATTATTTTTAGTGACCATCTAAAAACAATTGTAATTTATAGTATGGCATTCAAAATAAAATGTTATTATCAATTTTTTCATAACATTTTGGCTGAGCCGTCAAAAATTCCTTAGTTTGTAGAACTACCCATATATAGTTTAGTATCAGAATTATATTTAGCTTTAACTAAGCAAATAATTATAGTGATCTTGAAATTAAATTCATTTTTATTACAAAAGTTATGTCTGGCCCAGAATTTTAATATAACTATCTTACATCCCAGGACGGCAGTCAGTAATTTTATTCTATGTTTATAATAGCCCAATTGGCCTTTTTACTTAATACTTGGGTACCTACCTAGATATCAAAAAGGAACGTAGAATTTAAAGCAAATAGAAACCTATGATCGAAATATAAATTACAAAACAGCTAAAGTAGTGAAATGCATACTCGTACAATATTGTCGCTGGGTTGACAGAGGATATGAAACACTCCGTGTCTGCAGTAACTCGATCTCAGCTCGAATGCTCTCCTCAAGTTTTACATTAAACTAACAAAGTTTTAACAAAAATAAAAAATGATCTACAAACAAGTTTTTGTGTATCAAATGTTTGGTATCTATTACAAAGTAGCTAAGCATAACACATTTCACGCTAGGTTGGTATTTTTACGTCGTTTGGGGTGCCGCCATATGTAGTAGGTACCTACTGTGAAACATAATATTCTTATTAGAAACATAACTTTTTGTTTTGTATCATTGTCGGTTATTGGTATATTTTGTTTGTAAAAACTACCGGCTAAATTTAATGTCGGTAATATAAAGAAACACCGAACATATAAAAGCTAGCAAAGAAAATCAAAAAAGAAGAATACAAAACTCTTTGGATAGAAAGAAATAATTTAGAAAGATAATAATAAAGAAAGAAGGTTAACTTACTAACAATTTCACCGGTGCATGAGATCGGCAGTAGCAGTACGAATATTTATGAAATATATCAAATCGTAAGGATACTCACTAACTCACTAATTGCTCGCGAATTGCAAGAACCTCCAAACCTATAGGTAGGTACTGGGTAGTAAATTTTCTTCGTGTAACGTTATATAATATAAAAGCTTGTAAAGAAAGGGTTGAATGTCATTTTTTGACATTTTATACCAAAAATATTTTTTCAAAACATTCCTTAAAATGATACATAAATGTACCTAAATATTTTATTTGTCATGAAAAATCATAAATGATATAAAGAAGAATATTATATTTGAAAATGGTACCTAAATGATACTATTTAAAGATGTAATAAGGTTCGCGGTTCGGAATTAATTATTGTTTCAACCCTTAATAATTGAATAAAATACAAGTTAGAAGTGGACGGAAGTTTGTTCTTTATTCTGAGGACAAATAAATAGGTAAAAGATATTTTTTTTGCAGAAGAAAATAACTTTATCGTGACAGTCTTGTCAGTCATAGTTCATGTAAAGGAAAACTCAATTTAAAATCTGATAGAAAAGTTGTCAACGCAATGATTGATTCCTTTCTTCCAACTAGGTACTAAGCCGATTAAAATAATATTTGTCAGAGATGGTAAAAAGTAGATGTTAGCTTAGATGGCAGTTTTAAAATACTTAGGAGCTGTTTTCCTTCTACTTAGAATAGAATAGAATACACTTTATTGCACAATAAACGAAATAATATACATAGAGAAAAAAATAAAAGTAAAGTAAAAGGTGGCCTTACTGCTCTGAGCAATCTCTCCCAGGCAAACCTTATCTTAAAGTAAAATACAAAAGTAGAAATCGGATAGGTGCAATTAATAAAATAACAGGTACTTACCGTGCATTTAGATGCTTATTTTTAAACAGGGCATAGGAATATCTACCTACATATAAACAGGTACTAGAAGCAATGTTTATTAGTTGTAAGCATTATCAACTTAATAAAAGGTAGTGTGTAGGTCGAGGGGCGGGGGCGGGGGGCGAGGGGCGTGTCGCGGCTCGTTTGAAGCCGGCTTACCCCTCAGCAGCCGCGGAAAACTACGATCGGGTTGCTCACTTCCTCACAATTATTCATTCAATCCGTTTATTCATCCAACATGACAAAAAAAACAACTTGTCGAGTGTGAATGTTATTACAAAAAGCAGCGGATTATTTATTCGCGTCGCAATCAGCGCGCGCGCAGCGGGGTCTAGCTCGTTCTCATCACCGACTCCTATATCCCCGAGAGCAAACTAAATTACGTTTAAAACACTTCGATTTACAGTTCAATATAAAACTCTAACATTTGCAACTCGATTGGGAGTTGCTGTAATTCCGGCTCTATTGGAATGCCAGTTAGGGCTCATTTTGTGTCTACACCTAATGGTAAAGAGCATGAGACGAAGTGTTACTTTCCAATAAATTGTCCTCGATGATTCGTACAGACACGGGAGAATTTGTAAATTTTTATAACATCGAATCAGTCTGTACGTGTGAAAATTATGAAAAGTTTAGTATAGTGAAAACTTTATTATGTGCAATAAAAACAATTAAAAAGTATTTTTAAATATGCGATTCAAAAATATTGACTAAACTCTCAGAAAATTAATTAGGTATTGTTATTAAATAGATTACTGATTGTAGAGTTCATAACATTGCATTTCCAATTTAAAATGTATGTATGGAAATATGATGATATTCTGGATTAATTTCTCCGTTAGAGAAGAGTTCTCGCTCAGTGTACCCGCGTCGCGCCGCGCCGCCGTAAGCGGCGTAGCGAAAAGGTTTATTTCAATGTTATAAATAAGCCGCCGAGATTATAATAATTTGAATAATAACATTAAAATAATAATAATAACCAGCTGTGATCTCGCGCCGCCGATGGAGATGTCACCCGGTAATAGATTTATCTTTCTGAGCATCACCGGAATATTGTTATAAGTGTGGTATATCGTACATAACTGTTTATCGTCCCGATCACTTCATTAGTCACACTTCGAACGATATTTATCGATATTATTCGATATTTATCGATCTGAGTGAACAAATTACCGAGACATGATTTATTCGTCAGTAGATAATGCCCGCGGCGTCGTTTGACTCAGTTTGGGAGCGATTTTTGTAGAAGATTTACGATCTTAGTTCAATTATGACACGATTTGTTAATTGATGATAAACAACTGCTACCAATTGAACATTTAGGTTGTAGTAAAAAACATAGTTCTGGATGTGTTTGCAATATTCAGAAATGATGACAGGCATGGGCAGGTGCCGCTCGCAACATCATTACCGCTGGCATTTTGATTTGACTGTGTTTTGTTTGTACAATTATTGCGAGAGAGCGTCCTCGCCTTCATTAATTTATTGCACACGCAGCCAAATGTCAAACCGATCCGTCTGTAAGAATAATAGTCAATAAAGGTTCGATTCGATTGGTTTTAAAAAGATTTTCGAGGGGGCTGGGATTGTTCAATGTAGGTTGGAGTATAAAGGTTTTGTTATAAAATACTGTTGAACCGACCGTTGATTGTTTTATGTGTTTATGAGGGAGACTCGTGGTGTCGGACCCTCGGGTCGCAGCGTCGGTGATATACAGTATTATTTATACACAATGACTTGCCGCACCGTGGATCGTGGACATTCCTCGACGTCGTCAAACTCATCAACTGAACGTCGTAATCTTTCTTCCTGTCACATTTTCCTTTTTAACTGATGGTATCGTTTATGTGGCTACAAATTTGTACAACGACTTTTTTTTTGTTCCCTTTTACTATGAATTCTGGCTTGTAATGTAGCAATTCCATGTTTTAAAAGAAAGACAGTAAGTATAAAAAGAACATATTTTCGAAAAAATATCATTAAAATGCTAATTAACAAAAACGAACTTTTATGACTTAACAACCACATTTTGTCAAAGTGACAATTAATGCAAATGACCCCAACACGAGTGCCTGCACAAATATAATTTTGCAATGTTTATTACAGAAAGCTTCATTTGTGCACAATTTACGAGTACCCGGGGCCCTATTGGGACAGTTTAATGACATACGACATCGATACAATTAACGGAACGGAACACTAATGGAATTCCGTTCTAAATGTTAACTACAACGGTGTTTTTGTAGCGAAACGTTGCGTCGAGTTATAAATAACGTTGTAGGCTTTATGAGAAGTGTGACAACAACAAGCCAGTGTGAGTCCGAGGCGTTTAGTTTCAAGAAACTGGTGCATTGTGCAGCGGGCGCGGTGCTGCGCGCGCATTGTGCGCCGGCGCGCTATCGGGGGGCGGGGGCGGGGGCTACTGCGCGGTCTGGTGCTGACCTTGCTGTAGATACAAGTACTAGTAGATAGATGTTATTGTCATTATATGACCCTGTACTTTGCAAATACGAGCATTCAGCAGGAAAAGGATCATTGGAGACTTAGATACATGGACTTCTATTAAATATAAATAGAGAAAATAAACTGAAACTTATATGAAAAACAAAAAATACATTTTCGACGTCATTAAAGTATTTAGACAAAGTGCGTTGGGGCACCCTGTACACAGGCTATTGGTGCAATGCATCATCGCTTGACTCGCATTGTGCCAGTGGCCACATTGTCCGCACAGTGCCACTGAATGCCCGCCTAATGTGTTGATCGTTGTTTAGCGCGAAAACAAAGCTCCACAACAGCGAGCATCATTGGCTGAATAGAATAAACAACATCCTTTGCCTTTACAATATCATTTGGCTGAATAGTAAGCTCGCCTTGCCTTCCCGGAATGAGAAAGTTCAGCTTCGAAATTTAAATTTCGTGATTGATTGGAGATGTAAAAAAAGACACGAAATAGGAATGAATAAATACGTGCAGTCACACACAGGATCCCTACCGTTGAGAGAGAGGCATAAACAATTTAACGATTTTAAAACTAACATAAAATAAAATGAATGTCCCAACAAGTGGAAGTATTCGGAAGGCTGTAGATATGGCTGCTGATATGTTCAGCTCTAAATCAAAAACCACATTAAAAACGATACAGGCTTACCGTAGCTGTTTATGCGGCAGAACATTAAATTTTAATGTCTTCAACTATGACTATAAAGTCAAATGGATTCACTCAATGTATCATTTGATCGCTAATAAATTAGTATAGAATCATTAAGGGGTGTATCTAATTTTATTTTTAAGTTCACAAAACTGTCTTCGGTAGTTCAGCAATTGCCAGATCAATGAAGAAACAGTTTTGTGTTATTGTGCGAGATAAATATTTCTAAGTAGACTGCAACGTTGGTTCTTTAAACGATGTCAAATCTGCCACGCCCCGCTGTAGAAACAGAATCATGGAAATTCTTCGCCTTAATACTTGGTAAAACTGAGAAACGAACTGTCGCATGTGTTATGTAGCTTGGTGAGGTCAGTGTGTGCGTGAGTATGTGCGTGTGTGTGCTAGTGTGTGCATTACAGTCATCGGGTGATATACGATCTATAAACGTGGACAATAAACTAGGTTTTATCATTTTATTTCGGTTTATTCACTTTACGATCCCATTCTTCAGAACCACCGGAGTGTCGACACATCGTCATTGATTTTTTGTGACCTCTACAGTAATAAAGTAGATTCCTATGTTTTGACTTCGTTTCGTTGAAGATAGAACATTTCCTGTCAGAAGACAGCCAGCTACAGTCTACATCTATGTAGGATAGCGTAGAAAGTTCTAACTTGTATTTGGTCTAATTACTTATCCGAGCCAATTTGGTAAAAAACAGGCAAATAATATAAGTACTTACACTATAGTTGGGTCTAATTCGGTTTTTCCTAAGACTATTTTAGTCTAACTTGTTTACTATATTGTTGACTACAAATTATTTGATTAAATTTTTTGGGGGTGTTAAGTGTACATTTTATAAACTTACCTATTTGTAACCTGTCCTTGTAACTTTTCAACAAAAACAAAATAAATAACAAACAGCATTTCTATTTTGCTCAGAAACTTACTTCCCGTTGAGTTCCACACAAAGAAATAAATAAAACAATAAATTAGGAAACAGGACTCGTATTCACTGCAACCAAAACAAATTAGAGGCAGTTTTGTTCTCGAATGGTGAGTATTGTTAAATGGTAACACTGACCATTCAGAGGCACTATTACCCCACGAATTACCAGAGCCTGTGAAGAAAAAACTAATATATGGCTGCTGTAAACGTTGGACGCAAACATGGTGTAAGCATGGATTTTATTTACGACAAGTATAAATTGTTGAGACAATGAGAGCCCGCGTTGAAGTCTTGCTAGCATAGTACTACGTAGCTGGAGTTGCTTTCAGTTGATTAGAGTTCAACGTACGGCATAGAGAAATAAGTTGATATTAGACTAAGGGCTGATTTTTCAATACTCAGATAAATGCTAACTGACTGATAAGAGGTAGGTATGTTTTATTTGTCACTTCATACATATGTCAAGTATTTATGTTCGACGTGCAACAAAAACATACTGATTTTCTGTCAGAAAACATTTAGGTATCTGACTTTTGAAAAACCGGCCCTAAAATGTATTGTTATGGTGGTCGCTGAGATGACATCATGTATCCTATTCTGACATCCTATCCTAGGTATAGCTAAAGATAACAATTATATTAAAAAAATCAGCGACTCTCTGTATGTCCTACAAGCTTTACTTAATCCTTAATCAAAACAGTGTGCAAAATGATATAAATATGAATTCTTAACTCGAAGTAAGCTAGTTCACCCGGGCCAGAAGAGCTCGCCCACTGTTAACCCTGCGTAAACAATTGTAAAATCTAATTTATAACTCCACAGCAGGGTATTTATGACCCAACACATTATTAAGAACAACGACAATATTGTAAGAGAGCAACAAGTACTTTATTCGAAAGCACAAATAAAAAAATAAGTTATGTGCGTAAGCAGAAATGTATGAAAGAGAACTATGGTGCTTGAATGAATACTAAAATATAACTACAACTATTTAGTTTTATTTAATCACGCTTGAATCGATGAACAGCGAAAGTGCATTTCAAAATATGATATTTCCTTTTATAGAGACATAAAACTACAACAGCATCTAACGTGGCACCTGCGCGGGCGCACACCCCGCTGATTATTAAATTAAGCTACTATATTAACATGTTAAAGTAATAATGTTTTTGTTTATCATGAAACAACCCCGTGACAATATATAATTTTGCGTCAAGCAATATCTATTAATAAATTGATTAAGTAACTATTTTTCATAATCATCAATTTAAAACTTATCTTGTTAAAATCATGAACTTAAAGAATGGGCCGCCAAAGCATTAATATTTTAAGACTAGCCACAAACACGATATCTACACTTCATTAGTAACAAACATCGATCCGAAGATTAAATCGTTTCAAAGCTTAATGTATCATTATCCGCTTAACCTTTCATCTGCGACGCAGGTAAATAATTACCGACATCTCAATTTGTAGGGCGAGCGAGCCCACGCTGCGCTCGGCGGCGCTCGGCCGCTTTCGGCAACGATCGGCTGTTGTCGGCGAATGAATAAATCTTCTTGGAATGCGAATGTATGACTAATGTGGACCACTTGAAAGTGGTTGGAAGATATCATTAGAAATCAGGAAGATCTATGAACTATGCTTAATTGATTTCTGTTTATAATTATATCATTATGTAGGTGTAAGCATATTTGTTAATGAAGTAAGTACCAATTAACACGTTGTGTCACATTGTTGCATTACAAAGTATTAAAATTAAATCACACAGCGGGAAGTTTAAACTTGAATGATAAATATTAAGATAAAGTAAAGCTATAGCTGTATTAAATTACATAAACATAAACGTAACCTTCGCTACTGGATATGATGTATAAATTAAAACGTAGGTACTAATTTAGGGTCCGGTATAGAGAGGCACCTGTTGACAGGCGGTGGAGCGACGTGGTACAGA
Organism: Emmelina monodactyla; assembly: GCA_916618145.1. Taxonomy (NCBI): domain Eukaryota; kingdom Metazoa; phylum Arthropoda; class Insecta; order Lepidoptera; family Pterophoridae; genus Emmelina; species Emmelina monodactyla. The sequence goes on from OU745300.1 coordinate 393,450, forward strand.
GGCTAGCACAACATGTGAGCAGATAATTGATGAGCCGGGGTCGCCCGGACCCCCGCCGACCCGAGGGTTAACTCTACACTGCGCTCGTTGGCGCAAGGAATAACAATCAGGCGATATTTAAAACTTTCAAATTATATAGGAAATCTAACTTTTACGTTCCTTTTAAATCGATAACGAGTAACGAACATAACATTTTTAATTTGTCATTAAATGTTCTTATTTAAACATGTGTATTCAATAGAAAAAACTCTTAAGTGGAGCTAATTGATTTTTATAATATTTGGCGTATCGCGAAAACATCTTTGTTTCCCGTGTTGTAACAGCTGTGTTATATTTTTTCGTCGTTATTTTAGTATTAAATGTGAGTTAGGAGGTAAAACTGTGGTGAAACAGTAGAGGTGGCGTGCAGTTGGCTACTGGGTTACTGAGAGTCGATCTACGTGAGGCCACAGGAAAAGAAAACTAACAGATATCGTTTATAAGTTTACGTTGCATTTCAAATGAATGATTGTATAGTAGTTTCATTGAGTTGAGGTAAGCTTAAACTACTTATTTTAAAATTATATATCAGATAATTTATTTTCATTTTGAAATTTTGTTACTTTATTTTAATTAATATAACTGATAATGAAACTCGGAAAATCTTACACGTTTCAATTAAACTCTATCTCGCGATTGATTGTGTTTATATGTATAGCTTCAAATTTTCATTAACCAAAGACGCGCATTTAATCATAAATTTTGTCGTTGAGTCAATATTTATTTTTCTTTATAGATGAATTCAAATTGTATTCAATTCTTTTTATGTTTTAAAATTAAAACTTGTAATTTGAAAAACCTGACTCGATACTGTAAAACGTATTTTTCTTAAGTAATTGTTTTGTCACAACACGTGTTTAATGACAATAATATTAAGAAATCCAACATATTTATTATTTGAATAATTTGATTACATTTTGTTGAATCCTACTAATATTATAAATGTGAAAGTTTGTGACGATGTATGGATGGATGGATGGATGGATGTTTGTTACTCTTTCACGTAAAAACTACTGGACGGATTTTGATGAAACTTTACAGTAATATAGCTTATAAATCAGATTAACATATAGGGTACTTTTTACCGCGGGAAAACTTTTCATTCCCACGGGAAACCGACTTCTACGCGAACGGAGTCGCGGGCGGCCACTAGTATGATATAGTTTTTTCAACATCATTTTTGAACACCAAATATTTTTTTATACTAGCAAGTGGTAAGTACTAAACGATAATTGTAGTTAGTGTAATGAGTAACAATAGTGCAGCGAGGGTGCGAGTAGTCTGCGGGGCGGGGGGGGCGCGGCGGGGCGTCGTGCGCCTGTGCCCCCGCGCAACCCACTCACCACCTTATACCCACAGCAATAGAGTCGGTATTCACAAGCTGTCGACAGGGAAGTATCCTAAGATGTCTTTATTATACAAATAGGTAGTTAACAGAGGAATACAAGTTATATTCGTTATTCGACAACAGCAATTACTGTTAGTTATACAATTATTACGAATTGGACGAAGGTTAGCCTTTCATGGGCTTATTTTTGTGATATTTACACACATTATTATTTATACAAATGAATTTAAAGTCGATGCATAGTTCGGACGGGACCAGTCCTAGTTAACAGTATCGCAGCACGACCACTAACGCTCATCATAAAAACACGTCATTTACATAGCGTGCAGGCTTGTTGTATGTTCTGCTACATTGTAATGTTGGCAAGTGTGCAGTGACCGTTCAGGCAAGATTCATGGGTCTCCGACGACTGCAGTCTGGCTGGAGACAGTTCCACCTGGTGCTCGTATAACCCTTTACGAGATAGCGCGTGATAACAGCGTCGTATAGTCGTGGCTTAGTGGTCGTATTTCACGGAGTACGTTAATGGGGTGACCGGCGCGCCGGCGCAGCGAAAACTGCAGCATAGATCGAGAATACACTGGGTAGTCTATCGTGGTAACCCACATAGACCATTGCAGCTTTAAATTGCAGCAGCTTCAAAGAAAATAAGTCTAAAATGTGTAGATTTATCTATTTTTATAACTTTTCAATAAATGCATCTTTGTTTAGAATTAGCGACCGGATAAACGACCGGTCTAATATAAAGTGTCACAATTAATTAAGGTCGCCCAATCTGAGCCCTAACACTATTTACATAAAGGTCATAAAATCATCATCATAAACGTCGGATACCAACCCGCAGCGGCCCGACACCCGCTAATTGATGGCGGCACTAGTTTAATGTGATCGCGTTGATCAGCGCAGGTTCCCACTGCCCGGTGGACACATTTCTTTGTTATTTCCATTTTATTATGTTTTCGAATGTAATAAAACGGCTACTTATCGAATTTAAATCAGTCGTTAAACTGTGTGCGTCTCGATGTTTGTTTTGTAGCAAACTTCTGTTTTTTGCAACAATTTCAACGTTTTTATGGCCGCGAAATGGAAGCCATTTTGGTAGTAAAATTTAATTTTCACGATTGTTAATTTTAGTACTTTAAGATCATTAAATAAGTCGAAATAATTCTTTGTTTGGTATTAAGAAGAAATTTATGGATTCTTTATCATAATATAATTTAGTGTTATGAGCTTTTCCCAAGTGATCAGTAGATAATACTTTATTTAAAAATATTGCAAAGTTTATTATTTACTTTGCTGAAATGCGGTAAATAATGTGTGGCATTAGTGACGTTTAAGTTTTACTCACAGAAATTCTCAGAAATTAGATATTATTTTCTATGGATGAAATTTAAGCTAAATCATTTTTTTATTGCACTGGTTCACATGTTTGATAGAAATGGTTGTGCTAGAAAGTAATGTCCAGCTTACACTCCAGACGGACTCCCCCCCCCCCCCGCGCCCCGCGGCGCCCGCGCAACACCTCAACGACTTTATGATCCATAAACCCACTTGTTTCCTACAACTGCAGTAAGTAAAGTGCCTATCGACTCGTTACAAAGTTCTTAATATCACCATCATTAATTGATACAACTTGTTTTATCTGAAATAGTCTCATATACCCTAAGTTTTATTGGCGATAAAAAATTTATGTTCTTATATGTTGATGGCAAAGTAATTTTAATGGCTGCCCACCGCGACTGGCGTTGTTTAGGGGCAAGGGAGGCTCGGACCAACACTTTATAGGATATTTACTTCAGGAAGCCGTTAGCAAGTCTAGACACCTTCACCTTAGTATCAAGTAGTTAGGATACTTGTTGAAGAGAAGTAACAGTTAGAGATAAGCTCAATAACGATCAGAAAATAGAACAAAACCAGTTGACTCATGTAATTAAAAAAATCAGAGATCTCTACATAGCAACGTCAATGATTTTCATTACTGAAAAGTGCATCATGACTCTCAAAAGTGTTTAACAAGTAATTAACAGCAGTTGCAGCCTCCCTGGGCGGCTGCGCGCGCGCCGGCGGGTCCGTCCGCAGCACGCGCGCGGCAGCTGGCGCGCTTCCTCTCAACTCTGACACCGCAATTGACCGCAGCTGCTGGCACCCGAGTGACATAAGACCGACCAATTAGAACCCCCTCTACCATTCATAACACAGAGGGGGGAGAGCACGTAAGATTGGATTAACAAACTGTCATCTGCGCCGAGGCCGACCGTGCGCCATGAGCAATAGAGTGGGATTCTGAGTGCGGGGCCATTAAGATAAGTTTGTAAGGAGTTGTTATTGTGTTACTCAATCGGAGTTATGAATTGAAGTGGTTGCATCAACGAGGCGCTTCCGCCGAGCGATGTGTTTGTGAGGCACCAACAGCTGGGACTAGATACTTGTTACTAGTTTGTTCATAAACAACTACTTACATACATTGTGTTATTAGATAAACTAATTGAGGACGGCAGTTACACAATATTTTACCTAACATGCAATGCAAGTAATAAACTGAACGGTTAAACAGAATGCAATTAATACTAAAAGAAACCAATTATGCTTTAAAATATTGTCAATGTCAAACCACATTATGTCATAAGTCATAACAATCATAATGGCTTGAATAACCCACGCAAATTGCAGTTAAGCGCAAGTATTATCAATGGAAATGGATAAAATTGTATTTCTGAGTAGGATTATCGTGTGAGAAGGTGGTTCCACCGCTGCAGCGCCGCCATGGCGACCGCGGCCCGGCTCGCCGCGCGGGCGCCCCGACGGCGCGACGGACCAGACCACGCCCGCACCGACCCCGACGCGCATCACCGATACCCGGTCAACTTGCTGGAAAACTACTCTCGACAATATCTTGAAACATTTTTATCTCCTGAAGCTTTGAAGAATTTGGATATGGGTAGCGCAAAACCCTGGTACACCGATGATGATAAAGCCTTCCAAAATATAACGATGATGGGCGGTCCAGAACCAAATGAACCATACACTGTGTTGCAAGACATTGTGGATACGACCGTCGTGTACGCGTGTGACCCACGTAGATCCTGCATGCGAAAACCTCAGCTACCTATCCGCTCAGAGTTCACTGGGAACCAGAATCTCGAAACAAATGTAATGTGTGACTGTATCTCAAGCCCTCAACAAAGCCCTGGAAACGTCCCGAAACAGCCACCGTGTTTTGAGGAGTGTTACAACGATAAATCTAGGTGTGTTTGGTGCGAACAGGAGGAGATGCGGCGGCGCCGGTCGCAGTTGCGCCAGCGGACCAGGCCCGGCCCCAGCCTGGAGCTGCGGTCCGCGCCGTGCCCGCTTGCGCCGCGCCCCGCCTCCTGGTGGCGGCCGCCGTCCCGGTTCGGGCCGCGGCCGCCCCGCTCCAGCGAGCCCTTCATCCCGTACTCGCACCGGCACAACTCGCGCTACCACGAACACTGCACGGTGGAGCGTTACGACCTGCAGCCCGGCCAGCAGCGCGGTCCGCAGCCCGGCCAGCAGCGCGGTCTGCAGCAAGGACAGCAGCGAGGACAGCAGCAGGGACAGAAGCACGGACAGCAGCACAAGCAGCGCCGGCCGGAGCCGCCGCGGGGGCAGCCGGCGCGCCAGCGCAGCACGCTGCCGTCGTGGCGCTGCCCCCCCCGGCCCTGCTGCCGGGACCTGCCCGTCATGCGCCGGAGCACCATCCCCTCCCGCACCGACCTCTGCTGCAGATACTGACCACTCGACACGGGCGCGATCGATCCTGCCCATGCATTTCAATAAACGTAACTGAGCTTGTCGCAGTTTTTTATTTGCAGATGATTGTAGGATAATGGAGGCTAAAGGGGTCAGCAGCTGCGGAGAAATGCTTGATTGGATAATGCGCGGGCGCGGGCCGCAATCGACAACTTTTAATTTTGCATAAAAAATATATATCTATGCAAATTACTTTGTACACTTTCTTAATTGGCATGTGTAAGTAAATAAACATTAAAGTATTTTATGTAAGGTGTGTATGGAAAGTGCATTTATTACGAAACTTAGTAAAGGTTATTGCTACGCTAAGTCAAATCAGGAGACCATGTTAGTATAGTATGTATATATTTTTGGTTTCTGTCGTGTTGTGGTTGGTGACCCCGGCGCCGCCAGGGTCGCGGCACGCGTCCCGCTGCCCACGCGCATCCCCCCGCACCCCGCACTCCGGGCCCCTCTCATTGCATCAATCCCTCCTGGCTTTCTATTTGCAAATTACTATCATTGAATTATTGCTCGCTTGCCACTGTTTCTATATTGAATCAAATTCGTTTAAGGCCATGTAGTTGTTGTGAAGTGCAGCAGGAAGTTTGTCACTTTATTAACAATAAACTTAATTACTTAAAATAATATTGATAACAACAGCCAAAAATACACTCAAGAGCAATGATTCCGGCTCACTTAAAGAATCCAAAAAGTTAATAAAATAAATTGTGTTTAATAGTCAAAATAATCAGTAAATTCATATGTTTTTTCCTCGCCATGTTTTCCATAGCTTTATGTGCGTTATAAGTATCTTAATTGTTTTATTCACCTAATTATTGCTACAACAAACTGGGACTCGAACTCAATCTGCGGTATGGTAACCCATTTCCCATGCACTGGCTAGACCATCGCGAAGTTTTATATAGGTTTTATGAAAATATTGAAACAAAAAAAAACAACTTTTGTAAATAGGTCTAATAGTTTAAGCCGTATGTTGATTGTATATTCACATATTAACAAAATTAAGTTTTTATTGTTTTATTGTATTCATGATTGTTATGATGGCATCTGTTCCGGGTTCTATCTACGATGTGATCGTAGGGTGGGTATCAGTTTACGCGATCAGTAGACGGCTGAGGCCTCAGACACCGCAGGGTGACCACACTAAACCGAAAACTACAATCTACTTCATAATGTCTTTGTTTATTCCATTTTCTTATCTATACATCAGAAATTTAAAAAAATGGTTACAAAAAGGTTCGTTTTCATATTAATATTATTTTTATCTATGGTGTTATAGTTCCGTCTCGATACCGCCTCTCCATCGATCATAGCAACAGACAGACAGACAGACACGGAGGGGAACACCAGTTATCGGCGCGGACAATTAAGGAGGTTGTAAATTTGGTTAAATTTGACCACTAATACGTGATGCGCGTACGCAGTAATTATAAATTGTTAACGCTTGTGACGGTGGTGTTAAGTTAATTAAAGTTGAGCATGGTAATTGTTAACGCGCTTTGAATTTTATGTGCTTCATAGCGAGGGACAGAAATATATTTCTTATTAGCCTTAATCATATTGATGTGTCTTTATATTATCGGTTTTTATGGTGTATTATAATCTTTTGTATGATTTATATTAAATGTTTTGATAGGGTGAGGTTAGATATAGATTCTTTAGGATCTAGAACGAGCGGTGGTCGCTGCGCAGTCGCGGTGATACGGACCACGACGCGAGGTTGCTTGTTGCTAGGACGCAGGGTAGCGGGAGTTCAATAGAAACCCAATAAATGTTAAATCGTCAAACGATCACACTGTGATTCACTGGCCTTTGCCACGTGTATCGTCTAGGTGGCCAGACACTGCTTGACTTTTCACATTTATATAAAAATAAGTGGCCGCCCGCGACTCCGTTCGCGTGGAAGTCAGTTACTGTAGGAATGAGAAGTTTTCCCGCAGTAAAAAGTACCCTATGTGTTATTCTGATGTAAAACCTATATAACTGTGAAGTTTCATCCAAATCCGTCCAGTAGTTTTTACGTGAAAGAGTAACAAACATCCATACATCCATACATACTCACACACTTTCACGTTTATAATATTAGTAGGATGTCTACCAAATAAATTGTTACATGTAAGTCGCCACACTCGTAAGTGCAAGTGTTTGGATTTAAGGTGTAGTCTAGATGTATTGGTGTGTTTTACTCGATCTACTTGAAATAATTAATTTTAACACAAACCCCCTACTGATTAACACAGTTAAAACCTGTATTGTTTAAACTGTGTTTTGTCCCTGTCACTTACGAAAATGGTCGAAAAGAATTTTATAACAAGGGAAATAGAATTTTGCCCAACACAAGGACACTATGTATACATTTAACGCACCGAAGATGCGGGTCGCACCTCCGACCAGCGACGAGTGGTTTGCGTCATCGCGCGCGCGACTCCGGCGCAGCTCTCCCCCGCCGACCGCGCGACCAGCCGATGTCAACTCAATAAGGAACCTCCATAAACTGATTATCATGTTATTATTTGTCGGCGATATCAAAGGATGTCAAATGTGACGGACGCGAGTGACTTTGAAGATCCCGCGCCTGCGCAGAGCCAGCCGTGCGCGCGCGACGCTCATTTACATAGAAATAACCAACCGCCCTTTGTGGCCGTAATGAGAATATATTATATTTTAACTTAATTTAGAAATTATACGCTAGACATTTGTTCTGTTGTTTTGTTTGTCTGACGTTTTGTGTGTGTTATCTTAATTATGAAAGTTACTTCAATATTAAAATGTTAATGAGTTGTGTTTGGAATTGCAATTTATCATCAATCTTACTGTTTTTATATCTCTTTTGTTATTGTTTGAATTAAAACAAAAATGAAAACGCCTTATCGTATAAATTATTTTTTTGTAGAACCTATGTAGAAAAAGTACATATTTTAAATGATTAAGCCTCATTACATTGATACTGTAGATCGGATCTATAGATCAATCGATCAATGATCCATCTGTCAGCGGCGTATAACTACAGAATAACGATCGCTGGGCCATTAATCATTGAAGTGGTTTATTTTTATTTATTAAGTAAATAAATAAACATAAATAAATAAATGGTCGGTCGCCGACGACGGATTGTCGACGGATTGTATACTGCTGCACTAGACTTGGTACCTAACTTAATATAATTAAGTTAGGTTTCTTTAATTACTTACCGATATAAGTGTATATATGCCTTTTAAAGGCGTATGTTATATTTACACAAATCTCTGACAGTTAATAATAATTTTAACTAAAATATGTCTTGCAATAACTTGTTCATAAAAAAAACAGCAATTACTGTAGGACAATGTCAATGTTTTAATTTTAATTGCTGATAAGTAACATGTGCCACAGTGCAAATGTACCTCATTGCAATTGCGTCCTCATGACATTCTAATAAAGGTAACTTTAGAACATAAGTGGATTTGACAAGTGGTTTCAAAATATTATAGGACGCAATCATTAGGACACGTATACATCCTCTAGATGTCAGCTGTCAGCTGTCAGGTTATTGACAAACTGTAATGATGCCATCAATGCGTCGGCGCAGATCAAGACCGAATTCATAAATTAAATGTTTTGACATTTTGTACTATTAACGATAGAGCATAATAATTCAATAAAATGTACTTTATTTTTCTTTAATTCTTTACTAATTTTATTTAAATGTTTTTAAAATGCAAGTACTACAATGTTACCTTTTCTATCTTAGCTAGTCGATGTTTTGTGCTGTCGGTATATGAATAAGGCGTATTTTTCATGAAAGCCTCACGGTGATTTGCAACGTCCGTGGCAGTGAACAGACTTTCCAATCACGACGTCGCGCTGGACCAAGCCCGGCTCCGGCGCGATTAGGATGAAGAGATTGCATTTCTTATAACTGTACAATCCTGCAATTGCTGCGAGTACCCATTCTTGATATAGTTAAAATGATTGTTTTGTTTATTAGTTTTAAATATAATGTACAACATAACAAGCTTTAGCAGCATATATGTATTACACGTTTTTAACATCTGTATTTATTTAATTGGTGATGTGTATTAAAAATTAGGCGAACGTTGGCAGAATTAAATTGTTTACATTAATTAGTATTAGTAAGAGTATATAGGTATTTTGAATATCATTTTTTTTGACAATATCAAGGATTGTCCAGCATCCAGGCTGTGTCTGCAGTGCCCTGCGCGTGCGTCGCCCCCGCCTGCACGCGGCGTCGCGGGCCGCCACATCACACGACACCGCCGCTTTCATCTCACCGCCAGCCTACACCACTAAACACTATCTTACTACCACGAAATAAAGCTCATGTTACTGTGACGTGCAGCCGATATCATTCAATATCTTTATTAATGTTACGAAGCTCCGATGATCGATGATAGCTAATTACTAGAAACATTTTTATTAAGTTGACAGTCGCGGACGACGTTAAACTTTCGACTCGACCGACCGCTAATAAGGTTGAAAATCTTTTGATGGTTCAATTTTTTGTGAGTTTTGTAAGTTTACCTGTGGTTAAGCTGGGTTGAGATAAGTTTTTTTAGTTTTGCAGAACCTGTATATTTGTTTAGATTACCATAATGCTAACAAAGTGCAAAACAATGATTAATTTAGTAAACAGATTATGTAATGGAATATTTGATGGACAATGGAGTACCTTAACAGTTAACCGAGGATTATCGAGTGGAATATTAAAATTAGTGAATGGAAAACTGTAAAGGCAAACCGCATTAACTGTCTGGCTTGAAATAGCTTTAACTTAGTAGGTATTTTTTAATAATAAAATATTGAGAAACAAAATAAAATTATACGTTTAAAAACTAAAGATAAATCTTTAAAGCAGTATTCATGTTGTTCCGATCAGGAATCCCACTTGTCGGCGATCTACAAAGGAGGATTAAGCCTTCATCTTAATCTCATTTTGATCGATTTTCAGTGAAGTGTGCAACGGCCCTAATTCGACCATCATGTGTAAGTCTCTGCAATCCGTTCAACAGCCTCTCATAACCAACTCAGCCTATTCGAATATTATGAACGAGTCGGGTGTCGCGTGGGAGTCGCATGGATCTCGGGGGTCAGGTCACATTGGTCGGTGGACGTAGATCTGTGGAACACTAAAACAGTTTCTGTGTTGCACTCGTGCGCAGGCGGGCGCAGTGATGTGTGAAACTTGTTGTGATCACTCCGGTCCTCTCGCAACCTATAGCATCATTACATAGTATCATCATCATCTTTACATAGTATAAATCCAAGTTGCCAATTCTGTCTGTTTGTATGTTTGTCCACTAACTCCTCCTAAGCCAGTAGACGATTTTGAATGCGGTTTTCACCATTAAACAGGGTTTTTTTTCATTTAAGTTTGTAAATAAAGTACAATCAGAAAAAGTTTTTTTTATTTGTCCAAAATTCAATGTTTCGTGAGCCAGTCGGCCAATGTTAGATAAATTTAAATTACTAAATGTAACTTTGTTATATTTTTATCCTACTAATATTATAAATGTGAAAGTTTGTGAGGATGTATGGATGGATGGATGGATGGATGGATGGATGGATGGATGGATGGATGGATGGATGGATGGATGGATGTTTGTTACTCTTTCACGTAAAAACTACTGGATGGATTTGGATGAAACTTTGCAGTAATAAAGGTTATACATCAGAATAACACATAGGATACTTTTTACCGCGGGAAAACATCTCATTCCCACGGGAAACCGACTTCCACGCGAATGGAGTCGCGGGCGGCCACTAGTTTGTCATAAATATTATCAAAACCACACTTTATAACTATCTCCACGATGAAAATTGAAATTTCAACTTTACTGATACAGAAACACCTAAAGTAGGTGTAGCCTTCTCATATGCCACTATTTTAAAGAACACCTACGGTGCCGGCCAAATAAAAGGAAATGTTATAAATTAAACACTTGTATTTGTGTGTCTTTGTCTGTCTGTGCTATTAAAGGTCCTAAAAGGAATCAATTATATTCCGTTTTTTAAGGTGGCTGAATCGAAGGTGCTATAGACACAGATACTCGTTAATACATTGCAATGTAGTTTTCACCGATATCGAGGATCACACGAGTTAAGAACCGGCACCAGCCAGCATTCAGACAATTTACCAAACTCCTGTGTTATTTCCTCTCTGAGAAATATACTACAAATATGTAGGTACTGTATTACATATTAGTATTTCTCAAAGCATACATCATCATTACATAGTATAAATCCAAGACGCTAATAGTGTCTGTTTGTATGTTTGTCCGCTAACTCCTCTTAAACCAATAGACGGATTTTAATGCGGTTTCCACCATTATTTATTTTGTACTTTATTTGGTAAAAAAATAAAATTCAGATAAAGTTATTTTAAATTAGCTAAAATTCAACGTAACGGGAACAAGCAAGTTTTGAGTGGTAGAGTCTAGCTGTAGGTTCTGTCTGTAGCGATTACTGGGCTAACTCGACCGGTGAAATACCACCGTCGCACAGAAAACCATAGTGAAGTACGGACGATGTTCCTGCGTTTCGTTCGGTGAGTGCGGTATCAGGTGCCCAATTTTCTCAAAGGTCAGCAACACACCCCAACACCCACAGTGTTGCGGGTAGTCATGGGCGGCGGTGATCACTTGCCATCAGGTGACCCGCATGCTCGTTTGCTACCTATATTATAAAAAAAAGTCGCGCAAATTTTTTTTGCGATTGCGAAACCATTGCGAAGCGTGGGCGGGTCGCTAGTCTATGCATACTCGCCTGGCCCTGAACTTCTGCCCATTCGCACACACCGCGCTTACACAACTGTGGCGACGTTTGCCTATCTTTTGTTTATCGTGGCAAATATTAATTCAATCAATTAAAAAAATAAACCGCGCCAAAAATGAAATGAGCAGCTGTGGAAACAATAAACAAAAGAAATTAGATTATTTATTTAATACCTAACTATCATTGCAAAATGAATTTCAGAAAATTTGCGTTTCCTTGATATGGTATTGTATATTTGATGCATATTTTTAAATGAGGAACTTAATATTGTCACTTCCTAGAATAGAGTAAACCCCTAAAAAGTTTTAGTACGGTTTTCGTCATTTATAACGTAGACTTCGGTAAGCAAAAATTCTATGTTTCGTCGTATGACGTAAACGTATGATCCTCGTCTACGGCGTAGCGCGGCTACGAAGTCTGTAGCTGCTACGAGTCGGCTGAAATACGATTTTCTTTCGTCTAGTAATAAGTGGTATCTAGTCAGATTTCATTATCATTATTTCCGATACAGTCATGATAGCTTCTCTTCTTACAAGACTTTTTTATGAATGTATCATTTAATTACAATTTATTAAAGTTTGTAAATTATAATAGTTTTTAACCAGTCTATTTATTCAATCAACGCAATATTTTTTATTTTGCAGTATAACTATCTGTAATAATAGCAGACCACGTCTTAACTACAAAATAATATACAGTATTTATATGCGAAGCTAGTTTATTTTGACAACGTGTGTAATATAAGATATCTTATGGTAGTTTATTAAAACGAAACTTAAGTCTGAAACTAGTATTAAATCGTTTTTTACAATCAATACAAAATAAAATCTAGTTGGTGTTGTCTGTAATATTCGATTCTAATAAAAGAGAGAAAGATCATCCGAAATTCTGATAAAAGAGTCCTTATTTTGATTAGCTTAAACAATTTATTAAATCTAAGTGTCATTTCATAATACGACTAATAGTTTTAGACTGCAGACACAGACCCTCATAGCAAAATACGTAAATAATTTGTACGTTAAGTTATATTATCTAGTTTAAAAGGGCTTCATATCCAAAAAAAACTGCACTTAATTGTAAAAGCATTTTTTAAGTGTAAGATCGTTTTTTGTCCCTCCAATGCTTCTTTATTCGCAATAATCGCGCGCCTCATTGTTGCGGGCGAACCCGCGAGATCGTATCTAGTTTCTGAGGTCTTGTGTCAAACACGCCGCCATCTTGTTATCTTACATTACCCGCGCTGTGGGAAAACAGGTGCGAACGGGTGAAGCACGGAGAAACACGCCTTTTAGTGTTATAAGTAGCTAATGTTACACATTGTTGTATTGTGGGTGTATTAGCTGTGTGGTACGCGATAATGTTTCTTTCATACGGAACGCTAGTTTCGCGCAGACCGCGCCGACTCCCACGCAGCCCCGCGCAGGCGCACCGCCGACGTATTCGATATCACAGACGCCGACTATTTATTCAACAAGTGATAGGTTCGTCAAATACCAGGTCTCGTTTTGTTTCTTTCTTATCAAGATTCTCTAATTCATATTAATAACAATAAAAGTTTATTCTGTATTATAATTGAGATAGAGTCGATTATTCGTTGTGATTTTATTAGTAAATTGGTTTGGTTATTTTGTATCGGTGGTGTGCGTCGGCGCAGATCAATTAGAGCGGGCGTGTCTCGATCATTATCGACCGGCGACTAGATCCCGACTCGATTACACACAGATTTATTAATTAATCGATATCCAAACATCGTCCGTCATCGTTCTGATGCCAGATAAAACCTTTTTTGTTTCACAACTTTTAGTTTTACCGTTTTAAGATACTTCTAGGATTATACTGAAGCTAACACCAGGGAATGAGTTTAAGATAAGTTGATAACTTTATCTGCACACACCGTTACAATCCTGATTAGGGACTGGAATGCTATTTGCCATTGTGTCTGCAGGTAAATAAATAAATAAATAATCCGGAGTTAAATCAACTAAAATGTAATCGTTATAGCATGGTTCTATAGAAGTATTAGTGTGAGTGGTCCTCAGTAATCCATCCGAAACCACTAACTATATCCGATTACACTAAACATTTACTATTAACTAAACTATTCACTTACAATAATCTCTTAAAAAACTCAACCGATTTTTTACGAACAAAGAGATATTTTAAAAATATAATTTTCAAGAGGCAAGCTCATAAAAGGACTTCCTTTTTAAGTTTTTAATCTGTGGAATGATTGAAGAGATAGTAATAAGAAGTGTTTTTTGCGCATTAGGCAAAGGGTTGCAGTTGTGGCGGTGTAATGGTGCGTGTGCGCAGAAGTGGCGTTCAGTTACAGCTACATACACGCATGCGCGACGTAGGTACGCGGCGCATACACAGATATGAATATTTCGCAACATCGGGTAGGGTGAGCATCATAATCATCTTTTATTGCATTATCATTTACATATTCAAAAAAACCAACATGGAAAGAATCTTAAGTTCGGGTTAAAGGAGTGTGAACCAGGCTTTTGTAGTACCTATATTAGTATAGAATGAAGATGTTTTTTAATTTAATCTATCAATTCCATTTAAGGAAGATTGAATAATTATAGCAAGCCTACATGGTAACATTGTTGCATTTGTCCACCGCACACGAACACGATGCTCACCACAAGACACTCAACCCGGGTTTGCTCGCTGCGCTGCATCCTTGCACTTATTAAACATATCTTGTAACGATAAATCTGCTGGAGTCATCGCCTCACACCTCCTTGCTGCCTGGTGATAAGGTGTAGATCCGCGCGCAGCGTCGGGGGACGGCTTGGATGCGCGAGCGCAGATGTGTTACGTCTTTGTTGAATAATTTGCGTTTTCCGGTTTAGTGGGCGCGTCCAAGAGGATTATATTTGCTGCTTGAGACCGTGTCTGCTGTGTGTATTGTGTGCGCCCTGTCGGTGGTGTACTATAGATGTGTGGAGTTAACTGAGTGGCGATGAAAGGATTAATTTGGTTTCAATAAGAACAGTCAGCAAAAAAGTAATACATATTTCGTTTCAGCTACATTTAATAAAAAAGAAAGTTTGGTAGAAGACATTTATTAAGCATAAATTTTTCAGTTAACATTGTTATTTAGGCACAAATTAATATCTGAAAGGCGGCCTCTCTTTAAAGCACCGATCTAAAAAACTACCCGTTTTTTACCACAATTTATCACCTTCTACAATTGTTTGTATCAATTGGAATCTTTGTAATGACTTAATTTTACATAGCATTTATATTACCCCTTTCTTCTACTAGCAAATCCAACTCTATCATATACATATAGGGTTGACATTAGTTAACAGTCGGCCGCAGGTCGGTTGTCGTCACTATGTTTAACCCTTTCATCGCGGAAGTGATTTATTTCCCACAATAACGTGGAGTCGAGCTGCGAGTCCTGGCTGGGCGCGGGGGGACATTGTTGCATGTATTGTGGTGACAAAACTTATAGTTACTACTCACGGAGAGATGCGAAGATAACATAATGTAGTAACTTCGCGCTGATGCCGTCGCAGATAGGTAGGTTACCTTCATTGGTATGAAAGGTTCACTTTACACGTATAGAAAAGGTTTAGTTGCCATTTAAGTTTGTCGGTAATACCCATTCCATTATAAAAATGAAGCGGGAATGTTAAACAAGTAAAACATAATAAGATGTAAAGAAAGAACGTTAAGAAAAAAATATTTACGCAAAGGCTTTCTTTTCGCACTTAAAGGAACAACACCAAAACGCAGGATTCTATTGAAATATATTTATTTAAATAAACATAACGCGGCTGACAGAATCCTATCCACAATCGTATTAAATAAACCATTAAAGGGACCACTTAATTGCGTTTTTTACTCCGTCGCTTTTTGTTATTCGCGTCAAGTGCTTTATCCTGTATCCATCCTCCTATACATTCACAGATTATACGGAATGGCCCGGCATTGTCCGGGTTCGAGTCCCGGCCGGCACCGGCAAAGGCTTCTTCGATTGAGACATCTGACACTGGTTCAAACGCGCCGACTCTATAGCTCTTTAAAATATTACAACTAAAGGAGTTTATCAACGAATTATCAGGTTATCGCCTCTAACTCGAGAGCGGTAAGGTTTGATTCGTAAAGTGTTCAGTTACATGAACAGACATATTTGTCGAGACGTTATACGTTTAACCCTTATATCATTGAGTGAGGCTTTGTTGTATGAAATTTGTCAGATGCGTGTGTATAGAGCCTGGCTTGTTTCCGAGCCGCGCACACTAGGCGACGTCACACAATGCCGTGTTATTGTTGTGTCAACTATTGACGAGGTTTTTGTCGCTTTTTACGACGATGTGTGAATGTCATTCCACTTTATCATTGCATTAGTAGCCGCATTAGGGATCAAATAAACGTATTACGAGAGGTTTTTTTTATTTGTCAAAAATCAGTTTTTTATCTGGTAAAGTGTGATCTTTAAAATAACTACAAGCATATTTTTTTACTTTTAAAAGTCATTCTCAGAGTGTGTTATTCATCGTTGCCAATAATACTCCTTATACTACTTGGTAAGATCTAATTGCTATTTCCTTGTTTCTCAGTTCATCATAAAGTGACAACTGGCCTGCGCCCACGCATGCCGGCCAGTAATTAGATTAGTTAGAGTCACATCTGCCGGGTCAATAATGCACTTAGCGCTAATGTACGTGGTTCTACTACTACATACATGTTTCCTATACGGCTTCTTATATAAATGGGCCAAATTATGACGGAAAAGAACAATAATGTGTACAATAATCAATTATTTATTAATTTGTTTAATTTTATTAAAGTAACTTTTTGGAAGTATGTATCTCAAATACAGACAAGTTGCCTTTTCTAATTATCATCAAACTTCGTCTAAATATCATTACTTATTGTGATACAACTTTCAAATTAGCTAAAATTCAAGGTGGTCTGCTTCTCAGGCTTCTAATATTTTAGCTAAGGAATTTTACATGTCAAAACAAAGCGACGTTACCACTGATTCACTTCATCAGTTCCATTCTAAATATGTATCTGAAATCTGGAATGTTCTGTAACGCTATACATTTGCAGGCATGTTGCGTCCGTTCGTCAATGATGGGCACAAATCACCGAACCGCTTAGTCCCGCGCCCGGTGACGTCATCACCCACGTCGGACTACACGATTAGCTTCCCACTAATTGAACTGACGCTTTCTGTGGAATATACTTCTAATGTTTTCATGTAAATGTAAGACAAGGTGAATTTGTGTCCCACGGTACGAGATACGACGCATGAAGAACATCAAGTTTGTTTTAGTAAGGAAAAAATATCTCAAGCTAAGCGCCGATCAGTGTGCGCAGTGAGATTTCGCGTACAGTAGTACCTTTTTAATTTACCTATTCTTTAGAGTAAACCTCCGACCCAACTTTCGACGGTCTGATACAAATAGATAATCAAAACTCGTACTGATTTCATAAACCTTTATGATTGTGTTTGAAACAATTTCAGTATGGCTGATTGTAAAGTCGTCCCCACAGTTCTGTTAAACATTCAAGGTATATACCACAGTCTGACGACCTCTGTGGTGCAGCGGTATATATGCCGGACTGCTCAGCGGATGGTTCCGGGTTCGATCGCGGGTTGGGCCAATTTCGTCAAAATGAATTTGGCTCGTGTCTGGGTGTAACTAGGTGTGAACTAGGTTCTCCCCTAGTCAATTGTGTGGTACCTATAGTACAAGCTTTGCTTAGTTTAGGGCTATCCATTTGGTGTGTTAGTCTGGAGTCTGGAGATTTATACAGGCTATCGGTCCGGGTCCGGAGTCGCGCGGGCGCACAGCTCGTCCGTACGTGATTGTTATTATGTCATTAGGTTTGTTTGTTTGTGTGTGCACGCGGTGTGACAATTGTCGTCCCACGCCGAGCTGGAACCTGTCATCTTGCGACATATTGCTGGACTGTGACTCTCAAACTTCACCTGGCTACATCCCAGTTGGCCCACTCGTCTTTTTCTCTGATTGCGACAGGGGCTTGACTAGTGCAAAACAAATGTCGAAGTGTTTGTGATAGAGGTGTATCTGAAACTAGGCATTGCCAGAATTATCGCGTAGAAGCACAAAAATGTTGCTGAATATATTTTCTTATGGCTGATATGCTTGTAAATAGAGGCCACGATTACCCAAAATTATATTGAACTTATGTGTTTATGTTTATATCTGCACTAGTAGATTGATTCAGGTAAGGGTAAAACCATTTGAGTTAAAATAATTTAAGGTATGGCCTTTTCTTTCCACAACCATTGAACAAGAGAATCATTTGACTTGGATAAATATCAAACATAATTTATGTTCTCTTAAGCCGCTACCTACGCGAACTGCAGTCCTAGATTTTAAATTTTCGTACTATTCTAGTAAAAGATTAAGTTTGTTTAAAAAGCTATTTAGTAATAGGGGCCTAGGTTTGAATATCTCATATCGAGTAGGAGGATGTCTACAAGATCGCCAGCCAACAATTGCGTCCAAGTGAGTTCTTCCTGCGCGCGCGCCGGCCGCCGAGTTAGCGACCAGCCATCGCGCCTGCGCACTTCGCATTACCGAATTGCTATTGTACAAATAAAAGTAAGATTGAGGTACCTTTTACAGATAAGTTCCACACACTTAAAAAGTAGGTTATCATTTAAAAAAGCGTGTTAAAAGAGTTTTAGTGGTGTGTTTAAGTACAGATACGATGTAGTTTCTAGTGTTCACGTAATATTCCTTGATAGCTCTTTAACGAGAGCATCATTGAGGCCAGTAAACAACCTACAGATAAATGTTTTTATTGAGTTTTCCTCGTTGACGTACTGCCTACGTGCCGACCAAATATTGTGAGCATTAACTGCGCCACGCGACATCGGAACAGTACAGTCAACTTACAAACATTTTGTATTACAATATCAAAGTTATTTATGAACCGATCACAATAATTGGACACAGAGTTTAAGCTATTGAAGCAGAGTATTAGGTACACCTGTGCATACCTATATTGCTTGTATGTAAACGGTCACAACTTTCAGCAGTAAATAGAGGTCAAACATAGTGTGCACTTCTAAATTCATGTCGACATAGGTTAAAGATACTCGTAGTATAGTATACTCTGTACATCGACACGGTAGGGGGCTTGTGCCAGCTATAGGTATTGCGTCTCTACCGAAGAATTATTAATAAGGGAATCTATTGGTAATCTATCCTATTACTCTTTCACGTAAAAACTACTGGACGGATTTGAATGGAACTTTACAGTAATATAGGTTATACATCAGAATAACACATAGGGTACTTTTTACCGCAGGAAAACTTCTCATTCCCAGGGGAAACCGATTTCCACGCGAATGGAGTCGCGGGCGGCCACTAGTTAGTAATAAGAGAAAGTTTTTATAGTTCAACATGCTCTCTGTCTTATTGTTTAACATAACATACTTATACTAATAATCTGGTGTTATCATTTTGCAGATTTCTTATCACTTGTTTGTTTATTTGGTAATTTCCTTGGATGAGTAATCGATCGATTATTTCGTGTCAAAACAATTTGTTTAAAGTTATTATCATTATAAAACAATATAAGTATTATGCTGAAGTCATCATTCATTGCATCATTTATTTTAATCATGTTTTAGCTATTTTAAAGTTTAATGAATAAAACATTAATGGAAATCGTTAAGTTAATAATCCAATGAGATTCATAAGTAAAAAACAATAAGCCCTTGTAACTTTAGAATAAATAATCAAAAGCAAGTACTGCTGACAAAATATACAAAAAATCTTAAAATATACATTAGTTTTATCAGTCGGAAGTGCCAATGCAAATAATATAACAAAACAGAAGATTATTATAATTATGTGATTAGATATGTATATTATTATTGATGCTAGAATATGGAGATATAATCTTCTCTATCTTATCGTAAAATTATATATATCCTCGCAATAACAAGAAAAAAACATAATTAGACACTGCTATTCACTATCTATTTTAGTGAATTTTACCGTTTCAGAAATAATTCCCTGCTCGTGATGTAAACACTGCGACAGAGGTAGCTTTACTAAACTTACCATCAAACTCTACGAGCAGATATTAAGTGGTGCGGGAAGTTTCCTTACTTAGTTCGTTCTAGTAGGTACTATAATATTTTTTTACTTTTATAGTGTTGAGCGGGCAGTTACGAGAAAATAATTTATATGTTCACTGAATGTACACGTTTTAAATTCTAAATTACGATTGTATAATTTTTGAAAAGAGTGCTGGGAGTTTTTTTCCGCCGGCTTTTTTCTCTCGGTCTACGGTTAGGTGAAGTCGAAGTTGGTAACATTGACGTTCATTAAGTATATGTTGGGTACATTTCTATGATGAATATTTTATAATTTTGATTTTGATTTTGTTCCGTAAGAAAAGATCGATAGGCGTTGGAATTCACCTGATATCAATTGGACCATTGCTATTTACTATTGGATCATGTAAAGAACAAGGTGTTCAATTCTTCTAGTAGTCATCAGTGTGTTTCGCACTGCGCCCGCGCCATCGCTGCTGACTGTCCACCTGCGCATCATTAGTTTGCACTAATTGAATCAATTAGCTGAGAATTAATGAATCGCCGCCATTAGCCCGGGCGTACGTGACTGCAGCCACGGTCCATCACATACCAATCAAAACAATACATTAATTTTAAATTATTAATTGCAATTTAAGTGCAATTAGGTAGTTGTCTAATAAGTGAGATTCCTATTTGTGTAATGTGGCCGGGTCGCCGCCGCGGCCGACCTCGATTGATAATACTGTTGTGAAATATATAAATAGGGTCTTGGATGGATGTGGAAAACTTCAGCTTTCTATATGAATAGATAAGATATCAGGAATAGCAGCAGTGACCAGCCTGAAGACGGCGGAGACAGCTTGGATTGGGTATTTTCTCTTTATAATACAAGAATGCGAATTATGTAAATTCCCATAACATATGCCCATTTGTCTTTTGAGCTACTTCTACGAAGTTTTATTAACAAACATAACCTAAATTAATTTGCTTAGGTATTGTTGAAAAAGGTTAAACTAAAAAAATATTATATAGCGAGGTCCCACGGTGCGCACAGCCCGCACCACACCGCAGAACACACAAACCAGGGCTTGGACTAGGCCAAACTTTAGGTGCAATGTGCGTTAAATTAACGCGCACCGTGGAATCCCGTCGTAAAGAGTTTTTTTAGCCATTTGTATTTCGGTCCGGTAAATATGTCAATTAAATTAAATTAAATTTCATAAAATAAAACAATAATAACTGCACTGTCTGGAAGTATAGACCAATAGCTAGACCGCGGGGAGCGAGCAGGTGCACTAATATGGTCATTAGTCCTATGTTTCTACTGGTTTTGTACAAAATATACTTTTGATCATTCATAACGATAGCCTTAAATAATTTGGCGCTTTAAAACTTGTTTGGTACTAAAATTCAAAAGTGCTTATTATTATTTTTATGTTACGTAACTTGCTTCCTTCCTGCCTGCTAATATTAATTAGGTCGTTCTAAAAATAGATGTGTTAATGATCAAGTGAGTGTGATACCAGCGGCGTGACCATCCCGTAGGCACCTACCGACGGGACTGGCTGCGGTGCTGCTGCTAGGAAACTTATTAATGTGAATTTAATTGAATTGGACACTGTCTTACCTACGTAAGAAACGAAACAAAAGCAAGTTAATCTAATTGGTACTTTGTGCTGTTATATTGATATTAAAATAATATAAATTATCATTTACATAACTTTATAAACTTCATAATTGCATTGAACAGTTAAACTAAAAATATTTTTGACACGTTTTCAGTGCCATTTTTCTGTAATAATGGAGTCCCCGCATCATTTTCATAATACCTGTCTCGCGGGTCCATATACCTACCTATTAAACTTTTTAAATTGTTATGAATTGTAACTATATTGAAACTAAATAATTGGACAACAAACATTAACATAAGACGAGATTGATAAACATACAGGTTATTGTTTTGTTTCGACATCTGAAGCCCCAACTTCCTTAGCTGCAGTGGTCCCAGGAGGCGGTGCGCGCGCGCAGCCCCGGGGGACGCGACCACCGGGGCCTCATTCGACGCACTTGTCTCTACCTTTATTTGATTAATGCCATTTTGATTGATTTGCGAAATTTTGCAGTAAAATTCTTTTAATTTTTTTAAGACTTTATTTACTTACATTGTTTGTAGTAAAAAAATTGAAAGGTCTGTCACCTGTTTGAAACCTGGAAGAAGACAGTCCAGCCATGATACCAAATCAAATGTCTATGTCACTCTTTTCTATTTAGATACTGCACGATTTGTCTAGTTTAGTGTACAAAATATACTAACACTTTAACCTTTTGATTCTGTGTCCTGTAAACTATATGTTCATCTACAAAATATTCTCCTACCTACAAGCTAATCAATTAACTGCTTGGACATCGATCCTCAAGTGTCACTCTATTCACGGGAGTATAACATGAGACAAGTGAAGAATGCAATCCTTTCTCCCGGACAATCGATTATGCATTTATTGTGTGTTTGGTAAAATCGCCGTTATTGCAGAATTCCGCGAACACGGGGATGATGAATGTTCGGAGCTACCGACAGCCGCGTGATTGTGTGTTTGTTTGTGTGATTGTTCGCGTGTTTGTGCGCCCGTCACTCACACGCGTTGGGGGCGCAGTGCTGGCGGGCACAAGAACAGTAGAGTTTGGTGGCGGCAAGTTTAATTTCAATAGGCAAGTATACTTAGTCAAAAATATAAAAGTAAATACTAAAACTAAAGTCGTTGTATGTATACCTTCCTAATGTAGGTTCAATAAACGGTTGTTTGAAGAAAAAATCCTTAAAATTATCTAATTCTAAAACTTTACTTGGACTTTAAAGAACGTGCGAGGAATTGGATCATTTTATTGTATTTAGGTAATCTCGTATTGAACTACATAGTATTTTAAAAGCTTGAAAGAAAAATGTCATGTAATTCCAGAGTACGGGAGGCAATTCCCAAAACTCTAATACCACATGAATATTTGCTGCAAAGTGCATATTAATCACACAAAAGAAGAAGAAGTAGAGTACTTGTTCCTGCATTGATCATGCGTTTAATTCTCCGTTATAATTGAATTGGAAATTACGTCAAGTAATCAGAGTTTTTGTTTCTGTAATCTAATAAACATGAATCATATTCTCGGATCATGTAAAACTGTGTGTTTTTTTAATCTCAGATCGCTACCAGCCACCACTGCGCCCACACCACACACATGATAGATGGACGTTCAATGAGTTTTAACACCAGATCGCGGATAAAGGCGTGTTTTTGCAGCGAGAGGCAGCGGGCGCTCATCAATCTGTTATCTTGTTGTACGAGACGTGGACGGTTGATTTACAAAATAATGGAAAAAATACAAGATTGTTAGGTAGCTGCTTCTGAGATGTGAGATTAACAAGGAATATGTCAGGAAGATACAGAATAACTTAATAAGATACACTTTTTGTTGGTTAGGATATCTAATATGGTGTGATAAATATGGGTCTAAAACACACAAAGCTTCGTTACAGATTTAGGAACGACCGTTTCAGTGGGGTGGTTCTAGGCCACGAGCCGGAGCCGAATGCTTCAATTTCGTTGATAAAGTTAGTCTTTATATTATTGCTTTAAAGGCTGTATTACTATAAAACATATAATTTGTACCAACTTTAACACTTCAATTTCATAATAACTATAAACAAATGAAGAATAAATGTTTACCTTTATTATGAACTAGTGGCCGCTCGCGACTCCGTTCGCGTAGAAGTCGGTTTCCCGTGGGAATGCGAAGTTTTCCCGCGGTAAAAAGTTCCCTTAATTCTTTCATACATATATTTTTAGTATCTAGAACCGTTTTCGCAGCGCAAGCAACGGAAGCCCTCAAGGATGAATAATTTTCCCCATTTTTTTCATATTTTCCATTATTTCTTCGCTCCTTATAGTTGCAGCGTGATGTAATATAGCCTAAAGCCTGCCTCGATAAATTTTCTATTCAACACAAAAAGAATTTTTAAATTCGAACCTGTAGTTTCTGAGATTAGCGCGTTCAAACAAACAAACAAACAAACTCTTCAGCTTTATAATATTAGTATAGATTGGAAAGCTTATATTATAAGTATAGGTAGGTATGATTTAGACGAAACTTTGTATGATATGACCCACATTTTATAATTTTATCGCGGGAAGTACCTCACTGCCCCGGGAAAGGACATTCAGATGCAGGTGAAACTGCGGAAAGCTTGTAAATATTAAACGGGTACCAATATCACCAATTGATTACAAGTAAAACCTACAAAGTAGAATGTAGAAATATAAGTTAGGCTATAAAACCATATCTACAAGTACCTAATATGACTGAATAAATGTAAACCTACACTAAGTAGGTATGTTACGATCATTTTATTACCTTATTTTATTTATAATGTTCATTTTATAACGAAGTTATAAATACTAAGCCTTGTCGTGCCTGATACAGTTTCTTTTGATAATAATTATAACACGCTTTTATTGAACTTACTGAAATTCTTTAGTAATATAAATATGATAATTTACGGTGAATAAAACAGTAATCATTGTTAGGTTTGGTTCCCGTCGGTGACTTTACAGATTTTACTTATAATCCATACGTCCTTATAAGAAAGTAAATATCTAACAAGACGAGCTGCTATTTTTAATTAAGTGAAAGTTACAATATAAAAAATAAAACATTTCCAGAATACAGAAACATATTTAACTCTTCAAAACTCTCTCTTATTATTTTAATTAAACTTCAATAAGAAATCAAACAAATAGTCACCATAGTTCTAATACGACTGACCATGGGAACCTGCGCGCGACCCGACGGAATTAAAACGAAGATCGCTTCATTGTGCGACATGACGAGCGCAGACGTCCGCAAATGGCCGCATTGTACCTCTGTAATAAACAATTTACTGCACAAAGACGAGGGCCTCTGTAAACATGCCTCAATAGCCAATCAACTAGCATTTTATTTTGATTATACCTACATAATAGTACGTTTATAAACATATTCACCATCATGTATCACGGGTCGTTTAAAGTAGAAATCACTGAATGACACGCCGACTGCGGTGACTGACAACATCCAACCTTTCGAAAGCCGTTGATAGAGTTATAATAAATGCATTATATTGTACGCTTCAGTTGAATGTAGGCCTACATTTAAAGCATCAATATTCTTTTTCTTGCAAATTTCTTTGAAAAGTATCGTTTGTGCGCGGTTGTTAGAAGTTAACGAGTCTATTTACAAATTACTAGTCAAGGCTTTCAGGAAATAAGTAGGTATAAGATAATTACGAAGAACACCTGTGCTAATTCACAGCAAATTAAACTGATCGCATCGTAATGTAGGGCACCGCACAAAACTTACAGTTGACTATTTCGGCGAATATGGACCACATTTTGTTGTTCTTTGTTCAATAAACAACGAACAAATATTTTTAAAAACAGTTTTAAGGTGGATGCCAATGTTTCTAAACTTTATCTTGTTTAGGCAAACCATAAATCATTTTAATACCTAGATACTATATTAACCTACTCGATATACCTACAGTAATATTTTTTTTAGAAAGATAACAATAAAGATATTGATATACCTACTTTCTACAAATACAAAGATGATCAAAGTTTAAGTTAAGTAAATAAATGTGAAACCCGAAAAAGAACCTGAACATGAATAAAAATTTATAATAAAAGATTAATAATATTATAACCTCACGTTTGCTAAAAACTAGTTTTGTTTGCACAGCTGTTTTAACAATTATTATTGTAATAAACTTAAATAGAATAAAATTATCATTTATTTGGTTGTTCAAAACTAGGCTAAAAACTAAAAACTGACTGAACCGGAAACCTAGTTCCAGCTGTAACTAGCCAGTGGGTATATTTATAAAGATTATTGCAACATATCTTATCTACAATCAAATCTTACTGACGAGACTTTACTTTTAAATAAAATGCTTATTAATAAATATTAATATGTAAAATATAAATAATTTGAAATATCATATCATATCATATTTTTTAAAATCTTTTAGTCAAAGTAAAAACGTTTTTGCCATAGTAGGTATTATTCTACAAAACTGTTGAGCTAAGTCCTGCGTGTAATAGTACTTACGTATACAAGTAGGTAGTGCCGTCGGCGGCGCCCGCGTCGCGCCTGCACGGGACAACTCGTATTACTCATTAGGTACTCACCAATACTTCCTAGTGTAAGCATCAATAATTAATTGATCTTCCTCTAATATTTATGATTCTTTTGTCATTTATTTATTTATTTGTGTCTCCAGGAGCTTTTGTCCCCAAAGAAAAAGTAGTAAAACAATAGTAATGGCCAAACAGTGGCGTTGATTTACAGCCAGCTGGCCACACGGCGGGGAATTTCTACGAAGAAATGAAAAAATGAAGTATTTTGAACAATGCTAGAGTTTATTTTATTCATTATAATTTTCTTTACCTTAATCCTACTTACGACTATTCAATAAATATACACTTTGGAGTATTTACAACAAGATACAACAATGCGGAATGAGACGCGCAGTCGAATCGCGAGATATTGCACCGCGGCGGCACACTAGTCCGACAGTCTTCTAACACTAGATCACAGATGAGGCGGGGGCCCCGGGGCGGGGGCGTCGGGGGCGCTGCGGGGTCACTGCCGCGACAGCACCGTGACCGGCTTGTAGAGGTGCAGCGGCGGGCTGGAGGGCGGCAGCAGCGGCGACCCCGGCACGAACACGGGCGCGGGGGAGTACGGCAGCGAGTACTGCGGCGCCTTGAAGTAGCGCGCGTACAGCAGGTGCTGGTAGGCGGCCACCAGCGACGAGTAGGCGGGTGGCGGCCGGAGCGCCGTGAGCCGCGCGCGCCCCGCCAGCGCCGAGCGCCGCCGCAGCTTGCCCGTGGCGCCGCCGATGAACACGTCCTCCGCCGACGCGTCCAGCATCCAGTAGTTGCCCTTGCCGGGGTCGTCGTAGTGCCGCGGCACCTTCACGAAGCACTTGTTCAGGCTCAGGTTGTGGCGGATCGAGTTCTGCCAGCCCTGGCGGTTCTCTCTGTAGTACGGAAAGTTCTTCATGATGTACTCGTAGATGCCGTTGAGTGTGAGTCGTTTCTCGGGGCTGTTGCGGATGGCCATCATGATGAGCGCGTTGTAGCTGTAGGCTGGTTTCTCGTGTTTCTTGTCTTTAGTGTCGCTGTCCTTCGGCTTAGAGCAGTCGACGGGCTCGGTTCCGGTGACGTCGAGTTCCACGTCGCTGAGGTCCTCGGAGACGCTGGTGGGCGCGGGCGAGGTAGCTGGGGACACCGGCTTGCTCGCATTCAGTATTGAATTTATACTGAAATCTCCTTCAAACTTCACCATGGTTGATCACTTTTGTAACACAGAATAAACTATAGCGCGGCGCGTGTGCGCAAGTAGCGTGCAAAGAGCAGACTGCGGGCGGGGAGGCGGGCGCGCGACTTTATACTGCGATCCCGGGGCCCCGCCTGCTGCGGCCGGGGGCCCGCGGCGGCCAATCACCGTCGTCCCCCGGCGCGGCCGCTCGCCCCGCCCGCCCCCGCGCCTCGCACGCTCCCCGCACGAAGCTCACTCGCAGCCAGCCACCGACTAGTTTACACTTTTGGACTTTTTGTGCCGCTTTGCAGCTTTACGTTCTAGTGTTGGCGGCTATAAGTTTGTTGCGAAACAACCGTATAAATGTTTATAGTAGAAGCTTTAGCCATTGTTAAAAGTTAATGTCTATATTACTGGACTCTACAATATTAAAATACGTAGGTGTACTCGCTTTTAATAGTACTTTTACTGGTATATTACCTACCTACTATTATGTAGTAACTAGTTTATAAAAAATAATCTTGTGCTACAAATTAATTATTTATATTTAAAGGGATTCTCGGTGATAAAACCGTTTAGTAGTTTAACATTTAGTTAATAGTTATTATAAAGTAGCAAATTAAGTAATTGCTAATAGTTAATAGGTACTCTAGCCGCTCACAGCTGTGCTTGCATAACAATTACAAAGTAACTAATTGATTACATATTTGTTGATGACTGTTCATAAACCATTGAAATTAAAAAAATATAGTAGCAACAAGAAAAATATAGGTAATAATGTGTAAAGTAAACAGCTTTGATTCAACTTGCATTGTATGTATGTGCTCGTAAGTTAGTTAGGGTGGGATCTTGAAAGTTAAAGCTCCACTTTCCGGGTACCGAATTAGCTGTAAGGAGGTAGATTTACAGGTTTATGTTGGATGACAATGCATGGTTATATATAAATAAAATAAAAGCTTGTTTATCAAAAAATAAGTTAAAATATATTATTTCAATAAGTCTAAATTCTAACGTAATCCAGATTACCGTACAATAGTTCTTGCTAATTCGTCAACATTCTGCCCCCGGCACGAACTATCAAAGTCGCGACTAGCGGCCGCCCCCGGCTTGGATCATTCATTCTATACTATTGTTTAAAACTATCTTTATAAAACTTTTAATTCCTAATTGTAAACCAAATTTAAGTTCCTCAAACAAAATATCTAGAAATAATCTTAGGAGATTAAAAGTGCTAATAACTACAATGATAATTTTAAGTGTATTATAAGATTAACAGAACAATTGTTTAGTTAAAGTGAATTGGGAGATTAAAGATTAGCACTTATTATGAATTTCGTAAGAATTTAACTGGACAATTAGGTATATTATTAGTAATTTGGTACAAGTTGTTAATAACTTAGGCATTACTAAAGAGTACGGGTAAATATGATTAAATGAAGGTGTCTCACATTCCCACATTACAGTTGCCAAATTTACCAAACTTATTATTTATTTGGATAGATAAAGATAGGTAGTGACATATAGAAAGATAAGATAGGTAATATTTAGACGTAATTTGGACAATAGTCTTCTATAAACCAATATTCATCTTTCTTTTTTGTAACAGTTGCTTAGCTATTAGCTATTAGTTAATGTCTATTATGTTTATATTGTGGTCTATCCAGAAAGGAAAAGAACAATACCCTTTAAATTTTCTCAATAAAAACGAAAAGGGATTCCGTTTGTGGATGTGTGACAACATCGTTCTTAGTTCTAGAAACAGTGTTAATTGTCGCGATGATTGTTGAACTGTGTCAGGTAGCCGCGGGCTGCGCCGGCGCGCGGGTCAAGTGCCGCCCACGCATACACGGATATAGATATTTCAAAAACAACAAAAAAAAACATTGTCATTTAAATATTTTTTACTTCGACCCATGGCATTTTAAATTGCCCACTGGATAATATTGAGGCAGTGTTCATTTTTAATTTACTCTAAGATTTAAAGGGATTAGTTGTTGACAAACGTTAAAAAAAATACTTCAGTAATATGCAAATTGCATTTATCTAAAAGCTACATGGCCTTATTCTTATTCTTTAGATAGCTACTTCTTGTAGGTACTAGACTCAATAGATGATTGTCGGCAAAGTTAAATCAGAGACAATAAAAGCACATTTCTATAAATCAGTAAGATATTTGATGCTTGCGTGAACCACGTGTTGCTAGGAACATGCCGCGGACTGATAATTTAACTCATCTACAAGCAGGCGGATGCTTAGTTTATCTTAATTTGAGGGTTTATTAATGTATTATTGATTTGAATAAGTTTATGTTGTATCCATTTTAAAGCTACAACTAACAAATCATTTAAAAATTGGTGATGAGCAACTCTTTGCATATAACTAAGTATGTACCTACTCGTAGGTAAATCGCTGGCCCAAAAATACATTTGAGGTCAGTAATTTCACGAAACATTTTAATTAAGATGCGACCTGGACGGCGTTCGTTCGCCACGTTGAGGATAATTGGTGGCCGCCTGCGCCGCGGGTGCTAATGACGGCATTACGTATGCATGGAGATGTCACTGCGCCGGCCGCGGTGCGCGCGCGCAGCATTACTTCACGCGGAGGTGCTAAGGACCGTGTCAGCGAATATAAACAAGCGGCTGTTGGACCGAGCTGGTTAATGCTTTATGAGAAACATGTGTGGAAGGAACCAACGTCTGTTCGGATAAAGAGTCCAAAATGGCATTCATGATACAGATTTTATAAAGCTCGAGTTAGGGACGGTTATCTTGTTAAAACTTTGCGCGTTAATCAAAGTGTAGGCAAAAGTAACGAAGTTCAAAAGCTATTATATTATAATATAAAATTTATTGAATTCTAAGTAAGGAGCGAGGAGAGCTGCGCGTGCGACTAGTGGGCGATGCGCCGTTGTTTAATGTTTATTTCCATCTCAGCACGTTATATACCTATTAACATAAATGTTAGTATAAATGATATATGACGACGGAAAGTAATCAAGAAGTGTTATCTTGCAAATCAAGTTTTGTTTATAAAATTGCATTTAAGATTAGGAAAACAAAAAAATAAGCGTGATGATGATTTTGAATATATGTATTTAAGCTCAAACCAAATAAACAAAAAGCAATAAAATTTCTTAGATTGATCAGAAGTGGTTTATAAATATCTGATAACAACGGTTACATTCTCTACTAAATAGATGACTAACACACCACATTGATAACAAATTAAATAATTTAACCACTATAGTTAATCCATTAGTCACGACAGGACCGCCAAGTGACGTTGTCAATCGGACGGACACGTAAAAAACATTTTATATAGATAACAGATGACATCTTACTGCACCGATAACTTTAAGGTTAACATTAAAGTTGTATTCAAAAATAAAGTTTATTCATGAACCAGTAAGGTAGAGATTGAATGAATAGGTTGTATACTGAGTTAATGTGGCAGCTGATCAAATTTGAGCCTTATGTTGTAAAGGTGAAGGTCGATGTTATCAGTGGCCGAGAGTGACGGTGCGATGGTCAGGAGATAGCTGCGGATACGACGGAGTGTCACGTGTGCGACGGAGACGCGGTGCTGCACCGGTGGGAGGATGGCGGTGTAGGCAGATCGAATGCAATTAAAGACAAGAATAATTCTCAAAAATATAAAATACTAGAACACAATTTCGTACAAATCTAGTGTTCATCGAAATAGTTCATAATCATACAAATTATACAACTTTACCGTCCCTATACAATTTGATAATAAACAATTTATACAATATTTCCATAAACCGAGCGGTTGGTAGTGGTGGTCATCCGCTGAATAATGTACCACGAGGCGGCGTCCGGCGGTGGGAACCGTCAGATGTGCCCCGTGCCCCCGCGCCCCCCCGGGGCCCCGCCGATCGCGGTTACACCACGCAAATGCCATAATAATACTTAATACCACTTTTATATTTAATGACACGGTTCCGATATTTTGAAATAACAAAGAGTTTGTTCGGAAATATTTAACTATAATGAATTTGAAAATGTGATCGTGGAGAAGTTGAACAAAGACACACGATACGAAAATACATATTTTATCATTGAATTAATATATGTATTATACCTATATATTGTTCTATTTATCACTGTCAGTAAAATCTTAGAAAATTAATATACAAAACTTTATTAAGTTTCTCACAAGTTTGTGTGAATATTTTCCCCCACACTTACATTCGCTAAAAAATTTTGAGCGATCAACAGCGTGTTAATAAAATATGTTTAGTCAGAAATCATTCCAGAAGTTACAAGCACTTCACTTTAAGTCGCACTTCACTTCATATATAATTCCATCAATCAAATAGAAGCTAAAAGAAATCTTACAGAATTGAGTATTTAACAATAAGTTGGTCATATTATTTTTTATGCTAGAGTTTAGATACATTTTTCATTTTTGTATTTTTATAAACCTCATTTTATTTAATACGTAGAAATACAATAGCCGAACAAAGTGCCCCAGGAGGACCGGGAGCGAAGCCAGGTGCACGAGCTAGTTCGTATGTAAACACACCCTCCATCAATCGTCCACTTTACCAAATCACTATCCACGACAACTATTTACGAAGCAAATAACAACTTCCAGGCTAATTCTACAATCGTTTGATCGGTTTTAGTAAACTGACTGTATCTTGGATTTATTTGTTTCAATGTAGTCAGGTTGGGAGTAATCAGCGATGACGTGATATTTCTTTTGTTTTGACCACAGAAGGAAACCGAGTTGCAAATAAATCAAATGATCTAATAATTGGGTGGATTTCCGCCAAAACGATGAATGATCATTTTGAAGGCAGAATAATTGAGATGTTAGATAGTTTTACAAGCCGATTGTTTTATTTTCTTAAAGTCTAGCT
Organism: Emmelina monodactyla; assembly: GCA_916618145.1. Lineage (NCBI taxonomy): Eukaryota > Metazoa > Arthropoda > Insecta > Lepidoptera > Pterophoridae > Emmelina > Emmelina monodactyla. Next base: position 425,667 of record OU745300.1, read on the forward strand.
TTGCAACTCGCAACACTTATATGGGTTCCCCTTTCTCATTTGAAAAAGAACAGAAACGTGTATTAAAATCCTACATAGAAGTGTGTTTCCTGCACGATGCGGTATTCCCCCGCACCCCCGCCGCGCCCCGCGCCCCCCGCGCCCCGCGCCCCCGCGCCGCGACGTCCTCACTAAATAACAGGCCTGGCCGAGGTAATGAATGCTTGTTGTACCGTTTAATCGCTTGCATGTTTCACTTTATTATTTTATTATGAAAACAACCATCGTTTTGAAACGGCCTCTCATTCGGTATACATTGCGGTTTCTAATTAAGTCAATTTAGGTAAAATTGGTTAGTTTTGAAATTCTAGCGTAAGGTGTCGAAAACGTATGAGTAAGCGCCTTGTGCACCCGTTGAAGTCTTTACAGCTTTGGACGTTGTTGCTGATGGTCCACACTTTTACCTACTTAGTAAGAGCTTCATTCTTATATGACTCAATGATAATCCCTTTGTGTGTTCATGAAATGTCCCAACAGTAGATGTATTCGCGCTACACCGAGTGGCGGCGGTGGTGGTCGCGGCCGCGCCGTGGGACCGCCGCCACCTGCGCCACCACCGCCGCTGTTGTATCCATTGCTCACCATTTATATCATTACCACCTCATCATTTATGCACTCCGCCACTAATTGACGGTAATTACGACGGTAAGTCATCACAGTTTACGGTAAAAGATCATCAATTATGGATCGGTTTTGTCAAACGATAACGTCGAAAGTTTCGTCGACCGGAGTTATAATGTTTGGAAAACTGTTTTAAATACACTAGTTTTAACTGTCTATTAACGATTCTAACAGCGTCACGGTTCTCAAACTCTAATTAAATTAGAACTTGCAAACATAATGAGTGGTTAATAACAGCACTTACTCTATTTATTAGCAGACAGGCGGCTTTTAACTTCGCATACTGTGTTGTCTGCCTAGAAATTAAATACTGTTTTTTTTAGAAATTAATTCTATGGTGTATTTAAATTAAATTAACTTTCCCCAGGTACTTATCCCATTTTCTGAGCTCTTACCGCCCTAAAGGAGCTTCGCACGATACAGTACAATAAGTGAGATCAACCGGAGCAGCTTGAGATTAACTTAGTAATTGTAGCGACGCCCCCCTGCGCCTAGAGACGGTTCAAGTGCTGACTTGAGTGCTCCATGATGTAGCTAATGTGATTTCCGTGGGATGGGAATATCACAGAATATCAGAATATTTGAGAATATAGAACAACGGTGATGGTCACCACTTTACTAGAAAACAATATTACTTTTCTTTTCTTAAGATTCCTTTACTTAAACATACCCAACATACTTCAAATTCTGTAACCCAAAAATGAATTCTAGTGGAATTCACAGGTCAATAACTCTGTGATGTAATACCGCAGCGTGCCTTAAATATCAAAATCAAAATGTTTCCACACTCGCACCAAAACAAATGAAGACTGGCAGGCGGCGCAGTAGCCGGCCACGTCACCTGTCAATGTCAAGACCGACTGTCAAATCTGACAGACCAACGCCTCGCCGCGCCAAGGAGAGGTTCCAAGTTAACTGGTTCCTACCAGCACAGAGGTTAGATACTATAATATTTATGTTTCTTTATATATTACCGAAACACGTCGATTGGGGTGACCATTATTATCAAAGGAACTTAGGATGTTTTGTTTTTAATTTATTATAGACGCTCATACCAGCTCATACATAGCAAACTCACATTAGAAATTCATTTACTTTGAATACAATTTGATATTTTCAATTCCGCAAGAAGGATAGGACTGAACATTAATTAGGTACTTAGAAGACCTTCCATAAAACTTTATCATATCTCGCATTATTATTTAGGCGATTCAAAACAGGCTTACCCACATACCTATTAATTAATTAAACACTGAGTGTCTCCTTATTTACAGATATGATGGTGGCTGCAGGTCAAGTGTCAGTGGCGGCGGTTCCCGCGCGTTGTGACAGCTGACGTGCGCGGCTCCATCGCGATACCCGCGCCTGCGCACGACCGGGCTCGCAGGTAGCGCGGACACATACATACAGTACACTCATATACTAACTACCATAGATATTTAACTTGGGCATTGAACGTATCGACTGAAGTCTAAAATTATCATAAGTTTGATCAAAGTGCCCGTGGTCCCGTGGTGCCCGTTTAAAATAAATTGGGGCTTTAAAACCTCGAGTCAGTCAATAAATTAAATCAGTTACTAATAACCTCATATTTTAGTCATCACGTGTCTTTACTCCGTAATCGGGTCCATATTGGCTCGCCTAAAGTTGTTTACCCAAAAATGTTGTTACCACCGATATGTAATCCTAATGATCACTTTTCCTAAAATTTTTCGTCCTAAATTTTTCATTCATTCAATTTGAAGCAATACCGACGAAGATGTTAATAACACTCATGTTTCCGAAAAATGTCATTCATAATATCACTAACGGATAAAAAATTGAACTACTTTTGTTTTTCATAACGCTGTTATTCCTAAACATCATTTATATTATATTTTTACTCATAATCAACATCAAAAATTAAAATGCCTAAATTACAATAATGCATGGTAACCTAATTTGAGTTAATTTAACCCTCTATAATTCCATCCAAAGCCAAACTTTATCAATTTGACGAGAGTTTGTAAAAGGACTGTGTAGTTTGTAAAATGCCGAATTATAGAATTTGCCAGCAACTACGTTATGTTGATCATTATGAATAAAAAATATATTGCTTTGAATAATAGTATAAAAGACGGTTGTGTTGAGAAAATGTAGGAAAATAAATAGTAGTACAATAGATGTAGAATGATTCGGCACTATGCACATTAGAAACAGAGAAGTTAGTAATTGTGATTGTGAGGATGAAAAATCTTAGGATAACATTTTCGTAGTTCCAATAATCGGAGGTAAAAATGAAGGCGAACTTTGGCGAACCCCTAATAATCAGCCTTATCCACCGTCACTGACTACAGCGACTTCCCCTAGTCCACCGCGGCAGCTCGTTCACACACACCGACACAATACGCAACTCGACACTCACAAACAACGATAAACATCAAGAAACATATTATTTTTCACTAAACACTCACAAAGACCTTTAAAATTGCATCCGAGAGATAGCATCAGCATTGTGCAACAAACAAACTGATTCCGAATCAAGTTTGATAGTAAATACATTTGCCGTGAATAATATATTAAGTAGTAGATAACGTTAAAGCATAGATGGAGAGATATCAATCATTAAAGTTGGTTTAGTTGAAGTGTAACTTAATCTAGGGTATTTTTTATAGTTCAGACATGCTTCTACAAGTGCTTAGTTAGCGTTTTGGAAATAACTGTGAGAAGGTCCCATTTAAATATTCACATGAAATACATAATTTCAAAAACATTATTATAGCTATACGAAATAAAAAAATATCTATTACATAAATATTTACAAAGCGTTATCCAGCAGCTATTGGAGCTGTCGTCACGTCAAAGGTGTCAAATTTAGAGGTACTTTGTGGCGGAACCAACAATAGCGGTGGCCGGCGCGCGCGCAGCCCACGGAAGGAAGACGACACTTTCCACAGAAAAACAAACCGCGGACATATGCGCTAATGTGACTATTTCACTAACAACACCCGGATTATCCATTCTGTTATAGTTATTCGCCACCCCAACACAGATAGCATCTATATTCATACAGAAATATGATCGGCTTATTATTACGATATTTGGTCGTTCTGTATTTGTATTGTGACGGAGATGCGGAGATAACTGTAGGCCTTTATACTCGAACATGGAGGTAGTTATATTGTGAATTAGGTATTAAATTACACGAATAATAAGGTGGTTTATTTGTGATTTTGGTGACGATAAAGTTAAAATGTTTCATAATTTGGTACAGTTCCATAATAATAACGATAAAGTGGCTTTAAGACTGCAGCAAACATCAGTAAATAAAACAATTAATTAGATTAGCCTTATTGATCTAGATTTAGGACAATAAACAATAATTAAAGTTATCATGATATAATTTCATAAAATATAATTCTCCTTATCAAAACATGCGATTTTGATAACTATCGCTGTGTAGTCATTGTTTATCTTATTACATAAATACACTTATTTATTTTACTTGATATTTTTGAAGATAATTCTCGGACTTCGCACTTTGGAACGTATTTTAAGATTTAGATTAATTTTTCATAGCAACCTTTGACCTTAAAGATAAAACTTTAATAATCAGTTTAAAGTCCAATCGTAATCCTATTATTTAACTCCACTCCCTTATTTATATATGTATATATTTCAATAAAATTCTCGGAAAACCATAGAATCAAAGTAAATGGCAAAAATATCTTTAACTGTTACGAAATCTTGTTACCTTATACCTCAAGATTCTTCCCCCTTATTCAGAAAAATAATTTTAATTTTATTTTGTTTTCTACCTTTTCTGACTCTGTAAATCTCTAGTGCCAGCTTACAAAACAAAATAAATTTATCTAATATAGCTTTAAAAAAATATTAATAAGAGGTTAAATTTTTAACCCACAACCAGGGTTAAAGCAATTTCTTTACATATTTTCCATTAATTTCTCATAGTCATGCAACACTATACAATATTGCGCTATTGTTTGTCCATTTCCTAATACTTTTCCACGTTATACATCTGTATATAACTACCCCACGACATTTACAATTTCCATCAGTTTTCCACAAAGGAAAGCCATTACTTAAATGAGCGGTCAACAAAGAGGGCGCCACTGCTGCGGCCGCTTTGTATATATGCAAATAGCAGGACTGTCCGTCTGTTCGCGGGTAATGACAGGTTACATGGCGACTAGTCACGCCTTTCTTGGCTTTTCATGGGGAGAGGCGATTAATAACGTGAAAACGAACCTTGAACAGCCTGCGGTTCTAGCTATCAGTGCTTTAGTTAACATCTTACTTTACTTCTTTTCGTTGCATATTAAAATGATGAACATGAGTCGATGCATATGAAATCTGTTTCATCAAAAAACTAGACCTTGAAAAGTTTATCTTAGACACATGATCGTTAGCTTTTAAACCGCAATTGAACGAAAGATTTATGAAAATTTATATAGAATTTTAATCATTATTTAAAGATTTGAAAAATGCCAATATGTTAAGTAACCGTGGTTTGTATGCGTAGTTGCTTAGTAGTAGACTTATTCTGCATCAATTAAATAAAACGTTTTAAAACTGATAAACTTATTGCCTTATTCGCTGATATACACCCAATAATGATAAGCAGATAATCAATTTAAAGTCATGCTGAGTTTCACAACGAGCGGTCTATTCTAAGAAATTGCTTTGAAATCATACAATTAAAATAAATATCCATATTATCAAAACAATTACAGTAATTAATAATAACGAACACCAAATTACGTTTCTTGAAACTCAAAGTCTTTAATATTACAAATTACGTTTCAATAACCAGCATTTTCCCAGTGGATATATAATTATCTGTAACCATATAGCACCGATCACTTTCATATTTAGTGATAATTACAATTAATTACCTCCCGGTCGGAGGCGTTGTTCTCAGCATTGTTGGCTGGTGAGAGCGGTGGTGGACACACAATGGTGGCCGGTGGATGTAATGACAGGGCGGCGGCCGGCGCGGTGGATACCAGCCAGTCACGGCGGCCGCGAGGATCACCGTAATGAGACCACGGCGGGTCGGACGAACGGACGATCATTAGACACCGTGGAGAAAAACTGATAAAGCTAAATACGGTGAAGCAAAGAGAAAAGTTTTAATTTTGAGCAGTATTTATGTTTGTTTACCTGTGTCTACTATCTTCTAAACGACTTATTACCATAACAAACTACTTGTTCAAACAACAATTTTGTACAATCTTATCAATATTATAATCCAATAATCTACACATTACATAAAACACTCCGTCGTTTATAGCCATTACAGAGGTATATTCGACTCTACATGATATAACTATTTTACCAAAATTGTACTAATCAGTTGTTTGTCTAAGTACAGCAACATTCTCACGGGCCCGGCTCGTCCACAGTCCACACCTCATTATCTCGGCACTAATATACGGAACACTTCAATACTAGTTTGATACACAAATACCATCACAATATCACTTCGAGGCAATTCCGCCTTTCAAAATATTGTTCATTTCCATTTGCATATAATTAGCGGGGATCCTCAAAGGATCAATAAAGGATCTATCGATGATCTATAAAGCGGATCGATATTGGCAATTACCGGCCGCCGTCACGCCGAAACCTGATCAATTAAAATACTTGCCGCTGCTAACTTGATATGACACGGTTTACTAATGTGTGAATTTGTACACAAATTATGTATAAATACCAGACACACTAAAATTATATTCGTGTCTGCTTTTAAATTATACTTTTAAGGGTTTTAAATAAAAGATATGGGAGACGCAAAGTGCGGCGGCCTGTATCAAAGCTGCCTCGTTGTAGGTAACGGTGGTTATCTAGTTGCTACTTCAAAACTTGTAATTGGATCAAAACATTGCAACTTCATGTTAGAAGGATATTGTGCCACTCGGTTACTTTACAATATGTAAAACATGTGGTTACGGCTCATGAGACTCAGAACAAGATAAGGTAAATAGTTAGTAGGTGTATGGTAATAAGTATTTCCATTTATATCGATTTGCAAAAAAATATACCAATGGAAATTATTATTTTAATAGTACGATACCGGCACTAGAAACCTAAGCAGCGTTTTTAAAATTGAATATTATAATTTATATGTCAGAAAGGTGTAATTAAAACGAATGTAGAGCCGCTAAGTGTTTGGTAGCAACAATTTTGTCAACAAATTAAACGGGACCATGAATATGTATCAAATTATTAAGAGATTTCAGCCATCAGCGGAATGGCGTTGATCTCCAATTATATACAGTTTTTACGGAACAAGATTTGTGTAATCAGAAATGCTGTTTCTCATTTTGTCGGCACTTTAATTTAGTTTTAAAGTTTGTTGGATATTTTTGGCTTGTTCGTGTTTTAACTTAAACCACTTTATAACGATTGGACGAAGTCATTGAGGAACAAAGTCTACTGCGCCGACTTAAGTTAAAATTAAAAGTAAGTGTTATTATAGAGTTCTTAATAAATAAAAGTAAAGTCGAACCGAAACTTATCGTTACTGTAATAGTTCTAGCGTTCCGGTATCTCAAACAGAGTATCGTTATCATAATGTCTCCTACCTCGTGATAGTGAGGTACCTACATCTTATTTATGATATGAATCAGTAATCAGTTGGTGTATTATCTATCTGGGGCTACAATAACGCACGCCACTATATTTATCCGAATGGTCGCGGCCATATCATGTAGCCGGCGTCGAATGTGTCGATACACTTCGTCGGAACAGATTATGACTGATTTATGCAAATCGGAGCGCGTTTGTTTCCAAATACTGGACGAGATGGAGGCTTCTCACGACGTTGCAAGTCACAGGAGCAGAGAGATTAAGTTTAAGTGTAAGTATATACATCTTTTAACGAACACGTAAGCTGAGATCTGCATTATAGGAATTAATTGAACTGGTCAAAATTTTGGTGCGAATCATTGGCCAAAGCTACTTTCAAGAATCGAGTTCGTAGTCACTACACAGAATAGCGTAGTCATAGTGTACTGGTCAAGATAAGACTTTTACAATAAGTGTAGGGCTCAGAAGAGGTAAGCCGCGCGCGCCCGCCGCCTGCGCCGCGACTCGGCACCCCCCCCCCCCCCCCCCCCCCGCTCTAACGATCACACTCGCCGACCACTTCACACTAACGGTCACCTTAATTACACACCACAACATCCAATCCGACCCGTGTCATTAACGGAATGCTCTCGTCAAATTTATAGCGTTACGCGATCCACGCCTGTAAGAAACATATTTAAAAGCACATTCTGTTATCGATAAACTCGGAGTTACGGAAGCTCGTCGGTGTGAGGTGAAATATTACACCACTTTCACTCTGTGTTACAACTTATTCCATTAGGGATTTGTGATTCTAACAACACGTGGAAAATTTAGTCATAAATACGAGAGCTTGTGCAAATAATGGACGTTCAATTGAATACCAACGATGTGATTTCGCCAATGTGTTTGTGACTATTACAATTGTTTAATGGGATATGTATAACGGATGGTTGATACATACATCCCCCTTTGATTTTGTGCTATGTTATTGACACAAAAGTACATAGATCTATTTGTGGGAACTGGCAACGGAGTCGCTCTTCCGATTGCAATAACACTTTGTTTTCTCGCCCTCTATACATTGCCTTACATTTATACCGTTTCGAAAATAGTAGAGTTGAGCCGCCAATGCATAGTTTGTAGGTAGGAGAGGGTGAAGGATGCGGCGACGGGGCGCGACCAGGAACTGCAGTGATTTACGTGTCGGCGCAGGGTGGCTGCGCGGGACCCGCACAATGCTCACAAATTGACATGTCTCATTCGCCACGCATTCTGCTCCGACATAGATGCGCTTGTAAATTGTGGGAGCGACGACAAAAACTATAATAACAGATAAATAAAATCAAACACCGCAATTTCAATAAATTTTGTCCATTGTTGCACCAGTCGGTCCTAGCATGTATGTGATAAGGTTCGGAATCGCTTGAGTATTGAGTCAATAAATCAATTGGTTTTTGCGTAAGGGTTGATGTGGATGTCTCTATACCTGGCCGCGGTGTCTTTGATGACGTCGGGAATTATGTTGGAAATAAAAATATTATATTGTATTGTGTCGGTATTGATTTATGGACGGTTTTATTTGTTTATAATAAAGTGTAACTAACTCGCCAGGTGGTTAGCGCGACCGAACTAATCATCTTCAACAACACAATATTTTTGTTCCTAACATATTATTATACCATTAAACAATGTGACATTGAAATTTAAAGAAAAAAATCTTTATAGCAACAATTATAATTATTCGTTTGCTCTCCTTGGCTAAATGTTTATTTAAAATAACAATAAACCGACCCTTGATTAGCTCTCTGGATTCTCGCGGCAGTTAATCCAATTTATGAATACCCACAAACCAGCGGCGAGGAGTAAGTCGCCTGCGCGCGCGCACCGCGAGGTCGTCACGCTGGTGTGTCGCACAACATCGCACTGCTACATACAATAACATATTTATGAAAGGGTTCCACACCCCAGTTATACTTTTGAATTATTTTCATTTCATTATTAACAAAAGATTTCACCCGTTTTGAAATATGATTTGTTGGCAGCCATGTTTTTTATTATTTTTAATTCTCCCCATGCAACAGTTTACAGACAAATATGTAACATGTATTTTTGAATAATACCATAACGAAATGAATAGAAAGAAAATGGCGTCGGTATTTTTGATAAGTATCGCGTAACCGTAGCGAAGCAGCGGGCTAGGGGGCCTGTAAAGATATTGTTTTGACGTAGGGGAGCGAGGGGCTTGTTGTAACAGTTTTCAGTAAAACTAGTATATCTTGAGATCTATTGATTCAATTTCTACTAAATAAAGATTGATGGATACTGTAACTCTTCCTCTACCAAATCAAGTAAAAATAATATCATAATTATTGGTCATTATTTAACAATCAATTATTTTCTAAAAGAAGTGCGGTGTTACAACTTACCTCGTGCTTGGGGCAAGTTGTAACGTCTACCGGGGCAAGTAGTAACGACAATAAAAAACGACATTAATACCTCTAATCATTCTTTCTTTATTTATTTTTAACAAAATTGACATCTTTCCAAAGTAAGTATTATGTAATTCTTATCAAAAATCAACTCAAATACACTTTTTTGTAATCAACACTTAAAAATTAAGTAATTAAGAGTTTTATTTAGTTAAACACTACTTATAATCATAATAGCACTTTTAAATCACAGTAAGTAATTAAATTATTTATTTCTAATACACTCTATCCAATCTTTTTTGTTTGTATTTGTGTAAGCTTCACCAATACCAGACAATGCATGGTGTAACATGTTACAAAAAGCCCCGGGATTTTGTTACAACTAACCCCATGGTATGATTTTTAACATTTATCAAGATAACTTATTAAACAATTTAGCAATCATAAAAACTGTTACACAATATCAGAGATAGATAAATTTGAATGTAAATAAGATGTAGAAAATTTGAAAATAGGCAATATTTAAAACACAAACCAAAATTTTACGACAGTACAATTTTATATCACCTGGCAGAAATGAAGGGAAAGTTCACATTTGCTCACTGCGCCAACCGGCGGAACACTGGCTATGGCAATATGATGTGGTGCGGTTTATGGGTTAAATCGAGTCAAAGATATACGTTAATAGTGTTGAAGATCTTGGTGAAAAGAGCCTGTTACTACTTACCCCTGTAACAACAAGCCCCTCGCTCCCCTACTCAAATATACCACTAAATTTTAAATTAAAAACTTGTTTCAGTTATTTGAATTCGTTTTAGTAAAAATAATATTATTTGTATAGACTTGGGTATGCTACTCTAAAGAAATCTGGTTTATTACCATTGCAAATATTGTAGTAAAGTTAATTTCAATTTTATTTCTTGGTCTATTCTCATCAAATATGATGAATTTATGGGTTAAAGTATGCAATAAAGAAACACGTTTAAAATGCTGTTTAAGCGGTTTCAACATTTTAGAAAAACAATGTTTAATCAAAATTAGAATTTGACTTCTCTAGAGATATAAAACTTTGTACCATTACTAGTAGTTAAATAACTTTAGATTTACGGTAACCACGTTTCCCAGTTACGCTTTACTACACAACCTCCGCGAACAAGTTATTTAAATCAAATCCTTATTTATAAGAACGTTATTTCTGCAGCCTGCAAATAAAACTGCAAACTATTACAAAACAAAATGCTACAAATCTTTTGTCCCGCATTATAGTTGTAAACGTGTTGCTAAACAACAGTCTCCCTCACTGGTGGCGCCCCTCAGCAGCGCCCCGCTACAACGCCGCGCCCCCGGCGTCGCCCGCCGCGGACACGAAGCCGGCAAATACTTATTTGTAAATGTTTCACATCGGCTGCGCATGGGCAGATCACTGTCCGGGAGTGGAGCAGGAGCCATGGTGCGATATTCAACATATTTATAATGGGTATGCATTTGTATGGGTAAAGTTAAGAATAATTATGCCAAATAACCAACCAAATTACCATGCTCTAAACAAGAGTTACAATGATCTAAAATGGATTTTTAACACTTTATGACTGCTGAGGACTGCTTTGGTGTGCACAAGTATAGTAGGTATTAATATGTTAAGTAGCAACATATGTGCTCTTTCTATTAAAACATTACATAGTATAAATCCAAGTCGCTTATTCTGTCTGTTTGTATGTTTGTCCGCTATCTCCTCCTAAACGGATTTTAATGCGGGTTTCACCATCTTTTTTTCATTTAAATGTGTAAATTAAGAACTACCAGATTTTTTTTTTTTTAAAAAGCCAAAATCCGATGTTTTGTGAACAAGTCAGCTAAAATTTCACCACTGCAAAGCGTGGGCGGGTCACTAGTATGAAAATAAAGTCAATGAACAAAATGATTCACCACTATGTAGTAGGTAGTTTACATTAGCTATTTTGAAAATGTCAAATAAAATACGCATATTTGCTTCCCTAAACATCTCGTCTATTTTCCCATCGCAGGCGCAGCTCATTTCTGCCGCGCTGTCACTCTGACAATGACAGTCGCAGTGACGTGTCACGCTGTCACCCGACACACCCTGCAACAATACGGCCTAATTTCTTACGGTACTGCGCCTTTGAATAACACAAAAAATATGTCAATAAAACTGAAAACGATGACACCCTAATCTTAAATTATTATATTCTAAATTGTAACATATTGTAAACTGATAAAGTTGAAATTCGTTTAATGCAATTGCGAAGGGTGACAGTGATTTTGACTTCCGCGCGGACGAATCTACCCACACATTAGCGGCGTCGCGAACAATGCGCCCGAGTTGAAATAACTTTATTATACAATTTATTATCAAACATGAATTATTTGTAAGAGGGATGCTTTGTGTTCCGTTGGATATTTAAATTATCATTGTGGATGTTACACGTCATAACTGAATTAAATCATTTTGTAACAATGTTGATTTAACATAGTAACTGTGAAACAGTTTTTTTTAAAGTAGTGTTTAAAGTAATGACCTATATGAAAACTTCAATTATCAAGTTTCTCATTTTCCTTCAAAACACCGAATTTAAAATAACTTCATATTAGTCGTAGTGATATTTTTATCGGCGTCTCCTTATTGAGTTTGTTGCTTAATTGAGTTGACAAAGCGTTGATAATTGCGCGCGCGGCGACGCAGCGCGGATCACCGGCACTAAACTGATTACACACATACATCGTTTCATTACCACGAGCCTCGATGAAGATACCGGTGGAGAAGATTCAGGCGAAAGTCGCCTGCGCATCGATTGTTAACGACTTGTGGTATATGCTTATATCGCTGGACTATTTCGTACAAAATCTTTTATTTAAATCTTGTATTGGTTATATTTTTGTTGAACCATATAAAGGGTGTGACAGATAAAAAAAATGTTAACATCTATGTGCTAGTGACTTTCGCCATTTGGTGATTGACTGGGTATTTGTCGATTGTATCTCGCCGGTGAAACTAAACAAAAAAATAAAAATGACAATTTATGTAAGGTAATGGAGAAACTTTAGTATAATTGTCTCGCAAAAAGTGCTTAGTATCAATTTAATTTAGTGCCACTATAATTAAATAGAAAAACTATCAAGCTATAACCGTTAATATAAAAAAATATTAAGTAGGTACCTAAATACTTTGGCAGATAAACCTACATAATATTTTCATAAAGTGGCAAAACCTACGCTAATTATAAATTATTATACCAAAGCTAAGTGGATATTTGTTCGAAATTATACCGAAATCGTAAAATAGTTCATAAAATTAACATAACATGAAAACCTAATCAGCCACTTCCTAAATTAAATCATTAGCGGTCGCCGCCCCCGCTCCCCGCTCCCCGCACGGAGCAATGTTTGGGAAAAATCTGTTTAATTTAAGTATTATTAAGTATTTATCTTGCTACATGTTTTGACGTACAGTGTGACGAAGTATTTGATATCATGCGATTTTGATATGATATCGTACCTACTAAAACGTAAAATTTGTTTACAAAATACAAAGCAAATCAATAATGATTCGGATTGATGTTCGCGTAGAGTATTCAAATATTCGGAGTGATTTAGTCCCGAATTTTTTCAATTAAAATCACGGAATATTCTTTTATCTTAGACATTGATTGTAATTTTCAAAAATAATGTGTATTGAGATTATGACTTGTTGTAACCGGTTATTTGGTCGCGGCGCGGCGGTGTGTGCGATGTGCGCGCATGCGTGTTGCGAGTCCTGCGCCGCGACAACTTCATTACGGAGCGACCAGCGTGCAACATCATTATAAACGCAATTTTACACGTCACACGCTAAATAAGATTAAAAACGAGGCATAAAAACTGAAAAAAATATTCGCTGCATACGAAATAAACGATTAAGAGAGAAGCTTTATCGGTTTTCTTTAACATTTCAATTGCTTAAACTTTTTTAACGCTCTAAGCTTTTACCTAATCAAGTCACCAATGACAACAATAACTAAAAACCCAATTTATCAGTAGAGTCTATGACCTTCAACTTTTCGACCTGTAATGCAGCATCACTGAGATGCAGTCGTTGATGTCTTTTGCTGCTAATTTCAGTAACGTCTCCGAGTGCGGAGGTGTCACTGCGCAGTGTCAGCTTTAATAAGTAGGTACCGGCGCGCGCGCAGTCCGCGGGACCTTCATCTCGCCGCCGCGGGTCGTTCCCACATAACGCTAAAAACAGTTTTAATATTATATTAATCTCATTTTTTAGATATTACTTTGAAAAAGGTGATAAAAATGTTGTATGCATGTTTTGAGAAGTTAATCAGATCGTCTCAAAAATATTTATTTACTTATAATTTGTGTAAGAAAAGAAATAGTGTGAAATAGAAGCAGCCCGGGCCGCGGTGCGCGGACCAACGACCCTGCAGCCGCGGTTGACTCACAAAAACAAGATTGAGATATGAAGTTAATATCAGAAACTGTTTTAATGAAATCACGCGTCGTACTCCGGATTAGACGGTTAACTTGTATTTACTATAAATTATCAAGTGATGAAAGCTCATCGCTCACGAGCGAGGCATCGTTGTATTAATTAATATGATAAAAATATTAATCAATTTATTGAAGTAATAAAGCACGGAAACATGTTTTACTAACTTAATCATTAATGTTCAGAAGTAAGTTAGCTTTAATAATTAATGAGTCGAACAGCAAAAATATTAATATAATATTGTAGCCATAGAAAATTATGGTCACTTGAAACTGGACCTCACCTACTTGTAGTCTATACTGTTTAAGTTACAATATGTTAATAGTTAATTCTGCACAGTATTCATCCGCCGGTGGTCGTCCTCGAGGCCGATGACAACAGTCTGTCACTAATTGATCCATCGACAAAGAACAGCTCTCGATCGACGCTGAATGCGCTGCGCATGCGTCGATGACTCGGTTCACCCGATTACCGATTTACGAGTTTGTTTGCCGACCACGTCTCCTTCAAGACCCAAATAAACTGAGCAAATCTGCCGAGATAATCCCCAATGAATGTATTATTAGTTTTTGCCGTTTGACGTATTGTCACAGTGACAGCTTTTTCTGCGCGCGCACGTTTTGCGTTCAGTTGTGGAGTGCGATGACAAATGTGACTTTATACCGTGGGCAATAAGGAACTCTTTATTTTTGAAAGATTTATGTCAAAATTTGTAAAGGTTGCTGAAATTAAAACCTGCAGTTGATTTAGTGTAGACTCTGAGACCTGCTAGTTTAAGTATATTTTGGCGTGACGAGAGGTTGCAACTTCTTAAGTCCTAGTTTGTCTCTAATCCGCCGGCACTTAGAAGGTTTTTTTCAGGCATTCACTTTCGTTTAGACATCTGTCTTTGCGATAATTATATCGTGGGTGGTCGCTTGCGACATTTTCTATTATTCTCGATAATCGCTCTCTTTGGTTTGTCCTTGTTTTCGTTTTCTATGCAAATCCTTTAGCAGTTGAGTAAACAGACATTGATAGCAATGCTTTGTATGAGATTAAACTTGACAGTCATTTGTTTGTGCATTGGATGCGCGGGCGCAGGCGACAATGACGGACGTCGGCTCTCTTTGCGTCATCCACTCTCAGTTTCTACTCGCTTTGTGAAGCAAAGATTTTAAATAAACTTATTGGCTACACTAGATTTCGCTTCTTTTAAATTCTTTAGAATAACTTTACACAAAAAAATAATCGCCAGTATTGCTGCTATCTAATTAAAATAATTTTCATAGCGTCTAATCTTAGCCAATTATTTGTATAAAAAATACAATTGAAAGCACAAGGCAGCGCCGCGGTATCAAATTATTTGGAACGCCGCAACAATGGAAACCTCGCATCAGCGAGTTTAACGAAAACTAGACTCATTACTGCGAATGAATACACAATATTCTACTTTCCCTGGACGTCCAATATTTAAATACAGAATACTATAGCTGTCATTATTGAGAAATAAAAAAACGATGCGCGAGACGCTCATTTTTTGGGAGAGTTCCGTACAGTTTGACTTGTACTTACTAGGTGTCATAGACAAAGCTTATCTACATTATAAAGACATTCATAAAACAAAAATGTTTGTTACATACGTACTCTCTTTTTTTCTTATAATATATTGCAAATAATTTTTCCTCTCCCTCGCGTGAGGAACCTACTTACTACTAACATTAAGTTCAGAAACGCGTTTATGATACAAATAATTAAAAAGTACAATCGAAAACTAATATGTAACATTCTAGGTTAGTTCATATTATTATGGTATGGTATGGTTTCATTTAGCACAGGCGACGTATCACGGAACCAGTAACCGCGGCACAAAGCGTAGCGACTACCGTCTGAAGAGCCGTATCATCTCGAAGGTGGCTATTACGATACCACAGGCGGCTATTAATTCAATTATAACATACAATGGCGGCGGTAATATTTCCAAATTATTTACTGACGTGAGGAGGCGTGCCCCCGCGCCGCTCTCACACAAACAACGGGTTGGTGTACGGTTTACCGGATCGGAACCGTTGCTACTACGAATACTATTGCAAAAAGCGAAGTCGGATTAAACTTTGGCAAAGATACCTTTAGTGCTAGATAAAGTATGCATCAACAACTCATCAACAAATCTTACAAAAAATGTAAGAGGTGTAAACGATTTCAGAAGAAGACCTACATTGAAAGTAACAAAATATTATTTTCAAAACGGTGTACCCCGTATTTTACATTGAGCAAAGTAAAAATAGATTTGTATGAAACTAATATAACTAAATGTAGGTATGTTTTCTCAAATATTTTAATGTACTTAGGTTAATTGAAAAGTAATCATGGATGATTATTTTTAACTGTTGCATATACGTTACGATAATAATACTCTATATTTGCGGATATTTGCATGTATTTTACCACTAGAACTTGGTTGGTGTTATATAAATACTTTATTTACAAACTTGTAGAACTTAAAATAATAGTATTCAATAATCAATAATAATATTTAATTATAAAGATTTGCAATCGCAGAAGTTATTCCACGATTTCTAATCAAATGCAAATTAAATTTATCTTGAATTCTATGAATTAATTTCCTGACATTGGCTTTGATTATTTGTAACGAACTAAATAATGTATGAATCTAAATTATTTAATTGAATATGTGTAAGAGATGCCGGTAGTCCCCGTGTTGCGGTCCTCAATACGCACACTGCTCGTTGCGCCGCCGCACGGTTCCCAAGTTAGGGGTTTTCCCCCCAAATTTAGGGGGTAAATTAGTGAGATGGGATTTTTTTTGGGTTTTTATTTGTTTAGGGGTATTTTTAGGGTTGATATAATTTATAACATATTAGATAATTTATAAACAGAGAAAATTAAGAAATATTACTTTTATATTATATATTTTTTTAAATTTATATATAATTTTTATGAAATATATTTTTAGGGGAATTTTCAAATAATTGAGACAATTTTAGGGGATTTTGTCATAGGTTTAGGGATAAATATTTTTGAGAGTTGGTAACACTGCGCCGCCGGCTCGGAGCGCTAATGACAAGGTGAGCCAGCCCGGCTCTGCAATGATCGGCTCGGGTTCACACCCGCCCACACCACAAACAAAGAGTTCGCGCCTCCTCGGCTGCCATCTTGTTGGCATCACCTTATTAAGGCTCTCGGGAAATATAACAATGTCTATCGATAATTTGATATCGGTTTCTTTTGTGGCTTTAAATTCGGTACGCTACTTTATTATTTGATGTGTTATTAGACAGGATTTTTTATACAAAATGTTTTAAAGAAAATATTTAACCGACCTAATATTTGTATAAAATGTAGAAATTGCTTTACTGTTAATTATAATATTTTATACCTAATATTATGATTAAATTAAATGAAATGAAATTAAATAATTTAATATTTTTTTTAATAAAGTATTACTTTATTTCGAATAAAGTACCGAAAAGAAAGAATATAAATCAAAATCTTCACTTTTGTTATTAAAATAAGGTTGAAAATTCGGACTTGATGTGATTAGTTGTTATCGTCTCTTTAGACATTTTTACAGCATTTTACGTCAAAATTAATGTGTTGCTTTTTTGCGCATTCCCCCGTATTCCGCACCAGTGCCGATGAAGTGTTCGCACATGCACACAGACACGCCGACACACGGACTTGTTGCTATGTTTGTTAATGATGAACAGACACACATAAACACGTGTTTTATATCGACGGTGACATCTTCACGTTGGGTGGTAATCCATTAATGATATGATAACTTGACGTTTTCTTTCAATCGCTGGTGACACGAAAACGATAAAGTGTCGACGTGTCGAAACGAGATTAGATATAGTTGGAATTGTGTACTACACATCTCACTAAAATTCGTTTGAATGTTATAATAGATTACATAATTTTTATTTACTTAATTTGGTGCCTTACTTCTTACTTAAAGTTCTAACATTTTTTCCATAACGTCGTTTGATATATTTAATAAACATAATAAGTATGTCTCAAGTTTCCTTATTCAAGTATTTTCATCGGCGATCCTCCCGGTATCGTAGATCTAATTCCCCGGTTCCATTCACTCCGACCCATTCAGCCGCTCACTCGCTCATTATCCCGCTCATTCACTCCGCGAGCGCCGGCGTCGGGCGTGCTTTATCACCGCACCTGAGACTCCCCTCACCCTCGCACAGATTATATCAATTACTTTACAAATACCTCCTTATTAACCCTCCATTTGTACTTAAACTTCAACACTTCTGAGTGATTTAGAAGGTATTGGCTGTATCACATTAAAAAACATGCCAACGATAAGCTACAAGTACCTAGAGTTTGCTGTTGTGCAATATTTTTTTAAACACCATTAAGTCTTTTTTGTCTCTAAATTCAGTACTTATTGCTCAAAATATCTTATTTTTTACAATTTTACCGAACAGAAAAATCTATTTACCGAAAAAACGCTGCAATAAGCACCATAAGTGATATCCACAATGGTATGTAACTTTCTAGTCGAATGAGCTATTTGTCGCATCTCTACGTCTCAATATTATCAACAGATTTCCTTCTCCCCACATCGAATTTGTCACAAGGCTGAAACTCGATCTTTTATCGGTACATTTACCAGCGGACCCCATCAAACGATTTGCGCGATAAAAAGAACCCAACGAGACAGAACCGAAAGGAAAACTTAAGATAACAAACTGAGAGGACATCGTGGAGTGAGGCTGGCGAGTGTGCGTTCACTGCTCACTGAACGACAAAGGCTGTTGGCTGGACACGCTGTATCCCTTGCAAATGTTTTTTTTGCAAATCTGTGGCCCGGCTCGATTACACAGCTTTTAAAGATTGTTTAACGTTTAGTTGCAATTTGTGAGTTAAGATCTTAATCGGGTAAAAATACTGTAAGAAATCGATCTCCTTAAAACGTTTAGCAATAAAAATGCGTTATACCTCTAGTGTCATTAATGCGTAACAACCTAGTGAATAGAATCAGATGTTAGAAACTAGGTACTAATTTGGTATCTTAAAACTCTGCACGTTTTTTTTCTACACGTCTTTGGTGAATACTTTTTGTGCTTTCAGTAACACTAATTAAATAATGTCCATGGATAGTTCGTTGTTGGAAATGTTTGCAACATTGTCTACATGTGTCCTGCTCCAGGTGCACTGAATCCCCGCTGTGTGACGTCACCGGCTCTCCGTCCACATGACCTGTCACCACCTGTCATCATGACAACGGTGCAGATTTGACAACTGTATTAAAGAAAGTTTAGGCTATCGTTTTCATTATACGCGAAGTTTGAAAGCTAATTAGGCTTTGAAACTTTAGTAAAGTAACAAAGTTTTAACTTTTACATAAGTCTCTACCTTTTTTATTTAATACATACTTTAACATAAGCATGTGAACAAACTATAAATCAAGAGCACATATTCCGCATTTTTTTCTGCCACAGTGTTTTTTGGTGGATTCCAGCTTTGTCGCAAGCTGATAGTGCTAATGTCCCGGGTAACGCTCCACCGAGTCGATGGTATCCAGCGCGTCGTCGCCGGCGCAGGCCTACGCGGTGACTATTAGCGACGCTAATGGTTTGACAAGCATCCGGTATTCAAACAATTTCCCTTAATATTTTCCAGCTCAAAATTCGACTGGGCTTTCGAAAATATAGGTGTTATAGATTAATATAGAAGTATACCTTTAAATTAATAAGAAGTAAGGCAATTGATAAGTATTATAATAACAACTTCAAATCGCATATAATAAATGGTTACCCCCCACCTAGCCAACAGTAAAATGAATGTACCGTGTAAGTAATGACAATTAAGATTCCTGGTTGTCAGTCCATCTGTCATGTGTCATGTGTCATGTGTCATGTGTCATGTGTAACGAGGTGCGCGGGAGTGGCGGCGGGATCCATTGGCCGCGCCGCTCATCCGCGACCACTTCCGAACTCCATCACCCACACACCACGCAGAGGGATGCTCACTGTGCGTTGCCTTCTGTACTTGTTAGTTAACGTTATCTACGAAAAATAAAAATACAATGTTCCAAAAAGCCAATTGATTCAAAAAAAGCAATGCTGCTCTAGGAAAATGGATTACGGATTATGAATTATTCCATAAATCAAAGTTAATCCTTTAGGTGCAATCACAAGGCATTGAATCTCCAGCTATTCAAGACGACTTTGCTTTATATTCAATGCTTAGGAAACCTTATTTATTAAGCATTAACTATTCTACTGTTACTTCGTAGATGATACACAAACAAAAATAGTTTAACTCCTTCCCATCGAACGCGACTGGTATTCGACATCAAAAGCGCCCGACGTATAGTTAACTTTGTTCTAATTTCGGCGAACATTCGGTAAGTGCAACGAGGCTGAACGCTGGTGGTGTGGTTATGACGTCATTAGCACCTCCGATGAGGCGTGGTGATGGATGGTGGTGCCACCGGCGAGGACCGCGACCAGCAAGCGGGGAGGCGGGAGGGCGGCGTGGTTGACAAATTACAATAACACGCGTCTTACCGTAACAAGCCGTTGAAGATCATTACGACTTAACGAGATGAAAATAACTTAACTTTGAGATATTACATTACAGCACTCATGTAGACGACGTTCTCTCTCTCTTTATACATAAAAAATTAACATCAAAGATCCTAACATAAAAGATATTAGTTTTTGTTTTGTATTGTAATCGACAGGTTTTTATAGTAATCTTAACTATTAGTTAAGATTAACTACTATAAGACGACAAAATATTGTTTTTTCATATTTGGAACATTTTGGTTGTGCTAAACGAAGTGATTTACAATACTTGCAACGTTCTCTAGAAATGGTTTAATTGCGGTAGATATAAGTATTTTACTTTTTAAGGGCTGATTTTTCAATAGTCAGATAAATGCTAACTGACTGATAAGAGGTATGTTTTCATTGTCACTTCATACATATGTCAAATATTGATGTTCGACGTGCAACAAAAACATACTAATTTTCTGTCACATAACATTTATTTGACTATTGAAAAACCGGCCCTAAAGTTACTTAAGCTTGTCTTTTTCCCAAATAGTAATAAGATAAAGTAATCATATTGTTCTAAGCTGCAGTGGTTAGTGTTATCAATAAATAAGTTGCACGACTTTTGTGACTTACTTAATTCCTATTGATTTATTTGTTTATTTTGTCTGTCTGATACTGTATGGGTTGATACTCTTCATAATCGAACTCTACACACATATCAAACGTCTCATAATTCACTGCAGTAATTGGCGCGTCTATTGGCGAAGTCAGGCAGCGCCACCCACGAGGTGCTTCACTCAAGTGGTAGTTACAGATAAAGGGGCGGCTGTCTGCGCCCGCGCAACCTTTAACTTCGGTTTCTTCAATCTACAGAAACAGAGGTCAGCAAGAAGTTAGGATCCGGATGCACACGAACGAGGTTATGAAAAATAAATGTAGGTATACATATTTCTTGCAGGTATAGTAGTAGTTCTCATTGGGATGACTGCTTATTTGATATTAAAAACTTACTTTATATTAATTATTTTCATAAAACAAATAGTTAAAAGTTATCTACGGAACCTATTCATAGACTCGAGTGTATTTTTTACCTCTAGTTGTGGGTGGTGCGGTCCCGAGTTTTTAGCAATCACCAAAACAGGCGCCGAGCCTTGTTCGTCGCTATCTGGTCGGTTAATTGGTGTTTTACTAAATTGACGGAGTGGATGGGTGCCGCTTTTTATTTAGAGCCTTTTTTCTAAAGTGGATGAAGACATTTACGAGACAGTTCGGACGTAAGGTGGTAGCCGTGTAACTATTATGGGTATTGGATTCTCGTGTTTAATTTTGGAGACATCCTTATTTGATTGCAATCTAAAATTATCGTCCACTAAACCTCAAACCATAAATGGGTGTTTCCGTTAGTTTGTCGTGATTGCCACGAGCTATGTCCTTAAACACATCTGCCGTATTAGTGGCTGGTTCATTACCCTGTGTTTGTTCAGCGCCGTGTTCGAGGTAGAGCGGCGGCCCCGAGAGCGATCCTTGTGGAACGCCAGAGATTACGCTCAAAGCTCCGCTGCCAATATTGAGATTCGCTACGGAGCCGTTAAATCCCCTGTTTTAATACATGTTATTTGTGCGAGGTACGGCATTGAATGCGGTTCTCGGGTGGTCCAGCCGCTTGATTGAGCAATAACGTTTTGTACTAAACTCACACTTTGTTATACAATATTGACAATTGTAATGAAGTGGTGCGGTCTCTGTTTGATGGAAATGTTTACATTTTATTGAAAATGTTGATCTTACCGCCGTCGTAATAGAAGAAAAAAAACAAGTTCAATCTAGTGTAAAGCAGTTTAAAACTAACAATTGTAATTAGAACGTACTTCACTTAGAATATAGTTATCTACCTAGTTTTCATTTTAATAGTATTTTGTAAATTATGGATATTGTTATACTTAAAGGTAAGCTTAGTAAACCATCTTTGGATGTCACGTATGTTTCAATTAATCTAAAATAAAAAATAAATATTTTTTTATCACTTGGCTACATTATCCTAGAAATCATTGAGCCCTTTCAGTAGAGTGAGTTGTCAAAAGCTGCGCGCACGCAGTCCCAGGCCGCCGCTAATGACTGCGCCGAGATCCGCACATTCGACACACGCGATTGAGCAACTTCAATAACATTCGCACACCCCATCTAACAAATTTAACCGACCACAAGTATAATCATATAATGCACTGTATTGTCTAGGGATAAGATACGAATTCGGTTGATACAAAAAAGTTATGTTTGCAAAAATAAAGACATAATCGTCATGCATTGAGGGCGATTGCCATAAAATACAACCATTTATCAAACGGTGGTGTTGGTCGGTTTAATTGTGGTAAACGTCGGCGTTGCCTCCATTACCGCGTCCCTCGCGCAGCTCCCGCGGACATCTGCGCCGGAGCACCATTGTCACAGAACCAACGAGAAATGCAAGTGAAGTAAGACCTTAGTACTGAACATTGTCGCGATGGTTCTTATTGTTAACATCACACGTGATGACATGCGAGAATGCTCGTGTGAAGGTAATAGAATAGGATATAATATAAAGGAGGTAAAGACAAAAGCAAGGCGTTGCGGTTTAAAACCTAAACTTGAAAGCACCTAAGCATTAAATAGTACGTTATGAATAAAAACTCAGCTTAAATAAGTCATTAAATTGTTACCCTTTTTTTCTATTCGTTTTAATAAAAAGGGTGTATTTATACTTATTGTAATAATTTATCTTATTTACCTGCTATATAATGTAAACGAGATTAACAATATTTACTAACGAACGAGCTTGACGCATTAATCATCGCCGGCGCAACAAATGGCTTTGACAAACATCACACTATAATCCACACGTTGCACAATAGCTTGCGTACACGCAGCTTTGGCAAAATGGCCGCGCTAATGTTGTGAAACATTCATTTGATCGGGGACCGGTGTTTGTCATTATTATTAACTTGTAAGGTATTTGTGAGCGACTTCCGCACATGGCCGCAGCGCTGGCCTGCGAGCGTGCCCAATCCATACAGACCCGAGGACGCGTTGACTAGCACGTTGCGCCCGCGCATTGTGCCTCGACATGATGGTTTTATTGCGGGTGCATTCTCCAAATTATTGGACTCTCTTTCTTCGGTGACCGAGTTATATGGCTGCTGTAAAACAATAAATAAGAACATTGTTTACAGAATTTGTGGTTAGGTTGGACCCCATGCGTTGTGGTTAGACACGGTTTACAACGCAGTGGTCGTAAACCGATGATGCTACATTAAATGCCATTGAAAAACAGTTCAGATGCGATGACGAGCCTCATTCTTTAACTGAAGGTTTTTATTGTGGTATTAATTAGACAAAAGAAGGAGATCGTTAGCTTGGAGAAGTTGGATTTATAAAGAACAGTAGGGAGCGGGTGAGTGCGGTATAGAATTTGGTAAATGCTCGTTATTAGCGTAAAGTTGTTGCGGTAATTTCATTCGACACGGAACATTTATCAGCACCGTTCCTTTTTGGATTATTCCTATATACGCCACAGTTACAAAAACTGAATATCTTTAGCAAATAAAATCATTATCACCATATATAACAAGTAGGTAACTCACAAACAATAACTTAATTTGAGTTTGCTATCATTTTAAAAATGTTTAAAATTGTATTATTGTATATGTAACAAAGTGATGCGCGATGACGAAGTCCCCGAGGAATCGCGATAGAAAATCAGTGTTGTTTGTTTGTTGTTTGCCACTCCGGCGCAGGCGGCTCCCAAGCTCCTCGTGAACACACAACTAATTACTATCCACTTTCAAATAAAGAAGAAAAATGCGATGTCATCGATGTTTACCAGTCATTATTGTCTTTTTAACCGACTTCTGTGTTAACATTTAAGCCTGCAAATTTTCGGAAAAATATTCAAAAGGTAATTTGAATTCTCCAACAGTTAGAAATAATAAATATTGATAGGTTTCTTTTAAAATAGCTTCCGTTCAATTTTCCAACAAACGGTAAGCTCCTTATGTCTAAATAAGATTTATGAGTCGTCGATCAACAAAGTCAACAGTGACCGTCGGCGCGGGCGCAGTCGCTTGCACAAAACCGCCGGATCACTTACCAACACTCTAATACCATTGTCATCAACACGAATCTACTAAACTCATCTATCGCAGACTCCGCGACAAATGACACAACTTCACTGAACAATTCACCTGAAAAACAAACTTCTCAATTCGTAACAGATTCTAAATTTAAATGTATCCTGCTCGAAGTCGGTGTTCTTTACCGTAAAGGGATAAATAGAGACATCGGAGCCACACGGAGCACCAAAGCGACCGACGCAAAAAACTCACAAAAGAGCCAAGTTTTGGACTCAAAGCGACATCGAGAAATAAATTATTTCATCTGTTCATTCCTTTCATGATAATATTGGCAAATGTTTCCATTTGGGATGGGCCACGCCCCGGTTCGAATCCAACAGGAAAAAACTGTTTGACGCTTTCACTCCAGCTCCCACTTTAAGTCTTACAGCACTGGAATAAAGAACTTTTTCGTAACGGAATCCGAATGGGATAGTTTGAAGCGGCGTGTCACAAAGTCGACAGAAAGTCACCGTTTCTTTTGCAGTTTTTTCGTTAACGCCAACATATATTTTGACTGTGATGTTTTTATTATTTTTGTCCGTGATTCCCTCCGGGGTGAATGGCTAACTATTGGGTGATTTTTTCTTAAAGTCGGCGATTATACATGCATAATGTTTAGTTTATCGGACTGGGCATGTTGGAGCAGTTTCTGGGAATCGCCGACAAAGTGGCAAGTTAGTAATTATCTAATGGTATCGGTGACGTTTTAGAGCATCGGGCTTCCGTTTGTGGGGCTGCCATTAATCAATGATAAATACATGTCGACAGAAACAATAGCCACAGAAGTGAGTAAGCAATAAATCTTAGCAAAACAACTGTACGTATTATTCTTAAGAATTTGATTTCCACGTTTTATAAATGTGTTTCGGCATTTACTTACATCATGTGTCCACCACATTTTCTGTTATCAACTATGTATCTTGTATTTATAAAGACTGACCATAATTTATGAGTATTAATAGGTTTGCAATTGCAAGTTTGACAACAACTCGTCTTGCATCTGTCGTGTCTAACACCTTCCCTAGCCCCGGCCATCGCAGACGTCGCATGTCGTCCAACACTCGCTGTCCACTGCTGCGCGGCCTTCCACGAACCTCGGACAATGCTGCCCCGGAAACCAGCAGTCACCCAACAGTAGTGCAACGCACTTACTACACAATTACCAATCAACACTACGCACCAAGAACTGACCTCTAGATCTGTCATCTTAAAGTTGCCTTTCCCGTTTCGAGCTGCACTAAATAAACGTCAATACGCAGCAGAAATAATTGCGATGCGAGACAAGCACAGACATTGCATAATGGCCCACTGAGTGGACGTTATTAGTGGGCCCGTGGGGGGCAACATAAATCAACGAACAAACATCAAACATATAATTGGAACTGGAAAGCTAACTGCTGATACATTTTTTACAACAGATTGTTGTTTTTGTCATTGGGGTGATGAAAACAAAGGTTTTTTTTTAAACATCTAACATTGTTATTTAAGCTGATATATTAATCTTGACGTGTTAAACGTATTTTAAATACAATGAAATCTGCAATATCTGTATAGCAAAGGCGAAAATGCATGCTTTTTTACAATGTGTCTTATTACAGCCATAAATAATTGATAACAATTTAGAAAGTAGGTACATATTTTATACATAATGCAATGCTTCTTAACAGATTTATGTATTTTATATGGTCTTATGACCAGGGAAACAATTAAATACTTTATTAACTGTGTAACTGTTTGAGATAGTTGAGTGGAATGGTAGCATATATTAAGGTACCTACAGGTAGACATTATTGTGTATTTCTCATTCCTAACTTTAAATCATCCATCGCCAATCGATTCTCATGTCCTAATGTCTTCAAATTCTATGCAACATCATGGGTGTCTTGTTCTCCCATTTTATTTTCATGCTTATTAGTTGCAATAATAAAGAAACAGTAGTCGTAAAGTTTCGGTAGTCGTCGCACAATAGAGCTGCGCATGCACATATTGTAGCAGGGACTGACGGAACAAGAAACAATGTGAAGCGTGTAATGCGGAGAAGCATGCTAACACCCAAGTAGCGGAACCAACGCGGCTCATGTGCGCGGGAGGCGATCATGGGAGCCTCTGTTTACTGTAACTAGCCAAGAAGCGTGAAACATTAAGGGAAGAAAGCCAATTTTAAACAAAAAACGGTTTTACGTGACAAACTTGAAATTGATATTTTGTTACAAAGCATGACACGAAAAAGGATTTTCATATCTTGAATTGCATTACACCACAATATTTAATTTTTAATAAAAGTTCACGTATGTACCTACGTAGGCTACGTATATTTAAATGTTTCGTAAAATGTTCCAAAAATAGTCAGTCAATCAACTATGAATAAACTCATATTTTCTAATTACTCAGGCAAGAAAGGCACACAATAGGACACGTTATTTACCTACTCTAATTTGTAACACGCACGGCAACTAACGCCATCTATCCTTCCCGTCCGAACTTAAAACCTCTTGACTACCGAAAACAAAAGGTTATAAAAACGGAGCTAAAAAAAGTAGGTTCGTCAGTAAATGTGGATGATTCGCAACGGTACATTTGTGCTACTGTCGTCCTTCTGTGGACTGTAGTCGACGCATTAGAGCGCGATTGTTGATGGAGAGACGACATTGAATCGGCAACACAGGTGGTCCATCTGCTGCCAGCTATTGTCTTGACACTTACAAATCATTCCCTGGACGTTGGCAAGACTTTATGAGTATTCAAACTACATACTAGTAGTCATTTTTTTCAGTTACGAAAACTTAAGAGTTATCTAATAATGGTTTTAGTAAATGATTAAGCAGTAGATCAAATTCCCGTTGTTATCAATTAGGTGAGAATCGCGCAGTGGTATGATTTAGTCCGGTCGGCCGCGTCGTCATATATCAGCGGGTGTAATGAGTCGCCGCGTGCGCCCGCGCAGGATATTTATCGTCGCGCGACGCGATTTGTGACCGCGACGCACGAACGCACGACCCCTCTCTACACGCGTTATAAACACTCGTGTGATAATCAAATATTAAGGTTAACACAAACTTAAATACCGATGAGTAATTGCTGTAAATCAACGTAAATAAAGTTCTTTACTTTTACGATTATGAATTTAAATATTGACACGATTCCAAAATACCTCGCGAAAATCAATAAATTGAACTAATCCTCTGATTTACAAACGGTCTCGACTCGTGTTGTGTAAATTGGCATTAAAACAATTGTTATGTGAAACAATAACTTGGAAACTGTCGTTATTTAGATGCCAAACGAAAACAGATTCCAAATGATGTGGTCATTTTTAAAAGCGATAACAATGCGCACGATTCTCCATGCGGGCCACGGACAGAACTACTTATTTGGGCAGAAACAAAAACATGTGCCTAACCGTATTTAGGCGGTATTGACATTCAAATCAGTAGCCGAGCTCGTTTATTTCAAATTTGGAACGAGGTGGAGACAAAGCGTAGACAATATGGCGGTTGGAGCAACAGCGGTCGCGCGCTACAGTGGCGCCGTGGAAGCGCGCGCGCATCTGTCAACATTAAACGCGCATTTGTCAAATGAAGAAAACACACGGCGCAGACGCAACTCCTTTGTCTTATCTCACGGAGAGAATAAATTAAATGCGCATACCACGACGTAAACAAATTTTGGAAACAGAGCTTAGCATTCAATTATTCATATGTACCTACAGTACACGGAATCAATGCAGGAACGAAATATTATTTCATCCAAAAGAACCGTTATTCTGCCAAGTAACATATTACGAAATATTTTTTGTTAAAATTTAGTAAACAGCAATATGTCATCCAGATAATATCGATCCAGAAGGATCCAGGGATGATTGATTGTACATTTCTGTAAATCGATCAAACATCGTTTTGATGGGGATGTCCACAAATATTAACATGCTACTTTGTAATGTTTATTCAGTTAAATATTTAAAGTTTAAAGTAAAACAAGCAACCAAATGACCGAGTATATAAACCCAGTGAATGCTGCTATAGGTGGTTACATCTGCTATAGGTGGTTACATCCCCACCGATAACATTGCTTGTAAACTAGTAAACGAACCAAATCATCGATTTCTTACTGTGATAAGAACATAATTAAAACACAACTAGTAGAGTGGGGTGCGATCCATCACCGCACGACATATCTCGAACCCGCAGCGGAAATATATCGAATGCCATCGTACCGCGGTTTGTATCGCACGGTACTAACTACCAGCTGCGATTAAGAAACAATTGCATGAATACGTAATTAAATATTTGTTTGCGTGTTTCAGAGCAACTCATTATGTACTTCCTAAAAACAAAATATTTTCTCGCGTTTTTACTACAAAAAAAAAAAATATTTTTGGCATTGAATATTGAACTTTACTCTGAATAGCTATGATCATTTTTTTATTTCTTGTAGCCGCCCGCGACTCCGTTCGCGTGGTAGTCGGTTTCCCGTGGGAATGATAAGTTTTCCCGCTGTAAAAAGTACCCTATATGTTATTTTGATGTATAACCTATATTACTATAAAGTTTAATAAAAATCTGTCCGGTAGATTTTACGTGAAAGAGTTACAAACATCCATACATCCATACATACTCACAAACTTTCACGTTTATAATATTAGTAGGATTAGTAGAATTGAGTTACAGTAGCAGGTTACCTTAACCAAATCGTTATCACAGTTAGCTGTTGGCTGTATCGGTAGACCGTAGTAACTAGTATAGTAAAATAAATATAATTTATATAACAGATATTGGTTGTCCCACTGTGCCGTGGTGCGAGTGGTCCCGTGTGCCGCGTGGTTGCGCGCGCGTCACTACCGTCCTCACGACGCGACGTGACAAGGGTAGCCACTCGCGCGCCGATTTCAAATTAAATCGATCTTCGGTGTCTTTGCTCTTCCGAGAACTTAATGCTGGCACCCCAAATGACAATCACGAAGTTCAATTACACGTAAAATTAAAATTTTGACGCAGGTAGAATAAAAGAAGCCTCAAACCTGTGATGAGAGAGATACCATCTATATTTATCATTAAAAAACAAACAGTTATTGATACGAAAAAAATATAAATCACTTGACTTTGTTAATTTTTGATTCGTTCCATCAAAAAGTCTTGGCTTATCTCTTGCATATTTAGATAAATAAATTTCCGAATCGAATCTTTAAGGAAAACATAATGAAAGTTGCGATCAAAGAGGCGCGCGCGCATCAAAGCCGCGCGCGGTGTAAACACGCCCCGCAGTCGCCACTTCCTGCAATGATTTAATTACACCTGCTACATGTAAACAACTCTTTCCGGTACACTATTGTTTATATTTTACACGAGTAATCTTAACACGAGATTCGATCTCCAGATCTATTAAAAATTACAAACTGAATTAACATATTTATTTAGTATCAGCACAGTTTGACTTGTCAAAAATGTAACACACCTTAAACTAATAAGTATTAGCAACAAAATGTATTTTCTCTGTCAGTTGTGAAATTATACATTAGATTTACATTTATAATATGCAAATAAAAAACTACAAGAATATTATTATTAGGATACTAGTGGCCGCCCGCGACTCCGTTCGCGTGGAAGTCGGTTTCCCGTGGGAATGAAAGGTTTTTCCGCGGTAAAAAGTACCCTATGTGTTATTCTGATGTATAAACCTATATTACTGCAAAGTTTTATCCAAATCCGTCCAGTAGTTTTTACGTGAAAGAGTAACAAACTAACATACATCCATACATAATCACAAACTTTCACGTTAATTATATTAGTAGGATTTAAAAAAATGCCATGCCATTTTCCGCCGGTTTCTGAATTAGGAATTTAAAAAAAAATCATGTACCTATTGAGACTATTGATATTTGAGTATTTTGTATGATCAATCCATATCACTCAATTGCAGGGAACGTTTTAAACTCGGGTTAGCGTCGGGTTAGCTAAGTCAGGTTTAAATGGCGCCACCATCGATTGTAACTACTTCTTATTACAATCAATGGTGGCGCCATTTAAATCTAAGTTAACTAACCCGAGGTTAAAACGTTCCCTGCAATTGGGCCTAAGGTAGTTACAAAAGTTACTCGACATAACATTATTAATTCACAAATCTGCGCATTAACTTCAATTTTAAGAAAGTTCCTTCACTACAAAGTCGCTTTTCTGTCTGTGCCTATGTTTTTTTAACATATATAACACTAGTGGCCGCTCGCGACTCCGTTCGCGTTGAAGTCGGTTTCCCGTGGGAATGAGAAGTTTTCCCGCGGTAAAAAGTACCCTATGTCCTTTCCCAAGTTCAGTTCTTTCTCCATACCAAATTTCATCACAATCGGTTCAGTGGTTTAGGCGTAAAAGCGTAACAGACAGACAGACAGACAGACAGACAGACAGACCGACAGACAGACAGAGTTACTTTCGCATTTATAATATTAGTAGGGATTGTATAGGGAAAGGGATTTTACTCCGAATTTAACCCGTACGAAGCTGCGGGCAAAAGCTAGGAATATGTTTAGCTATGTTCAATAAGCTAAGTCCACTGAATTATCTGCCGTAATAGTGAAGTACTGTATAAAAAATCCGAATTGAAAACACAACTTTGAAACGAAAGAGTAGACAAATATAATAAGACAGCTTCGAACTGCTTGCTATCGGGAGTTACACGTGTTATTGTGAGTCAATTATAAAATATGGACATATGCTGTCATGGGATATTTTTTATATAATTTTAAGGAGGATATTTCCGTCATACCTACATGATTTCTGTGTAGCTTTAACCATTAAGGTTGCACACGCGACGGAGTCTTAAAAAATGGAGTAACTTCTCCCGTTTTCCCAACATTTCCCTTCACTGCTCTGCTCCTTTTGATTGTAGCGTGATGAAAAGTATCCTATAACCTGCCTAGGAGTATGAAGAATTATTGTACCAAGTTTCGTTAAAATCCGTCCAGTAGTTTTTGTTTCTATAACGGTCAAACAGACAGACAGACAGACAAAAATTTTACTAATTGCATTTTTGGCATCTTTATCGATCCCTAATCACCCCGTCATAGTTATTTTGGAAATATATTTCATGTACAGAATTGACCTCTCTACAAATTTATTATAAGTATAGATTATCTGCTACTATACCTACTATAATCTGTATGGTAGTTTCAACGTGTTGCGTACGCATTATTTAAATTAAACTAACATTCTAATAAAGTTTCTCAAATAGCAAAAAAATCCTTAATTTATCATGAATTTTTGGTGAGTTTTATTTAGAAAACAACGAAAATTGAATATCCGATGACGCGCTCGGCCAACACCGACAAGATTATGTAAATGCACCTCTACGGGCTTCTCACAGTAAGTAGACTCTACAATTAAATAAAGCCACACAAACTACCTTTCCATACTTTACACTTGCATACTTAGTTAAAGGTACTCGTATAATACTAACTCGATTAAAGTCTAAATATTACTCACTCGACCCGCGGCAGTAAAGGTAGGTACAGTTCGATGCATATATTATATATTTTTCATTACATTGATGTGTTCATCGCATGTATTCTAATCAATGTAAAATGTATGTTGATCGAATGTCAGACTGAGAACCTTGATCTTAAAGAATAAGTTATTGCAGCATTTTTATACGGGGAATCTAATTACTTCAATGTCAAGAATACACTAGATAAGAACTTAAACACTCATATTTTAGACTTCATAAAGACTAGGCCTTTTCTGGAAATGATTATGCCAGCAACGCTGCTGACCGCAGTGTTTACTTACCATCACGTCGTCACTCATCCGCTTGCTTTTTATAGACATAGGCCATAGGCATATCTCAAATAAAATAGAGCTCTTAATGAAGTCGATGTGTGGTTGTAGATAACTATTATGTTTATCTATACTTATAATAAATCTGTAGAGAGGTAAATTCTGTACATTAAATATTTTTCCAAAATAACTATCAGGGGGTGATAAGGGATTGATACTGATGCCAAAAAAGCAATCACAAAAATTTTTGTCTGTCTGTCTGTGGAACCGTTATAGAAACAAAAACTACTGGACGGATTTTAACGAAACTTGGTACATGAAATTAAACTCATTTTAACGGGTTTTACGCGTTTATTTTATTATTTTTGATTTTAAAAAGTTACTTAACTTTATTTAGAGTTACTTAACTCTATGAAGACGTCAAACATCTCAGTCTACCCGTGACCACGGCATTTGTAAAAATGTCGAAACGTCGGAAAATCAAAAATAATAAAATAAACGCGTAAAACCCGTTAAAATGAGTTTAATTTCAAGTAATAATAATCGCGTAAATCTAAGAAGTTATATTGAAACTTGGTACAGTTATTCTTCATACTCCTGGGCTGGTTATAGTATACTTTTCATCACGCTAAAATCAATAGGAACAAAGCAGTGAAGGGAAATATTAAGAAAACGGTAGAAGTCTCGATTTTTAAAAGCTTTTATTTAGTTTCACTTGTATGTTAACAAATCTTGCATGTTTAATGTGATCCACTTCTCGATATCCGATTGAGCTGAAATTTTGCATGCTGGTCCAGAACCGATGATAATGCATGGTAATCATAAACGTGACCTGATGCTGCTGCGAGGATAGGCTCCGTACGAGAAATCTCTTCAGCGGTATATAGCAGGGACATGAAATTTTGTATACGCATTAGTTTATGATAGGCAGTTGGTAGGCCCACCATGAAATAGATGCCACATTCAGAATTGGCTACAATAAAAAAAAAATAGTTTTCCCGTTCCTTAAGTTTTTCTGTTGAATGACTCTCCGTTTTATAGATGGACTTTCGTATTGATCGATAACTATCGATTGAAACTAAAAAATATAAAATAAAATAATGATAAAAAAACTTTTTAAACAAGCTTTTATTTAAGTGCCCTATAAATATCAAAATAAAATTTTAAATCACATTAACTACATTCATTTATGACTTTACAGAATTGAAAATATTATAAAAGCTTGTCGCGATAATTTCAATTTGTAATTGAAATTTTGTAATTAAATAGGCACCTACTAAACTTGTAAGCAAATCATAATGTTTGTAAATAAATAAAAGTGCCGTGAATGCTTAAAATGTGGAACTTTAACCTTGAATAACTTTTTTGCCCGCAGCTTCGCACGCGTTAAATTCGGAGTAAAATCCCTTTCCCTATACAATGTTATATATGTTAAAAAAACATAGGCACAGACAGAGAAAGCGACTTTGTAGTGATTATAAAGGAACTTTTTTAAAATGCTTTTGGCAGTTTATCCGCCAATTTGTGAATTAATAATGTTATGTCGAGTAACTTATGTAGGATATCTTAGTGATAGCACATGAGTAAAGAAACTGAACAGAGACAAAGCTTCTAAAGAGCTAGCAAAATTTATACCTATTTTGGTAGGGTTGGCACAATTGAATAAATTAAAAATATAAATGTACTTTTTTTTCAAATTTTTTATTAAAATAGGTTTTTTTTACAAATTACATACTCTAAATATTTTTTTTTTTTTATTACTTTTGGTTTTTAATAATTTGTTGTGTCTTTTAATCGAATGATAAATTCTAAATCTAATATAAAGTTTTTTCAAATAAACCAATGGGAAACACTCACATAGCATATGAAATGTACAATCTTGCAAAAGTGCTAATATGTCATTTTTTGAGTGGTAGAGTCTAGCTGTAGGCTCTGTCTGCAGCGATTGCTGGGCTGACTCGACCGGTGAAATACCACCGTCGCACAGGAAACCGACGTGAAGTAGGAACGATGTTCCTGCGTTTCGTTCGGTGAGTGCGGTATCCGGTGCCCAATTTTATTTATTTATTTATATATTTTCTTAAAGGTCAGCAACACACCCCCAACACCTACAGTGTTGAGGGTAGTCATGGGCGGCGGTGATCACTTACCATCAGGTGACCCGCATGCTCGTTTGCTACCTATACTACATAAAAAAAAAAAAAAAAAAAAAAACCAATATTAACATTTTTAATATGAAGATCAAAATATTCGCGAAATTTTTGCTCAAGCAATTCAACAAATTCAATAAAATTGTCAGGAGGTATTATCAAAAAACCTGATTTCACACTTTTAAAATACTAAAACAAAAGTATTACTACGTATTATGTGAGAAACTCGAAAACAAAAACAAAACACGCACAACGTTCGAGCGTCGCGTCACGCCTGCACGCCCTGAGATTGACCACTGGCTGATCTAGTTTGAAGCGGTTTCGGCTCATACGTGACAAGCGGCCAGTGGTCACGCACACACACGCGTTGCACTTGTAGTGATGTACCTGTCACAGCGCATTCGTATGTAGCTTTGTCTCTGTTCAGTTTCTTTACTCATGTGGTGATAGTGATTGATTATACAAAATACTCAAATATCTATAGGCTTAATAGGTACATGACTAATTTTTAAATTTCCAATTCAGAAACCGGCGGAAAATGGAATGGCACTTTTTTTAAATCTTACTAATATAATAAACGTGAAAATTTGTAATCATGTATGGATGTTTGGTAGTTTGTTACTCTTTCACGTACGAGTAAATACTACTTTACGGATTTGGATAAAACTTTGCAGTAATATAGGTTTACATCAGAATAACACATAGGTTACTTTTTACCGCGGAAAAACCTTTCATTCCCACGGGAAACCGACTTCCACGCGAACGGAGTCGCGGGCAACCACTAGTCTATAATATAAAAGCTTTACTTATTAGTTACTCAAAGCCATAGTATAGATTTAGACGAATTACCCACCGCTTTGTCATCATCATTATCATTATTAGATATTATTACATAGTATAAAATCAAGTCGCTAATTGTGTCTGTTTGTATGTTTGTCCGCTTACTCCTCCTAACCAGTAGACGTTTGAATCCGGTTTTCACCATCATTTAGGTATTCATTTCATTTAAATTTGTAAGTGCAGAACATTCCGAAAAGGTTTTTTTAAGTTAGCCAAAATTCAATGTTTCGTGAGCAAGTCGGCTAAAATACTCCATCGCGAAGCAAGGGCGGTTCGCTAGTATTTTAATATTTTTAACTGCATGAGTTATAAGGATAAAGGTCGGTCAGTAATATCATTATTTAAAATACACAAACAATTTATGCATGTTGGATTAAAGAAACAATTTTATTGATACTAAAATGAAACCAGTTTTACATTTAATAACATGAAATGTGTGTTGGCTGCGTAATGTTTAGTTAGATGTTCGCCGGAGCGATGCGCGCGCGGCTTCAGTAAATACGTCAATAGTTTCACACGATATGATGAATGTTTCCATCCGGAGATCAAAGCTGCAACCACCGGACGCACGCGCCGTAGATCCGATCTATAATGATCTATAGATCGATGTCGTGCGATCGTTTGCGGTTTCTCATGTTTGTTTACTGCGTACGATGAAAAATGTGAGGTTTTCTATGTTTACTTTATTTATGATTGATCTTTAGGGAAATGGTATTTATCTGATGGCAGCCTCGACCGAGAAACGTGTTCCAGCATGTAGTGTAAACCAGGATTAATATATTTCAATGAGACTATAAAATATCGTCAAAAATTAAGAATTCGAACGACAAATTCACTGGATTATAGGAATTATGACTACAAAGTACAACACAGTTTCCCGCGATAAATTAAAAGCACTCGTAAAAATCTTCCAAACCGTGTCAAATAAATAGCAAACACGACTTCATATTAATGCGCGGAGTGTGGTTTGATAAAACTGTGTCATAAATAATGAACTATATGATAGAGTAGAGTGAGAGAGCCGGCTGCGCGGGCGCGGGCGGCAAAATAAACAGTCGCCACTTCAAAGAGAAGATCGCCCGGGAACGCGGCGCGAGCCACGCGCGGCGGCGGGGGTAGCCTAATACATTAGCATATAATATAGAAATATTAATAATAAATATAATAAACTATAGTTTATTTTAAAATTATTGATAATTTGACATTAAAATGTACTTAGTTGCTTTGATATTTTAAACGTTTTTTCAAATGTGTATAAAAATGCAGCAGAGAAACGTTGAGAAGTTTGATTTAAGCCTTCATGAAATGTTCTGGCCTTTGTTAAGTATGGCGTTCTTCTAATTTTGTTCTATCAGCTGTTAACTTTATAAACCCCAATTGTAAAAGAGTTTGCTAATCAGCGATAACAGATGCTTCAGAAGGTGGGAAAATTTCTTCAACGCATCCTGGCAACAGTTATATTATCTAATAAAAATGTCCGAAAATGTCTTAACAAACGACCAACAGAACGTACTGTCATTAAACGAACCACTTGAATTGAATTCTGGAGTGTTTTCAAATCTTACCTAACAATATTTTGTCTTAAAACAGAACAGGCAGTAGTCACGAGCAAGTATCGATACAGCCTGCCTATGCGCAGAAGCCCACCACCGAGCCTAGCTACATGCCCGCGGCCGCGCCTGCCCCGCGCCCCCCGCGCGTGTTTACACACAACACTCCCGCGCAGCCGCAACAACAAACACGCGGTTCCCGGAACAGCCGCTCTTTGATCTGCGCCGCCGCCGCCAATACTACTAATGCTCGTCAATCGATACAACGCGCTGCAAACACAGCATTCAACGCCGACTGACCTTGCACAGATTCTGCTTGTGTTGGTGAGGGGGGCTGAGGTCAAAGATTTTTTTATATTATATGGTGGTTGCACTGAAATATCTTCAAATCGATCGATGGGAAAGAAATTGCGTTTGAACCAAGAATACCTCAACTTGGGCTAATTATAAGCCTCTTTCCAGGCCAGACAAATCAGAGAAATCGAAAGACGTGTCGAAAGCATTAGGACCAATAGGTCTATGAAGTACTTTATAAAAGCTAACTTGTCTTTACCATACAAGAGGAAATTAATGGACAAGTTTATTCTCCCCTAATATAACGTATGGTGCGCAAACTTGGTCATTGACGAATAATCAAAAGTACAAACTCAAGGTTTGCCAGAGAGCGTAGTATATAAGGAACTAGTGGCCGCCCGCGACTCCGTTTGCGTGGAAGTCGGTTTCCCGTGGGAATGAAAAGTTTCCCGCGGTAAAAAATAGCCTATGTGTTATTCTGATGTACAACCTATATTACTGTAAAGTTTCATCAAAATCCGTCCAGTAGTTTTTACGTGAAAAAGTAACAAACATCCATACATCTATAATACAAATAGTTATAAAAAGTTATAAATACACACAAACTTTCACGTTTATAATATTAGTAGGATTAAATCGACTGATCGGGTCCGAAACGCTTTTCACCGAAGTCGCCCTAACAGCTGCAAAACGGAAAACGGATATGGAATGGAGCGGGCCATGTGAGTCGAATGCCTGACAGAAACTTCGACAAAATGACCAGCGGCAGGCAACGCTCAATAAGACGTCTTCATCGGCACTCAACAGAGACACG
This sequence comes from Emmelina monodactyla, assembly GCA_916618145.1. NCBI lineage: Eukaryota > Metazoa > Arthropoda > Insecta > Lepidoptera > Pterophoridae > Emmelina > Emmelina monodactyla. The sequence goes on from OU745300.1 coordinate 463,910, forward strand.
AGGAAAAGTAGGGGGGAGGCCTTTGGATTTGATTGTATTGTTTCTAACACCATATAACTGAGGGACTTGAGTACTCGTTATCATAACTTAACTTTAGATCTAATGGCCTTTTAGGGTTTCGTAGCTAAAGGGTAAAAACGAGATCATTACTAAGACTCCGCTGTCCGTCAGTCTCTCTGCCTACGTTTGATGATTCAGAGAATATTTAGTTGTAAATTCACTCTAAAAATATATGCCTTAACCTTGGCATTCTAAAAGATCTTAAAACTACAAAATATGACCTTTCTTTTTATACCTATTGTTTAAAAGAAAACTACTACATTTTTAACAAATTTAGGGCCAATGAAAAACATCTTTAATCTGATTAAAACACATATGTATAACTCTCATAGTCAACTTTACTTCCAAGTCTCCAAGACAGACAAAGTTCATAAGTGTTTCCATTTACAAACCTAATTGCTTTGTTCATTCCCTGGTTCTTTCTCAACTACAACTTGGTTCCCGAGCCGTCCTCCAACAGGCCCTATCTATCTCTCGTGGCTGCGATAATTCAATGAAATCATATTTACGTGGTGACGCCGAGTGGCGAGTGGCGAGTGGCGAGTGGCGAGTGGCGAGTGGCGAGTGGCGAGTGGCGAGTGGCGAGTGGCCGGCAATTACCGCTCATCCGGCCGCCGGTGGTCCCGAGACCCCACAATTGACTCCTCGGATAGTATTCTGGACTTTCTCGACGGTTGCAAGCAACTTGCGATAACGCAGATTGCAATTTAGCAATCGGCATTCATTGATACCACCATTACAAAGCCACGTTAATTTTAAATTAAGTTTTACAAATACTGGTATGCATATTAAGACAAGCTACATCGTAGCAAGTTAGTTGTCGCTCGTAGCGTTCGTAGTCGTCTACGGGTTCCAAGTTTCAATCAAGTAATCAGCTCTAACTTCCTACGTTAAAGCGACACGACAGCAACAGAAGTTCCTCGGTCCTCTCATCTGAATACGGCCGTAGTTAATACAATTACGTATAAGACACACGCAACACTAATCGCCTCGTTAAATTCAATATTTGAACTTGTCATCGGAGAAGTTTCCAAACAAAGCTACGGCGGACCCGCGCGGGCTACTGCCGACCAATTTAACATACTAATTAGTTACTAGAATTACATTTGGACCTTCGGTTGTTGTTTTTGGAATTATTTTGGTTTGTTTCCTATATTTTTTTAGTAGAGTGAGGTCGTTTTAGTGCGAAACGAATACATCGGCAATATTGTCAGTTTTCCAATAAATTGATATCAGTGTTTTTATTTGCATTTTGAACTTAAAATAACCCATAGTTGCATTTTTGTCGTCCTCTCTCTGTTCTTATATCAATTACTAGTGGCCGCTCGCGACTCCGTTCGCGTAGAAGTCGGTTTCCCGTGGGAATGCGAAGTTTTCCCGCGGTAAAAAGTTCCCTTAATTCTTTCATCATACATATATTTTTGGTTTCTAGAACCGTTTTCGCAGCGCACGCAACGGAAGCCCTCAAGGATGAATAATTTTCCCCGTTTTTTCCCCATTTTCCATTATTTCTTCGCTCCTAATAGTTGCAGCGTGATGTTATATAGCCTAAAGCCTGCCTCGATAAATGGTCTATCCAACACAAAAAGAATTTTTAAATTCGAACCAGTAGTTCCTGAGATTAGCGCGTTCAAACAAACAAACAAACAAACAAACATACTCTTCAGCTTTATAATATTAGTATAGATTATTTTACGTGATTGCATAATATTGTAACGTAAATACGAGTAATTTTGTACGTTTCACAAATTAACAACATTGAATCTTCACTGGACCTGTTTTATTTCTAAGTAACTATAGTCAGTAGGTGTCTAATATAAGTCTTAAACACTTCGGGCTGATTTTTCAACTGTCAGATAAATGCTAACTGACTGATAAGAGGTATATGTTTTCATTGTCACTTCATACATATGTCAAGTATTTATGTTCGACGTGCAACAAAAACATACTGATTTTCTGTCAGATAGAATTTATCTGACTATTGAAAAACCGGCCCTTAATCTAAGTATTACTAAAAATCTACGCCACCAGGAAATTATTGTACAAAAAAACCGCTTGTTTACATACAAAGACGATATTTTTACTGTTTCTTCTTGCTATGTAAGTGCAATAGATTCATTGAATGGTCCTCAGCCCCTGGCCCGAGGGTCAGAGATAAACTAATTAGAGAGCTGCGCGCGCGCCTCCCGCATCGTTTACTGGAATTTGGAAACATTGTGTTAGTTTATTATTATATTGGCCGACACTGTTAGGAACAGGACACACTGCTTCTTGTTATGTCGACAAATATAATGTTATTTTTCTGAGCTAGCAGGTAAGTATGGAGGAAATATTAGGTTGTTTCATGTCCTATTTTCTTATTTGTAAAAGTAATAAATAAAAAAAACTCGAATTTAATTATACAAACTTTGTGCTGACTAACGACGTACAATATATGAACAATCTAAATTTCTTACTATTATTAAAACATCACTTACTTTTAGGATCTATCAGTTACTGATATTTTCGTTTTGGTCACAAATTTTCTGAAATGTCCCAAATAGATGGAATCTTAAGACCGGCTGTTCTTCGTAAAATTACTAATGACTAAAGTAAAAAATACATAATCAAATATTGTTACAATATGCACTCGCCCTTATCCATTCAATAAATTGAATCGGCCTCCGGAATGTCCACATTTGTGTGAATCCTCACAAAGCACTAATATTTCTGTACATTAGTACATCACGGGTGCAAGTGATTTGATCCTCATGCGGGATGCGTCTGCGTCGCTCCCAGCCATAGTTTACTTGCTCCTACGTCTTTTGTGTCCATTCGTTTTATTATTGTAGCAGTCAGTATTGTGGAATAATTGAAGTCTATTATGGACAGTATTTCTTAATAGAAATAATGATTTTGTGTTCGCATTAATTTATTTTCATGTGGGAAAATATTGTGGAATATTAAATTTGTTTTGATGTCATAAAATTATGTATTTTAAGTTTTAATAAGACAGCAAGAGTTTTCTATCGCGAAGGTTTGTACTTGGCATGTGTCGTTTGTTTTTATATAGTTTCAACATAATATGTTTCTATCTTTAAATACTTGAAATTATAGTCGAACAGAAATTACAAGACCCTATAATCTCTTTCCCTGGTCATACCTACTTCCCTGAGGCTGTGTTTTGCTTAAAGCACTAATTCTTGGTTCCCACAACCCAACATAGCCCCCTCCCCTCCCCGACCCCGCCGGCCCTCGACCAGCAATTGCCACAACAAGTCCATTGTCCGCAACGAGCGACGTCGCGATTGCATTGTGTGCCGATTGCGGCCGCATTGTTACCAACTATTGACTTCTTCAACACAGACGGTATTAACTACATTCTTTAGCAGGGAACATGATATAGGTTTAAGGATTATCCATAAGTAAGGTAATTTAAATAAACTGCGATACCCATCCACATCACATACCTTGTCTTTAACTTGAATCAAAACCATTATTGACCACTTCTTTGCTAAAATTGTTGTAGCTCTGTGGCGTGAGCGAAGTTACTGGGTTCAAATTCCGGTGAAAAATAATTACTAAAATAGTTTTTTTGATTGGATTTATCTTGGAAGTAACTTAGTTCTTCCATATTTATCTATTATATAGTAACTGTGACACGTATAGGTTAGATAAACGATAGATGGATTATAAAGACAATTGTGAAATCCATATATCTAAACGTCTAATAAAATGTTAAACTTTTAACATTGATTTATTTAATTTCTTAATAACAAGTGATAAATGTCACTCTGACCCTTTCTCTGGCAGTTTAAAGCGAACCCTTCATCTCTCAAGTATTGGAGCTCGTTCATCATCAATTAAGTATATTATTGTTATTAATTGATATGATTTGACCACTAAAAATACACTTATTGTGCTTATAGATCAGTTAAACCTAAATAATGTTTAAAAAGAAAATGAATTGAACAAATCTTTTTTAATTGGGAGCGTTATTATTATTGTTAACAATCACCTCTGCTTCCATAATGTTATCTCTTGTGATAAATGGCGTTAACAGTTTAATACAGGGTTGTCTGGTGTTGTGGTGTTGCGGTGTTGCGGCGGACACAACGAGAGCGCGTGAGTCCGGCATGCGGGCGCGCAGGCAGCGGACCGCAACATTGGTGACACCACTCGCATATTTAAAATATTAAGGGATGCAGTATACAAGCTTCTGTAGAAAGGCTTTTTATTGGCAATACAAAGATTTAAGGTATATATTTTTTTTTTTTTTTTTTTTTTTATGTAGTATAGGTAGCAAACGAGCATGCGGGTCACCTGATGGTAAGTGATCACCGCCGCCCATGACTACCCTCAACACTGTAGGTGTTGGGGGTGTGTTGCTGACCTTTAAGAAAATATATAAATAAATAAATAAAATTGGGCACCGGATACCGCACTCACCGAACGAAACGCAGGAACATCGTTCCTACTTCACGTCGGTTTCCTGTGCGACGGTGGTATTTCACCGGTCGAGTCAGCCCAGCAATCGCTGCAGACAGAGCCTACAGCTAGACTCTACCACTCAGTAAATATAGTATAACTTCGAATAGTTTAAACTTAACGTTAAGATATGTAAAAAAATGCATTGTAGGTACAATTTTACTTTAATTAATCGATGTTGTTTTTGAACTGAGGCTTTAAACTTTAACGGTTAGAAAATAACTGCACGAAACCTTTGATAAACAAAAAAAGAACGTGTGCAACATTGAATGTTGTCGACCCCTGCATTACTAAACAATATTTCGCCTTGCGAGGGCGACGCTAATCGGTTAAAGTGCGTCAGTTATTGCGTTAATAAGTTAAAGTTGACCACGAATATGTTATCGCGTCCAACTTTACAATGTAGGGATGTAGAGCTGCAGCCGCCAGGAAGCCAGGATTATTGCTGTTGACGCTACCAATCACCGAAATTATACATACAATTGACGTTTAATAGTTAATTCTAGAAGTATGCGCAGTACTACATACATTTGGGGAGCAGACTAATTAATTTATAATGGCGCCATGAAATTTCATTCATTTAGTTATGTAGTCATTTAATTTATTTGTATTTACATATTCAACAAATTCATCGTTCTTTGTCATTAATAAGAAAACAAATACAAAAACTTTATCCTAATTTGTGCGTATAAAGTAAGTGCGTATCCTGGGAATAAAATTTTAGACTTAGTAAAATTGACATACCGTAATGAGATTTGTCCCAACATTAAAACATCTTTAGACATAATGTCAGGAAAGTAGATGCACATATTTTATTACTTAACAATATAATTTAAAAAGTTACGAATGTGATATAGTTGAATCACTAAAACCCGCTAATAATATAATGAACGAAGGTCTAGAGGCCCCTAACAACGTCAAATACATAACAAATGATTTACTCGTTCAACAATGGAGACACAAAAGGTCTGAGTTCAGCTATTTGTTCAAATTGAATCTATATGATGGCAATTGATCCTCGGGATCTTAGACAAGGAACTAGGGGCCGACACACTGGCGCGGCCGCGGGGCACTCGGAATTAACACAGATGTGCAGATAAGTAAACATTAGATTTGATTTTATGTAATAACTTTTAAATACAGAACGAAGCCTTTACGGGTTTTAGGAAATTGTTATAATTTTAATGTTATGTCTTGCATTCACTTTTAACCTAATTCTTCTACTTCTACTTTGCTGAAATATTGTATCGATTGTCTTGTTTTGATTACAGAAGACTCTTAATTGAAATATTGGCAGATTTTTAAAATACATAGTATTGTTTATTAACTCTAATGAAGAGTTTTCTGTTTCTTGTGCGCTGCTCCTTAGAGAATATCATTCGGCTGTTATTAAATTAGATTGTGACCCTGCCCGGAGGTTAAGTGCGACAATTGTGCGCCGGCGCAGGCGACCAGCGCCCACGCACGGACAGCACACGTTCGTGGGACGGGCTTGTGGCACTAACACACTTAGTTACACACAGCTAATTACATTAACATGAAAAGTTATTGTAACACAAAGATCTGTATGACATATGCAAATAAAAACAGCAAAACTTTTTAAAAAATAAATTTATTTGATGGTTGAGGTAATAAGAATAAGATATTTTTCAAACAAAATGTTGTTTGCTTTTAATATTTGTAATAATGCAAATATATAAATAACAACAATACGAAACACACTTTACCTCAATTATACCAAATATTGAAATCGAAACTCAATACAAATACAAACAAACCAAAGAAGTCTAAAGACCGTTTACTTTCTCCCTAAGCCCCGTAATTACGCGATAATCAAGTAAAATATCGCATTTCCCTGCTTTGTGCGTCGCCATATTACACAAACGTAACGCGACACCCGGCGAGGATCAACAACAATGTGGCGCTATCTGATGGAACCACTCACGCGCATGAGAATGCAACGATTTTTTTCCGTTTTCTTCAGGTATGGACTAGACGGTATAATTATTTATGAAGTAGTCGGTACTTAAATATGTAGGTAAGTATATTATTTTTAATGTGCCAAGTAGCTTCCTCATTACTATGTCCACAGAGTTTTTGAAACGTACGCATAAAAGAAAGAATTACGGGTGATACATTGATAAGTTTGTCTGTTTAAGGCAACTGGGGGGCAACTAAAAGACTAAGCAGGAATGTTTACTATGCAGGAAGTTTGTGAGTATGTTTGGATGTATTAATGGATGTTTGTTACTCTTTCACGTAAAAACTACTGGACGGATTTGGATGAAACTTTACAGTAATATATACCTCAGAATAACACATAGGGTACTTTTCACCGCGGGAAAACTTCTCATTCCCACGGGAAACCGACTTCCACGCGAACGGAGTCGCGGGCGGAAAGAAAACGTGAAAGCCACTCTTCTTACTCTACTCGCCCCAACTTAACAAAGTCTACAAATAAGTCAATATTTATAAATTAATAAATTTCCACTTTCAAGAACTTTGAGAGATTTTCAAACATTTTGATGATCATCAGCGAGCGAATGACTATGTGGATAAAATAGTTTTCCATTGAAACTACCGCTATCGACTTAAGTTTTTTTCATTATGTAAAACAAGTTGTGAGGGTTTAAAACACGACGGAGCACTTAGAGAAAAAGGTAAGTGGTGCCCTTGCGTTTTACTTACAACTACCGTGTCCCCAAATTACGTACATTTCAATTTGTTAATCACGAGGATCTTAATTACAATCCGTTTATTGCCGACCCATACTGCAGATCTTATTCGATGATTGATGATAACGAATCAGAGATAATAAAGTTGTGAAATATCATTTTAAATGTTTTTTTTTTATGTTTCTTTGTTTATTCTTGCACTTATTTCTATCGATTAGTACCTATACATACATAATTATTTTAATTATCATACAGATCTAATGTAAGTACCAATTAGAGCCAAACACACTAAAGTGTAGTAAGTCGACCGGACCTCTTTCGTCCGTCGTCCCGCAGCCCGTGATCTCAGATCATCTCCCGCGCATCTCAGTATCTATACTGCTATCGACGATCACAGCATCGGAGTTGCGCAACGCGGCGTTTGATGCTCGCGCGCCGTTTGATCTCGCCGCCACTGCGCACGAGTCCGAGTACAAAAATTACACTAAACACACGCGCGGTTCGCTGAATACACCAACACATACACATAGGAGAACTATAACTAGGTTCGTATTCGTAAACGATTCTTAACACAAATCGTGAAAAAATAATCTTGTGTCTATACAAGTATTCGTTTACAAAATGTGTCAATTTTTGTTTCACTCTTATGACTAAACTTTGCCAAATTTCATATTTAGATCATGATTTCTTCTACAAAAAATAGCTAAGTTCAAGTTTCAACTGAATCTGTTAAAAGAAACAAATCAGCGAGTAGATAAAGTCTATGATGAAAACATTTTAGGTTCTGCTAAAAACATACGAGTTAACAAACAAACCGCACCTAAGTATAAACAGTCAAAACATTAATTAAATTGAAAATATCAAAGAGAACCTTCCGTCCTTTTCTGTACATCAAGTCTGGTTACTTTCCCGACGTCTTTGAAAATAGTTGAAAACCCTCATTGAACGTTTTAGTTGAAAGATAAACTAATTAACGGCGGGTTTCTATGAAGAGAGTCAGTAAAATGTTTTGAAGGAACATCAGAGAGCGGAGTTCATAACTCGAACTTGTTTACACAACACGCTCCGACAAATACGCACTAGCACCGACACTGCACTGAAACGAAATATGTAATACATATTAACTAATATACAATGGATTTGAGCTTAACTTTGCCTAAAAAAAATCCTACTAATATTATAAACGTGAAAGTATGTGAGTATGGATGTATGGATGTTTGTTACTCTTTCACGTAAAAACTGCTGGATGCGTTTTGATGAAACTCTACAGTAATATAGGTTAAACATCAGAATAACATATAGGGTACTTTTTACCGCAAGAAAACTTCTCATTCCCACGGGAAACCGACTTCCACGCGAACGGAGTCGCGGGCGGCCACTAGTTATGTCATATATCTCACTAGTTTTTAAAACTTTTTCTTGAGTATATTAAAATATACCTATACTTACTAGGATATTGTTTAAAGTAGAGTCTGTATTACATGAAGTTCACTTAAAAGTTCCACTACACATTAGTGAGTAATCACTACACTTGCACTTGATTTATATATAAACTAGTGGCCGCACGCGACTCCGTTCGCGTGGAAGTCGGTTTCCCGTGGGAATTAGGTGTTTTCCCGCGGTAAAAAGTACCCTATGTGTTATTCTGATGTATAACCTATATTACTGCAAAGTTTCATCAAAATCCATCCAGTAGTTTTTACGTGAAAGAGTAACAAACATCCATCCATCCATACATCCATACATCCTCACAAACTTTCACATTTATAATATTAGTAGGATTTACTAGCATTTACCCGCGCGGCTTCGCACGCGTTAAACTCGGAGTAAACCTCATTTCCCTGTACTATGTTATTATACATGTAAACCTTTCTCTTGAATCACTCTATCAATTAAAGAAACCGCAACAAAATCCGTTGCGTAGTTTTAAATATTTAAGCATACATAGGGACAGAGAATGCGACTTTGTTTTATACTATGTATGATGTGCTTCTACAAGTTCAACAACACAATTATGTGCACCACTCGCCGTGAGAATAATATTTTGAATATGACAATACCTACCTGCGACTCCCAAGCTAAACTACAATGTTAAACTGATTGACATGTCCACCGAGCTGGACGAAGCAGATTACATTATTTGAAAACTGATCTCTGCAATATTGTAGAAAATATTCAATTGAAACGTCACGGACACAAAGCGATCGCGAAATTATTGTGCGAACAACGAAATTATTATCCCTTTCTACTATTAAAGATTTGTGAAATTCATAATCATACCCCAATTGAATACAGAATGTCGCAAGAACAACATCCGGGAGAGAAACTCATTGAAACCCAGCAATGTGTGCAAATAAACACGCCAGCGAAATGTGCACAAACATCATACAATGGACTCACAAACTACAACTTATAATAAAACATAAATATTCAGAATTGTGTCCTTTCTCTGGCTGTCCGAGTAATCCACTTTTTCCCCGTGACCAGATTAACAACAATGCATTGAAAGGATTGTGAGATCCAATTTTAAAATCCATTCCACGGCGAACCCGCAGACCTGCGCTTCCTCGAATATTTCACGTGTCGTTGAAAAAACAAACTGACAACCGAATAGAGACGGTTCCCTAAATTGCCGGCCGTTAATGTTTACTGCGCAGGATTACCTCTCGCGGGAACACATCTCCATCCGCAGCTCTCATAAACCGCTGAAACGGGTTAATTCCGATAATCCCGTGACACATGTATCTGTCTCCGCGTTTTGACATAGATTTACATTTATTTACAAGAAATAGTCCCCGGCCCCGCTTGTGTCTGGTCGCAGTAATCCGCGGATTATCTGCTTGTTTATGTCACCACTAATTGTCTGCGGAGAAACGCTAAAACAAAATGGTCGTCTGATTTATTGGGCGGATCGATCGGTGCAGCTTTTCACAATATTTCTAGAGGCAAGATGTTTTGTGTCACATGAGGGATTAGAGCCGTGAGCCGCGGCTTGGGTTTCATCGCGGCGTGTTTTTGTTGGCACGAGTTTTGCGAACGGCTCGCGTTGAGCCGGCGACGGACGCGGCGACCCGCGGCTGTAAACTGCGGTTTATACGCCGACCTGTCACTGTCTCCCGATGTTTGGATACACCCGCTCCGAACGCTTCAATATTTACTGGCTCTATTTCAATGGGCCGTAAATAGCGTTATACTTATTATAAATACAACATACCAATCATATCGCGTTTATTATAAAGTTTATAAAAACATGTCACGTTAAATTTTGGCAAGATTGAAGTGCAGTAAAAACAGATTATGATCACTCAACTATGGAAATAAATTGGCTTTACTTCGAGTTACTCAGAAAATTTAAAAAACGTAATATTATTTTAAAGAAATGATATCATGTTTATTCGCAGTTTCGCAATTTGGTTTCTATAAAACAGATTACCCACGTGTGCCTAGTCCTAGCCACCTAATAAGGTTAGAACGTTAATAAAGATCATCTCATCTCGACGTTAGCTTGATATTAGTTTTAGGTACTTATAGTTAGTTGGTGCACACGATACCTCTGACAGCTGATCTATACAATCAATCTAACTGTGATGCCTAGTTTAATTTACTTCTTTAGTAAGTATTCGATTTTTTGGGTATTATTAAAATTATATTGATAGCTGCTGATATTAAACTGACAGATGGTAACAGATATAACAGGGACAAAAAGATAAAATAACATAAATACAAAACAAAAGTCTTGCAGTTAAGTTCATAACTCTAACTTCAATTAACGTACTCTTAGTGATGTGAGTTACTCGTACCTTCCAATACAAGATCTCTCGAAGACGTTAAGCTGCGACCGTCAGTCTTATTAGAATCTACAGAAAAACTATTTTAACTACGGTCGTAATTTTAAAATAACGTGTAAGTAATTTGTATATTACTTCATCAATAAATCTTGACAAAACAAGTGGAAATGGTTGTGATAACGATTTGATCGCAGGATTCGTGATATTTTAATAAATATAGGTAAGTCTGAGAACTGCAGTTACTGCAATTCCATAATGATTTCATTTTCTCTACATAACAATAAAATACCTTTTCATAAATAATGTTTTTAATTTTTTTCTTTCAATTGTTTTCATTATAACAATTACATATTTATAATCATTATTAACATATATTAAATAACAACTACAATGTGAACTGTTGCTACCCAGTCAGGGCCGCGCCGACCCTAAGCAGCGCCTGTGTGCGACACCTATGAAGCGCCTGTGTGCGAAACTTATGAAGCGCCTTTTTTAGTCGGTTTAGACAATTTTTTCAACTATGTTGTATTAAAAAAAAACAATCTGGCGCCCCTTTTGCTTAGGCGCCTGTGTGCGATGTGTGCGGCGCAGGGGCGGCTCGGCCCTGTACCCAGTAACCCGATCCTGTGACCAGCAGCACCACAAGCCCGCAGCTATACAGGTTTGCAGTACGAGGTAAGAGAAGACACTGGCAGTGCGCACACGCAAATAGGCCTACGCAGGACTTCTTATTGGAAACACAACACAGCGCTACTATTGAAAACTTTTATTGCGGACCATAACTCACTTAAAACTATATCGTTAAATAAATCCTTAATTTAATAATAAATAGCGATACCACTTTTTACAAATACGTAATATACACACCTATCACAGTCTTGTCACTTCGGCAGAGGCCTCTGGGAAATTTCGGCGAAGAGATGTTCCGAGTGGTTCCCGTATCAACTGTGCTTGATGAGGTCGGGGTCGGGCGGCGAGGCGGGCGGCAGGCCGTGCAGCCGGCGGTACAGCGGCGGGTACAGCGGCGGCGGCGGCAGGCGCAGCAGCGGCGCGGGCCCGTAGCGCCCGTACAGCCCCAGCAGCGGCGGGTACAGCCCCGCCAGCGACGCGTACGGCCCGAACACGGGGTGCAGCAGCGCGCCGCGCTTGAAGGCCGCCAGCCGCGAGCGCGACGCCGCCGTGGTCCGCCGCCGCAGCTTGCCCGTGGTGCCGCCGATGAACACGTCGTCCGACGACGGGTCCAGCATCCAGTAGTTGCCCTTGCCGGGGTCGTCGTAGTGCCGCGGCACCTTCACGAAGCACTTGTTCAGGCTCAGGTTGTGCCGGATCGAGTTCTGCCAGCCCTGCTTGTTCTCTTTGTAATAAGGAAAGTTCTTCATTATGTACTCGTAGATGCCGTTCAGCGTCAGTCGTTTCTCGGGGCTGCTGCGGATGGCCATCATGATCAGCGCATTGTAGCTGTAAGCGGGTTTCTCGTTTTTCTTTTTATCGTCGGGGGCGGAGGACCCCGGCGGGGGGGTCTCGGTGCCGGTGACGTCGAGCTCCGCGTCGGAGGTGTTGCAGTCCGGGGAGGGCGAGCGCGAGGAGGCCTCGGGCAGCAGGTCGCGGATGGCGAAGCTGTGCGGCGGCGTCATCACGGTGCGTCATGGCGCGCGGTCGCCGGCGCACTGGCGGCCCCGCCTCGCCGCCTCGCCGCGCCCAACCCGACCCCTCCCATGCAGCCACCAACCGACTGTCGCAGCACCCGCGCTCCTCGCCGACGACCCTATTCCGACCGAGCACGGCCGAGAATCGAATACAGCGCCTTGTGATTGGTTTTATTTGAGCGAGGGTATGCGCTAGGGTTGTTAAAAAACGTAGAAATTAACTCGATCTGTCACGGCTTATAAACATTTTTTACAGCGATTTTTCACGCATTGTTTAGATGTGTAATTGTGACCGGGTATTTAATGGATGTGTTGGGTGCCGGTAATTATTAATCGTGTGTTTAAACATTGCAGCAGCTGTTCTCAGTGAAATAATATATCAATTCATGTGTTGCGAGTTGACTATTTGTCAGCGGTTCTATTATGTGCTCTAAAAACACTTTGATAAATGATAAGTACAATGATAAAGCTTTATAAACCTGTCTACAATTTTTCATTGTAAGACATTTCCGTAACATAATTTAAAAAACAGTAACTTGCTTTTAAATTGATAAGAGATCCGTACAAATATAATATTAAGTATTTAATTGACATTATGTTCGCACAGCCTAATGTCTTAGGTCCGTATTAATAAATCACTCTTTGGACTATTCGAACGTGAGCTTGTGTAAGGTTCAATTTGATTCTTATACCTATCTTAATTACAAGTTTGATACTTGATTGCATAATTGGTATTAAGACGCGTTTATCTGTACTTATATCATGTGAAGGTAAAATTTCCGATCATGATTTTTGACTCCGACTACTGAACGGATATTTTAAATGTAGGTATTCAGTAGCAGAAAATCTAGGAGTAGGTATCATAGGCTCCTTTTACTTGGGAATGTTTTGGTTCCGCCCAGTGAAGGCTACTTATTTTTACGCGATCAAAGTTCGTATTAGTTTGCACTTATTAGTATGAAGCTAAAGCTACAAGCAATCATCAGAGTCAAAAAAATAGAGTTAAAGTGTCAAAAATCTCTCTGCATTTCCACCATCCTCGTTTACACCCTCGCGATCCTATCTCTCCTCAGCACGGCGGCTATTGTTCTAGTGTCGGCGTGGTCGCAGCCCCCGGTGGCGGGAGTGGCCGCCCCCGCCCCCGCAGCCACGCCCCTCGCGCCTAGACGCTGGTACTCACCGATCCTCTCGCGGTATGCGACTACTACTAGTGAGGTGTGCCAGCCATTGCGCACTTACATAAACAATTGATATTGCTTAGTTATAAAGGTAGCGAGTTCATAGATTATGATCAATTGACTTACGGAAAACAACTTGTATTGCATTTTTGGCAAATTAAACTGTCTTTATACTAAAAGAAATCACGAGTTGGTAATACTGGAAACACATATTATAATCGAATAATAGTTTTAACATATAAATGAAAAAGTTTGCAATTATAAGGTACTCGTATATTTAATGGAAAATGGTAACACTTTAGGAAAGGTTCTTTCAGAGCTCTATCCTGATATTGTTGTTATACCAGGTATACCAAATGTATTTGTTTAATAGAAGAGGCTCTTTTATAAAGAGTTTTTTTTTCATTTTAAAAGCCTACATCAGTTAGTAAAAACTAAGAATATAGGTTTTGGCATTGAGTAATAAACAGAGTTACAGTACGTAAACATCAAATCATAATAGAATGTGTCCGATATGTAATGAAACGTTTGCAACCCAGTACGTGCCGCCACCACCGCCGGGCGAGGTCGGGCGCCGTCGTGCAGCGTCGCCGCGCGTGCCGGGCCGCGATTGAGCCAATCACGCGCAGCCGAGCGGCGACTCTCCTGGACGGAGACTCGGGACCTTTGCTGCAGTATTGGTAATCATCACACAGAAACAATACTGTTAAGAGTTCACTAGTATGGGGATGTTATAATAGGTAGAGTTTGGCTGATCTTATTGAAAAAAAGATTTAACATTTTTAAAGCGGTTTTTTATTTGCGATTACTTAATGATTACATTATATTCAACGAATTTAAATAAAGTTAAATTTAACTTTAATAAACTTAAGTATTAAGATATTTTTTATGGCAGAAATTACAACGTGGCTAAGCATTGTCACCCTATCGTTCTGTCCCCTGAGGCAGTTCTCACTCCCTGCGGCGTTTTCTACCAGACAAATATTTAACAACCATCCCTCGTAGGAAACGTCGACACCCATCGACAATGCGATCCTCATTATAATACCTTAGTATAGATAAAACTTACTAACAATTTATTGACTTAACTTTGACATTTAAGAGATCAAAGTGTTATTATTAATGTACACAAAGTTAAGAAAACATTAAAATTATAATATTTTTTAAGAAAATGTTCAAGTTACTTATTAGTAGATATTAGGTGACAAGATGTCTCAAAAATAGATCTAACACTTTACTAAGCCTTATACACGAATTACTTAAACAGTGTAACAATGCACGTACCTACTAGAATTCAATTTTATTGGACGATACCGTTCCAATAAGACCGAGTTCAATAGCACATAGAGTTACATATACATCTATTGCAATATTTCCACGAAGCTGCCATCATTAAAAACATCACAAAACAACAAACGAAAATCCGCAAAAAGCGCTCCTTAAAAGTTGTCTGCGCAGCGCCGCCGGGCCTCGTTACTCCGGCGGCAGTACATAAATACAAGAGTAAATAAATAAATACGCGCAGACGTGCTTCCCGGCGATTGGAGCAATCACGAGCGCGCCCGACCGCGCCCGAGCGCCGCCGACTGTTGGCCAAATCCCTTTCAGCTCCGGTCGAAATGTTTGCGGGTTAACAACGCTTTCATGGATAGAGCCGACGACAAATCACGACTGTTGGGTTAATGACGTTTTTAGACGTGGCAAAGTTAAACTGAAACTTTTGTCATTCTGTAGTAAAAGCAATTATATCTATCCGATGTTGATCGTGTTTTAAGCGAGTGTCAATCACAGTATTTTACGCAGTCTGTATCTTATTACATATCAAAATTAAACAGGAATAACTAAATATGGTTCATCTCTTCTAAATAGTAATCTTCCCATGAATCTACAAAAGGCAACATGAGAACAGACAAACAACCGAAGCCCCAAAGCCCATTTAATCATGTGAGTGAAGCTGTGCTAGTAACGTAAACATTTAGCCCCAAATTAAAATAACGAGCGATTGACAAAAACAAACATGGCGGGAAATTGGCGGGAGACGTCGAACTAACAATGGGTGATGAGCTAAATAGCAAACGCCTGAGGGTAAACCTTAATCTGCACTTATTTTTTTAATAAGCGGAAAGTACAAAAAGTACGGTGGTCATTGGCCATTACGAATTTGCTAGTTGTGATTAATACTTTCAGTACCTACTGTACGATTCTGTGCATATTTTATTATAACCTGAAATAAAAGTTGACTTGTAAATAAAGGCTACGCTCGTAGTAGTTGCAACTATAGTCTTTTTCAACAAATAAAACAAAAAGTGCAGTAACCCGCAGCGCTGGGCGGTGCGCACACGCCTCACAAACAGCGCCCGCCGGCGGCACACTGAGCACCTATCATTATATTAAACAATGGGTTAGGGTACCTACCTACAAGCTTGTATTTTATAATACTATTCTATAAAGTTTCTTATCAAGGCAACCCGAGAAAGTTCAAAGAAACCAGCACAATAGCGCCACAGCGTTCGCTCTCAGCAGCCCTGGTGAAGGAGCCAGCCCTCGATCTTCGACTAATGTTGTTGAAATATTGATTAATATTGTCTGTCGCCACGTTGGATGGCCTCTCGACGGCGGAACTCTCCGTGGACGGAAGCGGCGCCCTCCACCGGCCAATGTTCCGCTCTCCCGCCATTGTCGCCAGAGGACCCTTCAAACTGGGCCAACATAAAAAAAATATCAAAGATTTCTTTACAAAACATTTTCCAACAAAAATAGCTGTGCGGTAAATTGAGCAAACGTTCCGCACAAATATTACAAACAATAGACGTACCAGCTTTTTATTATTAGTGAAGTGCTTACGAATCTACATACATAAACGCATTAAACGTTTAAAAACATTGTTATAAATGAAATGGGTAAAGGGTACGTAGTGCCTCTTACAGTTCCGTTTCACTACATACATACAGCCGAACATTATTTAAAACTTATAAAAACCACGCGTGTTCAGTTTTCGAGAGTGGCTAAAATAGCTGAAGTACTACAATTTAAACGCACCTGGAGGTTACAGTCACTCATTGTTGTGTATTTTCAACAGTTTTAGTTTATTCGGAATAAGTAAACGCTTTGTTCGTGATTATTTCATCATAACAAGTATTTGACTACCTACTTGTCATGAAGGCAATGTATTGCAACTTGCAAGGTGCTACAAATTTCGTTAACTCAACGTTCACAGTGGGATGCTTGTTTTCTATTTAATCTATAATAGTGGGCTTCGAGGCAGCTGCTGTCCTGTCAAGATATAGGATTATTTATATTGTAATACATATAACGGATTACTAATTAGTAGAAGATAGCGTTTGGCAAAAATATCTAGGTTACAGATTAAATAAACATTAATAATTATGTTATTTAGATATACCCCCCCATCTCAATACTTGTTTGATGATAATCTACTTAGATTCAAAAGTCTATAATTTTAAGTTGTACAAATATAAAGTTTATTAAAGTATAGGTATAACTAAAGTATATTATTATACAATAAAACAAAAATCAAGTTCTAATAATCACATTTAGTAACCCCTTTATGGCTGCCCGATTTCTCGCAAGTTACGAACAGTTAGCCCCCGCAAATCGGCTTTAATAAAGCGGTTTTTGAACGTATCCAATCTTTTTTCTCTCATACATCTGTCGTGTGTCCCGTGTCCATTTTGGCGCTTTTTTTAAGCAGTTTTTTTGTATCGTTCCGTTTGAGTTTGGAAGGCGATCCGATTTGACACCGGGGGGTCGGCGATTGGTGTTGAGTTCTGGGTACGTGATTGCACGTTTCTGCGGCTCGATTGTCCGAATGTGACGGATTTACTATTTTGATGTTACCAGCATTTGTTGTGAGCAGAAAGCGGATTATAAGAAAGCTATTGAAAATAGTATTGATCTCATGAGAATTAGGTATGCGTGTTTAATATTACTGAACAAAAAGAAAGTTGTAAAAACACTTTTCAGATATGCGTAGAGGTTTTGTTGTTCATTTCATAAACTACTTACACCACAATTAATATGTAAAGAAGTTACTTTTTTGGTCATTAATAAAAGTTTTCATTGGGATATTGTATCGTCTTAGTTTCCCTTTCCTGAATTCGTCCGTATATGTATACGTATAAAATTTACGATTAAGTAGTTATTAAGACTAGACAAGTGGGAAATGCAAACTGTAACACGGTTCCATTGACAGTAACCACATAAATCATGAAGAATATTCATCGCTGTATCAGATTTAATTAAGTCTTTACATCCATTCGCGACACGTGAGACTGAATGGCACGGAGCCATTGTCGGGAACCAGCGCCATTGTCGCGACCAGTGGGAGGTTGCCCCGGTTTTCGAGCGCACCTGTCACTGTCAAAGTCGATAACTAAACTCGAATTTAAATACAGAACGCTAAGATCGAGAATAAATCGCTACGTGTAGGTGTTTAAACATACTTAGAAGTGAGGGTCTTTAGTTAGATGTCTCAATATGGTTCGTCAACGCGTTGAGAAAGAATCGGTTCCTGACAATGGCGATAATTGATCGTGTCGCGTCGCGCAGATGCGTCGGCGCACCCTTTATCTAAAGCCTATTATAAATGCTACAAGAAACATTTATACTTATCATTTGTTTATGCCTTTATGTGGGTTGGACTATATTTCAGAGTAAATCTTTTGACGTTTCTGACCTTGTTTGATATGTGAACGGAAACATGACGTTTCTTTTTCGAAGTATTGGGTAGTTTTTGTATTAAGATATTGTGGGTATGTGATTTCTAGATCGACTTCATATAGCAAAAAAGAATCAATTAATATAATGTTCAAAGAGCAGAAATTATAATTGCTTCTGGATACTTGCGAAATATTTTTATAGATCTTTGTAATGTTTTAAATAAAAACAGTCTTCATTTGTTTTTAGTTTTCGCATTCTATTTATACAACATGCGTCGCCCCTTGTCCGTAAATACACAAATCAGGGAACAACAACACGCATCCCTGTTTTGGATGACGGACAATGGTGCTCGTGATCACTCGTCATTATCAAAACATTAGCGCGTTGTCCGCGGGGTGCCAATTATTTCTGCTGGCAACCCTATCGCGCACTGGCAACACTGTTAGCGCACCGACCGCCACATTTGTTGCCATTCGTCATTATTTTCCCGCGCACGCCCGACACGTGACCGAGAAAGCGCAAAGATTTAAAAAAATACGCTGATATAAACAATAAAGAACGACTGATAACCATTAGGTTGTTTTTTTCCCCGCGAATACATTGTAACTTAAACTTAGGTTCGAAATAATTCTACCAGCTTTTACCCGCGCGGCTTCGCACGCGTAAATTCGGAGTAAAACTCCTTTCCCTGTAGATACTGTGTATTATACATGTAAACCTTCCTCTTGAATCACTCTATCTATTAAAAAACCCGCATCAAAATCAATCCGTTGCGTAATTTTTAAGATTTAAGCATACATAGGGACAAAGAAAGCGACTTAGTACTTATACTATGTAGTGATTATGCCATTACCTATACATTTTTTATTTTATATTATAGACCTCTATAAATTTCTGTGCCAGTGCTTTTTATGATTGGAGCTTTTTACAAATTAGCCCTCCCATTTCTATAAATATTTAACAAGGATATGCAGCTAGGATGGTATTATGAAATCCCAAGTACGGGGGGCGGATAAGGTCGAGTCAAATAGAGATCGGGTTGGTACCTACTTTGTCAAACCATGTTGTCATCAATAAACTTAAGTAAGTTTAAATAATCAAAATGTATTTGTTTTTGAGTCGCATTAAAATCCTGTCGCGACCTGTTAATATCCTGGCATAATCGTTGGTGTCTCCGTATTCTTCATTTCCCTCAGCCAAAGCTCAGTCGATTATGCATGTCATTCTAATTTTGATTTACCTACATGTTACTAAATGTAATTATTAAATATACATGCAATAAAAATACACTACCTAATATAAGTATTAAAATAAATTCTATCTGTCAGAAAATCTTTAATTATCTTGCACGTTGAATATAAATATTTGACTTATCTATAAGGTAAAAAATACATCTTTTCAGTCACATAGAATTTATCTGACTATTGAAAAATCAGCACTAAGTTGTCATTCGGTTACTACTTATTGATTTGACTTCAAATGGCTTAAAAGACATATTTTTTTATTAGGTGAATATGATAATATTACGATTTGAATGTGGTTTTTAATTAAGCGAATAATGTCGTAGTTTATGAAAATAGTTTCTGCGTGGAAAAAGGTTAATCTCACAGGCTATTAAAACTTATAATAAAAGTATTGAAGTGTAATCAAGTTCGCAATGCTCTACATCTCGCCAATTTTCTCAGGAATATTACAGACTGATTTCTGAGCACTTGAGAATTCGTTGCACACGAATATTAAAATAACAAACGGTCTTGCACAATTATCGACACCAACAAGCGATTAGCGGGTCGCGGGCGCCAGCCAAGCGAGGGAGCAGCGACAATCGACCAGTGTTTAGTGCAAATAGCGACAAATCGGGAACACTGAGCAGCCATTGTCCTGCGCTCGCTCGCCCCGCGCACCACGCTTCCCGCCCTTCTCTCAGGAGAGTTCCAAAATCGCCACTCGACCGCACGCAGCTTTCACAAGATTTCTTAATTGTGGGAAAAGAACACTCGATCGTCATTCATATAGTTCGATTGTGAGAATTACACCAATATCAAAGATCATTAAATGTTTCCGTCCAATTCAGCTCATTCTTGTGCTAATTTAATGGTTATTATTATGAAATTGCAACCGTTTATTAAAACATAAGTTAGATAGTTGCAGTGTTAAGAAAGAACAGTTTGTAACAGTTGCTGCGGCGTTTAACAATTACTTCCAAGTTTCAAATCTCCATAAGAATAGTTAATATAAGTGGTTGTAGGTTGTTTTTAACCGTATCGTAACCGGCTCCCCTTAAAAGCATCTTTGTTGTCGCTATCTGTTTTGCCATCGATAATCCCCATCGAACATAATAGGGTTATTAAAAAGCGAGCTGCAGCTAATATCATACGATAACATTAAGCACAAAATGTGTGTAAAGTTGAATGTTTTGATTAGGTGTAACGGTGTAGTTTACAGGAGCGACGCCCGAGGGCTTGTCGGCCTGCCTTCGTTCAAAAACAATCAGTGATCAGA
Source organism: Emmelina monodactyla (assembly GCA_916618145.1). Lineage (NCBI taxonomy): Eukaryota > Metazoa > Arthropoda > Insecta > Lepidoptera > Pterophoridae > Emmelina > Emmelina monodactyla. The sequence goes on from OU745300.1 coordinate 484,906, forward strand.
ACAGAAGAGAAATAAAACATAAAAAGGGCGATTAGCGGGTTGTCCCGGGGCGCGGTTGCGGTTCCCAGCCATTGTTTCTGAGCGTGTCATTGAGATTGCTCAGTCATTTCAATCGCGAGTGATTCAATTGATTGATTAACCGACCGCGGCGCTGCAGACAAGCAGTGTCGTGGATGAAAGCAAACTTGATCGCATATGGCGAATGGAGCTATTGTCGTATTGTTATGAAACTTCGCAGAACGGTGGGTAATGTGTTAAAACAACAGCGCCTGTAATAGATCCATTCTAGCCTAAAACATTTTATAAATGTTTTCTGAGTATGAAATCAATTGTAGAAGCAACCTGTATCACTTACAGCCTATACCTATAAAAAAAACATTTGCAAATGACCTACTGAAGTGTGTGAAATCGACACTTGCAAGTTCCACTGCAGCAGCAATATTATGGCAGCGGTGAATTATATCTAAAAATAGAAACATCAATCAAAAAGTCGATAAATGAAACTGGTTGAAAGGCGCTAGGTAATTCTTAAATGAGGATTGGATGTAACTGCACGACATTAATTTGATAAAATTTTATCTTTGTTAAACTACTTACCTTAACTTCTAAGTAACAGGCTCTTTCCTATTAAAGTAATAAGACAGAAGTCACTAACTAACTTTAACTGCCGGTTAACTTTTTAATAATTTCAACTATAAACAAAATTCGTCATAACTTGGTGCGGCTACGTACGAGCGGCGCCATCGTCCTGTGAACTCAAGAAGTGATTGCCTATGACCTACCCTCATTCCTATTATCATGCACATACTTTAATAAGCTAATTCAGTATTTTTTTGGTAGGTAAGTGTTAAAATTGTATGAGCTACTCACATTTTCTTTCTACTTACATTAGGTACATTAAATCTGACCGATTTTTGATAGAAGTTGTAAACAAATACAAACACTAACCACAAAATTATCACTTTATCTTGAAATATCTAGAAAGAGCACGTTTTGGTTAACTATGTAGGTACCGACACCTACAAACTAACACAAGTGTTAAATGCTTTCACTCCCATAAACTAACTTAAATGACTGTTTTCTATTGTTCCGCGTCTTTAGCACGTGCCTATCGTAGGTGGCTATCACACGTTTAATATCACTTCGTTGTTTTTTGTCTTTTTTTGAGTGGAATGGCGCGTGCCAAATCAACCATAGACAACGAAACACTCGAGAGTCGTTCGGAGGGAGTTTGAAGGAGCTAATAGATGCACGTGCGCGGGACAGATTGTTTTTAATGTCGCAGGAAGGAGCGGGTACCAACGTACTCGATCGTGATTAAGTATTTGTGGTGCAAAATGTTGAGTTAGAACTAAGCTAGGAAGGGTTTACTACAAAGAGACAGGGAGGGCTGTTTTATTAATTGTTGGATAAAAATGCTGTAAGACTGATAAAAAAGTACCTGTGTTCACTGTCATTCTGTTTATATATGTGTCTAATCCCTACTAATATTATAAATGTGAAAGTAACTCTGTCTGTCTGTTACGCTTTCACGCCTAAACCACTGAACCGATTTTGTTGAATTTTGGTATGAAGAAAGAACTGAACTTGGGAAAGGACATAGGGTACTTTTTACCGCGGGAAAATTTCTCATTCCCACGGGAAACCGACTTACACGCGAACGGAGTCGCGGGCGGCCACTAGTATAATTTATATGACAATTAATACATATTTTTTGCCCGCAGTTTAAATATTGATTGCTTGGTCGCTTAAAAACTACAGAAAAACTTTATAACTGTAAATTTACAAAAAACGATGGTAATTCCATATTTAAAATATATGAGTTTTCATTAAAACACACAATTAATAACCTATAGCAGTTTAGTATAGTTATTTGAAACGCGGATTCGGACGAAGTCTTTAGGTAGGTACCTACTACTTTTATTTCATCTACTTCTACTAACAGCTTTTTCTTCATTGTACCTAATATGTTCATTTATGCCTGTGTAGATCCAATGACATGAGTTTCATTAACATTAACACTTTCATATTTAGATTAATGTTCCATTAAAAATAAAAAACAAATTTTGTTAGGTATTTAAAAGCTTTGCTTTCGTTTCAAATTACTGGTAGCGACATCTATGAGTTTTTAAGTAAATTATAAATATCGGGTGCCACCTGGTGCCGAGTAGCGACAATTATTAAAAGTGCCTTACTTCTTTGGCATTTTTCAAAAAAAAAGAAAGCAATTTGTTTAGGATTTTAGTTATTTAAATATTCTTTATCACCTCTTACTACTTTCCTGGCAAATATGTCTACTTTTTGCGGATAATTACATAATGTTGTCTTACTCATGTGACGTCTACAAACAAGCAACACGATCACCTTCAATTCGCAAAAATAAGTAAATTGCTTCTCAAGTAGAGCTAAAAATCCAGCATCATTAGATCCCAACCTATATACTAGTTTGTAGAAGCGAAGAGGTCCACATAAAGTGGATGTGTTTTCGGTCAGGTTACGAATTACGGCCGTCAGAGGGCCAGCAAAATATTTGACTCTCCAGTAATTGACACAAGACACTCGCTGATCAATTTGCCTCCCTGTCCCTTAGGTCGTTACAAGGTTTTTATTTATTTGCAAGATAGCCCCTATAAATAAGTAGTCTAACTTTATTGAGTAAGAGAAATACAGTAGGTATCTTATTTCTTTTTAGTCAAAGTCAATTTAAATTCCTCAAGATTATTGTAGGTCTGATAAATAATATACTGTACGCATTACTGACTTTATTGGCGTCCATTCTTTTTTCAGGTAAATAAAACGAAAATAAAATCTTAAATGCCGACTAATGCAGATAATGAATGCTTCCTCTATTCAACGTTTCCTTAAAGTAATGTTTGTGAGAATGTATGGATGTATGGATGGATGTTTGTTACTCTTTCACGTAAAAACTACTGGACGGATTTTGATGAAACTTTACATTAATATAAGTTATACATCAGAATAACACATCGAAAACTTCTCATTCCCACGGGAAACCAACTTCCACGCGAACGGAGTCGTGGGCGGCCACTAGTTATTAAATAAATGTGCAAACGACTTTGAGGCATACAACTAAAGCCTAGCCTACATGATTACAGTGGTGACTATTTATTTGACATCTAGCTTAAATTCATATGCCATAGATGTCATTCATATTTCCTGTCATTTAATTTATCTAAGTGATTTGAAAACATAAATAACTGTTTTTTATCGGTTTGTATTGATTTACACTAAGTAAGGATGGATATCCACAAGATGTGGGAATACCGTGACTACATGAACGTTAACGGTATAATGTTGTCGAATGAGCTCATCTCTAGAGTTCAGAACACCCTGACGCTCGTGGAGGTGGAGAACCACTTCAGCCACGTCCAGTACTGGGGACAGATCTACGCCATCGACGCCGACTACCACATCGCTGTCGGCATAGAAAAGGACGCCATCCTGGATCGCAAATACTTCTACACAACCGATTTCAAATACTGGGGACTGCTTCCGCGCGCTAAAAAGCGGTACAAACATCTGTCGCTGCTAACCACGTTCCCATTTCGAGGAGACCCATCTCTTAAGATAAAAGTGGTCGATGAAGCTCTAGACGAAAATAACCCCGACAGATGCCAAGAAATGAAAGAGGAGAAGCGCTTGGCAGCAACCATCAGCAACATCTGCGATGAAGCGGAGGTCTGCGCCCGCGGGCAGCTCGTGAAACAGCCGAACTGCGTGGTCGTGCTGAGTCCGCAGTTCTACGGGCTCGAGGCCGCGGAGGCGAAACATCTCAAGTCGTATTTGCATGTCCGTGTTCCACAGCAGCGCTGGAATACCAACCTCCTCACTCGACCAGACTACAATTACAGCTGGGACTTCTTAGACTCGATTGACCAAGATATCCCTCAGGGCTGTTGGAATTTATCGTTAGAACGTTGTGGCAGCGTTGCTTATCTCAAAAATCTGTACTGGCCCGGGATGACCTATTTTCACAAAATAAGAACCCCAGACGCAGCTTTTCTGTATTTCGGAAATGGCAGAAAAGATTTGAACGTACCCTTTTATCTGTAACAAACGTTTCAAAGTAATTACGATAAACTTTATCTTCGTTTTATTTTTTCCCTATTCCTTCCAAATAAAATGTTTTAGAATAGGTAGATCAAGGTTTTTAAAGTACGGGCAAAATAAGCTTATTCCTTTTTGGAGAATCCAATAACTCGGCTTTCGCACCTTATCTTTTGATAAGTATGATTTTTTTGTTCGTGGTTTGGCCATTTCTTAATATTAATTAAATTACGCTCTCATTGTACTTCTGGCACGCTAAACCGAGTAAGTAACCTGCTGGTGGATCAGTGGTGGATTAGTACCTACTCTTCGACCAGCACGCAAAGTCTTTACCAAAGTTAGTGAGGACTTTGTGATACTCTTGTGAAGTGTCAGTGCTGGTTTTCGCATCAGGGAAACCTTACCTGGATTCGCCGCAGGAAGCATATGAGGTTGGTGGTGTCAGTTTGTGCTGAGAGCGTGATTATTGAAATTAACTTCAATAGATTAATTACCCAGCGACCTATCCGCATACAGTCCACTATAAAATTAATGAGGATAGCAATATCTTCAACACACCATAATTTTGGTCTCTTCGAACCTGGATATTTAATTTGTTAAAATCTTTAGTCATAATCTTGTGCACAGGACATTGAACCTTATTGCTTTCGTATTAGTAGTCGCATTGGTATCAAACATCTTTGTACCACGCAATTAAATTTACTTAAAATATAGTATATTTCAGATTTAAAACCTAATATTTCTGTTGTATTATTACGTTGTTTCTATTTATTTACGTATATTTATATCTAACCATCGCATTTATACTGTTTAAGCAATTTAACTAAAATTAGTTAACGCCCGGTTAATTGACGGTGGTTCGAAAAATTAAAGTAGTTGTTAACGCACGGCACTGACGCTGTTCTTATCATAAGAAATATTTCACGTTCTATTATTTAACGCTTACAAAACTTTATTTGTAGCTGTATTTCTTTAATCAGCTTACATTATTGTTCGGAAATCTCTTATACTTATATTATATATTTTACATATTTAACATTTTTATAACTTTTACTAAAATAGTTAACAATAGTGTACGGAGTGGACTACAGTTAAGATAACGCTTTCGCATCATAATTAACGCAACGCACATTTAGGTATTGACGTAGGTACCTGAACCCGCACTGTAGGCACATGAGTAAAGAAACTGAACAGAGACAAAGCTTCTAAAGAGCTAGCAAAATTTATACCTATTTTGGTAGGGTTGGCACAATTGAATAAATTAAAAATATAAAAGTACTTTTTTTTCAAATTTTTTATTAAAATAGGTTTTTTTTTACAAATTACATACTCTAAATATTTTTTTTTTATTACTTTTGGTTTTTAATAATTTGTTGTGTCTTTTAATCGAATGATAAATTCTAAATCTAATATAAAGTTTTTTCAAATAAACCAATGGGAAACACTCACATGGCATATGAAATGTACAATCTTGCAAACGTGCTAATATGTCATTACCAATATTAACATTTTTAATATGAAGATCAAAATATTCGCGAAATTTTTGCTCAAGCAATTCAACAAATTCAATAAAATTGTCAGGAGGTATTATCAAAAAACCTGATTTCACACTACCTTCATTAAAGTCCTTATAATGGCAAAAAAAAGAATCTTTTCCTATATTTATGGGTTGTTCGGATCTATTAACATAGGCTTTTATTTTCTCACATTTGTGATGTTCCAGACATTTTCTGTATAAATAGCCCGATACATAGACTAAACCATTCTTTTCTGGAATATTAAATCTATAGTCATTTGTACCCATTGTTAACGCAGGGACAGTATCATCAGGTGGCGAAGTACAACCATATTTACAAAACTTTTTAAATACTAAAACAAAAGTATTACTACGTATTATGTGAGAAACTCGAAAACAAAAACAAAACACGCACAACGTTCGAGCGTCGCGTCACGCCTGCACGCCCTGAGATTGACCACTGGCTGATCTAGTTTGAAGCGGTTTCGGCTCATACGTGACAAGCGGCCAGTGGTCACGCACACACACGCGTTGCACTTGTAGTGATGTACCTGTCACAGCGCATTCGTATGTAGCTTTGTCTCTGTTCAGTTTCTTTACTCATGTGCTGTAGGTACATTCCGGCGCTCGCCGCTCGCTCGACACTCGCTATACAAGTTTTGCACGCGGTTTCGGTTATTTATTTTCGCATTTTTACTTTTTTATAATTAACGCACGCATATTTTATATTACATTTTAAACGCTTTTAAAAATCGAAATAATCAATTTACAATTTTTATTTCGTTTTAATTTATTGTTATTTTATATAGATAAACGGTGAGATGGCTCACGTAACAAACAAAATTAAATTGTATGAAGCAAAACGCGCCCAATACTTTAATTCTTTACAACGGACACTCGATCTCATTCCGGATTTACGTAGTGAAAAGTCTTGTTCTAATTTTATAACTCAGGCTCGCTTGATAGATCAACTTAGAAATGAGTATATACAGATAGTTGATCAACTTAATTTATATCACCTGGAACAAGATTCATCTTACGAAGTCAATTACCAATCGCTTAGCACATTCAATGAAATGTTTTATTTAATAAAGACTACGCTCGAACGCTTAGAGAGGAAAAGTGCAGCCGCGTCCGCCCCCGCGCCCGCTCCGGCGCAGCCGGACCGCGGCCTGGCCGCTGCGAACTTTGTTAAAATTCCACGAATTACGCTTCCCGTGTTCGATGGTGAAATTCAGAATTTTCCTTATTTTTACGAAACCTTTAAACGCGTCATACATGACAACCTTAGCCTATCAGACTCGGAACGCGTCCATTACTTAATTGGTCATTTAACAGGGAAGGCAGCCAATATTTGTGCGGGACTTATCCCCTCAGCGGATAATTATAATATTATTTGGAAGGCATTGATAGATAAATACCAGGACAACCGCGTCTTGGCAACTTCTTATTTAAATTCATTGTTTTCAATGAAACCGATCACTAATTCATCCGCTGTTAATTTAGAAAAGTTTATTGACAAGTACACCGCTTTGATTTCCGCGCTCAAACAACTCAAGGTCAATGACCTCTTAGACTTTGTGTTTGTTTATATGGGTTTAAAGTTATTGGATTCCGATACCGCTAGGGCTTACGAATCATCGCTTCGAGGATCGAAAGACGCTATGCCATCTTACGATAGCTTCATTTCATTTGTGAACGAGCAGGTGAAAATCCTGCAGCGCACCGCCACGACGCGCGGCGGCGCTGGCAACACCGGCGCGCGCGCCACTCCGCCTACTTCTTCTCGTACGCACTCTGCCTTTGTGTCGACGCATCCGCCCCATGACAAGTGCTTGCGCTGTCATGGCGAACCGCATCATATTTATAGCTGTTTGAAATTTAAACAACTAGAACCGTATGACAGATATAAGTTCGCTAAAATCAACAAATTATGTAACAATTGTTTAAGTTCACTTCACGTGAGTGTTAATTGTAAATCAACCTCTAACTGTCGCAAGTTTAACGCGAGGCATCACACTTTACTACACTTTGGGGATAATACTAAGTCGCATCATTCAAGTTTACCTCAAAACCAAATTACATTTAATCGCGTTGATTCAAATTCGCCCAAGGTCACGCCGCAATCTCCCCAAGATCAACCTCAATCAGACAAAGTTGTTTTATGTACGTTGTCGTCAACCACCTCTCATGCTTCGCACGCTACAACAAATGTTTTAGCCACTGTCCAAGTATACGTGATCGCTCACAATGGTCAAGAGCATGTTGTTCGCTGTTTGTTGGATCCAGGTTCACAAAAACATTACGTAACCGCAAAATGCTGCGCTAAATTAGGTTTACGTCCTAACCGCAATTCGCCTTCCGTTACTGTTACTGGTATTGGAGGCACTGCCCAGGTGGTTCGAGGCTCAGTTCAGTTGTCTATAAGATCTAGGTTCAACGCCATTGCTTCTTTTGTTATTGATGCTTTAGTGCTGAATCAAATAACGGGACAGCTGCCAGTGTGTCCAGTAGATTCATCTTCAATTTCAGCGTTTGGTCGCATCCCGCTTGCTGATGATCTATGGCATACGCCTGGTGATGTTGACATGTTGTTGGGTGTCAATCTTTTTGCGCAACTCCTGCTACCTGGCAAACTCTTTAATAAACCTGGACATCCAACCGCATTAGAAACTGTTTTAGGTTATATAATCCTTGGTGAAGCACCTATTTCTATTTCTCCTCCGCATTCATCATATTCCTTATGTTCCATCGCTACTTGCGAAGTGGAATCTTTAGTTCGCAAATTTTGGGAGATAGAAGAGGTCGATGCTAAGCCGCCGCTCAGTGTTGATGACAAGTACTGCGAAGACTTATACGCTGCAAGCACGACTAGAAACGCGTCTGGGAGATATAACGTCGCACTTCCCTTTCAACGTGATCCTAGTTGTCTAGGGGATACTTATGATATTGCACGGCGCAGGTTTCTGTACCTGGAACGTCGTTTTGAATCGCAACCGCTTCTTAAAGAGCTTTATGATGATGTCATAAAGGATTATCTGGAGAAATCCTATTTATCGCCTGTGATCGATGACTCTCATGATTTCGCTTATTACATTCCGCAACATCCTGTCTTACGAGAGGATAAAGTTACGTCTAAGGTCCGACCTGTGCTCGACGCAAGCGCAAAATCTGACAACGGTGTCTCGCTTAATGATATCTTGCACTGTGGCCCAAATCTTCAGAAAGATATATTCGATATTCTTTTAAATTTACGCCTTTTCAAAATTGCCATTAGTGGAGATATCCAACAAATGTATTTGCAGATCGAGACCCGCGAGCAAGATCGTCCCTTTCAGCGCATCTTATATAGATTTAACCGCAATGACCTGTTACAAAAGTATGAATTTAGTCGGGTCACCTTTGGTTTAAAGTCCTCACCTTTCCTTGCATTGCGCACCGTCGCTCAATTAGCAAGTGATGAAGGTTCGCAATATCCTTTAGCTAAAGAAGTCGTAGAGAGAGATCTATATATGGATGACGTTGCTAGCTCTTTTCCAACCGTAGATATTGCAGTTGAGGCATCCCGCCAGTTAATCAAGCTGTTCTCGGCCGGGGGCTTTCAACTGGGCAATTGGTCTAGCAACTCTTCGGCAGTCCTAGACCACATACCAGAATCTCTTCGGCTAACGCAAAATGTTAATTTGGATAAAGGTGACACTATAAAAATTTTAGGGCTCCGCTGGCTTCCTTCAGAAGACGCTTTCGCTTTCCACGTTAATTCTGACAATCGCCCTTGCACCAAAAGGAACATACTATCATCTGTCGCGCGACTGTACGATGTCTTGGGTCTTGTCGCTCCTGTCGTTTTATTCGCCAAACTCTTAATTAAAGAGTTATTTCTTTTAAAAGTCGATTGGGACTCTGTTCCCCCGCCGCATGTTGCTCAGTTATGGGATAGATACGTTGTCGAATTACCACTTCTGTCAAATCTTAGATTTCCACGTCACATTGGTGTAGTTTCTCAATGTTCTTTATCCATACTCGGATTCGCAGATGCCAGTGAAAAGGCGTACGGTGCAGTGGTGTACGTACGTGTTGTTACTCCAAGTTCACGCACAGTTACCTTAGTGACTGCAAAGTCAAAAGTCGCACCCATTAAGGTTGTTTCTCTCGCACGACTGGAGTTATGCGCTGCTCTCCTCGTGTCCAAACTCATCAAGCGAGTAATTAATATATACTCCGCTCGTTGTTGTATTAACTCCGTATTTGCTTTCTCGGATTCGACTGTTACGCTAAACTGGATACATTCTTCTCCACATAGGTGGCACACATTCGTCGCAAATCGTGTTGCAAAAATACATGATAACTTACCCGCTAGTACATTCTTCCATGTCAGAGGTAAAGATAATCCTTGTGATTGCCTTTCCCGTGGTTTGACTCCCGCGCAGCTCCTGGACCATCCTCTATGGTTCCACGGGCCATCCTGGGCCATGCTGGATGAATCAGAATGGCCGATTGAAACTTTCACCGCACGCAGCATTACCGACGACATGCCGGAACTTAAGGTCAAGACACAGTCGTATGTCGCCACAGTTCCAGACGCACCTATTCCGTATAGGTTATCATTAGATTATTCTTCCTGGAGTAAGTTCCTACGTGTGCTCGCTTATGTGCTGAAATTTACCAAGAGGATAAGGGGTAATTTGACGAACGCAGATCTCGAAAACGCCGAAACGGAAATACTCCGGTGTGTTCAGTCTATGCATTTTGCATCAGATATTGACAACATTCGCAAAAATAAACCTTGTCCATCTTCGCTTCGCACGTTATATCCCTTTCTGGATAGTAATGGTCTGTTACGAGTAGGTGGCAGACTTTCACATTCTTCGGAATCTTTTAACTATATGCATCCAATTCTACTTCCTAAGAATGAACATGTAGTTACGCTAATTATTATGCATTACCATGTACGCAACCTCCATGCAGGTCCCGCTCATTTATTATCACTCCTCCGCTCTAAATTCTGGATACTCAAAGCCAGAGTAATAATCCGCTCAATTGTTTCGAAATGCAATACATGTTTTCGTTATAAACCGCATTCCAATTCGCCTTTTATGGCTGACTTGCCACCCGCGAGGGTGAACGCTGCTAGCAAAGCTTTTCTTCACACTGGCTGTGACTTTGCTGGACCTTTATTTATAACTCCCTACCGGGGTAGGGGTATTAAATCACACAAAGCATATATTTGCCTGTTTACTTGTCTCACTACTAGAGCAGTTCACATTGAGTTGGTTAGTGAGCTGAGTGCGCCTTGCTTCCTTGCTGCACTGAAACGCTTTTTGTCTCGCCGCGGCCAGGTTCAGTGCATGTACTCTGACCACGGCACCAACTTTGTAGGCGCGAGGTCTTATTTGCGCGAGCTTTACTTGTATTTCTGGAAAGAGTGCAAGCAGGCTTGGCAAATCGAGCTCTCATCGCAACGCATCGATTGGAAGTTTATTCCGCCCCACGCACCGCATTTCGGTGGCTGTTGGGAGAGCGTAATCAAATGCGTTAAAACTCATTTGCATAAAGTTGTTGGCGCACAAATTCTCACCTTCGAAGAACTTTCGACTGTACTCGTGCAGATAGAATCTCTGCTTAATTCTCGACCGCTTACCGTTCTTAGTTCTGACCCCTCAGAGCCCGAGGCTCTTACACCCGCGCACTTTCTGCATACAGCACCGCTGAAGATCCTCCCTGCTTTTCCAGTCGAAACCACATCTGCGCATTTACTAAAACGTTACGAGCTCTTGGATAAACTTGTGCAATCGTTCTGGAAAAGGTGGCGTTTGGAGTATCTTCATACACTTCAAGCTAGGCAGAAGTGGAACACACCTTCCTTTCCTATTTCAAAAGGAACGGTCGTTGTTGTCATGCAGGATAATGCTTCACCTCTCACTTGGCCCATAGGTGTTATCACTAATGTGATACCGGGCAAAGATGAGATCATCCGCATCGCTGAGGTTAAAACTAAGTACGGTACATACCAACGCCCAGTTGTCAAACTGTGTCCACTTCCTACGCAGTAATTAAAAACGCAATTTTTATATATTGTAACGCATATTTATTTTTATCTATTTATCGCAACTTAATACGCATACATGTAGATATTTATTTTACGCACTAACCGCATTTTTATATTTTTTCATTCCGCATCGCACTAAAACTAACGCATCGCAATATGGTTCAATGAGCTGTACTTTAGCACAATGATTTTTTAATTTTCTTGTTTTTTATTTTATTTCGCGCCTCTCTTTGAAAGAGGATCTTTCAAGGCCGGGGGCATATGGTTTGGCCATTTCTTAATATTAATTAAATTACGCTCTCATTGTACTTCTGGCACGCTAAACCGAGTAAGTAACCTGCTGGTGGATCAGTGGTGGATTAGTACCTACTCTTCGACCAGCACGCAAAGTCTTTACCAAAGTTAGTGAGGACTTTGTGATACTCTTGTGAAGTGTCAGTGCTGGTTTTCGCATCAGGGAAACCTTACCTGGATTCGCCGCAGGAAGCATATGAGGTTGGTGGTGTCAGTTTGTGCTGAGAGCGTGATTATTGAAATTAACTTCAATAGATTAATTACCCAGCGACCTATCCGCATACAGTCCACTATAAAATTAATGAGGATAGCAATATCTTCAACACACCAGTTCGTGTGTTTCCAACTTCGTATGTTCCGTTCCACACTTTGAGTATTTAACCAAAAATATAATGGTGAAATACTCAGACTAAAAATTATTGTTTTTGTACAAAAATTTAGCAAATACAATTTTTCATTAGACACTCAGAAAAATGTTATTAGTTAAAACAAATTGGCTTTGTAATTCTAAAAATACCTAAAGTTATATAGTTATTTCTTTTATGTAAACTCTACTGTTGCATTCATGTACTGTATATTGTTTTATAAAGAGGGCGCTGGCGCTGCAACACAATTGTAACTAATGCAGATGCCAACGTTCGAATTGTTAGGTATTTATAAGTTTTTAACGAAATAAATTATTATTATTATGATTATTAATTTTGTACGAGAATTCACACAATGACTGCATCTGTCATGTTGACAAGCCAAAAGGTAAAGTTTTTCCTCATAGATTTATTATTTTAGTCTTCGCTCTCGTTTTTCCCTCACATACCTACCACACTAGGTATATAAAATATCGAATCACAAAGTATTTAAGTAAAGCCCATACATTTTAATGCGATTGTACTTTGCCAACAAGCTTTTGCTTCGAGATTTTGGAAATAAAAATAATAATAAGCCTAGAATGATGAACATTTCTATAAATTCGAAACAAATATAACTATAGAGTATCTACGGTAAATAGCATAAATTCTTCATTTGATTTTCTGTAAAATGTGTACTTGTACGAGATTGTTTCATGAACGCAACGCTGATTGTGGTTGTGTGTGTCGCTCGCTAGTCGCCAGGGTCCTATATGTTACATAGAAGCAATTTTAAACTTTTAAATTAAAGCACACATATAAACAGTTTTAATAGTGTGGGTTGCTATAGAAAACCCGTTGAAGTTTATAAATTAAAAATGGTCACACTGATTGAGAGTGACTTTTTGTGTTGCCGAGCGGCGGGGTAGCTCAGTGGTCAGAGCATTAGACCGGTTATTTAAATGTCCTGGTTTCGATTCCCAGTTGCGCAATGCTCGGAGACCCGCGTTCCTTTTTCCAGTATCTATAACTTGAAAAGCCCTGATTTAATTTCAGAAAACACCGGCAAAAATCAAAATGCTATATAATACCCAAATACTGCAATCAAGCAGCATTTTCATAGTTTAATTATACAGGGTGTCCAGGAAACAATGGATAAGCTCTGAAGGGCTAATAGTAGAACTAAAGGCAAGCCTAAAAAATAATTGATAAAAAGTATAACCCTTACACTGCTAGAAATATGGCGCTTTAAAAAAAAACTTCATATTTTTTTGACTATGTTCATATTTTTACTCGTAACGAGGTCAAATCACTTAATAACATCATTATTTCTGTGCTAAAATAATTAATGTTAACCGCATCAGTGAATAACTATCAAATAAAATAGCTAACTAAAGTATTTTTCTCAAAAAATAATGTTAAACTTTTGATTTGTGTAAAATTTCTGAAGAAATATTTTTGATGCGAAACTTTGAACAGCTCTGGTGTAAAAAAATAATATGAAAGCAACAGTGACCAATGATTTCAAAATATTCCTGGTTTAATAACGTTTTTAAAAAGATGTAATATGTCGTTATTGTAATGAAAAAATATTGAACTAATGGTATTAGTGTGTAAAATGGGAAAATTATTTAGTTCTAGCAAAATTAAAAAAATACAATAAAACTAAAGAAATATGATTTTCAATTGATATTAATGGCAAACACATTGGAATAATTGAGAGCAACTGTTCAAATTGTCTGTCCCCATCTTGATGCAGGCCCTACATCTACGAATAAAGTATCTTCAAAGAAATCAACTTAACAGGAGAAAGTGATCCAAATTTTCTTCAAGATTACTTACCCAATTTATTGATAGACGTGTCCGAAGAGCTTCGCGACACATATTGGCAAAATGAAGGCTGTCTAGCACACTATGCTGTTGCATTATGTGCATAATTGACGAAACCTACCCTAACAGGTAGGTAGGCCGCCTAAACCTAAACGCTTTGGACTTTTTTAGTGGGGGTATTTTAAGGAAGAGTTTTACCGGTAACCAGTAACTTCATTAGAAGATCTACGAGCTCGTGTTCAGGCCGCTGCAATCAATGATCGACGACACTTGCGATTTTTTTGAAGATCCTTTATTCGTAGTTGTAGGGCCTGCATCAGGATGGGGACAGACAATTTGAACAGTTGCTCTCAATTATTCCAATGTGTTTGCCATTAATATCAATTGAAAATCATATTTCTTTAGTTTTATTGTATTTTTTTAATTTTGCTAGAACTAAATAATTTTCCCATTTTACACACTAATACCATTAGTTCAATATTTTTTCATTACAATAACGACATATTACATCTTTTTAAAAACGTTATTAAACCAGGAATATTTTGAAATCATTGGTCACTGTTGCTTTCATATTATTTTTTTACACCAGAGCTGTTCAAAGTTTCGCATCAAAAATATTTCTTCAGAAATTTTACACAAATCAAAAGTTTAACATTATTTTTTGAGAAAAATACTTTAGTTAGCTATTTTATTTGATAGTTATTTACTGATGCGGTTAATATTAATTATTTTAGCACAGAAATAATGATGTTATTAAGTGATTTGACCTCGTTACGAGTAAAAATATGAACATAGTCAAAAAAATATGAAGTTTTTTTTTAAAGCGCCATATTTCTAGCAGTGTAAGGGTTATACTTTTTATCAATTATTTTTTAGGCTTGCCTTTAGTTCTACTATTAGCCCTTCAGAGCTTATCCATTGTTTCCTGGACACCCGGTATAACATCTGCCGCTGCACCATCAGAAGATATGATTGTTTACCTACGATCAGGTAAATCTAAAACAAGGAATCTCGACCCATAAAAATGATGATAGTATTGGAATAAATGATTATTCTGAAACGTAAATACCCGTTTTATTAATTACTAGCTTTACGCCCTGCGGTTTCACCCGCAACTAAGTGGCTTTTTCCGTGGGAATGAGGCTTTTTCCCGCAGTAAAATTATCGTATTTTCTTCTTCCCTGGGTATCGAACTATCTCTATTCCAAAATCAAGACCATCGGATCAGCCGTTTTACGTGAAGCGAACATACAGACAGACATACACATTTTCACATTTATATTATAGCAAGGATAGACCTACAAAAAAAGCCCTTCGCAGTACCTATACACCTAAATATATCTTAAGTGAAAGCCATGTTAGCCTATACCGCAGTAGCTATTTACATGCCTGTGATAAGGGCGCTGCAGTGCTTTACAATATTATTACGTTGTTATAAAGGGTTTCCACGCAAACGAAGTTGCGGGCGGCCTCTAGTTTCACCATAACTTCAAAACCGATCGTACAATTTTAATCATGCAAAGACCAAATATTATCTGCATAAACTGTACTTAGTGATGAAATAATTTATTTTGATAAGGATTAATAGCATGAGTAAAATAAACGCGTTTAAATCTAGTCCAAAAAAAATCAAGATATTTAAATAAAAAAATGGTTGTTGTGCATCATTCGACATAGATAGGTATAGTGTGTCGCGAACTTTTCGGTAGATATTTATAAGATGTACAATTAATTAGAACATTTTATGGTTCTATCTTTCATAGTTAAGGCAGCGTACGCAAAATAACTAACTTTTCTGGTTGATTTTTTACACCTTGTGTCCGAAAATCCCAAATATCTTACGGAACTTTATTTTTTTCCAAAATTAAAAATAGCCTATGTTACTCGTGAATAATGTAGCTTTCGAATAGTGAAAGAATTTTTAAAATCGGTCCAGTAGTTTTTGAAACTATTCGACACAACCAGACAAACAAAATTTTCCTCTTTATAATATTAGTACAGATTTCATCCCAAGTTTAATAAAACAGTACTAATGTAAAAACATTTGTAATACCCGCGCTTTTCGTGGTAGCCTTAGATGTTCTGCTATTCCGTCGCGGCGGTAGTTGTTGTAAGTGTGAGGTTGATTTTTTTTATATGGAGCTAACGTTCTTCTCCTCGTTAGAGGGGTATTATTTTCCTTTTCCTTGTCGCTGACAGTAGTGAGTGACAGTATCTTTGCTTAGTCTGTGCCGTTAACGTTTGCGGTTGTGGAATGTTGGTCAGTTTATTAATTTTGCCGGCATAACTTTGGAAAAGTCGTAGGAAAAGAACTATTCTAAAAATCGTATTAAAAACATCAAAATGGATACTAACTGTGTTAGCACAAATGGTGAAGCAGATTTGACTGAATGCAATGGGGAAAAAGTTGTTACAATGATGGACGTTCTCCAAGAACAACAAGATTTTGAGGACGATGCCAACGCTGTACTGGGTGCCTCAGATGAAAAAAACTGCACATTTGAAAAGGTAAGTTTATTAACTGTAAAAGCTATAGTTTTTTTTTTCTAATAACATGACAAAATATTTAAAACAACTAATATGCCGAAAACCATTTTGTAAATATAACATAACAAAGACATCTTCACTGATAGTTTTATCCTAAAGTTTAAAGTACTTTTTATTTTAAACAAAATCTTTAAAATATAATCATGAGTGTATTCTTTATTTTAGGGTTATGTAAAACGCCAAGCAATTTACGCATGTCTCACCTGCTGCTCAGAGGCTAAATTCGACGAAACCAAAAGAGCAGGTGTTTGCCTCGCATGTAGTCTTAGTTGCCATGAAAACCATGACCTGGTAGAACTGTACACCAAGAGGCACTTCCGCTGTGACTGTGGGAATCCAAAATTTAATTCAACTTGCCAATTTACTCCTGCAAAAAATATTCTTAATGAAGAAAATAAGTACAATCAAAACTTTAGTGGCATTTATTGTGTTTGTCATAGACCATATCCTGACCCAGAAGCAGCTGAGGAAGATGAAATGATACAATGTATTGTCTGCGAGGACTGGCTGCACTATGCCCACCTTGAGTCTACTCCCCCTCCTGCTGAACAATACTCTGAAATGATTTGTAAGAACTGCTTGGATAAAAATGTATTTCTTCATGACTACAGCAATATTGCAGTAAATGTTGAATATGATGAGATTACAGTAGACAACCCGGAACCTAGTATAGTCAATGTTACTTCAGTTGCTAATGATACTGATATGTTCAATGATATTGCTGATTCAAACAGTGAAGGTGTTACAAGTACACTTGTGGACACAAATCTTAAAGATGCTACAAACAGCCTGGAAAAGACAAAAGATGAAAACATTACTACTAATGAAGATCAAGACCATGATATGACTAAAACTGATAAAAATGATGAAGAACTTTGTAGCAAATCTGCAGACATTAGTGATAAGGAAGTAGAACCTCCTGCAGGAGTTTTAGATACTCCAACAGAACCAACAATTACAGAAGATGACAACTTTAAATCTCAAACTAATGTTGAAGAAAAAAGTGATGATAAGAGTTTAAATGCTGATATTAATGAAACTACCAATAGCATTGAAACCTGCGAAGAAAGTGAGTTTAAAGATAGCAAGCTTGAGTCTTCTGAAGTGACATTAGACTTAAAAGACAATGAAGTGGCTGCTGCAGATCCAGCACAGAAACAAGAAGTTGATATTGAAACTGCTGAACAAATAACTGAAAAAAATGCTGAAGCAACCTGTGATACAAACATGACAGAAGGTGACATAAATCCACCTGCTGAAAACAATGACTTAGAATCTACCAAAACAGAAACCATAAATGACAAATCTAGCAACTCTGAATTGACTAAAATTACGAGTGAAGAGCTTTTAAATGTTGTTGCCCCAAAAGATGCTAGTGAAGAAATTAAAAATGTTGATCATGACAAGAAACGAAAATTAGAAGACACAGATATTGTTATGGTTCCAAAAAAAACAAAACTAGATGAATCTCATGAAGCATCTGGCTGTATCAGACCAAGATTAGGAAAAAAGACATTCAAAGGGGCATCCTTCTGGCCCTCTAACTTTAGACAGAAACTCTGCACCTGCAATGAATGTATGACAATGTACAAAGACTTGTCAGTTCTTTACCTATTGGACCCAGACGACACAGTATCAGCATACGAAGTACTGGGACAGGAGAAAACAAATGGCTCTCCAGCTACTCAATATGAAAAAGGACTAGAAGCTCTGTCCTCCCTTGACCGGGTTCAGCAAATCAATGCTCTAACAGAGTACAACAATATGAGAGATAAACTGTTGGACTTCCTGAAAAGTTTTAAAGACAGAAAGGAAATAGTTAAAGAGGAAGATATTAAAGCCTTCTTTGCAGGAATGAAACCTAAGCGAGAGCCAGATGGAGTTTATTTCTGTAGATAAACTCTTTATTTTAAGTAATTACTAATTATTATTGCTAGTATTGTGTATTACCTTTTTATTTTTTTAAGTAATGTTACATTCACAAAAATTGTAAGCATAAAACAATCTTATCCATAGTAAAAGAACATAATAAACCTGACTGTGTGGTCCCAGGTTTGTATGTATCAAATATTTGAGGCAGCTTTCCTTGTTTTCGGGGTTAAACATTTTAATTTGTGATAACTTGAAACGTGAAGTGTAATTAACTAATACAATTATATTTATGTATGGTTGTTTTGTTCTTGTTACTTAGATTATACCTAGTAGACTCCTGTCATTTTGTTGGTTTTCTCCAGCGACTAACTAAATCAAAAAACTATTGCCCCTCAACTCATAGGAAAAATAACCTGACAAATTGAGTAAAATTTTTTTTATGAGCACTTATTTCTTGGATCCAAAACACACATGTAGACAAAATCTATGTGTTAGTTAAGAAGCTAAGCAAACAGCTATGGTTACTTATTAAACCACATAATTACACATTATTATCAGAAAAATAATTACTTATAGGTGGCTATAATATAAGCCACTTTTAATTTTCGTTAAAAATTTAAATGTGTTTGTGAAAGATAACTTTCATTGAAAACATTCTTCTTATAATACATTCATATACTTAAAGACGAATGTACCAGACAATGTGCATCTGCATTGAGTGTTATTTTTTTCAACCTTATAGTTAAAAGACGTGAGATTTTAAAGAAACTTTGTAAAAAATAGTAAAATTTCATAGCACTAAGTCAAAAATTTGTAAATATTAGTAGGATTTATCTTATAGTTTGACTCTTGAAACAATTCGTAAAATAGAAATAATGGCTCAACGGTTGTTCGTTGAAAAATAAACGAAAGTACAATTTCTTCAAAATGTTTGAACTGAGTGTTCCATTTTAGGCTTCACAGATTAAACTAAACTTCGTATATTGAAGCAAATGTGGAAAAAAGTTTTTACTATTTTTTTACCAAAATATGAAATATCAACGGTTTTTCTAAATATAATAGGTACTTTAATAGAAAATCCACTTTTAACGTTTTCATACAAGAAATTGTTGTAGGGTAGACATTTCTTTTAAGGCCATTTACCACTCTACATCCCATGTACAAAGTTAAGCTTAATCTGTAAAGCCGTTTAAATGGAATACTCAGTTCAAACATTTTGAAGAAATTGTACCTACTTTCGTTTATTTTTCAACGAACAACCGTTGAGCCATTATTTCTATTTTACGAGTTGTTTCAAAGTTTGTGTGTGAAAGTTTGTGAGTATGGATGGATGTATGAATGTATAGATGTACCTATGGATGTTTGTTACTCTTTCACGTATAAACTACTGGATGGATTAGGATGAAACTTTACTGTAATATAGGTTAAACATCAGAATAACATATAGGGTACTTTTTACCGCGGGAAAACTTCTCATTCCCACGGGAAACCGACTTCCACGCGAACGGAGTCGCGGGCGGCCACTAGTGTATCATATTTATGTAATTCTTTGATGAAACCATTGTTTTTGAGATCACTCAGTTCAGACGCCGTATGAATTGAGTGTTCCCTTCTAGGGATGTTAAGGATATCCATATCCGTAACCGAAACTACCGGATATCCGAAATAAAAAAATATCCGTATCCGTAACCGAAACCGAAATAAATGTTTCGGATAATTTCGGATAGTGGCGGAATTTAAAAATCTAAATGAAACACGTTACGACAAGTGGTTTTTGGCTGCGTTCCGTAAACCGCTTACAGAACTGTAACAAAAGTGTTGGTTCTCTCTCTGAGCTCAATGTAGCGATGTTTATGACGTCACCGAAATAATTTCATATCCGTAACCGAAACCGATATAAAAAAAATTCCAGATTAATCTGTAAGATAACATCCTAGAAAATTGAGATTTTTTCAAAATATTTTTAACTTAATCGTAAAATAAAAACTATCAGCACAAATTTAGCACTTTTTGAGAATGAGACCTTGCCATTTGGTTGAAACGTCTGAAGTGAGTGTTCTAGTTTTGGGTTTTAATAGATTTAATTTAACTTTTACAATTTTTTTACTTAGTGCTATGAGTTATTACTTTTACTAAATTTCTTTAACCAAAAGTTGAAAAAAAGAACACTCAATGCAGATGCACACTACCAGACACACTATTCACTTTACAATAGGCCAGCTTCCCCAATTTGAGATTTTACAAAGCAGTTCTCTTGAATAGATGCTGGTAACATGGACAAGCTTGTTTCAGAAAATGGGCTTCCAATATGACACACATTTGATACTGTTTCCTACTGGAAATTGACTCCTGAGAATACTATACAGGCTTACTAAATGGAATTTTAAAATAATTGCTTGGAAATCACAAATCCAATTTGTATGATAATAAAACTTTATTGTAACCATTGTAGCTGAGTTTGATCACACATACAGAATGTCATAATGTCCAGGTCGATAGAGGAGATGCACCAAGGGGTTTGATCCTTCTGGAAAGTCATGGGCTATTACCTGAAAACCAATACCACTTATCAGTAAACATATGGTTTCTGGAATCTCATAGGATATCTAACTCTACTGAATGTTTACCTGACTACTAGTACCCCGATCCATATACTTGACTCTAACTCCCACCTTCAATGCATTGCTTAGAGCTATAATATGGATATGATCAGACTCCTTGTACATTGGTTCCACTTCCTATAACAGATAATAACAAATACTAAGCATTGCTACAAAACAATATTTTTTATATAACCAACAAATACCACAAACCTGTCTACAGAATTCCGTGACAGTGCGGGGTCCTTCAATAAAGTTTTGGTAAAATTCCTGCTGTGTTTGCAGCTGGCCTGATGTTATTAAACGTAAACAAACAACAATATAGTCTGAATATCCCTGTTTGTTAAATTTATCATGAAGTTCAGCCCGTGCAGCATCTAATTGATCAGGAGACCCCTCTGATTGCTCCCCCACTTTTTGGACCACTTCCATAAACTGGAAATTCATACAAATAACGGTAATTTTGAGGTCTGAACAAAGAAAACTTAATTATTATAGCCAAACTTACACACCGTCTCATAAAAATCCTCTACAGTAAATTGAGAGAAACCTAAAGCTAAAAGGACATCTTTTGAGTTTTTTGCAATATCATAGAATTTATCATACTCCTGCTTGTCAGTTAGAAGATATTCTAAGTAGGCAAAAGAAAAGGCCCGGAAAAAACAATTGCCGTCTGGACGAGTTCTACGAATATTTTTATATTTAGAGGATAAATCCTTTACTTTCTGTAAGTATATAGGATCCTCATTATATTCTTTTTCTAAAGAATTTAAATCTTCGAGATCACCAACAAGCGCTATCGACTCCGATATCTGCAAAACAAACAGTCGTTTTATTAGCACGTCATTGTTTTGACTACAAACATTGTAAAATCATTGATTAGCGTTACTCAAATTAAATTGTTAATGGAACTTACTTCTTTCTCAATCTCACGCTGCTGTTTCATTATCAACTCATCTTGATTTATAGAATTATCCAATAAATTACCGGCAATGCCGCTACTGCTGGATGCATCGTCCGCCATATTTTTAAAGAATGTCAAACTTTTGATTGAGAATAGAGATTGAATTCTGTTTGACTGATATAATTTTTTTTTTTTTGTTAGATTCTTCCGTCATGCGGAAAGGCAAAGAGACTATGCCCATACAGCCATGTCATCAATAATTTGATTTTCTTCTTTCTTGTTGACTTAGTTTTGTTTAGTTTTCAATAAGAAGTAACATTGACGATATTTTATTTCCTCATAAACAAACATAATAAGGACCAAGTCCATGTCTTTAATAATAAAATGCTAATATATATTTGTTATGAGTATACATAAACATTTTCATCAGATATTACACACTGTAAATTTTATGAATTTATACATAGGTAAGTAGCATTCAGTTGTTTTTAAAAGTTCTTGAGTATTACGCGGGATATTTTCTAATGTTTTATAAATTTCTAATAGCTCATCAATGAAAATTAACCTGTTAATATGAAATTGAGGACATTCAAAAAATATATGATCCAATGACTGTACTGACTCATTACAATATGAACAACAAGGGGAAGTTATCATATTCATGCGATATAAGTGTTCATTAAAAGCAGCATGACCTATACGAAGACGACAAATTGTTGTATAAAAATTTCTATTTTTGAAAGAGCCCTTGGTAAACCAAGGAGACGAAATTTTTTGGTTACATACGGAATACCACTTGCCCTTTTCTTTAAGAGAATCTTGCCAAAATTGAAACCAATTATTAATCATTTGATTTTTTATTTCAGGAAGAAACTCTGAAATGGGAATTGCTATGTTTTTTAATTTGCAAATGTTGTTATCAGTATTTGTAATGATACTAGCTAATGTATCAGCTAATTCATTACCACTAACACCAATGTGTGCTGGTGTCCAGAAAATGACAATTTCTTTATGTTTCAATGATAATTTATAAATCTTTTCCCGGATCTCATATATAAAAGGATGAATTTTACTAGAAAGACGGGGATTATTAATAGCTTGAAGAACACTCATACTATCAGAAATAATAATCCATTTACCAGAAGAATCTACAGAACTAATCAAATCTAAAGCAAACAGAATAGCAGCAGCTTCTGCCGTAAAAATACTGCAAATATTGGACAGCTTATAACCATGTGCAATTTTCAAAATAATATCATAAGCCGCTATCGACACAGACTGAGATGTTTTTGAAGCATCTGTGTAAATTTGACGGTAATTATCATAGTATGATAACTTTTCATATACTTCATATTTATTTTTTAAATTTGTGTCTATAATGACATCAAATTTAAAAAACTTACCTTCATATGTTCCACTATAACAAGGTAAAATATCATACTGAGCAATATTTTCATTTTTCAAATAATTAATGAAATCAAAATTTTTACATAAATAAGAGTAATTAGATATCAAAATCTTTTTGTACAACGCATTATTAGAAGTTTTCATCAAATCAATTAAGAACCTTCTTTTCAAATAATCAAACCTAAATTTAATGGGACAAGTGTTAGTTTCAACTTGCATTGAATTAATCGGAGAAGTACTCATGGCTCCTAGAATTATCCTGAGATTTTTATTTTGTACTTTATCTATTTTATTTATAAAATTATTGTCAGAAGCAAAGCAAAAAAAAGCATATTCAAAGTGACTTCTAACTAATGATTTAAACAGCATCAATAATATTTTAGGATCTGCACCAAAACGACAACCAGTAAGGCATTTTAAAATATTTGTAGCTTTTACAGCTCTATCTATCAATATTTGCACATATTTTTTAAAACTTAAATTTTGTTGAAATACTACACCTAAGAATTTTATTTCTGTACAGTTAGGAATAAGGTTACCATTATATACACATTCTAATTTACAATCTTTATCTCTAGAGAAAACAAGAGATTTACTCTTTTCTGTATTTACAGTTAAACCTAAGAAAGAAAAATAGACTTCAAGCCTTTTACAGGCATTATTTAAATTCGTTTGCACATCTTTAAGTTTTTTGCCAGAACAATAAACAACAAGATCATCAGCAAACTGCAGATTAGAAACATTTGCGCCTAATATCTCATTCAATTTATGAATATAAATTATATACAGTAGAGGGCTCAAGATGCCGCCTTGATTGACGCCTTTATAGGAATTACGTGGACCATAAAAGTTGTTACCCAATTTAACATAGACCATTCTTTCATTTAGAAAGTTATATATCCAAAGAACCATTTTTTTTGGAATTCTGAGTGATAGCAAGATATTAGCAAGCGTTTCTAAACCTACATTGTTAAAGGCTCCTGTTACATCGAAAAAATTACAAGCAAGATAATTCCGTTCCTTTATGGATTTATTTGCATCTAATAACAAATGTGCAATGCTTTCCCTAGCCGAGCGTCCACGCCGAAAACCAAACTGATTACTAGGAAGAATACAATTTGATTCGATGTAATATTCCAGACGTTGTTTGAGCAGCTGCTCAAAAATTTTACCAACACAAGAGGACAACGCTATAGGTCGATAAGAATCTGGACTATCAAGATCCTTCCCTGGCTTCAGTACAGGGACCAGACAATCAGTTTTCCATTGATTTGGTATTAAGTCATTTTCAAACAAAATATTTAAAATTATCAAGAATTTACATAGATTTTTATGACTGAGAAGACGAAACATTTTATAGGAAATACCATCTAAACCACAAGTTGTATCTTTTCTTGATTTTATGGCAGCAGTAAGTTCAGAAATTGTGAACGGATCAAGCAACGAAAGATTTTGTCTATGAAATTTGTTATCTGCAAAAGTAAAAGGTTTCGAGACATAGTCTGGAGTGTATTTTTTTAAAAAACTATTTACCCAATGATCATTTTCACTTCTAGAAACAAAAGTTTTGTTAAATCTGCGTATTTTATTCCAGACATGAGAAATTGGAGTAAGACGATTTATAGAATTGCAATAATCTTGCCAAGATTTCTGTTTTTCAAAGTTTATAGTCAATTTCTTAGAAGCCTGATTTTTTTTAAAAAGCAAATATTTTTCTACAGAAGGATCATTTTTGAAAGCAACAAAAGCATCTTTACATTTTTTAACAGCATCTGCACATTTGCTATTCCACCAAGGAACGGAATGTCTTGCCCTTTTTGCCCTAAAACCTGAAACGGAACGTGAGCATAAATGACAAAGATTTTGACATTGACAACAAGACTTTGTTTTCGTTTTTTGTTGTGTCATAGATTTTTCAACTGATGCCAATAAAATATCACAAAACTGCAAATAACTTTCTAGTGAACATTCAGAATTAATCATAAAACTATTCAACGAAGTATTAACAATATTTACATACAAATCCCAATTAACTAAATTCAAGTTTAATTTCTTACTGACATTTTGAGAGTGAACACAATGTTCTGAAGATATAACTGGAGTTTGAGACAACAGAAGTTTAGTAATTGTAGGCAAATGATAACTTCCAAAGGAATCATCATGAACAGACCATTCACAATCCCATGATAAAGCTGGACTAACCAAAGAAAGATCTAAGCCATTTGGTCTCCAGGACGAAGTTCCTACAGTCGTGACTTCTCCTGAATTTAACAGAACAAGGTTATTTTCATCAAAAGAATCTAGTACTTCTTCACCTCTTTTATCCACTTTTTGACAACCCCAAGAAGTATGGTATGCATTGAAATCTCCAGCAATAAAGACTGGAGTTGGAAGACTATCAATTAATTTTGAAAATTTTAATTTTGAATAATGACACCTAGAAGGACAATAAACACTAACAAATGAAATATATTTACCACCTATTTTTATCTGTACAGCAACATTTTGTAAGGAATCATCAAAATAAGTATCAATTTTTAAGAATTGTAATTTGTTATGAATTATTATTGCAACTCCATTATGTGTATTACCAGTGTCATTTCTAACTATTGTGTATCCCTTTATGTTAAAGGTATGATGTGGTCTAAGCCAAGTTTCACTTATTAAAGCGATATCAACATCATTACTATAAAGAAAATATGTAAATTCAGATTTATTACTTTTAATGCTTTGAGCATTCCACTGAACTATTTTTAAATGAGCCATTAGGATGGATTATTAGCAGATGACTTTTCATAAATATCACTTAATATTTGTAAAATATTTTTAGTACTGATGGAAGTTTCCTTTGTTTTATTTAATGTAATTATTTTAACAATAGCCTCAACCAATAAATTCAAAGATTTATTATCTTTTTTCAAGTGACTGAGCAGGTCAAACTTTTGTCCTAAGGCTGGAAAACTCTCTGTATTTGCAACTGAAGCATAAGACAAAGAGGATAAACCAATTTTAATATCATTAATTTTTTTCTTTTTAATAGGACACTCAGCAGATATACTAATGTGATTTCCTCTACAGTGACAGCATGTAGCCTTTTCCCTAGGTACTGTACATTCTTTAAAAGAATGTGCATCTCCACATATTGAAC
This sequence comes from Emmelina monodactyla, assembly GCA_916618145.1. Taxonomy (NCBI): domain Eukaryota; kingdom Metazoa; phylum Arthropoda; class Insecta; order Lepidoptera; family Pterophoridae; genus Emmelina; species Emmelina monodactyla. The sequence continues at coordinate 511,485 of OU745300.1, forward strand.
ATCTAACATTATTTTTACAGTACTTAGCCAAATGTCCATACCGTAGGCATTTAAAGCATTGTTTTACAGGTGGAATGTACATCTTAACTGGAAACCTCCAGCCTTGTAAATCAATATGATCAGGAAGATAAATGGCAGCAAAAGTTATGATTACTGTTTTAGTCGGTTGTAATTCAAAGTTTTGTTCATTTTTAACCTTCCTTTGAATTCTCCGAACAGAAATAATTTTTTTATTACTATTAATCACTCCAAAAATTTTTTGATTGGACCATTTAATGGGCACATTAGTAATAACACCAGTAATTTCAGTAGTTTTTGCAGGAATAGTTGCTTTGAGTTTATATTCTGATAACAAAGTCTTATTGTTAAGAAAACTATTTGCCAAATTTGCACGGTCAAAATGAACTGTAACTTTGTATTTATTAAGATTTTGCATATATTTTATGCCTTTTATATATTTCTTTAATGTTGATGATAAAGAAATCATATCTCTTGTTGAAATAGGTTTGGACTCATCGTTTGATTCCAAGAAGACAACGAAATCTGTAGCTGAAGAATCCTCAGGATACCGACGTGTATAATCGGGAACGAAATAAGTTTTATATGGATCGGACTTAGCTGAATTGCAGTCACTGTGCATGGAGTCGGAGTCCGAAAGCAGCGAGTCTTCCCCTGATATTACTGCCTCCTCCTTCTTTTTCTTGCGTTTCGCCCGAGACGTCATTTTAATAAAAATTAAGCTTCTATACTATAGTTATTAAAAATATATACAAAATGTACATTTATTTAACAAAATTGAAAGAATTAAATGAATTTTTAAGTTCACGAAAAAATTTTTCACTTCCAATTTTCCCGCGCTCAAACCGGAAGTTCTCTTGACTGATATAATTAAAATCGACAAAATCAAAAACGAAGGTTTTAATGGATGCGTTCAATTTCAATCGATCGAGCGTGGGCTGTGATGTGCACCGTCTTTACTTTAAGAGCCTTTTACTCTAGCTAACTTGAGTATTTCGATGCTGTAGTTTAGGTTGAGGTAACATTATATTACAAGACAATGTTCGTCGCCCCGTTCTGTCCAACTTTTTTGCCTGGTGGATAAAGCCTTTCAGATAAACAGTTTCGTTGTTAATTTATCTCTTAGTTCGTGCTGGGAGCCCCAAGAGAATGCGGGGCTCATACGCAGTTGCCTACTTTGTGTCTTATATAGGCTGCCCTTTTATATTACATTTCGGGTTGATCTTTTAATTTTAATATTTCTGTAATGTTTTTATTTTATAATGAAACAATAACTTTCCTTAGATTAATATATTCAAATATTTTAAAATAACTCATCGGTAGGTACAATGCTAATACTTTTATTTAATCAGCAAACATGTCTTCTATCTTTTTCTGTACCTCCTTCTCTGTCTCAGAGTTGAGTTTGTCAGGGAGTTGTTTGATTTCTTCTAGCTCTGAAGGATTTTCAATTTCGTTAGCTGGCTGGTCCTTTGCCTGAAATTGATGATTAATGATTATAAATTTTTCTTATTTTTTATATATTAAATTTCATATTTATTTATAGATATGACCAATTTATAGATAATATGGAATTGCCATCCAAAATTGCCAAGTTAGTACTAGTTCTTTTACTGTAGTGTGTACAGTTAACCCAAGGTATGTCATCAAATCTTACTTAAATGTGAAAGTTTGTGGGTGAGTGTGTTTTTTACGTAAAAACTTAATAAAAAATAAATACAGATAGTTATAAAATGGTGGGAAAGGTTGCCATTCCTACGGGAAAAGCCTTGAACCCGCAGAAAGCTAGTTCTCGTAAAGCAGGTGGTGTACCTTCTCAAGTCTGTTCTCGAGGTCCATGATGGCGCGCTCGAGGCGGTAGTTGTCGGACACGAGCTGCGCCCAGCGCCGGCGCAGCGCGCGCAGGCGGGACCCGCTCGCTGTCTGCGACCGCTTGCGCTCCCAGTTCACTGATGATATCTGTTTCCTGGAAAATAACATCTGTAACTTGAAGAACATGCTTAACAATTCATGATTATGTACTAGCATGTGACTTATATCTTTCACCAACTTTGAGTAGAGAAATAACTAATTTATTTATTGCATAACATTCACTGATTACTTAGAGCACAATGTTGTGTTACTGCTCTGCTTCTATTAGTCATACAAAGCCTAAAGCCTTCTTCAATAAACAGACTATTCAATACAAAAATAAATGTTTCGGATAATTTCGGATAGTGGCGGAATCTAAAAATCTAAATGAAACACGTTACGACAAGTTGTTTTTGGCTGCGTTCCGTAAACCGCTTACAGAACTGTGACCAAAGTGTTGGTTCTCTCTCTGAGCTCAATGTAGTGGTGTTTATGACGTCATAGTTCTCACCCATCGTCCTCCTCTATATAAATAAAACCATTTTATTATCAATTTTTTTTTGTATTACTTTTGAAATTCCTAAAATCTAATATCCGTAACTGAAACTACCGGATAATCCGAAATAATTCCATATCCGTATCCGAAACCGAAACCGAAATTCCATATCCGTAACATCCCTAGTTTTTTGTAATTAAATTAAGTAGATTTAGTTTTTCATTAATTACAAAATATGAAATCAATGGTAAAAGATTACTCAAAGTTAGGGGATAAACTTAGAAATGACTCTACTTGCTTATGCTATTTAGAGATGAAGATTTACCTCAAAGCTGAATGAGTGTTCTGTGATCTAGTGACTAAAGCCTGCAGGATGTTGAGATAGGACCTCCATGCCTCGGAACCATATTCTAACTGGAGTTCTAAGTTGAGCACTCTGGTGGCCTGGTGAGACAGCTGTGCGTGGGAGTTGTCCACCGACTCGGACCACGCCGTGAGCTCGCCGAGACGACCCGTTGGAGGAGGGGGTAGCTCATATCTATACAATTTAAAACATTTGATATAACACTATTCATCCGGCGACAATTGTGTAAAACCTACAGGGCAGAGATTCCGAAACAAATCATACCTTTTCATGGAAAGTGGTTCCATAGGCAACCGCTGCTGTACCCGCTCCATCTCTCGCTGTAGGGCCGGGGTCTCGAAAGCCGTACTCAGATCGGGACCAACATTCTCTAAGTAGTTTTTGGTCGGCCTGTAACGTCTGCATTCCTCTTCTACCATCGCCAGCGCCTGTTTACCAAAAGTTGCACTTAGTATCAACGCTGCGAGGTTAGTTTTTGGGGTTTTAAAAGTTTACTTACAGCTTCTCTTACACCAGGGTCATCGTAACCTTGATCAATATAAGGTAATGCGTCTACAACAACTTCACCAGCCATATTGTTATTGAATTGGCAATATAAATAAGAAAAACAATGCTATTGACGATTAAATTCTGCTGGCCGACCGTCTGATATTTGTTTATAAGAACGAGTGAGTGAGTGGATGAATACAATCTGTGGCATTAAACTATTGAAGTTTGTCTTACTCTTTCTTGTCTATGTTCAATTCTATCAATCAATTGTTTACGATTTATGTACTGGTCCGAAATTTCTGTCAGCGCGCTATCTGCACTGTTTATGTGCACACGGGTGGACCATTAATAGGAACGTTTGCATACTCTGAGCAATCTGACGTCATTAGTGACGTCATCGTTCTGTGCTAACGGTGCAAATCAAGAGATAGGTAGTGCACTGTGTGCAGCAATGTCAGATGAATGTCAGTCAATGCCAAACTGACAACTGAATTCTTTAATTTGTAAGATATAAACTTTCGGACAAGTTTTGTTGAACTAATATTGTTTAATGTAAAGATATTAAGCAGATTCATCGGGAAAACCTCAACATGCAATCTTACTGACCCATATTAAACCACCTGTCATTTTGACAGAACGTTCTAGCATATGTTCGTACCAACAAGTGGACCAAATTGATTTCAGTGCTAACGTTTGTGAGTAATGAAATCTTTTTTGGTCCACGTATTTGCACGCTTACCAACGTTTTCACGTATTCGATTAAAGGACCACGACATTAAATGACGCGCAGTCACTCACTGTCATTACATGGCTGTCATTCATTGACATGACACTTGACACTAGCTGGGTGGGTGTTGTTTTGTTTTTGTTTATGTTAAAATTTCGAAATTTTCCTATCCTTTTAATTAAACAGGAGCTAAAGTTTTAAATGTTTAATAAATGATTTCAAAAAACAGGTTTTTATATAATTTAAACACAAGGTATTAAAATGACTGTAGAAAGCGTTCTCGAAAAAGAGTTTTCTAATTTGGATCTGACCAAGGTAATGAAAGCAAATATCTAATTTAACCTATTTAATAATTTTGTTATGTACCTAATAAGTGTTGAATATGTATTAAATCATTTTCTTTTACAATGAAATAGTCTTTCATTTCTACTCTTATAAACATGTTTAACACAACATAGCAAATATACTGTATGTATTAAAAGTAAACTTATACCAAATATAACTGACTTGTAAACTGATTATGACTATCTTTAGACAAAGGTTTAGTCAGTACATCTGCTAACATTTCTTTTGTATTTAAATAATTTACAATAATTGTACCACTAAAAACATGTTCACGTATAAAATGGTGCCTGATGTCAAATTCTAAATTAGCTCTTATTTTAGGTGGGAGCACTTCAGCAGAAACGAACCTTGGCATTCGTAAACCACTTTGTTGTAAATACTGTAAAATTTTTAAACAGTTTCATGCGAAACTGTGAGCTGAAACTAATGCAGTTTGAAAGAAGACTTGAAAATATAAATGCCAGTGTTGTACTTCTTGAGGACAGGGTAAGTAATTTAAATGTTTTAAATATATATATTATAAAGTAAAATCAAATATAATCTCATCACATTTTTTGTCAGTTTAAAGAAGCAGTATATATCATTATCATGACCTAGTATCCAAGTCGCTAATTGTGTCTGTATGTATGTTTGTCCTTATAGGTATTTTTTTCTCATAGATAAGTAATAAAATAACATTTAGAAACAGTTATTGTAAGTTAGCTAAAATTCAACAAGTTGTGCAAGACCATTGCATAGTAGTATAATTTCTTTAGTATTTTTTTATTTTTATTTTTTTTAACCTAAACTGTCCCACTGCTGGGCAATTTACCTAAATAATTCTATTTTAAAATTTACTAGAGTAAAAGTTGAATAGACTCTCTTCTTTTTATCAGTTATCTTCAATACCAGAAGTCAATAATATAGTACCAACATCAACTCCATCTGCAAATCCTACCGAAGTAACTCCAGCGTCAGATCTCACACCAGTGCCTCCAGCTGCTTCAGAACCATCAAACACTGATGTTCCGCTAACAGAAACCACAGAAGATGAATCTAAGAATAAACAATCACATCCAGAATATGATCGATTTGTAAAAATGGTACATGTTGGAGTCCCATTGCAAGCTGTGAAATTAAAAGTAGCCTTGGAAGGTTTAGATCCTGATGTGTTAGAAAATATTCTTAAATAAAATATTTGTTGAGCTTTTACTAATGTCTTTCCTTATGCTAATAGAACAACACCTATCCTTTGCAAAATAATATTTTAATGAGTCAGATAATTCTATTTGGTTTGATCCTTACCAAATATACTGGGTGTAAAAGAACTTCTTGAATGCTGAATACATGGTTTCAGGCTTCGGAAGTGTTCTTTTTACACCCGTTATATGGCAATGTATAAGTGCATAAATTATCAGTTCACATATAGCTAGTAGATCAAAATTAAAAAATTAAACTACCCTTCAAAAATGAAATCAAACAAATCAATGGATTTTACACTTATTTATTAGCCAGCTTAGAACTGAATCATTTGTCCCTTCCTCTTCTTGTCACCTCCAAGTTCAAAGTGTTTGCATCTCTTCAACGCAACCTGGGAACGAACTTTGCAGTCGGCGCATTCAAGACGAAGTACAATTTTCTTGGTTGTTTTCGCCTGAGAAAATAAGTAATCACTACATAGTATAAAACAAAGTCGCTTTTTCTGTCCCTATGTCCCTATGTCCCTTTGTATGCTTAAATCTTTAAAACTACGCAACGGATTTTGAAGCGGTTTTTTTTAATAGATAGAGTGATTCAAGAGAGAGGTTTATATGTATAATAACATAGTACAGGTAAAGCAGTTTTACTCCAAATTTAAGGCGTGCGAAGCCGCGCGGGTAAAAGCTAGTTGAAGTTAAATACATAACTTGTCAGGTTTGACCTGCATCAATGTTATCAGATATTACTTAGATGCACCAATAAGGCGGTAAAGGGCTTATATTATAAATTATAAAATGAATATTTTTTCGTTTTAATTTATAGGTTATATGGAAGTACTTTACCTTCTTCTTGAAGATGGGCTTGGTCTGGCCACCATAACCTTGTTGTTTGCGATCGTAACGCCTTCTACCTTGGGCAGCATGCCTTTCCTTGGACTTTTTGTATTGGGAGACCTTGTGAGTCTTGTGGCACTTGCATTTTTTGCAGTATGTCCTGCGTTGTTTAGGTACGTTTACCTGAAATGTACGAAGTCTTCAAATAAAATATACAAATAAAATTTCGCACAATCATAGTTCTAGGCAGTAATGAAATGTTTTAGCATATATTTTTCACAGATACACATGATAAATAAGGATTATTTATAATAAAAACACACCATTTTGCTAAGCGGTTTCGCTAACTTTACGAAAGAACTGTCAAAAAGAAAGAAAATGTCAATCTGTAATTTGTATGCTCTTGACAATTGACATTGACACTTGTCAGTAAAACTTTTTTTAAATTGTTGGTAAGCAATCGCCAACATTTTAAGTTCAGCTTATGAGTGACGTTTTTCTTATTTACAAATCTCAATCCCGTGTCTGTACACATAGCATCCAGAATTTAGCTCTAGACAAATGTGGATACTATAATTATTTCTCTAAATAACAGAAACATAACTGAGTAAAATTTTATTATAACGTGTGTAAAAAGACCACTTCCGAAGCCTGAAATTATGTATTCTTGAGCCTCAATAGTAACTAAACTCATTAACAGTAAGTTAACAGTATACCCAGAAAACTCGATTTAAAAAACTTATTAAAGATTGAAAAGTCATATTCGCCGCTTGAAATCAACGCTTACACATCAGCTGTTGGTTCAAGTGCGATTATATATCTTGCAAATTAAATTAAAACACTATTTAATTTGAAATCATTGCAAAATCTGATAGTATAAATGCAAGTTTAGACAATTACGTAAAAAAAAATTTTTTTGTAAGTAATCATAAAAAAATGTTTTTTTGCTCTTAACTTAACCCGTACCCCTCCAGCAATACCCAGTTTTCGTTTTCGGAAGCAGTTCTTTTACACCCTGTATGATTAGCCGTGTACCAAAAAAAGAGAAATATATTCTTAATAGCATTTAGTATCGATTATTCTAAATTGTCTCCTTTTCTAGATTTTCGAAACAAATTAATTTTGTACTATTCAATATACCTACATATATAAAACCCTGAATTCGTAGTTAAAATGTGTATCGCGAACGAGTTCATATAAGGCAGTCTCGTAATAAAGGTACCTATTTTCTAGTATCTCAATTGAATTCTCACTTAAAATCGGGAACGGCTAAACCAATTTAGAAAATTTTTGTTTGATTTCCTTTTTGTTTAATTATTCGTAAAAGTCCAAGGAAGTTTTATATTTAGGTTTAGAATTTTTTTTTTCTTTATTTAAAGCATTGGCTACAAGGCCATCAGCGTAAAGCTAGGTTTAGGGTTTTAAAAAAACATGGACAATAAAATGTGTTTTGTTCAATCGATTAAGTTGTTTTTTGATTGATTCGTTGTTTATCTACATTGTGGTCCGCCCGATCCCGACATCAAGCGAACGGCGTTTTGTCAACGTTTTCGTATTATTTTGATCGAATTTACCATGATTTTACTGTAATAAAGTTATGTTATATGAAGTTAGCAAGCAGTATTCTCATAATTAAGTGTTTGTAGTGTTTGACGATTACGATATCACCATGGAGCCTCCATCAATGGATACTATTTACCAGGCCATCAGTGCTTTATATGAAAACCCAAATGCTGCTGAAAAAGAGAAGGCATCAATATGGCTTGGTGATGTGCAGAAGTCGGTGAGTAATATGGACTGATATCGAAGGAAATTTTTGACACTATTGTTTATAACCTATTTTTTTCAATGTATATTAATTCTTCCCATAGATCCACTCGTGGAAGATCGCAGACCAGCTGTTGCAAGAAAAGAAGACTATACACTCATGTTATTTTGCTGCACAGACAATGAGATCAAAGGTTCAGCATAGTTTGTCTGAACTGCCTCAGGAGTCATTGGTGTCTCTCAGAGATTCCCTGGTGACCCACTTGGAAGGCACTTCCCCTGAGACTAGTGGCGCGATCCTCACTCAACTCAGTCTTGCCTTAGTGGATTTAGCTTTACAAATGCCGACATGGGAGAACTTTATCAGTGACCTTATAAAATCATTTGCTAACAAAAATGACTTTGCTCTACTTGAAGTGTTGACTGTTTTACCACAAGAGATTGATTCAACTAGTTTAAAACTTGGAGAAAATAGAAGGGAAGAAGTGAAAGCACAATTGAGATCAAATGCACCTATAGTAACAAATTTTCTGAAAGGCAGCATCTCCAGTTCCCAAGCTTCTAATGTGGCGTTGAAAATAATGAAGTGTATGACTTCCTGGATTCAAGTGAAATCAATAAATATTCAGGAGATTCCACAGAATGCTGTTATAGGCTACTGTCTACAGGTTCTAAGAGACAATAGTTCAATCAACTTGTTGCATGACGCTGCAGCGGATTGCATTTGTGCATTGCTTCATTGTTTAGAAGAGAATAACAACAATGACAATATTGAAAGGCTGTTGTTTGAGAGTATATCCTCATTGGAGGAGAGTTATCACATGGCAGTGGCTCATGAAGAAGAAGAGAAAGCAGCAAACTATGCAAGAGTGTTCACTGAACTTGCAGAAACATTTTTAGAGAAAATAGTATCAAGTACTGCAAGTGGAAACACACATTTTGCCATGCGGTCTTTGGAACTTGCACTAGTCTGTGTTGGGCATCATGATTATGAGGTAAATACTTTTGTTTTCCTAGTGAACATAAATGGTTGCCAGTGGTTAGTAATCCAAGTTAAACTATTTCAGGTAGCAGAAATAACTTTCAATTTGTGGTATCGCCTCTCTGAGGAGACATATCAGCGTGATTACCAACCGCTGACTGATGCTTTCAAGCCACATATAGAGAGATTAATAGAAGGTCTTGCTAGACATTGTCAGTATGAACCTGATAACACTCAGCTACCAGATGAAGGGGACGAGTTTTATGTGAGTTTGTTATATCAACCATTGACTTATCAAAATAATTTGACATGTTTTTTTTATAAATTAGCACAATAAACTTGCTTCGAGATATTAACTACATTTATGTAAACCTCTAGTCATAGCATAAAAATGGCTTAGTTTAAAGTTTACATGTGCAAAGCCGTTAAGGAAAGCCGTAAAGCGAACTGTAAAGTAAACTAAGCATATTGAATTAGAAGCAGTTAGGTAACAGTAAGTGAAGGTGCAGCGGTGTTCGCAGGAGTTCCGCATGAAGGTGATGGAGCTGGTGAAGGACGTGGTGTTCATGGTGGGGTCGAGCGCCGTGTTCCGGCAGATGTTCGCGGCGCTGCACGCAGACATGTCGTGGGAGCAGACCGAGGCGGCGCTGTTCCTCATGCAGGCGGTCGCCAGCAACATCGTGCCGTCAGTACACATCTCATACACTACACTCACTTCTTTAATGTTCCATGGAAAATGTAATTCACAGCTTTTATTTACTGTCTTAAACTTAAACGAAGTTAGAATGTCTTTTTGAACAATTTTAATTAAGAATCTTCTCAAAAGATTTTTTTTTTAAGATAAGGAAAATGTTATCAAATTTCGTTGCTTGGTTTAGAAAAAGATAGCAAACTTTTGCTTATACCAGTACCTAATCCTAATGATGATGTTAAGTATCATTTCAAAATTTATTTGAAGCCTTATATGCCCATTATCACCAACGCTCCCTAAATGATTACTTTACTGAGAATTCGCTAAATCATCTCGTATCTCTGGCTTCCTTCGTAAATTGTAATTCAAGTACGTTAATTTTAGACACTACTGCCATTAAGTAAATGTTAATTTGGGAAAGTGTATATCATATTCTTAAAAATGATAACAGAATGTGTAATAAATATTTATGGAATTGTTTGTCTGATTTTAGCACGGCATCTCTTGAAAGTTTAAGATCTATTTATGTTTTCATGGGGACTATGAATAATATATTTTGCTTATAATACTAATAATAATAATGTATACACAGCCACTTAAACTTTAAGTGGTTGAAAATAGAGTTCATAATTTTAGGGCTCTGTTTTGATAAGCGGAAACATCTAATTAACCTTTGGTGAAAACAAATTTGTATGTAAGTGAACTCCTAAATTTTAGGAAGCGTTGGTTAAAATGGGCTTTAGACTTTTTTATAGTAGGCTCTATGTCCAGTACTTACTCTGACCGATATCCCCAGAGCCTTTAATAACTAAATAAAGTCAATTACTCGCACATCAAAACCATAACCCCTCCGTAGAGACGAGTACGAGTACGTGCCGAAGGTGGTGGAGGCGATCCTGTCGATGCCGGGCGCCGCGCACCCCGCCGTCCGCAAGACGTGCCTGCTGCTGCTGGGCGAGCTGGCGGAGTGGGTGGAGCGCCACGCGGCCTGCCTGGAGCCGTGCCTGCAGTGCCTGCTGCAAGCGCTGCAAGACGAGGACCTGGCGCTCGCCGCCGCCACCGCCATACACGTCCGTATACTACGTACTATGTTTCCAGTGTAGTTAGTTGTGTTGGTTGTAATGCTTGATTGAATTTCTAAATATGTATCAGTTAGAAATACTAAAACATCTACATTCAACAACTAAAACAGTTTAGTACTTTAGACACTTGTGAATACTAATACATACAATAAATTATGGCTTTGCGATAGTTTTTTAAAACGCCCGACTGAAAAGATGAGTCATTAACATCGACAGCTGCATCGACACATCCAATATCTTCGCTTTGCGGACGATATCGTCAACATGTCAGAATCGTTGCAAATCTCACGACCTCGGAGTGTCCTAGCAACTAGTTGGTCTCTAAATTGGTTGGTTGGATGAAGTAGCAATGAGCAGTTCAATAATGTCGAACTGGCAACTGTTGGGGTCAAAAAGCGTCTCGAAAGCGAAGTGCCAAACACCGGGTTCAATGGCGGAAGTTGAGAGAGAGATGATGAGGGAGAGAGAGATAATAACTAATTTTAAAACTGTTAAACCAGACCAAATTTTGATACCGAGTGCATGAAGCCGTGGGCTGTCGATGTCGAAAGGCAATTCCTTTATAGATCACTGAATAACTTTCAACTGCCAAATCTTGAAATCTTGTTGCTTTATCCCTTCATTATTTGTATAATTGTCCTTCCTCAAGTGAGGGTGTGCTAACTTGTGTTGTTCTCTTGTGTGCAGAAGATCAGCGTGGCGTGTCGGTCGGGGGGCGGCACGGCTGCGCGCTCGCTGGTGGCGGCGGCCGCGGCGGGGGCGGCGTTGCCGCTGGGGGCGCCGCCCGCCACCGCGCTGGCCCGCGCGCTCGCCGCCGCGCTCGGGGCCTTGCCGCACCAGCAGGTAGGTAGCACGCGGCGTTGCCACTGTGGGCGCCAGCAGGTATGTAGCAGGCGGCGTTGCCGCACCAGCAGGTAGGTAGCAGGCGGCGTTGCCACTGTGGGCGCCAGCAGGTAGGTAGCAGGCGGCGTTGCCACTGTGGGCGCCAGCAGGTATGTAGCAGGCGGCGTTGCCACTGTGGGCGCCAGCAGGTATGTAGCAGGCGGCGTTGCCGCACCAGCAGGTAGGTAGCAGGCGGCGTTGCCACTGTGGGCGCCAGCAGGTAGGTAGCAGGCGGCGTTGCCACTGTGGGCGCCAGCAGGTATGTAGCACGCGGCGTTGCCACTGTGGGCGCCAGCAGGTATGTAGCACGCGGCGTTGCCACTGTGGGCGCCAGCAGGTATGTAGCACGCGGCGTTGCCACTGTGGGCGCCAGCAGGTATGTAGCACGCGGCGTTGCCACTGTGGGCGCCAGCAGGTATGTAGCACGCGGCGTTGCCACTGTGGGCGCCAGCAGGTATGTAGCACGCGGCGTTGCCACTGTGGGCGCCAGCAGGTATGTAGCACGCGGCGTTGCCACTGTGGGCGCCAGCAGGTATGTAGCACGCGGCGTTGCCACTGTGGGCGCCAGCAGGTATGTAGCACGCGGCGTTGCCACTGTGGGCGCCAGCAGGTATGTAGCACGCGGCGTTGCCACTGTGGGCGCCAGCAGGTATGTAGCACGCGGCGTTGCCACTGTGGGCGCCAGCAGGTATGTAGCACGCGGCGTTGCCACTGTGGGCGCCAGCAGGTATGTAGCACGCGGCGTTGCCACTGTGGGCGCCAGCAGGTATGTAGCACGCGGCGTTGCCACTGTGGGCGCCAGCAGGTATGTAGCACGCGGCGTTGCCACTGTGGGCGCCAGCAGGTATGTAGCAGGCGGCGTTGCCACTGTGGGCGCCAGCAGGTATGTAGCACGCGGCGTTGCCACTGTGGGCGCCAGCAGGTATGTAGCACGCGGCGTTGCCACTGTGGGCGCCAGCAGGTATGTAGCACGCGGCGTTGCCACTGTGGGCGCCAGCAGGTATGTAGCACGCGGCGTTGCCACTGTGGGCGCCAGCAGGTATGTAGCACGCGGCGTTGCCACTGTGGGCGCCAGCAGGTATGTAGCACGCGGCGTTGCCACTGTGGGCGCCAGCAGGTATGTAGCAGGCGGCGTTGCCACTGTGGGCGCCAGCAGGTATGTAGCACGCGGCGTTGCCACTGTGGGCGCCAGCAGGTATGTAGCAGGCGGCGTTGCCACTGTGGGCGCCAGCAGGTATGTAGCAGGCGGCGTTGCCACTGTGGGCGCCAGCAGGTAGGTAGCACGCGGCGTTGCCACTGTGGGCGCCAGCAGGTATGTAGCAGGCGGCGTTGCCGCACCAGCAGGTATGTAGCAGGCGGCGTTGCCACTGTGGGCGCCAGCAGGTATGTAGCAGGCGGCGTTGCCACTGTGGGCGCCAGCAGGTATGTAGCAGGCGGCGTTGCCACTGTGGGCGCCAGCAGGTATGTAGCAGGCGGCGTTGCCGCACCAGCAGGTATGTAGCAGGCGGCGTTGCCACTGTGGGCGCCAGCAGGTATGTAGCAGGCGGCGTTGCCACTGTGGGCGCCAGCAGGTATGTAGCAGGCGGCGTTGCCGCACCAGCAGGTATGTAGCAGGCGGCGTTGCCAATGTGGGCGTCGGCGGCCATACAGCCACCACCAGGTGGCGTTGCAATTGTGGGTACCAATTCTTATAGGCTATTGTATCCATGTATAGGAAGTAATTGCCTTTATGCATTACTAGCGGCCGCTCACGACTCTGTTCGTGTTAATTATATTAGTAGGATTAAACAGTGATTTAACTAATTTTCTTTTTTGTCTGCGAAAGAAGTAATTTCCCGTAGAAATAAAGCTTATTCCCGCGGTAAAAAGTGGCCTATTTTCATCTTAGGCTATTAAACTATGTCTATTCCAAAACTCATTAATAGCGGTCTAGCCATTTCGACGTGAAAGTGGAATATACAGGCAGCCAGACAGACACATTTCCATATTTATACTTTTAGTAGTGATTCTAACGTGTGTCGTTCTGGTGGCAGGTGTCGGCGGCCATGCGCGAGGCGGTGTCGCAGCAGGTGTCCCCGCTGGCGGCGCTGGTGCGCGAGGCGCGGCCGCTGGTGAAGCACTCCGCCTCCGACCCCGTGCCGTGGCTGGACCGCGTGGCCGCGCTGTTCCGCGACGTGCAGGTCACGCCGCGCCCCGGCGAGGACCACCCCTGCCTGCCCGCGCTACAGGACGCCTACGACACCATCCACAGCGTCATACTGAGGTGCGTTCACACACACACACACACACACACACACACGTCGCCGGCGAGGACCACCCCTGCCTGCCCGCGCTCACCGACGCCTACGACACCATCCACAGCGTCATACTGAGGTGCGTTCATACACACACACACACACACGTCGCCGGCGAGGACCACCCCTGCCTGCCCGCGCTCACCGACGCCTACGACACCATCCACAGCGTCATACTGAGGTGCGTTCACACACACACACACACACACACACGTCGCCGGCGAGGACCACCCCTGCCTGCCCGCGCTCACCGACGCCTACGACACCATCCACAGCGTCATACTGAGGTGCGTTCACACACACATACACACACACACACACACGTCGCCGGCGAGGACCACCCCTGCCTGCCCGCGCTCACCGACGCCTACGACACCATCCACAGCGTCATACTGAGGTGCGTTCACACACACACACACACACACACACGTCGCCGGCGAGGACCACCCCTGCCTGCCCGCGCTGCAGGACGCCTACGACACCATCCACAGCGTCATACTGAGGTGCGTTCACACACACACACACACACACACACACGTCGCCGGCGAGGACCACCCCTGCCTGCCCGCGCTCACCGACGCCTACGACACCATCCACAGCGTCATACTGAGGTGCGTTCACACACCATCACACACACACACACACACACACACAGCGTCGTACTGAGGTGCGTTCATACAGCAATACACACACACACACACAGCGTCATACTGAGGTGCGTTCATACAGCATTACAACACACACAGCGTCATACTGCGGTATGTTCATACAGCATTACAACACACACAGCGTCATACTGCGGTATGTTCATACACCATTACACACACACAGCGTCATACTGAGATGTGTTCATACAGCAATACACACACACAGCGTCATACTGCGGTATGTTCATACCCCATTACACACACACACACACACAGCTACATACTGAGGTGCGTTCATACAGCATTACACACACACACAGCGTCATACTGCGGTATGTTCATACACCATTACACACACACAGCATCATACTGAGGTGTGAAACGCAGGAACATCGTCCCTACTTCACGCCGGTTTTCTGTGCGACGGTGGTATTTCACCGGTCGAGTCAGCCCAGTAATGTTTCCGTTGTATTTTGAGGTGTGTTAATACATCATTCCTCACACATACACACAGCGTCATACTGACTGCGGTATTTTCATACACCATTACACACACACACACACACACACACAAACACAGCGTCATACTGAGGTGGGTGGCGGCGAGCACACACACACATACAAACATACAGTCATACTGTGTTAGGAGGCGGCGTGGACACGCACACACATACGCAGTGCTATAATCAGCCCCCCAAGTCAAGTGGCAGTAGAAAATTGCGATAGCGAGTGAATAGAATAAGAAATGCATAGATTTAAATCGTTAGATAGGCTCTTACCGCAGTGACACCGCGCCGTGTTGTTCCACAGTCGAAGTGAGTGAGCTCACTAACCTGGGAGTGCACGAAAGAGAAAGTAGTGTTTGCAACTTATGTAGGAGAAAAAGAGATGACACTATTTTCTCAGTTCACTTGTTGTGTATAGATTGCAAAAAAAAACAATGCTACAGTTTTTGGTGTCGGGGCCTATCTAACGATTTAAATCTATGCATACAAAGTATCATACAAAGGTACCTATTTACAACTATAAATTATGAAATTAAAATAAAACCAAATTTTTGTTACGGTTTACCTTTTAAATATTTTTTTTTTTACATTTATATATACATTAACTGAATCCATTTAAAATAAATTTTCACTAAAACATGTAAAACCGCAATCAGCTGATCGCAGAAGCCGCCATTTTGTCGCCGGAGTTATCTACAAGGTTTTGATATACGCTTCATTTTCTATTCTAATAAGACGAAACGCTTGTCAATTTTTTCATCAAAACAACTAAAACCGTAATCAGCTGATCGAAGAAGCCGCCATTTTGTTGCGTTGCGTTATCTACAGGGTTTTGATGTACGCTTCATTTTCTATTCTATCAAGGCGAAACGCTTGTCAAAATTGCCACATGGCATGGAAAAGTCAAAAAGTCATAGCTACGATCTTTCAGTTTCTAAGGAACATTTGTATGACAACTTGTTTAGGCGTGAATACGAATCGACAATTAGCGAATGCCACTTGACTTGACCCACAGATAGATTTATTCACTACACAAAATTTATAAGACATTTGTTTATTTATTTATAGTTATTTCTAACTAGTGATGCGCCCACGCTTCGCAATGGTGCGGTTTTGGAAAAATTCATCTGAATGTTCTTACAAATTTAAATGAAAAAAGGATGGTGAACTGGTTTGGAAGGAGTTAGTGGACAAACATACAAATAGATACAACTAGCGACTTGGATTTATACTACGTAATGATAATGATTATCTCTCATACCGAGGTTGCCTTATTTTTTCTATAACAACTGGGCTATTTTATAATTATTGACACACCACTCTGTAGATACCAGGCGGACGGGCGCGTGATGGAGCGCACGTGCCGCTGCCTGCGGTTCTGCCTGCGCTGCGTGTCCTCGCACGCGGCGCCGCTCCTCCCGCAGCTGGCCGCGTCGCTCGCGGGGCTGTACTCGGCGCACCCGCACTCGTGCGTGCTGTACCTGGCGTCCATCCTGGTGGACGAGCTGGCGGCGGCGCCCGCGAGCGTGCCGGCGCTGGTGGCGCTGCTGCAGGCGCTCATGCCGCGCGCCTTCCACCTGCTGCAGGCGCCGGGCGGGCTGCAGGACAACCCGGACACCGTCGACGATTTGTTCCGACTGTGCATCCGGTGAGTTGACGAGGGTTTGTAAGATTATATATATATAGCCTATATATATATATATATATCAAAGGCGGCTGGAATACCACCTTCGACATCAGAGCCGTCTTCAATGGCCATCTATTAGATGTGGGCTTACGTGGGTAGTTAGTTTAAATGAAAGAAGTTATTCTGTTTCAGCACTGTATTCTCTTGATAGCAATCAGTAGGTAATTTGATCAATTCACAGGAAGGCACCAGATTACAAGACACCAAGAATTACACCCGTTCGTCGCTAAGACTTGAGATCTCTCTCATCTGAGGCTGCTCTCTCGATGTCACATAGACTCTGTCATGCACCATATTTGGTACTGGCAATCCGCACTCTTCTTATATCAACCATAAGCATAGTCGATCTCCGACACGGCCATCCTGCGAGTACACGTCCTCGTGTAGTATACTGTGGACAAACACAAAACGACAGTATCTACTTGTTCAGCTCGGCCAATTCTGACCAACAATCATGACTCTACTTCACATGCAAACCAAAATTTAAACTCATTCTCTGAACTATTGTTTTAACTACTTGTCTAAGTAAATTAGACTATCATAAAACAGTAATATTACAACACTTAAATCAGTATCGATCATGTACCATCAATAAAGGTCATTTCACTTTATCACAATAAATCAATCATTGAGACACGCCACGACACGAGTGAACACCTCTCTATCTCCACGGCCCCGGCCGACCAGCAATATCACCATTGCTCTACACATACGCATCCACCACATGGATCGCCCGTGCTCATCCTCAGACAACACACGACTACTCGGTCTCAACAGACCCCGACCAGCCAGATAGAGCTCTCACTCGTGTTTGCACAAAACAATTAAACTTCGCCAACGCATTATCAATTTCATCTGGTACATGACCTACCAGCAACGTCAATCATTTTGAAAGATCTATCGTAACGTCATTATTAAAACAATTATTCAGTAAACAATGAGGTAAATTTACAACATAGTTAAGTGACTTAACAAGATAAGTGAAAGCAAAGTACCATTTATCCAACCAACAAAAAATAAAATCTATGTGATTACTGTAAGGTGTCTTGTTCGTGGTCAACAGCTATTTTAATAGTTCAGCTTGTCATTAAGCCACACACATACCAACTGCCCTTCAAAGGCCAGACCTGACTGTACTACCCAGAACTACCGGCCACGATATTCTGGTACAGTCTCCGACCCAACGAACCAAGAACCTCTACATCAAAATTTAAACGGATGCAACTTCATCCTCATCATTACCGTCTAATATATCAACTGGTACTTGACCCTCAGGGATATCTTAAGCGTGATCGTGAGTTTATACTATCAAAACGATGTTTATCGTAACACAAATCAGAGTTAATGCCTTTTCAAAACGTTTTAGTTAGTTCAAAGTTCCGTTTTAACTTTTCTTTACCAACGAATATTTAGCACCAGAATCATAAAAGAAACAATAGCATTCACCTTTGAGTTCAAGACAACCCGTGACAGGGGTTAACGATGCATATGCATTTCTTCCAAGCTCCGTCGTAGCTGGCAACTTCCGTGTATAGGTGCCCTCTGTGCGTTACCATCATCGATAGTCGCGCCATCTATCTGAAGGTACCCGCTGCGCTTCGTTGAGTGACAACTATCATGACCGTCTCCGACACGGCCATTCTGCTGAACACACGTCCTCGTGTGTTTATTCTAAAACAACAAAACATCCAGCACAAGTAAATGAAATTCGGTCATTCTGACCAATATGATTGATCTAAAATGTATGGCACTTAATAAACCGTAAGATATAAAAACAAATTTATTTTCATTTCACTTTATTTTCAACCATTACAAAAAGTACCTTTTAGATCAAACACAATTGATACTAAAGTGAACGTATGTCCAAACTTATCAGTAAGCTTATTATTGAAATGCAAGATGAACCAAGTACCATAGTAATTCAATAGCAAAACCAAAATCTCAAAACCAAATCAAAATAAACAAATAGGTTGGTATCGTATTCGTGGCCTATGGCTTTACATTTTTAGCCAACCATAATAAACCTCCAGTTTATTAAGGCAGGTACCGGCTTCCTACGGACTACGGCTACAAAATGGCTCCGGTACGGTCCGACCAACCGAACTAAGATTCCTCACCCTCCTCAATATCCAACTCATCAATTTCCGACGGTACTTGGCCCTCAGGCATTTTTCTCAACCTATCATGGGAATACTTGTACGTACGCCTAGAATTTAAAGCTCGTAACTCGTATTGCCGTCTAAACTTTACTAAACCAACGAGCATTCAGAACCAGAATCGTAAGAGAAACAATACGTATCACCTTGTGTGCAAGACTACCCGTGGCAAGGTCCACGATGCATAAGTTGACCCGCAGCTCGGAGCGCGGCTTGCCTCACATGCAGCAATGCAGCGCCCTCGCTGTCTGCTGCTGCATCGCTGAGTTTGGTCATCATTTCGGCGCAGCTCGTCATCGCGGCTCCAGCGTTGGTTTATTGTAATCGCCATTTGATGTATCCTCGGAACATATTAAAACACATTAGAATTACAGTTGTAAATAAAACCAGTACCCATACCATTAATAAACATCAATCAACACTAAATGTCAAAACTAATAATTTCTATTATGCGTAAATAACTTGGTTTAACTTAAAACTATCAAATAAGAAATGCAACACATTAAAAAAAGTTTAAGGGAATAAATTGTAAACACAAATGAAGTTAGGTAGGTAGGAAGATAGGCGCAGACAGCAGCCACATGCGTGTGCCCTCTTTGACTTTCATTTAAATCGACATCATTACTTTTGCCACCAAAACATAATTGAATTAAAGAACATACTTAGCCCCAAATATTACAAAATATTGTACATCACCCAGTCAAGTTGTGTCCGGTTATAACGTAATAATGTAGGTACTGCTGCGTACTTCAATGTTTCTTTTTTTTTACCAGGTTCAAACCATCCAGCAATTCCACTATTCTAGCAGCTTTTCTGAAACAAATTATATCACACAGCATCACATAGTTCGGCAAATTAAGCTCGCAATGAAAACAGAAACTCTCACCGGGTATCGTGACGCAGTATCTCAATTGGCGCACACTATTGACTCCACTGACGCCACTGATATTCTCTTGGTTGCGCTGACTCTACGCGCAATACATCTTGTATCATACCCAAAACATAACATTTGTGAAATTTTGATTTTTTTTTTGTTTGTTTTGTTGGATTGTAGGATTTGTATGGTCTACTAGGTATAAGATGTGAATAGGTAGTTAGTTTTTGCTCTTGCCCTTATTCCTCCCTTTAAGGAAGTTACTTGTATGTTGTTGTTAGATAGAGACACATGAGCAGATACAGTTTTACTGCTATTTTGTTCCTTAAAGATCCCTCCTTCCTTCCTTTAAAAATGTTAGTGAAATTCGTAAATAATAAATTTGCAATTTTCAACTGACGTTTCTTTGTCACAGGATCTGTCGCTATGCAGATTTTTAAGGCAAAACAGGTTATAGAGATGACTTGCTAGTTCTTTGGTAGAAATTAATCTGCTTGTGATCAAAACTTTAATTCTCAGTTTATGACATTCCTTGGTATGCAATCCTGAACGACCAAGTTGATGCTATTTTCTTCTTTAATTTTTATCTTGACAACATGTTCACTACCACATAAATAATTTTCTCAAAACACAATTTATAGTTGCGCATCATGATCTCGCGTCCATGTCCTTCTTTCCAGGGTTGCAATCAGGTAGCTCTATGCATTTGTTTTTCGGTACATCTGCGTGCGCATGTCTTCATTTTGATTTTCAAACAATGCATAGCAACGGTCAATTTCTCTATCTTTTTCTACTTCTTCATTTTGAACTAACACTGATCCCACTTCTGATATCGAAGGCGGCTGGAATACCACCTTCGACATCAGAGCCGTCTTCAATGGCCATCTATTAGATGTGGGCTTACGTGGGTAGTTAGTTTAAATGAAAGAAGTTATTCTGTTTCAGCACTGTATTCTCTTGATAGCAATCAGTAGGTAATTTGATCAATTCACAGGAAGGCACCAGATTACAAGACACCAAGAATTACACCCGTTCGTCGCTAAGACTTGAGATCTCTCTCATCTGAGGCTGCTCTCTCGATGTCACATAGACTCTGTCATGCACCATATTTGGTACTGGCAATCCGCACTCTTCTTATATCAACCATAAGCATAGTCGATCTCCGACATATATATAAGCCTACTTTAGGAAAACGTAACGAAGGGGTACCTTTTGCGCCAACTGTAGTAACGTTTGTATGTTTAAAATCGAGTACTTCATCTTGCCATTAGTCCAATTCAAAATGTCAGAATTTTAAAATAACAATATTTAATGATCGCGTAAATCTAAGAAGTTACATATTAAATGACTTTTAAATCTCAATTTTTGAACAAAGTTTTGCCCATTGTTAAGGAAAAACTACAACTTCAGATCAGATTAATCATGCAATTGCAAAATTGTGTCTTCGTATTTCTCATTTTTTTCGTAAACTGAACCGATTTCTTTTATATTTTTAAGAATATTATAAAAAAAGTGGTTATGCTTAAAAGTGTTGATTGTTTCGTTTGCCTGGTATACTCTAGTTCAGCGGTCGGCAACCTTTTAGCAGGCAAGGGCCACATGGTGAAAAATTCGACCAAGGGCGGGCCACACTTGTGATAGTAATATTACGTTTTCAGCAAAAAAAATTTTTTTACGTAATTTACCAAAATTGCATGAATACTATCAGATTTTGCGATGATTTCAAGTTAAATAGGGTTTACATTTAATTTGCAATGTAAATAAACGAACCTGAACCTACAGTTGATGTGTGAGCAATGATTTCAAGCGGAGAATATGACTTTTCAATCCTAAATAACTTTTTAAATTAAGTTTTCTGGGTATGCTGTTAGTGAATTTTGTTACTATTGAGGTTCAAGAATACGTGGTTTCAGGCTTCGGAAGTGGTCTTTTTACACCCGTTATAAGGGGTTTAAATAAACTGCTTCCGAAAACAAAAACTAGGCATTGCTGGAGAAGAACTAGTTACGTTATGAGCAAAAAAAATTTTTTTTTTGTAATTGTACAAACTTGCATTTATACTATCAGATTTTGCGGTGATTCCAAATTAAATAGGGTTTTTTTTAAATTTGCAATGTAAATAATCGCACCTGAACCGACAGTTGATGTGTGAGCGATGATTTCAAGCGGCGAATATGACTTTTCAATCCTTAATAACTTTTTTAAACTGAGTTTTCTGGGTATACCGTTATTGAATTTAGTTGCTATGAGGCTCAAGAATACATGGTTTCAGGCTTCGGAAGTGGTCTTTTTATACCCGTTATATTTTTTTTTTATACATTCGCGGGCCGCAAAGTAGATGTCGGCGGGCCGCATGCCGCATGCGGCCCGCGGGCCGCGTGTTGCCCGCTCCGACTAGAGTCTAGTTAGCGTGTGTATATTGTTAAAGGTTTCGCTGTTGTCGCTAGTCTCCCCTAGTTAACGTCGCTGTGTTGTCACTAGTCTCCTCTAGTTAACATCGCTATGTTGTCGCTAGTCTCCCCTAGTGACCGTCGCTGTGTTATCTCTGGTCTCTCTCTCACGCGGCTGTGTCGGTAGTTTCCTGCAGCGCATCCCGCTGCAGTTCCTGTCCTCGCCCGCGGCGGCGGCGGTGGTCCGCTGCGCGTGCCTGGCGGCGCGGCTCGACCACCGCGACGCGTCCGCCTCCGTCATGAAGTTCCTGTACGACCTGGCGCGCGCCGCCAACAACAGCGCCAAGCAAGACCAAACCACCGGTAACTAACACTCACATACGCACATACATGCATGCACACATACATGCATGCACACATACATGCATGCACACATAAATGCATACACACATACATGCATACACACATACATGCATGCACACATACACTTTAACCCAGTGAACATACAAACTTTAAAAAACAAATGATGTAAACTAGAGTAGCTAAGTTACATCATGGCAATATTATAAGTAAAGTTTGTGTGAATGATTGCATTATTGGAAATTTCTTACTCTTCCACGCTAAAGTTAATCAACAGATCTAGTTGGAAATTCGAATGAAACATATAAATGTTTATAACTTTTTACACACAAAATCTGCTGAACAGTTTTTAATAAACATTACACATTTTTTTATATAAGACATATTTTAGTAATATAATCTTGTTTATAGTTTAGGTAGGTACTAAATTACTTCAAAAGTTTCTGAATAGAGTATTTTGCATATTGTATCTTAGACATTTATATTTTTTTTTTAGAATTAGCGAGTACGTTGCTTACGAATATGGGGGAGGACCTCATCTATTCTTTGTTAGAGGCGTCGGTCCTATATCTACACCCCTACATGTTGCCCGATGTCGCCGAGGTAAGAAATTGACTGATAATTGATTTGATACTGAAGTTTATTAAGCTTAAAGTCTTTTGTGCCTGGGCTTGCACGATGATAATATTGGGCTATTTATTTTATTTATTTGGGAAACAAACAGTTATAAATACTTCTTATTGTAGTCTTAATTAGCAAATTATATTTAGCTATCTTTAATCAAATAGGTTAAACGTACAATTTTAAAATTGATAAGTTATGTTGAATTAAAAGATCGAGAACTCTTACTTGCCCTAGGACGGATTATCATTAAAAAAGATAGGTATCGACGTGCTATAGACATAAAAACAATGTTTTAATGTGTTTATTTATCAGAAGTCATTATCACCTTATCCTTTTTATAGCAAGCATAATTTTGTTTGTAATATAGGTAATATATAATTTTCAAACTTCAAGCCTAAGAAAAATTTTTGGACATGGTATAAATCACAAGGAACGTATTGCATTTCAAATCACCCTTCATAGAAAATGATATACCGTTTCGGAATTCAGACTTAACGCGGTAATTTTTAAAGTAACTTATCACAATAGTGTGAAGATATTTTACACATCGTCTCTTAAAGTGTAAAAAAAATATGTTTAAAATCGACGTTTTATTATTAGTTGAGGCAATATAATTTCGACGCCTAGTTATGTGTTATTATGATAACAATTATTTGTGTCTTTATTTCTCAATGAACTATGGTAGATAGACGTTGATATGAAAATGACAGGCATACGTTACCGAGGTTATATATGAAAAAATATCATTGCTGTCGTACTTGAAAAAACTATCAAAGGGTGTTCGGTTTTAGCCTATGAATATTTTTCTAGTAGCTGTCAGGCGTAAATACGACACAGTGTATAAGCATCAATAAAACGTTTAATTACGATATGTATTTCAATTCGTTTCCATTTGCGTTTCTCGAGCGCCCGAGCGTGCCTCCATCGCTCAGTTGTTTTGTCATCCGTGTGGTCAATGGCAGCAGCTATCTCAAGTGTGAACGCCTCCAACTACAGTGTTGTCACTCGCGCAGGTGCTGGTGGAGGTGGTGTGCTGGAACCGCGCGCTGGCGTCGCAGTGGGTGTGCAGCGCGGTGGCGAGGCTGCCCGCGGACAGACCCGCCGCGCCCACCGACACGCAGCGGTGGACCTTCTGCAGACTACTCACCAAGTACGTACCTACACACACACACACACACACCACGAGGCTGCCCGCGGACAGACCCGCCGCGCCCACCGACACGCAGCGGTGGACCTTCTGCAGACTACTCACCAAGTACGTACCTACACACACACACACACACACCACGAGGCTGCCCGCGGACAGACCCGCCGCGCCCACCGACACGCAGCGGTGGACCTTCTGCAGACTACTCACCAAGTACGTACCTACACACACACACACACACACCACGAGGCTGCCCGCGGACAGACCCGCCGCGCCCACCGACACGCAGCGGTGGACCTTCTGCAGACTACTCACCAAGTACGTACCTACACACACACACACACACACCACGAGGCTGCCCGCGGACAGACCCGCCGCGCCCACCGACACGCAGCGGTGGACCTTCTGCAGACTACTCACCAAGTACGTACCTACACACACACACACACACACACCACGAGGCTGCCCGCGGACAGACCCGCCGCGCCCACCGACACGCAGCGGTGGACCTTCTGCAGACTACTCACCAAGTACGTACCTACACACACACACACACACACCACGAGGCTGCCCGCGGACAGACCCGCCGCGCCCACCGACACGCAGCGGTGGACCTTCTGCAGACTACTCACCAAGTACGTACCTACACACACACACACACACACCACGAGGCTGCCCGCGGACAGACCCGCCGCGCCCACCGACACGCAGCGGTGGACCTTCTGCAGACTACTCACCAAGTACGTACCTACACACACACACACACACACCACGAGGCTGCCCGCGGACAGACCCGCCGCGCCCACCGACACGCAGCGGTGGACCTTCTGCAGACTACTCACCAAGTACGTACCTACACACACACACACACACACACCACGAGGCTGCCCGCGGACAGACCCGCCGCGCCCACCGACACGCAGCGGTGGACCTTCTGCAGACTACTCACCAAGTACGTACCTACACACACACACACACACACCACGAGGCTGCCCGCGGACAGACCCGCCGCGCCCACCGACACGCAGCGGTGGACCTTCTGCAGACTACTCACCAAGTACGTACCTACACACACACACACACACACCACGAGGCTGCCCGCGGACAGACCCGCCGCGCCCACCGACACGCAGCGGTGGACCTTCTGCAGACTACTCACCAAGTACGTACCTACACACACACACACACACACACCACGAGGCTGCCCGCGGACAGACCCGCCGCGCCCACCGACACGCAGCGGTGGACCTTCTGCAGACTACTCACCAAGTACGTACCTACACACACACACACACACACCACGAGGCTGCCCGCGGACAGACCCGCCGCGCCCACCGACACGCAGCGGTGGACCTTCTGCAGACTACTCACCAAGTACGTACCTACACACACACACACACACACCACGAGGCTGCCCGCGGACAGACCCGCCGCGCCCACCGACACGCAGCGGTGGACCTTCTGCAGACTACTCACCAAGTACGTACCTACACACACACACACACACACCACGAGGCTGCCCGCGGACAGACCCGCCGCGCCCACCGACACGCAGCGGTGGACCTTCTGCAGACTACTCACCAAGTACGTACCTACACACACACACACACACACCACGAGGCTGCCCGCGGACAGACCCGCCGCGCCCACCGACACGCAGCGGTGGACCTTCTGCAGACTACTCACCAAGTACGTACCTACACACACACACACACACACCACGAGGCTGCCCGCGGACAGACCCGCCGCGCCCACCGACACGCAGCGGTGGACCTTCTGCAGACTACTCACCAAGTACGTACCTACACACACACACACACACACACCACGAGGCTGCCCGCGGACAGACCCGCCGCGCCCACCGACACGCAGCGGTGGACCTTCTGCAGACTACTCACCAAGTACGTACCTACACACACACACACACACACACACCACGAGGCTGCCCGCGGACAGACCCGCCGCGCCCACCGACACGCAGCGGTGGACCTTCTGCAGACTACTCACCAAGTACGTACCTACACACACACACACACACACCACGAGGCTGCCCGCGGACAGACCCGCCGCGCCCACCGACACGCAGCGGTGGACCTTCTGCAGACTACTCACCAAGTACGTACCTACACACACACACACACACACCACGAGGCTGCCCGCGGACAGACCCGCCGCGCCCACCGACACGCAGCGGTGGACCTTCTGCAGACTACTCACCAAGTACGTACCTACACACACACACACACACACCACGAGGCTGCCCGCGGACAGACCCGCCGCGCCCACCGACACGCAGCGGTGGACCTTCTGCAGACTACTCACCAAGTACGTACCTACACACACACACACACACACCACGAGGCTGCCCGCGGACAGACCCGCCGCGCCCACCGACACGCAGCGGTGGACCTTCTGCAGACTACTCACCAAGTACGTACCTACACACACACACACACACACCACGAGGCTGCCCGCGGACAGACCCGCCGCGCCCACCGACACGCAGCGGTGGACCTTCTGCAGACTACTCACCAAGTACGTACCTACACACACACACACACACACCACGAGGCTGCCCGCGGACAGACCCGCCGCGCCCACCGACACGCAGCGGTGGACCTTCTGCAGACTACTCACCAAGTACGTACCTACACACACACACACACACACCACGAGGCTGCCCGCGGACAGACCCGCCGCGCCCACCGACACGCAGCGGTGGACCTTCTGCAGACTACTCACCAAGTACGTACCTACACACACACACACACACACCACGAGGCTGCCCGCGGACAGACCCGCCGCGCCCACCGACACGCAGCGGTGGACCTTCTGCAGACTACTCACCAAGTACGTACCTACACACACACACACACACACCACGAGGCTGCCCGCGGACAGACCCGCCGCGCCCACCGACACGCAGCGGTGGACCTTCTGCAGACTACTCACCAAGTACGTACCTACACACACACACACACACACCACGAGGCTGCCCGCGGACAGACCCGCCGCGCCCACCGACACGCAGCGGTGGACCTACTGCAGACTACTCACCAAGTACGTACCTACACACACACACACACACACACCACGAGGCTGCCCGCGGACAGACCCGCCGCGCCCACCGACACGCAGCGGTGGACCTTCTGCAGACTACTCACCAAGTACGTACCTACACACACACACACACACACCACGAGGCTGCCCGCGGACAGACCCGCCGCGCCCACCGACACGCAGCGGTGGACCTTCTGCAGACTACTCACCAAGTACGTACCTACACACACACACACACACACCACGAGGCTGCCCGCGGACAGACCCGCCGCGCCCACCGACACGCAGCGGTGGACCTTCTGCAGACTACTCACCAAGTACGTACCTACACACACACACACACACAC
Source organism: Emmelina monodactyla (assembly GCA_916618145.1). Taxonomy (NCBI): domain Eukaryota; kingdom Metazoa; phylum Arthropoda; class Insecta; order Lepidoptera; family Pterophoridae; genus Emmelina; species Emmelina monodactyla. The sequence goes on from OU745300.1 coordinate 539,283, forward strand.
CACGAGGCTGCCCGCGGACAGACCCGCCGCGCCCACCGACACGCTGCGGTGGACCTTCTGCAGACTACTCACCAAGTACGTACCTACACACACACACACACACACACCACGAGGCTGCCCGCGGACAGACCCGCCGCGCCCACCGACACGCAGCGGTGGACCTTCTGCAGACTACTCACCAAGTACGTACCTACACACACACACACACACACCACGAGGCTGCCCGCGGACAGACCCGCCGCGCCCACCGACACGCAGCGGTGGACCTTCTGCAGACTACTCACCAAGTACGTACCTACACACACACACACACACACCACGAGGCTGCCCGCGGACAGACCCGCCGCGCCCACCGACACGCAGCGGTGGACCTTCTGCAGACTACTCACCAAGTACGTACCTACACACACACACACACACACACCACGAGGCTGCCCGCGGACAGACCCGCCGCGCCCACCGACACGCAGCGGTGGACCTTCTGCAGACTACTCACCAAGTACGTACCTACACACACACACACACACACACCACGAGGCTGCCCGCGGACAGACCCGCCGCGCCCACCGACACGCAGCGGTGGACCTTCTGCAGACTACTCACCAAGTACGTACCTACACACACACACACACACACACCACGAGGCTGCCCGCGGACAGACCCGCCGCGCCCACCGACACGCAGCGGTGGACCTTCTGCAGACTACTCACCAAGTACGTACCTACACACACACACACACACACACACCACGAGGCTGCCCGCGGACAGACCCGCCGCGCCCACCGACACGCAGCGGTGGACCTTCTGCAGACTACTCACCAAGTACGTACCTACACACACACACACACACACACCACGAGGCTGCCCGCGGACAGACCCGCCGCGCCCACCGACACGCAGCGGTGGACCTTCTGCAGACTACTCACCAAGTACGTACCTACACACACACACACACACACACCACGAGGCTGCCCGCGGACAGACCCGCCGCGCCCACCGACACGCAGCGGTGGACCTTCTGCAGACTACTCACCAAGTACGTACCTACACACACACACACACACACACCACGAGGCTGCCCGCGGACAGACCCGCCGCGCCCACCGACACGCAGCGGTGGACCTTCTGCAGACTACTCACCAAGTACGTACCTACACACACACACACACACACACCACGAGGCTGCCCGCGGACAGACCCGCCGCGCCCACCGACACGCAGCGGTGGACCTTCTGCAGACTACTCACCAAGTACGTACCTACACACACACACACACACACACCACGAGGCTGCCCGCGGACAGACCCGCCGCGCCCACCGACACGCAGCGGTGGACCTTCTGCAGACTACTCACCAAGTACGTACCTACACACACACACACACACACACCACGAGGCTGCCCGCGGACAGACCCGCCGCGCCCACCGACACGCAGCGGTGGACCTTCTGCAGACTACTCACCAAGTACGTACCTACACACACACACACACACACACCACGAGGCTGCCCGCGGACAGACCCGCCGCGCCCACCGACACGCAGCGGTGGACCTTCTGCAGACTACTCACCAAGTACGTACCTACACACACACACACACACACACCACGAGGCTGCCCGCGGACAGACCCGCCGCGCCCACCGACACGCAGCGGTGGACCTTCTGCAGACTACTCACCAAGTACGTACCTACACACACACACACATACACTGGAACACGCCACACACATACCCCGCAACACACCACAAACATACCCTGGAACACATACACTGGAACACTACACACATACACTGGAACACCACACACATACACTGGAACACCACACACATACACTGGAACACACCAGTCACACTAACTGTACCACACCACACTCATATTATGGAACACACGTCACACATGCACTGGAACACACCACACACATACACTGGAGCACACCACACACATACACTGGAACACACCTCACACATACTCTAACACACCACACTCATATTCTGGAACACACGACACACATGCACTGGAACACACCACGCATACACTTGAACACACCGCACACATACACTGGAACACACCACACACATACACTGGAACACACCACACACATACACTGGAACACACCACACACATACACTGGATTGCCTCAAACAGTGGTTTACACGACAAACTTTTACAGCTCCTCGTTTTCGGTCCGCACTTGTTTTAGGTAATACCATGGCGAAACAGGCTTCGTCGTATCATGAGTCTTCAATTAATTTTATTATGATAAATATATTTAACGTTATGAATTGTTAAATGTTTCGGATTTAAACTGCCAATTGGCAGAAAAAGAGAAAAATTATCCACCCTAAAAACAAATGATTTCCGAAGTTTAATTTTGTTTTTTTTTTTTCAGTTCGGAAAAATGCAAAGAAACCACGAGAATACTGAGGGACTTCGCCAAGCTTTATCGATAAAAACTACCAAAACTTAGACAACCTTCAACCTTATTTCAATGACCTATAATTTAGTCAACCGATCAACAATATTTAATGATTTTCAAGACTGACAATCCCTCTTTAATATTTTTAGGCAAAATGTGTTGGTTTTCGACAGTTGTTTTTTATAGTTACAGTGTTACTAAATGTCTAAGCTGGAAGCTTTTAGAATGTCAAAACACCGATTCGAGAAGCAATAGCAAATGTATCTAAAACATGTTAATAATTACGAAGTTGTTTGCATTAGATCACCTACTGTATGTAGTTTGTTTTTCCTCTTTCGTAATTGTGGACATATAGTTTTGGAAGTCCCTTTGCATTTAATCCATACATTAAAAATGCTCCAGCTTTATAAGAGTGTAGATAGTCTGGTCTGATCGTCATATCAGCAATAACTATAATTAAATTAAATTGATTAAGAAAGTGTTACCTTGGTAACTGTGTGATCTTATTTAGGTTTTTAATTGTAAAACCGTTGTAATTAGGTAGGTATGGACTTATTGATAAAGTTATATTTTGTTATAATAAAACTTTTCTGTTAATGTGATAGGTGCACATTGAATTGTAAATATAAAATATCCATATTGTACATTAATGTTGTTTAATTTTACCCTAAAATATTAAACTATTATTGTATAAAAGATATGATTTATCAATAATGTAGTAAATACTTATAAACATTAACAATGAAGCCATCATAAACAATCATTCACTTTTTCTTGCTGTTCTTAGGACTTGACAGTGTGACAAAGTTGACTCTTCTCGGAGCTTTGGGACTTTGGACTGTTTTGACAACCACTTGCTCTTTAAAATCTGTTACTTTTGCTTGTTTAAGAAAATCTGAACTTTCAGAACACTTGGAAGTGATAGGCGAAGTTTTAAACTTAGAAGAATTGGATGATTTAGCACTTGGAGACTTCTGTGCAGTTGGTGATGTTTTTGGTGTAACATCAGTAGGGTTATTCAGTTGTTTATCTGGTACATTAGTATCTTTGGGAGATTGACTCTGCGTCTCGTCGTACACTAGTTGTATGTCTTCGCTATCTTCAATCTCCATTATCTCTGGTTCCTTGTCTTTGTTGCTATCTGTATCTGTATCTTTTGGTTTAATGATTTCATTGTTGGAGTTGTCAGACCATGATTGCATGGCAGTTTCTTCTAAAAGGTCTATTTTAATAGGAGTTTTTGCTTGCTTTTTTGTAATTTTCTGTTTTTTAGGCGACTTTTCATTTGGAGTTTTAAACTTGATATAAGAATCTAATTTAGGTGTGTTTGTATTTTTCTCCTTCTTCTTATTTTTTGTAGGTGTTTCTTTTGCAGGTTCTGTAGGTGGGTCTTTTGGAGTTTCAGACATTATTGGAGTTTCTTCTGTTTGTACCTCCATTGGTTCTGCGAGAAAAAGTGTTATTAATTTTGGATTTTGTTAGCTTTATTAGTGTAGGTAATCATTATAAAACAATTTAACTAACCGTCGCGTTGCTCCAGTGCATCATCAGGCAAGGGCTCCCCCAACTCATTTTCAGAGAACATAATGACAGAACAGAAGCCATCAGTGCTGGACGCTACCAGAGTGCAACCATCTGGAGACCATGTCAAATCTGTTAATCTGTAACAAATTTATTTCAGTTTAATGCATTTTCGAGTTCCAAATTATCATAGCATCATCTATACATAGTAAAAAGCAAAGTATTTATTTGTTAAGAAAGGTGGGAAGGTATATACACTAACACTTTCCTATTCAAAGCTATGTTAATGGATTTAAATAAGCCTTATCCATAGTAATTTTCAAAAAAGAAATTAAAAGTTCAACCTTTTTCAAAATCAGTTTTTGCTTTGAGATTGTCTCGTCAAATGCCAGCCTTAGAAGGTGGTGCAGGTGGTATTACCTGGTGTAATGTATGTTGGAGATGAGCGCGATGGGCGTCTTCTGGTGCGTGTCGTAGAGCAGCACGGAGCGCTTGGTGGCCACCGCCAGCAACATGCGGCGCGGCAGAGGGAAGGCCGCGGTCGACGACCCGCCGGTCACCGACCCGCGCGGGCGGTACAGCCGCGGCGACCACCGTACAGCCAGCGCCGCCTCGCCGCACGGCACCGTGCACACCGGACTGATACATGTTACATATTTATATGTTTATGACTTAGTTTAGAAAACTGAATTGGTTGAACAAGAACCAAAGCAATATTTTTGCAATTAACTTACACTTTGAGTGAAAACCTTGTGTAAATGTAGACTGTATTGAAGGGTTTTACATCTGCTTTTCCCTGCTCAGGCTCCACCTTGCCTGCAGGTACCGCAATTAACATGCCATCTGGACTGAACTGCAGCCTTCTGTAATATGTCTGTAGTGTATCATCATGGTAAAGACGGAGTTTCATCCCGTGGAATGGATGTTCTGGTGGAAAAGGTAAGATAGCCTTGCTACTGCGAGAAACAACTTTCTTTGAAGTAACATCAAAAGTACGGAATACTCTGTAAACAAAAACAGTCTTGATATAATAGAAGGTAGTTAAGGACTATGTATTATGAAAGATCATTCTGAAATTTCAAGTCCTTACCTGTCACTGCTAGTGGATGCAATAAGTTGTCCCTTAGGGTCCCAGGCTACCCCCTGCACAAATCCCTTGTGATCAGTGAGTATTGTGCTGTACTTCCCTCGAGGCACATCCCACACTAGTAGCTTGTTGTCTACTGAGCCTGATGCCAGGTGCAGAGAGTTGCTACTCCAGCTTAGATCCAACACATCTTCTACATGACCACGAAGAGTCTATAAATTTTAAAAAATGTATCGATAAAATTTGAGGAATGCATACCACCTGCCATAACACTAACAAAAGAAAACCAGGTGGTTCTGAAAAATATAATGGTTATTACATTATTACCTTATGTATCACCCATGATTCTTTATATTGTTCTTCTCCTTCAATGGAGCCTGTCTGAACTTCCTCAGTCTTTTGTTTCCACACAAATATAATAGATTCATCATCACCGGACGCTAACAGTTCACCGCTCGGTGACCATCTGACGACGTTTACAGCTTTCTGATGTCTAGCGAGGTCAGCCGCCACTTCCAAGTCTACTGTGCCATTATCAGTTTTTACGTACCAGATCTAAGAAAATATGAAAAGACAAAGATGTTACTTACTAATGTATGCAGTTTAGGTACAAAAAGCCCGGCAAACAACTTACCAAAACATGAGTATCAGTTCCTCCACTCGCAAGTCGCATAGGTTCGTTTCCACGATTACCAAGAGGTTGAAAGTCTACACTTAAAACTGGATCTCTGTTATGCCATGATATTTCAGGAATGGCAAACTTCATGATTCTGTCCAAACTTAAAGTATCTGCTCAAATTATAAAGAAAATAAATTATTCTGAAACTAAACAAAAGTGCAACACAAACACGAGCAAACGAAATAAATAAATAGCTGTCAGATTTGGCGCCAATTTTTAAGGCAACGTTCCTAATAAATACCTTGACTTATTATTTTAAATGGTTATGCGATGCTTTGCTTTAAGAAACTCCGAATAAAACAAGCGATATATTGTTATCCTCCTCGACCAGAAATATCTTCCGAAAGTACCGTTTTATTTAGAACTTTAAAGTAAAAGCACGCTTTTGAACACCGCCAGTCAAATTCAGTCAATAACTGAAATTTCTAATGTCATGACACTTGATATTATGACATTGACGTTTGAAGGTCATATAAGTGCACTTGTCTATAATTTAAAAAAATCAATCGCCTGCCGCTGCTGCGCCGCAAGTACCCCACATTCATTATTTATAAATACACATAAATTATCGATCAAATGCTCATAACAGGTTCGACAGCTGTACGAGGAATCGCAGCTTTTGTTCAGCTATCATCATCTCGGGCTTTACACTGCACACGGCTAGCCATGGCTGCTATTAAGGTAATTCTCGTTTATTTGTTTATAAATATTATGTAACGAAGAGGAAATAAAGTTTTGCTTAAATGTTTCAGGTGGGTGATAAGCTACCCGAAGCTAACCTTTTCGAAGATTCCCCGGCGAACAAAGTTAACGTGTGTGAATTGACGGCCAACAAGAAAGTCGTGTTATTTGCAGTTCCCGGAGCTTTTACTCCAGGATGCTCCAAGACACACTTGCCGGGTTACATCGAGAAAGCCGACACAATGAAAAAAGAAGGTATTGATGAGGTGGTGTGTGTGTCTGTGAATGACCCATATGTGATGGCAGCATGGGGACAACAACATGGGACCAAAGGAAAGGTTACTATTGGATATTATATTCTTCTAATTGTAAATTCTATTTATAGTTTATTGGTTTTGCTATATTCAGTAAGAACAAGGTTAATCACATACTTTGACAAAACATTAATTGTACTAGGTACTACAAACTGTTTATTTTCAGATACGAATGCTGGCAGACCCAAATGGAGAGTTTATAAAGGCAATGGATTTGGGAGTGAGCCTTCCGCCTCTTGGAGGTTACAGGTCCAAACGATTTTCAATGGTGGTCAAAAACAGTGTTGTTGAAGAATTAAATGTTGAACCTGATGGCACAGGCCTCTCTTGTTCACTGGCTGATAAACTCAAGTATGCTAAGTAAATGGCAGAATCTCATCACCCCACAATATTTAAATGTTAATTTTGTGATTGACTACAATTTGAACACAAAATAATATTATCCTAGCACTCCCTTGTGATATGTATGTCAATAAATAAACTGTTAAACTTACTTATTGTATATAGTTTTTATTTCGTTATAATATAATTATGGTATAATAAATGATTTCTTGATAAATTGCTTAATTTTATCAAGAAAACTGCAAATGGGATAGTTTATTTTCTTGTCTTAGGACGCAATCTCTCATCCAAAACAAGTTTCGATTTAATATTTACAGTTTTAGAGCCACTGAAATCTATACATACAAAATACCTACTAACTTTTACATTTATAACAATAGTAGGTATACGATTAATGCGGCCAGCTAGCCACTCTTTTTAAACATGGTCAGCAAATGTCTCTCTGGCTCTCAGAGACTTTAATTAACCGATCAAAATGACTAAAGAAAACATAATTATAAGGTTTTAGTAGGGAGGGTATTTGCCATCTCTTTTACTCAAAGCTTTGGCTTTAACTTTGAGTATTTAACCAAAAAAATACTCAAAGGTTTTTGGTTAAATACTCAAGGGGCTTAAAGGGTAGAACTCTGTGCTAAATAAATATTTGGGGTGTTTCGTTACGTCACTAGAAAAGTACATTTTCGTCTTTACTTTTACTTTTTTTACAGATGTCATCTGTAAAAAAAGTAAAAGTAAAGACGAAAATGTACTTTTCTAGGTATCATATTTAGAATTCCGCAGGGTTGGGCCAAAGAGTCAAAGGATAGGGTAACATTATTTAATTTCAGCGTAAATGGTGTGGCTAATAACGCATTAATAATTTATATAGCAGATTTAACAACTTTGAACGTATCTTTTTCCCAATGAATGTCAAGCAAGAAATGTCATTGTCAATGTCAAAAATCAATAATGTCACCAAAGTTCTGTGTGTTTATTTTGAATTATTTTTTATCTCTTTAGCGTTAATATGAATAAAAAATGCAATAATGATAAAGCCAGTAAACTATTTTGGCACAACGCTAATCGTATGTACGGTAATTTATTTAGCTAACGTAGTTTTGTCTAAAATATTTGAAGATGAATCGGCGCAAGTGGATGAGTGGCTGGACCAAAATGAACTTGGAGATTATAAGAAGTTATTTAAAGAATACGGTAAGTTAACTGGTGTTTTATAATTATTGTTATACAAGAATACTAAAAATAAATATGTGTTTCATAATAAAAATATTTAAAAATATTTATAAGATATATTTAATCTTAGTATCCTCATAACAAATTTTTGTCTATTCCATTATTTGTTTAAAAAATATTAAGTAGTTGGTTTTTATAATTTATTTTATTTTATTAATAAATTTAAATAACAATTTACTGGAGGTAAGGTATGATATTAATTAATTTTAATATTTGTTTATAGGTCAAAATCATACAGTTATTAAAAAATATTCATTGTGAAATTTATTTTTATGAATTCTGCAACGATAACATTTGTGTTTTTATATAGCATTTCATGAATATTAATGACACTATGCCTTATTTGCTATTCTAAATCAAATACATATAACTGAACATATTTGCTGAATGAGGTAAGGTTACTTACACTGTAGTAATAAACTTAGTTTAGTGAGTAAACAATAAAACACTTAAATGACAAAATATCTACACAAATTCTAATTAGATAGTTTTACTTGTTTATACTTGAATTTTGTAACTTTTAGCAACTGTTATTATTTCATTCATTATTAAGTGTGTCAATAACAGTTTTTAAGTGTAACAGTAAGTAATTTTGGTTGCTTACCTACTTTTGATATAAAGTACTTTCTTCACCACTGTGCACCACCACTGTGTTCTATTCATCATATTTAGGTTATTAAACGAACATTTGAATTTTAGGTACACATTAGTTTAATCTAGTAATAATATATAAAAGAAGAAAAAAATATATTTTATAGTCATTATTTACGTAATATTAGTACTTGGGTATTATTAAAAAAAAATATATAATTAAGTACTGGCTTTTCACAGTAAAACAATTTGACCTTTAGATTTAATGTTTGATGATGGGTAGTTACATTTACAATTTCGCGGCGATCTACTCTGTACCGTTCCAAAAAGCTGTGATGACTAATTTTTATTATTTTAGCACACTATTGACGTATATTATTATTGGACAAAAACGTATGACAAAGCAATAATTCGACAAAACTTATGCGCTCCCGCGGCGCAGGTAAAGCAGTTGAATAGCGTAATTTCTTACGACTTGTTTTACTAAAAACAGTCCTGTATTCGTATTTTATTGATTTCATCTCTTTACATGACATTAAATTTTCGCTTATAAGTTCATGGAATGCAGCTCTTAGTACTTAGTTAATTTTATTTTTTTATTTAGTTATTCATAACTTAAACTATTATACAGAACTAGCTTTTGCCCGCGACTTCGCACGCGTTACATACGGAGTAATACCCCTTTACCTATACTATATTATTATACATATAAACCATCGTCTTGAAACACTCCATCTATTTTTAAAAAAACACCAAAATCTTATGCATAATTTTAAAGATCTTAGCATACAGACACACAGACGGCGGAAAGCGACTTTGTTTAATACTATGTAGTGATAAACCTTATATTTTACCTAAAATTGTTGTTACGAATATAACTTTCACCAATCTTTATTTATTACTAGTGGCCGCCCGCGACTCCGTTCGTGTGGAAGAAGTTTTCCCGAGGTAAAAAGTACCCTAAAAAGTATATGTTATTCTGATGTATAATCTATATTACTGTAAAGTTTCATCCAAATCCGTCCGGTAGTTTTTACGTGAAAGAGTAACTGACATCCATACATACATACTCACAAACTTTCACGTTTAGAATATTAGAAGGATAGTTTTCATTGAAACGAGTTGTTACCTTTGTTGGTGTTTCAAAAGTTTCTGTCGCCGTCTACTAATATAATCTAGGCGCTGCATGCCGTAAAGAGAGCCCGTGGACTATTTGCTATTGTGGGCATTGTGGTAAACTCTTATAAAAAAAAACAGAAAGAAGATTACAAATCTACTTAAAATGTGTTAATTAAATCCATATCCCAGATTTTGTATAATATAGAAACAATCATCAATGTGTTCACAAACATATATCACAAACATAATATAATTTTTGCGTGATAATTATCATTGATCATAATAATTATGTTAGTTATATGATCCTAATATGTTAGCTACAATTCAAAGTTCTTCTATTGCTTGCCAAACGCAAATTAAATTTCGCATATGGTAAAAGTATAAAATACTATTATAAATGGGTTTGTGTGCCAATGTTAGGTCCATGTAATCTCGCGGGAGTCGCCACCCGCTCTTCCTGTGTTCCTTCCGATGACGTCGCCCCCCCACCACCCCCTCCCACCGAACAACAAAATATTTAGTGGTAGGGGGAGAGCCCGCGCGCCCGGCTCCGTCAGTCCCGCCGCAGCCACCGCGCCGGTCACTCCTACCCGTGCATATCATGCCTGTCTAACAATGATCGCTTTAACATTCATGTGATAACTAAGTTTTAAATTAAATAATACAAGCAAGAGACTAGACGACTATCCCCTTGTATTTTCTCAATTTGGTGGTTATTCGAAATCAAACTTCTAGTTTGACAAAGGAAATGATCTGGTGCAGTCGATATTTTTGAGCTTTGTTGTGATTCAGATTTTAAAGCTTACTTTCCATCAAAATGTGGCAGTTTGACGATACGGAGATCTGTTCGATAGGGTTGATTCATCCCTCACACAGCCGGAATTCGGGCCTCTCGATATTATCTAGTGTCTCACATTTCTCAGGTAGGTACAACAATTTAACTTTTTTATTACTTATTCCATCTGGGTTGTAAAATATTGCGGCATCTTCATGAGAAGCAAAGTAATCGGAAATATTGTGTTGTACTGGTTTAACACTTTATTTACAATGAGTTGACTTCGATTATTATTATTTTATATACCTTTACTCGATAACATTCAACGTCAATATTTTAGCTTACGACCTCAAATAACTTGTATGATATTTGCATTTGATCGTTGAGAGTCGGATAAGTATTAGAGAATTCAAGTGTCCCGTGGTCGACTGTTGAGTCTGATGAGTGCTGGGGGCTCGTGAGTGTTGAGCACCCTCCAAACTAATCCAGCAGTCGCCGCCCTCAACACTTGGATCGTAGCTTCTTTTTACGTTTATCGATTGTTTCAACTTTCAATAATCATATTTTTCTTAAAACCCTTGTATGGAAAACTAACCAAAGAACGCTACGTATTAATAAAACATTGTAAAATATTTTGTAGGATTGAATTTGTATAACATTTTAGGTTATTTATCTTTTTGAACAAAGCTCTCAAAACAATCCTTGCAATATGTAAAACAAGGAATCGCATAAAGTGCAACATTGGTTTAATAGGGTTGCACTTGTATTTTTTGTGACTTGTACCTAAACGCATTAGCAACTCACAGAGCAATCAAAATTTGAGTGACACTCGCGTGCATATAGAAGTGTCCACAAGAGCCAATTAGCCGAAAGTTGAAACAGTGTCAGATATTGGAGGCTGGTCCGCAGTGGAGGCCTGGAACTGCGCCAACTTTGCTCACCAGCCTTCTATAGAAGAATAAAGCCTACCATTACTTATACCACCTATAAAAAACTCTGTTTTTTGCTCTGGAATGTTTACGGAGGGAATTAAGTTACAGCAATTTTGCTTTCACGGAAAATGTTTTTAAACCTCGTTTTTTTATCTATATTATATCTTGTCAACTATCTTTAGAGCATCATATATTTTTATGCTTCAAAGTTATAAATACGCTTCAAAGCAAGTTAGTGATACTTACAAATTGTTAGTGAGTGGTTGTATCATTGTAAGGGAGATACTGGTATGAAAGAAGCTCTTGAACCGGGCCATCTGAAGAGGTTCCAAGTAGGGAGTCAAGGCGCGGAACACCTTCCAGATGTGAAGACTTTCTCCTCACGGACCCGTGCCAAGAAAACCTTTACAGCTTTAGAGACTCTTGTGTGGTTTTCGATAAACTATAGTTTATTTTAAAAAAGTGGTAGATATGTTTGCAAACAATGGCTAACATAGTTTTAATTGCCCTGCAAAATATTGGTCGATGATGCATTTAAATGTGCAGTTGAAGGCTTGCATTGGTGTGTGGTTTGGCATTTGGTGTAATGGAGTAGCCTGGTGACCTGGCCAGGAGGTCATTGACCTACTTCCGTGCCCTGCCCTGAGTACACACAGCGCAACAAGTGAACACTGAAGTCCTCCAATAGACCCCAAATACGACTCAAACTTCTGATAGTTTACAGTTTCTGGTGACGATGATGTGATAGATACCGAAATCCGCAGTAAAATTATACGGGTACAAAGTTCAAAATCGATCAAACACAGCTTTTATTGTAAAAAATGCAATAAGCATAAGAGCGTTTGGTAATAAAAGTTCGCAGCATAGCTTTGGAAATGCAGCAGTGGGATTTGAATATTATCGCAGCTTTTGAAACGGTTTTTCTACGTTTTATTATAAATTTGAATTCAAAAGAATTGGTATAAAAATTCGAAATCTTTTCGTTTTTGTTTTAATCACGTTTGGCTTTTCTTAAACTGAACATTGTTTGTAACAATTTTCAGGTTTCTAAATTAAGAGATTAAATTTCGAAGAATTCTCTCCTTTGACTCCCACGGTCTTTTACTGTTCGGTTATCTCTAATACCTCTTAGCTTTTAAGTTTATTTGATTAAGTTATCCGACTAAAGGTATATCTAAAAAATATGGGTCTCAGATAACATGCAAATCAGAAGTATATATCGGTTAGGTACGGCGAGCGAGCTGGCCAACTTGGAATACTCTTGTCGGTCCCAGCTGTAATTAAGACTAAGTGCTGGAGCAAACTTCCTCGTATATACCAACAAATGCATAACACTTAGTGGCCCAACAGATATGTTGCTATAAAAGCTAAAAGTGCATGTTTTACCACCTAAATGCAAAACTTACCCTATCTTCTAAAGTTGCAAACTTTGTGAAACCTTAATTACTGTGTTCATTACAAAGCATACCGAAGGCAAAAAATTTAGTTAAAGACCACAGGAACATATTACATTATTAATAGGTATTTCAAATGCATAAATGTTGACTTTTGTCTGTCTGAATGTCAGCTTTCAAGTCAAAAAGGTTGAATCGATTTTTATAGATGTTTGGAATAGAGATAGAACGACAATCTGGAAAGGAAATAAGCTATTTTATTCCGCAGGAATAAGTCTCATTCACATGGGAAAAAACTTTTATCTGCTTTACACCGAATTAGAGTCCACTAAGACAAATTCGTGGGTACCAACTAGTAATTCATAACATTCTCAAACAGTAAGTAATAGATCAATCTTCGTTTTGTTATTTAATGATCAATTGAGTAGAAGCCCGTTCTTCACTTGCTCCATTAACGTTACGTAAACCGTTTGATTGAAGTGTTTTCTTATATTCATACATAATATAGACTAACAGAATTTGGTCCCACGTTGGGCGCCAATTTAATACATGTTCTTATGAAAGTTTATTTAAGTCTGAATATACTTGACTTGATTAATACATCTTTGAATGAAGCATACAGATTTAATCGAATACTGTATAAAACATAAACTTTGTGAAGTTAAAACCGATATTTAACTTGACGTTGTTTTTCTTATTCACAACCTGTTTTTGTATTTCATAATCTTTTGTTTAATACTAGCTTCCCGCCGGCGGCTTCGCCCGCGTGGAATTCGGTTATATCGTGCGACATGGTAAGGAATAGTCTATAGCCTTTCCCAAGGTCTAGACTATTTGTCAAAATTGGTTAGGTGTGAATGTGTTAACAGACCGAGTTACTTTCGCGTTTACAATATCTATGGCTGGTGCTTGCGACTTCGTCTGCGTGGGTTTCAGAAATAAGTTAAAAGCAGATAAAAAGTGTTAACGCAGAAAATAAATTCGAGTTAAATCCAATTAGTAAATTTCATAATTTTTGCTGTTTAGACAGGAATAGCAATAGACTGAAAATAATGAAAGTAGGTACGCGCCCCCATCCCCCCCTCCCTTTTCCCCGTGCACGCTTTTCTCCCCGTTGCACCTATCAACTAATCTCTTTTTATTTATTCGATACATGGATTTGTATTAAAAAATTGAACATTCTTACATGATATTATGTTTGACAATAAGGAACTTCCATATAAACTTTCATCACCTATTTCAACCCCATCTACCACTTTTTTCGTATTAAAAAGTATGGTATGTCCTTTCCCAAGTTCAGCTCCATCTTAATACCAAATTTCATCAAAATCGGTTCAGTGATTTAGGCGTGAAAGCGTATCAGACAGACAGACAGACATTTCGCATTTATAATATTAGTAGAGAAGTAGAGATTACGTAATATTTTATTTAAAAGAAAATTTTCTACTTTCATTTGATATAAGCAACGTTTAATATAACCGCCATTATTTTCTTTTAACCCCTTTTAACATCAGAATTAACTGATAAAGTGTTTTTGCTATTAACAGCTTGTAAATGATAAAGTTGAACCATCGGGTCGGCTATAACTGTAAGTCTCGCAATAACGAAACTCCTCAAGTCAACGATACAAATCTAGCAACTTCGTGCCAGCTGCGATAGCAGACATCGCGTGACTCGCGGAACGTTCCACCAGCTCCAAACTACAAAAAGATGGCGGTTTTATCGTCTTCGGTGATGAGTTGGAACACCAGCTCATTATTATAAATGTTTATGAGGAAAGTTTTAAAGCCCACCTTCGTTCAGAAGTTGGTTTACAAGGAAATGTAGTAAGCAATTACAACTGTGTGGTACGGAAATAAAGAGTTCACATGTCACGGTGTCTGGCGTGACTGTCTCTATAAATCCGTAATGGCGCCGAGGGCAAGGTCACCAGCGTCCTTGGTTGCTAGACGACCGGACTACAACAAAGCATTTTAGGGTTTAATTCTAAAATATAGGGAGTCGTAATTACATTGTTATATTTTAATAAAGGAACACGGTAACATTATAAAGATACTAGCTTTTACCCGCGCGGCTTCGCACGCCTTAAATTTGGAGTAAAACTGATTTCCCTGTACTATGTTATTATACATATAAACCTTCCTCTTGAATCACTCTATCTATAAAAAAAAAACCGCTTCAAAATCCGCTGCGTAGTTTTAAAGATTTAAGCATACAAAGGGACATAGGGACATAGGGACAGAAAAAGCGACTTTGTTTTATACTATGTAGTGATTATTTAATTGTATTTGAATTGATGTATCTGTGTAAACTTTTGTATAATTTTAGGCCAAATTGTACAAACCCCTTGCTGGGCGCCAACTTACACTTGGCATTTTTTACTGCAATTAGGTTTGACCTTAACATTGAGTTAACGCGAATTTGTTGGAAGTGTATGTTTAAAGTAATTTTCTTATGGTGGGTGCCAAACTATTATGAAAGCACTGCAGCGTTTGAAAACAACATTTGCAAGGTTTCTCTAAGCTTATTTTAAACCAGCTATTTATGGACACCGAACTTTGAAATGCGAGAAATAAAAGCACGTTCGCCAGTTATAAAAGTGTATTTTAGATGTAATCGGATCCTGACTCTTCACGTGATGTTCTCAAGGTATCTCCACGCTGTCGGGCTGCTCGACGCCGGAGCAGCTGGAGCGGCTGCCGGAGATGCCGGCGGCCGAGGAGAAGCGCCTGCGCCGCGCCGCGCACATCCTGCAGCAGCGGCTGGTGCTGCGCCAGTGGCTCTCCACGCACAAGCTGCAGCACGTCTGCTCCAAGTCAGTCTCTTTACACTTACATCCCGTAATATTCTTTACGAAATAGATTTTATTCAAGTAAATAAGTAACTACCTATTTTTCATTCAAACTACGTGACTTATAAGATTATTATCGAACTTGGTATGAAAGGAAATGAAGAGTTCCACTGTACGTTTTTGTATTAAATCGCGGACTAGTCTTACTTGTTGCTATCGCGTTCTCGACAGCCTATCGAAAGTTAGCATTTATTCAGTTTTCTCCCTTTGTTAGGCTGTAGTTGCTGGCAGCTGCCTCGCTGCTTCTATTTCTAACAACGGAACACGTTGTCGGTAAAGGTCAAAAGTCAGTTTAATCAAAACACCCACGGTAGTTTCTCAATTTATACACCCTGACTTTTACCTACATTATTTTGTTGAGTTTTTATTGAAGCGGAAGTTTATCATTGAATTATTTTCGTATTGATTTTATGCTTGGTTGTCAGTTATAAGGGTAGTAAGATTTAATTAATTGACATACGATGCGTCCATTGTATAGAATGTAAAAAACCTTAAATTCGATTTCAACACTAAAGGTACTGGATCAAATATTCTCAGCATGAAACGTTATTTGATTTCGTCTGCATTCATATTCTACTAAACCATTGTCTCTTGGCGTATTTCCTATCAAAGAGGAAACGGGACGATGTCATCGATGAGTATAGCTGCATCCTTTTCTCTCTACTTCTATCGGAGATATCGAAGCTTAGTTTCCATTTCCTGGTTCGGTATGACTCAATACAGTCTGGACCGGGATTAAGGTAGTCACGTTTTTGCTTTAAATTGCACGTAGTAGCAGATTTCCAATTTACATACTTTTGAGATACCGTCCGAACAAAATGCATTTTAGTTTATCTCTAACGAGTAGTTTTGATTATAAATTAGGTTATTCTAGAATCATAATACTGGAATAGTTACATATAAGCAGACAGGTACTTGCAATCAGTGATTGCGTAAATCCTAGAAGTTACATTAGAGGCGTACTTTTTTTGTGTTTATTTGACTAACAAAGTGTACAGAAAGGTTAATTCTTTGTAAAATCCAAACAAATCGACCCCGCTCGACAATGTTTCAGTAAGTTAATGCTAGTTAGTGCGGCGTACGTGTAAGCAGCTCGCTTTAATCACCGTCGAAATATGCCGGATAATGCCTTTGAGCCTTTAATTACGGTTCTGCGTCGGAGGTATTTCATATTCGGCATCCCAGTTTACACGGGGAGCTTTTCTGTGTTGCCTGTTTTAATCAAAATTCCAAATTGCAATCTGCTGTGCCTTGTATCTCATATTTGATTTAAAATTAAGGTGCCCGGCACTTTAGCTTAGATTGGAATTGTTTTAAAACTCATCGATTCTAAATGCTGTCTCATAAGTAATTGCAGATAGTTGCGTTTAGTTAATAACAAAGCCTTACATAAGTAACTGTGTATTTTAATGTGTAATTCCGCAACAGCCGTGATTAAAACACGAGTCTAGAATTCCGGTTGTTATCTGCAGGAACCGGAAGTGAGTTGCATAGTTAATGCGGTCTGGTTCAGTTATTCAGCGTCGGTCGTAAGAGCCGATGGGGGCCGCGGTAACCAAGCGACGACCCTTTGTCTGAATAAACAACAGATTGTGCCCAACAGTTATGGCTAATTTCGGTGCTTGTATGAATTTAAATATCTTGCTTACCGCCCTTGAAAATATCACGCCGAAATTGCGACAGAAAACTTCGTATAACACAAAACTGCTAACTGAAGAGATTGAAAGGTTTAATGGCGTTATAGCAATCTTTTAGCTAACTAATGTACCGATGACGCGACGCAATGTTCGCGGGTAGGTTTGATTAATGGTCGGCCATTAGTCCGACCCGAGGAATGTACCGCGGAACCCTGATCAGACAGTAATAACGGAAATCCATTACAATGAGTTAGTGTATCTAATGAAATGACGAATGGAAACAGAACTTGTATCAATAGCTACTAATACGTATATGGAGAGGGATGTATCAAAAAAGTAAAACCCTAAATTTATCCATTGATGAAGAGTGACCCTTTTTGAAAGTAGCTCTGTTTACGTATTCTCTCTTGAAATATGTTTATTTAGAATTTACCCATAAAATCGTACCCTCTTTAGCAAACGACATGGTAAGCATATTGTGTTCAAATATACACTCTTGTTCAAGTAAAACTATATATGTTACGGCTAATACCCGAAGTGTGGCTACACCTAGTTTTAGCCGGTTAGAAGTGATTTTTATATGGAAAACTGTAAAAAAAAATTATACCTATGTATATAAAAACTGGCTTGAATAATGAGTCGACGGAGTCCCGCTACGCGGGACTCCTTTTTCTGGGTGGTATCAAAAAAGTAACCTAACTAACCTAACCAAATGATGTTTCTAACCGGCTAAAACTAGGTGTAGCCGCACTTCGGGTATTAGCCGTAACATATACATAATTTACGCGCACAGTTTCACGGACAGTGAATTATCCGCTTACTGGTAATCCTGTTGATGTTAATGCAGTTGTAAAGTATCGTTGCAGCAAATTCGTTGTGGTTCTCATTTGGTTCTAACTGTGAATTTTCCTATTTAAACAGTAGATAATTAACTTTTCAAGATGAGAAGAGGGAAATCTGCTAATTGCACTGAACGATGTTTTAGTTTATACACCTTTATAACGCAGCAAATCTCGAAGCAAAGGACTAAAAGCTACGATTTTTCCAATAGTATACCTGATTTTTGATGTTAAACATCATATTAACTCTGTACTCAGTACCCCGCTTCATGTGGCTAGTATCCGCAGTAGCGTTAGTAAGCAACTTGTTCGGAATGTGATATGCGGTCACGTACACGACGGCAACCCGATTAGTTGTCCATTGTGTCATTTACTCTGATTCTGTGTACTCTTTCAATAGTCAAGTAGACTGGATGGACAGTTCAAGTCGGGCTGTGAATATTGGATTCTCGTCGGGTTGTTTGGTTTTAGTAATTGAGCAGGGGTTAGGATGAGCTTTGTCGCATTTTGCTATCCTTGATCCTGTAATATTGATTTAAGGTGAAGCAGTTCCGAGGTCGCTTCAATTAGGAAGCTTCGTTTGCTACTTTGCGTTTCGATAAGAAGAATTAACTCACAATTTATGTTTTACATTTATTCTTACTCTTATGATTTCCCTTTCTGCTATTTAAATATTAAAAATCTCTATAAAAATCTTTAACTGTTAAATAAACAAAATATTAATCCCCGAATCTACAGATGACCTTTGTATCGCAGCAAAATGTATTTATACATCTTCAGGTGGTTCGGAAAGATTTAAAAATTGTCCCATAATGGGTGTATTTATTTTATTTATTTAAAATCTTTGTATGTATGTTTGTGAATGAAAAGGAATACAGAATATGCATAAAGTAAAGGTACAAAGGGCTGCTTATCCCTCAAAGGAATCGTAACTAGGTTAACCCCTATTGTATTGTGTGGTATCTTAATAATAGAATAAAAAAAGAGTTTTATTTCCTAATAACGTTAATATGGTAACCTTAATACTTTCTAAAAATAAAAACTTTATATTAATATGCGATATTTCTATGGCTTTGTTGATGGTTTCATAATTTTTTTGCCTGGTAAGTTCAGATGAAGTAGAGCTACTCTTTCTGAGAGTCTGATATCCATATTTACCCGGTGACTCTCCAGTATGGCAGAAAAAAAGTTTTCGTACTCTGCTATCTTATTTCCGATGCGACGAAATTCACACAATCCGATGATATTATATTTTACGTTTTTCAAAGCTTCGTGAGGAAAGAGTTCTAACCTTGTAAGTGATTATTTAGAGCTGGTTAATCAAATTGTCTTCTTAGGTTGATGACTCATCAATGATGAGCTGGTTTTTAATACAAGCTTGCAATTAAATGGCTACACACTTATTGTGTAACATAATCTAGCCTATATCTAGTGAGCTACCTCCAGCGCTCTATCAATCCCCCCGCCTCGTCAGACTGCTGAGCCTGGACGTGGCGTCGCTGGAGGACGTGTACTGGCTGGAGGACCGCACGGCGCGCACGGTGCTGGACCCGAAGGACTTCGCGGCGTGGGCGGCGGCGCGCCAGAGCCTGCCCACGGGCACGGAGCAGCTGGCCGCGCTGAAGGCCGACCTGTGGACCACCGTGGTCAAGACCAACAAACACCAGGACGCCTGGGCCTGGGGTGAGGACGGAGACCAGCTGTTCGATTTAATTCGCAATTATCAAATGTTAAAATTAAGTTTATTAAGATAGGGAAAAGATAGTAAGGGATTCTGTTTTGTTTGCTAATAAACGATGTTTCAAAACTGACAAAGTAACTTAACATATCAAACTTGGCCTTTAAACCTAAGACGGGTAGACCGAGAGAAAAGTTGATTTTACTTTAACAAGAATTAGTATGGCACTATGTAAGCGTTGTAATTGTGCAGGCGGCATGTTGGTGGTGTCGATCTCGGTGTGCGGGCTGGTGACGCTGGCGGCCATGACGCAGCCCTCGCTGGCGCCGGAGGCCAAGCACTCGCTGCTGCAGTACGTCACCGGGAAGTACCTGCACCCGCCCAGCTGTAAGGCAAGTGGATCGCTCGGACCTTAATATACCTATCTTTATCGGATTTCAGTTTTATCATTAAATACTACTCATGATTGAACCTAGTGTTTAGTAGTCTTTCTGATCTTATTTGTCAAGTTTACATTTAATAATACAACAAGCTGCAAGTACCAAAGTACATACACACAAAGTGTCAGGGTTTCCTTGCAAGGTATCGTTGGTTCCAATTTTTTTTTTTTTTTTTTTTTTTTTTATGTGATATAGGTAGCAAACGAGCATGCGGGTCACCTGATGGTAAGTGATCACCGCCGCCCATGACTACCCTCAACACTGTAGGTGTTGGGGGTGTGTTGCTGACCTTTAAGAAAATATATAAATAAATAAATAAAATTGGGCACCGGATACCGCACTCACCGAACGAAACGCAGGAACATCGTTCCTACTTCACGTCGGTTTCCTGTGCGACGGTGGTATTTCACCGGTCGAGTCAGCCCAGCAATCGCTGCAGACAGAGCCTACAGCTAGACTCTACCACTCAAAAAAGCCCCAGTTCTGTTTTAGATCGAGTGGGGCTGGTCGGAGCCGGTCGCGGTGGGGCAGACCATGTGCTTCACGGTGCTGTGCTTCCAGCGCAACCAGCAGCCCTACCCCATCTGCGACACCGACCAGCTCACCGTCGTCATATCACACGGGACTAGGAAGGTACCGTAGTTACTATTCGGAACATTTTTATCGCAGTGAAATGTATACCGGACTGTTGAGAGGGTTATTGCGCAATGTCACGAAAGTTGCAATTTTGAAACTCAAGTTTTCTATATTTAAGAGCATTTGGTTATTTTAATCATTTATACATAGACAGTTAACCCTAAGAGTAGTATTTTTTGTAAAAAGTAAGTCATTTAGTATTCCTCGACTACATGACTTAGTTTTTACAAAATAAATAATAGTTTAAAAACTAAAATACCACGCTTTTATTGCTAATCGAACTAAAAAATAGAAAATAAAATTTCAAATCGGAGTAAAAAGCGTGGGGTGCTCGATATAGTATTCAGAGAGTTATGAAAATGAAGTAAAATGCACCCCACGCTTTTTACTCCGATTTGAAATTTTATTTTCTATTTTTTAGTTCGATTAGCAATAAAAGCGTGGTATTTTAGTTTTTAAACTATTATTTATTTTCTACTTTTTAGTTCAATTAGTGATGAAAGGCGCAGATCACGCGCTAGCTTTGTCTCTCTTACTCTCCTACAAAAGGATCTAAAGATGAATTTATTAATCCTGGTGGTCCTAATAAGGATAATGAGAAACTCTTATTAAATTATTGCATTGTCATCGGTCCTTAATACGTGTGCAAAGTTTCAAATTAATCGAACTTCTGGAAATCGGTCAAATTTATGCTCAAAGATTCCATTACATAGATACAACCCAAGCTAATAAAAGCGTGGTAAAAATACTATTAATTGATTGATACAAATCTTACATAACCACTTCAATACCGTAGTATCTCTTCAAATAAGGATATTCCCTTATGAATGATTTCATACCAGCAATTTTGTTCAAAGTTTAATTAAATAATAAAGTCACTTGACTGTCGTACTGTTGACTGTCGTCGTATAGTCGACTTGCCCTGTAAGCCTGTGTGTGTAGCCCCGGCCTGCCCTGTGTGTGTGTAGATCCCGTCGGTGGTGGAGCTGGGCTCGGGGTCGGCGGCGCTGGCGCACACGGCGCGCGTGCACTTCACCGTGCGCGCCGCCGGCCTGTACATCGTGTGCGTGCTGATAGGTCAGTAGCTACATATACAGGGTGGAATTTTTGAACGCCATCTGGAGGGAAAGTACTGTAAGTACTGGAGATAGAGAATTTTTCTCAAAGGAAACATTCCTTTATTTTAAAAAATAAAAAGAACCGCATTCACATATTTTCGAAAATTTGCTTGCCACGAACGGGAATCGAACCCGCTAAAATCTAAAAAAATACCACCCTGTACTTTTATGACATCGATCGATAGAGTCAACCATAAAGATCAAATGTCTCTAACAAACGTGGTAAATTAAACACAAGGAACAAAAATGGCGTCCAAAAACTCCACATTGTATACACTGGTGTTGTTAGATACCGTCGGTCGCGGAGCCGGACTGTACATCGTGTGCGTGCTGATAGGTACGACAACGGATGTATGGGACTTAGATTTCACTACAATGCTTAGGTATTGCAGTGGAATCATATTCGATAGCATTGTAAGCAAATATTACGTAGAAATATATTTTTTACAATTGTAGTGTGTATATTTAGTTAAGAAAGTACGAGTCTGTTTTTGTGTATCGTAAACTTCTAGAGGTACTTACTTTATTATGCAATGATATTTCAGACTGAGAGATTTATTTTGTTTCTATCATTAGACAACTTCAGGTTTCGTTAAATAAGCGAATACTTAATGTCTTGTTTATAGTGCTATCCTTACAAATATATTTGTAAATTAGTCATTATCCCTGTCTATATATTTGTTCACTAACCCTAAAAGTTGCAACGGATTTATTGTGGATTTCCCCATTAGGAGATGTTTTAGAAGGTTTAAAGCAAAATATTAATCACGAAAGCGAAATTTTCGAAACTCTATAGATGCATATTCTAATGAAAAACCTCTTAGAAATGTATCGTATATTTTACAATTATGAAACTACGTATGTTCCCTTTGCATTGCCGTCAGGGTCGCGTGTGTCGCGCCACACGTGTGTTCATTATTATTTACGTCTGCTGTATGTAATATTCGATTGCGAAACTATCACGCGACCACATATGGATTCTACGTTATTAATTTGCATGTCATAACACAATAATATTGAGTTTTCTTGGAAGTTTCATGTTGTCTATTTTATAACATTAAATTAAGTTCCAAGCATTAATTATTCTATGACATAACATTGTTAAATCCATTTCTTACTTCTAGTTTTCATAATATTTTCTCGGAAAGGACAATAAACAGAAAAAAACATTTAGGTATTACAAAAAAAATGTTTTGTAAACACGCCCCTACAAAAACTCAGTGTAGGCGCAAATCCGTTAAGATTAAGTATTCATAACGGTCTAAGTGTTGGGATTTCTTTATCATATAGTATTCAAATAAATAAACAAATAATACCTGATAGTTACGATGATCACTGAGATTTGATACCGTGGCTCTGGGCAGTGTTTTTAGCCATTAACAGCTACGTAGAAAAAGTCCATGGCGTAATATAAAGAGGTAGCCTTGGTTAGCTTCAGTGTAAGTAGGTCATCGATACAGGTGGTGTTAACACGATCGTCATCAGCCAGTCCCAGTGTATAGTCGTGTTAGGTAAGAGCACTGGTTGTGTCGTGCGCAGGCGGCGTGACGGCGTGCGGCGGCCCCGCGCGGCGCTGGTTCCTGCCGGGCGCCGCCGCCGCCGCGCACACGCGCGTGCGCCGCCGCCACCACGCCGCGCTGCTCGCCGAGCGCCTGCCCGCCACCCTCCATGTGACCCCGCGCGACCAGCACGACAACACCGCCAAACTACAGCACGCCAACGTACGAACCGCCCGACGCCACCCCACATACACATACAACACGACAACACGACAACACCGCCAAACTACAGCACGCCAACGTACGAACCAGCCGACACTACACCACATACACATACAACATGACAACACCGCCAAACTACAGCACGCCAACGTACGAACCGCCCGACGCCACCCCACATACACATACAACACGACAACACGACAACACCGCCAAACTACAGCACGCCAACGTACGAACCAGCCGACACTACACCACATACACATACAACATGACAACACCGCCAAACTACAGCACGCCAACGTACGAACCAGCCGACACTACACCACATACACATACAACATGACAACACCGCCAAACTACAGCACGCCAACGTACGAACCGCCCGACGCCACCCCACATACACATACAACACGACAACACGACAACACCGCCAAACTACAGCACGCCAACGTACGAACCAGCCGACACTACACCACATACACATACAACATGACAACACCGCCAAACTACAGCACGCCAACGTACGAACCAGCCGACACTACACCACATACACATACAACATGACAACACCGCCAAACTACAGCACGCCAACGTACGAACCGGCCGACACTACACCACATCACATACAGCACGAAAACACCGCCAAACTACAACACACTAACGTACGAACCGGCCGACACTACACCACATTCATATACAACACGACAACACCGCCAAACTACAACATGCCAACGAATTACGATTTCTACAGCCGGAGGATACTTTTAAAAAAGATTTTGGAGTTATAAAGTTTTATTTAAAATTAAAATTACAATTAAATTTCATCTAAGTAAGAGTGCAATTGACCGATGTTAGGTACAATCTGAATACGATGCGACGCTGTAAGTCAGTTTCCAATTCTGCTGCGTCGGCGATTCCCTGACACGTGTGAACTACATGTTGAAGTTGAGGTTGCGCCATCGGTGCGGTATCCGTGGTAGGTAGCTATGTAACACCTCCCCCCGTAGCTCAGCGACTATTTGAGAATGGTTTTCGAGAATGTCGCTGACAACTCATTCGGTTGAATTTTGATGTCCTTGATTATCCTCCTTTTAGGGTTAACTTCAGTTGGGGCTGCCTGTGAATCTATATCTTTCTTTGTCTGAAATCTTAAGTAGAACTTCCGTAATGTAATTATAATTATTACTATTACTACACCCAACAGGATGGTGTACATTGGAATAGTTGTATGATACAGGGTGTCATTAGGTATTTCCTTAATTTTCATTGGATGTTGAAGAGATATTTCTGATGTAATGGAATGCAGATTTTCTAGGTTTATAAGGTTGAGATGAATAGGCATATCATGAGATGAGTTCTCGAAGATTTTAGGTATGTTCATGATACGTAGCACGTGACCTTTGATGCGATCGTTGCTGTTCACGAGGGTGAATTCAGGTGATTGCAGGAGACAACCCTGTGGAATGATGGCCAGGTAGCTGCCTTGCAGGATCTCGTACTGTTCTTAACCGCAGGATAGTTTGACCTTGGTAGGCGAAGGGTAGTAAAGAGTGTAGTGTCTATCATCTAGCTGCTCCATTGCTGCGCTGGAAAGGACGACTCGTGTCAGCTGGCAGGATGCTGCGATCTGCTGCTCGGAGATAAGCTGCTCAATGCAGTCAGGATGGTGACGGGTGTTGTAGCTCGAAGACCTCTCGCAGAGATAACGGAAGTTGAACTTCATTCTGCATTCTGCCTCTATGTACATTGAATCTGACCCTTGAATTGCAATGTAAGGTGAACTAGGAATAAGGGTGAGGTTACGCTTATTAGGAAGGATAGATAGTTTATAAAGGAAGTAACTTTTGGAAACTATTATGGGAATTTTGAAAACTATAACTATTCTATTACCTACATAATATGAACCTAATTTAATTATTTCATAATATTCCCTAATATCAATATTCAAAATATTCGCTTTTGAATATAATATCTTTAACCTATCTATCATAGTACTAAGTAACTTTAAACTTATCATAGAATGCCGCGTACTCGATGTACGAACTGATCCTAATAGTATATCTAACTTAAGTAACTCATCCGTCAACTCATCTATATTATCACTTAAAATTAATAGGTATTGAGCCATATGGGCATATTTCAACAGTGAATATTCTTTTTCTGCATCGCTGCGTAATATTAAATCAATAGAGTCACTTATCTTTCGCTGATTTTCAACTATGTTTTCAATTATATTGGAATGACGTAACATCAATTCTTTACTGAGACTAATATGAGAATTTAATTCCGATTCTAAATTATGGTTATTTTCCTGTAAAACTTTAATGGCATTATCATATTTAATTGCGTCGGTATAGTCTAAGTTACCCGATATGCTTTTGATAACCGAACCTAAGCCGTCGATAAGTCCTCTTTTCGCACGGTTTGGCTCGAACGTTCTCAGCTGATCTAGCAACTTATCAAGTTTATAATGTAGGTAGTTAATATGCGGTTCATATAAAGATAATGTTTTATTATTTAATTCAATTTTAGATTTTGTAATTTGAATCTTAACATTGTTGATCTGGGAATGAATGTCATCTAAATCAATGAATTGAAGGAATGAATGATAATGGGAAATAATGTTAGTAGGGCCTAAGTTAAAAGGAAGAAGTCCTGGTCCGTCATCTAATTTATCAAGTCTTATGTCCTTTGCTCGGGTCGGGGTCAATAGTAGAGTCAGTAGTATCCTGTAACAACGTTAAATTTTTAGGTACTCGTTTAAGACGAGATTTAGCTACGGGACCTCGTTTTTTCTTCGTATAGATATGTATAGGTAAGTCAGCTAAAACAGTATCCTGTGTGTAACGCGGGGCTAATTTCTGTCTACTTGCTAACGGATTTTTGATGAAAATCTGTTGGTCAGGTGAATAGTCTTTCTCGGGTTCACGGTCCTTATTTCTGTTCTCAATTAATTGAGTTCGGTTATGTAATGAGGTATCGTTAATTAAATCGTACACTGCGGTCATACGTTTCCTATGTTCTTGCGTATATTGTTGAAGTAAGTGCTGAGTTAAGTCAATGTCTACAGGATCGCGTGGGTCGAAGTGTCCAGTAATTAGGTCAATAGGTCGACACTTAGTAAAGCTGTGAATTGAACTATTGTAAGCTAAAATTGCATAAGGCATTAAGTTGATAGCGGGTTCATTACTCTTTTCTAATCTAAGTAACCTGAGATGTTCAAGGAGAGTTGAATGCAACCTTTCTACCATGCCGTTATCATTTGGGGTATGAGCAAGTATCTTGTGATGCTGTATCTTATGAAGTCTGACAAATTCTAAAAATAATTGGTTTGTAAACTCGGGTCCTTGATCTGAAACTATGGTTAAAGGAACACCATGGTGGGTACAAAATTGCAAAAGGCCTTGAACTACACTCAACGCAGTACCGTCTCGTAGGTAGTAAGCTTGAGCGTACTTAGAAAAAGCATCAATTAGGGTTAAGTATTTTTCATTTTGAACTGTGAATAAATCTAAATGTATAATTTCAAACGGTTTTGTTGGCGGCGGTACTATGCAGAACCTTTGTTTAATCGGTGTGCGATCGTACTTTGCCTGTCCACATATATTGCATTCATTGATGTACTTTGTAATTGAATCTTTCATTTTTGGCCAGTAATATTTTCGTGATAAAGATAGGTATGTTTCGTTAATGCCACGATGGTTAGTTTTACCTTCGTGGTATTTCTGAATAATTTCCTGTTGACGTAGGTATTCTTTGACGTTCTCATATTCAACTTTAGTTAAAATTATATTCATACAACTACTTTTAAACTTATCTTGCAAAATAGGTATTATTTTGTACATAGCTAGAATAGGGTAAATTAATATTCCGGTTTTTACTTTGGGGTTGATATACTCTTTTACAGCGTTTATAAGATCATGTTCGAGATTTGATTCTGAGAGTTGGATACAAGTCTTAGTATGAGTTTCGAAAGGTTTTGAAACTGTCGCTCTTTTCTTTACGTCAGAAACTATTGTAAAAACGATCTGTCGGTTAAATTTGTTAAGTGGGTCATCGGTAATAGGTATTTCTAAGATAGGGTTTTCGTTACTGGTGTGAGCTGTGAGGGTTGCGGAACCTGCTACTGAGGGTGCAGTTTCGGATGGGTTTACGGCTACGGAACTTATTTCTTCATTGTTAATTTCTATCCTAGACAAAGCGTCGGCATTTGTGTTACATTTGCCTGGCTTGTAAATTACTGAAAAGTTATATTCACTTAGTTTCAGTCTCCAGCGGGTAAGTCTAGAGTTGGGTTCTTTAAGATTCATAACCCATTGCAGGGGTTTATGATCCGTAATGATTTTAAATTTATGTCCGAATAGGTAAGGGCGGAAGTACTTTGTGGCCCATACAATAGCTAGCAGTTCTTTCTCTATTGTACTATAATTAATCTCACTGGTATTAAGGGTACGTGAAGCGTAAGCTATTGGTTTATCAGAACCTATGGGGCCCTGGGATAATACAGCTCCTATCGCGAGGTTAGATGCGTCGGTGGTTAAAATAAATTCTTTGTCAAAGTCGGGGTACTGTAGTATAGGGTCATTAGTCAGTAAGGTTTTACACTTTTCAAAACATTGTATATAGTCAGTATCATTTAAGTTAATTTTAGATCCTTTCTTCAAGCATTTAGTCATAGGTTTAGTTATCTTAGCAAAGTCTGAAATAAACTTACGATAATAACCGAGTAAGCCTAAAAATCGTTTAATTTCGGTTGTAGTTTTTGGTAACGGAAACTTCTGAATGGCTGAGATCTTATCCGGATTAGGTTTAATGCCGTCTTTACTAATCACATGTCCGAGATAAGCGGTTTCTAATTTTAAAAATTCCGATTTATCCATTTGGATTTTGAAATTTGACTCCCGGAGGCGTTGGAATATTTTCTCGAGGTTAACCATATGTTCTTGTAATGACGTACTAAAAACTATAATGTCGTCTAGATATACAAGGCATATAACGTTTTGAAGATCTTTTAAAACGTTGTCCATTACTCTCTGAAAGGTGGAAGGAGAGTTTTTTAACCCCATGGGCATACGCAAAAACTCGTAGTGCCCATTTTCTACGTTAAACGCGGTTTTAGATATATCTGCCGGGTCCATTTCGACTTGATAAAAGCCGCTTGCTAAATGTAAGGTGGTAAAGTATTGACAGTTTCCGAGTTTATCTAACACATCGTTAATATTTGGAATAGGATACTTATCGTCGATAGTTTTCTCGTTAAGTTTCCTGAAATCGATAACTAAACGCCATTTGGTTTTGCCAGAGGCGTCGGCCTTCTTGGGAACGACCCAGATCGGTGAGCTCCACGCGGAGTCCGAAGGGCGGATGATTCCTTGTTCCAGCATTTTTGAAATCTGATCGCGAACTTCTTGGCGGTGAACGTAAGGATAGCGGTAGCTTTTAGCATGAACGGGAATTTCATCGGTAGTCCTAATTTTGTGTTTTATTTTATTGGTAAAGGTAAGTGGTTCGCCTTCAATATAAAATATGTCGCAATACTGAGCACATAGCGATTTTAAGTTCGCGCGCTCCTCAGCATTTAAATGTTCTGTGCGCAAGCGAGATAGCACGGTCTTAGCGTGTGACGTCATCGGTTGTTCAGTGCGAGTGCACTCTACGTTAAATAATTCTGCGCTTACGGGGCGATCCATTGAAAAAATCAAATCATTTTGGGTCGGGTTACTGACTTCCAAAATGCCACGATTATTTTTGACATGTGTAACGCAATCACTAATGATACAGTTTGATATAATCTGATATGGAATATAAACATCGCCGTCTGAATGGTTAATAGGTACTCTAATTAATTTTGAAGTTTGCGCGGGAATAATTTCTTCGTATAAGTTACAGTTTCGTGAGTCATACATCACAATAGGGTTAGTTGCTAATTTAGTTATAAGTAATTTATTCTTTAAGTCAATGTTAGTCTCCCATTTGTTAAGTAGGTCAAGCCCTATCAGTCCGTCAAAGTAGTCATGAAATTTATATATGAAAAATGTTATGTCGTCACAATCGTTGAACTCTGTAAAGCAAGGTAATGTAATAGAATAATCATTGCGAGTTGTAGCGTGAACATTAGTCACTTCAAAAGGATCGTAATTCCAAGGTAGATAAGGATAAAATTTCTTTACAGATTCTGGACTTATGAATGACTGATTAGCGCCAGTATCTATAAGTAATTTAATAGGTGGGTTACTAATTTGTATATAAGGTAATTGTCGTTGTGTCTGTAAGTTAAGTTCTATTTTAGTTTGTCTGATCGGCCAGCTTTCTGAAAATCCTGATCGTCGTCTGTAGGTATTTTATCTGTAGGTATGTCATTAGCCTGAGGTTCGGGGTTCGAATACTCGATTTCCTCTACTTGTGGTGCGTCATAGTAATAGCTATAGTCAGTATAGTCGACATAATTATAGTCAGTATAGCAATAGTCAGGGTAAAAATCAGTAAAGGGTTGGTAATTATCATAAGACTCGTTAAAATTCATCTCCCTAGATTTAAAGTAATTAGACGCGGGTGGATTGCCTGATTTCGACCAGTCATGTGCAGGACGCGGGACGAAATGACTAACGCCGCTCATGGGCTTAGGCTGTGAAGCAGGAATAAAAGCGGGATTACGTTGTGGTAATCTGAAGACGTTGCTCTGCTGATGATGACCTGGTGGGGGTGCCCTAAACATCATTTGCGTTCTAGAAGGTCCTTGGTTCGGATTCGGTTTCCATTGTTGCATAGGTCTATGTGGCAACTGAATGGGACTAGGACGAGAAGGTCCTGGCATGTTAAAATTAAATTGCCTAGAGGGTGGAAATTATATTGGAGGGTTGAAATTATTCTTAGGTAGTAGAGTTTGAACATTCTGTGAGCTAGATTTTCGCTCTGAAAAATTATCATTACGTTGCTGCATATACAGGGTGTTCATTTCTTCGTGAACAAACTCTAGCGCCTTTTCAATAGTTTCAGGCCTCATACATCTGATGCGATAACCTAACGGGTCTTTTAAGCCTCTAAGATACGCTTGTAAGGTTAATTTTTTATATAACTGACGTTTCGACTCTATGGTGCTTTCTATGGATTCGTGCAAAGAGATGTAAGTCATGATGGTGCTGAACAGATTTTGACACTTTTCATAAAATTCTTGGGGTGTAGATGCCCCTTGAGTTAGAACAGCCAAGTCGTTATATAAAGAGGTCTCATCGCGTTGGTCTGCAAAATTATTTATTAACGCGCTACGAATGCCACTCCAGCTGTCAGGAATTCCATTGGAATTTATAAGACGCGCGGCGGGTCCGGTGACCTTATTTAAGATGCCGTTAAAAAGGGCTAGTTTAGCTAATGGACTTGGATCTGTACCTAAAAGTCCAGTCACTAATTCGTCACACAATTTCACAAACCTAGTTAAAACAGTTGAGTTCCCGTCGAACTCAGGAACGAGGCGTAAGGCCTTGAAGATGGGTTCTAACTCTGCCATAACTAAGCTATTGGTATTACTTTCTAAATTTCTAGCACTATCTAAACTACTCTGTCTAGCGTTAACTACTCTAGGTAACCTATTTTTTCGCGGATGGAAAATGTTGGTTGTTTAAAACTAACACACAAAAGAAAATTTCACAAAAGGAAATTAAAAATATAAAATGGGAAAATGGCTTAGGATTAAGGAATGCAACTCATGAGCTATTCAAGAGGTACTTACAGGAACATAACTCCGTATCTCTGCATCAATGTCCGGATGCTCCTCCTGGCTGCGGTCCTTCGTAGATTCGGATCTCAAGACGGGGGACGATACCCTCCCGAGGGTTCGCGGGTCGCGGATAGGTTTAGGTACGATACCCAAATTTAGCTAACTTTGACTCGCGGACCGGCTCGCGAGATCCTACCGACTGCGCCAATTACGATTTCTACAGCCGGAGGATACTTTTAAAAAAGATTTTGGAGTTATAAAGTTTTATTTAAAATTAAAATTACAATTAAATTACATCTAAGTAAGAGTGCAATTGACCGATGTTAGGTACAATCTGAATACGATGCGACGCTGTAAGTCAGTTTCCAATTCTGCTGCGTCGGCGATTCCCTGACACGTGTGAACTACATGTTGAAGTTGAGGTTGCGCCATCGGTGCGGTATCCGTGGTAGGTAGCTATGTAACAAACGTACGAACCAGCCGACACTACACCACATACACATACAACACGACTACACGGCCAAACTACAACACGCCAACGTACGAACCGGCCGACACTACCGACACTACCCAACACACACATACAACACGACTACACCCAGTTTCATCCATCTACATTTGCATTCCTTCCGCAGGACTTCTCTATAACCATTCGTCCGCTGGGCGGCGAGATCGACCCCGCACTGGCAGAGTGCGCTAACTTCACATACGACGCCGTCAACGAGCGTGTAGTACTAGAGGTAATTACATCGACTATAAAAATTAAAGCATTAATATGAACTTCTATGTTAGAACACCTTAGTCTATACTCATATCATAAAGAATCTAGGTAACCTTGTTTGTAGTACTATACTACATTTTCTTAATAAAAATGTTGTTTAATCGCCGCCGACGGTAAGGTTTAAATGAAATACATCACCGATTACAAATCATGAAAGACAATAATTTCTCCATCTAAAAAGTCCCACCCTCAGCGGTGCTATCAGCATCAAGACAAGAGAAGTAAACCAGCATTGACCCTTGCAGGTGACATTGGAGAACCCCGGCATATACAAGGCGGAGGTGTTCTACCAGGGCGAGCTCGTGAAGGACGGGGAACTGGACCTCATCGTGCTTACGGGTGAGCCTTATGTTCGATACAAATAGCAGTTTAATGAAGATGATTTTCTATGAATCTATCTTTGCAAAATTCTACATTTCTATGTTAAACTTAAGTTTTTACCTATTTGATATCACATAAGTAAACATATTAAAAAAAAATACAGTTACGGTACGGTTAACTCATACATGTTAAGAAGCCGCTGCTTTATAATCCATTAAGTATTCGCATTTATGATGATACAATAAAATATATGATTATTGTTCATCATTTTGAGAGCCGGTTGTCCAGTGGCGGATTTACAGATTTGCCGCCTGTAGGCTTTTAATTTTTTGCCGCCCCTATGAAATTTAATGCCCTTAATTGCATTGCAACTACATTACGCTGGGTCTATCTGCTACATACTTTTTATTTAAGGCTGAATTTGTAAAATACCGACATTATCAGTTCCTTGTTACCTGTGATTGAAGTTTTTTTCTATTTTTCACTTTATCTCATGACCACATCTCGAGACCCGAGATATTAAAGGCCAAACTAAAAAACCTTGAGGAGTAAATTGCAAAAAAATATTTAAATGACGTTAAACGTAATTTTAATCAGATGATTCGTGGGAGGCATTAATAATTAGAAGATATAGTTTACAGCATATTACAATGTATGATATTAAATCGTCGGTGAAGTAAATTAAAAAATTTTGGGCGTTAAATTAAATTTTTGGCCACCCAAAAATTTAATTTAACGCCCAAAATTTTTTTAGGTGCCCCTCGTTGAAATACCACTATGAATGTTCTAAGATTTTGCATAGTTCTGAGTTACGTTTTTGTTTGAGAAATTTTTATTACTTCTCGAAAAATTAGGCCAATGTCAAAAAAACCAACAGTTCCGAACGAGTTGTTAGAAAAAGAGAAATTTGAAAATCCTTTTACATGTTTTTTATTATTCAGTCTGATACAGTTTAATTATGCAAGAAAACTTTAAAATAATTACTCGGAAACTACGCAAAATCGTAGAGTTTCAGGGACCATTCAAGACTAAGTACCAAAAAAATATTTGTAACTCTTTTGGCCACCATTTTAACTTTAATAACAGTATACAATAATAATATACATTGTGTTAAGACAACGTGCTCCTGAAAGTTGGTAGTCGCAGTTTTTTGCTCAACAGTTTTGGCAGATGTTGCTACTATCATGTAGCCTTATAAAAATACGATCAATTCAGAACTGTCAAAAATGCTGCCATACCATGACTGTAATAGCCGCCACCGCACGCGAACGTGTAAAATATTTCGTTTTTATTATTAACATTAAATTCATGGACTGTGTCGTCGTATAAAAAGCTTTAGATTTGCAGTGTTTATCTATGCCCCAACAGTTTGAGCAAGACTTTACCTTAAACAAAACAAATCCATGAAAATAAAAAAATTAATTGTACATTGTATAATTTGAGAAAGCCCCATGTCACAGTAGTCAGTTTCACTAGCCTCAGAGCAATTGACTTCGGTGCAGCTTTAAGTAATACGTTCAGAACTTAAAGGCGTCTGCACTCATGTCTAGTTTCTAGTGACTATTTATAAAACAATAATAAAATCAATCTGGCTAATATACGCTAATAATGGTGCAAGATTAATATTTTTACGATGTTACGGTTCGTTTTTCTAACATGACAGTTTTAAAAACGTTTCACGTTCAAAATTTGTGCTGGGCCCGCGCCCGCGCAGACTCCTCGTCTCACTCAGTAGTGTGTGGTAGTGAGGTCGGCGGCTCGCCTGCAACGCAACATGACGTCGCGGCGCGCGTGCATGTCCTACGAGGCGCGGCTGCTGGGCCCGCGCCCGCGCAGACTCCTCGTCTCACTCAGTAGTGTGTGGTAGTGAGGTCGGCGGCTCGCCTGCAACGCAACATGACGTCGCGGCGCGCGTGCATGTCCTACGAGGCGCGGCTGCTGGGCCCGCGCCCGCGCAGACTCCTCGTCTCACTCAGTAGTGTGTGGTAGTGAGGTCGGCGGCTCGCCTGCAACGCAACATGACGTCGCGGCGCGCGTGCATGTCCTACGAGGCGCGGCTGCTGGGCCCGCGCCCGCGCAGACTCCTCGTCTCACTCAGTAGTGTGTGGTAGTGAGGTCGGCGGCTCGCCTGCAACGCAACATGACGTCGCGGCGCGCGTGCATGTCCTACGAGGCGCGGCTGCTGGGCCCGCGCCCGCGCAGACTCCTCGTCTCACTCAGTAGTGTGTGGTAGTGAGGTCGGCGGCTCGCCTGCAACGCAACATGACGTCGCGGCGCGCGTGCATGTCCTACGAGGCGCGGCTGCTGGGCCCGCGCCCGCGCAGACTCCTCGTCTCACTCAGTAGTGTGTGGTAGTGAGGTCGGCGGCTCGCCTGCAACGCAACATGACGTCGCGGCGCGCGTGCATGTCCTACGAGGCGCGGCTGCTGGGCCCGCGCCCGCGCAGACTCCTCGTCTCACTCAGCCCGCGGCAACTCACCGTCAGCGAGTACTTCCTCAAGTTCATACCGAAGAGGATCACCGCCTTCAGACTCAGCCCCTCTACCAAGGTAAGTTTACTTTTTCCTTAAGGTTATTTACATCTTATCATATTATGCAATTTAACTGCAAGGGCAGATCCAGAGGAGAGGTCATGGGGGTCATGACCCCCCCCTTGGGCTGGGTCCAGGTCCTTGGTGGACCTCTAAATAAATTGTTAAACATAATCAAAATGTATTTTGACCATTGGCGGATACACAGATTTGCCGCCTGTAGGCTATAAAATTTTTGCCGCCCCTGTGTTTTGTTGATGCCCTCAATTGTAACTATATTACGCTCGGTCTATCTGCTACTTACTTTTTCTTTAAAGCTGTAAAATACCAACTTGCATTTACATTTCATTTTACCTCTGAATATCGTTTTTTTCTACTATTTTTCACTCAATTAACATGTAATAATAATAATAACGTCTCAAGATATTCAAGGCCTAGTTAACTACTAGTATTAAAACTTACAAATGATCTTAAATCTTTAGGAAGTAGGATAGTTGCAAAAATTTTTTAAATGGTGTTTGTCGTAATTTTAATACGATTTTACAGCATTTTGCTAAAATTCCAAAGTGAAACGCTTATTTGCCTGACCTATGATAGTGAAGCGTCGGCAAAGAAAGAATTATACAGGATAGCCAGAAAAGATACGCCAAACATTTTTTTAGGTTTCTCGTGTTGAGAGGTACCTATCTGACACACAATTACAAAAAAAAACCCGGCAAAATTGAAAATGGATCAATTTGAATAATTTATTTTATGCTACTATTTCCGAAATGTGCATTTATGCATAAAATGGTCAGCCTCATGACATTAATGGAAGTTACAAATAGTTTGATTTTAAGTTGAAAATTATGTCAAACTATCGCTTGATATTTTACTTAAAACTAAAAATATTAAGATGTACCTAATGGAGAATGTTACTAGGTATGCCAAATCGCTTGAATTTTTTTCTCAGTAAAGCCTGTATGCATACAAATACACTAGTTTTTGTTGTAATCAAAAATACGCAGTAGTTTTGATTTTATAGGCAATCAAAGTTTCGAAAAATATCGAGTCCCGCTAACAGTCACGTGACCGCTTGTGACGTCACACAACAACGCGCCTGCGCTGCTGGTGGCGCATATAGCTGGCGCAGTATTTTATTTTATTTTTTTATTTATTTAACATTTAATGTATAATTTTTTTGTGTTTTTTCGGTCGCGTATTAGTAAATATAAATATTATTCGTTATAATACGTTAATAGTAATTATTACACGTTAATAGTAAATATTATTCTATTAATAAATTGGATATAGGA
This sequence comes from Emmelina monodactyla, assembly GCA_916618145.1. Classification (NCBI taxonomy): domain Eukaryota; kingdom Metazoa; phylum Arthropoda; class Insecta; order Lepidoptera; family Pterophoridae; genus Emmelina; species Emmelina monodactyla. Next base: position 575,924 of record OU745300.1, read on the forward strand.
TTCGAAAAAAGGTAATCGTGTAATCTATCTAAAATAGATGAATTAATGGCTGCGCATTATTTATCAAGAAATAGTAATTTTGCTGCCGCCGAAATGTTTGATAAGTTCTAAACTGTTTTATCGAAACAAAATAACCAATATAATAAAAATACTAATGGAAGAATGCAAGTCCAATAGTAGAAGTATGTACCTACCTATCATTATTTTTTTTACGTTAAAGACAACAAATCATGTACCATAGTTTTGTAGCTATAGGTAGGTACGTCCTTCTAATATTATAAATGTGAAAGTTTGTGAGTATGGATGTATGAATGTTTGTTACTCTTACACGTAAAAACTACTGCCCTCAATATCACTTGCCACTTGACTTGGGGGGCTGGACGGATTTGGATGAAACTATGCAGTAGGTTACACATCAGAATGACACATAGGGTACTTTTTACCGCGGGAAAACTTCTCATTCCCACGGAAACCGACTTCTACGCGAAAGGAGTCGCGGGCGGCCACTAGTATGTATACAAAGATACCGCTCTTCTAAGTAAATTTAAATAAATACATGCATTGATTTAGTACTAACTAGCTTTAGTTAGCAGCTTCGCCCGCGTTTCCCTCGGGAACTGTACATTTTCCCAGGATTAAAAGAAGCCTATGGATTATTTCAGTCTTCGTCCAGATCAGTTCAGTACTTTTTGTGTGAAAGATAACAAACACAAACACAATCTTCCGCGTTTATTATATTACTAGGAAGTAGGATACCTATACGATCTAGATGTAGGTAGTTGAACGTTACAGACGCACTTTACCTTTACTATTTTATTTAAGTAATTTAATTTATTTTTTATTGCAAATGTAGATGATATGAACTAAACCTCTTTTATTTATTTGTATTTTTACTAACAAATTGTTTAATGGTATTGGTTATGTTCAAGTTAAAAGATTTGGTGATGTATGTATGTATCCTTTGGAACTGTAAAAAACAACTTTTCCGGCGAATTGATTGTATTTTTACATTTAGACACAACACATGATTTCCTAGTAGTTGGATTAGTCATTTTTAAAAGTATTTAGGTTTAATTTAGACGACAAGTGCGCGCGACCGCGAGCGTACTGAGTGAGCCAGACCGAGCGAGTTGTGGTGTGACGTCACACCGCCACCGGCAGCCCGCGTCGTGCGGTAGCAACTTATTTTACTTATAAATCGGAAACTAATTGACGCATCGAAATAATTCTTTTACCAGTATTTTTTATTTTTGACAGAGAATACGAAGAGATATAAGAATAATCAAAATTTGTTAACATTCTCCATTACTAAATTAATAAGTAGCTTTAGAAGTGGCGTTTAACTCTAAGCTTTCATAATATTAATAGGAAACTGGTAATTAATGCGTTATTTTTCACTGAAACCAGCGTTTAAACAGCGAGACGAAAATTTTCTAAGACATTGTTTTGTTAATATAAGAGCCAATACGCACTGTCGACTTGTCGCCGGCGACTCAGTCTCTCGGCGACCGAAAAGTAGGCCGCAACCACCGACCGAGTGCGTAAACATTCATTAAATGAGTCTAAACTAAAGAAAGTTACAGTTGCCGGCGACTGAGTCGACAAGTTGACAGTGCGTATTGGCCCTAAAAGAAATGGGTTTGATTTTTCATAAGGCCAATTTTTTACATTTTTAGGGTTCCGTACCTCAAAAGGAAAAAAAACGGAATCATTATAGGATCACTTTGTTGTCCGTCCGTCCGTCCGTCTGTCAAGACCCTTTTTCTCAGGAACGCGTGGAGGTATGAAGCTGAAATTTATATCAATTACTCAGGTCTACTGTCCCTTGAAGCTGTGAAAAAATCAAACTTCTAAGCCAACGCAATCAAAAGATACAGCCGTTTATGCCGCAAATTATGCCGCAAGTCGACACTTGCAAGGGAATCAAAACCTACAGGGTGCTTCCCGTGAACTCAGAATCTTGAAATTTGGTACGAAGCAACGTCTTATAGCATAGATAAAGGAAAAATTACGAAAGCCATAAATTTTTAGTTACATCACATAATATTTTTTTTTTAATAATTTTAACCTTACTACCCATTTCCTCATAAATGCGTAGAGGTATTAAATTGAAATTCATACCAAATACTCAGGTCTATAATACCTTTAAGCTGTAACAAAATCAAACTTCTATGTCAACGCAATCAAAAGAAACAGCATTTAAGCTGCATATTTTGAAATTCGCAAGTACTCGCAAGGGAATCAAAACCTAAAGGGTACTTCCAGTCGACCTAGAATCTTGAAATTTGGCATGAAGCAACGTTTTATAGCACACATAAAGGAAAAATTCCGAAAACCTTAAATTTTTTGTTACATTACAAAATATATATTTTTTTAATAAATATAAACTTATAAGTTGAAATTCATATCTAATACTTAGATCTAATTGCCTTTAACCCGTGAAAAAAAAAATCTAAGTCAACGCAAAAACGCAAAACGCAAAAGTACAACCATTGATACCGCATATTTTGAAACTCGCAACTACACGCACGGGAATTAAAACCTAAAGACCACTTCCCGTTGACATAGAATCTCGAAATTTGGTAAGAAGCAATAGCTTACAGCACAGGTAACAGAAAAATTCCGAAAAGCTTAAAATTTTAAGTAGTTTTTGCAGGTTTGTACGGAACCCTCGGTGCGCGAGTCCGACTCGCACTTGGCCGGTTTTTTTTTTAATTTGCATCAAAAAGGCATTCGTTAAACCCTTTGAAAAAAAAAAGATTAATTCAAAGAGATTTTTTTTTTTAAATTATTTGGGCTGTGGAGTTTCGTTAAAAATCGTAACTCGAAAACTATGCAAAATCATACAAACTCTACACTTAGTAAAACTAGTAATTTTAAAAGTCACTTTTTAAAAAGGTATCTATAGAGTTAATACATAGAAGCCTTATAAAAATACGGTTAACAGAACTGTCAAAAATTTTGCCATACCATTACTGGAATAGCCGCTACGGCACGCGAACGCGTAAAGTTTCTCGTTTTTATTCGTTAACTCATGAATTGGTCGTCGTATCAAAACTCTTTCATTAGCCCTGAGTTTGACTCTATATAATAACAAAATCTTTGTTCCGTTTATCAATGCACTAACTGCTTTAGCAAGAATTTATCATTGCTAACAAAAAAATCCAACAAGATAATAAATAACTTTATTTTGGAATACTAGAATATTAAAAAATGTTAATATATGCAACTGGAACTCAAAATCTCTTGAAAAAACGGATTATAAAATAATAAGACAATTTTCCCTATTTTAATCTAATATAAAAAAACGAGCAAATCTGCCGCCCGCTAAAATCTGCCGCCCTAGCCTATTTAGTCTAATGGTAAATCCACCACTGAATTTTGTCTTGACCACTACTATGTGACCCCCCCTGGTGCCAAAGCTGGATCCGCCCTTGTTTAACTGCTGAACTTAACTGATTTTGATGATTTAAAAACTGTTTCTTTTTCTTAAAAATGTGATAATAGAACCTTTTTAGTGTATATAAATTTCCTTTCTTAAACCAATTGCTGTAAGATAAAATAATATCAACTTACTTTTCTTGTCGCCACAGTCATCTACTGTTCAACATGAACGTGTCTCTTACGATAGTTAACGGCAAAATGGTGGTCTCTATGTAACCTGTGTGTGGGGATGTCGCGTAACTCGAATATGAATAGGTACCTTTGAAAGGTATCGGTGTTGGGACTCTTGAACGAAATCGGTTTTCGAGTCGAAATCGCGATACCTTTCAAAGATAATATTCGAGTTACGCGACACCCCCACTGATAGTTATGTCTCAGAAGTATTAGAATTCGTGTTTTATTGTTCAACTCTTGACGCCCCTCGGTTCCAACCCGCCCCCGCCCCCGTCCGCAGATAATCCTGAAGCCGTCTCCGCCGGGCACGGCGCCGGGCGCGGGCGAGTTCTCGCTGGACGACGGCGTGCAGCCGCGGCTCGAGCTGTGGTCGGCGTCGCGCGACCTGGTGGCCGCCAGCTTCACGCAGATCCTGCTCGCCAACTGCGGGCCCGACCACAGCTTCAAGGTACGCCGATCTAATGGAAGACTAGTGGCACAAGCTTCGCACGGGTGTAACTAAAAACATTTTCCAGAATGCACTATAGATACTTACATCCGCGGAAAAAACACTTTCCATTTATAAATTATAGGAATTTTGTTATTTTTTATCGACTTGCGTTAACAGTGCTTGTCAGAAAAGCAAGAGAGGTGGCATGTGAATCAAACTTTTGGAAGAATAACTAAGGGTTCATCAAAACACCTTATGATTTTGCGTACCTAGCTGAAGTTCTATCAATCGAATTTTGATTAGTTAATTCCCGGAAACAATATCAATTAATAATTAAGTTTCTTGATACAAGTGTCTTGGTTATGATATATTAATTAGCATTTTCTCATTAAACATATAGATTACTGAAATATAAATAGTTACCTGGCTATAAAAGAGGGCTAAGTAAGGAAATAACTCTGTATTTTTCGATGTTAAAAGTACTAACACTGAACGATTTAGATCTTTTGTGAATATAAGTGGCTTATTTGTTTTTTGATCGATTCAAACCATAATACTAGATTAAAAATAATTAGAATTCAAATGTCACTTCGTTCATAATTTTAACGGATTATTATGCGTTTATTGATATAGTTTTGACTTTCCGATATTTCAGCTTTTTTACAAATGCCGTGGTCAATGTCAGACTAAGATGTTTACCGTCTCCATAGAGTATTATAGTCTGGCCACCGAGAGATTGCGTTTGTGACACATGCCATTAGTGTTGGGGTAAAAAACAACATTGATAAATCATTTTTCAATCAACAGAAAAAAAACTTGCTTATCTTATTTATATTTTATTTATAATATAAAAATAGTTTTATGTTGTTACGAGTTAAAATCTAGGTAAAATAATAAAAAACAAAATCGAAACAGTATTGTTTTATTGTAGGAACGTAAATAATTAGATTAAAGACTAGTGGCCGCTCGCGACTCCGTTCGCGTAGAAGTCGGTTTCCCGTGGGAATGCGAAGTTTTCCCGTGGTAAAAAGGTCCCTTTTATTCTTTCATACATATATTTTTGGTTCGTAGAACCGCTTTCGCAGCGCACGCAACGGAAGCCCTCAAGGATGAATAATTTTCCCCGTTTTTTTTCCATTTTCCATTATTTCTTCGCTCCTAATAGTTGCAGCGTGATGTTATATAGCCTAAAGCCTTCCTCGATAAATGGTCTATCCAACACAAAAAGAATTTTTAAATTCGAACCAGTAGTTCCTGAGATTAGTGCGTTCAAACAAACAAACAAACTCTTCAGCTTTATAATATTAGTATAGATACTTGTATAACGTTAATTTTGAAGCTAAGCCCAAGGTCGAAAAGAACTAGCAAGAAAATCCAACTGCTGCCTTTTTACAAACGAAACTCAAAAGTATTGTATTGGCAATAATATGGTATAAGTCTCAGCACCCGATGACTGTACTGCAGAGCCTATTCATCTATTTCATATCGAACATTTGCCGATTTATTTTCTTTCACTAACCGCAATAGTTATGCTTCAAGCATATCCATATTTACGTCGATATCATGTTTTTATAACCAAGCTACTTATTCTGCTTTTTTATTAGAAATTGATTGATAACTTTAAAATTGACTGATATTTTTAGCACATCCCTACGAAAATATGATGTTGTTTACATTTTTAAAAATACATATTTTATCAGTAATTATTACCCTTACAGTAAGCCATCAGTTATAAAATTTAAAATCAGTGTGTTTTAATATCATTTTATTGCTTATTATTTGTTTGTAGGGTCAAAATAGACGACTTTTTTTTTGTTTGTTTTCGTAGACGGCCTTTCAAAGTTACCTCGTTATGTCAAACACAATGTGTCAGGAACGCATTCTCTCGGTGGCCGGACAATAGTAAAAACGATTTTCGGCTTCAGCGGCATCCGAACTTTTGGGTTCATCTAAATGTTTTTTTATTAAACGTCATCGTAACGTATTTCTTAAGAGATAATCCTCTTTTTGGAGTAACAAGTGTCTAAGTCTTGTGTGTAACTATAGACATCAAGTGCGATTTTGGGAAGCATATCTATATGTCGGAGAGAACTTAAAATCGATGGACTTGTCCAGTTGAAGATCTACTTTACTAACTACGAGTACCTTGTTTATGTTTTGAAATGACAAGTTGTCTAACTTGGGTGGGAGGGGTCTGAACCCCCTACAAGTAATTTTGGCTGCCGGAGTTGCGTCTAAATATTAAAAAAAAAATCAAAATTTCCTAAATACTTGCACAATTGCGTAAATCGGAACGTAACTTTCATGCTTTAGTACAGCTTGTAAAATGTTTTTTAGGTGATTAGCGTGAATCGGAACGCATTTAGCATCTTGGATGAATGATATTGACAGCTCTAATGTCAAATTTGTAGAATATGTGAATGTGTTCTTCCGGTTCTTCCGTATTGTTTTGTGTTTTTTCTACGACTTGGCTACGTTTTTGGACTCTTTTTGGAAATACAATCGAGGTAATCAAATTGTATTTATTAAGTGTGTTTACATAATTCTCAGGTAATTAATAGCAATGTCTTACTCCGAGTTGACACAATCCGACATCAATGGGTTAGGTTAGTTAGGTAACTTTTTTTAAACTGCCAGAAAAAGGAGTCCCGCGAAGCTGACTCATGATTGAAGCGAGTTTTTATACATATAAATTGGCTACTAAAGGTCGCTACTGGGATTAAAAAAAAGATTTTTGTTTGGCGCCCCCTTTTTTTTCCGGCGAAGAAGACTTTTGATTTTGAAGTTTCCGCCATCATCGAACTCAGAGATAACGAATTCCCCGACATGACTATAAATTGAGATAAACGCTTTCTTATCTTTGAAGTTGGTTTGAAATGCACACGGTGTGCAAATTTTTGATAATTAGTTTAGAAGTCCATTGCGGTTAAATTTTATATATCCTACTAATATTATAAACTTGAAAGTTAGTGAGTATGTATGGTTGTATGGATGGATTTTGATTTGATGAAACTTTACAGTAATATAGGTTATACATCAGAATAACACATAGGGTACTTTTTACCGCGGGAAATCTTTCATTCCCACGGAAAACCGACTTCCACGCGAACGGAGTCGCGGGCGGTCACTAGTATTAAGAAATGGTACTAGTTAGTTAAACTGTTATTAATGTTGTTTGCCTGCATCTGCGCCCCTCACTCGGTCTCATTGCCTGCAGACGAAGCAGGAGTTCTTCTACTCGGAGCTGCGCAAGCTGCACGCGCGCCACCCGCACGAGCGCGTCACCGTGCGCGTGCAGCGGTCCGAGCTGCTGCGGTCCAGCGTGCGCGCCACCAGGCACATGACCGCCGCCGCCTGGTGCCGCAGCTTCGACGTCTGCTTCACCGGGGAACAAGGTGAGTCTCATTAGTGCAGCGGTCCGAGCTGCTGCGGTCCAGCGTGCGCGCCACCAGGCACATGACCGCCGCCGCCTGGTGCCGCAGCTTCGACGTCTGCTTCACCGGGGAACAAGGTGAGTCTCATTAGTGCAGCGGTCCGAGCTGCTGCGGTCCAGCGTGCGCGCCACCAGGCACATGACCGCCGCCGCCTGGTGCCGCAGCTTCGACGTCTGCTTCACCGGGGAACAAGGTGAGTCTCATTAGTGCAGCGGTCCGAGCTGCTGCGGTCCAGCGTGCGCGCCACCAGGCACATGACCGCCGCCGCCTGGTGCCGCAGCTTCGACGTCTGCTTCACCGGGGAACAAGGTGAGTCTCATTAGTGCAGCGGTCCGAGCTGCTGCGGTCCAGCGTGCGCGCCACCAGGCACATGACCGCCGCCGCCTGGTGCCGCAGCTTCGACGTCTGCTTCACCGGGGAACAAGGTGAGTCTCATTAGTGCAGCGGTCCGAGCTGCTGCGGTCCAGCGTGCGCGCCACCAGGCACATGACCGCCGCCGCCTGGTGCCGCAGCTTCGACGTCTGCTTCACCGGGGAACAAGGTGAGTCTCATTAGTGCAGCGGTCCGAGCTGCTGCGGTCCAGCGTGCGCGCCACCAGGCACATGACCGCCGCCGCCTGGTGCCGCAGCTTCGACGTCTGCTTCACCGGGGAACAAGGTGAGTCTCATTAGTGCAGCGGTCCGAGCTGCTGCGGTCCAGCGTGCGCGCCACCAGGCACATGACCGCCGCCGCCTGGTGCCGCAGCTTCGACGTCTGCTTCACCGGGGAACAAGGTGAGTCTCATTAGTGCAGCGGTCCGAGCTGCTGCGGTCCAGCGTGCGCGCCACCAGGCACATGACCGCCGCCGCCTGGTGCCGCAGCTTCGACGTCTGCTTCACCGGGGAACAAGGTGAGTCTCATTAGTGCAGCGGTCCGAGCTGCTGCGGTCCAGCGTGCGCGCCACCAGGCACATGACCGCCGCCGCCTGGTGCCGCAGCTTCGACGTCTGCTTCACCGGGGAACAAGGTGAGTCTCATTAGTGCAGCGGTCCGAGCTGCTGCGGTCCAGCGTGCGCGCCACCAGGCACATGACCGCCGCCGCCTGGTGCCGCAGCTTCGACGTCTGCTTCACCGGGGAACAAGGTGAGTCTCATTAGTGCAGCGGTCCGAGCTGCTGCGGTCCAGCGTGCGCGCCACCAGGCACATGACCGCCGCCGCCTGGTGCCGCAGCTTCGACGTCTGCTTCACCGGGGAACAAGGTGAGTCTCATTAGTGCAGCGGTCCGAGCTGCTGCGGTCCAGCGTGCGCGCCACCAGGCACATGACCGCCGCCGCCTGGTGCCGCAGCTTCGACGTCTGCTTCACCGGGGAACAAGGTGAGTCTCATTAGTGCAGCGGTCCGAGCTGCTGCGGTCCAGCGTGCGCGCCACCAGGCACATGACCGCCGCCGCCTGGTGCCGCAGCTTCGACGTCTGCTTCACCGGGGAACAAGGTGAGTCTCATTAGTGCAGCGGTCCGAGCTGCTGCGGTCCAGCGTGCGCGCCACCAGGCACATGACCGCCGCCGCCTGGTGCCGCAGCTTCGACGTCTGCTTCACCGGGGAACAAGGTGAGTCTCATTAGTGCAGCGGTCCGAGCTGCTGCGGTCCAGCGTGCGCGCCACCAGGCACATGACCGCCGCCGCCTGGTGCCGCAGCTTCGACGTCTGCTTCACCGGGGAACAAGGTGAGTCTCATTAGTGCAGCGGTCCGAGCTGCTGCGGTCCAGCGTGCGCGCCACCAGGCACATGACCGCCGCCGCCTGGTGCCGCAGCTTCGACGTCTGCTTCACCGGGGAACAAGGTGAGTCTCATTAGTGCAGCGGTCCGAGCTGCTGCGGTCCAGCGTGCGCGCCACCAGGCACATGACCGCCGCCGCCTGGTGCCGCAGCTTCGACGTCTGCTTCACCGGGGAACAAGGTGAGTCTCATTAGTGCAGCGGTCCGAGCTGCTGCGGTCCAGCGTGCGCGCCACCAGGCACATCTCTAACTGTGTATCATTCGATGTATTGTAATCGTCGTATCGTCGGCAGGCGTGGACTGGGGCGGCGTGCGGCGCGAGTGGTTCTCGCTGGTGTGCGGGCTGCTGTTCTCGTCGCGCGAGGGACTCTTCGTCAGCTTCGGAGACCACACCGGCCTCGTGCACCCCAACCCCAACAGACCGCCGCATCTCAAGGTTTGTATGTTACAATAAAATTGTATTGTGATCACCATGAATTAATGAAGATGAGTAAAGAGATTTAAAAGTTAATAATTAGAGATGGGCCGAGTACTCGGTTTGTACTCGGTACTCGGCGTACTCGGCAGGTTTTTTGGTACTCGGTACTCGGCCGAGTAACTCGGTATACTAATGCCGAGTACCGAGTACCAAAAAAGTTATATACTTTGTTTAAAGAAAGCAATATATTTAGGTAGATATAATTGAAACAACAGAGTTAATCAAAACGTACTGATTGAGGAAATTTTTGACATCCTCAAGTAATAGAATCAAAATTATGCTAATGCATGAGTACTAGTGAGACAAAATTAAAGGAACAGTAATAAAAATAATCAATTTTTAAATTTTAATAAATGTAAATTATGATGCCTTGTTTGGTGCACTGTCCACCATTTGCCAACAAATTTTCTTCTTAATATACTTGCTTTCGTTTGTACAACTCGTACGAATTAACTGTGCACCTCGCTCTGTAACGTCTTCCGGACGGTACCGTTGCAAAAAAAAAAAAAAAGAAAATTATGTTAAAAAAATACAATTTTTTAATATACCTTAAACCTCAACACCTGAATTTAGGGTGTATTTATAGTCGACGGGAGAAGCGGGAGAGGGGTCGCATTCCAGCGGAGTGCACAGTTGATTCGTACGAGTTGTACTTGTTTACGCGCGCGAAATTGGGAATTTGATAGAACCGAGTTACTCGGCCGAGTACTCGATAAAAAAAAAATTGAAATCGGTACTCGGTACTCGGCAAAAGTGTTACTCGGCCCATCTCTATTAATAATTATATTATTGTAACAAATATTTATATTTTTTTCGATTTTGTCGTTAAATATAGAAGCGATGAAATAACAGACTAAAACTACATCATACGTTAAGGACTACAAGTTTAAAGTTACACAATAGTATATTTCATTACAAGTGTGGAAAGGCTGTCATTGCAACGAGTCCCGACAAATGTCTACCCGAGCCGAGGCTTAGCCGAAGGCGAGGGTTGACAGGCGGGACGAGTTGCAATGACGGTTCCGCACGTGTACTGAACGACTATTTTTAATACAGTTGCGAAAAAATTAAGCAATTTAATAAAATATAAAATTAGGATCGTAAATGTCGAAATTACTCATTTTGTGCAACATACAACTCGCAAAGAAAATTTCTGGAAAATGGCGCCTTTTTTTCTTCATGCATTCTGGTAGGCAAAGGTAACTATGCCTATACAGCCAAGTCTTCTGTAGATTTTTTTTATTGATATGAAATGAAAATGAAATTTAATGACATAAAATGAAATGAAACCTAACCACACTAATTCAATAAAATCATTAAATCCGATATCGAAACAAACTAGTAGCTTTTTTTAGAAATATACCTACGCTACGTATTAACATGAATCATAAAAACTTCTTAGATTTTTTTTTAGTAAAAACTTCATGGTTGGTAAATTTTTCTTTTTAATAGACATTATTTTGACAGTTGGGAAAGAGAACGCACGAGTGCGGGAAAGGTAAAGAAAAAGCACGAGTGCGTAATAGCCCACATCCCGAACGCTAAACGCCCCTGCAATACGCCACTTTTTGAGCAACTGTATTAAAAATTCTTTTTTAAAAACAATACCTACGTTTTCTAGTCATCGTAGCTATTGGAAAGTTAGACTACGTCGTAGCAGCTACGACTTACTGCACGTAGTCGCTACGACTTTCTCCTTGTAGTATCGTAGCTAAGAGATTTAATTTCTGCTATGATTTGTCTGATCGGGCGTCAGTTGAAGCACTTCGAGCTGGCGGGCAAGCTGGTGGGCAAGTGCCTGTACGAGAGCGCGCTGGGCGGCGCCTACCGCCAGCTCGTGCGGGCGCGGTTCACGCGCGCCTTCCTCGCGCAGATCATCGGGCTCAGGTGCACCTACAAGGTACGGTTGAAGAAGCTTGTGTGTGGACATGCCCTGTTAACGTAGCTAACTGTTGGTGAAATAATTAATGTAGTCGTTTGAGGAGTTTCAGAGATTTGACCAAGCATCCAATCCCACGTGTCGTTGATAACAAAAACTTTATGCAACTTTGTTCAATAAAGACAAAATAAACAGTTTTAAGTTTTCATTTTTATAATACTTCCAAAGCAACTCGGTTGCTTCTTTGTCAACGCGAAATTTTTATTACCAAATTCCACTTGGATTTAAACGCTTCCACTTGTTTTCTGTCTACTAATGTTTGTTAGGCCAAAGTGTTTCTTCCTTCTTTTTCCCCTGTCCCACTACTAGCATTACTATCCGCTGTCTCTATATGTTGTGTTATTGGTGGGCAGCACTTCGAGCAGGACGACCCGGAGCTGTACATCTCGAAGGTGAAGTACATCCTGGAGTCGGACCTGGACGCGGAGACCGGGCTCGACCTCACGTTCGCGGACGACGAGTACGACGCCGCCGGCCGCCTCGTCGCCACGCACGAGCTGCTGCCCGGCGGCGCCAACATCAAGGTAGCTAGCGCCATGTTAGAGAGTATAGGCATCGGCCCCGATTCTGAAAACAATCTCGAAACTAAACTAAAACTATCGCCGTCATTTACTCATCAATAGTATGAGACAGAGACAGAAAATCATTTTAGTCCTATCAAACTAAAATGTACGTGCATTATGACACGGCGAAGGCAATTTTAGGCTAGTCCTTAGCGCATTTTGTTCAATTTTACAATGATGTGGACTAAATATAGTGAAACCAATGTACTTGTCTTTTTCCAATACAAAGCATGGGAAAGTGACAGCGATATTTTTAATTTAGTTTCAGAGAGTGTTTTCGGAATCGGGGCCAACATATCTTTATTTCGACGAGATTTTCAGTATACATGTCTGTTGAAATGTGTACCAATCATCTATTTTTAAAGCTGGTAGACATAAATTCGCTTGGATTAGCTTAAACCTACGAAACTGTGGTACAGTTTCGTCTTCTGAAATATCTAAGTTAATACCTATGATTGTGTCCGTGTCAGGTGAACAACAGTAACAAGATCCAGTACCTGGACGCGCTCGCGCAGTGGAGGCTCGCGCAGAGAGTCAAGAGAGAGGTACGCACTTTCAGATATTATTTTTGATTTGATTTTTGATAGATTTTGAACTAAAATTATTTAAATGAAACTACTTTTTTTTTCTTCATTTTGAACCTTACTTATGACTGGTATTTGAAGATGTAGCTGATACCTTAATTAAATTCCTGAAACTTAACTAAATATGCAATAACTACTTACAAGTCTAATAACAATAAAACTTATTTAATTAAGAATTCGATCCTTATTACTTTGACTAATTGCGCAATATTTATCTTACATCAGACTAATTGTTTCACAGCGTATTGAAGCAAATTTATCAAGCATTTCAGTTGTTAGAAAATCTTTTTCGCTGCACAAATAGCTACTTGATTTATCACAAACAAACTATCGTCTGAGTGTTCTGCGTGATCTCTTGTAGTGTCGTTTTATCACGTTCAGAGAAGTGCAGTGTTTACAACACTGAGCTGTGGAATTGTCTGCAAATGCCATCAGGATTATGTAAAGTGAATTAAGCTTGGGGATTGTATTCTATGTAGGAAAATAGTTGGATGATAATAGAACTTATGTTGCTATTTGAAGTTATTTTAAAACTTAAATTCAATTTTTTGTAGGACCTGTTTATCAGCATACACTTTGTCCCAATATACCTACGAAAACAAATTTAGAGTCGCAATACCTATAACTTTTGATTCGTATGCGTATGTAAGTAGTGTGTATGTATGTTATTGACTGAACTCTATATAAAACATTATTCTGAACAAAACGTGAAAAAATTGAATATACAACATGTAACCTCAATTTACTTCAATCCAAATCCAATTCCGCGCGAACCGACAATGACGCCAAACTAGTGATTTGCGTCGAACGCTAGGGATGTACAGATTGTCTCCAGTCACCTATGATCACTTCTGTTTTATATCTAACACTAGCGACCCGCCCACGCTTCGCAATGGTGTAATTTTGGCCGACTTGTTCAGGAAATATTGAATTTTGGCTAGCTTAAAAAAAGGCTGAATGTTCTTTATTTACAAATTTAAATGAATAAATTCCCTAAAAAAATTGAGAAAACCGCATTTAAATCCGTTACGTAGTTTAAGAGGAATTAGTGGACAATTACAAACAGACAGAATTAGCGACTTGTATTTGTACTATGTAATGATGATGATGATGATGAAGATGATGATGATGATGATGCTGCAGGTGGCGGCGTTCCTGCGCGGGCTGGCCGTGCTGGTGCCGGACAACCTGCTCGCCGTGTTCGACGAGAACGAGCTGGAGGTAAATGTTGTACTGTAATATACTTCACACGAGGGTTATGTGGCATGACAACTGTTATCTAAAACAACGATTTAATGAATTTAAGGAAATGAAAGAGAGATTATTTGTCTAGAATAAAATTTATTATAACGGAAGATTTCTATAAAATTGAACGGCAATGTAAACAGACGTTTGATAGCAAATCATATACAGCAGCAATTAAAATTATTATTTTTTTATTTTAAATCTGAAATTTTGTAGAAACGGTTCAAATGTATTTTGAATAAACACACTGATGGTGTTAATATAGATTTAGGAAGATCAGTCCGCCTCCTTGAGTCGTTTTCCTCAATGCTTGAGGGTCGTGACCACCACTTGTTGTGGCATGATGGCTGGTGGTGTTCGGTAATCTATCACCGACGTATATCGTCGTCACCCGTGTAGCTGGTCAGTGGTCACGTCGTTCCTGTAGTTGTTGGTGTGCGGCACGGCGGAGTTGTCGGTGTCGGACTGGCGCGCGCACAGCGTGGTGTGCGGGGGCGGCGGCGGGGGCGGGGGCGGGGGCGGGGGGCGCGAGCGCGTGCTGCGCTGGTTCTGGGCGGCGGTGGGCGCGCTGTCGGCGGCGGAGCGCGCGCGCCTGCTGCAGTTCACCACCGGCGCCGCGCACCTGCCGCCCGGCGGCTTCCAGGTACGAAGGACAAATTACTACCTAACATGCTGTTTATAGGTGACGTGACGTGATAGGCGGAGCAAGGCCTCACTCAGCCGTCCACCTATAGGTGACGTGACGCTAAAGACCCGTAGAAGGAAGAAGGCTCATGCTGATTTTAGATGATGTGTCGCAAAAGATTGATGATAGTATGATGAAGAACATATGAGCAGAGTTTTATCCAAATCCGTCTAAAAGTGTAAGGACAACGAAAATACATTACGCATAAAATGTTGCCATAAGTAACGAATAAAGTAAATGTTATTCAGTTACTTCAGAAATAACAACCACGGAATCGAATGTACCGATTATTTTAATTAGTGTTTTTAAATAAGCTTAATAATTTTTTGACGAAAATGTCGCTCAAACCCAATATAAAATTAGACATATGATATATTATTTTCATAATTATTTTCATTGAGTGCCTATTTTATTGAAACTGGGCTACCATACTGAAGGTTCCGGGTTTTGGTCTCCTGAAGTGTCTATTTGTAGTATTTGTTTCTAAACATTTGTTTCTTACGTAAACGTGTAAGTGGTATATGTTATGTGTCCCTTGGGCGGCAGGAGCTGAACCCGCGCTTCCAGATCACGGCGGCGCCCGTGTTCGGCGCGCTGCCCACGGCGCACACGTGCTTCAACCAGCTGTGCCTGCCCGACTACGACTCCTACGAGCAGCTCATGCACGCGCTGCAGTGGGCCATCCACGAGGGCGGCGAGGGGTTCGCCATGATATAGGTACTTACACAATACTGGCTACTGTGCTTGTACTCACAAACTCACTTTACATTCCTTACTTAGTCACTAAGGGTTGGGTGACATGCTAACAAAACTAAGTAACAAAGTACTGACCTACAGTTATAGCCCCCAGTGAATTACGTTATAGAATTAGACCCATAAGAGTATTTCAAAGTTGCAGTTGATCCACACCCATTACATTTGGGGTATTAGGTATGATTGCTTTGATGTTTCATAAGTTTGCGTAGTGAAATGAAGAGATATCTCGTTGTAGTTTTGTTAGCAGAATTGTCTGGCTTTACTTTCATTAAGTAAGATTAAATTAACATAGATTCAGTTTAATAGACGTAGGTTTCAAGAAAACAGTAAGATTAAATACTGTGTCTTATCCACTCTTAGAGATAAAGGTTGTGGAGCTAAGTAACTTAGAGGCTATCTGCATTTTAGTTAACAAGCTTTATGTTATAGTTTTGTAAATAAGAATATTCTGCAATCGTTCTTATTTCAAATGTTATTTATTGCAATGTACATAAAGGAAGATTATTAATATTAAATTAGTACAATTGTTCTCTTACTCTATGTAGTAGAAACGTGGGCACATGTAGAATCAATCCTGCCAAATCCGTCGTGAATTGGAATTGAATGTTCTGACAATAATCATGTAAACTGACTATCATGGTGGGGTTATTGTCTCCGCTTGCGACCGACGAGCTCCCTTCATCTGATGATGGGTTCTGTAAGACTTCAGACTATTCCATTTTCAAAGGTATATGAATTTAGTAGATCATTTAATTTTAATGTAGGAATTTTGAAATACACTCCACTTTGTCTATTTAATTACTCAAAAGTATTAGGCTAACTTTGGAGGCTATAAAACGTCTGATAAGATTTTCTTATTTTCGTTGTGATATTTTTTTATACAAAGAACAATAATGTGTATGTATGGATACTATAAGTATTCCTGAATCAATGAATGTAATCGATGTAGAGATATTACCGTCCTTCTTGTAACTCTACTGGATCTGTCTAGTCATTTGGTTCTAATAGGCATCTTACATAGGGTGTGTCAACTTTTCATATATCTAATCATGTACTTAATGGTTTGAATATTTCAAATTTTCGTTTTTATTTTATGAATTTGATGTAATGTTTGTTTTGTAATTTGTTTAAACATCTTATAAAGATGTCGATGTGCTTGTATTCTCATCGCTCAAGTAAAGAATCTCTTAGACACTACTAACTGATATGTTTAAATGACGAGATAAACTTGTATTACTTGATAGTAGGTATAATATTTTCAAGCAACACTGTTTAAGCTTGAGAATTTTCAAATGTCTATTTTTAAGCCTAAATAAAACAATGTTATTGTAAAGATATGAATAATTCTGATTGATTCAAGATGTTGATATTTTGTAGCTGTTGGTAGACGGTTAAGACTGAAATAAATTATTTGAACTGCCTCGCGAGTTTGTTTTATGTAAGCCCTAGTACAATTATCACTAAGAGCGGTGCCACACGGGTGCTTCCGCTGCGTTGCGCTGTCGCACGTGTGGCCTTCCATATCCGTAACCGAAACTACCGGATATCCGAAATAAATAAATATCCGTATTCGTAACCGAAACCTAAATAAATGCGTGCCCGACCCGTGGTACAACTGCGATGTCTAACTGGTTGTACTACGAGGAAGTAAAGTTACCCATAGTTCAACTGGTTGTTCTATGGAGAAATATTTTTACCAATGGTTCAACTCGACTGAGTTGTTCTTTACTTGGTTCAACCAGTTGTACTACTGGGAATTGAAAGTATCTATGGAACAACTACTGGTAATAAACAGGAAACGGTTATCTATCAAATCTGAAGTGCAATGCATACAGAACGAAGTGAAACATTGGGATTTTTCAAAATGGGTAAATTCTTGAAGTACATAAGTCGCGTTTGATTAAATGAGAAATTAAAAGGTACATTACTGTCTTAGTTGGACTATGGGGTCCTATGACGTTCTCCGGGTAAGAAGGTAAGCCTAGATTGTTGAGATTCCTGCCTTGAAAAAAATTTATTATTAATTTATTCTTAAAAAAAAATATTTTTTATTTCAGTAGTTTTTTTGTTATTTTAGTTGAATAATTATTTTTTGTATCTCCAAAACATTTCTGTCCTGGTAACATTATAACGTATTTACTATTTGGCTTGCAGTGTACCTATATTATTGGGACAAAAAATTGTGGCATTGAGTCAGTGTTACACATAGGTAATTTTTTAACCGATGTATAACAGTGTTACACATAATGGTGTGACACGACACAACGGGAATAGAAGCAGACCACATGAAAAGTTGTAGATATTCAAAAGAAATACTTTTTATGGATCTAAGTATAGATCAAATATCGAAAATAGCAAATACAGGGTCTTTGAAGGGTGAGTAGCCAAATGAATATGGTGGATAGGTGAGGCTATTAGCTATTTACTTCCACTTATTAAATTGTATTTTGGTTCAATTTTTTGAATTTATTCGATTTTATAAGTTTTTCTTAAGAAAATCCCCGATTTTTTTTATTTAAAGCCTAATACTGTTTTATTCAGATGCAATCATAAATTGATACAAATCATCCCTTTCGGGCTCTTAGGTCCAGTTCCTGTTATGTCCAGTAAGTATAACCAAAAGTCTATTTCCTCGAACGTCTATTCCGTGTAACTATATCTAATTCTTCGAATGTCTATCTATTATGTGAACGTCTGTTCCTCGAATACGTATTTTATGAACCTTTTACCTCTATTCTTGATTTATCAGACCTACTTGAGATTAATATACCTTTTTAAAATAATACCAGACAACTTATAAAGTGATAGGTATTTGATTTATTTGATTGTCATTGTCAAACATTGCTGTTGTACTTTATTATTTTATTACCAGTGGCCGCCCGCGACTCCGTTCGCGTGGAAGTCGGTGTCCCGTGGGAATGAGAAGTTTATTTATTTATTTATTTATTTAAAACTTATAGTACTATTGTACAATGGCGTACTTAATGCCCATGGGCATTCTCTCCCAGTCAACCATTTGGCTAAAGTGAGAAAAAATAATAGCGGTTTTAAATTTAAAAAATAAAAAGAAAATAAGTAATTTAAATATATAAATACAATAGGTATAATACATACATATTTTAACACTTATATACATAACATAAATATAAATACACATATATACAATATATAATATATAGTAAAATAAAACATTACATATCGATGACTATATATAGTACTTGAATTATATCATGAGGAAAGATGTTCGCGTAAAAAACGTTTAAAGCTGTTCCTATTAGGCAATTGTTTGATTGTGAGAGGTAAAGAGTTCCAGAGTCGTATACTTTTAAGGGTAAAGGAGTTATGGACAAAATCGGAATGATGGGAAGGAATTTCTAAGGTGAGTTCAGAGCGGGAACGCAGGTCTCTGTGGTGAGCGGAACCGAGATATCTAAATCTAGATTTAAGATATGCCGGCGCAAACGGATTGTTTAAAATAGTGAACAGAGTACACAGAAGTCTGACGTCACGTCTTTTAGAAAT
Organism: Emmelina monodactyla; assembly: GCA_916618145.1. Lineage (NCBI taxonomy): Eukaryota > Metazoa > Arthropoda > Insecta > Lepidoptera > Pterophoridae > Emmelina > Emmelina monodactyla. Next base: position 594,930 of record OU745300.1, read on the forward strand.
GGGTAACCAATTAAGTTTAGATCGATACTCAGAAATATGGTCGAATTTTCTCAGACCGAAGATAAATCTAATTGAATTGTTTAAAAGGCGATCCAATTTGCGAAGAAGTTCTTGCGTGATGTCTGAATAACAGACATCGCCGTAGTCGAGTATTGGGATTATTAAGGATTGGACAAGGAGGATTTTGGTGGAAATGGGTAGGAAATTTTTGAATCTGTATAGTGAACGTAGCGAAGCAGTGACCTTTCCACAAATCATGTCAACCTGATGAGTCCAGGACAAAGTATTGTCTACGTAAATACCTAGGTTTTTAATGATACTACTATATGGTATTAATGTTCCATCATATGTCAGGTTTTGCACAGATGTTTGTTCTAACATTGTAAGTCGACGAGAGCTGCCTATGACTATAGCCTGGCATTTATTTGTGTTCACGGGTACACCAAAACTCTTTGCCCATGCTGCTAACGATGCCAAATCATCATTTAGGGCAGCTACTGCAGTGTTGATGTTATTAACATCAGCATGCGAGTAAAGTTGGAGATCGTCAGCATAGAGATGGTAAGGGCATTTGAAGTGGGAAGTAAGGAGATTAATAAATAATGAAAATAACAAAGGTGAGAGTATACCGCCTTGTGGAACACCAGCGGTCAGTTCGCACCAGCTGGATGTTTCCTGACCGATACGAACTTGTTGCTGACGACCACGAAGATAGGATTGGAACCATCTTAATTCAACCGATGAAACTGGCAAAAGTGAGAGAATGCTTAGAAGGATGTCATGATTAACCACATTGAACGCGTTGGAGAAGTCAATTAGGACAAGTACTGTCAATCGTGACCCCTCAAGACCCTCCCTGACATCTTCGAGGATTTTAAGAAGGGCAGTAGTGGTGCTGTGCCCCAATCTAAAGCCAGATTGGAAAGGAGACAGAAGGTTATTATCTAGAACAAATTTAGATAGCTGGGAGAAAACAATGGACTCTAGGACTTTGGAGAGGAAAGGTATGATAGAAATTGGTCTAAATTCATTAGGGAAAACAGGATTGGGCGTTTTAGGTAAAGGTCGAACATAAGCGGTTCCCCACATTTGAGGAAATTCCCCTGTGGTAAGTGAAGTGTTGAAGATATGGGTAAGAACCGGTAAAACAATATCAAGTATGTGACTTATCATTACCTTGCCAATATCATCTGCACCTATGGCTTTTGATTTAATGTTACTTATTACTTTGCGAATTTCATCGGCCGAAGTAGGGGAAAAGGTAAAATAATTTGATGAAAATGGAGACAAATTCTGCAAGTAATTTAATGTGTGACCTAAATCAAGTGGATCAATTTTGGTGGAGGACGCAAAATGGTGATTTAAGTCATTCAAAGGGATAGGAAAGCTGCCAATATTACTAGAAGATTTCCCAAAACCTAAGTTTTTTAGAAACTTCCAAACATCAGCAGAGGAGGACTTGAGAACATTATTATGGATGTGTCGGCGTTTAGCTACCCTTACCATCTGATTACAACGATTGCGTGCTGATCTAAAGGTTTCCCAGTTATCCTGAGAACGATTCCGTATGTATTTATTATACGACCGATTCCGCTGCACCATAGCCTGACGAACCTCGTCTGTAATCCAAGGCGCAGGTGGTTTCTTTATTTTTACATTTCTAACAGGCGCATGAATATTAAAAAGCTGTGTTACGTTGGTGTTAAATAGCTGTACTTTCTCATCGATTGTAGGTGCTGCTAGAACAGAACTCCAGTCAAGTAATGAGGCATCGTGATTAAGAGCATCAATGTCTAACCTTCTGAAACAGCGCATGGCAACGGAATCTGGCTTATACTTGGGTGGCTTAATTTTGTAGCCCAAGTATATTAGGTCATGTTTAGAAAACCCAGGTGCTGATAATTGCCCGTAAGTGGCTACATTATTAGGACAAGAAACAAACGTAAGGTCTAACAGAGTATCAGGACTGTCAAGGTTGTGATGGGTAGCGTTACTAGGTAAAATAACTAAACTTACCGATTCAACTAGTGCCTTTAACTTTCGAGAACGATAGTCATCAGTTAAAAGGTCTGTATTAAAATCACCCATGATGACATGATGTGCGTACTCAGAACTGATCGGTGAGAGAGCAGATTCTAAGTCAGAAAAGTAATCTATATCATTAGGACAGTACACGACCCCTAGAACTGCTTTAACACCCTTTAGGTCGACTTCAATAAATAGAAATTCAGCCGATGCTGAGTAGGGTTGTGAAGACATAAGAAGGATTTTATATTTTATGTTGCTCCGTAGGTATATAGCAACACCCCCACCCCTGGCACCGATTCGGTCATTGCGAATAAGAATGAATCCTGGTAGACCGTAAGATGTTGATAGGAGATTAGGATTTAACCATGACTCTGATATTAAAACTGCATGGACATTTGTTTCAGAGAATGAGTCAAGTAATTCAGAGTATGAAGGAACAATGCTTTGCGCGTTGATATGACATATATTTAAATTTAATTGCGAAGGGAACTTATTGAGAATTGATTGACCGAGAGTTTCCTGATCATTGTTACTAGAACACGAGAAGAAAGAAAGATTATCGGAAGATAAATATTCGTCATCAGACATTGGTATATAATTTAAATACAATATAATAAAATAATATGGTAATAAATATTAATACTATAAATAGGTATATCTCTAAAATATTCTATACACAAAACAAATAATTAAATATATATTTATTATTATACTACACACTAACCGACCTGCCAGTTGAAGGAGAGAGATTAACAAAAATAAAACAACAATAGTTACATCGTTAAAATAACAAAAAAAAAACAAAAAGTTGCGACATTGACGGTGACAGTTGACAGTACATGTCAAATCTATCTTGTCATCACTCAAAGCTAAATAAGCGGCCTTCAAAGATTGTAAACACAAAGTGAAATAAACAAATATTAAAGAATGAGGGTGAACGGACAAAATGTAACTAAAAAGCTAGACTTCTATAAATTTATACCTAGTATGAGTTTATCTGCGACGAGTGATGCGCTTTGGTCTTTCGGATTTGCCCGTATCCACAGCAATACAGGGCCGAACCTCTTCGCCACAAGCAGGAAAATCAGCAACAAGTCGATTAAGTTCCTCTATAGAACCAACCCGACGAATGCCAACAGCCAGCTTCACAGAGATGTTGCCATCCAGCGTCCAAACGTTTCTGACCCCGAAGTGTCGTCTTGCCGCTGTAAATATTGTTTGTCGTTGCTTCGTGAGAAACTCTGACATGACATATGGGGTCCCTTTTAGTTTTGTCTTTCTACTCCAGACTAAAGACTTCAAATGGTTTTCTTTGAACCGAATCAAGACTTGACGACACCGCCCCTCGGCTGAAGTGCCAAGTCGATGACAGCCACGTTTACCAGTGGTAAAAAGTACTTTATGTGTTATTCTGATGTATAACCTATATTACTGTAAAGTTACATCCAAATCCAGTAAGTAGTTATTACGTGAAAGAGTAACAAACATCCATCCTTACATCCGTACTCACAAACTTTCACGTTTATAATATTAAGTAGGAATAGCTAGTAAGAAAGCACATATTGTAACTTAATGTATTAAGATAATAATAAATTAAGATATTATAAAATATATCGAACCATTAAACGCTTATTTATAACATTTTTATTTTTATTTCAACATACCTAATAATAAGAATATGAGGTAGCAGAAAAAGATAACAATTATGTAAAATCGGTTCAATAGTTTTAGGGATTACACAAAAGCTCACAACTTTAATTTTACCTTTGTATAGTTTATTAAAGTAACTTGAGTTAGTATTTAAAGAACCGTGGTAGTGGTTGGAACGTAGCAGCCGACTATGAACAGTGTCTCAGAGTGATCAGAGCAGCCATTTAGATCAATACACGCGGTGAATTGATAGTGCAGGCTGGTCGAAAGTTCGAGAATGTTCGGGACCGTCCAGTGGTTGGAACTTAACCACGGTTTCTTTGTTTGTCTGTTTGTCGTTGAACATGTAAGAGGCTTGTCATTCCACTGCTGGAAATAGTTTTTATTTCTTAGAATTATTAGATGCTACCTGCGACTTTAACTGCGTGGAATTTGTCATTTTTAGTATCTCTATAACAAATTTCATACAAATCGGTTCAGTCGTTTTGTAGTAAAAGCAGAATATACAGACACACACAACACATTTTTAGTAATTATAATATTAGTAGGTACCTACCTAAGGATGTATAGCTGATTACAGTGCACATTTTTAATGATTGGATATATTCATAACTAGTGGCCGCCCGCGACTCCGTTCGCGTGGAAGTCGGTTTCCCGTGGGAATGAGAAGTTTTCCCGCGGTAAATAGTACCCTATGTGTGATTCTGTTGTATAACCTATAATACTGTGAACATTCATTAAATACGTCCAGTAGTTTTTACGTGAAAGAGTAATTGACATTCATGGGTGATTATCAAAAACAGAGTTTTCGTCTTGTCCGAGGCCTAAAATCCATGAAATTTTGTCTTCTTATCATTGATATTTTTTTTATAGAAAGTTTTAATACATAGACACTTAGTGCCATACAGTATTTAAGCAAAATTTATATAACTGGATTTAAAATATTTTTTTAAAGATAAATTTTCTAAGCTCTTTGGCGCGTCCTTTACTCCCTTATTTTTTTCTGTGAGTTGTAGTATTCTAAATTATTAAAATAAGAATGTGATTTTGATATCTTTTATTTGTAATACATCTGATGGTATTGTGAATTAATTTTAATACGTAAATTACACAAACTTTCGATGTAATGAACGAAATGGTTTTGTCCGAGCAAAAAACCCTAATTTCTTTGGCGCGACAAAACCGTTGATTTATCACTATTAAAACACTTCGCTACTAATTCGAGTGAACACCCTCGGAACTAGCTGGTCATCCGTCAATAAATCGCAGGAAGCAGACGTGCGTTGTGCATGACGCCGATAAATTAAAATTTTTTTTCGTCTAGATTCTGGAGTTTCGGCAGGTAAGTGCCTAATTTCTTCGATATACATTTTCATGATACAATATTTACAGATTGCTTAAATATTTTTTATATCTATAGTCTAGCTCAAATTCCATGCACCTGGCAAAAAAAAGTCATTTTACCGCCAAAGGATTTTTAGAAAAAAATCGAAAACATGTGTTTTCTAATTTCATTGTTCCTAATTTCTATGTATTTCTTTGGCATCCCGCGCCAAAGAAATTAGATTTTGTACACAGAAATTATAACAAGAAGGAAAAAGAAAAAGTTATCAGTAAAGAAAAGCTGCGAAAAGGACTATATAATTTTTATAATAAATATACTAACTGTGATTATTCATGTTTCAAGAGAAAATAAATGAAATTTAAATGGAAACAAAACTTAGTTTTATTTGTTTTATTCTTGATTTTTCAGGTGTGGTTTGAAAAAATATACCTGTTTTTATTATTATTATTAAAGCTAGAAGTGTTATTTGTTTAATATAATATCTAAAAATATGTTTTGCATTCTAATTATATATTTTTAGGAGAAAAACCTAATTTCTTTGGGCATCCAAATTTTAAAATGCTAAAACATCAAAATTACTGGATAAATTTTAGGGCCAAAAAGATTAATTTGTAGCTTTAGACAACATCTACAATGTATGTTATTTATTATGGAATAATTATGAAAAAAAAAATGTGCCAAAGAAATTATGCATTTTAGGCCATTTTCTGATAATCACCCTCATACATCCATCCATACATACTCACAATCTTTCACGTTTATAATATTAGTTGGATAGGGACTAATCAAGGTCAAACAAATATATATTTTCAAACGCTAGCTTCAATTAAAACTTTTCCACTGGAATAGATAGGTACCGAAGGCACTAAAAATACATAAGTCGAAAAAGACACGCAAACAAAAATCTCTTAAACGTTTGATCCTGACTTTGAGTCGAAGTATTAAAGAATAAACACTAGGCACAATTTCAATTCAATATGAATAATCATGAAAAAGAAGTCAAACTTACTTCGGATCTAAGTTAGTAGGCGACTTTGCCTCACCACGCCATATCAAGTAACTTACATATAAAAGACAAAAAACTATTAATTTAACTTTATTCTTACGAAAAACTTACCCCTTCCAATGCGTTTTCCATGAAATGATTAATTTCGTTCGTAGCCACCGTATTAACACTATCACCTATAGCACAATAAAGTTTTCACTTCAAATACAACACACACTTCACATTTAAAAACTCAATACTTATTAAAATATTCCGGTTAATTCACTCACAATTACTTATTTCGTTAGTACAAGAAAAAGTTTGCACGTAAAGAAAATTCACGAAACAAAACAATTGAAAGAAGTAAGCGGCATTCGCGGCATTTTGAATTTTTTTTTTCTTCCGTGGTCCAAGCTGCGCTGCGGTCCAAAATGCTACCGGCCAGTCAGAGCTTTTTCTTTTTTTGTGGCTAGCAACACCGTTGATTTTTTTTTTTAGTTGCTCGTAAGTGGATAGATATAGAAAAAGTTCCTATGGTCCATAAGGCCTATAGTCTATTCGCGTTAAGAAAATATAATAATTTTATAAACAGTATTTTCGGACATGCCGCATGCACTTGCTGTTTCTATGACTATGCTCTCCACAGTTGCATTTAAATCACACAATTTAAAGTATTTATAAACATTCTAAATTATGTGTCTCTCTCCACTATGGATTATTGATCCACTTTTATTCTTTGGAATTGGAGAAGTATTCATTTTTTCAAAATTTATCGTTGGACAACATTTCTTTCAACGTAGACGTTTTCTTTGAAGGTCAGACTTCAACTGGTCACTGTGAACTCGACTTTTTAATTTCTAGCATTTTAATTGGCTGGGAGGCGTGGCCAAGCCGGCTGACAACGATCACTCACTATTTTCTTAACGCGAATAGACTATAGGAACTTATTTAGTAACTAGTGGCCGCCCGCGACTCCGTTCTCGTGGAAGTCGGTCTCCCGTGGGAATAAAAGGTTTTTTCGCGGTAAAAAGTACCCTAAGTATTATTCTGATGTATAAACCTATATTACGGCAAAGTTTTATCCATATCCGTACAGTGGTTTTTACGTGAAAGAGTAACAAACATCCATACATAATATTTCGCGTTTATTATATTAGTAGGATTTAAAAAAAATGCCATGCTTTTTTACGCCGGTTTCTGAATTGGGAATTTAAAGATTAGTCATGTACCTATTAAGCCTATTGATATTTGAGTATTTTGTATGATCATTAACTCAGAAATCGTACATAAGTTACTCGACATAACATTATTAATTGACAAATCGGCGGATAAACTTCTAAAGGCATTTTCAGAAAGTTTTTTTAATTGATAGAGAATTGGAGAGGAAGCGTTATAAGAATAATAACATTGTAGGATAGGGAAAGGGATTTTACTCCGAATTTAACGCATTGCATGTAATAGTTTTAGCTATCTTCAATAAGCTGAGTCCACTGAATTATCTGCCGTAATAGTGAAGTACTGTATAAAAAATTCGAATTGAAAACAATCTTTGACACTAATTTGGGATAGTGGCTGCCCGCGACTCCGTTCGCGTGGTAGTCGGTTTCCCGTGGGAATGAAAGGTTTTTACCGCGGTAAAAATTGCTTTTTGTGTTATTCTGATGTATAACCTATATTACTGCAGAGTTTCATTCAAATCCATCCAGTAGTTTTTACGTGAAAGCGTAACAAACATCCATCCATACTCACAAACTTTCACATTTATAATAATAGTAGGATGTTTAGCTAAGTTCAATAAGCTGAGTCCACTGAATTATCTGCCATAATAGTGAAGTACTGTAAAAAAAACCGAATTGAAAACACAACTTTGAAACGAAAGAATAGACAAATATAATAAGACAGCTTCGAACTGCTTTCTATCGGGACGGGAGTTACACGTGTTATTGTGAGTCAACTATAAAATATGGTCAACTATAAAATATTTTTTATATAATTTTAAGGAGGACATTTCCGACATACTTACATGATTTCTGTGTAGCTTTAACCATTAAGGTTGCACACGCGACGGAGTCTTAAAAAATGGAGTAACTTCTCCCGTTTTCCCAACATTTCCCTTCACTGCTCTGCTCCTATTGGTTGTAACGTGATGAAAAGTATCCTATAACCTGCCTATTAGTATGAAGAATAATTGTACCAAGTTTCGTTAAAATCCGTCCAGTAGTTTTTGTTTCTATAACGGTCAGACAGACAGACAGACAGACAGACAGACAGACAGACGGACAAAAAACTTTACTGATTGCATTTTTGGCATCAGTATCGATCCCTAATCACCCCCTGATAGTTATTTTGGAAATATATTTCACGTACAGAATTGACCTCTCTACAGATTTATTATAAGTACTTATAGATAATAAAAAAACATCTATTTTTCCACGATGGAGGAAGAAATAGAACATATTATTTTTATAAAGAGTCGTAAAGGAAAAACTACATTATTACGAGAAGGATTCAAGTATATATTTTTTTCATGTGTGAAGGGCGCAATAACCTAAGAAAATATTAATATTATTATATGTTTCCAATACCCACTGGTTTGTCTAGGGATTAATACAATCCTCACAGAAATTGACGATTAAAAAACTGGACATTCAAAGAAATTGACGTAATAAGAATGTCAAAATACACTAGACGTAACAGGAACTAGACCTAAGAGACCGAAAGGAAATCATCTCATATAAAGTTACAGTGGGTTCATAAACTTCGTGGAACCAGTGAGAAAAAAATGTTCAGCCTTTGTTCTCATATTATTACATTAGCAAAATATTATATTCGCAAAATATTATATTCTCGAATTATTATATTCTCAAAATATTAGAAGTACAATCAAACACAGTGAAAAATAAAAATGAATTTATTCAAACTAAAATCTCTCTTTATTCCAATACCTAGGCATCATGGAAACACTCGAACGTAATACAATATTAAAATCAAAATTGCAGTATCATACAGTATTGCAAGATTATTTGCATTAATCATTAATATACTATAATTAATAATAACTGAAACTAAACAAATCCCGCGTGAAGTGCATACAAGTTTTCACAAATGGCACCTGTTTCCAAGCACGACGATTGGTACAGCCGCTCAACAATAAAAATTACAAAAGTATATGGAAAATTTATGGGAGCTTATTCAACGCCGCTAACATGGTTAAGCATTCTATTGATTGAATTTTGTTGGATAAACAGTCTGTGATAATGCAATTAATTTTTCTATCATTTTCAATGTATTTTAAAGATCTTTTTTTATCAGGGCAGTGGAAAGCACTTTTTAGCAATATTTTATTTTGAATTTGAGCTTCTACTTTAATGCTACTAAAAATTGGAAAATGGTTGGTCGAGATGGAATTCGAGAGTTAATTCTCCTTTATTGCCCGTGGTCCGATCACGGAGTTCTACTGATCGAACCATGGGCAATTTTTTTTGGCAGTGGTTCGTTCAATCGAACCATTCTTTTACTAATATTGGTAGTAGATCTACTGATTGAGTAGGACCAAGATGAATATTTTTTCCTATGGAACGACTATTATTTTTATTTTAATGTTATATAAGAAATTGAACAAACAATACATAAATCAAATTTTTATTGTAATCTTTTTAAAACTTAAACAGTAAAATGTTGGGCAAAGGCAAATTAGACAAGTTGCGTGTATATATAGTTATATCTTAACGCAACTTGTCTAATGCCTTTATTGCCCGTGGTCCGATCACGGAGTTCTACTGATCGAACCATGGGCAATTATTTTTGGCAGTGGTTCGTTCAATCGAACCACAGGAAATTTTGATTTACCATAATCCTATCGATAGGACTAAGGGCAACTTTGTTTGCCCGTAGTTCTACTAACTAAAATGAGTAATGATCCTCTTTGTATGTAAACTACACACAGGAAATTAGATTGATAAAAAATAAATCATACTGACATTGTTGTTGACATTGTTAATTAGTTTTCTCTATCCTAGATCAGTGTAAACTGTGTTATTAACAATGGAAAACGATTTAGATAGTGATATTTGTTACATTAATAGAAAAGGCGGAACAATACTTTTATTTGAGGATTGCCAGTATTATAAAATGCGACAGTATAAAAATGGTTCAGCTGTGTGGCGTTGTGCTAATTATAAAAAACAGAAATGCACGGGTACAATAACGCTTAACAAGGTAATTTTTCTTACTGGCTGTTCATAAAAAAAGAAGTGCACTTGAAACGAGATGTAACCTAAACAACTTTCTATTTTCAGGAAAATATTGTACTTAAACATAAAATTCACCAGTGTCTACCTAACAAGGCCAAAAATGTTATTGATAAAACTTTATTTAATTTAAAAGCAACTGTTAAAAATTCGGATCGCCCTATGCCTCAGTTGTATAATGAAGCGATTGCAAAACTGGAAGATTCAGGCCTAAATTTTATTCAAAATATACCTTCTCTTTCTAGTATTCAACATTGTCTGTATAATGAAAGGAATAAATTTATAAGTTGCTCAAAGACAATATATAAAAACCTAGAAGAGGTACAAATCCCTGAAAATAGTTTATCATTCATTATAGCGGACAATTTTTATGAGGGTAAGCGTATACTTGTTTTCGGCTCTCCAAAAGCGAGAGAGTTGATTCCAACCATTAAAGAATATTTCACAGACGCTACATTTAAATCTTGTCCAATGCCCTTTGCTGAATTATACAATATACTTGGAGAGATAAACAGTACATCAAAGCATACGAAAGTTGTGCCGTTGATCTTTGCGTTGTTGCCTGATAAAAAAGAGACAACTTACATAACTTTATTTAATCTTATCAGATCGCAATTGCCGTATTTTCAACCTCTGAAAGTACATTGCGACTATGAGGTGGCCGCAATAAATGCAATGTGTGAAGTATTTCCCGAATCTAAAATTATTGGATGCTTTTATCATTGGACTCGGGCAATATGGCGAAAAGCAAAATTATTAAAAGTTACAAAAAATAAACCACAAAAACGAATAATTTCTTTAACCGCAGCGTTAGCTCGTGTTCAGGCCGCTGCAATCAATGATCGACGATTTTTTGAAGATCCTTTATTCGTAGTTGTAGGGCCTGCATCAGGATGGGGACAGACAATTTGAACAGTTGCTCTCAATTATTCTAATTTGTTTGCAATTAATATCACTTGAAAAGCATATTTCTTTAGTTTTATTGTATTTTTTTAATTTTGCTAGAACTAAATAATCATCCCATCTTACACACTAATACCATTAATTCAATATTTTTTCATGACAATAACGACATATTACATCTTTTTAAAAACGTTATTAAACCAGGAATATTTTGAAATCATTGGCCACTGTTGCTTTCATATTATTTTTTTACACCAGAGCTGTTCAAAGTTCCGCATCAAAAATATTTCTTCAGAAATTTTACACAAATCAAAAGTTTAACATTATTTTTTGAGAAAAATACTTTAGCTAGCTATTTTTTTTGGTAGTTATTCACTGATGCGGTTAATATTAATTATTTTAGTACAGAAATAATGATGGTATTAAGTGATTTGACCTCGTTACGAGTAAAAAAATGAACACAGGCAAAAAAATATGAAGTTTTTTTTTAAAGCGCCATATTTCTAACAGTTTAAGGGTTATTCTTTTTATCAATTATTTTTTAGGCTTGCCTTTAGCTCTACTATTAGCCCTTCAGAGGTTATCCATTGTTTGCTGGACACCCGGTATATAATTCACAAATGCTTCAATATTAACAGTTTCACTTTCATTTTTTATATATTCCCATCCTTCAGAAATGAGTTCAGACGGTAATAACGGTAACGCTGCGGTTAAAGAAATTATTCGTTTTTGTGGTTTATTTTTTGTAACTTTTAATAATTTTGCTTTTCGCCATATTGCCCGAGTCCAATGATAAAAGCATCCAATAATTTTAGATTCGGGAAATACTTCACACATTGCATTTATTGCGGCCACCTCATAGTCGCAATGTACTTTCAGAGGTTGAAAATACGGCAATTGCGATCTGATAAGATTAAATAAAGTTATGTAAGTTGTCTCTTTTTTATCAGGCAACAACGCAAAGATCAACGGCACAACTTTCGTATGCTTTGATGTACTGTTTATCTCTCCAAGTATATTGTATAATTCAGCAAAGGGCATTGGACAAGATTTAAATGTAGCGTCTGTGAAATATTCTTTAATGGTTGGAATCAACTCTCTCGCTTTTGGAGAGCCGAAAACAAGTATACGCTTACCCTCATAAAAATAGTCCGCTATAATGAATGATAAACTATTTTCAGGGATTTGTACCTCTTCTAGGTTTTTATATATTGTCTTTGAGCAACTTATAAATTTATTCCTTTCATTATACAGACAATGTTGAATACTAGAAAGAGAAGGTATATTTTGAATAAAATTTAGGCCTGAATCTTCCAGTTTTGCAATCGCTTCATTATACAACTGAGGCATAGGGCGATCCGAATTTTTAACAGTTGCTTTTAAATTAAATAAAGTTTTATCAATAACATTTTTGGCCTTGTTAGGTAGACACTGGTGAATTTTATGTTTAAGTACAATATTTTCCTGAAAATAGAAAGTTGTTTAGGTTACATCTCGTTTCAAGTGCACTTCTTTTTTTATGAACAGCCAGTAAGAAAAATTACCTTGTTAAGCGTTATTGTACCCGTGCATTTCTGTTTTTTATAATTAGCACAACGCCACACAGCTGAACCATTTTTATACTGTCGCATTTTATAATACTGGCAATCCTCAAATAAAAGTATTGTTCCGCCTTTTCTATTAATGTAACAAATATCACTATCTAAATCGTTTTCCATTGTTAATAACACAGTTTACACTGATCTAGGATAGAGAAAACTAATTAACAATGTCAACAACAATGTCAGTATGATTTATTTTTTATCAATCTAATTTCCTGTGTGTAGTTTACATACAAAGAGGATCATTACTCATTTTAGTTAGTAGAACTACGGGCAAACAAAGTTGCCCTTAGTCCTATCGATAGGATTATGGTAAATCAAAATTTCCTGTGGTTCGATTGAACGAACCACTGCCAAAAATAATTGCCCATGGTTCGATCAGTAGAACTCCGTGATCGGACCACGGGCAATAAAGGTTAATTCTTCTGTGCCATCCTTCCACTGCATTCGTAGTGCGGTTCTTTTCACCATAAAGCTAAAAATATCTTTGGTAATGTTTTGTAACCACTGGTTATTAAAATAGTCTTGAAATTTTTGTGAAACTTCCGTCTCTGGTGCGATTTCATGTATAGCAAGATATGCTTCTGGAATTAGATTGGGTGGTAACAGAGCCAAACTTGTGCACAACTGTGTGATTTTGCGACCTAAGTGAGTTTCATTGAAATTCATTTTTTTAACTCATTCTAAACACAGCATTTAAAAAATGGTAATAACAGCCTTTTACTTTTATTTCTGGATATACCTCACGTATAGCATTAATTGCAGCAATTTCGTAATCGCATTTGTATGAACTAATATTCATACGAAATTGATTTCTAAGTACAGAAAAGAACCTTTTGTATGTATTTGTGTTCTTATTTGGTAATAAGCCATAGACAATAGGTACAAAACTAATTGTGTTTTGGTCTCGTGCGATATCAATATGTAAAGTGTACAATTGGTAAAAAGGCGACGGTGTCACCTTGAATGTACCATCTCCGTATATTATATCAATTGTCTGGAATAATTCTCGTAGCTTTTGAGCAGGTAACATTGAAAATATTATAATTCTATCATCCGTCTCATCATCATAATCATCAAATAAAAAAAAGTCTTGTACAATGTGGTGTGGCAATCTCACATTACTTGTAGTCTTTGATATACCGACATTCAAAAAATTATTTCGCTTCCTGTACAGCGTATCCTTTTTGGAGGTAAATGATGGGATCAGATACTCTTTATTTCGAAAAACTTGTTTTCCCAAGAAGTGCCTTTCAAATATTTTTGGAATGGGTTCAAAATTTTCGCATACTTCTTTTTTGCACTCCTCCATTGCCAAATCAATTATATTTCTTTCAAAATCTACGCTGCAACTATGTTTGGGCTGTCTAACGACTTTCTTATCCGAACTTAATGTAATCGAAGTCTTGCACTCCCTTTGGTTGCAACCATTGATGTAAACAAAACCGCTAGTTTTGTTTACATCAATGGATGCAACATCTCCAGTTGGTTGTACCATTTTTATACAATATTCATGAAGAAGTTGTATTTGTAACCGTTATATAAAAAAACAGACTTGCCTTTTTGACTCGTTATAAATTTGGCTTCACTATCTTCAGACATTTTTATTTTAATATTTATTTATCAGAATGCAAAATTTATTCCCAATAAATATTTTTCACAATGTCACATTATACATCAAAAACAATTGATAAATAAAGACTGACACTAGTACAAACATAGGCTTTTTATTGTAATCTGACAGGAACTATTATAGCAAAGAGTTTATCTATTAAAACTTCAATATAAATGCACATAATATTATGTTAATGCATATCTTCAGGATTATATGATGATGACAAATATTTATTATTTCTTCCCTCAAATTAAAAACATTTTTCGCTGTGATTGTTCTTTGTGTAATATTTTGAGAATATAATAATTCGAGTAATAATATGAGAACAAAGGGTTTTAAAAGCAAATGAAGGAAATTTTCTATATGTAACAAATAATTAGAAATCTCAACAGAAATAGTAAGTTAGTCCTCAAAGTAAGATAGTCCTTAGATGCCTGATAGGGTACAAACCCGTTAAACTACGTATGTTAAATCAATAAAATTAGCATTTATAATGCAAAATTAAAAGTAAAATCTTAACTACGTATGTTGTTAAAAACTTCTGTCTCATTGCATACACTGCATATTATTTTGATGATTACAGATTCTAATAGAAATAAAACCAGTTGAATACATAACAATTTTATTTTAAATAGGCACTAGGTAACATAACATCTTACAAATATCTAAACATATCAATAACATTAGATTGCTAAATGCTTATAAAATACATGTATAAATTCTAAACATACTTACCGATAATCATGTTGCTAAGACGTTGAGTGAAGCATGTTATACAAGATCAAATAAGTAAAACTATTGAACTGGTTAAACAACACTCAACGTCTTCCAAACTGTAGGTACCTAACTCAAAGTCAGTCTGGTTTGCAAGAAGTAGAGGCTGTGTCATTGTTTTTGTTAACTTTGTTAAAGTTTGGACTTAAGTTCTATGTTATTATACCACTGAGATCGCGAGATGCAAAATGGGCATGTAAGAATTACTTCCAAGCACGAACACGCCGAAAAATTTTCATTAAAACATTTTAGTGTAGTGGCACAAAATAGTAAAACCTTATTTTCCCAAACAAAATAAACAACTTTTATGCCATAGCCCAAAACGCAACACAGTACCAGATAAAGCTGCTGTCACATTTAACCAAAGGACAACAAGCTCCTTTTGTGACAGCATCTTCAAGTACAATGCTGTTCTAGTGTCTGTGCGTGTGTGTGTGTGTGTGTATGTGTATATGTGTGTGGCTAGCAGCAGCCGTGGCGCGCGGGCGTGGCGCTCCACAGCAGCGCGTCCGGCACCGACATGCGGCATCGGAACCACCCGCGAGCGACACCCAGCATTCTGTACAATGTTACAATGTTTAGCTTGACGTTTTATTGTGACTAGATATCACTCTCGAACGCCTATTTGTAACAAATTCCAAGAACCATCAAAATAAAAAACAAACTTATCTGCGAAAAGATGCAACTCTTTGACGGGCAAGTATGATTGCCAAGTTTATAAACAAGAAATATTTTCTCTGCATTTTAAATATAATGTAATTACCGGATTTAAAATATGTTAGTTATTGACAGATTTTATGTATAAGGATTACAAAATTTATCAAAGCAGGTAATGCATTCTTGAAACTGACTACTTTATTTCGTTGGTGTACCTGGTGAGCGGCTCGGGCCACCAGCGCAGCTGCTCGCTGGTCCGCTCCAGCACGTCCTGCACGCGCGCCAGCTGCCGCCGCGCCTCCGCCAGCTGCTGCTGCAGGGCCTGCGACTCCTGGCGCGCCGCGGCCGCCTGCGCGCCCAGCGCCGCGCACTCCGCCGCGCAGCGGGACCGAGCCCTGCGCGGAACACAGTTACCATGACAATTTACAATGAAAATATTAAGAGGTTACATAAAGTACCAATGCCCGACCGTCCTACCTTTGCCTAACAGTAGGTTCAGCTAGTTATAGAAAAACTCGCTGGTGACCACATCGCACCGTTATCTAGACATGTCTTAGACATAATTTGAAGTCTTTATACACACTCCAGATAAAGTTGTAGGTGGTCCGGGGGGTACGGACTTAATGTCTAATTACCGTCTTTTCATATCTTCTGAAACTCAAAATGTCTTAAGCCCCAAAATGCCTGAAATTCTTATCGTCGCATTTTTAAAATGGCTGATTAATGTACAGCCGCATACAATGTATACTTCTACATACTTTATTGAATAATGGAGTGTGGTTGACGGATAGTTGAACTAAACTTTACTTCTTTAACAAAACAAAATATAAATTATACAAATTTATCTGTAGTGTTTTAAGAATAAAATATCAGTTTTCAAAAATGAAATACGGGTAGGTACTTAATATTTTTCTCTCTCAGCTCTCGTAGTTTTTTTTATAAATGTAACTAAAGCTTATCTCATTTCGCTTACGACTGGCACCTGAAAACAACGCATTTCTTATGCGTGTGTCTTATAGTACCTACTTCGCTTCCCTCTTCCAGGATATAAACAAAACGAATGAGTGTAGGCTTGTGTGGCATTCAAACATTTAGTCGCCTCTTTCACCCCTCTAAAGCATTATTATTTTAGCAAAGCCTGTCGTTGCCACAGCTGATAATTGCAGACTCCATATTCATCCATTGATTATTACAATAGTTTTGATTTTTTTTCATTATTAATATTTTGTCGTCGAATGTACAAAACATCAAAGGTAAAGATAAGAATTTCAGGCATTTTGGGGCTCAAGACATTTTGAGTTTCAGAAGATATGAAAAGACGGTAATAAGACATTAAGTCCGTGCCCCCCGGACCAGTTTTAGGCACCTAGAAAGGAAGCGGCTGTGCGTCAATCCAAACAAACGTGTTAGGGCTGCCGCACACGGGCCACAAAACGCCGCCATTGGCATATTTCCTGTTATTTTCATACATTTTATATGGACTCGCCGCACACGGTTGTCGCCGGTGGCGGCCACACGCGGCTTAATAAAATGTATGAAAATATGCCAGTGGCGGCGTTCTGTGGTTGTGGCTTGTGGCCCGTGCGCGGGAGCCCTTAGTGACGGTGGTACCCACTCCTGCTCGTCGTGCAGCCGCCGCTCGGCGCCGCGCAGCTCGGCCCGGCGCCGGTCCGCGTCGCGCCGCCGCGCCGCCAGCGCCTCCTCCGCCGCCGCCAGCAGCGACTCGTGCCGCGACACCTCCGCCTCCAGCTCGCTCAGCTGGGGATGCCAAACACTTAGGAACAACCGCTTGAATCGCAAGCAAAGACGAGCACAAAGGGTTCCAGCACTACGTGGTTAGCATCTTTGCACTGCGCCAAAATCGACTAACATTTTTATATGAATACTTGAAATTAAACTCATTTTAACTGGTTTTACGCGTTTATTAAATTATTTTTATTTATCCGACGTTTCGACATTTTTACAAATGCCGTGGTCACGGGTAGACTGAGATGTTTGACGTCTACATAGAGTATAGTAAAAAACGATTTTTTGAATTCACCACCATCTGTTTCGTAAATTTCTCGCGTAGTTGTTCCCAGCACGGCACCTGAAACAAGTGCTTCGGGACAACGACTTGAAACCACCACGTCGCCGTCGCAGAAACCGCGTCAAACCACTCACAGTTGAACGTAGACCAGCTTACATGCCTTACATAAAGGGTGTTACTGACAATTCATTCTGGCATTCTGAAGCGGGCTTCAATAAAAACGATAAACAAGCCACACAGCAAGATCAGCCACCATCTTCGTCCAGTAAAAAGCAGCATCCCTTTACAAGACCCAGGCGTATACAAGATTGACTGCGACTGTGGGCTCTCATATATCGGTCAAACGAAACGGAATGTGTCTACTCCCATAAAATAACATATCGCTGATGTAAAAAACCGTCGCTACACAATATCTGCAGTCTGTGAGCATTCCATGGATAAGCCCAACCACTACCTAAGATTTGATACCGTTAAAATCCTAGCAAAAGAGAAACATTTTATTCCTAGGTTGGTAAGAGAAACTATTGAAATTAAAAAACTAACTTCAATAGAGAAGATGGTTGGAAGCTGTCACCAACGTGGGATCAATACTTAGCAAAATAAAAAAGAACAACCAGCAGACAAATAAGCAGAAAAAGCGTCTATTGCGTGAACCAGAACAACTACTTACGCGAGAAAATTACGAAACAGATGGCGGTGAATTCAAAAAATCGTTTTTTACTATACTCTATGTAGACGTCAAACATCTCAGTCTACCCGTGACCACGGCATTTGTAAAAATGTCGAAACGTCGGATAAATAAAAATAATTTAATAAACGCGTAAAACCCGTTAAAATGAGTTTAATTTCAAGTAAGTAATAATAATCGTGTAAATCTAAGAAGTTACATTTTTATATTAAGTCAAAGGTTTTATTGAAGTCTCAAGTCAACGTTTGCCTTTTTGTTATGCGAAGCCATGTGCAATGTACAAGTTTTTCTCCTAGGAAAAGCCTTCATCGCACAAGCCACAATGATAGTTTCCGTCTCCCTTGCAAGGACCAATGTGTTTGTTTGTTCCTACTAGGTTAACTTAACGTTCAGAAAAGTCCCCCAAAGGGTGAGGTTGCCAACAGGCAGTAGCTAGCGGTCGTCTCACCCGGGTGTAGGCGCGGTCTCGCTGCGCGCGCGCCTCCTGCGCCGCGGCTCGCTCCAGCGCCAGCGCGCGCTGCGTCTCGGCGGCGCCGGCGCGCGCGCACTCCAGCTCGTTGCGGCAGTTGCGCCAGCCTGCAGTACACCAACAATGCATAGCACAAAGCAAAGTCACTATTAATGACCGATCTTGTATTCCCTCCTACTTAAACTTAGTATGTAACAGTGTGCTGCATGTTATTTGCAGTTTTAAACTCATTTTATTAAATTTAGGTTTGTAAGTTCAATCAGAAAATCTTTTTTTTGTTGAGAAATTCAATGATGCGACTAAGTCAAAATCCCACCATTGCGAAACTTGGGTCACTAGCTAATTAATAATCATTAAAAACCTATCTAAAAATTAGTTGATTACCTACTTGTAGGTACCAGCGTCACTAACTACAGGACACGTGTCACTAACCGATGCTCATTTCCGAAGCTCTGTCTTCAGCTGCACAAATATCGCCTTCCAAAGCACTTTTTTCCTGAAACAGTAATTTTTTTTCAAACGTATCCTTTCAAAATTTTCAAGTAGTAAAATTCAAAGTTTCGCAGTCTAACCTTTTCCAGCACCGTCTTCTCGATGTCCTTCTCCTTGAGCAGCTGCTTGAGCCGGTCCAGCTCCCGCATGGCGAGGCGCACCTTGGCGTTGTCGGAGTCCAGCAGCGACTTCAGCGCGAACACCTGCACGCGGAGGCGCTCGGAACAGCTTACCTAATGACAAATATAATAACGCGTTATGGATCAAAATATTTCTTCTTCAGGGCCGATTTCATCGAGCTAAATTAAATTTGTAGGTATATTTGCGTCCATAATGCCTGCGTTCAAAGACTAAAATAAAAAGCATTGAAACAAACGACGAAATATGCTTTAATAATGTTATTCTGATGTCGTATAAAGGAGATCACTCACGCCCAATACAAACTTTGGCCCATAATTAAAAGTGCCGGCTAACAAAAAATAAAGGTTTTAAGTGATTGGCCACATCAATTGGGTTATTTCATTGTTGGACACTAAGGGCTCTGCCTCATTAGGACGCCATAGCGACGTCGCCGGCTACGTATCCAAGCAGTTAATTTTGAAATGTATGGTACCTAACTCACTTGGCGACGGTTTGGCAACGTCGCCAAATTGGAAGCGTGGCCACGAGCTACAGTTCCCTACGTGGCTTCTGGATACTCTGGCGGCTTGGCGACGTTGCCACTATAATGTACTCGGTCTAGGTACATGGCGTCTCGAAATCTCACTTCTTTGTTATCTACGTCGTAGAAAAATAGAAACTATGGGTTCCTCTTTTATATCAGATCGAAGCCGAAGCGGTATTTTTTTTAAACTGTATGGAGATTTACGAAAATATCCTGCAAAATTTTTCAATTACACGAGCATGTCAATATCATCTTTTGACGAATTATTGAACTTATGTAGAAATGATTTAACTAAACAAGATACGATATTTAGCTACAGTTCTCTACGTGGCTTCTGGATACTCTGGCGGCTGACTGGCGACTGAGTGAGCGAATTGCAGTTTACCGAGTACATTATAGTGGCAACGTCGCCGCCAGAGTATCCAGAAGCCACGTAGGGAACTGTAGCTCGTGGCCACGCTTCCAATTTGGCGACGTTGCCAAACCGTCGCCAAGTGAGTTAAGTACCATACATTTCAATATTAACTGCTTGGATACGTAGCCGGCGACGTCGCCATGGCGTCTTAATGAGGCAGAGCTCTTACATGTTAATGGGATACGAAAGTTGAATTTATTCATACAAAAAGTGTAAAAATGATATGCATGCATTTGTAAAAAATCCTATTTTATCTCATTCAGGGGTCATAAATAACATTTTCCAACTTTAAACGCAATTTGTTCGGTTCAAATGTTTTTTTATTATGTCACGTGTTCTCATTTGGCCTAATTAATATATTCATGTCTTGTGTAGTACATGATTAAACAAGCAATGACCATCATATGCGAGCAGAACTCTTGTAGTATTACGTACTAGTTTTCCTACTTAGCTTTGTTACATCAAGCCCATTGTCAATACCCGGATGAAAAATGAGCAAGTGTGACCTGGACTGGGATGGTGCACCACAGTCACACTGTCCATAGTTGTTGAAACCCCACCTTACTATATTTTCATAGCAGCGCCCATCGTCAACACGTAAATGATTTAGCGATATTCAGGTTGAACGCTACTGATCACGGCCCGAGGGGAGTTTTTTCCTGTAGGTAAGCGACATATCCACAACTTTACTCTCAGTTCTTTTTTTCAACTGCATAGTGAACCTCTCTCTGACCACTGGGTGTATCTCGTTTAACGGTGTTGATTTAAGGCAGTTCTTAAACATCTGTGGCAACACCCCATGTCGTATTACCGAGCCGTCGGAGCAGGCTTTTTTGAAAACAAACAATGTTTTTGACATTTTGAGAGTGAATTTCAAATGTAACCGATCTATACTATGATACACCATGACTACACCAAGAAGTGCTGTACACGGGTGCCTCGTGGCGAAAGATCAATAGTTCTGTGTGGACTGTCGGTTGCGGAGATTGATTACACACGACTGTGTTTTGGGATAGATTTGGTCTGATTGCATTATTATCATAATATGCGTTAAGTTTTTCTGGAGCACTTTTAAGGTTTTCTTCAGCTTCTCAAATGTAATTGTGTTTGTTTCAAGACACGTCCTTGAGGCAGTCCATTCTTCTGGGACCGCCAACGTCTGTCGTTATTCAGAAGGTCCGAAAACGCCGGTCATTAAGCATTTCTCTAGGGGTATTCACAAAGCCCACGTCATTTGTCTGATTGAGCACTGTCGTATGCCGATGATAATCTACAAAAACGACACCGGTCGCTTTGTAAGTTTCGTAACCGTTTTCGATAAACGGATAATTTTTGAGTCAGACTAGTTCACCATTCGACAAATCTGAAGCACTGCCTTAAGTGTTGGTTTAATCATTTGTGTCAGATGATTCAGAAGAAGACGCTTGAAAAGTTTGTAAGTAGGGGAAAGTTGGGAAATGGGTCGATAGCTTTTAGGATCTTTAGGACATTTCTCTGGTTTGAGATGTGCCAGAACTTTAACTTTTCTCTTGAGCTTGGTCACTAACTACGCCTAGATATAAATATTTTTCAAATACTAATATTATTGTTTGCAAAATGTATTAAAATATCAGAACTTCAATTTCTAATAACAGCAAAAGTATCTGTCTCACAGTTTTGGTGCCTAGTTCCAGTCATGGTGCTTAGAAAAAAAAACGTTGGCCGGCACTTTTGAGTCTAGGCCCAAAATGATTGGTCTCCTTTAGGTTTCAACAAGCACCAGGTACCTGTGTCTCGAGCGTCCTCCGCAGACAGCGCACCTCGTCGCGGCGCCGGCGCCACGCCGCCGCCAGCATGAACCGGCCGATCAGCGCCGCCGCCTGCGCCGCGCTGCCGGCCAGCGGCGCGCGCACGCACGGCACCACCGCAGCATTCCTAAAATACAAAATGAAATGGAAATGTACAAGTGTAAGGAACACATCGCAATCGCTTCTATACACTCGTTAGTGCTTACTACACTTTTGACGTTTCGGCGTTCTTACGCTATACGTCTATCTGGTAAAGTTAATGTAGTGGACAGATCTGTGGATTTCAACTTTCGACATTGACTCAGACACAATAAACATACTTGTCCAGCTTAATCCTCTTAGTGGGCGTGAGGTCCTCCATGGACGCGGCCTTGGGCACCGCCTTGCTGGGCGGCGGCGCCGGCGCGCGCTGGAACTCGTGCAGGCAGCTGCGCAGGCGCGCCAGGTTGGGGCTCGGCGCGCACGACGTGCCCGAGAACTTCGTCAGCGGCGTCGAGAACAACTGCTTCTTGGGGTGGACGCGGGTGCGGCTGATATATACAATCACATTAATACTTTGTTGTCTGTTGTTTTATTGTGCTGTAGTTTAGTAGGGTTGGACAACAATTATTTCTAAATGTATAAATTTGTTTGCATAAAGAATCAACTTTTCAAGTGTGGACGACAACTATCAGGGGCCACATGATTTTAGAATCCATCAAGTTTTCTGGCAGTTATAAACGAGCAGTTATGACAATGTAGATAAACAGAAAATGACGTCACGGTACGAAAACCAGGCTGATAAGATTTCGCTATAACGGCTTGTGGTACGGTTTTTTGGAAGTACCTACGCATTCAAAATAGTTCTGTGATATGTGTTCAAGACTGACAAGTAGCCGTAGGCACTTCCTAAGTGTAAAGTAAGGCCTCACGGTGTGGGCGTGGCGTGCAGGTGGCTGCGCTCGCGCGTCAGCTCGCGCTCGGAGATGTCGCCCGCGCCGCTGCGGGCCACCGGCGACGCACTGCGCGGCAGCTTCACTGTGTGCTCCGGCATCTCACTTGATTTCAATAGTACTTTGTAAATATTTCGTAAAAACTGTGTTTGTTGGTAGCCAGATGACGTTTGATTGACCTGGGTGACTTTATTGAATTTTGTTTTCTATTATTTGAAAAGTTGTCAACTTGATGCTCGGATTGTGGAGGTTTTGTGTGAAATAGTTTGATTGGTGATAAACTTGCGCGTGTGGTGTTTTTAAAAAATACTAAATAGTAAACACAAAGACTGTTACAAAATAATGTTTACTAAAACAATTTAGTATTCCAGCCGTACCCCTACCTCATCCATAACCTAATTGCCCGCAGGTAACTAGATATTGACCTACCCTCGGCTAATTCCTGCGAGCGCCGCCCTCGGACGGTTTGTCGCCACCAAATTGGCATGTAGGCTGATGGCGTACGGCGCGATGTCTAGATGTTGGTGTACGTGTGTGAATAATTGAGGTGTGTGGAGCCAGGAGCCGCGGCGCCGGTGCGTGACGCACGCGGGCGGGCTGGACATCGCGGCGCGGGTGAGGCGACGACGGTTTACACTACTTTGCCTATTTTTAGATGCTAACTGTTAAATTTAGAAATAGTAAGAAGTCATTTGTGGTTTGTATACGCAATTTGAAACTATATTTGTGAGGAATATGTATAATTTAACACCAAATTGAGCAATACTACTAATAATAATAATAATATAATGATAATAAATCTCCAGACTAACACACCAATTATGTGGCCCTATGGTAAGCGCAGTAAGCGCTTGTGTTACAGGAACCACACAATGGACTAGGGGAGAACCTAGTTACACCCAGACATGAGCCAATGTCGAAAAACCATTTTGACGAAATTGGCCCGAACCGGGGATCGAACCCGGAACCATCCGCTTTACAGTCCGGTATAGTTACCGCTGCGCCACAGAGGTCGTCATAAAATAACAATACTAAACTAAATAATTCCTAATTCAAAATTTGAATTTTGAGGTTATTTGTGAAACATATTTTTATTTTTAACTCCTTTCCATACCCCCTTATATTCTAAAACAAAATAAATAAAACAAACTGTTATCGTACACGAACTACAAATCGATATAAAAAAGACATTCTTAACCCTTTTTACAGTCATTATACAACAATCATAAAACCTACTTATATATCTACATATTACAAAACTCGCATAACTTGATGCAACATGGGGTGAATAAAATAAGGGACGCTAACAACGCAAATTATAAACTACCTTCATAAAGTTTGATTTTCGAACGGTCGCGCCAAAAGAAAATGGCGGGAAAGCGCGGCGCCTCACGCGAGGCACAGGCGTCAGGCGCGCGTCCAGCCAGCCAGCCGCCGCGACTGTGGCGCCGCCTGCCGACGCCGACCCTCTGACTCACGCGGACTTTACGAACATACTACAAGCTTTCACATTTCACTTACTTAAAAGCTACTTATAACCTATTAATAAGTGCTATAACAATTCATCAATAATATTATCAATAGAAAAAGTACCAAACAGTTGCTTATAAAATAAGAGACAGCATTTGCTTTATTTGGTGTAATTTTTACTCTTTTTAATATAAAACTTTTCTCAGATCCTTCGCTGACTCATTCTTATACAACGGTGCTTAACAAGATCTACTGTTATAACAAGCATTACAAAATCCCTTCCCATCCCCGTCCCGTCGGCATGAATCTACTCCTGAATTCGTAATCGTTAACCCACGCGCGGGGTCGTGTGACTCACCGACACCCTCCAGCCCGCAGCTCCTGAAACTCCCTCGCGTACCTATTTCATTACCGGATGACTCATACTTTCAGAATCTTATTTGCGAAGATACTTCCAAACTTTGTTAGTCATGATACTAATTTGGATTAGGCTCAATCGAAATGATTAACTAACGTTTACATGCCCAGACATTACGTGTATAAATAAATATTTTTAATTTAAAAGAGCAGATAAATTAATGTCGCCATCAATTAAGCCCGAAACTGTGATGATCTTCATAAATTTTAACCCTTTCCAGAATACTTGAAAAAATGTCATCCGATTACCACTGGCTTACATAATAGCCTAGCTTTTGTTATAAAACTATAAGCTTCGAACGTAAATTCTTGATGTACTCTGAAGACAGGTAAATAAATTAACCTATTAACCTATGCAGACATCTATAAGTGCTACACAACTTTACGACCTTTATTTAATTTGTGTAACTGTGATGAATATTGAAGATCTAATAGTAATATGTGATGCATCCGTGATTTATATTCTATTACTTACTTACTTAAAAACTCTAAACCGAAAGTGTTTTTTTCTAGATTTGTATGATGTTTTATAAAGTACTTATCTTTTATTATTAAAAGTTCTAAAACCAGCGACTTTTAAAGCCAATATATCAGACGTGCAGTAGGATTACGCAAGGTTACATTTTAGATCCCGTTCGTTTCATCTACGTTTCTAAAAGTTTGTTTCTTTTTTAACATTATGGGTCAAAAATGAGTGTTTTATAATATTATTACTGTACAGCAGCGGTCGGCAACACGCGGCCCGCGGGCCGCATGCGGCCCGCCGAGGTCTTCTTTGCGGCCCGCGAATGTATAAAAAAAATATATAACGGGTGTAAAAAGACCATTTCCGTAGCCTGAAACCATGTATTCTTGAGCCTCAATAGTAACTATATTCACTAACATTATACCCAGAAAACTCAATTTAAAAAAGTTATTAAGGATTGAAAAGTCATATTCGCCGCTTGAAATCATCGCTCACACATCAACTGTCGGTTCAGTTGCGATTATTTACAGAGCAAATTAAATTAAAACCCTATTTAATTTGAAATCATCGCAAAATCTGTTAGTATTAATGCAATTTCGGAAAATTACGTAAAAAAAATTTTTTTTTTAATCATTTTTTTTTTTGCTTTAAACGTAACCAGTACCCCTCCAGCAATGCCCAGGTTTTGTTTTCGGAAGCAGTTCTTTTACACCCAGTATATAAAATACAGTAAAATTTCACATGTTTATTAAATTTTAAACCATTGATGATATTTTTGTAATTTATATTGTGATTATCACAAGTGTTGGCCCGCCTTTGGTCGATTTTTTCACCATGCGGCCCTTGCCTACTAAAAGGTTGCCGACCGCTGCTGTACAGTGTGCGTGTTGGTAAAAATTCTTGGAAACTGCGCATGCGTTTGGCGGCGACCTTGATAACTAGTTGTTTGGTTGGTCGGTTGGCCGCGACGCGACAAGCCGATCATTTTGATCCAGTCGCGCTCGCGTCGATAGTGTGGGTGCACGCTCGATCTGCTCGCGAGTGGTTAAACTTTCCTCGGAGTTTCTGTATCTGTGGAGTTAGTTTATGAATATGTGTGTAAACAAGTTGAAACTATAAAGAGTGTACCAGTGACGTGTGAGTGTAAGTTTTATTGGAGCAGCAGTGACACTGAGGATGGACATTACAGGTAAACAAACTTGAAATCTCGTACAACGGACGCTCTGCGGTAGCTATCTACTTTAAAGTGACACAAAGACTAAAAAAATGTCTAGAGACTTCCGCACATAAGGCAAATAGAACATTTGAATTCGGCGACAACCTTGTAGCTTTATATACAGACATAGATTTAGTATAGTAAAAGTTAATACGTCGCATCAAAAGTAAAAGTAATTGCGTACAGACAAAATATTACACAAGCCTACTTTAGACTAAATGTTTTAAATATTTTTGAAGTGTGCAGCGCTCAGAGTATGATAACCGTTTATAAGTCATAGTACGAGTAGACGGTAGGTACCTAGATGATGCGTAAATAATAAGTCGATTATTAGCCTCATTGATCCCATACAAACAGAGGTTTTTAGACGTTGTTTTATTATAGTTAATATCATTCGTTATTAATTAATTCGTTAATAATTAAATAATAATAATCTTACTTGAGTGTTGAATATTTATGGCATGTGTTTTGCTAGGTTGTATACGTAGTTATATGGTGTATTTGTTACCGGCAGTGTGTATAATCTGGTATTCTATACAATACCTAGGTAATGTATAAATACCTTAAACGTGCCGGTAATGTATGAAATATCATTTATTTTATACTTTGCCTAGGTATTCTATACAATACCGAATGCGTGTCCGGTAATGTATGTAATGCAGGTAAGATTATAATAAAAAACGTCAAAGACGAACTTTATTATGGTCTGTATTGCACTTTTATAAGTTTTTTTTTCTTTCTTTCAACTACCGATTTGTTGAACACATAACAATCACTGTTATAACTTTTTCTCGTACTTTTTTTCTTCATTTATTTTTGTCCTACCAACGGAATTCATAAAAGTCAGTTGCCATATTTTTTTAAATCTAAGTATCATTACTAAGGAATTTTTCGACTCTTATTTTTTTCCTTCTTAACTTTTTTCTCCGAAATAGTTAGTACGAAATATCAGGGTTGTGGTGCTTCGCCCTTTCATTGGTGCATTATTTTAATTATAGAACCTGTTTCATAAATATAAGCATATTTATGTTATGAGCATTTTATAGATTATCATTGATAAATATAGACCAAGGTGTATTTATTTTACACATTGCCGGTGGTATAGCAGGTAATCTATACAATGCCCAGGAATTGTATACATTTCCTAGGTAAAGTATTGAATTAATATTCATTTTATTTTATACATTGCCTGGACGCCCCAGGTATTCTATACATTACCTAGGTATTGTATAGAATACCTGAATTATACAGATTGCCGGTAACATTGATAAGAGTTATCTCAAGTCGAGATATCGCCACTCAATTACACGCTGCATATTATACAAAACTGAATGTAAAATTATTGTTTAATTAGAAAGTATAGAAAAAAATTGCTAGTTCTTAAAAAGAATCGACTTTTACGATTAAATACTTTTTAAGTATCGAAGTGACAATTTCACTCTGTAACTTATGAGATAAGATTACATTCATATAAATGTGTTAAAATAAAATAACTTTATCTCTAACCGAGGTCTAGGGTCAAGTTGTAGAAATATTTGCAAAATTAGTTACCAACCAGATAAAAAATATAATAAGTAATTAAGTCTTGATTAACAAAAAACAACAAAATACAGTCCCTGAAATATGACCTTTTCTAATTAGAAATTTAATACTTGAATGAATTAAGTAATTTTTCTTATTAGGTATAATTTTATTCTGCTTCGCGGAAATATGAACCTAGACAGGTAGGTACTTCTATTGAAAAAAATTATATACCTAAATTTTCCTATAATCATAAGTACTTAGGTTAAGTAATAATGCTTTTTAACCAGGCAATTGATTCAGAAGTAATTCTGGTAAATGCTTAGTACAGGTAACTTTACTTGTACGTATGGGTATGTAACATAATACAAAATATTTTCTTTTACGAAGTTTATTTCCTAAATGAGACACGGTAATCAATCTAATAAAAAATATGAACTTATACAAAAAAAACTTCGTATGAAAAAATCGGTGACTATGTCTATGACTATATCTATCAAATGAAATATTGGTACCATTTCTTTTATAAAAGTCTAAAAGAAAAAGGGGTAAATTTTGAAGTAGGAAGAGTTCAAGAAAAATCAGGCACTTTATTTAGGAACAACTTTAAAACTCCCTCTACTGTAAGTGTTTGTGTGAGTGAACGAGTTTTGCACACGATTAGCAGAATTGCGTACCAAATCTTTTGCAAGAAAGACTTACTTAACAGTCATTAGAGTCGACTTTCGTTCATGATTTGTTGTTTTACGAACTTAAAATATCCATACATATAAAAAAGTGAATCGTAGAATGGACATAAAAAGAAGAACAGCCAGCTGTAACGTTATAACGTTTCAAGCTATGTCTGTTACATTAAGGTGACGAATATCACTACTTAGTATAAAACAAAGTCGCTTTCTCTGTCTGTCCTTATGCCTCTATGTATGCTTAAATCGTTAAAACTACGCAACGGATTTTGATGCATTTTTTTAATAGAGAATGATTCGAAAGGAAGATTTATAATGTATATAATAACTAACATATATAGAGAAAAGGAGTTTATTCCGAATTTAACGCGTTCAAAGCCGCAGGAAAAAGCTAGTAAACAATAAGACAAGTATTAGTTTTTATACTTGATCATCTTCTGCCCTTTTAAGAGTTAGGAAAGTAAGTAAGGTAAAAGCACCTAATTCCGTGGTATTTTTGCAACATTAAGAAAGATACAGTGATATTAGGGATAAGAAATGCGATAAAAGACCATAATAAAGTTCGTCTTTGACGTTTTTTATTATAATCTTACCTGCATTACATACATTACCGGACACGCATTCGGTATTGTATAGAATACCTAGGCAAAGTATAAAATAAATGATATTTCATACATTACCGGCACGTTTAAGGTATTTATACATTACCTAGGTATTGTATAGAATACCTGAATTATACAGATTGCCGGTAACATTGATAAGAGTTATCTCAAGTCGAGATATCGCCACTCAATTACACGCTGCATATTATACAAAACTGAATGTAAAATTATTGTTTAATTAGAAAGTATAGAAAAAAATTGCTAGTTCTTAAAAAGAATCGACTTTTACGATTAAATACTTTTTAAGTATCGAAGTGACAATTTCACTCTGTAACTTATGAGATAAGATTACATTCATATAAATGTGTTAAAATAAAATAACTTTATCTCTAACCGAGGTCTAGGGTCAAGTTGTAGAAATATTTGCAAAATTAGTTACCAACCAGATAAAAAATATAATAAGTAATTAAGTCTTGATTAACAAAAAACAACAAAATACAGTCCCTGAAATATGACCTTTTCTAATTAGAAATTTAATACTTGAATGAATTAAGTAATTTTTCTTATTAGGTATAATTTTATTCTGCTTCGCGGAAATATGAACCTAGACAGGTAGGTACTTCTATTGAAAAAAATTATATACCTAAATTTTCCTATAATCATAAGTACTTAGGTTAAGTAATAATGCTTTTTAACCAGGCAATTGATTCAGAAGTAATTCTGGTAAATGCTTAGTACAGGTAACTTTACTTGTACGTATGGGTATGTAACATAATACAAAATATTTTCTTTTACGAAGTTTATTTCCTAAATGAGACACGGTAATCAATCTAATAAAAAATATGAACTTATACAAAAAAAACTTCGTATGAAAAAATCGGTGACTATGTCTATGACTATATCTATCAAATGAAATATTGGTACCATTTCTTTTATAAAAGTCTAAAAGAAAAAGGGGTAAATTTTGAAGTAGGAAGAGTTCAAGAAAAATCAGGCACTTTATTTAGGAACAACTTTAAAACTCCCTCTACTGTAAGTGTTTGTGTGAGTGAACGAGTTTTGCACACGATTAGCAGAATTGCGTACCAAATCTTTTGCAAGAAAGACTTACTTAACAGTCATTAGAGTCGACTTTCGTTCATGATTTGTTGTTTTACGAACTTAAAATATCCATACATATAAAAAAGTGAATCGTAGAATGGACATAAAAAGAAGAACAGCCAGCTGTAACGTTATAACGTTTCAAGCTATGTCTGTTACATTAAGGTGACGAATATCACTACTTAGTATAAAACAAAGTCGCTTTCTCTGTCTGTCCTTATGCCTCTATGTATGCTTAAATCGTTAAAACTACGCAACGGATTTTGATGCATTTTTTTAATAGAGAATGATTCGAAAGGAAGATTTATAATGTATATAATAACTAACATATATAGAGAAAAGGAGTTTATTCCGAATTTAACGCGTTCAAAGCCGCAGGAAAAAGCTAGTAAACAATAAGACAAGTATTAGTTTTTATACTTGATCATCTTCTGCCCTTTTAAGAGTTAGGAAAGTAAGTAAGGTAAAAGCACCTAATTCCGTGGTATTTTTGCAACATTAAGAAAGATACAGTGATATTAGGGATAAGAAATGCGGTTTAGGGTAATAATACAACTTTATAAGATGAGCGAACTAATATACTTTACAAATGTATAATTATTTTTAAAATTTTCAATGGCTTTATATTTAAAATAAAACAAAATGTAAGCTGAGGCGAAAAACCCTAATTCCGCGGTAAAAATCCTAACTCCGCGGTAGTTGGGCACCTAATTCCGAGGTATCAATTTGTAGAGAAAGCCCGTTTAATAGTATTACCTATGCAGCAAATTATGCTTATTATCATGGAATATTTACGATACTTACTCTGTTTATTGATTCTATGGAATAAAACATTTGTAGTAGATAATTTATAATCGAAACAACATTTATAAATAGAGTTTATAGCCAATAATCTTTATATTGATTTGAACTCTCTAAAGTTGATATAAAGAGGAGCCTGAAAGTAAACAAAATATTGATAATTATATGCATTCTGTTGGGTCTCCTTACATTGGAAAAGTAGCACGGCATTACGTTCCGATTTATTTTCCATATAACTTAAGAGGGGGTATACAGGTAAATTTCAAGTCGTAATTTGTATTTTTACCCTAGAAAACAAAGCACAAATTACCCGAAAAAAATACCATAGATATTAAAGCATATTTCCAAGGGACTGATCAGAGTGAAAACATAAAAAAATAAAATTTTCTCGATAAAAAAAAATCACGAAGTTAGCTCTAATTTTCAACTATTATTCATTTATTTCCAATATTATGCATACTATTGAGCCAATATTTTAATACATACTATCAAATTATATTACCCAGGGACTCTACTAGCGATTTTAGAAAATAATGTATACTTTACGAGTTATTACATTAAAACTTATTCGGCGCTTACTACGTTTTTATTTCGCGCAGAACGCTTTCGTCTGTCGCACCTGTCCTGGGATCTAAGGCATGTTTTGTTTCATGGTTTAGTTGTGTTCGCTCCGTTGAGACAAGAGGACTGTGTTTCTGTGCTCCGGGGCCGAAAAAATCTTCGTTTTAATTTCTAATTCTTGTTTGACTATGAAAAAAAACTTTAAAATATGGCTAGCAAAAAAACGCAGCAAAAGAGTATTTAAGAAATTAAAAATTTATCTCATGGCTAATTTAAATACATTTTAATGGCTTTTAAGACAAGTTACAATGAATAGATCATAAATCACAATATATATTATTGTAATTTCTTTCTGTCTTTCTGTCTATTGCAGTACAGATACAAGACACCGCATTTTGAAAAAAAGGTCATTGTATAAAGCACATAGTAAAAAAAACATTATTATAAATAAATTATTATATTACATACTTACCTTTACGAATTATTTACCACCAGCAAAAAGTGCAGTACAGTCAGCATCATATTCTTCGTGACGACTACTGTAGCCAAATAGTTGATAACACCCAGTCATCATTTTCATCGTATCAAAAAGTGTCATCACATTTAATCGGGACCTTCACGTTGTACTAATTTATCGAAGCGTCCAGAAAGT
Organism: Emmelina monodactyla; assembly: GCA_916618145.1. Taxonomy (NCBI): domain Eukaryota; kingdom Metazoa; phylum Arthropoda; class Insecta; order Lepidoptera; family Pterophoridae; genus Emmelina; species Emmelina monodactyla. The sequence goes on from OU745300.1 coordinate 627,707, forward strand.
CTTATAGAAAGTTGCATTCAATTACGCATCAACCAAAGCGCCATCGATATCGAAGCGCCCAGCGAAATATATAAATACGCTTTCTTCTTCTAATCGTCAAAAAATAAACCAGGAACGCACAAGTGTGTAAGAACCTATGTTTTCAAACTTCAAAAACTTTCTAGCTTTTATTTTCCGGTTCCAAGCTTTCAGGTAAAAGTCACAGTCGGCGCCGAACAATCAATTTTATGTACTAGCATTTCATGTTAAAACGTTTTAGCAAGTGAGCCTTGAAATAGTGAAATTAAACTACGAGTAATTTTAACGGGTTTTTACGCGTTTTATTAAATTAATTTTGATTTTCCGACGTTTCGGCCTTTTTACAAATGCCGTGGTCAATGGTAGACTGAGATTGATGTCTTCATAGATTATAGTAAAAAACGATTTTTAATTTTCTCGCATAGTTGTTCGGGTTCACGCAATAGACGCTGACAGTGTCTTGGTGTTTGTGCTTATTTGTCTGCTGGTTGTTCTTTTTTATTTTGCTAAGTATTGGATCCCACGTTGGTGATAGCATCCAACCATCTTCTCTATTGAAGTTAGGGTGTTTTATAATTTCAATACTTTCTCTTACCAACCTAGGAATAAAATGTTTCTCTTTTGCTAGGATTTTAACGGTATCAAATCTTAGATAGTGGTTGGGCTTATCCATGGAATGCTCACAGACTGCAGGTTTTGTATAGCGACGCTTACAGTTTAATTTTAAGTAATAACAATCGCGTAAATCTAAGAAGTTACATAGAATAGTTAGTTCAGTTAGCATTCAAACTTTTTGCTAGACACATTTTTATTCCTAAATTTTTAAATATTTTTTATTTTGTTTGAAATTTGAACCTTCTTCAAAGAAGTTTCATATTTTACACAACAGATACCTATCATTTCTTGACGTATAATTAAGCAAGAGCCAGATGCAACAACTTTCCTTAAAATAAATATTTGCCGCGCGTAAATAAGTCATAATTTCCGATCATAAAATTATTTTTAGGGTTATTGAATCCTACTATAAATTATTTTTCAGGTAGGTATCCTAACATTGGTATTCAAAATAAAATATAAATTCGTGGACAAGTAGGAACAGCAAGGACTAATAAATCATATATTGATACACGTATAATGAAACAGAATTAAAACTTTAACTTGTTCTTATTTTATTTACTTATGAACATCCGGCTCCTTAACTGAAATGTTCATGTGACATATTGATTTTTACAATACGTATTTATCTACTTATTTTATTTCATGTTAGCCTATAAAAGTAGTACTTTGATTTTAAAAATAAACTAGAGACCAGTCCCGCGTTTGCATGTTGCACTTTTAATGCTCTCCGTTAACAAAGAAAGATGCAAAAGGTTTATCAGAGGTATCGATGAACCGATTTGTGGAATATTTGAGAATGTTGTTTGTAAGGTTCCGTACCCAAAGAATAAAATCGGAACACAAATACTAATTTTCCGCTGTCTGTGCGTTTGCACATCAGTCTGTATCTCATAGGCCGTGAGAGCTAGACAGTTGAAATTTTCACATAATATATTTTCGTTGCCGATAGAGCAACAAATATTTAAACCAATATAAATAATGATATGGAACGTTTTACCCGCGAGTCTGACTCAATTTAATAACTTAGAAAACAACATGGCAACTCCTTTATAAATGTTTAAGTTACAACTGAGTAATTTCAGTAAATATTTATGACAACGAGGGTCAAAATTAATATTGTAATGAAATCAAATATTTACATGAAACAGATAAAAACTAAAATAATTTAAATATGTTTACTATATACATAAAAAAACGTACGTTGCATGTTCCTTCGGATCCTCATTTATTGCAACTACTGATACTCTTACTACCTCTTGACAATTTATGATATTCTAGTATGTGTTTATTATTTAAACGATTTAAAATGGTATCTTTGAATTGAAATGCAATTTGATCATCTTTCTGAATGGTGATGATAGTTTAAATTGCTTGATGAAAATAAAATGTTGTTTTAGTTTTCATAAAAAAATGATTTTTAATAATAAAATCATTGCAAGTCATCTTTTGGACCCCATGCTCATGAATCGTCTATCGGATGCCACAGCCCTGACACCATCGCTGCTAGCTAGAAGTAAACAAACTAAGCTACATGCTTTACATCACTACATAGTATAAAACAAAGTCGCTTTTTCTGTCCCTATGTCCCTATGTCCCTTTGTATGCTTAAATCTTTAAAACTACGCAGCGGATTTTGAAGCGGTTTTTTTTAGTAGATAGAGTGATTCAAGAGGAAGGTTTATATGTATAATAACATAGTACAGGGAAAGCAGTTTTACTCCAAATTTAAGGCGTGCGAAGCCGCGCGGGTAAAAGCTAGTTTTCACTAAAACTTAAAAAAGACTTCAATCTGTCAAACAGAATCTAAAATTAAATTCTCGTGTCTTAGATCAATGGATAATTTTGTTGACTCTTTCTTAGTTATGAAAACCTAGTAACATATTTATTTAAACACATATGGATACCATTCTATTCAGACGTAGATATTACGTATGTATTAAAGCATGCCTTTACAAACAAAATATCTTCTTTATAAAACTGGGAGCCCAGTAGTTAAGACCCCGTCTTATTCTATATCTCATAAATACATTTTTTTAATCAAATAAAGTTTTCTGTCATAACAGTTTCATCTAGACACGCTGCCTGTCAAGCAAAGTACACCTCTATTACATGAAGCATAAAGTGGTTTTCTTACTTTGTACCGAAGATTGTGAATACCCTGAGCGCTACGTTACTGATGGCGCTTTGGTTGATACGGGATTGAATGCGACTTTCTATAAGGCTTCCTGCACGCTACGATAAATTAGAGCAACCTGAATGTTCTGATGAATGTGATGACACTGGCTGATTCCATGAAAGAGAGGACTCTGGTTGTTTTCAAGTATTTGACTACATTGTATGTTACAAACTATATGGTGCTGACTGTACAGGTACAATCAGTCAACGGATTCTGAACAAAAAAATATAAGTAAATATAAACATTCTAAAAACAACATTACAAAAAAATATATTATACACTTACTTACCTTTGCGTATTATTTACTACAAGCAAAAAGTATTTTTAGCGTTTCAAACAACAGCTAGGTGATCCGGCACTCACTTAGCCGGTATTTATCTGATTATTTTAGGTATAATGTGCGCGATCGCTCTAAACACGCGGGAGCATCGGCGTCACCGGACGACGGGACGAGAGAGGGGCGTGTGCGGCGCGCGGGTGAAATTCGATTTTTTTCTGGGTTTATGCGCGCTCTTAATTCCGTGGTATATACCTCGGAATTACGGCCCGACCCGAAAATTAATATTTCTAAATCCGAGTAATATATGTTTTTTAATATTACTAAATCAATGTTGTTATTTTATTTAAAATAAACAAATGAATTATAATTGATAGTTCTGAAAAGATATTGTTACTAGAACATAGCATTAAAACGATTACAATATTGGTTACGTTTTGGAAAAAAACGTCGAATTTTACTCTTGTCATATATTTTGATTCCTATTTAATATGTGAAATATATTCAAAACACTAACACGGAATTGGATTTTCTAACCGAATGTTAATCGATTCTTTCAATTTTATTGCCAGAATAAAGGAAAGTTGATAAAAATTACGTGAAAAATTAAGATGAAATGAACACCATGATTTCCTTATTCCGAGGTATACCGCGGGATAAGGACTCGGTACAAAAAAATGGACGGTAATGCCGATGTATTTTCAACACGAAAATTCTTAAAAAGTAAGCTATAAATACATGTTATTAGAACAAAAACTTAAAGATTAAACGTTGTGCTATCGAATTAATATTTAGAAACCGATCTTATCTGTTAGAACTATAATGATAATCACTCTTCTCGTAAATTGAACGTTACGGTGAAATGGCACGAAAATGTATGGCGCATCCTTTCACCTCGTTCGCCAAAGCTTAATTGTTTTATAATTATTATGTTTTGCGCTTTTATAATAATATTAGCACTAAAATCTGTTCTTAATTAAATTATCTTAATGCTGAAAAACTATAACATCTAAATATATGACGGAAACTATAAAAAATCTTAGTTTTTCTATTTACCGCGGGTTTGGGTTCCGTTTTTAGAACCCCACGGAGTTAGGTGCTTTTACCTTATTTATTTCTTTCTTAAAAGTGTTTGAAGCACAAAAATTATCGGCAACTCTGCTTTGTGGCATAACCGTAGTGAATTGTAATAGAAAGGCGGTTGTTGTATTTTGAAATCAGAACAGCATTAACGCGGACACATCCGTGACGGATATACCTAAAATTGAGTAATTTTAACATTTTACTGAAAATATATGCAATTCATTATCCCGATATTTAAATATACAAGATCCCCTTGTTTTGTAAACAGCAATTTCATATGATATCGATAGGCAACCACAACTTAAATCAAAATAATTCTGAAAATTTTACATAATCAGACTATGTGATTCAGTTTTAAGTTAACGTTAACGTTTGGAATACTACATGTTCTTAGGAACACTATGAGTATTTGATAAATAGTGCAAATGTAATTAGAATAGGTAGATAAAATTGCAAAAATACAACCGAACCTGCACAAAAACACATTATTTTCGTCCTTCTCTTATGATTCATGGCAACGATGGCAAGTCGCCATTCGTATATCCACCAATTTAATTTAAATCCCTTGATGATTTTGATTTCCACCATTTTACATTTATTATTTCAGGAGACATATTTCAATTAAGGTTTTTTACTAAATTATCATAACACCTGTAATAAGTGTTCCCTACCTAGTTCTAGTGAATCCTATCTAGTTAGTTATTACATTTGATCTAGTCACAGCAACTTCTCACTAGCCGTGTTATTGCAGAGTACGTGATGTCCCCGGAGGAGCAGGCGGGGCTGTCGCCGCGCGCGCAGCTCGCCGACGCCGACTACAACCACGCCGCGCTCAACGAAGTCTGTGAGTAAACACATGTTGCTAGCGCTAGGCGCGTTTCATTATTGTGGTTCAATATCACTAGCAGATGTTTTTTTGGCCCGTTGCAATCTCGTCTATCTACTGATCTACTCGATAGTCGAGGCTTAGCACCGTCGGCCGCGGTCAGTCCAAGGATGGGTGACCGCTAGTGGCATTATATCCCGAGTTTCTCCGTGCTTCGGAAGGCACGTTAAGCCGTTGGTCCCGGGTACTTTTCCACCTCGTACTCGTCAAGTCAAGTCAGGTGCCTAGTAGACAGGTGGCTTGAAAAATACTAAGAGTAGGGTGGCCACTACCCTACAGGAACCATGTCAGAGGCGGTTTCCAAAAAAAAACTCTGACACTAGATGAATATGTGCTGCAAGAGTTCATATTCATCAGACGAAAGAAGAAGAAGAAGTCTCATAAATCTCATGTTCGCATCATAAGATAGAAAATTCAGATTATTGAAGTTTATCTCACATCAAAATCCTAAAAAAACTGCACTATATTTTTTATCTTAACTCATAATCTTCTGTTGATTGAACAACAGAATGATCCTTTTATATATTGACTAAGTCAGTAACGAGGCTGTGTATTACCTAGTAAGATAGATACAATTCAATTTATTAACTACTAGTGGACGCCCGCAACTCCGTTCGCGTGGAAGTCGGTTTCCCGTGGGAATGAGAAGTTTTCCCGCGGTAAAAAGTACCCTATGTCCTTTCCCAAGTTCAGTTCTTCCTTCATACCAAATTTCATCAAAATCGGTTCAGTGGTTTAGGCGTGAAAGCGTAACAGACAGACAGACAGACAGGCAGAGTTACTTTCGCATTTATAATATTAGTAGGGATTTTAGATTTAAATGCGCTCATAGCTAGGGGCTTATCTCTAAGTTTATCTTGCTATATATTCAAGCTTGTAAATTAACATTATTTTTTACAAAGTGCCCCTTGTTAATTAGCATTTATTTAGGAAGTAAATCGCTCAAGTGAAATGCGAATACGAAGGAAATAAATTGAAAATTACCCATAACCTAAATCATTTATAAATGGAGTACCTAATTATTCATCACATTGGAAACCCCACACAAAACATTTGTAAAGTATATTATGATTTTACTAATTTAGTTAGTATGTTTCTGCAACTTGCAAAACAATCGAGTTACTGTGTTGCTGTCCACGGTTCAACATACCTACTTGTATTTGTAAATAGTAAAGAAAATAAATTACTAACGAGCAAAAACTAACCTACTCACGAAATATTTTTTATAATATAAAATTCCATTCATGAAAATCTACAAAATCAGGTCGTTTTTAATTCGGATCAAAGTGAAATGACTTCTATATGAAGTAGGTAACGATCTCCGTCTAAGTGATAATATTATTTACCAACAATAATACTGACGCAATAAGTAACACTGGGATATCAAAGAAATCTCAGCGATTCATCACACACATAATTTTGCGATGAAAATAACTTCAACGGTTTGACTCGACCACGCGGTCTGGCTGATCTAAGCCGCGATACCTGGCGCCAACGTTATAAAAATACTTCTGTAACTACGTCGTTTATTTAAATTTCACACACACTGGAGTGGTTTTGATAACATTTAAATGTTCGCGTTCTTTATTAAAGCGGTTATTATTATTTAAAAAGACCGCTAATTCCTTACTTGTTACCAAAACGCAAGAATTGTGTTGAAATTATAGAGTTGTTCATCTGATAGCGATGCGCCCGAGTGGGAGAATAGAACCGTTTAATTCTTGTTAAAAAGTATGTACACGGAACAAATTTAAAAATTATTTATAACCGGTCGAATATTAAATTTACTCGTATATTGTAAAAATACGTCACTTCTATAAATAGGAACCGTAAGAGCATTTATTTTAGTAATGTTTATCTTCTGTCGGGCTATCTCTGCTATCGCGACGTGGTTGTGTCGCGGTGCAAATGCTTGTTGTATTGTGTAAGCAGTGTTCCTTGTTTGAGTTAAATTCTGCGTAAGTAAATGAACGAAGTTGTGCCCCACTTGAGAGATAGAAACTCGTTTATTTTACTAACTATATATTTTTATTGATAAAAATAAGATTTAGAGATTCCTCTAACTTTAAGAAATTAATAACTTAAACCTTAAGATATGCCTTAGTCATTGTAATTTTAACTAATCTAAACTAGTTAATCCTTAAATTAAAACAAAGTTTAGATTTAAGACAATATGTGTTAAAATATTTATTTGTAGGATCGTTCTATATTAAACTGAGAATAATGTAACCGTAGTTAAGTTCATATCCATTACTTTTTGAACATTGGTCAAGGTGTTTACAGGCCACAGAATACAGGGCTTTAGGAGAAAGTTTGGTAAATAGCTCGACTACTTAGCGGCAAAACTTTTAAAAACATACATGAGTTTTAAACGATACGTCAGTTTTTTATTTAGACTTTCAACCATATGTCAGTAAACTGTCACTAACGTGATAACTTCAATTAAACAATTGTATGATTGAGTCAATTGATCGATATTGTATCGGCGCGCGCGCCGGGCACATGGACGCAGACAATGTTACGATCTATCAGACGCGTTTGTCTGTGTGCGTGTGTGTGGGAACTGACTGTTCGATTGTGAGGAAGTTATCATAAAATAACCGTAGCAGTTAAACCGGTTTGTCACAGAGATCAGGCCAACAACTATCTTGCTATTTTTTTTAAGTTGGTGAATTGAAACATAGCTTAAGACTTTGACCGATAAAAAAATATGTTACGGAATTTTAATGCCGAATCAAAAACTAAAAGATACAAGTTTAATTAAACAAACAAATTCAAAAGTTTAATGTGCGTTTGTTTACAAAATAAAGTTCTATGTTTATACCCTTAACACATGTTTCCGTATAAAAGACTTCAACGCGGTAAATAGAAACTAACTCAAATAATTTACATTTTTTGTTAAATAATTATTTTATACTGCATGGAAGATTAGACCCAAGAAGTTTGATGTCAAAAACCAGCTGATTTTCAGAGGCTGATTGACTTGTTTCCATGTAATAAATACAAGTTTGAGCTGTTGTGTTCATTGTTGTGTCTGTAATTATGAGAGAAGCCTCGTGGGACGTCTGCGAGCTACTTTTTTTTTACAATAAATTGAAGTAGGCTTCAATATGGCAGTGAATTTTGTGGTTGAGAAGATCAATCATGGTTATAACCATCAATTGTAGAGTGTAATTGTACACTTGTAGATTTTACACACACACACACATATTAGGAAAACTTTAATAATAATATTGTTTCGTTAAAATATTGTATCTCAAGAATTGTACCGCGTGGTATCTTATAATTGTGTTTTTTTTTTGGAAATAGCTTAGTCGAAGAACTTTCATATTTATCTTTACATTGTAAATGTATTTTTATAAGCTTGCCCTAATTTGCATGTTTATCTAAAATACTTTAATCGCACCAACAATTATGCTATGCGACCAAAAAGTATCGAACGAAGCGAAAATATTTACATACGTAGCGATGGACGAACCTGACGTACCCTGCGACACGGTCCGCGTAGCTGACGAAACTGAAATGGTGGCCGCGTATGCCAGACTGTTAGGCATTAGGAAACGCAATATGATCGTATATCTATCTGTTTCTGTTTTGGAGATATTCGCGTCGGAACTACTTACCCCCGGCACTTTCAGCCCCGGTCTCCCTTATAACTAACTGTGAATGAGTCCATAAGCACTAAAACATACAAACTCGATTGCTTACAGAAGGGTAAAAAATAAACGGACAGTGAACATTGAATTTTATGAAATAATTTAATACTATTTTAATAAGTCGTTACCTAATAAAGCTATTTCGCGATCTTGTAAACGAACAAATGGATTCCGTTTAATTTTTTTTAATTTTGAGTACCTTTTCATGTACCTACAACTAACTGTTTTATATATTTGATATATGTATACCGACGAAACATAACTTTTCAATATCCGTAAAAATACTCGCAGATGGAATATTTTTAAACATATTCGGTGTCGAGTTTGCTTGCAGCCCGACTCGTTAATTATAATAAGTGGGGAAATTTCATTGCATTCGCATCGCGGCTTGCGGACCTTGAACTTTTGGTCAAATAAGTAAGCGAAGGTTCAGTTTCCGGAAATGTAGGTTTTTTTTGTAAGTGTAGACGTTAATAAACTTTTCCGGAGTTATGAAAATTTTCAACAATGTTAAAATAGGTGTCCTACGTTTGTATAATGTTTTGCCAGTTGCTAGCAGCCGTATATAAAATAGGTACTTCTGTTTTATAGTTTAGCAGTCGTCATATAAAGTGTAATATCTGTAATATTGTAATATTCAATTTATATACATGAATCCGAACAGGAATTCATAATTGAGCTTTTATTACTTGTATAAGAATCTATTATAAAGTTGGTCTATTATAAAGTTTGTGACATCTATATACATAAGGTAGGTATACCAGTTCAGTACAAATGTTCCAAGTATATAACACCGAGCATTACGCGACTGGGAACCCAGGACCAGGACCCAGGTTATGCGCGTTCTTTTTCCAGTGTCTATGTTACGGCTAATACCCGAAGTGCGGCTACACCTAGTTTTAGCAGGTTAGAAGTGTTTTTAATATGGAAAACTGTAAAAAAAATATATACCTATGTATAGGTATAAAAACTGGCTTCAATCATGAGTCGACGGAGTCCCGCGTAGCGCGTTTTTCTGGGTGGTATCAAAAAAGTAACCTAACTAACCTAACCTATTGATGTTCTAACCGGCTAAAACTAGGTGTAGCCGCACTTCGGGTATTAGCCGTAACATCTATAACTACAAAATCTTGGGTCTTAATGCGCTCAGTGATTTTTATTTATTACTAAAAAAACTATAAAATACCTTTCCATAGTAAGTAAAGAGAAGCTGTTACGTCACTCATTACGTGATAAAAAAGTGATTGAAAATCGCAAAACGTATCTAACACTTGTCTTCCTTGATCTATAAGTGCTTGTTTGTGTTGCAGTCGAGGCCATCCACCTGGCGGACCCCACCACGTGGCCGCTGGTGGGGGCGGACGAGGCGGGGGCGGGGGGGCGCGGCGCGGGCGGGGGAGCCCTACGTGCACATCGTGGAGCAGCCGCATCCTCGCGCGCTCAGGTAACTACGTCACCGCTGGTGAAAGTTGGACAGTGCCTGAAATATCACCAATTGATGACAATGGAGGCAAGTTGGTAAGGGGGTAAAAGGTTTTGTACCTTGGCTGATGAAACCTTCCCAATAAAAAAGCGTCATGCATGACTCACATCGTAAATTGTCGCGAAATCTTTCCCTCTCCGTTACGTTATCCAGAATCTTTTAAATCGTCTAATCTTTCTAAGGAAGAGTTGTGTAGTGTGTGATTATTTTTAAACTAATTTTGAAAACAATATGGAAGTAAAATAGATACGTGCCTAGACCGTAGATAAAATAAAGGTGTTTGTTGCAGTAATATTATCACTGACGCACTTCACTGACCTCAGTCCATGGTCAACTGAAAACCAAATATGGTCTCGTTAAAATATGTTTATATTCAGTAAGCAGCAAAAACAGTGGGTGTTCTAAATAATTCCTATCAAGACTAGGGCTAGATAATATCTAATTACTTTTTGGTCTATTTATTCTACAATGCCTCTAAAGCAAAAAAAGCACGTCATTACTTAAAATAACAAAAAAAAATGTCTCACACTTGTTTATGTTTGGTAACTAACATCTTTAGATAATTAGCCAACAAATATTGTATACAATGCCAAACAAGTATATGATTCACTCATCGTAGTACATTCACTAACGTTATGTAAATTATATTACTCATACCATTTTTAAAATATCGAATGCGCAAGAGTTCATAAACTTGGTTCAACCGTGTCTTCTGTATCGGATCGAGTTTATGAAGGTGTGTGTGGGTTCACAAATATATTTATTTCAAGTTTTTTTCGTGGATTGGTTTTAACTGGTGAAACCAACGTGGAAACCAGTTTAGTGGCGATTTCCGAAATTAAATTGCGCAGGCTCTGATTATATTATGGATCGCGTTTTATGCTTTAACATGAATAAAACAATAACAAAACAAAGTTGATTTTGTATCTGCTTGTAGTGAAAATTCTAAGAAAAAGAAATAAAAACAGCTAGATAATTTATTGTAAGTATAGGATTGCAAAACGTAAACACTTGCGGTTTGCTCTGACGACCTAGTCTTGTCTATATCTAGTCACCTGTGCACCAGTGTAACATTATCAGTTATACACTCATAACAAGTGCATAATGAATAAGGAAAACTGCATTCGAAATGTTAAAGTGAAAATGAATGCGCGCGAGTCGATTACGCAACCACAACGTAGTACTCGTATATAATAACCAAACCACTTGTTGATGAAGACTTGGGGACAGCTACCTACTTCACTTGTTGTTGCACGCAGAAGGTTGGGACAATTAAATAACATGTCAATGTTTTTATGTGATTCTATGATCATTAGCCTAACCATCCACAAATAAATAGATATTACCTAAATAGTTGGACCAACTTGTCAGCAAACTCATGTAGATACGTAATCTGTATTTAAACCAGTTTTTTTTCTAGTGTAAGTTTTATAGTTGACTCGTACAAAGAGTCGTCGGCCAGTGAACGCAATAGAGCTGTGCTCGCGCATGCATAATCAGGTTATTTTTCACACAATTATCTATCGGAACTACAGACAGGCAATTCTTTAGAAATAAATCAAATACCTACATGGGTTGAATAACTAGATACGTAACTGCGAGCAAATAAAAACAGATTAAAATGTATACCTAATATCTAAGTTGTTTAACATCATTATCATTACACAGTATAAATCCAAGTCGCTAATTCTGTTTGTATGTTTGGCCGCTAACTCCTCCTAAAGAACGTAACGGATTTAAATGCGGTTTTCTCCATATTTTAGGGTATTTATTCATTTTAATTTGTAAATAAACAACGTTTAGAAAAAGTTTTTTTAAGTTAGCAAAAATGCAAGGGTTCGCGAGCAAGTCGGCAAAATTACACCATTGCGAAGCGTGGGCGGGTCGCTCGTTAATAAATAAACATATGAATAACTGTGAAGAATTACCTAAAAGGTGTAGAGCAGCGAGTGTTGTGCATTTGTAAGAGTTAAAGTACGTTATTTAATTTAGTTTCTTCATTCCGAAGCCACGTGCGGCGCACGCGTCGAGTTACTATGATCAAAGGTGAAGCTATTTGCTCAATAAACTCCCATAAGTTGAGGTGTGGAAAGGAAGCAAATGAATATCGCTTATTATTGAACAATTTAGGTATTTACCCACTAAAATAATAAATCTCATAGTAAATTTTTTGTTATATTATTTATCAAATAAAGAGTTTTGTAATTTATTATATAGGTATATCTTAAATTCCTATCAAGATTTTACGAAAAGTTGTTAAGATATTAAAATAACTTGCATCATTTACATTGTTAAAAGCGGACAATTCTTTAAAATACTTAGAAACATAGTTATTTAGCTTGTTCAAACGAAACAGGAAAATATGATATACATGCTTCTACTTATATTACAAAATACATTACCTACTTATATTGTTTACATCAAACTTTACTATTTCACATTCAGAAGACTAGACGATTACCTAGGTAGGATGCCTTTGATGGCCCTACCGAAATAGATCTCTTATCAACTCCGAATAAAAAGTTGATAAAAATGCCAAATTTCACATATGTGAATAAAATTGGTTTACAAAAGAATCTTTCGCTGTGAGCATACGAGTATCTGTAGCTACTCCGGACTAACTACATTGTTACTAAAAATTCACGCGCAATTCGTGGAGTTATTTATGGTTGCTCGTTGTTCTCTCCTCACACAACTCGTGTAGGTACTACACCCGCATTTGGATGTTAATTATCTACCTACAGATAATTTTAATGATCGTGTTAACATGATAAATCTTCTTTCTCCTTCCGTGTGCCTTTCAGACTCAGTAATGTTTCATATTACAGACGCCAAAAGGCAGCAGAGTTTTCTGGTATTAGGATAATAACAAGCCAACTTTTGGCTCCTAAGTTAGCAAAATTACTAAAATAGTTGAAAATACTTAAGTCAAGCGTTATAATTAAATAAACTTTCTTTTAGTTCAAAATTAACTGTACACTACATTGGCAAATATCACTTAACTACACATTGATTGCTGACAATTATAATGTCTAACAATATCTTAACATTAAATTGTGAATATGGGACTGCGTGTATAGTATTAAAACTTTGTTTCGGCCGCGTATGTATTGTCGTAGATAATCAGCCACACACCGATCAACCAACAACCTTTATTGAATGAGCGAGTGAAGCAAAACTTTCTACACATAATTGTTTTTGGTAAAGTTACTGCCCCATGTTCTTTCTTAAGATAGGGATTCACCTCGGACCACGCGGGAAGATATCTATTATTTCAGACTGGCAATTGCCATTAGTCTTGACGTCCTTTACAACTTCACTGAAGGCACTACAGTCTGCAAACTTTATATCCATGTGTGACCGGCGCGGCTGCCCGCAGGTTCCGGTACGTGTGCGAGGGCCGCTCGGCGGGCTCGCTGCCCGGCGCGCGCAGCACCAGCGACCACCGCACCTTCCCCACCATCGAGGTGCGCAACTACACCGGCCGCGCCACCGTGCTCGTCTCCTGCGTCACCGCCGATGAACCATACAGGTAACCATCAAGCTATTGTTTTCACGACTCGGAGTGCCAGAAGATTAAGACTGACTCATAAAATAGAAAGCTTACCTAAGTTAACTATTAGTCTGGTAATTGTAATATCTTTGGCAAGCGAAACCACAGACATCCAGTTCAAAACTAATTTTATTAACGTAATTCTCGAGGGTAGTCGCAGCCTACCCACATAACTATCGATACATCACATCATCTTCCTCTTAATCAACAACCTACTTAAACTAACTTAACTAGATTTCAAAAAAGACACTTAAACATTTAAATTAGGTTAGTTTAGTTATCGTGACCAAAACGTACAACCGGATATCGTATACGTTTAGAAACATGACTGGGCGAAGGTGGGTTCTCTGTCGAGGTATTGGCCCATGCCGCCTGAGGAGCCACCATCGCCCTGCCCGGCTTCCCCCTTACCTCTGCCGCCGGCACTGGCGCCTCTGTGAAATTACGTAATTGATCCGCATGACGTTTCCACACTAAACCATCCTCTGTTTTTACCTTATAAACATCATTACCCTCCCTGCACATAATGTTGCCTTTCACCCATTTTTTATTTAATCTAAAATCTTTAATCCACACCTGTTCACTCACTGCCCAGTGCGTTTTCAGCCTCACCATTTGATGCCGGGTGGTATGGTGCCGATGTTATATGCTTAATACCATTTTTGGCCAAAAATGATAAAAACTCATCGGAAGCGAAAGGAGGCCCATTATCGGATACTATTTTCTTTGGCAACCCAAAACGAGCAAATAGTTCCCTTAACTTTTTTATAGTATTACTAGCTGTCGTTGTCATCATCAAGGCTACTTCTATCCACTTTGAGTGGCTATCGACGACAATTAAATACGTCATGTTTTTAAAATGAAAAAAATCTATATGAACCCTATCGAAAGGAACTGACGGCCACGACCACGGAACGACTGGCGATCGCGGCGGTGCGTCAGCGTTATATGCACAGGTTTCGCACGCTGCGCACATAACTTCTATGTCCTTGTCTAACCCCGGCCACCATAGATAGCTCCTGGCCAATCCTTTACATTTAACGACGCCCAGATGGCCGGCGTGCACCTCGGCCAGCACGCCCCGGCGCAGCGCGCTCGGCACCACCACGCGACAGCCCCACATCAAACACCCGCCCTCAACGTACAGCTCGTCGCGCCGGCGCCGGTACGCCGTCAATTCGTCATTCGTGTCTCGGCCACTCTCGCCGCTCGACTTTGGCCAACCCGATCTAACAAAATCGATAACTCGACTTATGATTTTATCTTTTTTTGATTCCTGTCGAATATCTAGGGAATTAATGGGAAAATGATCCTCTACGAATTTTAAAAACACTTCGTCATTCGGTGTGTCACTACTCTCCGCAAGCGGTAATCGAGAGAGTGCATCGGCGTTATTATTTGAGGATTTAATATATTCAATGTCATAGCAATACCCCGATAATAGAATAGCCCACCTAATTAGCCTACCTGAAGCCGTATGGGGTATATCTTTCTTTGATCCAAAAATAGCAGTAAGCGGTTGATGATCCGTGCGAATTATGAAACGACGACCATACAAATAAGAGTGATATTTTTTAACACCAAATACAATAGCTAATGCCTCGCGTTGTATCTGACTGTAGTTGACCTCGGGCGCGGTGAGGGTGCGTGACGCATAGCTGACGGGCCGCTCGGCGCCCCCCCGCGCCCCGCGCTGGGTGAGCACGGCGCCCACGCCGCGCGCGCTCGCGTCGCACGTCAAAATCAACGGCAACCGCTCGTCGTAATGAGCTAGCACAGAGCAACTTACTAGAGCTTGTTTAATTTCATTAAATGACTTACGCTGTGAGTCAGTCCAGCACCATTTTACATTTTTTTTTAAAAGGGAGTATAATGGGTACATTATTAATGAAAAGTTTTTTATAAATTTCGAATAAAAATTTGCCATACCAATAAAAGATTTTAATTCGGATACGTTTGTAGGTTCTTCCGCCTTTAAAACCGCTTCCACCTTGCTAGGGTCAGTACGTACCCCATTTTCTGAAATGATGAATCCTAAATAACAAACTTCTTTTGAAAAAAAATTGCATTTCTCTTGTCTTATCGTCAAACCTTCCGAAGCCAATACTGAAAAAACTGCATTTAAATTATCAATATGCGCCTGATGTGTAGCCCCAGTGACTAAAATGTCATCTAAAAAATTTGAAACACTTGGTATTCCAGACAAAATTTGTTCCATTATACGCTGAAAAATAGACGGAGCGGAGGCTAAACCATACACCAACCGATTGTAAACAAAAAGGCCCCTATGTGTATTTACAACGGTATATAACTTCGACTCATCAAGTTCTATTTGGTTATACGCCTCAGAAAGATCTAATTTAGAAAAACGTTTTCCACCGCTTAAATTGTTAAACAACACTTCGGCACGGGGCAGAGGGTACTTATCTACTTCCAAAACAGGGTTCAATGTACTTTTATAATCCCCGCAAAGTCGCAAAGCTCCGTTACTTTTTAAAACCACAACTAAACATGACGCCCATTCTGAGGATGGTATAGGTGAAATAATACCTGAACTTTCCATTCTGCGCAACTCGGCGTCCACCAGAGGGCGCAGCGCCAGCGGCAGCGGCCGCGCGCGCCGGTACACGGGCCGCGCCTCCGGGCGCACGCGCAGCGTGGCGCGCTGGCTACGTAATCTACCTAACTTATTACTAAATACACTTGCGTATTTGTTAACAAATTGTCCCAAATTAAACTTACAGTCACTACTACTATTATTAGGGAAGTTATCACTGCACATATATTTTTTTTCATTTGATAATGAGTTCATCGTAATAACATTCATACCTAACTCTTTAAGCCAGTCCCTGCCGATCAACGGTACACTACCTTTATTAATAACATATAAATTCAGTAATTTGCTTACGTTTCTAACACGAACCGGCACTTTTACATGGCCTAAACATTTTAAAACATTACCATCGTACCCCTTAAAATTATAATCACTTTTATGTAACGGAAAACACTGAAACATGTCATTGTACATTACGTCACTGATACACGAGATAGGGGAGCCGGTGTCGATGTGCATGCGCAGGCGGTTCCCCGCGACGTGCACGTCGGCCAGCAGCGGCTCCGCGCCCGGCGCCGCGCCCGCCACCATGTACAGGCCGGAGCGCCCGCCGTCGCCGCCCGCGCCGAACTCGCCGTCCACACTCCGCGCCTCCGTGCAGTCCTCCACGTACCCCTGCCGGTCGGACGGGTCTTCAGTTCCTTCATTTCCATAGACAAGCCCTTGCATTCCTACGGTGTCCGACTCCAACCTTAACACTCGGCCGGCTGTACGGCGGCGCTCCAAGCTCGGACAGACCCTCTTTAGATGACCCTCTCGCAAGCACATCCGACACACGTAATGTTGAAATTTACATCGATCCTTGTCATGATCCGACGCTCCGCAACAATCACATCGACGAACAGCCCCCGCCGCCTCGCGCCGGCTTGCGTACTGGCCGTGCGCGGTGCCGCCGGGCCGCCGCCGCGCGCTGCCCCCGCGCCACGTCGCTGCCGGGCCGGAGGCGCGCACTGCAAGCACCTCGCCCTCCGCCGACCTGTCTTGAGTTTCAACTGCTGATGCGTTCTGTGCTGCCGCTTCCAAAGATATGGCAACCGTAAAAGCCTTGCTGTAGTTGAGGTCACTCTCACAAAATAACCTTTGTCTTGTAGGCTCATCGCGCAGACCGCAAACGAACTGGTCTCGCATGTTTTCGTCCAAGGTATTTTTAAATTCACAAGCTCTCGAAAGGTGCTTCAGTGCTGCTGCATATTGTGCGACTGATTCATTATGACCTTGAGATCTCTTTCTAAAAGTGAACCGCGCTGCCAATATTGATTTGGTTGGTTCGACGTGACATTTTATTATTTCAACCAATTCTTCATATTTCACATCCTTTGGTTTCTTGGGAGAACACAAATCAACCATTAATTCGTAGGTGACATCACCCACACAAGCTATTAATGTTGGTACTTTCCGCGTCGCCTCGATACCATTCACTATGAAGTATTGTTCCAATCTGTCAATATATGTTGTCCACGACCCTTGATTCAAGTTGAATTCACTTAACTTTCCGATAGACATGATCGTAATATTAATTGAATACCGACTGCGCCAATGTAATATCTTTGGCAAGCGAAACCACAGACATCCAGTTCAAAACTAATTTTATTAACGTAATTCTCGAGGGTAGTCGCAGCCTACCCACATAACTATCGATACATCACAGTAATGACTGCCCAAGTTTTAACGATCATTAAATGGAACACCCCCTAAGAATCCAATCAGTCTGAGTCTATGGTGCTAAATTTTAGCTTCACCCACACGGTTTGGTTCCGCAGAGCGCACCCGCACAACCTGGTGGGCCGCTCGGAGGACTGCAGCCAGGGCGTGTGCAAGGTGCGCGTGGACGTGGCGCCGGGCAGCTGCGCCGTGGTGTTCTCCAACCTGGGCGTGCAGTGCGTGAAGCGCAAGGACGTGGTGGCCGCGCTCAGCGAGCGCCAGAAGTACCAGGTCGACCCCTTCAAACGTGAGTCGCACGGTTCAGGTGGCTCTTAAATGTAACTAACTGCCTTGCTATTACTACGTCGTTGGACCAAGAAGTACATTTAATTTTTAAGATCAATAAAGAAATAAATACCTAAGAGTTCTCAAGTCAAGTCAAGAAAATTCCTTCAGGTAAAAGCTGATCACAGTATTAGCTACCTTATAAACATAAAAAAGAATTTTGTGACATTTGGAACCTATGTAATGATTATTTCTCGATATAAATAGAAGGTGCATTTAACTGCTTGTATAACAGAAGTGTAAACAAGTCATTTTTTACACTTCTGTATCGCGTCACTCGAACAATATACTTGTGTTTAGTAGTTATAATAATAACCACGGTTCATTCATGACATTGCTCATTAGAAGAGACTCATTACACGCTCGGACAATGCATTGTTACAGACCAATTACTATTACATGTACTGAAAAAATATTCGTTACCTTGAACTAGGAAAAATGTGGAAAGTTTATCTCGCTTTTTAATGGCAAAGAATGTGTGTCATTATGATGACACTAGAATCATGCCAATGCATTACATAATATATTTTTTTGTTTCGAAAATCTCTTTTAACTTGATATGTACTTATACATATAAGCTAACGCAAGTTTTTTGCTTTATATTTGAGTCTATATTATTCTTATTTCAATAGAAACCACACAGCAATATCGTATGTTATTAATTTCATAAACTGACTAAATCCACTTAAGTCCTTTTGTATTTACTCCATGACCTTTGCATTGCATTCTCACCTCACCGCTGCCCCCCGACAGACGGGTTCGAGCACAAGCGCAACCCGCAGAGCATCGACCTGAACGCCGTGCGGCTCTGCTTCCAAGTGCTGCTGCCGGACCACGAGGGCAAGTTCCGCGTGCCGCTCACGCCGGTCGTGTCCGACAAGGTGTACGACAAGAAGGCCATGAGCGAGCTCACCATCATGCGGCTCAGCGCGTGCGCGGGGCCCGCCGGCGGGAACACCGAGCTCATACTGCTCTGTGAGAAGGTACGCTATAGATTACTAACTCGTTTTCCTCTTCAGGTCACTGTAAATTCTTGTAACGAAATTGTCCTGGTGTATGCACGAGTGTATGTTATTTCCATGCGTTGCTTTGAAAGGTTAATTAATTGTATTCTAGGACTAGTTCTCGCGACAGACCTTGTGCTGCCCTATTTGACGACAATTATTAACCAGTTAAGACAGAGTGGTTTGTGGGGGAAAAGAAAACTGTTGTTTTAATACTTTCCTCATATTTTTACCTTCATTCTCTAAAAAAACTCAAATTTTTTTTAGAGAATGACAAAAACTAAATCACCATATAAACCTTCCTCAGACTACAACAAACGCAACAAAAAAGGATTCAGCGAAATCGGTTGAGCCCTTACCGAGTTTCGCGCCCAGAAACGCATTTTGCGATTCGCTTTTATTTGTATGGATAGATTTGATCAACGGTGACTTACTAGCGTGCATAGATTTTTTTTGGTCCAATCATTTCGATTTAAGATCACGTTAAAACACCACATGTGTTAATGAACTCTGGTCACTGATAATAGCCGTTTTGTTTACGAATTCTATAGAGATTGTAATGAAATGGCAAAAAATAAACACTACTTAATCTTAGTAAATTAGTATGTAAATTAAGAGCCATGTTTTATCAAAGATATTTATTTAAAAATAAATGTCTAATTTACTTTTTCTAGAATCAACATCCGTTGATTAATAATAAAAGGTAATCTGTTTCCTGTGTTATAGTGATGATTCCCGTATTATAGAAAACATTAAATCAATATTTGAACATGATCTAATTAGACGTTATCTAAACCAATATTTATCTTTTAAGTATTCAAACAAACTTAACGATTTTATCGCTAACAATAAATAAGTGCTTTAGGTAATAGGTAATTATTTTCCTTGTCCATCAGAGTTCAATCTGTGGCCTCTCCATAAGTAGTTGATTTAGCCCCACGTGCATCCACCTACATACAATTATATTTATATTATGTACTAGCGACCCGCCCACGCTTCGCAACGTGTAATTTTGCGCGACTTGTTCCCGTTACGTTGAATTTTAGCTAATTTAAAATGACTTTACCTGAATTTTCTTTATTTACAAATTTAAATGAAAAAACTACCTATTTGATGGCGTAAACCGCATTTAAATCCGTCTTCTGGTTAAGGAGGAGATTGCGGCCAAACATACAAACAGACAGAATTAGCGACTTGGATTTATACTATGTAATGATAATGATGATGGTGTTGCTTGTGCCAGGTGACGCGCGAGGACATCTCCGTGGTGTTCTTCGAGGGCCCGGAGAGCGAGGACGGCGCGGGGGGCGGCGGCGGGGGCGGCGGGGGCGGGTGGGAGGCGCTGGCCACGGTCACGCTGGTGCACCGGCAGGTCGCCATCGCCTTCACCACGCCCGCCTACCACACGCCCGACACCACCAAGCACCACCAGGTCGGTAGCTGGAGCTGCTAGCTAACAACGCAGGCAGTAGTCTGTAGAGGTGGCCCTTAGCCATTGTCTCTAGTAGGTACGGCAAGGCATTTGCTAAATAAGAATAGGAAAATGCCGAGTACTTATGTTGAAACAATTATTTGGATTGTTATTCATGATTCTTTTCCTTTTTTTCAGAACAATATCTAGTATTTTTAGTTATAATAAGTTTGATTCACTAGTTTCAAATCTCTCCTCGGTTTGAACTTTACGGTATTGCTGAACAGTGGGGAAGTGGCATTAGGTTAACTAGTAACGAGATTCCCAATTAAATTACCGCACACGATTCATAGATAAAAGGTTAACGACATTTCAATCCATCACAAACGTTTTCATAACCATTATTATTTAAGATCATTACAAAGCAAGTAGGTTGGTACATTTCTAAAAAACCCATTACACACATATCAGGGATAATAACTCTGTCTTCACTTAGACTGCACACGTAGACACTAGACGTATTAACTGCATTATGGTCTTTCCGTTCGAAAATTAACTTCCGTGCAAATAAAATAAGACTTAATAAAAGTCTATGCTATGTCACTCGCTAAATTTCTACTATAAATTTCATAAAAAATGTTTTTTTCAAACTTGGCTCGTGTTAGGGTCTCGCTACTTTTTTCTCTAGTCTACTGAGTGTCGCCTATAACTCAAGCGATTACTGCGCTGACTTAATAGCCACAAAAGTGGTGGGGTTGTGTGAGCTCTATTTATTGACAGCTGAAAGAATATTTATTATCCTATACCTTTCTATAATTTAAGTTAAGATTCATAACCTTGAATTCCTCCGTGATAAGTACGTTAGCCTAACCTGTCGATTATTACATTCCTGCTGACGTCACTATCCTCCACCAGGATAATCGCTAAACTCTACTGTTTTCCTTCCTGCTACAAGTTTCCTTCCTATTTTTTACACTCTCCTTCTTGACG
The DNA here is from genome assembly GCA_916618145.1 of Emmelina monodactyla. Taxonomy (NCBI): domain Eukaryota; kingdom Metazoa; phylum Arthropoda; class Insecta; order Lepidoptera; family Pterophoridae; genus Emmelina; species Emmelina monodactyla. The sequence continues at coordinate 649,462 of OU745300.1, forward strand.
TCTTGGCAAGGACGAACATGACTAATAATGCCGTTAAAGTTATTTAAACGTAAAACACAATACTTATGTACCTATTATGAAGTAAGAATTAACATAAACAATACAAATAAATAATACTAGTGGCCGCCCGCGACTCCGTTCGCGTGGAAGTCGGTGTCCCGTGGGAATGAGAAGTTTACCGGTGGTAAAAAGTACTTTATGTGTTATTCTGATGTATAACATATATTACTGTAAAGTTTCATCCAAATCCGTCCAGTAGTTTTTACGTGAACGAGTAACAAACATCCATCCATACATCCATACGTACTCGCAAACTTTAACGTTTATAATATTAAGTAGGAATAGCTAGTAAGAAAGCACATATTGTAACTTAATGTAAATAAATTAAGATATTAAAAAATATGTCGAACCATTAAACGCTTATTTATAACATTTTTATTTTTATTTCAACATACCTAATAATAAGAATATAAGGTAGCAGAAAAAGATAACAATTATTTTTAATCGGTTCAATAGTTTTAGGGATTACACAAAAGCTCACAACTTTAATTTTACCTTTGTATATTTTATTAAAGTAACTTGAGTTAGTATTTAAAGAACCGTGGTAGTGGTTGGAACGTAGCAGCCGACTATGAACAGTGTCTCAGTGATCAGAGCAGCCATTTAGATCAATACACGCGGTGAATTGATAGTGCAGGCTGGTCGAAAGCTCGAGAATGTTCGGGACCGCCCAGAGGTTGGAACTTAACCACGGTTTCTTTGTTTGTCTGTTTGTCGTTAAACATGTTAGGGGCTTGTCATTTCACTGCTGGACATAGTTTTTATTTCTTAGAATTATTAGATGCTACCTGCGATTTTAACTGCGTGGAATTTGTCATTTTTAGTATCTCTATAACAAATTTCATACAAATCGGTTCAGTCGTTTTGTAGTAAAAGCTGAATATACAGACACACACAACACATTTTTAGTAAATATAATATTAGTACCTAAGGATGTATAGCTGATTACAGTACACGTTTTTAATGATTGGATATATTCATAACTAGTGGCCGCCCGCGACTCCGTTCGCGTGGAAGTCGGTTTCCCGTGAGAATGAGAAGTTTTCCCGCGGTAAAAAGTACCCTATGTGTGATTCTGTTGTATAACCAAATCCGTCAAGTAGTTTTTACGTGAAAGAGTTATTAACATCCATACATCCATCCATACATACTCACAATCTTTCACGTTTATAATATTAGTAGGATAGGGACTAATCAAGGTCAAACAAATATATTTTCAAACGCTAGCTTCAATTAAAACTTTTCTACTGGAATAGATAGAGGTACCTACCGAAGGCGCTAAAAATACATAAAGTCGAAAAAGACACGCAAATAAAAATCTCTTAAACGTTTGATTATGACTTTGAGACGAAGTGTTAAAGAATAAACACTAGGTACAATTTCGATTCAATATGAAAAATCATGAAAAAGAAGTCAAACTTACTTCGGATCTAAGTTAGTAGGCGACTTTGCTTCACCACGCTATATCAAGTAACTTACGTATAAAAGACAAAAAACTAACAATTTAACTTTATTCTTACGAAAATCTTACCCCTTCCAATGCGTTTTCCATGAAATGATTAATTTCGTTCGTAGCCACCGTATTAACACTATCACCTCTAACAAAATAAAGTTTTCACTTCAAATACAAAACACACTTCACATTTAAAAACTCAATACTTTTTAAAATATTCCGGTTAATTCACTCACAATTACTTATTTCGTTAGTACAAGAAAAATTTTGCACGAAAAGAAAATTCACAAAACAAAACAATTGAAAGAAGAACGCGGCATTCGCGCCATTTTGAATTTTTTTTTCTTCCGTGGTCCATGCTGCGGTCCAAAATGCTACCGGCCAGTCAGAGGTTTTTCTTATTTTGTGGCTAGCAACACCGTTGATTTTTTTTTTTAGTTGCTCGTAAGTGGATAGATATAGAAAAAGTTCCTATCGACCTTGGAAAGGCAATATATCTTTAGCGACATGGAGGAAATTTTACAGGAGAGCAAAAAGAAGTTTGTAATTTCGGGAAATCGAGGATAAAAAAATAACTATTTATTCGATTTACTTAATTCCAAAAAAAAATTAATGCTAATAATACCTTTTATTATCTTCTTTCAATAGTTGGAGCTAATTTTGTGTAATTACCGAGTTAATGTCGCTTAGTAAATTTTATTAAAAATGACAAACCCTAAAAAATACTAACCGACCACAGAACAAATATTCAAGTGCAGGAAATAAGTCTTAAATATATTTGATTGTATTTTTTCAGTCTGGAAAATAGTCATAAGCCAAAATTCAATGAAATTATGATCTGGCTAAAATTACTTAAATGCATTCAAATAAACTGTTGACTCTATGATAAAATACTTCTACGTCTCTTGTTTTAGCAAAAATCTCATTTTTTTGAATAAATTAAACGATATAATATTATAAAAAGGCAGTAACAAATGTTTTATTAAATTAAAGAAATATATCTTAATTTAAATGTTTTTCTCTTTATTAAATTTTATAAAAAAAACAATAAGAACACAGTCCAAGAACACAAAGAAACTCGCTTTATCGTAATCAGACTCTAAACATTAAATAAACTAACATGATGAGTAAATATCATGAATTATCATGTTAAGGTCATGTTTTACCAAGCGACATACTACCATATTGAATTTTTTGTAGGAAAAAATACTATACGACATTTTTTCCATTAAGTGAGAAATGGTTATTGACTAAGTGCCAAATTGCAATTACTCAGGGTTTGGTAAAAATATCTTAGCGCGTTTTTTTATTTTTTGTCTCCGGATAAAATTTACTAAACGCCAAAGTAAGTACAAAAAATAAAAATCAAGCGAAATTAACTAAGTACAAATTCTTATTTTGAAAAATTGTCTAAGTATTTTTTTTCACAAAAAGGCCAAAAAGTTGTCGTTTAGTCGCCGAAAACACAAAAAAAAACACCAAAAATTGAAATATCTAAGCGACATCAAAAGTCGTCACAGAAGCATGGGAGTAAGACTAATCGATGCAGTTTCTTTTTCTGAATTGTTTGACTCAATTTCGCCAAAAGTGTCGCTTAGGTAATTTTGCCTTTCCACCGTCGCTATTGTGCATAAGGCCCTTACCTAACTTTGCAATGGACTAGGTAGTACCTAGTAGAACTTATTTAGTAACTAGTGGCCGCCCGCGACTCCGTTCGCGTGGAAGTCGGTCTCCCGTGGGAACAAAAGGTTTTTTCGCGGTAAAAAGTACCCTAAGTATTATTCTTATGTATAAACCTATATTACGGCAAAGTTTTATCCATATCCATCCAGCGTAACAAACATCCATCCATACTCACAAACTTTCACATTTATTATATTAGTAGGATGTTTAGCTAAGTTCAATAAGCTGAGTCCACTGAATTATCTGCCGTAATAGTGAAGTACTGTATAAAAAAACCGAATTGAAAACACAACTTTTACCTCTAAGTAAAAGTATAAATAAAACTACTGTCGTACCTACAATTATTCTTCTCTTTATCTTCTGAACGCTTTAATAAGTGAATGCTAGCAAGACAGCAGCAGGGCAGTTATTGGGAATTGACATAGGCTGATTTTAGGACTCTTATTGTTGTTCCCAAGCGGACGGTTCGAGCCGAAGTTAATTCTTCAGTACGGAATCCAATCCACTACAATGTCTTAAGGAAAAATTAAAAATCTTTGAAATAGAATGTATCTTATTAAATCTTAATATGATCTCTTTCCAGGTGTTCATCCAGCTAAGAAGAAAGTCAGACAACGAGCGCAGCGCCCCCGTCCCCTTCGAGTACTACCCGCAGCGGCCAGGTACCGTCCCCCCCTCCCCCGCCCGGCGCCGCGCCCCCCTCGACCGCGACCGCACCGTGACGTCCTCCACGGACGCGCCCGCGCACGCGCACACAGACGCGCTCGGCGACATCCTCGACCAGGTCGTGCAGCTCGACTCGCTCTACGACAAACCGATCGTCATCGACGACGACGACGCGCTGCAGCGAGCGCTGCAGAACCCGATACAGATCACGGGCGTCAACATCACCGCCGACCAAGATACCGTAGATCTCACTTTTGATAACAATAAACGACCGGAACAAACGAGACGACGACATACGACCAAAACCGCTAAAAGAAACACGAAAAAACGTTGTTTAGAACACAAACCCGAAAATGATAAAGCTAAAAAACTTAAACTAGACCACATATCTCCTGACCGAAAAAGTAAAACACAAAGAGCGGGATCTCTGTCTATTATCTCCTTTGATTCAAACGCGAATACCCATATCATCCGAGACGACAATACAGTAATTAACGATCACAATTTAAACATAACTACGATAGACGTGGACTGTGAGGTCGCGTATAAATGTGAGAGTAGTTCGTTGTACACGAATATAGACTCGGACGGAAGTATCCTGGTCGCCGAGAGCGTGATGTCGGCAGATCAGGAACACTACACCTTCTACAGGATAGTTCCTAGATCTGACAATGACGTCGATGGAGGCCATATCTACACCACCGTTAATCCGACTGAAATATTTCACTAACTGACGTTTATTTAAATATTTTTTTATTAAATTTGGGCGTGTGAGAAAATCACTGATCGCGATGTATGAAACTCCAACTGAAGTTAAACTTTTCAATTTTATACGACGTGTTTCTAATGAATGGAAGGGAACGCGATCGGTTTTATATTCCTACGCGACGATACCAAAAGAAGCTTGCCATAAGTAGCATGTAGATTATACGTACAAATACTCAACACCTACTAACTAGTCCGTCTACATTTGAAACCAAACTCTAGTCATTACGGTAACCAGCTGCCGATCAAAAGTCTGAACAGCCAAATTTTACGTACTTTCACACTTTTAGTGATATACTTAATCATATAGAAACCTTAATCTCCGTCCTCATTTAATTTACTATATTGTTTAAGTTTAATTCAAAAACTTTAATTTTAAATTTTTGATAAATCTTTTATACTTTGTACCTATTATTATTGAACATAGTTTTTTTTTGATAACTCATGTTAGGAGGTTAAGACATAGCGATAAAATATAAATAACAATTTTAATGCCCAATTTGTTATGCTTATTAGATAAGTAGAATTTTAAGAAAAAATATATAATAGTTTAATGTATATTTTAATTCTAATTTTAGATAATATGTACTTACACAACAAAGGTGTGAAACGCCTGGCACCTTTCCTACAATCGTCATACAATAGTGGCAGTAAGTTTCATTTTATACTGTTTAATACGGTGATGGTGACAGCATGAACATTGTAATGTGACTAACTCAATGGGACTCGTTCAGAATTGTGAAAAATAAATTAATAAGAACGTACGATGCATGTCTGGTTTTTGTCAATTACTAATCAAATAGCCTCGAGCTTTGTTTCTTACGCAATCAGTGAACTCCACTAATCGAAGTCGACAACAGGAATGGTTTTTTAGAATTCAGCATTACCTAACTACCGACTTTCTATATCTTTCTTCTAATAATTAGAATTCGTTTTCAATATTCAATTATGGAACATTTTACAAAACGACCTTTTTTATGAGTTAGTTGACCGGTTGTTAAAATATTTAGCTAGATAAAGGTTGTTTTAAGCTTACGGTAGCTTTAATTGCTCAAATTGTAATATTTAAAGGGTTACCATTAAAAAGTTAAAACTTTAATAGTTTTGTTTAGAAGAGAGAGAGAGTTTTAAATGAGAATCATATCACATTAGGTATTATAATAAACATATGATGCGAACTAACATTTAAAATGCTTGCATAATAATTGTTTAACCCCCTGAAAAATAATCGCACTTTAAACCCCCAAAATATTTTCCCTAATGCTGTAATGCAGGTTTAAAGTTCGATTATACGCTAGGAGGTATTTTTTTGCATGGATAGCTATAAGTAGGTATAATATTTAACGAATAAGTTACCACAATAAGTGCAAGTTTTGACATATCCTATATTGTATACAACGTATACATACGTTTTTGTTGTTTTTTGCTTCGAAAGTAATGAAATAATATTTTTAAGATTATTGTCAAACAATGGGGTTTGTGATGAAATTAAGATTAGAAAATGTGCATTTTATAAATGTTTTTTAATATGACTTAAGAGCTTTACGACTTCATGTTTGTTTAATAAATGAATGCTTATTATTACTAACACTTTCATTGATCTGTCCTTTTCTCATGACATTATCTCAACTCTGGACTAAGGTATGCTATTAAAAAGTACTGCTTAATTTTATTTAAGTATTTTTATTACATTGATCCTTGCCGCTTCATTTTATTTTTAGCTTCCTAATAACTTTTTTTATATTTTTTGATTTAAATCTGTATGCTATTCTTTTAGTTGTTTTGTGCTTTTTAAGCTGTGTTTTTATTTAACATTTATTAACATTATTAACTATTTATTTCAGCTCTACAGTACCCCGAGCAAAAACTATTCAAATTGGAACCGCGAGGTGAGCCCTTGTTGTTTTAAAAGAAGTATACTTATGTTACAATTATGTATTTATTTAAAGAATACCTAGTTGTATGAAGAATTTTAAAGTAATGGAGTCAAAAGAACAGAATTCGTCACTTCTTAAGACAAAAAAATATTCAAATTATTACCAACTATTCTTGCATTACAATAACTTATTCAAACAACTTCAAATCTCTAGAGTTTTTGGTCTTGCAAAGCGCAATTTTCACTAGCTACTGTAAGAAAGTGCGTAAGTAATACAAACTGAAATATTGGTTTATTTTAGATCCGGGCCCGGTGTCCCCCCGCCTGCCGCCGCCGCTGGAACCCAACGTCGAAGCGTCGCCGGTAAATATCACTGCTACTTACCCGAAGACAATGACAAGACTTCTATTAAATAATGATAATAAATAAAATTCTTGCCAAACGTTGTCCAGAAGCGTTTATAGATACCAAACTTCTAGACAATAATAATATGTCAACGCAACAAAGATGGGAAAATAAATTCGAAAATAAAATATGAAATTTTAACTTTTTGCAAGTGATTGTAATTGATATCTTTCTAACGTGGATATGCTATCGGGCTATCGTCTCATGCTTATTTTTTATCCATGTGCTTGTTTTGTTTTTAGTTATTCCCACGTAACTTTTAGCTCGCTGATATGATAGGTAGTTTGTCGCACACTATGTGCTACTGTCAGTGTTGTTGATGCCTCGCGCGTCGTTGCAGGAGTGGCTGCAGCAGGTGGACGCCATCATGTCGTCGCTGCGCCGCCCCCCCGCGCCACCCGCCCCCGCCCCCGCGCTGTCCCCGCGCGCGCTGGCCCGCCCCCTCGCCAAGCTGTCCGGCGGCAAGATACTGCGGCAGCGCCCCAGCGCCGGCGGGAACCACCACGAGCCGCCGGGACTCGCGCCCATGAACCAGCCGGTCATGTACCCGGCGGGGATGATGCATCCCGCGGGCGCCATGAACCACGCGGGGGCCATGAGCCATGGGTCAATGAACCATGCGGGGTCAATGCACCCCGCGGCGTCAATGAACCACGCGGGGTCGATGCACCCCGCGGGCGTCCACGCTGCGCCCCCGCTGTACCCGGGCGGCTACCCCCCCCGCGCCCGCGCAGCCCCCCGCGCTGCAGCAGCTGGACCTGGCGCTGCAGCAGCTCCCGCAGCACCACCTACCGCAGTTCCCCGGCGACGTGGGGCTGCATCAGGTACATACAATATACATAAACACCAATAGACTCACTCTAGCAGCAGCTACAATAAATCATTACAAGTATTTCTAATTACCTACTGTCCTCCGAAGAATTCTGAGAAAACTGAGTCATCGCATAAAACTATTATAAACAAGAATAAATATTATTGCAAAAACATGTTTCCATAATGTTATCAATTTTATTAACTTGTAGAAGGAAAAACCCATTTTTAGTTGGTTTTCCCCACATGACGCCGGGTAAAACCCAGCGTCATCGCTTCTTAATTTCGTCCATATTATCGAACCGGCATACCAAACAGAGAACAGTATCACTATACTTAGTTATCTGTTTCCTCAATCGCTTCCTCTTAAATTAAGAATATTTAAGCTTTATACCTATTCCAACATAAGATATTTAGTCATGATGAAGTCGGTTTTGACCTTAAACTAAAACTTTATTATTTAACCTGCACGGATATCTGGAAAGTGGTTGCTTTTATGATTAAATATTGGTAATCTTAACTCCTACTGTTTTTCAAACGAAAGTTTTAACTGGCTGTGGTAACAACACACACTAATGAAACTTGAAAGATGTTAAGCTCAATACTCTTAGTTTTTTTGTTTTTTTTTAACTTATAACTTACATTAAACGCATTCGAGTAACACTTTGAATAGTTTGAATGTCTAATACCTCACTAGAAATACCGATGCGATGGCCATGACCTCACCGCCGGCGCCGCTGGGTTAACAAACTTATTTAAATTGTATAATTCGATCATCGGCGGTTTTTATTACAGTTGAGTTGAGTCACAGATCCCGGAGCACCTGTGTTGAACACATATTACTTAATTAAATTATGAAATCTCGACAGGTTGCTGTCATAAGAACTAATACTTTAACGGGTTAAATATCAATGGGCGTTTATCTTTTATCTTCTTCTCATGGCTCCAAATTAGTACCATTTTGCACGAGAAACGTAGCGAACTGCTTTTCACTACCAACTTTAGACCCTATCTTGTATTTTCATCTGAGCACAGCTTCTCTAGTTACCAGCTTACTAATCCCCTGTAGTAAAATAAGTACCCCTGTGTAGTAAAAAGCTTAACTACAAGCCCCTGCTATAATATAGGTTTCTGTTTCCAGTTAACGTCGGACGCGGAGCCCACGCTGAGCGGTCTGTTGGACCAGGCGGCGCACGCGCTGCTCAACACCGACCTGTCGCTGCCCTCGCTGCCCAACAGCTGCGAGTTCCGCTGATGACAACGAACTAGTGACATGGACTTAGCTAACTTCTCACTGGAATGGAGTTCCGCTAATACATACAACAAACTAGTGACATGGACTTTAAACTTACTTCTCACTGGAATGGACAGCAAATAAAAGTGTACAGATAGTTCAGTTAGATTGCACGCGTCGATATAAGATAGTAACGAAGAACGGTTTTTTATTGAAATGTATAGTTTGTTGGCCCCAATGTATTCCTCTGCAAGATCAGAATTATATTGTTGGGGATTTGTTACAAGTTTAAAATGAGAGACAGGGTTAAGCTGTGTTATAGTTGATACTGTTTTAACTGTTTTAGTACAAACATTTTTGTTGTTAAGATTGAGATGGAAATACGAAAAGATTTTTGTATTTTAGATATGTGTTATATTTATTATGTATAAGAATATCAATAAGATATAAATATGTCATGTTTGCTTTTGTATTTTCGTTGGGAATAGTGAGAAAGAAAAAATAGTAATATCCCAAAAAATATTTATTTAATTGTGATGTATATAAATTGCATTTAAATATAGGTTTTACAATATTGCACTTTAACTTCAATCAAATCAAAAATAAATTTAACATGGTACCTATTCTTATTGCCATTTGGGTAAAAAAACTAAAGGCTTGACATATTTATATGATGGATGCAAATATCAAAGCAAATATGTGAAAGCAGGACACATAATAAAAGTGTGTTTAGAATTTCTAGTGTATTTTTTTATTTGATCAAAGCACGTACCTATATGTTTATAGACAATGTTTGATTTCTCACAACTTCAGAATATTCCAAAAAAGCATTTCTAATCTTAGAAGTGGTATTGGAAACATTTTCCGTTTATTTTGTAACTGTAATATAATATCTGGTAGCTATGAGTTATCTTTACACAACACTTACCAACTAATAGTTTTGTAAAATATCAGCATGGAATGTCAAATTATTATCCTAAAATAATCTAAAATGGTGTGTCAAGTGTAAAATATTTACTGGGGGCGCCAGACATGAGCACATCGCAATTATCTATACATGTATGAAAGTGTTCTTATAACCACATATTCAGCACTTGCTTAAGAATACTTTTTATAGATCAAAACACATATTGCATTTGATAAATTACTGATACAGAGATCATAACACAAGTTTGATGTCACATAATTACATCATTTATCATAATTTCTAATTGAATTTCATTCATAATCTCAAATTTAAACTTCTATATAAAAATATAAGCAAACAAAAACATGCAACATTCTTATAATTAGTATTATTCACTTAATAACAACCTCAAATATTGTCGAAAAATATCGTAAACAAGCTCTCAGCTTAACTATGCCGCAGACATCAACATTGTTTTACATTGTTTACAAGTTCCAACTGCACACACACTTTGTGACCACCAAACTCGACAGTACCGCAATCCTGTATATTGCACAACTTTTATAAACATTTGATCTCTGAGTCTTTTCTTTATTACAACACCACAATTACAAAAGCACAGTTTTCACTGGTTCAACATGGTAGGTAATCAAATGTATCTTGATTCATCACTTTTCACTGATACTTCACTTCACCGTTTCTCTCGTTACACAACATCGATATCACTTTAGAGTCGTGCACTAGGTTGACACTTCCACGTGTCACGTGCAACTGTCACTGTCACTGCCACGTGTCACGTGCGACTGCCACTTCCACGTGCCACAGTCACTCCCCGTGCGCCATCACTTGAGCAGGTCGCTGGTGGAGAGCTCCTTCAGCGAGTTGCTGAGCTCGTTGGTGCGTCCGAGCGCCAGCAGCTGCGACAGGTCGCCGGAGGACAGCTCGCAGCCCGCGGGCGCCGCCAGCAGCGCCGACAGCGATGGCGCGCACTCCGACGACTCCATGCCCGTCTCCTGACACACCACAACAAGTTATTACTGACCACAGACAAAGAGGGTGTCAACTGGCGTTATTACTGACCTCAGACAAAGAGGGTGTCAACTGGCGTTATTACTGACCTCAGACAAAGAGGGTGTCAACTGGCGTTATTACTGACCACAGACAAAGAGGGTGTCAACTGGCGTTATTACTGACCTCAGACAAAGAGGGTGTCAACTGGCGTTATTACTGACCTCAGACAAAGAGGGTGTCAACTGGCGTTATTACTGACCACAGACAAAGAGGGTGTCAACTGGCGTTATTACTGACCTCAGACAAAGAGGGTGTCAACTGGCGTTATTACTGACCACAGACAAAGAGGGTGTCAACTGGCGTTATTACTGACCTCAGACAAAGAGGGTGTCAACTGGCGTTATTACTGACCACAGACAAAGAGGGTGTCAACTGGCGTTATTACTGACCACAGACAAAGAGGGTGTCAACTGGCGTTATTACTGACCTCAGACAAAGAGGGTGTCAACTGGCGTTATTACTGACCTCAGACAAAGAGGGTGTCAACTGGCGTTATTACTGACCACAGACAAAGAGGGTGTCAACTGGCGTTATTACTGACCTCAGACAAAGAGGGTGTCAACTGGCGTTATTACTGACCACAGACAAAGAGGGTGTCAACTGGCGTTATTACTGACCTCAGACAAAGAGGGTGTCAACTGGCGTTATTACTGACCACAGACAAAGAGGGTGTCAACTGGCGTTATTACTGACCTCAGACAAAGAGGGTGTCAACTGGCGTTATTACTGACCTCAGACAAAGAGGGTGTCAACTGGCGTTATTACTGACCACAGACAAAGAGGGTGTCAACTGGCGTTATTACTGACCTCAGACAAAGAGGGTGTCAACTGGCGTTATTACTGACCACAGACAAAGAGGGTGTCAACTGGCGTTATTACTGACCTCAGACAAAGAGGGTGTCAACTGGCGTTATTACTGACCACAGACAAAGAGGGTGTCAACTGGCGTTATTACTGACCACAGACAAAGAGGGTGTCAACTGGCGTTATTACTGACCACAGACAAAGAGGGTGTCAACTGGCGTTATTACTGACCTCAGACAAAGAGGGTGTCAACTGGCGTTATTACTGACCACAGACAAAGAGGGTGTCAACTGGCGTTATTACTGACAACAGACAAAGTTGGTTGCAACTCTAATTGGGTCGTATAGGCCGATATTGGGGGCGTTAACAATGATCGTACAAATGGTCATATAAAAACTACTGTGATCACGACACCACTTGGCACGTTGGAAGTTACAGATTTGCTCCCGTGGCTGCAGCATGGCTATTACGAAATGCAATATCAGTACCGTTTACGTAATAATACTTTTTATTAATATGTCAAGAAGAATTAAAATCAATACTTTATATATAAGAGATTATAGGCAACGCGTGTGACATAAAAGGACGAAACGATGTTTCTAATAGTCCTGCTTTTAAGGACGACATCGATGTTACTGATATGATATTATTTCTAATTCAAACGTTGACTTCACCTCAACTATGTTATCTTAAAAATTAATTTCATATCACCAATTTGAAAATTAAGTTTGCTTCGATTTTACGAACACCATATAACAAAAAGCAAGCTAGCGACGAACACGATACATACTAATAAAAATTGCAATAAAGGATTGACATACACAGAAAATATCCCCAGTTTAACGAATAATGAAGCTGATAATAATATTCACTGTCTAATTTACTAAAGAGAGACAAACCATAATCAAGCGAAATGGTAAAAACCATAACATAGAGTCATAGTCGAAATTTAAAAGAAAACATACGTAAGAATGTTAGTAACGTGGGTTCATCTCTTGTACATACACCAGGGCGTTGAACTTATCTGTAGAAATTAAGGAGTCAGAAACAAAAAGAGATGTTTTTAAAAAATATAACTCTCGTAGGAAATTATACACATACATTACATATTGAAGTATAAACATTATTTTCTCACCTGATCCATATTTTGCTGCACCAGGTTGGGCGATATATGTCCCATGTTCTGCCCCATGTGCTCCATTTGGGATATACCCATGTTGTGTCCTGGAGACATCATTTGTCCTACATTATGCCCGGGAGACATCATTTGCCCCATGTTGTGTCCGGGGGACATTACTTGTCCCATGTTATGCCCAGGCGACATAACTTGTCCCATATGATGCCCGGGGGACAAAGCTTGGCCCATGTTGTGTCCGGGAGACAGAGCTTGACCCATGTTATGTCCAGGCGATAGCGGTTGCCCTATATTGTGTCCGGGGGACAAAGCCTGGGCCATGTGTCCGGGGGACATTGCCTGCCCCATGTTGTGTCCGGGGGACAGCGCCTGCCCCATGTTGTGTCCGGGGGACATTGACTGCGGACACTGCATGTTCATGGGTAGTTGTTGCATGTTGGGTGACATCTGCTGCATGTTGGGCGACATTTGTTGCATGTTGGGTGATATTTGCTGCATGTTGGGTATCTGTATGGCGGGCGAGGCGTAGGTCGGGGACTGCCAGTTCATGGGCTGGCTCGACTGCGGCATGTTCATAGTCATGTTGTCCATCGGCATTAGCCACCGCTGTAGGCAAAATACATATAAGCCACTTTCTAAAAATACATTTGATATTAGACAATTGTAACGTTCTTTTTAAATAGTAATGCCATTTTTAGCTACTTGTTTCATCTTACAATTTCGCACTGTAAAAGTTTAATATGGTTGTATATGTTATAACATCTACTTTACTGCGAATATACCAAACGGAGCAACGTAGAGTCGCTCTTGCTTACCTATTACTCGCGTGTATTACAATTTTGTTTGAAAGAAAGCTGTTCAAGTTAATATGGTAATACTAGCTGAACCCGCAAACGTTGTTTTGCCAAATAAAAAAAAATGGTGTTGGTCAACCCTTATCACTAAGGGGTATAAAAATAGATGTTGGCCGATTCTCAGACCTACTCAATATGCTCACAAAATTTCAGGAGGAGTACTACACAAAATAATGATTTCTTGATATGGAACAGGAATAAAACTTGATAAATGCTTGATATTACTTGTTTATTATACTTGTCGTATATGTGTGCACACAATATGAACGGCGAACGTGAACTAAGTGAAAAAGGTGAAAAATGCTTATACTGCGTAAAATCGCGTAAAGCGAAATGTGCGATGTAATCGTACATATTGTGGGCACGAGATGAAGATACATATATAGATAGGTACATGTAAAGTAATCATGATAAAGTAGAACATTAAATTGATAAAAATAAAAATTAGCAATCCAAGTGATAATTGATGGTTGGAATCTTGATGCTGTGGGTGACCGTAGCCGCCGGCTGGGATATCGCGGGCGTCACCTGCGCGCGAGCTGGCTTGGGCGGCGGCGCGGTCGACCCGGCGGCCCGCGGCGAGTGAGTCCTTGGTGACTCGTGGGCTGCACTTACTGTAACTGGCACACTCCGAGTTCTGTGCTTGAACTTCTTTATAAGTGCAATAAATGCTGTTACAAAGATGACTCCTACGACTACATAAATTGCTGTGTAGTGATGTACATCGTGGTAAGAGATGTCATTTGGCAATGTGGCTTGTTCCTTCAACTTGTTGAGTTGTTTGGTTAAATTGGTTATTTCTTGCTTGAATTCACCGTGTGAGAGATTATTTTCAAATGTGGAGTTTGGTATCGTTAAATTGATAATACGGTTGATAGGAGCGAATCTAGGTGTAAATATATCTGGCGATACATTTATTTCACTCATGTGAATCTTATAAAGAAATATTGCCATGTCTTCCGTTTTAATCATGCAGCCATGACCTATATTAATAAGGCCGGCATCGCTCAGCTGATGCACTGTAACCTGATCCTCACACATTGTACGCGCTTGACACGTAGTGCAACAGGTAAACAGGTATGTGTTGAAACTACTTATTGCCCGCCACTCCTGTTGACATGTTTTATTTATTGTTTTGCACTCGTCATTTTGGGCTTCACAGAAACTCTTGTCTCCCCTGATTGTGATTAAAGGTTTCACAATATGACAGTAGTGTGATCCAGAAAGTACTGCGCATGATCTCAGTTCATATTCCGTCAGTGGCAGGTAGACATCTTTCTTCATGTTAATAGAGATGTACTCCGACACTGGAACGATGGTGATCATGTTATCTCCAACAATCTTCGGAATGGGGTATATATGCAAGATTTCATACACATCTCTCGTGATAAGAGGTATGCGAATCTCAAAAATAAGAATCTTTTCTAGCAATCTTGTTTTTACTTTCAAGTGTTCATAAATCTTGTGTAAATCGGCATGTATGTTATCAATCGGTAGCGAAACATCTTTAGGTATTTTGCTTGTAATTGTGCTGAGTTCGTCGGTAAGTTGTTCCGGACTCAATAGGTGTATGTTGAATCGTTCATGATAAACGTCAGTGATGGTGTCCAATAACATACCTTGAATGTTTTTCAAATTAAATAACATATTGCTTGCTATAGTCGCTCCGAGGTTGAATGAACTCACTATTTCATTACTTTGCATTTCTTCCTTTAACTTGTTTACATTTTGATCCATTACGTTCATGTGTTGGTGGATTATTTTATGTTGTTGATGCATTGTATTTTCTACTCGTTTTAAAAGATTGAATTGAGCCTCAACTATGGATGTTTGATTTTTCCACAGAGCCTGGAGGTGTTTTTCGTTGTCTCGAACTAAAGTTATGTCAGTCTTGTACTGTTCGGCGAATCTTTCATCAAGTACGCCAAATAAGCTGTTTGCCATGTAGCCTACGCCGTTGATAAGGCCTCGGCGCCGCCGCAGTCTAGCAGATCGCGTGCTCGAATGCTGACTCGTTAGCAGCTGATTGTAGTACTCAAGTTCTGAGAATCCATGTTGTAGTTGAAGTATGATGACGTCACAGTGTATATGTTTTCTTATGCGACCACATGTTTCGTCCAATGACCTTTTGTATTTATTGAAAACTGATATGCCCTCCCAGTATGGTTCTAAGTTATAGTAAACAACGAGCTTCCATTCATCTCGAACTAGCATCATATCTGATATTTTGTCAAAGTATAGACTTTGGCCATTTCTGAAGTTTGTAATGTTTGTCTTACACTGAGAGCTTGTTATCAGTGATAAGAATAACATGAGTGCTGCAAACATCGTAGAGAGTGTGAGCTTCGGGGGGCGGGGGCTGGGCTTTGCAATTTTTTGAATATGTTCGTTTCTTACATAATTAGCTTGATCACTTGTACACGAAGATGTTAATGTCGAGGTGTCTTGTTCACTCTCCATTAATAATGCGAGTTTGACAACGGGGCGTTTTGTAAAACCATTTTTAGTTTTAAGTGCAACTACGCGTACGTAGCCATCTTTGCCTTGGTGCAGTTCTATGACTCTCCCCAACGCCCACTTGCCTGGGGCTATGTTGTCGTCGTGGATAAGGACAATATCATTTAGCTGAATATTGCGTCGAGGGCGTTTCCACTTGTTTCTTGCCGTCAACTGTACCATATACTCAGAGCGCCAACGTTTCCATAGATCTTGTAATATTTTTTGAGTTAGATTCCATCGCGTTCGTTGATCCCTTTCAGTCTCAATTAACGTCAAAGTCGGTCCTCCTGTTAGGAAATGGGCTGGAGTTAAATAATTTAAATCTTGTGGGTCTTCGGATAAGGGACACAATGGTCTTGAGTTTAAACAACTTTCAATTAGAGCTAGTAGTGTTGTGAATTCTTCATAGGTTAATCGTTGCTCGCCGATCACTCTTTTGAGATGAAATTTAAAGCTTTTCACCGCGGCCTCCCACAGGCCTCCTGCTGATGGCCACGAAGGAGCGTTGAAATGCCAGGTGATTTCTAAATCGGTTATTTCATTGAGGAAATCGTCATTTATACTATCTTGATATTCTTGTTGTATGCATCTGTTAGCACCAACAAAATTGCGCCCGTTATCGCTGTACATGTGCTTTGGGGTGCCCCTGCGTGCCGCCATCCTGCGTAGAGCGGCGATGAAGGCAGGGGTCGTCATGTCCGACACGAGCTCCAGGTGCACGGCCTTGGTTACCATGCACACAAACACCGCCACGTATCCTTTAGTAGTCTTGGTACCGCGCCCCTTGCTGGACTTTATGTAT
Organism: Emmelina monodactyla; assembly: GCA_916618145.1. Classification (NCBI taxonomy): domain Eukaryota; kingdom Metazoa; phylum Arthropoda; class Insecta; order Lepidoptera; family Pterophoridae; genus Emmelina; species Emmelina monodactyla. The sequence goes on from OU745300.1 coordinate 666,486, forward strand.
ACGTGGCCGGTAAAATCTACGCCGGTGTGAGCAAACGGACGAGATGGATTGATGCGTGCTTCAGGTAAGTCACCCATTAACTGATATTGAATATTAGGATTATGTTTTTTACAGATGACGCAGCTTCGAATATATTTTTTCGTAGCATTATTTCCTCCCATGATCCAGTTTTCTGTAGGATTAGTGACAACGTGATCCGAGCTCCACCGTGGAAGGTAAGTTTGTGCGCTTGATTAATAACCATTTCAGTTAAATGCCCCTTGTGCGGCAATATTATAGGGTGTTTCATGTCTGAGTTGATATGTGCGTGTTGTAGTCTACCACCAACACGCAAAACCCCATCTTGGTCGAGAATAGGATTTAAGTTTAACAGCTTGCTCTTCGAACATACTCGGTTGCTTGATTTGAGATCTTCGACTTCACTATTAAACTCTTGCTCTTGTACGTATTTAATTATAATGACACTTGCTTGTCTTATCTCGGACAAAGTTATATAAGATTCAGTTTTTCTACTAGATTTTCTTGTCAAAAAACGTCTTACCCATGCCAATACACGTAATAATTTAGTGTATGAGCTATATTTGTCTAATAACTCTGACACGATACTCATATTTTTGTTTTTTGTTTGTAGTGCGACATGGACTTGATGAGTATTGGCTTCTTCATCTGTGGTGTATGTGTGCGTAAGTTCTTGTTGGTGGTGGTTAGCCAGGTAGGTCCTTGCCACCATAGGGTATGCTGCTGTAGTTGTTGAGCATCGAGACCGCGGCTGGCGCAGTCAGCTGGGTTCTCGGCGGACTTGACGTACCGCCAGCAGTCGGGCGGTATTACTTCGGTTATTTGTCGCACCCTGTTGGCAACGAATACCTTCCAGCGCTCAGGATTTCCTTGTATCCATCCGAGCACAGCTGTTGAGTCCACCCAACCATAAACCTTGATGTGTAGGTAGTTCATGCTTTCTTTGACCTTGTCCATCAATTTGCTTAGTAGGTGGGCGCCGCAGAGTTCTAATTTTGGTAAAGATACTTCCTTCTTGCACGGAACCAATCTTGATTTTCCCGCTATTAAAATAATTTTACTGCGTCCTTGATGACTTGTTTTGCAGTAAATAACGCAAGCGTACGCTTTTTGCGAAGCATCGCAAAATCCGTGTAACTCGATCGATGAATGTATTTCCGTTCCTAACCATCTAGGTATTTTAATTTCATTAATAATTAAAATATTTTCTTTTATTTTCAGCCATTCCTTGTTAATGACCTCTGGAACCTTGTCATCCCACTGAATATCTGTAGCCCATGCGTTTTGAAATAATAGCTTCATTTGCGTAGAAAGCGGTGTCAGCCAACCCAAAGGATCAAATAGTTTAGATATCTCTGAAAGTAGTTTTCGTTTCGTTATCACCGCGTTATCAGTTTTACTGTAACTTGATTGAAAGGTAAATGCGTCTTGAGTTGGGTCCCAATTTAGACCGAGAGTTTTCATCGACTCTTGTTGCCTGAACATGTACTGATTGTTGTTACATTCACCCGTGTTGGTTTCTTGAACTAACTCATTGTAATTTGACCTCCATTTTCTTAGATTGAAGCCGCCTGACCTCAAAAGTTGTATAAGTTCGTCCTTGAGTTTCGCAGCTGATGACAGTGTGTCGGCACCGTGTAAGAGATCGTCCATGTAAAAGCATTGCTCGACAACTTCAGCTGCTTCTGGATATTTGTTTTGCTCATCCGATGCTAGCCGCTGCAGGGTCATCATTGCGAGAAACGGGGCGGCCTTGGTGCCGTATGTGACAGTGGCTAGTTGAAACTCGTGCAACTTTTGTTTCGGCGAATCTCTCCAGATAATTTTTTGTAGATTTTGATCATCGGGACCCATAGCTGTCTAAACATTTTTTCGATGTCGGCGACGAAAACTACTCGATGTTGTCTCCATTTTAAAATTAAAGTTAAAAGATCTTTTTGTAGGTTGGGACCTTTGTGCATCAAATCATTTAGGCTTGTTCCCGTAGAAGTATTTGCAGATGCGTTGAATACTACGCGTAGCGCAGTCGTAGTAGAGCCTTGCCGTAGCACGCAATGATGTGGCAAGTAGCACTCCGGTGTCTTCTTACAAGATGCTTGCGCCGGTGTCATGTGCCCGAGCGCTAAGTACTCGTCTATGAACGCCTTGTATAGTGTAGCAATTTCGGGATTTTTCATAAGTCTAATTTCTAAGTGTTTGAATTGCGCAATCGCTTTGTTTTTAGATTCACCGAGCTCTTTCGTACTCTTAAGGGGAAGTCGTACTTGATAACGACCATCAGCTAACCTTATTGTTGTTGACTGATAAAACTTGATACAATCGTCCTCGTCTGTCGTGATTGGCGTTTCTTTAGAAATATCTTCAATCTCCCAAAATTGTTGCAGGTTTTTGAAATTATTAATTACAATATTACATTGCGGACTTTGTACGTTTCCGCACAAAATCCAGCCAAGGCAAGTTTCTTGTGCTATTAGTGACGTCTTCTCCTCTCGATATATACCGTCTTGTAATATGTTCGCATAAATTTCAGCACCCAATAAAACATCGATTGGTTTGCTCATATAAAATTCTGGATCTGCGAATTCAACGCTGTCTATGAAGCTCCATGATGGCTTGAGAAAAGTTCTATTTGGCAAGTTTCTTGTTAAATTCTTCATGATAAATACTTCGGTGCTAAATTTATAATCGTTAATTAATGAACTACAAGTAATGTAGGTCGCGCCTTTACAATGGTTGTCGGTCGCTCCGATTCCAGTAATGACACCGTTGCATTTATATCTAGGTAATTTCAATTGTTGCATAGCCTTCTCGCTTATTAGGGAGACCTGTGACCCCTGATCAACGAGAGCGCGCAATGTATGTTGCGCTCCGTCGTTTGCTTGAATTTTGATAAGTGCTGTAGCTAGAAGTATTTCATTTTTTGAAGTCGGTTCTTGCTTGACTTGGTAGGTATTGCTATTAGAGTTTCGCAATTGTGAAGTCACGTTTTGGTTTGTAAATGCACTATGAAGTAAAGAATTATGCTTGCCATTGCACTCTTTGCATACTTTGTTCGAGCTACAGATTTTTCCTTTATGATTATACATACAGTTGCTGCATAAATTTAATTTTGTAATCGTATTGAGTTTTACTTGGGGACTCATTTCTTTGAATTGATTACAAAAATAAATGCCATGATCTTTGGAACATACAGGGCATGAAATAACGCGTTGCCTGTAGTTAGTTACAGCCTTGTTGCTTGTATACTTGTTAATAAATCTTGATTGTTTTTCTTGATTCACTATAGACGTTGAAGGATTGTTGTATGACCTTGGATGTCCGTTTTCTTGTTTACGCCTTGATGCTTCGAGGGTTGTGAACTTGGTTTCCATTAATTGTAAAAAATCTTTAAGCAACGGGAGTTCCCGCGGTTCCTTTAATGATTGCATGTATTCATTGTGCGTCTCGGAGTCTAGCTTCTGTGCTAGTAGGTGGACCATTATTGGGTCCCATGTATCAATGTTAATGGCAAGATTTTTAATTCCATTAAGACATTCGACTGTTACGTCGTGAATCCGCTTGATATGACTCGACGATACTTGCTGCATAACAGGTAATGTCATGATAGTATTCATGTGCGTGGTGAAGATAAGCCTTTTATTGTTATATCGGTGATTTATTATATCCCAGCACGTCATGTAGTTTTCTGAGCTAATAGGAAGATGTTGTATGAGTCGCTCGGGCTCCCCTTTGAGTTTGCTCTTCAAAAACTGCATCTTTTGTGCATAAGATAAGCATGGGTTATTGTGGATCGCTTCAATGAATAGATCTTTAAAAGAAGTCCATTGCTGGTAGTTGCCGTGAAATAAAGGAATATCTAATTTTGGTGTCGAGTGCTCCCTGTGAGCGACGGCCCATAGCTTGCTGTTAAGGTCTCTCTTCATGTTGTTATAACTATTTTCATGTTGTGTAAACTGTTGTTCGTAATGTTCGTTTTCAGCGCCGTTTAACTCACTGTCGATTTCCCAGTGTAACTTATCTATGTTGTACCATCTTGACTCAAGATTCTTGATGACGTCTTCAAATTGCCATTTTTCGGTTGTTTCGTTGATGGTAATGTTCGTGAGTGTCCGATCTAAGGCCTTGAAGTTACTTGTCTGTCTCCGCAACATATCATCAAGCTTGCTAGTTGTACCGTGAGGTTTGTACAACGATGAACCATTTCCTTGTATTAAATTTGGTTTTTCTTGAGGGTCAGATAAGAACAGGGGTACCGTGGTCACTTGTTTGACTTCTCCTGATGCAGACGGGGTTGCCGGAGCAGAGACGGATGCCGGTTGTTGAACAAGAGTAGTCGCGGGCTTGAGCAGGGTTTGAGTCGCTGAAGATGTCACAGGGGTCTTCAAAATTATATCTCGCACTTCCATGTAGAATACTTTGGATCTTTCGTAATGATTGCCGTTAAAGTAGTCGTTATTTGGATTTTCACATTTTATTAATTTTTCATGATTTCGGTTAAATTCATCCCAATATCTATCTAGAGTCACTAGTTTTCTTTTAAGATACTCCGAGGTTTTTCTGTCACTGCCATCTTTCTTAAAATAAGAAAATAGCTTTTCAATCGCGTCGATTATTTGTTGCTGATTGAGTAGTAAATTATTAAAATCTTCCATTGTGCTTGCTCACTTTTTTGAAGATCACTTGTTAGATATAAATTCTTGATAATTGTAATTGCTAACTTGAGAAGCAAACCTGTTCCTTAAATAGTGTGAGTTCACGTTTGTATCGCCGTTCGATCCCTTGATAGATCCTTGATAACTTGATAGTAGAAGTGCTTCTTGATAAGCTCACTTGATAAAAGATCCTTGAAATTTCTTCTTGATAAGGTAACTTGATTGTTGCTTGCTGATTCACCTTCCAGTGCCTAAAGCGCTATTCAATGATATATGCGACTTCTCAATACGATCGGGGAGACCCGCTGGTGGGAGGCCGACCGCACCGATCCGCTATCACCAAAAAACACAAAAGACACTTTCCGATGCTCGAAGGACCAATTTATGTAGCGGCTCTTGTTAACTCACTACACAAAATAATGATTTCTTGATATGGAACAGGAATAAAACTTGATAAATGCTTGATATTACTTGTTTATTATACTTGTCGTATATGTGTGCACACAATATGAACGGCGAACGTGAACTAAGTGAAAAAGGTGAAAAATGCTTATACTGCGTAAAATCGCGTAAAGCGAAATGTGCGATGTAATCGTACAGTAACTAACATTGTGTCACGGATTTTTTTTATATAAGATAATATGTATTTTATTTTATATAGTATAATAGTTACCTGTTGATATTGTTCGTCGGGGAAGCGCCGCAGCGGCGGACTCACCACGTGCGGGGGCGTGCGCTCTGATCACATACATTGTTTCATTATTACATGGTACGGAGGGAACTCGCTTTTCATGTATGTTGGTATGATTGACCGCCATATTCTCTTAAACCATGCACTTAACGGATTCAAATGTAGTTGCCACCTTATACGTATTTTTATCGTAAGGTTTTTAAGTTAACGAAAATTTAATGTTTCGTGAACAAGTCGGCCAAAAATACAGCGAAGCGTGGGCTAGTCACTAGTTATATGGTAAGGAAATCAACATATAGGTCGTTAAAATGAATGGATATAAAAGAATTAAAAGATAGTTTAATAGAACTTTAGAATTAAACAAATTATATATTAAGATATAATAATTTTACCAACCTTTAGGTTCCGCTTTGATCTCCGGCACATTATACCCTGAAACACATTATTATGTTTTATTTCAGTATTTCTAATTCTTTATTTAAACAATCAAATTGTGTTTACAAAACCATAGCATGCAAAGACTTAATAAAAAACCGAAATACGAAATAAATACGAAAATAAACATAAAAATAGTTAGTACCCATGCGAAATCATTGCTAATATGATCATGTGTACAAAAACAACGAGAAAAAGAAAACTTAAGAAATTATATAAAAGTAAAAAGATAAAACAACACACCATGCTTATCACAATTATCCGTACCTTTTTGCCTCATAGTAGGAATAATACTGTAACTGTATGATCAATGAAACACAGTCAATTTTCTAGCACATTTATAATAGTAAATTATCACTCAAAAATTACTATGTTATTATAAAAGTGTAAAAGTATACAATTTTTCTATTATTTATAATTGGCTGGAATTATACAAGTAGACCGTTTGACTAATTCAAATACAATAGGTACTCTTATTCAAAGTGTAGATTCGTAGCTTTGTTTATAAAAACGGGGTTAATTTGTAAATACACCTCACAAAAATACAATTCTTCGACTCATTTCGACATTTTTAAATATACTTTATAAAATACATATTGACCTACAAATGACTTTTTAAGTACGATTTCCAATAAATATAAAGTTTTTTCTTTGGCAAATACAAATATAAATGTTCCCTGTTACGTTAAAGTTATAAGAAGCACACATACTCATATTAGCAACCGATCTCATTGTAGAGTGCACACTATGAACCCATAGTGACCCACAAGCTATCTCCACTACATACTATAACATGTGATAAATATTGTAACAAAGCATCGACAACAATCAATAAACTATAACACGAATATAACTAACGGATTTTCAATAAATATATATTTCAATTTCATTGAAATGTCGGTAATGTAAAGAATAACACATTCAGAACGATTGTTACTAAGACTTCATAAACTTAATAGACTACCTAATAAAATCACCAAAGGGTTAGTAAGACCTTCACAAGTATACATATAAATATTTATAAATACATATCGACCGTTAGTCGTGTACCGAACCCAATTATACCAGGTCATATATAATTGTATAAAATATATAATTTGACACATAGTAATAGTAACAAGACCCCATTATATCCCACATTAAAAATGACAAAGATAGAAACTTACTGTCTTGTTCATACGTAGGACAAGGGGACAGGGTCTTCCGCCTTTTGGCTTTCAAGTATTCCGTGTCTAGAACATAGCAAAACAGATTAGGAACTGTAACATACGAGATTCATACTATTGCATACACAATATTAAAACAAAGGCAGATTTAAATTATAGATGACATTATGAAACTTAATTTCAATTGACTAATCTACGCCGTCAATACATTGCTGTTTGAAGCTTTCAGTTTCAAAGGACATTCGTTGTCCTCTCGTCAGTAGTAATCATCAATATATTGCTGTACGATGGTTTCTGTTTCAAAGGACACTTGTCGTCTCCGCGTCAGTAGATGTGTTGGTATCAGCGCATGAGCTCGTTGGCGTCGAAGGCGGCGTAGAGCTGGCTGTCGTCGTCGAGCTCGGACAGCGCGGCGCGCGGCGGCAGCGCCATGTACAGCGCGTAGTGCTCGGCGTCCGTCAGCGCGTACTCGTCCGCCAGCCGCCGCAGCCCCGCCGCGTCCACGCGCAGCACGCTCTCCGCCACCAGCACCGTGCCCGACGCCGAGCGCGGCGCCAGCCCGGGGGCGGGGGCGGCGGGGGCGGCGTCCGCGTGCAGCGACACGTGCGTGATGCTGTCCGCGTAGCTCAGCGCGCCCGTGGACGCCGCCGCCGACAGCCCGCCCGCCCCCGCGCCCCAGCGCCCCGGCCGCTGCCCCGACACGCTGCTGACGGAGCGCCCCACGCCCCGCGCGCGCCGCGCCCCCGCCCCCTCCGACTTCACGCTGGGCGCGGGCGACTTCTCCTTGTTGCGCCGGAACAGCCGCTGGAAGAACGTGCGCTTCTTGACCGGCGGCAGCGCGGGCTCGCTGCGGGCCATGGCCAGCGCGGGCCGGTCCGCGTCGCGCGACACCGGGATCTGCCGCCCCGGCCGGATGATGCTGTCCACGGAGGTCTGGCTGGTCTTGAAGGAGTCCGTTTTGGACGTCTTCCGCACCCGCTTGGGCGGCAGCGGCGGCGCGCGGTCGTCGGGCTCGCTCTTCAGCTTGGTGAACTCTATGATGGGCCCGCGGTAGGTCTGCGGCACCTCGACGTCCTCGTAGGGCTCCGGCTCGGCTATCGGGACCGGGTTCCGGAAGGCGAGCTGCAGGCTGGTGTAGGTGCCGGCGTCGTTGAAGTCGTCGTCGGCGTCGTCGCTGGCGGCGGCCGCGGTGTGCCGCAGCCTGCTCTCGGAGTAGATCTCGTCGAGCTCGGCCACCTGGTGCAGCAGCTGGTCCAACTTGTCCGCGGGCGCGTCCAGGTTCCCGTTGATGTCGGTGTGGTCGGCGAGGTCGGCGGAGGCGGCGTCCGGCGACGGGCTGATGCTGGACGCCGACGACTCCGTGCCGTTGTCCTGCTGCTTGTCCGTGTGTTGTTCGTGTGTGTCGGTGTGCGGCGTGGTGTGTATGTGTGCGTTCAGGATGTGTTGTATGTCGTGGAGTGGTTTGCGCGTGTGTGTACCTGCGGAGTCCGGCGTGTACTCGAAGGGCACGGGCGCGCTGCGGGCGTTGTCCGACAGTCGCTTCAGTTGGAGGAATACCTGGGGACATCATTGCTTCAAATGAATACAGCTGCTCTGTATAAACACGTTGCATTTGTTTACAAGATATGTGTACCTGCACGTGCTCGGTGGTGTGCGGGTTGCGGTAGGGCGGCGTGGTGAAGGCGATGGCCACCAGCTTGTGCACCAGCAGCACGGTGGCCGCCTCCTCCCACACCACCACGTCGCGCTCCTTCTGGAACACCACCACCGAGATGTCCTCGCGGGTCACCTGCAACAAACAACACAACTTAATACTGACTGTTAAAAGTAACGGGGTGTTATAAAGACGAGTTAAAACCTTAGTGTGCTTAAACCATGATTATTAAATGTAGGACTCCAATCACTTAAAGTACTTATTTTGTACACAAGTTCTTATATAGTTGACAAAAAACACTCTTGACTTAGACAATGGCCCCGATTCTGAAATCAGTCTTTAAACTAAACTAAAACTATCGCTGTCACTTCAATCATCAATAGTATAAGACAGAGTCAGGTAATCATTTTAGTCCTGTCAAACTAAAATGTACGTGCAATATGACACGGCGAAGGCAATTTTAGGCTAGTCCTCAGCGCATTTCGGTCAATTTTACAATGATGTGGACTAAATTTAGTGAGACCAATGTACCTGTCTTGTTCTAATACGAAGCATGAGAAAGTGACAGCGATATTTTTAATTTAGTTTTAGAGAGTGTTTTGAGAATCGGGGCCAATTTTCATAGCCTGACATCGCAAGTGTCGGTTAGTATATTTATCCACTATCTTTTTTAAATAACGTTACAGATTTTATAAGAGCTAAAATTTAATCATTGCGCCAAAGTTGCATCTGAAAAATCTTAGGTGGGTCACTGGTAAAAAGAAACGAAATAAGCTAACACATAATTTAGAGATCTGTGTAGTCTAAGTTCATACCTTCTCACAGAGCAGGATGACCTCGGTGCCGCCCCTTGCCGGGCCGCTGCAGCAGCTGGTCCGCATGATGAGCAGGTCGCTCATGGCCTTCTTGTCGTAGATGACGTCGGACACCACGGGCGGCAGCGAGTGCCGGTACTTGCCGTGGCGGTCCGGCAGGAACACTTGGAAGCAGAGTCGCACCGCGTTCAGGTCGATGCTCTGCGGCTGGCTCTTGTGGCCGAAGCCGGCTGCAACGGGGAAGCGGTCAAATGTCAATTATCTGTGGTAGCAATTGAGTAATAGGATCTTGGGAGACACGTCATCGCTATTTGTTTATGAAGCTTCGATAGAATGCCAACGATTTTTATTGTAAACTTTCCAAGAGTTTGAACAAAATACCGATTAATTTTGTTGTATTCTTAGCATTTCAGAATGAGGGCATATTAAAAGTTGATTAAAAATTTTTGCGACCTTTAAATAAAATAAAACCTTTTGTATCTCACAACGTAAAATAATAAGATGTTTACAGTTCAGTTTAGTCCAGGCAAAAACAGCATTGTTGATTTTACGGGTTTACCCAATTCAAAAAAACGATAACAGATAACTGTTAAATATCACATCGGGTCAGAGAAATGTAGATCAGGAATTCCCAGGTCTCACCAGACTGAAATACGGTTATTATTGAATTGATAGTGATACGATTGTGCTAAAAACCCTATTACAACAAATACATTTGTTGCGCTATTGCAATGAGAACCTCATATTTATAAACAATAGTCATATCAACTTAACTAATGTTTCTTAACTTAATTTGACAGTAGCATTTGCATACAAAAAAAACATGGCAAGCGACGCTGTAAGAGCAAAATTTGTAGCAAAATATGTAAATTGCAAAGCAAGTTTTCACTGCGGCAGAGGTTAGACCGCTGTAGAGCTGGAAACCTAACGACTACCTGCAAATGTCGATATCTACGTCAGAAAGCAACCACATGCAGTGATAAATGCAACAAGTATCCGGTTTTATTGGTAGAGCAATCAATTAGCTTTATGGTCAACGATTTAACATTATATGCTGATTTGTACCGGTACTTCAAATATGGAAAATAGCTAAAATACTACTTTACCTACCGTCTTTTGTTCAAGTCCATGTCAAGCCGAAAGGAAGTTCAACAGAAGAAGGGGACTTTATTAGGAACTAGGGGCCGCGCGCGACTCCGTTCGCGTAGAAGTCGGTTTCCCGTGGGAATGCGAAGTTTTCCCGCGGTAAAAAGTTCCCTTAATTCTTTCATACATATATTTCTGGTATCTAGAACCGTTTTTGGCAGCGCACGCAACGGAAGCTCTCAAAGATGAATAATTTTCCCCGTTTTTTTCTCATTTTCCTTTATTTCTTCGCTCTTTATAGTTGCAACGTGATGTTATATAGCCTAAAGCCTGCCTCGATAAATGGTCTATTCAACACAAAAAGATTTTTTAAAATCAAACCAGTAGTTCCTGAGATTAGAGCGTTCAAACAAACAAACAAACAAACAAACAAACAAACAAACAAACTCTTCAGCTTTATAATATTAGTATAGATATAAATTATTTTTGTTATTTGTAAAGAATACAGGTATAAACTCCGCCAATTGAAAATGAATCGATGCCAGAAACACTGAAACGTGGTCATTACACCGGAAGAGCGACCCATTGACTAGTAGGTCACCGGATCATCGGGAACTTGGCAGCCTCCGGTGTGATGCAGCATTGCAAGCATAACATCACATTGGTATATTGAAATTATAACGCGTGAAAATGTTTACAATTATTTTTGGCTGAAAACTCGATTCTTACCCATTTTTAGAATTGAATCCAATAAAGGCTATGGTTATTTAACGAAAACTTCAGTAGGTAAATACAAGATAATTTTTACTTTTTTAATACTATCTGGTGGTATTGAGAGCAGTTTTTAAGTGCCTTAACATTCGCTATAATTCTAAATATTTAAAATAAAACTAATCTGAGAACATGCTATGTTTAGCTGAATGTAAGATATCATAAAATATTAAAATAATGAATAAGAGTACATGAATAACTAGTGTGCAGATACTGTTTATATCAATGGAAGCAATCTTTTAATATACGATAAAATTACTTAATTATGATAATATTACTATACTTACTGAAAATTCGCAGGAAAAATCAATGTTTACAACTAAGCATCATTGTATTTCAATGTGAGAAAACAACTCTTATTTTCTTTATAAACAACTTCTGAAAACATTAATTTGCTAAAGAGGATAAATTCATACACAAGGTTGAGCGGGAAGCTAGTAGTGTTATAATGGAGATTGAGCTGATATAACAGTTATGTACGTACATTCCTGAATTCCGAGCGGACCCGCGGCGGGAGGTTAGTCTGCCGGTATTTATAGCCGGGCTTCATTGAGCCGAGGTCGCGACTGATTCCACACCAACGAGGGAACTCTCTTACGCACCTCATTATTTGCATTTTGCCACATTTTTAGGTTTGGGTGTAAGAACGCGTTTCTCTCTATATATACGGTAATCGTTTACCTAAGGAATGCGATATAGAAGAAAGAAATATATAAAATAAATTGAATATTTCTAGACAATTGAATTTGACTATTGCACACTTTAATCCCTTTGATCACAGTTTATAACATAAGTAAAATACCTATTATAATTCAACATCAATTATATTTTACTTTTTTAATAAGAGTAATTGGTTGACATATTTAAGAATTAAAAATGTAAGTAATATATTTATATGCGATGCTCGTAAAGTTATTTTCCACAACAATGTTGACCCTACAAGGTTGCTCTTGCACTTAAACACAAAATACTAGTTACACGTTCCAACAACATCATATTGATAGTATAACAATCTAGGATCTTATCACGCGCCGCTTCGTCTGCCCGTGCCTTAATGTCCATATCGGAAACTATAAATATAACTCAGCTATTAAATCGAAGCTAATAATAATTGACAATGTAACGCGCAGTTAGCCGGTCGGCTACATTCTTGTGATAACTATATTTTATGGATATCACCGTTTGCAGTTAACGATAAGTAAACTTAACTGTGGGTACCTATGGAGTTATTTCCTTGATGTGTATGACCACTAAGTTGTAAGGATAATGCGGGTTACGGGGTCAAACATGGGTTTCAATTTGGTTTCATATAAATACAGGGTGATTGGTAATGCGATACATTCCTTCTAAGAGGTTAAAGTAGAGCTTATTTGCAGTCAATTAAGGCATAATATGCTATGTCCGCAATTTGTTAATTTCTGAGATATGCACCATTTAAGATTTTTTTATAAAAAACCCCATTTTCGAAGTTCAAATGAATCCTTTTAGTGAAAAACTAGTGGCCGCGCGCGACTCCGTTCGCGTAGAAGTCGGTTTCCCGTGGGAATGCGCAGTTTTCCCGCGGTAAAAAGTTCCCTTAATTCTTTCATACATATATTTTTGGTTTCTAGAACCGTTTTGGCAGCGCATGCAACGGAAGCCCTCAAGGATGAATAATTTTCCCCGTTTTTTTCTCATTTTCCATTATTCCTTCGCTCCTAATAGTTGCAGCGTGTTGTTATATAGCCTAAAGCCTGCCTCGATTAATGGTCTATTCAACACAAAAAGAATTTTTAAATTCGATCCAGTAGTTCCTGAGATTAGCGCGTTCAAACAAACAAACAAACAAACAAACAAACAAACAAACAAACTCTTCAGCTTTATAATATTAGTATAGATTCAAAATTGAGTTTAATGTTTTGTTGTTTTATGGTAGCTTGATAACTAAAATTACATTTTAGATTCAAATTTGATAAAAATAATCGTCCTTATTTTAGAAAAAGTCAAGAAACCAAGAACAATTTTTAAAAAAAGTTAAGTCTAATGGCAATAAAAAGCGATTTTCTAAAAAAAAGTCCAAATCATGTTTCGTACAAATTACATAAAAAACTTCCCCAATTCATAAGCTATTAAAAAAGGTACATTTCTTATACTAAAACTAAGTATTTGATTGACAACTCTACTAATAAAAGAAGTAACCTCTCTCTTAGAACGCCTCTACTTTGTGGTTACAGCGCACTTTTGCAGTGTTTTCTTTGGTTGATGTCGCCGTTTTGCACAGGGATAATGCAATAACATTAAGGTCTGCCGTTAAATAAATAAATTTTGTAAATAGCCAAAGCTTCAAGTGTGCAGCCTTTGCAGTCAAATAGAAAAAAATGTGTTAACGCGAAAAAAGTAACCTCTATTAAAAGAAAACTAACTACATATTTTCATTAAGAACTCTTGAAATGGTATCATTTAAGATCCTTGCCTTCGAAGACTTTTTGTAGCGATGCTGTCGCGCGTTAAGTAAACGCATGTTAGTCGAATTTGCAACGCGCTACATTATCGCAACTGTATCGATGTAAAGCCAATACTAATGCATCGCGACTGAATCGTGGCTATGAAGGCACACAGTCAGCGACTGCTAGTCTACGGTATTGATGCGAACGCACGACAACATCGCTACAAAAAGTTGCTGTGGGCGAGGGCCTTTTGTAATGAAGAATACTCAGACATTCTCCTTATTTACGTATTGTGTAACAAGTGAATCTAGTAAACCTCGAATTTGGCGAAGTAGACGAAGAAATGATAGATGTTTTTCGCAGAAATCTAGGAACCACCACAAGAGTTGGCGACATCGACTAAAGAAAAAACAACAAGTGATATGCAGTGATTAATGAAAAAGATGTAGTTAGCTTTCTTTCTTTTAATAGAAGTAACTTTTTCCGCACTCAGCATACTCTTATTTTCTAATTAACCGCAAAAGCTACACACTTGAAGGTTTGACTTTTCAAAAAAAAAAAATATTTAACGGTAGATCTTAAATGTTATTGCATTATCCCTGTGCAAGACGTCGACATCAACCAAAAAAAAACACTGCAAAAGTGCCCGGAAACCACAATGTAGAGGCGTTCTAAGAGAGAGGTTACTTCTTTTATTAGTAGAGTTGTCAATCAAATACTTAGTTTTAGTATGACAAATGTACCTTTTTGAATAGCTTATGAATTGGGGAAGTTTTTTATGTAATTTGTACGCAACATTATTTGGACTTTTTTTTAGAAAATCGCTTTTATTGCCATAAGTCTTAACTTTTTTTAAAAGTTGTTCTTGGTTTCTTGACTTTTTCTAAAATAAGGACGATTATTTTTAGCAAATTTGAATCTGAAATATCATTTTAGTTATCAAGCTACCATAAAACAAAAAAACATTAAACTCAATTTTGAATTTTTCACTAAAAGGATTCATTTGAACTTGGAAAATGGGGTTTTTTATAAAAAAAACTTAAATGTTGCATATCTCAGAAATTAACAAATTTTGGACACAGCATATTATGCCTTAATTGACTGCAAATAAGCTCTACTTTAACCTCTTAGAAGGAATGTATCGCATTACCAATCACCCTGTATAAATGCAAAACAATTACAACTAAAATAGTAAATTTAACATTGTTAACGTTAATACCACGCAACTAGTCGAAGTATTGTTTTGCAATGGAACTAAGTCATGGAATCATGTATTTACTGGAATGATCCGAAAGTGTCAACCGCGAAAAAATTAGTTTTACGGTCGTAAAAGCTATTATTGTATGTCCTAATCTGATCAATTTTTCCAGTAGTGGTAAGGGGAAACAGTAACAAACATACAAATTTCATATTGTTACAAGAACCACGACTATCAAAAAACGCTAGCCCATCTACTTAACTCACCTAGTAACTAACATTTACGTCATAAGTACGAGTTCCTAATCTATTAAACATGTGTTTTTGCCAGGTTTTTTAAAGTGAAATGAAGAAAACTCACTCAGTGAAGCCGATCGTAGCTCTCTTCTCGCATAAGAACTAATTTTCAACGGACACTGCTCGAGTTTTTGATCGCACATCAGTTTCAAATAACACCACGTCACAACGCTTATGTTTTACCGCGTTTTGTTTATGGTTAGGAAAATAAATAAACACTTTGGAGTAAAACTGGCTAGTAAATGGTGTATTACCATCGGACGGCGCGGGAAATTGTGCATGGGAGCGGGAAACTAACGTAATGTGCCAAAATGTGGACCGTACGATCTACAACTGTAGCGTAGGGCGGGGAAAAAGAGGTAAAATAAATACACTAAACTACATTATGAGGTCATTAGTGACCCACTCTTTCTTTCGAGACTTTCTTTGAGACGAAATGATAACAGCACATTAAGTCGAGCTTTTCAAAAAATTTCATCTGTTGATGAATGCTACCTTTACCATTTTATTGTTTGTTTTTAGTTATATGTTATTTGCAAAGAAAAGTTTATACATAACTAAAACTTGCGCTAGCAGACGATTACAGACCTTGACAGCGTATCCAAACATTGCAATTTCAAAGTTTTCGTATTCTTTCCAAACCAATCTATATTATTATTTGTAAAAAACTTAATATCAAATAAGAATATGCCCAATCAAAATTTGAACTTCGAATTGGTGAGTGTTGTAGCGTGTACACTACTTCAAGAGCCAGCGGCGGCGTCTGCGCACAGAAATAGACGCCGCGATTACGAATCCGTATTGTTGAGAATTCTGATCGCACACGTGAACTAATCATGACAATCATACCACCTACTACTGCACTGGATGTACTGATCATAATAATATAAAGTTATATAAATGTGTCGCATGGGAAATTGAAATCGGCAGTGGAATGGTTCATGAATGCTTGCCTAAATCAACATTCAATACTTTTGTGTTGAACTAATCTTTCACTAATCCTATGCACCTATTAGTGAGTTCATCTTTAGAGTAGCTCTAGTTTTAGGTCGCCCATTTAAAAGCGTTAACATAAAAAGTCGCCTTAAAAGTACTAAATGGCACCTTCGTTTTTGTAAACATTTAACCATCGTATCGTTGAAACCACCGTTGAAACGTTTCAAAGATTTTTGTGTGAATGCAGGCTATGTCGAAATTCCAAAAATATATAAGATGGTAGGTACATTGTTTTCGTTACACCAACTTTTTTATGTTTTGCTATGCACTAAAAATTAAAGGTTTTGTAAAATCTATATCCTACTTGCCGCCAGTTTCCACATGAAGCGATTTATTTAGGTGTTTATCTTCTACTTAAGTACAACTATACTTCAAAATCAATCAAATTTAGCAGACGAGACGGCTAGTCTGCAAATACGATATAAATCAGATAAGATTATTCTTAATTACCTTGTAAGTACATTATTTTCAGACTTTCAAAGGTAACCCAAAAAAAACTAAGGGTGGAAAAACCGAAGGATTGCCATTATATTAATTGAAGAACGTTCTTATCACCGACAATTTAAAGTCTTATTATTAACTAGTGGCCGCCCGCGACTCCGTTCGCGTGGAAGTCGGTTTCCCGTGGGAATGAAAGGTTTCCGCGGTAAAAAGTACCCTATGTGTTATTCTGATGTATAAACCTATATTACTGCAAAGTTTTATACAAATCCGTCCAGTAGTTTTTACGTGAAAGAGAAACAAACTACCAAACATCCATAATCACAAACTTTCACGTTAATTATATTAGTAGGATTTTAAAAATTTGTCATGTACCTATTGAGCCTATTGATATTTGAGTATTTTGTATGGTCAATCACTATCACTAAGATATCCTACATTAGTTACTCGACATAACATTATTAATTAAGAAATCGGCGGATAAACTTGCATTTTAAGAAAGTTCCTTTACAATCACTACAAAGTCGCTTTCTCTGTCTGTGCCTATGTTTTTTTTACATATATAACATTGTATAGGAAAAGGTATTTTACTCCAAATTAAACGCGTGTATTATGTAATATGTTTAGCTATGTTTAATAAGCTGAGTCCACTGAATTATCTGCCGTAATAATGAAGTACTGTATAAAAAAACCGAATTGAAAACACAACTTTGAAACGAAAGAGTAGACAAATATAATAAGACAGCTTCGAACTGCTTGCTCGGGAATTACACGTGTTATTGTGAGTCAACTATAAACTATGGACATATGCTGTCGTGGGATATTTTTTATATAATTTTAAGGAAGACATTTCCGTCATACATTATTTCTGTGTAGCTTTAACCACTAAGGTTGCACACGCGGCGGAGTCTTAAAAAATGGAGTGACTTCTCCCGTTTTCCCAACATTTCCCTTCACTGCTCTGCTCCTATTGATTGTAGCGTGATGAAAAGTATCCTATAACCTGCCCAGGAGTATGAAGAATAATTGTACCAAGTTTCGTTAAAATCCGTCCAGTAGTTTTTGTTTCTATAACGGTCAGACAGACAGACAGACAGACAGACAGACATACAAAAATTTTACTGATTGCATTTTTGGCATCAGTATCGATCCCTAATCACCCCCTGATAGTTATTTTGGAAATATATTTCATGTACAGAACTGACCTCTCTACAGATTTATTATAAGTATAGACTAGCGACCCGCCCACGCTTCGCAACGGTGTAATTTTGCGCGACTTGTTCACGACACGTTAAATTTTAGCTAAGTTTTAAACTTACTTAACTTAACATTTCCTTAATGTTCTTTATTTACAAATTTAAGTTAAAAAATGAGCTGTTTGCGAAAACCGCCTAAAAACCTGTAAGTTGTTTAGGAGGAATTAGTGGACAAACAGACAAAATTAGCAACTTGGATTTATACTATGTAATGATTTTGTATGTTGTTCATGCCCTAATAACAACAAGCCCTATTTACTAATAATATTAATGTGAATGTTTGTATGTTTAATGCCGAATATTTATTACGAAATCGCTGAAGATCTTATCGGATTTCGAAAAAAGGGTACATACTCACGATAGTATAGATTATATTCTAGAATTATATAACAGGTACTTTTTACCGCGGTTTTTTTTTATTATTCATTTCCTCAGGATAAAAGATAGAATAATAATTTATAAAAAAATCAAGACACTAAATAAAACATAGAAAATGTTCAGCAAATTAAGTTTCTTGGTCCGGTTAAGTTTTTCTGAGTACAAATTTGTTATAGATCGAGTTCCAAACATACTAATATGATCAATGGCACGATAGGCATGTTATCGAGATCAGTATTATAACACTTCCTATAACTACCATCTTAAAAAATATAACAACTAGTATAATATAAAGATTGCTACTAACCAATCACAGTATCGCAGGAATTGAGTTCAAATTAAGTTGGTATGTTATTTTCCAATCTTGTAACAAACTTTTTTCGTTAAATGACGTACCTTCTCGCAAAAATAAGATTTCTAACTACCTTAACCTACACTATAATTATATCATTAGAGCGGTATTGTGACGTTCGAAGTGATCTTTGAAACTACTAATTAAAAAAGTACAAAGGGAGTGACATAGTCCAATTTTTTTTCCTCGCGCCTTAAGCCTTAGTACACAATACTTTGAAGGCATCTACTATTATTTTCTGAAACATTATTGAGTTCTATAGCTATTATTCGGATGATATTTAGTAGTTGAAAGCGGCGTCAGAATCAATGACTGCTCATACGTCCTCGCGACTCAGTGACGCACGACAGTTGGCCCCGGTTCGACTCCCGGCGCGGACCGCCACCGCTATATATAACTAGTGACGTCACACTCGTACACTAACGTTTTATAGTTAATTAATGCGATACCAAATAAAACTGTTTCCGAGAAGCAATTCATGTTAATATTTAATGAAGTTTATAATAATAAGTTTTATTATACAGTTTACGGTCCAGTCGGGGCTTAATGGAATGAAACATCTAACAATAAATTAAATATAGTATACCTAAGCTTAATAATAAAGTCGACTAACTTCAACGATTATTTTCAGTGCAGACATTGTATAAAAATACATGGTGTAGCTGCCGCAATACTAAAAACCCCAGACTGAAAACGCTATCATGACAGATTTGTAAATACAAAAACATTTTAGTTTTTATTTTCCAATACAAAACTGGCATTGTAAGCTCTACTGTCATCACGTCACAAGCAGAGTTGCCAATATTTATAAAAATAATTTAGTCTTGTACAGTTTTGTCCAGATATTTTCAGTGGGTCAATGCTCAGACATACACCCACGCACTATCTGTAGCATCTGACACATCGACCAACTGCAATGCCTGTTGTTATCTCGCCAATCTTTAATTGGCTTATTTAGTTACCTACTTCTTTATCATTTGTGATTAAAAAAATATTGTGGGAAATTACATTTTCACAAGTCACGTTTAATCGACTTATCATTGACATTAATAATAATAATAAACAATAAACATTAATATAACATTAACGTAAATTTATTGTCGTGGGAAAAGTATCATCAAATGTTTACTGTTGTATATGGATGGATCATGTATGAGTAATAAGAATAAAATAATAAACTTAGTAGTTTCGTTAAAAGTTCTTGACTAAGAAAGAGTGCTAAAAATGATTTTACTGCTACCTGTTATTTTTTAATCTACCGATATTTTAAAGACGAGTTCGAAACATGGCGACAATTCCTTAAGTTAAATCTATTAAATTAATGCAATAAATTATATTAGCTCTAGTTTATGATTCGTTTTCAAATTTATTTTTTCTTCACGTAATAAAATGTTATCCCTAGGTTTCTTGTTAGGAAGCAGCAGGCAGTATCAGATTTACGACTGACATTTAGTTTGCTATATCGATCGTTTAATGTCTACGTCTATAAACCTACGGTGTATAAAAATACTTTGTGGTCGGATTTATAGATTTTGTTCATAAAACATACTGCATTACGAGGCAATGCGTGCAGGATAATAATTGGACAATCTCGACTTTACATCGACTGCGCGACGAAGATAACACATTTTAACACGACATTTACTGTTTAGTAGAAAAAGAAGTAGAATGTATAACAAACTATAAATATAGAATATAACAAACTTTTTTAGGAGTGGTAGAACTGGTACCAATGGATTAAACCAATGGATTAACCCAACCTGACTAAAGACTTAAACCCTTACCTGACTTTTGGACCGCGGGTCAGTAATGACTACCTTTGTTGGAGTGATGAGGCAAACTTGGCGCTACCTCACACACTAGCGGTGCTTGTTGCAGCTTTTCCTCCACATGCGATACAATACCAGGCCTCATGTCCGCTTTTTACAATAGCATGAATCGAGTCGCAATTCGATCTCGATTGCATAGTTTGACACTCTTGGTAGTCTGCTAACTAAATAAGACCATTCGCATACGATTGAAAAAACAATCGAACTGCAATTCAGTCGCTGGTCATTGGATGCTTTGGTATTACACTCTTCAACCGTGTTACGATTGTGTACTCCAGTACTTACTCTTGAAGGGGTCGACGTTGAGCGACTCGCGCACGGCCAGCGCGTCGGCCACGTCCTTCCTCTTCACGCACTGGATGCCGAGGTTGGAGAAGGACACCAGCGGCGACTCGGCAGCTTGTTGCATCTCCAGTACTTACTCTTGAAGGGGTCGACGTTGAGCGACTCGCGCACGGCCAGCGCGTCGGCCACGTCCTTCCTCTTCACGCACTGGATGCCGAGGTTGGAGAAGGACACCAGCGGCGACTCGGCAGCTTGTTGCATCTCCAGTACTTACTCTTGAAGGGGTCGACGTTGAGCGACTCGCGCACGGCCAGCGCGTCGGCCACGTCCTTCCTCTTCACGCACTGGATGCCGAGGTTGGAGAAGGACACCAGCGGCGACTCGGCAGCTTGTTGCATCTCCAGTACTTACTCTTGAAGGGGTCGACGTTGAGCGACTCGCGCACGGCCAGCGCGTCGGCCACGTCCTTCCTCTTCACGCACTGGATGCCGAGGTTGGAGAAGGACACCAGCGGCGACTCGGCAGCTTGTTGCATCTCCAGTACTTACTCTTGAAGGGGTCGACGTTGAGCGACTCGCGCACGGCCAGCGCGTCGGCCACGTCCTTCCTCTTCACGCACTGGATGCCGAGGTTGGAGAAGGACACCAGCGGCGACTCGGCAGCTTGTTGCATCTCCAGTACTTACTCTTGAAGGGGTCGACGTTGAGCGACTCGCGCACGGCCAGCGCGTCGGCCACGTCCTTCCTCTTCACGCACTGGATGCCGAGGTTGGAGAAGGACACCAGCGGCGACTCGGCAGCTTGTTGCATCTCCAGTACTTACTCTTGAAGGGGTCGACGTTGAGCGACTCGCGCACGGCCAGCGCGTCGGCCACGTCCTTCCTCTTCACGCACTGGATGCCGAGGTTGGAGAAGGACACCAGCGGCGACTCGGCAGCTTGTTGCATCTCCAGTACTTACTCTTGAAGGGGTCGACGTTGAGCGACTCGCGCACGGCCAGCGCGTCGGCCACGTCCTTCCTCTTCACGCACTGGATGCCGAGGTTGGAGAAGGACACCAGCGGCGACTCGGCAGCTTGTTGCATCTCCAGTACTTACTCTTGAAGGGGTCGACGTTGAGCGACTCGCGCACGGCCAGCGCGTCGGCCACGTCCTTCCTCTTCACGCACTGGATGCCGAGGTTGGAGAAGGACACCAGCGGCGACTCGGCAGCTTGTTGCATCTCCAGTACTTACTCTTGAAGGGGTCGACGTTGAGCGACTCGCGCACGGCCAGCGCGTCGGCCACGTCCTTCCTCTTCACGCACTGGATGCCGAGGTTGGAGAAGGACACCAGCGGCGACTCGGCAGCTTGTTGCATCTCCAGTACTTACTCTTGAAGGGGTCGACGTTGAGCGACTCGCGCACGGCCAGCGCGTCGGCCACGTCCTTCCTCTTCACGCACTGGATGCCGAGGTTGGAGAAGGACACCAGCGGCGACTCGGCAGCTTGTTGCATCTCCAGTACTTACTCTTGAAGGGGTCGACGTTGAGCGACTCGCGCACGGCCAGCGCGTCGGCCACGTCCTTCCTCTTCACGCACTGGATGCCGAGGTTGGAGAAGGACACCAGCGGCGACTCGGCAGCTTGTTGCATCTCCAGTACTTACTCTTGAAGGGGTCGACGTTGAGCGACTCGCGCACGGCCAGCGCGTCGGCCACGTCCTTCCTCTTCACGCACTGGATGCCGAGGTTGGAGAAGGACACCAGCGGCGACTCGGCAGCTTGTTGCATCTCCAGTACTTACTCTTGAAGGGGTCGACGTTGAGCGACTCGCGCACGGCCAGCGCGTCGGCCACGTCCTTCCTCTTCACGCACTGGATGCCGAGGTTGGAGAAGGACACCAGCGGCGACTCGGCCAGCTCGGGCCGCAGCGTGCACACGCCCTTGTTGCAGCGGTCCGCGCGACCCACCAGGTTGTGCGGGTGCGGCCTGCCGGCAAACCAGTTAAAGAGGTCACAAACAGACAACAATCGACTTTAACAGCACCATTTGTCAACAAATACCGAAGTTATTATTTGGGAAAATTATACACACGCAGCACTTCTGTATGAAGCCGGAAGTCAGTAAATCTCCAAAAATATTGTTCGTAGGGTGCCACGAAAAGTAAAGAAACGAAGTGGTAGAGAAAGGTTTTTCGACCCCCGATTTTTTGTGCTGATTTAAGAAAAGCTGATTTAAAAATATGTGCATTCGCTATAATACTGTGCTAAAGTAACTGAATTTGCACGTTAGCGAATAAAACATGCCTAACAAATAACATTCTAAATTATTTTTTCCTTCACATAGTTAACTAGGCTAAAACAACCCATCATCTCAAGATGTTTGCCGTTTGTAAAAATAACTTAAAAAGTCTTCATCTAAAAGTGCTTGTAACCTACATCTAAATATGCGTGTAACCCACATCTTGCACACCGTCGGATCGGGATCGCATATCACAGACGTAGTATCATCAACAAATATGTAACTATAATAAATAATCAATTCCAGAATATAGATATAGCCTGTTAGCAAGGAACTGTGCACCGATCGAGACAGACCATTTTACTTCGTAAATTGATACGAAAAGTTTGAAGTGAAATAACGAAGTATTAACTAACTAAGGTTCTAGTATTTACC
This sequence comes from Emmelina monodactyla, assembly GCA_916618145.1. Taxonomy (NCBI): domain Eukaryota; kingdom Metazoa; phylum Arthropoda; class Insecta; order Lepidoptera; family Pterophoridae; genus Emmelina; species Emmelina monodactyla. Next base: position 689,884 of record OU745300.1, read on the forward strand.
ACTAAACTGTTATATTTCAGATTAAGAACTTGTTTATGATGCACAAAGATGAGGTAAAACATAGTGAGGGGCAGGTCCCACAGTGTTCTTTCCGTACGTCCCCGTCGTCTGCCCTGGACCCTCCCTACTTGGTGCGCGGTAACGCAGTGGCCAGTAGGTGAGGTGACCGAATCGGAAGAACTATACTGTGTGACACATTGTAGTAAACTCGTTCGATATGTCAAAGACATGTCCCACGTCCCCTGGGACGTCGAAAGGCCCTTCTCAGGGCCAACCCAAGGCCAAGCTGAAAGGTGAGGCGAAGGTGGTGGTGGAGCCACTAGACGCGGCTTTCATAAGCCCAATGCCGCGGGCGTCGTTTGACAACTCCCGGCGGATTGTGCTTTCACAGCTGTGCGCCGACTCGGAGTCGGAATGTAGCATGGCTACAGGAGGCGACACCGACGTTATGTTGTCGGACGACGCGTCGCTCGATGAGTCTGGGCGGCCGCGCAGGAAGCGCACAATACGCAAGCTCGTTGACACGAGCTTGCGGGATGCGCCGGCCAAAAGAGGCCGAGTTAAGGGTCGGTCTATCCCAAAGAAGGCCGAGGAGTCAGAGGACGCAAAAGAGCTCAAGAAGCTTAAAAAGGCGAATGCCCGCCTTCAGGTACAGGTGGAAGAGCTTCAAAAAGAGCTCCAAAAGATGAAGTCGGCTCCATCAGAGCTAGACATAAAAAGGTTGCTGGAGGAGGTGTCCCGGTCTAACATAGAGCAATTTGGCACATTGCTCAATGCTAGACTGGCTGGCATTGAGAATCGGCTTCTGCCGGAGCCGCGTTTGCGACCGCCATTGGCGGCGGATAAAAGAGTGGAAGAGCCTGCACCTTCGGTGATGCCTGTCACTAGGCAGAGCATCATCGACAGGGCCAAGCGGGAAAAACAAGGGAAGCTGGCAGCTGCAGAGGCTGCCGTCAAGAGGCCGGCAGTGAATGCCACACCTCCGGTGGTGCCCCGTCTACCGACACCAAGCCAGCCGCCACCAACCCAACCACCTCCACCTGAGGCTTGGGTCTTGGTGGACAAAAAGAAGCAAACTAAGAGGCAAACGGCAACGACAGCTGTTGCTTCTGTGGCGCCGAAGATGGCCCCTAAAAGTGGGAAGCTGGGGAAGCAAAAGAGGACGCTGCGTGCTCCAAGATCTGCCGCAGTGGTCCTCACCATACTTCCTGCTGCGACTGAGAAGGGGGTCACTTATGCCTCCGTCATTGCCCAGGCAAGGCAAAAGATCAACCTTGCGGATCTGGGCATTGATGGTGGCCTTAAATGTAGAAAGGCGGCTACGGGGGCTTTCATTTTGGAGGTCCCAGGAGCGCAGAGCGGCCCGAAGGCAGATGTCTTTGCCTCAAAAATCAGGGAGGTAGTGGGGAGCGACATCGTGAAGGTGTCCAGACCCACGAAATGTGTAGGGATACACATATCGGGTCTGGACGATTCCATCACTGGAGCGGATGTCGCCCTCGCTGTGGCAAAGAAGGGCGAGTGTCCTGTGGACGCCGTTAAGGTGGGTGTCATTAGACGAAGCCCATCGGGGCTTGGTTCGTTGGTGGCTCAGTGCCCGATCGTTGTTGCCAAAAAAGCCTGCGAAGGCAGGCTGCTGGTGGGCTGGACCTCGGCCCAAATAAAGCTCCTAGAGCCTAGGCCGAGGTTGTGTTACCGGTGCCACGAGCAGGGGCACGTAGGGTGCAACTGCTCTTCAGCAGTCGACCGGAGTGGCGACTGCTACCGCTGTGGCCAGGCGGGTCACAAGTCCGCAGGATGTTTGGCCGAGCCACACTGCTCAGTGTGTGCTGCGGCAAACCGGCCGGCCAACCACAAGGTTGGAGGGAAGGCCTGTAAAGGGCCTTCCAAAAAGTTGAGAAGGGGGGGTGGCGCTGAGCCAATGACCCATTAGGGACGGGGAGTCTGGAGGTTTTAACTCCAGCTCCCAATTTAAAGGAGACCTAGGGCGGTGGATTCGGGGGAATTCGCCGTCCGCAAAAAGGTCTCCCTAGAAGGCGCGCGCCATGTCCGGCGCGCCTTCTCAAGACGGACGGGGGAGGTTCAACCTCCCCGTTAAGAAGGAAGGAGGTCCCGCGAGTATATGCGGGCCGTCGCCGCCGGGGCTGATCTGTGAGATGACTAACGTATCCCGCAGCCCCGGCACTATGGCGCCTTCGAGGGACATCGACTGGTTTTTAGTGGGTATACCCGAAAGGGGGAGTCCCACACACGCCTCTCGTCCCCCCGGACGGGAGGTATGGTGCGTAACGCATTTTCCAGTCGTAAAACAAAAAAAAAAAAAAAAAAAAGGTAAAACATAGTGAAGAAGTCGAATATTTACTATTCAGTGACACAGGTTATGGCTCAAGTCTTCTAGTTAAAGTAGTAAACTTATAAAGAGATATAGATTTAATAAGAATTGTAATCTCTCTTTCAGGTGTAAATCCTGAAATACTGAACCAATTTTAAATAGTATTTTACCAGCAGACAGCTACATTATCAGGAAATGACATGGGTTCATTTGATTCCCACTCAAATGTAGCCTAATTATAATGTGTGTGTTACCTGTAGGGCTCATCCTTGGTGACGCAGGACACGACGATGATGGCCTTGCCCTTGTGGCCGGAGATCTCGATGGTGGGGTAGGTCTTCTTGTCGCTGCTGCTGTTCACGCCGGGGATCGAACCCGCCGACCGGCCCTCGCACTCATACCGAAACCTAGAGTACAAGGTATTGTAAAACGTGAAGTGAAAATCTGCCGGACTATAGTGCACGCACAGATCTCTATAAGTGATTTATTGCTTTAATTTAATAATAAATATGTTTGGGTTTGTCAAAACAAGATATAGCGGAAAATTAGAATAGATATCTAGCTAACAAATATGTTGTGGTGTCCACGTTAGATCGGGCTGAATGGTATTATAAAAAGCACATTTATAACACTCATACATAAAGCCGAGAGTAGAGGGTTAAACGAATTTCAAACAACTAAAATAAATAATCGTTTTTTTCGTTTTATTTTATTTATATCAGGCTACATGCCTTTACCTTACCCTAAATACAAACTTACAGACAATAAATATACTTAAAATATAAAGGTATATTAAGGAAGGCTACACTACATAGTATAGAACAAAGTCGCTTTCTCTGTCCCTATGTATGCTTAAATCTTTAAAACTACGCAACGGATTTTGGATGCGGTTGTTTTTAATAGATAGAGTGGTTCAATATGTTCGCAGCCTACAATAAAACTAATGCAATGCAAAGAATTTATTCCTTATTTTTTATTATTGTGAGAGTGAAATATTAATATAGCATTTAGTACTTAACAAAACTAATTAAAATATTAATCCATCTCGCGACTGCCTCATTTTTGCCTATTTTAGTTTAACAGTTCAGAACTATTAAAAACGTGAAAGTAACAAGATCGTCAAAATTCAGATAAAAAATATTTTTATAAAGAATAACTCCTGCACGTACATTATGAATGGCTCACGGCTCATTCAATCGACTACAAACCCAGTTCCCACCGCAACAGGAAAACTCTCAAGTTAAATATATTTTTACTAGTTAACGCAGTAATTACCTATATTAAGAAACTAGGCGCAAGCGTTTTAAATCAACGGTATTGTCATGTTTAATCAATAAGAAATTTCATAGAACTAATGTTTAAACATTGCGGTAATTTCGATTCAAATTATTGTTGTCTCTTGCAATATTTATTGATTCTAGAAATTCAGAAAATCGCAGAAGGTGATTGCCATTAGCATAAATTACTAAAACGATGAATCATTGGTGTCGCAAAATAAATACAAGTGCCTTCGGAAGCAGCGAGCAGATATTATATATATGTAGTGAGGATACTTTATAGTAATTAGTATGTCACGCAACTAGTTACAACTGGATGAGTAGCACGCTGCTATAAATAAAGTATAAAGATTGCATTCTGAGAACATTCTGTAATTGTCGAAAAAAATAAAGAAGAAACTGATCTTCCGAGTTCGGTAGCGCCTACAGCCCAATGTACCAAATAGAAGTTACAATCAAAACATTTTTTTTTTTCAAATCACTATCTATAAACAGTAGACATACGCGATTATCTTAAAAAAGTTAGTTATTAGGTTACTGATAGCCATAACAAACAAAACAATCGTGAAAATTTCTAAAAAAATATTGTGTTAAACCGCTTAGGTACGCATACAAATAAGTTTTACCATAAGTTTGTCATATCTTTCCGCCCATTGTGTATATCTTTAAAATCAGTCTTCTTACTTTACCGAGTGGTCAACAAGTGCCTGCCATTTCAACCTGTAACTCGCTCAACTGACACCGCTTACGATACTTATGTGCGCGCACGCAACTCACGGTGACTCACGCGCAGAGTTACCTCCAGTTAAGTTACTATTGCTTTGATACAGATACTAATATTGTTAAAGTGTTATTCAGTTCGATTTTTTTCTCGCAAGAGTTATTTTTTCTTTTAAATCTTACTACTTAAAACTCCTTTTTTAAGTTCGTCTTTACTTTCCAAATTCATTGTTTACAAACAAGCGAACAAGTATTTCAATACTTGTGGCCGCCCGCGACTCCGTTCCCGTGGAAGTCGGTTTCCCGTGGGAATGGCTAGTTTTCCCGCGCAAATAATATTCTAGTATCGACTTTTGTCAAGACTATTAGAGAACGCATAAAGGATGAAGAAGAAGTAGTCTTGACAAGGATCTAAAAAAAAATAAACGATCTGTCTGCGTTATTACTATTATGAAATTCCTCGTCGTTCCCAAAAACCCATTTATCGCGGACGTTATCAATGCCATGGGTTAATGTAATCGTTATTTCCTATCCGGTAACAGTTACGTGTCTATGTTTTTACTCGTTACGTAACTGGGTAAAACCACGCGGCGCCGGTTCCTGCGATATCGGTGACGACACTGTAGTTGTATTGTGCACGTCATTAATGACGATTAGCTAATAGATAGAGTGGTGGGAAGTCAGCGAGGCGGAGTAACACGCACGCCATGGATCCAATGATGTATTTTAAAAGATGTGCATGTCGTTGGCGAGTTAAAAGTAGTACGCTAGATAGACACAGTTTAGGGTATATTATTTTATAGCGTGACATGAGTGTGAAAGAGCTGTCAGAGAACTGTTAACACTATTGTTTGTGTGTTTGTTAGGATTAAACAAAGGTATATTATTAAATATCATTGAACGTAAGTAAAAGTAAGGTCAGTATTTTGCCACTTCGTAATTAAAGTAGCTTTAAAACTGGAAGGAAAAAGCTAACGAAATAAAAGACGTGTGGCACTCGGAGACTGCCGCGTTAAAGCTATTGCAAGCATTTTTTAACAACTTATGTAATTATTTATTTATTTTATTTATGCAGTATTTTTTTCCTTTTTCCTTTGTTTTTTTTTCTTTGATATTAATTCAACGTTTTGAGCGTGGTGACCGATAAGAAACCATAAATACATGGTTGCTATATTTATTTGTATGTCTGTCTGTCCGTCTGTCCGTCTGTCTGTATGTTCGCTTCACGTAGAAACGGCTGAACCGATTGTCTTGATTTCGGAATAGAGATAGTTCGACACCCAGGGAAGAAGAAAATACGATAATTTTACTGCGGGAAAAGCCTCATTCCCACGGGAAAAGCCATTTAGTTGCGGGTGAAACCGCAGGGCGGAAAGCTAGTATTAAATAAATGAGAAGTTGTTCAAAATATTTTTATAAGTCATTAAAAGTTCTGCTATTCATCGAAAAATGGCAAAACAAAAAAGTATCACCGCTGTGCCTCTCTCCGTCGAGGAGTTATCCCCTGCGGAGCGAACCGGGGTGATCTGGTGGAAACTGGGTCGCGAGGTGGAAGGGGACCTCCAAGGAGCTACTGTAACCGAAGTCAGATCTTGTCTCCGACTCACTGTTTTGGAGATATAAAGGGTTTTTTATCGAAGAGTTGTCCCTGGTGTTGGTCCTGGGTTGGTACGGGGCATCTTAGAGGGGGTCAAAAATGGTGTCAGAATTGACCTCCGACGTTCCGTTTAGGAGTTATCGCCTGAGAAGCCAGGAGGAGTGCTCTAGTGGTAGCTGAGTCCCGAGGTGGAAGGGGAGTGGTGAGGAGTTGCCAGAACCGAAGACGAAGCTGGTCTCCGACACACCGGTCCGAAGATATCGCAGGATCTTTGGCGAGGAGTTGTCCCTGGTCGAGATGGTATATGGTGAACCCAAACACCGTGCCGAAGTCTGCCGAACTGAACCGACGATACACGACTTTGCTGCACCGCTGTGCCGGTTGGAGTGGGGGTGTTAGGTTTTTTCGTTACGGAATTTTTACATTCGGTCCCCGCGCTCAAGGCCCGCGATAGAAGCTATGCAATAGCTTAAAAAAAGGAGTTTTTTTTTTACTCTACCATGTTTAATACATACAGCTTTTTGGCTATTGACACGCGTCTATAAACTACGTGTTGACAATACAAGACGAAGGGAAATAAACAAACATATGGCGTCCAATATTTTTCGGCATGCATGTTAGCCGGCTAACGTCTGGCTGTTATCACGACGTCGGGTTTTTAATTAAATTGGTTACGTACCCAGATATCAGTTCGTGACCTTACATTTATATTATACAATTTGAGATAGCGTACCTACACATATGATACGATTAAAGGATTTAATGTCGGTATTTTTGTCGGGTATTTATAATCTAATCTTATATGTTTCAGTTAAAATGTGACAAAATAGTCTGGTCTACATGATTGTAATTTATCAGCGAATTAGTAATAGTTTAAAAATAAATTAATAATTTTTGATGTAATATGTAATGCATTGTCATTGTGTTCGTCTGTTGATAACGGTTGTTAATATTTATTTATTTTTGAGAATTATGAAAAATACAATCATTAATATTTTGTTGCTTCTTATTTAGTAAAAGGATATTAATTTATTTATTAATTATTTTTGTACACACAACACAGGAAAATAAAACATTAAATATAAAGTACTGTGTTTCTCTTACACGCACAAACCACTAAAAGGTTTGAATAAAACCATAATATATTGTTCCAGCAATTGCACCAAATTAAAGCTCTGTTCCCTTGTCGCGTAAAATTACGCACAATAAATCAAAAGTTTGGCTGTTGTGCATAGTATCATACACCATTGGAAATAAGCTATACACACATCATATGTGTCATTATACCTACTCTATCTGAAAAAGTATGAAAATAGTCGCTTTTCATACGGATTAATGTGTTTGTTAATATAACCGCGCAACGGATCTGGAAATGGTTTTCACCGTCATTTCAAAAAGTTTATAGGTACAATTTTATCATGCCTTCTTAACTTGCACTGGGATCATCTGAACGTCGAACACGCTAAGTTAGACGGGTCCATTATTTTTAAAATAAAGTTCTATAGATCTATACAAACACTATAGTAGACCGGCCACGCGTTTCTGCGGCTAAGGTTTTTGTTATTTTATATTTTGCAATAAGCAAAATAATATTGCGACTTTAAATTGAGATATACGCTATCCTAACTTTTAAATTGGATCAAGCTGCACACTGTGTGCAAATTTGATTTAAATCGGGTAAGTAGTTTCGGAGTCCATCGCGGTCAAACTGACTGCCTGCGTCATCATCGCCGAGCGTAAACTATTAAAGTTGGCCCATGAAGTTTAGCACCACAGGTGTTCCTTTTATGATGTACTAGTTTTTGCCCGCAACTTTGCATGCGTTAAATAAGGAGTAAAACCCCTTTCGCTATACTATGTTTATATATATTCAAACCTTCCCCTTCAATCACTCTATCTATTACAACAAACCGAATCGCAATCCGTTGCATAGTTTTAAAGATTTAAGCATACTTGGACAGAGAAGGCGACTTTGTTTTATACTATGTAGTGAAGTGACAGAGAAAGGATTTTTAGATATTCCCGCGAGAAATAAAGTAGGTAATAGAGTGGTACTGACCGGAGCGCCTTGCTGGCGGGCTGCTCCACGATGCGCACCGCGGGCGCCGACTGCGACATCGCGCCTACCGCCTCCGCGCCCAGCGTCTCCACTACACACATAACACATCAATTACATACACACATATTATACAGTTTTATTTATCAAATTAGGTACTTGATTAGTGCGGCAACCAATTGAAAAAAAAGGTGTGACAAAAAAATGCAATGGCTTTTTAAGATGGGATGACAAATACTTCTAATTGAATGCCTGAGGTCTTTTTTACTCATATGCATAAATAATTTTGGAAAGTTCATAAGACATCATTTTAATGTTTTTAGCCTATTTTCATACTATGAAGTAAAATACTACCAATTTTTTTATTGAGATTTGTTGAGTAGATACTAAAATGTTATTAAGTTATATTCAAAAATATATACTTAAATATGTAAATATATACTTATAATGTTTTTAAGTTATAAAACTAAAATATATAATGATTTTAATACTTTAGTTAGACAGACAGGAATTGTTTTGACATTAATTGATGAAACAATTTCATGTTTTTAATTAATTTCCCATACAAACTTATATTAATTTCTTAGGCGAACATATTCTGTTTATCACCTAATAATTGAAAATCAAAAGAATGTAACAAACCATTAAAACATTTTACCGGCATGTAGTAAATTTTAATTTAATTTTATTTTATTAATAGAAATTGACATTTTGTATTTTAACAGTTTGGCCAAATCAGATATTAATTAAGTAAAAAAAACATAAGAAAAACACTGATTGTAATTATGTTAAGGAGCATAGGAATGTTTTATTAATAGTTGTAACCTCATGCCAAATTAGAAGTTTATGGGTACTTTGGAAGTTATCTATGCACAACACCAACATTCAGAATAACATTATTATCATTAACATATTAGTCTATCCACCAATTAATTGAAAGAATAACATTGACATGATCTCAACACTGAAGAGATGAGATCAGATACTTACAAACATCACTGATGTTCAAGTCGACGGGGCCACTGTCATTGTGAGCCACGGTGGATGATCTGACAACATGGGCAAATTGTATGGAATAGCAAACAAGACTTAGTTCCTATAGGAATGTTTACTTCATGATTTTTTTAAAAAAAGATGACATGATTTAAGTCTTACATTTTTTCAGGTTACAAGCACCAAAATAAATGATCACTAAAGTATTTAAAATCCTTTTATTCTTACAAATGAAACTTTAAATATAGAATCGGAATTTTATAAATAAAGACAAGACACAATTTGTAACTGTACTACAATGTATTTCGCACTGAAAAAGTCACAAACTTACAAGGACTAATAAACACAAAAACTTTTAATTTAAATGAAGATTTTAAAGAGATACTTACTTATTATCCGCCTAAGATCACGAAATTCTGCACAACCACCAGAGAATAGCACAAAGCAAATTATAACTCGTAAGACTAAAAATAACCAAACCTACTAACACCTTTCTAGGAAAAACAGTATCGAATCACTGCACTGTTCACACACAAAAATACTATTATATCCAACTTGTTTGTTTTCATCAAAGTGATAACTTGGCATGGAAAAACCCGGGTAAAGTCTGAACTTCCAGAATTCAAGTAGGTGATTTCTGGATTTCCTTGGTTGGTGGGAAGTGCAAAACGTAGATATTTACGTAGCCAATCTCGATTCTCGATCAACCTGTTGGTTGGTGGCCCGGGGACTAGTGATGTTAATAATTTTTAATTGATACTAAAACTAATCGAAAGAATTGCATGTAAATACTTCTGAAATGCTAATAAAAATAATGCTCGGAGACCCGCGTTCCTTTTTCCAGTATCTATAACTTCAAAATTAATAAATTAGCATTTTAAATGCAAATCTTAAAGTAAAATTTCAATCATTAGCTTGTTTCATCTTAATAAGTAGTTAAATATCCTGTAGAGGTATTTCTACTGAAAGAAGAGGCGGAAACTATTCTCATTTAATGGAATAACGTCAGCTATATGACATAAGCACATAGATACTGGGGGCAATTTCGTTGGGTCACCGTAGCGGCACGGTAGCTCAGTGGTCAGAGCTTTAACTGTTAGACTTAAAGGTCCTGGGTTCTATTCCCAGTCGCGCAATGCTCCATAAGACCCGCGTTCCTTTTTCCAGTATCTATAACATCAAAATACATAATTTCTAAAAATCTTTAGTGCTCACTAAAATCAGAAACTCTTGTACTAAACTAGTGACCCGTCCACGATTCGCAATGGTTTAATTTCGGCCGACTTGTTCACGAAACATTGAATTTTGGCTAACTTAATAAAACTTTTAAAGATTGTCCTTAATTTACAAATTTAAATAAAAGCCAGTGACTGAGGCTTGCCTTATACCTATTTATAATAAGGTACAAGATAGAAAAAGTTTACGAAAAGTACCTACCTGAAATCAATCATAATATTTTTGTATAAGTATACTATAATATATAATATAGTATATTATCTCTTTTCTCTCTAAGACTATACTTTTCAGTTATTACAAGTACCATGTTTATTTATTAGTTATACAGGGTTATTTGTAATTAGCGCATCACCTCTTGCAGGCGGCTTCCTTACATCAATCCCAATAACATTTGTTCTACGACTTTTTGCAAAACTTGATAATTAACAAAAAAAAAACAAAAACAAATTTGCGCGCTCTGTTATTTATAACTCTGTATTTTGTAAGAAGTTCTTAAACCGGTCGCCCCCCCGTCGCCCGCGCGCCTGCCACGCCAGCGCCAGTTGCGTGTACCGTTTAGATGCACCTAATAAATTTGTATGGAAAAACTTATTTTTTTTAAATATTAATTTTAATTATTGGTTGGTTAAATGTTGTTAGGATTCATATAGAAAAGCTGCCTACAAGAGGTGATGCGCTAATTAGAAATAACCCTGTATATCGGTTATTATATTTTTGTTATACGCCAAACTAAACTTTTTAAAGATCCTGATATAAGCATTTTACTGTTTAACACACTGTAATACTCTTCATTATCAAGCGTCTCCCATAAATCGATTGTGTAAGACTTCCAACAAAATTGAAAATGACTTTAAAATTATATCTTTTATGATTCTATAGCCTCTTTGTAAAAACGTTTGCTTAATTTAGCCTCAAGTTAAGAAGTTTTTTATTTTTATTTTCTATTATTTTAACATTACTTTCATTTAAGCTTAAGTTGTATCGATATTTTTTACAAGTTGAATCAATTCGTAACTTATTAACCACTCCAACCACACTATTGTCAAAGTCGCTGTCAAGCTTTTGACATGTGTCAGAGAAAACGTTTTTATGAATGGCAAGCGCACTATTAATATTAAAGGCGACAGTATTTTATTAACGCTTTTTAAAAAAACACTGTTATATAAAGTAGGGAAAGAATTGAACAAACAATGCAATACTGACTTACAAAGAAATTAAAACCAGATTCCAGGTTCAACCGGGAATCGTACCCCGGAACATTTTGTTTTTTTCTGTCCGGTATACATACTGCTACGTCACAGAGGTTACCGGAATAAATGAACACAATTTAAGCTCATACAATTTAACATAATCTTTATTCAAATTAATGTAATTTAATTTTATTTATTCATTCTCTGATCCTGCAGTTTCCTCTGCTTTCGTGTCGAAAGCTTTCTTCAAATCCGATATTGCGGTAAATACTGCGCGGTCCTTCATTCTTTTTAAAATTCTTTTATCATGAAAAGCGTGGGTATGTGCACGTTGTCTGAAAAAAAGGCCTTTTGTTAAGCTTAATCTATAAATTACTGTGTAAGAAATGTTGCTATGTCAGTTTGTTTCATCTAAACCACAAAAGGAATTTACAATAATACAACAAAGGTTACAATAGTAACTGATTTGAAAGAAGTTCTTTGGTTAGTTAGATATATTCGGAGCTAGCAGGGATTGAAATAATATGAGTAACATGGTATATCTCTTATACATTACAATATTTTAAAATTCAATAAATAAAAATATGGATAGTGGTGTGACCCTTAAATGACTACTAATAATAAAATAAGCTTGCATAGCAGTTACCTTTTTACAACTCTGTCCTCTTCAGTTACAATGATGGCCGGGCACTTGTGTTCTTTTGCTTCAACACAACGCCATTTCCTATATCCTGGTTTCTTGAGGTACAAGTAGTTGAGAGCATACACATAGCGGTTGAATATCATCTGAATTGTGCCTTGATTTGATACTGTGTACAGGGCCTTGTTGTCTGCACCTTATTGGACAACATTGATTAATTATTTCTCAGTGAATTTGTGGGTAAAGGTTCAACAGAAACAAACCAAAACTTTTTATTCATATTTTAATGTATCAGTAGGTTAAGTCATGTTTCTTTTGCTTATGGCTAATATAATTAATTTTAATACTTACTAGTAATATCTTTCTGTGGTTCTTCAACATATTTTGCAGATTCGTCAACCTCTGTATGTTCTGTAACCTCGTAATACTCTTCAGTTGTTGTGTCCATAGTATTGTCTGCATTTTGAATGACATACCTAATGTGACATGAAAACATTTTATACATAATTATGTTTAAATAAATAAAGACGCTTAAAAAGGTGAAATATTTTTTAAAGTCAAACTGTAAAAATTTGGTAGTAATCTTAATCATGTATGACCTGAGGCTGTCTTAAGTAAACACAGATTGCGGTCACTTCCAATCGGTTACCAACCTCATTACTATAACCAAAAAGTTTGCAGTGGAGTTTGGTTATTTAATTTCAATACCATTTTTAAAAACTAGAAACTTAGTTAGAAATTACAGCTATTTTTTATTAAATTAATTAAGGTATAAATTTAAATACATTTTAGATTATTAATAACTCTATTCTAATGTACTTACATAGTTTTGCTATCAGGGATGGAAGTTTGCAATGAAGACGAAGCAGACATTGCTGTAGATTTCTGATTGTTAAGATTGTACTTTGCCACTTCTTCCTCATGTTTGTATTTTATAGTGTCAACTTCATTAAATTCATTATCTCTGAGATCCTATATGAAAGAAATGTTTCAAAATAAAGTTTTTGTGTGGTAAATAAATGTTTTAATATCATAGCTCAGAATAAATAATTTGTTAAGCATATACCAGGTCGCTGAGTCCTGAGATATGAAGGTCCTTGGCCACCTGCATGAACTCGTCCAACTCCGGTGCATCCACGTGAGTCTGTCCCGTGTAGATGTACTCCAGAATTGCAGTGAGCACAGAATAACTCACTTTCTGTAAGATGTAAAATGATTGCAGTAGTACACATTTATCTACAACTTGCAAAGCTCATATAGTTGCAATTTATGTTATTCAATCTGTTCAGTTGTTATGAAGCCAATACACTCAGAAACATACATGAATGGATGGCATCATTGCCCTATATCAGCGGTTGGCAACCTTTGAACAGGCAAGGCATACTAATTTTGTTCCCTATGTGTTATTCTGATGTAGGTACAGTCAGCATCATATAATTCGTAACATCCACTGTAGCCAAAAACTCGAAAACAACCAGAGTCCTCACTTTCAGCGAATCAACCAGTGTCATCACATTCATCAGAGCATTTAAGTTGCTCTAAATTATCGTAGCGGGCAGAAAGCCTTATAGAAAGTCGCATTCAAAGCGTCTCAAATCCCGTATCAACCAGAGCGCCATCGGTAACGTAGCGCCCAGGGTAGTCACAATCTTCGGTACAAAGTAAAAAAACAACCTTATGCTTCATGTAATAGCGATGAGAATTCTATGAAGAAGGATTAGAACGAAATATAAAAAACCGCTTAATTCTCCTAATCTTCCAAATATGTACCAGGAACGCACAAGTGTGTAAGAACCTATGTCTTCAAACTTCAGAAAACTTTCTAGTTTTTGTTTTCCGGTTTCAAATTTTTTAGGTAAAAGTTACAGTCGGCGCTGAACAATCACTTTAATGTACTAGAACTTCATGAGTTTAAAAGGGTTAGAACAGTGGGTTGGGTTAACATTCAAACTTTTTGCTTAATACTTTTTTATTTCGAAATTTTCATATCTTTGGTATTTTGTTTGAAAATCGAATCTCCTTGAATGTAGTTTCATATTTTACACATCAGATGTCATTTTTTGGCCTATAATTAAGCAAGAGCCAGATGCAAAACCTTCCTTAAAATAAATATTTACCGCGCGAAAAAGTCTCAATTTTCAATTGTAAAATTGTCGTTAGGGTTATTGAATCTTACTGTAAATTATTTTTCAGGTAGGCATCCTATCATTGAGTGTATTCAAAATAAAATACCAATTCGTGGACAAGTAGGAACAGCACAGACTAATAAATCATAATATTATATTCATACACTTATAATGGAATAGAATTAAAACTTTAACTTGTTCATATTTTATTTACTAATGAACATCCGGCTCTTAAATTAGAATGATCATGTGACGTATTATCACAATATTTGTTTACTCTTTTTATTTCATTATAGCCTAGTACTTAGATTTTGAAAAAACCCTAGAGACCAGCCACGCGTTGGCATTGTGCACTTTATTACTCGCCGATAAAAAAAAACATCATTTTTGCTGTTCATTAGCAACTACTGATATCCTTACTTACTCTTGACAATTTATGATATGCTAGTATGTGTTTGTTATTTAAACGATTTAAAATGGTATATTGAATTGAAATACAATTAATTCGATCATCTTTCTAAATGGTGATTATAATTTCTATTGATTGACATTTAATTGATAAAAAAAAGTTGTTTCGGTTTACATTATGAATCTATGTTTTCAATAATAAAATTATTGCAAGTCCCATCTATCTTTAGGCAAGAAATTAAGAAATAATGCAGGTATTTCAATTCTCAAAAAGACTGCTTAAACTTGGATTTGAACCCATGCTCATGAATCGCCTATCGGATGCCACAGCCCCGACACCATCGCTGCTTGCTAGAAGTAAACAAAATAAGCTACATAATTTAAACTTTCACTAAAATTTTAAAAAGACTTTAAGCTGTCAAAAAATCTTAGTTCAAATTCTCGTATCTAAGATCTAATGAATAATTTCGTTGACTCTTTCTTACTTATGAAAACCTAGTAACATATTTATTGAAATACACATGAATTCCATTGAATTACTTAAATTTATTTTTGTTTACTACTTAAAATGTTTTATAAAATTTCAGACGTAGGTTTTACACGTATGTATTAAAGCATTCCTTTACAAACAAAATATCTTCTTTATAAATCTGAGAGCCTGAGAGTAGTTAAGTCTCATCCTATTCTAATATCTCATTAATACATATTTTTAATCAAATGAAGTTTTCTGCCAAAACAGTGTCCTCTAGACATGCGGAAACGTGTCAAGCAAAGTACACCTCTATGACATGAAGCATAAAGTTGTTTTTATACTTTGTACCGAAGATTGTGACTACCCTGGGCGCTACGTTACCGATGGCGCTTTCGTTGAAACGGGATTTAAGACGCTTTGAATGCGTCTTTCTATAAGGCTTTCTGCACGGTACGATAAATTAGAGCAACCTGAATGCTTTGATTAATGTGATGACACTGGTTGATTCGCTGAAAGTGAGGACTCTGGTTGTTTTCAAGTATTTGGCTACAGTGGATGATACGAACTATATGATGCTGACTGTACAACCTATATAACTGTAAAGTCAAAATCTGACCAGTAGTTTTAACGTGAAAGTTTTAGATCCATACATATTCACAAACTTTCACATTTATAGTAGGATATGAAATTTTATTTTATCTATTATTATTTTAACGAAATATTCACGGGCCGCAAAGACATCGGCGGGCCGCGTGTTGCCGACCGCTGGTCTATATTATAGTTACAAAGTAAAGACTTGTTTAAGTTATTACTTACATTGAGGTAAATCATAGGCTGTTGACCATCTGCAGATGATATTATCTCTTTGAAGTAAGGACTGGCCAAAGACATAATCATTTTGTGAACTTTAACCATATGTCCATCTGCCGCTATCGTCATATCCACAAACTCACCATTCTGGGGTACAAGAAATCAGCGTTAACTTTACAAACTTTTTATTTTTATAGTGACTTGGCTTACTGTGAGAAATGTATTTACCCAGTAAAACACAGGAGAAAACTAAAATTATGGTTTAATAGCAAACACATAGCAAACATTTTACAAGAAGAATTTTATATGACAGTCAACAGCGAAATCCGTTGCCTAGCTACCAGTTATAGTTTTTATTACTGGTCGACATAGGTAGAGTTCGTCATCCACTCTTCACACCCACCGAACTTTGAGAAATTTGACGATTTCTAAGTCCAATTTCTATGTGTTGGGGTTTCTAGTCCAATCCTCTTGGTGAGCTGTTTCAGCTTCGGACCGAAGAGCGGCTTCGTGAGGAGATCTGCAAGCTGCAGTTCTGTGGGCACATGTTCAATTCTGAGTTCGTTATTTGATACACATTCCCTTATAAAGAAGTGTTTCAACTTTATGTGCTTTGTTCGCTGATGAAACTGGTAAGGGGGGTTTTCAGACAGTTTGATTGCCGATTCGTTATCAACCCTTATCACCGGTACTTCTTCTAAATTGGCGATTTCTCGAAGTAATCCTTTTAGCCAAATTACTTCTTTCGCAGTTTCAGTTAAGGCTACTAGTTGCGCCAGTTAGTTTTGTCGCTACTGTTTATGGCTTCGAAATAGGTTTGTGGCTCCTCAGACTTTTCTGCGTCAATTGCTGCCATTATGAAGTCATCGAATCTTTTTGGTGGAGCGATCCGTGCTCTGTCACGAAGTTGTCTCCGTTCAGGTTCAGGTACTTCATTATCAGGTTCCCTTGCGTCCTGCGTAGCTATATTTTCCACAAGATTGTCTTGTCTGTCGTCAGGGCTAATGTCATCTTCATGGATAGATTCATAGTCACTTTGTACATTATCGGTGCTGTGAACTATGTTTTCTTGCCCTGGAGTACCTTGTTGTTGCAGGGTATCATTGTTTTGCAGTATTAAAATCCCGTTGCAGTCATTGTTTATAGTTTCATCAATTTCGGGTTGAGGTGTGTCGAAAGGTTGAGTAGTGTTTTGACTATCGTAGAACATTTTCTTCATCACCCTATATTCAGTGCCATTGTCTGTTTGCAGGAATTTTATCTTGTTTCCTGTAAAGGTTTCAGACGCTTTGAACTCCTTAAACTTGCTGAGTACCTCGTTCTTGTTCCTCATCAAGTAGACTTTGCAGTATTTGCTAAAATCGTCGATAAAGGTGACAAAATACCTGTTTTGTCCTAGTGTGGGAGTCTGTATTGGTCCACACACGTCGCTATGAACAATTTCGAGGCGTTCTGTTGTTCTTGGAGTGATTCTGTCTGTAGAGGCTGGAGTTCGATGCATTTTTCCTCGAATGCAGGCTTCACACTCTGGAAGTTTTTCATTCTCATCAAAATCCAAGCCAATGAGGCTGACATTCTTAAGAGCTAGCTTCATATCTTTAGTATTCATATGTCCTAATCTTTTGTGCCATTCTTCTATTGAAGTATTTGATAATTTTGCCACCGGTTTTGTGATTTCAATGTTGGCAAGATTATTGCGATCGTTTAGCTTCTGGGGTTTGACGTAGTATAGTCCATCTGAGTCTTTCTCGGCTGTAATTGTAATACCGATTTTTTGGATTATTGACAGTTGCTTTTGTTTTGGAAAAAATGACAGTGCAACCAGCATCCGTCATCTTGCCGACTGACAATAAGTTAGTACTCAGGCTTGGTACGTACAACGTGTTCCATCAGGTGAGTATCTGTAACTAGTTTTCCAGCTTTGGTTTTAATAGATACAGTTCCAGTGCCTTTGATCTCAGCAGATACATCATCTTTAGCAAAATTTAGTTTCCTTGATGTACTTTTCATGTTATTGAACAAATTTTTCTGATAACTCATATGAGAAGTACAGCCACTATCTAGCACCCAAATATGTTTATTGTCAGCTTTGTTCGTTAGTAGACATTGCTGCTGTGGTGAAACAAAGTGATTATTTTCAGGTTTGCTGGAATGATTGGATTTCTCCTTTTTGAAGGTGTTTTTCTTCCAACAATTGGTGCAGATTTTGTGAGTTTTGCGCTTAAAGATGTTTCCTTGTCTTTTGCATATTTTACAACTTGCGTAGAGTGCTTCTTCGGAAGTACTTGGTTCGTTGAAGTCGGTGTTGCGTCGTCGAGCGTCACTCTCTTCAATAATTTTAGTTTTCAGTTTCTCCGGACTCGGTAGTGTATCCTGTGTCTCGATTGCAATTCTAAAGTTTTCGTATTCCTCTGAGAGACTGTAGAGCATGATAATGGATAGTAGATCGTTGTTAATTTGAACGTCTAAATCATTCAGTTTGTCGACTGTATCCATAAAAGTCATTAGGTGCTCTCGAACATCACCATTTGCATGCAACTTGTTCAGGATTAGTTGTTTTAAAAGGCTTGCCTTACGTGCAGGTCCTTTGCTGGCATAAATAGACTGCAGTGTATCCCAGACATCTTTTGCGGTTTTGCAGTTTTTTACTTGCTTAAGTTCCGATGAAGAGATGAGAAGTAACAGCTCAGATTTTGCTACTTCGTCTGCGTCTATATCTTCTTGACTTGTTGATCCAGTGATCACGAACTTGTTGCTAAAATGTTTCCACAATTTATTTTTGACTAGGTAAGCTTTTGCATGAATTACCCATGTGTCATAGTTTTCTCGGCCAAGTGAATTAATTTTCACAACAGACATTATCCCGTGATATTGTTTCGCTCTGCTACCATGTGAGAAATGTATTTACCCAGTAAAACACAGGAGAAAACTAAAATTATGGTTTAATAGCAAACACATAGCAAACATTTTACAAGAAGAATTTTATATGACAGTCAACAGCGAAATCCGTTGCCTAGCTACCAGTTATAGTTTTTATTACTGGTCGACATAGGAAGAGTTCGTCATCCACTCTTCACACTTACATTCAAAATATAGAAGACATTTGATTAGTATATAGTTACATCAGATTTCGAACAAATCGGGGATTGAATACTTTACTTTAATAAAAAATGCTTTATCCCTTCATAAATTAAATAAAGAAGCATCTAACCTGCTGTAGAGCTGACAATCCACGGCAGATATCTTTCTGATAGGACTCGTGCGATAACGCGTACCGCGGATGTTGTGGCGGCATTGTTGCTTAGCCACAGACTTTTATTACAAGATAGAAATAGTATTGAAATCACTCTATCTCCAAATATAAATTAAATAGCATCAACTTTTGAGCGCAAAGCAAAACCTAAAAATCAACAAAACAATTCAATGGATTGATTGATTGAATGACTGATGGAGTGACGCCTGCGAAGCAACCAGACGCTTGGGCCAATGATAGGTAAGATAAGTATGAAATAGTTGGGGTCCACAATTGGCATTGACCACAACTTGTGGTCTTTCTTACATATCTTACTTACCCTTATTTGAATCTAGAATAAAATTTGTTTTATAAGATTTTTTAAACATTTCGTAAAAAGAAAACTTAAATTTGGTTTACATCAGAATAACGGTAACCTGTTATAAACTCGAATTTCTGTTGCCCGAATCTTAAAACCCAGAAAACGCTTGGTAGAACTTTTAAAAGACAGATTTAGTGAATGACATTTTGTTTTAATTCCTTTTTTTATTTCCTAGATGAATCAATTTCCAGGTGAACTAAAACCAAATTTTCAAAAAATATTTTTTTTGTTTCCCATATTTTTTATTTTCCAGATATAATTATACCAGATTCTCAGAATACTTTTTTTGTTTCCCATCGTACCATTTTCCAAATAAACTAATACCAAAATTTCATAATATTTATATTTAGTTCCCATAGGTACAATCATATTCTTGATAAACTTTTGCCAGATTTTCATAATCTTTTTATTTGGTTCCCATATAAACGTGTTTCAGCTTAACTATTGCAATGGAAGCCGCTCGTTTCGCATTACGTCGATTGTCCTAAAATCATTCGTCATACATAAATTGTCATAATCATCAAAAAGTATAACACCCATGTCGCATAACTTATCCTTTGCATAAATGGCAAAACAGTCTATAGGCATATTATTCTTAAGCTTAAGGTATAAAATCCCTAATTTCAATTGGCATAACATCCTCATCATCAGCCCTAAAATGCTTTTTGAAAACCTAATTTTATTTGGCATATTTTAGGTCGACCAAATTATTAAAATTATAATTTACAATTTTGGGTATGCGCTGTTTGTTCAAGTATTAAAATAATAGGTACGACGACGAGCGAAACGAGGAGGAGTGTGAGGTTGAATGGTGACCATACAGTGCGCAAGCCGAGCGAGCGAAGCGAGCGTACCGCGGCAGCGGTCAGCGAAGCGCTAAAGCCGAATTAATTTTCTAAAAGTAGAGAGCAATTTAAAATACAAGAATTTAATTGTTCTAGATATCGTTTATTTAGATTTAAAAAATCTTGATATCAAAAATCTAGATATTGTTCGTCTGGATATCAATTAACTGTATTTCCAAAATTTGTGTTTTAAAAATCTGACTTTTGTGCATATGGATATCGGTCATCTAGATTTCGCGCATTTAGATTTCGTGTGTCTTTAACTCATTCATCTGGATTTTAAAACGTCGTGAATATTAATAAATGGGCAAATGAAATTCGGAGTTGTGATTATATGGCCAACAAAACTTCGAAATTCTAAAAAACGGGGTATTGAAAAAATGACCAAACGTTTTCCGGATTATGAAATTCGGAATATTAAAATTCGGGATTAAGATAGGTAACCCAGAATAACTCATATTTTATTAAATCCATAAAATAAGGATAAAAAAATTCAATGTTAATAAAACTAAGATGAAATATGGTTTACTAGTGGCCGCCCGCGACTCCGTTCGCGTGGAAGTCGGTTTCCCGTGGGAATGAGACGTTTTCCCGCGGTAAAAAGTACCCTATGTCCTTCCCAAGTTCAGTTCTATCTGCATACTAAATTTCAGCAAAATCGGTCCAGTGGTTTAGGCGTGAAAGCGTAACAGACAGACAGACAGAGTTACTTTCGCATTTATAATATTAGTAGGGATTGAATTTCATTTTCTGTTATATTTAACTACTAAACTGTACAAAACAACCTCGCAATGTAATCAAATATACTGGTCCGTCAGCGCGCTTTCTGCACTATTTGCGTGCACACGGATGGACCATTAATACGAACGTGTGCACACTCTGAGCGATCTGACGTCATTAGTGAGTGCATCATCGTTCAGTGCTTACGGTGCAACCAAAAGATTGGTAGTGCACTGTGTGCAGGAATGTCAGATGAATGTCAGTCAATGCCAAACTGACAACTGAATACTTTAATTTATAAGATCTAAACTTTCGGACAAGTTTTGTTGAACTTATATTGTTTACTAGAGGCCGCTCGCGACTCCGTTCGCGTAGAAGTCGGTTTCCCGTGGGAATGCGAAGTTTTCCCGCGGTAAAAAGTTCCCTTAATTCTTTCATACATATATTTTTGGTTTCTAGAACCGTTTTCGCAACGCACGCAACGGAAGCCCTCAAGGATGAATAATTTTCCCCGTTTTTTTTCCATTTTCCATTATTTCTTCGCTCCTTATAGTTGCAGCGTGATGTAATATAGCCTAAAGCCTGCCTCGATAAATGGTCTATCCAACACAAAAAGAATTTTTAAATTCGAACCAGTAGTTCCAGAGATTAGCGCGTTCAAACAAACAAACAAACAAACAAACTCTTCAGCTTTATAATATTAGTATAGATGTAAAGATATTTAGCAGACTCATCGGGAAAACCTCTACATGCAATATTATTGAATCACCTATCATTTCGACAGAACGTTCTAGCATATGTTCGTACATACCAACAAGTGGACCAAATTGATTTCAGTGCTGACGTTTTTGAGTAGTGAAATTTTTTTCGGTCGACGCATTTGCACGCTTACCAACGTTTTCACGTATTCGATTATAGGACCACGCACGCACTCATCCCAATCCCAAGTGTCAATGACGGTGTATGTCAGATACTGTCAATCAGGATTTTGGTTGATTTGAATGTGATTGATTTGTTTCGTTCAGTCAGTTCGAGTTTGTTGGTTTTTTGAGGGAGATATTTGTTTGCTTTGGTACTGCGCTCGTAAATTAATTCTTTGGATTAAAGTTAATCATGACCCAGCCCCATTATTCTGTCAAACACCAAGATCACCAAAAATATATCTGTCGAGGATTATCTGGCTTGCAACAGGTGAGAGTAATATTTTCTATTTTTCCTCCTTAGCACTATTTACCATATTATTCTTGTATGAAAACTTTTATATTTTACTTTTCCTTCTGAATTTACAGAATGGTGATTTCGTTGACATGACAATAGCTGCAGATGGACACTTTGTTAAAGTCCATAAAATAGTAATGAGCTTGGCAAGTCCATACTTCAAACAAATCATAGGTGGTGCAGAAGGACATCCCGTAGTTTACCTGCATGTAAGTAGCATTTAATATCACTATAATAGTGAAAATTCTATTTCGCTATTTTTATTAGTGTTTTTCTTTCAGAAAGTGTCATTTGCCACTCTCTGTTCCATCTTGGAGTACATTTATATGGGAGAGTCTAAAATCGAAGCTGATAAGCTTGAAGAATTTACACAAATATCTAAAGAATTGCACATAAATGGTTTGAATGATTTGGTAAGAAAGTAAATCAGTGATATTAATACAGTACACAAAGTAATCCAGTAGTTCAGTAGGATATTGACTAATCCTGTAAGTCCAATTCAATACTCTATTTCAACTGCCCTTGTCAAAATCTATTATTTACCTATTAAAGGTATTTTCCAAAAAAAAACTAAATATAAAGTGAACCAAACATCCCATTGCACTCCCTGATAAGACTTAATTGATGTTGAATTTTTATTAGATTCCACAGTCAGATCTGAGAAAACCATTTAACATAGCTACAAAAAACTATGAAGCCATCAAACCAACAACATTAAAAGAAAATACAAGAAATATATCACCAGCTAATACACAGTAAGTGATGGCATATGATGTGATAGCTGGGAAAGCACCTTTATTTTATTTATTTAATAATTTCAGATCAAATGAATCTGCAGATTGTAATGAGCCACCAGAAGATATTGAACAAGTATTTGAAGAGGAGAGTTTTCAAATTGATGATTCTCCTGAACCACAAACTGATGTTGAACAGCCAGTGGCTACCCCGGCACAAGGTATATAAAATTAAAATGAGCCTCAGTGTTTGATCAAAAAGTCAGACAAACAGACAGGCCCTGGAAGTCATAAAAGGAAAATACAAAATGATGTCTGTTTTGGTCTCTAACGTCACTTGAAAATTGTTTACAGTGTTTACATCACTTTTTTAAAGGGATCTAAATCAATATTTTCCTGACGCAAACACCTCTTGGATCATTTTAAAACCAAATCAACCCACCATCCATTGACATAAACTTATTCACAGCCCTTTTAATAAAATCCAAATAAATTTGTTTACAGATAAAGCTAAGGTACAGTTCACTATATCCAACCAAGGAACTCTGCAGGCAATATTTAATAGATACATCTACAATCAGTCCTATATTTACAAAAGAAACAAAAGTTGGAGGCAGTGGAGGTGCTTCCAATCAAGAAACCCACACAAATGTCCGGCTGTTATGGTTACTGAACATGACCGCATTATCAAACGGTAAAAATCAATAAAATTTATGAATACTGCAAGAAATGTGGGGCTTTTAGAATTGTATTGGTAACTTTTTCCTGCACATACTCATAGAAATTGGTAGTCAGTATATTTTTATAGGCCTTACATAAAAATTAAAACAATAAAGCACCACACCTACATCAGTGCAACGAGTGAGGTACATAACAAAAGAAATAATTAAAATATGAACACCATGACTTTAATTTTACAGAGTACATACTCACAACCATCAATTTCATGACAAGAGCATAATGAAAAAAATAAAAAAGAATGCAGTATTCTCTGCCATCAATGAAGCCGAAACGCATGTGACAAGTGTTAATAAGAAATGTATGGTAGATGTTTCTTTATCTGATAGTGAATAAAAAACTGAAATATAACAGGCTTGATTCATTTCCATAATTAACTTTAAATTTTTTTGGGTTTCATACCTTCACGGAACAGAGAAGTAGATGGAAAGGCCATAGGACCAACTTACTAGCGAAACCGCTGTCGCCAAAACTCACACATGGGACTGATAATAAACATAGTCACTACATGTAAACAATTGTTTTAATTACAAAGCCTTATGCCAGTCTCTTTTAATTTACTGTATTAAAGTTTGGGGAGGTGCAGCAAAATCAACATTTATAAATCTTGAAAGAGCTCAGAGAGCCGTAATCAAAGTGATGCTTCGGAAAGATTTTAGGTATGACACAAACTCACTTTTTACAGAAAGTAAACTTCTCAGAGTACGCCAATTATATATACTTAGGGCCACTTTATCCTGTCATATGTCAACAAAACTATTGCCAAACTATTCAAGATTGCTACAACAGAGACTTTTTAAAATTCCTTTACCATCTGTCAATACAACGTTCGCTCAACGTCTACCTTATTTTCTTCTTCCGCGTGTATATAATGCAATTTGTAACAAAATTAATATCAAGGAATTACCAAAAGGTTTAGTTAAAACTAAATTAGAAACCTGGCTATTTAACCTAGACTATGTAGAAACTGAAAACTTAGTTACTACGGTCGACAAAGTAAGAAGATTAACATAATTTAATATAATTGAAATCTACTACAAATATACATACCATGCACACACAATCACCAATACACACCCTCACATACACACACACCCTTGCATACACACACAAACCCTCATACATACACACGTTTATATACACACACATATATCTGCACTTCTATAAACAAAACCAAATTCATTTTATTTTTATTTTATTTATCCCAAGAAGTTATTTGTTTCTTTGTTTCTTGTTCTTTAACTTTTTGTCTTTATTGATGTTAATTCTCTTTATATTTTATTTCTGTATTAAATTTAAAATTTCTGATAATAATGTTTATTATTTCGTCATGTTGACTTAGGACTCCTTTTTTTCATTTTATTGATGTTGTTTCTCTTTCTATTTTATTGTTGTGTTAATTTAAACTTCCTGTTAATAATATTTAATATTTCATCTGTTTTATTTCTTGTAAAGTGCTCATAGTAATTTTTGAAACCAATGTTTTACTGTCTGGCTTCTGCGTCACAGGCTTAATTTTAGCTTAGTGCAGAGCCACCTGTGTGTAAATTGAACTTTATTCCTTGGCAAATAAAGTTCATGTTTACAATTGTTATGTTTTATGTTGCTTTAAAATGTCTTACGGAATAGAAAATTACGTAAATTATTATAATAAAATGAAATAATGCTTACTGATGATACGAAATGCTACCATGGCTGATGTTTTTAGTGCGGCTTTCATTTTTGCACTCCAAAATGGAGCAGTATGGCATATTTTCAGCGCAATCCTTTATTTCGCTTAGTAAACACAATCGTCTTATCTTATCAAGGCTATGCGGCGAACTGAGCTAGGTTTTGCGGAGCTCCGCGTATATGTGACACACGCGCCACGCCCACTTGCCACTTCTACTCGTTTTTTCTGTTCTGTGCATACCTTAAACAGAATGGAACCCGGCTTGTATGAGACTCACCTAAAGGCGGTTACCCTAAATACCCACTAAAAACCAGTCGATGTTCCTTCTATTACGCCATAGTGCCGGAGCTGCGGAATAATGTGATTCTTTGCTCAAGTCAGCCTCGGCGGCGTGGGCCCGCCGTTTTTGAAGGCCCTTTACATATTTTGAATCTACATATAATAGGTATTTCTTTAATACCTAAAGTATATGAGCATGGGAAACATTTATCTAGGTGTTATTCTAAATCGAATGACCTATCGCTCATATTTTAAGGATCGAATTATCAAGATCTCACACACACGTCTTTGAATTTATTGGCAGACACATTTATTCTCAAAACATTCTATTTTCATCTAAAAAAAATATAAAAAAAATTGCTTCCTTGATTTTCCGAAAGGGCCCCCTAGTTCAAATGGGCCCAGGGGGATCCATATGCTGGGGAGCATAGCTTAACCCAGTGGATGCCGAGCCCGCCCATCGGCGGGCAAAATGTTTTAACTGAGATGCCGGGCCCGCATGAGAGTCAGAATGGCGGGTGTACCGGTAACAGATTTGAACGAGTCATAACTATGTCAAACTTTAGTACCTGGGATGTACTATTTGGTACCTATCAAAGAAATTGGCGTACCTCTTTAAGAGCAGAGATATAACCAAAAGCGAGTACACCCGCCAAATTGACTGTCAGAATGGCGGGTGTATCTCCAGTTCTCGGTTATAGACATGTTGGTGACTTATTTTAAGTATACCAAATTTTAGTACCTTTGGTGTACCTTACATAAAAGAGCACCACATCTCAAAATATAGCTTGATTCCAAAGGAATCCAAGATCTTAGTTTTAGATACATTGTAGCGACATAGATGGCGCTTATCGTCGTAAACATTCTTCCCGGCGGTCCGCATTTACACATATGATGCCTAAATACAGGGCCTCAAGTCAGAAATTTTAAGTAAGGGTACCTTTTTATTGTCTATAATGAAGTGTTTCCCGATCTATACTAATATTATAAAGCTGAAGAGTTTGTTTGTTTGTTTGTTTGAACGCGCTAATCTCAGGAACTACTGGTTCGAATTTAAAAATGATTTTTGTGTTGAATAGACCATTAATCGAAGGCTATATAACAACACGCTGCAACTATTAGGAGCGAAGAAATAATGAAAATGTGAAAAAAACGGGGAAAATTATTCATCCTTGAGTTGCGTGCGCTGCCAAACCGGTTCTAGAATATATGTATGAAAGAATTAAGGGAACTTTTTACCGCGGGGAAACTGCGCATTCCCACGGGAAACCGACTTCTACGCGAACGGAGTCGCGAGCGGCCACTAGTGAAATATAAGCGAATATCACTAAAATTTGGATTTTTAATAGTTTTGCGCCTTTGTTCCCAACGAGTCACACCCTCAACTGTAACACTGTTACTCGATGGGAATATTTTAATAAAAAACTCCCAACCAGTCACAGTGTTACTCGATGGGATATTTTTTCCCATCTAGTCACATTGTTACAAGTGTGTCAGTTTAATAATAAAATAAACTAGTAGATGGGTTTTGTTATTTTGTTACAATCCGACATCAATAGGTTAGGTTAGTTAGGTTACTTCTTTTAAACCGCCTAGAAAAAGGAGTCCCGCATAGCGGGACTCCGTCGACTCATGATTGAAGCCAGTTTTTATATATATAGGTATATATATTTTTGTTACAGTTCGCTATATTAAGGGAAATTGGGTTCTCGGTATGAATGAAGAGCAAGAAAATTCCTAACCAGTCATACCCTGGTCTGAAAAAGAGTGTGATAATACATAATCTACCGTATTATCACACTCTTTTTCAGATCAGGGTGTGACTGGTTGGGAATTTTCTTTAAAAAATATCCCAACCTGTAACACCTAATGTCACACTGTGACTGGATGGGATTTTTTATTAAAATATTCCCATCGAGTAACAGTGTTACAGTCGAGGGTGTGACTCGTTGGGAACAAAGGGTTTTGCGGCAAGAAAGAAAATCCCAAAAAAAAGACGTGTGGAACTCGGAGACTGCCGCGGTAAAGCTATTGCAAGCATTTTTTTTAACAACTTATGTACCTAATAATTATTTATTTATTTTATTTATTCAGTATTTTTTTCCTTTGTTTTTTTTTCTTTGATATTGATTCAACTTTTTGAGCGTGGTGACAGATAAGAAAACAATTTTTTTTTATTAAATAACTGAGAAGTTGATATTGTTCAAAATATTTTTATAAGTCTTTAAAAGTTCTGTTATTCATCGATAGATGGCAAAACAAAAAAAGTATCACCGCTGTGCCGGTCGGAGTGGGGGGTGTTAGGTTATTTTCGTTACGGAATTTCTGGATTCGGTCTCCACGCTCAAGGCCCGCGATAGAAGCTATGCAATAGCTTAAAAAGTCAAAATTTCGATCATTTCACTTGGGGAAAGGCGTAGTAGGTGGGTTGTGTCCAGAGAAAGACACTTAATCCTTTCCCGCAATCCGCGTGTCTCTATCTCTCTCCGTTGAGGAGTCATCCCCTGCGGAGCGAACCGGGGTGATCTGGTGGAAACTGGGTCCCGAGGTGGAAGGGGACCTCCAAGGAGCTACCGGAACCGAAGTCAGATCTGGTCTCCGACTCACCGTTTTGGAGATATGAGGGGTTCTTTATCGAAGAGTTGTCCCTGGTGTTGGTCCTGGGTTGGTGCGGGGTTTTATAAAGGGAGTCAAAAATGGTGTCAGAATTGACCTCCGACGCTCCGTTTAGGAGTTATCCCCTGTGAAGCCAGGAGGGGTGCTCTGGTGGTAGCTGAGTCCCGAGGTGGAAGGGGAGTGGTGAGGAGTTGCCAGAACCGAAGACGAAGCTGGTCTCCGACACACCCGTCCGAAGATATCGCAGGATCTCTGGCGAGGAGTTGTCCCTGGTCGAGATGGTATATGGTGCTATGGGGGGGTCAGAACTGAAGTCAGAATTCACCTCCGACGCTCCGTTGAGGAGTTATCCCCTGAGAAGCCAGTAGTAACTAGCTCTGGTAGTAACTTCTGATGGTAGCCTGAGATGGTGGGGGGAGTTATAAGGGGTCCAGTAACTTACTCAACTCCAAAAGGAGGTCTATGTAAATTTTCGTTTTTGCCCCACTTTTTTTCCAATTTGGCCCCAAAAGAGGGACGAAAAACTGCTTTTAAGACGAAAACTCAATATAATGGGGCGAATTTGAGGCACTCAAACACCGTGCCGAAGTCTGCCGAACTAAACCGACGATACACGACTTTGCTGCACCGCTGTGCCGGTTGGAGTGGGGGGTGTTAGGTTTTTTCGTTACGGAATTTTACATTCGGTCCTCGCGCTCAGAGCAATAGCTTAATAAAAAAAGAAAGAAAGAAATCCCAATCTAAATTAAGTACTTCCAGAAAAAGGTCGTCCCAAACTCATGAATGAGGTGTTGAGGTATGTACCTACATATTTACTGACATATTTAATTGGTAGGCACTTACGCCATGCATAAAAAATAGGCGCCATGCAATTACGAGCAAACTACGTAAGTATGTATCAGGTATATACTATAGACCTAGCACATGTAACAAGATTTTAACTTTTCATAATGTAACTACATGACATTTTAATATTACAATATCAATCCGTGCGTGTTCTATTGAGGTTCTGTTGTGTTTACAAAGTCCCGCGTATCTATGACGTGTATGCGTCTATACCTATAAATCTCAAAGAGAAAGTTTCATATTTTTTTCATAAGTACGTAGGTAAGTTCTTAACATAGTACCTACCTACGTACCTCGCATTGGTAGATTATGATTCAAAGTTAAGAAAATGTTTGTGGTATGTGATTTATATGTAAGGTAACTAGGTATACCTAACTGTTATCAAGAAGGTAAGTAGAATAATCATTGTTGTCGATGCGATTCCTAGGTAGGTTTCAGTGATAGCTACGCATTCAGTAGCTGTAATTGTAGGAGTCTAGTAATGCGATATTTACCTACCCATCTATAATTACCTAACCGTTATCAAGAAGGTAGGTAGAAATGTTGTCTATGCGATTTCTAGGTATCGGCGGTGGCTACGCATTGAGTAGGTGTACATGTAGTAGTCTATTTATGCGATATTTACCTACCTAGAGGCTAGAAGTTGTGTTTACTAAAGTATTTCGTTCCATCCGGGTGTCCCTTGACACCTCTCAACTTTTTTCGCCATTTTGGCGAAAAATTATGACCCTGGCGACATTTTTGCGAAATCAATAACCTGGCGAAAATAAATTGGACAAGCGATTTTTTGGTGTTTATGTCTAATGTCTATATTCGAGGTTGACATCACCTATTCCAAGTATTTAAGTTAAATGAAGTCGTTCTTACAGTTGAAATAAAAGTTTATTTATGCCGAAAAACAAAATTTTGCCGCAAAACTACTAAAAAATCCAAATTTTAATGATATTCGCTTATATTTCATCGACAAGCACTTCATTATAGAGAATAAAAAGGTCCCCTTACTTAAAATATCAGACTTGAGGCCCTGTACTTAGGTGTCATATGTGTAAATGCGGACCGCCGGGAAGAATGTTTACGACGATAAGCGCCATCTATGTCGCTACAATGTATCTAAAACCAAGATCTTGGATTCCTTTGGAATCAAGCTATATTTTGAGATGTGGTGCTCTTTTATGTAAGGTACACCAAAGGTACTAAAATTTGGTATACTTAAAATAAGTCACCAACATGTCTATAACCGAGAACTGGAGATATGAGAGTCAGAATGGCGGGTGTACCGTAACAGATTTGAACGAGTCATATGTCAAACTTTAGTACCTGGGATGTACTATTTGGTACCTATCAAAGAAATTGGCGTACCTCTTTAAGAGCAGAGATATAACCAAAAGCGAGTACACCCGCCACATTGACTGTCAGAATGGCGGGTGTATCTCCAGTTCTCGGTTATAGACATGTTGGTGACTTATTTTAAGTATACCAAATTTTAGTACCTTTGGTGTACCTTACATAAAAGAGCACCACATCTCAAAATATAGCTTGATTCCAAAGGAATCCAAGATCTTGGTTTTAGATACATTGTAGCGACATAGATGGCGCTTATCGTCGTAAACATTCTTCCCGGCGGTCCGCATTTACACATATGACACCTAAGTACAGGGCCTCAAGTCTGATATTTTAAGTACCTAAGGGGACCTTTTTATTCTCTATAATGAAATGCTTGTCGATGAAATATAAGCGAATATCATTAAAATTTGGATTTTTTAGTAGTTTTGCGGCAAAATTTTGTTTTTCGGCATAAATAAACTTTTATTTCAACTGTAAGAACGACTTCATTTAACTTAAATACTTGGAATAGGTGATGTCAACCTCGAATATAGACATTAGACATAAACACCAAAAAATCGCTTGTCCAATTTATTTTCGCCAGGTTATTGATTTCGCAAAAATGTCGCCAGGGTCATAATTTTTCGCCAAAATGGCGAAAAAAGTTGAGAGGTGTCAAGGGACACCCGGATGGAACGAAATACTTTAGTAAACACAACTTCTAGCCTCTAGGTAGGTAAATATCGCATAACTAGACTACTACATGTACACCTACTCAATGCGTAGCCACCGCCGATACCTAGAAATCGCATAGACAACATTTCTACCTACCTTCTTGATAACGGTTAGGTAATTATAGATGGGTAGGTAAATATCGCATTACTAGACTCCTACAATTACAGCTACTGAATGCGTAGCTATCACTGAAACCTACCTAGGAATCGCATCGACAACAATGATTATTCTACTTACCTTCTTGATAACAGTTAGGTATACCTAGTTACCTTACATATAAATCACATACCACAAACATTTTCTTAACTTTGAATCATAATCTACCAATGCGAGGTACGTAGGTAGGTACTATGTTAAGAACTTACCTACGTACTTATGAAAAAAATATGAAACTTTCTCTTTGAGATTTATAGGTATAGACGCATAAACGTCATAGATACGCGGGACTTTGTAAACACAACAGAACCTCAATAGAACACGCACGGATTGATATTGTAATATTAAAATGTCATGTAGTTACATTATGAAAAGTTAAAATCTTGTTACATGTGCTAGGTCTATAGTATATACCTGATACATACTTACGTAGTTTGCTCGTAATTGCATGGCGCCTATTTTTTATGCATGGCGTAAGTGCCTACCAATTAAATATGTCAGTAAATATGTAGGTACATACCTCAACACCTCATTCATGAGTTTGGGACGACCTTTTTCTGGAAGTACTTAATTTAGATTGGGATTTCTTTCTTTCTTTTTTTATTAAGCTATTGCTCTGAGCGCGAGGACCGAATGTAAAATTCCGTAACGAAAAAACCTAACACCCCCCACTCCAACCGGCACAGCGGTGCAGCAAAGTCGTGTATCGTCGGTTTAGTTCGGCAGACTTCGGCACGGTGTTTGAGTGCCTCAAATTCGCCCCATTATATTGAGTTTTCGTCTTAAAAGCAGTTTTTCGTCCCTCTTTTGGGGCCAAATTGGAAAAAAAGTGGGGCAAAAACGAAAATTTACATAGACCTCCTTTTGGAGTTGAGTAAGTTACTGGACCCCTTATAACTCCCCCCACCATCTCAGGCTACCATCAGAAGTTACTACCAGAGCTAGTTACTACTGGCTTCTCAGGGGATAACTCCTCAACGGAGCGTCGGAGGTGAATTCTGACTTCAGTTCTGACCCCCCCATAGCACCATATACCATCTCGACCAGGGACAACTCCTCGCCAGAGATCCTGCGATATCTTCGGACGGGTGTGTCGGAGACCAGCTTCGTCTTCGGTTCTGGCAACTCCTCACCACTCCCCTTCCACCTCGGGACTCAGCTACCACCAGAGCACCCCTCCTGGCTTCACAGGGGATAACTCCTAAACGGAGCGTCGGAGGTCAATTCTGACACCATTTTTGACTCCCTTTATAAAACCCCGCACCAACCCAGGACCAACACCAGGGACAACTCTTCGATAAAGAACCCCTCATATCTCCAAAACGGTGAGTCGGAGACCAGATCTGACTTCGGTTCCGGTAGCTCCTTGGAGGTCCCCTTCCACCTCGGGACCCAGTTTCCACCAGATCACCCCGGTTCGCTCCGCAGGGGATGACTCCTCAACGGAGAGAGATAGAGACACGCGGATTGCGGGAAAGGATTAAGTGTCTTTCTCTGGACACAACCCACCTACTACGCCTTTCCCCAAGTGAAATGATCGAAATTTTGACTTTTTAAGCTATTGCATAGCTTCTATCGCGGGCCTTGAGCGTGGAGACCGAATCCAGAAATTCCGTAACGAAAATAACCTAACACCCCCCACTCCGACCGGCACAGCGGTGATACTTTTTTTGTTTTGCCATCTATCGATGAATAACAGAACTTTTAAAGACTTATAAAAATATTTTGAACAATATCAACTTCTCAGTTATTTAATAAAAAAAAATTGTTTTCTTATCTGTCACCACGCTCAAAAAGTTGAATCAATATCAAAGAAAAAAAAACAAAGGAAAAAAATACTGAATAAATAAAATAAATAAATAATTATTAGGTACATAAGTTGTTAAAAAAAATGCTTGCAATAGCTTTACCGCGGCAGTCTCCGAGTTCCACACGTCTTTTTTTTGGGATTTTCTTTCTTGCCGCAAAACTATTAAAAATCCAAATTTTAGTGATATTCGCTTATATTTCACTAGTGGCCGCTCGCGACTCCGTTCGCGTAGAAGTCGGTTTCCCGTGGGAATGCGCAGTTTCCCCGCGGTAAAAAGTTCCCTTAATTCTTTCATACATATATTCTAGAACCGGTTTGGCAGCGCACGCAACTCAAGGATGAATAATTTTCCCCGTTTTTTTCACATTTTCCATTATTTCTTCGCTCCTAATAGTTGCAGCGTGTTGTTATATAGCCTTCGATTAATGGTCTATTCAACACAAAAATAATTTTTAAATTCGAACCAGTAGTTCCTGAGATTAGCGCGTTCAAACAAACAAACAAACAAACTCTTCAGCTTTATAATATTAGTATAGATCGGGAAACACTTCATTATAGACAATAAAAAGGTACCCTTACTTAAAATTTCTGACTTGAGGCCCTGTATTTAGGCATCATATGTGTAAATGCGGACCGCCGGGAAGAATGTTTACGACGATAAGCGCCATCTATGTCGCTACAATGTATCTAAAACTAAGATCTTGGATTCCTTTGGAATCAAGCTATATTTTGAGATGTGGTGCTCTTTTATGTAAGGTACACCAAAGGTACTAAAATTTGGTATACTTAAAATAAGTCACCAACATGTCTATAACCGAGAACTGGAGATACACCCGCCATTCTGACAGTCAATGTGGCGGGTGTACTCGCTTTTGGTTATATCTCTGCTCTTAAAGAGGTACGCCAATTTCTTTGATAGGTACCAAATAGTACATCCCAGGTACTAAAGTTTGACATATGACTCGTTCAAATCTGTTACAGTACACCCGCCATTCTGACTCTCATGTTTAAATTAAAAGACAACCACAAACTTGATCACAAAAATAAACACAAATGGCGGCCATACTTGTTTTAATCAAGTATCGACTTTTTTTTTTTTTTTCTTTATTTAAAGCATTGGCTACAAGGCCATCAGCCTAAAGCTAAAATATACAAGTAAAAGCAACACAAATTATACAAAATAGAAAATTAAACAAATTACATAACAAACAAAAACATAGTAAAACTTTAAAGAGAACCAAACGAATTAATAACAAAATGGAAAATACCTACTATTATACAAACTATGATTTTTAAGAAGTTCCTGGACGTCAGTGGGTACAATATTTGATTTATTTATATCTTGAATTTCACAAATCAAAAGTAAACGTTGTATATTGAATTGCGGACAGTTAAAAAATAAATGATCTAAAGAACAATTTTTTTCATTACAATATACACAAGAAGCATTATCAATTAATTTTAAACGATACAAATGAGATGGGAATTTACAGTGGCCAATTCGCAATCTACTAAGGGTAGAAATAAAATCTCTACCAAAATAAACATTTTGTTTTTCAAACCAGGCCTGCGTTGAAGGCACTGGTTGAATAGCAGCCAGCCATTTACCTTTAATATTTCTAGAGGTAGTTAAGTATGAAGACCATCGTTCAAACATATATTTTTTTAAAAATAAATTTAAATCAGTAAATGGCACTTTGTATTGACAAGTTTCTATATTCTCGGTAAACTTACATAAAGAATCAACAATTTCATTGCCTAATATTCCAGAATGTCCAGGAACCCAACAAAATTCAACATTTACTTTACAACGATAAACTAAATTATAAATTTCACTTTTTAAAATATAAATTAAATAATTACAATTTGCAGCAATTTTTTTGTTTTGCAATGCTTGAAGAGCACTCATAGAATCACTTAAAAATAAAACTTTATTACAGTTTGAGTAATTAGATTTAAAATATAAAATTGCATGTAAAAGCGCTAAAACCTCAGCTGAGAAAATGGAAAAAAAGTTAGAACAATTAAAAACTTTACCTACATTCAAAAAAGAATCAAAGAATGCGAAGCTTGTCCTATCCTTAGTTTTGGAACCATCAGTATAGATCTTCACATAATCAGATTTGGAATCAATGAAATGCAAGAACTCAAACTTATTTTCAAATC
Organism: Emmelina monodactyla; assembly: GCA_916618145.1. NCBI lineage: Eukaryota > Metazoa > Arthropoda > Insecta > Lepidoptera > Pterophoridae > Emmelina > Emmelina monodactyla. Next base: position 725,213 of record OU745300.1, read on the forward strand.
TTTCTAGAAAAACAGTTATGTCTATCATATTACTGTCAAATTCCTGACTGAAGCAGGGCCATAAATATGACCAATATATAATATCTTGAAATTCAAAATTTAGGTATGAAATTGATTCGGAAATTGAACATGAAATTGGCCTCGGAACCACATTGTAATTGGGAAAATTGAAAAACTCTAAAAAACTACGTATTAATGGATTGTCTTGGCTAATTAAACGCAAGCAAAATTTGTCTGTTAAATAACTTCTTCTAATAAAAAGAGGAACAATGCCAGCTTCTACCTCTAATGGTGGATCCACACAGAGGCCGCCGGCCGGGCCGCCGGCTTTGTGCGCGGCATCCGCAACAAAGCCGGCGGCCATTTTGCCGCGCGTTCCCGCCGGCAGCGCGGGAACTGTCAAAAATTCAGTCGCGGCTTTTCATGGGAACGCATTCAATTTTTCATTTTAAATATATTAAAAGTGTTTTTAATGAGCGATTTTCACTGGGACGATAGAGCAGTATTGCTTTTAATAGAGCAATTTCACGAAAATGATGTTCTATGGAATCCAAAAAGTAAGGATTTCAAAAATCGTATCAAAAGAAATGATGTCTTAAAAAATATTGCATCAATATTCAGCGTTGAAGCTTCGGAAATTGAACGAAAATTAAAAAATATTAGTAGTCATTTCCTCCGCGAACACAAAAAGTATGAATTATCAAAAAAAAGTGGATCAGGAAGAGATGAAGTTCAATATCCAAAGTGGTTTGCCTTCAAAGCACTGTCTTTTCTGAAAGACAAAAACAAACCGGCATCCACAATAAATAGTCAAGCTACTTCGGTAAGTACTTATAGATATGTTAAAAAATTTGAAAACTTTAAGTTACTGTACTGTAATTATGGCCTTAAAAATATATTTTGTGAAACTTTATATCTATTTTTTCAGATTAATCTTGATGAAAGCGCGCATTTGAAGCAAAAGGAGTACAACGCTCCCCGGAAAAGAAATGCAGAACCAGATGAAGATGCAGAAATATCAGAAGCTTTGCAATTGTTGCGAAATATTACGAAAAAGAAACGCGACGAAGCTGATGTCTTTGCTGAGTTTATAGCTTGCAAATTGAGGAAAATGGATAGTTATACCAAGGCGTCAGTTCAAAATCAAATACAAAACCTAATTTTTGAAGCTGAAATGAATATGTTTTCTGATGCTCGTGGATTTAATACTCAACAATCAGTAACATCAACGCCGTCAACGCCGCACTGTCAGCCAACCCAAGTACATGAGTACATTAGGCAAGACAGCTCAGATAACAGCTATATTGATCAAAGTCTTCAGACTATTATGGAACTAAATTAGAGCGACATCTTCACGCTTTTATTATATTAAAACGTTTAAAATTATTTGAGTTTCCTTTTGCTTAATTTAAAAAAAAGTACAGTTTTATTGAGTACAGGACCTACTTCGTTGTATTTTTATAACTATAAAAAAATATATCTATAAGTTGGCGAAAACCGCATTAACTTGTATTTATACTATGTAATGATAATGACTAGGCTTATAACTTGTTAAAGAATAAATTTTAATTCACATTATATTCACATTATATTCGGTGCTGCCAAGGTAGTTGACCCTGTTCAGATATAAAGTAATTCTGTAGCTCATTCCTAATAAACGCTGGCACCAAATTTGCCGTGTTCTGGATATTTTGTATTTGTGTAGGTTTTTCCACTGCGGAATTCCTATTTTCTCGTCTAATAAAATTATGCAGATAGACACAGGCCATCACGACAAGTTTTGCTTTCTGTGGTTGTAAATTTATACGTGTATGAAGAATCCTGAATGTCTGTGCCAAAATGCCAAATGCATCTTCTACGACCATGCGACCTCGACTTATTCTGTAATTGAATATTCTCTCCGGCGATCCCTTCACATGATTTCCTGAAAATGGTTTCATGATGTTGGGCGAGATGGGGAATGCGTCATCACCAATGAAATAAAAAGGTACTGGCGTATATCTTCCTTCTAATATTTGTGCTTGTGGTAAGTGTGCAGAACCATCTTGTATCCTTTGAAATAAACTGGTATTACGAAAAACGCCACCATCTGATATGCGCCCTTGGCAACCGATATCTACGTACAAAAAGTTACTATTTGCATCAACCACGGCAAGCAAAACAATACTAAAATACGACTTGTAATTGTAGTATTCTGATCCACTATTACTGGGACATATTACCCGGATGTGTTTACCATCAATGGCACCTAAACAATTAGGTACATTCCATTTTTCCTTAAAAGTTTGTGATACTGAAAGCCACTCTTCCTCTGAGTTTGGTAATCTTATATAGCCTGACAAGGTTGAAACCAATGCTTGACACACATCAGAAATAATTGACCCAACTATTTGTGGAGAAACTGTGAACAGAGTACCTAAAGAAAAATATGACTCTCCTGTTGCCAGGTATCTTAAAGCTATTGTTAGCCGATCTTGCGCTGGTATAGCTCTTCTCCAATTAGTATTCGCTTTTGATATTATGGGTCCAGTTAAGCATAGAAGTGTTTCAAAATCTTCACTAGAAACCCTTAGAAACAATTGAAATTTTGAGCGAACAGCTTTTCGGTTTATGTCATCCGATGTAAACTCTTGAAGCATTCTCGAAACGTCACGCCTATTTCGTAGACTTGGTCTCATCCAAAATCTTCTTTTGCATTTTTTTTTCTTTCGACATAGGATATAAACCAAAATTGCAGCGGCATTTGCGATGTTATCGTCCATGATAGCGTTCACACTTCTTGCTTCACCGAAATTCACTAGACAACTGAGAATATCGGTACAAAGCTGCACTTACCGGCGGCTGCCGGAGGCATTTGCCGGCGGCTTTTTTGGAGGCTTTGCTTGCGGTAAGCCGCCGGCAGTGCCGCCGGGTGGTGTGGATACACCATAAGGAATTTATTGGGGACGACATCATTGCTCCAGTAATTATTCTTAGTGCTTTGTTTTGTAAAACATCTAATTTACGTAAAATATGAGTTGCTGCACTATTATAAAACATAGAGCCGTAATCGAAATGACTTCTGATCACAGAAATGTACAATAATTTTAAAATCTTAGGATCAGAACCCCAAGTTAAACCAGTTAAAGATCTTAAAATGTTTAAATTTAACTCTACTTTTTTACAGAGGTGTTTAATGTGTAACTCCCAATTAAGTTTTGGATCCAAAATCATACCAAGATACCTTTCTGAAATACTAACCGGAAGTAAAAATGAATTATAATAAATGCGCGGTTCGGTAGCCGGATATTGAGAAAACAACATAACAGAACTTTTGTAAATATTTACTTCAAGCTTTAGTTCATCACTTAAAATATTATGAATCTTTCGTAGGCAATCATTCATCAATCTTTCTCCATCGCTCACATTTACGCATTCCAAGTAAAGCACTAAATCATCAGCATAAAACGAAAACTTTAAAGGCGTCGGAATTTTCAAAATTAAATCAATGAAACTGATAATAAACAACAAAGGAGATAATACAGATCCTTGAGGTGTGCCTTTGTAAGACTGTTTAGGTCCTACAAGCGTATTATTTATTTTCAAAGATACAAGTCTGTCGTGGAGAAAATTAAAAATCCAATTTAAGATATTACCTGGTATACCTAGTTTTGCTAACATTTTGATTAAATAAACGTGATCAATGTTATCAAAAGCGCCTTTTATATCTAAAAAAACAGCTAGAGTTAGTTTATTTTTATCAAAGTTATTGTTAATGTCACCTATCAAACAACCTAAATTATACATAGTGCTCCTGCCTTTCCGAAAACCAAATTGGAAATCAGGAAGCAAAGAGTTATTTTCAATAAACCATTCAAATCTGTTTTTTACCATAGTTTCAAAAGATTTTGCAAAACAAGAAGTTAGCGAAATAGGTCTAAAGCCGTCAACAGAGTTCAAGTCTTTAAAAGGCTTAGGTATAGGAATAACATTTTGCAGTTTCCAGCTATGAGGAATTTTGCCTTGGCTCCAAAGTTGGTTAAAAATGTTTAATAATATAAATTTGACGGCCACTGGTAAGTTTTTAATAACGATATAGGGGATCAAATCAGGGCCGGGGGCAGATTTTTTTTTATTATCAACAGCTGCTTTAAATTCGGACATTTCAAAAGGTTTACAAAGCCATTGCGCAACATGTGAACCTTGGGAATTAAAGAGAGTTTGTAGAATTTTGGTATCACAAGGTTCAATGCTGGAAGAATTGGAAGTGATTTTATCTAAAAAAGAATTGATATTAATTTTAATTTAGAAAATTTGAACTTTCTAATATAATCCCAAATTATTTTAGACGAAGTGTTGCGATTAAACGATTTGCATAAGGCGACCCAGCTCAGTAGTTTTTGTTCAGCCAATGTTCTTTTCTTTTTTGCATCGAAACGTTTATACAGGGTGTCCCAAAACTCGACGTCAACCCGAAACCGGGTGACAAGGCAAGTCATGCTGGTTATCAGAAAAATGTTTAAAAAAATCTAAGTCACGTGTTCTCAAAATTATTGGCATTTTAAAAAAACACGCAAAATTTCACACCCTGTGACAGTGTTTTTGCTGCTGTTGCCACAAATGTTCACTTTTGGAAACTTTTTTTTTTGATATGTAACCCTGAATAATGCTTCTCTAAACTGTTATCAACATTTCAAATCTAGCTCCTCGAGATTGCATAAAAATAGGACTTATTTCCAAGAAAAAAATTAAAAATTAAAAATGGCCTAGTTTTAACTGTCTGCATTGAAAAAAAATTGTACTACGCGAGTTTGGCAAGTTGTGACAAAAGTTGGCGCATTTAGTAAGGATTCCAAAATGGAATGACACTTGGCAAATTGTAGCTGCAATCATGAACAAAAAAAAATATTTCCATGAAAACCCATTTTTAACTTTTTTTCTTACTTGGTTAAAATTGCAAAGCTTATCGTTGGTTACATTGGAGCCGCTTCCAATTTACACACTGATTAAATTTAACTGAATTGTACATTGTACTGATGTACTCGTCTATCTTTATTGAATGAACAGATTGTTCACTTTTAATTTTTTTTTTTTAGTGTGTGCATTGGAATAAGCATTTATTGTTAAAGGTTTCAATTTTAAATAAAACAAAATTTTAATACCAATGTTTATTAATAAAATTTACAATAATTCTTAAAATGTTATAATAAGTGTTCGAAATGCCTTCCTTCGGCGGCAATACAAGCGCGACATCTTTTTAAAAAAGTTCGAGCTATCTTTCTAGCGTATCGTCCATTATTTACAAATTGAGCTGCTTCAACTATTCTCTGCCGTAATTCATGTTCACTCCCAATGGGCTTCTCGTAAACTTTTTCTTTAACAGCTCCCCAGTAAAAAAAGTCTAAAGGATTCAAGTCCGGTGAACGGGCCGGCCACGAGAATTGTCCAGCCCGCCCGATCCATCTCCCAGGAAGCTCTTCATCGAGGTACTCTCTTACGGGGCGAGCAAAGTGCGCTGGGCACCCATCTTGTTGGAACCACATTTCTCTGTAAATGCTTAGCGGCACGTCTTCTAATAAATTTGGAAGATAGTTTTGAAGAAAGTCTAAGTAAACCTCGCCAGTTAATGCATCAGGCAACTCAAAAGGACCAATTATTTTGCCATTCAAAATTCCGGTCCACATGTTAACTTTGAATCGGTACTGGGACCGATCCTGTCTCGTTAAATGAGGGTTTTCAACACGCCATTCATGCAGGTTGTGCATGTTCACGTAGCCGTCCTTTTTAAAAGTTGATTCGTGCGACCATAAAATTTTTGTTAGAAAAAGTGGGTCATCTCTGTACCTCTCCAATATCGTCCGGCAAAAATTCACCCTATTTTGGTAGTCACCGGGTAATAATGTCTGTACTCGCTGTACGTGGTATGGGTGTAGGTCATTTCTTTTTAAAATACGGTGGGCTGAACTTTTGGGCACTCCGGTGTTCGTTTCAATAGCTCTTACTGAAGTACTTGGGTCTTCTTCGACAGCCTGTAGAACTTCTTCTTCCATAGGGTTGGTGGGTCTGCCTCCACCATGCGTTTGATTTGGGAGGCGGCCTTCTGAGAAGAGCAACCGATGCACATTCGTAAACACCCGATAATTGGGGTAACGAGCAGCGTTTGGGTACCTTTCGCGGTAAAGTCTGGCAGCAGCACTGGCATTACACCTGCACTCACCATAAATAAGGTGCATATTAGCGTATTCGCGAGTGGTATACGAAGACATCTCGGCACTTGTCACACACTCACACAATAGTCCAGAGGAAAGCAAAGGTCGTCGTTAAGAGAAAACAAACAGTCCGAATCTAAATCGCAAGCAATCACAAGTCCATAAACATAGCCAAAAGTAAACAGTACGAAATCAACACAAACGAATACGAAAACAAGCGCAGTAAACGAAGGAACGTAACGTACTGACTGGTTTGTAATGTGTATCTACAATAGCGAATACCTGGCGTCACTCTCTGTCTCTCTCGCACTTGGTAAAATGACTCTCTCCATCTCAGTCACTTTAGCGTCCATACCTGTCTCGCTCGCACTTGAGAAGGTGACTCTCTCCGTCTCACTCAATCACTTTAGCACAAATACTATCTCGCTTACACTTCCTAGAAAGACTCCTTTGTCACTACTTACAATTTACGACTCTTTGGAAAACCTTGGGCCTATTAGAATATTTTTTAACCAGGTAAGAAAAAATTGTTGAACACTGGATTTTTACGAATTTTTTTTTGTTCATGATAGCAACTACAATTTACCACGTGTCATACCATTTTGGGATCCTTACTAAATGCGCCAACTTTTGACACAACTTGCCAAACTCGCGTAATACTAATAATAATTTTTTTTCAATGCAGACAGTTAAAACTAGGCCATTTTTAATTTTTAATTTTTTTCTTGGAAATAAGTCCTATTTTTATGCAATCTCGAGGAGCTAGATTTGAAATGTTGATAACAGTTTAGAGAAGCATTATTCAGGGTTACATATCAAAAAAAAAAGTTTCCAAAAGTGAACATTTGTGGCAACAGCAGCAAAAACACTGTCACAGGGTGTGAAATTTTGCGTGTTTTTTTAAAATGCCAATAATTTTGAGAACACGTGACTTAGATTTTTTTAAACATTTTTCTGATAACCAGCATGACTTGCCTTGTCACCCGGTTTCGGGTTGACGTCGAGTTTTGGGACACCCTGTATAAAATGTAGTTCTCCATTGTTGGATATTTCTTAAATGAAGCTAAAGCATATTTAGCTTTTAAAACAGCTTGTTGACAAATATCATTCCACCATATAAGGGATTTGCGTTTTATATTTAGGCAATTCTCTTTATTTTTAAAAGTTAACAAAACAATTGTCAATTCGGCTAAAAAACTATTGTAGCAGGCAACATTTTTTTAAAGAGAGACCAATCTATTTTATTAAAATTAACTTCAGCTAATGGATTCGATGACCCTAAACGTCTGGTCTGTGATCATTTAAATCTTCACGCTCAGAACTAAGTATAATCTGAATTAAAATAGGAAAGTGATTACTACTCATGGGATCATCTATTATTGAAAAAAAGCAACTCGAACTCAAAGTATGCGAAGCAAATGCTAAATCTAAAACATTACCTTGTTGACCAAAGGGAGCAATTGTAGTCATTTGGTGATCATTCAAACATACCAAGTTGTGATTATCTACAAAGGTTTGTAACAAATTACCTCTTTTGTCGTTCTTCCGTGAACCCCAAGCATCGTTGTGAGCATTAAAATCTCCGACTATAATAAAGTTTTTACTGACCAGCTTAGAAAAAGAATCTGCTAATTGTTGAATTTGAAATTTACCATTCAGAGGAGGAGGAATGTAGACACTAAGAATATCCAAAGAAATATTATTAATTTTAACTGAAACAAGCAAGTTCTGAAAATGGTAATTAGAAAAAGTGTCAATAACATGAAAATTATACTTGTTTTTAATAGCCAAAGCCACACCACCATTTGGATGATCAGAATCAAACCTAAGTAAATTGTAACCAGGAAGATGAAAGCTTTTTGAAGGAGATAAACATGTTTCATTGATCAAAATAATGTCAATTTCAATTGCAGAATTTGAAATAAAGTTTAAAAGTTGTATTTTCTTATTGGTGATGCTTCTTGCATTCCAATGTATAATATTGAGAGACTGATTTATGTTGGAGAAGAGTAATTAGTTATAAGTAATTCTTTTATATAACTAGAGGTTAAAGGACAAGCATCAGATTCTTTTTTGTTCTTTAAGATGTCTATAACTGTTTTAATTATTACAGAAATAATTGACTCTGAATTAATAATATCTGTAATAGTTGCACGTGAATGAGGAGTTTTAACAGGAAGTGTATTAGGATAAATATTGGAATTTTTGTTGGCAGCTACAGAAGCATAGGATATTTTGCCATTAATTTTGTTTTTTAATTCAGCTAATTTAGCAGCTTTTTGTGGACAAGATGATGAAACTGACATATGAGGTCCATTACAGTTACTACACTTAACTTGATCTCTTTTGTTACAGTCTTTGAAAAAATGCTCACCCGCACAGATGGAACAAACTTGCTTGCTGCGACACGAACTGCGGCTATGTCCAAACTTATAGCAAACAAAGCATTGTTGAAGAGGCTTGATATATTGCACGACTTCGAACCAAATATGGTCATAAGTTACATGGTCAGGAAGTGTAGAGCCTAAAAATGTTACAAGAACGGTAGGGGTTGGCACCTCAACCCCTTCACTTTTCCTGAAAAATCTTTTCACACCAATAACTTCACGTGAAGACTTCAGCTGACTCAATAAATCTTCCTCAGAAATTGATACTGGTGGTTTTATTATTCCCTTCACTTCAAGGCTGTCATAGGGCACACGAGCAAGCCATTGGTTTTCTTCAAGTAAAGCTTTAGTGAGAATGAAGTTGTTTGCATCTGTTTTCGATTTAAAAAAAGCTTTAATAATAGTTCGACCGACAGGACGAACATGTAGAAGGCCAGGTACTTTCTTCAAGACATTGTTAGAGGCAAGTATATCTAGTTGAGTATTGGCATTTGAAGATGTAATTAAAATCGGATACTCTTTTTTATTATCCTCAGTGTAAATATGGTTATAATCTTTAAATAAACCTCTGGGAGATCTTGAAAAATTTGCCGCCATTTTGGAGGGAAGCAAGTCTTCTTCTACGGGTTCTATCAATTTTCTTTTAACAGCCGACGACATGTCGCCGGCCGTTATAAAAAGTAACACCTAGCTAAACAGCAATAAAATTGCGTTTTCCACTTTTAGAAACAACAAGTGAGGGCTTAAAATATTTGTAAAAGTTTTTTCAAAATTTTGCAAAACTTTGTAATTCGCGCCACCCAACTTTTTCTCTTTTCTCAGTATCGACTTGACAGCATCAGTGTTCCTGAATATTACCGTAGTAATAGCATGAAAATACGTAGACGCCATTATTAATATCTGTTTAAAACTAGCTTGCCTATAGGTACCTATCTTAAAAGCCGCAGTTAATTACTGAACCACTTTTCGTCTTCAATCATCAAATGAATACTGTACCGAAATTCGGGTCTCAAAACATAAAAGGCTTTTAATAACGTAGCAGATTACTAAGAGAGTTAATATTAAAAGGGTGAAAGAAGGGTGGTAGTGAAACGATATTTTTCTTATTTTTTAAAAAAGCTACATAAATGATAAAATAATAAAATATTAAGAACTGTGTTAAAAGCTACAGAATCGGCAACACAAACAGCGACTCCCAATCAGTGTGACCATTTTTAATTTATAAATTTACTAGTTTTTACCGGTGCGGCTTCGGATGCTTTACATTCGAAATAAAACTCCTTTCTCTGTACTACGTATGAATACATGTAAACCTTCATCTTGAAGCATTCTATCTATTAAAAAAACCGCATCAAAATCCGTTGCGTAGTTTTAAAGATTTAAGCATACATAGAGGCAGAGAAAGCGACTTTGTTTTCTACTATGTAGTGATATTTTTTTCAACGGGTCTATAATAGCAACCCACACTTATTTAAATGTTTATATGTGTGCAAGGTTAAAATTGCTTGTATGGAACATATAGGACCCTGCCCTAGAGTAAGTCAATTCAATCGATTGATTGACAGTTTTGTTTACAAATAAATAAACTTACTTTTGTAGTTCCTGAACTCATTATTAAATAATAATCAAAAACGAATACGTGCAACATAATAAATAATGGAATCTAAAATTCCAGAACCTCGAAAGGTTGGTGTTTGGGCAGAAGGTACTCATATCGAAGCGAGGTAAGTACATAGCTACAAAGTTGTCAACTAATTATAATAACAATAAAAGTGTTTAGTTTTTAGTGAACTTTGGTTTGTTAATTTAATAGAAAACTTTATTTACTATCAGAGAATATATTATTCCAAAGAAGTCTCCAGATTCCAGTGATGACATACCAACTTTACCTGATTTAGATGACTTTCCAGATATACTTGAAAAGGATGTCCCTTCTGTTGTGTAAGTATATCACTAAAATGATGTTTATTTTCTCAGTCAGATGATTTAATTGTTTTTTCAAATTTTAGTAAGAGTCAGAATAACATAGAAACTGTGAATACTCTGGCAGAGGTTGGCAGTGGCATCACAGGTTCAGTGGAGGGTGTCGATTCCGTTTTACATGTACTGAAGTCATATGTACCGCAAGTTGAGACAGACACAGCTGATAATGTTTGGACTGTGGACAGTTTGCTCACTGAGTTGGCAGACGAAAGTGAAGAAATAACAACATAAAAGATACTGTCAGTTTTTAATTTATAAAAACTTAATCTAAGTTACTTTACAATAAATTAATTCCCTAAGTAATTTTACATTCCGTCCATATTAGCTTTAGGAATGTAGCACTAATATTAAATTATGGTTGTTTAATAACAGCTTATTTTTATTTATACTTTTTCCTGTTATCATTTGATCTAAATTCAGGTATTGAATACTATTATGCTTCTATGATGTTGTTCCAAAACTCTGAATGAAACTCTTGCTTGTACCCCCTGCACATTTGTAGGCGAAAACAGCAGTCACTGCTAGTAATAGGTAAGAAGGTAATATTGTAACAGCATACAACTGATTTGTGTTCAGAAGGCTCAGCCCTGATACAAGGAAGTGTGTGGCAACTACCCATCCAACTTTATAGTAGTTCTTCTCATCAAAACCATTGAAAAAGATGACACTCCAAAAAGTATTTAACAGTATCATGCATAATGTCATTGCTGCACTTGAAACAAAGAAGTATTCTGTCCCACCTTGAAGACCCAGTGTCCCTGGTCCTGCCTTGAATTAATGAATAAAATATCAATTAATTTAAGATAGATTGTTAATTAAAAAGTTTAATAAATTTTGTAAGAAATTCTACTTACAGAGTCAGCCAGCACATTGATAAAGGCAAATGCTCCACTCATAGTTCCAAATCCAAGACCAGAAACATAAGCCATCTCCAACTTGTGCGTTCCTATTTCATGGTTCTCTGATATCTCCTTTAGACCAGCCTCAGTTTTTCTGATAAGTCTGTACATACCATAGCGGAATAATTCCTAAAAAAAGATCAACTTTTGAGCCAAGTTATGGATTTAGGAGTAGTAGTATAAAAGAGATTGAAGTTGAGTCATAATTTTTGTATTGTAAATTACTCAAATATAGTACCTTAATGTTATTTAACAGCAAATGCTCAATTAAGAAGCCGGTGGTAAGACTTAGTTTCTAAGAAAATTTAATATTAAAAAGGAACATAACTTACTTGGAAAGATATGGCAAAGAACATACCAAATGCTAAGTATGATCGCAAAGGCACAACTGCAAACCAGATTACTGATGATAGTAAAAACGACAGCAACCAACAAAATGCTGCTGCGATCATGATGATGATACGGACGGGATCGTTAGCTATCGTAAGAGCAAACATGACTAACGGAGTTCCAAACGCCAGCAATGAACAACTAAAAAACTCTGCAAGAGTCATTGTGAAATGGTTGTTTTGAATCTTTTTGTGTTTATAAACTGTATGGTATATGTATTAAGATATTGGTATTTTTTTTTATAATCACTCTCCAAGAATAAAATAGATCAACAATTCAACAGACAAATGTCAAATTGACATTGTCTGTAACAAAACAATTTACTTTAGTGATTGATAAGTTGCCACATTAAAGGTTTACTTTATTAAAAAGCTATGGAAGGGCCAAAAAAAATTTGTGTTTGCTATTATAGATTTCTTAATTTAAATTTTATATTTTTCCTGTTTAAAAAGCATTTATGACGAGCAAGCGACGCGACGATTTGAAGGCTTAAAATTGAGCAAGACGCAAGGGCGAGAAAGAGAGTGGAGAAAAAACGGCGGGAAAATTCGACGCGTTCGGACGTAGTTTTTTCTTGTTAATTTATTTAATTCACTTAAATTGTGATCAGAGTGGTTTTAGTTACTTAATTGTGTTTATTTATGTTTAGTAATTATATTTTTATGTAGTTTATGTAATCTCACCTCACATTTGGTAAGTTTTTTGTTTTTTCTGTAGAGTAGTAGTTGGTCATGAATGAACCTCCTGATCCTGGAGGCAGCGGCCTCCAGGTTGCTTATAATATAACTATAAACTCAGGTAATGAGTCTGGAATGGACACGGACGGCTCATTTATAAGCGTATCAGGGAAAAAGAGGCGTGTACTAAGTGGTTCCAAAGTTTGCCGCCATTGTAACAAAAAACGACGCAAATCTGGATCGGGCAAACATACTGATCAAAATTGCGCTTGTTTGGAAAACGATCTCACTACAATTTCTTCTCAATCTACTGCACCAAACGCAACACCTCAGTTATCTAATATTACCCAACCCCAGTCACTTACCACACAGCAAAACCATAATACTCATCAAAATGTATATGAACCGTTAACTAGAAAAGAATATGTTTCTTCAGATGCAGCTCCTTATTTAGTTCATGTCCAAAAAATAACTACTTCTCTAAATGATGGCTCCACACTTCACCCAATAACTTTCGGTGGATTTTTAAAAGACCACTCTATTCATAATATTGTTAATGGTAGTGTCAAAAGAATAGGGCGTAACAGGATTGCAGTCAGCTTTTCCAAATACTCTGATGCAAACAATTTCATTTCACATCCGAGCTTACTTAAAGAAAATCTAAAAGCATTTATACCTACATGCAACGTCTCACGAATGGGTATAATAAGAGGAATACCTACTGACCTGTCTCCAGAACAAATAATACAGAAGGTTTCAGTACCTATTGGCTGTGGAAACATTCTTAAAGCTAGGAGGCTTAACTATAAAGTGTTTGTTGATGGTAGTCCAACATGGCAACCATCGCAAACTGTAGTACTAACTTTTGATGGTCAGATCTTACCTACTCGCCTACATATTACTTTTAATACCATTCCTTGCGAACTATATGTATTCCCAACAGTTCAATGTTATAACTGCTGTAGATTCGGGCACACAAAATTGCAATGCCGGTCAAAGCCCAAATGTTATAAATGTGGTCAGGACCACAGAGGCGACACCTGTAATATTGAAGAAGATGAAGCAGTTTGCTGTTTGTGTTCTGGACATCACTTTGCAACTAGCAAGGAATGTCCTGAATTAAACAGACAAAAGGCTATCAAACTTTCTATGGCCACACAATGTATTACATATTTTGAGGCAATCAAACTACATCCACAGGTTTCAAAATCATATAAAGATATATTAATAGGGAAAACTATAAACAATAATAACACAAATAGAACTAGGTCTTTACATACTGTTCCTGAAAATAATACTATTTCATACAAAAAAACAGTTTTTCTTAAGCCCAAAACTCCAAAATTTGTTGATAAAGGTCAATCAGCACATAACAAAATAATTGAGGGTCACAATGTCCCTTCTTCCACTAAAGGTACTGTTATTAACTCTGATTTCGACTTTAGCTTTGACAAAATTAATGAACTTGTAACTTTCCTTTTTAATATGTACAATCAATTTAAATTTATGATACCGTCCAACGTTGCTTCTTTAACCGACTCCTGTCCCGTGACGCGCCTAGCGCGTCATGAAGAAACCTTCAGGGAGGCCCATGACGCGAGAGATGCGTCATTAGAAAATAGTTACAATTCAAATTTTTATTTGATTTAATCAATAAAATATCTTATTTTATATTAAAATTAACTCATTAGGAACACCAATATCAAGGGCCACTATTTTTTTTTGGAAATTAAATTTGCCAGTGGTTGTCAACCATACCTACAGGTAACTGTTTATCCTACTAATTATTGAAAAGTGTTATTATTAAAGCCAGGATTCGAACTTAGCAAATCTATAAAAATAATCACTATGTTTTGGTCACCAATGAATAGTTTAGATGTAAAAACGGAAGATTTTTGATTTGCGATAAAATACTTCCCACAGGTTGACAACCAATGGTGGAAATCTATAACTTACCTTCTATCTCGTATAAAACACGTAGATCAACACTTTTAAATACACTAAACTAATAAATGAAACATAACAAACAATAACAGGTCTCACTTTGTATTATTTTAGTTGAAATTGTCTAAAATAGCGTAATAACATCACCAGTGGCCCACGACGCGTTAGGTGCGTCATCATTTAGGAGGGCCCGTGACGCGACTAGCGCGTCATTGAATTTTGTATGGGGCCACGGAGGAAAGGCTCGAAAAATGATGGTGGCAAGGAGTCGGTTAATAGACCAACTACAAGATTTCTTTTATAAATTCAAACATGGATCAAATCATCCAGTGGAATTGCAGGAGCATAAGTAATAAAAAAAGTGACCTTATATATCTAATTAATAAGTTTTCTCCTATTATTGTTTCACTTTCTGAGACCTGGCTTGTACCAGGCTCCCTTTTCCGGGTTCCTGGTTATTCTTGTGTCAGAGAGGATAGAGTAGACGGATATGCTGGTGTTGCTTTACTTGTTAAGAATAATATTGTTTACAAATTAGTCACAATTCCTAACCACTCTGCAGAATTAAATATAATTGCATTACAAATAAATAAAATAGTCTATGTTTCCATCTATGTACCAAAATTAAACAATTATATTCTAACAGAAATCAGTAACATAATTTCTAATTTACCTAAACCATTTGTAATACTTGGTGACTTAAATTCACATCACCCTTGCTGGGGCTGTCCAGTAATAAAGCAACATGGTGCCGAACTACTAGAAGTCCTTGATATACACAACCTTTGTTTGCTAAATACAGGGAAACCTACTAGATTAACAGGGCCTTTAGAAAATATCAGTGCTGTTGACCTAACCATATGTACACCTGATTTGGCTTCAGTGTTTGACTGGAACCCATTAGAGTCATCTTTTGGGAGTGACCATTTTCCTATTTTATTGACATCATCATTAAAACGCATTTCAATACCAAAGCAAAACCGAACTTCAACTCGTAAATACCAGGTAAACAACAATAGTGATTGGCATTTGTTTTCACAGAAGGTTACTGATAAAGTCAAACATCTACCTAGAGTTTGTCATGGCTTGGAAAACGAAAGCTCTGATTTGTTCAAAAGTGCATTAATAGATGGCGCTGATGCAACTTTTCCTATTAAAAAAAAGTACTCTTTTAATAAAATCTCAACTCCACCTTGGTGGGACCGAGACTGCACAGACGCTATTAAAAAAAGGAAAGAAGCGGAAAAAAACTATTGCAATTATATGTCTGCCGAAAATTTTAAAACTTATACAGATGTAGCTAAAAAAACAAAAAAGTTATTAAAAAATAAAAAACGAGAAGGTTGGAAACAGTTTTGTTCTTCTATGTCTCCAAATACCCCTCTTTCCTTAGTATGGCGTAATGTCAAGCGATTTAGATCTGCCTTTAATGAAAGATCAAACATCACCATGAGCCCTGAATTAGGTAACGCATTTATGGATCTTCTTGCGCCACCATTCGTTGAAGAAAATTTGATTTCAACTCGTTTTGATGCCAAAAACCCTTATGAAGGAGGAAATTATGAAAACTTAAATTCCCCATTCAATTATTATGAGCTCAAGGGATTTATATCCAAACTTAAAGATTCAGCCCCAGGACTGGATCATATTCCATATTCTTTTTTTCAAAACCTAGACAAACCGTCTCTTATATACTATCTAGACTTAGTTAATTCTGTATTCATTACTGGTAATATTCCTATTTCATGGAGATCACAACTTGTTATCCCGATACTAAAACCTAACAAAGATAAATCTGATCCATCGTCATATCGCCCTATTGTTCTTGCTTCTGTTCTTTCTAAAATAGCTGAAGGTTTGGTCAAAGTCCGCCTTGAATGGTTTCTAGAACATAACAACCTCTTAGCTCCGTCTCAATTTGGTTTTAGGAAAAGCAGAAGCATTATGGATAATTTGTCTATATTCACCAACGAAATACGTTTAGCCTTTAGTAAAAATGAGACAACAGTTGCAGCTTTTCTAGATATTAATTCCGCTTATGACAATGTAATTCCATCCATACTTAGAAACAAATTGATTGAACTTAAAATACCAATCAGGATTGTAAACTTAGTCATTAATTTAATATCAGAGAGGTTTATTACTTTAAATGTAGGTGATGACTTTTCTATTAATCGAACTATATGGAAGGGCCTTCCACAAGGATCTGTTTTAAGTCCTTTATTATATAATATCTATACATATGACATTGAATCAAATATCCCAAAAGAATGTAAATTATTGCAGTATGCGGATGATCTATTACTTTATGCTACTGATTCCAGTGCCTTTCTAGCCCATACTTTCCTAGCCCGTGGTTTGAACAAACTGAATAAGTATGTACGACTAAACGGCTCTAACTTTTCTATATCCAAATGTAGTATAGTTTTCTTTTCTCGCTCTCGGTCCCAACCATATTTACCAATATATATTGATAACGAAAAGGTCGATTGTCTTACCCAAGCTAAATATTTAGGTATTATTTTAGACTCAAAGTTATCATTCTTACCACATTGTAACTATGTAGAAAAAAAATGCGAAGCTTCTCTAAATGTTATAAGATGTCTCACTGGTGTATGGTGGGGTGCTCACCCTTCTACACTAAAGCTTATATATAATGCTTTAATAAGAAGTATTTTAGATTTATGTTCTTTCCTTTTTGAACCTTGTTCATCTGCTGCACTTAAAAAATTAGATCGTATACAATCCAAAGCTTTAAGAATTATTTTAGGAGCAATGAGGTCTTCTCCTATTAATGCAATGCAAGTCGAATGTGCAGAGCCTCCACTTAATTTAAGACGACAGTATCTGTCTGATAGATTTTTATTTCGATGCACACAAATAACTAATCACCCTTTAACAGAGAGTATCAAAAACCTTAATAACTTATTATATACCAATTATTGGTCACGTAAACAGCTTCCTTGTCTAGTCGTTAGTTTTAAAAGACTTCTTAAAATAAAAGCTCCCACTTCCAGCGAAAAACATTTACCTATTTTCACAACCTTGTTTGAGGCATTAACATTTGAAATCGATGTTACTCTAAATATAGATATTTTAAAAAATGATTCTTCAGCTAATGAAAAGTTTTCTTACTATCTTCAGGCACTACCAACAAATTCAAATTTTATCTTCACTGATGCGTCCAAGCATAATGACTGTTCATGTGTAGGTGTTGCATTCTACCATACACAGTACAAGATTTTTCAACAAATTAAATTGCCCCCTGAATCATCTATTTTCACTGGTGAATGTTTTGCAATTCTCAAGGCTTTAGAATACATTAAACTTGCAAGATTAAAAGATACAGTAATATTTTGTGACTCAAAAAGTGCTCTCCAAGCTTTGAATAAATATTCCTTTAAAGATAGTACAATGTCCCCACTTATAGTTAAATCAAAAGAAATTTTGTATGAATGCATGTTACTTGGTTATAACATAAGTTTTGTCTGGATACCCAGTCACAGCGGAATCAAGTGTAATGACAAGGTTGACGTACTTGCAAAAGCTGCGGTGGAGTGTGGAGATCTTGTTCCATACCATAATTTCAGCTGTGATCTCTTAGCTTTGTCTAGTATTTATCTCCAGGATTCTTGGAATAAATATTGGACAACAACAAGCTCGTCAAAAGGAAGATATCTTTTTAACATTCAACCATTTATTTGTAAATTACCATGGTTTGCGAAGATGGGGTTGGGTAAATCTGCTACAAGTATGATCACCCGTATGCGTTTAGGTCATGTCTGTACCAATGAACATCTAATGCGGCTCGGCATTGTGCAGACGCCGTGTTGTTCATGTGGTGCTTTACATAGTGTAAATCATATCTTTTTCCAATGCCCTTTGTATGACCGATCCGATTTTCTTCTGTCTTTGATTCATTTGAAAGTACCTCTACCCACGTCCATACCTGTCCTCTTATCAACCACTAATATACATATTTATCAATTACTATCTACCTTTCTGATGAACAATAATATAAAAATTTAATATAAGTACTATGCTTAGTTTTATGAAATATTGATAATTACTTACTGTGTATTATAAGTATAAATCTATTTCCAACCTTTCTGATCCTTTATCCCTCTCCCGCGCCCGTATTTTTTTTTTTTATAAATTGTATTTCCCTATGTTTTAACTCTAAGGGCCGATTTTTCAATAGATAGTTAAAACGCCAGATATCGAACAGCCAGATAGCTTTAACTGAGACGAATAATAAAGTTTCAATTTTTCAATGGTCAGATAACCCTCTGCTAGCTATCCTAATGATATTTGTGCAAGAAAGAGACATTCTTATATATTTTACAGTTGTTAGAAAAGGACTGTAAACTTTCAACGCATTGACAGCGGGTGTCCCAATTGACAAAAAATTTTGGTATGACATCAAGACTTGCCGTCAACGATAATACATAGATATACCGAAAACTAGATGGAGCCCAGCGAAAAAAAATACAAATAAAAGTTACAAATACAATATATTTTAACATGTGTCTGTAAACTTTGAGAAAGTATTTCTATCTTATTATATTGATTGCTAGCAATATTTTTGATGCTTTTTAAAAAAATCGATTTGGTATTTCATATACTCAGAGATACTTTATGTTACTGTATGTCTTAATAACTACTTAGTATTTTAATATAATTCTCAAAAAATCCTCATTTTGATATAGCGTATCTTTAGCAGTGTGTTATTTGTGACACGCACACATCAAACGTATTACTCCATCTAGAAATGTATACATCTGTGATGTCAACAATAGCTTACTGCACTGATATTCAAAATTAAACCTCTTGTGATATATATTTTTGTCCCGTTTTGATAACTATACATTATTGTCTTCAAATAAAGTAAAATATCCATGGTTTTACAAAAATAAGCAAAACACAAATAAATTATCCTATATTTACATACGCATGATGACAGAAACGTCAAATAATCTGTTAGATAACTGCTTAACTGAGGCAAAAAGAGGCAGCTAAGTTTATCCGCCAGTTATCGAGTTTAACCTTCTGTTAGAGCTTATCCATTAATTGAAAAATTCACAATCTTGCTATCCATAGAATAAGTCCTATCTGAAGGCTTAACTGACTATTGAAAAATCGGCCCTAAGTAAAACAAATCTTTACTTGACACTGGCGTAATGCGCTAACTGTGCCAACGCCATTGAAGAAAGAAAAAAAAAAAAAAAAAAAGAGAGTGGAGTTTTAGTTTTGACACTAACTGACAGCGACATCAAAAACAGAACATAAATAAACATAACCTCTTTTCTGTCTAATATCACAGTTTTCTATTTATATCGTCCGGTTTAAATGGGATATTAATAAATTTCTGTTCTACTTTAACTCTCTCTCTGTCTTAATCACATATTGAGAAAAACATGCCACCAAAACAACCTAAAAAGACATTATGGATCGATTGTGATAGATGTGGTTGTACGGTAACAACAAACGATAAAAACACACATATAGAGTTGGCCTGTAATAAAGATCAATTAAAATGCCCGTATGTAGAAAATGGGCGATTACATTCGTGGCTGGAGCGTGCGGGAGTTCCCCCTGAAGGAGCACCGAGGGATGCGGTGTTGCTGCATCCGTCGGCCGGCACGCTGTTGGGGGCGATCATTGGGGGACCACTAGAGTTACGTCGTGAAGGTTCTCCAGCGCTTGTAAAAAGATTGTGGCCATCAAAATTTTCTTCTCCTGCAGGTGTCATTTTACCTGCTGCAGGTAAGATATATTTTACACTTATCTATTAATTAACCAACACCAACTTAACTATTCTCATTATTTTTCATTTTCTTGAATATGTTTTCTTTTACAGATTTGCCATCAAGTTGGAATCCGAGTAATAAAAAAATTGTGGTTTCAGTACTGAAAGACAAAATACCAGCTGCTTCCTTGATAAAAATAAAAATCTTGAATTACAGCCAAGAGACAGACATAACAGACATTCTGAAACAGCATTTTCGCAGTCACTTTGTTATGGATGGTACTACTTTAGTATACTATTACTTTGGAAAAAAACTTGAAATTCAAGTGACATCGGCTAAAACCGAGTTATCAGGTGGTGAATACAGTAAAACATGGTCCGTGTTGACTGACAAAACTATTTGGAACTGGGAAAAAGACACAATAGAAAAAGTAAAAAAGAAACCAATCAGTGTAGGTGGGGTTGATGATATTATGGAAGAAATAAAAACATTTATTAATGTTTCGTTTGATGAAGTTCTATCAGCAAACTTTCAACCAACTAGGGGTCTTCTACTGTATGGACATTCCGGGGTAGGCAAGACAACTTTATGTAAATATTTAGTTGAAAACATTAGTTGCCACAGTATAGAAATAAATGGACCAGCAATATTCAGTAAATACTTTGGTGAAACTGAAGGCACTATGAAAAGCTTATTTCACAAAGCCATGCAAAATGAGCCCAGCATTGTATTAGTTGACGAAATAGAGACAATTTGCCCAAGACGGACATCTGGGAGCACAGAGCAAGAAAGAAGAGTCACTTCAGCATTTGTGGCATTGCTAGATAGTTTACATGAAGAAAACAAAAGGGTTTTTATTCTTGCAACAACAAGAAAACCAGATGCCATAGACCCCATGCTTAGAAGATTTGGCAGACTTGATAAAGAAATAGAGATACCAGTTCCAGACGGAATAAGAAGAAAGGAAATCCTTTACAGTCTACTCAGGAATGTAAGTAATAATATTTCCAGTCAAGACATAGATGCAATATCGGATCTAGCTCACGGCTACGTCGCCGCAGATATGGTTAATTTATGCACGCAGGCATCAATGAAGTGTATAAAAAGGTCTGGAGACGCTATTAGCAAGGAAGATCTGGTTGCCGCGTTGACTCTCGTTAAACCCAGTGCCATGCGAGAACTACTTATAGAAGTACCTAATGTCAGGTGGACAGACATAGGGGGGCAACACAGTTTAAAACTAAAACTACGACAAGCTGTAGAATGGCCTCTTAAACATGGCGAAAGTTTTCGTAAACTTGGTATAAAGCCACCTTGCGGAGTTTTATTATATGGTCCGCCTGGGTGTTCGAAAACGATGATTGCAAAAGCACTGGCAACCGAAAGTGGGTTAAATTTTCTGTCCATAAAGGGTCCAGAGTTGTTTTCCAAATGGGTTGGCGAGTCTGAAAAAGCAGTAAGGGACTTATTTACAAAGGCGAGGCAGGTTGCTCCATCAATTATTTTCTTTGATGAGATGGACGCTTTAGGGGGTGAGCGAGGCGCGGGGGAGGGTGGAGTCCACGAGCGAGTACTGGCGCAGCTCCTCACCGAACTAGACGGCGTGGTGCCATTGAACTCTGTGACCATCCTGGCTGCCACTAACCGACCGGATAGGATGGACCGCGCTTTGTTAAGGCCGGGTCGTCTGGATCGTCTCATCTATGTCCCTTTACCTGACATAGACACCCGTTTACAGATAATTGAACTCAAATTGGAGAAAATGAGTTCTACTGAAGTGAACCCTCATAGTTTGGCAGCTAGAACTGAAGGGTATTCAGGTGCTGAGCTACAAGCATTGTGCCATGAAGCTGCTTTAAAAGCTCTAGAGAGCGACATACAGTGTACAGCTGTTACTATGGAGCACTTTGAGTCTGTACTCAAAGATTTTAGACCTAGAACACCAGACTCATTGCTGAAAATATATGAAGACTTTGCATTAGGACAAAAATCAGGATAATATAACTAAAATAGAAAATTACTACTGGTGCTATTTTAAATATAAGATAAGTGGTAATTTATAAATATTGTTAAGTATAAAAAATTATTAAAAACATATTTTAATTCAATTCTTTTTATTATACAGGATTCTTATTCAGAGTTTTATGAGCTGTTTAATATAAAATTTCTACTTCTATAATAACTTATTGTAAGTATTTCTTACTTGTACTCTAATTTTAAATCAATGCCTTAGTTAGGCCCAATTGCAGGGAACGTTTTAACCTCGGGTTAGCTAACTCAGATTAAAATGGCGCCACCATCGATTATAATAAGAAGTAGTTACAATCGATGGTGGCGCCATTTAAACCTGAATTAACTAACCCGAAGCTAACCCGAGGTTAAATTGTTCCCTGCAATTGGCCCTTAGGTGATTTAAGGCTACCAACTGACAGTATATAGTTATGATTTCAACATGAATTGAATATATGTTTATTACAGAGAATGTAATACATACATGAAAGATTTAATGAATAAATAAATATACAACATTCCAATGCAAAAGTTAATTCAGTAGGGTAGTATACAGTAGTTGTAGCATTCACAACAATATAGTATATTAAGGGCCGATTTTTCAATAGTCAGTTAAGCCTTCAGATAGGACTTATTCTATGGATAGCAAGATTGTGAATTTTTCAATTAGCGGATAAGCTCTAACAGAAGGTTAAACTCGATAACTGGCGGATAAACTTAGCTGCCTCTTTTTGCCTCAGTTAAGCAGTTATCTAACAGATTATTTGACGTTTCTGTCATCATGCGTATGTAAATATAGGATAATTTATTTGTGTTTTGCTTATTTTTTGTAAAACCATGGATATTTTACTTTATTTGAAGATAATAATGTATAGTTATCAAAACGGGACAAAAATATATATCACAAAAGGTTTAATTTTGAATATCTGTGCAGTAAGCTATTGTTGACATCACAGATGTATACATTTCTAGATGGAGTAATACGTTTGATGTGTGCGTGTCACAAATAACACACTGCTAAAGATACGCTATATCAAAATGAGGATTTTTTGAGAATTATATTAAAATACTAAGTAGTTATTAAGACATACAGTAACATAAAGTATCTCTGAGTATATGAAATACGAAATCGATTTTTTAAAAAAGCATCAAAAATATTCTTAGCAATCAATATAATAAGATAGAAATACTTTCTCAAAGTTTACAGACACATGTTAAAATATATTGTATTTGTAACTTTTATTTGTATTTTTTTTCGGTGGGCTCCATCTAGTTTTCGGTATATCTATGTATTATCGTTGACGGCAAGTCTTGATGTCATACCTAAATTTTTTGTCAATTGGGACACCCGCTGTCAATGCGTTGAAAGTTTACAGTCCTTTTCTAACAACTGTAAAATATATAAGAATGTCTCTTTCTTGCACAAATATCATTAGGATAGCTAGCAGAGGGTTATCTGACCATTGAAAAATTGAAACTTTATTATTCGTCTCAGTTAAAGCTATCTGGCTGTTCGATATCTGGCGTTTTAACTATCTATTGAAAAATCGGCCCTAAATAAAATAAATAAGAATAAGCTTTCTTAAATTGCTACCACTGAATCTGAAATTCCAATTTGGAGTTCTGTGGTTTAAACTATATAATTGCAATATAAATGCAAATAATTGGGTAATCAAAATATTTCATTAACACCTTATACAAAATGTTATTATTTTATTTAAACAAATAGGCAATCCAAAAAGTAGGATGTTCCTACCTTCCACACAAATACTTTTACATTTCAATATTGGGTAGGACATTGATGAGTTGTACCTTCAGCATTAAACATTATCATTATCCCGTTCCCTTACTGCAAACTTAAGGTACTTGTATTAGGCATCAGGGAAACTTCACAGAGAATGTCTTTACTCTGTACCAGCTAGAACTATGTTGTTGATTTGCCCTACTTGCCATTGAAAATTAGCATATAATTCATATGTTTATTTACATTCATTCTATCACACAGCTTATAATGCTTTCTCGCCTTTTTGTGACATGCCATAAATAATTAAATAAACAAATTGCACAAGAATTAAACTTGCTGGCCACAAAAGTGTGAGCATTTGCAGTCTAATAATTCTTATTATAATTGTGTTAGTTAACTAAGATACTTTAAATTTTATTTGGTCAGTCTTAGCCAATCAGGAATAAAAGTGATCAAACACTTATTGATTTCAGTAGATGTTAGCTAGTTTATCTAAACGAGCAGTGTAAACTAAACTACAATTATTGTTACAAAACTAACAAGGAAATTCTTGAGTCACTGTTGCTGCTTGCTACATTAAATTTACTTCTAGGCAAAAAATTAAGCAATTAACTACATTTATGCTTAATAATCGATTTTTTACCTACTTAGAGTCAGGTTTTATTGAAGGACTTAGCAAAGGCTCAAACTACTCATTTGTTAAGCATATGTCGCAAGCACTTAAATCTGCTTTAACATATTTATCATAGAAATGCGCATTTATTTACACATTTCATTACTTCACTTAAAATTATTCATTGCTTCTAAATGTCCCAATCACCAACACTTCTCTTATCTCAGCATCACCTCACTTATCCCAGTATCACTTCACTATTTCCCTAATCACTTATGCAGGCATAACTTCACTACTTCCTCCTTCACTTATGCAGGCACCACTTCACTTTACTACACCCGCAATATTTCAGCGGTGCGGTTGTAACAGATGGCGATCCAGTCGGGCTGGGTGGCGCCCCACTGGATCTGGTTGACCTCTCCCTCGGCGGCGGTGTAGGCCAGGATGGGGTCCTCGATGGCGCGCGGCATCTGCTGGATGTCCCAGATCAGCGCCTGGTGGTCGTCGCCGGCGGTGCAGATGTGGCACGAGCTGGAAGATTCAACTTATTTGTATGCAGACCACTATGTGTGCTACATTAAGTTTACAGATTGACATGGCTCAAGTGTTATTGCTTATTCCATTTTACTTTGTTTGGAAAAAAATATCGAAACTAAACATCAAAGTCTTTAGTGGCAAAAACACTTAAGCCTTAATCTTCACCACTTATAAAGTGGTTCTACCTCCTTTTTTTTGCCTCCTTAACAACATAGTAAATTAAATGGATTAGAAAATTGCGCGATGCCAACACTGGTTCGAGCTTTTCATTGTTACCTATGCGGCGCCCAGGCGATCCCGTTGACGCAGGCGCGGTGGTTGTTGAGCCGCGCCACGGGCGTGCACGGCACGCGCACGTCCAGGATGATCACCTCGCACGCGTCCATCGCGATC
The DNA here is from genome assembly GCA_916618145.1 of Emmelina monodactyla. NCBI lineage: Eukaryota > Metazoa > Arthropoda > Insecta > Lepidoptera > Pterophoridae > Emmelina > Emmelina monodactyla. The sequence continues at coordinate 750,728 of OU745300.1, forward strand.
GTCGCCAGGTAGTTGGGGTCCTGCTTGTTCCACGCCAGCCGGAGCAGCGGCGTGTGCTGCGGGTCCTATGGGGAAGACAAGCTGGGTGTAGGTTTTAGATGAAAGATTGGTGTGGGAAGTAGTCTTCTAAAATGGAATCTGATGCTTCTGAGTGGCTATTTTTGTGTTGTTGGATAAGAATTGAGAAGAGTGGTTAGGGAACGTAACTCCGTTCTTGCGACAATGCTCAAAGCGAGGACAAAAATTTATGATATTAATGGTATTATGACTTGATCAGTCAGTTAGTGAGTAGGTACTAAGCTACTAGTAAAATGCGTCGAAGTATTTTCTACAGTCAGGATAAGCTGTAGTTTTAAAGTTCGAATTTATTTATTTTTTAATGAGGGAAGCTAGCAAACGAGCAAGTGGGTCACATGATGGTAAGTGATCACCGCCGCCCATATATACCCACAATTAAAATGTATTGAGGGTGCGTTGCTGGCCTTTGAAAAAATTGGGCACCGGATATCGCACTCTCCGAACAAAACGCAAACAAAGGCGAACAAAACATAGTCCCTACTTCACGTCGGTTTTCTGTGCGACGGTGGTATTTCACCGGTCGAATCAGCCCAGTATTCGCTGCAGACAGAGCCTACAGCTAGACTCTAAAATTACCCACAAAAGCCTGTTTAAAGAACCTATTGTACATCTATTGACAACCACTGACCTCATAAATGATGGTGGAATGTTCCAGGTGTCGCAGATCGAACATCCTCACAGAGCCATCGGCGCCGACCGACGCGAACATATCGCGACCGCCGCCCGCGCGGCTGAACGCGATGTCGTACACCTCCTACAATATTAAATATGTCAGCTACAGAAATAGCATAGCGTATCTACCATACATACGCTTTTAGGTACCACCGAATGAGATTTTTTTTTAAGCTTGAGTAGTATGTTGGTAAGTAAGTGAGTGCATACAAAAGTCGTAAGCTTTTCTTACTAGTCATCAGTTAGTAATTATTCTTGACACAGTTCAGACTGTTAGCAGATCACTGATTAATAAAAAGGTAGCAATCATCTTAAATCAGTTTCAAATAATATGATTACCGACAACTAATATTCTTAACAATTGGTAAGTTCCTGACCTTGTCATGAGCAATCAGTTGAGTCTTCACATGCCCGGACACTTCATTGACCCTGCCCAACACTTGTCCAGTCTCCAGGCCCCAGATTGTGCAGGTTGTGTCGATACTGCTAGTACCAATCAGGTTGGGATCAACCTCGTTCCAGTCAAAGGAAGTCAACGGCGCACAGAAGTCTGAGTTTTTATTGTTGTTTAGGACACACTCAAACAGTGTAAATGGTTCACCCGCACGCCATATTCTGAGGTAATCACCTGTGACAATACAATTTATAATTCATTGTTTGTTTTTTATTTAGTGCAATTACAGATTACAAAAATTTTCTTTTATTTAAATGCAAAAATTTCTTCCCTTAAAACTTTTTTTTTAGATAATATTTCCTATTGTATAAAGAACTACTTACCACTAGTGGCCAAAAGATCAGGATACACTCCCTTGCTGTCCGGGATCCACATGATCTTAGTTGTAGGGTAGGGGTGGTCAAATGTGCTCTTAGCACTGAACTCACTGGTCTCTTCATCCAGAGATATTATTTGTACCTGAATTTGTCACATTACTTATAAATACACACATACACAAAAACACACCAAACACACTTTCACATCCACATTGCCCTAACAATTGAAATAAAATAGTGTTTTTCTTTGTAATTACTTAGTTAAATTATATTTAGCGAATTTTTAATCTTATTATTATCCATTATTTTCATATTCTTTGAAATTTTTTCTTTAAAAGTTTGGCAATTCAGATAGAAATTTCTAAAATAAGTTAAGAAGTAGGATCCTGCTATTCTTGCAGTGTATGTGCAGGCTCTAATGAAATTGTAATAGCTTTAAGTTAATTGCTAATAAATTATTCTTATTCTTAAATCTATAATAATAAATAATAATAATCTAGGAAACCATTCAAGAACAACAACATCGCTGCGCCAGAAACCTATGAATTACAAAAAGATTCATCCTTTATCACATCTTTGCAAGAATTAGTAAACTCCGAAACCTGTAGTACGACACAGAAATATGAGCAACTACAGATAAAGCTTTCACAAATGATAAAAATAAATATCAAAAAGACCATGAAAATCAAGTTTAGCCAGGAAATTCTTAAATCTATCACAATAAAAAACAGTAAACCCTCAGGGTAAGTAAATAGGAATTTTCACAATTTCTATGAACAGCTAAGTTTATATAGTTAGCTGTTTATATAATTTGTTGCTACTTAAGTATAATGATCACCTTGTTGTTGTATTCTTCAACAAAGCTACCAAGAGCTAGTCTGAATCGTTTGTCCGGCCGCACTGACCAATTCATGGAGTAAAGCGGCCATGGTGCTTGATACCTAAAACATGTTATTGTGATGTAATATTCATACAATATGAAAGTATTTTTGAAAAAGGGTATTGATCATAGTTTACTTGTATATTTCCTTGCGTTTAGTGCTTGAAGATGTTGTGCTAGAGCTGCTATGTGGCATCGACATTTTCGAATTGTAGCAGTCCGCGAACGCTCGGAACGAAATGATTTATTTAAGAAACGCACAACCGGTGCCAATTAATTATTTACTTCATCACTGAACTAATTATAATCACTAAAATAGGTCAATATTTATCCTAATCGATTTGAGAATCTACCGACGCCTTAATTTGAACTTTTAGATCCTGCAATTTATTTAAAACTGTTTTTAAATTTATTAAATGTGGTAAACTTTGGTTTAAACTTGAAAACAATTGTTATTTTTGGAAATTCAGGATCAATTCACAAAAATAGCAAGCAGCAAGGAAGCGAGCAAAACATCGATTTTGACACTTATGTGACAGTTCAAACGTCACCGGTTTGACTGCGTCATTATTATTGCCAATTTAAAAAAATATTTTGTTGCTTGGGGCACGTTCAGAGTCAATCTTTAAGAAATAAGAGCGCTGGAGCGTAAATTCTGTTTGAACTTTTTCACATACAAGAACGCACAACCTTGAATGAACTGTATATTTTTCTTAAATCTTTCAAAAAATTTGCGACCTCATTTAAGTCTCTCGGTTTGTTTATTACCTAAATAAGGTGCTTACACCGGTACTTTAACTTTCAGACTTGTATAAGTAATACCTACTTTTAAATAGCAATTATAAAGCTCTCAAGCCGGATTTCAACCAGTCTATTTAGTTGACAAGCCTCCTCGAGTAGTGAGAGGGATAATCAGCTCAGGATTATTCAACCATATGGGTTATCTCACGATTTTTTCCCACCCCTAGAAATTTGTGTACCTACATCATTTGAAAATGCCAAACTAATGGTACAACCCAGGAGAATCGAGCCTGGATGCAACCTTCACTATCCAGTACCTCCCAGTTCCTATAGCCACTTGGCTACCACACACATCTGGAGGTATCAAAGCTCAGGAATAACATAATCACTTAGCATTTTCCAGCTCTACATCAGAAGTTAAATACATTCGAACAAGCGCACGTACAAATGTACTCGAATTTGACCGTGAGTTCTCGTAAAAATCGTTCTCGAAAATTGGCTCTAAGTAGCTAAAAAGCGTAATAAACCAACCTAGACAATATCCGTTAGTATCAAAGCTAAAGTCTAGCTTAACCTTAAAAGCTTTTTCAGCAATAACTGCATCCACTTGACCTTTTCTATCTACGGTCTATCTGATCCGCCTACTGCCTTTTGCGGCCCACAACGTGAAATGAATTGTCTAATAATTTGAAATGGTTTATCTAATTACGTATCGGTGTTACTCACAATTTGACCCACATTAGTGGTTCATGGTGATTTGATCGCATTCCAGTGCGAGTGCGTGGATTAACAAGGGTGTAGGGCTGCCACGAGAGAGAATGACAAGTTATTATAGTCGTTTTCGACATTATAAGTATAAAGTTATATTTATTTTTAGAACAAAACTATGCAGATCGATGACTAAATAATTACGCAGATGTTGTTTTATTTTACGTTTTTAATACATCTGAATAAATTATAATTAAATGGTATCCATAATAGGTATATCATAATTCATAATTGTAGATACTAAGTGCTAATAATACTATAATTAATTCATAGTTTGATATACATAGGTACCTGTTATTTTTAATTGAAATTTAGTTTAGTTGCAACCACAAGGGATCAAACGAATTAAAAATGTATACGGTAGTTAAAAAAAGCGCAAGCAGCTTAGTGTGTTAACGTAACGACAAACAACGTTGTTTTAAAAACTTTTGTTTTTCAGCTCTACGTACGTATTGAGCCTTCCACCGTTCGTTAAGTTTTATAAAAAAAGGGTTCTTGAAATTGCCAGCCCTACAAGTCACGCGTTATCAATTCGGAGCACAGCCTGGCCGGCTAAGGACATCGCTTTCTTTCTTACGTCAACCACGCTTAGGGAGCTGTGATATAATTTACTTGCGCAAACAGCCTCTTGCAGGCAGTACGTACGTTGGCACATACACTGTTGACGATTGCCAACGCTGGTGACATGTTGATGGGAGTCGCTGTGTAACATGCTAACAGAGTAAGGGCTACCTACTATATTGGCTAATATAAAGACCCTTTGTTTTTAAAGGCTTATATGCTGGAGCTATTGGTAAAAAAACATTTAACAGGCAAAGACAGCATAATATTAAATTCCTGTTATTTTTTAATAGCAAAGCATCTTAAGTAACTGATTTGTTAAGCTAATGGTTTGGGCTGAGAAAAATGGTTTTAAGAAACCGTTTTAAGAATGCAGGTGAAACTTCAGATAATCAGTTCAGTCACTGATAATTATTTAATAATAATAACTATCCTTATTTTATCTGGAATACAACTTTAATTCTAGAACAGAAAGGAGCGTGGTTGGTACCTCCATCTTTCAACAAAACACACAGATTACACGAATGGTGATTTAAGTACTAACTAAACCTACAATAGGTTGTCACGGTAACTTTTACTTTATACAAAGCTGAACTTAACAATGTAAGCATTGAAATAATACCCTTTAATTGTCTCGGATCGTTACTAACCCAACCTATTGAGCAGAATGTTACGACAGGTCAAGGTATACTTACGAACATACCTACATATTGTACGTCAGCGAAATGGTTTGTGAATCACATGATTTATCACCTGTACATATTTACTAACAGTTGTTTTGGCAAGTAAGATTAATGATATTATATCAAAATCATTGAAATAGAAACGAAATTGAATACGTTTTCTATCGTTATCCATATTTTGGGTTTTTTTTTGTTGCAGCTTTGCTTTTATACCCAAAAAATGCAGCAGGTTATAAAAGTATTAAGCCGTTCTTTCATCGGTCAGTCAGTGGATAGATTGTAGTGCGCAGAAAGGCCGCGCAGGTCAAGGTGCGCGGGAGTTGCTTTGTCTGCTTCACCACAATCTGATCAAGTGACCTGTAAGGCCACTTCCCTATGACAATGTGTTATTTATTACTTAAGTATCGACTATGGTAATTTAGGTATGTGCACGACCAACGAAAAACACGCCACGAATTAGTAATTCATTGTTTTGTTGCTAATTTTCAATTGTAGGTGTATAAATCGATTAAAATATATCGTGTTTTAAAAATGTATGCATGGGTGAATATCAGACAATTTATTCAATTAACTTGGTTATTGAGTTCAGTCCATAGACGATTATGACATAGTATAAACCTTATGGAACAAACGTTTTCGGGCTTCGGGCAGCATGCTAAGAAAACGAACTACTAATTAGAAGTAAGCTCTTTTGCTACTTGTTGTACCGTGATCATTACCTTAACAAATAATTCGGCACAGAAAAGAAAAATCTAGGAGGAATATGTATTTACTCACAAAATATAACTTTCAAGTTTTGTAAAAACGACACATCGCCAGCATAAAATATCTGTAATGACGTTACCTCCGTCTTCTAGAGGTAAAGTTCCCTCTTCTCCCGAACACTCGAAGGAACAACGTGGTCACTAACAACACTATCCCACAGAAATAGATGGACCAGTCGATGATATTCTGTCCATCCACGCACCCGGCGTCATTCACTTTCTTCACAACGGGTTTTGCAGCAACTAAAACACCTACTTTAGGGGTAACCGACTTTAAATTGGTTGTTTCAGGGGTCTTTGTGTTGGGGCTTTTGGTAATTGGAATCGGGTTTTTAATCGAGTCCTTAAGCTTGGGTTGTCTGAACATAATCAGGATACGTTTGTACCAGGGTGCTATGTATTCGCGGACTTGATCCGAGAACACGTTGACCGGCATGCAGGAGCCGCTTGGAACTAGCTTCAGAGGTACGAGCTCGGTTGGATTCGGTGGCACGTAAATGAAACGGATAGTGTAATTCCTGAAGAAGGTTTTATGTATTTGAAATAACATACTGCGCGGGGTTGGGGCGTTTTAGTAAAGCATGGTTATTTTAAGTTTTCATTTTGCCTTAGTTCTGAAAGTATTGTGTATGATTTTGTTGTGTTTACAGATTTGTTTAATATGTGCTTGTTATCTTTGTCACTTTTGTTCTCTGTCATCTGTTAAGGTAAAGGGTGAGAAGTTGAAACATTCTTCCACATACCAAATAATTTGGTATCTAAGGTTTTTTGCATAACACCAAAGATATAAAGATAGACTTTCAGAATGTTAACAAACCAGTTGAATAGTAAACATGTCTGGGCCTTGAAAACTGTAATGCGCTAAGTACTGTTACAATACTGCTGCTGACCAGGAATTTATTACAACTCAGTCGCTGCATCATTGTAGATCTTATTCCTCAAACAATAGGAATGTATCTTGTATACTTAATTCATGAAAGATTTGGTAAATGCGATCAATTTGCGATGCAGCCCGCGGCAGCTCGTTCTGCTACGGGCTATATCGTAATAGTTCACTGGCTGAATTGACAACAACAACCTTTGCCTCGACCTGTAAAAATTTTGCAACTCTGTTTTGGCGCGATTTTTTTTTTTCAACAAATTTTGTAGGTAATATTGGGATAAACTTAACTTTTTGTATACCTTCGCCAAAAATTTTTAAAGCACTAAAATAAAACCGGTCACGACTAAAATAGGCAATAAAAATCAAGAATAGGCAACTAATTAACTACCGAGAAAAAATATTGACAGGTCGTGGGAATTAACGAAAATTTGTTGGGTTAGTAGGTATGATACCTAACTAATAAATCCCTACTTCCCTACTAATATTATAAATGCGAAAGTAACTCTGTCTGTCTGTCGGTCTGTCTGTCTGTCTGTCTGTCTGTCTGTTACGCTTTCACGCCTAAACCACTGAACCGTTTGTGATGAAATTTGGTATGGACAAAAGAACTGAACTTGGGAAAGGACATAGGGTACTTTTTACAGCGGGAAAACTTCTCATTCCCACGGGAAACCGACTTCCACGCGAACGGAGTCGCGGGCGGCCACTAGTACTTTATAATAGAGGAAAAAACGGATCGTGATTTCATTCTCGCTAATTGAACGATTAGGTATAATTAGCTTGTTATATCATTATCATTTCGATAGCTTTATTTTTACTTTTTTGTAGGAAATAAATTATCCTTGTTATGACTATTTACGTATTTTTTGTTTTGCGTATAAAGTGCCTACAAAAAGCTGTCAACTAAACCTGTCATTCGACTCCTCAAATGCCTTAAACCTCTGCCAGCTGAGCCCAGTAGGATATGACTAATGGCTCCGTTAACCACCACATCAAAAGTGTACAATAAATAAGTATTATTTAATTAATATCCGTGCGTATGATATTGTAGTCGGAGAGCCGGACACGCGACGACCTTGCTTTGTGCCCGCTGTGCGAACTCCGCCCTTTAGGCTGCATGAATGGTTTTACCTTTGTCTCGGTTGTTTTTTTTGTTTAAAGTTTCACGCAAAGAGTTTGACTTCCGCATCAATTTCCTAGACTGGCTGTGGTTCTCAAAACTTTGTTTGGGTTGGGTTTTGAAATCGGTCGCCTGATTTAAGGGTTGTGGGGGGTTTGGGGGGGCGGGGAGGAGGGGTCTGAACCCCCTACAAGTAATTTTGGCTGCCGGAGTCGAGTCTAAATATTTTTAAAAAATTTTCAAAATTTCCTAAATACTAGCACAATTGCGTGAATCGGAACGCATTTAGCATCTTGGATGAATGATATTGTGGTTTTTCTACAATCTTAATTTTAAATACAATCGAGGTAATCAGATTGTATTTATTAAGTGTGTTTACATAATTGTCTTACTCCGAGTTGACACAATCCGACATCAATGGGTTAGGTTAGTTAGGTTACTGTTTTTAAACTGCCAGAAAAAGGAGTCCCGCGTAGCGGGACTCCGTTGACTCATGATTGAAGCGAGTTTTTATACATATAAATTGGCTACTAAAGGTCGCCATATTGAGGGGTTTAAAAAAAAAATTTTTTTTTTGGCGCCCCCTTTTTTTTCCGGCAGCTGAAAATGGTCAGGGGGGGTTCAGACCCCTCCCCCCCCACCCCCCCAACCCCCCAAAACCCCTAAATCAGGCGACCGATTTCAAAACTTTAACCCTTTGTTTAAGTTAAATATGAATATCACGATTTACTTACGTAGAAAAAAAGCAAAGAGTTTTCCGTTACTTTAGTAAATAGGTTTTTGTAACGGTTGACCCTCAAATCACCAAAAGGATTTTGATACCGTTATCACTACCATGTATGTAAATGTTATTCAGAATTATATCTTTTTACTTAGCCAAATTAAAATGTTTCTAATCAAGTACTTAAATTTCATTTTTTACGTATCATCACGCGTTGATGTCTTTTGTGCATTGTGAAACAGCTACCAAATATTGAAGTTATTCAGCGACAATATATTCTATATTCGGCGTGCATTGTTTCTAGGCATGTGTGAAATGTGAATTTGGTTCAGTTAGCTCGCAGCTTCGACCTTGACACGTATAAGGTATCTGTATGCGCGGGCGCCGACTTGAAAGTGAAACTCGTATGGAACAATACAGACGACAGTATAGACAATACATTTATAGTTATGAATAAATTCAGTATGTTAGGACACTGTTTAGGTATCCGTTAAGTTTACTTACGATTGTATTCATATTATTTTCGTGTGACGGATATGGCTTTGCAGTGCATATTCATTTAGTGTTGGAGTTTTGGGAATCGTCGTATGTGGCCTTTGACGGGGCTAGCTCAAACAGCCTAATATGTAGGCTTGGCTTAATGAATACAAAGTGCTTTCTAATGAAAAATGTACACGGGTCTAACATGATTTCTAAAACTTTAAATTAACTCAAGATAATATAATACTAGAGGTAGCCTATCCTATGCGGTTGAAGTTTAAATAAAATAAAAATTTATACTTCGACCCAGTTTCCACAGGCTAACATAAGTAAAAATTAACTAATGGGTAATCAAGATAAGGTCAACTAAAATTTCTGCACTTCTACTTACATGGGGTAAAGAGGAACTCTCAAGTCAACTTGAATTAAAAGATATACGATACTGTCTTGACCGTTGTCAAACATTTTAAAAGTGCTGTCCGGTTCGCAAGTAATCTAGGAAGGATAATATCAAGTAATTATGCAACAAAAGTATTATAATTACCAGTTAACATTTAATCTGATTACATTATCACGATTTTTGAGCGACCTTTCGTTATCTGGCGTCACGTAATGAGATTATTCATATTCCATTTAGTTATTAATGTAGGTAGCAGTCTATGCTCTCTACTGAGTTTAAGAGCCCAATGCGAGAAATATTTCGTCTTAATTTACATTAATACAAAAAAAAATAATTATGAACTAAAAATGCTTGAGAGTATAGATGTTTGGGGTTATGCTCGGAAATAATTTTCTAATTTTGAAAAACTCTTCGTTATAGCAGGGCTAATAAGATTACTTTTATTTCGGCTAACTTGTTCCATATGAGTGAAGTCGCGGGCGATAAGCTAATAGTAAGTCCTTATATTTTTTCAAGCCCCGATCAATATAATTTGTTTTTTTTTACGTTTGAATTGTTTTTTATAAATTATAAAATACTTGACCTCGCGCATGCAAACTTAATTTTACGTTGTCAGAATTTTGACAAATGATAGTAAATACTTGAACTAATCTTTCTTTCATACATTAATGTATTAATCCAGTAATAGGTTTATTATTTCATTAAATACCGTCGTATCTGGTTTTCAAATTCTGTGCCACGTCATAACTCAAACACTCGGCTCTGGTGATTAGGGTAAAAGTGGGATAGACGCCCTTGGAGGATAGACGCCGCACCTTAAAAAAAGAGAATTTAAAACCAAATTCACGCTCTAGTACCAAGTTTCTCGAACAGATCTCGCCCCCACAGCTCAGTCCGCGCACGCGCTTCGACAGGACTGCACGTGTCGCCGCTTGAGTTAAAAAAACGTTGCAAAATTTTATCGCGCTTGCATAATTCTTGTGACAGTGACATTTTGACGTGTTCAGAACTTTCGTTTTCGAAGGTAAGTTTTAAGTGTGTATTGTTATTTAAATAGTATGTATCATTTATATTTATGGTGTGTTTATAAAATTACGAAATTATTTAAGTATTTTTATTTATTTGCTGGGGCGTCTATCCCTACTAAAAAGGATAGAGGCCCCACTATTGACTGAGTATAGACGCCCTTAGAGGCATTTATCCTCTATGACTTATTTACAGGTACTTAGGCTAGGTATAGGTAAGATTTTTTTAAATAACGTAGGTACGTTATTTAAAAAAATCTAGTTAATATGCAATTTGTAGGAAAATTGACTTTCCAGTTTATTTATGAGCTGTTTATACCTTTTCATGTCGTACTTCACTGTACTTGTAAAAAATAATGCAGCGTATCACCTAATTTCATTTTTATTTTAGACAAAATGCCGCGAAAATATAAAAGGAAAATAGGGGCCCCCGTTCGTGCTGCTTGGTCTGAAGAAGCCCTTTGCAAAGCTTTCGGGGAAATGGATAAAGGCCAAGTCGGTATAAATGAAATATCTCGTCGTTATGGTATTCCATCTCGAACTTTGAGGAGGCGATATGCTAAAAAAAAATGTGAAAAACTTACTTTGGGTAAGTAATAGAGGAATTAATTGCCCTAATCAAATTCAATTTAGGCACTGTCTTCTTAGTTTGTTTTTTCATACTTGTCCTTTTTGAATCGTCAGTTTTTTTTCTGTACCTATTATTTTTTTCTTTTTCAGGAAAACATCCCACACTGGACTTTGACAACGAAAACAAGACTGCAACGCAACTAAGACTGCAAATAAACATTTTATTTAATTTTCTACGATTTTTTTTATTACGGAGGCATCTATCCCATTGTAGGGCGTCTATACTCATGTCGAAATTTTGCCAGGGGCAACTACCCCATACAGTAGGCGTCTATCCTCAAACAATAAGTTTTATTAAGAGCCGAATATCTACAAATCTACGGTATGCATTGAATAATGATATGAGTAGATAGTAAGTATAAGGACTATAGTTGTTACAAATAGTTAACTCACTCGAATAATGCTTTAAAAAACAAAGTTATAGTCAGCTTACAAAAAGTGGGGCATCTATCCCACTTTTACCCTAGTGTAATTTGTGCGACTACTTACATTGTAAAAGCAAGTAATTGTATGCAGGTAATGAATCATCTGATTTAAATTACCAGACAAAGTGTTGAACAATTCGTAAGCTTTGGCATTATAATAAATATCATGGATAATATAGTAAAAGCTTGATTTAATCTAATTTATTTTATTTTGTGTTTTGCCGGTCCCTACTTTGTTTAAAAGATTAAGTTGTTTACCTACTGTTCTTATAAAACATTTCTAAGCTCGGATCTAAACAAGTCTTCGAATATATTATTAAAAACATTGAATAACAATTAATACTGTTCGTGTTAGTGTTATTTTGTATCTTAAAACTGTTAAAAAATACTAAATTGAAAATAATACGATTTATGTATAAAATCTAACATCTGCAATTCTTCAAATGTTAAAGTAGTTTTATTAATTGTAGTTACAGGATACAGACTGGTCTGCAACAATCATTTAATTAACAATCTTTGTCTATAATTATAAAGGTATTTATCTCCTTGTTGTTAAACGCATTTTAACACCTACATTTATTGAAATTGGTATGGTACGTAAAATATTAAAAATGCGTTAGATTTTCATTTTAAGATTAATCGTATTTTTATGGAATATAAAGTCGTAATAAATATAAGTCGCAATGCGTATATATGTAAATTATGGTTATATTGTAAAAGTTATTTTGTTTATTTAGCCACATTTCGTAACCCAGGACCAACATTAATATCTAGGACCCGAGTTATTCTCACCGCGTTGATTTTTCCAACTAATTCTCATTATTATTTGCTGATATGTGTCCCACAGTCGTTTTAAAGTAGAACACAATTGTGTTTGCCGAAAACAATCACCAAGGTCGGTGAGGTTTCGAAAATAATGTCACTAGAATACTTAGCGGGCAGAGACGGGGGCGATGTTTAGTACATATTATATATCATCTTAAATATGTGCTATTATACAGGTAGAAACATCGATACGAACGCGAGAGGTAGGTGTTGTGTATGCTATATGTTGGTATGGCATATATTTAATTTTGTGAAAAATATATTTTTTACCTTGAAAATTGTATGGCAATCGTGGTCCGGGGCTACAATTAGCTGTCTGCGAGATATTTTTGTTTACTGCATGAATTTTGAGCAGGTGAAAATGTTTCCGGATTTTTTTGTTTCCAAATATGTAGAGTTTATTAAAATAAATCGCTATATTATTCTTTTCAAAATATGTTGTTTAAAAGTAGATAAGTACCTACTTGGTACCCATTATTCTGAACATTTACTTTTCGCATTATATTTTATTTGTAAAGATAAGAAGATATAATTAATTTGAGCTTACAGTTTTAAATATCACGAGTGAAGCATTGGCACCGAAAAACAAAGATCCGTGGATGTTATTATTTTCAAACCAAATAAACAGAAAGGTTAAATGTGTTTTATATTCTTCTTCTAAAAATAATTGTTTTGTCATTCTAAACTCTGTAAGTATTTGACATTGCCTTGCCCATCAGCAGTTTCCTGCGTCGCTAAATATTTATTCTCAATAGTAAGACGTTGTGTGTCCGTGTCTCCAACATGGTTGGATTATCCATCACGTCTACCAACCCGCACTAAGCTAACGTGGTGGATTAAGGCTCAAACCCTTTCGCTATCCGTGAAGGATGCCTGCAACTAGTGAGGCAAAACAAATATTATTATAAAAAATGAGCTTTTTGTTTTTCAATAAATCTATAATAAATCTCCAGACTAAACACACCAAATTTGTGGCCTTTCAGTAAGTGCAGTAAGCTCTTGTGTTAAAGGTACCACACAATGGACAAGGGGAGAACCTAGTTACACTTTTAAACATTTTTTACAATATTGGCCCGACCCGGGGATCGAACCCGGAACCAACCGCTTTACAGTCCGGTATGGTTTCCACTGCGCCACAGAGGTCGTCTAGCATTTAAATTATTTTTAAAAGAAAAAAAAGAAAAATAAATTTATTCAAAAACCAAATACAATTATTATTTTTACAGTGATTTCCGCACTAGGCATGCCTGTGCTGCGGATATCGACAAAACAAATTAACAAAATTTTAAATTTATACAAAAAAGAGCTTGAGTGAGCAAATTATAATGAAAATTTAAAATAAACAATGTAAGTAGGTAAACGACAAATAATAAAAACAATTAAAATATAAATATAAATAAATCTCTGAGATGGAAACTTCAAACAAATATATAGGTAGGTATTACTTAAAAAGAAAATCAAAATATAAAACATGACTCTTTTAATCTAAATTGCTAATCTAATACCACATTCACAAAGTTAATTGGTGATTTCATAAAATAAACTCGACCAATTCTAAATGTAAATACAAATGAATTGGTAAATGTCACTTCTGTTTATATTTTTAAAATTAACTTTTTCTTGGGATTAGGAATATTCTTCTTAATATACTACAGTCAAGTGGAAATAAAGCTAGCATAAATAAAAATAGCCTTTGTCACTTACTAATATTTATTTTATTTTTATTTATGTTCTTTATTGCACAATATGCTGTTAATGTCACAAAAATAGGTATTGGTTTACAAAGATAATTGCAACAGGCTATTAAAAAAATATTTAAAAAATCCAATTTGTCAAACCATTAAACAATTTGTAACTTCGTAAATGCAATATTAATTGTAACATTTTTAAAGTAAACGTTGCATTGCGGAAGACATATAGTAAGTTAAATACTATAAAATAACATTTATTATTTCTTTTTTTTATGAAATGGCACTTGTACCATATTACTATTTCTGTTCTCTTTTCTATAATACCTTTTTATATTATAAGTTTTATATGTTTCTATTTTGAAGTGGAGACTAAAGTATTGGCCGCATTTAACTGAATAAAACCGCTAATTGTATAATTATGTATGCCGCGTCAATCTGATACGATTGCACAACATCATAACTTGGTCGCATTACATATGCATTATGCATATTATTTCATTCAAATGTTCTAATACTAATGCATGCGGGATATATTATCATCGAGTATATTGTAATGTTACTGACGTTATTTGAACTTTAAAGTTTTTGGCAACTTTATCTTTGTCAATTAAAGAATTATAAGGACACCTCACTGATCTGTGTTTTGTGGTAGGACTCTGGTTTAATTCCCTGGCCAGGCCGATTTAGTAACTTGTTTTAGTTAATTGTCTCTTCTCTTACATTAGTCAACATACTGTAGTTGCTGTGGTAGTCAGAAGATTTAATTAATAAGTACGTGTTTTTTTTGTTTGTTTACAGTTAGCATTGGGTGGTAGTATTCTTTAGGGTCATGTCAATCCCTAATACACAGGAGGAAAAAAAACTTTTCAAGTCACCGAAGGAAATCTTGTGACAAAATATCTCAACAAGCTTTTAATAGTCTAAATATGCTTTGAATAAAAATATGTAACTTACAATCAGTGAAAAAACTCTACATTGTTTTTTCTATTAAAAGATTAGTTATTATTTGGAATTCAAAAATATATCTAGAACATTGTACTTAATTATAAAAAACCTAATGTTAATACAGTTGTTATTGTTCCAACGTTAGGTAACACATTTAATATTCGTAGTTAAAAGTTAGTCATAAGTTAATTACGATTGTGTTAAATTTTACCTAATTTAGGTACTGTTAGTAAATTTTGTACTGCTCTAAATACCAGGAACACATTTCGTGTAAAATTAGTCAATTAGATTATGTTGTAGGAAATTAATAATAAATGGAAATGCAAATGAAATCGTTTGAATATTTTGACATAGAACGACCAAAATCTGAAACGACTTTTTCAAAATAATGTTGTAATTGTTTGTGACGTAAGGTTAAATTTTCAGAAAAAAAACGTAAATTAGCAACTGTGCATTTGATATTGCTTTAACAAATGCCAATCTTAGATATAATTCTACAAGCTTCTAATCGTAATAGCACATTAACTATAAAACTAAAAAAATTAAGGTATTTAATTGGTTACATTTGAACCTTTCGTTACTTCAATCTAATCATAACTTTGCTCCAGGTCATTCCCTCTAGGTAGGTATAAAAGTAGTTAAGTAGAAATTAGGAAAATAAAAACTTTTTCGTAAATTTTGACTGCTATTCTATTACATGTTATATCTTAAACTGTTTCCAAGGCTTTATTAATTTGTATATACGGGTTACTATATCATCTGATTATTTTTATGAGAAGGTTTACTAGTACATATAAGTTTTGAAGTTATAATAAAAAAAATATTAGTATTTTAAATGCAAAACTAAAAGTAAAATCTTGATAAAAGTTTCTTAACCTCCGATGTGTTATTTTCTTTGCCTTAAGCCTTTTTCTGTTGAACGAAGTTTTTGTTCCTGGTTGTTAGTTAAAGGAATATTTTAAAAACTGTTATAGATTAATAAATTAGTCTGCGGCTTAACCAGTGAAAACTTTATTCGTAATTAATAAAATCCACAGTTGGTGGGGGCGGTATAAAGCCCGCGCTTTCCTCCGGGCGCGCTTATTCGCCGCGCGCTCACCACCGCGCATGCGCCTATATCGCGAGTGACAGTTCAGTGACAGTGACACCCCCAAACATGGCGGCTAAAATTTACGTAAGTGTCAACCGCGGCTAGGATTGTGGTTTTAGAACGCACCCCGGATACGGATGTCAATCAGTGATTTTTAGTGTTTCTCCTGTGGTTGTCAAACTTTGATGGAGGTGGTTCTAAGCCACATTTCTATGGCCATTGTTGCATGTGAATTGTTTTGAGAGTTTGAGACGCGTGTTGGGGATTTTTTTTGTGATTTATTTGACAGGTTAATAAGCTCGACAAAGGCGGTTGCGGCATTAAAAACAGTTGTTACTCTATGTATCTTTCTGAATGATGCATTGTTGTCTCAACTTTTAAACTGCGTGAAGTTGCAAATTAAATATTAAACTAGGAAAACTACATTACGATGGTAACAAACCCGTTATCGATTTCGTAATATATTATAAAGTCAAATGTCAGAGGCATTTTGCACGAACTTTCTGAATGGATTATTATCAAGGATTTGTTAAAAAATGATAGATGATTACCGTATAATTTATTCTAAGAGCTGAGAGGCTTAAATATACTGGTATATTGGGCAATAGTTTCAGCTTGTTAAGTCTAGATGTAGTCTGTGCTAGTGTTCTTAGAAAGGACAATTGTCTGTCCGGGTCAATAACCCTGCTATTTAGCAAAGTAAAGGGATCTATATTAAGTATCTAAACTTATTTAAGTACTTTATATACTTTGACTTTAAATTGATTTAAAAAATTAATAAAAAAAGTATAAAGAAACTAAGAGTATCAAGACCAAACTTATGTAAGTAGTAATTAGGAAATTGTTAAAAATAATAATAAGAAACATGCGTTAATAGTAGTAACATTCCAATTACAAGTATTACGTCGACTGGCATTAAGCTAATTAAGGTAACTTTAAACCGTTAAAAGTGTATCAATATGTCGTAGTGTAGAGCATTATTACATAAAATTGAGTTCATTCCGCCGCATGACGCAACAAGGCTCTAATTTGTAACCATGCTTGAAAGTGAAATTTATTCTCAAGAAAGTGAAAACAGTCAATATTAGAGGAAGTAGACGACCAGCCTTACAAATAAACGTTATTTAGCTTGAACTAACTCACCGATGGTAGATGGATATCCGTTGCAGATATTTTATGAAGTTTAAGGAAACTGACGCTCATTTGACTACCTCATTTGACTACCATAAAAAAGTTTGAGAACTTTCGGTAAAATATAACTTTAAGAGATTATGAAATATTTTGAAAAATAATGAAATAGTTAAAATATTTAAATGCAAAAACTAGATCTGTTACTCAAGTTATCTACGCTGGTGTTGAAATATTGTTTTTGTAATTAAATTTAAATAATGTCTGACTCGGTTGTAACTTTTTTATATTTAAATTTGCATGAACTAGATTATTCTTATAATTATGTTCTTTCATTTTAACGTGAATACACGTTATTTTTTTTTACAATTAGATTATTTTTAGTTGCAGTGAGATAAGTAGTTTCCCTTGCAATCACGAGATTATAATTTCCCTCATCGTAGTAGTAGAATAGATTCCCGATTTACCCGTGTTCCTCCCACGTGGTACAGGATCCCACAGCATCCAAGTGTGGTTGCATTGTGGGCGGGTTACAACATGGCGGGAGATTTATGTCCGTCCGCACTGAAATACAGTTTAGTGCAGTTAGCGAGTGACTCACGCGCAGGGTATAATAGGGGTATTTATATTAGCTTATTACTTAGTATTATAGATATATAGAGCTTGAGGACGGAGGTACGTATGATGGCTGGTAATTGGAAATACAATTAATTTGTAATAAAGGAACTTAATAAATTTTAATTTAGCAAATTATTACTTTTTCTTATTATGTTCTCGAACTTTGGCCATGATCACAGACTCTCTGTTAGGTTAACGTAATGGTAGTAAAAAAACTGCAGTTGTCACATTAGCGCCATTCTAAATCTTTTAGTATATTCCAAAAAAAACTACCCCGAAACCGAGGAAAGGATGCGTTAAACTTTACTTTATGCTCCACTTACGAGTATGTTTATTATTTCAGCAGAGAAAATAAACAAAACAATTTAAAATTACAAATTGTTTACAAGGCCGTAGGTACTTGTCAAAAACCTTTACGGACCTATAACAACTGGCTTGACCTTCCTCCGAGTGAACCTTTATGTATATTCAATTCATACATTACGTTTTTTAAAAAGTGGCAATGTAGTTCATTTTTTATCTTTGTTAATAATAAATTTACAAAACTAAACTTAAGAAAACACCGCAGATGGGTTTTTACTCTTTTCACTAATATGATTTCTTTGCTGGTTCACTAGAATACTTTGTATTTAAATATAACTTGATTCGACGTTGTTGCCTATCTATCTACTTGTAGGACGTAACTACTTGTCGCAACTGCTTATTCAAAAACAAAACTAACTAGTTTTTTTTGTTTCCTTCCTTAAAAGGAAAAACTGAATCCTTATAGGATCAGTTTTTAAAGAGCAGGTTACTTCCTCATGGTGGGAACCGGGCCGCTTGCGTCAGAGGTCGGGCCCTGCGACCCCCGACCCCCCCCGCCGACCCCCGCGCGGGAGCATCACGACTTCTAACATATATTATATATGAACACATATAACATTCACGAATATGGGTACTGCGTGGTCTTTTTAATTTTCTGTGATTATAGAGTAGGACTATAACAAAAGCCCGAGAGAGTTGTCCACCACGATTGAGCTTTTTTTTCGTTTCTTCTTAGTTTTAATTGCAAAGTTTAGTAGAAATACGATTATGCACTTAAAACAATCAAAACTTAAATTATAAATGATTAAACAAAGTAAATTTTTCGTATGTGATAACGTAGTAAAAACAAAGAGGTTTTTTTTGAGAACATAATTCTGGGACATGTACTTTCTTTTTTGGTTTAAAAATTTCCTTGATGTAAGAAAATAGCAAGAGGAAAACGAAAACAATTTGGTTTATTCATACTTATTTATATAATTATTTCATAATTTAGTTAAATGGAAAAGGTTTAGGTGTTCTGCAACGATTGGTATGTAAACCAAAATACCAATTACCTACTTAATCCTACGATATTAATGTAGGTAATTAGATCACAAAACGAATATAACATCTTAATTAACATTAGCACATCGACAAATATCATTCCACACTAAAAAAAAACGGGCTAAAGTCTGTACCCGAACTGTTATTATAAATCTAATTTCGGTTTATGAAATTGAGCCAGTGATTATAACGTAAATTGAGGGCAGACGCGAAAATATGAATACAATAGAGTTGCATGTGGAGTAACATTGTGAGGTTGCACCGCCGTTATCAATCAGATCGGCAGATTTAGCAAGCGCACGCGAACCATAAACTGGATCATAATTTTATTTAAGTATATCCAATAAAATTAAATAAACAAATATCTCATTGGCCAACACAGATCACTTGAGTGATAATCGAGAAAACTCTAATTTCGGGTCTATACGAACTTTTTCGTTGGATTTATCCATAGTGAAAACAACAGAGAAAAATAAGCTATCCAATCCTTCTGTCTTATATATTACTCGTTAGTCTAGACACTGTAGTTTCTTCTTAAAATACAATTGAATAAAAAATATTACAAAGCTTGTGTGTACAGTAAAAACTAATAATAATAGCGTTTCAAATGTCTTCCTGATTAACCAAAATTTTTGGTAATTTTCTTAATAGCTGACGTTTAATTCAAAGATAGTTTTGTCATCATCAACCTCAGCAAAGGTTACGACACAAGGCTGGAACTAAACATTATATTTTAATTACCCTTTGTCCGCAACTCTACTTACAACAAAACATGTAAAGCGACCGTACAAGTATTATTCTGTTTTTCTCTCAATTTACAAATTACAATGCTTATTCGATACAATAGATTAGCAAAGTAAAGAGATAACATTTTTCAACAAGTAACAGTGTGGTATCGTGAGAAGCATCTCTTGAGCGAAACTTGCGTAAAAACCGCGTCAATACATTGTCATTATGTATTGTCAATATACATACTGGCTGCTCGGAATTGTCGCGGATATTTTGTGGAACGACTATTGCGGTTTTTGAAATTAACAATGGAATTGTACGATTTTTTATTCTATTAATAACATGCTAAATAGCATTCGATTGCGATTATTAGCGGGTTCTTGCAGTGTTGTGGTAGATACGATTAAGTTTTAATTATACTTTGCAATGTTGTATGGAATGTCTGTAAGTGGCATTGATATAAAGTTATATTAATATCAGCAATATCATTAATATACAGTTATGTCTTTGCGTTCAAAAACATGTAACACAAAAATACTCAGATTTGTTGTATATCTATATAAACTCGAGTTGTCTGCCAACGCTATTTGTTGTAGAATTTGAACTTACTTTAGCTGCAGTATAAAAGATATAATATACTACATAGTCCTTTATTTTGTTTAAGGCCAGCAAAATCCATTTCTTGCAGTTAATGTTTTGAACTGCATTAGGATAATTAGGTGTCTATATATAATTCTGAAGTATAATGGTAGGCATCAATATTAATGAAATTGCAAAACTCGGTGCACTTTTTAATAATTAATCTTAGCTTAAATTAACTGTAATATTTTTAAATCTGCTTTTAGAGTGTTGTAACTCAGTGCGGGTCTTATTTAGTGCAAAGCCGTTAAAGGTACTTATTATAAATGAAAAAAAAAATGGTATTCGCATAGTATTGGCTAATATTGACCAATGTGGATGGTCCAATACTTATTGATTTGGATTGACTTTTGCAATGTTACGATTATTTGTAAATTTTTTTCGCGACTTATTATGTCGAAGCTTAAATTTGGATTATAACGTATTTTTTTTAATCATTAAGTGTTTTGCCTTTTTGCAAGCAATATGTTACACACTAAAGTGAATGAGTACTTCAGAACTATTAATTTGGATTATTTTCTAAAACACTTATATGAATATAACGACCGATTATAAAATACATTCCGATACAATAGCCTCCACAAAACCAAGTGAACTATCTAGTAAAAACCCCGTGTCAACGTTTGCATAAATCCTGTAACATTATGTAACGCGTCACCACCAATTACATGAATATTGACGAGTGAAGACGCGGACAAAAACGTGTACACACCATATAATATATACCTACATGTTTTATATGGATATATATAGTTATATAAGTGTAGTATACGTATGGTTGTTAGTTCTGTGAGTCGTGGGAAAGTCTGACGCGGCTCGAGTCAAGGGTAGCCGGGACTGGCTCTCCTTGCTGCCTTCATAGCTTCATAGTGTATGTTTCACAGATTTGCACAAAATACTATATTTCTTGAATATTAAATGTTCGAGGTTAATTATTGAGGGGATATCGCAATCAAAACCAAATTAACAGGGTTTTAATGCGTGATTAATTAGTATTTTGTGTTAATTATCGCGCTTGATATTTATAATCGTTTGATAACATTGAGCATGTAAACATAAATCGATGTTTTCCGTTTCTTTGGTCCTATAGTACGATGTTACCTTCACATTCGTGTTTGGTGCCTACAAGTGACTTACGACATTATGTTTCTGTGTCTGCCATGTTTTTATTTTCCCACGGTGTGGCTATCGATTAATTTCTAAGTTTGATAACAGATTGAAATGATATAATGTTTTAATTGCGCTTGGTGAAATACGTACCTACTTGGCTGAGTATTTTTGCTTAAAATCAATTTTTATTGTTTTTATTTGCGTTTCATATCGAAAATTTACGTAAGGCATTCTTTTGGAGACTAGAAATTAGCTTAACAATAAGAAAGAAATTGATAGGTTAAATCAAAATTAATAAAAAACAAACAAACTTCAGACATTTTGTTATTTTATTTACAGTTAATTTCATCCTTGACTGAAGCTGTAGTTCCGTTATTTGTCGTTAACTCTTTCCTGCCCATCACAGTTAGTTTAAAGTTAATTTACAATCCCTCGCTTCGTCGGTAGTTAACTCCGGAACTTTATTGTCCATTAATTTGATTGTTGACCGCCGCTTCTTCATTCACTTTCTGTCTCATAAATTTCAATGTTTATTTTCGGTTGTTAATTCTTTTTTAACATTCATTTTGGTTGTTAAATTAGGGAGTTTAATAACTTGGACAAATAATGCTCACCTATCGCCTGGCTAAGCAAAACAACTACTCGTATTTTTGTTTGTCGTTCTGTACCTTTAACTACATCAACAATGTAAAAAGCCTTCGTCTACATATCTGCGCATTTCTCTTACTTAAAGAAATATAAAACCCATGTAATACATATACATTTTTTAATATATTTTATGTGCTTGGATAACAAATCTAACTCCGTAGGCCTCCTTTTTACTTTCAATGCTACCTATAAATAAATAAATTCTATTTAAAATCACAATAATCGTCTCACCGCGAGTTTCTCCGCGGCTCCCACGGTTTTCCTCCATGTCTACACACATACCGAACTAATTAACGTATAGAATATATTCTATACAGAGATAATTAGGGATTTTACTTTTAATATCGTTATTGAGAACCCACTGAGATAAAAATGGGATATTAATTTTTAAAAATATAATTTAACAGTTTTATATAGTTTTTTCATTTTTTAAAGTTTTAGAAACCTACAAAATCATGAAAAACCAATAATATAGAAAGAGTAACTCTATTTTTATGGAAGGGTTTAAAGTCGGAAGATAATCTATCTGTCAATAAATTTTAAACGTGACAAGTTTTAACTATTTTTTATAATTTATCAAAGTATTTAAAAAAAATGTTTTTCAACAAGTATCTCTAATATTTCGTTATAACCCGTCTTCCAATGAACTATTAACCTTTACCTGGTAGTTGAGCGCGTCTTCGCTAGTTGACGAGATGACACGACGCCATACACCACACACGAGGAGCGGAGCGGTAGAACTAACAACTAAAGTTGCAATAAATAAAACTATTACATTTAAAATCTGCATTAAAACATCTACATATGCAAAATTTTATATAATATTGAAGGCATGATAAAATATTGGTGTGTATTTTTGTTTACTACGGATCTGTGTCTTAAAGAATCCAAAAGATTAGGTTGTGTATAATGTTTTGTACAGGAAATTCAGTACAAAAGGTACTTAATCCTAATACATTCGAAGTTAGTATATTTCCGCTCCGATTCACTTCAGAACATTCCCTCTACAGACCAGTTGCTTCACGACTCCTTGTAATTGACAGGCGTGTCCTTATTTATACGAAATTTGTTAAGTAGCTATAAAGGCAAGAAAATTAAAATCGAATAATCAGAACAATAATTTATAAACAGCATAAATCAATTGCATGATTGATCTGAGTGCGACATTAAGCCCATTAAATATTTAAATAAAGTAAGATAAAAATAACTTTTGATAAAAAATGCAACCACTTATATTGTTACACAATACAAATCTAAATAAATCATGAAATAATGTGTCAAGTGTCAACAGCGAGCGCGTTTATGTCTTTTATATGAAGGCATCGCACACATTTAACCATGAATTTTGATATCATTCATAATCAAACACTCGCATACAAATCGAAAATTAGCTTCATTAACATTTGTATAACTTGTAATATTTAACAACATTGAATAATGAGCCGATAACTACATAGAAACACATAAAATTCAGAAACAAAAGTTTTAATAAAAAATGTCCCTGAACTTCAAAATGCCTCTGAACCTAAAGAACCTCAATTGAATTATATTTTACAACTTTTTTTGGAAAAACCTGTCAATTATCGACCTGATTAACCTTCTTTATAGACATTAAAACCAGTTGGCACATCATTATATTAACTAGTTCTAGAATAGAACAAAAAATATAAACAAGTTTGGTTTTTGCGAAAACTCGCGTTAATTTGATTATGTTTATTGAAACTGGGCTCGATCGTGCGATGTGCAATCGATTTAATTAATCGACATCGTGTTAATATTAAACGGTGATTTCAATTTAAGCAAAAAAAGATATTGTGAATGTTTCATGCTTTATTTTGTTTATGTATGTTCATAAAATTACTCAAAGGAAAAAGCTTCGTTGTGTTGTCACGACTATTTTTTTTTCAAAGCAATTTCATTTAACTACTCACTATGACTGTAAAAGTGGTATAATTTAGTAAGTTCTCGACAGTTTAATTTAATTTTCGTGTGTAGCAACGCGCGATAGCATCTCGACCTCCGACTGTGAGAGACAACCTCCTTTCTGTACAAACACCACGTCTGAATATAACACTATTTACATAAATCTAACACTAAGGTCGAATATTAGCAAATGTATTAAAATTAAAAAAATGTGTCGCTAGAACTAAGCTACTCTAGAGCTTGTAGTAAACATATGTTATTTTAAAACAATATTTTCCTTTATAAGTGTTTTGTATTGCACTTTTATATTGCAAAACAAGAACATTGAAAAAATCATTCTCACTTTAGAAGATTAAGGTTGATAATAATAGCTTAAGGTGTAAAATCACAATTCTAAAATATAAGTTCCTCAAGCCTTTTTTCCAATTTTAAACCTCATTATAAAAAAATCTAACCATATTTTTCTCTTCCAGGTAAGTGTCGCCACATCCGCCTCCACCGAAAACAACTATTACAACAACAATCGTCAACGAATTGCTATCACTCAACGATCGATTGTACGACGTGTCGATTAGCGAACAATTCGGCGCGTGTTCGACTTAGGTCCGGTTATGTCACATTCGATCGATTATTACAATTTGTGTTTGTGTTGCGTAAAAGCACGACACTGTTACTTTCTTGAGTTATTTGTTGATTATTATGCGTGGCGTGTTGTTTGAAAATATGATTCAAACATGATGCAAATCGAAATAAGTTGCTTAAACGTTCAGTATAAAAAACAGCTGTACTTTTCGATTGATGTTGTAATTAAATATTTGTTAAAGTCAAAGCAAGCTTCCTTTAAAAACTTGAAATTCGTTAACTTAGCATTCTTTTTTCTTCCATCTTACTTAAAAGTTTTAAATAGAATGCTGACTTTCGGTTCCACGACTTTCATTTTTACTAATATTATTTTGCAAAGAAATTATAAACAAATCTCGAGCTTACGTAGACATACGTATAGAGATGTTAACGATCGACTCGGTTCATCTCGTAATGTCACGAAGTGTCGTCATATCACGGTTAGTTAACATTTAAATGGTTTATAGTGGTTCTGTGCTCCGCTTGATTAGATGGAAGGACTTATGGTGGGATCTTTCGATCGCAATCGCTCTTCCTTTCTTATAATGAGTTAGTATTTGCTCGATGACTTACGAGTATATACCAAGTTAAACATTCTTTGCTTTTTAATATGAAATGTACAATTTTTCTAAAAGTTAAGTTTTATATCATAGAATGCCTAACAGATACTTTTATAACAATAAGTGTAATATTTCTGAGAACAGCTATTCGTTACTCTTGCACGAAACATCATAAGATATGTAAAGATTTACTCTGACATTTAGGTTCATTTTACCGCAAAAAAATGCGGTCTCAAGTATAAAAATACACAAAGGGTGAAACCACATGTCATAAAGCTAGTTGCTCCGTAGCAATTTGCGTACTTGATTCGTAATTTCCATCGGATGTGTATCTCGCGCTGTTCCGCTTTCGGCCGAATTTCCTGCGCACACGCATCTGTGACGCAACGTTCGTTAGACGCGCGCATCTACGAAACAATGGCGCTCGGTCTGCTCCAGTTGCTTTTGGGTGAGGAATTATTATCTGTCAGATTTAAGGGAAAATTTCCATGTATTGTAATTTTAATAATTGTAATATTTGTGTTCTATTAGCCAGGTATAGGTACAACTAAGCCTCATTTTCGCGATGACCTCAATAACCACGTTAAAACATTTAAATAGCGGTTTCTATAACTCTGACACTCGATGAATATTTGCTGCAAAGTTAAGTGTCTATATATCAGTATATTTCCAACATTCAATTAATTAATCAGTTTACATGTAACAAACTTGATAGAACTCTAATTCCGTATTCCTGAATTGGTTACGACATATCTACAAAGTCGTCCATACACTTTAAAACTTGCCCCAACCGGACCCAAACCCGCGACCATGAGAGCCCGGGGTCACTAATCCTTACTACTAATCATGTACACTAAGCAACAAACCAACTTCTATCAATCAACCAACTAATGGAACTTCAGTCGATTGCGGCAATCTTCTCGTTGTACAGGGTACACACACTTTCACTATTCTTGACCCCATACTAGATTGAACTGGTTTGGAGTACATGTGGTGTCTGAGTGTATAAATAAATATTGTGTAAGGTTTCACATAAAATATTATGGTAAAGGTCAAAATAAATATTATATAATCAAATAAAGTATGCAAAGGTCAGATCTAGGCTGTAGGGGTGTGTCTTTATACCATTTGTTTATAGGTTTATAGCATTATCATAGCTAATTTAATTAAATAGGAATAGATAATTTTAAGGTAAAAACCATATTAAAAACTAACTAGCTTTCGGAATTGCAAAATTAGTAAGACAAAGGGATATGAAAACACGTATCAAAACACACGCTTGTAAAGAAACCTTAGACAATTGAAATCGAATCGTATTAATCAAAGCTTTAGTTATAAAACTAGCAGACAATATCAATTCAACGTGAAATGATAGCAATAGAACCAGCTACTTTACACCAAGGACGCGCAAATGGTCAGAGAATGACAGGAGCTCCGTGGTAACCGGAGTACAATATCTGGTGACTGTCAAGGTCATCAGGGGAAAGTTGACACGGCTGATCGCAGTCGAGGAATAAGGGCCCTTGGATTCGGCCAAAGTACTGGTAAGGTGCATTTTTACATAAAGCGGTTTAAAACATCTTGTAAAAGTCTAAAACATTTAGGCGAAACAATCCATCTACTAGGATTACGTCTGAGCAAATAAAGCTTTAAGTCTAACTTAGTAAACTACGTAAGACCTTATTATTTATGTAGGTACCTACCTGACTTAAAAAATATAGATACGGAACCTCAAAACTAAAACCCAATCGCGATTGACGCTTCGCTTGATAGATTTATCTATCCCAAAGGTCAAGAGCGAAACATTCGGTTATTGTCGATGTGATATTTAAAACGAGCTCGTATTTATACAGCACATGTAGCCGCCATGTTGGCTGTCATTGTGGCCCGGTAATGGTCACTCACGATGTAATCTAAGGCTTTAATGGATTTGGAGAACGGGTGAAATCAATTTATCATCGGAATTTTAATGAGAGGCAATTATTTTAAGTAGCTGGTTGGAAGATGCGGTGGTTAAAGATTGGATGGGTTTCGAAATGCTTAGACGCAAGAACGGTTCAAATTAAAAGGACAAAATTAATGGTTAGTTTACGTGGACTAAAGCTCAATTCTTCTCTCTGTCTGAGGAGGCTTTTGATCAACTTGTGAAGCGTATACAATAAGTTATTATTTAGTCTAAGAAGTCATCACCTACCTACATATCTGTGACTATAGCCGGTAAACTCGTGCGCAGTTCTAGAGTCTGTAGACTACAAGTGAGCCACGTCTGCGTAAGGCTGAGTTCCCTCAGCGAACAATGTTAGTGTTGCAACACTGCGACTCGGGGCATCAACTAGAGTTTGTATAGAGAAATGTGTACTGGCATTAATACCTACAATTGATATCGATATTATATGCATATTATATAATTACGCATATTTCCTTCTACAGATAATATTTTTTATGTATTTTTTATGAAAAAAGTCTAGAACTGTTTTGTACCTGGGCAATATCGAACTAAAAGAAGATCTGACATCAACTAAAACATCAATACATGCAACATCAATGCAGTTACATTCGGTTTCTGCTAGTTTGTTATTCTCAGAACTAGGTTATTTGTTAGCTATACGTAGGGTTCTTCAAGTCAATGCAGTTTCCTCTTCAAATAATATTTTTAACTATTTTTAAGTGTTTTACGTGTAACTTCTATATTTATCTGTTAACCTTTCATAATGAACTTTACAGACTTATATAGTAGCTTAAATGTCGGATGTTAATAACTGTAATACAGTTAGTTCAGTAACTGCCGGTCGCGGACGGCGTGTCCAATCGATTGTGCTTTGGTAATGACATTTACCCAAGCACAGTCAAGGGCATGGGAAAATGAGTTTTGGCAATAAACAATACATAATTAACTTATAGAAGTTTCTATACTTCAGTCTGAGTTGAGTTTCGTTTGGACATTTGACCAAGTTCCCCGAAAACTGATTGGCGAAAGAGACTTGCGCTTTAAACGTTTATGTATATTAAGAAACTTTTATTTATTTCCTTACGTGGAGTTGTTTTTGTTACATTGAATTTAATAAAGTATCTGAATAGCGAAAAAGAAACCTTTCTCAAATGTAAGCGCTATGCTTTACAAGTAACTTTTGTAGTAATCGACCAGTTACTTTGAAGATTGTACTTCTAAATAAGTTTCCCTAGGATTTTACTTTAAGTTTTGCATTTAAAAATGCTAATTTTATTAATTTTGAAGTTATAGATACTGGAAATACCAGTAGACCCGCGTTCCTTTTTACAGTATCTATAACTTCAAAATTAAGTTTCCCTAGTTAATGTTTATGATCATTTTAACATTTTCTTCGTTAAGAGCGCTATTTCTTTTTAATAAATAAACGTTTGTATTTATTGACACATATACAATGATATTGCATTCAGATAAAAACTCTAATTCAATCAATCAAACTATGTTTAGATCTAGACATTCATTGTTTCTTATTTCAGTGTTTCCAAACAGGTCGTGGTCCACATCGACCATCGACTGATCAATCGATTTGATCACCTTCGATTATCGATTTGGCAACACATAGTTCATTAATAACAATTTCTTTCATTGTCGTGTCGCAAGCGCATGTGAACTTTATAAATTGCGTGAAGATAAATGGTGAATTAAAGGAAGTTTTTATAATTGGGAAACTGTTGTTTTAAAATAGGTATTATTTTTATCACAGTATTTCACCTTCATAAAGAATATAGCAACCAGATGGCATTCTACAATAAATAAATATTTTATTTAATTATATGAAGATTTCACCATTTTTAGTTTGCGTAACTCACATGAAAATGTGAACTGCTCTTGGTGCATCATAAAAATGCAAAGCCGCCGAAACTTTGCAAAATATTAATTAACATAAAGATGAACTTAACGCGATAATTATTACAAACTGGTGGCGCAACGATCGTTTTGAATTTATTTTATTATTATCGTTAAACGACTTCCAAAGAAGGAATAAGCCTATAAAGGTAGACATTTATATTATTTTTCACTAGAAGGTCATCTACGATGTAAGTTTTCAGCAACGGCTTTTTTAATAAAGTTAAGCACCCACAGTAACTGTATTTATAGTGAAAATATTTGTTTTTGAAAGCTTTTATTATATTTTTAGTTTTATGGTAAAAAAACTCGGGCAAGATTTTAATAAAACAAGTAAAATTAATCGTATAAATGAAAAATGAAAAAACATACTGGAACTTACATTACGTACGCACTTTTCTTATATACCTGTGTATTGCTACATTAAATTGACTACAAACGTATAAGTACCGACTATAAGCTCCAAGGTATATTTTTATGACTGTAAATGATTGCCGATACTATATTTTATTGCTATGCCGTAATGTCGAGATAATTTGTCTTAAGGTGGGTAGGGTATGCTGTGTTATTCTAATATTGCATGTATTAAGTTCGTCTTATGTTAAAGTGATGTTTGGTACTAACTTTTAGGGGCATGTAGACATAACCTGCTTTACAGTTTTCTTATAATATTAGTTTTGAAATATTCTGCAATTTAAGTGCGCAATGAGTACTCGTTGAAGTCTAATGTTGTAGATGTCATACCTTTTGATTTATGAACGCTTGAAAACCTATGTTAATTAAATTATGTTCCTTTCGTCTCTGTCATATGTATATTTTAACTGAGGTACAGTTTTAAATAACAGATTATTGTTAATATCTGCAATATGTCATATTCTCATTTTGACTTTAGTTTTAGTAGAATTGTAAATAGTCTATATGTAAAATAAAAGTAGTGTGGTATGTGGTGGATATTTATCAGATATACATTTTATTAATATTCTACTCATATCTTTGATCTTTTAAATACAATAAATCGAGCATTTGCTGCTCCTTCACAAGGTAAATGTTGTTTGTATTTCTTGAAAAACGATTGCCCCTAAATAGGTTGAATTAGGAAATAGGTTTGGTAGTCAAATTACTGTCAATTGTAACCTTTTCACTGGCGTCGTTTACCCGGACCACGGCGGACCGATTACAATCGAATAACTCAATCAAATCGATTTATTATCGATAATCGATCACGATCCACTGGTATTTCCATTTTGTTATTGCACGTTCTGTTGTTTTTTCTCGCTAAATTCGATTCTTATCGTCAATGTAAAAAAATATATAAATTAATGAACGCGTCAAATAGAAAGACCACGGTAAAGGTACCATGATGCTAGAGATGACACGAGTTATTAATTATTCCGATTTAAAAAAATATTTGAAGCAATAAAACTAAACCTAAGTTGATTTCTTGAACTTAATTATTCCGGACTAAACAAAGTACGAATTGTTGATTGTGTTTCTTGTAAAATATACATACATTAAAAAGTTTTAGGTTATTGTCATAATTTGCGAGTTATTTGTCATACATGTGTGGGTGTACGTTCTGTGACGAAAGTTTTTATTGTCTCAAATAGACATTTGATTACTGCTATTTATTTGTCATTTGTAAACTTTTTCTTCTTTTACATATTCTGCACTTTATCGCTCTAACAATAAGGCTTCTAATTGAATGCAGTAATTTAGTTTTTGTTACGAAAAACTTACACATTGACAAAGGAAATGATAACACAACGTCGTATTTGAAGTATAAGTTATATGTGTATACAAAATATGCATTTGTTAACCCGGTTACTTGTTTAGACTGGATTTCTGGTTCATTTCAATCTGAGTATTTAGGTTGTGTTGTCATGCTAGTCTAGTGATGTGCAAGGCGAACGTTTTGTAAGTGGAAATAATTATATATTTCTATTAATTTCCTAATTAGCATGAACCACATTGTTGACTTTAAGTATTTAATGCTTTAAAACAACAAAAAAAGATTAACTAAAAAAATAAATATGTATTTCGTTTCTAATATTTCACATACTTATCAAATTTTTTCAATTTATCAATAAGTGATTTTTGTCTTTGCTTTAAACATTTTTAGAAAAGGAAGTTCTTAGAATTTAATAAGGAGTTGACAGCTACTAGTCTAACTAAATCATAGACACTATAAATATTCATTTTTATTACATAAAATCAGGCCGTTCTTGCGTAACTTTATGTAAACACAATTATAAGGCGGAATAGTAGTTACTGACCGCTGGCAAGTTATCACAGCTTTAAATCTTCCTTTATTTATGAGAGAAAGTTCTTTTTAACTTTAAGTTAATTTCAGATCTAATCTCGCGTCTACTCTTATAATCAAAAATGTAATAACTAACAAGGAATATATAAACTAGCTAACAATTGTTGAATAATAAACATAATCACAATTCTTTATTTAATTTGCGTTTGATGTAACCTTCTCTATCTATGAAGCTAATAAGTTTGTTAAATCTATGTTCTATCCATAGTTTAATGATTGTTGCTAACAGCATTACTTTATAGTGTAAGTCAGTAGGCCTATGTCGCAAGCCCTCGATCAGCCTCCGACACCCCCGGGCGATGACCTGGTGGAGAAACCTTCACAACCATGGAGTATAGTTTCTTCACGTAGGCTTTACTGTATTCTTAATTCAAGTCGCCACTTTCATTGC
Source organism: Emmelina monodactyla (assembly GCA_916618145.1). Classification (NCBI taxonomy): domain Eukaryota; kingdom Metazoa; phylum Arthropoda; class Insecta; order Lepidoptera; family Pterophoridae; genus Emmelina; species Emmelina monodactyla. Next base: position 782,768 of record OU745300.1, read on the forward strand.
TGTGAAAAGGACCTCTTTGTACAACTGCAATTTTGAAAAAAAAATCAAATGCTTTAAATTTACTATGATAGAGAAAACCATTTAAAGTTTACTCTGGTAGTATAGTGGAGACAAGATCAATATGTTCTTTACATTTGATTATAATTTTTCAATATTAAAATTCACTATGAATAAAAGCAAATCTAGTTTGGTAACCCTCGGTTAAGCAATTGATAACTTTATCAAAGAGATGCCGATCGTGAGACTTAACGCTCGTTACTATTTATGTGAGCCTACGACTATAAAATTAAGCCAGATCCACATCTTAATTGTTAAAAGGCGTAGTTAACGCTTAGGAAATTTCGGAGAGTAGATATCAAGTTTCTAATTGCTTTATTTTACAAATGAATTGATCTCTATAAAAAATAGAACCTGTTAACAAACAAAAATATATAGGTTTTTTAAATGAATAATTACTTTAGTTCTGTCTCTAGTTTTAGCTTCGGTATCAACTTAAGTACAAAGCTAGTGCTAGGAATGTTCGATGACATTAAAATGAATTAAATGTCAAAAATAGGCCAAAATCTAATCCTTAAAGTCAAGGTTTCGACCTAGTTATAGTATGGAAATGACAAACTTGTAATTAAGCATCACTTGAGAGTATGTATCCATTAATCAATTCGGTGAAGTCTCCGACAGTTAAACAAACAGATTGCCTTGTCTTAAGCCAGAACGAGTGTTTCATGTATATAAATAATTGCATTTTTGACATTGATACAAAAAGCACAACGTCCGGTGCGGAAACACAACATGTTTTTCGATTTATTCAAAAATCATACATTGCAAAATAATGCATTGTATTACGCTGGAATATGGTTTTTAATACAATTCAGATTTTATTTTAATAAATATATGAAATTTATTTATTCCACTTGTTGGGCACGCGCATTTTCAGATATCTTATGCATTTTTTCTGGACATTTTATTTCTTATACTTAGCTTCCACATAAATATATCAAACCTTGGGGATCAAACCCGGAACACTTGGTATGGTTACCCCGTTCCTCGTCTCTGTGCTATCACGCATTTTTGGTCATGAGTTATATCGGACATTGGATATCGTACTTTTTTATATTAATAAACTGTTTGTATCCTTTTTTAAAACAGCTCCATTAGCGATGTTGTGTACAGTCGTGTGGGTATGATCGGCTATCTATCCATCTGTCTGTCAGTTGTGCAACCGTGTTGTAGAGCGTTGGTCAACCGAGTCCAGGCGGTACAATGCATCGTTAGAGGCAATCTGTCTTGTTGCCGGTGCGTTGACAAACGTATGAAATACCAATCCGCTATATTTGGAGTAGTGGAAAACTTTCATATTTATAAGAAGTCTGTTTGAACACGCTGACCTCAATATAATGCATCGAATGCCTTACTTTACAAGCTTGATAGAAGTCTAAAATTTTAAACCAACTACATTCTAATATAAGTTGCTATACACTAATATAAGTTGCTGTCATACAATAGCTTTGGTTCGAGATCAAGAGCAACTTAGAAACACGGTTTATAGGTATTACCATCGAATCTCTATTAATCTTAAATATGGATTACATGGTGACAATATGAAGTAAGAAATTCTACTATACATTTTTCAAGCAATTATTTCAACTATTCTTGGAATAGTTAGTTGAGAGTTAACAACTTAATGGTTTTACATAACATCCACCCGAAATATATGCATTTCCTAGTCACCTAGCCAAAGTGTTTAGCAATAAGTTAAGTGTTGATATCAACACAGCCTGGTTGGATAACAGTGAAAGTAAGCGACATGTATTTAATATTAATAGAACCTCTTGGAGGCCACTGTGAAGCAAATAGCCCGAAGATAACAATAGAATCGATTATAAACCTAATTTCGAAGAAAATAATGTTAGTTTGGTCGACTTGTATTCAATAGAAAATTGTATTGCATAAATTCAGTTGTGTAGGTACCGATATCAGATATAAGTTTTATTTTTCGAATAAAATAAAAGTACTCATTAAATATTTTTTAAGTGTCTCTTTCGTCTCAGTCTTTGAAGTATTTTAACAATTCTGAACTCTACATAAGTGACACTAGGTTCTTAATTTTCCCATTAGGCAACACATCAAGAAAAAAACTACCAAAACAATACGTAATAAAGCATGGTTTGCATAATGCGCTAAAAAGTGGCAAATGTGTGTGGAAACCTGCAAAATGACATTATATGGATATTTCTCACATGACTTTCACTGTTTTTGTGGAAATTACGCAATTCCTCAGTTAGCGATTACATTAAAAATAATGGTAAGTTCAGGATTCTAGCTAAAACATGTTGTCAAAAAGTTTTTTTTATAAACTTGTAACAATAAGCTATTTCCTTAGGTTAATTTGGTTTCTAACTTTGTAAAAATAATAATATAACACCAAAATAACCAAGAATGCTTGTCTTACATTATACATTATTTTTGAAATTCAAATATTATTTTAATTCTACGATAACCATCTTAATTCGCGAGCTTCACCATAAATGTCATAACGCAAATACTGTAAAGGAAACGCAAGAATGTTAAAAAAACTTAATGTTCCGCACGCACCATAATAAGGCAGCTATTTTTAAATTGACAGAAATTAGAAACATTTTTATCTCGGCTATAAAATAAAATTACTTCCGTTGACAAATGACATGTGGATAAAGTGAGTCGTTAAAATGAGTTATTAAATGAGACATACAAAGCTTTCATTCAGTATGTTCCTTATTGCTACCTTTATTGTTTAATAACTATATGTTTGATTTGATTAGAACCTGAAGTAGAACGTAGTTAAAATTTAAAGTTGTTCAGTATATAATTGCATATCAAAGCAAGAGATAGGGAAATTACACTTCTTTTTATAATTCATAAACATGGGTACCAGAAATAGTACATTACATGCAATGCTGAGGGCTTTTAATTGCAGATAAAATTAGAGCATGGTAAAAAATACTTTTTGCCGAACATTAATAGTAAGTAATTGACACTACTAGCAAGTTCAGAATCTCCCAGTAAGACGCTTCATACAACATAGTAAACTTAGTAAAACAAGAAGATTTGGGAGCACTTTTATTATGCGCCGTCTGAGTGAACCAATGCAGTCCTCCTTTCTCCCTTAAGGATTGTTGCCCAACGCTCCCTGCATGTAAGCGATCTGCCCGCTGCGCGCGCGCACTGTATCAGTTATGTCACCTCGGAATGCGCCCGAGTTTCGACGAGTTTCGACACTGCGCAGTAACACCTGATATTGCGGCCGGTCGAAGGAAAACCACATGCTCAATATCGACTCGTAAACCGCGGGAAAAGCGGCGGTTAGTGGAATCATAGAAATGTGATGTAAGGAGGCCAGATACAACTAATTAGAAGGATTTCGTAAATCAATAGATTAATAGTTGATTGATCGCGCGTTGGTAGGGAAAATAGATGATTACACACAGTTGATGATCTGTAAACATTTAGATTGATTACATTACAAACTGGTATATAATTGGCAATTTAAATATTAAATGTCGGAAGAATATCACAGATTGATTACTGTAGCTGATAACGCGCTTTACTATTACTTTTCCCATCCGACTTCCTAAGATGCAGTTTAGTAATTAAGTGAAACCTATAGGCTACGTCACAGCGAGCGTTGACCATCGACCGCTGGTCATTAACTTGGAGTCCACTCCCGCGCATCTCATTACGTAATGAAACGACCTTAGAGCCGACGCGTAAACTTGACGTTCAAATATTAAATGCTTTGAGATTAGATTACATTACATGTCGTTCATTGTAGGATAGAAATAAAATAGGTGGCAGGTCGTTCGCCCTTGTTTATAAGGTAGGTAGTAGAATTTTAAATTATTTGAAATTTGTAGGAACTGTACAAAATTACGTTGTTGCATTTACCAAAAAGCTTCCCATAGACATCACAAAATACAATTAAAATCTTTATTAAAAACCTAAACAAATCACTCCCATACAAGGGTAAAGTAATTATTCATAATTTGTGGTCGCCTTGTGTGTGAATTGGATTCGCGGAATATTTTCATTGTAGTTTTTGAGGAATTTATGATGAAATTCAGTAGGATGTTGCTGTTTTTCCTTCGTTGCTTCAGTCGATGTTATCTTTTTCAGTTGATACTGAATACTACGGAAAAGTTTAGCAAGTCACCTTGTTGGAATGCGTGTTATTAATTTATTGCTATTTTTATGGAGTCTAATTATAAAGTACATATTTATAAGGTTTAGTAATTGAATTAGACGCAGTCAGGTCTTAAGTAATTGCTTTTGTAACAGCTGAGGCATTGAAATAAAGCTACATTATAATAAAGCTTAGTTTAGTACTAGGTACTACTAGGTGTATAAATATATACATACGCCTAGACTTGTATTTAAGGACAAGAGATTTAGAATACCTATGCTAGTTCGCTAGTTGCAAGTTAGTTGGCAATTTTTTTAATATAGATTCGAAAGAATCCTACTAATATTATAAATGTGAAAGTTTGTGACGATGTATGGATAGATGGATGGATGGATGTTTGTTACTCTTTCACGTAAAAACTACTGGATGGATTTTGATGAAACTTTACAGTAATATAGCTTATACATCAGATTAACACATAGGATACTTTTTACCGCGGGAAAACTTTTCATTCCCACGGGAAACCGACTTCTACGCGAACGGAGTCGCGGGCGGCCACTAGTATAACAATAAACGTTCTTCTAATTTGCCAAAAATCTTGGACACGCCGCTGTTTGAGGTCTCTGACGTGGTCTTTAGCGAAGTGGCAATCCATCCTTCAAACTAGCCATTAACGCTCTCTCTCTCCCGCAGATGGTATGCCTCCTGCTCGCGACAGGGACGGCTGCGGGCGCCCGGAGCAGGCCCAGGATTCACCAGCAACCCATCGACGAACAGTACGAGTACGAACCACAGGCGCAGGAGAGGTCGGGAGGCGAACAGGTATAATTTTAATTCGAGATGTTTGTAAATCCTTTCCAATAAAGTTATCTTTTTAGATAGTAATTTCTTTTCTTCAGGTAGGTTAAGGACTTATTAAAATACAATTAGGATAGAGTAGGTACAGAATCTACTGGTACTGAAACCGAACTTTTTAGGTCTGTAGAGTCGGTGACGGTAAGAGAACCTTAATTTAGCTATAGAACATAGACATTGTTTATTAACAACTATTTCTTGGGCCAACTTCTAGCTAGAGTGTCGACTGCATTTTTAAGCTTGGTTTCATTCAGCAAATGTTCATGTTTACCCAACTGACGTTTCTCTCAAACAACATCCTCTCCTGAACTTCCAGGTGGTGTTAGTCCCCGCGGAGCAGTACGAGTCGCTGTACCGGCAGCAGGCGCAGGAGCGCGCGGACCAGGAGTTCGAGCCCCGCGCGCGCCCCGCGCCCCTCCCCCGCACCAAGCAGCAGCCGCTCCCGCTGCAGGACAAGCAGCCGCCTGTGCAGACCATCAGGAACTATAACAAGGTGCGGGCTGATCAACTGTTTAAGACTTAACAAACGGGCTTCTTCTTCTTTTTCATCGTGTGATGAATATGCACTTTGCAGCACATATTCATCTAGTGTCAGAGTTTTTGGGAACCGCCTTTTTAGGGCCTCTGACGTGGTTTCTATAAGGTAGTGAAATGGGCTGAACAAATATCAGAATTTAAGTGCACTAAAATGACTGTGTAAAAGTAAATTAGTTAAATGTTATATAATATGCCAAACATTTAACTAATAATTAAAAGCGTAAAATAAAAATTCGTGTAACATAGTTTTTTAATTAAACTAGCTGTAGCTAATGTTAGTATGTTTGTAGTTAATGAATTGGTTAGTTTAGTCGTGAAGTCTATAATGCCATAAAGGATTGTAAAAACAAATAACCTGCCTGCTATTAAACGCAATCAATCCAAAAAATATCCACTAAATTTAGTTCCGAATACTTTAAAATACCTGCAGTTTCTGTGTGGTAATAACGCGCATCATGTTCCAGGTGAACGACGACGGCAGCTTCACGTTCGGCTACGAGGCGGCGGACGGCTCGTTCAAGGAGGAGACGCGCGGCACGGACTGCGTGGTGCGCGGCAAGTACGGCTACGTGGACCCCGACGGCAACAAGCGCGAGTTCACCTACGTGTCCGGCAACCCGTGCGACCCCAACCACCCCAACGAGGAGGAGGACGAGCCCGCCGCGCCCGACTCCGCCGAGCGGGACGACCCCGAGCCCAACTACCCCACCAGACAAGTCCTGCGACCGACCACCGCCAGACCACCGACCACCTTCTTCCAAAACGACTACAGGGACGCCGACGAGGATGATGTCGAGGAAGAACCCCTGCAGCACATCAAGCAGAGAGTCGTGCAGAGACCATCGATCAGACGCCCTGCGTACCAAGCTCAGCAGATCGCCATCACGCCCCGCCCGGCGGCCGCCACCACGGCCCGCGCGCTGCCTCCCGCCACCACCTTCCGTCCTCAGCTCATCCAAGTGACGCCAAAACCACAGATTCAGTACGAGCCCGAGTACATCGCGTCTCCGTCCCCGGCTGCCATCACGACCTCCCGTCCTGGCCACATCGACTTCGCCGCTGAGTTCGCCAAGTTCCACCGCGAGAACCAGCAGCAGCAGCAGCAGCAGCCGACCACGGCGGCCAACCTCGGCCAGCCCACACCCAGCGGCAACCCGCTGTACTCCACCGAGCTCGTGTTCGACCCGTCCAGCGGACAGTACAACACGCAGCTGTTCCAGTCACTGCCGCAGACCAAGGGAGAGCTGAACCTGAACCAGAAGCTGCAGCCGTACGTCGCGCAGCAGCAGCAGCCGACGCAGCGGCCATTCATCCCGTCGCAGCAGATCTCGTCTTCGGGCCCCATCTCGAGCGTGCCTCTGTTCCGGCACCAGATCCAGCACCAGAACCCGCAGGAGGTGTACCAGCGCCAGCAGGCGGAGTCGCAGTTCGCGAGCTCGGCGCAGCTGTTCGCGCAGCAGCAGCAGCTGCAGCAGTCGCAGCTGCAGCGGGACCGCGCGGCGGCGCGCGCGCAGGCGCAGCGCGGGTCCCCGGCGCGGCCCGCCCCGCAGCAGCAGTACTACTTCGTGGCGCCGCGCGACGCCGGCGTCTCCGGCGGACAGATCGACGCCTTCCTGCGGGGACACGGCATCCAGCTCTAGTTCTAAGTGAATACTCTAGGTAATTGACTTTCGATCGCTCTTCAAGGCCGTGGGGGCCGTGTACATACGATGTCTAATCAGTACCTTATCAACGCTAGTGTTAAGTCGTACGTAAGCGTTTTGTGCGTGATAGTCTCATAGTGCGCTCATGTTCCGGGGCGTTTTGTAAAAACTTACAATTAGTAATTTTGTAATATTTTTGTTTAATAAATAATAAATTATATTTTTTACGATAATGTTGGTGTTATTTTGCCTAGTACCTTTACTAATTGGCCCAGTTATAAAACCGCGGCTCGGTAATGAGGTAATAGGTGTAGCTGTCAAACTACTAATTAACATGGACTAGTTGTTAACTCGGTACGAGTTCCGCATTCAGTCATAGGAGTCACGAGTTATTTATATTTAGATAAAGTTGCAAAATTAACTCGCGTTAACTAACAGGTTGTTTGAATTGCTAATTGTTTACATGTTTGAAGCATCAATTTGTAATATTGGAATTTATTTATTTTTTTATTTTGATAAAAGTTATTGTAAATTAAGTAGTCCTTTTAGCTAGAATGATCTTTATTTTAAAATTTACATAAGCTTATAAACGACTACACGTCTACCATTTTTGCAATCCCTAGAACAAGTGAATAGCTGCCGACTAGACAGATTGACATGCCAAAAAGTATGCAGGATAAAAGTACGAGCAGGATAATTGCGAGAAATTGTATGGATGTGTATTAGTATTATCAAGGGCTCCGACTATGTTAAAGGTTTTAAAATTATAATAAAAAAAAAACAAAAAAAAAACGCGAACTGCACTTGTACTTCATAAAAATATTCACAAAGTTGGCAATCGAAAAAGGTGCTATAGAAGCTGGGCTTTTGCGTGGCTTTTGCAAACGACCACAACTTCCTATGAGTAGCGTAACATGTTCCCAGCAGTAGCACAAGGTGAGTAATACCAAACTTAAGTTTTACATGTGTTATAATGTCAAACTTATTACTAAACAGTTTGTGGCCAATAAAGTCTCCTTGACATTCAAGTAGAGTAACATTTAGTTGCCTATGCGCAGTAGTGATTCATGCTCTATTTTTTTTATCTTATTACATTGATTTAATAAGGCTTTTTTGATTACGTTTTATAGCAAATCGAGGTCGTTCAGATATAAAAGGTATACCTTATTTTAAGTGCATAAATATGTATTTTATTGACATTCGTGAATTCCTTTTTTATTACTTACTTAATTTAATTCGTAAATTAGTACCTAGTATTATTGTTAGAATATGTAGGTACATTGATAATTTCTGCAAGTACTTATTAGCACAAAATATGATTGAATGAAATTTAGGTACATTTTCCCTGGTTCTACCTATTATATCAATATTTTCGAATTTAAAGTATTACAGTCTAATTAATGATTATATTGGGACACTCCTTCTCACCAACCTATCTAGGTTCTTTGGTTAGTAATAGCCATGAAGGAATAAAGCAATGGAGAACACATGAAATCGCATTTGTTCAAAAACCAATTTGTCGCATTTTGTTAGGGAAAACGTAAGATTCGACGGCAGTGATCGGTGGACATCAAATATCTTCTTCAGGAGAGTGGTGTCAAAACATTGGAATAATTATATGCAAAGTTAGTAAAAATATCCGTACTTATTAGTAACTACATACAAAAAAACAAATTAAAGGCTCCGTCTTGGTAGCCAAACTCTGTTTACATGTTTACCAGTCTTAATTTTTTCTATTCCTGTCTTACGTGCTTATACTGTCATCCTAACTTTGTTTTCGTGGATCCAGAGTTAGTTAGTATGTCTGAAATAAAGAAAGTTGTTAGTCTTTTTTCTTTACTAAGTTTGCAAAATGCAAAAAATAATTAAGAAAACCACTTACCTGTAAAATAATATTAATATCCAATTCATCTTGTAACTCCATGTTCTAGTGTGCTTGCCGCACCATTTTGACTGCACAATCAGGCAATATTTTCGTTATATTTATTTTTTAAAGTGATATATGTCCTGAGTAAGTACGTAAATAGACATGAATCCCGACTGACAAATATTTTTCGATCTCGCTGTGCGTACTTAGTTCCCGCAGGAGCCCTGCATGTGCCCTCCATTGGTTTATTCCTTCATGGTTATAGTTAAAGGAAGATGAAACTTTACACTATCTATCTAGGTTATTTAAACAATAACTATAAAACCCTTTTTAATCCAATTCCTATAGGTATAAGATAGTATATTTCGCACCTTTAATCTAAAACTGTAAATTTACATTTAAAAAAATCGCCTACTTATACAACACTTTATAGGCTTTATAGTTTTCAAATAATATTTTATAACTGTAGGGTAGTTAATGTAGAGTGGTAGGACACTAGTTTTCCTTACGCGTTGCCGCGTCGTCACGTACGCGAAAGGATCTAAACCGCCTGCCTATTATATCACGTAAATTTTAGGAACGCCTAAATTATTTTAAATTAATATAAAATAAATCTTACGCTGTACCTATATTTTTGATCATTTACAAAACTTAGATTTCGCTTGGTTTTTATGCAGTTTTATTATATTTTAATTTAATAGAGCCGTAAAATCTTGTACTCACTATTGAACTATAATCAAGGAATTAGGCTAGGAGCAAGTTGATTTGAAAAATTGCATCGTTTAATAATATAAGTACATACTTATTAATAGTTAATAGTAGGTGATTTCTCGTGTACCAGATCATTGTGTACTGTATTCCTCAAAGTTTTTTTAGCCTTCTTCTAATTACAAAAAGGTAAAGTCTTGAGAGTTTGTATGCACAAAGTAACTACGGAAATTGAACCAATTTGAAATAATAATGTTTACTAGCAGAAAGCTACCTTTATTCTTACAATACTAGTAAAGTAAGATTAAATAGTTACTTGATCGTCCATTGGGTTTGGGAATATGTACAACTACAAGAGTATATCCCTACTTAATATTATAAATGTAAAAATGGTATCTGTCTGTCTGTCTGTGTTCCGCTTTCACGTCAAAACGGTTGAACCGATTTTATGAATTTTGGAATAGACATACTTTAACATACTGGGATGAAAATGGGCTACTATTAACCGCAAGAATAAGTCTCATACCCTCCGAACAATCACTTCTATCGCAGACGAAGCCGCGGGTTATAACTATAAATTAATTTGAATAGTACGAGAATCTGCAGTAGCGACCTCTACAAACAGTCCCATGTAATAAACTACTGCTAACGACTACACATATGTATAAACGTAAAAGACTTATAGTCAAAGTACCTTTCACCAGCAATTATTCGTCAGAAGAGTTAGTGTTTAAGTTTCAAAGTAGATGGCGTTATTCTCTTTATTTATCTCTTAGCTTAATTTAAGTATCAATAAATAAGGTTACCAATTCATTGTGATACTTTTTGTAAAATTACCACCAGTTTTTGAATTGGGAATTTCAAGTTTAGTATATTTTAAAAGTACGGCATTTTGGTTTTTAACCATACACATACATAATTTTGGCCGACTTGCTCACAAAATATTGAATAAACTTTTTCTGAATGTTTTTTATTTACAAAATTAAATGAAAATACAACCTAAATGATGGCGATAACCGCATTTAATTTGTTGGTTGGGGAGGAGATACTGGACAAACAGACACAATTAGCGACTTGGATTTATACTATGTTATGATGATGATGATGATGATGGGAAGGCTTGTGGGTATTTGTGATTGTCACTCTTTCATGCAAAAACTACTGAAATGATTTGATGAAAATTGTTATCAAATGCAAAAATACTTCGAAAGCACATGGGCTATAACATTACAAATTTTAAGAAATGCAAATTAGCTGCAGGTGAAACGCAAAGCTAAAATAGTCTTTCAAAGTCGGTGCGGACCTACAGGAGCACTAGCGGTGGGTCACCTGCAGCTTTTGACCTGCAGCTATAGTATAAGCTCAACGTGAAAATGTAGTGAAAAAATATGACTGCATTGCAATCTCCATAAATAAAAAAAATATTTTTCATACCTATATCCAATTTTTCTTAGGTTTGAGTTATTTTAGTTAAAAAAATTAGTACATCCGTTTTCATAATAGTTGCTTTTGTTCTCAAAAAAAGTAGCCATCCACTTCCACTTGCAGCTTCGCCTACCTGCCTACCTAATTAAAAATATACGTAGTAAATTAACTTTTTAAAGTATGTAGTACTTAAGTTAATTATTAAAATCCTGAAAGTGTCGCGAAACACGCCAAAAATAATTATTCAATAATTCTATCTCTTTATAATATACTAGTGGCCGCCCGCGACTCCGTTCGCGTGGAAGTCGGTTTCCCGTGGGAATGAAAAATTTTCCCGCGGCAAAAAGTACCCTATATGTTATTCTGATGTATAACCTATATTACTGTAAAGTTTCATAAAAAATCCGTCCAGTAGTTTTAACGTGAAAGAGTAACAAACATCCACCCATACATACTCACAAACTTTCACATTTATAATATTAGTAGGACGTAGATATAAACAAGTTGTTTTGTAAATTCTGTCACAGTATCCTCAAAGTACCTAAGTACTCTGATTTACAGTGGGAATTATAAGTGTCCTACTTGTATGTCATGATGCAAAACCTTCAATACAGAAGCAAGAACTTTATGATTTTGCCGTCGATAATAATTGCTTTTACTTTTCTGCAATTCGAAGTATTGCCAACATGTTATGTACAATAATAGCAACAATGTTCAAATGTTAAATTTAAATGTACAAATTAACATGTTAGATTTAATACCTATGCAGAAAATCGTAACTGATCTAAACAATGCGCAATTTAACAATAAATATAACTTTTTCTAAACTAAATCCTTTTTTTTGTTTATTCAAAGTACAAAACAATTGATTTACAATTAGTATCTTTTGGGTCTAATCTTTATTTTTTTCTAACCTCTCCTTAAAACTTATTTTTTATAGCCACAGGTAATCTTTAAACAAAAAGTTAAGAAGTACTACATCAGTCACTATATTTTCAGCTACCTTTAGTCCCAGTTATTGTATAGTTTCTATATAATAAGTATCTTCCAGGTAGGTAAACACTGCGGTTCCCATAAGAGTATAATGCACGCCACGGTGGTAGATTCGAATCTGAGTTAGGTAACAATTTGATCTGATGAGGAAGAAAATGGGAGTTAGAGCTGATAACTTATGTTTATTACGATAATGTAGGCTAATTGATATTGCTGGTGTCATGACTAATTTGAGAAATAGTTACTGATAAAGATTGTTTACGACTATGTCAAAAGACGGTTCTTTTTCTTTCACAAACAGTTCACAAACTTTTTTAGTATTTTATTTTCGTAGTCGTACCTTTTCTTTCTTATGGTGGAATTAATAAAAGTTTTTAGTACAAACTCATCAAGTTTCAGATACCTAAAGACTACGTATTGAATTGCAGATGTGGTGACCATCTTATTTACTGAGTAGTTCCCGGTACAAGCGGCTTGACGTGTCTTTCGAAGCATAGACACTTGGGATGTTAAATTACCTAGGACTGACCATGTGACGATCTTGATTTACAAAACAACACACACACAGATCAGTCTAGGTATTGAGGTTCAATTTAGTTACTAAACTGTTTGTTAGAGTTTAATGAGCTTTAATGTTTAATTGTATGATTCTTTATAACGAGAGATTTTTGTAGGTTATTTAAATACCATCATATTAAATAGTAAACCTTGAAAATATTTTTAAATGCATGTTTTGAATAAAGAGTCAGCCAGTAGGTACAAAAACCATTTACAACAATAGAAAAGTCAGTGTGTCTGTTTGTCATACTGCTGCATTGTCGAAACAACAATCGAGTATTTAAAGTAAATAGACGAAGTAAAGGATTCTGAAAATATGCACCTTTTTTCTCACGGTCGGCTAAATAGGCATTATCATTATGCACCATGTTCTTAATGAAAACCATGGGAAGGACATAACTAGAAGCTTTATGGTGTAAGCAATTTACAGATTCCCGAGATAAATATAAACTAGATTGCGACCGCGAGCGCATTAATCACGGCGAGGGATAATTAAAATCTTCATCCAAAACGGTCCAGTCTCATGACATTGCCAAACAAAATAAAGATTAATTTGGGAACAACCAAAAGAGAATACCACAAACACCTGACATTGAATGCGCCGTGGGAACAGACAGACAAACACCGCCCCTGCTTTTAATAACATTCATACAACCACGAAAACAATTGAGTAATTAAAAGTACCGACATTACCAACTTGTACTTAGTTAGCTGACATCTTACAGTCGCGTAACAAGTACGAGTATGTCACAAACTATTGATAATTCGCAAAAACTCTCAAAACATTACCTACCTACATGCTTACACATGAACAAAACGACTTGGACAATTAAACAATTGGGATCTACTGGGTATATGTAAAGAAAAAAGATTTTCCGTTTCAGATAATGAAATGACAACAATGGTGGCGTTTGCGCAAGGCGTTCGCACGCGGCTGCGTGGTGAGTGGGGCATTATTTTATATAGGGGAGTAGCGACGCCGGCGCAGCCGTAATGTCGACATGTCGCGATGATGCTGCTCGTGGTGCTCGCGTGCGCCGCCCTCGCCGCCGCCGACCCCCCCTCCCCCCCGACACCAACCAACGCCACCAAAGAAATACTTAAAGCAAGTGAAACAGGACCCGCTGACCCCCAAAAAGTAGACATAGTTAAACAAATCCGCCGCCTGAATGACGACGGCTCCTACACCATAGGATACGAGGCGGGCGATGGAACCTTCAAAATAGAGAGCCGGGACGTGCTCGGGAACGTGAAGGGGACGTTCGGGTACATTGACAAAGATGGCGAGATCAAACGGGTGACATACTCGTCGTCCAGTGACGTCACTCCTGTGCCAGTGTCGACAACCTCCACCACGATGAGTACTCCGGCAATGCTTGTGCGAATGAATAAAACTGTGTCAACCACAAGAAGACCACTTCCCACTGTTGTTTATCCCACGAGATCCAGCAATTCTCTTCGATCGACTACAGCTGCTTCAGGAAGACGTAGACCTGGTAGCGTTACATCGAGAGTTGCGACCACTGAAGAAACTACAACAGAGAAACCGCTCGACCAGACCACCAGCAACATTCTCAACTTATACAAATCAAAGTCTGATGAATCAGTGAGGGTAACACAACGTGGCCATTCGCCAAACAATAACGAGGATTTATCCTCCAAAGCTACCACCATGAAGTCCCCATATACTGTGAAGCCCGTTTACGAATCCACGACCGAAAAGAAAGTTACGATTGAACCAAATAAAGCTAATACCATACGGCGAGAACTGACTGGAACCACTTCGAACCCACACATGATCAATTTAAGGCAGTCTTCAGGGGACGATTCTAGCGACGTATATGGCAGCCATCAGTATCTGGGGACAGTCCGGCCTTTGTTTACTACCACAACACCGCGACCGAGACTAGTGCCAATTCAATCTCTAGTGGCCGCGAGGCAGAAGATTCAGCAGCAGTACCAAGAGATACCAGTGCAAGAACAGGAAACTACAGAACAGGCAAGTACCGGTCGTGTGTTTGACCAGGAAAATGTAGTGACATCAACTCCAGTGCCAGTTGTTCATATTCCTTCACAAAGAGAGCTTGACGAGAGGCTATATCAACAACCTATTTACCGTAGACCCACATCAGCAGTTCAGTTCAGGACCCATGAATACCTTAGAGACAACCCCGGTGCAGCCGTACCAATTGGAAATCAGCGGCCCTTTCTCCATTATGAGCTCCAGAACAAGGTACTGGAGCCGCAATACGTGAAAGAACATTCGAACCAAGCACAAACCAAAGAATCCGCGCCAGAAGCCGTAACAAATGCGCCTTACGAACGACCTGTGACTCGTATAATACCCGTGGCAGTGGATGAGAGAGGTATACCGATACAAGGATATCAACCGAGGTTTACTCAATACCGTCCGGCTCCAATGCCTGCAATACCGGTACAACCTCGATATGAACCTGACCAAGACATGAACTCTATTCAGGCTCCTGTAAGTACTAGGGACCTACGACGATTGCTGCAAATTCTGATACTACGTCAGAATCGCTTGCAAGCGATAATGGACCAGCTGGTGTCACCTGGCCCTCCGTACCAGGCACTACCACCGCTGCGACAGGATCCACGTTACGACTACCGGTACCAGAATATGCTGCGTCAATACCATGATGAAGATCAGTACGACTACCGGTACGACCAGCGGCACTACCGCCAGCAGCGCATGTACCAACAACAGCAATCGAGCTACGATGGAGAGCCTTACGAGAGCCAGCGCTACGTCCCTCGCCGGCGACTGTACAGGAACTACGACACCGCGAGTGCTGCTTCCAACCACGTGGACGAGGCTCCTGAATACCTTCCTCCTGACATTCGCGAGGCATTGCTGTTGAAGATGCTGCTGCTGGCGATCAGCCCGGACTACATGCCGGCGCCGCCGCCGGTCACGGAGCTGACGACGGTGGCGCCCTCCAGGAAGCAGGTGCGCAACATACAGATCCTGGGCGAGGAGGGCACCACCGAGATGAAGGCCATGCAGCGGCACTGAGGTACAAGTACAAACTAACGTAGCACTAATTTATTGGTTCAATAGGTTAACCCGTAGAATACTCATTTGATATGTAAATATTTTTGTAAGTAAAGTTTTTTAGTCTTTCATTATTTTTTGTTTCATTTATCCCTTCTTCATTTGGGTTCGATAGATATTTTTGTATTAAGTACCTTACTAAATATAACGCTACAATTCTAAGAGATGATGACTCTATTTTAAATTTTTCTATTATAACTTGCATTATACTTGCCACTTACATACATTTTATGTAATTTAACACTCTTCACCGTCACGTCACCTGGCCGCCCACATTCCCCCGTTATCTATTTATAAACTGGAACACTTTCGTGACAAACACGACTCTACACCAGTATTGAATCAGTAAAAGTAGTTGTTATTATTATGTATGAATTGTAATACAAGAAATATTCAATGGATGGGTGGAGAAGCTTTTGTTTTTACAAGACAGGTGGTTGTGCAAGTTTGTATTGTCGTCTGAATATTTAAATAAGTTCTTTCGGTCATCAAACCAGCCCCTAAAGCTTGGCATAGATTTACAATGATGCCAAATTCTATGGTATTACAAATAATAACCAACGCAAGTCGGAAACTTAAATTAAAATCTAATTTTTAATATCAAAAGTAACATGGAAAAGAATTTTACCTATACCATTTTTAATTTTAATATATTTTAAATTTAAAGTTTAATTTGAGCCGTTAGAGTTTAAATCGATTTGTAATAGGTATGACCAACAGAATATTGTACCTACTCATAAACCATAATATGAAGCGCCAGAAACCAATCTTAAAACGCCAAGATCCAAAATTGTGTTCTAATTTCCATTACTATACATTCTATCACATTAATATGATTAGCCGTTTCTTAAACATATTCTCTAAAGTGCATATATTTATGTATTCAAGGACAAGTGTATGGTTAATGCGAGTGATTTATATGAAGACAATGGACAGCCTTCACGCTAGGATGAGGTGCACAACGAGGGTAAGTAGCACTCAACCACAGGACTCTTGACCAACTTCTATTAACTTAAGTAATGATGAGAGGGTCATTTGAAGGGTCAATGACAAAAAATGATAAGTTTTTTTTGTTGAACTTCAAGAATTAACACGTTTTAAATGACAAACGAAAACACCTTGTATTTAAACCTAAATGTTAATAATTGTACCCTTTCTTCTTAGTTAAAAACTAAATAATCAAAAACCAATTCTCTTATGAAATGTTGATATTAAAATACAGATTATTTTTCTACCTTTGTTAAGTTGGAGTGATCTATCAATGTTCTGACTGAACAAACAGTGTTACAATTCTTTAGCTAATCTAATTATCTAATTGGTGTGGGAGCTCATCTTAATCTGAAATCTTCTAAAACAAAGCTGTATACGTTACAACAGTTAGCACCAAAACGTGTTTATTTACAATTTACTAGAATACAGGATGTTTCTTATCTATTATATTATACATAAGATATATCTTGTATACAATCTAGTTAATTACTAGGTTTAAAGTTGTTTTCATGACTATTACAATCTGCAACAATCACATATTTTTATCTTCTAAAAATGTATACTACAAATCCGATTGTACGAGTAACTCATGTGATAGATGCCTTTGTAAACATACATATCTTGCCAATGCGATCAAAAAACGCATGTTATTTTTAAAACACGCTGTATAAAGTCTATATAGCACAGTTTTAGCAACCACCTTCATTAACTTCTACTACTAATCACTGGATTACGCAATATCTTGTGAACCATACATACATACATACTATATGAGTGCATTGTTTCCATACAGACCCCTACATTATGGGAGGTCCCACGGCCTCGCGAATATGAAAAAATATTAACAATAGTGGCATATTACATTTTGTAACATTCTTGTCTTTCTGATATATAAGTCAATAAGATTGCGATATAGTTTTAAAAGCCTCTATTAGTGTTATCCAATATTAAATTACGGTTCGATGATATGGATTTTCGCTTTGTGGAATACTTGTAATGTGTTTAGTCATAATTGTACATCATTTTTGAGTTAGTAATGAAATGATTCTCTTATGATAATTTAGTTAATTATAATGTTAGTTGATATGTATAAAAATATATTTAGAATAGTCTGTATTACAAAAATAAGATATCTATAGTTACTATTGCCACAAAAAGCTCTACATATTGAGTAAAAAAAATTGAGAACCAAAATATATGGCGTTTTTTTAATGCATAGTTGAAGAGAATCACAATGAAGAAACTCGTAGAAGAACGAGAGTGGTTGACAATACCGAGTAGATTTGTAAGCTGAAATAGCAGAGAATAGGGCCATAACTCGAAGAAGTGGCCAAAAACTTCTTAGTTAAGACCATGGGCCAGCAAGCGTAGGACGACCCCCGCTTTGGTGGAGGCCTAAAGAATTATGATGATAATGATCACTAAAGAAGCAATATCCTATAGTATTACTGGTAATATATGTTAGAAATATCTTCGCAATAATTTTGGAACCAAATACTTTAAAAAAGTATTTTACTTCGCAAAATCCACTTCAAAATATTCAGGTCAGACTTAGAAGCACAGTTATCTCATTTTTTTGCAATCATTTTTAAAAGTGCTATTATTTCATACCGTACGTACTTGGCGTTACATTAACTTATTTTAGAATATAAGTAACTACTATTACATGACTGTTACATAGGTATGAAATGTTTTTTCCGGGTCATTTTACTTACACTTCAATCATCTATAACGCTGCACGAATTCTGTACTACTTTATTATTTCTATTGCGAATATAAAAACGTAGCAATGAAATACTACAACGCTTTAATAGCGTATCAAAATGAGGTTCATTGAACTTTGTACAAACAAAGTCGTCGTTACAATTCTTACAAGAAAACTGTCATTTTATCATGTGATTATTAAGTGTTATACTAGAAGAACATAATATATGCATTTGGTGTCTGAGTGCTAGGAACTGCTGCTTCTGTTTCGATTATTTAAGTCTTCTGATTGGCTTATACTATTTTGATGAGCACTGACGAGCACAATTATTGTAATAGTACTCGGGACCACTGGCTTGACACTTTATGCCTTTCAAAGCAAATATCAATAGTTAAATGCGAATCCAAAGTTATTTTTAGTATGTTTGTAAGATGAACTTCATGTTTATTGTTTTGTCTAGTCTTAGTAGAAACTGGGTAACAATTTTCATTTTCTTAAATAAATGATTTACTCGACAAACATAAACTTAACTATGTTACTCTCTCTTTAAAAATATTTGCAGGTATGTTATTTTAGTTAGGTGGTGGCGATTTTTAGGCAACCTAAATAAAATAATTTTGTTTATCTACGTTGCATTGCGGTGTACGTGGGGGTAGGAGACTCAAATAAGCTTAAAGAGGAAAGAAACTCACTAATTGCAGGTTAAAAAAACCAATGAAGTATTAAAAAAATTGTATTAAAAAAGTATGCTACATATTTACAGAATTAATTAACTACACTAATAGGACCCAAACGTGATATCGTGTAGGGGGTTCGCGTTGCTCTTCGGCAGAGCGTACTCCTTGAGGAGCGCGTCCAGCATGGAGAACGGCTGCTGCTGGCTCCTCTGCTCGGGGAAGTTGGCGGCGGTGAACCGGGGGGCGGGGGCGGCGGGGGCGGCACCGAAGTTGGCGAACTGGTCGATCTGAGGCGAGGGGCGGAACTGCTGCTGCTGCTGCTTGGGGCGCGGCGCGGGCTCGGGCGCGAAGAAGTCCTGGTTCACGGGGGCGGGGGCGGCGCCGGAAAAGAATTGGGGCTGGAATTGTTAACGATCAGATATTAAATAATCAAGTTTTATTTGTTCCGGTTTAAACATATTGCTTTTATTTAGTTTGATTTTCCTAGAGTAAGCTACTAATGGTGATTCATTGATCAATCAAAACATAAATTCAAAAGACTATTTGGCGTAAGAAGACAAGTTTTTAAGAAGAGGTAGTTACCCTAGGAGGGGCGGGGGCAGATTGTTGTGGGCGGTACTGCTGCTGTGGTGCGGGCTGGGGGCGGTACTGCGGCTGGGGCGCGGGCTGGGGGCGGTACTCCTGCTGCGGCTGGGGCTGGGGGCGGTACTCCTGCTGCGGCTGGGGCCTGCAATTGTCATTAACATTATAATATGCAAAAATAATAAATACGACCCTTCTAAATTTATTCAAATTAATCAGTCTTTTATTAATAATGGGAGTTAAGTAAGAAAAACAAAAAATATGAACCATTTAGAATTTTGTTTTTTAGATTTCCAATTAGAATCCGTAAATAAGAAGAATGTCTGTGTATTCTTCATTACTAAAAGCCCGCAACAAACCAAAGAAATAACAACAAGTGATGCGAAGTATGTTTTCTTTTAATAGAGGTCACTTTTTCCGCGCTCAACATATTTTTCTACTATTTGACCGCATGAAGGTTTGGCTTTTTACGAGATATTTTTTTTAACGGCAGATCTTAATGTTTTCGCATTATCCCTGTGCAAGACGGCGACTTCAACCAAAGAAAACACTGCAAAAGTGCGCGGTAACCACAAAATAGAGGCTTTCTAAAAAGAGGTTAATTCTTTTATCAGTAGAGTTATCAATCAAATACTTAGTTTTAGCACATGAGTAAAGAAACTGAACAGAGACAAAGCTTCTAAAGAGCTAGCAAAATTTATACCTATTTTGGTAGGGTTGGCACAAATGAATAAATTAAAAATATAAATGTACTTTTTTTTCAAATTTTTTATTAAAATAGGATTTTTTTTACAAATTACATACTCTAAATTTTTTTTTTTTATTACTTTTGGTTTTTAATAATTTGTTGTGTCTTTTAATCGAATGATAAATTCTAAATCTAATATAAAGTTTTTTCAAAGAAACACTCACATGGCATATGAAATGTACAATCTTGCAAACGTGCTAATATGTCATTACCAATATTAACATTTTTAATATGAAGATCAATATATTCGCGAAATTTTTGCTCAAGCAATTCAACAAATTCAATAAAATTGTCGAAAGCAAAAACAAAACACGCACAACGTTCGAGCGTCGCGTCACGCCTGCACGCCCTGAGATTGACCACTGGCTGATCTAGTTTGAAGCGGTTTCGGCTCATACGTGACAAGCGGCCAGTGGTCACGCACACACACGCGTTGCACTTGTAGTGATGTACCTGTCACAGCGCATTCGTATGTAGCTTTGTCTCTGTTCAGTTTCTTTACTCATGTGGTTTTAGTATGACAAATGTACCTTTTTGAATAGCTAATGAATTGAGGAAGTTTTTTTTTGTGATTTTTACTCAACATTACTTGATTTTTTTTTCAAAAAATTGCATTTTTTTGTCATAAAACCTTACTATTTTAAAAAGTTGTACTAGGTTTCTTGACTTTTTCTAAAATAAGGACGGTTTTTGTTTAACAAATTTTGATGTAAAATATCATCTTAGTTATCAAGCTACCATAAAATAACAGAACATTAAACTTAATTTTGAATTTTTTACTAAAAGGATTCATTTGAACTTCGAAAATGGGATTTTTTATAAAAAAACTTAAATGTTGCAAAACTCAGAAATTATCAATTTTCGGACATGATATGACCTAATTGACTGAAAATAAGCTCTACTTTAACTCCTTAGAAGGAATGTATCGCATTACCAATCACCCTGTATTAATGAATGTGAGCTGACTGTATACGCTTAATAAAACACTAAACCAATGTTTTTACGGTGAATCGTTTTGTTCCTGTTTAGGTCAAACAATATAGACTAATTCGTTACATGGTAAAGCATGGTTCCCTGTATATTGTAAAAATTTCATAGATGTTCTTCGTCAAAATCAACCATAATAATAAATAAATAATAAATCTCCAGACTGACACACCAACTGTGTGGCCCTAAACTAAGCAAAGCTTGTACTATAGGAACAACACAATGGACTAGGGGAGAACCTAATAACACCCAGAGACAAGCCAATATCGAAAAACCATTTTTACGAAATTGGCCCGACCGGGAATTGAACCCGGAACCTTCCGCTTAGCAGTCCGGGATATATACCGCTGCACCACAGAGGTCGTCGATGTCTCATGTTTACCTGTATTGAGGTTGAGGTTGAGGCTGGGGCTGCGGCTGCGGGCGGTACTGCTTGGCGCGCGGCGCGGGCGCAGGCTCCTCGTAGTCGTAGTCTTGCTGGCGGTACTGGCTCCTGCCACCCTGGGGGATCAAGTTGGAAATAGTAAAACATCGAAGAACAGCAGTACTCTGAGTTGTCAAACTCTTAGTTGTTTATGTAAGCAACGCTGGAAATTAATATTGAAAACAAGTTTTTTTCTCGCTCTATCAAATACAGTATTCGTCTTTAACACCATTTTAAAGTCCCTTTTAAAAATTCCCTGTTTAGACATCAATCACTCTTTTATCGTCCTAGGTACATGGTCTTCTAGTTTGATTTTTTACACAGAGTTTCCATAGCAAGTATTGAATAGACTTCGGAATTCTACTCTCACATATAATATACTAGTGACCCGCCCACGCTTCGCAATGGTGTAAATTTGGCCGACTTCCTAACGAAACTTTGAATTTTGGCTACCTTAAAAAATCTTTTTCTGAATGTTATTTATTTACAAATTAAAATGAAAAAATTACCCAAATGATGGTGAAAGCCGCATTTCAATCTGTCTACTGGTTTAGGAGGAGATAGCGGACAAACATAAAAACAGTCAAAATTAGCAACTTGGATCAATACTATGTTTATGATGCATCAGCCAATGGTCTATTAGCTAATGGAACCTGGCCCCCTACCACGTAACTAGCGTCGATTTGAAATCGACATCGACAACTGTTTTCATAGGCTAAATTGTTAACAATGGCGGGTCTCTAGCCAATGAAAACAGTTGTCGACGTCGAGTTCAAATCGACGCTAGTTACGCGGTAGCCCCCCTGTATCTGCATGCGTCAAGTACCTGTTTCCCGGGGCGTCCCTGGTCGCGCGGGCCCTCGTCGCGCGACTCGTCCACCAGCGTGGGCGGCGCCACCGTGATGCCCTCGCCCGCCGGCTGGAACCCGAACTTGTCGGCGCCGTACTCCACCACGCGCAGCTACAAGCTAATGGAACCTGTATCTAGCACGCGTCAAGTACCTGTTTCCCGGGGCGTCCCTGGTCGCGCGGGCCCTCGTCGCGCGACTCGTCCACCAGCGTGGGCGGCGCCACCGTGATGCCCTCGCCCGCCGGCTGGAACCCGAACTTGTCCGCGCCGTACTCCACCACGCGCAGCTAAACACAATATTATGGGTCAATTAGGATATGTAAGATTGAAATGATTTTCAGCATGCTCAATTATGTATCTATGATCTTGTAGTTTGCTACTTTGCGAAGGATTTGATATTCGAACAAAGTTTTAGCAATAATCGAACAAAAAACCACACAAAGTTTCCAATAAATTTTATATGCGTTTTATTAAGCTGTATTATTATTGAAAACTTAACCTGAAGAATTTCAATTCGTAAAAAAATTGAACAATTAATGAAACAATTGCATTCGTTATTTTATTTAGGAACTTCTGACTTCTTCACGCACCAATATTTTTTTTTTACTTCTACCAAGTAAATAAGCCGTTATTATTGATATGGATATCGTACCTTGCCGGTGTCGTCCTTGTACCCGTACTTGCCCTTCACGTCGCCGGTGGGCGACTTGGTCTCGATCTTGAACGAGCCGTCGGCGCCCTCGTAGCCGTACGTGTACGAACCGTCGTCGTTGTGCCTGGAAGTGTAACACTCAACGTTAGAAACATGATAAGGTTTTTTTTTATAATATAGGTAGCAAACGAGCATGTGGGTCACCTGATGGTCAGTGATCACCGCCGCCCATGACTACCCGCAACACTGCGGGTGTTAGGGGTGTGTTGCTGGGCCTTTGAGAAATTGGGCACCGGATACCGCACTCACCGAACGAAACGCAGGAACATCGTCCCTACTTCACGTCGGTTTTCTGTGCGACGGTGGTATTTCACCGGTCGAGTCAGCCCAGTAATCGCTGCAGACAGAGCCTACAGCTAGACTCTACCACTCTCAAATGGATGTTGTTTGGAAGGTAATGCAAAAGTGCAGTAATCGCGAAATAAATAGTTATTTGGCGGTTAAAGGGATCTCCCCTTTATTAGGGCATGGGTCTAATGGATCACTTTGTTTTTTCCTGACTGTCGATTGGCTTCCTAGCTGTTTGCTGTTTTGCATTTACAGCATCTCAGCACTAAAGGCACTCAGACTAGGCCACTGAGATAACTTAGGATAAAGGTGTTTAAACCAAGCGCTGTGAATTGTACTGTGGTCGATATGTAGAAGTTGTCACAGTCATTGGTATTATGCTTCATAATGATGCTAAGAAAAATGACAAATCACCGTGACAAATACAAGCAGATGAAGCAGTAGGAGCATTCACATTTTTAACTAATAACTTTTGAACTTTTTGTCTAAATATTATTTTACTTTTTATAGATTTTACAACAGATTCGATTACGCATATAAAAATAAATTTAACAAACTTTAAAACCTATTTTAAAAGTTAATCTCTTACAATACGATGAGTTATTAGCTTATAATAAAAAATCTAAAAATTTATTATCCTCCTTTTAATTTAAACATTGATGAAACGGACAAACTTGTCTATAGGTACAAATTTATAATAAATAAATTCAAATGATAAAAACCAGTTTCGTGGGAAAAAAGTCGGAAACTGTTACCTATTGTGATCCAAAATTAATTTTAAATTTACATACCTACATTAACATTTCAATTGTGCTAAGTAACCAAAAGCAATTTATTAAACTCGTTATGCTTAGACAAAACAATGTTTAAGTCAACGCATATTAATGACTAGTTATATACGCCTGCAGTTTCGCATACGGTAATATTTAGAAATGTCGTTCCCTAAGTTACTCCCCTGGGGTAAAAAGTATTGATAATTTAGTGGAATTAAAGCTATCTATCATTAGTTTATCCTAGTTATCTTTTAGTCAAAATTAATAATTTAGAGTTTAATGACTACTAATATACCTGTTAAGATTTTAATCCTAATATATTTCCAGTTTATACCTATGAGAAGTAGAGTTTTCTATATCCTTCCGTCAAATTTCTTTATCAAATAACAGGGACTTTTGCTTAGTTAAGACACCCCTCCACCGATACAGTGTACGAATTCACTATAATCACCACCAATAATAAGTGTTATGGAGCAAGAGTTCGTGAACCCCAGACTTTCTGGCGTTTATCTGCCAAAGCCACGGTGACCCAAACAGCATAATAGGCCATCGTTCATAGTATGCGCTGACAAATTCAGCTTTTATAAAATTACTAAGTTCTGCGGTTCACGGGCTCTTAGACCACTACATTTATAACGATACTAATGGCCGCCCGCGACTCCGATCGCTTGGAAGTCGGTTTCCCGTGGGAATGAGAAGTTTTCCCGCGGTAAAAAGTACCCTATGTGTTATTCTGATTCATCCAAATCCGTCCAGTAGTATTTTTTATGTGAAAGAGTAACAAACATCCATCCATACATCCATACTCACAAACTTTCACGTTTATGATATTAGTAGGATACGCAAAATACTAACTTGTTAATCTGCTTAAGAATCGGCACCGGGGTGACCTCCTCCTTCTGCTGCGAGGGGATGTAGCGCGCGGGCCGCTCCTCCTCGCGGTACTGCGCCGCGGCGCACGCGCAGATGGCCAGCAGGGTGCACTGCAAGGTAACATGCGCTGGATTAGATGGTGGGTTAGATCAGGGGTAATGTGGGGTGGAAACTAGTAGGATACCAGAAGATCACGATGTTCAAAGAATGGAGAATAGTTATAATGACTTCACTATTATTAAACCTGATTTTATAATACTTGAGCAGTGTGCTATTGTTTTGTCAAAAGCTATATGAGTTAGTGGCGGAAAAATCTTGCCGCATATAAAAACGAATAAAATGTTAAGTTTTTAATACTTAAAGTTAAACTTATTAAGTAGTAAGTAATTGATGAATTTGACCTGGAATGTTAAAACAATTCCAAGCGCATTCACACTTAATTAGATAATTAAACTGTATTAATTTCACAATTTAATTACTATTTCACTTCATTATTTTATGACATTTGCGTCAAGTCCGTCAAACGAATGAAATCGTTAGTTCAACCACAATGCCGATATTTTAACTAAACTAACTGCCGCAATTTCCAAACCGACCGTTATCCTTGACACGGGCTTTTGCACCGTTTACGAAAAAAAGGTTTATGTTTAGATGTGGCAAGTTTACGGTGCATGCGTATGCGTGCCGAATTACTAGAGTTTCATATAATATTGTTTACATAATATCGAATAAATGGTCAGATATGACATTACGGTTGCGCTCGAATGATTTTGAGGTATGTTTTTATATTTTATAGCCACGAAAATTACAGACAATATAAATGAACGATAGTTCGTACACAATAAAAGACGTCGAAAGCAAATAAAAGTTTCAACATTTTGCAGTACCTATCAAGTACTTAGATACCGAATAAGTATTTTTGATACGCGTTGACCTAAAACGAATAGGCTGTAAAACGTGTAATATTTTTTGTGCAATAAATATTAATATTTAAAACTTAAAGTTACCACGATGCTGCAAGCCAATTATAAAACAGTGCTACACACGTGACCATTGACGGCCTACGTCCATCAATAATGCGGATATGAAAGTAGAATCCGCAATGTACGCTGAATGGCGCTCGCAGTGAAATGTCAATGTGAATGTCAAGGGCGGCCACACGTCCGGAGAGCACGGGAGTGATACGATTACATAAATTAACAAATTTCCTAGCATTGACTGCAAGGTCAATATCTATCTGGTTTGGTGTAGAGCAAGTGGTATTTGGTTTTAAACTTGTTACATCGGATAATAAGGATATTTTAGCTATATCCGTATTTAGTAACTTATTAACTTACAATGAGAAAAAATAACATAATATTTTGTGAATACATTGCTGTTTTTGTATCGTACTGCTCTACAATTAAAGCTGAGACAGCAGCAATGTACTGTGATAATTATTAAAAGTCTAGTTTTTGTTTCGAGTACCGCCGCAGTCGTTTCACGTCCAGGCAAGGACGGCGGACTTGTTACTATCAATATAAATCCAGCGATACTGAATAAATTGTATAAAAGGTAACAGAAAGTGGTATCGTTAGAGGCCATATTTCTGGGACAGTCACCACCGCACTCGTCCAATTAAACGAAAATAACCCTTAACGGCGTTGCCATAGCGACGATAATGAGATATTAATGACGTTTGATAAATCTGTCAATGTTAACTCAGTTTGATTGTGGAATGTAATGAAATACACTGATATGAAATTTTAACCGAATTGGCTAAAGAGCTTTAATAAAAATGAAGTACAATCGTAGTGTCAGTTAAATCGAATGTGATAAATAGTTTAGTAGCTGCAATAGAAATTACACTTGTATCACAAACTTGAGACTTGCGCGGGCGCTGCGTTGCACAACGCTCTACTTGTTATCTACAGCCGTCGGTAGATTGGAATCATTGAGTATTATGTTGGACTGCTAGGCAGTTTGACACTTGTAGCTATTGCTTTTTAACTGGTAATGCAATATTGCTTGTTGAACTTTAAAAAAGTATGACACACGCAGATGGCACTACGAAAAAAAGTTTGTCATAACACGATTTTATAAGTTAGCAACCAAAAGCTGTTTAGTCTTAAAGGCAACAAAGTTTTAAATTGAAAGTACACAATAATGTAACTCATTTACATATTTGCATTATTTCAAATACAATTAACTGCTTTAAAATTGAGCACACCCGCGGACTTAAATTAGTAATAAACAACTTATTGTAATGCTGCATTGCATTCCACTGATACCAGGAGGTTATGTAAAACTTCACCTCATTTAATCAAGTCGGGCAACAAAGAAACTAGTACACACTGTGACGTCACGCAACATACTTTGTCTTATCTTATCAGTTACATATCAAATCATTCCAATAATTAAAAAAAAACAATAAATTTTCAAACGTCCAAAAAATTTCACCGTTAATTTTTTCTTCCAAAAAAAAACAAAAACACTTTTATTTCACACGGATATTAAAAAAATATTTAAAATAGGAACATACCAGTCTGAGCAACGGCGCCATGTTGTATATTCGGAGGCCGGCGCGGGCGCAGCTCGGTTATATACCCTCGCGCGGGGGGGGCCTTTCACCCGCCCCCGGGGTGACACCCGCCGCCGAAACTAAATAAGTGACAAATTAAGAGTGTTGTCAAAATTGACATTGAAGGTAAGCATCAAATGACAGCTGATGAGTTAAGAAAACAAATAAATAAATTGAGGTGTTGACGGATGTGCGTCCGGTGATTTAGTTATTGTATTTTAACGAAGGTAATAAATATGAAGGGTAACCCTTTCCTCTATCTTGTAGTTATTATTCTTGATATAGTTACTTACTTTTGTTAGAGTTTATTTTTAAGAATATTATTAGTTTTAATATGTGCTGCTTTTGAATTTGACTAGAATAAACCATAAGTTTAAAAAGTAAATTGTTGGAAATTAATCTAATTATTTTAAAACTATATGATTGAACTTCCGTTTATGTGTTTTTGAATAACGTTCTAGATGTATTTTTGAAATAAGAAAGAAAGTGAAAAAGAAATGAAAAGCGCGAGCATTGTTTTGTGATTTTGGTTTTAAGTTAAAAGACAATATAGTTTTTTTGTAAAAGTGAAGAATTGTTATTTTATTCTAATCTTTCTAAACTTTAAAGTAAAATTTTTATTAGAAAGCACTTCATAGTCACTTAACTTATAAGTGCTAAAATTATAATACTAATAGGTATGAAAGAATTAAATTCCTAAAATAAACCTATGACCAACGCCCTATTTTCATAGATTTCACTATAGATCTATTTCAAATTTATTCTATCTGCTACTATATCTTATAGGTAATCTTTTATATAAATTTTTATGGTGATATAGATTTTTCTATGCAGGTACTTGGGAAAAAACCGAAAGGG
The DNA here is from genome assembly GCA_916618145.1 of Emmelina monodactyla. Classification (NCBI taxonomy): domain Eukaryota; kingdom Metazoa; phylum Arthropoda; class Insecta; order Lepidoptera; family Pterophoridae; genus Emmelina; species Emmelina monodactyla. The sequence continues at coordinate 811,613 of OU745300.1, forward strand.
CAAAGATATTTCATTAACTGAGAGATAAGTAGTTGTTTGGTACAATCCATTTTTATTAGAATTACTAGTGGCCGCCCGCGACTCCGTTCGCGTGGAAGTCGGTTCCCGTGGGAATGAGTTTTCCCGCGGTAAAAAGGACCCTATGTGTTATTCTGATGTATAACCTATATTACTGCAAAATTTCTTCTAAATCCATCCAGTAGTTTTTACGTGAAAGAGTAACAAACATCAATACATCCATACTCACAAACTTTCACATTCATAATATTAGTAGGATAGTAGGGATTGTATCACATCACAGATTATTTTGTGCCTATTAGGACAAATTGGTAATAAAAGAGGAAATTAAAAGAAACAACATAATTAGTAGAAATTAAACTCATTTTAACGGGTTTTACGTATATTATATTATATTACACGCGTATCATGGGTAGAATAGGTACCCGTGACCACGGCATTTGTTGAAATGAAACGTCAGATAATCAAAAATAAATAAAAATAATTGTAAACTGTATAACTCATACAGCCAGATTTGCAAACAAGCACATAACTACCCACCATCTGCTAACATTTGAACCCTGCCAACTATTGCGTAGAACCGAACAAAAGTAATAAAACGCGAAATAATTAATTTAGCGAACCATTTCCAAATTACATATTTACAACATGACCCACTGTGTTGTTTACACAATATTATCATCATCGAATTATTTTTTATTCTTCAAATTTGTTACCGCGTTGATGTCTTTTCTATTGTCTTCGTATGGCCACGGCAAATTTAATATTTTTCTGTAGATTAAATCATTGTTGGTATGTTCGATTGAGTTTTTTTTAATAAGAGGATCTTGTTTACATATATACTTAATACTATTGATATATTCTTTTTCAGTCGCAGCTTTTCTTGTCAATTATAAATATATTTTAGGGTTCCGTACACACGGGGTAAAAACAGGGCTACTTGTTTTTATTTCTTCTATGTAGGACGTCTATTTATACGAGAATTTAGATATTGCCTTGATTTGATTGTTTGTTCAATGATAAATAACAGTTAAATATCTAGAACCAGGCGAAAACGTGAGGTTTTCTTTCGTAAATCTTAATCTTAATTAATGAAATCGGAGCCATGATTCTAAACCTCTTCTGAAACTTATCTTACTGTTGAAAAAATGTTCTAAACACACACCTAAAGTTATCCCTGCGCCTATCCTTTTCTTTAGGACAGTTTTTTTTTTATTTCCTACTTATAATTTCCTTCTTTTTGGCTGTTTTCTAAGATTATTTTTTTTGTATTCAAAAGGCCCGTAGCTTAACAAAATCTTTAGCTCTTTAAAACAGGTAAAATTGTAACAAAAATGCTTCTTCTATCTACAGTACCGAGTCGAGCAAAAAAGCGGCCTGGGCTTATTATCCTTTTCACGATTAGGTATTCCATCAGGTACCATAATTTCAGAACTGCACGTCTCCAGCGCGCATGTCGCAAGTAGTATTTGCATGTGACGCGCATGCGCCGAGTGACATACCTAAATACGCGACCGACATCGCTAACGTTGTTCTTGTCGATGAATGCACAATAGTTCTACTTTAGAGGTTTTTTCGGACGTTGCATCAGATCTGATCGACTGCGAACTAAGAGTAGTGAGCTAATAACAGACGTAATCTTGTTGGAGATCTTGCTTGATTTGAGTTATCAATTAATGGATTGTAAAGTAAAGAATATGCATTCTTAATAAAGGCGTATTTTATTTTTTTATTGATTATATGTATTCAGTTTACGATGACTTTATTTTGAAATGATTGCTCACTTCCGAAGTGTTTGCTTAGATGTAAGAATATAGGAGAGTATTTTTAACCTATCCAGATTATTAAGCTGAGTATTGAATAGACATATTTTATATAATTATATTAAAATATTTTTTATATTATAAATCGTTTTTTATATTTTATACAGAAATGGGTCTACTATACCGAAGGTTCAGGGTGCGATCCTCACTGGGGTGTCCCACAAATTGGGTATTTTCCAAATTATGTATATGTTTATCACGCACAAAGGTGAAGAAAAACTTCGTAAGGAAACCAGCATGAAAGGATGATTATCCATCATGTGCATCCACCAACCCGCATCGAGCCTGCGTGGTGGATTACGGCTCAAACCCTCTCGCTATCCGAGAAGGAGGCCTGTGCTCAACTATTGGGATATATACAGGCTATTATTTTATAAAAAATGTATTTTATCGAAGCATTTAAGATAATTAAGGCCGAAATACAATCTGGATGTACAGAATACTGAGGTGATTTATAGAGCTTGCTCGATGATTTAGGCTTGATTAGGTGTTCAAACAAAGTCTATAATAAGCATTATAGATAGATTACTAGATAAATGAATGCTTTATAACACACAATGGAAAAAATAAAAACTATCTCTCCCTCTCTACGCAGGTCTGGTCAATGTGTGGTCACTGCTCCAAAGAATATTATTTCTCCATCGAATCCGGTCGGAAGTAGCCGTCACTAGCTCGTAGAACCAGGATATATGTAGCCCATCACCTGGTCAGATCACCGGGTTGCTGACCGGCCTCGTAGTATAAGTGCTTAATAATAAATAAGATAAAAACCATCTCATTTTACTAAATGCTTTAAAAAAACATAGGGGAATATAAAATTAAACTTATTTTAACGATTACTTCGCATTCATTAATTTAATTTTCCGACGTTTCGGTATTTTTACAAACAAAATGATCGCTTAAAACAAGGGGACATAACTTTTGAAAAGTAAAAGGGCTATTTTACTATATTGACACTTTCCCTCATAATGTCTATAGTCTGCTTAATATCTAAATACTACAAATAAATCTAATTCGATATTAATTAAGTTAGCAACAGAGAACTAGGCTGGATGACCCCGCGGCCTTGGCGCCCGTTCTACAATCCACTCGTGCGCCGGTCAGCTACTGGCGCACTTCAGTATGTAGATTAACGATGGTATAAGTGAGTTGATAACGAGGGGTTTACGTATTAGTGACAGTAGTTTATGGTTATTGGTTAACAAATCGGTAGGTACTTAAGTTCAAGGGACATTGAAAGTTTCGAGTGGAACTATTTTAAGTCGGCAGTTTATTGATTCGAATACAAAAATATACATTTACGTAAGCAAGTGCACACGAAAAATATCTATAAAATAGCCAAACGACTTTTAATTTAAGTGTGTAAAATAATAGAGTACTCAGAAGTAATACGACGGACTCATGGGACACTCCCAGCAGAACCAAAGTTTCTAAATAGGTTTACTGTAGGTACTATTAATTAAAAATCGACTTATGTATTCTGAAGTATTTATGCAGCCTCTGTGGGGCAGCGGTTTATACACCGGATTGCTAAGCGGATGGTTCCGGGTTCGATCCCCGGGTCGGGCCAATGTCGTTAAAATGGTTTTTCGATATTGGCTCGTGTCTGGGTGTAACTTCTCCCCTAGTCCATTATGTGGTACTTATAACACAAGTGCTTATTGCAACTTACTTTAGGGCCACATAGTTGGTGTGTTAGTCTGGAGATTTATTATTATTATTATTTATTATTATGTATAGTTTTGCGGTCCCATTATACTTCAAACTTCACACAATGTTTTAGAACTTTCCATAAAATCTTGTCTAATTGCCATGATGTAACGTTGCACCTATTTGCCTATTACCACAACCAGTCTGCCTCCCAAAGCCCGCATTCCTCCCTGAGGTCAATTATAATAATTATATTACTTATATCGCTAAATGTGTGTACACTAACAATAGTTTCATTATTTTCGCGGTCAATTTGATTAATTCTAGTTTTCGGGGCAGGTAGTGATTGAGGCTTGTTTTGGTAATTAAAGCTTTGGAATGTCAACTGGGTGATTAGTGGTCATAGCTTTTTAACTATTTAAGTTACGTCAATGTACATATTAAATAACAAGGTGATGTTAAGCTGTTACAATTATGAGTAATTATCAAGTAAAGATGTTTGATTTTCACTGACAATGATGTGGCTACGTTTGCAGTTAATAAAACTTTACCCTTATCTATATTGCAACATATTTATGTTTGAACTTTAGCGATATAAAACCTTTTTGTTTTAAGAAATGCATTAAACTTTAGAAACTTAAAGCTTAATAGTTCGCTTAACAGAAATCCATTTTACAAATGACTCATAAGATCCATCAAAAAGTCATCTTGAAATGCCAACATACAGTTTTCAGACTCCATTACTCGTGTATCAGTCGTTATTTAATTTATGACTACCCGCAGATTGTGAACTGGTTCTGTCGCGGAAGCGGCTGCGCCGGAGTCGACCTTGGGACCACTTTCATGTGACGTTTTATCGTGTGTCGTTTATGTATGGACTTTTATGGATGTACAAAAACCAGATCAAGATATTGTACTCAAAGAGATATAAAACTTATAAAGAGTGTAAGTTGAGTAGTGCCTGGCAAAAAAGTCGGGGTTTTGTTTTTAAGTTGGTGATTTGCTATTTTGTTTTTGAAGGTACTTGAAATTTGCTACGAATGTTTTGTAACTTTGTTATATCCTAAAATATTAATTAATTGAAATTATGTTATTTGAATTAATATTATTTTATAATTGAAAGAATGAAATCGTGATATATCAATAGACTAGTCAGTCATTCGTCTAATTAAGAACCTATTAGTCTACAAAATGTATTAATATTGCATGACACATAATAAATGTATTAGCCGAATTGGTTTAAGTGATTTGACAAAATATCAAAGTTAATATTGCAAAATAATTGTCCAGTTATATATATTTATTCATATACAATATTTTTTCACCTTGAAATAAAGGGTCTTTAAATTTTGCTACACTTTTGAAGCCTTGAGCCCTCCTTAAAGATCTTGTTACTCGTTTGACATTTTATTTGGTATTCATTTGATATGGTTGGATGATGCTTTACAAAATAACAATAAAATCGTTTGAAACCCGACTACACATCAAAGAATATATACTACTTATTTTATAGCATTTTAGTTGCAAGTTTCCTTCCATTAAATGATTTAGTTTTTTATGTTTGTATAAATCACCCACATGTTTTTTGTAACAAAACAATTAATGACAAATTTAATTTTATTTTAGAAATTGTTCGTTTAAAATATTAGGTATAATACCTACAGATGGTGTCCGTACACGTAGTCTAAGGCCATCTACTTCAGGCATATACAATTATTAATGAACCATTTTCCACAACTTCCGTCTTCATTAAGCTTTAAATTACACCTTTCTGTCTCCCTCACACATATCAACTTCCGTTTTTAAGTGCTTAATTCTGACCTGTTTATAAATAATGTTTAATATAAAAACTCTACCTTTACGCCCGACATTTGTCCCGCATATCAATCAAAATTAACAAAACCTTTTAATAAATGGTTTAATCGATATTCTTTACGAAAAATATTATGATTGATTTGAGTTATACTTGATAATAGCATATTCTCTATGGCTTTTATTTAAGCTGTTATGGGAGTTGTGGTCCATGTTGTGTAGACAGGTAGTTAACCTCATATATGTATGTGCATTGTACTGCACTACTGTATTCGGTTCGATGTACTTGTCTATCTGTCTTAAAGTGAAAAAGGGTCTGTTCTTCTAGTGCTTGGATATCTATAATAAAGAAATGTTAGCCAAAAAAAGGGTAAGGAAAATAATATTAAATAACCCAAACGGCACAGGCATCTTGATTTTAATAATTTTCGATTATTTAGGGGTTTATTTAGTGGTAAACTTCTCTCTTTATTAAAAATCAAATGCAGGATTATAATTTATTATATATTATCTGTCCTATCAAGGTCATTATCAACACCAAGTAGGTATAGTGAACCAATTTACGCTATGTAATCATAATGCAATCCAAAAACCCATTGCATCATTATTATCCCCAAAACTTTCCCCGCGCCAATAGAAAGAAAACAATATAGAATTGTGTAACAATATATTTAATCAATATCAACACTCCACACACGTGCCATTGGTTGTGTTACGCCATGGTGCAAGCGCAATACTACTGATCGATTTGTATTAGAAAAGTATACCATTATTTGTTATTAAGTAACACATCGTACGAAATTGTATCATTCATATATAGGTTGTACAGAGATGGAAACAATTTCAAAAGAGATTGACAATGTAGTAAAATATAAATACGAAGACTGACTTCAGAAGCTAGAGATTTTTTTACAATTTTATTCCAAAAACATAGTGTAATAATATATGCCACCAACAAATAATCCTTGCAAATAATACATTTCCAATACAACTATACATAATGAGGTTAAAGCCACAGAATATCTCGAAAATTATTGACTAGTTCTAACATAATTATAAAAATACAAAATAGTTCCGTTCACGCTGGTTCGGGACGGACCACAGAAACGGTCGTTGGTTCGCTTTTGGTAACAACACTTAAAGCTAGAGGCTTCTTTGTACATGCTCTTAACTTCCCATAATTAATAACTAGGTCCTCGCTACAGGGAGGTCTATCCGGTGAAGTTGATGGTGTAGGAGCCGGTGCTGGGGTCGAAGTTGGTGGCGGGGTGGCCCTGGAAGGGGTTGTAGTTCAGGTTGGGGTTGTACGGCTGCTGGTTGTACTGCTGCGGCTGCGTGTACCCCGAGTACGAGAACTGCGGCTGTTGGTGGTACACCTGGCTCTGTGGGCGGTACTCCTGCTGATACTGGGGCTGCGGCGCCTGGTACTGAGGCTGGGGAGCCTGGTACTGGGGCTGGGGCGCCTGGTACTGCGGCTGGGGCGCCTGGTACTGAGGCTGGGCAGGCTGCGTGAACTGCGCCGGGCCCTGGTCGAACAGGCTGCTCTGTTGCTTGTACGACGGAGTAGATCTAAAGGCAGACGGCTGGTAGCTCTGCTGGAAGGCCTGCTTCGGCTGCTGGTACCTCTGCGGCTGGGGCGCGGACACCTCGAAGTTAAAGTTGGCCGAGGGTCTGTTCTTGGACTTGCCGTTGTACTTGGGGTCCTCGTAGATGCGGGGGTCCTCGCGGTACTGGCCGTCGTCCTCCTGTCCGTCGGCGAGCGCGCCCACGCTGGCCTTCGGGTCGTTCAGGGTCGGAGGAGGCACCATAATGCCTGATCCTGGAACCATACAAAAATTACACTCATGAGTAAAATATATTTAGATGGTAACTTACCTGACCCAACAAACTATAGAAATCGACCAATACAAATAATAAAGAACACAAAAAAATTACAAGTTTCTATGTATAACAGAGTTTTAAGCAAAAAATTTGGTCCACATCTACAACTACTCGTTAACCCTTTTTATTTCTATTCGAACAGCAACCTACATATTATTATTTGTGTACTGGTTACCATTTGTACCAAAGCGACCCTGAAGGCCGTCATCCAAAGGCATAAAAACTTTCAACACCAACACATTTATAACTTAACTGCCGTCATTTAAAACTATGCCATTTTCTTTTGACGTGCCAAGAATTTGATAATTAAATAAATGTGCTTACGACTAGTGCACTTATGAAATTGAAATGGAAATTAGTTTCGGCATCATGAATTGTGAGTTGAAGTCAGGTAGGACATTACGAAAGCTACTTAATGTTTTTGGTAATTGTTTAAATATGAAAGTAATGTTTTGCGCATAGCTAAAGATCTTGAATGGCATAAAACAATACTATGATAATAATAGTACCCAATAGTTGGGCACAGGCCTCCTTCACGGGTAACGAGAGTATGAAAGTTATATTTATGCAAGGGAAAAAATGGGTTGTGATGGGGTCATAAAATACTATGTTATATGTTTGTCATATTCTTAATAGTTAGTTATTTGAGCCTCTGTGTATTTTTTATATTTATATATTTATTTGAACTTTAATAAGCAAGTAAAGGTACTTATTAATAATGGGAATGATTACAAACAAAATATTAATCGTTAACGTCATTTTGTACTTATTAGTGTGAACCTCTGAATAACAAAACGACTCTTCTTGCACCTCTCAGTAATAGTAAATTAAGTAGCCATTAAACTTGCAAAGTGTCTAAATAATTTGCAAGATTTTGTAAAAAGTTATGAAACAGACCCAGTTACCCGACTGCTAATAAGTAGCTCTATGTACACAGACCACCCACCGGCGTTACTGACATGCTAAACCAGCCACTCCAACAGTAACCACCTACTATTTTGTAATTTCATAACATTATTTCCTAATTCATTTCAAAATTCAAACCTAATTTCGATTCATTTGAAGCAACATCAAAATTACATATTTTAATAAGCTGAAATAATCTCAAAATATATTAAACTGCGTAGTTATGTTAAATTAATTAAAATCAAATGTCATACTTGGAATGCTAAACAGAACGATCTTAATTTTTACCAGAGTTTTTTATTGCTCGACATTTTAGTAACCTAATTATGTATACTACCTATTATTTTAAGTGGCAATCAAACAAACGATTGTTATCGTGCTATTTATTATTAAGTTTATTTTTACCTTAACGAGTACCATGCCAATACATCAAGCTTAACTGCAGAAAACAAACAACGGCTATTCCTTTGACTTGATTAAACTAGTAACTCTACACCAAAACACTCGTTATATCTATTCAAACTCATATTATCTTCTTAACAATCAAACCCAACCCTCAAAAAATAAAAAACGCGTCACGAATTACCTGCAGGTTCAAATCCCCGCTGGCTGCTGGCTCCATACGAGATCTCTCGCTGCTGACCCCCCTCGTCGACGTACCCGTACTTCCCCGCCACGTCTCCATTGGGATACTTGGTCTCAACCTTGAAGGAGCCGTCGGCGGCCTCGTAACCAAAGCTGTAGGAGCCGTCGTCGTTCTGGCGGTTGATCTGCTTGAGGATGGGCACGGGGGTCGTGGTGGGCTGGTTGTACTGCTGGCCAGAGACCAGGGCAGCAGCGCCGATCAGAATCAGGGACTGGAAAAGATTATACTATATCAGTACTTACTCGTAAGTTTCAAAAATTTCTAGCTGTTCTTTAAATTGCATATTTTTTTATTGGTTCTGCGAACCCGGAACCTCTATGTAAACGTAGTCGTCGACAATTTAACGTCAAATAAGATCAAGCAGGAAATTATTATTAATCAGCGTTTCCTGATTTAAATTGTAATTAAAATTATTAAACGCTAATCAAATTAATCCTAACATAAACACAAAAACTCGCATAACTCTGACTCACTAAATCCTTTTCTCATATTACTAAATTGTAAGGCCACAATATTAATTAATGTACGCAATGACTAACTTCATAACGACTGCATTTTTTACAAACTCATGTAACAAGTCTACAGCCTAGTTATTTAGTATACAACCTTGATCTTGTATATGAAAGGCTTGCGACACGCGAGAGTTACTTTGTGGGCGAAAAATAGCTGGCGTTATGTGGGGCGATCGAATGATAACACTAAGACGCTTTTAACAAATTGTTGTTTTGGTGTACGTAATAAAGTGTCTTATTACGAAATTATGTTTGTATGCGTTGTAGAATAGATTTTGGTAAGATAATTAAACAACAAACTTCGTTTTTTTATTAAGGTACCAAATACCATAAAATATAGATATTATAATATTGAATTCTTTGAAACTTTGTGTTTTAAATTGAAAAAACTTTTTAAAAGAAAATGTCATTCAGTTACATTTTCAGTTATTGTCAAGCACAATGAGTACGTTTTCTTAATGAATAAAACAAGCTAAAGTGTCATAAGAAAAAAACTTGTTGATATAGGAAATAGTAGAAACAAACTCATAATGCTCTTTCACCCGGTCTGTTCACGTCGTGTGCATTGTTAAACTCCGCTCTCATGTATGATAATTGTTTATTTTACGATTGTTTTACACATTGTTCCGCCGACAAAGGCACGATTTTCCGGCGACTGGACAGCCTTGGGTGGGAAGTGAGCTTACGGAAATTACTGCCACTTGACGCTAAAGTTGACCGTTCTATCGATAAACTCTATATAGCATACGTATTTAAGCTATTTGTTTAGTAAATTATAAGGAGATATGTACTTTTAATAGTAATAAATGTTAAAAATATTGCTACATTTTAATTCCCCCATAACTTTCTGTGATCCGAACAAACTAATCGACAAAATAGTAGTAGAATAATTTCTTCAAAATGTTCAGAGGAACAGCTTTATAAACATTAATTATGCCTGTAAGTGACTCCATTCTGAATTCTAACAAATTAGGAAGTCAATAAAAACTTGAAACTTATAAGGCTTCTTTAACATTAATTTCTTCGCCACATTCCTAGAAAACTGACTTTCAACTAACTGCCGTACCAATTAAAAACCAAACTTAACAAGCTCGAACAGCATTACTCAGACAGGCTTGAATAATTGATAATACCACAACGAGCTGGCATTAAGTTGCTTAGCTGTCAATTTTGTCAATCTTCATGCATAAACCACATTAGTATCGGCATTCCATTGTTACATTAGTAATGTAATGCACATGCTCTGTGATTGCCACACTCCAGTTTCAGCAAACAATAACTCCGACATTTGAAGCTGTTAAAATAACTAGAAGAATGCGACAAAGAAAGAACGTCCTTAGACTACTAAGATTTGGGTTAAGGATGTTATATTTTAATTAGTCATGGTACAAAACATAATTATGTATACGTACTGTAAAGAAAGACAAGTGTTGTTTAGTTTGGATAAATAGATCACCTTATTTTCAAAAGAATTTTTGAGACTTTTTCAATGACCTTATGTCACAAGCTAAATATCTATTAACTTAACAACTTAACTGTCATTCTTGTTTTCAAAAACCACTCTTCTGCGAGCAATCAATATATAATTCATAACACTTATACAAGGTTGTATGCAATAATCTAAACAGGAATGTAAACGTACCGGCGAGGCGTGGTGCGTTTGCGCAAGGCACCACTACGTAGGAAATTGTCTAAAACTAGATCTACGAGGAAGAAAACTTTGAATTACTTGCTGATACTCAATTTGTTCGTAAGTGGTGATTGGCTCTCGGGATTGTGACGCTTTGTAACAACAGATAATGGATTTGTTTTGTTTTGATTATATGAATTACTGTTATATGAACCGCCTAAAATTTAAACTGTCTTCACTAGCAAGTAACTTATAAGTTAAAGCCCTATTGGAAAGTTTTTTGTGCTTGGTATCACAATCAGCCACAATATTAAGGCATTCCATAATTATGTATTTTTATTGCACTTTGAATTGTATAGAACCTTTTCAAAAAAGCTAAACACTCAAACATTATATCTTACTAGTTATTTACTACCAACTATAAATTAACATATTCTTCCATAACTTGATTCATACAAGGATGCATTCAAAGCTCCAATACTCGTTGAAATTAGTTCAAATTCCTTTACAAGCAATGTTAAGTAAGTAGGCAGCGGTATGCCCACGTTAGTGGAGTGAGGTCGTCAACAAACAGACTGACTGACACCACCGAGGTATTGGATCGATGTAATAAGACGCAGCAATAAAACGCACCGGACTTCAAATCCGTGCTTAAGACATAATTGTATCTGAAAGACTTTTGTGGAGTAGGAGTTATAGAAAACTATCAACTATTTTTTGTTTACTCTCCGTGTGTTTTTTCATTAGCACGTTTGGTAGCAGACCTGCTTTAATTGTGCAATGTTTTCAGGGTCTTGGTAAAACATTAAGTAATATTTATTTATACATAATTGAATTTTAATATTAAATAATATAAACATCAAAAATTAAGCGTACATTTTTTTTCATCTGCATGATGCAGTGGCATTGGGTTTAAAATAAATAGGATCTTCCCTTTAAAACTAGTTTTTGGCTTCAACATGACTATTATTTAATACCTGATACCATGATATTAGAATATTTATGCATGTTTTCTAGATCAGTTAGCAAGCCAACCACAAACTACGAGTAACAACCTAGTTAACTGAACAATTGATCGACGAAATCGGATTATTCCCACAATTACCCGGCAAGCTCACAATACCTCAATATCAGATCATATTTAATTTGTTTTAGTAATTCGTTATTGTTTACTATCGTGATTAATGTCTTACAAGATTCTAAAATCTGAAAAAATGATTTAGTATATAATAAGGAGGTATTTGTAATGTAAATGGACTGTTGAAACTCAAAAAATAAATATAATATTAGTTTTGAAACGTTCTGCAATTAAAGTGCGCAATAAATGCGCGTTGAAGTCTAATGTGCTTCATTATAGACTTCATATATTTGTTGACAAAGTTATATGAGTATTTACCAACAGCAATTTTTTTTTTTGTTAAATTCATTTTTAATTAATATAATTTGTTGAGTTTTGTAAATGTTCTTCATTAAATAAGAGTATCATGATTTACAAGAAAATACAATTTAAATAAACATATTTATAGCTAAGTCGAAGGTTGTTGCTTTGTTGATCGCATTCCTATTAGAAGTAGCACGGTCTAGTAAGATAAGTTACAATTATGTTAAAACATGTAAAATAACTTTTTACGATTAATTTTCTCCAGGTTTTGCAATACATGTAAATAATAAAAAAAAAATTGCACTTATGTAGATGGAGTCATACAAATGTTTATAATTTGAATTTTTTTTTATATAAAACATTACATGTATCGTGTTTCATAGTATTTATAAAGCGAGTGAAGGTCGTTGCGACATGTTTGTTAAACACATTTTTATATGCCTTTACCTTTTATATACCCTCATTGACATTGATCTAAATTAAAATAAGTGGAAAGTTGTTAAATTGTTCAGAGTTTTTGAATATACGTAGAGCAATGTAGTACGTACGGTTTTTTTTTTAATAAAAAGATAAAATAGTTTTTTTTTTTAATAATACCTAAAAGTTTATTAACTAAGTTGATTATGTATCAACTTTAAGTATATGTATATGTAGCACATTAAACTCAGTTATTCTTTAGCAATTTAACGTTTTAATAAGAACAGCCAGTGTCATAACGCATTACGATATAATAAATACATCACATTTGTATATATAGCAACCAATTTAACCGACTTGCATTTTAAGTAGGCGTTGCATTGTCACTAGCATTATAAATTAGAAACAGATGGCCTATTAGGATATATCATTTTAGCGCGAATAAATCTGTTTGTGATCATTGCAATTGCTATCAATAGTATAACCTATTATCCTGTTTAAAGTTACAAGATTCATTTTTGCAAAATTAAGTCTAAAATTAGGTACTCGAAAATCTGAGAAACCCAAAAAAATACTTTAACAAATATTTTAAACCACCATTACATTTATTTAAATTGTTAAATTACTTATTTTTGTTTAATATCGATTGGATATTTGTATATTGGATCACAATCACAATATCTTCATATCTAATATAACAATATAATTGATTATCATAAATAAAATAGCTTTCAAAATGCTCTATCTACTTTAAACCACTTCATTAGAAGCTAACTTAATTAGTTTAAGATCTTTCTCAAAACCAACATACCTAGTACTTAAAAATGTCTAACCCATTACAACATATAACACTGATAATAAAAACAAAATAACATCAACCCTTAAATAAAAAAACCACTGACCTTGAGAGCGTACATTTCCTTGTGTATCCGAATTTCGAACTGTCAAATTTCCCGCGCTTTGTCAGAGGCGGTCGGTTCACGTCTGGCGCGCCAATTGCCGCCACTTGTATTTATAAAGTCGCGGCGAATGAGGCAAAGGTACATTGTTATGCTGCCAGCGCCCTGGCTGCGTTTTGTAACTCACCCTTGTCCGTTTAGAATTAGGTTTAGGTTGGTATTGGTAACAGATCTAGGTATCAAGTGATGGTAATGATAAAAGGTACGAATAACAATGTTGGAAATGGAAATAAGCGCATTTTTTAATAATTTTTTTGTTATTGTAATCGTTTGAAAAATAACAGCCTGGAAACCTATTTCTTGCTATACAGTTCAGCAGTTTAGCTTGCAGAGGAGACATATAGGAATAAGGCAGTTTTCGTTCTTTTGAATCATCATATGAATTCATAGTAAAAAACCTGCAAACACACGTTTTTTCTCAGCAGTTAAAAGGCAGAGCCTATTACAGCCATAAATAGTTGAATTATTTAAATTCTCACTCATCAATTACGAGGAAAGGTCATCTGTTCCTGACATCATCTTTCCGCGGATCTATTTTGAACCAGTTTTCTACGATCTAAAAATTGATAGAAAAAACCTATTATTAATCTATAAGTACGTTATTCCTTTTTTTTTAGCTGTAGTGTGTTTTTATTAATAAACCTAAACGTACCTGGCATTTGTCAATCCTTTTCTATTTTATTGGGTAAACGAAAATTTGGTCATATACATATATTTTCTTTGAAATTTGCTATTTGCTTATTTAGCCATCATTATTAGAAATTGTCAATATCAAACTCGATAATCTATAATGATAATAAGTAAACTCCCGCAAGTAGAAATACCGCATATTTTGATTTCGACACAATTTCTCCTTCAACTGCTTCCTGAGTAAAGTGTATACAGCTTTTGCTCAGCTTATTTAATTCATAATACTCTCGTAATAGTGAACCTTACGAACGTAATATTGATCCAGTTGAACCTGCTAGACAACTTGTAAATAAAAACAATGTCGTGATACAAGCAATAAACATTATTTATCTGAAGATGACACATGACATTTGGGTTTTAATTGTAATAACGACACATTATGTCACGCTTATAATTAGGGTTATCGATGGTAACACGGATTTGCCAATAAAATGGGCTTTAAATATTTTTTACAGCAAAGTTCTGTTGCTACGAACAAAAGCTAGGTAAACCGAATCCTACAACCTTAAGATAATGTGGTACAAATTGTATTCTCTTCTGATATTTAAAACTAGGCTTTAATTTTTAAATAAAGATTGGATGAAGCTCTAACTGAAGAGGCTTACTTTGTATAACAACAATAATAATATTTGTATAAAGCAATTATTAGTGTATCAAAGTTTGAAAAGCTAAGACCAAAAGACGCTTCAAAGTTTTACCCAGCAGCAGCTCCTTCCAAATACATAAACAACTGACGTCATACAAAGAAACTCACTAAATTGCTTCTTACTAACCAACGAGTTGTGACCAACATTCAATACCATGCGAGTACAGTGTCACCTACCGGTTTCAGAAATCAAGAGCACACGACGCATGCGTGCATGTTTACACACGGTGTGAATGCTATGAATGAAGGAAGTTATTATTTTATTAATTACTTTGGACCTCGTTAATAAGCGTCATTTTGTCGAACCTTGGTGACTGCCCAAAGGAGTAAAGAGTTCTTTAAATATGCATAAAATTGAAGTGTAATTTAATGAATTGTTCATCTTTTGACCTCTCTTTCATCTGTCAGCCCGAATTGAGCCTTAGGGCGGGTTGTATAACAACTACTTAACGTGTCTATCAACGTTAAAAATGGCGTTAACCACCGTCAAGCTAGAAAACGGGTTGTTTCACCAATGTCGGCCTTTAACGGACGTTAAAAATTAACGATTACGTTGACCGGCCATCCACCCACTGGTTAACGTAACTTTTCTCTTGTGTTGACAGGACCTCTTTGATGAAAAGCTTTTATCAATACTATGGATTCTGTTTTATTTTCATATATTTTAAATGATATATACGAATAACATTGACAAACAGTTTTTTTTTGTGAGGAAACAACGCTTTGAATTTGACGTACGTTAAACATCTGATGTTATCCTCCAAAATTTACGTACGTATGATACGTTAACCAACTGTTTGATACAACCCGCCCTTAGTGGTGTATAGTAAAGCTTAAGTCCATTCGCTAAATGAAAAGAAGGCTTTGGTAAACCCAGTTGATGAGACGTGACTTCATGAGTTGTTAATATAATATCAATATAATATATAATTATTGATAACATTTCTTAGACTAATTTCTTAATAAACCCAGTCGTTAACTATGTAACTTACTTATTCAGATGTTTTATATTCAATTCTTAAAGACATGTTGGATATCTTGAATGTAGATGAAAAGCACTTACAGTACCTTTTTATGTGTAAAAAATACCTCACTCCTATGGTACGATTTTTCCCACAGACTCATGAGGTATTCACGTTTATACAATTTGATTGTGCAATAAAGAGTAGGTACTTGTTAGGTATTTTGTTTTTCTGTTATTTTCACGCATTTGAATATTTCTACGAATGAATGTCGGTAGTAGTTTAATCTTTATAACAATTGTATCAAGTGTACGTGTATTATTTGCATGCCAGTTTATAAAAATTGCACTTGTTTCACAAAAACTATGCAGATTTACAAGCCATTTATTGCGAATGATTAACAAATGTCAAAGGATTTAGCTAAATTAGGTACATCTATAGATACATTTTTGATAATTGTTAATACATGTCACAATTTTAATAAGAAAACAAACATAAATTAAACAATTAAGCATTTAAAAAAAAAAAAAAATTAAATACTAAGTCACATTATAATTAAATTTAATTAACAACATTTACAAATTAAATTCGTTGCATTTTCTAAATAACTATTTATAAAGATGATGTGTTAACTTTGCTAATTACCGACTTGGTTTACGATTGCATATTTCATTATTTTAATATTAATACTCATCGTTAATTAAAATACAAGTTTCGGAACAGATTTGTGTAATTATAAATTTCTTACAATATCCTACTACACGAATAAATTATCAAATTGTATACAAATTCATACCGCATCGGCATTTGTTTTTTATTTTATGATTCATCGTATGCCAAAAACAAGTATCCAACACACAACCCACTTGCTTGTTTGCTCATTGAAAATATATTTTGGAAGATCAAAAATGAAGTCAAACCTTCTTAATTTACGGGAATAATCAAATAACATGTATTTTTTATTTAAACACTTAAAACACTTCTTCCTTTTTTATTTTATTAATCATAGAGTAGTTTAATCTTCCTTGTGGTTAATGTTAAGGCAATTATGTTATCAAATCTTTGCTATCGTCGTTACAGCAACAAGTTAAAACAATTAAACATGGCTGGATAGACCTTCCTCGCATGGAGCGTTTGTCAATACTTACAGTGTTGGCCAATACAATATCCATTACCGGCACACGAGATGACGAATGCAGACTGTGATAAGAAGAAATGCTCCGCGGCTTGTCCTCAGACAATCGATGCATGATAAGTAGAGCAATTAATAAAAAAACGTTAAAATGTTTATTGCTCTAATTGCTTGCTTGAAAATTTGATTCTCATAATATATTTTGACACAATTTATTTTTCTTTATAAAAAACACTTCTGAGATTTTCATATAAAACACTAGACCACCACACCAAATTTACGTATGCTCCTAAACTAAACACTATAGGCATCACATAACAAACTAGAGGTTACATTCAGACATGTACAAATTTAAAAAATATAATTTTCCATATTGGCTTGACACGGGAATCAAATCTGGAACCACCAGCTTAGTCAGTATTCACACAGACGTCATCAATTTGGACGTAGATAAAGCGGTACTTATTATATTATTATATATGTTACGGCTAATACCCGAAGTGCGGCTACACCTAGTTTTAGCCGGTTAGAACATCAATAGGTTAGGTTAGTTAGGTTACTGTTTTGATACCACCCAGAAAAAGTCGACTCATGATTGAAGCCAGTTTTTATATACATAGGTATAATTTTTTTTTACAGTTTTCCATATTAAAAACACTTCTAACCGGCTAAAACTAGGTGTAGCCGCACTTCGGGTATTAGCCGTAACATATACATACCTTTGCGTTTAAAATCAACTACCTCATAAGCTTTAATTTTAACTTTAAGCAACCAATTAATAAAAAAACGTTTTTAGTAATATTTCGTCGCTGCGCGTGCGAATCCGCGTAAAAGAAACTTGTAAAGACCGGGTATTTGCAATTTTTATGATTTTTCAGGAGGTAGAAAAACCTAAGCAAATAGGCGTTTAGAGTCGTCTTGCACGATATATTTTTTTTTTCGCGATTTTCAGTTCAGCGGTATTTAGGTACAAACTGCTCTTACGCGGGCTCGCACGCGCAGCGACGATTTGGTAATTTAAGTTTAAATTAGGATATCCTCAGCGGGATGTGTTGTAAAGTCAAGTTAACGTCAAAAGCAATATACTAAATACAAAACTTTAAAATATTTAAAAGTATTTATTGAAAGTATACGAGTAGAGGTCAAATTGTAGAGGGCCCAAATTAGTAATTAAGTAGAAATTCGAATGCATATTTAACATAAAAAATGTTCTTAATATTTTGCTTATTTGGACAATTTAGCAAAGACGAAGAAGGGTTTATAGCCCGAGTTTTTAAGTACATTAAAACTTGTCAGACAGTTTGTCCCGGCTACTATTCTACTGGAAAGCACTTGGTACTTGTGAAGCTGAGTGAGATGCCTATAAGGCAGCTTTAAATATTCCAAAACTATGTTCACTTCTTCGACTTCTAACGTTAAGTATTTATTATTGTTGTAAATTACACTAAACTCCTGCCAGATAACGGTTTATACCTATTACTGCTGAAATTTACCATGTTTTTTTTTCATTGTGGTATTTAGATCAATATTGAGTCACCTCATCATTATTTATGATTGGTTTCAATGATTCTTGTAACCATGCTACCGGCAAGGTAACGTGGATAGCCTCAATCAGATCCCCAATTATTTGGTTTTTCTAGGTTAAAACATCAAAACTCGATCTATCAATATTATTATATATGCAAGCAATATATAGGTATGTAATCTATATAAATAAAAGTGAATCATCGAAATCTACGAGTATGTTATTCAGGCTTAACTTAAGAACGACTGCACCAAATAAATAAATTCTAGTTTGTCGTGTTTGTCAGTATCATGTATAACTATTTAATATATTTTATTTATTTGGTACATCACCGGAGCGAAGTCGCGTCGGGAATTAATTTTTAATAACTTCGATTTTCGACAAAACATGACGAACAAAGAACATCGCTGATTTTCAACTGTATTTTATAGGTGATATAAATACAAAAGAATCAACGTCAAAGAAAAATTCCAAATAAATGTCAAAGATTGTGTTTTCAATTCGAATTTTTTATACAGTACTTCACTATTACGGCAGATAATTCAGTGGACTCAGCTTATTGGAGATAGCTAAACATATTACATACTAGCTTTTGGCCGCAGCTTCACACGCGTTAAATTCGGAGTAAAATCCTTTTCCCTATACAATGTTATTATTCTTGTAACCCTTCCTCTCCAATTACTCTATCTATTAAAAAACCATAGGCTTAGACAGAGAAAGTGACTTTGTAGGGATTATAAGGAACTTTCTTAAAATGCCTTTAGAAGTTTATCCGCCTATTTGTGAATTAATAATGTTATGTCGAGTAACTTACGAGTATGTATGATATCTGAGTTAATGATCATACAAAATACTCAAATATCAATAGGCTTAATAGGTACATGACTAATCTTTAAATTCCCAATTCAGAAACCGGCGTTAAAAAGCATGGCATTTTTTTTAAATCCTACTAATATAATAATCGCGAAAGAAAGAATATGAATGGATGTTTGTTACTCTTTCACGTAAAAACTACTGGACGGATATGTATAAAACTTTGCCGTAATATAGGTTTATACATCAGAATAATACTTAGGGTACTTTTTACCGCGAAAAAACCTTTTATTCCCACGGGAGACCGACTTCCACGCGAACGGAGTCGCGGACGGCCACTAGTTACTAAATACGTTCCTAGTCCATTGCAAAGTTAGGTAAGGGCCTTATGGTATGGACCATAGGAACTTTTTCTGTAACTATCCATTTACGAGCAACTAAAAAAAAATTTCAACGGTGTTGCAGGCCACAAAAAAAGAAAAAACTCTTGACTGGCCGGTAGCATTTTGGACCGCAGCTTGGACCACGGAAGAAAAAAAAAAATTCAAATGCCGCGAATGCCGCGTTCTTCTTTCAATTGTTTTGTTTCGTGAATTTTCTTTTCGTGCAAACTTTTTCTTGTAGTTACTAACGAAATAAGTAATTGTGAGTGAATTAACCGGAATATTTTAATAAGTATTGAGTTTTATAATGTGAAGTGTGGGTTGTATTTGAAATGAAAACTTTATTTTGTTATAGGTGATAGTGTTAATACGGTGGCTACGAACGAAATTAATCATTTCATGGAAAACGCATTGGAAGGGGTAAGATTTTCGTAAGAATAAAGTTAAATTGTTAGTTTTTTGTCTTTTATATGTATGTTATTTGATATAGCGTGGTGAAGCAAAGTCGCCTACTAACTTAGATCCGAAGTAAGTTTGACTTATTTTTCATGATTTTTCATATTGAATTGAAATTGTACCTAATGTTTATTCTTTAATACTTCGTCTCCAAGTCATGATCAAACGTTTAAGAGATTTTTATTTGCGTGTCTTTTTCGACTTTATGTATTTTTAGCGCCTTCGGTACCTATCTCTTCCAGTTGTTGGGTATTAAATAAATATTCCCACGTTTGGTTATATTTTTGATTCATATTGGCTTGTATGTGGGTAATCCTACGTCCTACCCTCCTTTTCTACAATATGTGACGTGCATCGAATGAAGGACATAGGGGTGCATAGCCGTAAGCAAGACGTGGTTGTATTGTCGCCACTTTGTAGTTTGAAGGCGTGTAATGGCCGCCTGGATCTAGCTACCGTGCAAGCGCGACGAACCTTACATATCTCGATTTATTTGTGCAATCCTTTGGTATAATTAGTTCTGTGAAGTGTATTAAATAGCCAGTGCAATAAGGACACTATATTTGTGGCAATTTAAGCTCGCTGTAAACTCATGGACTGTTGGTGCCAGTGACGTGAACACGTATCGTACCTTGGCTGGCTCTGCCGCCAGATCCTCAATCTTGGAGTAGCAGCGCTCACAGTAAGCCCATTCCTTTCCTAACTCATATACAAATACAAGCCATTTGTCTCGTCTATAGGCGCGTGATTTACCGGATTAACGCGAAAGATTAGTTAGTACTTGGGTGGAAGAGGCTGTGTAATCGTTGAACCAGAAAAATACAGTCCACTCTAACATCTTTATTTACCGGCCTTGGAAGTTCTCCACACTACAGGGTGTTTTACATAACACTTAACACACCAGTGGAAAAGTTTTAATTGAAGCTAGCGTTTGAAAATATATATTTGTTTGATCTTGATTAGTCCCTATCCTACTAATATTATAAACGTGAAAGATTGTGAGTATGTATGGATGGATGTATGGATGTTAATTACTCTTTCACGTAAAAACTACTGGACGGATTTGGATGAATGTTCACAGTAATATAGGTTATACAACAGAACCACACATAGGGTACTTTTTACCGCGGGAAAACTTCTCATTCCCACGGGAAACCGACTTCCTTGCGAACGGAGTCGCGGGCGGCCACTAGTTATGAATATATCAAATCATTAAAAACGTGCACTGTAATCAGCTATACCTACATGCTTAGGTACTAATATTATAAATACTAAAAATGTGTTGTGTGTGTCTGTATATTCTGCTTTTACTACAAAACGACTGAACTGATTTGTATGAAATTTGTTATAGAGATACTAAAAATGACAAATTCCACGCAGTTAAAGTCGCAGGTAGCACTAATAATTCTAAGAAATAAAAACTATGTCCAGCAGTGGAATGACAAGCCTCTTACATGTTCAACGACAAACCGACAAACAAAGAAACCGTGGTTAAGTTCCAACCACTGGACGGTCCCGAACATTCTCGAACTTTCGACCAGCCTGCACTATCAATTCACCGCGTGTATTGATCTAAATGGCTGCTCTGATCACTCTGAGACACTGTTCATAGTCGGCTGCTACGTTCCAACCACTACCACGGTTCTTTAAATACTAACTCAAGTATTTTTAATAAAATATACAAAGGAAAAATTAAAGTTGTGAGCTTTTGTGTAATCCCTAAAACTATTGAACCAATTTTAAATAATTGTTATCTTTTTCTGCTACCTTATATTCTTATTATTAGGTATGTTGAAATAAAAATAAAAATGTTATAAATAAGCGTTAAATGGTTCGATATATTTTATAATATCTTAATTTATTTACATTAAGTTACAATATTATGTAATAAACTAATATAATGTAATATTATAAAAGTGAAAGTTTGCGAGTACGTATGGATGGATGTTTGTTACTCTTCCACGTAAAAACTACTGGACGGATTTGGATAAAACTTTACAGTAATATAGGTTATACATCAGAATAACACATAAAGTACTTTTTACCACTGGTAAACTTCTCATTCCCACGGGACACCGACTTCCACGCAAACGGAGTCGCGGGCGGCCACTAGTGTAAAGTATTGTTCAAAAGAGTACACTGGACTATAAATTGATGATATACTAAAGTACTGAAAGTTTGATAGAATTTAAGAATGTAAGTAGTTTTGTCAGTTATTCTAATGTATGTAACACTCACACTTATTTTAATCTACACCTGACTTTGACATCACATTGGTAAACATGCTTGGAGCGAGTCTTATGGTTGGCTGTCACTCTCTTTTTAAATCATTCACATTCAATCATTCATTTTACTCATTCTATTGGTTTATTCGCTTGTTCGTGCAGATTTGTTTTTCATATTTCCAACGGTTGGTTCTTGTCGTTTGTTAGTTACGACTGATTTTTGTTAAGTTTGTTGTTACTGAAGGATTTAATAATTACATGGTAATTGTGAATAATAAGGCATTGAAGACAATTTGCTTGTTTCCTTTCGTAATTACTTCTGAGCGTTTCAGCTCAGAAGTGGGATAAGCACAAAACAAAAGTCATTGTGTTGCACTTCACGCCCAGGATTGAAAAAAAAGGTTATGTAAATTGATTATTTTTACGTTTTGTACTCCAAAAATAAACTTGAATTATAAGTGATATTGCTAAATGGTTCCCGTTTTAGTATTTGTTGAACAGTGTTGACATACGATTTCTAAGATTCTATTGGATTCAAATGGCGGATGATTATTTTTTTTACAACCACATGTATAAAATAAACGCAAGCGAAGGGTATTTGTTATTTTTCACACCAGTTTTGTAAGCATTTGTTGTGGGTTTTTAATAATTTGTTTCATGTTGAGTATTTGTTTAGAGGATGTTTTTTTGTCTATAAAAAAATAGTTTTTTTTTTGATTCAATGAAAATATTAACTTATAATTTCTGCTAGATTGAATCGAAATGCATTGAAAATCAACTTAGCTCACTTTAATAACGGATTTTAAAGATTTAAACCGATTATAAATTTATTTGTGAAGAAGAGTATTTACTTGTCCTTCTCGTTTAGTTAACTGATGTAAAAATTAAAGATATTAATTATATATACCAAGTGCGTCTTTGTTGCTTTTTTGAGACAATACCTTTTAATTGAATATGAGTTTCAGAAAATGAGCACGAGATCTTAAGTGACTCCAATGAGGCAGCTTATGACCCCACCCCGTCATGAACAAAGACAATGGAATCGAGGAGGAATAACCCAAGACAGTGATAATCATCAGCAAAGAGAGAGTTTATAACGTTTCAAATTTATAATATGCATATAAAATGAATGTCAGCAGATCCCCATATTTCGATTAAGTATGTTAGATGTGGTTTTATGAGAGAATTATAAATTGTGAATCGTAAGTTTGGCGGAATGCATCGAATATTAATCCGTAAAGAGGCATGCAAACAAAGAAAATGAACTCATACCGCTTCGAAGAAAAATAACCGTCAACTATTTTTGAAAACTAAGTTGAGTGATTTTGTGCAGGTGAGTATACGAACCAAGGTCAGTTTTTTAAATTTATTTTACGATTCTCGTTTTGAGTTATGGAGGGTAATATTGGTAATATTTAAAAAAATATTGGCGGCAATTACAATTTAATAGAATCAGAGTTTAAATGACGGTATTGTTTAAAAGACTAGTTAATTTTAAAATGTATTGCGAATCGGGCGTGCGTGATTTTTCATGATGATGGGACTATACCAGAAGTTGTTCTGCAGACGTTGCTCGACGTAGTTTTTTTTTAATAATTTTATTTCCAAATGAAGTATTCAGTTAATGCTCTGAGTTTCGAATGGTACGTCGGTTTTATGAATTAAGAGCCACAACTTTCGGCTTTAGTTTTGTTTTGTCATTATTCAGTTTTACATACTATGGGTCTAAATAAATAATCTCTGAGAGGTTGTGCCTCTTTGGCAGTTATTTTAGACGAGTCTTATTCTGCCGTCTCAGTTTTCTTAATTGCGTAAAATAAAAGTTTTGAACAATATGATGCTGTGTGATAAAATTTGTTTCAGAAAAGCTGCTACAATAGTGTAATTGCTGGATGGTTTGAATCTGGTAAAAACAAAATAGAAACGTTGAAGTACGCGGCAGTACCTACATTATTACGTTATAACCGGACACAACTTGACTGGGTGATGTACAATGTTTTGTAATAATTTAAGGCAGAGTATGTTCTTAAATTAAATTGTGTTTTGGCGGGAGGAGTTATGCAACAGATTTGGTTACAAAAGTCGCCAGCTGACATATAATTAGCGTGCACCTGGCTCCTATCTACGCCTATCTACCTATACTTACCTACTTTGTGTTTGCAGTTGTTCTTTAATTAGTATTCATTCTCCTAAACTATTTCATGTGTTACATTTCTTAATTGCTAGTTAAAAGTTAAACCAAGTTATTTACGCACAAAATAAATTATTGGTTTTTACATTTAGTGTTGATTGATGTTTAATAATGGTATGGGTACTGGTTTTATTTACAGCTGTAATTCACATGTGTTTTAATATGTTCCGAGGATACATCGAATGGCGATTACAATAAACAAACGCTGGAGCCGCGAGGACGAGCTATGTTGACATCAGGACTTAACTCAGCGGTGCAGCAGCAGGCAGCGACGACTCTGATTGCTACAAATGTGGTGTGCCGGGACATGTCGCGGCCAGATGTGAGCGGTGGCGGCGACGCTGAGGCTGGGGCAAACTGCACGCGCACTAAGCTGCGGGTTGATGTATGCGTCGTGAACCCTCCCACGGGATGTCTTGAACACAAAGGTGAAAGGGGCTCCCCGAGGGATGGTGAAAGTCGCCTTAGAATTCGTCAAATGGTTTGGGAGGAGTTGGCGGACGGACATGCGAACGGACACAATTGACGACTTGGATTTGAGAAGACGGCAAATGGGTGTCATTTGAGAAGACGAAACTGGGTGTCATTTGAGATGACCAAACTGGATGTCATTTGAGATGACTAAAACTGGGTGCCATTTGAGATGGCCAAACTGGGTGTCATTTGAGATGACAAAATGGGTGCCATTTGAGATGGCCAAACTGGGTGTCATTTGAGATGACCAAACTGGGTGTCATTTGAGATGACCAAAATGGGTGCCATTTGAGATGGCCAAACTGGGTGTCATTTGAGATGACCAAATTGGGTGCCATTTGAGATGGCCAAACTGGGTGTCATTTGAGATGACCAAAATGGGTGCCATTTGAGATGGCCAAAATTGGTATCAGTAATATGTGTGGGGTGTGACCTGGCATGTCGCGCCTTTGGGATTGTGGTGATCTATTAAAAAAAATTAATCAGTCCATGTTTTAATGAAAGTCTATAGTTACAGTCCTTTTAGGTCGTTATTTGAAATAAAGTCAAAATTACGTTTTTATTTGATCAGGTCTCTATAGTCTAGGGGTGCGATATGGTCTTGCCGCCCCAATGAGAAGCACATAGTATTGAAACAATTTTTCTTTTTAATATAATTATTTCTAGTGATTGAAATTACTTCTTTGTGAATTAAACTAACAATGGCTTCTTGTTTACAAACTGTGTTACTTAAATCTGAAATAATTGGTGTTTTGAAATTATTGTTTTATTAGAATAATTTATATTATTGAAATCATGAAATTTAAAATGCCTACTTTATTTAGTTGTTAACAATTGCCTTGTAATGTTAATACTTAACCTAATTTGTTTAAGTTAGTTCGTAAATTATGGTTAAGTAATGTAATGTATTATTAAGTACAGACAATAATTGTGATCTACTATTATGTAGTATTGAAATGTTATTTTTTCTTTTTAAATATTATATAAAAATGTGTGGGGTATGATTTGGCACATGATTTTGCCGCCCCAATGAGAAGCACATCTTAATATTATTATTTCTAGTGATTAAAATTACTTCTTTGTGAATTAAATTAACAATGGCTCCATTATTGTTTATAAATTGTAACTGTTACTTAAATCTGAAATTATTGGTGTTTTGAAATTATTGTTTTATTAGAATAATTTATAGTATTGAACTCATGAAAATTAAAATGCCTACTTAATTTGGTTGTTAAAAATTGCCTTCTAATGTTAATACTAAACCTAATTTGTTTAAGTTAGTTCGTAAATTATGGTTAAGTAATGTAATGTGCTATTGAGTACAGATAAAAATTGTGATCTACTATTATGTAGTATTGAAATGATTTTTATGTTTAAATATTATATAATAATGTGTAAGGCATGATTTGGCATATGATTTTGCCGCCCTAATGAGAAGCACATCTTAATATAATTATTCCTAGTGATTAAAATGCCTTCTTTGTAAATTGAATTAACAGTGACTTCATTATTGTTTACAAACTGTAACTGTTACTTAAATCTGAAATAATTAGTGTTTTGAAATAATTGTTTTATTAGAATAATTTATATTATTGAAATCATGAAAATTAAAATGTATAACTTTATTTGGTTGTTAACAATTGACTTCTGAATGTTAATACTTAACCTAATTTGTTTAAGTTAGTTCGTAAATTATGGTTAAGTAATGTTATGTGTAATTAATAAGTACATGTAATAACTATGATCTACTATTATGTAAAACGAAGGGACTCGTTTTGAGAAGGATGGCCGACTGTAACACTCACACTTATTTTAATCTACACCTGACTTTGACATCACATTGGTAAACATGCTTGGAGCGAGTCTTATGGTTGGCTGTCACTCTCTTTTTAAATCATTCACATTCAATCATTCATTTTACTCATTCTATTGGTTTATTCGCTTGTTCGTGCAGATTTGTTTTTCATATTTCCAACGGTTGGTTCTTGTCGTTTGTTAGTTACGACTGATTTTTGTTAAGTTTGTTGTTACTGAAGGATTTAATAATTACATGGTAATTGTGAATAATAAGGCATTGAAGACAATTTGCTTGTTTCCTTTCGTAATTACTTCTGAGCGTTTCATGTAGAAATACGAGTAATGTGTGAAACAAGTATTAATATTATAATTGGCGAGGCTGGACTCGGACAGTGGCATGATGCGACATTGGACGCATGTCCATCCGCCAAAGATACTATATATACTTACAATAATCATAATAATTATAATAATATTCTAACATAGTGTTAATTGTTGCTGACACTATAGACTCGATTTTTTTTAATTATTATTAAAGAACTTTACCCATCACCTTTAAATGTTGAACTAACATATTTCTTTAAAACCATGTGTGTACTCCGCAACGGATAAAACCCCTTTGAATTTGTGTCTTAAATAGGTAAACACAAAAAAAAGATTCTTATAAAAAAAACAAACAAGTGAATAAATTTTAATTTAAAGAATTAAATTTATTAATATGATTCCATCCATATAAATAAGTGATTCAAACTAGACAGTTCGTTAGTCATAAGTAACACAACTAGCCACACCGCACCCGCGGCTCCAAGGTCGGTAAAAGTGGTTCCGCGTGCCTCTTGATACGCAAAATAATGAACCACAATGCAACATGATTTATCACTACTACGATGAAAGACTGATCTTTATACGTGGGTTATCCTTATATTATGACCTTGGCAAATAATTCTTGTAATGTGAAAATTTGCATGTTTAAGTCTAAATGATGGTTTCTCAATCATTCAAAAACAGTCAATTGGATTTGGATGAAGTTTTGCATTGATAAGGGTACCTATAGGCAACAGTAGGAACCAACGAGTATATCAAAGCTTGAGGGATAAAAACTTCTTAACAAGGTAAGCACGAAGGTGAACAAAAACAAAAGTAACTAGGTAAAAGTAAGTAAGCATTCAAGGGCTTATGTTCATGTACCCGAGTTTCCAGAATTAAAATTCAAACAGGGCAAACATTCAGCTTTTCAATGCGCCGGCGCACGCCAGCGGCCATGACACTCCTGCGTCATTTGTATTCCAACAGGCGAAGCGATAAATTACAAATAGGTCGTCCCTTGGTTACGATAAGTTATATTATGATACTAGCTTTTTTACCCGCGCGGCTTTGCACGCGTTAAATTTTGAGTAAAACTCTTTTACCTGTACTATGTAATTATACATGTAAACCTTCCTCTTGAATCACGCTATCTTTTAAATAAACCGCATCAAAATCCGTTTCGTGGTTTTAAAGTTTTAAGCATACATAGGGACAGAGAAAGCGACTTTGTTTTATACAATGTAGTGATGATAAAAAAATATTTTTATCGAATTTATTTGTAGGGTGTTTAAGTAGGAATTCCTTATCAGTAAATAATGTTTTAAAGTGAATTTAACAAAAAAAGAAAACATACCAGTACCTACGAACTATCTTGTATGAAATAAATATAATAATGGGTAAAAAGAAAACGTCTATTGCCTTCATTGCAATCTCCATACTAATGCTTTTGTTAGTTGTTTACATTCCAAATACAACCGAATACATAAATAACAAATTTATTTACTTATTTCTTCGTCAAAACTCTGTATATACCTATACATATGTTGGTAGGTTTGTACATTCCATATACCTACCTACTATATCTATTGATAACCGATAAATGCAATATAAACATTTAATAGTTTTATTGTTTGTCACCATAAATTAGAGATTTTAAAACAAGGAAACATAAATTTATCTATAAACATGACATAATATAATAAAATATTCTCTTTATAAAATAAAATAAATAGATTTATTATTAGAAAGTTTGGTTACTTGGCAATGGCATAATCTATACTAATATTATAAAGCTGAAGAGTTTGTTTGTTTGAACGCGCAAATCTCAGGAACTACTGGTTCGAATTTAAAAATTCTTTTTGTTTTGTATAGACCATTTATCGAGGCAGGCTTTAGGCTATATAACATCACGCTGTAACTAAAAGGAGCGAAGAAATAATGGAAAATGAGGAAAAAACGGGGATAATTATTCATCCTTGAGGGCTTCCGTTGCGTGCGCTGCGAAAACGGTTCTAGAAACCAAAAATATATGTATGAAAGAATTAAGGGAACTTTTTACCGCGGGAAAACTTCGCATTCCCACGGGAAACCGACTTCTACGCGAACGGAGTCGCGTAAAAAATAAAGCTTTGTAGATGGAAAAGCAGCCCTTAAATTAAAAAGCCTTTATAGACTCAGCTTTCTTGTTGCGAATAATATTTTATTTTATTTTAAATGCAAAGTTTTTCCATCAAGTTTGCTATAAGATTTAAAGGGCACGTTTATCTATACTAATATTATAAAGCTGAGAAGTTTGTTTGTTTGTTTGTTTGAACGCGCTAATCTCAGGAACTACTGGTTCGAATTGAAAACTTAACGCTGCAAGGAGGAGAGGCGTTGTATGACAAAAGTTGGCGAAAAGTGTAACTCGGGAAAGATCTCAATTTACCTTATAGTATAGGGAAAGGGGTTTTACTTCGAATTTAACGCGTGCGAAGCCGTGGGCAAAACCTAGTGACTAAATATTTGGATTCTAAAACAAGAAGCAATCATATTATAAGATGGTCAAGTTTTATTTTCTGTGAATGTCAAAAAAGTGGTTATTCATTCCTTACATTATATTACTTTTAAGATTTTGAAAAAAAGATGGTTGCGTTCAGATATCATTACCATACCATACCATTTTACTATTCCATGTGAATAGCTTCCGTATAACAGTCAGTACATACATGGTTAGACATTTTAATTTCATTTTACAAAACAAAATCATATCAAATTAAACAAATAATAAATACTACTAATCTCCAGACTAACACACCAATTATGTTACCCTATGGTAAGCGCATTAAGCGCTTGGCGTTAAAGTACCACACAATGGAATAGGGGAGAACTTAGTTACACCCAGACACGAGCCAATGTTGAAAAACCATTTTGAATTCTATAGACATAGACATAGACATAGACATTTTTATTGGTAAAATAAATATTTACAAGTCATTAAACAATTAGGTAACAACCTAGAATTAAAATATATAATATTATAAAATAAAATTTATAACAAAAATAATAGAATTTTCAATGTCAAATGAATTTAAATATATAAAGATATTCAAAGAAAGTCATTTAAATTATAAAAGTTTTGTTGTAACAACCATTGTTTCAATTTAGTTTTAAACGTTTTGATTGACACAGCCTGTTTGATATTATATATACATCATTTTTTATGATTATATATACACTCGCTATCGCAAATATCACTTGCCACTTGTCTTGGGGGGCAGGGAAGATGGCACTTGATAAGTGTCATCCACCTTTGCAATTTTCGTCCGGTACCGGGGCCGGGCGACCGCCATGAATGGGTTGCAAATCTTTTACCTACGGGGCAGATAGAACAAATTAAGTTGCATTCGGTAGTCATAAAAGGATTACCCGGTACCTGGGCAGAGCGACCAGGGCCGGGGCGGATATCCCAGCAGTCGGTAGAAGAAGTTTATTTAGTCTTTGTCAAAAGCGTAAAAGCGTTTATAAGTGCGTTAATGAATAAACGGTTTACAGTAAATATCTTTTGTTGTTTTAATTTGAGTACTAATTTGCTATTATTTATTGCTATGTCGCTAATGAGGTAGTTGCTCATATTCGGCATAGCATAGATAGATCTATAAAATTAATCTACAGACGTTATAATTCTGATATCAAATCATTGCTATAAACAATTCGTGTTATAAAGTCACCGTATCACAGATTGGTAATAAGAGTAATAAACTGTTAAAGATTATTATTTGTATAAAACCGCAAAATATACCGAAAGAAGCATAGTCTTTTGGACAATACGAACAAGCGACTCCAATCAGAGTAAGTATCTGTCAATGTTCAATAATTAATTGTTCAATAAAATTAATAAGAACAAGTGTCCTATAAGTGATTTACTATTGCAGCATAATGAAGTACCTGGTAGCCATCACCCTGCTGGCCGCGGCCGCGTCCGCCGGCTTCATCGCCCCCATGCCCGTCAACGAGCAACCCCTCGACGTGCAGGAGATCATCGCCGCCATCCAGCACCCCGGCACCAACCCCGCCACCGCCGCCGCCCTCGAGCAGATGCTACTCGATGCCCTCAACCTCGGCTCGGTTTCAGTCGGGCCCGCCATCGTTGGACCCGCCAACCCCCCAATCTCCGTCGGACCCGCCATCGTTGGACCCGCCTACCCCCCAATCGCCGTCGGACCCGCCATCGTTGGTCCCGCTAACCCTCCCATTGCCGTCGGACCCGCCATCGTTGGTCCCGTCAGGCCTCCGATCGCCGGACCCGCCATCGTTGACGTTGACCCCGTGCCCATCGTCCCCGTCAAGCCCCCCACCGCCGTCGTCGAGCCCATCCCCGCCGCGGTAGCCGAGCCCATCGCCCAGTCTCCCTTGGTGCAGATCATCCTGAACATCAACCAGGCTTCCGCTGACGCCACCGTCGAGGCCCCTGTCCAGCCCGAAGTGATTGAACACAGCCCGGTTATTGTTGTGGACTCTGTCCCTGGCCCCGCGATTGCCGCTCCCGCCCCCCCCCCCCGTCATGCCCGCACCCGTTCCCACCCCCATCGTGCCCGGACCCGCCCCCGCCCCCATCGTGCCCGGCCCCCTCCCCGGTATCGTCGTGCCTGGCCCCGTCCCCGCCCCCATCGTGCCTGGCCCCCTCCCCGGTGCCGCCGTGTCTGGCCCCGTCCCCGTGCCCACCATTCCTGCCGTTCCTGCCCCTGGCGTTTTCTTGCCTGTCCGTCACTAAACGTTGTTAGTGTGAAAGTATTGTAAACTGCACTTTCTCCCAATATTTTGAAACCTCGAAGTACTAATTTCAATATTGAATAAAAGCAATGTAACATATTCCTGTACAACTTTTTTTTTACTTTTTACTTCTGCTAAATACGCATCAAAAAGGGCGAGTTGTCTTAGCCATTTGATAAAACCTTTACCTTGCATTTTTTACTAGTAGTTAATCTTCTAGGAATCTAATTATAAGTTTTCGGTGTGTACATGTTGCAAAATCTGGATCTTAAGATTAAATCGATTTGATCAGGTTGTATTAAGTCCAGTTTAAAAAGAGCTTCACTTCAGATTTTGCAGCAAATAAAACAACTGCCGTGATTATTTATAGACATAGATAGTCGGCGGGGAGCCTGTAATATAATACTACAAACAAAACGGTGTAAAACTTATATTATTTATTGAAAACGTATTAAATTGAGTCATTTGTATGATTTATAATTAATCTAAATAATGTTATTCATATCAACAATATAATCTTTAGGTATATCGTACAGACGCAGTATGTTAGAAAGACCTTTTTCAGTTTTATTCCTATGTATAGGTACTATGTATAACATAGCGACTCATTAATATCTTACTACTCCTATGAATATTATTATGATACCGTTCAAGTTTAGTTAAATTACATGATCCGATGTAATTATATATCGCAGGCAAATTCCATAATACATATTCCTGTACAACTTTTTTTTTACTTTTTACTTCTGCTAAATACGCATCAAAAAGGACGAGTAGTCTTAACCATTTCAAATAACCCTTACATTGCATTTTTACTAGTAATCTTCGTGCGCATGTTGCCTGGACCACTCCCCGGATTTGCCCACTGGTCGCGTGCCCGGCCCCGTCTACTAAATGTTGTTGGTGCTAGAGTCTATTAACATCTTGTACTGCTTAAATTTCCCAATTAAACTTATAATCCCTATACAAAACAATATAACATATAAAATTAACATTTGTTTACATGAACCCAAACTAATCACCAAGCTACTTAAGGAGTGTTTATACGTTTGAAGTTTGGTTCTAGGGAACCTACCTATTAGCCATTCGTTGGAAAAGCTAAAACCATTGATATACAGGGTGTTTGGTGGGTGAGTAGCCAAATGAAAATGGCGGATAGGTGAGGCTATTAGCTATTTACTTCCAGTTATTAAATTGCATTTTGGTTCAAGTTTTAGAATTTATTCGATTTTTAAAATTTTCCTAAGAAAATCCCCGATTTTGTCATTAAAAGTCCAATATTTTTTTATTTACGGTCGGAACCAAGCGAAAATACTTTTAATTTAAAGCCTAATACTGTTTTATTCAGATGCAATCATTAATTTATACAAATCATTTCATAAAAAGCTACAGTGGGTTCATAAACTTCGTGGAATCAGTGGGAAAAAAATGTTCAGTCAACTTTGCTATGAAAAAAATAAGAAAATTTAAGCGTTTGAAAATTTCATTTGCTTTTAAAAACTTCTTCAGTTAATACGCTTTATAATGATATGCTACATGTAACATAAATAATTAGAAATCTCAACAGAAATAGTAAGTTAGTCCTCAAAGACGCCTGGTAAGGAAGGTACGAACCCGTTCAACTAAGTATGTAGTTAAAAATTTCTGTCTCATCCTAACAAAGCTATGCCTATTATGTTATCTATTTTGTCACTAGGCAACACTTCTCTTGTTTGCTATTCTTATGTATAAAAAAATGCTTTTATTTTCTGACTGAAGATTGTTGTTGGCCCATATGAAAACTTTATAGCTTCACCGAACTATGGGACTACTAAAGCCACCTAGTTGGATGCGGACCTCAGTTCGGGGCGACGCGATCTTTTCACTACACTATTTCGCTTAGGGGCCTCACTCTGAGAAGACCAAGCAAGACACTTAACGGGGGTTGGATATGATAGTTAATGAAACCAGATGTTGAATGCCGCACGGCAGGTGCGGTGTATTTATAGGGAAGACTTAAGGCTGTTACGACTATCGTGTCCACGGGGTCGGTAGCGGGCGCGGGCTAGAGGAAGCTGATTGTTTCTTACGGTAATCTTTTGACGTTCGACGTTTGTTTGACGATAGTTTTTGGTCGCCTTTTGCGAGGGTTGCAAATAGCAGAAGGATGGTTGGGGTGGTGAGGGGTGAAGTAAAAGAAACTCCTAGATTCAGTGTACGTGAACCGGTTCTACATGACTTGCAGCTGGTGAAATGAGATTTGCTTGCATGCGAAAATACTACGCTACCGTTGGCCATGACTATTTTCAAGCAACATCTTACTCCGACTGTAGAAAAGGGTAGGTCACTGAGAATCTGCGCTGAGCGGAGTTAAACATGTGGGGTAGTAGAGTCCTCTTCTATTCGAGGCAGGAAAAGTGAAGAGGAAGTCGAATGAGATAAAACAATAGGCATAGCTTTGTTAGAATGAGTCAGAAAATTTTAACTACATATGTAGTTTAACGGGTTCGTACCTTCCTTACCAGGCGTCTTTGAGGACTAACTTACTATTTCTGTTGAGATTTCTAATTATTTATGTTACATGTAGCATATCATTATAAAGCGTATTAACTGAAAAAGTTTTTAAAAGCAAATGAAATTTTCAAACGCTTAAATTTTCTTATTTTTTTTCATAGCAAAGTTGACTGAACATTTTTTTCCCACTGATTCCACGAAGTTTATGAACCCACTGTAGCTTTTTATGAAATGATTTGTATAAATTAATGATTGCATCTGAATAAAACAGTATTAGGCTTTAAATTAAAAGTATTTTCGCTTGGTTCCGACCGTAAATAAAAAAATATTGGACTTTTAATGACAAAATCGGGGATTTTCTAAGGAAAATTTTAAAAATCGAATAAATTCTAAAACTTGAAACAAAATGCAATTTAATAACTGGAAGTAAATAGCTAATAGCCTCACCTATCCGCCATTTTCATTTGGCTACTCACCCACCAAACACCCTGTATTACTCCTAGATACCAAATCCGACACTCAAAAGCGCCCCAAAAATTTATGATTATTGTCATTCAATTAGAGAGGAGCCCCAGCAAAAAAAAATCGATGCCTAAATGCGCGATTGTTCAAAAAACGTTTGCAATATTCCTGACCTTTCGTTATGCAAGAAAGTTATAAGGGAAGTCCCATAAGCCCGGACGGGTCCTAAAGCCGGACATAATTAAAATCAGAACGAAAAAGCGCGCCAATTTGTTGCTTTTGCTGCGGTTAGATAGGTTCTCCCAAGTGAAGTGTGGAGAAGGAGAGCCAATAGTCAGTGCTGACTCGTTCGTCGGGAAGCGTTGTCCAAATATTGTGGTTAGTATAAATTTTGTTTCAAGTAATTTTTCGGGGTCTGTAAATAGTATTTAAACTGTGGGATGATATCCATTATTTTTAATTATTATTGCTTTTGTTCTTATCTTACATAATTCATTGCTTTTTCATGATTCTTGAACACACAATTTGAATGAGATTTTTTCTTGTATATACCTGAGGGTCCCTAAGTTCGGACACTCTCAAAGTACCCTAGTACCGGACAGTTTAACAGCAAGTGTTTTTTTGGCATTATTATTTTTGTGTTTTATTTTTAAGGTTTAACATGGGTAAACCCAAACCGAGATTGTCAGAATACCCCAAAAGATAAAAAAAATCCATAAAGCTATCTATTGATGTCGAAGGGGGCTCAGTTAGCTACTTTTGTGATTTTTGCAGGTTGTATAATTAAAGGTCTGTGATACTATAAAAAACTTTCCTGATTATGACCAAAGTTTATTAAAATTAAGACTAGTTTTCTTTATTAACAGTTGATTTGTTTTGATATTTGTTAAAATAATTTTTGAGTTTAAAAATGATGAAAAAATTGTCTGTCCGTCATTAGGGGACCTTTTTCGGAACCTCGTTTTTGCTATGTTAACTTTCACTCAATATTTACTATATTTAAAGTAATATTTAAGACTGGTGATTTATCTGTGTTGATTAGGCATATAATTAAAAAGTTCTTAAAGTGAAATAAATAAATTAGACTATTGTGCATTTTTTTTTATTTCTGTTATTCCTTAAGTGTCCGATTCTCGGGGACCTCCCCCTACCTATCATTTTATCACGTTTTAGAAGAGAAGCACGATAAAACTAAACTTTTGTTTTGGAAAAGAGAAACTGGGTTTGTAATGATTTGGTGCTGCCAATTACTAGCTTTTGTGGGAAAAAATAAAAAATTTACGGGTTTTTAATGCATTTATAAAAAAACATAATTTAGATATACTAGGGAGCGTTTTTATGTTCGCGGAATGGAGGGTAAGGGGTGGAAATAGAAAAAACAAATTATTTTTCCTTTTCAATATATTCACCTGCAAGTCGGATACATTTTTCAGACCTTTCAATTAATTTATTTATACCCTCATAAAAAAATGTTTTATCTTTGTCTTCAAAATACGCTGAAACTGCCTCCTTAACTTCATCATCGGTGGTAATTTTTTTACCCCGAAGCTCTTTTTTCATTTTTGGGAAGAGGTAATAATCACTCGGGGCTAGGTCTGGGCTGTAGGGTGGGTGGTTTAAAATATCGAAGCCCACCTTATGCAGGGCAGCCAACGCAACGCGACTCTTGTGGACGGGCGCATTGTCGTGCAAAAGCAGCACACTCTTCGTCAATTTTCCCTGTCTTTTCTCTTTAATGGCTTCTTTTAGTCGCTCTAATATTGAAGCGTAGTATTCTCCGGTTATAGAAACACCTTTATCTTTATAATCGATCAACAATATTCCTTCTGAGTCCCAAAAGACCGTTGCCATGAGTTTCCCAGCTGACTGTGACACCTTAAACTTCTTGGGGGGTGCTGTGCCCTTTATATGCCACTGCATGGAGTCTTTTTTCGACTCAGGTTCATAATGATGAACCCAAGTATCGTTTACAGTAACAATTCGACTCAATAGACCATCCTTGTCGTCAACAATACTTTTATAAAACTAAAAAAAAGAAAAATATGTTTTGATTTTTGCGAAACTTTTACCATTTACGCACTTTTTTAATCACAGTTTTAAGTTCGGTATCGATCTAGAAAAAGGCCCAGCCAGCTATTCTTAACACGCTTTTATTAGCTATGGAACGGAAACTTTGAACGTAATTTTGTCCTACTTTAGAACTCCAGGATAATTTTAAATTTGCATATTTATTTAGGACCGATGAAAATGCAATGTTATGAAAACTCCGTCCTGATAACCTCAATGATTCGCCTATCAGCTCCTAATGTCGATTTCAATTTCATGGCTCGATTTCAAACGTGTCTTTTAGTTTTTTTTACTATAGTATTATTCAAAATATTTAAATGTAGATGTTACCGGCAATGTGTATAATCCGGTATTCTATACAATACCTAGGTAATGTATAGAATACCTAAAACGTGTCGGTAATGTATGAAATATCATTTATTATATACTTAGCCTAGGTCTTCTATACAATACCGAATGCGCGGCCGGTAATGTATGTAATGCAGGTAATATTATAATGAAAAACGTCAAAGAGGAACTTAATTATGGTCTATATTGCACTTTTATAAGTTTTTTTCCTTTTTTTTCAATTACATTGTTTTGTTCATAACAATCACTGTTATAAATTTTTCTCGTACTTTTTTTCTTCATTTATTTTTGTCCTATCAACGGAATTCTTAATAGTCAGTTGCCATAACTTTTTAAATCATAGTATCATTACTAAGGAATTTTTCGATTCATATTTTTTTCCTTCATAATTCTTTTCTCCGAAGTAGTTGGTAGTTTTTAGTAAAAAATTTCAGGGTTGTGGTGCTTCGCCGACCGCTGCCGCGGCACGCTCGCTTTGCTCGCTCGGCTTGCACACTGTATGGTTACCATTCAACCTCACACTTCTCCTCGCTTCGCTTGTCGTCGTACCTATTATTTTAAATGTGACTCTTCAAACTACGGGGACAGGACAAGGATTTGTCAAATCTTCAATTTTTTTACACTTTCGTTATTTTAATTCAGTAATTTTAATTATAGAACCTGTTTCATAATTATTATGAGCATATCATAGGTTATCATTGATAAATATAGACCAAGGTCTATTTATTTTACACATTGCCGGTGGTACAGCAGGTAATCTATTAAATGCCCAGGAATTGTATACATTTCCTAGGTAAAGTATTGAATTGACAATAATATTCATTTTATTTTATACATTGCCTGGAAGCACCAGGTATTCTATACATTACCTAGGTATTGTATAGAATACCTGAATTATACAGATTGCCGGTAACATAGACACAGAATTTACAATTCTACTATTGTATTTGTAGCAGAATGCAATATGTAAAAAAAAGAATTATGGAATTTGCCTGCGACATATAATTACATCGGATCATGTGATTTAACTAAACTTGAACGGTATCATAATAATATTCATAGGAGTAGTAGGATGGTAATGAGTCGCTATGTTATACATAGTATAAATAGGAATAAAACTGTTAATAAAAAAATTAATTATAAATTATACAAATGACTCAATTTAATACGTTTTCAATAAATAATATAAGTTTTACACCGTTTTGTTTGTAGTATTATATTACAGGCTCCCCGCCGACTATCTATGTCTATAAATAATCACGGCAGTTGTTTTATTTGCTGCAAAATCTGAAGTGAAGCTCTTTTTAAACTGGACTTAATACAACCTGATCAAATCGATTTAATCTTAAGATCCAGATTTTGCAACATGTACACACCGAAAACTTATAATTAGATTCCTAGAAGATTAACTACTAGTAAAAAATGCAAGGTAAAGGTTTTATCAAATGGCTAAGACAACTCGCCCTTTTTGATGCGTATTTAGCAGAAGTAAAAAGTAAAAAAAAAGTTGTACAGGAATATGTTACATTGCTTTTATTCAATATTGAAATTAGTACTTCGAGGTTTCAAAATATTGGGAGAAAGTGCAGTTTACAATACTTTCACACTAACAACGTTTAGTGACGGACAGGCAAGAAAACGCCAGGGGCAGGAACGGCAGGAATGGTGGGCACGGGGACGGGGCCAGACACGGCGGCACCGGGGAGGGGGCCAGGCACGATGGGGGCGGGGACGGGGCCAGGCACGACGATACCGGGGAGGGGGCCGGGCACGATGGGGGCGGGGGCGGGTCCGGGCACGATGGGGGTGGGAACGGGTGCGGGCATGACGGGGGCGGGGGCGGGAGCGGCAATCGCGGGGCCAGGGACAGAGTCCACAACAATAACCGGGCTGTGTTCAATCACTTCGGGCTGGACAGGGGCCTCGACGGTGGCGTCAGCGGAAGCCTGGTTGATGTTCAGGATGATCTGCACCAAGGGAGACTGGGCGATGGGCTCGGCTACCGCGGCGGGGATGGGCTCGACGACGGCGGTGGGGGGCTTGACGGGGACGATGGGCACGGGGTCAACGTCAACGATGGCGGGTCCGGCGATCGGAGGCCTGACGGGACCAACGATGGCGGGTCCGACGGCAATGGGAGGGTTAGCGGGACCAACGATGGCGGGTCCGACGGCGATTGGGGGGTAGGCGGGTCCAACGATGGCGGGTCCGACGGAGATTGGGGGGTTGGCGGGTCCAACGATGGCGGGCCCGACTGAAACCGAGCCGAGGTTGAGGGCATCGAGTAGCATCTGCTCGAGGGCGGCGGCGGTGGCGGGGTTGGTGCCGGGGTGCTGGATGGCGGCGATGATCTCCTGCACGTCGAGGGGTTGCTCGTTGACGGGCATGGGGGCGATGAAGCCGGCGGACGCGGCCGCGGCCAGCAGGGTGATGGCTACCAGGTACTTCATTATGCTGCAATAGTTAAAAAAACGTATTTTAATGATTTGTTGGTATTAGAATGATTTCTTAAAAAGGTTGACAGAAACTTACTTGAGTCGTTTGTTCGTATTATCCAAAAGACTATACTTCGTTGGTTTTTTTTTGCGTTTTTATACACGCGGTAATCTACATTGGTTTATGACTCTTTTACCTAATTTATGATACGATTTATAGCACAGTTTTAATTGATAAGTTGTTTATGGCATTGATTTGATAAAAGATTATACTGGGGAAGTACAGTTAATCAGGGCATTTATGGAAAAAGCGGCCCTAAGTTATTAACAAAATATGTCTTCATTTGACAAATTATAAGTAGGTATGATCATTTTGAAATCGTTTACCTAAAACAATGTGAAAGGGACGCAATCTGCGGAAAAGTTCTAGCTTACTTGATTACGTTCACATAGCTGCAATGAACTCACACGCTATAACCACCATTAAAGGAACCGACATACTTATTTCGTACAGTGAAGAAGCCGTCCCATTTAGATTTTTCAATGCATCAGTTTGGCTTTACGAGCAAAAAGAGCTTTCCAATGTACTGGTACCTACCCGGGATACGTGGCAATCACAGCAACGGGAGAGTCGGAATATAATGCCACTAGCTTCCATCCTATGCTATGTCTGATTTTGGCCGATGTTGCTAATCCTCGACGAGCGAATAGTTGGATAAAGAATGAGCTGGCCTCGGTACCATTCAGTTCTTGAACTTTGTTTTAAACAACCAAGATGCCTCGTGAAGTTAATGGCTGAGACGCACTATTTATGCATGTACTTGTGCATAACTTGGACTTATTTTTAGTGGACTCTTTGGCTCCTGTAAGTGTGATTTAGAAGGCTGTTCTGCTATGGAATTGCATGACACTTAAACGTTGGTAAGATTGGGACTGCAAGATGAAGTAGCTCATGAAAGTGAAAACATTAATTTATAATGGTGTAGTAATGTGAATTTGGTTTCCAAAGTTAAGAAACCTGTACAAATTACGGTCGGCGAAGACGTTCGATGTCACTATTTACCATTTTCTTCAGTGTTATTTATTCATTTTATTTTTATTTTATTTATATTGATAGTCGATGTTTTGTTAATAGTAGTCTCAAATAAATATAACCACTCTGCCGGCACTTCCTCTACTGCGAGCTTGGAAATCACAAGCACCTTTTCTGTGAAAGTCCTACATCACTCGAACATGCTCAAATTTTGATACGACAGTGTTTCAATGAATTAACATATCTACCTACATTACGCGGACTTTCTGTGGGATATTAGCCTATCACACACATTTAGGTACATTTCAAGTTGCAACAGGCTATACACACAAATCTTATTTTTTTACCTCCCCATACAATTTTTTTTTGCCGTATTCTCATTGCTTTTAGAACCTACTTCCTGGCTAAATGTTAGTAACCTTACAGAAACTAGATTACCCTCTAGCCCATTTGTGTACCTACCTACATAGTGTGGCTCTAAGCCACATAGCTGGTGTGATAGTCTAGAGATTTATTTATTTACTATTACCGTAAGAAATAAGGTAGTTGGAACCCAGTCGACCAGTTTATTTCTTTCATATTTTATCTGTTGAGAATTATTCATATTACGATAAGATTTATTTTGTCAAGTTTCAGGTTAGTTAACATTTCCTTGTTACAAATTCCTAATTTATGGTACCTATACACTCATTTTTATTATTTTAGTGCGATTAGGAATCGTTAATCAATATACAAGGTCCTTATCTGCCTGCCTGTAGGTAGATACATAGATAAGTAGATATACTTGGGTGAGACAGCAACTTTTTTATTCAGATTCGATCGTGCTCTATGTTTTCATCGCTTGATTCGGGCCGAAAGCCACTAAAGAATCATAAATATTTCGAAAAAAGTGTGGCAACCCCTATGTGTCGTCGCCAACATTCTTTCGGTACAACAAGTAACTTAATCCGAAACAGCACCGTTCCTAGATCCCACTATCAAAGTGTGACCGCAAAAATGAAACCGGGATCTCCCATAAGCCCAGAATTTACCAATAGAATACATGGAGTATTCGAAACTACTTTTCAATTTTTATTAGAAGTACCGAATCGATTTGGCTATTTTTATGTTTTCCAAAATTGTATCGATTGGCTTTTGTTGATCACTGGGCACTGTTTTTGCGGC
Organism: Emmelina monodactyla; assembly: GCA_916618145.1. NCBI lineage: Eukaryota > Metazoa > Arthropoda > Insecta > Lepidoptera > Pterophoridae > Emmelina > Emmelina monodactyla. Next base: position 853,602 of record OU745300.1, read on the forward strand.
ACATTTTTATTTTCGTGGCAGCTCGTGTGTCAAAAATCAAATACTATTCGATATGCTTCTGAATAGACCATGCGATGTTCTCGGAGTTAGTACTCAGGAACAAACCAAGATGTCGCTTAATGATAAACCAATTTATTACTCATTAGCTTGACTAAGTAAAACACTGTCACTGAGGAAACAAAAGTAAATATAAGTGGAAATATATTAATTAAATTAATGAGTGGAGGTAAGCAAATAAAAAAATAATAAAAAATATATTTCTTTATTTTAAAAATCGAAACTATCAATATCACAATACAGTGGAATTCCTCCAATATGAACAATACAAAGGCTAACATGGTATTTAAAATATAATCGATCATTCACATAAAGCTATCTCAAAAAATTGTACAAGATGTCTAAGATAAATTTCTTGTAATTATAAATGTTACAACGTATTTGATATTTCAATAATAATAGATCCCAAGCATCTGCTAGTTAAGTAACATTATTGCTTATATCCTATTATGCTTAAACATTTGAACAAGACTATATGCCCTCGAAAAAGAGTTAAAAAAAAACAAAAATAAAGCTGTAGGGCCATAGGTAGAGTTTAAAGGTAAAGTTTTTTTTTTTTTTTTTTTTTTTTATGTAATATAGGTAGCAAACGAGCATGCGGGTCACCTGATGGTAAGTGATCACCGCCGCCCATGACTACCCTCAACACTGTAGGTGTTGGGGGTGTGTTGCTGACCTTTAAGAAAATATATAAATAAATAAATAAAATTGGGCACCGGATACCGCACTCACCGAACGAAACGCAGGAGCATCGTTCCTACTTCACGTCGGTTTCCTGTGCGACGGTGGTATTTCACCGGTCGAGTCAGCCCAGCAATCGCTGCAGACAGAGCCTACAGCTAGACTCTACCACTCAATGAAAGTAGGGCAAAACTATTTTTTTGTCTCATTAATGTCAAAAAATACACTCATGTTATTTTTGAAGACAGAGCAAGAAATTCTATGTATACTTTGATGTAAACAAGATGCATTTACGATTTTTAAATTTAAATGTATTCAAGTGTGTAACATTAATTCTTTTTCGTTGTAAACTAGTCGTGTTTGTCTTAGCAATATATTCTGTATGTATTTTTAGTTATTTTTAAAGCATTCCGAACCTGCATTAGTGTTTTGTCTGTCAATAACAAATGCTGTCACATAAATTGTATTTCTATATTTTCAATTTATGTAAATTTAAAATGCGTTTAAGAATTGAGGGGTTACATTTTTGCATTTCATGAGATATTATATACCGGGTGGCTCATTCAAAGCGGTCAGTATGGGAAAGTCTGAAACTATAAGACATACGAAGATTTGTTCTTAGGAACCATGACACCGATTTTTCTAAAAAGAAAAACTGCATTCATACATTTGAAAAAAAAAATGTACCCATCTAGGGACTCGAACCCAGTCGTGTTGAACTTTGTATTGGAAAAATGGTGGTCACTTCGAACATCTACTAAAATAAATTATTTTTTTGTGAAAACAATGCATTTTATTCATTTAAGACATCATGTTTCATAGAGCCATTTACAGCTTAAGACCTACAAAATCGATATTTAAATAGAAAAGTGCAAGTTTATAAAAAAAAATATTTTATTAAAAACAACCGGGTTCGATTCCCTAGCTGGGTACAGCTTTTTTTTCAAATGTATGAATGCAGTTTTTCTTTTTATCAAAATCGGTGACATGGTTCCTAAGAACAAATCTTCGTATGTCTTATAGTTTCAGACTTTCCCATACTGACCGCTTTGAATGAGCCACCCTGTATATTTACCTACACAATAAACAAAACCAACCTTATTAACATGTAATTAAATATTAAAATTGACTAAACAATTACTAAAGCTATTAAGATTTTGAGGAAGAACAAATTCTTACGAAGTTTTTTTATATGGCAACACAAGTCTTAGGAATTATGCAAATGGTAAGACTAAACAAGTATGACTAACCTAATAAATACGTACAATTTGGTTCCTTATAAGATATACACTCAAAGTAATTGACACCGAACATGAAACTAAATTCCAAGTACAGGAATGTAATAATATAAGTATAAGAGTAAAACTATAATAAATACAATATGATTTAAGTATTTTTAGTGTAAAACTATATTATTCAAAAACTCTAAAACAAAACACAAAAATAAACATCTAGTAGTATTCAAAATAAAGGCATGATTTGATATAAAGCAATTAAATATCATTTTAGCATAGTAAAACTGCATAGTAAGTAATATAACTAAAAATAAAGATATTTAAATATCATTATATTATTACATATTAACACTCTCATTCATTAACACATTTAAGTAATATCAACATATCGAATTTTGCATTTATATTTTAGATTTAAAAACGAGGAAGCTCAATATTGCTCCGAATTATGTACAATTCATTGATTTTGTGTACTTTAAGTTGCATTGTGTATGAACATTAGTCTTAATCTATGAGAGGCCGACGCACAACGATGTTCCAGGAGACTAGCGGGACAACTTCACGATGCTCCTAATGTGAGTATGTACAGAGTGAAGTTCGTTCAGATACGAGATTGCTATTTGTGTTCAAAATTAAAAAGGCTTTTAGTGATGTGACATATATTAAAAGTGTTTAGCGAATAGTAATTATATCTTACGTTCATGTTCATGGACTTTTTTATGGATCATCATTACATGGAATAGATCCAAGTCGCTAATCGTGTCTGTTCGTATGTTTCTCCACTATCTCCTCCTGATTTATAAGAAAGAAAATGGAAAAATACCTAGTTTGTGGTACGGCCTCTTTGAAAACTGATTAACATATTTAACAAACCAATAGCTATCTACAGTTAAAACTCTACAAAACATCAGTATAGGCACTGGTGGTGTTTTTAATACAATTTAGTAAAACCATATTCTTATAAGCAATCTACCTCGCCACAGTAAGTCATTTTCTTCTATACGACTCACAGAAATGAAACAAACCCTTTAAATATTTCAAAATGTTAATACATAAGTTGCCATTTTTTGTTGCAAGAGTTAGGATACATAAAAATATATAAAAATCTTAGCGTGCCGTAATTTTAAAAGATAACACGTCACACTGAGAGTCTTTTGCTGTCATTGGCATTAACAGTCTTACAGTAAGCCATTTTAGGTTTAATATTGGCTGCCGAGATGCCCCTTGTATGTGCACTTTATAAGTGTACTTTATCAAGTAATCAAATAGTTTTTCCCAACCAATTTAAAATATAACACAATTTTTTATACAAAGATAGAATCAGTCGATCTTAGAAAACTATCGATCAAGCTTCATTTTGACACCTTTCCTTTACTCACTGTCAAAATGTCTTTATCTCACCGTGAACCCACCTTTAACTCTATCGTGGTAGGTGTCATAATGGTTTGCGTGTGTTGTGTGTATATATGCTGTGTTGTCACTGGTCGTCTGTCTGTTCCACTATGGGGGAGGTTTCGGGGGATTTCATCAGATTCTTGATGAGGATTATCACACCGGTTAGCAGGAGCCCGATGCCGATCAACTGGAAAATAAAGAAATATATGTTCAATACTTAACAGAAATGTAAATAAAATATCTCAATTTAATAAAGTATTATAATGTCTCTGTCAGTTGCAAAACTTTTATGTTTTTGTAACAAGTACGTACTAAGAAAGTTTTGTCTTTCTAACGAAACAAAGAAGCATCTACTTAATATTAAAAATGCCAAAATTTGTGTGTATATGTATGTGCGTGTTTTTTTACTCTTTCACGCAAAAGCCTTTGCGCGGATTTATTATAACCTGGCGTACTTTTTATCATGGGTAGGTACCCCAACACCATGGGAAAAGTCACTTAGCTGCGTCTGAAACCGCAGAGCCAGTCACAACTCGATTTTGGGTCTCGCGCGCGACATCGCATATTTCTTCTGTGTGTTTTGGTATTCGCTGAGTGTAATGCGTTGCCTAGGTTGTTTGTACTATTATCATTACATTCTGTCTGTTTTTATGTTTGTCAGCTAACTCCTCCTAAACTACGTAACGGATTTAAATGCGGTTTTCGCTATCTTTTAGGGAATTTATTCATTTAAATTTGTGAATAAAAAACTTTGGAAAAAGTTTTTTTAAATAGCCAAAATTCGATATTTCATGAACAAGTCGGCCAAAATTACACCACTGGGAAGCGTGGGCGGGCCGCTAGTTAGTTATAAGTATGGTAGTCACCGTGAGTCCGTAGAAGGCGTAGGGCATCTTGTACCGCACGTTGAGCGCCAGCCGCGCCATGGCGGCGTAGGCGGGGCTGGTGCGCACCTCCTGCCGGAACCAGAACATGGGCACCAGCGTGTCCGCGTCCGGCAGCACGTTCACCAGGCTGGGGGGGGGGGAATATGAATTGCTGGGTTACTAGGCAACGTAGCACACGCTATGGTGTCATTTTGACCAAATGTTTGACATGGGCGCTTAGAAATGGTAAATTTTGGTAAACCAGGGTGTTTAATATAGTAAACATAAGTGTTCAGGTTTTATTATTAGAAATACAATTATATTTGACAATATTTAGCTATAAATATCTTGTATTATGCTTTGGTTAGGAGTAAGTTAGAATATAATTTGCAAGTTTGGGATCCTCACGAAGATAAATAGTTTGTGTGCAATAAAAAAAACATCTATCTATCATCTCCCTATATATTTTTTAAGTAGATAAGAAAAAGAAAAAAAAATGGCTCACCAAACGCCTTGGCGACGCTGTAAGTTTAGCGACCATTGTAAATAAATAAATGATAATCATTGAGGTTGAAAAGAACTAAATATAATAATTGAAGAGATTCTATATTAATACGTATTAATAAAAAATGACACTTAAGTTACTAAGATGTATTTACACCAAAACGAACAGAATTAAGCTAATCAGATCGTACATCTCATGCTGCCTTACACAAAGCATGACAACCGAGAAATGTGCTGTAGGTTAATGTCGTGTTCATATTGATCAATGTATGTACATGTTGGATAGTTTGTGTATACTGTGATATATAGTACTATGGGTGGGTTAATATTGATCAATGTATTTATATGTTGGATAGTATGTGTATACTGTGGTATACCGGGTGTCCCAAGACTATGGTACATGAAGGGAAAGTACCTTAAATATCGTAGATGGGATATTTTGCTGAAAGAAGACTTTATTTTATTCTGCATTTAAAAAAAAACTAAATAATTTATAAAAAAATATATCCCAAAATTGCATCAATCCTTCAATTTCACTCCCACATCCGAGGAGTATGTTAAAAAGGCGGTGCTCTCTATTAGCTCTGCAGCAGTTGGTCATGACGATTTGTGCTCGAGGATGATCACTTTAATCCTTCCTGTGTTACTTCCAGTCCTTACCCATATACTCAATTACTCACTATCCTCATCAACATTCCCGTCATCCTGGAAGTATGCTCACATAATTCCTATTCCTAAAGTATCCAATCCCACAACACTTTCTAATTTTCGTCCAATATCAATCCTACCTTTTCTTTCCAAAGTCCTTGAGCACATTGTTCATGGGCAGTTATCTGAGTTTCTGTTTTCCAACAACTTACTAAGCAGTTACCAGTCTGGTTTTCGACCTGGCCACAGCACAGTTTCCACTCTTATTAACGTCACTGACGATATTCGCTGGGCCATGGAAGAAAAACACCTTACTCTGCTGGTTTTGTTGGATTTCAGTAACGCATTTAACTCTGTAGATTTTGATGTTCTCCTCGGAATCCTAAGATCGTTGAATTTTTCCCCCTCCGTCCTTGCCTGGTTTGATTCCTATCTTCGTGGCCGTTCTCAGCGGGTTCGCATCGGTGAGACCTTTTCTGACTGGTGTGATCTCGTTGCAGGTGTGCCACAGGGCGGAGTGCTCTCTCCTTTACTATTCTCCATATTCATTGACTCTGTCACTAGAGTCATAACCTCCAATTATCATTTATTTGCAGATGATCTGCAGATTTACACCCATTTCCCTACTTCTGACATAAACGCTGCAATCGCTTTTATTAATCATAATTTAAGCTGCATCCACAAATGGGCTAAATCATACGGTCTTCTGCTTAATCCCAATAAGAGTCAAGCGATCATCATCGGGAGTAAATACTTTCGTGGTCGTCTTGATATCTCTTCATTACCCTCTGTTTGCCTCGATGGTATTCCTATTAGCTTTGCTGAGACTGTAAAGAACTTAGGCGTTACTCTTGACACAGTCCTTAATTGGAATGCCTATGTCTGTGAAATAAGTCGTAAGGTTCACTTCTCCCTTCATTCCCTAAAAGTTCTCCAATCCTTCCTTCCGTTTAAAACCAAGATCTCTCTTGCTCTATCACTCATTCAGCCCATTATCGATTATGCTGATGCGTGCTACTTAGATGCCACTGAGGAAGTCCTTAACAAGCTGGAGCGCCTGCAAAATCTGCTGATCCGATTTATTTTTGATCTGAGAAAATTCGACCACGTTACTCAGTTTCGTAAACAGCTCCAGTGGCTTCCGATCCGCTTTCGTAGGAACACTCGTATCCTGTGCCTCCTTTACAATATCCTTCATAATCCTTGTTCCCCTTCCTACCTGCGTCAGCGTTTCTCTTTAGAACACGCTAAAGATGCTGACTGCAGAGCGCATAAGAAGACCCTGTTATCCACACCATCCCATGCCACTGACTTCTTTTCCTACTCCTTCACTGTCCACGCCGTTAGGCTGTGGAATTCCTTACCCTCGGATATCCGTAATTCCCTAACAATATCTGGTTTCAGAAGACGTATAAGAGAATACTACTTGTCTCAATGCTAATATTAAGTAATATGTATGTATATGTATGTGTTTATATGTATCTAGCTATTTTTGTATATATTTGTATTTTTATAACGTTATATGTGTATGTTTATGTAGATTTTATTCGTATTTATTTATTTTATTAAAAGTACGCACAGAACTTGCTTTTTTTACCACCACTCCGATCATAGGACTACAGTAAGAAATTCCTCTAAGGGATATGTAGTACCTTTGTACAATGTTTTTTTTTGTTTTTTTTACTGTTTTTATTGTTTTACTGTGCATGTGTACATAAATTATTAATAAATAAATAAAAAAAATACTTAATTTACTTCGGCAGTTTCAGGTATGTTTTTAATTTGATTAAAATGATTGATTTCACGTTGTTCCTTTCTTTTAAGATACTATGTTACTTAAGAAGAATTATTACTTTTTGTCTATTCTTTCGATTGGCATCATAAAAATAGGGGTTAATTTTTTTTTAATATTTACGTGGGTTCGAGATTCCCAGACGAAGCAAGTATTTTTTATAAATTCTTTAAATGCAGAATTACTTAGTTTAAAAAATAAAATAAAGTATTCTTTCAGCAAAATATCCTATCTTCAATATTTAAGGTACTTTCCCTTCATGTACCATAGTCTTTGGACGCCCTGTATAGTACTATGGGTGTGTTAGTATTGATCAATGTACGTATAAACCTGATCCCCGGCACGCGGCGCACGAGCATGTTGATCTGCAGCTGCGCGCGCACGGACAGCGGCATGCCCGTGAACATCTCCAGCACCAGCTCGAAGTTGTACGAACTACAACACCATATTACTATGAATTACTAACAGTCCACTAAAATTAAATCACTTTCTAATAAATACTATTCTATAATACGTATAGCAGAAGGCCGCTGACTTTTCTGCAGTTGTTAAAATACCAGACCAATTCAACGGTTCATCCGGATTCTTCTATGTTGCATACAAAATACTCCTTGCATTGGAAACAGCTATTTTTACGAAAATCATAAATAAATATCGTCTATGTATAACACTCACGGGTCCGGCTCCAAGCCGTCGATCTTGCTCGGGTAGTACGGATCCATGTTGTAGAAGTGCGGGTGCGACACGAAGGCCGGCGCGCCGTAGCGGCACGACGACACGTTCATGGCGCCCGGCGGCAGGCAGTCGCTGTCGCGGACCGACGAGCAGTAACACGCCTAAATATTACAACAATGGTTAACAAAAGGCTTTAGACAATGGTTGTAATAGGTCTTTTGTATATAAGAAATACTCTTTGATTTGTTATATTGGATAGTAACACGCCTGGGAAGAACAAGGGGGTTTTAACAATGGTTGTAGTAGTGTTTAGTTTAGTGTTTGTAAGGAAGAAAGCTTCTTTAATTTGTTTTATTGATTTTGGAATATTTTTGGGGTTTTATGGACTTTGGAAAGGCCTTTGATTGTCTGGCCTATCTTTGATGCTGCGAAAAGTATGATTGTTTCATGGAAGTGCCTTGATGTTTAATAGGTTTATGAAAAAGTAGTGGTCGATGGTACAGCATGTGTGCGTGTAGATTATATTCAATTGAAATCGTTAAAAGCAGGACTGGAGTCAGACAAGGGTGCATATTGTCACCATTGCTTTTAAATGTTTACATGGGATACTGAGAATTAATTTCGCAAATGGGAATGAAGTATATAAATTTACATTAAATCTGAATTTTAGAAGATATTTTCATTCACTTTCGAATCATCATTTAAAAGTAAGTTCTGGGTCATTCATTCATTACATGCTAAACACCTGTCACCATCGCTGATTATATCCTTTTTTAGATATCAATCACAAAAAAAATACAGGTCTAAACCAAGAATGCGGATATGCCAACGACTACAAAATGATTAATTATATTTCTATACTAGTTAGTACCTAACAGTTTTATACTAAAAACTATGCATAGCAATATCGCAGTACCTTCTTCGCCACAAATGCATGCAATTTAAGATTTATTGAGTAACAGACATCGCAGTCAATAGAGATGACCTTCGCGTAACAAAACTGTACTCGGTGGTAATATGAAAATTGCTGCATAACATTGAAGAAACAGTTTAAATACAATCTGCTATTATTAGTAGCTTCTGTCTCTTAGGATTTATTTAAATAATAAATATCAAATTGCTCGCTAGATTACCTTCAGATTACCTTCAGATTAATTTTAAGTAAGCCCCAAATATTTAAAGTAATAATTGGGAGACACTCTATTCAGTTTTAATCTACAGCTCCAACGTTTGTTGGATTTGTTTTCATCCGAAGAAATCCAAAACTACAAAAATGATTTAATTATTTACCATAAGAAAGCTTCATTTTAAAAATTGCAATGTCTTATCAAAAATACTTAGTATGTAGTTCAGCCTTCTTTAGCATTCGACCACAACGGGAAAACATAATGATATTTGTAAGAATCTTAGTAGTGCTAAAAAATAATTTAAAAAATCCAATTAATTGCAGGAAAACACACAAATAGCGGCGGAAACCTAGTAACAGGGATTGCTGGGTGTCGTTGGCCCCTCGGTGGAAATCAATAATCAATTATAGATAGCTTATCTGTGTGTTAGTTCACTTGAACAACTAATATTGTGTAAGCAGCGTCTTTCTACAATGTAGAGTATAGTGAAATGGTTTTTATGTTATTTTTATCATGATATATTATTGACTGATGTATCTGACCGGCACTCAAGATAAAGTAAAGCAAAATGCGTTATATTAGCAATAAAAAATCGAATATAATTTAATAATAAACGCGTAAAAACTTGTTCTAATGAGTTTAATTTAAAGTAATATTGATCACGTAAATCTAAGAAGTTAAATCAAATATAATTCATATTTAATAAAAACGTGCAAGTTTAGAAGTTTTTTTTAAATACTTGCGTTTCAGGACTTCTAGAAAAAGGCTTAAACTATTAAAAAAAACAAGTAATACTTCTTCAACGCTTATTACATAATTCTGTTTAATATCATTGATTTAACACATTCTAATATTGATATTTTTGAATTCCAACTAGTGTTATCAAACACGTGGGCAGTTGATAAGTAATTAGGAAATTGACAATGAATGTACTGAATCTTAATCCTATACTTTAATTTCAACAAATTGTGCAATACCGTCAAATATAATGTTTCGATAATAAAACCATATTTAAGGTTGGAAATATGATATCTTATTTAATTATGCACTAAAATTTAAGCTGCGCTGGCTTAAATGCGCCTTCAAATTTAAATTCAAATAATAGAAAAATTAATCGCAGTGTATCTAAAAGTAGTCTAAGCTCGCACTTATTTTTTGGTCAAACATAAATGACTACTTGTCTCACACTTATAGCATTACTAGTGACCCGCCCACGCTTCGCAATCGTGTAATTTTGACCAACTTGTTAATGAAATATCGAGTTACGATCATCTGAAAAAAAATACGAATTGTTCTTTCCTTACAAATGTAAGTGAAAATGGGTTAAGTAAAATATGGCGTAAACCGCCTTAAAACCCGTTAAGTGGTTTAGGAGCAGATAGTGGACAAACAGACGCGATTAGCGAGTTTGCTTTATACTATGTAATAATTATAATTATGATATAGTTGATGGTTTCTTTATTTAGTTAGTAAGCGAGTGTTCTGCGAAACAGCTACTATTGGCACTTATAAGCTTTCAGAAATCAGCAGTACACTTCCGAGTATGTAAACTATCTTAGTAAATACGTAGTAAAGCAAACTAACCTTGGCCGGATAGTTGTATCCGTTATCAAAGAAGGAGTCGTCGGCCGCATACTTGACGCCCTCGATGCCTTCCACATACACCGTGTCGTTGATAGACAAACTCATATATCTGTAACAATGCAAAAATACAACTATACACTAATCATTAAAAATTGGGCCTTGGCCAAAACTTTTTACGTTAGCGTAAGGTACGCACCCAGTCTATATATATTTTTTATAAAATTCTATATTCATAGTTCAAAAACAGACTTCAAACTTACAAAATGTAAGCCTTTAACTTGCGCTTTTAGTTTTGTTTTGGCTTCATAAGCTTGTATAATTTGTTCTTACTACAAAATTGACTTACCATTATTGAATTTTCTCGTCCCAGGAATCGAACCCAGAACCATTCGCACAAAAGTTGAACATAAGTACTGCGTTACGAAAGACGTCAACTAGCAATATTTTCTCGATTAAGATGTCTACTAAACGCTCAATATAATTGACGCAATAATACACATTTTTTTTCCAAGGATATTTTTATTACATATTTCTGACGATTGGTTATGTAGGTGTTTCACTTATCAGTCAATGAGCATAGGTAATTGATAAGGCCACTTGCACCTTTATTTATGAACTGCAAGTAGGTATCTACAGGCATGATATTTATGCAGCTTAGTTGGGTAACTTTAATTCACTATATTTTTAGAACGGAAACGAAGGTTTTGCACACACAATAAAATATATATTTTTACATAAGAAGACGACTGAGGCGGTAAATAAGACAATGAAGATTTTGCGTTTTAATTTTCAATGCATTAATAGTTTAGTACTTATCTACATTATAATTAAATGTAGTAGGTTTAGATTTTATAATCTACCAATTATAGCAACTAATCTTTACAATCTCTTCAAAATATTTTATTGTGTCGTGTACTAGTAAACGGGTTATTTTTTATACAACCCAAATAAACAAGTTTCTTTTTCCAAAAACAGTCATCTAGCTTAGCCTCGTATGTCTAGTAATTCCGGATTTTTTATAGTCATCAAGGTTACATTCCAACAGTAAAAAAATAGCGTGATATGATAACAAAAGATAACATCGTAACTAATAAAAAATATCATATTGACATCGTCATAGTTCCTTAATATATCGATTGTTATAAACGCTGATAACTTAACTATTGAGGCGTTACTGATTTCGCAAATACATGGAAAATTTACTCTAGCGCAACCATTTATTGCAATTGTAACTTTATGAGTATTCTAATAAGAATCATTGAATATAACGATCATACGCTTTGGTTTAGGTTTCGCATGGTTTAAAATATTGAGTCGTATTTATATACTTAAGTTATTTTTGTAACAGGTATTATTAAATAAACGTCTCTGACGATATGATAATTTGATTGTTATTAAAGTTTTAAATAATGGTATTGTTTAAAGATATCTCAGCCGTAAAAGCTAACTAAATAGTTCAAATAGTACAAAAATATTTCGGTTTTAGATCTAAAGATAAGTTGGCGACACCACACGCCTAGGTATATCTTATCAACAGCTTTCCGCCCGATGTGTCATTCGCAATAAAACAAAATAAGTCTATGTCACTCCCTAATAAAATAGTTTTGTATTGGTTAATTTAGGCAGATTTTTCTGAAAATTAGGTTATACGCCTGACAGAAAAAAATGAAATATCAATCAAATGTCAACTATTGTAGAAATGCAAGTCAGTAGTCACATATACTTACGTGCAAAGATCGGGTACAAATATGACGGCTTCAGGCTGCCCGAGCTCCGGCGCCCACAGCTCGCCCGTGCTGCCTTTGACCTGAATATACCACACATTTAGTTTGAATACTCTAACGACCAATTTCTGAAAATCTGATCAGCCCCCAAGGCAGTAGAATTTGTGATAGTGAATAGAATTTAAATGTATGAAACTATCAAATTGCAAGCTTGTCGAAAATGTTGGGGGGCTGGATTGGAATTGGAATTAAGTTTCAACTAAGCAAGGATAACTATTTTGATTTAGTTTTAAATTTTTAATTCTCATGTTAACCGACTATTATAAATACAAAGACAAAGATGTAAATGGTGAAGTACAGTTGCAAAGCACGAAGAATAATGTAAAGTGACCTTTTTCAAATCCCTAAAGATTTCACGTTTACAATTCATGGCAGTCTATACGTTTATTTATTTATTTTATTTGCAAATGTCGCAATACATATATAGCTACGCCCCCCAAGTCAAGTCGCAAGAGATATTTGCGATAGCGAATCAATAGAATAAAAATGTATGAAACTGTCAAATTGCAAGCTTGACAAAAATGACAGTTTCATACATATTTTTTCTATTCTCTCGCTATCGCAATTCGTCGCAATCACTTGCGACTTGACTTGGGGGGCAGGTCAACGTCCGCAATTCCCCTGCTTTGCGACCGTACTATAGTAGTCTCATACCTCGCCGCACTCGTCTCGGTACATGGTCCGGTTGGACTCCCTCCACTTGATGACGTTGCCGAGCTGGCTGAAGTCGTTCGCGCCCGTGTTCATCTCGAAGTGGCCGTCGTACTCCATCGAGCCGTTCCTCTACACAATTACATATAAAATTGATTAAAAAAAGGTTTATTATGTGAAGCAAGTCCACGTATAAAATGGCAATTGTTTTCAAATGCTAACTTCACTTTTTTTAATGAGGTTGAAAAGATAAAAGAGAATCAGGCGTTTGGAAACGTTCGCGTTTTTCCTATATGGGGTTTCCTTACGATTTTTCCATGTCCGTAAGTAAGAACATAATTTTGTGAAGACCCAGTAAAAGGTTTAAGCAAGGGGGTATCGAACCCTACCTTCAGAATGGTAGCTCAGTACTAAGCCATAAGGCTAACCCATTTATTTATTAAATATTTAATTATAAGGCAGTGACACTTTCTGATAACACATTACGTTTATCATGTAAGCATTCTGAGCGTTGCAAACAACGTTCACGATTGTGACACACTGCAACTTTATCATTAAAAAAATATGATCTTCTTAGAACCCATTCGCAAAGGCAATAAATAAAATAAATCAATAACAAAGTAGTTAATATTTACAGATACGCCACTAACTACTCGACTATTATTTAATAAAAGTGTTTTACTTTAAGTGTGCTATTTGCAGTTTTATGGTTACCATTCAACCGACACAAAGTTTTTCATTAAGGATAAGTGGCTTTTTACGAACTTTTAACTTGCACAATAGTGTAAATATAATAAATGGATAATAATAATAGACATCGACATCGTACGGAATTAACCCTAAAAACAATTAAACGTAAGAGAAACGCAAGAATATTACTGATATTGTATATACTAGCTTATCAATAAGTATAAGTTATTTTTAATACCTAACATTTTTATCTTGTGTATTTAGGTGTTGAGTTTATACGAAGCCACGATTAATACAAACAACTGAAATAGGTTACATTTATTAAGAGTAAACATCAAAATAATTTGCTGTTATTTCATGCGGAGGTTTTGTGAAAATAAAAAGCATGCCGTGATTTTAATTGACTATTTAAATAAATGCGTTATTTGAATATACATTATTTTTCATATTTGGTTATTTTAAAGGTTAGGTAAAACCAAGACTCATAATTGTCTATTTTACCATAACTTTTATCAGATTAATTATTTTAGTGTTGCTAAAATAGTTTTTTTTTATATTAGGTATAACAATTATTTCTTGTACAACTATTTTAACACAATTAGATGAATATGCGATGAAATATATTCTTATTTTAGTAATTTCGTCTATGAACTTGTTTGACTTAGATTATTCGGAGTATCAAATTACTCATAAGTTCGGCATAGGTTATGGACTGAAATTGTTCTAAATATGCACATGATTCTGCCCCCGTCCGGAATGCAACCGGATTCTATGATTTGATAAGAAAAGTTTGCAACACAAAATTATGAACTATTCATTGCTATAATTAGCATTAATGTACCCTGACACAATTAAAGGACAGCAAACAAGACCTTTGCCTGCCTGTGTTAGCATTATTCATGAATCGTGATACTGTTTATTAGATGATTGTAAGACCTTTTATGATTTTATTGCTTTTTTATAATACAGAACCTAGCACTTGCGGCTTATTTTTACAATCTAATTAACACCAGCAATGTTTTAAACTCGATCTCCATCAAAATATGTGAATGAATATAAAGAAAACTCTGTTTTTTATATACCTACTCATTATTATATACAGAGTACAAATTATTCGACTTAACCCCATTTGTTTAACGAACTTTTGCAAAATAAGAAGATAAAAACGAAACATGCAAATACAATCAAATATTTAGCGTTATTCAGACGACCCGCTGACCTTAACACAAAATAACTGATAAATGATTGAAGGACTATTTTATCACACCGCCGACTCATACCGCACTCTTTCTTGTTCAGATTTTCTTGACTCTTTATTTTCTAAAACTCGAGGGCTTGCATCACTATTTATAAATAGCAAAAAGTAAGCAATAGTTAGTTTAATATATTTTTTATAAGTTCAACGTAAATCACATTTAGAAAGTATGAGCCATAAATGCCATATAACGTCATCTTTTCTTAATTTAGACGTTGATAATTGGACGTCGGTATTTCCCCGCATTTAACGACATTGATTTGTTTCACCAATTGCCTACGTCTTGTTGTCTATTGGCGCATTAAGTTTTTTGTATATTCGATTCAATGATAAAAAGCCAGTGTTTAGATCAACATGATTTCGAATATGATAGATATCACCTTATTAATTTACTTTTGAAAACTAAATGTATAGTGTGTAGGTATATATGTGAAGTAATAGAAATATTAACTTACCATCTAAACATAATATGTAATTTAATAAAAATAATATTTTTTATGGCAAACTAAAGTCATAAACTCGATCATTTTTTCTCAAAAAAGTGGAAATAATAATAATAAGTGAATCTTTATGGATTGATCGTAAACAATGTTTTTAAGGAGTTATAAATTACTAGTGGCCGCCCGCGACTCCGTTCGCGTGGAAGTCGGTTTCCCGTAGAAATGAGAAGTTTTCCCGCGGTAAAAAGTACCCTATGTCCTTTTCCAAGTTCAGTTCTTTCTTCATACCAAATTTCATCAAAATCGGTTCAGTGGTTTAGGCGTGAAAGCGTAACAGACAGACAGACAGACAGACAGAGTTACTTTCGCATTTATAATATTAGTAGGGATTGATATTAATCATTAATAAATATCCGTTTTGACGTTAAGTACCGACTATTATGACGCAAAACAGATTTAAGATTAATAATTACATACATATAATTAATAAGACAAATGTCATATTTGCATTTAGATTACAGTTGCAGATGTAATCGACTTTTTTTTTTGATAAAAAGTGTACTGTCACCTCATTAACTTATCAATTAAGGTTATTTTGTTTAAGTTCAAAGTTGGACAGATATTGCTTCGTCTACCTACAAACATAGCCAACTCAACAGAGGTCATCCTAGCACTAGACTTTCCTTGATTATAAATTCACTTTAAACCCACATTTCCTTAAAATGTTTAATCTATGTCACTTAAGAAAGCTGCCACTTAAGATTGGCGGAGACACTTCATGAACTATAGCCAGTAAAGAATGAGCATGTTTAAAAGAAAAGACGTGTAGTAATCAATTTCATTTGACAACTAGTGGCCGCTCGCGACTCCGTTCGCGTAGAAGTCGGTTTCCCGTGGGAATGCGGAGTTTTCCCGCGGTAAAAAGTTCCCTTAATTCTTTCATACATATATTTTTGGTGTCTAGAGCCGTTTTCGCAGCGCACGCTACGGAAGCCCTCAAAGATGAATAATTTTCCCCGTTTTTTCCCATTTTCCATTATTTCTTGGCTCCTAATAGTTGCAGCGTGATGTTATATAGCCTAAAGCTTGCCTCGATAAATGGTCTATCCAACACAAAAAGAATTTTTAAATTCGAACCAGTAGTTCCTGAGATTAGCGCGTTCAAACAAACAAACAAACAAACAAACAAACAAACAAACAAACAAACAAACAAACAAACAAACTCTTCAGCTTTATAATATTAGTATAGATACAACACATTTCTTGTCAACTTATTTTCGACATTTAACATAATATACAAAAAGTAAAAAATCCTTTGGGATTAAACTTGCTGTCTCCTCAACACAGGTACATTAGGATATCAATAATTAGCTATACTTCAAAAAGTTCCGGGAGGTCTCTTGTTTCATTTAATCGTCGATAAGACTGTAAAACTAATTGGCTGATAAGTATTTTAGGCTGTCATAACTTTCATATAATCCTTACTCCATTATCGATATGAAGTTTTCGTATCTTATCTATTTGCCCGCACAACTCTAGTGAAATATGGTTTACTTGAGTGCACATTGCAATGCAACGTAACAGGGAAAGTACGACACGCAATGTATCGTACTAAACACTAATGTGTATACGCATCACGTAATAGATTATGTAGGACTGTTGCAAAATGTATTGTTTCGACGATAAAATAGGACGGGGATAAGACATAATTTAGGCAAATGGTTAACCTGATTCACAGGTTAAAATGTTAAAACTTAAACCAAATGCTTAAGTTACTATTCAAAGGTAAATTATTTTTTTCACAAAAGATGTTTTTATTTTCATTATGATATGAAATTAAATTGAAAGTTTTCATTTTCAATTATTTTACTTAACTACCTTGGTTATTACTGAATTTAAACAATTAGATTGCAAATACTTATATTAACTTTAGGTTACAATGAAAATTATTGTTTCTTAGATATTTTTCTCATTTGCAGATAGCAATAAAGTTGTTCTATAATTGCAAGCCAAAAAATTGCACGTGTGAAACCCACGCGAGTCGCGATGATAAACAAAATGATTATAAAGAATCCAAATACGTTTGGTATTTAAACATACGTAGCTTTTAAAATATAAAAACCAAATAAGGAAAACAACAGGCTTGAATAATGAATGTTGGTTTATTACTCGTTTTAATCAGGTCTCTAGCCAGATAAAAAATAAAAAAACTGCATTAAAATGTTTGTTATGTTCTAATCCAAGATATTTTTATTTGAATACTAGCTTTTGCCCACGGCTTCGCAAGCGTTAAATTCGGAGTAAAACCCCTTTCCCTATACTATAAGGTAAATTCAGATCTTTTCCGAGTTACACTTTTCGCTAACTTTTGTCATTCAGCGCCTCTCCTCCTTGCAGCGTTATGTTTTGCACATCATGCGGCGCGGGTGAATTTTATATCGGTGTTATTTTAAAATTGTAATATCATCTAAGATATTCATTGTATTTAAGTGATGTCAAAGACAATTTCGTTTACAATTAAACACTCTTAATCAACAACACATTTATTTGGATAAAGATTAATATTATTACGTTGATGCAACTCTTAACAAACAATGCATTAATTCCGACCAAATTTGATTACCATAAAAACGGTTCTAGTGAAATAATCTTAAAAGATAGACATATACTGTCTATCTTTTAAGATTATTTCTAGTCATTTTTTTAGATCATTTCAAGAGGAATAATTCTTTCATACATATATGTATGGTATCTTTAACTGTTTTCGAAGCGCACGCAACAGAAGCCCTCAAGGATGAATAATTTTCCCCGTTTTTTTCACATTTTCCATTATTTCTTCGCTCCTAATAGTTGCAGCGTAATGTTATATAGCCTAAAACCTTCCTCGATAAATGGTCTATTCAACACAACACAAATAATTTTTCAATTCGATCCAGTAGTTCCTGAGATTAGCGCGTTCAAACAAACAAACAAACAAACTCTTCAGCTTTAAAATATTAGTATAGATTAGAGATTGAGTAAGTCAGTGACAAAAGTAATTAGCAATTATAACGGAGATTTACCTAGTCGAGTTTTAATGGGAAAAAGGTGCTTTAACAATATCAAATCCGATCGATGTAAAAACCTTGTAATCAATCAAAATCCTACAGTTTTCCGCTCCGTCCCAGGAAAAAACAGAATGGTTGATTTTGATTCGATCATCCAATCAATTTGGAACACTGCCAATTTAAATTATAAAATATAAAGTCGATTTTCACGGCTCAATTCTGAGTTGACTAATATTATTTATAAAGGCTGTGGTGTACTAGTGTTTTTGCGGGTACGTAGATTTTATATAAGTAGAACGTTTGCGCTAATAAAACTACATATCATGAACAGCATAAAAAATGTGTGTATAAAATTTAATTTTGGCTTTAAATAGTTGAATTACTTCTTATTACAAGCACTGGTTCGCAAGAACGCAGTTTATACGAACGTCACAAAGTACCCGAAGCCTTACAGTCATCTAATCGCATTTGTCAACACGACAACTCCCTTGACTCATGAACCGTGGTGACTGACACCATTTAGAATGTCATTTAGCGAACCTCTCGACTTATCAACTCGCTAAAATGATAACACAATTGACATCGATTCTTTTATTTTATATTAATGTGACTTTATGAGAGCATTAACTTGTTTCCTTAATAATATATTTTTATGTATACTTATTAACATTAGATTATTATTAGTCACATAACTTACTTAATGTGCCCAACAGAAATGTGTACTTAGGCGTGTATGTAAATAGTGAGTCATTAAAACTTATGAATAAGAGTGCAAATATATGGTGTTGGTATCAGGCATGAGATTAAAGTTCAATACAATTATTCATACACAGATGGGCACAAAGGCCCAGTTTAAGTATTTATTTATAAAAACTAATTTTAATAAAACAGATCCAGTGTTTGAATCCGAACTTGAGTACTTGAACTTGAGTCTTATAAAGTTTTGATTTGTTAAGAGACGGTTACACGGAGCCTTAAACCGCGCACCACACCGCATCGCACCGCACACAGATCGACGCTTGTAATAAAGTCTATTTTAGCTCTATTTTAGCTCTTCAGGTACGTACTGAGAGACCAAAGACAGTATTGTTGCGGATTAATTAGACGAAATTGAAAGTAATGGCTGCTGATTAGAAATGGCGGTACAAACGTATTTCACTAATCAAACACACAAATCTAGTTTAATAGTGTAGTAAACAGTATTTTAGCGAAGTCAATGTAAATATTTAATTCATTTTTGTTTTATCACGTACAATAAATCCATCAGTTATCCATGATTACGTTTATGCTACTGATATTACTATTCATATTCTTATCTTTGTAAATATCCCCCCTGACATCATTATTGATGGCGTTATTTATTTTTTCCTGAATCTCTTATGTTATTAGTACGCATAAACATGGGGCCGATTTATGTGCATAGTTCTTCACACCGCAGAAACTAATCATACGAAATGTTTACAAAACTTTCCGACATTAATGCTCATTCTAATAGTTGCACAATTTAACCACTAAGAAGAGCCATAATCATGTCTTAGCAAAAACATATAAACAAAACGGCACATGCCTCTAAAAAGTACGAAATTTATAGATAAATACAGGCGACTGTACCTACGTGCTCTACCTTTCATTTGAGACTTAGCACGCCACAAAACTATGCGTATTAAAAAAGTAATGTCAATTTAAACGTGTCGCAGAAACGACTTTTCATGCAACATTACTTGAGTCAATCACGTAGCTATCTTCATAATGCACGGTAGCCTATAATCTTCATAATGAACTATACGGGCGGTAACAAGTTCGATCACCACTGGAGTTTACCACTTATTAAGTCTTTTCCAAATTATGTTACGCACTAACGGTGAGGGAAAATACATCGTGAACAAACCCATATGATTATACGATTAACCATCATAAGCATCCACTAATTGCACACAGCCAACGTGGTGGATTACGACTCAATTCCTTTTGATAACCGGAATACAAAGAAAGAGTTCTGTGCTATCTATTAAGACGTATATACAGGGTTATTTTTAATAAGCGCATCACCTCTTGCAGGCGGCTTCCCTACATCTAATAAAGTTCCCGTTCAGAGGCATCTAATAAATTTGTATGGAAAACCTTATTTTTTAAAAAATATTTATTTTAATTAGTCAATGGTTAAATGTTGTTGGGATCGATGTAGAAAAGCTGCCTACAAGAGGTGATGCGCTAATTAAAATTAACCCTATATACGCTGTTAAATCTATCACTTACCGTATAAAACCAGCCGAACTTATCAAACGGGATCAGTATCGGCAGATCCGGGAAGTTCTTGGCTGCGTCCAGCAGCGGGTCTTCGATGCCGTCGAACAGCCACGAGGAGGTGTTGGCGGTGATGAACAGGTGCTCGTGGAAGCCGCGCATGAAGAGGTCCACTATGAGGTTGAGTGCGGCCGAGCGGGACCGCATCATGTAGGCCGCCGTCTGGAGGGTATTGCTTCTTCAGAGCTGGGGGCCTACCGCGTAACTAGCGTCGATTTAAACTCGACGTCGACAACTGTTTTCATTGGCTAGAGACCCGCCATTGTTAACAATTTAGCCAATGAAAACAGTTGTCGACGTCGAGTTCAAATCGACGCTAGTTACGCGGTAGGGGGGCTGGACTTTAAGGGTTGGAGTCGGGAAAGAAATATTCCGCTTAGGGAACAAGGTTGCGCATCATGTATGCCGTCTGGGGTTATAGTGCTTCTTCATAATGCAATTTTGAAGAATTAAGTCGTAGAGACTATTGTCGCATTAACATGTATGCTGAGGCGACAAACAAGAAGCATTTAAAGGGATGGTAGTTAAAGACTTCTGTAGCATGAAGATTACATTGCCGTACGACTTAAGCTATTCGGTCTGGATATTAGTTACTAGTAATTACTCTGCCTATTCTACTGTTAAAACCGGAACATAGTGAAACGGGCGTATGAAAGGTACGTTACCTTTTTGCTTAAGAATTTCCGCGCAAATATTAAATCTTGGATAGAGTTAAAACAATGATTTCAACGCGCGTTAGCTTAAAACAAGGCTTAAAACAGTGAAACTGTTTAGCGGTTTACTGAAAAATGTTATTAAGCCTTTATTACGCTGGCTTCTTATCAAAATATAAGCACAGAATATCCAAATGAAACTTCATTACTTGTTATTATACAACGATCATAATATAAAATTTCAGTATAAAAATTAAAAAACGTACAATTGTGTAAAATCTGATACAAAATACGTAATATTTTATAGTAGTTCTATCTAACTCGAATTGTGGTTTGCAGACCTGCCCCTTTTATTACAAGAGCAAAGCCATGACCTAGTCAATCAGAGGACACTTCAGTTTTATGGAACCTATTCAAACTTATCTATATTTAAACCTTACTATCTGGAATATACTCGTCATTAGGTAACATAAATTAATAAAAATACGCACTAAACCAAAGCATTAAAAGTGAAAATCGAGTGACTTACCGCAATGATGGGGTTAATAGAAGTAATATCATCGGACAGGGACCCGTTGGACAGTTCAGGTTCGAAATGCCACCATCGCTGGTTGTAAAACACCACTGTGCCGTTGTCGTTAAAGGTTATATTTGCCTGGCGACAATTTATACGCATTTAGCATCGATTTTTTTATAAGGTTTCTTGGGAGTTTGCGTAAGTTCCGTTGCATATCAGTTGGGTTTAGTTTTGCTAGCGTGATAGTCTTAGCTATCAACTAAGCTACCATACCGATGGTTCCGGATTCGATCTCCATGCACCAACTCTATTTCTTCATGACCAACTCGCACTGAGCCAGCGTATTGGATAACGAAACAATACAATCCCTTATTACTATTCGAGTAGACGGATTCGACTCTGCCCAACTATTTGTATTTGAACTTATACAGACTGTTATTCAACTTACTTTTATATGCGTCTCCCTAAACACATAAGGGCCGACTTGTTCAACGGTCAGCTTGACGTCCTTCCTGGCGAGGATGTCATCAACGTTGGTGATGTTAAAGAAGAAGCACTCCAGGTACATCGGCAGCGGGATCTCGCGCCACAGCCCGAAGGACGTCGACGTGGGTGTTAGAACCATCATCTGTGTAGGAACATCTTATCATATTGCATTATTTTTATTATGTACGCACTGACTTGGTGACGTCAGTCACTCAACAACCTTACACCTGTATAGACGTGTTATTAATATAATTTTTGGTGAACTCTTTTGTTTCGTTTCTAGTCCCAATAGTTTTATCTGACATAGGAGTCAAATCTAACATAACATATATCACAATGTAGGTAACAATGTCGCATGGTTACCTACATTCTAAACAATTGATCCTTTCAGAGTTGCTAGGTAAATTAACGGATTTAAATGAGAAGGAAGTCACCACATTATCACTCCCAAATCTAAAACGTAACTGATATATTTAATAGTGGCCGCCCGCGACTCCGTTCGCGTGGAAGTAGGTTTCCCGTGGGATTTAGAAGTTTTCCCGCGGTAAAAAGTACCCTATATGTTATTCTGATGTATAACCTATATTAGTGTAAAGTTTCATTAAAATCCATCTAGTAGTTTTTACATGAAAGAGTAACAAACATCCATACATCTATACTTACAAACTATCACGTTTATAATATTAGAGGGATTTTTTGTCTTAATTTAACCACAACACTTGTACAAGATTGGAATAGTGTGATCTACCTTCTTCAGCTGTGCAAAGAACAGTGATGGCCAGAAGACGACCAGGATAGCTCCAAGTACCACCAGCACGGAGCCGCATCCCATGAACCACCCACTCTTCTTACCAGCAGACACCATTGTTACCTAAATTATTATTTAAAATAACAAAATTTACTTTTAATACTAAACATACAAGGTTATTTTTAATGATAACTATTACAATCAATTCTAAATATTCAAAGCATTGTGGAATATCGTATGTAGAAATATAAATAATTCATTCACCAAATAAAATTTGTGATAAGCTGATTTAGTTGACAACAAAATATTTATCAATACTATTAATACAGTGAGGAAAAGTTTGGGTATTTAGAATAATCTCTCGAACTGAACAAATTTGAATTATTCTTTCAACAGTAGAAATCTACATTATCAGGGAGACATATAGGCTTTAATTATTCAGGCTAGTTTTATTTTCCCACAAGTGAAGCTGCGGACTGAAGGATAGTTTAAAAACATATGGAGAATAACTACTAATCATAAACAATATCTTATCCTATATTTAAAAAAAACTTTCCACTTATGTTGAGAATGGTTGGACTGGCTTTTGTCATTTCAACCCACATCAGTTTTTAAGAAGCTTAGTTTTTATTGTTGATTGTTATACTTATATGAATATTATGTATCCCTAGTTTTACATATACTTTAGACACTTGTATTGTGGAACTATATTATAATTATCTTAATCAAATTATTACTCAGTGCAATGCACACAAAACTTGTTTTACAAATACCATTATTCCAAGTTGAAAACCCAGTGTTGCAGAAGTAAAATGTTATACTGAGTGTCTTTTTGGCAATCTAGGTTTCTATCTGTAAATATTAATTAAATCAGTCTAAGTTTCAGAGTTTTTGTGTTTATAAACAAACAAACCTTTCCTTTCAATAATATTGATATATGTAGTGTAGAAGTAAAGATAACTAAACATTTATGATAACTTTTATCAAAGCTTAATTTAATGATATTTTTCTTGTTGTGAGATTAACTTCAAATATCTTGTTATTATCCTCCACTTGAGTAGGTAGATTAGTAATATTTAAAAAGATATTTGAGCAAACTTATCACAAAATTATTTGGATACTGAATGTATTACAAAATTATTGTCATTTTGTAAAGTTAATTATCTAATGATTTTATAAATAATTAATACTACATAGTTGGTTATTTTTTATATGATTTCTCCAACCAGTTACCAGCTAGGGTTGTGGATGACATCTTAATTCTACACATGAATAATAGGAGAGATCTGTACCTACCAAGTGGGATGAATGATACTTGATACCACTGTGAACTTAAGTAGCTTTAGGTAAATAACAACTGTTAATTAATATCCAAGTATAGGTTCTTAACTTTTATTACAAACTTCCTTTATCTATTTAACTGTGCTTACTTTTACAGTTTATATAAACAAAAGGTATGATAAATCATTTGACACAGTAGGTACCAATTTACTTCAACATAACAAAAAAATTTAGGCAAAAAAACATACAATATAAAATAATACGATTTTGTTTGAAGCATATCTTAAATTAAAATATGATAAGATTAGGTATAACACTTAGTACTCACGTATTATTGCACAAACTCTAAAGTTAAATGACTAGCGTTTGTGAATGATTTTGGTAAAATCCTTCTTCTTATTTCATTGTTGATGCTTGATAATTCCACAATAACTCGAGCACACCAATCGCCAACGACTAGCACAGTAACTAAATAAAGACATAAAAAACTGAAGATAATATTAATATTCAATAAAACAAACACGTCCCTCCGTAGCAAAATAAAAGTTGTTTTGAATTAAGTTTTTGACGTAAGAGCATATGATATGTTGACAGTGACATTAAACATAAAACCTGACTTTGACAGAGCACAGTTCGGTTGCGTTTCAAAACTTCAAAACAGATAAATTTCACCAGGCAGGCAACTTATGAATGACTCGATGCCTGTTCTAAAACGCTGCAATGTAGGTTTGTTCAGTTCAAAAGATTAAAGCCGGGCTTTGCATTGGCGTGAGTGTATACAGATATTGGCCCCGATTCTCAAAACACTCTCTAAAACTAAATTAAAAATATCGCTGTCACTTTCTCATGCTTCGTATTAGAAAAAGACAGGTACATTGGTCTCACTAAATTTAGTCCACATCATTGTAAAATTGAACGAAATGCGCTGAGGACTAGCCTAAAATTGCCTTCGCCGTGTCATATTGCACGTACATTTTAGTTTGTCAGGACTAAAATGATTACCTGTCTCCGTCTTATACTATTGAACAGTAAGTGACAGCGATAGTTTTAGTTTAGTTTAGACAGTGTTTTCAGAATCAGGGCCAGTGTAAGTATGACGTCAGGCTTTAAGCGCGACGCATTCTTTGCTTAGTTTAAACCGGTTTATACCGCATTTTAGCAACCCCCGTGTGACGCATCCTTCCCGCGCACCCTCCGCACTTCACCCCTTGTACTGTCAGCAGCGTTAAGTTTTTAATTTTATTTAATATGTTTTTATTTTAATTATTCCATAATATCTACAAAAAAAAAATTCACTCTTGCTAGTATATCTAAATAAGGGTTCTGTATTTTCACACTTTACGTTCCTAATTAACGTATTTACCTCCTAACTTAAGGTTGATTCCTAAGATAAGTATTTGAAATATCATTGCTAAAATTTTAAATTGAATAAAAACTCTTTATTTCTTTTACTTTTGAAGTCTAGATAAATTGGTTTTTGTCACTTGCACTAACGCAAAGCTCAGCTTGGACCTTCTGACTTAGGGCTCCCGCACACGGGCCACAGGCCACAACCACAAAACGCCGCCACTGGCATATTTTCATACATTTTATTAAGCCGCGTGTGGCCGCCACCGGCGACAACCGTGTGCGGCGAGTCCATATAAAATGTATGAAAATAACAGGAAATATGCCAGTGGCGGCGTTTTGTGGCCCGTGTGCGGCAGCCCTTATACTTTCCTTTTTAAATATATGGTCTTACATTTGTCTTTCATCGTGGCATATAAACAAAGACGATCACTCAGCTACTTAATTAAAGGCTTCGGTTCTTAAAAGATCTTTATTTAGGTATTTATCAAGTAAGTTCAAAATCAAACGATCATAATGGCATCTACACATTATTTACTTAACTTACATTACCGAAAACAAGCATTCAATGTAAATAGTAATACAATACATACAAGAATTAATGGCATAAAACTACATGGTTTTGCGAAACAAATTTACAAATAATTCTACTCAATTGTCAAGCTTTCTATAATACATAATTTTAGATTTATTAAAAATACAGGACTGATTAATTTATTGATGACCAAGTTCAAAATGATGCTAAACCGCGTTTATAAATATGGGGGTTAATATTTAGTTGCGTCGGAGTTAAGTTGACATAGTGTGAAATAATACCATTATATTCATAAATTCACCATACACATACATAGAGATAAAATGTACGAAACTGTCTCAAATAGAAACAAATCATATTCGTTCATGAACAAGAGGGATACTTATGATTTTTTAATTTAATTTAAATCTTTACATCATTTAGCAATGATATTAATATACAAAGACATGACATGGGCATCCAAAAAGTGTTACTATAAAAGCAACTAAGAAGTAGACTATTAAATTTTGTATAGCTCTTGCGAGTCGACTTTGTCAGCATATACACATCTACAATAAACATATCATTGGTATTTTGCAAACTTAGGATCAACGCACACTATTAGCAACGAAATGCTTCAGTAATAACCAGTGGCAAGTTGTTGAAAGTCATCAATAAACAAAATAAGTTTATACCATCATGTAAATTTATAATGTTCGCCGGCGATTGTCGATGATAAATTGATAGCATGGCGGTACGATTAAAATTTTACAGTTATGGACATATTTTTACATTTAAATCATTTCTAAGTATTGTGAAGCAAACAGTAAATATGGAATACCTACATTGTAAAATAAAGAATTTTGACAATATTAAAATGGTGCCACAAAAGATATAACCTTGTTTGGTTGTACCTTTTAATCGGGTATCACATTTTGTGAAGAAAATACCTATTTATATAACAGAAAAGTACTTTTTATAAAAAATCTTTAAAAATGTTTATATATGGCATTTACATTTTTTGATTGTATATTCTAGGTTTAATTATATCTATATAATGTTTATGTATAATGTTAAAGGTATACAATAGATGAACATGATCGTAAATACCTGAATATAAGGCATTCAATTCTTTTTATGACAGGCACTGTTATACTGACAAATACTGACCCTGATTCGTGAACAACTAAAAGATATAGCTATCACTCTCTACACAATGAAGACAGGTAGACATTTCACTCCAATCAAACTTTCGGAACGAGTAACTAGCTTAGTGAGATAAATATATCCATCGCCCTTATACATCAAGTAAAAGTAAAGGACAGAAATAGTACCTATCTATACATTTTTTTCTAAATTGTTCCGAATCGGGACCAGTGTTTACAAATACGTAATAGTTAAAATTATAAGGCATTGTGACGTTTACTAAAGGCACGATTAATTAATAACTCAGTTACATACAGAGTGTTCTTTTTATGCTTTAAGACAATTTTTGGACGGTTAATATAATTTTCCTTATGCTTTACACCATTTTTAAATCACCGTATTATATCGGTTTAATGTAACGATTTGTTGAACAGCATTTTTTATGTAATACATATTAGAATATTGAATATGTTTTTATTTTAACTGGCAGGTTAAAAAAGCCATAATACCCAGATTTCATAATTTTATGAATCAAATGAAATATTTAACTGAATCAACAGACACTGTTATGCCAAAAGCTATTTGCAACTTTTAAGTCAGAAGTAAACAACAGTTCGTAAAGGACAAAGAAACATAAGACCTTTAATTTAGCTAGGCAAAATTGTAACGATTGTTAATAGCGTTATTTAGTTGAATGTTGAATTACTTTACCGCGATGGATGGCTATCTCGAATCCAGATGTAATGTATAGTCGACTAATAACTATTTAATAACATGTACCGCTATTACTGTATTAATGTTTGATTTAATTATATAATCGCCGGAAGAAAATTTCAAAAAAATACAAGCATAGAGAGCTGTTTATCAGCAAGAAATACATACAGCAAAGAAAATATCAGTCATTTCAATATGAATGTCAAATTGATAACTAAAAAACTGTATTTGTTAGATTTATGTTCTGATTAAAATTAATATATTTTTTTATGTTTCGTCATCATTATTTGGTTTACACTTATACCAATTAAATATTTAATTTCTTCACAATTACGTTTAAATTGTTAATTGCACTTGTCCTTGGTAAGTAAAGGAACTTTTACAATCTGCTCAAATTAGAGATCAAATACCTATGCTTTATTGTAAATTTTACAACTTTCTTTAATATTAAATTCCGTCTTTCTTTTAAATAAATGCTTTATCTTACACTCACACACACACAAATATGGCAGACCAATTCTCTTTTGTGTCAAAATATGCAATTAATTTTGCTATAAAAATATTGTTTAATTAACTTTACATACTATATAATGCTAAAACAGTAACCTAACGACTTCACTTTTAATCCTATATTCATAATGGCACTTACAAAAATAAAATAATGACCGAAATAGGTACATATATGTAACATTTTAAAACAAATTTAGTACAAAGTACTGAAATAATAATAATGGTATCATTTAATATAAAGCAAGGCACTTAAAATTGTATAAAAAGCTATAAACCAATATTTCATTCATTTCCAAAACTCTTTGCATTTGTTCTGGTTTATTCAAATCGAACTTAAAGTTACAAATTCTATGTAACTCAAAGCTTTTAAAATCAATATCCTTACTCTGTAAAATCTTCTGAGTATTATTAAACCTAATAATGTATGTATGTATATCAACAAACATATATGTCTTTCTACCAACATACACTGACTTATATTCGATGGTCTCTCTTATTTTACCATTAATACGAGAAATAGCTGCAAGTGGTACCGTGTATAGATTAAGAGACGGAGGAGATGGCGTTGTGCGGGGAGCCCATCTGCGTGAGCACCTTGTCGAGCCACTGCAGCGGCCCGTGCAGGTGGATCTCGATCCAGCACGGGGTCGAGGTCACGTCCTGGCGGTGGTACTCCGCGCCCCAGCCCTTCACGAACGACATGCGGATGGTGCACATCTTGGTCAGCTCGTACACCGCCTCGAAGCCGTGGTTCACGCTCTGCGACAGCAGCTGCGCGAACTCCCGGTTGTTGAAGATCTTCAGCGAGCAGCCCGGCGGGATCTTGCACACCGTGGACGGGTGGAAGCCGTGGTGGTGGTTGCAGTTGCGGCTCTGCACGAAGATGGCCGCGTCCGAGAGGCACTCGGCGTACACCTCGCCGCCCACGTAGTACAGGTGCACGCCCTTGCCGATGTGCCGCCGCGTGTTCTCGATGGTGGAGTTGCGGTTCACGTTGCTGAGCTGGCCGAGGCAGAACCGGTCGCTGTTGTTGGAGGGGTCCGTGAACCCGTCCACCACCACCGAGTGCGAGTTGCAGTGGAACACCTCGCCCACGCGGCAGTTGAGCTCGTAGTAGGCGACGGAGGCCCAGTACAGCGGCTCCTGGTAGGACACGGGCGCCACCTCGCCGGGCGGCTCGGCGTCGTCGGCGGGCGGCGAGTAGGCGGGCGGCGGCGTGTCGGGCAGCTCCGAGCTGGCGGACGGCGGGAAGCCGGCGCCGGAGTACGACACGTTGTGCGGCATGGCGGGCTCGGCGGCGCGCTGGAAGGGCAGCAGCGAGTGCCCCGGCGCGAACTCCGAGTGGCGCGGCACCAGCACGGGCGGCAGCACGGGGCTCTCCACGCGCTTGTAGTGGTACGGGTTGATGCACACCTCCTTCTGCTTGGCGCTGAACGGGTACTGGCAGATCTCCAGCGGCTTCAGCTCGTGGTGGCTCTGCAGGTCGGGCCAGCGCCACACGCGGCAGTAGATCACGTGCGGCAGGCCCTTGCGGTGCGACACCTGCAAATTACAATACGGGGATGATTAAACAACACTTCTGTGACTTTTGACAGTTTCTTTAATAAATTTTTTTTTTATTTAATTAGTATTTAAAAAGAGTTAATTACCTAACAAAACTTAGAAACAAACCATTATTCCTTTTCTTAGACAATGATAGTTATAGTTTTTCCTTGTTTCTTAACATGTATTCCTACTATACTCATACCCATTGTACATAATTCTTTTCCCATTTGGAACCTAATTTAGTAAAGATGAAATATTTTCCTGTTTGTATTATTATTCAAAAAAAAGAATAAAAAAACATTGGTAGTTTTATTTTACACAAGAGGTTTCCCGTGAGAAAGAGAAGTTTTCCCGTGGTAAAAAGTATCCTTTGCGTTATTCTGATGTATAACCTATATTACTGTAAAGTTTCATCCATACCCGTTCAGTTTTTATGTAAAAGAGTATAACATCCATACTTACAAACTTTCACATTTATAATATTAGTAGGATTTTGTTCACAACTATGACAATAGGCATGATGACAGATTTTGAAAAACTGTTGTATCATATTCAGAAATATATATTTATTGTAAAAAATATCATATTTCGGAAAAAAAAGCATGATTTATATGAAAAAAATCAATTTAAAATTTTATGTTTAAAATTCTCACCAAAACGCTCCAAAGTGTCATGGCGTCAATTTTGACGTCACTCTTGAGCAGTGTTACCAACTCGAATTTTTATAAATCCTTCCGTACGACTCTAAAAGTTGGTAGTTTCTGACCAAACTCAATTCGAAAAGTAGGTAGATCTACCAACTTCTTTTTTTCAAGATTTAGAAGGAATCTGCACGGTCGTATAATATCTATAACCGATTATTTTAGTAAAAATAAATTATTTTTCTGACTATTTTTAAAAAAGCAATAAGAAAAAACTAAATTGTTAATTTTTAGAATAAAAACAAAATAAAAAAAAATCCCATCCCACTAATTTACCCCCTAAATTTGGGGGGAAAACCCCTAAGTTGGGAACCATGCTCAATAGTGACGTCATTCGCTCTGATTGGCGTTCAGAATATCATGGCGGACTGTAGTATTTTGTAGATTTATTTTTTAAAAATATTAATTAATCTCGCTTTAATTATAATAATACCTTGTTATTTTTTAATATTTTATTTACGTTTCATTAGATGGTAGCATAATTTTAGTGTATTTTATTCACAGTCATCATGCCTATTGTTTGTTGATCATTGACTTAATCCATGTCATAAACTTGCATTTTAAATCTAGGACCAATATTTATTGGCCCATATAGATGTTTAGACTATGTATAAAATTATACAGAAAAGAAACCAGATCAAGTTTTTGTTTGACTAATATGTATTTTTGTCTATGTAAAATGTTACATATTTATAATAACAACCAGTCTGTTTATGATGAATTCACATTCTATTCATAATGCAGAACTTATCCTACAATTTAGTGTAATAATTGAATGTAAATTTAAAACTTAATTGTGTGATAGGGATTTAATTTAGAAAATAGTCATCATACCTGTAATCTGCCATCTAATGACCGAGGTATTGTGACACATTTCGAGGGTGATCCAGGACAAGACAGTGCCCGTTCCAACTCCTCAATGGCTCCTTTCCTCTTTTTAAGCTTCTTTACCAGGCTATCCACAGCCTTCTCTGCCCATTTCTCTTCTTCATCACCCTAGAACAATGGAAAAGTGATGAAAAAGAAAAATGGTAAAGCTTTAAGAAGCAAATTAAAAATGGCTTTTATTTTTTAACTGTAACTGACTTAAATGAAGGCATGATATTTAAAATAATCATATTTGATCAATTATTGCATGAAATTTAATGTTGTATAATTTAATTAGTATTCATAGTAAGACAAGGCTTAAAATAGTAAACATTATAATAAGTTTCAATATTAGATTATTTTGCAGCAATAATTTATTATAAAAAAAACACAATGTGAGTCACGAATTTCTTGGATTTGTATTGAATGAATATGATTCATACTTCTACAATTGCATGAATGAAATAGTTCAAATAAGAACAAAAGCCTTATCACTTTAAATAAAGGAGTTCTACAGTTAAATGAATTATTCTGTCTTAAATAAAACATTATAAAATTGTGTCTAGTAATATTGATTGTATGTTTTTAATATTTTTTCAACGGTATACAAAGTTGATGAAATACAGTTCCTTTTATAGGAAAGTTTTCCACCAATCCAACACTTGGTCAAATCAGCTAGGCCACGAAACATTTTAGTGTAGAAGACTCAGACGTCTCACCCAATGAAAAAGAAATAACATGTTTTAGTTGGCTCACATTCTAAATTATATCTATGAAAAAGGGATGAGCATTTAAACATTGATTTTATATCAAACCCAACTTGGTCTTAGCTTAACATGTCTTACAACTATAAAGCTCTACATTAGCAGAATACAACGTAATAATGGCTTTAATAAAAATATATTACCTGCTTCCAACCAAGTAACTTCTTCACAGCCGGACTTGTGAATGAAAAGAGGCTGTTCAGGCTGGACATAGGCCCACTGCTGGACGACTCTCCATCATCAGTATCCATGGTTTAAATCACCACAACACAAACCCTGCAATGACTCACTGGGACTTAAGAACTAAATTATTCCAGAATATCGCAAAGTCAACATCGATCACCACTACTTTACATTTGGTATTCCCCACACAGCGTCCACGATCAAATTACGAGCACAAATTTACGATTAGTGTAACATTAGCGTCCAACTATCGTTTCGAAGAATAATACCATGTTCATTATTATAATTTCATGGTGTTATCTTCGAAATTAACAATACATATCCAACAGTGTGCAAAATGTGTAAACTGACATGATAAACGAAGTTGAGCAAAATAAATGCGATCAATTCAAGTATTTTGCAAAAAAACTCGAGCCAGCCAGCGAGCAAGCGATTGATAGTAGTGAGTGATGGGCCTTGCTTTGGGCGAGGCGAGACGAGTGCAAATGCGAAAACTTTAATCGAATGATTTGAAAAAAAACTATAGCTTAAAATTGTAATAAGGAAATTATATGAGTAAGGAGTGTAAAAACACAGGATTAATGATTTAAATAGGTTTAAATTAAATCGCTCAGTTAAAAGATCTAAAAGAATGTTGTATACTCTTTATATACAAGTTTACTTCGTTTATAGGCTGTGCAAAGTTTAAGTGAATATCTATATCTATAAAAAAAGTATCTTAATTTAGTGTTTTTCTTATGGGGCCTGGATGGAGGTCTACTGGGACTTGACGTTCGTATCGTGCATCTTATCAAAATCGTGAAATTGGTACCGAGACTTACGACTTTTAAAACGATATTTCCTGTCGTTACGATTATCGTCATAACACCTTACCGGGACTTGTGTGTCGCCTAGTTGAACTGTCAAGTTTGACAGTTAATTTCGTCAAATTGTCGTGATAAAGTGCCGGTAAGGCATTCCATCAAGTTCGTTCGTACTTCGGTCGCACGGATACGATTTCGATTGTAAAGTCCTAATAGACACAATGGTACAATACTCAAATTTAATAATTATTGTTTAAGCTAATCGAACTTCTGTATCGGAATTTCGGTTTAATCGGATATTTAATTTGTTCAGATTGTTAAAAACGACTTAGTACACTGATAAAATTATACAATCTCGGCAATACATAATAATATAATCTTTTGCCCTTTTTCATTTTTTGTAGTTTATTTCTTAATGGCAATTTAATATGAATTTAACAACCAATAGATTTCGACCATGTTATCAGTAATATTCAGCCATTGGATAGAACTGTAAGGAAGGTTTTAATGTACTCGTTTGTGATTGGGTAACTGTAATCGAGAAAATTCTCGAATTTTGAAATGTCATTCTAATGAAAATTTCATTCATTCTTTCGTTTTTGTTCGTTTCTAGAAGGCGCTCAGCAACAAATTGTTAACGATTGCAAATATATTTTTGTCCAGGAGTTCTAAAAGTGTGATAGTAGTGTTTTCTTGAAGTTTGTGCAGTTATCTTTTATTAATATCAGAAGTGGTGAACTTGCTAAATTAACATGGAACAGGTAAGAGGTTAGGACTTCAGACCTCAGTAGGTAGGTTTGAATATTTTTAGTAATGTTATATGGTTTTAGGTTAACAAATTAAAGGAGCTTGGAAATGCTGCTTTAGCTGCCGATCAATTAGAGGTCGCCATAAAGTACTACACAGATGCGATAGCATTAGACCCAAAAAACCACGTTTTGTATAGTAACCGGTCGGCAGCTCACGCTAAAAGCTTCAATTACGTTGCGGCATTAGAAGATGCAGAGAAAACTATCCAATTGAATCCTACATGGAGTAAAGGTTATTCTCGAAAAGGCAGTGCTTTGGCTTTCATGTCGATGTATCATGATGCTATGGAAGCCTATGAGAAGGGTCTGCAACTGGAGCCCAACAACGCGCAGTTGGCGGCTGGTCTGCAGGAAGTCAAGAAAGAAGTTATTGAGTCAAAAGCACGACTCCAACAGTTGATGAACAAGCTGGAGGCCAACCCTGAATGCAAAGAGTGGCTGAAGGATCCAGAAATTCTAAGTACTGTTAAGGTATGTACCTCTTGAGTCTTTCATATTAATATTCTCTAAGAAAACTTACTATAGTAATAAAATTGATAAACCGCGTCTAGTTGAAAGTTCAAATAGTGTTATTGATATTTCTAGGTTCTTAGCCAAAACCCATTTGACATCCAAAAACTTGGACCAAAAATGGAGGATAAAAGAGTTTTAAAAATAATACAAATAATGCTTGGTCTGGATGCAATGGATGTAGACCCTACCCCTGAACCTTCAAATCCAACTCCTCCACCGCCCAAAAAAGAGGAGCCACCAAAAGCTAAATACGAAGATCTCCCAGAAAACAAAAGACTGGCTTTACATGAAAAGGATTTAGGAAATGAATTTTACAAAAAGAAGGAGTTTGATACAGCAATTTCACATTACCAAAAAGCTTTAGAACATGATCCTACTGACATCACCTTCTACACAAATATGGCTGCTGCATACTTTGAGCAGAAAGAATATGAAAAATGTATCAAGGAATGTGAAAAGGCTATAGAAATAGGAAGAGAAAACCGGGCAGACTTTAAGTTAATAGCCAAAGCTTTTACTAGAATTGGTTGGTACTTTGAACTTTTAAAATATAAACTATTAATTCTTTAGTAAGTACACTAACAAGTAATTTGTTAACAGGTAATGCATATAAGAAAATGGAGCAGTGGAAACTAGCTAAGACATACTTTGAGAAGTCTATGTCAGAACACCGCACTCCTGAGATAAAGACCTTACTCAGTGAGGTAGAGAAGAAAATAGCTGAAGAAGAGAGAAAGGCCTATGTAGACCCGGTGAAAGCAGAGGAGGAAAAGGAATTAGGAAATAATTACTTCAAGAAAGGTAATTTCAAAACTATTGTATAATCTTAACTAAGGGTTTAAGTTTGATACAATGTGTTTTTATTTGGAGTGTGTCTTATTTTATTTGTTTAGAAATGGTAGGAACTTATGAACTGTGGCTGTGGTAATCTATGCTTCAGTTATTAAGAGGAAAGATTTGGTTGTTTATTATGCAAGCTGAAAAAATTTGCATTTTTTCTATCTAAATTCTTTAAGATATCATGAAAGATTCTAGTCTGCTGTTAGCAAATATATATTCTTAAACTGCTAAGACTTGGTCTTATCTTACAGGTGACTACAGTAATGCAGTGAAACACTACACGGAAGCTATCAAACGCAACCCTGATGACCCGAAGCTATACTCCAACCGTGCCGCTTGCTACACCAAGCTTGCTGCGTTTGATCTTGGGCTGAAAGACTGTGACCAGTGCTTGAAGCTCGACCCTAAGTTTATTAAGGGCTGGATCCGAAAGGGAAAGATCTTACAAGTAAGGATGTTTCTTTTTTTTTTGTCATTTACTAGTGTCCCGTCCACGCTTCGCAATGGTTTAATTTTGCGCGACTTGTTTCGGAAACATTGAGCTGTGGCTAACTTTAAAAAAACTTTTTCTACATATTCTTTACTTACAAATTTAAATGAAAAAAATACCTAAAGGATGGTGAAAACCGCATTAAAATTCCTCTGCTGGTTTAGGAGGAGATAGCGGACAAACATATAAACAGACAGAATTAGCGACTTGGTTTTATACTTTGTAATGATACCAGGTTTTGATATTATTTAAGACCTGCTCAAGATTCGCAATGATGTAATTTTCGCTGAATTGCTCACGAAACATAAAAGTTTGGGTAACTTAAACAAAAACCTTAAAATTTGGTACATAGTTAAGGTGATAAGAGAACATATTACAAACAGATATATTACTAACCGTTCAATTATAATATGTACCTACAATTTAAACTGCTAGTCAGGTACAAGATACAAAACTAGCACCTGTATTTAGTACAATTTATGCACCTGTCTGAATGTTCTTATTAAAATTCACTATACACCCATATCTTTGTGTTGGAAGGTAGAGAATAATTGGTTTGATAATGGTTTCTAGATAGGAAGCATTGTAATAATTGTATTCTTTTTACTTTGTAATCAGTTGTGGTGAAGATAAGAGGTCATGTTATATTGTTGACTAGTGACCAGAATGAACTTCTCATAAGTGAATTGAAAAGATACATTTTTATTATTATTATATTTATATTTTGTGTATTAAACTTATAAATTTGCATTAAAAAAGTTTATTTATGAGTTTCTGTAATTTGCTTTTGTGCAGATTACCTTTTTACAAATCATCATCTTCTAAAATGGTGTATAAACTAGTTTAGTAAAATAAATTAACAGCTGTCAAAGCTTTATGAAAAGACTAAAGATACAAAGAAGAGATACATACTTTTGGTGGTTTTTCAATTCTATGCATTATGTGCTCTATATGTGAGTGTTAACCCTGTTTTCGTTTGTAACTGTACCCTATTATGCATTATTTTACATATTTAACTTCTAATTATTTTTTGTGAGTATAAATATAAAAGTGTAGATTTGGTGTTGGCAATGTATTGTTATAAGGATAGAAAATATATAAAGTACTTGTTCTAAAATTGTAATGAAATATTTATTTTATATTGCAATAAGGGCAACTAAGGCTTATTGCATACATAGATTTAAAATATTAAAAATTAACCATATTTTGACATAAAATGAACTCAAAACGTAGTTTTTGTATAAAAGTGAAATGACTTGGTTTTTCCATTGTCAGAACTGGCCCAAAATGTAGTGGGTCCACTATAAAAGCACAAGCTTTCAATTAAAAAAAAAAAACATGACAATCCCCTTTCGAAAGTCTTATAAATAACAAACAAAAAAAACTGTCGAATTTAGAAAATCCTTTGAAGCACGGTGAAATTCGGGATACAATGCCACTAGCGGTGACCCTGGACTGACCGCGGCCGACGTTGCTTCACCTCACCTGATAGACGAGATCGCAACGGCCCACTGAACTCACGATAGCTATGATAATGATAATTTCAAACTACGAGTATCATAATATGACAACTTCTGTGGTGCAGCGGTATATATACCAGACTGCTAAGCGGATGGTTCCGGGTTCGATCCCTGGGTTGGGCCAATTTCGTAAAATGTGTTTTTCCATATTGGCTCGTGTCTGGGTGTACCTAGGTTTTCCCTAGTCCATTATGCGGTACCTATAACACAAGTGCCTACTGCAACTAACCCTAAGGCTACATCATTGGTGTGTTACTTTCGAGATTTTTTTGATTTATGTAACTGTGTACGGCATGCAACCAATCTTAGGGCTACATAATTGGTGTGTCGGTCTGGAGATTTCATTTATTCATGCAACTTGGTACGGCAGGGCATGCAGCAGCAGTCGAAGGCGTTCTACGCGTACCAGAAGGCGCTGGCGCTCGACCCCAGCAACGCCGAGGCGCTGGAGGGGTACCGCCAGTGCGCCACGCAGCGGAACAACAACCCCGAGGAGGTACGTTTATAATATTTAAAAAAAAACGAAATGGGTCTAAATGGCTCAGCCGTTTTCAAGTTGAGAACACTGCGGTTTATAGGAAATAATGTGAAATAGGGAAGGGAAAAAGAATATTATTTGATAAATAAGACTTATAGTAGTGATGAAACGAATACGAATACGAATATTTGTATTCGCCGAATATCACATAATCGCCGAATATTCTTATTCGCCGAATATAATAACAATATTCGTACAAAAAATTCATGTAAAACGGAACGCATCTTTAATTCAGAAATACACGTATCAAATCAAAACACGCACTGCCAATTTTATGACATCTGAAGATCCACTACCTTTTTGGCGACAAGATGTTCATTTTCCGACACTGAAAAGATTGGCCCAGAAATATTTTTCACTAAAACCCTCTACTATATCGCCTGAAAGACTTTTTTCTACAGCTGGAAATATACAAACAGAAAAAGAAATCGTTTAACACCTAATTTACGCAAATTGTGCTTGTTGAATAAAAATTTGTTTTAATACATTTGTATTCGAATTCGCAGAATAGTGAAAAGGCTATTCGTATTCGAGAAAAATGGTATTCGTTGCATCACTAACTTATAGTTTCTGTAAAACATAGAAAATCAATTTAGTTGTTGGTGAAACCGTAGGGCGGAAAGCTAGTTTTTTTGTGAAATCTTTTATTTTTTTGAATAGTAATAATAATATTTTCTTTCTTTATAAACAAAAGGTTATCGTCTGATATTACTAGCACTTTGATATCAATGCAACTGTTTATTTGAATGTTAGTGTCTTCATTGTAACACGTGTGTGTAGGTCCGCGCGCGCGCCATGGCCGACCCCGAGGTGCAGCAGATCCTGCGCGACCCCGCCATGCGCTGCATCCTCGACCAGATGCAGCAGGACCCGCACGCGCTGCAGGTACCAAGCCGCGCCGCACCACACGACACTACGCTGCACTACAACACACGAGTACCACTTACTAGACACCGCGCACTAGATACCACACACCAGACACCACACATACCAGACACCACACATACCGGACACCACACATACTAGACACCGCGTACTAGATACCACACACCAGACACCACACATACCAGACACCACACATACCAGACACCACACATACCGGACACCACACATACCAGACACCACACATACCAGACACCACACATACCAGACACCACACATACCGGACACCACACATACCGGACTCCACACACACACTTACCACACCGCACCGCACCGCACCACATCACATCACATCACATCACATCACACCACACTGTAGGCACCACATACCAAGTACCACACCACCCACAAACTACACCACGCACCTGGCGTCACTAACCACCCATAATACACCACACTATTAACACTCCACCATGCACCTATCGTCACTAACCACTCATTATACACCACACTATTCTCACACTCCACGCTCAATGTGAACCAATTGAAACAGACACATGAATATTAAAAAAAAACGCCACAAGACGACCCATATGTTCAGTCTTTAAAAATCAAATGATTCTTAACATACTAGTTAAATATTTAAAAAGAAAAAGTAGTTAAATAGTTATCGCCTTACTCGAATAGAATACGTACCAACCATTGACGCAGCTTCCTACATTATTAACATTTATTTTAAACATTTAAAAAAAATACTGATCGCACGCCACTTGCCATAACTTACTTATTTGTAACATAAACA
The DNA here is from genome assembly GCA_916618145.1 of Emmelina monodactyla. Lineage (NCBI taxonomy): Eukaryota > Metazoa > Arthropoda > Insecta > Lepidoptera > Pterophoridae > Emmelina > Emmelina monodactyla. Next base: position 893,510 of record OU745300.1, read on the forward strand.
ATAAATTTACTATTCAACTCAATTTTTTTTTTTAATTCGAGCCAGTATTTTCTGAGATAACCGCGTTCAAACAAACAAACTCTTCAGCTTTATCATACAAGAATAGATAGATAATAACTGTACATTTCTAATTTGTAGGACCATCTCAAGAACCCCGAGATCGCGGCGAAGATACAGAAGCTGCTGGAGTCTGGTCTCATCGCCATACACTAGACTTTATTGCGAATAGGATTACCGTGAACCAAACTTTAATGATGTTGAGAGACTTACTTTAGTAAGGGCTGATTTTTCAGTCAGATAAATGCTAACTGACTGATAAGAGGTATGTTTTCATTGTCACTTCATACATATGTCAAGTATTTTTGTTCGACATGCAACAAAAACATACTGATTTTCTGTCAGATAGAATTTATCCGACTATTGAAAAACCGGCCCTAAATATATATATATATATATTATATATTACTCACGGATCGAAGAGGCCTCAGTTGTCGTCCTATCGATTAATTATTTAATTTATCGACTGTTATTTGAGGTTCCAAAACGCACTTTGATTAAGCAACTCACAATTTGATCCTTAAAAGTAACCACAACTCTCAATATCGAATAACGTCGTACCTACTATGGCTTTTTATTTAGACTCCTTAAGAAGTAGTTCGTTCACAACAATGCCTTTGAAAATGAAATATGGCTTTAATCTGTGATTCCCTTAGTGCTTTGTTGATTAGTTTCTGGATCATTCCAACAGCTTCTCCGGCAAATATGATAATCCAGTAATATGATATTGTTTTACACAGTTATCGGTATGTTTTAGCGTAGGTATATTGGAAGCAAAGCCAGTTTTACTTAATGTGCTGCCTCTATTGATGGAGTTCACATTGTAATTTTGTAATTTATTCAATAAAAGATTATGTACCTAGGCATGTTTGCTGTTTTATTTCATCGTTTTAGGTAAGGTTTATATTTATAACATAGGGAGAGTTCTTTCCTTTATACTTATCCATGTATTACAATTATTTAGCCAATGCAACTAAAAAATAACACTTCCCTACTTGTTGGTTCATACCACAGATCACCCCCTATTTTAGTAAAACATTAGTAAAAACTTTTATTTTCATTTGCTTCAATGTACGAAGTTTAGTTTAATCTGTATAACAGTTTGAATGGAACACTCAGTTCAAACATTTTGAAGAAATTGTACCTTCTTAAATTTTTCAACAAACTACTTTTGAGCCATTATTTCTATTTTACGAATTGTTCCAAGAGACAAACTATCATATAAATGTATCATATTTATGTGATTCCTTGATTATACTCATGTTTTGGAGATCACACAGTACAGACGCCGCCGTATGAATTGAGTATTCCATTTAAAACCAGATTAATCTGTAAGATCACATCCTAGGAAATTGTAAATTTCTTAAAAGATTTTTACTAATTTTTTGCTTTATCGTAAAATAAAAGCTATCGGTACAGAGTTTGTACTTTTTGTGATTTAGACCTTGCCATTTGGTTCGAACCTACTGAGTGTTCTAGTTTTTGGGTTGTAATAGATTTAATTTAACTTTTACAAATTTTTGACTAAGTGCTTTTTTTAAGTAAGTTTTTACTATTTTTTACTAAATTTCTTTAAATCTCACGTTATTTACCTACTAAAAGTTGAATAAAATAACACTCAGTGCAGATACACATTCTTTAAGGGGGTGATCTGTGGTTCATACCGAGTTAACATGCCTGGGTGGAATGTTAAAATAATCCCGTGCAAGAAGATAACTGACATGCATAGAAAAAGTTTGAACCTTACATTTTGTGGCTCACCCAAGTAAATCCTAATAACAGAAAATGTATTTTTCGACGTGAAAAGTGATGCCACTTATTCCTGCGGTAAAAAGTAGCATTTTCTTTCACAGGTTGTTGAAATAAAATTATAATTTTATATTAAAAATCGGTTCAGCCGTTTTGACGTGAAGGCGAAACATACAGACAAGCAGACAAACACATCCTACTAATATTATAAACGTGAAAATTTGTGAGTACCTATGTATGGAAGTTTGTTACTCTTTCACGCAAAAACTACTGGACGGATTTTGATGAAACTTTACAGTTATACAGGGTGTAATCGTTAAGTGTGCACAGGCGATTATTCCGTAACTATTACAGATATCAAAAAACTTTAAACTGATATCGAAAGTAATTGACCTAATAAGTAAAATAACAATAATAACTTTTTGAAAATAAAACGAGAAATATCCAAAAACTTTACATTATACTCTCCCATACATTTAGTATTAGATAGTAGAGATTTCAGTTTCCTTATTTTAATTTCCTTATTGAAAATTTTAAGGAAAGTTCAATTAGAAACTGTAAATAGAGCTCAAACATTTGCTTTGCATACAAAATTTTGTACTTACTAAGAAATGTATGGGAGAGTTTCATGTAAAGTTTTTGGATATTTCTCGTTTTATTTTTAAAAAGTTATAGTGTTATTTTACTCATTAGGTCACGTACTTTCGATATCAGTTTAAAGTTTTTTGATATCTGTAATAGTTACGGAATAATCGCCTGTGCACACTTAACGATTACACCCTGTATAGGTTATAGGTACATCAGAATTAACTACATACCTATAGGGTACTTTTTACATCGGGAAAACTTCTCATTCCCACGGGAAACCGACTTCTACGTAAGCGGAGTCGCAGGCGTAATAATTTCATCCCAGCTTTTAACAGTTTCATCATTGCGAAAGTAAGGATAAAACCTTTTTAAATATCTTTCGGTAGGTACTACCCCGCTAATAGCATAAAACGATAAGGCTTAAAATTAATTTATAAAGCACTGAGCATTGTTTTATGTATAGATAGCAAAAATATCTGAAATGTAAAGCACCTACACAGGTATAATTAAAATTTAATATTCTGACAATTTGTCATCATATTATAGCAAATCATCAATCATCAGCATAATCATAGCAAAAAAATAGGTATCTAAGTACCTACTAGACAAACAATATCGCCATTGCCATTTAGTTTAAGCAGTCGTTAAATAATTTATCCTACAATTATGTTATAAAACTAAATGGCGTTAGTTATAAAAAAACTATTAAGTAGTTACTTGATGAATGACTAATTGAAGTAATTGATACGATGCGCACGCGTTCTTTATAATTGTTTGTCGTCATCGAAGTGATTTTGACTTGATTTTATAACTAGGCTTCTCTATTACATAAGTATATTAAACGTATAGTATATTTTCTATCGAAAAAAATGAGGAATGATTGTATGGATGGAACCTAGATTTATGGCGGGTTAATGATCTGTGAATTATTAGCAGCACATGTTGATAAGTTAGGTCTTAATTTTTCAATTGCCAGAATGACAAGTAGAACTGGGGCCTTACCACAAGTTCAACAGTAATATACAACTATTCAAAAAAATTACTGCTTCAGAAATCGTAGCATGGCGTGCCCGACCGTAGTTGTTCGTAGCAAGATTACTGTAGTAAGAGCATATGCATCTTTGCTACGGAGTTTTGACATTCATTCCGGGTACAAACAGGTATTATACCGATTATACGACATGCAAACAAGTATTAACGATTATGTAAACAGAGTTTTTCTCTTGACTGTGGTTTGCTGATGGTCCCTTGAAGGCTTTTACAGCTTCATTGAGCTTGGAGAGGCAGTTGAGCACAGGCATCTATAGAATAGCGGGGACTGACTGAGCCGTAATCCACCACGCTGGCTCGATGCGGGGTGGTGGTGGTTGATGATGGATAAATCATCCAATTATATTATGGGTTTCTTCACGATGTTTTCCATTACTGACGGCCTCTGTGGTACCGCGGTATACAGGGCGTCCCAAGACTATGGTACATGAAGGGAAAGTACCTTAAATATCCTATTTTGCTGAAAAAAGACTTTATTTTATTTTTTATACTTAGTAATTCTGCATTTAATTTTTTTTTAAATAATTTACAAAAAAAATCTTAATTTACTTCGGCAGGTTCACTTATGTTTTTACTTTGATTAAAATGATTGATTTCACGTTGTTCCTTTCTTTTAAGATACTATGTTACTTAAGAAGAATTATTACTTTTTGTCTATTCTTTCGATTGGCATCATAAAAATAGGGGTTATTTTTTTTTTCATATTTAAATGGGTTCGATTCCCAGCAGAAGCAAGTATTTTTTAGAAATTCTTTAAATCCAGAATAACTACGTTTAAAAAATAAAATAAAGTCTTCTTTCAGCAAAATATCCTATCTAAGATATTTAAGGTACTTTCCCTTCATGTACCGTAGTCTTGGGACGCCCTGTATATGTATACCGGACTGCTAAGCAGATGGTTCCGGGTTCGATTCCCGTGACGGGCCAATTTCGTCAAAATGGTTTTTCGAAATTGGCTCGTTTCTGGGTGTAACTAGGTTCTCGATATTGAATGGCGATATTGAATTGGTTTTAAAAATAACAATTGATCTTTATTGGGGATTTTCTCTTTCGTTACATTCCTATCTAGTGTTCGTATTTCTATAAGCTCGATCGTGAATTCTACTAATAACTTACGAATAAATGTAAAAATTTGTATGTTTGGAGTTTTGTAGTTAATCACATACGCTTCAACGAATTTCGAATCGAAAACCGAAAAAAAAAACATTACTTTGACCTATAATTAAATAAATTATTTGGATTTTGATTGCTATTATGGCACGATATAAGAGAAAGGTTGGTATGTTTAAATGATAAAAGATAATAAAAAAAGTTAAGAAGGCAACTTTTTTATTCGTTTTTACCTCGATAAACTAAGAAAAAAAAACAAGTCTAAAAATTTAATACATTTTATAAAAAAAACCTTGAACAAACCCTGTTTTTTGTGTATAAACGAAATGACTCCAGATACTTAAATAAATTAAGATCATATCATTACGAACTAGTTTTTAGCACATTATTTAAATTGTGAATGTAGTAAACAATTACCTATTAAACGTGTAACGAGTCTTTTTTTCTACATAAAGATTTATTCTTATCTTAAATTCAATAATAAATGTCCATGTACAATTAATTGTATGTACAACTGTCAAGTAATCCGTACTTGTTTTTTATGATTTTGAAGAATGAATAGATGTGTACGTTACTACTTAAAATTGAACGACAACCGTATGCCAACCTATTGTCAATTAAAACGAAACTTATGTAGTAACTATTTTCTTTTTATCTTTATTTTTGTTTTTTGTTATTTTGTTAATTACAACAAAGTGTGCAATAAAATTCATGTATAGGTCTATCTTATTATTAACATTGTTTTTTTATCTAAGCTTCCGCAAAAACACGTAGATTGTATACCTATTGAACACAGATCAGTTGAATCCTTAAGGTTTTGTTAGTTCCATAGCATAAATAAATGAATACATGCTCGGTTATGTCTTTCATTTTTAACCACGGAATAAGATTTGTTAATTTTTTACCGTTATGAAAAAAGATCACTTCGTAAATTAAAAATTTTCATTTGCATTCTTGCGAAAAACTCGTTGCCTTAGACCACAAGAAGGCACTAATAGATTAACTATACTAACTATAAGAAGTTAGTTGTAAAAAGACTAACGCCACCGGAAAACAAACACACCCCTTATCTTAACACTTCATTTATCAGCGACACTTCGATACATTGATACAGCGTGTGTTACAATTAGCGTCGAGCAGTGGACAGTCAGTGTCCATCGCCGTCCGGCCCGGAGCGCTCGTCCCGCGTCCTGTCCCGAAAATATTACGACGTGCTCACGCGCCGGTTTTAACACGACGCGATTTACTAGTGGTTGTTGATAGAGAAGTTAAAAGACTGAAAGAAATATAGAAACTGAGTGTAGTTGGAAAGTTTGTGAAAATTATAAAGTAGTTAGACGTTGCTGTTTGTGTGCGGTGCGTGTTTATTGAAGGGATTTACAGGTAAGTCACCTTTATCTTTTAGTTTTTATGTTGATTATTCTGAAACTATAATAGTTGTGCTCAAATATAAATTTGCAAAATTGTATTATTAATCGATTTTATAAAAATAATATTATGACAAATTTGACTTTATTAATTAACTTCTTTATTTTGTAACTCTCTTGGAATGTATTTATGATCCGATATTATGAAATGTAATTTAAGGTGCAAAAAAATAAATAAATAAACAATTAGAACTGTTTAAAGATTTTCTGATTAATTGTTTTAATTGAAATTATCATGACAAATAGTAACCACATATTATAGCTTTTATTGTAAATAAAAAAGAAACAATTAGGTTTTGAGATAGTCAACCACATTGACCATCTTTTTTATTTGGAGTCAAAGGCCATAATGTCCGTTGATTAACAACAACAAACAACTCTAATTACAAATAGTATTATTAGTAATCGCTAAGTTAAACTTATTCTAATGACTTAATTCCTTATCTTCAGTTAATGATCTAAGTAGGAATTGTCTTTAACCCTAATAAGGACGGTATATGTAAAAATATACGAAAGTTTTCTTAAAATTATTAGGTAAAACAATAAATCGACGGGTCCCAAGAACAAAGTCGTATCTACCGAATGTTCAGTTTTCAGTACGCAGCTATTTAGTTGCGAGCAAAGTAAAATGTCGTTTACTCCGTTACAAAAAATATTTGAGTATGGAATTTATTCAAAGGTTATTTGTTTTATTTAATTACATTATTTTCACGTTCTTATATTTAGTAATAAAGATTATTTCTGTAAAACTCGGTTCCTATAATAAAATCGGATTTTGTTTTATGGAATGAATTAAGCACTAACTGCACATACGACTTTGTTTAATGAAACCGCAGATGTCTTAAGTATTTTTGCGATGTTTTACTTCGTAATTGTTACATATAATTACGTCGTATGTTGGCTTTGCCTTTAAATTATATAGTAATTGAATGTCAAAAAATCTACTAAAAACTTTTATTTTTGTTTATATTGTCATTAACATAAAACAAAATAAAACTAGCAACTTAATAATATACTTTCTTGTTGTGGTATTACTATATATTATAATAAACTAGTGGACGCCCGCGACTCCGTTCGCGTGGAAGTCGGTTTCCCGTGGGAATGAGAAGTTTTCCCGCGGTAAAAGTACCCTATGTTATTTCCCAAGATCAGTTCTTTCTTCACACCAAATTTCATCAAAATCGGTTCAGTGGTTTAGGCGTGAAAGCGTAACAGACAGACAGACAGACAGGGTTACTTTCGCATTTATAATATTAGTAGGGATGATCATCACGAATTTTTAAATCAAATGTAATATTTTTTTATAATGTTCAAAAGGTAAATCATAAACTGTGTTTTAATTAATTAAAAAGTATCTTTCTCATCGCAAAACTATTTTACATTTTTGAGTAACATTATTAAACAGTTCCTATTAGTTCACACCAACATTGTCTTCTTCATGATGATTATCTTCTGAATCATAGAGTAAGACTTTAAAATATAAACCATTAATTAAATTAACATTATAACACCAATATCACACATGCTTACAAATTTTTTATATTTTACTTTCGTTATTGTCAAGTCAAAACTTTTTCAATGACAGATACTGCGGTAGCAATAGATTCACTAGATTCTATTGCCTCATGTTCAAGTTTTTGTTTCAAACCCCGTGCAATTTTCTTGGCTTTTTTACAAGGCTCTCAAAGTTCTGTATTTGATCATTGGTGAGCTTAGAGATACTGCGATGAGCACGGCATATTTCACATTGATGTTTTGAACATATTTTGCAATATTACTCCACTGCTATTCTCGACTCCCAAGCTTTCAAAACTTCGTCAAACATTTCAATAACTTCATCATAAATAAGTTTTCTTATTTTTGATACAGCTCTTATCTAAATTTTCAGTTTTCATCCCTTTACGACAGACTTATTATCCAACACTTAACATTTCCTAGTCTTTTTTTCCGAGTTGGTGTTATTACCTAGGACTTTATGATCTAGACATGAACAATGAATGGGACAAAGATCATTAGATTTTTTTTTGTGTGCATTTAGTAGAGAAGGCATAGGCATAGCTAAAACCATATGAGAAGGGATGGAGTGGAAGCTAGAGTTCCTTTAAATTCTTCCAAGTGCATTGCTGGTGAGTTATCAAAACTGGAGGGTATAAAAATATGATATAATAAAGGTGTAATCCTACTTATTTCATATACGTGAATGTTTGTTAGTATGGATGGAATGGATAGATGTTTGTTACTCTTCCACGTAAAAACCACTGGACGGATTTGGATGAAAGTTTACAATAATATAGGTTATACATCAGAATAAACCATAGGGTACTTTTTACCGCGGGAAAATATCTCATTCCCACGGGAAACAAACTTCCACGCGAACGGAGCCGCAGGCGGCCACTAGTAACATGATAATTTGTGAGTTGATGAAGTAAAGGAATAGGCGAAGAGGAGGAGTACTGTTATATGTTACTTGTGTTTGCTCCTGTGATATTTTGGTACTATCATCACACATTTTATCTAATATTTAAGCCTAAAGCGATACTGGGGAGTTCAAGGCAGCGTTATAAGAATCTTCGGGTTCTGTCATGAACCAATAAAAATTAATAATGAAATATTCAACAAACAAAATACCATACTTATAGGGAAATTATCAATGTGACATTTGTTAAAAAAAGTTTTATATTTATTAAGTTAATAGTAGAACAAAATCGTATAATAAAATTAATGCCAAGGAACAAAAACTTAAAATTACATGCGTTATTTATTTTCAATAAGTTTTCCATAGTACAATGTCGGATCGGCGCAAGCGATAGTAAATTTTGAATGCATTTTAGGACAAAAAAGACGTATGTGAAAATACTGTATTTAAAATAAAATATTTAGTATCATAGTTGGAATTCATATTTAAAATAACTTAATTATAATAACTTCAAAATAATAATAAAAAAATTGTTATATGATTATTTAAGATTTTCTTAGAAAAACATCTAATAATCACAAACGACAGTAACTTACAGTTATTGGTACTTTCCAAGTAAATAATGTATAGAGTTGTACAAAAATATTTTAACGAATATGTAAATTTTTAATGTGAATGTTTATATCATTACTCATCTAAATTTAAGTTTTCTTCATCTGTTTTCTCACTTAGAGTTGAACGAAGGTGTTTTTTTTTTTGGATTAAGAGCTAAATTCAAAATTCTTGGGTTCGTTGAGAAGGCCGTCATTGTATAAAATACAATGAACAATAAATCTTAACTTTTGATTGACATCAATTGGAATTGTTAGAGAAATAGCCGCGCCCTGTCAAAAAAGACCCCGCCCCGAGAACAAACCCGCGTCTGACGATACACTGCTGCGCGCGAGTTGCGAACTCAGAGGAACAAGCTTGTACATGTTCATACTGTATTGTTCTTTGAAGTAAAATTCAAATAGGATGATGTTCGTTTGGGTATCTACTAAAGTATAAGTTTTATAAAAAAAAATTAAACATATATATATAGCTAATATGATACCAAATACAAATAAATAATAAAACTAATTTTGTTGTAAATTAGTATAAGATTTTGTTCTTGGGACCCGTCGAAATAACATTTTGCCTAGTAACATTGCAGTTAATATATTTGTTATCAGGTTAAAGTACCGTCTGAGTGTCATTAACTAATCGTTTGTCAATAGTTAGTTACTCTTTTGTTATATCTTTGTGTGCCGTTTAGTAGATACCAAATACAAGATGTGTATTTGGTACCAAATGTGTGTTTATCTTGTGTTTCATAGTGTTAGCCCTTTAAAGCAAGAGTGATAATAGGTATTTACCTACGTAGGTACTACCTGATAATAATTATATTTTATACTTGAATATCATTTTGCTATATTATTTTAATAACTCTCAGTGAAGCACTTTTTCAATAACGTAAACTACACATAACTTTACCTTATTAATATATATGAATAGGTAATACGAAAAGGCGTAGAATGTTTAGATACTTATATTGTCGAAGATTTGTTGCTCATTGTCATTAATCTAATATGTACAAATATTAATTAGCCTAGAAAATCATTACAATTATACATGTTAGCATTAAACATTTGTTACAAATAAACAGTCAAACATCTTCTGCAATTAAAAACGCCTAAGTATTTGGAAATGCTATTGTTAAAAAAAGACAGTTAAATATAATAACTAATAAGATATCCGTTTCACGATTTAGATAGAGAGTCCTACAGTACCTACAGTGTATATTATGCTATCAGTGACACACTATACAAATAATCAAAAATAAAATTATCTAATCTGCGCGACTAAGAACCACGATTCAGGAAATGTAGTCACAAGATATAAACAAAAAATAACAAGTTTTGATTCTTTCTCGGTAAAGTACGTCATTAAAATGTGACAAGTATAAAAATTGCTTTAAATTAATAAAAAAAATCAACTTATTTCTAACCTTCATAGTGATTTGAGATTTTCGAAACAAGTTATCAGATTAAAAAAAAAAGTGTAACTTCGTGTAATAGGTCTTCATGAGGCCATTTTTTACCGTAGTTTTAGCCGCAAGCTGTCTAGTTTCTTTCTAAATACACACCAACGATGTAACTTGTAAAACTATTTAAAAAAAAATGTATACCAACGTATAATATATATTTTTTTTATATTTTAATGTTGTTCCAGAGCGCGACTCTACCTTGCAGGAGGTTGTTATTCGTCTCAATATTTATCGACCTCTAAATTCCAGCTTGCCAATGTTGATCGAAATTTCTTGTCTTGTAAATAATAAAAACCTGACTTAGTAGGTAATGCAACGAAACAGTGGAAAAAAACAATGAGTAACCAATGTTTTACTGAAGTTAGTTCTTAATTCACGGATGTATCAATGCTTGTATGAGTGCAAGCTTTTCAGTTAACATACGATGCGGTCTTATAGAAAGTAAATTGTTCTTCGATTGATCAAAATCCTTTTCAAGTATAGGAACCTATTTAACACATTTACTTGGTTTATTATATTTTTTATAAATGCAAGTCTAAGTAAAAGCTAGGTATCGAATGGCTACTACAAAACTAGGGAAACAAAACACGTTTACTAAGGCTGTATGAATAAGTAGTTAATGCACAGTCAATGTAACTATGTTACGGAGATAATCTATGATAACTTATTGGGTTCAAAAGTAATGATGTTGTATCGAAAACTGGGGCATCTATCCTGGTTTTACCCGGTGTAGGTAAGTAAATATTTTTTGTTCTAAAATAAAATATTTTCTAGTTGCTTGATTATTAATTGCAAACCATGTTACTGGTCGAAAAAATAAGTATTTGGGCTTCATTTCGTAAAAGGAATTACTCATACCAATTAAAAAATAAAATACTTTGATTGGCATGTTTTTTATGTACAATCCAATGTAAAAAAAATGCTATTCAACAAAATATGGCAAAAATATTTTTGATTTTGAATCTAATTTAAATTAAAATCTTAAAATAGTAATTGAAAAAATGGATTTTAATTTAGACACCTCTTGAAATAAGGCTCATATTTTTTTATGAATACCTACCATGTTGCTGTTTACATATTTGATTCCAAAGTAGCCCAATTTTACGACAGCTTCCCTATAGGAATCACCTTACGAATATTTATATTACTTACCTACCACAAGCCTAAATAATTGAACTATTCAATTTAATGAGGCACAAGAATTAATTGCTTACGCACAAAACTAGTTATTTTATAAAAAAAAAACTGTAAGACTTCTGAGACCTTGAACAACTCAAATATGCGTATCAACTATTAGATTTATATTGCTTAAAACAAGAAACTATTAAATGTTTCCTATATATACCACCTTTTCTTAAATACAGACAGTACTAGTGGTCGCCCGCGACTCCGTTCGCGTGGAAGTCTGTTTCCCGTGGGAATGAGAAGTTTTCCCGCGGTAAAAAGTACCCTATATGTCATTCTGATGTATAACCTATATTACTGTAAAGTTTCATACAAATCCGTCCAGTAGTTTTTACGTGAAAGAGTAACAAACATACTTCCATCCATGCATCCACACATCCATACATGCTCACAAACTTTTACGTTCACAATATTAGTAGGATATCTGCTATAGATTTATATCTGCTCCCTCAACGCTTTCTCTTTTTTGTTGGTAGGTATTTCAAGAAGGTACGAGTATAATGTCTCAAGTACATCCTAGCTACCTGTATTCTGTATAAAAGGCACCAAAAATAAATAAGAAACATCGTTATGTAGAGTTGGGTAAGAAAAGGCCAGCATTAGTAGTGAACAAACGACCAGTAAGCGTTCAATCTTTAACCCGCACCCGCTTAGTAACACTTCTCTGTCTCTACATTCCTAGCTGAATTATTGATGTATTTTTTTGTTTTTATTACTTATATGTAAAAACATTGAACTTTTATTTTAATACTAAGTATGTTTCAGTGTTTCTAAATTAAATACACACATCAAATTACCCTAATGTTGTATTCAAAATGCATTTTATTTTTGTCACCTTTGAGAGGTCAAGTGAAACAAGCTTTAAATAGAAGGAAATGTCATAAGTATTATATTATTATAAGTAGGTATTATGTCATTTCCTTCTATTTAAGCCGAGTGTCTAATGAACAAGTTACTCACGAGTTTCATACGCACTTTTTCAGCACACTTGCGAGAAAAAAACAAGCAAACCTATATTGCATAAAATCGTTAAGATGCGTTACTAACAAAATATTGTTTTTTTAATTTGCAATACTTTAATTATAAAAATAATTATTATAAATGTTTTGTTTATGTATGTGTAAAATCGTTTTTGTTTATGGCCCTAAAAGCGATGTAATAAGACTCACTTTCCGAGCAAGTGTGTTGAAAATGATAATTGAATGGTATGTAATACATGAACAATAGATTTTTATCGAATAAAATCAATTATGACTCACTTGTAGCTATATTAATTAGCACATCACCTCTTGTAGACAGCTTTTCTACATCGATCCCAACAACATTTAACCAACGACAAATTAAAATTAATAATAAAAAAAAGTTTTTCCTTACACATTCATTAGATGCCTCTGAACGGTCAAATACTCTACGCGCACGCAACTTGCGAGGGGGGAGTGTAGTCGGTTTAGGTACTTCTTACAAAATACAGAGTAATAAATATCGGAGCGCGCAAATTTGTTTTTGTTTTTTTGTTTTTGTGTTAATTATCAAGTTTTGCAAAAAGTCGTAGAACAAATGTTATTGAGATTGATGTAGGGAAGCCGCCTGCAAGAGGTGATGCGCTAATTAAAAATAGCCCTGTACGTAGGTAATATGATAAATGTCTGTACCTACTTTTTTATTTATTAACTACTAGTGCCCGCCCGCGACTCTGTTTGCGTGGAAATCGATTTCCCGTGGGAATAAGAAGTTTTCCTGCGGTAAAAAGTACCCTATGTCCTTTCCCAAGTTCAGTTCTTTCTTCATACCAAATTTCATCAAAATCGGTTCAGTGGTTTAGGCGTGAAAGCGTAACAGACAGACAGACAGACAGACAGAGTTACTTTCACATTTATAATATTAAAGTAGGGATTTTTGTACAAAACACTGTAAAAACATAATTAACACGTTAGTACAAAGGTATGTAGTCCGATAGATTATTATTATATATTTTATGTATCTTTGTATAAACGACCTTATTTTTTGTAAGCCTTTATTTGCTATTGTTTACTTCCTGAAGGGTTATTATTTATTATAAGTGTAAGTTATCATGGTGGTCTAAGATGCTTATTAACTTAATGACTTAATAGTCACGCTAATCAACCCTCATTTCATTAATTAATAAATAAGTTTTATAACTGTTATTATCTCTATTAATTAGACTTATTTTTGTTGTAACCACACACAAGGTATGTTTGTTTATTGAATCCAAAGTTTACTTTCTGACAAAGAAACTGTAACCATACCTTACGCTTCTTTTTTGCGTTGATGTGATAAAAAAAACATACAGACCTAAGCAAAAAAAAGGGTTTACTTGCCATAACTTTCTTCCATTTAACAAATAAATCTTGAAGGTACTTAACAAAATTATAATTCATACTGTAATAAGTTGACTTCATCGTCATTTCTCTACTTTTTTGTGATTTATAAAAGAGGGAAATCCTGCAAGTCTCGTGGCAATCCGGTGCACAAATCATTATCCATTTACTCTCATTAATATCAAGACATGCGTGTAGGAAACAGCAATTGACTGCGCAAGATTCACTTCGCAGGATTTTTACCTACAGATCACAGAAATGGTTAAAAATGCTTGTGTCCGCTTTCACCTACGCTACCTAAAAATTTAGGGGACACTTAAAATATTTCCAAGGCCTTTAACATAACTATTTATAGCTTTATCAATCAAGATCATAAAAGGTATTAATTTTTTGGTGCCGCGGTTTTACTTGTAACTAAATCTAACTTTATGTAACCTTTGAAGTTGTAAATACTGGAAAAAGGAACGCGGGCCTCCGAGCATTACGCGACTGGGACTCGAACCCAGGACCTTTATGTAACCTTTTTTATGAAATCCTTTTTAATGAGTACTTTTTCACTTACAAAGTTAAATTTTTTTGTATTCAATTATCTGGGAGCTAAATAACTCTTTTAGAAATTTCGGAACATTATGCTTAGATACTCAGTGTGGGCTGTGTATTCAGTAAAATATTTTCTAATTTATTTCTATCAGTCTCCCACAAAAGTTTTGTAGATTCAATAAAATCAAGTTAGGTATTTAAAATGAAAGTAAGCATTGAACTTTTGCGAACAGTAAAATAATAAACAAAGTAGGTTTATTTAGGCAAAGTATAGTTCAAGAACAGAAATATTTATTGATTACTTAGTAAGTTTCCATAAATATTTTTTCAATTTTTACGCGTAGCAACTGATTTTTTTAAGTTGAACATTACTCGTATATCATTAGTATGTACTATTCCAACAGTTTAATTTTATTGCTAAACTGCAGTTTAATAACAGGATAATAACTCAATAGGTACATTTTTAAAATTTGAGCAATAAAAATATAAAAACCAAAAATTGATTTCAATAGTTACGAGGTAATAATTTTTTTTTTATTATAAAATCTTTGTTACCTACTCTATTTCCACAATTCTTAATTTATTCTACAATCACACTCTGAAATCGAGCTATTTATTACAAATGATTAAAGTAGGTATCAATAAATAAGATCAACTTTGAACCCTACAGGTATTGTTATATGCCTTAAAACTTCGTACAGTGCAGGCCCAAAAATATCCAACTAACTAGTATTATTGTTCTAAAATGTGATACTCAACCAAGTAAAAACAGATAAACAAATAGAATAAAATCTTCGTAACAGAAAATTAATTCATTATCTTGGAAAAAATCGTACTTTAAAAAGCAGTGCCTACAGCTGTTTACAATCTGTAAAAACACACTGATTTGAAACCATGCAACAGATGTGGCCAAACTGTTTTTACATAAAAAAATTGCGAGTTCGGTACCTATTGAACTAAGATAGCTTGTTATTCGTATATTATCACTAGCAAGAAAAAAATAGATTCAATTATTAGTCGTTTTAACTTTTTTTAACAGTGTAATTTTTTGTCTCATACAAAACATTAGGTATCATAATTATTACTAAATCAATAAAGATTCGCTAAATCAAATTAGAAGCAGTGACATTATTCAATGTAGTCCGGTTTTTTCAATAAGCATTTAAATTAGTTTTGTAAATTAAATGTTATCCTTAAATTATAGTAAGGTATGCTTATTTTTACAGTGATGAATGCACCTATAATAATTCTGTCCAACGATTTTGTATCTATTTCGTCTGTAACACTTTATCTTATAGGAAAATGGTTTTTTTTCATTAGGCGTTAAAATATTCAGGAAAAAAATGAATTCAAATTTTAAAAAGTTAAACACATCGTGAAAATATTTATTATAAGAGTGAACTCAATTTTAAGAGTGAACTTCAAAAAAGAATAAAATATCCACAATGACTTATATTTGAAAATCAAATTGAATGTTAGCAAAAAACACATTTAATTTAAACATACCAATTACAAAACAAGTTATGTTAGTTCGGATATTTTTAAATTTCATGGACATGTGACTTCAGTTTTTTTAATTAGTTCAAGGTCATTCGATTCTCCTACATATCTATAGCAATTCTTAACATGCAGGAAAAACCATACTTCTATTAGCAGATAATGGGTCTCCGAAAGAAGTAAGTTACCGTACCTATGTATAATAGTTTTTTTTCTTTTACCATAGCTAGAATTGATTAGATAGTTTTATTATTATGAGTGGTCGGGACTTTAGATTAATTAAAAAAACTTTTAATTTAAATTTTTTGTTTTTAATTAAGTACCTAACAATACGATTTTGGCTATGTTACACGATCTTTATCCAGCAAGTAGAAAGGCGGTAAAACTAGTGTATAGTAGAAATAATTAGTGTTTTATTTATTGGACAATGTCGAAAGGTTTCATTTTCACCTTGCCCTTGGGTTTGTTAATACTTAATTTCTTACTACCTACTTTGACCGTAGGCACTTACTTTCTAACACATTACAGAACATTACATGACTAATGGTTGTAGGTCAAAAAGTTTTGCAGAAAACTTATCCATTTTCTTATAAATAAATAACTTTATCAACATAAATCTATGATGAAAGAAAGAAGTACATAATAAGTTAATTTATAATGAAGGTAAAAATCTATTTTCATATACTTATTTATTTTCGTTGCCGTAGTGGCAAGTAACCCTGCCTCGGGTATGAAATGGGTCGCGTGACCCTCACAAGGTGCGCGTGCACTCAAATTTATTGTAGTGTTGCCGAGTCTAAAGCCAGGAGTTACTTTAAAGTACCCATAAAAATGAGGAGAATTGTATTTGAAAAAAAAAATCTTAACTTATGATAGTTGCATTAGTTGATGGAACATCTGTATTGTGGGATTAGAAAATAGGGACAACTTTTTCGAATTCTGTTCGGATCATACAAACGCAATTATTTTACGAGTAAGTAAGTACTAATACTATTTAAAAATGTAGCAATCACGGTACGCAAAAGCAAGCACCTCATCGCACTAAGATCGCTAATAAGGCCTTTTTATACGAATAGCTACATAAAGCCAAATTTTGAGGTCTTATTGCTCCGAGTATATTACCGCGATGTGTGTGTAACATCGATGGCGTCTGCGACTGCTATTTAGATTTAAGTACTCAGGTGTTTTATTATCGAAATGACGATGGCAATCGCTAATTTTATTTTCAGTTCCATTGAACAATGGCGTACTTAATGCCCATAGGAATTCTCTCCCAGTCAACTATTTGGCTAGAGTGAGAAAATCAATTGCGGTTTTAAACTTTGAGAAAAATAGAAAAAAAGTATTTATAGATTTTAACTAAGTTAACTCTTGATAAAATATTACCAAATACTGGTTTAACGTATGTTAATAAGGCTTATCATGTCTCTGAGATACAGTGATTGAATACCTTTTTTCATATTCGATTAAAATCAAATATAAGTTAAATTAATTCAAGTTTCTGGTTTTGTTCGTTTATTTCTATTAACGTATCAATGACCTACATTTTTTTGTCTTTATTTAGTCTTTTGTATAGACAATAATTATAAGAAGAAAACGTGAGCTATTATACACGTTATGGTGTTTTTTTAATAAAACGCCATAAAAGTTACAATGATTTTATAACATCAATCGCCATTAATTTTTCGTGTGTTGTTGATGACCGCTAACGAATTATTAAAAAAAAAAATGTAACAAAGTTGTGTTTCTTCAAACCTCCACCGGACCGCAGTGTTAAGAACGCCCGATGATTATGTTTACTTTCATTGATTTTATTTGTTAAAAGTATCAAAGTATTTTATCTACAGGATGTTAAACTGTGTTAGAAAATATTTTAAAAAAAATTCAGAGTATTCTAACCAACGACATAGGTACAATACACAAAACGTTGATACATAACAAAAGCAGATACCAAATTAGTACCCACCATAAATTGGCTTCACTATTACACACATCAAACCTCAGAAAAACAAAAAACCTGCCGTTCTTCATTTTACTCAGCAACACAGCCGTGATCGTCTTCAACGATATAACAAGTGCATCCGGCCGACTCCTGGGAACACCGCCTTATGTCCTTAACTACAACAACCCAACGGCCGGCCATTGTGAAATAAACAGGAGCGTTTTATTTACATGAAATAATGTGTATCTCTCGCTAGAGAGAAATCTCGCCTTTACAGCGAATGAGGCCCTGCCCTATGCCCTATACTTCTTATACTCCTACTTAGGACGGAAATTTTAAGGCTAATTATTATGTGTTAAACGTTAAAACATACTTCCTGTTCAATTTGCCACTTTATTGAAGTAACGAGGTAATTCGAGAAATCCTTGGGTGGATGATGGAAATGTGTTTATACTTGTTTCTCAAGGTCTTCATCTTAAGCAGTAGAGTGCGGTGATTTGTAATTTATGATCCTCAAATTGTTTCCATGGCTTTGCTATATCATTTTGTATTTGAATTCTATAGACTTTAACGCTATTTTGTTAAGTATCTTAAGATTATTATTATTGAGCTAATATCTTATCAGCACAGCTGGGCTAAGGCCTCCTTTTAAAACTCTTCTATGTTTGTGTCTGTATGTAGCTAAGTTTTATCATCTATACAGCGTGTCCCAAAAGGTTACGTAGCTGGGAAGGGGGGTGGTAGGGATGGTCACAAGGGTCACCAGAAAAATAATAAAAAAATTCCCCTCTGGATATTTCAATAAAAAAAAACCATTTTTTAAAAATCTTAAAATTTTACACCTTGTTACCGTATTTTGCTTACTGTACCTACAGATATTGCTTTATTTGGAGAAAAAAACCTGTTATGAAATCGTCAATAACCCTTTATCAAATTGAAATAAAAAAAAACTATACATATCTAACCAAGTTTTAAAGAAAATTAAGTTCTTGTCCAGTCAAGGACTTAGTAATTACGACTTCACTCAACTTCTTGCAAGCGTACTGAAAAAAAAATGTACTACGCAACTCCGGCGAGTAAGTTAAAAAAATAGGTAATTTTATTGCAATTCCAAAATGGTATAACACTTATTTGAAAAATTCATTCTAGGACATTTAAAAATATTTTTCGGGAACAATACTCCTGCAAAAATAAAATATCAAAAAACAATAGTCTCAAATTCGTACGCAAATACATTTTTAAATGTCTATTCTGTTGCTTTGATGTTACTGCCCGGTATAATTCTCAAGATTGGAGTACAGACATACCTCAAACATTCGAATAAGGCTAGATTAAGTTTTTCCATATGCCAGGGAAAATTATCTTTACTGCATTTACTCAAGTAAACGAAAGATGTAAAGGATCAAGCTTCACCTTGTCTGGTCTGTACAAAAGCAAAGGTTTGATTTGAAAGAAAGTGAAAGTGAAAGATTTGATTAGCTTATCTAACTGGTCTCTTACCTAAAAGTGGCTTATTAACTAATACTTTCAGCTCATCCCTAAAATAGTTTTGGTAATATTCATCATAATTTCAGTACCTATAGGCCATAGACATCTATTACCCTAAGTCTAAGACTAGGTAAGCTGTAATAACAAATAAAAATAAATCCTATTTCCATACAAAAAAAGTTCGGTTAGTAAGTTTCAAAACGGCCACAGCTTACTCGACATTACAGTTGCGATTTTAAATGAAACTCGAAAGAAAACAAAATTATAATTTATTATTTTAATAAAATGCTCGAAATGTCTACCACCAACATAAATACATGCCCTGCGTCGTTTTAAAAATGAGCATCATAAATGAACTCAAGTCAACCAAGTCCTTGATGGGTTTTTCATAAACTTTTTTATTTTTTATTAAACGAGCAAACGAGCATGCGACGCACCTGATGGTAAGTGATCACCGCCGCCCATAACTACCCGCAACACTGCGGGTGTTGGGGGTGTGTTGCTGAGCCTTTAAGGTGGGAATACACTCTCGACTTGAAGAGCCCCATGTTGTAGGTAGCCAGGAATACCGCTGCAGGAAGTTCATTCCACATCTGCGTAGTGCGCGGCAAAAAATTCCGCGTGACACGCACGGTGGTACGCACAAATTATGCGCAGATCAAGCTCCATATTTTTACAACTTACGCGTTGATCTAGCCTAGACTGTACTTGAATGTTTGAAGTAACTATGTTTGTACTCCAATCTTGAGAATTATACCGGGCAGTAACATCAAAGCAACAGAATAGACATTTAAAAATGTATTTGCGTACGAATTTGAGACTATTGTTTTTTGATATTTTTATTTTTGCAGGAGTATTGTTCCAGAAAAATATTTTTAAATGTCATAGTATGAATTTTTCAAATAAGTGTTATACCATTTTGGAATCGCAATAAAATTACCTATTTTTTTAACTTACTCGCCGGAGTTGCGTAGTACGTTTTTTTTTCAGTAACGTAAATGCTCCTATTAACGACCTACTAAAATTTGTACTCTATTAACGATCTATTTTTTCAATCAGTCATATTAGACTTAATATAGATTCTATAAAAAAATTAACTTAAAAAATAGATAGGTAGATTAGTAAGTCAACAAACATAGTAAATTTGTCTTGTCTAAATAGCTAGTGTTAGCAATAATTTGTTATTGAGTGAGTGCCGCTCGACACCGACGCACTTTCCATAGTGTCGCGTCTCCAGCCTCGTAAGCACACCGAAATATTACTTAAGGTAAACAACAAACTTAAAGTTGATTTATCTGCTTGCTATCACATAACAACGATAATACATATATTCGTTTTCGAAGTTACATTGAATTTAATCATTTTTATTGGTTTTTATGGCATAAAATCATATCTTAATTAAGGGCGGTAATAGGATCCAAATTTCATAACTTGACTCTATTAACGATCCATGGCGTTATTAGAAGTTTGTAATATTCATATTTGATTCTATTACCGACTCACAGCTGAAAAGAAAAAACAAGAACCATTTTTATAGAAACATGTAACCAGAGGTATACTGCTTGCAGTAGGTATACCTCTGCTCAACTAAAAGCTTAGCTGATAGGTAGCTGTAAATGAAGGAAGCAGGATA
This sequence comes from Emmelina monodactyla, assembly GCA_916618145.1. Classification (NCBI taxonomy): domain Eukaryota; kingdom Metazoa; phylum Arthropoda; class Insecta; order Lepidoptera; family Pterophoridae; genus Emmelina; species Emmelina monodactyla. The sequence continues at coordinate 914,599 of OU745300.1, forward strand.
TACCAAGCTTGAAGACCTATGGCATACCGAGAAAAACTACCGTGACAAGACAAATAATAAATACACAAATGAACATTGTGGAAAACAATATTGTTCAACGAAGGACGAAGAAAAAAGACTTTTGGACTGGATTTTCTATGTCAGAAAGTCAGGTTTTCCTGTAACAAAAGACCAACTGTTAGAAACAGTTGCAAAATTGGTGGAAAACTTGGAGCGCTCTTATCCTTTCAATGATGGTGTTCCAGCTGTTTCTTAAGGCTATGTCTAGGCATCCTAACATTTCAAGGCGAATTGAATTAGCCTACAAGCCGATTTTTAATTGCGATGAGACGGGATTCTTTTTATGTCCCAAAGAAAAACAGGTTTTCGTCCGAAAGGGCAGCAAGGAATTATATTATGTACGACTAGTGGCCGCCCGCGACTTCGTTGGCGTGGAAGTCTGTTTCCTGTGGGAATGAGAAGTTTTCCCACGGTAAAAAGTACCCTATGTGTTATTCTAATGTATAACCTATATTACTGTTAAGTTTCATCCCGTCCAGTAGTTGTAACGTGAAAAAGTATCCTCACATACTCACATACATCCATACATAATCACAAACTTTAACGTTTATAATATTAGGAGGATTGCAATATAAAGATGTTGATTTCAAAACTGTAATAATGTCTTACTACTACTATACTTTACTTTACTATACTATACTTTTAACTGCATTTTTTTTATTTTTCGTTTAGATGAAGGGGCAATTTTTAGGGGTCGGTATTAGAATCAGAAAAAACGGTAATAGAATCAAACTACATCTTTAGATCGGTAATAGAATCAATTGCTCTTTCGGATTAAACAATTATTTAATAATTACTGTGTAATAAAATACTAAGTTAAAGTATGGAATCCAACAGTATACTTTACAAAGATTCATATTAAATTAAAACACCTTAACTAACCCATCAGTATCTATCTATTTACTCAAAGTTATTTCTAAGACAGCTTAAAGGGGCGGTATTAGGAGCATTTACGTTACGCTTGGAAGAAGTTGAGTAAAGTCGTAATTACTAAGTCCTTGACTGGACAAGAACTTAATTTTCTTTAAAACTTGGTTAGATATGTATAGTTTTTTTTATTTCAATTTGATAAAGGGTTATTGACGATTACATAACAGGTTTTTTTTTTCAAATACAGCAATATCTGTAGGTACAATAAGCAAAATAGGGTAACAAGGTGTAAAATTTTTAGTTTTTAAAAAAATGGATTTTTTTTATTGAAATATCCAGAGGGGAATTTTTTTATTATTTTTCTGGTGACCCTTGTGACCACCCCTACCACCCCCCTTCCCAGCTACGTAACCTTTTGGGACACCCTGTATATTTTCAACAAAGATGGCGTTAAAAATATATAGATGATAAAATTAAATGCTATTTTGTTATTTACTCTAAGTGACCTTAAAATTAATTGAAACTGCTATAGGAACATAACCTATAACTGTGTATGAAGCCTTATTTAATAGAATTGACTAGTTTTATTTTAAGTTATTGATTTGTCTCTTATTAACAATAAATCTTTTCATCCTAGTGTATCAGTTAAATTTGTATTCCAAGACTTAACGCAAAAATGCAGACTAGAAAAGTCAGAGAAGGCCATGAATAGACATTAAATTATTTCACAATTATTAATTTAAAAGTAGAGATCTTGTTTTAACTAAATTCAGGTTTGCCTTGTTGACTAAATTATAAAATTAAGCCTTGTTAAGTGCGATTTTAATTTTTTAAAGACATTCTTAAGGTTATGTCAGTTTTAAAAATTAGATTTTGTTATACAAATTAATAACGCTGCTTTAAAACCTGTATATAGTGCTTAGGCGTTTTGTAGTTTATCTGTTTAGTCTATATTTAAGTTATATATAAAGCTATTCCCTTATTCGTAGTAGGTTCGATCCTTTTCATCTTAGGCCATAGTTGTAGGCTATGCTATGCGTTACTCACGAAAAAAGTGCCTTAGATAAATAATACTAATACCTACAACTCGTCGGTTAAATTAGTCTTCTAATTATTAAATTGATATTCAGTTCGTACAATGCTACGTCACAAGATTCCTACCTTAATATAAGACACAATGATTACTTCCTCAATTGAACGTTGACTACTCGTTTGTCAAATTACTACTTCAGAATAATTGGTAAACAATAGTTATATCTGGTTGATATTTACAATATAATGTTTGCAGATGATAATATAATAAAGTAAAATAATTGATCATGAATGTATAGAATATGACCTCTATTTTTATTGAAGTTAAATTCGAAATACTTACTTACAAGTCTTTTAAAATAACAATAATGTACTAAAACACGATTAACGTTAAATATCATATCAAACTATGTAACTTATATTGGGAAGACGTTTTATTTGGTTTTGTCGACACCAGCGCTATCTATATAAATGTCTTTGCACTCATTGGTTTAGTGGTTTGATCCATTTCAATTATAACGTTCGGAAATGAAACAACGTATAGATCCTAACTGAGTCATAAGCAAAAGACACCTTTAGGAAGCTTATACGTAATTGAATATATAATTTAAGGACAACCCGACAAAGAATTACATTATCTTATATTTACATTCCTTAAGTTAGCTAAACTCACGTTTACTTGGGATCTCTATGTAAATATACTAGTAGGTAATGAAAGTATGGCATATGCTCTTTACTACGTCTACCAATCGACGTATATTATCCGAAAAGTAATTTGAACTTAAGTTCAAGTTTTGAGAGTGGTAGAGTCTACCTGTAGGCTCTGTCTGCAGCGATTACTGGGCTGACTCGACCAGTGAAATACCACCGTCGCACAGAAACCCGACGTGAAGTAGGGACGATGTTCCTGCGTTTCGTTCGGTGAGTGCGGTATCCGGTGCCCAATTTTCTCAAAGGCTCAGCAACACACCCCCAACACCCACAGTGTTGCGGGGAGTCATGGGCGGCGATGATCACTTACCAACAGGTGACCCGCATGCTCGTTTGCTACCTATATTTAAAAAAAAAGTTCGGTATTAGTTTAAGGCATTTCCCGCTAGTCCGTCACATTCAGTGGCACACGCTTACACGCAATAACATTAACTGTCGCCGCACGCACACATTGTTGTGACAGACCGACACGTGGCGCTAGTGGCGTCTCATCTACTATTTAGGTACTAATTATATCCTACTTATTTATATTTAGATATAAGTCTTCGATCTTATTCCTAACGCACTAAGAGCTATAACAAAATCAAGAATGAGTAACTGAAAATGATGCAAATATTGAACCTTATTCCAAGAGTGTTAGTGTCAATGAAAATGTTTGTGATTGATAACGTAAATAGCATTACTCATTTACACGGGTTGTATTTTTATATGGATTTATTTTAATGTATTCATTCGGTCAATGAATGATGCGGAGTTACGTTAATTTGTATGAGTGACTAAGTGTAGGTACCTAGGTATATAGGAACCTAGGTCTTACCCTCAGACGATGACTTTGCGTTTTTATAGCAAGAAGTTGATGTTGATTAGGTGTGTTTAATAAAAAAACAAATACATATTTTGCTTCTAATGACAGTAAGCAGTATACGGAGGAACTAACTGTTAACTTGTTTTCAAGTCAAAATTGTATTTTCTTTATTTACTTTAGTGATCTCGGTATTTTCTTATTCATTTTTTACCTACTGACATTAACTACAAAGTTGTCATCGACGTACATTGGCATATTTGGGTTTTTTTTTTTTTTTTTTTTTTTTTTTTTTTATATATAAACGAAACCTCCAACATGGTCGGAGCCCTTGGTAATACTAATGCACATCCATACAATTTCTCGCAATTATCCTGCTCGTACTTTCATCCTGCATGCTTTTTCTTTCTCCCTTTCTTTTCCACATTCATTCTTTTTAGTTCTGCCCTGTTCTACCTACTTTACAGAGTTTGTATTTCTTTATTTCTTTATTCGATCCTACTTCACAGAGTTTGAATTTCTTTATTTCTTACTGATTTCTTTATTCGATCCTACTTCATAGAGGTTGTATGTCTATGTTTCCATATACCTATTAACATTTATTCTTATATCTAATTTAATTATTTGCATTCTTGTTTATGTTATATACAGTACTTTTCCAGGTGTTTTACTTCTTAATTCTATTACATATATTTTCTTGCTCTTTTCTACAATCACTTAGTCTCTACATTTTTGTTTTGCAATTATAGCTATAGTTTATGTTAAACCTAAACTGTCGTTACATTGTGTTTTCCAATAATCTAGTCCCCCTTTATTACTATTAACTATAAGACAACTTTTATATTTTCTTATAAAATATTAATTATCTTATTCTTAACTACTTATTTCTATTATTTACATTAATTATTATTTTTGTGCAGAACTCAAGGAAGAGTTTTCTATTTTTACCATGCATGAATTTGGCAAGATTTTCTTTCTTTATTACCATATTTGTGCAGTTTTCTAATTCAAATCTCTGTTTTAGAAACACTGGGCAATCCAAAAGGATGTGGGGGACAGTCTCCGGGGTTTCGTTGTCGCAGGGACATGCTGGGCTCTCCTTGCACTTAAAACGATGTAAGTACTCGGAGAGTCCACCATGCCCCGTTAGGATCTGTGTAGTGTGGTAGGTTGGGACCATCTTTCTTACAACTGTATACGCGGCAGTGGCATCGGGGAAGAACAGCTTGGTGATAGAGCCGGTGTCTCCGTCTTTGTATCGCTTGTTCCATCTGTCAAGGGTCACAGAGCGTATGTGGCTCTTGACAAATGAAACGGGGCATAAGTCATAGTCCGGCTTTCGTTTCAGTTTTAGGGCCGCGTCCTTTGCCAGTTTATCTGCCCTCTCATTCCCCTCGAGCCCCGCATGGGCTTTGATCCAGTAGAGCTTGATACATTTTCCCTGGCCCATGCACTGGTATATCTTGGCTCGGGCATCAACTGCCAGTGGGTGAAGGGAGTCTGGGTTCGTGACAGTCTGGATCGCGGCCATGCTGTCGCTGAAAATCCCGACCCCATCTGATGAACTTTGAAGCGCCACGATGGCTGCTCTATTTAGCGCAAGAAGTTCAGCCTGGTAGACAGTATTATATCCGGACAGTGCAAGTTTGAGGGCTCCGGTTTCCGATCGACTATTCCAGATGGAAATAGCGGCACCGACTTTGCCCTCAATCCTGCTGCCGTCCGTATATATCCTGAGCGGGAGATGGTTAGTGCTGTCAAGTTGTGTTTGATCTACCAGGCTTTCAAATTTCAACATGGGTATATTGGCGGGGTGAGGAGCCTCCAGCGCCGTTGCCATTTGCTCAACCTCTCTGCCTCTCAACCACGACTGTGGTATGCCCTTTTTTGCCTCGTAAAGCAGTGCGGCTTCTTTTATGCGTAAGTCCAGGGGCAACAGCCCTGCCAGTATGAGGGCAGAGTTCAGAGAGACCGTGCGGTAGGCTTTGCACAGTTTCAGTGCAAAACCCCTTTGCAACGCGCCGAGCTGTTTCTGTGCGCCTTTTTTGTTGGTACTCTTGTGCCATGCACTTGCCGCATACGTGACTATTGGTTCCACTGCCGCTATATAGATGGACCTTATCACCTCGGGGTGAAGCCCCCAGGTGACCCTAGCTGCTCGGGCGAGTTTTTTATAAACTGAGATAGATTTTTTGCATACCGTAGCAATGTGTGAGTTGAAAGTCAGTTTGTGGTCAACGATGAGGCCCAGGATTTTCATCTCTTTTACATTTTCAATTTCGGTACCCCCCATGCTCAGGCGAGGTGTATCATGTTTTAGTTTCCTTGTTATAGTCATGGCTTGAGTTTTGTGACCTGCAAACTTTAGCTTAACATTAATACCCCACTCCTGAGCAAGTTGGAGCGCTTTGTTTGCCTGGATTTCTATTTCATGGGCTGAGTCCCCATCGAAGACCACAATGACATCGTCCGCAAATGCCTGGACGTGATTCCCCTCTTTCTCGAGTTTATGAAGCAGTGGATCTAGTAGCAAATTCCAAAGGATAGGTCCACCTATTGATCCCTGTATACAGCCCTTCTCAGTCCTTCTGACAACTTCCTTTCCCGCATACCTTACCCTTACCATTCTCTCCTCCAAGTAGCTGTCAATAATTTTTCTCAGATACAGAGGACAGTTCTCTTCCGCCAGTCTGACTCTTATCGCGGGCCACCATGCACTATCAAAGGCTCCCTCAATATCCAGCGAGACCACTGTGACTATACGTTTTTGGTCTAATTTGACTCTGATGTGTTTCATAAGGATATAGAGGGAGTCTTCGGTGCTTTTTTGTGGCATGAAGCCAAACTGCCACTGGTTGATGCATGGGAGCACATGGTACTTGAGTCTTGCCATGACCATCTTCTCATATATCTTTCCCAATATGGGTAGCAGTCCAATTGGTCTGTAGGACTTGGGAGTGGTATAGCAGGACTTTCCCGGTTTTCTGAGAACTATGACGGCTGCTTCTTTCCAGATTATAGGGAAGTACTGCAGACTGAGGCATTTGTTGAGTAGAGCCAGAAATAAGGGGATGTTACAATTTATAGCATTTAGGCATATGTCAGCAGTAAAACCGTCGGTTCCAGGAGCTTTTTTGGAACTGAACGAATGCACGGATTTGATGAGTTCGAACTCTGTAAATAGTGGGTAAATGTCCTCAATATTTTCCTGTCTATTTACTATTCGTGCATTCGCTCGGGTTTTACTGTGTTCGTCATTGTCTTCTGCTGTTCTGTCTGTGGGATAGAAGGTTTCTGCTAAGAGTCTTGTGGATTTTTCTGCATCTAAGGGGGTCTTGTCGCTGCCGATTAGCAGTAGGTCCTCCTCTCTTTGCGTGACTCTGGTCATCACTCTATAGATGCCCTCCCATACTCCCTCCCTATCCTGTTTTTCACAAAAATCTTTCCAGCTGTTTATTTGCGCCTTTTTTGCCTCTGCTTCATACTTTTCCTTCTGGTTCAGGTACTCTGACACTACCCATGCTCTGCGGATTGGTGCAGCATTTCTGATGCGACGCCTTTTTGTGTTGACCTCTCGCTTTAGGTCTGCAAGTCTCTCTGACCACCACGGGACGATATATTTGCTGATGTTGATCTTTTGTGGGATAGTTTCCGAGCAAGTCTTTGCTATGATTTCTGTGTATTTGTTGATTGTCTGTTCTAGCAAAGCCTTGGTTTCAATTTCTTGTATTTTACTAGTCGTAGTCTCATTTTCGTTCAGCAGTTGTATAAGTTTTTGACGGAAACCATCCCAGTCAGCTCTTTTTGTATTGTATCTCCGCGTAGTTCTTTCAACTTTATATCCTTCGGACTTTTCAAGCTGTATGTCAAATATTATGCCATTGTGATCGGAGCTCACTAAACCTTTATCAACCCTCCATGAGTCAATGTGTGCTAACAGGTCACTCGTACAGGCTGTAATATCTACTCGGCTGCAGTATCTTTTGCCTCCGCGGATAGTGTCGAAAGTATATTCTTCGCCGTCGTTCAACACGTGTAGTCCCATCTGTACCAGTGCTCCATGCGTTTCTTTGCCTCTTTGGTCTTCAGTCTCGTTTCCCCACCATGTACTTTTTGCGTTTGCATCGCCTCCCATAATTGTTTTCCCCTTGTCCAAGTCCCGCGTGATCTTCGTAAGCTGGTTCAGGTATGGCAGGATAGGTGCTTTTGGTTCTAGGTAGTACGACACTAGAGTGATCTTCCAGGCTCTGGTTTGGACTCCAACTACAGCGATGTTGTTCGTAGTGAGTTGCGGGTGCTGGATTATGTCCAGTTTCGAGTCAAAGACAACTATCGCTGCCTTGACTGTCCCTTCTCCATTTCCAGAGCACTGAAAGATCCTCGCTCCTGCACATCCCTTCATCCTTCCTATGTTTGCTGTGTAAGGTTCCTGAACCAGTGCGATTGCAACACCTCGTTTTACTGCTTCTATGAAAAGCTCTTGCGTAGCGAGTTTCTTCCTTTGCAGGTTGACTTGTACTATCGGGTATTTCTTTGTGGTGCCCTTAGCAGTAGGCTACGCTACTGCGCGCCAGGGTGTCCCACTTCCTTCTGATGGGGCATTCATTGCTGAAGGCGTTGTGGCGCCGATTTTCAATTTGGGCTTTGCGGCAGTTTATACAATCGGGAGTCATGTCCGCTAGGTATTCCGGGCAATCTTTCCTCAAGTGAGGATTTCCACAGTGGCTGCAAGCTTCATCGGTTTTGTCGCAAAACTTTTTAGTATGGCCGTAACCTAGGCACTTCGAGCATTGGACCAGAGGTGACTGGTCAACCACCCTGGCCCGTATCAAGTCGATCTTTAACACTCCCGCCTGGGTGGCTCTATGCCAGATGGCGGGGGAAGTGGCAAGCACCACATGGTTTTGGTGTGGGTTTCTTGCGCGGCTTCTATATTTCACCGAAATACGCTGATCTCTTTCGTCGAGACCAGCGAAGATGTTCCTATTCTGGTTTTTGATAATCTTTATGATTTCATCATCTTTGTGGCAGGTCATGACGTTTCTCACACAAAGTAGTGGGTCTTTGTTTGCGATGTTCTCGATGTTTAGGTTTTTGTCGCTTTCGAGCTTGCTTTTTATCCTCTTCCTTTCTTCCTCTGTCTTACAGCTCATGATAACTTTTCGGTTCCTAGCTTTCCTGATTTTTTCTACCTCAACCCACCCTTCGTTTTCATCAATGACTTTTTTAACCCTGTTTAGAACATCTTCGCTGGTCTCCTGGTCGTTGCTGGTTGTAATGACCACTGAGTGAAGTGTTTCTCTTTGGCTAGGACCCGCAGGACGAGTTGCAGCCACCGCGGCGTAGCTCAGGGTTGTTCTCTGTTTTTCTATTTCTTCTAGGAGTTCCTGGTTAGACCTTATACTTTTCTTCATAAAAGCTATGTTTTCACGCAGTAGTTCTTCGCTTTCGCCTGATAAGCTGGTAGCTGTCCCCGTTTGGGTTGTGAAGTCCTCCTGCTTAATGAGGTCTTCTACTCTTTGCGTAACATATTGAAGCAGGTCCATATACCTGTTCATCCCTGATTTAAGATCGGTCCTTAGTTTCCCTGACTGAGCTAAGAGCGATCTGGTATTGGTTGCTACTGATTTAAGTTGTTTTATCCCTTCAAAAAGGGTATTTATTTCAGGGAGAACCGGAGGACTCGAGGGAGAAGGCAAGTTGGTTTTCCTAGTGGTAACTGGCTTGTTTGCAGTCTTCGATATCTTGACTGGCGCTGTCTCTGTTACCGTATGGGTCTTGTTTAAATCCTCTGTTGATGAGGATTCTATAATAGCAACTTTATTTTTAACCTCATTACTAGGTCCTGCCTTTATCATTTCGGTAGAGGTTCTGCGCGATGTTGGGGGAGTTCTACAAGGGATCATTGTGTAGTTTTGGTATGTACTAACCTTTGCTATTTGTTGTACCTCGCCGTTGCAGTCAAGCCGAATGCAGGTAAGCGTGTGTATGTGTGTGTATGCCTGGATGTAAACGGTCCTTATAGTATGTGTGTGTGGTTCGCTATGTAGAGGTGTAAAGGGTCTCTACTTAGTGACTTTGTTGTGTGTGTTTGTAGATGTGTGTGTGTGTATGTGTGCGTGTATGTGTGTGTGTGTATGAATGCGTGTATTTGTATGTGTATGTTTATGTTAGAGTATGTTTGTGTAACTATATGAGTGTATATGCGTGTATGTAAGTTGAATGTGTGTGTTATATGTAGTATGCGTTGTTCAGGGAGGGGCCTGGATGTGGCCCAATTGTCCAAAATAGGGCGAAGCTTAGCCTAAGCAAAATTAGGCTCTACTTTTTCCGACTCTGTGTAGAGTTCCGAGTATGTCAAGTTGTTCAGGGCTCAGAGCTGATGCCTATACCGAAAACCGCAAGTCTCTACGTCAATTGGTTCCAGATTTATCCACTACTAAAAAAGAGGCTAAAATTTTTTAGCCTCTTAGTCAAATCTTTAGTTTGCGATATCTCGGTTGTTTTTGGTCCTATTTCGTAAAGATTTAAATTGTAGTCAAAGCTAGGCTATATCAATAAATATAGGTCAAAAAATGAAAATTTTTATAGTAAAATTTCTAGAGTCAATTTTCGGTAGAGTCGCTAGAGCTCCAGAAACCGTTCACCCCAAATCCTTTTCCGTTCCAATGCGATCAATATTAATGGAGTTATCACGAGTTTAAAATTTTCAAAATGGCGGCCAATATGGCGGTCAAATTTTTAAAATGCTGATAACTCGGTCAGTTTTTGTCCTAGAGAAGCGATCTAGGCATCAAACGGTTGGAATAATAATTCCCTTTGTTTCAAAATATAAATTATATTTTTTGAGGTATATTTTAGAAAATATTTAAGAAATAACACTTTTTCGAAAACTTCAATAAATCACAGTACTCAAACTGATTAACTTACAGCTATGTTGTCTTTGGATGTTTTATAGGTCTTAGTTTGCACTATTTAAATAAATAAAATAAAAATTAATTTAGTTAAAAAGGGGGGCTCTAGAATTTTTTCAAACTTTAAAATGAAATATAAAAAAAATTTTCAACATAATATTTGAAATAATATTAATAATATTGTAAATGAAGCTAAACACTATTTTAACAGAGTATAAGAAAGGGGGGTTGTCGCTTTACTTTTTTAAATAAAAAAATTTAAAAATAACAAAATTTTAAAAATCTGTAATTCCCAAACCGGATACGTCAGCTCGAAGAAAAAAGTGCCTCCTAGTTGGGTTTCTTGTACTCTTCAAAACTGCATACTCAGAATGAGCGGCAGGGGTCAGGATCTCGTGGCTCGTGGCCACGTGGAAGTTGTTTTTTTGCCGATTACTCTGCAGGGGGGGGCGGCATAAATCCAAAAATGGTCTTAATTGACGGGGCTCGTTGAGGCGATCACGGGGACACCAAAAAATGTAGGGGTCAAGCCGACTAATCGCAAGTTATGATTTTTTGAAGTTTCAGAATTTTCATATTTTTCACTTTTTTCGTGATAACTCCTTCAATTTTTCACGAATCTCACTGCACTTTTCACAATCGTGTAGAACTTATTTTTCCGCACCTTTTCATGTATGGCACTTGTAGCAACGCTAAAAATTTACCACCTTTTTTGATTTTTTAAACATTTTAAGGTTACGGAGCCCATTTAGTGTAAACACGACACCTTGCTGTCATAATATTGGGGATAGTTAGGCATATTTGGGTTAGAACATAAACACTTTCTATCTAGCTATATTCTCCACTGGTTTTACGCCCTTAATTTTGATATTTTAAAATGACTCTACATCGGGTTAAAGACGTCGTGTTTCCTTATCGTGTTACTTAATCGATACTTATTTACCTTGTGTAGAGTCAACAATTCGTTTCTGTAGAGAAATTATGTTTTCATCCTATTAGTTGGTTCATCATTAGTCTGGAGGAGAAATCTTAGAAAACTCTATCTGGGCCGATATCTACCCAGTTCTTACTAATTACAATATAATCAGCTTTTGCCGGCGACCTATTAATCTTGTTTTACTTGATTTTTTTATGTCGGTGCCGTTTATATATTATCAGCAAGTCATTTATATAGGCCATCAGTAATACAGGAAAAATCATTATTATTTTAAAAAGTTATCTAAAAACCTTAAATTATCTATTTATTGGTATACCTAATAGATATTAGCGATATCTAATGAATAGAATAACAAGATTAGCCTGTTAGACATACCAACCTACTTATCATTTATATATTAGTTATTTTATCGCTATAGAATTATACGTAATATAATATGTCATTACAATAGGTAGCTAATAATTAGATTTTCCTTAAACTTGACCTTAGAATTTTATTTTAGATCTATATTACTTAAGTTATCTATTGAACTCTTTTAAATGCTGGATGCTATTTTTAAAACATGATAAAAACAAAATAATTATCAATTTGGTAATTAAAAAGCAAAAATAAAAATAAATTCCTTATAACTTTGAAAAAAAAGAATGTCAAAATCATTATTCGTCAGAAAATCAAAAATGCAGAAAATAGTCGTTTACAACCACATAAAATCAAAATAAAAAAAAATCAAAAATGTCACTAGCTCAAAAGAATAGGTAGCTATAATTAAAACAAGGATACTATTTAAAATTTAAGAACAACTTCTCAAGGTGCATTTTTTTTATCAAAATAAGTTTTTTTTACTTTCTCTGTTTTTTACGTCTTAGGGAAAATGGTTTGCAATATTGTATTTAAAACATCGAGTTAGAACATACGTAGCTGACTGTAAAATTCGGCTAATATAACCAGTATAGTTCGGTAAATACTTAGCCGGAATCCGCATACCCGAGCTTTTGAGCCAAATAATAAATAAATCTCCAGACTAACACACTAATTATGTGGCCGTTAAGTAAGTTGCAGTAAGCACTTGTGTTAAAGGTAATACATAATGGACTAGTGGAGAACCTAGTTACACCAAGACACGAGCCAATATCGAAAAACCATTTTAACGACATCGGCTCGACCCGGGGATCGAACTCGGAACCATCCGCTTAGCAGTCCGCACCACAGAGGTCGTCAATAAGACAAAAATAAGACGATCATGAAGAGATTAACACTTTGGCGACATTGTTTTGCCCACAACTCAGTAAACATGGCATGGTCTCGTTAGTCTCCTGACCACCATATTTTTAATGCGTCGCAAATTTGAAGCTTGTGCACTGGTATATCCATTTAGAAGAAGACTTATTCTTAGTCTATGGTAGAATTCGCATGCACTTGGTGCTAATTACTCACTCATTATTAAGTGCAGAGTGAGTGAACGATTACTTTTATCTGACCAGTAAACTTGCACAAATAACAGCCACTTTATATCGGTGAAGATAAATCATAACTATGTCTTAATACTGACAGAGGTTAATATTGATAAGATATCGGTTTACTTCAAGCGACTGGAATGCCCTTTATTTTATCATTAGTTATATTGGTTGGTAGTATGGACTTCATGAAGTTCCTTCAGCATAAATTTCTTGGCATTTTTTTTAATCCTACTAATATAATTAACGTAAATGTTTGTGATTCCTATGTATGGATGTATGGTAGTTTGTTACTCTTTCACGTAAAAACTACTGAACGGATTTGGATAAAACTTTGCAGTAATATAGGTTTATACATCAGAATAACACATAGGGTACTTTTTTTACCGCGGAAAAGCCTTTCATTCCCACGGGGAACCAACTTCCACGCGAACGGAGTCGCGGGCGGCCACTAGTTATAAGATAAAATTATATTAGAACTTCGCAGAAAAAGACTAACAATGAACATTTATTATTTAAAAAAAAAGGTTCCTAAGCCCAATTGCAGGAAACGTTTTAACCTCGGGTTAGCTTACTCAGATTTAAATGGCGCCACCATCGATTGTAATAGTCCAAGATCCCAGAGCTGTAAGACACAACTTATTTTCTAAAGCATTTAACTTTCGGTTCTCAGTAGCCTCTTGTGTACTTTTTAATACCCGAATGTTTGTGGAGCTTGCCCGGTGACGCCTGCGCAGGTGGGGTATATGTTTGGGTAATTTTTAAGTTTAGGGGATGTTTGGTCATTGCAATTTGTCTGACTGATTAAATATATCATTTTAATAGTTATCTTAATAACATATAAAAAAATCAGACATTTAAAAATAAATTAAGTTCATTTTTTAGATCTTTAAAAGCGTCTGATAAAAGTTTTGGCCTATCGAAAGCGTCTGATTTTTCATCGTCTGATGACATCAGAGTAATATTCTATAAAACATGTATAAAATACAGTCATAAAAATTTAAGTTAAGTAACTCTGATTTTTAGTTACCTTTCTCACCTGCCTACCTTTCTCACCCCCCAAGTCAAGTGGCAATATAAATTTGCGTTAGCCAGTGTATGTATGGATGTATAGTATTGACAGTTTCATACATTTTAATTCTATTCACTCGCTAACGCTTCTATCGCCACTTGACTTGAGGGGCTGGTACTTGCGCAGGTGTCACCGGGCAAGCTCCACAAACATTCAGGTATTAAAAAGTACACAAAATACTACTGAGAACAGAAAGTTATATGCTTTAGAAAATAAGTTGTGTCTTACGGCTCTGGGATCTTACTCTATAATAAGAAGTAGTTACAATCGATGGTGGCGCCATTTAAACCGGAGTTAGCTAACCCGAGGTTAAAACGTTCCCTGCAATTGGGCCCTAGTGTTGTACATATAACATAGTCATAATAAATAAAAAGTTTACAAAGTAGGTATGAAATTGTACCTTACAAGTTATAGTAAAGTCTACTCTACTCTTTCGTAGCTCAATACTTGTAGTTCAATGGAATTAGCGATATGTGCAATGGCAAGGTTGAATTAGGGTAACTAAGCATACTATTGCATGTAGGCCTGCCTGATAACCCACTGCTACATAGAAATACAATGTTGAGTCTCTACATACTCGTAGATATGTCATGCAAACCTTGTATTGAGATTCATTAAAAGAAACCGGTATGATTGGTAAAAATTAGATTCACATTGTCTCTTTGACATACCGTATAAAACTTAGATATAAGAGATTTGCTAAGCGCGTCCCGCTACCACGCATGCGCAGACGAGCCTTAGAGCCAGTCCACACGGCGCGTTGCGTCAGCGTTGCGTCGACGCAGCGCTACCACTGCGTTGTTTTACATACAAATAACCAAGGTGTTCACACGGCGCGCTGCGTCGTCGCAACGCACACATGACGGACAGCAGCCCCCGAGACGAAGCGGGAGGGGGTGTACTCGTGCGACGTCGGAGCGTCAGCGCTCAGTTGCTTGTGCGTTGACAGAGAGGATACACGGAAGCTCATTTCGTTTTACGTTTACGTTTTTGTATTTAGTTTTATTTGCAGGGTAAAATGAATACCATTGAAGAACTTGACATAGATTACTTGATTACATTGATACAGGAAAGGGAAATTATATGGGACAAGTCAAACGTAGATTTTAAAAATAAAAATTTAAAAACAAAAGCCTGGGAAGACATATCAAAAGTTTTATTTCCTGATTACGAGAATTTCACAGCTGAACGAAAAAACAAAGTTGGTGAGTTCACAGTACAGATATTTATGTTTTTTTTATTTAAGAGGGCTTTCAAGATTTTCTTGCACCGCCAATTCCGCGATCAGTACAAAATTAATATCTCGACACTCTAAAATTTTAAAACTTAGGGAATTTAGATTAGCGTGAGTACTATTTTATTACTTAGCTCAAAACTAACCTAGACTACGCTGAGTAGGTATAAAATATTATTTTTTTACTGATCGCGGAATTGGCGGTGCAAGAAAATCTTGAAAACCCTCATAATACAATTATACCTTATTTAGCTGCCAAGGCAGAGTTCCTCTAGTCATAAAATAGGTCGCATATTGCTGTCTTATGACATTCGGTGCTGTCTGTTCTTCATGTACGGGTTGTATTGGGAGAAATTCATCAACACTTATAGCAAATTTATCTCTTTGTCTAAAACCATCTCGATCAGCGACAAAATTGTGTAATACACAACATGCTTTTATAATGTCAGTAGCGAAGTCATAGGACACGTCTATCGGTCTGTGAAAAATGCGCCATTTGTTAGCCATAATCCCAAAAGCGCATTCGACATATCTTCTGGCTCTGCTTAGACGGTAATTGAAAACCTTTTGTTGTAAGTCGAGATTTTGACCGCCATATGGACGCATAATATGTTTGCTCAGTCCAAAAGCTTCGTCACCCACAAATACATACGGGGTTGGTATATTGCTACCAGAGAGTGGCTGGGGTTGAGGTAGTGGTAAGTTGTTGTTAATCATTAGCTCGTACAGTTTAGAATTTTGTAATATGGTTGAATCGCATTCTTTTCCGTATGCACCGATGTCGACAAATACGAATTTGTAATTTGAATCCACAATAGCTAGCAACACAATCGAAAAAAAGGCTTTATAATTAAAAAAAAGTGAGCCACTATTTGCAGGATTACACACGCGGATATGTTTGCCGTCGATGGCACCAACACATTGAGGAAAATTTGCCTTTACATCAAAACCCCTCGCTATTGTTTGGAAACTTTCAGTTGTCAGTTCAGGGATGTTGTCTCGAAGAAGATTGGTCCATATAGCACGACAAACTCTTTGTATTATATATGCAATAGTAGATTTTCCCCGTTTGAATTTGAAATGTAAATCAGTTATTGAATTTCCACTTCCTAGGTATCTGAAAAGAAAATAATTATTATAATATGCATTTATGAGATAGATAGATACCCGAAAAAAAATACTGACATATTCAGACATCGATAGCAAATAACTTTCTCTATGTAACCAATTAATTCTGGAATCGCGAAAAAAATAGCAGCTGTTGCATACATTTTGATTCAGTAGGTATTGCTTTTTGTATGTAACAGCTGTTATATTTTCACGATTCCAGAGTCGGTCACATAGTGTTTGTTAACGATATCTGAATATGTCATTAAATTTTATCGAGAAATTCACTATGTATAAATTATTAAATCATGTTTACTATTGGTTTTGCAGGTAATGATTTAATAAAAAAATGGAGAAGTGTAAAAGATAATTACTTCAGATATTCAAAAAAATTAAAAGAAGCATCAAAATCGGGCTCGGGCGCTACGAAACTGAAGAAGTATCATTTATACAATCAACTCCTTTTTTTGAGAAAAGTGGAACAAAATGCCACCGAATCTAGCTTAGACTCGCCTAGAGAAATCAACAATGAATCTACGTCTACAAATGATGACATTACCACAGACAACACTCCGCGCTATGTTCCAGTCGCGCGCAAAAGGGCTATGCAAATGGATGAGTTTGAAAGAGAAGGACTAAAACTTCTCAAGGAGCCGGAAAATCGCCATATGTCCTTTTTCAGAGCTATATTGCCATCTATTCAAGAATTTTCCGACCGAGAAACTCTCCGTTTCCAAAGTAAAGTTATACAAATTATAGATGAAATGCGGTATGGACAAACATCATCATATGTGAGTGGCCCATCAACGTCTCACCAACCACCATATGGGTATCAAACAGCAAATTTTCAAAGTACATACATTTCTGATTATAATAATTCAATTACATCTCCAGAAACATCTCAAGCAAGTGAAGAAACTGAATACGATTTTTCTAATTTGTAATTACTGGATGATATCTCTCTTAAATAATGTCTAAATTTAAAATTATGACAATTGCTGATTATTTGTGAGTTGATTACTAATTAAACAAACCAAAAAAACTGTTATATTTTTATTACTTAAATATATTTATATAGTTACCTTAAAGTGATTCCCAGCATTTCTACTGGTTCCACTGGATTCCTCATATTAGTATAGTTTTTTCGTATGTGTGGTTCTAAGGACTTCAATAAACATTCGAAGCTGGATACACTCATTCTAAAAAAATTATAAAACTTCTTTTCGTCTAATAGCAACTCCCGATATTCTAAAAAAAAAAACTGTCCATCACGATTTCTTAATGAAATGAAAGGACTGATCCAGTACCGTCTTGTGATCTTGCGTCGATTTCGGCGGTGACGTAGTAACAGGAGCAATGCTAGACGTCTTTTCCGATCCATGATTTGCTATAGACTGACTGCGAATTTTTTTCAAAATACTTGCCGCAACTGTGCGTCGCCGCTGCGCCACTGCGTCATAGTAACGCTGCAGCGCCCGTGTGGCCGGCTATGCGTCAAAATATTTGCGTTGCGACGACGCAACGCAACGCAACGCGCCGTGTGGACTGGCTCTTAGTGATAGCTAAGTACATAGAGAAAGGTTAAATTTTAGTTTATATAAAAATAAACAATGAAATAAAACATAAGGATAAGGTTAATTGAGAACTAAAACGTATCTAACTACATATAGATTTTAAATGATGCGGTATAATATAATAAATATAATAAGGAAATTTATCTCGAACACATAAAAAATATTGCCTGCTTCGTTCATATAACATCGTTTCCTTGATCAATCATAATTGAACCGAATAATGCATATTTTAGTAATTGAAAAAAAACGCGTTATTACAGAAGCTATTTGTTTTATGATTAGGTACCTAATAACAGCTTAATGTGACGACCGGCTTGTCGAATGCAAAATGGTTGAATGAATAAGACCATTGACTTGGAAATATAGTTTATTGAAAAACTAGTAATGAGAAAATATTAAAATATAAATTTAATATTGAGAATATTGCTTTATTTTATTATTATTAGAGCTTTTTTGTCATTGTTATGCCCTTATTAATAATATTATTGTAGATTTGTTTTTATATTAAGTAATTTATGCAAAAACTTGGTTGGTGGAGATGAGTTCATAAAACCCTGATTTTACTTCCAGTTCTATAGAGATTCTTTATCTCTTGGATAGCACCTCAACCATAGGGGGACATGACACTTAAGGTTAAAATTATATAAAACCTACTCCATCAGTTAAAAAAATACAGTCAAAAAATGTACCCGAAGTTAAATATAATCCAAACAGTTTTTATTATATTACGTAATTAAAAAATTTAAGCCTACTTAATGAACTTAATTACGGATAAAACCAGTATAACTAACGAAAACCGGTTACATTCAATTGCATTACAAATTCAAGTTCACGGCATTGATTTAAAAATTAAAATGTCATTTTAAATATAAGATTCGCGATTAGGTTTGTTTTTTTTCTTTTAAACTTACCTATTAAGTTTTTAATTTCATACATAGGGGGATCAAAAAGGTTCTTAAGTTCGTATAAATATGTATTAGTGTAACATGTACTATGACAAAATGGCAATCGTTTTTTTAATAATATCTCCACTTATAATTACTTTTCCACTTAAAAAACCAGTCAATCATGAAGTATTTAAACAGTTACCATAAGTCGATGAATTATCTTAATATCTGCGAAACAGGCTTATTTGACGTCAAAGGGACCACCTTTTTTTTACGTTTTGTAGATCTTTATAGGTGTGGAAATGTACAAAATTTAATGGGTAATTATTTTTACATAAAGTACATACTAAATGTATATGTACTAAATGTAATAACTTACTTGAAACAGACCAAGCTATACCTATATCTTTTAAATAAAACAAACTCTTAAAAACTCAAAGCTTTCTTCATCTTAAAACGCGAGCGCAACATATTTTATACTCTCTGGCTAGTCCTTACTAATGCAGTTAATAGTATATTTAGTTTTACAATCGCTGTGGTGTTCACAATGACACTGACCGCAGCCTCGCCGGGAATCGAATTACAGCCTGCGAGGCAAGGTCGCTGCGGCAGGAGGGACGAAACTGAAAGACGAGGATTCTTTCGTAGCTTTTGAGAAAAGCGAATGATAATGTAGGATCTAGATTGGGAAGAATCGATGCTGTTTAGTTTAATTAGTCGTAAGTTTTGGTTTAGAAATTTTAAATTGTTTTAATAGTTTATTTATTTCAAAATATTTGAAGAAGTTAACAAGTTAGATAATTATGCAAGTTCGGTACTTATTAAATTCCAAAAAGGAGACATAAAAATAATTTACAAATAAAAAAAAATTGCGACTCTACATTTCTTGAATGTCTATTACCAAAACAACAATTTTTCCGAATACCACAAATTGAATGAACCTGAACCATAAAGACCACGTAAAATAGGGCTCTGATAAAGATTTTTAAATAATATTCAAAAACATGTCATGTCTTCAATCAATTTAAAAAATGTTTTCTGATCATCAAATTAACTAATGTATTAGCAAAATCTGCATCTATAAAAAGCGGGTCACGCGATGCCCACTAATCCACTCGTAGACTGAAGTATGTGGCCCGAGGGAAATCATTGCACGTCCCTGAAGAGGTGAGACCACTGGTTCTCAACCAGTGGTCCACGGACAGTCTGGAGCCTTAGTGTGTAAAAACCATACGTTATGTGGCTGGCATGTGAGAAAAAAACAAAAATCGACTTGATTTTTTCCCACAAGGCAGTCTTTCGTACGGATTTTGAATACAGTAGTCAGCATCTCCCGTGGCCCTTAAATCCTTTTGTTTGGACCACAAAAGTTAATATACCTACTTTGAATTTTTGTGGCTTGATAATAGGATTCTGATGTACCTAATAATTCCGATTCCAAAAAAAAAGTTTGTTAACCACTGGATGGAGGGGGTAGTCGCGAAATTAATATGAAACTACACGACGACGAATCAACCAAACGGAAACTTTCATAAGGACATAACTTGGAGGTTAAGGTCGAAATTCGAGCAAACTTACTTTACAGGTTACGAATTCACGGCCTAATTGACTTTGTTTATATAAACTGGTAGAATGATTTTAAAGACTGTTACGACATAAAGTTAACTTCAGAATAGCATTTATAAAATCGCGACTTAAACATATTTTAATGTTTCATATTTTAATTCAATACCTTTTAACTTCCATACAAACTATTTTGTTAGTATTTTATTTTCGATACTGAGCTTGGTTTTCACAAATCAAATCATTTGTTTGTATAAATAATTTATTGCGAATTCATTTGTTTCATTAATCGAAACGAGGTTTATTCATTATTACGAGATAACAATTAATTTATAAGCAAACAATGTAGTTATCGTAAAACAAAATAAATAACATCATCGTAACTACATTAAACGCGGCCGCCTTTTATCAAAATGTAGGTGTTATCCCAGTTGTAATGCAAATATGAAGTTTGTGTGTCAATAATATTACCATTCTGTATTAAAAATTACATATTCTTTTTTTTATGATGGAAGCTAGCAAATTAGCAAGCGTGTCATGTGATGGTAAGTGATCACCGCCGCCCATATACACCCACAATCACAAAAGTATAGAGGGTGCGTTGCTCGCCTATGATGAAATTGGGCACCGGATATCGCACTCACTGAACGAAACGCAGGAACATCGTCCCTACTTCACGTCGGTTTTCTGTTCGACGGTATTTGTTATTTATTATATTTCACCGGTCGAGTCAGCCCACTAATCGCTGTTAACAGAGCCTACAGCTAGATTCTATCACTATAAAAACTCTAGTTTACCTTTCTCAAAAGACGCTCTACCTCATTCCCATGGTAAAAGTAATTTGCCTAGAGTGTAACCGTGTGGCAGACATGTATTCAGTAAACTTTACTACCTACTCTAAAAACATAGAAGTTTTAAAGTATTTTTATTCCTTTTTATCCGAAATAAAATATCTAAGGCTTCTTTTTTTAAAATTATTGTAGGAACACAAGTTTCACAATTTTTGACCAATAAAAAATGAGATGGGGTACAAAAATCTCTAAACGCACCCGGACCTACGTTAGAGCTACTTAAGTACAAGCTCTGCACAATGAATAAGGCATTAACATAATCTGGGTACTAGATTATTTCCTGATGTAGATTAACGTTTCTTTATTTTCTATGAATTAATAAGTAAAAAAAATATTTGTATTTATTTTTAAGTAATATCCACTAGATTGTCAGCTTTCAGTCTCAGCAAATTTGTTCATTAAAGTTAATTATTACAAACATGCGGAATATTTTGAACTGTTAATAACACAGAATAAGTTAAATAAAAAAACAATGCATTTCTTAGCAAATTAACCAGTTCTTTTTTAAATATTTCCTTGGTAATTTGCTTAAGGTTAACTTAAAACCAGAAAGTAAAATGATAAAAAAATGTTTACTTACCCAATTAAAGAACACAGTCTACCTTCATCGGTTAGTGTCATACTGTCAATAATATTATTCTTTAAAAATACCAACAATTAAATAAAAGTAATTTAGTAAAGTTATTGTATCCATTCAATTTTGAAAAATTTGTTTTGCATGTTTTTTTTTACTAAAAGCTACTAGTAAAAAAAAAAGTTAAAAGAAAAAAACAATTACTTTTTTAAATCTATGCCCTGTATTAAGCAAGTCTTATAAGTAGCTAGCGACCCGCCCACGCTTCGCAATGGTGTAATTTTGCCGACTTGCTCGCAACCCTTGCATTTTTGCTTACTTAAAAAAACTTTTTCTAAACGTTCTTTATTTACAAATTTTAATGAATAAATACCCTAAAATATGGTGAAAACCGCATTTAAATCCGTTACGTACTCAAGGAGGAGTTAGTGGCCAAACATACAAACAGACAGAATTACCGACTTAGATTTATACTATGTAATGAGTAATGATGATAATGATAATGATGATAATGATAATGATGAAAATGACAATGATGATAATGATAATGATAATGATGATAATGATAATGATGATAATGATAATGATGTTATCCTTGCCTGCAGCGCGAGAGATGCGCGGGGGCACGCTGCGCCTGCGCTGGGCGGCGCTGGCGTGCGGCGCGCTGCTCGCCGCCGCCTGCCTCGTGTGCGCGCTCTGCTGGAACGCCATCTTCGACGCGTTCATTGCCTCAGTGAGTACACTTTCTTATTGCTATTTATGATGGACAGTAGAAGATAAGATTTGGGGATTACCACAAGCAAATTAAACATAGAGGGGTATACTTAAAATCCAATTGAATACCTCTTCCATAACTAGATTCCAGATAAAAATAACAAGGCGTCGGGGTTTAGTAGATCATTGAAATTGGTCGTAAGACGGCCTGTGTCAACTTTAATTATAAAAAAGATAATCGTATGTATGTGGTAAGGTAGTTTAGTCTATTTACGTCGTTCATATTAAATTGAAGGGTTAACTAATATATCTACCTGTAAATGATATCCAACATTGGATGTCTTATAGCTGAGGCGAGGAAAGTCAAGTAGTTCATGCACGTCCTGTAGTTGTATCAATCACGACGTAAGCGCGGTGCCACACGAGCGTTGCCGTTGCGTTGCGCTGTCGCTGCGACGACTGAGCGCTAACGCTCCGTAGTTTTACATATAATTTAACCTAAGCCACACGTGCGTTAAAACAGCGTGCGGCAACGGAACGTGCGTGAAGCAGACAAAGCGAAGTGACAGACGAGGCGGGGAGGGGATTTGACGGAGCGACAACGCAGCGCAGTGCAGTATGTTATAAAGAAATATAGACTGTTGCGTTGCGACATCGCAGCGCTCGTGTGGCACACTGTCCGTTAAAATCACTGCCAGTGTGGCACCGCTTTAAGACTGTCCACAAAGAATGCGCAGGATTAAGGCCAAGTCTTCACGATTCTATTGTAGGTCGACTTGAAGAGCTAGATGTAGCGTGCTCGGTCATCTTCGGCCGAGCTACATCTACTTTATCAAAGGATTAGAAAACTAAGAAGATACTAAGCGGGTTCATATGATATAGTTGAATGTCAAATTATTCTTGAATATCTGTAATATAAGAAAACCTTTTTAATGTTTTTACTAAAAGGGGCTATTGACATTATTTCGAAATAATATAAAGCATACAGATGTTTGCTTCTTCATTTGGATTTCCCAATAATAAATTTTTATCGTAAACGCGGAACCACGCGATGAGCCGAAAGCAGTTTTATAACTCATAATTGTTTTTAAGTAATTATTTAGGCGTTTTGGTGATTTTTTTTCTTAAAGGCTACTTTTTGTTTTAAGAGATTAGGTATTGGTATTTTTTAGAAAACTGCGAGTCTATGATAAAAACACAAACCATAATGTTCAAACACCCGCTCGGGCTAGGTACCCAATGCGACGAAAATTTATAGAAATTCGAATAAGTAGTAATTTTGTTGTCCACTCGATCATAACGAAAGTATTAATAGACGAAGAAATGCACAATTTTCCTGTATAAGCTAATATTCCGTCTGAAAAATATTAACTAAACTAACTAACTCAAAAAGCATACCTTTTCAATGTGGCTAAAGTTGCAATTAATATTATGTTCTTAAATAAAACATTTAGTTCTTTCCTTAATAGCTTTAACTATTAAATCTTGTTTGAATCCTTTAACATTATGATTAATCCTAGTGTGTTTCATCATCTAACTGCAACCCTTCTCGAAGGTCACGTCGTAACTAGGCAAGGGACTACGAATCAGCTGATGCAACTAAATGAGTAGTTACAGTCGCCGCACGAAGGGCTTCTCGGATTAAAACTCACGGGCGAACTACTTTTGGGCGGTTATGTCGATGTCTTTATGATTTTGTAGTGTTAAAACATACATTTTCGTTTGGATTGCATTCATTGAACCCGCGGTCAAATATCTGTGTTTAAAGGTAAATTGGTAAATTAAGGGAGATATTTGAAACAATTTAGTAACCCCATAAAAGGTGATCAGTCATTAAAAATTTACTTAAAGATCAACTTTATTAATTTGTAATTGCGTACACATAATTTCACTCGTGTTAACTGACGGCGGCATCGCCCCGGGGTTCAGTCGCGTGTGGTTTTGGACAACCTCCTTTATTAGATTTGTTCAATGTTAAAGGCATTATCTACACGTGACTTAGTGTCTTATACTTAGTTGTTTTTATAGTATAATTGGTACTTAAGAAATTTTGTTGGTTTTAAAAACGTTATGAAAAAAATGTTTGAATCGAAAACTAAGGCTTTAGTACGAACTCAGTCGGTGCCTACTCAACTACGAGTAAGTAGGTAGGTACCTAATAATAAGCGCGATACGTATATTAAAAAAGAAATTGACTAGCGGCCGGTATCCATAATCTGCGATAGCTTGTTAAATTTGCTTATCATAGATTACTTTAGTTAGGTTGGCAATGAAGATTTAGTAGGTTTCTTTGTTTACATTTAAGCCACTTAATAAAAAACAATCTTCACTGTAAATGTACCAATATGACTGCCAAAGTGACATTCAGTAAAATAATGCTATTAAACTCTTAATATTAATTAATTAAACTCAGTATCTAATCGCTTTCTCAAATTATTAATTGTTTCGATTTCGATGTAAGCCTTTATTAAAATATATTTCTACTGAAGTGATTGCACCCCTTATCATAGAGTCTGAGGTAAGTCGTACCTAAGTATCATAGAATGAAACAGTATTTTTGAGTAATGAGTCATGTTTATACTTATTAATATAATGTACAAATGACTTCAACGATTCGTTATTTATTGTACCTTCCCATTCCAACGACAAATTATCAAAAGAAAATTTAAAAACGCTGAAACTCGAAGCCCTAATTCCAGTTAAATATTTTAACTCAAACTAAAACAAAACTAAAGCCTATTTAGATGAACTGTTTTTTACCGTCACTTACGGTCGTCATGTCCTGGCTACCTGTATTAGTTACTCTTAAAATGCACCTAACAATGAATTATTACCCTACTAAAATAATAAATGTGAAAGTTTGTGAGTATGTATGGATGTATGGATGTTTGTTACTCTTTCACGTAAAAATTACTGAATGGATGTGGATGAAACTTTGCAGTAATATAGGTTATACAGCGTGTCCCAAAAGGTTACGTAGCTGGGAAGGGGGGTGGTAGGGATGGTCACAAGGGTCACCAGAAAAATAATAAAAAAATTCCCCTCTGGATATTTCAATTAAAAAAAAACATTTTTTAAAAATCTAAAAATTTTACACCTTGTTACCCTATTTTGCTTACTGTACCTACAGATATTGCTGTATTTGAAAAAAAAACATGTTATGTAATCGTCAATAACCCTTTATCAAATTGAAATTTAAAAAACTATACATATCTAACCAAGTTTTAAAGAAAATTAAGTTCTTGTCCAGTCAAGGACTTAGTAATTACGACTTCACTCAACTTCCTCCAAGCATACTGAAAAAAAAACGTACTACGCATCTCCGGCGAGTAAGTTAAAAAAATAGGTAATTTTATTGCAATTCCAAAATGGTATAACACTTATTTGAAAAATTCATACTAGGACATTTAAAAATATTTTTCGAGAACAATACTACTGCAAAAATAAAATATCAAAAAACAATAGTCTCAAATTCGTACGCAAATACAGTTTTAAATGTCTGTTCTGTTGCTTTGATGTTACTGCCCGGTATAATTCTCAAGATTTGAGTACAGACATACCTCAAACATTCGAATAAGGCTAGATTAAGTTTTTCCATATTCCAGGGAAAATAATCTTTACTGCATTTACTCAAGTAAACGAAAGATGTAGGTAAAGGATCAAGCTTCACCTTGTCTGGTGTGTACAAAAGCAAAGGTTGATAGATTTGATTAGCTTATCTAACTCGTCTCTTACCTAAAAGTGGCTTATTAACTAATACTTTCAGCTCATCCCTAAAATAGTGTTGGTAATATTCATCATAATTTCAGTATAGGCCATAGACATCTATTACCCTGTAGGTACAGTCTAAGACTAGGTAAGCTGGGATAACAAATAAAAATAAATCCTATTTCCATACAAAAAAGTTTGGTTAGTTAGTTACAAAACGGCCACAGCTTACTCGACATTACAGTTGCGATTTTAAATGAAACTCTAAAGAAAACAAAATTATAATTTATTATTTTAATAAAATGCTCGAAATGTCTACCACCAACATAAATACATGCCCTGCGTCGTTTTAAAAATGAGCATCATAAATGAACCCAAGTCAACTAAGTCCTTGATGGGTTTTTCATAAACTTTTTTATTTTTTATTAAACGAGCAAACGAGCATGCGAGGCACCTGATGGTAAGTGATCACCGCCGCCCATAACTACCCGCAACACTGTGGGTGTTGGGGGTGTGTTGCTGACCTTTAAGGTGGGAATACACTCTCGACTTGAAGAGCCCCATGCTGTAGGTAGCCAGGAATACCGCTGCAGGAAGTTCATTCCACATCTGCGTTGTGCGCGGCAAAAAAATCCGCGTGACACATGATGCGCAGATCAAGCTCCATATTTTTACAACTTACGCGATGATCTAGCCTAGACTGTACTTGAATGTTTGAAGTATGTTTGTACTCCAATCTTGAGAATTATACCGGGCAGTAACATCAAAGCAACAGAATAGACATTTAAAAATGTATTTGCGTACGAATTTGAGACAATTGTTTTTTGATATTTTTATTTTTGCAGGAGTATTGTTCCCGAAAAATATTTTTAAATGTCCTAGTATGAATTTTTCAAACAAGTGTTATACCATTTTGGAATTGCAATAAAATTACCTATTTTTTTAAGTTACTCGCCGGAGTTGCGTAGTACGTTTTTTTTTCAGCACGCTTGCAGGAAGTTGAGTGAAATCGTAATTACTAAGTCCTTGTCTGGACAAGAACTTAATTTTCTTTAAAACTTGGTTAGATATGTATAGTTTTTTTTATTTCAATTTGATAAAGGGTTATTGATGATTACATAACAGGTTTTTTTTTTCAAATACAGCAATATCTGTAGGTACAGTAAGCAAAATAGGGTAACAAGGTGTAAAATTTTTAGTTTTTTAAAAAATGTATTTTTTTTATTGAAATATCCAGAGGGGAATTTTTTTATTATTTTTCTGGTGACCCTTGTGACCACCCCTGCAACCCCCCTTCCCAGCTACGTAACCTTTTGGGACACCCTGTATATCAGAATAACACATTGGGTACTTTTTACCCCGGGAATACTTCTCATTCCCACGGGAAACCGACTTCCACGCGAACGCAGTCGCGGGCGGCCACTAGTGACCAATACATATTTATTGTCAATGCCCTCCAAACAAGTCAATGCTCCTTTATGAAATGCCTAACTACCATGTTGTACCATCCCAAATATCAAGTGTAGGACAATTTGCTCATTGCTCCGGCCGGCCATTTTAATTCCAATTTCCTGCAATGCTTTCAACGTGCCGTCTGATAGTACAAGAGGCCAGTGAAACGTCGAATGAGAAGTATTGTGCACGATGATTCTTTGGCGGTTGTCGGACCGACTGAACTGTTTTTAAAAGTAAATGCTCATGAAAATTAATTCTAACCGATTATTAGGCCAAAAGTATTTTTACAACCTTTGTAATAGGTATTGCGGTAGGTATAGGCAAAGATGGGTGATGTTATCCCAACAAAAACACATACAAAATACCCAAATTCCACTTATGAAACACGGTGAAGCCATAAGGTTTGATTGTTAAGTAAAACTACTTAATCAGTTAGTTTTGGATAAATGAACGGAAGGTGAATGCCTCAATTCTGTAATACTGAATGTACACAATTTAAATTCTAAATTATGATTGTATAATTTCCAAAAAGAGTGCTGGGCTTTTTTCTCTCGGTCTACGGTTAGGTAAAGTCGAAGTTTGTAACATTGACGTTCATTAAGTATATGTTACATATCTATGATGAATAAAAGAATTTTGATTTTGATAATAAAACATCTTTATGATATGAACTGATAACATTATTTTAAAAGTTAGAAAATCTATTTAAAAATCAATGACTTTAATCTGCTATCTGCTGCAGTTGCTATCAAAAGGTGCCTATTACCAATTCTTAATTAATTTATGTACCTATACCTAAATATCTACCGTTTTGTTCGATCCCAAAAATTGTTATGCTATAAATAGGTCGAAATAACTCTAATATCTCACTTTGTGTATGATTCGTAACACTTCAATTGTCGGTTGAGATATTTTTTTTCTTGTCATATCTATCAACTATGGAGTAAGTGACAAAATTACAATAAAACATTGTAAATGAGTAGGCACTTAGTTTAAGAATAAGGATACTACATTTTAACATTGAAATGCATTTTTTTTGTATTTTTGCTACATGCCCAAGTTATATATTCCCATTGTGTCTATCTACATGTGTTTTATAAACTACCTCACAAGGTACCTACCCAACTAAGCTTTTTCTGAATACATACAAAATTTTCTTTATCACTAAGTTCTATTTAAATAAGACTAAATTATTATAAACACTTAAAGCTCATAATAACATGAACAAGAGTTTATTTGTTATCGTAATCTGTCTGAGTTATAGTCAACAAATTAATTCCGTGAAGAGTTATAAAATATCACTTGTCACATTGGTGAACTTGACTTTGACCGGTTATCTGTCCTTCGGTTTACCGCCGTAGGAATCTATCGATAAAGTATTACACAATATTGTTAAATATCTAACGTAATCGTTTCCCATAAGTATCATCATCATATTCTTCTTCCTCATCATCGTTCTTTCATAGAACCTATAGTAAAGAGGCAACTCTCTTTATCATTATCATCATTATCATCATCAAGTCACTACTTGTGTCTGTTTGTGTGTTTGTCCGCTAACTTCTCCTAAACCACTTAAAGGATTTTAATGCAGTTTTCGCCATCTTAAAGGTATTTTTTACATTTAAATATGTAAAAAATACTTAGTTTTTTTTGTTTAGCCAAAAGTCATTGTATCGTGAACAAGTCGCGGAAAATAGAACCATTGCGAAGCGTGGGCGGGTCGCTAGTAATGAATAATTCCTGTTTGTTTATATGTTTGTATTCTCCTTAACAAAATGGTTTTGATGCAGTTTCACCATAATTAAGATTATTATGCAATATCTTTAGTAGCGTGGTCACGGAAATACTAAACTTATAGACAACTTACGAACTTACGAACAACGAATTAAATTTGTCGACATCAGCAGAATATTTTTCTATAGTTTCTCGCATTTTCCGGATTTAACACAAGATTAAGGTTCCCAGCATTAAACATCTCGCTTTGCATGTGACATGTGTCCACGTTGTACAGTTTGACCCGTCAGACCCTGGTGTCAATGATCTACTTTAAACTTCAATTGGTCTGCATCGATCGTTAAAATATTGATTAACCTTGTAAGATTATTGTATTGGACAATCGCGGGAATAAGATTATCAAGCGGCAGTGAATCCTATTGACATTAGTTGACTAGATTGACGAAGTAATAAAGGCAAATAATGAAACGTTGATATTACGTATGCCTCTACGTGAATGACATTATTTAATTCTCGTTAAGGCTATTGATTGAAACATTGACAGTAATCAAAACAGCTGTGGACGTAAACGTGGAATGAATATTTTTTGTGACGTTGGTTGTTGATGCATTGTGAGTATGTACTTCTATTTCAGTGATCGTAAAAATGAGTAAGCTTTTCATGGAGTAAAGAGAATAAGTTAGAGAAAGATTTCGCACACTTGGTGAAGACATCATTGAGGTGTTTATTACTAACACAGTTGATATTCAAGCCAAAGTTGTGTGATGTTTCGTCCGATAAGGAAACTGCCTATATTTAAGTTTTTCGGTCAAATTATTGCTGTTTGGTCTTTTTTCTGCAATTATAGATACAGGCCGTCATTAGCTACCCATTACTGTCCAAATATTTGCGATATGTGAAGTACTCAAGTTACAAATTTTACCTTTCCTTGTATTTTTCTTAACGATGGATCTAATTTAAGCAAACCCCGATATATTCATCCGTTGCTACAAGAACACCTTATCTCCCCAGCAACTGCGGCTGGTGCCAGGGTCCACGACCTTCGAGAACTGGCGGCAGTCCGACGTGGTGATGTACCAGGACGTGTACATGTTCAACTGGACCAACGCCGACCGGTTCCCGGAGGAGAAGCCGCACCTTGAGGAGCTTGGTGAGTGGAGGAAGCAGCATTTTTTACTGCTTTCATTTATCTGCTGCCACGGAATATTGACCTTTCATGTGAAAAAAAAGATTTAGGTGAAAAACTTAGCTTTGCTTCTTCTTCTTTGCTTTGTGCATGCTTGCAACTAAATGATATGTCCTAACAAAATAAAGCCGATTGTCAATATTTAAATATATTTTTGGAAAACATGTAAAATACTCGTATTTACGTATTTTGCTTTTCAAAGTGTTTTTGTTCATAGAAATTTTATCCTTACTGTCACATCACAATCGAGATTGTACTTAAAATATAAATTTAGAAAAATATAATAGCGGGCTTTGAACGTAGCTTTCCGGTTGAAAGCCATCATGAAAACATCTTTCTTAAAATAGTAACAAATAATTTAAAGTTCATGGTTCTTTCAAATAAATTCAAGTTCTAGTTTTTTTGGAAATGGCTAGCTGTTTGTTTTTATAAGTGTATGAGAGTACGAAATCCTCTCAAATAACAGACTCAATAATACTGACTCTCAGTCTTAGAAATTAAAACATAAAGTGCTTTAGTTGATACTTTCATAATATGCTTTTGTCGGTGGTTCTTTAGTCACCACTTACGACATTTACAAGACGCATAGCATGCAGCATAGGTGTGATTATCCAGGATTCACATAGCATGACGCAAACATTGTGCTAAATTGAGATCATTTTATGATACCTACTTGTTTTGCCTATTTAAAAACTGGAAATTATAAGTAGCGTCTGTCTAGACACAACGTCGTAAAAGCTAATTTTCCATTAAAAACATGTTAAAAATTAAACATATTTTTTCCTATAATGTATGTGTTTAGCTTAAATTTCCACTCTAAAGGTTAGATAAGTA
Source organism: Emmelina monodactyla (assembly GCA_916618145.1). Taxonomy (NCBI): domain Eukaryota; kingdom Metazoa; phylum Arthropoda; class Insecta; order Lepidoptera; family Pterophoridae; genus Emmelina; species Emmelina monodactyla. The sequence continues at coordinate 945,872 of OU745300.1, forward strand.
GATAAGTTCGTAAGATATTTCAATAAAAAAACATAGTCCTTAATTTCGTTTTTGTGTTACTGCAACTATCTAACTTTTAGTCTATATCATACCAATAACCCTTCCCTTCCAGGTCCGTACAGATACCGCGAGTACCGCAAGCAGGTGAACATCTCGCTCACCCCCTCCAACGACACGGTGGGGTACCGCACGCTGAAGTGGTGGCGGTACGAGCCCGCGCCCGGCACCACCACCAGCCTCGACGATAACGTCACCATGATCAACGTTATTGCTGCTGTGAGTTTATAGGAGATGTTTAATAAAGACATGATCAACGTTATTGCCGCTGTGAGTTTACAGGAGATGTTTAATAAATATTTTTATCAGCAAATAAGTAGAGAAGAGTCAGTGAGACCAGCTAATAGTGGAGCAAGTTGGGCAGAGTCTTTTTTCTCAAATAAACATCTAACCATATAGGTTTTTTTTGTGATGCTTCCTTCGACGTAAGGGAGTTATCCGAAATATGAAACAGTCGGGAGTTCGGTGGTTTTTATTAATGTAGTTAGTTTAGGTTCAGGTTATTTTATTATAATAAATAGGTGAAAAATTGTAAAAATTGAATAAGTTCATCACGAAAAATTACCTTTTTGTATTTTTATGTTAACGAATGACGTCATTGCCTTTAAAAACTTTCAATTAGCGTTGAATCGTATAACAGCTAGTTCGTTTGACAAAAAGCTTTCCACAACATTTTCAATTAAAAGCCATACTCCCCGTTAGTTAACGAGTCACAAAGGTCCCACCTGTAACCGAGTCACGTGGCGCGGGCGCCGGCACGTTACGAGGACAATGCAACTGAAGGGAGCTAAAAAACTCCTCTGTGACGTAAGCACGGGGGATGGAAATACGGATTTAACTGCGGAGGTTGACGGGTAACAAGGCGGGGATTAGATACATTTATAACTATGGAAAAAAAGGATAATTCACGGAACGTATACACAGAGTATATGTTTTGTTTCTTTTAGATACTTACACAAGATATTAAGTACAATTTAGCTAATTTAATAAAGGTTCAAAATGTTTATATGAATAAAAGGTCTGTCTTTAAGTAATTTGCAAATAAGGATGAAATTTAGCCTCCGGGTTCAGGAATAAACTCTCGAATTCCAGTCTGCAGCCTACCGCTCGCGCTACTGGGGCTACCTGCGCCAGAAGGGGCTGTCCATGGGTCTGACGATGTTCGGGCAGCGCATCTCCGTGTCGCGGCCGGTGCGCGAGCTGCTGTTCGAGGGCTACGAGGACCCGCTGCTGGACCTGGCCAAGAGTCTGCCGGCCAGCGCCACCGGCGGCGCGCCGCAGGTCGACAAGTTCGGCCTTTTCTATGGGGTAAGGAAGGCTTTTCTATGGGGTAAGGAGTTGCTCAAGCTGAACTGTAATAATTGACGACCTCTGTGCTGCAGCGGTATAAATACCGGACTGCAGCGGAAGGTTCCGGGTCCGATTCCCGGCCGGGCCAATTTCGTAAAAATGGTTTTCGATATTGGCTCGTGTCTGGGTGTCTAGATTCTCCCCTAGTCCATTGTGTGGGACCTATAGTACAAGCTTTGCTTAGTTTAGGGCCACACAGTTGGTGTGTCAGTCTGGAGATTTAATTATTTATATTATTAATTTAGTTTTCGTTTTTAATGTGTGTTCCGTTTTTGTGGTGTTTCACTTAAGATTGAGCTGAGAAAGACACGATATTGTTTGTTTTATGTAAATTGTGAGTTTAGAATACAAATAAACAAAAGTGGTATTATAAACAATTTCATAATATAAGTAGAGATTTGAGATTTTTTTGTTTCTGCACTGATAAGAAGCTAAAAATATGTTATCAATGATGACCCAGTTGATTTTTGGTTATTGATCGATTTGCGAAAATATACATTGCGTTCATGTAATTTACTAATCATTACATAGTATAAATCCAAGTCGCTAATTCTGTCTGTTTCTATGTTTGGCCGTTAACTCCGCCTAAAGTTCGTAACGGATTTAATTGCGGTTTTCTCCATATTTTAGGATATTTATTCATTTAAATTTGTAAATAAAGAACGCTACGAAAAAGTTTTTTTAAGTTAGCAAAAATGCAAGGGTTCGCAAGTACGTTGGCAAAATCACACCTTCATACCATTCATATACCTACAAAAATTCTGAGCTTCCTGTGAAAGAAAAGTTATCCTTATATGTCGACCTATATTGTACTCAATAGATATTATTTAAGTATCTTCATCTTTTCATTAGTGTAAACAAATGCGAATTAAAAAATATTTTTCGAGATATACTTACAAAGTAAGCAGAAACAGTTTATTCAAATTGGTCAAAATAGTATGTATGTCTTGTGATAAGCATTGTCAAATATTGCACCTCTGAGGTGGGTCACGAAAATTGTAAAAATACATAGTTAACTTTGATAACGATACGAGTTAATCTCAGGAGAATGACTGATAGCTAATAAGGTTAATATAGGTTATTCCGGTACGACACAGAATTATTGTTTTTCTTTATTTTTGCAAGTGTTATCGGATTATGAATAAGGTGACACTTACGAGTAGGTACAACAATTCAGTGACAACACGTGTTTCCGCGAAAGATATATAGGTAAATTATTTTATCAGAGTCTAATTTTTGCGGGCTAACCTGAGATTGTATTAATTCGTTAAATGTGAAAAATAAAATGTTTTTGCAGCTGCAGGTAAAACAGTTAAATTGGACTAAGGCTCCGAAGTTTAGAATAGAGTTCCTTGTTAAATAGAAATATGTATAGAGAGATAGAGTCGTGGAAACATATTACTTAATGGCGCAGAAACGTAATACTTTCGTTTTTACAGTAAATCAATTATGTATACCTATCAAGTACTTATCACAATAGGTACCTAACTCTACAAATCCTTCTTCTATAACACGTGTAAAATACTTGCCAATTTATTTATCATGTTCTACAAACGAACCGCTTTTTCGACTAGTATGAGGAAAATATAGGTTAGAATTCATGAATTTAGATATAAAACGTTAATCTATGTAGGTACCTAAATCCATCAATTAATTATCCAAGAAGCATATCTATGACACATTTATTAATATTAGATGATAAAAATGATATTTAAATCATTTATTAAAGCGGAAAAAGAAGCTCTAATATTCATTTTAAAACTATAGGTTACCTACTGTTATATATATGTTTGTATCGACTATAGTATTTAACAGATTTTTAAAGCTTTCTGTGCCAACAATTTTTTAGAATTGTGAATTACAAAAAAGTGACTCATAACTAAGGATCACTTTGTCCATTTGTAACAAATTTAATGTTACAAACATATGCTTATATTAAACTAGTTGCCGCTCGCGACTCCGTTCGCGTAGAAGTCGGTTTCCCGTGGGAATGCGATGTTTTCCCGCGGTAAAAAGTTCCCCTTCATACATATATTTTTGCTATCTAGAACCGTTTTCGCAGCGCACGCAACGGAATAACGGATAAATAATTTTCCTCGTTTTTTTCATATTTTCCATTATTTCTTCGCTTCTTATAGTTGCAGCGTGATGTTATATAGCCTAAAGCCTGCCTCGATAAATGGTCTATTCAACACAAAAAGAATTTTTAAATTCGAACCAGTAGTTCCTGAGATTAGCGCGTTCAAACAAACAAACAAACAAACTCTTCAGCTTTATAATATTAGTATAGATTAGCTGCTTGCGATCTGTGTTACCGCCAAAGCTGCAATCAAACTTTTGCTGTAAATCTTAGAAAGGGTTAACACAGGATTGTTTTTGCCTGCAGCGCAACTATTCGTTCGAGGAGGACGGCTACCACGAGGTGACTGGCGGCAAGTACGGGCTGCCGGGACAGATCCTCAAGTGGAACGGGAAAGACCATCTGCCTTTCTATGAAGGAAAGTGTTCTAAGGTACCTACATGGAAACTGTTTGTTTTTTTATATAAAGACGCCTCAAACATGATAGTGCCTATGTAGCTTACCATCTGATGGTGGGGAATCGTCACAGAAGAAATCAATATCTAATGAGTTAACTGCCTTGCTTATTGTAGGTTCATTAGATCGTTACCTACTACTTTTGGGATGCAAAGGTCAGATTCCTTGCTCTAAAAAATATGGCTCGTTAATCAAAATTTCATTCCCTGTTAAACATTGTTTAATACAAGTATCTAAAGGTCACATTTAAATTTTCCCTGTCTTCCCCAGCTGGAGGGCAGCGTGGGCGGCTTCTACCCCCGCGACCTGACGCAGGGGTCGCACCTGCGCATGTTCATCTCGCAGCTGTGCCGCAGCGTGGAGCTCAGGCACGACGGCAGCGGCTACGTCGACGGGGTGCCGTACAACAAGTTCGCCTTCTATGAAGGGACGTTCGATAATTGTAAGTAAGTTAACTAACAAAGGTTGCGGAAAATTAATCCACTGAAAACGAACATTTCGATTAAAATAATTAATAGAAAACAATTTCTGTTACAGTAGTAAAATAGTAATTTTATAAGTGTTTTCATCAGTTATTGAGTCCATAACAAATTACATATTCGATTTGCATCTTTACTGCTAGGTTAAAAATTAAAATTTAATTTATTGATTACTATATTAGGCTGTTATGATATAATAGTAGGCGACTTTCCACAAGTACCTACTTATAGAGGAAGCTATACCCACCCTAAATAAACTGATGTAGTTGCTGTAGATATTCTCTGATCTTTTGACCAGACTCATAATGCTAGCAATGTTGTTTAAACCTTGACTTACGAACATATGTTGATATTGGTGGCGATTCTCACTCTACACCAAATTAGTTTGGCTCTAAATTTAGTTTAAATTCTCTAAATTAGAGATTTTTTAGTCTTAGTAGATTTTTAGTACGTTAAAATAACTCTTCTCTAAATTGAATAACTAAAATAAATTTAGATATGTCTACCTAAATACCTATAGTTAAGTCTAGTGTTTTGAGAATACTAAAGACAACTAAAGCTAATCTGAGAGATTTTTAGTTTAGGTTGGTGAAATTTGTACCGCGAGAATCGCTACCATTGTCTGCCTATTTTATTTGTATCTTATACTGTTTTGTTGTAATTTCAGCAAGTTCTCGTCCAGAGAACGCGTGTTTCTGCAACGGCCCCTGCGCGTGGGCCGGCATCATGAACGTGTCATCCTGCAGGTATTGTCCAGATATTATTGTTATTGTGTCAGTTTGTATGTTTTTTACCTACTCAACTATGTTTGTCAGGACGGATTAAGCCACAGCTTGGTACTTGGATATATACACTGAACTGTAGGGATCATTTTCCTGCAATCAAATGCCAATCCACGGAAAAAATATTAGCTTTCTTAAGATGCAGAGGTTAAACAATAACTTAAAAGTTCTTTCAATAGCTTAAAGCTATCCGTTTAGGATCTATGATGCCAATGTCCATCACAGATGAGACACAGACATAAAAAAGTATCGCTGTTTTTTTTCAACCATAAACGTCCCACTGCTGAGCAAATGTAACAGGTAGTAGGACAATATCGTATTTTACCACGCCACTAACTATCTCCCTGTTCCTCAGGGTAGTGTCTTAGGTCCATTATTGTTTATTCTGTACATCAATGAACTACCCGATGTAGTTGTTAAACAAATGGTGCTCTGTGCTGACGATAGCACAATAATATTTCCTAGAAATAACAGAAATGTTTATTAAGAATCTTAAATTAATAAAACTATGACAAATTTAATCGAATATCTTAATCAAATCAATTTAATTATTAGATAATATTCAAAAACAAAATTAATTTAATTCCAAAATAGACATGACGAAAAATTTACTCTTGACATTTATCACGAAAATGAAAAATTTAAGAAGTTCATTTTCGATTATGATGAAATAGGTTTCATCATAATAATACTTAGCTATATTCTCTAAGACCTGACATAAACTATTTTAAATTGATTATATTTGGCTTGCCTACTTATTTTAATTTAACTGACATATGACATGAATTGTATAAGTTGAATGTGGTGTTACTGTAACGTAATTTCATTTGCCATCTGTAATTCCCCATATCGAACCAACAAACGATGTTGATTTAATTCTTGATTCCCCCTAGTTTCGGGTCGCCGGCGTTCCTGTCGCTGCCGCACTTCCTGCACGGCGCGGCGGCGCTGCGGCGCGCGGTGTCCGGCCTGCGCCCCGACCCCGCCCGCCACGAGTTCTACTTCAACATCGAGCCGGTAACTACACGTGTAGCATAGCGCCTGTCCACATCACCACGGCACGACGTCGTCACCGTAGAACGGTGCGGTGTCCGGCCTGCGCCCCGACCCCGCCCGCCACGAGTTCTACTTCAACATCGAGCCGGTAACTACACGTGTAGCATAGCGCCTGTCCACATCACCACGGCACGACGTCGTCACCGTAGAACGGTGCGGTGTCCGGCCTGCGCCCCGACCCCGCCCGCCACGAGTTCTACTTCAACATCGAGCCGGTAACTACACGGTGTAGCATAGCGCCTGTCCACATCACCACGGCACGACGTCGTCACCGTAGAACGGTGCGGTGTCCGGCCTGCGCCCCGACCCCGCCCGCCACGAGTTCTACTTCAACATCGAGCCGGTAACTACACGTGTAGCATAGCGCCTGTCCACATCACCACGGCACGACGTCGTCACCGTAGAACGGTGCGGTGTCCGGCCTGCGCCCCGACCCCGCCCGCCACGAGTTCTACTTCAACATCGAGCCGGTAACTACACGGTGTAGCATAGCGCCTGTCCACATCACCACGGCACGACGTCGTCACCGTAGAACGGTGCGGTGTCCGGCCTGCGCCCCGACCCCGCCCGCCACGAGTTCTACTTCAACATCGAGCCGGTAACTACACGGTGTAGCATAGCGCCTGTCCACATCACCACGGCACGACGTCGTCACCGTAGAACGGTGCGGTGTCCGGCCTGCGCCCCGACCCCGCCCGCCACGAGTTCTACTTCAACATCGAGCCGGTAACTACACGTGTAGCATAGCGCCTGTCCACATCACCACGGCACGACGTCGTCACCGTAGAACGGTGCGGTGTCCGGCCTGCGCCCCGACCCCGCCCGCCACGAGTTCTACTTCAACATCGAGCCGGTAACTACACGGTGTAGCATAGCGCCTGTCCACATCACCACGGCACGACGTCGTCACCGTAGAACGGTGCGGTGTCCGGCCTGCGCCCCGACCCCGCCCGCCACGAGTTCTACTTCAACATCGAGCCGGTAACTACACGTGTAGCATAGCGCCTGTCCACATCACCACGGCACGACGTCGTCACCGTAGAACGGTGCGGTGTCCGGCCTGCGCCCCGACCCCGCCCGCCACGAGTTCTACTTCAACATCGAGCCGGTAACTACACGGTGTAGCATAGCGCCTGTCCACATCACCACGGCACGACGTCGTCACCGTAGAACGGTGCGGTGTCCGGCCTGCGCCCCGACCCCGCCCGCCACGAGTTCTACTTCAACATCGAGCCGGTAACTACACGGTGTAGCATAGCGCCTGTCCACATCACCACGGCACGACGTCGTCACCGTAGAACGGTGCGGTGTCCGGCCTGCGCCCCGACCCCGCCCGCCACGAGTTCTACTTCAACATCGAGCCGGTAACTACACGGTGTAGCATAGCGCCTGTCCACATCACCACGGCACGACGTCGTCACCGTAGAACGGTGCGGTGTCCGGCCTGCGCCCCGACCCCGCCCGCCACGAGTTCTACTTCAACATCGAGCCGGTAACTACACGGTGTAGCATAGCGCCTGTCCACATCACCACGGCACGACGTCGTCACCGTAGAACGGTGCGGTGTCCGGCCTGCGCCCCGACCCCGCCCGCCACGAGTTCTACTTCAACATCGAGCCGGTAACTACACGGTGTAGCATAGCGCCTGTCCACATCACCACGGCACGACGTCGTCACCGTAGAACGGTGCGGTGTCCGGCCTGCGCCCCGACCCCGCCCGCCACGAGTTCTACTTCAACATCGAGCCGGTAACTACACGGTGTAGCATAGCGCCTGTCCACATCACCACGGCTCGACGTCGTCACCGTAGAACGGTGCGGTGTCCGGCCTGCGCCCCGACCCCGCCCGCCACGAGTTCTACTTCAACATCGAGCCGGTAACTACACGGTGTAGCATAGCGCCTGTCCACATCACCACGGCACGACGTCGTCACCGTAGAACGGTGCGGTGTCCGGCCTGCGCCCCGACCCCGCCCGCCACGAGTTCTACTTCAACATCGAGCCGGTAACTACACGGTGTAGCATAGCGCCTGTCCACATCACCACGGCACGACGTCGTCACCGTAGAACGGTGCGGTGTCCGGCCTGCGCCCCGGCCCCGCCCGCCACGAGTTCTACTTCAACATCGAGCCGGTAACTACACGGTGTAGCATAGCGCCTGTCCACATCACCACGGCACGACGTCGTCACCGTAGAACGGTGCGGTGTCCGGCCTGCGCCCCGACCCCGCCCGCCACGAGTTCTACTTCAACATCGAGCCGGTAACTACACGGTGTAGCATAGCGCCTGTCCACATCACCACGGCACGACGTCGTCACCGTAGAACGGTGCGGTGTCCGGCCTGCGCCCCGACCCCGCCCGCCACGAGTTCTACTTCAACATCGAGCCGGTAACTACACGGTGTAGCATAGCGCCTGTCCACATCACCACGGCACGACGTCGTCACCGTAGAACGGTGCGGTGTCGTCGGGGCGCGGCGCGTTGCCGTGCCGTGCACTAGCATGGTATGGCAACGCTGCCGTGGAACGGTGCATCGGACGGCTTCGTCGGTGACGCGGGTACGAGGCGCTCGATAGGCACGGCGACGTGTAACTTTGTGGCACCGCTTTGTGGTGATGTGAACAGGCCCTTAGGTCATAAACAACGGTTGGAACTAGCATATAAAATAATTTTATTAAAAAAAGGCTAACTGCCTACTGTTTCATAAATTTAAACGATTCCTAACAAACTTCTAGTAGACACTTGGGCTCCGATATATGGCTGGTTGTCTGTTATAGATAATTAGGGACCTATTTCCCATTGATTTGGTCTATTTAGTAATTTTAGTTAGCGAACATAATAGAATCTCTTTATATTTCAGAAACTTGGTGTCCCGGTGGAGGTCGCTGGTAGATTTCAGTTCAACGTCTACATTGAAAGCAGCGAGAATATCATGTAAGTGTTACAAGGTTGGCAAAGTATTAAAATTATATAAAAGAAAAATCGCCCTTATTTCAATAAGAATAGGTACTCATTTATTTTTGTGAGGCAAGTAGTTAGTACCACGTTAGTACCTACTTAAGTACATATTTAAGACTAAAAAAAATATGATTCAACAGTACCTAGATATAAAGCGTGCAGGATTTTCCCTGTACAAAATCTTTTCAGATTACTCTAATCACCCTTTATTCTATAGTCCTTAAAACCTAAGGAAACAAAATTAGTAATAATAATAACTTTATTTCTCAAAAATAAACTTAGTGACACAAGAATGCGAGAGGCCCTGTAGCCCGTGGTAGTTCTAACTATGTTACAGGCTACAGTGTCTTCCCTTTATTACTAGATTACATATTACAAGCCAACAAGATAAGAGAAAAAAGAAAACAATTATAAATAAAAAAATGAAATACACACCAATTAAATTAAAAAAATTAACATGCTAAGAATTTATGTTTTTGATGTGTGTCTGTGTATGATGAATGAGTGTGTATGTTTATATGTGTATGTTTGTGTATGTATGTTTGTGTGTGAATGTTTATGTGAGTGAGTAGTAAACCTTTCCTTTATACGCATCAATATATTTATTATGCCGATGTCTAGTTTGTTTGTTTATTTCCAACTAGTTGCTCGGTGCCAATGAATTTGGCCAACCAACATTGAAAAACTTTTTTAAATTTGTTTTTTTTTATGGTAAGGGTCCTTTTTGTTTAGGATATATTATGGTGATCGTACAAAACTGGAGCCACATAAGAAAATTGCCTTTTAGCATACTCAGTTCTACATTTGGGTTTAGGGAATTTGATTGTAAATAGCCTATTTTTTAAAGATGGGGCAGTCTGAACATGATATCGCCAGAGAACTCGAAGGATGTATAATTTTCTAATTGATAAAACCTTACTGGCGCTGTACAAAGTGGTGGTAGGGTAAAGAAATGGTAATCGCTTCATTACTTTGAGAAGGGATCGCTGGGCTCGCTCAGCTTCTATCAAAAAGGATTTACCCCAGGTACAGATGCAGTACGAGATAATGCTTTCAGCCATTGCTCTGTAAATTCTCATGAGGAGCTTATCACTGACATAGATACGCAAGTTTTTAAATACAAAAAATAATCTTCTGATTCTCGTGCTAACGGCAGAGATTTGCATATTCCAGGATAGTTTGTAATTACGACTATACCCAGGTATTTAATACTATCGGTAATTTGTATTTCTGAACAATCACAAGAGACTTGATGATGATTTTCTGTTACATGGAAATGAGCTATGTAAATAATTACCCAAGAAAAGCCGTGTGGCTACTAGGAGCGCAACGTCTGTGTGAAGGTATGTTTCAGCGTTAGAACACGGCGTATATCGGAGAAAGAAATGAACTAAGTCAAGGATAGTGTCTACCAGGAGTGCAGTGTCTGCGCGGTGGGTTGCGACGCTACCTTTCTTGAGATAGGTTCATGCACGATGACAGTCAGTATGTGCCGACCGCTACCAGGAGTGCAGCAGCAGTGTGAAATAGTGTTTATTCAAAGATTGCTGCAATACGTATATTAATTAATATTTAGTAGGTTGGTTAAGTACGGTGGCAGCAGAACCTGAAAGTACCAGGAGTGCAGAGTCTTGGTAGAGTAGTGATTGATGGTGGTAGCAAACAGGAACAAGTCGGGTGTGTACACGTAGAAGAAATATTTTTATATTTTTGTTGTTAAGTGTGAAAATGTACATAAATTATTAAATAAATAAAAATAAATAAAGAAAGTTGTTATAAAATTCAAGCCTAGTAGTACTAGGAGCACAGTAACTTCGTGGAGGTATGTACGGTGGCAGGAAGCAGGAACAGACTGTCACAGATATGTTCCGAATTATATCACTGCAGCATTAATCTATACTAATATTATAAAGCTGAAGAGTTTGTTTGTTTGTTTGTTTGTTTGTTTGTTTAAACGCGCTAATCTCAGGAACTACTGGTTCGAATTTAAAAAATCTTTTTGTGTTGGATAGACCATTTATCGAGGCAGGCTTTAGGCTATAAAACATCACGCTGCAACTATTAGGAGCGAAGAAATAATGGAAAAGGGGAAAACAACGGGGAAAATTATTCATTCTTGAAGGCTTCCGTTGCGTGCGCTGCGAAAACGGTTCTTAGAAACCAAAAATATATGTATGAAAGAATTAAGGGAACTTTTTACCGCGGGAAAACTTCGCATTCCCACGGGAAACCGACTTCTACGCGAACGGAGTCGCGAGCGGCCACTAGTTTATTCATCGGCGCAGTAGCGCGAGTATAATCAGCAAGTACCAGGATAACATAAGCGTCGAGAGTGTTTGGTGACTTAGGGACCGGTGACGCCAGCGCCTTACGATGTTGGGATAGGTCAGGTTAACCGGATTCGTTGCGTTGCGACTTCAGTGGCTGACGCGTGTGGTTCTAGTCTGTAGATCTCCTACTCTTTGATGTACTCCTATTTTGTTACACTACATTTTTTGTTTCAAATTTGTATTTAAAAAAATGTTTATATGTTTGGAAGTAGGTTTCCTACTTCTTTAACAGCTGCGAGTCTCTCCTAAATTATTATCAAGTGTTTCCGTTTCATTTTCGTTACTAAATAAAAAACCCATTCCGCCCAGGCTATACAACGACGTGCCGCGCATGCTCTTCCCCGTGTTCTGGGTGGAGCAGCGCTTCCAGATGTCGGCCGCCGACCTCGCGGAGATCCGCAGCGCGCGCGCCACCGCGGAGTGGGGCGGCGTGCTGTGCGCCGTGGTGGCCGCCGTCTGCGCCGCCGCCGTGGCCGCCGCCGCCGCCTGCATGCGCCGGCAGGAAAACGCGGCCAGCAGGGCGGCGCGAGAGAAGCAGGACGAGGCGGCCGTCAAACTGAACCCCGCCAAAGACTTCCAGTGATGTTCAGTTGTCGCAGTATTAATTGTTTAGTGCAATTTGGACTTTATGTAGACGTATTAAGGACGGGGCCAGGGTGGTAGCTAAGGTTCCTAGCCTGGAAACAGGCGAGTAGTAAAGGTACCTAATACCACGAGAGCACTCGTTGATATTGTAATAAAAATACTCATACATTATGAACATAAAATGTAAGACTTCGTAAAGTTCAACGGCCATATACATAGGTATTATAAACTAACAATCGCAGTTTCAATTTATTGTAGGTATTAGAAAAATAATTTGAAGTATGTATATGCCGAGATATGTATGTTTAATGCCGAGTAAGTTTAAAATGCGTTAAACAAGAGCGTGGTTAGTCTAATACATTCCGATGTTTCTCCAAAATAATTATTAAGTGAGTACCTAAGTATTTTAAAAGAATTGAATTTTATTTTGGCATCTTGCCTGAACCATGTCATTTATAAAAAAACCTTGGTACCAATCTATTTTTATTATTCTGATTGGGAATAAATAAAGTACAATAATATTATTGAAAGTAAATTAAGATAAATTTAATTTGAAAAACGGTGTCATAATAATTAGGTATAATTAGAAATGTAAGGTATTATTAATTTACATATCCAAGAATCAAAGAAAATATTTTTTAATAGATATTAACTAGATTAGATACCTAATTGTTGTATGATTCACGTATTATGTACATAGACCATTTCCAGATCGGTTTTCACAATTAGTTATTTAAGTATTATTACATATTTTACTGTATTATTCCATATAAAAGCATTTCATTGGAGACAATGCTTATTATCGAAAAACATTGTCATTAAACTAATATTTGAAAGAAATGAGCAAACATTAATAAGCCCGGTATTGCTATAATATTACTGTAGGCGTCGTATAAATCTATCTTTGTGTGTCCTCTAACAACGAATTAAATCAAAATGGCTGTGATAGGAGAAGAGTTCAGTGTCAAAAGACATATTTTAAATAATTGTAGGAATAATTTGTTAAAGAGAGAAAACTGCGTCGCTTCTTTAACCAGTGATTGCAATGATAGATTTATTGATTTATATATTTTGAATTGTAAATTAATGGATTCAAATTAGAATTTTGCTTTTTAAATCTGTAAAGACCGCACATCATCCTGTAACCACATTCAATAAATATAAAATGACGAATCTCTAGAACTATTTTAACGTTAGTTAGGTAATGAAATTAGAATTTGTAGCAAATTTGTATTTTAACCAAATGATCAACACCGTCTGTCGAAGTATTTTGAAGAAATTTCTTTTGACGTTTTGTTTGTCTTGGGAATGCAAATATATAATATGTGTTTAGGTAAAACACATATTATCACAAAAAAATATAACATTGTATTTGTAAAAAAAATTTTTTTTTACCTAATTAGTTACCTTATGTGGTACAATTATTTTTTAAATGGCAAGGACTAAATTTAATTTTAGTTTTCTAATAAATACAAGTTGTTCGGTGCCATATATTTTAATAGTTTTATAAGGACAATAAATGTTATTTCTTTTTAATTCAGTTTTTTAATTCCCTTTAAATTATAATTTTAGCAGTTTCATGCTATATTAGTAGAGACTGATTATTTTGGAATTTATGATGATTTTAATTCCATACGATATACGTTTGACTTAAATGTTTAAGAAATATCTTGTTATTGAGTAAGGAGCGCATCCTTAAAAGAAGGTAAGTAAGGATTAAGGCTTTATATGAAGGTAAAATTACAGCACCGAATGTAAGTTACTAATATTTTGTAATCTTTGGATGGATCGAATTAATTTTGTTTTAAATTAAAGAATAATGGTAAAATTGACTGCAAAACTGTCGTTCTGCGCTACAACGAAATTTTGAGTGTGACTTGTTAATGCAGCCAACTCTAATAACATAGTAACGACTTCGAAGTTCCGAATGATATCACATTCATTACTTAAACCTATAATTAATAAAACGCCTCTTCAACCAAATGTTATTACGAATTCATTGAAGTCGAGTTCCTAGTGTGTAGTATCCTCACTTAATAAAGTTTTTGATCAATTGATCACACCAAAAGTTTAAATGTGCTACATGGCAAACCACTGCTTTTTAATAACTAAAACTCTAAAAACTACTAATTACATATAGCTACCTAAGTAAGAAACGAAACCAGAAGAACGACAACCAATTGTAATCAAAAATGGATCTATGTTTCTTTTAATTTAATAAAAATCAGGAACTATTCCGGCACGATGTGGATGTCATAGTAATTGGATCACACCAGTTTAGAACCTGAAACAGACAGATAGATAAGCCGGTAGCAGGCCAAACCAATTTAGCCGAAGAAAGATATAACTCAAGGTATTTGAATTTTTAAACGCTGGTGTCTGTAAATTGACAACATAAATAAATTAAAAAATCGTGCAATTTCAACCACTAGAATAACTGTTAATTTGCTCGGTTTTTTTACACTTGCTTTGAATAATAGGTAGGTGCTGTAGACATGGAGTTTAACGCTAGATTTCGTCTATAGCAAAAAGTTGCGTTCTTACGGTGCGCGAAAGTAGGTACACATCGCATCGAGATCGGTGCTTTAAATTTTAAACATATTTTGCTGCTATAAGTCTAACTAAATTATAGTACCGTGGGAACCCAGCTTATCATAGTAACTTAGCATAAATACCTAATAATAAAGTGTCTGGGAAATGAAATGAAATTATAATCTCTTATACATTGTCAAAAGCATAAAATCAAACTTAAAAAAAGATGTCACGGGACACCCCTACATACCTACATCAGCAATGGCCGTAGTAGACCGAGAAAAAACATGGGTTCTGGGTTCTAGACATTGCAGTGTAAGGCTCCGACGTGGTTCTTTTGTCTCGGTACCTACCTACGTAGGTATCTACTGTCAATTGTTTTAATGATCTCTAATTTCTTAGTCCTGCAGCTTTACTTAACCTAACTTGCCTTCTGAGTAAAAATGGTTATAAAATTAATTTTAACATATCCCTGTTCCACCAACAGCTACATATTGATTCCAGCTAGTAAAATCTCCCTCCAGTCGGAGAGCGATCAACAATTGCACCGCTGACCTTACAGCGCCGCGACCTCTTTCTTATGAATTGTATCGGCAATTGACTGTACTGCCAACGCGCAAAATATTAACCTTGAATAGTACATCTCTTCATAGAACATAGCTAAACAGTTGGACAATGGAAACTTAGCACGTAGATACTTTAACAGAGAAAAACCGATGATGCTAAAAGGATTAGGATTAGTTTTGTAGCGATAGGTATTCAGTTTTGCATTTTGTTTCGTAAGACTTAATTTGTATCTTGTATCCATCGAATGATACCATAAGTTAAATAGAGGTTAAAAGCTAGAGCGTATGTTATTTCATACCTCGTTACTATCATGGCATGAAAGACGTATGGTTTCCTGCTGCAGTAATGCTTCCATCCTACACTCCATCATTCTATACAAATCAGGAGCTGCAAGTAATTCACGTGGTAGGCAGGTAGTTGAGCAGAACGTGACGTCTGCAACTAGCTCCCCAAGTCCTTGGTCATCACAGACCCTCTCTTATAACTAAGGGAAAGGAAAACGTGTTTGTATGCGAATATAAGCTCATACTACGGATGTAGCAAGGGAAGGTGCTCGTAGCAAATGGGTTTTCGGAAAATGTGCTACAAGGCTCTACGACGTAGATGCTGAGAAAGTAAGCTTTCCTTTTATATATCGAAAATAGTTAACATTTTCTTAGTTATTAGTTTGCAAGAGTTATTGAGATATTGAGCAAAACACTTGAGATTATCTAAAGACAATTTATCTTAGAAATAATGTTATTTATCTCGCAATCTATACAGAGTTTCACCCATTCTAAAAAAAAAACTCGTATTTCCTAATCTACGACTCCGAGTGGGCCAACAGGGGGCGTGTAGTGAAGAATAATTTCATACAATCTTCAACAATTGGTCAATTTAGTAATAACAGGTGTCCTCTTCGCAATCCGCCTTCGACTCCCGGCCGGGTACATACCAACATGTTCTAAACAGAAACATTCGAGAAAATATTGTGGAAAAAAAGCTGCGAAATGCTGACCGCACTCGTTCTTGTTTTGGCGGGTAAGTTGAAATAATTAATAGTTTTTACTTGAAGAGGAATGCTGCTACACATACCTACTTACGGCAGTTGATTTTATTTAAGCCAATATTTAGTGTGTACGGTTAGTTAATTAATAAAAAGTTCTGTTGTTTTTGTCTTGTAAAAAGTGATTGGTCAATTATAATTTATATAGGAGTAAGTGTATAATTTAGCATATCCGTACCATGTCCGTACAGTCCATAATATACCATACGAAAAATTTCCTAATTCAAAAAATAGTTTCAGCCCGTTTATAAAACGCCTATTAGTTTAATAAAATGAAATGTATTCACATTTTTCTAGAATGCATTATATGTTCCTTTTATACCAAACTACGTTCGTCTGTGTAAAAAAATATTAATTAATCTTGCCTAATTTGGAGGTGAGTCGTAAAATCAATCAGCCGTGTCAATTAATTTACCTGATTGATTTGCTTCATAAATACTACAAGGTTAAAAAATCAGTTCAGCCTTCTGATCGCTATTAGTCCTTAAATTTGATTATAAAATCGTCTAAGCCCTGTACATTAGTTGCTTATAGTTTAGAAAGTTAGGAAACTCTTTGAACTTCAAATGACCTTAAGCAGAAATTAGTTACCCAACCCAGGTTATTTTAAAAGTAGGTATAATAAAACTTTCGTTGTTATTAGACAATTTGAATTAAATGACAATTAAATTAATGCAACAACGGCATATAAAGACGGTACGCATATGTGACTTACGATAGAAGGAAATGGAACAGGCTTATTTCAATATGCGTCATTAAAAATTGTTAATTTGATTATTTTCTGTAGTGGCCTATGCTTGTTTAGAGTACTACAAAAAATAAATCAGTACTAAAGGTATATTTCAATAGGAACTGGTAGGACATTTTATATACTCATTAGAGCTACACGGTTATTAATTATATCCAAATAAGTACTTAAATAGCAAAGGTATGAAACGGTTTTTAAAATTTTTGTTTTTTTTTATCTGCCCTTGGCATCTATCTAACCTAGGAGCAAATATGAAATCTATGATGTATTTTTATTTTAAATTTGGTATTTCAACTCGGATTCTTGGATTTAAAAAAATGTAGGATACAAAGACATAACACACCTACTAATTAAACCGATAAAGATTTGCCTATTTACCCAAATTATATTAACAGTGGAAATTTATCCCGGTAGGAAATTTTCAAAGGCCGCCTGTAAATATAAATCTCACGGAGATCAAACGAGCACCTCAATCTAGACTTTTAGATATTTAGATTTAACGTGTTTCCTGCAAATGTATTCTTGCAACGTGACCTGAATGACCGAGCTGTAGCAAGTTATTTTTAACTTCTTTTAAAGTTGTATTGTTTTCTAGATATCCTATAGGAAAGCTGGGTTTATATATTGTATGTTTATGCCTATAAATAGCATAAAACGACCCGTCTACCCATGACCACGGCATTTGTAAAAATGTCGAAACGTCAGATAATTAAAAATACTATAATAAACGCGTAAAACCCGTTAAAATGAGTTTAATTTAAAAACAATTCAAGCATAACACGAAAACTGGGTTTATTTTATTTATTATGTCTACAGATACTTATCAAAAGTAATTAAACGATTAAAAGTAGAAAGGAACTATCGTACTCACATACAATTTTTGCGGTGTACCTACCTACTACCTTTATTACAGGAGACAAGAGATAATTTATTGCGATGAATTGTGATGGCTTTTATTAATTGTCGAAAAGTTGTGAAAAACTACTTTCTTTTTAATAACTTATTGGGCCTAAACCTCAGCATACACATCTAATACGAGTACATGCTACTTAATATTTTTATAGTAATATGTGCAAAACATTTTTAGGCGTTCCTACTTACACGAAACAGTATGAAATTATTTATATTTATCTAAAATAATTAAACAACACTTGGTTTTAAGTACGTAAAAAAATCTAAGCTCGAAAAACAAGTTTTAATCAAAGTTCTATTATTTGAACGGCAACTTTTACAAAAATTAACCTATCACTAAGTCGGTCGTATCACATTTAAAACAACAAGTTCTTAATTTAAGAAAAAATATGCACTACAATTATTTATCGAATATGTTTATTGATCAATCATTATAAATAACCGATTCGTTTCCCATCCCTAGTCTGACAGTACAATAACAAACAATTCGATAGTCTCACCATTGTAACATCACTTTATCGACTACTGTCCACCAAAAGTGCTCTATTAAAACTGTGTAATTACTTACTAGTGAAAACTCCAAACGAAAAAAGTTAGTATAAAACATAATTATACCTTTCAGCTGTAACTATTGTAAAATGTAGGCATATCAACAAAGAAAGACACAAAACTCATTCAAGTTTACAAGTACGTCGGCGAGTGACGCTGCAAGCTGTCAAGTGTCAATGTCATTGTCAGGCTTATAGTATTTAGGGCTGCCAGCTTAAGGAAATACTAACCGCGACATTAATGTTTCTAGCCTTGGCGGTAAACGCCGAAGAAGAAATAATGAGGAACCTGACGACTGTAACATGGGCACATGCCGTTAACAATAGGACCTACTTACAAGCAGCTATAGCAAGTAAGTCTTTTACTTAAGACAACTTGGTTACGCAAGTTGGTTTATTGACCACAAATGAGCCTGTTAATGAAACAAAAACTTAATTTTGGAAAGTAGCTTTTGTTAATTCGATACAATTCGAACGAGAAAGTTCAACGAATCAGAATAACTCTTATTTTCCTAGAACAGTACTATTAATTACAATTATGCGCACTGACAGATTCAACCGTAACGACTGATTAAAATCTATTACTCTGCGCCTTCCGCATTAATAAACTAAACATTTTACACAGAAGCAATCTAGAAATATTTGGATCACTGAATTTGGTACGCTTATTTTGAAAACACATGCTATTTTTTACGCCTGCGGTTTTCTTAGACTTAACTAACGTCCTGTAAATTGCTACTGATTGTTATCAGGCGAAGTAAGTATGCTGGAAGCCGACATCGTGCTAGGCCACCTCAAGGGTCAAGAGGGACCAGCGATACCCGTCATGGCCCACCCCCCCTCCACCACGTCAGATCTCTCTCTGTCAGAGTTCATGGCGCAGGTCACGCAGTCTAACAATGGCAACCCTAAGCAGAAAGGCGTCAAACTCGACTTCAAGAGCATAGAGGCGTTTGAGAAAGCACAGGACATCATCGCTAAATATAACAAGCCGGGGGTTGGTATATAATTTGCAGTAACCATTTTACCACTTTAGTTTTATTCCTTTTAAAATTAATCGCTTGGTACGAGTAGGTATAACATATCGTTAAAGACTAGAAGAGTAATAGACTAGAAGTTAGAAAGACTAAAAAGGTTCACTACCTTTACCCGCATATCAATAGCTGAACTTCTTGGTAATATTTATAATTGATTAAATCATAACCCGTATTAGTCACTCATCAATTACTTAGTTTGAGCGAACACTCAAATTGCCAACTAGAAAAAATAACAGCTCCCAATTAACAAAGTAAAATACACCTAATTGCTTTTACAATTAGATCAATGAAATGTTTGCTCTGATCATAATGAAGTGTTATACAAATTATTGTCGTTGCGAGTCTGAATCGAACTCTAAATTAATGTAGTAAGGTCGATAATGGCTTGTGATGCGGGGAGATGTCTAAATTAAAGTATGAGCAAGCGTGTGAATTACGAGAAATGAACAGAAGCCGGTCCTGGCTGTGTGTGGTAAGTCATTAGACATCGTGTGTTATGGAGGAGAGGGTCAATTAAGTACAGTTTGTAGCAACCACCGCGGTAACAATGATGTTGTGATTCAGAAATATTGATACAATAAAAAGGAGAGAGCTTTTTGGAAAGCTATGAGCTCAAGCTGCGATTGTTACTTTGTTGATGCAACCGGATAATATTAAATCTGTATTTTTTAAAACAGCGCAGTGACAACAAAATAGAATATAAACAAACACAATACTTATTATTATTTAAAAGACAACTGTCTGGCCACCCACGAACATTATGATAAAAAAGCTTCCCAAAAACCGCAACCCTACCGTGAGCTGTAGCAGCATGCACCACACGTGCGCGTCGATGGCGCCGCCCCTGCGCCCGCGCAGATTCCCCGTACTCCTGTCATCTTCGCCGCCTTGTTTCGACAACCGCTAGTTAGCATGCCCGGGGCTGAGGGAACTAACGGGATACACGGTACTGATGGGTAGTCCTGATATTTTGAGAAAAAATGCCGCTACGATTTTGGGAGACACTGGTTTTTATATTTCAGTTACGTTCAACAACGCTCACTTGAGCACAAGAGTCCTCTGCTAGTTTAAGCATTAACTACTTAACTACATCTGGGCTTTTAGAATATTACAATCAAATGACAATCTTTATGATTTTATCAATCATACTAAAACCTACCTACCATAAAAGTGTTCTCCACATTTCTATTTCAGATAACATTCCCCATCTGGTTGAACGCCGACATACTCCCAGGTCCCGTGAACTCCAAGGTCAAGCCGGTGGACGGCGTCAAGTTCCTGAAGCTGGCTTCTAAGCACTCTCGCCACGTGCTGTCCATCGGATGGACCACCAACTACGGAGGGAACATCACGGAAGGGGAGTACAACAGAGACCACATAGGCTCCATGCTGCGGCTGATCAATGAGAATCATATCAATCAGACTGTCACTTTTCCTGTAAGTGACCATTGAAATCAACTTTAATCTATGGTCAATAAAGTACTCATATTTTTTACAATGCAAATTGCAATATATAGCGCAAGATAGCGATTGGCTGAAGGAACGTATTATTTCGAACGTGATATTTTGTTAGTTTGCTAGTCTATTAACTGTTACAGAAAAGGGTTAAGTAGCTTATTTCCGGCAGCCAAGAGACACCTGTATGTTCTCTCCTATAAAATGTAAAATATGGAATAAAAATAAGTTTACTTTCGCAGATGCGCGCTGGCCTAGCCTCTAACAGCCAGCCTGTCATCTTGGACTTGCTTCGAGAGACGGCATCCCTGAACTGCTCCATCACGGTGTGGTCCAGCGAAGGAGACCCCGTGGAGGTGGACCGCCTTAAGGCCCTCATCCTCACGGTGGGCCTGGAGCGAACCTACCTGGACGTGCCGCGAGACCTGGCCGACCAGCTGCACTTGCCCCCACCTGATAACGTTAAGAGGCATTAAATAATAGTAAAAGGATAGAGAAATCGACTTTGTAGTTTATACCTCCATTGTTTAGACAGGTCCCATATGATATGTATCCGTCGCTTCGATTTTTGGGCGACTACTAAACTATAATAAGAGGTTGCTAATATCAATAAACTTTGTAGATGTTCAATAAAAAGATAAATGTACACATTATCATTAATATGCCCCATATTCCTGTTAGAAGTTAGTCAATGTAAATAGTAAAATGTTATTTAAAAATAAAATGTTCGAAGAAAACTACTATAGCTCTATTTTTTCCTATCGTGTGAAAATTCAAAAGTCTTCCATGACAATGGTTTCATTTTATCAGTACCCAGAACCCCGTTAGTAATAATTGATATCCTGCAGCTACCTACTTAAAGTATGATTAAGGCTCCCATTAATAACTTGGTATCGAGCTTACAACAAACCGCGGCTGGTTGATGGGTCATTAAAATTCCTGCTGCCTCGCCGATATGTCTGTTGCGATCCTGAAGATCCCACCTTATCTCCTCAAACAGGGATTCTAGGCTTTATGGCTTTGGTAATATGGAGGTTAGGAGTGCAGAAGCGGAGTGGTAGAGAGGGTGTCGACCTTTGCCATGTGGGGACCATGTGAGCGAGATTGCCATTCATGTTTTACTATGGGAGTCGGCCGGATTTTGGACCTGCGGCTGGATTAATGCCTATTGTTACAATAACACATTACATTTGGTTGTAAGCGATTCAATCTGTAATTTTAAGATCCAATTTCACTAAGCAGAGTTAAGATTTTCTACATGGGTAGTATTTATATGTATTTATTTACGCTAAATAGGTAAATACAATATTGCGAGCTTTGCAATAAAATTTCAACATCATACATAGTAAGATTTTTTACAGCGGTAACATGCTAAAATAATAAATCTTTGTTTTGGAACATGAACATTAAAGGACACAAATAAGTAATAAATGTCACTCAAAGACCTAACATTACATTTGTAATCCTAACAATGTTCAGTCCAACAAAACAGTGGTTAGGTACTACATTTTAGCAGCGTCATCAGTGACGTCATTATTGCCCGCTAACATCAAAGATGCGTGATTTCCACATTAAAGTTTAACCTTTTAAGAAATATGTAATGTATAACAAGCAATTAAATTTTGATGGATTTCCTAATAGTTTGAAGATTGATCGAGACGAAAATCTTGTGATTATGAAAGTAAAGTAAAGTAAAGTAAAATACACTTTATTGCACAAAAAAATTTAAATAATACAATTTACAAATAAACAAAAAAAATATAAACAAGAGGTGGCCTTATTGCTTCAAGCAATTTCTTCCAGGCAAACCTGGCAAAGGAGACAAAATACGATAGAAAGGGATAGGTGCAATAATAATCACGAACAGTACAATAACAAGATATACATACATACGAAGATAAGAAATAGAAGTAAAATATGATCGATAGAAGTATAAAAGTAATATACACATACAAACAAATATATACATATATATACAAGTAGTTGAATATATATATACAGCTAATAAAATAAAAGAATAACATGACTTTGATGAATAAAATGAAATTAAGTTATAGATTTAAAATGATTCTCGACAGATGTATGGAAATTTTTTATGGTTTTTGATTTCCGGATTTCTGAGGGGAGAGAGTTCCACAATCTTACGGCTTGCACAGCAAAAGAAGTACCATAAAAGCTGGTGTGATTGGTTGGTGTTACCAATACTAAGGAAGTGGCACTTCGGAGGCTGAGACTGTGACTTTCGTGCCAATATGTAAAACGTTTTTTCAGATATTTCGGAGTATTTGAATCATTCAGCACACGGTAGAGGAGACAAAGGATATGAGTATTCCTGCGAAGTCGGATTGGGAGCCACCCGAGCTTAGTGCGAAACTCTGAAATATGGTCATATTTTCGCAGTCCGAAAATAAACCGAATACACAGATTTTGAAGGCGCTCGAGTTTGTTGAGTTGCTCCTCATTTATGTCAACGAACGATAGATCCGCGTAATCAAGGATGGGAAGGAGAATGCATTGTGCAATCGCAATTTTGGTAGAAATTGGCAGAACGTTGCGCAGCCGTCTAAGGCTACCGGCAGCAGCAAACATCTTTTTGCTCATTTTCTCAATCTGCGGTTTCCAGGACAGTGAGTTGTCAATGAGAACACCCAAGTTTTTGACGCAAGTGCTGTACGGAATTTTAATGTCATCAAAATAAACATCAGGCAAACTCTGCCAATCTATTTTTTCCAACATTTGTCGGCTACCAATAATGATGAGTTGTGTTTTGTGTGGATTTACCATTACACCAAAGTTTTTACTCCAATCATTGATAGTGGCTAGATCGATGTTGGTCCGTGCAACCGCTGAGTTAATACTGTCTACAGGTGCGTGAGAGTAAATTTGTAAGTCGTCTGCATACAGATGGTAGAGAGAAGAGATATGGGAGGTAATGGAATTAATAAAAATACTAAAGAGAAGTGGGGACAACACGCCACCTTGCGGAACACCGCAGTGCAAACCACACCACGGGGATTGTCTATCTTCAATAGATATACGCTGACGACGTCCACGCAAGTAACTTTGAAACCAATCAGTTGCCGTTGGAGATATGTTAAGAGAACGTAAGACTGCGAGCATTATGTCAAAGTCGACAGTGTTAAATGCGTTACTAAAATCTAGTAGGGTTAAAATAGTGAGCTGTCGCTTTTCCATAGCTGCTCGTATGTCGTCCGTAATATTGACCAATGCCGTGACTGTACTATGCCCTGGCCGAAAACCAGACTGAAAAGGATTAAGGAGATCATTAGAAATAAGGAAATTGTTTAATTGGCGGTATATCAATCGTTCTAGAACTTTTGATAGGAAGGGTAGGATAGAAATTGGTCTAAAATCGGTAAAGGAAGTAGGATTATTGGTTTTAGGTAGTGGAATGATCTCCGCATCCTTCCAGATTTCAGGAAAAGTGTTCGTTTCTATAGAGGAGTTAAGGATTTTGGAGATTATGGGAACTAGGATATCAAGGATAGGGAGTATCATTTTTCGACTGACACTGTCACTGCCTACGGCATCAGATGTAATGGCTAATATGTTACTCTTAACATCACAATCAGCAAACTGATTAAAATGGAATTGAGGAAAACTGGGTAGAGGTAGAGAGGAAAGTTTACTGATGGTAGCAGCCTTTAAAGGTTCTGCACAAAGGGGAGAGGTAGCAAAGTGTTTGTTAAGGGCATCAGTGTTTATATTTAAAGGCAAGGTATCACTTTGTGTTTTACCTATACCTACTGATTTGAGGAATTTCCAGACTTTCTTAGGGTCCGGATTGTCTAAAGAGGTGTGGATATGGCGTCGTTGTGCATCTCTACAAGCCGTATTGCAGCGATTACGTAGTACCCTGTAAAATTCTTTGTTTTCATTAGAAGGCTTCTTCTTGAATTTTGATTTTGCACGGTTTCTTTGTGACATCAACGATTTAAGATCAGCAGTAAGCCAAGGAGCAGGAAGATGCTTTACTCTGATTGGTTTTATAGGCGCATGCTTATCATAAAGTGCAACGAGGAGGTTATTAAAAACGCGCACCTTATCGTGAATTGACGGTTCTTTATCTACAGAAGACCAATCAAGATTTTCAGCATCTTCTTTTAGTTTTTCTGTGTTCATTCTACCAAAATTACGTCGCAGGATTACACGGGGTTTAATTTTAGGAAAACGAACTTTGTAGGACAAATAAATGAGATCATGGTAAGAAACAGAAGGAAGCAAGGTTTAGGGCTTGGCACTTGACTGCTTTAGAAAGGCCTCTGTTTTAGCTTTCATTAGGATTTTATTACGCTGGCAAACGCATTAAAATTCATATCTAAATAGATAAAGTTATTACGATGATGCATAAATCAACATGTTGCTATTAAACTGCTTTAATTGTTTTTTAAGATCATAATCTGGGTAAGATGTAGCGAGCTTAAATAAGTTCTAACATTAATACGCTTTGCATACAAGCGTTATAATATGTTTTCATTGATCAAGAACAAATTTAACTTTAAATAGACTTTCTAAGAAAGTAACAACAAAGTTTACAAACAACGGGGGCTTGTCAGGAACTCTGCTTCTTGGTAGCAGCAGCGTAGGGCCACAATTAGACATATTGAGAGCTGAGTCAAAGGTTTTCAGAACTAAAATACTGGGTATACTGCAATAATGTATGTAGGGAATGTAAATAACCTTTAGGCATATTTATAAATTAGCTCACAGTTTATACAACGGACTTAGTGCAGTACCTACCTACCTATCCAAAACGAGTGACCTCGATAGTGCAACGAGTCTTGAAATTTAAAAATAAAAGTTTAGATGTACCATATATAAATAGGAAAAGCAAAATTTGTTAAATTATTCTTTCATAAGATTAAGCTCAAGAAATTGGCTCTTCACAATTCTTGAGATTAGCGCGTTCAAACAAACTCTTCGTGCTTATAATATCGACCTAATAATAGGTAATACATATTCATGAATAAATCCTACTAATACTATAGTTTGTTTGTTTGGATGTTTGTTCCTCAATCACGCAAAAACGGCTGGTACGATTTAGATTTTATTTAAATTTAGTTTAATCGTTTAATCTGATGTCGACGCATACGAAGCTGCGAGCGTTTACCTACTAGTAATGTATAATGTAGATTACATTTCTGCTAATCTTGAACGTATCATAAAATCTTTAAGATTTACCGCTGATCTCAATATTATACTATAGTTAAAACCTTGGTAATTGAAAACTGCTAGTTTCGTTTTTAGTGCCGTGTTCCTGTCATTTCCATATCAACAGCTATCTACCATAGTTTATTGAGACGCAAAAAACATGGTTAATGGTTACCATAGTTACACAAATAACAAGTCGGCAAAGGTTATTGAGGTAAAAGCACCTAATTCAGCGGTAAGTATTTTTGCATCATTAAGAAAGGAACAGTGATATTAGGGATAAAAAACGCGGTTTAGGGTAATAATATAACTTTATAAGATGGACGATCTAATATTCTTTACAAATATTTAAATACTTTTTCAGTTATCAATGGGTTTATATTTCAAATGAAGCAAAATGTAGGCTAAGCCAGAAAACCCTAATTCCGCGGTAAAAATCCTAACTCCGCGGTAGTTGGGCACCTAATTCCGAGGTATGGATTTGTAGAGAAAGCCCGCTTTAATAGTTATGTACTTATGCAGCAAATTATTCAAATTATGATGAAATATTTACGTGACTTACTCTGCTTATTGATTCTACGGAATTATTAACTAAAATTCTATAAATAATAATATTTATCATTATTATTGATAGAATTTTTAGCCAATATTTTTTAAATTTATTTAACTCTCTAAAGTTCATATAAATAAGAGCCATAAGTAAACAAAATATTGATAATTTTATGCATTATGTTTGGTCTCATTACATTGGAAAAGTAGCACGGCATTACGTTACGATTTATTTCCCATATAACTTAATTCCGTGGTATATACCTCGGAATAACGGTCCTACTCGAAAATTAATATTTCTAAATCCGAGTAATACATGTTTTTTAACATTCAAAAATCAAAGTGATTATTTTATTAAATATAAAAAAATGAATTAAAATTGATAATTCTGAAAAGAAATTGTTACTAGAACATAGGATTAAAACAATTACAATATTGGTTACGTTTTGGAAAAAATCATCGAATTTTACTCTGGTCATATATTTTGATTCCTATTTAATATGTGAAATATATTCAAAACACTAACACGGAATTGGATTTTTTAACCCAATGTTAACCAATTTTTTTAAACGAAGTTGAGCTAAGAATCACGTGAAAAATTAAAATGAAATGAACTCCATGATTTCCTTATTCCGAGGTATACCACGGGATAAGGAACCGCTTTAATAAAATGGACGGAAATGCCGATGTATTTTCAACAAAAACATTCTTAAAAAGTAAGCTAGTAATGCATATTTTTTTAACAAAAACTTAAAGATTAAACGTTTGACTATTGAATTAATATTTAAAAACCGACCTTTCCTGTTAGAACTAGAATGATAATCACTCCTCTTGTAAATTGAACGTTACGGAGAAATGGCGTGAAAATGTATGGCGCATCCTTTTACCTCGCTCGCCACAGCGAAATACTTTTTTGTTTAATATGTTTTGCGTGTTTATAATAATATAAGCACTCAAATCTGTTCTTAAATTAAATTATCTTAAGGCTGAAGAACTAAAAAGTCTAAATATATGACGGAAACTATAAAAAAACTTAGTTTTTCTATTTACCGCGGGTTTGGGTTCCATTTTTAGAACCCCGCTTTTACCTCAGAATATTAGTTTCGGCCGTTAATAAAAATGCCTCCGGTGGTCGTGATCTGATTTGAATTTAATTACCCGTTTTATGTTTAGTTTTGCTTAATAGTCTTTATACTATGGCCTTGGTAGTAAATTGCAGCGACAAATTACCTGTAGGTTGTCCCTAAATTAAACCTTATTTAATATATTTATAATATTTTAAAAATCCAAAAATACTTTAAATCATGTTCAAAATTAATTGATTTCTTTACTTAGTACCTATTGGTTGTAAAGCGACACCACCGTTAGCTGTGTTAATGTTTATATTCCTATAAACCAAAGAATAACATCGGTGCTCTAATTATCACCGTTATAGATATTTCCCGATTGGAAAGACATTTCGATCGTTACACCGACATTTCTTCAAAATACTATAAATATTTAGTACAAATCCGCTCTCCTAGTATTACACAAAATTTAATATTAAACTGTCTTACTGTAACGTAAATCTAAGTCGTTGAGATTTAGCTTTCATAGCGGCCTTTCCAAAATAATTAAAAATATGATTATTGAATTATTATTAATATACTCTCATATTTAAAGGCAAAGCTCCCCCGAAGCATTTTCGATTTCCTTATGTTTTTAAATTCTAAAAGAATGCAATGGGAACTGCGCGCCAAAGCTGGTGCTATTTAGGTCAGCAATTATTAGGGCACGTATAAATTTTAATTGTATATCCTTGTATTGGTTTACACTTTACAGCATTGGTTTGACGCGCAATATATCAATTAAATTAACAACAGAATTTAGCATTTGCAGTAAATTAACTTTAACGATTCAAAGTAATGTTTATTACTACAATTTTGTACACGTCCTATTCCTCTATCATTTTAAAACATGCGGAAAAAATTAACAATTTATTTATTATTTATATTTTTGTCGTAACATGGATTTAAAAAATAAAAAGTAGGTAGCCGTTTCGTGTTTTTTTTTTCATTTCGTGAATGTAACTAGGGCATTATAAAATTGGGTCCCGCCTTCAAGTATATGGAAAATAGAAAGAATGACATTAAAAGTAAACATTGCATACAAGCTTAGTGACCTGGATGCGGTCGTCAGATTGCAACTAGATTAGACAATATTGCGGCAACGCGTGCCAGTAGATAAACAAAAGATTTTCATAGAGTAAGTTTAAAATATGCATACTTAGGTAGAAACGCAAATAGGAGTCGAAAGTATTAAAGATTCCCTAGCCGCTTACTTTTAAGTGGATTTCCTAACTGGGTTTAGGTATATTATAGTACCTACCTATTGTGCTTAAATTAACTCAATATGAGAACACAGCGTAGTTTTCCTAAATGCTGTTAAATCTGGTATTTAAAATTAGTTTACGTAGTTAGTAGGCTGCAACACATGATAAATATTTACCACGGTCTAAATTTTAGTACTCAATGGGCTAAACTACTTAGCAAAATTTCACACTTGGTTTTCACAGAATATGCATTTTAATGATGAAAGCTTAGTTAGAGACTTTGTGTCCATCATGAATATGCACCTTAAATAACTATAGATTTTAATTGTTTGTATTCCACAGTCAAACGGTTAAATTTAAAGTAGGGCATTTAAATATGTGCACTTACTTGAATAACTATTTTCTAGCGAATAAATAAGTTGGTACCCGTAGTCAGGAAATAAATAGTAGTTGCAGCTCTTAAAAGTAATTTTAAGCGATTGTTACCTACTCTTAAAACTCGCTTACTCAAGCTAAAGCTACCATGAGTTTTCTTTATCAATTTATCTATATTCTTAAAAAGAAGAAAAATAACACCTTAACTCTTTCCCTAACACGCATTGGACTTAAGTGCGCCATTGGCCCAAAACACACTCTAAAACTAAATTTAAAATATCACTATTACCTTCCCATGCTTTGTTTTAGAAAGAGACAGGTACATTGGTCTCACTAAATTTAGTCCACATCATTGTTAAATCGAACGAAATGAGCTGAGGACTAGCCTAAAATTGCCTTCGCCGTGCCATAATGCATGTTCTTTTTAGTTTAACAGGACTAAAATGATTACCTGTCTCTGTCTTATACTATTGATGAGTAAGTGACGGAAATAGTTTTAGTTAAGTTTAGAGAGTGTTTTCAGAATCGGGGCCATTGTCACTGCAATTACTTTGGAATGTCTTACCTATAAGTTAATAGAGTAGGTAAAAGGACAATATTTGTATACGACCATACATATTAAGTCTTAAAGCTGAGGAAAGGCATCTTTAGTTTTAACCCTTTTTCAAGTGTTTTATAACACGAGGTGACAAAAATTGGTAATTAACTAGTCTTCTTCATGATATGCAGTTATCAATGCCTGTAGAATCCTGTAGTATCTCTGCTAAACAATATTTGAACACCTCAGTTAATTAAGAACTTGTGAGTAATAAGTTTTTTACTTTACACTTTGATTTTATGAGCTTGTTTGTTGTTAGGCGAACTATTTCAAGGTAGATAAACTAGATGGAACTTCATATTACTACGGCTAGCCTGTGAAAGCAAATAAATGAAATTTGGTCGCAACGTGCTAAACCGCGGTGAAGTGAGCGTCGCGGTGCAAACAAATGGTGTCTCTATTAAAAGCTCGGCGTGAGACGGCGCGCGCGCAGCCTGGGCGTGGCGGCCGGTGTTGCCAGGATACACAGAAACGCAGTATTGTACCGAAATGACATGTAGAGATTAAAGTTCTCCGATTTTTTAACGATTGTATTATATTTATTTGATTCTATAGAAATTTAGGTTTAAGATCAAAAATCTTACAATTTAATATGTTGTTTCTCAGGTGTTTAATACGCCAATTAAATGCGTCTTTTCTCAAAAGTAGGTAAGTTGAAGAACTTGATGAAAATTAAAATCTATGGAAGGTAAACAAGAAAATAATTAGCAATAAAACAGACCTCACTATTTTATTATTAGTAAAACCAAAAGTTAACATAACTGTATCGGTTTAATTAATAAAGTAAGTTACCGGCCATATTGAGTAGTTTCTCCACACGCATGCGCGGCGTGTGTCAACCCCGGGCGGGCTGCGCGCGCAGTGTCCCCGCGGCCGCCGACTCGCGCGCACCATGTCGCCGCTGCTGCTGTACCTCGCCATCCTCACCTACCCGGTGCGCACCGCGCTCGTCGCCGACCACCTCACCACCGACCGCATGGACAAACTCTACAACAAGCTGGACTCGCTCAAGCGAACCACCATCCAATCCAAGATCTACGAGAAACTGGAGAAGCTAAACTCGCTCGGTGTTCAGGAGGAGGTGCTGAGTGCCGATGACGAGGAGCTGGTGGCGGCCATCCAGATGTGGGGCAGGCTGAACTCGCAGGAGCTGGACCATCTGCTCCGAGACCTGAGGGCGGCCAAGGCTGACCCGGTGGACGACGTCGAATACGACTGGAACGAGGAGGTACGCTCAAATATTGTACGAAAATATCAGGTATCAGTCATTCTTCCAAATAAATTATATTTAAATTAATCAAAGACCTTGCAATCCGAACAAACGCAGATGGATATTATCTGCCCCCACTAAAAATAAGTTTGTTTTTATTTCAATATTTGTAAACAAAATATAGCGTTGTAGGTAGGTACGAAAGTGCCTAACGCATCGAGTATTTGATTGATTTTTTTTATTTGATTGAACCATTAACTTATATGAACCTTGTGGCTTATATACGACGTATAATTTGAGGATTTAAGATTAAAACTTCATAAGCTGTCAATTCCAGTGTGTTAATTCAGTTTGTGGAATTGCATTTAATTTAACTATAATTAACGATCATCAAACAGGCGACATAATTCTAGATAAACTCTTGATAGGCTTTAAACTTTAAGGAAGAGTTATAACCTTATTTAATACTTACTTATTATTTACTTAAAGATAAAACTTAAGAAACATGCAAGTATTAAAACGACTAATATAATAAAAACAATATTAACAGGTTTAACCATTCTTTCGATTAGCTGGATTTTAATTTAATTAACGCAATTAGGTTCTCCCCTAGTGTGGTCCCTAAAACACAAGCGCTTACTGTGCTTAACTTAGGGCCACATAATTGGTGTTAGTCAATAAATAAATAAAACAAAAACAAATTTGAAAAGTTTTTTATAGATAAACATATAGCTAGTCACCAGTTTTA
The DNA here is from genome assembly GCA_916618145.1 of Emmelina monodactyla. Taxonomy (NCBI): domain Eukaryota; kingdom Metazoa; phylum Arthropoda; class Insecta; order Lepidoptera; family Pterophoridae; genus Emmelina; species Emmelina monodactyla. The sequence continues at coordinate 977,811 of OU745300.1, forward strand.
CTTTCAGTTTGAGAGTTACTCCCACATTTTTAACTAAATATTTAGTTTATACCTAAATAGCCTTTGCATTAGGTATATTTAAATATATCCAAAATTAATAAATTTTCGATTGGTTAAACTTCAGTCAGTTAAAAATTAATGTTTTTATCTTACCTTTATTTATTATAAAAAATTTGCCAACAATAAGATACTTATTTACCTACTATAGATACCTATGATGAACAATTGAAATCTTTTTCTTCAATTCATTGCCACTAATACAACTCTATTTCAAAGTTAGGTAACCAACCCTATTTGCATTTTACTGAGGAACCTATTATTGAGGTACTAAAATTAAATAGTTTATAACAGTTTAATGATAAATTTATAATTGGTTTTCACTATTTAAAAATTCAAAAACAAATTCAAAATTAATTTATTTATCATAGATTTGTAACAAATAGGTATTTAATGAACGTCAATGTTTCAAACTTTGACTTTACCTAACCGTAGAAAAAAAGTCCCAGCACTCTTTTTTTCAAAAACAAAATACAAAATAAAAACAAATAGGCATACAACTAGACTAGGCTATGACAAGCACGTAAAAACACAAGGTGGGGATATAAAATCAAAAACAACTACTGTACTAGTACTACTAATTTTCATGTCCTAGTCAAGCTGTTTATAGAGTAGTTTATAGGAACAAGCAGTAGAAATTTAATGTCTTCCCTTCAGCTTAAGGTCACGATTTTAATCACAACGTATAGAAACCGTTGAATAAAAATAAAGAACAGTCATCATAAATAGCAGAATATCTTATAAGGTACATAATTAGGTCTTTTGAATCAAATATGGATGTGCAAACGCATCAGATTACATCAAGGAAGTATAAGTGAATCTAAATAGGTTACAGTGTGATGTCGAGCAGAAAATTAAATTTAGAGTCGCCTCAAAGAAGGCTATTTACAACGACGTCGTGTACTGTCTTGTTTACATTGTAAGACACATAAAACAATCGCATGAAACACTCAGAAAGTTAAATAAACCGTTTAGTACGGAAAAGCGAGCAGAAATCTTCCGCAAAGTAAATCTTACAGTTAATATCATGTTTGCAAAAACAACATCCATTGTTTTGTGTAACTTATTGCATTTGTCGAGAAGTAACAACTTAATATTTTGAGAATAAGTAATGATTGTACAAATATCCTTGATTCTGTAACGGGTACATAAAAGACTCGTTACGTGTTGGTTAATTGGCTGTCTCGACAATAAATACACGCATTCCTGCAATCTACCGGTTCAGAGGTTATAGGCCGTTTAAACCTGTTTTTCAGACAATAACTCTTGCAAATCCTTTCCAGAATACTGAATGACGCCTTTAAAATACAAAATTACTTATCGAAAATATAATGTTGTATTTCTCTTTTTTAATTTCCAAAGTAAAGTCTTTACTAAGTTAACCGTTTAACTAAAGAAGTATTAAAGTTATCGTTAAAGAACCAAGATAGTTATAGTTCGTCACTTTTTACTGGGTCATATTTTACGAATGAAATAGAATAGAAACCTTCCTGTAGGACTACACACCACACCCTGATACTTTAGACTCAATTATAAACACACAATGCTCATCAAGTCTTTATGATACTCAAAAAGAAAAAAGAAGTTAACCACGTAATGGTTAAGTACCAAACAGTTTAAATGCGGTCCGGTTTTAAGGACAGTATACGCAGTCTTTAGGTTGCATCAAGTCAGATTTTATGTAACCTTTAGCTAACAAGGCAGATGCCTTTCTATAACGTTGAAAACCATCTTGTTTTAAGGCTTAAACGCACATTACCTACATTAGATTAGATCTCCAATTTTGTGACAGATTTTATAACTCAAGAGGACAGAACATATTTTACTAATGTATGTTTATAATCTCTTAGTGAAAACGTTGTTTATAATATGAATAGAGATGAAAATACTCACTCCCTTTTGAAATAGATAATTGGAAAGTTATTTCCAATGGATGTCCCAGTTTCCGTCTTAATTAAGATACTAACTTAATTAGTGTTTCTCTGTAAAAGCTGTGATTATGTCAGTTTCTAAAGAATTAGATCCTCTTATCAGTCAAAATGATAACAGTAGGTATGTATGAGTAGTGGTGTGACTAATAACGTAATGTATGAATAACACCTAATCTCTTGCAGCTATTGTGGTTAAAGACGCATCTTTAACTTGTTTATAACCTTAATTAAATAATGAATGGCAGTAACTATTCTGTTCTGAATCAAAATAGTTCAATTATTAACTAACCGTCAATGTAGAAACATCTACTTCCTCTTTTTCAACGTTTTGAAAGCACCATGCAAGCAAGTTTAGTGTAGCTTCAGGCACTGCTTTATTTACCCAATTCCACAATGAAGGTAATACACAAAAAGTTGACAAGTAAACTTATTTCGTGTTTAATTCCCTACATATAACTTTAAAATATTTTGAAAATTAATTCAAAAGCCTCATTAGAACCATTACTTTAATTTAAACCCTTTGAACAACTTTGCTTTTTGCTAGTTTATCTTATTTAAGGACACTGAGTTTGTCTAAAGCACCTACATTTAGAACTGCTAAAGTTATGTTTTAGACGTTGCGTTGAAATTTGGAGTCCGTGAAGCAAATTTATTTAATCCAATGACTATTAAGTCAATAGGAATTTAATAAGCACGATCACATCCGTTTATAATTTACCATCCCTCACATTAACATACAATATGCCTTGAATGTGTATTTAACGATTTCTTTCAAAATGCCCACATATCTGTCATGCATTGTAAAATAGCAATAATGTTGGCTGCATTCAATTAATTTATTGGCACCGTACATAACACTATTTTATAGCACTCTGTTTTGTATATTTAATGATGCAGAGTTGGTAAGAATTTCAGTAAGAGATAAAAAGTAAGTTAGAAAATATGATACCTATCGTAAAGAGGTGTATATCCATTTTAGATAACAGTTTCTTACAATTGCATATCGTATTACCCAGTAATTAAAAATATCCTACTACCAACGCCTTTAGATTACTCCAGCAAAGGACTCAAAAAAATAACTTTAATTATTTTTCGTTTGGTGTAAGTTATTGCTGCGCTCATTTACCTCCTAACAAACAGTAGAAGTAAGTAGTTTTAAAGCGGCAAAGGTCCGCCAGTTATCCATTCCACAGCGTCGCATAAAGGTTATAGCGTGATATTTATGTGGTAGTAAATGTGGGTAAGAGTTTACACATTTAGTCAGTTAAATGACCTCCAAAATATTTGTAACAAGTTAATAAATGAAACATTGCAATTGAGAATGTGGTAGATGGTAGATACAACCGAGACATAAAGATGAATAATTTCAATCCAAGTTTAATGAATCGTTTGCGAGACACAGCGGATCTTTTACTCAAAGATAACCTTAGACCTGATTGAATGAACACCGATTTAACACGGCAGATAATTATAGCTATAAATAACTATACCGACCTATGATGCGGTTACAATAAAAAATTATATAAAAGGTAAATACAATTTAGGACATCATATTAAAAAAAATAAAAAAATAGGATGAGATTAATATTACCACGGAACAGAGAAGTAATATTACCTACTTGAATTAAGTTCATAGAAGTCTGTCATTATGATAAAAAGGGGCATTTAGTTTCACGTATAAATACTATTGATAATTTTATAAACGAATCGTGATCGGATTTGGCCAAGATTGATTAATTTCATTAGAAATCAAAAATGCAACCCATAAAATCTAAATTCAAATTGATTTACAGTAAGCCAGTCTTTACTTGAATCAATTAAGCATTGTCGTTAAATTTGTCTTTTTGAATTGGTACTTCGTTAAATTTATTTAATAAAACAATCATAAAACATGAATCAACTCAAAGCATTGAGTCGTGCAGTAGATAAATAAAATAAAAGTGAATAGCTTGCGAGCCTTCCTCGGATTCTGAAAAACAAAGATTACGAGCAAGCCGACACAAGCAAGGTTGGTACTGGCGACCACACAACTTGTACAATTAACATGCTATAAAACCAAAAAAAAGTTGGTTGATAAAATAGATTTAAATACATAGTGACATATTTTTGCGAAAGTATAATTAGCGAATTACGAACCTAAAAGTATAATTAGTTAAGGTTTATTATTAATTTATAAATAAAAAAGACAAAAATGGTTTTAAAAATTTTGCATGGAAAATAAAGTATGATGCTACAATTGCTCATCTGCGCTTCCTTAGCTGTTTAAGTATACTATCTACTTCGTATTTCTCAATGACTTGATTTCGGTCATAACCTTAACTAACATCTCTGTGGTATTAACACAAGCTATCCTATAGAGCCGAGATTGCAGAATCGTTGAATGCGCCGCTTGAAAAAACTTTAGCTTCTTTCTTCTTACAAACAAATTGATACAGCTTCTTAGATAGAATTGACTATTTCATTCAGATTCATTCATTATTTCAGACTTTCTTTATTCTATGGCCATCTTGTGTGGCAATGTTCCTAAAGAGGCTATTTTAGCTTGCAAACGCCAATACCGTGGGACCCACTCAATAAAAAAAACTGTAATTCAATCGATATTGCCCTGAAATGTTAGTAATTTGTTAATAACGATTGGTTAATGTTAGAATTTAATATTGTTAACATTAACCTAATCGAAATAATATCTAAATGACAGATGGAGTTGCTACTTCGTTTCATTGTATTTGGGTATTTTTTATTTGCAAAACAAACAATAAAAATATTGGTTGGTATTTTTTGGTAATAATGTAGTTATATGTAGGTACTTAACTTACAAAATCTCCGCCGGGGAATCCCCGCCCGGATTTCCCGGCATCATATTTATGTATGTGAACAATATATTATTTTCCTTGCCGACCAAACTAACAATTGCTTGAACATGCTGACAATGAGGTTTTATCAATGGTGCAAAATGCAGAACATTAGCATACATAAATGAATCACAACCAAATGTTAATTTACTATGTATAATCTTACATCTAATGAAGTATTCAAAAAGATGTTTTTTTTTAATTTTACTTAGTTTAAGACAAATCTTTTTATTGCAAGTATTTTGTTATCACCAGTACTGTTAGTGAGTCACCGAATCATACAGTTCTTGATGCAAATTACTAGTTTAACTAACATAACTTATTATAGAATGTTGACACTAACGGGGCTAAGTCTTAGTAATCTTATCTTCCAGCTGTCACTACAAACGTACTATAAATTTATTTGAATAACAATTCCAAATGTATCGTGCAATATAGTTCTAAGTTGAATCACGTAAATTGCAAAATTGAGAAATAACTCTCGAAGTGGTTTTAGCTACCACTTCAGAGGCTTTAACGTCGGTCCCCTAAAGCTTCGGTACTAGATAAGTATGTGCTGCAAGCAAAGGCTTATTCATCACATGGTTGTAAGAAGAATAGTTGTTTTTTATTTACATCTATTCAAACATTTTAAAGTACCTAACCGGATTGACTCAAGCTGGGTTTAAAAATCACCGCTTCGTTTTAGCTGAGCTCTAGGTAGAGTATAGTTTAACTCATCGTGGGAATTTACCCCAAGTATTCAGCCAAAAATGCAATGTTGCTAAAACATAGAAACATAATGTCCTGTTTGAAATTGATAAGCATTTTAGAACTATGAACCTTTCCCTACCAAATTGAACAGACAGTATTCCTTGAAATTATGTTATGAAAATCTAAGTTTTTTAATTATAAATAATAATAAATAAAAACTTTTATTTCCGTAAAACATAGTTACATTACAATAAAACAATATTTTTAAAAACTTTATAACAAAATAAGTAAGTGTTCTTTTAAAACAATTGAAAGATATACAGCGACTCTACACTAAGCTACGTAAGCTTGTAACGTAGAAGTCTTGGTGGAATTACAAAATTAAAGTTATCCATGAAAAATTAACCAACAAAACTTCAAAGACGATATGGCATCATCGCCGAAAGTGTCATTTCACTCATGAATTAAGAGTGATTTACTGAATTTAAAATTCATTTTAAACTTCAAAGTCTGATGATGTAGGTAGCAAAAAAACAAATAACTGGTGACCTTACATCAAAAATGAATTATACTCAATCCACAGACGTGTCAGTGGCGTCAGTACCTAACTGTCACTCGTAAACACGCTAATTTGGGGAATTTTTCTATCAACATTTTAATCTTTTATATTTAAACCCCAGCTTTCAGTTTGATTTTGTTTGGTTAATGAATAAAGATACGTTCGGTTATTCCGTTTATCCACCCTAAAAAAGCCACCCTAAGGAGGATACTCGGAAACGCGTGTCCTTCTATCCACCCTGAACGGGGTGGATAACCGTAATTCATATAATATGTTTCTTCCGTTTTTCTCACCTGCCTAAGTACAGTCATTAACACAAAAACATACACAAACCCAGTCCAAGAAACTTCGTGAACATTAAAATACTTTAGATGTACATACTTACCTTCTTCTTTGAGCTGAAAATAGTTTGGTTTACTCATCTAACATTCTATGTGACTATTACGTCATTCTAGACGTATCTTTTAATGACACATATCATTGCAATTAATTTTCATTCCAGTTATATTATTGTATGTGCTTAAATATAAATCATAGCTTGATTTAAACTTTAAAATGTCTTTAATTGAAAAAATAAAAATATTGACAAGGGGTAAGGGTCGAGTAGCTTTACATAATGGTTATCAATATCACTTTAAGAAAACATACGCAAATCAAACAACTTATTGGCTGTGTGCTAAACGAAAAATAAACCACTGCGTCGGGACAATTACTGTAATGGTAAATAAAAGTATTATTAATTAATTATTATCCAATAGTTGTAGGATTTTGCACATAACATATTTTCTTTTAAATAAAGATACATTACCCAGTTCGTGCCCAACTAACGCCCCAAAAGCATTGTTAGCTAAGGTATTTTTTTCTTCGTCAATAGCTGTAAAATTAGTTTGGGTTGATGACGAGCTGAAGCTGGAACTAGTCGTTTGAGTATCTCGTTCAGTCGTGGTTTCTTTATCGCCTATATTAACTGCCATTGAATCCCATCTTTGACTTTCTGCCATATCCAATGATTCTTGGCTATCACATTGAGTCATATCATCGTCTATTGTGTCCGGCACATACTCGTACTTTCCTAAAAAATGTGTCGTAATAACTTGTAGCGACAAACATTGATTCAATATATTATACAGGATACTTCTATAATGTACTTACTTTTTAATGACATAGTGGAATATGCACAGTCAAATTTATTAATTTTATTTTTAGCAAATTTATTATTAAATTGCTTTATTGTAAATGTCAAATGTTTTTTTGTTTTTTTGTTTTTTTTTTTGTAAACTTTTTTAACTTTTAGTTATTTGTATCCCTCCGGAACGTTACGTCCTATTACCGGAATGTCCAGTCGGTTCATTAAGTCTACTTCCCTGAATGTCCATTTTCCTAAACGTCCTTTTTCCTAAACGTCCTTTTCCCTGAACGTCCATTTCCCTGCATGTCTTTTCCCTAAACATCCTTTTCTCTGAACGTCCATTTCTCTGAACGTCCATTTCCCTGTATGTCATATCCCTAAAATAGCGACTGCCATCTGACCTACACAACCCCACAGGGAAAGGCCCAACCAAGTGCAGGTTTCCTCATCATATTTTCCTTCACCGTAGGAAAAATCGGATAATGTACTTAAGTTAGAAAAAACTCATTGGTACATAGCTTGAGAGTGGGCGCGAACCCAGACTCTTGGGGAGTGGGCTCGCGCTCAAACCAACTGAGCTACCGACGCTACATTTTACATACAATCCCAATTGAAGTGTTCTAATGGTAATTGCTAATTTATTTCTGTATGCGTTCCATGTTCTGCAATGCAATCCGCTAATCGCACATGTAGGTGAATAAATTAAAATAAATTATGCTACCTCTTTTTTATCTAAACTTGACATTTAATGATTCATGCGTGTGTAATGACATAAGGGGACACAATGACACTATTCTCCTTTGTTTCTAAACTAGGAAAAGCGTTGTTTATTTCAATATTATAAAATTACGTAATGGACGGGAATAATACAATACAGTTTATAAAAAGCAGAAAAGGAAAAACTTGTCTGTTAAGAAATGGGTTCAAATATAATTTCAGTAGGAAAAACAAGATAGGTACTACCCTGTGGAGGTGTTGGAAACGTGACGAATGTTCTGCAACAGTTACTTGTAAATCAAGTGAAGTGATTCGTGAAAGTAAGGAACATACTTGTCAGGCTAATGTAATAAAAAATGAAATACAAGTTATATTGAATGAATGTAAAAAAAATGTATGTCGAGATTTACGTCCCATTCAACAAATCTTCGATGATAATTTTGTGGAGTTTAAGATGAAGGGGGAGGAATACAGAGAGGCTATGCCATCTTTTTCTTCGATAAAAAATCAATTATATAAAGCCAGAAAAGATTTTTTGAAAGTGGACAGGCTTCATTACAACAATTTACGAGATATCAAATTATCATCGACATTGAATGACAATTTTTTACTTTGTGAAGATGGTGAGGATGAAAAAATTATTATATTTGCGTCGCCTCTCGTAAGAAGATTTCTCAAAGGTTACATTGGCATTTATTATGCCGACGGAACGTTCAAAGCAGCTCCTCCACCCTTTTATCAATTGTACGTTCTACACATTGATCTTGGATCAACCATAACTTCTACTAATATTGTACCAGCTATTTATGCATTCCTGCCAAACAAAACAGAGGGGACCTACCTTAGGTTATTCCAACTGATAAAAGATAAACTTCATATAAAAATTAGCCAATTTAAGAGTGATTATGAAATAGCTCCTATGAACGCTATGCGTACAGTCTTCTCCGGTGTTCAATTAACAGGGTGTTTTTATCACTTTAATAAGGCTATATGGCGCAATGGCAAAGAATTGAAAGTAAACAAGACGAGAGAAGGCAGAAAAGTCTTGAGAATGGTCGCCCTTCTTCCGCTTTTACCTAGTAATAAAATAGATGAAGCCTTAAATGCGATATGGAATGACGCTCCGCGATCTCCGGAAATGAGCAAATTTATAAAGTATTACCAACGTCAATGGGGGTCCAACATAACACCTGCATTTTTGAGTTGTGCAGGAGATAAACATCGCACTACGAATTCACTGGAAGGATGGCATCGTAGGTTAAATTCCAGAATACCTAAAACGCCTAATTTATATTTAGTTATCTATTCTTTAAAAAAGGAATCTTTACATTATGATTGTATCATCAATAAAAGTTTATTTCAAACATTGACCCGAAAAAATAGAAGATTGCAAGACATTGTTTTCGATAAAAAATACAAAAGCTTGCTAAGTACATTACAAAATGGTGAGATGGACACAAACTGCTTTTTGAAAAAGATTATTTATTTACGATTAAAATGCAAACAAAAATTAAAAACATGTTGATTTTATACTTAGGTACTTTAGGTAATTTTTAATTCAGTATTTTCGAACGAGGAACGTCATTTAATTATTTTTTTTTAGTAACATGAAAAAAGCTTTTGTATTTTTTATCAAAAATTAAATCTTTTGCAATCTCAATACTCAATACTCAATAATTTATTGCTTCCTTAAATGACAAATAAGTACATGCAGTCACAAATTTCTGAATTAAGAATTTATTATTACATTAGTCTTTAAAGATATTATTTAAAATACATATTGTGTTAATTTCGTTTCCTTAAAATTTGGTGGTTCAGTGCACGAAGGCACTTAAGGTATGGCCGCCCCTAATCATAAGAATTATTTTTTTCATCCTTCCAATGGATTTGTAGTGTAGTTAATAAATAAGCTATTATTAATGTAGGTATGTCTTAAATTAGTTTATTTTTATTACACATCTAATAAAAAATGATGTTTTTCTAACATTTTATTTTTTATTATAATCAATCGATTATCCCTTGTATTTGGAGAAAATAACATCATCAGGTATTAAGGGAGCGAGGTATCGAGGAAGTAGACATTGTAGGAAGTAGACATTCAGGGAAGTAGACATTCGAGGAAGTAGACATTGTAGGAAGTAGACATTCAGGGAAATAGGCTTTCGAGGCAGTGGACATTCAGGGAAGTGGACTTACGGAGACAGGACGTTAAGGGAAGTAGACTTAATGAACCGACTGGACATTCCGGTAATAGGACGTAACGTTCCGGAGGGATTTGTATAAGCATCATCCAACATTATTATTACAGGAAAATACTGTGATGAAAACAAAACCACACATACAGTTATGTAAACAAGATTTCACTAAAAATGTAATTGACTCGCATATAAACCAATGTATCAACGAAGTAACCACTTCACTAGATCCGGTGCCGAAAATCTATAAAAACATGGTAGCGTCACTTAATGAAGATGATGTCGACTTACTAAATGAAGTTCCTGAATTTACAAAAATTAAAACTACTTTATATGAACATAGAAATGCAGCATTGGGTTTAAAACAACTTAATTTTAAAAAAGTTGCCGAAGTTGTAGTGCCGAAAAAATACGAGAACTTTTTATTAGCTGATTTCATAGATGAAATAGACAATATTCGGATTTTGATATTCTGTAACAATTTCGCAAGAGACCAAATTGGTAAACTCAAAAATTTCTTTGGCGATGCAACTTTTAGAATATGCCCCAAACCGTTTAACCAAGTTTTCAGTATACACGCTGATATGAACAGTACCACGACTTCAACAAATATAATACCTTTGGCATTTGCAATTATGAGTGACAGAAAGAAAAGCACTTATTTAACGGTATTTAATTTAATCAAATCCCAAATTCCTGCATGGAATCCCGCAACATTCACGCTCGACTACGAAAAAGCTACAATGGGAGCATTAAAAAGTGTATTTCCAAATATATTGCTACATGGCTGCTACTTTCGTTATGTGAAGTCCATTCAAAAACGAGCAGATAAGCTAGGTATCAATAAATACCCAAATACAAAAAGATTAGTGTTACTTACGGCAAGGTTGCCACTATTACCTTCAAACTTGATTAATGAAGGCTGGTTGTTTGTGAAATCATTTTTATTAGACGATGAAAATAATATGGCGGCATTTGTGAAATATTTTGAAAAAACATGGCTCAAGGACGAAACCTTTGTGGCTGTTTGGAATTCATTCGGGGTGACTCATAGGACAACAAATTCATTAGAAACCTGGCATAAAACAATATCACATGAAATTAAAGACAAACATCCACATTTAGCTAAGTTTTTGGAATGCGTGCAAAAAACGCACAGTTCTTCGCTAATACGTCTGCTGCAGCAAAAAAATTTAGAAAACGATTGCAAATATACATTAAAAGGGACGAATTTATCCAGGATACGCAACTACGTCTACTCAATAATGAAATAAGCGTTGGTCATTTTCTGGACATATTGCAAAATTTATAAAAAACCACCAGCCCCGCTTCGGCTTTCTATCTTATAGTACCATGTACCTACAATTTAGATTTTAAGACTATTTTATGTTATTCGCTTAACAATAAATATTAAATTAAAACTTAAAAGATATTGATTTGATTCAACTGTACTTGGGGTAAAAAATCGGAAGAAACATATTATATGAATTACGGTTATCCACCCCGTTCAGGGTGGATAGAAGGACACGCGTTTCCGAGTATCCTCCTTAGGGTGGCTTTTTTAGGGTGGATAAACGGAATAAGCCGATACGTTATATGTTTTTGCCAACCCCTACATCAGTGTCTCTTTCAGACACAATAGCTAACACATTAAAGACAAGACATATAAGTTAATATTGGTAATATAGGTTAGGTGATTATGAATAAAGGGGGTTAGCATATAACGTATCTATAGCATAAAAATATCATTTATTCATCATCGCCCAAAATCAAGCCAGTGTCACTTGTTTGCTTTGTCAAAAACAATGGTACCTATATAATTTCTCCTTTAGCAGAATTGGAGCTAAGATTCGCAGCTGCATGTAGCTAGGTACGAGTATAGCACATGCTAGTAACGATAACCCCGCGGCCTGGTCTCCGGTGTCGCAATACCAACTTTCCTCGTTTTGACCCCGATTCCACGTATTTATAAAGACTAACTGCTAGCTAATGCGTCCGCCAGATTTTACTTTCATGGGTTTACCGATTTGTTCGTGAAATTTACGAAGACAATTAAATTTTTGATTTTTTGATAAGTGGGAACCATCACTTACTGATCTGGGAAACATTACTCACAACGCAAATTGCGGTTAAGATAATTAAAATCTGATATGACTTGACATGCAAGTTTCTCATAAAGTACTTTGATGGCGACCTAGAATAGATAGTTGATATTTTAGAAAAAAATGAATCACAAACCATACAATGTTTATGAATTAAAAGCTAAGAATCATCTCGAAAGCTCGATCGAAGATCATAATGATTTATAGATTGGTATTACCGCTTACAGCAGACGCTCATGAACTCACGCGCAACCCAAAATAGATGATCTATTTTAAACTTAGTAATGAAAGTTTAATAAGGAAACGAACGTTTATTTATTATGCAATAGAATACACTAATGAGGAGCTCTGGTTACTATACTTAATTAGTAATAAATACAGAAACAACATTTATTGAATTCATTGTAATATCTTTTGGAAAGTAAGGCAGGGCTTTTAGTCGAGCGTTTTATGGTTTTTGTAGAAAGTGAGTCTGAATGAAGGACAAACGTTCAGTTAATCATGCGTCCGCGCAGCTTTCAATGCAATTTCCTGCTTTATGGTTCGGTTAAGTTACGAATGACATCATCTATATTTCGAATGCATCCAATTATGCAACAATGTATAAGAATATTGATAAATATGGTTTACTTATGCTATACTTAACTACTTCAAATTCAAATTAAATGAGTGCCAACAAATATGCTATATTCCGCATCTTTTTACGTGTCAGTAATGTGGCTTTGCAGCACGCACTCATCTAAGTATTCATCTTAGGTATATAATGACCATATTTCAATAACATATAATTTTAAGAAAAACCTACATAAATTAAACATAGGTATAATCTTTCTATATAGGTAGTTTAATACTTACCAAACTACTCCTAATTTCAGGACCTCCAAGACATAGACTACGCCATGGACGGCATCGAAGAAGAAGAAGAAGACGAGGAAGCCGCCAGTTCCAATACTCGGACGGTGACAGCCACCATAGTCGAGCCATCGGACTCCTCACCTGAAGCCTCACCAGCTGTCACGCCCTCGGCCATCATCAGGACGTCCACGGGGTACAGACAAACTGTGGTGTCGGCGGTAGATCCTATCGCTGCGACCAATGAGAGACCAAGGATTTTAGATGACTGTAAGCACCTTTTGATTAGCTAAAAATGTTTAGTAAGTCAAAGTAAAATAACCAATTGTCACAAGGCTACTTCTTGTATTTTCAACAATTAGATTACAAACTAATTAGATATTAAAATTTGCCAGAGATCCCTGACCCTCTTTATTTTATGTAAACCAGATTTCAAGATGAGACCAATCATACACTACAGACATTTCTGAACAACTTCTCTTCGAAGGCACCAGTATCTTTGTCCGTATTGACCCTAATGACCCTTCATGCTTACAGCGGCCCTGACCCCCATGGAGCGGTCGGCCATCCGGCGCGCGGCTCTCACCAACATGGGGAGCGTGGTGCGCGCGGGCAAGTGCCAGGCGCCGCAGCCGCGCTGGCTCTCCATCAAACAGATCGCCCCGGCCGCTAACGTCGTGTAAGTCTATTCAGCCCTTTTACCGCGTAACCAGCGTCGATTTGAACTCGACGTCGACAACTGTTTTCATAGGCTAAATTGTTAACAATGGCGGGTCTCTAGCCAATGAAAACAGTTGTCGACGTCGAGTTCAAATCTACGCTAGTTACGCGGTAGCCCCCCTGGTCTATTTCACCCTGACATAGACCTACTTAATCATGAGGTATAGGCACCAGAAATGTAAATGAAAATCGTAGAAAGAGGGTCAAAGAAAAGTCGAAAATACCCAGAAAAACTTGGACAATGACGGCTGTGCACGAAACAGCGTAACTTACTTTCTAACATGGTAAAAACCAGCATTGCTGCTACTTAGATCTACATACTAAAGTTTTACCTGCGCACTATCAAAAAATTTGTAAAAAAATATCCATGAGCATTGAAGCTTCACCTGTGCCTATTCAATTTTGTTTGATTGAGTATTTTTAGATGTATTAATATTTTCTTGCGATATTATCATTCGTATCTTTTCTATTTATTGGCTGTTCCTAAATCGTTTTAGTATCGATCTGATTCTGATGATTAAAGATTCTTTTTATTTTGAATATTACCTGTAATATAATTAATGAAATTAAACAGATATATGCCGCCATGCGTCCAACTACATCGCTGCGCCCCTGACTCCGGTTGCTGTTACAACGATAGCGAGATGTGCGCGCCCATTAGCGGAAAATATGTCGCCATTCCTCTATATGTAAGTAAAATCTGAAACTTAATTTAAAATTGCTGGTCTTGACCAATCACACGTTCAATGATCGAATGGTTACATTTTTATTATTTGCAGGCTGTAAGTTAAATATTTTTTAAGGCTTACAAAAATCTCTGTTTCAGCAACCAAACATTTTTTTTTCTTTTCTAATCAATAGACCCTTAAATGCAAATAAGACTAACGTTTAATCTACCACTTCCAGCTGCATCAAGCCGACGGCAACTTCAGCGTCGCCCGCATGCTGTTTTTCAACCACACTCGGTGCGCGTGCGTCTCTAAGTCCACCTTCCAAACCACGCGGAGGCTGGACGTCAGCCACGCCTCGCAGCGAGAGGTGAAGAGAGAGGAAGAGGAGCGCCGCGCGGTCGACGAGCAGACCTCCCGGCGAGCCATCGAGGACCTGCGAACCAAGCTGCCGACGGAGGAACCCAGCTTTGAGAATGACGAGGAATCGAGCGCTCAGTTACGCAGGTATTTGAATGATTGATATTGATTGATTAAAATTGTGTTGGCGCAACAGTAGGTCACTAATTGGTGTTGTTAAAATGAATATAAAGCAAAGGTCTGCTTTGCACAATCTTTTGAATCCTTAAGTGGAAATAATTAACCTGTAATATGATCATGAAAGTATGTTTGGAGCTTATTAGTACTATGTTTAGCCAGGCTAACGAGTTCTCCGCAAATCACGTCTTAAGTACTGACTTAACTAACTGCAGAATAGTCGTTTAACAAAAGGCATAGGAACATATTTCGTTACATTCTAATGCAGAATTTTTGCCATTTTTGATAACCTTCACTCCAAATCATCCCCAGGTGTACCTGCCCCACGCTTTTCCACTCCAAGCTGACCTCCGACTCGTGCAGCTGCACCTGCGAGTGGAGCGACGCGCACCGCCGCCGCGACTGCCTCTCTCTATCCCGCGGCCGGGAGCACTTCGGGCTCAAGGACCGCGTGTGCGTCGCGCGCGGGGACTGCTCGCTGCCCGCCTGCGACTACGGGCCCTACGAGGTCAGCGCGGGCAGGTGCCCCACCAGGTGGTACAAGCGGATACGACTCAACGCCAAACGCAACATGGACAAATACGTGTGATTGACAAGTGAAAGTTCCTGGTCTAGAGATGTGCCATGTCTTGGAGATTGATGTGTTGTATAGTCGTCCGTAGCTGCAATTTATTTTGCAAGCTACGAGTAGGTTTTTAGTTGTAGCGTCGAGGACTTTAGGTTTTTTGTCTTCAGAATGTGAGACGGAAATAATGTGCTTTTGTAAATCAACGTTACTCTATATTAGCGTTTTGTCTAAAGAAAAGTGGTAATGTATATGTTTATGTATATGCTTATAGTATAGGTATTTTGATGCTTCTTCTAAGGACATTATCTTTACCGAACCATAAATATTACAAAGTTCTCATATATCCAATATTGTACCATAAGAAACACGCTGAGAACTAAACCTGCTTATTTCTTGCTTACGAATATCTGTTGATATCTTTATTGTATCCTAGTTACTGAAAACATTAATTTTACCATGAAATCGACTATGCTGCGGAGAGTGTCGCATCTTTACATAATATTATATTTCTCTATAAAATGAGTACATACATAATGTTTACACCTAGAATATAATGTGTATAATGAGCTACAATTTCGCCATTAAGAATACACAAATGACGTATTAGTTAAATGTATTTATTTATTGCATTATTTAAGTCGCCATCTATCCATCTTTGAATATAAATCAATAGGCACAATTAGGTTTAAGTATAGAGTAAGTTCCTAAATATGATATATTATAGGTATTTTTTTAAACCTAACCTAAATATTGTTATTTTAAATTAGTAAGTACGTATTGTAAATAAACACATTTTTAATACACAGCATTTATGCCTTTGTCTAACCTTTAATAGTTTAAGGTTAAAATAATTTAACGTTACAATAATATAATCTACTACATTGCCTTACGTGCAATTACTCTCACTTTTTTATTTTCACTTTTTAAACTAGAGAATTTGTTCTTTTAAGCAACAAAGAAGAGGTTGTTGATTATTCAAGCGGTACTTAACGTTTATTTGGGAAGCTTTGAAAGAAACGTGTGATCAAAACTCGGTGGAGGTGACCGGCGCAAAAAAAACAATTCAACACAAAAATATCGCCCCTCCTATAAAAGCTTGAGAGATGTCAAACGTTCAATTCAAACATTTTGTTTAAAGATAAATAGGTAACTTTTAACCAATAAATTATATACTTACCTACAATATCAAGCGAGACTGTCAACAAAATCACCGAAATCTTTCAAATTCCAACTTCACCTAAACCTTCGAGTATTCTATCAATCGTAACATTTTTCCCCAAAATACACAAAGTAGTCATAAAAATGAAAAACAAGACAAATCTTTCAAATCAGAACTATATTACCAACAAAGCGCGTGCAACAGTACGTGTACGTCACGTGCAACAGTAAAATTACGTCACGTACAACAGTACAAGTACGTCACGTGCAACAGTACAAGTACGTCACGTACAACAGTACGCGTACGTCTAGGTGGCGAGCGTGCAGAGCAGCGCGGTGCCGCGCTTGACCCAGAACGTGGCGGGCTCGGGCCCCGCGGGCAGCTCCACGGCCGCCACGAACGCGCCCGCGCGCAGCGGCGTGTAGTACAGCGGGCACGTGTACTTGTCTGCGTAAACATGGAGAGTCAGGGGGCTGCCGGTGCTAGTGTATATGTTACGGCTAAAACCCGAAGCGCGGCTGCACCTTGTTTTAGCCGGTTAGAACTAGGTGTAGCCACTTACTCTTAGTTAAACCAGAAAAAGGAGAAAAAACATCAATAGGTTAGGTTAGTTAGGTTACTTCTTTGATGCCGCCCAGAAAAAGGATTCCCGCGTAGCGGGACTCCGTCGACTCATGATTGAAGCCAGTTTTTATATACATATATAGGTATATATATTTTTGTTACAGTTCGCCATATTAAAAAAAACTACTAACCGGCTAAAACTTGGTGTAACCGCACTTCGGGTATTAGCCGTAACATATATACTCTTGCTATCTAAGTTGGTGTCTAGATAGAGGCACGTTCGATGACAGTGGTTTAACCACGAAAAACTCACTTTGGGGGTCCTTATATAAAATGTATATGTTACAGCCAAAGTAATAAATCTGGATATTATATATACTGTCTAGCCATTATATATAATGTCTACTCAATTTAGATAAAGTGATAATTGACACAAAATTAATCACATTAACTGGCTATTTTATATAATATCTTCGAAGACTTGGATAATGTAATAAAACAAGTAGATATTCGTTTGTGTTACGGCTAAAACCCGAAGCACGGCTGCACCTAGCTTTAG
Organism: Emmelina monodactyla; assembly: GCA_916618145.1. Lineage (NCBI taxonomy): Eukaryota > Metazoa > Arthropoda > Insecta > Lepidoptera > Pterophoridae > Emmelina > Emmelina monodactyla. The sequence goes on from OU745300.1 coordinate 995,673, forward strand.
CCGGTTAGAAACATCAATAGGTTAGGTTAGTTAGGTTACTTCTTTGATACCGCCCAGAAAAAGGAGTCCTGCGTAGCGGGACTCCGTCGACTCTGATTGACGGCAGTTTTTATATATTTCACGGCTAATACCCGAAGTGCGGTTTTTTGCGGGCGGGAAGTTTTAGCCGGTTAGTAGACTTTTTTATATGGAAAACTGTAACAAAAAATATATTCCTATAAATATAAAAACTGGCTTCAATCATGAGTCGACGGAGTCCCGCTTCGCGGGACTCCTTTTTTTGGGCGGTATCAAAAAAGTAACTTAACTAACCTAACCTATTGATGTTCTAACCGGCTAAAACTAGGTGTAGCCGCACTTCAGGTATTAGCCGTAAAACAATTCAGCTAGGCCATATTATTACTTTGGCTAACTTTGACACGCTATTATGATTAATGTCCAGATAAAGTGATTAATTTATTACATTGTCTAGTCAATTTGGCTATTATAAATAATTACCAGTCATTATGTATAATATCCATTTAATCACTATGACTGTAACATATATATAACCAACAAAGTGGCTGTGTGGGTAAAGTTTTTTTTGTAGTTTGTGGACAATATTTTCCTACGAGCCAATTTGTCAGATACAATGGGTGTTTGTTTCTTTTTCACGCAAAAACTACAGAACGGATTTGGATGAAACTTGGTGAAATGCAGGGCATAGATAATATGACCCTAAGTACCCACTTTACTCTCAGGTATGTCCAGTAGAATATGCCTAAAGCAAAAATGTTGCCTCTAAATCCTCTCTAAAGAAATCTATGCTTCTTTATATCCCTCTGTATTGTTTGATAGAAACATATCTGCTTCTGTATACTCGTATCTACTACTACAGCTACTAACTGCGCGCGCGCCGGCCCGTGACCCGCACCGGCCTGAAGTGTATGGGCGACATGGGGAACACCAGCTGCATGGGCAGCGGCTCCGCCAAGCACGCGTCCTTCCTGAACCACGACGCGCCCTCCAGGAACAGGCCGCTGGGCGGGACAGTTAGCAGTCAGGAGGGGTAAACAGGGTGGTTTTAATAATGAGGTCTAACGCTATCCTAACAGGCATCTTGTGCTCAACGACAGGCTGTTATGATAAAGGTCTGATGGGATAAAAGCATTACTTACCAAGTAAAAAATGGCTTGTTTAAGCTAAGTAATTGCGTAAAGACATGTCAAACATTGGAGATTCTTCTGCTTATAAAAGAAACAAGTAGAGGCCCGACTTATTTAACTAAAAGTTTACACGAACGACCAAGAAGTGAAAAAATCATCAAATCAGTAAAACCAGATATTTTACGTAGAACAAGGGCATAAAATATAAAGTTTAGTTAATAACATAGCATGAACAAACTCAACTACAATTCTCATAGCTCCGCTTTTTCCAGCTTCACGTTGAATCTGTTTATTTTTTATAACTTTTTTAGCTTTGCCTTATTAACCTATTAGAATATCCTATGCTTAACACTTTACGCGTTATCATACCTAAAATGAAATAAATGTAATACCGTATATAGACGCCCCCGTCCCTGGGCGGGCGCACGAAGGAGCTCTCCTCGGCGGCGGTGACGGTGAACTCCCACGTCAGCGTGTCGATGGGCCAGCTCTCCCCGCGCGCCGTGGTCTGGTGGGGAGATGAGAGGTATGTGAGGAGTAGGGTTGCCATCTTTTTTTGACAACAAAAACGTAGAGAGTGGTTTGGATAGGAAAAAAATAAAGTATTAGGAAGAAAAAAAAGTATTTTTCAAATTTTATGTGTGTCGCTATCAGAATTCACGCCAACAGCGCTGTCAGCGCCAATAATCCGTTCTGAATCAACCGTAAGCGCGCTGATGACGAAGCTAACGCTGCCCATCATGGTCGCGAGTGTAATCACTGTCGGCGTGAATCGGAAAGATAGGTAACATTTTCTTCAGCAATTATAAATCGTTAAGTACCCATGAGTATGTTTACGCTTCACAATAAAGGTTGAAAATAAAGTATTTTTGCATACTTTATTGGTTTGTTAAAGTACGAGTATAAAGTATAATTACCAAAAATGAAGCAGGATACGTTATTATAAAGTATGGTTGGCAAGCCTAATGAGAAGAGAAGGCGCGGGGTCTGGTTATCTCGCATCAACCACCCACCTGCATGACGGCGGTGAGGAAGCCGGTGGGCGCGGCCAGCGCGGGCAGCCACACGAGCGCGGGCGGCGCGCGCGGCGCCGCGGCCCAGCCCTGCAGGTGCGCGCCGCGCTGCGACAGCTCGCGCGCCCACGCCGCCAGCGGCTTCAGCGACTCGCGCCCTAGAACAAATCAACATCTTCATCATCATCATCAGCCCGTAGCCACCCAATGCTGAGTGTAGGCCTCTTGTAATGCACGCCATCTTCTTCGATCTAGGGCTTTTCTTCTCCAGTCTTTCCCTGCCAGCTTGACCAGGTCATCGGTCCATCTCATTGGTTGCCTGCCTACGTTTCTGTGACCAGTTCTGGGTCTCCACTCCAGTACAGCTGTCCCCCATCTGCCATCTTAGGTATAACAAATTACCCACCCAAGCTTTACCCCGGTGAAATTTTGCATGTCGTCAAAAACGCGAAATTTTGGATTTAGGCTTACTTTTCATGTATCTTATAATTATTTATGAATGTACTTTCTTTACATACAAACCCTAAATGAAAGTGAAAATTAAGTACAATCAATATCATAGTTTAGAGTTAGCGAAAAAACAAACAGAGTGGTGACATTCATTCATTTTAACCATTCCCCTATGAAAAATTTAAGGTTAGATCGATAACAAATTCTTTGATAGATCCCACAGGGCAATCTTAACAAAATTCTAAAAAACACTCATTAGGAAGAGCAACACCTTACCTTTCTTCCAGAACGAAGGTACTTTCCCCTCAAAGATGCACTGGTACATTATCTCCAGCTTTTCTGACATCACCACCAACCCCGCGATTGCCCGACGCAGCTCCTACATTAATGATTTGTCGTTTATATCTTAATTAGATATGTAATTTGGTCCTCCTATCTTTAAAGAAAGTCGTATCGGCGACATGAAAAATATGTTTATGTAGTAAGCAAATATGTTCAAACAATATTGGACTTTATCGCTTTGCCATAGCAAAGTACTAACTCAAAAAAATATGTACTTTTCTCGATTTTTGGCGCAAAAATTCACCTCTCAATCTTTCAACCTCAAATTTTGACCATAGTATGCTACACAACATCTTTTGATTAGAGTATATATATAAAAAATATGCCAGGCTTGCGTTTTAGACTCTAATTTTAACTTGAACACTTACACGTATGCCGATACTCATATAATTGATGAGCACGTTGTAGTACCCAAGTTCCTGCAGCAGCGACACACACATGGGCATCACGATCTCGGGGCCCATCATTCGCTCACAAGTCTCTATGTCGATCGTGCTTGGTAACTTCGACAGCATTTCTGTTGCTAACTCATCAACCTATTGTAAGGATTCGATTAACTGATTGTAGATCAGTTGACATAAATGCGAGGAACGTTATAATAAGTATGTAAAGATTTAACGTATATCTATTTGTTCTGTTATTAAACATGTTTCCTAATATAAAGAAAAATAGTTAAACTTTAAAAATTATGTTTAAATTTTTTTTTTATATGCCGTGGTTTTCCAGATACTTTCAGACAGGAATATCAGTATTCATATTAGAAAACAGCTATATTAGAAAAAGCAAACGAGTAACCTACCTTCTGATCCTGGTCAATCCCGCCTGCACTGCCACCGCCTCCAGTAGTCGCAAGTTGGAACAACGTAGCGCACATTATTATTGCGTCCTGTTCAAAAAGTTTCTTCAATCAGACAAAAAAAAAAAAAACTTTGGGAATTAATGTAGATGGATGGAAAAGTATAGGGAGACCAAAGAAGGATTGACTGTATGAAAGACGATATGTTTAGGAAAGGAGTGAGTGCCTAAATGATGGCTGTTAGAGGAAAATGGAGGTAAGAAACATTTTGTGCCGACCCTACTTGAATTGGGATATGGGCAAGGAGATAATGACCCTTTCCGCCTTGCCTACAGTCTGGCCACCGAGAGAATGCGTTTGTGACACATGCCATTAGTGTTGGGGTAAAACAACATTGATAAATATTTTTTCAATCAACATTAGAAAAAAAACTTGTTTATCTTATTTATATCTTATTTATAATATAAAAATAGTTTTATGTTGTTATGAGTTAAAATTTCTAGGTGAAATAAAAAAAAACAAAATCGAAACCATATTGTTTTATTGTAGGTACGTAAATAATAAGATTAAGGATACTTGTATAGCGTTAATTTTGAAGCTAAGCCCAAGGTGGAAAAGAACTAGCAAGAAAATCCAACTGCAGCCTTTTAACAAAGGAAACTCAATAGCATTGTATTGGCAATGATATGGTATAAGTCTCAGCACCCGATGACCGTACTGCAGAGCCAATTCATCTATTTCAAATCGAACATTTGCCGATTTATTTTCTTTCACTAACCGCAATAGTTATGCTTCAAGCATGTCCATATTTACGTAGATATCATGTTTTTATATCGCTACTAATTCAGATTTTTTATTAGTAATTGATTGATAACTTTAAAATTGACTGATATTTTAGCACATCCCTACGAAAATATCATAAGTACATAACCTTGCACTATTTAGAAGTTGTGCTGTTTATTTTTTTGAAAATATATATTTTATTAGTAATTATTACCCTTACAGTAAGCCCTCAGTTATAAAATTTAAAATCAGTGTGAAATCCTATCATTTTATTACTTATTATTTGTTTGTAGGGTCAAAATAGACGACTTTTTTTTCGTTTATTTAGTTATTTAGTAGACGGTCTTTCAAAGTTACCTTGTTATTTCAAACACAATGTGTCAGAAACGCATTCTCTCGGTGGCCGGACTGTAAGAGCTGTATACGTTCAACAACATCGGTGAAGTCGCGGCACGACGCCAGGCTGGTATTCGCTACATGTAACATACGGTGGCGAGCGTGGCGACGTCCGCGGAGGCATGTTGTCCGAGTGACTCCGCGCGCTCGGTGGCGGGCAGCATCTCGATGAAGTCGCGGTACGACTCCAGGCTGCCGTCACGGGGAATGTGGTATGCCGGTATCGGGGATAGCCTAAAGAACAGGCCAGATAAAGGTAGTTACTAATAAAGTTAAAGGTTGGAAAGTCGATTCAAGGATTATTAATTAATTTCAAGAAACTAACACCCTAGCCTATTAAGTTGGTTAAAAGAAGTGAGTCGCTTTGAACTTGAACAACTCACCTGTAGAACTGCGTGTCCAAAGCCTCCTCACAGAAGAACTGGTTGATGTAAGCTATGAGCACCCTCTTGTCCCAGTCATCAGTGATATGCCCTCCGTAGTTGATAATAGCGAATAGATACCGCAGCGCGTCCCACGGGACTTCTTCGTACTCTTCTAGGTAGTTCGCTAGCAGATTGTCGGAAACCTATAGCGGTGATGTAGAGTTACGTGTATATTGAAATTATTTGCACGGGCGTATGGGACTGAGTTTTTGTTTTTTTGTGAAAGTGATATATTTTAACGACGTGATATATTTTCAACGACAATCGTCAATTTTTCAAGGCTAGGACGAATTGGGAAACTATACAGGGTGATCTAGAATTGGGCAAAGAGTTAACCGTGACTCTTAATTGTTAATATTTTTGAAGCTAAGTTTAGTGGGATTATTTATTAAATAAAATAAAATAAAAATCATTTATTTCATCATTAAGTAACTTAATGACATTCGATGAAAGTCAAAATATCGATCATCAGCTTATCATCAGTAGGCCGAGAGAAAAAAGCTGGAGGAAAAAAACTCGGCACTCTTTTGTCCATCACCAAGTATACAAAATCAAGGCATACAACTACACCAAGACAAAATAAAAACGTAAGGTCACAAGACGGTTAAATTGAAGTAAGAAAATACAACTACTAATTCTAGTGTCTTGTCTTGGTCTAGATGCTTACAGAGTAGTTAATAGTTAGAATAAGACACACATAGTTACAATAAGATACAATCTAAAGAAACGGATACGGGATAATATTGGAACGAAGTTCCTTATTTTTTATGAAAAGAGTAGAAAATGTATTAAGTATGGTTTACGGCTCGTAACGACTATCCTTTAGATCAAATTTAAATCAAGTACCTGCCGTCATGCCTGCGTTTGAACTCAAACTTCTGCATCAAAGCCTCAACTCACATCAAAGTCCCCATCATTGAAGCTGTAGACCGCGTTGTACCCGAGCTGGCGGAACCGCTTCCTGGCGATCAGCGCGCAGTGGAAGAAGGAGACGCAGAACAGCAGCCGGCGGTACACCGGCGTGGCCTGGTCGAACTTCTCCTCGTTCACGTTCGCGAACAGGCGGACCAGGTTGCCTTTTATACCCTGGATGGAAGGTATAAATAGGTAAGCTTACCCACGGGAATTAGGTACCCGTTATCACTTTTTGCGTGAGAGTTAAAAACATAAATACATTCATCCATTCTCACAAACTTACGCGTTCTTAACATAAATAAGATGGGAAAACATTTGAAGTGAAAATTCTGCTTAGTTGGTAACTTTTCTACCATTTTTAATCAGCAAGATTTTACTTCAGGATAGTGTATAATTCAGGGTAATCTGCAACCGCTACCTACCGATATACTTTTACTCAAAAATAAACAATCACTATGTTCTACTTCTCTATTCTATTATAGTACCCACCTGCGGCGGCTCCGTGGTCATTTTGACGCTCCGCTGCAGTATATTGAGCGGGAACTTGTCGTCGGGCATGGACGACAGCCACAGGCGGAAGCGGGAGTGGATCCGCGGGTTGTCGAGCCCCCGCAGCTGGCCCAGCCACTCGCACGCCAGGTGGCAGTTCGCCAGGAACACCCAGCCGCCCTCGCGCATGCCTTGCTGCAGCATTCTACACAATTGATAGACTTCGGTGGACTGTTGCGGTCTCGACTAATGAATCAATCGTTAAGGTTAAGCAACGTCGGCCGCGGTTAGTTTTAAGATGGGTGACCGCGGTAAAACGCTGTCCCGAAAACTTCTTATGTTGTAAGCTCTTGGTACTCGTCAAACCAAGTAAGATGTATATTAGAAGAAAAAAATGCTGCCAGTAAAGTTCCGTCACCTTTACTGACACTTCTAAGGCCTTAATCGGCGGTTCCCAAATCTCTGACACTAGATTAATAAAAGGGAAATAAATAATCATGTGCCTGTAAATTTAAGAGTTTATTCGATCACTGCATCATCACTTTTCTATCGTTAGTTAATTATGGGTAACTAGACCGAACTTCTTAAATCCGTAGAGTCGAAGACGCATCTACAAATAATAACAGCAATACTCTGAAGCTGCTAAAAGCTTATACCCTCAAGTGAACTGCCAACAAGTACTCTCATTCACCACACTCCCCACTGACCTGGCGGCGGTCGGCGCCTGTCCCTGCCCCAGACTGAGCGTGTTGAACTTGTCCGTCATCTTGACGTCGGCCGCCAGCTGCGCCAGCGCCGCCGTGGGGTCCACGCCCGGGGACAGCACGAACAGCAGCGACGTCTTCCACGACGACTCCTCCCAGGCTTGCTGGAGGGGGAGCAGAGGAAATTGGCAGGTGATGTAGGCATTTATGGTAGAGAGAGGTGTTAGATACGCTACAGGACAAGTGAAACGCAGTGAAGATAGGAACGAGTCGTCTGAAAGCTTGGGCCATTCTCTGGTGGGAGAAAGTAGTGCCTCTCCATCATCACAGACCCCATCCCATCCTCGTCGCCACTTGTTAGATACGCTACAGGACAAGTGAAACGCATGCGAGTTGGCAAAAGACTGATTACTTTATTATAACTCAACCTAGACGTGTGAGTGCAGTCACACACACATACACAACTAGAGGCTAAATGTATAGTTTGACGTTTATTCTCATAGCAGTCATGAGAATTTGAGTTACAGACCCACTCGCTGATGAGAAGAGTTTTAGGCAAACTAAACATGGTGATTGAACGCTTCTGTTTTTTTTAACAAAAAAACTAAATATATTTCTAAAGAAGGTAATTGCATCCTGTAGCAGCATAGTGTAGGTAAAGTAAACCCACTCTAATATCGAGCACGGGCGGCTCCACGTAGCGCGGGCCCAGCACGCTGACGATGAAGGCGCCCACGCACGCCGACACGCGGTCCACGCGCAGGCTGCGCACGAACAGGATCTTCTGGAAGTCGTTGCACACCTCGTTCCAGTCACCTAGGAAATTAAGACTATGGTATTGTAGGTGACTAGGGGAAGAATAGTTTAAGTGATTTTTGATAGAAGTCTTCAATGTCATAATGAGGATTCTTCGGTAGATCCCCGTTTCTATTAATTTCTTAGGTTTATTACGGATTCTTAGATGTTTCATTATTTAGAGGATCAAACAAAAATAAATGAATTATTAGTTACATTACATTATAAATCAAAGTCATATAAATCAAAGTCACTAAGGCCCAATTGCAGGGAACGTTTTAACCTCGGGTTAGCTAACTCAGGTTTAAATGGCGCCACCATCGATTGTAACTACTTCTTATTACAATCGATGGTGGCGCCATTTAAATCTGAGTTAGCTAACACGAGGTTAAAACGTTCCCTGCAATTGGGCCTAATAGTGTCTGTTTTTGTTTGTCCGATATCTACTAAACCACGCAACGGATTAAATGCGGTTTTCGAACATCATCAAAGAACATCGTATAGTTACGGACCGACGAGCGGCTCGGTCTCGGGCTCGGGCTGCAGGAACCACTCGCGCCACTCCTTGCTGAGCGTCTCGAAGCCGTCCGTGACGCCGTGGAAGCCCGGCAGCTTGTCCAGCTCCGTGATGTTGTCCCAGCACTCGTCCGGCAGCCAGTCTGCGGGAAATAATAAATAAATCTCCAGACTGACACACCAACTGTGTGGCCCTAATCTAAGCAAAGCTTGTAATATAGGTACCACACAATGGACTAGGGGAGAACCTAGTTACACCCAGACACGAGCCAATATCGAAAAATCATTTTAACGAAATTGGCCCGACCCGGAGATCGAACCCGGAACCATCCGCTTAGCAGTCCGGTATATATACCGCTGCACCACAGAGGTCGTCAATACGAGTTTCTTTGTCAGTCGAGAATGATGTCGTATAAGATAGACAGGAACAAGACATATTCCAAGATTTATAAGTTTCAAATGCGTTTATGAATGAAGAGTTAAGTTTAGAAACCATTTTGCAAATTTGGTTTTTGGCAAATGATTAAAATAAATCCATATTCCGCAATACATATTCCAAATATCATAGTTGCCAATTCTAAGTATTCTACCAAATTCTAATATCTACCCATCTCACCAATTCAAATGTTTATAAGGCTGCTTAAAATTATTAATGACTAGCTTTCCGCCCTGCGGTTTCACCCGCAACTAAATGTTTTTTCTCGTGGCAATATCTTACGGAACCCTATTTTTTCCAAAATAAAATATAGCCTATGTTACTCGTGGATAATGTAGCTTTCGAATGGTGAAATTTTTTAAATCGGTGCATTAGTTTCGGAGCCTATTCATTTCAAACAAACAAACAAAAAATCAAATCTTTCCTCTTTATAATATTAATAATTATAGTTGTACGAGTTATCGCACACTAAGCATTTACGCGCCTTGACCCGATGATCCGGTTTAGATAAATTACGGAAATTAGGCATTTTAAGTAAGCATTTCTCCATAATTCAGGTCAAGATTAAGTAAGCAAATTATACCTTTATAAACAGAACTACTTTAACAATAAATCAGTACGTATTAGAACAACATCTGGGTTTGTTTCTTACAATAACTCTCCCTCAACAATCTAATACTACTCACACCCTACATTTTTTTGGTCCTTCGAGCCGGATCTGAACCAGCGACCTACGGATTGGATCAAGCAACATTCCGGCTAAAATTGGTACACAAGCAACATTCCAACTGTTAGTCAGAACAACTATCAAGAAATATTCCGGCTAACATTGGTCCACAAGCAACATTCCAACTGTTAGTCGGATCAATAATCAAGCAATTCGGCGAATATCAAGAAATATTCCGGCTAACATTGGTCCACAAGCAACATTACCAACTATTAGTCGGATCAATAATCAAGCAATTCGGCGAATATCAAGAAATAATTCGGCTAACATTGGTCCACAAGCAACATTCCAACTGTTAGTCGGATCAATAATCAAGCAATTCGGCGAATATCAAGAAATATTCCGGCTAACATTGGTCCACAAGCAACATTCCAACTGTTAGTCGGATCAATAATCAAGCAATTCGGCGAATATCAAGAAATATTCCGGCTAACATTGGTCCACAAGCAACATTACCATCTGTTAGTCGGATCAATAATCAAGCAATTCGGCGAACATCAATCAAGAGTCAAGATTAGTAGCCTTGTAATTCCCTACAACATTCAACATTGGGAAAACAGTACAATACGAAAACAACAACAAAAAATATTCCGGCTAACATTGGTCCACAAGCACATTGCAACTGTTAGTCGGATCAATAATCAAGCAATTCGGCGAACATTAATCAAGAGGCAAGATTAGTAGCCGTGTAATTCCCTACAACATTCAACATTGGGAAAATAGTACAATACGAAAACAACTATCAAGAAATATTCCGGCTAACATTGGTCCACAAGCACATTCCAACTGTTAGTCGGATCAATAAATCAAGCAATTCGGCGAACAACAGTCAAGAGTCAAGATCAGTAGCCGTGAAATTCCCTACAATTGTCAATATTGGGAAACAGTGCTTCAGCAGCCAAACACTACTTCACTTTGTGTCTTCTGTGGCTTTTTGTGACTGCGAATCGGTTGACTGGCTTCCCACAAGCGGGATCCCCCAGTTACATTGAGAAGGCGCATAAAATTCATACTAGGTTTACGAAGGCATAGAGTGATATCGGCTACACTGAAGCAGACAACATAACAAGAATCAAAGAGAAAGTTCAACTACATTTAACAAGCCAATATCCTTCAGAGGAACGAAGCAATCATGAATAAGCAGTTTCACCTCATCCAAAAATATTTACAAAATGTTACAATGAATCTCAACCGTATGGAAAAGGTTACAAACGACGAGCTAGACATATTGTCATCTGCCGTATCAGCTTTTATTTTAATTTCCAACTTAAGAAAAATGCAAGACTATCTGATAAACACGGTATCTGACCTCACACAAGGACATTTGGATTCACATTTGTTACCACCTGAACAATTGGAAGAACAATTAAATATAATTTACAGACATATACCAAACGACCTGACTTTGCCTGTCGACCGAAGCGATTTTAAAGAACTATACAAGTTAATGAAGATACGCAGCCACATCGGTTCTACATATCTAATAATTGAGATCAAAATTCCTCTTGTGGGCAAGGACAACTTTGAATTGGACAGAGTTATAAGCCTACCTCAGAAAACTTACTTTCTGAAATTTGGAACACCGTATATCGCATTTAATCTACAGAAGGATCTGCTCCTCAAACTGAACGAAAACGACATTCAACATTGTGTTCATATTCGAACAGACAAGTTATTATGCGCTACAGACAAACCTATTTTTGAGTTACGCATCACAGAAGCAATTTGGTAACTTGAGCATTTACAACCAAACAATGTGTAGTGCAATCTCAGCACCGTGTCGCGTGCAATGGACTAAGTTACATAACAATAACAAATGGCTTTATTCATGCTGTGGAGAATGCACGGTGCGCATATTTTGCCCTAACTCTGCAGTTGTAATTGAAACTCTGAGGGGCAATGGCATTATTGAGATAGGTCAAGGTTGCATTATCAAGGGTGACTCATTCTCAATATTAAGCCATAATAACTATATTAGTCACACCAAGGTGCAAAAGGATATACCAACAATAGCCGAGGCGTCTATCCTTAATTCAATATTGAACTATTCCGACCCATCGGAGCGCTTCACCTTCACCACCGAAGACCATGAAGATGAAATGCGCCGTATAAAGTCAGCCATTTCATCACCCAAAGAACAAGAAGAGGCACCACTCAGCATCCATGATATTCATCAGTATTCGGTATTATATTCAATACTTGGATTGATGATTGCTGCAGGGGTGGTTTATATAATTATTCGAAGGAGAAGGACAGCCGCAAACCTGACAACAGGAGATACCCCTACGGATTCTATCCCGATGGAAGCGGTCGCGAGCAGCAGTGAGGAGGTAGCAGCTCTCCCCAGGACAAGAACGAGATCTGTACGATTGAACATTCCTATTACAAGTGTTGTGCAGTGATCAAATATTTTAAGATTAATGTTTAAGGTTGTGATGTTTTATGTTTACTTAACAATTAACTTTAGTTAAGATTCTGCACCTACTTGTGTACCTTTATATTTTTGGTTGTTTATTACCCTTCTTGGGGCCCGCAGGATGTACGAGTTATCGCACACTAAGCATTTACGCGCCTTGACCCGATGATCCGGTTTAGATAAATTACGGAAATTAGGCATTTTAAGTAAGCATTTCTCCATAATTCAGGTCAAGATTAAGTAAGCAAATTATACCTTTATAAACAGAACTACTTTAACAATAAATCAGTACGTATTAGAACAACATCTGGGTTTGTTTCTTACAATAACTCTCCCTCAACAATCTAATACTACTCACACCCTACAATAGTATAGATATAGAAGTAAAGATAACATTGGGCACTGCCTACAGTAAAACCACAACAAAGACCTTAATCGTCGACTGCAAAACCCAGACTACGTGAACATATTCAAACAATAAATCTAAAATATATATTAAATCTCACTGGTCGGATTCTCGAGCTGTTCCGATCTGTCCAGCACGACGCCGCCCTTCAGCAGGAACAGGTACTCGCCGAGGTCCATCTTGCCCATTTGGAACAATATCCTGGAAACGATGTGGAACGAGAGCAGCAGCTTGTGGCGCTCGAACACCGCGCGGCACGTGTTCCTAAACGTTACCGAAAAGTAGTTAATTATAACTATGTTCTTTCCTATTACGATTGCATTTTGCTAATAGGAACAGTCATGTACCCTTTTATATTTTTTATAATTTCTAACACGATAATCATATGACTGTGTTCGTTTGATGGTTTGTGATGGACAATGATGAGTCAAATACACAAGTTAAAAAAAATATTTTTTCCAGAGGAAATTATGATGAAAATCAGCGAAAATAGTGTTGGCATCACTAATTGAGGTCTTTTGATTTAAGTTTCGGAACGCAAATAACATTTTCAATGATTTTAAAATCATTGTCCAACGACTTTTTTTTTAGTTTTCTTAAAAGAACACAAAACCAACTAACTTATAAACCGCGTAAGTATGAAACTCGTTCAGGTTCATGATCCGGTCCTCCAGCTCCTGGCTCTTGGGGCTGCGGTCGATGGAGTAGTGGAAGAGGTCGATGTAGGCGTCCAGCGAGAACTGGTACATGGGGTCGATGCGCGAGAGGTCGTTCAGCGCGAAGAAGAGGACCGACGCGCGCACCGCCACCGGCACGTAGCCCTGGTACCGAGTTTCAAGATAACTGTATTTCATGGGGTATATTGTAGAGATACTTCATAAACTGTCGTTAAGATAGAGTAAGTGAAATGTATATTGAATTTTATAGAATATAAGAAGACCTTGTTAAAAAATAATTAAAGAAAGCTCTTAAAAAGACTAAATTTATTGTCATCTGTCACTTCCACGATGCTGTTGTCGATAGAAAAACATATCTGCCTCTCTTCCACTGCCATATTATCCATTTGCCACTTCAATACGCTCCTTAGTTCTACATTATATAACGGGTGTAAAGACCACTTCCGAAGCCTGAAACCATGTATTCTAGAGCCTATATAATAACTAAATTCACCAACAGTATATCCAGGAAACTCGATTTTAAAAAGTTATTAAGGATTAAAAAGTCATATCCGCCTCATCATCGCTCACACATCTACTGTTGTTTCAGGTGCGAATTTAATTTGCAATGTAAATAACATTGCAATGTAAATAACAACAATAACCCTATTTAATTTGAAATCAACGCAAAATCTGATAGTATTAGTGCAATTTTGGAAAATTACGTACTTAATTTTTTTTTTTTTTATCTTAAAAAATTTCCAGCGATGCCCAGTTTTTGTTTTTGGAAGCAGTTCCTTTACACCCCGTATAATATAGTAAAAGAAGTTTAACTCAAGCAATAAGTCTACTGCTACAACTACCACTAACTCCACCTAACATCCCCCACCTGTCTCGCGGCGTCGATCTCCCGCTCGGTGATCTCGCTGGTCTCCAGCGCGTCCTTCACATCCGCCGCCGTCTTCTGCGAGGTCTGCAGCGTCAGGAACAACTCCTCGTTCTCCAGCAGCGGCACCTGCGACTCGTACATGATGCGGAGCAGGTCGTTCTCCAGGTCGATCTGGTTGACGGGAGATGACGTCAGGGTATATGAAGATGTATCAAACTACTTAGTCATAGCATGGGTCATAGGAATGGTTCGTGGGACAACATTCATTTTAACGATAATAGCTGCGCCACGCGGTTTTAATCACATTGAAAAAACAGAAAAACTATTAAAAAGCTATTTTGCCTTTTGCGTAACTGGCACCGTTTACGCAGCGCTCGCAAAGAAAGCTCTCAAAATTATTCTCGTTTTTCAACATTATACATTCTATTCTCATTTTTGGTGTAGCATGTTGTTACATAACAACACAGCCCATAAAATATTTTTTCCAATTCGAACCATAAATTCTTGAGATACACGTCAAACAAACTTTTCAGCTTAATAATATCCTACTAATATTATAAACGTGAAAGTTTGTGAGTATGTATGGATGTTTGTTTTTCTTTCACGTAAAAACTACTGGACGGATTTGGATGAAACTTTACAGTAATGTAGGTTATACATCAGAATAACACATAGGGTACTTTTTACCGCGGGAAAACTTTTCATTCCCACGGGAAACTGACTTCCACGCGAACGGAGTCGCGGGCGGCCACTAGTGTAGAATAGATTTCAATCCAATGAATCTATCTCCCTCTCCCTCACTGACCAGCGTCTTCTTGTTGGCGGCGATGGACATGACGAGGTTGTCCTTCATCATCTCGAGCTGCGGGCGCTCCTTGCGCACCACCACGCCCAGCAGCTGCGACGTCAGCCCCTGCTGCTTCACCGCGAAGTTCACCATCGTGGTCTTGGTGAGCGTCTCGGGGGAGTACACCGGGTTGCCTGGGTGGAAGTGTCGGAGATTTAAGTAAGAGGAATCAATGGGTTTTTCTATGGAGAAGGACTTTATATTAAAAAAAATCGGAGTAATTGTCAAAACAAAAAGTGTTTATTCTGGCTTAAAATCGGACGCTGTCGAAAATAATCGAAAACATAGCTTTTCTATACTATTAAATTATATAACAATTAAACTTGTTAAACTAAATGTTGCACATATTTTGCAACGCAAAGTAGTTAAGTCTTATTTTAACTAGTTTAAGACCATTTGCGATGAGCACAAAATACTCACAATCAGGACCATGTAACTGACAATATTACATTCACAACCTATCATAAAAACTTACCCAGTTTCGTAGTAAGATACAACTTGAACGCCGGGTTGTACGCCACCATCTTATCACTAAACTTGATGACCATGCTGGAGCCGATCTTCACGACGGCGCGGTCCAGGATCGGCGCGATGGACGGGTCCAGGACCTCGCCAACATTCATGATGATGATCGGCTTCCCGGTCGTCAGGCAGTTCTCCATCACCTTCAGGTAGTTCGGCTGGCCGAAGTCCACCAACTTGGTAATAATAGGGGTTTTAGTATGCTAGAATTAGCCTATAATAGAAATCCATATAAATGAATATAATTGGAATAATAAAGTCGGATCAGACAATCCTGTTGCAAATTTTAGTAAACCACCCTTGGATCAATTAGCAAGTATAAACTTAAAGAAATATCTTTGGACCAAGTTACCAATCACTATTGGTCCTAAGGTTATCTTCTTACGGCCGAAACCAATATTCTACTAACCATTGATGCCTTGTTAATTGTGTAACTATGGTAACTATTATCCATGTTTTTGCATCGCAATAAACTATGGTAGATAGCTGTTGATATGGAAATGACAGAAACACGTCACAAAAAACAAAACTAGCAGTTTCCAATTACTAAGGTTTTAACTATAGTAGAATATTGGTTTCGGCCGTGAGTGTCGTACCTGTATCCCGTTCTTCTCCTCGAGGCGCGAGATCCAGATGAGCGCCTGCCCCTGCGGGTCCACGGCCAGCGGCCAGCGCGTGGCGCGCACCACGATGATGCCGTTCTCCGCGCTGAAGTCGTCGTCTGTGGGTGCACAACTAACATTGTAGGCTGAAAGTGTCTGCAAGTCTGCAGTTTGGGAAGCTGGTGCAATCTGTTTGGCCCCCATAAGCTTCTTAGGATTTCTATCTATTTCAAATCTTGTAAGAGTTTTTTTTTATTGGAATCTGAAGCTTACTAGTGGCCAAAGATTTCAAGTTGCAACACAACACGGTCACGGAAATCGCGAAGGGAAAAAGAAGGCTTTATCAATGTCTTTGATATTTAAAAGTTTCCAGTTTAATAGACAAACTACGTAAAACTGTGCAAGAGTATATTGCACATACCTGGAAGGCCCATGATTTGCCAGTCTCTGAGGATGGCGTCGTCCAGAAGGAACTTGCGCATTGACAGATCCATGGTTACTGGCACCTCCTCGTTGAATACCTACATAAATATACATAACTAGCTTTCCGCCCTGCGGTTTCACCCGCAACGAAATGGCTTTTCCCGTGGGAATGAGGCTTTTTCCCGCAGTAAAAATATCTTATTTTCTTCTTCCCTGGGTGTCGAACTACCTCTATTCCAAAATCAAGACAATCGGTTCAGCCGTTTTTACGTGAAGCGAACATACAGACAGACGGACAGACAGACATACATACACATTTTCCCATTTATATTATAGTAAGGATAGACCTACAAAAAAGCCCTTCGCAGTATCTATATATATCTTAAGTGAAAGCCATGTCAGCCTTTACTGCAGTAGCTACCTATATGCCTGTGATAAGGGCGCTGCAGTGCTTTACAATATTATTACGTTGTTATAAAGGGTTTCCACGCGAACGAAGTCTAGTTTCACCATAACTTCAAAACTAAACATCCAATTTTAATCATTCAAAGACCAAATATTATCTTCATAAACTGTACTTAGTGACGAAATAATTTATTTTGATAAGGATTAATAGCATGAGTAAAATTAATGCGTTTAAATGTAGTCCAAAAAAAATTCATTTTTTTTAATAAAAAAATGGTTGTTGTGCCTCACTCGACATAGATAAGTATGCCAAGCAGTGTGTCGCGGACTTTTTTGTAGATATTTATAAGATGTACAATTAATTAGAACATTTTATGGTTATATCTTTTATAGTTAAGGCAGCGTACGTAAAATAAGTAACTTTTCTGGTTGATTTTTACACCTTGTGCCCAAAAAACCCAAATATCTTACGGAACCCTATTTTTTCCAAAATAAAATATAGCCTACGTTACTCGTGGATAATGTAGCTTTCGAATAGTGAAAGAATTTTTAAAATCGGTCCAGTGGTTTTTGAGCCTATTGACAAACAAAAAAAGTTTTCCTCTTTATAATATTAGTATAGATTAGGAAAAAACTATTCTTGCATTATACGTAACTAATATTTAGTGGTATTGCGCCTAGACAATGGACATTTTTACTGAGGACAATATAATATAGATAGAACTTGTTAGCTTTTAATATCGCAGTGACTACATTAAAAGTTCGTTAGTTTTGCTAGCAGTATAATCACACCATTTACACCAGCCTTAATAGTAAACTAGAGGATACACGCACAGTTTCGCTACTACCTGCAAAACACATTATTTTATTCTAGTTCCAGTATTATCAACCAATCCTTTAACACCTTCTAACCGAACCTAAGAACAGAAACAGTCTACAATTTCTAAAAGTGTCTACTTTATAAAATAAATTATAAACGTTAAAAGCATCTCCTAACCTCATGGAACCAGTCGGCCATGAGCTGCTCGCGGAACTCGGACACGAACGGTCCGAGGTAGGCCACGAACCCGGTGGCGATGAGGCAGTCGCCGGGCAGCTTGTCGAACTCCGCGTCCAGCCGCTCCACCGTCATCTCCCAGCGCTCCTTTTCACCTATAAATACCTATTTATTTTAGTAAAAACGATGCCCACGAAGTACATAACTTGATTATCCTGATGTCAGTTGCACGATGAAAGGTGTTCGGTCTTAGGGCCAGAAACTACGTTGACCTTTGAATTGACATATAGTTAACTGTTATCATCGCAGTCGGTATTTTTATAAATCATAAATAGTAAAGTTAAAACTTCTGAAATAAGGAACATTGCATTATTTTCACGTAATAGCAAGCAGAGTATAAGTCACGATCACTAAATAAAGGTTAAAACATCGTTATTCAATACTTTTCAGAGCCAATAATTCAAGTTGATCAGTGATTCATTATTTTCCAATATGATAGCCAAGCAACTCACAAATTCACCAAATAATTTATAAAAATGACCATCTTTTCTCAACTTACCCGCCAGTCCAGTGATGAGCGCCTCCGCCCGCTCCAGCTTCAGTATCAGCAGCCGCGACTTCCTCTCCAGCTCTTCCTTCTGCGCCACCTTGTCGTCGTACTCCTTCTGCAGGCGCGCGATCATCTCGCTGAGCTCGCGCAGCTTCGCGCGGGCCTCGGCCAGGATCTGCTGCTTCATGCGCAGGGATTCCAGGGCCTCTTCCAACCGTTCCTTCTTGGGCTTGACGATCCTAGGATAAGGGTGGGATGTGGGAAATATAAAGAAGTCTGAAAAAAGTGTAATGAAACTGGGAGAGACGTTTGCCCAGCAGTGTGGAGTTTCTGATTAAATAAAAATATATGAAACTAGCTTTCCGCCCTGCGGTTTCACCCGCAACTAAATGGTTTTTCCCGTGGGAATGAGGTTTTTTTCCCGCAGTAAAATTATCGTATTTTCTTCTTCCCTGGGTGTTGTACTATCTCTATTCCAAAAGTAACTTTTCTGATTTTTTACACCTTGTGTCCGAAAAACCCAAATACCTTACGGGACCCTATTTTTTCCAAAATAAAATATAGCCTATGTTACTCGTGGATAATGTAGCTTTCGAAAGGTGAAATAATTTTTAAAATCGGTCTAGTAGTTTTTGAGCCTATTCGTCACAACCAAACAAAGTTTTCCTCTTTATAATATTAGTATAGAAGTATAGATTAATCAGGCTACATACTTGTACACTTTCCCGTATTTCTCAATAGCCCGGACCCACAGACACAGAGACTTGGCCGCGAGGGACACCGTGCCCACGATCTCAGGGTCGAAGTCCGGCTTAGATGTGTACGTTCCTAGGTTATAATTGAAGTAATTAAGGTGAGCATGTAAAACTACTAGGCCAGCTTTCTTACTAATAGCCTTGCGCTATATCAACTCGAGTAGGTAGATGCTTATAATCTGTGACAAATTTGTTGCCTTCGGCTCCAATTGCTTGGATATAAAAGAAGCCTTCTTGCTCTCTCATAGAGACTGGCGTAAGTGAGTTTACCTCAAACATCCAATCTCAAAAACTTTACTCCTCGATAATATTAGTATGGATACGAATTTCATTACATACATTTATCTATCTAAATAACCTAGCTTCTTCGAGTGAGCTAGCATGCACGCTTTTAAGACCGTTTTCAAGTATAGTGCAGAAGGTGTAATATGAGCTTTGCATTAGTGTGTGTGTAAAAAGATAGAGAGTTGGTGTGACGTCAGTCTTCAAGCGTGACGCGTTCTTTGCTTGGATCAAATCGGTTGATCCCGCATTTTGACACCCTGCGTGACACATCCTCCCCGCGCACCCTCGGCGCTTCACCCCTTGTACTGATAGTATCGTAAAGTTTTTAATTCTTTCTTGTTATTAAATTTTTGTATTTTATTTTTTACTAAAATTGCTGCCAACACAAGTAAACTAAGGATATCTCACTCTTTGGTAGTAAATCTATACGGTTTTGTTTCTGTTTACGTTTTATTTTTTACGTTCGTCGGTCGCGGTTGATTTATTTTTCAACCGATTTAAAAAACGAACGAGGTTCTCAAGGCGAGATGTATTATTTTTTTTATTTTCAATATTTTTTTACGTATGAACGTGCATCATTTTACATGGTTTATCATTTTACGGTTTTTTGTAAAGATAAATTGTTTTTTTTTCATCTGACCCTACTTTTCGTGACCACGCACACTAATGCAATGCTCAGCTTACGCCTCGCGGACTATTTCTACCTATCAATAAAAACATCAACCAGTCCATATAATTCTAACCGATTTTCTTGAGCACCCGATCCGGTATGTTATCTTTGTCAAAGTCCCGCAGTCTATCGAGGAAGTACTGGTCTCCGAGCTGACGTTTAGCTTCGGCCCATGTCGGCTCTTTCTGAGGTTATAAACTTTACTTTTAAACTATCAATATAATACTACTTTACTTTAAGTCCTACTCCAAAAAAAAATGCTTACCAAAAAAAAGTTAAATTAAACTGTTAACTGTTAATTAGCAAATCAAATTTGTGCCAAGCTTTAAACACATTGGTTAGTTTAAGATATTTTTATCATTGAATGTTTTTAATATACCTGTAGAAGTATAAGCACAGCTTCAAGGACCATCTCCACTTTCTGCGGCGGTTTCGCGTAGGACTTCACTTCAGAAATATCCTTCTTGTTTAGAGCATCTAAGGCCTGTAGAACAATTACTACATAGTAGTTAACTTTTACTAAATCTTAGAAATTAAAGTAACCGCTAGGCAATTTTAGAGTAATTGTTTAAAAGCTGTAGTTCAAAGAGCAAGGGCAAAAAATGACGGCAGCTAATAAAAACATATCTGTGACAGGTACCTTAATAGCCTCTTCTAAGGCGGGCATGGCGCTCGCCAAGTCCCTCATAGCGGCGTCAGCTAGCTTCTTACATTGCGCCTCTTCTTCCTACAACCAGGAAAAATTCATACTTCCATAATCTGTCTTCAGTCTAATTTAAGAAATTTCCATTAAAAGTTTTAGGCTTATGGAAAAAATACATGCTTTATTTTATAAGGCAATCGTATCTTACTTTTAGATATTGGCCCCGATTCTGAAAACACTCTCTAAACTAAACTAAAACTATCGCTGTCACTTACTGTTCAATAGAATAAGACAGAGACAGGTAATCATTTTAGTCTTGTCAAACTAAAATGTGCGTGCATTATGACACGGCGAAGGCAATTTTAGGCTAGTCCTCCACGCATTTCGTTCAATTTTACAATGATGTGGACTAAATTTAGTGAGACCAATGTTCCCGTCTTTTTCTAATACGAAGCATGAGAAAGTGACCGCGATATTTTTAATTTAGTTTTAGAGAGTGTTTTGAGAATCGGGGCCATTGCTAGTGACCACGCATCACAATGTTTACACTGACCTGCGTCTTCTTGCTGCGCGCGGCCACGCTGCGCTGCTGCTCGTCCGCGTTCCTCTGCTGCACGTTGATGATGCCCATGTACTCGATGCACTGCTCCGTGAACTCCGCCACTTGCGCCTAACATCAACGAACTTACTTAATGTTATGAACTGAGCTTTAATATCGAAGGTTCTGAGTACGCATCATATTTAGATTACCCCATCTCATCCCAATATAATCACAAACTTGGGGGAACCACTTTTTTCCAAGCTATGTACGTTCTTAACTACAAAACCATTTTTTTAAATAAAGAACTTATTTCCAACATACATAAATAAGTAAAAACGTCTAGAGCAGGACTTCCAAACCCCCCCACGCCCCCTAGGCGTAGAGAAATGTTAAGGTACGTAATATGTAAGATTACATTTCCATGTCATTACCGTTTTTTATATTTTGTTATAAATAAATGTTGACTTTTCTGTATGCAATATGCTATATAATAATATTATTTTTGGCTCGGGGAGGCTTTGCCAAATAAAGGTTGGGAAACCCAGGTCTAGAGAAATCCATTGGCCATGGTCAGATGATTAATGCTATATAAGCTAGCTTTCCGAGAAGGATGCCTATTTATATCAATAACTTAAACTATGCTCAAACTTTTTTTATCAAGAAGGCTTATAAAAATACTGCGTAGCAAAAGAACTTAAACGCCAAAATATAGAAACCTATACAATTAAACAGCCATAGAAAACCTAATTTCATAGATCCTTACCCGGGCCACCTCTAGTTCTTCAGACATGGACGCCACTAGGTTGGTGGTCTCCTCCACTTTACCGAGGCCGTTGCGGAGCTTGTTGGCTTGCAGCGATACTTCCTCGCGCTTTGAACGAAGCATTCTAAAAGGAAATTATAAAGTTAAAGTAGGAATGCTAACATTTTACCAAATTTAGTGGAACATATTGTAAATTTAAATAGCACAGTTTTCTAAAATATAAAATAAATCTGTCTTCTACGCGTAAAATGTAATAAAAAACGTCGCGCTTAAAGCCTAACGTCACACCAACTCTATCTGTATGCACTCACACTAATGCAAAGCTCAGCATAAAACTTTCACACGATACACTCGTGTATAGATGATACACTCATCTCAATAGATCACAATATAATTTATTTCACCGAGATATCTCAATCACAAGAGTCCTGCTGGACTACACAAGACACTTTATTAATCACTTACCTAAATTTCCAAATGATGATGATGACGATGATTTTAATGATGATACACCTCAGAACTACTTACTCCTTATACCCGGAGACCAGCTCCAGATAGTTGGTGGGCGTCACGTAGTTGGTCCGTTTCATCTCGAGCCACATCTTGTGCGAGTAGCGCCCCACGGACGAGTGGATCAGGGACATGATGGAGGCCACGGAGGCTCGCAGCACGTCCTCGCGGCTCTCGATCAGCGACTCCTTGCGACGGACCTGCGGACCAAGGTTTCAATTGATTGGTCAAACTACAATACGAGTATTATCATAAACTTTTATCATTTTAAACAAAAAAGTGCAGAAATTGATTTGAAAATATGAATCTTTGACTCACATCTTTGAAAATACAAATTAACCGTGTAAGAAATACTTTCCAGAATAATATTTTTCCGTTTACAAAATTATGACATCATTCCAAATGAATGTGACTTCACTTCTTGGGTTGAATGAAAATTTTCCAATAACAAAATGAAGAGTTAAGGTATCTTGTCGATGGGGAAAATAATAGTAAGTTCTATGAAAATCGTAGTACCTACTTTTATGATACATATTTGAAAACGGTGTGCACACGTTCATTATTTGATAGGCCGAGGTAAATTGAAACTAAGGCCGAACATGAAACTGAGGCCGAAAATGACACTGAGGCCGAACATGAAACTGAGACCGAACATGAAACTGAAGCCGAACATAAAACTTGGGCCGAACCTAAAACTTGGGCCGAAACTAAAACTTGGGCCGAATCTAAAATGTAGAACATGAAATTTGGGCCGAACAAATCTAAAACTTGGGCATAATCTATAACTTAGGCCGAACATGAAATTTGGGCCGAATCTAAAACTTGGGCCGAATCAAAAACTTGAGCCAAATCTAAAATTTGGCCCGATTCTAATACTTGGGCCAAATCTCAAATGTAGAACATAAAACAGGGGCCGAACATGAAGCTTGGGCCGAACATTAAACTTGGGCCGAATCTAAAATTTGGGCCGAATCTAAAACTTGGGCCGAATCTAAAACTTGGGCATAATCTAAAATTTGGCTCGATTCTAATACTTGGGCCGAATCTAAAATGTAGAACATGAAACATGGGCCGAACATAGAGCTTGGGCCGAACATGAAGCTTGGGCCGAACATAAAACTTGGGCCGAATCTAAAACTTGGGCATAATCTAAAACTTGGGCCGAACATAAAACTTGAGCCGAATCTAAAACTTTGTCTGAATCTAAAAAGTAAAACATGAAACATGGGCCGAACATGAAACATGTGCCGAACATGAAACATGGGCCGAATCTAAAGCTTGGGCCGAATCTAAAATTCTGACCGAATCTTAAACTTGGGCCGAATCAAAAACTTGACCAAAATCTAAAATTTGGCCCGATTCCAATACTTGGGCCAAATCTCAAATGTATAACATTACATGAAACATGGGCCGAATATTAAACTTGGGCCGAAACTAAAACATGGGCCGATTCTAATACTTGGGCCGAATCTAAAATGTAGAACATTGAACATGGGCCAAACATGAAGCTTGGGTAGAACATGAAGCTTAGGCCGAACATAAAAACTGGGCCGAATCTTAAACTTGGGCATAATCTAAAACTGAGGCCGAACATGAAACTGAGGCCGGACATGAAACTGAGGCCGGACATGAATCTGAAGCCGAACATAAAACTTGGGCCGAACAAAACTTGGGCCGAACATAAAACTTGGGCCGAAACTAAAACATGGGCCGAATCTAAAACTTGGGCCGAATTAAAAATTTGGCCCGATTCTAAAACTTAGGCCGAATTTATAATGTAGAACATGAAACATGGGCCGAACATGAAACATGTGCCGAACATGAAACATGGGCCGAATCTAAACTTGGGCCGAATCTAAAATTTGGCCCGAATCTTAAACTTGGGCCGAATCAAAAACTTGACCCGAATCAAAAACTTGACCCGAATCAAAAACTTGACCCGAATCTAAAATTTGGCCCGATTCCAATACTTGGGCCAAATCTCAAATGTATAACATGAAACATGGGCCGAATATTAAACTTGGGCCGAATCTTAAACTTGGGCCGAATCTTAAACTTGGGCCGAATCTAAAGCTTGGGCCGAACATAAAACTTGGGCCGAAACTAAAACATGGGCCGAATCTAAAACTTGGGCCGAATTAAAAATTTGGCCCGATTCTAAAACTTAGGCCGAATTTATAATGTAGAACATGAAACTTGGGCCGAATCAAAAACTTGACCCGAATCAAAAACTTGACCCGAATCTAAAATTTGGCCCGATTCCAATACTTGGGCCAAATCTCAAATGTATAACATGAAACATGGGCCGAATATTAAACTTGGGCCGAATCTTAAACTTGGGCCGAATCTAAAACTTGGGCATAATCTTAAACTTGGGCCGAACATGAAACTGAGGCCGAACATGAAACTGAGGCCGAACATAAAACTTAGGCCGAACATAAAACTTGGGCCGAATCTAAAACTTGGGCCGAATCTAAAACTTGGGCCGAATCTAAAACTTGGGCCGAATCTAAAACTTGGGCCAAACATAAAACTTGGGCCAAACATAAAACTTGAGCCGAACATAAAACTTGGGCCGAACATAAAACCTGGGCCGCATCTGAAACTTGGGCCGCATCTGAAACTTGGGCCGCATCTGAAACTTGGGCCGAATCAAAAATTTGGCCCAATTCTAAAACTTGGGCCGAATTAAAATAAAAAACATGAAACATGGGCCGAATCTAAAGCTTGGGCCGAATCTAAAACTTGGGCCGAATCTAAAACTTGGGTCGAATCTAAAACTTGGGCCGAATCTAAAACTTGGGCCGAATCAAAAATTTGGGCCGAATCAAAAACTTAGGCCGAATCAAAACTTGAGCCAAATCTAAAATTTGGCCCGATTCTAATACTTGGGCCAAATCTCAAATGTAGAACATGAAACAAGGGCCGAACATGAAGCTTGGGCCGAATCTAAAACTTGGGCCGAAACTAAAACTTGGGCCGAATCTAAAACTTGGGCATAATCTAAAACTTGGACAGAACATAGAACTGAGGCCGAACATAAAACTGAGGGCGTACATGAAACTGAGGCCGAACACGAAACTGAAGCCGAACATAACACTTGGGCTGAACCTAAAACTTGGGCCGAATCTAAAATGTAGAACATGAAATTTGGGCCGAACAAATCTAAAACTTGGGCATAATCTATAACTTAGGCCGAACATGAATCTAAAATGTAGAACATGAAACATGGGCCAAACATGAAGCTTGGGCCGAACATGAAGCTTAGGCCGAACATAAAAACTGGGCCTAATCTAAAACTTGGGCATAATCTATAACTTAGGCCGAACATGAAACTTAAGCCGAACATGAAACTTGAGCCGAATCTAAAACTTGGTCTGAATCTAAAAAGTAAAACATGAAACATGGGCCGAACATGAAACATGTGCCGAACATGAAACATGGGCCGAATCTAAAGCTTGGGCCGAATCTAAAATTTGGCCCGAATCTTAAACTTGGGCCGAATTAAAAACTTGACCCGAATCTACATCTACGAACATGAAACTGAGGCCGAACATGAAACTGAGGCCGAACATGAAACTGAGGCCGAACATAAAACTTAGGCCGAACATAAAACTTGGGCCGAATCTAAAACTTGGGCCGAATCTAAAACTTGGGCCGAATCTAAAACTTGGGCCGAATCAAAAATTTGGGCCGAAACAAAAATTTGGGCCGAAACAAAAATTTGGGCCGAATCAAAAATTTGGGCCGCTTCTAAAACTTGGGCCAAATCTTAAATGTAGAACATGAAACATTGGCCGAACATGAAGCTTGGGAAAAATATGTAAGTAAGTGGTAATTTTAAACTTGGGTGGGACAAATATGTAATTTAGTGGGAATTCTGATTGTAATCTGATTGTTATCTAATTTTGATCAGATTGTGATCAGATTGTGATCAGATTGTGATCAGATTGTGATCAGATTGTGATCCGATTGTGATCAGACTGTGATCAGACTGTGATCAGATTGTGATCAGATTGTGTTTAAAATAAAAATAAAATAAAAATCATTTATTTATCATAAAGTAACTTAATTACATTCGATGAAAGTCAAAATATCGATCATCAGCTTATCATCAGTAGGCCGAGAGAAAAGTTAAGTTTAAGTTAAGTTTAAGTTAAGTTTAAGTTAAGTTTAAGTTAAGTTTAAGTTAAGTTTAAGTTAAGTTTAAGTTAAGTTTAAGTTAAGTTTAAGTTAAGTTTAAGTTAAGTTTAAGTTAAGTTTAAGTTAAGTTTAAGTTAAGTTTAAGTTAAGTTTAAGTTAAGTTTAAGTTAAGTTTAAGTTAAGTTTAAGTTAAGTTTAAGTTAAGTTTAAGTTAAGTTTAAGTTAAGTTTAAGTTAAGTTTAAGTTAAGTTTAAGTTAAGTTTAAGTTAAGTTTAAGTTAAGTTTAAGTTTTAAGTTTAAGTTAAGTTTAAGTTAAGTTTAAGTTAAGTTTAAGTTAAGTTTAAGTTAAGTTTAAGTTAAGTTTAAGTTAAGTTTAAGTTAAGTTAAGTTTAAGTTAAGTTTAAGTTAAGTTTAAGACTAATATAAAGTCCTATAATTGACGGTAATTTATTTTTATTATATTTAAACTTGATTTTTCTAGGCAACTGTAAGTTATTCTTTTCTTTAGACTGTTTTTCTTTTCATTTTTTTGTAATATTAATTTTAAGTTTTGTATAGCTGTAAGTTTTCTAAATAATGTAAAATAAAATAAAATGAAATAAGTTAAGCTTAAGTTAAGTTTACATTAAGTTTAAGTTGAGTTTACTCCAGGAACCAGTTCGTCGTCGTCGAGTATATCAACGCGGGGTATTGACCTTACTTGACTCTACATCATACTGACCCTGGTGCCAGTGATGGAGGCCAGCAGCTCCACCCCGGCCAGGAACCGGTACGCGACCTCCAGCAGCGCCTCCCGCGGCCACTCCAGGAACCAGTTCGTCGTCGTCGAGTTGATCAACGCGGGGTATTGGCGGATGCGATCCCTGGACATATACCAAATACAGATGTTTTTACGATGTACGGGTTTGATACACCGTTTGTTTTAGGGCAATGGTGAATGGTTTATTTGGAAACTTTTTTAGATTATTTTAATATTTTACTTTTTAAAATCAAGTAATCTCCTCATTGCTTTACGTCTTCGGGTTGAAAGCCGAAAGTTTCAACTAGTATTTGTTCAACTTAAGATTCAAGTCATATATAAACTACATGTATGCGTGGTTGTCTTCCACATATCGGGGTGCAAAACATTAAAATTACAGAAACCAAAGCTTGACCATCTGTGCCTCAGATCAATAAGGCATTGTTGAATTATTGCCCCTTCGATTAACAATGTGTAAGGGCTTTCACGCCACTTGCCATCAGATGGCTTCAGTGTTTGCTGACCTGAACTCCTCCCCGATGGGGCTCATGCACACCACGATGTGCAGATGGCTGCGCACGCGCCGCACCAGGAACAGGTGCACGGACTCGCTGGTCTGCACCACGCCCGCCGTCTTCATCGGCTTCTCGAGCGCCGTCTTTATCTGGATTGCAACACTTGTTATTTGTGTGAATACTGTAAAAAAACTAGGACGTTCTGTCTGGTTTTTATGTTTGAAACAGGTAACTTAATAAAGCCTTTAGACCGAAATACGTCTATTATTTTAAAAATTAACCCTTACGTTAATAGAAAGCTTTTTTATGCGTGATCAAAACAAATTATAAAACAGTAGTTAGCGGTTATTTGTATTTATACTAGCCTATTCCTTCCAAACCACGCTACACATTCTATCACTATTGATTGACGTTTTTCTTCATTTTTTTACATGCGTCTTCAAAAGTTCACCACCACGTCAAACTGGCACCTAGTCTAGTAAACAATGGACGCACATCCTCGAGTTCATCGGCCTTGAAGAGGTTGGTGACCTCGCCGCTGCTGAGCAGGTTGTTGAGGATCTCCACGAAGGCCTCGTCCGCGATCTGCGTGTCGCTGAAGATGAACGTCGTGTTCCGGGTCTCCACGCCCGTTATCGTGTACAGGAGCTATTGGGCAAAGATACGAGGGGTAAAAAGACTGGTTTCGAAAATGAAGACTGGGTGTTGCTAGATGGGTGCCAGTAACGTTAAGAGCAGAGGAAATTATTGTTTCAATAAAAGAAAAATGCAAAGAAAAGGTAAAGATATATTTTGTACTAATACATGTTATGATTGCGTTTATGAAAATTTTTAAGTCACGACACAATGTCGTAGATAGATACAATCTAAAATTGAAAATATCTCTTGTAACATTTACAATAAGTTTATTTTCCTGATGTCTTTATAAAATATGGAATACTAGTGGCCGCCCGCGACTCCGTTCGCGTGGAAGTCGGTTTCCCGTGGGAGTTAGAAGTTTTCCCGCGGTAAAAAGTACCCTATGTTATTCTGATGTATAACTTCAAGTTTCATCAAAATCCATCCAGTAGTTTTTACGTGAAAGAGTAACAAACATCCATACATACATACATACTCACAAACTCTCACGTTTATAATATTAGTAGTATATAATGAACCTTCAGATCCTCGCGGAACTCCTTGACGCCGTACGTCTTGGTGACGACCACCTGGAACGAGCTGCACTCGCAGATGTACGACGCCACGCGGGTCAGGGACTGGCGCCCGGAACCACCTGGCGACCAGACATGTGAGTAACGTGTCGGGTTTCATCAACAGGAACAAACAAAAACTTTTAATGTGACAAATTTATAGCAAGCTTTTAAGGCACCTCCTTCAAACATGCATAGATATACGACTGTAGATTTGCAGTAATAGGCTCAAGTTGGTATTAAACATTGAACCAGTTTTGAACTCACTAGTAACACCATAACACCCAATTAAAAACTTACTTTTTTGTTTTTACCAAGATCAAACCCGTCCCCAATCGAACTAATTTATCTCATTTCACTTATCTATTTAACCTTTTCAGGTGCGGTTGAATCTAGATGATCACTGTTAACCGGTAGGTATCATCGCAGACTGACCATAATAATGATCTAGTCGCTGATTCAAGCGAAACAAGGACAGAATGCTAGCTTCTCTGCATGCGTGAAAGAGAGAGAGTTCAGTATGTGTCCACAAATGCAACACCGATTGTGGGTACATCCCAACGCCTCTGAAAGCCTTACTAGCCGTAACATAGACCTATTTACAAATGCAATTCTTACCGATCCCAACACACAGCAAGTGCCCCCTCTGCTGAGATATAACCCGCACAATCCTACAGATATGTTCTATGGCGTCCTTGAACAGGACTAGATCCATCTTGACCACCCCCGGGCTGCTGTTGTACTCGTCCATTTGGTTCTCGATGTACCTAGAGAGATAGATTATGGTAGACCAGTGGGGGCGTCACGTAACTCGAATATCAATACCTTTGAAAGGTATCGGTATTAAAATTTCAAAATTTTACGCGATTGTGACTTGAAAACCGATTTGGTTCAAGAGTCCCAACACCAATACCTTTCAAAGATGATATTCGAGTTAGAGGACACCCCCACATGACAGACGATTTTGAGGAGTGAGTCAAAAGAAGAAGAAGAATTGTAAAGAAGTTAACCCTTCTTAAATCCTTACTAATATTATAAATGCGAAAGTAACTCTGTCTGTCTGTCTATCTGTCTGTCTGTCTGTCTGTCTGTTACGCTTTCACGCCTAAACCACTGAACCGATTTTGATGAAATTTGGTATGAAGAGAGAACTGAACTTAGGAAAGGACATAGGGTACTTTTTACCGCGGGAAAACTTCTCATTCCCACGGGAAACCGACTTCCACGCGAACGGAGTCGCGGGCGGCCACTAGTTCTTAAATATAGATGTTACGGCTAATACCCGAAGTGCGGCTACACCTAGTTTTAGCCGGTTAGAATTGTTTTTTTATATGGAAAACTGTAAAAAAAAAAAACCTATCTATATGTTACGGCTAATACCCGAAGTGCGGCTACACCTAGTTTTAGCCGGTAAGAACATCAATAGGTTAGGTTAGTTAGGTTACTCTTTTGATACCACCCAGAAAAAGGAGTCCCGCGTAGCGCGTAGCGGGACTCCGTCGACTCATGGTTGAAGCCAGTTTTTATATACATAGGTATATTTTTTTTTACAGTTTTCCATATTAAAAACACTTCTAACCGGCTAAAACTAGGTGTAGCCGCACTTCGGGTATTAGCCGTAACATATATAAAAACTGGCTTCAATCATGAGTCGACTTCTTTTTCTGGGTGGTATCAAAAAAGTAACCTAACTAACCTAACCCATTGATGTTCTAACCGGCTAAAACTAGGTGTAGCCGCACTTCGGGTATTAGCCGTAACATAGACACATAAAGGTGAATTTGACACATGTGACCCAATAACAGTACTGATGTTATTGTCCGGCCACCGAGAGAATGCGTTCGTGACACATTGTGTTTGAAATAACGAGGTAACTTTGAAAGGCCGTCTACGAAAACAAACAAAAAAAGTCGTCTATTTTGACCCTACAAACAAATAATAAGCAATAAAATGATATTAAGTCACACTGATTTTAAATTTTATAACTGTGGGCTTACTGTAAGGGTAATAATTACTGATAAAATTTGTATTTTTTAAAATATAAACAACACTACTTCTAAACAGTACAAGGTTATGTACTAAGATATTTTTGTAGGGATGTGCTAAAAATATCAGTCAATTTTAAAGTTATCAATTAATTGCTAATAAAAAAGCAGAATTAGTAGCTTGGTTATAAAAACATGGTATCTACATAAATATGGACATGCTTGAAGCATAACTATTGCGGTTAGTGAAAGAAAATAAATCGGCAAATGTTCGATATGAAATAGACGAATTGGCTCTGCAGTACGGTAATCGGGTGCTGAGACTTATACCATATCATTGCCAATACAATGCTATTGAGTTTCGTTTGTAAAAAGGCAGCAGTTGGATTTTCTTACTAGTTCTTTTCCACCTTGGGCTTAGCTTCAAAATTAACGTTATACAAGTATCTTTAGGGTTGGTTTTTCAATAGACAGATAAATTCTATCTGACAGAAAATCAGTATGTTTTTGTTGCACGTCGAACATAAATACTTGACATATGTATGAAGTGACAATGAAAACATACCTCTTGTCAGTCAGTTAGCATTTATCAGACTATTGAAAAATCAGCCCTTAATCTAATTATTTACGTTCCTACAATAAAACAATACTGTTTCGATTTTTTTTATTTTATTTCACCTAGATTTTAACTCGTAACAACATGACTCGTAACAACTATTTTTATATTATAAATAAAATATAAATAAGATAAACAAGTTTTTTTCTGTTGATTGAAAAATAATTTATCAATGTTGTTTTTTACCCCAACACTAATGGCATGTGTCACAAACGCATTCTCTCGGTGGCCAGACTATAGGCATTTTTTTTCAGAAGTAAAATGTTTGTATTATTTTTAGTAATATCACAGCAGTGTTTGTTAAAAGCATATTTTCCTGGTTTAGCTTTGGGATATCGTCTTCAAACAATGCATCACATACTTATATAAATCATTAGATAATCACTTACTTCTTCAAAGCTTCAGGGTCGTTCATGTCATCGTACACCTCGTACGGGTTCAGGAAATGTCCAAAGATGGGCGGCTGCTTGGACGGACACAGCGCGTGGAAGGTCAGTTCGAAGTGCTTGCCGAGCATGTCGCCCACCAGGTTCAGGAACCAGTCGCGATCGCTGGCAAATATTGTATTACTGTACTTGAAAAACCGTTAATAAGCTAGAAAATGGTACGCCCTATTTAGCGAAAAAAGAAACATCGAAATAAGTCAAAAAATTCCAATGATAACGTTGGATACAAAAAAAACTGGTATTGACAGACAGACAGACAAACAAACGGACAATGCAGAGATCTAAAAAGGTTTAAGGTTTTCCTTTGTTTTGATAAAGCACCAGCTGTGGTAGACATTGGTAACACACTCTATGAATAACACAAGTCAAACACTAAATTTATTTCAAGATCTGCATCACTATTATGCTATGGTATGATATAAAACAGAACATAACGACCCGCCCACGCTTCGCAATGGTGTAATTTGGCGCGACTTGTTCCCGTTAAGTTGAATTTTAGCTAACTTAAAATAACTTTATCAGAATTTTCTTTATTTACAAATTTAAATGAGTAAATATTCTAAAAGATGGCGAAACCCGCATCAAAATCCATTACGTATTTTAGGAGGAGATAGAAGCCAAACATACAAACAGACACAATTAGCGACTTGGATTTATACTATGTAATGATGATGATAATGATATTAACCTCTCCGTGGTAAGTCGGTCGCAGAAAACTCGGAAGCACTCGTGCACCCACAGTCGCAGGAAGCGCGCCTTCGTGTTCTGGTAGTCTTTGTTGCTTCTTAGCAAACCCTGATAAATTATTTATTGCCAGCGCATAAGACAATGTTTACATTTCTTTAAACTACGCGTGTAATTAATATTAATTAGGATAGGTTCTGTCGCAGCGCTTCACAAGATTATATTTGTATTTTTTTATATCAGTACCTACCTAATTAATTCACCTTAATTTACGTAATAACTTTCTTGAAACAAAAATGTATAAGGTTAAAATTGCTACTCAATTTCATCAGGATTACGTAGATTCAATAGTAAATGTCATTCAAATGTTCTGTCACTCTTAGCTTTGCCTTTGACCGCTAACCACGTCGTTAATTTAATTTGTCTCTAATTGTAATAAGTGCTGATATTAAACCTTTTTAATCAAGATAAGGTATTTTAATTGGCACCTGTATGTATCGAACACATATTTTGGTGGCCCATGAGGGGAAATAAAGTTGAAACTCGAAACAAATTGCAAATACCTTCCGAAGACAAAATTAACAAAGGAACGGAACAACGGTTGAAGACAAAACCCAGGAGGAAAGTAATAACGAGGGACACCATAAGTAATGCAAATCAAGCTAAATAATTGCCAGAAGGATCAGTGATAAATCTAAAATATCACACCTCCGCAGCAAAGAAAAACGAAAGTTAAGTGTCCTTCCTATATCCTTATTATAATTTCCTTATCCTTCAATCACAACATCAATTCGCATTTATTCAAACATTGTGCTAACTGTGCATTCAATTAATTACTTAAGTGTCTGTTGTTCCTAATCTCGCAGTTAAATTAAGATATTGCATCATCCAATATTTTTTTTTCTACCTTCAATAAAAATAAAAATATTATAATTTCATTAAAATTGCTTCTATTTTCAGTTAATTTCATTGTTTAATTAGTAAATATAAAGGGATTTTATACACGTCTTCCCTAAATATCTCGAAATCAATCTAAATATATTTGGCCGACTATTTCCAGGTTCGACTGCAAGTTTCAAGTTCAATCACTAACAACTCAAGGTCAAGCGTAGTTGAACAATATCTGGGATCGGATAGTAAAGGAATTGACCATATTACCAGCCCATGGTAACGCCGGAGGGAGGAGCGTGAGATCTTTACATTTACCTTTATACATTTTCATTATTTTTAGTACATTATTAAGTAGATAATTATCGATACTGACTCACAATGCGGGCTGAAAATAAAGAGCGGTTTAAAGAGCTAATAATGAAAAGAGCTTCAGTTAAGGGGCAAATCACAAAATTTAAGAACTATTTAAGTAGCATATCCATTAAAAGTGAATTAAATAACATTGAATTATGTGAATTAAACTTACGACTTTCTAAATTTAAGGCATTGTCAGTCAGATTTGATGACTTGCAGGGTGAAATTGAGATCTTGAATTCCGATAGTTTGAGTGAAGAGATTGATGAACGTGACAGCATCGAAGGTGAAATAATTATTAATATTGCTACTGCTGAGAGTTTAAATGAGTCATTTTCAAAGTTGCTTCAAGGCGAGCAAAGACGCAACTCTGCGTTGGATGCTTCGTGCAGTCACGACCATCATCAGGACGTTGGTTTAAGGCTTCCTCAAATACATATTTCCAAATTCGATGGCGCGTATTTCCACTGGTTGGAGTTCAGGGACACGTTTGAAGGTCTCATACACAACAACGACCGCATTCCAATAATAAGTAAGTTTCATTATTTATTATCATATCTAGAAGGCGATGCAGCCAGAATCATCGCTAATCTCGAAGTTTGTGTTGCGAATTACAATGAAGCGTGGACGTTGTTGTGTAATCGCTACAATAATAAAAGAAGTTTAATCAATTTTCATTTAAGTTCATTATTTAATACTAAGCAGATCTTGCGTGAATCGGAAAGGTCATTACGGTTCTTGGTGAATCACGTTACGAAAAACTTACGTGCTTTGACCAGCTTAGGACAACCTACGGATAAGTGGGACATTTTAATAATTTATATTGTCTCATCCAAGTTAGATCAAAATACGTTACTAAAGTGGGAAGAACATCGCAATTTGATTGAGGGCGATGTACCGACGTTGGATCAATTTAATAAATTCGTGATAAATCGCGCCGACGTCTTAGAATCAATGAATCGCAACAAGGGCGACTGCAACGCCCCCAAGCCTTCGACGTCACAACAGCGCCCTCCTGTGTCGGGTAATAACAATTACAAAAATAAACAGAGCACTTTCGTAAAATCGTTTGCAGTCTCTCATAATAAGCCCGTTCGTCTTGTTTGTATCATTTGCGATGGCAATCACCGAATCTATGACTGCCCTACATTCAAGGCGAAGGGCATTGAAGAAAGAATGATTGAAGTAAAACGGTTTAAGTTGTGTACTAATTGCCTCAGGCAGGGTCATTCCGTTGCCGACTGTAGAATGGGGCCTTGTCGCGAATGTCAGGCTAGACACAATTCGCTTCTTCATTCTCCTTCGTCTATTAACAATCAGCTCGCTACGACAAGCGAGACAAACGAAACAATATCCAATCTTTCTACTCAATATGCAAACGAAGTAATTTTATCGACAGCTGTCATAGAAGTTTCGAATCCATTTAACCATCAAAAGGTAAAGGTTCGAGCACTGTTGGACTGTGGCAGTCAGTCATCATTTATCACCGAATCACTTAAGACTAAATTATCTTTAAAATCAAATCCCATTGACACACTAAAGGTCATTGGGATAGGCAATAATATTTCTGATCATGTAGTCGAGACTAGTAATTTACAATTAAATTCGTTAAATTCTAATTTTTGTGTAACATTTTCATGTTTGGTTCTAAAGCAACTGACTAGTTACATACCAAAAACTGCTATCGATATTAGCACATTGAATCTCCCAAAAGACATTCAATTGGCTGATCCAACCTTTAATCAACCTGCCCCCATAGATGTGCTTATCGGGGCCGACTTATTTTGGGATTTGTTAAGCAATGAGCAACGCGCTTTAGGTCACAATAAACCAAGACTGATAAACTCTAAATTAGGCTGGATAATATCTGGACCTATAAGTTTGAAGTCACAGGGCCTTAAGGTATTCTGTAATCATGTAGTTAATTATAGCGATGATAGAGATAAAAACATCGATAATTTGTTAAACAAGTTTTGGGAAATCGAAGAAGTCCCAAGAGCCATAGCTACAAATGAAAATGATCAGTTTTGTGAAAAACACTTTAATACCAATACTAAGAGAAACAGTAGCGGTAGATTCATTGTAAAGTTTACTTTAAACGATACTCCAGATTGCCTAGGGAACACGTACAATCTAGCTAAAAGGCGCTTTGTCAATTTGGAGAAACGTTTCAGACGTAACGCTACATTAAAACAAGAATATACAACATTCATCAATGAATATAATGAATTAGGTCATCTCACTAAATGCGACTTTGATTTTAAACCTAACTCTGCTTATTATTTATGCCATCACGCTGTGTTTAAACACGACAGTGAGTCGACGAAGTTACGGGTCGTTTTTGATGGCTCTGCGCGTTCGTCATCGGGTTATTCTTTGAATGATATCATCAGAGTTGGTCCAAATGTACAAGATTCACTATTTTCAATATTAATACGTGCACGACAATACAAATATCTACTTACAGGTGATATTGAAAAAATGTACCGCCAGGTGCTGGTTCATGAGGAACATCGCAACCTGCAATTGATCCTCTGGCGACATGACGAATCTCAACCGCTGCAAACGCTCAGATTGAACACGTTAACCTACGGCACAGCTGCCGCTAGCTACCTCAGTACAAGATGTTTGCGGCAGTTGGGTGAAGAGGTACTCGATGAACGCATAAAAGATATAATCAAAAGAGATTTCTACGTTGATGATCTGATAACCGGATCAGATTGTCCTCAGGAGCTTAAATACATTCAAAATTCAGTTTCTCAGGTATTAAGTTCAGGTTGTTTCAATTTAAGAAAATATAAGAGTAATTTAACCTCTATATTTAACGATATTCTGACTACTAAACAAGACAATCTAACTATCAGCGAGTCATCTAGTACACTCGGGTTAGGTTGGACGCCATCTAGCGATGCGTTTTATTTTAACATTAAAAATTTTTTAGATGACCCAAATGTAATAGTAACTAAACGAACTATCATGTCAAACTCCTTTAAGATATTCGACCCGCTCGGTCTCTTAAGCCCTGTAGTGATTTTACCTAAAGTTATCTTACAAAAGCTTTGGAAGCTTAAGTTAGACTGGGATGAATCTGTTCCCGACGATATTAAGAACGATTGGGTCGTATTCTCAGATAATATAAAATCACTTTGTAATTTACAGATTCCGCGCTTAGTACTCAACAATAATTCACCCGAGTTCATCGAATTGCACACATTCAGCGACGCATCTCAATCAGCGTACGGTGCGTGCGTATACGTTAGATCTGTGAATTCCGCCGGCATAGTTAGTGTAAAACTACTATGTGCTAAATCTAAGGTAGCTCCGGTGAAAACTACAACCATTCCGCGTTTAGAACTGTGTGCTGCGTTGCTCTCCGCGAAACTATTTAATTCTGTAATCAATTCACTTAGGTATCGGCCGGGAAGGGTTGTCCATTGGTGTGACTCGACTGTAGCTTTAAGCTGGATAAAAGGCGATCATACTAAACTAAAGATATTCGTTGCAAATCGAGCAAGCGAAATTACTGAACTAACTCACCCTGCTGATTGGCGATATGTCCCTACTGACCTCAATCCGGCAGATCTTATATCTAGGGGCGTAAATGCAAGGCAACTTATTTCAATGAATTTATGGTGGATTGGTCCTGATTTTTTACACAAAAACGAGAGCGAATGGCCAGTAACCAAATCTAATTGCAACTTTAACGAGTTACCTGAAGTGAAGTCAATTTGTGTAACAAAAACGGAAACTTTAATTAACTTTGACAATTACTCATCCTTCATAAAATTAAACAGGTCATTTGCTTATGTTCTTAGATTTATAAACAATGTAAAGAAATCATCCATCAAACGTAGCGGTGTATTGTTACCCGAAGAGCTAAATGAGTCATTTACCTTGTTGTGTTCATTAGCCCAATCTCAATCGTTTCCCATTGAATACAATCTGCTCAAACGGGGTAAAGAGCTAAATAAATCAAGCAAAATTCTATCTCTATCGCCATTCTTAGATTCATCAAACATTATTCGAGTCGGTGGACGTTTAGAAGCTTCCACCTGTACTTACGATCATAAACACCCAATATTGCTTCATTCATCACATACTTTTAACTAAACTGTATTTTAAAAACCAACATATAACTAACTTACATGCCTCTCCACAGTTGCTTTTAGCCATAGTACGCGAGACTATATGGCCAGTGAATGGTCGCTTGCTAGCAAGGCGTACTGTCAACGGCTGTGTACGATGCAGGCGTCTCCGTGGCAAGACGCTGTATCCAACGATGGGTAACTTGCCATCCCAACGCGTCACTCCCGACTTTCCGTTCGTATCCGTTGGTGTTGACTTCGCTGGTCCGTTTTACATTGTAAATAGAAAGGGACGAGGCAGCAAACTAATTAAGTGCTACTTATGTCTCTTTGTTTGCTTACGTTTCAAATGCATCCACCTCGAAGCGGTAAGTGACCTATCTAAAGACGCATTTATACTCACACTCAGACGATTTATAGCACGACGTGGTAAACCAGCGGAAATATTTTGCGACAACGGACGCAATTTTGTAGCCGCCGCGAAAGATATTGGAGCCTTCTTACAACAAACCAGTGAATCTCTAGTTGATTTTGCAAGTCAGCAATCTATTAAATTTCACTTCATTCCATCTTATGCTCCTCACTTCGGCGGATTGTGGGAGGCCGGAGTAAAATCGGCCAAGTTTCATTTAAGACGAGTTGTAGGCAATAGTCACTTAAGTTTTGAAGAAATAACTACTTTGTTTGCACAGGTCGAGGCAATTTTGAATAGCCGACCCCTGTGTCCTTTATCATCCTCTCCCAACGATTTCCTTTGTCTTACCCCAGGACACTTCATCATCGGAAGGCCGCTGACTGCGCTACCAACATTAGCGAACGAACAATGCAGCGAGAGCCATCTGAACCGTTATCAATTACTCGAGAAGATAAGACTGCACTACTGGCAAAGATGGCAAAGGGAATATTTGTCGGAGCTTCAGCAGAGAACCAAGTGGCGTACCAACGGAGACAAGCTTAATATAGGCGACATGGTTCTACTAGCAGAAGACAACGCTCCGCCGCTTCAATGGCGGCTCGGACGAGTTCTTCGTCTCTTTCCCGGACCCGACGGCATCTCACGGGTCGCTGATGTCCAGACGTCCAGAGGCTGCGTTCGTCGTGTCTTCGCGCGACTATGCCCACTACCTACAGCTGATGATCTCAAGGGTTGAAAGAGAGCTTTCAACGGCCGGGAATATGTCGCAGCGCTTCACAAGATTATATTTGTATTTTTTTATATCAGTACCTACCTAATTAATTCACCTTAATTTACGTAATAACTTTCTTGAAACAAAAATGTATAAGGTTAAAATTGCTACTCAATTTCATCAGGATTACGTAGATTCAATAGTAAATGTCATTCAAATGTTCTGTCACTCTTAGCTTTGCCCTTGACCGCTAACCACGTCGTTAATTTAATTTGTCTCTAATTGTAATAAGTGCTGATATTAAACCTTTTTAATCAAGATAAGGTATTTTAATTGGCACCTGTATGTATCGAACACAGGTTCATATCCAATCAACAAAAAAAGTTATAATAGCGAAATCACAAAAGGCTTAGAGAAAAGAATGTACAAACCACATGTGTTTAATTATGTAAAACACGTCCAACGTATTACTTTGCCAATTCCTTTTTTTTGTTAGACGCCTAAACACAGCAGCTAAACCAATATCACCTGAAATATCTTGGAGATGTCTCGCAAGTTGAAGAGGTAGTGCATCTTGCTGGGCGTGGGCAGCAGCTTGGCCACGATCAAGTTGAACATGTCGATCGTAGCCAGAAGCACTATTTTACCTGTACCGGTCAATAAATGAAGTTTTATATAAAAAAAATTATAAAACTTACTACGAATTTAACCTTATTCAGGCTATTCTACGGGAAGAGCCTGATTTTCTTGAGAAAATACATTGTCCTAATATGAACTTTATGAGTAAACATATATATTTTTTTATTTAAGTGCTTTATGTTTCATCAAATTTTCCAACAGTATTACAAATATTACAACTACTTTTAATACCACGAGTGAAAACCAAATCTAGCTAAGACCAAATCCAACAAGCAACGCACCGACAGTCTTGGTCTCCTCGTCAAAGTCCATTAAATGCTGCGCGAGCATCGTGCCGAAGATGCGGCAGAGCTGCGCGTGCGTGGGCGGCGGCAGGTAGAACGCGTGGAAGCAGGACAGCAGGCGCGGGGGCAGCGGCGAGCGCGCGCCGCCCGGGGAGCCCGCGCCGCCGCACACCACCATGTTCTACACCACGCATCAGTAAAAATAACTCCGAAATTAAGGTGTCGTGGTCCATTTAGCGCTGATCAGAAATTTAATGTAGCCCGATATTAACATTATACAGGGTTATTTGTAATTAGCGCATCACCTCTTGCAGGCGGCTTCCTTACATCAATACCAATAACATTTGTTCTACGACTTTTTGCAAAACTTGATAATTAACACAAAAACAAAAAAACAAAAACAAATTTGCGCACTCTGTTATTTATAACTCTGTATTTTGTAAGAAGTTCCTAAATCGGTTGCCCACCCCCCGTCGCCCACGCGCCTGCCACGCCAGTTGCGTGCGCGTAGAGTATTGTACCGTTTAGATGCACCTAATAAATTTGTATGGAAAAACTTATTTTTTAAAATATTAATTTTAATTATTCGTTGGTTAAATGTTGTTGGGATCGATGTAGAAAAGCTGCCTACAAGAGGTGATGCGCTAATTAGAAATAACCCTGTATACCCAGAAAGAAAATAATTATAAATCTTACTAATATTATAAATGTGAAAGTTTGTATGTGAGTATGTATGTGAGTATATATGGATGTTTGTTACTCTTTCACGTAAAAACTACCAGACGGATTTGGATGAAACTTTACAGTAATATAGGTTATACATCAGAATAATACATAGGGTACTTTTTACTTCTCATTTCCACGGGAAACCAACGTCCACGCGGTATATAGACTGATAAGCGGTAGTTCTCGAAGACAGTTCCCGCGTTAAAAACAATTCGTGTCTGAATATAATTAAAGGTTCTCCCAAAACCCAACGAAAAGTAGCTAAATTAAAGCTTTTGCTTATTTTAGAGACACAAAGTTGGTGCTCTATTCTGAAGAGTTATTTTAATTTACTTGTCCTCCACTGTATTATGCCCATGTGGTAGAAAGGGGACACAAAGCTAATATGCTAGTCTGCAGAATCATCTTATTCTTCCTCCACTGTACGGTGCCTATGTGGTAAAGGATCATCTTTCTGTTCTAAAACATCAACTCACCTTCACATTCTTTCGCCACTGTTTGATACCTACGTGGTAAATGATCACAAACCTGTTCTAATCTAGAGCAATCTCACCTTAACATTCTTCCTCCACTGTATGGCGCCTATGTGGTAAAGGATCACCCTCTATTCTAATCATCAACTCACCCTGACATTCTTCCGCCACTGCTTCTGGCGGTCGTACCAGTAGCCGTAGTCGTGCCACAGCCGCACCAGCTCCTGTATGGCGCCTATGTGATAAAGGATCACCCTCTATTCTAATCATCAATTCACCCTGACATTCTTCCTCCACTGTATGGCGCCTATGTGATAAAGGATCACCCTCTATTGTAAACATCAACTCACCCTGACATTCTTCCGCCACTGCTTCTGGCGGTCGTACCAGTAGCCGTAGTCGTGCCACAGCCGCACCAGCTGCTGTATGGCGCCTATGTGATAAAGGATCACCCTCTATTCTCAATCAACTCACCCTGACATTCTTCCGCCACTGCTTCTGGCGGTCGTACCAGTAGCCGTAGTCGTGCCACAGCCGCACCAGCTGCTGTATGGCGCCTATGTGATAAAGGATCACCCTCTATTGTAAACATCAACTCACCCTGACATTCTTCCGCCACTGCTTCTGGCGGTCGTACCAGTAGCCGTAGTCGTGCCACAGCCGCACCAGCTGCTGTATGGCGCCTATGTGATAAAGGATCACCCTCTATTCTCAATCAACTCACCCTGACATTCTTCCGCCACTGCTTCTGGCGGTCGTACCAGTAGCCGTAGTCGTGCCACAGCCGCACCAGCTGCTGTATGGCGCCTATGTGATAAAGGATCACCCTCTATTCTCAATCAACTCACCCTGACATTCTTCCGCCACTGCTTCTGGCGGTCGTACCAGTAGCCGTAGTCGTGCCACAGCCGCACCAGCTGCTGTATGGCGCCTATGTGATAAAGGATCACCCTCTATTGTAAACATCAACTCACCCTGACATTCTTCCGCCACTGCTTCTGGCGGTCGTACCAGTAGCCGTAGTCGTGCCACAGCCGCACCAGCTGCTGTATGGCGCCTATGTGATAAAGGATCACCCTCTATTCTCAATCAACTCACCCTGACATTCTTCCGCCACTGCTTCTGGCGGTCGTACCAGTAGCCGTAGTCGTGCCACAGCCGCACCAGCTGCTGTATGGCGCCTATGTGATAAAGGATCACCCTCTATTCTCAATCAACTCACCCTGACATTCTTCCGCCACTGCTTCTGGCGGTCGTACCAGTAGCCGTAGTCGTGCCACAGCCGCACCAGCTGCTGTATGGCGCCTATGTGATAAAGGATCACCCTCTATTCTCAATCAACTCACCCTGACATTCTTCCGCCACTGCTTCTGGCGGTCGTACCAGTAGCCGTAGTCGTGCCACAGCCGCACCAGCTGCTGTATGGCGCCTATGTGATAAAGGATCACCCTCTATTCTCAATCAACTCACCCTGACATTCTTCCGCCACTGCTTCTGGCGGTCGTACCAGTAGCCGTAGTCGTGCCACAGCCGCACCAGCTGCTGTATGGCGCCTATGTGATAAAGGATCACCCTCTATTCTCAATCAACTCACCCTGACATTCTTCCGCCACTGCTTCTGGCGGTCGTACCAG
This sequence comes from Emmelina monodactyla, assembly GCA_916618145.1. Taxonomy (NCBI): domain Eukaryota; kingdom Metazoa; phylum Arthropoda; class Insecta; order Lepidoptera; family Pterophoridae; genus Emmelina; species Emmelina monodactyla. The sequence goes on from OU745300.1 coordinate 1,039,016, forward strand.
TAGCCGTAGTCGTGCCACAGCCGCACCAGCTGCTGTATGGCGCCTATGTGATAAAGGATCACCCTCTATTCTCAATCAACTCACCCTGACATTCTTCCGCCACTGCTTCTGGCGGTCGTACCAGTAGCCGTAGTCGTGCCACAGCCGCACCAGCTGCTGTATGGCGCCTATGTGATAAAGGATCACCCTCTATTCTCAATCAACTCACCCTGACATTCTTCCGCCACTGCTTCTGGCGTCGTACCAGTAGCCGTAGTCGTGCCACAGCCGCACCAGCTGCTGTATGGCGCCTATGTGATAAAGGATCACCCTCTATTCTCAATCAACTCACCCTGACATTCTTCCGCCACTGCTTCTGGCGGTCGTACCAGTAGCCGTAGTCGTGCCACAGCCGCACCAGCTGCTGTATGGCGCCTATGTGATAAAGGATCACCCTCTATTCTCAATCAACTCACCCTGACATTCTTCCGCCACTGCTTCTGGCGGTCGTACCAGTAGCCGTAGTCGTGCCACAGCCGCACCAGCTGCTGTATGGCGCCTATGTGATAAAGGATCACCCTCTATTCTCAATCAACTCACCCTGACATTCTTCCGCCACTGCTTCTGGCGGTCGTACCAGTAGCCGTAGTCGTGCCACAGCCGCACCAGCTGCTGTATGGCGCCTATGTGATAAAGGATCACCCTCTATTCTCAATCAACTCACCCTGACATTCTTCCGCCACTGCTTCTGGCGGTCGTACCAGTAGCCGTAGTCGTGCCACAGCCGCACCAGCTGCTGTATGGCGCCTATGTGATAAAGGATCACCCTCTATTCTCAATCAACTCACCCTGACATTCTTCCGCCACTGCTTCTGGCGGTCGTACCAGTAGCCGTAGTCGTGCCACAGCCGCACCAGCTGCTGTATGGCGCCTATGTGATAAAGGATCACCCTCTATTCTCAATCAACTCACCCTGACATTCTTCCGCCACTGCTTCTGGCGGTCGTACCAGTAGCCGTAGTCGTGCCACAGCCGCACCAGCTGCTGTATGGCGCCTATGTGATAAAGGATCACCCTCTATTCTCAATCAACTCACCCTGACATTCTTCCGCCACTGCTTCTGGCGGTCGTACCAGTAGCCGTAGTCGTGCCACAGCCGCACCAGCTGCTGTATGGCGCCTATGTGATAAAGGATCACCCTCTATTCTCAATCAACTCACCCTGACATTCTTCCGCCACTGCTTCTGGCGGTCGTACCAGTAGCCGTAGTCGTGCCACAGCCGCACCAGCTGCTGTATGGCGCCTATGTGATAAAGGATCACCCTCTATTCTCAATCAACTCACCCTGACATTCTTCCGCCACTGCTTCTGGCGGTCGTACCAGTAGCCGTAGTCGTGCCACAGCCGCACCAGCTGCTGTATGGCGCCTATGTGATAAAGGATCACCCTCTATTCTCAATCAACTCACCCTGACATTCTTCCGCCACTGCTTCTGGCGGTCGTACCAGTAGCCGTAGTCGTGCCACAGCCGCACCAGCTGCTGTATGGCGCCTATGTGATAAAGGATCACCCTCTATTCTCAATCAACTCACCCTGACATTCTTCCGCCACTGCTTCTGGCGGTCGTACCAGTAGCCGTAGTCGTGCCACAGCCGCACCAGCTGCTGTATGGCGCCTATGTGATAAAGGATCACCCTCTATTCTAATCATCAACTCACCCTGACATTCTTCCGCCACTGCTTCTGGCGGTCGTACCAGTAGCCGTAGTCGTGCCACAGCCGCACCAGCTGCTGTATAGCGCCTATGTGATAAAGGATCACCCTCTATTCTCAATCAACTCACCCTGACATTCTTCCGCCACTGCTTCTGGCGGTCGTACCAGTAGCCGTAGTCGTGCCACAGCCGCACCAGCTGCTGTATGGCGCCTATGTGATAAAGGATCACCCTCTATTCTCAATCAACTCACCCTGACATTCTTCCGCCACTGCTTCTGGCGGTCGTACCAGTAGCCGTAGTCGTGCCACAGCCGCACCAGCTGCTGTATGGCGCCTATGTGATAAAGGATCACCCTCTATTCTCAATCAACTCACCCTGACATTCTTCCGCCACTGCTTCTGGCGGTCGTACCAGTAGCCGTAGTCGTGCCACAGGCGCACCAGCTGCTGTATGGCGCCTATGTGATAAAGGATCACCCTCTATTCTCAATCAACTCACCCTGACATTCTTCCGCCACTGCTTCTGGCGGTCGTACCAGTAGCCGTAGTCGTGCCACAGCCGCAGCAGCTGCTGTATGGCGCCTATGTGATAAAGGATCACCCTCTATTCTCAATCAACTCACCCTGACATTCTTCCGCCACTGCTTCTGGCGGTCGTACCAGTAGCCGTAGTCGTGCCACAGCCGCACCAGCTCCTGTATGGCGCCTATGTGATAAAGGATCACCCTCTATTCTCAATCAACTCACCCTGACATTCTTCCGCCACTGCTTCTGGCGGTCGTACCAGTAGCCGTAGTCGTGCCACAGCCGCACCAGCTGCTGTATGGCGCCTATGTGATAAAGGATCACCCTCTATTCTCAATCAACTCACCCTGACATTCTTCCGCCACTGCTTCTGGCGGTCGTACCAGTAGCCGTAGTCGTGCCACAGCCGCACCAGTACGTCTATTCTGTAAAACGAAACGTGAGCACTTTGCTTTCGTTTCGGGCCCGTAACGGACATTTGCTATTCTATTGGCTTTCGTATCGTTTCATCAATCATAAGGTTTTTGACGTAAAGAAAAGAAATTTAAGTCAAAACCCTTATTATTTCGTTGACTTTCGGATTACAAATACGTTAAACGATATGCAAGCCAAATAGAATAGCCAATGTCAGTTTCGGGCCCGAAACGAAGGCAAGTGCATACGTTTCGTTTTACAGAATAGACCTACAGCTCCTGTATGGCGCCTATGTGATAAAGGATCACCCTCTATTCTCAATCAACTCACCCTGACATTCTTCCGCCACTGCTTCTGGCGGTCGTACCAGTAGCCGTAGTCGTGCCACAGCCGCACCAGCTGCTGTATAGCGCCTATGTGATAAAGGATCACCCTCTATTCTCAATCAACTCACCCTGACATTCTTCCGCCACTGCTTCTGGCGGTCGTACCAGTAGCCGTAGTCGTGCCACAGCCGCACCAGTACGTCTATTCTGTAAAACGAAACGTGAGCACTTTGCTTTCGTTTCGGGCCCGTAACGGACATTTGCTATTCTATTGGCTTTCGTATCGTTTCATCAATCATAAGGTTTTTGACGTAAAGAAAAGAAATTTAAGTCAAAACCCTTATTATTTCGTTGACTTTCGGATTACAAATACGTTAAACGATATGCAAGCCAAATAGAATAGCCAATGTCAGTTTCGGGCCCGAAACGAAGGCAAGTGCATACGTTTCGTTTTACAGAATAGACCTACAGCTCCTGTATGGCGCCTATGTGATAAAGGATCACCCTCTATTCTCAATCAACTCACCCTGACATTCTTCCGCCACTGCTTCTGGCGGTCGTACCAGTAGCCGTAGTCGTGCCACAGCCGCACCAGCTGCTGTATAGCGCCTATGTGATAAAGGATCACCCTCTATTCTCAATCAACTCACCCTGACATTCTTCCGCCACTGCTTCTGGCGGTCGTACCAGTAGCCGTAGTCGTGCCACAGCCGCACCAGTACGTCTATTCTGTAAAACGAAACGTGAGCACTTTGCTTTCGTTTCGGGCCCGTAACGGACATTTGCTATTCTATTGGCTTTCGTATCGTTTCATCAATCATAAGGTTTTTGACGTAAAGAAAAGAAATTTAAGTCAAAACCCTTATTATTTCGTTGACTTTCGGATTACAAATACGTTAAACGATATGCAAGTCAAATAGAATAGCCAATGTCAGTTTCGGGCCCGAAACGAAGGCAAGTGCATACGTTTCGTTTTACAGAATAGACCTACAGCTCCTGTATGGCGCCTATGTGATAAAGGATCACCCTCTATTCTCAATCAACTCACCCTGACATTCTTCCGCCACTGCTTCTGGCGGTCGTACCAGTAGCCGTAGTCGTGCCACAGCCGCACCAGCTGCTGTATAGCGCCTATGTGATAAAGGATCACCCTCTATTCTCAATCAACTCACCCTGACATTCTTCCGCCACTGCTTCTGGCGGTCGTACCAGTAGCCGTAGTCGTGCCACAGCCGCACCAGCTGCTGTATGGCGCCTATGTGATAAAGGATCACCCTCTATTCTCAATCAACTCACCCTGACATTCTTCCGCCACTGCTTCTGGCGGTCGTACCAGTAGTCGTAGTCGTGCCACAGCCGCACCAGCTCCTGTATGGCGCCTATGTGATAAAGGATCACCCTCTATTCTCAATCAACTCACCCTGACATTCTTCCGCCACTGCTTCTGGCGGTCGTACCAGTAGCCGTAGTCGTGCCACAGCCGCACCAGCTGCTGTATGGCGCCTATGTGATAAAGGATCACCCTCTATTCTCAATCAACTCACCCTGACATTCTTCCGCCACTGCTTCTGGCGGTCGTACTAGTAGCCGTAGTCGTGCCACAGCCGCACCAGCTCCTGTATGGCGCCTATGTGATAAAGGATCACCCTCTATTCTCAATCAACTCACCCTGACATTCTTCCGCCACTGCTTCTGGCGGTCGTACCAGTAGCCGTAGTCGTGCCACAGCCGCACCAGCTGCTGTATGGCGCCTATGTGATAAAGGATCACCCTCTATTCTCAATCAACTCACCCTGACATTCTTCCGCCACTGCTTTTGGCGGTCGTACCAGTAGCCGTAGTCGTGCCACAGCCGCACCAGCTGCTGTATGGCGCCTATGTGATAAAGGATCACCCTCTATTCTCAATCAACTCACCCTGACATTCTTCCGCCACTGCTTCTGGCGGTCGTACCAGTAGCCGTAGTCGTGCCACAGCCGCACCAGCTGCTGTATGGCGCCTATGTGATAAAGGATCACCCTCTATTCTCAATCAACTCACCCTGACATTCTTCCGCCACTGCTTCTGGCGGTCGTACCAGTAGCCGTAGTCGTGCCACAGCCGCACCAGCTGCTGTATGGCGCCTATGTGATAAAGGATCACCCTCTATTCTCAATCAACTCACCCTGACATTCTTCCGCCACTGCTTCTGGCGGTCGTACCAGTAGCCGTAGTCGTGCCACAGCCGCACCAGCTGCTGTATGGCGCCTATGTGATAAAGGATCACCCTCTATTCTCAATCAACTCACCCTGACATTCTTCCGCCACTGCTTCTGGCGGTCGTACCAGTAGCCGTAGTCGTGCCACAGCCGCACCAGCTGCTGTATGGCGCCTATGTGATAAAGGATCACCCTCTATTCTCAATCAACTCACCCTGACATTCTTCCGCCACTGCTTCTGGCGGTCGTACCAGTAGCCGTAGTCGTGCCACAGCCGCACCAGCTGCTGTATGGCGCCTATGTGATAAAGGATCACCCTCTATTCTCAATCAACTCACCCTGACATTCTTCCGCCACTGCTTCTGGCGGTCGTACCAGTAGCCGTAGTCGTGCCACAGCCGCACCAGCTGCTGTATGGCGCCTATGTGATAAAGGATCACCCTCTATTCTCAATCAACTCACCCTGACATTCTTCCGCCACTGCTTCTGGCGGTCGTACCAGTAGCCGTAGTCGTGCCACAGCCGCACCAGCTGCTGTATGGCGCCTATGTGATAAAGGATCACCCTCTATTCTCAATCAACTCACCCTGACATTCTTCCGCCACTGCTTCTGGCGGTCGTACCAGTAGCCGTAGTCGTGCCACAGCCGCACCAGCTGCTGTATGGCGCCTATGTGATAAAGGATCACCCTCTATTCTCAATCAACTCACCCTGACATTCTTCCGCCACTGCTTCTGGCGGTCGTACCAGTAGCCGTAGTCGTGCCACAGCCGCAGCAGCTCGAGCGGCGGCTGCGAGCCGAACTCGTCGCGCACCGGCATGTTGATGTCGTCCAGGAACGCGATCATCGTCTTACCTGGCGCCGAGCAACTTACATTTCAATGGAAAAATGAATGGAAGCATTTTGTTGAGCATTTTGACAACATGGGAACAGGAAAAAAGAATGTAAGTTAGTGCACTGTGAAATGTTTATATAAGCCTTTAAATAAAGAGATTGGTTGACCGTCAACCTTAATTGCTTCTCATCGGGCAATTTTTAAAGTAACGTGTAAGTAACTTATAAGTATCCGAACCTACCAATAGAATACAGTACACTAGCTTACTGAATTAATGTCTATAAACCTAAGTTATAGTACTTATCTGAAATATATATTCACATCACACACAGTCGTAAATGTTTTGACCATTCAGTTCAAACCACACCAAAATCATACCTCTCTGACTCAGTATGACCCCCCCATAACCGTCTTGAATCATACTAATATTATAAACGTGAAAGTTTGTGAGTATGGATGGATGTATGGATTTGTTACTCTTTCACGTTAAAACGACTGGACGGATTTTGATGAAACTTTACAGTAATATAGGTTATACTTCAGAATAACACATAGGGTACTTTTTACCACGGGAAAACTTCTCATTCCCACAGGAAACCAACTTCCACGCGAACGGAGTTGCGGGCGGCCACTAATTCCTAACAAATCTATCAGCCATCAACCGCCTATTAAATGTTAGTCTATGTTCCACAGTGTAACAACGCACCGCCGGCCGGCACGTAGTTCCCCTTGGTCCGCTTCTCGAGGCGCGCCTCCACCATGTCCTGCACGTTGGCGGCCGTCGTCTGCGCGGACATGTTGATCACCTGCATGCTGTATCTAGAGGGGAAATACACCGTGTAGCGGGGGAGATAGGGTTCATAGTTGAACGGCAATCTGGAATTTGGTAATCAATCTAATTCCTTAAAGCTTATGTAGTTTTGTATTATAAAAGGGGCACGAAGACTGAAAATTGAATTTCAGAGAATGTTCATGGGTCATACCCGTTTTCTTCTTCTAACAGTAGGGTCCCACAGTATGCAATTGGACGCACATAGTATCTAAAGTTGGGTATTTGCAAGCTAAAATAAAATTTATTTTAAGCACCAATCTTTGTGCAGTACGGTACGCGATTGTATTGTAAATAGGGGAACAAGGACCGAAAATATTAATTTTCGAGAATGTTCATGGGTCATACCCGTTTTCTTCTTCTAACAGTAGGGTCCTACAGTATGCAATTGGACGCACATAGTACCTAAAGTTGGGTATTTGCAAGCTAAAATAAAATTTATTTTAAGCACCGATCTTTGTTCGGTACGGTTCGCGGTTAAAACACCGAAAAACCAGTCACACAACGTATGTTTTTGATTATAATTGTTGCGTTTCTTTTAACCAATCACATAACGGATTTAAATAGGTCAAAAATTGTAAACAGAAAGCTGAAAACCTTTTTACTACTCTTAGATTTTTACGTCGTTTGCAACACCTACCTCTGTGGATCCAGCTGCGCCAGGGTCCCGGTGACCAGCCCCGTCTTGCCGGTGCCGGTGGAGCCCCCCACCAGCACTCCGTAGCCAGCCTTCAGCAGGTCCAGCGAAATCAGCTCCAGCCGCACGAACTCCACCGTGGGCACCAGGATGTTGTGGAAGCCAGTGCTGATAACGAGGTCAATTTGAAATTGTAATGATAGTATAGGATCCCGCTATAGAACGACCTTCACCGAGCTGGTTAATGCATGAAATATATTTTTTATCAAATAAAATATGTCAATAAATAAAATAATAATGGGTTGTCTAAAAAATTTCGTTCGTTGATAATTTATTACATATATTCTGGACTGAAATTTTCGGTGAAGGTCGTTCTATAGAGGGATCTTAGACTATAGTAATAAAGTTTTCTATTTAACGTATGTATATGATTTTTATGACATCAATTTTGAACTATATGATATTTGCGTAAAAAGTTAGGTAGTATCTAAGACTCTTTATCATAATGGTATCAGAATTCGCATGCAAAAAACTAAACAATACGCTTTGCACGAAAGCAGCTTCTTTGTCTTTGCAGCTATTTTATGCCTCTTCAATCACAATTTCATGAATGAAATAACATTCAGCCTATGTTTAGCAAAGTCTACGATACTTGTCTCAACGTACGCCGGATTGTATCTCCAGTTGTCCGGCAGCTTGTCCTCCCAGGGCTTGAACTGCCTCAGCCGCTCGTCCACGTAGTAGTCGTACACGGTGTCCTTCAGCGGGAAGAAATCTATGATACTTGTCTCAACGTACGCCGGGTTGTATCTCCAGTTGTCCGGCAGCTTGTCCTCCCAGGGCTTGAACTGCCTCAGCCGCTCGTCCACGTAGTAGTCGTACACGGTGTCCTTCAGCGGGAAGAAATCTATGATACTTGTCTCAACGTACGCCGGGTTGTATCTCCAGTTGTCCGGCAGCTTGTCCTCCCAGGGCTTGAACTGCCTCAGCCGCTCGTCCACGTAGTAGTCGTACACGGTGTCCTTCAGCGGGAAGAAATCTATGATACTTGTCTCAACGTACGCCGGGTTGTATCTCCAGTTGTCCGGCAGCTTGTCCTCCCAGGGCTTGAACTGCCTCAGCCGCTCGTCCACGTAGTAGTCGTACACGGTGTCCTTCAGCGGGAAGAAATCTATGATACTTGTCTCAACGTACGCCGGGTTGTATCTCCAGTTGTCCGGCAGCTTGTCCTCCCAGGGCTTGAACTGCCTCAGCCGCTCGTCCACGTAGTAGTCGTACACGGTGTCCTTCAGCGGGAAGAAATCTATGATACTTGTCTCAACGTACGCCGGGTTGTATCTCCAGTTGTCCGGCAGCTTGTCCTCCCAGGGCTTGAACTGCCTCAGCCGCTCGTCCACGTAGTAGTCGTACACGGTGTCCTTCAGCGGGAAGAAATCTATGATACTTGTCTCAACGTACGCCGGGTTGTATCTCCAGTTGTCCGGCAGCTTGTCCTCCCAGGGCTTGAACTGCCTCAGCCGCTCGTCCACGTAGTAGTCGTACACGGTGTCCTTCAGCGGGAAGAAATCTATGATACTTGTCTCAACGTACGCCGGGTTGTATCTCCAGTTGTCCGGCAGCTTGTCCTCCCAGGGCTTGAACTGCCTCAGCCGCTCGTCCACGTAGTAGTCGTACACGGTGTCCTTCAGCGGGAAGAAATCTATGATACTTGTCTCAACGTACGCCGGGTTGTATCTCCAGTTGTCCGGCAGCTTGTCCTCCCAGGGCTTGAACTGCCTCAGCCGCTCGTCCACGTAGTAGTCGTACACGGTGTCCTTCAGCGGGAAGAAATCTATGATACTTGTCTCAACGTACGCCGGGTTGTATCTCCAGTTGTCCGGCAGCTTGTCCTCCCAGGGCTTGAACTGCCTCAGCCGCTCGTCCACGTAGTAGTCGTACACGGTGTCCTTCAGCGGGAAGAAATCTATGATACTTGTCTCAACGTACGCCGGGTTGTATCTCCAGTTGTCCGGCAGCTTGTCCTCCCAGGGCTTGAACTGCCTCAGCCGCTCGTCCACGTAGTAGTCGTACACGGTGTCCTTCAGCGGGAAGAAATCTATGATACTTGTCTCAACGTACGCCGGGTTGTATCTCCAGTTGTCCGGCAGCTTGTCCTCCCAGGGCTTGAACTGCCTCAGCCGCTCGTCCACGTAGTAGTCGTACACGGTGTCCTTCAGCGGGAAGAAATCTATGATACTTGTCTCAACGTACGCCGGGTTGTATCTCCAGTTGTCCGGCAGCTTGTCCTCCCAGGGCTTGAACTGCCTCAGCCGCTCGTCCACGTAGTAGTCGTACACGGTGTCCTTCAGCGGGAAGAAATCTATGATACTTGTCTCAACGTACGCCGGGTTGTATCTCCAGTTGTCCGGCAGCTTGTCCTCCCAGGGCTTGAACTGCCTCAGCCGCTCGTCCACGTAGTAGTCGTACACGGTGTCCTTCAGCGGGAAGAAATCTATGATACTTGTCTCAACGTACGCCGGGTTGTATCTCCAGTTGTCCGGCAGCTTGTCCTCCCAGGGCTTGAACTGCCTCAGCCGCTCGTCCACGTAGTAGTCGTACACGGTGTCCTTCAGCGGGAAGAAATCTATGATACTTGTCTCAACGTACGCCGGGTTGTATCTCCAGTTGTCCGGCAGCTTGTCCTCCCAGGGCTTGAACTGCCTCAGCCGCTCGTCCACGTAGTAGTCGTACACGGTGTCCTTCAGCGGGAAGAAATCTATGATACTTGTCTCAACGTACGCCGGGTTGTATCTCCAGTTGTCCGGCAGCTTGTCCTCCCAGGGCTTGAACTGCCTCAGCCGCTCGTCCACGTAGTAGTCGTACACGGTGTCCTTCAGCGGGAAGAAATCTATGATACTTGTCTCAACGTACGCCGGGTTGTATCTCCAGTTGTCCGGCAGCTTGTCCTCCCAGGGCTTGAACTGCCTCAGCCGCTCGTCCACGTAGTAGTCGTACACGGTGTCCTTCAGCGGGAAGAAATCTATGATACTTGTCTCAACGTACGCCGGGTTGTATCTCCAGTTGTCCGGCAGCTTGTCCTCCCAGGGCTTGAACTGCCTCAGCCGCTCGTCCACGTAGTAGTCGTACACGGTGTCCTTCAGCGGGAAGAAATCTATGATACTTGTCTCAACGTACGCCGGGTTGTATCTCCAGTTGTCCGGCAGCTTGTCCTCCCAGGGCTTGAACTGCCTCAGCCGCTCGTCCACGTAGTAGTCGTACACGGTGTCCTTCAGCGGGAAGATGCCCTCGTGCTCGCGGATCCAGTTGTCGAACTTCTTGCGCCCATCGTCCTTGAGGGTGGCGCAGACTGACCAGATCAGACTGTAGGGTATATGGAGTATTACTGTAAGTTATTTAAGCCTATCAATAAAAAAAATTGAGCTTAGATAAATGAGTTAACAAAACTTTAGAGGTGTAAATTCTGTATATTATAAATAGTGTTTCTAAATTGATACCGAACCCAAATAACTTCAGATTAATGGGCCCTATTATGCCGTAAATAAATTTTACGATTCTAGCTACTATTACTGAACCAACCGCAAATTATATGTTTGTAGTACGTTACGAGTATGTCACTCGCAGTGGAGTTCATCAACATCACTCTACAAATGTAGCTCCAAAGGTCGAACTTGTCTTATTAAATTCCTACAAATGTAGGGTGGGATTGGTAGAGTCTAGCTGTAGGCTCTGTCTGCAGCGATTAGTAGGCTGACTTGACCGGTGAAATACCACCGTCGCACAGAAAACCGACGTGAAGTAGGGACGATGTTCCTGCGTTTCGTTCGGTGAGTGCGGTATCCTACAGTGTTGCGGGGAGTCATGGGCGGCGGTGATCACTTACCATCAGGTGACCCGCATGCTCGTTTGCTTTGCTATATTATATATTTAAAAAAAATGTAGATAACTAACGCGAACAAGAATCTCATCTTGGCGAGGTGCTCGAGGTCGCCGGCCTCCGACTCGGCGGACTCTTCCGCCGGTGGCGGCGAGAACAACGCCAGCAGGCGACACAAGTTACGCACCTAGGTATATACAATACTAACTGATCAGCCCCCCAAGTCAAGTGGCAAGTGATATTTGCGATAGCGAGTGAATAGAAAAAATATGTATGAAACTCTCAAATTGCAAGCTTGTCAAAAATGACAGTTTCATACGAATTTATTCTTTTCACTCGCCATCGCAAGTATCACTTGCCACTTGACTTGGGGGGCTGTTCTGTTGATCTTATAGTAATGATGAAAAACTTGCTGGAAAAAAGTAATTAGATGATGGATGATTTTATGAAAGTCTGTGTTGTGGTAAAAAAGCAGAAAACTCGATCTTGAATGAACGAGACATATTTTCCTTTTTTTAAAAAGAAACAGGGAAGAGTGTCTTTAGACCTTTAATTATCAACCTGATGAAAAATCATTTTAATATAGAATGGAAAAACGTTAACTATTAAAGTTGTAACAGCTTTAAATGCCGTTGACTTTGGATACTTTGAAGATTCGGTATTATTTCTTCGTCTATCACGCCCTGCTTACCACAACATCATTATCATTACATAGTATAAAGCCAGGTCGTTAATTCTGTCTGTTTGTATGTTTGTCCGCTAACACCACCTAAAATACGTTACGATTTGAATGCGGTTTTTGCCATTTTTTAGGAAATTTAATAATTTAAATTTATAAATATAGCAAATTTGGAAAAAGTTTTCTCAAGTTAACCAAAATTCAGTGTTGCGTTAGCAATTCGGTCAAAATAACACCATTATTTTTCATAATGCACTGTTAAAAGTCTTGCTAACCCCAGTTAGCTCCTGACTCTTGACACTGACGCCTTCCTCAAGGTGCAATCGCTTTAGTTCCAACACTGGCGTTAATATCGACTGGAAGTTGTAGCGTTGCTGTCAAGACAAACAATCACTATATTAGTACAGGGTACAAATAAAAACAAAGTGCCATAAAGTTAAAAACAAGTATTACTATAAGTATTGCGTTTCAATTAAATTATACTAAAATATAGTTTTTAAAGAGTTAGCGACATGTCAACAAAATGTTTAGTTGGAAATTGTTCATAATAAATACATTGTTTAACTAGTTTCCATTTCAAAATACAGCAGCAGGCTAACTCCTAATAAAATACTAACAAACAAGCGCAAAAAGCAACATTTTATCCAACATAGATTCTTTATGTTATTATATCAATACTTGCCGATATCATACACTGCAACCTGAAAATCTTATTCACAAGTCTCCCAGTTAACTCACAAACTTCCTGTAGTCGTATTCACAACTAGTCTCGCAACTCACAAACTCCCTGTAGTCGTATTCACAACTAGTCTTGCAACTCACAAACTCCCTGTAGTCGGGGTCGCCGACGCTCTCCAGCCAGGAGTTGACGAAGGGCCACCAGCCCCAGTCCTTGTAGTCGTTGTACACCATGCCGTTGCGCGACACCGTCGCCGGCGACGCCACCGTCAGGTCCAGGGTCTCGATCAGGAGCGACACCTGTGAATTTGCGACAAATTGCTGAATAATGTTGCTGCGTTTAGTATTCAGCAATTTCATTCAAAATTTTACGCGATTGCGACTCGAAACCCGATTTAGTTCAAGCGTCCCAAAACCGATACCTTTCAAAGGTATTGATATTCTAGTTACGCGACACCCCCACTGGTCATATCGTACAAATAAATAAAATACAGTTTATTGTATATGTAATACACATTCTAAGACAAATTGATACAGGCAAGGGGAAGTTTCTGTTTTTTAAATACAAAGTAGACGCGGAGCCCTAAAATTGAGGGATATCAAGATGCCATTGGAGGTCCGGGTTATGAGTGAAGTTAGTTACTATTCAGGGTAGTAGTTCATCACCCCAATTACCTATTGGTTCTTATCTACTAATTGGTGTTCGTCACAGCTTTAGTCATCCACTGCTTCATATGCTTAACGTGCTCTAAATATTGAACTGCAAGGGATCCTTAATCTCATATTTTCCAAAAACCCACGAACATCAATAAAATAATAATAAATAATAGCCTATATATCTCCCATAGTTGAGCACAGGCCTCCTTCTCGGATAGGGTGAGGGTTTGAGCCGTAATCCACCACGCTGGTTCGATGCGGGTTGGTGGATCACATGATGGATGATCATCCAACCATGTGGGTTTCCTCACGATGTTTTCGCTCACCGTTTCCCAAAATCAAAAGCCGCCTATTTCCTAAATCTCTGTTTGTTCCCCCACCTGTGCCGGCATGGAAATCCGCTCGCTGTTGACCAGCGTGAGCAGCTTGTTGTCGTCCATCACGGAGTTGAGGTTCTCGATCCAGATGGCGTCCACGGGGCCGTCGAACACTATCCACTTCAGGTCGGGGGAGTCGTCTGTGATGACCAATGGGGATTGTTAAAACTTAGAAGGTGCAAGAAAATATGTTGCTAATTATATAGTTGTTATGTATTCGAGGTGAATTAAGTATTCTTTCCGATTAAGTAGTGTTTGACACAATCTTACAGTTTGTTTCGTTTGCTTACACTACAATTTGTAAATTTTTTGCTACATTTTTTATCTATACTCTATACTAATATTATAAAGAGGAAAACTTTGTTTGGTTGTGTCGAATAGGCTCAAAAACTACTGGACCGTTTTTAAAAAATCTTTCACCATTTGTAAATACATTATCCACGAGTAACAAAGGCTATATTTTATTTTGGAAACAATAGGCTTCCGTAAGATATTTGGGTTTTTCGGACACAAGGTGTAAAAAAACAACCAGAAAAGTTACTTATTTTGCGTACCCTGCCTTAACTATAAAAGATAGAACCATAAAATGTTCTAATTAATTGTACATCTTATAAATATCTACCGAAAAGTCCGTGACACACTATACCTATCTATGTCTAGTGATGCACAACAACCATTTTTTTATTTAAATATCTTAATTTTTTTTGGACTACCTTTAAAAAACGTTTATTTTACTCATGCTATTAATCCTTATCAAAATAAATTATTTCATCACTAAGTACAGTTTATGTAGATAATTTTTGGTCTTTGATGAGAGACGATTTGATGATATTTAGAAGTGTTTTATTTATGACTAGCAGACCCCTGTTCACTTCATTCGACGTGTATTATATCCTACAGATATTATAAATCTGAATTGTATGGATGAATGTGAGGAGTATTAATGTTAGTTCCTGAAAAACTACTGGACAAATTTTGATTAAACTTTACAGGCATATAGCTTATGCATCTGATAATTTAATTAAAAGGTTACCAAGCGGGCGAAGTCCAGAATCAAATATAGCCTATGTGACTCTTGAATAGTTTACTTTCATGTGACGGAAATAATTATCAAAATCGGATCAGTATTTTAATGATATCAGTATTTCGAACATAATCCGAAATTTACCTCTTACAAACTTAAAAACTTTACCTAGATTAGTATAACTGTTTTTTAATAGAGGATGAGAGTGAGTCGCAAGAGGGGTGTGTGCTTTAGAGTATTAGGGGCAAACGTCCTCAAAAAGCTCCGAGAGACTGGGATTTACAAGTCTTCCTATTAAAACAGAGTACCTAGATATAATAACGTACCTGCCTATTTTAATTAAATATGTGCTTTATGCTCTATTTTAAATTTAAAAAAAAAACGTTATACCGAAGAATGGTTGCACTAGTATCATATAACAGGGATAAAACTTAAAAGTGGGTCAAAAGAGTTCAATGTACAAAATAAGTTGAAGCTTTCCATAAGTTGAAGTTTTTACATATCAATGATTTGTTTTATTAATAACTAAGGTATACGTATAATGTGGTACATGCCTTGACAGACGCTCCTCATGATGGAGGACAGCACCCCGTCCTTCCACTCGCCCGTCGCCAGGTTGTACTCCCCGTACAACTCACCCAGCGTCAGCGCCTTCGGGTTTATGGGGTAGTAATGGCACAGCTCGAATCTAGGATTTGTCATATTTCAATAAAGCCATAGGAAATGCCACAAAATGTCGTTGTGTATAAATGCGGCTTTGTCCATTTCTTCGCGATTGAAAATAGCTATTACTTAAAGTAGGTATGCAGTTAAATTGTAGTGTTTTAAATTCCATGTAATGTATGTTTTTGAATATCTAAGCACTGTATGACATGGTTATTTGCCAAATACAATTTATTATCTAAAACAGGAGAACAAAATAACTAAAAATTAGTGCGGGTTTCGCGGGCTCTTGCTGCGGTTTTATGTTAATCGTAACTACTCAATGCTAACTACGAGTGATAGAGTCTAGCTGTAGGCTCTGTCTGCAGCGATTACTGGGCTGACTCGACCGGTGGAATACCACCGTCGCACAGAATCCCGACGTGAAGTAGGGACGATGTTCCTGCGTTTCGTTCGGTGATGCGGTGTCCGGTGCCCAATTTTGTCAAAGGTCAGCAACACACCCCCAACACCCACAGTGTTGCGGGTAGTCATGGGCGGCGGTGATCACTTACCATCAGGTGACCCGCGTGCTCGTTTGCTACCTATATCATAAAAATAAACTAAATGATAGTGTATTTCTAACCCCGGCACGTTTTCCCTCTTCAGCCGGCTGATGGTGGCCGCCAGGATCTTCCACGAGGTGGACTTGGCCGTGTTGGTGTCGCCCAGCAGGATGCTCGAGTGGCGGGAGTTCTAGCAGTGTGTAGCAACGTTTGTAGTGGGAGGAATAGGGTTTATTTTGTTTGAGTTAAGGACGACTTTGTAGGAAACTTAGTGTGTATCTTCTTTTAAGATATCGATGTAATGAAAATGAAAAGTAGGACGATGAAAACGTGACAAAGTTATGATAAAATTAAAGTCTGTAAGTTCTAAAATCTATGGGCCATATAAGTAGTAGGTACTTCCATTTATCTTTGAATCTGGTTTATTCTTAAAGTTTACCGCAGACCTACAGTTAATAACCCGATAAAAAAGACCTTAATATATTAAAACTGCCATTGATTTCATTCACCTTGTGCCACTCAAAAAAGGCATCAAATAACACACCCGCACAATCATTACATAGTATAAATCCAAGTCTGTCTGTTTATATGTCTGCCGCTATCTCCTTCTAAAACGCTGAACGGATTTTAATGCGGTTTTCGCCATCTAAAGGGTATTTTTTTCATTTAAATCGTGAGCAAGTCTGCCAAAATTACACCATTTCCAAGCGTGGGCCGCTAGTAAACCTATATTCCAGGTGTTACCTTGGTCTCCATGGTCTGTATGACTTTGTGCAGCGCCGCTTTCACCGGCTGCAGCCCCGCCAGCCGCATCTCCGCCGAGATGGCCGTGTCCAGCAGCTCGTAGTCCAGGGTTGGGATCTGAATACAACAAGGTGTAGGAAAAAGTGGAATGTATGGTGGGTAAACGAATGCTAGCAGTACCTTAGAACCATTGTAATATGAATAATACTGCCGTCCTTTAACTAAAAGGCAGCTAAATGACAAAAGTAAGTTTTGAGTAGTTCCTAGACAGATCGATAGAGAATTTTTTGTATGACAATTCAGTATTAAAAAGACAAAAATGACCAAAATGTCATTTTGACGGCAGAATAATAAATACTAAATCTCCAGACTAACAGGCCAATTAAGTGGCCCTTAGATAAGTGCAGTAAGCGCCTGTGTTGTAGGTACCACACAGTGGACTAGGGGAGAACCTAGTTACACCCAGACACGAAGCATGGTTGAAAAACTATTTGTACAAGGGTTCTGTCGATGTCATAATAAGTACAATAATACTGTGTTTAGCGTTTAAACATTATTTTAGTAGAGAACGATGGTCTATCATCATTTCATAGCACGAATACAAGTCGCTTATTGAATAAGCCTTATTCTGTTTGAATGTTTGTGGTTTTCACTATCATTTAGGCATTTTTTTCATTTAACTTTGTAAATAAAGAACATTAAGAAAAAGTTGCTTTAAGTTAGCCAAAATCCAATGTTTCGTGAGCAAGTCGGCCAATATTACACCATTGCGAAGCGAGGGCGGGTCGCTAGTTTAACAAATGCAACTTACAATGACTTCGGGGAAGATGTCCTGCATGATGCCGTCAAACAGCGGTACGTCCTTAGCCGTGAACCGGGAGACGTTCATGTCACGCATCGCCAGGATCACGATCTATCAGATGAGGTTTAATAGATAATTCATAAGTAGTTTGTAAATATAAAGGTATATTTTAATACTTGTCAATTTTTTAAGAAACTTAGTGCTTCAGGATACACAAGTAAATATACTACTGCAGTTTTAACGCAGTTGGTAAAGTTAAGTAACAAATCTAACATTGGCTTGGACAAACCAAATATTTGTCGATTTTACTCTAGATTGAATCGCTTCTTGAACACAAATAGTAGGTATACAATTTGGAAAATGTGAAAAGTCTTAATTTCCTTAAGACAACGAAGACCGTATCGATAGATTATTAGAGCAACATCAATCAACAACGTTAGCCTCATCAAATTACCCGTTTGTATTTGTTTTTTTTTTATTTTATATTAATAGGTAGCAAACGAGCATGCGGGTAACCTTGTGGTAAGTGATCACCGCCGCCCATGACTACCCGCAACACTGTGGGTGTTGGGGGTGTGCTGCCGACCTTTAAAGTGGGAATACACTCTCGACTTGAAGAGCCCCATGTGGTATATAGCCGGGAATACCGCTACAGGAAGTTTTCTATCAGCCCTTCTACCGCGTAACTAGCGTCGATTTGAACTCGACGTCGAAATCTGTTTTCGATACCGACATCATTGGTTTCATAATTTCGTACCGCGCAATTTAAGGGACGTGGCTAAAGAAACCGCCGATAACAGACCGAATGAATAAATGACCGTCGAATAGAGACCCGCCAGTGTTAACAATTTAGCCTATGAAAACAGTTTTCGAAGTCGAATCGACGCTAGTTACGCGGTAGCCCCCCGTATCGATAGATTATAAGAGCTCAACATCAATCACCAACGTTAGCCTCGTGAAGTTACCCGTTAGTGTTTGTTTTTCCACCAGTGTCTACCAACCTCCTGCTCCGGCAGCAGCGGGTAGGCCCTCCGCTTGACGCCGGCGTAGCGCAGCAGCGCCACCATGGAGCGCAGGCCGAAGTCGTAGTGGTCCTGCTTCGACAGCTGCTGCATGGCCAGCTGGTACAGCGTGAACACCTGCCGAACAACATCATCATTATCATTATCATCATTATCATTATAATCATTATCATAATCATTTTTATTATCATTATCATTATCATTACATAGTATAAATCAATGTCGCTAATTGTGTCTGTTTGTATGTTTGGCCGCTAACTCCTCCTTAAGTACGTAACGAATTTAAATGCGGTTTTCTCCATATTTTAGGGTATTTACTCATTTAAATTTGTAAATAAAGAACGTTTAGAAAAAGTTTTTTTGAGTTAGCTAAAATGCAAGGGTTCGCGAGCAAGTCGGCAAAATTACACCATTGCAAAGCGTGGGCGAGTCGCTTGTAATTTATAAACGTGTTAAAACCCTGACAATATCTTAATATAAAAAGTTCCTAACGTTTTTCGGTAAATTAAAATCTGAAAATAGTGACCTTTTAAAAGAACGTTAAACAGTATATAATTAAAATTGATTTATTGTTTCACCTTAATCAAAAATATCAACTCAACAGTTTAGGCTATTAAAATGTCTTAATGATGTTTATCATCTCCATAAACGTATTTAACCTATGTTCACTGGCATATTAATCAGTATGTACCTTCTTAGCGTTGATCTTATAAGCGGTGAATCCGTCAGAGAACAGAGTGTTCTCAGCTATGATGAGCGAGTCCGGCACACACATCGCGATCGGGCGGAACATCGACTTCAGGTTGTCCGGCAGCTCGGTGCGACCCGCGTAACTTTGTAACGAAATACATGTCAAATAATAATGTCTGACCGTGTAGTAGATGGAAATTCATTGAGATACGTCAAAAGATTCTAAAATTAATTGTCTTGAAGGAACTTTTTTAAAAGATCATTGAAAATTGTGGAGTGAACTTCGTTTATTATTATCAAAAATAAGTAAAAGAGTTATATCGTTTTTATATTCTAGTAATAATTTACTTATTCCAGCACAAAATCTTTCTATTAAAATTTATATCGAATCCTCTGACTTTCCTTAGAACATCTTACCGTATCAATGCTAGAACATCTAGTAGGTACTGTAAGCTGTAAAACATAAGTAATCGGTAACTATACATCCCTAGCATTCGATGGACATCACTGCTTGGCGTCACTGCCGCCGGTGGGCGCGGATTTGGATTGAATCTAATGGCGGCTACATGTTGTATTTTCTACTAATTCATATTTAATTAAAGAGATGTTTAATCTAAAGGGCAATAAATATTGTTCCTTTAAAGTACCTAATATTTAAAATGACTCACCCCGGGTTCATAGTGATGAATATCCCGCAGTTGGCGTCCAGCTGGATCTCGGCGCCCTCGAACGGAAACCTCTTGGCCTTGAGCGATAGCGCCGTGAGGATGGACAGGATCTGCTGCGCCACCACCGACAGCACCTCGATGTTGATGCGGTTGAACTCGTCGAAGCAGCCCCAGCACCCGCTCTGAGCTATGCCTGGGTGGACCAAACTCTTGGGAGAATTTAATTTTACGTAATTACCTCAGACACGACGTGAGCTAGAGGGACTTATAGAGGCTGTTAAAATGCACAAGAAACTAATGATCAAGGATGTAAAAAAAACTTACTGCATTTGTGGTAAGTGCATAATAAAAAGCATATAGGTAATAAGCATATCTTCATCCTTATGCTGCAAGTGTTGATGACCACCTACCGTCAAGAGGACGAATTCCTGTTGTTTGTTTAAATTAACCCAAAACATATAATCACCTATCTACCTATCCATTTTTTTATCAATATACTTCTTAACCTGAACCCTTACCCGAAAAGCACTTAGCCATGGACTTGTAGTCCAGTCCGTCGGAGCAGTTGGTGACGACGACCCATCGCGCCAGCGCGCGGCCCAGGTCCTTCACGGTCTCGGTCTTGCCCGTGCCGGCCGGGCCCTGCGGGGAGCCGCCGCGGAACAGGTGCAGCGCCGTCGTCAGGGTTATGTAGCATCTGGGCGCCGTGGGGGTGGATAAGAGAAGAAAAACTCACCGTAGTTTTTGTTTTTGAAAATGGATCTGATTCTTTTAAGGCGTTGGTAGCAAATTTTAAAAAAAGAAAGTTTTTTATGCATTCTATGTTAGGATGTATCATGGTAGGTAAATTGGGCCCATGAATTAATAATAGTCTGTAACTCTCGATAATAAATGGTGTACGAAAATGTGTAGGCTTCTATACGGAAGGTCAAAGATCTATCGTTTTTATCAAACTGCCCACTTCTAGTATTTTATCGTTTCATTTTTTGACTTTACATAATAAGAAAGGTAGCTTTCCCAGACACAAACAACATGACTCGTGCAATCCGTAGGTCCAAAGTGTAGGCACTTACATAAAGAAAGACTCCCAATAAAAGGCTACGGATACCTGTCTGTAAGCGGCGTGATGACCAGCCGACCAGAATTGCCGATATACTCGTACGTATACATAGAGTTGGTGTTTGTCTGTTTGACGAAGCAGTCCTCCCGCTCGCGGTCCCAGTAGAACTTGAGCTGCGAGAACCACTCGAACGACGACACGTTCATGCAACCTGACAGATACGTCATGTAAAAACGTGAAGAAAACGATGGGACCAACAGTTTAATATAATAATGATAATTAATCTCCAGACTGTCACACCAAGCGTGTGGCCCTAAACTAAGCAAAGATTTTTCTATAGGTACCACACAATGGACTAGGGGAGAACCTAGTTACACCCAGACACGAGCCACTTTCGAAAAAATCATTTTGACGAAATTGGCCCGACCCGGGGATCGAACCCGGAACCATCCGCTTAGCAGTTCGGTATATATGTTACGGCTAATACCCGAAGTGCGGCTACACCTAGTTTTAGCCGGTTAGAACATCAATAGGTTAGGTTAGTTAGGTTACTTTTTTGATACCACCCAGAAAAAGGAGTCCCAAATAGCGGGACTCCGTCGACTCATGATTGAAGCCAGTTTTTATATACATAGGTATATTTTTTTTTACAGTTTTCCATATTAAAAACACTTCTAACCGGCTAAAACTAGGTGTAGCCGCACTTCGGGTATTAGCCGTAACATATGTACCGCTGCACCACAGAGATCGAATAGAAGGCAAGGTACAAGAATTACGTAATAAAATTATGAGTTCCAGCTACCTACTGATACTGCCTTACCTTCTAAGTACCTATTCACAATGAGTGGAAATCTACAACTGTATTCCAAATCTGGATATTTATAACAACTAACCCATTTTGTACATCTTATCCACGGTATCCCTGGAGTGTATCTCTATAACGCACAGCGCGTTGACCTTCATGCGAAGGATCGACGAGATCTCCTTCCTGGACATCAGCTGCAGGGTGTTCAGGATCTTGTTCTCCTTCTTGCGCAGGCGTTTGAGGGGCTTCTTCTCTTTCATGATCTCGCAGCGGCAGAGCGTGCGCGTGCAATCAGACGTCCATTGGATCTAGATTTGTTCAAATGTGAAAATTTCAAGCTAAAAAGCACAAGTAGGTATATCCTTACAAACATGTATCCAGTGAAACCAGGTTCAGATTAAGGACAAATGAGTTTTAAATTTTGGCTGTCCTTATTTCACACGCACCACTCTTATTGTTATGACACCGTATTTACCTTGCTAGCGGTGATGCCGAGCTGCCCCGGCCACTCGTTAATCCACTGCTCTCTCTGATACTTGGCCTTGCGCAGTGCCGCCCGAGTAAGTATCAATTGCTATAAACATATTCTTTGAAAGACAAAAAGGTAAAAGAGTAAAAAAAAAGAGTAAACTTCTTCACAATACATATGTATTCTCATTATTTCTCTTGGTAAATGTATAGTGTATTGCAGATTAATTAAATACATTTTAAATCAATAATATTATGACAAATTTTACTTTATTAATTAACTTCTTAATTTTGTAACTCTTTTGGAAATGTATTTATGACAATCCGATATTATGAAATGTAATTTAAGGTGCAAATAAATAAATATATTCGCAATCTCGTTTGCCGAAATTTTGTCGCTATATAAATGCCCCAAACCTAAGATGGCCTTAAAGTGAAACAAATGACAGATAACGGAAACATTGTGTATAGTTAGGAAAGTAGGTATAGTATATTTGGCAACAACTTAACGTATTTGTTACCTAAAACAAATCTATCTACCAGCTAACTACTGCAAGTCCAACTTCAATAAATTCTTACATCACGCAACACCACCCTCATGGTGTGTTCCAGTAAACAAAGCCAGTTCTCAGCTGGCCCATCAAGTACCACATTGTACTTCCATTCAATGGTCTCTCCATCGTCTGACGTCATTGACTTGGCCACAGGCAGACCAAGAGTATTCTGAAAACTCATAAGTTTGTACACGGTCTATCTCAACTGGTAGTTGGGTAAATGCTTTGCACAAAACTCATTTTCTCTCTGCAACCTTAGTATTTCAAGTAATTTTATAAAGCATACAATGTTTAAATTTTTAAAAGTTTTAATACTTAAAATACAGTTACTAGTACCCAGGTACAGTTAAAAATACACAACAAATCTTAACATCTAGGAGTTCTAAAAAAGTTTTTCCACTAAATTCACTCCTGCTCGAAATCTTCATCATTGATTTTCCTACAGTACAGTTTATCTGGTAATGCCAGCATTAACTTGAGCAATGCCTTCTTGTCTCCATCAGTACGGCATGCCAGAACCATGTGCAAGTAGTCATTAAGAAGACCCTGCGATTGTGCTCCCGGGTGATTCATTAGAAGTATTGTTAATGACTGAAACAAATGCAGTTCACTGTAATACTTATACTAATTTTATGGGAATATCATAAAACAACAGTCAGACTTAACATTATTAAGTATAGCAAATAAAAAAAAAGAATTGTTTCATAATTAACTGAATCTCGAAGTTACATTATAATTGATTTCATACCCTGATGTAAAATGCCATAACAGATTTCTTAGAGCTATGGTGTTCAATGATTGGTGACTTTTTAAGCAGATATAACAATTTGTTCCAGTCATGGGCATAAATTGCTTTGCTTACTGCTATTTCAAACCTGTAAAAAAGTAAAGTGTTTCTAATTAACGGAATAGTAACCAAAGTGAGTTATGACAAGTTAGCTTGTTAATATTCAGATAAAACTGATTTGCATATATTTTTTAAAATTACTACTAACAAAAAAATATTTATAATTTTTTTAAATGGAAATATACATAAATAAATTATTTAGTTAACCTGGTTCGCCATTTATTTTGTCTGGAATCAGCAAAGGAATGTGTTCTGTCCATTTGAAGACGATATAGATTCCTTTTGCATCTTGCATCCGGTTCTACAAATTGATTTTGAACTACTGCAAGTGCCTTTTGCTGCAATAAATAAAGTAAGTATCAAAAGTTAATATAAAGGTTTTCAAAACACCGGTGACAACATACAGTTGTTGTAAGTTACTTACAAGCGAGTTCAACGGAACAAAACGGCACTTGGCTATATCTTCTTTAGTCAGCGGCATTATAGAAACTATTTTTTTAAAAAGACATGAAAGATAGGGAAAAACACACCCGTATATTTATTATAATTAAATACTATGTTTGTTTACATTTTTCCACACGCACGTGTATGCTGCTGGCTGGCTGTCTGGCTGCGTTCTGTTTTAACTGTTTTACAAAATTTAGGACATTTTGCTCCGACATATGCAGCTGATATGATGTACCGGAATCACACGAACGTCCTCATGAGAAAGAAAGACATCACATCAGTGTGTGACGTACTAAAGTAACGTACATACATACACTGCACATAATAAAGAGTAGCATAAACGTTATTAAAAATTGTGTTGATTGGTGTCATTTGCCTCTATTCTTTCGTAATTTCTTAATGAGCGAACCATGTTAACGATTATAGCTTAAAGTTGTTTGTCTCTCTTCTTAGCGCACTTTCAAAAATTTTGGAAAAAATTGTGGATATTAGACTACGAAAATATTTAGATAATAATAACATATTGTCTGTTAACCAATATGGGTTTCGAAAACGAAAATCTACTGATGATGCCGTCTCTTTTCTCTTGGGAAAAGTATCTGACGCCCTTGACGATGGAAAATCCTGCATGGGTATTTTCCTGGACCTTTCCAAAGCCTTTGATACTGTTTCACATTGTATACTACTACGAAAACTTGAAGTAATTGGTATCAGGGGAAAATCTTTGGATTGGTTTTCGAGTTACCTTATGAATAGGAGACATTGTTTAAAGGTTAATTAATTTGTAAGCTCTGCGTGTACTGTTAAATTCGGTGTACCTCAAGGAAGTATTTTGGGCCCGCTACTTTTCCTCATCTATGCCAACGACATGCTGGAAATGTTTAAAAACGAACATGGGACTGATTTAATTTGTTATGCAGATGACACAGCATTGGTAATACAAGACTCAAATTGGACAAAAACGTTCGTGAAAGCAGAAAAAGCTTTGATTAAAATTAACAACTGGCTCAAAATTAATTTACTTACATTGAATACTGCTAAAACTAATTACATTTGCTTTCATAAAACCAAGCCGTCTTCACCGCCTCTTAACTTGTTTATCAAAAACCATTCATGCACGGGAAACACAGTTTCATGCCCCTGTGACACACTTAATAAAACCAACGTGGTTCGGTATCTTGGTGTACTTTTGGATGATAGGTTAACTTTCAATGACCATATCGATGCTGTTACAATGCGCACTCGAAAATTTATTCATATAGTGAAACTTTTAAGAAACGGAGCAACTATTGAAACACTTTTACTAGTTTATAAAGCTCTCTGTCAATCTCTGCTTCGATATTGTATCGGAGTTTGGGGTGGTGCGGCAAAAACTACTCTCTTAAAAGTAGAGCGTGCACAAAGATCTGTCCTGAAGGTAATGTTACGTAAACGTTTTCGCTTTCCCACTGTACTTCTATACAAAGAGGCTAAAACTCTAACTGTCAGGCAATTATATATCCAAAAAGCGGTTACAAGTTATCATCAATCATTTAAGAGAAATAGTTCTTCGATTAGAAATTCAAGAAGAGTCAACATTAAATGCAAATTCGTTAAAACCAGTTTTTCTCAACGTTTTCCTTCATTTGCCTTTCCATTTTTATATAAAATAATTACAAAATCCCTTGATTTAGCAGACTTGTCACCGGTTGAGGTAAAAATGAAAGTCAAAGAGCATCTACTTACTTTAGACTATGATGCCACAGAATCTTTGCTCAAAGTGCTACAATAAAATTAAATAGTAGTCACATAACTTTCATTTATACACACATTCACACAGAAACCCACACGCACACAAACACTCAGACGCACACAAACACTCACACGCACACAAACACTCACACCCACATAAACACTCACACACACATATACATACGCACACGCACTCACAAAGAGTTTTTGGAAATCTTTTATTTTTTTTTCTCCTTATTTTAATGTTTTATATTTTGATTTTCTTTTTAAGTAATACCTACCTATATATTTGTTTGAAGTTTCCATCTCAGAGATTTATTTATATTTTAATTGTTTTTATTATTTGTCGTTTACTTACATTGTTTATTTTAAATTTTCATTATAATTTGCTCACTCAAGTTCTTTTTTGTATAAATTTTAAATTTTTGTTAATTTGTTTTGTCGATATCCGCAGCACAGGCATGCCTAGTGCGGAAATCACTGTAAAAAATAATAATTGTATTTGGTTTTTGAATAAATTTATTTTTCTTTCTTTTCTTTCTTTAGATTGTTTGTCTGAATCGGAATGTATAATGAATGAATGAAGTTGTTGTTGTTGTTTTTAAATTCGCTCATACGAGCAGGCAAAGGAACTAAGCTGTACAGCCTAAAAAGAGTTCATTGAATGAAGTAGAATGACAGGTCAATATAAAGATCCCAAACTAAAAACTTTGTTTGACCTGAAACTTGACATTGGCAGGATTACCTCCTGGTTAGAAGCCATATTACCCCAAAATTGAATTGATTAAAAACTTTGTTCTTCTAAAGTCAATGATATTTTATTTTATATTTTTTTGAGATTTTTTTCACATAGGTATTAAGACTAAATCTGGAAATAAACTAAAATAATAGTCGTGGACGAAACCCAATTAATATTATACTCGTGGTTATAAAGCAAGTTAAATAGTAAAGTTAACGTTCTTATACATGTGCAATAAATAGCAGTAAGGGTATCATCTTTTTGCGCCAGGATCTAATTTTTATAAGAATTCACCGCTCAGAGTACCTGTCCTTTCTTTTAGTCCACTAAAAGGTAGGGTATAAGTTATATTTATTACATCTTACTAATTAATGTATGAACCGATGCTAAGTTAAAATTAAAAATGTAGGTAGGTATAGCTAACTTACAACAATTATTTTGATTCTAGTCACATTATCAAATAATTTCTTGAGATGTACTTGCACAGCTTGTGGTCTCTTAGAATTACCGAGAATTTCTAATAGATCATCGTTAGATATGAAATAAAATCTTGGGAATATTTGTCGTTTAGTTTCCAAGTACTTTTCAAGTTGTCTTAAAATGCCATCCAAATTATCACCCATTGTGTTTAATTTGTTGTAAAGATATGGCATAGGCTTGTAAATACAGGCATCAACTGCGTTTTTCCCAGCGTACATACTGAAGAAGAAATCAAAATATTAACTCATAACTACTGATATTTTGTATTGGTAAATACCTATTATTAAGAAGTACCTTGAGGTAATTTCAGTCCAATCAGCAGTTAAGTTTTCGAACACTGCAACTTCTCCAGGAAGTTGTTTTCTAATATCTTCTCCGCCAAAAATATTTTCTAAATATAAGTACCGACGCTGTACTTGAAGCGCTATCTAAAATAATATGGTTACGGCTTTATTAATAATTCTTAAAATACTTAGTTTTAAACCGTATTACATTAGTACGCGTCAGGCTCGTGCACAAAAGGTTTCGTATGATGACAGCAAAAATAACTTTTGTTGTATTGGAACCCCCATGAATATTCACTTAAGTATATTAATTTACTAAATAGTTTTTTTTAAAGTGAATATTTAAATAAATTATCTGTAAATATTTTAAGGCTCAGTTACAAAAAAGGGTAAAAACACGTTTGTTCTATGAGAGACTTCCAAAGAACTCCTTAATTATTAATAATGCTATTAGTAATATTATAATATAGGTACTTTTTCAATTTATAGGTAGGTATCATCAATACTATTTATTTTATTATTTTGTAAATTAATTTGTCTTTATGTGTCCTTATTTAATTTACTAGCACCCCACTACTTCATAGTTACTCTGCTTGCAGTTGAATGATAGAATGCCAAAAATCTTAATAATAGGGTATCGTTTTTACCGTTTTACTACCTATGGAAACCTAAATATACCTTCGGCTTCGTAAAAAAAACCGTTTAATAAAAATAACATTTTTAACCGAAGTAATAATAACCTCAATGCATTCTGCAACGTAACCAAGTGCTTTTTCCCAATAATCAACTTCTTTTATAAATGGTTCGACATATTTTGTAGATTTCATAGATGACAGCTGAACTTGATGATCTTCAAGAAACTATAAAAAACACACCAATAGTTAAAAGTGTAGGTATACTCTTTTAAATAATATACCTACTAACTTTACAGTATTAAAATATTAAACCTGCATAACGTCATCAACGTTTTTTATTCTGTAAATATTATTTTTATGGGCAACCATTTCATATTTAGTGGTTTTCCAGATTTCCCTTATAGCTTTTAGACCATTTTCTATGGCAAGTTCCATTGTAGCTGCTTTAGATATCTCTGCTATTTCATCAGCGTAGGCTTGGAAGTTTAATCGCATTATTAAATCCAATTTAAAATCTTCTGAGTCTTGATCAAAGTCCCTGTTATAAAATGGAAGTTAAAAATAATCGAATTAAAATTCAAGTTAGAAATAAAAAGTTTCTTTATTTTTTTAATAATCTTACACTCCCATGAGCTGTTTAATTTGATCCCAATGTCGCTGCCTCATACATGGATTCTTCAAATCATTTATCAAGGGCAATGTTCTTCTAAACGCGTCAACCTTAATTCGCGTAGAGTCAATAATTTCCCAACCTTTATCTTTAAGCTGTCTAGAGAGACGGTTAAAATTCCTGAAAAAAAATCTCATGTAGATAGATTGCAGTAAGTAAATAATGAGTTTTTTTTTCAGAGTTTCCCTGTTTAACAGACCTAAAAAGAAACATAACATTATCTTCCATTTCCTCTGTTTCCATCTCCCAAAATGTTTGAGTTTTATATTTTTCCCAGGAATCCTCCCACTGTAAGACTAATTCCCACACTTCTTCCAGTTTCTCCAATTCTTTTTCCATTTTCGCTAGATCCAGATTCACTGGTATGCTGTTTAAATAAGGTAAAGATTATGTATTTTTTGTTTTATTTGTGGCTGGAAAGCCACGCAGCAAAAGTGAGGCTGACTCGAATGACTTGGAAACCTAAATAAAAGAAGTCCATTAGGATGTTCAGCAAGTCTGAATGAATATTTCCTTCCTCCCTTTCTATAAATTGACATTGATAATTAACAAACTAAATTTAAACTTCCGAAAACAGGCATTTTTTATATGATTATATGTTGCCTGAAAAAAACCCTATCGGTGAATACTTAGTACCTAAGGTTAAGTTATGTTTGATTAAAAAGCAATCATTATTATTTACGTTAAATTAAACACAGCAAGTCCATCTCTAATAGCCTGTTCTTGGGCACGAAGAGCATTAAGTTGTTCACGAAAAGCTTTAAGCTGAGCCATTGCATCCTTAGCAGTTATGTCGGGACCAGTAGGAGCGGTTTTATAGAATTCTTCACAAAAATCTTTAGCAGCTTCTTTGAATTCCTTTAGAACAGGAATGAAACTACATTTTCAACAAAATAAATTAGAATCAGAACCAGTTCTAAAAAATATTAAACGTACCTCCGCTTGATCTAACAACCCAGTCTTGAACCTATCTTTGTGCATTTCCAGTAGTTTCTTAGCTTCGTCTAATAAATCAAGATATTCTTCCCAAGCTTCAGGAATTTGTTCATGTCTCGGAACCATATCGGGGCCAAGTTCAACCTCATACTTAGCTGCGGAAAAAATCAAATCCTACAAAATGTTGCCCAACTAAAATATACTAGATTTTGATATTTTACTTACCAAGAACAAGCATTTGGTCGTCAATGGGTGAAAATGTTTTTTCGATTCTATCTACGTCTTTAATAAGCCTTTCATACGTTTCAATGTGTTCGGTCAATTCTTTCAAATTTTGTGGCACCTGCATATTATTATACAATTAATACGTGTTTTAAATAAAAAGTAAATATTTCATTAAGCGAACATACATGCATAGCTTCGGCACTGCTTTTTTCAATGTAGTTGTAGATTTCATCAATATCAGATTCAGTTATTTTGCGCAACAATTCTCCTAGTTTTGTCTGCCAAACTAAACAATGGGCAATGATGGATTTTTTTAGTTCACTGGCATTAAGTGTTATAAAGTGAATCTGAAATACACAAAATAAGGATTAAATACTTATGAATTATTATTAAAATATTGCCTTTACCGATGCATTTATTTAAAAAGTCAGTAATCTTAGCTTTGGACTAATTTTGGTAATGGGAGCTTATTTAATACCTGATTTATAGTTTCTTGCACTTGAACCGTATTTGCAAGATGCGTGTAACTTATAATTAAGATATCAAATTCATTAGCGGTGTGCTTTTCTTCGAAATATTTCTTTAAAAATTCATCTTTATCAGTCTCCCAGATATGAGCATATGGTTGCCACATCCGCATATGTTCGTGTAGTAGGACAATGTTGTATTCAATTTCTACAAGAATAACCTTTATACATTATTTGTTAATGCATGTGGAGCCGTACAGAAAATAACAATAATAATATATTTTATTTGTTTTTATGTAAGTTAATTTTCTAACCAGCAATAATGAGTCCTTGTAACATACAGCAATCAGTGTCTTCCTGTATAAGATCACAAAATCTTTGTAACCCTCCTGAGGGTAAAGCAAACTTTTCGTACAACCTCGGAATAGTACTCATTATATGTACAATTTCCTCTAAAATAGTGAAAAACGTTTCATCGATCTCTTCTCTGCTTGGTAAATAAATTATTTCTGTATTGTAAAGGTAAAGATTCATCTTGATTAAAGGTGCCGGTGCCATAGTTCCTGAAACGTATATTTTATTTATTTGTAAACTGCTTTAATTCATTATTTGTAAGTGCCAAGGATTAAAATGTATGACCGCAAATATAAACTGCAGTAGAATATTTTTTTATTACATCACCTATATGTATAGGAATAATAAAAAATGGTACAGCATTTAAGTCCATATTGTGTTAAGGAATTAGATTTAATCAAGTTTCATCAAAGTAAATGTATTTCCGCAAAGTTATGCTTGATTCCTTTATCTTAACTTGTCATCTTTTTTGTATAAGTTTCTAAAAATTCGATATTATATTTACCATCTCCATGTACTGCTGTGTACATATTTTTCATCGTTGCCTTAATGGCTAATCGCATAGCATCTTCAAATTGACGGTCAAATCGTCTCACATATTTAACCCAATGTTCTGCCATCTTTAAACAAAAATTCTTGTATAGGTAATAAAAATAGGTTAACCTACCACTGGTCGCTGCTTGGTTGAGAACAATTATATGGACAATCGATAGTTTTTCCTTATTAACTAACCTGAAATATATGAGATTCAAATCCTTCATATACAATAATAAGGTAAGTCACAATTTCTTTGTACATTTGTAAGAGCCGCTCAACAGCACTATTCTGCATATCTCTTATTTTCTGTCGTAAAACTCGAATTTCAAAGACATTGTAGATATCAAACAAAATTAGTGGAGTATCACAAATTTCTTCCATTAATTTGCATAGATTAAGATTGCAATTTTTATAAGTCGTCAAGAAATCTTGAAGCTGTAAATATAAGATGCTTATTTTTATTTGTTTCAGGCCATGTAGACAGTAAAAGTTATCTAGAAATCATACTTCGCCTATTTGAAGAACGCAATCCGCTATGTATTCGTCAGACATAGTTGAAAGCCATGTTAATTTACTAATTCCAGGTTGAATTTTCTTTTCACAAGTCTGTAAAAATGTTAAGTGATGTTTTGATAAATTTATAAAATAAAATATAGTTATGTATAGCTATTAAAATAATATTGTAATCACTTGAGATAAGTAAAATGTAATCCATGCTAAGGTGTCATAACAAAACGTAGCTTTTGAAAAAAAAAAGATAATTTATCGTTATAGGTATATTTATACAATTATTTAAATATATTAATAAAATTAGTTGATTTTGACAATCCACTTCGATAAATCTCTGAAGGAATAAACGACAATTTTTATTTAATTTTACGCGGTTTATCAAAAAAATTCTAAACTTTCAAACAATGGGTATAGTGCAGAAGGCGTAAGCTGAGCTTTGCATTAGTGTGAGGGTATACAGATACAGTTTGTGTGACGTCATACCTCTAGCGTGACGCGTTCTTTGCTTGGTTAGTTCAAACCGGTTCATCCCGCTTTTTGGCTATCCCTGCTTGAAATATCCTATCCGCGCTTCACCCCCTGTAGTGATAGCAGCGTAAAGTTTTTAATGCCTTCTTACCTATTATTTTATGTTATTATTTTGTGTTCGATTTTTACTAAAATAATGTTGTTTTGTTTTTTACGTTCCCCGGTCGCATTTGAACTTTATCCTTATTCTCATTCGACAAAAAAAACCAATGCGAGTTTTGTGATTCTTTTATATTTTCAGTAACATTGCAGTTCGATTTTGAATTATTTACTAATCTAATTGTTTGCATTGCACTGTTTTATGCCAAGCTAAATGATATTTTTTTATCTTACTCTGCTTTGGTAATCTCACGCACACTAATGCAAAGCTCATCTTACGCCTCGCGAACTGTAATTATTTTTATTACTAATATTTTATTTCTGCTTTAAACTAATGTTTTATAGTTTCCTTATTCAACAGATTTTCAAAACAAAAGGAATCTGTCTTTTTAAACTTTAAAAGTATAGGCTATTTGACAAGTTTTCAAAAACCAGTTTTTATTATTTGGTAGATCTTAAGGAACCCTGCAAAATTTGTTATTTTTTATTCTGGTACATATCTGCTGAAAAATATCAAAATAAACATTCAATATTTGAAAAGCGCGCGAAAACGCTACTTTGGCAGTATGGCGGAGTCTGTGACGTCACATGCCTGGAGTGTTGCCAGATTAGGGTATTTTTACCCTATTTTGGCAAAAAAAAATATTAAATCCTCTGCAACTATTCAAAACTCTCTTATTAAATATGATTAATTACTTCTAAATATAATAATATATTAGTTTTAAAATGGGACTCAAGACTGACATTATTATGACTAATCCAAAAATAGTGTATTGTTTTAATGGTTGTACGGGCGTAAACCGCACAGTTAAAATGTTAGGAGGGTGGGTTATTTTCCTAATTGTGGTGTAGGTATGTAAATAACCAAACCCAACGAGTACCTTGAAGTAACTGAATTTATTGTAAAACTTAATGTATAATGTAAACTTATTAATGTAGGTTGCTAGTAAGCGAAATAATGTAGTTCACTCGGCCGTCCCTGAACATTGGACTCATTGCCAACACTAGGTCAAAATTATTGTCAAATGTAGATTAATTAATGTAGGTTGTACAAGTAAGCAGAATTATGTAGTTTACTAGGCTGTCCCTGAATATTGGGCTCATTGCTAACACTAGGTCAATGCCTATAAAATATTATCTGTACGCATCGTAGATCGTACATCCTGCCCACTCAAGAAAAGTGAAGGAGAGCAGCAAGTTTAAATGTAAATTACAAGCAAATCAATGTAAAACTGCAATGTACAAGGTGAAACAACAACAAAATGTAAAATGTAAATCTTAAACTAAAGTAAAAATTATCAATACATTATAAGATATTATTGTCTCTATGAATTGTTCAAAAAACACATTATTCACTATCACTAACACGAGGAATGTTTAAAACGATTGCTGATCGAGATCGCGGTTTAGGTGCTGGGTTCCTCGCTGACGCCGGACATCCTGAACTCGTTGTCATCCGCGGCTGCTGACGGTCAGTACTCGCTCGGAAGACTACCGTGGCTTCGGGCTGCGTAGGAGTGGCAGAGCTATTTAACTTTCGCACTCGGTACAAGCAGAATGCTATTCCGGCTACTACGCAGAGTGTTAACAATACATATAGGACGATGTATTGATGTACGTCATGAACACTGAACTTTATGCTGGACTGTTGCTTTAAATCGTCGATCTGCGTTTTTAAATTGTGCCACTCGTGTCGGTGGTCTTCAGGAGTGAACACCTCAATCGTGGAAGAGTTAGTTATGTGATTCAGGATAGAGGTCTCAGGAAGCGAAAGGATATCCGCGTCTATATTAATTTTATTGTAGTAGTTGTTATGACCAAAAATCACAAAACTCTTGTTCTTAACGTTGCATGCTTGACCTAAATCCAGAAGGCCTTTATCGGTCAATGTTTTTAATTGTATTTGCTTCGGAAAAAATATGCGGACTGTGCATTCTTCGCAACATGAGAACAACCACCTGTTATTGTTATGCAATTTGATTTGCTTGATTAATTACTAAATCCGTCAAACGACTGTGGCTTGGTAATATTAATTGATGTTTCGCTGACATATTAATCAAGGAGTTATTGAGCCTTCCTCCTACTCTCAGTAGTCCTTCCCATCTATAAAGGGAACCAACCTACTGTTTCTGTTACCATTTTGTTTTAATAAATTAATTTCCTTTGGAAAATGTCTTGATTGCTTATCCTTGATTATTAAGTTAAAGGCTTCACTTTACTCTCTTGTAGTTATGTGCATATTGTTGTCATTAAACTTACATCGTAGTGTTGCAATGAACCTCAATACCAAGGCTACAGTTTTTGCAACCTTGGCAAACAGCTGTTATTCATTAATAATGTTTCTATGAATGTCGTTTCAATTTTCTGGCATAAAGAAACGTTTACATTTGTTTTTTCTTGTTTCGATATCGTGACTCTGATATGTTTTGTTTTTTAACGATGATGGGTCCATAGCCATAGCGGTCCGTTCCACCATAGATGGTTTTGTATTAATTGTTATGTTGTTTTATCCCTGGTTGCACAATCAGCTGCATTATCCTCGGAGCTGACATGATGCCACGTTCTCGTTTTCTGTTGATTTCGAGTTTGTTGAT
The DNA here is from genome assembly GCA_916618145.1 of Emmelina monodactyla. Classification (NCBI taxonomy): domain Eukaryota; kingdom Metazoa; phylum Arthropoda; class Insecta; order Lepidoptera; family Pterophoridae; genus Emmelina; species Emmelina monodactyla. Next base: position 1,073,868 of record OU745300.1, read on the forward strand.
TATGTCAACTCGTTTATGATACGACTGTTTGAGTCTAATGACTTCCCGTTCGTGGGATGTGGTGAGGAACTTGATGATATGTATCGCCTCTTGAAGCGTCTTTGGTTGTTGCAACTCGTTCTTCAAATCGTCCGCCATCTCTGGAATTGAATTTGGGTACCTTAACCCTTTCTCTCGTGTCCAGTTTACGACTGCCTCAGGTCTGCATTGTTGTCCTCAAGTCCTCTAGCTCAGGCGATGTTTTTATTGTTGTTTGTTTGTTTGTTTTTTTTTAATCTTCTTTGATTGTTAAAACTTCCCCGCACTTATGTTGTAACGGAAAGTTATTGTTCACACTCCACTGTTTTGTTAACTCTTGCGCGACTGTTTGTCACTGTTAATTAAAATCTAAACCTGTACGGGCGTAAACCGCACAAGTTACGTTACTGTTGATGTTAAGCGAATTATTCGCAAATGTTAATGTTAATTCGATAGTCACTGGTATCTCACAGAACGCGACGCGAAACGATAAAAATCACTATATCGAAGCACTCGCGAGATCCTTTTAACTGCTCGAAGCTGATCCGGCTCGAAGGACCAAAACATGTACGGGCGTAAACCGCACAGTTAAAATGTTTAGGAGGGTGGGTTATTTTCCTAAATTGTGGTGTAGGTATGTAAATAACCAAACCCAACGAGTACCTTGAAGTAACTGAATTTATTGTAAAACTTAATGTATAATGTAAACTTATTAATGTAGGTTGCTAGTAAGCGAAATAATGTAGTTCACTCGGCCGTCCCTGAACATTGGACTCATTGCCAACACTAGGTCAAAATTATTGTCAAATGTAGATTAATTAATGTAGGTTGTACAAGTAAGCAGAATTATGTAGTTTACTAGGCTGTCCCTGAATATTGGGCTCATTGCTAACACTAGGTCAATGCCTATAAAATATTATCTGTACGCATCGTAGATCGTACAATGGTCTTGCATATTGCATTCAATGCTCCTGTACTGTGGACTGCAGCACAACTATAAAAATGAGTTGTGCTGCAGTCCACCTTTTAGGAGTTTTATACATGTATAAACCTACTAGTGGCTGCCCGCGACTACGTTCGCGTGGAAGTCGGTTTACCGTGGGAATAAGATGTTTTCCCGCGGTAAAAATTACCCTATGTGTTATTCTGATGTATAACCTATATTACTGCAAAGTTTCATCCAAATCCGTCCAGTAGTTTTTACGTGAAAAAGTAGCAAACATCCATACATACTCAAAAACTTTCACATTTATAATATTAGTAGGATTTAAACCAATATCTATCCAATCACTGAGTTTTACATTCTATTTATATTTGGGGATATGTGTAATTTATCAAATAAAACCATTGTCTGAATTTTATTTTTATTTAATCTTCATTAAACATTAAAAATAAATTATGGCTTAAGCAAACCTAACAATCATCAATTAGGTAGATACTGTGATGTAACACTATGAAATAATAGTACTACAATACCATACAATACAACAATACACTACACTACAATAACATCAAATTACACAAAGAAAACTGTTTTGACATCACTGTGTTAAACTCGGGTTGATATTTTAACAGTTCACAGTTAGCAATTTTCCTTTTCTTGCTTCCTGTATAAACTCTGTGAAGAGGCTTGTGTTAGTTTAACATTTTGGAGCTTTATGCACAACTGATCTACATTCACATAGTTTAATGTTGTGCCTACTTTAGAGAGCCTTGGGTTCCCAAAAACATTCCACCTTAGTACAAGAAGGCTCCTCTGTGTGATGATGGGCCCGCATGAGAAATGCCACTGCATGTTTCCAGCCACCAGCTGAAGCTGCACAGTCCAAGCACCAACATATAACTATTACACCCTTTCTTTTGTCTATCACCATTGTAATGTTGTAAGAGCCGCTCTTCACCTTGTGTTTAGGACAAATCTTACACTTCATTGTGCAATTACTGGGACTTGCGACGCAATTGCACATATTCAATGGCATCATCTCCATACGATTCTCTTGCAGACCTGGAAAAAAAACAAAATATCGTTTATGTTCATCATAACATCAACATAACCTATAAAAGTTCTTGCTCACTGTGCAAGTTCATCATTATTTCACTTTCTTATTATACAATTAAGTTCTAATAAAGTGTTATTATACTTACTTTGCTGTTTTCACATTTTTAAGCTCCGAAGCATAGAAATCGGAATTATTTTTGAAAAATAATCCGACCATGATTGCGTCGACTCTGGGCAGGTTTCTACTGTCTGCTTTCACAAAATCGTTGTCCATGCTTGACAGAATTTGTAAAATAAACAAATAAATTACACGAAATCAATGGAACATCTTATCAAAACAGTTTTGAAAGCTAATAACACAAGTAGGCGTATACGTAGGCGAATGATGTTTGTTTATTTACGTGCATGTGACGACATCATAAACCCGACCAATCAGGAGCGTTTTGTGTCACGTGGAAAAGGTTTAGAAATATTCATTTTAATTAATGGATTTAAAAATAATATAATTATTATATTTAACTTACGTTACCAAATATCCATTTTTAAACTCATAATACATACTGAAAACAGTAATTAACATTTTATTTTCCACATTGTCAAATAGCCTATTATGATATTTCATTTTAGTTTAATACTTATTGTTTGGCATCATTTAAATAACAAAAAATGAAACTACTACCATACCAATCATCACTCGTTCATTCTTTTATTCATTCACCCTCATTCAGTTCAGTCAGTCAGTCAGTCGATCGGTCGCCGATCGGTCGGTCAAGCAAGGCAACGGCTTGGCAACGGCTAGCATAGTAAAGAAAACAAAGCTGTTGACATTTAGACATTTCAACAGTTTTACAAAATGAATTTAGCAGACCCAGAATTAGAGCTTATAGATCCTACACCCAATGTTCACATCCTGTTTGTACACTTCGATCAGACTTTTTTCTGGACCAGATTAGCTAGTCGGGCGGCTGTCAGATGGAGCAAAAGAATGTATTCCTGCGCCGGTATATGCTCGTTAGTACTCCTTTTTATTGATTTTAACGAATTGTCGTAAAATTATAGAGCTTAAACTTACAAACTGAAAACTGTCTTTAGATACGATCGAGGTGGTCTGTGTGATATTGCCCTTAGTGAGCCTTTGCTGAAGCTGAGACCGCGGAAAGACCTAGTCGAAACATTACTCCACGAGATGATCCATGCGTACCTTTTTGTAACTAACAAAGATCAGGACCGTGACGGCCATGGACCCAACTTCCAAGCACAAATGTATAGAATAAATGCAGAAGCAGGATTAAACATCAGCATTTACCATGACTTCCATGATGAGGTAGGTCGATTCATTCTAATATCAACTGCATTAGTCATAACATAAAAATTATTTACTCATCTCAATTATTGTAGGTTGAATTATATAAAACTCACTGGTGGAGATGCAATGGGCCGTGTCAAACTCGTAGACCCCATTTTGGCATTGTTCGCCGATCTGCAAACCGGGCTCCTAGTCCCAAAGACTTTTGGTGGAATGACCACAGGTTAAAATGTGGTGGCATGTTTGTCAAAATAAAGGAACCAGAGAAAAAAGGCAAAGCAAAAGCTAAAACTGACAATCCTATGGCTGATATAACTAAGTATATTACTATTGAAAACAGTAAAATTATAAAAACCCCTCCAGTAAAACCAGTGCCAATAAACCCACAGAAGAATCCAAATAATAAGATTTATCATAATGGCAATCTGTCTGCATTTCACAATCCACAACAAAATATTTCTAAAGTATTTGGTGATAAAGGACAATCAGTAAGCAAAATTGAGAATAACTATAAATCTGTTAGTGTGGCTGATACTGTTAGAAATATTTGGGCAAATAAAACTATCCCAGGTGTAGCCACTAGTAGCCCTTTACCAGTAAAGAGAAACATTTCTGCCCTTACACCAAAGAAACATGTTACATCACCTCCAGCTAAGATGAAGAAAATTGATGATTATTTTATAAAAGCTTCTTCTGTGTTGAAAGATGTGTATGGTGAAGACTTTAAACTGGCAACATCAGATAAGAATAATAAAATAGTTATAGTTGGTAATACCTCAAAACCTGACTGTAAATTTGTGGATTGCCCAATATGCAGTGTCAAAGTCTTAGAGACAAATATAAATAAACATGTAGATGAGTGTTTGAATAGTGAAATAATAGAACAATTAAATAGTCCCAATACATCACACATTTCTCAAACAGTAGGTGCCAGTGATCTTTCAATAAATAATAATTCAATTGCTAATGGGCAGAAATGTGCATGTTGCAATGAAATAATTGATAAACCGATGGACCAGCACTTGGATGAATGCCTCGCTTTCTTTGATAACAACACCACCGTACCAACTGAAGCAGCTGCCATGGAGACCATAGTGATTGATGATGATGATGACATTCTGAATGAAAGCCAACTACTAAATGATACGGGGACTAAATACCCATGCCCATGTTGCCTACAACTGATTGAAGAGACTGCTATGAACAATCATTTAGATACATGTTTAGGTTAATTATGGTTTTTAAATAATGTTAAGTATTTTTTAATAATTTAATTGTTGTTCTTAAATGTTACCTGATTTGAATTATGATTGTGATAATACTCAATGTTTTACTTACAATAATAAGAGGTTTGAAGAGTAGTCTTTCTTCTTCTGATAATGAATCCAAGATGTTGTTGTAACCTTTAACTACAGCGAGAACACACTCGTAGACATAGTAAATAGTGCGGCTTTTCATGTAAACCTGTAAACAAATACAGCTTAATCTTACCATTCAATCAGAGATTAAGAAAAAAGAATAAGTACCTGATAAGCATTGACAGGTATATCCATCTCAAAGTTTTCCCAATGCGATGCCTCCTTACACAAATCCAGAATTTTCCTGTAAAAATAACGCCATTTTGTTATAATATTTATTTCAAAGAATATTTATTAAAAGCCTAGGTTTTGGAAAAAGTACTGAAGCAGGCTGATGCGAAATTACATAGATTTACTTGACTGAGTGCTCTTGCAAACAATAATTATTAATTTTACTGTAATAATTATTAATGTTAATTGTCCACTTGGCTGTTTTATCTTCATAAATCCAGTATTGTTATAAAACTTTAATACATATATATTTTTTATTACAAAAAAAATATGTATTAAAATTTTATAAAGTTAATAAAAGCTCTATTGATTATGATCCAGTAGGAAGGCAATAGGTACTGACACATCAATATTACACTCGAGCAGTCCTGGATTCTCGACGCTCCTCCTCATCAAGGACCTGTTTAAGCCGACCGCCACTTTTTCGTCAATGTTGTGCTATAAAACAAGAACAATAATTTATTGATATATTGCTTAAATTTAAAAAAGAATACTACATTTAATAGCCAGATTTTACCGTCCAAGAAATCCAAAGCTCACGTATGCCTACGTCTATAGCTCCTATCAATCGGTTTGCGTTACTTATAACGTCGTCAGCATTGCTACACGGCAACATCCAGACCATGGCATCAGTCATTACCTATTAACAACAAAATATCAAAAAAAGTCACCCAAATAGTAAAATATTCGAATGCAACTGGACGCCATACTTTCTTTAAATATCCCAGTCTAGCTTTCTTTACTTTGAGCACCACAGCTCTACCAGCGAAGGACGGCAGATCAGCTGGGTACTGGCTGCGGGATTCCAGCATATCTTTCTTGGTGTCTTGTATCTCATCGTTAAACATTGCCCACACTTCTGTGGTTTTCTTTTTGAAAAGGCGGCGCAAGTTTTTCCTCTTTGAATAAGTGTACAAGGAAAACAGCGCCAAAACAGCTTCTTCGACGTGATTTACACTTTCAAATACCGTTTCCACCAGGTTTTCTATAATTGTCTGCAATTTTTTTTATTATTATTATCAGGTATTTTGTGCGTATTAAGACAGTTTCAAGAAGAAACTTACCTCAATATCTTTAACAACTCCTCTAAATTGTAAAATGTCGTCGTACCAAGACGGAGCTTGTACGTCAAGAATAGTAGAAGTGACAGATCTTATTACATCCAGAGCATTATTGAACAACTGCTCAATTTGCTGGCATTTGTTTTCGTACTGATCGCCTTTCGCACCACCAAACATTGGCCTTTTAATGTCTTCCATGTCATCGATTCTAAAATAGACAATATATTGTAACTGTCCAAAGTGTTATATGGCTTTAGGTGTAAATACGTACCTTCCGAATATAATCATGCAATTACAAACGTCGAGCATATCGAAACATCTTTGCACGAACGAATCTATGTAGTTAAATATAATGCTCGTGTCGAGCTCCCAGGAGTTTGGTTTCACATCATTGTGAGCTTCAGCCATCAATTCGTATATTTCCCTGTACCTCTTGCAGCAGTCGATGCACTTGCTCAGTTCACCCATGGTTGAGCGCGTGCGACCATCAAACAACTCTTCTAGATGCACCGACAGCTTGCACAGAATTATTATTTGGTTGCTCAGTAACTTAAACAAGTTAGTGATTCGACTCACAGAATTGTAGTACGGAGACTCCATCCAAATAAATCTGAACAAGTTAAGAAGCTTTGGAATATGAGTCGCAATGTTGTCCGGATCGTGCACGCATTCTAACACTGCGCAAGGCTGTTTTATTATTTGGAGGTATTCAATGTTGCTCTTGGCCTCTTCGATCTTATCGACGAGTTCACTACAGAGACTTTGAAATTGGTGTATAAAGGTAGAGTGAGTTGAAACTAAGATTTTCGTGATATGTTTCACAGCTGGATTTTTGAGTTGATACTGTAGAGCATTCAAATTTTCATCTGCAATCATCAATATTCAAGTAAGGTTAATAGGAAGGAAGATGACCACAAAATGTATCGAATAAATTTCTCTTCTTACGTCTGTATGTCCAAAAGTCGTATTCATCGCTAGGACAGAGCAGCTCGTTAGCCGTGGAGACGGACGTGTCGTCCTCCATGCAGGACTTCATCTGATGGGTCCAGTACACCACCACCCCCTCCAGCCGCTTCACCAGCTCCCTGTCACGGCTAGCGTTGTCGTACGACAAATGTTGCCCTTCTTTTGGAATGTAAAGCACCGTGAGCCCAAGCATCTTATGATACATATCCGTCAACTTTGCTAAGAATGTGTGTATCTGAGTACAAAACTCGCTTTTGACACCTGAAATTATGGTAATTAAATGTATGTTTTAATACTGAAAGCAGAGCTATTGAAACAAATTGGTTACTTACTATCTGGCCAAGTGTTGATAGCAAAGAAAAAAGGCGCATATACGTTTTCTAATATTTCAATCAGGTTCGACTCGATGGTGTCCGTGAATGTCCCAAATACAATTTCGTCATGGAATGTATCGACTTTGAAGACGTGATCTGGCTTCCTAATGAAGTAGTGTAGATCATATACCGGGTACATTGGCACGTCCATAGTTGCCTTGAGGTATTCTCCTCGGAAGTAGATACATAGAAGGGGTTCCCTTGGCTCGTAAATCCAGTCTTCAATTCCTTTTTTAGCGTCTTCATTCCAGTCTTCATCGCGCAGGTCGTAGAGTGACGTTATCTTCATGATGAATGTAACCAGCTTTTTTATTTCCTCTGGTTCGTACGTTGGCTTGTTTGGTAGCTCGGCTAGTTGTCGCTCAAGCTCAGCGAGGCGTTCCTTCTCTGCAACATGTGTTTAAGTATACTAGAGTAAAATATGGTTTTAAGGTTATCATGATAGTGAAACTTGCCTCTTTCTTCCTCCGAGTCATGACTGAGGTCGTCACTCCAGGCTATCTTTGGTCTTTTAGCGTGAGTTTCAGTCAAGACTTGTTCTTCTGGCTCAGTTATGTCGCCGCCTCCGCCTTCCGCCATTATGGCGTCTAACAACTAGTACTAAACTAATATTAACACTAGTTATACTTATTCTTTATTATTTTTGTTAAATCCAAAATCTGAAGACAGTTTTTGTGGAAAACAAAACACGGTTGACAGTTTAGGTGTTATGATGTTTCGTTAGTTAAGCCTGTCAACTTTAAACCTTGGTTTTGATATTTTGTTAAATATATTTTAATTTCAATACCTACTAACATAACTTATGTGTTTGATATAGTCAACGGTATTAAATCGTTAACTTTGTTGTTAGGTCAGCAAGTACAAAAAGGCCGGTAAGGAGTTTTTCGAGTAAACAACGTTGGCATGGGAACGTCAGTGTTATGTTGTGTTTATAGTGTATTAGAGAGAAAAAAAAATTAAAATTGTATACTTAACTAGGTTTACATAATCAAGAATTTGTGTTATATTAGAACATCGGTAAGTGAATTTTTGCCTTCGTTATTATTGGTGTGAATCATCCCAGCTGTTCCTATAAGTATTATTATCTGAAGTAAATCAAGCGCCCCTGCAACAATGTCCCCTTTTATTCTCTCAATATTTTGCAGCATGCGATTGGGTGAGGTTTTTAATTTATTAATCTGATTACCCTCGTGTTCTTGCATCAGCGAAGTTCGGTGTGTTGTGTGTGAGACATCCTGCGCACTCCTGGTGTGGGTGTCTCTCTTTGTAACATTCCTCTAAGTAGTTGTGTTTGTCGCGCCGCCAGCGTTGATTGCTGTGTGTGCGGGGCGAGGCAGCGCGCGGCAGGATGAGGTCGCATGGCGTGGGTGGTGTTCACGCTCTCCCGCGACGGCCGGCAGCGGCTGGCCAACGTGTTGCGCGCGCTGCTGATCACGCAGCTGGTGCTGTCGCTCATGATGGTCATCTTCTGCTACAACACCTCGGTCAAGGCGATGCTGCTGCTCAAGCATATACACCCGGTTAGTGGATGTAATGCATGCAGCATGATCCACCACGCTGACTCTGTGCGAGTTGGTTGATTTCCATGATGGATGATATTGTAGATGACAGTCCGCCTGCTGTACGGGCTGATCCTGCTGCAGACGTACTGCATCAAGCTGCACTACACGAGCGGGCTGCGGCTGCTGGCGCGCCTGCTGCGCTCGCCGCACTGGGAGCGCAGCTACTCGCTCACGCGCGCCTGGATGCTCGGCGGGATCGCGCTCGCGCTCAACGGCGCGCTCGTCTACATCGCCTGCCGGGAGACGCTGAAGGTAGGACGGTCTCTTCAGTTATATAAACTAGAAATATTATTAGAAATCGTAGACTATTCTCAAGACTATTCATTGGTGTCGTTTTAGACGTTGATGAAAGAGTTGTTCCTGTCTCTGCGCATCGGGATATCTCAATATCTGACAGAACCGACGTGGAAACGATTGCTCGACACCATGCAGGTAACTTCTTATTCATGACAATACTTACTTTTCCCCTACTCAAAGCAACCTTAATCCAACTTAACTAAGGGTTTTTTAATTCCTGCGAAAACAAAGGCATGAATGACAGCGATATACTTAACTCCTTAATCTCTTGCTGATGTATATTTTATCAACCTGCAAGTACGTAAGCCTAATTGACTTCGCTTTCTTTTGCTTTATTTGTTTGGCTTCATACAAAACTCTTTTCATGTGTTTGTGATCAGGTGGAGTTATCATGTTGCGGCGCGGAGAAGCCGTCAGATTGGCACGAGATCCCGTGGATCAACCTGGACTTCCTCAACGAGGAGTCGGAGGTCGTCATGAGGTAAGGACTCACATGTCTACAGTTTTGCATCGCCATTATGTACTTAAACTAAACGAAGATGTTAAAAAATATGTGCTAATCAGAATCAGCGATGCAAATGTTTTATAATTTACCACGGCTACATTTTCGTCGGCAGCTTTACATATTTTATATTGGCTACTTTATATTCGTATTTTACAAATTCTTAAAAATTGGCTAACTATAGTCCGTTCGCGTTAAGAAAATAGTGACAACTACGGGATAAGGGTGTATTCACAGTGGAGTAAAAGTACAAAAGAAAAATAATAATTTTATAAACAGTATTTTCGGACGCGCCGCATGCATTTGCTGTTTCTATGACTATGCTCTCTCCCAGTTGCATTTAAATCACATAATTTAAAGTACTTATAAACATTGTTATTATAATTACGCGTCTCTCTCCACTATGGATTATTGATCCACTTTTATTCTTTGGAATTGGTGAAGTATTAATTTTTAAAATTTATTGTTGGACGTGTCACGCAAAATACACAACCGTTTTCTTCGATGGTCAGACTTCAACTGGTCACTGTGAACTCGACTTTTTAATTTCTAGCATTTTAATTGGCTGGGGGGCGGAGACAGGCCGGCTGACAACAATGACTCACTATTTTCTTAACACGAATAGACTATAATAAGCAACTTAACAGACAGGCAGCCTATAATATAAGTTAAGCAGCCATTAGCCATTAGCACCGCGGCCTCACAAGCCTCTAGAGTCACCATGTGACCGCCCCCCCCCGCCCCGCAGCATGGCGGGCGCGGACGGCAAGGTGCTGCCGCGCGTGACGCCGTTCTCGTGCTGCAGCCCGCGCGTGCTGGCGCCCTGCTACCACGACCCGCTGCAGCAGGTGCCACGCACTTATATCTATACACACTTGGTAGAAATGTTTCTTTATAAAAGACTAGTGGCCGCCTGCGACTCCGTTCGCGTGGAAGTCGGTTTCCCATGGGAATTAGGTGTTTTCCCGCGGTAAAAGGTACCCTATGTGTTATTCTGATGTATAACCTATATTACTGCAAAGTTTAATCAAAATCCATCCAGTAGTTTTTACGTGAAAAAGTAACAAACTATACATCCTCACAAACTTTCACATTTATAATATTAGTAGGATTAGTAGGATGGTGTATATGTCTCGATGATTAACAAAAACAAACTACAAATTTCATCACTTTGCAAGTATAGTTATAAGCTTTTTCAATTACTAATAGGGTCTAGGCGGTAATACGCTACGTACGCCATCTCAGTGCGTGTTACTGAATTTATACCATAATTACAACGTAGTGCTTACACCAGTTGCTAGTTGCGTCTGTAAGTTTGTTCGCTTACATCTTTACAAGTTATTGTAATATGCTTTTTAATACAGTTGCTCAAAAAGTGGCGTATTGCAGGGACGTATAGCGTTCGGGATGTGGGCTATTACACGCTTTTTTTTTACCTTTCCCGCACTCGTGCGTTCTCTTTCCCAACTGTCAAAATAATGTATTAAAATAGTATATTTCATTACAAGTGTGGAAAGGCTGTCATTACAACGAGTTCCGACAATTGTCTACGAAAGCCGAGGCACAGCCGAAGGCGAGGGTTGACAGGCGGGACGAGTTGCAATGACGGTTCCGCACGTGTACTGAACGACTATTTTTATTACAATTGCGAAAAATTTAAGCAATTTAGGGCCGGTTTTTCAATAGTCAGATAAATTCTATCTGACAGAAAATTAGTATGTTGTTGCACGTCGAACATAAATACTTGAGATATGTATGAAGTGACAATGAAAACATACCTCTTATCAGTTTGTTATTTAACTTATTTGTTATTTAATTTATGAATTTATCTGACTATTGAAAAATCAGCCCTTAATAAAATAAAAAATTTGGATCGTAAATGTCGAAATTACCCATTTTGTGCAACAAACAACTCGCAAAGAAAATTTCTGGAAAATGGCGTCATTTTTTCTTCACCCATTCTGGTAGGCAATGGTTACTATGCCCATACAGCCAAGACTTCAGTAGATTTTTTTTATTGATATGAAATTAAAATGAAATTTAATGAGATAAAATGAAATGAAACCTAACCACTAATTCAATCAAATCTTAATTCTGATATCGAAACTAGTAGCTTTTTTTAGAAATATACCTACGCTACGTAAGTATTAACATGAATCATTAAAACTTTGTTTTTTTTAGTAAAAACTTCATGGTTGGTTAATTTTTCTTTTTAATACAGCTGCTCAAAAAGCTTATTAATGCTTTATTTTTTCGCAACTGTATTAAAAATAGTCGTTCAGTACACGTGCGGAACCGTCATTGCAACTCGTCCCGCCTGTCAACTCTCGCCTTCGGCTGTGCCTCGGCTCGGGTAGACATTTGTCGGAACTCGTTGTAATGACAGCCTTTCCACACTTGTATTGAAATATACTATTTTAATACAGTTGCTCAAAAAGTGGCGTATTACAGGGACGTATAGCGTTCGGGATGTGGGCTATTACACACGCGTGCTTTTATTTTACCTTTCCCGCACTCGTGCGTTCTCTTTCCTAACTGTCAAAATAATGTCTAGAAAAAGAAAAAATTACCAACCATGAAGTTTTTACCAAAAAAAAAACAAAGAAGTTTTTATGATTCATTTTAATACTTACGTAGCGTAGGTATATTTCTAAAAAAAGCTACTAGTTTGTTTCGATATCAGATTTAATGATTTGATTGAAGTAGTGTGGTTGGTTTCATTTGATTAAATTTCATTTTCATTTCATATCAATAAAAAAAATCTACTGAAGACTTGGCTGTATGGGCATAGTAACCTTTGCTTACCAAATGGGTGAAGAAAAAATGGCGCCATTTTCAAAATGAGTAATTTCGACATTTACGATCCTAATTTTATATTTTATTAAATTGCTTTATTTTTTCGCAACTGTATTAAAAATAGTCGTTCAGTACACGTGCGGAACCGTCATTGCAACTCGTCCCGCTTGTCAACCCTCGCCTTCGGCTGTGCCTCGGCTCGGGTAGACATTTGTCGGGACTCGTTGTAATGACAGCCTTTCCACACTTGTATTGAAATATACTATTTCACCTTTATTTAGATGACTTCTTTGTGAATGTTTCACGTTGTGTGTAGGAGGGGTGGTGGGGCGGGGCGGGCGGCGGCGCGGCGGAGGGCGGCTGGGTGTCGGGGCGCGGCTGCGCGGAGGCGCTGCGGGGACCCCTCACCCGCGCGCTGCTGGCGCTGCACGCCTGCACGCTGCTTCTGGCGCTGCTGCAGGTACACGGGGGGGGGGGACACGCGGGGGGCGGGGTAACACTGCGGGGGCCGCTCACCCGCGCGCTGCTGGCGCTGCTGCAGGTACACGGGGGGGGGGGACACACGCGGGGGGGGGGGAAACACTGCGGGGGCCGCTCACCCGCGCGCTGCTGGCGCTGCTGCAGGTACACGGGGGGGGGGACACACGAGGGGGGGCGGGGTAACACTGCGGGGGCCGCTCACCCGCGCGCTGCTGGCGCTGCTGCAGGTACACGGGGGGGGGGACACACGCGGGGGGGCGGGGTAACACTGCGGGGGCCGCTCACCCGCGCGCTGCTGGCGCTGCTGCAGGTACACGGGGGGGGGACACACGCGGGGGGCGGGGGAACACTGCGGGGGCCGCTCACCCGCGCGCTGCTGGCGCTGCTGCAGGTACACGGGGGGGGGACACACGCGGGGGGGCGGGGGTAACACTGCGGGGGCCGCTCACCCGCGCGCTGCTGGCGCTGCTGCAGGTACACGGGGGGGGGGACACACGCGGGGGGCGGGGTAACACTGCGGGGGCCGCTCACCCGCGCGCTGCTGGCGCTGCTGCAGGTACACGGGGGGGGGGACACACGCGGGGGGCGGGGTAACACTGCGGGGGGCCGCTCACCCGCGCGCTGCTGGCGCTGCTGCAGGTACACGGGGGGGGGGACACACGCGGGGGGCGGGGTAACACTGCGGGGGCCGCTCACCCGCGCGCTGCTGGCGCTGCTGCAGGTACACGGGGGGGGACACACGCGGGGGGCGGGGTAACACTGCGGGGGCCGCTCACCCGCGCGCTGCTGGCGCTGCTGCAGGTACACGGGGGGGGGGACACACGCGGGGGGCGGGGGTAACACTGCGGGGGCCGCTCACCCGCGCGCTGCTGGCGCTGCTGCAGGTACACGGGGGGGGGGACACACGCGGGGGGCGGGGGTAACACTGCGGGGGCCGCTCACCCGCGCGCTGCTGGCGCTGCTGCAGGTACACGGGGGGGGGGACACACGCGGGGGGCGGGGTAACACTGCGGGGGCCGCTCACCCGCGCGCTGCTGGCGCTGCTGCAGGTACACGGGGGGGGGGGGACACGCGGGGGGCAGGGTAACACTGGCAGAGACTGCAGGTAAACACTTACAGCTGCTGGGAAAGATGCTGCTGGTAAACAGTTACTGTTGCTGCAGGTAAATACTAACAGCTGCTTCAACAAAATTCTATTTTCAAAGCCTCGTAATCAAGGATAAACAATATAACTTCTTAGATTTACGCGATTATTTATACTAGAAATTAAACTCATTTTAACGGGTTTTACGCGTTTATTTTATTATTTTTGATTTTCCGACGTTTCGACATTTTTACAATTTGTAAAAAAAAGGCAGTAAACACGTATACTTAATCCTAAGAAGTGTATTGTACGTAAGAATAAGTTATATAGCAAACTTAGGGCCGATTTTTCAATAGATAGTTAAAACGCCAGATATCGAACAGCCAGATAGCTTTAACTGAGACGAATAATAAAGTTTCAATTTTTCAATGGTCAGATAACCCTCTGCTAGCTATCCTAATGATATTTGTGCAAGAAAGAGACATTCTTATATATTTTACAGTTGTTAGAAAAGGAATGTAAACTTTCAACGCATTGACAGCGGGTGTCCCAATTGACAAAAAATTTAGGTATGACATCAAGACTTGCCGTCAACGATAATACATAGATATACCGAAAACTAGATGGAGCACACCGAAAAAAAATACAAATAAAAGTTACAAATACAATATATTTTAACATGTGTCTTGTAAACTTTGAGAAAGTATTTCTATCTTATTATATTGATTGCTAAGAATATTTTTGAGGCTTTTTTAAAAAATCGATTTGGTATTTCATATACTCAGAGATACTTTATGTTACTGTATGTCTTAATAACTACTTGGTATTTTAATATAATTCTCAAAAATTCCTCATTTGATATAGCGTATCTTTAGCAGTGTGTTATTTGTGACACGCACACATCAAACGTATACTCCATCTAGAAGTGTATACATCTGTGATGTCAACAATAGCTTACTGCACAGATATTCAAAATTAAACCTCTTGTGATATATATTTTTGTCCCGTTTTGATAACTATACATTATTGTCTTCAAATAAAGTAAAATATCCATGGTTTTACAAAAAATAAGCAAAACCCAAATATATTATCCTATATTTACATACGCATGATGACAGAAATGTCAAATAATCTGTTAGATAACTGCTTAACTGAGGCAAAAAGAGGCAGCTAAGTTTATCCGCCAGTTATCGAGTTTAACCTTCTGTTAGAGCTTATCCGCTAATTGAAAAATTCACAATCTTGCTATCCATAGAATAAGTCCTATCTGAAGGCTTAACTGACTATTGAAAAATCGGCCCTAAGTGTCATTGTCACTAATTTGAAACTACTATGACACCAGCAAGTTTCGTAACCTGTCCTAGATACTACTAACGGATCTTTATCAATATTATTTGACTAAGCAGTAACCAACCACCTCCCCTACAGATAATAATAACGGTCCTGATGCAACTGCTGCGCTCGTCGGTGCAGCGCGCGGTCCTCTCCGGCGACTCGGACGCGCCCGCGCGGGCAAGACTGTTCTCTTACACCACACCCACTGTTAGTAGTTACTACACTATGATATGAACACCGCTATGTATCCAGAAAACTTAATTTATTCAATAGACAAATATATTCAAAAGTAGACTAACTACGGCTTGTATAAATTACTAGTGGCCGCCCGCGACTCCGTTAATGTGGAAGTCGGTTTCCCGCGGTAAAAGTACCGTTTGTGTTATTCTGATGCATAACCTATATAACTGTAAAGTTTCATCCAAGTCCGTCCAATAGTTTTTACGTGAAAGAGTAAAAAACATCCAAACATACTTACAAACTTTCACGTTTATAATATAGTGGCCGCCCGCGACTCCATTCGCGTGGAAGTCGGTTTCCCGTGGGAATGAGAAGTTTTCCCGCGGTAAAAAGTACCCTATGTGTTATTCTGATGTATAACCTATATTACTGCAAAGTTTCATCCAAATCCGTCCAATAGTTTTTACGTGAAAGAGTAACAAACATCCATACATCTTTACATCTTCACATACTCACAAACTTGAAATTAAACTCATTTTAACGGGTTTTACGCGTTTATTTTATTATTTTTGATTTTCCGACGTTTCGGCATTTTTGCAAATGCCGTGGTCACGGGTAGACTGAGATGTTTGACGTCTTCATAGAGTTAAGTAAAAAACGATTTTTCGAATTCACCGCCATCTGTTTCGTAATTTTCTCGCATCCAGCCCGCTTCAGAATGCCCCCAATTTTCGGCTTCAATAAAAACCATATACAAGCCACACAGCAAGATTAGCCACCATCTTCGTCCAGTAAAAAACAGCATCCCTTTACAAGACCCAGGCGTATACAAGATTGACTGTGACTGTGGGCTCTCATATATCGGTCAAACGAAACGGAACGTGTCTACTCGAATAAAAGAACATATCGCCGATGTAAAAAACCGTCGCTATACAAAATCTGCAGTCTGTGAGCATTCCATGGATAAGCCCAACCACTATCTAAGATTTGATACCGTTAAAATCCTAGCAAAAGAGAAACATTTTATTCCTAGGCTGGTAAGAGAAACTATTGAAATTAAAAAACACCCTAACTTCAATAGAGAAGATGGTTGGAAGCTGTCACCAACGTGGGATCCAATACTTAGCAAAATAAAAAAGAACAACCAGCAGACCAATAAGCAGAAAAATAAAGACACTGTCAGCGTCTACTGCGTGAACCCGAGCGACTATGCGAGAAAATTACGAAACAGATGGCGGTGAATTCGAAAAATCGTTTTTTACTTAACTCTATGAAGACGTCAAACATCTCTGTCTACCCGTGACCACGGCATTTGCAAAAATGCCGAAACGTCGGAAAATCAAAAATAATAAAATAAACGCGTAAAACCCGTTAAAATGAGTTTAATTTCAAGTAATAATAATCGCGTAAATCTAAGAAGTTGTATACTCACAAACTTTCACATTTATAATATTAGTAGGATTAAGTTGATAATACAGTATTAAATGTCTTTAATTACCTATATTTTTTTTTGTAATTATTCAGATATTTCCCAGCATATGAGCAACAAGTTGACGTATATAATTTATTGTTATTAAACTAAATTGTTAAATTGTAATATTGTAGCGTTCGAGTCTGTGTTGTCCCCGCACCCCAGTCCGACACCGACGGCCTGCCTGTCTCGCGTGACGACATATGGTAACTATCTCGCTTAACACATGATATACGTAATAAGGTATAAAACATGTCGCAAATATATATAGATCTACTATTAGACAGCACACTAGAAATGTAAGATGAGATCCTGAAGTACAAGATTCGGCTTATTATCTAGCTTAAACAGAAGTATTATTAAAATATTGTCATTTGTACCTATAATATGCCAGTAAAACATCTTTAAAATATTGAGTTTTAATATTTTTATATTTAGAAGTTAAATTATTTTTTATTTTGTTTATTAGGATGAAAATGTTATAAAAAACCTGAAGATTTAACCATGCACCGAAATCCAGATACCAAGAATAAGTGTTTACTGGAATGGAGATATGTGATTATTTAAGCACTATTGTAAGATGTACTATGATTTATAGCTGTAAATAAATTATGTTTGTACAAGTTTTTTGTATACATTCATATGGTCATTCTTATAAAGGTAGGCTATACTTAAATCCACCTTGTGGCATTTTTGTATGAGATAAAACTTAGTATGTCGCTATAGAATCCGCCTTAAGTACTTACATACTTGATCTGCTTTTCATATTCTAAGTATCATAGGATATGTTCATAAAATAATAATGTATAGAAATTATAGTCATTTTTTCATTTCATTGTGTTCGCTGGTAAGAAATTCATTAGTAAAATCAATCCTGTATTTTTTCAACTCTCTTAGTTCCATATTATGTTTCCCGCTAAACTTGTATTCGCCATCATTATTGTAGTTTAATTAAGTTTTAAAGATTTTACTTTACAAACTAACTCCAAACTGTCTTCTATTAAACATACTGTGTCTTTACAAATACTACTAAATGAAGAAGATCTCCTCTATATAGAAATGAAAAGAAAGAAGAAAATATTCACGATTATATAAAAGAAAGTAGCACACTCGTGATGTACCCTGTAGATCCAAGCTTTTGTAGACAGTTTACCGTCAGAAGCTCGTTTCTACAGGTATCTCACGGCTGGAAGACCTCGCTACCCACTTGGAAGAGAAAATAAATATCTGGACCTGCCTAGCAAAATATGTGTATAACTATGGTAAAATTATTGTATTTAAGCTAAGTAGCGAAATAGCGTGTTTCTTATGTAGTGGCGACAATATTTACTTGATATAAGTTTTAATGTTTAAATTACTTAGCTTTGCTTCTTGAAATTGATACAATATTGTTAGTCATGTAAAATGTATGCATATTTTCGTGTTTGAATTTATTTTCATTATATTACTTGCTTTCTTTTTGTTACTCACTATGATTCTAAAGGACGTAGTATCAAAATGTTTTTTTGTAAAAGACATCAAACTTCATATCTAATTTAACGTTCCGCTAGATTGCTATTGCTTTTGTGTAGGAGTTTAGTTCATTCTACCCTGTGTTCTTAACATAAATTTATAAATACTAAGGCAAATGAAAGTAGTTATTGCAATTAAACTTTTGCAGTATTTTTTAAAATTATGTACGTACCTACTTGGTCGACGTTTGGTCTTTGGATGTAGCAATGATGGAGTACCTAATATATTAATGGATGCGGCATTTGATTCCGTATTGATATAATTGTAATAAATGCGAGGAAGTAATATCAAAATAAAACTTTTTCGACTTTTCTACTAATCTTTGTTTTCTTTCTTCCCAAACCTCTTCATGTCCCACTAAGCCACTTGTAAGTTTGACGAATCTCAATGTTTTATCAGTGCTGCCATGTTTCTTAAGTATTACCATGGATGAAGAAGTGAAAGGATAGACAATAGCCATACAAAATAGCGTATACTTTTTTTTAGTTCCCAAACTTTCGATAGATGACATTACTAGTCTCAAAACACAAATTTGTATATTTTAACCAATTTTAGTTATAATACACCCGCTAGATGGCGTTGTAGTAAAACTATTTTTGCTTTACACATTAAAATATTAAACCAATTGTTTATTTAAGACCAATAAATGTCGATTTAAACCAAAAAATATAAATACAAAATTTATGATTTAAGTCGTTTTTTTTTACTGGCATGAACAGAACTTGATAAAAGTGAAACTGACAAATTTCAGTCTACTTTTGCAAATGACTAACGTTCGGGGGAAACGTGAAAGAAAATAAAAGATTTTAATCTTTTTTAAAGCTTTATATTCAAAGCATAAAAGTGATTTTAATGTTATGTGCCCACAGTCCGAGCACGAAAATATGACTGAGTCTGGAAGGATGCTGTCAATATCTCATTGTTTCTTCTTTAGAATCTATTTAAATAATATAAAACAATAGCTGCCAGTATTCCAGCCTACATAAGTTTTCTACATAGTGCTTATGCACATTACATCCCACCGCCTACGAAAAAGATTTTGATAATAATCAAAATCGGCATCACTTCCAGGCACATGTCTTCCTAGCCTACCTAAGTTAGGAAGCTCCGAAGTAAAAGTGATTCGACCCAATAGTTGTAGCTAACAACCAGTCAGGTTAAAATGTGAAGAAAACAAATGAAATAAGAAAAATAAATAATTAAACAAGTTAAACTGACCACATCATGTAAAAACCTAACAAAAATACATGATGTATGGGTGAATCACAGTATGCTAGTCCAAAAACTTCACAAGAACTTAAAAATAGGAATTTTGAAAATAGACGCAAAAAAAACTTAAATATTTCAATCACAATCGTAGTGGTTTAATCATCATGCATCTAGGCAGCATCCAGTAATCATGGCTGCTTAGCTGCATTATCAAATTATCTCTATAGATACATCATTGTCCAAAGTCATCATCTGAAAATTATCAATGTTACATCTCGCTCGACAAAAGACAAAAATAACAATACAAAACACCACATAATGACTCGACATAACAAATGAGAAATATTATTACCGAACAACTACTCCATCATCCACATACCTACACAAAATTCATTTAATCAAATTTACCTACTTCATCAAGATCTTAACAATCTAAGAAAATCCTATCTTTACTCAATATGAAGTTTCATAAATTAAATACCTATTTGAATATTAAATCTTTGGGGCAAATAGTGAAAACATTCAAATATTCTCTTATTACATACTTGTGATAACGGTTAATAAAAATCAACAATGATACAACAAACCAATAAATAATCCCTTCACGCTCCCCCTGGAATATATGCAAATCATCTCTAAATAGAATCAAAGATTCCCTTCTCCAAGATATTCTTGTTAAGAAGTTTTAGATAGGGAATGACAGCGATTCCACACGGCAAAAACTAACTTTCCACATTCTTTTTGTCGCATCATTATCTACTTTTCGGTAACATCATCCATTTCGAAACATAATAATTATTTAAATTATTTCATATCCGTCACCATTTATAAACATAAACAAACAATACTGACTGACTTGACATAAAAAAATTACATGACAGTTCTGACAGTTGTTCTTTTTTTACCAATGTCAACATCCATAGACAAAGCATAAAAGTGATTTTAATGTTATGTGCCCACAGTCCGAGCACGAAAATATGACTGAGTCTGGAAGGATGCTGTCAATATCTCATTGTTTCTTCTTTAGAATCTATTTAAATAATATAAAACAATAGCTGCCAGTATTCCAGCCTACATAAGTTTTCTACATAGTGCTTATGCACATTACAAAATGTCTACCGCCCGCAGTGTTCTCAACCTATAGTGAGGCCGTTTCCGTACAACATCTGTAAAATGTTTAATGATGTATTTTCGCTAAATTGATCAATCATATCGTATTTACTAAAATGGGGTCGAAAATGTAAGTATGAAATAGTCTCCCAAATTAGTTAAAAATCTTCATTCTATCTGCGTTTAATACTTATTTGATATCGTTCTAGGCATAAAAATAATAGTACCTACGGTTGTGAACACTGGGCCGCCCGGCCGGCCAGCCATACGTTTTCTGAACGGATACAAATTTATAAACGCGTAATAGGTTTTTGTATACCTACCTACTTGAAATACCCATAGATTTTTAGTAGACAATGATAATAGAATGAATGGTTATATACTTACTAGGTGTATCAAAATAAGTATTATTATTAAAATTGGGGAAGGCTAAGCTAAAAACAATACCAGACATCTTATTTTTTGAGGGTGGTCTATTACAATTCCCAGAAAACTTAGCCAGGATAATCTAAATGTGACCATTTAACACTATATATGCTATATAACACATAGTATGCTAAACATACAGGGAATGTACATTTTTTTATGAATAGAAAGAAACGTTATCTATAACAAAATTGATATTTGATTAAGCCCTAAAATATTTCTACACAAAAGTAGGTACGGTAAGCTGCAAGAGTCCATAATATAGTCCACATATTTGACAAACATTATTGCATCCAGTGGTCATATTCACAGTTTCACACACACTAACGTTAGTAAACTACTATTTTACTACTTCTTAATATCAACCTTAACTCGACAGTTTTAAAGCTCAATATATTTTTATAAATTTTTGTGGTTGTTACAACATTTTCTTAAAAACCAAGAGGTTTTTTTCGGATCTCCTACACTCTAACCGACACCATTCTCAACCTTAATTTGAGAGACTTAAGGTTCAGCACTATTCTATAAAATATTGTGGTTGTTGTTTTATTTCTTCTATTCATCTATACAATCGCTAAAACAATCTAATGGTCTCAGAGTTATTATTTCGTCCTAGAATCATGTTACCCTAGTTAAAATCTTAACCATATTGTATTTTTATTATGAGTTTCATTCATTTTGCTTTTTAAGTCGTAAAGAAAGAATTAATAACTAGTTAAATGAATTAATAACCAAAATAACTAAAGAATTAATAACCAAGAAAGTTTATTTATATAAAATACTAGCGACCCGTCCACGCTTCGCAATGGTGTAACGACTTGTCCCGAAACCCGGAATCTTGGCTATTTAAAAATCTTTTTCTGCATGTTCTTTATTTACAAATTTAAATGAAAAAAAACCTAAAAAATGGCGAAAACCGCATTAAAATCTGTCAACTGGTTTAGAAGGAGATAGCGGACAAATATACAAACAGACAGAATTTGCGACTTGGATTTATACTATGTAATGAAGAAGCTTATTTTACACTTGTTTACAAATATATTTAGGTAATGTTTGACATTTATAACAAAATGTTGTTTCCAAATATTTCATACTTACAGTAAATCGAGTCTCGTAAGGTGTTTGAGTAATATCATGTATTGAGTCACTAGTATATGATATATAGCTTTCCGCCCTGCGGTTTTACGGTAAGCTAAATAGCTTTTCCCGTGGGAATGAGGCTATTTCCAGAAGTAAAGTTATCCTATTTTCTTCCCTGAGTGTCGAACTATCTCTATTCCAAAATCAAGACAATCGGTTCAGCCGTTTTTACGTGAAGCAAACATACCAACAGACAAACACATTTCACATTTAAAATATTATATTTAGTAAGGATAGACATGAAAAAAATACCTAAAAGATGGCAAAAACCGCATTAAAATCCATTTCGTGGTTTATCCACTTACCACGCTATCGCTATCTCCTTAGCGGACAAACATACTTACCTACAACAGACAAAATTGGATTGGATTATACTATTGTAATGATTGTATCCATTTCGATAGTACGCATTCTGTCCTGCGTACTTATATCAGCTTGCATACTTATTATAAAACTTAGAAATCAACTTAATCAATCTCAACATAGGCGAACCACAAAGTATGAAACAAATGATTCAATCATTGAAGGATTTGGTTATTTTCGTTTCACACTCAATGTTCAACATGTTTTCATAGTTAACTCGCATTTCAACTAATGTTTTTAAAAATGTTAAGGTTGACAAAAGTAAAAAGTTGTTACAAATTATACATTTATTGTCAATGTGTGTGTAATTTGTAGACCTTACACTCTATAATGGACTATAGCTTATACGTATAGATGTAGATGCGGCGATAAAGATTAAAAAGCACTCGACAAAAGCTAATTTATAAACGTCACCTATCAACTTTGTGCAGCTGATTGTTTTTTTAATGGCATCACTGGGATTTCGTATGAAAATGTTTATTGTATTAGCGCCATCTAGTTAATTTAGATTTATTTTTTCTACAAAACTAAATTGACCTATTTTAATGACAAATTGCTAGCGCCATCTAACCTTATAAATTGAAATGTATAGCGCCATCTAGATTTATACTACTTTTTTTGATATACGCTACTTTGTATGGCTATTGTCTATCCTTCACTTCTTCATCCATGGTATTACCTACTAGTAAATCCTTTATTTTAGCGTCCCAATTTACCGACGCCCATTTAGGTACCTACCCACTATGATAGGTAGTTGTAGATATGAAAACGTCAGTTAACTAACAGTATTCACAACAGAAGTTTTAAAACTATCATGGTTTTTTAAATTCACAGCACTTTCATGGGATATTTACACCATGATTAATGGCTTTTGTTATCTTTTTTCGATATTTCGGCACTGTTGGCTGCGCCATGGTCACGGAGTACTGATTTGTACTAGCAAGTAGGTAGGTAGTTATTGATAGGTGACACGATCTACCCTCTTTCTTACCATTTTATTGTAAAACCAACATTTATTAAAAATCAATAGTAATCAAGCTACCCAAAAACATATACATATGTCATTATTTCGATAAGGGGATAATTCAATGAAATGAAAATGCACTCGTATAATTGCAAGGCTTTATTTGACTTCGATATAACAGTCCTTACATCTATCTATATTAAGTAACAATGCGTGTATGCAATTCGAAGCCGGAGTTGTTTGTGTCGCGCCGTTTAAAATACATCTCTATATAAATAATACATATTAAATATTCGATAAATATTCTATGGCGCGTTTCGTTCGTCGCCGCCCGCCCGGCGCCGCGGGCGCGAGCTTGTCTTTTACATCTATTACAAATATACAAAAATTCGTTATTTACAATAATGCGACGGGCGGGCGGGGCTTAGCACCAACAAATGGAATGTAGACGCGCGTTTGATACCAGAGCGCGGGGATTCACGTCGGAAGCTTCAACAACGTCGCGTTCAACGTGGTTCATGAATGCCGTTGAATGGCTGCGAGGTCGTTGAAGCTTGTTCGGAATCTAGGTCGGTCTCGGTCACACGGGCGGCGGGCCGTCCGGGTAGCGCAGCACGGGCATGAAGCTGGTGGTGGAGCAGGTGTCGGAGGAGCTCGGCACGAGCGCGGCGGCGGCCAGCAGCAGCAGCAGCAGCGCCTGGAACGGCAGCGCGGCGCGCGACACGCGGGACACGAACCTGAGTCCGCGCCGCAGCCGGGACAGCCGCGCCTCCTCCGCCGCCTCACTCGGGCTGCGGGGAACGAGAGGTGAAACAACGGCATCAAACAATATAATACCATTTCAGTAGTAGATGTCGATATAGTTAGCATTATCAGCGGGGTGATGCTGTAACTTTCGAGTGACAAACTACTATCAAAAAACGTCAAAATTATTTGTATGGAAAACTGTACATTTTGACGTTTATTCTCATAGCAGTCTCTGCCAATTTGAGTTATAGATCACCCCGCTGAGGTTTGATAATAAACTCAAGTTCAAAATACAGAGAGTTCTCTGGTAAGACTAACCACAGCTATCTGTGATTTTTAAGTTGATAACTTTAAAAGAAAGTTGTTATAGTTATTTAATTCAACTTATGAATGAAAACTTAACGAACAGGTTTTAATAAAGCTATAATAGAATTAATAAAAATAATATCATCGATTTAAAACAACGACAATAGTTCTAAATCGGAAGGATCTTAATAGAGAAAAAAACAATATAAGAGAAGATAGAAAAACTAAACTTAAGGTAAAGAAAAACAGTAAGGCAGAGAAAATTCTTTTGGGCTAACATGGAATCATAAAATGAATTAAAATAAGTTATGAGTAACTAAGTGTTCTTGCAAACCAAAAGGAATAAAGCTTACTACAGTCTAACTCAACGATACTTGTTATTGCAAATTATGAGTGAAGTGGATATCTACGCCAACTAATTACTTTAAATTATAAGACACAAATTATATTTTTATAGGAAGACCTATGGAAAAATCTGCAAATCATATGTTTTGTTTGTAATATAATACTCACTCTTCGTTGTCTGCAGGCGAGAGCGACAGCGGTGGAATGTCTTGTGACTCCAACAACTAGAGGACAAATATTACAGTAAAATACGGTGCGAAGCTACTACTGTGAATATTAACACTAAAATACTTGAGACACGCCGACAAAACTGTATCAACGCCATCTAGCGTGCAAAACTAGCAACTTTAGTTGTGATTTGTGATAATAGATGGCGATGTTATCAGTTTAATTAGCGTGTGGAATTGGACGGGTAGGTTTATACTTGTTCCATGGTTAAGGTATATTTGTACTATAGCAAGGGTCTTGTAATATCAATCTAGAAGCATACATCGTGGCGGCGTCGGGAACTGTGCTCGGTGTAACACAAGCGGTGAGAAGCGACGGAGCAACTTATACATAATACTGCATTTAGGAATAATTTGTTTATTTGCAGTGTTGTCATGTTACTCTATTGTCTTCCTTAATTTTGAATAGTAGATAAACATATCAGGAAAAGTCACGTACCTATATCGGCTTACTTGTTCTAAGCCACATTCTTATTTTAAAATAGTGAAGTAGGTTATTGAAATAATTGTAAGTTAATAACTTCAGGAACTGTATCTAAACTATTGAAAATAATTAATTAAACCACGGCAAATATTAAAATAATTGTGTCATGACTGTCTCGTCACTTGTTTATAATTAAGTATTTCTAGATTTACATCATGTGCTGAACTTCTGTAAGTGAGATGCTAAATACCTGCGCGGGCGCTGCGGCTGCGCGGGCGGCGGCGGCCAGCGCGCCCCCCGCCCCCGCGGCGTCCGCCCCCGCCCCCCCGAGGGCCGCCCCCAGCTTCAGGCAGTACACTCCAGACAACTTGCGCAGAGATTGAAGCCGCAGACGCAGCTCAGACAGTCTACGGGTAGATGAAAAAAGATATATAAATGATGGTTTACTACGGCTCCGACAAAAGTAGAAGTGGAAGGCGGTTGGAGGAACTTGCTGGCATATTATAAAGAACTACAAATTTGATATAAGTATTTTATAAGAAACTATCGTGCCCCCGGCTGCGCTCGCGTTAAATTTGGAGTAAAACCCCTTTCTCTGCACTATGTTAATAAACATACTCATGTATTAATAAACATTCCTCTTGAATCACCCTATCTATTAAAAAAAACCTAATCAAAATCTGTTGTTATTTAAAAGATCTACTTATACATACAACCAAACAGACGGCGGTTTATACCATGTAGTGAGTAGTGATCCACTTACGCTTCGAAACATTGATTTGTTGCTTGTTTAAAACATCCTTTCTTTGAATGTTCTTTATTAACAAATTTAAGTAAAAAAAAACCAAATAGAGAAAATCCGTTACGTAGTTGAGAAGGAAATAACGGACAAACATGATGATTAAGCTTTCATCGATGGTTTTTAGTGAGCAATATACATTTTATCATTAATATTTCCCATTTCTTTGAGAAATTGAACGCGCCGCGGTATTGCCGCGCGACATTTTGTACATAGTCATCAATTAACTGTAACTGCATTTTAGTGTAGCAATAAACGCCGTTGCGATTACTCGTGTATTTCATTGACATATTTTAGGCGTCCTGACAGCTAGCCCTTACAGGTTTCTCAAAAACAAATTGGTATTATATTGGTAATATCAAGAACAAATAAATGAACATATTCTATGAAAAGTTTGCATGCTGTTGATCTTGCATTCCATCGGTAAATACGCATATTTAATCTCATTTCGGGTTGATGACATTTCGGACACAAAAAACTCGGACACCTCGGCCAAACTATGGATTTTTAATTTTAATATTATTTTTGGGTCGACGACATTTAGGACACAAAAAAACTCGGACACCTCGGCCAAACTATGGATTTTCAATTTTAATATTATTTTTGGGTCGACGACATTTAGGACACAAAAAAACTCGGACACCTTGGTAAATGTATGGATTTTCAATTTTAATATTATTTTTTGCCATACATTGGCCAAGGTGTCCGAGTTTTTTGTGTCCGAAATGTCGTCGACCCTTATTTTTTACCAAGGTGTCCGAGTGTTTTGTGTCCGAAAAGTCATCGACCCCTCATTTCACTTGTTTTAGTCTACTTCTTGCCGCATTGCCCCACCTGTGACACACGTCGGCGGCGTGTCTGTCGTCGCTGCCCCGCAGTAGCTCGGCCGCCTCGTTGAGCGCCACCACGCGGGGCTCGGCGGCGGCCAGCGAGTCCCGCAGCTCGAGCGCGCGGCCGTAGTCGCGCCGCAGCCGCGCGGGGGGCGCGCCGGCCGGGGGCGGGGGCGGGGGGCGGGACCGCAGGGACTGCTCCGCGGCGGTCAGGGTCTGGACTAGCTCCACCACTGGGGGGGGGGAAGTTGCGGTTATGGAATGAGATGGTAGTTTTTAAGCTTGTAATAATAAAAACTTCAAAATAATCAGCTTTCCACTTTAAGCAAGTAGGCTTATGAAAGAAAAATGAATGAGAGGAAGTACCTTTAATGCAAATAAATTTTCAACCTTACATGAAGTATTTTTTTAACATTTAGTTGGAAATTAACGCAAAATAGTTTACCGTGTAAAACTTTTATGAAAAACTCAAATTATTCAAACTTTATAATGATTTCGGAGAAGTTATCTTTAAATTATATAGTAGATAGTTAGATTACGTGCATAAGTCTAAAAAACACATAAGTCCCCCACATACCGATATCATGAAACTGCGCATTATTCAGCAGCGCGTCCTGCAGCTGCCTGTGCCGGCTGGCGGCGCGCGCGCAGGCCCGGTCCCAGCGCTGGTTGTCGCGCGCCAGGCGCCCGCGCAGCCCGCGCGCGTCCGCGGCCGGCGCCTGCGCGCACACGTGCGACCCCACCACGTTGAGCGACACCACGATGGACTTGTGCGAGTCCAGGTCCAGCAGGAACTCGCGGTGCTCCTGGACGAACACCAGGATGTGTAATACGAGGCGGCACTTGATGTGTCATTAAAATCGTTTTTGAAAAACTTTTTGTAAGGAAAGAAAAAGAGTCCTATATTTGTAAAACTATTTTGTTCAGAAACTGATATAACCGTGACCATTTATGTTGCCATATACCATAGTTGCTACTGAATAAGAGTCCAATTCATCTCGAACAAGCACCTCCTAGCAATTTTGTTCATAAAATGAATTATAAGTCTTGAACGACAATAAATCAAGTCACTGCGATGAGAAAGTCATTATTAAGTTCATGAGGCTGTACTGATTACTGACAATTTTGAAACTGTATTACAACTTCCACAACAGCATCATAATCATCTACCTATTCACTACTACAACTACCTTCCTACTAGGTACTACCTATCTACCTATCTACTGCTACAGCTACCTGTATAACGTCCTCCAAGGCCTCGTAGTCATCTGGCGGCGGGCGGCAGTTCTCCTCCGCGGCCTCGGCCACCTGCAGCCACTGCTCGAGGCGCCACAGGTCGTTGTCCAGCTGCAGCCAGTTCCGCTCCGAGCACAGCGGGCACGTCACGCGGCCGGACGCGCTGCAACACCGGGCGGGGACGGTGACCACGTGACCGTGACGTTGACAACATAGCAATGATGTTGACAACATAGCAATGATGTTGACAACATAGCAATGATGTTGACAACATGACCATGATGTTGACAACATGACCATGATGTTGACAACGTAACAATGACGTTGAAAAGAGAATGACAACATGATGAGCATGTTGGACAGTCACAATGGACAGGAGACTTTCAGGACAAGTCATAATGCTATGGTGCTTACAGAGAAGGTTACGCTAACATTGAACAGATTACTTTTGGTCTATGTTACATACTCTCTTAACTTAGATGTGCAATTTAGTTACTAGGTGTCGATATATTAAAACAAATACATGTGGGTATTCAGTGCTTCCATTAATTAACACCAACATAGACTAGTCTACACAAAACTGAAAAACAAGTGAGCTATGGTAAGAAAGAGGTAGAAAAGCATTCTGTGCGAGTGCAGTGCGTCAAGAAGTATTATGATGTGCTTAAATAAATAGTGTGCTAACTACTTTATAGCTAACAACAAACACATGCATATTGTGACTATCAACTATAACATATTTATTAAAAACTACAAACATTGCTTTATTTGTTAAAATAGCACTATCTACTCAAAAACATGTCCAACTTTTCCTCGGTTTCGATCCCCACTTTCAAATCTTCTTAGGGACGAAAACAGTCTTTTAAAACGATTTCCATATTTTTTTAAACTAATAGTTGTAAAGGTAGGCAGGTAATGATACTCACTGTTCGCACGTGAGCGCGTAGGCCGACGAGTGCGGTAACCTACGAGACAGAACGCAGGATTAGTGCATGCCTGTTAGCAAGCGGGCACCCGGGCGCTGAGCGAAACCAACTATCAGCTTAGCTATTACTCTAAAACTACTTTGCAGAAAATACGAAAAACAGACAGGGTTTTAATCCCTATTTAAGTTTTAATCCTTCTATTTGTAAACGTGTTTAGCAGAGACTCAAAATTGATTTTAAACAGGACGTAAACCTACATTTTTGAAATAGTTAGCATTTTGTTTTTATGATGTTTGATTTATGAGCCACTGTAATTAAAATTTCAATAGCTTTAATAACCCAAATCAAAAGACGTACGAATTAATATCTTTATGTTGAATCAAGATTCTTATTGGTTTAGACAGAGCTCTATCTCAGTTAGGAAAATTGATAACATAACCAAAACTTAATTGTTGAAAGTATGTTCAATCTTCAGTAACTTGATTATAGATCAAGATTATTCTAATTATTCTCATAAGAGGTAGCAACGCTTCGCATAACTAATATCCCGAAATCCCAATTATTTTACAATAAAATTAACAAATAAAGCATAAATAATTGGTTCCGTTTATCAGCGCCGCGTACATCAATGTGCTTTAGGAAATGTAAGACAGTGCAGAAGTACTCTCGAAGAATGACAAGTGCATCCAGTGTGAAGAAACAACACAGAAAATAGCTTCAACAGTATGTCACCTAACTTGATAGAAACACAAGAGTATTCCTAAACATGTTACATTTCCTACTCGCAAGTAAAACTATAATAAACTTCATTAATTTATTGGCAAAGTCGTTTTGAACGTCAAGTATCAAAATCATGCAGTTTGTTATTTACAATATCAAAATATTCTGTATGGAATAGTTTTAAGAAGATTAAAAATAACAATAAAACAGCTTTATTTAAGCCCCCGCCACCACTTTATAGCAGGAAAGAAATACTTTTTACTTTTTTTTGTTAACGTTATTTTGACCAATCGTTTCAGCTGCCAAAAGTTCAAAATCTTTTGGTTTATATAATTGTTTTGGTAACGAAAGTCTAAAACGATTCGTCAATTCCTCTTAAACTATTAGTCCATCAAAAGCTGTAATCCCCCCTACGACTCACCGCAAGTTGTTGATCTGCAACTCCCTCTTCTTGGCTCTCGCCAAAAGCTCTTCGTATTGCAGCGCCATGGCTCCTACTTCCTTCAGCATCGCCTCGTCTTCAGTCGCGTCACACTCAGTAAGTAGTAACTCTGATAGGTGTTTGGCTAGTTCTATCGGCTGGGCGGGCTTGGTGCCAGCTTTGGCGATGTCTTTCGCCAACTCAGCGAGTTCGTCAGCTGTGGGCTGTTCGCCGATTGGTTGCTGGAGCGCTAGTTGCAAAGCCTCCAGGTGCTCGGTGGCTTCTCTCGCGGCTATGACGAGCTCGGAGTGGTATGTTTCCTTGGAGGTGAGAGTGTCGACCTGGGCCGCGGCGTCCGTCTCCCATTTGAGGGTGTCCACCTGATGTAATTACAATTAGTCATTTAATCGTTTACCATATAAAAAAACCCTTGTATTCTTCATGAATACATGAAAATAAATAAATAAATAAATCTCCAGACTGACACACCAACTGTGTGGCCCTAAACTAAGCAAAGCTTGTACTATAGGAACCACACAATGGACTAGGGGAGAACCTAGTTACACCCAGACACGAGCCAATATCGAAAAACCATTTACGAAATTGACCCAACCCGGGGATCGAACCCGGAACCATCTGCTTAGCAGTCCGGTATATATACCGCTGCACCACAGAGGTCGTCGCCTTCGAAAATGCATGTATAAGTTGCCAAAGTTACGGTGATTGGCTTCCAAGTCTATTTAGTTACCTGCACCGCCTGGTCTATTTAGTTAGTTACCTGCACCGCCTGGTCTATTGTGTTAGTTACCTGCACCGCCTGGTCCATGCTGGCGGCCATCTGCAGCCTGGTAGCGACATCCTCGCACAGCAGGCGGTACTCGGCGCGCATGTCGGCCACGCCGGGCACGGCCTCCACGCCGCCCGCCAGCCGCTCCGCCTCCGAGATCAGCCCGCGGCACGCAGACAGCTGCTCGTAGATCTCCTGAGGATATGATTATAAATATAAATTAATAAATCTCAAGACTATCATTCCAAGTGAATGCCTAAACTAAACGCATCTTGACTAATACTACTACTACGCTCTGACAATAGTCCGTTCGTGTTAAAAAAAATAGTGACAACTACAGGATAAGGGTGTATTCACAGTGGAGTAAAAATACAAAAGAAAAATAATAATTTTATAAACAGTATTTTCGGACACACCGCATGCACTTGCTGTTTCTATGACTATGCTCTCCACAGTTGCATTTAAATCACACAATTTAAAGTACTTATAAACATTGTAAATTATGCGTCTCTCTCCACCATGGATTTTTGATCCACTTTTATTCTTTGGAATTGGTGAAGTATTCATTTTCAAAATTTATTGTTGGACGAGTCACGCAAAATACACAACCGTTTTGTTCGAAGGTCAGACTTCAACTGGTCACTGTGAACTCGACTTTTTAATTTCTAGCATTTAAATTGGCTGGGGGGCGGGGCCAGGCCGGCTGACAACGATGGCTCACTATTTTCTTAACGCAAATAGACTATAGCTAAATTGGCCACAGTAAAATTGCCTAGCCCGGAATTCAAAACTAGCGCTGCTTAACTGACCCATTTACTTATTGCTGCTTTACGGAGGTCAACAATGTAGGTTTAAAATAAA
Organism: Emmelina monodactyla; assembly: GCA_916618145.1. Lineage (NCBI taxonomy): Eukaryota > Metazoa > Arthropoda > Insecta > Lepidoptera > Pterophoridae > Emmelina > Emmelina monodactyla. The sequence continues at coordinate 1,106,241 of OU745300.1, forward strand.
ATTTCAATTTTTTAAGAGTAGCTAGTGTACTTACATTAAGTTGCCTGCCAGCAGCGTCCTTGTCGTCGGTGGCGGGCGTGAGATGCAGCGCGGTGGTGAGTCGGACGTCGGTCTCTGCCAGCGCCACCACGGCGCGTCCGTGCGCACTCACGAACCGGGCGTGCGCGTCGCCGTGCGCGTCCAGCATGCGCGCGCGCGCCCGCGCCCAGCGCCGGCCCGCGCGCAGCCGCGCCCAGTCCTCGGCCGCGCGCCGCCGCAGCACCACGCCGCGGCACGACGAGATGCGGCTGTACGCCTCCTCTAGACGTTTGACGTCTTCTTCGAGGAAGTCCAGGTCTTTGATGATAGATTTAGAGATGCCCTCGTCCTCAACTTCGCCCTTCTGTTTGCGGGATTCGACCTTCTCGATCCGCGTCTCGATCGCGTCGAGTTTCTTCTCGACCCTGGGCAGCAGCGAGGCGGCGAGCTCGGCCGACTTGCGGATCTCCTTCAGCATGTTCTTGCGCTGCTCGGACATCTCGCAGATGTTCTTCCACTTCTTCTCGACTATGTCGTAGCCGGTTCGCAGATTTCTCAAGTCGAAGTTTCCGTTGATGACGTCTGGGTCGTTGAACACTAGTTCGCAGTGGTTGAGAGTTTCGCCGACTTCTCCACTTTCATTCTCAATCTCCTTCTGGATGTTGTCCCGTTCTGCGAACTTCTCGTCGACCGCTTTGGTGGTCAACTGTTCTAGGATAACCGATGAAGATAGCTTAGTTTCAACGCTGTGTAGTGTTTTTCTGATCTTCATTAAACGCTCTTCAAGTTGCTGAATCGTTTCCAGTAACTCGTCGATCTTTGCTATTCGGTTGCGTCCAATTTCTTGTATTCTGTACCATCGGTCTTGGATATCCTTTACGTGTTTGGATATGTTTTTGCTGAACGACTTTTCATCCTTCTTGGACAAGTCGACCAGAGCCGACCCTGTGTCACTGAGCCATTCGAACTCACGTAGTTTAAGAGCTGTTCCCGCTTCCACCTCGGATGTGATTCGACGTTTTAGGTCGTGGGGATCTAGGACTTTTCTTTCGCTTTCTTGTGTTAAGGTCTCTAATCTGGATTCAACAAGTTTAAGCAATTCCGAAAAGCTAGTGATCTTAGTTTCGAATACTGTGTAAACTTCGAGTCTTTCCTGTAGTCTGTATATAACAATAGACAGTTGATGTTCTAGGTCGGCGCGATGTTGTCTGAGTTGCCAGATCCTCTGGTTCACTACTCTGATATCCTGTGGACTGAGGCATTCTTTCAACTGTTCCTGTATGACACTGAGCGCTTCAATTTGCGATTCAGTTTTATCTATCTTGTTTTTAAGATTGGTGTACTTTTCGATAGTCTTTTTGAGTTGTGGTCTCGACAAGCGCTCATCTTCCGAGTATGCTGTGATATCGTCTTGTGTTTTGGCGTATAGCTTGTGGAGGTCATTGGTTACTTTCTCGTATTCGCCGATCATTCCCAGTATTCGAGTCAGGAAGTCTCGCCACGTGTCCAGACTTGCCTGTAGATTGTCCACTCTCTTAGTAATTCCTGCGAATTCCATCCTGACAGAAGCGCCATATGCATCTTCTGTAAATTCTAGTACCTTCCTGAGATTTCCGTGTAGTTTTTCAGACTGTCTTTTTCCTTCGGGGATTTTGTCTGCGAGATTCTGTACTTTGGTCAGTAGTTTGTGTATTCTCTTGATGTGAACGTATCTGAGTTGTAGTTTCTCCTTTTCGCGTTCTATTTCGGTGAGCCACCTGAGTAGTTCCGTGTATCTGTCTCTGTAATCATCCCAGGCCGCTATTCTCGTGCTCACTTCGTCATGTCGTTCCACTATTCTAGAGAGAGTTTCGTTGTGAAGGTTCGTGAGAGTGTTGAACTTGTCGGACAGGTCGCCGTTGTGGAACTCTTTATTCTCGCTGACGAGGATCGATCTCTGCGAGGCGAGGAGGTTTCTATGGACTCTACAGAGTCTACGGTGTTCTGTTAGGTTTTCGTAATCAGCTGGGACCGATCCTGAAAGGAATGACTGAAGGTCTAGCAGGTACTCCTGCCACAGCCTGAGTGCAGTAGCAGCGTCACCAGATCTGACGAGTGCCGTCGATAATCTGTGGTAGTGAAGGAAGGTCTCCCGGAACATGGCCTGCCATAGTTCCAGGATTCTGACGATTGAGTGTTCGTCGGACACATCCCGGTCAATCTCCGGGAGCTCTGCCTTGGCTGGCGTGATGTCAGCCTCACGACGTCCTAGCTCGATCAAATTCTCTCGGAGTGCAATTAGTTTGTCTTCTACGATTTCCCCATCTTCGTGTAATGGGGCTAGGTCCTGGAACCAAAAATTAAGGTTAATTACAAATCCATTTAATTTTCTATTGATCTCAATTCTTAACTGAATTCATTGTGGAATGATTATCCAACACTTCCTTCCTACTTGGCCTCTAATCAAAAGAATGTCGCCCACTAACGTTTCTTCGAAGTCCTTATTTAATTTCGGATCGAGGACAGTGATGCATGCAAATGAGTAGCGATCAATACCAGCTATTATTACCGTTGAACTTTCAATAACGGAAACAGTTATCTTACATTACAACGTACATTATGAAAATTACTAAAAACCTGTTCTCCATGTTTACCTACTAAACATGAGTTTTTTTGCTTTAAGTCGGTATCAATAGATCCAGCCGTACCTGTCTCATGTCGCTCATCTTGTCCCTGGCGCCGTGGGCCTTGTCCCTGGCGCGCTGGCGGGCCTCCCCCAGGTCCGCCAGCGCGCTCACGGCGCCGGCCACGAGCTGCAGGCGCCGCGCCAGTGCGTCGGCGTCGGCCTGCAGCGCGCGCGACCCCGTCTCCGCGGCCACGCGCGCCGCCAGCGAGCGCAGCTCCGTTACCCGGGGCTCCTGCTCCAGGCATGCCTGGATGGTGGAAGATGAGAGTAAGGAGTACGGATGTAGAAGATTTTGTTTATGTGTATGCTGCCACTGTAATTCACATTCGTAAGTCTGCTTATTTGTACGTATATCAGCAATTATCGTTAACTTAGTATTTTGTTATTTTAATTTTGGTAGCTAATTAGTCATACTAGTGCCAATATTACCTGGTTGTTTACGGAAGGCTCATTAAGTGTACGTTTAACTGCAGTTTCGTGAATGCAACAACTTCCTCAAGCTTGGCATGTTTACTGCCACTGTTACTACTACTGTTATTTGGTATCATTTAATAATACTAATACGACCTTTAAACAATTAGATTTAACGACTGATTGTAACAGTGGTTGCTCATTACCATTCAATACGATGGCTACATCATTATGTGCATTTAGCATAAATTGGTTGTCAATTAATTATGCGTTTATCAACGATAGCGTCGGTTAAAACAAATATTAAATTAATTAACTGGCTTCGTTACTACATAACCACGTAAACGACAAATTAACGTGATTTTTTTTCGGTACCTAACACAAAATGGTAATAGATTTCCAAACCGTTTCGACAGCGACTGCAGTGTCTTTGGCACGATTCTGTCAATCGCCCGAACTCGAAACTAGAATACTCCACAAAGTTACCGACGATTAAGCAAATTATCGTAGTTATTGAGGTCGATTCGACACGGACGCTTACAGATGCATCTTTTGAATAAATGGAGCGTAGACGTCGCCGAACAATATTTTACGTTTCTCGAGTTGTCGCGTTTCTCTCATGATTAAAAACTTGGTACTTATTTCTCTGTGGTATAATCCAATGAATTGATTATTTTGAATACTATTTTTGTGCAGATTTATAAACTAATTCTGATCCAATGTTTTGTGATATAAATTTATTGATATAGAACTTGCTCGCAAACTTTTACGTACCGAAGTTTAACTAACTTGGCTAAATAAATAAGATAAATAAAAAATACCTATAATAAAAATTCATTTGCATACATCTTGTGAATGTGAATTATTTTTATATAAACTACGTAATCAACGCCCTTACAATTTCGATTAATAATTTGAGAAGAATATTTAATTTATTTATAAAAACAAGTTGATCTAGTAACATATTATGTTATCGTCACTATATTTTTGGTTCAAGGGCAGTATTACGCAAGTTAAACGTTGATACTTCCTCAGATAGATAAATGTAAAACATACCTATTTGTATATTTATGAGAAACATCTAAATTAAGAGAAGTTTGAAATTTTCTAACAGATCTTGACAAACAAAAAGTAGATACAACTAATTTCAGAGCTAAAAGCATATACCTACATTGCTCGTAATAAAAAACAACTATAATAAATATCTAAAAGTATGTTATGATTTTAAAAGAGGTACTTAACACCTCCATTTTAGGAGCGTGTGACGTATTAAATGAAATGAATGGCTTATAAAGGCATGTAGTCACTTTCGTAGGTACTTTCTCTGAAATTTCGACGTTGAACCGCGACAAACATTTATATGAGCGTCTTGCACTCACATACTTGTATGTGACTCACAAATATACGGTTAGGTATAACACTCACACGTGAGAAGTTAGGTATTACGTGAATCATTATTATTATAGGTGTTCAGGTAAAATAGGCAGTGTCTACACCTTGTCTATAAAAAGTTATACACTATACAGGGTGTCCAGGAAACAATGGATAAGCTCTGAAGGGCTAATAGTAGAACTAAAGGCAAGCCTAAAAAATATTTGATAAAAAGTATAACCCTTACACTGCTAGAATTATGGCGCTTTAAAAAAAAACTTTATATTTTTTTGACTGTGTTCATATTTTTACTCGTAACGATTTCAAATCACTTAATAACATCATTATTTCTGTGCTAAAATAATTTATATTAACCGCATCAGTGAATAACTTTCAAATAAAATAGCAAACTAAAGTATTTTTCTCAAAAAATAATGTTAAACTTTTGATTTGTGTAAAATTTCTGAAGAAATATTTTTGATGCGCAACTTTGAACAGCTCTGGTGTAAAAAAATTATATGAAAGTAACAGTGACCAATGATTTCAAAATATTCCTGGTTTAATAACGTTTTTAAAAATATGTAATATGTCGTTATTGTAATGAAAAAATATTGAACTAATGGTATTATTGTGTAAAATGGGATAATTATTTAGTTCTAGCAAAATTATAAAAATACAATAAAACTAAAGAAATATGATTTTCAACTGATATTAATTGCAAAAACATTAGAATAATTGAGAGCAACTGTTCAAATTGTCTGTCCCCATCCTGATGCAGGCCCTACAACTACGAATAAAGGATCTTCAAAAAAATCGCGCGTGTCGTCGATCATTGATTGCAGCGGCCTGAACACGAGCTCGTAGATCTTCTAATGAAGTTACTGGTTGCCGGTAAAACTCTTCCTTAAAATACCCCCAGTAAAAAGTCTAAAGCGTTTAGGTTTAGGCGGCCTACCTACCTGTTAGGGTAGGTTTCGTCAAGTATGCACATAATGCAACAGCATAGTGTGCTAGACAGCCTTCATTTTGAAGCCAATATGTGTCGCGAAGCTCTTCGGACACGTCTATCAATAAATTGGTTAAGTCATTATGAAGAAAATTTGGATCACTTTCTCCTGTTAAGTTGATTTCTTTGAAGATCCTTTATTCGTAGATGCAGGGTCTGCATCAGGATGGGGACAGACAATTTGAACAGTTACTCTAAATTATTCCAATGGGTTTGCAATTAATGTCAATTGAAAATCATATTTCTTTAGTTTTATTGTATTTTTTTAATTTTGCTAGATCTAAATAATTATCCCATTTTACACACTAATACCATTAGTTCAATCTTTTTTCATTACAATAACGACATATTACATCTTTTTAAAAACGTTATTAAACCAGGAATATTTTGAAATCATTGGTCACTGTTACTTTCATATAATTTTTTTACACCAGAGCTGTTCAAAGTTGCGCATCAAAAATATTTCTTCAGAAATTTTACACAAATCAAAAGTTTAACATTATTTTTTGAGAAAAATACTTTAGTTAGCTATTTTATTTGATAGTTATTCACTGATGCGGTTAATATTAATTATTTTAGCACAGAAATAATGATGTTATTAAGTGATTTGACCTCGTTACGAGTAAAAATATGAACACAGTCAAAAAAATATGAAGTTTTTTTTTAAAGCGCCATATTTCTAGCAGTGTAAGTGTTATACTTTTTATCAATTATTTTTTAGGCTTGCCTTTAGTTCTACTATTAGCCCTTCAGAGCTTATCCATTGTTTCCTGGACACCCGGTATATTAAAGTATAACAGTTGATACTCGTAGGTGTAATATTTATTTATCTCTGGTCTAGCCTATTGGACTGTAAATATACGTATATGGAAAGCCAAACATAAGGTAAGATTAAAACGAAGTTATTGAGGCAGTCTGAAAGATGTACCTATAATTGGTAATCTTTAATTAAGAAATACACAGGCATAGAAAATTATTTTAAGGTATCGTATCAAGAACTCTTTTGATACAAAGTCCATCTGTTCTTGCTAATGCATTACTGCATTTCAACTTACATCTGCAATTACTAAATTGATTCGATAGCATTTGACCTGATCTTTAAATGTGCGTGTATATTTGTTTTATAAATAACGCGCTCGTTACAAAGTACACATTTTAGACGTAATATCACAAATTACAAGATTCAAGACATTAACTACGCTAAGTTATAAAGTGTCTCTAAACTGCTCAAAATACTACTACTTTTTAAACCAAGGTTTTGAACAAGATACTTTATTTGGGGCGAGTAAACAAACGTTTACTAATTAGTCTGTTTGTAGTGTAGATACACACCAAGGGTATCATTAATCACGGACACCGTAAACTGTGTTAAGATTCATGCAGTTTTTCAGAATAATAACTGACTCTAAAGATACAGATTAAGATAAAATTTTATAAAAGATGTAAATATTAAACTGGTTATCCATATAGAATAGCGTCATAACTTTCCAAATAGTTTTTCAGTAGGTATAATGAATGAGTTACGTAGTATCGCACCGTTAACAAATATTCACACGCGTATAGATGCGTTTGCGCACAGAAACTGGGTTATTCGCAGACATTACGTGTTCCGGTAAACAAATACAGGAAAGATCTTTTATATCTATGTACATGTGGTACATTAAAATATTTATAAACGGTTTCAGTAATGTGTATTAAAATTGTTAAAGTCTGCTGTTTTTTATAATCTTTATGAAATTAATGTAATAGACTTCCTCAAGACGTTTTATTAACAAACATTAGGTGTATGCAATCATACAATGCACAAAGATAAAAAAATAAATTATTAGGACACCTACAATATGGCATGATATGCTCTTAATCTGTGCTTCACGCTGACATCTCTTATCATGAGGTTTTGTAAGGGATTCAATCCTTCTTGATTCGAATTATAGAATAGTACATACGTTAGTTAAGGGTAAGAAGGTTTTCGCATCGAAGGCCATCTTTGTTTTCGTCATGAACGAAGGTTGCTACAGTTTAGTTTGAGGTGGGCAGGCTCAAGGGCAGGGAACACACGCTTTCGAGTGATTAAGACGATTCCTAATGTTTGAACGCAGAGCTAGCAATGTGTAGACACGGCTGTTCAAATAAACACCTTTAATTGTATTTTGTTTCCTTTGGACGAACAAATATAGAAAAACGGATTTCAAAGTAACCCTTTTTGGGTTTCTATAATTCATGTCTTGGAAAGAAAGTTCAGAAGCTTCAAAACGATGAGTATTTTCTATACTTTTGACATGAAAATAAAATTTACACCAAAAGGTTATATCGGTCACATTGTACTGTTACTAAGAAATATTGCTAATGTTAATATAGTTAGGATTTGGATCCGTAACTCCTCGTAATCGACGATAATACTCAGGCGATACGCTGAAGGTCGTTTCTTATCAACAGATTTAAAAACGATTGAATATTATAGTTTGATTCCAATACTATACTAATTTATCGTTTAAATTGCACGTTTTTAAAAAATATATACACTTATATACCTACAAAATTAAGGAACCGTTTGACACGACTCAAAAGTTTGTTTTTTGTTTTACGCTGTTTGCAAATACTTTTTTTTCCAAACAAAAGTTGGAAACCTCATAAAACATTGTTTAAAAACTTTGTTCCTGCGATATTATCTTTAGGCAGTTCTATTGCTTCGTAGGTCTATGGCGAGGGTAGGCCTAGGGAGGGTCGCCCTTGAAAAGTCTACAAATTGCTAATTGCCACAGTTGGAATCTAGTTTTGGTTTGTAGAAGTGTAATTGTGAAGGTGATAATAACTTTATCTACTGTACAGACAGCAATAGTACAAAGTTACAGTAAGTATAACTTACATTGTGTGTAAACATTCAAGTTATAACAAATACATAATGAGACTTAGTGGATTAAATATTGTGGGTAATATATTGAAATATACACACCTACAAAGTACGATTTTGTTTATATTCTATAAAAAGTATAACGTTATAAATTGTTTAGGTGATACATTAATTAATTAGTAAAAGTGCATCATTGTGAGTCTAGACATTATCGATCGCACTTTTAATTTGCCGCTCCTTAAAAACTGACCGGAAGAAATAGTCAACGATATTTAGGAGACACTACAAAATGACAGTACTATGACAGATTTTATACATCATCTTTTAACTGTAAACAGAAAATAACTAAATTTAGGTTTACGGAAGCGAAGGTTGCTTGTTATTAACTGTGGGTAGTTTTTGTTATGAAAAGAAAGACAAACATTACCTATGCATTACCTCTTTTAGTGACATGACCAGTCCAATCACTCGTTTGACAGATGACAGTCACTAGCACACATGGTCACAACCATAGGGAACACACCACTGATACATTTATAAATTATCCTTGTTAATTATCGCTCAGTTTCAACATAAATTAGTAAAACACTAATTAATTCTGAGGTCTGTTTATCGGAGGGCGATAAACAACGACCTACCGTCAATACGTTAAAATGGAGAGTATCAACTGTTGGCGCAAACAATCAAACAATCCAAATTTCGATTCAAATTATGAATTTCAAGTTACAAGGTTACTTCCGAGGACGCCGGTGCACTGACTGTTATCTTCCATCAAGTTTATGCATACGAAGAAGTTTGCTACATTCTTGTCACTTGCGCGAGAGCATGTCCTTGGATTTTATCAGTGTAAAACTTCTATTCCATTTTTTCAGCCAATGCTGTCGTTTTCGTAAGGTTTTTTATTTCGTTTCGTTCATAGCGCGTGTGAGTTCGCGGCGAGACGTCGGCAACACGTCCGCGGGCATCGAACGCCGGGGAGCGACTGAGTTATCGTTATCAGTACAATGATTGCGGTTTCATGCGAGCATATGTTTCACTAATAATCTTGAAATTTACATTGTTTTAGCTGCAACACATTAATTATTTGACTGAGTCACTTTTCGTAGCCTTCAGTGGAAATGGTTTTATTAAAATCCGTGAACCGATAGCAATTGGTGTAGGAAGCCGTAATAGCGTAAGAGATAGCATTACTAATGGTATCGATAAGGAGTTTGCTTAATCCTGTAGCCACCTACGACAATTGGAGTAATAAATTTTACATTTTATCGATTGTGGTCCTATCCCATTTGTTACTAGGTCGTTGTGTAAATAATAATTTTGCCATATGAAGCAGCGTAGGTAGCAACTAAGCTAAATTAAACTTAAATCACGAATTCTGTTCGTCAAACCTAAGTTATCTGTTTAAACATTGTTTTCATAACAAAATGCCTACACCCATAGTCAAAGTTTATCTAAGTTAAGTTAAAGTAAACACTAAGTGAGGTCGTTATACTTAACTGTGATTTATGTTATGATAATTAGATGCCAAGTTCAATTATAATGAGGTGCAAATTACATTACAACGTCAATTCTGCGACTTTTTAAATAAATGAATCGAATGTTGTCTCTAAGTTGCCTGAAATATATTTAAAGATTATACTTCGAATATTGGTAACCAAGTTCTTAAACTGGGTGCAATGTCAGAAATATGTTTTGTAGGTTTGATTACATAGTTCTATTGTTTACTCGTATGTGTGCATATTAAATAGGATCAATAAATCATAAAAGGAGATACAAGGCAGACATGTCTACATATCCATTCGGTCATGTACCTATACCTATTATTACATGTCTAGTTTTCTGTATATGTACAAATCAATTTAGATAGTTAAATTTAATCTTTGATAATTATATGTGGAAGTTTGGAAATTATTTCTTGAACATTTTTTTAACTACAGGAATTTTGGTTTTTTTTAAGTTCACACGCAAATATTATTTACAAACAGTAACTGCATACCTACATTTTTAAGAAACGGACAGGAAGTGTTAAAACCCAAAGTAACAGTAATCCGAAGGTGCTAATATCAGCCGTGCAATGACCTCAGAAGACAGACAGACGGACAAACAGTTAAACCAACTCCGACTTAGGAAGGATTTCATTAAACATTCCGAGCATACCGCGTTTTGGGTAAAGTCCAGGAGAGTGACAATGGAAAAACTTCAAGGTCGGCCAAGAAATAAAAATGAATGAATTGAAATGAATTTTAATTCAAAATTGACAGTTATCAAATAAACGCTGTCAACAACGTTCTTAAATTAGATTGAATCTTTGATTGATTGCATGATTTTATTTTATACAAAATAATCCTAAAACTAAAGAACGTTAAGTTTGACCTCCTAATCATCATCATCAACATTACGTGAGTTCATGTTTGTATTTCTCCCACAGTACCTACAAGTTTCCCTTTAGTTAGCAACCACTGTGAGCTACACAACACTGCACGTGAACTCACTCAACGCCCGAATTGGCAGCGAGGCGCTATTTATATGGACTGGGTGGGATATGATGCTAGCAATATTTTTAAGGCTTACGACATCCGATTTAATAATACTGGCAGTATGAAAATAGTGACAAATGTCTATTACTAGCTTTTGACTGAGCTACATCGCATTCGTTATTCTTATTTATAAAATTCTGACTAAGTTATAAGAAAGGGTACTTTTTTCACCGCAATTTTTTCGGACTTAATATTTTTACGCGATGTTGAGAAAATATTTTACTTAGCAATGATGTAATAACCACAAATAGTTTTTATGTGTTCGCCATATACGTGATTTATATATAATATCGTATACATTTACTATACAAAATTTTATACCTAGTGGTTTTTTTATTTCTATTTTCCCTACTACGCTATAACCAAAACAGTAGCCCAAGCCCGGTGAAGCTGTAAAGGCCGTCAAAGGGCCAACAGCAATCGACAGAAAAGAAAAAAAACCAAACAGTAGCGTTTTATCCTGCCCATACAATGTACGTATTTCTAATCTGCATCTAATCGTTTACCCTTCTGTTCACGTATTTCAACCCTACATAACTCGACACACATTTTATCTCCTTCAGTTTATGACTGATTTTCCTCGTCGTCATGTTTCGGGTCGACGACATTTCGGACACAAAAAACTCGGACACCTTGGCCAATGTATGGATTTTCAATTTATTTTTTACCATACATTGGCCAAGGTGTCCGAGTTTTTTGTGTCCGAAATGTCGTCGGCCCCATGTTTCTCGTTCAGTAGCTTCTTCTTCTTATCGTGTCGGCTTTGGCGTTTTATATTTGTGAGGACCAGTATTTCGCCACGGATAAGGCATAAGCAGCTGGTATCTTACCTTGAGCGTGCCGGCGGCGTCATCAGGCCGCAGGGCGTGAAGGGCGCCCTCCTGGTGCTCGGTGAAGGCGCGCACGGCGGCCGCGGCGTCGCGGTACCGGCGCCACAGCTCCACCGCCTTGTGGTATCTGTGGGCAGGGCTTCTGATGATGATGGGTTTATACGACGGGTGGGGGCCGAGGGAACAGGTGAGGCCAGACGGGAGGGAGATACGGGAAAGTTATAGTAAAGGTCGTATTTGAAAACAAAATAGGTTGCCGAGGTATTAATAACTTGAAACGGCTATTAACATTATTTGATAGTAAACGGATTATTCGGATTTCTTATTGTGTCGTAAGTAACTTAATTTTGTTATACCTATTAATTTTTTTCTTTGTTTACTTATCAGAATATTCATTTGGGTTTCAGTTAAATTTAATAACTGTGTAGTTGTTAACCTTGTACTAATTAGAGTCACAGACAGAGGAAAATATTTTGCAAAATGATAACACACGTCCGAACATGTCATCGTTATTATAAGACTACTGTTTAAATCTATTCCAGGCGGAAAGTAGGTACGAGACTTTTAAAATACTGTATTGTTTTCATTTGTAACATAAAAGGCATTAACGGACATTAAGTGATCAATTACTAAATTTTATAAAAACATAACACTACACGGTTAGTAAAATGTTGGTCTATTTTTTTATGAGTAAAAAAATAAACCGATACTTTTCTAACAGCAAAACCTATCGTCTTGTAGCGACATTTGTAACTCAAACATTTAATCCTAGAGAACACGAACCTTCCACTCGGCCACTGTTTACTGAGTATGACGTTTTATATGATTTCATAGGTCGTGCTTGCCCTCGCACTTCTATCAAGTAAATCTATCCTTTTTACCACACTGTAGTTAATGCCCTATTGCTCATTTTTTTTTTAATATGAGAAGCTAGCAAACGAGCATGCGGGTCACCCACCTGATGGTAAGTGATCACCGCCGCCCATGACTCCCCGCAAAACTGTGGGTGTTCAGTCACGGTGTGTCCCCTGTAATGTGAACGTACTTGTCGGTGAGCGCCGCGAGGTGCGTGGTGGTGTGCTGGTAGGCGGCGGTGGCGGCGTCCAGGTCCCGGCGCAGCGCCGCGGCCACGGCGGGCTCGCTGCTGGCCTCCAGCGGCGCGGCGGCCTCGCGAGCCGACCCCACCAGCTCGCCGCTGCGCCGCGACAAAGACTCCGACAGCGTCTGTGCCGGGGATTGTAGGGCAGGATAGGTGAATAGAGTTCAAAAAGGGATACTGGTTGAACTTGCAAACTGATAGTTTGTAGGCACAATGTTATTCATAGTATTGTGTATAGAGTTGTGAGTGATATTGGCCCCGATTCTGAAAACACTGTCTAAACTAAACTAAAACTATCGCTATCACTTACTGTTCAATAGTATAAGACAGAGACAGGTAATCATTTTAGTCCTGTCAAACTAAAATGTACAATAAAGTGGCAATTTTAGGCTAGTCTTCAGAGCATTTCGTTCAATTTTACAATGATGTGGACTAAATTTAGTGAGACCAATATGTCCTGTCTTTTTCTAATACGAAGCATGAGAAAGTGACAGTGATATTTTTAATTTAGTTTCAGAGAGTGTTTTGAGAATCGGGGCCATTGATCATCTTTTCAAAAGACAAAATGTTTTTTTGGAATGATAATTCTCAGAGAATAATATAGTATATTTCAATACAAGTGTGGAAAGGCTGTCATTACAACGAGTTCCGACCTATGTCTACGGACGGCGGGACGAGTTGCAATGACGGTTCCGCACGTGTAATGAACGACTATTTTTAATACAGTTGCGAAAAAATAAAGCAATTTAATAAAATATAAAATTAGGATCGTAAATGTCGAAATAACTCATTTTGAAAATGGCGCCATTTTTTCTTCACCCATTTGGTAGGCAAAGGTTGCTATGCCCATACAGCCAAGTCTTCAGTAGAATTTTTTTATTGATATGAAATGAAAATGAAATTTAATGAGATAAAATGAAATGAAACCAACCACACTAATTCAATCAAATCATTAAATCTGATATCGAAACAAACTAGTAGCTTTTTTTATAAATATACCTACGCTACGTAAGTATTAACATGAATCATAAAAACTTCTTTGTTTTTTTTTTAGTAAAAACTTCATGGTTGCTTAATTTTTCTTTTTAATAGACATTATTTTGACAGTTGGGAAAGAGAACGCACGAGTGCGGGAAAGGTAAAAAAAAAGCACGCGTGTGTAATAGCCCTCATCCCGAACGCTATACGTCCCTGCAATACGCCACTTTTTGAGCAACTGTATTAAAAAGATATAAACGATACAATCGCAGACAAATGTGAACGTACCTCCAGCTTCTCGGTGGCCTTCAGCAGCCGGTCGTAGTCGACCTGCCCCTGCACGGTGAGCAGGTCGGCCATGTACTGCGCGTCGTGCACGGCGGCGCGCAGCACGTCCAGCTGGCGCTCCAGGCGGCGCCACAGCGCCAGGCGCGCGCGCAGGCGGGCGTCCAGCGCGCGCAGCTCGGCGGCCAGCGCGGCGTGCGCGTCCTGCAGGCCGGCCAGCGCGCGCTGCAGCGCCGCCGCCGACACGGTCGCGCGCAGCGACACGGGCAGCGTGTGCAGCGCCTGGCGCAGCGCCAGCGCGGCGGCCCACTGCGCGCCCAGCTCGCCCGCCAGCCACGCCAGGCTGCCCACGGCGCGCTCCACCACGTCGCTGCCCAGGCGCTCGGCGGCCGCGCACTCCTCCAGCGTGAGGCGCGCGCGGCGCTGGCTCTTCAGCCCGCGGTCGATGCCGGCCTGCACCTGCACCATCTCCTCCTTGAGCAGCAGGCTCCGCTCGAGCTCCTCGGAGATCTGGTCGTCGAGGATCGCGCTCTGGTTGCGCAGCGCGCCGAGGCGGTCGGACTCGGCCGTGGGCAGCAGGCTGAGCCGGCCCAGCTCGTTCTGGATGCGGTCGATGCGGCCGGTCATCACCTGCAGCCTCTCGATGTACAGGTTCAACTCGTCCTCACTCTTGATGACTCCCGTGAGGTTCTCGAGGGCGCCGCGCAACTCGAGGATTTCCTCCTCTAGGATCCTCAGCTTCTCTCCAGACGACACGTCGCGGTCGGAGATGGTCTGAATAGCTGACGAGTGGAGATCGGCGATCCTGCTCGCTAGTTTCTGCCATTTCTCCTCTACGTCGGAGAAAAATTGCCGCTGGACCATTTCATCTGATATCGGTAAGATCTCTAGTGCGCGTTCGAACTGAGATCCTGAAAAGTTCTTAAGGTTGCTGCAGACCTCGTGTTGGGCTTTCAGCTCCCAGAACTTTCGAAGGTTTCCGGTGGTTGTGATATTTTCCGGTGAGATGTGCTCTAGTTCTCGGTTGGCTGTTTTTATCCAAATTTCAATTCTGTCAATCAGGTGGTCGTAGGTTGACCAATGTTCTTTGAACGCAGTCAATCTTGTTAGTCGACTGTCGATGTCCTCTTGTAGCTTTAATATTGTCTGCAGAGCAGTTGAACATTCGTTTTCCAATCCAAAACACGAGATAAGGTTTTGCAGGCTTTCCGTCATCGACATAAGGCGTAAAACTTTAGCATGATGGTGAGATACGTCTAAACTAACAGATTGGTAAAGAGTGATGTATTGTTCGTGATCGATGGAGGTTACGTTGACGAGATCAGGGATTCTCTGTTGAGCCACTCTTAGCCACTGTTGTTCTTCTTTCATTCCTTGGTTGAGTGATGACCATCTTGAAGCAGCAAGTGTCATTTGCTGTGCGCGACTTGCAGCGTTGTCGATGATAACCGTAGCTCTGTCGTGCAAAGAATTGTGCAATGATGCATACTTGGCTCTAGTTTCATTATCCAAATTGTCTTCGAGAGATTCAAGGATTGCTCTACAGTGACTTAAATTGACAAAGAATTTCCTGTGCTTTTGAATTTCCTCATGTAACTGGTCTAAATCGGACACTGTAATTTTTCCATCAAGCAATGCTTCCGCGACGTCCGTGATCTGACCAAAGTCTTGTAAAGTTTGTTCGTATTCTTCAATAAGCGATGTCAGTTGTAGGAGACGGTCACGCTCAGTATTGATGGAGTTCTCTAGCTGTTTGGTATCATCATGGCAAGTGTATAATTTAGAGGGGCACTCCTTTTTGGGATCATTTTCTACAAAACTCTTGAAACGCCTGAAGAGCCTTGCAATTTTGTCTGCGTTGTTTATATTTTCACTTTCGATTTGTTCTAGTCTATCAAGCTTTTGCTGGATAGGCGCCTCGGACATGACTGTCGTGTCGAATGTGGTCTTGACATTGTTGACGGCCTTGTTTACTATGCCGATCTCGTCTACAAATTTGTTCCAATCCTTCTCGACTTGTTTCACTTTAACTGAGCTTTGACCACTCAAAGTATTAACCGCGTCCGTTTGCCGCGTTAACGTTTCAATTAAAGTGATTATCTCCTCGTTGACTTCTGTGATTTCTATAATTTCCTTGAGATGCTGAATGTAACTTTGAACCGTTTGTAGTTTTTCTGTGTCATCTGTATTTTTAATTCCGGATGCGGTTTCTCTGTTGATTTTGTATTGTATTTCTTCCAGCCAGATCGAAATTGTTTCAATAACAACTATTATGTTCTTTTCAATCACAGCCGGGTTGCCAGCGTCGACGGCTTTTTTCAAATCGTCGAGTTCCTTGCTGACCACGAGATCGTAGGAGTTCTGTACCGGGGATTGATATAGAACAAGCGCCATGCTGTCTTCAGGCGTTGATTGTTGGTCGGTCGGTAGATTAGTAGCCTGAGTTCTTCTCTCGAGGGCGTCGAGCAACCTCAACTTCTGAGGTTTGTAAGGAAGGTAGCTCTTGGTCGGCGATGGTGACTTTGATTTCGACCTCTGTACGATATCCGAGTAGGTCGGTCTCTGCTGCATGTTCTCGTGTATGGGGCTTGCTAGTTGTGATATTCCCTCATCAATGGAGGAGACATCTCTGCTCGACAAATCGTCGCTGGTCGGAGTGACCGACACCGACAGTTCGGTCGTGATCGGATCTGACAGACTGCCAGGTGAGTATAAAATGTCGGCCTTCCGCTTGTTCTTGCGTTTTCTTTGTTTTTTGTCATCAAGTAAAAGCGTCTGAGGTGGTTCCATTTGTCGCTCGCTATCAAGTAAGTCGCTGGTGGCTTGCGGTATGGAGATCTGTGCTCGAAGATGCACCTCGTAAGGTTCGTCGGTTGAGGTAGAGATAGAGTCCTCGGTATAGTCTCTCGGAGTAGTTTGCTGCGTGTTGTCGACTGTTACTACTTCTCTCTGAGTCACGACGGCGGGTGGACTAGGTTCGTGTCTCGGCGTTGTTTGTTGCGTGCTATCTACCGTCACCACTTCCTTAACAGGAATCTCTGGCACCTTTGGCTCAGGTATGGGCTCTTCCCGTTTGATCTCAACAGGTTCAGGAGTATCTGATTGGGTAAATGTACTGACTAGTTTCACTTCTGGTGTCTGCATACTGATTTCTCTAATTTCCTTCTCAACGACGGGTGAAGTTTCAGTTTCACGGTCACTTGTTTCATGTTGAATTGTTTGAATGTGCATTTCGCTCGTTTCAATTACCATTTCAGTACTCTTCTCGTCTTTGGTTGGTTGAGGGGATGGAGACGTTTGCATCTCTTTGCTTTCTGTCACGATCACTGGTTTGGGAGAATCTTCTCGTGTCTCTCTCAGCTCCTCAATGGGCGAGGTTTGAGAGAATTTGTTTTCAGGTTCGACAACATCGTGTGTTGTAACCTGCGTGGTCACTTCCAACTGAACAACTGTCTCCGGAGAATCCGTTTGTATTTCGGTATCTGAAAGCGTCGGTTTTTCGACGGTTTCTGCCTCAAGTGTTTGTGTAAATGCTTCTTTGTCCTCGATTGGAGTTGTTTGAACAGGGATTTCCGAGACAGGAGTCGGCGAAGTTTGTAACTCTGAATCGGTTCTTTGCGGTTTTGACTTCTCGACAATTTCTTCTTTTACTTCTGGTGATGTTTGTATTGAAGATTCCTCAACCGCAATCTCTTCGATAACAGACACGGGATATGTCACGGTAGTGTGGACATCCCTAGTGTGGTCAGGGCTTGTCTCCACGCACTCCTCGACTATTTTAACACTGCCGGCTACAGAAGTCTCACTCATGCTACGGTAGCTCTCGTCTTTGGGTGACGTCGTTTCTACTTCAACGCCAAGTTTCGGGCTTGGTGTTTTTATTAGGGGTTCCGGTTCCGGCTCGGCAGGTGTTTTCTTGCCTTTCTTTTTAGGTTTTCCTTTCTTTTGTTGCGTCGTTGTTTCATCGATAGTTGCGGCGGTGGCGGTATCGTCAGAGTCCGCCGTGGTGTCTCTCGGATACGTGGTATCTTCGCTGACGTGTGGTCGTCGCTTCTTTTGCTTCTTACTCTTCTCAGGCGCGGCGACTGGTTCAAGAGACACGTCCTCAGGTTCGTATCCCAGTTCTTCTACAGCCCCTACAGACTCCGCGAGCGAGGAGTCCGGGGCGGTGTCTGCTACAGGGATCACGACGGGTTCTGTAGGTTTGGGAGACTCAGCAGCGGAGGATGGCTGCAGCTCTACGTAGTGACTCAGGGAGGAGCTGCTGGAGACAACTATACTTTTTTCTGTATCTGTGTCGACGGATCCACTTCCTTCTGAACCGAGCTTGCGTTTCTTTCTCTTGGTACGTTTTGGTTCCGCAACATCTGGTTTCTCCACAACTGGTTCCTTCACAACTACAGGTTCCGTATTCAATATTTGAACATCACTCGGTAGATCGAAGTCGATATCCTTCTTGACTATTGTCGTTCCGACAGTTTCCGATCGCTCAACTTTCATATCGACCTGGACTCGAGGGTCGGATTTGGCAGTCGTTGTCTTTGTGAGTGACATCGAAATATCGACAGTTTGTGTTGGACTTGTGTCCATCTTTTTGTCGATGGTTTGGGCTCCTGTATGCAATCGCTCAGATTCAAGTAGGAGATTAGTATCGTGAACGTTTGTATCTTTAGGCTTCTCAATTGTAATTTCTGGGAATAACTCTGCCGGGATATCGATTGGTGGTTGAGACTTTTCTTGTGTTAGAGATGGAGCGGGTTCAGTTAGATTTTCAATGCTTTGAATTGGATCCTGTTTTATAGTTGGAATATCCGGAATATCTTCGACAACTCCTTCTTTGATTTTTTCTACAACATGAGTTAATTCAGATATTTGTGTAGGGACATTGACATCAGTTTCTTTTTCAATTGTTTCCGCCTTCATTGGCACAACTTCTACTGCCTTAAGAGATTTTTCGGTGATTTCTTCAACGGCACTTTCGACACTCTTTTGGCTAGGTTCTTTAGGTTTCCTTTTCGGTTTTACAGGTTCTTCTTTTTCTACAACTTTTGTATCCTTAACTGGTTCAGTTTCCTGTGTTATGATAATATCACATGGCAACTTAACATTAACATCTCGTTTTACGACAGTTGGCTCTGACGGAAGGTTTTGAATTTTCATGTCAAGCTGTACTTTGGGTTCCTGTTCAAATGTTGTTGTGGTTTTAGTCAACGACATAGTGATGTCGATGGTTTGTTCAGGAATGTTTGTTGTATCTTCTCGCGAAATTATAGGCTTACTTGCGGGTAGTGCTCCCTGTCTTTCCATATCCAACATTGTCATGATATCTTCCTTTATATCTGGCTTTGCTATCCCTGGAGTCTCTAAAGAGACACCTGCCGATGCTTCAGTGGCTGATTCTACAGGTGTCTTAGAGTTTTCAGTTATGTTTTTAGTAGGAAGTTCCTTAAGATTTTCTTGTTTTTCAGATTCCGAAATCTCTGGCGATGGTTCTTTGCTGTCATGTTTATCCTTCTTTGTTTTAGACTTCTTTTTATCTTTTTTCCTCTGTGTTTTTGATGGTCCACTATTAACATCTTTTATTTCTTCAGAAATAATTACAGTTTGTTTTATTTTTGTATCCTCGGATAGGTTGGATACAAGACTTGATTGATCTTTGGACATGTCACAAAGCAGTTCTGTAGAGACCATAACAGACTCAGTGACCCCTGATTCTTTTTGTGTTAAACCAACAACTGACTCAGCCGTATCTGGCTTTCCTAACATTGTCCTTTCGATTGAAGTTGTGAGTTCTTCTGATGTTTGAGAATTATCATCTCCTCTTTTCTTTCCTTTCTTTTTTCTATCTTTCTTTTTTGGTTGTGTTGGTTCATCAGGCCGACTATCTTCTGACATTAAAACATTTGAAGGTTCGACGGTCTCTGATTTACTATGTTTTGTCAAAAGCTCTTGAGTTACTTGTGTGATATCATGTTTAGGAGTTTCTTTGATTTTAAATGTTGGTATATTTTCTTCAATCTCTGTCGTCGTTTGGTCTAGAGAAGGTTGGACTATCTGTTCAGTGATCATCGGAGTCGCTTTTTCAGTAATCGGTTGAGTAAACTGTTCTTGTGTGAAGAGGTTTTTCTCTTCTACAGTGGATAGTATCTGTTCACTTGGTTTTAAAATATCTGCTGTAGTTTTTTCAACTAGTTTTTCATCAGGTATAACAGCAGTTGGAGTGTCAATAGTTTCCACACTGGTGCTAACTTTAGTCGTTGAAATTGAGAGCTCTGGTTGTATTTCTGTAACGATTGTATATTGATTCTCATCCTCGGGCTTAACTACTTTCTTCATCTCATGAGTACTCTTTTTGTCACTCTGTTTATAGTCTCTAGGTTGTTGAGCTGGTTGAGGCACACTAGAATGAATGCTTTCATTTTTAAGTAACTCCTTCGTCAATTGTGAAATTGATTTATCTTTCGTTGAAACATCTAGAGTAGTAGCTAATTCTAATATTTTATTTTGAGAGTCTGTTTGTAATGGTGTTGGTGACTTTTCCTTTTCCTGTAACACGTTAGTTGTTGTCACTTCAACCTGTGTTGTTGTCAATTCTGGCGTTTCTATAATTTCTTTTACTGTAACCTTTAGCTGATCTTCGAGGTTTTCCGGCTTACATTCCTGTTCCAAAGCTGACTCTTGCTTTTCATCACTTTTCTTTCCTTTCTTTTTATCTTTCTTTTTTTGCTTCTTTGACGATTGAGTATCAGTAGATTCACTTTCTTCTTCTGGTACTATCACTGATTCGATTGTTTTGACTTGTTCTATTAGAGTGGAATGTTCGACAGGTTTTACATCTTCCAATGCAACCTTAAGTTCTGTAGGTCTTGATTCCTTTTGTTTTTCTTCCGTGACATTTTCAATAACTTCAACAACTTCGGGTTCAGTGGAACTTAGCGTTGTTTCATGGACCAAGTCTTCGTTCTTATGTTGTTTCTTTATTTTCTTTTTGTCTTTTTTCTTTAGATCTTGAGGAGCCTGTGACTCACTAGAATCACTTTTATCTTCAAGAGATTTGGAGGTCTTAGGTTTGGTCTCATCGGATTTTAATTTTTTGGAATGTTCAGTTTCACTATTGATAAGTTCTTGCGAGACGCTTAAAACAGCGCATTTTTCTTTATGAGGAACATCGTGAGATACAATTTGAATGAATTCTTCCGCCTCTTTGATCGGTTCTAGGTCAGTGGCAGTGTCTTTCTCTATGATTTCAGTAATTTCTGGTTTCGAAAGTTGGACATCAATTACAGCAGTGACAGTAGATTCTGGTACATATATATCATCTGGCTCCTCTACAACTTGTTCAGTCACATGTTCTTTGCCGTCTATAATCTGAACTTGTCTAATTATCCTCTTCCTCATTGTTCTCACTCCATGTTCCTGCAGTGTGTGGGTGGATATTGTTGGTTCATCTTCGACAAGTTCAATTTCTTCAGGTTCCTCGATTACCTCCTCAGTGACGTGTTCCTTGCCGTCGATAATTTGTATATGTTTGATGATGCGGCGACGGATTCTGGTTATTTTTCTGGTCACTTTTTGTACTAATGTAGAGGTTTGTGATGAGGAAGTCTGTATCGTAGAGCGGTGAACACCTTCTACAAAGGAGGTTATTCTTGGTTCGGAAGATTCTCTGTCAGCAGGTAACATGGACTCCGTGATCTGAATTATCTCCTCAGGAGTCATCTCTCTACTGTGAGATGTAAATGTGGAAGTTTGTGTTCTGGTAACAAACGGAGATCCTTCACCTTCGTGCTTCATGAATTCACTCGTTAGTTCCTGTATGTCTGGTCGTTGACCGGTAAACTCTGATTGCAGTAAGAATTCATCTTCTCTTTGTTTATTGTCGTTACTATCCTTATCTCTACTGTCTGTAGGTTTCTTGTCGCTCGGACTTTCTCTCTTGGCGTGGGGGTCAGGAGGAGGTTGATCTAATTTATCATCGTCAATTTCCTCAAACTGGACGCCGTCTTTCTCTCTGATATTTATAGAAACCTTCGGTATCTGTTCTTCGAGCACTTCTACAGAATCAGGTTCGTCGACAACTTCTTCGGTCACGTGTTCTTTTCCGTCAATTATGACGATTTTACGGATGATTCTTCGTCGGGTTTTGATGATTCTTTTAGTGACTTGTTGTACGACAGCAGTGATTCCTGAAGACGTAGTTTGGATGTTAGTCTGACCTTGTCCTTCAGCGAGTTGGAGAATTTCTTCCGGTTGCATGTTTTGTCCCATTTGTATAACAGTTTCAGGTTTAGAAGTAAACTCCTGTATAGTTACTTCTCCGCCCTGCATTTGTGATACAACCTGACCACCGTAGGTTTGATATTGAACATGTTGTACTGTACCGTCTTCCATTTGAGTTGAGGTAGATTCTTTATTTTCTCTTAGTGTTATTTGTGAGTAAGACTGCTCTCCCTCTATTGGCGGTAGATCTTGTTCGTGTCCGTGTAAGATTTGTTGTCTGGCAACGATTGTTTTTCTTACTTTTTTAACAATAATCCTCTTGGTCCCGTCCGCATCTACCACGACCTCGGTGGTGGTCTGGTCTGGTTCAACCATCACTGTCTCGAAGGCTTGTGGAAGGCTATGAGTGATGTTCAGCCGCGAGTCTTTGTTAGAATCCCGACCGTGATAGTTTGCGTCGACAAGTAAAGTATTCTCATCTAGCTTCTGTTCTCTTACTACGGGTCGACTTGCGATTTCTATAGTTTCGTGGCCTTCGGAGGTGGTCTGTTTTACTACAATATTTTCTAATACGTCTTTCTCTAGCGAATGCGGTTCGCTGGTTTGAGTTTGTATTTCTTGCGGCGGAGCACAAGTTATAGATACGTCGTGCGTCAGTATTCGTTCAGGTTCACATATCACAGACTTGTCAGCTACAGATGGAGCGTCGGACATCAAACTCTTTCCGGTTTGCGTCTCAATAGTTGTCTTAGTCGCGGGTGCTTCTTGAATTTGTTCATTAACTTGTTCACCGCTCGGTTTACTCTCGTGTACAGTCTCGACGACCATTTCTCGTGGCGTCGCAATTTCTTCAGGCATAGAAGTAGAGTCTATAGTTCTATCAGTTTCTGAGATATCTTCCTCCCTTATTTCTACCGCAGATTTAATCTGTATCAACATTTGCCTTAACCTTTCTACTTCCACTATGACTAGTTTCTTAGTTTCTTCTAACGCGTTTCTCATAGAACTTATCTTTTCTGCTAGTGATTGACTAGATTCATCTCGACTTATCACAGTTATGGACCTCAGTATTATCTCATACTCTTCATACTCTCTAATATATCTCTCATATACTTCTATATATCTAATAATATCCTCCTCAGCTAAAATTTCAGTTTGGTTCGTTGAAACGTTTAGTTCATTATTTATCGAACTAAGCCATTGATCTAATTTAATAATCTTTTGTTTCTGATTTTCAATTTCCTTGTTTTGTTTGGCCAATTCTTCTTTTGCGTTCTGTAATACAATAATTCACAATTATTACATGATCAAAGCGAATTAATAAGTTTAGAATATGTTTTTTACTGTAATAGATTCCGCCCACAGCTTCGTAGCGTTAACTTTGATTATAAAGTATTGCCACGCCTAAGCTCAGCATAAGCATTTTTTATTTTTCGACCATAATACAATATTGGGTTATTGAAAACAATCCTTTCAAATCAATCTTTCCCATTAACCCTTCGATTTCATTATAATGATGGCGTCGAGATATTGTGCTGTTTACCTTAATGGTGTCGAGTCCCTGCCTGGCCTGGCTGAGTAGTTTGCAGATCCTGTTCCTCATGGCCACCAGGTCGGTCAGCAGCGCCTCTATCTCCGGCTCGTGGCGGAACTCCATGATTTTCTGTTCCAACGTCAACGCGGCCTCGTCACACTTCACTAGGATCTCCACCCCTTCCTGTTATGACGAATATCGCAAATTTAAACAGCTTATCTTTTCTAATCAATTAATAGCTAAAAACAATATAATCATAATTAAAACAGAATACTATTGCAAACGTAATTAACGATTTATAAAAAAACTATATTAAAGTAAACGGATTTGATGTAATTAAATCCACCAAGAACAAGTTGCCAAATAACAAGGCTATTATTAAAGTTTTCTTAAAATAATAAAAAAACAAATAATGCATTCTTATTGCGTCCAGGAAATACTTATTTAAAACGGTGAACATTTGTGACTATTTCAGGCAATTGTAATATTTACCAGGAATCTTCGATATTATTTATAACTTAAGGATAAATTACTTTAATGTAAACCCATAAGTTTAATGGCGTTACCAATGTAAAAAGTCTATAATATTGTTTTCAATTTAAATAAATAAATACATAAATAATACTACAATGAAATCGCCAGTACTAAATCCTCTAAATATTAACAAATTATACTTCTATATAATTTAATATTTGTTTGATCTTTAATATCATAATGGTGACACAGTAGTTCAGTACTGTTTGTGTACGATATTTTCATTGATAAATGTTTTACGGGGGCAGTTATTTTTTTATTTTTTTTTATTAATTATTAATATTAAAAAAAAAAACAACCTGCCGGTTAGTAGTTATTATCATACTAAAAACTACAGATGATTTGGACATTACAGAATTATAAAGAGTTCACGGGATAAAACTATACCGGTTTTAGTGAAATCCAACTCGTTCCACTATAACTTTACTAAAAGCACCGTAATACTATCATTAAAAATAGTAAAGTGTGCTACCACTGTTCGATATTCTAAAGTTAAGCTAAATTATAAACTCGGCTTGAAAATTTCGCGCGCAAGCTCGCGTACCGCGATCGGTTTCGTACTAACTGCCATTCTCTGATGCCAAATAGTACACACATGTTTATTATTAACATTGTGTTTCGCAACTTGACTTCAGTTGACATCATCAACGGACAAAATGTATGGACAAACTCACTGCCAAGGACATAAAAGGTGTTATGCCATACTTATTTCTGCATAGTGATGTAATTACAAAAATATGTTTACATTTGATTATCTCTCTAATTTCAACTGTTAGAGTTGTCAGTTGATTTGGATTGTTTGTGTATCTTTTAATGTACGAAGGAACTGTAACTTCGTTTTCAGATCAGTTTAACTGTGCTCAATCTAAATCGATCTAAAAGCATTCTCTAAGAGACAACCTGAATGGACATTGTAAGTCGGAGTTGGGTAGTTAATATCCTAAGTCATGGTATATATACAGTGTGACTCACCCTGAGGCCCAGCTGCATGGCGTCCAGGCTCTCGTCCGGCAAGTCGGAAAGACGCATTTGTACATTTTTCACTTCCTCGAGAAGACTTTCAATACCGTTAGACAACTCATCCTGAGAACACACACACACTCTCATTATAGACACACATTTACAATATGAGACGATCCAATGTTGAAGTGCTCAAACTTGCAACATCTCTATAAAGTACAGCGCAAAGACAATGCAGGAGAAAACAGACTTTTCCGCCGTTACAATCGCGCGGGGACATGGTTAGCTTCACAGAAAACAACTTCAAATCAAACTGAATTAGAATCAATACATCGATTTGGCATGACATGCTAGTTGGCATCACTGACATTTAAAATGCTGGCGGGTTCATTCCATACGACTGGGGACTGACGATGCTTGAACTTCTATTGATATCGTTTATCAAGTACAGTCAACTGTAAAAAAATCAATCGAAGTCCAAGCTATCTCTATTTAGCTGGAACACAAAAAGCTAAACTTGACGGGGCAGAAGTCCCGTACCGTTTATTTCACTCATTAAAACTGTTGAAGTGGTTGAAAAGGCAAATGCACGAATCCAAATAAATAACAACGGTCAATAGGAAGAATTACAACGGACACGCATCAATAATTTATACACAAGAATACTTGGCAATTTGCCATGAAATGAACCAAAAATATTCTCGGTGGTAATAAAATAAAATCCACTTCTACAGTTTTAAAATAAAACTTAGCCAATCATTACTTATTAGTTAGTTAATCCTAATGCGTGTTCTTAAGCGTGTTGCGTGAACACAACAAAAACGACATTTAACAGAAAGATAACATAAATAAAATTTTGAATGTGATTTCATTACGGTACGGTACTCTAGTATACGGCTACATATAACTTTTACTGTCTCTAAAATTACTAACAAAACATATAATATAGTTTTCTACAGGACTTGCTATCATGCCCTTACAATTTAAATATACAAACAAATATCAAAATAATAACTATCAGAAATCTAACTGACCTGGGCTTAAAACTGTAATACTCTATCCTTCCATTGCATTTTATTAATATTTGAAGCCCAAAAATGCATCTAGAACACGAAAAGCAACATCGATCGTCTTTTTGCACCAAATTTTGGCAACACTATTGAAAATAATAGGGACAACATAACAGACAACAAAATACTAAGTTCTTTAAATAAAACAAGTATTTCGAAGCGTTTTTTATTTATTGCAAATACAAATATTAATGAAAATCCACAATTATCTTTGGTAAAGCAGTTAGTATTTACTTAACAACTACAAAATACTAGACGTGACTAGAAGAGACTAGATGAGCTTAATATTGCACACGTAAAAACGATAAACCTATTAAAAGATACATTTAAATATTTATTTCAAATGCGCACCTATTGTAACGCCGAGATGCACAGAGTTCGCCAAAATTTGGCACTACAAGACGAACGACAATGTAGGGTTTGCTTCACGACACCTCGCGATACACATTTTCGTGATCAGTGAAATTAAAAATTTAGTAAGAATATCATGCCAAACATAAAAAATAAATTGAAATATTGTACAATACGAGAGTAGACGATTCACCTTGGCCGAGACGTCGGGGGCTGGCGGCGACTCCTGTGTGGGGTGGGGTGCAGGTTCTAGGGGGCGATTTGTTAGTATATCCTCTGGGGCGTCGCTCGCCAGTCGAGGCGTGTCCTCGAGGGGACACGTCATAGAGTCACACGGAGACTCCAAACTCAAGTACGAACTCTGATCCTTCCAACTACAAACGCCTCCAGGCAAATCCATAGAAATGTAATTGGAGTCAAACGGAGAACCGCAAGAATCTTTGGGTTCATCAGCTTCCGAGCTATGACCGGAACTGCCTGGATCTTTGTCTTTGTCGTTTTGATCTTTTACGTCTGTTTCTATTGATTTCGATGGAGGTGTTTTAGATTTTTTAGCTAATGCCAAAAAGTATTGACATTCAGCGTCATGATAAAGATACTTTTCAGGCCAGAAATTGTCCCTAATTAAATTTTCTTCAAGACTTTCATGCATTACAATGTCCTCAGGCAATTCAATGACTAAGTTTGATTCAGTACGTTCATTAGTTTTGAGGGTATGTAATAATTTTTCCGCGTCATCCGCTATGAATTTATTAGTCCAAAAGTTTTCCGATTTCAGGTTATTAGTGATGACTTGGGGTTTTATGTTAGTGGCATCAGTTGCAATAGGTTTTATGACTTTAGACAAATCTTCTTCTTTTAGTTGAACATTAAGTTGAGTTACTTTAACGTCTTGAATATCATGTTTTTCTTCTAGAGCATTATCGATTTGTTTGTCAACAGATACAAAATCACTTGATGTTGGAGAATGGTTGCCATCTAAAATTGAATCTACAATACTAACGGAAACGTGTTCATCATCTAGTTCAATTTCATATTTTCTATTTTCCTGTGCAGATGTGATATTTACAATGCTTGGATAAGTTTTACTAACGCAATCTAGTATTAAATCGTCTTCTGATAATTCTGGAGAGGCAAGCGATGGGCTCAAATTTTCTAAAGTATCATCGTGTTTGCATTCAATATTTAACTTCATATCAGTAAGTTCTTTTGGTGTATTATCACTAATGGAAGAGTCATTTTCTGGGAGCAACATCTCTTCAATTTCTCTCTGAAGATCAGCCATTTTAGTTTCGAGAGACATTTCGTCAGATGTTTCCTTTATATCTTCTTGTGAAATATCACTTTTATCATCAGTTTGATCTCTGATTGAAGACTGATTTGTTACTATTATAAGTTCTTCAACTAGATGACTTGGGTCGACTTTCCAATATTGAGCTTCTGAATATTGTCTCTCTTTAATCGGTGTTTGCATTTGATCTGGCGTTGATGAAGAAATATTGACAGACTCTAAGGGAATAGATGTATTTTCAACTGAAGCAACAGTTACATTGGGATTAATTGTTGTATCAGATATTTCCGTTTTCCTTTGCTTCTTTTTCTTTTTATTACTTTTCTTTTCATCAGTAGCGTCTAATTCAGGTGCCTGAGAAATCACTTGAGTATTAATTTCTTTTGGGCCTTCAACTACTTCTATGACTTCTTCTTTTGGATGTTCAACCTTGTCTGGCAATGGCTTCTTCTTATCCTTTTTAGGAGTCTTTTTTATTTCTTTTTCATTTTCTTTTACGTTTTGTTTAGGTTCATCAATTTGAATAACTTCGGGTGTGTCAACTTTTAATTTAATATCTAAAATGTCGGGGGATTGTTTCTTTTTATCTTTCTTAGCTTGTTTATTCTCTTTTTCTTTTTTTGGTTTGGTTTCTTTATTGGATTTGGGTGGTCGACTTTGTCTTTCTTTTACAATTGATTTGTGGTCTTCCTCTTCTGACACACTGCCAATTATGCTTACATTTTCTGTTTTTAGGGTACCAATCAAAGCTTCAAATCTATTTTCCGATTTATCTCTCAGTTCGCGTTTTTGTGATGATCCAGAAGGTGAGCGGGCACGGTTATCTTTAGACCGTGACCTCGACCTTTTATTTCTTTCGACAGTTATGAAGCCTTCAGAATCCATTTCAATGTCAGGTTTTTGAGATTCTTCATCAGTTTGTTCTACAAATATCACTGGAGTTTTGGGAATACTGGATATAATAGATGATTTTTTATCTTGAATTTTTGGTGTTCTGTCAGGAGACGGTTGATGAGAAGCTACAATCCTTGCCCATGAACAATGACTTCCTTCAATTGTTTCAAGCGGATGCACATGTTCTGTAATTTCAGTAACGAAATCATGTTCTACGGAAACTCTTACGGACTCAGGTTCTTTTGCAGTTGAAATTTGAGTTTTACTTATTTCAGATACTATGTTGATATCACTTTGGGATACAATTTCAAATATATTTTCAGGTGGCAGGCCTTCAGCAACTACATCTGCGTATGTTTTTCCATCTTCAGATAATTTTGTCCAAATATTCAACGTTTCCGAAGGGATAGAAGGGTCTTTTCTAGGTTCATTCGGTGTTAAGTTTATAGATGTATCAAGTTTTCCATCCTTCTTTTTCTTTTTCTTGCTTCGCTTAGTTTTGATTTCTCTTTGCACATTGCATTCGTCTGCAATTTCTAAATTTCCTTGTATCTGTTGTTCTACTTGTTCATGTTGTATAAATTGCTCGTCTATCGAAAGTTTTTCTTTTATGTCTTGACTCAACGTTAGATTCTTGTTCAGGTTATCAGAAGAAGAAGTATCAGATTCCGGAGTAGTAAAGCTTTGATACAAAAATGATGGTTTAAATTCAGGCGCATCAGCAGACAAATTAGAGAATATTACATTTGAGCCTTGGTTAGATGGTTTGAATTCAGGGATGGAATCTATTTCAGGAAGAAGGTCATGCAAATTATGTATAGGAGATTTCTCCGCCCGTGTTGTAGTTGTACTATGTTCAATATTAGATTCATCACAAAGACCCTGTAAACTCTTAACCGGACTTGCTATAACCGACTCAACGTTTCTAATTATGTCATCTCGAAGCGATTGAGTTGACGCATCTAAATCTTCAATTTGCATATCAGTCTGGTTCGAATACTGAGATATAAATTCTTCTTGTTTATCATCTTTCTTTTCAATGATCAATCTTTCTTTTGAATGTTCCAAATCCTTTTCATGTATTTTTATAATATTTTTATCATCTAATAGTTTTTCACTATCTAAAACATCTTTGTCATTATCAGAATCTTGTTGACTATTTTCCACACAATGTTGATCACTGACATCTACTTTGATTTCTTCTTCCAACAAAAGCACTTCAAGACTAGGATGTTTTTCAGAACTTTCACTAGTTTCAGAAATATCTGTTTCAGTAACTATAACTGTTTTACTTTCATTGATACAATGAGACGATATTTCAGTACAATCAGATTTTGTGATTTCAAGTTTAGTTTTATCGTTCCGCTGATCCGATGTTGTTTCAGCATTTGGTGCAATGTCAGTGGATAATTCAATATTTTCTTTGACAGAATCCTTAGCGCAAGATGACGCTAGATGTCCTTCTAACAAAGCATCAACATCACGTTGCGTTGGCCCCTGTATATCTGATTTGACGACATCTTTATCTTCAGTGATCTCCTCCGTTTTGTTTTCTCCTATATCAAGTATTCTAGAGCTGGTAATGTGTGCATAACGAATTTCAGCATCAATTAAGTCATGATAGGTAAATTTAGGTATTTGTTCGAAGAATTCGGATTGTAGTTTAACCGAACTATCAATTGTTTTATCAGCAGATTTTTCATTTTGCAATAATAAATCAGTTTTTTCCATTAAGTCTTCAGTTTTTAACACTGATATGGGCTCAGCAAGCTTACGCTCTGCATCGCGTATTTCCTGATAGTTTATAACAATATATTCATTAATAAGTGAATTGCTTTCAGTTAAGACCTCTGTCTCCGGGCTGACATCCTTTTCTTTATCTAACTTTGCAATTGATGTTTGGTATGCGAGGAGCTGTTCAGCGTCAGATATTTCAAAGTATGAGTACCGCGGTACTTCTTCTAAGATACATATATTTATGGAAAAACTATCAGTGTTTTCGCAAACAGGCAAATCATCTTTTGAAATAAGTTTATCTTTTGTCATTTCTGCTGTGTTCTCATTATAATTTACTTGTTCATTCAAAACTTTAGATGTTATCAATTTTGCAAATGCCTTTTCAGCTTCTTGTATCTCATGATAGTTATACATTGGAACTTCCTCAAAGGTTTGTTGATCTAAGAATATTTCTTTAGTTGCTTTATTTACGGAATTTGTAGAATTAACTGCAGGAATATTGTTTTCTATTTTTATTTCTTTTTCCATTGATTTCCTAGCAAGCTCTATTTCTGCATCTTTAATTTCATGATAATTGATGTAAGGAATTTCTTCCTTCAGAGGCAGTGTCCCGACTTTTACTGATAATTCTTCGTCAGTTCCATCAATTCTTACATCGGTGTCAGTTTGCGGCTGTTCAAGCGATATTTTATTAGTATCAACGAGATCAGTTTTAGTCCTTGATAATAACAAAGCCAAATTAGATTCAGCTTCATTTATTTCTTGATAATTGAATTGAAGCACCTCTTCTTTTGGCGGTGAAAATGAAAAGCTTTTCTCAACATTTTCTATTATAGTTAGTATTTCTATTTTTCGTAAATCAAACCCATCAACGTCACTGTCTTTTTTTGATTCGTAAATTTTTGGTGTTTCCTCCTTTGTTGGTGAAGTGATATACTTATCATCACACATCTCTATTTGAGTTCCCGAAGTTGTCCTTTCGCTAATATCCAAAACGCCTTCGGGAGTTTTGCCCTCATCATAATATGTAACTTTTAATGTATCATCTGGAACATCCGCATAATATTGAACTTGATATTGTGTCATATTAGTGATACCTTTTAATACTTCCGTGTTTTCTTTTGAATGAGGTGGCGATTCAATATTTTTCATGCGCTCCACTTCAGGGGTATGTTTATTTTCATCATATATCACATTTGTAAGAGTTTTTAATGAATCCGTTTTTTCTCCGAGATCAGGATGCGATTCAATATTTTTTATGCCCTCATCGGACGTCTGGCTACTAACTAGTTCATGGTAAGATATTGTTTCAACGTCTTTTGGCTTTTTCTTTTCTGTTATTGGTTTTCTCCGATCTTGGACCGATCCAAATATGGCTTGTTCCATTATGGTTTCTAGTTCAGCCTCAGTGATAGAAGTTTCAATTTTTGCCAGATTTTCCACTTCATTGGGTTTATCATATTTTTCAACCGTTTCAACACTACTTTGGTATTCAATTTTAAGTGCACTATCGGTATTTTCTGTTTCTGGTACAGGGGTGGAAGACATTTCTTGCGTGATTTTGTTATCATTCTTCTTATCATCTAAAGATATAGTTTTTTCTTCAACTTGTGATTCTTCCAATGAATTACTCTTACTACTAAACATTTTTACAGTCCTAATGGGAGGAAGTTTCTTTTGTTCGTGCGTAATCAAATAAACCGTGTGCGTATCAGTTTGCATAGTCACAGATGCATTTGATTCAGAACTGGTTGATACAATATCTTTTACTGAACTCTCAGAAAGGAATTTATTATTGTTATTTTGTTCGTTAGATATATTTATATCGGTCTGTTTTCGTATATTTTTTTTGTCCTTCTTTTCTTTTTTGGATTGATTTGGTTTTTTGGTCATTTCTTTACCTAACTTGCCACCACTTTCCTGTATGATGAGAACCTCTGAGGCAACTTGTTTGTCCATGGTTTTAATAGGTACTTCACTTTCAGGCTTAACAGTTTCCAGCACTGGTTCAACAATAGTTTCTTCTTCCATTAAAGCGTTCCAATCCATTTCAATAACTTTATTTGCTTTAATTTCGGGCGTAGTTTCTATAGAACTTTCTTTTGACAATGCATTTTCTTGTGTTCTGTCAGTTCCTTCACATGCTTTGTTTGTTTCTTGAACAAAAGTTACTGTTGTAGTTTGTAATAAAGTCTTTAATTCCTTTTCGTCATTCTTTTCTTTTTTGGATTTTTTGCTTTTCTTTGCTTTGTCTTGTTTAATAGATTCTGTTATTTGAGGAATCTCAACAGCCTCTTCAAAACATACTTCTGTTTCGTCACGTGGTTCTATAGTTTTTTCTACCGAGGGATTATCTTCAGTTTTAAGTTTTTTAGGTTTTTTCGTTATTGCATGTTTTTCTGTTGAAGATGATCGTTCGGTATCAGTAAAAGGTTGATTTCCTTCTTGGTAAATTGCATCTCTATGTCCTTTCTGTTTTTTCTGGCCACCGATTTCATCATCTTTGTTATAATCAGGATCTGATGTTTTTGAATCTTTTTCGTCAACCATTTTAGTTTTCTTCTTTTTAATTTTATCAGTTTCTTCAATTTCTTTTAATGCTTTTTCTATTTCATCTTCTTTAGATCTCTTTTTTTTCTTACTTTTAGATTTTGACTTTGATTTTACACTTGAGTCTTCTTCCGTTTGTATTAGAGCTGAATCATCTTCAGTAGGCTCAACAATTGTCTCTACAACTGTAGCGCTGTGTTGGATTTTGGTGACATTGTCATGAAAAACAATTGGTTTTTGTTGAATAGGAAGTTCCACCGTTTCAGGCGCGGTTTCTAAGTCATCAAAGTCTTGAACTTCGGTGACTCGTTTTACCGGTTTCTTTTTCTTTAGCTGTTTAGGTTCCGGTGCCATCGGGTGACGCCGCCTAGAATTTCTACGCGATGACGATCCATCGCGTGATTGCGTGCGAGGACGCGATTGAGATTGTGATTGTTGCGATCTGGTCGGTGATTTCAATTGGCGCGTTCGCCTCGGTACGTTTAAGTTCTGTTTAGGAGGCGACGGCGACTTTTCAGTGTGCCTTGTGTGTTCAATAATCTCAAATTGAGGCTGAGGCGTGACGTCACGGGATCGCGAAACTCTTTGTAGTCCTAGTGCAAGTATTTCAGCGTAAGACAAATCTGGGGATCGGCTTCTACCCCGGGCCACGACTGGTGGCTGTAGAGTTTCCATTTGAGGAGCATCATGTATGATTGGCGAAGTCTGTACAATTTGGGGAGCTTTGTGCATAATCTGCGGTGCTTCTGGTACCGTTTTGACCGGTTGCTCTTCTACGATCGTTATAGTCTGTGCTATTTGCGGTTGCTCTTCGGCATCGCTTTGTACGGTTAACTGTATTTGTATTGTCTCTTCGAGTTGCATATCCATTTGTATATCGTCAGGTTTCTGTATCGTTACGGATGTTTGTTCGTGTTGAGTTTCTGCCTGTCGGTAGACATCGTCTGGAGCCGGGGAGCGGCCGCGCAGCACATCGGCGTAGGAAGCGAGACTGAGGCTGGGGGCGGGGCCGGGGGCGGGGCCGGCGCCGGGGGGCGGGGCCAGCAGCGCCGCGCCCTCCCCCGCCGCCCACGCGGGGTCCAGCGCGGCCGCCGCACTGCGCACGCGCCGCCACCGCGCCAACACCTCCTAGCGCGCCACAACCAAACTTTACATTACGGGCGGAGACCATGACCATGAGCATAGCGGATGACGGCGATTAATGTGTATATGATTCGATAAGAAAACAAACGTCTCAGCGGAAGCTTTATAGATTTATTCGAAAATTTTAACATATATGATATCGTAACTTAATATAGAATTGAACTTTCGTAGTCTACGTGTCTGGTGGATCAATATCGGGGGCTCCCCTAGCGGCTATGAGCTTCGCTCGGTCGGATCTAGCGGTGATCCTGCGCTGGAGCGACACGACTGTCTCGCGACACGCCTAGAGGATCGGCCGGGGGGTTAGTGAGAGAGGGGGCGAAAAAAAACGAAAATATAAATAAAATATACTGGTGTGATGTGCGAGCGAGGCGAGTGATTTTCTGGCTGCGTTAAATCTTACCTGGTGTTGGTTTTGGTCAGCCCGCCGGAGGTCTCTCTCCGCGGAGGCCAGCTGCGCGCGCAGCTCGGCCAGCTCGGCGGCCAGCGCGTCCAGCTGCGCCAGCGCCGCCGCCAGCTCGTCCGCGCGCGCGCCCGCGCCGCCCGCCAGCCGCGCCAGCGCCGCGCCCAGCTCGGCGGCCGCCGCGCCCACGCTGGCCGGGAACGCGCCCCCCCCGCGCCACGCCCGCCGGCTCGAAGTGCACCTACAAGACACGCAAGCTGCAAACGTCGACCACAACACACACACCGAATGGACCCACAAAAAACTACATGAAACGACAAGCAACTGTTGAAACTTTAACTGCAAATTTAAAAAAAAAACAGTAGAGTATTTGAAGGAAAATAAATAAACAATAGTTTTATTGCTATTTGAAACAAAAAACAATAATAGATGCTAGTAAACTTTCAAGGTTTACTACATTTACTTCAACGTCAAATTCCTAACCGATGACTACTGCAGCTACCTAGCTTCCCTGACTGAAGTGGGTCCATCCCAAGCGCACCTACCTTTAGCTTCTCGACTGCGTAGGCGACCCTGGTCTGCTGCGTGGACACGTCCCCGCGCAGCTTGTGCGCGTGCGCGAGGCGGTCCCGCAGCGGCGCGCGGGGGGCGGCCGCCAGCGCGCGCGCCGCCGCCTCCGCCCACTGCGCCACCTCGCGCAGCTTGCGGCCGCAGCGCTCCCACTCCTCGCACAGCTCGCCCAGCAGCCCGGTCTGCAACACGCGAGGCCGGGTTACGGACATGCTGACTAGCACAGACCAGTATATGTGTTTGGTCTGTGCTATAAACATAAACAATGGCATGGAACGCGTCGGACCGTCTTGGAGAGGATTTTCTCAACTTCGACGGTGGCGGCCTCGACTTCTTCTAACAACGCGGGTAGTTCGCCCGCCGACGTCACGCGCTCGATGGCCTCAATCTCCTTCGCCATGTCAGCGAGATTCTTGGTCTGCTGTTTGCAGCTCTTCATAACGTTCTAAAACATAGAAAGCGTATTAAAAAGTTCCAGTTCGAATCGTTCAATTATGTATCGAATTCACAAATAAAGGTTCAGGTGGCGTACCGCGTACTCGGCATGATGTTGCTGAGCATCGCTGAGTTCATTCAACGTGAGTGGTCGCGCGAGGAAGTCCCGCTGCGCCTGTATCCAGGCCCGCACCCGCTCGAGCAGCGCCAGGAAGCGGTCGCTGGCGGCGGCGGCGTCGTCGCAGGCGGCGCGGCGCGCGTCCAGCTCGCGCAGCGCGGCGTCGTGGCGGTCGCGCAGCGCGGCGGCGGCGGCGGCCACCGCGCGGCGCTCGTCCGGGTCGCGGCTGCCGTCCAGCAGCTCGCGCGCGGCGGCCTGCACGCGCTGCTCGCGGTCGGCGGCGGCGGGCACGTCGGCCGCCAGCGCCGCCAGCGCCGCGCGGCACTGCGGCGGCGGCAGCGCGCGGTCCCGCAGCGCGTCCTCGGCGGCCTGCAGCCACGCGGCGGCGGCGTCCAGGTCGCGCGCGTAGTCCCGGCGCGCGGCCGCGGCGCGCTCCCAGGCCCGCAGCGCGCGCTCCATGTCGGCGGCCAGCGAGTCGGCGGCGCGGCCCAGCGCGGCGCGGGCGCCGGCGTCGCGCCCGCCGCGGTCCACGAACTCGGCGACCTCGGCGCCGACCTCGCGCACCTCGTGTTCCAGCTGGCGCACGGCCGGCTCGACTCCGACGTCGAACACGTGCAGGGTCCGCACGCGCGCGCTCAGCACCTCTATTCGCTGCCGCAGCTGGTCGGCGCGCTCGGCGACTCGCTCTAGTTCGGCGACGGTCTCGTCCACTTCGGCGATCTTGGCCGCGAGATTCCGCCGCAACCTGCAACAGAGATCGGTCAGATCGCGCTAGGGCGGGCCGGCTGCTCGCTCGGGGCCGCGGTACCTAAGCTCTGTGTCGCCGATGTTCCGTTCGCTGTGCGCGCCCGCCGCTCAATGAACGCTCGACTCTTGCCAGAGAACGGCTAAAATTAACTTATTCGACGGCGGTGACATCACGGAGCGGGTTTTTTGAGAATGTTTACATTCATCGCTACTCGCGACCCCGAACGTTTTCGCCTACGTCATCGTACCTGAGGCTCTTTAGCCTATACGTGATGGATAATTTGTGAGTGTTGCGTTGTTAATTATCGATTTCGTGTGCAGCACGGGCCGGCCGGCTCGGCGCGCTCCATATGACCAAAGTAAACATTGACGGCTGCCAAGCGCCGTCGTTGCAAATTCGCGATCGCTTGACACTATTCACGAATACGCCGTTGACTCATCACGGTCCTGATGTCGCGGCTCTCACATATTTTCACTAAACTTTAATAGCGTTCTAATCTATTCGCAACGTGTCGCCAAATTGATAGAACACTTTAAGTGTCGGTGGCACTGTATTCGCGGCTGCCTACTGTGAGGTTGATCGGCGACGTGGTTAGATCCGCACTGCGGGACATTATTCGCGATAACGCAGTACTGTTATTTTCGTAAGGGATGCAAAGTCAAGAAGTGTATGTTCTGGGTTTTTCTAAGAGAGTGGTGGCGCCGGCTCCAGTGCAGATGGCGAGGCCCTGACCCACAATGCCGGCGGCACGCATGCGCAAACCGCTCCAAAATAGAAGTCGTCGCTTTCAGTAACGATTGCAGCGAGTCGCGAGCCTCAGTCGTCTGGACTACGCGCCACACAAGACTCAACTCTATGATAAACGTCAAAAGACTGCCTTCAGCTACTCATAATTTGAAAAAACTTCACGTTTGAGACTGTCGATAGTCGCAATATGTTCAAGTTGTACACACTTTGTAAGGCTTTTGCGGAAAAAGACCCACGTTAATAATATTTACAAGCCAAGAACATCGCCCAAAATAGATTTATAAATTCAGATAGGAAGTGATGACAAATTAGTGTCATTATATTTACAATGTATATTATAAATGACGAATCACCCTGAACGTTTTTATGTATGAGGCTATTGTTATGCAAACCTTGATAAACAATTATATGAATACTCTACAGATATTATTTTATATACGATTTTTTTTAATTTAGTATATGTTATAAAAACCTACAATTAGTTATAATATAACGAAATCATTTACATATTGCTTTGGCTCGGCTGCAGAAATCAATCATTCAACTAAATTCATCAAGGGCAACGCACGGAAACGTTATTGTAAACATTACTTTATATTTTACTGTATCTTTCGAGGAAAAGAAAACCGAATTCACAGCATGTAATCCGCTTTAAAAACGGCGATGACGTCACCAATGACAAATCCCGTGATCTATTCAGTTCAAGAGAATTGTTTTAATTGTCTTAAGCATTATTTTTGGACTTCGTAATGGTCCCTTCTGTTCTATACCGAGCGGAATATAAATGTGTCGGAATGTGCGTATTTGAAACGATTTGATTCATTGTACGGAGGCCTCGAGACGTAACTACAAACTAGCGCAGAAATAAATGTTCCGTGGTAGCGGCATGACATCACCGACAGACGAAATTAAATATTTTCAACATTAGGTCAGTGGAACTGTGTGCTCGCGGAATTAGCATTATTTTGCGGTTTGTCTATTTCCGTAATAAAAGAATAAAAAATAGTGCAATTGAATAATTTTAATTTTATAAAAAAATATTGATTTTTCAGCACAGACGAACACCATTTAAACGCTTACGAAAATTTAATTTCGACCTACCTGTCGCGGTTTAAAATTGTCAGTTGTTTACGGTTGTTTATTTATTCCAACAAGTTTATTATTTCGCGACACAATGAAAGGGTTGCATAGAAAGCACTCGAGTCGCACTGTATCTTCTCTGGCAGTACGTTGAGTTCAGTTTGCCAATTACGTAGCCCCACGTGGTTGCCCTTGACCGAACGAACGACCTTTATTGACACTGCCTCTACAAGTTCAAGATCCTATCACGACCGTATAAGACTCAGATTGCAACAACACTTCCGTTTAAGGGCACCAGTATGTATAAGTCGGCCGAAACGTGGGGGACATAAATAAAGACACGTGCCAGAAATTGCGACTCTAAAAACAAGGACATAGAGTTAAAAGTTATAAGACAGGATCGGCAGATGTGCGACTGTTACTTTTGGCAGTCCAGTCGTAAAGTGGTCAAGGCACCAGACATAAAAGTGTCTGGAGGCGAATTTTAATAGGTATCAACGCATTTTTAACCTGCGCTTTTAGAATGAAACGTTAAGTATATTGTGCCAAGTCAAACATCTAAAACTTTTTTGTTCGAGTTACCTCAGTTATAAGTTTTTTTGGGTTCTGTCTGAATGATAACGAAACTCGACCTTATTATCTCAACGGTAATATCGAAATACAGATGGCAAGCTAATTATTTAGGTCAGATCCAAAGTCGTAAGCGCCGAACTGTCAACTAATTGACGACACGCCAAAAACTCACTAATGCGTTTTTCTTCCGGACAAATTTCAGACAGTAGACAAAACAACGTAGATAATCTCTGAAAAAAGCGTTTTTAAAAATAATAGTTCTTATTGCCATAGACTTACTTGTCATAGCTCTCTACTACATCTTTAACGGCCTTGTCAGTCTGGTCCGCAGCTTCCTTGGACTGCGGAGTCAATAGGCTGATGACGAACTCAGAATGTTCCACCAGCTCATCTCTGGTTTCTTCAAGTCTAGACACTTCCATTTGCAGCTCCTGTACATATCAAGATAATAATGCTAACCTACTTATACTATTGTTAAGCAATGTTCCATGTTTAGATAGTGATCCATGATGTCATATGTTTAATTTAAGTTATGAAAATAGATAAAGCAAGTTTGTAATTTAAACAAATTATCTACATGATTTTTTTACCGATGACGTAGGTATGCTTCAAATATAGATAAAATCATGATCCAAACATCTTATTTTCCATTGTCGTTACATCAACATTCGTAGCTATCTCCCGACTGACCTGTAGAGCGGTCTTGGTCTCCAGCGCTTTCTTCCTGGTGTCAGGGTTGGTGTCAAGTTGCCGCAGTCGGTCCGAGGCGGCGGTGACCGCGGCGGCCAACGAGCGCTGGACGTCCAGGAGTTGCGTCCAGCGCTGCAGCTGGTGATCGGCTGTGGCGGCGCGCTTTGCTAACCCTAGGAGAGTAATTCACGGCTTTTGTAATTACACTACAATTAATAACTACGGGGTGTAAAAGAACTGCTTCCGAAAATAAAAACTGGGCATTGCTGGAGGGGTACTGGTAACGTTTTGAGAAAAAAAAAAATTTTTATGATTACAGAAAAAAAAAATACGTAAATTTTCAAAATTGCACTAATACTATCAGATTTGCGATGATTTCAAATTAAATAGGGGTTTAATTTAAATAATCGCACTTGAACCGACATTTAAAGTGTGAGCTATGATTTCAAGCGCCGAATATGTCTTTTCAATCCTTAACAACTTTTTTAAATTGAGTTTTCTGGGTATGCAAGAATACATTGTTCCAGGCTTCGGAAGTGGTATTTTTACACCCGTTATAATTATAACTTCTGGTTGTCTGGATCGCGTGTACG
The DNA here is from genome assembly GCA_916618145.1 of Emmelina monodactyla. Taxonomy (NCBI): domain Eukaryota; kingdom Metazoa; phylum Arthropoda; class Insecta; order Lepidoptera; family Pterophoridae; genus Emmelina; species Emmelina monodactyla. The sequence continues at coordinate 1,146,533 of OU745300.1, forward strand.
TAGTTGTTCCCTGCAGCTGCGGCTCCCTAAGGGTCTTTACCTTCGCACGCGGCCTGCCAGGCGTCGGCGAGCTCCCGGCCGCGCTGCTCCACGCGCTCGCCGCTGGCCGCGTCCGCGCTCGAGCTCAACTCCCGCGCACGCTCGCGGACCACCTCCAGCAGGGGCTGCTGGTTCTGTACCAACAAATACTGACATTTAGGCTCTATATGGACTTTAATTTACGTGAAAATCGAATACACGTGCAGTACATACAAGACGTATTGTATAGGTGTGGGAAGTATAGGTAAAAACTCTTTTTTGTGTGGATTTAGAGTATTGACGATACGACGACGATATGACATTTTGACGATAATAATTAGTTTAATGCAGCAGAACTGACCGTTTATTATGTAGTTAACTGAATAACGATTAGCAGATGATAAAATAACATTATTTTGGCGGTCGTTAATATTTTTCACATAAACAAATGTTTAGTAGTTAATTGCTAATAGTTTTAACCTTGATTTAAGTCTCCAATGGTAACCACATGGCTTACTTTGGCATTTTTTATCGGAAAAGTATTCGCACGTGAAAAATCGATTACAATGCATTTCTGTGAACGCTCTTTCTTATCAGAACCAAGATTACGATACCGCAGCATTAATGATAACATTTTATACTGCTATTTTAAATTTGATGTACCTACAAGTATTTATCTTACTTGTAAATATTATTTTTATGGCTTATCTACAAGTTTGTTTTTTGTTATATTGCAACAATTTTTTGAATTCCCGTTTTCCTTGTTCTGTTTTTAGCGACCGACGTCACGGCATTGAAGATGTTGCGATGATCCGGCGACGTCCTTGAACGTTCTGTTTATTTATTACACTGTTTGAGTAGCTCCTCACATACATTTTATAAACAATTTATATTATTAAGGGGCGGTGAATGCTGTGTGCTGCGTACTAAATAATATTCAAGGATCTACGTGAACAGGTGGTAAAAATAACCCACGAATGAAAGAAGACTTCCCAACTCTACACTTTTCCAGAAACGTACTATTTACATTGGTGACTAATTATAAGTACTTATGACTTAAGCGTAATGCAATGATTATTCACTAATTAAAATTACAGCTAACATTTGAGTTAACAACGTTGAGTCTAACTTGATTCCGTAAGTTAAGTTTGTGCGCTCGCCGGCCGGCAAACGATCGCGCATAAATAGCTATGATGCAATATTTATTTACTTGTGAAAACTCGTGTCATGCATCGCGGATAGAGAAACTACCGATCCGCCTACACAACGAGCCCGGCGACCGTAACTCAACACAACACTGCACTCACCTTCCTTTTACGGGGCATTTTACTAGCTAATATTTGGATTATTCTATCAAACTCGTCAATACTAAGTTGGCGGGTAAACTTTACACTTGCACAGCGAAGAACGATAAAAATAATGGTTAATAGTAGTGTTTGCTGTGTTCATCGCGGTGTCCAAGTGTGTACTGTGCGCGACGGCAAGTGGGGACCTTGGCGCCGTGACGTCACGCCTCTCGCGGAAACCACATTATCAGAAGGAAATATGACGCGACTGAATGTTACATGCGGTTTTTAAGGCAGTCGGTGATGGTAACGACCTCTTCGGCTATTTTAACTAGACTTGTTAACTGACTAACGAATGATGTGAGATTTGTAACTTGGTAAACTAAAAATAAAATACCTACACATTTTAATATGCCACCGAAAGTAAACTGTTTTAATGTAATCGAAAGTATTTTATTTGACGTTAAATTAGATGTATGCCTCCCAAATATCCAGTAATGAAATAAAATCAGAACTATAAAGATTTATGTGCAGCTTCTCTGTTACCATAGTAGGTACCTATAAGAAAAAGCTAAAACGTCGATGTTATTATATTAATTTAATTACCGCATGAAAATCCGTTTTATTGATATATCGATATCCAAGTGTTCAATTACTGTTTAATAATACCCTGAATATTTATAAATGTCTTGCATTATGTTCGTAAAACACTGTTAGATAGGACATATATTTATAGTTATAAATATATATAGTACGGTAGAAAGAAATTCCGATATCTGAATCATCACATTCAAGGTTGTTTAAATTGAATCCTAGCAAATAAGACCATTGCGGTTCAGGAATAGCACAAAGTTTTTTGTGGAACGTACCTACGTGTAGGAACCTACTCGCATGTTGGGGGTAGTGTAAGTTAGCTATTAAATTATAATAATTATTTGTTTTATGATTTATTTATGACTAATAGTAATTTTATCAGGTGTCGGTTAGATCATTATAGGCTGCTTTTTGTTGTTTATAAATTACTGAAATGGTTATGTACATTATGTATGTTCGTAGACTACGAATTATCATTATGAAGTTCACAAGAGTAATTATTTTCAGAGATACTGGCCCCGATTCTCAAAACACTCTCTAAACTAAACTAAAACTATCGCTGTCACTTATTGTTCAATAGTATAAGACAGAGACAGGTAATCATTTTAGTCCTGTCAAACTAAAATGTACGTGCAATATGACACGGCGAAGGCAATTTTAGGTTAGTCCTCAGCGCATTTCGTTCAATTTTACAATGATGTGGACTAAATTTAGTGAGACCAATGTACCTGTCTTTTTCTAATACGAAGCATGAGAAAGAGACCGCGATATTTTTAATTTAGTTTTAGAGAGTGTTTTGAGAATCGGGGCCACTGTTCACTGTGTTTGATATAATTGTTTTAAAGAAATGATGATTAATAATTAACAGACTCACCTCAAGTTCGTTCTTGGCGCTCCTCAGCTTCTCCAGGTGTCCCCTGAGCGCGTCCAGCGAGGTGACGGGCGCGTCGTCCACGGCGTTCTTCAGCAGCATGGCGCGGATCTTGTCCACCAGCTGGCAGAAGTCGCGCCAGATCTCCAGGTCCTGCTCCAGCTGCGCCTGCCGCGACTTGGCCGAGTTCAGCGTGTTCTTCAGCAGCTGGTTGTGCTTCTGGTGGTCCTTGGACAGCTCGTCCTGCTCGTCGGCGGCCAGGGAAGGCCAGATCTTGTCCACGATGTCCTGCATGCGCTTCCCGACCAGGTCCTTCATGTTAACTTCGGATGTGTTGAAGAATGACTTGTGTTCCTCCAAGTCGGTTTCGATGTTTTCGAAGTCGGTGCCGTTTTTGCCCATGTCGAGGCGGATGGTCGCCTCGTTCACCCAGATGTTCAGTTTCTCGACTAGTTGCAGGTACTGTTGCCTGTGTTTCTTATTGTCTTGGAGGTATTTTTCTCTGTTTGCTAGTTCAGCAGGTAGGGAAGTCTTGAGCGAGTTGCCTTCGGACATCATTTCTAAAAGAGATCCGGGTACGCCCTCCTCATTTTGGACTGCGTCTATGATCTTTGTCAGCTTGTCTAGATACGTGTGAATGTTCTTGGCTAGATTGTTGTGTTCTATTAACTTCTTGTCGACGCTAGCGACGTCTCTGTTAAGAAGAGGCCTCGAGTGTACGGCTGCTTCGTTGTCATGTAGCCACTGCAGAATCTCCGATAGATCAGCGGCTAGTTTCTTATGTTCGGCTGCAGCCCTCTCGTGTTCTTGTCTCTTGGACTCGACAGTTCTCCTCAGAGTAAGCAACTGTTGTTTCAGCGATTGCAAAAGTTCTGTGATGTTATTTCTATCCATGACAGTACCTTCAGTAGCGATCTGTTGACCTTTGTCAGTAGCAGTAGCCAAAAGAGCCTCGCAACCTTGAATTCTTCCAATGACGTCGTCATAACGTCTGATCTTCTCATCCAAAGTGTCGTTCGACTTTTCAATATCAGCAGTGACATCAGTGTACTTGGCAATGAATTCTTCGATATCCTTTACCAGAGCAAAGAATTGCTCTCGCAGTAATAAGAGCGACTTCAGTTTGAATATTTGGTCCTCAATTGTGCTCATTAATTCATCTTGTTGTGTAAGGATATCCTGCAAGTCATGTAAGTTTCCACCTTGCAGTTCGTTAAGCATAGCTTTGTTCTTCTTAAGGTCTTCGAGGATGGATTCGTAAGCCTGGATTACCGGCAAAACATCTTCTACTCTACTGCCAACTGGTTTGTTGAGTGCTTTAAGTTTGTTCTGAATTTCGTGAAGGAATTCAAGAGCTGCGGCAATTCTGGCAGCTGCGTCCTTGTAGTCCTTAATGTGTTTTTGTAAAACATTCTTTCTGTCATTGATTATAGCGTTTATTCTTATGAATTTATCAGAAAGAATATTGACTTGTTCGTTAAGTTGGAGTTTGTTTGAATCTGAGAGGGTATTCAAAAGACCTTTAGATTTGTCTTTGATCTTGTTGATGTTCTTCTCAACATCAACAGCTTCCTTGCTAAGTTTTTCGAATTTAGCAAGCTGTTCTTCAAGGACCTGCAGGCTCGTTGTTCTGATTTCAGGTGTAGCAGCTACTTCTGCCTCGTTTAACCAGCTCTGGCATTTAGCCACGTCTGCCTCAAACTCATTTCTTCCTTGCAGAAGTTTGCTCATGGCTGTAAGTTTATTATCAATATCACCTTTAGCAGAAGTATATGTCTTGTTGAGATCTTCAAGAGAAGCTTGCAATTTAGCCTTGTCTTCGTTGGAACAGTCTTTAGAGACAGCGTTGCCTTGTCTGACTACTTCTGTCAAGTTGTCATTGTGGAAATCTTGTAATTTAGTTTGGTGTTTCTTGAGGACTGCAATTTCCTTCTCTACTTTAGCAGCTTCTAAAGGCACTGGTCCACCAAGCTTTTTAATTTCTGCGACTTTCGTTTTAAGCCAGTTCTTTGCTTTCTCAAGATCATTTTCGAATTTCTTCCTACCGTCTAAGCAGCCAGCCAGTCTGTCTATCTCTTGCTTGATCAGAGACACTAGTTGTTTTTGTTTGGATGACAACTCAGATAGTTCTGATTCAAGTTGCATTTGTTCTGATGGTTCCAGTTCAGACTGTATATTGCTAACTTTCTTTTCGAGAGAATCAATAACTGTTTTCTTGCCATCAGTTTCTTTCAAAAGGTTTGCAATATTCTTTTGACGCTCTTTGACAGCCTTGCTCTCATACCCTAGGGGTTCGGGATGTTGAATGTTATTAATTTCTTTCTGTAACCATTCGTTTTGAGCCTTGACTTCGCTCTTTGTTCCGTCGATGGCTTTGTATGTTATCTCCAGCATTTGTTGTTTACGTTGAATACGTTTGGCGATGTCATTGTATCTTCTCTCTACGGATTTCATCTGCAAAGAAGTTTTTATTAGTTTCTTCATAAATTAAATTTTATAACGTACTGATAATTTAGAAATTTGTGTTGTTACTGGCTAAAAAAGGATTATGGTTTAATTAAATCAAAATAATGTACCTGTTCCTCAACTTGCTGGGACTCGAGATTGCTCACGATGTTGATGACTTGGTTGCCAACAGTCTTGATATTGTCAACTTTGTCTTTTCCTGACTGTCCGAATTCTGCTGATAGTTCCTTTAGAGCAGAAAGTTTCTGGGGGCATGGGAGTCCAGATCCTTTGTCTGCGAGACACATTTTCTTTAGAACAGCATCAAACCAGTCATGGATCTCCTGGCATTTGTGTCGGAAGTCGTCGATGGTGCCCTGGTTACCCTTTTCTCTTTCTATGGCCTGGCGTATAACTGTCTCAAGCTTATCAAGTTCCTCTTCTAGGTTAATTTCATCTTCTAGACCTAAAATCAAATAATTAAAGTACACAAATATATTAGGGAGATGTAAAAATAAGAAGTTTAATTTACCGAAACTTACCTTCACTAGGAATATCTGTCAGCAGACGTTGTCTCTTTTCTCCAAGCATAACCAAGACGTCTTCCATGACAGCCATGTCTTGTTTAGCAGCTTCAGGTCTTAGTTTTGTGGGATTTGCGAGCCAGTCTTTGGCAAGTGCATGATGAGCGTTAATCCAATCTTGAATCTCCAGAACTTGCTTCATTGACTCTTCCATATCATGAACTGTGTCACCCAAGGTCTCCAGATGGCTTTGTACCTATGATATTTAAATATTAACAACTGTAATGTTGAATAAAACTGTTGGACTGTCGAAGTCAATGATTTTACCTATATTACTATGACCTTGATACCTTGCAGTTATCATTTTGTTCATCTCCTATTATTTACATTCTTTATTTTAATCATTACGTTTATAAGTACAGCACAACATGCAATAAGCTTTAATTTGGTATTTCTGTCTTCACCTTAATACATTGTAGGTGGCATTGCAGTGGACCTTACCTGTTTTTCATAAGTCAACAACTTTTTGTTGAATTCTGGTGCCTTGAGATTCTGTATTATGATGTCGACGCGAGGTGCTGTGCCCAGTTCGGACACATTTTTCTATAACAAACCATGCATCACACACAAATAGCACACATTTACAAGGTTTAGTGGATCAAGTGCTTGTGAATTAGAAAAAAATCTCGTCCAAAGATTTAAGCATAGTAGTTTAGGAACAATAATAACTATGAATTGGTAACTGACTTTAAATATGGCATCGAAGTATTGCATCGCAGTACGTAGTAGTTGACTTGAAACAACATAATGCAATTGCAGCGGTATTCTCAAACAAATTAGTTTCTTTTGTATATAATCGTATTCTGTTGTAAAAATTAAATAACAGTGGTCTTATATGGTATTTACATAGTTATTATTGTTCATAGATAAGTGCTACACGCAGGCACGCGGTGATAGTTCTGTGTTCGGTAACTCGGTGCGTTATTAGTGAATCATACTGGTGATACTTTCACGTTCTGTTCATTATTTAGAAATACTTGGCGTGTGATTCATATAATACATTATTTCCTAATGAAAGTGTTAATCTATCTAATCTTACATTAAGTTTTATTTACGTTACGCACACGAACCGAGTCAAGATGATATCTTGTTATTTATTACGTTAAGTAATTAAGTTAAATTAATGAACAATAAGAAAGCGAATCATAATTTGTTTCATTCCCTATTTTTATGAATAGTAGAACCACATACTGGCTACACGATAGTGTCCCAGCCAAGACGAGCTTTGGGCCCATTATACATAACCATCTAGAAAATTACTAACATATAACGAAGGCTCATCTTTTATTTAAAAAATATAACAATTAAAATCATCTTGATTCAGTAATTAAAACCAGGTGCACAAAAATTACATTGCCAACGAGAAGCCCAAATGTACGCTATTAACTATGTCTACATTACTGACTCTATTTTATGGAAATGGAACAACAGTGAAAATGGCCTTACTAGTCGCGAGTTGGTTCTGTTCTTTTTGTAGACCTGGTAACACTCGAAAATACTTATAGCAAGCTTTAGTAAAATATGTATATTATATTGAGTATAAAAAAAACATTTCGTATTAGTATTTAAATAAAATAGAAAAAACCAAACACATTTAAAACTAAAAACACATTAAAATCTTTAAGTTACTGCTTTAATATTCAGCACGTGTCTGTAACATCTTCCCAAAAATATTTCCTTACTATGCCCTGGTACAGTCAGCATCATATAGTTCGTAACATCCACTGTAGCCAAAAACTTGAAAACAACTAGAGTCCTCAATTTCAGCGAATCAACCAGTGTCATCAAATTAATCAGAGCATTCAGGTTGCTCTAAATTACCGTAGCGTGCAGAAAGCCTTATAGAAAGTCGCATTCAAAGCGTCTTAAATCCCGTTTCAACCAAAGCGTCATCGGTAACGTAGCGCCCAGGGTAGTCACAATCTTCGGTACAAAGTAAAAAAACAACTTTATGCTTCATGTCATAGAGGTGTACTTTGCTTGACACGCTACCGCATGTCTAAAGGAAACTGTTTTGGCAGAAAACTTCATTTGCAAAAAATATGTATTTTTGAAATATTAGAATAAGACGGGACTTAACTACTGAGCTCTCAGATTTATAAAGAAGTTATTTTGTTTGTAAAGGAATGCTTTAATACATACGTTATACCTACGTCTGAAATTTTATAAAACATTTTAAGTAGTTAACAAAAATAAATTTAAGTAATCCAATGGAATTCAAGTGTATTTAAATAAATATGTTACTAGGTTTTCATAAGTAAGAAAGAGTCAACGAAATCATTTATTAGATCTTAGATACGACAATTTAAACATAGATTCTTTGACAGCTTGAAGTCTTTTTTAAGTTTTAGTGAAAGTTTAAATTATGTAGCTTATTTTGTTTACTTCTAGTAAGCAGCGATGGTGTCAAGGCTGTGGCATCCGATAGGCAATCCATGAGCATGGGTTCAATTCCAAGTTTAAGCAGTCTTTTAGTCTTTTGAGAATTCAAATACCTACATTATTTCTTCATTTCTTTCCTAAAGATAGATGACTTGCAATAATTTTATTATTGAAAACAGATTTATTATGTAAACTGAAACATTTTTTTTTCATCAATTAAATGTCAATCGATAGAAATTATAATCACCATTTAGAAAGATGATTAAATTAATTGCATTTCAATTCAATATACCATTTTAAATCGTTTAAATAACGAACACATACTAGCATATCATAAATTGTCAAGAGTAAGTAAGTAATAAGAATGATGTTTTTTTTTAACGGAGAGTAATTAAGTGCACCATGCCAACGCGGGACTGTTCTAAGTACTAGGCTATCATGAAATAAAAAGAGTAAATAAATATTGTGATAATCACTACGTCACATGATCATTCTAGTTTAAGAGCCGGATGTTCATTAGTAAATAAAATATGAATAAGTTAAAGTTTTCATTCTGTTCCATTATACGTGTATCAATATAATATTATGATTTATTAGTCTGTGCTGTTCCTACTTGTCCACGAATTGGTATTTTATTTTGAAAACACTCAATATTAGGATACCTACGTGAAAAATAATTTACAGTAGGATTCAATAGTAAGTAAGTATACGACAATTTTATTATGAAAACGACAATTTTAACAAAAATTGAGACTTTTCTCGCGCGGGAAATATTTATTTTAAGGAAGGTTTTGCATCTGGCTCTTGCTTTATTATATGTCAAGAAATGACATCTGATGTGTAAAATATGAAACTTCATTCAAGGAGATTCGAATTTCAAACAAAATACCAAAGATATGAAAATTTCGAAATAAAAAAGTATCAAGCAAAAAGTTTAAATGTTAACATAACTCACTGTTCCAACCCTTTTACACTCATGAAATTCTAGTACATAAAAGTGATTTTTCAGCGCCGACTCAAAATTTGAAACCGGAAAACAAAAACTAGAAGAAAAGTTTCTGAAGTTTGAAGACATAGGTTCTTACACACTTGTGCGTTCCTGGTATACTTTTGGTCGATTAGAAGAATTAAGCGATTTTTTATATTTCGTTCTAATCCTTGTTCATAGAATTCTCATCGCTATTACATGAAGCATAAAGTTGTTTTTTTACTTTGTACCGAAGATTGTGACTACCCTGGGCGCTACGTTACCGATGGCGCTTTGGTTGAAACGGGATTTAAGACGCTTTGAATGCGACTTTCTATAAGGCTTTCTGCACGCTACGGTAATTTAGAGCAACCTGAATGCTCTGATGAATGTGATGACACTAGTTGATTCGCTGAATGTGAGGACTCTGGTTGTTTTCAAGTATTTGGCTACAGTGGATGATACGAACTATATGATGCTGACTGTACTATACGTAGGAACGACTTCGCGATAATTCTATGTCATTTCATAAAACAAAGCAATCCTGACTAAACTGACATTCAATCTGTGCTACAACATCAAAGTTAGTGATCACAGTCGGACGACACCTACAGAAGCCTCGTCACAGTTCATCGAGCACCCGCCGCAGCTTCCCTATTACCTGGTCGATGAGGTCCTCGAGGCGTGCGCGCGCGCTGAGCTCGTTGGCGGGGGGCGGCAGCGGCGCGGAGGTGGCGGGCGACGAGGGGCGGGAGACCGAGGCCGCCGCCGCCGAGCACGCCGCCACGGCCGCCGACAGCCGCGCCTTCTCCGTCTGCAGCCGGTTGTGCAGGTGCTGCGAGGACAGAGCGATGTGGATGGATTCATTTACGGATAGTGCACTTACAGTTCAAACTGTATGGAAACACTTTGCGTTCTTCCTGAATTTTAGACTTATTCGAAAGATGTTTGATTTTATTATACTAGACCTATTTTATTGCTAGTTGAAGATAAATAAAGGCTTTCATAAAAAGATGAATTATCTACGAAACTACTGTTTGAATCTATACTAATATTATAAAGAGGAAAACTTTGTTTGTGTCGAATAGGCTCAAAAACTACTGAACCGATTTTAAAAATTCTTTCACTATTCGAAAGCTACATTATTCACGAGTAACATAGGCTATTTTTTATTTTGGCAAAAATAGGTTTCCGTAAGATATTTGGGTTTTTCGGACACAAGGTGTAAAAAATCAACCAGAAAAGTTACTTATTTTGCGTACGCTGACTTAACTATAAAAGATACAACCATAAAATGTTTTAACTAATTGTACATCTTATAAATATCTACAAAAAAGTCCGGGACACACTATAAATACTTATCTATGTCGAGTGAGGCACAACAACCATTTTTTTATTTAAAATCTTGATTTTTTTTGGACTACATTTTAACGCGTTTATTTTACTCATGCTGTTAATCCTTATCAAAAAAAATAATTACGTCACTGAGTACTGTTTATGTAGATAATATTTGGTCTTTGAATGATTAAAATTGGTCGTTTAGTTTTGAAGTTATGGTGAAACTAGAGGCCGCCCGCGACTTCATTGGCGTGGAACCCCTTTATAACAACGTAATAATATTGTAAAGCACTGCAGCGCCCTTATCACAAGCAAAGGTAGGGTAGATAGCTTCTGCAGTATAGGCTAACATGGCTTTCACTTAAGATATGTATAGGTACTGCAATGGGCTTTTTTTGTAGGTCTATCCTTTCTATAATATAATATAAATGTGAAAATGTGTATGTCTGTCTGTCCGTCTGTCAGTATGTTCGCTTCACGTAAAAACGGCTGAACCGATTGTTCGACACCCAGGAAAGAAGACAATACGATAATTTTACTGCGGGAAAAAGCCTTATTTCCACGGGAAAAGCCATTTAGTTGCGGGTGAAACCGCAGGGCGGAAAGCTAGTACTAAATATGATAAGTAAAATATTGGTGCTTCAAAAGCTTACCCGAGCCTTTTCAAGTAGTTCCCGTCCATGCGTCAGTCCGTCGACGGGCACGTCCAGCTCGGTGATGGCGGGCTCGCACTCGTCCAGGTTGACGAGGATGCTCTCCAGCGTGTCCTCGTACTCCTTGAACTTGGCCAGCCCCTCGCGCAGGCGGCGCTCGATCTGCAGCGCGGTGGCCAGCAGCGACTGGTAGCTGTCGTTGACGTTCTTCAGCTGGCGCGCCACGGCGTCCTTCACGCCGAGGGTCGAGGGCTCGTAGCGGGCTACCTGCGCGCGGCCGCGGGCCTCCAGCGCGTCCAGCGTGGCGCGGTACCGCTGGATGTCGTCCAGCAGCACCGCGTGCTGCGCCAGCTGCTCCTCGGTCTGCTCGCGGTTGGCGATGTACAGCGAGTTGTGGGCCATCAGCTGGAACGAGATCTGAAGCAGCCACTTCTCCGTGTCCTGCAGCGACTGGTGGTACTGGTTGTAGTCTTTAATCTCGGACTCCAGAGCGGCCTTTTTGGCGGCGCATTTGGCTCGTAGAGCCTTGCATTTGTCCACGATCTCTTTTACGGTGGCTTTGATGGCAGGGTTCCTGGCCCAGCTGCTGAGTTCGGCGGCTTCGCACTGAAGTCGTTCCAGTTCTGGTGATTTGTTATCGATCTGTTCCTCGATGTGTTTGTATTTTTCTAGTAAAGTCTTCATTTCACCGAGCTCTCCGCCGGTCTTGACGGCTTTGTCGATGTTCTGGTCGGTGTCCTTGATCCATTGGTTTATCTTGTTCTTAGATTCCTCAAAGTCCTCCCACTTGCCGATAGCAGCCTTCAGTTGTGCGGTGATAGAGTTGAGGTCGATCTTGAGTTGATCCCAGCTTTCTTGTAGCACTGTTACGTCATTTCTTAGACCATCTTGTTCTTCAGTCGGCGTGTTATTGAGAGCTTTCTTAAAAGCTTCTTGCAAAATGACAAGAAGGTGATGTCCTTCGGTCATTCTGTTGCTGACAAGGTTGACAGTCTGCAATTTGTCTTTGGTTGTGTCAATATCACCAACACCGATGGAATCTTGAACTGTCCCATGAGCAGTTTCCAACCACTTCTGTAAATCTTCCTTAGCTTTAATAAACTCAGTAAGATCGGACAGATTTTTCTCTCCGTTGGAAACTAGACCTTGGATCTTGGTCAGTAGAGTAGTGTATTCTGTTTGCAAGTTGACAGTCTTGTCTCGAACCCACGAACAGGCGCTCATTTCCATTAGGTTTTCACATCTGTCATTGAGTTCTTCCAGAACATGCTTATTACCAACTGCTTCCGCCAATAGTTCCTAGAATAAAATAAAACAGTATTTTTTTATTATGGTACTATATTTGTAAGCTACCTTATAAATAGCAAATGACAGTTATGAAATACTTACGCGACATTTGTCGAGATATTCCGGTGTGATCTTATCGACTTTTTCTACAGCCTTTAGCTTCTTGTCGAACTCTTTGACCCACTTGGTCATCTTGTTGTGGGTTTCCATGAAGTCCGACCACGCAGAGAGGCATTTCTCCAGCAGTTTCTTGGTGTCCTTACATATCTGCTGTAAGTTTTCCCATTCGATTTTAAGTTGTTTTATTTCTTGGCTGATGTTGTCTTTGCCTTCGTTTCCTGTTGTTCTCAGTACAGCCTCGCTCAGTTTGACAGCTTTTTCTAATAGTTTCTGTCCTTTGGGCAAGGATTCGATTATTTTGTTAACATTTTGCAGTTTCTTTTGTACTTCTTCCTTCTCACCGTGGGAGTCAGAGCTCTGCTGGATCTCGATCTTGCAGTTGCGGATCCAGTCATAGAACTCATCGTAAGAATCTTTGTATTGAATATGTGTATTGACGTGGTCCTCAAGTTTCTAAAAACAAAAATGATATTAACAATCATAAATTTTTAATCATATAAAAACATTTATTGTTTTTATTTAAACTTACTGTTATCATGTCATTAACGGTCTTCTTGATACCATCATAACGCTTTAACGTGTCCTCGATTTCTTTAGATTTTAATGATGCATCTTCCTGTATTTTTTCGTTCAATTTCTTGACAAAGTCATTGTGGGAATCAATGTCTCTGTTGAAGGTCTTAAACTTCTCTAATTTAGCTTTCTTCTCCGACAAGTCGTTGAGTAGAGAATCGTCTGCTTGCAGCTTCTGGTCGATGTCATCTAACCATTCGACTAGAAGTTTATGGATCTAAGGAAAATAAAGCAAAATAAGTTAAAGGTATTCTTGTCATTATATTAAAAAATAACAATAGTTATACTTACTTTGGAAATATCGTCAAACTGTGATGCTCTGTTGGTGAGTTTATTCTTAACATCTTGCAAGTCTGCGATCAACTTGTCGAACTCCTGTTTCAAGCTGTCTGTGTCCTCCTGAATCTTAGCAGCACCAGCTTGTTCTGTGTTCATAATTACCTTTTCTTTCAATTCAAGAAGGTATCTTAGTTTGTTTTGACCTTGTTCCAATGATTGACGCAAGAATTTAACAGTGTTAAGTTTGTTGTTGACTTCTTGTAAAGTATTTGGTATTTCGGCACATTGGTTTAGTTTCTCGCGTGTCCTGTCTAGCCAGTCTTGACATTCACCGTATAAAGCGTTGTGTTGTTGGTGTTCCTGTTGAAAATATGTTTTAGTCAAAGGAAGAGTTATAAGTATTACTACGGTTAATTGAATAATAGCATACCTGATAATGTAGTTCAAGACGTTTCATCACTTCTTTGGCCAGTGACAGCAGTGCATTGTACTTTGTGGTTAGTTGCGTGATACCGTTAGATACTCTAGTGTCGGAACACGTTTCTAACAGTGTCTGGGCGTGTACGTTCAGTTTATCCAGTTCAGTTTGCCAATCGAATAATGTTTGTAGATGTCCCTAAAAAATACGTGAATAAGTATATTTTCCTGTAAGTTAGAACTAGGAAGTTGTTATAGTAAGCAAACTTACTTGGAATTCCTCAAGGACAACTTTCTTTTGTTCTAAATTGTTTTGTAGTTTATTGAATGACTGCACTAATTTCTCAGTCTTTGACAACCAATCCAAGGCTTCCTTATATTGTTCTTCGTATTCTGTCCACTTTACGATACCTCCTTCTACCATCACCTTTGCATTATGTAGTTGCTCCCTATAATAAAACAATGGCTTTCAGAAATTTCTCAATGAAATTAATCTGGAAATAAAAAAATAAAATTTTAACTTACACATAGGTATCGTACTCTTCTTGCATAAGAGCCACTTCCTCTTCTATCTCTTCTCTATGCTCATCGTTGGCGAGACCGCAAGATATTTCACCTTGTTCTAAAGCCTTTTGTAACTTGGCTTGTCCTTCAGGCAGTTCACTTTCCAACACTTTAAGTTGCGATATTTTACTGCTCAAAGTTTCTTTGTCCCCGGTCGCATCTGAACATTTTCCTAGTCTTTCCTTAGCGGCTCTTATCCACTGTACAAAGTCATTTCCAGCGTCTATAAAGGCTTGGTGTTGCTCGACCGCCTCCTTCTGTTTCTCATACAAGTCCTTTGCCTGCTTCGACAGTGACTCATATTTAGTAGTTATTTCTGACGCCGGAGCTTGCTGCATAAGTTCCGAAGCCTTAGAAGTTACGGACTGAATCATCGGTTCAAACGAAACAATATCTTGAACAATATTGTTCGTTTGACGAAGTGTGGCCTTTCTCTCGGGCAGACTGAGTCCCGTGGTGAGGCCAGCGAGTCGGTCTTGACCTTTCTTGGACTTAGCGACCTTTTGCTCGCACACTTCTTGAAGTTTTGCTTCTCTATCAGAAATCCATTGCTGAAGTTGGGAGTAACTGGAACTATAGTCGGCCCATTGTAAAAGAGCCGTTTCAATATGTACTTTAGCTGTTGTCATCTTCTTAACAAGTCTATCCCATTCCGCTTGAAGATCTTTCAATTCTGTATTGATCTTTTCTTTGCCATCAGATCTTGTATTACGTAAAACTTTTTCTCCACTATTGACCGTTGCATGTACAAGATTTTGCCCCTCTTCCCTGCGCTTTAACAAATCTTCAATTTGATCTAACCGCTTTTGAAGGGCATCTTTGCTTGTGTTGCTTCCAGTGTCACCTCCACTACGGACAATTTCCCAAGCATTATCAATCCACTTCTTAGTTTTGGCGTAATCGTTGTCGTATGCTTGGTGTTGTTCATAATTTGTTTCCACTTTCTTGAGCACATCATTAGCCATATTGACTAAAACTTGGTATCTCGTGTTTAGATGTCTTAACTGATTAGCAACGTATGTATCAAGATGTGATGACAAAAGACCAGATGCAGAGGCATTGAAGTGATCGATGTCACTCTTACCCTTGTGGAGTTGGTCAACAATTTCTTTTACTTCATTGACTTGTGCGCCTTTTTCTTTGGCAGTTCCAAATAAGACGAGTTTGTGATTTTTGATAAGAATTTCTTTCTGTTGCAGCCAATCTGAAATCCTTTCGTACTCATCCTTATATTCTCTCCACTGGCTTAAGGTTGTTTCCAATTGATTCTTTTGTTGTTTCAACTCATTAAAAAGATCTTCAAAGCTTTCTTTTAATGCTTTCATTTCTTTTTTGATAATAATCTGACCATCAGGGGAAGTACTAGCAAGAACGACTTCACCAGTATGTTGCAAGTGTTCCAAGAGCAACTCTCCTTGAGCTTGCTTATTTATCAAAGCTTCTAATGGCGCAACAGAGTTTTCAATTGCCAGTTTATCACCGAGAGGTTTGGATTTTAATGATGGGACTTTTTCCCGGGCTCTGCTAAGCCATTGAATTAACTCATCATGAGCTTCTTTGTATAGCCTGTGATCCTTGTGCTGCTCTTCGCGGTCTGTGAGGAGCTTTTTGATTTTATCATATAAAGAGTCAAATTTATTTAAGGTTTCTTGAGCTTTGGTAGCCGCTTGGTTCTGTTGACCACTAACGGCCATTTCCGCAGCTTTAGCCTTCAACGCGTCAACATCAATTCGATCACAACGAGCTTTTTCCTCTACCTCTTTTAGTTTTTCTAATTGAGCTCTCTTATCAGTTAGCGATGTTTCAAAAGGTGTCAATTCATTTACCATGCTTTCTAACCATGCATTACTTTTATCTATCAACTGTACTTGCTCTAGGAAACCAGCCCATTTTGTGACAGAATCATCTAGTAAGTTCTTGGTTTCTATCATCCTAGACAAAAGTGCCGACCACTGTTCTTGCAGTGCTACTAGGGAGTTATTGATAGCTTCGTGACCTGCAGGTGCGGTATTTGCTAGAACATTTTGGGCTAGCTCTACTAATGACTGAACCTTTGTGAAACCCTCGTCTTTTGTTAAAAGTAAATTTTGAATAAGTACAAGTTTCGTTTCTAGGTCGTCTTGAGAACAGGAACTAAGATCAGCACAAAAGTCTAACTTATCTCTGAGCTCTTCAATCCATTGCGAACATTCACTTACGTTGCTTGCAAATTCTTGGTGGGTTTTGACATAAAGTTGCCATCTATTGGTTAATTCTTTTACTTTTTGCGACAAAGCTTGATATTTTACGGACAAGTCAGAAATCTGGGATCCTCGCGGACCTAAAACACCACCATATAGATTCTGTGCCTTTTCGGTAATAGTATCGATTTCTAACTCTTTAGCACGCACTTCTCCTTGTAGTTCCTGGAACACCGTGAACTGTTCTTGTTTTTCTGGTAAAGTTGCTTTCAAGTCTACAGCATGTATTTGGGTGTCTGTGTTTCTTATCCAAGCCAAGCACTGATCCTTAAGATTTTCATATTCATTCCAATTTTGTATTTTGTTTTCAACAGTTTCAATAGTCTTGGCGATAAAAGACACCAAACCTTCCCATTCTTGATGTGAAGCATCAATTTGGTTTCTAATGTTAGCTTGCCCACTGCTGATAGTTCCAGGCAGTACTTTTTCGCCGAGAGACCTAATCTTGTCAATTCTAGATTTCTCTTCGGGCAAGCTAAGTTGTAAGGACTTCAGTTTTTCGCAGTTGCTGCTTAGAGCAACTCTTTCGAGGTTAACATCGCCCCACAGTTCAGCAGTATTGTGTGTTGCTTCAACCCATTCTTGTAGGTCCATAACGGCTTTGGTGTATTGTTGGTGGTTGTTTACTATAGCTTCGTATTGTTCAACAAAGGACTTGGCTCTTTTAAGTACAGCTTGATGTCTTTGTTTAATTTGTGTTATTTCTTTGCTGATTTCTTTAGTCAAATCCGGAAGAGCCTGGGCACGTGATTCAAGTTCGGCAATATCTTGTTGATGAGCTACAGCTTCTTGTAGTTGTGTTCTATAGACACTAAGCTGATTACGTTTTTCATCCAAAGTAGCCTTAAGTTCAATTTCTTTGGGTAAATTCTTTTCAGCTGCAGACAACCAAGTTTGTGCACTCTTCAAATTATCTTCAAACGATGACCATTTATTTAATTCGGAGTCTAGATCTCTTTCTGCCCTTGTTATGCTATCATAAAGATTATCTACTGCTTGTTGTATATCATGTAACTGCTGTTCTATTATATCTTTGCCTTCAGAAGATGTTGATGGATATAGTTTTTCTCCAAGTTCAAAAGTGTTATTAACTAGAAGTGTAGCATTGCGGCGTTGGCTTAATAAGTCATTCAGGCTTTCGCGCTTTTGATTGATACCTTCAGGAGTATTAGCTGGTTTCTTGGTGCACTCCTCGAACTTGTATTGAGCTGCTTTGATCCAGTCTGCACATTGATTGTATTTTTCTTGGTAAGCATTGTGGTCATTGACAGCTTGTTCACACTTTTTGACTAGTTCCTTTGCTGTTGATTGGACAGATTGGAATCGGGAAGTAAGCTGTTGTAGATTCATTGTGATCCTGGTGTCATTGCAGTTGTCTATTAGTTCACTAAACTCGTCTGATAACTTGTCAACGTCACTTTCAGCTTTCTTCAAGTTACCCAATACGGCCTATAAATAACAAATATATTAAGTACTAAATACATAAAAAAACAAAGTTTTTCCGAGTTATTTTAATTATTAAAATTGTTTAGTATTCTACGTTTATACCATTTAGTAAGGAAGTATGTGATATTTTTAGGTTTTCCATTTACGTATAAATAAAAGACGAATCAGAAGAATTAAATACGTTATTAAACTACATACTGTTAGGAGATATAATTATATTATCTGTGTATTTAGCAAACTACTGAAAATTAGACAATTCCTACAGTGCCCAAGGGATTATTAACTAGATTCCTTTAAATCTTACTTGCTGTATCGCTTCACTCAAACTAAAAACGGCTTTCATTTCATTTTCGTGATTATCGATTGATTTACAAATATCCTGCACAAATGGTTACAATTAATTTAAAATTTAATATGAACAATAAAACCCTGTAATACCTAAGTATTTTTCAAAATATGACGTACCTGATACTTGTTGAGTTGGTCGACTTTCTCGTCCAATGTAGACTGGGAAGTAAAAGTCTTGAGACTCATCTCTGTGTCGGTCAACCAATGCTGCAGACGATCGAAAGCGTTGTCAAATTCAACCCACTGTTGGATTTTGTCTTCAATTCCTTGCTTCACATCGTGCACTGTTGATGTAAACTTCTCTAGATCAGCTTTAAGAAGTGCCAATTCTCTTGACATGCCTTCTTTTCCACGCGGAGACAATTTTGCACTGTTGTTCTCAATCAAATCTGATAGTAACTTCAACTTGTTATTGCCTGTTGGTATCGCATCCAGTAATTCTTGAATTTTTCCCAATTTTCCCTGTAAGGCGGCTTTATTGCCTGTGGAGTCTGATAGCAAATGCAATCGATCCCACCAATGCTTTTGGTAATCTTGAAGTGACTTTTGTTGGTCAATAAATTGTTGGTATACATCAAAATTACTTTCATTTTTGTCAATCACTCCAGAAAGTTTACTTGTGAGCGCATTATATCTGTCCCAAACTGACTGAATTATTTTTGCCATTTCATCATTTTGTGCTTTACCGGAATGCATTGTAGCAGCAACACTTTTCGCCTTATCAGTGACGGTTTCGATAACCCGTTTATGAGATAATATCTCTTGCAAGAGAGTTTTGTTCTTTAAAAGTCTAGATTTAATTTCTGGTGCTGAATTGAGAACAGTTTTGCTCTCAGCATCAACAATCTTTTCTTTTTCGTCTAACCAGGCTAAAGTTTGTTGAAGTACATCTTGATAGCTGCTCCATTGAAGTGTCTGTGACTCGAATTCCTTTTGTTGTTGAGAAATAGTATCAGTAAGTTTATCCCATCTCTCTCTTAGTGTTCTGACTTCTGATCGAATAGTTTCCCTTCCATTGGCAGTTGTTTCCGGTAAAACTTTATCACTGGCCGTAGTAAGAATAGCCAATTTATGTTCACCATTTTCTTTTTCAAGCAAGAATACCTGTAATTTGCTGCCTTTATTTTCAATACTCATTTTATCTTCTTTTGCAACCATTTGGAACAACTGCTCTTCTAAAGGCGCAAGCCAGCTTTCAAATTCGTTGCGTAATTGACCATATTTTTTGTGATCCGAAACCAATTCGGTCCAGTGATTAACAATTTCTTTAGACACCAAATGTAGTTGTTGGTAACGACTACTTACTTGTGCAACTAGGGGCTTCAAACGCTCTACGCCACTAAACTGTATTAGGCTGTGCGATTCATCCACAAACACATCAATTTCTTTTTCTTTAGCATTTATTTCGTTTCTTTGCTCAACATATCGTTTCAGTTGCGCTTCTTTATCTGCTAACGTTGAACACAAAACTTGATCACGGCATTTGGTTTCCATATTTTTCAGCCAATCAGTAATAGACTCGATGGATGAGTCAAATTTGTTCCATATTTGGAGAGTGTTATTTAACTTTTGCTCAGACACGTTTATGTTGTGAACGGTGTTAATTAGCTGTTCGTGTAAGCTGTCAATATCAGATTTGATAGCAACATTTCCAGTTTCCGATGTACTTTTGCTGACAGAAGCAAACACAGCGCGAATTTCATCTAATTTGGCAGATCCAACTTTTTCAATGTCTTTTAGGGTAGCCGCAGTATGCAGCTTACCAATTATTTCTGGCTTTTCACCAGTTGCATTTTCAATGTCCATTAATTTTTCTGACTGAGATCCAATCCACGACTTGTATTGTTGGATAAGTCGCGTCAAGTCTTCGTGCTTTTTCACACAGTCTTCTAGATTATCTTGAAGATTTTGGGATTTTGTGACAATATTTTGGAATAACTGCTTAATAGATTGGAGATACACATTTAGAGAAGCGTCATGTGTTTGATCAACAAGTTGCTGTGCTTTGTCACACACAGATTCAACAAGCTGCTGATGTGTCATTATTTCTTGGTGCATTATTTTATGATTCTGGAGTTGTGCTTTTTTCTCTTCTAGTGATGCTTTGAGCTCAGTATGTCGTTGCATTGCTTTTTCGACATCTTTTAGCCATTTTGTTAGTTGTTCTTGTGCCAAAGAAAAGTCTGAAAACTGCAGTAGACATTGATCTAGTTTATTAACAGTATCCTGAAAACCGTCACCAAAGCTATCCCATAACGTTCTTATTTTACGTATTTTTTGTCTTATAACTTCACGACCATCGGGGCTAGTATGTGTATATAGTTTTTCACCCAAACTTAAAAACTCTTCAAATGTTGGTGTTTTTTTGTTTCTGATTTCATATAGTTCTTTTGCTTTATTTTGCTTTTCTTGTAAAACTGCGTAGTCCCCGACAATTTCATTCAAATCTTGTAGTTCTCCAAGCATTCCTGTTAGCCATTTTTCCATATCATTGTATTCTTTTTCAAACGCTTGATGTTCATTAACAAAAACTTCGTATTTAGATATAACTTCGTTTGTGAGGTTGTTCAGAGTATGATATCTAGTTGCAAGTTTGGAAGTTTTGTTTGCAATCTCAGATTCAGCAACGGGTCCTTGTTTGTTTTCTGAAAGCGCTGCAAACTGTGGTCCTTTTTGGGTAAGTTCTCCTTGGATCTCTTTAACTTTTTTTAAATGTCCTATTTTGGCTTCTAAAGTTCCCTTGAGGCTTTGATCTCTTAATTGATTTTCTTTAACTTTTAACCATTCATCCAAGTCATCTATAACTTTTTGACTTTCAGTCCATTGTTTTAATGTTTCCTTTAGTTTCTTATCTTGCTCATTACATTGAGTGGTAAATTGGTCCCATGTAGCCTTAAGTTGTTCAAATTCACTAATTAAAATTGGATGACCGTTTGAACTGGTAAACTTGAGAACTTCGTTCAGCTGGGAATGCAAGTCTTTGAGCAAATTATCAACTTCTTGAGATTTTGATTTAACTTTTTCTATTACCAATATTTTTGAATCGACATCATCTTTTTGTGTTACGACGCCGTATCCTAAAATGCTATTTTCAGCTACGATGTGATTAAGTCCATCGCGACAGTTTTCATACATTTGTACATATTTTTCATGATCTGCAACGTGAGAATTATAGTTTTCTATTCTCTTGGCTAATTCTGCTGATAAGCCCTTATACCTATCAATAGTCTTCGAAAGACTTTTTTCTGCGTCATCATCAGGCATAAGTTTTATCTTCTCTGTGAGTTGAGTAAGCATAGACTGATGTAGCTCAACTTCTTGGTGCATGATTTTTGCAGCGTGCAACTGAGCTTTTTTTTCAGGTAGAGTTGGACTTAGTTTGTACTCACCTAATTCCTTTTCTTTATCAGAAATCCAAGATTGTACTTGGTTAAAAGTATCGTCAAATGATGATCTTTTGTTGATAGTAGTTTCTATATCTTTAATAACGTTATTTAAAGAATCTACTGATTGCTCGAAGTAGTCCCTTAATGCTCTTAACTCATTTCTTACTTGTTCTCGTTCTTCCGGAGTGATACCACTGAATAATGCTTCACCAGATTCGATAGCATTGTTTAGGAGTCGTTGGCCAACTTCTTTGTTCTCATTTAGCTTTTTAATTTGTTCAAGGTCTGCCGGTGAAGGTTTGGTACTTTTGCTCATTAGGGACAAATCTTTGATTTTCCCATTGGTTATTTCAAGCCACGATTTAAAATCTCCAACAGATTTTTCATATTTTTGTTTGTTGTTTTTAAGATCTTTTACCCTATTAAGATGGTTTGTCATAAACTTGTTAACAGTTTGATATCTGGTCATTAAGTGATTGATATACTGCAATACACGAGATTCAGGATTTTGAGACAAAACTCTTTCTCCGATATCACTTAGTTTTTTGATTTCATTTTCATAGTCTTTTATTTCTTGGGTTAACTTTTCTACGTCAGCGATTTTGTTGTCTATGTTATTCATATTTATAAGGGTTGCAGTTTCTTGCCGTACTCTATTTTCTTTGTCTTTCAGCCACTCGGATACATTTTCAAGTAGGCTTTCGTAATCTTGCCAAGTTCCGATATTTTCTAATAATCGGTTTTTGATTTCTTTACAATTAGATGACAAGACTTCTAAGTTTTTCTTAGCTTTTTCTGTCTGCGCAACAGCTTCCTGAGCTGTTGGTGTTTCTGCAACCACAGCCAAAATTTCACAAGCTTCTTTTAACTCGCCGGTCTTTTTGTCACAGTCATCTATTCCATTCTCAACATCTGTCAAAGCAGCCATTTTGACTTCTAAGTTATACTTGTCACTATTGACATCAGGCATGCACCACCTCGTTTTGTCATCTAAGATCTTAAGATTTCTATTAAACATAGCCAATTTATCAGTAAATAGTTTTTGTAGGAATGTAAGGAGTGTAGTTTCAGTTTTGTTGGCATGTACAACCACACTTTCAAACCTTTTTTGTAATGTTGACAATTCTTTAGGGACCAAAGATTCGTAGAAACCAGGATAATTGGCACTCATTTCTGATACATTTTCCGTTAAGTTATCAATACTGTCACTAATATTTTGGAGTTCTGCTTTACATGACTGGCATTTTTTAAGTCGATCCAAAATCTTTGCGTTGTCTCCAGTCATATCATCGCATTTAATGATATCATCACGTATTTTGCTAACGTTGTCAGAAACACGTTTTATGTTTTCCTTAAGTTTATTTTCTTTTGACTCTAGTGAAGATACTGCACTTTCCAAATTATCTGACAGTTGTTGTAAGGCTTCAAATTCATTGTCTAAGTAACCGATGATCGATGTGACTTGCTCAGCTGGGATACTTTTATTTAGGTTCATAATCTGCTCACATTTACTCTTAATACTATTTTTCAATCCTAAATAAATTGGCAGTTCTTCTTTGTATTTCGAAAGGTGATTTTGACCAAATCGTATTTCAACATTATCACAAGCGTTTGACAAGTTTTGGCCCGTTTCGCTCAACCAAGTAACAATTTGGTGTTTGGTATCGTCAATTTGACGCCACACAAGTAACTGCGAATCTAAGTCTTGGATCCTCTTGATGACAGCATCGTTAACCTTTTCCCAATGGGTTTGGGAATTTAAAAATGCTTCTTCAAGAGGTGTGGTATCAAAACCACCTAAAGTAGAAGCTTGTTTAAGGATTGATTGTTTAATTACATCCATTTGGTCCAAAAGAGATTTAGAACGTTTCAAGATTTCATAAGATTTTCTGGCTTTGTCCAGTGATTGAGCTGTTTGTGTGTAGTCGTTAGGGAAATCTTTGCAGTCATTGTAAAGCTGTTCCGCTTTATTCATCTCACGATCAAAGGCAATAGTGAAATTTTTCAGTTCTTGCAGTGTCGAAGACAAAAGAATATATTTGTTTTTGGTATCTCGAACAGTGTTCACTACCTGGTCCCAATTGTTGTCTGCAGCAGACAGTGCATTTTGTATTGTTCCCATATTGGGTTGGTCCTCTCTCATTAAATGCAAGCCCTCTTCTCTTAACTCTTTCCTGACTGTCTGCTTGTCTTTCATTTCTGCGTCAAGTTTATCTAACTGTTCAGTCATTTCTTGAATAGTCGCTTCTGTCAACGGTATTGGCTTTTGGGACATTTCATTCAGTACAGACTGGATATTATGTAACACTTTTTGTAAAGCATTTTGTTGCACGTTAAACTTATCCCATCTTACTCCAACTTTTTGAACTAGATCCCTCTTGGTTGTAACTTTGTTAAGTAGTGAATCTGCTTTAACTTCGATTTCCTTTACCAGACTTGAAGGTGACATGATTCTTCCAGTGTTTTGATCAGTGACTTTGACTTTAGAAGGGCCGTCTAAAAGCGCGACACTACTCTTCCAGTCGGGTACCTTTACAATAACGTTGACAAGTTCTTGCCGTAATACCTCGTAACTTTCTGGGGTCAATTTAGGCCCTTCAATTTGATACTCAATGTGTCCTAAATGTTGCTTTGTATCTTCGTACCAATTGAGGAGATCAGACCATTTCTGAAGAATTCCTTTGTTTTGTTGAATGTTTGACTCAATGACTTGGTAGTGCTCAGCGATGTTTGAGTATGTTTCACTAAGAGAACGCGATTCTTCAGGATGTGAAGAAGCAAGTGTCATGTTTTTGATTTCGTTGTAGATTTCGGCAAATTCTGGTGCTTTTGCGTCGTGTTCTTGTAACAATACATGCATCGATTGTAACGTTGGCTCCACTTTACTCGCATCAATTTGGTCATAACTTTCTGTTTTCCTCCTGAAATCAGTGATCCAGGTGTCGAAGTTATGTAACTTGGTCATGAATTCTTGCCGAACAATAATTTTATCGGATAATTCATTGACTTTGTTGCGCACAGTCTCAGCCAGGTTGTTGGTGCGTTGTTTGATATCTGTCACTCGATCTTTCAATAAAGAGGAGCCTTCAGGTTGAATGTTGTGACAGATATTATCACAAGTTTGGGACAAACTAATAATTTTAGCTTGCTGTTGTGAAATTTCATTTCCAAACGACTTTAACTTATTAAGCTCTCGGTCTAATTTTTCAACTTGAGGTGTTTCAATCGAGATTCCTCGGTTGCTAATGAGTTTTTCTCCATTTTCAATCCACGACTCTAACTTCTCTGCATCGCGTTCGAAGTTCTCCCAATTGTTGACAAGTTTATCTAGTTTGTTGTTCCACTGGTCAGCCATGTCATGGACAATGGCCCACCTAGAGTGAATGGAGTCTACTTCATCGGGTGCGCTTGTTTTCCCTGACAGCTGATGGCTGACACTCGACAGTATTTGTAGATTCATAAGTTGCTTGTCACAGTCGGCGACGAGTGCTCGTGATTGTTGTTGTAATTGCTGAGCTTCAGGTAGCGAGCTCGGTTTGGGCATGCTACCTAGTTTAATCTCAGCTTCCTCTATCCAGGGTTTGATTTCGGCGACTCCTTTCTGGTATTTCTGCCAGCTGGCGAGGTCGTGTTCAACAACTTTAGTTTGTTGTTCTGTTGATCGTTTGAGATCCGCCATCATCTTCTCTAGCAAGGCAACTTCGTTTTTCAGTTTGTTCGCATCTTGGACGCGATGTTCGACGGCTAGTTTAGTTCCTTGTTCGGCGACGCCTCGAATAAGTTCAAGTTTCTCGCCGATCACTTTCTGTAACGCCTGAGATTTTTCAACTCTTTCTTCGGGAGTGATTGTTTCAGATCGTATTTGCGTAATCAGAGCAGGACTTTCCTTCTTTATCCATTCTCGTACGTGTTCTAATCTATGTTCGATTTTAACCCATTCTTGATTGAACTTCTCCAGGTGCTCAACTTTGTTTTGAACTTCGTCTTGCACTCGGACTAGTTTTCTTTCAATATTTTCGATATCTTTTTCTATTACGGGTTTCGGTTTATCGGCTGTGAGCGCTTTGATTTCCGTGTAAGCGTGTTGTAACAGCGGTAGTCTTTCCGTTTTAGCTTTTTCTAAGTCAGCGTTGTAGATCTTGGTTTCATTTAGTTCGCGGCCGATGTTGCTGACTCCTAGTTCCAGGCCGGGGTGTGCGACGTAGTTTTCAATCTTGTCAATATCTGATAGAAGTTCTTCTTTCTGGTACTCGTAGTTGGACCAGACCTTCTGTGTGTCGCGGAGTTTGTCCAGTCTGCCGGTGGAAGTCTCGTACGCGGTGTTCCATCCAGTTTCCAATGTCCTGACATCTTCTCTGACGAATGGCGGTGCGTTGGCGTCTTTGATGAGTTCCTTGCCGCGCTGCAGCATGGACATCACGGAGGGTCGTTGTCGGTCTAGTTGTTGAACTGCGGCTTGCTGTTCTAGTACTAATTGTTCAACATGTTGCAGGGATTGTGGTTCTGGTTCGACTTTAGCTTGTTCCTTGGCCGTTTCTAGTACGCAGATGATTTCGTGTACTTCTCTCCTGTACGTGTAGCACCTGGTGTATGTTTCAGTCTTGATCATTGTTATTTCGATGGTCGGGATGAGGTTCTTGTACCTGGTGATGAGGTTCTCGAGCGCCACTTGTTCGTCGTGAGCCTCTTTTTCGGAACAGTGGTTAAGTAAAGTGTCGAGTGTCTGTACGAGCCACTTCATGTCTTCTCTCTTCTTGTCTGCTTCACGGCAAATGTTCTAAAATGGAAGTTTGTAAATAATTTAATCATAAATATAATAGAATATGTTAAAGTGAATAAAGTGGCTTGCAGTATCACTAAAGAATCAAAATAATACGTTTTATATAACAAAACATAACAAAAATATGTATGTTAATTTTTAATACAAAAAACATTACCATCAATTCTTTCAACTTCCGTTCCAATGGCGCATGAACAGAAATTATCACAATTTACATACTTTACAATACAGGCAGTAATATTAATTTATATTTAATTATTAGACCCATATAGACAGAGGCTCCTAGTACGATTTTCATCAAAGTGTGAACTGTGCTAATCTAATTTAAATCGTATTACAAGAAACATAAATGTATCTAAGTTGCGCCTGCCCACAGAATAATCTATACGCGCCATCACTTTCCTTGACGTATATGAAAAAGTCCATCATTTTTTACCACCCCCCTGGACTACACACCTGGAAGATGGTCTTCTCCCGCTCGAAGGCGTCGGCGGTGTCCACCTCGCGCACGATGGCGTCCATGGTGGCGTCCACGTGCTGCATCCAGGAGGTCATCTCCTGGAAGCGCCCGCGGTACAGCTCCCACTTGGCCGGGATGCGCTGCAGCTTTTGTCTGTAGAAGCAATGAAGTGTCAATATCGCAGGTTAATTAACGAACTTATAGGTTATTGTTTTTAAGGGACTAGTCTTATAGTGTCATGCAGTAAAAATTTACCATTCTACAGATTTACGTCAATCATTATATTAAGGCTCTATGACTTGTTTTGACAAAGATGATAACGTAGATATCAATATTGTTAAATTACAAATATTGTTATGTAGAGACGAAAAGTATTTTTGGCGAACACAGTTAAACTGTTGCAAAATTATGACACAAGCAAGTTTAATGTTTTTTTTTTGTTTAATTATTACATAAAAAATATTAACTGCAACAAAGTTATCAAGATTTCTATTTTATTAAATAAAAAATGTTCACGTTCAAACTCCACCGACAATAACGCCGTGCTATCCATATAAGTGACATCACCGCAAGTCCCTCACCTGAACTCCTCGACCCTCTTCACGGTGGCGTCCCACAGCTGCTCGCAGGCGGCCACCTGCCGCGTCAGCTCCTCGCCTCCATGGGTCGCCGCCCGCTGCATGTTCTGCAGGCACGCCTCCACCTGCAGCACGCAGTCCTGCCGCCGGAAGAACTCCTCGTTGCGGAGGAGGACCCCGTCCGCGTCCGAAGACTGGTTGTAGGCCTGGGTTAGACGGGAGGGGGAATAGAGAGGGATGGCAGCTGACTTGATAGACAAGCCCGGTGAAGCTGTAAAGGCCGTCAAGGGCCAACAGCAATCGCCGGACAGAAAAAAAAACTGACTTGATAGTCGTTTAAAACTTTTACATTACAAAAAGAAAGTTGTGATAAATCGCATTTTTCAGAACGAGGCCAATGGTTAAGCAAGTTTTGCTTTAGACTTGTTACTTTTAGACTTTTCTATCACTGTGATATTAACAGTCTCATTTTTAACTTTAGATCTAACCTATAACCTTCTTCGTGAAAATATAAAGTTTGGTCTAAAATATACACTTTTATTTCTTTCTTTCCAAAAATTCATAGCATTACAAGACCCCTTAACCAAACCCCCAGTCCCCACCTGTTCCTCGAACACGATCTCCTTGTCGATGTCCTTGATGCAGTGCTGGAACACGGCCTCGTCCAGGCGGAACTCCAGCCGCATGAGGTGCGCGGGCGCCGCCGCCAGCACGCGGCGCCACGACGACTGCAGGTCTTCTACCGTGCGGACGATGGCGGGCCGGGCAGACTCGTCCACTAGCTGGGGGGGGAAACATTTTTATAACAAACTATTTACAAGTTTAGTACGGGCTCTGAATAGCGAAAGGATTGAGACATAAGCTGCTTTGCAAAATTATTATATTGCATTGGTCCAATACTTTAACACAACCAGTGCATTATCAGTGCAAAGATATCTTAATTAAGTTCTTAGATTCACTCAAAACGAGGTAGTTGGTTTCGTTGAAATATTGTCAAAAAAAACCTACAGACAAATATATCAAAAACGCTGTATTGCATGAATATCGTAATCGTTACTTTTACTTAAATTTCGTGATAGAGTTTTCACAGTATTCATAAACCACTGGTAATATTTAGTAATATAATATGTGTGTAGTGTTTACCTCCAACAGTTCGGTCCCGCAGCGCACTAGTTCGGCCACGAGTCTCTCATCTGCCGCCTGGAAGAACTTCTTGTGGAACTCCACCGCCTGGCACAAAAAACACATTATGATATAACTTAGTTGGACTATAATAACAAAATTTAATTTAAAACATTATATAAAATAATATTTTTTAACTGGCAAATCAAATTGTGTCCTCAAAAGCAAAACATACAAACAGACACAATTAGCGACTTGGATTTATACTATGTAATGATGATAATGAAGACAATATGACTGCTAAGGAGTCGTTAGGGAAGCAGTTGCTTTACGCCCATTCCCAATATACGATCTCAATCCATTTTTAGGCATTTAAGATTGGCAATCGGATCCAAATTTTCTCAAAACTGTTTCAATAAACGATCTCCAGATTGTGGATCCAATCTAAGGACGCAATCGATCCATGGGAGACAAGCGATCTTTTTTCTGGCATATTTGTATGAAAATGGTGCCAACCATCATCCCAATAATCGTTCTATAGATTTTGACACATCCATTGAACACCATTTGAATCCATTTCTGCGAACCCCGGAATTGGGCAGTTCGATCTTCTTGGGCATCGAAACAAACACAGTCACCATAGCAACGTACATGGATCTAAAACTTTTAAAATTTAAATTTACAAGAAGTGCCTTTACTGGATGTGCCTTCCCAGCAAATGTGTATTTCAAAATTAAAGTTTTCGCTAAATTAAAATGTTTGTGTAACACAATGCAATTATTGCAAAAAAAACAGCAAAGATCCGGATAGAAAATATATCCGGCAATTTTTCCGAGCTAATTACGTAAGATGTATATGTATATAGATGTATGTTTTTTACGTATATTTAACTAGTTTCAGATAAGTTAATAGTTAAAGCTAAGGCATAACGTTTTAAATATTAGTATAACTAACTTTTTATTTACAATGAAAAGATCGATCGACGATCTTCTTGCATCACTGACATCGATTGCATATCATTGTTATTGGAACGCAGGCTGGAGACCGATCCGCAGATCGTGTGCGATCTCAGATCGTCCCAACTCTTGGATTAAGTATTCGATATTGGGCTCCGGCGTAAGTCTTCAGTCTTCAGGTTTTATCTACACGTTTATTTATTGTAGAGTATGGAGTCTTGTCCAGTGCTGCACTCTTGTTGCCACGTCATCTATACACACCTGCTTCCCGTCCACTCTGTTATCTGTTTGTTCCAGTGCTGCACTCTTGTTGCCACGTCATCTATACACACCTGCTTCCCGTCCACTCTGTTATCTGTTTGTTCCAGTGCTGCACTCTTGTTGCCACGTCATCTATACACACCTGCTTCCCGTCCACTCTGTTATCTGTTTGTTCCAGTGCTGCACTCTTGTTGCCACGTCATCTATACACACCTGCTTCCCGTCCACTCTGTTATCTGTTTGTTCCAGTGCTGCACTCTTGTTGCCACGTCATCTATACACACCTGCTTCCCGTCCACTCTGTTATCTGTTTGTTCCAGTGCTGCACTCTTGTTGCCACGTCATCTATACACACCTGTTTCCCGTCCACTCTGTTATCTGTTTGTTCCAGTGCTGCACTCTTGTTGCCACGTCATCTATACACACCTGCTTCCCGTCCACTCTGTTATCTGCGAGCAGCGCGTCCCCCTGTTTGTTCCAGTGCTGCACTCTTGTTGCCACGTCATCTATACACACCTGTTTCCCGTCCACTCTGTTATCTGTTTGTTCCAGTGCTGCACTCTTGTTGCCACGTCATCTATACACACCTGCTTCCCGTCCACTCTGTTATCTGTTTGTTCCAGTGCTGCACTCTTGTTGCCACGTCATCTATACACACCTGCTTCCCGTCCACTCTGTTATCTGTTTGTTCCAGTGCTGCACTCTTGTTGCCACGTCATCTATACACACCTGTTTCCCGTCCACTCTGTTATCTGTTTGTTCCAGTGCTGCACTCTTGTTGCCACGTCATCTATACACACCTGCTTCCCGTCCACTCTGTTATCTGTTTGTTCCAGTGCTGCACTCTTGTTGCCACGTCATCTATACACACCTGCTTCCCGTCCACTCTGTTATCTGTTTGTTCCAGTGCTGCACTCTTGTTGCCACGTAATCTATACACACCTGCTTCCCGTCCACTCTGTTATCTGTTTGTTCCAGTGCTGCACTCTTGTTGCCACGTCATCTATACACACCTGCTTCCCGTCCACTCTGTTATCTGTTTGTTCCAGTGCTGCACTCTTGTTGCGACGTCATCTATACACACCTGCTTCCCGTCCACTCTGTTATCTGTTTGTTCCAGTGCTGCACTCTTGTTGCCACGTCATCTATACACACCTGCTTCCCGTCCACTCTGTTATCTGTTTGTTCCAGTGCTGCACTCTCGTTGCCACGTCATCTATACACACCTGCTTCCCGTCCACTCTGTTATCTGTTTGTTCCAGTGCTGCACTCTTGTTGCCACGTCATCTATACACACCTGCTTCCCGTCCACTCTGTTATCTGTTTGTTCCAGTGCTGCACTCTTGTTGCCACGTCATCTATACACACCTGCTTCCCGTCCACTCTGTTATCTGTTTGTTCCAGTGCTGCACTCTTGTTGCCACGTAATCTATACACACCTGCTTCCCGTCCACTCTGTTATCTGTTTGTTCCAGTGCTGCACTCTTGTTGCCACGTCATCTATACACACCTGCTTCCCGTCCACTCTGTTATCTGTTTGTTCCAGTGCTGCACTCTTGTTGCGACGTCATCTATACACACCTGCTTCCCGTCCACTCTGTTATCTGTTTGTTCCAGTGCTGCACTCTTGTTGCCACGTCATCTATACACACCTGCTTCCCGTCCACTCTGTTATCTGTTTGTTCCAGTGCTGCACTCTTGTTGCCACGTCATCTATACACACCTGCTTCCCGTCCACTCTGTTATCTGTTTGTTCCAGTGCTGCACTCTCGTTGCCACGTCATCTATACACACCTGCTTCCCGTCCACTCTGTTATCTGTTTGTTCCAGTGCTGCACTCTTGTTGCCACGTCATCTATACACACCTGCTTCCCGTCCACTCTGTTATCTGTTTGTTCCAGTGCTGCACTCTTGTTGCCACGTAATCTATACACACCTGCTTCCCGTCCACTCTGTTATCTGTTTGTTCCAGTGCTGCACTCTTGTTGCCACGTCATCTATACACACCTGCTTCCCGTCCACTCTGTTATCTGTTTGTTCCAGTGCTGCACTCTTGTTGCCACGTCATCTATACACACCTGCTTCCCGTCCACTCTGTTATCTGTTTGTTCCAGTGCTGCACTCTTGTTGCCACGTCATCTATACACACCTGCTTCCCGTCCACTCTGTTATCTGTTTGTTCCAGTGCTGCACTCTTGTTGCCACGTCATCTATACACACCTGCTTCCCGTCCACTCTGTTATCTGTTTGTTCCAGTGCTGCACTCTTGTTGCCACGTAATCTATACACACCTGCTTCCCGTCCACTCTGTTATCTGTTTGTTCC
Source organism: Emmelina monodactyla (assembly GCA_916618145.1). Classification (NCBI taxonomy): domain Eukaryota; kingdom Metazoa; phylum Arthropoda; class Insecta; order Lepidoptera; family Pterophoridae; genus Emmelina; species Emmelina monodactyla. The sequence continues at coordinate 1,178,813 of OU745300.1, forward strand.
AGTGCTGCACTCTTGTTGCCACGTCATCTATACACACCTGCTTCCCGTCCACTCTGTTATCTGTTTGTTCCAGTGCTGCACTCTTGTTGCCACGTCATCTATACACACCTGCTTCCCGTCCACTCTGTTATCTGCGAGCAGCGCGTCCCCCTGTTTGTTCCAGTGCTGCACTCTTGTTGCCACGTCATCTATACACACCTGCTTCCCGTCCACTCTGTTATCTGTTTGTTCCAGTGCTGCACTCTCGTTGCCACGTCATCTATACACACCTGCTTCCCGTCCACTCTGTTGTCTGCGAGCAGCGCGTCCCCCTGTTTGTTCCAGTGCTGCACTCTTGTTGCGACGTCATCTATACACACCTGCTTCCCGTCCACTCTGTTATCTGTTTGTTCCAGTGCTGCACTCTTGTTGCCACGTCATCTATACACACCTGTTTCCCGTCCACTCTGTTATCTGTTTGTTCCAGTGCTGCACTCTTGTTGCCACGTCATCTATACACACCTGCTTCCCGTCCACTCTGTTATCTGTTTGTTCCAGTGCTGCACTCTTGTTGCCACGTCATCTATACACACCTGTTTCCCGTCCACTCTGTTATCTGTTTGTTCCAGTGCTGCACTCTTGTTGCCACGTCATCTATACACACCTGCTTCCCGTCCACTCTGTTATCTGTTTGTTCCAGTGCTGCACTCTTGTTGCCACGTCATCTATACACACCTGCTTCCCGTCCACTCTGTTATCTGCGAGCAGCGCGTCCCCCTGTTTGTTCCAGTGCTGCACTCTTGTTGCCACGTCATCTATACACACCTGCTTCCCGTCCACTCTGTTATCTGTTTGTTCCAGTGCTGCACTCTTGTTGCCACGTCATCTATACACACCTGCTTCCCGTCCACTCTGTTATCTGTTTGTTCCAGTGCTGCACTCTTGTTGCCACGTCATCTATACACACCTGCTTCCCGTCCACTCTGTTATCTGTTTGTTCCAGTGCTGCACTCTTGTTGCCACGTCATCTATACACACCTGCTTCCCGTCCACTCTGTTATCTGTTTGTTCCAGTGCTGCACTCTTGTTGCCACGTCATCTATACACACCTGTTTCCCGTCCACTCTGTTATCTGTTTGTTCCAGTGCTGCACTCTTGTTGCCACGTCATCTATACACACCTGCTTCCCGTCCACTCTGTTATCTGTTTGTTCCAGTGCTGCACTCTTGTTGCCACGTCATCTATACACACCTGCTTCCCGTCCACTCTGTTATCTGTTTGTTCCAGTGCTGCACTCTTGTTGCCACGTCATCTATACACACCTGCTTCCCGTCCACTCTGTTATCTGTTTGTTCCAGTGCTGCACTCTTGTTGCCACGTCATCTATACACACCTGCTTCCCGTCCACTCTGTTATCTGTTTGTTCCAGTGCTGCACTCTTGTTGCCACGTCATCTATACACACCTGTTTCCCGTCCACTCTGTTATCTGTTTGTTCCAGTGCTGCACTCTTGTTGCCACGTCATCTATACACACCTGCTTCCCGTCCACTCTGTTATCTGTTTGTTCCAGTGCTGCACTCTTGTTGCCACGTCATCTATACACACCTGCTTCCCGTCCACTCTGTTATCTGTTTGTTCCAGTGCTGCACTCTTGTTGCCACGTCATCTATACACACCTGGTTCCCGTCCACTCTGTTATCTGTTTGTTCCAGTGCTGCACTCTTGTTGCCACGTCATCTATACACACCTGCTTCCCGTCCACTCTGTTATCTGCGAGCAGCGCGTCCCCCTGTTTGTTCCAGTGCTGCACTCTTGTTGCCACGTCATCTATACACACCTGTTTCCCGTCCACTCTGTTATCTGTTTGTTCCAGTGCTGCACTCTTGTTGCCACGTCATCTATACACACCTGCTTCCCGTCCACTCTGTTATCTGTTTGTTCCAGTGCTGCACTCTTGTTGCCACGTCATCTATACACACCTGCTTCCCGTCCACTCTGTTATCTGTTTGTTCCAGTGCTGCACTCTTGTTGCCACGTCATCTATACACACCTGCTTCCCGTCCACTCTGTTATCTGTTTGTTCCAGTGCTGCACTCTTGTTGCCACGTCATCTATACACACCTGCTTCCCGTCCACTCTGTTATCTGTTTGTTCCAGTGCTGCACTCTTGTTGCCACGTCATCTATACACACCTGGTTCCCGTCCACTCTGTTATCTGTTTGTTCCAGTGCTGCACTCTTGTTGCCACGTCATCTATACACACCTGCTTCCCGTCCACTCTGTTATCTGTTTGTTCCAGTGCTGCACTCTTGTTGCCACGTCATCTATACACACCTGTTTCCCGTCCACTCTGTTATCTGTTTGTTCCAGTGCTGCACTCTTGTTGCCACGTCATCTATACACACCTGCTTCCCGTCCACTCTGTTGTCTGCGAGCAGCGCGTCCCCCTGTTTGTTCCAGTGCTGCACTCTTGTTGCCACGTCATCTATACACACCTGCTTCCCGTCCACTCTGTTATCTGTTTGTTCCAGTGCTGCACTCTTGTTGCCACGTCATCTATACACACCTGCTTCCCGTCCACTCTGTTATCTGTTTGTTCCAGTGCTGCACTCTTGTTGCCACGTCATCTATACACACCTGTTTCCCGTCCACTCTGTTATCTGTTTGTTCCAGTGCTGCACTCTTGTTGCCACGTAATCTATACACACCTGCTTCCCGTCCACTCTGTTATCTGTTTGTTCCAGTGCTGCACTCTTGTTGCCACGTAATCTATACACACCTGCTTCCCGTCCACTCTGTTATCTGTTTGTTCCAGTGCTGCACTCTTGTTGCCACGTCATCTATACACACCTGCTTCCCGTCCACTCTGTTATCTGTTTGTTCCAGTGCTGCACTCTTGTTGCCACGTCATCTATACACACCTGCTTCCCGTCCACTCTGTTATCTGTTTGTTCCAGTGCTGCACTCTTGTTGCCACGTCATCTATACACACCTGCTTCCCGTCCACTCTGTTATCTGTTTGTTCCAGTGCTGCACTCTTGTTGCCACGTCATCTATACACACCTGCTTCCCGTCCACTCTGTTATCTGTTTGTTCCAGTGCTGCACTCTTGTTGCCACGTCATCTATACACACCTGCTTCCCGTCCACTCTGTTATCTGTTTGTTCCAGTGCTGCACTCTTGTTGCCACGTCATCTATACACACCTGTTTCCCGTCCACTCTGTTGTCTGCGAGCAGCGCGTCCCCCTGTTTGTTCCAGTGCTGCACTCTTGTTGCCACGTCATCTATACACACCTGCTTCCCGTCCACTCTGTTATCTGTTTGTTCCAGTGCTGCACTCTTGTTGCCACGTCATCTATACACACCTGTTTCCCGTCCACTCTGTTATCTGTTTGTTCCAGTGCTGCACTCTTGTTGCCACGTCATCTATACACACCTGCTTCCCGTCCACTCTGTTATCTGTTTGTTCCAGTGCTGCACTCTTGTTGCCACGTCATCTATACACACCTGCTTCCCGTCCACTCTGTTATCTGTTTGTTCCAGTGCTGCACTCTTGTTGCCACGTCATCTATACACACCTGCTTCCCGTCCACTCTGTTATCTGTTTGTTCCAGTGCTGCACTCTTGTTGCCACGTCATCTATACACACCTGCTTCCCGTCCACTCTGTTATCTGTTTGTTCCAGTGCTGCACTCTTGTTGCCACGTCATCTATACACACCTGCTTCCCGTCCACTCTGTTATCTGTTTGTTCCAGTGCTGCACTCTTGTTGCCACGTCATCTATACACACCTGCTTCCCGTCCACTCTGTTATCTGTTTGTTCCAGTGCTGCACTCTTGTTGCCACGTCATCTATACACACCTGCTTCCCGTCCACTCTGTTATCTGTTTGTTCCAGTGCTGCACTCTTGTTGCCACGTCATCTATACACACCTGTTTCCCGTCCACTCTGTTGTCTGCGAGCAGCGCGTCCCCCTGTTTGTTCCAGTGCTGCACTCTTGTTGCCACGTCATCTATACACACCTGCTTCCCGTCCACTCTGTTATCTGTTTGTTCCAGTGCTGCACTCTTGTTGCCACGTCATCTATACACACCTGCTTCCCGTCCACTCTGTTATCTGTTTGTTCCAGTGCTGCACTCTTGTTGCCACGTCATCTATACACACCTGCTTCCCGTCCACTCTGTTATCTGTTTGTTCCAGTGCTGCACTCTTGTTGCCACGTCATCTATACACACCTGTTTCCCGTCCACTCTGTTATCTGTTTGTTCCAGTGCTGCACTCTTGTTGCCACGTCATCTATACACACCTGCTTCCCGTCCACTCTGTTATCTGTTTGTTCCAGTGCTGCACTCTTGTTGCCACGTCATCTATACACACCTGTTTCCCGTCCACTCTGTTATCTGTTTGTTCCAGTGCTGCACTCTTGTTGCCACGTAATCTATACACACCTGCTTCCCGTCCACTCTGTTATCTGTTTGTTCCAGTGCTGCACTCTTGTTGCCACGTCATCTATACACACCTGCTTCCCGTCCACTCTGTTATCTGTTTGTTCCAGTGCTGCACTCTTGTTGCCACGTCATCTATACACACCTGCTTCCCGTCCACTCTGTTATCTGTTTGTTCCAGTGCTGCACTCTTGTTGCCACGTCATCTATACACACCTGTTTCCCGTCCACTCTGTTATCTGTTTGTTCCAGTGCTGCACTCTTGTTGCCACGTCATCTATACACACCTGCTTCCCGTCCACTCTGTTATCTGCGAGCAGCGCGTCCCCCTGTTTGTTCCAGTGCTGCACTCTTGTTGCCACGTCATCTATACACACCTGTTTCCCGTCCACTCTGTTATCTGTTTGTTCCAGTGCTGCACTCTTGTTGCCACGTCATCTATACACACCTGCTTCCCGTCCACTCTGTTATCTGTTTGTTCCAGTGCTGCACTCTTGTTGCCACGTCATCTATACACACCTGCTTCCCGTCCACTCTGTTATCTGTTTGTTCCAGTGCTGCACTCTTGTTGCCACGTCATCTATACACACCTGCTTCCCGTCCACTCTGTTATCTGTTTGTTCCAGTGCTGCACTCTTGTTGCCACGTCATCTATACACACCTGCTTCCCGTCCACTCTGTTATCTGTTTGTTCCAGTGCTGCACTCTTGTTGCCACGTCATCTATACACACCTGCTTCCCGTCCACTCTGTTATCTGTTTGTTCCAGTGCTGCACTCTTGTTGCCACGTCATCTATACACACCTGCTTCCCGTCCACTCTGTTATCTGTTTGTTCCAGTGCTGCACTCTTGTTGCCACGTCATCTATACACACCTGGTTCCCGTCCACTCTGTTATCTGTTTGTTCCAGTGCTGCACTCTTGTTGCCACGTCATCTATACACACCTGCTTCCCGTCCACTCTGTTATCTGCGAGCAGCGCGTCCCCCTGTTTGTTCCAGTGCTGCACTCTTGTTGCCACGTCATCTATACACACCTGCTTCCCGTCCACTCTGTTATCTGTTTGTTCCAGTGCTGCACTCTTGTTGCCACGTCATCTATACACACCTGCTTCCCGTCCACTCTGTTATCTGTTTGTTCCAGTGCTGCACTCTTGTTGCCACGTCATCTATACACACCTGTTTCCCGTCCACTCTGTTATCTGTTTGTTCCAGTGCTGCACTCTTGTTGCCACGTAATCTATACACACCTGCTTCCCGTCCACTCTGTTATCTGTTTGTTCCAGTGCTGCACTCTTGTTGCCACGTCATCTATACACACCTGCTTCCCGTCCACTCTGTTATCTGTTTGTTCCAGTGCTGCACTCTTGTTGCCACGTCATCTATACACACCTGCTTCCCGTCCACTCTGTTATCTGTTTGTTCCAGTGCTGCACTCTTGTTGCCACGTCATCTATACACACCTGCTTCCCGTCCACTCTGTTATCTGTTTGTTCCAGTGCTGCACTCTTGTTGCCACGTCATCTATACACACCTGCTTCCCGTCCACTCTGTTATCTGTTTGTTCCAGTGCTGCACTCTTGTTGCCACGTCATCTATACACACCTGCTTCCCGTCCACTCTGTTATCTGTTTGTTCCAGTGCTGCACTCTTGTTGCCACGTCATCTATACACACCTGCTTCCCGTCCACTCTGTTATCTGTTTGTTCCAGTGCTGCACTCTTGTTGCCACGTCATCTATACACACCTGTTTCCCGTCCACTCTGTTGTCTGCGAGCAGCGCGTCCCCCTGTTTGTTCCAGTGCTGCACTCTTGTTGCCACGTCATCTATACACACCTGCTTCCCGTCCACTCTGTTATCTGTTTGTTCCAGTGCTGCACTCTTGTTGCCACGTCATCTATACACACCTGCTTCCCGTCCACTCTGTTATCTGTTTGTTCCAGTGCTGCACTCTTGTTGCCACGTCATCTATACACACCTGCTTCCCGTCCACTCTGTTATCTGTTTGTTCCAGTGCTGCACTCTTGTTGCCACGTCATCTATACACACCTGCTTCCCGTCCACTCTGTTATCTGTTTGTTCCAGTGCTGCATTCTTGTTGCCACGTCATCTATACACACCTGCTTCCCGTCCACTCTGTTATCTGTTTGTTCCAGTGCTGCACTCTTGTTGCCACGTCATCTATACACACCTGCTTCCCGTCCACTCTGTTATCTGCGAGCAGCGCGTCCCCCTGTTTGTTCCAGTGCTGCACTCTCGTTGCCACGTCATCTATACACACCTGGTTCCCGTCCACTCTGTTATCTGTTTGTTCCAGTGCTGCACTCTTGTTGCCACGTCATCTATACACACCTGCTTCCCGTCCACTCTGTTATCTGCGAGCAGCGCGTCCCCCTGTTTGTTCCAGTGCTGCACTCTCGTTGCCACGTCATCTATACACACCTGGTTCCCGTCCACTCTGTTATCTGCGAGCAGCGCGTCCCCCTGTTTGTTCCAGTGCTGCACTCTCGTTGCCACGTCATCTATACACACCTGCTTCCCGTCCACTCTGTTATCTGTTTGTTCCAGTGCTGCACTCTTGTTGCCACGTCATCTATACACACCTGCTTCCCGTCCACTCTGTTATCTGTTTGTTCCAGTGCTGCACTCTTGTTGCCACGTCATCTATACACACCTGCTTCCCGTCCACTCTGTTATCTGTTTGTTCCAGTGCTGCACTCTTGTTGCCACGTCATCTATACACACCTGCTTCCCGTCCACTCTGTTATCTGTTTGTTCCAGTGCTGCACTCTTGTTGCCACGTCATCTATACACACCTGCTTCCCGTCCACTCTGTTATCTGTTTGTTCCAGTGCTGCACTCTTGTTGCCACGTCATCTATACACACCTGTTTCCCGTCCACTCTGTTATCTGTTTGTTCCAGTGCTGCACTCTTGTTGCCACGTCATCTATACACACCTGCTTCCCGTCCACTCTGTTATCTGCGAGCAGCGCGTCCCCCTGTTTGTTCCAGTGCTGCACTCTCGTTGCCACGTCATCTATACACACCTGGTTCCCGTCCACTCTGTTATCTGCGAGCAGCGCGTCCCCCTGTTTGTTCCAGTGCTGCACTCTCGTTGCCACGTCATCTATACACACCTGCTTCCCGTCCACTCTGTTATCTGTTTGTTCCAGTGCTGCACTCTTGTTGCCACGTCATCTATACACACCTGTTTCCCGTCCACTCTGTTATCTGTTTGTTCCAGTGCTGCACTCTTGTTGCCACGTCATCTATACACACCTGTTTCCCGTCCACTCTGTTATCTGTTTGTTCCAGTGCTGCACTCTTGTTGCCACGTCATCTATACACACCTGCTTCCCGTCCACTCTGTTATCTGCGAGCAGCGCGTCCCCCTGTTTGTTCCAGTGCTGCACTCTTGTTGCCACGTCATCTATACACACCTGCTTCCCGTCCACTCTGTTATCTGTTTGTTCCAGTGCTGCACTCTTGTTGCCACGTCATCTATACACACCTGCTTCCCGTCCACTCTGTTATCTGTTTGTTCCAGTGCTGCACTCTTGTTGCCACGTCATCTATACACACCTGTTTCCCGTCCACTCTGTTATCTGTTTGTTCCAGTGCTGCACTCTTGTTGCCACGTAATCTATACACACCTGCTTCCCGTCCACTCTGTTATCTGTTTGTTCCAGTGCTGCACTCTTGTTGCCACGTCATCTATACACACCTGCTTCCCGTCCACTCTGTTATCTGTTTGTTCCAGTGCTGCACTCTTGTTGCCACGTCATCTATACACACCTGCTTCCCGTCCACTCTGTTATCTGTTTGTTCCAGTGCTGCACTCTTGTTGCCACGTCATCTATACACACCTGCTTCCCGTCCACTCTGTTATCTGTTTGTTCCAGTGCTGCACTCTTGTTGCCACGTCATCTATACACACCTGCTTCCCGTCCACTCTGTTATCTGTTTGTTCCAGTGCTGCACTCTTGTTGCCACGTCATCTATACACACCTGCTTCCCGTCCACTCTGTTATCTGTTTGTTCCAGTGCTGCACTCTTGTTGCCACGTCATCTATACACACCTGCTTCCCGTCCACTCTGTTATCTGTTTGTTCCAGTGCTGCACTCTTGTTGCCACGTCATCTATACACACCTGTTTCCCGTCCACTCTGTTGTCTGCGAGCAGCGCGTCCCCCTGTTTGTTCCAGTGCTGCACTCTTGTTGCCACGTCATCTATACACACCTGCTTCCCGTCCACTCTGTTATCTGTTTGTTCCAGTGCTGCACTCTTGTTGCCACGTCATCTATACACACCTGCTTCCCGTCCACTCTGTTATCTGTTTGTTCCAGTGCTGCACTCTTGTTGCCACGTCATCTATACACACCTGCTTCCCGTCCACTCTGTTATCTGTTTGTTCCAGTGCTGCACTCTTGTTGCCACGTCATCTATACACACCTGCTTCCCGTCCACTCTGTTATCTGTTTGTTCCAGTGCTGCACTCTTGTTGCCACGTCATCTATACACACCTGCTTCCCGTCCACTCTGTTATCTGTTTGTTCCAGTGCTGCACTCTTGTTGCCACGTCATCTATACACACCTGCTTCCCGTCCACTCTGTTATCTGTTTGTTCCAGTGCTGCACTCTTGTTGCCACGTCATCTATACACACCTGCTTCCCGTCCACTCTGTTATCTGTTTGTTCCAGTGCTGCACTCTTGTTGCCACGTCATCTATACACACCTGCTTCCCGTCCACTCTGTTATCTGCGAGCAGCGCGTCCCCCTGTTTGTTCCAGTGCTGCACTCTCGTTGCCACGTCATCTATACACACCTGGTTCCCGTCCACTCTGTTATCTGCGAGCAGCGCGTCCCCCTGTTTGTTCCAGTGCTGCACTCTCGTTGCCACGTCATCTATACACACCTGCTTCCCGTCCACTCTGTTATCTGTTTGTTCCAGTGCTGCACTCTTGTTGCCACGTCATCTATACACACCTGCTTCCCGTCCACTCTGTTATCTGCGAGCAGCGCGTCCCCCTGTTTGTTCCAGTGCTGCACTCTTGTTGCCACGTCATCTATACACACCTGCTTCCCGTCCACTCTGTTATCTGTTTGTTCCAGTGCTGCACTCTTGTTGCCACGTCATCTATACACACCTGCTTCCCGTCCACTCTGTTATCTGTTTGTTCCAGTGCTGCACTCTTGTTGCCACGTCATCTATACACACCTGTTTCCCGTCCACTCTGTTATCTGTTTGTTCCAGTGCTGCACTCTTGTTGCCACGTCATCTATACACACCTGCTTCCCGTCCACTCTGTTATCTGCGAGCAGCGCGTCCCCCTGTTTGTTCCAGTGCTGCACTCTCGTTGCCACGTCATCTATACACACCTGGTTCCCGTCCACTCTGTTATCTGCGAGCAGCGCGTCCCCCTGTTTGTTCCAGTGCTGCACTCTCGTTGCCACGTCATCTATACACACCTGCTTCCCGTCCACTCTGTTATCTGTTTGTTCCAGTGCTGCACTCTTGTTGCCACGTCATCTATACACACCTGTTTCCCGTCCACTCTGTTATCTGTTTGTTCCAGTGCTGCACTCTTGTTGCCACGTCATCTATACACACCTGCTTCCCGTCCACTCTGTTATCTGCGAGCAGCGCGTCCCCCTGTTTGTTCCAGTGCTGCACTCTCGTTGCCACGTCATCTATACACACCTGGTTCCCGTCCACTCTGTTATCTGCGAGCAGCGCGTCCCCCTGTTTGTTCCAGTGCTGCACTCTCGTTGCCACGTCATCTATACACACCTGCTTCCCGTCCACTCTGTTATCTGCGAGCAGCGCGTCCCCCTGTTTGTTCCAGTGCTGCACTCTTGTCGCGACGTCGCTGAAGTCGCTCCACGCGCGACACAGTCGCTGCAACTCTGACTCGCGGCGAGTGGCCTCGGATGATACAAACGCGAATCTGCACATCAGTATATAGCTTTAGGGTAGGTACGAGAAAGGAAAGTATCTGAAAATGCCATGTGAAAAGATTACAATACTCGTGACCCTACTGCGTTTATCCCACTATTATTTATAGTCCTACCTACTACCCCTCTAAAACCAGGCCAACACAACAACCATGGTCGAACCCGATTATTCACATCCATTCACAACGTGATTCAGATTCTGACCTGTTGGATTACTCTTTGATAAATTTAAGAACCTTTGCAATCTATGCAAGGATTTTTCAAGCGGTCAAGGCTTCTTTGTGAATCTTGCTGTACCCACCATTAAAGAAATCAGACTAAACGCGGTTACTTTTTTCAGTAACAATCGCAAAGTAAAACTTTTTTTTTTCAGTAGAATCTGTTACAGTTGGATGCCAAATTATGGTAATTTCAATGTTGGGCAAGTCAGTTTTTTTTATAAATTGAGACATTTCAGATTAAATGTTTAACTGAGATTAATTAAAGTTTTATTTTTAATAACAAAGTAAGAATAAGTATTTAATAAGAAATGATGGAAAATTTGAAAAAAAAACGAGGAACATTATTCATCCTTGAGGGCTTCCGTTGCGTGCGGTCCGAAAACGGTTCAAGATACTAAAAATATATGTAAGTATGAAAGAATTATTACCTACTATTGAAATGATCTAAAATAATGTCTGCGACAGTATATGTCTATCTTTTAAGATTAACTCACTAGAACCGTTTTAATGGTAATCAAATTTGGTCGAAATTAATGCAATTGTTAAGATTTGTGTCAACGTAATAATATTAATCTATATCCAAACAAATTTGTTGTTGATTAAGAGTATTTAATTGTAAACAGAATTGTCTTTGACATCACTTAATTTCAATGAATATCTTAGATGATATTACAATTTTAAAATAACACCGATATAAAATTCACCTGCGCCGCATGATGTGCAAAACTTAACGCTGCAAGGAGGAGAGGCGTTGTATGACAAAAGTTGGCGAAAAGTGTAACTCGAGAAAGATCTCAATTTACCTTATAGTATAGTATAGTATAGCGAAAGGAGTAATATATCAATGGGGAAAGGGGTTTTACTAAGAATTTAACGCGTGCAAAGCCGTGGGCTAGTCTTGTATAAGCTGCCACACTGTTATTGATACGTACGTAACGGATACCGGTCTTGTAAACTAAATACCGATTCACCTTAGTAAATGTTTCTATTTACTTAATCAATTTTTAAAGTTCAATTACAACTCTTACTTATTCACAATAATCTATAAAATTTAACGGGCCTTAGATATGCAAGATTTCCAAAACTTAAAGAATAAAAAAACGCGCGTCTTATTTCGGTAAAAAAGCACTGGCTGCTACGATATTATATTTCATAAATTGTCGTCTGCGAAAAAAGTTTACATTATTTCTCTTACTCTTACGGGCGTCTCAATTTATTTGTATAACTATGATCTTACGATCTACCAACTTAGTATTCTGGCATTGCTATTGATTCTTTTTTTATAAAGATTGTGGTTGTAAGTTAGAGCAAAGTTTACTGTATTTAAGACGAGGGTGAATAGTCAATTATTACTTAACATTATGCTTTACCAGCCTATGCCTACTTAAACAAATTACACAGAATTAAAATTAGACAAATACAATTAGCTTATTTTAGTAATAAATGCAGTAGGTTTACCAGTCATGGATTTATATTATTTAAACAACTAGTAGAGACACGAGTCATGCACCTTTTGAAGTCAATATAGTGAAAAATATAAAGTTAAATAAGGACAAAATTAATCGAAAAATAACAAAAGATTGATAAAATATATTTTTAACCTTCTAAATGATGGCAATCGTACCTGTCGTTGACAGTCTTCATGTTGGCGAGCTGCTCCGTGACGTCAGCGGTGTTGTCCGCCTGCGCGCACGCAGCTATGTTCTGTAGTACCTGCACAATACACTTTATAGGTTATTTAGTATCTTATGCTAAACATTTCAATAAAAAGTCAGTAGCTGTCTAATACACCACTAAAAAACGGGTCAATGACTTTTCGGACACAAAAAACTCGGACACCTTGGTAAAAAATAATATTAAAATTGAAAAACCATAGTTTGGCCAAGGTGTCCGAGTTTTTTGTGTCCGAAAAGTCATCGACCCTAAAAAACGTGATTATTATTTTTTTACTAAAAAACGCAAACTAAAATATTATTACCTACTAACAATACAATACAAATGTAACGTGAAAAAGTTTAATAACGATTACGTTTAATTACCTTATTTTTACTCTCGAGCATGGACCTGTAGTAGGTAGTCCGAGAGAAGAACGAGCGGTGGTACTCATAGCGCTCTTCTACCTCCTCACTGTTGAACAAATAAAAATAGTAATTCATCAATATTAGAAACAGAAATCCTACTAATATTATAAATGTAAAAGTTTGTGAGGATGGATGGATGGATGGATGGATGTTTGTTACTCTTTCACGTAAAAACTACTGGATGGATTTTGATGAAACTTTACAGTAATATAGCTTATACATCAGATTAACATATAGGGTACTTTTTACCGCGGGAAAACTTTTCATTCCCACGGGAAACCGACTTCTACGCGAACGGAGTCGCGGGCGGCCACTAGTTACTAATAAATATGACCGTGCCTGAGAACATAATTAAAGCTATACCTAAGTAAAAATTTAAACGTGAAACAATAATTATTGCTTGAAGGGTAAAAAAGTCCTTTGATCCCATGTAGTGCTACGCCTTCGACTACGATTGCTACGCCGTAGCACCTTATTTGGTTGTAGCTTTAAATACTCAAAAACTTATACTTATCCTAAGCACACATTAAACAAATATGTTTACGCTTTCATCGGAATCGTATATTATGCGAATGTTAATGCCAATTATAGACAAAACTTCTCTTTTTAGTAAAAGTTAGGTTATGTAACTATATGAACAGGTACTGACCGCGTGGTGCCCCCCCCGCCTTGCCAGCGCGTCCTCGGCCCGGTCCAGCCAGGCCGCCACCTCGCGCTGCCCCGCCTCCAGGCTCTGGTGCTGCACCAGCAGCTGGCGGTACTGGTGGATCCTGGCCGGCACCGTGGCGCGCACGCGCACCAGCGACTCCTTCTGCCGCTTCAGCTGGCCCATGCTGGCCTCCACCTCCTCGCGGGGCAGGTCGGCGATCGAGTTCTGGAGGGTTCTGAGGGGAAAGTGATACAGCTGATTGATAGGTATGGAAATGAAAACCTTTGCTAAATTATAAAGATGTAATAATCAGAGGTAAGACTTAGATATGGGCATAACGTGACAGGTGGTCAGCGGAGTTTTTTTGTTTAGAGTAATATCTTCCTTGTATTTTATGTAAGACGTCAAATAAAATATGTATCTTTTCTTCTAGACTTCAAAAAACAATTGTTTCTGTAAAGTTATAAATACCCTTTTATTAATGTGCTAACACTTACAATATTTCTAATACATATCTGTTGCTCAATAAGTTACTAGAAAGTACCATTACAGAACATATATGTTACAAACCTGCTGATATTCTTGAACAGTTCCTCATTGGGCTCGACCTGCTCGTTGAGCTGCAGCAGCTGGTCGATGTACAGCTGTATGTCGGCGGTGGTGGCGCGCGGCTGCCGTCCCAGCAGCTGGTCGGCGGAGGCCAGCCAGGCCTGCAGCAGCGACGACGACGACGACAGCTCGCGGCGGTGGCGGAGCGCGTCGCCGCCGCGGACGTAGCTGGGGTACACGACACGAGGTTATAGTAGCACTAGTGGCGGTCTCCCGTGGGAATGAGAAGTTTTCCCGTGGTAAAAAGTACCCAATGTGTTATTCTGATGTATAATCTATATTACTGCAAAATTTCATCCAAATCCGTCCAGTAGTTTTAACGTGAAAGAGTAACAAACATCCATACATCCTCACATACTCACAAACTTTCACATTTATAATATTAGTAGGATTAGCATTAACATTAAGTTGTTCGTTTGCTAGCTTCATTAAAAAATCAGAAACAAGACGTCGTCAGATATTTCTAGAGTATACCTACTACTTTGAAATAAGACACCTCTAGAAATATTCCGTGTTAAACAACCACATTGATGTCTTGAATTGAATCTCGACATAGTAAAAAGTTAACATCGGTGGGTGATTGTCAAAAACAGAGTTTTCGTCTTGTCCGAGGCCTAAACTCCATGAAATTTTGTCTTATTATTATTGTTTTTTTTTTGAAAGTGTTAATATATAGACACTTAGTACAATACTGTATTAAGCAAAATTTATATAACTGGATTTAAAATATTTTTTACAGTTTAATTTTCTAAGCTCTTTTGCGCGTCCTTTACTCCCTTATTTTTTCCTGTGAGTTGTAGTATTCTAAATTATTAAAATAAGAATGTAATTTTAATATATTTTATTTTAATGCATTTGATGGTATTGTGAATTAATTTTAATATAAATTACATAAACTTTCGACGTAATGAACGAAATGGTTTTGTCCGAGCAAAAAACCCTAATTTGATCTTGAAAAAACCGTTGATCTATCACTATTAAAACACTTCCCTACTAATTCGAGTGAACACCCTCGGAACTAGCTGGTCATCCGTCAACAATTCGCAGGAAGCAGACGTGCGTTGTGCTCGACGCTTATAAATTAAAAATATTTTTCGTCTAGATTGTGGAGTTTCGTCAGGTAAGTGCCTAATTTCTTCGATACATGTTTTTATGCTACAATATTTACAGATTGCTTAAATATTTTTATATCTATAGTCTAGCTCAAATGGCATGCACGTGGCAAAAAGAAGTTATTTTAAAAAATACGAAAATATGTGTTTTCTAATTTCATTGTCCCTATTTCTATGTATTTTTTTGGCATCACGCGTCAAAGAAATTAGATTTTGTACACAGAAATTATAACAAGAAGGAAAGAGAGAAAGTTATCAGTAAAGAAAAGCTGCGAAAAGGACTATATAATTTTTATAATAAACATATTAACTGTGATTATTCATGTTTCAAGAGAAAATTCATAAAATTTAAATGAAAACAAAACTTAGTTTTATTTGTTTAATTCTTGTTTTTACAATATATCTGTTTTAAAAATATATCTGTTTTTATTATTATTATTAAAGCTAGAAGTGTTACTTGTTAATTTGTAGGTTTAGACAACATCTACAATGTATGTTATTTTTTAAAGAATAATTATAAAAAAAATGTGCCAAAGAAATTATGCATTTTAGGCCATTTTCTGATAATCACCCCAGTGTCAATATGTAAGTTCGTTAGGTTGTAATCGTGCGATTGAAATTTAGTTTTTTTAGAGGGTTTGTAAAGTAGGCAATTTTCAGTAAGTAGTAAAATAAGTAATTTTCATGAGAAACTTATCATTGGGAATGTCGTTAGCATATTAATGTATATGAACATTAGTTTCTTTTGAAAAAAGATGTTAAAAAAAGATAAAAGTCAAACATTTTTGACCAAGTCGTAAAAAAATTACGAGGGCACCCGTGCGGATAAGTATTTTAATGTTTAAAGACTAAAATCTTTTTTAATTTTGGTATTTGGTAAACATAAAACATCCTGCTAAGCAGCTAACAGTAGTAGTTATGAAAGCAACTTACGGTTCGGCCTCGTCCCACACTCTCTCCCACCGCTCGGTGATCTCCACGTACTTCCTCTTGACCTCGGCGGCGATGTCGTCGCGGCAGGTGGCGGCCAGGAAGCCGGCCGCGTCGCCCAGCAGGCGGTGCCGCTCGCGCCACACCGTGAGCTCCTGGAAGAACTCCAGCCGCTCGTCCTCCGACACCCGCAGCATGTGCTGCGCGCGGTCCAGCCACGAGCCGAAGTCGTCCACGAGCGACGACCAGCGCTGCCAGTGCGAGATCACCTCCTCGATCACGCTCCGCGCGCAGCGGACCTCGGACGACACCCGCTTCCAGGTGTCGGCTACCTCGCGGAGGAACGCGTCGATCTCGCGCGCCTCCGTTCGGTCTACTCTACAGACTCGCTTGTACTCCTCCGCGACTTGCTTTATATCGATATAGGCGCGGTCGAATTCTTGGAATATCCGGTTTTTCGTAACAAAATTATCGTAATCATCTAGTAAGGCACGGGCGTCGTCGACTCGGCCGAACTTGCCGGTCCACGCGGCCAGCTTGGCCCTCGTCAATTCTGTAAAAGCTACGATACAACACTTATGTTCTAGGTACTTTAGTCTCGCTTTTCTCTGCGGCGCCCTCTCGGCGACCTCCTCCAGTCTGTCCTTCATGTGCTGGAGTCGGTCGGCGGGCACTCGGGAGGCTTCGGGCGACCGCAGCGCGGCTTCGAATCGTTCGGCAATTTCCGGCAGGCCGGCGAAGAACGAGGAGTGTTCTTCGAGCTTCTCGCTGATGACGGCCGCGGTCCTCTCGTCCAGCGAGGTGGGGATCTCATCGAAGTACAGCAGCAGCTCCGCCGTGGCCAGCCACTCGCCCACGGCTCGCAGACCTGAAGGCAGGCCGGCGTCCAGCGCCCACAGCCAGCGCCGGTGCAGCCGCTCCAGCTGCGTCCACAGCGCCGCCAGCTCGCGCCACGACTTGGGCGCGATGGCCACGAGGCTCTGCGTGTACATCAGCTTCTCCAGCTTGAGGTAGGCGGGCTCCCGCGCCAGCCGCTCCCCCTCGGCCCGCACGTAGTCCTGGTAGTTGCTGGGCAGGGACCGACTCTCGTACATTCGACTGAGGGTGCTCACTCTCTCTGTGAGCCACATTCGTAATTCTTCGTATTCTTCTTGGACCGCCGCTACGGCATCCGGCCCCGTCGTCTGTTCGAAAACAATCCAATATAAAATCACCATATTGTTAGGGCCACACATATACAGGGTGATTGGTAATGCGATACATTCCTTCTAAGAGGTTAAAGTAGAGCTTAAGCAGTCCGTTAAGTCATATCATACCATGTCCGAAAATTGATATTTCTGAGATATGCAACATTTAAAAATTTTTCTAATCAAAGATTTTTTATAATCATTTTAGAAGTTCAAATGCATCCTTTTAGTGAAAAATTCAAAATTAAGTTTAATGTTTTGTTGTTTTATGGTAGCTTGATAACTAAAATGATATTTGAGATTCAAATTTGCTAAAACTAATCTTCCTTATTTTAGAAAAAGTCAAGAAACCAAGAACAACTTTTAAGAAAAGTTAAGTATTATGGCAATAAAAAGCGATTTTCTAAAAAAAGACCAAATAATGTTGCGTACAAATTACATAAAAAACTTCCCCACTTCATTAGTTATTAAAAAAGGTTCATTGTTCATACTAAAACTAAGTATTTGATTAACAACTCTACTAAGAAAGAAGTAACCTCTCTCTTAGAACGCCTCTACTTTGTGGTTACAGCGCACTTTTGCAGTGTTTTCTTTGTTTGATGTCGCCGTCTTGCACAGGGATAATGCAATAACATTAAGGTCTGCCTTACTCTTGAAATGGTATCATTTAAGATCCTTGCCTTCGAAGACTTTTTGTATCGATGCTGTCGCGTGTTAAGTAAACGCATGTACATTATCGCAACTGTATCGATGCAAAGACAATACTAACGCATCGCGACTGAATCGTGGCTATGAAGGCACACAGTCAGCGGCTGCTAATCTACGGTATCGATGCGAACGCACGACAGCATTGCTACAAAAAGTTGCTGTGGGCAAGGGCCTTCTGTAATGAAGAATACACAGACATTCTTCTTATTTACGGATTGTGTAACGGCAACGCTGTTACAGCAAAAAAGTGCTTGTTTCGTTTCCGTAATCGACGTGTGTCAAACGTTAGAGTGTTTTCGGGGACGTATCGACGTCTCAGAAAAATAAAGCTGGTATCCACCCGAACAAGGGAATCTAGAAGACTTCGAGTTTGGCGGAGTAGAAGAAGAAATTATAGATGTTTTTCGCAGAAATATAGCAACCACCACAAGAGCTGGCAACATTGACCAAATAAAAAACAACAAGTGATGTGTAGTGATTAATGAAAAATATGTAGTTAGCTTTCTTTCTTTTAATAGAAGTAACTTTTTCCGCTACACACGCTACACACTTGAAGGCTTGGCTTTTCAGAAAATTTATTTATTTAACGGCAGGAGTTAAACTCATTTTAACGGGTTTTACGCGTTTATTTTATTATTTTTGATTTTCCGACGTTTCGACATTTTTACAAATCAAAAATAATAAAATAAACGCGTAAAACCCGTTAAAATGAGTTTAATTTCAAGTAATAATAATCGCGTAAATCTAAGAAGTTATATTAACGGCAGGAGGCCTACCATAAACTCTTATTGCGATTCAGTTTAGGACCTTAACTGAACTGCTTCGCTTATTCGTACCACAACGTTACTGAAACAAACCTAAACTGGGTCGCTAGTTAGTAAGCGATTCAGCTGAAATAGTTCATTCTTTTGCAAGCAAATTCGTACTATGACGTGACATTTCAACCTAAACTTAATAGCTTAATGTCAAATTAAGCGATTCAAAAAAAGTTGCTTCTTTCGTTGCGTGAAGTGAATCGTTTTGTTAATTACTTTTTAAAAATAGTGAGAATATACGTATTTCAGTTCAATATTTAGTGGGTTTTATAAAAATATGTAAATAAAGGGTAAAAATTGTGATTAGCAGAGAATTTATAAAAATATTTACGGCCCTAAAAAAACTCTTGCGGCTAAAAGCCCTAAGTTGGCAAGCCAGGAATAATACCTGTCAAATCAAATATGAGTGCGTTCAAAAACGTATTTTATTCATTTTTACGACAACACTAAACAGACATTTAATTAGTAATTAGAACTACTATCATTTAATTAGTGCTAAAAATAGTTTAATGTGGTATAATTTGATGCTAACTAGTGCAATTTTAAAATGTATTTTGTATTTTTTTCATAAATAAAAACCTTTACCAATCTTTATAAATTAGGTTTCGAAACGCAACTTATTTAGATCGAGTAAAAGAGATTTAAGCAACGACTGTAGAGCGTCATTTCTTTCTCACATTGCGGACCACAGACAAAACTCGTTCATTCGTTCCTCCGTGCGCGATTCAAACGCCACTCACCATTAAACACTTCATGGTACGAATCTTAGCAATTCAGTTTAGGAACCTAAACTGGATAGCATCGGAATTGAATCGCAAACTAAAAGTTGATGGTAGGCTTACAGATCCTAAATGTTATTGCATTATCCCTGTGCAAGACGTCGACATCAAACAAAGAAAACACTGCAAAAGTGCGCGGTAACCATAATGTAGAGGCATTCTAAGAGAGAGGTTACTTCTTTTGTTAGTAGAGTTGCCAATCAAACACTTAGTTTTAGTATGACAAATGTACCTTTTGTGAATAGCTAATGAATTGGGGAAGTTTTTTATGTAATTTGTACGCAACATTATTTGGACTTTATTTAGAAAATCGCTTTTTATTGCCATAAGACTTAACTTTTTTAAAAAGTTGTTCTTGGTTTCTTGACTTTTTCTAAAATAAGGACGATTATTTTTAGCAAATTTGATTTTAAAATATCATTTAAGTTATCAAGCTACCATAAAACAACAAAACATTAAACTTAATTTTGAATTTTTCACTAAAAGGATTCATTTGAACCTCGAAAATGGTTGTTTTTTTTAAACAATCTTAAATGTTGCATATTTCAGAAATTATCAATTTTCGGACATGGTATCATATCATAATTGACTGCAAATAAGCTCTACTTTAACCTCTTCGAAGGAATGTATCGCATTACCAATCACCCTGTATAAATCGTTGATGTATGTACACTAAATGAATATAAATATAAATTATGATTGTATAATTTCTAAAAGAGTGCCGAGAGTTTTTTCTGTCAGCTTTTTCTCTCGGTCTACTACGACCATTGCTGATGAATGTAGGGGTGTCCCGTGACATATTTTTTTATTTTTTATTTTATGCTTTTGTCAATGTATAAGAGATTAGTTTTTAATCCTACGTACAATAAAGTAATTTCATTTCATTTAATTTTATTTCATTTCGTTGCCGCCCACCCACCTTCGGCTCCGGGTACTTGTGCAGGAACTGCGCCACGTAGGTCATGATGGAGCGCTCGTCGGGCTTGTCCACGTCCACGTCCTCGGCGTCCAGCAGCCGCGCGATGCCCAGCTCTTCCTCCGCCACGTCGAAGGCGTGTTCCAGCCGCTGGCGGTTGGTCTTCCGCTTCATCTCCGCGAGGTTGATGAGGTTCGCCTTGATCGCGTCGATGATGGCCAGGAACGCGATGCCGTCGCGCCAGGACGGACCGAAGTCGGTCACTTGGATGTTGGAATCCCTGAGGACAACAAACAGTATGTCAATTATACATTTTTATGCAACTCTACAGAAAGATTTGATGCTTTAAGCTTCTCTACGTTTTGGTGCAATTAACCTGTACAATTTAATCCCTACTAATATTATAAATGCGAAAGTAACTCTGTCTGTCTGTCGGTCTGTCTGTCTGTCTGTCTGTTACGCCTAAACCATTGAACCGATTTTGTTGAAATTTTGTATAAATAAAGAACTAAACTTTGGAAAGGACATAGGGTACTTTTTACCGCGGGAAAATTTCTCATTCCCACGGGAAACCGACTTCCACGCGAACGGAGTAGCGGGCGGCCACTAGTATGAAATAAACTGTAACGACAACTACAACTAATTTTATTTCTTTGACCAGAAAGTACATCGTATGCATCTTACTTGGGCAGCGCGTTGGCGACCCACTGCAGCAGCGTCTTCCTGGCGCCCTGCTTCCAGCGGTCCTCGGCGCGGTGCGTGGGCGTGGCGGAGCCCGACTCCTGCGACATCACGGACGCGCACCGGGACCCGCCCAGGTACTCCAGCGCGCGGCTGTTCTCCTCGATCTGGTGTACGAAAATGTTAACTGGGTTAGGATGAAATCCTATCGTGACCGCATGAGTAATCAATACACTCATGTTCTTGACATTCTTCAAAGGAAACACCTTTTTGTATAATTTTACTAAACAACAAAACATGATTTTAAACAGTTTTTCCGTACATTGAGAAGTTTTATCGAGAAGGAAGTACATCAGAAATAGTACATTACGCGTTTGGTAACTATTTTGGCATAACATTTTGTAGACATTTTTAAATTCGGCAGGCATATCAAAATATGGCTAGCAGACTAAGTATGTAGAAGTTTTTTTACGTTATCATAATGTAATTATTTAACGAGAGGACGACGTTTCAGACATATAATTTAGAAATCCAATATTCTTAAAAGTTGGTACCAATATATTAATTGCTAAAATTTTAAAATTTCAACCAACTTGTTCCAACCAATAGCAGATTGGGTTGCGTAAATAAAGATTAGCCAAGACATTTAATTTGCTAAAAAGCACTTTTTGACATACCTAATGTAAGTAGTAAAATAGTTTGTTAACATTCAAATTAACAGTTTCAAATCTAGACTACGATTTTAGTGTTACTATGTAGATATACAAGTGTGTAGTGTGTTATTATCACTAACCAAATACAATTAAAGTTCAAATAAGTGTATAAAAAAACATTGCAAGCATGAACTCCATAATATTGTTGGACAAATAGTTACATCTGATTTAATTAAACTTACAAACATCACGATGACTCACCTGAATCAGTCAATCTTAATTACCAGTTGATTTTCTTTTCAACTTAAAATTATTCACTTTGATTGAACCATAAAGAAAAATTGTTAAAGACGGCATTAGGGAGCTTAATTTTGGCGCAACAATACCTTTCATTATTGATTTATTTACAGATTTAACAGGGAGGGAAAGAGCTAAATGTAAATTAAGATTTTAAATATATAAGGCCAATTACAGGCTCCAAGTCGAGTATACATATATTCATGCTAGCGTTGTTTTAATACAGTGTAAGTGCAAGCAGTGGCTACCTACCTTGGGTCCTCTGTCCTGTGGGTCCAATTTATGTCAGTAGCTTGCGCAAACAAAATTAGTTCAAGCCAATTAAAATGACACCAGTATAGTTCTACATTAGTTACATCATTATTTTTATAAGGATTGTAGTAAACAGCCATTTAAAAGTAATATGCAGAAGAAAAAAATGCATAATATGCAAAGGTTGAAATATGCATCATATAGATACGATATAAATTCGTGATAAATAGGGGTATTAAACATAGAAAGCAGTTTTCTGCTATTGGCTGTTTCATTTTGTTAACACAAATTATATAAATTTATTTAACATCTCACATATTATCTCTTAGTGCCAATAATTGTGGGAACACGATTTAAGTCGGTGTTTTATCACTACGGTGACTACTTTTCATCAAATATATGTGCTATTCTGTCTACACATTTACTAATTAGATCAATAATTTCTACTTATTATTTTATTTACTCAATAATTATTATTACTTATATTCATGTGAATTATGTATTATACGCAAAAAACGTGAAAAATTCAATACCTATGCTGAAAACTACAATTTTGTATTTTTAAAAATAAATTACAAATTGTAATAAAACAAACAATTCATTCATTTATTGTAATTTTACCACAAGTAATGATGTCAGATTATGGTGTACGTGTAGTTAACCGCAACCAATATTTTACAACTTGAATACAACACGCGTTATAATACAAATTGCCAGTTGATAGACAAGTACATGTTAACACACACGTTTTACACTCGATTACTCTTGTCCAACTGCATAATCTATCCTTCATTCATTTCCATTTACTTACTATTTCCATTTCCTTTCCTTTTTCCACTCACTTACTCTTTACATCTATCTTATCTTTTCACTCTTAGTAAGTTACTCTATCCATTTACTTACTCTTTCCACATCCTTCCTCTTTCCCTTTCCATTCCCTATCTCTTCCATCCCTATCATCTCTTCCCGTACCCGTCGTAGTTCCCTACCTGGAAGTACAGTATGATGGTCCAGATGAGCCCCAGCACGACGGCCGGCCGCCCGTCCACCAGGTCTGCCGCGTTGATGTTCACCAGCTTGATCCGCTTGCCGGCCAGGAACCGCAGCGCCGTGTTGGCGTTGGACAGGAAGTGCGGGCGGCGGAGGACGCGCCCGCGCTCCATTGGCTAAAGGGGTTGAAGAGGAAGTTAGCTAAGATTTGTGAGAAGGACTGGTAAGTTGGATTTCGACAAATGTTATTGATTGCAAGAAGGAATAAAGGTGGCTTAACTATAAGAGCTTCCTCTACAGTGTAGAATCTACACAAAAAAAAATCCCAAAAAAAACTTATTGCAGAATTTGGAAAGAAAAAAACAAATTTTTAAAGTAACGCTTTGAAAGAATTGAGGACAATGCGACAAGAATTACGACTGGGAGTTTTTATCACATTTTTTACAAAAGACATATCTTGCATACGAAATGTAACAAAGTCGTATATCGGACCTACTTATCTCTATCGAGCGACTTTACATGTATTTGGTACAAGTCTAGTGAATCTAATCCTGACATGACAATAGCACATAGCATGCCATCCACCGCAGTGACTAATCGCTATATTTAGCTCTTCTAAAATAGTAGTGAAACAATCGCTAGTATATTTATGCCAAAGCTGACCCGTCGCCGGCGCCTTGGCAGCTGCAGCAGCATTAAAGCAGCAGCTACTTCTAATGAGGTATTGTACTTATTCGCTCAGGAATTTATTGTCATCTTTACGGTATCGGTCGAGTTTAAAATAGATTAGTAAAACTTTATAGAAGTTTTCTTTACAAAATTTAAAGGAATACAAAGTTTAACGCAATATTTCTATTTTTTTATTTAAGTTGTGGTAAAGCCTAGTAGCCATCGAACCGTTACCTTATGATAATCCAGTTTCTTAGCCTGAAGGCTATCACAAATATTTCAGTATAACTTAGTTCTTACCAATTTCTCTCCGGACAGTACTTCAAGTAGCGCAAGTAACCGCGTGCCATCTCGCAGGTCGTAGATCAAGTCGTCTATGCGAAGCGGCGGGATGCGCTGCAGACAACATACGTGCTCTGTACTCACACGCATTACAAGAAAGGGGAAGAAAAGAGATGACTATATCATTGGAGTTTCTACCAAGGAACTTATGGAGATCTTAAGTTGCGACCGAGCAAAGGTGCGCCGTCATTTAATTGCAACTGAAAATGTATCTCGAACAAAAACTAATTATTTCTTAAGTTTGTAGATTTTTATATCCGGAGAGAGTATTAATTCCAAATTTTATTTTAATTAAACGGGTGCAACTTCAAATATAGGTACCGAAAATAGTTTTTTTACCTTTGATAAATGTGAGTTAATCCAATTAACAAATGTTTTCTTCTGAACCCTTTCTTGTTCATCTGTAACAAAAAACAAATTGCTAATAACTTATGGCTTTATAAAACAATCCAAACATATAACTAGTACATACAAAAAAGAGTCTTAAAAGTAGAGGCACCGTGATACCGTAACTTTTTATTAAATAAACTGTTAATTACGTAGGCTAATGAAAATACAAATAATGTTTGTCCCAATCATTTGGCTATGATATAATCTGTATGTTTATCCGTGTCCGGGGCAATCGTGACCTGCGGCCGCATCACAAGTGAATCATGATCATTGTTTGCCAACTGCGAGTACGCTGCAGCCAAGTTCACTGCACTCAGACATCAACAGAATTTATATCTACGACCAACTAGCCGAGAATCCTAATCTGCTCATTATATTATCTGTCTCCAACACTCAGTTCAATAATAATGAAAAAACGGCAAGCATGCAAGTATGTGGAGTCTGTGAAGAAAGAAAATAAAGAGGTCCAATGAATGTTAATTAAAATATTTATAGATATAATTCAACTCAGACAGAGGTTATAATTCATTTTGATTGCATCGTTCGTATATGTTTTGCAAAACTTAATGAACTTAAACAAGTCCAGTCTTTTAATACAGTATTGAGATCGTAAATCTTGTCGCCAATAAAACGTTTGGAAGGTTATGTATAATATAATATACTATAATGACCGTATTGTAATTTTCAAGACTGTAGAATACTAGTGGCGCCCACGACTCCGTTCGCGTAGAAGTCGGTTTCCCATGGGAATGCGAAGTTTTACCGCGGCAAAAACTACCTTATATGTTATTCTGATATATAATCTATATTACTGTAAAGTTTCATTAAAATCCGTCCAGTATTTTTACGTGAAAGAGTAACAAACATCCATACATACTCACAAACTTTCACGTTTATAATATTAGTAGGATGACTACCTATAGAATCAATAATCCGCTTCTAATCTACGGCTGTAATCCAAACTATTTCCAGTTTATGAGTTCATAGACTTCTTATAACTCTGTAAACAGGAACCAAACCGGCGGAAATAAATAAACCATCGATTGAGAAAGTGGAACGCAATCGTTTCATTTTTTATCGATTTCAGACCGTATAAAACTGGAATATGAAAAACTGAAAACTTTATGTCGTGACTCGTAAAAGGACCGAATGATAAATCATATCGAATGCATTAGCCGTAGTTAGAAACTGGTTGAATTTCAGTGATTCCCTATCCCCGTAGGGTTCCCGCGGGCCGTCAATTCGTAGTCACGCAGGCTGTCACACGGCGCACGCAGCTGGCACCGACTGACACTGCTTGCAGCCATCGGACGATCTTTGATTAATCAGGGATGCTTCTACTGCGAGCACAGTTCTAGGAATCGAACACACTTGTATGCCAGATTTATATTGGCATATTTATCGATCGACAATATTAAAACGTGCGTCTCTTAAATCATGTGATATTATTTAGAGTATAGGTAGTTGTTATCATCACAAACATATTTGGAATTAAAGTTATTCAAAAAAATTTCCACAAGGATATTTAAATTCGCAAGGAAAAAGTCATAATAAATCAGTGACACACGCTAATATGCATTATTTTACCAAAAATCCTGGTCCCATTAATGTTATACATTCAAGATTATAAGAAGCATATTTTTAAGCAACCCCGGGTACCACAATCAATACGATAATGTCCACATTCTATTCGTGTACTTAACTGACAATGTGACAAATTATCATCTATCTATTGCTCAACAAAGGTCAAATCAATCATGCTACATTGAATCATTTCATTTTACTGTGATCAATTTCATCTGATCTTAAATGTTGTTAATGCACTACCATTGCTATCATTGTGATAGCAGCCCTGGAAACATTTAAGGCTGCTTCCTGATTCTTTCAAAGTTTATTAAATCGCGTGCTGCGTCTGGTTCATGCATTTATGTAAACATTTTTGGTAAACGATCCACCGCTTCTGTAGGCCGTTATATTGTCGAAGTATTTGGTACCGGGATTGTTAATAAAAGATACGGAAAAGTAACGTTGTTTGGAAACGATGTTATCTTTTTGGGTTATCCTTTCATGACATTAATGTGTTTTCTTCCGCAAGCATACTTTTTCTATAATTTTTACCTAAAACTAGCATTTAGGATTTAAAAATGGTTTTTTGTTTAAACTGGACTGAGCAAACAGGTTTTGTAGTTATAATGCAAAGTTGCGATGCGATAGCTTCTATCTCGTAAACACAGATTAGAATGTTCGTAATAATTCGAATGTCTAGTATATTTTACTTTCCATATTTTAACTTATAAGGTTTTAATTTATGGTGATGATGATATTTGATGATATTATACTGCCCCAAATTTGTCTTTTGGTAGTTACGAGGTCAAACTCATCTTAGATCATTGAATTAGTTCACCAGTAGCGCGCGCGCCGGTCTAACACTGTAAAATTGATGCAAATTGGATCGCTCATAAAAATAAACCAGGTTAACTTATTTATGCACTTGACTTGGTTCGCATTTGACAAAAGCAATTATAATAGCAACAATGATGAAAAAATACTAAACAAAAACGAATGAAATAATACTAGCTAGAACCCGGGGGTTTTGCGAGAAATCCAATACGGTGTAGATTACAGCAAAACATCGATTCAGTGGTATTGACGTGAATATGGCTTTGGCCACGCTTTCAAATATTTTTCCCATGGGAATGTGACTTATTTCCACGGAAAAAAGTATGATCTTCCCGGTCGAACAATCTTCAGTAGAAATATCATTATAATCGTCAAACATACACATTTTCGCATTTATAATATTGAAAGAGTGTCAGGGATGAAATTTGGAATCCATTTGGTATGTAGTTCGGTCGCAAGCGCTGACTAGTTATCGCGTAGTATGAATTAATATTACTGGAAAAATAACACTATCGCTGTATAGAACTATCATTTGGCCCCTTAAAATACTTAAAAATTAAATATGTTTGGTACACAACACAGTAAATACTCAATAAAGACAAAGCGTCGTAAGGGGCAGGCGATCTTCATGAATTTTAATCTGTTTTTACATCTATGAAGCAACACTGTAACGATCAATTAAAGATCACAACAATGCCTTTTCATTACACCCATCATTAGGACTAATAAATTCTGATTGTGATTCGCGGCTCGTAAAGCGTTACTTCTCAACACGTTAATTGGTGACGGTGTGATGACGTCATCACCGCCATGATGGCTATGGCGGCGCTGGCGCCGGAAAGTCAATGTCAGTGGGCGTGGTCGAGGCTACAAAATAAAACTAGCCAAATCATTATGTGGTCGTTGGATGTTAAAAGAGTATTTTAGGATCACCTGTGAATATGCGATGAGAAGAAAGTCATCGTGATTTAACAGAATCGTTTAAAGTCTTTTGTTTTTTATCTACAAAAAGGTATAGTCTTCCTGCATCAACAAAACTATCTTAACAACATGTTGGTCGATTGTTCTTGTAACTAGATCTAGAACAACACGTTCCCATTACTCCGAAACCGAATGTATATTGATTTCAAAGGTCACGACAGCAACATAATATTTCGGAGCCTGCTCTACATTTTCATGTCGCAAGCCTTGAATTTGCAGACAGTGTGTTAAATCTAGGTTTTTCTCACGGCTTTAGCAAATGACTAATATTAGTCGATTTCAATAATTAAAATCAATAAAATATCAGTTGTAACTTTAATTAAAGAATACGTATGAGGTAGATGGCGCTAGCGTCCATGAATCTAATGTGCTCCTGAATTTTATTAATTTATCAAGTAATATCGTATTTTTCCGCTAAAAAGTGTGTTTATTTAATAAAATTAGTGCCAATGGAAGTGTAGAAGTATTAGTGAAAAGCAAAATTTCAACATAGAAAACATAATTTAAAAACATAAAACAGCTGTTCAACAACACTCAAAACATCGATTTGGGGAATAAACAATTAACATAGTGCTACTGAGTGTGCCTGTGAAGTTAATAAACATCACTACGATAAAAACTAACTTTGGGTTATTGAAGATATCAAGAAAACACCGTGAATACTACAATATTTACACGTTCATATCGGCTGAACCTAACGGTTACTTAACGGCTAACTACTTCACCAAATAACTTGAAAGCTCATCTCACCTGGGTTCGAATCTCACCAAGGACATTTTTTTTTTAAGAAATATTACATTATAAATTTTCGTGGATTTCTTTGAAAAAAATATATTTTAAACATGGAAAACTCACCTGCCAATATTACACTACGAAGAAAACTTAGACGCACAAATTCGTTTGATTCGTCCCGCCAGTTCTTAAATAGCACATTTGACACAACCAATACCTACATCGATACATGACACAACTATGAAAAGTTTGCAAAATTCACTATCACTTAATGACACAGTTACGTATGAATTGAAACAGCAAAGAGAGGATCTTCAGTTAAAGTTGACTTCAGCCAACCAAGAAATAGAAAATTTTATCTTGACGAATTTAAAACTAACTTCAGAACTTGAAAAGAGTAAAAAAATCATTGAAAACTACAAGAAATTTTTGCCACAAACACTTAATGAGTCAATTTTTTCACCTGTGACTAAACGACAAAAAAGAAAGGTCACTTTTTCACAAATTCTTAACGAAAAGTCTTTGGATATATTTAATTTGTCGCATTCAGATAAGCAACAAAACCAAAACACCCAAGATGGTGGCAAAACCTCGACTACGGCGGCTACTCCCAACCTACTACCCGCATCAGCAAAATCTTCAAGCCAGAGTAAAGTGCAACCTACCCGCAAATCATTATATGAAAAACCGAAGGTGTACACAAAAACTATTCAGATCTTAGGTGACGAGCAGGCTTTAGGTTTACGACAAGCGCTTGAAAATACGAAAGGTGTAGGAACTGTATACGAAATCGTTTCTTTTATAAGACCTGGTTCAAATTGTTCGAACATGGTAAATACAAATATTAACTTGCAGAATGATGATCTACTCATACTATTTTTAGGTGCGAATGAAAAAAACCCGATATTTTTTATAAATAAGTTGACATGTTTACTAAATAAATTTATAAATAATAAGGTGATTGTACTAAGCACAGTAAAAAATGACTTTCTTAATACATCACTATTAAATTCACAAATTATACAACTGACAAGTATGTACAAGAATTGTAAGTTTATCAACATAGATATAAGAAAAAAACTTTTCCAAGAAATAAGTTATAAAATAAAAATGCACATTGACTGTATGACTTATGACGAAACCTATATAAAAAATTTTAGACGCGTTGTGCAACAAAGAACACAGAGATTAAGTTGTACACAAATAAAAAATGAGAGAGGTAAAATTCCGTATTACTTCAAGAAAACAATCAAACCGGAAAGCACTTCAGTTTTATCGTACAAAAACTCCGATCAAAAGACAACTAAAGGTACTATACTACAATATTTCAAAGTAATAAAAAATCAATCAAATACGAATAAAAACACATCCGATAATAACAAGTTTTTTCTATGACAAAATTAACATCTTTCATCAAAATATAAACGGCCTAATTGGCAAATCAGACCTTCTAACCGTTAGTATTAGTGAATTGTGTGAAAATAATGTGGCTGACGTTTTGTGTATTACTGAACACAATATGGTAAACGCTGACACCGCTAATCTTGTTATACCAAATTACACTTTAGCTTCTAGTTTTTGTAGACCAACTCGAAAGGGAGGATCTTGTATCCTGGTAAGAAACTGTCACAAATACAAATCGTTGGATGGAATAAGGAGGTCCGGGGTTATTGGCATAATTGAATGTTCCGCTATTGAACTTTTAATTCACAACATTATAGTTATATGTATATATCGTCCACCAAGAAACAAAACAGAACATTTTAATATATTTTTTGAAAAACTAAGTCAACTTTTGACATATTACTGCCTTAAAAAGAAAAAAGTTGTCATCTGTGGGGATTTTAATATCGACAGACTAAAATGCACGAAAAATAGTAGGGACTTTGAAAACATATTACTGAGTTATAACCTACGCCTACTTTTAAAGAGTCCTACACGATTAAGCAGCAAAACATGCTTAGACAATTTTGCTTCCAACATGCGTAGTTGTAAGTGTCAAATAATGGAACTAGCACTTTCAGATCACACATCCCAAATGCTGACTCTCCCAGTCTCTAAAACTTTTAAAATGCCTTACTGGTATACGATCAAAAGAGACTATAATAAAACGAATGTAAATAAATTTAAGTCCTATATCAATAATATATTCTTTCTTGAAGTTTTTAATGAAATGAATGACCCGAATAAGGCATATGACCTTTTCTTTGACATTTTTAAACTTCTGTATGATCTCTGTTTTCCTCATATTAGAATTAAAATCACGACAAACCAGAAATCAAACTGGATATCAAAAGGGATTAAAAACTGTTCAAAACAAAAAAGGAAACTACTTTGGAAATACAGAAAAACTAAAAATGAAGAATGTAAACTTAAATTTAAAACCTATGCTAAAAGACTCAAAAAAATTATTTACCAAACCAAAAAATCTCAAAACATTAATTTCATAACCAATGCTGAAAATAAGTGTCAAGCAGCATGGAAAATTATAAACAATATTAAGTCAAGGCAACCCAAAGAATACATTTCTATGTTAAATGTAAAAGGAAAAAACATAGAAAATCCACCTGATATAGCAGAACACTTTAATCAATATTTTAATAACCAAACATTCAGTAACCCGAGTAAAAATGCAGCACAGCTACCATTATCGAATCATGAAAAGTCTTTGGTATTGACCGAAATCACAGTGGAAGATGTTTTGAAACATATTGGAAATTTAAAGAACACAAACGCCACAGGTTACGATGATATAACGACAAAAGTTGTAAAACTGGTTGCACATAAGATTGCTCCAATTTTAGTTCACATATTCAACATCAGTATTTTAAACGGTGTGTTCCCAGAACAATTAAAAATAACTATAATTAAATAAATAAATAAATAAAATAAAAATTATTTATTTCAGATGCGAGTCTATAGTGTTAGTAACAATTAACCTTACAAAAACTATGTTAGTATATAATTGTAATTATGATTATTGTAATTAATTATAGTATCTTTGGCGAGATGGACATGCGTCCAATGTCGCATAATGTAGTCCAGCCTCGCCGCGACCGTCCTCAGGAGGCTGTTGGGGCTGCCCCGCACCCGCCGCATCAGAGATGCGATGCGCTTCCTGACTATAGCCGAGAGGCTGTCGACTTCACCTGCAGCCAGCATCCCAGATGCACTGCAGTGCCGGGGCAACCCCATCAGTCCCCTGTATGCATTATTATATTGAGTGCGTAGGGCGATATACGCTCGTTGGGTGTAGTTTGTCCACAGACTACACGTGTACATAGATTGACAGTATGTTTTAAAAAGCGTGCGTTTTACGTCCTTTGTACAACGCGAAAACCTGCGGGCCAACATGTTCGCCCTAACACATAGCGCCCTACGCTCCCTTTCTATATCAAGGTCATCCTTTAATGACTCGGTCACCCAATGTCCTAGGTACTTAAAGCTCTGTACTTGTCTCAAAGGTGTGTTATTTAGTTTCATTGTAGGTACTTTATACGTTCTATTTTTAGCCTTAAAGACAAGCAGCTCACTCTTAGCACTATTATACCTCAGACCATGGTTCAATGCATATCGCTCGCAGATACCAATCAGCCTGCCAAGGGCACTAACTGAAGGGCACAGCAGTACCATATCATCGGCGTAGCTTATGTTGTTGACAAAGGTACCGTCAATAGAACAGCCAACTCCAGCACTGCTGAGCTCCTCAATCAGCCCGTCCATGTACAGGCTGAACAGCGTCGGCGAGCTTACTCCGCCCTGCCTAACTCCACATTCCGGTCTATACATGTCAGAGAGTATCCCCGACCACTTTACATAGTTCTCCTGATGGGAGTACCAGTACTTAAGTATTGAGATGTACTCATGTGGAAGATCGGTGTCATTAGTTAGCTTTTCCCATAACACATCATATTGAACCAGGTCAAATGCCTTTGACAGGTCCAAAAATAGTGCATAAACAGGCGTGTCCCTAGCAGTATAGTACTCCACAGTCTGCTTGAGGCACAGTATGGCAGTCTCGGTGGAAAGACCAGTTCTGAAACCAAATTGAGCATCATGGAGTTTGACACACTTACCTAGCTGTCGCTCAAGCAGCCTGTCCAGCACCTTCGCCACTATGGTCGCCAATGAAATCGGTCTATAGTTGGACCTGTCACTGACACTACAAGCTTTGCTTTTAACAATTGGCACAACCAAGGTCTTAAGCATATTATCTGGGAGGTAACTGTGATTCAGGCAAAGAGAGAAAAACATTCCTAGGACACGCGGTAGATGCACTCCAGCATGTTGCAAGTGCTCTAGACTTAAGTGATCGTGTCCAGGTGATTTACCCCTGGTCATTTCTCCCAGGACAGATCGTATGTCCTTGGCCCTAATCACAGCTGACCCTTTCCCAGTGCAACGTTTACAAAGCATACTATCAGGTTTAGCAAAGTTGTCAGCCGGCTGAACCCTAAAATGTTCCTTAAACATATTTGCTATTTGGACAGATTCGGTCAACCCTTCAACATTCACTGGAGCACTTGGCCTTGGACTCAGCTTTTTTGTGTGTTTCCAGAAGCTCGAAAAGTTTTTATTCGCATGTTCAGTGGCTAAAATATTCATTTTGATTTGTTGCTCATTATTTTGGCACCATTTTAATTTAGCTTTAAAAACATTCCTAGAAACACGCATCTTTTCATACACAAATCCTTTACGGGGCCTATTATACAATACCCAGTAACGAAACCACAATCGAGCTTCACTATGGGCAGACTTTACATATTTATTCCACCCACATACATATTTCTTTTTTAAATTAAACATTTTACACGTACTCGTATGAACTGCACCCTCCGTTAATATATTAATTATTTGATCATACAAATTTGACAATACTATATTGTGTTGAAGGTTGCTACACTCATTATCAGCGCATTTAGATAAAACAATGGGAAAGTCAATTTGTTTCAATCTCTCATTACAGTAATTAGTATATTCTAGTATCTGAGAATCATCCCGTTCCCCCCACAAAATGTAATTAACCTCATTAACGTGATGGGTATTTTTAGGTATCAAGGTGTTAAGGTTACACTTTATTTCTAGGGGAAAATGGTCTGACCAGTACACTCCATAATTAATTGACACATTATCAATGGTATCACGAGCTGCCTGTGTCACCACACAATGATCCAGCCAGCTAGTGGTTCCATGACTGTCACTTACATAAGTATAGGCTCCCGAGTCCAATCCAAGTACCTCCATGTCTACACATGACCATTTCTGGTCTGCACAAAACATCTGTAATTCATTATCAAAGCGCCTACCTGGATGCGCATTTAAATCACCCAAAATATAACAATACTCAGTGTCACTACTGTCTATTATAGTTTGTATTTCACTCAAGCAGTGCGTAAATTCCACTAAATTAAGCCCCTTCATAAAAAACTTGACAAAAAAGATGTGACTAATTATAGACCCATAGCTTTAATTCCGATAT
The DNA here is from genome assembly GCA_916618145.1 of Emmelina monodactyla. Lineage (NCBI taxonomy): Eukaryota > Metazoa > Arthropoda > Insecta > Lepidoptera > Pterophoridae > Emmelina > Emmelina monodactyla. The sequence goes on from OU745300.1 coordinate 1,213,070, forward strand.
TTGCTAAGCTCTTTGAACGAATTATACACAGTAAAATGTATCCTTTTTTTGAAAAATTTAGAATCATTAAAGATGAACAATTAGGTTTTCGAAAAATAAAAATATTGACTTAGCCATTTTTAAATTCATACAAACAGTTTTAACCACTGTTGATAATAAAACACCAATAACTGGCATTTTTATGGATTTAAGTAAAGCATTCGATTGTGTTGACCACGAAGTACTGTTAAAAAGGCTTCAAAGCTACGGCGTTAGAGGAAATGTTTTAAAACTATTAAAATCCTACTTAACAAGTAGGAAACAAGCCACCGAAATAACTACGTTCTGTGAACATACTCGCACGGAAATAACGAATAGATCATCGTACGCGATCGTGAAATACGGTGTTCCTCAGGGTAGTGTCTTAGGTCCATTATTGTTTATTCTCTACATCAATGAACTACCCGATGTAGTTGATAAACAAATGGTGCTCTATGCTGACGATAGCACAATAATATTTCCCAAAAATAATAAAAATTATAATTATGAATCTGACATTAATAAATCTATGACAAATTTAATCCAATATCTAAATCAAATAAATTTAATTATTAATATTCCAAAAACAAAATTAATTCAATTCCAAAATAGACATGACGCAAAATTAACTCTTGACATTTATCACGAAAATGAAAAAATTGAAGAAGTTCATACAATAAAATTTTTGGGGCTGTATATATGTAGATAAAAGTTTAAATTGGAAAACACACATTGAAAATTTAACGAAAAGAATTTTTCAGTTTTCATATGCGTTGTATATGCTTTCAAAAATCGTCGATACGAAGACCGCACTATTGTCTTACCACGCACATGTAGCGTCGATATTGCGATACGGCGTTATATTTTGGGGCAATAGCACTGACTCTAACATTGTATTTAGAGCTCAGAAAAAATGCATTAGAGCTTTGTTTGGTGTTCAAATCCCACACAGTTGCCAACCGTTTTTCAAGCAGTACAATATTTTGACTTTGCACTGCATATATATATATGAAATTTCTGTCTTTGTAAAAAGAAATGATGCCCTTTTTATAAAACCAAAAAGTCACCGGCATCAAGATAAAATATGCGTTCCTCCTCGAAAGACAATATTTTTCAACAATAACGTTTTGGGTATGTGTCCGGTAATATACAATGCGTTACCTAGTACCTAGTGATATCCGGGGTATACAATACAGATACATTCAAAAAAGAATTGAGAGACTTCTTGTTGCAAAAATGCTACTACAGCGTGTCAGAATTTCTAACTGATTTACAGAAATAGGTTTCATCATAATCATACTTACTTATATTCTCTAAGACCTGACATTTTTTTTAAATTTATATTTGACATACCTACTTATTTTAATTTAATTGACATATTGCATAACTTGTATAGGTTGAATATGGTGTTCCTGTAATTTAATTTAATTTGACATCTGTAATTACCCATATTGAAGCAATAAACGATTTTGATTTGATTTGATTTGATTTGTATTTAATTTAAGGTGAAACGTAAGGATAGGCACTGCAAAATTATTAACATTAAAATAGACTGAACAATTTAATGTTTATGCTCATTATTTAATTTGCTCATAACGGAAAATATAAAATAATAATCTTGTAAACTGAGTAAAAAGTGCTTAGCTTTAATTGAGTCGAGTCCTAAGTAACCTGAGCAAATCTTTCTAATATTATAATTTAAAAAATCTATCTCGCGTTTGTGTGTATATCCTAACAACATATTTTGAACTGTCCTATAAATATTATATTAAAAATATTATCATTCTGATTACTGAAAATGTGTTAATAAAATAAATATAGTAGAACTTACGCCACACTTTTACTAATAGAATCCACTCACTTGCCCTAACTAAAAGCATTTAAGTCAAAACTGAATATAACGCCTTCTGCGTATTTAGTAAAAAGTGATAATCAAGTAAATCCACAATGCTCCATCGTAGAAGTTGACCGCAGAGCGATGATCTAACTCCCGGCCTTGGTATGTCGCGCTGCGTTATGTGTGCCGCAATATACACAATATACACTAGCCGCGACGCTTCTGGTGCAGTCGTTAGTCTTGATGTCAAGCTTTTATTTGATCTTACTAACGATCATTTCTGTCTAGTTTATGATCACCTGACATTTACATCAACTAATAGTGAAACATTAAATTTATAAGAAACTTTCAATTGGGACCAATTAAAATAAAAAAAACTTTCGGAGAAACAGCAAGGCGATTAAAATAAGTGCATGACATTCCAAAAACCGAGTTAAAAAGAAATGCTGAGAGATTAACGTATCAGCACTACACCTGTTTCTGCCGACTGATTTGCCTTTAACCTTGACTTGCATTTCTTTCACGACCGTTGATGCCAACGTTACACTCTATCAGCGGGACTGATGAAGCGTGGCGAGAAGCAGGTCCCATACAACACACATCAAAGACTATTGTATCGAACACTTTCCTGCCTGATAGCCCAATAAAAGAAAATGACTTGGCAGCGGTTTGTAAGCAGCTTCAGATGTTTAGGTTTTAAAGACCACTAAAGATTTTCAGTAGCTTACCCCAGATATACTATTGTTGACAGTTATAAAGGAAAGAGTCGTTATTATTCCAGTAAACAGATCAATATTCGTTTGAGTGACCTCAATCCCCGAAGTGATAATGTTATTCAAGGATATTCCACACCAAAATCCTAATAATTGGGTTAGCGGCATATTTTAAGGTTTCTCTTAAAAAGCATTTATAAGTGAGTAAAAATATTAGAATTTTAACAATATTGGATACTCTACTAAAATTTGATTAAATACCTATATACTAAATGGATCTTAATAAATTTTATTAAAAAGAAAGAGAGGTTTTAAGAAAATATAATATCTCACGTTTCGAGCTCTATAAATTTAAATCTATGTAGGTAGGCATAAAGTGGAATATTTTTATTTCAGAAGCTTTTTATCAACCTAATATAAATTGATACATAATGATTGATGTATTTAGGAACTTAACACTCAAAGTAAAAAAAACTCAGAGGCAAAACATACGTACTACAATTCATTCCCATATATGGTCTGATGAAACTATGTTATAGTATTTTGAGCTTGCGTGCTTTCACATCCGAAACGACCTCGAATTGATGCCTAGAGACGATTATAAGGAAAATATATGACATACTGTCGTTGACTAATAAATTTCGTTTCAGTAGGTCATTGCTAATACTTTTCCTCCTAGCCTTGAAGTCGGTTTTATTCCAGAAGTCCGCGAGGAATTTGAAATATTTGATCACAACGCAAATGAAAGACTAGTTAGTACCCTGGCAATTCCACTTCTGATCTGTTCAGAGCATTGAGATGTTGCCACAAGTTTTTCATTCAGATAAACGTTGTAAATTTATTTTTATCACATCGTCTTGTATTTTTACAATGTAGGTTACTCGACATTTTATAATTTGTTGTGACGTTCTTCTCACTGGTCGCACAAATTGCTATAAATCACTAAAATACGTTGATCGTATTGTGTCATTGCTATTTTTATTCTATGTTCAAAGTTCTAAAAAACGTGACACTGATCTGGTTTGTGAAATGAAAAATACTTAATAGACAGTTAACATTTAGCTTTATTTATATTATTAGAACTGCCTTTTGTTCCTTATCAACACTGAATACCTTATAAGCTTGCAATACTGTTCACGAAACATAATATTAACAAGTCAAAAAATATTATAATAATAAAATTATTGTATTCTGCAGTCAAATGTCAAAACTTATTTTATGAATTCACAGATTTCTTAGTAAAGTCCGAATCTATTTCACATAACTTATCCTCATAAACACTGGAAGAAACCACTTCGGTGAACATGTTCTCTGAATTCCAAGGTTTATTTTTATGTGCTTCCTTTATAATGGTTTTCAATATTGCCTTATGTTAACTTAAATAGAGTGTTGTTTTGAGCGAAAAAACGGAGATGACATCAGCTCTGCGTTATCTCCGTATTTGCATTTGTAATATCACTAGCTTGAATATCGGCTGCAAGAAACTGGTGGGGAACATCGTTGTAATTTTATGTCTTGTGGAATTAATTCCATCGGCCACTGAATGAGGCACTTATAAATTATAAGCTTATCTCTAACATTGTATTTGATTTCAAGTACTAGGTATATATGTTACGGCTAATACCCAAAGTGCGGCTACACCTAGTTTTAGCCGGTTAGAAGTGTTTTAAATATGAAAACTGTAAAAAAAAATTATACCTATGTATATAAAAACTGGTTTCAATCATGAGTCGACGGAGTCCCGCTATGCGGGACTCCTTTTTCTGGGTGGTATCAAAAAAGTAACCTAACTAACCTCACCTATTGATGTTCTAACCAGCTAAAACTAGGTGTAGCCGCACTTCGGGTATTAGCCGTAACATATACATAAGTAACAGCTTTAATAATAATCTATGAGCATAGATATTTAGAAATTTATTATCTTATAGAAAAAAACACATTTGGACATGCAATAGCCAAACATGAATCTCCGTTAAAATCTTGATTGCCTTGATTAAGACTAATACACCAACTTTGTGGCCCTAAACTTAGCCTAAGTCAGTATTATAGATACCGTACGTTACACCTTTACGAGAGCTAATGTCGAAAATATACTTAACATAATTGGCTCGACTGAGAATTGGTAATCGAACCTAAACCTGCCGCTTAACACCGGACGACGGCGCCGCCGACTCATGGAATTAAATAATGGTATACATAATTTTCTAGAAAAAACATAGTTATTCCATCTATCTAGTTGCATGTGCATCGCACTTCGTTTGTTTTGAATCTCAATTCTGATGAGCGGTTAAAATAAACTTTAGATATTCTTAGCACTCAAGGACTCTTGATAGGCCTATTACGACGGCAAGTATTCTCAAGTTATCATACGGATTCAGAATATCGTAATGCAGAAAATTACGAAATATCTAAACACTTGTGGAAACATCGTTGTTTGAATTATCAACATTGCAAAAGTGCAATAAAATGTCGATTGGTTAAGTGTTTATGATTTGAAATGTTTAACCATAACTGTATTTGAAATAAATTAAAACCCTACTAATCCTACAAATATTATAAACGTGAAAGTTTGTAAGTATGGATGTATGGATGTTTGTTACTCTTTCACGTAAAAACAATTAAATGGATTTTGATGAAACTTTACAGTAATATAGGTTATACATCAGAATAACATAAAGGGTACTTTTTACCGCGGGAAAAGTTCTCATTCCCATGGGAAACCAAGTCGCGGGCGGCCACTAGTTACTCATAAGCCAACAACGGTGATAAACGAAATATTTAAATCTCTTTATATTGCATAAAACTAAACCTTCGGCTCGTAATAGCGCAGTAATTTGATAAGCAATTACGGTCTAGGTCAACAACTTACACTGGGTGATAAAACATACACGAATTTGAGAGCTAGGTAAATATTATAAGCATACACGTGAAAAATACGTTAAATTTGCAAAACTCTTGGAGTACCAAACGAAAAATATCAGCCGAATATAAATGCAAATGTATGTAATTGCGTAACGAATCGTGCGCCGGCGCAAGCGGTGACATCACCACTCCGCGACAGACAGAGATGGCATACAAACAAGCGGCGATCGAAGGTTGGAGGCTGTGGTACTGGACATTTAGATATTTGGATGGCGACCAACACAAGTCAAGAAGAACATTAGAGAATAAAGAAGCCAACGAGGAAAAGGAAACAATACTGCTACAAAACAAACTAAAATACATCCGAAGAAATGTAGGCTATAGTAACGAATTCAACATTGAAATTTGCATAATTCGAACATTAATTTCAAATCCATCTCCACGGTAATTACGTTTAGTACGTACACGAGGCAATTTATATTTACAACCTAAACATAAAAAGTATTATGAGTAGAGTAGGCGACTAACAGAAGCCACAAGGACAAGGTCAAACTGGTTTGTCTGATTTTTGGTCAAAACATAGCTCCTCGTGAGCTCATGGAGCTGAAAATCACGTGCAAGAATAATCGTTAAACAACTAAGGAAAAAAAAAATGGTGAAAAAGTGTACATATTCAAGACAAGACTAACTCTTTATTTTTATCAGTGATGGTCTTGCTAGAATTCTACTTAGTTTGTAAAGTTTATTACTGACACAAACATCGGAATTAGCACGTAAACCTTCTCCAGCAATGACATCATCGCAACAATCAGCACTGGCTCCCAAGACACCACCAATGTTATCGTCAAGTTCAAGAACGTTGATAAATCCGTCACCTTATTAAAAAGCTGCTTTATTACACTGTGCATAATAATTAACTTGTTCATTATTAGGTATTGTTATTGAATTAGGTTTGTTTTATTTAGTAGATACATGGACCGCGATACCGGAACTAGTCTCATGCGTCATAAATACTTTAAAAGTCTTTAAAATTATTATAAATTAGCTGTACTAACTAGGTATACATATTTTACACGATTTATTTTATGAACTGATAATTTTTCTATTTTTAGTACTGACGTAAACAAGACGTTTTCTCGCTTTAGATTTCCTACAATTCACAGAATAACTTGACAGATTATGGTGACATCATCAATTGGCTATGTATTAATAAATTGCACATAAACATACAAAGACAGGATGCCTTTTAAATCGACAATGTAACTATTTATAGGCAATTATACATATTTATGTTATTGACTTTATTACCTACTATCAATCTATTTAGAGTTATAGCTGGATCGGTGATCCAATCTTTTAAAATCTACTGAACCTAAAAAACAATAAAACAGATAGGAATACCATCACACATCTAGGTGATATGTAAAGATACCTGTATTAGTAAAACGCAGATATAAGTTACAGACTCGAGCAAGCCTAATCATATTTCTCGGCGCATTAGCTGCGATTTGAGCGGTTGAGCGCAGCAGCGACGCGCGCGCACCCTGCGGTCTACAACGCGACACCGCATGCCCATTATGTCAATATAATTGCGATACTTCTACTTTAATTAGGTGACTGTATAAATAATTTAAAGTTAAAGTTGAAGTCACCTTTATATATTATTAAACTTGACTTCATCTAAAAGTTTGATAGTATAAAATAAAGTTTTAATCGAAAAAAAAAAATAACGTAAAACATATTTTCATTAAAGTCAATAATAACTTTAAAAAACACTGAATTAGGTTAACAAATATGCCGCAGTTGTGGGTCACGCTACCATTAACAAAATTGTATTGATTAATAATGACCCTTGACTTTAACTAAATCACTCAAACTAAAAGTAAGAACTTGCAAAACGGTTAGTGCTATCAGGGCTCCGCCTAATGCTTGTATTTCATAAACGTCAGTCGGTATATCTGATGAACTTGTTCTTTCAAGGTTTCCTAGTCTAATGTTACCGTGAATGCCATGACTGAAGCTCATTCGCGGTATCAATTCACTGAATTAGAAACGATTAATTCATATAGGTGTCGGCGATCGAAGCAGCCTCAGTTCACGCGAAATTGTACGTTTCAGTGTTTCATATTGAAGATATTCGGAATACGTATCATTCATTATTACTTTAAAGGTCTTTTATGCGCTTGGAAAAACAAGCAATAATCGAAACAAAGTATTTGACTATCATCAACGCAGTTTAAATACAGCTACCTATACCTAAATGGTTCGGTCACCTCATAAATGCAACCAGAGTCAGCAGCAATAACACTGTCAAGCTCTTGTAAATAATAGGACAGTAAAACTTTTATGGTATACTAGTGGCCGCCCGGGACTCCGTTCGCTTGTAAGTCGGTTTCCCGTGGTAAAAAGTACCCTATATGGTATTCTGATATATAAGCTATATTACTGTAAAGTTTCATCAAAATTCGTCCAGTAGTTTTTACGTGAAAGAGTAACAAACATCCATACATCCATACTCACAAACTTTCACGTTTATAATATTAGTAGGATTCTTATTTATAGTATAACTCAGTGTTACACCGATCACCAGCGTTGCCGTACGGTGCCTAAGCCTTATCGCCCTTTCCCTAACGGTATTGTAAGTAGGTGTAACGACGGAATTTGCCATTAAACTTGCTTATAATTGTCTACTGTAAAAAAATCCTTTCAAGTAAGAAAAAGAATCAAAACTACAGACAAATTATCAAAACAATAACTCAAGCATCTTCTATTAACACTGAAGAGCGAAAATAACAGAAACATGAAAACATCGCCTGAACGCATTTGACACCATAATAAATATCAATTTGGATGGGCATATGAAGGCATGCTGTGCGTACTTCATACGTTGATGGCTTTTGCAATAACTCCCTCAATTTAAGGGTGACATCACGGACGGAATGGTCTAGACAACAATGACGGATTACTTGTTTAACTTACTAAAATGTTCTAGATGTTTTGCTTACTTTTTGATTATTTTTGCGACCTATTAAGCTAAGTCTTAACAGGTCGCTAGATTTTTACAAATGTAGAGTTGGACTGTAAAAGTTACTGAGAATATGAATTAATTTATTAGGTATTTGGAGGCGATATTATGTATTTAGACAGCATTGATAAAAACTCGTTTCCATCAAGGATAGATTTTGTAACACTTACAAGATTAATTAAAAAGATATTAAGTAAGTGTTTTCGCATCTTTCTCTCGAGATAAGATAAAATTCTAGATTATTTTGCATTTAGGTAGTGTCTACAGAATGACGCTACTGCAAAAGAATTTAATAAAAAAATAAAACCTTGGTGCTTTTTACTACTTTTTGTGCTAATGTTCTCTAATAATATATGAATTAGTCGAGAATGTTTTGGTTTCCTGTATGGATAACAAGAGAATACCTACATTTGTTTTCAATGGTTTACCTACATAGTGCCTACATATTATCATGTAAAACCTAGGTTATTGTATAATATATGTTTACTTTACAGACAATTCTAAGATTATTTGATTAATCAAACCAATAGATATACTATCGGTTTGACGATCAATTCAATCGCGGCAAAGTTCTATAAATAACGATTAACGTTATTGTTTACAACCGGCTTTTTCCAGTCAAGGTCGTGACCTTTTACACCCAATGTAAGCTAAGTTACAATTCTTATGATAACCTTTCCGTGCCCTTTCCAGTCCTAAATTCGTACTTATTGTTATTTACATTGGGCAAAGTATTTAACATTCGCAGGACGCATCGAAATTGTTTACTTATTTTGTTCCGCAACAGATGGAAATGGGAACGGTTTGGCCAAATTGGTTTGGCAGGATTTACCTCTGATTTCGGCGATGTGAGAGTCATACTCAGATTTGCTGCGGACGTATTCCGCGCGAGGCGCAGTGTGCAGCGCGTGGTGCTTGTAGTCGGAGTACCACTCGTGCTGCGGCGAGTCGCGCTCGTCGCCGCTGGTGCCGGCGCGGCGCAGCGCCTCCTCGCCGCGGGTCACCGTGCGCCTCACCACCACGCGCTCCACCTGCACGAAGCGCACGCCCGCCGCCAGGTCCCCCTCCTCCACCTGGCGCTCGAACCGTTCCACCTCATCTCCAGGCTGCACGTGCCGCAGCTTCACGCTCGGGAACGGCGACTCGAAACTCCTGGACGGCGACTCGATGTCGCGGGTCTGCTTCAACTTCACTTCTATTCTGGGCGACTCGGCCTGTCTCCTGCGCTGCTCGATGCGACGTTCGATTTCATCGACGTCGGTAGTTGCATCTACTGCGTCGCTGTCACTTTGTCCAGACCACACTTTTTCAAAGAAATGAACGCGATCGCGGAGACCGCTCTGCGACGGGGAGTCGCGGCCGTCGGACATAGCGACATGACCTCTCGGTGTGGAGGCTCGCTCGATACTGGCGTGTGTAAAGTTAGAGGCTCGCGCGTATTGCGCCTGCGCGAATAACTTAACCCACGTGTGAAAGCTAGACGTCCGCTAGACAATCAGCTTTGAACTTTCGGGCCTCCACGATACGAAGCTGAGTGCTTAAAGCTCCGAATGTTTATTTCTTCTGTTTATTTCACTTTAAAAGTGATTTAAAACTGTTTTTTAAGCTGTTATTTAAACGAATCCGAATCATCTACACAAAGGTACTTTAAGCTTATCGTAACTTACTGTTTTCCTCATATAACGCATATAAAACGGAACGCGGCATATCGAAACGGCCAAAAGGCATCACGAATCAATGGGATCAATTTAATAACAGGCGAAGTTTGCCTCCCCTATAACCGTAATGGCGAAGGTTTGATGGAAGCAGTCACGGAAGCAGGTCCGATGACAGCCGCGGAGGCACCGCGCGGCACGAGCCACGAACTTGGGAAACCAATTGAAAAATTTATATAAATAAATCTAGATTAATACTTGTATTTTGGCAATATTATCTGAAATGAGTCTTGGTATTAGGTACGTAGAAAATACATATCTTACGGTAGTTGTCTTCTTAATAAGCATCTACCTTACTTACTTCGATATATACTCAATAAGGTATCAACATAATGGTTTAGTTGCCGAGTTCTTTAAAGTGTTTACAACCAACACAAGTTGTAACTAACAACACTTAATTCACCAGTCCAAAACAAAAACGTTACGCAAAATCGCCGAAACGAACCTCTCTTGCATACTTTATAAAAACCTGTATTCGTGTCTCTGTCACACACGTCAAAGGGCCAAAGCCCTCGCCTGCCCTTGACTGGTGTCCTCAATATGAACGCTACGCAACAGACTATGACCCAATTTTGGACCCTTCCTAATTTTGATGACTAACAGTCAATGAATTGAGACGTAATTTCTTGCATTTTTCATTTTATTGTACCAAAAAACATGTCTTATTAGTTAAAACAAAATAATACGAAACTTAAAGTCTAGATGGCAAACTTCGTAAAAAAACAAATGACCAAAAATTTTCAAGAACCTCACTGACATTTCGACGACCAAACGAATTAACTTTTAACAGTCCGATACTGAATATAAATCTGCATTATAAGCGTTTCTCGGAACGCGAGTCCAAACCAGCCTGAAACGCGCGAGCACTCTCTGCGCCCGAGTGCGACGGCATTCCTGACCCTAGGGAGAGTGCAGATACCTATATTGGTACGGTACAAGAAACGACTAACTAGAATGCTAATCGAGCTAGAAAAATCTATAGATTTCTTAGGATGAAATCTGGTATGGGGAATAAATTAAACAACGTAGGTAAATGATATTCAAAAAGAACTTCAAAAAGAAGTAAAATGAATTCCGAATATCATGCTGTTATCTGGTCTTTAAATATTAGAGTGTACAGTCGTATTTCAAACCAATATGCTTGTTCTATATACCTCTGGCTATTCTGTGTCGTCTGCGTCTGCGCACACAATGGTGTAGGTAATATCTTAAATGTCTCAGTATATCTTTCTTAACGCCCACCTACTCCGTGTACAGAATAAGAGGACTCTAGAACCGGTCTGACGAGGGGAACCGGAGAGGCCATTGTAGGCACGACAATACACTAGGTCAGCTGGTAGGTTCTTAGACATCAGACACCGGCACCTATGACACTAACGCGCAGCACGATCTAAACACAAACATGCAAAGTTGTCTGTGATTCAAAGTCTACTATGCGACTATCTCGAGTTACTTATAAACATTTCCCTTTATTCCATTTTGGTTTCGATCCCTTATTTGCATAAACTTAAGGAGTAGGTACTACCACCATATTTTTTATCTTAAGACGAGAACCTAATTTAAACGTGGGCAAAACTAAGAATAGCCATGTGCAAGTGTCTGCAAATGAAAATAGAGTGTGGATCACTTGCGTCGATTTGCATTTAATTGTCATAAAGTCAAGAAATTTCAAGTTGACTATTAACACCCCCGTATATGATTTCAATTTGTTATAATAATAAATAAATCTGTGCTTATTGGTAAAGCAACATGGCAATGTTATTAAAGGTCAAAATTATTAGTAAATACAAACAAGTTCCTATCTATATTCAAGGTGTATCAAGTGCCCTTGTGAATTTGGACAGTCCCCCAACCAGTCAACCCCTGTCATAAGTGCTTTAACATATTTATGTAGGTAAAGTAACAAAACTTCCCTTTTTAACAGTTGTAACTAAATAAATATATTTGTCTTACAACACAACAACAAATTGACTGTCTAAATAAATGCCACCGATATTTCATTTGATGCAACCTAAAAGGATAATCAATAAATAATCAATGCAACTGCATTAAAAGCGCTAGAACATCATTCAACAAGCTTCCTTAAATAGGTAGTCCAGCTAATGCAGTCTCCCGCCAATAGGAATAAGTTTTACCTATTGCGGCGAACGTGACCTAAACTTAGCAGAAGTCACGTTTACTTATGAACATGGGCACATACCAATGGCTACGATTAAATAAACGAGGCGCCTCAATATAAAGATAAGTAAATAATTCTAAGGATACTAAAAATAGTAAGTTAAACAAAGTATCGAGGTAATCATTGTTCCTTCAGGTTAACTAATAACTATTTAAGTAATAAAATCAAGATACAAGGTACAACCCAAATCTAAAGACTGTAAAGTAACTTAATTTATCCATGACAACTACCTATCAGCTCACAGCTTCACTAACCATAATCCTTCTACTGCCTACTTTTGAAACCACATCTTTTTATCGAGATAAAAGGCACATTACCGACTATAGATCTCGTCTAAATTTGATTTGATTCATCAACATTCATTAGCTCTGTACAGAACTATAAGAAACCACTACGGTTAATATGATCACTAATTGGTAAATTGCTTGGGAAATCATAGCATAATAAAGTTATTCCAAATAAATAACAACTAAACTAAGTTTCCAGAAAACGTTTTTGCCATCAAACAAATACTATCTGCCAAAAGAAACTGGCAAGACACCTCGCTAAACTCTACATTAAAAAACAAAACACAACTGTCATCGAAACTGAAGTCTCCATCTCATTCGTATCCAGTTAATTAATACGGGAACATCTTAATGTGTTATATAAACATCGCTTATTCCATAGGTGTAGGGTTCATTGTCCCTGGTCACGGGTACTCTGGAAATAACATCGCCGGAAGATGAGGGAGACTAGCCGACGACGGACATGCCGTAGTCCGTGACGGTTGTGGAAGTGGTAACTGTGACATTGGAGAAACAAATGCTGAATACTAAAATTGACAGTGAATAGATATCTTAGGTGATAAAAGAAGAGCGATCCATGATAGTAAGGTTTTCAACTGCAAAATTTTACGGAAACACTTTTGCTAGTCGATAATATTTTCGCTTGTGACCTAAGGTAATAAAAACTTTACAGTAGTACTTTTAAAATTGGGAAAAAGAAGGCAACTGTTATCAAAAACCGAGAATATAGTTTGGCACGTCAAAACTAAATAGATATTATGAGGTCGGATGTTGCGCGTGATGAGCTAATTTTAACGTTGAACTAAGGTTGAGGCCACGATTATAGTGATGAAAACCGAACGACACAGAAAATGACAATAGTGGACTCTTTGGAATATTTGAAAATGTAGAGTGGTAAACAATATTAAACAGTAGGTATATAAGTAAACTTGTAACAAATGAAATGTAACTGAGAATATTTTATGTTAATTATGTCTCGGCTTATCGTAAGCTATTTGTTAACCATCTCTACAGCTGTCTGCGCCCGAGTGCTCAAAGCGAACTTGTAAGTCTTAAAACAGTCAATGCATGCTTGCGTGGGCGACCAACACGAAATACAAAATCAGTGCTATTATTAAGAACTTTATATTTAGCTTAGTCCCTCGGGTTATTTGTGTATTGAACATATTTAAAATCCGTGTGCAGCGATGGATTAAGAACATATCTCCGAATTTGTATTGAAGCAGCGTAATGACTCAGACGTAGTTTCACAATTTTCAACAGAGTCAGTGATCCTTTACATTTTACTGGATAATAACTAAGATTATGTTGAGGTTGTCTGAAGATAGTTTTACATAATACCTACTACATCGGCCGGAGCTTTCTGGTGTCTTTTGGCAATTTGATCATAAAACGTTAAATTTTGACCAATTAAATAATAATAATAATAGCAGCCTATATACGTCCCACTGTTAAGCACAGGCCTCCTTCTCGGATAGCGAGAGGGATTTGAGCCATAATCAATTTACTTTGGCTAATTTAAACTGAAACAAAACATTATACCTACCTCAAATATATTTAAATATTTGTGAAACTGTTTCAAAATTTGTAACGTAATTAAGAAGATCTAAGTGGATACAAACATACACGACTAGCGACTTTTCTTTGTACTTAGTAACTAAATGATCATCGCATAAAAAAGTCTTACGTACACCTAATTACCAGTTCCTGGAATCAGCGAGAGTTTTTCTCCAATTATTCACGCTTCAAATTCTTGGTATTTGTCTTGGGCAATTTCTTCGAAATAGTTCATTCATTCATACATGCAGATTTGCAAGTAGGTCATGTGGTTTCACAAATAGCCGCGCGTCGGGTCCCCGCTGGACGCAACTCAAACACAGCGACATGTCGACGTATATCCGATTATTTAGCCCATGTCAGAACGTTTACTGTTGTGAGAAATGATAGAATAGAATTAGGAGAATGCGTAAGGGCGGACAATTTATCGCTTAGAGAATAATTGCAATTAGCTCATATAACTAATCATATAAGGGAAGATAAACATGTTTGGTATTTATCTATGTTCAAACCTTGATGTTGTAATAAATTACAAGGCAGATTGGTTATACCAACAAAATAATGCTTTCCAATGTTAACAGGAAAGCACCAACTTTTCTATACAAATGTGCAGACAGATAATAGGTATATTAAGGGTAATGTAACAATTTTTTTATAATGAATCATGGTAAGTAACTATATAAAAACCGAAAAAAGTTTATGTTACCAAGAGTTGAACTTATTTCCACGTACAAATATCTGTGTTAATGCCCTCTACATTTTCAGAATCGCTGTCAATGCCTACACCCAGGCAAAACACGTTGTTGTGATTGCTGGTGCTAAACAAATGACGTGCTAAAAGACTAATTGCACTGTGTATTACCGTTCCTACCTATGATGTGCAACGTTAATATACGCAAAACTACGCACGTGATTGCTGCAGCACGTTCATCCGTTTGGAATGTGAATAGCAAACCACGAAATCCGAATTATTCTCAACTAGGTGACAGCTATAACGCCGGCCAAACAGTAACTCAATATCAGGCACACAAATATGTTGTTAATGTTGCAAGGCGCATGTTCCAATATAGGTACATTACTAATTTTTTCTTCTTCTTCTTCGTGTGATGAGTATGCACTTTGCAGCACTAATTTTTTTAACCAATATACTGCAATACTACTGGATCGATTCAATTATCTTTTTTCACCACTATCGGCCGAAACCAATATTCTACTGAACATGGGATGTTTGATTTTAATTATTTTATAAAATAATATAAAACCTAGTCAGAAAAGTCAGTTGTGCCGCTTTACTTCTTAAAATATTATCAATATGTCATTGATAAATCGTAAAAAAATTGTCTACTCCAATTATTATTAATAAGCCTTAATATCCTTATCCTTAAGCCCCAGTAATACATGTCACAATAAATGCAAAATTCCAAAAAAACAAAAGGTTAGGGATTTTTATAGTAGCTAGGTACAAAGCTTAGGACGGGGCGGAGCGTTAAGTAGACTAAACACTTTGTGACGCAAGCAATTAAGAGTGACTGAAATATGACTTACAAAGATCTGAAGCTAGTAGGTATTTTACTGTAATTTGTCGCCCACCATTCCGTGAGAACTTAACTTTCATCAATACTGCTTTGGACATTAATTCTAAACCTAGTCTAACCTTCAGCTACTAGTAGTCCTCGACATATTGACTGTAAGTAATCTAGTAGTGTCCCGTGTGACGTATATAATGCGAAGATTCGGCGGCGATGACGTCAGCGAGCGGATCAGCTGTTCCCGTCCGTGTGCATTTGGGATGAGACGCCGGCAAGGCCGCCGTGTGAAAAACTTTCTGGAAAGCTAACGCGGCTTCGAGAGGCTACCCAATTAGATGACGAGTAACGTTTTGTATGGTTTTGTTTATTTATCTCTCGAATGGCAAATATGGCGTGCAAACACGTACATGTTCGTCAGATGTAAAAGAACTTTTCCAGAACAGATGAAAAAGAGTTTTCCGTGGGGACAACAACATGTGATAAGAAAATAATATAAAATGAGAGAACTCCGTGCACACTTGTTACTTCGGTCTAAGGAAAGTTGCTTTCTGTTTAGGAATTAACGCCAATTTTTTTTTACAAAATTTAATAATATTTAAACGCTCTATATTCAAGCAATAATCTTTTGTTGCGCCAAAATATCAATAAATTGTCATGACTCCCTAGGAGCATCACCCTCCAGGGCAGTAAAGTCCGTCTGTACAATAAATATTAATTACAAGTCTGCAGCTTTCCTAGTGGCGCTACATCCCCCACGCCCCTGCCGGCGCTGGCTCCTCGCCAGATAGACGCTTCCTCATCTACTACTTTGTTGAATGGCTAAAAATCTAGATCGCTAACGATGTCGATTTAATTAAAAAATTGTACAGTGATGCCAATTTTATTAGTTGCAGCAATGCCAAAGTGCTTTTACCCAGAATTTTAAGACAAATAAACATATATTGAAAAATTTAGTTTTCCGCGGTATGGATTTTGAGCCGAATTCAAGTAGGACTTCATAATAGAATTTGCACGATCATTGGAGCCGAAACAAGCCTATGCAAAATGTATATTCCGATAAACCCATAAATAACATAACTACACCAAGAATATGCAGGCACAGAATACAGATTTGCAGTCATAACAGGATTTGCAAAGCACAATAAAACGCGCATCTCATATTCCATTCGAAAAATGAAGCATAACATTCATATTATGAAGGCTTTTGGTTTATGACACGCGTATCGTATGCCAAAACAGTGTACGATTCGAGATATGTAATATATTGCCCAACTATTGAGCAAATGAAGATAATGGTAAAAATTTTGCAAAAGCGGAAACACCAATGACGTCACTGGTTCCCGATCTAGCTCAAGGTGGGTGATCTCACCGGTTCAGTGTTACTACTACACCAACAGACAAACAGGTGGCTTGCATAATTTATATATTGATGGTTGAATTCGGAAATAAGTTAGGGCAAACTCTACAAGCTTCTAACTCAGCTGAAATACTAAGGGCATGGACAAAACATTACATCTTTTTACTATAACTGGTATAGTTATTGCAATTGACTTTTTAATAACAAAGCATTCATTTTGAAGGCAACCTAAAAACGATGAAGACTACACAGGTGTCTTAATCTTTTTCAGGTTTTCGACCAATGGATTAAAGTTGCAAATAACTCGGTTTAAAATTCTTTAAACCCCGTTATTACCCTACATATTATTATTGAAGTAATATATTTTTTATAAAAAATAATGTTTGTTTTTGCATGCAAGAATTAGGAAAAATATATGTTGGTCAGGATTGGATATCATCAATTCTGATTGACATGTCTCGCCGTCTACACTACTCCCCTAAAATTAAACCTACTGGCATGTTACCAAATCTAATAATCCAACTTGCGTTAGACCGATATAATATGTGTCTCTTAATATTATAATTTTTATAAATTCATTCTTCCGTTTCATATTAGCAGCAGTTTTGAGTTGTTATTGGACACGTCATCTGTGATTTTAGTTTCCTCTGTGCTGTTATTCGTTAGTTATAATTTTCTTTTAGAAAATGTTTTAATAGTGTATGTTTGGGTGCTTCTTAATGCTTTGTTAAAAGTTACCATCAAGACCTAGCTTAATTGCACAATTACACGGATCGTTAGTGTCATAAACAATAATTTAGAAGTTCAGTCATTTGCCAACATAGTGCATCCTACACTAACAATTAACAGGCAACCATTTATTTATTCTGTTCTCTAATCTATCAACAGGATCGCACGTTCCAATTATTTTCCAATTTTCAAATCGATTCCTGAATTAATTTTCCGATACAAAGCAGGTCAATCGCTCTAGGAGGTAACCGATAACATTGATCAAACGATCCAGCTCCACCGACTATGTACCTAACCGAAAGAAATATGATTCCGAAATTGTTTGGAATTTTGAGTAGCGTTGCGTGCGCGAGAGCAATACAGAGCGGATATCCGACACACACACGCTGAGATTACTGTGTAGGTACCTACATACGTGGGGGTGTTTGAGAAATGTGAGACGATTCAAGCAATTGTTTAACTTACGAAGTTTATTTTAATGGCGTTCGATTATTCGATACACTTACAAAAGCCTGAAGCATTTCCGAAAATCAAAATAAAAGGTTCAGATTTTTTTTATGTAGTGACTTGTTTAGTACAAACCGAAATAAATATGATAAGAAAATACAGCTCAACAAAATTACTCCAAGAAAAAATATAACTAATAAATTGCAAGATACTAAAGTGTCATATCTTTTTAAATAACCCAATTAAAATGTCAGCAATAAACATATCGAGACTGTCAAAACATGTCAACACATTTGTAAAGTCCAAATCCATAAGTTGCAATTAAATTGCGTGACTCAAGAAGAGGAGTACACATGTAAGCAAATATAACTAAATAATATCAAAAAGAAGTATTGCGATAAACAACCTTTACTCTACTTATTTAATTCTGCTTTCAAAAAGATATCACGTAATTTTAAATTTGGTTAATTATGAGACATCATCGCGAAGAAATTGTAACAGTAATGAGTTTTGTAAAATACGTATCAAGTAAGTGCATGGAAGGTGATGAGTCAACTTTTCAGAATTGCTCAGTTTCAGAAATACACTTTTGCATCGTTATGATCAAAAGTTTGTTTTATTTACTCTCGTTATAATTTAGTTTTATTAAGGTCATAAACAACGTGGCCCACTTAATGCCAATCATGACAAAAATAAATTACTTTCACGAAATCGCTTTAGCATTAAACTACGAAGAAGAAATTATGTAGAAAATATAAAAGGAATATAAAAAAATATATCGATTTACGCTTATCATTATCATTACATAGTATAAATCCAAGTCGCTAATTGTGTCTGTTTGTATGTTTGTCCGGTAACTCTTTCTAAACTACACAAAGGATTTTAATGCGGTTTTCGCCATCTTTTAGGGAATTTATTCATTTAAATTTGTATATGTATAAAGAACAATCAAAAAAAGGTTTTTTAAGTCAGCTCAAACCATTGTTTCTTGAAGAAGTTGGCCGAAATTACACCATTGCGAAGCGTGGGCGGGTGGCTAGTTATGCATATTTTAGACTTTAACCGTATTTTTTGCTGTCAACTAGAAAATAAGAAACGGGTGAAAATAGTTACCCTTTCTCCAAATACGTTCTTGATACTCTAAAGTTCGCTTACCTTGCAGCATCTGTATGGTCATCTGGTACTCTGCCAGCTTCTCGTCGACGTACCCCTCCTGCGACTGGCTGGCGATGATCTCCGCGGTGGAGGGCCCCCGCTCCTCCTCCTCCTCGTAGACCATGGGGCGCGGCGGCGGCGGCGGCTCCAGCGGCACCCCCGCGTAGTCGTACTCCCGTATAGGCTCGTACGGGGACGAGTAGTAGTACTCCGGACTTTGACCCAAAGTCGGGGACATCGGGTACGGCGAGATCGAGAAGCTCGGGGAGGCCGACGGCGGCCGGAACGGGGACTGCAGCGGCCTGAAGGGCCTCGGCGAGGGGTGCACCGGCGGCGGCGACATGATGGACGACGGGTGCCGCGGGCCCGAGATGAGCGGCGGCGGGCTGGGCGCCCACGGGGACGGCGGGCGGTAGGTGGCCGGCGACGCGGGGCCGGCCAGCCGCGCGCGCCCGCGGCCCGGCGGCTGCGACATACCACTTACTTACACTCCGCACCGACTCACTACCACTGCATCGCTGCAACAATACACAATTCTATATAAAACACTTTTCACTAAACTACCTACATATTAAAAAAAGGTATGTTTTTAAAATTGTCCTAATAAAATTTGAAAAGCAATATCATCAGTCATGGAGATCCTTTCAAAAGAGTTTTAAGACAAGACAAGTTAATTTTGTAAATAAAACTCACATTTCATGTAAAACACTTAAACGCTGTGGCGGTGATAGTATAAAGTACTCTTTACAACAAAGAACACAGTTACCGGTTTACTTTGATATGAATTCTGCAAAAACTAATTAGGACAGGTTAAATTTAGCAGAACAAGCTTTTAAAATGTTATCAATTAAGTGTTTATAACACACTTCATTCAACTGCGGTCGCGGTGCAGAGTGATCGTGAACTGAATAGACTACACAATATCTGTAGGCTGCGATATGTGTAAATGAACAATTAGCGATATGCTCATACTTTGATTTTCATTTGATTCTCATAGCATCGATACTTCTGCAGAAACGACATTAGAGAGATGCATTACATTTACAGCAAACATACCTACCACAAACAAGTACTTACGAGTCGTAAGTTACGACAGAGGTATATTTGTCTTAAAAGTTTGTCATATTTTGTTCAGGGTTATCTAGAATGGTTATTTAACCTTTCATCGCCGTGTGTGACTCAATACTAACTATATGTAAAGACGACATAACTCGTCGTCTAACATGCATACAAAGTGCATTAAACAGCAGAGTCGCGTGGTGATCGCGTGCGCACTATTTTTGGACAATCTTATTACAGAAGGGGTTACGGCACGCATTTACCGCGATATATCCCACAAAATGTAACACTGAGCAGATGTACAGATGGATTTATTATGTACAAATAGTGTTTTAAGTGCTTGTAGTTCACGGGAGTATCGGAGTTTCGATAGTTCAAAGCCGAGGCAAGAATTTGCACATGAGGAACTGGATCAGTTAATTATGTACGTAGCGATTAATAAATATAGCATTGGTGCTAGTTATAAATGTATCTACCTACATACACGTTGCGTTAACGCTTTGTCTTACATAGAAAAACTACATCAACGTTTACCTACTCCAAAAGATCAAAAGAAAACCATTTCCAAGTACTTTGAACCATGCGACGTAAAATCTATTCCCTAATGTAGTGAAATAGTCAATGACCTTTCCGGGGAGTAGAGCAGAAATGGCCGGCCGCCAGGCGGGCGTAAGTCTTGCAGAAAAATGGACATCAGTGCACGCTGCTGGCTGGCCAGAATCCAATAATGCCAACTTTACGTTATGTAATTACTTCGATGTAGTTTTTGTCTGGAAGTCACATGCGCACAAGACGATTTCGAGAGATATTGATGATGATTGAGAAGCGCCAGCTGTAGTCGGGCGTGTGGGTAGCTACGAGATGGAGGTAAAGTTCTTGGGAATGCGTCGCGTAGGATCGAAAAACCTGATGGTATTTTTCATTAAATAAAAGGACGGACGTACGAATAAGGTTTGGAAAGATAAATACAATTTTAGGATAAATGATACAATAACGAAAAATAAACGCAGGATAAGCAGATGAAAAATACATAAAAGTAAATCAAATGTAACCGTAGGCGTCCGCGTAGGAACCCAGCAACCGGCGGCGCAAAACGAACGAAACCGACAAAATAAAACAGACGCCCACGCAACTATTAAATAACAATAGGAACGAGAAATATTTCATATCGCTCTTTTGCGAAAAAATGAGAAATTGTTTTATTACCATCACAGTGTTTACGACCATCAAAAGTGTATAGGTAACATATCTAAAGACAATCTTTTTTTTAAATCAGTTTTAACATAAATACATAATGTAACTTATTGGTTATTGTTCAAGTCCTTCAGAAATCAACGTAAGGTATTAATAAGTTTTCTAAACAAGTTCTTTCATAAACAGAATCGATCACATTCATTAATACCTCATGATTCACAAATACCTTTGATAATGTCCGGATCAAAATACTTTGATGTCGATTCATCATCCAAAGTATCGAATGATGTTTTTAAATCTAAATTCGTCGGTTGTATCACAGATCCATCATAGAAGCTAGAAAGATGCGACTAAAATTAGATGTAGCCTATTGACTTCTAGTGTTCAGAAGACTTGAATGTTGCCTGAGAAATAAATAAAAACGAGAACATTAAGATTTTCATTACTTATTTAAGGCAGTTCGTTTGCTCCAGCGCTGTTAAACTATGGAAACAATAACAACGAAAAACAGATGACTTACACAGGTGAAGCTAATTTATGGGCTAAACAAGTTTCGTTTATCTTAGAAGATTTAGCAGGAAAATATTAAGTTTATTGTAGAAATGTTACCATTGGCGACAAGGGGACAAATTACCAAAGTGCAATAGACCTGGCACCACGCCAAAGATTCCAGGGGGAATAATAAACTTCAGTCCTATGGAATTTAAACCTAAAAAGGTTTATTACGACGATATGTATGATATTAGCTCCCTTTAAAACTAGTTTTATTAAATAGAATAGGTACTTTGAAAACCAAAAGACCTAACTTTATTTGGTAGTTAATAAATTTAACCAGTATATATTTGTAGAGATTTAGAATTAGATTTATCACAACTATCGTACAAACGATGGTTAAATATAACGCACCTCGAATTTTAAACCACATAAACACACCGCAGAATTGATGTATTTTTCTAAGAAAGTTACTAATAAATAATAGTTGGTTTACTTACAGGCGTCTCAATATAATTTTTTAGAGAATTCTCCAATAGGTAGGTAATAATCCTGAGTCTTTATTTTATTAGGTACTAGCGACCCGCCCACGCTTCGCAATGGTGTAATTTTGCGCAATTTGTTCACAAAACATCATCATTTAAATATTAAAAAAAAAACTTTATTTACAAATTTAAACCAATAAAAGATGGCGAAAACCACATTTAAATCAGTTACGTAGTTTAGGAGGAGTTAGCGGACAAACATACAAACAGACAGAATTAGCAACTTGGATTTATGTTTATACCTACTATGTAATGATTATAATGATATGATAGACAAAATACAATTGTTGATCAAGCTTTTCTATGAGTTTTACAAATAAACATGATAATATAAGTACCTACATATATTTGATATGTTAAGTTCTGTAAACTTGTAAAAAGTAGAATGAAACTTTGTTTATTTTTTCAAGCTAGAAGAACCTTTGCGGATGCGGTTTTGCTTAACAGTTCTTAGTTCAACAATGGGAAAAATGATGGGTAACAAACTAAACTGTTTTGTACAACTATCTATATAGTTTTTACTAAACAGTGTTTTTTTCTATCAGAGATAAAAAAAAAGATATAGAGAGCCGTCGTGAAACCTACGTAGCGTGGGTATGTATGTGGATAGTGGAACTGCCGTCATTCGCAGATGCGAAAACTTCTACAAAAATAACATTATAAGTTTTTAGGTCGAGGTTAATGAGCGGATTCGGCCGCGATGTGCACAGAAATCCGCAAAATCAATAGCATGAAGCTTTCCTTGCTGCACTGTCTGGGGAACCAGGGAACTCCTTGCTTTATTTCTGACGCAATGCGACAATGGTACACAAACAAATAAACAAACATTACCACAGATGGATTTACCCTAATTCACTTACAGTAAAAAACTATAAAGCAGGAAGCTGAACGTATATCGATACAATCAGGTACCCACAACAGATTTTGAGGTTAGGAAAAGTTAGCGTGATTTATGATAGCTCTGAAATAAAACAGAAATCATGATGCAATTAGTGTAACATCAGTGACAAAGATTTATTCTGGAGCAGCGGCAGACATATTGTAATTCAATACTCCAGCACGTGCCGCGTCGGCCGCTAATCAAACAGTTAGCAAAGCGCTTAATCCTCGCAGATAAAAAGCAAGCTTTAATAAATGACTAATTTGTACATTACCGTTCGCACGGACACGATTGAAGAGCACAACACAGTTTCACTATCACGGTTTCCACTTGTTTCACGGTCGCGGTAAAGGGCGGTATTTTTGAATTTGTATTTGGCGCCCTTTGTAAGTGGTTAGCAGTGGTCTAGGGCGCGCTCGATTGAGGCTCGGAGTCGATCGGAGTCGGCGGCGGACTGAGTCGGGCGGCCGCTCGACGCTTTTCGGCTCTCTTCGGACACCTTTAAATTTAGAATTTGGCTCTCTCCCCGGTTTTATATAGCAGTGAGTACATCGCGTATAAACCATATTCAAGATGCGGTCGCCGGCGTATATATAGGAATTACGTTTTTTTATTGAAGTGGACGTGGACTGCAGTAGAGCTTCTGATGGAAGGTTAAGGAAATGGTTACACTTTTTGCACTTATCTACCTTTAGATTGTTGAGCATTCTTGTAGATTTTACGATGATTAAATAGTGGCAAAGAGTAGATGTAGATATGGAAAACAGTTTTACAAGTTAATGTTATTGTGCAATAAGAGATAAGTTTTGATTAAAGTTAACTTTGATTCCTTGCGAAGTGTCAAGCTATGCAAAAAGTGGAATGGTTACTATTTTGGAGTTTGTTTACGCAATTCTTAAATCAGAAAACAAACCGTTTTAGAAATTTCTTTACATTTAACTTAAGCTTTAACGCGTCATGTGAGATTCCAAACGCTACCGGAGAGGGAGTCTTTTGCAACTCTTCTTAACAATAAGGTCTTGCAAAATGCTACCCATATTTTGTTTTTAAAGCATCCAAGTATTAAAGTTTGCTGGTGCAAGCTTTGAAAAGGGTGCAAAGGAATGCAGCTTGAGTATTGGATATATTATGTCGTATCTCGAGTTCGCATTCGTTCCTGAGAAAACCGTTCTTGAAAATACAGGGTTTTTTTTCTTTTGAGTAAAGAATCAAGACTATGAAAATGATAGGTACGAATTTCTACTCTATTAACTTTTTTAAGAACGTCCTCGTCTAAATATGATAACGTTAAAATGTGTATTTCTTTCTGTATGTTCCGCTTTGAAGTCGAAACGGCTAAACCTATTTTAATAATTTTGATATGATTAGACCTTTGAGTATTTAACAAACTCAAAGAAATAGACTAATAGATATAGTTCAATAGCCTGGAATAATTGGCTCTGGGTAATAACTTTTTCCAGAAGTCGCAGGTACCTACTAGTAAGTAAAAAATTAAAACAAAGAGTCACAGCAAATACAATGATTTGCCTTTTTACAGGTATTTATGCTAATATATAAAACATAACACTTTGTGTGGATGAAACTAAGTAGGCTGAAATATCGAGGTGGTAACCGTTCATACGACAAAAGAACTAAACTTAAAGTAGGGCAGAATCTCGTTAAAGACCTTTCTGTGCTGAGAAGCTATCACCACAGGTTTTATGACCTGTAATTCGAACGTATTTTGATTCGTTTCAATCCCTGATTACAAATTCGTATCAACACACACAATGAATGATGAATGTTAATGGATGGAAAAGTAAGGGGATCCAAAGAAAAGATGGATGTACTTACTGTTTGAAAGACGACATGCGTATGAAAGAAGTGAATACCGAGATGACGACTAAGAGAGAGAAGTGGAAGAGGGCAATATGTTGTGCCCTACTTGAAGTGGGATAAGGGCATGGTGATGATGATGACCAGCTTCAATAATTAAGAGTTGTAAACTACTGCCCTCCCTAACTCGCAAGCACGTCACATTTAGGTATAAAGGGTATAGAGATCATTTGTAGGTACCTTCCTACCTAATTTTCCAACATACATGTTGAAACAACGTGTTACAAAGTATTGGCCAACCCTTCTGTTACTCAGGAACAAAAATGCCGCCCCTGAGTGCCCAGCAGTGGACCTAAAAACAAGCTTTCGATTGGGAGATATATAGATGATGAGATTTGGCAAGGATCTCAGCAGCAACTACACCAATATAACATTGATGGTAAATAATAGAGATGCGCAGAGTAACACTTTCGCCGAGTACCGAGTATTACTCGGTTCAACTTTTTTTTAACCGAGTACTCGGCCGAGTAACTCGGTTCTATCAAATTCCCAATTTCGCGCCCGTAAACAAGTACAAACGAACACAAGTATATTTAGAAGAAAATTTGTTGGCAAATGGTGGACAGGGCACCAAACAAGGCATCATAATTTACATTTATAAAATTTAAAAAATTGATCATTTTTTTTACTGTTCCTTTAATTTTGTCTCACTAGTACTCATGCATTAGCATAATTTTGATTCTATTACTTGAGGATGTCCAAGATTTCCCCAATCAGTACGTTTTGATTAACACTGTTGTTTCAATTATATCTACCTTTCTTTAAACAAAGTATATTACTTTTTTGGTACTCGGTACTCGGCATTCGTATACCGAGTTTCTCGGCCGAGTACCGAGTACCAAAAAACCCGCCGAGTATGCCGAGTATGCCGAGTACCGAGTATAAACCGAGTACTCAGCCCATCTCTAGTAAATAATATAACACCAGGTGACCCGCATGCTCGTTTGCCCCCTATTAATATATATAAAAAATGTACAATGTGTAAATAGAAACATGAATTTCTTTTTTATTTGCTGAGTTACACAGTTGCAAGAGTTTGGTGCATAGTAGGTGCCCACTTTCAAAATTATTTATTTTATTGTCAGTTTTGAATTATATCTGATATGATAATATGATCTAAAGATAACAAGATAAAATTGATTGGCAATCTACATTAGATCTACAATTACAATTTATGTGAATAAATGTATTGTGGAAAATAGTGTTGTAAATACATATAGGTAAAAACTGGTAGGAAGTTTGCTGGCATATTAATCATCATCATAATCTCCCAGCCCTTATCCCATATTGCTGCTATATTAGTTTATAAATAAATCATTGTTTTATTTTAATTTTGGTAACTCATTGTAAAACAGGTAGACCATATCAAACTTACATACATGGTAAGTTTGCCTACTACATCCCTAATAAGAAGTAAGTAGGTACCTACTACCTAGTCACAAAGAAATAAGAACACATTTCTAAAGTACATAGGTAATTGTCACACCTAAAAATTGAAAAGTTGTAATAGGTACACGAGTTAAAAATACTTAAGTATGTAGGTAAATTAAGCAACATGTAGGTTTCATTTAAACCTTATTTAAACCTTTACGATACACCTACCTTCTTAATACTATTCTACTTAGTAAAAACAAATACATCGTTCAATTTAACTATGTAAGCAAGCGTCAAAATACAGTAAAGGCTACCTTAAAACAAAGGTTAATAAAGTAACACTTCTCTCATTGAAAATAACTCACAAATTCAGTCGGTGCCATTTTAACTAATATGTTCTCTCCTTTCACTGAGACTGGCTGTACCTAATATAAAGATTTTGTTTTCATAAGATGCATTTAAAGTTGTTGTTTTGTTTCGGTACTTTGTTTTATACTTTAGCGGTATTTTTGATGTGACTGCAATTCATTTGACATTGTCAATCATTCATGACATGGTATACACGCAATATCTATAATTTGGAAACCCTTAAAGCTTTATGATAAGGAAAGAACCTTTGTGGCTATTAATTGTAAATAAGTCAAATTAGGTGTTTATTTATTTGCGTTCACCAAAAATCTATTAAAAGAACATTTTACTGACTAATGATCTTATTCATAAATTCATTTTTAACTTATATTAGCTCAGTCAGGTTTTTCAATGTTATTAAAAAAACAGCGGTTAGTGGAATTTCATCATCATTAAAAATAACCATCACACTATCATTACTTTAATTAGGTACCTACCCTATTGATTAATCTTCACAATGGAAAAAGTTACTAGGTATGCCAAATAGCTTGAAATTTTGTCTCAGTAAAGCCTGTATGTATACAAATACACTAGTGTTTGTTGTAATCAAAAATACCTAAGTAGTTATGATTTTATAAGCATTCAAGGTTTCGAAAAATATCGAGTCCCGCTAACAGTCACGTGACCGCTTGTGACGTCATAGTACAGCGCGTCAGCGGTTATAGTACCTATAGTCCATTCGCGTTAAGAAAATAGTGAGTCATCGTTATCGCCATGCGCCCCCCAGCCAATTAAAATGCTAGAAATTAGAAAGTCGAGTTCACAGTGACCAGTTGAAGTCTGACCTTCGAACAAAACAGTTGTGTATTTTGCGTGACTCGTGCAACAATAAATTTTGAAAATTAATGCTTCACCAATTCGAAAGAATAAAAGTGGATAAATAATCCCTAGCGGTGAGAGACGCATAAATTACAATGTTTTTAAGAACTTTAAATTGTGTGATTTAAATGCAACTGTGGAGAGTATAGTCACAAAAACAGCAAGTGCATGCGGTGACACACCATGACAAATGAATGACGTAAAAAATTATCAAATGACGCAATAGCATTAATAGACACTAATAGTTGGAAGAAGTGCTGCGACCACGTGATACGAAAGAAAATACCATGTGGCATTTGAATTGCGTCATGGAACACGCAGAACAAAATTCTTTCATAATAAATGTAACTGAAGAATCTAGCGATACTGATTAGTGATTTAAGTAATTTTAAGACAATTAAAACTGAATTAAATGTTTAAAAAATTTTTTTGAACTTTTACCTAAAATATGGTGAATTAATGGTTGCGCATTATTTATCAAGAAATTGTGATTTTGTTGCCGCCGAAATGCTAGATATGTTCTAAACTCTTTTATCAAAACAAAATAACCAATACAATAATAATACTAATGGAAGAATGCAGTCAAATAGTAGAAGTACCTACCCACCATACCATTATTTTTTTTACGTTAAAGACAACAAATAATGTAACATAGTTTTGTAGCTATATGTAGGTACGTATCTACCTACATGTTACGGCTAAAACCCGAAGCGCGGCTGCGCCTAGTTTTAGCCGGTTAGAACTAGGTGTAGCCACTTACTCTTGGTTAGACCAGAAAAAGGAGAAAAACATCAATAGGTTAGGTTCGTTAGGTTACTTCTTTGATACCGCCCAGAAAAAGGAGTCCCGCGTAGCGGCACTCCGTCGACTCATGGTTGAAGCCAGTTTTTTTATTTTTGTTACAGTTCGCTATATTAAAAAGACTACTAACCGGCTAAAACTAGATGTAGCTGCACTTCGGATATTCTCTTTTTAGTAAATTTAAAAAAATACATGCATTGATATAGTGTTAACTAGCTTTCGTCAGCAGCTTCGCCCGCGTTTCCCTCGGGAACTATTTTCCCAGGATTAAAAGTAGCCAATGTGTTATTTCAATCTTCGTCCAGATCCGTTTAGTACTTTTTGTGTGAAAGATAACAAACACAGACTCAATCTTCCGCGTTTATAATAATACTAGGAAGTAGGATAGGTACCTAGGATCTAGATGTAGTTGAACGTTACAGATGTACTTTACCTTTGCTAATTTATTTAAGTAAGTAATTTAATTTATTTTTTATTGCAAATGTAGATGATATGAACTTGTGGCGAAATGCCACGTACCCACAGCAAATCTAGAGCTATGCGCTGTAGGTCTATGTCATAGAGAAAATAAGTAACTAAGTCAATTCACTAATGGCGACAAGTTTACTGTAACCATAGATTTATTATCTTCGCTCTCGCTCTTACTAGATGGAGCACTGCCTGTAAACAATAGCTTTGATCTTGCGGCAGTTTTTTATTTTCGTGCCAATTCGTGATTCAAATAATACACATACTGTTCGAAAAGCTTCCGACCAAACCATGACCTGTTTTCTGACTTAGTACTAGGAACAAACCAAGATGTCGCTTAAGTCCAAACCTTTTATTTACTCATCACCCTCGCTGAGCAACAAAATAATACGCATAAAAATTCAAGCTCGACAAAACGGGAACTACACATCTGTTTTTGTGTCGTTTTTCAATCATTTTGGCAATAAAAAATAAATGTTTCAAAAGCTTTGAAACGCCATCTATATATGACCCCTGACATTCCTTGCAAGCTGTTATATCCTAGTAACTACTCTACAAATTGACTATTTTTTAACCATCAACCACCTACCTACGGTCTCAGAGACCGTAATGTTTTATAAAATTCAAATATAATTTTAATTAAAAAAAATTATGGTTATTTTTTACTACTTTTTATGTTAAAAATTACAAAAATACGAAACAATTGCTTTATATTTTTTTCAGTTCTTAAAGAAATTTATGATTCAATTACAAATGTTTGGTGCTAAAACGAAGCATTGGCGTATAA
Source organism: Emmelina monodactyla (assembly GCA_916618145.1). Classification (NCBI taxonomy): domain Eukaryota; kingdom Metazoa; phylum Arthropoda; class Insecta; order Lepidoptera; family Pterophoridae; genus Emmelina; species Emmelina monodactyla. The sequence goes on from OU745300.1 coordinate 1,243,182, forward strand.
AGTTGCATGTTTTGCTACGGAATTTTAATTTGTTAATTGAAATCCTAAAATCAACGCAATTATCTATTAGCGGTCTTTGCGACCGCACGGTGGTGGTAACAGGACAAAAATAGGTGCTAGGTGGTTAAGGGTTAATGTCAAATATTATGTCATATAAAAACAGGGGCGTAGGAGTAACAATATTGTTCAGGGCCCTATAAAAAATATTTAAACATAGATTCACAATTACTCCTCGCCCATAGTACTCGTAAAATGCGTGATAATAAAGTAAGGTAAAAGCATCAATTATAGACAATATAAGGAATATTTTTCTTTTTTCTTATTCATTTATGGGTTTTACTATACACGTTTCTAGGGTTTTGCATGTTTTAATAAATAGTGACTTTTAGAACTAGTTTTCAATTTTTAAAGTAGCTTATTAATAGTTTAATCAAAATATACTTATTTGTATACGAGTATATCCTCTGTCGGACTCCAACTATGGAACAAGTGCAATACTTGGAATATTGAAACAACTGATGATATTTACAGGCTATTTATTTTAATAAGAAATGTCAAAAAAGAGAATGCATGTACCTAAGCTTTGTACATGCTATGGCCACTGTAGAAACCATTACCACTTTGGGTCGAAATACATTCACCCCTGCTTTTCATTTTCACACAGCATGGGGAGTGGCAACGGAGTAATTTTTTAGCAGATTTATTAAACTTATTGTTTTTATTTTCTATTATCTTCTAGCCAACTTCATTGTATGACTTGCTGTAAGAATTAAATACTATTTTAATACTCTATTTTGATCTTACTATGCATTTGCATACGAGAAATCCTATATCTAGAGTCTAGAACAATATTTTTTACAATATGTGGTCTAGATTCTAGACCATATATTGTAAAAAATATTTTACTTTTTACACCGTCAATTTGGAAACGTATGGACTTATGGAGATTTTTTGTTTATAAAGCAAGCTGTATTCAATGAGTAGGTTTAAAAAAATACATTCTTTTTAAGTTTACACAATTTGGAGCCCCTGTAGCTCGGGGGCCCCAAAAAATTAATACGGCGGCTACGCCCCTGCATATAAGTTGACACTAGCTCGGGTAGGTTCGAGTATGCTGAATTCAGCACACTATGTTTTGCCGCATTTTACGAGTACCAGTGCTCCATCTAGTAAGAGCGAGAGCGAAGATAATAAATCTATGACTGTAACTTTGTTTTTATTTAATGATGTGTGGTGAAGTTAATTGTACATAATTGTCTAATACAATTACTAAATAAGTGGAGCATGTGCAAGTGGCCTGGGGAAGATAATAAACTTTATATACTACTGGTGTGTAACTTACTAACTAGGACCCTATCAGCTAGCACGGCATTTGAACAAACCGCCGGTTAAATCCCGGCACATTGGTGACCCCGACGATAGATACTGCCGTCAAGTTACGCACGCATCTTCCACAATTTTTCCTGCCTGCACGCTACTAGTTTGCACCGCAAGCGCAAGAGAAAAACTTGCTTGCAAACCGCCGCCATCTTGTTGCAAAAACGACGCGCCGCCCAGCTGCATGCGAAAGTTCCCGATATTGGTGAGGCAAGGTGTACCAGCATCCAAATCAGGGAGGTAGACACAATTTCTAACCATCATCATCCAAATCACCGACGGATTAACAACTTCTGACGTCGAGTTCTTTTATTTGAAGACAGGACAAAGTGTTTGTGAGTGGTTTATGTGTCAACGTAAGTTTTTGAACAATTACACGAACAATTTACTGCAGTGGTTCAAACTTTTATATACTTTCATAGTTTAATATAAACCTTATGCAAAATCTATTACATTAACCCTGCATGTTCATGTTGTATGTGCCTACCTGTTTGTGTGTTTGAACATGTTTTATGTGTACCCTTTTGTCAACTTTTCTAGTGAATGCAACTTTTTCATACTTATAATTTAAGCTATACAGCCTGCCAATTTTGTAATATACAAATTCAAATTCAAATTCAAATTAACTTTATTGCTTGTAAATGGGTTACAAATAGGTCTTAAACATAAATAACAGATCCTCCATAAACTGCCGGGAAGGCATGCAACTTTGCAAAATAAAACTTTGCATACAATGTATGTATTGTATTGTAGTATTAATGTAATAACATAAAACTTTCAGTTTTTTAAATTCTATAAATTTTAACAACTTATAAATACAAAATAACAAACATAATTAAGTCTTTTAATAAAACTATACTTACTTATATCTAAGTAAATAATAATTAACAAAAAAATCTTATCTAAACAATATCTTCCTACATGGAACAATTTGTTATTTATTCCTCTAAGTACTCAAAAACGGAATAATAGGTTTTATGAATTAGAAATTTATTTAATCTTTTTTTAAATATGTGTATATTATTAATGCTTGCTATATCCTGAGGTAATTTATTATAGAGTTTTGACACCATGCCTATTACATTTTTACTATAAAGTGCAGTATTTCGAGATGTACTAGCTATTTTGTGTTTGTTTCTTTTTGATTTGTAGTTCGTAAATAAAGACATATTAGTTTTGACAAAAAGACAGATTTCATAAATGTATAAACAGGGTACGGTAAGAAGTTTAAATTTTTTAAAGTAGGGTTGGCAGCTTTCGGTATTATGTAGGTTGTACATTGCTCTTATACAGCGCTTTTGGGCTTTAAAAACTAAATCTTTATCAGTGCTATTGCCCCAGAACATAATGCCGTACCTAAGGACTGAAACAACATAAGCATGGTATGCCGTTAGTACTGTTGTTATGTTTACAATTTTGGTCAACTTATATAACGCGTATGAAAATTGATTAAGTTTTGTTATTAAATTCATGACGTGTTCCTTCCAGTTTAAATAAGAATCAATATATATACCTAAAAATTTTGTACAGTTTATCTCACTTAACTTATTATCCGAGTATTGAACATCTAACATGCTAACATAAAACTAACTCCTTTGTACTTAAGTTTTAGGAAATAAGTTTTTGCAATACCTATTTTACAAACTTTACATTTTTTTTTTTTTGCAAACTTTTGTTTTATTTGCATATTATTATATTGCAAACACAATTGTTTATTGTCATAGTGTGTGGTGGGTTGTGAGCTTTGGTTAAGTGGTATTTTTGAATTTTAGAAATTGCTACTCCGATACTGAGCTTCAAACTTCAGCTTCTTAGTTCCGGATGAAATTCATATTCTTCCTACCATGGCAGAAAAAGATCTGCAGAAGCAGCTGCAGGAGCTTGAGGAACGCATTGTTTCCCTCTCCTCCTCGGATTCCCAAGTATGTGACATCAAGGTAAAACTTCCTGCATTTTGGTTCGATCGACCTAAGTTATGGTTTGCTCAAGCCGAGGCACAATTTGACATCTCTGGAATTAAAACCGATGCCACAAAGTTTGGTTATGTTTTGTCTGTCCTGGATACCAGGATTGCTGCAGAGGTTGAAGATGCAATTGTTAATCCTCCTTCCGGTGACAAATACAAAAATCTTAAAAATGAGCTAATATCCAAACTGTCAACTTCCAGGACGCAACAAATTCGCCAATTGCTGAGCAACGAGGAGATGGGTGATAGAAAGCCGACGGCTTTCCTCCGCCACCTCCGCTCCTTGGCTGGTACCGAGATGGGTGACGACAGCATATTGAGGGAACTCTGGATGCGTCATCTCTCTCCTGAGGTACAAAGAATTTTAATTGCTCAAAAAGACCTGTCACTCGACAAGGTGGCTGAAATAGCTGATGCTATAGTAGAGACGCCTTCAGCTCCAGCTGCGTCCGTACACGCTGCTAGCACCTCGTCGAGTGACTTGAGCCAAATACTTGAACGATTGGACCAACTATCGAGGAGAGTTGATGCACTGACCTTGGAACGTCCTAGACGCTCACGATCGACGGCTCGCTCGCAGTTTAACTCCCGGTCAACCAGCAAGTCTCGGGACCAATTATGTTGGTACCACAAGCGATTTGGTCTCAAAGCAACTAAATGCATTGACCCCTGCTCCTGGCAAGGCAAGAAGAAGGGAAACTTCCACAACAATCAGTAGAGGCGGCATCTGATTGTTTTAACCACAGCCGCCGTTTATTTATAAAAGATATCGAGTCTGGCCATCGATTCCTAATCGATACTGGCTCGGATTTAAGTTGTTTTCCGCGACATTTACTTAAAGGTCAATATAAACCTACCCCATTTGATGTTCGCGCGGCTAATGGTACAGTTATAAAAACATATGGCCCAATTCTTTTAAAATTAAATCTAGGCCTACGACGCGAATTTAAATGGAATTTCGTAATTGCAGATGTTGGTGCACCTATAATTGGCTCGGATTTCCTTGCAGAACATTACTTGATGCCGGACTGCCGCAACCAGAAACTTCTGGATGGGCGTACAAACATGTCTGTAGCCACTATTATTGCTAAGACCAACCAGCCAAGCGTCAAGACGATTGTTACCGAGTCACCTTTCTCTGAGGTGTTGCTGGAGTTTCCAGAAATCTTGCGACCACCTGGGCTACCACGCACCGTAAAACACTCCACTGTGCACCACATAATCACAACGGATGGGCCCCCTGTTTCGTGCCGCCCAAGAAGACTCGCCCCACAAAAGCTGCAGGCTGCTAAGAAGGAGTTCGAGGAGATGATTAGCATCGGAACCGCTCGCCCCTCCAGCAGCCCGTGGGCGTCTCCGCTTCACATGGCGCGCAAGGGAGAGAGCGGCTGGCGTCCCTGCGGCGACTACCGCGCGTTGAACGCCAGAACCGTTCCAGACCGCTACCCCGTCCGCCACATCGGGGATTTTGCTCACAACCTAGCTGGCGCTACGGTCTTTAGCACTATCGACCTAGTGAAGGCTTATCAGCAAATCCCAGTACATGATGACGATATAGCAAAGACGGCTATTACAACACCTTTTGGGTTATTCGAGTTCCCGTTCATGACCTTCGGCCTGCGCAACGCTGGCCAGTCATTCCAGCGCTTTATGGACGAGGTCGTGAGGGGACTCGAATTTTGCTACCCGTACATCGACGACATCCTCATTTTCTCTCGCACACCTGAAGAACATGCCGAACATCTGCGCATCCTGTTTCAGCGATTAAGAGACTATGGTGTCGTCGTGAATCCGTCTAAGTGCGTACTTGGTGCCGACACCGTAAAATTTCTCGGTTACCAGATCAGCAAGGAAGGCTCTAGCCCACCTCCTGAGAGGATTGAAGCTCTACGGAATTTTCCCTTAACCAAAACGGTTGAGGGCCTCCGTAGATTCCTTGGAATGGTTAATTTTTACCGTAGATTCCTTCCAAATGCTGCAAAATTTCAAGCTCCACTGATCGACGCCTTAGCAGGTACGAAGCTGAAAGGTGCTAAGCCTGTACCTTGGACGCCTGAACTGGAGCTCGCATTCAACAATTGCAAGGAACATCTTGTTTCTGCTACACTCCTGGCTCATCCCATCGCTGATGCTCCTTTAGGACTTTTCACGGATGCTTCGTCGAGCCACATTGGGGCATGTCTACAGCAGCAGCTCAACGGACACTGGCAGCCGCTTGCTTTCTTCACAAAGAAGTTGCCATCACAGCGTTCTGCTTGGCCTGCTTATTACCGCGAGCTACTGGCTGTCTACGAAGCAGTTCAACACTTTCGTCATGTTATGGAAGCCCAACACGTTACCATATACACAGACCATAAGCCTCTTATATATGCATTTTCCCAGAAAAGAGAGAAGCTTCCTCCGGTGCAATTGAATCAACTGTCCTTTATCTCGCAATTCACGACGGACATTGTCCACGTCCACGGCAAGGACAACGTCGTTGCTGACGCAATGTCGCGTGTCGAAGAAATTCGACTCGAGGATAACTTCACTGCCCTCGCCGAAGAACAGGCAACGGACGAAGAGCTTCAGGAAATGCTTAACAGCTCATCTTTAAAACTACAAAAGATCCGCATTCCTGGGAGCGATTTGGAGATCTGGTGTGATACATCAACTGGCAAGTCACGACCGTATCTTACTCCATCTTTCCGACGTACTTGTTTCGAACGACTGCACAACCTTAGTCACCCTGCTGCGCGGGTCACCGCACAGTTGGTGGCAAATCGCTATGTGTGGCCCAACATGCGCAAAGACTGCAACGTCTGGGCCCGTTCTTGCCTCGCTTGTCAACGTTGTAAGGTAGCAAGACATACGTCTACGCCTGTTGGAACCTTTACCAAACCAACCAAGAGATTCTTCCACGTGCACCTGGACATCATTGGACCTCTTCCATCATCCAAAGGCTTCCACTATTGCCTCACTGCCGTGGATAGATTCACCCGTTGGCCGGAAGCCTGGCCAATGGTCAACATGACAGCGGAGGAGTGTGCAGACACCTTCTTCCGTAATTGGATTTCTCGATTTGGCGTCCCTGCGTTAGTGACGACTGACCAGGGTCGTCAATTTGAATCAGCTTTGTTTCAGGCGCTGATGCAGTTATGCGGCTCCAAGCGTGTGCGCACCACAAGTTACCATCCTTGTGCGAACGGTTTAGTCGAGCGGATGCATCGCCAGCTGAAGGCCGCTATCATGTGCCACGAGAAGGCCTGGTACGAAACTCTGCCTGTAGTCTTACTGGGTATGCGAGCTTCATTGAAAGAAGACTTACAACTTTCCGCCGCCGAGCTTGTGTATGGGGAACCCTTACGCTTGCCTGGTGAGCTAATTGTTTCTTCTCCAGCTTCTGCACGCACCGAAGACATCACCAACTTCGCAAACCAGCTGCGACAGCATATGGCACATTTAAGCCCTACTCCGGTCACTCGTCATGGTCAGCATTCCACTTTCGTCTCTAAAGACCTGGCCACCGCCACGCACGTCTTTCTACGAGACGACTCAGTGAGAGCATCACTAAAACCACCGTACACCGGACCTCACAAGGTTGTGTCTAGGACAGACAAAACCATAACCATCACCGTGGGTGATAAGACCACCCAGGTTAGTTTGGACCGCGTGAAGCCAGCTTTTCACCTTCAGGACAGCCCTCCAGCAGCTGTAGCTCGAGATTTTGTTTCTCATCGCCCTCTCGTTCCAGCCCCTGCTGCTGTTCCTGCAATTCCAACTGCGCCTTCCATGCCACAACCTGCTACACATATTGCTCCAAAATACACCACACGCTCTGGTCGTAAAGTACATTTTAAAACACCTTTTGACCTGTAATTTGTATTATATATATTTTTATATATTTTTTTTCTTATACAGCTGCCACAATATTTCTGTTTATTAATTATTATTTTTTAATATTATATACATCTTAATACTGTAAATATACTGCTGTATTTTAGTTCATAAGAAAGCAAATGTTTGATTAAAATTGTTAACTTATTTGTTTTGCCTATTAAGTTACTGTTATGCTATATTTTAGCTCATAAGAGCAAATGTTTAATTGTAATTGTTAAACTTGTTTGATTTGTTTATACAGTAATTGTTATACTGTTATTTTTTGTATTGTATATGACTGTTTTATATTGCATCCTACAAAAAGTAACTATGGTATTTAATATTGGCAGCAATTTTTATTGTTATTTGTTTTTATTTTATATAGCTGGGCTATATTTCTGCCTAGGGGGGTGATGTGGCGAAATGCCACGTACCCACAGCAAATCTAGAGCTATGCGCTGTAGGTCTATGTCATAGAGAAAATAAGTAACTAAGTCAATTCACTAATGGCGACAAGTTTACTGTAACTTTGTTTTTATTTAATGATGTGTGGTGAAGTTAATTGTACATAATTGTCTAATACAATTACTAAATAAGTGGAGCATGTGCAAGTGGCCTGGGGAAGATAATAAACTTTATATACTACTGGTGTGTAACTTACTAACTAGGACCCTATCAGCTAGCACGGCATTTGAACAAACCGCCGGTTAAATCCCGGCACAAACTTTACCTTTTTTATTTATTTGTATTTTTACTAACAAATTGTTTGACGGTATTGGTTATGTTCAAGATAAAAGAGTTGGTGATGTATATATGTGTCCTTTATAATATGTGAACTATAAACAACAACTTTTCCGGCAAATTAGTAGTTCTATTTTTACATTTAGGCACAGCATATGATTTTCTAGTATTTGGATTGGTCATTTTTTAGGTATTTAGGTATAATTTTGACGGTACGAGCACGCAACCGCAGGCGTACTGAGTGAGCTAGACCGAGCGTGTTGTACTATGACGTCACACCGTCACCGGCAGCCCGCGTCGTGCGGTTACAACTTGTTTTACTTATAAATCGGAAACTAACTGACGTATCGAAATCATTCTTTCACTACTATTTTTTAGTTTTGACAGAGAATATGAAGAGTTAATATTCATTTGTTAACATTCTTCATTGTCTAATGGGAGTGTTTTAAAAAGTAACCTTATTTAAGTGTATGTACTAAAACTAAATTATCTACGCTAATATCACATTCAAAAGGGTTATACTTGACTTAGGCAAAAACTGATAAAAAAGCCCTCTGACCGACTTGTTTAAACGAATAAATCTGAGTATCATTCTAAACTATTCGACCATTAGATTTTTTAGATATTAATATATAATTTTCTTTGGAAATACTATTTGTCTATGGTAAAATACTGAACTCCTAGGATCTGACATTGACAGATATATTGATCAATCCATCAATCGAAACTAGCTTTGTTTTCTTTCTGAAATATTTTTGTTTTCTTCATAAAACTTCACGATTAAAGCGACTTTCCTATAGCAAATCTAGAAAAATGCCAATTGAATAGATTTTCTGTGACTGTTTACGTACTTAGAAAGTAACCCAAAATTGTATCGAAATGTACAATCCGGACATAAACGATTACCAGCTGACCTCTATTATTACCGAGTGTTTCGGTGGCGCAGCGGTGGTATACTCTGCTTTATATAAACCAAATAATCAGCAAGTTGCTATTAAGAGGTATTTTGTGGACAACACCCATGAAAACGCTAGTTTAATACAGGTAACAGATTGAAAAATACAGGACTATTGTTGTTTACATAACAATGGCTTAAATTTATCTTTTACCTACATCTGCTACATTTGGTTTATTCAAGCTTGCCTATGTGGTCTTTGTTTTAAAATCCGTTTTTAACTGACTATATTTCTAAACATTCTCTGTAAGCACCTAAACAAACTAATATTCAATGTATGTTTTCAGCAAGACATTCAGACTAGAAAAGAACTTCAGCATCAGAATATTCTTCCGTACCTGACCTCATTTGTCTCTGGTCGAGATCTGTATGTTGTGACTCCGTTAATGTTATTTGGATCATGTAGAGACATCCTGGACCAACACTTTCAAGAAGGGCTTCCAGAACTAGCGTGTGCCATTATATTGCGGGATGTGCTTCTGGCACTGCAGTATTTGCACAAACAGCACTTTATTCATAGGTTAATATATAACAGTAGTTGTAAAATAATACATAATTATACCTACTCTTTACTTCCAAATCACTTTATTTACAGAAGTGTCAGAGGAAGCCACGTTCTGATTCATTCAAATGGCAATGTCCGCTTGTCTGGTCTGCGGAGTGCCGCCAGCATGATGGTGCGAGGCAGGAGACAGAAGAAGCTGCACAACCTGCCTCCACCTGACCATGATCACTCTAGCCTTATGTGGTTGAGTCCAGAATTATTAGAACAGGTAATAAATAGATTTGAAGGTAATTATTTATAACCAGCCTTTAGTCTCTAGAATACTCTAGATAAAAACAATATTGAAAACTTGAGCCTGCAAAACAACAAGATTGCTGCATGTGATTTTACCAACAGAACAGCAAATCCCAATCCTTTGATATACTTAACTTGTACCCACGACTTCGTCTGCATTAAGTGATTTTTCTGCGGTAAAATTTAAAGGTAAAAAGTAGCTTTTTTTCATCTCAGGCTGTTGAACCATGTCTATTCTAAAATTTATTAAAATTGGTTTCAACGTAAAAGCGGAACGTACGTACACACATACATATAGACAGACAGACATGCATTAACATTTAGTGACAGACATTGAAAGTTTGTGAGTATGTATGTATGGGATGTTTGTTACTCTTTCACGTAAAAACTACTGGATGGATTTTGATGAAAATTTACAGTAATATAGGTTATACATCAGAATAACATATAGGGTACTTTTTACCGGGAAAACTTCTCTTCCCCACGGGAACCGACTTCCACGCGAACGGAGTCGCGGGCGGCCACTAGTGATTAATTAATGATGTTATTTGTTTTTTTTATATATTATTCCTGCAAGTCTCACTGCTATCTTTATCCTGTCCAGAATCTCAAAGGCTACGACGAGCGCTCGGACATCTACTCGCTGGGCATGCTGTGCTGCGAGCTCGGCAACGGCGCGGTGCCGTTCTCGGAGATCCCGTCCACGCTGATGCTGACGGAGAAGGTGCGCGGGAGTCGCCCGCAGCTGCTGGACTGCACCACCTTCCCCGAGCCCTGCCTCGAGGAGGGCGACGAGATGTTCGGTGCGTATTTAACGTAACATAGTTAAATGTTTTAATTTAATGTCATTATGTAGCAATTTAAATTCATAACTTTTTAAGGTATAGTTCCATACTTTTAATTTTCATGTTCAGTGGCATTTAAAAGTAAACAAAATTCAAAGAACTTAAATAATAATATTATGACTTATTTTTTACTCCGTAATCATGGTTAGAGATAATCCGTAAGTTGTGCTGTGTGATATCTGGGGTTGAGCACGACTCACTTGACTACTTCTGTCCCTGGCATCCAACATTGTTTCGTCCAGTAGTAAGTGTGTGTGTGTGCAGGCGTGTGCAAGGCGGGCTGCGCGCGCGCCGGCTACTCGCAGCGGCGGCTGTCGGACCACGCGCACGCGCTCGCCGCCGCCGCGCTCATGCGGTAAATTACACTACTAGCTTTCCGCCCTGCGGTTTCACTCGCAACTAAATTGCCTTTTACTCCTGCCCTCTATGATGTATAAGCAATTTTATTGTAAAAAATCTATAAAATCCATTCAGAAGTTTTTACGTGAAAGTGTAACAAACATCCATACATACTTATAAATTTTCACTTTTATAAAAAGCTATGATAATAACAGCTATGAAGTCTAGCTTGATCTACTTTTCGCCCCCTGATGATCGCCACGTTTATCGTAAGAACCACAACATCGTAAAATTATTAGTCATATAGGTATTTGTCTGGGCCGAAACAATCAAATAAAGTATTAAGCGACGTAACACTAAATATATAAATTCGTTACAAACTAAACCTAATGAGTTAATATTGCAGAGAGCCGGAGAAGCGTCCGACAGCCAGCCAACTGCTGAACCACCCGTTCTTCAAACAAATCAGGAAGACGGACTTCTTGCCGAGCCTCATTGGAAGGGTTAAACCCATCAAACCAGACCCAAGTGAGTAATGTAACAACGTGATAAATATGTAAACTTCTATTTTATATGCGACCTTGAGTCTATACTTGAACCACAATACTTATTATTATGCCGTCATGACACACTGAATAGCTTAAAACCATGGACATACTTGCACACACGCTCCAAACAAAAAAAAGTTAATACTTGCCACTTATTTAAAAATGATCATGCCGTTAACTAGGTAATTCCTTTCCTTATTGCATATTTTACGTTATTGTATCATTTTCAGGCGACATGTCTGCATTACTGCTTGAGGAAAAACTATCCGAAATGGAAATAGAGAAGACAACTGACTGGGACTTTTAACGGACAATACTAATGTAGTTCTCTATTCGTAGGTGACCTTTATATTATAACACGGGACGCAAATTGGGTTTGATAGGGATTGTAGCAAGAAATTTTACCTGCTTTTTAAGGTGTGTTTCCTTTAAAGCGGAATCTAGGTATTCAGAAGGATTGCGGCAAAATAAGTTCGCAAGTGTAAGTGATATAAGTTTATAAATTTTATTATTTAGCATAATCGACTTTGGAGAATTTTGATTTTTAAATTGAAAAAACTCTGAATTTGATGCTTGTCATTTATGTAAGGCTTTTTGCCGATTGCCATATTATTAAAAACTCGTAAAAATGAAATTCTAAAGAGGCTTTATTTTTATATTTTGGTCATTTTAATGGAAACACACCTTTAATATCTAACATGAATAATAATATATGTAAGATATTTGATTAATACAAAAATAAATTAGGACAAAGCTTTAAATTAATAAAAGTCAATAAGAATTAACAATTTTTGTTGATTTCAGAATTGAGTGGGGAGCAAATTTTTGTGTTATTTGCTATTACTTAAAAAAAATTACAGTAATTGATGGTGTCGAATATAATATAAAATTGACGCATATTGACGAGCGAAAATAATTGAAGCGTTAAATCTGTTCAAACATTTGAGAAGAAACAACATTAATGTAATAAAAAGTACCGTAAAGTAATTAATTAGAAACCATCAGGTTACTTCAAATAAAAAATATATAAATGTTGGTTGATCTCCCTTACAACATACAAATATAAAATTAAACCTAATACGAAAATTACACCATGGCTTACTTTGCTTACATTACTGTAAAGTTCCTTAAAAATATAGATGTGTCCGACTTCCAAAGACAATTTCAAAACACTTTAAACATATTTTATAAGATGTGTAATCAGTATATGAACTAATCGTGAATATTTGTGTATAGTTGAGTAGAATATAAAGGTGTATTAACTATAGTTTTATAGGATATTTGTTGAACTGTGATGATTAAAAACGGGATTTAAATGTTGTAATTTTGTTGTTTTATTTGAAAATCAAATCACAAAAAACTAATAGTTTAGAAAATGTTGCAAACCAAATAAATAATGGAACATAAGCTATTGTTTAAGATGAATGAAGAGTTTTAGTTCAATATGAAACGCGTAACCTAACTTGTTGGATCTAGATTTAAGATGACCCAGGGCTACTTGTAAAAAAACTTTACTAACTTAGTTTGAGCTTCATTCACAATAAACTTCATTCAATTTTGTCTAATATGATCGCTAGCAGTATCAGGGTGTTCAATAAAACCAGCACACACATTGCAATCTATATAATCAGCAGCGATCTCGCACAGTGCGCAGGACGTGCGTGATCCACAGCGCGGCGGCGCGCGCGCCGGCGTCCTCGCCGCCGAGGTACGACGCCGAGACATATGACGCGCGACCCGCGCTGGAAGATACATGTAAATAGCTGGAATAATACTAGGTTGCAGGATACTATGAACCAGAAATATGTCGCTGACCTTAATAATTAAATGATAATGATAAATTATTCTAGAGATAATCACATTACACGAGTTACTAGCGAGGAAGCTAGTCGACACAAGACAACTTCGAAAACATTTGATTAAACTGGCGCAACCCGGGAATATTAACCAGAACCTTCCAACAATTCAATATGCATGCCGCTGTTCAACATTACTAAGGCCCAATGGAGAATGTTAACAAATTTTGATTATTATCTCTTCGTATTCTCTGTCAAAAATAAAAAATACTGGTGAAAGAATTATTTCGATGCGTCAATTAGTTTCCGATTTATAAGTAAAATAAGTTGCTACCGCACGACGCGGGCTGCCGGTGGCGGTGTGACGTCACACCACAACTCGCTCGGTCTGGCTCACTCAGTACGCTCGCGGTCGCGCGCACTTGTCGTCTAAATTAAACCTAAATACTTTTAAAAATGTCTAATCCAACTACTAGGAAATCATGTGTTGTGCCTAAGTGTAAAAATACAACTATCAATTCGTCGGAAAAGTTGTTTTTTACATTTTCAAAGGATACATACATACATCACCAAATCTTTTAACTTGAACATATCTAATACCATTAAACAATTTGTTAGTAAAAATACAAATAAATAAAAGAGGTTTAGTTCATATCATCTACATTTGGAATAAAAATAAATTAAATTACTTAAATAAAATAGTAAAGGTTAAGTGCATCTGTAACGTTCAACTACCTACATCTAGATCGTATAGGTATCCTACTTCCTAGTAATATAATAAACGCGGAAGATTGTGTTTGTGTTTGTTATCTTTCACACTATAAGTACTGAACGGATCTGGACGAAGACTGAAATAATCCAAAGGCTTCTTTTAATCCTGGGAAAATGTACAGTTCCCAAGGGAAACGCGGGCGAAGCTGCTAACTAAAGCTAGTTAGTACTAAATCAATGCATGTATTTATTTAAATTTACTTAGAAGTTGCGATATCTTTTTATACATACTAGTGGCCGCGCGCGACTCCATTCGCGTAGAAGTCGGTTTCCGTGGGAATGAGAAGTTTTCCCGCGGTAAAAAGTACCCTATGTGTCATTCTGATGTGTAACCTACTGCAAAGTTTATCCAAATCCGTCCAGCCCCCCAAGTCAAGTGGCAAGTGATATTTGCGATAGCAAGTGAATAGAATAAATTTTTGACAAGCTTGCAATTTGACAGTTTCATACATATTTTTTCTATTCACTCGCTATCGCAAATATCACCTGCCACTTGACTTGGGGGGCAGTAGATTTTACGTGTATTCATACATCCATACTCACAAACTTTCACATTTATAATATTAGAAGGACGTACCTACCTATAACTACAAAACTATGATACATGATTTGTTGTCTTTAACGTAAAAAAAATAATGATAGGTAGGTAGGTACATACTTCTACTATTGGACTTGCATTCTTCCATTAGTATTTTTATTATATTGGTTATTTTGATTTGATAAAACAGTTTAGAACATATCAAACATTTCGGCGGCAACAAAATCACTATTTCTTGATAAATAATGCGCAGCCATTATTAAAAAAGGTAATCGTGTAATCTATATTTTAGATAGATTACACGATTACCTTTTTTCAAAACCTATACCCAATTTATTAATAGAATAATATTTACTATTAACGTATAATAACGAATAATATTTATATTTACTAATACGCGACCGAAAACACAAAAAAAATATACATTAAATGTTAAATAAATAAAAAAATATAATAAAATACTGTGCCAGCTATAAGCGCCACCGCTGGCGCGTTGTGGTAAGACGTCACAAGCGGTCACGTGACTGTTAGCGGGACTCGATATTTTTCGAAACTTTGAATGCCTATAAAATCAAAACTACTGGGTATTTTTGATTACAACAAAAACTAGTGTATTTGTATGCATACAGGCTTTACTGAGACAAAATTTCAAGCGATTTGGCATACCTAGTAACATTCTCCATTGCAGGGAACGTTTTAACCTCGGGTTAGCTAACTCAGATTTAAATGGCGCCACCATCGATTGTAATAAGAAGTAGTTCCAATCGATGGTGGCGCCATTTAAATCTGGCCCCCTACCGCGTAACTAGCGTCCATTTGAAATCGACGTCGACAACTGTTTTCATTGGCTAAATTGTTAACAATGGCGGGTCTCTAGCCAATGAAAACAGTTGTCGACGTCGAGTTCAAATGGACGCTAGTTACGCGGTAGGCCCCCTGAGTTAGCTTACCCGAGGTTAAAGCGTTCGCTGCAATTGGGCATTAGCAACACGTTATCGTTAACATCGTATGACAAGCAACAGCCACATTAAGTGAAGGCAAGCCGAGTAAGGTGCAGGTGCTCACCGCGCCGTCATGCTGGCGGTGCTGCCGGCGCCGCGGTCCACCGCTTCCTCCACACTCCTCAGGAGGGTGCTGAGATCAGAGTCCAGGTGCTGGCGCAGGGACACCGCCGCCGCGTGGAGCGTGTCCAGCTGGAAGAACACTATTATTAGAGTGTGTTGAGGTTATTATGAAAATAAACTACCACCTTAGCTTAAAGGAACCTAAAATGTTACTAATGTTCTTCTCTTGAAATGTTTATTTTAAGTAATTTAATATTGTTTAATCTTATGTGGCAGCTTTTATTCCTGTCAAAAATTTACATAGTTCAAAAGCATATTGTATTTTCACTAGTGGCCGCCCGCGACTCCGTTCGCGTGGAAGTCGGTTTCCAGTTGTTATTCTGATGTATAACCTATATTAATGTAAAGTTTCATTCAAATCCGTCCTGTAGTTTTTACGTAAAAGAGTAACAAACATCCATCCATACATACTCATAAACTTTCACGTTTATAATATTAGTAGGATGGTTATAAGTAAGGGCGTTAAGATCTTCCAGTAGTATTGTCCCCACGTACCATAGTCCTGTCCCCCGGCTCTGCTCCTCCGTATTTGCTGATGCTCTGTATGGCCGCTTCCAACGCGGACAGCCACGCTGCGCGGTCGTTACATTTAGCTCTGAAAATTATAACCCATATTACCCTACATTTTTTCTAACTGTAATGATGTAAATCTTAAGTTTTACTAAATAAGTCTGCGATTAAATTTTAATTCTTTTTTTAATGAATCTGAACCTTTCACCTGTAATATAAAATTTTACCCGCCTCTTATGGAGATGGAGGTGGTATTACCACCGTGGTAATATCCCGAACGATTCTATAACTAACATTGTCCTAACCTCTATTTGAATAAACGTCAAAATGTACATATGGCAATACAAATAAAGTGATTTTGACGTTTTTTGATTTCATTTTGTGTCACTCGATAGCAACGCAACAGAATCGCTCTGCTGAACATGTAATATCTACTGAATGTTTGATGCGTGGTTTAGAATAAGAAGTTAGCAGTTTAGTTCTTCTTTAGTCTAGTGGCAACAAGGACTGAGCCACTTTATCGTATCTTTATCGTAGGTCTTGGGCATCAACTGGGGCCGTATATTGGCTCCTTGGACGTATATTATTAACTACTATAGCGACCATCCCACGCTTTGCAATGGTGTAATTCTTCACGATTTCTTAACGAAACAATGGTTTTTAGCTGACTTTAAGAACTTTTTCTAACTGTTCTTAATTGAATAAATTTCCTAAAAAATGACAAAAACCGCATTAAACCCGTTACGTGATTTAGGAGGAGATAGCGGACAAACATACAAACAAACAGAATTAGCGACTTGGATTTCCACTATGTAATGATGATGATGATATCGATGATATGTATGTATTACTTGTCGAGCGCGGTGGCGGCGGCGGACAGCCCCAGGCTGTACAGCCCGCCCGACGTGCCGCCCATGCCGCGCTCCGCCAGCTCCGACAGGAGCCACACCGCGCGCGCCGGGGACAGCGGGGCGGGGGGGACCAGCCCGCACACGCCTGCGGGGACACATACATAGTAAATACGCTTTAAGTATAATAAACAAATATGTAATAATAAAGAAAATCTTCTGAATGACACACCAATTGTGTGACCCGAAAGTAAGCGCAGTAAGCGCTTACTTTGCCCTAGTCCATTGTGTGCTACTTTCGGGTGCCACACAATGGACTAGGGCAGAACCTAGTTAAACCCATGGCCAATTTTACGAAATAAGCTAGACCCAAGGATACAGCCTGGAACCATCTGCATCTGCGGTATAAATATCGCTGCACCACAGAGGTTGTCAAAAATGCTGTGGAAAATGATAACTATAATATATACGATATAAGATGAAATATAAGTAGCACTGTCTAATCTAGATCTCTACTATAGAGGCAGTCCCTAGGCTCGATCTCCAAAGGAAACGCCGGAACTGTCTCAATGAATTTAATTAGAAGAACAAGATACAATTAGAGTACAAGCTTTCGCGGCGGTGGCAATAAGGCAAGTCCTTGTCTTGTGTCGTGTGTCGCGCGGCGCACACCCCGCGCGCCCGGGACGCCGTCTCAATCGCCTTCAGCGATGTCCGTGCATGGAATAGCACTGTTCCTCGAGGACCTCATCACCGACTTACCCTCAGCGAACTTCCGGAGCGTGTTCCCGCAGTCTCCATCGCCGCAGCCCGAGTCCAGTCTGTTCAATAACTCCTCGTTGTCGATGACGGCGCGCGCGGCCGCCAGCACGCTGTCGCGGAATAACTGCTGCTCTTCGGGAGAAAGACGCGGGCCTGACAGACTCTGGGGCAGACAGTTTTATATGAAGTTAGTCCAGTCTTAAACTGTATGTCTGGAAAATTATAACGAACACCTTAGTGACAAGCAGTTAAAAATTAAAGTATTTGTTATTAATAATGATATTTTATTTATTGAAACTTTAGAAATTAAATTGGTAAAACGAAAAAAGATAAATTCAAAATCCAGCACACAGACCCACCATTTGTTATTTTCTACCCAACATTACGGTTTAACAAAGGTAATAATTGAAGCACTGAATTTGATTTTTTGCCGACTTATCAACTTTGATTTTATTGACCAATCGTGCTAATGTAACAACAATTATATTAAATTAAAATTTCATTTGTACTAACTACTACTAACCCTTGCCAAGTTTAATTTCCTTACACACATGTTAAACAATAAATTAAACATACATTTAGACCATGCTTCGGTAATATGTTAATAAGTTAACACTTACAATACAGAAGACATAAACAACATAAAAAACAGATGGTTATTGAAGGTATAGACAGGAAAACAAGCGACAACACAATCATTGTTAACGTCAAACGACATTTAAAAACTTACATCTGCTGCGTGCGTATCTTCACACTAAAAAACGATACATAGTCTTTAGTTTTTTGTATTTAAATACATATCAAATATAAATAAGTATATATCTAGATAAAATGAATTACATTATCTAATAAAATAAGTTGGCTTTGACTATTTTCGCTTTAGTTCTCGACCCTCTATAAAACCATACTGAACATATGTATACACACCTGTTCCTGCCTAGTATCCAGCAGGTGGTCGTCGTCCCAGCACGCGGGGACTCCAATATTGGCGGCCGTCGCGAACCACGCCGGCGCGTCCGTCGGCAGGTCCAGACATTCTAGCCTGGAGGAACCAGGATATTACATTCACATCACACGTTTACAACCTACTTCGATCTGATAAAAAAACTAAATCACTACATAGTATAAAACAAAGTCGCTTACTCTGTCCCTATATCCCTATGTATGCTTAAATCTTTAAAACTACGCGCCGGATTTTGATGCGGTTTTTTTAAATAAATAGAGTGATTAAAGAGTAAGGTTTATATGTAAAATAACATAGAAGGTACAGAAGTTTAACTCCGAATTTTACGCATGCGAAGCCGCGCTTGTAAAAGCTAGTACTATTATTAAGTTGAAATTGGGTTAAAGTGACGATCAGGAAAGAGGTTTAATCGAAACTAAATATTTTATTAATAGTTTCGGTCATCGAAAGAAACATCGACTGGAAGTATTGACTGGGCCGCAACACACAGATAAAAATATCATATTAGAAATGTCGACGACACACAGTCCAAAAATGATATTCTACCGACTCTCATACTGATAATAGCAGGTATATAGTGTTACAATAGTGAAAATCTATACAATGTAACAAACATTTGTTTTGTTCGTCATGTCTATTCCATTTTTATAAACTAGAATATATTAAAAGTTACCACAGCTCCCCGTACTCCTGGTTGAGATGGAGCACGCAGATCTGGAAGCCGTGCATCTCCAGCGACGTCTTGATGTGGCCAGAGTATAGACGCTCGAGTTTTATCTGCTTCGATTCTATACAACAAGTAATGTTGAGGTAAAATAACGAAAACAGGGAAAGTACAAGGGATGCTGTAAATTTGTTAAAAAGTTACTGTAAAATATACAGACAATAAGTTGTAAGTACTAGCATCTATAAGTTAACTTGGTTGTCTAACTATCTGTAGCTTTATTTTATTGAACTATACACCGTAATTCACGTAGGTGGATTTCGTAAAAGACTTTAGGAATGAAATAATTATATTCAATAAAATTGTATGTTTTTTTTTGTAACTGTTACTGAAATCAACTATTACTGTAAAAAAAGAAAATTAACTCTCAAAATCTCAAAGCATCCTTGTAAACGTGTTCGTGTAGTGTTGCTATATGCTTGTGTTCATATAAGTGTTCACGTGTCAACGTACTGAGATACTCGTTAGTCTCGTGGCACAGGATGTTCATCTCCAGCACGGAGGTGGCGCCGAGGTTGTCCACGATCACCGCCACGCGGTCGCCGGACACCAGGTTTAGATGGGATACTATCTATAAGAGTAGCTACGTTGTTATTACTATTTATGTAGGTTCTAGCCTTACGCCTAAAGCAGAGCAACGTTGAAAAATACACATGGTGCCGTGAACATTACTGAAAATAGTTTATCTGGGAAGATATCAATAACAACAAGGATATGCAGCTCTCTACTTATCACACTTACACAATGGAATACAAATGATCCAAAGTTATTGATTAAGTTATTAACTTAAATATTATTTTGACACTCGAGTTTTGTCAAAATGTGTGACGTGTCAAGTTTTTGACATTAAATTTCTACAAACAAGTGAAGTATATTTCTACACACGAGTTAGGTTCTACATGATAATTTCCCACTACCTACCTTGTCCATCATCATGTTGACAGTTTCCCTGGCGGACATCAGTTTCACCCGCGCGATGCCCGCCTCGCCGTGGACTCCTGCGCCGAGTTCCATCTCATCTTGTTCTATGGAGAACAGCGGCGGCTGACCTGCAGGGATAGACAGTAGGGTGGGAATGAAGGGAAGATCGCGAAAATTAGTTGTTGACTATATTTAAAGAGTAAAATGTGTGTGATAGTAGTACGGAGTAAGTTTACTACTGTCATAAATGTGTGAGATAAACGGCTTGGTTTCGTTAACAAAAAAACTTTTAATAGTGATGATAGCTTACCTAAACTCGCAACAAGATTGATGAACGCATTATAATGACAACCAAGATTTGTCAGTTTATTATCACTAAACACATTTTCTTTATCGAGTAGGTTGATCATTGAAGAGTTGAGGAAGTATACACAAAATTAACATTTATTTGATATCTCTAAGTATTAAGTACATCCTACTAATATTATAAACGTGAAAGTTAGTGAGGATGTATGTATGGATGTTTGTTACTCTTTCACGTAAAAACTACTGGACGGATTTGGATGAAACTTTACAGTAAAATAGGTTATACATCAGAATAACACATAGAGTACTTTTTACCGCGGGAAAACTTCTCATTCCCACGGGAAACAGACTTCCACGCGAACGGAGTCGCGGGCGGCCACTAGTTATATTAAAAATCCCTCCTAACCTGGCAACGAGCAGGGGCTGAGACAGACCCCCAGCGTGGCCATGCGCGAGTTGGCGGCGCGCGCGCACACCACGATGGAGCCGAGGTCCATGCCCTTACTGGACATGCCGCCGCACAGCTGGGACATTCATTGATATTTAGACATGAGGGGTACCGTAGTGGGAGATGAAATTAGGAGATAGATATCGCAGCAGTGAAGAAAAACTAGAAGAGGAATTTCATTTCAGTCAAAATAAATGAACAGATTTTGATGTCTAATTTTGACACTGTTTTAGTCTACTTTGTATGTTGGAATGAAGCTAAGTACACTAGTTAGTTAAACCTTAACTATATGATACAAAGAAGGAATTCGATATGACTAATATTAGTGTTTCTATAAGAAAACTAGGCACGTGTATATATGAGCAATGCTACCTTGTAGAAGAACACCTCCCCGACCATGCTGCGGCCGCCCGTCTTGTTGTGGCTCGACGCCACGTCCTCGCCCACGATCAAACCTTCCACCTGGATATTGTAAATACACGATATTTAGTTTTAAAAGAAAACAGTAACAAAGGAAGATTGTTTAGTTATTTGTGGTCATTCAAGATGAAGACGTACTTGCTACAAAAAAAATCAGTCATTGACTTTTCGGACACAAAAAACTCGGACACCTTCGTAAATTGTGGTTTTTGAATTTTAATATTATTTTTTACCAAGGTGTCCGAAAAGTCAATGACTCAAAAATCACGCAGTATTGTGATACAGGACCCTCTTCGATTTTCGAGACTAAAGATGTCGGTTGCGTTCCTTATTTTTACTTAACATATCCAGCCATCTAATCAATACTTTTTTTTTACTTAAGAATTAACGTGTCATAAGAAGAATATATTTGAGTTTACTGCACAATCGGACCTCTGTATCTAGCGTTACTGTACTTAGCCTAAAAGTTTTGTATACGCACATTCATTCCTAGCATTTTAGCCTTTTCAATGGCTTTCCCGAGGTTCAGCCGGTCTCCCGTGTAGTTGCCAATGATCACCAGCACTCCACCTGGACATCAAAGGTAAAGGAGATTAGCCTTAGGTACAAACTCTATTGTAGGTACACTAAATTAGTAAAGCCAGTCTAGGCTAGGACTTTATTAGTTAGCGATTTATATGGTTAGTATACTTTTTTTATATTTTTTTTGTACCAAATCAAATTTAGCCAACAAGAACTATGAATTAATCTAGGAAAAAAGGCTTGCAAGTTCTATGCAATAAAGTACAAAAAAAGTGTCCATTTCGTTTTCGTTTTAGCTAACTCAAGCCTACAAAAAATACCCGTTTCAGAAATGTTTATTCATCTATGTATTAATGTAACAATTACTCAATAGTTTTTAATTTACTCGTATCATATCAAAATATGCCAAACCAAAAATCGGTTCATCCGTTTTAGGACCACGATGTCACCCGCAGATTTCCAAAGCACCTATAATAATAATAATAATAATAAATGTTTATTGCAGATTTACATCCATAGAGTTAGTACAATCATCAACTTATTTCTCTAGGGTTAGTAAAAAGAAAAAGCTAAAAAGTATAAGAAAGTATAGTACAACATTATGGGCGCCCGATGCGACTTCAGTGCTACATATGATAGTAGCTAGCCGTAGGGGCGTGTAGTTGCACCCAGCGTAACGCAAGCGGGGAGTCCCATCGGTCGGCCAACGCGCTCACGATGGCGTTCGAAGAGCCGCGCACTCGCGTCCGCAGCGAGGCACACCGCTTTCTGATGATAGAGTGGAAGCAGTCGATGTGCGCCTCGGCGAACATGGATGACGCGCTACAGTGTCGCGGCAGACCGAACAACATCCTGAACGCGTTGTTGTACTGAACGCGCAGAGTGCCATATGCCCGCTGCGTAAAGTCGACCCACAGACTACACGTGTAGAACGATTGACAGTAGGCCTTAAATAGCGTCAGTTTGGCTTCCTTACTACAGCGTGAGAATCTGTGGATCAACATATTGCACCGAACAGATAACGCTCTACGCTCCCTCTCAATGTCTACTGTATCTGACAAGCTGTCGGTCACCCAGTGACCCAAATATTTAAATTTATACACTCTTTTCAGTGGTACGCCCTCTAGAGCAACACTCGCTACTTTTCTTTGATTTCTCGCACCCCCCGCTTGAAAAATCATGAACTCGCTTTTGAGCGAGTTATACCTGAGCCCATGAGCCACTGCGTACTCC
Organism: Emmelina monodactyla; assembly: GCA_916618145.1. Classification (NCBI taxonomy): domain Eukaryota; kingdom Metazoa; phylum Arthropoda; class Insecta; order Lepidoptera; family Pterophoridae; genus Emmelina; species Emmelina monodactyla. The sequence continues at coordinate 1,266,497 of OU745300.1, forward strand.
CCACATATGCGAAGAAGCTTTCTTAACGCACTAATCGACGGGCTCAGCAGCACCATGTCGTCAGCGTAACTAATGTTATTAATGCAGGCTCCCCCTACATGACACCCTATGTAGGTGCTGCTGAGCTCCTCGATCAGCTTGTTAATATACAAATTAAACAGCTTGGGTGAGGTTAGCCCCCCCTGCCTCATCCCGCACTCCAACACGTACTCATCGGACAGCGAGCCAGCCCACTTAACACAGTTCCTCTGGTTGTCATACCAATACTTAAATATTGATATGACATCCGAAGGTAGCCTGGTGTCCCGCTGTAGCTTAGTCCACAGTAGCTCATAGGATACTAAATCGAATGCCTTCGACAAGTCCAAGAAGCAGGCATAGACTGGGGTTTTTCTAGCCGTATAATACTGCACAGTTTGCTTGAGACAGAATATTGCACTCTCCGTTGACAGACTGGGCTTAAAGCCGAATTGTAGATCATGAACTTTAGTATTCTCTGACAATATTCTGTCCAGCAAACCATCCAATACCTTAGCTATCACTGTTGCCAAAGATATAGGCCTATAATTGGAAATGTCGGAGGCATCAGCTGTTCTATTTTTTACAATAGGCACGACCAATGTAAACATCAATTCATTAGGCAAAAAACAATGACTTATAGATAAATTAAAAAGCATGGACAAAACGCGCGGTAAGTGCGGCCCCGCGTGCTTTAGATGCTCGATGCTGAGGTCGTCACGACCTGGAGACTTTCCTCCGGCCATGCCTTGAATAACTGCGGCGACCTCGCGCGCAGAGAACCTAACAGTCGCGTCCCCGTCACGACACCCAGCACCAAACATCTGCGGCTCCCGTCGGAGGGAAGACTCCACTCTAAAGTGCTCCCGAAAGGCATTGGCTATATCGATCGGATCGAATTTACCATTTACACTCACAGGAAGACTCGACTTTGGATTTAACTTGTTAGTGTTTTTCCAAAATTTAGAAAAATTTTTGTTACTATGATTCTGAGCAATAATATCCAACTTTATTTGTTTTTCATTATTTTGACAATATTTCAATTTAGATTTAAATATTCTTTTTGACTCGCGCATTCTATCATAAACAAAACCAAACTGCGGCTTACTATATTGTAACCAACACTGATACCAAAACCGAGCCTCCCTGTGAGCGCCACCTACGTGCTTGTTCCAGCCCGCTATGTACCCATGCTTCTTAACTTTCTTATCCTTGTAGCTAATCGCCGCCGACTCTCTCAAAATACTAATTATCTCATCATACATAGATGCTATTTTAACTCTATGGTCAACATTAGAACATATTTTGTCAGCGCATGTATGAAAATCATCAGGAAAATTCATTAAGCGCAATTTACTATTACAAGCATCAGTATATTGATGTATTTGCAGTCTATCCCTTTCACCCCATTTAATTTTATTAAAATATTGCATGGGAGGCACTAATTTACACTGAAATCTATTAATATTACACTCTATTAATAAAGGTAAGTGATCCGACCAATAAACATTGTGGTACAATACAGATGCGTTAATAATAGAGTGCCGCGCAGCACTAGTCACAATACAATGGTCGAGCCACCTGCGACAACCATGCGAGTCGCTCACATATGTAAAAGTGTCAGCGGGAAGTAGTTCCATATCAATACATGACCATGAGTTCTCATTACAGAAATTCAAAAGTTCATATGAAAATTGCTCACCGGGGTGTGCATTGAAGTCCCCAAGAATGAATACAGATTCAACACTGTTTGTCTCCACCAACGCACTTATTTCACCCATACAGTCAGTAAACTCAGTAAGGTTTGCCGCCAGGTCCGTGGGCATATACACAGTTATCACTAGCATCACTTTACCGCCGTCGAGATGTATTTTAATTGCGGCTAAACGCACACTGTTACACTCAACCACCGAGACACACGGGAACTTAGACTTCCTCCACAGCAGAGCCACTCCACCATACGGTCTCCCACGAAGAACACCCTGAGAAGTGTCTACCGCTGATTTTCCAGTGAAGGCGAAAGCGTCATCTATTGTCCCAAGAGACTGGAGGTCATGTGGTAAGAGCCAGGTCTCTTGTAGGGCAATTATGTCAACAGATCGGCAAAGGGCTCTCAAACAAGAAACAGATCGTTGTACATTCTTACAGTTGAAGGTAATTATTTTAGTTGTATCGGCCATTACTGTTCTTTGTTTTCGGTCTTTTTTGCCATTTGGCCACTCCGGTGTCTTCCTTTAAAGTCTATAAAACGTCTAAACGCCACGCCCTCTGGCCAAAAATCATCTTGTAAAAAGTAATTCAATTTACTTTTAGGCACATAAACTTTGTATGCATCATACTCTTTGGGAGTTTTCATAATCATTTTTTCCAAGGTAATAGGTATCTCTGTCTTATTTTTTATATAACTTTGAATGTCAACCTCTGTCACATCCTTCGCTATGTTATAAATATACAACGGAATACGCATATCAGCCGCTTTAAAATTAATACTTGATTCAACAATAGCTTTCCCTTTGTTACCAATAAATCTATTTTTCAATCTCTTTTTCTGTACTAATATCCACTCCTTATCCTGTACTTGAGGCTTCCATGCACCATGGTTTAGAACATGAGAGTAAAACTTTTCACCCTGCGGTCCGCAATCATTAACGCTGGCCCCCGCCGTCGGTAGCGGAGATGTAGGTACAGCCGGCGCATGACTCATACACTCTGCCGGTTTCGTGTTGTTGACGACAGCCGCCTGCCCGCTCACAGAGGGTTCGATGTTACATGGCTGTGATGGTAGCACGCCGTTACGCGCCTTGCCGACCGGTGATTTATTTTTAATTCTACCCTCGGGCTGCTGATATTGGCAGCAGGTACTTTCTCTGGGTGAAGATGAGCAGTGGTCGTCATCACCATGTCCACTTGGATTTACCTACCTGATATTATTATTACCTTGGATTTACCTATATGATACTTCGTCGGTCCCTAAAAAAATGATGGATAACCAAGATTGCTGTTCACATATTGGCTTACTGATCATTTTGCATTGGCGCTTCAAAGATGGACGTAGAAGTCCGCTGACGAGTAACAACGAACTGAACAAGACACAAACGTTTGAACGCTGTTTGCAGAGCGCGCCAAGATCCTTTGATGTGTGCACAAAAAACCGACACTATTCGGATGGCCTGCCAATGTTGGCGCTAACTAGACCAATTAAGCCAACATACCGCCAGTTACCTCTCTTCACGTTGGCTTAACACGTTGGCCCAACACCTTGGCCCCATGTGTACAGCCGGCTTTACGCTTCATACCCTCTTCCTCCCACCCACCTGTGTTATACTTGCTGGCATGCGCGATGGCGTACAGCACGTCGTCGGGCGGCGGCGCGGCGAACACGTCCCCGGCCACGGCGGCGTGCAGCAGGCGGCGGCCCACCAGCGCCGCCGCGAAGGGCTCGTGGCCCGAGCCGCCGCCGCCCACCACGCCCACCAGCGGGCACGGGCGCTGGCGGGGGACAGAGGGTTAGAGGGGGAGGGACGCTGGAGCGAACGACCGGCAGGTTTGAGGTGTAGGAGGTTCTATTGATAACTAGTGGCGGAATCAGGAACTGTGAGCGAGGGTACGTTTTTGTACATCTATATTAATATTTGAATAGGCTCAAAACTACTGGACTAATTTGAATAAATCTTTCACCATTAGAATCCTACATTATACCTGCTGAACATAGACGTATTTTTACCGCGGGAAAAGCCATTAAGCTGCAAGGCGGAAAACTAGCGATTCATAAGTCACTGAACTCTGAACCAACAAAAAAAATCTATGAAAAACGTGTATTGCAGTTGCGCTGCTCAAAAATAGTAAAGAAGTTCAAGTGACAAACTCAAACTGATTTTAAAAATATGTTATTTATTAAACAGACCTAAGTACAAAAAATAAGGGTTATCGTACCTATCATTAAGGCTTTGGATAAATATTACTTCCTACTATAAACAGGAGGAAACAATATCTTTCTAAACTTCATAAACTTTACTTGTTTGATGTATTCGACAACTGCCGAAGCGTCAAAGATAAACAGCTTTCCTAGCAGTTCATTTAAAACTACCCGGTTTGTCTGTCCGTTTGCTATCAAGAACCGCAGCAACTCACGTCAGATTTGACAGTGACAACTCTGTGTTTGGGGTGCAGGTGCAGCGCGGGGTAGGTGGCCAGCACGCCTCGCAGGTTCTCGTCCACGCACGACTCCAGCGAGTTTATCATCTTCTTGGTCACCTTCGACATGGCTCTCTACCCTTGGGGAATAATGAACACCATTTTACAACTGCCCTACTTTATATCGATATGGTGGACAGGTGTTATAACTTGCTGGCAGTAAGTATTGCAATTAATATTTTTTTATATCATATACTGGTTTGAAGATAGGTACTGACTAAAACAGATCTGCTAGCAACCAAACTTGTAAAGTAATATATTAGCACCATCATAAAAGAAGGAAATTTACGACACATGATTGACTCATTTTATAACATGCATAGTCTTTATTGTATTTTATTGCACTATATTTGTGTTTATTAAATCGCTAAAAGTGATAAAATTGTACCTACCTAATAGATTTCTTAATTCAAGACTTTTCCTGTTAAAGATAATGAGAAAATAACATGTGTTTAGTACAGTAAAGTTAAGTAAAGTACCTAAACCAAACTATGAAATTGCTCGGAAAAGTAAGCAATTTCATACTTGGCGACATGGCTAAGAACATCACAAGCCTACTGTAAAGGTTATATTTACAACGTTTTTCGTTTGCTTGTTTCTCGTTACATTATGCAATGTCTAACCAAACTTTTAATTTTACTGACCCCTTTCTTTAACCCTCCTAGCAATTAATAAAAAATGTTGTTTGTCGCTTGCTTATAAATGCTGATCAAAACAGATAATTTACATACCTACCTCATCGATCAAAAGCTCAATCCTCTTACCTTTTCCACGGTTTGTTTAACTTTAAAACTATCACTTCACTCAATAACTTACTAAACAACCGGTCACTTACTGCTCCACACTACAATAAGTAACGTTTACGTCCACGAATAAACATAATTTGTTTACTGTAACATCACAGCTGATAACTCCATTCTTCATTATATCATTGTTCGGTCTTAAGTTTATGACCCCTTATGGTGATAATCTACAGCACTAAAAATAATAAGTTATTTTTCTGCGGTTTAGGGTTATCTACCGAAGCAAACACCGGAATATACCGGCTTCTTACTAGATACTGGACCATGAGAAAATACCTATTGATGAACTGTGATGGGTGTTACATGAGATTGAACTGTAACAGCCTATATTTATAGCTTATTTTCGTGTGAAAGATGAGAAATTGTCGTGAACAGTGCATTAAAGGCAATCTATTTTAGTACATTGAAGTTGGAAGTCTAGATTGTCCCGAGGCATGGCTTGGTAACAATTGCTACATTAGTAATACTCGTAACTGTTGATTTTGATTACCTTATCTTAAATTCGTGTGGTGTTAGCTGTTGCAATATCTTCTAATTACTTTGTTCATTTGGTTTGCGTTAACTTCTTGATAAGGGTACAGTTTAAATTTTCTAGTCGATAACATTTGGAAGAATATTTCTCAGTACCCAAATCACAAAATCCATTTAGTCAAAAAGGGTGACCCGGAATTTTAGTTTTATTTTTTACTATTAGACAGGCCATGCGTTGCTGTATGGCATGCCCGGTTTTTGTTACATAATATTTTGCAATAAAGTCATACTGCGACTATAAATTGAGATATACGCTATCGTATTTTTCAAGTTGGATCAAATTTGATTTATATCCGTTAAGTCCAAATAAAACTCCATCCCATCATCTAACATTTATTGGTTGCACATAGAACGGGTCGGTCTCCCCGGTGAAGGGCGAGTGCTGCCCCAGCAGACTCCTGGCCACGCCGCGGTACAGCAGGCGGTGGGTGCCGAGGGTTCCCGCCGGGGGGCGCCAGGAGAAGGAGGCTGTGCTGGTGCCCAGGAGGAGAGAAGTGCGCTCCCACGAGAACCTGGCAGGGGGGGAAGACTTGGCTAGCAGATTGTGTTAATACTTTGAATGAACGATGATTTATAGTAGTATGTTTTAAAAACTATGAAGACTTAATCTTAATTAATAAAGACAAGATACAAAGCAAAATAAGGACCGACAAATACTTGAAAAATTGTCAAGTTCTTAACAATTTCTCCCCGTACAAACTAATCGCATCGCAAAAAAGCAAAATGGTACTTACCTTCTGAAACACAGAATCAATCAAACATGGAATCGTTGCTCACAATGAGTTATGTAAACTTATGGTTGGACATAACACATGGGTGATAACACAATCACAAGCAATCACAGAGGTCGCGGGGGTCACCTTTGCCATGGAACACATATCAAAACAACATAGAGATAGGAAATGTGGCGATGGTGGTCACATCATATTACATTACATAATGCAGAGATAACATTGTTATATGGGGAATAGGATTTTGCTGTTTGAGTTAATGAAAATAGTTGATAATTAAGGAACTTTTCTTTTTTCTTCTTCTCAAAAATATATTTTGATTGCCAGTATAAGCCACAGTGTGTTGGGAAGAAGCTATCCAGTTCACTTCAAATATTCTAGCAAAATTGATATAGTAAAAGAGGCGTTAATCAAAACTACGAATACAATCCCGCGTCATTGTAAAATATGGTTAGTGCTATATTTATAAATAGATTTATGGAAATATAGCCTCATGTATCTCGGTATTTTATATTGAGATTTTTATAAAATTAAGAAACGTTGCTTTTAATAAACATAAACCGGCCTATAAGCAAACTAGGAGTGAATAAATTAAGACTTATATCACGTAGATAATCGCTTTCATTTATCGTTTAGTTGAATTTTCCCAATTTCTATTGCTATATTCCATCAGTAAAGCAAGGCTTTAGTATTAAGCGACTTCCCTCTTGATTAACAACAGCAGGTTCTTATTCTTCCTACCTTCATTTTATCTCAAACTCCTATACACAGCTAGAATTGTGAACATTAACAACTCCTAAAGGTTATGTATACTATAATAATATAATAATTAATATTATAAAGAGGAAAGGTTTGATTTTTTTGTTTGTTTGTTTGAAATGAATAGGCTCCGAAACTGCTGGACCGATTTAAAAAAATTCCTTCACCATTCGAAAGATACATTATCCACGAGTAACATAGGCTATATTTTATTTTGGAAAAAGTAGGGTTCCGTAAGATATTGCCACGACAAAAACCATTTATAGTCCGTTCGCGTTAAGAAAATAGTGACAACTACAGGATAAGGGTGTATTCACAGTGGAGTAAAAGTACAAAAGAAAAATAATAATTTTATTAACAGTTTTTTCGGACAAATCGCATGCACTTGCTGTTTCTATGACTATGCTCTTCACAGTTGCATTTAAATCACACAATTTAAAGTACTTATAAACATGTAAATTATGCGTCTCTCTCCAGTTCTCCACTATGGATTATTGATCCACTTTTATTTTATTTCATTTTCAAAATTTATTGTTGGACGAGTCACGCAAAATCCACAACCGTTTTCTTCGTAGGTCAGACTTCAACTGGTCACTGTGAACTCGACTTTTTAATTTCTAGCATTTTAATTGGCTGGGGGGCGTGGCCAGGCCGGCGGACAACGCTCACTCACTATTTTCTTAACGCGAATGGACTATAGTTACGGGTGAAACCGCAGGGCGGAAAGCTATGAACTATAAATTGGTAAACATGAACAGGTATACCCCACTGACCTGGTGTGGAGGTCGGCGTCGGTGGCTACAGTGACCCACCGCCCCAGCTCCAGGCGCTGGACCTCAGCGTGACTCGACTCCTGCTGCAAGTCGTTGCGAGGGTTCGCAGCCACCTGGTGGAACGGTTACTAACTAGGTTATTTGATGCTGGAGATTCGGTTGAGCTTCGCATAGAAATTTAACTTTGAACTATCCTATTAATGGTGAAAAGCATATAAAAATAAAAGAGGGGGTTTAAAAGTAGTCATACTGCTGATTTCGATTACAATAAGTGTGTTTTAATTTTAAGCAGGTTTTTATTAATATTTCCTGCTTAGCACGTACAGTGGGGAACAACATTGTGTGTAAACACATGGCTACACTTTATCCTGCTAGCATTTTGCAGTCCGATTTTTCTGTCGACATTCGACGAATATATTGTTGAAAAACATGTAAGAACATCAACTTATTATCCCTGCATCAAAGACACGTTTCCTTACAAATCGTGCTTCCACCTCGTCCCCGCTGTACACAGTTGGCGGCGGCTGCTGCAGCACATCCCCGAAGCTCCCGTCCCCGGCGGAGTCCAGCACCACGGGGGCGATGAGCGAGAGGGTGCGGTTGCGGTGGTCCGCGGGGGACGGGCCGGGGGGGCAGCGGGGAGCCCTATACAGTAATATAGCAATATGGCATTTAATGCCAGGCATTACTAGTTGACGTGTGCATGGACTACAATTCGTTGTAGGGTAGATAAAAGTGGTTTTCACATGGGAAGGAGACTTATTGCTGCTTTAAAAGGTAGCCTATTTTCGTCCCAGGCTGTTGTCTATTCCATATTTCATTAAAATCGGTTCAGCCGTTTTTACATGAAAGCAGATTTTTTTTAATTAGTTTACATTATCATTTTGTTTAAGTCATACTACAAAATTACCCATTATTAAGCTACCTGTAAGTAAATACACTTACATCTAACAAAGCTGCGGTGAGTTCGGCAAACTTGTTGAGCAGAATGTCGAGTGTGTGCGGCCCGTAGATTGTAGACGCGCCTTCGTACCTTTGCAACTAGGAACAAATGCCACGAAATTATTTAGTCATCAATATACAGGGTCTGTCGTAATGAATGGATAACCCGTTACCTACAGTTGATCCGGATGTGAGGCTATAAGAAAATGGTGTTTTCTTGCCAGGGTTGTCAACCATAAGAAAATGGCGTAGACTTTTAAACTTTTTTATAAATTTCGCTATTTTTTTCAATTATTCCGCTGCCATTTCTTCAAATTTTGATGTATTTGTATAATTCTTTTAGTATTATACTGCTGAAGACGTGTATTATGTAATTTAAATACAATTTTAGGTGTTATTCACGTTGAACATTATCCAAATACTCATTTTAAGAAAAATATTTCCAATTTTTTTTCTTTATGTCAACTTTTGATCATCTCCTGTGGAAAAAAAAAGGATGACGTTATAGCTGCCTATGATCTCAATAAATTGTCTAGTATGTGTAGATTCTAATTCTAATGCGGTCTTGTACGATTTTTTAAATCCGTTTCAATTTCGAATAAACTTTTCGCAACATGTTTGTCGCATGTAACTATTAGAGCACAACAATTTTCATTTGTACATTTTCATTACATTATTATCGTGAAGTAATGTTATTTTTTTCCCAAAAACAACCGGGTTTTCTTCTGAATATCCTATTAGTGGCCCGATAGTGTTTGTGCAAAGTATCTTGATAGAATAAAATCATTATGACGAAGTTTTACAACCATTTATAACATAACATGAAAAATAAAAATTCCGACCTTGATTAGTTTTCTCGCTCCTGTAACTTAATGTTGCTTGTAAAGTACACATCATTATACCTTTTTAGAATCTACACATACTAGACAATTTATTGAGATCATGGGCAGCTATAACGTCATACTTTTTTTTTTCCACAGGAGATGATCAAAAGTTGACATAAAGAAAAAAAATTGGAAATATTTTTCTTAAAATGAGTATTTTGATAATGTTCAACGTGAATAACACCTAAAATTGTATTTAAATTACATAATACACGTCTTCAGCAGTATAATGCTAAAAGAATTATACAAATACATCAAAATTTGAAGAAATGGCAGCGGAATAAATGAAAAAAATAGCGAAATTTATAAAAAAGTTTAAAAGTCTACGCCATTTTCTTATGGTTGACAACCCTGGCAAGAAAACACCATTTTCTTATAGCCTCACATCCGGATCAACTGTAGGTAACGGGTTATCCATTCATTACGACAGACCCTGTATATCAACAGATATACATAAAACAGTAAATTACAGTTGAATAGTGCGTAGTTCACTGACTAAAAATCTATTAAATAGAACAGGAAAACCTAGTATACAGGACTTTACCATAAAATTTTATATAATAATATGATTTTCAAAATAAATACATAAATAAAAATTAATAAACTTCCTTACCCTTTTCGTTTCGATAACATTATTAAAGTTAACTTCTTTAGTACCAATACCTGATATTCCTCATAAGTGGCGACGTAGCTGATGTATTCGTTGGTGAGTCCTCCCACCACCACCCGCGGCACCAGACCTCGCTTCTCCATCTCCTGGCAGCGGAGGAACGGGATAAGAAATGAGGAGGTTTGTAACTTGTAGCAGTGGTAGTGGGTATTAAAATTGGGAAATGTGAGGGTATAGGGTGTAGCGAGGTAAAATAGCATAATGAAAACTGCAGGGCTTGAAACTTGAAATTCGGTACGAAAGCAGTTAAATACTGTTAAAGTTTAACACTGTAATATTATGCTTTTTTATTTAATTACAATAATAGTTTCTCAAATCTGAAAATATATTTTTTATTTTTATATAATTACAGGACTCATTTACAATCAGTCATCAAGTATGATGGGGTTCCTTGTTTTTGTATGTGTGAGTTTACCTTTCCAATCACAGTCCGGATCCTGCGTCCGGTCATGGTGGTGGGCTCCCCCGGCACGCCGCCCACCGCCACCCCCCCCAACATACCTACCGACACGGACACCGTGCTGGGCTGCCACGGGAGGGGGAAGTTCGCCTGGAGGGGATAGGACCGGTCAAGTTAAAGATAAACTAATAGTTGTTTAGTTTGCTAAGAAGGAATTGTAGATACTAAAGTCTGGCTTTAGCTTCTTAGCAACATACAAGAGTTTTCATGTAGGAACTTAAAAACATTAGATTGGTATTGAAAGAAATGTCACCTGAAGAGTGGGTTATATGGCGGTAACGCCTTTTCATTCAAACAGAATCTAATATGTAATGTTTTAAATAAAATATGCCAAAAATATATATAAAAAAAACATAAATTCGACTGCAAATTAGCCACTAACTAAAATGGGAAAAACAATTATAGCAGACGGTGACATCTTTATCAGTAAAATATCTCCGTTGTAATATCCGAGTATGTACAGCTAAGCAAGTGCAGTGTGGTACGGACCCGGCCGGTGGCCAGCAGGATGGGCTTGGGGCGGTGGCAGGCCACGTCCTCGGGGGTTGGTGTCGCGATCAGACCCGACACCGCGTCCAGCAGCGGGATGCCCTCGATTGTACCCTGCAGATAGCACTTGTATCGTATAAATATACTTTAAACTACATCATGTTACGTAATGAGGAGGTTAACCATCGAAGTAGGGAGTAGGGAGTAGGGAGTAAGTAAATAAAAACAACGACTTTATATTTATAAAAACCTATTTTTAAGCGAAATAGGCTTAACCATAAGTATTTAGAAATAGAGAATTCTATAAATAAAACAGTATCTTAATGAATACTGCCCTTTATTCCAACCTTTTTTAACCAAAGAACCTTTGAAATTCTAACGGAACCAATAACATAAGAAAGTTTAAGCGACCATTACAATCCTACTAATTTATAAACGTGAAAGTTAGTGAGGATGTATGGATGGATGTTTGTTACTCTTTCACGTAAAAACTACTGGACGGATTTTGATGAAACTTTACAGTAATATAGGTTATACATCAGAATAACATATAGGGTACTTATTTCCGCGGGAAAACTTCTCATTCCCTCGGGAAACCGACCTCCACGCGAACGGAGTCGGGGGCGGCCACTAGTAAGTCATACCTGTGTAATGTTGAGTGTGTTGGCGCCATCTGTGGTCCCCGCGGCGAAACTGTAGCCCATCGCCGGCACGCAGCCGCTCACCATCTCATCCTGAAATAATGAGAAACCTCAATTTGCTGATTATTTACTAGCAATTGTATCATGCTTGATCATATACGACTTGCCAAGTTAAATAAACAAAAAGTATCCTATACAATAAGAGTTAATATTTAAAAAATGAACACGTTTTCATGATCTGGCTTTGAATATATTATATCTTTTATTATGCAAAACCGATGGAAGGATTTTGTCAAAGAATATATAAGAGCTTCATTCTACACACAAACATTCTGACTTTAACCGCTGCAAAACGCCTTATTCTTTTCTAAAAATACCTTTTAACTGATTACGATATAAAGTAAGTACCGTATTAAATTCCATAGCGACGGGGTCGTATCGGGGCACTCGTTGCTGCGGCATGTCCACGAACTGGTGCGCCGCGCCCACCGGGCCCCGCAACTCCTCGCCAGGGGACAAATATGCTTCCTGGGAGACGAGGAAACTGTTGATCATAGCTCGATATTTTTTTTTCTGTGAGAAGCTAGCCGACGAGCAAGCGGGTCACGTGATGGTAAGTGATCACCGCCCCCCATATTCACCCACAATAACATATGCACTGAGGGTGCGTTGCTAGCCTTTAAGAAATTGGGCACCGGATATCGCACTCACCGAACGAAACGCAGGAACATCGTCCCTACTTCACTATGGTTTTCTGTGCGACGGTGGTATTTCACCGGTCGAGTCAGCCAGTAATCGCTGTAGACAGAGCCTACAGCTAGACTCTACCACTCTACACATGACTATACGATACTACGACATCTTTGAGAACGGTTATTTGTACGTCAAACCAAGACAGATGTATATGAGGTGGTTTGTAAAAATAATGTCAGGACGGCCGCTACCCTACAGAAATTATTTTAGAGGTCCTAAACGACGGTTCCAGAAACACTGATACTTGATGAATAATTTTGTACTGTATGAAGTCATATTCATTATACGATGTGAAGAAGTAGGTGAAGAAAGCTCTGAAAGTCTTTTTGTTTGGGTCAAGGCAAACTTTATGTTGTTAGACACAACACACTTATAAGATTAAATGCAATAATAAAAAGACAATAATAGTAGATCATGCTATATATAAATAGATCGTAGAGTGTGCGAAATTAATTTAACAACATCGTTTCACAGATAAAATGAATTACCCATGAATAAAGTGACAGTTCAATCGACGATTTAGCTACGATATTATTCGGTTACAAACGACAATAGCTCGATCGCGAATGCCACATAGTAAAACCAATTTTACATTAACATAAAGTTTCTCAAAGTGTTGTTCCCGTTTTGATAAACCTATCAATTAACAACACCGGCATATCACAAAGTTCAATCATCAGTTTGTCCAAGCATCACAATTTGAGTGGTCTATCTGGCTGACTGACAAACCAAAGCACTTCGGTAGATACTCTCCCCGATAATTTCTACACTGTTCTCCATATCTCGGCCGCTACTCAATAGTAATAGTAAGAGTGGGCAAATGACTGATTAATTCACAGTCTGATAGTTAGACTGACTGACTCACCGTCCGTTAGTCAGACTGTCTCACCGTCCGACAGTCGGACTGTCTCACCGTCCGACAGTCGGACTGTCTCACCGTCCGACAGTCGGACTGTCTCACCGTCCGACAGTCGGACTGTCTCACCGTCCGACAGCCGGACTGTCTCACCGTCCGACAGTCGGACTGTCTCACCGTCCAACAGTCAGACTGTCTCACCGTCCCACAGTCGGACTGTCTCACCGTCCGACAGTCGGACTGTCTCACCGTCCGACAGCCGGACTGTCTCACCGTCCGACAGCCGGACTGTCTCACCGTCCGACAGCCGGACTGTCTCACCGTCCGACAGTCAGACTGTCTCACCGTCCGACAGTCAGACTGTCTCACCGTCCCACAGTCGGACTGTCTCACCGTCCGACAGTCGGACTGTCTCACCGTCCGACAGTCGGACTGTCTCACCGTCCGACAGTCGGACTGTCTCACCGTCCGACAGCCGGACTGTCTCACCGTCCGACAGCCGGACTGTCTCACCGTCCGACAGCCGGACTGTCTCACCGTCCGACAGCCGGACTGTCTCACCGTCCGACAGCCGGACTGTCTCACCGTCCGACAGCCGGACTGTCTCACCGTCCGACAGCCGGACTGTCTCACCGTCCGACAGCCGGACTGTCTCACCGTCCGACAGCCGGACTGTCTCACCGTCCCATAGCCAGACTGTCTCACCGTCCGTTAGTCAGACTCACCATGGCTCCCCGGTAGATCCGGTCCCCGATGATCCGCGCGCTGTCCTCCATGTCCCGGCCGGGCCCCTGCGAGTAGCAGCGCTCGGACAGCGGACACAGCAGCTGCTGGTTGTCGCAGCGGCCGCCGGACAGCTCGCAGCGCGCGGGGAGGAGGTTGGGGGACACGTCGCCGATGTTGCCCGCGAAGAAACCGCACACCACCGACCCCTGCAGGGGTGAAATAGTATATTTCAATACAAGTGTGGAAAGGCTGTCATTACAACGAGTCCCGACAAATGTCTACCCGAGCCGAGGCACAGCCGAAGGCGAGGGTTGACAGGCGGGACGAGTTGCAATGACGGTTCCGCACGTGTACTGAACGACTATTTTTAATACAGTTGCGAAAAAATAAAGCAATTTAATAAAATATAAAATTAGGATCGTAAATGTCGAAATTACTCATTTTGAAAATAACGCCATTTTTTCTTCACCCATTTGGTAGGCAAAGGTTACTATGCCCATACAGCCAAGTCTTCAGTAGTTTTTTTTATTGATATGAGATGAAAATAAAATTTAATGAGATAAAATAAAATGAAACCAACCACACTACTTCAATCAAATCATTAAATCTGATATCGAAACAAACTAGTAGCTTTTTTAGAAATTTACCTACGGTACGTAAGTATTAACATGAATCTTAAAAACTTTTTGTTTTTTTTTTTAGTAAAAACTTCATGGTTAGTTAATTTTTCTTTTTAATAGACATTATTTTGACAGTTGGGAAAGAGAACGCACGAGTGCGGGAAAGGTAAAAAAAAAGCACGCGTGTGTAATAGCCCACATCCCGAACGCTATACGTCCCTGCAATACGCCACTTTTTGAGCAACTGTATTAAAAAACAATTTACAATGGTTAAGAATAATGAATCCTGTAGTCATGAGGGCAACTACAAGGCGTATACGTATAGTATGCGAGCATTTGATAGGATTTGTGTAGAACTCTGTTTTATAGTGACCTTCGTCATCTCGTCATACTGTGTGTAACAACTAATAAAAAGACACAGTGTTCGTTTAAACGTGAGCTATGCGCGAGAAATTGGCATTGGCAAAACTTTATAAGAGAGGTTAGAGTAAACAAATATTTATATGTTGCAACAATAAAAGCACTGGTTTCATAACTTAAAAAAACTGTTGATAAATCTCTTTGCAAGATTCCCCTTTGATATTTCCCCATGTTAAGAATGTATCATGGTCACAAAAAAGCACAATTTTATTTGAATACGTTTCTTTTTTCTGTTACTGTAAAAATCTGTTTTGGTTAACCTGAAATATGTAGATCCTGTCCCATCACACAAATCTAAAGACGCAATCGAATTACTGTTAAAACTGTTTTTTTATTAAAGACTAGCTTTCCGCCCTGCGGTTTCACCCGCGACTAAATGATTTTTCCCGTGGGAATGAGGCTATTCCAGCAGTAAAATTATCGTATTTTCTTCTTCCCTGGGTGTCGAACTACCTCTATTCCAAAAGTAACTTTTCTGGTTGATTTTTTACACCTTGTGTCCGAAAAACCCAAATATCTTACGGAACCCTTTTTTTCCAAAATAAAATATAGCCTATGTTACTCGTGGATAATGTAGCTTTCGAATGGTGAAAGAATTTTTAAAATCGGTGCAGTAGTTTTTGAGCCTATTCGACACAACCAAACAAAGTTTTCCTCTTTATAATATTAGTATAGATATAGATTATTACTACTACTATTACTACAACCACTAACTGTTTAATCGAACTCTAAAGACGTACCTTCCCCACGAGCGTCCCCGGCGGGTTGAGGTCCCGCTCCATCAGCAGCGCGGCGACGCCCAGGTTGTCGCTGGACACCAGGTGGTTGCTCATGTTCATGCTGACGGCATGCACCGCGAACCAGCTCATCGCGCCCAGGACCGAGCCGTCCGCGCCCAGCAGGCGGAGCTGGGAGAGCGTGGTGTCCGTGTTGCGCGCGTATCTGGACCCACCGTGATCAATAAGATAGGGAACAAAACAATAAATAGGCTTGAGTTGAAACTTCGACAATGTAGAGACATCACAAGTCGCAAACATATAAGGGCGAATCCAGCTTTGGCGCCAGGGGGGGGTCACATAGTAGTGGTCAAGTCAAAATTCAGTGGTGGATTTTACCATTAAGCTAAGTAGGCTGGAGGCTAGGGCGGCAGATTTGTTTTTTTTGCTGCAAATTTTTTTCAACATGTGTACCTATTTATGCACAAAATAATCAGCCTAATGAGATTGACGGAAGTTACAAAAAGTTTGAACTAAAGTCGAAAAATTATGTTAAGAAATTATGGTACAAAAAAACAATTTTGTTCAAAAATTTGGCCTTGTGTATAATCAAACCCACTTTTATATTAACAAAACAACTTCTTAGAAAATTTTCGTTTCGCTGTTTAAACGCTGGTTTTAGCGAAAAATAACGCATTAAATACCAGTTTCCTATTAAAATTATAAAAGCTTTGAGTTAAACGCCACTTTTAAAGCTACTTATTAATTTAGTAATGACCTCTTAATCTTTTTAATTATTAAGCGATAGCTTAATATCATTTTCAACTTAAGATCAAACTATTTGTAACTTCCATTAATGTCATGAGGCTGACTATTTTATGCATAAATGCACAGTTCGGAAATAGTAGCAAAAAATAAAATATTCATATTGATCAAGTTGCAGTTTTGCCGGGATTTTTTAAAGTAATTGTGTTTTAGGAACCTCTCATCACGAAAAACCTAAAAAAATTTTGGGCGTATTTTTTCTGGCCATCCTGTATAATTCTTTCCTTGCCGACGCTTCACTATCATAGGTCAGGCAAATAAGCGTTTCACTTTGGGATTTCAGCAAGATGCTGTAACCATTTAAATCATTTTTTGCAACTATCTTACTTCCTTAAGATTTAAGATCATTTGCGTTTTAATATTAGTAGTTAACTAGGCCTTGAATATCTTGAGACGTGGACATGTAATTGAGTGAAAAATAGTAGAAAAAATCGATATTCAGAGGTAAAATGAAATGTTAATGCAAGTAGGTATTTTACAGCTTTAAAGAAAAAGTAAGTAGCAGATAGACCGAGCTTAATATAGTTACAATTGAAAGAGTCAAAAAACATAGGGGCGGCATAAAAATTATAGCCCACAGGCGACAAATCTGTGAATCCACCAATGGTCAAAATACATTATGTTTAACAATTTATTTAGTGGTCCACCAAGGACCTGTGGGGGTGTCGCGTAACTCGAATATCAATACCTTTGAAAGGTATCGGTGTTGGGACTCTTGAACGAAATCGGTTTCGCAATCGCGTAAAATTTTGAATGAAATTGCTGAATGATGTTGCTGCCTTTAGTATTCAGCAATAGGGGATATTCATGTTTTTTTTTCTTGCCTTAAATTAATAGTTTACAACATTATAACATAGAAAAAAATATAAAAAATCTTCAAAATACTCTAGATATTTTTAAAAACGAAATTTAAAACATTGATAAAATTAGAGCAGTTGAAACGCCGCCATTTTGCGCGCGCTTTGCGTGACGTCACACGACACGTCCAGTGGGACTTTACTATGAACTTTTCAGTTATTTCATACATATTTACAGTTTTAATAGCTTTAAAACCATGGAAGAAGCCAAAAAATTATCTTATAAGTATTGCATAGTACCGGAGTGCACAAATACTATTCGAAAAACACCCAAAAAAAGTGTATTTTTCGTATTTCAAGTGATGCGAAAATACGAAGACGGTCGTGTAAGGTGATGAGAAGGGATAATATATCTCCTAAATCTTGTTCATATTGTTGTGAAGATCATTTTAACGAAAGTATACTTTATTTATATAGGTACAGCTTAATGTGAATTAGTAAAAAGTAAGTTTTGCATTAGCTATTGAACATTAGAAAATTCGGTATAAAATTAACCTACCCTATAAGAAAAGATCAGTAGCTATAACTTTCTATTAAAACTTTATTCCTGTTGTGGTTTTACGAATTTTTTATGGTTGTTGATTTATTCCAGGTAAAGGAAGATACAGAAAATTATATTGAATACAATTTAATAAAAGAGCAGGGAGAAAAATGTTCTCTACGGTTGAGGAAAGGGGTTTTGCCTCATATTATATTTTTGTGTCAATATGTAAATGTTTTGGTGTATTTTAAGTAAACTGCTGTGTGCATTTATGAATAAAAATCTATATTATGGTCTTAAATATACTATGAAACATCCTCTGATCTCTGCGCTCGTATAATCGGGTTTCGATGCTGTCTGCGCGCCTACGTCTTTTCTATAGCAATACGTCTCAACTACATATTTGGTCTAGTTTTTGTTTCTTTTCTTTGTATAACTTCACTTGCCAACCAACCGTTGAACCCGCAACATCAAATTGTAAACCACATTAAATCGAATATCAAAGAAGAATCTGGGGTTGTCATTTGCTACACCACCACAACCCACATCGCGCCTTGGAGACGCGACAGATGCAAAATTATATGCTATCATAAATGCACCTGTTCTCGGTAGATTGTCCTAATGTGCTATGACAGAACCAGCTTCAGTCATCGTCAAAGATTCACTACCAATCTAAACTAAACTTCATTACAATCAGCACAAGAATATAGATTAAATTTATTTATTTTTTTCACAAAAACTTGTAAAACAGTATAAGTTTCGACGCTGATGAATGCAATGTCGTGTCAGATGACGTCACATTACGTTCGACCAATGGTGGCGCGTTTTGGAAGTTTGAATTTCGCTCCCTTATTTTGCACTTTTTAAATATTATTTTAGGGGTTTAAATAATAAATAAATTTAAAAAAAACTTTTGCATTATAATATTACGATAATAAGTATTCAATATCCCCTATTTTATTCGAAATTTTACGCGATTGCGACTCGAAAACTGATTTCGTTCAAGAGTCCCAACACCGATACCTTTCAAAGGTATTGATATTCGAGTTAGAGGACACCCCCACTGGACCTAGCCCCCC
Source organism: Emmelina monodactyla (assembly GCA_916618145.1). Classification (NCBI taxonomy): domain Eukaryota; kingdom Metazoa; phylum Arthropoda; class Insecta; order Lepidoptera; family Pterophoridae; genus Emmelina; species Emmelina monodactyla. The sequence continues at coordinate 1,285,725 of OU745300.1, forward strand.
CTGGATCCGCCCTTGCAAACATAACAAATCAGTGGCGACACCAAAATGTTCACAACAACATTCGCTAATGACGCGGCAGTAGCATGCAACTTATAACGTCTCATTATTATAATTATTAGAGATGCGCCGAGTAACACTTCTGCCGAGTACCGAGTACCGAGTATTACTCGGTTCAATTTTTTTTTTACCGAGTACTCGGCCGAGTAACTCGGTTCTATCAAATTCCCAATTTCGCGCGCGTAAACAAGTACAAACGAACATAAGTATATTTAGAAGAAAATTTGTTGGCAAATGGTGGACAGGGCACCAAACAAGGCATCATAATTTACATTTATTAAATTTAAATATCGATTATTTTTATTACTGTTTCTTTAATTTTGTCTCACTAGTACTCCTGCATTAGCATAATTTTGATTCTATTACTTGAGGATGTCAAAGACTTCCTCAATCAGTACGTTTTGATAAACACTGTTGTTTCAATTATATCTACCTAAATATATTGCTTTCTTTAAACAAAGTATATTACTTTTTCGGTACTCGGTACTCGGCATTCGTATACCGAGTTACTCGGCCGAGTACCGAGTACCAAAAAACCCGCCGAGTACGCCGAGTACCGAGTATAAACCGAGTACTCGGCCCATCTCTAATAATTATCTACACTTATACTTATTACTAATATAATATATATACTAGCTTTCCGCCCTGCGGTTTCAGCCGCAACTTAATGGCTTTTCCCGTGGGAATGAGGCTTTTTCCCGCAGTAAAATTATCGTATTTTCTTCTTCGAACTATCTCTATTCCAAAATCAAGACAATCGGTTCAGCCGTTTTTACGTGAAGCGAACATACAGACAGACGGACAAACAGACATACACATTTTCCCATTTATATTATAGTAAGGATAGACCTACAAAAAAGCCCTTCGCAGTTACTATATATATATATCTTAAGTGAAAGCCATGTTAGCCTATACTGCTGTAGCTACCTTTTTGCCTGTGATAAGGGCGCCACAGTGCTTAACAATATTATTACGTTGTTATAAAGGGTTTCCAGGCGAACTAAGTCGCGGACGGCCTCTAGTTTCACCATAACTTCAAAACTAAACGTCCAATTTTAATCATTCAAAGACCAAATATTATCTACATAAACTGTACTTAGTGACGAAATAATTTATTTTGATAAGGATTAATAGCATGAGTAAAATGAACGCGTTTAATTGTAGTCCAAAAAAATTAAAACATTTTTTAATAAAAAAAATGGTTGTTGTGCCTCACTCGACATAGATAAGTATAGTGCATCGCGGACTTTTTTGTAGATATTTATAGATGTACAATTAATTAAAACATTTTATGGTTATATCTTTTATAGTTAAGGCAGCGTACGTAAAATAAGTAACTTTTCTGGTTGATTTTTACACCTTGTGTCCGAAAAACCCAAATATCTTACGGAACCCTATTTTTTTTCAAAATAAAATGTAGCCTATGTTAGGTACTCGTGGATAATGTAGCTTTCGAATAGTGAAAGAATTTTTTAAATCGGTCCAGTAGTTTTTGAGCCTATTCGACACAAACAAACAAAGTTTTCCTCTTTATAATATTAGTATAGAAGTATAGATAAAGAGGAAAGATTTGATTTTTTGTTTGTTTGTTTGTTTGAAATGAATAAATAGGTTTCGAACAACTCCGAAGATCGTCTCATTGACCCAGCTTGGCCCTGAACCCATGGTTCCGTCTATTTCCGCAGATCTCTTCTGCTTGCTTCACCAACTAGTCCGTTGCGTTGGTCTGAAACCACAACTCACCTGGCGCGCTCCTCGGGCGGGTTGTACTCGTATGACTGCGGGGACCTGTTGACGTGCGCGTCCAATACGCGGCTCTCGCTGTAGTACAGACGAGCGGGAACCATGGCCTCGTGCGCGCGGACTATACTCTGCAGGGGAATAGTGGGAAGTAGCGCTAGGGTTTAAACTTAGTTACCTAAATCATTGTTTATCTTAATCGAATTGTAGGTAGGTATATCAACGTACCTAAGTAGCAAAAAAGGTAGGTAGGTAACAACCTGCGTAATTCCACATTTTAAAGTATTATCTATAGCACTCGTATTCCTAAAGAATGATCGATTAGATGTGTACTAATTTTGTACTCGTTTGTAATATAATTACTTAGTACAGTCCGAAATTCGGTCATTCCCAGATTAAAATGACAGTTTAACCGACGATATTGCTACGACAATATTTAGTTTTACAACTCCAGATAACAACGATTAGAGTCATAATACCCTAGCAGCAACGTTGACTCACTCTAGTAATCCCGTCGACGTAGGCGTCGAAGGTCTCCCGCGAGAAGCCCAGGATGGACACGTCCAGCAGGAACTCCACCAGGTGTCCGCCGGGCGCGCTGTGCGTGTGCGTGCCCGAGATCAGCACGTTGTCCAGGCGGTAGGTGTCGCCGTATAACGCCTGCAGCTTCTTTACCACCTGGAGGGGGTGATGGGTTAGCTTTAATAAGCTAGGTAATAAAATTAAAGATCGGTAGCTCATCGCAATAGGTGTTCGTGGGGAGGTTAGTCACCGATTAGAAACACGTGTTGCTCTGACTACTTAGTGATAGCGAAACTTCAAATAAGCTCTACGTAAAGTTAGGCCTTGTTTTTCTTAACTCATTGTTGTACCTTCTCATGAAAGTTAGTACTATAGTAAGTAATGAACTACAGCTTCATACAATTACAGTTACCTATACCTGAAAACATACGTAAAAATGTTTAAGTTTCCACCACACAGTCTAAGTCCTCATCTTCCCTACCTCTCTCCGCACGTAGATGCCGACGGCCTGTACCTCGGCGGTGACCATCACCACGCGCGCCTCCCCGCGTCTGATGATGAACGCGCGCGCGAACTGCCGCAGGTGGATGCCGGCGCCCTTCATGCCCAGCTCCGCGTAGCCCATCTGTGGACATACGGGGTAGACTTGGGAGTTTGGAGTATAATACAGTAAAGTTGTAGCCCATCTGTGGACATACGGGGTAGACTTGGGAGGTTGGAGTATAATACAGTAAAGTTGTAGCCCATCTGTGGACATACGGGGTAGACTTGGGAGGTTGGAGTATAATACAGTAAAGTTGTAGCCCATCTGTGGACATACGGGGTAGACTTGGGAGGTTGGAGTATAATACAGTAAAGTTGTAGCCCATCTGTGGACATACGGGGTAGACTTGGGAGGTTGGAGTATAATACAGTAAAGTTGTAGCCCATCTGTGGACATACGGGGTAGACTTGGGAGGTTGGAGTATAATACAGTAAAGTTGTAGCCCATCTGTGGACATACGGGGTAGACTTGGTAGGTTGGAGTATAACACAGTAAAGTTGTAGCCCATCTGACGGGGGACATACGGGGTGTACACTTGGGAGGTTGGAGTATATCACAGTAAAGTTGTAGCCCATCTGACGGGGGACATACGGGGTATACACTTGGGAGGTTGGAGTATAATACAGTAAAGTTGTAGCCCATCTGACGGGGGACATACGGGGTAGACTTGGGAGGTTGGACTATAATACAGTAAAGTTGTAGCCCATCTGACGGGGGACATACGGGGTAGACTTGGGAGGTTGGACTATAATACAGTAAAGTTGTAGCCCATCTGACGGGGGACATACGGGGTAGACTTGGGAGGTTGGAGTATAACACAGTAAAGTTGTAGCCCATCTGACGGGGGACATACGGGGTGTACACTTGGGAGGTTGGAGTATAACACAGTAAAGTTGTAGCCCATCTGACGGGGGACATACGGGGTAGACTTGGGAGGTTGGAGTATAACACAGTAAAGTTGTAGCCCATCTGACGGGGGACATACGGGGTGTACACTTGGGAGGTTGGAGTATAATACAGTAAAGTTGTAGCCCATCTGACGGGGGACATAGTAAAATACAGTATAATACAGTAAAGTTCGTAAAAGACATACGGGGTGTAGACTTGGGAGGTTGGAGTATACAGTTGTCGTGGGAGGATTGAAACAACGATACTGTAAATAGAATATCTAGAGGATACCTACTCATAATAAACCTTTGACTAAGCTGGTAGATCTAAAGATTTGAAGGAAGTAGGTTTCTTAAATAATAGCAGTGTTAAGTATATTTTTAATGGAAAAACGACTAACCTAATAGTTTTGATAAAATTTTTAGACTAAAGCAGATTTTTTAATTGTCAGGTAAATTTTTTTTTATTATTTCTTATATCCCAAGGACAACAAGAACAAAGTACCTTATCTTTCGGATAGAATTTACCCAAATAATTGAAAAACTAGCACCCCTTTTGCACTTTTCGGAACTCGACCATGAAAAACAATAAAATAAAATAAAAAAATAAATAATTAAAAAATAACGGGTCGTAATAGCTGTTACTGCTTTTAAACAATACAAATTGTAAATGAACCTGCACAAAGTAATATCTATTGACTCACAAACGTGATCTCCACACAGGGTCCTGTCATGTCCGCTATTCCGACCCCCACTTCATACAGTATATCTGGATCCACCGGGGCGGGCGAGGGGTTTGGGGCGGGAGTGGGCTGCGGGGGCGGCGGGGTGGACGAGGGGGCGCTGGACTCGTCGCTGATGATGAGGTAGATGGTGCCGCCCATGCCACTCGCCACCGCCAGCACCAAGCAGCAGATCACGATCTTACCAGTCAACGTGATCGCCATTGCTTACTTGAAGTTGGAGAAAATACTTTACAATTAATAGGAATAAGCTTAGTGTAACTTTTAATATGGGTCGGTGACATTTCGGACCAAAAAAACTCGGACACCTTCGCCAATGTGGATTTTCAATTTTAATATTATTTTTTTCCATACATTGGCGAAGGTGTCCGAGTTTTTTTGGTCCGAAATGTCACCGACCCTTTAATATACCTTAGGTAAGATTTATGAATAAATTTTTGTTTACAATTTCAAAAACGTTAACAATTAGGATAAAAAAATCTTTAGGTAGAAAAATTTTGTTCCAATAAGGTCTACGTCTAATATACTGTATATTTTGGCATAAAATCACAAATTGATAAATAACTGAAACTTACCTAAACTTGTTACACAAATAAATTTTTAATATACAAAAATCATCTCCTACACATCTAGCAACACCTAAATACCGATACTAAAAGAATTAAATTATCGATTAAATTACTTTATCTTTATATCTCCTAATAATCACCATAAATAAGATACAACGCACGGGTTTACTCTACTTCAGGCGATCAATCAAATTTCAGTAAAGTAGATATGTAGTATTAATAGGCACCTACTTAGTAGATATTATTGGCTAATAGTTCGTAAATAATATTAGTAACTAATTTTATCTAAGTATTTTAATTTATCAACTTTGCAGATAAGTTTGATCCCCTGCATGTTTGTTTTAATTGATTGTTATTTTTTTTAGATGGTGGAAATAGGTAAAAGTTAAGGTAGTAATTTCTTGGAGCAAGTGGGGTCCCGCGGTGCGCAATTAAACGTGCGTTTATTGAGCAACCTGCGTGTCGGTCTGCAGCTTGACTGTTATATGTAATTTATCACGATATATTGTTTCTATTCTATAGTTAGACGGCTGCAAAAATTAGTGAAGGCGGTGTGGCGTCCATGAATAATAACTGTGCGTTTTTACATTTAAGTAATAGACAGTTTCTTAGAAATTGAAAGTGACCGCTGTACAAAAGAATTATGAGGCAATTATTTGATTTAAATTGAGCGACGATTGAGCGTCAACAATTTCATCACTTACTATAGTATGTACAGTATAAAGAATCACAAGTATCTTATATCGTCTCATCATTGAGTAGTAGAATCTGTAGATGTTCATTTTAATAGAATCGTAGTCAACACCGCCGCTAGTAATCTGAAAATTTTTTCACAACATCAGAGGATTGCAGGCCTGCGTTTTGCTTAACTAGAGCCCGAGAAGAAGAGTGTAAACTACACTAACGGGGCACTTTAGTTACCTAAACTCAATATAAAAAAGACTATATATGATATTTATCACTTGCTAGATTCTTGTTCCAGCAATCTCTACAACTTACCTGAAAATACAGGGTGTTTGGAGGTTGAGTAGCCAAATGAAAATGGTGGATAGGTGAGGCTATTAGCTATTTACTTCCACTTATTAAATTGCATTTTGGTTCAAGTTTTAGAATTTATTCGATTTTTAAGATTTTCTTAAGAAAATCCCCGATTTTGTCATTAAAAGTCCAATATAATTTTTATTTACTGTCGGAACCAAACGAAAATAGTTTTAATTTAAAGCCTAATACTGTTTTATTCAGATGAAATCATAAATTAATACAAATCATCTCAAATAAAGTTACAGTGGGTTCATAAACTTCGCGGAACCAGTGGAAAAAAAATGTTCAGTCAACTTTGCTATGAAAAAAAATAAAAAAATATGAGAGTTTCAAGATTTCATTTGCTTTTAAAAACTTCTACATTTAATACACATTATAATGATATGCCACATGTAACATAAATAATTAGAAATCTCAACAGAAATAGTAAGTTAATCCTCAAAGACGCCTGGTAAGGAAGGTACAAACCCGTTAAACTACGTATGTAGTTAAAAATTTTTGTCTCATTCTTACAAAGCTATGCCTATTGTGTTATCTCATTCAACCTCCTCTTTACTTTTCCTGCCTCGAATAGAAGAGGATTCTACTATCTCACATGTTTAACTCCGCTCAGCGCAGATTCTCAGTGACCTACACTTTTCTACAGTCGTAGTAAAATGCTGCTTGAAAAAAGTCATGACCAACGGTAGCGTGGCCTTTGGGCATGCAAGAAAATCTCATTTTACAAGTTTTTTTTGTTTTTTTTAATTTGCTGGTGAAAGATGTCACTTGAAAATAAGCTATTATCTATCTGACTTTCGTCTGTCTAGTCATAGCCAACGGAAGCGTGGTCTTTTCGCATGCAAGCAAATATCATTTCACCAGCTGCAAGTCATGTAGAACCGGTTCACGGAGACTGAATCTAGGAGTTTCTTTTACTCCGCCCTTCACCACCCCAACCATCCGCTCTTTGCGACCCTCGCAAGAGGCGACCAATCACAATCGTCAAACGAACGTTAAACGTCAAAAGATTACCGTAAGAAACAATCTGCTTCCTCCAGCCCGCGCCCGCTTCCGCGCCGGCCCGGTGGACACGATAGTGGTAACAGCTTTAAATCTTCCCTATAAATACACCGCTCCAACCAGCAGGTGCGGCATTCAACATCCGGTTAACTCGACTATCAGATCCGACCCCCGTTGAGTTTCTTGCTGGGTCTTCTCAGAGAGAGGCCCCTAAGGGAATCAGTGTAGTGGAAATGATCGAGACGCCCTGAACTGAGGTCTGCATCCAACTAGGTGGCCTTAGTGGTCGCATAGTTCGTTGAAGCTATAAAGTTTTCATATGGGCCAACAACTATTTTCAGTCAGAATTTTTTTATACATGAGGTCGCAAACAAGATAAGTGTTGCCTAGTGACAAAATAGATTACCCAATAGGCATAGCTTTGTTAGAATGAGACCGAAGTTTTTAACTACATACGTAGTTTAACGGGTTTGTACCTTCCTTACCAGGCGTCTTTGGGGACTAACTTACTATTTCTGTTGAGATTTCTAATTATTTATGTTACATGTAGCATATCATTATAAAGTGTATTAAATGTAGAAGTTTTTAAAAGCAAATGAAATCTTGAAACTCTCATATTTTTTAATTTTTTTTCGTAGCAAAGTTGACTGATCATTTTTTTCCCACTGGTTCCGCGAAGTTTATGAACCCACTGTAACTTTATATGAGATGATTTGTGTTTATTTATGATTTCATCTGAATAAAACAGTATTAGGCTTTAAATTAAAACTATTTTCGTTTGGTTCCGACAGTAAATAAAAATTTTATTGGACTTTTAATGACAAAATCGGGGATTTTCTTAAGAAAATCTTAAAAATCGAATAAATTCTAAAACTTGAACCAAAATGAAATTTAATAAGTGGAAGTAAATAGCTAATAACCTCACCTATCCACCATTTTCATTTGGCTACTCAACCTCCAAACACCCTGTATAATAAATGGATTTATTAAGAAAACAAAAGTGTGATATAATTTCCACTTTATTTACTTAAGTAGGCAGTTACACAACTCTAAATAGGCCTGCAAATGCTACTTTGTACATCTGAAATTAAACATAATTGCAACATACAAACTGCAGAAATACGAGATAAATATTTTTATATTAAATAATTTGAATAATAAAACTACTTTTGTATATCACTAAGGACTAGATGAATACAAATATATATACTAATATAGTACTTTATTAAAATACAATTCAAAAATATTTTATAATATGTACAAAATTCTTAAGCTAGTTACTTTGGCCAATAAACTATTTATTACTTAGGTACGAAATATCACTAATAATGGCATTTTATCAAAATATAATTAAACTGCTACTTAAACCAATTAAGGCGACCTGCAGCTTTGATTTATACAGAAAAATGGAAAAGAAGTTAACCGAAAAGCGAATAATTTAAATATACTTTTAACAATAACTGCAACTCGCTATTAGTGGTCAGCAATTTACATACCATTTACATTTATAATTACAGAATAATGATTTAAATACAATAAATATCTTCTACCGTTAAATGTAATTATTAAGAACCATCAAATATTCACCCCATTACTAATTTTACTTCAACGTTCTACAAACACGATTTTTCTTTCGTAGCTTTCGACATTATAGCAATTATAAATAAACTCTTTATTACCTATCTGAGCTTGTTAGCTGCAAAACAAAATGCTTTTTCCATTTCGAGTCGAAGGCATTAGATATTTATCGTGTATATTCTTTTTTTTTTTTAATAGAAATGACATCATACTTACTTCCTATGAGTTTATAAATAACACAATGTTTATACTGTACATATTCACTTTTAAAATGCTTCCGAGCAACAATGAATATTTTGATGGTGTTTTTAAATGTAAAACAAACGACAATAAGCTTATATTTATGTTAGATTATAGATTTATAACTGATATATTGTTGCTTTTATCTTACAACATAATATATGTCTAACTGCAAAGACAAAAATTGACAAAAACTATTTGAAATATTGATTGTGGATACTATTTATATAAAGTAAAAAAAACATAATTTGTAGGTACCTCTACTCTTTCCTAGCCATTGACCCCGATTTGAAAACACATCTTAAATAAACTAGCCTTTAAACATCACATTACAAAATACACGTATATTGGTCTCATTGAACACAGTGCAAATTTATACAAATTGTAGTAAGGGCTTGCTCATATATGTATGTATTATACCTTAGCTTGATTAGTAAATAATGTCCAGCAGTGGGCCTCTTATGACTGTTGGTAATGGTGAACAATATTTTAAGTTCAATTTTCAGAGTTTGATGTTTTTTAAGTAAACCAATACACCTATACAACCACGATTACTCCGTACACTGTCCTAGCTTCAAACCTACCTCCCTAATGATTCTGTAAACTGTCCTAGCTTCCTACCTCCCTAGCTAACAGTGAAGGAGTTGGTGAACCCCGTGTAGGGGTAGATGCCGCCCAGCACGTACTTGTAGGCCCCGTAGTGCTGGATCCTGTAGGTTCCAGGCGGAGTGCCGGCCGGGATCTCCCACTCCACGTGCGCGGTGCTCGTGCCCAGGACCGACGAGTTGCGGACCCAGATGAACCTGGGGAAGGAATATGTGTAGGTAGAGGATATTGAAGAATGAAGTGACATTTAATCGCGGCGTAGTACTAATAAAATCTGCAGTTGGTTCTTAAGTTCATAAAAACAAAAATGTTAAAATACCAATAAAAACCACATTAAAATCATTAAAAAAAGTCAAGATATGAGAGATAGGAAGTTTATTAATTGCTTTACTTTTTCGTCAGAAAACCACATAGCTACTTATGTTCAATGTCAATAGGAACCGATGTCAAATCTTATTACAAATCAGCTAATACCCTATCTATTTAAACTTCTTCCTATCAGCCTTAAGTCTACTCCTCAGACATTACCATCAAAGTTCCCCCTGCTATGACACCACTCACTTGGTCTCCCAGTCGGCGTCGGTGGCGTGCAGCAGCCAGGAGTCGTCTTCCTCGGACAGCAGCCGCTCCACCGCCAGGAAGCCGCGCGAGTGGCCCAGGTTGTTGCGGGGTGGCCGGATACCATCACAGTAATCCCCCCTGCTATGACACCACTCACTTGGTCTCCCAGTCGGCGTCGGTGGCGTGCAGCAGCCAGGAGTCGTCTTCCTCGGACAGCAGCCGCTCCACCGCCAGGAAGCCGCGCGAGTGGCCCAGGTTGTTGCGGGGTGGCCGGATACCATCACAGTAATCCCCCCTGCTATGACACCACTCACTTGGTCTCCCAGTCGGCGTCGGTGGCGTGCAGCAGCCAGGAGTCGTCTTCCTCGGACAGCAGCCGCTCCACCGCCAGGAAGCCGCGCGAGTGGCCCAGGTTGTTGCGGGGTGGCCGGATACCATCACAGTAATCCCCCCTGCTATGACACCACTCACTTGGTCTCCCAGTCGGCGTCGGTGGCGTGCAGCAGCCAGGAGTCGTCTTCCTCGGACAGCAGCCGCTCCACCGCCAGGAAGCCGCGCGAGTGGCCCAGGTTGTTGCGGGGTGGCCGGATACCATCACAGTAATCCCCCTGCTATGACACCACTCACTTGGTCTCCCAGTCGGCGTCGGTGGCGTGCAGCAGCCAGGAGTCGTCTTCCTCGGACAGCAGCCGCTCCACCGCCAGGAAGCCGCGCGAGTGGCCCAGGTTGTTGCGGGGTGGCCGGATACCATCACAGTAATCCCCCTGCTATGACACCACTCACTTGGTCTCCCAGTCGGCGTCGGTGGCGTGCAGCAGCCAGGAGTCGTCTTCCTCGGACAGCAGCCGCTCCACCGCCAGGAAGCCGCGCGAGTGGCCCAGGTTGTTGCGGGGGTGGCCGGATACCTACAATGATAGCAAGATAATTGACTATAGGAAACAAAAACAAGAGGAAGAAGTGGGTATGTAATCGACGGTGAAAGCTAGATTGAATGTTATCTTGGTGAAATGTATATGTTACAGCCAAAGTAATAAATCTGGATATTATATATACTGTCGAGCCATTATATATAATGTCTACTCAATTTAGATAAAGTGATAATTGACACAAAATTAATCACATTAACTGGCTATTTTATATAATATCTTCGAAGACTTGGATAATGTAATAAAACAAGTAGATATTTGTTTGTGTTACTGCTAAAACCCAAAGCGCGGCTGCACCTAGTTTTAGCCGGTTAGAAACATCAATAGTTTAGGTTAGTTAGGTTACTTCTTTGATACCGCCCAGAAAAAGGAGTCCCGCGCAGCCCGTCTCTCCTCGAGAGGACTCCGTCGACTCATGATTGAAGCCAGTTATTAGCCGTAAAACAAGTCGGCTAGGCCATATTATTACTTTGGCTAACTTTGACACGCTATTATGAATAATGTCCAGATAAAGTGATTAATTTATTACATTGTCTAGTCATTTTGGCTATTTTAAATAATTTATGTATAATATCCATTTAATCACTATGACTGTAACATATATACTAGTTAAATCTTCGATTTAATACCGAAATACTGTTAACAACTTACTTAAAATCATATTATGAAAGCATAACTAGGATGTATTCAACTTTGTATGGATCAATTTGAAATAAGCTACGACGCTACGGTGTTGGCTCCGACTACGGCTTGTGTCTACGGACCATAACTACGGAAAAGAAGTACTCAAAACAGTACATAAAAAAAAACCAATATTGTATTTCGAACTTTTCGATTTGTTGAAAGAAATTGGTTTACGTCTGTATGTAAATAAAACCTGTCCTGGCCATTAGTCTTGTGGCCTCTGTACAAGCTTATACTTTCTTCCAGATCTCACACTAGATTTTTAAAAAAAAACAATTATAATAAAAAATATGAGTTTTTTATTATAAGTTATACACTAAAAAAAAACTAGAAAGACTTATATACTTATTTGTATGTTTAAATACATGTTTTCTCAAAAATTGGTATTTAAGAAAATTTTGTGGGCTCAGACGCAGAATGTCCTTTTCGCAAAATGTCCTTTTCGCTACTATCTTTAATTATAATTCATTTATAAATAAGCTTACACAGATCGTTATTTATATGGATATGTCTAAGAAAATAAAATAAAAATATAGTGAAAATCACTTTTATTCATTTAATAATACATAATTGTCGGGTATTAACTTGCGAACTAATTTTCCTTTTTTGCCGCCGCTGTCGTCTGTCTCTAGGCTGGCTGTATCTCATAAACCGTGATAGCCGCTATAACAACAAATACTAAAAATTAAAAATTGCATAAAAACAATACGTTTGTTGTATGTTAGCCCCCCTTTAATATTTAATAATTTTTAATTTTTAGTATTTGTTGTTATAGCGGCTATCACGGTTTATGAGATACAGCCAGCCTAGAGACAGACGACAGCGGCGGCAAAAAAGGAAAATTAGTTCGCAAGTTAATACCCGACAATTATGTATTATTAAATGAATAAAAGTGATTTTCACTATATTTTTATTTTATTTTCTTAGACATATCCATATAAATAACGATCTGTGTAAGCTTATTTATAAATGAATTATAATTAAAGATAGTAGCGAAAAGGACATTTTCAGAAATGGACATTCTGCGAAAAGGACATTTTGAGAAGTGGACATTCTGCGAAAGGGACGTTTTGCGAAAAGGACATTCTGCGAAAATGACATTTTGCGACCAGAGGACATTTTGCGAAAAGGGCATTCTGCGAAAAGGACATTCTGCGTCTGAGCCATTTTGTGTATGGTAAAACATTTATCCAATACTCACGAAGCTGGCAGTGACGACGTCCCCCCAGCTGTAGGCGTGCTGCGGCTGCTGCAGACAGTCCCCGAACTCGTGGTGCCACGGCGCCGCGTCCCACAGCACGGGCGCCACCAGCGAGATGAGCGACGCGCTCAGGTCGAGAACATTGTCTATCCGTCGTTGTATACTCACGAAGCTGGCAGTGACGACGTCCCCCCAGCTGTAGGCGTGCTGCGGCTGCTGCAGACAGTCCCCGAACTCGTGGTGCCACGGCGCCGCGTCCCACAGCACGGGCGCCACCAGCGAGATGAGCGACGCGCTCAGGTCGAGAACATTGTCTATCCGTCGTTGTATACTCACGAAGCTGGCAGTGACGACGTCCCCCCAGCTGTAGGCGTGCTGCGGCTGCTGCAGACAGTCCCCGAACTCGTGGTGCCACGGCGCCGCGTCCCACAGCACGGGCGCCACCAGCGAGATGAGCGACGCGCTCAGGTCGAGAACATTGTCTATCCGTCGTTGTATACTCACGAAGCTGGCAGTGACGACGTCCCCCCAGCTGTAGGCGTGCTGCGGCTGCTGCAGACAGTCCCCGAACTCGTGGTGCCACGGCGCCGCGTCCCACAGCACGGGCGCCACCAGCGAGATGAGCGACGCGCTCAGGTCGAGAACATTGTCTATCCGTCGTTGTATACTCACGAAGCTGGCAGTGACGACGTCCCCCCAGCTGTAGGCGTGCTGCGGCTGCTGCAGACAGTCCCCGAACTCGTGGTGCCACGGCGCCGCGTCCCACAGCACGGGCGCCACCAGCGAGATGAGCGACGCGCTCAGGTCGAGAACATTGTCTATCCGTCGTTGTATACTCACGAAGCTGGCAGTGACGACGTCCCCCCAGCTGTAGGCGTGCTGCGGCTGCTGCAGACAGTCCCCGAACTCGTGGTGCCACGGCGCCGCGTCCCACAGCACGGGCGCCACCAGCGAGATGAGCGACGCGCTCAGGTCGAGAACATTGTCTATCCGTCGTTGTATACTCACGAAGCTGGCAGTGACGACGTCCCCCCAGCTGTAGGCGTGCTGCGGCTGCTGCAGACAGTCCCCGAACTCGTGGTGCCACGGCGCCGCGTCCCACAGCACGGGCGCCACCAGCGAGATGAGCGACGCGCTCAGGTCGAGAACATTGTCTATCCGTCGTTGTATACTCACGAAGCTGGCAGTGACGACGTCCCCCCAGCTGTAGGCGTGCTGCGGCTGCTGCAGACAGTCCCCGAACTCGTGGTGCCACGGCGCCGCGTCCCACAGCACGGGCGCCACCAGCGAGATGAGCGACGCGCTCAGGTCGAGAACATTGTCTATCCGTCGTTGTATACTCACGAAGCTGGCAGTGACGACGTCCCCCCAGCTGTAGGCGTGCTGCGGCTGCTGCAGACAGTCCCCGAACTCGTGGTGCCACGGCGCCGCGTCCCACAGCACGGGCGCCACCAGCGAGATGAGCGACGCGCTCAGGTCGAGAACATTGTCTATCCGTCGTTGTATACTCACGAAGCTGGCAGTGACGACGTCCCCCCAGCTGTAGGCGTGCTGCGGCTGCTGCAGACAGTCCCCGAACTCGTGGTGCCACGGCGCCGCGTCCCACAGCACGGGCGCCACCAGCGAGATGAGCGACGCGCTCAGGTCGGGGGGCGACGGGCCCGGCGGCGGGGACGACGCCTGGACAGACATTAAGGATTAGTTGGCCCATTGGCCGCACCTAACTTCGTTGCTTGCTAGCTGTTGAACACTACACTTGTTTGGTTTTAAATGTTTACACGCGTAAACTTACTAAATATGCACAGCATAACACAGCGTAGTGCAACAGTTTCTGTAGACAAGTAAAAACATAGCACATTTGAACGTAATTTGGTAGTAGTAAGGGGTATTTTCTACTTTATTTTTTACATTATCCCTAGTTTATTGTAAAGTACATTTTACAAAATTTATTTTAAGTTGAACTTCGTTTAATTGCATTTTTCTACAACCTTTTTTTTATTGTAAAAAAAATTGTATTTGATAAAATTGATGGAATTATTAGTTACTTTGCTGAAATCCATTTAGATGACTCTTTCAGTAACTACTATGCAAATCCGCTCTAATTTCCCTACTGACAGTCCCAGTGGCGGATTTACAGATTTGCCGCCTGAAGGCTTTTAAATTTTTGCCGCCCATTCTTAAGACGTTGTTAATGCCCTCAATTGCAACTACATTACGCTTGTTCTATCTGCTACATACTTTTTCTTTAAAGCTGAAGTTGTAAAATACCGACATGCATTATCAGTTCCTTGTTAGTTGTGATTGAAGTTTTTTTCTATTTTTCACTTAATCTCATGACCACGTCTCGAGACTCGAGATAATAATAATTAACTTTATTCAGTAAAACAGTCATCAAAAATTTTACAAAACAACAGTAAAAAAGAAATACAGTAGAAAATTCAAAAAACAAATGAAATAAAACTATATTTAAAAACATAAAGTAGGTATACATTTTAAGTAGGTGTTTGCACTAGGATGTACCTGTGTGGCAGAAACACCTGCTATTAAATATCTTCTGCGTTTTGTGCGTGTATGTGCGTGTGTATGTATGTATGTGTGTGCGTGTGTGAGTGTGTGTGTGAGTGTGTGTGTATAGGTATATGTGAAGTTAGTTTGAAATAAAAACAAAATAATTCTTATGATTGATTAGGAGAAAAACATTATTTTTATATACTATACATATAATTTACGAGGGTGGAACTTGTAATTTTTCAGTGTCGCCATAGGTAAGTTCGAGTAGCCACTTCTTAAGACGTTGTTTGCAGTCATAAATGTTGAGACTATAGATATTAAGGATTTTATTTACAGTTTTGTATACATATGGACCAAGAAAACAAAAATAATGGTGACTAAAAGATGTATTAAAGCGATGAATATGTAGATTGCTTAAAGCACGTCTGGAGCCATTTTCATTAAGGATGAGAGAAGTACGTTTGTGTTGTGTAAGGATTATAGAGAGTATGTACAGCCTGCGTACAGATAAAACCTCACAATCAGTATACAGTTGGGTAGTTGAACAAACAGATTTTAAGTATTATTCTTTGTGCTCTCTCGAGAAGAATAAGGTTGCTTTTTCCTGCACCTCCCTATACCGGAATGCAGTAGTTGATTATTGATTGGCATAAGGCATAATATACAGTTTTTATGGTGTCAATATCAGCAATGTGTCTTAATTTAGCAAATACATATATTAGTTTACGTATTCTACTATTAAGGGGGGTTAGGCGGTCAGCGAAAATTGAGATTTCGTTACGATTCTACGCCTTAGGCGGGGGGGTCGGGGAACGTGGTTCCTATAGAATCAACGGCTTCGAAATTAAGTGGCGTAAGCGCCAAACACATTTATTATCAAAATGATTAATTTCTCAGAAATCTTAAACAGTCACGAAATAGAAAAGGTAAAAATCTATCAGTTTGTGATTTTATAACACTTATTATTGTAAAACACCGTCTTAATGTGCATTTATATGAAATTTTAGGGGTGACTTCAGGATTTTTTTCTATCGAGTAAAATTATTCCAATCGTGTTTTTGAAACAGTCCTCCCATCACATTTACGTTCTTTATTATACATTTGAAATATCAGGGCGAAATATCATATATTTTGTAAGTAACAGCTAATAGAAAACGGCTAATTCTGCCGTTTTCAGTAACTAAGGGCCCTTAAGTCCTACTAATATTATAAATGTGAAAGTTTGTGAGGATGTATGGATGGATGTTTGTTACTCTTTCACGTAAAAACTACTGGATGGATTGGGATGAAACTTTGCAATAATATAGGTTATACATCAGAACACATAGGGTACTTTTACCGCGGGAAAACATCTCATTCCCATGGGAAACCGACTTCCACGCGAACGAAGTCGCGGGCGGCCACTAGTTTAATTATATGATTTTTAAAAGTTAAGTTTTGATCCAGAACTACACCCAGGTATTTAATTTCTGTAACTTTTTCTAGAGAGTATAATAACGGGCTGCAATTGTTTAAATTAGAAGATTTAAGTGCTGCTATTTTATTGTTAAATTTTTTTGGTAAATTTGTATAACGAATGCAGAAAGAAACATATATTTTGTTTTATCTAGATTTAGTGTAAGTAGATTTGTATCTAACCAAAACTTAAGTTTGTTGAAATTTATTTGCGCTAGTCTGTATGTTTCATCCCATGTTTTTGCTGAGGTGAGTAAAACAGTATCATCGGCATACGAAATTAAAGTGCTATTAAGAGTCGTTGATATAAATTAAGAATAAGGTTGGACCTAAAATTGAACCTTGTGGTACACCGTATGAAATTTCATTTTTGTCACTAACAAAAAAAGTAAAGCCCAAACATTTTTTTAGGTGCCTCGTGTTGAAATACCCCCTTGAATGTTCTGTGATTTTGCATAGTTTTGAGTTACGATTTTGTTTGAGATCTATTTATATGACTTTTCGAAAAATTAGGCCAATATCAAAAACAGCTAAAGTTTTTTTTTCTTATTCTTTTCAAACTACATTTATGCATCAAATAATCAGCCTGATGAAATTAATGGAATCACAAAAAAGTTTGATCTTAAGTTGAGAAGTTAAAATCTGTTAAGTAAGTTATCATTTGATGTTTCAACATAATATTGAGATTAGAAATTGCGTTTGACCCTTAGCTTTGATAATAATAATAAGAACCACTTAAAAGGCTATTTTTCACTGACTCCAGCCTTCAAACAGCGAGGTAAATATTTTGTAGGATATCATTATGTTAATAAAAAAGTTTTTTGTGGATTAGATTATTTCGAAAGCCAATTAATTTTATGAACTGCTGAAAACTAACCCTGTTTTGTTAAGTTTAAAAAGACCTCATTTGATTTTTAATACTTAGTTGAAAATTCTAGTGGTAACTTACTTAACATACTTTCTCAACTTTAGATTATTTTAATGTAGCTTCCATTAATGATATTACGAACATTTGAAAACTAATAAGTACCTTACCTTTTCTAAAATTAAAAAAGTATAATTGGTAATAGTCAGCCAGTTGTATGCCTTTCTCCAGTTGCCAACTTTAACAGACAAGAAGTAAAAAGGTGGAAAACTCTAGAATTCATGGAGATTTGTTTTGGGATTGCCTGACCTTCGGGATTCCTGGTGCGAAACTTCACCACAACAAATAAAAGCTTAATATAATAATACTTAGTGTGTTTGTTTGTATTTCCGTACGTGAGTTTATTATAACACACATCTACGGAAGACATTGACATTACTAAATGAATTACCTCGAATAAATAGCTGGCCAGTTCGTTGTATTTGTTGAGGTAGATGTCCAGAGTGTGCGGACCGAATATAGTGGACGCTGCCTCGTACCTTTGTTCCTGTTGTTCAACAAGTAAACAGTGTAGCTGATTCAATTTAGTTCTTACCAACTATTAATAGAACCTTAAGGAGAATCTTAGTTATACACTTCAATTAGACATTTGCAATTTATTAAGAACAGAACAACAAGTTAAAAATGCATTTTTCATATTGATTCACTACCAAAAGAATTAAAACAAGTTTTTTTAAATAAATCAAAATTTTTGAATACCTGGATCAAGAATTATTAGTAGGTATACCTATAGGTATCCCTACTAATAATTAATGTCATCGAAGTACAATTGTTGCCTAGCTACTCACAATAAAAACCCCATAAGTACATTCATTCTACTCACCTCATACTCCTCCGGCGTGGCTACATAGTCACTATAAACATTACTCAACCCCGCCAGCACCACCTTCTCCACGCGGGCGCCGGCGCCGGCCCGCCGCAGCACGCGCCGCAGCCGGCGCCCGGACATGGTGGTGAACTCGCCGGGCACCGCCGCGATCAGCAGCGAGCCGAGGCGGATGAGCGACGTGGACACGACGGACGGCTGCCACTCGTACGGGAACTTCGCCTGGGGTGGTTAGCGTGGAGAGAAACAGCTGTTTTATTGGGCTCAGACGCAGAATGTCCTTTTCGCAAAATGTCCTCTGGTCGCAAAATGTCCTTTTCGCAGAATGTCCTTTTCGCAACATGTCCCTTTCGCAGAATGTCCACTTCTCAAAATGTCCTTTTCGCAGAATGTCCATTTCTCAAAATGTCCTTTTCGCAGAATATCCTTTTATTACTTACTATCTTAAATCATCATTCATTTATAAATAAGCTTACACAGATCGTTATTTATATGGATATGTCTAAGAAAATAAAATAAGAATATAATTAAAAAAAAATAATAATAACACATAATTGTCGGGTATTAACTTGCGAACTAATTTTCCTTTTTAGGGTTCCGTACCCAAAGGGTAAAACGGGATATTACGGGACCCTATTACTAAGCCGCCGCTGTCTGTCTGTCTACGGGCTGTATTTCATAAACCGTGATAGCCGCTATAACAACAAATACGAAAAACAATGGTATCTTAAAATGCCCACCACAATATTAAGTTGTGCTTACCAGCGGCATAGAACGACCAATGCGTTGGAAGGCTGGCACTGACGTGTTAATACAGGACGAATGCCAAGAATACCTAATCTGTACATGTTTGTTTTTATATAAAAAATATAATGCTTTTTTGGTTAAATTAGAACAAAATCAGTTGACTTTGCCACAATTTATTTAAAAAAAAAAATTTTACATGTTTTAAAAGAGAGATTAAAATAATTGCAAATGTTTCATATTTTTTATTTGTATTTTATAATTACTTTTGTGAAAAGAAATAAAAGTGATTTTTTCTATATTCTTATTTTATTTTCTTAGACATATCCATATAAATAACGATCTGTGTAAGCTTATTTATAAATGAATGATGATTTAAGATTGTAAGTTAGAAAAGGACATTCTGCGAAAAGGACATTTTGCGACCAGCGGACATTTTGCGACCAGAGGACATTTTGCGAAAAGGACATTCTGCGTCTGAGCCCATTTGCTAAGTAAATAAATAACAGTAAAAAAAACTTGAAACTGAACTATGCTAGATTATTTTTCGTTACGATGGAACATTAATATGTTTAATTAAATTGTATTTCGAAAAGTATTTTTCCTACTAATATTATAAACGTGAAAGTTTGTGTGTATGTATGGATGGATGTTTGTTACTCTTTCACGTAAAAACTACTGGACGGATTTGGACGAAACTTTGCAGTAAAATAGGTTTTACATCAGAATAACACATAGGGTACTTTTGACCGCGGGAAAACATCTCATTCCCACGGGAAACCGACTTTCACGCGAACGGAGTTGCGGGCGGCCAATAGTATATTATAAACGTGAAAGTTTGTGAGTATGGATGGATAAATGTATGTACGGATGTTTGTTACTCTTTCACGTAAAAACTACTGGATTTTAATGAAATTTAACAATAATATAACTTATACAACAGAATAACACATAGGCTACAACATAAAGATATTTCATAAATTTTTTGGACGAAGTCGCGGCGGCCACTGGTTACTCATATTTCCACTGTTACTTACTATTTCCCACATGAATGTACAGCGACTCACCCGTCCAGTAGGCAGCAGTATCGGCTTCGGCTTGTGGCACTCCACGTCCTCGGGCGTGGGCGCCACGATGAAGTCCCGCACGGCGTCCCACAGCCGGTTGTGCGACGTGGTGCCCTGCCGGAAGTCGAACACGCCCGGCCCGTCCGTGGTGCCCGCCGCGAAGCTGTAGCCCATGGCGGGCACGCAGCCGCGCACCGAGGACGACTGCGGACACACGAGGATACAGACAGAGACAGAGAGACTGTAGCCCATGGCGGGCACGCAGCCGCGCACCGAGGACGACTGCGGACACACGAGGATACAGACAGAGACAGAGAGACTGTAGCCCATCGCCGGCACGCAGCCGCGCACCGAGGACGACTGCGGACACACGAGGATACAGACAGAGGCAGAGAGACTGTAGCCCATGGCGGGCACGCAGCCGCGCACCGAGGACGACTGCGGACACACGAGGATACAGACAGAGGCAGAGAGACTGTAGCCCATGGCGGGCACGCAGCCGCGCACCGAGGACGACTGCGGACACACGAGGATACAGACAGAGGCAGAGAGACTGTAGCCCATGGCGGGCACGCAGCCGCGCACCGAGGACGACTGCGGACACACGAGGATACAGACAGAGGCAGAGAGACTGTAGCCCATGGCGGGCACGCAGCCGCGCACCGAGGACGACTGCGGACACACGAGGATACAGACAGAGGCAGAGAGACTGTAGCCCATGGCGGGCACGCAGCCGCGCACCGAGGACGACTGCGGACACACGAGGATACAGACAGAGGCAGAGAGACTGTAGCCCATGGCGGGCACGCAGCCGCGCACCGAGGACGACTGCGGACACACGAGGATACAGACAGAGGCAGAGAGACTGTAGCCCATGGCGGGCACGCAGCCGCGCACCGAGGACGACTAGAACCAAGTTGTGCTGGGTGATATAGGGGGCAGGCGAGAGTCACGTCATAGTGATCACCACCATATACACCTTTATTTTTTTTCGACGGAAAAATCCTTCATGGATACCCAGGGAGATAAGAGGGGTTTGCCCCCTGGGTTATGTCGGAGTCGCTCAGCAGAAGTCTGGCATACCGACTAAAAAACCGTCGTTGCCCATCGTTCCAATATGGGGCATGACCGAGGGATCTTGTCGCATTCTTCTCGGTTACCGCCCATATACACCTACATACGCAGAGGTGCTGTGGATGTAATGGACTCTGGGGTGAATATACTGAAGCCGAACGTTGACACATTTACATTTTTGATGCAGAAAATTACGCATGAAACGCAACGACCGCTGTCTATCAAGACATCATCTCGGGTGGAAATTTAAGGTCCGACAGTAACTCTGCGTTTGGCAGGATTGGCTGAACTAAGGTTTTGATCAGCCGCCTATGGCTAACACAGAGCATGAAACACAATGAACAAAACGTAAACCATTGTTCGCTCTTCACCTTAGTATTACTTTGTTCAAGACAGCCTATTAATCACTGCAGACGGTGGAAATATCTTTCATGTAATATCCGAATGGTTTCAGACAAAGGAAACAATTCATTAAGGGCAAGTGTTGGCCAACGACAAAATACTTCCAAACTATTAGAAATATCATCTTTATCCTTTGCTTAGATACTTTGGCTGCTATAAGATATTGAAGTTCATATATTGCGATACATCTTATAAAAAATAATTAAAGTAGGTATCTTAAAGTATTTATAATAAATAAACGTACAAGTTAGGCCGAATGAGCATGAAAACACTCTAAAACTAAGTTAAAAATATTGTATACATTGGTTTCACTGAGGACTAAACTAGAATTGCTTTCACCGTGTCATAATGTACGCAAGAGGACCAAAATGATGACCTGTCTCTGTCTCATAATATTGATGAGTAAGTGATCGTATGTAGGTGTATATGAGAATATGAGAAGTCTCTCTAAAACTAAATTAAAAATATCGCTGTCACTTTCTCTTGCTTCGTATTAGAAAAAGACAGGTACATTGGTCTCACTAAATTTAGTCCACATCATTGTCAAATTGAACGAAATGCGCTGAGGACTAGCATAAAATTACCTTCGCCGTGTCATATTGCATTTTAGTTTGACAGGACTAGAATGATTACCTGTCTCTGTCTTTTACTATTGAACAGTAAGTGACAGCGATAGTTTTAGTTTAGTTTAGACAGTGTTTTCAGAATCGGGGCCAATTACAATGAAATTAGTTTGTTTATTTTTAATAGAACAAAACGTCTAACGTAAGAAAAAATGTTCACGATGTCTGGACTAGATAATTAAGCATTTTTTAACACTTTATGAATAATAAGATCAACTTTCTTTTCCCATTCATTAACATTTTAACTTAAGGATGTTATTGTCATACGATTGAAATATCGAATATATGTGGCCCAAGTGTATATGGTTTCTTTTGTTACATGGACATCATAGAGCACACGGAAACACTGTTAGTTAGCCACTGACCTGATTGAAGGTGTCACTGACGGGGTCAAACTTGGGCACTAGTTGCGTGGGCATCTCCACGAACTGATGCACCGTGGACACCGCGCCAGTCACGTCCACGCCCGGAGTCGACACTATACTCTGTGATGTAGGAATAAGTCTATAAAATATATTTAATAAAAAATGCTTTTGATTACGAACAAAATGGCATGCTTGAAATTGTGTACAGTTTACACAATTTCAAGTAAGTTATGAGATTTCGGGAGTATTTTAAATTAAATAGTGTTTTGGTTAATTTTATTTGTATTGTAAATTGTGTCATTATGGTCAAATTAATTTTTAATCTGCATTAGGTTAGGTATAAGAATTTTACTGTCCCTATTGTCGATTTTTATCAAAAAAGTATTTATCAATTTCAAAAGTAACTAAATGATGATAAAGCATTAAGTTGAAAACACATAAGCGTGTTACACCATAACACATTACCATAGCAGCGTCAAACAACTTAGTGGCGATGATCTTAGTACTCTCAAACATGTCTCTGCCGGGACCCGACGCGAAACATCTAGAACAAACAGATTATATTGGTGTAATGCATGTATGAGACTGACTGAAAAGTTGCTGATGGGGAGGTCATTAACTAAACTTTTTTATAATGAGAAACAAATTCTTCATTTGACTTCACGGGACTAGTATACGATAAATGTGTATACCTTTAAGCTCTTATTTTTCGTAACCATCGTACTTAGGGCTCTTCCATGTTTATATTAATGAAGGTAATAATTAGTATATTTAAACTAGCCAAGTCAGACCTTAAGCTTTAATATATTATCCTAAGTTATAAGAAGAAATTATAAAATTAAGTTGTTTTAAAATATTTAATGTTGATATAAATTAATTTCTTGACTGACAATTGAACTTGGCACCCATTAATTTATTTCTTTTTATGTGAACTTTATATTGGACTTGGTTCTAATTTTACTTTTATGTTTTTGACGGGACAGTGTGTTACCTCTCCTTGTGCAGCTCGCAGGGCACCAGCTGCTGGTCGCAGCGCTTGCCGGAGAACTCGCAGCGTGGGCCCCGCGTGTTGGGGGACACGTCGCCCAGGTTGCTGGACGCGAACGCGCACACCACGCCGCCCTGAGGGGATACCAGGTACAGGGGGCTACCGCGTAACTAGCGTCGATTTGAACTCGACGTCGACAACTGTTTTCATTGGCTAGAGACCCGCCATTGTTAACAATTTAGCCTACGAAAACAGTTGTCGACGTCGAGTTCAAATCGACGCTAGTTACGCGGTACGGGGGCAGGTCACTGTACTACGGAATGTACACCGTATACCAGAGGTAGGCAAGACGGGGAGGCGTACAGCGGATTCAGTTTATAGTTACGGACTGTCCGCATTTTTAGAAGTGATAATTGGTCTTAAAAATGAAAGTTCTCCATTGGTTGTAAGAAATGTTTATAGCACTACTCTATTTCGTATAAAAAGGGCTGTGGATTTAGTTAATAAGAGAAATACAAGGATAAGTAATCCAGGGATAACTATTCAAGAGTAATTTAACAGGGATGATTAGGTTTACATGATTAAACATATTTTTCGTCTTCAAGATAGTACATTCTTATAAATTCCCTAAACTTAAAAAATACTAGATCAGTACCGATGTAAGAACCCTTAACAAAATACAAAAACCATTTTCACTTTACTTATTATAAAGTTACCTTAAAAAATGAAAAAAATACTAAAACACTAGAATATTTAAGTACATAAAACAAACTATTGAGCCAAAATCAACTCTATATACAATTTAAACTATACAAAATCCATTTTAAAAGCTATATTTACCTTCCCCGGCCTGCTCCCGTTGTTCAAGGCCTTCTCCATCAGCACCGCGGCGAACCCCACGTTATCCGAGGACACCAGGCGGTTGGTGTTGTTCATGCTGGTGGGGTGCACCGCGAACCAGTTGATGACCCCCAGGATATCTCCAGAGCGGGACTGGAACCGGAGCTGGGCGAGGGTCTTGTCCACGTCGTGCTTGTATCTGTAATAATAATCATTACATAGTTTAAATCCAAGTCGCTAATTCTGTCTGTTTGTATGTTTGGCCGCTAACTCCTCCTAAACCAGTTGAGGTATTTTAATGCGGTTTTCACCGTCGTTTAGGTAATTTATTCATTTAAATTTGTAAATATAGAACATTCGAAAAAAGTTACTTTATGTTTGCCAAAATTCAATGTTTTGTGAATAGGTCGGGCAAACATACACCATTGCGAAGCGTGGGCGGGTCGCTAGTAATAAATAAATCTCCAGACTGACACACCAACTGCGTGGCCCTAAACTAAGCAAAGCTTGTACTATAGGTCCACACAATGGACTAGGGGAGAACCTAGTTACACCCAGACATGAGCCAATATCGAAAAACAATTTTTACGATATTGGCCCGACCCGGGGATCGAACCCGGAAGCTTAGCAGTCCGGTATATATACCGCAGCACAAAGGTAATCGGTCGTCTGGGGGGAAGTGGTTTGAATCAAGAAATTGGGGTAAATTTTAGTAATAGAAACGGAAATTTTATTATTTATTACTAGCAACCCGCCCACGCTTCGCAATGGTGTAATTTTGGCCGACTTGTCCACAATACATCGAATTTCGGTTAACTAAATAAATCTTTTTGAGAATGTTCTTTATTAACAAATTTAAATCAGTAAATTCCCTAAAAGATGGTGAAAACCGCATTCAAATCCGTTTCGTAGTTAAGGAGGAGTTAGCGGACAAACATACAAACAGACAGAATTAGCGACTTAGATTTATACTATGTAGTGATAATGAAGATAAATGAAATAAAACATAAGACGAATACGGCACACTTTAAGGTATGGTTACGAGATACCATAATATGTTTTTACATGAAGGCATACAGTGTATAAATAGTATATTTCAATACAAGTGTGGAAAGGCTGTCATTACAACGAGTCCCGACAAATGTCTCTCCGAGCCGAGGCACAGCAGCGCACGAAGGCGAGGGTTGACAGGCGGGACGAGTTGCAATGACGGTTCCGCACGTGTACTGAACGACTATTTTTAATACAGTTGCGAAAAAATAACGCAATTTAATAAAATATAAAATTAGGATCGTAAAAGTCGAAATAACTCATTTTGAAAATGGCCCCATTTTTTCTTCACCCATTTGGTAGGCAAAGGTTACTATGCCCATACAGCCAAGTCTTCAGTAGATTTTTTTTATTGATATGGAATCCAACCACACTACTTCAATCAAATCATTAAATCTGATATCGAAACAAACTAGTAGCTTTGTTTAGAAATATAGGTACCTATACGCTACGTAAGTATTAACATGAATCATAAAAACTTCTTTGTTTTTTTTTTAGGTAATACTTCATGGTTGGTTAATTTTTCTTTTTAATAGACATTATTTTGACAGTTGGGAAAGAGAACGCACGAGTGCGGGAAAGATAAAAAAAAAAGCACGCGTGTGTAATAGCCCACATCCCGAACGCTATACGTCCCTGCAATACGCCACTTTTTGAGCAACTGTATTAAAAAGAATGTTCTTATAGATTAAAAATAACTTTACAATAAGATAAACTAATTTTCCCAAATAAAAAACCAATGATTACCTAGCTCGTTCTTCTGGTGGGTTTCTCAAATAGGAGTTCGGAGATCTGTTGATGTTAGCGTCCAGTACCTCGGTCTCGGCATAGATGGCGCTAGCCGGGACCATCCGGTTGTGCGCTATTATTATACTCTGCGGAAGAATATTGCACATATTAGAGATGAAATACACATCTTAAGAAGACATAAATATTATCTAAATGCATCTTTAAATAATTATTTAAGAACGAAGTGAAATATTTTCAAGCATTGAATATATTTTTACTTCTATCTGTGGAGGCTTGTAATTGGCTTTTCGGTTATTTAACCTGTTGGTATTATTTAGATGTAAGCAGCTATAACCCCTCAAATAAACATAAGTAAATAAATAAACAAGAACATAAAATGCTTTAGGCATTTACGCCTGAATATTTTAATGATTTCCTGATGACCTTGAGATATTGAACATAATAGAAGTGTTAATGCTTAACATTACAAGTTGAGTATTTTAGTTTTAGAAGGTATATTTGTGAACACGGAATATATATATTTTCCCTCGATCTATATGAGGTGTATAAACACATACGATGCTGATTATATTAACGACGAGCTCTGTGGTGCAGCGGTATATACAGGGTCTGTCGTAATGAATGGATAACCCGTTACCTACAGTTGATCCGGATATGAGGCTATAAGAAAATGGTGTCTTCTTGCCAGGGTTGTCAACCATAAGAAAATGGCGTAGACTTTTAAACTTTTTTATAAATTTCCCAATTTTTTTTATTTATTCTGCTGCCATTTCTTCAAATTTTGATGTATTTGTATAATTCTTTTAGTATTATACTGCTGAAGACGTGTATTATGTAATTTAAATACAATTTTAGGTGTTATCCACGTTGAACATTATCAAAATACTCATTTTAAGAAAAATATTTCCAAATTTTTTTCTTTATGTCAACTTTTGATCATCTCCTGTGGAAAAAAAAAGTATGACGTTATAGCTGCCCATGATCTCAATAAATTGTCTAGTATGTGTAGATTCTAAAAAGGTAT
This sequence comes from Emmelina monodactyla, assembly GCA_916618145.1. Taxonomy (NCBI): domain Eukaryota; kingdom Metazoa; phylum Arthropoda; class Insecta; order Lepidoptera; family Pterophoridae; genus Emmelina; species Emmelina monodactyla. The sequence continues at coordinate 1,313,270 of OU745300.1, forward strand.
AACGATGTGTACTTTACAAGCAACATTAAGTTACAGGAGCGAGAACACTAATCAAGGTCGGAATTTTTATTTTTCATGTTATGTTATAAATGGTTGTAAAACTTCGTCATAATGATTTTATTCTATCAAGATACTTTGCACAAACACTATCGGGCCACTAATAGGATAATCAGAAGAAAACCCGGTTGTTTTTGGGAAAAAAATAACATTAGGTACTCCACGATAATAATGTAATAAAAATGTACAAATGAAAATTGTTGTGCTCTAATAGTTACATGCGACAAACATGTTGCGACAAGTTTATTCGAAATTGAAACGGATTTTAAAAATCGAACAAAGATCCCACTACAAAGAAAAGTGGAAAAAATTAGAAGGAAATCGTCCTTCCACTCTAATGAACACACGGTAATCAGGATGTCGCACATTTGGATATCTTACACGATAAACACTAGCAGCTCTATTGGTGCTGCCATTACGTACACCGTAAATGTAATGCATGTTCGCGTATTCGGCCGGCGTGTACTGTTGCGGCATGATACACAAACTACACAAAAACTTTTCCAAAACAACAAGTTCAATCGATAGCACAACACAATGTCCGTAAATGTGAGCAAAGTCATCAGTATCACCACGTTATCAAGTCCAAATCACAAGGAAAATCATCGTCAAATATTAGAAAGCAGTAACAAATTGACGAAAATAGTGGCCCCGATTCTCAAAACACTCTCTAAAACTAAATTAAAAATATCGCTTTCACTTTCTCATGCTTCGTATTAGAACAAGACAGGTACATTGGTCTCACTAAATTTAGTCCACATCATTGTGAAATTGAACGAAATGCGCTGAGGACTAGCCTAAAATTGCCTTCGCCGTGTCATATTGCACGTACATTTTAGTTTGACAGGACTAAAATGATTACCTGTCTCTGTCTTATTGATGTGTAAGTGACAGCGATAGTTTTAGTTTAGTTTAGAGAGTGTTTCAGAATCGGGGCTAATGTGAACAAAAGGACATGCGATGGTCTAAATCACACTGATGTGATGAATACCCTTTTCTTTGTAATGCCGTTTCAATTTCGGATAAACTTGTCGCAACATGTTTGTCGCATGTAACTATTAGAGCACAACACTTTTCATTTGTACATTTTCATTACATTATTATCGTGAAGTAAAGTTATTTTTTTCCCAAAAACAACCGGGTTTTCTTCTGAATATCCTATTAGTGGCCCGATAGTGTTTGTGCAAAGTATCTTGATAGAATAAAATCATTATGACGAAGTTTTACAACCATTTATAACATAACATGAAAAATAAAAATTCCGACCTTGATTAGTGTTCTCGCTCCTGTAACTTAATGTTGCTTGTAAAGTACACATCGTTATACCTTTTTAGAATCTACACATAATAGACAATTTATTGAGATCATGGGCAGCTATAACGTCATACTTTTTTTTCCACAGGAGATGATCAAAAGTTGACATAAAGAAAAAAAATTGGAAATATTTTTCTTAAAATGAGTATTTTGATAATGTTCAACGTGGATAACACCTAAAATTGTATTTAAATTACATAATACACGTCTTCAGCAGTATAATACTAAAAGAATTATACAAATACATCAAAATTTGAAGAAATGGCAGCAGAATAAATAAAAAAAATTGGGAAATTTATAAAAAAGTTTAAAAGTCTACGCCATTTTCTTATGGTTGACAACCCTGGCAAGAAGACACCATTTTCTTATAGCCTCATATCCGGATCAACTGTAGGTAACGGGTTATCCATTCATTACGACAGACCCTGTATACCGGACTGCTAAGCGGATGGTTCCGGGTTCGATCCCCGGGTCGGGCCAATGTCGTTAAAATGGTTTGTCGATATTGGCTCGTGTCTGGGTGTAAATAGGTTCTCCCCTAGTCCATTGTGTGGTACCTATAGTACAAGCTTTGCTTAGTTTAGGGCCACACGGTTGGTGTGTCAGTCTGGAGATTTATTATTATTATTACATTATTATTATTAACGGTAATTATATGACATTGTTTGATGATGTAAATAAGTAAATCAAAAAGATAAGAACTTACTAACTTTTAATACACTGTGTAATAAGAATAATTAATAACACAGTGTATTAAAAATTAGAAATCTAAACTGCGGGCGATTTACTACTTGATAATAAATTGCTAATAAACTGAGTTTAATGAAGCTGTACTGAGTTTTTTCTTTCTATCCTTAATTTGTAGCCGCCCTAACTCTTTAGCATTAAGTAAATAAGTTTCAATTCCCGCCACCAACCATAAACCTATGTTTACCTTCGCAATACCGAGTACATAGGCATTATAGGTCTCCCTGACGAACCCCAGGATGGGCAGGTCGAAGAGGAAGTGCATGAGGAAGCCGCCCGGCGTGGAGTGCGTGTGGGTGCCGCTGATCACCACGTTGTTCTCCGTGTAGAGCGAGCCAAACCGCTTTTGAAGACGCTTTAGAACCTGGGAAGGAAAAATGATGTAGCTTTTATATGGTACTAGTGGCCGCGTGGAAGTCGGTTTCCCGTGGGAATGAGAAATTTTTCAGCGGTAAAAAGTACCCTATGTGTTATTCTGATGTATAACCTATATTACTGTAAAGTTTCCTATCCAAACCCGTTCAGTAGGTTAAGAGTAACAAAGTGAAAGAGTAACAAACATCCATCCATACATCCTCACAAACTTTCACGTCCTACTAATCCTACTAATTTATAAATGTGAAAGTTTGTGAGGATGTATGGATGGATGGATGGATGGATGGATGGATGGATGGATGGATGGATGGATGGATGGATGGATGGATGGATGGATGGATGGATGGATGGATGGATGGATGGATGGATGGATGGATGGATGGATGGATGGATGGATGGATGGATGGATGGATGGATGGATGGATGGATGGATGGATGGATGGATGGATGGATGGATGGATGGATGGATGGATGGATGGATGGATGGATGGATGGATGGATGGATGGATGGATGGATGGATGGATGGATGGATGGATGGATGGATGGATGGATGGATGGATGGATGGATGGATGGATGGATGGATGGATGGATGGATGGATGGATGGATGGATGGATGGATGGATGGATGGATGGATGGATGGATGGATGGATGGATGGATGGATGGATGGATGGATGGATGGATGGATGGATGGATGGATGGATGGATGGATGGATGGATGGATGGATGGATGGATGGATGGATGGATGGATGGATGGATGGATGGATGGATGGATGGATGGATGGATGGATGGATGGATGGATGGATGGATGGATGGATGGATGGATGGACGGATTTTGATGAAACTTTACAGTAATATATCTTATACATCAGATTAACATATAGGGTACTTTTTACCGCGGGAAAACTTTTCATTCCCACGGGAAAACGACTTCCACGCGAACGGAGTCGCGGGCGGCCACTAGTATTATAAACGTGAAAGTTTGTGAGGATGTATGGATAGATTATTAATAAAAGTAGGAAGTAGGATTTGTTGCTATAGAATAAAGATTATAAAGATGTATTAGTCATAAAATTATAAAGATGTATTAGGATTTTAAATACAAGCTACGATATCTTGGTTGTTAAGTTGTAGGAAATCGTATAGTTAACGCATGCATAGAAATCGTAAAGTTAATGCATGCATAGTATTCGAAAGTTTATTTAATATTCACCTTTTTATAATTTGAAAGTCTTATAAAAGTTACCATCTTACTTATTGAATATTATGGAAGTTCGTTCGAGTAGGGAAAATATCGATTACAGTGATCCATGTGGTTCAAGTCCGCTCTTAGATACAAAAGCGGTTTAACAACAGCAATCCAAAACCGATTGACAAATTCAAAATATGAAATGTAACTGTGACAATAGTATGCAAAAATACGTAATAACATGTCTTTAACTTATGGTGTAATTGTAACCCTTAACCTTACCGGCATAACGCAACTGTTACTGTCTGGTAACGTTGCAACTTTAAACAGCGATATAGCAAGTCACACTTATTAATAAGTTAAGCTTTTATTTAGACAAACAGCAAGTTTACCTTTGATGACGTTATTATCGATAAGAAAAAATACAGGGTTTGGCGTTAATAGTGGTCCAACTTTTAGGGTTGGACACATCAGGTAGGTACACCATACCTAAAATTTTATCCGGTCCGCTCACTGGTTTCATTAAAACATTTTTTTTTTTATGAAATTCCCATCTTCGTTACGAATTTGACCATAGTCTCAACACCCCTGATGTGTCCAACTCTAAACGGTGGACCACTATTTACGCCACACCCTGTAAATGCAAGTTTGTTGTTGTGTAGAGTTTAATGACTTTATAACTTTTAACACCTACTTATGCTTAGTGAGTAGATAATTGTTTGTTATGTGTTTACATTGCATCAATTATCCGTCGACATTTTACAGTTTCTCACCAACTATGCATTCACATTACTCTGATGAATGCAATAGATCTTCACGCTACATTAGTCATGTATTCATGGTAACTTTATGTAATACATTATGATTTACAATAGTTCTTTTTAATATAAACAGAAGAGAGCGAAGAAGCTAAGACTACACTTTTTTATTTAGCTACCATGACATATACAGTTAAAAAGGGAGCACCACCGCATTGACCCCCCAAGATAAACATACAAATGAAAAGAGCCGTAACTTATATAACTTTAAAGTAACTGACTCACTAAGGTACGGATATCTTTCTCAATTAGCAGCATATTCTAGTGAAAGGACGTAAACAAACCATACCTATCCATACAATCATTTACTTCAAGTAAAAGACAAACTATGAATCGTTTTCAAAATAATACAGTTAATACAGTCGCTTACTAATCTTTTTTGTAGTGGTAGAGTCTAGCTGTAGGCTCTGTCCGCACAGTAAACCGACGTGAAGTAGGGACGGTGTTCCTGCGTTTCATTCAGTGAGTGCGGTATCCGGTGCCTAATTTTCTCAAAGGCTCAGGTGACCCGCATGCTCGTTTGCTTTGCAATATTATAAAAAAAACTGTCTGTAGAGCATACCTCTCTCCTAACAGCATGCCCCATCATGGAGGCGTCCACGGAGACGAACACGGCGCGCTGCTTGGTGTCCTCGTCTTCCATCACGAACGCGCGGGAGAACTGCCGCAGGTGGATGCCCTGCCCCGTCTGCTCGAAGTTTGCGTAGCCCATCTAGAAATGTTATTCATTTGTCTAGCTTTTTTAAATTAAACGTACATGGCATTTTGATTAGCTTTTTAAATATGTATGTTGTACCGTGTTTTCAAGGAGAGTTTGCATAACTGATGTAGCTAAAGATTGTTTTTGGTAGCTATAATCTGGCCACCGAGAGATTGCGTTTGTGACACATGCCAGTAGTGTTGGGGTAAAAAATAATATTGACAAATATTTTTTCAATCAACATTAGTAAAAAAATTAGTTTATCTTATATCTATTTTACTTGTATAGCAAGAAACTCCAACTGCTGCCTTTTTTCAAAACAAATATTTAGGTCTACAATACAATAAGTACTAAAACTAAAAGTAGGTAATAAATACTTAAAATAATAGATATCGCGCTGGTATAAATTTAATCAGATTCCGATTCGCTTGAGGAGGTGCTATCATCATCTTCTCCAACATTTATAATTATGTTATTATCAATGATCGAATCAATTCTAATATCTCGATCAAAGTCTTTGGTAATAAGATTTTTTGTTTTTTCTACCGCCTTCGCCCAGTCTTCCTTCGTGATTTTTTCGCAAGCTTCTTTTAATAGAGCCATCATCTTTTTTGTGCTAAAAGGTGGGGACGTATTGCGACGGGCTGCATAACCCTTAATTTGAGCCCAAATTAATTCAATAGCATTGTATTGGCAATGATATGGTGGAAGTCTCAGCACCCGATGACCGTACTGCAGAGCTAATTCATCTATTTCATATCTAACATTTGCCGATTTATTTTCTTTCACTAACCGTAATAATTCTGCTTTAAGCATGTCCATATTTACGTCGATATCATGTTTTTATAACCAAGCTACTTATTCTGCTTTTTTATTAGAAATTGATTGATAACTTTAAAATTGACTGATATTTTTAGCACATCCCTACGAAAATATGATGTTGTTTACATTTTTAAAAATACATATTTTATCAGTAATTATTACCCTTACAGTAAGCCATCAGTTATAAAATTTAAAATCAGTGTGTTTTAATATCATTTTATTGCTTATTATTTGTTTGTAGGGTCAAAATAGACGACTTTTTTTTTGTTTGTTTTCGTAGACGGCCTGTCAAAGTTACCTCGTTATGTCAAACACAATGTGTCAGGAACGCATTCTCTCGGTGGCCGGACAATAAAAGGAACAATATTTCATGTGCTAATTGGTGTGCGTGAACTCTTTTATGGTGTGGTGTGTCTAACTAATCCACATGGTTTTCTGACTAATAGGCATTGAAATAATATTTCATGTTTATAATTCTAAGTCGGTTTCCCGTGGGAATGAGAAGTTTTCCCGCGTTAAAAAATACCATATATGTTATTCTGATGTATAACCTATATGTATTACTGTAAAGTTTCATCAAAATTCATCCAGTCGTTTTTACGTGAAAGAGTAACAAACATCCATACATCCATCCATACTCAAAAACTTTCACGCTTATAATATTAGTAGGATATGGTTATAAAAATGGCAAATATTTTAAAGTATATACGTTGTTCTTTTGTTATGTAGTATATAAAAAGAAACACAAGTTGAAAGAAAGGGTATTGAAGGGAAACTGAATATCTAGTAAATAACTACATAAGAACGTAATTTAAATACTGCAGTTAGCGTGCTGCAAAATTATGCGTAGTGCTTACATAACTAGTTAACTACATATAAACAAACATTACTCATATCTCTCCAGTTGAATTGTATATCTTCTAACAATGTATCATATTGCAAACTGTACTGTACTAATCGTATAACAAGGAAACACTGACCACAAACATATCTCCTATCGACACTGTATCGCACAAGCTTCCTCAAGTCTCGTAGGTATAGGTAGGTAGGTACCTGTAGGAATAAGTTAACCCAAATCGTATACGTATGTTATCTAAGCCTTTGTTAGTCAGAACTTTGTTTGTTAGTTCTTCTCGAACAATCCTCTGAGACATATTTCTCAATAGGTGTTCCGGTTTCGTTATTAAACGCACTTTAATTAACACACTAAAATACGATTTTAAATCATGACAATGGTCTCTCGAATGCCAAAAACTAAAATAAAAAAAAAATGCAGTTTTGCTCATATGTATATCAATATAGTTTTACATTCCTATTTTAATTTTAATGCAGTAGTTTAAACACAGTAGTTGTTACCTTCTAAGTATACAAAAACCCAGACAACCTTTTTTGTAAACCTTGCGAAAGTTGTTTTTATTCCGCCGCGAAGGTATTTAAAAAAAATTAACATAACATTAATGAATGAAACACGAAATATATGAAACAGTGTTGTTTGTTTGAAGTCATCGCAATAATTGTTGGATATTATATTATTTCATAGACTGCCGACTTTTTCATGATTTATCAAACCATAAAATGGCCAGGCAACTTGTATTTCTTCTTTATTATAGTTTAAATATGATATATTTAAGTTAAATCGAATTCAAATGCTTTGCAGTAAAGTTAAAGTACTAAAAAGTCACCAAAAACATTTGATAGTTTTTTTTATATCTGCTTATTTCTCACAAACCGCTAATTCCCTTCAAGGACAACATCGTAACACATCCATATACATATCTTGAGAAGTAAACAAATGTATCTTTTATGCATAGTTGGGTAATTCTACATAACGCAGTTTTGTCCAAGGCTGCAGACCCGAGCGGTTGACTTTGAACCAGAATGTCAATATAACGATGTTTATGAATACCAAACTGTTGAAGTTAATGCTGGTAAAGCTTGTCAATTGACACAGATAAGAAAAATAATTGCTAAGTGCGGGGGGTATCCTAGTTAGGTAGCAGGTAAAGATGGAAAAAGCAATTTAAATACTGGATTTGGGCTACACGTAGGTCCAACAAAAATATACTTCGAAGTTCGATATTTAATAAATTGACAATTTAAAAATTCATCACAAGCATCTTGCTTTTTAAGAACTTGATGACATATAGAAGATTTTATTCCACAATTCGTAGGCATAATAAATATACGCATTTATATATTGTGAATATCACAAGATTCTTACTAATTTAATAATATGACCATAAAAAGGCTGCATCGAATTTCTTTGTTACGATTGGTTTACTGAAATCTACTTCGAGTCTGCTGCGTACGAATAACATTATGTTGAATACGGTTTTTCAATGGTATGACTCAGTTTTTTTTCTTATAAAGAAAAATATTTGATTGCTAATAAACTAAAAATTGATTGCTAAAATATTAATAAAATAACTACCTTAGGTGTAAATTCCGTTTTTTTTGACAACAATAACAAGGGAAACGAAGGGAAAACAAGAAAATGAAATTAGTGAAATTGAATACAATAAAATAAGGTGTGTCCACAGATAACAATCATAACCTTGAATACTTGTAAGTTTTATACCTTCTTAGTTAAATAGTAGTATTGCGACTTCCCCGGTTAGTAAACATCCGTCATTCATTGTTCTGTAATTGATTACAAAACAATAAGGCAATGGCCAAATTGCACTAGGAGACAATAAACGTATACTCACGACTTAATTTATTGTAGGAACAAATGGTGATCAGTTTTATGAGCTAAACTGACTCACATTTATCTTATACAAGCGACCCGCCCACGCTTCGCAATGTTGTAATTTGGCCGACTTGCTCGCGAATCCTTGCATTTTTGCTAACTTAAAAAAACTTTTTCTGAACGATCTTTATTTACAAATTTAAATGAATAAATACCCGAAAATATGGAGAAAACCGCATTTAAATCCGTTAAGGAGGAGTTAGCAGCCAAACATACAAATAGACAGAATTAGCGACTTGGATTTATACTACATACATATTTAATGATGACATATCATAACCTAAGCCGTCTTCCTAGCTAGAGTATGTGGGTAATAAATGGTTTCGTTCAATCCTTCTGAGTCTAAATTGGCGTTACAAATCATAATAAAACGTAAAAACTTAACTTAATGAATTTTCAGAACACATTTGGAAATTGCTTTGGTTTTCTAAAGTCAATTGAAACTAAATGCCATATATGACTAATGCTGTTAAATAAATGTATAGGATATTTTACTCAATCCTCCCAGCATTACGAAATCATTGAAGCAACCTTTTAAGATAATTAGGTACTTATTGTCCATTCACATAAAAATATGCACTTATCTATGGCAATAAATAACACTGTTGCGTTTTGTAAATACGGTTCAACGTTCTCTTGTCCAGTTTAGAACATAAATTATGAAATTACAATTTTAGTTAATAACTATTGGTCAGTGGTTCGTTAACCGCATAAAGTTCAAGGGCTCAGTATAAACAATATACCATTGTGTAAAGTGTACAGTGGGTTTCGTGGGTAATTAGGATAATAACCCTTGTTGCACAGTTAACTCGACTGTCAATGGTGAAGTAAGATTGGGCTAATTCAAGTTGGGTAAAGATGTAGATTTTTGGGCATGAAGATAGAAATGATTCAGAATATGCCGTGATAAACGTGTTATTCTTGAGACGAGGAAGGGATTTATCGCAATCAAAACGATTAAATCAATAAAAATCAATATAACGCTACTTGCAAATATTTAAAACTGAATTAAAAATCTGCCAGAATCCAATTTAAATCATGTTTACTTGAGGAGGGTTGGAGATACAGCTCAACAACAATCTAAATATATTTTCTAAAGAGATAAGGATTAAACGCCGTATCTGTCTTAAAAAGAAAAGAATCGGACTAGGGCCTAAAAATATTTTTTAAAATATTTAACCATGAATGAATGCAGCTTATAAGCAACTTTCAGTGTTATATGGTTATGTAAGGAGCCAAATGTTCATGAATCAGATCCTCCATTATATCTTTACAGATCATAAAATAAACAATATCATTTTAAAACCGATTCCCACAAATGTAAAGTAATAAATTATACCGAATATGTTTGTCTTTTTGCTGTTTGTTTTGGAGTCATAATTCATGTAGTATATAATTAAAAATCACCATTCAAGAAAGTTTGTTCAGCTAAACCTGCATTACTCATTGCTTCTAATTAAACATCGCATAGTTTTAAATAAACGTATTTTATGTACTTTGCGTCATACAAAACAAACAATATTATAAATGGAAATAGACTGTACACGTTCGTATATGTCTACTTTATATATAAACAATGTTTTCAATAAGTAGTGTAATATAAAAGTAAGTAGGTACTTAAGTGTTCAATTGTTTTTATAATAATTATAGAAAAATAATAAAAAACTTGTATTGTGATTAGCTACTTAAATACATATGTACCTACTTTAAATAACTAGACACTCTACGCATGGAAAAGTATCGTGTTATGGAAATAAAGCGACAACTGACTATGTTTAATATACAATCAAGGTAAGAAACTAATATTGAACAAAGCATTGTCTGTCGCGTCATCCTATGAGTCAATAGCTTCGCCTCTACTAATCTGAACAACGGAAGTTTTATAGGCATAGACTAGTGACCCGCTCGAGATTCACACCGAGGCAGTGTTAGACAACGTGATCTGGAAATATTGAGTTTAGCCTTAACTTAAATAATATTAATGTGAGTAGGTAAATAATATTAATACTCTATTTCATAGAAAAAATGTCAAGACCAAATTAAACGGTAATGGGATTTTGGATGTGTAAGCAGACAAAGGTACTTTCAAACAAACTCGGATGATGATATTGTAGAGTAGGGAATTTGTGCTGAAGACTGCTTACGTCCAGAAAATATGTTCGCAAGATAGTTTTGTAGGCACTATGCAATGCTAGTAACAGTAGGTAATACAATTGTACGACTTCAATGGTCAGTAAAAATAAATGCGTTTTAAATTACACAGGTTCCGTCAAGGTCAGGAAGTATAATTCTTTCATCATGTTGAATCACATTTACTGGCATGTTCAAAGATTCCAAAGGATTTATAAAAAAATTGCAAATTCATGCAATTTCTTCAGCTGAGAGTGGATGGCCTTGTCCCACATTCATGTCAGATGCGTTTATAAGATTAGTTTTTTGTATAATTCTAATACTGTACAAACTTATAAATATTTTAGGGAAATAATAATAGCAAAGTTGTGTGGGTTATTTTTGGACCACTGCTATGAATGGGAGTTTATCAATGAAGTCTTCCATAGTTCTGGAAATAGGCCTTTGGCCAGGCTTAAGTTTAAATACTTGAAGCTTTAACATTGTATGCTTAATTTTCTTTATCAATTTAGGTAAACAACTATCAAAGCCTGGAGAACTATTTGGCTTTAGATCGCTAATCAACTTGCTTATTTAGTCTTCGTCTGTGGGGTTCATTGAAAAAGAGTCTATAAAATTGATATCTGGACTAGCGAAGCGAGGTTTTTTTTGTGAGGTGGATAACTTTTGTATTTTTTTAGAAATATCTGTTACTATAATTAAGGGACGAGATTATATCAGGATTGTTTTGAGACTCATTTTTTTTAGTTTTTATATTTATACTTAACACGAAAGAAAATAAGCAAGCTTTATGAAACAAGTTTGTTGTTAGACAGGCTGGTAGGTATGAACTACTTTTCGTACAGGTTTAAAGTTGAAATGCCTTAATATGCAGTTACATTCAAATATATTACGCGGAACCTTTGGTACACAAGTCCAACTCACTCATATTATTGAAGCCAACTAACTTTATAACTGGATTTTAAAATCTAAATCTTGTTTACTCCTTTGCTTGCCGCAAAGTTAAATTAATAATTATGCTATAGCTGTGCTACCAGCTTAACTTTGTTCATCACAATTAGTAAATACTTACAAAAGTGATCTCGGCGGAGGGCCCCGTGACGTCAGCGATGCCGACCCCGACCCGCAGCGCGCGCGCAGCCACCACCGCGCTCGCCAGCAGCAACCAGATCACGCCCATCGTACTACTGCGAACAATAACACATTATGTTTAAACGAAATTATATTACAACATATTTATAATACCCTAAAAAGGTTAAAAAAGCTATAGGTTAATGATTTAATTAATAGAGGTATCTACCAATAATAAAAGTAGTGCGTCCTGCCAGTCCCTACCGTGTTTTACGTTAAGTAATTAAATATTGACATCGACAACGAAAATCAATACTTATGCAGATAACCAAGGTGCTTATTTGTCACCTTATTAGAGTTAAAAATAAACTATGTTTTGAGGTTTTGTTTAAAGATACCTACTATTTGCTCAGGTGATTAATTGGTGTTAAATTTTATTTTTCCTTTGTTTGAAAGTATAGAAAGTTAAAAAAACATATTTTCATACTGTAGTTAGAAATTGCTAGTAGGAGGGTTTCCTTAACATTTGGACAATTAATGGAAGAATATTTTCGGAATTTTTATTTCAATAGACACGTTACCATTACTTTTGGAGCACTCGCGGAAACAATTAAATACACGTACCTACCTCGACGGCACACAACAAGAGACCTTGGAAGCGTCAGTAAATATTTTTTCACCGATCAAAAGTACACAAAAATTAAACCTCTAAGTGCAAACTAAATAACGTGTCTAATAAAGTTAAGGCTTGACCGATACCTTGAATCTATTAACAAACTGTGAATGTATAAAACCTGCTCTGCCTCGACTGCAAACAAAACTCTGTTATCGTTCGAATAAACTCAGTAACCTAGCTCAGATAACATTATAGATACTATTGTTTTGATAGGAAACACTTATTGATTTTGTCATATTTTACGCATTAGCCCCTTTAAATAATTACCATTGTTTTAGCACACAATAATGTTATTTGTAGGCTATCAATATTAGTAACAAGTTGCTACTAGTAGCAGAGTATGGGTCTGGTGGCCTTATTACGATCTAATTGATGTTAAGCAACGCCGGTGATGACCGGTCTTGGGATGGACTTTTACTGGTGTTTTAACTTCAATTTCTTTAAGTATTGAGAGGCTTGTGTAGCCATTATTCTCGGGCACTTTTCCATTAGAAAGCCATTTGTACTCAAGTAAGTAAATAACAAGTAAATCCTAGTCAGATGCCATTAGGATGCCGGCGGCGGTTTGAAAAAGTTAAAAGATCTTAACCGGCAGTTTTCACAACTCTTGACACTGAATATGATCTGCAAAGTTACACCTATACTCATCACACGATAAGATGAACATAATTGGAAATTACTTAAGCAGAACTAGATCAATTGGTAGACTATTATAAAAAGGTCAGTAATCAATGAAGAGTTTACGACTAATTAAGACGCTTAATTTGACTTTACAGCCAAAATTAGGTAATCCTTTGTCTAGCAGTACCTACCTTTACCTACAGACAAAGAGCTAGGTGTATAATTTGTGATTGTGAATCATATAACAGACATAATTCGATGATGATGATTCGATTGATGTTACGGTACAATTAGCTTTAATTGAAGGCATTGACCTTCTACGATCAACTGCTTAAATCATAAGTAATAGTAATTAAAGAAACACGCAACGCACTGGAGGAAAACTCGGTCAAAAATGCTTCTATCTCCTACAGATATTCTTTCTAACATATATGTTATATAGTTATGTTACGGCTAATACCCGAAGTGCGGCTACACCTAGTTTTAGCCGGTTAGAAGTGTTTTAATATGGAAAACTGTAAAAAAAAATTATACCTATGTATATAAAAACTGGCTTCAATCATGAGTCGACGGAGTCCCGGCGGGACTCCTTTTTCTGGGTGGTATCAAAAAAGTAACCTAACCTAACCTATTGATGTACTAGCAGGCTAAAACTAGGTGTAGCCGCACTTCGGGTATTAGCCGTAACAGTTATATCAAAACAGCTGTAAATGCTATAATATGTTTCTCTTCTTCTCGATTATCGTGAAGGCTTAAACCAAACACATTATTTTGACTTGAAACATAATCCACCACGAGCCGCGGTGGCTCATTGTAGGATGGTGGATACATGGACCACTTCACCATGGGGTATTCACCACAAGCATTTCACAAAAATATAAAGAGTACAATGTAAAAAAAAAGGTAGTTGTGCACTATTCGAAATCGAACTCAGTTTCGGAATTGCAACTCTTACACTGACGGAAAGATACAAAGAAAAACTTTAATAAAAAATAATTCTGACTTAGTTAGATCAACTCATTTAACAAAGTATCTACTGTTTACTAACTAATAATCATTGTTATATAACTCGCAGAAAAATAAATACGAACATATTTTAAACACACGTTATGAAAATAAGCCATGGAAAGCATGTTTAAAGTTAGCCGCTTAATTCATGACCAATTAATACGTTATTACATAATAATGTTCGATAATTAAATCTAAAGGTCAAGCGCAAATCCAAAAAGTAATAAATTATGTTAGATTATATTTGAAGTTTTATCAACTAACCAGGTGAACATATTTATTGTTGCTATTTTTCCATTTGATTGTTACACCAATCACCAAACGTTATTTTCATACGAATTAAAATGAACGACATAGTAGGTTTAATAAAGTTTACACAACTAAATAAGTACTACTCTACAAGCCGCAAACTTAAATTAAACCTGGCAAAGTTAACCTTGCAGGCCTTGCCCCTATATCATTAACTTGAACTTACTTGAGTCACTAATTTGAATAATCGTTAATCATAACTCTGGTGAACCATTTTCAAAAATATTTTCCAAAATGCAGCTTATTTTCGGACGAACCAAATATTAATCGAAATTACCAAGCTTCATAATAAGCTTGGGCAAGTGTTACATGGGTAAAAATAAGTTTGTTATTTCTCTTTAAATTACGTTATAAAATGTTAAGTATGAAACGTTGCAGGCCGATCCCACATTAAGACTTACTTATCAAAGTTACGGTCAAATGCGAGTGAAATCATGAGAACTGACTGTTGAGTTGAGGCACCGCATGAGGCAAGCAAAAGGTCTTCTCAAAACTTCACATAAGCAAACTTACGTTGATTTAAATAATATTTAACCATTCATGTAAATTAAGGCAAGAACAAAAGTTAAGTTGTAGCTTTACATATTATTTTAGTTATGTAGGTAGGATAAGCAAATGGGTATGTACTAAGTATCTTATCATTTTGTATTTGTAGCTAATTAATTAGGTATGGTTTCAATATTTTTTGTGCTCTTTGTGTTATAATAACAAGAAAAACAGGATTTGATATAAAGGAGTTTGAAGGTCTTTGGCATGATTACCGTCCGCCTTTTGTTTTTTTAGGTTTTCGTACCCAAAGGGAAAAACGGGACCCTATCACTAAGCCTCCGCTGTCTGTCTGTCTCCAGGCTGTATCTCATAAACAGTGATAGCTAGAAAGCTGAAATTTTCACAAATGGTGTATTTCCGTTGCCGCTATAACAAAAAATAGTTGTTATAGCGGCAACGGAAATACACTAAATATTAAAAACAAAAAATAATTAAAACGGTAACAGGTAGACGCTACAAGTTTTCACAGTTAATTTATACCTTTCAAAATAAATAATTAAATAACAATAAAGTAAATTTTAAAGGGGAGCATCTATACACAACAAAGGTAATTTTTATCTCGCGGACGCGACTATGCCACGCTCCATACAAAAAAAATCTAACCCCTTTGATAGGAATTAAATCAATATTCTCAAGTCAAATTGCAATTCAGGATCTCTAATAGTAGGAACATATTAAAAATCAGTACTCAATTAAATCATCACATCACAATCCAGTCAAATTGTTCTAGAGTCAATACGATTGTAAATTCAACTCGCGCGCAGGTTCGTAATGACATTGACAATGCCCCCCTTCCGTAAGACGTGCTTAGTATCCGACAACGATTTACCTCCGCGAGGAAATTAGTTCCTGTCACTTTGTATGCATATTTTATATGCTTAACACATGAAAACTTAGATTTACCGAACTAAACACGTTGCATTTGGCCGATTTGTTCCTTTGCTCTTGAAAAGTCTCAATTAACCTTGTGATTGTGAATAATTGTAGCTCCAACATACAACAAAAGATCTGCAAATTACCACTATCACACTTTTACTTGAACTTGACTTGAATTGTTGTTGATAAACATCATAAAAAGTTGTAAATAATATCTTAGCATTAAACATTAAAAAAACTATTATTGAAATTTATTTTCTTCACCATATGCACAGTATATGTACAGTATATATACTACTAGTGGCCGCCCGCGACTCCGTGCGCGTGGAAGTCTGTGCTTCCCGTGGGAATGAGAAGTTTTCCCGCGGTAAAAAGTACCCTATGTGTTATTCTGATGTATAACCTATAAAACTGTAAAGTTTCATCCAAATCCGTCCAGTAGTTTCTACGTGAAAGAGTAACAAACATCCATACATCCATCCAAACTTTCATGTTTATAATATTAGTAGGATAATATCTAATAGCCACATTACTTAAGTAAAAACCATAAAAGGTTTACAATACAAATAAAAATGGGTCAGTAATGCAATGCAGTTGCACCTTTGTAGAAACTTAATAACTTACTGCACTCTAATAACTTAATAAGGTGATATGATGCACTTGTTACAACAGTGACACATAAGCAGTAGGTATGGGCTCCACATCATTCATTATAGTGCTACCTTTCATCATGGTAGCTTGACTGCAACAACTAGTTCATATGTGATGACCTGTGATGATGACATTTAGTTTACAAAAGAAGTACTCGGTAGGTGGCACCTGTTAGTTCCTAAAGCTTTTTTTATTTGATATTCCAATGAAATGTCTTGAAACATTAATTTCCACATATAAGACTAATTAACTAGGAAGTTCTTTAAATGCAAAGCATAATTTATTTATTTTTAATGGCTCAGCTTCAGTTTACATCCTACTAATATTATAAACATGAAAGTTTGTAAGTATGGATGTTTGTTGCTCTTTCACGTAAAAAACTACTGGACAGATTTGGATTAAACTTTACAGTAATATAGGTTATACGCAAACGGAATCGTGGGTGGCCACTAGTGATTTAATAAAGTCTGGCCAGGTTTTAAACAAGTTGATTAGCAACTAGGTAGTAGGCACATCCTGAGAGTTAGAATCTTAAAACCAAATCTGTTGTATTATTAAACAATTAATTATTTTACATGAAATTTCTATTACATTTTAAGGTTTATTCATTTATAAGATTAAACTGAAGGAGTAATTTTAACTTGAATGAAATAAAATAAGTTTTTAGTATCAATTTTGAAAGAACATTTCACATTCCCAGAGACAAAAAAAACAATAAGTAAGTGTTCTTGCATTGATATTATATTACTCCTTATTAACTTGAGTAATATACCAATGTATTTTTGATTGAAATATAAATAAGGCGATACTTCGTATTAAATTGTAATGAAATTTAGAGTAGATAGAATGCCTATGAGTTTGTGTCAAGTTAAAATAAAAATATTAGTTATCCCAAAACAAGTTATTTTAATCAGAATTTTAATTTTATTTAGCAAGAAGACATGATAAAGTTAAGGTCATTAAACATTTGAAAATAGAACCAACAAAACAAGTTAGAATGTTGTATGCTGTGCTTTAAACTCAAAAAGGACTTAAGGCAACGTAAATAAAGGATAAGACTTAATTGCAAATGAATTGACAGTTCCCAAAAATACTTACATACGTACTATAATTAGGATAACATAAAATATGAAGATTAATTTCACAGATCACTTCTTAAAACTTTCTTAAGGCACACTTCCATCAAAAGTTCAAAATAAGAATGAATGAATGAAAATAAACAATGTCAAAAAAAGTAATAAAGCCGGAACCGGATATTTAAAGATCAAACAAAAGAAACATCGAAACAAAATAGAATCGATGGCAAATATTTTTTTATACGCACAAATACGTCTTGGCTGTTGCGCGGTGAATCGAAAACTAGTTACAAAACAAACTAACTTCATGGCATTTCTTTCGTTTCAACTCCTGTCTGCATTCTGTAGTGTATGAGCAGCCATGTACTATTGCTGCTCACTTTTCAGTTTCGGATCTACTATTTAACCAAAAAGGAGACGAAACCTGAGCGTAGGTAGAGCGCTTTTTGTGTATAGGCCTACCTATTTAACAATGCGAAAATATCCTAGAGATGGATTTAAGAACCATTTATGGTAGAGCCTTAAATATCGAGATTATTGTACCTAAATTGGATAAATACTGTGAGGAGTAGTTTTTTTCACACATTATATTCCCGCCACATTGGAATTTGTGAAACACCTACCAACCTACTGTCCAAATATAGTCCATGGATGGGAACCTATAAAATTTATATTTGTTTTATCATTTGTCTAATGAAAGAATGTATAGAAATCTTTTTTTTATTTTATCATTCATTTATTGAGGTAAAGTTAGCGCTACCGATCGATCGGATAGTATCGATGTTTTTCTATGACAATACAATATACTGCTTCCATTCTACCATGTGGCTCAAACGTTCATTACACACGCCTATTAAAAAATGGATGTTCAGTGAAAGGTTTATCTATATACTCTTGGAAAGATTTAAATGTAAGTGTACTTTTTTATTTTATAATAATTTAATGATACCTATGGGCATCGGCGGCAGGTTCGCAAGGTTTACATTTTTTATCTAAAATGTTTATCGTGGCCCACCCAGCACCTTCTGTACAACCACTACAATAGCCAAAGCTTAATTAGGTAATTTATAGGTAGTTTTAAGACGTATTGCAAATTAAAGCATTTTTGAGATACTTATTATATCTTTATTTTGTGATACTTATCTATTTTTCGTGTGCGATATTTTTTTATTTTTACATTCCGAAAGCAAAGAAGTAGCTTTTACAAAAAACATACCATTTTTATGCAATTAATATTTTACTGTTCTGTCTGTCCACTTTTCTTTTCACTAATGTATTTTATTTTATCTTGTTGAAAGACTTTCAATGCCATCTAGTCTTTATCTGTTGAACAAAAACTTTACGTAAAAACATATAACTTCTATAACCGCCAGAGGTGGCGCTAATGGTGCCAAATTGAAATACCGGTAAGTAACAAATACCGGTTTTTAAATATTGCCCCCTTTGATGTGACATCAATATTCTCCTTTTACTTAAAACCCCGGTTTTTTCCGAAGGTACGAATCCTTTGAAAAAAAAATGAATAGGTATAGGTAGTTCAGAAGGTGTAAGCTGAGCTTTGCATTAGTGTGAGTGTTCACCAAAAGCACAGATAGTCAAAAAATCAATTTATCTAATACATAAGACAAATTTAACTAATAAATATTATTAATTAATTTGAGATTACGACGTTGTTATAATAGTTAAAATAAATAAAAATTCAACCTTGTATAAGGGAAGTAAAGATAGAAAACGGATACCAAAACAATTCCATATTTAGATATACTAGCAGAGAGTGAGATATCCTTAGTTTATTTATGTTGGCAGCCATTTTAGAAAAAGTCGAATAGAATAATGTTTTAAAAGATATAAAAATTATACGCTGATATCAGTTCAAGGAGTAAAGCGCGGGGAGGATGTGTCATGCGGAGGTAGCCAAATAGAGGGATAAACTGGTTTTAACTAAGCAAAGAACGCGTCGCGCTTGAGTACTAACGTCACACCGACACTATCTGTATACACTCACAATAATGCAAAGCTCAGCTTAAATCTTTTGCACTATGCCACTTACCGGATGATATCAAATAATATTTGCTACATTAACGTTATCACAGCAGGATTTGTAGGTAGTAGTAAAATATACATATGCTTACATACTTACCACTTGACGGCAGCTAACGCGCTGCCAATATACAGCTTTTATACAACATTTTCCCATACTTAGTATGGCCGCACCTGCCCACTACTATTCTGGAGATCCCCCTCCTTCCTACTTCCATTATTGCAAACCGAATTAAGTATAAAACATTTGTGTCTACCTCAGCCAACCGCAATTTTTTTTAGGTTTTGTTTTTGTCATATCGAATTACGTTAACCAGTTACCTGTATTGCAGTGTCCTCCATGCATTAAGAAGTTTAGCAAAATGGGAAGTTGAAGATAGGTCAATAACTAACTAGAGGTCATTGAATGTAAAACAAAATAAGGTTTTACTTAAAATCGGTTGTATTTACATTTCGTCCATAGTAGAAAATCAATAGTGTTCAACATCACAAATAAATAAAAATCATACTAAGGTATTCACATAAGTCGTACATCGTACACAATATGCGACAGCATTCTAAGCATTAAACGAAAAGGCGGGATTTAATTATAATTTCATTACTTTAATGTCTGTTTGATAAAAAATAAGTTCTGTGTCCTTTTAGTTCTAGAAAACAACTAATTACTGGCATGTGCGTCAACAAATTACTTATTTTGTTTGTTACAGTAGTCAAAATTACTAAGATCATCAATATAAGTACCTATGTAGGTAAAACGAACTGTATTATTTTGTGGCGGGCCACTTTGAATTTTGTTAGGTATATCGGAACTGATGCTAAATCGGCGTCTAGACGTGACGGCACCGGTGTAGGTATGTCTCGAGCTATACATTTCAGTGCGAGTTGGATAGGCGCGGGCGAAGTGAATCGCCGGGCAGCGATGGACGGCGTGTAACGGTGAATTTCCACGGCAGTAGACGCGTTGGCATATCGAGGTAAAGGGCGCGGGGGCCGAGGCGCGCGCCGGCAAATCGAACGAGGCCACGCGGCACCTCCCCCGCTTCGTCCCACTCTCCTCCCGCCCGCGTCTAAACATCACGCTCACGCATACATACACACACCCTACACACAAAAAAAACCTAACCTAGAAATCTCTTACTCCACGTTTCATCCGTACTTCAAAACTCTGGAATACCGAAGAGAATACTATATTCTAGATAACAATTATGGACAACAATATTACAGGTTCATTCTACGATGTTCGTTATCTTTAGGCGTCGCATTTTTTATCAGTCATTCCAAAAGCGCGCAACCGGCCTACGATGTGCTCGAGATAATGGCAAAATTGTGATGTTTCCCCACGAAACTGTTTAGTATTCTCGCAAAAATTCAGAAAAACATATAACCGAAAATTCGCTTACTACGCGAAGGCACTTAAAAGAAAGATGCTTTTAAATAAAAAATATTGGGGTCTTAGAAAAGATAGCTTAGTATCTTAAAAGCGACAGAAAGGTTGGATACAAAAATCACAGACTTCACTTATACTAGGTATGTACACAAACTCCCATCAAGTTCTAAGAATTGAGTTTTGTGACTTGCACTTAAGTAATTAATTACTATTTTTTTTGTAACTTACTTCTATATTTTCTGCACTTTGAAGTCCACTTTCGTGAAGAGATATAATCACAACTTTACCATCAATTGAGGGCAAAAAAGGTAAACCGTAAACCTAGAATACAGAGCAGATTTCACTTAGAATATAGTTTACTTTCGGAACATCATTTGTACATTTTATGACAAAATTCAACAGTAATCTACTAAGTCTTATTATAAAATTACGCTCAATGCAATGAGCATCTGAAAATAAAGATACACTGTAATGATAAGAACATGACCGGCATTATACCTATTCTCACATTATTTTATAAATAAAAGAACATAATATCTATGCGTCATTTAACAATTTATTTGTACTTAATATTAATTAAACACTAATTTTAGTTTATTTGAGTTAGCTATTTTTGTTGTATGCTATTTCAGAATATCTTCATTGTGGTCTTTACAGGAGTTCCACCTGTTGGCTTCATCCCTGATGGCGTAATAACAGCTCTTTGGATAACTTAACCAGAAGGTATGCACAACACTTATAATTTTAGTGCATCCTCGATTTTTCGGACACTTGCTACAATGCCGGTCATCTTCTGGTCATACACTTAATGGTATCAACTTAAATGTTAAAATTGAAAATCTGCATTGGATTTGACCTAATTACATTTTGTCATTAAATAGAAGTACAGCCATGT
The DNA here is from genome assembly GCA_916618145.1 of Emmelina monodactyla. Lineage (NCBI taxonomy): Eukaryota > Metazoa > Arthropoda > Insecta > Lepidoptera > Pterophoridae > Emmelina > Emmelina monodactyla. The sequence continues at coordinate 1,335,333 of OU745300.1, forward strand.
GAGGTGGGCATCGTCGGCCCCGCGTGTTCCCAACTGTGGGAGGTGTGGTGCAGTTGAGGCGAGGCGGGGCCTGCGGGCTCACTCACAAGCTAACACATCACTGTCACATTGTCCATTACTGAGGCACTAGGCGTATTACGCGTCATCCTCGTCTTCATCACCTTCTCCTATTAATTCATCTTCTTCTTCTGAAACGAAAAAATACACTTAATAACTGATATTTTGTCTACTATGCTGAAAATATCATAAGTGAGTAGAAGATTGATTCTAGTACAATATATTTGTCTTAATGGTACACACAGCTGCATATTTGGTGGCCAACAAATTAACTCGAAAAAGTCCCAATTAGGGTCTGTTTTACAGTTAAGTGTATAGCATATAAAGTATTTAAGTAAAGAGTCGAGGTTGTTATTGTAAAACAACAATGCCGCGCGGGTACCTTCGATATCATCTTCCTCCCCTTCCTGCAGCTCCTCCTCGTCCTCCTCGCCCTCCTCTCCCTCTACGTCCTCGTCGTCATCATCGTCCTCCTCGACTTCACCGTCCACTTCCTCCTCCTCACTTTCCTCGTCTCCGCCACCACCATTCTCTTCCTTTCGAGGCTTTTTCGCTTCTGTTGGTTTTTCCTGTCAATTTAAAAAATATAACAACAAATTAATATGGCGGGAAAAATGCATCCTACGCGCACGCGACATTGAGCACAAAATATTTCGATTCTAACAAGTACTTGGCTCGATTCCAAAACGTGATAGGCGTTCTGTAGTAAGAAGATTCATCACCCGATTTTGAAAGAAACGCACGATAATTAAAAGCAGGTGACATTATTTGTATCTGATAAAGTAGCGTGGGCTATTCAAACGTGCAGACACCGACGCTTAGAGTGGGGTCGGTGGCAGGTATACGGCTCATATTCCTTTGGCAGGCTTGGGCGGAACGCGGTCATCGCGCATATAACACAAACTGCGCTGTTGAGAACATACGCTAAGTATATACATCTTTCTACTTTAGACATAAAATTCATAACTACAATAACACGAGTATGTGCTCAGAGAATTACAATATTATTGTAGGAACTAGGTCTCTCGAGATACGCGCCATTTTCTGTTACGCCATTTAGTTATTAGGTATATGAAATAGGTTATTTTAGAATGACACGTTTGGGACTCGACAAAACACACCTTCCTACTTATCCCAATCGCAAACAAAAAGATCCACATAAAATAATACTAATATTTTAGGTTAGATAAAATCTATTCAAAAAGCCGTTTCATAACTGTACCAACGCCGTCGCCTTTCCAATCAATGGAGTTGTATATTATTGCCATGAGAAGGTAAACGCCGGCTCATTGACTGAAATGCAGCATGGCTTATACAAATAAGCACTAGAAATGCAGTATGAAAGTGTCATCTATACTTTATTTAAAATACACCAAGTACCAGAAAAACTATAGATAATAACATGATTCGAGTCAATAACAAGAAGACGCGGCGCGCGGGGCACCGTGTGGGAAAGCAACTGACATTCGCCGGCCATGTTCCTCCGCCGGCGAAGCGTCACGCTATCGTGATTGTCATTATTGAGAAGTCTAAAATAACCCAAGCGACGTAATAAAATCAATATTATGCATTGTACGACGCATGTAGTTTATCTATTGCTTTGTCCTAATTAGTAAGAAATTGTTCCCAACGCGACTGTAAGCCTTCGCGCCATGTTTTTTCACCCAAGGTCATGCATCGTATCAAAACCAAGTAAACAAAGTATGTATTCTAGGGAGTACACCTTCAATAAGCGCTAATAACACTGATTTTGGAGTAAAAACTAATTTTCATCTTATGTTTGAGTCATTGATTGCTTATAACACAAAGGCGCTAAAATACATGGCTTGGCGGAATGGCTCTCAACGAGCCAACGCCGGTATCGTGGGCTGGCTTACGAGGCCTTGTACGCCTTAAAATTTATATTAAAATGAGCACGTGATTGATCGAGGAAATTACATCAACGTTTAGTATGTACTATGATGTTCTATAAAATGGCGAGCGATTATAAGAATACATTTACTGACATGTGGACTTACCTCGGCTGCTCTTTTCGCTCCCTTTAGATCACTTTTTGCTTCTTTCTCGTCTCCGACCTTGTCTACGGCCACTTCACTATTTTTTTCAGTAGTACTCATGATTATTCTGATTTAGTTGAAGTAACTAGAATAGAATTACAACAAGGTGATTCAGCTACCGGATCCAACGCACGACTGACGGAACGCAAACTGGTAGACAGCCACTGATGTATTTGAAAATGAAGATGGCGCGGGCTTACGCACGCCTTGCTTGTGATTGGCTAGTGACATCCACCATTGAAAAGCCGTGAATTAGCATGTGGGTATATGTTTTTCTTTCTGTTTACGACAATAATCACAATGAAAATCAAAAATACCTTATAATTATTAATAAAAAGTGCAATATTTCAGAAATCAGCGCAAATTATCCACGATTGTTTCAGCAAATACAGGAATTGTTCGCTGTTGGCTTCAATTAGTTCCAAATTCTGACACTACATGGCACTATTATCAACGCAGTTAAAAGAAGCGCGAAATTAGAAGTCAACTCGTTGGCGCAAACAAAACGATACAACAAATTGATACAATTAGAAATTTGATAAGGTCTTGATATAAGCATTTCTAGACTTTATCAAATAGAAATTCGGATAGAAACGTTATCAGTGATTTTGATTTAAGACTATTGGCCACTGCTAAGAATAGAAGACCGTCAACTAGTATTTACTTCATTCAAAGTACTTACCTACATAGTTTTGTCATAAGTTAAGAACAACATTGGTTTATTATTTATAAACGGTTATTTAAAAAAAAACTTAAAAAAGTAGACTGCGTATAATGAGCATATTTGAAAGCGCATACCAGAAATGTTGCTTTCTGGCGCTATCGCACCGTCGCATTTAAACCTACCCTAGGTAATCGTATTTTTTGAATAAAAACTTACAATTTTTTATACTTTACCGATAAAATACATACTACATAATAAATTGTACTGTTAGATGTCTATAAATATAGTAAAAAACGAAGGTAAATCATCCACGTACGATGGTTAAATAAAATGATGGTTCGCAACTTATTAGTGCTTATGCGTTCTTACTACTTACCTTATTTCTAAAAAAATAGTCTTCTTAAGAGCGTTGTAAACACCGGTTACCCATTTGTTTCATACAAAATTGTTTCTTCATATTCCTCATTTCCTTCTTCCAAATCTGAACCGATTTTAATATTTTTACAAGGATATGTCGATGAATGTCGTTATGCGTTTTATTTTTGTACTAAGTTATGAAATGTTTTTTTTTTTCTTTTTAAAAAAAGTTGTAGTTTTATAGACAGTCATTATAAACAAAATGATGGAAATTCCATTCATATTCATAACATAAGGTACCTGTAAACATTTCAAAAATAGTTATAGGTTTGGATGAGAAATAACGAATACGAAGATTTTAGAATATGCAACAAAATAATTTGTCCCGTCTGCAGTTAACTCTCTTACGCATCACCATTTGGCGACAGGAAAAAAGTGATAAGTAGCAAAATCTTGGACAGCCTATTGTCGTTACTTTTTAGATTCTCGCGACAGTAGTTTGAAAACAAATCCTGAAAATGCAACCTAAGCCAGATTATAAAACTACCGTGACTCTAATGTTGTGAGGATCAGATCATTTTGAAGATTTAATTTAATGAATGAGACCTTTAGACCCAGCGTTCCCTAAAATACCTTACAGTGCGAAGGACTTCGAAATATACGTTCTTCTTGCGTTAAAAATTACCGTATTTTCGTAGATTGGGTTAGTTATCGACAACTATTTTAGACAATTATTTTTAACAAAAAATATTTAAAAGGATTTTAATATGCAATAGCACATTTCGGTTGGCGTTATTTTGTGTAAGATTTCTAAATAGCTGATAATGAACATAACTGCCATCATTGTATTGTCATGCTATCCTATTTCAATAAGAACTAATCAATTCAAAATACCTATACTATTTTTATACACAATTTTATTATACATTAAACATAACAATAATCATTTAACACAAACCCGAGAAAGACTCTTTGTTGATACAAATTGTATTAGCAAACTATATACACATAAAAAACAGTGAAATAACACAGTGTACTCACAAGCTGCAATTTACATTTGCGAATATGATCGTTTGTTGTATTGGCAAGTGATACAACATATCCATGATATGCATTAATCTCTTCACTTAAAATGCGTATTGGTTTAACCACTGCGAAATAAAATTTGCTATTAAGACTATAATAATTGTGATAGAGTTCCTAGATTTTAACAATTTCAGTCACTCAAAGTAACACAGCTTTCAATGGTATAATATTTAAAACCTACTCAATACAAAATTCATTAAAGTTATGGCGACTGAAACCGTCTCGCTACGACAAAATGACTGCTTTAAAACGTTAATGAACACATGTATGTATTAAACATGATTGATATTTAGTATCTCTGTATGAATTTATATCAATCGTATTACTGACCTAGGTTTTATTAACTTTATATAAGTTTCAGACATGTACCTAATGAAAGACGGATTTTCAAATAACATTTATTAAATGATGGGCGTAATTATTAGTTGGAATTAACTACAATTTGCATGCATATTTACAAAAAATAACATTTGCGGATCCTTTTTTTAAAAATTAACGATGACCTGCCCCCTTACCACAAGCGCTTATAGCGAGACTTGAACTTGACTTGGTTTTTCGTACCATGACGTCTTATTTTTTATGTCATAACAAGGCTTGTTTATAACTGCCAGGAACGGTGATGGATTTTAACGCTTATGGTAAGGCCCTACGACTTTTGAGTGCAATACATCTGTCTTCCTAATTATTTTTTAATCCATCGTTTTAGGTTTATATCAGCTAGGGACAAGATACCATATAACACGAATATAATTACACCAAACTAAAATGTAAAGAGGCGGTTCCATGGTCTGCAAAACCGCATAATTTTTGGTTCCAATCAAATCGCTCACCGTACCTATACCTGATACTTCCTAACCTCAACTACCTCCTTTGAGATGGCAATACCTTTCGAAAATTCAGAATCTAGACTAGTCCGTCAACACCTATTTGTATCTTGTTAATATAGTCTAAAAAGCGGTACAAGTGTTTCCGTCGAACTCGATGTCTCGGAGTCGGGGCGACAGTCCCTCGTTGAGCGCGTCGGCTTGCCACGCGTTGTACAGCGAGGGAAGGAACTCGTTGAATAACGGACTGGGTAATTCCTCCGCATTCTCCTTCACTACCTGCGAATGTAATGTTATTCTCTAGTATATCTAGTTATTACCGGTTTTATGATAAATGGTACGGGGAAGCGGTATTGTTTTGAGGGATTAGTTGGCAGGTAATTGGTTTTGGCGCGTCTTTTTCATAAACAATACAATATTTACAAAAACAGTTTTATTTCAGTAAAATAAAGCCATTTGGGTTATTGGCTGCAGTTTGAAGTATTTCACAAATCCCCGACACAAAATCCCGCTATAAAACGACCTTTACCCAGTTGGTAAATGGATTTTTTTATTAAATATGTAATTAAATATATTGCGAATGGGTTGTCTAAAAATTGTCCAGAATGTCTGGACAAAAACTTTATCAAACCTTTAAGTGTAGAAGTGTGAATTATATTATAAAGTACTAGTGGCCGCCCGCGACTCCGTTCGCGTGGAACTCGGTTTCCCGGGAATGAAAAGTTTTCCCGCGGTAAAAAGTACCCTATGTCCTTTCTCAAGTTCAGTTCTTTCTTCATACCAAATTTCATCAAAACCGGTTCAGTGGTTTAGGCGTGAAAGCGTAACAGACAGACAGACAGACAGACAGAGTTACTTTCGCATTTATAATATTAATAGTAGGGAAGTAGGAATTAAAGAATAACATTATTAATATCCACAAAATAAATAAACACGGTTTACCAGATATTAGAACGCCAAACTATCTATTACTTACCATCCAATTAAATAATGCCAATCTAAAGCTAAGTTGAATCAATAATTGACCGTAAACTCACTTTTTTATAAAACAATACTATTAAATACAAAAAGACGTAAATACCTTTTCTATCTCGTGATAATCCGGATCCTTGTGCGAGCGAGGCGTCCATATCTTGACGTCCTTGTCTAGTCCGCTCGTGGCCAGTATTGGGAACTGCGGGTGCTCTTCTATGCAATTTACCTGAATGTAAAAGAGAATAATTTCAGGGGCTTTTGTTGATTGGGTGACTTAACTGTTAAATAACAGGTAGTTGCTAATTAGTTAACATCTGAAAGCTTGTGATTTTTGCAAAAACTGATACTTAAGAAAAACCGTTTAGGGTTCTTTCTTTTTTAACCGACTCCTGTCCCGTGACGCGCCTAGCGCGTCATGAAGAAACCTTCAGGGAGGCCCATGACGCGAGAGATGCGTCATTAGAAAATAGTTACAATTCAAATTTTTATTTGATTTAATCAATAAAATATCTAATTTTATATAAAAATTAACTCATTAGGAACACCAATATCAAGGGCCACTATTTTTTTTTGGAAATTAAATTTGCCAGTGGTTGTCAACCATAGGGTGCCTACCTACAGGTAACTGTTTATCCTACTAACTATTGAAAAGTGTTATTATTAAAGCCAGGATTCGAACTTAGCAAATCTATAAAAATAATCACTATGTTTTGGTCACCAATGAATAGTTTAGATGTAAAAACGGAAGATTTTTGATTTGCGATAAAATACTTCCCACAGGTTGACAACCAATGGTGGAAATCTATAACTTACCTTCTATCTCGGATAAAACACGTAGATCGACACTTTTTAATACACTAAACTAATAAATGAAACATAACAAACAATAACAGGTCTCACTTTGTATTATTTTAGTTGAAATTGTCTAAAATAGCGTAATAACATCACCAGTGGCCCACGACGCGTTAGATGCGTCATCATTTAGGAGGGCCCGTGACGCAACTAGCGCGTCATTGAATTTTGTATGGGGCCACGGAGGAAAGGCTCGAAAAATGATGGTGGCAAGGAGTCGGTTAAAGGTCGTGAAATGAGGGTAGTGTATTTGTAACTGAACACTTTTTGTGGGGCTTTGTTGGCAATTGATATATGAACATTACTGAACATAGTAGAATAAAATATCATTTAGAGAAGTAAATAAATTAATATTAGTTCACATCAAGACAACATCAAGTTCTCGAGTACATTTGTTCGGAGTGGTAGAGTCTAGCTGTAGGCTCTGTCTGCAGCGATTGCTGGGCTGACTCGACCGGTGAAATACCACCGTCGCACAGGAAACCGACGTGAAGTAGGAACGATGTTCCTGCGTTTCGTTCGGTGAGTGCGGTATCCGGTGCCCAATTTTATTTATTTATTTATATATTTTCTTAAAGGTCAGCAACACACCCCCAACACCTACAGTGTTGAGGGTAGTCATGGGCGGCGGTGATCACTTACCATCAGGTGACCCGCATGCTCGTTTGCTACCTATATAACACATAACTGACTGTACAGGAACTTCGTACTTGTGGAAGACTACTAAAAAAATCTTCATTTTTATAAACGTAAATTAATTTTACAGGAACTCAATTAACATTATGTTACAACCATATTAAACAGTAAGGTTTTTATGAGTTAAAAGATTTGTGGGGGGATCAACTTCACAATCGTTTGAAAGAATTTTATGAAATGCCTAACCGACAATCTATCTGAAATTTTCCGAAAATAACTGTAAAACTAGACAGTTCAACTAGACGACGAAGCAAGTCCCCCAGTAAGGTTTTATGGCGATAATCGCGACCACCCGAAATATTGTTTTAAAAGTCGTAAATACTGGAACCAATTTCGCGATTGTGATAAGATGAACGATACGACCGTCAAGTCCCGGTAGAGCCCCTGTTTGTTTTTGTACAATTTTACGTGTGTCATGCGTGGATACGCGCAATCGGAATTCGGACTGTAGGGTTAGCATTTTGTTAGGTTAATTTGAAACTAGTGTTTTCCTTGTTGTTATCTATCTACTCACGACTCCGTTGTTGTCGGCGGGCAGCGCTGCTAGGATGGCGCTGGTCTGCTTGTGCCACAGGTACAGGTGTCCGCAGTCGGAGCCGGACGCCACGTACTGGTCGTCTCCGTAGAACGCGACCCCCTTGAACGTGGCGCTGTTCCGGTGGCCGCTGTAGCGCGCCGAGTAGCCCTCCGCCGCCGAGCTCTGGTCTCTGGCGACCATACACACTAGGGTTAACTTCTAACTCTAGATGTAGTTTATAAAGTACATATTTTTGAGGTAAAAAGCCCCCAAACCCAAGTGTTCTGTTGTTACTGCTGCAGATTCAAAATTAAGACTCCCTAAATTAAACTACAAATATTTATTGCCTTCACTTACGCAGCAATAGTAAGTATAAGACACTAGTGGCGTGGAGTTCGCGTGGAAGTCGGTTTCCCGTGGGAATGAGAAGTTTTTCCGCGGTAAAAAGTACCCTATGTGTTATTCTGATGTATAACCTATATTACTGCAAAGTTTCATCCAAATCCATCCAGTAGTTTTCACGTGAAAGAGTTACAAACATCCATACATCCATACATCCTCACATACTCACAAACTTTCACATTTATAATTGTTGGATTCTTGCATGTTGAGGGTAGTATTTCTACCCTGCACAAATCTTCTGTAACTACCCTCGGCTGAAGTCGGTGTTGAGACGCCGTCGAGAGCGTCTCTGAGTAGAGTAAAAGACTTTGAACACGTTGGTCGTTTGTGCATGAGCTCTTGTAGTGCCGTCCTATCACGCATTTTACTGACGTTCAGTGAAGTGTTGGAGTATTACAACGTTTGTAATACTGTGCTGCAGCAGTGTTTGTGCCAACAGACGCCCTTGGACAATACCCTAAAACCTTGGCGCTCCACTTACGGAGGCTGGTGGTGGAAGCTTGAGGTTTGTGCAACTTTGAATATTATCTTTGACAGGCAAGAGTTCGTAATTCAGCCGCTCATTGAAATCATTGTAAATTCCTTGAATTAAATACCTAAAGGTCCTTCGAAATCAGCGCATACTTTGACCAGCCCGAACATTGGCCTTCGAGCCGGGATTCCTTAATTTATACCCTTTTAATCGGTCTCAGCACCGTAACATCATTTAACTTTCAATAGAACGTTCTAGCTTTTCGCTACCTACCTACCTACAACTTAGAAAAATACTTACCATAATTCATATTAATTCTTTCAAATAACGTCATATCTAAATACCTTCTAAACTTAACCTACCTAAATAAATATCTAGCAGAACCCTACTTATTTACAATAACTTTAAACTTAACTTTTAGTTACAACTTTATCGCTTAAAATGACTACCCCCAGTCAAAAAGAAGTCAAGACGGATAAGTCTGATATTGAACTTTTACTTAAAATCAGCTCTCATAACGCGATCAGGGAAAGAATATTTTCTCAGATTCAACAATTATACGACACTACATTAAAAATTAAATCTGATCCTGAATCTGTAGATATAGATATGTTTTTACTCCGTGCCTCTGAGATAACAACCTTACGCGAGAAATATGAAAAAGTAACCTTGAACATATTTGAATTAGAGGTTCAATTAAACCCTAAAATACAGTTTTGCCATAAGGAAATAGAAAGTTTCGATGATTTATATTTCGAAATCAAAACTTGTATCAAAAAGGTCGGTTCACAGAGTGAAAATAACTGTTCTTCTAACTCCCGCAGAAATGATATAGATTGTCGTCCTAGGTTGCCTAAACTTGAGCTTATCTGTTTTGACGGAAATATAGAAAACTTTACTACCTTTTATGAGACCTTTTGTTCTTTAGTGCACAATCAAAAGAACATGTCAAATATTGACAAGTTTCACTATTTATTATCGTGTATGAAGGGTTCTGCGCAAAATATAATCAAAAGTGTACCTATTACGTCCTCTAATTATGATGTAGTATGGAAAGCATTACTTGATAAGTACCAGGATCAACGAATGTTGGCCGGTAAATACCTCGATAAAATGTTGACCTTTACACCTATCTTAAAAGAATCACCTGTAAGCCTGAATCAATTCATTGAAGTTTTTGAGAATTCTTATAAAGCCATTTGTTCACTTAACATTCCTAACTTACATAGTTACGTTATCTGCCATATCGCGTTAAAGTCACTTGATCAAAATACTCGTAAGTTATTTGAACAAAGTATTGATCAAAAAACTATTCCGTCTTATGAAAATCTTATTGAGTTTGTACAAAATCACATTAAAGTTTTAGAACATTCACAATCATATCCACCTGAGTTTACTTCGAGCATCAGTGGCACACAACGTAACAAACAAACTTCGAATTATAACCTTAATAAAAACTTAACTGCACGTAAAAACTATTCGCAAATTGCAACCAATAAATCAACCTTGAATAATTTTGCATGTCTTCACTGTGGGGAAAATCATATGATTTTTCGTTGTAGTAAGTTTCGTAAACTTTCACCAAAACAACGAATTAGCCGTGCTAATGCCCTAAAGATTTGCCATAATTGTTTGAAGTTAAATCATTCAGCTGTCGAGTGCCGCAGCGAGTTTAGGTGTTTCACATGCGGAGAGCCGCACCATGCGCTGCTGCACGTAGACTACTGCGCCGCGCCCGCCGCCGACGCCGGCCGGGGCTCGCTCCCTGCGCCCGCGCATACCACCCCGCCACATCCTATTGTTCACTCGTCGCATTCGCAAAACAATAACTGTCATGCGTCTTCGTTGCATAATAAAAACTATGCAGTTATACTAGGCACAGCTATAGTTAATGTTGTAGATGTTTTTGGTAATGAACAGCCGTGTCGTGTTTTGATCGACTCGGGCGCACAGTCTAATTTTATAACAATAAGTTGCTTAGAGCGTTTAGGTTTGCATCGTTTTAAATGTCCTTATAATATATATGGCTTATCGGGTGAAAATGTAAAAACGTACGGTATGACGTCATGTACGGTTAAGCCTCGGAATAGTTGTAATCCGGTGTTTACAATTGATGCCGTAATACTTGCCAAAATTACTTCGGATTTACCTACATTTGATATTCCCAACAATGTAGTCAAAGAATATAAAAACTTAGTTTTAGCGGATCCTTTGTTTTACAGACGTTCTGTAATTGATATTATTTTATCGGGAGACGTTTTCCCACACATCTATGATGGAAATCGAATCGTATTCGGTCCATCACTTCCTTGTGCATTAAGTAGCATATTTGGCTACGTAATTACTGGGAAGTTAGAAGTACCGTGTACTTCAAATAATAATTGTTTGTCGATGACGTCAAACTTAGTGTCGTACGCTAAGGATGATGACGTCATTGATACATGTCTTCGGCGATTCTGGGAGATCGAGGCCTCACCGTGTGAGATACCAGCCGATCCTCTGGAGCAGCAAGCCGAGGAGGTGTACTCGTCGCGAACATACCGCGACGCCAGCGGCAGGTACGTGTGCCCGCTGCTGCTGCGCGAGCGCCGCGCGCCGCTGGGAGACTCCCGCGCCGCCGCCGAGCGCCGCCTGCTGCAGCTGGAGCGCCGCCTGGCCCGGGACGCCGTGCTGCAAGACCAGTACGTCGCCTTCATGCGCGAGTACCAGCACCTCGGTCACATGGAGCCGTACTCCGGCGCCGAGCCCAGCCGGTACCTCATACCGCATCATGCAGTGGTCCGCACCGCCAGCACCACTACGCCGGTGCGTGTCGTTTTCGATGGTTTAGCGAACACTTCAAACGGCGTTTCATTAAATGATAACCTCTTGTGTGGTAAAAAATTACAGCAGGATCTTTTAAAAATCATAATTAATTTTAGACTTTACGATATTTGCTTTACAGCTGACATTACAAAAATGTACAGATGCGTTTTGATAGATCCAGCGGAACGTAAATACCAACACATTTTATGGAGGGAATCGCCGAGTGAACCGATTCAAGTTTTTGAATTAAAAACGAACACCTACGGCTTGCGTGGTGCACCGTTCATAGCTGTGCGTACGTTACGCCAGCTGGCGCACGACGAGGCGGAGCGACACCCGCGGGGAGCGCGGCTGCTGCAGGATGGCTTCTACGTCGATGACTTGTTGGGATCTACGCCCACGTTAGAAGATGCTTGCACGTTGCAAGATGACGTCATCGATATACTTAAACGAGGTGGATTCGCGCTGAGAAAGTGGGCGAGCAACTCGCCTGAGCTGCTAGCTCGGGTCGGTGCGGAGCAGTGTACATCTATCAACTTTGATGAAGACGCGTCGTCTTCCATAAAAATCCTTGGGCTGAAATGGGACCCAAAGGATGATTGTTTTTCTTTTGAATATAATTTTAAAGATAACATATTTACAAAACGTTCGGTTTTAAAATTATTAGCGAGCATTTTTGATCCTGTAGGTTTTCTAGCACCGTGTGTTTTCTTGGCTAAATGTCTCTTACAGGATATATGGAAACTTAGTAAGGGCTGGGATGAACCCATGCCGTCTCACCTTCGTGAAAGGTGGGAATCATTTATTACATCTTTGTCACTTTTGTCCAACCTTCGTATCGAGCGTCACTTGCTCATTAAAGACTTTACTGACGTTCAGATAGTCGCTTTTTGTGACGCTTCGACGCGTGGTTACGCTGCTTGTCTTTATGTCCGCAGTATTGACAAAAATAACCTAGTTAAAACTAGATTACTTGTTTGTAAAACAAAAGTAGCCCCGATTAAACCGCTCTCCATTCCAAGACTCGAGTTAATGGCATGTGTTTTATTATCAAAATTAATTTTATTTTTAAAACAAAACCTTACAGGTTTAAGTTACAAAGTTATAGCCCTTACTGATTCAAGTGTTGCACTTGCGTGGTTGCAAACGCCACCTTATAAATTAAAAACGTTTGTAAGTAATCGAGTGGTGCAAGTGGTAGAAGTGGTGCCGCCGAACTGTTGGTATCACGTGGGCAGCGGCGACAACATGGCAGACGTGTGCTCGCGCGGCGCGGCGCCCGGCGCGCTGCTCGCGGACCGGCAGCGCTGGCTCCACGGCCCGCAGTGGCTCACTCGCGACAAACAACAGTGGCCAATTAGCACATTCTACGTTAGAGACGAAACAGATATTTTAGAACTAAAATCAAATACTGAGAGTTTTAATTTAGTAACGAATAGTGAACAAACTGATAATGAAATATTTTTAAAATTTTCTTCTTTTAATAAATTGCAGCGTGTCACTGCTTGGTGTTTGCGTTTTATAAATAATTTACGTAAAAATAAATCTGATAGGAATTTTAAAACTTTGACGACGATTGAATTAAATATTGCACATGACCTTATAATTAAATTAACTCAAAATCAATTTTACTTTAACGAAATTTCATCGTTGAAAAATAATAAAACTTTTATACCTACTTTGAAAAAACTATCACCGTTCTTGGATGGAGCAGGGTTCCTCAGGGTGGGGGGTAGAATCTCTCAATCGAGTCTACCCTATAATCAAAAACATCCTTTACTTTTACCTAAACGTAGTCACGTAACAACATTAATTATTGAAAACTTACATCGTACATACTTACACGTGGGACCTCGTACGTTACAAGGCATCCTTAGCCAGAAGTACTGGATCGTATCCGCTCGTAGTGTGATCCGATCGGTGCTGTCACGCTGCGTCGTGTGCTTTAAATGTAATCCACGCCTGGCTCAGCCGAGCATGGGTACGTTACCTAAGCCTCGGTTAGAACCAAACAAGGTTTTTCATCACGTTGGTGTTGACCTAGGTGGACCTTTCTATGTAAAGGAGCACAAAAGACGCAACGCAAAGGTATACAAAGTATATCTTTGTCTGTTCGTTTGCTTTTCTACAAAAGCAGTACATCTAGAGGTCCTTACTGATCTGTCGTCAGACTGTTTCCTGGCTTGCCTGGATAGGTTCGTCGCGCGTCGTGGCTTGTGCTCAAGTTTGTACTCAGATTGTGGTACAAACTTTGTAGCAGCAAACAAGCACTTAAAAGACGTTGTAAAATTCTTAAAAAACCAAAACGTCTTACAAGCTTTGTCTGATGGTTGTTCACTTCGCAACATTACGTGGAAGTTTAACCCTCCGAGTGCCCCCAACATGGGTGGTCTCTGGGAGGCCGGAATTAAGTCGGCGAAGTACCATCTATTACGTGCCGTGGGTGACAAGTCCTTAACGTTTGAGGAGTTGTCTACCGTTTTTTGCAAGGTAGAAGCCGTGATGAATTCACGACCACTTTGTCCACTTTCTGATAACCCCAACGAATTTGCGGTTTTAACAGCTGGTCACTTCCTTATAGGCCAGAGCCTTCTAGCAGTGCCTGAGCACAATCTAGAGGACGTTCCTCTTAATCATTTATCTAGATGGCAACACATACAAAAATGTTCACAATCGTTTTGGAGGCAGTGGTCACATGATTACCTTCACACTTTGCAACAAAGGTCGAAGTGGCATTTGTCACCACCTAATTTAAAGGTCGGTGACCTTGTTTTAATAAAGTCAGAGTTGACACGCCCATTGCAGTGGCCACTGGGTAGAATCTTAGAAACTTTTCCTGGACCTGACCGCGACGTTCGTGTAGTCAGTGTCAAAACTGCCGGTGGTTGTTTTAAGCGACCGGTCAATAAATTATGCCCATTACCATTTTCTCATTAAATACTTTGCATCTAACATTCGTAATGCTAGATATTAGATATTTTAGTTAGTGTTAAGTTTACATTCTATTACCTTGATATAAAAACTTTGATGAGTCTTTGAACTCAAATACCTTATTAATACTTTGAATTTCATATTTATCTTTGATTTTCCTTTATGTGGAAATCATTACAATGATTTCGGTGGGGGGTATGTTGGATTCTTGCATGTTGAGGGTAGTATTTCTACCCTGCACAAATCTTCTGTAACTACCCTCGGCTGAAGTCGGTGTTGAGACGCCGTCGAGAGCGTCTCTGAGTAGAGTAAAAGACTTTGAACACGTTGGTCGTTTGTGCATGAGCTCTTGTAGTGCCGTCCTATCACGCATTTTACTGACGTTCAGTGAAGTGTTGGAGTATTACAACGTTTGTAATACTGTGCTGCAGCAGTGTTTGTGCCAACAGACGCCCTTGGACAATACCCTAAAACCTTGGCGCTCCACTTACGGAGGCTGGTGGTGGAAGCTTGAGGTTTGTGCAACTTTGAATATTATCTTTGACAGGCAAGAGTTCGTAATTCAGCCGCTCATTGAAATCATTGTAAATTCCTTGAATTAAATACCTAAAGGTCCTTCGAAATCAGCGCATACTTTGACCAGCCC
Organism: Emmelina monodactyla; assembly: GCA_916618145.1. Classification (NCBI taxonomy): domain Eukaryota; kingdom Metazoa; phylum Arthropoda; class Insecta; order Lepidoptera; family Pterophoridae; genus Emmelina; species Emmelina monodactyla. The sequence goes on from OU745300.1 coordinate 1,350,674, forward strand.
GAACAATAATATTAGTAGGATTTATCATTTTAGTCTTGTGAAACTAAATTTGCGCGGACGGCGCAACAAGCTTAAGCTGGTCCTGAGCGCATTCCGTCCAATTTTATTGATATGGACTACATTAAAGCCCATTCCCAATATACGATCTCAATCCATTTTTACGCATTATGATCTATTAAGATGTGTAACAAATGCAAAAAAGCGATCGATCCATGGAGCAAGGGAGCCAAAGAGGGGATTTCAAAATTTACTGAAGCGCGGCAGATTTACATCTATATCTATACTTATATTATAAAGAGGAAAACTTTGTTTGTTTGTGTCGAATAGGCTCAAAAACTACTGGACCGATTTTAAAAATTCTTTCACTATTCGAAAGCTACATTATCCACGAGTAACATAGGCTATATTTTATTTTGGAAAAAAATAGGGTTTCCTAAGATATTTGGGTTTTTCGGGCACAAGGTGTAAAAATTAACCAGAAAAGGTACTTATTTTACGAACGCTGCCTTAACTATAAAAGATATAAACATAAAATGTTGTAATTAATTGTACATCTTATAAATATCAACAAAAAAGTCCGCGACACACTATACTTATTTGTCTAGTGAGGCACAACAACCATTTTTTATTAAAAAATCTTGAATTTTTTTTGGACTACATTTAAACGCGTTAATTTTACTCATGCTATTAATCCTTATCAAAATAAATTATTTCGTCACTAAGTACAGTTTATGTAGATAGTATTTGGTCTTTGAATGATTAAAATTGGACGTTTAGTTTTGAAGTTATGTTGAAACTAGACTTCGTTCGCGTGGAAACCCTTTATAACAACGTAATAATATTGTAAAGCACTGCAGCGCCCTTATCACAGGCATATAGGTAGCTACTGCAGTATAGGCTAACATGGCTTTCACTTAAGATATATATGTATAGGTACTTCGAAGGGCTTTTTTTGTAGGTCTATCCTTACTATAATATAAATGGGAAAATGTGTATGTCTGTCTGTCCGTCTGTCTGTATGTACGCTTCACGTAAAAACGGCTTAACCGATTGTCTTGATTTTGGAATAGAGATAGTTCGACACCCAGGGAAGAAGAAAATACGATAATTTTACTGCGGGAAAAAGCCTCATTCCCACGGGAAAAGCCATTTAGTTGCGGGTGAAACCGCAGGGCTGAAAGCAAGTATTACATCCCTACTTAATATTATAAATGCGAAAGTAACTCTGTCTGTCTGTCTGTCTGTCTGTTACGCTTTCACGCTTAAACCACTGAACCGATTTTGATGAAATTTGGTATGAAGAAAGAGCTGAACTTGGGAAAGGACATAGGGTACTTTTTACCGTGGGAAAACTTCTCTTTCCCACGGTAAAACGACTTCCACGCGAACGGAGTCACGGGCGGCCACTAGTATATTATAAACGTGAAAGTTTTTTAGTATGGATTTATGGATGGATGTTTGTTACTATTTCACGTAAAAACTACTGGACGGATTTGGAATAAACTTTACAGTAATATAGGTTATCCATCAGAAATCTCCTTATTTCCACGGGGAACCGACTTCCACGCGAACAGAGTCGCGGGCAGCCACTAGTATTTATATATATTTGGAGATCAAGTCTATAAGCTTATGTCTGCACTTACGTGTAATAAAGAATGTCATAAGAAAACCAAAAATAAAACAGAATGCTAATATTATTTACGCTACTACGAATAAAATTCAATATTTTGTGAACTCACTCATCATAAGCATCTTTTTTGGTATCAAACAGGTAAATATCTTCGTCATTATAAGATCCTAGTATCTCTGTGCCGTTGTGGTTGTATACCGCACAAGTGAGGTGCATCATGGACATTCGGAGCTGCCTTCTAGTTGTACTCTGAAACATATTCAAGGCTTATTAGGCTTGTAAGTTACAAAAAGTAATAGGCATGATGACTGTGAATAAAATACACAAAAATTATGCTACCATCTAATGAAACGTAAATAAAATATTAAAAAATAACAAAGTATTATTATAATTAAAGCGAGATTAATTAATATTTTAAAAAAATAAATCTACAATATACTACAGTCCGCCATGATATTGTGAACGCCAATCAGAGCGAATGACGTCACGTTAGAGCATGGTTCCCAACTTAGGGGTTTTCCCCCCAAATTTAGGGGGTAAATTAGTGGGATGGGTTTTTTTAAGGTTTTTATTTGTTTAGGGGTATTTTTAGGGTTCTTTTTCAGAAGAAATTGATATAATTTATAACGTATTAGATTATTTATAAACAGAGAAAATTAAGAAATATTACTTTTATATATTTTTTTTATATTTATATAAAATTTTTATGAATTATATTTTTAGGGGAATTTTCAAATAATTGAGGCAATTTTAGGGGGTTTTGTCATAGGGATAAATATTTTTGAGAGTTGGTAACACTGCGTTAGAGTAAACAAGTGATCTAACGTGGCGTCAAAATCGACGCCATGACACTTTGGAGCGTTTTGGTGGGAATTTTAAACATAAAATTTTAAATTGTTTTTTTTCTATAAATATAAGAAATATGATATTTTTTACAATAAGTATATATTTCTGAATATGATACAACAGTTTTTCAAAATCTGTCATCATGCCTATTTGGAAATAATCCTTATGATTTTCTTAAGGAAAAAAGTTGACAATTCAAGATATAATTACGTTGTCCGTCAGTCTGTCTTACGAGATTTTAAATTAAAGAAGCTGAGTTTAATCTCATGAAATTTTAAAATCACGTAGACTCTAAGACAACACAATATAAATTTGACACATATTTTGACACTTGTGAGTCCAAAGGAATCAACCATACATTATGCTGTTTCTTCGTCCTTTGTCTTTTGTTTGTGATACTTGTTACGAGTCCAAAGAAATCAACCATAAATTATTCTTTTCTCGTCCTTTGGCTAATGATTTTTGTCACAAATATTAATTTATTAAGATGAATATATGTTCCCACGGTTCCCAAAACCAGCTCAACATCTGTAGAACCGTATTTCTCCTACATAAACCATGTCATCCCTGTCGATCTGTATATCTCCATCTCACCGTGCTGTCGTGGAAGAACCCCGGGCAGTACATGGCGAGCGGCTTGCTGCATCTCCGGCGGTCGTAGATGCGGAGGAACCTGTCGCGGCCCGCCAGCAGCAGCTCGCGCGGCTCCAGCGGGTGCCCCTCGATGCTGTACAGCTGCACCACCGAGCCCTTGTCGCGCACGTGGAACAGTCTACAAGCGGGGGAAGGAACGTGTTTTGGAGTTAAATACTGCGTTGATTTTAAACACGGATAACAGGGAAATAGTCAAAGCCGGTTTTTTTGTAATGTGGTGTCAAACAAGATCGTGGGTTACTTGAAGGTGTTTTGAACGCCTGTAGCTCTTGCTGTATTAACATAAGATGTGGTTGCAGAACATTAGTTGATAAAGAGACTTCAGATCGTCCAGCTGCTCGATCTAATTCATGTCTTAGGAAAATAATTTAGAACCGCGAATAAATTATGAATTTAGTATATTTAGTTTTGTTTAAGATTATGAAGGCCACTCGCAGCACAGTTACCTGTTGGCGTGCGCGGCCCTGACGTCACAGTGCATGACGAGTCCGTCCTCGCCGCACGTGAGCACGCTGTGCGGCTCGGCGGCGCTCACGTGCAGCTTGTGAGCCGGCCGCGCGTGAGCCGCGAGCCGCCGCCGCGCGCCGCCCGCGCCCCCGGGCCCCGCGCCCGACGCCGGGCACTGCAGCAGACGCACCTGGGGCACACGCCGGATACGACGGTGCGATTAATTTAGATACCTAAATTTTGAGGTATATTCTGCGTCAAGTTTTATACCTTAGTGAATACTCTACAGGGTTATTTCTAATTAGCGCATCACCTCTTGTAGGCATCTTTTCTACATCAATACCAACAACATTTAACCAACGAATAATTAAAATTAATATTTAAAAAAAAGTAAGTTTTTCCATACAAATTTATTAGGTGCATCTAAACGGTACAATACTCTACGCGCAAAAAAAGAGGCCCTAAAATAAATCAATATTTATTCAAAGCTTACAAAATTTCGTTTTTATTAAGTAACTTTAACATAAAAATTGATCTATTTGGAAACAAAGTATGGAGCCGCGGAGTTTTTTTTGTTAATAAAAAGGAATAAATTGAGTTATATTAAACGTATTGGTATAAGATTTTACAGTGTTTTTGTTTACACACGTTTGGGGCCCCAGTATCTTGGGGACCCAAAATTGATACGTTGGTAACTACGCCCCTGCATAAAAGGTACCGACGCAATGAATGACACTAGCTCGGGTAGGTTCGAGTATGCCGAATTCGGCATTCTATTTTATGCCGCATTTTACGAGTACCAGTGCTCTATCTAGTAAAAGCGAGAGCGAATCATAAATCTATGATATAAACCTTCCTCTTGAATCACTCTATCTATTAAAAGAAAACCCATCTAAATCTATTGCGAAGTATTAAAGATCTAAGCATACAGACACAGAGACGGCGGAAAGCGACTTTGTTTTAAACTATGCAGTGATAAACAGACAGCATCGCAGTTTAATACTATTTGAAGACTAAATAAAGTTGCAACTTACAGTCGAATGTTTTCTCTTAGTAATAGTATTTTAATTTTACTTTGACTTAATACTAACCTGTCCATCTCTGCCACAAGTTACAATATTGAGTTGACTTCTAGCATTCAGGTACAGAAACTTGCTCTGCAACACGTTGGATTTATGTCCCGTTTTAATTGTCTGTAACTGCTGACCCTTCGCCCAGTCCCATATAATAACGTTTAGGTCATCAGAACCTGAAGCTAGCAGCTTACCTAAAACAGAAGTGCTGTGTCTAGCATTTGTGGACTATGAAAAGGCCTTGGATAATGTACATTATAAATTACTAGTGGCCACCCGCGACTCCGTTCGCGAGGAATTGGGTTTCCCGTGGAAATGAGAAGTTTTCCCGCGGTAAAAAGTACCCTATGAGTTATTCTGATGAGTTATAACCTATATTACTGTAAAGTTTCATCTAAATCCGTCCAGTAGTTTTTACGTGAAAGAGTAACAAACATCCATACATACTAACAAACTTTCACATTTATAATATAAGTAGGATGATTATGACAACTTACCTTCAGGATGAAAGTTGATAGAATTAACACAGCCTTTATGCTTATTTAAAGTATGTGATTTCTTTAATCTATAAACAGCATGTAGAGAGTTTCGGAACCTTTTTTCAAAGGTTACATTAGTTGTAGTTGTTTTTCCACAGGGTAATGACAGCCCCATTTCTCGATTTATCACTTCTGGAAAAATTATGGTACAATATTATAATCATTTTTCATGCATAGCTTTTTTTTATAGGAGTAACGGGTTTAAAATTTAAACCTGTAAAATAAAAATCTGTGACTTGAAAACGTAGTTTTTGTTTGCCCAGAGTTTCATTTATGATATCACATATTTTGCACTAGCCGCAGCATGTCAAAATATCTACCTATAGTCTATTCGCGTTAAGAAAATAGTGAGTGATCGTTGTCAGCCGGCCTGGCCACGCCCCCCAGCCAATTAAAATGCTAGAAATTAAAAAGTCGAGTTCACAGTGACCAGTTGAAGTCTGACCTTCGAAGAAAACGTCCACGTTGAAAGAAACGTTGTCCAACGATAAATTTTGAGACTATAGTGCTCTTTGTGTAGAGCACATAGTGAAACTTTGCTCTTTACCACACAGCTATCTTGCTTGATAAGAAATTGGTTATTTCACTATTCAAAAATATATAAAAAAATAGACCAATTCATTAAATCTAACTGACATAAAAATAAGTTTTTGAAGGTTTTGCATGATAATATATAACACATATTATAGGCTGCTATTGGAACTAAAAAACATGTAGAAGTTGATTGGTACTATTGGTTTGATTAGTATTGCAATGAAATATGTAAATATTCCAGTTAAGAACTTGCAGTAGTTATTGACTAAAAAGGAATTTTATATATGTATTACTAGTGACCCACCCATGCTTTGCATTGGTGTAATTTTAGGCAACTTGTTCCCAAAATATAGAATTTCGGCTTACTTAAAAAAAACTTAATGTTCTTTATTTACTTATGTAAATGAAAAAATGAACTAATGTATGATGAAAACCGCATTAAAATCCCTCAACTGGTTTAGGAGGAGTTAGCAGACAAACAGATAGAATTAGCGACTTGGATTTATACTATGTAAAAATAATAATGATTTTAAATATATTAATTATCTTACTAGAATGCCTATATGAGGCTTACTACAAAACAAAGGTTTCTAAGTCTCTATTAAAATATTAAACCCTTTTACTGTATGAATGCGTTTGCACAATAATTAGATGTTCTAAAGTTTTAAAATCTTTAATTATTTGGTACCTACAGATTTTTTCTCACCTCTTAAAATAAAGTAAGTATGCTTAGGCTGTGCCTTAGTTAGCACTGTGGGAGTTTTACACTTATTCTCTTCATCCCCTTGGCTGGTCTCCATGTGGTTATCATCATCATCATCATCTGAATCCACAGCCGGCATGGAGAGCAAGTCACTTTCATAGCTTACATTGCTGTTTGATGTGTTAGAACTGCCAATTTGTAAAACAATTAATTTGTGATATAAAAAAATGAGTTAAAAAGTATTTCATAAAATACACTTCAACAGAAACATAAATAAATCTGTAATCTTGGTTTGTAATAGGTTAGTTTTCAATTTAGATGTTATTTTTAAAGCTAAACTATGCTCTATAACGTGCTCTATCAATAAGTCACACTCTGCATATTTATACAATAGTATGTAAATAATGCTTACCTACTGGTTGATGATTGCGATGAAGAAAATTCATTAGAAAACATTTCAGGCAGGTCCATTTCTGGATCAGAACTGCTGTTGTCCGTCTGCCTTGAATCCTGCATGCTATTGTCCAGTTGATTTCTATCAGACAAATCATCTGAATCTGTTGATCCGTTGCTGTCAGAATCTCTTCCTGGTGTCTTTCTCTTTCTGTAGTTACGCAGTGGACGAATGATATTCAGCAGGAATGCGCTCACATTGCTGCCAGATGGGGCTGCATGAACCAGCTCATTAGATGGTCCCTCAGAAGTGCTTGCTCCCCGATCATCACTACTATTTGGCTCAACAGAAATACCACTATCTGCATTTTCATCTTTTTTATCGTTCTCTTTTGTAGAAGAACCTGTCGCAAAAATAAATAATCTTCCTACGTCACTAAACACTGAATAAATCTTCGACGAAAATATTTATTATCATTACCTGCTTCTTGCACACTGTCCTGAGAACTTCCGTTGTTAAGTTTACACTTTTTTACGCTTTGAAAGGATACATGGAAACTTTTCTTGCTTTCTTCTTCACTTGAAGACTGGTCCTCCATTTCAGATATTGGTTTTAAGAATAACCAATTATTTTTGTCAGGTGGTTTTGTAACAAAGGCACGGAATATTTGAAATTATAGGAACCTTAGATATTTTCTTCAACGCCTGAAAAAAGTTTATGAAAAAAAGATTTTTAAGTCAGGTGAAATCCTTATTTTTCTCTGTAAAGAAATTACCCTGCCTGTCTGACATGACAGCCAGCAGTGTCAGTGTTCCGAACTTTTCAAATAATCCCTTAACAACTAAACATAAAAGTTTATGTATCTTATTATTATTAAATTATTTTTTTGTAATGTATGCAGAAAATATAAAGGAAATTGAACGTAAGGTTTAATTTTAGCTTTTTAAATAGATAATAAGTATAGACAGATAATAAGTTAACAACGGAAACACTATTCGTGCGATTCGTTATAAGAGTTCCGAACCCCTACTTGTAAACTTAGCATATGATTTGTTATTATAGATTTTTTTGTTTTGAACGTTGTTTTGCCAAATTAAAAAAAAAGTTGGTGTAAGGGTATAAAAATACGCTATTGCGTAACACAAGTACTAATGACTTAATTTCTTATCGATAATTTGACCACAAAAGCGCCGCCTACGTCCAACACTAGATTTTTGTTACTGCTTCGATGGTTTATGTCCGAGTTCGCACGGAGTAAATAATTTGACTATAACTAAAAATTAGAAAGGTAATTTGTTACCATTCCTTCTTATACTATCGGTTTACATAGATAATAATTTTTTTACTGTCATTTAAATGCTCTGGAAATCTATTGGGAAGCCTATGGACATATCCAGCAAAAGACGTCTTCAGACTTAGGGGGTTGTATCAAACAGTTGGTTAAGGTATCATACGTACGTAACTTTTTTACGATTACATCAGATGTTTAACGTACGTCAAATAAAAAGCGTTGTTTCGTCACAAAAAAAATTGTTAGTCAATGTTATTCGAGTCGCCTTAGGCTGGTTTTAGTCTTACGCCGACGGCACGCGCACCGTCAGCGCTGATGGCCGAGATATATGAACTTTAGAAAGCGTTTTTTGGTGACGCGTAGCTATCAGCGCGCAGGGTGGTCAGCGCCGACAGCTACGCGACCGTACGCGTCGCGCGTCGGCCCCGCGTAGCTGTCGGCGCTGACGATCGCACGAGCGCCTCTGCGTTCAGCGAGCGTTCTAGAGTCGAGCGGAGCGGACGTCGTCGTCGGCGCGTACAGTCATGGCGAAAAGTTCTAGTTGACATTCGAAAGTAATTAAAGAATTTACTTTCGTCAGCCCTCAAAGTACCATATAACAAGACAAACTCTCCTGCAACAGCTCTCTGCTCAATCAATGGATGAACATGGAGTCTTCGTCGTCGCCGGTTTTTATTTTTTTGGGATACATAGTACAAAGCAGCAATAATTAATACACTCCGGTACATTTTAGTCGTCGTCTGTACGTTAAGGCCGTCAGTACGATACTAAAACGAGCCACGCCGAGCCTCAGCGCTGACAAACTACGCGCTGAGCTATGAGCGCTGACGGTGAGCGCGAGACTAAAATCAGCCTAAAAAGTAAATCATTACTATCATTTAAAACAGGCAGGGGCGCAACCTTTTAGCAGGCAAGGGCCGCATGGTGAAAAAATCGACCAAAGGCGGGCCACACTTGTGATAATAATATATCAACAAAAAATTCAATGGTTTTAAATTTAATAAACATGTGAAAGCGTGGTGGATTACGGCTCAAACCCTCTCGCTATCCGAGAAGGAGGCCTGTGCTCAGCTATGGGACATGGCTATTTATTTATTTATTTTTATTTATGTCAAATTTTATTTTATATGTATATTTTTTTAATACATTCGCGGGCCGCAAATAAGACGTCGGCGGGCCGCGGGTTGCCCACCGCTGATTTAAAATATATGAAAATAAACAGAATCCATAGGTATTGATAAAAGCTTTTCATCAAAGACGTCCTGTCAACACAAGAGAAAAGTTACGTTAACCAGTGGGTCGATGGCCGGTCAACGTAATCGTTAATTTTTAACGTACGTTAAGGGCTGACAGTGGTGAAACAACCTGTTTTCTAGCTTGACAGGTGGTTAACGCCATTTTTAACGTTGACAGACACGTTAAGTAGTTGTGATACAACCCGCCCTAAGGGGTATGAGAAATAGATGTTAGCCGATTCTCAGACCTACTCAATATGCTTACCAAATTTCATGAGAATCGGTCTAGTCATTTCGGAGGAGTACGGAGTTTCCAAACAAAAACGTAAGCACTAAAATCAATTTGACTATGGGGCTTACATCTGCTCTGTATGACGTCGTTCTGTCAAGATAACTATATTTTATTTGGATCAAACAGAAATCTCTGTCAACTTTCCTTCGATTTTCACGTAAATAAGGTCCTTACTTAACATTAAACAACAGAAAAACATCAAAACTCGGCAGAAAGTTTGGATATAAAATTATTCAATCGACAGTTTGAATTTGGCATTGCCGCACTACCTACCTTTTCTGATTGCACCGTCACTGACGACGTCAGACTGCTTACAGCAGTGCACACGTGGGATTTTTAACCGACTGTTTACTTACATTACCTGCTAATAATGCAGTAAGTAGCAAGGCGCTGACATTTCGCTTTTATTTATTAACTACTAGTGGCTGCCCGCAACTCCGTTCGCGTGGAAGTCAGTTTCCCGTGGGAACGAGAAGTTTTCCTGCGGTAAAAAGTACCCTATGTCCTTTCCCAAGTTCAGTTCTTTCTTCATACCAAATTTCATCAAAATCGGTTTAGTAGTTTTGGCGTGAAAGCGTAACAGACAGACAGACAGACAGACAGACAGACAGAGTTACTTTCGCATTTATAATATTAGTAGGGATAATAAAACCAAGTTTCGTTAAAATCCGTCGAATAGTTTTTGTTTCTAGAACAGTTATACAGACAGAAAGACAGACAGACAGACAAATTTTTTACTGATTACATTTTTGGCATCAGTATCGATCCCTTAGCACCCCCTGATATTTATTATGGAAATATATTTCATGTACAGAATTGACCTCTCTACAGATTGATTATCAGTATTATTAGATTAATTTTTTTGACATTGGTTATTTAATTTTTTATATTGATTGCCCTTGTACTGATATACATATAAAAAAATCATTACACATTTATTAGGATTTGTGTTGATTCCTATGCTGTATTTTTTATATCTCTCATTAAACTAGATGAACAATATTTTTTTATTATTACATTATGAGGTCCTATTTAATTCCGCTATTAAATTAACCATTAATACATGAATATGTAAAAAACGTTTTGATTAACGTAAAAATTGTTTGTTTATGTCCAAAATTAGTTTTGCTAATTGATAAAAAGCTGAGGGAAATTAATCTTATATATAAAATTCCCGTGTCACAATGTTAGTTACCGTGATTCTCCTGAAACTTTGTGAGCATATTGAATTGTAATACCCCTAAGTGATAAGGGTTGACCACCCTCATTTTTTTTTCTAATTTGATAAAACAACGTTTGTGGGGTCAGCTAATAATTAATATATCTCTTCTTAAATGAAGGGGAACCAAATTCACTTATTAAGTGTTTTTTTATAATACTTTCTAAAACCGCAAACATTGTTTTGCCATATTTAAAAAAATGTTAGGGTTAGATAACCCTTATAACTGAGGGGCATGTAAAGTGGAGAATAGCCGATTTTCAGACCTTTTGAATATGCATATAAAATTTTGTAAAATGGTGGTTTGGTTTTACTTAGAGATATCTCTCTTCTATCTCTATTTGCACCCCTAATTTGGTTTCATTAAGTGTCAAACTTGCACAGTTCTGATCTGATATTACAATGGATGGTTTCTTTAAATATTTCATATCAATAATTAAAATTTGTTAAATTTATCTTTGTATAAATTTTACAATACCAAATTTAGTTTAGGAACAAAAATTGTTAATAGCTGTTTTAACGTGAATAAGCTTATACCGCTTTTAAATACGATACAATTACGTGCTTTAAATTATTTTAAAATATTCAATATCTCAATAATTTCATTTTTAAAGAAGATTTATTATAAGGATATTTTCGTGAAAATTCATCTCCATTAACGTATTCTGTTGATGCATGACAAAAACTTATTTTTTTATTGAATACATGGTAGTATGAGAATAGACTGATTGATTGATAATGATTTTCCTTGTTCAATATTAAAAGTAACCTCTGCAATAAAGATTTCGTTTAAGATATAGTTTTTGTTTTCTTTTACTGTTATTAGGATTAATCCTATATTTTTGTAGAATGTTTATCGATATATTTTTATCGTAGAAACACAACACAACACAACTTGTCGGTCGCTAGTTTGTTGAAATCACTAAAATTCGTCACGTCACTGTCACTCACGAAAGTGGATAAACCAACCTTGCAAAATTTTCATATCAAAATGTTGCTAGGTTGGCTAAATTCAAGCGCTTTTTAGCTCAAATCGTTCTTCGTAGTGCCGCCTCTTATTACGTAGTTTCTATTCTCTTTAGGCACTGACAGCAATTTTGAATAACCTAAAAGTTTGTTTACGATTTGAAAAAAGTTTTATAAAAGTACAATATTTCGGATTACTGAGAGAAAATAGATTAATATAAGCCGGGAAACCATGGGTGAAAATGTTGAAGTTGTTTCCGTTCTGGACATTCTGGATTTGGACGAAGAGTTAGTTGATAAAAGATTAAAAGTAATCATGAATAGAAGTCACTTTACTTCTATGCATTTAAATGCCGTATTTTACTTGCTGCAATACAAGAAATTAATAAATATACGTGAAGATTCAGATTGTGAAAACCAATTAGAACTTAACTTTTTGATAAAGCTGTTGAGACTTGTTAATTCCGAAAATATATCATGTGTTTGCAGAATACTAAATATTGTTCTAGAATTAAATGCAATCACTTTGTTACAAAACTCGGAGCATCTTTTCCAGCAGATTTTATGTGATTTGGCGGAGCAAATATCAACAACAAGTAATCTAAATGGAGAAAAGGATACTGATTCCAAAATCATTCAAGTGTGTCATCAATTACAGTTGTGTGATAGTATTTTAGATACTGTCGCTAAACAAGGATTAAAGTTATCACTGCCATTCCTAGAAACACCCTTAGATAACATACTAAAAGCAAATGAAAAGATTAAATTGTATTTCTTATTGAATACTGCACCAAAAATGTTTGCGACAATTGATGGTTATGGTATATTAGATAGAATTTGGAAATATATCAAACAAGGGATGCATGTTGATACATCACTGCAAGTTTTAAGCTGTTTGTCCAGTTATTTCTTACCTTCTGCTGATGAGCAAGGACAGTTCTCCCTAAAGTCTTATATTATCACTCAATATGAATTTTGGAACATTCTTATAAAAGGTCTTATGGCAGAAAGTGAAAATCTTAGGAAAATATCAATTTACCTGAGTAAAAGAGCAATTGACTATTTATATCATGCAAAGAAAAACATCTGTATAACTAAAGAAAATAGCACAATTATAAATTGGAACCCTAAAGATGATAAAACATTGAAATCCAAATGGGATAACTTTTTTATTCTGTTTGAAAGCCTGGAAGAAAAGCAAAGTAATATTGTTATTCCATCTCTGCAGTTATTTGAACTAGTTAAAGATTTGGGACCCTGTTGGCTTAACTGTGCCTACAAAATTGGTTTAAAACATGATAACACTCAAGTTAAATTTAAATGTATAGAATATAGAATTCAAGAAGATATAAATTCACCGGAAGAGGCAGTAGCTCTTTTAGAAGCCATAAATGATATTAATATCCATGATCATCTGAATATATTATATAAATTTGAAACAAAGCTAAATCAATTAAATACACTGAATCAAATATTGAAGGCTATTTCTAAAATAAAATGGTGTCCAGTACCCTTGTTCCACTTAAGCAATTTGCTTTCAGCAGTGCAAGTACAAGTCCCAAAAGATACAAAAGAAATATCTAAAACAGTTCAAAGTATTTTAAAAATACCATCAACAAATATCATCTTGAGGAAAGCTATTGAAATAAATTTTACCCATTTTATTGGTAATAATTTAGAAACATTATCTTGGAAAGAATATTTGGATATATTTTCATGTTTAAACCTTGACACTTATAATAATGATAAAGAAAATCCATTACTTTTGAAAATTAAAAACCTACATCTACATAACTGTGATAAAATGGCTTTCTTTGAATGTATTTCTAGAAATAATATAGATGTGGATTTTATACTTCTTTACCTCGAAGGACATTCTGAAGATACAGATGCCTTTGTCAAAACCTTAGAGAATAAGATTATTAAAGTTAGTCATATACTTAGTAGACAGTATTCAGTCAAGAGAGAGGTATTTGATGATTTTATGTTTTTAATTAATGTATTACATGGCACCAGGTATAAACACATTTTAGAAAATATATATGTCAAATTAGAGGCACAAGTTGAAATATTCCTGCAATATGTGTTAAGTCTTGTATATGAGAACGAAATAATAACAATTAATGAAGCAGAAAACATATCTGAAACCTTAAGCAAAGTAACAGATAGTGATGAAAAACTGAAGAACACATTATATCAACTTTACAAATCATCCATAATGATGCTTAGAGATAATAATGTTAATGTTGCAACTCTTATACTGCCTATAATGATTGTAAAAAGTTTTACATGTCATACAGTACTAAATTGTTATTATAAAATTGAAATGCTTAATACAACACAATTATTAACAATAATCAACATAAATCGAAACGATCTGCCTGGAGAATCCAGTGGCAGACTTATTAATATTTTGTTTGAAAACACTTGTAAGATAATAAATATGACCATCAATCAGAATCCAAAACAAGTATCAAAGACTGATTTAATTAATTTCATAGATAAAATAGTGGACTGTGGTGGCTATGGTTGCTTAAAATGGATATTGACAATAGCCAATGCTAACTTACCTCTTTTACTTAATGATTCAAGCCCTTCTTTTGATGTTAATCAATTCATACATAAGACATGGAAGGAAATTGAGGAACTAAAAACGAATAGTCAGTACTCTCCCTGTATGGAATTATTCATTGACATTATAACTCATGATGAACTTCTTAAAACATCAGCTTATAACAATATTGTTCCTTTTTATTGTGATAAAATTATTGATTATGGTTATTTAAAAATTTCGCCTCTCAAGTATCTAGTAAAGAAACTTGAAACTAAAAAAATATCTTTAGATCAGGGACAGGTAATTAATGTCTTAACTGAGATTTTACTGTTTGCTCCAATAATCAGAAAAGAACAAAGGTAAATTATTATATATATATTAGTACCTACCTGCTTTCTTATTAAATTAGCATATCATAATTATTATTTTTTGTTTCAGAATCCAAGAAACTGTGGAATTGGCTTTATTTGAAAATCCGAAATATGCACTACACATCGATAAGTAATAAGCATAATATTTATGTATAATCTTCTTTATATTTTTAAGGATATTTTATTAATTAAACAATTTTATTTTTGTAGAAATAATGCACATTTCACGTTTCAAATAGAATACACTTCAATTTTGATAATAAGCCAAATTGAGGACATCAAGCTATTAAAGGCGATTATTGAAATAATAATGAACAAAATCAATGCTTTAAAGAACAAACAGAGGTACCACGGAAACTCGCAGACTCATAAATTGCTCACATCAGGACTGCAACATCTGCTTCTGATTGTTATGAAAAAACACAAGGATTTAGACTGGGATGCAATTCTTAGTTGGATTTTAAGTTTATTAGTCAGTATCCCACATCAACCCAGTGTAAGGGTCATGTTGGAGTGGTTCATCTGTCTTTACATCTTCTTTAAAGTAAGTAATAATATAACAGTTTAAAATTTTAATCACAACTTGAAATGAATAAATTTCTTTTGTTTTAGGAATTGCAACTGAACGAAACAAATTTCAGAATTTTAAAACTAAAAGATCTTGCAGTCACATCCCAATTTAATATTCTATATTGGACTGCAAAGCAGAAAATACTTAATGATACAATTCAGAACGAGGAATTCGATTTCGTAATGGATAAACTATTAGCAAACACAATGGGTCAGATGTTTAATATAAGGCTAAATGCACAGTATTTCTCTAAACAATTATACTACCTCAACAAGGAAAGAAAATCAAAGTACGCATATATGATAAATGTTATTGAAAACACATTTGCTGAAGGTTCTAATGATAAAAACTTTATCAAATTGTGTAACGACTTTTTTGCCAATAAGTTTTCCGTTATTACTCATTTCACTCCGAGCTTCATCTACTACTTCTTACCTAAATACTATGATCAAAATAATAACGAAAAAAGCTGTGTAGAATATAAAGAAAACCTTAAAAAAGTAGACGAATATATAAAGTATGAGTATAATGATGGACTATTGAGTAAATACTACAATAGTCTTATTACAAATGAAGATGTTTTTAAACTATGTGTAGACCAAGGAACAGTTGGTAACCATATAGAAAATGGGGAGTTATCTGGAACTATTCAAAAGAAATATATACCCTGGAAAAATATGAGTGATATTGAAGTTTACCAAGATATGAAAAAGGTAGTTTTAATCTGCATCTTTCAAGAAAATCACACTTTTTATGAAATAATAAAACAGTTTATCGAACTTTGCAGAAAAACACCACAGGCGAATTGATTCTGGTTGCGTCGTTAATCGACAAACTGCCTAATTTAGGGGGCATGGCCAGAACCAGCGAGATATTTGGAGTAAAAACCTACGTAGTGGATAGTGTACGACACTTGCAAGATAAAACCTTCCAGGGGTTGAGGTAGGTACCTAACCAAACAACAGGCGTCAAAAGATTCACTAAATTAAAGCTTAACATTTGGAATGCTAATATTACCTATTTTTTATCACGAATCTGCGAGTACCGAAAAGGCTCGCAATATTAAGCATCGGTTCGGTGCAAAATTTTAGCTTTCGCCTTATTTTATTAACCGACTTCCAAAAAAGGAGGAGGTTCTCAATTCGGCCGGTATGTTTTTTTATGTATTTTTATTAAATATCTATTTAAAAGTTCCTTGCCCGAATCTTGACAATCGCTTTAAGTTCTTGCGCAGTGCAAGCTAAGTAAAATAAAATATGTTTTCAGTGTATCAGCAGAACGTTGGGTAAACATCGAGGAAGTAAGACCTGGAGAACCTCTGAAGGCTTATCTAATGAAGATGAAGAAGCACGGCTACGCCGTGGTAGCTGCAGAGCAAACATCAAGCAGTATAAAACTACAGACGTTTAAGTTCCCAAGGAAGACTGTTTTATTACTTGGGTAAGTGGACTTTTAAGGCCAAAATGAATCTATAAGATTTTAGAAAATACAATATTGCTAATTTTCCCACCGCTAAACGGTGACGCGTAAGAGAGACACCGGTAGTTGTAGAGACAGACTGCGCGACAAAATCTTGTTTCGGTATTACTCATTTCTCTCGACCAAATCTGACTGAAGTTTTTTTTTATCATAAACACATTTTATCTATTTATTTTGTTTCAGACACGAAAAAGAAGGTGTTCCGTGTGATTTACTACCAATAATGGATAATTGTGTAGAAGTACCTCAACAGGGTTTTGTGAGGTCCTTAAATGTTCATGTCACAGCCGCCATTTTCGTTTGGGAGTATACACGCCAGAATTTACTCAAATGAAATTAATTTTTATTTTTAATTTATGTTAATGTAAATATCTATTGCAAATTGAAATAAATACCATCATTTTTATGTTTTCAGAGTGTTTATTTCGGAATTATAAAATAATTTAATAACTTTTGGTAGCAACGTAATTTTAACTGGTTTTACTTCAAACTCTTCACTGTCTATCTCGACCATTTTGTCTTCGCTAACCTCTTTAGGAATAAGTTCTATAGTTCTGACCTTTATTCTCTGGTCTCCTTGTTCCTTAGATTTAATCCTGCGAAAACCCTCCGATACGAAGTCTGTATAAGAATATTTATTCTTGCCAATGAAGATGTTTAACGCTGGCTCGTCCACTGGGTCTATGTTCCGTGTTTTGATTTGGAACTCGCATGTTTTGAAGCACATTTCTGTGACGGTCGCACAGTCTGGATTTGTGTCCAGCTCCTCTGTGGCGGCGGCCTGCAAGTTTTGTGAGAAAAACGACCATTTTCTTTTGACTTCCGGCTTTTTGGCAACGCAGTTGGAACAGCCCAGGCATGGTGGTGTGTACTTTATCGTTCCACTGCAATCCCATGTGATGGAATCTTTATAGCCGTTGAAAATGTACGTTGCATACTTACGTAAAGAGCCATAGAACCAATATTTGTCTTTTCGCGCCATTACATCTCTGAACGCGCCCCACTCAAACGAGGACATCGCGTAGATTGGTTTGGTTGGAGTGTCGCCTTCTTGTGATATGGGTTCTATTTTCATGGCATCTTTTAAAACTGTTTCGCCTTTGATGATCGCCATGCAGGCTTCGATAAGTTGTTTCACTTTCTCGACGCCGTTGCCGCCAGGAAATAACGAATTGCCAAGAGCGTTAGTGCGTCCTAATGGCAAGAGGCCAATTGGGAATCGGTTGGCTTCGTCATTTCGCCTGAGAAGACCTGCAATGACATTTCAGGAATAGTAGTACAAACTACAAGTCTTCCTCATTAGAAAAAGAACTTACAACAAAATGCGTATTTTTGTGTAAGAAGTGAGATAGCTAGAGTTCTACCAGCGAAATGTTATTAATTTTTCTTCATGTAAGATAAAAAAAAAAACTGCAATAGTTATTGTGGAAAAAAAATGGGAGCATACCTGTAACAGTTTCTGAGAGGGTCCCATCGCCTCCAGCCACTATGATCGCCTGAGTGCCACTCAGAGATTCAACAATCTCTTTAGCATTTCCTTCCGACTGGGTTTGTATCACATCTACCTGTGAAAATTCAAATTGTATTTTAAATATTTTTTAACTCTACAACATTGGTAATAGTAATAGTATCTGTGCGGCGCTGCTTGCGTTCAGATGTAACCAAGAGTGAATGGTCGTAAGAATATATAATATGTTGTCACCACTTATATGATCATTACATTCTATATTGTTGCAAGTTTTTTTAACTACATAAGTAAATGGATTATTCCAGTATGCTTGCCTGCATATATCAAATGGGTGAATAAAGTGGCTTTTTACTGCCTTTGGAATCAATTCACAACAAGTTCACTAGTAAACCTTGTATATAAACAAATAATATCTTCTATCTATACTTATAATAAAACTGTAGAGAAGTCAATTCTGTACATGAAATATATTTCCAAAATAACTATCAGAAGGTGATAAGGGATCAATACTCATGCCAAAATTACAATCAGTAAATATTTTGTCTTTTTGTCTGTCTGTATAACTATTATAGAAACAAAAACTACTGGACGGATTATAACGAAACTTGGAACAATTATTTTTCATACTCCTGAGCTGGTAATAGTATACTTTTCATCAAGCTACAATCAATAGGAGCAGAGCAGTGAAGGGAAATATTGGGAAAACGGGAGAAGTTACTTCATTATTAAAGCTTCCGTCGCGTTGCACACCTTAATGGTTAAAGCTACATAGAAATCGTGCATGACAGAAATATTCTCCTTAAAATTATATAAAAAATATGCATTGTGATGAGCAAAGCATAAAACTAACAAACCTGCAACCCAGCTAAATGCAGCAAAGGCTCACAATACTTTTCATAGTCTTGCTTTGCACTCCGTTTATTTGCAACTGGGTTCAAAATGACTGTAACTAGTGTTGGGTTCTTGTTCCACTCAATAAGACTGTCTCCATGCTTTACGGCTTCCTTGCAGGCCGCTGTCATAAGGATGCTAATACTAAAACAAATAAAAAGGTACTAAATATAATTTATCGAAAAATCACAGCTGAGCAACATTTGTTTTAAATATTGTAAAAGGAAAAATAAAAAAATCTTACTCATATTTTTCTTTGCCCTTTACACCTGCATAATAAATAGCCAATGCACCGAAGACAGATTTCTTCCAATTGTTTCGAATAGTTTTACTGAGTTTCACAAGTTTTTCCATTGTTTTTTGTTATTTTCTTCCATAAAAAATGTAATGTAAGTAAAGAAAAGGAAAGAGGTTATGTTTTGACTTTTCATCAATCAGCTGATTCTGATTGATGAAAACTTTTTTTGGCAACGTTATTTAAGCATACTGCTGAACCAAATGTAGCCTTGAGTATTTAGTCATTTAACCAAAATAAAATTTGTTAAATCCCCACTGCCTAAAAATAAATATTGACAAAGATAAAACATATTTTACAATGGTCGTCAGACCCAGACTTTTATCTACAAATCACAAAGTTGTGATTATGAATAAATAATAGTTTAAAAACTAAAATACCACGCTTTTATTGCTAATCGAACTAAAAAATAGAAAATAAAATTTCAAATCGGAGTAAAAAGCGAGGGGTGCATTTTACTTCATTTTCATAACTCTCTACATACTATATCGAGCACCCCACGCTTTTTACTCCGATTTGAAATTTTATTTTCTATTTTTTAGTTCGATTAGCAATAAAAGCGTGGTATTTTAGTTTTTAAACTATTATTTATTTTCTACTTTTTAGTTCAATTAGTGATGAAAGGCGCAGATCACGCGCTAGCTTTGTCTCTCTTACTCTCCTACAAAAGGATCTAAAGATGAATTTATTAATCCTGGTGGTCCTAATAAGGATAATGAGAAACTCTTATTAAATTATTGCATTGTCATCGGTCCTTAATACGTGTGCAAAGTTTCAAATTAATCGAACTTCTGGAAATCGGTCAAATTTATGCTCAAAGATTCCATTACATAGATACAACCCAAGCTAATAAAAGCGTGGTAAAATGCCGTTAGAGTTGGTACATAACCCTTGAAATAATTATTGACCAATACCATATTAATGTCTCGAAGCTTTTCCGGTTTATAATTAAATTAGCTTTCCGCCCTGCGGTTTCACCCGCAACTCACATCGCAATCTTACGGAACACTATTTTTTCCAAAATAAAATATAGCCTATGTTACTCGTGGATAATGTAGCTTTCGAATGGTGAAAGAATTTTTAAAAACGGTCCAGTAGTTTATGAGCCTATTCGACACAACCAAACAAAGTTTTCCTATTTATAATATTAGTATAGAAGTATAGACTAGTGACCACGCAAAAAACACCATTGTGACGCCTACGCTTATCAGTGGTGTTTTTTTGCCAACTCCTTCACGTAAGAATACATTTTGGCTAACTTAAAAAACATTATTTTTCCAAATGTTATTTATTCATAATAATAATAGCCTATATATGTCCCAATAGTTGAGCACAAGTCTCCTTCTCGGATAGCGAGAGGGTTTGAGACATAATCCACCACGCTGGCTCAGTGCGGGTGGGTAGATGCACATGATGAATAATCATCCTATTATGTGGGTTTCCTTCCACAAGATGTTTTCCCTCACCGTTAGTGCGTGATAAACGTGTAAGTACATAATTTGGAAAATACCAAATTAGTACACCCTAGTGGGGGTCGATGGTTGTATCGGCGGGTCAGCTTTGGTGTGTATTGCGCTTAAAGTTTACTGTAGAGAAGCTTTGACGCTCAGATTGTTGGCCACGCGCCACGCCATAAGTGAGGGAACCCTTTCAGATTTTAGGTCTAAATCCAAGGAAAAAAAGTGTACGCTTAGGGTAAAAGTGGGATAGATGCCCCACTTTTTGTAAGCTGACTATAACTTTGTTTTTTAAAGCATTATTCGAGTGAGTTAACTATTTGTAACAACTATAGTCCTTATACTTACTATCTACTCATATCATTATTCAATGCATACCGTAGATTTGTAGATATTCGGCTCTTAATAAAACTTATTGTTTGAGGATAGACGCCTACTGTATGGGGTAGTTGCCCCTGGCAAAATTTCGACATGAGTATAGACGCCCTACAATGGGATAGATGCCTCCGTAATAAAAAAAATCGTAGAAAATTAAATAAAATGTTTATTTGCAGTCTTAGTTGCGTTGCAGTCTTGTTTTCGTTGTCAAAGTCCAGTGTGGGATGTTTTCCTGAAAAAGAAAAAAATAATAGGTACAGAAAAAAAACTGACGATTCAAAAAGGACAAGTATGAAAAAACAAACTAAGAAGACAGTGCCTAAATTGAATTTGATTAGGGCAATTATACTTATTTCATTTATACCGACTTGGCCTTTATCCATTTCCCCGAAAGCTTTGCAAAGGGCTTCTTCAGACCAAGCAGCACGAACGGGTGCCCCTATTTTCCTTTTATATTTTCGCGGCATTTTGTCTAAAATAATAAATGAAATTAGGTGATACGCTGCATTATTTTTTACAAGTACAGTGAAGTACGACATGAAAAGGTATAAACAGCTCATAAATAAACTGAAAAGTCAATTTTCCTACAAATTGCATATTAACTAGATTTTTTTAAATAACGTACCTACGTTATTTAAAAAAATCTTACCTATAGCCTAAGTACCTGTAAATAAGTCATAGAGGATATATGCCTCTAAGGGCGTCTATACTCAGTCAATAGTGGGGCCTCTATCCTTTTTAGTAGGGATAGACGCCCCAGCAAATAAATAAAAATACTTAAATAATTTCGTAATTTTATAAATACACCATAAATATAAATGATACATACTATTTAAATAACAATACACACTTAAAACTTACCTTCGAAAACGAAAGTTCTGAACACGTCAAAATGTCACTGTCACAAGAATCATGCAAGCGCGATAAAATTTTGCAACGTTTTTTTAACTCAAGCGGCGACACGTGCAGTCCTGTCGAAGCGCGTGCGCGGACTGAGCTGTGGGGGCGAGATCTGTTCGAGAAACTTGGTACTAGAGCGTGAATTTGGTTTTAAATTCTCTTTTTTTAAGGTGCGGCGTCTATCCTCCAAGGGCGTCTATCCCACTTTTACCCTAACATCAAAATATATTTATTGTATTAAAATTGTGACAATGTTGTTATTTAAAAACAATAATTAAAGCTTACTTAAGTTCTTTTTGTTAATTGATAATAATGATGTACCTAAATGATGCGATGAACTTCTTTATCTACCTACTCCCGCTTATCCAAGGCATAAAACACGGGTTATATACACTGATTAACATCAACAGACTTTTACTTTATTGAAAAAGTTAAAAAATTGAAAAGACTATTGAAAAATCGGCCCTAAGTATAGTAACATTATTTTCTCCGTGCGAACTCGGTCATAAGTAACCAAAAAGAGATAGCAATATCTTATTTCAATGTTACACTCATGCGCACAATAGGGTCTATTGTAGGTATGTGCGTGCATAGGGAGGGGCATACCTGCATTCGATAAACAACAAGAGAAAATTATTTGTTATCGACTCAAAATACGCTATTGCGTAACACAAGTACTAATGACTTAATTTCTTATCGATAATTTGACCACAAAAGCGCCGCGTACGTCCAACACTAGATTTTTGTACCTGCTTCGATGGTTTATGTCCGAGTTCGCACGGAGTAAATAATTTGACTATAACTATAAATTAGAAAGGTAATTTAAAAAAAATGTTACTGGCATTTCAATGCTCTGGAAATCTATGGACATATTCAGCAATAGACGATTTCAGACTTAATGGTATCTTGATCATCAATAACTATGTACTTATTTACAAAAAAAAATGTAATTGAGTAAACTTTATATTATAGTTTATTATACACAAGTTAAAAAGGGACGTTTAAAGAGTGAATTAGCACCTTGTAACTCAATCACGAATAAAACCACGTATTTTTGTTTGTAGTAGCATAATACAATAAAATAAACTTGAGTAATTGATGAGTAGCTAAACACTCAAATTAGGTTAAAGATGTAAATACTTTTAACTTAAACTTTGTGTAATGACGTAAATAAATCTTACTTTTGTTCGTGATTGAACATTTATATATAAAAAAATACACTAAAATAGAAATGTAAGTTATAAATATTCCATAACACATAAGAGCACTTTTAAATTGGTACAATCACAATGTTTACTTAAAAGTATATATTTTAAAATGGATTCGATATAAATACATTGAACCTTAAGAATATTCTATATTATATTACATAAAATGTACTGGGTCGGGCCAAGCATCGCTTGGATGCTATTTTTAACAATTTAATCCAAAAACATTCAATTATCTCTTAAGAATATATTTTTCTCAATATACTCAACTCATAGTTAAATACTAATGATTAAGTACGAAAGAAAAAACCGTTGCGTACTTAAGTAAATATAAGATACTTTAGTATTATACGTTCTATGCAAAGATCGTTTACTAAAAATGCAGTGTTTCTAAAACTAAGTAAATAAGTAGCCCTGCCTTTATGATTGCGGCACTTTAAGGCACTTTGGTAAACAGTTTGTTATGTGAAGAAGCTCACTTCAATTAAAAACTATTTGGAATATCGACTAGACATATAGAGATAGGTACTGACTTAAGTACTGGGAGTTAGTGACCACATTATCTTTATGGCAGTCAGAGATGAGAATTACACTTTTAACTATCTTATTGTAAATAAATCTGATACAATTTACATTTTGAAAAATGAGAGTAATTATATTTCTTTGATATATTATTCTTCAGTACCTAAGGTATGGGAATGTAATGTTATAGGTCTAACGGTTTCATATAAACCCGATTAGGATAGGATTAGCTAAAAATCATCCAAAAATAACGTCACACTAATTAAACCATACCAATCGAACGGTAAAGAGTCACAAATCATGGATGGCTATATCTGAAAATGGAATGAACAATTAACATTACCTTGGTAAATATTGAGGTACATTCAATTAGTAAACGATAAAAGTTTTTGGTCAAATCGACATGAGACAAAATATTTGGCATCGAATTATTAAAACGATTACGAGTATAACGCTTTTTCCCGACACTCGGATGCATGTTATTAATAAAATTATTAATAAAAATAGATAAACTTTTACCTTCATGAGCCCTATTACGGCCGGTTTCAATAACCAACAACAGTTTAAACCTGGATAACTTGTTCTTTGAGATAAATTTAGTTAATTAAACGTTTCAAGAACTTTGTCGCTATGTGATTGCAAATAGAACGGGCTGTCGCAGATAGATGGGTTTCTGAGACCGGCCCTAGTAAAAATATGACTTAAACAGTTAAACCATAACTAAATATAAAGTCGTTATGGCACAATTTGTTCTAATTACAAAAATAAAGCTATAAGTAGAAGTAAATTTCAAAATTGATTAAGTACAGAAAGACAATTTTATTTTTGGTTTTAAATTTGTTTTAAATTTAAAGCACTTTGTGACTAAGCTTGATTTAATAAATGATACATTTTTCTCAACATTAAGGTAACTTTTAAAATTTTAAGTTCTCTTTTTAATAAGAAATCTAAGAAATAGATGGCACTGGTGTCGACAAACATATTTTTATAACGTATTTATTAAAATCTGTATCAATCAAAACCATAGGTCATGAAATCTTGTGTACACTTCAGGTGCACCTCAAATTAATTAAGGTTATGGGTGCTTTTATAATAAATTTAGATTTATAATTTTGCTTCTATTTAGACGGTGATTTTTTTAGTAGCTTTCAAACCAACGCAAATACTTTTCACGTCTAAATGTTACCATAGCAAAGTCGAAAACCAAGTAAAGGTTAACAATGATTATCCTTTAAAATTGCCAATCTATTACAGTTTTATGTAGTTGTTCATATCCCTTGATGTCACCATTACATCCTAAATATTTTAACAACAATTTGGCACCCTCCGGTAGGTAGAAGCGAGTGAAATCCAATGTGTATTGCAAGTAGTCGGGGGCTGAGGGCAACCTGAAAATTTGAATAATTATGATTTAATAACAAAAATAATTTTAACTCATCATTTAGATTAAACGACCTCTGCGGCACAGTGGTAGGTATGTATATGGGACTGATAAAATAATCGGAGAGTTCCGGGTTCTATTCCAAGGTCGGGCCAATGAATTGGTTTTCCAAACTAAATCGTGTCTAGTCTAGATGTAGTTTAGTTCTCCCCTACCTAGTCCAATATGCCACCTATGACACAAGCGCTTATTGCGCTCAGTTTAAGGTCATATAATTGGTGTGTTGCTCTAAAGATTTATTGATTTAGGGCCGGTTTTTCAATAGTCAGATAAACGTTATCTGACAGAAAATCTGTATGTTTTTGTTATACGTCGAACATAAATACTTGAAATATGTATGAAGTGACAATGAAAACTAACCTCTTATCAGCCAGTTAGTATTTATCTGACTATTGAAAAATCAGCCCTTAGAAGTATAATTAAGAACAGTCTAGATCTAGCTTAGTCAGTCATAATCTGATCTAAACTTTATTTTATTAATAAACCCTAAACTAAACAATCATACAATGTTTTTATCAAAATATCGTTAATTCAAAGTATTAACAATAAACCCCTTTCTATATAATCACTACATGGTATAAAACAAAGTCATTTTCCGCCGTCTGTGTGTCTGTATGCTTAGATCTTAAAAAATACACAACAGATTTTTATTGTTTTAAGTGATTCAAGAGGAAGGTTTATATGTACAATAACATAGTATAGGCAAAGGGGTTTTACTCCGAATTTAACGCGTGCGTAAAACCTAGTACAAATTTAAAAAGAAATCCAACAAACTTACGACACGATGAAGTACTTGTTGTAGGCGAGTTCCAGCGCCGAGTCCGCCATCATCCGCGCCGCGAGCGAGACCAGCGCGTCGTTGCAGCTGCGGACCAGACCAGACTTCACGCCTTCCTCGGAATCTGGTGGATAAATCATGTAAATAACAATAAAAAATTACCAGAGAGACGCATTTTTTTGTATAACTTTGTAAGTATACAGGGTGATTCCTCTTGTTATTAGGGATATATAGTTAACTTTGTTGTATTATGACATCTTAAAAGGTATAGGCCGAATTACACAGTCACCCTGTATAATAGACTTATCCAACTAAATCCTATTACTTGAATATGTCCTCGTTATAATTGAAAATATAATTATACGCATTAAATAAACACATGCAATTGCCCCAACATCTAAACTAAAACATGTCCTACAATTTCCATGTACAACATTTTTTCGAATACATACCGTCTTTCCCTATATATGCACTCTGCAGGAAGACAACCTTGGTGTGTGTAGCGGCGAGCGTCCGGCGCACCCAGGCCGCCGGCGCGGGCGCCGCCTGTGACGTCACCGCGCGCGACTGTATGTCCTTCACCTGGCACAAATAGCACTCGACTGTTAGATGCGTTGGGGTTGCTTAGTAAACATCAGAAAGTTTGTTTATTTATTTTAAAATGAGGTCGAAAGTACCTAAAAAAAATGTATGGAAGTTTTTTTAAGGGACCAACAATAATTCGATTGCGGTTATGTAACTGCAAGATTATCAAGCTAGAAAAGAATTTTTTGTTAACAAAATTTTTTATGTGTAAATTTTGTTAAAGTTTGGATTGAAAAAAATTTGGGATTGAAGAATAAAAAATAATTAATATAAGTAATAAGAAAAATAGACGAGATATTGTTGAATCAATAAAAAAAATAACCTTCAAGTCTAGCAGGTATTAGCATAAAAACACAGTTTATTTATTAAAATATGACCTATAATAGATATCATTAATATTAATATGATAACGTAATGTATCGAATGGTACTAGTGACACGTGAATTAATAATAACATACTATGACATTCAGATAAGGAATTAGTACGTGATAGCTTAGTTAATACTTATTTAGTACTAGTGGCCGCCCGCGACTCCGTTCGCGTGGAAGTCGGTTTCCCGTGGGAATGAGATGTTTTCCCGCGGTAAAAAGTATCCTATGTGTTATTCTGATGTATAACCTACATTACTGCAAAGTTTCATCCAAATCCATCCAGTAGTTTTTACATGAAAGAGTAACAATTTGTTACTAACATCCATCCATCCATACATCCTCACAAACTTTCACATTTATAATATTAGTAGGATTAGTAGGACTAGTGGCCGCTCGCGACTCCGTTCGCGTAAAAGTCGGTTTCCCGTGGGAATGAGAAGTTTTCCCGCGGTAAAAACTTTCCTTAATTATTTTATACATATGAATTTTTTTGGTATCTAGAACCGTTTTCGCACGCAACGGAAGCCCTCAAGGATGAATAATTTTTCCCGTTTTTTTTACATTTTCCATTATTTCTTCGCTCCCAATGGTTGCAGCGTGATGTTATATAGCCTAAAGCCTGCCTCGATAAATGGTCTATTCAACGCAAAAATATATTTTTAATTCGAACCAGTAGTTCTTGAGATTAGCACGTTCAAACAAACAAACAAACAAACTCTTCAGCTTTATAATATTAGTATAGATAGATTTCCAAAATTTAGTTATTATTTTGTTCGGTAAACAAATTATTGACGAAACTCACATTGCCATTCTTCATGTAAACCTACCAACCTGCAATAAGCCAGGGGTTGGATTACGGCTCTGTCACTTTCGCCCGGAGAAGGTAGCCGGATTTGAAATCGTTAATTATTGCATTCATACTAAGTTTGGACAAAGTACTACGCTACAGAGAATAAAGCGAAGTCGCTATCCTATAGGTATCCAATTTTCTAAACCATTTATCGGGTTTTAAAACTTATCCATAATAATAAAAAAAAAAAAAAAAAATGGCGCGAACTTAGAATGACCTCTTTTGAAGGATATATGGAAAATACCGAGAACTTGTTATTAAATATTAGACAAAATGTTGAAAATAGTAAAGCGATGTTTTTTTCCGTCGCTGTTTATAGATTCATAAAGGATAACCTGTTTCGACGAATATAAAATAATCACTTACACAGAACATTAATTACAACTTGAGATCTCCAGTGTTGGACAGATTCAATAAATACATTAAATTATCAATAAGGAAAATAACCACAAGCAAATAAGGATAATAAATGAAGTTTAGCGCTAGGCTTTACCACAAAATGAACTAGCGGAAAACCTTGTTATTTCCAGATACTAATTTATAGAAGAAATGCAATTTCCCTAACACGGTAATCGAACTCGAGACCACCCGCTTAAAAATAATATACTACCTACCGCTGCGACACGGAAGTCCTTTATAAACAATAGCAAGGCGTCTTTTTCATTTTTTTTAACGTAATGTAGTTTAAAAAAAGAATAACACTGTAATTTAATTATAATATCCGAATATCCGCTAGGCAAGCTCGCCTGCGTCTAAATTACTTTTTCCAAAAAAAGTTAAACTAAGTTCCAAGCACCGACATTATTCTATTCATATAGCAAATAAGCCGTTTCACGTGACAAAGTAACATACAAAAATTCAAACATTTACATTAACAATATAATAAGCAACAATTTTAAAGTAACATTAACAATTTTATCAAGCAACAGTCGTACCTTAGCTCCGTTACTTCGCAGGAACTCGCAAAGAGCTTTTCCTTCTGTGCTCACATCACTGGCATATACCAACAGTACCTGCGGCCCTATGACAGGCACGTCTGCCAACTCTTTACTATCTTTTCTTGAGGGTCTGCAACAATATAATTATCGTTTGGTTCAGAAGTTTCAGTTCAGAACGCGGGTTCAGAAGTTTTTTAAGAGGTGAAATCAAAAAAATATATCAACACTCCGTCCGCGTGGAAGTCGGTTATCCGTGGGAATGAGAAGTTTTCCCGGGGTAAAAACTACCCTATGTGTTGTTCTGATGTATAACCTTTATTACTGTAAAGTAACATCCAAATCCGTCCATTAGTTTTTACGTGAAAGAGTAACAAACATCAATACATACTTACAAACTTTCATGTTTATAATATTAGTAGGATTTGTAATTCCAGTTAGAAATATCAAGAGCTTCACTCATGTTCTTTCTGTTTCAAGTAGGTACAGGGTACATCGATAGCCATAGTCAATAAAATATCAAAAGAAATATCATATTAATTAAAGTAAAAAAAGTAAAAGTTAAGTAAAGCCGTACGTCACGCAAACTCACTTGAGTTTTTTGTCCAACTATTAAAAAGAGTTTAAATAAAAAAAGTCTTACCGAATTACTTCACCTCCTTTATTTGTTGGTTTTTCTTTACCTCGTCTACTTCTTCTTACATACCGAATAGTAAAAACAAGTAGGACGAGACATATGAGGCCTCCGACAGTATAATAGACCCAATTAATGTTGTCATCCTGATACACTTGTGGTAAAGAGGTTCTATATTGTGAAGGATCTGGAATATTCATGAGCATACAAAATGACGCTCTAAAAGCTAAAATGAATAGGCAACTTCTTGATTAGCTTCCCATAAGCATATCGCATCTTTATAAACCACGTAACAAGTATGAATTTGGTGTTTACTACTATTAAGTAAATTTTTTCAAGATTTTTTAGAATATACCTAGTACAACAAGAAATTGATTTATCTAGCATAAGCTAATATTTATCGAGAACGCGGCTTGGTAAATAAGGTTAAGTAAGGAAGGCAAGTATAATTAATATGTAGTTTTACGATTTAAAACCAAAATATTATAGTATTGTTTTACCACTAATTACCTATTCTTGTAAATGACGAGGTGACGTCTGTAGGAATAACTTGTCCTCTCATCCAAGGGGCTAGATGATTAAATACAACACTAACATTGCCTTCTGGTTTTAGCATTGTACATTCCATGTCATATTTAGGGATTAGTGGATTTGTATTGCAAGTGCATGATGAACAATATTCTTGTAGCCGTTGGTTGGTTTCATTTGGATACTGTATAAAAACCTCAAATGCAGTTATTGGAATAAAGGATGTCTTCCAGGTGACATGTAAATATGTCCTGAAACAAAGTTGTTGAATTTAAATGAATCTTAACTAAATGAACTATAGATTTCTAGAATACCTAAATTTGATCCCAAAACTTACAATACATTATTTTAAAAATAACTTAGCTAGAGATGTTACTGAAATAATTTAAAGTGTGAAGAATATTCTTAAATACTTTTTATTTTTTTCGTGTTTTAAAAATATTATTTGCAAGTAAATATTTTTTTTCAAATTGTAATGCTGACATCCCTACTAATATTATAAATGCGAAAGTAACTCTGTCTGTCTGTCTGTCTGTCTGTCTGTCTGTCTGTCTGTCTGTTACGCTTTCACGCCTAAACCACTGAACCGATTTTGTTGAAATTTGGTATGAAGAAAGAACTGAACTTGGGAAAGGACATAGGGTACTTTTTACCGCGGGAAAACTTCTTATTCCCACGGGAAACCGACTTCCACGCGAATGGAGTCGAGGGCGGCCACTAGTTATAAAATAAAAAGTTTATCTGTTTATTACAATGCTAGTAAAAATATATGGTTTATAAGTAAATTTCAATTATATCCCTTTATTTTGGGTTACATTCCTAAAAAACTAAATTATAATGTTTGACATATGCCTCAATTGGTTTCAAAAGTACTATTATATTATGTTAGGCTCCGAATCCATCATTGCCCCATGGCTCACAATGCATCTTACACCCTGTAATACACAAGTCAGTGAAAAAACCCATGTAACCAATTTAACTTGATATCACTGACTAAATTCTTTTGTATGAACTACAAAAATATTAGTTTTTAGTAGATGTGATAAAATCTAAAATTAATGCACAAATCTAGTGATACATTAATGGTTATGTTTTTAAATAAATAAAGTACATCTTACTCATTGAATGGGAAAATTTCAATTCTTCCACCAATATGGAATTGTTCTTCAGTAATGTTATTAACTATGTTCATGTATTTTTCGCTTAACATTGTTTGTTCTCCAGCGAGGTT
Organism: Emmelina monodactyla; assembly: GCA_916618145.1. Taxonomy (NCBI): domain Eukaryota; kingdom Metazoa; phylum Arthropoda; class Insecta; order Lepidoptera; family Pterophoridae; genus Emmelina; species Emmelina monodactyla. Next base: position 1,381,945 of record OU745300.1, read on the forward strand.
GGTTAGTATGCTATTAATCTCATAGCAACCACTGAATATAAGATCTAAAGATTGAAGTGCACATATCTGGAGGATGTAATAAGAAATTATTAATATAGTTTTCAATTAAATGTTTATTTTTATTGTTATTCACATAGTGTAGCAGTCCTTTTTACTATGTTTTTATTAGGGAAGTGGCAAAGGCAACAATATTTTATTGCATCTACCACACAATTACCACAATTTCTTTGCAACAGCGTCAGTGAAATGGTTCTACAACACATTTCAGATATAATTATTTATTACAAAATTTTACAGGCAAATACTTACTGCAGAGTTATCACTTTCGCAAGTATGATTGATCAAAACATTTACTTTTGAGTGTAAATTTCTATTCACTGTTGGTGAACTAGAGTTACAAGAATTCCGATCATTATGATAGTATAAGGATAACTCCCACTCTTTAAACTTTGAAGGTAAACATATTTTAAAATTAAACCGACCAGGAACATTGTCATTTGATTCCGAATACTCCAGACGCTTCAAGGGTTGGGTAAAGTTTGTTTCACATTTCCAGAAAAACCCTGTTTGGTTACTTCTAAATCCTTCAACAAAACATGTCAGTAATACCAAGTTTGTGAGTGTTATGATTCTTGCCACTGAGTACATAATTATTTATCTTCATTACATCAAATCTATTTTACACATTTTTATTTAGGAAAAACAGTGATGTGCGCAATACTGGAAAGCTTCAGGTTTTTTGAATAATTACTTTAGTAATTCCTGCTTAAAAGTAAAAACACTTTGATGTCACGATCGATCAGTAAGTCCGTGCATTGATATTCGTTTAAATAATAAATCTTCAACTAACATTAAAAACACGTAAGAGCCAAAAGTAAACAAACAAACAGGAAGGAAGGAAAAAAAATACATCACATAAGTGTCAGGCAGGGTAGGGATGTTAAAAATAATCGATTTTTAACATCCCTACCCTGTCTCCCTACCCTAACTATCCCTACCTTACGATCGATATCTTTTGTAATACAGGGCGTTCGGAGGGTGAGTAGCCAAATGAAAATGGTGGATAGATTAGGCTATTAGCTATTTACTTCCACTTATTAAATTGCATTTTGGTTCAAGTTTTAGAACTTATTCGATTTTTAAGATTTTCCTAAGAAAATCCCCGATTTTGTCAGTAAAAGTCCAAGTTTTTTTTAATTCCCTGTCGGAACCAAACGAAAATAATTTTAATTTAAACTCTTTTTATTTATTCGATGAATGAAATTGGAGAATGTTAACAAATTTTGATTATTATCTCTTCGTAGGTATTCTCTGTCAAAAATAAAAAATACTGGTGAAAGAATTATTTCGATGCGTCAATTAGTTTCCGATTTATAAGTAAAATAAGTTGCTACCGCACGACGCGGGCTGCCGGTGGCGGTGTGACGTCACACCACAACTCGCTCGGTCTGGCTCACTCAGTACGCTCGCGGTCGCGCGCACTTGTAGTCTAAATTAAACCTAAATACTTTTAAAAATGTCTAATCCAACTACTAGGAAATCATGTGTTGTGCCTAAATGTAAAAATACAACTATCAATTCGCCGGAAAAGTTGTTTTTTACAGTTCCAAAGGACACATACATACACCACCAAATCTTTTAACTTGAACATAACCAATACCATTAAACAATTTGTTAGTAAAAATACAAATAAATAAAAGAGGTTTAGTTTATATCATCTACATTTGCAATAAAAAATAAATTAAATTACTTAAATAAAATAGTAAAGGTAAAGTGCATCTGTAACGTTCAACTACCTACATCTAGATCGTATAGGTATCCTACTTCCTAGTAATATAATAAACGCGGAAGATTGTGTTTGTGTTTGTTATCTTTCACACAAAAAGTACTGAACGGATCTGGACGAAGACTGAAATAATCCATAGGCTTCTTTTAATCCTGCGAAAATGTACAGTTCCCGAGGGAAACGCGGGCGAAGCTGCTAACTAAAGCTAGTTAGTACTAAATCAATGCATGTATTTATTTAAATTTACTTAGAAGAGCGGTATCTTTGTATACATACCTACTAGTGGCCGCCCGCGACTCCGTTCGCGTAGAAGTCGGTTTCCGTGGGAATGAGAAGTTTTCCCGCGGTAAAAAGTACCCTATGTGTCATTCTGATGTGTAACCTACTAGCCCAGTCATATTAGGTAAAAAAAGGGGTCAACCTCGGAATGAAAGATAATAAGCTGCAAATTGGTATGAACCTTTGTTTTGTCATTCTAAATGTTGTCTCAAAAGTCACAATCGTTATCGTGTCCGCGTCTCAAGATATTCAAGGTCAAAGGTCACAAAAATCGGTTTTTCGCGAATATCTGGCTTCCTATCGATTAAATGAGATTTGCATTTATTATAAAAGTTGTAGGCTATAAAATTCCCTACAACTTTTGTTTAAACTTTTTTTTCATACGACCAACCGTTTTGAACGTAGAGCGCGAAGAGTGCACATCGTACAGTCATATACGGCCTAATGCAAGGTCAAGCGTGAGTTATGGTTATCAGTACGTTATAAAGTCAATTATTTACTTGGAAATTATAATTATTAAACAATGCCCATTATTTATGTACTAACTATTAATTATTTATATTTAATTAAAGTAAGTAACTTGATTATTTATATATAATTATTCATATTTAACTATTTAAGTATAAAATATTATTAATTCTGGATTATATATTTTAGTTTTATTTTAAGTCAAAATGATAGTAAGAGTATATATTTTACACATATTTTTATTTATTATTAAATACGGCATAATATACATTTATCAAAATGTGAGTTCAAATATCAAAAGTATCTTTGTTGATTTTAATTGTAATGAAATTGGAAATGGAAGCTAATTATCTTCTTCTTCTTCGTCGTCTTCTTCTTCTTGTCGCTCAAAAATGTTCGATTCATTGTCATCCTCATTATCTGTCATGTTCATCTCCAAAACTTCCATTATAATTTCCAAGTAAATAATTGACTTTATAACGTACTGATAACCATAACTCACGCTTGACCTTGCATTAGGCCGTATATGACTGTACGATGTGCACTCTTCGCGCTCTACGTTCAAAACGGTTGGTCGTATGAAAAAAAAGTTTAAACAAAAGTTGTAGGGAATTTTATAGCCTACAACTTTTATAATAAATGCAAATCTCATTTAATCGATAGGAAGCCAGATATTCGCGAAAAACCGATTTTTGTGACCTTTGACCTTGAATATCTTGAGACGCGGACACGATAACGATTGTGACTTTTGAGACAACATTTAGAATGACAAAACAAAGGTTCATACCAATTTGCAGCTTATTATCTTTCATTCCGAGGTGAAAGCCCTAATATGACTGGGCTATACTGCAAAGTTTCATCCAAATCCGTCCAGCCCCCAAAGTCAAGTGGCAAGTGATATTTGCGATAGCAAGTGAATAGAATAAATTTTTGACAAGCTTGCAATTTGACAGTTTCATACATATTTTTTCTATTCACTCGCTATCGCAAATATCACTTGCCACTTGACTTGGGGGGCAGTAGTTTTTACGTGTAAGAGTAACAAACATTCATACATCCATACTCACAAACTTTCACATTTATAATATTAGAAGGACGTACCTACCTATAGCTACAAAACTATGATATATGATTTGTTGTCTTTAACGTAAAAAAAATAATGATAGGTAGGTAGGTACCTACATACTTCTACTATTGGACTTGCATTCTTCCATTAGTATTTTTATTATATTGGTTATTTTGTTTTGATAAAACAGTTTAGAACATATCAAACATTTCGGCGACAATTAAATCACTATTTCTTGATAAATAATGCGCAGCCATTAATTCATCTATTTTAGATAGATTATACGATTACCTTTTTTCGAAACCTATACCCAATTTATTAATAGAATAATATTTACTATTAACGTATAATAACGAATAATATTTATATTTACTAATACGCGACCGAAAACACAAAAAAATTATACATTAAATGTTAAATAAATAAAAAAATAAAATAAAATACTGCGCCAGCTATATGCGCCACCACTGGCGCGTTGTGGTAAGACGTCACAAGCGGTCACGTGACTGTTAGCGGGACTCGATATTTTTCGAAACTTTGAATGCCTATAAAATCAAAACTACTGGGTATTTTTGATTACAACAAAAACTAGTGTATTTGTATGCAAACAGGCTTTACTGAGATTTAAAGCGATTTGGCATACCTAGTAACATTCTCCATTGAACAATCTTACATGATTTTATGTTTGACAATAAGGAACTTCCATACAAACTTTTATCCCCTATTTCAACCCCTTTTATCACTTTTTTTGCAATTAAAAGTAGGTAAGTATCCTATGTCCTTTCCTAAGTTCAGTTCCATCTTGATACCAAATTTCAACAAAATCGGTTCAGTGGTTTAGGCGTGAAAGCGTAACAGACAGACAGACAGACAGAGTTACTTTTGCATTTATAATATTAAGTAGGGATTATAAATAGTATAAATCCAAGTCGCTAATTCTGTCTGTATGTTTGTCCGCTATCTCCTCCTGAACTACGTAACGAATTTTAATGCGGCTTTCGCCATCTTCAAGGGAATTTATTAATTTAAATTTGTAGAAAAGAAAATTTGAAAAAAAAAAAGTTAGCCAAAACTCAATGTTTTGTGAACAAGTCGGCCAAAATTACACCATTGCGAAAATTACCTACATCCGTACCTAAAACTAAATTAATTTTATAACTAAATTAATGGTAAGTATATAATATAAATAACAAAGGGCTCAATAGGCCCCCTGATTCACGTGGTAAGAATATGCGCTAAAATTCGCAAATCAACATTATTAAAAGCTCTAACAACAAACTAAATGGAGAATGTTAACAAATTTTGATTATTATCTCTTCGTATTCTCTGTCAAAAATAAAAAATACTGGTGAAAGAATTATTTCGATGCGTCAATTAGTCTCCGATTTATAAGTAAAATAAGTTGCTACCGCACGACGCGGGCTGCCGGTGGCGGTGTGACGTCACACCACAACTCGCTCGGTCTGGCTCACTCAGTACGCTCGCGGTCGCGCGCACTTGTCGTCTAAATTAAACCTAAATACTTTTAAAAATGTCTAATCCAACTACTAGGAAATTATGTGTTGTGCCTAAATGTAAAAATACAACTATCAATTCGCCGGAAAAGTTGTTTTTTACAGTTCCAAAGGATACATACATACATCACCAAATCTTTTAACTTGAACATAACCAATACCATTAAACAATTTGTTAGTAAAAATACAAATAAATAAAAGAGGTTTAGTTCATATCATCTACATTTGCAATAAAAAATAAATTAAATTACTTCAATAAAATAGTAAAGGTAAAGTGCATCTGTAACGTTCAACTACCTACATCTAGATCGTATAGGTATCCTACTTCCTAGTAATATAATAAACGCGGAAGATTGTGTTTGTGTTTGTTATCTTTCACACAAAAAGTACTGAACGGATCTGGACGAACACTGAAATAATCCATAGGCTTCTTTTAATCCTGGGAAAATGTACAGTTCCCGAGGGAAACGCGTGTGAAGCGGCTAACTAAAGCTAGTAAGCACTAAATCAATGCATGTATTTATTTAAATTTACTTAGAAGAGCGGTATCTTTGTATACATACTAGTGGCCGCCCGCGACTCCGTTCGCGTAGAAGTCGGTTTCCGTGGGAATGAGAAGTTTTCCCGCGGTAAAAAGTACCCTATGTGTCATTCTGATGTGTAACCTACTGCAAAGTTTCGTCCAAATCCGTCCAGCCCCCCAAGTCAAGTGGCAAGTGATATTTGCGATAGCAAGTGAATAGAATAAATTTTTGACAAGCTTGCAATTTGACAGTTTCATACATATTTTTTCTATTCACTCGCTATCGCAAATATCACTTGCCACTTGACTTGGGGGGCAGTAGTTTTTACGTGTAAGAGTAACAAACATTCATACATCCATACTCACAAACTTTCACATTTATAATATTAGAAGGACGTACCTACCTATTGCTACAAAACTATGATACATGATTTGTTGTCTTTAACGTAAAAAAAATAATGATAGGTAGGTAGGTACATACTTCTACTATTGGACTTGCATTCTTCCATTAGTATTTTTATTATATTGGTTATTTTGTTTTGATAAAACATTTTAGAACATATCAAACATTTCGGCGGCAACAAAATCACTATTTCTCGATAAATAATGTGCAGCCATTAATTCATCTATTTTAGATAGATTACACGATTACCTTTTTTCGAAACCTATACCCAATTTATTAGAATAATATTTACTATTAACGTATAATAACGAAAACACAAAAAAAAATACATTAAATGTTAAATAAATAAAAAAATAAAATAAAATACTGCGCCAGCTATATGCGCCACCGCTGGCGCGTTGTGGTAAGACGTCACAAGCGGTCACGTGACTGTTAGCGGGACTCGATATTTTTCGAAACTTTGAATGCCTATAAAATCAAAACTACTGGGTATTTTTGATTACAACAAAAACTAGTGTATTTGTATGCATACAGGCTTTACTGATACAAAATTTCAAGCGATTTGGCATACCTAGTAACATTCTCCATTGTATGGTTGCGTGTTTATGTGTGTCTGAGTGTATGTGTGATGCGTGACTGAGTGAGTTTGAGTAGATTTTACATGGCTGATGTTACTCTATATGTGATAACAAGGATTCCACATAATCATAAGCTGATGGTTTGATCCAGTTAACGATGGCTGATTTACAATTTTGTGATGATAATTGGTAAATATTTATAATTTTATTTATTTTATTATTTAATATTGGTGCTTAATTCACGAACTAACATCTTGCTAAAGAAGATCTCATTATACGTAGTGTATTCAATATAGGTTCCACAATAAAGTGTAGGTATTCAATCCAATTTTTTTCTATTGGATTTTGGTATACTTCGCTACTACAGGCATTAGCAAATTTTCTTTTTACTCAAAAAATTTTTTTTTACTCTTTTCTGGCCCTTTTTGTATTTGGCTTATTTTTAAATCTTGGTGCAATTAAGAGGGGGTATACAGGTAAATTTCAAGTCGTAATTTGTATTTTTACCCTAGAAAACAAAGCACAAATTACCCGAAAAAAATACCATAGATATTAAAGCATATTTCCAAGGGACTGATCAGAGTGAAAACATAAAAAAATAAAATTTTCTCGATAAAAAAAAATCACGAAGTTAGCTCTAATTTTCAACTATTATTCATTTATTTCCAATATTATGCATACTATTGAGCCAATATTTTAATACATACTATCAAATTATATTACCCAGCGACCCTACTAGCGATTTTAGAAAATAATGTATACTTTACGAGTTATTACATTAAAACTTATTCGGCGCTTACTACGTTTTTATTTCGCGCAGAACGCTTTCGTCTGTCGCACCTGTCCTGGGATCTAAGGCATGTTTTGTTTCATGGTTTAGTTGTGATCGCTCCGTTGAGACAAGAGGACTGTGTTTCTGTGCTCCGGGGCCGAAAAAATCTTCGTTTTAATTTCTAATTCTTGTTTGACTATGAAAAAAAACTTTAAAATATGGCTAGCAAAAAAACGCAGCAAAAGAGTATTTAAGAAATTAAAAATTTACCTCATGGCTAATTTAAATAGATTTAAATGGCTTTTAAGACAAGTTACAATGAATAGATCATAAATCACAATATATATTATAAAAAATATAGATTGTTTACATAAATAGTTGATAACACCCAGTCATCATTTTCATCGTATCAAAAAGTGTCATCACATTTAATCGGGACATTCACGTTGTACCTACTAATTTATCGAAGCGTCCAGAAAGTCTTATAGAAAGTTGCATTCAATTACGCATCAACCAAAGCGCCATCGATATCGAAGCGCCCAGCGAAATATAAAAATACGCTTTCTTCTTCTAATCGTCAAAAAATAAACCAGGAACGCACAAGTGTGTAAGAACCTATGTTTTCAAACTTCAAAAACTTTCTAGCTTTTATTTTCCGGTTCCAAGCTTTCAGGTAAAAGTCACAGTCGATTTTATGTACTAGCATTTCATGTTAAAACGTTTTAGCAAGTGAGCCTTGGAATAGTGAAATTAAACTAATTTTAACGGGTTTTTACGCGTTTTATTAAATTAATTTTGATTTTCCGACGTTTCGGCCTTTTTACAAATGCCGTGGTCAATGGTAGACTGAGATTGATGTCTTCATAGAGTATAGTAAAGTAAACGATTTTTAGAATTCACCGCCATCTGTTTCGTAATTTCCTCGCATAGTTGTTCGTGTTCACGCAATAGACGCTGACAGTGTCTTGGTGTTTCTGCTTATTTGTCTGCTGGTTGTTCTTTTTGTTATTTTGCTAAGTATTGGATCCCACGTTGGTGATAGCATCCAACCATCTTCTCTATTGAAGTTAGGGTGTTTTATAATTTCAATAGTTTCTCTTACCAACCTAGGAATAAAATGTTTCTCTTTTGCTAGGATTTTAACGGTATCAAATCTTAGATAGTGGTTGGGCTTATCCATGGAATGCTCACAGACTGCAGGTTTTGTATAGCGACGCTTACAGTTTAATTTCAAGTACCTAATAACAATCGCGTAAATCTAAGAAGTTACATAGAATAGTTAGTTCAGTTAACATTCAAACTTTTTGCTAGACACATTTTTATTCCTAAATTTTTAAATATTTTTTATTTTGTTTGAAATTTGAACCTTCTTCAAAGAAGTTTCATATTTTACACATCAGATACCTATCATTTCTTGACGTATAATTAAGCAAGAGCCAGATGCAACAACTTTCCTTAAAATAAATATTTGCCGCGCGTAAATAAGTCATAATTTCCGATCATAAAATTGTTTTTAGGGTTATTGAATCCTACTATAAATTATTTTTCAGGTAGGTATCCTAACATTGGTATTCAAAATAAAATAAAAATTTGTGGACAAGTAGGAACAGCAAGGACTAATAAATCATATATTGATACACGTATAATGAAACAGAATTAAAACTTTAACTTGTTCTTATTTTATTTACTTATGAACATCCGGCTCCTGAACTAAAATGTTCATGTGACATATTGATTTTTACAATACGTATTTATCTACTTATTTTATTTCATGTTAGCCTATAAAAGTAGTACATTGATTTTAAAAATAAACTAGAGACCAGTCCCGCGTTTGCATGTTGCACTTTTAATGCTCTCCGTTAATAAAGAAAGATGCAAAAGGTTTATCAGAGGTATCGATGAACCGATTTGTGGAATATTTGAGAATGTTGTTTGTAAGGTTCCGTACCCAAAGAATAAAATCGGAACACAAATACTAATTTTCCCCTGTCTCTGCGTTTGCACATCAGTCTGTATCTCATAGGCCGTGAGAGCTAGACAGTTGAAATTTTCACATAATATATTTTCGTTGCCGATAGAGCAACAAATATTTAAACCAATATAAATAATGATATGGAACGTTTCACCCGCGAGTCTGACTCAATTTAATAACTTAGAAAACAACATGGCAACTCCTTTATAAATGTTTAAGTTACAACTGAGTAATTTCAGTAAATATTTATGACAACGAGGGTCAAAATTAATATTGTAATGAAATCAAATATTTACATGAAACAGATAAAAACTAAAATAATTTAAATTTTTTTACTATATACATAAAAAAACGTACGTTGCATGTTCCTTCGGATCCTCATTTATTGCAACTACTGATACTCTTACTACCTCTTGACAATTTATGATATTCTATTATGTGTTTATTATTTAAACGATTTAAAATGGTATCTTTGAATTGAAATGCAATTTGATCATCTTTCTGAATGGTGATGATAATTTAAATTGCTTGATGAAAATAAAATGTTGTTTGAGTTTTCATAAAAAAATGATTTTTAATAATAAAATCATTGCAAGTCATCTTTTGGACCCCATGCTCATGAATCGTCTATCGGATGCCACAGCCCTGACACCATCGCTGCTAGCTAGAAGTAAACAAACTAAGCTACATGCTTTACATTTTCACTAAAACTTAAAAAAGACTTCAATCTGTCAAACAGAATCTAAAATTAAATTCTCGTGTCTTAGATCAGTGGATAATTTTGTTGACTCTTTCTTAGTTATGAAAACCTAGTAACATATTTATTTAAACACATATGGATACCATTCTATTCAGACGTAGGTATTACGTATGTATTAAAGCATGCCTTTACAAACAAAATATCTTCTTTATAAAACTGGGAGCCCAGTAGTTAAGACCCCGTCTTATTCTATATCTCATAAATACATTTTTTTAATCAAATAAAGTTTTCTGTCATAACAGTTTCATCTAGACACGCTGCCTGTCAAGCAAAGTACACCTCTATTACATGAAGCATAAAGTGGTTTTCTTACTTTGTACCGAAGATTGTGAATACCCTGAGCGCTACGTTACTGATGGCGCTTTGGTTGATACGGGATTGAATGCGACTTTCTATAAGGCTTCCTGCACGCTACGATAAATTAGAGCAACCTGAATGTTCTGATGAATGTGATGACACTGGCTGATTCGCTGAAAGAGAGGACTCTGGTTGTTTTCAAGTATTTGACTACATTTGACGTTACAAACTATATGGTGCTGACTGTACAGGTACAAATCAGTCAACGAATTCTGAACAAAAAAATACAAGTAAATATAAACATTCTAAAAACAACATTACAAAAAAATATATTATACACTTACTTACCTTTGCGTATTATTTACTACAAGCAAAAAGTATTTTTAGCGTTTCAAACAACAGCTAGGTGATCCGGCACTCACTTAGCCGGTATTTATCTGATTATTTTAGGTATAATGTGCGCGATCGCTCTAAACACGCGGGAGCATCGGCGTCACCGGACGACGGGACGAGAGAGGGGCGTGTGCGGCGCGCGGGTGAAATTCGATTTTTTTCTGGGTTTATGCGCGCTCTTAAGCGACAGAAGTTTTGCTTCCATATTCATCTATTCGCCTGTGAGCCACATAATTAGTTTTACGGAAGAAATTTTATTTTCTTTTAAATCTAAATAATAAATTTAAAATTGGACTATCATACAGTAGAAAACAAAAAAGCAATTCAATTCTATTAGGAAATTATTACTATTGACTTCAGTTATCTAAAATTGCGCGCGCAAATCATTTTTTTTTTACCGCATTTTTTTTCTTGGAAGCTTAATCCGTTTCAAATACTGAACAAATTACTTTTGAAGTTCGTCCAATTAGCCGCCGGGGCTGATTGCCGCCGGGGCTGATTTGCGCGAAGGCTCATGCTATCCCGCAGCCCTGGCACTATGGCGTAATAGGAGGAACATCGACTGGTTTTTAGTGGGTATACCCGAAAGGGGGAGTCCCACACACGCCTCTCGTCCCCCCGGGCGGGAGGTACGGTGCGTAATGCATTTTCCAGTCGTAAAACAAAAAAAAAAGTTCGTCTTATTATCACTTCGTTGTCCAGTGCGTAATTTTATCGGCCAGCACAATATTATACCTCCCTACCCTTAAGGTAAGAAACATTTATATTTTTTAAACGCAAATTTAATTTTTAAAATCTGAATTAATGTAGCAGGCACACAGTGAGAAAATTCACTCCTTCAGTGGAATAAAATCATCATTTATTTTGTCATATTAATTACGTTCCCCGTTTCCCGCCAAAAATTGCCTTAAACTTAATTTAGCTCTTGTCATCTCCATTGGCTAAATACTCAAAGATTGGGGTAGTCCGAAATTGTCATCACATAAGAGTATTAAAATAAAATATGTTTGGCAAGATAAAACGGGTCACAGTTCATGTTCAGTAATTTTTATAGGTTACTTAGATATTTGTCCATGTGTGATTAAACCTGTTTATGATAAAATATTAGGACTGCGTTCCACTTATCGATCATGACGTTTAAAACGCCCGTTTTCCATTCTACTTAACGACCGCAGTCGTTATGGTCGCGCGCTTACAAGGTCGTCAGTGACGTTATTAATCGCGACCACATTGGGCTCATATCCCTCGTAATTCCATTCCACTTATAGATTCAGAAATAAAACTGTCGCGGTCGGAATCCTTTTTGACCTTTAGTGGAACGCACCCTAGGCGGGCCTATTTAACTCGTTTGATCAGTCAGTACCCGTCGTCTCGTGCATTATTTCAAACGTACCTAAATGTAGCAAAATTATTGTGTAAATATGTAGGTTGACGATGCGTTCTTGACGTTAAATTAAAGTGTATATTTTCAAACTTAATTACCTAAGTGCAGTTCAGCATATTAATGTTGCATAGCGTGGTTGCATTTTGCTAATAGACAATTTGAGTTCAAAATTTATTTTATTAAAAATAAAAACAGTGGTTGTGAGGTATTCCAAAATAATTACTCGTTTCACCTTGACGATGATATTTTTAATCAAATATAAATAATTTTTATTGAAAAACTTTAGGCATAATTGAAAGAGAATAGTTTGAATCTTAATGCAATATGGTTTTAATGGGTGATATTGTCAATCTGATGACCATCGGAGTTTTGATTTCGAGTGAGTTTGATCAGCATTTTCATTGGAACGAATTCAATAATACCGTTGTAGCACATGGACACAAACTTAACAAGGTGAATATTAACTTACTTAAGTATGTCTTTACTTAGGATTATTTTTTATTAATTACCAACTTTTACCCGCGTGGCTTCGCACGCGTTAACTTCAGAGATAAAATCCTTTCTCCGTACTATGTTATTATACATGTAAACCTTCCTCTTGAATCACTCTATCTATAAAAAAAAACGCATTAAAATCCGTTGCTTAGATTTAAAGATTTAAGCATATTACATAGGGACAGAGAAAGCGACTTTGTTGTAACTAGGTATATCTACCATATAGGGATTCTATTTATGTACTGACGTGAAAGAGACGTTTTCGGTGCCTTTAGACTTAAACACCAATATATTCAGGGGCTACAAACAGGGTCCATAAAGTTTCGATCTCGGTGTCCGTAAGTTTTTTGTTCAATCCATGACAGCAAGAGTCTGTTTATTTATACACATAGTCACGTGCAAAATAAGCTGACCTAGGTATCTATCTATGGTGATAGTGTGCAGAGTTAGAAACACGTGTACCTACATCTAAACGTCTGTGCTCCTGATTGTAGGATAGAATGGCAAAATGTTACTGTTACAGATAATGAACCTATGAAACTAAGTAAAGACAAAACTTCTGCATCTTAAAGAGGCGGTCCCAGGGTGCCTCAATCGGGGGTGCGCGTGCGATACCTCCTCGTGCGGCCGTCCTCTGTCCTGCTCTCTGGAAAACTTGTGTTCCACAGGGCAGGGAAGAGGTTCGGCCCGGTGCACCCTGGGCGTCCCGCAATCGTGTTCCTTTTAAGGTTCATTCACACATGAGCACGCCGCGGTTTGTCCCGGCGCGCCTCCTAACTTGAGGGGGCTGCCTGAGACGTCAGAGGCCCTAAAAAGGCGGTTCCCAAAAACTCTGACACCAGATGAATATGTGCTGCCAAGTGCATGACGACCTCTGTGGCGCAGCGGTAACTATACCGGACTGTAAAGCGGATGGTCCCGGGTTCGTTCCCCGGGTCGGGCCAATTTCGTCAAAAAGATTTTTAGACATTGGCTCGTGTCTGGGTGTAATTAGGTTCTCCCCTAGCCCATTGTGTGGTACCTGTAACACAAGCGCATAATGCGCTTACCATAGAGCCATATAATTGGTGTGTTAGTCTGGAGATTTATTATATTATTATTATTAATTATTACTACCTACATAGGTATATGGCAAACAACTGACTCATAACTGAAGATTCTGCTGTTCCTGAATTCAGAAATCGTTTATTCAGAAATGAAATTAAATTACCATAGTTCCCTTGTTTCTTAAATCTTCAACAAAATTTAATTCTTATTTATTTTCAGATTGACATTTTAAAACCTTTGGAAGAACAGCCTTATTTTGACGTGTTGTTTCATAAGATCCCTGATATCATCGCTGCAGCTGATCAAGGAAATGATGAGGTACAAAACTAATTTTTATTTAAGCTTCCCTTAGTATTTATGCTTTATTTCTATCATTCAAAACGCATGGTTTTAATAGTTTTACGTAGGTAACTACATATTGCGTTGGGGAATGCTGCTTTGCCTCAAATTTCCTTTAACAAATTTATCATAAAAATAAGAAGCCACTGAAAATTTTAGGTTGGTATCAGTTGGTGCGTGTTATTCTATTCCTAAAATTTAAACAGAGGCATACCAGAATAAGACAAGATAGGTACTTAGGTACCTACTTTCGAAATTTTACTTTCGACCTTACGTTTTACCTACCTTGTTTTGGCGTAGTTGTATGCCTTTATTTTGTATATTTGGTGTTGGACAAAAGAGTGCTGGGAGTTTTTTTCTGCCGGCTTTTTTCTCACTCCCTACTGATTGATAATCTTTTTAGTACCTTCCTGGCTCGTTCGACCTAAAATATTGCAATTGCAACTGTTTCTAAACCTATAGTCGTCTGAAAGACGAATGTGTATGAATAGCGTAACAATTTACGTGATCGGGCGTTATTTTTGAAACAGATTTTTTACGAGTTCTTGGTTTTAAAAACTAGAAGTAAGTATGAGATATTATAAAATAGGTCTCTACACGGTTATATTTATAAATATATTTCTTAATTACGTGTATAATACTTCAAATTGGCTTATTATGAGATTTCAGAATGGAAGATTGGCAAATTGTGAATTATTTGATTCGTTTATAAAATTTGGCCCATAATTATTTTATCCTTTTTTTTTATAAAATTACGTACTTTAGTAAAATCGAGAATCATGTGATGTTAGAAGAAGCGGTCTCAGTAGATTCTTACAATGAACCATGGTAACGTAAAGGGCGCAAAATGAAAAAACTGATGACATGCCTAAAAATATAAATCATAGATTTTTTGGATTAAATGCCTTTTATTATATAGTCTGATCTTATTGAAACCCAAAAAAAACTTTAATGATTATATTAATTACTAAAATGTCGCATTACAAGGTTTCAATACAAGCAATGAAAAAAAAATGTTATATCGCACATCGCGGCCTTTTTTTTAATTCCCTATTGTTTAATTTTATTATTTATTTTTATGTTAACCAATAAACCATATAAAATAATGTCATACATATCAAGCTATTGCATAGCTTCTATCGCGGGCCTTGAGCGTGGAGACCGAATCCAGAAATTCCGTAACGAAAATAACCTAACAGCCCCCACTCCGACCGGCACAGCGGTGATACTTTTTTTTTGCCATCTATTGATGAATAGCAGAACTTTTAATGACTTATAAAAAGATTTTGAACAATATCAACTTCTCATTTATTTAATAAAAGAAAAAAAAAATGTTTTCTTATCGGTCACCACGCTCAAAAAGTTGAATTAATATCAAAGAAAAAAAACAAAGGAAAAAAATACTGCATAAATAAAATAAATAAATAATTACACAAGTTGTTAAAAAATGCTTGCAATAGCTTTACCGCGGCAGTCTCCGAGTGCCACACGTCTTTTTTTTTCTTTATTTTAATAATATTTTCTTCATAAATCCATCACTTACGTACAGTCGTCTGTGAGACGAATGTCTATGAATAATGTTCCTCTTAGGTATGGTTATGAATCTAGGGTTAATGAAGAAAAAAAAAAAAAATATTTTTTATTTTTATTTATAGCGTCAGATCTAATTTTATTGTCACCGAATTGTGTATGTAAACCGTAGGTACCTAAAAAGATAAATTTGCTCACGCACTCAGTAGGTTAGTGATAACAAAAACAACTTAGTAGTAACCTTACCAATAATACCAATAATATACTTATCTACCAAATTTTCGTAAGTACAGGTAACTAATAAGATTTTTGCGTAACTAATAAGTTAGCAAAATTTTGTTTCTAGTTTAAAAGTTTTCCGAATTAGTAGGTATGTAACCGTATCCATTTTGAAACATAATCAAATCAGTTATTAATAATTATCATGGTTTTACACACACTAGGAGGCGGCTCATTGAGGATACCAAGACGAAGTTTTCTTAATTGGATTGCCATCGGTCCTTAATAAATGTGCAAAATTTCAAATTAATCTGTAGTTCCAAAGTACGTCAAAATGGCTGTCAAAGTTTCCGTTACATACATACTTTTAGAGAAGATAAAGGAAGCAAGTTAAATAAATAACAACGTCAGAAAATAACATCGGTTTACTTATTCAAATATTATTAACAGAAATACAAATAAATAAAAGAAGTAATTGTTCACAATAATTAAACAAAATGGCTCACGTGTCACAGAGTTGCCACAAGACGTGTGTCTTTAACAACCAATGAAAAAACAAAAGAAGATCGGTACGTCACAGGCATACAACTTTTTAAAAACTCTGATGAGTGACCAAAGAGGTTCACTTTATAATTCATACATCAAAATCGAGCCAATAAAAGCGTGTTTAAAATAATTACATCTATTTAATAACAGTAAATGGGTAAAAACATAAAAAATATGTAGTAGTTGTATTTATTCGTAAGCTATTAAGATGTCCTAAATATTAAAAAATACTTTTTTTTTCAGGCAAAAGTACTTGTTGAAAACATTGAGAATTATCTATCGAACCACCCGAGAGTAATCGTTATTAATGAGTTTGACAAATTCAGAGTTCTTCTTAATCGGTAAGTTTCTTGTTTCCGTGAGTTAACCGAAGCTAAAGTATGAAAGCGATTACGATTATTTTTCTTAACTGTCATGTAAACACACTCTATGACGATGCCGGTGACATCTATACATATAATAAAGCTGAAGAGGATGGAAAGTCTGTACATAAAAGATATTCGAAAAAATGTTTATTGGGGATACTTAAAATTGATAACAGAACACGTTCCAATAGTTTTTAGAATTTTTGTCTGTTTATCTGTTTATCTGTTTCTCTGTTTATTTGGCTGAGCATCACGCGAAAATGGCTGGACGGATTTTGATGAAACTTTTACTATTATGTAGAGAAAGTTATGGACCAGGTTATAGGGTAAAAAAAAAACAACCCCTAAAAGGGGGGGGTTGGCAAAAACTTGAAATACGTTTGCACGTGAATTTCATAGGGGTGCGTGGTAGTATGATGTGCAAACTACACTAAAACCGAGATTTGAAAAAAAACAAAAAAAAAAGGTACCAACATAATAATTATAATATGAATCTATCTAATTTATTATCTAATCTAATAATAATATAAATTCTATAATTTTCTAAGATAAATAATGATAATACACACGAACATCCAAAAAACCATAACAATATTACGAAAAATGAAAGGAATAAAACATGTGCATTACTTCCGTCCTTCTTGCTTCCATCTTGCTTCATCTACATCCATTGCGCATGCGTAGACTTTTTTTTTTTATTAAATTAAAGCATTGACATTTGGGTCATCATCCTAAACATGTTTCTCATTTCTTATTCTTTCTTTATTTTCTTGTACATTTTCATATTGAACAGTGTTGGATAGGAGATTTTCCTATCTATAATCCACCCATAGTAACACGATAGTAATGAAACTGCAGATTGTTGTGACTTCTTGGAAAGCAGCCCGGCAAGTGGCTATGCTTTTTATTGAATTCTTCAATCACTGTACACTTTCACAGGTGTTTGCTACTCATTACATTGCTTAAATTAAGTAAAATCAGACCTAAAACTCAAGTAACTATACGTACATGGTTTGTCTAATCTAAAGTACCTACTTACATAAGAAACCTACCAAAGTAAAATTAAACGTACCTACTCCTCCTCTTGGAATCCGCTCGATGACAAATTAGCCGCGACTGAAAAAAAAAAAAAACAGCTACTATCTCTGTAAAGTGATAGATATATGCTGAGGCGTGACCTATTCATTGTTGTGTTGCATTGCACACTGAAATGTAATTACTTACATACTCTGTTTTTTTCTCCCTATCTACTTTTGATATAATTATTATTACGTAAGTACCACAGACCAAAGAAAAACCACGCGCGCACTTGACAGCTCTGTGGTAAGTACCTATTGTATTTTAGTGTGTAAGGTGCCACAATTAGGTACTTGAATAGACTTATTTTCTTCTTCTAAGTTGGCGAAACGAAGTTCGCGGGCACCAGCTAGTAGGCAATAGGCCCGCAGGTGACGTTTGCAAGTTGACGATGAAAGTTGACGCCCTCCCGTAGCGCGGTGGTACCTATGTACAGGATAGGTACCGGATTTCCCCGGGAAGATAACCAGATTGAGTAATTAAGTATTACTTATATTAAGGCCACACAGTTGGTGTAATTCGTATTCAATCTCTAATGAAACTGGCGCGCACGAGCTTTAGGCATATCAGTATAGGTAGATAATCAATGTCGCCATCTAGTAAGCCCAAAACCGTGAAGATTTTCATTAATTTTAACCCTTTCCAGAATTGTTGAAAACATGACATCCGATTACCATTGGCTTACGTAATAGCCCCGCAGGCTACAGATTTGGGGCATCCATTTAGATGTTTTTAAAACTTTTAAGTAATTTTTAACCTTTACATCCGTCATCAGTCGATAACATGCTCAATTGCCAACCAATCTACCAATAGATTCAGAGCAAGGTCGTGTTATTGGTCAACTACGAAATAAAATAATTTGGAAGCACTCAATGCCAAGTCAATATTAAATGTCGCCGATCGCACGCAACTTTACAAACTAATTAAGGGGGATAATTAAACTGACTTCTTTTTAATAGCACTTTCCGCCTCTAAAAATCCAAATTGCCTTCTCTTCCAAGTCAGCCACAATCAACCTCCTTCAAAATAATTCTATCTTAGCCAATAATTATTCTCTATGTAACACACTCTAAATACAACTCAGACTGGTGGTTGTTTCTTAGCATCAAATTTAAAATATGCATTCAAGCAGTAAACTTCTTAAATAATAATAAATGACACAAAAGAGTATTACAAATCAGCTTCTAATTTTGTTATTCGGTAGATATGTACGTTTGATAAAACAAATATTTGTAATTAATGCCACCCATTTCAAAACTTTTTAACGGCGGCAATAGATTATTATTTTTGGGAAGTTTACCCTTGCATTTAAAAAAAAAAACATTAGTCGGTAGGTCATTCATAAAGATCAACTGCCAAACTTGTTTCTAAGTTAATTTTAGACACACAGGCAGACAGGTAGTAATCCTATTGCATAAGTTTGTGTAATGATTCTTTGGTAGATTTCGAACCGATTTTTAGGGGTAAAAGAATCGTAAAAGTAAGAATATTTTATCAGAGTAACTATATAAAACTATAAAAAGTTTAATAAAATTTAGTTAAAGTCTAAATTTGTTACTTTGGCCAACATAGAAATAGAAAAAGGTTAATTATGGTTGTTTATTTGTCTGTGTCCATAATAATAATATATTTTTCTCCACAGAACCACCTTCTACACACTACTAGACACCGAGACATTCTTGACGCAGGACTTTTTTACTCCAAAGTTCGCTCACTTCATTTCCAATGATACTAAAGAAAATCAAAATCTAATGAAACAAAGAGGGGTCACTTACCCAGTGATATGCAAAACATCGGTAGCAGATGGCCCACCGTTTGCCCATGACATGATCATTATATTCGGTGAAAATAGTCTGTCAGAGTGTACGGCAGACAGTGTTGTACAAAGTTATGTCAATCACAATGGAGTGTTACATAAAGTATCAGTAATTGGAAATAGGTAGGTAATTTAAGCGAAACATCTATTAGAGCTCGTAAAGTTTTACTCCGTAGCACCTAAATAAAGAATCATTGTTTTAGCTCGTAACGTTCTATTCCGTAGCCCTTAAATAAAACATCATTTCTTTTACAGATTCCACTTAGCTCAGCGTTCAAGCTTGGGAAATTTAAACGCGTCTGATGATTTGAAGCCTTTATTCTATAAAACGAACCAGATCTCGAGGCCTAGGAACCACTCTCCCCTTTCAAAACTGGTCTTTAAAGACAAATCTATGGCTAAATTACCCTTAAACATGTCTCAGGTTCAGACAATTATTCAGGTGTTAAGAAAACGACTTGGATTGATGCTTTTCGGTTTCGATTTGGTAATAGAAAACGTATCCGGACGACATGCTGTCATCGATATAAATGTGTTTAATTATGTTAACTTTCCAAACTTTTTTGATCACCTCCTTGAGTACATCGATGATAGCAACTTGTCAAGAGATACTGAAACTTTGCAATTAGTTACATAAATCAAGTGGCTTAGGCCAAAAATGTGGTTCTATCTATCTCTATGTAAGTTTCAAGTAAAATTGTTGACCCACATTTCTCGAAACAAAATCAAACCTTATGCTGTTTTCTGCCCTACAAACAATTTAGCTTGGATCTACGTAGCAAAAAGCACTTTTTAATTGGCAAATTAATTTAATATCTAATGGTGGATCCACACCACCCGGCGGCACTGCCGGCGGCTTACCGCAAGCAGATTCTCCAAAAAAGCCGCCGGCAAATGCCGCCAGCAGCCGCCGGCAAGCGCAGCTTTCTTCAATTACAGAATAAGTTGAAGACGCATGGTTGTACAAGATGCATTTGGCATTTTGGCACAGACATTCCAGATTCTTCATACACGTTTAAAATTACAACCTCAGAGAGCAACGCTTGTCGTGATGGCCTGTGTCTGTCTGCATAATTTTATAAGGCGAGGTTATAGAAATACCTCAGTGTGGAAGGTGGAAGTACCTACACAAATTCATAATATTCAGACAAATATAATACACCGCAAATTTTGTGCCGGCGTTTAATAGAAATGAGCTTGAGAATATAGTGTGGGAAATTAAAATGTATTTTTTGAACAAGTTATTAGGCCTAGTTTGTTTTAAAAATACAACGAAGTACTAAATAAAACTGGGTATTTATTAAAATAATTTTAAACCTGTGAAAAGTGTGAAGATGTCGTCCTAATTCAGTCCCATAAGAGTCTGAAGACTTTGATCATTATAACTGTTATCTGAGCTGTATTGCGCTGCCGGCGGGAACGTGCGGCATAGTGGCCGCCGGCTTTGTTGCGGATGCCGCGCACAACGCCAGCGGCCAGGCCGGCGGCACGGCCGTCGGCACATGCCGCCGGGTGGTGTGGATCCACCATAACACGTACCGTGTAGTCGTAACCTTTTTTTATAAGTTCAGTTAAGTAACATACGTTTTTTACGGTACCTACCCAGTAGGTAATAGGTACTTGCTAACTAAGATATAAGATTGGAGACGTGGCGTTTCAAACAGTAGATATATCAAATTTGAAACCGTATACTTAGATAAGACTTTAATTTTAACTATTTCAATTTTTGTTTGTTTGTAAGTATTACAAACTTTTATGAATGTAAGATAGCACTTATATTATTTTTACGTGCACGTTTTGTACAATAAGGTACGCCAGCTGATGGCTGGTTTTTTAACTCTGGCTTGATATACTTAAATAGCAGTGTTAATTGCTAACTTTAATAATACCTACTTAAGACAATAAAAAATATGTAAAAACCGGTTAGACATTTTGAATTTATAAACACTTTTTTAACGAGAGACCTCCAGAAATAAGTAGGTAGGTAGGTACGTCTCGAGTCTAGAGGCCAGCGAGCACTTAGTGTGCCTACCTCAATGCCTACTTCAAAGTTTAAGATATGTAACGAGTAATACTAATAATATTATAAACGTGAAAGTACTAGAAGAATGTTTTTTTCTATGTGTTTAAATAAAAACCTAGAGTATTATACTTCGTTAGATAGCTGATAAAACGAATATATTTTTGAGCATATCTGCCGAACAGGTGCCATATTTTTTTTTCAGTTATCCTGTTTAGAAAAATGATTTTTTAAAATATGTACTAACTTTTTTAACTTCTAATCGTCTACAATGACCTATTTAGTGAACTAACGTACGATTTTGGTGATTGAGGTCATAAAGCATCTTGTCATGCATGTAAAACATAAATAATAATAATGATAAGATTAACAAATTTCGAAATAACTAGTTTAATAGACGAAAAATCGGCAATATTCTAAGAAAAACTAAAACTCGAATATCTCAAAAACGGTTAGGTTTGGGGTAGGGTGTTTCATAGTGAAATCTGTCAGATATGGTGAGTACTATACACCCTTAACGGGAATAGGTCGACTAAACCAATAACCCTGTATAGAATCAGAATAACATATATCGTACTTTTTATCGCGGGAAAACTTCTCATTCCCACGGGAAACCGACTTCCACGCGAACGGAGTCGCGGGTGGCCACTAGTAACTGTCATAAAATAGTGCTAGTGCAATTCTTACAATAAATTAAATTTTAAGACCACTGACATAATTAGATTATATGTATAGGTAATAGGGTTGATATACCATTAAAGCTTTGGTTAAATTAATTTTAAAAGGAATTAAAAAATAAATATTTTAATAAATAATTTGTGGTTTTATTTACAACATGGTATTTAATAAATCATTATCATTACTAATTAGTCTAAATCCAAGTCACTAATTCTTTCTGTTTGTATGTTTGGCCGCTAACTCCTCCTAAACCAGTTGAGGGATTTTAATGCGGTTTTCACCGTCCTTTAGGTAATTTTTTCATTTAAATTTGTAAATAAAGAAAATTCACAAAAAGTTTTTTTAAGTTAACTAAAATTCAATGTTTCGGGAACAAGTCGCCCAAAATTACACCATTGCGAAGCGTGGGCGAGTCACTAGTTATAATTACATAAAAGAAAGAGTGTTTTTTTTTTAAATTACGCGTAGGCAGTATTAAAGCATTTTTGTTTATGGCCTTTGGCTACAAAAAAGCAATGGATCCCTGCGTTCCGCAAATAGATAAAAGTGATTTTAACGCTCACATCACCGTTCCGTTGAAGCGGGAGCGCGTCCATGGTCGACGATGGGTGAGAACGATGACGTCATTAACATTGCGCTCAGAGAACCAACACTTTGGAGTATGGTCGGCGTAAGCGCTGATAAAACTTAAATTGACGCAATAACTGTCAATATCGCGCTAAAAGTAATCGGAACGGTTGTAAGCGATTAGAGCGTTCACAGTTCTGTAAGCGATTTACGGAACGCAAGGGATTATTGCTGACAAGTGATTGATGACAACTGATTGATTGGTTGAATGTCATACATCATCAAACTTATAGGCCTAGCATGACCGGTATCGAGATACTCCGTGGGTGGGAGTGGAGAACGAATCGATCTCTATTTTTATGTCGAAACCGGTAGCATGACCTTTGTGAGAGAGAAGAAAACTCACGTCGAGTTTCGATTCCGTGGTGATGAAGAGAGTGTTGCTATTTATGTAAAAATAACATCATCATTCATTCAATTTCTATTTTTTTACAAATAGCCACCACTGTATTTTTGTCTATTGTTAGTACAAGTATGTATGTTCTTACTAGTCTGTAGTCTGTGGGTGGAGTTAGTAAACAAAACAAATAATGCGGGATAGGTAATCGTAGTTTCGTGAATAAATATTATGATATCAAAAGTACTTCAACATCATTCGTGATCCCCCATGTCAAAGGGATCACTTCCCTCAGCATCCTACGCTCAATTTTCCTTCTTTCCCGCTGCTCATCATCATCATTACATAGTATAAATCCAAGTCGCTAATTTTGTCTGTTTGTATGTTTGGCCGCTAACTCCTCCTAAACCAGTTGAGGGATTTTAATGCGGTTTTCACCTTCCTTTAGGTATTTTTTTCATTAAAATTTTTGAATAAAGAACATTCAGAAAAGGTTTCAAAGGGTTAACTAAAATTCAATGTTTCGGGAACAAGTCGCCCAAAATTACACCATTGGGAAGCGTGGTCGGGTCACTAGTATTCATATGATTATAGTAAGGGACTGCCATAATACTTCAAATAATTACAAACGGTTTTACCTTAATGTTATAATACTAGATTCAGGATGCTGCAATAAATGATATTTCTTGAATTCTTTATTCTTTATTAATTTAACAAAGTAAAAATAGTTTCACAACTATATATTTTTCAATCTACAACGCCCTCTCGCAAGAACGGGCTCGGTCCGAATGCCAGACGCAATGACAGTTGTGTACAATGTTGAAACCTTTTAAATTTTTAAACATTAAAAATTCTTTAAAAAATTAAAAGTTCTAACACTTATCAGCTCATTAAACTCAAGTACCTATATATAGATGATGCATGCAAGCACAATTCGACACAATCAATCTCAGTAAAGCAATCTCACAGCTTCTCGTCGTCAAAATTTGAGGAAGAGAATTATCTCGTATTAAAAAAAAAGAAACGTGTGTTTTTGGGCGTGCATGCTACCGATTACGACGTGAGAGCCAAATGACGTATGTGAGTCACTGATCACCGTGAGTTGCGATGAGATAGTGTGCAGTCCTGCTACCGAATTAAAAAAATCGAGATATTCCCACAAACAAATGTCAAATACTCGATATCACGCCGCTTATGCTAAGCCCATTATACAGACTACAAAAGTATAAGGGCAGTCGGCATTCGATTTGTAGTATCCCTTCTTAGTCTGTGTTCTTGGCTTGGTTCCGATTCATTCGATCCCTGCTCGCTCATACATTTGTGCGTGGCTGCGTGTGTTGACGGTACGGAAACGGAAGACATGCCCTTTCCAGAATTGTTGAAAATATGACATTCGATTACGATTGGCTTATGCAATAGCCCCGCTGCTCGAACTATGGATATGATAACTTAGGACGTGCTCGCTTGTGATATCGTATTCGTGAATCGAAACGGCTACAATGGCCGCAAGACGCATACATTTGCGTAAATTGGAACGCCGCCCGACTTGTCAACCGTTCCGTTCATGCCATTTATCAATCACCTTCTTTCTTTATTTTGATTAAAATCTTTAAATACTAAGCAAAAATCATGTTTGAAACCATCATTAAATTTAAATTATTTAAAGAAAAACACGGTTTTAAATTAAATTTTTAACAATTTGCAAAGAGTCGGAAAACTATCAATCAATCAATCATAAAACAATAACAGTAGAACGAAACAGATTTTTGTCAATGTTGAGGGAGGAGGGAGTGTTTCTCTAATGTATTTTGATGGAATTCGAAGGTAAAATTATTATTTTACAATGAATTCAGACAGGGACGCTCCAGATTTGAAACTGCCAGATGGCTGGGTCCTATGTGAATCCAAGTCAACGCCGGGAAGAAAGTATTATTTCAACAGAAAAACTGGAAAGTCCTCTTGGACTGAACCTAGAGTAAGCTTGTTTTCTAAAACCTATATGTAATTCTTTTTGCTTAGCCTGTATTTAAGAGAAACTTCCTACCACTTTATTTAAATTAATTATTTCTGTTACCTTTTAATTTGCGATATCTAGGAAGTTGGCTTTCATATTTTGTTGTTGCTAATTGTATTACATTTGTTACCATTATTCTTCTTAAAATGGATTGCGTTGTTTTAAGGCGGAATGTAGCAGTAGTAGTAAACAAAAGAACAAAACTTATAGCCAACAAAAGAATAAAAGAGACAAAGTACAAAAGAAAAATTTAAAAAGAAAGAGTGATGGCCAGGTTCAAGAAGCAACAAACAAGAAACAGAAAAGAGGTTAGTGTTGTTTAGTTTCTGTCTTCTACTTTTTATATATTCGAAGTACAATTTAACATACAAATATGTAATTCATTTTCAGATTTGGCACCTCAGAGGCATAGTACTGGATCAACAAAGTTTTCTAGTCCAAGAAAACATTCTACTCCTTTTAAAAATAAAAATACACCAAAATCTACACCAACTAAAAACTTAGCCAATGCTCGTCTCTCACAGCTAAGATCTCAATTAAATGCTGAAGTGGCCAGTGAAGAGGCTTCATCATCAGATTCATCATCTAGACTAACGTTTCAACAGAACATGAGCCCAAATTCAAATATACCAAAGCCTAAAGCAGAAACTCCTACAAAAGTAACAAAACAAGACCTAAAAAGTCCCACTTCAAATGAATCAAGATGTTCAACCACTACACAGTCACCAAGTAACGATAGCTTAAATTCACATCCTTCACCATCACAATTCTTTACCGCTAACAAAATTATCTCAGCCATGAAAGCTCAGCTACCAGACGAGTATTGTAGCTCATCAAAACAAAATGATACATTTGCAGATATTGAAAAGGGGATATCTAATCAGACAACGGAGTACCCGTATTCGAAACATCCGGCTACCCCTCCTCAGTTCTCAGAAGCGAGTAAACTTGTCTCAGCTATTAAATCCAAGCTTTCATACTCGCCAAAAGACAGTTTACAAACGTTTTCATCAGCTAAAGAAAGGATGGAAAAGTTGCAGACAAGTTTTACTAGTCAAATGAATGAAACAACAGCTTCGGAATCAAGTTTATTGAACAGTACAAAGGAGGATAGCTGTGTGTCTGAAGCCATGGAGGTCGAAGACTGCAGAGTGGTTTGTATACTCATGTTTAATACCCTTACTTTTTGATTTCTAATCATGTTTAGGATAGTGTTATTATCTCTGTCCACTACCATACTGGTAATATGTAACTCAAAAATCTTTAATTGAACCTTTATCACAAATCAACATGGTTAAATGCCGTGATCAAAAGTAAACTACAATCCTAGCATGGTTGTACTGTGATGGTTGATCTTTATGTCTTATTTAAACCTAGACAAAATAATCGAACTTTAAACCAAAACAAGTGAACTTATTCCTTGCTAAAAAAAAGATACTGTTTTAGGATAGTATTATTTATTACTGTGTGTAATTTGACCTAACTTCCAGAAGGAAACCAACCTACAGAATGTGAAGGAAGCTACATGTAGCAGTGAACAAGGAGTCACTATCATTGTTGACACTAATATCTTTATACATGAACTTGACTTCATTAAGAATGTTTTAAATTCCCATATAAAAGGTAAATAAAAAAAACATTTAAACAACTATTATATTAGAACTAGCTGTGCCCGCGACTTCGTCCACGTGGAATAGTTATTTTTGGCATCATTTATTTTTCCAAATTAATTTTTTTCTGTTATTATTTTAGACAGTTTATTAATTAAGTTTAATTTTGTGGCTGGCTCTGACATTGTATTTTGCTAATGTTCATCTCCCTCCAGTAAACCTAATTCCTTGCAAGCGCCTTGATAAGTTTGGAAAATAACACCATTCACGGTCTACTGTCGCAGTTATTTTTTTTAGATAATTTTAAGAGGAAAAACTCTTTCATACACATGTTTTTGGTATCTTGAACCGTTTTCGCAGCGCGCGCAACGGAAGCCCTCAAGGATGAATAATTTTCCCCGTTTTTTTCACATTTTCCATTATTTCTTCGCTCCTAATAGTTGCAGCGTGATGTTATATAGCCTAAAGCCTTCCTCGATAAATGGTCTATTCAAGACAAAAAGATTTTTTCAATTCGAACCAGTAGTTCCTGAGATTAGCGCGTTCAAACAAACTAACTCTTCAGCTATATAATTTTAGTATAGATTCAAAAATCACTAATCTTTCAAGTACAACTTCATTTTGGCTATTAACATTTGTTTTATTTTTATACAAATATCAATTTAGATGTTTGGATGCAACATTTAAGTTGATATTAAAACAGTCTGTAGTCAATACAGATAGTCACCGTTACTTAAAATACCATTACACTCACAAACCTAAGACTTACTTTTTTTATTTTAGGTTACAGTGAGCAACCCACATTGTTAGTGCCATGGAGAGTCATTAGTGAACTGGACCGGTTAAAAGACAACAATAATGGCAGTGGAGCTGTATGTAAACGAGCCAAGGCCGCCATGGACTACCTGTACAAATCACTGCCTGAAAATACTAGGATTAAAGGTATTGTGACTTATTTTTTAAATGCTTTGCTTGGCATCAAATTATATTAATGGATTAACCGACTCCTTGCCACCTTCATTTTTCGAGCCTTTCCTCCGTGGCCCCATACAAAGTTCAATGACATGCTAGTCGCGTCACGGGCCCTCCTAAATGATGACGCACCTATCGCGTCATGGGCCACTGGTGATGTTATTACGCTATTTCATTCAGTTTCAACTAAAATAATACAAAGTGAGACCTGTTATTTTTTGTTATGTTTCATTTATTAGTTTAGTGTATTTAAAAGTGTCGATCTACGTGTTTTATACGAGATGGAAGGCAAGTTATAGATTTCCACCATTGGTTGTCAACCTGTGGGAAGTATTTTATCGCAAATCAAAAAAGCTTCCGTTTTTACTTCTAAACTATAACACTGCAAAGTTTCACCGAAATCCGTCCAATAGTTTTTACGTGAAAGAGTAACAAACATCCATACATACAAACTATCACATTTATAATATTAGTAGGATAACAGTTACCTGTAGGTAGGCACCCTATGGTTGACAACCACTGGCAATTTAATTTTCCAAAAAAATATAGTGGCCCTTGATATTGGTGTTCCTAATGAGTTTATTTTTATATAAAATAAGATATTTTATTGATTAAATCAAATAAAAATTTGAATTGCAACTATTTTCTAATGACGCATCTCTCGCGTCATGGGCCTCCCTGAAGGTTTCTTCATGACGCGCTAGGCGCGTCACGGGACAGGAGTCGGTTAAAGAAAATTTACAAAGTGGATAAGAATAAGGAGGAAATATAGGTTCTAGTAGTCAATTGGGTGCCTTTTACCCAATTGCTTACTTTAGGGCTACCTGTTGAAAATTTTTGTAATGTGTAATATCAAAACTCAAATACTTCTTAATACTCAGAAAATCAATGATATGCAGATTATAGTAAGGTTTTTACTCTAAACACGAGCTTATATTATGTATTAGGAAAAACTGCCCTTCTACCGCGTAATTAGCGTCGATTTGAACTCGACCTCGAAAACTGTTTTCATAGGCTAAATTATTAACACTGGCGGGTCTCTATTAGACGGTGATTTATTCATTCGGTCTGTTATCGGCGGTTGCTTTAGCCACGCCCCTTAAATTTGGATTTATTCGTCGATTCGATTCGATTTATTTCGATTTCGACGTCGACTTCAAATCGACGCTAGTTACACGGTAGAAGGGCTGGTCTTGAAAATTTCGACCCTTACTTTAAACTATGTAGCTATTTCTTTAAACTTTGTACCTATTTCATTATACTTACACTATGTTAACCTAGGTCAGTCACTTCGCGACTCAAACTCCCACATTTACCCGTGCGAAGTCCCGGATGATGAGATCCTCAATTGCTGTCTGCAGCAGGTTGAGAGAGGAAAATCTGTGGTGAGAATACTTACTTCATACGATAGTGTCTTAGATAATACACAACAACTAATGATAATGATATTTGTATGCACAAAAATTGCAATTTTACTTCTTTTCTCCAAAAGCAGGTCTGCTGGAAGAGATTCCTTACTGAAATAAGCAGTACCTTTTTGTTTGTGTCTTTTCTGTTTTGTATTGTTTAAAACGACTGATGTTATATGTGTATTAAATACATAAATGTTAAATAAATAATCCTTAAAGCAGAGATCCTTCAAGTTTTTGAAGATTTTTTTACGAAACATCGATGTTTGACTAACTTAGCACACTATTTCTAAATAAAGTGCATAAAAAATGTTCAGGAAATTCACCTTCATGATGGCGAAAACCGTATTAAAATCAGTCACGTCGTTTAGTTCTCAAATTCTTTAGCAGACGTACATACCAAGAGATTTGAATAGCTGTTTTGCTTAAAACTAGAGATGGGCCGAGTACTCGGTTTATTCTCGGTACTCGGCGTACTCGGCGGGTTTTTTTGTACTCGGTACTCGGCCGAGTAACTCGGTATACTAATGCCGAGTACCGAGTACCAAAAAAGTAAAATACGAGTAATTTGTTTAAAGAAAGCAATATATTTAGGTGGATATAATTGAAACAACAGTGTTAATCAAAACGTAGGAAATCTTTGACATCCTCAAGTAATAGAATCAAAATTATGCTAATGCAGGAGTACCTACTAGTGAGACAAAATTAAAGGAACAGTAATAAAAATAATCAGTATTTAAAATTTAATAAATGTAAATTATGATGCCTTGGTTGGTGCCCTGTCCACTATTTGCCAACAAATTTTCTTCTAAATATACTTGTGTTCGTTTGTACTTGTTTACGCGCGCGAAATTGGGAATTTGATAGAACCGAGTTACTCGGCCGAGTACTCGGTAAAAAAAAAATTGAACCGAGTAATACTCGGTACTCGGTACTCGGCAAAAGTGTTACTCGGCGCATCTCTACTTAAAACTATGTTACGATGATAATGTATTAGGTTTGGCATATGAAGAATACTAAAGAAAAGACCCATCCAAATGCAACTTCTGTCAATACCTCAGTTTTTTACCTATAAAATGCAAAATAAATTCATATTCATATTATTCATATTAATTTATTAACCAATAAATTACATTACATAATTTTGGCTCGTCATTTTACAGAACAATTTAAAAACTTATTAAATATAATTAAGCCTAAATAATTTCATAACAATTTAAGAGTACAATCAGCAAAAGTTAAAAAATCTAATTAAAATGTCAAATTAAAGCGATATTAAAAAATATATATATATATATATTTATACATTATTAAGATTGTTTACATAAATGTCAGTTTAAAATTAAATAATAAAAAAAAAACGTAAAATAAATGTCACAAAATAATAAAAGGATGTCACAAAATATACTAACAAAATAATAAACACCTAAACAGATTAAGATGGTGGCTTAGTTAACTTACCCTTCAGAGAAAATAAACATATTTTCCTTTCAGATCCTCCTGTCAAATGACAAAAACCTGTGTAACAAAGGGACTATAAACGGGGTGACAAGCAAGTCTCTGTGTGACCTGAAATCCTTGCTGGAAAGTAAACCCTTGGCCGTGGTGGATCCAGAGCTAGGCACTACGGTCAAACACTGCAAGGAGGCTATCTATGAACTATTGACTAATATTTTAGAGGTAAGAAACAAAAGTAGTGTATTTACTAATCAGATGTGTATTAATACCGATATCTGTATGACCTTAGACTAAAAACTTTGTATAGTAGAAACCGTTAACTAGAAAAAACAACTTTTGTAAACATATTTCTTTTTCTACCAAATTGCTTTTTTTAAAACATTATTTTTGACATTTAGAATCAACCTTTCGCCATGTCATTGCTTTTATAAAATTGATCTAAATTTCTTTCTATTTTGTTTTACACTTTTATTATGCCAGTACTAAATACATAATTATAATATTTCTATCATATGAGTAGTGACCCGCCCTCGCTTCGTAGTTCGAAAATATTTAATTTTGGCAAACATAAGCAAACTTTTTCTGAATTTTCGTTTTTTACAAATTTTAGTGAAAAAAATACCTTTAAGATGGTGAAAACCGCATTAAAATCCATCAAGTGGTCGTAATAGACGACAACCGCATTATAATCTTTTAAACGTTTGAGAAAGTTTGAGGACAAATATACAAACAGACACAATTAGCGACTTGGACTTATACATAAATAGCTTTTACTTTTTTAACGCGTGCAAAAACTTCTTTCTCTGTACTATGTTATTATACAGGTTAACCTTCCTCTTAAATAACTCTATCTATTAAAAAAAACCGCTTCAAAATCCGTTGCGTTGTTTTAAAGATTTAAGCATACATAGGGTCAGAGAAAACGACTTTGTTTTATACTATGTAGTGATGTTATAATGAAGATTACTTACTATAGTCCATTCGCGTTAAGAAAATAGTGAGTCATCGTTGTCCGCCGGCCTGGCCACGCCTCCCAGCCAATTAAAATGCTAGAAATTAAAAAGTCGAGTTCACAGTGACCAGTTGAAGTCTGACCTTCGAAGAAAACGGTTGTTTATTTTGCGTGACTCGTCCAACAATAAATTTTGAAAATGAATACTTCACCAATTTCAAAGAATAAAAGTGGATCAATAATCCATAGTGGAGAGAGACGCATAATTTACAATGTTTATAAGTACTTTAAATTGTGTGATTTAAATGCAACTGTAGAAAGCATAGTCATAGAAACAGCAAGTATATGCGGCGTGTCTGAAAATACTGTTTATAAAATAATTATTTTTCCTTTGTACTTTTACTCCACTGTGAATACACCTTTATACTGTAGTTGTCACTATTTTGTTAACGCGAACGGACTATACTAGCATATTCGTGTTTCGAATGTTGCTTCAGAACGAGATGCGCGCCAAGTACGACCACCTGTGGCAGCACGTGGTGTTCCTGGCGCCGCCGTGGAGCCTCGCCGACGCGCTGCAGTGCCTGCTGAAGCACTGGATCGCGGTGTTCAGCGACGTGTTCCCGCGCATCGAGCCGCTCATCAACGACCTGAGGAACTCGCTCGCCGCCATCGACAGCAAAGGTAGGAGTGTAGTGTTGACAGGTGGGATGAGATGGTAGGATGGTGACTGGGTGTGCCTGCTGAAGCACTGGATCGCGGTGTTCAGCGACGTGTTCCCGCGCATCGAGCCGCTCATCAACGACCTGAGGAACTCGCTCGCCGCCATCGACAGCAAAGGTAGGAGTGTAGTGTTGACAGGTGGGATGAGATGGTAGGATGGTGACTGGGTGTGCCTGCTGAAGCACTGGATCGCGGTGTTCAGCGACGTGTTCCCGCGCATCGAGCCGCTCATCAACGACCTGAGGAACTCGCTCGCCGCCATCGACAGCAAAGGTAGGAGTGTAGTGTTGACAGGTGGGATGAGATGGTAGGATGGTGACTGGGTGTGCCTGCTGAAGCACTGGATCGCGGTGTTCAGCGACGTGTTCCCGCGCATCGAGCCGCTCATCAACGACCTGAGGAACTCGCTCGCCGCCATCGACAGCAAAGGTAGGAGTGTAGTGTTGACAGGTGGGATGAGATGGTAGGATGGTGACTGGGTGTGCCTGCTGAAGCACTGGATCGCGGTGTTCAGCGACGTGTTCCCGCGCATCGAGCCGCTCATCAACGACCTGAGGAACTCGCTCGCCGCCATCGACAGCAAAGGTAGGAGTGTAGTGTTGACAGGTGGGATGAGATGGTAGGATGGTGACTGGGTGTGCCTGCTGAAGCACTGGATCGCGGTGTTCAGCGACGTGTTCCCGCGCATCGAGCCGCTCATCAACGACCTGAGGAACTCGCTCGCCGCCATCGACAGCAAAGGTAGGAGTGTAGTGTTGACAGGTGGGATGAGATGGTAGGATGGTGACTGGGTGTGCCTGCTGAAGCACTGGATCGCGGTGTTCAGCGACGTGTTCCCGCGCATCGAGCCGCTCATCAACGACCTGAGGAACTCGCTCGCCGCCATCGACAGCAAAGGTAGGAGTGTAGTGTTGACAGGTGGGATGAGATGGTCGGATGGTGACTGGGTGTGCCTGCTGAAGCACTGGATCGCGGTGTTCAGCGACGTGTTCCCGCGCATCGAGCCGCTCATCAACGACCTGAGGAACTCGCTCGCCGCCATCGACAGCAAAGGTAGGAGTGTAGTGTTGACAGGTGGGATGAGATGGTAGGATGGTGACTGGGTGTGCCTGCTGAAGCACTGGATCGCGGTGTTCAGCGACGTGTTCCCGCGCATCGAGCCGCTCATCAACGACCTGAGGAACTCGCTCGCCGCCATCGACAGCAAAGGTAGGAGTGTAGTGTTGACAGGTGGGATGAGATGGTAGGATGGTGACTGGGTGTGCCTGCTGAAGCACTGGATCGCGGTGTTCAGCGACGTGTTCCCGCGCATCGAGCCGCTCATCAACGACCTGAGGAACTCGCTCGCCGCCATCGACAGCAAAGGTAGGAGTGTAGTGTTGACAGGTGGGATGAGATGGTAGGATGGTGACTGGGTGTGCCTGCTGAAGCACTGGATCGCGGTGTTCAGCGACGTGTTCCCGCGCATCGAGCCGCTCATCAACGACCTGAGGAACTCGCTCGCCGCCATCGACAGCAAAGGTAGGAGTGTAGTGTTGACAGGTGGGATGAGATGGTAGGATGGTGACTGGGTGTGCCTGCTGAAGCACTGGATCGCGGTGTTCAGCGACGTGTTCCCGCGCATCGAGCCGCTCATCAACGACCTGAGGAACTCGCTCGCCGCCATCGACAGCAAAGGTAGGAGTGTAGTGTTGACAGGTGGGATGAGATGGTAGGATGGTGACTGGGTGTGCCTGCTGAAGCACTGGATCGCGGTGTTCAGCGACGTGTTCCCGCGCATCGAGCCGCTCATCAACGACCTGAGGAACTCGCTCGCCGCCATCGACAGCAAAGGTAGGAGTGTAGTGTTGACAGGTGGGATGAGATGGTAGGATGGTGACTGGG
This sequence comes from Emmelina monodactyla, assembly GCA_916618145.1. Lineage (NCBI taxonomy): Eukaryota > Metazoa > Arthropoda > Insecta > Lepidoptera > Pterophoridae > Emmelina > Emmelina monodactyla. The sequence goes on from OU745300.1 coordinate 1,416,258, forward strand.
TGTGCCTGCTGAAGCACTGGATCGCGGTGTTCAGCGACGTGTTCCCGCGCATCGAGCCGCTCATCAACGACCTGAGGAACTCGCTCGCCGCCATCGACAGCAAAGGTAGGAGTGTAGTGTTGACAGGTGGGATGAGATGGTAGGATGGTGACTGGGTGTGCCTGCTGAAGCACTGGATCGCGGTGTTCAGCGACGTGTTCCCGCGCATCGAGCCGCTCATCAACGACCTGAGGAACTCGCTCGCCGCCATCGACAGCAAAGGTAGGAGTGTAGTGTTGACAGGTGGGATGAGATGGTAGGATGGTGACTGGGTGTGCCTGCTGAAGCACTGGATCGCGGTGTTCAGCGACGTGTTCCCGCGCATCGAGCCGCTCATCAACGACCTGAGGAACTCGCTCGCCGCCATCGACAGCAAAGGTAGGAGTGTAGTGTTGACAGGTGGGATGAGATGGTAGGATGGTGACTGGGTGTGCCTGCTGAAGCACTGGATCGCGGTGTTCAGCGACGTGTTCCCGCGCATCGAGCCGCTCATCAACGACCTGAGGAACTCGCTCGCCGCCATCGACAGCAAAGGTAGGAGTGTAGTGTTGACAGGTGGGATGAGATGGTAGGATGGTGACTGGGTGTGCCTGCTGAAGCACTGGATCGCGGTGTTCAGCGACGTGTTCCCGCGCATCGAGCCGCTCATCAACGACCTGAGGAACTCGCTCGCCGCCATCGACAGCAAAGGTAGGAGTGTAGTGTTGACAGGTGGGATGAGATGGTAGGATGGTGACTGGGTGTGCCTGCTGAAGCACTGGATCGCGGTGTTCAGCGACGTGTTCCCGCGCATCGAGCCGCTCATCAACGACCTGAGGAACTCGCTCGCCGCCATCGACAGCAAAGGTAGGAGTGTAGTGTTGACAGGTGGGATGAGATGGTAGGATGGTGACTGGGTGTGCCTGCTGAAGCACTGGATCGCGGTGTTCAGCGACGTGTTCCCGCGCATCGAGCCGCTCATCAACGACCTGAGGAACTCGCTCGCCGCCATCGACAGCAAAGGTAGGAGTGTAGTGTTGACAGGTGGGATGAGATGGTAGGATGGTGACTGGGTGTGCCTGCTGAAGCACTGGATCGCGGTGTTCAGCGACGTGTTCCCGCGCATCGAGCCGCTCATCAACGACCTGAGGAACTCGCTCGCCGCCATCGACAGCAAAGGTAGGAGTGTAGTGTTGACAGGTGGGATGAGATGGTAGGATGGTGACTGGGTGTGCCTGCTGAAGCACTGGATCGCGGTGTTCAGCGACGTGTTCCCGCGCATCGAGCCGCTCATCAACGACCTGAGGAACTCGCTCGCCGCCATCGACAGCAAAGGTAGGAGTGTAGTGTTGACAGGTGGGATGAGATGGTAGGATGGTGACTGGGTGTGCCTGCTGAAGCACTGGATCGCGGTGTTCAGCGACGTGTTCCCGCGCATCGAGCCGCTCATCAACGACCTGAGGAACTCGCTCGCCGCCATCGACAGCAAAGGTAGGAGTGTAGTGTTGACAGGTGGGATGAGATGGTAGGATGGTGACTGGGTGTGCCTGCTGAAGCACTGGATCGCGGTGTTCAGCGACGTGTTCCCGCGCATCGAGCCGCTCATCAACGACCTGAGGAACTCGCTCGCCGCCATCGACAGCAAAGGTAGGAGTGTAGTGTTGACAGGTGGGATGAGATGGTAGGATGGTGACTGGGTGTGCCTGCTGAAGCACTGGATCGCGGTGTTCAGCGACGTGTTCCCGCGCATCGAGCCGCTCATCAACGACCTGAGGAACTCGCTCGCCGCCATCGACAGCAAAGGTAGGAGTGTAGTGTTGACAGGTGGGATGAGATGGTAGGATGGTGACTGGGTGTGCCTGCTGAAGCACTGGATCGCGGTGTTCAGCGACGTGTTCCCGCGCATCGAGCCGCTCATCAACGACCTGAGGAACTCGCTCGCCGCCATCGACAGCAAAGGTAGGAGTGTAGTGTTGACAGGTGGGATGAGATGGTAGGATGGTGACTGGGTGTGCCTGCTGAAGCACTGGATCGCGGTGTTCAGCGACGTGTTCCCGCGCATCGAGCCGCTCATCAACGACCTGAGGAACTCGCTCGCCGCCATCGACAGCAAAGGTAGGAGTGTAGTGTTGACAGGTGGGATGAGATGGTAGGATGGTGACTGGGTGTGCCTGCTGAAGCACTGGATCGCGGTGTTCAGCGACGTGTTCCCGCGCATCGAGCCGCTCATCAACGACCTGAGGAACTCGCTCGCCGCCATCGACAGCAAAGGTAGGAGTGTAGTGTTGACAGGTGGGATGAGATGGTAGGATGGTGACTGGGTGTGCCTGCTGAAGCACTGGATCGCGGTGTTCAGCGACGTGTTCCCGCGCATCGAGCCGCTCATCAACGACCTGAGGAACTCGCTCGCCGCCATCGACAGCAAAGGTAGGAGTGTAGTGTTGACAGGTGGGATGAGATGGTAGGATGGTGACTGGGTGTGCCTGCTGAAGCACTGGATCGCGGTGTTCAGCGACGTGTTCCCGCGCATCGAGCCGCTCATCAACGACCTGAGGAACTCGCTCGCCGCCATCGACAGCAAAGGTAGGAGTGTAGTGTTGACAGGTGGGATGAGATGGTAGGATGGTGACTGGGTGTGCCTGCTGAAGCACTGGATCGCGGTGTTCAGCGACGTGTTCCCGCGCATCGAGCCGCTCATCAACGACCTGAGGAACTCGCTCGCCGCCATCGACAGCAAAGGTAGGAGTGTAGTGTTGACAGGTGGGATGAGATGGTAGGATGGTGACTGGGTGTGCCTGCTGAAGCACTGGATCGCGGTGTTCAGCGACGTGTTCCCGCGCATCGAGCCGCTCATCAACGACCTGAGGAACTCGCTCGCCGCCATCGACAGCAAAGGTAGGAGTGTAGTGTTGACAGGTGGGATGAGATGGTAGGATGGTGACTGGGTGTGCCTGCTGAAGCACTGGATCGCGGTGTTCAGCGACGTGTTCCCGCGCATCGAGCCGCTCATCAACGACCTGAGGAACTCGCTCGCCGCCATCGACAGCAAAGGTAGGAGTGTAGTGTTGACAGGTGGGATGAGATGGTAGGATGGTGACTGGGTGTGCCTGCTGAAGCACTGGATCGCGGTGTTCAGCGACGTGTTCCCGCGCATCGAGCCGCTCATCAACGACCTGAGGAACTCGCTCGCCGCCATCGACAGCAAAGGTAGGAGTGTAGTGTTGACAGGTGGGATGAGATGGTAGGATGGTGACTGGGTGTGCCTGCTGAAGCACTGGATCGCGGTGTTCAGCGACGTGTTCCCGCGCATCGAGCCGCTCATCAACGACCTGAGGAACTCGCTCGCCGCCATCGACAGCAAAGGTAGGAGTGTAGTGTTGACAGGTGGGATGAGATGGTAGGATGGTGACTGGGTGTGCCTGCTGAAGCACTGGATCGCGGTGTTCAGCGACGTGTTCCCGCGCATCGAGCCGCTCATCAACGACCTGAGGAACTCGCTCGCCGCCATCGACAGCAAAGGTAGGAGTGTAGTGTTGACAGGTGGGATGAGATGGTAGGATGGTGACTGGGTGTGCCTGCTGAAGCACTGGATCGCGGTGTTCAGCGACGTGTTCCCGCGCATCGAGCCGCTCATCAACGACCTGAGGAACTCGCTCGCCGCCATCGACAGCAAAGGTAGGAGTGTAGTGTTGACAGGTGGGATGAGATGGTAGGATGGTGACTGGGTGTGCCTGCTGAAGCACTGGATCGCGGTGTTCAGCGACGTGTTCCCGCGCATCGAGCCGCTCATCAACGACCTGAGGAACTCGCTCGCCGCCATCGACAGCAAAGGTAGGAGTGTAGTGTTGACAGGTGGGATGAGATGGTAGGATGGTGACTGGGTGTGCCTGCTGAAGCACTGGATCGCGGTGTTCAGCGACGTGTTCCCGCGCATCGAGCCGCTCATCAACGACCTGAGGAACTCGCTCGCCGCCATCGACAGCAAAGGTAGGAGTGTAGTGTTGACAGGTGGGATGAGATGGTAGGATGGTGACTGGGTGTGCCTGCTGAAGCACTGGATCGCGGTGTTCAGCGACGTGTTCCCGCGCATCGAGCCGCTCATCAACGACCTGAGGAACTCGCTCGCCGCCATCGACAGCAAAGGTAGGAGTGTAGTGTTGACAGGTGGGATGAGATGGTAGGATGGTGACTGGGTGTGCCTGCTGAAGCACTGGATCGCGGTGTTCAGCGACGTGTTCCCGCGCATCGAGCCGCTCATCAACGACCTGAGGAACTCGCTCGCCGCCATCGACAGCAAAGGTAGGAGTGTAGTGTTGACAGGTGGGATGAGATGGTAGGATGGTGACTGGGTGTGCCTGCTGAAGCACTGGATCGCGGTGTTCAGCGACGTGTTCCCGCGCATCGAGCCGCTCATCAACGACCTGAGGAACTCGCTCGCCGCCATCGACAGCAAAGGTAGGAGTGTAGTGTTGACAGGTGGGATGAGATGGTAGGATGGTGACTGGGTGTGCCTGCTGAAGCACTGGATCGCGGTGTTCAGCGACGTGTTCCCGCGCATCGAGCCGCTCATCAACGACCTGAGGAACTCGCTCGCCGCCATCGACAGCAAAGGTAGGAGTGTAGTGTTGACAGGTGGGATGAGATGGTAGGATGGTGACTGGGTGTGCCTGCTGAAGCACTGGATCGCGGTGTTCAGCGACGTGTTCCCGCGCATCGAGCCGCTCATCAACGACCTGAGGAACTCGCTCGCCGCCATCGACAGCAAAGGTAGGAGTGTAGTGTTGACAGGTGGGATGAGATGGTAGGATGGTGACTGGGTGTGCCTGCTGAAGCACTGGATCGCGGTGTTCAGCGACGTGTTCCCGCGCATCGAGCCGCTCATCAACGACCTGAGGAACTCGCTCGCCGCCATCGACAGCAAAGGTAGGAGTGTAGTGTTGACAGGTGGGATGAGATGGTAGGATGGTGACTGGGTGTGCCTGCTGAAGCACTGGATCGCGGTGTTCAGCGACGTGTTCCCGCGCATCGAGCCGCTCATCAACGACCTGAGGAACTCGCTCGCCGCCATCGACAGCAAAGGTAGGAGTGTAGTGTTGACAGGTGGGATGAGATGGTAGGATGGTGACTGGGTGTGCCTGCTGAAGCACTGGATCGCGGTGTTCAGCGACGTGTTCCCGCGCATCGAGCCGCTCATCAACGACCTGAGGAACTCGCTCGCCGCCATCGACAGCAAAGGTAGGAGTGTAGTGTTGACAGGTGGGATGAGATGGTAGGATGGTGACTGGGTGTGCCTGCTGAAGCACTGGATCGCGGTGTTCAGCGACGTGTTCCCGCGCATCGAGCCGCTCATCAACGACCTGAGGAACTCGCTCGCCGCCATCGACAGCAAAGGTAGGAGTGTAGTGTTGACAGGTGGGATGAGATGGTAGGATGGTGACTGGGTGTGCCTGCTGAAGCACTGGATCGCGGTGTTCAGCGACGTGTTCCCGCGCATCGAGCCGCTCATCAACGACCTGAGGAACTCGCTCGCCGCCATCGACAGCAAAGGTAGGAGTGTAGTGTTGACAGGTGGGATGAGATGGTAGGATGGTGACTGGGTGTGCCTGCTGAAGCACTGGATCGCGGTGTTCAGCGACGTGTTCCCGCGCATCGAGCCGCTCATCAACGACCTGAGGAACTCGCTCGCCGCCATCGACAGCAAAGGTAGGAGTGTAGTGTTGACAGGTGGGATGAGATGGTAGGATGGTGACTGGGTGTGCCTGCTGAAGCACTGGATCGCGGTGTTCAGCGACGTGTTCCCGCGCATCGAGCCGCTCATCAACGACCTGAGGAACTCGCTCGCCGCCATCGACAGCAAAGGTAGGAGTGTAGTGTTGACAGGTGGGATGAGATGGTAGGATGGTGACTGGGTGTGCCTGCTGAAGCACTGGATCGCGGTGTTCAGCGACGTGTTCCCGCGCATCGAGCCGCTCATCAACGACCTGAGGAACTCGCTCGCCGCCATCGACAGCAAAGGTAGGAGTGTAGTGTTGACAGGTGGGATGAGATGGTAGGATGGTGACTGGGTGTGCCTGCTGAAGCACTGGATCGCGGTGTTCAGCGACGTGTTCCCGCGCATCGAGCCGCTCATCAACGACCTGAGGAACTCGCTCGCCGCCATCGACAGCAAAGGTAGGAGTGTAGTGTTGACAGGTGGGATGAGATGGTAGGATGGTGACTGGGTGTGCCTGCTGAAGCACTGGATCGCGGTGTTCAGCGACGTGTTCCCGCGCATCGAGCCGCTCATCAACGACCTGAGGAACTCGCTCGCCGCCATCGACAGCAAAGGTAGGAGTGTAGTGTTGACAGGTGGGATGAGATGGTAGGATGGTGACTGGGTGTGCCTGCTGAAGCACTGGATCGCGGTGTTCAGCGACGTGTTCCCGCGCATCGAGCCGCTCATCAACGACCTGAGGAACTCGCTCGCCGCCATCGACAGCAAAGGTAGGAGTGTAGTGTTGACAGGTGGGATGAGATGGTAGGATGGTGACTGGGTGTGCCTGCTGAAGCACTGGATCGCGGTGTTCAGCGACGTGTTCCCGCGCATCGAGCCGCTCATCAACGACCTGAGGAACTCGCTCGCCGCCATCGACAGCAAAGGTAGGAGTGTAGTGTTGACAGGTGGGATGAGATGGTAGGATGGTGACTGGGTGTGCCTGCTGAAGCACTGGATCGCGGTGTTCAGCGACGTGTTCCCGCGCATCGAGCCGCTCATCAACGACCTGAGGAACTCGCTCGCCGCCATCGACAGCAAAGGTAGGAGTGTAGTGTTGACAGGTGGGATGAGATGGTAGGATGGTGACTGGGTGTGCCTGCTGAAGCACTGGATCGCGGTGTTCAGCGACGTGTTCCCGCGCATCGAGCCGCTCATCAACGACCTGAGGAACTCGCTCGCCGCCATCGACAGCAAAGGTAGGAGTGTAGTGTTGACAGGTGGGATGAGATGGTCGGATGGTGACTGGGTGTGCCTGCTGAAGCACTGGATCGCGGTGTTCAGCGACGTGTTCCCGCGCATCGAGCCGCTCATCAACGACCTGAGGAACTCGCTCGCCGCCATCGACAGCAAAGGTAGGAGTGTAGTGTTGACAGGTGGGATGAGATGGTAGGATGGTGACTGGGTGTGCCTGCTGAAGCACTGGATCGCGGTGTTCAGCGACGTGTTCCCGCGCATCGAGCCGCTCATCAACGACCTGAGGAACTCGCTCGCCGCCATCGACAGCAAAGGTAGGAGTGTAGTGTTGACAGGTGGGATGAGATGGTAGGATGGTGACTGGGTGTGCCTGCTGAAGCACTGGATCGCGGTGTTCAGCGACGTGTTCCCGCGCATCGAGCCGCTCATCAACGACCTGAGGAACTCGCTCGCCGCCATCGACAGCAAAGGTAGGAGTGTAGTGTTGACAGGTGGGATGAGATGGTAGGATGGTGACTGGGTGTGCCTGCTGAAGCACTGGATCGCGGTGTTCAGCGACGTGTTCCCGCGCATCGAGCCGCTCATCAACGACCTGAGGAACTCGCTCGCCGCCATCGACAGCAAAGGTAGGAGTGTAGTGTTGACAGGTGGGATGAGATGGTAGGATGGTGACTGGGTGTGCCTGCTGAAGCACTGGATCGCGGTGTTCAGCGACGTGTTCCCGCGCATCGAGCCGCTCATCAACGACCTGAGGAACTCGCTCGCCGCCATCGACAGCAAAGGTAGGAGTGTAGTGTTGACAGGTGGGATGAGATGGTAGGATGGTGACTGGGTGTGCCTGCTGAAGCACTGGATCGCGGTGTTCAGCGACGTGTTCCCGCGCATCGAGCCGCTCATCAACGACCTGAGGAACTCGCTCGCCGCCATCGACAGCAAAGGTAGGAGTGTAGTGTTGACAGGTGGGATGAGATGGTAGGATGGTGACTGGGTGTGCCTGCTGAAGCACTGGATCGCGGTGTTCAGCGACGTGTTCCCGCGCATCGAGCCGCTCATCAACGACCTGAGGAACTCGCTCGCCGCCATCGACAGCAAAGGTAGGAGTGTAGTGTTGACAGGTGGGATGAGATGGTAGGATGGTGACTGGGTGTGCCTGCTGAAGCACTGGATCGCGGTGTTCAGCGACGTGTTCCCGCGCATCGAGCCGCTCATCAACGACCTGAGGAACTCGCTCGCCGCCATCGACAGCAAAGGTGAGATTTTGACAGGTGAAACAGTAAAACATTTACAGAATGTCATAATGTGATGGTGGTGGTTGTCTTTGGGAAATTTCATATAAGTATGTATTACAGATGTTGATTCAAACGCAGCCAATCTATTAAATTTTTCATATTAGCATGGACAGCGAATTTGAATTTTTTGAAGGTTGAATTGTAAAGAATTTTTATTCAAATTTACACTTACAATGCTCATGATTCACTTTGGCATTAAAACAAAACACTTCAACATAGTTTGAAATAAACCATTTTCAGCAGTCACATTTCTAAACATTACAAACCCTAAACCTCACTCTCCATTTCAGACATAAAGTCAATATCGCAATCCGAGGCGTCCAACTTCAAAGAGCTCTGCCTGGACATCGCCAAGCGCTGTCAGATCATCCCCGAGTACATGCACCTCGCCAAGCTGACGGTGGGGCGGATAGAGGGGGCCGCGGAGAGGGGCGCGGGGGGCGCGGGCGCGGCGCGGGGGGGGACCGAGCTCGTCATCGAGGCCTTCGAGAGTATATGGACCGTTTTCTCCAGCTATTGGTGAGTGGGATGTCTAGTCTACTTTATAACAGCCTATAAAGGTCTTTAGGAAAGATTGAAATGAATCGGGCACCTTTAGTATAGTAGCCTGGTTCCTGTGGCCTTGGTTATAACGTACTTACTTTTACTATAGTCCGTTCGCGTTAAGAAAATAGTGACAACTACACGATAAGGGTGTATTCACAGTGGAGAAAAAGTACAAAAGAAAAATCATAATTTTATAAACAGTATTTTCGGACACACCGCTGTTTCTATGACTATGCTCTCCACAGTTGTATTTAAATCAGACAATTTAAAGTACTTATAAACATTGTAAATTATGCGTCTCTCTCCACTATGGATTATTGATCCACTTTTATTCTTTGGAATTGGTGAAGTATTCATTTTCAAAATTTATTGTTGTGATCCAAGGTCAGACTTCAACTGGTCACTGTGAACTCGACTTTTTAATTTCTAGCATTGTAATTGGCTGGGGGGCGTGGCCAGGCCGGCGGACAACGATGACTCACTATTTTCTTAACGCGAATGGACTATAGTATACATAGTATTAAGAAAATGTATTTGGGTCATATTGTTTTTATAACTTTCTACTCCTTTTAAACTATGCAATAGATTTTGATATTCTACGGTAGTTTTTCAGCAATGATTTAATGAAAATGTATTTTTTGGAGTCATATCGTTCAAAAAAGTAAACCTCAGGTGGGTCAATAGTAAAATATTTTATTAAATTGTCACGCACGACAGCCTAACGGCCGAAACCAATATCCTACTAACCTTTGACGCCTTGTTATTTGTGTAACTATGGTAACTATTATCCATGTTTTTGCGTCCCAATAAACTATGGTAGATAGCTGTTGATATGGAAATGACAGAAACACGTCACGAAAAACAAAACTAGCAGTTTCCAATTACCAAGGTTTTAACTATAGTAGAATATTGGTTTCGGCCGTAAGTGATCAAGCGCCGAAACCAAACGTGTTTAATTAGATCCGCCGATTCTTTCTCAATATTTTAGTAGTCTTTAGACATTGGTTATCTTTTATCAAGTAGACCAACTATTTGTCTATTGTCTCATAAGATTAGAACTTAGAATATGCGTTTTCAATGAAACCGTTTGTTTTACAAAGTTGTGTCTTACAACATAAAAGTCACACAACATAGAAGTGTTAAAACCATTGGATCCTATAGTCGTAATCTTGTTCAGTAACCTCGCTACAATTTCCTAATTATTAATTTTATAACATAGTTAAGTTGGGTTTTAACATCCTAAGACATAATCTTGTATTTTCAGCTCAAAACTGTGTGCCAAGCTCGGCATAGAGAACAACATAGAAGACAAGTTGGAAGACCGCGACGACTCGCTGGAAACTTTGATCAGCAAGTGGACGCTGTTCACTAAACACGCCAACTCTATCACACTGGCTATGAGAGGGTGAGTGGAGATTTCAAATTTATTTTAACATAAAAATTTGCTAATTTATAAATTTTTTTAGAAATGAGTTAAGGAATGGTGTGCTTTCTTTCAATGTAATATAATTAGGTTCATTCCAAAATTGCGGGTTTACTAATGTCTTAGATGTGGTACAAAAAAACAAACCAAAATTGTTTGTTTTTTCATTCATATTCGATAGCTTGAAAAAAGGTTAAAAACTGATGACATTTAAATTTAATATCTTTTTTTATGCAAATGCAACTCTATAGGACTTTTGACATTTCATTTATAGAGGTACTACCAATATTTCACATATATTTAGCTCTTTAATTAATAAAAATACTACTAAGTTTGATAACTTCCATCCAAAACTCCACTGCTACTTTCTCACGGTCCTGTGTCTCAGCGCGCTGAGCGTGGAGATCAGCGACGGCCGTCTGTCGTCGCACGTGCGCGCGCTGTCCGCGGCCACGTGCGCCTGCCTGCACGTGCTCGGCGCCCGCACGCACGTGCACTCGCACGCGCTCACGCTCTTCTGCATCAACTGCAGGTGAGTCGTTACAGGACGAGCTGACACTCTTCAGGGCCTCAAGTCTGCTTTATTTAGTAAGGTGGCACACTATTACGATTCTATTACAAATCAATAACGATCTACACAAACTTCGTATTCTTCTAATACGATTCACAGAAACGATCAATAATGAATAGACTACCGTTTTGTTGATTATCAAGACACAATCGTAACACGGTTGAAGAATGTAATACCAAAATATCCAATTACTAACGACTGCATTGCAGTTCGATTGTTTTTTCAATCGTATGCGAATGGTCTTATTTAGTTAGCAGACTACCAAGAGTGTCAAACTATCCAATCGAGATCCAATTGCGACTCGATTCATGCTATTGTAAAATAGCGGACTTGAGGCCCTGTATTAACTGCGTGTGAGTTGTTAGAGAATCGGTATGATTCAGGTGCTGACACACGTTTTGTATCATTTATAGGTGAAAATGATGTATGATTGAAAACGTACTAGTGTGAATGTACTTGGGTGTAAACTGCAGGTAAGTTGGACGAGAGAAATGGTGCATGATTCAGGTGCAGACACTGTAATATCTGCAGGTAAGCATGGTGTATGATTGGGGAGGTGCAAGGTGAATGTGCTTTTGTGGTAACTATAGATTTGTTGGAAAAGAAGAGACGCCATGGTGTCGTTGTTCTTCTGTATTAACGAAAGTAAACGTAGGTAAGTTGGCGAGAGAAAACGTGCAAGTGTGATTGATCCTCTGTGGTAATTGCAAGTACGATGAGTTAGATGGCGCAAGGTAGGCTCTACGAGTTAATACGTGCAAGTGTGACGGATTTTTGTATTTACTACAAGTAATGCTAAGGTCACACTAACGGAACACTGCGACGCTGCAGTGCAAATATTTCTCGCGTTGAGAAATTTATAGGTCGACAAATTCTTTAAATTAGACGAGTCTTAAATATTAATGGAAATTATACAAGAATATTATAAGTATATTATTCTCCATTACCTTTTAAAATTAAGATAAGGCATTCAAAATATTTACCTCAAGTTACTTCAATAACATTTTAAATTTAGTTTAGATACTCATAAAATAACAAGTCTTGACTGACTGACTGATTCATCATCGCCGAGCTAAACTATTATAGTTAGGGCTATGAAAGGGCCTTTTATGATGTAAGTGCACTAAGAAAGGAATTTTAGAAATCCCTACGGGAAAAGCAGCTGACGGTGAACCCGCAGGGCGAAATGCTAGTTAGTACCAAATGTAACGATACATAAAGTTCGTACCAATTTTCACCAACCAATTTCCACTATATTTAATATTATTTAACTCATTCACAATAATGACATATTTTTACCTCTTGCAGGAATATGCTGCAAGAAGCACACGATAAATTCACAGAACTAACGGAATTATTATTGACCTGTAAAAATAGCATATCTAATTAAACTACTGCATATATTTATTATAATACAATATCATTTATGTGTATAGAAAATCTATTTAAGCTTAGGAAATATCTTAATGTAAATACATATTCTATTTAGTTTACGTTGCTTTGTATCATATGATTATAATTTGATAAGATTTAAACCTAATTGAAACATATTTGTCCAAAGGCATTTAAAATTATAAAAGAAATGGAAAAGGATTAACCTTTTCGAAGGTCCTTTTTCCTTATTTTTTTCAGATTTAAACTTATTCTTATTTTTTAGGTAAAGTTTAATGCAAACTAAATATATATTCTATTAAAATTATTATTTGTACTTTACGTTGTAAAAATGTAAATAGGTGTAAACTTTTTTATGGTCCTGTGACCATATACCTTTATCTAATAATGTCTGGTATCTTAGAGGGATGTGTTTAAACAACTGAGTGTATAATATAAACATTATAAGCATTTGTATATACTTATCTGACCCTCCTGATTTAATATTAAACAATGTTGACAGTCTATATGTCAAAATTAATGGGTATATTAGCTAAACTGACAAATATATCTGTTTTAGTGCTAAAGTACTAAATTCAAATCTATTTGATGATCATGATAGTGTTATTTCTTATTGTTTTCTATATATGCTATAGGAAAAACGTTTAAGAAATAAAATGACAATTGAGACAACGTTTAGTGCCTATTATTGTGTGTTGCGGTCTCTGTTTTTGATCATTTGATTGACGTTCATAATTATCTCATCGTTGATAGCGAATTTTTAATATCGTTATTCTAGTTTTCTGTAAATAGATTAGAGGGTAGGTAAAATATACATGCAAAATAAATAATATGTTTTTAGTCTACATTTTCCAGAACTACTGTAGTAGTGTACTGTAACAGTCAAAATCAATTTTCTTAAAATGTTCTTATAACTAAAAATGCGAAAAGATTCTTGTAACGTTTATATTTGATCGAAATAGCGCTTAATGTCAAATTTAACTTGAAATATTGCAGCTTAAATATAACCAACAAAATCCCGCGATGTTTTGCGCTTCATTCGTTTAACTGTTTTTATATATTAAAATATTTTGTGATTTTATTTAATGCACGACCCTGTTTCTGATTTAATTCACTTAAGCCAAACTTAAAATAATTTAATCCCGCAATACGATTGTTTACTAGACATTGCTTAAACGCATACCGTTTTATTTTTCGATGCGCTTACTTAGTTAAGTTCAAAGCATCGGGAAATAAATAGGTATGAAAATTGTCTAAGCTACCTTGTCAAGATGTTAGTATAGCTAAACGTAAATGACTTTGTACCTGACTTATTCTTAAACCTCGCATAATGTGTGATTGCTATATTTTAAGTTGAGTTTAGTCAGTTTTCTCTGAATCAGGGTCGTAATCACGCAATTAACTTAGATTCTAAAACCTTGTTTAGTAAAAAGCGGTATGTAATCCCCATGTGTTAATGTAAATTGTAATTGTACATTATATTTCTAAAACTTACATTAAGTTCTGATTCTTTAAGACTGAAATAGTTATACTTGTATCTCTTTAAATGTATATGAAGTTTATATGTATTGTTAGATATTAAAATAGTCATTTGTATTTTCTTTAATATGTACAAGTCTGATAAAAACTTTAAGGGTGCGTTCAAAAACAGAAAAGGAGATGCCCATTTTTTTCATATAGGCTGGGCCGTAGGTTACCAAGCAGAACGGTTTTTATATATGTGGACCGTGTATTTAGATAGATTAAATTGCACATATCAAATGAATTTTAACGGGCCCCGTTTTTTCAAAATAATTTAAAAACGATTATTTTGTCCGTTACGTGTTTTGAGATGGCAACATTTTTTTGATTCAAAATAATGTCATTGTCAAAATATTTGATTGACAGATCTGGCAGACAGACAAATGTCATGGTCGGCGGGGCTATTGCGTAAGCCAATGGTAATCGAATGTCATATATTAAACAATTCTGGAAAGGGTTCAAATTAATGAAAATCATCACGGTTTTGGGCTTAATAGATGGCGACATTTATTATTATCTACGTATTAATTCAAAAAACTTTATATTTCATCAATTTGAGCGTTATCTAGAATTGTTGAAAAAATGACATTCGATTACAATTGACTTACGCAGTAGCCCCGCAGACCGTGATTGAATAAAATGACAATGTCAGAATTGACTTAAGAATTATGTAATTATTGCCAGGTAATAGATCCTGAAAAATACATACTTAATACGAATTATACATATTTTTGGAAAATTAAATGTTAAAAAACAGCGTTTATAAATAATTAAAATATTGATTTCGATCAGTAGAATCCTAATTATCATCAAGCAAGCCGCAATGTGTAAAATATCCTTCAAAATATGAACTTTTTGAATGGTCATTATAGAGAACTAAATATTTTTTTTATAAAAAATTGTGCCCTTTAAAATTTTTTGGTAAACGGAATTAGGCTGTTTATAAGGTCATTAAACCATGACACCAAAAATTGTTCTGCTTGGTAACATAGAGCCCAAGCTTTGACCATGTCCTTTCTATACAGGTTCTCTTCTTCGAATTTTTGTTCATAGAAAAACTTGTTTTAGGTTCAAGTTAGTTTACCTTTAAAGTTTTTGTCTGAAAAATAAAATACACACTGAAATATTTAAGTGTCCATTTGTATTATATGCCTATAAAGTTAATTTTATTAAGTAACTAACCGAATGATCAAACCTTGACTTGTTACGAGATTGTAAGGCTTACCTTTACAAAGTAAATCTTCTACTAATTTGAAGGTCATTTTATTTAGTGTGATATTGATTTTGGGTATTGCTTTCTTGGTTGTGATATTTTTTTAACAAGTTTTCAATATTGGCAATATAACAAATTAATGTTTCCTTTAGTTTTAATTTCTGCCTTTATAAATTAAACACATATTAGTAGTTAAGTACATGTAGTTTAAGTAAAAATAGATAAAGGTGTTTTTAGCGCCACTAAAGGTGAGACTAAATAATTGAAGAATCTGTTTCGGTTTCACCTTTATGACGCTAATATCATATCGATGTGCCCCATAGACTTAATTGTTAGTAGTTAAATAAATGTGTAGATATTTTCTAATAATATTTTGTGTAAATTTTCACTTCTAATGTTTTTTTACACTATTCATAAAATACGAACTTGTTTTGGAAGCACATGCAATTCAGTTGACTATATATTTATTTTAAACCCACCTACTGTGATTTGTTACGGACGATTATTTACAAATTATATGATCTGTCTCCTGTAAATGGCATGGACTGCATTACAAGACATTAAGAACCAAGCTGTTGATTATAATTTAAATAAAATGTCGTATAAAAACTGATCTTTAATTTTATCCTACGGAAGTTCTACCAGTCTTTGATAAATCTAACTAAATTTAATTTAAATAGATCTTTAGCAATAATATTTCATGTTCTAAAAAGACGTCGCGTGATGTTAAAAAAATCACCAAAACGAACGTTGGCACGCAAATAGCACGTATAGCGCGCTGATAGCAATTTCGGACCGTGATAATTGTCAGTTTTCTTGACACTGACACATAACATAATGCCTCTTCTACACTACTCACGAAGTTCCTCGGCGAAATACTCGGCCGAAGTTGACTGAAGTCCGAAGTGCTACTCTATCTACACACTAGTTCAACTTCGCGATCGCGAGGAGCTCATTCATGTAGCGTTACCGGTACCCTGTGCACGTTTTTTATCATGGACGCTCAAGTAGCAGCTGCCTTAGCAATGTGCTCTCTCACGTATTATAACTACGAGTATACTTATCTCACGAAGATGACTAAAAAGAAAAGGAATAAAAGAACCGTACTTACAGATAGACAGAAAATAGTACAAATTAATTATATCGAAACTAAAAAAAATCCATACTAAATTCCTTGTTGAAGTCGGCCGAGTAATGTAGAGAGGTAGTTGGTGAAAGCACTTCCGAAGTGCCACTTCGGGTAACTTCGTGCCTTTTAACTCGGGCGCAAAAACCGACAACAAACAAAAATGGATGTCGGAGTCGGCCGTGGCGAGGTAAAGTTGGGAAAGGTAATCCGAAGTGCATCTCTACATTATTCTATTCGCCTAACCTCGTCCGACTTCACGTATAGTGTAGAGGAGGCATAATTTTTAAATTTTTCAATAATCGATCTTTTTCCGATTTGCTTGTTAAGACTTTATTTTCAATAAAAATACAAACCCAATCATGGAAAACAAATAAGTCACCATAATACTCGATCTTTTATAATTTTAACTAATTAAAGTTGTTTTTACTACTAAATCAAAGTATCAGGTATTAAAAAAGATATTTATTTCCGTTACATTACATTTCAGGAATAACAAATAACTACTAGACGTATTTGGATGAAACTTTACAGTAAAATACAGAATAGCATATAGGGTACTTATTTTTACTTTTCATTCTCACGGAAAATCGAATTCCATGCGAATGGAGTCGCGGGCGGCCACTAGTTGTACATAATCGTAACAGAAAAAATCGAATCACGATTTTTGAGGGAGATATATCGATTCCATGGATCGATGCAGTACACTATATCGATTAAAAAATCGTTTTTTTTTTGGTCTAAGAAATCGATTCTTCGATTAATCGATCTCAGATCGCCATCCCTACCCTGACTGAAGGCAGGCAAGCAAAATCAAAAGATATTTGTTGGAAAACGGCGGGAAGTTTCGCGAAGCGCGGGTGTATTTTTTCAGCTGAAAATTTTTAATTTCTTAAATAGAGTGCAATTGAGTTGGAGGTTTCATAAAAACTGTATTTAAGTATTTCTTACTTGTATTTATATGTAGTTTGGTAGTTTATTAGTGTTTTTCTTCAAAAATCGGTGAGTTTCAATTTTTCATACTTTTTGGATGTAGTTGCTTGGAGTACCTAAAATGAATGATCCACCAGATCCTGGAGGCGGAAGCCTCCAGGTGGGTTACAATATCGAAATCGAGTCGAGTATGGACACGGACTGTTCATCAAAAATCGAAAGTGGCGCTAAAAAAAGGCGAACACTTAGAACTTCAAAAGTTTGTAAGCACTGCAATAAAAAAAGAAAACGCAATGGAAAAGACGATATCGATGGATGTGCGTGCAAAGATGATTTGCCTTTTCAACGAGACACGACACTAACATGCCCTAAACCAATAGACACAGCAGATTTACCTTTAAAAAATTTACCAATCACTACCACGACACTAATGCTAAACATACATTGAATGTACATTTTTTTATGAATAGAAACGTTATCTATAACAAAATTGATATTTGATTAAGCCCTAAAATAGTAGCGCGTAAACTTTTTGTATACACAGATCTCGCACCGTACGTCATACATGTTCAGCGTTTAGAGTCTTCTCCTAACAGCGGCACCACCTTTCACCCCATCAATTTTGGCAATTTCTTAAAAAAAAATAACTTTAAAAATATCATTAATGGAAGTGTTAAAAGGCTTGGCCGTAACAGAATGACACTTAGTTTTTCTGATTTTAAAAATGCAAATTTGTTCCTGTCTTCTGAACATTTAAAAAATGAGAATTATAAAGCATTTATTCCTTCATACAATGTTACCAGAATAGGTATTGTTAAGGGTATTCCTACTGATATGACTTTTGAAGAAATAAAAAATTCAGTTTGCTCACCTATAGGTTGTGGAGAAATTTTAAAATTGCGTAGGTTAAACTATAAGACAACAGTTGATGGTGTGCCAACGTGGAATCCATCACAGTCAGTTGTGTTTACTTTTGACGGTCAAATGCTACCTAAACGTCTATTTATGTTGTATAATACTTTACCTGTTTCACTTTATATATATCCTACCATTCAATGTTACAATTGTTGCCGATATGGTCACACTAAAATGCAGTGTAGGTCTAAACCGCGCTGTTTTAAATGTGGTCAAGAACATCCAGGAGATAGTTGTTCTATTAATGAAAATGAAGTTGTTTGTTGTATGTGTAATGGTTCTCATTTTGCTACGAGTAAAAGCTGTCCAGAATTTGACCGCCAAAAAAAAATCAAAACATACATGGCTGAGAACTGTGTTGCATATACAGAGGCCATCAAGTTTTTCCCAACTGTTAACAAGCCTTACTCTGAAGTTCTTTCTTCAACATTTATTTCTAAACCTAAACCACAATATACATCTAAACCTCAGTATACACCTAAAATAAACAAAACTCCTGAAAATGTATCATATAAAAAAACTGTTTATCACAAGCCCCGCAGCATTCCTAAACTGGAAAAGGGTTATGACATTGCTGCCCATAACAACATTATTAAAGATTTCAATATGCCCTCAACATCTACTGGAACTTGTCTTATAAATCCACATAAAACATCACAAAGCGATCTAATAGAATATTTTAATAATACAATAAATAATTAAAAAAATTTTATTTCTCAATTTTTAGTACATTCACCGTCCAACGTTGCACAATTTAATGACTCTATTGATCAATTAACTTCTGATGATGGATCCCAAGATTCAACATATAATTCAGTGGAACTGCAGAAGCGCAGTAAACAAAAAAAATGAATTAATATACATGGTTAATACATACTCACCATTTATATTTTGTCTTTCTGAAACCTGGCTTATGCCGGGTATGTTTTTTAACCTACCAGGTTTCTCTTGTATAAGAGAAGATAGGCATGATGGATATGGTGGAGCCGCCATACTCATCAAAAATGGCCTTATTTATAAAGAAATAGATATGCCTTCACATAGTGAAGATTTTTCAATTTTAGGTATAATTATAAACAATATGATTTTAATTTCTATATATGTTCCTAGACCTACAACACAAATTTTTACTGAAATCAAAAATATTTTAAGTAGACTATCTCAACCTATTTTAATACTAGGGGACATAAATTGTCAACATCGTGTATGGGGTAGTACATTAACTAATACTAAGGGTAAAAAATTATTTGAACTTATTGATGATTTGAACTTTTGTGTTTTAAACACTGGTGTGCCAACACGACGCACTGCACCTAACGAAAACATAAGTGCAGTTGATCTGTCTATTTGCTCCCCTAGTCTAGCATCTTCTCTAGATTGGTCCCTCTGTCACTCAACTCATGGTAGTGACCATTTTCCAATTTTTATTTCCATGCCCTCATTAACCATTAATATACCTAAACCAAAACCGCGAATGAAATATCGGATTGTACAAAAAGAATGGCCTAATTTTGCAAGTAAAGTCGAAAACAAAGTTCTTAATTTACCAGATATATGTCCTGGGGAGGAAGAGTTATGTTGTAACAAATTAATTGAAGTTTTAAAATCAACAGCCAACGAAGTGTTTCCTTTAAAATCAAACCGAACTAGTAAAACTCCCTCACCACCTTGGTGGGATAATGAATGCACTTTAGCTATAAAAAAAAGGAAACAGGCAGAAAAAGATTATGACAAGAATATGACCATTCAAAATTACCGTAATCTTAAAGATGTTACTAAGAAAACTAAACATCTTTTGAAAACTAAAAAATCTGAAGGCTGGAAATCATTTTGTGCAAGCATTTCGCCTCATACCCCATCATCCATAGTTTGGCAAAACATCAAGAGATTCCGTTCAGCTATTTCTCCACGTAAATTTAGTTTGCTACCAAATAATTTGATTGAACCATTTCTTGATAAACTAGCACCACCATATGTGCCTGAAAACAATATAGTTAGTAATTATAGCATTTCTGAATCAAACCCTTCCGATTTATGCAAACCTTTTTCTCTATTTGAACTAAAAGGTGTCCTTAAACATTTAAAAGATTCCTCTCCAGGGGAAGACGGAATACCCTACTCTTTTATTAGCAATTTAAATGATTTTTCTTTTATATATTATTTGGATCTAATAAATACTGTTTTCGAAACTGGTAATATTCCATCAGCCTGGAAAATTCAAACAGTCATTCCAATTTTGAAACCGAACAAACCTCCTTCTGAGTCATCTTCATATCGTCCAATAGTTCTTTCATCAGTTCTTTCAAAAATTTGTGAAAATTTAATTAAAATCCGTTTAGAATGGTTTGTAGAGCATTACAAATTACTAGGAAATAGTCAATATGGATTTCGAAAAGCCAAAAGTACTACCGATAACATTGCATTACTTACAACCGATATACGTTTAGCTTTCAGTAAAGGACAATCAACAGTCGCTTCTTTCCTTGACTTAAGTTCGGCCTATGATGATGTATTACATCCAATTTTAAAAACTAAGTTGATTGCATTAAAAGTTCCTGCAAAAATAGTTAATTTCATTTTACAGTTAATTTCTGAACGCACCATTAACTTGTTTATTAATGATAATAAATTTAGTCGTAACTTATTTAAGGGGTTACCACAGGGCTCGGTATTAAGTCCTCTGCTATATAACATATATACTTATGATCTAGAACAATACGTCAATAATGTAAACATTTTACAATATGCAGACGACTTAGTTTTATATGTTTCAGACAAATCTATAGAAGATGCGACTGTAATTTTAAATAGGGCACTAGTTAAATTAAAACAGTGGCTCCAACTTAACGGATTTCAATTGTCGGCAAATAAAAGTACTGTTATGTTATTCACTCGAAGAAGATTAACGCCCCCTATAAATATTTCATTAGATGATATACCGATTATGTGTAAACCAGAAGTGAAATACCTAGGAGTTATTCTGGACTCAAAACTTTCAGGTCTTCCCCATTGTAAATATATAGCTGAAAAATGTCACAGACGGATAAATATTTTAAGGTGTCTTTCTGGTATCTGGTGGGGAGCACATCCTTTCTGCATGAAGTTACTATATAATGCTATAATAAGAAGTGTCCTAGACTACGGAATTTTTCCTTTAGAGCCTCTCTGTCAGAATGGATTAGTATTGTTAGACAGAATACAATCAAAAGCTCTCAGAATAGTCTGTGGAGCAATGAAAACAACCCCAACAAACGCCTTACAAGTAGAATGTGTGGATCCTCCTTTGTTTTTAAGAAGACAATATCTTTCAGATAGATATATTTATAAATGTGTACAGTTTAAAGGCCATCCAATTGTTAAAAAAATAGAAAAATTAATTAAATTAAATTCTTGTAAAAAACGTTCTTGTTTAGTTACATCTTTCGTTAAGTATCAACAACTAGAAGCTCCTGTTTTCATGATATCCAACCTTCCTTTGTTCGAATTTAAATATGAGACCTTAATATTAAGCCCTAGTATTTTACTTAATATTTCTGTAAGTAAAGGAGATTCTGAAGCTAATTCAAACTTTCTAAATATCATTAATACCAGGTTTGAGAATCATGATTTCATTTTTACTGATGCCTCAAAACTCTCAGTCAATAGCTGTGTTGGTGTTGCAACTTATCATCAACAATACAACATTAAACAACAAATAAAACTTCCACCTGAAACCTCTGTTTTTACCGGTGAATTTTATGGTTTGCTGAAGGCCACTGAATACATCTTATTAGCAAAACTTAAAAAAACAATAATTTTTACAGATTCTTTAAGTTCTCTACAATCTTTATCTAAATTTGCGTTTAAAGATAAATCCAATCTTTCCATCATTTTTTGCATTCGGGATAAGTTGTTTCAATGTTATGAAAGAGGATATGAAGTTACTTTTGCCTGGATACCTGGTCACAGTGGTATTTCAGGTAATGATAAAGTTGATAAATTTGCTAAGGATGCGGTGGAATGTGGTGACCTTGTGCCATATCAAAATTTTAGTCAAGATTTGGTAGCCCTATCCAGGGTTGACCTTCTGAAAAGTTGGGATCACCTCTGGAAGGAGACTTCCAAGACTAAAGGAAAATTTCTCTTTAATATTCAACCTTTTATTCCCGCTAAACCATGGTTTTTTAAATTAAAGTTTTGCAAAAGAGCTACTAGTGTCTTGTCTCGTTTGAGATTGGGTCATACTTGTACCCCAAAACACCTTGCAAGAATGAAAATAATTCCATCAGATATTTGTGAATGTGGCACTGACATAGGTGACATGAACCATATCTTTTTTAAATGTCCATTGAACGATCGTACCTCCTTTATGCAGTCCTTGTCCTCACTTGTTCCTTTACCTACATCCATCCCAACTTTGCTATCATCCTCAAACTTATTAGTATATAATACATTGTTTACTTTTATAATTATAAATAATATAAAAATTTAAGTATAATATATAAATCAATAGTACCTATATAGTTATAGTTTGCTCCGCTGGTTATAAAAAAATATATAATATCTTTCTCTACTAGTTTACTTAATTTTTTATTGTATGTATTTTCATTGTATTTGTAATTTGAAACATTTACTGTAATTTGAAATATTTACATGTATTTTAAACCTTCCTAACTCCATTGTATCTTTAATATTGTTCCGATTTCCTGTTTACTTTATTCCTAATTTCCCAAAGTTTTTTTATAAAACCATAACTTGAGATTGGCACAATGTGCAAATGCACCATGGCCATAGAAGAAAAAAAAAAAAAAAAAGATATTTGTTTACAAATAAGTATGTTGTAAATAAATGTTTCATAATGTCTAATTTTCGTCAGATAGTTTTAAAATGTTACTGCCGGTTTTATAGTGCTCAAAACATTAAGAAGAAGTTACCAATTTTATCCTGCAGGCGACCGGAGTTCAATCATTTCGAGGGCCAAACTTACAGCAAGTTTGATGGCATTAAACTAGCTTCTAAGGGTTGGACGCATCCTAAATCTAGAGGGGATTACTTTATAGTTTATAAAAATGCAAACAACACTGTCGAACGTGAGATATTCAGGAAAAGTTTTCAAGAAGTTGGTGTTCGAAATGAGTTGATTGAGGTTATAAAGGAGCATGGTTTATCTGAGCCCACGGTTATTCAAGCAAAGGCAATTCCTAGCATTCTAGATGGTAATAACACTGTGGTGACGGCGGAGACGGGATGCGGCAAAACATTAGCTTATTTGTTGCCAATATTCCAACATATTTTAGAATGGAAGCCTAGTTTGCCTGAAGAGTTCAACAGTCCACTTGCTGTTATTATAACACCAAATCGTGAACTAGGTATGTTTTATCTAAAAGACACGCAAGTAAATATATGGCTTGCTTATTCTAAATATATTTTCTATATAATTTATGTTCATATTCCTATAATTTACAGCTATACAGATCAGTGAAGTTGCACAAAGTATAGCACAAAACCTAAACATAAATGTGTCGTCACTGGTTGGTGGAAAGACAAAGAAAAAGCTTTTAGACCCTCCTATTGAGTATTCAGATATATTAGTTACCACACTTGGTGCCTTCAGTAAACTGGTTACAACCGGTGTGTACAAGATTCATAATGTGCATCATGTAGTGTTAGACGAAGCAGATACAATGCTTGATGACAGTTTCATAGAAAAGCTGACACATGTTATGCGGAAGTTTGCTGTAAGTATTATTATTATACAATCTATTCATTAATTATTTCAAACATTGAGGATGATTAGATTGACAAAAGCATAATTTTGCAATATCATAATGGTAAATTCCACATAAAACTTTAAAAAATCCAAGAACAAAAATATGCATTATGCAATATTGTGGGACAAAGATGGTTTTAATTTTTTGCATAATTATTTCAACCATAGTTTGAAAATGCAATTTTTTTTTTCTTTCTTATTAACCATATTTATATAAAGTTTGTTGATTGTAGATAGAGTACAAAGTGAACATTCAAGTGCCTCCACAAGGATGTCAGCTGACACTAGTGAGTGCGACCATGCCTCACGAGCTTCCGGAATCAGTCAATTCATTTGTAGCACCAGAATCTCTGAAAACTGTTACAACTTCCAATTTACATCGGGTTCTACCACATGTACCCCAAAAGTAAGTGGTTTGCTTTCTGTATAAAAAACCATATTTAATAACACCATACATCATATTTAAGGGGGGTTAGGCAGTCAGCGAAAATTCAGATTTCGCTACGATTCTACGCCTTAGGCGGGGGGGTCGGGGAACGCGGTTCCTATAGAATCAACGGCCTCGAAACACATTTATCATCAAAAAGTTAATAAAATGATCAATTTCTCAGAAATCTAAAACAGTCACGACATAGAAAAGGTAAAAATCTATCAGTATGCGATTTTATAATACTTATTATTGTAAAACACCATCTTAATGTGCATTTATATGAAATTTTAGAGATGACTTCAGAATTTTTTTCTATCGAGCAAAATTATTCCAATCGTGTTTTTAAAACAGTCATCCCATCACATTTACGTTCTTTATTATATATTTGAAATATCAGTGCGAAATATCATATATTTTGTAAGTAACAGCTAATAGAAAACGGCTAATTCTGCCGTTTTCAGTTACTAAGGGCCCTTAATAAGTCCTAAGATATTGTTGCGTTTAGGTTAACTAAATAATGTGTTAAATTTTATTAATATTATGTATATACATGTTACAAAATCATAGTCAAAATCCACGAATATTTTAGCTGATGTCTTCAGAATGTTTTATAAATAAATTGTTACCTTATGCATGTAATTTGAAATTTTAAATAAACAATTTGTAGACTTGTGCATGTAAATTTTACTGAGGTTTTTTAAGAATTTATTAACTTTCAGGTTCCTCCGTATTGGCAAAGCACAGAAACCACTTGAGTTACTCAAACTAGTACAGGCTGATGTTAACATGAAAAGGCCTACAATGATATTCTCCAATCAGACTTCCACTTGCGACTTTGTGTCAATGTTTCTGAACGAGAATAATATAGAATGTATCAATATTAATGGACAGATGTCTGCGCAGATCAGATTAGGAAAGTTTGAACAGTTTAAGTCAGGGAAAGTGAATGTGATCTCTTGTACGGATATTGCATCAAGAGGGTTGGATACTATAAGGGTAAGTGTATTTAAACACAGGGGTGTATCTATAGTCTAATTAGGTAGGTATTTAGATGCCTCGGTGCTGAATACAGCATCACCACCTGTGCTGTGCCTAATGCTGGTCAAAAGTCTTAGAGTTTTGTACCTTAGCTAGGTGACTTATCCTTCAATATCTTTTATAATATGCACATAACGTATAGAATGGCCTCACTGAATTCGAAGGCAATTAAATAAAGGTGTGTTTATGCCACATTCTTACTTTAACTTACCATTATTTCCTTCTTTTCAGACGCAACACATTATAAACTACGATTTCCCTCTTTACACCGCTGATTACGTACACCGATGCGGCAGAACCGGTCGATTAGGTTCCCCACGCAACTGCTCAGTAACAAGCCTTATTGCCTGGCCCAGAGAGATCAAAGTCGTACAGAAAATTGAAACAGCCATCAGGAAACACACAGAACTACCGAGTGTTAATGGCAATATTAGCAGACTCATTGAAGATAGACTTGTTAAGATGGAAATGGGTCAAGGTAAAATGTAAAAAGTGTCATAAATTTAGTAGCTTAATAATAAATTAATATGTTGAAGATATTTATTATTTTTATTTATTATTATTATGCATGCTGTTGTAATTCCTGAAGTTGTTACTGACAGAGCCTCTCAATTAGAAACATAGCAAATACTTTATTACTTTTTTATTATTTTCTACTATAGTTCTGTAACTTTAAGTATGTATATAAGCAGGTTTCAGTAAGTAATATAAGTGAAGGTAGAAATGACAATAAAACAAAGTTTCAAATCTAATATAGATCCAAAAATTTATTATAAGATACAATAAAGGGTAGAACTTGTAAAATTTGAACACTTTCCTAGGACCACACTTTATACATTTTGGATATTGAGGGAATCTTTTGACCAAAGGCCAAAATTTACGCTTTCATTACAAGGAACGTCGAGGTGTAAGATTTGTAGGAATGGCTAAGTTTGGAATGTCAATTTTACGTAAATATATTTTTTAAAAATTTAATTGATATCACCCCATTAATACACTCATATTCACTCTTTGCGTTTTTATCATTCCATACCATGCACCGCAATCACATTAAAATGGTAGAAGACCAGAAAAACAGACATTTCTAAAAATAAACTCGAATATACTCTCACTACACAATTATACGTTATTACTACATTTATTGCTGTTTCCTTTTCTTGTAGGCCAGTCATTTATTTTTACATTTAATAAGAAAATAATTTGTACATTCTAATATCTACTTATTGCCGCGTGGATGGTCCTGGCCTCGCGTCTTCTGAGGACTTCCACCTGCTCTGCAAGATGGCGACTTTAGACTCGTCGGAGACGTTCTGATGGCTGAACCTTCGCTGTTCATCTTGAATCTTCGCTGATATGCTAAACACGCTGTCTGCGCTTGTCTTTCTTCTGGTGTCGAGAGTGGTCAAACTATTGCCGCTTGTAGGCGAGATTCTGTGGGGAAACCGTGGAGAACCTTTGATTTTCTCCGTAGAACTCTGATGTGATATTGATTTCCTATGAGTCGCGGGTAGAACGAAATTGACTTTTGTTTCTGGTTCGGCTGTGTATTTCTGTGTTGCTGAGGATACTCGTCTATCTGGTTGATAATTTGAGCAGCAAGGATCATCATCGGTTACTCGTATGATCGGCCCACTCCTAGCGTAGGATTCCCTTCGCAATCTCGTTTCTATATTTGGCACATGAAGAGTATTGCAGGACACCACCATAGAGTGTTTTCTCGACCCTGGTACAAGACCCGCAATCATGCCGACGTGCATTTTGAGGGCCGCTGCTATACTCTGATTGGTTGGATCTGCTATTGACATTGTAGAAGCTTTTCTACTCGATGGTCTACTCCCGAAGAAACTCTTGAGTCTTTTTAGGAGGCCTTGGTTTTCCTCCCGCTTGTTTAGGCAAAGATTGTACAGGTCTATAGCTGGTTGTGATTTTCGATAGTTAAGTTTGGGTTGTGAGCTGAAGCTGACGGAGTTGCGCCCTCGGAAGGCTTCTGCGGAAGGCCAGCTGGCGCGGGGTATGACGGGTGGTAGTACAGACAGCAGGAGCATTGGTAGACCACCGCTGACACTCGGTGTTCGCCTGTCTTTACCCCTTCCTTCTTCTTCAACTGTGTTAAGCTCAGCCTGAAACAAAATAAGGTTATTTATAGAAAAATTAAAAGGGAGAGAAAATATACCAAAGACTCGTAAAAAACCTTGCTTACCCGTCTATGTAGGGCAATCGAATTGTCAGAACTATTATGCGACAATGGTTCAGCCAAAAGTCTTTCTAATCTTGCGATTTCCTTATCCAGTGCCGCCGCTTCCCTTTTGTAAACTTTATTCTGTATTTCTATCCGAAAGTGCAGCTCCTGTGTTTCATCTGTTACGAATCTTCTTGTCTTACATTCTAATCGAAGTCCCATGCTTTGAATTACGGGGTCTTCTTCAACTGCAATATTCATTTAAAAATGATAAAATTAAATTGATGATATTTTTAAAACTCAAATTGTTTATCTTGAAGTACTCACTGTTTCGTTTTATAGCTAAGATTTTTGGCAAAAATAGGAGACATAAAGTTGATGTAGTAGTAATTAGAATGAGGCTAGTTATAGATATGTACGCCAACGTGGCTCGATCTGATATTATGGTCCCAATCACCACCACACTGGCACTTGTGATGACCACTGAATAAACGCTTATGCCAATATATTTGGAGTCATTTAGAGCTGATATTTTCACATTCCTAGTTTCCCAAGCCATGTATACTCCAACTATTAAAAGCAATCCTTTGTAGGCGTATAGAGCTATAAGCCATCCAGTAGTGTTTTGCGATTTGCATACTTCAATCTGAAAGGCAGGAACCTTGACATTATTCCCTTTAATTACGTAGACAAGTTCGCTTGTATTAAATTACAAATATTTTACCTGGGGTTGGTAAACTACGCTTCGCTCCACGGGACTAATTTCTACCGTTAAATTCTTGAGATGCCTTTCCATTGGATCAAGTATTGCCCATAGCGTTACTATCATACCATCTATCACAAGCAGAGCGCAGACCAAAGATATTAAAGGCGTGTCCTGCAGAAGTTTAGTTTTACAAACTCCGCTACGATTACTGAAATAATAAAATATATAAATGAAGAGATTATGTTCATCTATGATGTAAAACAGCCTTAGTTGTATTAATATTTGATGTCGCCACAGCGCGGACTTTACGGATAAAGTTGCGTACTAGCCGACACAAATATTTAATGTTCTAGGAGTACGCGCTTTCTGAGCTTATATCCAAAAGGGCATACCTCACAAATATTCTGTGAACTCTATAAGTTTTGGCAAACATCGATCCAAAGGCTAATGAAAATCCGGCCGATAGGATGTACACCCTCGCCTGAAATAAATAAACGAAATTATTTTCGGCATTAATATTGAAGCTTTTAAAGTGATCTGATATTGACGTACAGTATTGTTATAAATTGTATGATTTGCACATTTACGCTGTTAATATTTAACAAGCTGAATTGGAGATTCGAATTCTGATTTAATAAATGATTAATGGCTTGTAATACATAATAAAA
This sequence comes from Emmelina monodactyla, assembly GCA_916618145.1. Lineage (NCBI taxonomy): Eukaryota > Metazoa > Arthropoda > Insecta > Lepidoptera > Pterophoridae > Emmelina > Emmelina monodactyla. Next base: position 1,444,924 of record OU745300.1, read on the forward strand.
CTATATAGATTTAAGCAAGGACGGATCTGATTGTTCGTGAATATTTAATGGGAGAATTTGAGTATGATGTTAAGATTACAGACAGGCTTTGAATTTGGGACAAAAGACGTAAATTAACCTACAGTACACATAGCTGAGAAGGGGATGTGAGATGGTAGATTGGAGTTGTCGACACCAAGTAATGCCACAGCGGTGTATACCAGCACGCAGCCGATCAAAGTCATGTTGTTGAGACGAGGCGAAGACAGCTTTATGGATCTGTAGAAGAAAAAGAGATGCATTTTTACTTACATAGATCCATATCGGATTCGTTTGAAGCTAAGTTGTTACCTTCGTTTACTATAGTGAAGATTAAACGCCAAAAACCCCAAGGCTAGAGCAACGCCAGCTGCCGCTAGCGTAGCGACTGCCAGCCTGGCTGGAGCCCATACACTGTCCACGCGTAGGACTAACACCCTCCTGGCTGCAGGTATCCCACCAGCCCATTGGGCCCTGGTACACTGCCGGCAAGAAGTTTCGATCCCGTGGGTGTAGAGGGCAACTATTTTTGGACGACCACCTTGTATTTGATAAAACGCTGATGTCCCGATTCTGTCAGCTCCGTTGAAAGACACTGGACCCTAAAAAGTGGATTTACTATATAATTTTAATTTCGTTGAAATTTAAATCTTATTGATGTTTTAACTTACCGAAACACCCATAAAGCTTAAATTTCCAATCTGGTTTAAGAACTCCTCAGCCATATCGTTGCGATCGTAGTCAAAGTAGCTGAGGCCATATTTCCAATTTTTGTTCAAAGTTTCATTCTTTTCACTCATCTCCTGACTCCTCCATAGTGATTCCGCTTTACTCAAGGCTAAGGCTATAGACCATACAGCATCATAGGTATGCGGTGCAAATTGAGAAACGTATGAGCCCGATTTTTCCATTTCTAGCCGGAACATGTCGTTGGTCTACAAATATATAGGGTATAAAAAGTAGGTTTGTATTTCTTGATAACCACACAAAATATAACCCCAAAGACAGATTGTGTTTTCTCGCAGATTAGAAACAATAGTTTGATGGTAATATTGTAAAGCTTACCAATCCTGAATACGAGGGTTCTGCTCCGACAATCCCTTTATACGCCGTGACAGTCACCAATCCTTCCAGCGCAGCTGCCAAGTTTGCCTTTGCGCACGGGGCACTTCTAACTCTAGGGGGCGCCCCGGCCAGCAACCACGCGTACTCCGCTCCGAACATCCCTAGCTCGTACGCCTGACACCTCGCAGAAAACACGCACAATCATGAACTAAATCACCCATCAGACTCAGTCAAAACAATACAGTTCCATGACGAGACCAAAAGAGAAACTCACCTCGCAAAAGACTTTCGGAATCATCTCTTGGGAGAAACTGCCGATTATTATCCGGGTATCTAGTTCCTGGAAAAAAACAAGGTTTTAAAAGATTTTATAATATAAAGACCACACAGGTGCTGGTAACCCTGGTGCTGATAGCTCTTTACCTTTAACATAGCGAGCTGTTCTTTGAAGTCTGTTTCTGCGAACGTGATGGAAGCAGCACAGGTTATGTTGGCATCCTCTAGTTGGGTCACAAGCTCATTGACAGCTAAGGAATAAACCTCTTCGTTCTGAGAAAATGCGGTTACTGTGTCCCACCCAAATTGCCTGTGAAAGTTATAACCTGCCTTTAAATATCCTACTACTAATATTATACATTTTAATAAGTTTGTGAGTATGTGAGGATGTATGGATGTTTGTTACTCTTTCACGTAAATACTATTGGACGGATTTGGATGAAACTTTGCAGTAATATAGGTTATACATCAGAATAACACATATGGTACTTTTTACCGCGGGAAAACTTCTCATTCCCACGGGAAACCGACTTCCACGCGAACGGAGTCGTGGGCGGCCACTAGTATAAAAATAATTTAATGTTATGAAAAATCATTCATATACGAATCACGATTCTAAAAAATATCTGTGATCCCCAATTAGGGTTATTTTTAAATCAGCCTTGATGTGGGTATAGGTAAGATCTTTCATACATTAATTAGGTATACGCCTACGAAAAAGCTGCTCCTTGAAGCTTTCACTCGATAATATCTTTTCATCTATCAGAAGCAAAATCTTGTCATATTGTTCGTAAATTCTGACAATTAGATTGTTATATGAGGTCCTATTTATATCTTCGCATGTTTTTTATATGATCATACGATGAGATACTGTTCTTAAGTAATTGCTGTTGTTTTACTGAGAAAAAGCAATATTGGGGTATCGAAGAAGGCGATCTTGTTTCTTATAGAAACCAAACAAACAAGGCGGTAAATACCAAAAAGAAATATAGACTACAACCTAAAGATGGCAATGAAAAAGTAGGGACGAATGCGTCGTTAAGACATTTTTAAACGCAGACGGCACAGATAGTGGAATATAATGGTGTATTTATTTTCAATTTCATAAATTGTATTTAACTTTGGTATAATATTCAATTAACTTTCAGTAGCAAAATAAAATAAAAATATATAGATATATTTATGTATGCGGAGATTGTAAATATTAATAAGAAAATAGTAATTTTAGAAAAAGACACGGAGCTCGAATCTGTGGAGACTGTATTTAAAAAAAATGGGTTCTATGAAAATTAATATAAAAGTAAAAAAAAAAGATTTAAATTTGTCTTTGCATCTTTAGGACAATCAAGTTTTGCTTTCACTTTTACAAGTCCCTAAACGAATGGTTATATAGATAGGTACCTTATGAAGGCGATCCTGGCAGGGTTGTGCGAGGAGTCCGGCGCCACCGTGCGGCAGAACAGGGGGAACTCGGAGCGGTCGCTGAGCGCCGGGGACGTGGACCCGAACGACACCTGGAACAAGTCGCTAGACTCAATACAGATTGCACTTGAGTGCTGGAACAAGATCACTAGACTTAATACTTACAGGTTGCACTTGTATGCTGATTGGAGAGGGGAGAACAAATGTAAGAGAAAACAACACAGTTATTGTGAAGATAACATGATCAGTTTTAAGGTTTCAAACTGCTAGTGCATGTAGAAGAGTGGCGTTTCCTTTTTATTAGCTGTACACTCTGCCTCATTTGTTAATCAAATAGAAACATCGGTTAGCCGCAGTAATATAACGAGATCTAGTAGTTAGTTTATCATTTATTACCTATTCTCGGCCCAGTTAAAAAAATAATAAACATCATCTTTCCATAATAAAATGAAATAAGATGGCGTAGAAATAAAGGTACACCATCACACCAATTTAAAACTGGTCATAATTTGATAATGCGATACGCAACTCCTGTTTAATATTCCTAGCAAATATTAATAGAATCCTTTGTTTGCGCCTGTCAACAATTACCCCTAATTAATATGCGGTCCAACATTCCGTTCTATTTCCATCTGTCACCCACGCACAGCTGTCAATACAGTCTACGTGATTGGATACCAACCCTGAAGATTTGTATTTACTATCCTAAAAATCTAGATATCCTTTACAACAAGAGGACAACTCACTAGAGCATCTAAAAGACTTTTCTTTCACGCATCCATGAAACAAAATCTTTTGTGTAAAAAAAGAAAATCTGAAAAAGTATATAAACGATAGTAATTAGAAACGGTGGAATGGATTTCGACGAAACTGAGTCTGAACTGGTAGATTTTAGCCTTTAGCCTAAGGTACCTTTGTTACCGCAGGAAAATATCTCAATCCCACGGGAAATCTCGTTTATGTAAAATCGCTGAGCGGAAAGCTAGTCTATAATTATCTTCAGTCCATTTGTTCAAACAGACTTGTGAATCAAATACCTGCGAATTGATTAGGGGCTCTGATTTAGAAGAATTGATTGGCAATTCGATTTCGCAGTAACAAAGCTGTCTGTATATCAAAGAGAATTCACCGCTTTGTGTTAGTACGATTTTCTTATCCGTTTTTCATAATGGGAAAAATATACAGGACTTTTTTATTGACATGAATGTTATTTAAAATGTAGATGTTTATAAGTGGATTCCTAATGACACATAACTAACGTTTTGTTTTTAGTTTTGGTTTATGTTATTATTTTTGCAGAATGAAATTAAAAAAACATGATCATGATACACATTTAAGGTTTTTGTTCGACCTGCAAATTGAACCTGGAAATAAAATTAAAGAAAACATAAAACATCATAATAACGTTTCTAAACCAAAATTTTTAATGAAGGCACGTACCAATTATGCAATGTTATCTGAAAGGGTCGCATTTCCAATCTAACTTTGGTCTCCACAAAAACAGTGCGAGTTTTCCATCCGAGTTGTTGTGTCAGTACAACTCTGAGTCAAGGGAGATTTGACCTTTCACCCCCGGGGTTAATGAATAGTGAATGAAAAGGTCGACTTCGCTTAAATCCAATAAGTCGAAGGATACGAAACGCTGTTAACGTCTTGCCAGATGTTCGACTATTAACACTTCATCACTATTCGAGCTGTCAGCGCCCGAGACGTATAAATAGCCAATTTGCTAAGGCTTGGAACATGAAACGTTAATTTGTAGTTTATAAAGCAATTGACGAATAAAACGGAATTTATTTGATTGAGTCGCTACGTAATTCAATGGTTAAGACGACGGCGTAGTTTTCGTAGTTCGTAGCATCAACTAAAACAAATATAGGCATGTTTTTTTCTGCATAAGAGAATTTCATTATATGTTGATTAAATTGGTTTAATATTAATCATTGTTGGGGAAGACACTCCTAAACTCTGCATTAAGCCAGTAATAAGCCTGCTGCTTGACAATACACAAAGGAGTTATTGTCAGTGCGAGATAATTTAGTCTGTCGCCTGACGTGCCCTCAAGATAGCACCTCAATGCGGGGATAATGAGCTTGCCAAAACAGTAAATACACAATATGCGTTCAGGAAGTTTGATAAATTAATCTACGTAATTGTTTAGATCATCATTAGTGCAAAAAAACCTAAAAGCATACAAAATCGAGGTACACAATACGTTCGTTTACCAAACAGTAGTCATAACTTCCACCTAATGATAATTTATTCGATAGATAGGATATATTCCAACAAAAAAGAAGAAAATGCACGAAAATCGTGTTGACAGGGACAGCCCACGTACACACTTCACTCGGGCTATACAAATAGACCCCTTACTGTGGCCTATCCATAAATTATGTCACACATTTTTACGTTCACATTCTTTGTCATAACTAGTCATATTTTGTGAGGCTTCCTCTTTCTTGTGTGACACCCCATATTTAACAATTTAGAAATTTGGGATCCCTCTCGCCCCTTGACACACTTCTCCGACCCTCACCCCCTTAAGGTGTGATAATGAATGGTAGCGGGATCTTTCTATAACACTTTTACTAACGCTATAATGAAATCTGATTATAAAATTTTAATAAAAATAAAATGTCTCTACTTTAAGGCAGAACCTAACTTCTCAAAGGCTTACACAAAGACTCAAAAAACTAAGTTGAATTTTTCTTCCAACTTTAGTTAAGAAATCTGGAAACGCCTAGTTAGCAAGTTGTGCTAAGTTCTGTATAATATAAAGTTAGCCATGTCAAGAGAGTTGGTTATTTAACTAACTAACTTATCTTGTTCTTCCCGAGAGCCTTTGGGATTATCAACTTTAATTCTATTATATTTTACTTACCTGAGTATTGATTGAGTTCGATTGTAGTTATAAAAATGTATTCGTTTTAGTTTTTGGTTTAATTATTAAAAAGGTGGAGGTTCTCAATTTGCCAGATTTTTTGTGTGTGTTTGATTATTTAATGTTTAATAATTCTTGTTTTTTGTGTAGTTTTAAATGGTCTGATGGTCAGGATCTGATCATAGGATCCTTAATCTAAGAAACTCTTCTTTAAAACACTTGAAGTAATTTGGTTAATTTTATGGTGTTTATTGCATACGCTTTCGCATAGATTCTCTAAATTTTTGAAATATATTATATGAAGTTAGAAAAAAAAGATTTTTACCCTATCGCTCGTTACAATAAAAGTACAAAATGTTTTTTTTGTTCTGAATTCGGCGGGTTCAATTTCCGGTTCTGGAAAGTGGATTTTCTTAAACCTTTGAACGCAGTTATTTAAATTTCTAAAAATAAAGATATTTTTGCTTACTTAATGGAAACAGAATATAATTTGGTATCTAATATATTTCGGTTTTTTCTATCTCTCATGGTGCAATGGCAAAAATGGTGCTGTCTTCAATTATGGATAACTCTTTGTTTGTAGCAACCCTACCTCAAATCAAGATAAGATAATCTACTTTCATTAAGTCAAAAAGTAAGTCGCTTTGAATAACAGGTCAAAGCCTATAATTACACGCATATTGTTCTAGGGTTTCGCTGTAGGAATGCTGTAAATTATTGTTATTGTTTAAGAAGTTTACTTTTATAGCCAATAAATACTTTTTCTATCCTTTGTTGTTACTGGAAGCTTTTGAAATAGGTTAGTCAAAAAGGAGGTACTAACCTGGCTAAAAGCTCAACCATCGGGTATACTGGTCTAAAATATGCAAGATAAATACCATAATTATATGTAAAAGCAAAAGGCTAGGAAATGCTAATGTTGTTAAATACAACACGTGAACCTTTTTTATTTTTATTTGCCATTCCAGTTCCACAAACTTTACGCGAGTTTAGGTACATTGTAAAATTAAATTCACAATAAAAGTTATAACAGGTGTAAACATCACATTACCTTTAAAACAAAGTAAATCGTATTACATAATAATTCGTAATCCATTATCATTAAATCCTAAAACATTGCCAAGTCGGCGAAATCGAGAGTCGTGACGTTCAGCATTTAATCCGCTTGTGAAAACACCGTTCCGTATTCGAAATGTTCGGCCATTTTGGAAATAATGGCGGCAACAGTGGATACAAGTTTAATTTCTGCAAACGGGTTTGTGCGGATATTAAACCAGGTGGAAGAACAAGTGAAGCTTCACTTAGTGCATGAAACAAAGGGCCTACAAAAAGGCAATTCGTGTTTATGATAACGAGGAAAATCTCCGTTAAGTTAGGTCAATTTTTACAATTCAATTGCCGACTCGTTAAAAAGTCGTTTGTTCAACTTTGTTTTGAAGTACGGTACCGAGGCCAGACAAATTCAGATTGTGTTTTTCAGTCAAGGTAAAAATATTCTGTTATTAAATTTGGGTAGAGCTTTGTAAAAAAACTTTTTTTGTAGCCGTACAAGTTGAGCTATTTTTTTGATCACGTTAAATTAAGTGGTAAATAACCACTTATGTAGCATTTATACAAGTTAGGTATACATTTTACGAGTTCGCTGGCTCGTTTAAATAATTTGGTAATGTTAGATGCGTGGGCGCTAGGGGTATATCTTGTAGCACTTATACCTAAGTATGTCTCGGGTTTTTACTTTATGTAATAATTATAAGATATCAGATTTAGATTTAGATTTAGAACATTTGGCGGTCATAAAAATCCTATCTATAGCGTTGGCACTTCCCAGTAACCACGAACCTGGCAGCCATCAATTTCGTTAGATACCTTACTCTCTGTAACTGACCTGCACAATGTTCCAGTAGGGTACGATCTTGGCGATGCTCTCGGTGACGTCAGAGCACGCGCTGCCGAGCAGCATGAGCATCCGGGTGTCCCGCGACGTGTACAGCGCGTGGAAGAAACGGTCCACGCCGACCCCTGGGTCGCACTGATGAAAAAAATATTTTTGAAGATCGAACAATGTTATTGTTATACTATAATGAAAACGGTGTCCAAAGGTTAGAATTTGAAAAGTGAAAAATTAAATTTGGTCAAAGTTAGATGATATTCTAGGTAGGTAATTTACTAGATTTTAATCTACTTTACAATATAAAGAATCTTAAGTTTGTACAACCGTAACATTTGTCTAAACTGAGTAATCAAACTAAACTGAGTTTTTTCCATCAACTTTTTTCCTTCGCTTCTTTACAACTTTCTCATAATTACTTTTTAAAGTCTGACTTTTATTAAGTGTTTAATATTAGATTGTACCAGGTGAGAGTGTAGGAAGAGGAGGTGAAAATGTGCACTCCAAGTTTTACTATTCCGCCAAAACTGCCTACGACCAACTCTATGGCCCACCTTACCAACTTTATGGCCCCTACCTTGGTATCATTGTGTATCAGCCGCATGGTGTACCCGGGCAGCAGGTTGCGCCGGTTGACGTGGCTGACGGCGAGCGCCGCGGCCGCCAGCTCCGCGCGGCCGTCGGCCCGTGCGCCCGCGCCGACCGTCAGCTCGAACAGACCCAGCACGGAGATCACGCGCCGGGACGACTGCGGGAGACCTGCGGACACGATTGTGTCTCGAATTAAGAGTACTAACTCTAATTAAGAGTATTCATGTTTGGATTTTTAATTTAAACATATTTGTAACAGGTTTTTGTTTAAATAAGACGTTGCGGTTCCTTTTTCAAATAGTACGTAAAGAATCATATTTTGAATAATTATCGGGTAAATCTTAGTAGTTTTAAATTAACATAGATTGCCATTTATGAAGTGTCAATAATTGCTTGAGTTCCTTTAGACTGAAATCTCGCTGAACTAAACACGAGTGTTTATCTATGCTTTAACTCTGCTTAAAAATAGTGACAAGATAGCGAATAAGTGTTAATTACTACATAGTAGATATACTCACAACAAAGTCGGTTTCTCTGTCCCTATGTAATTTTTTGTAATGAAATCTTTAAAACTACGCAACGGATTTTGATGCGTTTTTTTTAATAGATAGAGTGATTCAAGAGGAAGGTTTAAATGTATAATCACATAGTACAGGAAAAGGAGTTTTACTCCAAATTTAACGCTTGCGAAGCCGCGCGGGTAAAAGCTAGTCAGGGGCGGAAGCATGTAACTCTTAACGATCGTTCATTTCGTTATTCTGACAGTTGTCATCGTTATTGTTCATACAAATTAACGAAACATATGTCAAAATAACAAAGTTGTAAAAATAACCTATAAATAGTGCAATGACGTATAAGAATCGGGACTCCAACTTAAGTATATTATCAGGATGACTACTCTAGTTATTGTACAACATACTAAGTAACAAAGGTAACAACATTTTGCTTATTTTGTATGCATTTTTATACTCAAAATATGCTATTTCTAGTAAATAAAATAACAGCACGCTAAAGCATTGCGTCACACCGCACATTCCAAAGAGGAAATAGCGCTATAAATAACTTTAATATTTATGGACAAGTCTAGTCTAAAAATTTAAAGCTGAAAATATCAAAATGGCACTTTGTTTGATGAAATATCTTATACAGTTCGTACTCTCTCTGGTGCAGCTTTGAAAATAGAACAACGTTAGCCTTGTTTGTATTTCTATACTTTCTTTATTATTTAAACTAGTGGCCGCCCGCGACTCCGTTCGCGTGGAAGTCGGTTTCCCGTGGGAATGAAAGGTTTTCCGCGGTAAAAAGTACCCTATATGTTATTTTTAGTAGTTAAGGGGTACCGAACTTAAACTTTTTACCTCATATTTGAGTGATAGAACTCAGAAAGTTGAAATAAATTGCGAAAGATCACAGGGATCAGTTGTAGGTATGAGGGTTCCCCAGGGGTCGATATTGGGCCCATTTTTGTTTTTAATTTATATAAACGATTTACCATACATGGTAAAGAATAATCATGAGATAGTATTGTTTGCTGATGATACTTCGTTAGTATTTAAAATTAACAGACAGGAAACAAATTATGACGACGTGAACAATGCACTCTCTAATGTTGTAAAATGGTTCAATGTGAACAATCTAGTTTTAAATGATAAAAAAACGAAATGTATAAAGTTTTCGGCACCAAATGTAAAGCAAGTAGAGACAGATTTGAAATTAAACGGCAACAAGTTAAACCTGGTAGACAATACCATTTTTCTTGGAATAACTGTCGACTCCAAACTACAGTGGGGACCCCATATAGCACAACTGGGGAGTAGGCTTAGTTCTGCGGCATTTGCGGTTAAAAAAATTCGTTCACTGACTGACATTCATACTGCTAGGTTAGTTTATTTCAGTTATTTTCATAGCCTAATGTCCTACGGAATCCTACTCTGGGGAAACGCTGCTGACATTAAAACGATCTTTGCGCTGCAAAAACGGGCCATTCGCGGAATTTATAAACTTAGTAAAAGGGAATCTCTCAAGGATCTGTTTAAGGAGATTAGTATTTTGACCCTTGCTTCACAGTATATTTTTGAGAACATTATGTTTGTGCGTAAGAATATTGATAGGTTTGAAACTCTTAAGGATAGACGTTTAATAAATAATAATGAAGCAATGACTAGGAACGACCATAAATTAGTTTTTCCAAAATGTAGGTTGACAAAAAGCACAAAGTCTTTTATAGGAATGTCAATAATTATATATAATTCAATCCCTGAGTCTCTACTGTCCCTGCCTTTTAACGTTTTCAAAAAAACTATTAAGCTCAAACTGTGTAGTAAAGGCTATTATAGCATCCAAGACTTCTTAAATGATAAGAAAGCTTGGGATTAAAACTCTTGCAGGTTTCTTGTAGGTATTATGTATAAGACTGTTTACACTTTGTATAAAGATATTGGTTGACGTAATTGTACGTGCATCATAATAATTTACCTTATGTAACTTGACGATACTTAACTTTAAGTATGTACTTTTATTGTTTTTTTTTTAATGTTTTTAATTATTCATTTTACTTTATTTTTTGTACTGTTTTCTCATTCTTCCTCTCTCTGTTTTAACTTATAGCAGGTGTTTCCAATTAATTAGCTGTTTTGTGAGGTTCCTTAGTGCCTTGTTTGACCCGGAGTAGTCATGCTCGCCTCGAAAGTTACTGGGGCGGTGGCGTTGTGTCAACGGGTCGCCCAACTCCCTCTAATATGGTTGAGTAGGACGATGGCTGGAGCTCACGTCATACTTGTGATCAGGGGGTCTACCGGGACTTGACGGTCGTATCGTTTATCTTATCGCAGTCGTGACGTTTGTACCGGGACTTCCGATTTTCTTTTTTTTCAAACGATACTTCGTATGGTCGCGATTATCGTCTCAAAACCTTACTGGGACTTGCTTTATCGTATGGTTTAACTGTCAAATCTGACAGCTAATTTCGTAAAATTATCCGATTGTGTCACGACTGCTCAAGAGGTCTCTTTTAAATTTCGTTAGTATAATTTCCACGTTATTTTGAACTGTTTTATTTATTAAATCAAAAATTTAAGTTTTTACAACTTTTTTTCAGTGATTTTAAAACCTCTGAAAATGTCCAGATTTCTACTGGTAGAAGAGGTCCTTCGTGAGGAGGCACTCGAGAGAACCCAAAGAAGACGAAGGCTCCGTGAATCTTTTCTTTTACAAACTATTCCAGACATAGAATTCATAAATAATTATAGACTCAATAGGGAACTATTTGAAGAGCTTTGCCAAGAAGTTATACCCTTGTTGCCTCCAAAAATACAAAGACATGGTATTGAGCCCGTGACAAAGGTATGGTCTATGTTGATCAACTGCTTAGTGAATTAAAATTTGGTGACCTACTTATGACGATTTCTAATCTTCTTAAATTATCTTTGTACATATACTTGTTGCACTGAATTTTAATGCCCGTGGTAGCTACCAAGGCAGTGTTGGACTAAATTCAGATGTGCCAATGTCCCAACAATCGGTGTCTACCTGTTTGAGAGAGGTGACAGATGCTCTCAACAAACCCCAAATTCTTCAGAATTATATAAGATTTCCTCAAAGTAGGCAAGAAAGGAATGTAATCAAGCAAAAGTAAGTATTTATCTTTTACAAATCTTTCATAAATTTAGGAAAATATTTGGTATTTGGAACTTTAATCCAACTAGACTCCTATTTTCATTTTCCATGGGATTGGGAATTATTCCCCCATTTTCTCAGGGTATTGAATTATCTCTATTCCATACAGACAGACATGAACATTTTTGCATGTATCTATCTATAGTAAGTATAAGATAAATTATTATATTTTCATAAGACTTAATCTCTTACAGATTTTTCGACAGGTATGGTATACCAGGTGTTACTGGGTGTATAGATTGCTCGCATATTAAAATATTGCGTCCTGTTGAGCATGAAGAACACTGCTTTAATAGAAAACATTTCCATTCTATTAACTGCCAAGTGGTATGTACCAGAGAAATAATTTAATGTTCATAATTGATGTTAAGGTTTCAATATGTCTTCTAAAAATTGTGACCTCTTCTCCAGCATTTGAATGTCAAGTAACACATAATTTATTTACAGATTTGTGATTATGATTGCACTATTTTAAATGTTGATGCATCTTATGGTGGCGCTACTCATGACTCCTTTATTTGGGACCAACATGAGATAAGAGCTCATTTGGAAGCCTTAGTTGCACAAGGGGAGACAGTTTACCTATTAGGTAGGATATTATATTTTGAAGATAACACCAAATGCATTTTAAGACATATTTTTTATTGTTTTATTATTTTTAGGTGATTCAGGGTATCCTCTTCGGGAGTATATGATGACCCCTGTTGAAAATGCTGTTGAAGACACCCCTGAAGGACGATATAATGTCAGACAGAAACGGGCTCGCTCTACCATTGAGCGCACCTTTGGAATCCTTAAAGGAAGATGGAGGTATTGTCAAATAAAAGATTTACTTACACTGAATAGTCATTAATTTTAGTATATATGAGTAAAAAGCTAAGATTTCTGAGTGTTTAAAATATTGCAGATGTTTGTTAGCTGCCAGAGAGCTGCATTATAGCCCCCAAATGGCAGGAAAAATTGTGGTGGCTTGCTCAGTTTTACATAATAAATGTGTAAGAGCTCGAATAGATGCGCCAGAGCTTACAATGGAGGATCATGCTGCTCTTAACAACTGGGCGGCTGTACCCCAACCACCACCAATAGCAACACAAGGGGTGGCTCTTGCACAGGGCAGAAGAGCCCGCATGGCTTTAGTTAGTCTATTGGATAATGCTGCTTAAAATTTTTTTATTAAAACCATTTTTTTATTATATGTGTTTTTATTTACACTAAAGTAAACTCAGTTTTATTAAAAAAATACTATTTACAGTACAGTAATAAAGTTTACTAATTTTTTTATAAAAATAATAAGTCTTCAATCATCACAGTTACATATATTCAAACAAAATAAAAGGATTTTTTACAAAATTTTCCTAATTACCACAGGTTATTAAATTAATCACCAGATTTATCAAATAATCACAGTAAAGCTTATTAACAACATAGCAATTGAAACAAAGATAAGTATAGAATTAGGTACAAAACTTTACTAATTACCACAGGTTATTTAAATTAATCATCACAGTTTTATCAAATAATCACAGTAAAGCTTATAAACAACATAGCAATTGAAACAAAAATAAGTATAGAATTAGGTATAAAACTTTACTAACTACCACAGGTTATTTAAATTAATCATCACAGTTTTATCAAATAATCACAGTAAAGCTTATAAACAACATAGCAATTAAAACAAAGTTAAGTATAGGATTAGGTATAAACGTTTACTAATTATCACAGGTTAATTTTAATCATCACAGCTTTATCAAATAATCACAGTAAAGCTTATAAACAACAGTCCGATTGAAAAAGTTCTTAAATTAAGTAATTTTTTTTTCTTAATCATTACTATAATAATCAAAACAAAAGAATAAAAAAAAATCAACTAGGTATGTACATAATATTACTTATCTAAAAACTGTCTCATGACATTGGTCATCTCTTGGATACCCTCTACCATATCAGGTACTGCCTGAATTGCTTCAGCAATTGATGCCAAGTATTTAACTTTTTCTTCTTCTAATTTTATCTTCCTCTCTTCTATTTCTAGAAGCCTTCCCCTTAAGTTAGGGTAAGGTCTTTTTCGCCTTGCTAAAATCGAATAAAAAATGTATTGAACCTTATATCACAAATAGAAGCCCATATCATTTTAGCAACACAGTTATATTCCCTCACAATACATTTATAGTTTACATTTTTTATGTCTGTCACTTAATTAGGATACTTACTTTGCCTAGACTTGGACGGTGTGGTTACAATGTCTGCACCATCAGTTGGCTCTGGGGTAGCAATTGCAGCCATGTTAATCTGTAAAAAGTCTTATATAGTAAACATACCTCAAGATACTTAATTCTAGATATATATATATATATGGTAGATTAGGAATAAGTAGGTACATACATCGGGAAATGCAGGTACTCTCGCATCAGAGAGTGGTCCTCCAAAGCCTTCTCCCATGATTTCCATCACCTTCGTTTCTACTTGGGTGAGTTGTGGTGCTGTGGAAGGTCCCCCACCAGTACCTGTATATTGCTGCCTTAAAGCGGCAGCAGACTTTTTTGCTAAATATTTTCGGTCCGTCCAAACCTAAAAATGTTTTGAGTGAGTTATCCCAATGCATGAATAAAATCGTTAGTGTGAAGGTGCCAAACTATACTTACTTTTATCCATTGTTGCACTGTCTGTGCAACCACCAACAGCATTTAGCCTTTGGGAAATATCTTCCCAAAGACGATTGCTTTGCTGCCGCCCATCTACCGTTCGGAGACGGCCGCGAGCAAGGTCTTTATGCTCCAATAAAAACTCCAAAAGCATATTTAATTGTTCTGCAGTTACGCTGCCCATTTTTTGTCTTTTGATTCAAATTTTAATGCTAGGTACATACATACCTACTCACTCAACTACTCTACTGTTAGAGTCCATCTATTTTAGACCTTATTAACTACAAATGACATGCGTGACAGCTTGTTATGATGATATTTTAAAAAGTTTAAATTTCGGAACAAATGTATCAGCCCTTGTAACTTTTCAAATTAGTCGACCAGCAAGAGGTCTTCTGTAAACAATAATAAAATAAAATATTCTTGTTTTTTAATCCAAGATATAGATTTTTTTTATATTTTGAACACCGTAGGGTTTTCTACAACTTTCGAGGCAAATATCTCTATTTAAGTATGTGCAGTTAATTTAAAATGATAGTATTTAAAAAACCGGTTATTTCAATTACAATTGTGTAGAGCGCGCACCTTCGCTCATTTTCTAAATTCATTATCTATGGTTCGTTTCGAATCTACGAACGATAATTGCGCAGACGATAAAGAGTGCCGGTAAGGTCTTTCCATCAAGTTCGTTCGTATTTCGGTCGGTCGTATACGATAACGATAGTGAAGTCGGAGTAGGCCTCCAGGTGCCGCCTTCGGGAAACGGTCTGCTCTGGTTCCGAATTGTGGCGCGGGAAGTTTCCTCAATTAGTTTTCTAGCATTTTAATATTTTTTAACTTTAATAATGTTGAGCGGGGAGGTACGAGAAAATAATTTATATGTTCACTGTATGTACACTATATAAATTATGATTGTATAATTTTGAAAAGAGTGCCGAGAGTTTTTTCCGCCAGCTTTTTCTCTCGGTCTACTACGGCTATTGCTGATGAATGTAGGGGTGTCCCGTGACATCTTTTTTTATTTTTTATTTTATGCTTTTGACAATGTATAAGAGATTAGTTTTTAATCCTACGTACAATAAAGTAATTTCATTTCATTTCATTTCATTTCATTTCATATTCTGATGTATAAACCTATATTACTGCAAAGTTTTATCCAAATCCATCCATTAGTTTTTACGTGAAAGAGTTACAAACTACCACACATCCATACATAATCACAAACTTTCACGTTAATTATATTGTATAAAAAAAAATGCCATGCCATTTTCCGCGCGTTTCTGAATATAATATATAATAATAAAAATTTGTTATGTACCTATTGAGCCTTCATACTACCTATTGATATTTGAGTATTTTGTATGATCAATCACTATCACTAAGATATCCTACATAAGTTACTCGACATAACATTATTAATTCACAAATCGGCGGATAAACTTCCATTTTAAAAAAATTCCTGTTTTAATCACTACAAAGATGCTTTCTCTGTCTGTGCCTATGTCTTTTTACATATAAAACATTGTATAGGGAAAGGGATTTTACTCTGAATTTAACGCGTGCGAAGTTGCGGGCAAAAGCTATTATGTAATATGTTTAGCTATGTTTCATAAGCTGAGTCCACTGAATTATCTGCCGTAATAGTGAAGTACTGTATAAAAAATCCGAATTGAAAACACAACATTGAAACGAAACAGTTGAAATATAATATGACAGCATCGTACTGCTTGCTATCGGGAGTTACACGTGTTATTGTGAGTCAACTATAAAATATGGACATATGCTGTCGTGGGATATTTTTTGTATACATTTAAGGAGGACATTTCCGTCATACATGATTTTTGTGTAGCTTTAACCATTAAGGTTGCACATGCGACGGAGTCTTAAAAAATGGAGTAACTTCTCCCGTTTTTCCCAACATTTCCCTTCACTGCTCTGCTCCTATTGATTGTAGCGTGATGAAAAGTATCCTATAACCTGCCCAGGAGTATGAATAATAATTGTACCAAGTTTCGTTAAAACCCGTTCAGTAGTTTTGGTTTCTATAACGGTCAAACAGACAGACAGACAAAAATTTTACTGATTGCATTTTTGGCATTAGTATCGATCCCTAATCACCCCCTGATTATTGAAATATATTTTGGAAATATATTTCATGTACAGAATTGACCTCTCTACAGATTTATTATAAGTAGGTATAGATAAGTTAAAATGGGACGGTAAAGTTTTTATAACAAATCATTTAACAACTTAGCATTTAATTAAATTAAAGAGATGATAAAGTTTTAGAGTTAAACTTTCTTATTTAATTAATCGATCGACTAAAAACTTAAATATGTACAACTGTTGCGTTTCTTAAAATTTTAGTGCAAGATCGTAATTTAGGCTTAGGTTTTTACGAGATTTTTTTGGTATAAAATCACTGCTTTTCCTATTAAGTACTTTGTTAATATAAGTCACAATACTTGTAAACAAGACGCATTATCTTCTCAAACGTCTCGCATAAAGCAATATAAAGGCAAATGTTTGAAATGAAGGAACTTTTCGCTTAAGTACCAATTTAGAGAGTTTACGTAGCAGCCGCATTCGACAATTTCGTTAGATGTTTGTTTTATCTGCGCGTACGCTCAATGTGGGATATTAAACCTTGTTCACACGGGAACAGGAGTTAAGGCATTTAAAAGGATATATAGGTATAAGAATGTGTCTGTGGTTCTTTTGAGTTTATTTGGTTCATTACTAAAAAAATAAGTGTCAAGTTCTTCAGAATCAAAATTCTTTTATTCATCATAGATATGTAACATATACTTAATGAACGTCAATGTTACACACTTCGACTTTACCTAAGCGTAAACCGAGAGAAAAAAGCCGGCGGAAAAAAATTGCCAGCACTCTTTTCGGAAAAATATACAATTATACTTAGGTAGGTACCTAAGCTTATTATTTATTACCTACCTATACTTACTTGTTAAACATCGTTATTCATTATGGATGTGACTGACAGTCTTTGACTACCTAATTACAACTTTATGATGGCATCACTAATTTTAGTTTGTTAAAATAACATGAAATATATATTTAAACACTAAATAGATATTAAATAGAAAAAACAATACGAAGCTACTGTCTGTCTGTTCTTGTTAACTATGAAAATACGCTTGGTATTTTAAGTAGTTATTCTCATAAGTTGTTTTCAAACTTTTTTAGAGTCCCAAACAATTTCATACATTTTGTTCGAAAACTTTCTTTCAAGGCACGAAACTACATTACAATATGAAAATATCAAGTTGAAAACCAGTGCTCTAACTTACTAATTAATTAAATCAAAACGCCATTTCATTCGAGCGTGGCTACCGAGCGAGTACGTACAGCGTGGTGAATATAATGTTGTTTACTGCATGTGCATGAAATCATATTTCACTCATTTATATCTTCATACCAAGCACTTTGGGTAATTTTGATATAAGTTCACTAGGTGCTAAAAGCATATTTTTATAATTAAGAAGGATAGGTATGTACTTGAAAAATGTTTACCGTAACAAATATGTATACTAATTTATAATGCGTCTTAAATATTTTTTTCTGATCATTAAGTAGATTTTTTAATTACTTGATTGATGAGTTAAGTATCTATAAGTTCTAGGTAATAAATTGTGTATTAAAAAAAAAGTTTTAAAACCTGCCTCCCTTAATGTCCTTTTCTAAATGACCCTAAATCGTTCCCGGGATGCCGAGTTATAACATGCTTCATATTCGTCAAACAAAACTCCAAACAAAGTTTTTTAACAGATTATATTTGGGAATTGGAGTTTGTCCTATTTCGACGAGATTTACACGAGGTATTATGTTATTAATAAGTATCTTACACAATTAAATTTTCCATATTCGATACAGGTACGTTTTATGCATCCAATTATAACATGAAAAATCAAAAAGTACTTTATGAAGAGCGTGATACTTAAAAATGACATAATTATATTTTGGCGGTAAAAGAGTAGGGACCTAACTTTCAATTTCTTTTTATAACCTAAGTTTTAAAATTCAATGAATGTGGTACTACCTACTTCGTTTAACGCACGCTGGCCGGTCAATTCATTTTACTTTACGATCCGTGGCGATGTTCAAATAACAGTAAAATTGAGATATTTCGCAGTTTAGGACGGAATTGTTACCCACATGATATTAAACTTGTCTTTCAATTGATAGCCAGTTATGTTTATACTGCGAAATTTATTGAAATTAGCCTATAAAGATCTAACGATTAAAATACCTGGATGCAATTAGTTCTGCTGCTATCTACACTAAATAAAGTTTTATAATCACGAACTAGAATTGATTAACAAATGGGCTTGAAGTTAACCAAGGATCTACCTGAATCAAGATTTGAGCCACGTAACCGTTTTAGAAGTCATTTTAGTTTCCTCTGAGCTTCAGACTTCAAGTTTCTACCCATGGGAGCAAATCCGAACATTCCAGAAAAAGGATCACGCAGAAGCCCCATTTATTTCAGCCGTGAAAATATCTTTCAGGACTTCTCCTTTGTGTATTTTATTAGTTTAGTACCCGTAAAAAATCCGTCCTTTCTAAGTAATACTATAAAACTGCTGCTTCTACGAACGGTTGTATAAAAAGTTTAATTTTGTAATCTCGGCGTTTTACGATGACGTACAAAAATTCTCGAAAATGTAAGTATTTTGGAATTAGATAATTTTAAAATTTGGAACAGCGGGTCAACAGCTTGCGAGCCGTCGTTTTATGTGCAAACGATCCGAGGCCCTGACGAAGGATCAAAAGTAAATTTACAGACTAAAAGGACATAAATTTAATGAAAAGCAGTACCTAAGAAATTTCAGATTGTTTTCCACGTAATGGTTTTTCCCGTTGAATTTTTAATCGGCTCAGCTCTTCAATAAATTGATAACATTGTATGCCGCCCGAGTGCCTCCCCGGGCGAGGTACTACGACATTATCCGGTTACCACCGACTCCCTCCCTGTGCTCATGTTGCAGTTATATTACATAATCCGCCATTGGATAAAATGCCAATTTAAATTTGAAATGAAATAATGGTTTTGCCATAATATGCTTAATCACCACTCATAAACACGCGTTGCGGACAATTTCATTATAACTGACAATTTACAAGCCATTATACATACACCGGCGTGTCAGTTTAATTGTTATGTAAGTATCTACATAATTATATAACACGATTTTCGCCCTATTTCTCAAGTTGTTATAGATATGGGATAAACATTCATACAAAAGCCCGATTTTACTTGTGACATGACAGCTCATCACGCAAATCAAATCCTTTGAACAATTTTCCACTTTAATAAGTAAAATTACAGTTATAATCTATACGTCTAATGATCTAACTGACAAAAAATAAATGCAAAGTTAGTACAGTAGCTCATGTAAATAAATCAGCCTGAGTCAGTATGTTTATTCTAACATTAACATAATTTCTAGCAAGATAAAACCCACCAGCCATTTCAGCAATAGCCTGAACGCGCACTATGCGTGGGACACATCAACAAAAAGCGCGCGCATTTATCCGTCACACATAGCCGTTGATTTTGGTTTTATTTTCCTGCGCTCCGAGCTGTCACATGGGATTTTCAGCTCAGCTATAGCTCAGGGTTGAACTGAGCCAGTGGTTAGACAGATATGTTGAGGGATTAGTTAACTCAACTGGAGATCTATGAGAGCGGTCCTTTCATCTCAATGGACTGGTGATATGATATTAGATAATGTCGATTAATTTAATCTGGTCTGAGCGAAAGGCTGCACACTGTGGCTCTAAGATTATTAGACCTTACCTACTGATCTAGTGTTATTATTAACAAAAAAACCGGCCAAGTGCGAGTCGGACTCGCGCACCGAGGGTTCCGTACAAACCTGCAAAAACTACTTAAAATTTTAAGCTTTTCGGAATTTTTCTGTTACCTGTGCTGTAAGCTATTGCTTCTTACCAAATTTCAAGATTCTATGTCAACGGGAAGTGGTCTTTAGGTTTTAATTCCCGTGCGTGTAGTTGCGAGTTTCAAAATATGCGGTATCAATGGTTGTACTTTTGCGTTTTGCGTTTTTGCGTTGACTTAGATTTTTTTTTTCACGGGTTAAAGGCAATTAGATCTAAGTATTAGATATGAATTCCAACTTATAAGTTTATATTTATTAAAAAAATATATATTTTGTAATGTAACTAAAAATTTAAGGTTTTCGGAATTTTTCCTTTATGTGTGCTATAAAACGTTGCTTCATGCCAAATTTCAAGATTCTAGGTCGACTGGAAGTACCCTTTAGGTTTTGATTCCCTTGCGAGTACTTGCGAGTTTCAAAATATGCAGCTTAAATGCTGTTTCTTTTGATTGCGTTGACATAGAAGTTTGATTTTGTTACAGCTTAAAGGTATTATAGACCTGAGTATTTGGTATGAATTTCAATTTAATACCTCTACGCATTTATGAGGAAATGGGTAGTAAGGTTAAAATTATTAAAAAAAATATATTATGTGATGTTACTAAAAATTTATGGTTTTCGTAATTTTTCCTTCATCTATGCTATAAGACGTTGCTTCGTACCAAATTTCAAGATTCTGAGTTCACGGGAAGCACCCTGTAGGTTTTGATTCCCTTGCAAGTGTCGACTTGCGGCATAATTTGCGGCATAAACGGCTGTATCTTTTGATTGCGTTGGCTTAGAAGTTTGATTTTTTCACAGCTTCAAGGGACAGTAGACCTGAGTAATTGATATAAATTTCAGCTTCATACCTCCACGCGTTTTTGAGAAAAAGGGTCTTGACAGACGGACGGACGGACAACAAAGTGATCCTATAAGGGTTCCGTTTTTTTTCCTTTTGAGGTACGGAACCCTAAAAATGGATTAAGGATTATGCTACTTATAGGTATTATAAACGTGAAAGTTTGTGAGAGTGTGTACAAAGGGTACTTTTTACCGCGGGAAAACTTCTCATTTCCATGGGAAACCAACTACCACGCGAACGAAGTCGCGGGCGGCCACTAGAACTCTACTAAAAAAGGAAACCACGTTATCGAGAGCGCTGTAAAATTAATGAAGTCACTGATTGAACTGCAATAAAGGTGGGTTAAAATAACCTCAAAATATAAAATCACACCTATTTGTCACTAGGCAGTGTGATTCTTGTAATACTCGTAATTCTCAAGATTTCGTCCAACTCTCGATTCCACATCCCATTATTCGGTTTGCATTCCTCGCCTCGCTTGCCTACATCCACAAGTGGGAACAGTACTTCGATACCAAGCGTGCAATGTAGTTACAATTGTTGTCCACGCGGATGGCGCATTGTAAACGAGGCTTAACCCAGATACAAGTCAGCATGAACTCGACTCCACGTTGACACCAATACTGCAATACTCGTAATCGGAACATGAATTTTATAGTGTCATCGATTGCAGGCCTTTGAGTGTAATAAGATATTGATGTAAAATGCAGTTAAGGTTGGAACGGGGTTATTGCGAGTTGACGACGGTTATTAAATAATAGTTAAGATATAACTTCTTAGATTTACGCGATTATTATTACTTGAAATTAAACTCATTTTAACGGGTTTTACGCGTTTATTTTATTATTTTTGATTTTCCGACGTTTCGGCATTTTTGCAAATGCCGTGGTCACGTCACGGGTAGTCTACCCGTTAAAATGACTTTAATTTCAAGTAATAATAGTTAAGAGTTAAGAAAAATATGATTAAAAAGTGTTGAACTCATAAAAATCTGAAATACGGTTTCATAATAAATAAAAGTTAATGATAAAAATAAAAAAATGACATTAACATATACCATATCATCAGTAGGGGAAGAGGCTATAGATTTTCAAAAATGTGATTTTGCATGGACATACTCGAGCGCGACACATATTGATATATTTCATGTCCTAATTTTTAAACTTGTACGTATGTTAATCTAATGTTTTCCACGATGGAGGTGGTCGTACGTAAGGATTAAAAATGAAAATTAATAAATTAATCGAGCATGTCAGATTTACTAGACGTTTAGTGGACCCTAAAAAAACGCTGTAATACAAAAAAAATACGATTTGGTTATGATTTAATATTCGGTGAAAGTGCTTAACCGGGTACAGCAGCGGTGGGCAACCCGCGGCCCGCGGGCTGCATGCGGCCCTCCGACGTCTTCTTTGCGGCCCGCGAATGTATTAAAAAAATATACATATAAAATAAAATTTGACATAAATAAAAATAAATAAATAAATAGCCATGTCCCATAGTTGAGCACAGGCCTCCTTCTCGGATAGCGAGAGGGTTTGAGCCGTAATCCACCACGCTTTCACATGTTTATTAAATTTAAAACCATTGAATTTTTTGTTGATATATTATTATCACAAGTGTGGCCCGCCTTTGGTCGATTTTTTCACCATGCGGCCCTTGCCTGCTAAAAGGTTGCGCCCCTGCCTGGGGTACAGGGTACCTATCCCCCAGTATGTTAATCTGCCGAACTTGAGTACCTTAATCCTGAAATCGCTACTTTTAAATGTTTAAGGCCTTTAGTAACCGTTTAGGAATTATACTTAAAAAAGTTGTATCCCGTTATTTTTTAATCGTTGATTTTTAATATTTTTTTCTCCGTATGTATGTATGATACATACCTATGTCTTTAAAAATTTAATATAATTCCTTAAATACACCTTTATATAAAACTAGAGGCCGCTCGCGACTCCGTTCGCGTAGAAGTCGGTTTCCCGTGGGAATGCGAAGTTTTCCCGCGGTAAAAAGTTCCCTTAATTCTTTCATACATATATTTTTGGTTTCTAGAACCGTTTTCGCAGCGCACGCAACGATAGCCCTCAAGGATGAATAATTTTCCCCGTTTTTTTCCCATTTTCCATTATTTCTTCGCTCCTAATAGTTGCAGCGTGATGTTATATAGCCTAAAGCCTGCCTCGATAAATGGTCTATCTAACACAAAAAGAATTTTTAAATTCGAACCAGTAGTTCCTGAGATTAGCGCGTTCAAACAAACAAACAAACAAACAAACAAACTCTTCAGCTTTATAATATTAGTATAGATTTTACAGAAGACCTCTTTTTCTCTATAACTCAAAAGTATGTTTATTGCACATATCAGATTATGGTTTGACAACAACGATATGTATATTTAAATATACCACATAACTTTATGGAACTATCCAGTAGAAATTGTGGTTGGCACGTAAAGGCCCCGTATTCAGTTAACCCGTGACACACAGAGCGCCCGAAACGCGTGGCTCAGTTGACCGCCGTCACTCACAGCTCACAGCGGCTACGTTCACTTGAACACACGTAACAACAGGGTCGACGACATTTCGGACACAAAAAACTCGGACAAGTTGGTAAAAAATAATATTAAAATTGAAAATTTATACGTTGGCCAAAGTGTCCGAGTTTTTTGTGTCCGAAATGTCGTCGACCCTAACAACAGACGAATTATGCTACAAAAGTGGTCGCCCGCGACTCCGTTCGCGTGGAAGTCGGTTTCCCGTGGGAATGAAAAGTTTTCCCGCTGTAAAAAGTACCCTATGTGTTATTCTGATGTACAACCTATATTACTGTAAAGTTTCATCAAAATCCGTCCAGTAGTTTTTACGTGAAAGAGTAACAAACATCCATACATCCATACATTCTCACAAACATTCACGTTTATAATATTAGTAGGATTTACAAAAACAACACGATAAACTGCACTGAGGGGTAATTCACGTAAAATACTTCACCGACTTTCCGACTTTAAAGAACTTTCATTTGAAGCTTGTAAGCAGAATCGAGACATGTAACAAAAGCAAGCTGCGACTTCTCGGACTGTTATGCAACAATGTTAATTGAAAGCTAAGAAACAGGCAGAATATAAACGAGTAAAGAAATATCAACTTTATTAAACTGTTAAACTATCATTAGCATACGAATAAAACAACAATGTAACGAAATATTTTCCTTAAAAACATGTTGAACTTTTCATTACTATACAGTTATTATTAATGATTTAAAAAGGCTTGCTAGCCTGATGTTTGCACTAAAAAGAACTGTACATATTTAATACATAAACACGTTTATATATTGAATATTTGTAATGTATACGTTGAACCAATGCGTCTGATAGCGTCAGGGCTGCAGTGAACCACCACGTTTCCATTTCACAGCTACTGAGCAATAAATTGGCTGATAAATGATTCCAACTAATAAATAAGGGTATAAATAATAAACAAAGTTTTTTGCCACGTTATAATAAATACTCTTACAGGCTGATTTACGTGATAAAACGTCATCACCCTGGTAGTGACCTTAAGCAAGAAAAAAATGATTTAAAGAAAAACATGTAAAGCAAAAGTTCAACCTAGATATGATATCATTGAAGATGTGATTCTATCCCAATTAAATTTACCTTGAAACCCAAAAACCATCTTGAATTCCATTCTCTAAAGTCAATTGTTTATCTTGGTTTATATGGGTGGGAATCGGAGTACCTCAAGGTATTAATTCTGGGTCTATTTCTATTTTTTTCATATTAATATTCTATCCATTTTAGTGATCATAATCATAATATTGTATTTTTAATAATTTTTCATTATTTATTTTAATTTAATGGAAAAAAACGATTTATTATTATTGGTTTAGTTTATTTCAAAATAAAAATACATGGGTTCATATTTGCAAATGTCACGTTGGCTACTGCTGTAGTTATAAAACTGTACTGAAGAGCCAGCGTCTTCCGTTCTTCTTCTTCTTTGTGTGATGAGTATGCACTTTGCAGCACATATTCATCTAGTGTCAGAGTTTTTGGGAACCGCCTTGTTAGGGCCTCTGACGTGGTTCCCGTAGGGTAGTGGCCACCCTACTGTCAGTATTTTTCAAGCCGCCTGTCTACTAGGCACCTGACTTGGCTTGACGAGTACGAGTACGAGGTGGAAAAGTACCCGGGACCAACGGCTTAACGTGCCTTCCGAAGCACGGAGAAACTCGGGATGTAATGCCACTAGCGGTCACCCATCCTTGGACTGACCGCGGCCGGCGTTGCTTAACCTCGACTATGGAGAGTAGATAGACGAGATCGCAACGGGCCACCGAGCTCCTCAAAAAATGTAACACAGTAAAATATGCAACTTAAAAATAAATAGGTAATGATAAAATGTAAGTTAGAATCGAAGCTTAAAAATAATGTTAGTTTTATAAATTGGTATAAGTATATGATGCGTGTGTATAAGTATGTATAATTAATTATTACGACGTTAACAATGCTCTTGCCGATGTTGTATGTACAATAGTATAATATAAGTTTCAGCACCGAATGTTGCACAAGTCGAATCAAATTTGCATCTTGATTTTAACCAGTTGAACCTAATTAACGAAACCATACCACTTCTTCGTTGTATATTTGCTATAGACTCACTGTAGCCCACATCTCACATCTGGCAATTAGACGTGGTACTGCAGCGTTCGCGGTTGAGAAAATTCGCTCACTAGCTGATATTTGCATTCCCGGAATGGTATACTTTAGTTATTTTCATAGTTTACTGTGTAACGGCATCCTGTGGGGAAATGCCACAGACATTGAAATGTGCTATTTGTGTGATTTAAAAACATACTTATTGGAAAAGTTTAAAGCAACTGTTTTCTTGAATATCACAATTTTAAAATAAAACTACTAGGAAAATTAACTATCATAATAACGCATGACAGCCGTTAGTTACCGTTCTTCAAAGTACTTAAAAAAACAAAAAACTAGACAATCCACAAGAGCGATTGTAATTTTCATATGGTAAATAGACATGGGAACACTTAAAATTAAAAAGTACCCCGGGTATTAAGGTATTTTAATTCTTACCTGTTTTTGGCGTAGTTTAAATAACAAGTTGTTGGTAAGAAGAATAAATCTGTTGGTTAAGTTTGTTTTAAAATTAGAAAATAATCTACCAAGCAATTATTTTCTGTCTAAATAAAGTCGCCATTCAAGTCTGTTTGTATACTTTAACTCCTTCCAAGTAGTGCAAGGTATTTTATACACGCTGTTCATTTTTGTTTAGATATTTCTTTTAGAGCAACTTAAAATAACTTAAATTAAACTCATTTAAATGGATTATTACACGTTTGTTTATTTATTTTCAATTTCCAGACGTTGTAGATTTTTTACAAATGCCGTGATAGACTTTTGTGTTAACCCGGGAAATTATTCGAGAAAATTGCGAAACAGATGGCGCTAAAGTCTTTATTGATGCATACAAAACGCAATGGTAAAATCACACGTGCAAAGATCTCGCAGATAATAGTGAAATAAAAAATAATAAAGCTTCTTATTTGAAGATAGAGCCTGCGATTGTGTAACATTCTGTTATCGTATAAAGTTATTGCTATCGTTTGAGTCAATGATATAGGCGGCGTCTTTATATTGAACTACGGACAACACACACAACGGCCTAACATTGAATTTAGGAGTTTATACCTTAATGTTCAATGCCTAAAAATCTTTTCGAATAACAAATCTATAAAGAGGACAAAAGAAGCATCAAAATCTATTCACGTAGCTAAGACAGACGCGCGAATCGAATCTACTTTTAACTATGTAAAGAAAATTGTGAAATATACGTTAATTTTTTTCCGTTCACTTATATTCTTCTACCAAAAATCTCTTCTTGAAAATATATTTATGAAAAATCGTGACTGATACAACACACGGAGTAATTCTAGAGTGTGAATTGCAAATGGCGGCCGCTCAGTTCCCGCCAAGTAATTTATCGCGAGGTGTTACCATTTTATTTACCTCGCACATGAGATGTTGGACGTGTCGGCTAATTTACGAGTGTTTGCGTGATTTAAGAAGTTACGGGGCATTAATTGTGTACACATTAGAGGAACAAACGTAGTTTTTGTGCTTATAAGGAACTTACAAAAACAAGTTAGTGTTAATTTTTAATTGATGACTTTTACATTAGATAAAAATGAACTGTACATATTAAAGATTAAGTACTAGCAAACTAGTATCTATTATCCTGCTTTAAATATAATGTAAGAGAAGCTCGAAAAACATAATCAATAATAAAATCAATGACAAGAAAAAATATTTTTTTTATCACTTAAATAAGTTACTGAAGACATCCACCGCTAAACTTACACTTCCCCTTTAGATTGTTAGCTAGAGCCGGTATTTAAAAGTTTATGATATTAAAAGAAACGGTTATTTGCTTTTAAAAGTTCAAGTTAGTAATTAAGGACTTTGCTACATCAGGTAAAAGGTAAGGGTTCCTCAAAATTTCACAACGAGTTCCAAAATTACTTGGGAGTTATTTTGTTTTACTACAGTAAGCTTTTATCATTAAAATGGTAAACCTAACGAGAATTTAATGAAAAATTATCTGAAATGTTCTTTACAGCTAGCTTTAAGCCTGCTTGATGACATTTTGATAGTATTTTATAATAGAATAAAGCTAATATTATTAAAACCTTAACCAATACGATATTCTTATTACGTTAACACTTAAAGTTTATTGACATCATAAAATCATATCTACTTACAAGCTATTCTGCGCGTAAAGCTCTTTAACATTAAAAATGTATGGGTTCTAACTAATGTACCTTATTAATGATCTACCTATGACGCAAGAAAATTTCGCAAATGTGTATAAAACTAAGTTAGATTTCAAATGTTCTTAATTCATCAACTATTCCCCTAAAATCCAAAAATTAAAGCAGCCGTTAAACTATCTCTAAGTGTCTACAAATGCATTTCAGACACAATAGGAACAAGAACCATGCTTGTAGGTATCCCTACATTTTCATAGCATCACCGGTGATAGGAGTCGTTCCTAAAGGGCAAGGTTCAAGCCACTTCGGCTGCCGTCATGAACTTAATTGGACGAAAGGTTGCACTATGCTCTTAACGATAGTACCTACAATAACACAGATTGTTCGGTACAGACGATTGCCTGGGCTTGACTCGATAGCATGTTATTATTATCCCTACTAATATTATAAATGCGAAAGTAACTCTGTCTGTCTGTCTGTCTGTCTGTCTGTCTGTCTGTCTGTTACGCTTTCACGCCTAAACCACTAAACCGATTTTGATGAAATTTGGTATGAAGAAAGAACTGAACTTGGGAAAGGACATAGGGTACTTTTTACCGCGGGAAAACTTCTCATTCCCACGGGAAACCGACTTCCACGCGAACGGAGTCGCGGGCGACCACTAGTATGTTATATTTAAGTAACTATGCTATAATTGCTGCTACATCTGGGCATGGTTTTCTATTCGAAACTTCCTAGCTTTGAATTCCACTGAGGTGTGCCACTTATCTAAAAATATCAGCCTATACACGACTCGCTTGTTGAGCATAGAACTCCTTTTTATATACCGAGATGGACTGAGCCATTACCTACCAACTGCTGAGAGCGTATTGGTCTTTTCACATGATAGAAAATCATCCAACCCTAAAATTACCCTCATCGTGCCTAATTTGTTTTTATTAAATTAAGCATCTTATTAATCTCGTACTTACATTTAAGTTACATTAAGGATAAACACGAGGAACCATCCTGTAGTAATTCGGCAAGGATTACGGTTCAATTCTTTTCTCTGATAAAAAAGTCTGTGCCCAAATAGTAGGATGTTTATAGGCTGGTTGTCATGTCATAAAACATACGTAATACTTTATCCATTTCGTCATGTTTATGCTATCTTTCCCAGTTGCCTTTGGGTGTGTTTATTGTACCTAAAACTTTTACGCTCGGAAGGGTAATAATGTAAACTTTTCTTAGTGAATGATTTGTTTTCCTTAAGAACTTTCCTTTGTTTTTCTCAAAGATAACAATTTATGATGCCTACATTATGATTAATTAGTTATTTTCCAAAAACCATTGTCTTATTAAAATTTTTGGTATATTTTGATCTTTTTAATAATAATAAGCTTTAGTTTAATTCAATTCCCATACAAATAGCCATACCATTTTAATTTAGTGAAAATGTATATTTTACTTGTAAAAAAGGAGCTCGGAATTCGGACTCATTTGCAATGCTTTTGGGTCAAAACCACTAAAGAGTTATGTTGTACTGCCATTTCATTCATTTCCAGGTGAGAAAATGCTCCAAAAGTATTTCAACCTTGGCTCTTGACACTAAACGCGACATTAAAAAAGTTAAATTCTCTTTAAGCTAAACGTATGAGGATCACAAGTATTTATATCACCTTCCGTCTACCGTTCTAATCTGCTGACATTCCTTCACGGAAACATTTAAAGTAAGTAGTTAACTTCTGTGTGTTTATAGTCCGGTGTGGTAACTACTCTGTTACATGTTTGGCCTCTATATAGAGTGGTTTCATGGGACGTTGCTTTCTCAAAATGTAATGTTAATAGCCGTTTTAGGGTTACTGTTATATGGTGTTTAACCGACTTCGAACATGAAGTTTCTTTTAATAAGGAACGTTTAATTTTATTGTTTTTTTACAAATTATTTATTTATTTTAAATTAGCAAAACATGAAAAAGTTTCAATTTACTATAGGATAATTTAACACTTAGAAGATTTTCAAATTGCGAATGTACCTATATTTAAGTCTCAAAGCCTTATTTAACGTTTTAGATAGTTGCCGAAGTAATTATCTCTCTTTCTGAAGCAAAGCAAACGCAATTTACTTTTTACAGGCTCCAAGAATCTTAAGCTAACGAGTTTCATTTACACTTCGTAATCTGCGAAATAGAGGTTTTAATGAATAATATTCTAAGGATAGAGATTATGTTATAAATATATTATATTAGTCATTGTGTACTCAAAGCTTACCGTAACGTACCTATAAAAGGAATAAAAAGCAATATCACTACATAGTATAAAACAAAGTAGTTTTCTCTGTCCCGATGTATGCTTAAATCTTAAAAACTACGCAACGGATTTTGATGCGATTTTTTTAATAGATAAAGTGATTTAAGAGGAAGGTTTACATGTATAATAACATAGCACAGGGTAGAAGTTGTACTCCGAATTTTACGCGTGCGAAGCCGCGGGTATAAGCTAGTAGATAAATAAATTAACTATAAGTTAATGTAACTTCTTAGATTTACGCGATTATTATTACTTGAAGTTAAACTCATTTTAACGGGTTTTACGCGTTTATTTTATTATTTTTGATTTTCCGACGTTTCGGCATTTTTGCAAATGCCGTGGTCACGGTCTAAATGAGTTTAAATTCAAATATAAGTTTATGGTTTAAATCTTAATATTACTTAATTATCTTTAAGCTAACTCGTTAACATTGAATATTTATTCATAAATTTTGTGCTATGAAAGGTTAAATGTTAAGTTTGCATTAAAGGATTTTTTAATAAATCGTGTGTAATATTGCGTAGGATTGAAGTTAATAAGGCCAGGATTAACTTTATTTTACACTACATAAATCCTACTATCCTACTAATATTATAAACGTGAAAGTTTGTGAGTATGTATGGATGGATGTTTGTTACTCTTTCACGTAAAAACTACTGGACAGATTTGGATGAAACTTTACAGTAATATAGGTTATAAATCAGAATAACACATAGGGTACTTTTACCGCGGGAAAACTTCTCATCCCCACGGGAATCCGACTTCCACGCGAACGGAGTCGCGGGCGGCCACTAGTTATAAATATATCGCAGGACATATACCTACGTATAATAGATACAGTCGCGTGCTCTACATCATTTTTAAAAATTAATTTATCTGAATAATTAAACATACGTGACTACCAACTTTCACAATTTCAAATAAGAACACGAACCTTTTTTTATTAAATTTATTTACGTTAAAAGAACGACTTAATATATAATTTTCATAATTAATATTTGTACCCATTTTACATTATTTCTTGTTAGTTGTTAATCGTGGTAATCGTAATTTAGTAGTTAATCGTATTTCAACTTTACAACTAAGATTAATCGTAACATTTATTGTTTATTGACATTTGAATCGACTTTTGGGACGCGTTTGGAACTTTAGTTTCAAGCTTTGCAAAATATGAACGTTTAGTAATAACAATATAGTTAACAACAAAGAATATTAATGACCTCAATCCCATACATGATCGTAAGTAAGAAAAAACAACTAAACGTATACAGGGTCTGTCATAATGAATGGATAACCCGTTACCTACAGTTGATCCGGATGTGAGGCTATAAGAAAATGGTGTCTTCTTGCCAGGGTAGACTTTTAAACTTTTTTATAAATTTCGCTTTTTTTTCCATTTATTCCACTGCCATTTCTTTAAATTTTGATATATTTGTATAATTCTTTTTGTATTATACTCCTGAAGACGTGTATTATGTAATTTTAATACAATTTTAGGTGTTATTCACGTTGAACATTATCAAAATTCTCATTTTAAGAAAAACATTTCCAATGTTTTTTCTTTATGTCAACTTTTGATCATCTCCTGTGAAAAAAAATAGTATGACGTTATAGCTGCCCATGATCTCAATAAATTGTCTAGTATGTGTATATTCTAAAAAGGTATAATGATGTGTACTTTACAAGCAACATTAAGTTCCAGGAGCGAAAACACTAATCAAGGTCGGAATTTTTATTTTTCAAGTTATGTTATAAATGGTTGTAAAACTTCGTCATAATGATTTTATTCTATCAAGAGACTTTGCACAAACACTACCGGGCCACTAATAGGATATTCAGAAGAAAACCCGGTTGTTCTTGGGAAAAAAATAACATTACTCCACGATAATAATGTAATGAAAATGTACAAATGAAAATTGTTGTGCTCTAATAGTTACATGCGACAAACTTGTTGCGACAAGATTTTTCGAAATTGAATCTTGAATTTTAAAAATCGAACAAAGTCCGCATTACAAAGAAAAGTGGAAAAAGTAGAAGGAAATCGTCCTTCCATAAATGCATGGTACACATGAACACACGTTAATCAGGGGGGCTGCCGCGTAACTAGCGTCGATTTGAACTCGACGTCGACAACTGTTTTCATTGGCTAGAGACCCGCCATTGTTAACAATTTAGTTTATGCTGGCTTTGGCTGGATGTCGCACATTTGGATATCTTTCACGATAAACACTAGCAGCTCTATTGGTGTTGCCATTACATACAACGTAAATGTAATGCATGTTCGCGTATTCGGCCGGCGTGTATTGTTGCGGCATGATACACAAACTACACAAAAACTTTTCCAAAACAACAAGTTCAATCGATAGCACAACACAATGTCCGTAAATGTGAGCATCAGTAACACCACGTTATCAAGTCCAAATCACAAGGAAAATCAAAGTCCGATATTAGAAAGCAGTAACAAATTGACGAAAATAATGAGAACAAAAGCACATGCGATGGTCCAAATTACACTGATGAGATGAGTACCTTTTTCTTTGTAATGCGGTCTTTGTTCGATTTTTAAAATCCGTTTCAATTTCGAATAAACTTGTCGCAACATGTTTGTCGTATGTAACTATTTGTACATTTTCATTACATTATTATCGTGGAGTAATGTTATTTTTTTCCCAAGAACAACCGGGTTTTCTTCTGAATATCCTATTAGTGGCCCGGTAGTGTTTGTGCAAAGTATCTTGATAGAATAAAATCATTATGACGAAGTTTTACAACCATTTATAACATAACTTGAAAAATAAAAATTCCGACCTTGATTAGTGTTTTCGATCCTGGAACTTAATGTCGCTTGTAAAGTACACATCGTTATACCTTTT
Source organism: Emmelina monodactyla (assembly GCA_916618145.1). Lineage (NCBI taxonomy): Eukaryota > Metazoa > Arthropoda > Insecta > Lepidoptera > Pterophoridae > Emmelina > Emmelina monodactyla. The sequence continues at coordinate 1,478,095 of OU745300.1, forward strand.
TAGAATATACACATACTAGACAATTTATTGAGATCATGGGCAGCTATAACGTCATACTATTTTTTTTCACAGGAGATGATCAAAAGTTGACATAAAGAAAAAACATTGGAAATGTTTTTCTTAAAATGAGAATTTTGATAATGTTCAACGTGAATAACACCTAAAATTGTATTAAAATTACATAATACACGTCTTCAGGAGTATAATACAAAAAGAATTATACAAATATATCAAAATTTGAAGAAATGGCAGCGGAATAAATGAAAAAAAAGCGAAATTTATAAAAAAGTTTAAAAGTCTACGCCATTTTCTTATGGTTGACAACCCTGGCAAGAAGACACCATTTTCTTATAGCCTCACATCTGGATCAACTGTAGGTAACGGGTTATCCATTCATTACGACAGACCCTGATGTATGAAGAATTAAAAATTGAATAAATGAAACTGTAAAAGGCGCACGAATGGATTCAATTACAATTCCTCCTGAGTAAGTACCATGTAAGCAAGTAATATAGTACAGTCCTTTTTGCCAATTTCAGTTAAGTTTGCTACAGACCGTCCCTTTGATCTTTCGCAGGCAAATTGCAGCTGTGAAAATATTCAGTGTTAGAAAAATTACAACCTTGTGGGAGTCGTGACGTAATACCTTGTTTTTATAAACTTAAGCGCAAATGGGTCCCAATTGGCTGTCACTCCTGTATGGCAGTCGAGAGTTTATGGTTCATGTTTAACTAGCTTTTCATCCAGATACGTTAACTTTAGATTGGTGTTTCCAGTGAGAGAGATAACTTTGGACAACCTATTGTGATTCAACCCCAGCCCTGTGCTGTGCGCAGTGTTGTACCACAGAGGGTTCTAGAACAGTAAGTTATTATTTAAATATGGAAAAATTCTTGCTGAAAAAGATTTGTTTTTAAAGCAACCTAAAATGTTTTTGTTTAAAACTTATTTATAAATAACTGTGCGATATAGTCCTAACAAAATGAGAGGATGATACACCGACACTGATAAATAGACCTGGTTTAGAAAATGAGACTTTGCCTTCGATTTAGTGGACCACCACTTGTCAGATGTTCATAAGTGGAAAAATATAGAAATATATGTAGACTAGATAATACGGTAGGTACTTGCAAATCAACCCAAGAATCAAGAGAGTAATGATGAACACTCCACTCACCTCCGAACACTCCCACGTCACCCGGGGGTGCTGCAGCAGCTTCCAAAGTCCTGATCCTTGGTATGCCAAGGTTATGAACGTCACAGTCCTGGTAATTCACAAGTCCACAAATTGGATAACGTATCCTATACACTGGGATTGAACGTCAACACACCAGCGGAGTCCCGAAACGCGCGTGGTATCCTTTATTCGACCACAGAAAATGGCGTCACGGCATCGAACAGAAAGGCACAGGTTGCCTTCGCAGCGTCCAATGAGCAACTGACAGCTGAACCGGCCCGAGCGCGGTTCGTGTCAAAAGATGGTTAGAGAGAACATACGAACTACCCTCATGATTCATTAGAAATCATTGCAAGTACCGTACATACCCCCCACCGAAATCATTATAATGATTTCCAGTATAAAATATATAAGAGTACATAAACAATACACATACATACATATTTATTAACCGTCTAAAACTTTAAGAATCTTATTAATAAAAAAAGACTATGTGAAAACGTTTCACTAAGTATGCCTATGTGTAAGTGTACCCAATTAGTATTGATATTAATGTAATGAAATGAAAACGTTTCATTTCTAAAAGTAAACTAAACTTAATAAGAATTAATACCCTAAAAACTATTTGGAGGTTAAGCCGCCAATCTAAATGTTAATTTGCATAAGGTAAAGGACATAGTTTGTTAACTGGACGTTTGTAGACACCGTTTTGAGTTCTTACAGAAACAACGCGAACGACATTGTCACCGCCGGGGTGAATCATTTCTACTCTACCTAACGGCCATTGGAGAGGACGAGAGAGATCGGATTTTATCAATACCAACTCTCCAACTTTAATGTTATTAGGCGACGTGAACCATTTCGCTCTTTGTTGGAGAGTGTGCAGACAGTCATCAGACCATCGCCTCCAAAAAGACTGCGAAGCCATCTGGACGGATTGCCAACGTGACAATCTGTTCAGAGGCACGTCAGTGAGGTTAACTTCTGGCACGGCCAGCAAACTTTGACCTATTAGGAAATGACCCGCGGTTAGAACGTCAAATTCATTAGGGTTGTCAGATAATGAGCACAAAGGACGTGAATTCATTATCGCCTCTACCTTACAAAACAGAGTAGTGAGCTCCTCAAACGTGAGAGCTCTATCACCGACTGCCCGATACAAATGGTACTTCGCTGATTTGATACCGGCCTCCCACAGGCCTCCCATCGAGGGGGCGCTCGGTGGGTTGAACTTCCAGTCAACGTGACGCGAAGCTAAACCGTCAAGTATTTGATCGCGATGCTCTTTACAAAAGAAAGCAGAAACATCTTTTAAATGCTTCGCAGCTGCGACGAAGTTGGTTCCACAGTCCGAGTATAAACAAGTGCAAAGTCCACGACGTGCAACAAACCTATCAAATGTCGCTAAAAAACATTCACAACTGAGATCAGTTATAACTTCGAGGTGAACTGCCTTGGTTGAAAAACAAATAAACAAACATAAGTACGCTTTATGTATCTTAGCATTACGTCGCAAACTTTCTTTGACATAAAACGGACCACCGATATCACATCCAACATGATTAAACACCTTATCAGGCTGCAATCGCGAAGCAGGTAACGTACCCATAGCCGGTTGTAAAACAGTCGGTTTAAATTTAAAACAGTTACGACATTTTGAAAGAACTGACCTAATAATGCTACGAGCATTTATTATCCAGTATTTTTTATGTAAAATACCCTGCAAAGTGCGGGGACCTACATGCAGGTAGGTTTTATGAAAATACTCTATGATTAATTTAGTCACATGACACTTCTTGGGCAGAAGTAAAGGATGTTTTGCATCTGACGGCAGAGCAGATTGAGCAATCCTACCCCCCACCCTGAGGAAACCATGGGCGTCAATAAACGGTGACAACTTACAGAGTGACTTGACAAATTGATTTTTATTTAAAAGTTTTATTTCATCAAAGAAATTGTTATGTTGAATGACCTTTATTATTGACGAGTGACCTTGATTGAGCTCAGTAGTAGCTAAGGGACCTGAAGCACGGCTTGACCCTTTTAGCTTTAAATTGTTTATAAAACGGTGACACCATCCTATCACTCGTTGTAAACGGTTAAAATTTGAAAAATTGTTAAAACTATTTTCTAAGTCATTATTAAAATCAATTTGTGAAGTAAATGCAAATGTGTCAGAATTTGTTTTAAATTCAGGGAGATCGTTCATCTTAGTCGGAACAATAGTAGTAGTGGGCCACTCTTGAGCGTCACGGGCGAGCCACGGCGGGCCGCGCAGCCAGCGGCCGGCGGCGGCCACGAGGGCGGCGGGCAGCGCGCCGCGCGAGCACACGTCGGCGGCGTTGTCCGCGCTGCTCACGTGCCTCCACCGGTCTGACGGAACGATGTCTGTTATCTGGCTAACACGGTTAGCAACAAATGTCTTTAATTTGTAAGGTGGTGTTTGCAACCACGATAAAACCACTGTCGAATCGCTGAGCGCGATTATCTTTAAATTAAAATCATTTATATTTCGTACGACGAAATTTACCAGTTTAGCAAGCAGCACGGCTGCAAGCAGTTCAAGCCTAGGTATTGACGTTGGTTTAATAGGTGCAACCTTTGACTTGCTTGTCAATAGGTTGACCTTGACTTGACCTTGGTGATTGACACTTCGTAGGTATATGCAAGCCGCGTAGCCTCTGGATGACGCATCACAAAAACATACGAGCTGCACAGAAGTACAGTCGGGAATTAAAACATGCCGCTCGATACGTAACCTTGACAGTTCTGAGAGCTCTGAAAGAAATGTGTTCCACTGTTGGCACAAATCAGGTGGTAAAGTCTCGTCCCAGCCGAGACTGAGTTTCCACAGGTCCTGCATGATACATTTGGCGACAAATGTACACGGTGAAATAAAACCAACAGGGTCGAAAATGCTAGCGAGCACTTTTAAAACTGAGCGTTTTGTTGAAACCCGATCGCTTAAATTATAATTAGACGAAAAACAATCACATGATGGTAACCAAGTCAAACCCAAGATTTTAAGCGATGACGATAACGTGTCGTCTTGAAAATTAATTTGTGTAGTCTGACCCGCATCCATACGGGACAGAAGTTCGACCTTATTACTGGCCCACTTACGGAGCTCGAAACCACCACATTTTAAAAGTGTGGTTAGCTCATCTTGAACTTGCATAGCATCTGAAACGGTAGGAAATGACCACAAAAAATCGTCAACATAGAAGCCGTGAAGCAGCAGTTGAGCGGCGCGCGGACAGCGGGCGCCCTCGTCGCGGGCCAGCTGGTGCAGCGCGCGCGGCCACGAACGGGGCCGAGCGCAGCCCGTACGTGTTGGTCTTCAGCTCGAACACGCGCACCGGCTGCTGCGGCGACTCGCGCCACAGGATGTGCTGGTACCTACACTCGGCGGGGTCTATCAGTACGCAACGATACATTTTAGAAACATCAGCGGAAAGGCAAACTTCGAACTTTCTAAAATTAATAATAATTTTTAGAATGTCATTGTGCAACTTTCTGCCCGTCAACAATGCATCGTTGAGTGACACGCCGTTAGTCGTCTTAGCCGACCCATCGAATACTACGCGAAGCGGAGTGGTAGTACTCTCAGGGCGGAGCACGCAGTGATGCGGTATCAGGTACTTGGAAGCTTCTGTGCCGGAGTACGGTTCCATATGACCTAAGGCTTCATATTCGCGCATGAATTCAGTATAAGCCTGCTGCAAAACGGGCGAGCGCGCGAGACGGCGCTCGACATGCATTAACCGTTTCAAGGCCATGTCATAAGAATCGCCTAACAACTCGTGGTTAGGTCTTAATAAGAGAGGAGAAACATACCGGCCGCTAGGGTCGCGATAATGTTTTTCGTTAAATATGGTTTCTGCAATCTCTTCGTCTGGACTCAATGGAAGAACGCACGGCGTCTCCTCCACTTCCCAAAAACGTTTTAGGGAGTCATTAATGAGATTGTCTTCAATGGTGTACGACACCAACGAAGTTGTAGACGCTACAACATTCGATTCGCTAGAAGTAGGTACTTCTAGTCTTCCCGCTATTACATAACCAAACACACTATTGATGGCCACGGGCACATCACTAGAAAAACTAATTCTTTCGCCGTCGTAAATATGAGGGAAAATATCACCAGCTAAAATTATGTCAACCGGTGCCTGTTTGTAAAAGTTAGGGTCAGCCAACACTAGGTTTTTATATTTTTTAATTATCTTTTCCGGTATTTGAACGGTAGGTAAGTCAGCAGTTATTTTAGGTAAAATTACGGCATCAATATTAAACTTCGGATTTTCATTAATGACTGGCTTTAAATTTAACGAGGTCATACCAAAGTTTTTGACGTTTTCACCACCTAATCCGTAAATATTAAATGGACATTTAGTTTGCTTCAACCCTAAGCGTTGTAAACAAGATATAGTAATGAAATTCGATTGTGCGCCGGAGTCAATAAGCACGCGACAAAGTTGATAACCACCAAACGCATCGGATACGTAAACAACAGCTGTTCCCAGTATGACTGCATAGCTACAGTGCGTAGGTATAGACGCATGGCAGGCGGTTGCGCCGGGAGCGAGCCGCGCGTGCGCACTCGCGGCCGGGCCGCCATTGTTGTTGTTTACTTCATTCATATGCAATAAAGTGTGATGCGCTTGTTGACAAATATAACATTTAAAGTTACTACGGCAATTTATAGCACTGTGATTAGGTTTTAGGCAGTTGTGGCATAAGTTTAAAGTTTTAACCTTATCAAAGCGTTGTGGTACAGTTAACCTACGAAACTGTTCGCAGCGAAAAATTAAATTAGTTCTCATTCAGCTATCGTTTGAGTAACACATGTATTGGTTCATACTAAATTATCTGCAAGTACCCTCATTATGGCAAAGTGTCATAGTTGTGATAAGTTATTAAATAAAAAGTCAACTATTTTGGAATGTAGTAGATGCCAAAAAATAGTGCATACAACCACGGGATGTTCCGGCTTAAGCAACAAACAGTTAGTTGCTCTGAAAGCCACCGAAAATCTGGAATGGACGTGCAACAACTGCAACCAAAACTCTTCACGTAGGAAATCTTTTGTACCGCTAGGCGAAGAAGAAGAAGACGAGGACGACGAAGGCTTGGTACAAGGAGCCTCAGTTGATATAAAACAATTGTTACAAGACCTCAGAAAAGAAGTTAGAAACATTGTGACGCAAGAGATAAGATCGGTGTCTACATCGCTACAGTATTGCAGTGAAAAGGTAGATGAGTTCACAGAATCTGTGGAAGCCCTCACTAACAAAGTTAAGGCTATGGAGAAAAAAATCATCCACCTCGAAAATCAAAACAAGTCTTACCATCTCAAGATTGAATCTCTGGAGCAACGCAGCTATGAACTGGAACAGCAACTGTTGGCGGAACAAATCGAAATCTCAGGTATTCCGGACGTACAAAATATGGAACTGCCTAAAGTAGTGGAAAAAGTATTCGCAACGATTGGAGGACAGAGGGAGGATGTAATATCCATCAAAACGCTACCGCCAAGACGGAACGGTTCTATTTCGGTACAAGTTCGAGTTCGACATGAGTCAACTAAACATCAACTTTTGCTGAAGGCCCGCAGCTCCACTGTTACCGCAAAGGATATTCTACCTAGTCTTTCTGGTCCCCAAGCTAATGAAAAAATCTATGTACGAGAAGCGTTGTCTTCATACCACAAAAACCTACTGTGGCAGGCCAAGCAGGAGATGAAAGATTTGTTCAAATATATCTGGATAAAAGATGGGAAAATTTTGGCACGTAAGAATGATAATGCAAAGATATATAAAATTAGATCTAAAAACGACATCCAAAACCTATTAGTAAATCAAAAGTAAGTTTAACGCTTCTAATTTAGCTCAATAACACTTTTTTTTTTACATCTTTAACTAAGTTCGTTATAACTAAACACTAAACATGGATTTTGTAACTGATTACAATATAACAGAACTGTTCGATTGTGTTGATATATTAGACTTTCAAAAGTGTATACCTTCCAATAGTCAGAACCTAACTTTTTTGCATGTAAATATTAGATCCTTAATCAAAAATTTCTCAAAAGTAGAACATCTGGTTTATTTAACAAACTCGTCAATAGATTGTCTAGTGCTCACTGAAGTAAATATTTCAGATAATATCAAAACCCTATATAACTTACAGGGCTATACAATGTTTACTGAGTTACGGAAACAAAGAAGAGGTGGCGGAATAATAATATACATCAAAAATAAGCATAAATTCACTAAAATCAAAACTACCACCCAATACTACGAATGTTTGCTCGGTACTTTAACTACTTCTTCGCATTCCGTAAGTCTGTGCGCAGTGTATAGGCCACCAGAATGTAGTAAACCAAACTTTGTATTGGAATTAGACAAAACATTATGCAAGTTTCAAAACACCGATTTGATTTTTCTTGGCGATATTAACATCAATTTAAAGATCACAAACCCGGTTAAGAAGTCATACATGGACATAATGAGTGGACGCGGTCTTTCATGCGCTATCAACAGTTACACTAGAATTGAAACAAAAAAAGATTTAATAACAAAAACTTGTATCGATCACATTTTCGTTCGATCCCGCATGAGAGACGTGTACGCCGCTGCACTCTGCACTGTACTGGCCGACCACAGAGTTACGGTCGCGACGTTTGTGAGCAATATTAATAAACAGGGTGTCCCTTCTTATGTAACTCGGTTGGATAATAATAAAATTTGCGAATTATTGCAGAACGTGAATTGGGACTCAGTTGAGTCCATGGAATGTCCTGAGGAGATTTATAATTGTATTGCCCAAAAATTCAACGAGTGCTATAATAAATCACAATACTTAAAAAAGAATAGTAGTACAAAACGCAATGTATACAAATGGGTCAATAAAAATGTTTTAGACATAACTAAAAAGAGAGACAAATTATTTTCTGAATGGCTGAAGGATACTAGTAATAAAGAACTCAGAGTAAAATATAACCAAATAAGAAATAAATGCAATAAAACTATATATAAAAATAAAAATAAAGAAATTAGGAGAGAAATCAGTAATTCAAAACAAGATCCTAAAAAACTGTGGCAGTTAATAAATAAAATTTCAGGCAAAATAGTTCATTCCGTAGACAACTTTATAAAGAAAGCATTTGATGAAAGAAACACTCAAAAAATAGCAGATAATTTCGCAAATCATTTCCAAAACAGTATCAAATCAATTATTCCTAACTGTACTCAAAATTTATTGCCAAAATATTGCTACAAAAAATCTGTTGATAAATCAATATTTTTTCCGGAAGTAGAAAAACGTGATATATGCGAAATAATTAAACGTGTTAATCCACATAAAGCTCCGGGAGCTGATGGTATTCGGGCAATAGACATAATAAGGCTTTCGGATAAAATTGTAAGTGCTATTACACGATTTATAAATATCAGTATCAAAGTAGGACGTTACCCTAAACCACTGAAAACAGGTATTGTCCGCCCTATCTATAAAGGTGGTAGCACACATGATTACGCAATGTATCGGCCTATTACTATATTACCAGTAATAGACAAGATTGTTGAAAAGTATATTTGCAATAAAATACAGAATTTCTACACAAGTAATAGCATCTTATCTACTCAACAATTCGGATTTCAGGCTCACAAAAGTACTACACTATTATTGTCACGTTTCACAGATGAGGTCAACTACAACTTAAATGCCAAGAAACACGTAATACTAGTCTTTATAGACTACAGCAAAGCGTTCGATACTCTGCGGCATGACCTGCTGATTGAACGATTAGAAAAAAGTGGCATACGGGGCAAGTTATTAGACTGGTGTAAAAACTATCTTAGAGAGCGATGTTTCCAAGTAAAAGTAGAAGGAACACTCAGTAAAACAATCAATATTACTGAGGGAACAGCCCAAGGATCGGTGCTCGGACCTTTGCATTATCTTGCATATGTAAATGACCTTACTGACGTTGTCCAACACTGCAAAGTGTTTCAATTTGCTGACGATACATGTTTATTAGCAGCCCACGAAAACCCCCTGGTTGCACAAAGTATGATACAATCAGACTTTACTAATATCTGTAAGTGGTCGCATGACTCTGGGCTGGTACTCAATGCTAACAAAACTAAACTTTTACACGTTCGGTCTAGCCACAACTTCTTTCTAGATGAAATAAATGTAGTAGCCCACAGTCATACTTGCCTACACACGGATACTGCTCAATGCAACGATAATTGCATCAATATTCAAAACGTAAAAGAATACACTTACTTGGGTCTAGTGATTGATGAGAGGTTTAATTGGGCGAAACATATAGATAAAGTATGTAATAGTCTAAGAGCGATTCTAGCTAAATTTTACATAATTAAATGCAAAGTGCCGTTCGACATACTACTGACTATGTATAAATCATTAGCTGAAAGTATACTATCCTATGGGTTGAGTAGCTACGGTCGAACATATAAAACGTACCTAGATCAAATATATAATATTCAATATAGATTACTCAAATTAATTGTACCTATAAAAATTAGAAATAAATATAGGGAAGACCCCATGGGTCTTTTTAAATACTGTGGAGTGATTCCTATTCATCAAAAAGTTGAATTTACATTACTCGTAGAACAGTACTTTCGCACGGAAATTCAAACAGTTAAAAGCCATCCAACATGTACTAGGAGCGTAACTAATAAAAAATTATGTACACAGAAATTCCAAAATCTGTATGGTAAAAGAACCTCAGAATATCTAATTCCTCATCTCATCAATAGCTTACCTTTAGATTTAAAAAATAAAATCACGCATAATAATATAAAACGTAACTTAAAAATATACTACCTAGCCAAACTTATTAACTAAAGAATTAAAATAAGTAAGTAAATAACTAAATATTTAAGTGAGTGTATATCTTTCTACTTACTTTTTAATGTTATGAATAATTAAAACGAATGCACATACTATTCCTACCAAATCAATAATATTACGCTGCATTGGATTAGTGTTGCATAAGATTGGTCACCCTACTCAGCGCACACACTCACAACTTGACGCGTAAAACTTGTTCGACCACTACTAATTCTTGTAAGGCATTTCATTCCATTAGAATCAGATAATAACAACAACACTGCCAGATAATTGTAAGTCGCTGCACTGTTTTGTGTAATTTAATACTACGCTCGGCAAATAAAAATAATAATAATAATTTAAGAGCATTTAGGTCAAAAGTAGTGTATTTGTATGTATAGCTCGGTCATTTAAGGATGGCGGTTTTTTTGTTTGTCTCTCGCTCACCACTATATTGTGTGAGCGAGAGATAGATAGATTGCGTCGTTTTTCAATACCTTTATTTGAATGACCGAGTTGTAAACTCATGTAAAGAGTGTAAACAAATTTTAATTTTGAAATAAGTAAGACACAAATATGTAATGTACCTAATGAGAACTTATATGTCTAGACAAACCTAATTAAGGTTTTTAGACATTGTCACCAATGCTGTATTATGTTAAGTAGTTGTGTGATAAATAAATAAAATAAAATAAATAAAAATGATTTTTATTACAATGTAAACAGGTGGGCTCAAAATGACTAGAAAAGTAATTAAAGTTCTGTTGTTTGTTATATGTAGGTTTTTTATTCACATCTGTGTTAAGTTGTCTTTTATTTTGATTAAAACTTGTTACTTGATTGTTAGAAATTAATGTTGAGTGATCTAAAACTTTAATCTGATTCTGAATAAATAAAATTAAGTTTTCAAAGGTAGGAATTGATTGTTGATCCAACCCTTGCTCAAATACTTTCCTAGTTTGAGAGTCGAGTGCCCTCAACGCAATATGACACAACACATAGCTACCTAAATCATCAATATTAAGTGCCTGTATGGCCTTGAATGAATGCTCAAATGTTTCGATAAAAATATTTAATTGAGTAGAAGACTCCTTAGAAAGTGGTGAAAAGTTTAACATTTTATCTAAATACCTACCCGCCAACATCCGGTTATCTTGATATTTGTTTAATAAACTTTGCCAAACTAGATCGTAATTATTAGCTGTTATTGGTAAACTCTTTACTATATTTAAGGCGGAGCCTTTAGTACATGACAGAAGGTAGTGAAACTTGTCTATCTTGGGTATATTATTTTGGTTGTGAACCAATGAACAGAAAGTTTCATAAAAGGTTGTAAAATTCTCAATATTACCATCAAATTGAAATAATTCTAGTTTGGGCAAACGTGGACGAGAACCTGACGCAGAATTTTCGTCCTTACTGCATTTGACATTACACTGAGATTTGGATACCCGTAGCTTCACGTAGTAATAAAGTTCATCGAAGTTATTTAATTCGTTAGTTTTAAATGAAGAGTCGGAATTAATTTGCCTTTCTAACTCAAATATTGTAAATACTATTTCTTTGTAATTGTCACGTAGAACGTCAGCTTCAGAAGCGCGCAACAGAAATAATTGTTCCGAATCAGAATCTTGTATACCTTTTGACATATCATAAATAAATTGCATTTGCTCGAAATATCTTTCTTTACGTTTAGTTGCCATGATTAAGTCTTTGTTAATTTTTAACTCTGCAGCTTCTTTAGTCGGCGCCATATTTGAACTGTGACGGTGCCTACACAACACAAAGATGCAAAATTGAAGTTATTTATTTTAGCTATATTATGCAAAAAAACACAAAAATATATACTTGAACGTCAAGTATATTAATATGAGTAATGAATAATAGCTAAACTGTATAGAAATACTCAGTGAAATTTAAGATTTAAACAGATGAACTTTATGTGTAGTGACGCACTACACGCACAAGAACTTAGATCAGTTATGTAATAAGTACGTAAAATACATAAAAATACAGTAATAAATATACTATATAACAGTTTCCGTCCTAAATGTAGGAATCCTAAGCTGTTTTTTAGATGTTACTGTAAATTTACTTGGCTAGATAAGCTAACTATCCAGGGTCGATGGACCAAAATTATGTGCGATATAGTCCTAACAAAATGAGAGGATGATACACCGACACTGATAAATAGACCTGGTTTAGAAAATGAGACTTTGCCTTCGATTTAGTGGACCACCACTTGTCAGATGTTCATAAGTGGAAAAATATAGAAATATATGTAGACTAGATAATACGGTAGGTACTTGCAAATCAACCCAAGAATCAAGAGAGTAATGATGAACACTCCACTCACCTCCGAACACTCCCACGTCACCCGGGGGTGCTGCAGCAGCTTCCAAAGTCCTGATCCTTGGTATGCCAAGGTTATGAACGTCACAGTCCTGGTAATTCACAAGTCCACAAATTGGATAACGTATCCTATACACTGGGATTGAACGTCAACACACCAGCGGAGTCCCGAAACGCGCGTGGTATCCTTTATTCGACCACAGAAAATGGCGTCACGGCATCGAACAGAAAGGCACAGGTTGCCTTCGCAGCGTCCAATGAGCAACTGACAGCTGAACCGGCCCGAGCGCGGTTCGTGTCAAAAGATGGTTAGAGAGAACATACGAACTACCCTCATGATTCATTAGAAATCATTGCAAGTACCGTACAATAACATTATTTCATATTTTAATCGTAATTTTACGTAACCAATTCTTCATTTTATAAGAAATGATAAAGTTACTATTTAAGGTCCTTAAGTATATATTCAAAATATCGGTAATGAGGTAAAATGTAGAGATGGATGGATAAAAATTTTGTTTACAGAACTATTAGTCGTTGGAGGTTATTAAAGAACTTTATACTTTATTAAAAACGATAAGTAGAGCTAGTATGCTAAAAGCAAGCTTTATAGCTACGCCAAGTGTTACCAAGTTTTACGTGAAAAATGAAAGTTTCATAAGCTGCAACATTTCTTCGCATTAGTTTATTATGGGTCCGTAAAACGTATTCAAGACAAAATTTCACGCATTTACGTAAAATATCTAGTAATGTGTTAGCAATATGTACATACGAGTAACACGCGACGCTGTTAGGCCATTTTTTTATTTGGAGTATTCTCTGAATCGCAATATCAAGTATTAATCTTATTCAAGCTATCTTGTCAATCTTTTTCACATTTTGAGCGAGACACAATAAGAAGAGAAGTAAGGACGCTGTTATATATTTTTTGTTGGAAACCTTTCTCAAGAGAATACGGTATCAGATTGTTTTAAGTAGGTATGTAATGACTAGCTAGCTTATTTATTGTTTATATTAATACCTACTATATTTAGAACCTTTGAAATGCTAAGAAGCTGAATAATCTTATTGTTTGTCTCCCATGTCAACTTAGAGTTTTGGTTAAAGTAAAGGATTTTGATAAAAAGTTAGTTTTTGCAAAATTGAATATAAAACTGCAAGTTATTTGCAGCGCCTAGACAGTAAAACTAAAAAGAAAATATCAGTAACGATTTATTAGACAAGAACATTTAGAATGACCGAAAAAATGTAATAGATCATTGCTACTGCTATTTTTTTTTTAATTCAATTTTCATCACTTTTATATCAAATAACATGTTTCAAGGATTTTTGCGGTTGACATTATTTTCAACTTTAAACGTTTAAGGTTTTACACCCATTTAAGTTAAGGTTCTACTCCCTTAATATAATTATGACCCACTTTTTTTTGACCCTTTCCAAAAGGTTTCCGACCGCGGCCCTAAAATATCAAATTACCTTTACCTATATAGTCATTAATGGAGGCTGTACGAATCGCTTTAGAAATTCCACCCCTAAAGCCGTGAAACTAGTGTAAAGTCAGGGGAAATCGCCTGTTTAGTAAATTAATTTGATTACAAATCGTTCGTTGTGATGCGGTTGGTAACTTGGTAAACTATTCCAATTCTGCGGCTTCGTTCAGAAAATGTTCCGTTTGACAAAGGTGCTATAGTGGTTTCTGAAAGTATGAAGGGGAACCAATTCTACTTAAAATATAGCGGTTTTTAACCATTGCATTGTTTGAGAAGTTTAATTTGGAATTAATTAAAATGTTTAAAGTAACTTGCTGTGTAAACCGCTCAATCAATTGGATTTGTCTACGGATCGGGCTGGTAACTAGATTTTCTTTTTACTCTCAGACTTTTCAGTTTAGATTAAAGGTGTCACAGTCAGGGCTTAGTGTTTTAAAATTCTTCTTTTTGCTTAATTCTGAGCCAAACTGTTTATTTTTAACATTGCTAGAAAATTTATAACTTATGTTATAATAACATTAAAAAGAATGTCTTTATCTTTATGAAATAGTTCGCGAGGAAGTCGGTTTCCCGTGGAAATAAAAATTTTTTTTTTACTACTTTTACAGTCCCATAATAATTAAAAGTAAAAAAAAAAATATAATATAAACAAAACACTACTCACCGAGGAAAGAAAAATTTTCCTCGTTTACTAATTTAAAACACTGTCTACCTTCAGTTGTTGGTCTTTTGGTAACTTTTAGTAAACAAAATAACGTAGTACTTACTAAGTTAGTAAAATATGTAGCGACTTGCTAAAAGTTTCATTTAGCAAAATGGGAAATGTCGTAGAGTCGATCTAATTAATTATTATTTTATGTCAACGACGTCTTTGATAATTATATTAATTATTATAAAAATAATTAATTGTAACGATATACAAGTATTTATATAAATTGAGGCAGTTTTTTTTGTATCGAATAGTATTGGAAGAATAGTTTTTTGTATCGAATAGTATTGTGAGTAAATGGGGGCTGTATTTCTTTACTATAATATATATTTTGATAGACAAGTTGAAAGTAAAAACTTACCATCTTCAAATCTCGGTTTCGCCGTCTGCAAACTAGATGTCGCTAGGACTTGGGTGTGGACAGAGGGAGCGACCGTTGTGTTTGAAAACTCATATTCAACTGTCGAATTATCTATTTCAAATAACTGTGCCGGGGCAACTTCAGTGAAATTATCTGCTATTATTGGTTCTTCTTCTATTGTAGACGTGTTTTTACTGATAGTAGTGAAGTAGTCTTGGAATATTCTAGCGCGAGTGGCGTCATCGATTCTCAGTTTGCTCATGGACGTGCTGAGCCGGTATTTGGGATCGACGTACATCTTTTTATCGCCTTCGTCGTTTATCTCCTCCGTATACAAATCCGTTAGGTTCACAACTTCACTCGAAGGTTCACTTACTTTGTTAAATACATCTACATTAATTTCGTGTTTTTCCCTTATGTTAAGTTGCGTTTTGTTCTTGGGTAGACTATTAAGGTTGCTGATGTTAAAGTTGTTGACTTCAGTGTTGGCGGTGGCGGGGAGGACGAGGAAGACGGACAAGATGATGGCGAGGAGGGGTGGGGGGTAGGTCGAGTTGTCACCGAGGGGCGAGAGCAGGTTTGAGGGTAGTTTGTGGGGTGAGCGCCGCATTCCAGCCCGCCGGCGACGCTCTATCTGCAACAGAAGAATGGGGACGTTTTAACGCTGATACATATACCATCTTATTCATGTCTTGATAAATTTATATTATATACATTTGCTTTTGAATATCAAAGAAGCTAATACTGAATGTCTCACAATATATAGATAGAGGGATTCGAAAGTAATGTAGCATTAAACACCTTATAATAATTATAAATACAGTTGTTTATTTCATGAGATTTAAGTTAATTATAATTGTAATTATAACTAAACACCCTAAATAAGTAAGTGTATTTTTCTTAAATTTAAAGTGTGTTTTTTATTAGCTATCCGGAAGCTATCGCTTGATAATTAATCTTTGTTCAAACCAGTGGAACAAAACAAAACATTGATAAATTATCTAGTGTTGTGGTTTGTAAGACTAATGGTACTAACAATTAATTAGTATGTAGTTCTTTGTTATCTTATTGATATCTATTTGAAAGGGCACACGTTTAGGATCCGTTTAGTGACGTGTGACCGGCACCTGGAGGCTGAGGGCGAGAGAGTAATATTTTTCAGGTTCTTAATCTAGAAAGAAGAATTTTAAATAGTTAAGTTTCGGAATAACAAAACTTGTGCTTGTGGCTCTATAAACTTCAAAATGTTAAACTTTTTTATTTTTTCGTAAAAGAAGTTATAAAACGAACGAATTAGCGCTGTATGAGGCTGTTAAACTATGAGAACACTCAAACTGTAGCATATTTTGTGAAGTTAAACCTATTCTTTCCATGGATAGCATATTTTTATATTATTTGTTGACCACTAAAATCTTTTTTTGGTTTCCTATTAGGACATAACGGCTGTAAACCATTATTTTTGTATCAATTGTATCGTTTTTTTTGTAATGTATTTATTTGTGTCGTTTTTCATATTTAATTTAAAAATATACCTAATAATATTATTTTAATAAAAACAATTTTATAAAAAGAATACGTAGTACGAAATAAACACATCAAACAATAATTATGAAACTTTTCTTCCGAAAAGAGCTTTATAGCTTGTTTCGTAAAACAAGGCTTTATCGTTGTTCGCTCTAAATAGCTCACGTTTAATTAAATTGGCAACACTTGCCAATAAATTTTGTAGATTTTTCGGTTGCCCTTCTGGCAACATTGAGTTTAAAATTCGCCCGCTCGTAGTAGCACCTATCGTTGTCGTTTTCGTTTAATTTATCGCTTTTATCGTTTTTTCGTAGTTTTAGTAGTTAGTTAGTAGTAGCTAGCTAGTTTATGTTTGTGTGTGTACAATATTGTGAAGTGGAGATCCTGGATTCCGAGTCGGCAGATATATCACCAAACCAGTCAGGTATTCTAGGAGCGATCAAGGTAAGTCTAGATCAGCCAAAGTCAATCCGAAGATATTTGTACTTGGAGCGGTGCATACACATCTCCATCCACACTCAGGTGAGTCCAGCTAATCTAAGCAGAACTTTATTTGACCACACAGCGTATATATTTATCGTCTCGCTATCGTCAGTTAGTTTTAGAATTTTTCGTATACAGTCCACTACTATCTATCGCCTACATTTTTGGTACTTTCTCGCCACATTTTTGGTCCATCGAGCGGATCTTAGTGTCTTGCGACCACATTTTTGGTCATTTGAGCGGTCTCGCGACTTAATTTTAGTATATCTTATCGTATCTTTTCGTATTTCGTTTGTTTTTAAATCCTTTGTTCTTTGTGTAATTTATTATTTTATTGAAGGTAATTTTAGATCTCTTCAAGATTCAAATTTCCCGCAGTTAATTTGAAACGGTCATTGTACTGGTCATTTCAATCATCTGTCGCAGACTTAGTTTTCGTTCAATCATTCGGACCGTTCGTTCTGACATCTGTCACTGTCGCTGTCGTTGTCGTTGTGTCATCCTTTATCTGTCATTGTTTGTTTGTTTACTTTTGTTCGAACAATTTGTCGTTGTTGTTTTTCGTCGTTTTAAAGTTAAATAAAGCATTGCAACGATGGAAAAGGATGATACAATGATGGTTTCAGGTGACCAGAACCGGATTGACCGCGATTACGCGTTAATGCGGCTCGAACTTGTCGATCCTTCAGATCTGCCATCGGAGGAAGAACTGAAAGAGTTAGCTAGTGATTTTCATAGTGCTCAGCGAAAGTTGTTAGCTACTCTCGTTAAAGAGGAGCAACGTGTAGAGTGCGGGGTCACTATGACCTTCGAAAAGCGTTTTCGGAAGCTCATAAAGTTAGTTCGGGAGCAATCTGCGACCGTCGTGAAACTTGCTAGCTGTAGTTTAGATTCAGTAACAGCAAAGCTGCCCAAGATTAATATTAAGCCTTTCGATGGCACCTTAGAAAATTGGGTGAGCTTTAAGCAGCTTTTTGACTCACTAATTCATAAAAGAAGCATTTCTAATGTCGAGAAACTGCATTATTTATTGTCAAGTGTCCAAGGTGTTGCTTATGACTTGATCAAGAACTTTCCTTTATCGGATGAAAGCTATTTAGATGCCTACACAACCCTATCGAAATACTATGATAAGAAGCGTCAGATAGCATTTCATTATTTTGAGAAAATTGTATTTTGTGAGCCTATCAAGTCAAAGTCTGGTTCTGAGTTGGAACGCTTGTCTAGAACCTTTAGTGAAAACCTAGCAGTGTTGGAAAAGTATAACTTGCCTGACAGAAATTTCATGTTGTTCCACCTGCTATGGTCCAAGCTTGATAGGTCCACTAGGGAAGCGTTCCAGCTGGAATACAATTCTGATGGCATCCCGGACTTTGAGTTTCTTCAGAGTTTCATTGAAAAATATGTTAGGGCAATGGATAATTCCATTTTTAGGCCTACAAATAATCTAACATTGCCAAATAAGACTAGCCGGAAACCCAAGTCAGCATTTGTCGTTGCTCAACTGACTTGTGAGTTTTGTTCTGGCCAACACTTATTAGCACAATGTCTAGATTTCTTGAAAGAACCTGTACATAGTCGGTTTCATTTTGTGAAACATAAAAATTTATGTCTTTGTTGTTTGTCGAGTAATCATAGAGTCAAAGATTGCACTTCTCGTTATCGCTGTGAGGTGTGTAATTATTCACACCACACAATTTTACACTTCACTAAGGAAGCTTTAGTTGTTAGTAGCAATACTATATCTGCACCAGCCACAGAACCTTCACCTCCTACTCAGCCTAGTAATATAGTTTTGACATCCACCACCAAGAATAGCACTGTACTGTTTGCAACGGCAAAAGTTTTAGTTAAAGACAGAGTAGGTAATTTGCACATTTGTAGGGCCTTATTGGACTGTGCCAGTGCCTGTAACTTCATATCGGAGCCTTTTGCACACAAGTTAGGTCTGCCAATTGCACCAAGCTCCAGTGCAGTTAGCGGGATAGGGCATTCAATGGCTGAGCCCCTTGGTTCCTTATCCTCTGAGTTGAGGTCGGTGCAAAATCATAATATTAAATTTAGATTTGATGCTCTGGTGCTGCCTTCGATTTGTGTGGACCAGCCAGTAGAAAAATTGGATAGTTCAGGCTGGTCACACTTGAAGAAATTAGTTTTAGCTGATGCAGATTATACTAGTCCGGGCCCAATAGACATGCTGTTGGGTGTAGATATCTTCGCATCTTCATTGATTTTTGGGCTTCGACAAGGTGCAAAGGGTCAACCGAAGGCCCTCAATACTGTTTTCGGGTGGATAGTGTTGGGTGAGTGTGACGTCATTCCTCACGGCCACCAAACAATTAAAAATAAAAACTGTCTTTTCGTTTCTCCTTCGTCACACGACTCGTTGGATGCTTCCATCAAGAGGTTTTGGGAAGTAGAAAATGTCGCGGCCCCTAAAACACTCTTGTCGGCGGAAGACCAAAGGTGTGAAAAACATTTTGTAGACAACCATTCTCGTAGCGGTGACGGAAGATTTGTCGTTCCGTTACCTTTCGTTGAACCTATTGCCAAACCCATTTTCTCGGGTTCCCGTGCAATAGCACTTAAACGGTTCTTGTCGCTGGAAAGGAAACTCAATTCCAATCCAGATTTTCGAAAGGCGTATGTCGACTTTATGGAAGATTACGCCTCTTGTCGTCATTTAGAGGAAGTTGATCCTCACGCTACTGATGTGGGTCATTTTTATTACATCCCACATCACGGCATCCTTCGACCTGAGTCTGTTAGCACTCCCTTGCGTGTTGTCTTCGACGCAAGTGCTAAAGACTTCAAGGGCCAATCCTTGAATGATTTGTTGTTCGCGGGACCCAAGCTGCAGACAAACATCTTTGACCTCCTCGTTCGCTTTCGTTGGCATGCTGTCGTTTTTACGGGAGATGTCAAACAGATGTACCGGCAGATTGAGGTTCCTGACGAAGATGCTGAATATCAGCGAATCCTCTGGCGCTCGTCACCCGATGTTCCATTGCGAGACTATCGTTTGCGCACTGTCACTTATGGAGTTTCGTCTGCTCCATTTATGGCCTTGCGCACGATGGCACAACTGGCAGAAGATTCTGCTCTGGAGCATCCGGTGGGATCCAAAATCTTATCCAGAGACATCTATGTCGATGATATTGTCTCCGGTGCCAACTCTGTCGATGAAGCTCTTAAAATTAGAGAAGAGCTTTCAAGTATTCTGATGTCTGCTGGTTTCCATCTTCGTAAATGGACATCGAATACACCTGCATTTTTTGATGGTTTGCCTTTGTCGGATCTTTATTCGGAAGATCTGATAAATTTTGAAGATGATGCTAGTTCCCTAACTCGTCTTAAAATTCTCGGCCTGTTGTGGCGTCCCCAGTCAGACTGTTTCCAGTTTTGCGTGACTCCTAATGAAGACCTAAGATGCACGAAGCGCATCATTTTATCGAGTATCGCGCGCATCTATGACCCGTTAGGTTTATTGTCACCGGTCACGTTTCACGCTAAGTACCTGATGCAGCTGCTGTGGACGTCTGGTGTTACGTGGGATGAAGAGGTTCCGGCCAATATTGCCGCGGAATGGACGCTCTTTCAGTCGCAGTTGTCGTCGCTTTCGTCTCTCGTCATTCCGCGACGCATTGTCTTGGACTCTCCTCAGCAGATCCAGTTGCACGGATTCTGTGACGCTTCGGAGCGAGGCTATTGCGCAGCTGTGTATTGTCGAGTTGTTACGCCTTCGGGAGATATAGCTGTACAACTCATTTGCTCCAAGACTAAGGTAGCCCCGCTACAAAGACTGTCGATTCCCCGTTTGGAGCTCCAGGGGGCAGTCTTACTTGCTGACCTTTTGTCGTCGGTGGTGGATGCTTTGGCATTTACTGAGCAATCTTTCGAACTTTTCGCGTGGTCTGACTCAAGTGTAGCCTTGTCTTGGATAAAGTCTTGTCCATCGAGATGGAAGACTTTTGTTGCTAACCGAGTCAGCCACATTCAGGACAAAGTTCCACCGAACTGCTGGCGTCATGTGGGAACTCTGGACAATCCTGCCGATTATGGTTCACGCGGCACTCTGCCTCTCGAATTTTTGGAAAAGAGTCAGTGGTGGTCTGGTCCGTCGTGGTTGACAGAATCGGAGGATAAGTGGCCTTCTGCCAATCTTGCACCCTGTCCAGACGTCATGCAGCAGGAGCTTAAATTGCTTACGCTGTTTGCTGACCAAGACAGGATGCATGTTGTCAACTGTCCTGTTGACAAACTAATTTGTCGTTAGGTATTCGTCGATGATGCGGGTCTTCTCATGGTGGGCGGTCGCGTGGCGTCCGAAGATCCTGCATTGTCGATGAGTGGCCGGCTTGTTGAGCCTGACCACCACCATGTTTTTTTGTTTTGTACGTTTTCGATTGTAGATTATAAATATTTATTTTTATTAAATTTTTGCTATTATATGTTTTTTTTGTTTCTTTTCGCTTTCTCGTAAATCGTAGTATTTAGGTGGGCGGAATGTTCGCTCTAAATAGCTCACGTTTAATTAAATTGGCAACACTTGCCAATAAATTTTGTAGATTTTTCGGTTGCCCTTCTGGCAACATTGAGTTTAAAATTCGCCCGCTCGTAGTAGCACCTATCGTTGTCGTTTTCGTTTAATTTATCGCTTTTATCGTTTTTTCGTAGTTTTAGTAGTTAGTTAGTAGTAGCTAGCTACAATATTGTGAAGTGGAGATCCTGGATTCCGAGTCGGCAGATATATCACCAAACCAGTCAGGTATTCTAGGAGCGATCAAGGTAAGTCTAGATCAGCCAAAGTCAATCCGAAGATATTTGTACTTGGAGCGGTGCATACACATCTCCATCCACACTCAGGTGAGTCCAGCTAATCTAAGCAGAACTTTATTTGACCACACAGCGTATATATTTATCGTCTCGCTATCGTCAGTTAGTTTTAGAATTTTTCGTATACAGTCCACTACTATCTATCGCCTACAATCGTACTAAATAAACGCACAATAATAATCTTCGTAGCAAACCCATTGCTACGCATTCCGTAGCAAGCCCATTGCTACGAATTCCGTAGCATCCACGCCGCGTAGCTGAAGATTTTTCCTTGTAAGCCTCCTGAGGGAATGTTGGCAGGCAGCTGAGTAAAAACATTTGTACGCATATCTTTTATTTTTGTATACGTATATAATGTCCATGAACAACACTTGTAGCAATGCCATTAATGTTTTTTAGAATTCAAATACTTTTTACAAGGTATTTGAGGTTTTAAGTTGTGAATTTAAGTTCGTGGTAAAAAGTTTATTGGACTGTTTTTATTTTTTATTTTTGCCTAACTTTGTTTGCGTTTGATTAGACTTTTTTGAAAAACTGAGCATAGCTCGACTGTTCCCAATACCAAAGCATTTTAAAAATCAAGTTTGCTGCCAGGTTTGTAAAAATATTTCATGAAAATAAAAAAAATAACGTTTTTTTCGCACATATTTCCATAGGTATAGCGTCGGCTAGAGAGCAATACCAAATATATCTTAATACCTATTATCATTTAAGTCACTTTTAGTCTTAAAGGTATAACAACTTTCGTAAGTTAAATACATAGTTAAGATCTTAATCTCTGTAACCTATTTAATACCCCTGAACCCTGCGATTACATTCAAGAGATAGATTTCAATCACATCGTAAACCTACATTAAACTATTAAACCCGTTACCCCAAGTTTTATCGATATCGACATCTCTTAATTTCCTGACTTTAATCGATTTTCGTTTATCGATGGAGAGCGTCCGAGAGGCTGTAGTGATTGTTGAATTTGAGGGTACTTGCAGGGATGGTATGTTGAGTACGTATTCGTATCTTAAGAAATCGATTCTTATGGATATCAATCGATTTTAAATCGAAGCTTGTTATTTATACCTTCCAATGAATGAAGAATGAATGAAGTTACATTCTCGTGGCTAACCGTGCAATGTCAAAAAGACAACTAAATAAAATCAAAATTCAGTTTCGAATACCATCTGAAACCAACCTTTCAACCGAAAATCAAAACTACTGTCTCTTTGAATGCTGAATGAACCATTCATTCAGTTTCACCCATGAAAGATGGATTCATCCGTAATCGATTTAAGCAAAAACAATCGATTATTTTCGCATCCCTCGGGTACTTGATAAATTGGTGTTTCACTCGTCAAGAACGTTCCGTCTCGAGTTTTATTATTAGATTTTTTTTTATATTGGACAAGGATTTGTGACGCTTAATCTTGTCGAGGGTGACGGCTGTAGATTTCGTCGGATTCTTCTAGTTAAATTAGTTCGGGAGTTTAGAATAGATAATTGGACTGGTACGTGAAAAGTTCCATTTATTTTAATGAGTTAGCGGGGTGATAAAGTGTGCCCAATTTGAAGAGATGATCTGTGTTTTAAGGTCAAGATTGTGACGAATTACTTAGAGTTAAGTTCGTTTTGTTTGATAAAGAAAATGGTAGCTTATCAGAGCATGAGATAGATTTGTATTTTTAAGTCATTTTCGCAACTTCTTCGTCTAACAATTTAAAGGGAAAACGTTATAATAAACTTTAACTCCTGTTTAACCCCGTAACGCATGTTTATACATATTTTATACAAGTTCTTGCGACTTCAAGTCAAATTCAAATACATCCAGGCTAAGAAAATTTAACACACAGATTCTATGTTCTAAAATTATTCCATGCGTATATTGGTTTATTAAGCTTCATAACACGTCGGAACACATAATACTCGTCACATTCTAACCTAACTTTGTTCCCAATTGAAGTCTACATTCTATTACAATTGTAATACACTGCTCATTACTGTTTCAGCACGCAAACACCAGATGTGGCTTCGAACAAAACCACCGATGGAGACGAAATAAATATTTAATTAGCGTTATGTATTCAGTGAGTGAACGGGATTCCGATGATTTCTTGCCGTCAGTAGAGTTAGAAGAAAATATACAAGAATTAGGTTAATATTAAGAAACAAGCTTTTTTAATATATATCTTTTGAGTATTAAAGATTATTAGAGTATTAATAATTAATAGTTTTGATCCAAACAAAATACAAGTGCAGTCACCTGAAGGATAATTCTTTGCCTGAGAAAATATAATTGGGTATGTACCTACCGAGCAAAAATGCGTGGTGGAAACCACAGAAAGAGTAGTTTGTGTTGCAGAGGCTAGCGAAGATAGATATTTTAGTCATTCAAAGTGTTATGAAAGGTTTTAGATTTTAGTTTTGGATAATTTCCGTAAGAGGGTTACTTCCTTAAGTAAAGTTCTAGGTATGAGTCATACTGGCAGGTAATTTAAGCCGCGCAATGGTGGAAGCACTTTTCACTTGGCTGGACGAGTAAAAAGTGCTTCCATTGAAAATCCAGGATCATCGGCTTAACGTGTCTTCCAAAGCACATAGAAACTCGGCTGAAGAAGTACATATGGTGCCGCTATCGGTCAACCATACTTTTACTGATTGTTGAGAACATTGCTCAACCTTTATGATCGACTCAATTTCACAACCAAAAAGAAATATAAGTAACACTGACCTGATTAAGCTTAAAAACTAAAACGGCATAGTTTGATTAGGTCCTGATTAAATTAAAAATAAAATAACATTGAGTTGCTTTGATTTTGTTGACGTTTTTTAGAAGGATCGGTGTGCAGAAGAAGTGTTATAGGTAAGAGCACCAATTATGGATCTGGACCAATTATGGTTTTTGATTGACATAATAAATAGTCTGGTAAATTATTTATTAAAATAGCAACTCTAATCAGTGTTATCTAATCAGAATCAAAATTGAGAACTATCTGCAATTTCGTTTTCGACAATAGCAATTTTCCAAACGTTTTTTTACATTTGAAATATTTTGAATTTCTTATAAAGATCGCGACGCAAGTTGGTACATTCATAAGCTTTTTATATGACAGGAATAACTGTGTTGTTATTTTTTGTTATTATTGGTGGAACTATTAATAATGATAGATTTAATATACGCTCTAACCTAAAACCCCAATGGAATTTTACACTTCAAATTTTTCGAAATTCATAATTGGATCTGGTTTTATGCCTGTAGCCAATTATAAACTTATGTTCATTAAGTATATTTTTAAAATATTTTTTTTTCATCTTGTACTTGAATAACTAGTAAACCGTTTCAAAAACGAAAAATAACACCTTATAATAGTTCGTGCTTTTACCTAACTATATCTCAATATACATTATAAAATATATCAATTATTAAATAAAAATAAATATTTTTACCTTAACTCTAAAATGCAATACAATGCTAAAACATCATGCCACAAATTGCTTCAAGAAACCTTTCTCGACTTACAGAAGAGTGAGTCGGTTTACGTCATATCCGGTATGAACTTCAACCTTTCTTTGTTCACATCCGGTTAATAACGAGGCTTCGAGCGGTGACGTCACTTGCCTCAGATAAAAACCTGATATTCTGTAATCTTTGACCTTATTCAAGAGCCTGCAGGGATGATGTCGATGGATACGGAGATAAAAATGTCTTGTTGAACGAAAGTGTTTCAATTCACTTATCCTGAGGAAATACTCTTTTATATGATCGAGTTCGCTGCCATTGTTTTAGTATGGAAAAGGACTTAGGCTAACACTATGTTTAGTAGAAATATTAAAAATTTCTTTAGTTAAGGCATCATGTTGAAAGAGGTGATTTTCTTTGTGCTTTACTTGAAATTAGAGATGCCCCGAGTAACACTTTTGCCGAGTAACGAGTAACGAGTTTTACTCGGTTCATTTTTTTTTTAACCGAGTACTCGGTCTAGTAACTCGGTTCTATCAAATTCCCAATTTCGCGCGCGTATTCAAGCACAAACGAACGCAAGTATATTTAGAAGAAAATTTGTTGGCAAATGGTGGACAGGGCACCAAACAAGGCATCATAATTTACCTTTTTTAAATTTTAAATATTGATTATTTTTATTACTGTTCTTTTAATTTGTCTCACTAAGTAATCCTGCATTAGCATAATTTTGAATTTTATTACTTGAGATTGTCAAAGATATCTGTTTTGATTAACACTGATGTTTTAATTATATCTATCTAAATATATCGCTTTCTTTAAAGAGCTTTTGCTTTCGGCCGAGTATGAGTATCAAAAAACCCGCCAATTACGCCGAGTACCGAGTATAAACCGAGTACTCGGCCCATACTTGAAATCATGTTACAAAATGGTAGCCTAAAGCGTTAAAAATGTTTAAAACTTCATTTACTGATCCTTAAAATTTTAGTCCATACGTTTAACATGTACTTATTTAAAACATTACGTTGGTCTCTCACAAAAAATGTTAAAGCACTGATGGACCCCGCATTAGCATATTTAGTAAAATTTCTGGAGCGTTGCGTTAACACCGTCGTTTTCATTCGAAAAGGCTTTTAGTATAAATGAAAATACTTTTGGCAGATGTAGGCGTTTGGTGAGCTTACCTGTAATTTTATCACACCCCAGAGACGTATTTTCACTCTTCTTTCCTTTTATATTCGGGTCATTACAAAAAGCGTATTAATAACAATTATATTTACTTAGAAATGTATTTGCAAATTGTAAAGTAAAACCTTAGATACAATTTCTTATTTCTAAAGCTAAAAAAGAAAATTCTTCATAGAAGTCAGAAGGACCCATTGAAAGTTAATTTTAAATTTCTTTTGAACAAAATAAGAGTTCAGTCGATCATTGTAAGTAATCACAGTCAATTTGATTATCAATTACTGTCGTTTGATCTCTCAATGCCTGGCTGAAACACGCAATCAATCTGACTCACGAGCCTTTTTATCCATTCATTCAATCATTCATTCATTCAGTCGGTCAACTTTTTTTGTAATAAAGTTTATTGAGTTTCTTACGCTGGAGAAAATGTTAAAGAATATGAATGTTTTATAATTAGGGCAAAGAAAATATATTCACTGTTATTAAAAAAACAACTTGTAAGCAACAAAATAAACGTATACCTATAGTTTTTTGCTTTTCCTGTATACTTATATAAGTATCTTACCTCAGTGTTGATAATAAATAATATATTGTAAATATAATGTAAGTCCAGGATCTTCCGATGTAGTCTTGGGTAAAAACAACCCCTTTTTCCCTTTCGTTCAAAGTTCGTGGTTCCAAAGTAGTTTGAATAAAAAAAAAAATTGTAGTATTCATTAAATCATCTCTCAAAATTGCTTCATATCGACCGATTCAAAATATATGAACCGTAATCCAAGTTTCTAAGCCCGCCAATGTTTCAAAAAGGGATTGAAGTACCGAATTATTAGGTAAGTATTTAAATCAGTTAGGACCCAAGTTCGTGTAGGATGAGCTCATTTGCATAGAAGATTCATTTTGTAGAAATATGATGAGATGGAAGCAACACTTTTGGCGGGATAACAAAAGTCTATGCCTACAGGTATAGCGATGGGATTTTGTTTATGGGAATAGGTAAAGGAAAATAAACGAGAAATTAAGAGTTTCACATAGCAAGAAAATCAACATAATTTCGTATTTATTTTTGCTATAAATTATAAATACCTAATATAAATTTAGGAATAATTTAAAAACCTTATTGTTCTTTTTGGTTTTTGACCGTTCTTCGACATAAAATTTTGGTTGACCTGCATATTCAACTCGAATGCAAAATTTGTCTTTATAGGTTTTTCATTCTGTACTCTGTTATTTTACATTTCTTCTAAAATTAAACGACTTTAGGCTATTACACACTTTTTTGAAAACTGGTTTAAGTCAATCTTGAAGGTGTACTGAACCTGTAGATTTTTTAATTTAATTTTAAATTACTGATAAATGCCAAAAAACCAACTTTTTATTCATGATTTTGAAATTGCGCGCGGAAACATGCTGTTTCAACTGGTGACGTCACTCCGATAGTAAACAATACTTTTGTAAGAGAGCAAGTGAAAATATTTTCGGAAATATGAGTTATAATCCTTATCATTGGATAAAACAATGGATAAACGTTCACAAACAATTTATAAAAATCTTTTCAAAGCACGTCAATGTGTATCGAAAAAACGTCATGTCGGAACCCAATATGGCGAGCAGCGTTTTTGACATTTCAAAAACAGATTATAAAAGTCGATTTTAAAATTGGATATATAAAATTTATGATGCATTTCTATGAATTAATATCAACGTTTCTCGTTCATATTATACGAAATCTATAATAAACATACACTTTTATATTTTTACTTGCATGGTGTAAAATACCGTATTATGTAGTATGGATGAATACACATAAGCTCAGTGCTCTAAGCTAAATATTCCGATAAAAATGAATAGTAAGTATATAACATATAACCTATACTGAGGCCTGTCACGTACTAGTCTGTATTTTTACGCACTCTTTTACTTTTCACCCAAAACAAATGTATATTGAAACTCAACCGATGTCTAATTCATCTCAGTTCGTCACAGCCTAACAAACAAGTCAAGTGATGTATCGCCAGTCATTTTTCGACTCTCTCGTTAGAGGCTACACTGTGACACAAATGCTATCTTGTCTCATGACTAAGTACCGCAATTTTGGGAAGATATTAAACGATATTATTAGATTTGGAGTTAAGTTTCAAGATTATGAAATTTAGAAAGAATTTTAAATTTGGGTATGTAAATGTTTTGATAATTTGCATATGTAGGGATTTGTGATAAGTCGTGTTGTTTTAGAACCCTTATCCTGAGTACTGCTACCGGCAGAAAGTTTCACTGTAATCCAGGTAGAATCTTGCTTATACTTATTACAGGTACTGAGACAGACATCCGAAGTCTCGAGTTTCACACCTGTACCATCAGTTGAGTCACATACAGCAAGTATATACTTGTCGATATATAAAAAAACTAGTGGCCGCCCGCGACTCCGTTCGCGTGGAAGTCGGTTTCCCGTGGGAATAAGAAGTTTTCCCGCGGTAAAAATTCCCCTTTGTCCTTTCCTAAGTTCAGGTCTTTCTCCATACCAAATTTCATCACAATCGGTTCAGTGGTTTAGGCCTGAAAGCGTAACAGACAGACAGACAGACAGACAGACAGACCGACAGACAGACAGAGTTACTTTCGCATTTATAATATTAATATAATAATATAATAGTAGGGAAGTAGGGATATACAATTTAGTTTATCAAATAGAAGTCTGACAGCAGACTTAGTAAAAAGAAGGCATAGTAACGCAGTTGTTTGTTGTGTTATTGTTGATGAAACAGGTGTGAAATAATAACCTCCAAGTCACACGAAGTATCTTCATCCAACCTTCAGTTTACTCATTTATTCACCTCAATTTAGGTTTACAAAGGTTTTACGACTTTCATCCCTACTTCCCTACTAATATTATAAATGCGAAAGTAACTCTGTCTGTCTGTCTGTTACGCTTTCACGCCTAAACCACTGAACCGATATTGATGAGAACTGAACTTGGGAAAGGACATAGGGTACTTTTTACCGCGGGAAAACTTCTCATTCCCGCGGGAAACCGACTTCCACGCGAACGGAGTCGCGGGCGGCCACTAGTGTAATATAAAAAGGATAATGTGTATTATTTCAAAACCTTGTTTTTGTCTTTGGAAATTTACATAAGCTACTATCCTACTAATATTATAAATGCGAAAGTTTGTGAGGATGTATGAATGTATGGATGTGTGTTACTCTTTCACGTAAAAACTACTAGACGGATTTGGATGAAACTTTGCAGTAATATAGGTTATACATCAGAATAATACATAAGGTACTTTTTACCGCGGAAAAGCTTCTCATTCCCACGGGAAACCGACTTCCACGCGAACGGAGTCGCGGGCGGCCACTAGTTATAGAATATTTTACAATAGAGTCGGTTTTTTTGCTATGAAAACAAATGTTCATATGCTTAGTGCGGGGTGAAGCTAGAATTGGCTGACGTAATTTTAAAAAGACCGTAGAAATAACTTACGAGAACATACTCCACACAACGATATTCGCGTGCTAAGGTTTATTATTTGGCTTATTAAACACAAACAAAGATAACTTTTAAAAAAGTCACTTCTTTACGGTTTAAAAGAAAAGTGAAACACCTATGTTTGGTGTACTGCATACGAGTTTAAATCAAACTTAACTAGACTGAAAAGAAACAAATTTATATATTTACTTGCCCCTCGATTCAGTAGATTTCACTGAGACATTGTATAGTTTTTTACGTGTTTCTAAAAAGGTTTTGTTACTGAACAGTGGCTGTATTTCAACAAGAGACATAAAAACTGATCGCACTATCAAGATAGCTGGTTTACGGTAATCGAAACTGATTGAGATTCAAGAGCTTTGTCCCGAAGCCTTTAACTTGTCTCTGGGGAAAGAAACGAGAGCAAAATAAAATATATTGGCTCCTACGTTCGATTAAAATAAAATAAGCCGTTTTTGAAACTAATAGCTGATCTCGGATATTATTATACATTAATCTACAACAAGAACTTTTAATATTATGGAATTATGCACACGTTATTTCAGAAATGTCGAACTGTGTTTGTGATATAATGTTCTGACGCGAACGCAATAGAGTCGAAAATAGTTTGACTGTTCCAGCTCAGTGAGCTTCCTGCCAAGCCATGCTTATCTGATAATGAAGGCAT
Source organism: Emmelina monodactyla (assembly GCA_916618145.1). Classification (NCBI taxonomy): domain Eukaryota; kingdom Metazoa; phylum Arthropoda; class Insecta; order Lepidoptera; family Pterophoridae; genus Emmelina; species Emmelina monodactyla. The sequence continues at coordinate 1,508,682 of OU745300.1, forward strand.
TTTAGACCGTATTTACATTGTATTAGGGTAATATTGCCATTGTTACGGACCGGACGTAATGCTCAAGGTTTCAGTGGGTTATTTTCTTCATTCTTCCTTTCAAAGGATTACGTATTTAATAAAGAAGGTCTAAAGAATAGAGACTTGATAGTTTTGTCGTCTAATAAATAAAAATATTATTAACTAAATAAGTAAATTGGAAATATGCATCCTTTAATAAATTATTATGATGTTTTTGGAATAACCTATGTAACTAACTAAAACTTTATAGTACATGGTTTAAAAATACACTCTGTTAAATAAAACAATCATTTTCTTATAATAAATTAGCAGAAATCGTCAGAAAATATTACAGTCATGTGTTATTCAAATAACATGATGTATGTGTGACCTTTATCAAGCCTACAGAATTATTTACAGTTGATTTCATTTTCGCATGAATATGTAAAACTATGGCACCCTTCGGCAAACTACTCCTACGATAATACAAGATGCTGTCAGCTGTGTCAACAGTATATACACCCAAAACTATTATTTTTATGTAACTTTTAGCATAAGTACTTTGGAAACCTTTCCACAACTTTCAGGAATAATTCAATTGTAATCACACAAACAAAAACGTTTGTTGAATGGAAAAAATGAGCAAATTATTATTAAACCTATACACTACTCATGTGGCTCTTAACTGTTTGTTCCAGGAAAAGTTTCTAATCTTTGCAATTTAGGCCAAGTAAAAATAATTCACATATATAAGCGATATATTTGATTTAACTGACTTGTTAAAGTTATCTTATTTTAGTAGTTAGTTCAAGGGTTCAATTAATTGTATTAAATATATCAGCTCGAGCTTAGGAAAAAATGTGTCAGGATAGTTTACGTAAAAAAAAATGTGTATCATTATTTTTACATTGTAAACACATACGTCATGTAAAAAACACGCTGAATCAACCATCCTCCGATTAACATTTTACAAATCTAATCAAGTATAAGGCTACGTTGAATATGCAATCACACTTGTAGAGGAAGTGTCTCCTTATCAAGTTTCCGTTCAGTCAACACCTTCTTGAGGGTGTATCGAAGGCTACAAGATCAAAAATCCATGACTCACCGGAATAAAGAACACTCGACTCTCGGTCTAGCGCCACTCCAACCCGGAAGCGAGTCAAACTCCTGGCCTATTTTATTGCGATAACAAAACACCAACGAAACTCAACCCTACTCCTTAAACTTTAAAGTTGGTTTTTGATGACGGTGCGATTAAAATTTGCTGAAGTAAAAATGTCAAGCATTTCGAGGTTTAATTAAAGGTTGTAGTAATCGTTAGTAATTAGTGTTTCTGTAAACGTGGCAATTTTAATAGAAAGTTTTAATTATAAGGAGACGTTTGAAGTTCAAATTTACGTAAGCGTTCTTTGTTTTTTGAGAATGTTTTATATCTAGCGTTTTTAATTGACTTGTAAAATAGGACGATAAACAAATAATAACATGATGGATTACTTGATGTGATAAAAATCTTTTATAAAATCGCGATGAATTTAATAAATTTTCATTTGTTTTTAATTTTTGAATAAGTGTGTTTAGTTTAGTATCTTTAGATAATTTTACGATTATTTAAAGCTGGACAGTTAAATGCTTTTGTTTAAATGGACCATTGAACAACGTAAACATACGTTTCACTGTCGTTATTAGCTTCTAGAAAGAGTTTGTAGGGACTGTTGTATAAAAAATATCATTACCTTATTAACTATTTTATTTTATATAACATCATTATAACGGGTGTAAAAAGACCATTTCCGAATCCTGAAACTATGTTTTCTTGAGCCTCAATAGTAACTAAATTCACTAACAGCATACCCAGAAAACTCAATTTAAAAAAGTTATTAAGGATTGAAAAGTCGTATTCGCCGCTTGAAATCATCGCTCACACATTAACTGTCGGTTCAGGTGCGATTATGTACATTGCAAATTAAATAAAAACCCTATTTAATTTGAAATCATCGAAACTTTCACGTTTATATTATTAGTAGGATTTATAAGGATTCCTCAAGCCTCCACATATCAAGTAACACACAGAATCCACACTCCTATATCTAACAATATAAGCAGATTAAACACCTTGATTTTCCTTTTAACGCATCTAAAGAATTCCATCTACATTTCCAGTTTAAGTAATAAATGTAACGGAAATTACACACCCGAGACCTTTTAGAAATGAGTGAATGAAACAGCGATTTTATTTTGCTTAACCCGGCTTAGCCTGTTTGAGAGCAGGTGGTATACGGTTGTTTCTAGTTAATATTATAATCTAAACCTTATTTTAAAAATATATATTAACTAGCTGACCCGCATTTATTTTTTAAATTTTTGACCGTTTAACCCTTCCCTGAACTTCCACAAATAATTCAAGACCAAAATTATCCAAATCGGTCCAGCCGTTCTCGAGTTTTAGAAAATCTATCACGATAAATATTTTTTGGCGCCCTAAGAGGCTCTTTTTGTTTATTATTTTTGTGGTAGTTGATTCCAATGCGAGGAATGAAACTCGGGGCACACTTTAGGTGTAGCTGCTCTACAGAGTCTTACTCCTACAAAGGGTTCCGTACTTAAGAGTACATCCAACAAGCCATCCACTTTCGTATATTAATTCTCCTTTTTGAGAACATACTCCTGCTGGGGTCAAAGGATAAGCTCAAGAGACGGATAATCATATTACGAAATAAGAGGAATTTAGAAATGGTGTGCTTAACAAACTGTCGGCCAGTCTTCTGATTATTTTTTAGAAAATTGAACTGGTGTTTGAAGATTGCACAAATGTCATGTTAGTAAGTAATTAAGGGCAATCACTTTTACACTATACAGTATAGATATATACTAGGTATATTACGTTTTCATATCGGCAAAGAGTGGTACTATTTTCAATAATATGATTGTAAATTACTTTACATTGCAGTCTACTGTATAGTATAGTTCATTAAAATTCAATGTATTAGGCAGCCAAGTTTAAATTTTAATTCATTCTAAATAACGACCATAGAAAATATCTAAACTCCACTCCAGACCTGCAAAACTAAAAATATATTTCTTTCCATTCCTAACCCTTTACTCACAAAGTGCTTCACAAGTAAAGGCAAGGTCAGGTGGCCGCCGGAATGGCAGACAAAGAAAGAGCAGAGGCGGTCCAAACTAGATATGCAATAGAGATAAATTGTACAAGGGAATAAGAGAACTTAGGAGCGATCTTAAGAACGAGATTGTGAGATGTCTAACGTAAGTGGTTTGAGTACCTTGATTAGCCTTTGGGAAAATAGCAGAGGTTTTGGGGTTTATTTCGTTCAAGATAACTACATTTTTTACTTTGTAAACAGAATAAACTTTATTACTTCAAGTGAGAAGATTCAGCCGGGACCTACTTTGGTAGCTGGGGTTAAGAGATTTTGGTTTCAAGTGGTAGATTTTTGCCATCTTTTTCTATTGTCTGTTATACTTTAAGCCCCACTTGTGAGTCTTTTAGGTGTGCTGATTTTAACAGGTTATTTATGCTACAGTGGGACAGACGTGGGCCATTTATAAAATAGAATTTGTGTTTATTATATTTCTAAACAGGTCTACCAAAATTAAGCGTAAGTACGGCAGGTGAGATTTTATACAACCTCTTAATCTTCAATTTCATCTGTTTCCCCGTTTCTTGTTACAATACATCTCAAATGACTCTTAAGGCTTCTGCAACAATGTACCATCCTTATCTCCGAATTCTTTGGTTCCCTCGCACCCTAGAGCCTATTCTGATCAACTCTTTGTCACATCTCGTAATTTTTCGGTCGACTTCGCTTTATGCATAGAATTTGCGATGAAAGCGGCTTTGAAAAGAAAAAAAAGCGAACAAATATCAGTTGATAGGGTTTGTAAAGGCCAAATGAAGCTGTTCCTACGTGTAGGTGTGTAGGCGAAATTCGTTTACTCGAACCAAGGGGAGAGCCTGAAAGCGGGTTATTCTTTATGTTGCTTATTTTTTTAAGAAAACGAACGTGTTAACTTCAATGAGGTTTTTGCAAAGGCGCTTTACCTGCTTGTGTAATTTGTTATTTGGAGAAAGAAAATTGTTTAAAGGTATTACATTAAATTGTTTGGTTTTAAGGACGGATATCTCTCAGTAGCAGAACCTATGGTAATAATATAGGTGCCAAAACAGCTTTACAGAATGGTCGCATATAAACTAAAAAAGTCGCCTTTTGCTGCCCTAGTAAAACGGCGCATCACTGGTAAATTATTGCTTGAAATATATAAATATGTATTTCACAACATAGTGTAACAATAAAAAACAATTGGCTTATATATGTCGGAGAGAACACAGATTCGATGGACTTGGCCAGTTGAAGAACTACGTTACTATCTACCTTGCCTATGTTTTGAAATGTCAATGTCAATGTCAGCGACTAAATGAGATATTGGTTGCGTCAAGTCGTTTTAACTTGGGTGTAGTCGGTGCGAGGCTTTATGAGTGAACGACTGAATGAGTGTCTGTCAATTTCCGTTGTGTCTAGTTAGCCCATCTATATTGTTGAACGGCTCTCTTCTTGTTGGGACCGTGGGGCAGTGCAGACGTGTAGTGAATAAATCAGTGATGGCCACACGCCGAATTCACCGCGCTTCCTATATCCATTTACATCCTGACTATTCTTGATGATTATTGTAAAGTTGCTTAACGTTGTGTTTAATACACGCCCATACATCAAGTTCCACGTTTTATTTCGAAGTTTCCGCCATAATCGAACCCAGTGATAACGAACTCCCCGACATCAGAAGTGGGATGGTGAAACCACTTACCACGATGTACGGATGATGTCCTATGTGCTACGAACTATGTGAAAACCTTTGTGAAAAGATTTTTGTGGAAACCACGTGCTATGAATGATAAGGAAACTGCGTGCCATGTGCTTCGGATGATGAGCAAGCCACGTTCCACATGTTACGGATGACGACCCACGTTTTACGAATGATGGTGAAACCACTGGCCACGTGCTATGGATAATGAAGAAACTACGTTTCATGTGCTACGTATGAGAAAACCACTTACCACGTGCTATGGATGAAGAGAAAACCACGTTTCACGTACTGTGGATGATGAGGAGGCTACGTCCCACGTGCTACTGATGAGGAAACCACGTCTCACGTGCTATGGATGATGCGATAACCAGGTACCACATGCTACTGATGTAATTGCATAATGCTGCGAAGAGCTACGATGGATGATGTGGATACCTTGTGCTACAAATGATGTGATAACCACGTGCCACGGACGATGCGATAACCACGTTCCGGATGAGATCCTGCGTTACGCTACCCGGTGAGAGTTTTTGTTTTCATTACGAGCTAAGTGTGTTTAAAATCATTTTAGCAAGTGTTATTTAGCCGTCTCAGTTTTTCTAATTGCTTAGAATTAATGTTTGCCGAACTATGTGATACTGTGTGATATCATTTGTTTCAGGAAAACTGCTAGTATGGTGGAATTTGCTTGATGTTTGATGATGATTGATGGGACTATACCAGAAGTCGTTCTGCTCGATCGGTATACCTTGGAGGGTGGTCCGTGAGTGCGTACTGGCGGTTGATTCTGGCTAAGGTCAGGTTTCAGGGGAAACCATGGAGATATTGGCAACGAATATGAAGGAAGCCTTGTTGTTTAATTTGTTTTTTTAATAATTTGATTTGTAAATGAAGTAGTCAGTTAATGCTCTGAGTTTCGAATGGTACTACGGTACTATTAATTAAGACTTAAAGTTTTGCTTTGTTATTATTCTGTTTTACATACTATGGTTCTAAATAAATAATCTCTGTATGGTTGTGCCTCTTTGGCAGTTATTTTAGACGAGTCTTATTCTGCCGTCTCAGTTTTCTTAATTGCGTAAAATAAAATATTGCCAAACAATATGATTCTGTGTTATTAAAATTGTTTCAGAAAAGCTGCCAGAATAGTGGAATTGCTTGATGGTTTGAATCAAATTTGAGTACGCATCATTGAAGTACGCGGCGCTACCTACATTACGTCATTACCATGCACAACATGATTGGGTGATGTAAAACATTTTGTAATATTTGAGGCTAAGTATGTTCTTTAATTCAATTATGTTTTTGCGTCAAAAGTAATGCTGTCGATTTAAATGAAAGTCATTAAAAGAGGGCACATGCATCTGGCTACTATCTATGCCTATCTACCTACCTACCTAACTACATTTTGGTTTACAATTGTTCTTTGATTAGTATTCATTCTCTTGAACTAAATATTTTATGTGTTGCATTTCTTATTTGTTAGTTTCAAGTTACACCAAGTTATTTACGCACAATAGAAATTATTGGTTTCTACATTTAGTGTTGATCGATGTTTAATAATGGTATAGGTACTGGTGTTATTAATAACTGTAATTCACACGTGTTTTAATATGTTTCGAGGATACATCGAATGGCGATTACAATAAACCAAAGCGAGGACGAGCAATGTCGACATCAGGACTTAACCCAGCGGTGCAGCAACAGAAAGTGATGATCCTGATTTACGAGCGATGGCGGCATTGCAGTGGCCGAGGCAATGTGCTGATTGACGTGTGAGCTGTGAATCTTCCACGGATTGTCTAGAACACAAAGGTGAATCGTATTCTTTCTTTCTTTCGATTCTAGTGCTGAATGCTCGTTATTTAATGAAAGTTTTGGCGCGAAATTTTATGCGGGATCTTTTAAAAGGGTTTTAACTGTGGCGTATTGGTCAAACGCGTGTATTCAGCACAGAACGAATTTTATGTCATATTGGGAGACACCATCGGACGCCTATAGGGCTGTCTCGAAGTGTAATGGACACCATCAAACGCCAATAAGGCTGTGATGAAGTGTCGGGAGTCGTGTACACAATCAGACGCTAATTTAGCTGTCATGAAGTGTCGATGCTTATTGAGAGTTTGTGGACACAATCAGACGCCAGCAAGGCTGTCTCGAAGTGTCAGGGGTACCATCAGACGCCAGCAAGGCTGTCTCGAAGTGTCAGGGGCACCATCAGACGCCAGCAAGGCTGTCTCGAAGTGTCAGGGGCACCATCAGACGCCAGCAAGGCTGTCTCGAAGTGTCAGGGGCACCATCAGACGCCAGCAAGGCTGTCTCGAAGTGTCATGGGCACCATCAGACGCCAGCGGGGCTGTCTCGAAGTGTCAGGTGCACCATCAGACGCCAGTAAGGCTGTCTTGAAGTGTCGGGGCTCGTAGACACAATCAGACGCTGATTCAGCTGTCTCGAAGCGTCGGGTCCATTGGAGGTCTTGAAGTACGCAATCAGACACCAGCTACGGTTGTCTTGAAGCCTACCATCAGACGCTTGAATGACATTACTTTGGCTTTCGAACCGATCATTATTTTTATGATTTGACTAATTTGTTGCATTTAATTGAAACTGTACAGATTAAAATCAGATGTAATTTGAGATGTCATTTGTTACCTTCTTACCGTTTTGTTTGGGTCAGGTTGACCGAGCGAGCTACTGCTGTGTTGTTTCTTTTGCAGACTGCTATCACACGAGGCCGTATGTCGGAAGCACTAGAAGGAACTGAAGTGGGCATTAAAATAAACGGCAAACTTATTAACAACCTAAGATACGCCGATGACACTGTCTTGATGGCCCCTAGCGAAAAAGATCTACAGACTATCGTAAGCAAAGTTCACCATCTCTGTGAAAGATATGGCCTCTCCATTAACACGTTGAAGACTGGGGTCATGGTTGTATCTAGAACGGCTATTGACCCTAAAATTAATGTCGCAGGAGTTGTTCTGGAGCAAGTCCGTCAGTACAAATACCTCTGTGCATGGGTGAACGAAAAATATACCTCTGACCAAGAGATAAAGGCCCGGATAGAAATTGCCCGTGCCTCGTTTGATAAAATGAGGAAAGTTTTGTGCTGCCTCCGAGTATTGATGTAAAGCTCCGAGCTTGCATTCTCCTTTGTTATGTATGGCCTGTCGGCTTATGTGGGTGTGAAGCCAAAACCATCAAGGACGATACTAAAAGACGCCTAGAAGCCTTCGAGATGTGGTGTTATCGTCGCATGCTTCATCAGCTGGACACACGGGGTTGCTAATGAAAGAGTTCTACAGCGTATGTGTCGAAATCGTGAACTACAGCAGACCATCAAAAAGAGAAAAGTTGGATATCTCGGTCATGTGCTCAGACACGAAAGGTATCAACTGCTTCAATTAATAATGATGGGAAAGATCGAAGGCAAACGTCGCGCTCGTAGACGAAAGAAATCATGGCTTAGAAACATCCGGGAATGGACAGGAGTGGTCAGCGTATAACAACTTTTTCACTGTGCTCAGAGCAGTTCAAGATTCCAAGAGCTGATAGCCAACCAGTAGTGGAAAGGTACTGGAAGAAGAAGAATCACACAATCACACGAGGACGTGTGAAGCGTCAGGAAGGCCGTGTCGGAGAGAACACAGATTCGATGGACTTGGCCAGTTGAAGAACTACGTTACTATCTACCTTGCCTATGTTTTGAAATGTCAATGTCAATGTCAGCGACTAAATGAGATATTGGTTGCGTCAAGTCGTTTTAACTTGGGTGTAGTCGGTGCGAGGCTTTATGAGTGAACGACTGAATGAGTGTCTGTCAATTTCCGTTGTGTCTAGTTAGCCCATCTATATTGTTGAACGGCTCTCTTCTTGTTGGGACCGTGGGGCAGTGCAGACGTGTAGTGAATAAATCAGTGATGGCCACACGCCGAATTCACCGCGCTTCCTATATCCATTTACATCCTGACTATTCTTGATGATTATTGTAAAGTTGCTTAACGTTGTGTTTAATACACGCCCATACATCAAGTTCCACGTTTTATTTCGAAGTTTCCGCCATAATCGAACCCAGTGATAACGAACTCCCCGACATATATTAAAATATCAAATGCAATGATTAATGCGAAATAGTTCAGGTAATTAAAATCAGATGTGTATGTAAATATGTGTACCTACATTATTAGGTTATTGCAATGTAATCTTTAAAAAAAAAAAATACATTTCTACAAAGGGGATATGTTTATGTGCACTTAAATTTTTAAAGTATATTCGGTAAAAGTTTTCTTAAGTTCCAAAATTCAATATTTCATAAACAAGTCGACCAATATTAGTGAGTACACCATTGCGAAGTGTGGACGGGTCACTAGTAACTGGCAGTTTGGTAGTTTGTTCTCCATTGATTATAAAAGTACAAAAAACATATAAATGCTTCATGTAACTTATATTTTGTATTAACTTTAAAAAGCAGGTTTAAATACTTGAAGGTTAAACCTAAACATGTTAAAATAAGTAAACAGCCGCAATACATAAATTAGACAACCACCGACATCCTCAGTGTAGTCCTAAGTACACATTGTCTGCAATAAATAACCAGCTGGAACCAGTGTAGCCGTGGCTTGACAAATGGCAACCCTTTTACAGGAAGTAAGGAGGAAAAAACCTTTAAAACCACAGGTCAAATTAGAAATACTGCTTGATTTACACACCGTGGTTCTTTAGTGAGACAAGGCTCAAAAAATTTGGGATGTTTGACACATGAGCTAAAATAATTCTACACTTGCGTTGATTGATTTTCAAGAAACTTGCGGAGATCTGCCAGCAATAACTTGTTTTCTTCTTCTTCTTCTTCTTCAACAGAATGTTTTAGCCCACTGCAGGGCATTTGCCTCTCCAATACCTTGTTTTACGTCTTATTATTTTAATATCCTTAACTTTGCCAAACTGACCCCCGATTGGCAACTGACTCGCGGCGGCGCGGTCTTCCTCGTCGTCGATGGATGGCGGGATGAATTGGATGCATTCGACTCCAACAACATTTTAAAGAACATTTTTTAGAGACGTCACAATTTGAGGGTAAAACAAAAAATAACCAAAATCATACAATGATTGAATTGTTTGCTAAATCCTTTGTCGTTGTTGGTTCGCTAGCGAGGGTGCCAGTATTGTGTTTGATAAAGTTGATTTCTAAGTTCCATAATATGCAAGCTAATATCTATTAGTATGCAAGACAGAATGTGTATTATCGAAATGCATAATATAAGATGCAATATATCATAATATTATAACGAGACTAGATTTACTGTAGGTAAGTATGAAAAAAGTGTTTTTTTTATCCATTATTTTGCTTTGATTGGGTATCATTATAATAAATTTAGCGTGTTACATAATTATCTATTTTAATATGTGGTTTGTTATATTTATACCTATTTTGTTTTTGTTTCAGTAGATAACGGTTGCAATAGTTCAAAACCCCGACATAACCTAAATATATGGGGATTGATGGTGCAGAGATGGGATATGTGGAATGAAAGAGCTACAGAGGCATTGGCTACCAATCGAAGTGTAAAGTGTATGGAAGTGTGGAAAAATGAAGTGGAACTGTGATTTGTTTGAATATAGTTCAATCAATGTGACGGTGCGCGTTAGCTTGTGGTTATTGAAAACAGGGGTATATTAAATACCAATAGTATTTCATTAAAGTAGTTATTAAATATAAGTTTGTAAGTAATACATTTTTCAATAATAATGTCATCTTTTATGGTTGGCTAGCTTCAATTTTCTTTTCGTTACGAAAACGAGTACTTAAGCTACAACTAACCTTAAAAAGTAAAACAAGTGTAAAACTACATATATTTGTTGTTGGAAGTTTGAAATATAGACTGTAATTTTTTTTTTAATCAACATTTTTGAATTAAGTATCAATCAATACCTACCTAAATATATTTGTAAACAAGTGTAAAATTAGCTTATTATTTTATAATAAACTATCTACTGTTTTTTATCTTTTTTTTTCTACCTAACCTTTTATATTTATTTACCCTCATTAAGCTTGTTAGTATTTCTTTCTTTACGACTTAAAAAGCAAAATAAATGAAACAGAACCTGAACCTTAAGACTCTCAGAATAAGGCTGAGAATTATTCGTAACAATTAGTATCAATGTTGTCGGTTAGAGTGTAGGTAGATCCGAAAAAACATCATCGTATTTAAGAAAATGTTTTAACTACCACAATAGTTTATAAAAATACATTGAGCTTTAAAACTGTCGCGTTAAGGTTGATATTAAGAAGTAGTAGTATAATAGTAGTTTATTTATGTCAGTGTGTGTGTGAAGCGACCAATGGATGCGATAATTTTTGTCAAACCTGTATGCACTTTTGCAACTTACCGTACATTAAAAAAAACCGGCCAAGTGCGAGTCGGACTCGCGCACCGAGGGTTCCGTACAAACCTGCAAAAACTACTTAAAATTTTAAGCTTTTCGGAATTTTTCTGTTACCTGTGCTGTAAGCTATTGCTTCTTACCAAATTTCGAGATTCTATGTCAACGGGAAGTGGTCTTTAGGTTTTAATTCCCGTTCGTGTAGTTGCGAGTTTCAAAATATTATGCGGTATCAATGGTTGTACTTTTGCGTTTTGCGTTGACTTAGTTTTTTTTTTTTTCACGGGTTAAAGGCAATTAGATCTAAGTATTTGATATGAATTTCAACTTGATAGCTCTACGCGTTCATGAGGAAAAAAGTAATAAGTTTATATTTATTAAAAAATATATATTTTGTAATGTAACTAAAAATTTAAGGTTTTCGGAATTTTTCCTTTATGTGTGCTATAAAACGTTGCTTCATGCCAAATTTCAAGATTCTAGGTCGACTGGAAGTACCCTTTAGGTTTTGATTCCCTTGCGAGTACTTGCGAGTTTCAAAATATGCAGCTTAAATTGCTGTTTCTTTTGATTGCGTTGACATAGAAGTTTGATTTTGTTACAGCTTAAAGGTATTATAGACCTGAGTATTTGGTATGAATTTCAATTTAATACCTCTACGCGTTTATGAGGAAATGGGTAGTAAGGTTAAAATTATTAAAAAAAATATATTATGCGATGTAACTAAAATTTATGGTTTTCGTAATTTTTCCTTTATCTATGCTATAAGACGTTGCTTCGTACCAAATTTCAAGATTCTGAGTTCACGGGAAGCACCCTGTAGGTTTTGATTCCCTTGCAAGTGTCGAAAATTTGCGGCATAAACGGCTGTATCTTTTGATTGTGTTGGCTTAGAAGTTTGATTTTTTCACAGCTTCAAGGGACAGTAGACCTGAGTAATTGATATAAATTTCAGCTTCATACCTCCACGCGTTCCTGAGAAAAAGGGTCTTGACAGACGGACGGACGGACGGACAACAAAGTGATCCTATAAGGGTTCCGTTTTTTTTCCTTTTGAGGTACGGAACCCTTAAACAAAGTGATCCTATAAGGGTTCCGTTTTTTTTCCTTTTGAGGTACGGAACCCTAAAAAGGTATGTTCGGAATTATCATATGATAAGTAAGTAATTAAATTAACTGATTTTTTTGCGAAACATAAATTAATCTATAGGTTTCTTGTTTAGGCACATGAAAAGATTTAAATAATCCCACCAATGTCTAAGAAAACTTACTGCTGAAGTAAGGCTGAAGTTTAACATATCGTCGGATATAAATGTTGTGTGTGTGTACCTAAAGATGCGGACCCACAGTGCAAAAAGTGCGCACCGTACACAAAGCGCTTGAAAGAAGTTCCCTTTATCTACAAAAAAACAAACTTTTGGTACTATGTATTTTGCATCGGGTACCGTGTGACCCTGCTGTTATTAATTATTTACACTCAGCCTTTGAGTAATTAGTTAATTATCAATTTAAATCGGAATTCCAAAAATACTAATCTGTAAGAATTTGTTTGTAAGTAATGATGTAAATATTAAAAATAACTTCTTATCAGCAAAATTATCACTTCTTAATAATATAAGTAAGTCCCGTTTGCTGCGTCTGTCTAAATGCAATTTTGCCCAAAAAGCATTTCAACGCTATCTTGTTTAAAATATATAAAAATAACCTTAAAAAGTGTTGCCTATCTCAGTTTTTCCTTATATCACTTAGGGTATTAGAGGTATAATCAATATTACGTAGGAAAATAACCTTATATTTAAAATACCGCCAAATCGGTTTAAAAAGAACAGCAATTTTTCTAAGCCGATAAGCCGTAATACGTTATAAAGACCTCTGAGGTGCAGCGATATATATACTGGACTGCTAAGCGGATGGTTCCGGGTCGTACCAATTTCGTAAAATGTATTTTTCGATATTATTATAAATTGAAAATGACATTATTTTTGGGCACAACTGATTAACGGATTTGGATATAACACATACTATAATTTCTATAAATTAAACGTTTTTTTCGCGGATATTAACAAACGGTGAAAGCTAGTGGAGGTAACGTTAAAAAATTAACACTATTATGATACTATTTTTTATTTAAAATCAAAGTAAACATTAAGCTATCGTAGTAGAAAATAACGACACAAAGACAAATAAAAACATTTAAACTTATTTGACGTGTAACTTAGCAAGTTAGCAGTTGCTATATTGAAAAGACTTAACTGAGAACTTTGTCTTGCAGTAACTTAGACGTGATATGGCAAAGCTCTGCTGGCAACGTTTCGTTACGTATTATTTGAGTACATTTCAACACGTTGGTCTGACGGCGGCCATTGGCGGTCACCGGCACGCACACAAACGAACACGTCATCTTAGAACCCTCGTCCATGTTATTGATGACGTCAAACTGCACGGTGACGTCATCAACACCCTTGATTGCAACCTGGTGGGACTTCAGTACGTTGAGTTCTAGCGTTGGCGGTTTGGCATCAAACCCAGGTATTGTAACTGTTTCAGTTGGTTCATTAAATTGAGTTTGAACTTTATTGCTGCTGTGGGGTAATGTAAGTATGAAATTGGGTTGTTTAATAGCACCATCTTCTTCTTCTAGTAGGTCAGGATCAGTGGTTGTCTCATCGTGGAGTAGCAGCCAGGTAGTGTTTGAATCGCCTTTGACTTTTGACAACCACTTTCGTTCATTTGCCTCTATGCTAGTAAACTTGTCTACCTTAGGCGCTTGTAAATTATGTTTCTTATACCAGAGATCTAGCATTTCTGATTTAAATTCGTCCGGACTTTGCCAATTACATTGCTCTTTCCTGTTATTGTCACTTGGTTTGCAAATTGTTACAATTTTTTCAAAAATCAAGTCGTATAAACTGTTGTTATCTACTTCGTTTTGTTCAATCAAATGAGGAATTAATTGCCACTGCTCTTTAAGTCCTAAACTAGTTTCTTCGTAGGTGTCTTGTTTGTTGTTTGATTTTGATTGAGTGTTTCGGTTAAGTTTAATGTTACTGATGAAGTCATCTTCCCAATTTTCCATGAATGGCCAAATTAGACGGTCAAGTCCATAGAATTGAGTGAAATCATTGTAGAACAAGTGCATCGCAGGGTTATCATCATCATTATCTTCTATAATCATCGGAAAATTAAGGTTATTTATGAAATCTTGTATCTCTATCGCAGTGATGTTATGGTTTATTTCTTCATTAATGTCTATGGCTTCTTGAATCATTATATCAATTTAATTCATAAACAATTTTGTTTCGATTTCAACCGACTGCCAAAGAGAATTTCTTCATCTAAACATGCTTTATATTGAAAATATTTTTATACCAAGTTCACAGTATTTATTTTTTATTGCACATAAAATTTTGTCCTGTAAACTAATTAATTAATGAAGTTTTCAATTGGAGTTCTGATAAATTAACACGTTTTATAAACTACCTTTCTAATTTTCCGTATTTCCCTTAATGTTTACTTTAGATTTTGTTTACAATTTTTTAAATGTAAATAATCATTTATAAATTTTTGACAATGATTCTAAATGTCTTTGAAGTTTAGTTTTTACCATTTTTATTAATTGCAATTACTTATTATTTTAATAAAATAAACCGATATCATCGAAATCCAGACTTTAAAAAATATAAGTGTGTAGTAATATAAAACCTACGGGAGAAAATGTTGTTCTTACTAGGAACATACTAAGTTTATGTTGTATTTTTATTATCACTTAATGTTATTCCTATAACTTATGCTTCTGCATATTGATCGAATATGAAGGCAAATATAAGTTAAATATGAGGAATATAAAGTGCAATAATATATGTGTAGCTACCGTATAAAGGTTTTGTGCAAATCACAACTGCGTGAATAGCTCAGACTTTCTGCCCCTGAACTGTTTAATTTTGTTCCCGTTAAAAGAGTTTTAAAAGTTTTTGAAGTCGCTAACGTTCCTGCATTTTAATGATTCAGAAGTATGTAAGCCTTGGTAATAACTTACCATAGGAATCTACTGCTAACTTGTCATCTAAAAAAATATAAACATAAACTATGTATACAATGAGGGGTTTTCAAAAAAAAATAGTTTAGACAAGTACGCAGGCTGCCTTTAAAAAAGGAAAATTATAGAAAAAAAACAAAGCTATTTTTTCTCTAGCAATACCACATTGGTTTTGATTTGATTTGAATTTGAATAAAAGGTAAATAAACCTTTTTGTTTGTAGAATTAAACAAAAAAAATAATAATATATAAACCTAATAATAATAAATATTCAGACTGACACACCAACTGTGTGGCCCTTAACTAAGCAAAGCTGGTACTATAGGTAGGACTAGGGACTAGGGAACTCGGTTACACCCAGACACGAGCCAATTTCGAAAAACTATTTTGACGAAATTGGCCCGGCCCGGGGATTGAACCCGGAACCATCCGCTTAGCATTCCGATATATATACTGCTGTATATATATCGTCTGTGGTGCAGCAGTATATATGTTACAGCTAATACCCGAAGTGCGACTACACCTAGTTTTAGCCGGTTAGAACATCAATAGGTTAGGTTAGTTAGGTTACTTTTTTGATACCACCCAGAAAAAGGAGTCCCGCGAGTAACATATATATGTGTCTGTTTTGTTTGTAGGCTGACGCTTACAGGCTGTGTATTCTTTATTCGTAGATTTCGTTGGTTATTTCTGATTACTTTGGACACATCTATTATTATTTAAATTCAATCCTTTTACCTTTTTTTAATTTTTAGGGCCCACCTGCGTACTTAGTTTGTTCAGCGCCATCTAGAGAATTTGTATGAACTATATTTTTGTTTTTTTTTGAAAACCGCTCATTATCGGCCGACTTATCAGATTATTCGATATCAATCCCACCTTTACTGATATAAACCACAAACAGTATTCATACTATAGACGAGGAGTAAACCTATCCGCTTTGTTGAAACTACATTTGAAAAATGTCACCGAAATGTGAAATCGAACTGGACAATAGCAGAACAATCTTTTACCGAGCAGGAGAGACTGTTAGAGGGACTTTGCATTTAAATTTTGAAAAACCCACTAAATATGAGAAGATTGTGCTTCAGTTTACTGGCAAAGGCTCAACGAAGTGGAATGAATACCAAGGAAGAAGAACAAGACGCTTCGGGGGAAAAGAAAGGTTTTTTCTCACAGAAAAAATATATTTAGGAGAAGTGCAAGTATTAGAAGGCGAATTTGCACATGATTTTGAATTTGTTTTACCACTAAACCTCCCCTCTTCATACACAGACAAGAACTGCAAGATTGAATATTTATTTAAAGCGAAATTAGTAAAACCACGCTTTATGAGTATCGCAAAAGTTGTTAAAAAGCACATAATGGTGTCTGGATTCATCGCCGCACCAAGCGACGGCCCCGCAATGTTCAACTTCAAGAAGGATTTATACAAAGTGTTTTCAAACAAGGAATATTTCATATCGGTTGACGTGCGAATTGAAAGTACTCTCGTGCAGAGAGGTGATTGTTTCGATCTTCAGTTCACTGTGAATAATAACTCTGATATAACAATTATAGCTGTCAGAGCTCAGTTAGTGTGTTGGACGATGCTGTATTCTTCCGGTGGTCGATGTAAGAAGAAAGCGACGCCTATTTCCGACTGTGTAGTTGAAACGGTACCAATAGCTGGATACAGTGCAGTGACGATTCCTTGCAGGGTGCCAACTACGTCTGCAACCTACAGTATACAGCATTCTAAATTGATTCATAAGACATATGTATTAAAGATCACATTGCGACTACCTATGCCGCATACGAATATGGAAGTCGATCTGCCTGTTGCTATTGGGGATATTGGTGGTGTTCCTGAACCATCATTTAGCCAATCAACGTCTACTGCTGGACACGAGCCTCCGCCAAAGATTGCTTATGTTGGTGGTGCCAATGAAAAATCAATGGGACACGAAAATCAAGTTTTTAGATTATAGTTTCACATCATTACATTAAATGAATAGGTAGGTATTGAGTTCGACGTTTTTTTTCAATTTCTAATAAAACTGATAAGTTGATCAATGTTTGACTGACCTACTAGTCTGGTGAAATTATACAAAGCGGGCTATAAGCTTGCAATTAAGGTGCTGAAGTGTTTTAGTGATTATGTAATAAAGGTACGAGATGGCCTAGTGGCGAAAGAACTACCATACTAAATGTTCAGGGTTGCCAAATTGCCATTGGTATGCAGTAAAAATGTACTATACATTTGGTATTTTTTTAAGTCATTAGCTAAATGTTGTGCAAAATATGTCCTAGGTCGATAATGACGCAGCGTCCAGCGTTGGTAGATAATGTTGTCAATAAGTTACTTCTTGTCGATAAATTTAACGTCCTTTCGATCTTTTAAAATGTTAAAGAGGTATTATCTCAACATCGTTGTTATGTTTCCTACTATTTTGATGAATTAATATTTTTTCTATCTATCTTTCTTTGTTAACAAGTCAGCCTTCATGATCATGATATAATGACTCCATTTAATAAATTAATTTTCAAGTATTAATTATTTGTTTATCTATATTATTA
Organism: Emmelina monodactyla; assembly: GCA_916618145.1. NCBI lineage: Eukaryota > Metazoa > Arthropoda > Insecta > Lepidoptera > Pterophoridae > Emmelina > Emmelina monodactyla. The sequence goes on from OU745300.1 coordinate 1,526,485, forward strand.
TTTTATAACCCCATTGAATACAAACATAAGTAACAAAGCGTTGGTGTGTAAGAATACTTAATTAAACCGAGTTAGAAACAATAACAATTAGACACCAAGTTAGTTGCAGCAATGCGCTTGACGGTACTTAAGTGGGTACAGTCAGCCAATAAAAAAGTGTTGTTGCAAAATTTTTCATAATATGAGATTTATTTTTGTGTAACGGGTGTAAAAATACCATTTCCGAAGCCTGAAACCATGCATTATGAATGAGCCTAATTAAATGGTAACTAAACATACCAACAGTACACACGTAAAAAATATTTTAAAAAAGTTATTAAGGATTGTTAAGTGAGATTCGCCGCTTTGGGTCATCGCTCACACAACTAACTGACTAATGGCCCTGCAGCGATGGTTTAGATTGCAAATAAAACTAATACACTATTTAATTTGATAGAATGCGGAAGTTTAATAGTTTGAATGCCATTTGGTACAATTATTTAAAAATATAAAAAAAAATAAAAAAAAATTACGTAACGAATACCCCTCCAGCAATGCCCAGTTTTCGTTTTCGGAAGCAGTCTTTTTACACCCCGTAAAATGTACAGTCCAGCCAGTACTAATTCTCTTTAATAAACTGAAGGTATTACCATCTTGTAATTTATTCATAAGAATAATAGGAAATATTTACTTAATTACTGCTAAATAATGAAAAAAAAACTAAGCATGATTGAGTCCACAACAATATTTGTATCACCAATTGGAGTCGAACTAAATAAAATTATCTGTAAATTATTAAAATATCTTGCAAATATTAATGATGATGTAATCCTCTTATGAGTAAAGTATTCGGGTATGAAAATGAGTACTTCAAAAATTAAGCACTTATATTATTGCTGAATCGATGAATTAAATAGTATAACTTGTTGACTGTACATCGTACTTTCTAAAGTTTGTACAATCACCGACAGAAGCGTTAATGATGAAACTTTCATTGTTTTTTTATCCAGCGGCGTTTTTACAATAAAAAGGAACCCCTGCCTTTACTCGATAAGCAATTTTAAATCTTTTGATCATATAATACACTAATTTCAGGATGAAAGAAATCTTTTCTTTTCGTTTTGATATAAGAAATTGATTGTATAATGAGATAGAAAAATGATTTTCTTTGAAACGAAATTTTATATACGAGTAAAATTGCGTGTATATGCAGCAGTTGGAATATATTTGTTTTTTTGTGAATAATAGAACTCTCGTATATCGTATACTTATATTTGATAAATTATTTCATGAAGAAATTTTCAAAAAGTGATTGCAACGATACACCGATAACAATTTCTGATAATCAAAAGCATAGTTACCTAAATGAACGATAAGGTATTTTGAAAATCGGCTTTATATAACCGCGTGGAAAAAGCAAGTCATTGTTACAAGACCTTTTTCTGTACATATTACTATATTATGTATAAAAACAAGATTAATTTAATAATCCCTTACCGTTATCTTTTATGAATAAAGAGGGTAATAAATGGTAACCTGTTAAAAAGTCGAATTTCAGTTACCCGAATCTTAAAACCCAGAAAACGCTTGGTAGAACTTTTAAAAGACAGAATTTGTGAATGTCATTTTTTTTAAATTCCTTTTTTTATTTCCCAGATGAATCAATTTCCAGATGAACTAAAACCAAATTTTCAAAAAATAATTTTTTGTTTCCCATATTCTCATAATCCAGATATAGATATACCAGATTCTCATAATATTTTTTTTTGTTTCCCTTCGTACTATTTTCCAATTAAACGAATACCAAATTTTCATAATATTTATATTTAGTTCCCATACAATCATATTCCTGATAAACTATTGCCAGATTTTCATAATCTTTTTATGTGGTTCCCATACAATCGTGTTTCAACTTAACTATTGCAATGGGAGCCGCTCATTTTGCATGACGTCGATTGTCCTCAAATCGTTCGTCATACATAAATTTTCATCATTGTCATATGCGCTGTTTGTTCATATATCAAAATAATAGGTACGACGACGAGCGAAGCGAGGAGGAGTGTGAGGTTGAATGGTGACCATACAGTGCGCAAGCCGAGCGAGCGAAGCGAGCGTACCGCGGCAGCGGTCGGCGAAGCGCCAAAACCGAAGTTCTTTTCTAAAAGTAGAGAGCCATTTAAAATACAAGGATTTAGTTGTTCTAGTTATCGTTTATTTAGATTAAAAAAATCTAGGTTTTAAAAATCTAGATATTGTTTGTCTGGATATCAATTAACTGTATTTCAAAATTTTTGTGTTATAAAAATCTGGCTTTTGTATATCGGTCATCTAGATTTCGCGCATTTAGATTTCGTGTGTCTGGAACTCATTCGTCTGGATTTTAAAACGTCGTGCATATGAATAAATAGGCAAATGAAATTCGGAGTTGCGATTATATGGCAAACAAAACTTCGAAATTCTAAAAAACGGAAAAATGAAAAAATGTCCAAACGTTTTCTGGATTATGAAATTCGGAATATTAAAATTCGGGATTAAGATAGGTAACCGTAATAAATACTTATACAAATAATTCTGTTTTTGTTGCACGGTAATTGACATTTAAAAAATATACGTATTTACCCATATTAACGATATCAAAATAAACTCATTGTCTGTGACACGTTAACGATAACTTTAGTAATATAAGTACAATATAACTTTAATAACATTATTATTACTTTTATTATACAATTCCCTTAATATCGAGTGGCGAATAAAGATTTATTGCACAATCTCGGTTCTATTCAGTTCCTGCAGTGTAGTGTAGGAGGTAATTGACGTAAGAAACTACAATGGTTCCTTGGCGATTAAATTCCATTTTATTCCAAATACGTCTCTATCGTGAATGATGGTTAAATAACCGAGAAATAACTGAAGTTGGTTCGCAAAATCGGGGGCTAGGTTTTTAAGTAGCTCCATTATCACCTGACAAAAGAATGTATAATAATAACTTATACAATATCTAACTAGCTTATGCCCGCGGCTTCGCATTCGTTAAATTTGAAATAAAACCCCTTTCCCTATACTATATAGGTTATACATATAAACCTTCCTCTTCAATCACTCTATCTATTAAAAAACCGCATCAAAATCCGTTGTGTCGTTTTAAAGATTTAAGTATACATAGGGATAGAAAAAAAAACTTTGTTTTACTACTACTATATAGTGATGAAACAAATTGACAAGTAAACTTCGAATGTATACCTACATATGCTGTACATAGTCATTCTTGCAGTAGATAAATATAACGATATTATCACTGTACCCACGAGCAGCTAGTTATCGCTTCATGTGGGTAATGGATACCATTTGCATGATGTAATTGGGTTTACAGCATGGCCAGCCATGTATAGCGTTATGTATTATAGCTATAGTCGAGTCCTGCCTTATTATGACCGCTTCTTATCATACAATTAGCATTACAAAGTATTATTTATTTATGGTAATATAGCGCAGACATTATAAAGCCTACATATTCATATGTTTATTTTAATTAGTTTACCGTTGTGCTTTAATAATCTACTAGTGGCCGCCCGCGACTCTGTTCGCGTGGAAGTCGGTTTGCCGTGGGAATGAGGTGTTATCCCGCGGTAAAAAGTAGTAACCCTATGTGTTATTCTAATGTATAACCTATATTACTGTATAGTTTCAAATTCGCCCAGTAGTTTTTACGTGAAAGAGAAACAAATATCCATACATCCATACTTACATACTTACAAACTTTAATATTTAAAATGTTAGTAGGATTTCATAAAGTTATCTCAGACAGTAACGGGTTACGGCCACTTCATGTCTACCTAACACTATTTTTTTAATATCGCCGTATTTATGAGATACCTATAGGTATATTTGAGTTTTAAGTAAATTTTTACGCAGATAACGAGTATTTCTATAAAATAGCGATTAATGAGTAAAAAGCAAAAGTTTACCTGTAAATTGGCAGTTTTCATCTAAAAAGTAGTATTTTTTTTTTAAAAAAGCTTATTTATATACCTATTCTTGAATATATAGAAAATAAAATTAGCCAAGACTTACGCTCTACTCGACTCGACTAAGGTTCTTCACAAAGTTATAGTACCTGAAATTTGCAAACAGACATAGTTATTAATTTATTGATATCTTTTTATTACTTATAAATAAATATTAATAGTAGAATATATTATATTGAACTCAAAAACTTGTAAAAACAGTGTTTTTATATACTTTCCAATTAATTTTTGTTCGTCTATAAATTAAAATTCTTATAAAAAAACTTACTCTAGATTGACCAAGACAAAAACATCTGTAACTTTATTAATGTTAAACCATCGTTATAGAGTTAATATGTTAATATAATAATCATTATTATTATATTAAGTTACACGTTTTATTTTTATAATATTTCATTTACTTATTATATTAAGTTACACGTTTTATTTTTAATGAATTAAGATCTATTTAAAAACTAAGCGTAATGAACTTAGAAATTACAATTGCGTTTCGTTTTATATCAAATTAATCTTAATTGATTTACCCCACCCTACTTGGTCCTGTCTACACGTACCTAAGTACATCTATATGTACTTATAGCATGGCATTGAAACCAGGACGTAATTGAACATTAAACGTACGGTTAAATCCGAGGTTAAGTAATATGGGTTATATTACAAAATTAATTTAATCGTAGCTATATACGGTACAAAGGGCTTCAAGGCGCTTTCTGTCGAATTAATTAGATTTATATTATGTTTCCTAATGTAAAAGGTATGTGTTTTATAATTATTATTACACTAACAACCCGCCCAAGCTTGGCAATGGTGTATTTTTGGCCGACTTGATCAGGAAACATTAAGTTTTGGCTAACTTAAAGTTTTTTTTTTAATGTTCTACATTTCCATTTTTAAATGAATAAATTCCCTAGAAGATGGCGAAAACCGCATTAGAATCTATTGCGTAGTTTAGGAGAAGAATAATATATACAGACATAATCAGCGACTTGGATCTATACTATGTAATAATAATGATATTTGAAAGCAAATTCAAAATTAAAGTTAACTACTTTACTTTCCTCTTTTTACAAAGTGTTTTTTTCAACGTAATTAAATAAATAGTATAAATAGCGGCAAGACTTATCGCAAAGCCCGAATGCGAGTCAACCTCTCTGCTTTTTAAAAGCTAAAAAGTTGACTGTGTACCAGAGACAGGATTGACACAGAACCAAATGACTATCATCACGACCGAGTACGTAAAGTGTGTGTGTAAATGCTACAGAAGTATGTATGTTTGACGACCTCTGTGGTGCAGCGGTATATATACCGGACTGCTAAGCGGAAGATTCCGGGTTCGATCCCCGGTTTGGTCCAATTTCGTAAAATTTGGTTTTTCGATATTGGCTCGTATCTGGGTGTAACTAGGTTCTCCCCTAGTCCATTGTGTGGTACCTATAGAACAAGCTTTGCTTAGTTTAAGGCCACACAGTTGGTGTGTCAGTCTGGAGATTTTCTGTTTAGCAAGATTTATGAAAATTCTCTTGCTATTTTAGAGAATAGAAATTTATTGTTATGCCTTAAATGAATAACTTGAAATAAATCCTTAATGTTCTTGTCTAAGTGTGCCTACAGTATCAACGGTAATTAATTTCTGACACCCATTTCTAAATTATTCATGCGCTGTTTTCGCATTATTCAATAATTTGGTACAAACTCTAATTGAAAAAGAGAAGGCAGAAACCTGATATTTTTACGCGTTCTTTTATGTTTTGATTTGATTTTTATATTAAAAAGTTGCTTTTTTATTACTTACTAAGTAAAAATTTATAAAAGAATAACAATGAATAAATAGCCTTAATAAAAGAAATACTCATGAGTAATACAAAAATGTATGAATTAGGGGGTAGATAAATAAAGAAGTAAATTTATAAGTAGTACCTATTTAAAACGAAGTTTTCATTTTGTATAGTAATTAAAAAAAAAATATGTTATAATAAGGTTTCATTTTATCAATTTCATGTTAGAATTTCATGATGAATTTTCCTACTGAGCAAAAGTAAAACAGTAATTTAATTCAAAAAGATTAGAATATAAAATCCAATCTTCCTTCCGTGAAAAACTAGCTTTATGAATAACTAACCGGTTCAAACTAGTTTAAACTTGGTTCATTTTGTTCCGCGTGTGAGTAGCGGTTTCTTAATATAAGTTTGCTGAGTCAATCAATATTAAAGCGCAATTTTCATTGCGGCATATTTAATGTTGTGAAACTTTCTGTAACTCAATATAACTGTAATTGGCTTCGTAATATGAACAATGTTATATTTTACTAGTGGCCGCCTGCGACTCTGTTCGCGTAGAAGTCGGTTTCCCGTGGGAATGCGAAGTTTTCTCGCAGTAAAAAGTACCCTATATGTTGTTCTGATATTTAACTTATATTACTGTAAAGTTTAATCAAAATCAATCCAGTAGTTTTTACGTGAAAGAGTAACAAACATCCATACATTCATCCATACACCCATACATACTCACAAACTTTCACGTTTATAATATTAGTAGGATTACTGTTTGTATGATAACACATTATGACAAGTGTGCTGTGAGTTTACGCTTGTCTTTCTTTGTCTGTCTTCCAATCGTCTTAGTATAAAATCGTTAAACGTCATAATTTGATGAAAAGTTAAAAAAATATATGTGTTATGAACAGGTTTTTTTAAGTCGAATTAACGACTGTTCTGCATTCAATAAATTGCGCGAAAGTTACATTAATGTTAAATAATATATTAAATTTTAACAAAATTAAACATCTCTTTACCATGATATTGCGCCGACAATAGAAAACTAGTTTTAAAGTTGCATCACCCAAATTCGGTCGAGTTAGTCTCATACTAAGTAGGTATTTACAAACTTATCAAAATCAAAGAAACAATTCGCTTATCCCGCTCTATTCCAACTTTTAACTAGGAGCCCGACTCAACGAAACTTTGGGAGCCTCTGATAAAGAATCCGGTTCGTTACGTGAAGGTTGGCCAAAGACATACAATACATATGGATATTACATATATTTGTTATTACATTTACGTTACCTAGGACCAAATGGCAGTTATTTAAGTGCGCAGCTGTCTTGAGTTAATATTGCTTAGATTTTATTAAAATTTCGTACCGTGGGGTGCAGTAAGTGAAATTTAAATATAATATGAATAAATAATAAATCTCCAGACTAACACACCAATTATGTGGCCCTAAAGTGAGTTGCAGTAAGCATTTGTGTAACAGGTACCACACAATGGACTAGGGGAGAACCTAGTTACACCCAGACACGAGCCAATATCGAAAAAAACATTTTAACGGCATTGGCCCGACCCGGGATCGAACCCGGAACCTTAGCAGTCCGGTAAATATACTGCTGCACCACAGAGGTCGTCAAATATTTGTCTTGCTAACTAGTTTAGTTACCTGATTGTAGGTAGTTATTGAAGTTGAAGAACTAAATGCAATCGCATCGTTAACTCAAGGGTCTGCAGATGTTCGGTTTCGATAGTCATTACCCTATTTGTTCTGCCCTTCTAACCGGAAGAAAAAGAACTATTAAGCGTTTGCTATAAGTAAAGTAGTGGTACATACCAAATCAGTAGTTTCCCACATAACCTTACCACAAAAAATAGTCATTTTCTTCTTACTTTTTACTAATATTATAAATAGGAAGGTTTGTGAGTGTGTGAAAACTACTGAACAGATTTGGATGAAATTTGGTATGGATGTAGTCTATAACCTAGAATAAAAAAAAATGCTTTGAAGCTCGTATCCATGCATTAAAAATCTGCCACCCCGTTATTTTATATCAGCTTACACTTGTATTTCATATCAGAGCCTTATCCACATATTTCTTATCCTCAAGTTGTCATCTCGACAGTGTGACATCTGACGAGGCGATGGAGGCTCTCGAGGAGCGATGACGTCATCGCGCGGCGGATAACGACGGATAATCACAGTGGCGGGAAGATCCCGTTGATATGGACATGATATGAAGAGGAAGGATGTAAGTAAAAGATGGAAAATGTGAAAGAAATATGATGGTAGTCTGCTAGTGACTGGAAGATGCTTTGCAATGGTGTGACTGTGGTCGATTTGTTCACGAAACATTTAGTTGATAACTTTCTCACATAGATGTATAGTATAGAATTATGATTGTATAATTTAGGAAAAGAGTGCTGGGAGTTTTTTTTCGCCGGCTTTTCTCTCGGTCTACGGTTAGGTAAAGTCGAAGTGTGTAACATTGACGTTCATTAAGTATATGTTACATATCTATGATGAATAAAATAATTTTGATTTTGATTTAATGTTTTTTATTTACAACCTATTGGAAAAAAAGCACATACTTGTTATATACGTTACGGGGTTAAGGAAGAGCTAGTGTTAGTTTGTTTGATTTATAACACATGTGTAATAGTGATATACAATAAAAAACTTCACAGTTTTTTTTTTGACACGAATCAAATCGTAAATCCACACGTTTGCGGAGTGATGAGTTGATGCATAAACATTTATTCATCATAAGTTACAGCTGAACATACAAAGAACGTTTCAGAATTTAAGAAACTTAAAATAAATAAAATTGAATTAATGCGTATTTTTATTTCATCCCCAATTTAAAAAAAAATATAACTTAATGCCTAAAAAAACTTTATAACAGTCAGAAATAAAATATAAAATTAAACTACGTGTATTTTGCATCACTTCTGTTGAATTTTAGATGTTGCCCTACTTGTTTACTTTTTTAGTGATCCTTAACAGTTTATAATTTACATTAATTTCAAACTACTGACGTGAAGCGTATGACTTACCGACATTTATCAAAATAAAATCAATCGATTAACCACATTGAAAATTTTGACTCCCTCTAATCATTTATTATAACTAATGCCACCTTTATATGTTTTAATGCTTCACTTTTTTCGCCTTTCACAAAAATAACTTACAAAAGAAAAGAGTTTTCCTCCACATTTTTGTAAAAGAATTTTATCGTTATAAGTTCAAATTATCTTTAACTTACCAATAAAAAAGAAATTCGGAAATTTCCATTACTTACATATGGCGTACGCATTAATAAAATATATTCTTAAAATTAATAAATTAATTTAAATCACGAAGAAAATAAACCTACCATTTCTTATATGATATCCATGTTAGAGCCTTACAGTTCACATTCAAGCATCTCAAAGTCACACATCACTAATTAAAAAGCGACTTATCACACAGATAAAAGTTTGGTCTACGGCGTAGCGCGGGCGGCGGTTCGTAGCGCGTAGCACGGCCGGCCGCTACGGGGGGGCTACGACTACTGGGAGGCAGGCGAGGATTGTGCCATGAAGTCGTGTGGTGTGGTGGGAATTTGTTTAGAATTTGGAATATTAAATATATTTAAAATAATAACTATGTTTGACTGTGTCCTTAACATACGAACAATTGAACGGATTTGAAAAATCGGCGTTTTTTTAGGGTTTTTTTTCTTATGCTAAGAAAAATCAATATTTAAGGTTAAACCTAATATTTAAATTACCCCATTATAATTATGAACCTTGATATTCTTGTGAAAATAAAGGTTCGTTTAATAATAAGTTTCTAGCACTGCATAGCAGCAGGATTGAGACACTCATTCAATAAAGAGCGAGTTAATAATTAAGTTACTGTCTCCGTAACTCATTTTAATATATCCGCAATAAGCAAATTACACAAATGTATTCAAATTGAAATATTATCGACTTTGTTAATCATAGGTTGTAAAATGAGTAAATAAATTAAATGCACATAAAAATTTGGAAATGAAAGAAATTTAAGACAAGCAGATTTTAAAATCTTATTTTATTGGTAAATACAAGTATTAAAAGTAAAAAAGGCTTGGGCTAACCCTAGAAGCCCAATCATATGTCGGTTTTGTAACATATAAAAAAAATGTTTTATTATTTAAAGTTGGGTATTTAAATTCAACAACTGCGTTATTGAAAGTATATTATTTTATTTATTTATTCATTTATTTTATACTAGTGGCCGCCCGTGACTCCGTTCGCGTGGAAGTCGGTTTCCTGTGGGAATGAGAAGTTTTCCCGGGGTAAAAAGTACCCTATGTCCTTTCCCAAGCTCAGTTCTTTCTTCATACCAAATTTCATCAAAATTGGTTCAGTGGTTTAGGCGTGAAAGCGTAACAGACAGACAGACAGACAGACAGACCGACAGACAGACACAGTTACTTTCGCATTTATAATATTATAGTAGGGAAGTAGGGATATAATAGAATAAAATGTCTTAAGCGCGGCAAAAGTGACCTCTATTAAAAGAAAACTAAATACTTATTTTCATTAAGAACTCTTAAAATGGCATCACTTAGGATCCTTGCCTACGAAGACTTTTTGAAGCTATGATATTTTTAAGCAAATTTTAATCTAAAATATCAATTTAATTATCAAGCTACTATAAAACAACAAAACAATAACCTTAATTTTAAATTTTTCACTAAAAGGATTCATTTGAGCTTGGAAAATGGGGTTTTTATAAAAAATCCTTAATGTTGCAAAGCTCAGAAATTATCAATTTTCGGACATGGTATGATGTGACTTAATTGACTGCAAATAAGCTCTACTTTTACCTCGTAGAAGGAATGTATCGCATTACCAATCACCCTGTATACCGGACTGCTAAGCATTCTCCCTCTGCGTAAGGTTCTCCCCTAGTCCATTGTGTATATATTATAGGTATACTACGAGCTTTGCTTAGTTTAGGGCCACGCAGTTGGTGTCAGTCTGGAGATTTATTTATTTATATTTTAAATACAAAATTACTGAATTAGTTCATAGCTGTTTTTACTTTTCAGAAAAATCTATAAATATTAATAAGAAAATATTGGCAAATATGCTTACGATTAGGGATGTTACGGATATGGAATTTCGGTTTTGGTTTCGGATACGGATATTGAATTTTTTTTTATATCGGTTTCGGTTTCGGATTATCCGGTAGTTTCGGATAGTTTCGGTTACGGATATTAGATTCTAGGAATTTCAAAAGTAATACAAAAAATATAGATAATAAAATAGTTTTATTTATATAGAGGAGGACGATGGGTGAGAACGAAGACGTCATAGACACCGCTACATTGAGCTCAGAGAGAGAACCAACACTTTGGTCACAGTTCTGTAAGCGGTTTACGGAACGCAGCCAAAAACAACTTGTCGTAACGTGTTTCATTTAGATTTTTAGATTCCGCCAGTATCCGAAATTATCCGAAACATTTTATTTCGGTTTCGGTTACGGATACGGATATTTTTTTATTTCGGATATCCGGTAGTTTCGGTTACGGATATGGATATCCTTAACATCCCTACTTACGATCATGATAAAGGATAATATAAAATAAAAAAAAAGTGGTGATTTTAACGTTGATTTGTTAGAAAACTCATCAATGAGTAAAAAGTTACTAAACATATTTAAATGTCATAACCTCACCAATCTGTTATTGGAACCAACTAGAATAGACAAGAGTAGCGCAACTTGCATAGATAATATTTATTCGAATATAACACCCGTTAGTGCATCTATTATAAATAAATTAAGCTCGGATCACTGTGGCCAATTAGTTACTTTTAGATATCAGAGAGAAAAACAGATGAATAGGAAATTAATAGTTGTTCCCGTCAATGAGAAACGTTTAGAGACTTTTAGATCAAGCGTCGCTAGTAAGATGCCTAATGTTTTCAACTCTAAAAATGTTAATAAACAATATGAGAATTTGAGTACTTTTATAAATAAAAATCATAAGAAAATATTTATACCTAAAATAATTAATTTAAAACTATGTAAATCGTTTTGTTACTGGGCAACTACTGGTATATACATCAGTAGAAGAAAGTTGTACGATCTCTATGATCAAAAATCATATAACAAAAATGATAGTTTTTGCCAGTTCGTTAGAAATTACTCTAAAATATTTAAAAAAGTATGCACTGCAGCTAAGTCTATGTATCTGAGTAACAAAATAAAAAATAGCTCTAATAAATCAAAAATGACTTGGAACGTTATAAATTGTATTGAACATGTTAAGCATACACTATGTAAAAAGGCTTATTATAAAGTTAAAGATTATTTAGATGATAAAAAAGCGTGGGATTGATTTCTGGACAGGCTATTTCTTTAGATTGTATCTTATTGTAACTATTTGTGTCTTATTCTAACTATTAACTACTCTGTTAGCATCTGGACCAAGACAAGACACAAGAATTAGTATTTGTATTTTCTTACTTCAATTTAACCGTCTTGTGACCTTACGTTTTTATCTTGTCTTGGTGTAGTTATATGCCTTGATTTTGTATATTTGGTGATGGACAAAAGAGTGCCGAGTTTTTTTCCGCCAGCTTTTTTCTCTCGGCCTACTGATGATAAGCTGATGATCGATATTTTGACTTTCATCGAATGTAATTAAGTTACTTAATGATGAAATAAATGATTTTTATTTTTTTTTTTTTATTTTTAAAAAAAAAAATTAAATTAAAAAGGTTTTTATTATACCTTAAATATACAATAAAATCAATATAAAACAGTTAATAATTTAAATTTAAGATCCGCTATCTGCGGTAAAAGCCTCCTCCAGAAGCTTCCATTCCTCTCTATCACGTGCTGTCCTACTCCATAAGTTTCCTGCTACCTTTGCGATGTCATCGTCCCATCTCTTATAAGGTCTGCCGGGTCTTCGTTTTATATTTATAGGGTACCAGTTAGTGGATATCTTAGCCCACCTTTCTTCAGGCAACCGTTGTATGTGACCAGCCCATTTCCATTTTAGCTGTAGAGCCCGTTGTATTGCGTCTTTAGCCTTGGTTATTTTGCGGATTTCACTATTTTTAACTTTCTCTATAAGTTTATACTTCTTTCTAGCTCCCTTTGACAGACTCCTACCTTTTCCTTCATTCTTATAGTTAGGGCCCATGTCTGACAAGCATATGTAAGGCATGGCAGCAAACACGTTTCCATTACTTTGGTTTTAAGTTTAGTTGGTAGATTGCTCTTAAATATTTCTTTCATTGACCGGTATTTATTCCAGGTGTTTTTGGTTCGACGTTCGATTTCTTTTTCGTTACAGCTAGTGAATGAAATTACATGCCCTAGGTACACATAGTCCTCAACATACTCTAAGTTTTTAGATATTGGAGATTTCTGTTTGTTTGTCATTAGCTTTGTTTTTTCATCGTCAAGGATAATATAGTTTCCTTTAAAACCTAATGATTGTAATAATCTGTATACTTACATCTGGTTAATTGGGCAAAGGCCTTCTTCTCAGATGACGAGGGGCTCATAGACGTAAACCTCCAATCTGGCTCAATGTAAGTTGCTTATGAGTTTTATCGTGATATTTTTCCCTTACTGTATTTAACCTTTAAATGGTTATAAACAATGTATATTATAGTTGAGGTGTAACTACTAATTTCCGTTGACAAATTGCATTCTCTAAACAAATTGACCCATCACGTAAATAAATTACTGAAGGGCAAGACACAATCTCAATCTATTCTGCTAATAGGAACTCTAATTTTTTATGCATAAGGTTGCTTTTGCTCTGTAATGTCGAATAGTTTAATGTAAAACCGGTATATACTGGTTTCTGTGGCTACTCAAACAACATCAGGCTCCTGTAATCAGTTTCTGAGTTATTCAGTTAGGAAATCATTTGACCCTAGCAAACGAAGTAAAGAAATTGGGGTCGCAATGGTATAGACACGAAATTGGCCCTTCCCTTATTTAAAATAAAAAAGGTTTTCGTTTGCATAATCCCTACGGTTGTAATGGGTATATAAGGCTTTTGTTCCGAGGCTTGTTAATCTTAAAAAACAGAAGCCTACCTCGGCTGGCTATTGCATTTTTTTTTTAAAGTATTATTTTTATATGAAATATTTCAAAACAATGTTTTACAACGAAGGTAGATAAGTTGCATGCAACATAACCAATGTTGACTACTGCTACAGTGATAGCCTAACGCTCAGAATTGTTTCTGATTAATCCCGTTTATTCTGCCAACAAAGTATTTAAAAATATATTTATCTATTTTATTTATCACTATGGTGATATACTTTGCTAAACATATGGTTATTTTTAACTTCAAAGCTATACGGGCTATAAAATCCCAAATTTTTCGAGTGGCTTTTTGCCCGTCTCTTAAATATATATCTCACTACTTTAAAAAATATCAAAATTGATCTCTTAACAACTGAAACATTTATTAACCTACTTCTGCTAGATTTGCTAAATAATCATTATTCCACGTTGAACGAACAACTGTTACACTGCGGTTGTCTGCAGGTGACGTGCTAAACCGAGCTCTAAAACAATTATAGATGCCATTATTTGTTTTGTGATTTAAGCTTGTATTTGTTTATAGTGTTTACTTTGAAATAAGATAATATAATGTTCTTCACTAGCATCATCATCATCATCAACATCTTTCATAGTTTAAACCGAAGAAAAAGTAAGTTTTGGAACATTCAGATATTTTTTAATATGTCAAAGTACAATGTTATTTGTACTGTAGATTTTAAGATACAAACTCTTCATATGAAAGTGGTTCAAATTAAAGAATATTCGTCCATTTCTCGTAACTTTTTAGTTTTGTAAATCTCGTATTTTTGTAAATAAATAAATGGCTCATCCATTAAGAATATTGCAAACAGAAAATTAATGCTTCGTTTAAATAATTCACCCGTAAAACGGATTATGAAAATGCGTGGCGAACGCATTCTTTTTGGTTGCCAAGAAAGTTTCAAAAGTCTGTCAGTAGAACCTCATCTTTACAAAGTAATATAAAAATATTGGTAATATAAATACTTATATCATTTTTTGGGCTAAAATTACGGAACTTTATTGTCTTTATTAATAAAGTATTATAGTAGTACCCACTCATCTACCTACACAAAAAATAATAATTAATCAATGTTGTTTTTTTGTTTCTTTTTTAGTTCAATTTTTATTAACTTGTAATTAGCATAATAAGGGAAGGTCTACAATCGGTACTACAGTGCTATAACTATCACAGATTGTAAGGCTCAATTACAAATTGATTGTTCATAGTTTGTTTCTTAAACTGTATTGTATTGTATACGTAAATAAATAAATTATACATTCACAAGTAACTGATAAAATACATCCACAAAGGCGAAATGGAAAAATAACGTTGAGAGAAATAATAAAATTGATTGGCGTCGGAGTGATCCTCTGTTTGTATCCGTGCCAGATAGAGTTCATTGGAAACGAGGAAAATATAAACAGTAGAGACCTTCAGTTAAAGGAAAAGGAAAAACCAATAAAGGATTTCATAATAGTTGCAGTTAATAAAATAAATTGTGATTGTAACATTGAGAAGGCGAACTAGAAAAGAAAAAGCCATATTATGTTTTAATGATAGTTAATATTCCCGAAACGTTTTCCTAAAATAGCGGCAGTACATTAAAACGATTCATAACCAACCTCGAGCCAAAAAAGAGTTTTACTTGATTTAACAAATGCCGTATCTATTATTTCTATACTCAATGAAATAAAAGGTCAGTTTTGTTTAAGTTGGCGTAATTTGATCCGCCCCTAATCGATTGTATAATTACGCATGTTTGCATTAACTGTAAGTGATCACCACGATTTTTGTAGTGTTTGAGTAAGATTTGGAGATCCAGGGTATTCGGTTTAATGAGACACTTTATGAAAGACAGTAGAGATAGTTTTATTAATCTTTGTCCTAATTTTGGCAAACTTAAGGGTGAAAGATCTTGTTTTTAACCAACTTCCAAAAAAGGAGGAGGTTCTCAATTCGGCCGGTATGTTTTTTTTTTGTTAGAATGAGTTCCTGATGTTATGACCGAGCAATTACGAATATTTACTTATTGTTGTTGTCCAATAAAAGGCAACATAATATAAGTGTTTGTTTAATAATTTGCTAGTAAAACGCCCGCAGCTTCTCATGCGTTGACTACTGCAGTGTTTATAACTTCAAAATACTGCAGGATGTTAATTCAATTTAAATAATTGGGAAAATTTAATTGCATAAGTTTTACTGGAGTTGTGCGACTTTTATTACGAATATATATAGACTCAATTAATTTAATAAGCTCTTAAGATATTCGGTATAAAATATTTTTCTTAGGAGCGTATCTATAATTATTTTAATGGCCTAGTAATTATGTAGCTCAAGAAAAATTACGGTGGTAATTGAAAGAAAAAACTCTGACTGATTTCATTAAATACAGGTCGATAACAGTCGATACAGGGTGTTTCTATAAATAATACTAGTTAAAAAGCAACTAGGTAGCAAAGTAGGTTTACCCAAAAAGCAAGATCGTATATTGGAAAGTAATAAATCAAGCAATTTCTTCCAGGCAAGCCTGGCAAAGGAGGCTTTTAAAAGAAATGGATACGTGCAATAATTATCAGGAACGCTACATATATAAAATATACAAACATACGAGGATAAGAAATATAAGTAAAATACATTTATAAAGTAGAAATTAAAAAAGTAACTCTATTTTTATTTAATGAGGTCGTATAAAAATATTAAATAAGTAAAGCCTGTTGCAGAAAGCATTACATGGTCTTGTACAATCTGTTACTTAAAAGATATATTTTCCATATATAGTATAAATTATCTAGAAAATCAAATTAAAGTATGTTCTTTTTTTAACTTTGACTTAACGAACATAGCCGTATCGAAGCTAACTACTAATGAATCACCCTGTAATAAAAAGTAAAATAAAACCAATTTGAGTTAAGAAAGATGTAAAAATCTTTGCAGAATACGTCTAACGTCTCTAAAAGGCTGAATCAATTACTAGTTTTAAAAATAAACTGAAAGAATGGTTGCTGCAACAAAATCTTTATAATTTAAATAACTTTCTTTAAATATTTTTATGTATTTAGATTGACATTTTGAATTATTATTATTGAATTGTTATTATTGAATCATTATTAATTGTATTATTATTATTTTTTAATTCTAGGTTTCTACCTAAATTTATGTTGACCTTTAAATATTTTACCAATAAAAAATGACTATGTCTATGTCTAAATTTAATTGAACCTATTTTTGTCAAAATATCAAACACATTCTTTTATAAATAAATCGACTGTGTACAGGATTCATAGCTTACGCAACAGCCTGTACTATATAATGACGTACATGTATAATCCGATGCATATTCTATACAAAGGAACTTAATAATAGCGGATTACCTTGAGTTGAACTTCTATTTAAACTATCAATTCCTTAGTGTGAAATGTTAAGTTACTTTGGTCAAAACTCAATTATCATAACAAAGAAAATTCGTCAGATATATCGTGTAACTACTGTAGGATTTATATTTTAACTTTATATACCTACTATAGGCCTTTGATCCAAAACGAATTATATTTTTTAAGGGAAAAAATACTTTTCTTTTAATGAATATCTCACAATAATAGTTTTATAAAACACGATTGAAGTGAAGCCATAGGCTAAGGAGGACCGCACGCCTCGGCCCACAATGGGAGGCTAATCATTGAAAACGATGTTTGCTTTATATTGCATTGTCATCGGTCCTTAATAAATGTACAAAATTTAAATTAATCTGAAGTTCCAAAGTTCGTTAAAGTTACGTTCAAAGTTTCCGTTACATACATTCAACCAACCCGAGCTAATATAAGCGTGATAAAAATAAAATAAAATGGCAATATAATACAATTCAGATGAATGATTCGAACCCCAAAAAAACAAATACGACCAATATTTTTTTATTTTATTATAACATAATAATATTTTATACATATATTTGAAAAATGCAAAAAACACTATGTATATTTAACCCGTAAGCGTCTTCGGATTGTGGCCTTAAAATATAAATATATAACTCAAAGGTGACTGACTGACAGTGATCTATCAACGCACAGCCCTAACTACTGGACGGATCGGGCTGAAATTTGGCATGTATACGTAGGCATCCGTTAAGGATATTGATTATACCCCAAAGGGGATAAAATAGGGGATGAAAGTTTGCATAAAACTAAAATTAGCTGCGGCTAAAACTAACTATAAAGTCTCTTCCCCCAACAACTGCTGGTTAGTTGTGTGAGTATTACGTACGCGACCGGTACTTGTTGTGAATCGTTGAAATGTCTCGTGATCGTGGTACGGACGCGTCGGTCGTGGAGTATTACGCGGGGAAATCTGTGTTTGTCACAGGCGGCAGCGGGTTTCTAGGCAGGGTGAGTTACCTATCGATCTAATTTGGATTATAAATGGGAAAGTATGTAAGTTTTATACCAATTTCTAAGTAGACCCGCTTCTGAATGTATAATTTCAATATTATACTTTTTCAAAATGTAAATATTGATATACTTCTTATTGACGTCCTATTAGCTAGGAACAGGTTTTAATGAGGGAGACTGAGCCGTCTGGAAATCTTCGAAATAAGTACTACTAAATTTGTAAATCTGTCTCTACTAGTCTACTGAAATTTTTTAACTACCTATTTCGCAATATATTTATTAAATGCAATGAAAATATCTTTCATCCATTAACCAGCTCGGCGAAGGTCGTTCTATAGCGGGATCCTAGACTATACAACTAAGCTTTGTATTAGAATACAATGGAGTCACAGTAATAAAACGTTTCTGTTTTAATTTTGATTAACAAAGTGAACATCATCATGAAACAAAAAAAAATAATCTAATATTATATGTTCAATTGATCAGCCAAAATGGTCGGCTACTACTAGACTAAACTTGAATATAATTTAAATATATTTATATCATAATTTCAGGTATTTTTGGAGAAATTACTGTACCACTGCGCAGATGTCGCAAGAGTATATGTTCTATTAAGAGATCAAGGAAAAGTAACATTTGATGAAAGAATCAAAGAAATAACCAGACAACCGGTAAATATCATTACTACTACTACGAATTTGCTTTTGACCTTTAAGTTTTCGGTAGAAACCATTACTGGAACACGATTTGTACTTGATTTATGGAGTCAAAAAATTGAGTAGAAAATATAAAAAAATCTACTTCGTAAATAAATATAGTACATATTTTTTGTCACTATAACTATAGCAACATATTCATAAATTTGGTTCAAGGTGCTTTAAACATTTCTATTTAAGTATGTTTATAATTTTTGGAGAGACAGATTTTGAAATATTATGTAGTATAGTAATAATGAAATGTGCAAAAGTTTTAAAGTTATGAGGGGGACAAAAGTGGCTTCAAATGGTTCGGGTAAATATACACATGGCGCGCTGTCAGTCGGTACTTGGCTTGACACGCTGCCGCGTGTCTAGATTTTAATTTCAGTTTCTATGGAACAAAATATATCCAGTGGCAGCTCTTTTATTTGCTTCAGTGTTTTTGATTCTATTATTATTTTTCCAGGTTTTTGAACGTCTGCTGAAACATCGTCCGGAAATCTTACAGAAAATAATACCTGTCAGTGGTGACATTACTTTGCCAGGCTTAGGAATTAACCCCCAAGTAGCCCATATCTTACATAATGAGGTAAAATATATGATTACATTACACCTCCTGATAAAAAGGTCCACATTTTGTCTTGCTTTCGTTCGTTATTTAAGAAGGAGGGATGTGCTCTGCAAAAAGGACTTTAAAAGTTATTGACTGCTTAAAATACGATAATCCTTGACAGATAGCGAGAGCGACTGAGCCGTTTTATTATGATTAGTAAATAAGTCTGATATTGCTATTATTGTATTTATTTTTTTCTATCAAATATGTTTTTATTTATTGACTTTTGATATATTATGTCTAGGTATCGGTGGTGTTCCACACAGCTGCGTTAGTCAAGTTTAAAGATAAATTGGAAACACTATTCGACATGAATACAGAGGGATCTCGGAGAGTTCTCGAATTTTGTAGGAAAATGCGGTATTTAGAGGTAGGTTGTATTAAATACTAATACGAGACTTAACCTTTTTTAAACATGGAATTAAATGCTGATATTAGTTAAATATATTTTGCTTTATCATTATTAAGCGACAGCCTTTATTAAAACCAATTTAGGTTATGTAAGGATCAATATGCGTTCCCAAACTCAATAATCTACTAACATTTGACGCCTGTTATTTGTGTAACTATGTTTCCCTTTATTTATGTTTTTGCGTCTCAATAAACTAAAGTATATAGCTGTTGGTGTGAAAGTAACAGAAACATGTCACAAAAAGCAAGCAGTTTGCAGTTACCAAGGTTTATACCATAGTAGAGTATTGAGATCGGCGGTGAGGGGTTAAAACAAAATGTTGTTATCTTTTGTTAGATTTCTTTGCTAATGAGAAACTTACTCCAGCAAACTTGTGAAACGTGATTTAAAAACATGTGGCGACATAAATGGCGCTTATCGTCGCCAACATTCTTTCTAGGCGGTACGCATACAAATGACACCTAAATACAGGGCCGATCCTATTTCGTACTATCAAAGTGTTAACGCTCTTAACTCTAGCTCAGCTAGAGTGCCTTAAGCACTCGCCCCCAAGCCCGGTGAAGCTTTGAAGGCCGTCAAGGGGCCAACAGCAATCGACAGTCCGAAAAAATAAAACTCAGTAGCCCCGCTTGGCCCTAGACCCGTGTTCTGTCTAGTTCTGGGAGATCCCCCTTTTACCGCCAAACACATACGTCTTTCGGTCGCTTATCAATCAACCTTAAACCTTGTACAATAAATGAAAGCGTAATAAATTTCTTTCCAGGTTTATTTACACGTTTCCAGCGCATATAGTCAGTCACAAAATAAAATAATTTATGAACAACTTTACCCATCTCCCGGCGACGCGGAAGATATCAAATCATATATTCATCTGTATGACGATAATCCTGACGAGTACAAGTATATATTACGTAAGTTTAAATTCCAGTAATTGTTGAAAAAATATACAAAAAAGGGAAAAATATGTTTCTATGTTTGGAACTTCATCACACAAAAAGTGTTCAAATAATTTTGATGGTATAACAACAATTAACACATTGACACAGTGGCTACTCTTCCCGTGAGAAAATCCCTCATCCGTCGATTTTTCTTCAGTTTTTGTGACATCTTTAATTTATGAGACTATCATTTTATTATGAATAGCGCTCTGAGGAATAACTTGGTATCTCTTTGCTCTGTAACTCGAAATTGGCATGATTACCTCCGGGTGGAAGCCAAAATTACCTAAGTTAGGGATCTATCAAACTTTGTAGAAACGCGGATTCATTTCATCCTATCCGGTAGAAAAGACACTTACGTCGAAGCAATTAATAATATAGCTATGGTGCATTTTTTTAAATTATATCTCAACTACTGATGTTAACGAGTTAATATTTAAATGTTAATGTAGCTGAGTATATTAGGTAAAAGGTAGTTGTTTTTTGTAGAAGGGAGACCCAACGCATATACACTTACTAAAGCACTAGCTGAGAGCATTGTAGCAGAAGCTGGACAGGAGAACCATCTTCCTATCATTATTTTGAGGCCTTCAATCAGTAAGTTTTTTTTTTATAATATAGGTAGCAAACGAGCATGCGGGTCACCTGATGGTAAGTGATCACCACCGCCCATGACTACCCGCAACATTGTGGGTGTTGGGGGTGTGTTGCTGACCTTTGAGAAAATTGGGCGCCGGATACCGCACTCACCACGAAACGCAGGAACATCGTCCCTACTTCACGTCGGTTTTTTGTGCGACGGTGGTATTTCACCGGTCGAGTCAGCCCAGTTATCGCTGCAGACAGAGCCTACAGTTAGACTCTACCACTTTTTAAGTAGTAAAGAATCCAAACAGAAGATTGACAACATCTCTAGCCAATATCACCGACAGTGTTGCTAAGATCAACGGCTGCGAGCCAGTAAAATATTGTATTAAAAAAAGCTATTTTTTTCTCAAACATCTCGAGAGCTTTGATAATGTAGCTGATTAAGTCCATGCCTGGTCAACTTAATATGAAAGCATTTAGTTAAATTCATATCTAAAACGGAGAAAAACTCACTGGAGAGTAAATGTTGCACTATCCTTCCATGATCTTGCAAGAGCACCACATAACTTTCTGGTGATTCAACAAAGACAGTCTTCTACCATTTTCTTGGGAAGTCTTCTATCATCCTACTAATATTATAAATGTGAAAGTTTGTGAGGATGTATGGATGGATGGATGGATGTTTGTTACTCTTTCACGTAAAAACTACTGGATGGATTTGGATGAAACTTTGCAATAATATAGGTTATACATCAGAATAACACATAGGGTACTTTTTACCGCGGGAAAACATCTCATTCCCACGGGAAACCGACTTCCACGCGAACGGAGTTGCGGGCGGCCACTAGTTAGTCCCTATATTTTTTAATTTTTTTCCTAGTTTCGCCAGTATACAAGGACCCGGTGCCGGGTTGGGTGGACAACTTCTTCGGCGCCACCGGCTTCGCTGCCTCCATCTGCAAAGGCTTCAATCACGTGGTGTACAGTCATCCTGATAACATCATGGACCTGATTCCTGTGGACTTTGTAGCCAATGCTATGATTGCTGCTGCTGCTAAATATAAGAGGTTGGTACTTCCTTCTTACTTGGTATAGACCTCGTTATAGTAGGGGGGTTAAGCTATAACCCCTAAAGCGGGCTTAGTAAAGATAGGTATATTATTAGGATAAGTTGTAAAATATTCATAATATGACTGTATAGTAAACAAATTCATTTTATTTATAAAAATACAAATTTTATTATTTATTCGTAATGACTATTTTATCACGGTTTTAGAATGGCCGTTTTGTAAGTCTACGACTAACTAACCTAGTGTTTTTTGCATGTATTATTATGTATGTTTATTTAATTTAGAACCGATGAAGATGTGCCGGTATACAACGTGTGTTCAGGATACTCCAACCCGCTCAGAATGGGGGATCTCATCAACGGACTAATCAAACACGGACGTAAACGAAAATTAAGTGAGTTTACTTCAGTTTTGTGACATTATTTGTTGCTTTAGGCCCAAATGCAGGGAACTTTTGAACCTCGGGTTAGCTAACTCAGTTTTAAATGGCGCCACCATCGATTGTAACTACTTCTTATTACAATCGATGGTGGCGCCATTTAAATCTGAGTTAGCTAACCCAAAGCTAACCCGAGGTTAAAACGTTCCCTGCAATTGGGCCATAAAGAGTCTTTAAATTTTGTTTATTTTGGAGGTTAAATGTAACATTTTTCAATTTTATATCCATAACATTAATTGCATAGCGTCGGCTCCCCTCCTTTATCAATTGATGCCTAGTTTAAATGAACTTCAACTTTAAATATAAATAGTCTCAAAAAAAACAAACACTTTTTTAATAACCGAGGTTTTAACTATATCTAGTGTAAGGTTTTAAGACCGGTCATCAGTAAACCGAACTACAAGTATTTCATAGTTTTTCGATACTTCAAAGTATTAAAAGACTTTTAATTGATTTTACTTATAAAATCACATCATGATGTTACAATATGAACTTTCTCATCATATCGTGTTATTTATAAAAACTCTTCATTTTATAGATGTGTTACCATGTTTCACGATCGCTACTGAGAGCAAACTTCTCATATCCATGATTACACTCTTCACTGAACTATTGCCAGCGGTGATGATCGACGGATGGCTGTGGATAACGAATCGGGAACCCTGGTTAGTACATTGTATATCTCTTACATAGCAGTTCATAGCACTAGGCAGCACCGGGGAGAAAGAGATAGAAATATTTTTTTATACCTATTCTTCAAGACTAAGGAGTTCATATAATTCCTTCTTAAAGCAAGATGAATACATTCGCACATGGTTAGAGGAATCTATAATAGTAGTCCTAAACTATTAATTGTTATATGGAGATTCTTAAAACTTAGCCCGCATTATGGTTACACGCAAATTACAAAAGGCTACCCAATTTAGCAAAGTTCATTCTAAAATTGGCCATACTCAGGTTTTATATCAAGTTGCTACGCTATGGAGCTATGGGCGCTTGGTATTTCGATATGTTGTTGTAAGACCGAGATGGGTAATTGGGCCCCCCCAAGGGATCGCGCCTTGCCGCGGCGGGGGGGCTTAGTACCCCGTAGCAAGCCAGCTACTGGGGGAAGCTAAGCGGTCCCACATGGGGCCGGTCGTGAGGTAGACCGGCCCACGAGAGGGGGGCTGCTCCAGCTGGGCGGGAGCCCAGCGTGCTGATGCGCCCGGAGGGGAGGCTCTGGCCGGGCTCGGCCCGGTCAGTTGCACCCTAGGAGGGGAGGCTCCAGCAGGGCCTTTGGCCCTCGTTCTGTTGAGCGCCCAGGGGGGTAATCGTGGGGGGTCGGGTGGTGCGGCGTGGCGGCCGCGGCATCCGATCCTCCGCGATTCGGATTGGAGGTGGTTGGCTGAGGAAGGGGTGGTGGGAAAACCCCTCTCCTAGGCCCAGGGCGGATTCGGCGGCGCGCCACTGCGGGGACAGTGGCGTGCCGGCGACTCCAGCCGGTGAGGTCCCAGGTCGGCAGACGGCCGAAGACCCTGGGGAGGTTCCCAAGCTGCCGACACAGGGCTAGGTCGGTAGCCAATCAAGGGAACAAGAGGGGGGAGGGGCGCCGCGGTTGTTCCAGCGCGCCTCCAAACTTGAGGGGGCTGCCTCGGTGGCCAGCCGTCGGTGGGTTCGCGGCGAGCAGACCTTTACAGGACATTCCCGCGTCCCCGCCATTATACGACGGCCAGTAGGACAACTCCAGGTTTTTAGTCGGTGCGAGCCCGACATAACCCGTCTCCTTTCCCTGGAGGGGACGGGTATGCGTAGGCATTTTCCTGGACAAACAAAAAAAAAAAAAAAAAAGATGGGTAATTGGGGTTAAGCTCAAATTTCCTATAAATCTTTCAAAGTAAATAATAGACTATTAAATCTTAATGGGTAGTCATAGAGCTTTTTAGTTGACCGACTTTTGTTGTCTTTTGTCTATCTGTTTTTTGTGTTAAGAGCGTCCTGAATCAAAATAATAGTATATTATTTAGATTTCATTTTTCTGAAGGACTTCAAAAACACAAAGTACTCACTACTTAGTTTAGTTCACGGTGCTTTTACATTAGGTACATTTTAATATTAATTTAGATTATACTTCGTTTTTACAGGTACAAAAAAGGTTTAAAAATGCTTTCGCTGCAGCGAGAAGTGACACATCCTTTCACATAATCTAAATCCTGGGTAATGAACACCTCAAAAACTGAAGCTTTACATCTACTTCTAACTCCTGAAGAACAAGATATCTTTGAGTTTAACTCTAAAAGAATATGTTGGGACGAATACCTTAACGTGTTTGTAGCAGGCATGGAACGATATTTATTTCAAAGGAAAAAGTAAAGAGCTGTTAATAATATCCTGGAAGATAACATAATTCAAAAACAGTATATTAAAAGCTCTGTCTTTCAGAAAACAGAAACTACGTTAGGGTATTTTATAAATTTAGGTAACTCTACATTCATGTGTAACAATTGAAATTAATAAGAAAAGGGGAACCTAAGTTTATCGTACAAAAATAATTGATTCTTCAGACATGTCCTTTTAAAAATTTACAAGAAGTGTTCAGATATATAGTTTCGGAAATACCCGCACTATAACAGTTTCCAAATGTAGGAACTCACCTTTTTGTGTTGCAGCTAAGATTTTATGATGTAACTAGGAAACAAATGTCCAGTCAAATTGATGTTGGAATAACTTGCGAATCACTTACAATTTGCGAACTAGATTTTTTTTTTTTTTTTTTTTATGTAATATAGGTAGCAAACGAGCATGCGGGTCACCTGATGGTAAGTGATCACCGCCGCCCATGACTACCCTCAACACTGTAGGTGTTGGGGGTGTGTTGCTGACCTTTAAGAAAATATATAAATAAATAAATAAAATTGGGCACCGGATACCGCACTCACCGAACGAAACGCAGGAGCATCGTTCCTACTTCACGTCGGTTTCCTGTGCGACGGTGGTATTTCACCGGTCGAGTCAGCCCAGCAATCGCTGCAGACATAGCCTACAGCTAGACTCTACCACTCAAAGGATCTGCGGGCAATTTTAAACAAGTTGTGTTGTTTGCACGGAAAACTGAATTGTAAACTTTCGAAGCGGTACTGGGTTGTTTACTGTCTCGATTCAATTTCAACTTTTAGAAAAATCAAAGGAAAGAGATGGAAACTTGAATAAGATATTTGCATTACCAATTGGCTAGCGGTAAAATTATTGTTATTTGTTTAGTAGATAAGTATTTAAAAAATGTATATTATTTTAAAACAATTTTATTTAAAACATCCACTTATGAATAAACCCTTCAATTTAAGTGTCTCCAGCCTTTGTCAGCGTAGTCTCCAATAGGACGTTTTATGTATTTATAGGTAATGTTTCCTTTACGTAATTACATTTTTGTTTTTTCTTAAATTTCCATTACTTTGCGTTTTCCTTTCTCACTTCACAGACTTGTTTTGTTGGTCTAATTTAATCAAATTATTTTAATCCTAAGCACTTTGCAGTAACATCATAAACATTAATGGAAAACATTATGATTTTGATAGTATACTTTAACTAACAGAGCGGGGAATAATTACTTATTTTGATTAACTGAAGCAAGAGCAGAAGGGGTATCTTTACAACTTTTCAAATTGCACCTTCGCAGACGTAAAGGTATTTCCTAGTCAGAAATGATTGCCGTCAATAATAAAAAAAATTACATACATTTATTTTTTCTCGTAAAAACCTGTGTACCTGAATACCTAAAATCTGTCTCGTATATTTTGTTCATTACCGTTGAGAACGAAACGAAAAGGCAGAAAGGAGTGTGTATTTCTGAACATTAAGAGGCTAGTGTACAATAAAATAACAAGCGTTATTACATTATATCAAAATACAAAGGCGAGAGAAAACGAACGAAATATCGTTAAAGATAATAGAGAGGTTTTTATGTGGGTAGGTGGTGACAAGACGACGAAATAAAATCTTAATAATTTTTCTTAGCTAAAAGTTCTGTTCATTTATATTAAGCAATTTATAACTTCTCATTGGTATGAGTTAAGAACAACACACTTTAACTTGGCTATAAATCAAATAAAAAATTAAGGCATATTAAAAGTTTAGTTTTGTCTTTACAGATCATTACAATGTTAGTGATTTATTACGAAAATAATACTTAGCTTTTATAAATTAAGGAAATTAATACTAATTTGTATTATGATATACATGTCACGAAAGATTTTAACTATTCACAAAAAAAGATATACTTATATGTATAATGATATGGCAAAGAAAATCATGTCTGTGTATATAAAAAATTATAACGAATTCACCACGAAGGCGTGGAAACTCGATTGGAGCTTTTCAAATATTCCATTAACGTTACGGGGAATTCAGAATCTGTTCTAAATTATATATTTTAGTATCGGAAAAGTAAGCCAAGTTTTTCGCGCCTGCAAGTTTTACATGAAATACCTAACAATAGCGTTTATTACCATCGTCTTTAGAATTTCGTAAAAGTTTTAATTTTTTAGACATCAGTTAGTTTTGTAAATTTCGATATGAGACGCAATATAGCAATTACCAATATTAGTATAACTGAATTTAATCAAGCTTTGACTACCACTATATTTTTTTAAACCACCTAAGAACCTATTAATATTTCAATTATCTTAAAGCGAGCGATATTTACATGACATTGAAATCACTTATCATCCGTTAGTGCAGTAACCAGTAACCTATTTTAATTGAAACCCTCAAGATCACACTCCACAAAAGTTTAAGCCAAAAAAACCCTGACATTGATTATATCCTGCCGAACGTTTAACCCATAACCCATTGCGTAACTTTAGATTCTATTACAATTTACCTTCTAATAAGACAGTCCAGACCCTCGAAGGGATCTATAGGGCTCACGCTGTGACGAGGGCAGGCTTCTAATTTCAATCGCAGGCGGACCCTTGATTGTTCCCGACATATGCCTGACTAAACTAATACGTGCTCTTAACTATTAAATAGACGGTGAACCGAAATTGTTTTAGATGAAGGTAGCAAGTTAACTTTGATGATGTTAGAAAATTAAAATATATAGACTGACAGTTGACTGACTGAAATTAGCGTAGGTACCTATTTTCCCGTACTAATAATATTGCATTTTTTATCTGGTTTGCCTTCAATAACCATATAAAGGTTTTTAAATAGCAAGATAACGGAAAAACACTTGCAAATTTACCATCGACCTTACCACATTTATATTATTCTCTTGATAGCAACGATCATCAATTTAGTATTTCGCTAAGGTTTAATAGTTAAAGTGCAAGATTTTTAAGCCTTGAGATAGATAGATGAATTATTAATTGCACAAAAACAAAAATATAAAAACAATATCAATAAAAATTTACTTATAACTCCGCTTATATCTTATATTATTGCAATAATCTAGATATTGCATTACTTTTCCCGTCATGGCTTTTAAGAATTCAAAATACAATAAAATACCTCAGTTGATTTCTAAAACTACTTTATATTCATTTATCTAAAATTGGGTTCCTATTGATGCAGGGATGGCCTACTGGTAAAGCTTTATACCTATACATAAATATACAGAAACCCTGTTTTGTTTTAACAAACTTTGCTGTAAATAATTTCCTTTTTGTTCTTCTACACTCCACTTCTACTAATTATCTTTTCATGCCTGGCCCTACCCAGCATACTACTTCTTTTTTTGCAACATATACTCCGATATACCCTTAAGGTACAGCATCATGTATTTCTCCCAGTCAATCTCCTTAGGATCCAGGGGGAACTTCTTCCTTTCATCTTTATTAAGGGAAAGTCCCAAGTGCTCAGTTTTGGATGTGCTCATGATCCAGGAGTTAGAAGTAAACACATTTAGTACGTCTCGCTGAGCTTCCATTAGCTGTAGACTTCTTATGTACCTTAATAATAAAACATAGTATTGGACTTTCCGATAAGAAGAGTGAAAATCGTTCACAATAACAAAGAATTTAGAATTGATCGGTTTTTCTGTGTCAATCGTAGCCTTAATTATGCTTGCTCAAAAAAAGGAAAAACCAAAATAACTATGTGAAAGACCAACACCAATAGGTATATTCTCTTTTCAGTACTAACCATGGTTTCCGACCGCGAAGTTTTTGTATACCGTCCACTAAGTATGCCGGTATGTTTTCACTTACAAACCTTCCTAAATTGAATAGCATATTTGAGTCAGTTACAAAAACTCCATAGGGTAATGCATCTGAAAGTTCAAGTAATAAGTTGTAGAAGAGTTCAATAAAATTAGTAAAAACTGTGGTTAAAACTTACTGAAGTTTTGTCTTTTGGTGCAATCCTTTAAAATACGAGTTAATTTCTTGAATGTAATGGGGTTTGTTGAACTGGTGCAACTATGGTAAACTGGTGGTTTGTTGAAAACTCTGCAATACAATTGAATCTTCAATACGAAAATGACTAAAACAACTCCGGAGCAAAACATAATTCATTTATACAGGGTGAAAAAATACTGCTTCCTAAAATGAAAACTGGATATTGCTGGAGGTATACCTGGAGGAGGACCTTACTAGGAGATATCAAATTTTGCCAAATTGCAATAAAACTATTAAATTTCCGCATCATTTCTAATGAAATAGTGTTTTAGTTTTATTTTCTATGTAAACCATCGCTCCGGAACCATTAGCTGATGTGTGAGCGATGACTTCAAGCGTAGAATATCACTTTTCAATCCTTATTAACTTTTGTAAATTGAGTTTTCTAGGTATACTGTTAGTGAATTTAGTTACTATTTAGGCTCAAGAATACGTGGTATCAGGCTTCGGAAATGGTCTTTTTACACCCGTATAAAGTAATATAATATAAAGGTCAATTAAAACTAAGAGCCTGCTCTTATAACGCGCAGGGCCCCGGATTTAGCTAATTAACTTCTACGATATGGCAGCTCAAATTTTATACATTTTATGGATATAAAATTACACTTATTAGAATTGGAAGCAGTACATCTGCTAGATCTACGCACCCAGAATATTTAGCAGCTCCTACAATCATGGTATTAGTTACAAAGTCTACAGGAATCATATCTAGAATATTGTGTTTGTGTCCTAGGACCATATGATTGATTCCTTTGCCAGCAGTTGTTATCAGCGACGTGGCACCAAACCAGCTATCCACCCAACCAGGTAGCCCGTCTTGGTACACTGGAGAAACTGAGAAAGAAGATAATAATATAAATAATCACATCTTTTAGAGCCGCTAGATGAGCACAGGTTCCCTGCTCGACTAGCGAGAAAGAGAAAGATTAATCATAATAAAACAATAAACTAATAGAATAGGTAAGGTGGCAAGCTTGATTGTCCTTGTAGATACCATTTAATGGAGTAAAATTTTCATCTTTATTTTTATAATTTTTGTTCCCTATTTATAAGGTTTTAAATACTCGAAAAGGAGGATTTCTTACAGAGCTCTACAAGCAGTTGGTCCACTTGATAAAAGTTGCCAACACTTAAAAACGATTGAAGAAGTTTGATAATTGACTAAGTTGAGCCAGAGCAATGTATACTGTTTTCATAATACCTGGTGGTACTTACTAATTGCCGGTCGAACAATGATGGCGGGAAGTCCATGGTCGGCAGTAGCCTTGACTACGATATCTTCAGCTAAGGCTTTAGTAAGTGTATACGTGTTTGCTCTTCCATCTGTAATAAAATAAACTAATTTCTATGATATACTTAATGTTTCACGTGATCGGTGAATATAAGAGATAGCGCTCTGGCTGTTGTATTTGCAGAACAAAAAAGTTGAATTTATCTTCTTTTTACTTAAACTCTTTTTACTGTAAAATGAATCTGCAATTATTTTTATCATACTCACGTAACAAACTGTCGTCGTAATTTTCGATTGCAGATGAGTTTTTATTAGCAACTTCATATACTTTTTCAATCTCAATCGGTAATGGGTAGATTTTTTCTTCTATGTGTTTTTTATCACATTGACTGTAAGCACTAGAGACATGGACAAGCACCTAAAGAATAACAAAAGGTAGTAAAATAGGAGTATTTGTTCAAATTATGAAAAAATGAATGATTTTTTTAACAAAAATATAACCTATCGCGAATACTTTAGGTATCGGTATGTAGATTAAAGAATATTCTCATAATTTGTTTCACTAGGAGAACATGGTTTCTCATAAGTTAAAAGGCCAGTCTGTG
Organism: Emmelina monodactyla; assembly: GCA_916618145.1. Taxonomy (NCBI): domain Eukaryota; kingdom Metazoa; phylum Arthropoda; class Insecta; order Lepidoptera; family Pterophoridae; genus Emmelina; species Emmelina monodactyla. Next base: position 1,557,698 of record OU745300.1, read on the forward strand.
AATTCGATAACTGAACTGAAGTTTATTTTTTAAAAGTAGATCCTTTATTATTAGCATTGGTTCTAAAACAGAAATTAATTATTCACTTCACATATTAAAATAATCATCATTACTTATTTCATACCTAGAGATTCATTCAACCATAGAATACATAAAGCTATCGTTGTATCTAATCTAAATGATTACCTTTAATTTGTTCATCTTTTTACCAAAGTCAACGACATGTTTGGTACCCTCTGTGTTGTGCTTCAGCAGGTTGTGCAAAGTGTCTTTGAACTTTACTGAAGCCGCTGCGTGAAACACCACCGACACCTACAACATTATAGAAAACATAAATTATGTTACAAAATACATAGTTATAAAGGTATACATTGCTACAGCTGTTGTTTATTTTGATTTGCTTTGCGATATTTAAATACCTGGAGACATCTATAGTGGCATTGTATAGGACAATTGTTTGATGCAGGTGAACAAAAATTTTAATTATTCAAATTTGCTTTGAGAAATAGTTTTACAATATTTCAATTAAAACTGAGAATTTGGTGAGCTTTATACTATTCATTTATACTAAATTTATAACGATAAGAATAAATAAAAAATAATTAAGTACGTAACTACGAGTATATTAAAATCCACACATATTAACAAAATGAGATTGATACGGGAATTGATTCATTAGATTGATTTGGTATTTCAATTTTATAATTTCAAATCGCAAACCTTTCTCCCTGTAACTGGATGCTACTGGTGTAATAAAAATTTAATAATTTTACACTATTTGTATTTTTTTCACCTATGCGCATTTTTCAATATTTTGTTGAATGATCGTTTTTTGTACTTGGTGAATGCGCGGCTGTAACTAGTACTTAATGTTTTTTAACTTAATTACAATACCCATAAGGACGCTACGCTTTTTTAATCAATTCTAAATATTTTTCATTCAAGAATATACATAATGCGCGCAATAAGGGTAGTAATAGACGAGTGGGACCTCTCAAGGTCAGTGAGCTTATCACTGCGACTCATACGTTGGCACGACTGTCGCAGTTAGAATCATTTCCTGCAGAATACAACTTACTCGCTAATGGTAAAAACTTAAAACCTAAACATAGATTGTCAAGTTTAAGCTTATTTTTTGATGACAATAGGATCATTCGCGTGGGTGGTAGAATCAATGCGTCACCTGAATTTAGTTATAACAAAAAACACCCAGTACTTATTTCAGGTAAACACAGGTTTACGCTTTTATTATTTACATACAAACACATACAATCCTTGCATAGCGGGCCACAAGCACTATTATATCGAGTACGCGAGGATTGGTGGCCTATCGCAGGTAGGGACCTGGCTAGGAAGGTGACTCATCAGTGCGTTGTATGTACTCGCAATAGAGGCAGAACGTTAACACCTTTAATGGGTGATCTACCTAAAGAAAGGGTGACCGCGAGTTTTCCTTTCTATCGCGTCGGTGTCGATTACGCCGGGCCAGTGTTCGTATTAAACCGTAAAGGCAGAGGCGCTAAACTTACAAAGGGCTACGTTTGCTTATTTGTTTGCTTTACAACGCGCGCGATACACTTAGAGTTGGTCAGTGATTTGTCTACAGAAGGTTATTTACTCGCACTAAAGCGCTTCATTTCAAGGCGAGGAAAACCCACTGAAATATTTTCAGACAATGGACGAAACTTCGTAGGTCTCAATAACGATTTTGCTCATTTTTTAACACGCTGTAGCTCGGACATTGTTGATTACGCGCATTCTCAACAAATTAAATTTTCTTTCATCCCTCCATACTCCCCGCATTTTGGTGGCTTGTGGGAAGCAGGGGTCAAATCGTGCAAGCACCACCTCCGCCGCGTCGCCGGGAATGCTCACCTCACATTCGAGGAGTTCACCACCACGCTGACGCAGATCGAGGCCGTGCTGAACTCCAGGCCGCTGGCGCCGCTGTCGCCGGACCCCCGCGACTACGAGCCGCTCAGCCCGGGACACTTCTTCGTCGGCCGTCCGCTCACCGCGCCCGTCTACAACGACGACTTGCAAGACGTGCCCGAGCATCGCCTGACCCGGTACCAGCGCGTGGAGCAGATCCGGCAGCACTTTTGGTCTCGCTGGGCCAACGAGTATATTTCGGAACTGCAGACGAGACTCAAATGGAGGCAAAACACATCCGAGCTGAAACCCGACACGTTGGTGCTTATCAAGGATAACAACTTACCGCCTTTGAAGTGGCAGATGGGTCGAATAGTGAAAACTATTCCAGGCAACGACGGCGTGTCGAGAGTGGCTGACATCCAGACGGCTGCAGGTATTGCGAGGCGCGCATACACGAAGATCTGCCCACTTTTCGACGATGACACGCCGAATTCGCAATGAACTGTTGAAAGCTGTTGCTTCCAAGGCCGCCGGCATGTTCAGGCGCATGATAGTTTGAGCCTACTAACGCCATCTACCTAACGATGGTGTCAACCGGACACGACTTAAACTTAGATTAAGTTAACCCTTTATTTGTTTCAATATGTCATTACCTACCTTTATTCAATATTAATGTCGCTAATTTTAAGTAGATCTCGCTTTATGATTTGTTACCATTATTTATGTCAAAATGTCACTTAAAAAATCCGTTAATAAATTGGCTTCTGATTCTGTACCGAACTGTTGCATTTTTATTAATTATCTAAAAACTCAAGTCTTCGTTGGCAAATTCACGCAATACGCCTAGGGTTTAACACCTACGTTAACTTCGACAATTTGTTTACGTTATTGTTTGTATAAAACCGGATGGTTAATTAACATAACAAGTTTTTCTATGTTTTTGGCCTTCAATACAGTATTATTGCTAAGAATGTTATTTTTACTAAAAATGTATTTTTAACTGAGATGTGATTACTTATTGTTTATTGTTTTTTATTTAATTATACAATATAGCAAAGCAAACGATCATGCGGGTCACCTGATGGTAAGTGATCACCGCCGCCCATGACTCCCCGCAACACTGTGGGTGTACAAGTCCCAAAAACCCTCTATAATACCTAAGTCTGGGTAACAAAAAAGACTAGATATTTGAGGCGAATCATTTATTACAAAAAACCAACATACATTTATACAATCTTAAGAAACAAACTATAGCGCGATTTAATCTACTGCAAGCGCCATCTATGCGTTTACGAAGGAACTATTGTAGGCCTGAACATACCGCCCCCTATGGACAACGTCCATCTAAGTGACAAGCTGCACAAGTTTATACAAAACTAAAACAAATTAACTTTTCACCTAGTTAATATACAACAAAGTTATTCCAGTTGGATATTCGAATCTAAAAGAACCGGTGACAAAAACACAAATCCTGGAAATAACAATGGATGTTGGAGGATTCAACATTGAAACAAACAGTAAATAAACTTACTCTACATTATTATAAACTCTATTAGGGTTGTTCCAGTTGAATGTTGAAAAGCAAAAAAAATACAAATTCTGAAAACAACCGAGGATGTTGAAGGATTCAACATTGAAGACAAATGATTGAAAATTAACATGTGCAAATATTATACAACATACATACAATATACAAGTCAGATGCTAGGAAGACCCAACATTGTAAAACAATAAAGAAAGAACAATTGCAAATGATACACATTGCAATACAAATTATATATTTGCTGGATAATACTACTAAATAAACTACATACTACGAACCAAACTACAAAAAACATACGGATTACCATTTTTTAAACTAATTTCTAATACTAAACTTAAGCAATGTAATTACAAATTGTAGGCACTATTATAAGATATAACCAAGATGTGAACTTACTAATAACTCTAAGAAGTATTACTACATCATTCCAAATATGCAATTAGGCACTAAAATTGTTACATAACATGTATTAAATACATATTTTTTAAACATATTGAAAAAACAAACCAATGAAAAAGAACAAAAAACTTTAATTAAGTTAAAGATTCGTCTATGTTGGGGACAACTACAATTCAAGTGCAAGGCAAACCTTATTAATATTGAAGTAATAGAAAAAACACAAGTTTGGATAATGGTCGATTGATAGTGCTATTCTTGTATCTTAACGTGACTATTCTAATAAACTGTCTAATCCTGTATGAGTGCCAGTTATGCGTTCTAATAACTTGAAGGACTCTTCCTAGAAACTATCGTCAACATTAGGTTTATTGCAAACATCTGTCCATTGTGACGATGTTGCAATTGGGTTAAATGTTCTTCGCATGTATTGCCAATGACGAAAAAAAAAGAACGTTTGAGTCTCTGAAGTTAAATTCTGGTGGGATAACGGATGTGAACGGAAAACGATCGGAAGAATGGTTGATGACTAACGGAAACCTTTCACGTCCATCAGATGCAACTTGTTGCAAACAAGGAACGGCTACATAAGGCCCGCTGGATGTGCTAAACGTAACACATTCTTGCCTTAAATGTTGTACGTCTTCACGAGGAGTTAGGTGTTTGGTTTGAAACATGGAAGACTCTGATTTATTCTCGTCCTGTTTGATGTGGGCACTAATGATAACATTATGATTGTATTGTTCGTGGTTGATGTTTTCACCTGGTGTATTGCCAGAGAGAATCCAACCGAATTTCGTTTGTTGTGCAATCAAAGAACCCCTGATGAGACCTTCTAGCAATATCTGGCTATACACCTCGGCGCCTAGTAGCAGATCTATTTTTGCTGGGATGGCAAAGGAAGGATCTGCTAAAACCGTTGGTGGGAGTGCCGTAAAGAGTTCCGGAGGAACTTGAGTGGTTGGCAAGAAAGTTGTCAAATTATTTAAAATGTGACACTTAACCATAATTTTGAAATTAGGATCTTGGCGAGACTGGATGGCAATGGACACTACGTATTTCGACTGTAATTTCGAATTTGAGTCCCCACCGATTCCAGAAATAAAACTATGCTCCGGGATCCTCTTGAGACCCAGTAGCTTCACGGCAGACTCCGTGATGAAAGATGCTTGAGAGCCCTGATCAATCAAGGATCTCAAGGTAACTAAATTTGAATGCCTTGCTTTTGCCTTAACCAATGCTGTAGGTAAAAGCACTTGGTTATGAACATTGAACTCACTTGACGCAAAAACAGGGATGGTGGATTCGCCTTGCTTCTGAGACAATGAAGCTGCCATAGTAGCGACAACTGTATGGTCTTCAGGCTCCTCAATCGTTTCTTGATTGGGAGTTGAATCTAGGGTTTTGGGATTATAGTGAAGTAAAGAGTGGTGCTTTTTCTTACAAAGACGACATCTTGTTGACACTTTACATTCATAGACAGAGTGACCGGGGCTAAAACAATTAAAACATAAGTGGTGAGTTTGAACAAAGGAACGCCTTGTATCTATGGACTGCTTGGCAAACTCTTTGCAGTTGAACAATTTATGACTTTCATTACAATAGATAGATGAAACAGCACTAGCAACGACGTGAGAAAAACTAGTTCTAGATTGTCTCGGAACTTTGGAGTTCAAGAATTCTAAAGATCGAAAGCGACCTTCTAGAAACTCTTTGAATTGAGAGTAAGTTGGAATATCTTGAGTTGATGATATAAGTTGTTCCCATTGTTTACGGGATTCAGGATCTAGTTTGCTTGAAATAAAAAATATAACTACTATGTCCCACGAACTTATATCAAAACCTAAATTACGCAAACCTTGAAGACATTCCTGTGTGGTATCTAATAACTGTTTAATTGAACTGGAGGATTCTGATAATATGACCTTTTGGCTGGTCATACGTTGAAGTAAGTCGTTGGCTAAATATTTTTTATTATTGTACCTGCTTTGCAGTTGTTCCCAACAAAGTACATAATTATCAGAAGTGACCGGGATGTGTCGCACAAGGTTTTCTGCTTCACCTGTGATTGAACCCTTGAGGTAGTGAAGTTTTTGTACTTCATCAATGATTTTATTATTGTGAATAAGAGATATGAACATGTCACGAAAACTTACCCATTCCATATAAGTGCCAGAAAATTTTGGTATTGATATTTTGGGTAGCTTGACGCTGGTTTGCTCAGATCCCTTTTTAATTTCATCTTTAGTTGCCACTGACTTCAATTTACTTAAACCTTCTTTTAACAACGACTTATACTCAATGTAAAGTTCCTCAGTTTGGTCAAACACATCACTAGAACTATATCCACATTTTTCTAATTCTTCACGATTAAGTTCGTAAACCATTTTGCGATGACCACTTACAAAAGTAGTCCAATTATGTTCCAAAGTTTCCAATCTAGTTTCTAAATAGCTAAGAGTTAACCTATCTTTAGATGATTTTTTAAAATTAATTTTACTTTTATTTATTTTTTGTACAATGTCTTCTTGTAATCTTACATAATTTTCTGCCATGTTTACAATTTACTTTCAACAAACTTTAAATGAAATAAAGTTTTACTAAGACAAAATAAGTTGAATTTTTTCTAAGTGTTTGACAGTTCTGTTTGCAAATGGGTATGGATTCCCCGTAGCTACAGCTAGTTAAAATTATTCTAAGTCCTAACTACAAACAACGAAATTTTTACAAGTTGAAATGTTACAAATTAAATTTACAAGTTATGGTTTACTAAGCAATAAGGTTGAAATTTGAAGAATGTACTGATTACAAATCTAAAAGTTAAAGTTCTGATCTACTAGTTATTAAAGTTCAATTTACTTACGATTATTGTCCTCACACACTATCACACATATAAACACTACGATGACGATGATCCATTCATCAGGCGTAGGTTGCAGTTGAATTCTTTCACGCACTTCGCTGGTGGATGTCCCAAGGCGGCTCCCCCCGCTGCCGCAGGCAGGAGATGGTTGCAATTGCCAGCAAGTGTGAAAGAGACCATGGAAGTCTAAGGGGGTGCCCTCCCCGCTAATTCACAGCTGTCCTTCTGTCTAGCTGAAGTGGAGGTTGAGTAAAGGAGACCCCGCACGAGTCTGAGGGGGTGCTCCCCCCGCTGCAATTCTATCCTCTCCTCCTCTTCAGTTGCTTCACTTCGCGATCACTGGCGTACAGCTCTCGTCCGGAGAAGTTGATACTTAGTGTCTAGATTTTTAGGCCTGGACCTGAACTAGTGCCAACGATGTCGCCTCACCGGCTAACTCGAAGGACCATGTACAAGTCCCAAAAACCCTCTATAATACCTAAGTCTGGGTAACAAAAAAGACTAGATATTTGAGGCGAATCATTTATTACAAAAAACCAACATACATTTATACAATCTTAAGAACCAAACTGCAAGCGCCATCTATGCGTTTACGAAGGAACTATTGTAGGCCTGAACAGTGGGTGTTGGGGGTGTGTTGCTGAGCATTTGCCAAAATTGGGCACCGGATACCGCACTCACCGAACGAAACGCAGGAACATCGTCCCTTCTTTGTAGGAACATTTCCCTACAAAGAAGGTGCATCCACCAATCATCACTGAGTCACTGGTGGATTGCGGTACAAACTCTTGCTTTACGAGAGGACCTGTGTCCGTAGGTACGCTGATATCATTATTAGGTATTTAGATTTTCATTTATTTGTTCACCGTTTACGAGTTTATTATTATTATTGTTAATTATAGCTGTTTATTCAATGAAAACATCACAACTTAATACTATCAGATGCTTATTTCACTTCACCATTAACGTTATTAATATTTCATTTACCTCATTTATAAGCTCATCCGCTTCTCTCGAGTTGAGTCCTAAATTAGGGAGAGTGATATCTCCGTGAACTGGGACTAGTTTGTTTAACTGTTGCGGGTGCTGCTCTCTCAGTCTTTGAAACACCTGGAAAATATGAAATTTGTATCCATTACCCATAAAGTTTCAGTTTTTTTATCAGATAAAATAACGGATAAAAAACCTTTTCATTATTTGCAGTAACCTATACATCCAAACCCATAAAGTGTAACTCTTTATAATATAAGTAAAGATCCCGAGATTTATTCTATTTGAAATCCTAGGACATGCATTTTAGTTTCGAAAGACTAAATATACATAATAGGACTTCATGCTAGCATCTACTTTGTCTACCTGTCTTTCAAACCGCAACAAAAAAAAGCTGTATTTCAAAGGAGTCCTACTTAAACTAATAATAATAATAAATCTCCAGACTAATACACCAATTATGTGGCCCTAAAGTAAGTTGCAGTAAGCACTTGGGTTATAGGCACCACATAATGGACTAGGGGAGAACCTAGTTACACCCAGACACGAGCGAATATCGAAAAACCATTTTTATGAAATTGGCCCGACCCGGGGATCGAACCCGGAACCATCCGCTTAGCAGTCCGGTATATATACCGCTGCGCCACAGAGGTCTTTAAACTAATAAACAATTGTTATTTTAAAGGTTATAAAAAAACGATAATAAACGGAAGGTAAATTGAGTGAAAGAAACCAACAACACTTACCGGTAGAGTCAACATTTTACTAAGCCGCTCGCCACTTGAAATTCCATTTACATCTCGTATTAGAAGGTATATTTTATCTATTTGCTTGCAGTGATATAGAAGTTTTTCTATTAGAACCTGCAAAATGAATGAGAGAGTTATGCAATCTGTAGGAAACACTTGGCTTTTACTTTCGGAAGTCGCAGGTTAAACCAGATATCCTTAATACGACTGTGAATGCAAAAGTTGGTCAATGTTGTTTCATAATGTTGTTAATCGCTTTGGTAAAGGCGAGGTTGCAATCAAGAGAACCGCAAGTTATAAATAAATAAAAACTTTTTTATTCTATTCTACATGATAAGTTTATGGGAATTCGGGAATTCACTACTAATGCACTTGTGGGTACCATAGGATCTAAATAAAAGGAACTTTGACCATACTTTTTAATCTACTAATAGTGATACGCTCACATTCATAGAATAATATATTCAGGAAGTCTTAGCCTGCTCACAAATTTCAAAAACTACTGACAGATGCCTTCTTTTTCTATATGACGTAAAGAAGAACATACTTTAAACACCTGCTTGGTATTTCCCCTTACACCACGTGTCCAAACAAACACACGTTGCCGTGCTCGATAGATAGCTGTTTAATAAAATTATAATACACTAGCGTCCCACCCGCAGCTTTGCATGCGTTATCTTCTGATGGTTATATAATAAATTACTCAAATATTACCTAAAAACCTGTTTATCTTTCCTGTCTTGTAAGGAACACGAAAAGAGGCATTTTTTTATAAAATTAAATTAATTGGGGGCTTTCTCAAAGATCTGTCAAATTCACTCAGCGCACACCCGTTAATCAGCTCAGGAGCTCAAATCAGCTCAAAAAAAAACCTAAGCTTTGTTCTATACAAAAAAAAAACGATTATTCGATTTAATAGTTTTTCATATCATTAGTAACAAACACACAAACATTTCCCTCCACAGTATACACACCTTCCCCACGAATCCAGTTCCGCCTGTGACCAGCACAGACCGGCCGCCGTAGAATCCCGCGACCGACGCGTCGCCGCTGCAACTCCGGCGCATCGACCACGCAAACGACGGCTTACGGGATAACCACACTTTGAACATCTTTGGCGGGTGTTATAACTGGTTGCAGATAACGTAAGTGATTTTTTTATGTTTTTTTTATTCCTATTATTTATTTAAAATGGTTTGAAAGTTTAAAAATCACTTAATAATTAACTTAAGTACTTTTATCACTAAAATAAATAAATGTGAAGTGAAAAACAAAATTCTATTTGTTATTTTGTTTTGATTTGTTATTTATGACGATGAGTAGGAACAACAAAATTCTTAACTATAATGACTTATACTAACTGGTATTGCTTATTTATCCTCAAACTTTGAAGGTCGTAAGGTAACTACAGACAAATTGAACTATGTACGAAAGGAAAACGGAATTGTGCGATAATTTTAATCGATTATCAATTAATGAGTTGTATTACTAGTTAATAACTTTTATCCTTCTTGCTCTCGGTCAATGTCAGGAAAGGTAGATCGGTTTTTATTTATCAATCATTATATTATATTGGAAAGTGCGATGACTCGCGCATCAAGGCTTCCGTGCTAGTATAAAGGCATCAAAAGTTCTGTAGAATTAACTTTGCGCTTATCATACATTGACAGGTAAATAATTATTATCTTATCATTTTTGTATTTCTGCCATTTAGTTACTTACGATTTTTGGATTTTTTCTTATTGGTTTAATGCCAAGGTGACAAACTAACATATTGAGAAGTAAAGATAATAAAGTCATCTTATAAAGATCCGTTTTCCCTTTGAAGTTTAGAACCTTTAAAACTGTGATTTGTCTGATTTGACCGATTTGATCTTCCCGTTGTTAGGTAATGCCGCTTTGCCTTTAGCTCCTTAATTAAGTTTTTATAATAATTTTAAGAGCAATAGAAAAGCCTCTAATGAACGGAAACACTTTGTATACAAAATTCTAAGAATGATTTGTGTGTAGAAAGTATCTAAATGAATTAAATTAGTCTTAATATTCTACTATTGTCTTTAATTATATTGAAAATGCTTAATATAAAAAAGCAAAATGTTTTTGCAAAAATATTATATTTTCTAAATAGATAGATTTAGCCCCGAATACTAGTTATTTAAAACTAAACTTTGTTTTTCATTCAAACTTATATATAGCGCATGTGACGTTAGCTCTATTTTTCTTCAAAGTTATTGTGTAAAGAAATTTTGTTTTGTATTTCTAATAAGATATACAAATACAGCATACAGAGATGATGAAAAAACGTTGGTAGAAACGAAATTCTTAATACAAAATCAATTTGTAATTTCCTGCTACCAAAGGATAAGGCTTAACTAGGAATTGAAGCTTTTACTCGGATAATCCTGTATAGTAGAAACAAATTGATTAAATTAATTTGGTATCTGTTATAAAAACTTCGTTATTCACGAATTTTACATTCAATTAACCGTACCTAATCGAATATTAACATAATATGTTAATATTGATATTATATATTGGCTAAAAGACACTTTCATAAATAAAGCGGTTCAGATGATAAGTGTTATTGTTAAGGTACCTACTGCGAGAATATCAAACCATTGTTAATATACAGGGTCTGTCGTAATGAATGGATAACCCGTTACCTACAGTTGATCCGGATGTGAGGCTATAAGAAAATGGTGTCTTCTTGCCAGGGTTGTCAACCATAAGAAAATGGCGTAGACTTTTAAACTTTTTTATAAATTTCGCTATTTTTTTCATTTATTCCGTTGCCATTTCTTCAAATTTTGATGTATTTGTATAATTCTTTTAGTATTATACTGCTGAAGACATGTATTATGTAATTTAAATACAATTTTAGGTGTTATTCACGTTGAACATTATCAAAATACTCATTTTAAGAAAAACATTTCCAATTTTTTTTCTTTATGTCAACTTTTGATCATCTCCTGTGGAAAAAAAAAGTATGACGTTATAGCTGCCCATGATCTCAATAAATTGTCTAGTATGTGTAGATTCTAAAAAGGTATAACGATGTGTACTTTACAAGCAACATTAAGTTCCAGGAGCGAGAACACTAATCAAGGTCGGAATTTTTATTTTTCAAGTTATGTTATAAATGGTTGTTAAACTTCGTCATAATGATTTTATTCTATCAAGATACTTTGCACAAACACTATCGGGTCACTAATAGGATATTCAGAAGAAAACCCGGTTGTTTTTGGGAAAAAAAATTACTCCACGATAATAATGTAATGAAAATGTACGAATGAAAATTGTTGTGCTCTAATAGTTACTTACGACAAACATGTTGCGACAAGTTTATTCGAAATTGAAACAAATTTTAAAAATCGAACAAAGACCGCATTACAAAGAAAAAGGTTCTCATCACATCAGTGTAATTTTGACCATCGCATGTGCTTTTGTTCTCATTATTTTCGTCAATTTGTTACTGCTTTCTAATATCGGACTTTGATTTTCCTTGTGATTTGGACTTGATAACGTGGTGATACTGATGACTTTGCTCACATTTACGGACATTGTGTTGTGCTATCGATTGAACTTGTTGTTTTGGAAAAGTTTTTGTGTAGTTTGTATATCATTCCGCAACAATACACGCCGGCCGAATACGCGAACATGCATTACATTTACGCATTGGCAACACCAATAGAGCTGCTAGTGTTTATCGTGAAAGATATCCAAATGACATCCCTGATTACCGTGTGTTCATGTGCACAATGCATTTATGGAAGGACGATTTCCTTCCACTTTTTTCCACTTTTCTTTGTAATGCGGACATTGTTCGATTTTTAAAATTCAAGATTCAATTTCGAAAAATCTTGTCTCAACATATTTGTCGCATGTAACTATTAGAGCACAACAATTTTCATTACATTATTATCGTGGAGTAATGTTATTTTTTTCCCAAAAACAACCAAGTTTTCTTCTGAATATCCTATTAGTGGCCCGATAGTGTTTGTGCAAAGTATCTTGATAGAATAAAATCGTTATGACGAAGTTTTACAACCATTTATAACATAACTTGAAAAATAAAAATTCCGACCTTGATTAGTGTTCTCGCTCTTGGAACTTAATGTTGCTTGTAAAGTACACATCGTTATACCTTTTTAGAATCTACACATACTAGACAATTTATTGAGATCATGGGCAGCTATAACGTTATACTATTTTTTTTCACAGGAGATGATCAAAAGTTGACATAAAGAAAAAATATTGGAAATATTTTTCTTAAAATGAGAATTTTGATAATGTTCAACGTAAATAACACCTAAAATTGTATTAAAATTACATAATACACGTCTTCAGGAGTATAATACAAAAAAAAATATACAAATATATCAAAATTTGAAGAAATGGCAGTGGAATAAATGGAAAAAAAAGCGAAATTTATAAAAAAGTTTAAAAGTCTACGCCATTTTCTTATGGTTGACAACCCTGGCAAGAAGACACCATTTTCTTATAGCCTCATATCCGGATCAACTGTAGGTAACGGGTTATCCATTCATTACGACAGACCCTGTATATTTAAATAAATTTGTATATATTTAAATAAATAAAAATTGTCTACTTAAGCCATAGGCATAATCAACTTAAGAGTCAAGGTGTATTTTAAATAGTGTTCCATTGTAACTTCCTAGATTTACGCGATCATTATTACTAGAAATTAAACTCATTTTAACGGGTTTTTACGCGTTTAGACCGAGTCAGACAATTTACCTATGACCATGGTATTTGTAAAAATGTCGAAACGTCAGAAAATCATAAATAAATTAATAAACGCATAACTACATTTTTTTATATAAAAAATTCTGTTACTTTTTCTTTTTATGTGCAATAAAGAATATTTGTATTTGTATTTGTAAATACCCGTTAAAACGTGGTTAATTTCAAGAAAATTCTATTCTCCGGTTTTGAAGACTACCCTCGGATTCGTTATTAGTTCCATAGTTGGAGGAGAGGCAATATTGACTTGCCGTGATTGGCTGCCTCGATGTTGAACAATAAACAAAGTGCCGACATCATGTTTCACTGATTTGCAGACGAATTGCTACGTCTGTGTATTTGAAATTGGAATTGTTACGACGTAAAAATTGTCTTAGATTTTGTTAAGGTTGTATGTAATGGGGAAATAATTTATTACGACCTATTAAAAACTTCAATTTGATTTCTGTACGCTTTTGGGCGGCAACAAACTTTCTTAACTGACGATTAGGAACGGATAGATTTTAATTGCTTTTTTTCAAAAATATCTAAAATCTAAAATTTTTAAAGCTACTACTCAAATTTGTATAAACTTTTTCTTTAATAAGATGTTAAAATATCAAACCTAACTGTTCCACAATAAACATACCTCAAATATCAGCCATAAAATAGTACGGTGAAATTCTGCGATGAACAGTTTTAACATGTCAACTCTCTTATCTATCGGAAGTGCAAGTCTGGGGTCATAGCGGAAGACTACCAGCATATCAGATAGGTAAGCTTACATTTCCTTTTCGCCACTGCACTGGGTTGAGATAATCTCTACTATCCTACTAATATTATAAATGTGAAATTATGTAACTTTGACCTATCAAATATACTTTCACGTCTTAACCAAGGCTATTTATACAATTTACAACAGATACCTATAGACTACAGTTTGGAAGAGGACATTGATCATCATTATGGAAGATGAAAACTAAAAAAGCACTTGCCAGTAATTAAAATTGATACGAGATATTAATCCTTTTATATTCTTATAGTTCTCTTATACTTGTATGGAAATTAAAACGCAATCGGACAATATCATATAATCAGCATATCATATTCATGATTCACTGAACATATGTAATATGTATTCGATAAAATCATGTTAGTAAAAAGAATAAAAAGACGTACGAATTCCTAGTATAATTCGTATAAGTACTATATGAAATATTTACTTTATAAATAGGTACTTTTTTGAAAATGAAAATCATGAAAAGTTTAGGGTTCAAATAATAACTTTAAATTATACTTAGGTAAGTATTTATTAATAAAAATTCTAACATAAATAATTAAATCTCTACTTAATTTGACATTCTTAAATCTAATAATGACTATTCATTTTATCTCAATCAGACTTATAGTTCTTCATCACTTGAATCTAGCAATTCTTTTGAAGACTCATAATCTTCTGGACTCTTCTCTGAGGATCCTGTAGCCTCCATTTCAGCTGATGGAGTATCTTCTTGGAGCTTTTGCATCTCAGCATGGGTTAGTCTATGGAAGAATCCGCGCTGAAAATAAAGATTAACCATTAAACTTGTAAGAAAATTTAGGCCAACGTGTGTGGGTTGTTATAATCAACTTAAAGTATAAATACTTTTATTAAAACAAGACTTTGCATTTTTGACATGCATTGACATCAAAATAAGCGTGTGTTTCAGCTCAATCAGTAACCGGGAAGTGGATCTTTTAGCTTGCAAGATTCCACCCGGACGTACATACATTGGAAGTTAAATAAAAGCTGTATATAATGAAGTTAGCTTAGTTTGTATAACTTACTTTATACAAGATAATGATGATTATACTCAGCAGTATTATCCCGGCCACTGCTCCAACAATGAGCGGCCAGTACGGAGGCGCGGGGTTCAGTATTAACACAGTAGTTACTGACGCCGTTCTGCAAAAAAATACCATCAATACTTGGTACCACACACTCGATAGCTTATCATAGAAAAACATCTGCTGAATATTGTTAAAACATTATGTGTACAAGGTAGGGGATCAAAAGATGTGTTCTCTTAAGCGATATTGGCCCCGATTCTCAAAACACTCTCTAAAACTAAATTAAAAATATCGCTGTCACTTTCTCATGCTTCGTATTAGAAAAAGACAGGTACATTGGTCTCACTAAAATTAGGCCATATCATTGTAAAATTGAACGAAATGCGCTAAGTACTAGCCTAAAATTGCCTTCACCGTGTCACGTACATTTAAGTTTGACAGGACTAAAATGATTACCTGTCTCTGTCTTATACTATTGAACAGTTAGTGATAGCGATAGTTTTAGTTTAGTTTAGACAGTGTTTTCAGAATTGGGGCCATTGTTTAGTTTTTATAACTTTGGATTAGACAAGGAGCTACGAAAGTTTCATTAATTGTATCTATAACTCTTAAAAAGAACAGAAATTGATATTTTGCTTAATATTTATAATGGTCAATTAATTATGTAAAGTATGTTATTATTTTATACTTTATTTAAACCTCAAAAAGGTAACCCAGGGCGACCATTTTGTCCCTTTCCAATTAATTTATTACGCATGTTTAAGCAGACGGAAAAAGTTATTCACTCCATCAATTAAGTACCTTAATCTCTTTACGAAACCCATACTATAATACTCTTTGATGGAACCTCTGTTTCGTACTGGAAGAATATAAAATAAAAGTGAATTACAATTTCAACGTATTGAGGTAATTTGGTTTTCAAAGGTAAATGATCAGTCTCTTATAGCGAGACCTCAACTTAAACTTGTTCCATGACATGATGTCGTATTTTGCTAGCCATAAGAAAGCTTCGGTCATTAGCTTACTTTAGGGCTTCGATGCGTTAGGTGATTTATTATTTTCTACTATTAGCTGCATAAAAATATGCACTAACCTAGTGATACTCGTAACTCTATGAATAATATTTAGACATATTTTTATTAAAATAAACTTACATATTATGTTCACTCAGAAGAACCTCTGAAGTCAAGTTTACGGTCGTGTGTTCCAATAAATATTCTCCTGAAATTGTATGGAAATGTGAAGTAATTAACTTAAAGAGGTGTTTAATTGGTCGGTGATAATAGTATAGTAATTTTTCAGTAAGTAAGATTTGCGCTAGAAATTCGATTTTGCTATGGGAAAGACCTTCTTTAATGTTTTGCGTTTGACTTGTAACTAAATCTGGTAAAATGTGCTAACAATATTGCCAAGAGTAGCTTGTTTTTACTGTATTTCATTTCTTAAATCAAACATTTATGATTACTTTTTCAATCTTCAAAAACCCCGCGATGTGGTTTTAGTTTTTTTACGAGATCATGATACGCGGAAAAACTGTTGACGGAAACTTTACTGACGCTGTCAAGATATCTTGTAATGTTGGAAAAAATATAAAACTAAAAATATATTGAATTGATTCAAGCAAGCCTATAAAATCCTAAAAAGTTTTAATCTTAAGCCTTTTAGGCCTAATTGCAGGGAATGTTTTAACCTCGGGCTAGCTAACTCAGGTTTAAATGGCGCCACCATCGATTGTAACTACTTCTTATTACAATCGATGGTGGCGCCATTTAAATCTGAGTTAGCTAACCGGAGGTTAAAACGTTCCCTGCAATTGGGCCTTAGACTCTCCGAAGTAAATACATAATTTGGTAAATATAGGTATAATTTGAACGTTACCGTAAATGCCTAAATCGAAGTTCATATTCAAAGTAACGTGTGTTGAGGTGTTCGCCTTCAAATGGAATTTACACTCCATTGTTAATACATCACAATCGTACTTAACGGTATTTGTAAGATTCGCCTAAAAACAGACAATCATTATAAACAGGTTGATAGATTTTTATAGACAATAAAACAAATAACTACTTACCATTTCGGGTAGGAAAGTTTGAGTGGCTAAGAAATACCAATCAGAGGGACCAAAATTTACTATCTGAAAAAAATGAACAATTGTTTAAGAAATATGATTCAGTTTTGCAGTCAGTGACTGTTACAGTACAGTTTATTTTTACCTCAAAAGTATGAATAAATGATATATTCTCTTTGTTATAGAGTCTCTCTCTGGTGACAGGAATTGTTATGTTCGGCAGTGAAATGCTGGAATAGTGAAACAATATGGTATTTTAAGTGTTCCATGAATAAAATATTGGTGCCTTGTTCAAGTCAACTATAAACTTATCCACATGACGTTTTTTTTGTAAAATACTATAAAAATATTTTAGGAAGTAAAAGCAATGACTAGGCTTAAATGTCTTTAAGGCATTAAGGCAACACCCTTGCAATATGTTTAGATTGTTAGTAACAAATTAGAATAGGCATGGAAAATATCGTACCCTTTAACTTCAAATGTTGCGGTAGGCTCAACCACAATAGTCCAATTCTTTTTAATCAATTTTGTATCGCCATTTTCTTGTTTTAAGTCTGCAGTTATCACTAAGTCATGTTTCTTATTATTGCGTAGATTGTAGTCTAGTACAATGGACCAGGTAACGATTTCTTTTCTTTTCAGCGTTTGAATAGAACATGTCATAGTGAACTCTCTTAGTGCACATCCACTAGGTACCCGCTTTGGTAGAAGTGGCAGATTTATATGGACTCTAGTGTCAAAAGCTGGTTCCTTGTCGTTTCTTACGATGACATCTACTTCTATTATGTTTGAGTGCAATCCTGGAATGAAATGGCTGGAACAAAATATTTAACATTATTTTAGTATCTAAAGATTTTTCAAGAGGTTAGCTGGATGAAAACTAAATAAAAATAAACAAAATAATGTAAAAAAATCTAATAAAAGTCTTTTAAAAAAACAATATTATAACGAAATACATAAAGCTTAGTAAAAATATAACTTACGAGTCTCCCTTGATATCAAGCGACAACAAAGGTGTGCATACGAAATCATTGCCACAGTCTCTAGTCAGCTGTAAATCATATTTGTAATATAACTGGGATCTTTCCGAGACGCGGCCAATTGCTTGTGGGAACTCCGGAGAGTCATCTGAAATAATTTACCACTAGTCAGTTATGTGAACTGCAACATACATAAGATTAGCAGAGATTTATTAGATGTCGCCATGCTACAAAAATACAGTCTTAACATACAGCTACAAGATTTATATTAAAATATATACATAAGTGCACATAGAATTGTATGTGAAATTTTGTGGGGTTATTTACCTGTTTGTTCTTCCAATTTTAAGTGCAATGTTATTGGTTTTGATAAGTTTGCTGAGTGCTAAACACAGAAGAGGAAAGAAGGTTGTTTAGATAAAGAAAGAATAGACAAAACAGATAAGATATAATGTTTTTTTTTAAGATTTTACTCTTTTAAACTTCAAAATAAAATAATAATTGTTAGTTGAATGTTTTTTTCTAGAAGTATGTTACGGCTAATACCCGAAGTGCGGCTACACCTAGTTTTAGCCGGTTAGAACATCAATAGGTTAGGTTAGTTAGGTAACTTTTTTGATACCACCCAGAAAAAGGAGTCCCGCGTAGCGCGACTCCGTCGACTCATGATTGAAGCCAGGTTTTATATACATAGGTACCTATACATTTTTTTTTACAGTTTTCCATATAAAAAACACTTCTAACCGGCTAAAACTAGGTGTAGCCGCACTTCGGGTATTAGCCGTAACAAGTATATTGTTTAACGAATTGTTAATATACCGACCTTAACGTCAATAACAACTTGATGGCTTTGCATATCTCCCGGCGCATTAAGTTTTACATCATATTCCGAATCGCCCGCTATCGACGCTGCATTATTTTCAGAGTCAAGTGTTATTATTGCTTTTAAATCTAAAACAAAGACAATAATTTATAATTCACAAGATCAGATTAATTCTAAGAACTAGCTTTAAAATATAAATGACTACATTTTACATTTTAAAATTATATTGGTTATTGAAAAGTTTACGAAGATAAAGTGTTCGTCGCGAATATAATACTTACAGACCGAAGCCTGAGGGTTGAAATTCGGCTGAGTAACTGCACTTTCCACTTTGAATTCGGCAGTGAAATTAGTAGCATTTGCAGGCAGGTCTAAGGCATTTGGTATATCTATAACTGCCACAATATCAACCGTCGGAATACACCTAAAGAGATACACCTCATTGCTGTTTGGAGCTCCTATGGCGATATCTGAAATTACAGAGCTTTTTTGTATTTTTAATTTGATCAACATAAATTATGAGCAAAAGAAAATGCAATCATGGTGTTCCAATATAAACTTACCATTGCATTTGTTATAATCAACGTCATATCCTTTTGATATTGACCAGCCAAAACTATTAGAGCCTTCGGCAGTAATTTTTTGGGCATATTTATTACTAATTCCAGTTGGGCCTCCAGTGTAGATATAAACTGCTCCTAACTTTCCATTTGATTCCCAGGGAGCTCCTACTGCTATATCTGGGGGCATAATCATTAAATGTCAACAAATTAGCATAAACATATTAGTTTTATAAAAGGTTATGCCTCAGTTTAGTATTATTTTACTTTAACATTTGTCAATTGTTTAATAGAAAATTTGTCTCTTAAATTGCTAGCGATATCATAAATATATTTACCATTGTAACCATCTCCATTGATATCGCCTAGATTAGCAATAGATGTGCCGAATCGAGATCCACTGTGGCCTTCACCAGTCAACACAGTTTGTAACGTAAACTCTGTCATCATCTGAAATTCATTAAGTAAATGTTAGATACAAAAAATATAACTTCTACATATTTTGAAGCATCCGTTCATAAATTATTAGAATTACCTGGTAGTTTTCATAAACAAATACAGCTCCTTGATCGAAAAACGGGTCTCTTTCAGATGCAACGTAATTGGGAGTTCCAACCAGGAGGTCTAACTGGTCGTCTCCATTAAAATCAACGACAAGCAACGCCGCTCCAAAATAGGACCCCAAATGTGGACCTTGGATTTTCATTACTACATCAATTTTATTTAAGCTCGCCGTATCTCTAAATATGAAAACCTGTAAAGGATTGATTGTGAATGACGTGATTTGCTGTGGGTAAAATATAAAACAAAGTAATTTTTGGGTCTAAAGAAATTTATGAAACCTTTAATGTTTACTTGTACTGGTTTATAGGATGAGTAAAGTTTCAAAATTAAAAGCGACGTAGATCGTGGACACCTTGGCAACCATTAGCATAAAGTAACTTCATTTTTAAGTACCTGCCCATTGCCATGGTCAGATCTTGGTGCTCCAACTACATAGTAGGTTTCGCCCGATGATTGATCAAATATCCCAGATTCTAAACTGTACCCTGAAAATAATAAAAAAAGGTTTTTAGATATAACTTCTAAATGAAAGTCATAAAATATGATGATTTTCTCACCAAAATATTCATCTGGACCTAATTCTTCAGAAAAGTAAGGATTTTTCGTGGGGTCCATAAAATAATGCTGGTTCATGTCTTTTATATTTTGGTATTTTGCAAAAGCACCTGTAAATTAACAAGTTATACTAACTACCTCATAATACACATTTATGATTTTGCTTACAAAAAATGAGAGTTAGAAAAGGACGTGCCTTATTTTTTTGGCATCATTTATGAAAACCTTAATTCATTCTGCATACCAACATGCAAACATGCAGGCCAACCTGCTGTTATCTAAATAGGTTTACCTGTCCACTGCAAGACTCCAGGTGCCCCGAGTATCAATTGGTCACCGTCGACTTTTAACGACATGCCAGCCTGCGCATACGCATAGTAGTTAACATAAGTTCCTCTTACGCCATATTCTTTTCTATGGCCATCGGTGACAAAAGCCTGATTTACTAAAAACAGAATATAAGTAAAGCTTAACTTTAATTAGTATTAAACTTATCTTATAGCTTTTTCTAAAGGTAAAATACATACCCCTTGCATCAAACGGTTGCAATATAACGGTGTCAGACCTTTCGCCTGATTTCTTTCCGATAATACAACCCCCATTCATTAGCAAAAATCTATCATTATACGGAGTAGAGGCCCGTGGTGCACATACCTGTAAACATTTGTTTTTATGTTAAAAAAAGCTAAAAAAAATAGGTTGCAGGCATAATCCACCAAAAATTGCCGTTAAGTAGAAGGGGATTGTTTCTCTAAACGGACTGACCACTTGTAGTGATTGTGTTGTGACCGCGTTCAAACATTCGTTGCGTTAGATGTAGCCAATAAGCCGATGATTCAAGAGCAGCGGATATGTGAGAGCTTCCCAGGACTGGAATACCGATTGCTTGATGGATTAAGGCTAAGTTCTTAGTAAATGTTGTCGCCAGCGTTTGGTGTGCAATTAAGACGCAGATGCCTGTTTTCTAATTAGTTGTTTCTCAGTCGATTCTTAGGCCACCCACGGAACAAAATCTCACTCCAGACCAACAAAAGGCGGTTTCAAATGATTTTACAAGAGTTCTTAAGAAATTTGTTATATTACTTAGTTAAGAAAACGTCTTACCACGTAAACATTATTTGGTAATACTGCGACTGTGGCGCCAAACCACATGTCATCTCTGAAGAAGGAAGTCCTTCTCAACCTACGTCGCGATGTAGCTGGAATAATAAACAAATGAACAATGTTTTAATTTTTCATACTGAGAATATTATACCTATTCATATATTATGAGGTTATTTTAAAGATTCTGTCATTCACATTACCGTAAAGTATTTAGTTTAAATTAAGAAACTTACCGTCAAAATTAATATCTTGACACGAACTGTGATTGGACGTGAACGACGATGATTTACAACCAAACAGAGCCCCTGAAGTGACTGAGGGGTTACTTATGTATTTGGTTCTGGGTGCACCAACGACCAATCTGGAAAAACAGTTGCGAATAGAGTAATAATCTTAACATATCTGTAATAAAAAATACTTAAAGAAGTAAAATAGTAACACGCTCAGTCTATCTGTCCGCTCGTTCTGTCGGTATGGTTTTCTTCCGTATAATGGCCTCCAAAAGTTTTACGAGTGCAACACATAAAAAAAATATAACACTAGTGGCCGCCCGCGACTCCGTTCGCGTGGAAGTCGGTTTCCCGTGGGAATGAGAAGTTTTCCCGTGGTAAAAAGTACCCTATATGTTATTCTGATGTATAACCTATATTACTGTAAAGTTTCATCAAAATCCATCCAGTAGTTTTACGTGGAAGAGTAACAAACATCCATACATGCATACATCCATACTCACAAACTTTTACGTTTATAATATTAGTAGGTTATTCGCCAGTGAGAGATGTATCTCTCTGGTGTACCAGAGCTTTGCATTGTGCAAAGATTTGCAATTGAGCAAAGAAACTTATTTACAGGAAGCGAAGAAAAAATATAAAACATACAGTTACGATAATAGAAAATATGAACTGCATTCAAATGTTTTAATTATGCTCTCAACAGTGATTCAAAGTAATAAAAATAATGTGAACAAAATGATTCATAATATGCAATGCTTTATTCCATTCCATATACTTACCTAAATATTTATCGAAACAATAATAAAATACATTTTTTTATGGTAATCACCACAAATATTTTTATTATTAGCGCTATTCTTTGAACATAATGATGATACATTGTTTTTTATAGGTATATATATTTTTTGTTACCTAAAGGCGCGATTGATATTATTATTAACATTATCCCTTCAGATATAACTTTTTTCATTTTGAGGACATTTCGCAGTTACCTAATTATTAAAATAAAAACTCCAAAACTTCAAATGACTTGTGACCCTTGCAATTATTAAAAATATAAGCCACTGAAATGGTACGAAGGTAATTTTGGTTCAAACGTTACCCTTTGATCTATCATTTATCTTTACAAAAAATCAAAGGAACAATCCTACTAATATTATAAACGTGAAAGTTTGTGAGTATGTATGGATGTATGTTTGTTACTTAATTACGAAAAACTACAGGGCGGCGGATTTAGATTGAACTTTGCAGTAATTTTTACCGCGGGAAAACATCTCATTCCCACGGGAAACCGACTTCCACGCGAACAGAGTCGCGGGCGGCCACTAATGCAGTAAAAATTTTCTTTATAGTTTCGAAAACATTGTAAAGGTCTGATTCGCAGTTGTCTCTCTTTAGGGCTGCCGCACACGGGCCACAGGCCACAGGCCACAAAACGCCGCCACTGGCATATTTCCTGTTATTTTCATACATTTTATATGGACTCGCCGCACACGGTTGTCGCCGGTGGCGGCCACACGCGGCTTAATAAAATGTATGAAAATATGCCAGTGGCGGCGTTTTGTGGTTGTGGCCTGTGGCCCGTGTGCGGGAGCCCTTAGGCTCGAGACAGCGTCAAGTTAAGATAGTACCATTCTTTTAATCAATATAATTATGTACCTATACATCAAAAGTATGAAAATACAGTTCTCTCTAAATGTCAGTTCATTGATAAAATGATGGCTAATCAGTATTGATTTGACAGTGAAACGTGGTAATGAAGTCCACTAGCAAATCCGGACTCCATCCTGTAGAACCACCAATAATCTGGTATTTGACAAGTGACGTAATTAAATGTCAATCACAAACTCACCAATTGGTTATTAGCGTCGGCATCATCAAGTGTGGTTAATAGCTAAGTCATGATTTCACGTAATTCCAATGATTTGATTTAGCCCTACCGACTATATATTTTTAAGTTAAAGTTACATTAGTGTTTACTTAAGGTGTTTAATTGCATGAATTACGAAAAAGGAGTCACGTAGAAAAGTTCCACGTAAAAACTTATTTACTTGTAAAGGCAACACGCTTAAAAATAATTGTTTGTTAGATGCTATTTTATGTAGAAAGATAAATCCGTTCACTTATATTAATTTTAAATTAAACCTTAATTCGGACTGATGAAGTTTTTACGAAATGAACATATCAAATTTAATTAATTAATTCATTAAAATTAAACTAAGCTTTTGAAACTCTAAAATTAAATATGTTATATAGACCTTCTCTTTCATTATGACAAGTTATTATTATTTGTTCATATTTAACTTCGGTGAATATAATATTCTTAATACAATGACTTGAGTTTGTTTTTAATGTATTGGAATTAGTTTCAATAAGAAATAATTCAACAATAACACTAAAAAGGAAGCATCAAAAATACTCCAAATTCGAAATCTGCGTTTGATAAGCAAATTTATTGTTTATCTCATTTAATATGTAAACAAAGTAACTAACAGTATTTTGTCTTATCTTACTCACTCGTCTCCAAGTACCAAAGAGTATCCGAAAAACCCGGCTTCTCTCGACGGTGTGAACACTGTTTTAGATTTCTCATGAAATATCCCAACACTGTTCACTGCACTTAGTAAACTAACAATAAAAAATAAACTATATAAAATAAACATATTTAAGTAAACTGAGGACAGCGTGGCGCTGTCAAGGTACGCGGGCAACTGACCATTGAAGTTAACACTCTGTAAGTGTAGCATTATCTAGAATACTGTCGTTAGCAAAACAAACAAATTAAATAATAGCGGGCTAATAGTTATCCAAGTTGTGATTGTGCGAGTGTTTATAGGTCAAATTCGTTGAAATGAGTTTAAAAGGAGGTAAATGATATTACCTTAAAGGTTAAGTTATTTTTAGTACTGAGTTAAAATAAATTGCAATCTTTAGAAGATAAATCTCCAGGTACCTACCACACCAAGTATGTGGCTCTAAAAGAAGTGCAGTGGAATCCTGTTATTGGAACCGCAAAATGGACTAGATGAGAACTAAGTTACACCCAGACACGAGTCAATCTTGAAAATTCATGTTTTTTTACATTGGACTGATCCGGGAATCGAGCCTGGGACCCTCCGGTGTCAATATTGTGGCGCCACAGAGGTTAACATTGTATTGAAAGTTGATTATTTTATAAAAAACTTTTAGGTACACTATAAGTTGATGCAATTAGATTAGTAATCTAGATCTTAAATGTTTTACTGATATTTTTATATCGATTTTTAAACCAAAAAAACAATAAATCTACAAACTAGGCAATTGGGTACTTCAACCGTATAAAATGTAACTATTCAGGTGTAGTTAGTAGGTATATAAAGGAACTAAATAAAAAAAACAACCTAAAGGAAAACGTATATTAAAAAAAGCTTTTCTATATTTGCCTCACTTTAATGTTTACAGAGCAGGAACAGAATGTTCTTTTCGTTTGCATTCGTGTTTTAAAATCAGCGTGGTCACAGCGGGCAGAGGCCCGTTTCTGTACATAGATTTTAGAAAATAGGTAGAATAGGTTGGCCGCAAAAACGCATAAGTTTAGGTAGGTACCTTGGTGTTTAAGTAAAAATAGTGTTTTAGTCTGGAAAATCCATATCTTTATGTAAAACCGCTTGGATTTTTTTCCGTTTACAAATACGTATGTTTACTCACTATTTATTAAAGTTCAACATTAATGTGTCGTTATTTTTAGTACGTAGTATTCATAATTTGTGTGTATGAATGAAATGCCAGTAAAGGCAATTTTAAGTTTTCAATTTGCTGTGTGTTTTATAAAAAACCTAAATTGAAGATTAAATTCGATTCCTAAATAAATACCTACCTAAGTATATCGCTTACCTACTTCTTAAACGTATAAACACTAAGTATATTGAATTCTTTAACTAATAGCATTTTTAATTATTTTAGCTAAAATGTCTTTAAAAGCCTTTGAGTTTAATAGGTATAATTTAGTTTATAATAATCTTATCGAATAATTAAAATAATAATTAAATATAAGTAATGCAAATTGTTTGTATCATATCCTGTTCTTCCCGATAGTACGTATGAATCACTATGAGTCACAAATATCACAATACTCATTGAACTTCAATGAATGTACTCTACTCGGGAAAAAATGTGGTTGTAACGAAGTTCTATGGGTAATTAAAATATTAAAATGGTGACCTATTACAAAATAATGCGAAAAGGAAAACTAAAAATACTTTTTTCTTCATCATTAACTTTTATTTTGTTATTGAGTAATCCTAGTGACTATTTCTTTGGTCAAATGTACATGGAATTACTAGTGCGTTCAACTAATTTAGTCTGTTTCAATTATGTTAATATTTATCAGTACTTATATGAAAGAATTCATTTTGAGGAAACAAAACTATAGGATTATCAATCAGGTGTAAATTACGACACACACACATTTTGTTTCACACTTTAGCTGGGTACCAAAAGGTTCTGTCCATTGTTTGAACTGTATGTATGTATAGAAATTATTTTATTGAGTAAATCTAAAATATACTAAGATGTAGACACAATTTATTGCAAGTTGCCTCAACTTTTAGCCCAAAAGTAAAAGCCTAAGTGTAAGAAACAGTTAGCCCTGATTTCAAGTAAAACGTATCCAAAACAATAACAGAAAGCACAAAAGATATGTTGTTGACATTAAATTAAATAGACATATAGAGTTGGTAACTAGAATAAAATTATAACAGAATTATCTGACATTGTTCCCTAGAACAATATCACTACAATTATTTTATTTACGCTTATGAAACAAGTAGATAAAGTTTATCATTTCGTTTAAAAGGAAATGATTTATCAATCTCACAATCGAGTTGTTGGTGTTCCCCCATGTAAACATATCCAGGGGTGTTTCGATCTAAGACTTCATATTTCATCTCTAATTATTTTGGATTTTTTTGTAATGTCTCAAGAAAATTATATTTTTAACAATAGATTCTATAATTTAATTTATTTTCTTCAACTTTAGTTCATGATTATATTTTTAGAATGCCTTGGTAAATTTAAATGTTTAATATATGTAGCTGATGATTTATATTAGGCAATCGTATTGTTTATTTCATACTAACCTAATAACGTTGTTCGTATTATCAAGTTTTAAAGTTAGCAACTTTTAAACATGTCCGTGGACCTACCTACGTTTCTTTAGGATTGTGGTATTTTTATTATTTTTTAGTGGGGCTTACTCAAAGTTCTGTTACGGAATCGCCTTTGCTTCTTTAGTAGCCCTGTGTATTAGTGCAACCAGTAGGTTCTCATTTTTTGAGGCCACCACGACAGTTCTACTTGTGACCTTGGTGTATTTAGGTTTTTACTGTGGACCATGATGCAAAAAGAATTTTAACTTATGTTAAAGTGTTTCAAGTGATTTTATGTAAGTGTTTGTAAAACTAGTTGACGTTGGTGAGTGAAAAACATTTTCCTACTTAAAGGTACTAAAGTAAAATAAAAGCAGTAGTCATCATTGTTTGTAATTTTATTGAAAATATTGTCATTGCGTCTCTCTTTAATGTCCGTTCTGAAAACTGATAAGTAGGTTCATCATTATGGTAATGAGTCACAATCTAAATATAAATAATAAAAATATGAATTGATTTCCCAACATTTTGTTTTATAAAACAAGTATATAGTTTCCACAAATTCGTTTTAATTGCTGGGGCTATCGTATGCGGGATTTATAAAAAGATTTTCCTACTCCGAAATCCGGTTTAACATCAAAGAACAATTTTGGGTGAACATAACGTTGAATATGCAAAAATTGCACGAACAAAGCTTAGTTGGGATAAAATCGCTGAATTGTAAAACCATCCGGCATTTAAACGTAAAAATGCGGCTTGAAATCGCGTACGAGATTTAAACGGACTTTTTTATTAACTTGTTTATTATAGAGTACGAACTTAACTTACCTTAGAGTACGAACTTAAGGGTTATTGCTTTCGTGGATAATGTCCTTTCCAAGGTCTCGAACTGACATCATTTATAATTTCATAAAAATCGGCATAGCTGTTTTGTACTGAAGGCGAAAAGGAAAAGGAAAACATTTAATGTTTTTTTCTGCCTTCTATAATGTTCGATACCTACTCGTATTTATCTTCATTTAATTCAAACTCTAGTGAATTGAGCTCACATGGGTATTCAAGAAATGGTTTGATTTGAAAATATACCTATCTATATAATATCGTCTAAGTTAATCTTACAAATACACAAGAAACAAATTTCAATTAGTATACTGAGTGTAAAAGAACTGCTTCCGAAAACAAACTGGGTATTGCTGGAGGGGAACTGGTGAAGTTTTGGGAAAAAAAAAATTTTTTATGACTATAGGAAAAAAAAAAGATTTATTTAATTTTCCAAAATTACATGAATACTATTAGATTTTGCGATGATTTCAAATTAAAAAGGGTTTTCATTTAATTTGCAATGTAAATAATCGCACCTGAACCGACAGATGATGTTTGTGCGATGATTTCAAGCGGCGAATATGACTTTTCCATACTTAACCCTAGATTCATAACCATACCTAAGAGGAACATTATTCATAGACATTCGTCTCACAGACGACTGTACGTAAGTGATGGATTTATGAAGAAAATATTATTAAAATAAAGAAAACAAGTATGACATTATTTATATGGTTATATAAATAATGAAATAAAAAAATATATTAAAAAATAGGGCCACGATTTGCGATATAACATTTTTTTTTTCATTGCTTGTATTGAAACCTTGTAATGCGACATTTTTAGTAATTAATATACTTAATCATTAAAGTTTTTTTTTTGGGTTTCAATAAGATCAGACTATATAATAAAAGGCATTTAATCCAAAAAATCTATGATTTTTATTTTTAGGCATGTCTTCAATTTTTTCATTTTGCGCCCTTTACGTTACCATGGTTCATTGTAAGAATCTACTGAGACCGCTTCTTCTAACATCACATAATTCTCGATTTTACTAAAGTACGTAATTTATTAAAAAAAGGATAAAATAATTATGGGCAAAATTTGATAATCGAATCAAATAAGTCACAATTTGCCAATCTTCCATTCTGAAATCTCATAATAAGCCACTTTGAAGTATTATACACGTAATAAAAAAAAATATTTATACATATAACCTTACTTCTAGTTTTTAAAACCAAGAACTCTTAAAAAAACAGTTTCAAAAATAACGCCCGATCACGTCAATAGTTACGCTCTTCATAAACATTCGTCTTTCAGGCGACTAAAGGTTTATAAATCGTTAATTATTAATATTTTTGAAACAGTTGCAATTGCAATATTTTAGGTCGAACGGAAGGTACTGAAAAGATCAACTTTCTATCTCTTTTAATCGCGACTAAAGAAACAAAAATGCGTTTTGTGCGGTCTGAGAGACGAATGTTTATGAATCTAGGGTTAATAACTTTATTAAATTGAGTTTTCTGGGTATGCTGTTAGTGAATTTAGTTACTATTGAGGCTTAAGAATACATGGTTTCAGGCTTCGGAACTGGACTTTTTACACCCGTTATAACCTTTAACAAATCCAGAGTTATAGCTTAACCAGCTGATGCTGCCATCTGTTGGTGTGACAGCGTAATTATTAAACCACGACATCTATCGGCAGCAGCGAACATTAAAAGGAGGTAGTTGAACTTTAATAGAATCCGAAATAAAACCAGTTTCAACCACTTGACAAAGATGGCATATTAATTTTAAATTCCTGTTTACTAAGAAGCTTACCCTTATAATTGCTGAAGTATATTTAGAAAGCAATTTAAAAGTATCTTTCCGTGATTTAAATGGTTTGTTTAGTTTGAATGTGTTTATCTGTCCTCATCAGGTACTTATGTATAAAATTTTACATACCAATTGATTCCAATCTTCACAATCTTAACGTTTGTTCGGGGAAAACTAATAAAATTGAATCTTAAAGTTATTTAAATAAAAGTCAAAGTGCCATTTAAGGTGCCAAGTTTAATAATGAAGCCAATGACTATCAATATATGATAAATATGTTCGCAATTCATGAGATTGAGGTATCGGTATTCAATACAATTCGATTAACCTTGGTAGAAGCTGCATCTTGCAAGAGTTTGACTCCGTTGCCAATAGCGGTTGAAACCGCACGCTTGTAAGACTGCTTATTTGTAGTAAAACAACTGTAATCATTAAAACATATGATCTACCAACTGACAAAAGTGAATATTTTAATGTGGACGGTAAACTTGTGACGGTAGTGTGAGAAGAGGTAGTATTAGAAAAGTACAGGGTGACTTTTGATAAAAGTTTCAAACAACCGCCAAAATTCGTCAAATAAAGGGTGAGTATCAATTTTAAATAAACAAAACAAAGCAGTGAATAGTGAATTTTCAAATATTTGTATTTTATTGGGGACCATGTTGATTTAAAAATAAATCCTTAACAAACTATAGTGAACTAAAACGAGCTTTTTGAACTTCGACAATGGCTCAAATGTTTTAATTGTGAAATAGTTTTCCTTATTAAGGTAAAAATGCATTGATGGAAACGAGCATTTGAAATGGCAAAGATCAATGATCTATTAATGTAGCTTTATTTCGAGCTAAACACAAGACAAGGCGCGCTGCTATATAAATAGAAGATCACGTGGCGACATTTGAAATAATTGAAACAACTGCTGGTTGCCTAACTATTGATGTGGGGCTTTCATTAATTTTTTTTTTATTTTCCTTAAAATTTTAAGCTCAGCTGAAAAAAATTTAAGAAAAAAGTGTCGTTAAAAAAAAAAACTATCTTCTTATCTATATTTGGGACGGACACAATAAATATCATACGTATTGGCGTATGGCATTGTTGGACAAGTTTTAACTTTCGGTAACCGTTAAATAAAGTAGGTAGACAAGTATTATTTTGTTTTCTGTTTTTTTTTTGTCATCGGTTTTCTATAATTAAAAGAAGTTTAATTTATGATAATGATGTTGACTGATAAATATTAATTGTTTTGCACGAACTTGTCAGTGATTGATATTTTGAGGTTAGGTACAATTTAACAATGACAGTTATAATGGGACGAGATCAATCACATCATTAAGTTTGACATTCCTTAATAAGTAGGTACGCATGCCCAATAAACGGTTGTTAAGGATGTATGGAAGAGCTTTGTTTGTTTGTACCTTCATAAACGATGAAAAACCGATGTTAAATTTGAAGTTATCGATATACTGTTTCTTTTTAATGAAAACTAAATGGAACAAATAGTTGGTACTAGCTTTGTTAGCTTTTATGTTAGGTAATCTTTCATAATTTTTTTTAGGTTTATGTTATTAATGGCATTCTAACTGTAGCTTAGTGGGTTAAATCAGTAAACTTAAAACATTCATCACTACATAGTATAAAACAAAGTCGCTTTTTCTGTCCCTATGTCCCTATGTCCCTTTGTATACTTAAATCTTTAAAACTACGCAGCGGATTTTGAAGCGGTTTTTTTTAATAGATAGAGTGATTCAAGAGGAAGGTTTATATGTATAATAACATAGTACAGGGAAAGCAGTTTGACTCCAAATTTAAGGCGTGCGAAGCCGCGCGGGTAAAAGCTAGTAATATATACAATTGAATAATGTATTACTATTTATAGTTTTAATATATCTAACTGAAAGAAAAGCGATCAATCCCTGCGCGCGCAGTAGTAAACATGGCTTCCCGGGTAACCCCAAAAGCCTTTCGCTTCTTGCTGGAGTACTGTATACATTGCTGCATTCGCGTTTAGTAACCTTACTTCATGGCAAAGATAGAAGGTAATGTATACAGTACAGTTAGTAGTATTCCATGTGGAGGCAGATTTTAGGGATGCCACAGTAAAGGCCTTAAATTGAGAGATGGTTTACGTAGCGTTATAGGTTAGTGGAGTACGGTGCATTGCGGTAGCCGCACTGCATTGAACCATTAAAGGCTTCCCACATAAACACAAACCTGCCGGATATTAACAATACCTATAGTATTCATTTCAAAGTGTTCCAAATTTTCGATAATTTACTCGTTTTGAATAATTTATTCTCTTATAAATTCGTGATGTAACCCAAAGTAACCGAACCTAAATTTATGGTTACCGAGCCGTCGAAATATTAAAATATAAGAAATTACAATTAAAAGAAGACTAAGAAGGAGAGGGAGCTGTTATTGAAAACCAGATCTTAAGATCTGGGTAATAAAGTTCATTGTACCCTGTAATGGAGAAGGGTGAACGTTTTTCAGAATACCTTTTTGCGAAGATGGGCCCAGGTGACAGGGGTCCCAAGACCACAGAAGACCGGACCGCTCCTATAGACCCCACTGGGTTTAGGAAATGGTTCATCGACAATACAATGTTGGTTATCACCTTGGCCGGTGTACTGGCCGGTATTGCAGTTGGTAAGACTATTTATTTAAACCTAGCCTATAGGATACCTAAGCTTGTACGCATTTTGTATATTTTTAAATCTTTAATAAACCCTGCAGTGCGCAAGGGAAAATAAATTATAATTACTTTTTTAAAATTTGATTTTAATGCCCTTATATTTAAATTAAAATCCAAGGCAATTGCCTCCATCCACGTAATATAATTTTAATGTACCTATCCATTCAGTAGGTAAGTAACCTTTGTAACTGAAAGAAACAAACCCCTCCGAACAACGTCAACATGATGTAATAAACCTTAACCTTGAATGTTAAACAAACCTAACTCTAATGTATTTCGATTTGATTACAGGTTTCGGCCTCCGCCCATATCATTTAGGCCCTGACGCTTTGATAATAATTTCATACCCTGGAGAGCTTTTTATGAGACTGTTAAAGTTAATGATCCTTCCTCTGATCATAGCAAGTCTGATTGCTGGATCTGCTAGTTTGAATGCGAAGATGAGTGGCAAGATAGCACTAAGGACTTTACTCTATTTTATTTTGACGTCAATGTTTAACGCATTTTTGGGCCTTGTGTTGGCGATGTTGATCCATCCGGGACGGCCAGAGCTGAGAGCAGAAGATACCGGAGCGATGGTTGAGGCGAAGAATGATCACAAGATTCTTGACAGTATTCTAGATATTGGCAGGTAATATTGAAATCACAAGACAAACAAACATAGGTATCGCACAGCTATAGAAATTTCATCCGATGTCATAATTGATTATATAAATTACTTTCAGTACTATAAACTATGCTTCATTTGCAGGAATTTATTCCCAGATAACATAGTGCAGGCAGCGTTTCAACAAGCACATACTGTGTATGCCGAGCCCCCGTCATTGTTCGCAAGAAACCTCACAGAAAATGATTCCCTTCCAGAGTTAGTCAGAGTAGTGTCATATAGGTAAGCTATTTTACTTGACGAGTTTTTGGAGTTAATCCAAAGTGAATATTTGACGTGTGTTCGCGACAGTAAATGATGTCTTTGTTCCAGATCGGGAACAAATACTCTTGGCTTGGTTTTTTTCTGTCTCGTGTTTGGGAGTCTGCTCGGCACGCTGGGTCCAAAGGGTCAGGTGGTAATAGATTTCTTCCAAGCTATCTTCGAAGTGATTATGAAGATGGTGACTGGGGTGATGTGGTTCACACCGATTGGTGTAAGCAGCGTCATAGCTGGAAAGATTCTTGATGTTAGTAATGTTGGTGAGTGTACCCAATCTTTATAGATGGTTTATTGACGAATGTGAACTTTGCCATTTGTCGGTTTAGCGACAATTTATTTTGTTTGGATAATCCATATACCTTAAATCGTTTGCTTGCCTGTCACTGTAACGCATGTCAGTTCTCTGAATAAAAACCTTCTTAAATCGATTGTTTTGGAATACACAATTAGTAGGTTTATGTAGTTACAAAAGTTATAACAACTTTATGCGGTTTTTTAAACAATGCTGTCTCCTTACAGCTCAAGTGTTGTCTCAGCTCGCGTGGTTCATTGCGACAGTAGCGGTTGGCGTGTTCTTCTACCAGCTTATTGTAATGCAGTTGATCTATTTTCTGTTCCTTAAGAAGAATCCATACAAGTTCTACTGGGGATTATCACACGCAATGCTGACGGCTTCCGCTACAGCGTCTACGTAAGTTGACTTGACACGCTATGAATCGGCTTATTGATTCTAAGTAATAACATTAGTGTTAGTGTAGGACCTTTTTGGTCAAGAATTATGATATTAAAAGTTTTTTAAATTCATTTTTTTATTTTATTCAAAGTTTTATTTAATGGCTGAGCGCAAGGTACCAGCCTTTCCGAAATTATGTCTGATGTTCGTTCTTACTATTCCTGCTTGCGTTTAGTTCAGTTGTTCCCAAAATTCTAGATTAATCATTCATGTATTCTTATAGAGCCGCGGCCTTGCCGGTGACTTTCAAAGCGATGGAGGGTCCTCTGCGCATTGACCCCCGCATCACCCGCTTCGTGCTGCCGATTGGTTGCAACATCAACATGGACGGGACAGCCTTGTTTCTGGCCGTTGCCAGCGTCTTCATCTGTCAAATGAACAATATGCATCTCGGTTTCGCGCAGCTCGCTACTATCTTGTGAGTAAATATCATTTTTATACTTCGGTTTAGTTTTAACAGTCTAGAGCTGACAAAAGATTTATTTGCCATATTTATTAGTATTTTTGTTTTAGTAATTCCTACACCTTAAGTGATAAACAAAGTTCGAACATTGTTAAATACTGATCTTCCTAGATCTGAATAGCAGTAAAGACGATATCAAAGTTGATTTCATAGTTTAAAAGGAGTGAATTATAGTTATACTTAAAACGGATGATAGTGATCATCAATCTATACTAATATTATAAAGCTGAAGAGTTTGTTTGTTTGAACGCACTAATCTCAGGAACTACTGGTTCGAATTTAAAAATTCTTTTAGTGTTGGATAGACCATTGATCGAGGCAGGCTTTAGGCTATATAACATCACGCTACAACTATCAGGAGCGAAGAAATAATGGAAAATGGAAAAAAAATCGGGGAAAATTATTCATCCTTGAGGGCTTCCGTAGCGTGCGCTGCGAAAACAGTTCTAGATACCAAAATAATATGTATAAAAGAATTAGGGGAACTTTTTACCGCGGGAAAACTTCTCATTCCCACGGGAAACCGACTACTACGCGAATGGAGTCGCGAGCGGCCACTAGTAATAGATATGTAACGAACGGTTGTTTGATTGATTGTTGAATTGATTTTATTTTCAATACTTTTCCAGTCTAACATCAACAGCGGCGTCGGTTTCGTCGGCGTCCGTCCCGTCCGCAGCGATGGTGCTGCTGCTGGTTGTGCTGGCGGCGGTGGATGCGCCGGCGCATGACGTCAGTCTGCTGTTCGCTGTTGATTGGCTAGTGTGAGTATATGTTTCCAGTCTAACATCAGCAGCGGCGTCGGTGTCTTCAGCCTTTGTCCCGTTAGGTTAACATGGGGTACGATCCAACGCATAATTTAAGTAACTTTAATTTGGATTTTGGTAGCTCAATCCATTAAAAAAAAGTCTTCTTTCTTTCATTCAATAATGTAATTTTCCGTTCTAATGGTATTGAATGTCTTTATTTATGTTTCAGGGACCGTATTAGGACAACCAACAACATGCTAGGTGACTGCTACACTGCCGCAGTCGTTGAACATCTGTCTAAGAATGAGCTAATGGCTTGCGAAGCCGTGTCTTCTATGGTAAACACAAATACTATTTTTATGCATTCACAAAAGACAATTGATGCTAAAGCACAAGTTCTATAAATTTTAAATCAATTAAATTGACTGTACATTAACTCTTGTTACAGAATACTAAGATTAATTTAAGAGACCAATTCTTTTTTATGCAAATCTCATAAATAGTCAAAAAGTTGATTAAGAAAAACTATAAACGGACTAATGTTTTTTCTTAGGAGACTGTTCCTGTAAACGGCCAAATACCAACTCCAAATACCGACTTCGAAGTATGTGTTGTTACAACACCGAGCAGAAAATCCCTGACGTCGGACGATGTCACTGTAGACATGCATTTACCCACCGAAGCGAAGATCCACCGAATCTAGTTTCAAGCTACATAGCAATAGAGTTGTAAATCGACTGACTAAAATGTAATTTTAGTTGGCATAGAGTGAGAGGCCTTTGTGAAGATGATAATAATATGCAGAATATTTATCTGCGAGTGGTTTGTTTGAGTTGAAATGGTTTTACGTTTGCATCGTAGAATAAGCAAAGAATAGATTGCACTGTAATGCAGATAAAAAGGGCATAGGTGGTTTAACTTATGAATGCAGGCGATGTTTTGTATTCTATCTTTACTCTCAATCAACATCACACAATGACAACAATACTTCATGTTAATAAGACACTAAAATAGAATTTTGTATAAAATGTGCGAGTTAAATCATCTATGCAATGATAAAACAACCAAAAGCAGCTTAATAACTGCTATGACAACAGTAGAAAAATTTAAAGGCATTTGGTTGTTAACACAAGTCCTAATTAATTAAGCTCCACTATTGACTCACTTGAAATATTAGAATAGCATTCATGTGCAAGGTAAAGAAATGCTTATACCATAATACTGTTTGGACTCGATTGCTTACTTATACATACATATACAAGTAAAAGTACTTATCGCTCACGTTTATATCAAGTTTAGTACTGATGAATATCATTGTGAATAATGATTTGATAATCAATATCTACTTTTATACATATTGAGACTATTATGTAATGTTTTTCAGTTTAATTGTCTATTGTCAATTGGTAGTGGGTTTCCTTTTCCTATGATAAGCAGTTGCTTTAATGATACTAACATTTTACAACTGTTAGTATCGAAGTCATTTTGTAGAATGTTTTTCTTACAACATTTATAATTATATATTCTGTAACAAATTCATTAGTAGTTGTAGTCCCAACTGTGATATTTCATATTATATTTGTATCACCTTAGTTGCTAATAAACATAGGATAATGTATTAAAACAACAATATTATTTTCATGTTTTATTTTTCGTCTTCCTCAAGTCGTTTTACTTAGGATTATATAAACACAGCTATGTACAGGTTGATAAAATGATTTAAAATACAACATTAAGTTTTAGGCAATTTGACACCCTTCAGTCTCCACAAAGCACTTTCGATACTTAGACGAAAATCACAGAATATATCTTAAAGGCTGTTTTTTTATTAACAAGGCACGGATCGAGTTACATTTTGTGACTTAATAATAAACGTATACTTTTTCTTTAAAAAGTAGTGGAAGAAACGAAATTTAACAATCATCTTATAGCTTACAGTAAAGCTGAATTGTGTTTAAAAATACAATGGCAGTCTTCATTTTACATTTTACAAGGCACTAGGATACATTAAAGTACATTCAAATATTTACACACATTAAAATTAAGACCCGAATCTAGTTTTTTTCATTATTTACAGTTACCGTAAAAATCGGTAAAAAGCGTACACATACAAAAAACCACTTTGAGCACAATCAGGTTAATAAATTTACAGGATAAATGCACAAAATGATAAAACTGAATAAGACTGGAATATAAATTAAATACATTGGCAATCCAGCCTCATCCTCGAAATGAAACTACCCCGATCACATCGGAAACAATAATAAATATTACCTACTAATACTTATAGGCAAACAGTCAATTTTCAATTACAGTATGTACAATCTATTAAAACTAAATTTTACATTCTCATATTGTGAGGAGGTTTCCTATTACCAGGAATAGGTGGAAGACCTGGACCAACTAAAGGTGACATTGAAGGCGACCTAGTCGCTAAAGGCGATAAAGACGGTGAAAATGAAGGAGACATAGCAGCTGAAGATGAAAATCCACCAGGCACATCGTGGCTAATGGGAGATCTAGGCAAAAGAAGTTGTGGCTGTCTGCACGATAGAGAAGGTGCAGGGCAACTTCTAGGGGCAACAGTTGTCAATAATGGAGGTGGTACACTTTTGCCTCCTGATATAGATGTGCCTTTACTCTTTGCACTAGATGCACCGCTGTTACCACTTTGAAGTGACACTGCGTCATCTTTTAACCGAGCAATTTCTGAAAATACATGCGCCAAAGGTTGATATTGTGGTCCCCAATCTAGTAAATAGTCCCAGTTGTAGCTTCCTGTCAACTCTTCTTCAGAGTGTACGATAGAACTCAGGCTTCCTGTCATCGATGGTCCAGCAGTTGGAACAGCCGTACCATCTCCAGAATTACCCGGAAAAGCTCCCATAGCCATAGCTCTATCAACTGCAATACTAGTTTCATCTGCACTACTTGCTCTTTCACTCCCCGTTACTTCATTTAGTTTGGCATAGATAAGGTTGGTTATATCACCATCGTGTCCATTGTCTTCATCAAACATATGCATGGAGTCTATAGGACCGTGGTGCAACATTGTATCCTTATTTGCAACGTTTTCGGAACATCTTCGTGATGATGTCGATGCTCCACCCCCGGTGCCAGTATCAACTATTCCGAGTCTTGCTAAATATTCTTGAGTATTGTGAACGGAAACGTCGGATAGATTGTCATCGTCGACGCCATTATTTTGTCTATGCATGCCTTCTCTTTGGAGCGGGCCTTCATTGATCATTCGAATTTCCTCATCTTCACCATCCTCCCCGTCTTCTGCTGAACCCCGACCACTTGATCCCGACTGGTCAGACCCGGAAAGTTCTGAAGTTGTTGCTGCCCCTGAGTTTGAACTGGCTGTGTGGGGTCCATAAGGAGGAATCTCGTCGTATTTTGGGGGTGCAAATTGATTTGTTCCTCCTGCTGCACTTCTTATAGGGATCGTATCAAAAGCACTTGGATCGACATAACTGTTTGTAGCACCGACACCTTCTGAATTTAGGCCAGGTTTGTTGACTTTTTTATGCCTTTTGTTTTTCATATGCAGGAATAAGAATGCTCCAGCAAATATAATGATGATAAATATAAAAGCGATGACCAACCCTAATGCCCAGTCCGAAAGGCCGCTACTCTGAGCAATACTAGCATCACTTATCTCATTGCTGCCATCAGAAATAATAGCAGCTGGATCGAGAAGGATCTCAACTGCAGTTTTATTCGTAAGTGAACCTTGCCTTCCTGAGCTAGCTGTGACAACTAAACTTACAGATTTCTGTGTTCCAAAAAGATTTGTGAGTGATTCAACCTTTTTCTTGAGTACAATAACCCCAGTAGTTCTATTTATTTTGAAATATGAATGTGATGTAGAAAGCTGATAGACAATTCTACCGTCGATACCTTTGTCTTTGTCTGTAGCTGTGGCTTGTCCAATAACATAACCTGCAGGAAGTGCGCCAGTCTTAGGAATCCTAAAATTGTAAGTTTTTTGTGTGAACTGTGGATAAAATTCATCTCTACTTTCAATGTCAATTCTAACTTTGACTGTTGCAATTTTTCCACCCATATCAATTGCTTTTATGTTAAATTCAAACTTATTTTTTTGTTCGTAGTCAAAAACTGCGTTAGTATTGACTAAGCCGGATGCAGCATCAATAAGAAACATTTTCCAGGAGTCATCGTTCTTAAATCCAGTTGTGGGTGGGTTAATTGAGTACGTTAATTTGCCGTAATTGCCCCTGTCGAGATCAGTAGCCCTCGCGGTAAATATTGAGGTACCCACTCTCTCATTTTCAGCAACTGATTCGAAGTATTCTGTTACAGGAAACTTGGGAGCATTGTCATTTTCATCGATAAGGCTTATTTTAGCATAGGCTGTACCACACAATGACGGAGATCCTTGATCGCAGGCTATTATTATTAGTTTGTATTCTGTGTTTCCAATGTCATAATCAAGTGTTTTGTTAACTGTGATTACGCCTGTAGTTGGGTGAACGTAAAATAAACCCTGGTCATCTCCAGACGTTATATTATAAATGACAGCGGAGTTAGGGGTTCCGAATAGATCTGCATCAGTGGCGGAAAGTTGAGTTATCGTGTGACCAATTTTGGCAGACTCACTGACTGATGTCATAAAGTTATTTGTAGAAAACATCGGAGGGTTATCGTTAGCATCCGCGACTGTCACAAATATAGTTATTGAGGTCTTATTCTGTGTATGGGAAACAACATTTCCTTGTTCTACTGCCGCCAATCCTAGAGTGAATGTATCTCGTGTTTCTCTGTCAAGCTTTTGTATCAATATAAGTGCTCCATCTGGACTCATATCAAATACATCACCATCATTCCCAGATGTAATGTGAAAGTCAAGGTTATATTTTTTCAATACGTCATTGATGCCACCAATTTGAAGTAGGGATGTTCCTTTCTCAGTGTCTTCATTGACGGTAATCCTGAAAAATAAATATTTATTTTAAATTCCTTGGCAGAGGTAACAGTCTAGAAATATAGATTGAAATTATTATATAAATTTTACCTGTAGGTATCCTGACCAATAAAAGGCTTTATTTCTGACGATGCTCCGGTACTAATTCTGAATGACGTCATAGAACTTTTATTTGGTTTTCCGTTGTCAATAGCCAAAACAGCTAGCTGTGTATCTCTTTGATTAGCGGGAAGTGCACTGTAATTCACAAAAACTGCACCTGACAGTTTGTCAATAAAATAACCGTTAGATGGACCAAATATGGAATAAGTTATTTTGCCATTTTCACCACTATCCTTGTCTTTGGCTGAAACTGATCC
The DNA here is from genome assembly GCA_916618145.1 of Emmelina monodactyla. Classification (NCBI taxonomy): domain Eukaryota; kingdom Metazoa; phylum Arthropoda; class Insecta; order Lepidoptera; family Pterophoridae; genus Emmelina; species Emmelina monodactyla. The sequence continues at coordinate 1,598,220 of OU745300.1, forward strand.
TATTTGAAGAGTACCGGTTCCTTCTGAAATAAATAATTAATAAGTTAGTTTGAAAAGCTTGAACTATATATAAATTTTAGTAATTCACATAACTTGTAAAAGCCTTAAAACGTACCTGGCAAGATTCTACTGTAAGCAACTTCATCAAATATAGGAGCGTTATCGTTAACATCTGTAACTTTGATGGTAAGTGTCGTTTTTGCTAAGTGTTCACTGTCTGATGCCGTTATATTCACTTCAAAATGCTGGATTGATTCGAAATCCAAACGTTTGTTCAACACAACTTTTCCACTGTATCTATCAATAGTGAATCTGTTATCTCCTTGTACAATTGCATATTTTAATGGTGGGTATGTATCTACATCATTGGCTGTAACTGATGTTAAGACTGTGCCTACTTCCGCCCCTATATTAAAACAAAAAAAGACACTTAAAAAACAAATAAAAAGTTATGTAAAGTAATGTTAACAATAAAACCTTCAAAAACAAATAATTAACGAATAAAAATAATTAAGATTCATTCCTTTAAACATTGCATATAAAACTCAAATCAATTTTTATATAGATAGCATAATAAATTATTACATACCTTCTGATATTGAAATCACGTGTGGAGGTGGAAATGTTGGATGATTATCATTCACATCGACTACGTTGATTCTAAGTGTCGCAGTCCCAGTCATTTGTGGATCTCCTTCATCGGTCGCAATGACAGTCAGCTTGTATGTCTCTCTTATCTCTCTATCCAAGACGATGTTTGTTTTCACTGAACCTGAGAATGCTGGCTCAATAATAAATGCGTTATCGTGGTTACCATCAACTATATGGTATAAAATTCTTGCGTTGGCTCCTTGATCATCATCATTTGCTGCTAATTGGATTACAAATTCACCTTTGGTGTTTCCTTCAAGCACATTTGCGATGTATTGTTGCTGAGTGAAACGAGGAGCATGGTCATTCTGGTCCAAAAGGTTGATAATCACATCACAATAACCATATAATACTGGAGAACCCTCAGTGCGAGCAACAATTACTAAAGTTCTCTTTGGTCCAGGAAAAGATTCATAATCGAGATTGGCGGAATTGTTGACTCTTATGACGCCAGTATTAGAGTCTATTTCAAAAGCATTCTGGTCATTGCCACTTCCAATGTCGTAGGTGATACGCTGACGTCGACCATCACTACGAACTGCTGTTACTTGTAAGACGTCCTTGCCATAAGGTAAATTCTCCTCAATTGTTACATTATAAGTAGCGCTTTGAAAGTTTAAGGACGACATTTGATCGGGGAATTCACCCACGCGCAGTTCAATAAGACCCACGGAACTTTGAGGAGGGTTTCCTTTGTCTTTAGCGAGTATTTTAAGATGAATCAGTTTACCGTTTTCACTAGCCAAGCTTTGTGTGGCGGTGAGGACACCAGTTGTTGGATTTATCCTAAACTTATGATGAAATGAGTCAATAAGCTCATAAAGTATTTCTGCATTAGTGCCAACGTCATTGTCAGTTGCTGAAACCTTTACCAAACTTTGTCCTGGAGGAATTAGTGAGGCCACTTGTTCTCTAAATGGGTATTTTGTGAAAATGGGCTTGTTATCATTTACATCCGTTATTGTAACTTCAACTGAAACTCGTTGCGATCTGGTTACATAACGTCCTTCATCGGTTGCCACAGCTTCGAAATTGTATGATGTGATTTTTTCTCTATCAAAAGGTCTAAAACAAAATTTAAATAAAAATATTAATAAATATTATTCGAAAAGGAATTGCGAATATTTTGTCGTATTCAACAGTATTAAACATTAGTGCTCAAAAAATAAACTAGTAACAATGTTTTATCAACTTGTAGTACTAGGCATGGTTGAACATATTTATTTTTATTATAAACTTACCCAGTAGTAAAAATGATTCCGGTTTTATTATCAATCCTGAACAAGCCTTGACTTTCATTTGCCAGAGAGTAAACAATGCGTTTATTGAATCCAAGATCAGCATCTGTTGCTCTTACTTTAATGACGGACGTATCTACTGGAGCATCTTCTTGAATAGCAGCGGAATAATGACCAGTGTCAAATACTGGATCGTTATCATTCTGATCCTCAACAAGAATAGTAATGTTACACGAAGTTTGTAGAGCAACAGGAGACCCGTGATCATACGCAGTTACTGTTAGTAAATATTTTGCCTGTGTTTCACGATCCAACATTTTTGCGGTCAATCTTCCTGTATTAGAATCTATCGAAAATTTATTTCCATTATTTCCTGAAGTTATCCCATAAGTAATAACTCCATTAGCACCAACGTCTTTGTCTGAGGCAACAACAGTATGAATCACTTCGGGCTCGTTATTCTCAGGGACTGCTAATGGGTAGCATGATCCCGTTTTGAACATTGGTGGATTATCATTGACATCCATGATATTTATGATTACAGTTGCAACATCAAAATTTGACGATGACTGATATGTAGTTGAGTCGGTGACATATACTGGGAATTTAAATTGATCTTTTTCTTCTCGGTCTACTCTAAGTTTCACTATTATTGTTCCAAGTTTTTCATCAATTGTAAATTTATCATTAGCAACTCCTGGAGGTATAGCATACGTAAGGTTACCTAAAAAAAATTTTTATTAGAAATAAATTAATATTTCATAAGTTAAAATTATTTCAAACATTTTCGTAAGCTTACCCATATTTCCTCTTGAAGATTTGGCAGACAAACGAGTTACATAGCTCCCAACACGAATATCTTCACTTATATTTGCTTTATAAAGTGACTCTATAAATCGAGGTGGGACGTTAGTGGATTCTTGCAAAGTTAACTCCAACGTCATGTGCGTCTGTCTTGGAAAAGGAGTTCCGTGATCAGAAGCAGTCAAGTTTAGTTTGTAAAGTCCAGGAGGTATTTTGGTAAAATCTGATATAATTTTCTTCGAAAATGTTAAACTTCCACTATCATAATCCATGGCAAAGTATCCGAGATCATTTCCACTTGATATGTAGTACGAGATTTTTCCATTTTCACCCGAATCAGCATCAATAGCTAGCGCTTGATACAATGTTCCAAATAAAGAGTTTAAAGAAGCTGAAACTTTGTTCGATGACACGAAGCTTGGCACATTGTCGTTAACATCAGTAACAGAAATATGCACAGTTACAGACGTAGTTCTTCTTTCTGACACATTTACTGCTAAATCTGTAGCATCAACTACAAGCCAATATTCTTTTAATTTTTCATAATCTAATGCTGATGTTAATGTAAGGGATCCTGTTAGTGGGTCCAAGTTAAAGTTATTGCTTTTATCTGGTAGCGACGATGTAATAAGGAAGTTGAGTTCACCATTCACTCCAGAATCGGCATCTTTTGCTGTGAAATTGTACATGATTGCGCCGATAGTCATTGACTCGGGAATTTCGATGTTTATTGGATCTTGTGGCCATATAGGCGCATTATCATTTACATCGATTATTTCTATTTTAACAGTAACGGCGCTGCTTTGCGGGTTATTTGTTGCCGAGGTATCCAGGGCTCTTACTTCAAGTCGGTATTCCTCTTGTATTTCTCTATCAAGTTGCCTTGCTACAACCAGCGAGCCAGATCTTCGATCGATTTCAAAGGTTCCAGGGGTATGATCATTGCTTAATGGCATGATTAAGTATGAAACTTGTTTTTCATCTTCCCCGTTAATTAAGTTATCTTGAATGTCATTATAACAGCAAGCGACAGTTCCAACTACGTAACCCACATTTGCGTTTTCATTCACCTAATAAGAAAAAATATATAAGAGTTAGCTGAATCGGAGACATATAGCGTGATTAAGTACAAATAAAAGATAAATTCTTACTTTGAAAGACAAACTGGAACTTGTAAATGTTGGTCTATTGTCATTCAAATCTAAAACCTCAACTTTGAGTTGTCTTATTGTTTGTTTAGGCGGCTTGCCTCCGTCGGTTGCGGCTACTGTCAATCGATAGATTGATCGCTCTTCGTGATCCAATACTGAAACAAAGAAACGGTCCAGATGTATTATCATAATATTATATAACAAACATTTCACCTGAGCAAATGTAAGATTATATACCTGTGCTAGTTTTGATGACTCCAGTCTTAGAATCTATAGTAAATACACCGAGTCCATCCGTATCTTTGTCATTGAGTATAGAGTATGTTACGGTTGAGTTATTTCCAAAATCTCTGTCAATAGCTTTGACACGAGCAACTTCCGCTCCAGGCTGCTGTTCTTCTCTAACACTTACTACATCTTCTCTGGGATCAATTATTTCCGGACTGTTATCGTTAACGTCTGTTATTCTAATCATCACAGGAACTCTACTAGACCTCGGCAAGCCACCTTGATCTCTCGCTTCGGCAAAAAGTGAGTACGACGATTTGACCTCTCGATCCAAAACATCTTTCGTAGAAATTATTCCTGAAACAAATAAATAAAAATGTAACAAAACAAACTTTCGTTAAACATTAATTTTAATTAAGTGCTTTTATGAAAGAAATATTCATAATTATAAGCTCACAATGCGACCCGCACCGCAGGGAGTTAATCCAAAAACACGCAGCGGATTGCATTGAAGATTGTAAATGAACGTAACGGACACGAAAAACTTGTTTAAAAATACAAAATGTATAAAATCTAGACTCAATTTCAAAGCCTATTATAAACTTACGAGTATTAATTTCATTTTATACGGATAATTCATTATTAATATGTCGCGTAAGAATTTTGTCAATTTCAAAACGATTATCATGATGCACCGAACCTGAAATTAGGCATTCATAAAAGAGATCGCCTTCGGCGGAATAGCTATGATTATCCGAGTAACCAGTCCGTATTGGGAACCTAAAAATCGTGATGACAGAAACAAGGAAAGACGATAAACGTGATTTAATATAAAATGTCCAAGGAAAAATAATCCTTGGGCCGTTAAATCAAAGCTTAATTTTCGTTAAAAGGTTTTGAGAGCTGTCGGGAGATAATAAGATGTGGCAGAGGCCACCGTAATGAGCGATGTGAGCGCGCTCTAGAAAAAAAACTCCATCGTTTTTTTCTCCTCGCACAAATATTGGAGCGCTGGTCCGGATTTCATTTGAAGGTATACGATATATTTATGTAAACTTTTAATGGATTTACAATAATACAATTATTTTACGGTAATGAGACGCTTTTCTCTGCATATAATTTGATTTAAATCGCATTCGTTTAATTCGTTACAGGCGCGTCTTGTTTCATTTAACACTAGCAATTCATTTGTGGGGTTTTAAAAATAAAAGATATGCGTCAACGGAACGAGTTGTAGGGTATGGTCGACCTACACATACATCGGTAACGTACGAGCTTGAAACCGCCGATGACAGTATCTGGCCCTTGTGAGGCTTGTAATAAAACACAGCGGAGAATGCCGAGGCTCCTACATAGCAATATTTTAATAATAGTTAATGGCGGGTCACGGCGCATGCGCTAGCGACGACGTTTTATAACTCGCAATTGACGCGCATAAATTCATTTTGTCTGCCTCCCGTAGTGGTCATCCCGCTCGACTAGTGTACGAGTATGAACATTAAAATAATTGCAATAACATGAATTAAGCATTGTATCAGAAATTCAAATAAAAAATAATGTGTAATAAGAACGTGGCAACTGTGTATGCATTAAAATTCGAGCCATACCTCATACAAAAGTCGTTATGAATGATTTACGAATGCTGTAATATGAAGGAGTATGGTTCGGCTAAAGACGTGCTAACTAGCGCGAAGTTGATCTTCGATATGCCGAATTGAGACGAAGAGATCCACCATTCATCAGTCACTTACTGGATAACGAAGTGCCAGCCCCAAGTTTTTGCGGACGCCCATATCGAGCGCTCAAAAATTCACACGAATAGGGTGATAAACATCAATTGCCTCCGAGATTAAACCTTACCGCAAAGGTGCGGTCCATTTTAGATTCCAATCAAATCGCGATTTACATGTTCGATGCTATCACTGGATCGTTTACTTCTTATTGATAAATATTAAACAAAAATTTCGGACCTTTTAAATGTAACATGCACTAAATTTAAAGTTATAAATAAATATTAAATAATATCTACGTAAATGATACTCATGGGAAGGTAAAATCAAATATGGCACTTGAGACTGCTCCCTATTCCTTTAAATTGTGCAGGTATTAATGTGGTTTTGTTTGGACAAACTGTTGACACAGTCGATGAGTCTTAAGGCACAAACATACTTTGGGTTTTAGCTTTCAAAGTGCCGGCAAGCTAAATAATGCATTGAGTGGCTTCGCGGTGAGCGGAGGAATAATTCTTACCTGGTCAAATAGTGAAAAGGATTCTCGGCTCGTTGGCATTACGGTAAAGAGACATTGTTTTAAGATTTTACCAACAATAATGGGTTCAATATTTACTTAAACTTAAGTCCCTACAGTAGTCTCCGCAGAGCAGGTTTTTAACGTATATTCCTTGTTTAATTAGATTTGATATCTTACCTGTAATGGGGTTAACGCTGAAGCTCGTATTAGCTGGAAACAGGCTGTATCTCAGCACGGCGTTATCTCCCAGATCTGCGTCGGTCGCGGATATCTTTCCGACCAAAGCTCCAGTTTTCTGATTTTCTTCAACTTCGAATTCGTATGCAGATTTACTGAACTCAGGATCATTGTCGTTGGCATCCAAGACAGTAACCACAAGACTAGCAGTCGCAGATAATGTTGGTATTCCGTTATCGGTGGCTGTTACAAGCATTCTATGCAGCGATGTCGTTTCTCTATCGAGTGGTTTAGCTAGATACACCCAACCAGTATTCGGTTGCACTTTGAAATATTCCTCACTATTATTCTGCACAATAATGTGATATGTTATCCTCGCGTTGTTGCCCGTATCTTTATCTATGGCTTGGATTTCCAAGATCTGCAAAAGAGTATTATCTTTTTAATTTTTATAAGATCACATTACAGTATTCGAGTGCGAGAAGTTTATGTTAGTGTTCCTTTGCGTTGTTCGACGATATTAGTGATCGCACTTATATTCCTTATTCAGAAACTGGTTGCGAACGAAACCAATACCATCGCGATCATTATCGCTACTTACATAGTTGTAGTTTTGTAGTTTATTTTAAATTTTAATTTATATTCCTACACGTCGTGTTGTTAAAGTATTGTTATTTAATATTTGCGGTGTAAAAAATCTTACCTTGGTATTGATAGGTTCGGATTCTAAGACGCTGGCAATGTATGAGTCGTGTTCAAAGAGTGGCGCGTTGTCATTCACGTCCTGAACATCAACTACCAGGGTTAAGTTAGCTACCAACATAGGGCTTCCTCCATCTCTCGCAGAAATCACTAGAGTATGCCGAACCAAGTTTTCATAGTCCAGAGGCCTGTAAAAGTAATAATAGGTGATAAATTAATCAAACCCACCAATAAAATAATTGAATAAACAGGTTCCTTAATGCCTTAGGCTAATCGGAATTGTGAATTGATTTTTTGTTTCACGCCGCTTTGATCAATGATCGGTTATTAGTTAATTATAACAAGATGATAGCTACGCACTCTAATTGTATCGTTTCTAAATGGACTTTTGACAGTTAGGCAAATAATAAGGACAAAAACCGTTCTCGAATCTTACTTGAGTAGAGTGACAAGTCCGTGCTGCGCATTGACGGCGAAGGTGTTTGGTTGTCCGGTAGCTGATAGCAGTTGGTAGGAGACCATTCCGTTTCGTCCCTCGTCTTCGTCGGTGGCTCGTGCTGCGTAGACGACGGAGCCGATGGCCGCGGACTCGGCCACGGACACCCGCACCGAGGAGGCGCCGAACTCAGGCGCGTTGTCGTTCACGTCGTCGACGCTTATCTGAACCTGGAGTAGCAGAAGTAGATTCTATTGTAAAACAAAAAATGGTTACCTATCTTACTAATATTATAAACGTGAAAGTTTGCGAGAATGGATGTATGGATGTTTGTTACTCTTTCACGTAAAAACTACTGGACGGATTTGAATGAAACTTTATAGTAATATACGTTATACATCAGAATAACACATAGGGTACTTTTTACCGCGGAAAAACTTCTCATTCCTTCGGGAAACCGACTTTCACGCGAACGGAGTCGCGAGCGGCCACTAGTATACAATAAATATGATTTCAATAACTGTATTATATATTATTTGTTTTTTAAGTCTTTATAACAAAAGCACGGTTAGACCTTTCGATTTTTTGATGTATGTGGCTTATCGTAAAGCTGTTGATGCTCTTTCTAACTATAAGGTATATTTTACTTCGCTTGTGTTTATTTTACAGACTTACATAGTGAGCTTTCCTCTACTGAATTCTTACCTGAGTCTGGTCATAGCTGGCCGGGTTTCCGCTAGACGCTCTAACGTTGAGAAGGAATGAGGATTGGGTCTCTCTATCCAGTTGGCTTGAAGTCTTGATGCCTCCAGTGTGAGGCTCGATTGTAAACCGGTGGTCAGGGTCCCCGGACATGATGCTGTAGCGGACTGGTTTACCTGTTAAAATAATATCAACAAAAGTTTTAATTTTTAAGCAAAATTCAAAAAGTGCCAACTAGGTATAAAGCACCTACAATCCCTTATATATCTACTTAAAACCTGGAATATGTGTAATTTTTTGTAAACGAATCAACTCGAATTAACATAGGCACAAGTATAATTTTCTAAAACTTAAACGATTAAATAACACATTGAATTACAGTGAGAAGTTAGATATCATTTATTAAATAAAATATTAGAATAAACATAAAACGACTTTGAAAGTAAACTATAATATTCCTTGCGGTATAGACTAAATCTCAATTTACTGAAGGATAATATTGTGAGCTGAGCAAATTGATTGTCCGCCTGTTTATGGGCAATATAAATATTTATGGTATCCGTATCCTTTTACTTTTCATGTCAAGTTGTCTATTCTCTACGCTTCTTGGAAGGCAGGACTTCATTTATAATACAAGGGAAGGCAAATAATATTATATTAAGTAAAATATGGTAAGTTAGAATACCCAATTATTTTATTAAAACCAACATAATAACGTTATCAATTTCAATAAGAGAAACCTAAAATGTTAACATAATATACTCAATTAATTTCTAATCTAACTTTTTTTTTCCTGCTAGTTACATTGTACATTGCCGTCATAAGAATTTGTTTCAATATTTGATAAGTAGGTATGTACTCGTAATAGCACTATATTAAAGAATTTATGTTTAATTTAAAATCAATAATTTACATCGGTTTCCTTTGACGTTTGTAGTAGATAATTACACTATCCTGTATTAGTATATTAATGAGTTGCTTTCCGAAGCTTCGCAATCATTGGGAGTTGCTTGTTTAGATTATTCTGTTGTCATACTTGTAAAATCTAGATAATTAAAGAACACCAAGGTTTTGTACTTTCAAATATATTGTCAGTAGTATTGTTCTGTCAATTTGTAAAGAAGTTAGTTACTAATTCATCCCACATGTTTTTTCAATTATATTTAAGTAGACAAAGTTCATTATATTAATGAGATCATTACTAACTAAGGGACCTACCTAGGGAAGGATGTACCTATAATTGAAATTACAGCTCGTAGAACGATTAGATTCGGCAATATTTCTAGATTTCTGTCTACATCCATGAATTTGAAATTAAACTCATTTTAACGGGTTTTACGCGTTCATTACATAATTTTTAATTATCCGAAGTTTCGACATTTTTACAAATGCCGTGGTCAATCATCTTAGTCTACCTATATCTATGTTTGACCACGGCATTTGTTTTTACAAGATATGCCGAAACGTCGGATAAATAAAAAAAAAAAAAACGCGTAAAACCCGTTAAAAGAGTTTAATTTCAAATAATAATGATCGCGTAAATCTAAGATATAATAAGTTACATTAGATTCATGAAGCTAACAAATTAATCGCTGTTTTTGCTTTCGACCCGGATGAAGAATTAATGCTTTTCACGACATTATATTTAAGATGTCTTATCATAGACATGATTTTAAGAGATATTATGTAAGTATGATGTAAATCAATAACGAAATATCATAACGTTTTTAAAAAAGTAAGTACTATTTAGATAGGAATAAAAACTAGTATCGTTAACACCTGAATGGCAGATACATTGAAAAGATAAATGCTTTATAAATGTCAATTACCTACATTATTAAATAATTATCTACTAACAACCTAGTTGAACATAGAAAGACTAGATTTTTTGCTGCAAAATTGATTGTATACATGCATATAATAAAATATGTAGAGTGGTGTTTTTAGACTATTCGTCAAAAAACGGCCGAGCATGTAACTTTTTTGTTTGCTAATTTGAATTCTATTTGGCGCAGTCTATCGGCCACGTTATAACTATAGAACGTGATTGGTGCAAAAACGCGTGACCGGGACTTGAATACGGGTTTATATCTATCAATTTTTAATTGGCAGTTCTCACAACAATTTAAAGGGTTCATTGTCGAATTTTTTTTTGCGTCACTTTTTGCGCGGTCTGTTTTTGCGAGGTTCGTTTTGGAAAGCGTTGACACAGCGAGATTGATGTTGCATTCGGGGACAAGCCCAGCACTCTTTGTTTGTGTAACTGGTCCCTACTCTGCCCCCCGCGCCCCCGGGACGTCACCGCCCCCCTCCTCAGCTCTTTGTCTCTGCTCTTTATGCAGTCTGTGATGCGAAACATCGTTTTATTTTCGGCGGGAGATTTTGCAGGTTTTGTCCTTAAATGCGGATCGGTGGGCACCTTTTTGTATCTTTCGGGCCGATTTTCCAAGCTTTTTCGAGGTTCTTAAATTAAATAAGCCCTGACTGGAGATTGTTAAATCAATTAAGGTTTAATTGCATATTTGTTTGAGTTGGATAAATGGGTTTGTGGATATCACCGCGTTTGCTGTCAATATGATTGGTTTTATCGTTAGTGTTGATTTGTCAGGTCGGTCATTACGTTTAAGTGTTTAATTCGTGTACCCCCGAGCCGTGCCTTACAGTTCCCTTGCGATATAAATTTACATTTGGCCCTTCTAAAAGTTGAAATCATTAAGTCTCCTTCCCGATTATCTCACTCACGAAGATCGAACTCCGGCTCAATTAAAACGTTGTAAAGATTTCCCTACGTGAATTGTAAGAGATTTTCGATTGAATTTAATGAATTAAGTTATCTAATACTTAGATTATCTGTAAAGGTAGGTGTTCTGAATAACATTGGCTGGGCAAAGCTTTGTTCTATTTGCACACGGCATTTAAGATGTGAATCATGGCTTAGTTAAGAAACTAAGTAGTTAGCATCTCGTGAGAGAGCAAATTCCCAGCTTCGAGTTAAATGATTTAAAACAATTTAGTTGGCGGTTACTAAAAACTTTAAACCGCTCCCGTGACGTTTAAATCGCGTAAAAAAATTCAGTTCCAATTCGCCGGAATAACGTCGGGTAAAAAGTTTAAAATAATTGTGGTACCGACTACGAAAAAAGACAGCTAAAATGTTTGCAGCAAAAACTGTCGCCATGGACGGGGTCAGCGACCTCGCCAGGATTTATTCGGGTGCGCGAGCGCAGATGAATCCAAACGGAGCGTATCCTTGGATTTCTGCAGATTCGAATTTCAAATTTTCATTTCTATAGGACTGCGAGAAACGGTGTATCAAAATCTGGAGGCCTACTGTGAAATTCGTGGAATATAAAACAAAAGGAAGCCCATTTTGTAGCTGGACGTGGACATTTTTATAAATTTCACGCGTGTTAAATATATTTGGGCAAAATACAAAGCGCACGATTTATTTTCTCAAATACAAACCAGGAACTTTTATAAATAGCTTTATGAATAATAAAACAAAACTTGGTTAGGTATCTAACTATATTATTTTATCCTTGACATATTTACCTACTTAAGTTGCTTTAAAACTAGAGTGTATTTATAAGAATTTAAATAAGATAATATCTCCTTTAAAACGAATCCTATTTCCAATTGGTAATGGCCATAAACAAAATGCGAATTATCGCCGACGATATCGTCGAATTTGCGTAATAAATTCATATAGTTAAATCACAGTGTGGCCTGTTTACGTGAACTCAATATATTCCGTGATACCACATTGATCATACCACGTCGATTAGGATACGTAATGACTATTTATGTGTCGGTAAATATATAGAAGACTTTAAATAAATATTTATACGAGATACAGATAAACACGCATTCTTACATAGTTTTTGAATAATGCTGGATAGGTTACCGACTACAATAAATTTGATGATATTGCGACCATGGAAAACAAATGCTAGCGAAGCGCAGAGAAATACCTACATGAAAGCGCAATTCTTTTAATGACCTGTGTAGCGCAGCGTTTTTTTATACCGGATTGTTAAACTGTAGGTTCCGGGTTCGATCCTCGGAGCCATCATACTTTCCAAACTGGCTCGTATCTAGGTCTACTTCTCCCAGACTCAATTGTGTTGTATCTATATAATAAGCTATCGCTTAGTTTAGGGCACGATTAATGTGATTTTCTGAAGTTTTTATACGCCCGAACTTTTAAGCTTTTTTTTTGTTTTATTCTAGTATGCCTTTGTTTTAGTAAATCAAGTGCCTTCTATGATGTGGTTAAGTTATGTTGACGTAACGGATGCCTCCATTATGAGACTAACTGGTTATCTGTCGGATTATATGATAAATGCATATAGTTATACGTGTGTGGTCCTCTATGTAGGTGTAGCGGTTATATGCTAAATTGATATCTGATAACATATATAGACTTATAACATAGATGGATGATAGATTAATTGCATAATTATATAAGGCATTTCCAAGTTTTAGTTTAGATGAAAATGTATCCAAATATTATTTGCAAAATAAGAAAAATGTAGAAAACACCTCCTTAGATTGAAACATTTAAATTTATAATTAAACTCAAACGATATGATCAATCAAGCAATGTGAATCGTCATTGAAACACAATCATACATACAATTCACGTGTTTTATTTAAAATCATAAATGTATATTTTTAATTAATGAATATTTTATCTTGAGGCAAGTTTGTAATAAATTTGAGAGGGGCGTGCTTTTGAACACTGAACATAAATGTTACGGAGCTCTTTCTAATTAAAGCCAAGGCTGAGGGTCCGAGGCTTAAGGCACGAGCAAATAGCGTGGCAAAATATACTGATCTACATTATTACAAATTTGGTCAGTAGCCGTCAGACCTTCGATCAAGAATAGAGGCTGAAAGTTCTTTGAAATAAGTGAATGACAATGCAAACTTCATAGTTAGTATCACAGCGTACACTAGAAAACATTAAGGTTTATCTGTCTAGCTCGATTGAATAGAGCCAGTGTTATTGATATTTACTGGTGACAAGTTTTGTACAACCTGCATTAATGACAGCGTTCTGACTATTTCTAATGCTGCTAAAGGGCAGGCTAAGTAATAAAACGAGATACAAAGTGTGCAGTAAACTTTCAATAAAAGTAATAAAAATTGTTACAATAAGTATTGCTAAGAACAGTGGCCATTGTTACATTTTTTAACAACCGTCTGCAACTTGGACCACACAAACAATACCGCGAGTTAATTTTTAAGCGTAATCTTCTTAATCTAAAGATTTGATTTGCAATAGCGATGCCTTTGTCCGTCCAAACTAATTACAAACGAAATTTATATAAAAATACGATCAACATATGAATTGTTCTGCTTCTGCATTTTATAAGGATGTAGTATCTAGAATAAATTTAATACTATTCTTTTTATGATTGCATCAAATTCTATCAGGCTCATCCTTCTTATGTCTTGCATACCAACAATTAACCTATCATCTTCTATAAACTCTAAGTTCATATTCACACATTGCACTCGCAGATAATTTAGTACTTTAATACACAAGCAACCAGCTTAGCTATGAATACGAATCACCGCTATCTAAGTTCCAAACAATGGCTCAGAATTCTCAAAGACAAGTGCTCCACGTTGCTTAACGGTAAACCTAGAAATTCTGTGATTTACTGAGCCTAGTACTACCAGCGGATAGCCGGGCCGAGCGTGTCTCACACCGAATATATTTTAGTTAAATGCAAATTTCAAACACGCAGTATGCGAGAATCAATCAAGACGCGGAGTTATTTTAATGGCTATGAAATAAATTGTATTATGCTGTTTACAGTAGGTATATATGATTCGTGCTTTTGAAAAATTCGAATATTTGATAAGCTACAGTGTTTGTTGATTCAAAGTCATGCCTTTCTCTATTCTAAGCATATCTAGTAGTATACGGTGTGACAGCAGCCTAAAGGAAATTCTGCTTGTATAAATATTAGTGAAACGCAACGCTGCAGTCCGCTGGGTACCGAACACACTTTATTGACAAACCCTTGATTTACCAACGATGTTCAAATGAAGCGGCTGCTTTCAAGACATTTCACTAATCTATAATGAGAATTTAAATTGAATATCATAGATATTGACGCGAAACATAAAACAACCTGTATTTCACTGTCGAAAACAACAAGAAAATAATTCAATACCGCGTACCGTGAATCAAACCTAGGAATTTAGCATTCGAGTTGAAATTTAATATTACAATATACATAATGCAGTTTATGGTCAAAATTGTGTATTGTAATAAAGATCTAGGAATTGCTGATGATTAGAATGGAAATATTCACAAAGAGGCGAGCCGTGGCGAAGTAGCTAATGGATCTGAACATCACGCGGTCGTGAGTCGCTTAGACAATAGGCGATTACGTGTTGCAGAATCAGAACCAGAAGATTTTGGGGAGTGGTGAAAGAAATGATAAGATACTGGAAAAGTATGGAAATCTTTATGATTTAAAATAGGAAACTAGATGATGTAAAGTAACATTGAGTAGCGAGAACATAAAATATTGTAAAATTTATCAAACGTAAAGAGCAATAGAATTGTTAATGTGACAGCATAAAAGACATTTCAAAATCTGGAACTATGGTAGCTTTGAGCTTATTATTCCTGTTTAGCTTTCACGCTTTCGATCTTAACTTGCAGCAAATGAAGGGGACACGATTTCAATAAATCTGTTAAGTAGAATGAAGCTATAAGGTAATTTGATTCTGTCGTTAAGGCACGGTCTTTGAAGTTAATATTTACCAATTTACCGAAGGAGTTGTCAACCAATGGTCGTATACCTATTGTTATAGTCTTCCAATAAAATATTGTTATTTAAGGCATGCAGATTTGAGTTGATTCGAATAACATATAACAGGTATTTTTGATTAACTATTATAGAAAGCGCTATTCCTAGAATTGACACTCGATATGTGACAAGATTTCTGTAGTTCTAGTTATTATAGCGCTAGTGAATTGGAGCCAATTATGCAGATTTTTATTGGTGATCAGCCGTTATATTTGCATAAATATTTCGTATCTACTGATTAGTTGTGATTTTCAATTGCAATTTAAGTTTATGGCTGAATTATAATTTATTGATTTTAGTTGTTTGTGACTTACCTCTTTCAGTAGCTGTTGCTTTAAGATGGCCGACGGTGGTTCCGGTTTTGACGTCTTCTTTGATATGGAAGTTGTATCTGGGCTTATCGAAGAGTGCTGCTCCGACTCCGGCTGGGATGACGGCGACGTGCACCGCGGCACCTTGCGGCGCTGTCAGTGTTCCGCCGTCAGTGGCCGACACTTCCAGGTCGAATTTACCATTCACTTGAATAAGTGCTGGCTTCGTGACAAATATCTCTCCGGAACTCCTGTCTATCCTGAACACATCGTTGTCATTGCCGTTGACGATTCTGTATGTGACAGTACCGAACTTTCCAGAATCAGAGTCCGTTGCTGACACCGCGACTATAGGCTCTGTAGATGAGATGCGTCCTTCCTTCAACGAAACGTTGTAGTCCTTTACCGTGAATACAGGTACGTTGTCGTTTATATCTAGCAGTTGGATCTTCACCATTGCCGTTGTGGACAGGCCTCCTGCGAATAAAATAAATAATTGGTCTGTTGATTGTTTGCGTATTGTTGTAATGCAATGTTTAATTGACAGCCGCTTGATTTATGCCGATGTCAACGATGTTCTTCGGTACAACATTTCTGATAATAAAATAATTGTTTGCATTGTACTTTCGATGTCAAATGTTAAGTTCAACAATTGTCTGAATAGCTAAAAACATTCGCCTAAATTATGATAAGCTACAATTAAAGAAATTCGTTTTATCTCAAAAAAAAAACTCGCAGATCGTGCTGATTTGCAACGAACGAAATGTTGGGACGCGTGATCTCCATTATTATAAACAAATATACGAACGAAGGAAAAATAAACATAAAGATGATCTAAGCTCGGAACGTGGGAACATCTTGTTGTCACGCTCGATTCCCCCCGTACGAGACTTTAAGAACAAATGCAACCGACTATATATCCGAAGAAAGTCGACAGCGGAAACCAATTGATCAAAGGGTATTTTAAGTCCCGAAATCCAGAAAACGAGCGAAACTTTCCAAATGTAGTAGTCGGCGCAACAAAGTACTGTCAGTTGAGTATAAAAACCGCGATAGTTCGGTGGGCTCCTGGGCTATAAATCAGTAGCAATCGGAGCTAAAGGCAGACAGTTTTGGAATTCATTCCCGCGAGTGATGACCGTGGTTTCGGGGATCGCATCCCACGGGTACAAGCGGATGCCACTTTACATTATTACCATCTTCATGTATCTGTTAATATGAAATTTTAAACTCAAGTAATTTACTGTACTAATAAAAAACTAATTATCTTAAATAAACTTTAAGGGTAATAAACTTTCAAGACCCCGCTATAAACACTATAAAACCGTATCACCACAATCTAGGTTTGAACCTACCTCTATCGGTGGCGACGATTGGGAACTCGTAATCGCTCGTGACCTCGTGGTCCAGAGGCGCGGAGATACAGAGCTCGCCCGAGTCAGCCTTCACGAGGAACTGGGGCCTCGCGTCCCCGAGGGTGTAGTTCACGATCGCATTCACCCCGCAGTCCGGGTCTATCGCTGACATCTGAAATAAAATAGACTAATTAATATTCTGATCATATATTTCTAGACTTAAGAACCTCATAAGTATTTTAGTAGGTAGACATAAACTTAATGCTTCGGTTTATGAAATTACGAATGGCAAAATAAGTCCAATGGGCTTCAATGTTTTATATTACTTAATTACGCGGGACGATCATGGTTTCATTTAAGAGCAAAGAGGCGAAATAAAACTCATTATAGATAACAATAATAAAACGCCTTTTGTAAGCTAGGAGCGTATGCGCATTAATCCTCTGCATTAACAAAAGGTAAGTGCAGCGCGGCCAACCGTTGGACACTACACTCTATAATTGCGTAACTAGGGCTGCGAATTCTTTGTATTTATAAGTATTATGGGCAATCAAAGATTAATGATTTTTTGGACCTTTTTCTGATATCCAGGTAGGATGTTAGTTATTGAAAAGATTCGGTTTGAGCCGAAAGTAAAAGTATTCGCACTGTGTTAGCATCTAGGCAAGTAGAAAGATCAGATAAATCTAACCGATGGCAACCCTACCTTCTATACATTTCGATAAGAATCGTAATTAATTAAAGGTATTTTAATTCAACGTGAATGATTCGAAGCCGACCGTGGGGTCTTTATGTGAAATTGATGTATTCCTGCTCATAAACCTGTGAAGGTATGTGATAACTGATGAAGTTAGCTTCCGGTTGCAAAATAAGGGAATTAACATTCTTCGAATTAATCATTTATGCATATGAGAATAAAAAGACTAATGTTAAGTAATGGAATAAGTGCCACATAAATCTATTTAAGCAAATCACTTAAACGATCTAATTTGAAGAGTATAATAATATCAAGAATAAATATCAGAGTTGTGATACCTAGGAATCGAGACGGGACTATTCCTTTCATTAAAAAGGGTTATCATGGTTTTTTGTTTTAAACCAATAATAATTATGTTACTCGATATTCCTTTTCTGAAGGTACACTGCAATTGCTAGCACTTAGCTTACGGTTTAAGTCAATTAAATCGGCCTCTGAAATCAGACCACTTTCAGACACAACGGATTGCTAAAACTGAGATTCACAAAAGAAAAAATACAACCGACAAATTGGCTCCAGAGGTGTTACTCCCACTAAGTGGACAAAAAAAGCATCGCGATACATCGCCAGTAATTAGCTGGAAATCATCTTTTTCTCTTTATCTTCAGCTATATTAAGAACGTGACAACACCGCTTGATTAATTGCGTCCACTCTCAGCAGTAAAAGATAAATGGGCGACAGCCAAAGGCTCTGCTAAATATGCTAACATACTTACGCCCAAGTTTGACCCCAGATAATTTGAACGTTTTATTCTTAACGCTGTTAATTGGAGCAACCACCGCCGCTTATAATACCAAATTTAATGTCAATGCACTTGTTTGTCGGCGTAGGCTTTTTATGACCGTTAATTTGTTTCTCTAACTATTAAGAGGTCAATTACAGAAGTATTTGGGATGTTAACACGTGTTTTGCTTTCGGTTTAGCATAAATGATTGCGTATCATTACCAATTGAGAGGTAAGAGCAATTTATAAACAATGACACGAACGATCGACTCTGGGGTAATGGGTAGTTTAATAATTCAGGAAACCGCCGGCTCTGTCATTTTGGGCAATAAACACGCAACGCAAACGAATTCCCAGAAGCAGATTTGTTGAAACAATACTCGGATCGGTGCCCGGGTTTACTTTATTATTATTGGCCGCTGATACAACCGATTGATGGCGGTTCGACGTAAACTAACCTGCATACCAACTTGCACAGAATCTCCTCAAAGACGAATCCATATTAAATTTAATCCGATCCTTCCTTACTTCAACCGTTGAAACAAACCCGTATTTAACATTTAATGAAGAGATTTTTGATAAGCACTCACAGTTTTAATACCACACACCAAGGTTCTGTTATTCAGCATAAATTAAACGAATTAAAAAAAACTTAAACCCGCATCATCGTAGTTAAAGTCAGCTGTAAATACCGATGGCAAGTTTTACAACCATTAAAGTACCTAATTAATATTCCGTTGATAATTTTTAGATCTATCTTAATTTGATGAATTTACTACTCTAGAACGGTAAAAGAGTCGCAGTGACAAGTTTTAGACGCCGCTTTTGAAATGCATTCATCCACGAGATATTGCAGCATGAGATAACATAGAACGCAATCGTGGAGTACTTGCTTAAGTTGTTTTATATTTAAGTTTAAAACAAGTTGACGCAGGTATATCTGCTACCATACCGACCGGAGATAAAGTGGCCATACCAAGATTTATTACTTACTCTTCGCAACACTCAGTATTTAACACGATTTTATATTAAAGTGATATTTAAAAATGTGTCGCACATCTCAATTAGTCTGTTAAAGGACGCCGCTGGAAAAAAACAAGCGACACTCTTTTGCATTCATGACTGTTCATTTACTTTGAAATATTGCCACGGGAACTAATTCTAACATTGAAAAGTAGAATATATAATATGATGCTTACGTTTTATATATGTAAAGTAATATCAATGTCAGCGATGACTACGATAATGCAAATTTGATGGACGAATGAGAAGCACTTGTTAAATTTGCAGACATCTGACATAAATCTGCGCAAGATACAAACCAAATAAATTTCGTTAAGCAGCAGTTTACCATTACAGATGTGGCCAAGATTCGTACCGTCAAATTCAACTTATTTAAATTCAACAGACGTATTCAAGTGAAGTCTCATCTAAATAAAGCAAACATCTGCCTTGTTTACTTGAAACAAAAACGAATAAATAAATGATTTGTAACAAAAATAATAAAGATTCTTACTCAGTTCGGCCATTGCTAAAGGACATTGTAATTCAATCTGATTGGCACACAATAATGGTATCAAACATAAGCCATTTAAAAATTGTCCGCGTTAAAAGGAAAAAGGTAGTGGTACGAGCAAATAAAATTGAGAAAGGACAATACCAGAGTCCGATTCAGAAGGATTTGTAGTGCCATTAGTTTTACAGCACCAGCGCCGTGCCAAACGAAATTAAACCTTAAACTCGGATAACGACGCCACACTTTCCTAAAACGAGAAATATTTTGACAGATCTAAATTCAACTATTGGTTTCGGTTTTTCTATCCAATTCGCCTCGGACCGAGGTGAGGAATTCCGAAGAAATGAGAGAATACTATGTAGCTGTATACAATGAGGAGTCGGATTTAAATAAATCAATGATAGTTGTTTAATGAACAATGCACACGGTGTGCGCAGAAAGGTCAAGGTAAGAGACGCCTGCGCATATGCTCGATCAATTAAAAATTCATTCTGTGAAATATTCGCATTCACCTGTGCATAAATTATTAAAGTTATTTTATGAGAAGAAAATGTATATCATTTTTTAATGTTTTTACATCTCGACAAGTAAAATTACATTAACGCAGTTCAGTGATGGCTCCACAACCTCATCAACTGATTAATAAGCATGTAAGAGACTATTAAATATGTTATATATGAATACTACTTAGTCTGTAATAAAACGAGTCAATAAAATGTAATTCTAGGAGCGACTTATAAAATGAAATATTCCAATTAGGTTTGTTCACGCTACATTATTTAAGGCAGTCAAGTAAGCTTTATTGTAATGAACTTTCAAAGTTAGTACCACTCGTTTTGAAATAAGGACGAATTTAAATACTGTTTTACAGCTAATTTTATGATTTGATCATCATTTTTATTTGATTGAGTATCAAAGACGGTTCAGTGCAATTGGTTTCGTGCTTCAAATATGGAGAATGTACGCATACACAGACACGGAGTGTTGACACACGTAAAGTCGTGCGGCGTGGATGTGTGTGTTTGCGGAAGGACACTTGATACTCTGTGGTTGCGAGATGCGCGCGCAGCTCGAGCTTAGAGCTTTATCAGGCCTTAGGGAATGTGACTACCGAAGTTGCAGCAACCGATACCACCACAAAGACTCCGTTCTAATATGCACCGCTAGCACCACGACCTATGACTCAATTTACAATGCACTAATATCTGCCACATTTGCAATTTAACGTTGAAGTTTTTCTCGAGTACGAAGTGTTTAATTAAAGTACAGATCAAGCAGCCGTTGGCCAAGAAAATGTTGATTTTAATATAGATAGAAGGGGTGTGAATAAAAAGGTTTTATGAGGCCTGGTGATGTATCTTGTGATAAGTTTACATCTTTTTATGGCGATCAATCAATTATTTTCATAATTTTAAATTAATTGTTCAATTAACCTTTCGCGTGATTATATTTTATGAGCCTCTTTGTTGAGAAAATTTTAAAGTGTTAACTTGTATTACACAGTCGATGTAATTAGTGTTGTTATTCTAGATTTAATATTAAAAGTTCCAGACGCATACGTTGAACAAAAACTTTAGTCCATTGACCCAAGCTAATTAGGAATAATGTTATTAGAAATCAACATCGCTTAAGATGCAAATACTAATATAGTTTTGATTTATAATATATTATTCTTTAACAAGATGATTATGTCACAGTTTTAATTTGCCTGCTTATATTCAAAGTGGTTGATCGACTTGGAAATGATATCTTTTTCAACTAAAGACTATTCAGGAGCATCGTTTTTTGTCAAATCAATTAATAACTTATGAATGTATTAGCTTATTCCTTTTTGGTTTCACTGAGTTAAAATACCTTCTGATTTATTGTGGGTGTAAAGTTTGAGCACGTGTATGATTTATTATAAATTATTTTAAACAATAGTAAATTAATGTTAAAGTGGCTAAGTTTAGTACGAATCTTTTATTGTTTAGTTTAGTACGAATCGTTGTTGCTGAATAGAATTGTTAGTTACAGTCCTGTACTAAAAGTAACTTATATTTAAAGCTGCATATATACAAGAATAAATACAACTTCAACATTTATTATTAAACATCAGATTTAGTTTCTTCACCTTTATTTTCAATTTGTCTTATGGCATGAAAATTTTGTTTCACTTATTTAGACTTTATGGATTCTTTAGAACTTAGTTGCACTTTACAATATACTTTTCAGTTAGAAAAGCTGTCACTAATGATCGAAAGAGGCAAAAGTTATTTTTACTGATGCGGTAAAAAGCGCTTATGAGTAAGAGGGTAAATCTTCATGCTGTAAAGTTTGTACAAACTGTCTATTCAAGAATCGGTAGACAAGTTTACGATCGTAGGATGTTAGAACCAGTATACTATAAAAGTTTGGGATAAAATAAAACTAGCTTTTATCTAACAGTTACCTTAACCACCATCGGAACAGACTTTACTTACAAAATCACAACAATTATTGTCAATTAACCAAAATTGAAAATGTATCGCATAAATAATAACTCTAACGCCGTCCGATATGTATAATTTAATATAATAATTTATTTTCTCTTGAGAAATCACTTACGGACTTGTAACATGGTATTACGTGGGCGGTAATCCATACATTTGATATAGAAAAAATGCTCTGACGCATGTTGAGGGCATCGTGACATTAATGCGATTCTAAATATTCGTTAATCATAGAAACGTTAATACCGTTGCTATAAAATTGAATTTCGAATGACTTTTGTCATACTCATTATTTTTAACTGACACTCTATGAAGCTGTCAGAATTGTGAATTGAAATGAATATAAGATTATTATTAATGATTAAATTATAACTTGGATAATTTCACGCGAATATCAAGTACTAGCATTCCACCATTAGTGTTATCTCATTATTCAATACTAGGTATAAATCTCACTAATGCTTCCATATCTTATAAATCTCCGGCTGGCTGCTTAATTAGAATGAAGCTGGCTGCGCTTGCTCAACATAGATGCAAGAAATAGTTCCATGGAAGTGGCATTTAAACAAAAACATATATTGTCCAACTTTGATAGTATCTTTTGAACAAACTTACTATTTTTCGGCCCTAGTATTATAAATAAATTGTGTTATAAGATAACTTTGTAGTGCAACAGAATTTCTCAAATGCATGACATCCGAAAGGGACTAATATATGCGACATAATGATACATAGACCAGATTAATGGCACTGCTGTATTTGACCCGAGCTAATTTATCATAAGCTAGCCTTTTGAGTTTTCTGCATAATGATATTACTGTAAATTGTACCTACTTCTCTAACCGCTGGTTTCTGCATTGAGAATTAGAAATTGATTTGCATTTAAGTAATACTTAGGTTAAAAAAAGTATAAAAATTGTATGCCTAATTTATTTAGAGATGACATAAAAATCAAATATCAAAAACTATGAGAAAGCTTTCAGTTAAAAAGCTACGTTATGAAATGCCATATCCATTTTCTATACATCAGTAATATGAGGGACAAAGAAGCATTGCCGTGTTCGATGAAAAATGGCATTAGGCCACAAACACACGGGGAAATGTCGTTTACATGCGGCGAGGTTCAGGTTTACTGATGTTGGTTAATTCTGTGATAGCCTAGCGTTTGACGGCCGCTACTTCATACATATAAATTATGGGAGGTAATGACTCAAAATAATGAAATTACGGGATTGAGCATGTAATGAGGAGGAAAAAGTGCAAGCAGGAATGAGTGGATTAACTGGTGTATGATTTTTTCATTGTACAATAAAAAATACTTTGCAGCACTAAAATATACCGAATTGCTTTATATAATATGTTAATAATAGTCATTGTAATAATTATTCTAACAATGTGAAAATTTTTCACAACTATGGCATTAAAAATAAAGTTTTTTGTTTATAAATACTTTCGAAATGAAAATATGCTAATTAAAAAAAGGTTAGTGCGTTTTATATGCATACTTGTTGACAAATTTAATAGAAGTATCCACTTCTAATAAAAAAATTGAGAAGCATTTTAATTTATGAACGTGACTCTGAGGTCCATTCGTACAAGGCGCTCTTAATAGGTATTCAGGACATCATGGCCCAAGTACATTAGCTTAATCGAATTATCGGTTCATCCTTAAAGGTCCATCTGCGATATAGCAGCCTAATTGATACAGATAAGGGCATGAATCGAGGGCAGGAAAGCGGTATACATTGATAAATATCACTTAGTTTGACACTCATGCGCTTGCAAATTTATTGTAAGGAAGTATGCTGAATCTATGAGAGCCATCTGCGATGTACGAGTAGCTTGTATCTGGCTTATTTAGGTTCATCTATGTGTGTTATTTGAGCTTTAAAACAAATCATTTGCAGACAGGTGATACCTTTACTGCAAATTGTTCTAAGACATACGTGAACACGAAGTCGTATAACTTTTAATTTTCAAGATGTTAATTTAAGTTATAAGAACATAAAAAGATTTCGCAATTTAAATTTCTTGATGGTAAAGTATTACTCAATCGCATAAGTGCTACAGGTCATACCGTTATACATGATGTCTATGAAATTAGCCAGTACACACCGTTTTATACACAACAATTAAGCTTTTATTCCGCAATTCAATCATCAGAACCAAGCGTCATTAAATCAACTTCCCCGAGCTATAGAACAATCTAACAAAGTAAAGGAAACGTCATTCTAACATTTTATAGTAAAAGGATCTGAGCAATCGCCACTAATTGCTGTATTTAAAATGATGAACATTGGACGCTTCTCCTCAACCGTGTTATTATTATCATTAACTAATTATTGAACAGGAAATTAAAAGTTTATTTCATTTATTTACATAGAGCTTGAAAAGACTTGCACTTTGCTTTTAAAATAATGTTGCAATTAATTTTTTATTGGTGCTAATAGAAGACAATGTCCGTTCAAAGTTAAAATGGCCTTTAATAGTTTATTAAATGCTATTTACTTCTTTCTTTATATCTCCTATCTTACTGTCTTCCTGTTTTTTTTTATTTTCGATCTATTTCTTTAAAGTAAACATCTTTCATAAAATATTTGAACAAACTCTCAAATTCAAGATAAATGTACAAACACTGTTTTATATTTGTGCAATTGTAAGGAAAGCTTTGAGTATTATCTGACTGAGCTATTGGTATTTACTATCAGCATTGTAAAAGAGAAATCTACCACTTACGCCTTTATTAATATCTGCTGCATTCAATGTAGGCACATCAGACCTTAAGGGTGTTTATAATTCATTATTTTGTACTCAATCGCATTGAAGATTATAGGATTATTGGCCAACACTTTCTTCATATACTAAGGGCTATTCAAAACAACAAATCATAGTTTAATTGAATATGCAGAATTTAACTTTAACATACTGTTAACATAAACGTGAGTTTTACAAGTTGAACTTAACAAAATTAGTAAAACAGTAAATAACTATCAAAGATTTTCAGTAGGTATTATTTTTTTGAGAATAAGGTTCGGTTTTGAACAGCAGAAGGCTTAGTAAAACAACCTTGATATAACACTAGGAAGCTCTAAGCGTGTTTTAGAAAATGTAATTTAACGGCAGTCATAAGTTAACGGTGTCGGGTTTAGCTGCGTTTATATTACTTATATAGGTCGTTGCTTAAACACTTAAGCACCAATTGAAAGTAGGTGCGAATTAATAATGTTAGCTTGTATGCGAATGCGAAGTTGTATGATTAGTTATTATTCTCAAGCAACTTTTACCGCGTTTTACACAATTAAAACACAGCGTAGGTACCTACTTCAATTGAGGCTTTACTTAATTAAAAGTGTTAAAATAAATAAATAGTTGCTTCTCATATCACACATTATACAATAATGAAGTGAGCTTTAACAGAAGCGCATTGCTTTAACACAACCAAACTACAAATAACAATTTATCAAAATTAATTAAAAATTAAGATTTCGAATTAAGAATAAAATGGTATTTATTATGCCTTTTCTTTTAAACCTTTTTGGCCAAACAAATGAACGGATATCCAAAAATCGATTAAAGCCGACTTAACAAATTTCGCCTTTATTTTAAAAGATAAAGATTTATCTCATAAGGAGTTGATCACTTTAGGTATTTAGTAAATATACTCTGGGTATGATCACATGCTAATCGCGGTTATCCGTCCATCTTGATTATTTGCGATGTTAAGATATTATTTAATAAATACTCCTGTCTCGTATCAGGTAAAAGGATCTGGGTTTTAAATTAACACATTAACAACTTCAAAGTCAGTCTTGAGGGTTTGATTGGAAAAATCTGTAATTGCAGGGTAGATGCCTATGTAGCTACAAGTTCATTCGGGCGTTTTATATTGGCTGATATGTTTTAAGGATCGTTCAAAACATGGCCGGATTCTGACTGAAACAAAACACATCTACGTTGTTAAATTACCTGTTGATTTGATGTTTGGTTTTTCTTTTGAAATGAAAGACAATTTGAACGTAAAAAGTTAATGTGTGTTACGTCAAAACGACAGCAGCACAGTACATAATATAGGACTCAAATAGGTATATTATACAGTAGGGTCATCATATAAGATCAAAAGATAAACAACGACGGTGATTGGTACCGCCAGGTGTTCGTAAATCCCTTAAGAACTACACAGTTTTATAACAAGAACTAGATTCTACATGAGTGTTTCTATTAACCCCTTAACACATTTGCGCCCTTAATTTAACACCTTCACGCCCGTCTATCTCAAGTCAACGCCTAGAGGCACATCCAAAACCATTTTCAATTAAGATTAAGTAAATTTCACCGTTATTATTAATGCCGCTGTCTGTTTGTCCTAGTTTGCTCGTCCTACAGCATTGTATATATATCCAAGACTAGCCTTAAGGGACTGCTTAAGTAGGTTAGCCTTTGGTTTCTTACCCAGACTGTTAGTAGAAAGTGAAGATCAATGATTTGTTTTAGAAATATCAATTGATTAAACTCCTACACGATGATAATAAGTTATGTGCAGAAGAGAAATTGAGAAGGTTTTATACAATAATCGACTTAAACTTGTATTAGATCTTATGAAATTTTATAGACAAACTGATTTATTTTTAAGTTACTTTTCAGTTTTAAGTGCGTTTATGTAATGGGTTAGAAATTTTAATAAAAGGTACCTTTGTTACAGTAATGATGTAGGTAGTTTTGACAACAAGCTACGACAAATACACCATATTTGTCTAAAAAAATACCTGAGTTTTAAGGTAAGGAGTGAGGTGCAAACTATTATAATTATTAATAGCACCATAATATAACTGTTAATTGGGTCTGAATGTAGGCAATCCGGTCTGTTCGGAACCAGTAACGAGTAACCGCCGCGTTTTGTTTAATTACGGAACACTGCTAGAGCTAATTTCTAGAGTGAACTTTAAAATAATACGTTAAAAACTTTCAGCGATAAGACCGCCTTTACCCACACTAGTTTGAAGACGATCTTTGTACTTCTCTAATATGTGTGAGCAATAAAGAGTTAATCTATCTATCTATATATCTATCTAAAACGATTGTACCGCGTACAGCACCTTCCAATAAAGTTTCAGTAATACGTAAAACCTATT
Organism: Emmelina monodactyla; assembly: GCA_916618145.1. Classification (NCBI taxonomy): domain Eukaryota; kingdom Metazoa; phylum Arthropoda; class Insecta; order Lepidoptera; family Pterophoridae; genus Emmelina; species Emmelina monodactyla. The sequence continues at coordinate 1,625,656 of OU745300.1, forward strand.
TAGAATATGTTAATTAATTGACACGACAACTAAAATTTATTAAAATGTAACTAAGAAGCTATTATTGCTACTTTAATTATAATAAAATTAATAAACTCACATCGATTAAACTACCGAAATGTATTTTCATACAGGCCCGGTTAACTCGGCGAGCGAGCTTAGTCCCAGTTCAGCTTAATTGAATAACTAATGTAATTTTGATTCATAACTGGATATTTAATTAAATGTGTGCGCTCGAAACAACTGTTTTGATAATATTAGTTTATTTATTACTGTGAAGGCTTTTGTGTCAGTCGGGTGTAGCGGGATTGAATTATAATTATGCTTGAAGTGTTTGATATGGTTTAGTAGAAATAGCTTCAATGCCTGCAGGCAATTTAGTATTTAAGGCATTTAACTTGAGCCTTCGAATGAAAAAGTCTCCACCGCTATGGAGGAGCTCTTTCTACAAAAAGTCTTCTTGAATGTATGTAAAAAATAAAAGATCAATTCATCCACAGCCTTAACAGCTAAATCTTAGAAGCAATTCATAGAAGACACTCCAGCAATTCCAAACTACGTATTGAAAACCCCATACCTAGTAAAGATACTTATCGGAAACAAACACCCAATAAACTTTTTCGAGAAGCCAATAAAACCTCGAGATATCACTATTAAAGAACACAGAAAAGGAACCAAGACTGAAAACAGAGATTCAACCGTCGCTCTCCTTATAAATTCATTCATAGTAAGGCTAGCGAAAATAGAGATGCACCTCACGTCGGCATTATTTAGTTAGACACTGCAAAAAAGGCACAGTCCCACATCATTAGTGACTGAGATACTTGTAGACAGCTACGTCTTATTCAGCCTCGAGCGAATAAATAAGAGGGGCATTCTAAAATATTAGATGCAAACGAAACGCAAAAATGTCGCGGAGATTTCCATTCAAATATGGTGCACAAGATGGCGGACTTACAAAATGGCGGCTGATGTCGAAGTTGCTTATCACAGGACTCTTTTTATGTATATTATGGTACCTTTTGATTCTATTCACAAATTTTCTGGAGAATAATAATCAAGTTAAGAAAAATACTTATGAAATTGCAACAGAATATTCCACCGAAGCTATTAATAAAAACTTCAACTGCGCCATACTCCGTCATTAAGACAAACAGCTTGGATATTATTGAGCAGCAAAGCTCATTCGTAACTGGCAGGATGCTATTTGCATTGATGAAATAAACCAACCGCATTATGCGCAGGAGTCTTCAAGCCTAAAGGATTTTGAGGAATTCTACGGAGACTTCCGGAAATACCCGCGTTCCAGGTTAAGCCTGGATTTATGCGTAGTTTATGCGAAATTATAGCATTGAACGAGAGCCGAAGATGTCTTCAAGATTTACTGCTGGAAAATGTCTAATAGAGATGTTTGGACTTGCAACATTTTGTTTGAAACATATGAAGATTACTCCGAGCCAAAGCTGAGATTAAAGGGTTAACTTAGAAAGGATAATTTTATTAAAAGCCATCACTTTTTAGTAACAAATGTAAAAGGTTAAATAAACAGGATTCTGTATGCCTTTTCAAATAATAACATGTTTTCTAGATATGTATAGGATACCTATCTATGAACCGCTATTAATACTAATTGATTAATTTTCGATACACCGGAAATGACTAATACACGAATATCAAGTATTTTTAACCCACAATAATCCGTTATGTCTGAGTTATTAGCAAAATAAAATTTCAATAAAATATTCTGTTATAAAGTTTTATTTACTTTTATTTTATTAGCTTCTATTTTAAAGTAACACGCTTTTCAACGTAGTTAAATTATAATAATTCCCTTTAACAGTATTTGCTATAGGGTGCCCTAAATATCATATTTCAAGTAGAGAAAGTCCTCAGGAAACCTGCAATTGCACACACAATAACAGTCCCCTTCTAACCATACATCTCTCGATAACCTCAAAACATAGTCACCCTACACAACCAGTAGTATTGTCGCTTTCTATAATAAATTATGGCCAACAATTAATAATTAATAACTTACGTCGTGCAATAGTGTAAACAGTTACTACAATCAATTAGAACCAACTGGCATATAAAGTTAACTATCAACTTAGGAACCTTCTCTCGAATCAGGTATTTCTCAATTAAAGGTACCACTTATAATCAACAGTTTTTTATAATTCAATTTCCTCATAAAATGACATAATTTGAATTAACCGGTTCTCTTTGCGTCTTTTTATTAAGTTCATTATCAAGAGCTTAACTAACTACTAGGCTGCTTTGATCTACTTTTATCTACACGAGTTTGTATTTCAACCTTGACTTCAGTTTTATAAAGTTGTTTTTTCCTTGCCCTGCCTCAGAATATGTGCTTGACTTCATGAATAATCTTTTGATTGCTTCGCTATTCTATATCCTAGGTCGTTATCCGAATGATAGTTAATAAAGTCATTAGTGTGTGCACAATTTTCTAAGTGCATGTTCTTAACGTTGGCAGTTAACCTACTCCTTAACCGACTTCTTGACATGTTTTAAATTCTAAATTATCGGTCATTCGAGAAATGCATCGGCGAATGCAATGAATTAAAATGTGAGATTGAACTAATTTATGTTCTAGCTCTGTGTTTAATCAAAGAATCTTTTAAACATGGATTAATCTGAATTGCTGTGGAAAAATATGATAGAAAACCTTCTACATTCTAATTTCTTAATCCAAAAACATTAAGTTTGTGTTGCCTAGCCGTCAGAAATTAAATCCATGTAATGAGTGGTTCGACTGAGTGATTTGTATATTTCAAATTATTAACATTAATCTTAAGTTCACGGTTAGGAAAAGCATCACAAAAAACGTCTCACGGTTAAAAAAAAATTACAAAGTCATATCATTGAATCCAATAGGTACTTTATAGTATTCTAGATCAACATACCCTTCTTAATACCACGAGTTGTTATAATGATAATTGTCTGCATTAATAAGCTCTCGCGAACATATAGTCTTAACAGAGAAGTAAAACTATCTTCACTGCGAAACATTACGAATTGACAACTGTAAAACTAAAAATATCTATTATAACTTGTCATTTCTCATATTTTTCTAACATCGACAATAATCCTAGACAATTATAAATAAATACTGCGGCAAAAGCTTTCTAGGTTCCACTCGCATCCGGTAGCAGTAACTATTTTATGTCTTTTAAAATTGAATAATTATAAGACTTAACCGTAAAACAAACAAAAAATTAAACGTCCATTAAAAGTTGTTTTCATTATAATTGAAAAAGAAGGAAACATTTCTTTTATCGTTTTCTACGCGGTCTAAGATCATTTGTATAAGTTTAAAATTCAGGACTGTTATTATAGTCACCTTTAATAACAGTCCGTCTTTTTTTTCTAATGAAACCTTTAAATTAAGGTCACATGCACGGATGAGGTCATATTCTACATTTAAACTTACTAAATATATTCCACATGACTATAAGATTTATATACACCATTATAGATCTTTATTCACCCCACTCATTAACACTGACATTAAATTAATAGTTTATATTAAATATACGTAATGTCTACACAAAAAAAGTAAAAAACTAAGGCCATTAACTGGTTCTATTCTTGTTTAAAACGCGTCAAGATTATGAGGATATCGTTTTTTACATTATTTTATATACGTTTATGTAAAATGAGGTACCACAGTGTTATATACTAGTAGCCGCCCGCGACTCCGTTCGCGTGGAAGTCGGTTTCCCGTGGGAATGAGAAGTTTTCCCGCGGTAAAAAGTACCCTATGTCCTTTCCCAAGTTCAGTTCTTTCTTCATACCAAATTTCATCAAAATCGGTTCAGTGGTTTAGGCGTGAAAGCGTAACAGACAGACAGACAGACAGACAGACAGACAGACAGACAGACAGACAGACAGACAGACAGACAGACAGACAGACAGACAGAGTTACTTTCGCATTTATAATATTAGTAGGGAAGTAGGGATTTGCATGCAGCTTTTCCTAAAATAGGAGTCTATCAAATAAGGAAATACTTTTTCCAATTATTCAGAAAAAAATGATAATTTTTGCGTTTGCAGACAAACCTTGTTACGTTCTAGAAAGATCTAAGGTTATAAAAAAACCAAACATCACCTAATTAAAATCAGAAAGACGTTTCAGAAATTGCAATCGGAACTTCATCTTTGAATCCATTAATAACCCAATAAATCAAAGATCAATAATTCACAGAGGTATCACTTACAGTTTTAGTTATGTTGCCTACTGTTATTTTACCTAGATCAATGGAGGAGATTAAAATCAGATGGACCGCCTCCGTATTCCTCATCTGTAGGTACCTTACTACGTAGATGAGATGATAGTGAATATCTGTGATATATCAATGTAGGTATATGAACATATCTATAGGTACCTACATTGTTAAAATTGAGTTCTGAGTCGGGCCACTTTTTTATAATAGAGAATTAAAGAGGTTATTATTTTCGTTTTACAAATCAGTAGTTCAATTATAAACAAAAAAAACAGCTGTTTCATATGCGTACTTGTATATTTAACAAACTGATAATAAATTGTTTATTGATATGCTGGTGGAAATGAGGTATTATGACGATAAGCTTAAGATGTCATATCAAAAATTGCGATCGAAATTTAATTAAACGTCTAATTATTGGTATTGATTTCATCTCTTCATCTGCATAAACAACGAGAATCTTGTTGTTGCTATCACGCCCGTTGCCATAGCAACCAAGTTATGGTGTATACGGCGTATTCGATTTTGAGCCTTATTGCATAGACTTAGGAGTTAGTTATTGTTTTAAAGGTTTTCTAAGTAATTATTGTGTTTCTATCCGGCACAGGATAATACGATTATAGGAGAGCGATGACAGACGATGTATAGTTGAAGTTGTGGTATCTACAGGGTGTTCGTGTCAAACTTTTATCACCGAAAAGTTATTTTTTGGTGACTTTATTTCTGTGTGTCTATTTGTTTGGTGTTCTAATTGTGAATAAAAAAATCTACACATATGATTTATACAATTTAAATGACATTCTTGAATCTGGTGAATTTAAAAAAGCAATAAATTTAACCATTTTCTTTTATAGTAGCGTACAAAATCAGCAAATTGAATCAACACCCTGTTAGTTTAAAAGCTGACTCTTTCAATTAAGGCTCGAGAGGAAAGGGGTGGTTAGCCACTAAATTATACCTTCCGAGAGATACCTTGTCCCGATGCTGGATTATTTATTCTTTAAAATATACGACGATCAAAGATTTGACTCATCTAGTTATAGAGCGCATTTGTAACTGTTCTTTGGTTTTTTAAACTATATATAATATTTGCATGCATTTATTGTGTATGTTATATGTTTCAAGTTATTTAAGACTAGTGGCCACCCGCGACTCCTTTCGCGTGGGAGTCGGTTTCCCGTGGGAATGAGAAGTTTTTCTGCGGTAAAAAGTACCCTGTGTGTTATTCTGATGTATAACCTATATTACTGTAAAGTTTCATCTAAATCCGTTCAGTAGTTTTTACGCAAAAGAGTAACATTACTTACATTCATACATACTTACAAACTTTCACGTTTATAATATTAGTAGGATATGTAGCTACTTAATCTAACGTTACACCATAGCAAATATTTAATTAGTCCGTAAGAAGGTATAGTCGTGTTAAACCTTTCAAAATAAAAATAAATTTGCATAGTTTTAATATGCATTCAATATTTTTTTGACATCTAACCTTGAATTGGTATTTACCACCACCACAATTAGGTTACTATTTGAATCTTTCAAGTTTGTGTGAAATTTGACACTTTTAATGAATGTAAACATAATAATTATGCAGTCAACTGTAAAATAAACATATAATACGCTAAGTATAGACCAACAGTTTTATGTTATTGTGCTCATTATTTATGCTAAAATCTAATTAGCTTATTTTACACCAGAGTCCCATTAATTACATAATTAAACCCACGCTTTAACAATTATCCAATAATAATTTTCAATAGTCTAGCTTTCAATATTTCCTAGATCGTTTCTCTTTGCAGATAGGGAAGTTAAAACAATCGATTTATTTTCATGTTATAATCGATTGTCTATTAATAACCCTTTTGGTAGATCAGGTATTTTCAATTAAAAATATTAAAAACTAGTGGCCGCCCGCGACTCCGTTCGCGTAAAAGTCGGTTTCCCGTGGGAATGAGAAGTTTTCCCGCGGTAAAAAGTACCCTATGTCCTTTCCCAAGTTCAGTTCTTTCTTCATACCAAATTTCATCAAAATCGGTTCAGTGGTTTAGGCGTGAAAGCGTAACAGACAGACAGACAGACAGACAGACAGACAGACAGACAGAGTTACTTTCGCATTTATAATATTAGTAGGGATTAAATTATTCTGGAAGTGAAAAGTTAATTTATTTGTTAGTTTTAGAAAGTTGGGTTTTTTTTTACTTTTTTTTTATCATGATCACTCCAGTTAATCAATTTTTGTATTTTGTTATATCGATTTAATAACCGAATAGTTCTCGATCGATATCACATCCCTGTTTACAGCTAAGTTAATCATTATAAGTGTTAAATAGTAATAAATGCTCGGATATTCCAAAGTCATTTGTTTCCACACTCCCCAGCCAGTGTGGCGAATGTTGCCAACTATTAAATTATAGGCTTTAGTAGTCATTCTAAAGATGAATTAGATTTATTTAATAGTTTTTCTAAGAGTGCCGGTCGGTGGCTAAAAGCTCATTTACTTTTATATCATAGGTAATTATTATTTATTTGCAAACGGTTATTTTATCGTTCCTAGTTTTACAAAGATTTTATAACAGTGACGAAATATCTTTAATAATAAAACTTTAACTAAATTTCAATTTAAGTAAATACCTACATGATAGTTTTAACTTATTAAGATTGAATACTTAATAAAATGCATAAGTCTTGTTGAATATCAAATTATTCCAATAGAGAAAAAAAAAGAAGTTAAGAAATCTCAAAAAATTATAATTTAAACTTTAAACACAAAGTTAAACCTATTTCCAAAAGTATTTTTTATTTAATGAACGATATTTTCGCACATTTGATACTCAACTATAACGAAACACATTAACATCTATTTAAAACAATTAATTTCGAAACACACTAACGAACTCTTGGACTACTATAACCTGATATTAAGTATATTTTAAAGACGTGTAGAAGTTTCGACAAAAAGCTTTTTAATTATTTAATACTAGATACAGTACGAATGATATCATCGTGATTTCATGTGGAAAAATTATACATTCTTGAGAATATGTTAATTTGGTTGTTTTTTGTTAGTTTTTATTAGTGTAAAATAATAAAGAATTAAACTAGTTTACATTTTATTGTTTATAATACACATAACTGTATTGTATCAAAATAATAAAAAAGCAAAGGCAGGAACACTTTTTGTCTTCAGTTTGCGAATAGGCAATGAAAACTTTTTAAAAAGTTTATTTTCAAAAATGGAACTTAAATGGTCTCCCGGAATAAGCGCGTAATGCGAGTCCGAACACTTTTCGAATCAGCGGAGACATTTCGCGATGTGACGATTGAGTAATTAGTGGCCATAGTTCGGCTGCCTCCGTCGACGCTCGGACATTTTCGGGAACTGCTCCCGCCATTTTTTACCACTCTTCCCGCGCCGCCAAGAGTAATTTTTAATTAAAATTTAACGCTTTATTATGAAAACTATGCACCTCATAATGACGGTATTCCGCTGTTGTGGGAATGCTGTTTTTTTCGTTATTATGGTATGACATTATGTTGGGAATGTAATGATAATTCCGACTTTGGGACGTTAATTTGTAAGCATGTGAAAAGGTTTGGCACAAAAAGGCTATTTGTACCGAATAAGAGATTTGATAATGATTTGAATTCAAATAAAGATCATCTGGAACAATGATTATCTTTTGAAACTTGATGTTTAAAATTTCACACCGCTTCTACCTCCTGATGAGGTATTATATCTCGATCATTGTTTCTTAATATAAAGTTTTAAACTTTGATTGATCAACGGACTCTTGCAAAGATAAAGTGACACGGCCGGGCCGACACTTTTTATTTTTTTTCTTATTTGTTTATCCGAGGATGTCACCGCCCCACGCGGCTTTTATCAAGATTTTCGAACGTGTCTTTTTTGTTTCATATTTGGAACGGTCGTTTCGTTTTCGATACAATGTCCGCACGGACGTTTATGCGAAGTAATTGCTTTGTGGTATTTTAACTGGACTACACATCTAGAATCTCTAGCACCTTATTCTCGTTGTATTAAGAGTGTTATTGCAGTGTGCTCGATAATGTATGTATTTTGATATTTTTATGGGAATGCAAGGATAAGGTCGTGTATTCGTTACATTTGTCACAAAGCACGCAACAGACCCGCTTAAGACCAGTAGTGGATTAAAGATTCATAAATTGACTTGAAAATATTTTTATGAAGTGATAATTGCTGTATTCTATCGTGGGTAGGATACTGCAGAAATGTAAATGTACCCGCATTTACATACAAATCTTCGTGGAAGTCATTGTGTTTATTTAAAAACGGAATCGAACGATCGTGAGGTGGGTAGAGCGTTTACGAAATTGCAAATTTTTGTGTCATTCGTCGGTAGATTGGCATTTACGGTTGCCTACCGCAGTGGCAAAATAATTATTGTGTTGATAATTGATTTATTTCTGAAAGCTTTTACGACAAAAATGACGTAATTTGACTGTTATTATAAATATAATATACATCCTGATTATCCAAACAAGTACTCGTTAATATCTTTAGGGTTCTTATGCATTTATAGACCAATTTCTAATAACAGTAATATAACGGTGATTGTACATTGTTCATACAAATTGTATGCCAAAGTTCTTGTTTAGAATTGTACTATTGTGTGCATTGGCCTTTATCGATCACTATAGCACGAGGATTACGCCCCTGCGCATACGTTGATAGATACATTTTGTGTGCACACGACCTAATAATTCGTTGTCGGAACTAGGAACTTGAAGCCTAGTGATGGGCTATTGTCAGTCGAGTGATTGATTGAATGATCGACTAATATTACATTATACATTGCGAATGAACTCTGATAATTATTCACAATGGAAAATGAAATAATGCAGGTAGATTCGAATGAGGTGTATACCTACAGATAATGAAATAAAGAGGAGCCTTTGACAGAAAATTAAAAAGATAGCGGCGGCGCCACTATCGCGGTTTCATTTTTGAATTTGACAGTTGAGATAAAGAAGTATGTATTTAATGAACCGGCGGCTCTTTGTTGATATTACAATATTAAAGTTATCTCTTTGTCAACAGGATGAGGATCAACAAATTTTCCTTCGTAATCTTAACGTTACGTGGCTACAGTTCCACGACAAAGATATTTAATCCGAGTTATGCTCATTTCATTTTATAACTTATTTATATATTTAGTTGATAATAAAGTTTGTTATAAAATTCAACATTTTTGCAAGTAATTAAAACCGTCTAAACTGTTTATATTTGCAACCTTTTTTACGATTTATAAAATTAAACGGTCTTTTAACTGTTTTAACTATGATTTATAACTTTAATTTTTTATGTGTTTTAAAATTAATTTTATGTATTTAGATACCTAAACAGGTGTTTAAGAGGAAAAACATAAAAAGTAGTCTTTGGTTTAGCAGATGGCAGTTAGATTAAATGAGTAGAAACATAAACTTTGCTATATAAACCAAACCATTAAATAGCAAAAAAAATATATCCCGTTGGCTTTTGGGTATTTTCTCATAAAAAGTTGTTTTGTGGTTCGTAGTATGCTAATTGTGGAAGTAAACAAATACCTTCATAGGTTTTAAATGGAATTGAGTTAAATTTGCCTTGAATTTTTATACTTTTAATATATCCCGATTTAAGAGAATAATTACTATCTTTCCTCACTTGGTAGTCACTCTCGATGGTCGTGTAGGTTTTTACCTGCAAAAAATAAATAATAATTAGTTTATCATTCGTTTATTCAATAAAATTGGCTATTTAGGTAACTATATTAAATATAAAAGTCTACAATTTATTTAATTTGATTGAAAACTGCCGATGAAATCTGTTATGGTAAGTCTTGACTATTTGAATTCGGAATGTGGATGGCAGTTCCGCTAAAACCTGGTCGGCTAGCTTCCGCTCGAAAATGGAGTAATTGGTGTTAATCGAAGTACAGTTTAGGATAATCTAGGTCGGTATGTCAGACATAAACCTTATGTACTTATTAGTGATTAATTAATACTTACTATATACTAATTTTATAAGTTATTAAATTAATTTGATTAAATTAAACCAACGCTTAACACAGTGTATCCTCATAATTATACCTAACAAAAACTTTACGTGTCATTTCGATTGCTTCAAAAGATTTATAAACAGTAACTTTTATATCTTAAAATTATATAAAACCCTATCATGTCGTGCCAAAAAATCAATAAAATGCCTATAATTGCAAACATATTTGCCCTGGGCATGAGTTTGAAGATCGCGGGTCGCAACTACCACGGAAGTCAACTGAGCGTCTATAAAATTGAATTACTAGTAAAACGGGTATTTATTGAGAAATTGAACTAGGTATTTCCGCTAATAAATACAATTATTTGTGTGAGGTTTCTGGAAAACTGTTTATTTGGATGTGCAGTGAAAGTAAATACTTACGTATAGTATTTGTCGTTGGTACTAATTAATAACCTACGTAGTATAACAAAATTGGCATTTTTTTGTTTTAACAAGTGTTCTATTTCATAATTATATCTTTATAAGCACCCTTGGCTTGTAAGTTGGTTAACTTTACTAGCTCACTCCTGCCGTTATAATAAAATAAAAGAACGTAGGTACCTTTTCTATGTTCCTTAGTCATGCTCTACACTCGTCACTTTAGTCCTTAAACTCAAGTCCTATTTGCTTATTCCGTTCGTTGTTTTAATAAGGAAAACTGTTTACCTTGTAATGAATCTTATTTAATATCATAAAAATTATCTCGTAAAGAGCGATTCAGTATAAAACGTTAGAAGTAGCCGCATCACGACGGTTTATCTGCTCGTATGCTACATACGTGATTCTTATAATTCTGTCGTTAAATGTGTACACATATGGAATGCATAACTATTGTATGATGTAGGTAAATTACCACGAAACTATATTTAGATCAATAACAGCACCGCTTTTTAAAAGCTACAGCAAGTTTTTCACGGGATCATCCTACTAATATTATAAACGTGAAAGTTTGTGAGTATGTATGGATGTATGGATGGATCTTTGTTACGCTTTCACGTAAAAACTACCTACTAGACGGATTTGGATGAAACTTTACTTTATATAGGTTATACATCAGAATAACATATAGGGTACTTTTTACCGCGGGAATACTTCTCATTCCCACAGGAAACCGATTTCCACGCGAACAGAGTCGTGGGCGGCCACTAGTTAGAATATACTCGTACATATATTTACATAGATTGTCATTATTGAAACAAGATTTGTTTAGTAGTTTTTGGATAGTTAAATGATGGATTGTTCAAGCTAAGTGTTGCCATTTGAACCCATTTTATATTATGAATCGCTAACAGTTTTATATTTCAAATTTATTCGTTTAGCTTTCACACGTCCTGGGGTTAAAGTTCCCAACTTGGAAGCCATGCTACCCCGGTGTTTCACACCATCTGTCTCAAAATGAGTCTTAGTGTCTGATATTTAAGAGTGACAATTGCTTGCAGTTTTTCGAAATCAAAATTTTTATGCAAGCTGTGAGCTACAATTGTATTTCACGCCAATATTCATTTGATGTAAACACCCACTTATTATAACGTACAGGGTACAATAGTGGTGCGCACCATTTAAAACAAAAGTGAAAGAAACTTTCAATTAAAAAATGTTGCTTATTGTACAGTAGCGTCGTATTTATAAGGCTACCTATTGTTAAAATGGGAAATAATCTTTTTTCAAAATAAAAATCTTGGGAAGTTATTTGCAGATCAAGGGTTATGTAAACCTATTTAAGGCATTAAATAAACTATTATTCGCCGTAAAATGTATTAGGGCTTTTGTATAAAACTGAAATCAATATAATTAGCAACTTAAATATGTTCAAAAATATTTACATACTCATTTATTTGTATTTAATACTTTAATGTTTATGGGTGAGCCAGAATTAGACGTTAGTACTGGTTATAACTTGTAATATTTTTTTATTAGGTACCTAATATTATTCTGTAAAAATGTTTCATGTATTTTTTTTTCAGACTACACGAAATGTAAATTTGTGGATATTGAATTGACACATAATGTATTTGATATTTGATCAATTGATTTAAGTAGATGACCAAATCAGTCAAGTAATTACCTAATTATTACTCATATTATAGAACAACCCATGTTTTTTGTTCTCTTGCTCTCAAATTGTACTTATTAAGTCAACTTTCAGTTTACATCAAGCCTCCAATTACAAAAACCAATTCCATCCAACATTAAAGCTGCCAGCCAGCCAGGTGTTAAGCCTATTTCCGTCTGTAAATGATTTGATATTCAGCTTGCATCTCGTTTTATTGATATTAAATCACGGCGCTCACCCCACGTATAACAAGTACACTGCTAAGTACATGTCGAACATATTGGAAATGCCAGGCTTCTCTCCGCCGGCTTGTCGTGGGGCCGTGCTAGATGCAGCGGGTGTGGTCGCCGTTACAGCGATTACATATTAGAAGATTCTTACATTGTAGAAGACGATGTTAAAATATATGTTTTACTAGTGGCCGCCCGCGACTCCGTTCGCATGGAAGTCGGTTTCCCGAGGAATGAGAAGTTTTCCCGCGGTAAAAAGTACCCTGTGTTATTCCGATGTATAACCTATATTACTGTAAAGTTTCATCCAAATCCGTCCGGTAGTTTTTACGTGAAAGAGTAACAAACATCCATACATCCATACATCCTCACTTACTCACAAACTTATGAGATAACTAAAACACAGCTACGGTGACAGTTTCTATTTGATTGCGGGTCATAGAACGAAATCTCACATTGAAACCGATTTTAATTACACTTTAAATGGATAGCTTTGACTTTCGTTAGCGAATGGATAGCTATGATTATTAGAGCATTTTCTAGGTGTGGTAGATAGCAAACTAGTAGAAATAATAAAACGATAATTGTTTCGTATAATTGAGTCTAACTTTATTTTATTATGAAATAAACAAAATTACACAGTGTTATGCTTGACTGTGATACAGCCTCAATCAACTTATTACAAGTCGTCAACTGTTAATTCAACTTCTAAAACTTGGAATCTATGACCACACCTTTACTATAGAATACCTCCGTAGTGTCGTGCTTTCCGCAAATGTCGGCGGTCACCACTCGAATCTCGATGTGTTAATATTATTTACTGCGAACATTTCGTAATTGTCCAACACTTGTAACAACGGGAAGTAGACTCGGGCGGCACTATTGTCTACTAAACTAACTAAACACAGGAGAAATACGCTAAAACCAACATTTACTTTGTCAAAGGACGGCAGAATAACTAATCAGATGTAATCAGAAATAATTATATCCCATAATGAAGAATTTATCCCGCATGCGCAGAGATGACTTCCGACAAGAAAAGGGTTGCACCCGTGATCTATCGATGGTAATTATTTTATTTTATCGACAGACTAACCGAAGACCCAGCGATAAATTTTATGGCTCGTAAGAAGATTTAATTGACTAGTCTTAATTTCACACAATCAAACCTTTTTATAAGTATTCAGATATTTAAGACTTCTAAATAATTACAGAGCTATAAATATTAAATTTTAATTCAATTATAATTTACATCGATAAAACCGTCGTCATTACAGTAAGAATACAAATGTATTTAAGTAATCTTCCTGAATAATCTTATATTAATGGTCCTTGTATTACTCGGTGTATTAAATCCAGCGCGACCTATAACCTCCGTGAAAACTAAACATTAATAATATTAGTTGCACAATCGTTGATTTTCTCACAAAACATTATAACAAGACATGACATTTGCAAATAACTTGGACATAATTCTTCGGACGCACAGAAAGGCACGGACTTGTCCGATCACAGATAGAACGAATACCCTAACGGAATCTTAGGTTTAGACAGCCCACACAGAACAAACTGGCTGTTTCAATAAATACCCCACAACATAAACAAATGCATAATTAAACAATTGAACTTACTCAATAAATTCTCAGAATTGACTACCTAATTTGACCTTTGAATCAAAACAAAAGAATTATTATTAAGTAGATGCATTCTAAAATTGATTCCGACAAATTGTAAACATCTAGTGAACGTCTTATGAAAGGATTGAACAAATCACAGTTCAAACGTACTCGGCCGTGAGCTCGTTCGATACGTCAAACTATCTGACACCTCGGAACTATATTTGGCCATTAAAAAAAAGAAGCGCCCAATTCAATTTTGAGCTTTATTGCGTTGACATAAATAGTTTTTAGACGCAGAGGTGTAGTGGTTGATTCGAGATTGACGGCTAGTACCGTTAAAAGGTCGACTAGGGCAGTGCTCTCGGGCCGAAAGCGAGCGCTATCAATAATGCGCACATCACTACATGCCACACGGGAACGCGTTGTCTTTAAAAATGGAATGCGGTTCGGAAATCGGAAAACATGGCGGCCATTTTAAAAGTAAAATTGGGATCGCTCGCACTGCTTCACTGGAATGCTTAGTAAACAACGCGTGTTTGTTAACAACTTGTATTGTACTTGTATTCCTTAATTATTCAAAATTAAATTTGTAAAAAGTTGTTTACCCAAAAATATTAACTAACATTGTGTGTAAAAGTATCCAATTAGACGCAACAATCAAATGCGATTTTTTAACTTTAATTGCGCATAGCATCGCTTTAATTGAGCTTTTTCCAAAGTTCGTGACTCCATGTTTAATATTTTAGAATTGTAGCTACACGGTGTTTTTTTACAATTATATAGCGTATACATTTTTATAACTATTACATAATTGCGTTTATAATTGAATATAATAACCGAAATAACAATCTAGGAATATTTCTATGAGAAAATTTATTACAAACAAAACATGTTTCACAAAGGTTTTTAAAATCTAAATTACATAAAATATAATGTTTTATTATTTTATGTAGGTAACTACTTTACTAACTAATAGAATTTAAGAAACCAAAGATAAGAAACACAATTAGGTATTTGCAAACACAGCACAACCATAGTAAAATAGAAAATCTTTATTGGTATGGATTTAGGCAACGTCCGACAAAAGAGGTTACTCTGCCACTAGTTTCACTATGTGTTAGGATATATTGATAAGTTGAGCATCGAAAATGAACTTCTTAAGTCACAAAAAACGATAAGTTCGGACATACATATATTTGGTGACTCATTGCATTAAAACAATCTTGAGTTAATAATCTTTTGAAGATGTTAAACAAAACACAGCTAAACATATTCAGTATGAACGGTCTTTACCCTAAAATAACAGCGGCCATAATCATTGCTCTGTTACCCGTACAGAACCCTAAAAGTAGCAAATCAAAATAAAATTATCTCAAACGCAATAAAATACCCCGTGATGTATATATGTTGCGAATATTAATAATAGCGTTACACACACCAAATTATCCATAATCATATAGGATAGAAAATTGTTGGACAAATTATACCTACGCGAAAAAGCGATGGCGATTCACATTGCAATCCGCGGTCGTTGATGAGACGAAAAACTGGTGCGAAACTGAATTTGGGTGGCGTGCGAGCGAGATAGCAACACATATACTTATTTTGTGATTTTCTCTGATTTGTTTCTGTGTGCTTAACAATAAGTTC
Organism: Emmelina monodactyla; assembly: GCA_916618145.1. NCBI lineage: Eukaryota > Metazoa > Arthropoda > Insecta > Lepidoptera > Pterophoridae > Emmelina > Emmelina monodactyla. The sequence continues at coordinate 1,641,513 of OU745300.1, forward strand.
ATTGAACTCTAAAATTACAATCAAGCTTGGTGAAATTAAACCAATAGAACTGTTAAAACAACCTTATTTCAAGATAACAAGGAGTAAATATTGCAAATTGATTAACTTGACCGAGCCTGAAAGGGTCGAGTCGAGTTAAAATCCGGCAAATTCAAGATTAATTGTTTTGATCCCGCGCATCGCTTTTTGACGGTGTACCTCCCGGAATGCCATATGGCTCGATTTGATAGCCGTGAATCGGTATTTTATCGATATACGATAAATAATAATATGAATAACAATATTTAATTTATCTTGATAATTTTGATTTATGCATTCAGTAGGTAGGTTTTTTTAAACAATATGATACATACATTTGAAACAAAGACTGGAAAATTGTCTTCATTAGGCCAAAAATAAATATTTGGAACAAATCAATTTAATCCCTTTCATTTTATATCAAGCTTTCTAATAAATCGATATCGACAAAATTATCGACACTCCAACACCACAATGGTTGGAACTTGATAAATGACTGTCCGAAAATTGCATGTCAAAAGGTAACTGGCTGTCTTAAAACTCTTACATTTTAATACGTTACGTCAGAGCCTCAAAATAAGGAATACGCTTGTTGATCCCATCACCGAAGGCTATTTAAAACATCCTTTGTTGTTTTGTTACCGTTAAATTTATTTATTTAGCCTTTGAAATCTTTTTGACAGCATTTTATTTCCAAATCACATTAGTTGAGGTTAAAATTATTTGACATGTATCTTAAAATCAATTAGAAATGCAAAGTTCAATAAATTGAAATACTCAAAATAATTTTGAAATCTAAACAGTTTTTAACACGGCAGTTTAACCCGGCTTCAAATCACCCTTCTCATCGCCTATTTCGTAATCAACGTATGAAGAGCTTAATGCAAAGTTAATATTTAAAGCGTATACTTTAGTCGAGTTTCCAAGAATGATTCCGAGAGGAAGCGTGGCCATTTGCAATTTACTCCTGCGAGGCAAGTTAATACATTCTGACGCCGCATATTCGCGCATCCGAGCTTACGATGCTTAATTAAAAACGGTATGCGAAATTTGAAAACGCATCTCGGAGTTATTTCTTTTTCATCGAATCAAAAGGCGAATAATTGAAACTACGTTGTCATTTCGAAATGTTATAGACACCTCCAGTGTCCGGGTGATAGTGAATCTTGCATATATTTGGGAGTTACAGTGAATTTTCTAACGAAACTTCTGCGGTGGGTTTTTTTCTGTTTTTAGCTTTGGAGTTTAGTTCTTTTTTGTCACGACGTGCAGACTTTGTATGCTAATAGTTGATAAAAGCCACTCGATGTTCGGAAAGCAAAAATAAAAAAGCAAACGTTCAGCAAATAGGATTTGTATTTATTTGTCGTGTAGAGAGCTATTACTTATTTCAATACGGCAAAGTGGATTTTACAAGAATCTTCATTGCTAAGTAAGCATTTAGAACGTACATGGTAGGTTCTTAATAACAATATCTGTTTTATTATTAAACTTTCAAATTTAAATAAAATCCGATTAAGATTTTTAACAAATTTAATGCATGACTCATTTTAACTTAAACATTTCGTAAATACATTTGAATGTAGTTGGACAAATGCCAATTTAAATAGAGTGTATCTTCTAAAGCCAATCTGTTAATTAAACAGCAGCAAACTATCGTTAACTTCAACCTTTAGATAGCTAAACTCTGTTTACTTAAAGGGGTTAACCTTTAGCAACTAATACAATGCATAAATTAGAAGAAATTTAAACTGCATATGTTTAAACAAAGACGACCCTCATAAAGTTAACAGCAGTGTGATAAGACTTACCTACTATCTTAAAAGCAAGAATAACATCGAACCTCTATCGATACAGCATCGAATCGCCTTCGATTTATCGATAACGATTTTATCGATATGTTCCCAGCATTAGTGCAGGTATTTTATTACTCAAGTCGAGTTAATTGTTAGATATTCGATTGTAGGGATCACTTATGTTAGGTTTACAATTTCCATTGACAGTGCAGGTCCATAAATCAGTTAAAAGTAACTGCTTCGTTGGGTAAAGTTAAGTTATATATGTCAATGTATTGATTGAAGTTAAAAACGAATTCAGAAATCGAGTTAATAAATCTCATAAGCAGTCATATCAATCGTAGTAGAAACTGCAATTGACCTAAAAGACCATTTGCACGATGAGAGAGCGAACATAACTAGACTTGTCTTTTTTGCGACGGTTATGAGACAAGTGAAATGTCATATATAATTTTAATGACAAGTTTATTACGATATTACATTGATTTATCTTGTGTAATGGTTGTTTACTATTTTCACGTGTATGATGGGCCTGAGGGCGTGAAACGAGAGTTTTATTTGTAGAACCGCGGATTCATGTCTATTGACGTGCACTTTTACTTGTCACATAGTGTAATAGATCATATTTGACTTCCGTGGAGTTTACACATTATTATATCGTAAGCAATTAATTGGTCTAAACGTTGTGTATAAACATAACACCCTGAATCAAAATTGTCGAGAACTTGAAGTAAAAAAGATGTTTTTTTTTCCAAACAAAAATCTTACTGTTAAAACAATTTGCAATTTAACATCCCATTACAGTACATAGCACGATGCATTACAACAGCTGGGTGTGTGAACTACCTGCAACTTTACTCAGATATTTCGTAAGATGCACGTTGCATAAACTATAACTCAGGCTATCAAATTACTTGAGGCCTTATAATATTGAAGTGTTAAATGTGATGTTAGAGGCGAGATGGCGCTTTTGAAATACTTAATGCATAGACTAAACATGATTATATGGTTTGTTTCATAGGTATTTTATATGTGTATAGGTAACAAGACTTCTGTGCACAAATGTAATACAACTTTTAAGTGAAAGTTAAAGTCTTAGGCTCTAAAAGATTATTTGGTAAATAAAAATATGTAGATATATATTTTCGTCTTTAGCCATTGATTTTGAATGTTTTCTATTGCTCATATCAGTTTTATAACGAATTAGTGACAATCTTTAAATTTCTAACTAATACTATTTATGTGTGTGAAAGTGAACACTGGCTATCTCACAAATTTACAATACCTAAAACGATTCAAACCAACCGAAACAGAATTTCTCCATTAGCAACACTAAAATATTTACGAGCGGTCGAAAATTATAAAAACATCAAAACATTTTACTATTGGAAGCCAACATGCAAAAATTTCACTAATTTGTCTCTAAAACTATAAAATCCATCAAAACGTAGTTCTATCAACATATTTTTATTGACGACTTCCTAAGGCTATATGCAGCCGAATGGATTTATGACTTTAGCAGTCACTTTCTAAATCATCGAAAACACAACTTTGCATTAAGCTTTTACATTTTGTTTCAGATATTTAAATATATATTAAACTTAATTAATATCTGCAGTGAAATAGATTATTTAGTATGGTTCTGAAGAGACTGACCTAAAACCTATGATATGCTAACGACAAGTAGGTACTTTTTTTACTGGTTGTACTATCTATGATATACCTAAGAAATTTATATCCATCTCAAAACTTAGCAAAATATGTACCATAAATTAACCGACTCGAAATTCCATTTTACCATTTTTGGCTCGTCAACCTGCTAATTTGCCTGAATTCTAGATTGGAGATCATAAATGATTACTTATTATTGGAAGCAACTTGCAATTGTTCAAGTCATGCGCAGAGCAACCTGAAAGTTTGTAAGTAGGTATGTATGGATGAATGTATGGACTCTTTCACGTAAAAACTACTGGACGGATTTTGGATGAAACTATTATATAGTTTATGCGTCAGAATAACAAATAAGGTACTTTTTACCGCAGGAAAACTTCTCATTCCCATGGAACCGACTTCCACGCGAACGGATTCGCAGGCGGCCACTAATTATAAATATAAGCACTTACAACTTTTTTTTTTTCCATATTTTCATTAAGAATAGTCAGTAACATATATTTATTATACTAGGTAGGTAAGCTATTTTATTTTCAACATGCAATTATTGCAATACAGTAATCTTTTATTGGTTCATTAATTTCATAATATTTCTCAATGTAAGTGGTATTAAAACGTGATAATGATTACGACTATCAAATGTTAATGTTGATAACATAAGTAAGGAAGACTTGGTAATTTTATATTTTAGCACCCTAACACTGAGTCTTATTTCAGTACATTATTTCAGAACCACTGTATTAACGTTTTATTTTATCATCAGTTTGTCTTTTCATGTATTATAATTCTGTGTTCATAATACATAAATTTGTAAATTTCCATTATAGTTATTTTTCTTTTTTTCTTTTGTTGATAAGTTTAGCTATAACGATTTAAAATCTATTTCTTTTTATACGTACGAAAAATACTTAATTAACACATAATAACAATAAGGAATAGATCTAGTGGGTATCTATACTCGGAATTTTAGTTCGATTCCACTTTTGACATTAGCTACTGTCATTTTGTAAAATAATGATACCTACCACATATTAAAGTGTAGTGATGAACACAAAAATCTAAAAACAATTTTTAAAATTAAAATTCCGAGTATAGTTTCTAGTTCCAAACAGAAGTATTAAACAAAAACAAGAAATGACACAGAGTATCAAAATATCTTAACCAGCCACTACATTAAGTGTTTAACATTTACAAAACTAGAGCAGAAAATCTAAGTTATTCATGTCAATAAAAATTAAAACACTAAATCAAATAGAAGGACGACATAAATTACATGCACAATGTCAAAAACCACTTTCCTAACTCAAATGTATCGATGTAACTCAACGATTACATAAATAAAAGTTGAAAAATTACACGTCAAAGATAACATCTTAATAGACCAATTAAACAGTAACACTTTTCGTTTAGAAAGTTCCACTATTTATGCTCATTTTCGTGTTGTCAGTTTGCACGGGGCGAATAATTGGCGATCGAGTAATTACAAGGTACTCAATGGTAGTAGGAAATCAATCTGGTTTATACAATACTAGTAGCCAAGATAAGGTTTCCAAACATCGCTTGTACTGACACCTCTGAAATAGTAATAACTTAGAGCTAAATTTATAGAAATTGCCTGTCACTAGCCCGTGTTTATGTAATGTGATAGCGGCTACTGTTCAAATTCTGTAACAGACGTTCGAATTATACACCTTTCCAAATGAAAATTTATGGGAAAAACACGCAAATCACCATAACATTTTTTAATTATAACCTCAGTTCAGTTAGAAAGTTTAAATAAGCCAGGATATGGCTTTATAAGTAGGTGTTGTAGGCAAACAGAATTATAGTAAATTGCAGGTGGTTAGACCAACCCAATAACTGGTCGGGACCCAGACCTAGATCCAGTTTTTGTCAGCATACTATCAATAAGTGACCTAGGAAGGAGGCACATAATAGCGCGAAATTATCTGCGAGATTTATTAGCCTTTTATTGATAATGGTTTTGATTGCTTTCACACCAGTTTAAACTAGATAGGATTACCAAATCGTGCTTACGAGATCAACAGCGAAAGTGGCTCTTCGATGTGTATCGAATAAAACACTAGTAGATATATATTTATGTGAACATAGAGTTACGGTAGTGGGTCAAAGAGAAATTTTGAACGGAATTTATTAATTAATTTGCGTTATTTGTATCTCAAGCGGTGATAGGTCGTTTACTTGGCGTGTTTCATCGATCAACCTTAATTAGCGGTATTAATGGAAAGCTTAAAATTTAATTATTAATTGATTTAAAACCTTTAATTTAAAAATCTATACTTAGCAAGGTAATCTTGCATGGTGATTAAATGTAAGAGGGGAATATAAATTCCATCAAAGGTATCCGCACGTATTTTCTTTAAAAATAAGTTTTTTTTATGATTCAACGTAAAACATTGTAAGTCTTATATACTTTGCATGGATTAACAACAATATCTACGTCTTAACAGTATTTAAACCTCTGATCCTTTAACTCAAGCCACATTGTACCTTTCTGCAACAGGGGATTATTTGTAAACGGAAATTTATTAGCTATGAAACCCCGATAGGAGTTAGAAGTTTAGTAAATACCGTAAAGTAATATTGTTAAGTTTATTATATTTTAAATGACACTACTATGTCACTAGGTACGATGAAACCATAATCGTATGATAATATGTAAGGGACTCCTGGTTTGTTTCTATAGTGTATATTGATGTCCATGCAAGTGTTCTTATAGTCTTGGCTATGTCGCGAACATTAATCGTTTGTCTAACAATTAACGGGTTTTAGTTTTCGTTTGAAATAAACGTGTAAGTTGTAAAAGAGAGCAGTTGTCTCTTTTTTTAACAAGTAACAAAATGCTATAAGTAAATGTTACTTACTATGAGTAGGTACATGAATAAAGGTAATTCAGTTATTTTTTAATCATAATTATTCTTTTGTTGCTTTCTGATTCAGACACAATTTCAATCGCAATGCAAATAAACTTATTTATATTCAAACTAATTAAAATTTCATTTTTTTGCAAAATTTTACTTCACGAAATCCTCTCCCATCAAAAACTTTACCTTATTCCACACAGCGTAGAGTTTAACGAGTTATGCTAACTCAATTAGAATTAGTTCTGCAACCATTCATCAAGACAGAAGTAATATTATGTAACAACACCTGTTTCTGCTACTGCCTCTAAAACTAACCACCGACTTGTAGCGCTGGCATTAAGAAGAGAAATCAAAGATTTATATACCAGCTTCTTATACATTATTTTAATAGTTGCAACAACCATAAAATGTGAACGCTAAAGACTTGAGAGCAAATAATGAAGATCAGGAAGTCGGATTTCTAGTATGTTTTTAGTGACGTCTTAATTATAAAGAAACTTGTGTTTTATGCTTAGTTTTGGGTAATAAATATATGAAGCAGCGGGTAGTAAAAATATTAGTAAATAGCCTACTTTGCTTGACCATAAAGAAAGTTGAAAAGATGTTTCCTGCGCTCCTAATCAACCTAAATCTAAAACATATTTAACGGCAGTTGTTTTATTTACTTTCTCTGTTTTTGTATTAAATGCGAATATAAACTAAAAGTAGGCTAAATGTATGGTAACTCAAAATAGTATAAACATAATATACAGGAGGTGAAAAATTTGATTTGTATTGTTAACAGCCATTCCACAGTCGAATGCTGTTCCTTGTGCTAATTAGACGCACAGCCTTCCTAATAATAACTACCTCCACACAAACATAAACCATGGAATCCACCGTAAAACCTTGCATAATACCAATCGAACAGAATTTAATTCCCTTTACATCGTTAATGTCTTTTACTATCTTGTTAGACGCTGCGTTACACAAGTTACCACGACGTAACTGAATTACCTTGCAACGCTATGGCCACATTCACACCGACTCGGGACCTGTGAACCACTATCGCTTTCACGCTGTGATTTACAATTTACGCTCGGTGTAAATTAGACGGACTTGTTTATAAGCGTTGCCATGGTAACGCTGCTTCCTATGTGACCCTAGCTTTCTCTGGGGAGGATATCATTGGTTTAGTGCGTGGTAAGTATTGAGTTGGCATATGAGTTATAGTAGTTTACAAATGATAGAAACAACTATTTAAGTATTAATCTTTCTAGTTATCCGAGGAGAAAGCCTGTCTAGTGGTTGCAAATTTGCTAATTTTAATGACCCTTTTACAAAATACGAAAAAGCTTCTGAAATTTCAACTTTCAATATAACCTCGTAGTTATCTTATAAAATAGTTTCATATTTCGCATTTTTATCAAAAATAAATAATACTTAAAAACTTGTCATTTAACAACTCAGACCGTTTACAAGCAGCCACTTAAGATTTATTTTAATTAATTTCTTTAAGCAGTTCAATGACTAGCAAAAACAGGTTTCGAAGTCTAGAATTAGGCAGACTTTTTACAAAAGGCCCCAAATTACGAAAATTGAAATCGTTTAGGCGAGAAAGGTGTCATTGATTAATACGCTATCGTTTATTTGTCTTTAGAAGCGCCTCTTAAAACAAAAGCGTTTGATTTTTATCTTAAAGAAGAAAATATGGTAACAATAATATAATTCACATTAAAATCACAGTCGATACAGACAAAAGGTTTTTTTTTTAACTTCGAGGCAAGTTCAAAAACACTATTATGACACTTTTAATTTTCAAATTTAGAAGCCGATGATGTTCGACCGATATCGCTTCTGATTGGTGGAGCGACCGTAAAACGAAATAGTGTCTTTTATTATTTTATGCAAAGATTATTTAAATTCTCAAAGTGATTGAATGAAAAGCTATTTTTAATATCATTGCTATATTTAACATTTAACTGTCTTTGGGTGTGGGCCCGACGTATTAATTTGGAAAAATAAAGATCTAAACGACATTGTTGCATTCTTTAGGAAAAAAAATCTTAAACAATCGTTTAGATGAATTAATAGTCTTGTGGTGTGTTTAAATTGTTTTTAAGATCCGTTTTAACTATTTAGATATAATTATTAATGGTATGGTTACCTATACATATATACCTACATAGATATATAATATGGTGCTAGATTAATGTCAATGTGGCGAAAATTTTATGTGTTATAAAATCATTTTAGACAAATTAAATAAATAAAATGAATCAACTAGGTTAAACTAACTAATGTTAATTCGACAAAGGGTTATAATTTAATCAAGTTTAAAACAGTTGTTTTACAAATTAAGGACATTTATCTTGTCAGTGCGACACCAACTTGGCATTGTACTGACCAATAAATTCAATATGATCAATTATATTTACATATAAAAGCGTTCGTAAATATTTTGTAGGTACCTAATAGTCTAGAAACAAATCGCATTATTTAAATTCGCATGCCTTAACCTTAATTCTTTTTGTTTGTTTGACTAAAATAAATCATCTACTAGGTAATACATATCAAATGTAACGAATAACGGCCGTACGACGTGTTAAATTCATTAATGCTTGATATCCCGTTATTTACTATGAATCGACGTATGAAACAACTTAATAATGCAAACACAACAATACCTACCTACTCCAGATTTCTATCTCTTTATAATCTTTATTATATTACCTTCTTTTGTTTTATACTATCGTGTTGATAGCTTGCTCACAGACTACCGTAATTCTTAGACTGTTCCCATACCTGAAACAGAAAGATTGTCATTAATTAGATGAAATTATACATTCTGCAGTAATGCTGTGTTTAGACAATTAATCTTGGCCGGGGTATACGTCATTGTTTTGAGTTTGTGAGAACGGTGGTCGGCGCAAGGCAAGAAAGCGCGGTGGAGATAAAACGGTGATTTGGTTATAATATAAGTACTATAGCGGCTTTTGAGCCAAAAGTAATGATAATGTGCAAGACATACTAAAGGGAAATATGGTTGATTCTGTAAATTTAGTAAACACATGTTCTTTTTATAAAATCAATTGGTTAGCATTAAAAATAACTAACATAAATATGCGGGTTGGTCTTCATATGGGCAGAAAAAATGAGGGCAAGATATCAACTAAGGCTGTCAATCACTTGTTTAGATACAGTGCTGATTAATTTAGTACATAATTTGCAAAATGTGCCATATATCGGTACATATGTTATCAAACACGGTGCCTAATTTAATGTCTTCTTCATCTAGTAGTTCAGTGACAGAAAGTAACAAAGTACACTGCACAAAAATGCTACATAACCTCTCGATCTAACCCGTTAGGCGCCACGTCTATTGCACGTGAGTTCGCTGCCTCGTCTCCCTTACGTCGCTACATCTTAATCTGCAAATCAAATTCCACGACCACGCAGTCGAGGCGGCATCCTGGCCCCAACACACTTTGTATCACCACCCACCCTTATCACAAGCCAATATGGTTCAATTCTGCGTAACAAATCCGTAGAACCCAACCTACGAGAGTATTATAACGACAGTATGCAGATTTAGACGACGGAGCGAAACAATCCATTGCATTATTTTATGTGCGCACTGACAAATGATTTTTAAAGAAGATACTGTATGAACTGATGCTATATAATAATGGGGTACGTAGTCTGGCTAGTCACATATTCATGGACCACCTCTATGTTTATTACTGTTTGCGTTTGTTGTTTATACGCGGGAAGATACTTAGAATGGAATTGAAAATAACAATTTTTCCGGTAATACCGAAGGTGAAAAACTGCACGGAATGAAAATTATGAAACTGTTATTCTATAAATTTGCAGGCAGGTATCTTAAATAAAAAAATCTGTATTACATATTTATTTTATTAAATTCTTGCTAAAACAAAAGCGTGATATTTACTGATTAAACCCTTTTAAAATTATTAAATGTGATAAATTATGTGGAATTAAATAACACGCTTATTTCCTAAACTTACAAAACAAACAAATAAACAGCATTGAAAATGATGTGGGGAACAAAGTGCTCTAAGAAGTAGGACAATATTGTTTTAAAAAGGAAAATCGCCCGCCGTATACAAAAGGCTATTGATTCAACAAGCAGCAGCACTACTATCTACTGCTAGTTGGCCGTTTGATAATGCTTGTAGCTTGTTACCGACACGGCCGCGTGTGGAGATCACGAAGCCTGCCCTAATAACAATAATATCCATATTTTGTAGCCAATACGGGAATAATGTGAGCCGCGGAAGGTTAGGATGGGGCCAGATAACACGCGAATGGGGATTTGCCTTTTTTAATGGCCACCATAGACGGCTCAAAGGGATGCGACCACGAATTGTTCTTTGCTCTATATTCCGAACATCAAAGGCAACCTCAATATATGAGGTTCAAGATGACACAAGTTTAAACGCTTTTGGAAAACTTAAACTAAAGTATCCGTGGGAAAACAGAACAACATCAATTTTCATTTAAACATTACAGATAAACTAACATCCCAAGACAAACGATTAACAAAGGTGTCATGTACTAAACTAATTCAGTGTTAAACTAATTTAGCTTCAAGCAGGAAGAAACGCTTATTTCAAAGCCTCTGGTTTAAACTTTGTCGGTGCGCTTGCGATTATCATACAATAGCCACTTGCGATGCAGCTCTGTTGACAGATACGCGTTTCCTGTAACCGAAATGGTCGTCCGCCATTTTGTTTTGGTATACGAACACAAAATGGATGCCACACACTTAAGGCGCGCGATTTTAAAGCAATAGTATAATGGTGCTGCCAAAAAAAGGAGTAACGGTTAGGTGGATAAGGGTTTCAGGGAAGATTAATATCAGCTTGAAGTAAGAAGGTACTTTGGTTGTCTATGTGAAAGTTTATTATCAAACACTGTTTCAACATTTTATGAAACGAACCAGTAATTTATTGTCGCTAGTCGTAAGTTGTTCTTGTTTCATCAATAATACATAATTATCTCAAAAAGAGATTAAATCTACGACGGTAAAGTAATCTTAAAAGCAATTGTCAGCCTTCACTGAAATGAGATACCAAAACAACAATACCGCAGGTAGTGTCATTTTGAATATAATTTCATCCTCTGCTACTTCTGCCGCAAAAAGTCAAAACCACAGAAATTATGTACCTACCCGCACCGGATACATGTTGAATATCAGAATCATCGAAACATTACATTTGATTATCAAATCGGCCATTATTTTCCACTTATAAGATCGTTAAGGTGTAAGATTTCGTCCGAACACAGCACGATACTTTGAATTCGGTTTTTGCGGCAAATGTTTTCGGTTTTTCTCAAAAGTTTGGAGCTTTTGGATTGTTCCTACTTTTAGAGTTATTCAAGTGCGTTTTATGTGTATTGAATAAATTTAGGCTCGAGTTGAATTCATTTCTATTTTAGTACCTACTACTTAGTTACTATTCAGTCTTCTTTCATTGATTCAATTGTAATTAAAAGGCGAAAGAGCAAATCATATTTTTATCTCAAACTCTAAATATACCTAAACCTATATAACCTTTCTGACCATGCTTTCATTTACAGATTAAAATCAATATCCTTCCAACCTTCAGCCATATATCGTTTAGAATATAATCTCAAAAATATTTCAATAACATATTTAGGTTTATGACGGCCCTGGGAACCGAACGCCGCACAGCTAAAGTCGTGACTTGTTCTAGGTAAAGTGACGTATATGAAAGCATATAAACATAGTATTTGTTTACTTTGGACTTTGGTCTCTGTGTTAAAGCGTATGTTAACATGATTCATGCCAAATAAGGCAGCGGTGAGCAAAATGACCTGTAAATAGCACGGGCTTGTATTAAAGTTGGCAGGTAGAGAATGCTTGAAGTAGATATTATTGGAAAAATAGATAGATTAAAATTCGAAACTGACGTTAGAAAGTGTTTATTATATCAGGGTACTTATGAAGTTGAAAGCAAGGAAACATAAATGTTTATGTGTATAATTGTTTAACTTTTAATTGGTGCTAACTGAGATTAAAATTGCTAGTAAGAGTGAAAGATTATTTCTTACACTTCTACTTACTATCCCAATTTTTTTAAAACCTACCTAATTTTGATGTTTCAAACAAAATGAACCTCTTCAAAATCATTATTTATAATAGCGAATCATCTGACAAAGATTGTCTCAAACCTTCGAAAAACACATAAAAACCAATTTGACTTGACTGAAAAACAACTATGGAAATCCGTTTTGTTGTTACGACTGTGGGTGTGCAGATTGTTGCCCACCAAATGGTCACCACCACGGGTTCCGCCGCAGAATCACTTACAGAACGCAATCCCAGTTCTGTTCCTTGTTTCAAACGCAATACTTCTTAATTTCGAAGCCTTTCGACAACTCTCGCGCGGCCGAAGCTCAACCCTAATGATAGTCCCTGTGGTTAAGCCATCATTACCGCTCTCCCCCTCGCACTCGGGGCATGCCATGGGAAACGGAAAGAGACAGAAAATGGAAATACAGTGATGTTGCTACGTGATCTCCATTACACTACACTGATGTTTTTCGAATTCTTTTGTTATTATTATTTTTTTGTATTTTTATTAGCTATGTGCGGTTGTGGCGTAATTTCGATTACAGTGGAGAGGTCTGAATGAAATAATCGATGGTAATTGAAGCTTATTCGAATAAAATAACGAAGGTAAGAGAGATGGGGTTTACTTTATTGAAACTTACAATGATTTTTATAGATTACAGTTTTTTGTGTCCCATCTAGGTTTTTCTATGTTTTTTGCGGTAAGTACCTTAGTTGTGTACATTTATTCACAGTCATGCTTAAACTATTGATGGGCCAGTTCATTAAATGACACTTTGACATTGAGCAGGTATCGAAAAAGGGAAACCCGTATGACATAGTGTGTATTGTTTAAAAAAACGTGAATGGTTTGGCAAATTTAATTCTACACTGATACTGAATACTGATATTTGATAAGAATTGAAATAACATTCCTAATGCATTGCGTTGTCCAAAATTTCCATAAACAATTTAGATTTAGTTTTTTTATGCATATAAAAACAACTTTAAACGTGCAGTTACTGTAACTGACGAGTTAAATTTGGATTTGTTGCGACCCTCTGTTTATAAAGTATAAAGTATTTGTATCTGCCTACATAATTGTATAAGTAAAGGGATGAACACACTGATTAGGAAAATTGAGTTTCGGTCGGTAGTTCTCAAAACGCACATTTGATTAAAAAGGTATCATTCACGATAACGTTTTGTAATTGTAGAAACAATTATCCTACAATCATTCAGAATACAAAACCAGTCTGTTTGCATAAAATTCTTTCATAATATACCGGAGTTAAATGTAAATTATGCTTTCTGATATCATGCACAGAATACATTTCGTACTTTCCCTAATTAAGTACTGCAGTACGAATGGGCTGAACCCGTTTGCAGCAATATGCTGTATTCACACGTTTAATAAAACGCATTATTAAAGAAATCAAATGGAAATAAGTGAAAATGTACCGTGTGTAACTGGCTTTAATTAAAAAAGGGGGTGGGGATATTAAAATAAAAATGGCGCCGCCCCCCACCCAATGAGGAGGCGAGCAGGTGAAGTCACCAATTAGCAACGGGACAACTTGCCACGCACATGCGCGGTACACAGTTTTTGCGCGGGCTGTCATGGCGGATTGCAATGGCGGCGGCTGTCAAAATTCGTAATGGTGAAATTTGGGGAAAGTCCAACCTTGGCGACGCTTTTCGCGCGTTGTTATTGGCCAGTATTTATTTAAGTTTCCTGTCAATCCAGTACTTTTTGTATGACTATTTATGTTTGTTTACCTATATTTAGCAATTTTTATGGTCTTGTTCTTTCAACATTTAATAAATCAAGATACTTACTTAACATTACTAGGATGTGGTACCCTACATTTCATACACGAACCGGTGTTTCTTAAACATTCAGACGATGTTGAAATATCAATAAAGGTACTATGTAATTTGTCTATAAATACAGCAAGCAAAAATACCATCAAATTTACCTATCCTACGTTTTTTATAGCCCTCAATCTTAACAAAACTTAAACGTAGCGAGTGCAAATAAAATTCATCTCTAACTAAAAGTAAGTACAAAAATACGATTTGACAATAAAAGAACAGTATTCTATACTACATGTGCACACGCACCTTGAATCAACGCAATGACCTCTCGCCATACTATCACTGCACTGCATTGAATTTCAGCGGTTTGCGGATACCAACTAACCAACTACATCACTCACCTCACCATACCGCCTTAACTCTAAAACTATAAGGTACAGATTTGAGTGAAAACAGAGATAGTGACGGAAAAAGCACTTGGTAGTTAAGTGTTAAAGCTAAAAGCGCGTTTTTTGATGCGAATCCGCGGTGACATCGACCAGAGATTTTTATGTTTTATTGATCAACAGCGAAGGCCTTTCTCAAGTTACAATTACAGATACAGTAGGGAAATAAATAATTGAACTTTTTTATTACAAAAAAAACGTATTCTTATACGATGATAAAATACCTTCCAGTTTTTGATTCCCTTTTCAGTCAATTAATGTCGAAAATAATGAAACTCGTTTAACTCGATCGATACTCTGTCTTTATCTTATCGATAGTACTCGGATCAAATCGATGATTCAAGACTCATTGTCATTGTCAAACGGGCCTTTTGACAGCTCTTCCGTGCATTCAAAAATCGACCTTAATCCATTTTTTTTAAATTGATGTTTCATTGACGTGACTATTTGAACTTAAAGTAATTTGTCGGCTGGAGTTTAAACCTAACTGTTTTGTTTTAAGGTTGGTTTTGGGTTATATTTTGGTGTGTTGGTCCTTTAATTAGCGTCATGTAGTTGTCACATCAACGCCCTCGTCGTGTCCATTTGAAAAATAAAATAGGTACATACTTAAATTACGAGTGGTTACCTCCTACATAGTTAATATGTATGTTCCCTGTTCCTTAGCTATATCTTTGTTAATTTTAAATAATGTATTTTCAAATCTAGTTAAGAATTTTACATAAAACCAATTAGATACCTACAGGCCATTAATACTTCAATATGGTATACTTACTTGAGATAAAAAAGAGTAAAAATAATTAAAATCTAGAATTCTATTAGAAAATAATTACGCGTATTTAACATCAATGAGTGCGCTAAGATAAGTGATCAAAGGGACCGAGTTCAATTCCAGTTTTTGTTTTTTTTATCTGCAGACAAGTTAGCCGTCTATAATTAAAAACTTATTTACTTTATTACAAAATGTAACTTTTTATCTACCTTAAAATATGTAGGTAGGTACCTAGGTAGGTAGGTCCCTACTCATCTAAAAAAACATTTGCAACATTAAAAACTTTGTTTTATAAAGTGAATCTAATGGATTATTTTAGGTCCTACAAACCACATCACATATTATTACCCAATAACACGTGTTTTATAAAAACCCAGCCTACTTAAAACATACAAACCCAACACCAATTGAATTGCAAAACGCAACACATTTACAACCGCCAAACTCAGCTATAATTCATTTCAATCATAGTATCAATACTTGTAAACATTAGTACTGGTTCCATCGAATAAGTCGCCTGAGTTACAAACTAGTTTGAATCACGCTTGCTAGTTATATCCAGTTGGGACTAGTTACCATAGAAGATTATGAACTAGCTGTCGCAAAGTGGAGCTGTTTTAGCAACAAGTTATACCTAATGCCTACCCGGCGATGCGTGGTGAGCTTCAATATTAACATGGTATTTTTATGTCGTAAAATGCATTTTTTATTAAGTTGGTACGGGTTGAGGAGAGGTCGAAGTCTATGCGGATTGGTAATATGTCTTACAGTTATAGGAAACTTAACTGAACCTCTTTTAATGTTGCTTCATTATGGATAAGTTTTATCAGTGTAAGAGATAAGTAGGGGCAATGCTAGACGTTTTCTCTTAAAATAGTTTGAACGTCTATCGCATTGATTGTAAAATGTCTCTCTATTTTAAGTTTTTCCTTTGAAAATACGTCATGATTAAATTCTTAAAAAGTGAACCTAACATTTAAAAATAAAAATAAATATTGACCAATCCTAGAATCGCGTCGGCAAAGTTGCTAACTAAAAAGTGGTTACGATCAATCAATTTGGTGCCAAGATATTTATTGATATTATATCGTTAAATCTTATTTAGTAACAGTTGTTGCTTGTCGACCATATTAGTATAACAGCCTAAGTTATAGTTTATATCTCAATTTAAAAGGTTTAATAAATTCTAGCAGAAAAAAACGAAACTCTTAATAAATAAATTCAAGCGGCTTGGATACCTTTTGGTTTAATGGAAAAACAACTCGTGCCAAAATCGTAAGGGTTAGAAATCTTTGTTAATATATGATTCCATTATAATCGTTTACAAAATTTATTATTGTATGGAAATCCTATAGTGTACTGGGACCGAAATCGCGTGCATAAGCTTTGAAATTAAGTAAGTGAAGATATTTTCTTCATCATTAAATTTCTAAATCATATTCTTCTATTTCATTAGTACCTTGCGAATACTTTACGACTCATCTTTCACCTAATAAAGTAAAATGTATTAACGTTAAGTCATTTCGCTCGTGAGACAAAAACGTCTTCGTAAATCGCACTCACTTATATGAAGTAACAAATAGGTATTTTTACTTTAAACAATAAAGGTAATGTACACGTTAACACACCCATTTGTTCACGCATAAGTTTTAACTGATATTATTCAATTCGAACCCTTATTTTACTGGTATTAGGCTTCAAAGTCGTATAAAAAATCGTATATGTAAAGATTTATAGCGTAGTATGTGGAGGTAAGACAAATTGTTAGAGATAATCTTTTCGCACCCGTGGAACTAGTGAGGTGCGCTTGCACATATTTTCTATTACTTTTTTCAGTATTCTCGGAACCTTGATAGATCTGAGTAGGAATGTTGATGTTTTCGTTATGCTTTACTAAACATAGTTTAAATTGAATAATAAAATAATACTTATCGAGTATATAATTAGTACGGGTGGTTAATATTCAGAAAAACACTAATCCCCGCTTTTAATCTAAAAGTCATATTTTATACGTCATTACAAAGTAATTAGGTACAACTACAAACCCTTGAAAGTTTTATTTCAAATAATCAATAAAATTCAGCAGCTATATTGCTGAGGGACAAATACTGCTACTTAACGATTTAAAGTTATTTACTTTAATAGCATTTTATTTTACTTTCATAACTAAAGATAGATCTTATTCGTCCCACCCTGCTTCATAACTTAAGGTAAATCAGTCATAAACTTAGATATTGCATCAAACGTAGCACCTGTTTAATTGCGTTATCATAAAACAAAAGCATAGTTTCCACAAAGGGCCCACAATTCAAGCGTGGTCATGCGTCCCACAGTGTAACAATATCATAAACAATTTAGATGTATCACTGCCTATTCGTGTACGGAGCAGGTATCGTAAAACGCTGTGTCCGTCGTAAACACATAGCAGGGGGTGATAAGAGCTGGATGTCGCGTTGACGTACAATTTGTAGTTTTGACGACATTCAACCTTGTACGTGAATTTTAATTATGTTAGTGTGTTGTGTGAATGGAATTCAAATTAGAAATAATAAACTACATGCAGTTTGGAGTTAATGTTAACCGCAACGTTCTACTAATAATGTAGGTATATGTTTTAGCTTGTACGAAGGATGTCAGAATATTTAACTGTTACAAGCAGTAACATCAAAAATAACTTTAATTCAATTTGTACATGTGGATAGAATAATTCCCTTTATATCAAATTAAATGCTATCATAAACATTAACTACGTTGTTTAACATGTCCACGAAAAAACTCCACTCCCTAATGTCACCAATGTTACCTATAACTGTTAAAGCATTTTGATCTTTTCTTAGCAATACTAATTATAATTTTTACGGGCATGTGAATAATCTTGGCGCTATAACTACCGTCAAGTTTTTTAATATTGACTTTGAAATTGTTCCCAGATAGCTTTAAGTAGGATGTTTAACTTTTGAGAGAAGATAATAATATGTGTTTTACATTTTTTTAGTTCCTTTAGTTTAGTTTTGAAGACAAGAAGTCACTGTGGTGATGTTGATAAGAAAGATAATTATAAAAGACTAATAAGAACAAAGCCTATATCATAATATTTTGAATTACAAGAAGTTTTTTTTTTTAAATTCGATCATAAAATGAACAGTTTTTATAAAACACGGGAATAACAAAAGATTTCAACACCTTAAATCATTTGCGTGACATATGTAAGTCGCGTATTAATTGTTACAATTTCTCAAGATTCACACCTATACACTTTAAAATATCCCTCGTACTAGGAAGCTTCTAGGCGCCTACCACTCAACACCTAGGCCCTAGGTAATCTCTGCAGCGTATTATTCAAAATGTATGCACATCGAAAGCCCAGCGAAAGCTCGGAGCTTTTAATGTTAATCTGGTATAATAGATAGCAGCTTTCGACGGCTACGAAATAATATTTTATAGCTGCGCTTGCGGCGAATTGAGGGTGATAATCGCAGATTGTGTCGTTTAGATAATTGTAGGTACTCAGGGGTGAGAATGAGGCTCTTAATGTTACTAACAAACTATCTATTAGGTTACTTGAGTTTTACTGAGATGTTAGATGTAACATTTTGAATGCAACAAACAGATTTACTAGCTATATACCTTTCAGTAATTAAACTTTAGTAAATAAGCAATTTTAATCCTAGTAATGTAAATTGTTAAAAATATGATTGTGACTTGTTGTACATAAAAAGGAATTACTAACGAGTTTAAACAGTAACCGACAAGGTATAAAGTACATTTTTACTACGCGGTTCGTATTATTTTGGCTATAAAATCTGTCATCAACTTTGTAGAACCTTGTTCACACAACCTCGAGTAGTCTACTAGCTATAGATAATAGGTCTTATAACACTAAAATACCTTCCTATTGACCCCCTTTCTTCGGATTTAGAGGCAGTTAGGTGAAAATGTACGATCGTACGAAACAAAGGTCAGGAGTATGATTTATGTCGCTGACTGTACTTAGGAGAAATTGACAAGAATACAGTGTCGGTGTTTGTCACGGTTTTAAAGAAACGTATGTTATAGGAGATATACTCTCTTTGCGAAGAAAATATTAAGTTTATAATAAATGGAAAAAGAACAGTCAAAATTGTGTTATGCACGAGTAATTTAAGATTGTATCTAATTAGTTTGAACGTTAAAGCGGCAGATTCTTTAGCTAAAATTAAAGCTTACCCAAAGCTTGGTCACTGCTCAAAGTTCTTGTAGTGCGATGATTATCTTACCTGAAAAGATTAAAAAAAACAATTAATTGGTATTTTAGATTCGTTTCTATGTCACAAAACAAACTCCGTTTTAATAATTAATTGATTTAATATTTAATTGTTAGGTACTATTACAAAATATTTTTATTTTAGTAAAAAAAGTGGCAATTTATCGAAAACAGTAACCATGTAAAAAACTTTAAAATTCTTATCACAAAACTTGGCTAATGATAGACGTCGCAAAACATCTCATTACAGGGGTATTCCATAGAATTTCCTAGAGGTTTGTAGGAATGTGAGCAAAAGTGATTGGTGCTGCAACCCGTTAATTAGTTCCCATCTAATCTGAAGATAATTATGACTATCCTGGGATACCGCTCCAATCTAGGGCTGCTAACACTCATAAAATATTTTTTCATTTCGACCAAATTTTTTACTGGGTTTTAAAAGGAGATTAACCTTAACAAGAAAATAAAAAAGACTTTTACACCTAAGATTAGGCTAGACACTTACATTAAATACGTTTTTTAATTATGAATATTTTATGACATATAAAATAGGTACCAGTTAATTAAACATTTTAAAGTTATTATAATGTAACTTACATGTTCCAATAAAAAAGATTAAGTTACTATTTATATCGTTCTTAAACACTAGATTAAACTGTGGAATACAACAATGTTGAACATTTTAATTGCAATTTATTATTTCTTAATAAAACTTCATATTTATAATTACTTTTATGAATTTAAAAAAACCTTTTTAGATCAAGTTTAATCATACTGTAATTCATATCCTAACTTTATGATTCGAGTGGCAGCCCTAATAATGAAAAAAAAATAGTTCCGCGTCCATTACAAGTTGCAACCTGTTTCTCCATCATTCCAACAGAACGTACAGACAGACGGACAGACCGTCTCTACTAATAATAAGTTAACTCTCTCATCCTTCTGAGGATTCAGTACAGTTAGCAAGAAAAGATGAGGTTTTTACAGGTACAGCCATTTGCATTGCTTTACTGGAAATCTCGTTTACATATAGTTTTACTCAAATATGGTGAATCTAAAAGGAATAGTCTGTTTTACTACTCGTCAGTGATAGCCCGTTGTAACAGGTATGTTTTTACAACTTTAATAAAAGTTATAGTTGACAAACAAATTAGCTTGAACTTTATTTTACTAAACTGATATTAGCAATCTTCTTAATCTTGCTAAAGTCTACTTACTTACTATAGACAATTTAAAGCAAATTTCCCCGTGCGCACTAATAGAGTTCTGTCGATACCTGTACTCTGGCCTCACTCGGGCACCGTATCTAATTAATTTCTAAGCTACAATAACATGACAGAGCCTAGCGATGTGCTTGTACAGGCGACAACAAAGGTGTTTCCTTAAAAAAAAATCGAATGTTCTTTTTTATATTTGGGATCTGCCAAAGTTTTCGTCAAACGTATGAAAAGCCGTTTGGCTACAGAAGAAGTTAGCATACATAAAACAGACACGAATAGTGTCTTTGCTCTATATTAAGTTAAAAAAAAACAAATTTTATATGAGTATATTGGTCTAATAAAAATTTCAAAAAATAAATACTTGGAAATTGGTACAAATAATAAGTGTTGTAGATTGTATAGGTCGTATTACTGGGACGTTCTAGTAGATTATTAATGAACACACGCCCTGCCGATCCCTTTATGTAACCATGCGCGTGCGTCGCTGTAAGAAAATTGCATCTCGCTGCGATGAAAACCGTATGAAATGAGCTTAAAACTGTAGAGCTCTTTTGTTGTGCCGTCCTTTTCTTAATTGTGTTATTCATTTTTATATTAACAGGCACTTATTTGTGATTTACACAGAGGCTAAGAGCTGCGCTACCAAACTGAAGCTTTCAGGTTAAATCATGAGGAAATACCACCAATTTGACAAGCAGCTAAATGAACTTTTGCCAAAGTCTTTATAACAGTAAAAAGTAGGTACCTTTTATGTTAATCTTGACTATATTCTATTTATATACCAAAGTTCATACAATTCCACTGAGCATTTGTGGCGTAGATCAACAGGAAAGTCTTCACACACTTGCAGTCATCGATCACGTACCGAAACTCTAGTTTAAAACTTCAAGGCAGATTCTGCTGCAGCTAATTATAAAGTTTGTCTATTTCGTCTAATTTATGTTAATTTAAGCACGGCTTGTATCGTAAAACTTGATGGAGCGACCCCGTGTAGTAATTGTGTACATTAAAAGTCGATAAAGTCAGTGTTATCGTTCAATGTGTTATACGCATAGTTTAATGGGAGCTTTATAGGAGTTTATGGCTTCAGTAGAAAGGTCAGTAGCTATTTACTGGGCGAGGATTTAAAGGTGGTGAAATGTTTTGTGTTAAGACCCTAATTTGGTTGATTTTGTAAAGTTTTTTGCGTTTAACTTATTTGTAAGACGCGTATTTACAAACGCGATAACATTTGTTCGTCTGAACAGATTCGTTCCTCGTAAGTATCCAACTGACTTATTGTACTTGTGATTTCCACAAAATAAAGGTTTTTTTTAATAATTCAAAATTATGTTGTGGCTTAATTTGTTAAAATTGTATTAAGGATTTGTAATGAATACAATCAAGGTGTTATACAATGTAAGTATATTAAAATGTGTATTTTTAATTTTCCACTTGCATTCCAATATTGTACAATTTCACAGTAGGTACATAAATGCTACGCGAGTGATGCAAAAAGACCTTATAAACTTAATAATGCTATTTCATACTTAATAAAAGGTAATAAACAATAAAACTGATAGTAGTCTCTACTATATTGCACGAAAGTTATTAAAAACTTGATTAATAAAAAAGATTATGTTTTTAACGTAGAAACAGTAGTAGCAAAAAGTCGGGATTAGTTACAAAGTTGGTAAACATTAAAACTTTAGTACAAATTGTCAATTTGCGCCAGAAGGCTATTTATAATAAAGACTTTTTGTAGGAATTTTGAATAAAACAGTCTTCTTAATTGGTTAAAGTCTAAGTACTAGTAATATCCACTCGGGTTCACTATAAGTATTATTGTACCTCTAAATTGTCATAAAACGTACATTTTAATTAAAACACACGAAAATTAAGTCGTCAAAAGTTCGACATAAAAATCTTGTCTTTCCATTAGATAACTGATATGGTAAAAAACGTATGACCAGTCAGTGCGTCTGTCATAGATGCTAGACGTCGTATAAATAATTCATAAGCCTGTATAAATGCCTATGTAATGTTCATAAAAACTGGCGTAAGTACCACATGTAAAAGGAAAGGGGCTGACAAGTATTTTTAGGTCAGATGTATTTATTCAAAGTCAATGTCTCAGTTCAAGTTATTGATTGTGGGAAATGAAATAAGGTCCCATCTTAATTAATAGACAATTGTTTTTTTTATATCGACATTTTTTTTCGAAACAGGCTTCTGGTAAGTACTGCTTGTAATATACATAGGTGACTGTAACGTTAAGTATAAAACATGTGAATAAGTATATCACAAACCCAATTTCTTCATCTTTGAAAACTTTAACTACATCTAACAATGAGCATCTAAATATTGTTTTCTCATACCATCTCTCAAAAGTACAATTCGGCCTAATAAAACATCTGAAGTAAGCTACTTACACCATTAAAATTCGCTCTTTTCAACTCTCCGGCGAAGCTATCAAAAGCCACTTAAAACTAAAATACCTAACGGGACCATGCATTACAATTGGATCTTGCATTAGGCTGTACAAAGTACACGAGGGAACATGCCCATTGGAGATAATCGCATGGTCACCATTTTGAACTGTCACTCAAAACTGTAGGAACTATTATTAATAATGACCGCTGATTTTGAGATTGTCTATTAATTTGAGATTTAAAAAGTTTTTGCGATGCCTACTTTGTATCCTGTCTTAGAGTTAAATATTATTAAAGTGCGTACTTATAATCCTTGAATTGTATTAATCCAAGATATTAAATTTTTATGTTTATTTCCCTTATACTTACGAGTAATAGTCATCGTATTAGAATTTAAGCTGATAAATAAAATTTGACAATTACCTACATTGAAACAGTATCTTCAATTCATAATGGTTCAAATATTCTATATTCAAAAAATAGGCGTATACTATATATTCTATC
This sequence comes from Emmelina monodactyla, assembly GCA_916618145.1. Classification (NCBI taxonomy): domain Eukaryota; kingdom Metazoa; phylum Arthropoda; class Insecta; order Lepidoptera; family Pterophoridae; genus Emmelina; species Emmelina monodactyla. Next base: position 1,665,379 of record OU745300.1, read on the forward strand.
TATCAAACAATGATGCGAAATATCTGACCTTCTTTCTTCAATCTCAAAAACAGCCAGTCATCCACGCAGTTCTTGGCACCATAACAAAAAAGAAAAAAAAGAGATAACACCAATATTCAATTTAAGAATCATTCTTATTTATTGTCCGGCTAAAAAAGTAGGTACCATGGAGAATTGGTTTAGATTGTGATTAGTAGAACACTTGGGATCGCAAGTTGTTTTGCACTACATTGTGTCTGATTCATTGCATTTAGCAAGTACTTAAACGATAAAGACCTTTTTGCATGTTTAGAATTAGTAGTAGTATAATTTGATTATTTTCTTAGAAATAAAAAAAATATTCAATTAACAACGTAAAAACCATTTATATTCAGTTAATTACTATTCAAAAGCATTTTAGTCTATTTATTTGCGGTCTAAAACACGTTCCTAATTCAAAAACAGACCTTCGGCATGTGCGCCGGAGCAGAGTTCGTTCACTCGTCACACCCCTACCATGGTACAAAGTCACATAATTACTATACTTCCACTATTGAAACATTCCTTATACATTGATCACTGACTACTACTCATTAAAGTCCCCTTACATACAAACTCGGAAATGGACGGCGAATAGAAATATGTTAACGAGTTCTGCGCAAACGCATCGCTCAATCATCTTATCTATTACAAGCGACAATGCCTTTTAATTATGGTCGTGTTAATTTTGCATTCAATTTATGATTAACGACAGAAAGTTAACGATGACTTATTTAATAATTAAGTAAGTTTTTGCGTATGTAAACTTTTAATATAAGCTGAAGTGACAAGCTTTTTAATTAATATCTTCAATATGAATTTGTCCGCGAAATGGTAATGAAAAATTTATGCTCGCGCGACACTAAATAATAAAAAACTCGGGACACGATGAATAAATTTATTGTTTGCAGAATCCAATGTGACTCATTATAACCGAGAATAAATCGACAAATGTATTACTCTCGGAGCCTCAAAAAAAGGACCAAACAATTTCGAAAATGATACCTTACATAAAGTTATGGCAAATCACAAATCCGTGAAATATACATTGAACCGGAATATACATGTATCATTTGTCATAACCGTAACTAATCGGTCGAGGTCAGTTGGCATCTTAAATTCGGCTGAGACGCCTTAAATCTTAAGCCTGAACCCAACGAAACATAAAGATGTAAACCACCCAACAAGCTAACATGTAGAGCAGGAAAACGTCCAAATCAACAGGTTTAATAAAATCGTATTAAGCCAGTTAACATTTTTTCATCATAGTAAAATAAATCACACACGTACAGATATCACTTAACTGAGCCTATAAAATGCTTGTAAATGTCAAATATGTTAAAAGATAACCCATTCGCGGATGGAAAAAACTTTAGCACCCTATAAAGGTACCTATCCATGCGAGTTGTTTTGCTTTTGCGCAGGCCCTTATTATGCAGAGTTGCATCTTGTAATGCCGGTCGCACACGGACTCACTTGAACTAGTATCAATAATTCTTCGTCAGTTAAAAAGCTCAATCTTAATTTATTATAAAATTGTAAAATCAATAGTTGGTATCTACGAAGACAGTTAAAAGATATGATACAAGTTAAAGACGACACCTTACAAAACTGATAAAATAGTGTGTTTATTTTTAAATGGCTATTACCTCAGCGGCATACCCGATTATAATGGCTACTGCGAGAGTCTTAGTAACATTACTGACACATAAAAATTTAAAAGCCATCATTCATCAGCCCCACTGAAATCTTGTCAACTATTTACTAACATTTTATAACAAATGGTTATGTTGTTATTTGATAAGACAATTCGTAACTTTTCGTAGATTATGTTTTCTGAACTCAGCTCTATCGTTTTTTCTTACTGTTCATAAACAGCCTTTTTTAAATTTCGGTGTTGAATGTCATTGCAGTTTTGAGCTGTCAATGTCAGTTGCGACCAGCCGTGTTCCGTGCGCGCTCGCCCTTACGAGTCAGTGCCCGCGGCGAAATGGCGACTACGACACTTACACTCGCATTGTTTGATTTATTTCTACCACTGCCCCTTTACAAGTGATGATGGGCCTTAATATGCTAACTGGGGTTTACAGTGTGTTGGTATTAGATGTTTAATGTTAAAACTTTATTTTCCTTACTTTTATAGCTGATGTTTTATTTTCGAAATAAGTTGGAAATCTGAAGTTCCTTTCATCTCGGTATCTAGAAAACATGCCTAAGTTTATAAAGCCATACTAATAAAGCTCCAGAAGGCGTTAGTTCAATTTACTACTTGTAAAACATCTCTTAAATATCCTTTCCCTAAACATTGTTAGCTACTATAGTTAATAATACTAGTAAGGAATAATAATGGCACAAAATACCTTTATTAGACTTGGCCCCGAGTACCTTACGTGACCGGACATAGAAATTAAAGAATTATACCAGTGCGTGCTTTTATATGTACGGAGTGCAAATTTCGCAGTCAACGAACTTATAATAATAATAGACTTTCATGACTGACAAAAAAGACATTTCAGATTCAATAGGCACCTACATTTTAATTTAATTTGGGTACAAAAAACTCGAAAATTTGTTTCCAGTAATAACTTCTTGTAATTTAGCCTTTGTGCCTTAAAGCAAATACGTTTCTGACTCTCTTAGACCACGGCACATCTATTCAAACCAAATTAAAAGAACACTCAATTAATCTTAGTACAATCTTGCGTTTAGACCCGCAGTTAACAAGCTGGTCGTTTATTGGTCTGTCACTGGTGACTGGCAAGCGGCGTCTCGACGATTAATGAATTCGAGGCTTTACCTTTGACACGAGCCTGAGAGCCTGGTGGCGGGCTCTAATGTTAAACTCGCAATTAGCTAACGGAAAAATGAGGGAATGTTGATAAAATGCGAATGAGCTATTTGCTGTAGGACTGTACATGATTTGTGGATAAACACTAATGTTGTCATCGACACAATAGATGAAAGCGTTTATAATTAATGAATTAAAAACAACATAAAACTAATAACTAATTTCTTCTTACGTTGCATTAAAGAAATCGTCGAAGACCAAGCATAAAACACAGAATACATAATAACCGTATATCCCTCAATTATTTCATAACCCATCAACAAAACTTCTAATTTCCAATTCGATACTCCAATCGACAGAATCGATTATCACGTCTTAATTCGATTTTTTATACACAATTTATCATTTTCGTGTCACTAGTGATAACGATCAAGAACTATAAAATAAACATTTTTGACTAAAATTATGACGACACATAATGACCAAATGATGGGATATCTGTGAAATATATCTGATAAACTATAAATAGTTTTCTAATAATTAAAAATATAAGGTCAAATCAGCATGCAAATGGATATTTCACATTCTAAACAAGCATTTTGGTTTCAGTCAAAAAATGGCCATTTGAATATTTACGCCTCCGCTAGAGCCAGGCTCTAAGATAACACGATAATTAAGTTTTAAGTATATTTTAATGAAATTCGATATGACAAAGATATTGATCGTATAAATTAAAGTTGTGAGCTCTCAGTTGAAAATTCATAAGCTAGATCGTTTTTTAACTTATATTAACTTTTTTTGAAAACATCCTTTCCTACTCCAAATAATTTGTTTTATTGCGAATACACATTTCATTCAACTTTCTACCACAAACTTAAAACAATATCATATTTTATGTACTAAATACTCTAATAAAATAATAAATAATATCGCTAAAAGGCTGAGGAAACGATAAGTCATAGTAATCGTTATTTTTCTCTAGAGTTGAGCTAAGTTACAAAGTAGACGTTGTAATATTTTCTGTAAGTACGAGCATTCTTGTAATATGTCAAGTGCAATGGGAACAATGTGTGGAACCAACGCAAGTTAACAATGTAACGTTCTAAGGAAATTATCATTAACACGAGAGACTTCTGCCATGGTACGTTTTTAAAGTAATGCGGAGATGACGGAGACGGTATTCTAAAGTCCTTGAGAAATCACGTCTGAACATTAACATGGCAAAAGTATTTATTAAACTATATATTGCAAATCAAAGTGATCAATAAAATGAAAGTTAATGAATTAGTGTCATTAACTTAAAGTTATAGTGTACACAACGATGTATTGAAGTTTTCCTTGCTTCAATTCTATTGACAAGTTTCATTAATTTGCATTTAAGTTTCTTACTTTACTCACGAATTAGACAAATCAATTAAAACTTCAAAAGGAAGTTATAATAATTTTATAGACTTTTTAATTTATGTCGAAAAATATTATGAGTTTTCTCTGACCCAAATACTCAATTAAAATATTCGTCGCGTTAGGCTTTAAAACAGTAGGGTTCTTTTAATCAGATTGCTATCACCACTTAAATATACATTTTAACTCTATCATAATCTAAAACAAATTATTAATATAAATATCATACATAACACACTTTTATGATGATTCGTTGACATTAATACGATTATAAATATAGGTCAAAAGACATCATAATCTTAAACGCGATGGGGGGGAGAAACAAATAAAAAAAAAATTGAATATTTAAACAATTTATAAAAGTTTTCATTTATTACGTATTTTAAAGCTTTTGTCAGTTATTATCAACTAAATAAAATCTACGTACTAAAAACAGTAATACTGTTAATACTGTAATTATACTTTTAACCGTTTTACAGTTCTAATTACACATCGTTTTTGCAAGTTTCTGTATTTTATTATGCATTTTTGTGTAGACTTTACTCCGTGCAATGTCAATATTAAAGGTTTTTAAAGATGTTCGAATTGGCGTTAGGAACTTTCTTTCTGAATAGCAAAAACAGCTTAACAGCCGAAACCTTTTGATCGGGAAGGAAAACTAAACTACAAAGTTAAACTACTAAAACTAAAAAGTTGATGGTGATCTACATAAGTTCATAATAAGCGTTCAATTTCGCTTTATCACTATTCATTTTTATGCCAAATCTTCTTTTGAAACCTTTAACTTTCCATGTAGATTTCATTTTTCAAACTCGCACCCCAAACGCCGGATTAATTCAAGGCACAAGTTCATCAACTCCGGCGCAGCCACGGGCGATTATTTGTAATTTGTGGCAATTAAATAATAAAAAATAAAAGTTGAATTACTCATGAAACTATTGGTGCCTATTGAGTTTTTCTGTCTGAGACGAATCGGAAATAGAGGTAACTGGTTCTAGAAAACACCGATCGGGTTAAGGTGATGAGATGTTAATGAAAATAGTAATGTCGTGTTTAATATTTTAACTTTTGTACATATTTTTATTATCATCGTAACGTGAGGGGTCGAAAGCTATAATTACAATAAAAATTCTTAGATGTCAACAAAATACATAGAGTTAACTTAGCAATTTTTTTTTACTTGTTTTGTTATTTTATATGCACACTGTATTAACTATTCGTTTACCATTATCTGATCTACAAATCCTACAAATCCTTTTTAAAAAATAGGAACTACACCTTAAAGCTTTAATATGAATTAATTTGATCGTAAACGAAGTCGGCCCGACCGTCTAACGGACTAGAAAACTTTGATTGCCTACAATTTGGGAAAAAACCTACAGTTCAATTCAAGAGGATTCTCATGCATTACATAGCTGTTGGTACCGTCGCTAAATACTGTGACGAAATCAATAACTCGTGTTTGTATGTGTTTGAATAGTCTGATAGTATTTGATTTACTTTTAAAAGAAGGAAATATAGTAGAGTTTAGGCAATGAAATATTTAAAGACATTTTGTTTATACATATTCTGACACGGATGTGTCATTTCAAATTCAAAATTAATTAAAAACGAATTAAAATACGGAAATAATATATAAAACCATTTTACAACCTAAAAGTTCACAATAAACCTAGATAAAACTAGTAGCTTCTGCACTTTCAAAAAAATTTTTTTTAATAGTAGTTATCATACAAGTGGTACACTCAGGAAACGTAATAAAAAAGTGGGTAGGTACGCAAACTCAAAATTTAAGCTTAATATAAACATTAATTCATTTAATTATCACACAAATTCGCGGGTTAACGACAGAATTGTGAGTAATTAAAAATATATGAAAGGTATAACAGATTTTATGAGTTTTCTTAAACTGGTATAATGTATTTTATTATGACAATCGTTTTATTTATGATCGTATGCAAGAACACAAACAGACAAACGGCTCTAGGCTATAAAAACTTTAAATATTTTTTTGAGATTCAGCATATCATTTCATATTTAGTAGGTAGGTACTTATACAGTAAAAAATATATTATATTGAAATTTTATACTCGTAACGGCAATTAAGGTAGTAAACCCCTTAAATAAACTCAAATACTCGTAAAAACAAGTATGCAAATACAAACCATAAACATATATTTAAAATAATAAACAAAAATTTAAACAAAAAACCAATACAATTTTTGTTTTAAAAACTCAATTGTCTTTTAAATGCAAAACGGATCTTCAAATTAGTATCATAACAATGCAAAGTGTTAACAAATCATGTTTTTTAATTAATTCCGATCATAGCTGGGAGGCGCACTGCAGAATAAATATTAAATATTCGACGCCATTATTCATTAACACAGATTCGATTAATTTTAGACTGTTGCTATTACTTAGCGGTACTTTATTGGTTGGATGTATTTTTATGTTTTACTAGCTTTCCGCCCACAGCTTGCTTGCATTTTTACTTTTCTTCTATATCATGTTCTCGACTACTCTGAAAAATTTGAAGGTCAATATTAAGTTAAAGTTAATTTCGTAGTAAATTACTTAAAGACGTTGTAGAAATGTTCTTGAAACTCGCATAATGACTTTCGTAAAAATGTTTTTTTTTATAAGTCAGGAACAATTGCAGTGACTATAATCAGACAACACTCGAATCCGGATCTTACGCAAATTGTCAATATGATTACGAGCTTACTGACACGCAATATCCAAATTAAACTTAATGTGACATAAGTTCTAACAGCTGTCATTTTACTAAAAAACAAGATAATATTAGAGATTTTCATAATCTGTCAAAATTATAGAGCCAGCAAAACAATAATCTGCAAAGTAATGACACTAAATGACAAGAAACCAAGGGAAATATTTTATGAAAATGTTTTTTTTGGATGACAGTTCTGTAATTCTTTTACATATGTTCGAGTTGTCACAAGAAACCCAATTAGGTACACGTACTTACAAAACAACTTTACATTTTTTATATTAAAATCAACCTTCTAATAACTGCCTGTATATTGTCAATTGTGTCATTATTTAGACTTTAACCGACTATTATTGAAGTATTATGTTTCCTTATAGCGACTACGGTGATCCTTTTTTTGTTTGTTTTTTTACTTTGATCCGTCCGCGTCTGGCCGTAGGTGTCGGTCGATGATTAGATGTGTGAGAGATTGGAATCGAAGGCGGATAAAAAGGTTTTGTTTTCAAATGAAGTTTGAATAAGATTACAAGTGCTTGACGTATTAACAGGGTATCTGGCTTGTTTTAGTTTTGAAAACAAAATTTAGATCACTGTTACTTAAGCAAACAAGGTTTGGAAAAATATGTTAACGTCAAAGTCGTAAATATTAAGATAAATACGAAACAAAAGAGAATGCAATGTTATACTTGTAGAGAGCTCATTACATTTAAATATGTCGATTTGACGAAAGCCTTTGTCTCTCTACATCACACAGAAATCTAAACAAAAGGCTCCCAACAACGCCCAAAACATACAATTTCCATCAGAATGGAACAAACCGCTAGACCAAGATGGCGGTTAAGTTTTTTATCCATCATTATATTGTGTTTTTTATCTCGTCATTATCCATACCGTATCCCTCTTCGTTCCGCAGTAATGATATGAACCAAAATTATAAGGCCGTGGGTTTCAAGCCACTATTAACATACCTAGCCTTATATTTCGTATATCATTTGAGTTTTTGGAAATAATGAACACTGTAGACGCTTAGATAGAGGCCCGCTGGATATGATTATGCCACGGTTGTTTTAGTTCAGATGGGGTTCCGCAGGGTTCTATATTCGGACCATTTTTGTTTTTCGTTTATATAAATTGGTGACTATTTTGATTCTGGGAATCTCGTCTTATAAAATAAAAACCTCTAGTAATTTAGTTTGTATTTTCAACATCTTCCTCATTCTATAATTTACAACGCTGACAATTATGCACTTGAGCATTGAGCAAGGTATTAAATGAATAGGGCAAGACAAATATTTTTATTAACACATCAATAGCTAGTTAGTGATGATTTAAATCAAGAAATATGTATTCAAAGTAGAACGTGTAATTAACAGACATTAATTTAAGTGAAGATCCATTAAGACACCATTTTGAATATACAAGAATGTTTGCTTCGAAAAAAAACGCAATTTGTTTCAAGATATTAAATACTGTTGATATTTTTTATGTTATAGCAATCACATACCAATGAATTGTGGGTCAAGTTTTGCTGTTAGTTTAACTATCCAAAGATACTTTCAAATTAACTAGCGAGTTACAATTTGTACCTACGCATTTGCGTATAACAAATTCTTTGAAATTCACAGAAAAACCATAAAACTTGGAAGACATTTGAAGCAGTTCCATTAAAAAAGTTAGCTTTTTTATTCAATTTGGTACAAAAATTAGAGCTGGTTGCGAGATACCGACAATGACACAGTGGAACCTGTAATTACCCTGCTCCCTCCTTCCGAAACGAAATTACCACCAACCATTAAGCACTATCTCAGACTTATAAAAAGACTTGACCGTTGAAAAAACATATCTCTGCTTTACGACCAATAGCAGCCGTTTGTTGGCAACAAATGAAAATCAACTTTAAATTCACATCAGTAGAATTCAATTAAGAATGATCAACTTTAATTTTTTAGCCAAAGCATCCGAATGACGAGGAGTTTTTAAAACTGTAATCACTCCAGTCTAGATTTTATAATCTATATTTAATTTATTTAAAATTGCCATCTGAGGAACCACCACAAGAAACCACGTACGTTTCCAAATAATATCTTTAAATCCTGACAATTTTGTGACGAAAAAATGTTTAATTTACTTTTTCGGTGAAGATATTATTTCTGTAAGGTTTAGTTTCTGATATAAATGAAACTTTATCCTAGACTTTTACAGCTATTAATAGTGCTTTGAGTTCTGAAGCCACTACAGTCTTCTTTCCTCGTTGCTTTTTTATTGTGACTAATAAAATAATGATTATTTAAAAAGAGCATTAGTGTTTCTACGAACACAGTGACTCACAGAAACTCCTGGAGGCTTTTAGGATCCATAATTACTGAGGTACCTACATCACCGCTGAGATTGATACAAATAGTTTCAAAACAGGGTTTCATCAAAAATGTTTGTGCTTCTTACTTAAAATCAACCTTAATACGTAGGTAATGTCATTCAAAATTTCTTCTTTTATCGGTACATTAGTTCTGTGACGGATTAGGTACTTAAGGTTAAAATATTACGTTTGCGAAGGTTACAGAACCTTATAAGTTGATGGTTCCACTCATCCATGCCTCTTATGTAGAAAATTACTTTTATTAAAACAATAATATTTCATGCAATATTAAAACAATATTGTTTCATGCCATATAACTAGTTTTATAAATTGCTCATTTTAATTGCACAACAGTCGAGACATTTGACCCTAATAAAACTAATTGAAATATAAACAATTACATTGATATTAATTTTAATAGTTTTTTTATGACAGAAGATTGCACGGTGGATGTTTTTCAGTTTTCGACAAAATAAAATCATTTAAAGTTTTAATTGAACAATAACTTGATCTTAACAAAAGGTTTATATATTTTTTACAGTTGTGCAACGTTTTGTTTCCCACAAGATTGTTAATAAATGGTATCAAATAAAGAACATGAAACTAGGCTTGGGTCGTGACTTCTGTCGCTTGTGGCCGGTGTAATTGTCGCAGTGGTATGGTGGCAAAATAGGGATAGTGGCGAACCTGGCAAATGACGCCAAATATGGCTGCGCAGGAGTCACGGCCTCGCGTATTGCATGCGTGCTTGTTTCCTGGACCATATATTTTTTATAGAGGTAATAATACCAACATTTATGAGATGAATCATTTGTGGCTGAAACAACGTTGGAGGTATATGAAATATTTGTATTGTTTTCCAGTATTAAAGAGAGAGAGTATAAAAGTACTGAATCTTACAAGAAATAGTCCCTAACACTATACGAAAACGTATTCAAAACTCATTAAAAAGTTAGATGTGGTATCCAAAAGCAGATGTATTCCAGACGTCGCCCCATTTTATTATTTAATTACGAGACAGTGGTCCCATCTTCTAAATTAGGGTCCCTAAGGGCACTGTGAGAGTAGACTACATACCAAAGCTAAGTCCAGCATTCCCAATTACAGCCATATGCGGAGGCATCCATTGTACTATGTTACCGAAGGCATATAGTTAGTTAGGGCTTGAATTGGAATCGCACGAATTTTATACTAGATGCCTATATATTGAAGTAAATTGGAAGGGATTAATATATGGCGAGTATTTTGTCCGGTTTATGTATTGTGACATGCATGTAACTAGCTATTGAGATGGTGCGTTCATTTAAAGTTATTGTAGATAAGGTTAACTATAAAGTGATTTGTTTTATTCATTTTGTTAACGAGTGAGTTTAAGTAGAAACTACTTTAAATGTCACAAATACTTACTAGCTACTATATACCTATATCTAGCATGTTTATACAAATAAATAGAACCCTTATTTTACGACAACAACTTACAATTGAAATAAGCGTCATAACTCATCCCCATTCCAATAATTGAGTTTAAAAAAAGTTTGCCAACGACGAACGCAAAACATCACTTTTTCCCATAACAAATAATCGACGACCGACAATTTCTATGTCTATAAAATATGATCAAATCAATTTTCCCAACAACAATAAAAACTAAGTCAAACCACAGTATATTGAAATAAACCGATTGCTTTTTCGTCTCTGACAAATTGCGATAGTGTGGCTTTGTGATTGGCCGACGAAAACAATATGGCCGCCTCGGGAAATGACGTCATTAGAGTCAACATTAAAGTCTTTTAACTTGCCGTCTATTCAGCCTATGATAGATGGGAACCTTTTTTTAATTTCTTCGCGTCACTGGTGAAACTTTTTAAAAGGTCTCTGTAAGTGTTTTGGTTTATGATTATAATACTTTTATATTTATAACTATCATAGTCTTCTTATGACTGTTTTGTTCAATCTCCCCTACATGAATGTTATTATTAATACAAAAAACATAGAATAAGTAGCTAAATTTTTTCATTTTAATGTTTCGAAAACCAAGTCGACTCTATAAAAAATTGATAATTAATCACAGAAGCTAAATTAATTACTCAAGGAACATTAAGACGTAAATGGATTTAAAATGTCGATATTAAGTTTTTTGAAAGGTGGCAAATTTCTTGTTCCTCATTTATTTTGTGATAAAGTTATAAGTTACCTTTCAAAGTCTTACCGCCGGTCGCTAATTGATAGCTCTTACCAAATATTTTATTTATTGTAAACTAGTGGCCGCCCGCGACTCCGTTCGCGTGGAAGTTGGTTTCTTGTGGGAATGAGAATTTTTACCGCGGTAAAAAGTACCCTATATTCAGTTCTGATGTATAAGTTATATTACTGTTAAGTTTCATCCCAATCCGTCCAGTAGTTTTTACGTGAAAGAGTAACAAACATCCATACATCCATACAAACTTTCATTTTTATAATATTAGTAGGATAATCGATTACACTTTTGGATCAAATGAAAATGAGCAAAGATCTTTTTCTTTCTTTAAATATTGACTTAAAAAAAGCGAGTGTGTTTCAAAAAAGCTATTAAATAAACCTTAACTTATAAACCGCAGTCCGACGAGATTGCTCGAATGACGTAATGCAAAAATCAGTTGCGAAGCTTTCTAAACAGAAGTAATACTAGATTTAATTTTACTTAAGTCTTAGATGTGCTTTCTATTTGCGATACAAATGAGAGGATATGAAATGAATAACCAACATTCCAAAGTTCGACGCTCTTCTACGTAAATAACTGGTAGACTGTTCAATATCGCAATAGAAAAAAAGAAGATTCTAATTTCTATTTACCGATATACAAAGGAAGAGATACTCAGAATATTTTATAGTCCTTCCATTAGTACATCAATCTTTTATACAAAGGGTTGAATCCAGAAGTCATTGGGTTTCACATAAAAGTAAGATTTATAGCTAGTGCGACCCTTTAGAACTGCGCGCGGGCATGCGCTGTGTGTACCGAGATATAAATGAACATTCAATACTGAGAGAAAGTTACTTCTAGGATTTGAATTAATATTATATTAATAATTCGCAGACGTTTAAGAACACTGCAAATGCAATGTAACATCATGCGAATCTCGAATTAATTCCGTCAAGTTCCATTAAAATCAACTCAACATTTTTCTGTTTTGTATCCCAATTTTTTTGCCCAAACCCATCTGGCACCCTCCGATCGCTCATTAAACTAATTAATGTGAAAAAATCGGATCACTCTCGTGTTATTCCGGGAGCGGCCTCTATCGCGATGGGCCGCGGACTAATGAAAAGCACCTTGTTTCCTTTATTAACTGTAATGTATGCAGCCGATTGGCTAGCCGATTGCGGGGTAAATGTCACAGAGAGTAGTCCACTGATGAATCGGGAGGGTAATTGGAGGGCTGTTGTTTTGAGACACTGTCAGCTAATCATGCTAGATTTGTAATTTAATCTGTGTGTAATGGAGAATGATTTAAAATAGTTTATTAAGAATATATGAAACAACAAGGAAGTATTGGTTCGATCACTAACTATCGATTTTTTATTTTTTATTGATTATCATATTTTATTGGTATGAACTTTTAATTAAATTAATAAATATTTACTATCAAAAAAAATTACTACTTGATGTTGTGTATAGACAACATATAGTTACTGTATTTTATCTTACAAATAAATGATATAGTAACAAAACTTAAAAAAAAACTAAATACACAAATCTTCAAATATTCATTTCGTCAGCCTAAAGTAAACAGCTTCTGAATCTGTAATATATTTCTGTCGATAACAAAACTTAAGTTTGGGAACCCTAAAATTGGGTTACACGCGACCTGAATATTTTTATTTTGTGTTCCCGAGTTTATCGACGTCGCATGCAAATTGAAGCCTACTGGAATTCATTTTCCGTTGGATCACTGCAGCCAATCCCGGCATGTGCATGCCAATATAAGCTCTATCTCGATGGAAAAGAATATATTTTTCCAAAGACAGTTAAACTTTGCTTAAGATTAGTAATTTTGCTTTGAGGTAAACTTTGTAACTGTTTTGTAGTCAAAGTTCATGCGAGAATTTGTCTCATCATGTGTAATTAATTATTTTTAGCAAAACTTGTGTACTGTTTGTGAACCCACTTGCCCAATTGGATTGGAATAAACGGTATTCAGACGGAGATGGGGGAATAAAATTGTATACACAAGCGAACAGCCAGGTTTTTGCTGAGCTTATTCGGTAGTATCATAACTTCTTGTCGTTCCTTTGGCTCGTTTTAGTTTTTTTGCGCCTGCGCTCTGTCCTGCCGCTGTTTTTTGATACTGCTCCGAGATAATTCCGAGTCGCATTCGGAATTACTTGATGCTGTTTGTGGGTAGGTTTTTTTGATCATTCATAATAGTATTTTGGACAACTACTCTTGTAGTCTTATAAACGGTTATCAAAGAATAGTCAATAGGATACAAAAAAGTATTCGGCAGCAATAAATACACAATAAAAGCAAATTACGAGCATCTTATCTTAAATGAATAGACAGTAAATCAAGTGGCTATTTTGCTGTACAAAAACTATTTGCACATACTTAATTACCTGTCTTAAATGCCAGTGGCTGTAAAAAGTTTATAGTGTAAAAAAGGTTTAATACTTTTTAATTAAATACCTCATTATTTAGAAACATACATTCAAATTAAATACACCGACGAAAAAGCGTCACTTTTTCCACTCTTGATTAAACAGCTTTAAATCAAAAAGTGACACTTTTCCACGGGAATTTCGAATAAAAAGCTCAAAAAGTTGCCGAATTAAGGTACACAGTTAATACTAAGTATGCCAGTTTGTCTTCAAAATGCGATTCATTGCCGCACTATATCACAAAAACAACCTCCATGCGTCTCCCCATTCATGAATCATTTATCATCTTAATTGGATTGACGTTAAGGAAATTAACGAAAAACTCTTAAAAAATGTCAATGACAATTTTATTTACTGTACAAATATTTCGCGACTCAAAAATCTGGGTTTCGACAGATTAAATTGGGGATAATTTAGCTAATTCTTTAATTCGGGATCCCTGTGTGATCGGTGTTCACAAAGGTTCGCCGCGGAGATAAATTTCGTCTATAAAAGTGGCATCAGTCAGTGCCAGGAGCTGCTTGTTGGGATGGGCGCTGTACCCATTGTGGTGTCGAAAATCCTGAGTTTAAATTTCGCGAATTAAACCCCGAAAGCATCGGCCAAAGCTGTCACTTTCAGTTGTCTCCCAAAAACCATGCAGCATTGTCTTTCAGTGGTTATTTCACTCCACTTTTTTACGAATCTCCAGAGCGGGGCTCATTCAAATTTGTGACCTAAGAGTAAGCGCCTACGGTCGTTTTTTGGTTAAATCGGATTCTAAGGTAAGGCTTTTTGAGTTCGATTGCGGGCAGTATTTATGTCGTGTGCGCAGACTTTCGTCTGAGCGGAGGCTTATTTATTACCAAGTTCCGAAAGTATTTGCCCGAATAAATTAATAAATTAAAGTCGGTTTCGAGGCAGAGCTCAGTTTTAATCGTCTATGGCATACAGAATTTGAGAATAACAATTATATTTCAAGTATAAAAAAACATATGCGAATTTAAAGTTGAATTATTTTATTTTTCCGTATAAATTCTTGACTACTCTAAAATTTATATGTAATTAACAAAAGCTTTAAACTTTTTTTATAACATATTTTCTGAAATTTCTTTTCATATCACCTAAAAACCTATTACTAAACAAAACTATCTGCGTTTTACAAACCTTTATCCCCAACCACAACCCTCCAAAACTATAAAGTTATTCAAATTCATACAATTAGTGTGTTCAACAAACGGTCCGTCGATAGTTGCCCGGCGTCGGTGGCGGGGATCGAACCCGATACCCCCGCGACCCGCCACGATACCATCGCGGCTACATACCCAACACTGGCTAATTGTACACTAAGTCATAGGAAACCTATATGATCTGTGTTAGAGAGTTAAATGAGGATTTCTCGAGGTAAAGTATAACTTTGAATTAAAAAGGCGTAGAAAAAGTAATGGAAAAAATGCATGCTGTTTTATTCAGTGGATGCAATATATTTGTGAGTTTACGGATTCAAATAAGAAAGGAAAACAATAAGAGAGCAAGTATAGAAGAAGGCTATTGGATTGTTGCTGCTAAAAGAGTTGAAACCTGACTTTCGTAATCCAATAAAAAGGTTTTTTTCTCTAAACAACAAAGAGATTCACATAAACATTTAACAAAACATACGCACTTTACTAACATCCAAAACACATTTTATACTTTAATGATAGATTGTTGAGTCACCACAAATCCCAATGAAAATCTGAGGGACGCTAAGAAAACCACATGAGGGACCTGCAGTGTTTGAATTTGTCTACAATAAATTATGTTCATACCTACCACAGTATTGAAAAAAAGGAACTCCCACTGTGTGGGCTAAACCTAAACATGGGTTTTGGAAAAGCAAAAATAGTATTTAGAGTTCTAATATGTCTTATGTAATAATCATATAGCTTAATATTTTAGAACCACGCTTCAGGCTAACAATCAAAAAGTATTAGCTTGAAAAGCATATCTTCACTTTAGAAGAGCAAAGACAATATTCAATAGATTGCTTAAATTTGCCTAAGAAAATGAAGAATACTGATTTAAAGCTTAAATTTGTTTAAATGTCTAAGATATAAATGGCTAAAACATAAAAAGAAGCACATTGCATTTCTAACACTTACCTACACAAATTTAAGTTAATGATTTAATTTTTTCATCCATACAAGTTCTGCTATAAAAATTGGTAGATTACTTATTTTAAATCTACTTCTAATACCTACTATTATGAAAACACATTCATTCATATTCACTGTCCGCAAAATTCATTAAAAAAGTTGTTGGTAAATTCAGCAGAATGAAGTTTATTTCAAGCTGAATAGAGCAATAACTATCTGAAGTTAATGTACTGTGTCGGACCATTTAAAAAATAATGAACCTATTTTATGAATTGATAATAATAACATTTATTATTAAAATACTAGACATTTATATTTTTACTGGATATTTTAGTGTTTAGAGTTAGGTTTGGTATTGTAACAAAACCTACCTAATAAAAAGAATGTTTGTCGCATTAAGACTTGAAAAAATATAGGAAAAAGCAAATTAAATATTCAGTATTATAATAACAGTTAATTAAAGAAACACTTATTAGGCAAAAGCTATTTTCTCCCGCACACGGGTTAATTCTTGTAGTCTTCTCTTGACTCCAGATTATGATGTGCAATTGTAAGCTTTTGGTTAAAAATTCAAATCTTAATATGTTTCTATGTAGAATTGACAAGTTATTCCATATTTGGTGTGGTTGGTGAATGCACAAGCAAGCTAAACACTAGACAGGCTCTAATCCAATGAAGACAAAATGAATGCATATATAACTTATCTAAAAAGCTACTGTTAAAACACCCAAATTGTATTAATTACACAAATAACCGTATTTAATTCTGGAAATTCCTAATTAGATTACCCACTGTTAAAATTGCAATTTGAAATGATCAATTACAATTACAAATTATCTTTACTAAGTTTATCGATAAATAAATAAAAATAAAAAATACATTAATTTCTACGAACCTATTTTATTAGCGAGAGTAATTTTGGCCGGTGCTTGTTTTGATATTAATATGAAAGAGAGAAAAAAGTGACGTTAAAAATACACTAAAAAGTAATTAAAAATACAAGTTGCAATAAGAGTGTTATTACTTTCAGAGTGAACCTGTCTAACAGGTCACAATGTACACACATACCACAAAGCTATGGTCATGTAGAAAACTTGCTAAAATTATTATTTTTTCATGCAGCAAACAAAATATTTCGTTTCGCCGATTAAGTAAGCATAGGTCATTTTCTAAACGAAGGAAGTAAATCGTCTTGGTATGACTGCTTTACACGAGTAAGTTCATTACAAAAACTCCTTTTAAAATCACTTTAATTTACATTCGCATAAACATATTTTGCATAGTTAATAAGGCAGCTCAAAACAAGAAAAAAATTATATATATTGTTTGTCGTCTAAATACGATAAATATAAAAATGAATAAAAATTTATATGAGTCGAGCTTTAAAGTTCCCAACTAAAGACTGTTATTATAAAATATTAATCTAAGTACTCTTTTAATAATGCACTCCCGCTTTAAACCTAATTTTAATCGATTTCGCTCACAATTACATGTTAAAAGTAACTATTAAAGTTATTGCAATATGAAACTACGGAGCAATGTAATCCGTATCACGCACAAACGAATGTTAATAACATTTCATCTGCCAGCACAATTTGAGTCATAAGCAATAAAAATTAAAGTGTATTTTCTCGCTCGGATCATTGAATAGGCTTTTAACGCATGAACAAAGAAAAATGAATGCTAAAACAATGGGTTTGAGTCGTTTATTGAAGTGTGAAGGGCGGCTCGAGTTTCATTCGCACTTGGTGAGGTGTCGCTAGCGGCGGCATTGCTTTGTTTTGTTCACTTTTGTTCTAAGGAGTGCGAACTTGATAAAAACTCCTTGGAAGGAAGCGAGCTGAGAATAGGCCGCTTACAATAATGTTCCTTATTTGAAAATATGAAAAGGTATGACTGCTGTTTGTAATGTTCTTTTTTTAGTTTTTTTTTGTCTGGTGGAACCATTTTGTGTTTTTGGGGTTGAATAAAATCTATTCTTTGGATGAAATCGATACGTCAGCTGCCATTTTTGGAGGATGTCTTATGTTCTGTGTATTGAGAGATTTTTATTGAACTTTCTTACCGTACGTTGAATCTGTACAAGGCGATGAGTGGTTTTAAAGTTGGACAAACTTACCTGTAAACAAATAAAATGATATAACTTAGCAAAATATTATTAAAAATTTCATAATTTCTAGATTTATCAATTGGGAATTCAGTAGAAAACCAAATAATATTTACGGTTCAATAAAAGTAATGGAGGCCTTGAAATACTAAAAGTCAATCATTATACATAAGGTGAGTTAATTTTAATTAATCATGAGCTGATCATTACACTCTAAGGGCCGATTTTTCAATAGTCAGTTAAGCCTTCAGATAGGACTTATTCTATGGATAGCAAGATTGTGAATTTTTCAATTAGCGAATAAGCTCTAACAGAAGGTTAAACTCGATAACTGGCGGATAAACTTAGCTGCCTCTTTTTGCCTCAGTTAAGCAGTTATCTAACAGATTATTTGACGTTTCTGTCATCATGCGTATGTAAATATAGGATAATTTATTTGTGTTTTGCTTATTTTTTGTAAAACCATGGATATTTTACTTTAATTGAAGACAATAATGTATAGTTATCAAAACGGGACAAAAATATATATCACAAGAGGTTTAATTTTGAATATCTGTGCAGTAAGCTATTGTTGACATCACAGATGTATACATTTCTAGATGGAGTAATACGTTTGATGTATGCGTGTCACAAATAACACACTGCTAAAGATACGCTATATCAAAATGAGGATTACTTGAGAATTATATTAAAATACTAAGTAGTTATTAAGACATACAGTAACATAAAGTATCTCTGAGTATATGAAATACGAAATCGATTTTTTAAAAAAGCATCAAAAATATTCTTAGCAATCAATATAATAAGATAGAAATACTTTCTCAAAGTTTACAGACACATGTTAAAATATATTGTATTTGTAACTTTTATTTGTTTTTTTTTTCGGTGGGCTCCATCTAGTTTTCGGTATATCTATGTATTATCGTTGACGGCAAGTCTTGATGTCATACCTAAATTTTTTGTCAATTGGGACACCCGCTGTCAATGCGTTGAAAGTTTACAGTCCTTTTCTAACAACTGTAAAATATATAAGAATGTCTCTTTCTTGCACAAATATCATTAGGATAGCTAGCAGAGGGTTATCTGACCATTGAAAAATTGAAACTTTATTATTCGTCTCAGTTAAAGCTATCTGGCTGTTCGATATCTGGCGTTTTAACTATCTATTGAAAAATCGGCCCTAAATGTTTTAAAGTTTTATTATAATCGTAAATAACATGGACTTTGTCGTTTTTTATATTTTTGTCGCGAACTAACTGGTTTAGTGGGAAGAGAGCTATTTAGAATGCAAGACATTTTGTTTTTTTTTCATGTGACGTCACTTTTTTTTCATTGAGGTATTTTCACGCAAAGGTATCTCGCAACGGTATCTTTTTCTTCCACAAACTAAGAGTATGACAGATAGATATAAACATTTTTTGTGTTACGGAACTAATCTTCTATATGATACGGAATTCTCCTTTATCAAAACTTAATCTCCATTTTTATGCCATACAAATACATACTTTATTGCTTCGCATTAAAATCTAATATGTGAGGTCAGCAAGAAAGTATAAATTACTCAAGATATCTACGCCGCACTGAGAATATGGAAGCTCATCACATTTTTTGCTTTAGAAAATTAAGACATTTAAATTCTACGATTTTATTATTCTGAATATGTTAAAAATCGTATAAATTTAATATTCATAGTCACCAAACTGTGTAATAAAGCATTATAGTGTGAGACCACACATGATAAATTGGTTTTACTATAGTAACAGAATTTAAAATTTACTTGATTACTAATTGTTAATGTTAAATTACATTAAATTAATACTCCTTTATTAAACACATTCCGTACATAAAACTTAAAACATATATCGTCGACCGCAACGTACTAACGTATTTACAAACACAAATCGTGTACGCAATCGTGTCGCGATCGTATCGTATCGTGAAAACCGACTCACATTTCTGTGAAGACGTGTTGAAAAAAATAAATGCGCGAGCCCTGAACGCACCTTAAATCAACATTGAAAAACAAACCTTATATTATGTGTGATACAGTTGAAAGTACATTAAAAGAGCAAGTCACAGAAGTTAATAGAGTCTTGTAAGAATGCAGGCAGCGTATTGAATGTGAGTTTTTAACTCACGCCAAAAATATTTTTGCTGCAGTTACAATTTTTGTTTAAAGGAATAACTAGAATTGGTTGTTTTCCGTTTAATTGGCATAACATAACTTTATACAAAGAAAGTCTTTGGTATCAGTTTTGTTGTCAACGATTGTAAATTTTACAAATGATATTTTTTGTTTCTAAGCACAATTTGTTTTAAAAACCTCTGCATATTTATCTTATAATTCCCAACCTTTTCTAAAGTAAGAAACAATGGATTATTGCTATAATTTCTAACACAGCAACAATGTCAGTATCAATACGAAGGCCCCAAGAAAAGCCATTCCAATGGCAATTGGACTCAAACAGAACTTTAAAATAAACCTTATCGTAACAGAATAAGGTTTATTTTAGAATGACCTTGTGGACACCCTATTTGTGTTTTCTAAGAAGGAGCTGCTTGTTTTCCGCTATTCCAGATCAAATAATAACACTATATGCTGCAAATGATACTGTTACACTATACTGAAGAAAGGAAAGTAAATTAGAACGCTTTTGACGGTCACAGTACAATACATTGTGAAATGGATCTCAGTACTTACTTTGGTGCAAATTTTAAAACATTCTTATGCATACCATTTAATTCTTCAGACTACCACACTTACTGTGTGGCCTTAAACTTAGCGCAAGCTTCAATTACAGACATCACAACTTGAACTAGGAGAGAAACTAGTTACACCCAATTACAAGCCAATTTACGAACTAACTGAACGTTTAATAAATTAGCCAGATCCATAAATTGACCGCGAACAAATTGAAATACTTACAACAGGCATGATGACTGTGAATAAAATACACAAAAATTATGCTACCATCTAATGAAACGTAAATAAAATATTAAAAAATAACAAGGTATTATTATAATTAAAGCGAGATTAATTAATATTTTTAAAAAATAAATCTACAAAATACTACAGTCCGCCATGATATTCTGAACGCCAATCAGACCGAATGACGTCACTATTGAGCATGGTTCCCAACTTAGGGGTTTTCCCCCCAAATTTAGGGGGTAAATTAGTGGGATGGGATTTTTTTTTATTTTGTTTTTATTCTAAAAATTAACAATTTAGTTTTTTCTTATTGCTTTTTTAAAAATAGTCAGAAAAATAATTTATTTTTACTAAAATAATCGGTTATAGATATTATACGACCGTGCAGATTCCTTCTAAATCTTGAAAAAAAGAAGTTGGTAGATCTACCTACTTTTCGAATTGAGTTTGGTCAGAAACTACCAACTTTTAGAGTCGTACGGAAGGATTTATAAAAATTCGAGTTGGTAACACTGCTCAAGAGTGACGTCAAAATTGACGCCATGACACTTTGGAGCGTTTTGGTGGACATTTTAAACATAAAATTTTAAATTGATTTTTTTCATATAAATCATGCTTTTTTTTCCGAAATATGATATTTTTTACAATAAGTATATATTTCTGAATATGATACAACAGTTTTTCAAAATCTGTCATCATGCCTACTGCGCGAGAGAGGCCATCTAATAACTCCAACACTAAACATTGACCGTGGCCTGTGTACATTTATTTATTTTGCGTTAGTAAAAAACCCATATTTTATACCCCACTCTCCTATACAAAACACGTGCAGTGAATCTCAAACACAACAAAGGCAACTACATTCAAATTATCATTGAGAACAAGCGTCATTACAGCGCATGCGCTCTGAGAGCCGAATCGTTTGAGTAATGCGCGAGAGTGCCCGATAGTGTGAATTATTGCGCAGACGCATCGCTAACATATGCTGGGAACCTAGTGGGAGGCTAGAGCTAAATATTTATAGATTAGACCACATTCAACTATGATAAAATGATGAAACAAATTTTCTAAGAGCATTCAAGTTTTTTTTTATTTCCTCGTATACATCATTCATAGATTTCATTTTTGCTCTTGGGTAAGATTAAGCCAAGAACAAACCGATTACTAATATAAAAAGAGCTAATGAGCGGCGAAGTAACGTAAAAAAATATATCAATCATTGTAACAGTAACGCCAAAATCAGAGACCATTCAAAATGATACACGAGAACAGCAACGTCATAGTCCTTCACATGCAACCTACTTACAAAAACATGTGCCAGCTAAATACAAAAATGAAAGAAAAATGCAACAAAAAGACCAAGTCATCGAGATCGGCCAAATTATATTTACTTTGCGGAATTGCCCCCGTAAACAGATTATGTAGTTCCCAGCCGTCAAATTAAGGGTTAAATAAAAAAAACGTGCAGTGGTACATTGTAAAAGTCATAAAGAGCTTCCACTTAGCAAAATTAAAATCATACGCATAAATCAATCTGTGGCCTTGTAAATTTTTATAATGTGCTAAAATGAATAAAAGTTGCTCTTGAGTGGAGTGAAAGCTTGGGACATCTGCTTGCTTTTACGAAAAATAATTCGATGTTTTTATTGCTTAGAAAATAATAATTATATATTTAAACAGAAAAAAAACTACAATTGTTACCTGTAAGACTTGCTTAGGTACAACAAACTCTTGTCAAGTTCTAGCCATACTTTGGTTTAATTATTTTTTTCTATCGTTTCGTTTAGTCTATGCCTTCATAGGTCTACTCTGACCATTGAGAGCGTTCCCTCTGCCTGTAAAATGCGACGATACCAGTCTAACAAGGGGTTTGTCTTATAAACGACAAGTATTGTATGTAACTATATCTCGGGATCGCGAGTCTGGATCGCAGATTATCTGTATGTTACACTTTCGTGACGTACAGACGTGGGGGATAACGAGACTTTTTTATGGGCATTTCTACATATTTATGGGGTTACAAAGCAACACTTTTTGGTATGTGTCTGAGGGTAAACAAAAGTTTGGATGCAGGGCTGTTACGCTCTTATTAACGTTCAGTTCAATATACATTCGTTCATTCAATTTCGTACTCAATCGTTCGTTTATTAATCTAATTATTACAATATCTAGTTTACAGCCTATAATATCACTAACACTTTAATTAGATATTAAGTTTAACTGCACGACTGTATGTAGGTAATCGTAAATCCCAGATTCAAATAGAGCAAATGTGTAAATGTACAATAAGCATAAAACTTTTAACAACACCTGTACATGTGCATACTTTATACTTAACTATGTATTTATTTTCTCCTAAGATATCCTGTTATTACATTTTTAGGAGAGGGAAATAACAAATAGAATTTATTGTAGGTACACTGTCAACTTTTTAAATCGAAGGTTTTTTATTGAAAAAAATATACTGTTTAGAAATACAGAATGAGCATTTAAGCTAAAAAAATTAATCTCCACTGTGAAAAAAAACATGCAATTAGGTACTCCTCATTAGACTTCTAACTTTAACAAAGATAAATAACCCTAGAAGATAATACGTCAAAAATAATTCTTAGACCACCAAAGCCTAACTCCTAGTACGTACCACAGCCATTTGCTCGAAAAGCTAATTTCGTTGAACGCTATTTAAATACAATAGAAAGTTTCGCCGCGGACCCCTTTGTGTTGGTTGTTTATTAAATTTGAATTCAATCTAACGGCGGAATCGAAAAATTATTGGAATTGTTTAACTTTGAAAGGTTAGTCGCTGTATTTGAATGGAAGCTGCTTTTTCCGTTTGGCATTTATATTTTTAAGTGTTTATTTTATAATGTTTTATATTCGAGTAATAACTATTTCTTGACCAACTGTGGTAATTGCTTATAGACCTCTTTCGTACTATACTATACTCTCAGATGTACTGGTTGCATAAATTGACAATTAAAAAATACTATTCTAATATAATCCTAAGCCAAAAATAAATAAAAGTTTATACTTATGTAATTTTACAAAAAACAAAGTCTTACAGATTTTCAACCCACAAAACGTCTTTAAACATTACCCCTATTGTATACCTGCCCATACCATCTAAGATATTCAGATCAAAGGATACCCTGCTTATCACACTAACACTCTTCACACTAGATTCGTACAATCGCGGGTCCGCTGCTCGCTTGTTAGGCCGCCGCTCCTCGGGTGTACATCAAAAGCGTCTAGTTACCTGCGCAATGACAGATTTATTCGGGAACAACGCCCGGGCGGCATACATAAGCAACTATTGGCGGTATCTGATCACCTGACTTGGAAAAACCTTAAAAATACTTCTTATAATGTATTTTGCTTAAAAAAAGTAGTTTTCTTAAAACTTTCATTTAAAAATGTAGTTTTCTTTAAAAATGTAGTTGTTAACTTCTGGAAATAGTGTAAAAGGTATTTGGTGTAAGAAATGCATTATGTGGTAAGAATTTCCTATTACTTCGGTTAGGTATGGCGGCGATAGGAATGTCATTATAGAGTAGGTAGTAGTATGTTGAGCTTGTTGTAGATTCTAAATATAGTTATAGAAACACATCTAAATATAAATCTCTTTTTAGGGTTCCGTACCTCAAAAGGAAAAAAAACGGAACCCTTATAGGATCACTTTGTTGTCCGTCCGTCCGTCTGTCAAGACCCTTTTTCTCAGGAACGCGTGGAGGTATGAAGCTGAAATTTATATCAATTACTCAGGTCTACTGTCCCTTGAAGCTGTGAAAAAATCAAACTTCTAAGCCAACGCAATCAAAAGCTACAGCCGTTTATGCCGCAAATTATGCCGCAAGTCGACACTTGCAAGGGAATCAAAACCTACAGGGTGCTTCCCGTGAACTCAGAATCTTGAAATTTGGTACGAAGCAACGTCTTATAGCATAGATAAAGGAAAAATTACGAAAACCATAAATTTTTAGTTACATCACATAATATTTTTTTTTTAATAATTTTAACCTTACTACCCATTTCCTCATAAATGCGTAGAGGTATTAAATTGAAATTCATACCAAATACTCAGGTCTATAATACCTTTAAGCTGTAACAAAATCAAACTTCTATGTCAACGCAATCAAAAGAAACAGCAATTTAAGCTGCATATTTTGAAACTCGCAAGTACTCGCAAGGGAATCAAAACCTAAAGGGTACTTCCAGTCGACCTAGAATCTTGAAATTTGGCATGAAGCAACGTTTTATAGCACACATAAAGGAAAAATTCCGAAAACCTTAAATTTTTAGTTACATTACAAAATATATATTTTTAGGGTTCCGTACCTCAAAAGGAAAAAAAACGGAACCCTTATAGGATCACTTTGTTGTCCGTCCGTCCGTCTGTCAAGACCCTTTTTCTCAGGAACGCGTGGAGGTATGAAGCTGAAATTTATATCAATTACTCAGGTCTACTGTCCCTTGAAGCTGTGAAAAAATCAAACTTCTAAGCCAACGCAATCAAAAGATACAGCCGTTTATGCCGCAAATTATGCCGCAAGTCGACACTTGCAAGGGAATCAAAACCTACAGGGTGCTTCCCGTGAACTCAGAATCTTGAAATTTGGTACGAAGCAACGTCTTATAGCATAGATAAAGGAAAAATTACGAAAACCATAAATTTTTAGTTACATCACATAATATTTTTTTTTTAATAATTTTAACCTTACTACCCATTTCTTCATAAATGCGTAGAGGTATTAAATTGAAATTCATACCAAATACTCAGGTCTATAATACCTTTAAGCTGTAACAAAATCAAACTTCTATGTCAACGCAATCAAAAGAAACAGCAATTTAAGCTGCATATTTTGAAACTCGCAAGTACTCGCAAGGGAATCAAAACCTAAAGGGTACTTCCAGTCGACCTAGAATCTTGAAATTTGGCATGAAGCAACGTTTTTTATAGCACACATAAAGGAAAAATTCCGAAAACCTTAAATTTTTAGTTACATTACAAAATATATATTTTTTTAATAAATATAAACTTATAAGTTGAAATTCATATCTAATACTTAGACCTAATTGCCTTTAACCCGTGAAAAAAAAAATCTAAGTCAACGCAAAAACGCAAAACGCAAAAGTACAACCATTGATACCGCATATTTTGAAACTCGCAACTACACGCACGGGAATTAAAACCTAAAGACCACTTCCCGTTGACATAGAATCTCGAAATTTGGTAAGAAGCAATAGCTTACAGCACAGGTAACAGAAAAATTCCGAAAAGCTTAAAATTTTAAGTAGTTTTTGCAGGTTTGTACGGAACCCTCGGTGCGCGAGTCCGACTCGCACTTGGCCGGTTTTTTTTTTTTAAAGATGAAGCCAAATTTATTTTTAAATGTTTTTTTTTATTTATGTTAGATTATTCCGTTTGGTGACGATTCGTTTGCTTTATAAACTAGACTAATAGCAGAAAAAATGCAACAATGAAGAAGTTTAAGTCGAAATTGTAAACTCTCGGAAGCCTGTAACAATATACTAATACCGATACATACCAAACTTTATTAGACACGATGAGAATTAAAACTAGTCACAAACCTGTAAGTCGTTAATGCTTAGCTCTACTACCTCCAATCATCACTCAAATTTCAACCTTAACCACCAAGACATAAAGTTGAAATCCCCTTACCAAAGCTTCCTGACAGTACGTGTAGTCTGTTATCTTAACTGAACTATTTCTAATGAAAATACTGATAGTTGAAGTCTTAGAAGAATTATAGCTATTTATTATACAAGTGGTTCGCTGAAGTACGGGTCCTGAACAGGGGCAAGCTAGTTACTGTCCACTGTTAAACTTTAAACCTAGATTTAAATAAAGGTGATTTAAATTTTAAGGCTTATACGTGTTATTAGAATTATATTTAAGTATAAGCTTGTACAACATCTCAACACAGTAATTGGTCACAAAAAAAATATTAGCACCTTTTTTTCACGAACGATTTTTTTTAATACGAAATATATCTATTTAAATTTGATAATTTGATGAACGTATGCTTAAGAAAAAAATACGAAAAACGGTTATTAACAATTTAGTAACTCACCATTTCGAACATTGTTTTTAACGATCAACCTCAAGATTTAGGAATCTTCCGAATTTCAATTAAAAACAAAATCATGTTGAAAATATGCAAATGGATGCAGAAATGAAATGAGAATCGACAACATTCGGTGTAGTTGTTCTGTCAGGGCTAATTTAATGTAATCTTTGGGAGTTATTTTACTGTATCGCTTTCGGATGAACCAAGTGTAATAAAACAAAAGCAGCCGTTATTTCGACCTTAAGACGTTTATTTTGATTCGTATTTTGTTATTGTTGTGATAAATAACAATTAAGAAATATTCCACATAGAAGAAAGAATAAAACTAGGTTTTTCTTTACAATTAATGCATACATAGATAAGTAAAAAGATTTGAGCGCGTCGTATAGTTTGCGTTAAGCTCATTCACTAATCAAAAATCTTAAAGCTCAAATGACGTCAGCAAAACAACATACTGGCTGCTCAAAGATAGATAATTTAGTTTTTACTATCTATCGGTACTAATTTTCAATTTACCACACAACAGCTCAAATTCTGCATTTGTCCCATGTCATGACTAATCCGCCGCTGATAAATTAAATTGTTCATGTAAGCATTTGATTTTATTAAAAACCAGATCCGGTCTACAAATTTTATCGTTACCAAAGTTCAATGCTTCCCATTATTCAGTGCGTTCGCAATTCGAATGCAAAACTGTTTTTAATTACCTACTAATAAGTTTCTTATCGACCGTTGCCATTTTTTCTCAGTTCTAATGTTTGGAATCCGAGTAGTGACGGGTGTGAATGTCATTACGTATCGGCGCGGTGTATATTGGCTACGGAGAAACCGTACTGAGGTTTATGCTTCCATAATACCAAGTTCATTTAGTATTGCCAATTAGTATGATCATAAACTCGAATCTGCCATTACGGGAGGTCTTTTATTCGTCGGCGACACACGGGGCTGCGTTGCATCGAGCAAATTAGCGAAAGAAATGGCGGGAGTCTCTGTGAGACTGCAATAGCAGGGTCCTATGAAAGGGTTTGCACCAAGGTGAGAGTTTCATCTAGCATTTATGATTTGGGTGTAAAGATATTTTTATTTTTTTTTTACTTTTTATCCATATCTGTTATAAATACCCATCAGGGCAGATTTATCATTAAATTGATCATCTTAACTAATGAAATAAAAACGGATTCGTTCTTATTATATTTACAGTATTACAGCAGAAGCTAAAGAACCAACAGAAACGATAAAACAAACCCACGTATAATCCACTTTTGTAATTGGTTTTGCAATGTTATTACACGAACCGAAAAATACGTAAACTTATTGTTATTTTAAGTGCAATTTCAAGTTCAAAAGGTTTTAAAGTTCCATTTAATCAGCTTTTTGATTGATTTACAATACGAAGTCGAGTTTTTTTTGTCAAACGTGATAAGAACTTAGTATTTTTATTGAGGACACAGCCAGATAATGCAATTATTGGAATGGCAACCGAGATATTAAAATATAAGAGATACGAATGCAATCCGAATAAGAAATGATTTTTAGTGGCAGTAAAACCTTTTTAGATAAAATCCTAATCTCGTTTAAGACCTTCCAAATGATCGGACGTAAATCAATCAATACCATAATTTTAGTTTTTATATTCTATTTTTTTTACACAAATGTAACCTTTACTAAACGCCCTACCATTCAAATCCGAATTATATTTTTCAGAAGTGTAACACTTATTAGAACATTTTAAAATTAGTAAAAATGACATCGTAATATAACATGGCAGGAGCTGCCATCATGTTAGTCAACCAACCTACTAAAGCCAGCGTGGTGGATTACGGCTTAATTACACAAGCTAATCCAGAAATCACTGCGCTGCGGCAACGCTTAGCACCGGTAACGCTCGTGTGGCACCTCTCTA
Organism: Emmelina monodactyla; assembly: GCA_916618145.1. Taxonomy (NCBI): domain Eukaryota; kingdom Metazoa; phylum Arthropoda; class Insecta; order Lepidoptera; family Pterophoridae; genus Emmelina; species Emmelina monodactyla. The sequence goes on from OU745300.1 coordinate 1,694,456, forward strand.
ACGCGTTGAAATCTTTCTGTATGAACGACATCAACGCGTTGACTTTTCTTCATATTAAACTTGCTACATAATTAAGTAAATAACATTTTGATACAACAACGTATACTTTTCCAATATATGTATTCTGCTCATTAAAAACCTGCATTAATTTACAAATGTTATTATTTGTCATAGAGAGTTTACTTAGCCGTTAACTTAACTGTGAACTTCAACTTATACCAATTTTATATTTTATATGCGTTATAAGGCAGAACTAACTGCGGGTTCGTAGAAAATTTAGCTGTTTAATTAGAGGGATCGTACGAAATAATTTATGTTAGTGCGTGTGTTTGTCATAAAACATACATACGGATAGTGGATTGAGATGTTTCTAGAAAATTATTTGAGGGTGATTGAATTAGTTTTTCGATATTCTGAAAGTATATGAAAAATATACCATTAATTCGTGAGAATATTTTAACTAAATCAAAATTCATTCTATTGCTATTAAGTATTATCCTAAGATATGATTTTAAATTGTTATGACCTTACACCTTTACGAAATCATATTTATCTCAAAATTGAATATGTCACGAGCAAATCAACATTTCAATTCGGCAAAAGATAAAAATGTTTCTCCCGCCAACTCGTATATTTCAGTTTTTTTCCTAGACATCGACTTCTCATGGACATTAAGAACGAGTTTGGCCAAAATCACTTTGTTTTATTTTGGAAATTAATAAAAAAAACTAACAACTTCCTTTATTTGTCTGTGTCATGTTTAATAATGTGTAATCAAACGGGCAACCATGAAGTGATAAAATAAAATGTAGACGGATAGGTAGATTCTGTTTAAACATGAATAGAGAGGAATAATTTTAAAGGTCGCAATTTGGAATAACTCAGGAGTTTAATACTTAACTAACTACCAAAAGTTATTGACGTAGATCAAACCTAAGACTATCAATAACAGTTTTTCAGATAGACACATGTGTGTAAGCCTATATGTTATGAAAGAAAGAAAGAAAGAAAGAAAGAAAGAAAGAAAGAAAAGATTGCTAATTGAAACCCTTTTTATGGTACAACATTTACGATTTTGTCACAGAAAAACTAATTTTGATTATATATTATTTGTAAAAACTAATTTCAAAACATATAAACTTCAATCGAAGGTCAAAAGTCATTGACATAATCAGTTAGTCCCCAGTTATATTTATAATTTATCCACTTTAATCCTAAAATCGCCTGCAATCTCAACAGTGGCTCCGAAACTCTCAAAATACTTGGAAACTGGTTTGAAAACGTTATAAAAATTTGATGGTTTCCTTAAAAAAGGTCATAACTTCATGACACCCGCTTTTTAAATAAACCAAACCATTGATAAGTAAAATGTTATATTTTTAAAACTCTTTTAATGTTCATCCCAATTTAGTGGGTCATATTTCGAGGCTCGCGTTTTAAGATTTGATTTATGGCAAATAAAAGGTTCAACAACCCAGCAAAGCAAATACTTCAAACCGTTGTTTTTAATTTAGTTTCTGGTGAACATTTTTATTTCATTTCGCACACAAAAACACTTGAAACTAAAACTAAAGTCAACATTTTTAATTACTCGAACGACACAAAATTCGTGTTTTCTCCTCAAAATCGAATGACATGCAAAATGTTTGCGCCATTTTTTGTAATGTCCGCCATTTTGTTAAAGAATGTTGGTGTACTTCCCGTATTTAGCGCCTAATGATCGAATTGCATTCATAAAAAGAACGTTAACTTTAAATTTCGAATCTCAATGTCAACGACGAAATATAAACGAAAGATCCGCGGAGGCGATTCCGCAGCGCCAGGGGTCCGCGCGCGGCCACGACACTACAACTAACCATGTTATATTCATTGTTTTAGATATACCCATACATTGTAACCTCCTAATTAAAACTGGCTAACACATTACAACACAGTTTTATGTAATTTATGCATACAAAGTATTCACTTAATTTTTGAAGCAATACATACTTAGATCATGATGTACCAAAATTGGTAAATATTAAAAGGCTTCTAGCAAAGTCTTAACATAAATATAAGGACACATTATAAAAAGCTTAGTTTCATAAAGTTTGTATGTAAAGTTAATCTTTCAAAACGATTTTATCTCTTACTCAACCTAAATCACCAATCCAGAAACTAACCCGGCGAAAATCGCTAATTAAATCTGATTCCCTGGCCGCAAATAACGGGGTCTTCGATTTATGACGTCACGTCCGTCGTCGCCGACGCCGCTAATTGCTGCGTGCGCGCAGGCCGTCCTTCTGCGTGCGCTCTCTCATAGACACACGCTAATTCCTTGGTTCGGTAACACGGTTTTGTGTTTGTTTTCTTTTAAATGTTGCTGACGAGTCTATGTCATGGTATGGACGTACCTATAGGCAAATGACAAAACTATGCTCGTATATTATATGATTAACTATTTTTTAAAGCCATTGCTTAAGTTAAAGCTGGCTGCTAAATCTAGGTAGTACACATAAAATCAAAACTTTAAAATATTAAATATTTATAGCTCAATCGAACATTTATGTTAATGATATTATCATCCGCATGCAATAAAATTTTCAAAAAATATAAGTCATTAAATTTTTGTGTTTTGAAGTTTGGTTTCCTATTTGATTTCTTATCGATACTTCAATTATTAATGTTTATACAATAACGTGATAGAGGTATCCGCATCCTTTGTACTATCTCTTAATTGAAACTTTATTTTTATATTTATTATTTTGCTTCCCTTTTTATTGACTAATTATTATTAATATTGATTGATATGATATTGTGAAATTTGTAGCTGTTTTTTTATTATTTTAAACATCACTACTTAGTATAAAACAAAGTCGCTTTCTCTGTACCTATGTATGCTTTAATCTTTAAAACTACGCTACGGATTTTTATGCGGTTTTTTAAAAGATAGAGTAATTCAAGAGGAAGGTTTACATGTACAATAACATAGTACAGGGAAAGCAGTTCTACTCCGAATTAAACGCGTGCAAAGCCGCGCGGGTAAAAGCTAGTAACTTAAAACTTAATAAAAATGTAATTGTTGCATACTCCATACTACTTCTACACTATTATTGTACTTAATATAAATACTCTAACAAAAGACAGCAGTAAGAAGTAGGTGCCATCAATGAACAGATGTTCTGAAAGATTCCTTTTCCGACTAACAAACAACTCAAATACGGTAGTTTAATTTAATCAGAGCACTAAACCAATCGGCCAATCAGAGACTCCACTCAATCCCTTTTTAATCTCCCCAACATTGGCACAAATATTTCTCCGCAATAAATATTTAATTACCTCAGTAATCTAAATTACGAAAAGCAATACTTATACTTAAAATCCTTTACTTACTCAGAATAAAGTTACGACTTGCAGCATAAAATTATATTGTCACTTAGTCCGAAAAGTGTTATCTGTTTATTAATTTATGAGGAAATATTTCCGGTGGACTCAATCATTATTTAAGGGTTTCATTTCTTAAAGAAAGTTTTTACTGCATTTTACATTTCAAATCTAAGAGTATGAAAAAATCTAAGATTCATTAATTAACATATTGTGCTTCGTGTTCTTAAAATCTGCTGAAGAAAACAAGTTTAATTAACTTAAACTATAATCTTGATACCATCACACTAATTATACCTAATAAGCTACAATTTCTAGATTTAATTAGCACCTAATCACACCTTTTGCATAGCTACAGCCTAAGACCAATTTAAAATAAGACTAAAACCGCTAAGACACGTTTTTCAAAGGCAAAACGCCGAAAAGTCTCACTCGCTACATATAATTAGTAGTCAATTATAAAAAGTATTAACTCCTCCCACTTTGAACAAGGTTAATACTGAACCTTTCCTAGAAGCATTAAAAGTATAACTCAAGCAGTTACGAACTTCAATTCTGCAACATTGTAACATTGGCAGCCCTGGACATTGGCGGGAATTATTGTTTTTCTGTCGAACGTGGTCCATTTTTACAATTAGTTCACTTTTTGGTCCATTTTCTTCATGCTGGCACGAATGGCTTGGAGTGCAAGAACAACAAGTAGGCTTGTAGGGTTAAATTGTATTGACTTTATTTAACATGGCGAAGGAAGGGGGAAACATCAGAGTAAGAAAGTAATAACTGGCTCTAAGAATAACTCTAAACCCAATCAAACAAAACTCAGAAGAAAGTCATACGCAATACAGTTATAATTACCTACATTGATTATTTTTTACGGACGCAAAAGTATTCATTATTTTTATTTTATTTTCCATAGCTGGAGCTTTTTTTAACACTATTAAAAATAAACAATATACTTAAAAATATGGAGTGAACATTTCTTCAATGTATTTTATTTGTATAAAGGTTTGTCTTACTTATTCTAGATACAGTACGTACTTTTTTAACAATACCTTTTTCGAATCATAACTTTACTTACAAAAGAGTGACTTAAACTTGGTGGTATTCACTCGTTATTTAAGTTATTTCCACAATAAAGCAGTCAAGAATAGATAATGTCTGATTGTTAACTTCTAGCACATCTGTAGTTAGCCCGAGTATGACCTTTACAAAACAGAGTCGCGTCGACACTTACACCTCTGAGCCCTTTGTTAAAATAACTACATAAAATCCTTAAAAACCGAAAAGCTATTACTTTACCAGCACAGTGTTTTACAATAATGGCGTAAGTAAAATATTTCTGTTACTAACTTCACGCATTTTATTACTGAGAAATACTCTAGGCGTATGAAAATACACTCGTACATGTAAGAAAGGTCAAAGACTCTATCACAGTCGGTCAGAGAGGGCTTACTTCGAAATTAATGTCGAGTATTGGATCGTTTCAAGTAAATATGGTTTTGATATAGTAATTGTACGTGAAAACATAGGAAATTAAATGTAATTAGAGATTAAACCACGCACTTACAGTGACGGAATAAATAATGCGAATCTCCTAGAAGAACATGGTTGAATGATTAGCGTACACGTTCGTACAACCAGCTCGCATTTAACCAGCGCGGTTTAATATGGCTTAATCCCTCTTTATAACCTTAAAAGGACATCTTTGCCTAAGTAATAGAAGGTATATTATATTTTTTGTAAATTAAAATGATCACTGTACGATTTCTTACAGTCGCCTATCCCTTGGCCCGCGCCCACCTCATAAGGCGCCGATCGACCACAGCCCATCAGAAATAATGCCTCACAATTGCTTAACACCACAAACTGCGCCCGAAATTGTTTCTCCGAGTCCACACGAGTACAATGTTGCTGATAGCGGCCCATTCGGAAATTATTATTATTTCGTTCTAGCTCCATTCTGAGGTTTGGGTCGCGAGTGATACGGCGCGTCGGGATGCGGTTTAGACGAAACTCTTTGTGTCTAACCCGACGCGGGGTTAAGAAAGTCCAATTGTGCAATGGAGGTTAAGTTAATTGAAAATAAGGGCGTCGCTATACAAAAAGGCTATGGTGTGGCAACATAACCTATGAACGAATGATGTAAATGATAGTCTATGTAATATTATTTTTGGGATTAGCGTTTCTTGTCTGTGCCACCGCAAAAGCTGTTTTCTTTAAATTTGAATTTGTTCAATGTCATCACTTTTTTTTAACCTAAGTTTTATATTTTTACGGACCTCACCATCTTTCAGCACAATACATCGATCATCTATATTATTTTAACATAAGTAGGGTACCTGTGTCTAATCGAGTCTACCTACATCAAACCCAAGTTAATCTGTTCAAATATTCGCGAGTTTTATAAAACGGCAACCTAATACATATTGTGAGGTATTTGACACAAACGCGACGCGATAACCGTGAAGGCTTCGACGGAGCCTGCGGTATCATATTACAAGGACCACCACTACTAAAGCAAGCCTTAAGTCACATACCTATATTGCTATTTATCCGACTAATTAAGGGTTTTTAATCAGAACGTTGTTTTTCAACAATAATATGCTTTTTTTTAATATGGAAGCATACTCGTAGTATACATTGTTTCCATTTACATCGAAAATCGGATTGAAATAATCAAAATAAGTGTATTTTTACCCCAACGAGTACCTACCATTGCAAAGGCACATTTCTTAAAATATACGACTTGATAACTTAAAAACCACAATGTTATTTTTTGGTTTCTTGATGAAATGCATGGTATTTAAAAACAGCGTGATCCCCTTTTCCCACAAAGCGATGGTTGTTGTCAGCATATTTCCATACATATGCATAACACAAGACTTGAAATAGACCCGCATTCTTCATCTATGGCTCGTGGCTTTGTCCATAATATCAAACTATTAATAATTCATGGCTCAATACGTGCTAAGCGTTCTCATTATCACGTCAACGGTGAAGTACAAACAAACAAACACAGGTCACTATTATTATTTTATATGCGTTAAGTTTTTAAGAAAGGCTTATTTTGGAACGTAATACCCGAGTTAGGTTGAGCTCTGTTGTGACAGAGAATGGGCGTAGACGAAGGTCTTGGTAATTTGGTGGATGAGGTATGTAGAGTGAATAGCTAATAAAATGATGTGTACACAAATGGTGGATTACAATAGAAGCTGGAATCGGAGAATCCGTGATGTCAACAGTGTTGTTTCATACACTAAACGTTTTTAAGCCATTGGACTTTTTAGTAAGTACTGAAATAAGAAAATGTCACTTGGTGGTTACAAATTGCAATAAGGTTTAATTGCTCCCTACGGATCAGTTATTTTTAACTGCAGAGTTTAGTAGCGGGTAATTATCGTAGTTTTATGACTTTTTCAGAAACCTATATTTTTATTTTATATATTTTTTGTGAGTTTTTTTATATAATTTAGCATGTTTTTATTCGTTCCATAATTTCACGTCCATAAAAATATTTATTAGTGAGTTGGTTATAGTTTGAATAAATTCTATATTTATAATAGTTTGTTGCTTGAAAGATTTATTTTTAAATTTTAGTTACCTAGATTAAAATAATTGTCATACAAGGTGCTTTTTCTAGTGATAAGGCAAATCAGGGTTATTATAAGATATTTAAAATTTAATTATCATGTTTTTTGTAATTGAGCATCTTAAAAATACACCTACTCAAAAAGGTTGAATTAAAATTTATAAAAGAAACAGTCATAAAATAACTTTCAAGAAATCCTTAACAGTCTACGACTGTGGAATTTTAATTTTAGTATCAACCCCTTATATTTCAACCCGTTATAGAAAAATTAACAAGAAATTATGCCATAAATTGTTACCTCAATAAATCTGTTGCGTCGATAAGTTGGAATGATAATATTACCTGCAAAAAAACAAGGAATAAAAGTTAGTTCATAGTAAACATTACAAGATAACATCGTGTTTATTGTGTCTATTTTGTACAAAAATATGAAACGAAACCAATAAAGTTTTATATCAGCTTTTGCATACATCAATCTTGTCATAAAAACGATAAAAGTTTTTTTTCACCAACAATGATCGCTGTCATTTCTTTTTATAAGCGTTAGATATGAAACCTTTTTGAAAAACTGTACTGGCTACTTTTTTTTCTTTTGCAAAAAGTGTTCGTGAAATTCAAAGTTTTGAATAAAGAACGTCTTAGCGAAATGTAGTAAAAACCTAAATTCTCATAGCTTAGCGCGGGCCCGCATGAGCACGAAGTAAGATGGACATGCCCGATAAATTCTTTAGATGCTTTACTGAGAATTGTCGCGTAAGACTGGTACAATTCAGAGTTATTAGCGAGAAACTACTTAACGTATTTCGAAAGAAATTAGAACACTGCAAATTAAATTTCACACTTTGGGTAATATTTGAAATCTATTTTTAATCCGTCAATAACGAGATGAATACTCCTACATATTTGGACTTAGTAATGTAGTTTTGATTTTTTTATTAATAAGTTAAGTTCAATCAATCGACCAAAAGGACGAAGGGACCGACTAATAATTTAAGTGCTGGTTTAAAGTTTATTATAAAGTTTATTGTAATATTCTTTTAAAAATAACATGCGCTTATTAATCGCTGTATAATTGTTGGCAATTAAACGATAATAAACCTTATATCATAAAAACAATAAACTTGTAACATAAAAAAGTTATAGCTTTCTAATTTGAAAATAATTGTTTACTTGTCTATAAAGGCAGACAAGTAATTTCACTATTTCTCATGCGTAGTTTTTAATTTGTACAATAGTTACAAAAAAGTTTTTTCCGGTTAATTTGTACGTTCTATTTTGTCGCAGCCGCTTGTGCCTTGTTGCAGGCGGCAGTTTTTTTTTAATAAAAATATTTTGACTAAAGCAACGTGTCGTCGTGATGCCTCTCCGGTGAATCGTAATTCTAAAACTGTGCGTTTGTCTGTTCATACGTGTTTTCTTTGCCGCAACGTGGGATGATTTTTTGATTTCTTGAAATTACGGTCGTCTACGTGACGCGGTAATAGGTCAACAAACAGATAAAAAGATTAAAGTTAATGCTTGTAACAAAGATGAGCAGTGTCACCGAAACAGTCGAGTTACAAGCGATGAAATTCTTTCAAACTTAACGAAGGTATCGAATACGATTTTGTTGAACAAATAAACTAACACAATACCTTTCTTTGATCTAACAACAATCTGTTATCCAAATTCTTAACACTGCTTCCCAAAAAGTCCAAAAGTTCGACATCCCAAAACTAGAAATGTCAACATCAGCTTTCATAAAATTAAGCCGAAGACAATGTTTCTGGGTTCCCAGAGTGTAAGTTAAAACAGTTTTTATTATTTAACCCTGTATCAGCCGTGGAAGGACCATTTAGACCCTGCGAGGTGTAAATGGGTGTGTAAATATGAAATGCTACCGTGTTGGTTGAGATTCAACATTTAGAGTCTAGGGGTCTTTGGGACCCAAATACGTAATCTTTATGGTCCGATTTGAGATTTTATTGTGAAATATATACCACAGCGTTGACTATAGCATGTTTGAGATCTCTTAAATCAAAACTGTTTTTTTTATTCAAAAGCTAAACTCTACTTTTGTTTTCTATCAAAGGTATCAAAATTATGCTCATTTAAATATCGTTACTTATTATAAAAGATTACCGCTGTATCCTTTATTTTTTCGATTCTTTATAATGGAAGCCGTGGTACGGTGTCCGGGGCGTAATTAACACTTGAAGTTAAAATGCTTGGAAAGATAAGCTACCGTTGGCGACTGACTCCGATTTTAAATAAGTATTTAAACACTCCTTAAAAATACTTGTTATTCGATCTTTGCGGTATTTTGCAATAAACCGTATCAGTCAGATTTAATTTTAAATACATTATTCGTATTGAAGTTCTTCAGTTTTGGTTCTTAGAGCTGTATAGCTGCCTGAGTAATAGCCTAGTCTAAACAATGGTCTGCAACCTGTGCTGTAACCTTGCGTTGGTTGCATTGAGCTATAAATCGCCAAATTCCGGGGTCGGCGGTGGTGCGGCGACGCGGCGAGGCGGCGCGAGGAATTCCGACCTGACTGTCGACGCCATCTGGACGCTAGGGACGCGCGGCGGTCGATGGGTTAAGTATTTACGATAAGGTAGATGTCGATATTTTTTTTTTATGAAAAAAAATGAGGTTGTCATAGATTACAGCAAATTGCCTAACTACAAAAAAAAACTAAATCTGCAAGATTTTATGATGCCATATTTTATACTGCAACAGGGAAATCGTTTATTTCAAAATTTGATGTTTGACGTTTACCTTTACGTAGATTTAATATTCCACGTGCTTCAAGAGGCATCTACACCTGTACTTGTAAATAATGGTAGGAGATAGAAATATACTTAAAGTTGAGTGTTTCTTTATAAAAAGATGTAATTTAAATGTTTTAATCTTGATAATTAAATCCTGTTTGATAAATGTAATTGATAATATATTATTTCACCAAACAGAATTTCATAAAAACCGTAAAGGCTTCATTTATATGATGCCATCAATTATAGCACTGGTATGTAGTAGGTTTCTGATGAAAAGATAAACCAATAACTTTTTTTGCTATGTTAAAAACCTGATATACCGCTGCAAAGAAAACCTTGACTATACAACTTTTTCATATCTGTATAAATACATCAAGAGTTGCTTAAAAAATATTAATTCCTAAAACAGTATCGACAATGAGTCCTGGAAAGGACATCACTCATCCGAACCGTGGCATAACATAGCTGTTGTCCATCTCTTTTGTACTCTTGTCAATAAATCTCTCTGTCTCTTTCTGATATCGACTACCTTATTTAAATAAGAGTGCGCTCGCTTGATAACAGCGTGTTTGAAATGTCGTTGCAATTTGCGCTTTCCGCGTTAGACAATAAGGGTGTTTGGTGTTTGATATTGTATGAGGCGTAAAAAGGCTTGAAGGCAAGCTATCCCAGAGCGGAGACTAGTGAGTTTGAGTTAGTTTTATAGCCGGAAATATGGAGTGTATTCCCGAAGATTGAGGACTGACCTTGGGGAAATATGTTAAGTATTTTGATCTCAAGTGATCGATTGAGGTTACAATAATATTAAAAGGTGAATGAGTTTTGAAGTTTGAATTTATAACTGTGCTTGTTGTTATGATATGAACATTATAAATAGTTTTGAATTGAAAGAGTTTGGTTGGTTTTAGTTAGAAACAAAAACTAAACTATCTTAAATACTCCGATAGTGTTTTAATTAATAAGTCATTACTTTGACATATGACAAGTTTCCTTTGCTTTTAATGTGAAAATCTAGAATTTAAATTCAATAGTAATCTCCAAAATGGCGACAATCCGCCTCGAGAACCCATCCTTAAAACATGAAACGTTGAACACACCATACCAGGTAGTCTTATCGAAAAGTCAAAGGTTGTTTTCTCTACCCATTTAAAACAATCAGCTTACCTATACAAAGCGAAGTTGCTCAGTAGTTCCTACACAATATAGGTACAGTAGCTAAAGATAAACGGCCCCACATCTTACAAGGTCCCGGGTTCGAATAAATCACTAGCGCCCACTGAATAGAAACACACTTATTACGTAAGTAACAACTAATTAACCGGTTGCACAATTGTCGCTGTCAAAGTCAGAGTTAATAGAATTTCCTTGACAGTTTCACGCTAACTCGTGTTTTCTTACATTTATGACACTTTAAAATATATGCCATCCGTAAGTTGATTTTTTTTTTGATAAAAAAAACACGAAAATTTTCCTTTTTGGTATTAATATTTAACCTATGTAAAGCAAAGTCACCAAAACATATTTTCCTGAAGTTTTATTCCATAAAAAGGCTTTTCTTGCTCGTTTAGTACATTATAATAAAAATACAGTACATTATTATTAAAAAACCTTGTTATTCCCGTTTTTGTTCATTATGGTAGGTTTTTCATTATTATTTGACGTAAATATTATTTTCCCATTAAGTAATAAGTCTGCAGCAAGACCTGAAACAAATAGACCAAGATCTCTCAAGTTAAATGACACATAACTTAGGCAGCTCAGTCTCAGATAACTTGACGCTCGATGGATGAGCTTTAACTAAGGTTCAGCTAAGTGATATTACTTTGGAGATAAAAGCAAGTAGATTTGCCTCTAAGTAACTGTTTTTAAGTACAACGATTAGTTTAGATTGAACGGTATAAATATGAAAGTAAATATCTAATATGTATTTTTACCTAAATGTTTTGACAAGGCTTTTTTTGTATTCCAATTATCATAATAGTGGCCGCCCGCGACTCCGTTTGCGTGGAAGACGGTTTCCCGTAGGAATGAGATGTTTTCCCGCGGTAAAAAGTACCCTATTTATTATTCTGATGTATAACCTATATTACTGCAAAGTTTCCTCCAAATCCGTCCAGTTATTTTTACGTGAAAGAGTAACAAACATTCATCCATACATCCATTAATAATCACAAACATTCACGTTTATAATATTAGTAGGATCAATCATCCAAAGCCTACCTTTTCTTCAATTACGAAACCAACCCCATATCTAAAGCTCGTATTTAGCTCTTGGCTTTCCTCGCAGCCCACTGACACGGCGTCGAGTTACCGTGACACTCTCGGCGACGAATCTCTCACCTCACTCACCGCAGGCTCGGATTACCTGACGAGAGTGTACCGCCCGGGTCAGGAGGACCACGAATTTGAGAGTTTGGAGTTAGCGGTGCGTGGCTTTGTTAGAATTTGAGAGCTGAGCTAGAATTAAAATTGTTTTTTTTTGCTTTAAAATGTTGGATATAGTTTGGCAACTCAGATCACTGACATTGAGTATGGTATAGGGGTGTATCTTAATTTCTGGCTTGGCAATTTTGTTGTATTACCAACCGGCATTATTAAAATTTATATCACCACTATCGATAGTCGTTTTAAGTCACTCAGTTACAAGAACCAAATACCGACCATCATAACCTGTGGGAACATAATACTGACTTTTTTTAATGTTTTTTTCTTTGTGTAAGGCAGTCTATCTTGATACGTTCATAACTTCCCTTTTACTTGTAATTAATATAGAAATCACTATAGTAACATTTTGCCTTATAAGGCAAAAACCGTAGTCTTACCTATTTGTTCACACACAAAAGATGTTGGTATAACTTTCTTCTGCCTAACTGGAATTTCTAAACCGTTTGCTGCAAAGGACACTTTCTTTATTGTATACTACGTGTATATAGTAACCTTACTTCGCACGTGTATTGCAATATCTAACATTAAACCAAAACTTGTTTAAAACATAGTTTATTGAATTAATTGCTTTTAATTTATGGGCTTTCTTGAGTATAATTTAAAATGTCGGTGTAAAATGTGTCATAATTCTTTGCGTGGTTAGGTTACTCGTAAAATAATAAGGTTAGGTTACTCGTAAAATAATAAGGATATTTACCTTTATTTATAGAAAAATAAAAAACACTTATAAATTAGATTTAAGCAAATTTCAACAGTGCTTGGAATTTCAATGTTAAATATTTTAAAAATACAATTGTGTATTCTCCAGACTGTTACTAATGCCAGCTTCAGTTGTTTAGTCCCAAATGAATCTAGTCAGTGTTATGCGTACTATGAACTAAGGGTTAATTCCGATCTCGCTGAAGTAAGAAGCTTCTTCCAAGAGTTACTTAAGACAGGCCACAGCCGCAGTTTCAAATTGCAAAAACACACATAACTTAAGAACTTAATAAACGACCATATTTTACCTTCAACGAAGTGAGAGTTAACCGTACTAAACCCCAATGAAACCCAACTTTAACTGCTTAATTTTAATGAGTTAACTACTCTAAATCGCTGTAAAGTTAACTTAACAAGGCTTGAAGGCGATGACTAAGTTCTTAAAGTTTACTACCATTGAGGCCGGTTAGGAATAACCACGGTATAGAAGCGCCTACGCAGCATTTCTAGGGTAAGTTACTCCAAGTTGGTGCTAAGTTAATGCTTGACAATTGCATTGAAGAATTTGTAATTGAATGCAGTTTCCGGTTCTCAACTGAATGTATATTTTGTAGAGTAACTGTTATGGGAAATGGGAGCAGTTTAGACAATTTATACCCGCAGGTTTCAACATGGTGTTATTTAAAAGCAAAATATCATATTTTTCTACAACGTGTTTAGAATTCTGTTATAGCTTCGGTGATTCGATAGCTTTCGGTTATTTTAAACGTTTGCTTAGAATATTGATTCTGTCCCGTCGCGAGTAAAAAGATTGGGTAACAAAACCTAAATGTGTCAAAGTGTATGAACAAGAACACGCTTTAGGCCAGAAAATAACTAACAAAAACAACTGAGGGTGTCCTAACAGAAACCTTACCTTAGAATATCGAATTACTCATTTGAAACAAAAAAACTTAAACTCGTTCTAAAGTTGAAGGTCACTAATATTCGAAAAGTATTCATTCCCAAATCAATACATCTTTAGATCATTGATAAGATCTTTCTTATAAAAACTATGCGAAACAGTGATAGAGCCATTCTGTCTTCGAATCTGTCTGTGAACGCGTCAGTGTCTATGCTGTTATTTGAGGGTATTTGGAAGTCAAATTTCGTATATTTTAAGTAGTTTTATCGAAAGAGGAAGCGTGAATGGACAAAACTGGTATGTATGTGTGCAACAGTCGACCGTTACGTGTGGGGAGCGACATTTAGATTTAGAACTGGATTGGAGGTTATAAAAATTTACTAGTTTATACAATTGCTGTGTGAAAAATGAGCTTTGTATAAAAAATGAAACTTAATGTCGGTGAACTTTATCATATGATCAGTGTAGGGGAATCTGTGACTGATTATCACTAAAATGAGAGCAATTAAGTCTAAGGTAGGGTCAGGTGTTCCGACTTCTAAAAATTGAAATTGAGTTCGCTCCAAGTCCAAGAGATATTAATTATTATACAAAATATTATTATACAAATAGGTGTGAATATCTGAAGAATCAATTATTTTGTACCAATATCTAGTTTTTTCTTTTTTTCAGTCTTTTTTATTTCTGTTTTCTTTTCAAATCCTGCTACTATTAATAAATTTAACCCATTGGCTCCTATAAATCCCGCGGCTCTCCTTGCGATCCCGCAATACCGTCCCCGCGCCACTAAACCTGCAGCCCCGTTAGTTGAGCTATACATAACGATTTACATCACGCCTAAATATCAAATCCGAACTTATTACTGTTTTGCATATCAACGCGGCGGCGGCGGGGTGTGTATGCTTGTCTGTGATAGGAATTTAAGAAATACGGGTGTTGTGACGGCAGTATTAGATTCAGAGGAGAATGGGTTTTTAAAAATAGTTTGAAATTATTTTGCAAGCAAAGTTAACAGTGGGTGTTTTTAAATTTTTCTCAGTATCTTTTACACGGCAATATTTTTTTTAATGTCAATCCGGCGTAAAACGCGGTTTATGTATTAGTAATAGTAGGTAATAAATTGTATCATATGATATTAAAAATATAAAAAAGTTTAAGAACAGAAACTAGTTTCTTTTAAATATTTACACAGAAATTAAATAAACACTAGGTGATCGTTTTAGATATTAATATTTTTATGCTAAAACCAGGTGTGCAGCCCTATAACGAGTCTGGGTCGGACATACCCGCGTACCTACTATTGTCGGCGTCCGATCCCGCGATACCGCGTTCCACCGGGTACAGTTAGACCCAGCGTGTGTAGGGTTATGTTATTTACGCGCTCCACGAATTAAACCATTGAAAGCTTAGTACGCTAGATACCGGTGTCGTGTTTTCAAACTTTTTGGTTTTAACCTTCTTTTTATCAGTGGCCAGTATCGTCTAAATTCCTACTCCTAAGCATTCTTATTGCAAAATCTTGACAGCATAAAATGCTGCTTCTGTTTTGAAAGGAAAATAACATTTAATAATACTCGTTATTGACGTAGTATCTATAAGAATTCCTAGATATAAACCGGGTAACTCATCAAGTCTCGGTTAACGGCAGTAAACTGTTCTCATAAACATGACACAAATAAGCTTCACGGGTCAGATGCTTGTTACTGTAGACATTAAAGTGTTAAAATGACGCTTCTATCAGGTTTTGTAAACTATGATTCGTTTAGTTAGTACAGTTCAATCCTACGAATATTCGCTCTGTGCGTTGGTATACTTGCGAATCAATAAAAACACGGTCCAATGGATTTGAATGAAATTTAGTTCATGATTATTTATTATTGTTTATAAAAACACAAGAGGAAGAATTTTTCCGAAAAAAGTCTAAGTTGTAGGTGGAATAGCTATTATACATAATTGCTACGATTTGGTTCATACCTGATAATGTCTCAATCTCAAAATGAAAAATGTGCTCGAATATTCAAAACACATAATTAATTATTCTAAAGCACAGTTTAAAATCCCGTTGGAAGGTATATATTTTTCTTTATTATATTATAGTGTACAAAAACTGGCCTTTATAGCTGCCTACAGTAATGTCTAATGACTCGGGGCCTAACTGTACGGTGAGATCTCTATCGGGTCCCTGCATCCCAGGCATGTGAGGGTTAAATAATGTCGTGGAATGGCTCATTGAATGCAGGGTTAAACTGGGGAAATTGCTACCTAAATACATAGCTACCGAAGGGATAACATTGTTGCTTAGCATAATGGATAGATGGCGCTGACTCGAATTTGCATTGCAATTCAGGTTGTATTCCGTATAGCATTAGTAATGGGAAAAGGTATGTGATTACAGTAAAATATATATAACAAAATATTAGAGACTATGTTTATTTTGTGTATTTTTTACAAAAATACATAACACAAATTCTGTAGAAAGTTAGAACATACGCTTAATATTCAATCTCGGGCTGAACGTTGTAAAACCATCTTCAATATTAATTTTATCTTTCCAATAAATAAGGTATAGGGAAATAATTAAAAACGTGCGTTCAATGGAGCACTAAATACACGTCCGCACTCGATCGTAGCCACATGAAAAATGACTTCTTTGTGACGTCATCTGCGTTTAGATCCGATCTTATAGATGGCTGATAGAAACTAAACGCAATATAGGTTACATACAGCCTACCCACACATAGAGTTATACGCGGTAGTGCATAATACTTTGAAATAAGTTTGTAATAGCTCTTTATTAATTGTTATAGTACAAAGTTTAGTATAACAGGCGTGGGTAGCTGCTGCCTTTCACCAATCGGCTCGTAGCATTCTACATGGCTTTACTACCAAATGTTAGACTTAAGTTTAGTACTCTTTATTAATAAAAAGTTACCCAACTTCAAAATTCAAAAATTTTGGTTTTTTTTTCTACTTAATTAAAATCCGTTTCAGAATCCAATGTGTTGTAATGAACTAGTAAGCGATTAAACATAAAAACAAACATGGAAACCGACAACCTTTACACTAGCAAAAGTTTTTAGTTGGCACATATGACTTTTGATTCCAACAAAAAAAAACAAAAGAAGAAATGAAAAATGTGCAGTAAACCAATGTTTCAATCAATACCCAACCTCAATTATTTTTACTAACACCTCAATACTCGTAATTCTAAGTAAAACTAGGTGATTCAAGTTACCAACCCAAGTTGTTAAGTACAACTTGTCTTCTAACCTGGATTTAGGCTAACGACCCAACTTGAATACTTGGTACATCGACATTCACTGGGATTAACGATAAATTGTCCGTTTACAGCACCAACTACTACAAGAAATTTGGTATATTCAAAGTGTTAAGAAACTCTGACTTGATGCAGAAATTACGAACGAAATGCAATGGCAATTTGTTAGTATAGGTCACGAAGACATTATAAATATTGTGAATTGAGAATATTCAGAGACATGATATATCCACCATTCATCCATCTCAGATATCTATACTTAACACATTATTATAAAGCTAAATGATTATATTACAAGCCGAAAACTAGAGTTGCTAAGATGAAGAACAGTTAGTTTACCACATTTTAGCATATTTAATTATAGTATTTTCCGCAACATCGATACAAAACCTGAACATTGTTGATAGCCACTAGTTTGCATAATTTCTAGTTGAAAGCACGCCTCGATTGCCACCAGACAGATAGGATACCAATCTTTGTCAACGCTCGATGCTATCAGATTTAATTTACCCTATTAATAATCACTATAAAATTCAATTTATTTACACAGCCTATCACTTGCAACTTTCTTTATAACTCATTCGCAGATCCATATCAATCATTCACGACAATGACAGATGTCAAAGTCAAAATTGAATGAGTAGTTTCACTGACGAACCGCGAATTAGTTTAGTATGTAGGACGGACTGGTTTCTATTTTACCTTCACACAAACTACTCTCTCAGGGGCTACGTGAGAATATTATAATTACCTATTCATTACATAGGTGTAATTGTTTATGCGATATCGTGAGATTTAAGATAAGACAATGTGAGGTGAAACATTTTGTAATTTTGTGGATTTTGTCACAAATTAGCGGATAAGGACATTAATAACATCGTTATGAGATCCATTGTGTCGGTTTTATTGCCTTATTACTACTTTAATGTGATAATTTTATGTCTAAATTCACCTAGACTTGCAGACATTCTAGATATATGATACTGATCACGAAAAAAAATTGGCAACTTCAGCACAATGAAGGAATTATGCAACTTTTTATACCTCTACAAGTCAATATATAATTTAACTTTTTGCTAGAATTCATTACGAAAAGCGTTTAAGCATGTTTCTATTTCTTCGATGAAAGCTCTGAAATTAGACTCCAAATTAAGGTATTTAATTTTAACAAAAAATTGGACTTCATAACTTATAGATTATCTAGAATAAAAATTCTTTCTTGGGCAGATCTTGGACAAATCGTAAAACGCGATGTTTATGTAATATTTAATTTCCGTTAAACATTGTTCATTTTACTTTGAACCTTAAAAGCTTTCTTACAGAAACATAATAAATCCAATTTCCTATTCAAATGAGTAAGCAAGCAGTAAAATAGAATTCTATTTAAAATGCGTTTAGTTTAGTTGTTAAAATTGATCATTTCACTTTTTATAATGATACCTTACACAAAGTTGAAGAATGCAAAAACTGTTTATAATTAATATGCCCAGACATAAAAAAGATACTTATTTAATAACTGCGTGGGCATAATAATTCTATACATAAACGGCGAGTTTCCTTCTAGACTTCACAACTATATAGATATGTACTATTATCAATTATTCTGTATTTGTATGGCATAGATTATTGTTACGTGTGTAATCACATACGCATTTTGTTCATAATGTATTTTTTTATAAAAATAATAAGTAATAATTATGGGAAATAATTGACCAATAAAAACAATAAAAGCTTTTTGGCCTAAGTTTTGACCCCAATTACTGACCCTACAAACAAACTTATTAATTCACTTAAACATTCCCCTTTTTTGCAAAGATCTAAGCTCGATCATCGTCGCTAGCGCATGCGTTCATTCCATGCACACGATAGTTCTTGCAAGCCCCGAGGGCCTAATAGCCTTACTAACTCGTAAATACCAATTGGACCCAGTAATATCCAGTTTGTCCCAGTTTTCAGCAGATAGCATGGGTTTATGCATCTCATTAGCGCGGCCTACTTTTTTATAAGTTTGTAAGTGAATTTTCTCCTGTAATAGAAGTGCTTACCTACAAGTTGACATCGAGGTTTATGGCAAGAAAGCATCCGCTGTAAATTTGCATTTGTGATACCGACATGCCTTGATAGAAGCATTTATTAAGTTTAATCGTTTAAATTATTGTATAAAGCTTTTATATAATAATAACATATTGCATGTTACTGTTATGATAATAAAATATTTATTTAGACTATAAACACTTGAGTAAGAGGCAATAATCAAATGCCAAGTAAACATTTTTGAAATCAATTTTTAGAAAATTAAAAACTTCCTTATTACCTACTTCACTTATAATAATTGGCTTAGTAAATACACATATAAATAAAACATTTACAGCCGCCGTAAGTAGTATATATTACAGATTTATAACACCTTCTCGGAGCTTTCTGTACCAATGACACACATGGTATCAACTTTTACCAGCGAGCGACATCGAACACTAGACTCGGGCGGTTTCTACGAGATGTTACAATTACCGGCGCGCACGCAGCATAGCTGGCGCGGCGCCTTTGATGCACGAGGAGTAGATAACGATGGAGTGGCCATTGGAAACATATTGGATAGGAAAAACAGTGGAGTGTAATGACTGATAAATGTTAGCAAATGGCTATTGTGTCATAAGCTAACCAAATTAGAAGAAATATCCATTAAATATATGAATAAACTAAATTAATCAAGTATATTTAAAGCCATTTTCATTAACTATAAAAGTTCTCTTTCTTTTTAAAAAATGTTCATTTCACGATAAGGTAAATTTCTTATTTACTTGTTAAAAAAGCAGCTTCCGCATTTCTCACCTCCGTAATCAGAAAAAACTATTAAAACTCGGTTTTCTTGAGTCTACGCCGTGTTAGCTGTCGTTATTAAGTTTCACTACAATTAGATGAACACTTGCCATTCTTAGGAAGTGGCGACTGACAGACTTTCTTTGCAGTTAGATCTATGTTTTACTTGAATTTCAACCTAATTCGAAAGCAATAGAGTCCATTTACAAATGTGTTGCGGTAGCGGTGCAAGATTCTAAATATGGATGTCTTTGATTAAATTTAATAACCATTAAAGTAAATAATGTGTGTGGGAATTTATGTTTGTTTGTTTGTCCGGAATAATATGCAACGTTGAATTATTGACGAACTTTGAATCCCGAATCAAGGCTTGATGGGAATTTGCATTAATAAATTACGAATATATCTGTACCTATATTGCCTATATCCATATAGCTTATTTATGAAAAAGGGTAGCCACTCGTAAAAATACAAAATCAGTGGTAACAAAGAATTCTAAATTCAATTATTTTTTAAAACCAGCAACGAAACTCCAATATAGATAGATTTTGAAACTTCCCTTTACATTTAAGTTTTACAAAGTTTAAATAAAAAAATCTATCTATTCACTTGACGAACTACGGTGTGCTATCACAGTGTTTATAGTCGATCCTCATAAACTCATAAAACAGATCCCGGAGAGCCTTATGACGTAAAAACTCTATCCCTTTTGTCCTTAGGGGCCTCATATTAACACGTTTTCTATGCTACGTACTGCCGAGCACGAAAATATTTATAACGTCTATAATAATATTGATGGCAATTTAATATTTTTATTGAAATTACAACACTATAATTTGTGTGGGTTCATAAATTTGTCATTTAAAATCGAAAGCTTTGCGCAAATCAATCTTTAAAAAGCTTTTCAGAATATATTTTCGTGGGTTCTGTAAGATCTAGCCCTTTACTAAATACACTAACTAACTTCTGAATCATGATTTTATAAAAAATCCGAAACACTTTTAAACTCCACAGTACATTCCTAGATTACAGCCCGCGGGCCGGACCACGCGGCGGTAACCAAAAAACCACTCCGGCGCAGGTAGGTCCGCACCGTGACCAATGGATCACGGAGGTACGAAACACTGACGAAAACATGCATAGACGTCGCGAAATTAGAAGATATTACTTTTGTATAGGGTCATATAATAATATTTGTGAATTCGAAAATGTGGTGAAACTTAAATAATAAGTTAACGACTTTCAGATATAAATACAATAAGACAAAGCAAAGATCAAATGTGTTAATTGAAAAGCGAAGTCTTTAAAAATCGATTGAAGGAATGCCACTGCCAGTACCTTATCTATAATAGTGAAATAATTTTTCGTCCAGGAATGACTGATAATCGTGCCAGAAAAAACTCCCATAGAAAAATTATGTTCACGCACACGCACACACACCTAAACACCATCCGTCACACACGTCTAAACAAAAATGGAGTTTGGACTTGACGATTTTATAATAACACCAAGGGGAAGCGTGTATACTCTTACAACTACTAAAAAAAAGATTACTACACTATTCGTATGGCCCTACGCCCATCTTCTACTTTTATTATGGTCTACGCCGGTTCACACAAACGAAAAGCAACTCTACGCTCGCAGGCATAGAATCGATTTTGGAAGAAACGAGTATTGAGGTTCTAAGGTAGTGATCTTTGAGCTTCATCAATTATCTACCTTCAAAGTTAATTACTTTTATAGAGCGGGCAACGAAAGGATTTTTTTGCCTAGCGAGGCAGGGTTCGGGCTATAGAAACAGGTACAAATTTTAGCCATATAATTGTTTCCACGAATAATCTTTACGCACGTATATGATATAAGGAAATCACTTATTAGGTGCAGAATCAATTTAACATGACGAAGAAGATTGAAATTTGAAAGAGGTTTAACACGCTGATTTCACGTGGTATCTTCTCTACTTAATATGTGTGAAATCCTTTATAGTAAAACACTAAAAAAACGAATAGTTTTTTGCACTGACTTTTTTATCATACATCAATCTCGGTATAATAGGCAAAAACTAAATAGTTAAAGAAAAATGTTCACTACGTTAATTTCGTTAATTACTGCAATAACTATTACTGTCACGTCTAATTATTAAACTCTTTTATAATAGTTTTAATGGCCGCACTTGTGGAAGTCTTAAATACTTTTAGACAATTACCTGCCTCTAATCTTTTATAAATATTTACGCATAATTTTTGCGATACTACCCACAATCAAAGCGTCTATAAACTCTTGGTTTTATGCGTTTACTGTTCTTAATAAGCGGGTGCTTTGATTTTAGTCGTTATTAACAGTAATAAAACAGTAACAAAGTAATAAGATATATAAACATTAGCTAGAGAATGTGCCGTGTTTGTTTTTGTAGATAGATCGGTGTTAATGACGATATAAAATGTGCAGCAAAAAAAGGGTTTGCAACACTGACGTTGTATTTCTGTGAGAAATACATCGATCGTCTTCTTTTACTTATTAACAAGTACAAGCATGATTAAACGCACGGCAAACTTTGAGCCCATTTTACACAAACACGATTGTGCCTTCTATACTACTATACGTTGTAAAGAGCAAAGAGCTAACATTCAATATTTTATAAAAATTCTACCCGTCCAAGCTCAGGGTCACTGATAATTTTCCCAAAATAGCCCAAGGACCTTTAAGACATCCTACATCCTATTTAAAATGATATATTACTTCGTAATTGGTCCGGAGACGTTATTATTTTGATTTCGCCGCAGTCCCATATCCATTACATTAGAAACCGACAATTTGTTTTTTATTCCGTCGAGAGTCACAAAATTCAGCCAGCGACAAAGGCTGTGTCAAATGATAGGGATGATTCGAGAAAAAATATAGTCTGGCGCCAAGCCTGGCTGTTGCAGGTATCTACTATTAGGACTGCGGCTGTCAAAGTATGTGTAGAAAGTAAGTTAAAATAGGCGAGCGACGAAAATATACGTTTTTGTGGCGCTGAAAGTTGATTTTGATCATCCAAGTGAGCTTAGCGTTTAAAACAACAGAAAAATCACTAGTAATATTCTCTAAAAATCGTCTCTATCGACTATTCTCTACAAATACCTACCAACAGAACATACCTACCTAAATAAAGCTTAAGTCATCCTATTTGAAGCTAAAGCTCCATAAACTATCGTCAAAGTTTGAGGGCCACTGTCCGGTCTACCTGCTCGATTCAATTCTAAATTGTAGCCGAAATAATTGCCATTATTACAGGCAGGTAAGTGTTCCCAAATATTTCTTATAATGACGTACAAAAGTGTATGGGAAGATGGAATAGTTATTGTGTGTCACTGTTGCGTGAATTTAAGAGATATTGGGACAAGATGCTTGTATTGTTACTGTGGATAAAGTATCTTAAATGTAAAGAATAAACATTTCAAATGTAAAGTAAATGTTGTTTTGTCAAAGAATGTATGGATATTTAGCTAAATTTGTGCTTGAAATTTTTATACTGGATAAGATATTAATAAGTTAGAAGTTAATTCTAATTGATAAAAAATTAAATCATTGCATAATAATTTATAATACAAAAGCACTTAAACAGTAAGTAACAAAGTCTGAACGAATCTAAAGTTAGGATAATACCAATTTAAAATCCATTACTTGACAAATCATACCCAAAGCCACTGTGGTAGCCACCTCAATACGTACCTGAAACAAACAAAGAAGTAAGGTCAGCAAACAATGGGAACTATGAATAATTACCACAAAGTACAGTCAACAATGCAACGACAACACGAAAACATAGACACATGCGCAGTGACACGTCTTCTTACATGTTTTGTGTTCATAGGTCATACAAAACAAATAATATAATTCTAAAACAAGTCAAAAAATATAAAAGTTTACCTACTACTTATTTGGAATGCAATTTTATAGTTCCTGTATAGTTTAAAGTTTGAAATTCTTTCGGCTGCTACTTTTAAAATAGTTAAAACCATAGAAAAGGCTTCTACAATTCATAATGTACTTTTAATACTGCCTGGAATGTCTTCACACTAAAATTGTTTCACCTTTTGACTCTTAAGCGTAATATAATAATACCACGTTGGTCCCTGTCATTTCTCTTCCAAATTGTATTAGAATAAATTATAATCATTAATCATGGTGGTCATTTGGGCAAATTGCTGTAAGGCTTTCTAGAAGTTTGGTTAGAAGTTGTACGGTCAACAAAAAGGAAAGGCGATGGCATTTGTATGCAGTACAGTGATTGCGGTGCGGTTCTTGCGTTGGAGACTGTACGTTAACCTTTATCAACACAAAATAAGATGGCCACGTAGTTCAGAAGCTTTTAAGACACTTTGAGTTTTGAATCTTACGGTCACGAGTAGAAATAAGGTCTATGTAGAACGCAAACAATAATTAGTTGTGTGTGTCGTTTCAAGACATACGTGCAAATTAACGCTGTTATTTTCCAATTATCCAAGAACGCCCCTCACTTATGTCTTACTACGAATTAAAATATTAAAATCGAACGCAAAAAAATCGTAAGAAATACAACGGATTAAAACGTTCGCTGATATTTAGAACGGCTTTCTAAGCGCGATTGAAACCTATCTCTTCGCACTTCCATCGTCCATTCAGTCACATACAAACCACCAGGTCTAATTGTCTAATAATGAACGGCCCCGATTGTCAATCTGTCTGTCACATACTTGATCCATAGGCAACAGCTTTATCGACGCCGACTAGTATAAAATGGTCTATCCATCAATTGAGTCGCCTTTCAGATTTCAAGTTTCGCGGTTCAGTGTAATCTGGTAGCGTTTAAGTAATGGGTGTATATTGTTATTTTATGCAAAGCGTGCGTGGTGTAATAGGTGTTGCTGGTCGTATACTGAGCTTTCATTCTTATATCAAGAGGCATTTGTTTTTGTTTTTATGCCGGCCAGGTAAAAATACGTTTATTTTCGTTTGGCCAGTTTCTACTAGTAGCGCAAATATTTGCAAGACAGAGCTGCAAAGGAAATGTATCGTATCGTACAATATTTTTAATGGAAATAATAAAATTTGAGAGTTTTACTATTGAGAGTTCTACTATTGAGAGTTTTACTATTGTGTGTTTCATGTATGTAAGTACTATGAATATCTATGGCGAATGATAAAGATCTTTTATTCATGAGTAATTAATATAAGCTACTAGGTTTGTTCAAAGGAAAATTGCTGGTTACACGTACAATTTGACTGATTGATACTGAATTGAACCGCAATTTATAACTCAACTATCTTATTGTTCTAGTCTTGATACAATGTAGCACTGCAAATTGAATTTAAATTGTTTATATTAAAGCTGAAATTCAAATGCTGTTATAGTGAATTGTTTGTTTTAGATTCGTGGTAATTCTAGTACTTATTATGTAAGGTTTGTTTTGGTCTTTAAAGATCTTTATTATTTTTTAGCTTTTAAATTTCAATACATAAATATATCACGTAACAAAATTATCCTACTTTTTCCAGTAAATATCATACAAAAATCTATGAACAGTGCTAATAGTCTTCAAAGCTTCTGTTTCCTTATAAACAAGTCTTAAGTGTTTAGTTCTGTGGCTTTACGCAGCTTATCTTAATTTCAGTTGATCGGTGCGCCCACGCAGTGTTACAAAGTCGACTTAGATAGCTAAAGGTTATGCGACTATATGTAATGCAATGCTTTGAAGATTTTCTGGTGAATTTTAGTACATATATAAAGAAAACAATGATGTATTAAAACAGCTACATTTTAAAAAGCTCTGAAATTTAAAATTTGCCAAACAAAAACAGGTGTACTACAACTTACTCACATAATTTCTACGTTGCTACTCCATCTTGTTAAAATCCTATAAGTATGTTTAAACGTCTTCCTTTTGAAATTAAAATACCGATGTTTAAAGAATCATTATTTTCTATAACAACAGCTCTACTACTGTAGTTAGACCACACTATACTCATCTTTCCCGCCACAACAATTAATGTCACCCTACACTTTTTGTAGCCACTGACTGGCAAATTATGGCCGCCCTATTCCACGGGTCGCAATCATACTAAAATTATTAACAACTGCTTCTATCACGTTTAGTTTAAAGGCGAATAGCCAAATTTTAAATTCGTGTCCGAGTACTTTAATCGATTCATAAACGATATAACATTTTCGTTGTGAATTATTATAGCAGCGAGTATTTAAAGGTATTTACAAGATATTTAAATAAAGATTAAGACTAGAGTTTATATTTTAGCTTGCAGATAAGATTTATAATGGTTTCATGCTTAAATGTTACTTAATTACTTGAGAGTTTCTTGAATATCCTGCTACTGGATATTTGCATAATACTTTGGTTAATATCTAAGTATTTATTCCCATTGAGCTCGCAGCGGCTTTAATGTTGTTTGCTATGAAGTTCCGACTGCCTCATTTGTGCAAGACTTGGATAGGTTTATAGGCTCGTTGCATCATGTTTAGTAATTGTGTAATAACTGATGTCATCCCTACCTATATTTATCAAAAAAAACTTTTAAAAGCAGAGATTATAACTAATTTACTAGGAAAGCAAGTAAAAGTAACTATTAATTTATTTATCTTCGGCTAAGTTTCGTGTCTTAAACGCATTTTTGTGTACAAAATTTTAGCTTAAAATTTATGAAAATTATCTTTAAAACAAGATATATCAAAGCGCACTTGATAATATTTTGGTAACTTAAGAGCGACATTGCTCTTAGAGCTCTTATTCATACAAACCTTAGTCACAGTCAGCCTATACAAACCTCGCAAACTCTTTATAAAATGTACCTACGTAATACAAAATCCACAATACAAAAGAGGCGAACAGTCAACAAATTAGATGATAAGGCTTCTTCCAGTCCACTCCGGGTACAAAGCTCTAGAACAAAACTAACACAAGCAGTACACACACATACACACCCTGTATTTATGATTTCACGCTATCTCAAGCTGTCATCAGCCGCAACACATACATACGACCAACTGGATGTGCCTCGTGAGTAAAAACAGCGAGCAGCGGTAATCGTTGTCGTACGGAGGGAAAGGCTTTTACTGTCATAGAAATTAATCGCTGTTGTTATATTTTTATTGTCTTATGATTGTTTGCACAGTTATGATTGTTTGCATGGTTTTAAACGGATAATAAAACTTGAAGGTAATATTTTATCATTGTATCTTTTGATTGTTTGTGAATTTATTTTAAGCAAATTTGTTTTTTTACGGTAATTTATACGGAGCATCCAACAAAAGTATGTTCGTACAAAGTATCGATGTCCAATTTACATAAAGCTTTCGATTTCGTGTTATTTTTAAGTAAAAAAACAGAATACCACATCCATTTCTTTGTAGCTCGTTGTTTTAGATTAGCATATGTAACGTAGAATAGCCGTCTTGTTCTCTGTGCAACTACGAATTTAAACGAATTTAAGCTGTAATGCGTAGAATTTAGAGTTAGTTTTGGCTACGTATTTTAAGTTTGTAAGTATTTGTTATGCAAAATATAATATTTTATTAGCTTTGTAAGAAAATGGGAGGATTAATTCTATTATTAAGTTCAACTTGTAATGCAGTTCGTATGAGCTTTGTGTTGTCAGTGTAGTGAGATTAATATAAAAGATTGTAAATTACGGTACCAAACCATCTTTTACAATAAGCATTTAAAATATTTCCTCGATTTAACTTTTTACTATTTCATTAGCTGATTGAAATATTATTATATTTTACTATTTTTTTTTTATTACGACAGTTTTGGTTTGCTGCCTTTAAAAAATGGAGTATGTACTTTGATTCTCTACCTACCTACCAGTCACAAACGTATGAACGAATTATAAAAACTCATATTTTGGTTGAAAAGGTATAGTTTCCCCGTGATTCTATGGTCATCAGGCCAACATCTGATTACTGGAACCCGGATTAAATGAAGGTACTCTACAAATTCTAAAGGCACTCAGCAATTTGGGTTTATTTTATAGTGAATCGTGTATTTTCAAAAGCTTTAATTTTTACTTTCAGCCAATTTAAAAAAATACGTTTCTTTAAAATCCCTACTTCCCTACTTCCCTACTAATATTATAAATGCGAAAGTAACTCTGTCTGTCTGTCTGTCTGTCTGTCTGTCTGTCTGTCTGTTACGCTTTCACGCCTAAACCACTGAACCGATTTTGTTGAAATTTGGTATGAAGAAAGAACTGAACTTGGGAAAGGACATAGGGTAGTTTTTACCGCGGGAAAACTTCTTATTCCCACGGGAAACCGGCTTCCACGCGAACGGAGTCGCGGGCGGCCACTAGTCTTTAATAACTAAAACTAAGGCTAAGAAAAAAAAGGCAAGCCATAAATCCAGGCCGCACAGCAAGCAATTTGCGCTACACCCTGTACCTGATAAACTAACTAATGCCCCAAACATTGATAGCCGCCGATTGATAATGTGTAGGTAGTTGTAAATTATTGTATTCCAGTAAACCTTGGAACACCACGTTCCATATTCAAATCGAGCGGGCTTGCCCACGCGCGCGCGCCGCGACCCAAATGGAAGAAAAATAGCTTTGTCTTTTATTTAATTGGGGATTAAACTGTTTTTGGATGACCTATGAAGTGTTTCTAGCCTTAAAAATGTAGAGTAAAAAAAGTATATTTTTATTTTTATTGAAAACCTAACCTTAGGTTACAATGGATAGGAAAGACAGTATAACCACTTGTATTAGTATACTCGTACATATATGTATACAAATAGTCCAATTTGTATTAAAATCAATATTAAATTATTATAACTGTTTTACACCAGACACAAACAGCCTGAGGCCTTGGACTGTCAAATTTGTATTAACCGAGTACTGCCAAATAGGCCGAGAGCTGCGGACAGTTGAAACATTATTTTCTAAATTAAGAAATAGAATAAAAAAAGCATTTAATGTGTTACAAAAATATTGCCAATGCATCCATTCATTTTAGATAAAAAATCTTTATAATAAAGAACACAACGGTCAATCAATGTTTACTAGGATTTTATAACAATCACCGATGAAAGATCGCTAAACTAAGTTTTACTTAATAGTAATAGTAAAAAATAAAAAGAAAATGCCGCAAAGCTTATCTACGGTCTAGTATCAGTGCTGTATTATTATTGAACTTGTATTATTTGCAGCTATCTCTGGGACTATTGTCAACAAATTGACGGTTTCAATTTATAGCCCTTAAAATTGCAATTATTGTCGTAATTAGTCTTGTGATTAAATAACTTTGTTTAACTGTTTGGTAAATTCATAACTAATAATGAAATACTATGCTTTAACCAAATTAACAAGGCAATCCAAAACCCCTACTTTTGAATGTAACTTTAACTTAAAATATATAATATACCTATGGGGGAGGCCTTACTTTAACTTATTGCTTTTTTAAATATTAATATATTTTTTAGGATTAAACAAACAAAAATAAAAATATAATTCAAAAACCTCAAAGTATCGCCTCCTACACTAGAGCATCTATATTCTATATTTAAAATTGAAGTTAGCATTTGCATTTCCAAGTAAAATAATTAACAAATAACATAAAAGCAAATAACTCAAAATGTCAAGTCTGCATATTTATTATAGTTATTGCTATTGCATAGTCTAAATAATTGCATTAGTAACAAAGGATTATTAGTTTACGAGAGTGGCAGGTACAGTCGTCAGGGTTTAAATGTTATAATTATGTATTGGATGTATCTTGAAAACGGAAAATTATGATTTCAACTGTTATCATAAACAGGTAAAATAACAGAAATAAACAAGAGTTTTTTGAGGACCCAATTTAAATTATTTCATGTAAGATGCGTTCTTACGGTACACGAAATCCAGCACTGCTAACAGATCGGAGCTTGAAATGAGTTTAAATGAAGAACCATATTGTAAGAACTTAGTATGTGACTTAACCAACATAAAACTTTTTATGTATCTTTTTGTTTATTTAAAATACTCTGATTACCTACTAATTTACGCAAAAACCACTAAACTAACAAATATGTCAACTGGGATGTAGTGTCAAGTGGTTGTCAATAATTAAAAGAAAACAGTATCAAAACGGAAAAATCGAATACAATAAGTTTTTTTTTTAATTATAGTTTTTACATCAATACAGGGTGTCCCAAAAGGTTACGTAGCTGGGAAGGGGGGTGGTAGGGGTGGTCACAAGGGTCACCAGAAAAATAATAAAAAAATTCCCCTCTGGATATTTCAATAAAAAAAAATCATTTTTTAAAAAACTAAAAATTTTACACCTTGTTACCCTATTTTGCTTACTGGACCTAAAGATATTGCTGTATTTGAAAAAAAAAAACCTGTTATGTAACCGTCAATAACCCTTTATCAAATTGAAATAAAAAAAACTATACATATCTAGCCAAGTTTTAAAGAAAATTAAGTTCTTGTCCAGTCAAGGACTTAGTAATTACGACTTCACTCAACTTCCTCCAAGCGTACTGAAAAAAAAACGTACTACGCAACTCCGGCGAGTAACTTAAAAAAATAGGTAATTTTATTGCAATTCCAAAATGGTATAACACTTATTTGAAAAATTCATACTAGGACATTTAAAAATATTTTTCGGGAACAATACTCCTGCAAAAATAAAAATATCAAAAAACAATAGTCTTAAATTCGTACGCAAATACATTTTTAAATGTCTATTCTGTTGCTTTGATGTTACTGCCCGGTATAATTCTCAAGATTGGAGTACAAACATACTTCAAACATTCAAGTACAGTCTAGGCTACCATTTGTGCGTACCACCGTGCGTGTCACGCGGAATTTTTTGCCGCGCACTACTCAGATGTGGAATGAACTTCCTGCAGCGGTATTCCTGGCTACCTACAACATGGGGCTCTTCAAGTCGAGAGTGTATACCCACCTTAAAGGTCAGCAACACACCCCCAACACCCACAGTGTTGCGGGTAGTTATGGGCGGCGGTGATCACTTACCATCAGGTGCCTCGCATGCTCGTTTGCTCGTTTAATAAAAAAATAAAAAGTTTATGAAAAACCCATCAAGGACTTGGTTGACTTGAGTTCAATTATGATGCTCATTTTTAAAACAACGCAGGGCATGTATTTATGTTGGTGGTAGACATTTCGAGCATTTTTTTAAAATAATAAATTATAATTTTGTTTTCTTTCGAGTTTCATTTAAAACCGCAACTGTAATGTCGAGTAAGCTGTGGCCGTTTTGAAACTAACTAACCGAACTTTTTTTGTATGGAAATAGGATTTATTTTTATTTGTTATCACAGCTTACCTAGTCTTAGACTGTACCTACAGGGTAATAGATGTCTATGGCCTATAATGAAATTATGATGAATATTACCAAAACTATTTTAGGGATGAGCTGAAAGAGTTAATAAGCCACTTTTAGGTAAGAGACCAGTTAGATAAGCTAATCAAATCTATCAACCTTTGCTTTTGTACAGACCAGACAAGGTGAAGCTTGATCCTTTACATCTTTCGTTTACTTGAGTAAATGCAGTAAAGATTATTTTCCCTGGCATATGGAAAAACTTAATCTAGCCTTACTCGAATGTTTGAGGTATGTCTGTACTCCAATCTTGAGAATTATACCGGGCAGTAACATCAAAGCAACAGAATAGACATTTAAAAATGTATTTGCGTACGAATTTGAGACTATTGTTTTTTGATATTTTTATTTTTGAAGGAGTATTGTTCCCGAAAAATATTTTTAAATGTCCTAGTATGAATTTTTCAAATAAGTGTTATACCATTTTGGAATTGCAATAAAATTACCTATTTTTTTAAGTTACTCGCCGGAGTTGCATAGTACGTTTTTTTTTTCAGTACGCTTGGAGGAAGTTGAGTGAAGTCGTAATTACTAAGTCCTTGACTGGACAAGAACTTAATTTTCTTTAAAACTTGGTTAGATATGTATAGTTTTTTTATTTCAATTTGATAAAGGGTTATTGACGATTACATAACAGGTTTTTTTTTTTCAAATACAGCAATATCTTTAGGTACAGTAAGCAAAATAGGGTAACAAGGTGTAAAATTTTTAGTTTTTTAAAAAATGTTTTTTTTTATTGAAATATCCAGAGGGGAATTTTTTTATTATTTTTCTGGTGACCCTTGTGACCACCCCTACCACCCCCCTTCCCAGCTACGTAACCTTTTGGGACACGCTGTATATACATTATTAATAATAGCAACATATTCAAAATATGCTTTAGTCTATCTTCAGGCAAGTAAACGGCAGAGGTCAAAGAGATTACATCTTGTGCCGTGTTGGGTGGCGTTCAATAGATTCCACAGATAAATACTACCGGATACTGACCGCTGACATACTTCCGGTTAACAAATGTACTAGAAATACTCTACATAAGTTTTGAATTAATAGAACCTATTTTGTCAATTGAATTTGGTTTACAAATTCCACTACATATTATAAAACATAGTCGCTTTCTCTGTCCCTATGTATGCTTAAATCTTTAAAAATACGCAATGAATTTAGATGCGGTTTTTTTAATAGATAGAGTAATTCAAGAGGAAGGTTTACATGTATAATTACATAGTACAGAGAAAGGAGTTTTACTCCGAATTTACCGCGTGCGAAGCTGCGTGGGTAAAAGCTAGTATTAATATAAATATCAGTTCAATACAATACCCAAGGGTATCTCGTTTAAAAGTGTGAAAACATTTTAACTGTCTATCATACATTAACACAGAAACTACGGAATTCGAAGCACTTCAATTCGACATACCTAGAAAACATTCATCTACGCCCGTAATACACAGGTATAAGAAACAATATCTCGACGGGCCGGTGGAATTACGCCTT
This sequence comes from Emmelina monodactyla, assembly GCA_916618145.1. Classification (NCBI taxonomy): domain Eukaryota; kingdom Metazoa; phylum Arthropoda; class Insecta; order Lepidoptera; family Pterophoridae; genus Emmelina; species Emmelina monodactyla. The sequence continues at coordinate 1,727,169 of OU745300.1, forward strand.
AATTATCAACAATCACGCTTCACACCTTCAACATTGAACTCTACGTAGTATACATAAGGTTGGTTTCAGGTTGGGGTGGCTGTAGAATAAGCTTTCTAAAAAATGGTTTGCCAGTGTAAGAAGGAATTCGGTTCGCTGGGAGCTCGGCTCGGTCGATATGTGTTAGTGAGGCCATTGACGAGCGATGTCGGGTTTAGGTTAGAACACTTAGGAAGAAGTCGTAGAAGAGCTTTAGGAAAATAATTTTGGGTATCAGTAGGTGAAAACGATGCATAAAATATGTGAATGGGAGTAAAATGGAATTGAAGATCTAAGTTTATCCTCTCTACCTAATCCAATTATTTTTAAATGTTTTTCAAAATCTGTTTTATCTCTGTCTATCTAACTTTTGTTACTTAAATAAGATAAAATTTAGGTTTAAAATGAGTTTTTTAAAGAACCTGTATACACTATATTCAAATTCGTTAAAATCTATGGAATATTCAACGTACTCGTATCTGTATTAAGCCTTAATTTATCTATACAAGTCTATTTTTTCAGTGTAAGGCTCGTTATATTTTAGTACCTTCCATAAAAGTTTAAAAAGGGAACAAAAAATTTGATACTTGTAATCATTGTCTATGAAATGGACAAAAAACCGCCAGTAAGTTTATAACCCTAATTAGCAGCATGTATATCAAAAACTAGAAGTAAGCTACATTGAGTTACGTCGTAGGGTCGTAAAATTTATGAAATTTGCGTTAATTTTTTTTTATTAAAGATTATGTATAAATCTTTAATAAGGAATTAAAAAATGAGATCAAACGATGCAATAAAATCAATAACAACATGATATTCTATGTCTGCAATTAATAAAATATCATAAAAAAATATGTTAATTACATTATTAACTCGTATTGAATGTAGAGCAAAATAATGATTATTATTAATGTTCTACAAAACACTCACTTTCTAAACTCGACACTGTTTTGCATTTTGCGACAACTTATTTAAAGATAGCATGTAATTTCGTAATATTTTCACATGTAACATTAAATTGTTTGAGGAAACGATCAATTAAGAGAAAAACACCATTTCTATTAGAAATCTGGTCATCTTAATTAAATGAAGATGTGAAATTGTTTAAATATGAATGTAGAGCGAGTGTTATGTCACCAAAACGATCTGATAAGTAATTTTCGACCTCTCAATTATTTTTTTACATAAACATTCTTTTTAATCATTTCCTAATAGTCTAAAACTTTTATTTGGACTATTTACGTAACATCAAAGCTTGAGAGAGTGACGTGGATATGAACCTACTGTAACCACTTAAAAAAAAGCTTAATAATAAAACTTTCAACTTAAATTTAGGTACCTTCTAGAGTTAAAAATAAATAAAATAAGAAAAGGTTTTTATTTCCAATTTTATATAAGTAACGTTTGTACATTATACTGTTACCTTTCTCATGCAAGTATTCGTTACTCAAAAAATATTTCAAGTCAATTTAGATAAACGGAATAACATCTTGGTATTGGTTCAATCTAATATTATCTCTACGCCGTATATTCAGGGTTCGGGAACCCTAGAAACTGATAAATATTTCTAATTAACATTTCTGGAGACTTTCTCTACGCCTGATTAATTGCAACGCATTATGTTAGTTTAAGATTTTAAGACGAGCGGCATTAAAAGTTGTTTAAACTATTAAAGCGATGACTTAATTCAGTTTAAATTTTTTAGTATTTTTTTAGCTTAACTTTTTTTAGAAAAAATAATGTGTAACTTATTTTTATCTTTATATATAATAAAGCAAGCTTGTCATCCGTCTGTTTAAATATATCCGCTAACTATCGAATTTTGAAACAGTTATTAACATTTAGATAAGCAATGAAATAAGTTTTATATTTTTTTCTAAGCTCGTTTTCTCTGAGTAAGTTATATTAAATTTATAATAAAAAATCTAATATAGGCACTTATTCATAAATGCACTTTAAACCAAAAAATGTAGGATAAAAGAATATGTATTTCCCCTACAATGAAAGCTAACACAAGATTGGCTGAGACAAAACCTAGTTTAATCAAGAGGTTTAAATGATTTTCGTAAATAGGAGTTTAGAGTAGAAAAAGTTCAAAAATACTAAAAACTAGTGAAGTGATCAATAGCACTATTACCATAAATAAACGAAGGAACACAAATTTCAAAACTTAAAACAGTCGTATACGATGTCCTCCAACGTGACAAGTTTGTAAAACTGTTATCACGAATAAAATCTAAACTAGATTCGTATCTATGTAGAACAGAAAATATTCGAGATTATCTTGTAAAATACTTTTCAAAATAGTTAAGACGTCATAGTTATAACATAAATTCAATTTTATTAACTTTCTCTTACTATCTTCGATTTCTTTTCATATTAGATATTATAAGTAGGTATAATGTAAAATATTCGTACCACATAATAAAATAATTAATTGAAATAAAATAAACTATGTAAAAAATTCGTTTTCAATATTTTTTATATTTTCATTAACGTTGTAAATATTAATATTACCATAATTATATTTTCACTATCAGCAAAGTAAAGACGCTTTGCATATCAAACTATGATGCAAAATCTTAATTCACACCAAAGCTAATCTATCAAGCACCTTATGTCATGAACATTAGAGTTCAAAGTTAATGAGTTGCGCTTTTACAACTCGCAGATATCTAAAGTTTCACCGTTTTGTGGACGAGATTCGTTTGTACCGTTCTATACTCGTAAAACTTGTGTAGCTTCCAATATATTATATTATACTGCTTATATATTATTGTATGAAGCTGTCTTGTATAGAACCTATACAATTTAGGAGCCTTAGGGTTTCTTCGCTAGATATTTCAAAACCCTAACTGCATCTGATAAACATATTTTTAGGAAGAAAAAATTAAATTTTTGAGTTAAGATGTTAACAGAGTGCTTCTGAGTCAACAAATAGTGCTTTTTATATATAGACGTAGGTTTTTATTTACGGTATAAGTAATGATTATAGTAAAATCTTCATATTCGGCGTGGTTTCTATAATAATAGCATCGTAAAGCTGGACTAAATATGGGCAAAGTCTTTTATGTAGAGTTTCATATCTACATACAACGATCTGTAAATATATTAAATATGCCTATTTTATTTTATAAGGATGTTGAATCAAACGGGCCTATACAATCAGTTGTGGAATATAACGTTATTTTTTAAATAACGTCCTTCATAACTTTATAACGTTTTTTTTTAATTCACGTTCTATTTTAAAAAGCTTGGCTGCCCTAAAAAGTCACGCAAGAATTTTTACATTGCATCTATTCCGCCAACTGAATGTACGAGTACCTAACTGTTTTTTTTTTAATATGGTCAGGAAACTATCAATCTTCCATTTTGGTGGGAGCTGTTTCAAACTTAGAATGAGGAAGCTAGACCGCCTGTCTGTTAGTAGTAGTTTATCTTAATTAGGACTTTTAATTGTTTTAATTACCTAGGCTCATTTTTTGAGTTATAAAAAATTTTTTAGCTCAATCAAAAACTTAATTGCGGAGAAACATGTCTACGGTTTTTTTTTGTATGTAATACATCTCTTACTTTTCAATATGCCAAAAAATGAATAACAATAAATAATAAATTAACCATAAATACAAAATACATTAAAATCACTTTGTCAGAAGTTGTAGACTCCGTAACAAAATGTGTGGTCTTCAAGCCGGAGCAACGTTTTTTACGACTTTTCATCAATAGTCTAAAAACAACTAGTTTATAGCTAAACAAGACTGAAGCGGTTTGTAAAAAAATCTGGTCTATCTAGCATAGTGCAGTCCCACTTGGATGTACACTGCAGATACACTTTTTGTAACAGTAAAGGTGGGACGACATTGAAAGCAAATCACATTAATAATACCTTTATACAAACAATGCTACAGCGAATTTAACCAATGGCTTTTGATAGCAATCGATGGTAAAGGACACAAAGTACGGCCCAGCATGTGGCGTTAGCTGATCCAACGTGTAATAAATAGATAAATAAGATACTTAAAGACTTAAAAACCGTCATAACTAAGATGAGTACACGCGCACAGTGTGCACTCGGCCCTAAGGGCTAGCCATTTGAAGCGAGCCAATGTTTATTGATGCCATGCGTGAGTTTAACTCCATTTAACTGCAGTATAAATGACAGAAAAATGTCGATGAGCACTCGCTTTTGTATAAAATTGTTTGTTATTTGTTACTTACCACACTATATAAGCCTTTAAAGGTAAATTCTTAACTTTAAATGACTTAACGGTTCCAAGATACCGATACTAAAATAAAACCTCCTTAGGCCATTGTTATTGAACTTTTTTAGATCGAATTTGAATATTGTTTTCTTTTTTTGGCACTCGAGTTTTATCCGGCCAGTTTGGGAGCAATCAACTATGAAGGTCGTATTATTAAGACTAGAAAGAAAGATAATTCTAATTCTTATTGACAGGTGCGGCTTCGAAAATGTCGTTTAGAATTATCTTATTTGGGTCACTTAACAGGGCGCTGATCCACACTAATCCTTTTATTTTAAATCGACCCGCTCATTTGCATTTTATCAACTCAATCATCTAAAAGGGGTAAGACAACAATTTTGTGAAATATTTGCCGATGAAAGCCTAAAAGGACATTGACCGTAAAATATCCATCAAAAAATAAAACTATTGCTAACACATGTTAAAAAAATAGATCATTGACATCGAATAAAAAAAAATCTAACACTTTTAAATGGGCCTACATGGTGACAGGACGCACTCTATCTAAAATTTTAAACTAGTAGATTTTCTGAATAATGAATATTCAAACGAATTAACGAAACGCTTTAATTATGTATACGGAAACTTGTAATCGAATCGAAACCACTTTTCGATTCATATAAATCAATTTCGTATGCTTTTATTTCGTGTTGCTTTGTATAAATACCAGTATGCGATATGTATGGAGGTAATCGAAAAATAAGCGATCCCGCTAATTTCAGAGAGGGAATAAGAATGAAAAAAATCGATTTCATAATCGAAGAAGTAGTCGCTTCGATACTCGTTTTTCATCGTTCGTTTTGTTTCATTATCTGGTGTGTGATTGTTGGTTGCATCGGATTGGAGGAAAATTTATTATTTAATTGCTGTGTTGCAGAATTTGGCGGTAGTTTGTTGACCTGGCCGCTTTTTGTTTTATTTTCTGTAATAGAGCTGTGACGTTGGTGTTTGTCATCGATCATCAGTGGAGCGTGTAGCTCTGGTAGCTCCGATATCGTCTTTATTTCTCACGGGAACAATTGGTTTCGATTAATTAACTCGATACCGACCGTTCCTTATATTTCTGCTAATTCAACTATCATTAATTCATTACCGCACGCTACCTACTCCTACTTGCCTAGATCAAAATCGATTACAAACTCTTTTTTCATTATTAAAAATGTTAAAAAGAAAAACAATTATGTTTGCGGCTTGCACCATTGCAATAAATACGGCATTTAATTACGACCTAACCTTGCGAACGCACGCTGAGCTGAAATAAAAACGTCAATAACATTGTCAAATTTAAATATTTCCTTAACATGTTAAATGATTAAATATTCCATCTTAATTTGTATTGTTGTATGCCATAGCTTTGGCCAATGAGTTTATCTGTGTTGCCGTAAAAGAAAATCGAGAAGGCCCGCGTTCGTGAGGAGTATGGCAACATTATCATGGCTGGATACCTGAAGTGCGTACCTCATTCGAGTCTGGAGTTGATAAAGTATAACCGATACCAATATCAAGTAGTGCGGTATCAAATGACTTATAGCGGTATCCTGCAAGTTATAGTGATACCAACAAAGTTACTATTGTAAAATTACGATAAGCTCTTGTTTTTATTTTGAGCATCTGTGGGCTGGGCTGATTGTGAAGTACAATTCTATTTTTATCACGGATTTGAACCTTATGCTTTTTACTGTCTGTTTCTTTCTATGCTACAAGGAAAGCGAAATTGATTGAGTGACACTATTAGTTTAAGATGCATTAAATTATTTCTTACAAAATATTAAAACCCATTTGAAGTGTTGAATTATCCCAATACCTTAATTGATTTTTGATATTGTAAATACTCTTGGCTGAATTCAAATAAACTTATTACCTCATAAAAGTTCGATTTCAACTCGATCGTAACTCATAAAAGATCGATTTATCAAAACGAAATGAGACACTATAATAAGTGTGTTATAAATTCGATATACGACTGTCACTATATCCTGAACCAATATATTTAAGAATTTCCTCGTCTAAGTGCAGTTTATTTGCACATATTTATGATGTCATGTAAGTATTCACTGCCAGAATATCGTTTATACAGAACCTTTCCTAGAAACTAACTACGTATAAAACCGATTACTGCCAAAGCTGTAATTCAATTTCAAATCGGCCATAAAGTTTAGGAACTCCATTCAAGGGAGTTCCTAGTTTTGATATAAATGATTAGAAGAGCCTTGGCCCTAGTATTTAAACAGAAATACTAAAACAAATATTTAAGAATAAAATCCCTGATTGGATCAGTTCTGGGTATTTTCCAGCTGTGGTACGGAGGCCGTTAATTCAACCTCTAGTAGAACATGAAGGCTGCAGTCGAGTCTAGGTTAGGGTTGGCAGTGGTTGGATTTCTCATTAAGCAAGCTCCGGTAAGCGGTGGTTCGCCATCCATCATTATGAGTTGGAGAACGCAGACAGCCCTATAATTTCCCTGCCCCCGCACCTCTCTTGCGTCCCTCTCGCACCCGCACAAATACCCAACTTTATTGAGAGAAGACGTCGACACAAAATGAGTTTCGACGAAAAAGTTTCGTTCTTACATTTTATATTAGCACTGTTTTTAATGTTCGCCTGGGATTAAGTATAAACTTGTTTTGTTTGCCATATATGCACGTATTCATTCCATGATTTCTTCGTTATTATCTTACGCGAGTTGAAGTAAAGTTATTTATTTTATCAATTTTGATTACATTAAAAAATATTTTGCATAAACATTGCCCATTTAACTGCTGGTTTTAAAATGTTATTAAATCTACGTATCTTTGTGTTTATCTGAATGCAGCAACGTGTCTATATTTATATATTTTTTTATCAAATTTAAATTTAGTTTCTTTTTAAAATTGACACTGTCGCATAACAGTTGCCAGTATTAATTTCTTATCAGCGGCAAAATGGCAAGTATTCGCAATCTGGTATTTCTTGAAAGGTCAGTGAGGAATAAATTACCTATTTGCGTATGATAAAAACCATTGATTGTTATTGGTTTTGTTGCATTCGTGTAGCTACTGAACTTTACTTCGACTCCATAATTCCGATGATAATCATATTACATTTGCAAGCTTACCGCTTTGAAAATGAACCGAATACTAATTAAATATCAAATGTACTGCACTGCACAAGTCAAACGAGATAAAATCTGCATTTTATCCTCTTAATATATGGTTAATGAGTTTATAAGTTTCTTTAAATAATGGCTTATAGCGTTGAATGCAGCCGATCAATCAATTGTCCGGGTTAATCGAGTCAAATCGATTTTTGAATCGAGTACAATAGGGTGAGTTCGAAATCGAATGTGCTGGATCAGGTGTTCATTTCACACATGGCTCCGTCGGAAATCGAAGTCCGACCGACGATTTAAACCGTGCAGCCATTATAAAGAAAAACATTTTTTGTTAATTTATGTATGTAATAACAATATGGTGTTGAGGCATATTATAATATATGATGCCGTAAAAAGCTGTTGCATTAAGAACGTATTGCTTTATGTTGTTGGACATCGAAATCTAAAAAAGTTTTAATGAGCTTAAGGCATACATTTATCAATAATAATACACAAGTAATAGGAAAGCTAAATATAGATGGTAAGTAGTAAATCCATTTACGATTTTCAGTTACATTTTCACGCATACTTAATTTGACGGATACCAGGCTTAAAATAAATAAAAAAGGAAAATGACATATGTAAATGTGCCTTGAAGAATCCAGGCATTGACCTGCGGATCGCCCATGTGAGTGGGTAAAGCCTAGTCTATAAAAATAACCCTCAAAACCATTGCATTTGTTAATTTAAAACCTTAGCACGTACATAATAAGATCACTTTTCTCTCGACACTATAATGGATAGTGCCGCATTAAGCTGATTCGCACGTAATAGGGTACCCAATCGCATTTTCCGTAGAGAGATAAAACGTTAATTTCTTTAATCGTAAGCTCACTGTTAATTTTAATCCAAAAATAACCACTAAAAGAATTAGTCTCAGATGTAAAACCGCATATGAATAGTATTTTTATGGCAGCAATTGACATTAAAAGAGTTTAAGAGCTATAGACGGTTACCGACATGAAAGTGTACTTATACCAAAAGGTTGTTATTTCGAATAATTTAACGAAACCGCTTTTACTATTAAAACATATTTATGGAGACAAGTTTTTCATAACCTAAACAACATTGTTCCAACAATAACATCTCGTTAAAATAAGGTCTTGTAAATAATTCTCAATGTGCATCGGGCATGTCCACAAGCAATCGAGTAGACCTCCCGCTGCTCGTTGCATATTCTTTTTTAGTAATCGATCCTCATATGGCACATCACTAAACGATGACATTGACAACCTGCAACGTGGCGGGAAAAGCGTTGCCATAAGACTTTTTATCACTGTTTTTACATTACTTTCCAAAAAGTTTATTAGTTATTTTAGTTCTCGGTTTTAGTTGTTTATTTACAAGTTGATCTAGCTTCGCAACACGAGTCCGATACATTAAACCCTGCGGCTAGAAACTGACAGGACGAGTTTTTCAAAATGGCTGACTTTCCCGCAATCCACTTGACGACAGTGGCGCCCATTCCGAGCGATATACACGTGCACTTACATTTTAAAATGCTCGCTACACAAATAATCAAACTGGCAAACACTAAACAAACCTGAAGGCCAAACTTAAAAAAAAAACTACTTTCTTAAAAAAATAGAACATACATTTTTATTAGATGCTAACATTTTCAAAAACACTGACTGACTATTTATATCCTACATGCAAAAGGTATATCTAGATGGACAGGTATAATATTAACTATTGTTTTTTATTTATTGTTCAAGACTAATTTATTTCACTCCGGCTCAGTAGAGATTTTATCTGAATACCGTACCAAAGGAAATAGAAAGTTCTTCTTCGAAGTTTAAACACCATAAAAGTAGAATTACGTTTCTCCAGTAACAAGTACTTACGTTGTGTTAATCCAATTTCATTAATTATGTGCAACTACCGACTTGGCTTTTTTTCAATTGAAAACGAAAGTCGGCCGCCATTAGAAAACAAACATGGCTTCCTATTCTGTTTTTTTGTTGACACCTGTCAAAATAACGAAGTTAATATTGAGATTTTAACAGCTGATAATAATACTAATCGTGCTTAAGAATTTATACGCTGCTTTTATTACTCTATATAAGCCGCTATTATCACCTCTTTTCTTTGTGATTTCCAAGAAACAAATTGTGTTGGACAATCTTGACTGTAAGTACTTGATAGATATAGGTACAAAATTGATTGGATAATGTTAAAATCATATACGAGCAAAGAAACTATAAAGGGTAACCCGTCTTAAAGTAGTAATTATACATAACATTGACTGAACATTATTATTCGCAACAGGTTTGCCGTTTCAATTAAAATTCCTTTAATTTTTAAAACAATTTTATAGGTACAGGCAAAGGAATTAAGCCATACAGTCTATTATTTTTCGTCGTGACGATATTGCCAGTAAATTAACTAATAGAAATACTATGAAATACCGGACAAGGAGTGGTAATATATCAGGCTAATTAATGTTGAACTAAATGTAGCTTGACGTAAATAACTTAATGAGTTGGGTAAGTAGAAATTGTATAAAACGTTTTTACATGAGTTGTACTTTTATTTACGTTACTGTAAAACTACTAAACTTTAAATTACTGTACGACTCTTTTAATATAGTTTGTGACAAGTACCTACAAAAGTTTTTAAACTATTTTTTATTAAAAATCGAGACCTCCGGAGATGATAAATATAAAAAAGTCAGATACTGTATCGCCCGATAAAGATCAAAAGGCGACCACGACAATAAATAAAATTAAGAAGTCTATTTCTGCATTTAATAAAGATACGAAATACAGAAAACAAATTCTGCACAATCGAATATTCATGATTCCATCTGGTTTAATTACTACAACGTACTTACATGGGTTGAAATAAAAAATACTGACCTTCGAAAAAGTCAGATTCGCACAAAAGCGAAACTTGAACCTTTTCACTTTTAAGTTGTTTCAATGAGATAGGTGCAATTTGTTTCTGACCAATCACAACGAGGCATTTACTAAAGTTACAATATTTTTTAGATTTATTTTTGGTCCAAAGCATACAAAGGAATAAACCAAATTTGTTACACCGCTAACTAAAATTTTGATTGTAACCTCAAATTCTTTACAAAAATGTTAATGAGTCATATTCAAAGTTATAAAAAACCATGCCAGTAATTAAAAATAGGTACCCAACAAACTAATTTAAAAAGCTGCAAGCTTCAATAAAAATAAGAAAAAATATATAAAAAAGGTCAGAAGTATTATTAAGCTCATAATGTTTGGCATAAGACAAGCTTACTGAATATTTCTTTACTTTTTTATTGTAAATTAAATTGCTGGTGACATGTTACCGATTTTTTTAATAACAAATCATGATGACTTTAATAAGAGTAATTAAATGATAAAGCTTCGTCTATGTAGGTAGGTATTTAAAAAATAAACTATTTACCGTTGTACTCCGGTACCTATATTTCCTAGGTTATTTGTTATGTTTCAAATATAATTTACGAGTACCACTCGATAGCTATGGTGAAAATAGTTTTTCACAAAATTAATAATGCACTATAAACACATGTACACATTCAAAATAACTGAGCAATTTATAAATACATATTTCATTTGCGTTTTCTTTGTTATATTTTATAAAGGCTTTTGGGGACTCGTGGATTTAAATATACTGCCATTGCAAGTGATTTTATATACTTAAAAGACATTATCATTAAACCACGTAATTAACAAGCTGATTATTAGTACCGAGACTCTCAAACATTTGTTTTACACTATTTATATGCTTCTACTATTTCAATTATAGTATTTAAGCTAACTTTAGTGATAGTTTTAATAAACAGACAATCTTTTAATATCTCCAACACAAAAACCCCGCCCGGTTCTCGTACAGGCAGATTACTTCCAATAAAAAGCGATTTTAATTGCCCACATTTACCGCTATAAGCTTCTACAAATGGCTATTTAATTTGAATATATCCTACAGTTTTTGTCATAATACTACCACTTTATGAGGCGGGCGCGTACCCTTTCCAATAATTGCGATATATGTATATATGAGGCTTCGAGTGTATATGACGACGATTATATCGACATGAGCTTTGATGAGGTTTATCGTAAATATCTAACCTTACTGCTATGATATATTATTTTTCATAATACTTTTTGTTCTTTTATCAGAATTACTATTAGGTACAAACAAATATAAAACAAAAATAAAGGATTAAATTCTTTTAAAATTTGGAAAAAATCTTCGTGGTGTCACTAAGGTTTAACATATCTTACAATTTATTTCTACATTTTTCATCAAAACATTTTTTTTAGTAATATTTTCCATTGATATTTCATTTTATTCAGGGGTGATATATTTATCAAATTAAACTATTTTATCGAATGAAGTATTTGGGATGCTGTAATTTTTTTTTTCTGTAAAGGATTGCATAAGAAAAGCCGCATTTCTAACTAATTTCACTTCATGGATTTAAAGCTAATATCAACGCAGTGAAGTTGCGTTTGAGAGCGTTAACGCTATATAAAAGACATCAACGAGTTCTCACTATTTAAATATTTCAAACTTTAAGTGATTAAAGTTACAATAAATTTAAACACTGTGTACTAAAACAGTTAAAATATGATTAATTCGAAGGCTATTACTTAGAATGGCCTTGAAACTTGAAGCATGTGGGACTTCCTAAATGAAATATTATTTTATTTTAATAATAAAAAGGTCAATAAACTTGGATGCTTCTCATCTGACAATAGCAGATTCTAATTTGACGTGCTTAATTAGCTATTTTTTTAAACTAAAGAATAACGAGTTGCTTAATACTTTATTTATAAGTAGGTTTACTTTGTAGGTACTTTTTTAATTAGTTGCGATATTGTTGCTACTACCACTTTTTGATAGAACCTCTACCATGGAAAGATCAATTTGAAATAAGAATAACAAATATTTAGTGCCTGCTAAAACGGTTCTTAGATCTAAAGATGTTCAATTGATTATTGAACAGGTGATTGACTTTTGCAAATTATTTGGTTAAAATGAAAAGGTGCGTGCCTCTAATTGTTTATTTTCTAATATATTCAGTATTGACATTATTATTTATGAGTTCATTATGTAAGAGATAGGTGCTTGACTCGTCGCATGACTTAGATGGTCATTAGCAATTAGAGAAAATAAGTAAATACATTATTGATGAGATTAAAGTAATCATGATAATTTGATAATCTTTGAGAAATCGATCTGTAATTATTGAATGGTTTGCAAATGCAATTGAAATTAAGATGACATAGAAATCTGATTCTAAGAAAGCTGACTTGAATATATCTTAAAAGTGAACTAATATTCTTAAAAAAAAAACATTACCAGATCTCAAATATTGTATTTTATCTGATTCTAAGAAAGCTGACTTGAATATATCTTAAAAGTGAACTAATATTCTTTAAAAAAAACATTACCAGATCTCAAATATTATTTTTTCATATAAATATTAAGATATAAACTTTCGGAAAGTAATATATGCAAAAGCTTTAATAAAAGCCATGTTGATTGTAACAAAACAATGTAGAAACAAACATAAAGTTCGTTTCGTTTAATTCTATTATTTTAAAATATCGGCTACAGAATTATAAACTAACATTTTTAAACTTTAACTTTAAGGAGACTTCTTCTATTTTATTTTCCTATTACAAAATTAGTGAAAGTACTCGCGATGTTTATCTGTGCATCAATCACGTGAATCCCGTGATTGTTGTATCTCAACAAAAACACGAAATACCCGCATATTTACATCACATGCACCTTACGTAACGCAACGTTGGGTAACAATCGCACGACATGCTTTATTATTTCACTGGCAACTCTACGATCCTAAAAGAGAAATTAATGAAACTGAATCTTTTGCTTTTTTTCTCGCAAACGAACAGTAACGACTCACTCAGTAATGCCAAAGAGTAATTAAACAAGCGAAAAAACCGACTGAGCAATATTTATCATACAATTATTCAATAAATTGTTATTTCTGTCCTCCCCATTAATATTAATGAACAAAATATCTTTGCACTATTGTACTGTACCGTTGATGAAGATATTATCCTTAAAAATAATAAATAATTAGTTTTAAATTTCAATAAGGACATGACGACTAAAATTCGATTCGAATAAATAATTAATAAGACGTAGGAGGTATATAAATACCTACAATGCTTCACAGTTTTGATGACATGTAAATAGATGCATTAACATCCTAGTCTTATTATTATTAGAAATAAATCGATTGAAATTCGATATTTTGTTACCACATAATATACCTACATAAAATAGCATGCTAAGCAACTGATGTGGCCGTAAACAACATAAAAAATATAAAACACATAAAATTAGGAAAAACGGAAACCGAATATCTTAAATTCTGTTAAAAGATTTTTTGGTGGTCTTGTCACTCTTGATAGTGTAATAGTTACCTAACAAGTTTTTTATTTATCAGCAGAAGCAACAAACTTAGCCCACGTTCTGCCAATGGTCATAAATTCATTAGGTTACATCATTAGGACTTGCGTGACTCCAGCCTATAACAAAACTTGTCCTCAGGTGTTTAGTGATCATTTACGATTCCTTGATCGGATTTATCGAGCATTGTGGATCTTACTATAAAGTTGCAATGCGCCATTTTCTTTGAGATTAAACAGAATAAAAGATCTAAACAAGAAACATCTTTACCTTTTCTTCACCAAAACAATATGCAAATTTGACGTTTTGATTGAGATATACTTTAGTAAACTTAATTCCTATCAACTAAATGCGTGACTTGATTTCGAATAGATAACACAGATAATATTCAAAGAAGCAGTTTCCCTCTAAAAGTTCAATTGGAACTTTTTATTAATGCCTCGTGCCGGATTAGAATTAAAAACACTGGCCGAAAATAAATATAAAGCCGTCAACGCGCGCAATCAAGCGGTAACCATAGCAACGGAATTCAAAATGGCGGAGCTATCAAGTTATAGAGACGGGGCCTGTTTAGTACCGCTACTGAAGAAACTAGTACCTTAGTGGTGGTATCATGTCGCGATGACTCTTTTGATTTATAATAAAGAAGCTAGACCTCTTATTAAATGAGCATGAGAAATGGGAATTCTACTACACCATAAAAAAATTAACATCTCTTCCCTATGTTAGCATCGCCTTTCGAACAAAGTTTTATTTTTCTTCGTAATCTTACAATGACCTTCACATTTATTATTTATTATACTTAATTGGTGTAAAATTCAAAACGATTTTAAAAACCATCAAAACATAGTTAAACTTACGTTTAGAATGCAGGATTAGTCTAGGCAAATTACGTTTCGAGTCAGTCGTGACCTGACAGTATAATTCAAAGTGTTGAACAATTGAATGTTTCTCAATTTCAATAAAGCGCCATATCGATACCAAATAGTCAAATAATTGCTATTAAAAACACACCACCAGCAGGAAATAGTGCAAGTGCATATAATACCAACACAGAGGCCTTTACATTATGTATGAATTATAGTTACAGTCTAGAGTTATTTATTCATTTTGATTGGAAACATAAAATTTTGTACAGACGCTCATTGGCGTAGCAGTCGAGTCTCGATAGCTGTTCCTGATTAAGTCGTGAGAAGACAGTTGATCTAGACGCGCTACTTTATTCCTCATATAAATGCATGAGTTCAATACAATGGTTGGAGCGGTTCGTATTTTGAAATAGAGGCACGTACGTATTGGGTGAGCTTATTCCCGCCAAAAGCGTATTGACGCATGCGCCCCGAGCAGCCGCGCACTGTTTAATTTTCAATTTAGATTGCAATTTGCGATGGCCGCGCGCGCCCAAACTCACATCACTTCACCACATAGATTTATGCAGCCGACTTATAACTATCTACTTCAATATCGGGGGAATATATTAAAAGAAATTAACTGGCGAGTTATGGTCGACCCGGCCGGATTGGTGAACGATAAGAGTTAATGAAAATCGAAGTTTTTTTAGCAAATTCGTCAAACGAGCCGAGATAAGCGGAATTGATCTGTCGGGAGTAACAAATTGTGTTTCGTGTTTTTGTTCGCTCGCCAGCTTTCGGTAATTATAAGTGCGCCATTTTGATTAAGAATACCTACATAGTCTGCCTTGATTGCCTTTATAATACACGATGTTTAATCGAAAATCCAAAATCTTTGCGCTTCAACCTGTGAGAATTCCTATACATAATATCTTGCAGTAGGTACTAACATAGCAGAACCAAATGTGCAGTTTCTATTTATTGTCTAAAATGCAACGCAAATGTAGTGCTAAGACCATATTTTAGGTTTTACTGCTACTCCACGACCGACTAAACACAACTTCTATGTT
Source organism: Emmelina monodactyla (assembly GCA_916618145.1). Taxonomy (NCBI): domain Eukaryota; kingdom Metazoa; phylum Arthropoda; class Insecta; order Lepidoptera; family Pterophoridae; genus Emmelina; species Emmelina monodactyla. The sequence goes on from OU745300.1 coordinate 1,742,908, forward strand.
TGTTTGCATTATTTAATTCACAATCAAATATGGATCTAACCCAAATCGCTAAATTCGTGTCAATAATGGCTCTTTATGTTTAACGACCACTGCCAATAAACACGAGAATAGCAAATAATTGTGATTAATGTTTTACACGTAGGTGTGATTGTTACAATACGCCTTTTATGTACGAAATCAGTTAATTGACAGCTACTACCTTACATAAGCAACAGCGAAAGATATATGGTAGTGCTAAATGCATCTTAAAATCTCAATTAAGTTTCATGTTAAAGACACTAACCTAACCTTTAAAAATGGGAGTAAAGTTATATTATATTCCTACTACAACAGTGACCCATGAAACCTACAACGTAACAAAACTGCATTGATAGCATTTGAAACTATGTTGTTATACTCTCTCCTGACATTTCCTTGGCATTTTCAACACTATTGTCCATAATTCAATCTTAGATTACAAATCGCTTTCCAAAATTGGAATTTCCATTTACTAGCCAAAGTAAAATAAAATTACCTACTTCCATTGTAAACTAAAAATTATATAGTAAAGTATAAGTAGAAACACATTCCAGAAAACATAACAAGGATTAAACTACCAAAAATTATTCAAAATCTGAAATATCTCTTTAAACAAACGTCCGAAATGACACAAGGAAATGAACAATAAGCATTTAGGCTCGTAAAATACTTTGTCCCCGCTAAACACTAGACGTTTTCCTAGAGCCTTACTTTGCAGCAAGCAACAATGAGGTAGTTAAATCTTAAAGTCGAAACTCACCTTTAATATGCAGCTCCCGACGGCCTCGTTCTCCGGCACGGTGACGTTGTAGAAGCTCTGGTCGAAGATCGGCTCGTTGTCGTTGATGTCTAGCACTGTCACTAGTAACGCGGCGGTGGAGGACATGGGGGGGTTCCCGCGGTCCCGGGCCACCACCGTGAGCCGCGGCATCGGGTTGGTCTCGCAGTCGACCCGCGCCCGCGTCGTCACCAGCCCGGACCGCTCGTCGATCGTGAACCACTCAGACTGCGGCGACGCCAGTAGGGAATACCGAATGTCGGCGTTCTCAGCCTCGTCGAGGTCCACCGCGGACACCTGCACCACGGGGGTGCCCGGCGCCGCCGCCTCGGGCACGCTCGCTTTGTACTCGCTCTCGAGGAAAGCCGGGGCGTTATCGTTCACGTCGGTTACGCGCAGGTTTATCACCCGCGACGCGTGCAGCGGCGGAGACCCCTTGTCGGTCGCCTCCACGTTCAGCGTGTAGCTCGAGCGCGACTCCCGGTCGAGCGGCAGCGCCACCACCACTAGGTAGATGATGTTGTCGTGAGTTCGCAAGTCGAAGTGCCCGTCACCGCCGCTTAATGTTACGTTCACGTTCGAATATTCCGTTTTAGAATCGGGATCGTGGACCGAAATTCGCGCCACGAATTCGTCCAGCTGTGCCGATTCTGATATCTTTGGTGTCGCGTCGTCGCTTAGGAATATGACGTCTATCGTTGGTTGATTGTCGTTGACATCTGTCACTCGGATGGAGACGAACGCGGTCGTCTCCAGGGGCTGAGCACCCTTGTCCCGAGCGACAACAACCAGTTCGTGTAGTTCCTTCGTTTCAAAATCCAAAGGTTTGTTCACTGTGATCTCTCCCGAGTCGGGGTCTATTCTGAACATGTTTTCCTTATCGCTTTGTCGTCTGTTGATTGAATATTCAATCAGTCCGTTCTCGCCTGCGTCAGAGTCCGTCGCCGACACTTTCAACACAGTCGTACCTACGGTCGCGTTCTCTGGTATGGACGCAGAATAAACACTCTCCGCGAACACCGGTGGGTTATCATTTACATCTAAAATAGTAATATTTACAGTCATCGTGCCCCTAAGCGGAGGAGTGCCTCCGTCGAGTGCCTCTATCACTAACTCGTAATGGTCCGTGGTCTCCCTATCGAGGAAGCCGTTGATCTGGAGATCCAAATATAGGACCCCGTCGCGTTCCCTATGCGAGGATAACCTGAACGCATTGTCCGTGTTCCCCGACACTATGTTGTACCGCTGCGTGTTGAACTGTCCCAAGTCCTGATCCTTGGCCGGGTTGAGTTTTCTTTTCACATCTCGGGGCGTGTTCTCGGAGAACTCAACGTTCATGACGGGCGTGGGGAAGGTGGGTGCGTTGTCGTTTTCATCCAGAACCTTGACGACGACTCGTATGTTGTCTCCGCTGGCGGGTATGGCGACGAGCGCGTAGTGGTCCCTGTTCTCCCTGTCGAGCGGGATGCGCGTGCGGACCTCGCCCGTGTGCGGGTCGATGCGGAGGTCGTCGTTGACGGCGCTGCCGGGCCCGGGCACGATGGTGTAGGGCGGCGCGGCGTCGGGCAGCTCGTCGCCCAGGTGGCCCACCAGCGCGCCGCCGCGCAGGTTCTCGCGCACCGCGAACTCGCGCACGTGCTCCGCCGCCGCCGCCACCACCAGCCACGCCACCACACGCAACATGCCGCCGCTGCTACCACCCTAACCACATTCTCACTGCCACCTGGAACGTCACGAAACAATGTTACAATCTAGCCAGAAACAACAAAGTCGTTAGTTACAAATTTATTAGTATAAACTTTAAAATGTTAAAGTTGTTGAAGTATTAAGTATCGTATCCTAAAAATCGAAAGCTGATTTAATTTATGTTTAAACCCAAAAGAAACACTTTTTTTCTTATGTTCAATTTGCATTTTAGATTCGCAGTAAAAACGATTCAGGAGTCACTTTAACTACCGTTGTGATGATCAACGTAAACCCAAAAAAATACAAATAGAAGATTTGATTCGATGATCGAGCAAAAAGGTTTTATTCTTTATTATTTAACAAAACTAAACATATTTTAATAGCTTGCGTACCGATTTTGAATCATAGATCGAATTTGGAATATGTAAAAAACCGTTGTTCACGAAGCAACGGGCGGCTGTCTGTTGAAACATCAATCATGTTCGATGTTCAAATATTGTTAGGCGAATGAACTAAGAATGAATTGAATGGGACCTACGATTTCTGACTAATTTGAGGTTATTGTTGAAGACCGATGTAGGTTTCTGGAATTGAAGAAAATATTCTCAGAGAATGAATGGACTCACTCAGAAACCTTTTTTCGGTTGCCACATGTTGATAGGTGTGTAAGTACCTCTTGGTTGATTTTTTCTTATATTTGACGTTTGTACGATTAGTTAACTGTACAGTTTGTGGTGAATTTGTATTCAGACAACCACGCCTTAGACATCATGAATATGACATTTAAATTTGACCTGAGGATATTTTATAGGCAAATAGAAACATAAAAAATATATTTTTAGATATTTCAGCCTCCTAAATTAGCAATAATAGCCAAACAATTATTTTTAATTCGGCAATTTATTATCTCAACAACATTATACAGATCAACTAAATATGTTAACATATGACATGATTTACTAAATCTTGATGCCTCATCTCTTATGTTAACTATTCATACAAGACAAAACTAGTATACAAGGTGCCAATTTAGAGCTATTTCTTATAATGTTTATCACAAATTAACCACAAATTCCGATTTACCATTTTATATGATTACTAGTGGCCGCCCGCGACTCCGTTCGCGTGGAAGTCTGTTTCCCGTGGGAATGAGAAGTTTCTCCGCGGTAAAAAGTACCCTATGTGTTATTCTGATGTATTACTGCAAAGTTTCATCCAAATTCATCCAGTAGTTTTTACGTGAAAAAGCAACAAACATCCATACATCCATACATACTCAAATTTATAATATTAGTAGGGTTTTTTTTTATTGAACACTCAGATTAAAACAGGATTTTTTTGCCTAAATTTAACCCTTTCACATGTTACATTTTGAAACACCTTGTATATTTTCATAGGAGCAACTATTTTTATGGTGATCATAATTTCTTATTCTTGTCATCTGCGAAAGACCGGTTTGTTTTTTTTTAACATATTATCGATTATATTTTGTCAGATAACTAAAGCTGAATCGATAAAGCTGGTTCACTATGAATAATAATGAAACATGACACATATTTTGTAGACAAGTAGATTTAATTTGGTTAACTATTGTATAGACAGAATAAACATTCCTTTCACTTCGTTTAAAAATAATATTTACACATTTTTTTAAATTATAACTTCTCTTTTATTTTTATTTTATTAATTTCAGTTTTAAGGTCACATTACAAAAGCCATGATCATATTTTTGACATCAAAATCAAATATTCATCAAGTAAGATAGAATACCCACATTACTAGTTTTAGTTTTTTTTATAAAAAAAAGCAAACTGTATTCATACTTAACAATGTCAATATGTCAACCTGCATAAACAAACTGGCATCGTAGTGGGAGGTAAATCCAACAAACGTTACTATAACCATCTTATTTCGCGATGCTGTGTCTCCGAATCGGTCCCTACCTTTTATCCCCCAGGTAAAAACTCCACGGCACATAAAAATAATAACTCTGAAATAATAATTTTTGAAGGCACCTCATCCATAAGGATTACTTAGCCAATGAATTTTGATACCTGTGACTTTAATTTTTATTTTGTTGTCCGTATAATTTTGGCGCTCGAATAACTTCGTATTTGAACCCTGAAATTTGGATCCTGAGTGAGTTTTATAAGATTAAGTGGGTGTTTTGTACGTGCGGGCGATTTGAAAAAGGAATCACTTCATTTTAGATTTGCAAATAAGATGATTTAAGTTCATAAATGTTTAGTTCTTAACATTTGAGTTCTGCATTGTATTTCTAAATTGTTCAGTTTATATGCCTGTGTTATATGTCTTGTATTGTTTGAAATTACATGTACACAGGTTTAATGCTTTATTGTTCATGTAAAATTAATATTTTCAGTCAGCCATTTCCGTTCTAGACAAAAGCTCATTAGAAAGTTAACAGTTTAACATGTTTTTTATTATTAATAAAATGCCTCGTTACATTTTGTGGAAATACATTGTTTCTGTTACCTACAAAATTTAAAATATCGCGCAAACCAAATTATTCCGCTTCAAAAAGAAATATAGCTATTCAAACAAAACATATGACAGAAAAGACGCTTCAGAAACTCAGATCATTACATTTTCATACGAAAAGTGTTGCCCGGTTGCAAAAAACCGAGTTTCTAAACAAATTTGCGTCAAAAATTCAGCGTACGCGACGGCGCGGCGGACATCAAAAAATTTCAAATTTCGAACGTCGACGCGAACTATTTGCTGCAGAATGAGTTATAGTGACCAAGTTTGAACAAATTTTCAAATACAGAACGCCTTTTTTACAGGTTGAAATTAAAAAGATGCTCGGAAACTTTTTCTATTTGCTTTGAAAAAGCAAAAGATACGTTCAGTTGTTTTATAAGTCTTGTTTTGTGCGATGCAATCGTATTTTGTAGTTTGTATCTTGGTCTGTACAATACAATTATTGAGAAGTTATTTATTTTCATCTGAGTACAGGTTCTAAAATTACTTTATTACTCACACGCGATGGAAATATTTCTGGACGATAACTTTTTCTATGTAATTCGTCTTACAAATTGGATATTCTGGTACCTAGTTGCAATCAATAACTCTTAAGAGCTTTATAACTATTTTTATTAAGCACATATTTGTTTTTGCCGTCTGTTAAAACGCTTTATTATGTTACCGTGGTTAACAAACGCAACCATATATCATTTTGCTAAGTGTTTATTACATTTTGTTATCATTTTTTTCATCTGATCCCTCATGGCTCAGTGGATGAAGGCTCTGTACCAACTGTTTTGCATGAAACACGATTGTTATCAAACTCTCAGTACATATATCATGTTTGGACACTGGGGCGGACGTTGATAATAAATTAATATTATTTATTTTAATCATAGCCCGAACAGGACAGTTTGAAACCGCTTCGGCGATTACAATTTTATTTTGTTTTATAATCATTAGCAACGTAATTTTGGTTAAAAAAAGGAAATTAGGGTTGTTCGAAATTTAAATTGTTCTAGTTTTTTTATCAACGTTTTGAAACACATTTATGAATTTTACGAGCCTTCCAATTATAATTCCTTAAAAAGTTTTGTATTCAAATATCGAATTAGGCTTACTTTTTTAGATAACTTTGGCCTGAAGCATCAAAAAACCGGTCTTGGGTTGCCCAATGCTTGCTCTACTCCAAAATAGTTTGAGGTTTAATAAACTTTGAGAATTAAGATTAATTGCCTATTAATAGTTTTATTCAAGCTTTTATCTTAAGGAATAATATTGTAGAATGATGTTTGGGGCATGTATGTGTAGCAAACGTAAACACAAAAAGTAGTAAATCGAAATTCAAACAGGTCTCGAGCTTTCTTCACCAACTTAAATATAAGTTAGAGAAAAACTTTTCGGCGACTCTCTCGGCTCGGGAATCCTCGTTCTTACCATTACTTTATACATGTTCACTTCGGATTTATGGTTCACGTTATTTTTGAATGTTAAAAGCGTATACTTTAATTCAACTTTATCACTAGAGTCGTAACGTGTAATAAATATAGCTCAACGCATGCACAATTAGTGTGGCACACATGCCAAGTTGTGAAGTTCAAGTTTCCACCGCCTAACAACCCGTTCTAGCTTAACACTTCAACACTTTGCCATCGATTCCCTATACAGACATCTCAAAATCGTCTACAAACCTCCAAAAATCCTTAACACGGTGAGCACACACAAACATAGTCCTTTACCATCGCAAACTCAAAAAAAACAGAACACCGTTACCAATATTCGAATTTAGAATCACACACCGCACTGCAATCCGAGAATGCACTGTTTAGGACACTGTTGTTTTTTTTATTCGTTTTTTTTTTAAGTTTGTGGCAAAGGCGCGTCGGCGCGTGGTTTCACGCGAGCGGCCGGCTGTGTACTGCCGTGGTCTGTGCGGAGGGGGCAGAACAGGTTGGCTGGCATACCGTTCCAGCGGCTATTCCGAAGCCTCCCTCGGAGGACGCCGCGCCAACTACTTGCATTGACGTTTGATCGCGGATAACAAGTAATGATAGCGCGATAACACCTGGATCACCGAAATATACCCAACACAGTCTAGCCACAGGGCGATTCGATTCGGGTAAAACCACATTCCGGTTCAGGGTTACAACGGTAAAGCAAATAATTACTCTGCTAATATAGATTCTGTGCGTTACAAAGTATTAAGGCACTTTGGTTGAGCATACAAATATTGCAAGCATCTTGTTAAAACGACTAAGTATTTAACTTGTAAAATAACATTAAGTTAACTAGTTATTTTGTTTTATATCTTATTGCAAGAAAATTACCTAAGATTATTTTGTTATTAAAATTATCTACTTATCATAACATTTATACAGAATTTTCAAATAATTATATACCTACATTGTAAAATCTAATGATAGAAATAATGCTTGTGTTATGTTTGTGTAAAGTGCAATAGATTCAAAAATTAATGTTTACAGCCTATTATCAATTACAAAAAAAACACTTATATTGTTTAATTATTAAATATGACTTCTATAAAGTGATTCTGTTCCATATATGTATGTATTATATATTAATGTTTCTTTATATCTAAGTCCAACTCTACCCTGCAAAAGACATCAACGCGCGCACATATAAAGTAGTACCATAATATTGACTTGTTTTCAAATTGGCTTTTAATATTTACCTTTAGTTGGTACCCGCGTAGAGTAGATTAATTTTTCCCATGGTATTGAGACTTATTACCAAGGTAAAAGTCGGGAAATTAATAGTTCAATAATAATAAATATAGCGTCGAAATATCTCTATTCCAAAACTTCTTTTAGTCTGTTCCGACGAGTTGCCGTGAAAGCGGAATTTCCATACCTACAGAAATAGAGACACAAACAAACACTTGTTTGTATTTATAATTACATATGTATGGGTATATAAGAATATCGATGATCCTTATCATCACATATCTATCCTCAAGTAAATAAAATTGCACTGTCTGTTTGTTATATTAGAGTAACCACTTCTTACTTTATGTATCTATGTTTACGTTTACACGGTACATATATGAGAACATTTTTTTATTTGTCTTGTTTCGGCTAAACTCTCAAACGGCTGGACCGATTTTGGCGGTTCTTTTACTTGCAGATAGCGGATACAAGGAATTAGGTTACTTTTTAACTGATTTCAAAAAAGGAGGAGGTTTTATTGTTAGGGAAGCGAATCCCAGGGCAACAGCTAGTAAACAATAAAATATAAAACATGCCTAAAGCGTACTACCACGCACAATAAACAGTCTCTTATAGAATAAGTGTAAAAGAAGTATTTTACGACTCTAAGGTAGTACCTGTGATATCTTAACACTACATGCTTGAAACAAACCCACACTAGTGTTTCATGGAAGCCTTAATACTGTGACATAACCACCGCATTTATTTTTACTACTAAATATAAAAGATGATTGTGTTCCGGTTTAAATGATAGGATAGGCCGAGAGACCGAACATTTAGACCTTTCATCAATGAAAACCGACTTGTTTATAGACAATTCACATATATAAACTTATAGCTGACCAAACGTTATTTTGTCATATTAAAAAAAAATGGGTTGGACAACCCTTATCATTAATGAGTATGAAAAATAGTTAGTAGCCGATTCTCAGACCTATTGAATATGCGTGTAAAATCGGTAAAGCCATTTCAGAGGAACTTACATTGTGATACGAGGATTTTACATTTAAGTAAGATTACTAACTAAAAATTACATTTAAACGTAAGATGATGTTTATAATTATAGATTTAACGTTCGCTATTAGAAAATGCAACTAAATAAGTACTTTTAATGTTTATTAAAGTTATATGTTTATAAGTTTGTCTACTGTAATTTGTCAGCATTTATAGGCCTTTAAAAATAGATGTGTAGATGATCTTTTTTTTGTAAATATATTCGCAATTTATTATAGGGGGGTAATTCTAAACAAACATAAATCATATTATATTATTTACTAGCTTTTACCCGCGCGGCTTCGCACGCGTTATATTTAGAGTAAAACTCCTTTCTCTGTTATTATACATGTAAACACTATATCTTGAAAAAACGGCGGGAAAATTCGACGCGTTCGGACGTAGTTTTTTCTTGTTAATTTATTTAATTCACTTAAATTGTGATCAGAGTGGTTTTAGTTAGTTAATTGTGTTTATTTATGTTTAGTAATTATATTTTTATGTAGTTTATGTAAGCTCACCTCACATTTGGTAAGTTTTTTGTTATTTCTATAGAGTAGTAGTTGGTCATGAATGAACCTCCTGATCCTGGAGGCAGCGGCCTCCAGGTTGCTTATAATATAACTATAAACTCAGGTAATGAGTCTGGAATGGACACGGACGGCTCATTTATAAGCGTATCAGGGAAAAAGAGGCGTGTACTAAGTGGTTCCAAAGTTTGCCGCCATTGTAACAAAAAACGACGCAAATCTGGATCGGGCAAACATACTGATCAAAATTGCGCTTGTTTGGAAAACGATCTCACTACAATTTCTTCTCAATCTACTGCACCAAACGCAACACCTCAGTTATCTAATATTACCCAACCCCAGTCACTTACCACACAGCAAAACCATAATACTCATCAAAATGTATATGAACCGTTAACTAGAAAAGAATATGTTTCTTCAGATGCAGCTCCTTATTTAGTTCATGTCCAAAAAATAACTACTTCTCTAAATGATGGCTCCACACTTCACCCAATAACTTTCGGTGGATTTTTAAAAGACCACTCTATTCATAATATTGTTAATGGTAACTAGTGTCAAAAGAATAGGGCGTAACAGGATTGCAGTCAGCTTTTCCAAATACTCTGATGCAAACAATTTCATTTCACATCCGAGCTTACTTAAAGAAAATCTAAAAGCATTTATACCTACATGCAACGTCTCACGAATGGGTATATTAAGAGGAATACCTACTGACCTGTCTCCAGAACAAATAATACAGAAGGTTTCAGTACCTATTGGCTGTGGAAACATTCTTAAAGCTAGGAGGCTTAACTATAAAGTGTTTGTTGATGGTAGTCCAACATGGCAACCATCGCAAACTGTAGTACTAACTTTTGATGGTCAGATCTTACCTACTCGCCTACATATTACTTTTAATACCATTCCTTGCGAACTATATGTATTCCCAACAGTTCAATGTTATAACTGCTGTAGATTCGGGCACACAAAATTGCAATGCCGGTCAAAGCCCAAATGTTATAAATGTGGTCAGGACCACAGAGGCGACACCTGTAATATTGAAGAAGATGAAGCAGTTTGCTGTTTGTGTTCTGGACATCACTTTGCAACTAGCAAGGAATGTCCTGAATTAAACAGACAAAAGGCTATCAAACTTTCTATGGCCACACAATGTATTACATATTTTGAGGCAATCAAACTACATCCACAGGTTTCAAAATCATATAAAGATATATTAATAGGGAAAACTATAAACAATAATAACACAAATAGAACTAGGTCTTTACATACTGTTCCTGAAAATAATACTATTTCATACAAAAAAACAGTTTTTCTTAAGCCCAAAACTCCAAAATTTGTTGATAAAGGTTATGATCAATCAGCACATAACAAAATAATTGAGGGTCACAATGTCCCTTCTTCCACTAAAGGTACTGTTATTAACTCTGATTTCGACTTTAGCTTTGACAAAATTAATGAACTTGTAACTTTCCTTTTTAATATGTACAATCAATTTAAATTTATGATACCGTCCAACGTTGCTTCTTTAATAGACCAACTACAAGATTTCTTTTATAAATTCAAACATGGATCAAATCATCCAGTGGAATTGCAGGAGCATAAGTAATAAAAAAAGTGACCTTATATATCTAATTAATAAGTTTTCTCCTATTATTGTTTCACTTTCTGAGACCTGGCTTGTACCAGGCTCCCTTTTCCGGGTTCCTGGTTATTCTTGTGTCAGAGAGGATAGAGTAGACGGATATGCTGGTGTTGCTTTACTTGTTAAGAATAATATTGTTTACAAATTAGTCACAATTCCTAACCACTCTGCAGAATTAAATATAATTGCATTACAAATAAATAAAATAGTCTATGTTTCCATCTATGTACCAAAATTAAACAATTATATTCTAACAGAAATCAGTAACATAATTTCTAATTTACCGAAACCATTTGTAATACTTGGTGACTTAAATTCACATCACCCTTGCTGGGGCTGTCCAGTAATAAAGCAACATGGTGCCGAACTACTAGAAGTCCTTGATATACACAACCTTTGTTTGCTAAATACAGGGAAACCTACTAGATTAACAGGGCCTTTAGAAAATATCAGTGCTGTTGACCTAACCATATGTACACCTGATTTGGCTTCAGTGTTTGACTGGAACCCATTAGAGTCATCTTTTGGGAGTGACCATTTTCCTATTTTATTGACATCATCATTAAAACGCATTTCAATACCAAAGCAAAACCGAACTTCAACTCGTAAATACCAGGTAAACAACAATAGTGATTGGCATTTGTTTTCACAGAAGGTTACTGATAAAGTCAAACATCTACCTAGAGTTTGTCATGGCTTGGAAAACGAAAGCTCTGATTTGTTCAAAAGTGCATTAATAGACGGCGCTGATGCAACTTTTCCTATTACAAAAAAGTACTCTTTTAATAAAATCTCAACTCCACCTTGGTGGGACCGAGACTGCACAGACGCTATTAAAAAAAGGAAAGAAGCGGAAAAAAACTATTGCAATTATATGTCTGCCGAAAATTTTAATACTTATACAGATGTAGCTAAAAAAACAAAAAAGTTATTAAAAAATAAAAAACGAGAAGGTTGGAAACAGTTTTGTTCTTCTATGTCTCCAAATACCCCTCTTTCCTTAGTATGGCGTAATGTCAAGCGATTTAGATCTGCCTTTAATGAAAGATCAAACATCACCATGAGCCCTGAATTAGGTAACACATTTATGGATCATCTTGCGCCACCATTCGTTGAAGAAAATTTGATTTCAACTCGTTTTGATGCCAAAAACCCTTATGAAGGAGGAAATTATGAAAACTTAAATTCCCCATTCAAATATTATGAGCTCAAGGGATTTATATCCAAACTTAAAGATTCAGCCCCAGGACTGGATCACATTCCATATTCTTTTTTTCAAAACCTAGACAAACCGTCTCTTATATACTATCTAGACTTAGTTAATTCTGTATTCATTACTGGTAATATTCCTATTTCATGGAGATCACAACTTGTTATCCCGATACTAAAACCTAACAAAGATAAATCTGATCCATCGTCATATCGCCCTATTGTTCTTGCTTCTGTTCTTTCTAAAATAGCTGAAGGTTTGGTCAAAGTCCGCCTTGAATGGTTTCTAGAACATAACAACCTCTTAGCTCCGTCTCAATTTGGTTTTAGGAAAAGCAGAAGCATTATGGATAATTTGTCTATATTCACCAACGAAATACGTTTAGCCTTTAGTAAAAATGAGACAACAGTTGCAGCTTTTCTAGATATTAATTCCGCTTATGACAATGTAATTCCATCCATACTTAGAAACAAAATGATTGAACTTAAAATACCAATCAGGATTGTAAACTTAGTCATTAATTTAATATCAGAGAGGTTTATTACTTTAAATGTAGGTGATGACTTTTCTATTAATCGAACTATATGGAAGGGCCTTCCACAAGGATCTGTTTTAAGTCCTTTATTATATAATATCTATACATATGACATTGAATCAAATATCCCAAAAGAATGTAAATTATTGCAGTATGCGGATGATCTATTACTTTATGCTACTGATTCCAGTGCCTTTCTAGCCCATACTTTCCTAGCCCGTGGTTTGAACAAACTGAATAAGTATGTACGACTAAACGGCTCTAACTTTTCTATATCCAAATGTTGTATAGTTTTCTTTTCTCGCTCTCGGTCCCAACCATATTTACCAATATATATTGATAACGAAAAGGTCGATTGTCTTACCCAAGCTAAATATTTAGGTATTATTTTAGACTCAAAGTTATCATTCTTACCACATTGTAACTATGTAGAAAAAAAATGCAAAGCTTCTCTAAATGTTATAAGATGTCTCACTGGTGTATGGTGGGGTGCTCACCCTTCTACACTAAAGCTTATATATAATGCTTTAATAAGAAGTATTTTAGATTTATGTTCTTTCCTTTTTGAACCTTGTTCATCTGCTGCACTTAAAAAATTAGATCGTATACAATCCAAAGCTTTAAGAATTATTTTAGGAGCAATGAGGTCTTCTCCTATTAATGCAATGCAAGTCGAATGTGCAGAGCCTCCACTTAATTTAAGACGACAGTATCTGTCTGATAGATTTTTATTTCGATGCACACAAATAACTAATCACCCTTTAACAGAGAGTATCAAAAACCTTAATAACTTATTATATACCAATTATTGGTCACGTAAACAGCTTCCTTGTCTAGTCGTTAGTTTTAAAAGACTTCTTAAAATAAAAGCTCCCACTTCCAGCGAAAAACATTTACCTATTTTCACAACCTTGTTTGAGGCATTAACATTTGAAATCGATGTTACTCTAAATATAGATATTTTAAAAAATGATTCTTCAGCTAATGAAAAGTTTTCTTACTATCTTCAGGCACTACCAACAAATTCAAATTTTATCTTCACTGATGCGTCCAAGCATAATGACTGTTCATGTGTAGGTGTTGCATTCTACCATACACAGTACAAGATTTTTCAACAAATTAAATTGCCCCCTGAATCATCTATTTTCACTGGTGAATGTTTTGCAATTCTCAAGGCTTTAGAATACATTAAACTTGCAAGATTAAAAGATACAGTAATATTTTGTGACTCAAAAAGTGCTCTCCAAGCTTTGAATAAATATTCTTTTAAAAATAGTACAATGTCCCCACTTATAGTTAAATCAAAACAAATTTTGTATGAATGCATGTTACTTGGTTATAACATAAGTTTTGTCTGGATACCCAGTCACAGCGGAATCAAGTGTAATGATAAGGTTGACGTACTTGCAAAAGCTGCGGTGGAGTGTGGAGATCTTGTTCCATACCATAATTTCAGCTGTGATCTCTTAGCTTTGTCTAGTATTTATCTCCAGGATTCTTGGAATAAATATTGGACAACAACAAGCTCGTCAAAAGGAAGATATCTTTTTAACATTCAACCATTTATTTGTAAATTACCATGGTTTGCGAAGATGGGGTTGGGTAAATCTGCTACAAGTATGATCACCCGTATGCGTTTAGGTCATGTCTGTACCAATGAACATCTAATGCGGCTCGGCATTGTGCAGACGCCGTGTTGTTCATGTGGTGCTTTACATAGTGTAAATCATATCTTTTTCCAATGCCCTTTGTATGACCGATCCGATTTTCTTCTGTCTTTGATTCATTTGAAAGTCCCTCTACCCACGTCCATACCTGTCCTCTTATCAACCACTAATATACATATTTATCAATTACTATCTACCTTTCTGATGAACAATAATATAAAAATTTAATATACTATGCTTAGTTTTATGAAATATTGATAATTACTGTGTATTATAAGTATAAATCTATTTCCAACCTTTCTGATCCTTTATCCCTCTCCCGCGCCCGTTTTTTTTTTTTTTTATAAATTGTATTTCCCTATGTTTTAACTCTAAGTAAAACAAATCTTTACTTGACACTGGCGTAATGCGCTAACTGTGCCAACGCCATTGAAGAAAGAAAAAAAAAAACACTATATCTATTAAAAAAAAACGGATCAAAATCCGTTGCGAAGTTTTAAAGAATAAAGCATACATAGGGACAGAGAAAGCAAATTTGTTTTATACTATGTAGTGAAGTGTTATGCTACGGTTTTCCACACCAACATTGGGTACAGGCTGAGTGAGCGAGCACCTAAAGTATAACTGGAAGTCCTTCTTGTCTAGATATCTGTTGATAAAACCAAGACTTCTAAATTGTTTTTTTGATTGATTACTTCTAAATTGCTTACTTCATGAAGAAAGAAGAAGAATCAATAAGCAATCGACTTATTCAAAACTGAAAGATACATCTTCTATATTTAACTTTTAGTTTAAAATGCTTATTTATTTATTTTGAAGTTATAGATACTGGAAAGGGTTCGATTCCCAGTCGCGCAATGCTCGGAGACCCGCGTTCCTGTTTCCAGTATCAATAACTTCAAAATACATCTTCTTTACTTATAAAATAACAAGTCCTGACTGACTGACTGATTCATCATCGCCGAGCGTAAACTTTTAAAGTAAGGGCCATGAAATTTGGTACAGGCGTTCTTTTTAATGAAAGTAAATGAGATCTAAAAAGGATTTTTTGAAATTCAGACGGGAAATGCCATTTACTACTAGAATACTTAGATTCGACAGATTTTGACCTAAAAAAAGAGTTTGTAGTTGTTAATTGTTTGTACCTCTAAGGGCCGATTTTTCAATAGATAGTTAAAACTCCAGATATCGAACAGACAGATAGCTTTAACTGAGGCGAATAATAAAGTTTCAATTTTTCAATGGTCAGATAACCCTCTGCTAGCTATCCTAATGATATTTGTGCAAGAAAGAGACATTCTTATATATTTTACAGTTGTTAGAAAAGGACTGTAAACTTTCAACGCATTGACAGCGGGTGTCCCAATTGACAAAAAATTAGGTATGACATCAAGACTTGCCGTCAACGATAATACATAGATATACCGAAAACTAGATGGAGCCCACCGAAAAAAAATACAAATAAAAGTTACAAATACAATATATTTTAACATGTGTCTGTAAACTTTGAGAAAGTATTTCTATCTTATTATATTGATTGCTAAGAATATTTTTGATGCTTTTTTAAAAAATCGATTTGGTATTTCATATACTCAGAGATACTTTATGTTACTGTATGTCTTAATACCTACTTAGTATTTTAATATAATTCTCAAAAAATCCTCATTTTGATATAGCGTATCTTTAGCAGTGTGTTATTTGTGACACGCACACATCAAACGTATTACTCCATCTAGAAATGTATACATCTGTGATGTCAACAATAGCTTATTGCACAGATATTCAAAATTAAACCTCTTGTGATATATATTTTTGTCTCGTTTTGATAACTATACATTATTGTCTTCAAATAAAGTAAAATATCCATGGTTTTACAAAAAATAAGCAAAACACAAATAAATTATCCTATATTTACATATGACAGAAACGTCAAATAATCTGTTAGATAACTGCTTAACTGAGGCAAAAAGAGGCAGCTAAGTTTATCCGCCAGTTATCGAGTTTAACCTTCTGTTAGAGCTTATCCGTTAATTGAAAAATTCACAATCTTGCTATCCATAGAATAAGTCCTATCTGAAGGCTTAACTGACTATTGAAAAATCGGCCCTAAGAAAAAATAGACAGTTATTTTCACGTTAGTACATCTTTCCTTTTTTATTTTGATTAAAAACTTTTTAAAACCTCAACCGTTGTCATGCCGAATAACCTTTTCTTTTTTTATTTCTTTCTTTCTAATACTTAAGCCATTTTTATTCTCATAGCTTTTATTATAAAGACACAATTAACAATTTAGCCCACAAAAACTATATTATTGTCTCCTATAGTTCGTCTAGTCTCTGTAGTTGTGTGTACTATCCAAGAATAATAATTCTTAAGCAAGTTAGAAATAAGAATAAAATCGTATTTCTAACTTGCTCGCGAACCCTTGCATTTTTGCTAAGTTAAAAAATCATTTTCTAAACGTTCTTTATTTACAAATTTAAATCAATAAATACCCTAAAATATGGAGAAAACTGCATTTAAATCCGTTACGTACTTGAGGAGGAGTTAGCAGCCAAACATACAAACAGACAGAATTAGCGACTTGGATTTATACTGTGTAATAATGATAATGATTTAAATTGAGTTTTCTGGGTATACTGTAAGTGAATTTAGTTACTATTTAGGCTCAAAAATATGTGGTTTCAGGCTTCGGAAATGGTATTTTTACACCCGTTATAATATTGTCGTAAGTTTACTTGCAACATTCTTCCCCCTTGCAACATTCTTATTTTGGAAATAGCTTTGTCTAGAAGTCCGTCATTTTTTAGTGAGAAGCCTGAAACTTTGTGTTCAAGCTTTTTATTACAAATAAATGAATACGTTTATCAGAATATCTGGAAATTCTATTTCTTTTGTAGGTAAAATAAGGTTTGAAAGTTTGATGGAAGTCCTAACCAATGGTTTATTAATTAAAACTAAATAAATGTTATTTCTTATTACATTTCTAGCTGTAAGCTTTCCAAAAATGTTTAAAATAAAATTAAATACCTACGTTTAAGAACGTGAATAAATTATTCTTTTTCTTGTTTATGCAGTTTTTAATACAGGGAGAAAGCTTTATTCCCACCGGAAAAAGCCAATTAGCTGCGGGTGGAATCGCAGGGCGAAAGGCTAGTTTATTATATCTACTCTTTTGTTTTAACAAGTCTCTTGATCTGAAACAAAACTCATAGGAATTCCGAATTTAATTATACACGTGTCAGTTTTAACAACACAAAACTTGAAATGTAGTACTTGCGTGGAACTACCTTCCTAATTTAATTCAAAGGACCAGCTAAACTTACCAAGTGACATCGTAAACTCTTTCGGGTCCATATAAGTAAGCACATTAGGGCCATTATCGCGAATATCTTTATTATTCAGGTTTTACAATAACAATCTTTGGCGTTCAACAGTAAATGGGAAAGATTTATAAATCTCAAAGTTTTAAGTGAGGACGAAAATTCACTTTAAGCGGGTTTAAATGTACCTACCTAATCCCGAATCTGAGACAACACGTTAAAAATCATTGAACATACCTATAGTTAAACATCGGTTTGGTACTTCCTGAAGTTCAAGCTCCTGAGCTTTTCTTTTAAAGCATCCGCCCCTCTTAAATGTCCTGTGAGTCTCGAAGAGATGGTTATGTCCTCACCAACCAGAGGTTACACTGCAGCGTGTTCAGTGCATCGCAACAATTTACTGCGCTCGCCACACTTGAGAAGCCTATGTCTTAAGGAACGAATGAGCTCTAGAAGCATACAAGATCAAGAGCACTAGAAATAGGAAATCAACATCGTCATGTCACGTTTAAGGTTAAAATAAAAATCGACAAGAGTGCCGTGTCAGTTATGTTTCTATCGAGCATGTATGTACTAAATGCTGAAGCTTCCTCACTTAAAATTTGTGTCCACGTAACAAATAAGCACCAAAAAAATCCTAGTTTTCTAACATCAATCTTTGCAAAAGCCTTTTTATCAATTTGCAAAAAAAGTTTTTTCCATATATACCTACAGAAGAGGGGCTACCTATAGGTATACCCACAGCCTCCGCCAAACCGTATGCCAATTGTTCAAATATCAAATACAAAAAAAACTATGCTTCGAAAATCAAAATATCGAATTATCTAGGCAATAGTCGAACATACCAAACTTCGAATCCTTATAAAATCGAACGCTCAATACATCGAAGGGTTGATAAAAATTTAGGTAGGTGTGAACTTACGTACCTAACACATAATAGGATATTTAGGGATACAACATGTACAAGCACAACGACAAACGCATCGGTGTCTCCACCAGCTCTGTACCTATCACAAACAAAATACATAAAATATGATTACCAAATCAAAATATATTCTACAAAAAACCTATAATTACCACGACATAAAAAAATGTCTTACAGAATATGTACCTACTTTTAAGGGGTTAGTGGAGTTTCGTCATAGTATACTTTCGTCATCACAAAAATATGGTGTTCTTTGGTCATTGTGATACAAAGTTTTATCAATATAGTGTAGATTCGTCATCAACTCAAAAAAGTACAGTTCGCAATGTAGTGTGAACAAACAATTTATATATTTTATTCTTACGATTACTCGAATTGCTGACGGCTAATGGAAGGTCTCAGCGGCTAAAGTGTTAGTTGGGAAGAACGCGACCATACGACTATGCGTAAAAAGTTATTTAAAAAAACCGGTTAAGTGCGAGTCGGACTCGCGCAAGAAGGGTTCCGTACTATCATCTATAGTAGAAAACTTCGTGTTGTTACCGCCCCCGCTACCCGCGCGGCCGTTGCTATGGATTTGGGCCCAAGTACGAGCACGAATAATTGTGACGCAAGTTAATTTCCGAAAAAGATCAGAAAAAAAATGAAAAAGGACTGTGCCCATGAAATTATTATTATAATCCTGTATAAGTTTAGCTATCTTTTTTGTCTTATTGAGGCTTTTAAGGCTTATTTTATGTTTTTAAGGCTTATTGCCAAACACTGTACAAGTGTAGTCTGTGGGTCAACTATACGCAGCGGGCCTTCAACGCTATCCGCGTCTAATATAATAATGGACTTAGAGTGCTGTTGGGGCTTCCGCGTTACTGCAACGCAACAAACATGTTTACGCTCGCGCATATCGACGGTTTCCACGCGGTGGTAAGAAGGCGTGTTGCCTCAATCCTCAACAGAGTGCGCGGGAGCACCAACACCATTCTATGTCATTTTAGTGATAAGCCTGACTCTCCAATTTTCTATCACTGGACACAAACTCACACGTCTGGCACTCAAGGAAAATATTTAAATTAATTAATTATATATTTATTTTAAATTTAAATATGAGTTTGACATTGTAATTGTAATATTGAATCTAATTTTTATCAGTTTTTTTTTAATTTCTATTTGTTTTTTTTTAATAATATTAGTTATTTAAGAAATTATATTTTACTAACAACATATGGACATTGTCATATACGGCGTGTAAAAGAACTGCTTCCGAAAACAAAAACTGGGCATTGCTGGAGGGGTACTGGTTACGTTTTGAGCAAAAAATTTTGTTTTTATGGTTAACGGAGAAAAAAATTTCTTTTACGTAATTGTACAAAATTGCATTTATACTATTAGATTTTGCGATGATTTCAAATTAAATAGGGTTTTAATTTTATTAATAATCGCACTTGAACCAACAGTTTATGTGTGATTGATGATTTCAAGCGCCGTGTATGACCTTTCAATCCTTAATAACTTTTTAAATTTGGTTTTCTGGGTATACTGTTTGTGAATTTAGTTACTATTGAGGCTCCAGAATACATGGTTTCAGGCTTCGGAAGTGGTCTTTTTACACCCGTTATATTTCTTTAATTATTTTTTTATAAAGCTTATTTTGTGGACTGTACATCATTTTCAAAATCCTATGCACTAATGACGAAACAACACCAAATTTAAAAAAATAATTTGTCAATGACCAAACAACACTCAATGTATGAAGGTTGAAAACAGTGACGAAACTACACTATGACGAAACTCCACTAACTACTTTTAAGATAAAGCAATTCCTATGGTAATTTTTAGCTGCTTCTTGTAAGTAGCATGAAAACTATAAAGTGCAAAGTTTATTGTATTTTATTATTAGTTTGTTGTATTTTGAAAACCGCTTCATATATCAATCTGCTTCTTTTTTTGCGTGAATATTTTAAAGTAATATACCTAACTAGTACGTCGCAGTGGTGTAATTTATGCCGATTTGTTAACGAAATATTAAATTTTAACTTAACTATTGACTAAACAACTTTAGAACTTTTTCTAACTGTATTTGAAAACTCAGTAACAGATTATGATGAGATGAATTGCATCCAGGTTTTATACTATGTCATGATGATGATTGTTTCCAAACTTCTTAAATACTTATGAAATTGGCCTATTTTTAAATGTTCACCTCATGTGCTACTAGATTTTATTAAAATACACCATAAATGTACATACTGTTATTACAGAGGGGGAAAGAGTGGCTGGTGGGATGACAGGCTACCTAGAAACTATGGATGTGACAGTATGATGATCTTTTATATTTGTAATTTTTTCATTAAACAGCCTATTAAAAAACTTAACCCTGCCCTGCATCAGTTGCAGGCTTTGAGTTGTAGGTGAGTAAAACAGTAAAAAATATTAATATATACTTATTGGCCTTATTGCGCATGATTGAGGAAATTTATAAAAATTAGAGATGCGCCGAGTAACACTTTTGCCGAGTACCGAGTATTACTCGGTTCAATTTTTTTTTTAACCGAGTACTCCGCCGAGTAACTCGGTTCTATCAAATTCCCAATTTCGCGCGCGCAAACAAGTACAAACGAACACAAGTATATTTAGAAAAAAAATTTTGGCAAATGGTCGACAGGGCACCAAACAAGGCATCATAATTTACATTTATTAAATTTTAAATATTGATTATTTTTATTACTGTTCCTTTAATTTTGTCTCACTAGTACTCATGCATTAGCATAATTTTGATTCTATTACTTGAGGATTTCAAAGATTTCCTCAATCAGTATGTTTTGATTAACACTGTTGTTTCAATTATATCTACCTTAATATATTGTTTTCTTTAAACAAAGTAGGTATATTACTTTTTGGTACTTGGTACTCGGCATTCATATACCGAGTTACTCGGCCGAGTACCGAGTACCTATAGTAATAAAAATCATAAATATGGAAATTTTATACAGAAATATAGAAAAAATACCTACTGCACCTTTATTAATTTTATTGAGAAGTAATAATTAAGTAAAGAATATAAATTTACTAAAGTTACACAACCTATTGTTACAAGTTACAGTTTTAAAAAACTCAATGTTAGTCAACTATAATTAAAATTTAATGGAATATTAGGCCAATAAGTGGGCTTAGTTTTATCACATTCACTTATAAATTGTAATTGTACAGAGGTTTCTAATGCAGAAACAGTTTGCCATTGTTCACCATATAACTCTTTTAAACATTCTTGTTTGTGATCTGTAGTTTCTTGCGGAGTCTCTTCATTAATTTCAACAATTTTTTCCTGCTCATATTTTGCTTTAAGTCTTTCTCTTTCACGGAGGGCATCTTGTTTGTATTTTGCATTTGACGCAAGAAACTGAATGAGTTCTTCACTCGCCTCAAGGTCACTGTTGTCACCCTCGTCCTCGTCTTCATAATCAATCATTGACTGGTCGGAGCTACTTGAAGAATTTCCAACTGGCGAACCTGGCTGAACAGAGAGGGACCCAGTCTTTTGAATTATGTCTCGAAGGACTTTATTCTCATATTGTAACGACGTCGCTTTCGCTTTCCAATATGCCAACTGGTGCTGCAGTTGCCAGGTCGTAGCTTGAGTGAAACTCTCCGCCCAAGAAGACATCATGTGGTTGAATTTCACGTCCTTCTTTTTCAAGTCTTTGAGAGCCAATTGCTTAAGTTTCTTTTGCTTGTTTTTGCGTTTGCGTTTTTTCTGTTTTTTGGTCAAGTTGGTGTTGGGCTTAGCATTTTGTGGTTCTTCAGTTGGTGGTAATAGCGTTGACGAAAAATCCATTGTTTACTATTTATTTATCTGACAGTGACAGGACAGCAGCACCAATGACAAAAACCTTTGGGTATGAAATAGTGGACCACCACTTATGCATTCTATTACTACAAAATCAATGCCATTTTGAGTCCTTATGATCTTATGTTTATATAGTTTAAAATCTAAGTGGTATAGGTTAATCTCGATTTTTTCGTCGGTTGATATTTTCAATAGAATAGAGCTGCTCTTGCGACACAAAAGGACACAAATAATGAAATAGACATGTTCAGGCACATCTCCTAACGCAGCCTCATATCGGCCGGTCGAATCAGAAATGTTCCACTGATGGTATTTTAATTTCACATGCTACGAAATAAAATTGAATGTTGGAATTTGAGTCACACGTCTTAGGGCGGGTTGTATCAAACAGTTGGTTAACGTATCTACGTACGTAGCTTTTTGACAATTACATCAGATGTTTAACGTACGTCAAATACAAAGGGTTGCGTCACAAAAAAAGTCACGACATTGGTGAAACAACCCGTTGTCTGGCTTGACAGTGTTTAACGCCATTTTTAACGTTGACAGACACGTTGTGATGCAACCCGCCCTTAATCTGAAAGAAATTTTTCGTTAAGCTAATGGAAAAAATGCACGCTAAGTAGATAAACACGATGTAGACGGAATTATTAGCTATAACACTCTGCAATTTCTGTTTCAACTTTCAATCATCTATATAGTAGGGGAGCCCTCGATGCTAAATCTGGATTTACTCAAGCGTGATAGATACCTATTAAGTTGCAAAACTTAGATGACAAAAAGAAAAAAAAGTTATATAACATATACCATTTTATCGGTGGGGGAAACGGATATAGATTTACAAAAAATATATTTTGCATGGACATACTCGGGCGTGTCAGATATTGATATCATCCATGTCCTACGTATTTTTAAAAACATGTACGTTTGTTAATCTAATGGTTTCCATTATGGAAATGGTCGTACCCACGGAACAGAGAAGTAGATGGAAATGCTATAAGACCAACTTACTAGCGAAACCGCTGTCGCCAAAACTCACACATGGAACTGATAATAAACATAGTCACAACATGTAAACAATTGTTTTTATTGGTGGCATATCCTTAGTGCCAGAATGAGCTTATTTCTAAATGCTGCCAAGCAAAAACACACCTTGTCAGTCAGTGATTAATAGAGTTTACTTTACTTAAACCCATAATGTATTTACGACCTTCCGCAATTTACTTCACGTTCGCGTTGACATACAAAAAATTCAATTACTTAACAATAGGTGGCGTTCCTACATTTAACAATGTAAGTTGAACTTTATTCCTTGGCAAATAAAGTTCATGTTTACAATTGTTATGTTTTATGTTTCAGCATCTCCACAATAGATGGAAGCAGTGTTACATTAGAATTAGAACAAATATGAATTGAACTTTACTGCTTTGAAAATAAAGTCGATATTAGACGATCACAGCAAAATACAACCGAACACGACAATAAGACAGTTACGACTGAGGTATGGGTTTGCGATCCCCCGCTTACTAGTGGAACGCGTGCCCCGCCTACTTCACACTTCCATCTACTTCTCTGTTCCGTGGTCGTACCTACGTAAGTAATTGATGAAAATGAAAAAAAAAAACTTTTAATAGAGCACGTGAGATTTTTAAGGGGATGTTTAGTAGACCTTAAACAACGCTCTTATACAATAATCTGCGGGGATTTACCTAATCTGACAATAAAATTGAACTGAATTATATGAAATTATTAAATTAATCGGGCTGGCCACTTACAAGCAGAGATGTACAAAATGGTTTTAAAAAAACATTTAATTACAAAATGCAAAATACTTTTCAGATTAACTATTTCAAATGCAAAATACCAAATAGTTTTTTGTTTTGTATTTCAAATGCTAAATGCAAAATAGGTATTTTCAAAATAATTTTTCAAAATAAAATACCTTTTGACCAAATCGAATGATATTTTTATTTATTTTAGGTGTTTATCATGAGTATAGAATAGATATACAATGGCGAGCCAAATGGGACTTTATGCATGACATTTTGGTCATATTTATTTATAAAATAACGCTTATCAATAAATTCTGTTATAATATTCATAATCGAGTTAACGAAGAGTAACGAGACTAACGAAAAGATAGCCATAGCTCCATTTTGTGAGTTGTGTGGCCATTAACTTTTATCCAGTTACATATTTATTATAAGAATGGATCATTACAATTTTCTTTTAAAGAAGAAAAAGGACACGCATGGCTAGCAGGCGCCTCTATCGGTCAAATTCGGCATAATTACAAGCGTTATTCGTTCATTTCATTTGGTTTGACTGGTAATGTTGGCTAAACTTAATCACAAAGTATTTTTCATTTTGAAATGAATATTATAAATACAAAATACATCTCAAAAGGTATTTCAAATAAATTTCAAAATGTTTTTCAATAAAAGGCATTTAAATGCAAAATGCAAAATACAAAATAGGTATTTTGCATTTTGTATTTGCATTTTTAATAGAAGTATTTTAAATAAATCGCATCTCTGCTTACAAGGCTCATATTTGGTGTGAAGTGCTTAACCAGGTACAAGGTATCCCCCGTATGTTAATCTGCCGCGCTTGAGTAAATCCAGAAATCCCCTCTTGGGCTCCCCTACTATAATATTGTCAAGAGGGATATGAACATGTAAGTATTTCATCCATAAATATCAATTCTTTATATTTCTTCATCGCTCTATCTGCCCTCATCTAAAACTAAACCAAGTTTGAAATTATAACATGAAAATTGAAATGATGAATTCTGCAATCATATATAGATAGAAGCCCCACAGAAAATGATACTTTTATATTAAAAAAAATGTGATTATAACATCCAGACATTCTCAACGAAAATATCAAAACATGCATACCGACGTTTATTTACGTTATATTTTTAATAAGAAATAATTAAAATTGATTGAAAAAATGAGGAAAACAGACACACGCTTTCAACAATCTAAATCAAGGAATACATAGCTGACAGCTGCAAACTGTCAACGTCAGTCGTCAACTGTTACTTGATTTGTTAGTGCTTCCTTGCTTACCTACATTTTTATTGATTTTATTTAAAAAATCCTGCATTTGCAGGTATTTCCATTCAAAAGTAAAAAGATAATGGAAAGCAAACATCAATGCCGCACCTGTTTAGCCACCAACAAAGAAATGCGAAATGTACACACAAATATTACCATTTCTGGAAACAGTGTAAAATTGTCTAATATTTTGGAAGATTTTTACAGTTACAAGGTTTTTACTTATTTATGCATATTTAAATGTTGCCTGCACAAACTTTAATAACATAAGTTTCTATCTTACAGGTACAACATGATGAAGAAATCTATCCTGAAACATTGTGTATTAATTGTGTTACACATTTAACCATGACCTATTCCTTCAAAGTTCTTATCGAAAACAGCTTGAAAACTTTAACAGAGACTTATCATTCTACTTTTAAATGTTTAGATGATCACTATGCTGAAGAATATAATGCTAATGATATCAAACCTGTTGTCAACATTACAGAAGATTATACCAAAACAAACTTTGTACCAATAAGGGAAACCTTATTTTGTGTAATATGCAAAGAAAAATTTGATTCCAAAAATGCACTCCTAAACCATTGTATATCTAACCATCCTACCAATCAGAATGATGGCAAAAAATGTGAATTCTGTAATGAAAAATTTGTAGACTTTCGGCCCCTAGTCATTCACAGGAAACTTCATGAAAAACCACATTTGTGTGAAAACTGCTGGAAAGGTTTCTTTACTGTAGAAGACCTGAACAACCACTCATGTCAACCAAAGACCAATAGAGGCAGGGACAGAGTAAAATCTGGAAAGGTTATACAACAATGTGATCAATGTGGCAAATCTTATCCCAACAGTTACATGCGTGTTCACAAGATGATACATGGAAATGTTCTCAAATATAGTTGCAAATATTGCCCAAAGAGGTTTAAAGTCCCTGGCAGCTTAAACTCTCACATACTATGGAACCATAAAAGAACTCGAGACCACAAATGTGATGAGTGTAACGCCACATTTATATCAGCTAGTTCACGAAGCTCACATATACGAAAACATCATTTGAAAGAGAAAAAGTACTCTTGTGAAAGCTGTACAAAAAGGTTTTTTTCCAAATCTGAATTAGAGAGGCACAAGTTGACACATACTGGTGTAAAGAACTTTCACTGCCAACTGTGTGATAAATCTTATCAAACGAGATATGGATTAAATATGCACCTGAAATCTCATACACTCAACAATAGTAATAATATTTAATAATTGAACCGAAAAATACTTTACTTGATCTCATTTTAGAATAGGTACTTCAGTAAATATACACTCTGCAGTAAAATTTAATTTTTTTTTTTACATTAGTAAAAGTACCTTTAGAATATGTGCTAACACCTCTTTATCTCTTTGTCATTATTTTACGATTACAAAAAAAATAGAATTCGTTTTGCACTTCCAAATTAACATAAAATAACAAAAAAGAAAAAAGACCAAATCTATATTATTTTTATCATCCACGTAATATTTTTCATCAATATTGGAAAAAAAACAATGGAATCTCATAATAAATGGAACATAGTTTATTCAATTGACAAAAATTCAAATAGACAAGAGCATAATACTAATTAAAACAGAAACATTTGGTCATAAAAATATAAATTGGAGAAGGTAGAAGATATACAATATTGTATTTTTACCTTTTGGGGGTAACAAGTTAAGTCTATTTGAGTCACAAACATAACAATTACATAGAAAAATACTTTCTTGATTAGGCAAGTTCAATATGTTTTTAAATTAGATTGTATTTGAATTTATTTTGGTACCTTCTAAACAGCTGGATAAATGATAAGTCAATGGGATAATTTCACTGCTTACTAATATAGTATGGCCAATATTATACAGATGAAATATAACACTTCTGGGTAGTAGATAGTTGAAATATTTTTTTTGTGTTGAAATACTATTGAAAATGGTTAGGTATTTGACTGTCTACTAGTAAAGATTTGAAAGGTCTATAGTTTAAATAATATTTTGTTTCTGGCACCAATACATGTTTAGATACAAAACTAATTGTTCTATTTTTCTTCATTTATAAAGCATGCTTATTATTTTATAAAAATATAAAACATACATATCACATCACTATTTTTCCAGTCTATCTTTTCAATCTACACTTGCTTTTACCAACAAGACTCATAGATAAATGATAATGGCAACAAAAATTATAAAGTGTAGCCTTGATCTGTCTTAATTAATACAAATGTCTTGGCTAATCGAAAAAAACGCTGTTTTGAGTTTATGAGAGATTTGCAAATAAAAAAATGTATTACTATCTTCATGTCAGCACTGTTCCTCTTATTGGAATTATGAATTAAGCTATTTATTGCCAGTGGCCCCGATTCTCAAAACACTCTCTAAAACTAAATTAAAAATATCGCTGTCACTTTCTCATGCTTCGTATTAGAACAAGACAGGTACATTGGTCTCACTAAATTTAGTTCACATCATTGTAAAATTGAACGAAATGCGCTGAGGACTAGCCTAAAATTGCCTACATTTTAGTTTGACAGGACTAATATGATTACCTGTCTCTGTCTTATACTATTGACGAGTAAGTGACGGTGATAGTTTTAGTTTAGTTTAGAGAGTGTTTTCAGAATCGGGGCCAATGTCCGATTAAAAATAGTGGACTTTAGGAGCAGATTCCACATAATTTTAACCAAACATTTGTCTGGTTTTACTAATACTGTATTATTTACTGGGTCAAAAAATAATTGTGACGAATAAAATAAAATATAAAATTTCTGCTTAAATCCTAAAAGTTGTAATCATATAACGCATCTTTTACGACATACAGAAATGTAGATCAGCCAACACTTTTATAGGATTTTCTATTATATCAAAGGCTACAGGTAATGGAGTAGATTTGGTGGGTTAAGAATAAAATTAAAGTAATGTTTACCATGAGTCCTGTGTGTAAAAGTAAGGTGAACATCCTTTTTTTTACTACACGAGTAAAGCCCAAACGCTTTTTGTAACAACACATATTTGTATTCCGTTATATTCGAGTGTATCCTGAAATGAAAAGAAAAACATATTGGTTTTAAATGCAAAAATATTGATGTATCTACTTATTTACAAAAGCTGTGCTATGCCTACACATACTAAATATATCTATGTATATTGAACATGATTTATTGCAAAGTCGTTATAGCTTTCGTTGTTCAAAAAAAGTTTTTATTGCTTTAGATTAGACTGTATAAAAATATTCTTGCGTATTTAATATTAACAGTTAACGCCATAAGGAGTTCTTACCTCATTACAAAGCCTATGAGAACTCCTTATATGGAGTGCTCAGTAACGAACGAGTTAAAACGTATCTAATAATATATGAACTAACTTAACATTTCCATGCTCTATCACTATTCTAAATACTCAAAACAATGAAGGCACTGCAATTGTTGTGACGAATTGATCTTAGCCTAAAATAACACATATTATTATTGTGATAAAAATCAAATGGTTGCCATTGTTATGACAGATTATTATCAATGTAATAAATCCGCAATTCACATGCATTAAAAGTGCAATATACTGCATATAATGCATTAAAATATGGCCGTTTATTATACATTGTAGTTGCATTCGTTTTTATTCTTCATCCGACTATCGTGTGAAGTGGTTGTGCAGTTGACGTGCTCTCCTAATTTTTTGTCATTTAATTCTGATTGGCTTATTGCATTAATTTCGATTCCTTGTCGCACCTGTGAGAGTTAAGTGCAACGGCTCCGCCTTTGGGGTGTGGCCAGAGAGGGACGGCTGCTTTTGGTGAGTGCGACTGCGGATCTCCGTGTGCTTAAGGCGTTGAGGACCACCCGTAACCGAAAAAGAGTCGTCGAAGTGGGGATCGAACCCGCGCTGAAATTGTTTGAGTCCGCACCCTGTTGCGCTCGGCAACCGCTGTTGTCTCACAACCCGGCGAAATTGGGAACTTATACTTCTTCGCATGTTTTCTCCTGTCTACAATAGATGGCGCTATTTCACAATACTGATTAATTAGTATTTCGTCATTCCATATCATTCTCATAGATAGCGCCACTAGCTTCAAACTTACTTGTTTTGATTAAAGTTTGCACTTACACGGACAAAACAGTACTATATATCAATGCATAAAATGCGCCGTACGCCACCTAATGAAAAAGTTAACAAAAAAGGCACACCGAAGGAATCTCTAGAGCCCGAACAACCGAATCTCCATACTCCAACGACATCCTCGAATACAGTGGCACGACATAAGCGACAGCGCCCCGAATGTTTTGGCTCTCCGCAGTCTGATTTCCAGGAATTGAAAGATATGATCAGATTATTAAAGGATGATCAATATGAAAAATTTAACACATTGAGTAAAGAAATATCCGATATTAAATCACAAAACACGGATATACAGAAAACTAATGAAGAAATAAAAAAATGGATTGAATTTAGCAATAAATCTATGGACGAGATGAAATGCCGCATTTCCTCGCTAGAAAAACAAAGAAAAGACGATCAAAAGTATATCTGCACCCTCGAAGAAAAACTAAAAGATGTTGAAATTATATCCCGCTCATCAACTATAGAGATACGTAATATTCCAATGCACGTAAAAGAGTCGTACGCTGATCTATCTTCAACGATTTGTAGAATGGCAAAATCATTAAACACGGAAATACAGCCTATGGATATACGTGACGCGTACAGAATCCCATCTAAACCTGGTTCTATTAAGCCAATAATTATAGAACTCGCATCAGTGGATAAGAAAGAAAAGCTTCTTGAATCAGTTAAGAACTTCAACAAAAAAAAAACACCTAACGAAAAACTTAACTCAGAAATATTGGGTATTCCAGGAAAGCTAACCCCAATCTATATCTGCGAGTATCTTCCTCCGAATAAAAAAAAACTGTTTTTTCTGGCGAGGCAATTCGCAAAACAAAATAATTATAAATACTCATGGACAGCTAACGGAAAGATATATGTACGCAAGGATGAGGGGGATCCGGCACTTCGAATTGTCTCAGAAGAATCTCTTAAAAATATCATTAATAAGCCGAAATAAAAATTATTATCTTAGTCTTAATTATCTTGGCAACTTAAAATTATTTTATTGTATTTTTGTTTTTCCAAAAAAAACTATAATCACTATATACAACTATGAAACATTTAAAATTGATACACTTATAATCTTTTGTACTTTGCTGGATAGACTTGAATATGCAGGCTATATGACTCATTTGTATCAAACTTTTTGTAACCCTTTTGGATTGAATGTATTTACTTTAAAACGGCACTATACACATACTACACTAAAGCACTACACAAATAACAACATATTATTACAACTAATTTATAAACTATGTAATTTGCAATTATTTTCGATATTTTATTTATATATTATTGTTCCACTCACTAATAATGAGTTACATCATATAATCATCTCACATTATATTTATTATATTGTATTTAGTAAAATTAACCGTGTGACATATTATTATAAATATGGCTAACAGCAATTTCTTTATAAGTCCAACGGTGGACTCTCTCAACATAGCTGATGTTCATAATTGCTTGCCCAAGAATTGTTCTAATTATTTGAACCAAACAAATACATATCTTAAAATTACCCATATTAATATACGCAGCACAAACAAAAATTTTAATGAGTACATTACTATGCTAGAAACTACCCAAATTAATTATGATGTTATAGTACTATCTGAGTGCTGGCTTAGTAAGGTCGCAAATTTGCCCATTTTAAATGGATATAAGTCATACAAAACACAAAACTGGAAAAACCAGAATGATGGTGTAATTATGTATGTTAGGTCTGACCTCCAGATGACAGTGTCAGAACCTGATTTTGTTGAGGCTAACTGTTTACTGGGCATCTTGGGAACCAAGGTAGCCATAGTCTCAGTTTACCGTTCCCCCTCTTATAAAAGTCTGGATAATTTCTACTTAAGCCTAAGCAATCTTCTGCCTACTCTTAACTCGTTTCAAAACATTATAATTGTTGGTGACATCAATATAGATATCTCTGTTAATAATAGTAGTCCCAGCCGAGATCAATATCTCAACCTTGCATCTTCGCTTGGTCTGCTGCCTGCCTATCATACCCCAACTAGACTCAATTCAGGCACCTGCCTGGATCACGTTTTACTTAGAACAATTACGAGGACAACTATTTTGATGCTTGAATCAGTAATAACGGACCATACTCCAGTGGTTGTTTGCTTAAATTTAACTGGTTTTAGACCAACAAATAACAGGACACGCACTAAAATCAATTACGACTTGGTTGCTGAAAGAATAGGACAACTGGATTTTGAATGTATTTATCTGTCTAATAACTCCGATGAAGCTACTGATAAGTTAATAAGCCTTATAAGTCCCATAGTGCAGGAGCATACTTCAGTGGTGAAACTGTCTAAGAATAAAACTACTCTCAAACCTTGGATAACACCCGGCTTACTGAGATGCATTAGACACAGAGACCAACTACACAAAGATGCTAAACTAAACCCCGGTAACTTAATCAAGCAACATGTATACAAACGCTACAGAAACTACTGTAACAGATTATTACATAAGATCAAGACTGATTACGAGCAACAAGAACTCACTAAAGCCAAAAATAATGCAAAGGCAACATGGTCTGCACTTAAGAAAATTGCACAATTAAATGATACTCCATCTTCTGCTTCGGACCTCCTCTCAATAACCACAGACGCAAAAACATCTGCGAATTTAGTAAACAGCTTCTTTAACAGTATAGGAAGGACACTGGCTGAAAATATTGTCTCCAGATCACCCTCAGAATTCAGTTCTCCTCTCGTTTCACGTAATCCTAACTCAATGGTAATGCTCCCTACTGACTTAGATGAAGTTAAATCTGTCATACTCAGCCTACGGGATAACTGCGCGGTTGGTGCAGACGGTATTTCTTCTGCCATTATTAAACTTTGCTGTCGAGAATTAACTCCTCCAATTACATATATTTGTAACCTTATTTTAGCCACAGGCACATTCCCCAAGAGTTTCAAAAGGGCTCTTATACATCCCATCCATAAAACTGGACCCTCAAACATAGTTAATAACTACAGGCCCATCTCAATTTTACCTGCATTGTCTAAAATTGCAGAAAGAATCATAAACAAGCGCCTCAATAACTTTCTTGATAAATATAGCATCATTGCATCAAATCAGTTTGGCTTTTGCTCGGGGACATCTACTGAAGATGCTATTATTCAGTTAACTGATTCTGTGGTGGATGATCTGGATAAAAAAAAATAAATGCATAGGAATTTTCCTTGACCTGTCGAAGGCCTTCGACACGGTTTCTATCCCTATTATGCTCAATAAGCTCGAGAGTATAGGCATAAGGGGGAGTTGTCTTGAGCTGTTCAAATCTTATCTATATGACAGGTCACAAATTGTAAAGATAGGTAACGTCCTTAGTGATGAATTAACCCCAAGCTACGGAGTTCCCCAAGGAAGCATACTTGGACCTACATTATTTAAGATCTATATTAATGAACTATGTAAACTGTCTATTACAAACTGCAAAATTTTTTCCTACGCAGACGATACAGCACTGATAATATCCGCAAGCAACTGGAGTAACGCCAAGATACACGCTGAATCTGCCTTGAGGGTCGTTATGCATTGTCTTAATAGAAATCTGCTGACACTGAATATTGACAAAACCAAGTTTTTAACTTTTTCAATACTTAGATGTCATAAACCTTCAAATAGCTTCAATATTCAAGCACATACTTGCAATTCACTACAGAGATCGTGCTCGTGCCAGTTCATATCTCGAACAGACCAAATCAAACATCTAGGTGTAATTCTTGATGATGGCCTCAACTGGCACAAGCACATTGATAGCGTCTGTGGAAGAGTTAGGAAGCTGATATTTGTCATGAAAAGGTTACGCTCTTCAGCCGATCCAGATACCTTGTTGATGGTGTACAATGCTCTTTGCAAATCACTTATCAGCTATTGTATATCTGCTTGGGGCGGAACTGATAAAACATGGCTTTTGAAACTAGAAAGGGCTCAGAGAGCAGTGCTAAAAGTGATGCTCTCAAAACAATACCGCTATCCAACTACCTGCCTTTACAACGAAGCAAAGGTCTTAACAGTGCGTCAGCTGTATATTCACCAAATTATAACACGGCGTCATAAGACAGTCTCTCATTCACCCCCAGACCCGAACAGGCGTAGGAGAGCACGTCCCTGCCCCCCCCGACGCGCCAGAACAGCTTTCGCAGATAAACAGCATAACATACTAAGCTCGATTATTTATAATAATGTTAATAATCAAATTACCATCTCAGGCCTCACAACCTATGAACTGAAAGATACTATTAAAACGTGGTTGTTGAGTAAAAACTACTCAGAAACAGAAGAATTATTGCTTATGAAGCTTTAATCTCAACATGTAATCATAAGTACAAATAAATTATATTATCTGTCTTTAATTATGTATATAAACCTATATATAATACATACACACTCTTTCTCACACACACACACACAAACACACGCAGACATACACACACACACCCGCACCCATACTCAGTCATACACTCTTTAAACAACAAGTCTACTTCTTATTCCATTCAATCGCACGCACTCTACTGTACAACTACCTCCACATTAAAATGCATGTTACATTTTTCGACTATGTTATATGAAGATCACTAGCTCCCATGTCACAGATCCTTCTAGTTTGGGAGCTAGGGGATAATTAATACTTATATTTAGCCTTGTAATTCTTTTTATCTAACTTAATAATAAGTCCAGCTTTTATATTAGGCTTGTGTGAAATAAAAATTATTATTATTATTATTATTATTATTATTCATACATTTTTTCATGGGCACGCGTTTTCAATGCGTGGCGGGTTAGTATCATAATCGAGACAAAATACGCAATGATTGTCTCTAAGAAAATATTTATTTAAAAGCTTTTCAAAACAAAACAAGCTTTATGATTCGATTTGACTTTCACAAACAGAGTATTACAAACTAAATTTTTCTAAGAGTTTGAAATAACCTTGCGTTATGAAAAACTTCGCAACTAAAATGCACAATGCAAACAGGCCAGACCCATAATGAAAACTAACAAAAGCATTCTACAAACTGTGAGCAGTTCCGTCCACAGCGAACCCTCACCAACTACTACCACTTAAAAATTTAAGTCAAGTCCTATCTGATACATAACTTCTTCCATATCTGGATTATATCCGTTACCATTTTCTTTTGGCTTCGTTGCTGTGGCGTTTTCTACTTCTTCTTCATCGTCAGAATTGACAGTGTTGGGTAAATTGATCGGTGGCTGTCCGAGAATGACTCCGATTTGGTCGGTGAGGTGTGGTGCGGATACTATTTGGTGGTAGATGCCTTCTGCAGAACTGAGGATTGTGTCCACGTCTAGGCACATTGATAGGTCGTTCACGTGCTGGAAGAAACAAAAGTAAATATTTCAAGCATATATTTTTAGTTTAAAAAAAAACTGTTTTTATAGGGGCATGAACTTCTTTTTGATATAGTAAAGTTCTTTAATTTAAAGTAGGTAAAGAAATTTAATGTTAGACAACAAACTTATTTGGGCACGCAATTTATTATTTTTATAATATTGTTTGATTTTATATATTATGATTTGCATTAGTAAATATTATCAGTCAAATACTATCTTGAAGTTATTAGACTCTGATAACATTGAATGACTCACCTTCAATACTTCTGTAAATCCGTAATCTTTACTCATTATTGTGTCTTTCTCAGCGTCAAGTATGGCAACACAGATTAGTAGATGGAAGTTTGTGCATGGCAACCCAGTCCACAGTACTTCCCATAGCCTGGGATAAAAAACAACATTATATGAAACCAATTTGAAAGTATGGTTTCGAAACAAATCAAAACCGTTATTTTGTTAACCATTTATTTTAAACTATGATGATTAAAAAAAACTATCGATTTTTTTTATAGTTTTTTAACATCTTTAAAGCTAGAACTCATTTGTTTTTTTTTTATCACAGTTCTATTCACATACAAATTTAAACAAAACCATCCCTCTGCAAACTTTGAAAAAGCGAGCTTTTTACATATCACTCCTATCTATATTCACCCATTCATTCATCAACTCATTCACTGCTTCACTACCCACTAGGCTAAAAGGACTAGAATCCACGCCTGTAAAATGTAATTGTAATGTGTAATTAAAAAAAAACCACTACCCACCTTCAAACCCATTCAGTGGTAGCCTTTGCCTTTCCCCATACGGGATAAATCAACAAAAAAAAAAAAAATCAAACCCATTCACTGACCTCATAATATCACTGTGCGAGAACTCCCGCTTGAACCACACGAGCAGCCACCGGAAGCAGAAGTACATGTTGCCCGAGTCCTTCGTCGCTAAATGCTGCGCCAGCGCTGGGCTCGCGAATAGCAACAGCTGTTGTAATTGAAGCAGCTGCTGCTTCATGCCCGCCTGGTCCATGTCGAAGTTTGACGCCTGGAAAAAGTGTTTTTTTTTCTTTGCATAGTATTAAGATACTAGGGGCCGCCCGCGACTCCGTTCGCGTGGAAGTCGGTTTCCCGTGGGAATAAGAAGTTTTCCCGCGGTAAAAAGTACCCTATATGTTATTCTGATGTATAACCTATATCACTGTAAAGTTTCATCAAAATCCATCTAGTAGTTTTTACGTGAAAGAGTAACAAACATCCATACATACATGTATGTATGAGTATTGACTCACAAACTTTCAAGTTTATAACATTAGTAGGATTCTTTGTTATAAAGGTTGTGAAATTGAATGGTTCAAATTTAAAATAAGAGAATGTGAGGATTGACGAAAAAGCGCGGATTTCGGTTACTAAGGTTACAAATTAAAAAGGCGTCACTGATAAGTTAGGCTCTATATAACGTTATATGCAACTAAAATGTGTAAAGTTTATAAAATAAAGTAAATAGTACTATTTGTCGAGTTAAAACTCTACCAAACAAATGAGCGCCTTAAGGTGTTTGTTTATACCTAACTAAGCTAATCATATATTTGTTACTGCCAAAAAAAATAAAGGAAAAAGCTATTGTACTTACAATTTTCTCCATAAACCCTACAAAGCACCAGAACGCGTCGACTTCGTTATTCAACAACAACAACAATGGGGCCAAAATATCGCTCATCCCCTGCACGTACCCCAAGTCAAAATTATACATCACATACGTCATCAATATATCTTGAAGAACCACCAAATTGGGATTATTGTCGCCGGCGAAGTATGGATGGGTTCTGTCAGTTCTGTTCACATCTTTTTCGACTATGCTCTTCCGATCACGATATTCGGAGAAGCGTGCCTCTTGCACTGGTGTTATGGAGCGCCATTGGAGTTTCATAGAGAAATATTCGTCGGTTTTCCTCCGTTTGAGGAGTTTGAGTTCAGAATGTGTCATATGCCAGGGATGGTAGTCCAGGAGGTACTTCCAAACAGCCGGCCGGATTGAGTGGGCTACACCCTGAAAGTTGGATTATTTAATGTTTAAAAAAATGTTGTCAGTTAAATTAAGTTACTGAAGCCGTGATAAGCGATCATACTTTAACTAAAATTGAAAGTCAAAATACGATTACGACAATCAATAAAAACTATTACAAGATTGCGTGACTTGTTCATAATTCAGACTTTTTTCAATAAAAAATATATAATTTACTTATTTATTTGCATGAAACTGCATAAAGTAAAAATAATAAAGTTTGTTTCGGCGCTAATTGATTGTTATCGTAATGTCAAACTTACAATACTCATGTTTAAACAAACAAATAGCTCATTACATCTCGTTTATACAAATTAATTAGACTGTTAAATAACTCAACGTTAATCATAAGTAAACAGTGTTAAGTAATTAATAATATGGTTTATCTTACCCCTCTAAATATGAGTTGTTTGACACCTTCCACTTCAGTCACTCTCCCCTCTGTGTCTTGAAGTCCGTCCCATTTTTCCGTGGATAATGGAGTACCTCTTTAATAACAAATACGAAAATAGTATAGTTTTCGAAGTAGTAGGTATAGTGTTAAGGGCTACTTATAAATAAGAGGATACGTTAATTTTAATTAGATTATAGTAATTATTTTGTCGTAAAACCAATAATGGCCTGATTTAGAAACTAATCAGTAAAACTAATAATATACTACCACTATCGTGTAGAACATTAATATGTTAGTAGGGATCAGCATTCCAATCTTAACATTAGATTTAACATAACAATGACTGTTTACATCCACAGATAAAGATCTAGTTTTAAGTCAAAATCTTGTTCTTACCTAGGAATACACGGGCGCGGCGGTAAAGTGGGCTTTACACTAACAACCTCGTACTCTTCAGTTCTCGACACTGTGGTCGTATCCTCTATAGCACTCATACTCTTAGTTAAAAGATCAGCAACCTCTTCCGACATATCCCGCTTGTGACCATTCAACTCATTGCCGTAGAATACTAGAACAAAATGATCGAAATCAATGTCTGATCTCAATCAATAATGCACCGTATTAGTTTTAGATTAAGATTGGCTTTGGTAAGAAGATAGATGCATCATACCGCACACCTTGGACGAAATTTCTCATGCAAGTTGTGGTGGAAGCTGAAAACTGTGCAAACGTATTAGAAATCGATTTCGGAGCGTACCTATGTCGGTCAGTTTAGAAAACGCTTCCATAGTAGTGGCGTAGGGCCTCTGCCGCAGATTGGAGACCAGATTCCACACCACATCTGTCGTGTTCTCTGTAAAAATGTCCAACTCGGCAAACGACTTGTGCATCACTTGTGATTCTAAATTCGGTTCGACCACGACGTATGTGTTTCTGTCATGTCTCGTTTTGGCTGTTTTCACGTAGTTTTTCAGCGAGCCGATGAAGATTTCCGCGTTGCCGTGTTGGAAGAAGAACGTGGTCTGCCAGACTCCTGGTTTGGTGGAGAACTGCATCTGCTGGTGGTTGCGGGAGACGCGGAAGGTCTTGAGGTCTTCCAGCGGGATCTTGATGATGCGCGCGCGCGCCGTCAGGTAGTCCGCCGTGAGGTTCCCGCTGAGTGTTCGCTGACGGCGACCTACGACAGGTAGATGCTACTTAGCTTACGTTTGCATAATTTAGATGTTGATATAAAAATACTTTTATTCTACCGCTTAGTCACAGCGTTATCGCACTATTTGTAATTGTTTTTTTTTTCCGTTTTTTTATTATCTACACTTACCTAATAAATATGTTCTTATAATGTATGTTCTACGTTTTTATCTTTTTTCTAAGAAATCTTGTTGATGACTCGTGATTGTGGTCAAGGTATTATGTTTTTTGTTTACGATGAATATTTATAACTACCCTTTTAAAATAAATTTATGTATGTAACTTCATCTTTCTACATTTATAAAGCTTTGAGGATGCTCTTGAGATACGGTTTTTAGCTACACGGAATAAACTTTTTAAAAATAGTTAGGTATATATTTAGGAGATCTATGTTTTCGCCGTCTGTCCGGTGTTCGTGAGAACGAAAAGTAATTGGAAACTTCAATTTACATAAAAAAATAATGTGGATATTAATCATTCAAAATCGTACCTTTGTAATCCCAGGTTTTCTCATCCAAACCGAAATAGAACCGAATGTTATGAAGTTTGCAAAACAATGTAGGTACAAGTGCATAGCAATACCGTATGGTATACAATGCCACTACTATTGAATCTTTATTGTTAAACGAAAGATATCCTCTACTTACCAATAGTGTTGACAACTGCCCACTCCTGGTCATGTGTGTCGGAGTCTATGGTGATGACGTCATTGGGTCGCCATTCTATGCATCTTGTGTCGTTAGAGTTCTGCACGATGCATAGCATGCCGATAGAGTTGAGGTCGTTGATGGGACGCCCGATGCAGGCCTTGAGCAGCACCCCATCTTGAGTGAAGAGGTCCTACGAAGCAATCATAGAAGTAAAGAAAAGTTAGTGGCCAGGAAATTTTAATTTAAATAGCTGGTTGGCAAGAATAAACAGCAATGAAATTAATTGGTTAGGGAATCTTTTTGCTGACAGTAGAAACGAGTTTATTACTTGGTCAGTCATTAAAATTTTTTTTATCAGCAAATAGAATGTTTATATAGCACAATAAAACTAGGTTTCTTATTTTGATGAATTTTTAAACACAGGAAACATTGAGACAATTTTATGTAATGCAACAACATCCAGTAAGTATTTTAAACTTTGACTTTGAACTTTGTTAGGAACTTTGGTCTAAGTCAACCAGAAGTTTTACATTGCTTATCTTTTTATATAAATAAATAATTTTTAGAGTCAATAATTTTTCATAGGTATTGAGAAAACAAGCAAGTGGTTTAAGTTACTCAGTTCTTACTATTATTGTTTTAATTAAATAATGTAAAAGATTTACATTGACAAATCCTGTTGGAATATCTTAATATACCCTTATAAAAAAAAGGTATAATATGGTTAGAATGATTTAGGTTATAGACCCTATGTCAAATAAGGAAAAACATAAGAAGTTAGTTAGTATTGTTAGTATCCATTTATTGACCTAACAGAATATTATGCTTTACCTACTTTAACAACAGGAAAAAAGATCTTATTTAACCTGCACTTAAGCCAATGTGAATCAGTAATTTTATAGATAATTCTGGAGAAGGTTAAAGCTAATGTAGATCACGTTTTTGGGCTTAAGAGATAGATTATAAATGTCGCCGGATGTGCTGACACAAAATTAGTACAATGAAAACTTTTTGCCAAAGTTATCAACTATCTAAAAGTAACATCCATACACTATTGGCTTACATAATAGCCCCTCTGTATTGATGCCATATTTGAGTTATGTACAGAAACTTTATTTAAGGTGATTAAATAACAAAGAAAAACATACCCATTTATTTATTTATATTATATTACACTGTTGAACACTTTACATAATTAATTTTATGATTAATGTTTTCCTTCACACTATGCATCGACATGGTAAACAAAAATACAAAAACTTAAAAAGGACAACAAAGTTTTTTACAGCGAGCCAGCGCTAAAAACAACGACGCAATATAAATACTAAGAGCTACCTTCACAGTATTTTTTTATTTAAATTCTTGGTTTTTAAAAAAAATATTCCACAATTTTGATAGTCTTTTAAAAGGTAAGTTTATGGCTATCTAACAACAGTTCTTTATGAGTACAAGGTCATTTTCCAAACTTAGCATAAAACTAAACATCAAATGGAGGTATACCTTGCTCTGTTCGGGAATATCTTCAACAGAACTAGAAGACATCTTGCACTGCTTTACACTGAATTTAATATAAATACACCAATACAATATGAAATATGGTTATTACGTTTTGGCATAATTTCCAAGGGAATTTAGTCAACAAAAAGGCTAAAAACAATCACACACCAAAAGCACCAACCAACATTTGACGTGGCTAGTGTTGTTGCTCGGTAGGTAAAACTAAACATTTATTATCTGTTTTAAATTTGAATCGATACAAAAAGGATAGATGGAAAGAAAGGAAAGGAAGGAAAAAAAATGTACTTCTACCCGCGACTTCATGGATAAATAAAAGTTATTTTCTGAGAATGAATGAGGCTTATTCCCGCGGTACAACCATACAAACGGACTTTAGCTAAGGACCTACACCTACTGTATTTAGATGTTATGTTAAATAAATAATAAAATAGACATTCACATTTTTACATTAAGAAGTAAGAAAGTAAGGAAAGAAGCATAATAATGAAGGCAAGATTCAGAAAAAATAATAAACT
This sequence comes from Emmelina monodactyla, assembly GCA_916618145.1. NCBI lineage: Eukaryota > Metazoa > Arthropoda > Insecta > Lepidoptera > Pterophoridae > Emmelina > Emmelina monodactyla. The sequence continues at coordinate 1,784,164 of OU745300.1, forward strand.
AGTTCAATTAAAAACTAGGTATACATATTGTAAAGAAGGTATTTTTTCTTATTATAAGAAATTATTATCTCGAGATAAACCATGTAAGTACCTATCTATTATACCTCACGATCTTAAAATTAGTTAAATAACCGCTAGTCGGAAAAAAAAGAAAGTTTTTTATAATAAGTTTTACTTAAAATTACGGCACCAACAAACAAATTCGGTTTCTATTTTAATTCTGATATGGCTTATTTTCTTATTCACATTGAAGTCGATTATAAACATATTTTGATTACAAACATCCTTGCAGGTCTTGCACAGACTAATAATGGCAAGTATTGGAAAAGAAAGAAGGAAGCCACTTTTAAAGTTACATTTTGAAAATAAAGATGGCCACTCATTGGAATTAGTACCTAAAGTTATTATCATTGGTTGGAGTGGTGTTTTTTGAAATGTCAATGCCTTAGAAGTGACTCGTGATTTCACCTGTAACTAAATTGTTTTTTCAATGGAAATAAAGCATTTTATACTAACTCGCGGCAGTTAGGGTTCAGTTAACGACTGTTTGTAATCTGGTTACTAGTTACGATTAAAAGTAGTTACTTAACTACAATAATCAACCTATATGAAATAGTTATTAATTTGATTGTTGCATATTGTCTTGGTGGTATAGCTACTGATTTATTGGAGTAGTTAGATTAATAATTGCCAAACACTGACCCGCGGTAAAAACCTTTTATGTGTTATTTTATTTTGAAATGTCCGCCTCTTGCTTAATAATCCGGTACACATACCACTACACTATGGAGGTCATTCGAAATTGCATACATTTTAGTTTCTCTTTAGGGCTAATTTCAACTCAACAGTCTAGTCTACATAACGTTCTTTATTTATATAGTCTTTGGACAAACTGTCTGTCTCTGGCTGTGAGTGTGTGTGTGCGTGCTGTTTGTTGGTATAAGGACTTCCGGTTTGCGCGCGGGAAAATTGGAAGTGAAAAATTTTTTCGTGAACTTAAAAATTCATTTAATTCTTTCAATTTTGTTAAATAGTGTACATTTTGTATATATTTTTAATAACTATAGTATAGAAGCTTAATTTTTATTAAAATGACGTCTCGGGCGAAACGCAAGAAAAAGAAGGAGGAGGCAGTAATATCAGGGGAAGACTCGCTGCTTTCGGACTCCGACTCCATGCACAGTGACTGCAATTCAGCTAAGTCCGATCCATATAAAACTTATTTCGTTCCCGATTATACACGTCGGTATCCTGAGGATTCTTCAGCTACAGATTTCGTTGTCTTCTTGGAATCAAACGATGAGTCCAAACCTATTTCAACAAGAGATATGATTTCTTTATCATCAACATTAAAGAAATATATAAAAGGCATAAAATATATGCAAAATCTTAATAAATACAAAGTTACAGTTCATTTTGACCGTGCAAATTTGGCAAATAGTTTTCTTAACAATAAGACTTTGTTATCAGAATATAAACTCAAAGCAACTATTCCTGCAAAAACTACTGAAATTACTGGTGTTATTACTAATGTGCCCATTAAATGGTCCAATCAAAAAATTTTTGGAGTGATTAATAGTAATAAAAAAATTATTTCTGTTCGGAGAATTCAAAGGAAGGTTAAAAATGAACAAAACTTTGAATTACAACCGACTAAAACAGTAATCATAACTTTTGCTGCCATTTATCTTCCTGATCATATTGATTTACAAGGCTGGAGGTTTCCAGTTAAGATGTACATTCCACCTGTAAAACAATGCTTTAAATGCCTACGGTATGGACATTTGGCTAAGTACTGTAAAAATAATGTTAGATGTTCAATATGTGGAGATGCACATTCTTTTAAAGAATGTACAGTACCTAGGGAAAAGGCTACATGCTGTCACTGTAGAGGAAATCACATTAGTATATCTGCTGAGTGTCCTATTAAAAAGAAAAAAATTAATGATATTAAAATTGGTTTATCCTCTTTGTCTTATGCTTCAGTTGCAAATACAGAGAGTTTTCCAGCCTTAGGACAAAAGTTTGACCTGCTCAGTCACTTGAAAAAAGATAATAAATCTTTGAATTTATTGGTTGAGGCTATTGTTAAAATAATTACATTAAATAAAACAAAGGAAACTTCCATCAGTACTAAAAATATTTTACAAATATTAAGTGATATTTATGAAAAGTCATCTGCTAATAATCCATCCTAATGGCTCATTTAAAAATAGTTCAGTGGAATGCTCAAAGCATTAAAAGTAATAAATCTGAATTTACATATTTTCTTTATAGTAATGATGTTGATATCGCTTTAATAAGTGAAACTTGGCTTAGACCACATCATACCTTTAACATAAAGGGATACACAATAGTTAGAAATGACACTGGTAATACACATAATGGAGTTGCAATAATAATTCATAACAAATTACAATTCTTAAAAATTGATACTTATTTTGATGATTCCTTACAAAATGTTGCTGTACAGATAAAAATAGGTGGTAAATATATTTCATTTGTTAGTGTTTATTGTCCTTCTAGGTGTCATTATTCAAAATTAAAATTTTCAAAATTAATTGATAGTCTTCCAATTCCAGTCTTTATTGCTGGAGATTTCAATGCATACCATACTTCTTGGGGTTGTCAAAAAGTGGATAAAAGAGGTGAAGAAGTACTAGATTCTTTTGATGAAAATAACCTTGTTCTGTTAAATTCAGGAGAAGTCACGACTGTAGGAACTTCGTCCTGGAGACCAAATGGCTTAGATCTTTCTTTGGTTAGTCCAGCTTTATCATGGGATTGTGAATGGTCTGTTCATGATGATTCCTTTGGAAGTTATCATTTGCCTACAATTACTAAACTTCTGTTGTCTCAAACTCCAGTTATATCTTCAGAACATTGTGTGCACTCTCAAAATGTCAGTAAGAAATTAAACTTGAATTTAGTTAATTGGGATTTGTATGTAAATATTGTTAATACTTCGTTGAATAGTTTTATGATTAATTCTGAATGTTCACTAGAAAGTTATTTGCAGTTTTGTGATATTTTATTGGCATCAGTTGAAAAATCTATGTCACAACAAAAAACGAAAACAAAGTCTTGTTGTCAATGTCAAAATCTTTGTCATTTATGCTCACGTTCCGTTTCAGGTTTTAGGGCAAAAAGGGCAAGACATTCCGTTCCTTGGTGGAATAGCAAATGTGCAGATGCTGTTAAAAAATGTAAAGATGCTTTTGTTGCTTTCAAAAATGATCCTTCTGTAGAAAAATATTTGCTTTTTAAAAAAAATCAGGCTTCTAAGAAATTGACTATAAACTTTGAAAAACAGAAATCTTGGCAAGATTATTGCAATTCTATAAATCGTCTTACTCCAATTTCTCATGTCTGGAATAAAATACGCAGATTTAACAAAACTTTTGTTTCTAGAAGTGAAAATGATCATTGGGTAAATAGTTTTTTAAAAAAATACACTCCAGACTATGTCTCGAAACCTTTTACTTTTGCAGATAACAAATTTCATAGACAAAATCTTTCGTTGCTTGATCCGTTCACAATTTCTGAACTTACTGCTGCCATAAAATCAAGAAAAGATACAACTTGTGGTTTAGATGGTATTTCCTATAAAATGTTTCGTCTTCTCAGTCATAAAAATCTATGTAAATTCTTGATAATTTTAAATATTTTGTTTGAAAATGACTTAATACCAAATCAATGGAAAACTGATTGTCTGGTCCCTGTACTGAAGCCAGGGAAGGATCTTGATAGTCCAGATTCTTATCGACCTATAGCGTTGTCCTCTTGTGTTGGTAAAATTTTTGAGCAGCTGCTCAAACAACGTCTGGAATATTACATCGAATCAAATTGTATTCTTCCTAGTAATCAGTTTGGTTTTCGGCGTGGACGCTCGGCTAGGGAAAGCATTGCACATTTGTTATTAGATGCAAATAAATCCATAAAGGAACGGAATTATCTTGCTTGTAATTTTTTCGATGTAACAGGAGCCTTTAACAATGTAGGTTTAGAAACGCTTGCTAATATCTTGCTATCACTCAGAATTCCAAAAAAAATGGTTCTTTGGATATATAACTTTCTAAATGAAAGAATGGTCTATGTTAAATTGGGTAACAACTTTTATGGTCCACGTAATTCCTATAAAGGCGTCAATCAAGGCGGCATCTTGAGCCCTCTACTGTATATAATTTATATTCATAAATTGAATGAGATATTAGGCGCAAATGTTTCTAATCTGCAGTTTGCTGATGATCTTGTTGTTTATTGTTCTGGCAAAAAACTTAAAGATGTGCAAACGAATTTAAATAATGCCTGTAAAAGGCTTGAAGTCTATTTTTCTTTCTTAGGTTTAACTGTAAATACAGAAAAGAGTAAATCTCTTGTTTTCTCTAGAGATAAAGATTGTAAATTAGAATGTGTATATAATGGTAACCTTATTCCTAACTGTACAGAAATAAAATTCTTAGGTGTAGTATTTCAACAAAATTTAAGTTTTAAAAAATATGTGCAAATATTGATAGATAGAGCTGTAAAAGCTACAAATATTTTAAAATGCCTTACTGGTTGTCGTTTTGGTGCAGATCCTAAAATATTATTGATGCTGTTTAAATCATTAGTTAGAAGTCACTTTGAATATGCTTTTTTTTGCTTTGCTTCTGACAATAATTTTATAAATAAAATAGATAAAGTACAAAATAAAAATCTCAGGATAATTCTAGGAGCCATGAGTACTTCTCCGATTAATTCAATGCAAGTTGAAACTAACACTTGTCCCATTAAATTTAGGTTTGATTATTTGAAAAGAAGGTTCATAATTGATTTGATGAAAACTTCTAATAATGCGTTGTACAAAAAGATTTTGATATCTAATTACTCTTATTTAAGTAAAAATTTTGATTTCATTAATTATTTGAAAAATGAAAATATTGCTCAGTATGATATTTTACCTTGTTATAGTGGAACATATGAAGGTAAGTTTTTTAAATTTGATGTCATTATAGACACAAATTTAAAAAATAAATATGAAGTATATGAAAAGTTATCATACTATGATAATTACCGTCAAATTTACACAGATGCTTCAAAAACATCTCAGTCTGTGTCGATAGCGGCTTATGATATTATTTTGAAAATTGCACATGGTTATAAGCTGTCCAATATTTGCAGTATTTTTACGGCAGAAGCTGCTGCTATTCTGTTTGCTTTAGATTTGATTAGTTCTGTAGATTCTTCTGGTAAATGGATTATTATTTCTGATAGTATGAGTGTTCTTCAAGCTATTAATAATCCCCGTCTTTCTAGTAAAATTCATCCTTTTATATATGAGATCCGGGAAAAGATTTATAAATTATCATTGAAACATAAAGAAATTGTCATTTTCTGGACACCAGCACACATTGGTGTTAGTGGTAATGAATTAGCTGATACATTAGCTAGTATCATTACAAATACTGATAACAACATTTGCAAATTAAAAAACATAGCAATTCCCATTTCAGAGTTTCTTCCTGAAATAAAAAATCAAATGATTAATAATTGGTTTCAATTTTGGCAAGATTCTCTTAAAGAAAAGGGCAAGTGGTATTCCGTATGTAACCAAAAAATTTCGTCTCCTTGGTTTACCAAGGGCTCTTTCAAAAATAGAAATTTTTATACAACAATTTGTCGTCTTCGTATAGGTCATGCTGCTTTTAATGAACACTTATATCGCATGAATATGATAACTTCCCCTTGTTGTTCATATTGTAATGAGTCAGTACAGTCATTGGATCATATATTTTTTGAATGTCCTCAATTTCATATTGACAGGTTAATTTTCATTGATGAGCTATTAGAAATTTATAAAACATTAGAAAATATCCCGCGTAATACTCAAGAACTTTTAAAAACAACTGAATGCTACTTACCTATGTATAAATTCATAAAATTTACAGTGTGTAATATCTGATGAAAATGTTTATGTATACTCATAACAAATATATATTAGCATTTTATTATTAAAGACATGGACTTGGTCCTTATTATGTTTGTTTATGAGGAAATAAAATATCGTCAATGTTACTTCTTATTGAAAACTAAACAAAACTAAGTCAACAAGAAAGAAGAAAACCAAATTATTGATGACATGGCTGTATGGGCATAGTCTCTTTGCCTTTCCGCATGACGGAAGAATCTAACAAAAAAAAAAAAAAAAATTGTTGGTATAATATCTCAATTTGGTTTATCGCAAAATTTGTATTTCTTTCTGCATTATTAGCTTTTGCCTGGCCGCATTATCATATAAGCTAACTCAGCGAGAGTGTTAGTAATTGTAATAGTTTGTACTAAGCAGCGGTTCATTCACGAATTCTCTACATAAAAATTGAAGTGGATCAACATGACAAATCTATAAGAACACAGGTTTAGGTAACAATTCCAGTTTCTGTAAGGCCTACTCTGCAGCCATGACTAACCTCGATGTAAGTAAACTCCAATGCTATTTAAATCGTTGTGTACAAACCAATTAGTTAACTGTTTATTTCATGTTTATAGGTGACAAACAGTAGTACAGACAGTAGCTCTGGGTCATCGTCGGACTCGAGCAGCAGTGGCAGTTCATCAACTAGTTCAGGATCTGGGTCGAGTAGCTCGGACTCCGATTCTTCCACCTCAGACCCCCCACAGAACAATACGGCAGCAGCACCTAAATCTCCAGCAAAACCCGCTAAGGAACCGACTCCACCACCTAAAAAGAAGGAAGAACCAAAACCAACTCGCAATTCAACAAAAAAGATATCATCAAGTGAAGATGATGTTCGAGCAGCCACACCACCCAAACCATTGCTGCCTAGAAGACGCAGTTCGACAAAGTCTAAGCAACCAGCAGCAGTTCTAGCCAAAGTGAAGCCTGGGTCAAGACCAACAGGTGCTAAAGCTAAACCTGTGCCTAAAGTAGCCACTAAACCGCCTCCATCTTCATCTAAAAATGATTCTACTAAAAAAAAGAGTATCTTTTCTCCAGACAACAGCTCAGAGTCTGACTCTGGGAGCAAATCATCCAAAAGCACAAAAGACTCTCAGAAATCTAAGCGAGGTTCAAGGAAATCAAGTGAGGATGCCTCTCCAACTATTTTGGAGAATGATGATTCTAATTCAAAGGATTCCAAACGACGTAGTGTAACAAAGTTGACAGGGCCACCAATTAAAAAAGCTGTGGAGTTGAAGAGCGAGACTTCTTGTACCTCCAGTCAATCTTCCGTAGAATCAGTATCATCAGACAGTGATAGTGAACCAACACCTAAAAAGGAGCCAAATAAATCTGGGAAAACTAAGCCACCATCTTCTAACAGCTCAAAGGTAAATAATTATCAATTGTGAAAGTAATTTTGCTGTTACAAATAACTTTATCACTAGAAGAAACTCTAAGACCAGATCTAAACTTATTACATTTTCTTATAATAGTGAAGATCCTATCAAAAACAAGGACCTTTACATTCTTACAGTTACATTCTTGCCATATGCTTTTTCTTTTATCATAGAAGCATTAACATTGCAATATCTCTTCCTACTTTAGTTGTTCTTTTAACATATTTTTATCATTATGTTAACAGCAAGAGTCCGGGAAATCCGATTCATTAGATGCTGCTACACTGCCTCGTAAGCAAACTCGGTCATTCGCCCGAGTGTCGCGGCTCGCTACAAAATCTCGCCCATTGAATACTGACACAGACTCTGAGGTTGATGATAAATCACATATCAAAAGGTATAGTTACTTTCTTATGAAGTTACAGTATGTTTCATATATTTATAACTTTTTTAAGATCATTTAATGTTATTATTTCAGAATTGAATATTTATTATACTTGCAACAATTTCAGTAAGGACAGTAAGAAGTTTATGAAGGGCCGTCCAGCAGTCAACAAATCGCCTATAGTAGAACTTTCTCCTCCCGAACCATATGAAAGGCGGTGTCCTGTCAGAGGGTGTGACTCTAATGGACATTTGGGTAAGTTAATTTATTAAGAGTAGTATTTATAATTCACAACACTTTTTACGGGATAATATCAGAAAATAACAAAAAGACTATATAATCATGGTAAATATCCCGTAAAAAGTGTTGTGAATAATAAAAACCATGATAGTTTTAAAACTTATATAGTATTTATAATGTTACTTACTAGCGACCCGCCCACGCTTCGCAATGGTGTCATTTTGGCCGACTTGCTCACGAAACATTGATTTTTGGCTAACTTTAAAAATCTTTATATAAGACTTTACTTTTTTTAAAAGTTGTTCTTGGTTTCTTGACATTTTCTAAAATAAGGACGGTTATTTTAAACAAAATTGAATCTAAAATATCATTTTAGTTATCAAGCTACCATAAAACAACAAAACATTAAACTTAATTTTGAATTTTTCACTAAAATTGAACTTCGAAAATGGGGATTTTTTATAAAAAATCTTAAATGTTGCATATCTCAGAAATTATCAATTTTCGGACATGGCATGATATGCCTTAATTGACTGCAAATATGCTCTACTTCAACCTCTTAGAAGGAATGTATCGCATACCAAACACCCTGTATATAAGTAAGAGGGGGTACAAATTGGGCGCTGTGTTACGCGAACTGCTGATTATAACTACTTATGCTCTCTGAACGCCGTGTTAACCACGATGTATGTACTATATCAACGTGCGCTCAACGTAGCGCTGAGCGCCCAATGTGTACCCGCCCTAAAGTTTTCTGCGTGGCTTATGTGACCTTGTCATCAACATATCAGGCGGCAAGGCGAGCCGGCACTTCACGTGGGACGCGTGCCCGCTGTACCACAACGTGTCGGCGGCGTGGTGCGTGGCGGCCGGCGAGGAGCGCGCCGCCGCCGCCGCCGCCCGCCGCCGCGCGCTGGCGCACATGGCGCACAGACCGCGCGCGCAGCCCACCATCGACCAGCGCGCCTACCAGCTGAAGGTCAAGGTGAGTCACTACAAGGTGCCGCCGCCCGCCGCCGCGCGCTGGCGCACATGGCGCACAGACCGCGCGCGCAGCCCACCATCGACCAGCGCGCCTACCAGCTGAAGGTCAAGGTGAGTCACTACAAGGTGCCGCCGCCCGCCGCCGCGCGCTGGCGCACATGGCGCACAGACCGCGCGCGCAGCCCACCATCGACCAGCGCGCCTACCAGCTGAAGGTCAAGGTGAGTCACTACAAGGTGCCGCCGCCCGCCGCCGCGCGCTGGCGCACATGGCGCACAGACCGCGCGCGCAGCCCACCATCGACCAGCGCGCCTACCAGCTGAAGGTCAAGGTGAGTCACTACAAGGTGCCGCCGCCCGCCGCCGCGCGCTGGCGCACATGGCGCACAGACCGCGCGCGCAGCCCACCATCGACCAGCGCGCCTACCAGCTGAAGGTCAAGGTGAGTCACTACAAGGTGCCGCCGCCCGCCGCCGCGCGCTGGCGCACATGGCGCACAGACCGCGCGCGCAGCCCACCATCGACCAGCGCGCCTACCAGCTGAAGGTCAAGGTGAGTCACTACAAGGTGCCGCCGCCCGCCGCCGCGCGCTGGCGCACATGGCGCACAGACCGCGCGCGCAGCCCACCATCGACCAGCGCGCCTACCAGCTGAAGGTCAAGGTGAGTCACTACAAGGTGCCGCCGCCCGCCGCCGCGCGCTGGCGCACATGGCGCACAGACCGCGCGCGCAGCCCACCATCGACCAGCGCGCCTACCAGCTGAAGGTCAAGGTGAGTCACTACAAGGTGCCGCCGCCCGCCGCCGCGCGCTGGCGCACATGGCGCACAGACCGCGCGCGCAGCCCACCATCGACCAGCGCGCCTACCAGCTGAAGGTCAAGGTGAGTCACTACAAGGTGCCGCCGCCCGCCGCCGCGCGCTGGCGCACATGGCGCACAGACCGCGCGCGCAGCCCACCATCGACCAGCGCGCCTACCAGCTGAAGGTCAAGGTGAGTCACTACAAGGTGCCGCCGCCCGCCGCCGCGCGCTGGCGCACATGGCGCACAGACCGCGCGCGCAGCCCACCATCGACCAGCGCGCCTACCAGCTGAAGGTCAAGGTGAGTCACTACAAGGTGCCGCCGCCCGCCGCCGCGCGCTGGCGCACATGGCGCACAGACCGCGCGCGCAGCCCACCATCGACCAGCGCGCCTACCAGCTGAAGGTCAAGGTGAGTCACTACAAGGTGCCGCCGCCCGCCGCCGCGCGCTGGCGCACATGGCGCACAGACCGCGCGCGCAGCCCACCATCGACCAGCGCGCCTACCAGCTGAAGGTCAAGGTGAGTCACTACAAGGTGCCGCCGCCCGCCGCCGCGCGCTGGCGCACATGGCGCACAGACCGCGCGCGCAGCCCACCATCGACCAGCGCGCCTACCAGCTGAAGGTCAAGGTGAGTCACTACAAGGTGCCGCCGCCCGCCGCCGCGCGCTGGCGCACATGGCGCACAGACCGCGCGCGCAGCCCACCATCGACCAGCGCGCCTACCAGCTGAAGGTCAAGGTGAGTCACTACAAGGTGCCGCCGCCCGCCGCCGCGCGCTGGCGCACATGGCGCACAGACCGCGCGCGCAGCCCACCATCGACCAGCGCGCCTACCAGCTGAAGGTCAAGGTGAGTCACTACAAGGTGCCGCCGCCCGCCGCCGCGCGCTGGCGCACATGGCGCACAGACCGCGCGCGCAGCCCACCATCGACCAGCGCGCCTACCAGCTGAAGGTCAAGGTGAGTCACTACAAGGTGCCGCCGCCCGCCGCCGCGCGCTGGCGCACATGGCGCACAGACCGCGCGCGCAGCCCACCATCGACCAGCGCGCCTACCAGCTGAAGGTCAAGGTGAGTGGTCACTACAAGGTGACATCGTTACACATTTCATCTTTATTTTATTTATTTATTTTATTTTATACTCTACACATCTTTGTGCTACATCTTTGGAATGGCGTTCCTGAAGCTTACCCTACTCTGTTCAATTGTAAAATTATTTCTATTTACGAAATCACTCATTTGCTCAGAGATGTTGATCACTCAAGCAGTCTATATCATTGGGAGAACATAATTAACACCAATATCTTATCTTAGCGGCTTCTAACTTCCCTTCATCATCTTAGGACATGCGTTCAAAGTGGAAAGGCAGTCAGGAGCTTCGCGAGAAGATCGCCGCGGCCGGCGGGGACGACATCAACGAGGAGAGAGAGCCTATCCTGGAGGGGTTCGCGCCGGAGTACGACCTGAGGCTGTTCCGAGAGGCGCAGGCGCTGGCCGCCATCAAGATAGAGGAGGAGTTGGGGGAAATACCCACGGATAAGGGGACTAGGTGAGGACATACAGGTTTTGTAGATTGTAGTAGGTATTTAATATGCAGTTTAACAAAAAAAAACTCGTGAAAAGTTTCACTGTATATCGGTCAGAAGCAGGTTAAGCAGGGCTAAGAGACAAAACATATACAGCTTTTATGAGTAGACGATGCTTTTTATCTTTATGGTGCTGGCGTCTCAATACCACATAACTCTGTAATAAATATATGTATATAAAAACCTCCTTAAAATTCTACTATTATTACATAGGTCTTTTTGTACACGCAAGGCCATTAGCCCCGATCCTGAAACCAAGTCTCTGCGAGGATAATTATGCCTAGTGGCCAAGATGCCTTTCCAATCCAGTATAATATTTGCTGTATCTAACACCCAACCACAATTCTGAGCTGTGCATATTGCCAATGTAGTAGGGCAAAGAGGTACGTTACCTTTTTGCTTTTAAAGTACCGCGTGAAATCCCCGATAGTGTAAAAACAATGTGTACAACGCGCGTTGGCTTGAAACAAATGTAGTATAAGTCATGAAAAAAGGCACATCACCTAAATTGACCAATCTTTATCGCAAAATTAAACTCACTTTTTAAAATGTGTTAGTTCTCTTATCTTCCGCATATCCTGTTGAAGACTAGCCGTTTCTATTGTAAAGAAATAAAACGGATGACCTAGGAACAGAAGGCATCTCACACTGGGTAGAATAAAAAAAAAACATTATTTATATGCAAGCACGAGAGCACGACCTTTTTTCGAATATTTTATTGCACACATTTTCCATTTATCCACCATGAGTTTAATTGAAATGTGGTTAAACATTTTTTGCCCTGGGCATATAACAAAAGGGCGATAATTTATAAACAGACGACGTCTAATAGTAAAATGCCGAGTTATACAAATCGCCCGCGTCATACAATATTTCTTCTGAATTGAACTCAGTGGCCCTGCTTGGCCCGTGCGCTGTCTGGTATGGGAAGTCCTCCATTTAGCCGACAAATACTCTAAGGGCGGTTTTTCAATAGTCAGATAAATTCTATCTTACAGAAAATCAGCAGGTTTTCGTTGCACGTCGAATATAAATATTGTCGTATGTATGAAGTGACAATCAAAACATACCTGTTTTCAGTCGGATAGCATTTATCTGACCATTGAAAAATCGGCCCTTAGATGCTTTTGTCTAACTCGGTTTGTTCCCCAGATACGTGGTGATGGGCAAGTACATGATGGAGGTGTGGTACCAGTCGCCGTACCCCGAGGGCGCGCGCTCGCCGCGGCTGTTCGTGTGCGAGTTCTGTCTGAGCCACCACGCGAGCTCGGCCGGCGCCGCCCGCCACCAGCACAAGTGTGTGTGGCGACACCCGCCCGGGGACGAGGTGAGTAAATGAGTGAGTGTTAGTAGTGAGAGTGAGTGAGTGAGTGAGGGAGGGAGTGAGTGAGTGAGTGAGTGAGTGAGTGAGTGAGTGAGTGAGTGAGTGAGTGAGTGGTGAGTGAGTGAGTGAGTGAGTGAGTGGGTGAGTGAGTGGGTGAGTGAGTGAGTTAATTTTTTAATTGTTTAAGTAATTAAGTTTCGCAAAAACGTTTTACTTTACATTGCTTCAGTATGGTAATTAGATGTAGGTTGATGCAACTAATAGGTTCGTGCAGATATATTCACATTTAATTATTAACTACGATGTCCGCGAATACGCTTAAATGTGTAAACTGTAACGTTGTTATTTCTGAAGTGTTGTCGTATATCCGAAATAAACATGATGTAATGGACAATGAAAGTTTATTTATGTTTATGTTTACTGCATTTGCGGAGGAAGATATCGATATAGCCAAAAAGTTATTGTTAACGACAGACAAAACAAAAGCGCGTGTCTAGACGTAAACAAAAGAAGGAGAAGGACATCGACGACATTATTACTGTATTTAAAACCATCGATCCTGAATGTTTTCCGTTATTTATGGGCTATGATTTGCATAAATTACCACCCGTCACGTTTGATCATGTGGATGTTACAAAATTGCTTAAGGATTTACTCAGTCTACGTGCTGAAGTTCGTGAGATCAGTACGAAAACATGAGAAGTGATATTAAAGTCGCCAGAACGCCAGCGATATGAAGACGGAAAGATCATACAATAAATTTAAGGTTTTCGTATCAAAACATAAGCTTAGATTATTTCATAGTGATAGCCTGTGGCCAGAAGGAATAACGTTTAGACGATTTGTGTTGTTTAAGAGAACAAAAGACGGAGAATGCCTTCCGAGTGAAAAAGAAACCAACTCATAATGGATAAAGTTGAAAAAATAGTAATTTTATCTACATTCAATTGTAAAGGTCTTATTAGATCCACAGTGTCTGTACGAGCATTGTGTTATACTGTGATGTGATTGCTCTTTCGTGGCTGTGGCCCCATGATATACCGTGTCTGGGAAATGTGAGTGATGACTTCGCTTACACAGGAAAGTCAGCAATGAACACTTCAGCCCGTATCGTTACTGGAAGGCCATATGGTGGCGTTGCCTTGCTGTGGAGGAAAGAAGCGGTCCAGACAGTGTCGGTAGTGCAGCAACGATCGTCTAGTCGCTATAAAAATATAAATTATAATCGGGCAATACTCGTTTTCTCTGTGTATATGCCGTATGACAACAATTAAAGTGATAATTAACGTGAAGTGACGTGGAAGTAGAGTTAAAGCCGTGGTTATGCTAGAAGACTACAACGCGCATCCTGGGGAAAGATTTTGTAACGAACTAATTGAATGCACGGAACACCTGTGGTCATGTGTTGGTTTGGAGTTTCTCCCTGAGGACACGCATACATTTGTTTGTCAGGCAACTGGTTCACGGAGGTGGCTAGATAGACCACTGTGTAACAACTAGCGCGGTAAGATACCTTATTTCAATGCGTCAGTGATGTATGTAGTTTACCTGTCTGATCACTATCCTGCCATCTTTGAGTGTTAAAAGCATAAAGCCTAAAATAGCTGTACCTTTAGTAAATTTTAATAAAGTGAGATGGGGAGAAAGAAATATAGATCATAACGTTTAAATATTATGAATATTGTAATTCTAAATTAATGTATGGAATGTTCTTATAAAATTTGCTATTGTAGACAACTTGTATAGCAAAATAATTGAAATTTTTAAAGAGGGCGCTGTAAACTCTTATGTAGGCAGTGACTATGTTAAATCAAAGAAACAAGCGAAGGGCTGGAATAACTATGTGAAATGTGCTCATGAGGAAGCTAGATATAACTCCTACATATGGTAAACCTAATTCTGGGTATTTATCCCTACTAATATTATAAATGCGAAAGTAACTCTGTCGGTCTGTCGGTCTGTCTGTCTGTCTGTCTGTCTGTTACGCTTTCACGCCTAAACCACTGAACCGATTTTGTTGAAATTTGGTATGAATAAAGAACTGAACTTGGGAAAGGACATAGGGTACTTTTTACCGCAGGAAAATTTCTCATTCCCACGGGAAACCGACTTCCACGCGAACGGAGTCGCGGGCGGCCACTAGTATGATAATATGTGTAAGTCGAGAAGGTTCTTTAAGCCTAAATTAAAGTATTGTATTCAAAATGAGCAGCAGCTTAAAATGGATAGATTGGCTAATGAGCAAACAGTTTGGTAGATTTTGGAAGTATACAAATAAGCTTATTTTGGAAGTATACTTTGAGGTCAGCGGGGCTCCGGATATTTCAGTAATATTTTCAGCCAAGGCAGTTGAGTCAGTTATTAAAGGCATGAGGTAAATCTCCGGGGCACGTTGACCTCAGCGTTGAACACCTTAAGCAAGCTGCGCCACATTTACCAAGAGTACTAACATTACTTTTTAATCTATGTTTGAGTCATCAGTACTTGCCTCAGGTTGTAATGCGCACAATTAGTTGTACCCATAATTAAGAACAGGACGGGTGATGCTTGCGACGGGTCAAACTACAGGCCCATATCACTAGCTACAGTGGTGGCTAAGGGGTTGGACAGTTTGCTTGATAAGCATTTTGCCATACATTTGAACCTAAATGACGCACAATTCGGCTTCAGGCCGGGTCTGTCTACGGAAGCTGCTATAATGTGTCCCAAGCAAACTGTACAGTGTGACACTACTAGGAAGATGCCAGTCTTTGCCTGCTTTCTGGACCTGTCGAAGGCATTTGACCTGGTATCGTATGATATCTAAGTGGTGAAAGTTGCGACATGATACCTCATTGCCACCTGAAATTGCAGGTTTATTCACGTACTGGTATCGCAATCAGAAAAATAAAGCAAGGTGGGCAGGAGCTGACTCTGAAATATTATTGGTACATACCAACAAAAGGTTTCTAAGTCAAACTTTAACTGACAAAATATGGACAAACAATAATCTGAAACAAATGATTTATTATTATTATTGTATTCATAAAACGAATTTACCCTCTGACAACATCCCGCAATTTTCTCAAGTTTCTAGTATTACCTTAATGAAATCCATTCAAATCCCCCAGGTGTACAGAAAAGACAGCCTCAGCGTGTGGCAGGTAGACGGTCGGAAGCACAAGCGGTATTGCCAGCAGTTGTGCTTGCTCGCCAAGTTTTTCCTGGACCATAAGACTCTGTACTATGACGTAGACCCGTTCCTGTTTTATGTGATGACGTCGTCGGACCATGAGGGGTGCCATATCGTCGGGTATTTTAGTAAGGTAAGTTTATTAACAGTTTTTGATGCCAGTTGGAATGTTGTGCGGAAGGTGCCCGGTTCAATTCTCTAGTTCTATGTCTTGGTGAAAGAGATTATTGTGTGGTCGGTATAAAACAAGTTTTCGCTTTTATTGGCATCACAATTAAAAATTAAACTTCATACTACCGCACCAAGTGCGGTGTGAAAAGACACAATTTCGAATAGATATTTAACTAAGGACCAACCAGAGAATCGAACTAGGAAAATACACCGCTACGCTGCGGAGGCCGCCTAATACTCGTAAAGTATATCACAACAAAATGATTAAAATTAATCAGATATGAATAGAGGGATTGTTTTGATCTAAAGGTCAAATAAAATAAGGCATTAAAGACTGTTTATTGTTGAATTATTGTGGATATGTTTAGAAATCTAAATACGTTAGCACTATAATTGACCATAAAATAGTCTGTCATGATTGTAGAATCCACGTGCAAGTACCGTATCGAAGAATATGACTGTTTATTGACTGACAGTAAGGGGTCCATTGGGTCTTAAAATCAAAATAATAGGAAATACTAAAATTGCAAAAAAACAGTTGTCAATAAAGAAAACATGCTTCTTTATTTTAATTTCCAGAATGTTGCTATGTTATTACGTAATGTTACCCATTTTTACATGCACGATTATTTTGGGTAGACGGGACTTTAAGGTAGCCCATGATTACTTTTATTATTCGTTGACTTAAACTTATTATATCGTATGTTTTGTTTCGTCAGCCTCACGTAAGTAATAATTTTTTTTTAATGTGTACTATATTCCGATTTAGTATTTTTGTAAACTACGTTAGCGGCGTTCTAGTATACATATACAGGGTTATTTGTAATTAGCGCATCACCTTTTGCAGGCGGCTTCCATACATCAATCCCAATAACATTTGTTCTACGACTTTTTGCAAAACTTGATAGTTAACACAAAAACAAAAAAACAAAAACAAATTTGCGCGCTCTGTTATTTATAACTCTGTATTTTGTAAGAAGTTCCTAAACCGGTCGCCCAACCCCCGTCGCCCGCGCGCTTGCCACGCCAGAGTATTGTACCGTTCAGATGCATCTAATAAATTTGTATAAAAAAACTTTTTTTTTTTAAATATTAATTTTAATTATTCGTTGGTTAAATATTGTTGGGATTGATGTAGAAATGCTGCCTACAAGGGGTGATGCGCTAATTAGAAATAACCCTGTATAAATAAAAATGAATCGCCTAATGTGACACTAAGCATAAAACCCAAGAAAAGCTAAACTGATTTGGTCAATTCCTTTTTTGATATAGATACCTTAAAATTACATTACCATTTTATATCTTACTCCTTTTTGTTCACGTTATTGAACCCACTTTAGTTTTACCTTATCCTCGAATTATTCCCTTCCTCTTGGCGTCTTGAACTCCGAATCTACGTGTGCAGCCGCGCTGTAAAAACAATCGACATAAACTATACCTCATAACCATGTTTACCACTCGAAGTAGTTTCATCTTGTTTTGTAGACTTAGAAATGTCTACGAAGGTTTTCACACATTTTAGTATATTTATTTCAGTTATTAGTTTTAGGTTTTCTACAGTACTCGTTAGTTTTTTTAAAGTTATAAATGTAGTGCCGTTTGTCAGTAAGTTAATTATTTAAATTTTAAGGCAAGAACCAAAATCAGTAGGGTTAAAGATTAACGCAAAATTATCAATTTAAAAAATTTAGGTAAGTTCTAGCTCCTGCCGCTAGGAGGCATTCTATTTTCCTTACATACGTTTAGTTCAACGCATAACAGGATATATTAATACTTATCCATAATTGATTTTTTTATTGAATAAACACACTTACATTTTTTCATCTTAAATATGTCTGACAGTGTTTAACCTTTTGGAACATTGCAAACCTATAGGATAAAAGTGTTATGCACCTAATCAAAAAGATTGTTTCTATTACATTGTAATTTTTGATACTACATAGTAGTGTTAATTTTTTTAACTCGGCAAGCATAAATATTGTCCCAAATGAAAAAATCTGTTAATACGTGTTGAACTTCGTTACGAGATTAAGAAGGAGTTCCCGGAGATACATATAAAAAGAGACGAACGTCGACTTTGTTTTGATAAAATTAAAATACATTTAATTCTTAAAAACCTTTAAAAAATATAAAGTAATGATTTAAATTATTGCCTTCACACTAGGGAAACCTTATCAAATTAATTAAAATCAATAAGTTCTAACATTTTTTTATTCAATCCCAGAATTGGCCCTCGCATCGCCATCACGGTATATTGACAATCAATTACCGCTGCACTTTTTCATTCCCATCCATGTGTTTACATATCGACTCGGCGCGATCCACACGGCCTCTACTATTTGTAGTATCCACCATTGAGTCAGCTGCGAGGTCAGTGACCTGCCATAGGGTGGGGAGGAGCCACGCCTTCTCTCCCCCCCACATTTCACGCTCAGACCCCCTGAAGTCTAGATTTTCGAGCGTGTGAATTTTCCATACTTTCCGGTTTGCGTCTCGATTGATGTTGTTTTTAAGTTGGGTTGGATAGGATAAACTAGCGGTTTCTGAACAATTTCCTAAATGTTTACCTAATCTTTTAGTTAACTAACGGAACACATTTTTGGGTCGGTGACATTTCGGACCAAAAAAACTCGGACACCTTCACCAATGTATAGATTTTCAATTTTAATATTATTTTTTTCCATACATTGGCGAAGGTGTCCGAGTTTTTTTGGTCCGAAATGTCACCGACCCACATTTTCTACTGAGCATTAAAATTTTGGACATATCTCAGTATCAGGGTAATATTTTTTTTTATTATTCTAACATATTTATGTTTCGTTAGTCAAATGAAATACCTAATTTAATATGGATTCATAAAAACCGTAATCAAGCTCGGGAGCTGTTTGGTTACCCCTTCAGTTTGGTGGTTATTAAAACTTGAAGTGGCCGAACAAGCTGCGTTATTGCTTTCTGCGTTTTTTGTATCATTTTATACAATTTCCTTTTAAACCTAGGGTGTCTTTCATAACTACTCAAACAGCTTGCATTCACAAGCCGGCGTAGCACTCAGCGTACGCTACGGCACGACGTAGACGCTACGCCGTAGTACAGTCGAGAGGCAGCGTAGTGGCATGCAAAACTGTACATAAAGTGAACACTTATCCTTTGTTTTTGTGAGTAAAATACAAATAATATCAGCGCAGTCGAAGTATGTAATGTATTTTGAATGTTTTTACTCCAGCTCGTAAATTTGATACCGCAGTTAAAAAATGTAATGTGAAATGAAAACATTTTAATGGTGCATTGTCGAGACAGCGTCTAGGAAGTTCATCGACCCCCATCCGGACGTTGTTCAGGATATAGGCGGACCGGGATTCTCGCCGGCTTGTTTACGTTTGCATTTTGAAGCAAATTTTATTTCTACCCGCACACTGTGGAAATTAAACTTAAGATTTTAATCAAACCACGACATAATCACATGTCCAACTTTGTCATAGACTAGTTTAAAAAAACTATGTACGTGCACCGAAAAAACGCAGACAACCGCCACATAAATAATGGTTATTTTATTTCAACTTTACAAGTCACGTCCCGCCCCGCGCCCCCGACTCTCGACCGTGCCCCCTTGATTTTAGGGTTTAAATTTTTATGTGTTTTTGTTTGGTGATATACTTTGAACCCCAGACAAATGGTGTTGGTACAGACAGCATCGGTCGTCGAACCTGCAGTAAAGGAAGGGGGGCGGGGTATACCCCCCACTTCCCGAATCGTTAAAAATAAAACTACGTGGAGGATCGTATAAGAAAATTAGACTCAGGCAACGTCTTGAGACGCTCTGTCTGGATTTAGTCTGGGAAGGCAGACGACTGCGTTTTATGGACGATAGATCAAACACGACAAAGGCAGGATTGAGGTAGCGCTGGAACTAAACAAATGTAACATAGTTAAGGGATGGGAGAGGGTGGCTTGATAAATTAGACTGTGGAACTTACATTATGTTATTAAATCTATAATTATATGTTTGATTACTGTTTTATGTTAATGAGTTAGAGCTAAAGAAAATAATATCTTGACCGCTTGAATTGAACGTGGTCGATGTATTCTGAACATATTTGTAAATTAAAGTAAATATTTAACACCGCGCCAACAAGTAATACAATAATCTGCTTCATTTCAATTCGTTATTAATATTACTTGACTTAAATCCAATTTTCAATTGGTTCAAAATAATATTGTTTTTTTATGTTGCTTTTTAAATTGGAAGGGTGTTTCTATTCAGCGTTCATTAATCAAATGCTAAATAGAAGATTTTGAATTTTAAAATTAATTTTAGTCCTCAAGCCATGCTTACAAAACATCATACAACTCTAGGTAAAACAAAAAAAACCTCATTATATTTTCTTCTAATTTTCCCATTTCCATTAAAATTTCCAAACACGCTTCCACAATACACAGCTTGGTTACCTTCCCCGAAACAAAGGAGCAGCGAAAACTTATTAAAACCAAGAAGTTTGAGATCGGTCTCGGATCTCCCCAAAAAGTGGTAGCGCACACAAGAACAACTTTTACACGCGATGATTTATAGCTGGGGCTGTGTGTGTGCGTGAGTCTAGACGTCTAGGGCGTGTTTACATCAGTACATTGTCACTTAGGGGTGGGGTACACTTTAATATGTGATTTTACTTTCGATTCTGGGGGCAATAAAGCGAAGATTGTCGCGTCTGCTGCTGCGGTGCTCGGGGTATATTGTATTGTCTATGTCTGGATTAGACGTCTGGGAAGTCTTCCTAGTTTGCTATGTAAGGAAGATTTTTTATTGAATTTATTAAGTGTTAAGTATGGCAAACTTTTATTAGTCTTGCTACTTTTTGTTTATTTGCGTCGAGAAAGTAGAACATAAAGGCGTACGTAATTATACAGGGTGTCCCAAAACTCGACGTCAACCCGAAACCGGGTGACAAGGCAAGTCATGCTGGTTATCAGAAAAATGTTTAAAAAAATCTAAGTCACGTGTTCTCAAAATTATTGGCATTTTAAAAAAACACGCAAAATTTCACACCCTGTGACAGTGTTTTTGCTGCTGTTGCCACAAATGTTCACTTTTGGAAACTTTTTTTTTTGATATGTAACCCTGAATAATGCTTCTCTAAACTGTTATCAACATTTCAAATCTAGCTCCTCGAAATTGCATAAAAATAGGACTAATTTCCAAGAAAAAAATTAAAAATTAAAAATGGCCTAGTTTTAACTGTCTGCATTGAAAAAAAATTGTACTACGCGAGTTTGGCAAGTTGTGACAAAAGTTGGCGCATTTAGTAAGGATTCCAAAATGGTATGACACTTGGCAAATTGTAGCTGCTATCATGAACAAAAAAAAATATTTCCATGAAAACCCATTTTTAACTTTTTTTCTTACTTGGTTAAAATTGCAAAGCTTATCGTTGGTTACATTGGAGCCGCTTCCAATTTACACACTGATTAAATTTAACTGAATTGTACATTGTACTGATGTACTCGTCTATCTTTATTGAATGAACAGATTGTTCACTTTTAATTTATTTTTTTTAGTGTGTGCATTGGAATAAGCATTTATTGTTAAAGGTTTCAATTTTAAATAAAACAAAATTTTAATACCAATGTTTATTAATAAAATTTACAATAATTCTTAAAATGTTATAATAAGTGTTCGAAATGCCTTCCTTCGGCGGCAATACAAGCGCGACATCTTTTTAAAAAAGATCGAGCTATCTTTCTAGCGTATCGTCCATTATTTACAAATTGAGCTGCTTCAGCTATTCTCTGCCGTAATTCATGTTCACTCCCAATGGGCTTCTCGTAAACTTTTTCTTTAACAGCTCCCCAGTAAAAAAAGTCTAAAGGATTCAAGTCCGGTGAACGGGCCGGCCACGAGATTGGTCCAGCCCGCCCGATCCATCTCCCAGGAAGCTCTTCATCGAGGTACTCTCTTACGGGGCGAGCAAAGTGCGCTGGGCACCCATCTTGTTGGAACCACATTTCTCTGTAAATGCTTAGCGGCACGTCTTCTAATAAATTTGGAAGATGGTTTTGAAGAAAGTCTAAGTAAACCTCGCCAGTTAATGCATCAGGCAACTCAAAAGAACCAATTATTTTGCCATTCAAAATTCCGGTCCACATGTTAACTTTGAATCGGTACTGGGACCGATCCTGTCTCGTTAAATGAGGGTTTTCAACACGCCATTCATGCAGGTTGTGCATGTTCACGTAGCCGTCCTTTTTAAAAGTTGATTCGTCCGACCATAAAATTTTTGTTAGAAAAAGTGGGTCATCTCTGTACCTCTCCAATATCGTCCGGCAAAAATTCACCCTATTTTGGTAGTCACCGGGTAATAATGTCTGTACTCGCTGTACGTGGTATGGGTGTAGGTCATTTCTTTTTAAAATACGGTGGGCTGAACTTTTGGGCACTCCGGTGTTCGTTTCAATAGCTCTTACTGAAGTACTTGGGTCTTCTTCGACAGCCTGTAGAACTTCTTCTTCCATAGGGTTGGTGGGTCTGCCTCCACCATGCGTTTGATTTGGGAGGCGGCCTTCTGAGAAGAGCAACCGATGCACATTCGTAAACACCCGATAATCGGGGTAACGAGCAGCGTTTGGGTACCTTTCGCGGTAAAGTCTGGCAGCAGCACTGGCATTACACCTGCACTCACCATAAATAAGGTGCATATTAGCGTATTCGCGAGTGGTATACGAAGACATCTCGGCACTTGTCACACACTCACACAATAGTCCAGAGGAAAGCAAAGGTCGTCGTTAAGAGAAAACAAACAGTCCGAATCTAAATCGCAAGCAATCACAAGTCCATAAACATAGCCAAAAGTAAACAGTACGAAATCAACACAAACGAATACGAAAACAAGCGCAGTAAACGAAGGAACGTAACGTACTGACTGGTTTGTAATGTGTATCTACAATAGCGAATACCTGGCGTCACTCTCTGTCTCTCTCGCACTTGGTAAAATGACTCTCTCCATCTCAGTCACTTTAGCGTCCATACCTGTCTCGCTCGCACTTGAGAAGGTGACTCTCTCCGTCTCACTCAATCACTTTAGCACAAATACTATCTCGCTTACACTTCCTAGAAAGACTCCTTTGTCACTACTTACAATTTACGACTCTTTGGAAAACCTTGGGCCCATTAGAATATTTTTTAACCAGGTAAGAAAAAATTGTTGAACACTGGATTTTTACGAATTTTTTTTTTTGTTCATGATAGCAACTACAATTTACCACGTGTCATACCATTTTGGGATCTTTACTAAATGCGCCAACTTTTGACACAACTTGCCAAACTCGCGTAATACAATTTTTTTTCAATGCAGACAGTTAAAACTAGGCCATTTTTAATTTTTAATTTTTTTCTTGGAAATAAGTCCTATTTTTATGCAATTTCGAGGAGCTAGATTTGAAATGTTGATAACAGTTTAGAGAAGCATTATTCAGGGTTACATATCAAAAAAAAAAGTTTCCAAAAGTGAACATTTGTGGCAACAGCAGCAAAAACACTGTCACAGGGTGTGAAATTTTGCGTGTTTTTTTAAAATGCCAATAATTTTGAGAACACGTGACTTAGATTTTTTTAAACATTTTTCTGATAACCAGCATGACTTGCCTTGTCACCCGGTTTCGGGTTGACGTCGAGTTTTGGGACACCCTGTATAGTTAATTTAATGCTTATAATATAAATTGCAACTAACTTATAGAAGCCTTTGTTAACCGGAGTGGCATTGCAACCTTTGTGTAAACAAACACACACTATCCCGAAACGGTCATCCACGGCAAATGTCCCTCTTAATCAATTTGCAATTTAAATCCTTTGTATCGCCCGTTATCACGTTAATGAATTTTAAGCCCTAAGGCTTTAGTTTTAGGGTTGATATTAAGGTTTAACCGAGGCTTTTGCAGTAGAAAATTATGTCCCTAATGAAGTTTGCCGTGCGGACAGCATGTTGTACGTACGTAAATAAATTTACAATTTTTCAAACGTTTAAGACTGGAGTTCGCGCTGTAATACAAATTTCTTTTTTTAGCTATTTATTTACACAATCAGTCAGTAATTTAAAGCCATATATTTATACAGTCAGTCAACAAAATACATTGCTTTACAATATACCTGCAAAGGATTAAAGCGATATCTTTACTGCCGGTCTGATACAAATCTTTTGCTCGATTGAAGTTCTTATTCAGAAAGGGTATCACAAATTATCAATTTAAAAGGCGTTGTCATGTTTTTACGACAGTATCAAGTTACACTTGGATCAAACTTTACTGATTTGGACGATATTATTTTTATAATCTACTGTTAAGATATAGAAGTATATAATAACCAACTATTAAGACGCTCGAAAGCACCTGTTTAACGTTTTATTGTCAGATCTTTATTAACTATTGAATTTATTATTCAACAATTGAAGCAAGATGCAGGTTTTTATTCTTAAAATATACAAACAAATCGGTAAATTGATCGGGTTTTTTTAGTTTTACAAAGCTGTAACTTAGTTTAAAATTGTTTTGTTCCAAACAGCTTTAGTATTATGTATAACATACCTGTATTCAGTTCGCAGTATTCCTAGTGTTGAGTATGAATATATAATGAAATGTGCCTTCAGGTGCAATGCAATAGGTATCCTCTATAGTGTACCTAGATTTGATTCGATTCGCGCTCAGACAGGGTCAATGACCCCAGACATGGAGGGTGACTTTAAAACTAAATATACGTCTCGTAGGAAGATTGTATTAAATATCTGTGGGTTGTGATTAATAATATTTTGATTAGGTTTAATTTCTTGTACAAACTAAGTTTAGTTAAAATAAATAAGTGACAAGAAAATATATATGAAAGAAATGTTAATTTCAGTTTGTTGATGTAAGTTAAAGTTTTTGAATTAGGGTAGTTTAGTTGAACAAAGGTTGTGTTCAGACCAAGTTTCTTAAGGCAACCAAAATTTCCGACAGAAAACATAAAAATTACTGTGTTTCATATTTCATGAAAAACTCTTACGTTTCTGACATTTTCATTGCATTTATAATGGCATTTAATTAACAAATATGCTCATAATTTTATAGTTTTCGTAAATAGAAAAATAATTTACTAGCAGTTTAAAGCAAATAAATAAAGTTGTATAGGTAGTTTAACAACAACGTTCTTTATACTCATCTTGGTTGCCTTAACTTTTTAATTCTTTCATCATTGACCTTAGGCCCCAACATGGTAAGTGTACCTACTAACAAAACCTTGTTAATTGTCTGTCCTAGGAGAAGGACTCGTACCTAAACTACAACGTGTCGTGTATATTGACGCTGCCTCCGTACCAGAGACAGGGCTATGGCAGATTGCTCATCGATTTCAGTAAGTAAATTGTGTTTTTTTAAACCTTTAGTATTGTTTATAGATCTAATGGGTCGACGACATTTCGGACACAAGAAACTCGGACACCTTGGCCAATGTATGGATTTTCAATTTTAATGTTATTTTTTACCATACATTGGCCAAGGTGTCCGAGTTTTTTGTGTCCGAAATGTTGTCGACCCGATCTAATCAGGTTATTAGTAATTAGTGACTTTCCCGAGCTTTGCTGGCTTTATATATTTTTGTAACTTCCATACAAAAAAGCAAAGTAAACAAGGCATCAAGTGATTGAGCCGCTATCAGGCCGCTTGCGAACAAATATACCTTAAACTCTGTTATGTCTAATATATCTGGGATTAACGAAGTGTCTGTCATTAATTTGCTCTTTTCTTACTATGGCTAGAGATGATTAAACTGTATTTCTGAGTCATGTATAGAGGTGTTAATTGTTGCGGTTACTTTTAGTTATTTTGGTGTTAAAGACAGGAATATGTTATTCAAAGTAACTTATTGTGTTTCTTGCACCTTGAAACTTAGCTGTGTTTGGCGCCGGCAAATTCTATACGTAGACTTATTTTACTTTACCGTATTTTTTTGTATGCTTGTAACAATAATGACTCTGTTTGTTTACAAATTGTCTGCGACGTGTTTTCATGTTGTCGAAGTTTTTTATCAAACATAAAGCCTTATTTGAACGCGACAGTAATTTATTGTCGTCATCAAAGTGTCAGTTACGGTGTTAGTTATGTAAATGGCTCTAAAATAGTCTCAATTTTAACCACGAACATCGTTTTGTTTACACTCTGGTGTTTGATACCCAGTACTTATTGATTTTACAATTTTAATTGTTGTAAGAATTTATTAGGGTACCAGCTAGGTAATTATGTAAGCCAATGGGAATCGGATGTCATATTTTCAACAATTTTGGAAAAGGTTAAAATTTATGAAAACCATCACCTTTTTGGATTAATAGATGGCGACATTGATTATCTATCTATTAATCTCAAAAACTTTTTAACGTTAACCAAAAATATAAATATATTTTTTTTAAAAAGAATTGTTAAAAAATGACATTTGATTCTCGTAAGCTTCCATAATAACCTAGCGGGTTAACTACAACATACCCGTACATGAAAGTAAAGAAAGTTTCGACGTTTATTGTAATGAAAAGGGAACAAAAACATTTGAACGTAGCCTAAAATTACCTGTACATTAACCCTAAATTACCAGCGTTTATTTGTAACGCAGTTGTAGCAAGTTGCGTGTCCGACCTACCCCAACCTGTCCTCCATTGCTTTTCTTTTATGCTTCAACTGTGAATACTAAACTACGCGATATTAATCAAAGTTGGTAAGTATAGAGGGAAGAAATTGCTTCCCGATTGTTTTGAATGTAACGTGTAGACGCCAGGGCTTGCAGGGTTAGAAGGATTTAGGGGTATGTTTGGTTAATCAACGATGCTTTAAAAACTGATCTTCTATAAAACTTGTTAGTGGTACGATTATAATATCAAATGGGTAATATATAAAAGAAGCAACTTGTAAAGGCATTTAAATTGTAGGTAACAAAAAGAAGACTTTTTAAAATTTACCTTGGAAAGGTGTCTAAGATGATCGGTGTCCTAATTACCCGGTGTAATCAGCCATCAGTCACCGTGTGACCGCGCCGCCCGCACCGGTCAGCGGCCGGGGGGCATGTTTTGGGCGCGGGGTTGTTCACCTCGATCGATGCGCGTGCAGTATGGATCGGTCTGCCGTCTAGACGGGGGGGCCGAGACTTACGCCAATTGTACATTCGTGGAATTTTGATGCTGCGCGGTTAATTGTTGTTTTATGTGTCTTGTAACGCCGCCGATTGGCGCGCCCGGATCGCGGTTGCGCTCGGCCGATTTGTGATCCGATTTTTCTTGCGAGAATCTGGGGCAATGAGATACTCGTCTTTCTCGCGTTTCACAGCGGTATAAATGTCTGTTGGAAGTTTAATGAGTTGGGACTAGCATGATGAATTATTTCAACACACGTATATCTTTTACGGCATATAGGTAGCCGTCCCTTTGATGTTCTTTGAGATCTCCTCTCTTTTCTAGAAACTTTACGGCCGTCTTTATAGCTTTCATAGTCTAATAGAATCCATAAAGACAACTCGACTAAAGTAAGTTTACATTTCTTGAAAATGTTTGTCTATCCCTGAAGGGTCTCGTCTGGGAGATAATTCGTCATTAGTATTGTGTAGGTAGGCAGCAGACGAATTATATTGCCCAAATTGTACCAAGCAGGCGAACCGGCGGGAGGTCGCGCGTTCGTTGGCAAAGTCAAAGGTCTTTTCAACTCGGCAGGTCAAGGTGATGTAACGCGAACTTGTGTGTGAAAGACCTTATCTCCAGAGTTCAAATGAAAGGACAAAGCTTCTTGTAATAACCTAGAGTTCTTTGACTAAAATAACCTTTCCAGGCGTAACAAAGGGTCATGTATACCAATATTGTATAAAGAAAGCGGATTTCGTTTGCTTGTTTATATGTTAAAGGGAATTGCACTGCAATTTTTTGATAAAAAGGTTTTGTGTATGAAAGGTATATTTTTCATAATTGTTATCAAAATAAAGTTTACGTTAGTTTAGTAACGGCCGAAACCAATATTTTACTAACCTTTGACGCCTTGTTATTTGTGTAACTATCCATGTTTTTGCGCCTCAATAAACTATGTTAGATAGCTGTTTATATGGACATGACAGAAACACGTCACACAAAGCAAAACTAGCAGTTTCCAACCAAGGTTTTAACTATAGTAGAATATTTTCAACCGTAAGGAAGCAAAACCGAAGTCAGTTTTCTTAAAGACCGAAATATTTTTCCAATAGGTTACCTCCTCACGAAAGTGGAAGGCAAGGTCGGTTCCCCCGAGACGCCGCTGTCCGACCTCGGTCTGATCTCCTACCGTTCCTACTGGAAGGAGGCGCTGCTCAAGAGACTATGCTCTGCACCCGGGCCCGCGCTCTGCATCAGAGACCTGAGCAAGGACCTCGCGATCGCCTCCTCGGATATAGTGTCCACGCTGCAGGAGCGAGGGCTGATGAAGTACTGGAAGGGCAAGCATATCGTGCTGAAGAAACAGGTTAGTGAATTCTTTTCAGGTCTGTTTTTCTTCTGTTTTTTAGGTTTAGGAAAGGGGACTCTGCAGTCTTTTGGTAATATTAAATGAGGTATTCGTTGTTTTAGGAATTTTTGAAATAAAAATATGTAATTAAAAAATAAAGGATACGGACTGTGAACTATAGGGTCCGCAAAATTTTTTTTTTTTGATAATGCTATACAAAAAAACTACTGAATATTTTCTCAAATTTCTTTTTTTATTTGATAGAACATTCCTTCCGGTTACTAATGGAAAATAACTTCATTCAATTGGGTGCCTCGGCTGACCATGCGGTAGCCTACACGATCGGTCCAATTTTTAAGCACATATCGATTGTGTGCAATGTTCAACTGTTGAGAACGACGGTAAATTGATGTTAATGGCGCTTAACGCACACTTTCTGCCACAGCAGCAATATTCTCGGGTGTATGCACTGTTTTTTGGCTTTTCACGCATTGGTTTATCGATAAGGATGCCAGTTTCTTTCACTATTTTCAAAAGATGCTTCTCTCCTTCCAAAATCTGTACGCAAATTCGTCACACATTCAGCAACACTACCATGATTTTCAAAGTAATGTAGCAATATTTCCCAGCGCTGTTCAAGCGTATACACAACCATATTCGTTCAACGGAAGGATAAAACTAATCATCTGTCAAATCAAACATGAGCTAAGTGTTACTATTCACGAAATAAGCCCTAGTTGAAAAAAAAACGTTATATGGCGGACCCTGTATTATTTACTATAACTGTGATCGTAACGGATTCGAAACCTATGTTATTTTAATGACTAAAATTGGTATAGTTAACGCTTTTATATTAAAATGGGCCTTTACGCGCTCTAAGTAAGTGGAGCAGACGTACTTATAAAATGCAGCAACCAATAGGTTTATAATTAAAACGTTGCACTTTAGCAGATATTTTTTGTCAGATTATAAAAGAAACCTTGTACAGCTCAGTGAACATGGAATGGTTTCATCCAATGTGAGTCAAATAAGTCACACACCACTAAATTAAGTTGCCGCAGTCTCGGAGTTGTTGTTTTCAGGTAGCGCACCATTAAATAAGACCGCGCAGGCCTATTCTTAATCTATGGGTTAATGCTTCGACATGCACGTACGGTTGGCTTTAAAGAAAATAAAGAAATATTACACTGTTCTTATATTTTTAATTTGCGATTGAACATATAAGTGACGCAATCCTACTAATATTATAAACGTGAAAGTTTGTGAGTATGGATGTATGGATGTTTGTTACTCTTTCACGTAAAAACTACTGGATGGATTTTGATGAAACTTTACAGTAATATAGGTTATACATCAGAATAACATATAGGGTACTTTTTACCGCGGGAAAACTTCTCATTCCCACGGGAAACTGAATTCCACGCGAACGGAGTCGCGGGCGACCACAAGTTTATTTATATGTTAGCCATCGATTTTGAATGTAACAATAACACATTGTTGTTACACAAGATATAACCAAAAAACTGAGGTATGGTTCGTTTGTGTCGGGCCTGGGTCACAGATGACCATTCTTCTTTGCATAGTTTTTATAAAAGGTACTGGTCCCCAAAATTTGTCGGTAATAACATGATTCCATTCAAACATTTTGTCCAATCTTACGTGTGGTTGGGAAACGGGAGTTATGTCAGTCACGTCAGACAGGTCGATTCCACACAAATTTAGTAAGGTTAGATAGTTTGCTATGGACGTGGTGATTGTTTTTGCGAATTATCAGCACAGTACACTTACACAGACACCCACATATCATTGACGGTTGTCTGCAGGAGGTGCTGGAGGAGGCGTCGCGGCGGGCGTCGCGCGCGCGCCACGTGGAGGCGTCCTGTCTGTGCTGGTCCCCGCCCGGCGCGCCCCCGCGCTGACGCCGCGCCCCGCTCCGCGCATTGACCACTAATGTGCGGGGGGCGCTGCACGCCAGGACCAGGTGAGACCCACACCATCTAGCGCTGCTGCAGCTGACAGATACCGACCACCAACAGATGTTGCCAATGTGAGAGAAGCCGCGCCCCGCTCCGCGCATTGACCACTAATGTGCGGGGGGCGCTGCACGCCAGGACCAGGTGAGACCAACACCAACTAGCGCTGCTGCAGCTGACAGATACCTCACGCCATACAGATGCTACATGTGAGAGATGCCGCGCCCCGCTCCGCGCATTGACCACTAATGTGCGGGGGGCGCTGCACGCCAGGACCAGGTGAGACCCACACCAACTAGCGCTGCTGCAGCTGACAGATACCTCACACCATACAGATGCTACATGTGAGAGATGCCGCGCCCCGCTCCGCGCATTGACCACTAATGTGCGGGGGGCGCTGCACGCCAGGACCAGGTGAGACCCACACCAACTAGCGCTGCTGCAGCTGACAGATACCTCACACCATACAGATGCTACATGTGAGAGATGCCGCGCCCCGCTCCGCGCATTGACCACTAATGTGCGGGGGGCGCTGCACGCCAGGACCAGGTGAGACCCACACCAACTAGCGCTGCTGCAGCTGACAGATACCTCACACCATACAGATGCTACATGTGAGAGATGCCGCGCCCCGCTCCGCGCATTGACCACTAATGTGCGGGGGGCGCTGCACGCCAGGACCAGGTGAGACCAACACCAACTAGCGCTGCTGCAGCTGACAGATACCTCACACCATACAGATGCTACATGTGAGAGATGCCGCGCCCCGCTCCGCGCATTGACCACTAATGTGCGGGGGGCGCTGCACGCCAGGACCAGGTGAGACCAACACCAACTAGCGCTGCTGCAGCTGACAGATACCTCACACCATACAGATGCTACATGTGAGAGATGCCGCGCCCCGCTCCGCGCATTGACCACTAATGTGCGGGGGGCGCTGCACGCCAGGACCAGGTGAGACCCACACCAACTAGCGCTGCTGCAGCTGACAGATACCTCACACCATACAGATGCTACATGTGAGAGATGCCGCGCCCCGCTCCGCGCATTGACCACTAATGTGCGGGGGGCGCTGCACGCCAGGACCAGGTGAGACCCACACCAACTAGCGCTGCTGCAGCTGACAGATACCTCACACCAGACAGATGATGACACATGGCTGCTGCTCCGCGTATTCACCATTATTGTATTGGAAGGTAAGGTTCTATAGGTCACGGTGATTCTGCCATTTAGAGAAAGACGCAAAGCGATACTTGAGTTTGACAACAACCACACAAAAATATTTTGTAAATATTATGTGGTAAAACATGAGGTCATAGGTCAGGTGTTTGTGGTCACGTTCTTTATTGATTGTGTGCGATATGCTAGGAACGATCAACATTTATTTCGTTCTCAAAAGATTTTAAGAACTACCGTGTTTTTCAATAGACATCAAAATGTTCTCGACGATTGTTTATTTTATAATAATAATAAAATGTCTAGATCTGCACATTAACTTTATGCAACTAAACTGAGCGTAAGCTTCTATTATACGTAGCATTTAATGAACGAGGGTAGAACCTGGTATCGCCGAGATATGAACTAATTTAGTAAAATGTTCCGGCTTAAAAATCGAACCTGGGACCTAGCGTTTATACAAACCACTGCTCCTATCATCTCGCTGCTTGTTCCAAGAGTTTCTAGAACCGCCTGCTCTACTTCCAGATGATCTGCTCGATAGGCACCTGACTTTTCTCAATGAGTGGTTTCCATTGAGAAAGATAAGAACCTTAGGATAAGATTCTCCTGAAGTGACGAGAAGCCGAAAGGAGAAGAACTTGGCAATTGAGGAACTTATAGAAGATAGATCAAGAAGGTGGTAATCAAGTGTGTAAATTCCAAAAGCATAATAGGTTACGGCATAAAAGTGTTGTAATTCGGGTGTGAATAAAGTGAGCAGGGGAGACTGGGGTTAGTGGTAAAAGACAAAAATAAGTAAATAAAATATAGACAATTCTCTATCTTAAACAAGAAAGACTTGGTTATTACTTAAGTATTTCTAGTTTTAAGTTGTACAGATTTTAGTGGCATGAATATCTTAATAATTATTTATGCAAGTTTATTAATAATTATGCAATTTTGTACTTGTATTATTATTGAACTTTTTTAAAGTATTGTTTAGCAAATAATTGTAAATAACTTGAATAGATTGAAAAAAGTGAAGCAACAGTAACTTGCGGCCGGTAGAGCGTAAATTTAATCTAAATCATGAATATGGAGTATTGTAACGTGTATTGATCGCAACAAATAAAATGAGAATAAGAAATAAGATGAAAAAGAGGTTGGTTAAAAAAACATGAATTTGTTAATAATAGTTAAATTTTAAATAATTGTAATACGACTCTAATACAAAAATAAAAATGTGTAATGATGATGATATGGGTTCCCCTTTGTTGTTAAGTGTATATATTTTATAATTTATTGCAAGACTGATTGCATTTCCCTAGATAAAATATTGTCGATGTTTCATAAAATAATGTAGGTAGTTAAATGTAGTTAAGCAAAATAAAATTACTTAATTTTATAAATACTTCCGTGAAATCAAATTAACTTAAACGATTTTATCTGTTTTTTTTTAAATAAAGTTATTAATAATACTTTTGATAATATTTTGACATGTAATTTAAATGATAATTGAATTTTATGAAATAATCATAATATGACATGACTGCATTGTTTTAACAATAATCTGACATTATAAAATAAATTATATTTTGTTACTGCAACATTTTGTTTCATTCCCCTAAAATATTTGTCTGTGTGCTAATAAAAGTTTGTCTTCCTGAAACTTGAGTGATCTATTAATTTTAAACGATCTGTGGTTGGTTATCCTAATTCTATAAATAATTATAAGGATAAATATTTGCAGTTTAGTTAACTGCAACTGCGACGTGTTACAAAACAAATAGTTACACAATTTGGTATCTTTTGTGTTTTTTTTTTTTAATTTTATAAACCCTTTTTATATCTATAAGGTTAAACAATTATTAAAAAGTAACTAACATTTAATGATACTTCTGACTTTAAATAGATGTGTTTGCTTTTATATTTTTATTGCACTGTTGATGATGTATTTATTAGCAAACATGGACATTAAATATTAAATAGTTTCCACTGTATGCTTCTTTCTTTACCCCGTCATACATATAAAGTGCTTTATGCACATAACGGCATGCTCTCTTGCTTTTTCATGCACAACACCGCAGATTCCATAAATTACAAATTGTAATTTCTTTTTTGTTATTGCTAGAAAAACACATAAGGCAAGTTATGTATAGATAATTGAATTTTAAGATATTGATCTTCGGTTGGGTGAGTTTGCTTCCGTTACTTACCTGTTGGGTACAGGGACTAGGCGTTTCGAGAAACATCTACGGACGAAAGTAAGTGAACTATGCAACACAATTAAAACACTGCTCTGCTTCGTCATACAGGTAGGTAAGTGCTGATTTCATACAGATTGCAGGGGTTAATACCTTTATTTTACATTAAATCTTCAATTAATAGCTAATAAATTAAGACGCAAATTTTACATACCCTGAAAATATATATAAAAAAGTATATGTTTTATGTGACAGGTTTAGCTTTGAACTAAACAAATTCTAACTAACTTAATTAATGTTGTGTGTTTAGGTATTAAAACGAACCTGTTTACATTATTAGTTTAGCTTACATTCAACTAATACAGTCACAGAGGAATAGAGGCATCGTGTCCATCTCTACATTCACTGAATACAACTGTTTTTGTTTTTCGCATTATTTTAGAAAACGACTGTTTCAACTTCTTTCGAATCACGCACGCAAGTTTCTTGCGACATCTTCTACAAAGAATGTTACCTTTACTTTTCATATGACAGTCAGAAAAAGGGAAGAACAGAAAAGATAGAACGGAAAAATAATGATTAAGAAATTTGAAAGGTAAGATAAAGTTGGAACTAATAAAATGGAATAACGCATTATTAAACTATAATTATGTGTTTATGATGTATAAGGCCTTGGTAAATACAACACCATGAAAAGCTGGATCTAAACAAATAGACTGTATTTAAAATTTTACTAGTATGCACTGTGTACCTTTTTTTGCCCATTTGCAACATAGACATACCACAGATTAATCGAACATTAATAAGTTAATATCTAGTAGTAACCGACATTTATTTTACAGATTCCGAGTCAACTTTCACAAATTGTCGATCGTAGAAATTTCATTATAAGTTCTTTCCACTAATTACGATTAACACTTTAAAAGTGACCAATTAAAACATTAAAGTGAGAATTATTGTGATCGGAACTCATGACAAGGTGGTTTTCTAACGTTTCCAGCGAGCATCTGAAATTCTTTGCTGCTCCGTTCCGGTACACTAACCGTGGTAATTGGTCGTTTGCTTGCTTATATGTTGATTGACGATAAAGCAACTCGACTGTAGAAACGAGCGGTAGGTAATGTTCATTATTGGATAGCGCATTTAACTATTATTAAAAAAGGTATTGTTATCAAATTATACAGGGTGTTTCTCTTCTAGAATGATTAGCGAAAAACGGAAGTAGCAAATTAGCAACTGCATTGGAATTGCAATTGTAAGATATCATCACTGACTGAGACAATATACCTATGTGTTAAAGAAATCAGGAGCATATTAAAACTTTTATTATAGAAACGCGTCAGAATTTGGATTTAACTTTGACTTATTACTTAATGTAAAGTTTAAAGAGAGCCAATTATGCTACTAGTTTTGAGGGCTTCGGTTTTTTCATTAGGTATATAATATACCCATGACAGGTTTTAGGCTAGTAATCGCAGTAGTCGTTTTAGGGACATCCTGTTTAACGCGCATCGGTAACTATCTTGTCTTTCTTAGTAAGTAATAAAAACATTTAAGAAGATAAAAAGATTAGACATGAAATATATCCTTATTATGTTTTGATAAGAGTGTTTTTAAACTAATGAAATATTATTACCTAGTGTGAAATGGGTACAGGATTACAAAGTTTTTCAGAAAGGGTATGTAATAATATCAAAAAGCAAAAGGTAATTACATCAATATTTGTTTGATAGTCGTCGTCGTCGTCGTCGCTTAAGCCACGAGAATTCTTCTGCTGGACTTAGGAGATCCTTAAGAATATCTTTCACGATCACTATGCTAACCTTAACGTCACTTTTTTATCAAATGTATGATCCGTCTTCAGAACCAGCATAGGTATATTGTACCTATTGGTTTTTAATTTTATTATAGGTACTAAAAACTTTGAAGCTGTGGCACGTAACACAAAAACACTCAATAGAATCACTAGGAGTTACAATATTTTCAAACACACATACATTCGTTAAACTTATAGTAGGTACCTAATAATGAATCACGACATACCAACTATATAAACCACTTGTGTTAGAGCCACAACGCAATTATCTAGGAAAACTCAGTTAAACAAGGACACAAGAAAAAAATCGAAAAAAAATACAAAATTTTTTCGACCGGGCCGGGATTAGTTTTTTTCCCGGGACCTTCCGCTTGTAAGTCCGGTATTCATACCGTTTCGCCACAGAGGTCGCCACAAAAACATCCATGAGGTCACACAATCCATCTCTTTGTTGGTCAGAGTTTAAAATCTGGTATTGGCCAATGTATTGACCTTGATTTAGGCAGTAAGTTACTTACCAACCAAGGGCGGAATCTCTGGGCTGGGTCCAGGGCCTACATGCACGTCAAATTAAAATTATTAAACATAATATTGTATATGAACACTACTAAGTGACCCCCTTGGCGCCGAAGCTGGAACCGCCCTTCTTACCGACACAATTCAAATTCAAACATTACAAAACATTCCCATGATAGATGTTAACTCTTAAAACCCGTCAATTTTCATTTAATTAGGTATATCTTTAGCTGTCTGTCGTTAGGTAATTATTTCGTTATCAATTCTAAACTAAATACTAACGTAGCGAGCCGATGACGCTCACAGGTCGACACCACTGTCGATAAAGTTAACGAACTCAATGATTCAAGGTCCTGCGCATATCGTCAGTTAGACAAACATGCTCTAATTCCAAAGCAATGCTATGAATCACTGTCTGACGTTATTGGTGACGAAAGTTAATAGAATAGTTTTACATGATGATAATTTGCAATTGGTACCTTATCTTTACTTAGAAAATATTCATGGATCGTCATGAATTATTTCGAATTATTTTTTACAGTTAATCCTTGAAACCATAGACAAGACACCATTTGTTAAACCATACATCCGCTATACAAACAAGGTTTGAAAGGGGAAAAACATAATTCGCGCAATAATTGTAGTAAATGGGTTCGTTTAACTCATTATGTTAATTTTCAAGGTGCCAAATGTAAAGCTTGTAACTGAATGCTTTTCAAAGAGATAAGTATTATTGTGGTATTATTTAAATATTACCTAATGTTTCGTCTAGCAAAAAATATATGCGAGTAGGCTTGTTCCTTAATTTTAAGGTAGCAACGTTTTTTTGTTATAAATTACACTTTTTTAGTAAATATTTTTTATTGTAACGTTGAGTAAATAAATTGGTTTAAGGTGGGTATTCTATAGTTCTCTTTTCGTTCAGTTAAAAATAAGTTAAGTACATGCTTAAGAATGGGGCTCTATCTTCTGTCCATTATCTATTGTTATAATTTCTATATTATGCAAACATTTATAATTCAGTGCGCCTTAATAAACGAAATTAAATAACTAACCATATCTTATTTACTTATGGTAGGGCATTACAAGATGTATTTCTTATACAAAACACATAACATGAACATCTTAAATGCCTCCCTTTAGTGCCAAAGTCGCGTACCTTTGACCCTAGCGTCCTATCGCCCTTGCGCGGGAGTGAATGTCTGGATCCACGCGGGGTAACCACCCTGGGGGTAAACGATCGCGCCGATGTGGGCCATTTGATCGAGAAAGTTCAGTTTTATTGGATTGATTGGGGCTATTTAACGGTTTTATTAGGTAGTTAATCATAACTTTGAAGATCTGCCTATCTATGATTGAAGAAGGTAAATTTTCAGTACATTTTTTTATATACCTTAAATTAGGTTTAAGGTTACTACTGTTTATCATAACTATAAATGTTTTTTATATTATTTTGTGCTAGTGAAATTAAGAAGATGTTTTAAACTTGATCACAAAGGAAATAAACATACTCAAGCTCAAAAAAATGCTTA
Organism: Emmelina monodactyla; assembly: GCA_916618145.1. Lineage (NCBI taxonomy): Eukaryota > Metazoa > Arthropoda > Insecta > Lepidoptera > Pterophoridae > Emmelina > Emmelina monodactyla. The sequence goes on from OU745300.1 coordinate 1,821,828, forward strand.
GAGACGATATAGTATTCAATTTATTAATCAAACTATGTTTGATTTGAAAACAAATTTCAAGAAATCAGACATCGAACAAGAGAAAAATTCACCTAACGTTTTTCTAAACTCAGATTAATTACTTTAAATCCGACCTAAGTGTATTTAATTACTTTAAATATACCTAAGTTTGATATCCATCTAGTTAACACTTATTCTTGTTTATATTAGATATTAATTTTCAATGAACTTAACAACTGCTTTGTACACACGTGGGTATAGCGTTTGTAATAATAAATAAATAAAATAAGCAGTTCCATTCTACATCCTTTTGTACCACCTGCTTTAAGGTTTTCTAAATATAATAATGCAACTAAGGTCAAAATCATTAAATACAGCGTTTGACGATCCTTAGGCCAATATGCAAATATGGCAGTAAGATTGTAAGATACATAAAATGATTCCATGTGTCTTTTTTTATGTCTGTTAGTGATGGGAGCTGAGATAATGAATGACTCCTAATTATAATGGTTTGTTGAGGTTCAGATAATAGCAGATAAGATAAAAACTGGCTTGTCACATCTCGGGGGAAATCCATTGCTATCACCAAAAACAAAACAAAAAGAAATGTACTTATCATAACCAAACATTTGTTTGTAGCACATGTTATTCAAAGGGCCTCTGGTTGTATTAGAAGCGAGAAATTTGCAAAGTTAAAGTCATGTTGTAATTGTTTCTTTAACCAAAGGTTTAACTGGACAAGACTCTGTAAAGGTTATTTGCGTTACCGTGAATTAAGAAAAGAACTTTTAAACCGTTTCCAACCAACTCTTTGAACAGTTTAAAAGTAGAAAGGTGGCCATTCTATTTTTAGATTTTCCCTCGCGATTGTAGAGGTAGTATATTTTGCAATCAAATCAAGCGCAATTTTATAGGAACCTTATAACCTGCCTATCAACTTGTTTTATTTCTTAACTCACCATTACGTTTTCATTTCGGAAACAGTTTATTTATTAACACGTCATCAGAACAAATAAAATGATAATTTTTATTGTAACTTCAAACAAAGAGCTCATAGAAGTGATGTGTAGTTGAAGCGAGATAACATCTATGATAATTATTCATGATTCATTATTAAGCAGGTTCTTTATAATTATATGATGGTAAAAGTAAAATTTTAATTGAATTTCAGTTTTAGATGTCATAAAGATGTGAGTAAAATCCCGTCAAGTTGATTAATATTTGATGGAGTCTGCGTTATTGGCAACTGTTGGAAGGTACAGATGTCTCTATAGGATAGTGTTAGATGTTGTGTGTGTATGGTGTTGAGTCGCGGCGTGTCCGTCGGTAGAGGCTGGAGCTTGGTGGCCGGCGTGAAGTCGCGAATCCCCGAATCATTCAGCGGCGGGGGCGGGCGCGGAGGGCGGGGGCGGCGCGGGGCTCGGGCGGCGCGGGAGGGGGATTCGCGAGGAGGCTGCGCGGGTCGCTGACCTCGCCCCCCGCGCGGGCGCGCCAATGTCAGGGCCGGTGCACCGCTCAGCTGACGTCTGGAGGCGCGCGGGGGACGCGGCCGCCGCCGAGGTGCAGTCGAGCCCCGACCGCCGAGCGGGCCGCACGCGCCTCATCCCGCGCCGTCGGCACGCGCTACTCCGGCGCCAGGGCTGTGCTCCACCAGTCAGGTACCTGAAGTAGCGCGCGCCGCCGCCGCCGCTCTCCGCCCGCGCCGCCGCCGCCAGCCGCCTTCGCGCCGCCGCACGCCCATTGTACTTCATCAGGTGCTCTGGTGATGATGATTCCAGGCGCTTGTTGGAGTACACTTACCGTGTCGGCGGCCCTCGTCGTGCACGTGGTCGCGCCGGACTCCGCCGCCCGCAACTGGTTCTCGCCCGCTCGTGTCCGACTATCTCCCGGTGTGAGTGCCCGCTACCTCGTTTTCGGACGAATCAACATAAAATGACCATTAAAACTTATATGTGTGCTTTGTAGAGATAACACTTTTTTTCGTGCAAAGTGAAGTTCTGCAACTCGAGAACAAAGAGTTAGAGATATGTATCGCGCACGCTGCTAGGTATAACCTCCAGAAGTTGATGGGCTTCGCGAGCAGAAGACAAGTTAAGGTGTCCTAGAGCCGGCTCTATAGCAACGCGTTGATTGCCTTCTGTTTCTTCGTCATTACGAAGTGATTTCGAAATGTATTGCTCACTTTCAACTGCTAAGCCGCTTTGCAAATTAAATTCGCGGAAAGCGTCCCGGTTGCAAAATGCGACCTTATGTTGCCTCGATAGAGGCGAGTTTACCTCCCGATAAAGTGAAAATATATCTTTGTGTAGATAATGCGAGGCGCCAGTAAAAATAAAAGTCGTGGCTGGATGAGTCACAGGAATGTTTCAACTAGTGAGCGAACATTCTTTGTGTTTAATTTCAAATTAACGAGAATCTGACTCACGTTAATGTACTGTATCGTATGTAATAATAAGAGAAAAAGACAAAATCTACTAACAAAGGAACATTTGGTGCGAATGTACTTAACCTCAAACAAATCAAAAACAACTCGCTCGGCCTGGCAACACGCGACTCGCGTTTACCTCCTTCGATAACCAGCCGTTCCGGGAATTATGACGATCTCATCCAACAGCCACTACACTATCATTGTAATATTCAATTGACGACTTTAAATTAACAATTCTTATGCAATTTATATCGATTCAGACACCAAACACAGTCAGATCATTTGTCGCATTAACGCAAATTTCCCAACGCGATTCGCAACGTTTTATAACCAAATAGGCGCAAAGTGTCGAAATTTGCGAAAGTTTATGTCTGCAACCGGTTTCCGAAAGAGTAATGACCATTTTTATAACTGTGTAGCCCAAGATGAATTAATTTAATTAATAAAAACTATATAAATAATAAACGTCGACGACTGGTTGTTTTTTATGAGTTTATTCATAATGTATTAATTAGTGGCTTCCCGGCACTCACACCTTTGTACCTATTTGGGTGGCTTTGGGTGTTTTCCACGTGAAGCTATGAATACTCGTTCCACTGAGTAATACTAGAATATTCTGGACCCTATTACCATACTGTCCTTAATCTTGTTTTCCTTAGTTACAATGTAAACATATGTATGTTGATATTAATTTATTGAGAATAGCTATCGAAGACGCTGAACAAATCAATTACCTTAATGTACTTTGTTGCTGTAAAAAAACCGTAAGCAGTTTCAATGGTCTCTAAATTAAACGTTGCAATACATTGATACCTACCATCTTTTCATAATTGTTTCACAAAGTATCTGCTGAAAGTTCCTCTATAGTTTTCAAAATTAAATGCTTAGTTTAGACTCTAGTAACCATCGTATAAAGCATATTGTTGGGTAAGTAGCTACTTATAAAGTTAGCGAAGCCATTTGCTTATCGCTTGCATAAATAATTGAGTATAAGTAGCTTATTCTGTTTTCTCATTTTTTTACCTAAAGTTTTCGTAGTGGCTTGCGTTTATTATATTTATACAGTTAACTGTTTTTTTTGCAAAGTTACCAATATATTATTAGTTACTGTTATTTGATCACTACTCTCCTATTAAATGCTTTATTAAAAACAATTATCCGTTACGGAACCTAACAGTTTGCAATCCTCAAAAGTATAATTTTATCATTTATTTTATATGTTTGTCCGTATTATTAAGCACTGTGGTTAGTGAACGTTAATTTGACTTTTTATTTAACTTTCTATTTATTTTAACTGAACTCATCTCATATAAACAATGTACAGCTTACTTATTAATTAATTAACTTTCATGTGATTTCAATGACATAGATCTAGGTATGGTGTCATTCACCAACCAATTCAAAACCTATACAAGTTAAATATTTTTTGTTACTTTCAATCTTATCTAACTCTCACATCAAACAAAGACAAACATATTTTTAGCATTGATTTAATTTAACTTTTTTTTTTTACGTTTATGAATAAACTGGTTTAACGTTGTATTTATTTTTATAAAAGTTTAATTGCTTTTTTTTGGAAACATAGACTGTTGTAGATAACATTTCTTTCTTATATTAATTAGTCCACTTAAATAATATAAGTAATATTGAAGTGAAAGCGTAATCGATAGGTTATTCTCTTTAATAATGTACACAGTAAATATGATTATTAAAAAAGAAAGTTCTTATCATATGTCGAAGCAAGGTGACATGTTACTAAATGATATAATATTATGTATTTCTTATAAAGTTTAACTGTAAATAGTTATCTTTGTTTATACACTCGTTAATTATTTTTGATGTTTTATAAATTGTTGATAATACTGTTTTGCTTTATTTGTTAATAAGTGCCGTTTATTTACTTACGTATATTATTTTCATTGAATTTAACATACAATTTTAGAAATGTTTTACTCATAAGAATTACAGAGCAACTTAGTTGCTCAACCATAATTGATCTATGAGGTATATTGTTATGTTTTTTTGCATATTGTTCGTGTTGTTTTATTTGTATGTCAACAGGGCTACATATTATATGTGGTATCCAGTTCTTAATAAAAGAAGAGTCACAGCCAGCGGAAGACACGTCCATGTTAAGGTAAAATTTTGAGTATTATTTTTTCAACCTTCTTTCTTACTTAAAGCACTGGTAATATTTTAGTTAAAGAAAATATTTTTGATAAAAAAATCATTCAGTGAACGTTGTTTTATCAAGTTTACGTCATTTTATTATTTCTTACTCTTATATGATATACGTAAAGTTTTGTTTTGATGACGTGATTCAATTTAATCTTTATATTGCTCGTCATGCCATCCCGCTATCTAGAAATTAACAATCATGATTATACTCATTGCTAAGCATACAAAACGCAAATTAATTTCAAAAGCGGTGTCGAGTTTGGGAAGACACTTCACTTCATCGATTCTTATTGGAAATCAAAATAACATTATTTAAGCACTTGATATGTACGTTACTTAATTAATTAATGATTAACACAATAAACATATTTATAACAATCTTTAAACTCACGCACGGGCACGGCATATTGTTGAACGAGAAGATAACCAAAAAAACATTTACTAAACGCTAACTCTTAGTACTTTTCATTATGTATGATTAATATTTAACCCTGTAACAGCCGCTCCATCCTTCGCGTTGAGGGGTGCTTCAGACCCCAGACTAAACACAGACGGAATCAGATCAATTTTATATGTGCCAGACGATAGGGGACGATCCGTCTATATAGCTCTATTTGGATAATGGTTACAAAATAGTAGAGAGGTGTCTCAGAGGGTGACAAACATGGGAATATACCAATACATTAACAAGTAGATGTCACAATGATTATACTTGAAATTTTAATTTCAAATTAGTATTTAGGTAAGCGCTGTAAAGGTGTTTCTTTTAGCTTTTATAGTCTGTCAAAAGTTTGTTAATTTAAACAATAATAATTAAAACAAAATTGGACCTTATAAACAAAGGCTGCTTTATTAATACCAAACGTAACTTCTTGTGACTTAACTGGTTTTTTGATATATAAATTGAGGACATAGCAACAGGCATCGACAAAATCGCGCGTCTCCCCGGTTTCTGGGGCCCCGAGGACGTCTCGAGGTTAAATAATAGAAAAATTCCCCCCGCCGCCCCCGCGCGCCCCACCCCTCAAGGGGCTGTCTAAAAGAGGGTCGTGGGGACTGACCTTACTCAACGTCCTTGCCTAGAGGTTAGGTCCACGAACAGATTCAAATTTATATCTTTTTTCACAGGACGCTCACGCAATGTTGGCTAGGTTTTGTTACTTACTTCTTTTGTGTGTTATTGTTGTACAATGTTAAACGAATATTACACTGGAACAGGAGATAATTAATTTTAGTATCGGGATTTAGATAATTGAAGAAAGTTTTAACTAAAAACAGAAAGCGTAGCCCACTTTGCTTAATCAATAAATCTACATCAGCATAGTAATGCTACTAATATTTCTGTTTCCCAGGATGTCCCCTTCCTTTATTTGCGGTATTCGCAGGTCCTGCTCACATGAACGCGAGGAGCGATGGCCCGCGCCGGTGGGTCACCTTCATGGAAAGGTCTACGCACCTACGCAGCCAGCATTATACCAACATTGTTGCGAACGGTGAAATTCAATTAAAATAATTCTTGGGTGTCTTTGTAGAGAGTTTTTAGGAATATTGCGGAAAAAAATTGGAGATTTCTAAAGGTTAGTTTAAGAGATAGTGGTTATGTCAGTAACTCATCAATCTAAAATGAACTGTGAAGCATAATTATTTAAGTTACCTACAATATTATGTTTGGGTGCCCTCATGGGTTGTATTATTTTGTAATTTTCTTGTACTGTCTGTTTCTTGTATTGTGATTGTCACTAAACTCTTCCTTAAGGGCTGGACTGAGCATTCTTTCTTTCCACGTAAATGAAGCCGCGGTAAGCTAATATTGTAACATACATTTTAGACTTTATTTTATTATTTTTAAATGAGTTCTTTTCAGCACAAACATTTAAATAAAGATTTTTGAAAATAAGTAACTGATATAACTAACATAATATTTGTATTATAATGGAAGTAGCTTTTGTTTTATGAAGCGAATGTAATTTGAATTCAGTGTCTGGCCCGATTTATTATAATAATTTGCTATTTTTAAAATAACGTTGAGTATTTACTTTGTCTAAAATAGTTAGTAGTTTTTTTAAATGTACCACGCTCATGTTTAGGACTAAATTATTCTAAATAATTTATCATGTATAATTAAAATATTTCCCTTCGTAGTAAGTTTATTATGAATTGTGCTTCATCATTACATAGTCATTATCATTATCATTACATAGTATAAATCCAAGTCGCTAATTCTGTCTGTTTGTATGTTTGGCTGCTAACTCCCCCTAAAGCAGTTGAGGGATTTTAATGCGGTTTCCACCATGCTTTAGTTATTTTTTTCATTTAAATTTCTAAATAAAGAAAAACCGGAAAAAGTTTTTTTAAGTTAGCCAAAAATCAATGTTTTGTGAGCAAGTCGGCCAAAATTACGCCATTGCAAAGCGTGGGCGGGTCGCTAGTTTTACTATAAATATGATTTGTAAATTAGTTTGTTCTAATTGAATACATAAGTTTTATATGTGAATCCAAAACTTTAGATACTACATCTGTTACCTAAACTTTACCGCATCTCTTAACCAATAACGCCCTTTTGACTATACCACCCTAATTTAAATATTAGACTTTTGGATTAAAAAGAACTCTCTATTCAAGTTATTAGGCATTTCAATTCTAAAGCAAATAATAATTCAAATTGACTATATAAAGAATTGAATATAACTATAAAGAATCCCGCCCGGTAATTATTTTAATTGCCTCAGGTTTCGTAACATAAACAGTAGTCGGGCAAAAAATAATACCTATCTACTTATACATATATATTATTAATAAACAGGTTTATAGATCTAGCAGGCGACTACTTTACATTTCAAATGTACCTAACCTAAGGAATTTTGTTTTATAATCATCATATTACTAAGTTTAACTGAAATAAGGTAGAACCTATTTTACGTAAAATTATAACTCTTAGATAATGATATTGTATTATTTATTAATTTATCCTAAAATAAAGGAATTGATATTTAATTTTTTGTATTGTTGATTTGGAAAAAAAGTCTTTATCTTAGTAATTAGAACAAAGTAAAGCCTTATACTATAAGCAGCCAGGTCTCTTATACTACATTAGTGAAAAACAAAATGACTGGTATTTTACCTTACTTAGTCTACGTTACTTTACCTTAAAAGCACTTGTGTTAACTTGCGAATAAGATTAAACTGGCTTCTTGAGCTTGTGTTTGCGCGCTAAGCTCAATTTAACGTTTAAAGCTCACACTATAGAGTTCTGTAACTTATTCACAGACAAAAAAGGTTTCCTGTAAAACATTAACCAATCTCACGCTCTTTTTAAATGATATAAATAATTTTTCAGAAAAAAATAAACCGTTCATCGGTCCATTTGTCATGATACTTCATTTTAATCATCAACTGGGTGATGAGTACTTACATTACAAATAGAGTCGCGCGCAGACATAACATGATTTGGTTTTTTGGCATGCACTTATATTATAACCTGTATAGGAAGCCTGGAGGTCGTGTCCTTGATCGCCCTTTGAACGGCTATTCGATCACGACAAATAATAAAACTAGTTTTGACAAATAATTGGCAACAGTTCACAAAACAATCCTTGTTAATTAGGGAAAGTATTTGAAATTGTATACAATAATTTCGGTTGGTTCAAGTTTAGAAAAATACTGTTGTAATTCTTAAATTGTCTGATTTAATGTTTGAGAAAATGTAACATAATATACTCCTACTAATATTATAAACGTGAAAGTTTGTGAGTATGGATGTATGGATGGATGTTTGTTACTCTTTCACGTTAAAACTTCTGAATGGATTTGGCTGAAACTTTGCAGTAGGTAATGTAGGTTATACATCAGAATAACACATAGGGTACTTTTTACCGCGGGATAACTTCTAATTCCCACGGGAAACCGACTTGTTTGACGCGGGCGACCACTAGTAATAAATATTTTAATATGTGTTAGCTGGTTATACGAGATCTAGTCTACGGTTCCTGTGGCTACGACGGTGAAGTGCTACGAAAGTTTTAACTACGATTATCACAATTTATTTCAGTTCAGCTTTAAATCTGTTTTAATCTACAATTAATGTAAACTGTCTTGTTTAATATTTTTATTCTTAAACGAAGTGTTAACCAGTTATTCATAAAGGCACTTTGAGCCTGCATTACCTCGTTAACATATGTTTTGTGTCTAGTTTAGAAATTGTCACTTAGAATGACGGAGACAAATCATAGTTAATGTAACGTAGGTTTAAATTAACCATGATTATAGTGTTTAACTTCGATTTTATAGTTTAATACAATAAATAAAATTAAGTTAATTGGCTAAGATTAGGTTAAGGTTATTGATGATTAAAAATCTTTGCGATAAAAATATGTTTTTCAATGACGTGCTCAGCGTTGTGTGAATCTTCCCATTAATTTAATCTCCTTCTCATTCTCTCTATGTTAATTAGTAAGTTTTTTTAATTTTTATACTAATTTATGCAAATACCGTTATAACGATCTAGTTAAATCGTTAAGTTATTCAGATTCTTGTTGAGAGAATGATATATTTCTCTTTAAGTCTAATTTATACAAAGTTGGGACATATTTATGTGGGCTAGCTGTGAGTTGTGTGGGTTTTACTAGTGATTTAAAGAATAACATAAGTATATTTTTATGAAGATAAAACAGAAAACAAACAAATTTATAATTAATTACAAATGCATAGGAATGATAGGTAGATAGATATACAGTGTTAGTTACACTTTGAGAAATTTAAACACGCTTGCTAGAGATGTTTGTTTCAGTTGTAAATTTTAATTGTAACATTAATTTTGTCATTAAAACGTGATTTTTAATCCTAATTGTATAGCTCGCAACAATGTTGAACTACGATTTGGAGCTTTAAGTTGAAAAAAAAGTGTATTTTTCGTGTTATTATTTTACGAAATATAAAAACAGCTAATACCCCTACAGCACCGATGCTTGAAAGCCACTAGTAAATCGCGGAGTTTACTTTCCCAATTTGAAAGCTGCCGCTAGATATTTGCCGGCTTGCTACAACAAGTTTGATAAAACGAAATATGGATGGTAAGGTTAATATAAAAAGCCAACATCCATTTAAATAATGTATTCACTAGAGGAGATTTTTACACAGTAAAGTAAAATAAGTAGTCGCCGTTACAATTTTCTGTTATTCAGTTATATTTGAATCTCTTCCGACTGTCTGAGTGACAGATTACATATCGACATCATTATCATTTATCAATATACTGATGGTCGCTACAGATACGTCATCTGGCACAGCAACCATAAGTTTTCATTGAACGAATATACAGGCAATTGATGAAAGCCTTCTTCAAACAGCCGAGTTATTATCGCTTAATATAATAGGGTTGTCAAAATTACGAATAACACCGCGATTCTTAACTGGCTTTCGATCTGAAAAGTATGGAATGAGCCCGACATTTAGTAAAGGAAAATATGATTGTTTTGTGAAAGAGTAAATTTTTTGTTTTTTTTTTATATTCTCTACTTATTTTGAAGATGTTTTTCCAATAAAATAAAACTGTTTAAACCTTTAGAAAACAATTAGAAAGATTTTGTCCAAACATTTAAAAAAAAAATAAGTTCTGTCTTAAGGAATAAAAATTAAAAGCATTGCGACTTTGTATACAGGTAAGTAGGTCGAAATAGGTTCTGAATGACTTTCCATATCTACCACCTTCGCTCTTTGGCCAAAGTTAAATAGAAAATGAGTTCTTTGTTATGTTTTTTTGGCCAAATAATTTACTGCTAATATTATGATTAACATAAGGCTAACACGGGATATCGGAATTGAGCTTAGAGCGTCGACAGCTTGTTCAGTTTATTTTTTTTTTACAATGGAAGCTAGCAAACGAGCAAGCGGGTCATGTGATGGTAAGTGATCACCGTCGCCCATATACACCCATAGTCACAAATATATGCACCCTGCGTTGCTGGCCTATGAGAAAATTAGGCACCGGATATCGCACTCACCGAACGAAACGCAGGAACATCGTCCCTACTTCACGTCGGTTTTCTGTGCGACGGTGGTATTTCACCGGTCGAGTCAGCCCACTAATCGCTGCAGACAGAGCCTACAGCTAGACTCTACCAATCTAGATTACCACTTGTTATGACAGATTCAAAATCATATAAACTGTAACTTGTCTTAACCATGGTAGAGTTTTTCTAGGCTAAGATCAGTTGACGGAATAGAACCATGTCGCCCATCGTGTCTGTTTGGATATAAGTAAACCTTTTACAACTTATGGTAAATTGATACGGTTTCCACTATTATTTAGATAAATTTATCAAGAAGAATTCAAGTATATATAAAAAAATATTTCGTATTGAACATAATTCGGTTCAATTTAATTAAACACTCGGCCTGGCTTAACTAAACTTAACGAATGATGTGATCTGTTAAAAGTCAAACATCAGGTTTAATTTTTAATTCGTCGCCACTCTAACACAACAGTAGTGCCGAAACCAGTTGTTTGATCAGTTTTTCTTTAATTTTATTTTTAATGTTCCAGTAAATACAGTATTGTTTGTATTTGTAACTGATACTTTTTTGTTTCTCCAAGTGTTTTGAAAAAATAAAATACGTGTAATAAAAGATGATTGTTGACGGTATCTATTAATAAAACGGGGTATGTATAACAAAAACTTTTTTTTTTTAAAAAAAGATCTAAGTTAGATAAAATTCTAACAAAGAACGATTTCTGCTCGCCCGCGCCCGCGCATCACGACATGTTTCCCCCACCACATCCCCGATATATCTATGTATGTTTATATTCGAATTTTTGCATGTCTGCGTGTATTTATAGCAGTGGGCGTCGTCGGTCGTCGCGACCTTGTGCTGGAGACGTCGCCTCTACTAACACACTGATCGTTAAAAATATCCATACACAATCAATCTTACTACGCTATCCATTGCTGAGTTTGTTCGCTACTTAACAACTTCGCCGAGTCAAACCCAGCAATGTACGATGAGCATGTGCGCAAGCTTCTAGTGAGTGGGTACGGGTGGTGAGGGGCCGTCGCCGCGTGCGCAGGGTCTCATTCGCCAATTTCGCACAGTGATAAGTTCATCGACTCGCGCCGCGGAGGCACGAAGCGCAGGAAGTGATGGAGGCGGTGGTTGCCACTGGCATATGGCAGCACGTGTCGCGGGGAAACTAATACATTGCTAACTAAGCAAACAATTGAATTAAATTTGCTTAGCTTATGTGTACGGTCATTGGCGATACGATTTGTTATAAGTTGATATGACAGTTAATCTACGTTATTTTGGTAGAGGTTAAGTTAGGATTTTAGAGTTTCTTCTTTCTTATATTTTTTTTAAGTGTAAACATTTTTGTTTAAATTATCACATTAATTTCGTTTATTATGAATTCCAAACAAACAGACCCGTAATTCGTGTCAAAAATGCTAAAAATCGCTAATTTGAAAATACCACATCCAGCCTATTAGCGCATAATTAAAAATTAAATTTTCAGCGCGGATTGTCACGCCTACATACAAATAAATTGTGTAGCCACTATTTCGTGCACTCACACATACACACGTCACTCACACAGGTATACCACTGGTCTTGTTTAAGACAAGTCTCGTGCAGATTTACGTTAATGGCCGCACCTTTACAAGGATAATATTTTGTTTGAAAAGTTTATATTTTACTGGTACCTTTCAGAAAAAAAAAACATTTTAAAAAGCTTTACTCTATCTTATATAGGTATTTTTCTAAGGACTACTCCTTAGAACTTAAAGGTAATGATTATGTCACGCGTTGATGTCGTTCCTTAGTAAATTAGACTCTACAGAGGTCATTCATGAGATCCCGAATACGACACTAACACACTCACATCATACAATATCTTTCAAAACAATACCTCGATCTCTCGATGGAGCCCTTAGCAACAAGTCTTAACTAGAACATTTTAATTTTAAACAAGCAGCCGTTGTACAATATTAAATACTAATCTATAAAGCTGCCCATTAAAATGGCGTAATTTTACTTCAGAATGCTGTAAAAAATAATTTCATTTTCCTTTATTAAGCTTTTTTAATGCATGTAGGCACTAACGAAAACTCGTAGGCCAGCTAACTATCGAACCCTTTCAATTCTGTCAGAAAATCTGTCATGCCAGTGGCGATAATAATCTCCAATTTGCGAACACCACGATCACCAGGCCCGACCCATCTGCAGCTATATTTAGCAGCATAACTACATCACTACATTTTTACAGGTCAACAAGAACGGGTCACACAGAGTCGTTGACACCTCCTAAAACTAAAAATAAAACCATGTTTACATTTTGACTGGCGATCTGAAAGTATTTTGCGCCAACGCGGTTAGCCTAATTACGCGAATTTTATATAAAGTAAGTATATTCGAAAATTTAGATTTAATTTGCTTAGTTTTTTTTAAGTTCGTTATGTAATAGTTAACGAATAAAGTTTTAATTAAATAATTGATCGGCTCTGCCGGAAATTCCAGTTTTAACGCAGCTATAGGAAACACCTACAGGAAACTCAGTGATAAGTCGATACAATTACAAATAAAACTACTCTAGGTGGAATTCTATTTGATATGATTGTGCTTTGTTTTTCAAACATGTGCCTATTTACTGGTTAATATGCGTAATTTTTTATTAAATCTTTTAACTTTTAACACACACGTCTCTATCTACCTGATTAATAAACGCAGATTTAACCTTTATTAGGAAAATATCTTTCGTAACGAACGGAGACAAAAGATGATATAACTATAACAAGCTAAACTATTTTAATTAATAAGGGGGTATAGCTGTCAATAGCTTCTTTAGCTGTTGTCATTGTGTTATTAAAATTAAGCTGGTTCATTTAAGCTAGGCAGTGTCACAAGCGCTAGCCTCTTATCTGAGGCATTACAAACAGTAATATGACAGAATGTGTCTTTAAAAGTTGAATGGCCGCAAGCTAGTGGTGATTCATTGCTGTGGGTTTCAATGAAGGGTGCCCTAAAAACGACCAGCACTAACAATACTGAGTAATGCTCCGATGTTTCCTCGTGGACTTTTTATATATATGACTCCTTTGATAATAACGGCAATGCTAGGTTAATGTAAACGTTTTTTATATGCTTTAAGAACTTATCATGCCTATTTTTAGATTAAATACCTACGCATTTTTGGCTTGCTTAATAGATAACGTTGGAATAGGCAAAGTTTTAATAATTGAGACTGTAACACAAATACTAAAACCTTGAATACATCAAAGGAAGATCCAAAAACAGCTTCAAACGTCACACCAGCGCGCGCATTGTCCATTGTCTTTGAATCTTGAACTTTATTGATATTGACCAACAGAAATAGAGCCTTTGATCAAAGGCAAGTGCCCGTCCACTAGGTTCAACGTTAGTTGGCGGCTGTAGCTAAATACTGTGAACATATATATTTTGAACATGGTTATCGATTTTGCATAGGAAACAGGAAGCATAAATCATTCAAATATTTGCAGTAAAATAGTAAGTCATACAATAAATTATTGGTATCCTGACAATTACTAATGTAAAATTGTTTACCCTAAATTCATGACGTACTTATATTTAAATCTTTGCAGATTATTATTATTTTAAACTACTCATTAAGTTAATATTGACCCATTGCTATAACCTAAATAAGTTGTGGACAATAAGTGCGTCGAAGCCTGTTAGTTCGCATTCCCTGCCCGTGCGCCGTGAGTCAATCAATACTGACTCACATCCGAGACAGATTCCTGCTGACGTCACAGGGTGTGCGCGCGACTCTCCAACGCTATTTTAGACGAGGATCCAAACCGTTCTTACCTTTTAAGGAATATTTGATAAGTATGCTCTGTGTTATTTGTATGTCTTATAATTAATTCCTGTAGACATTTAGATTTGTTAGAGGTACAATATAAAGTGATAACAACCTATTTATACACGGTTACAGACGATTAACTTTAATGCTTATGGTGTTCAGTCTACTCTGTAAACAACCTTTTTACCAATTGTAATTGGTAAATGTAATTCACAAAAAAGTACTCGTAAGTATTGTTTTGCAAAAATATAAGCAGTTTTTAAAACAAGTGAAATACTCGAAGGTTTGCACTAGTTGTATTCTTAGCGATGAAATAATTGACCTTCAGTTTAACGAATATACGAATAAATAATAATTGCTAAAGTAGCATAATCTGCGTAACAAAGAAACTTGAAGTAGTTTGAATGTTGACGGTACTGCTATTTCGCAGTTAGACACGTGAATTTATAAAATGCATAAAGTTTTTAGTTTAATTCTTCTTCATATCGCACCTGATATGAACATGGTTTTGCAGCACATGGTTTTAATCTAGTGTCAGAGTCCTGGAAACCTTCCTTCGCTCAAGGTTCTAACGAGGATTATTGTGCACCTTATTTAGCAGGACAAGTAGTTTGGTAAAACATATAGTGTTTTCTTTGACATAAATCATAGAGTATCTCGAATTACTTGTTTTTTATTGTTTGAAACAAGGTGCATCAAACGCAACATAAATATTTACTTTGAATCTTAAGTATCTATTTGCTCACAAAATATTAATTTCTACTTAGAGTTTAAGAAGTAATATCAGTTGACGCTTTCATAACTCCATTCTAGGGCTCTCTTCTAGGGCTTAAATGCCTTTAAAAAAAGGAAAACAAAATAGACGGTTAGTATATAAACAGGTAGGGTAGCCTAGTACTCAAAGGGAACCCTTTTAAAATTTCTAAATTCAACTTATATAGTCCCTAATATTACAAATAAAAGTTTTATTCAAGCTAGGAAGGTTATCAACTTTAATAAGCAGTAGATATTTTCTACAAAATGTATTACGTATCTAATGTAAGTACAAAATAACGATTTGAAATTCGACTCAATTTCTAAGAACAAACACGTGTCATATTCAATTGAAATATAAGTATAGAGCGACCTTGAGTATTTGTGTGCAGACTGGCTTCAGGAAAACAATTTTATTTTGTTAAAGTTAATTGTTACACTTTTACAATTAGGTACCTTCCTGCGGGTTACAAATAAAACACAAAACTTGCGTACCGAAACTTTTCGGAGGTCTAATTTTATAACTTAGTTACAAGGAAATCAATATTAAAAAAAAAAAATTGCTTTAATTCTTTGCCCGGAGCTACGTGGGAATAAAAACGGCAAGTTGAATTCTGCTTTTTAATGTATTTTTCTCTGTCCTTGGATCAATCTATTATTTCATATATCGACGGCTAACTATGTAAATTATGCATTAGACCTAAATCTAGCATGTAGCTTCCCCACTGTTGCATACTTACCTATAGATGGATTATTAAGATGGTCGATAATCAACATGGAAGCAATGCATTTTAAAACAATAATTAACCTTTGTACGCGTGCTAGTATTCTCTCCTATCTCCTATAATTAGGTACCAAGTTGTACGGTTAGTTAGACACTGTAATTAGAAAAGGATGTAAAAGCAGTTTTCTATTATAACTAATGTTTGCAATGAACTTTACAAATACCAACTACAATTAAACGCATAGCTTTCTTTCTCTCTTCTTCTAAATGACTAATACTTTGTAAAGGTGCGTTTACAATGAAGATTGTAGAGTCTACAAAGAACGTAAAATATAACATTATTAACCTCGCTTTATGTTATGTAAAAAGTGTCAGTATTCAAAGTATATGGGTGGGTAGGTATTATATTTAATTTAAATAAATTTAAGATAACTAGTTTACTTTCTAATTTATCTCTTAACCAACCTTTTACTGCTTGTGTACATACATGTTGTCTCCATGTAGATCTTTGTTCACATTGATATCGTACTTCCCGTTTTTACATTAGAATCAACGTCGAAACTAAATCAAATATTCTCCTACATCAAATAGCAACTCATTGTAAACTCGCGTTAAGTCAAGTCGCGTGCCCGGGACCGCACATAAGCGCGGTCTAATTATCGACAAAAACGCCGCACGGCCGCGCGCGACTGCACCGCGCGTTTTTCAGGCGCGCGCGTGTCCGTCGGGACGCGCAGCCAGAACGCTTTTTTGCACATCATTACCGCCAAGGTGGGGGCGCACTGAAGCGATCGTTGCACTTGAGAAAATAGTCTATTTTCTGTAGTTTGCAAGGAACAGATGCATATATTGGTAATTTAAAGAAAACATAAATAAACACAATGAGAATATTTAGCTGTATTGAATTATTTAGAAAAATACAAACTTTAGAGCTTGTAGACCAATCAAATCATAATTTGTTTAAATTTTATTTATCTGATATTTTATTGTTGGTTAGCACTTTTGCATGTCAAACTTTCACTTTTAAAATATTAGCAAGGTCAATACCTATCTAACAATTGAATATAACAACTTTGTATCGCATCAGTGCCCGTCCACCTTTACCCGCATCGCCGATGCACCGCAGATCAACGGCCGGCGTGTATCGATCTCGTTCGCGGCGGTGCGCGTGCGACGGTGTTTCACTGCACTCATGCCTTATTGGCACGCGCCGGGAATACGGTACCATTGTGTGCGATGAAAGCATTGGCTGAAGGCTTTTTTTATGAGTCGTTATAAATAGTTTAATTCATTGTATCTGTGATGCTATGATTAACTAAATGATTATAAGCCGTATGGTATTGTTGAACAGAAGATTAATCTCTGATAGATATTTATTAGGCTAAATGGTATTTAGGTATGGTTAAAAATAAAACTCTCCTTAGATTCATATCATATTTACCACTTACATTTCATAATTTTAAGGATCTGCACCGTCTCACTTACTTCCTTGAGATTATTAATGTAAATGTGTATGTTTATCTGTCTGACTGTGTGTTCAGCTTTCACGTTAAAATGGATGAACGGATTTTAATGAAATTTGGAATGAAGATAGTTTGAGACCCTGGAAGGACATAATCCGGTCAGACACAGTCGTGGGTACCAGCTATACAGGGTGGCTCATTCAAATCGGTCAGTATGGGAAGGTCTGAAACTATAAGACATACGAAGATTTGTTCTTAGGAACCATGTCACCGATTTTGCTAAAAAGAAAAACTGCATTCATACATTTGAAAAAAAAAGTACCCAGCTAGGGAAAATGAAAGTATTTTTAGTTTTAGTTGTCAATATTTAATAGGTAGGGATGGTAGTGTATAGTTATTTCGCGGTCTAATGTGGAAAATGGTAATTAATTTTGTAAAAATAATGTAAGTAAGTAAACACATTAAATACCTACAAGAACCACCAAGTAAACGCTAAAAAAATTTGAAAAAAATGCTAACAGCAGCGCATTAATATAAGTGTAGGCGTGTAGGTTCGAACTTAGAATTAAGTTACCTACTTTCGCAATTAAAATAGAAATGTATATTCGGGTCGTGCCAATGTCGTTAAAATGGTTTTTCGATATTGGCTCCAAGAATGGAAGAAGAATGGAAGAAGAGGGAAGAGGCCTATATCCAAGACTAGATCACTAAAAGGCCGCTATGATGATGATGATGATTTTGATGATAAAAATAAACGGAGTGCTAACCCCAACACTTATGTATGGCAGTGAATCGTGGGTATGGCAGAAGAAGCATGAAAGTAAGATCAATGCAGTGGAAATGAGAGCGTTGAGAAGCATGTGTGGAGTAAGGCTAATTGATAAGGTGAGAAATAGCGAGATCCGAAAGAGATGTGAAATGAAAGAAGATATTGTGACAAGAATTGAGAAAGGTATAAGCATACCACATAGATGGTTTGGTCATTTAGAAAGGATGGAAAGGATGGAAAGAAGGAATACGAAAGAGATACACCGAGCGAGAATGCATGGCAACGTCGGTGCGGGACGGCCTAGGCGGACGTATATCGACTAAATTGGCGATATATTAAAAAAGAGCCAAATCAAAAGTACTCGTAATCGACGAGTATGTATGAAGAGATTGATGTGTGTGAAAGAAGCGCAAGAAGTATTTCTGGACCGAAGTAGATGACGATCCATAGTCTCTGCCTACCCCAATGGGAGACAGGCGTGAAGATATGTATGTATGTATGTATGATGATGCTAACTTGGGCATTGACGTCATAAAATACGGATATATCCACATCCGGACTGCATAACAATTATATGACCTTTAAAAGCTCTCTTGGTCAAATAAATATCTACAGACACCATTCTGATCATATTATTATGAACTTTATCACATGTTAGTACTAACTATACTAAGATTCTATAGGTAAATGGTAATATAATTGAACTATCCGAAAATGCTAGTAATATCTATTGATATCTTATTATACATAGGTATATAATATATCTAATATCTATTGAGTTTTTAGTAGGTACCTACATTGTTATTCTATGAAGTACTTGCTTAAATATATTTTATTATCCAAGAAAGTTATTTGTTACCAACCTCGGTGTAGGGATGGTAGGTAGAATTCCTTAACAACCTTTTTACGATCGACCGAGGTCACAGGGACATTTGAGCCAACGCACTCATGACTTTGTTATGTGTCCTGCCTAACACATAGTTTTGTCAAAAGGAGATATATTGCCGGTTTGTTATAGGTTCATTAATACATCGCCGATTATTTAATTTTTGTCGAAATTTAAAGAAAAATATGAATTAAAACTGAATTATTTGTAAATTGCAGTAGTTTTTGTATCGAATCATTACACCTCACTAATTTTAAAAATTAAAAAATTGTCAGCTCTCTACACTGGCATAATGAGCGGACTTTTTATAGGTTATACACGCTTTGTCTAAAAAATCTTCCATTTCCTCAAAGCTTTAAGAAAAGCGTACCTAACTGATAAACAAATAAATGATAATTAAATTAAATTTTATTTAATTAATTTTTAAAGAAGTAGTCATGTCCTCTTTCCGTCGACTGTTTTTGCCCGTTTTCCCCTCAATAAGCTAGCAATACCTACTTGACCGTTGTATCGTAACGCATGCAATATTTTTTTAATGGTGCAACCGAGCGCATGACCCTATAAAAACAATTGGGTGCGAGTTTAAGTAAACTAAGGATTCTGCTTTATTTTATTAGGTACCTTAGTAACTACCGTCATCTATAAGTTATTTTTACTTTCGTGTGATGAGATGAATACGATATAAAAGTAAGCAAAAAGTAGGTATGTCGATCAATCTTTTTAATTAATTAAGATATAGGTAGGTAATTTGCACATGTATAGTCTGGCCACCGAGAGATTGCGTTTGTGACACATGCCATTAGTGTTGGGGTAAAAAACAACATTGATAAATCATTTTTCAATCAACAGAAAAAAAACTTGCTTATCTTATTTATATTTTATTTATAATATAAAAATAGTTTTAAAATAATAAAAAACAAAATCGAAACAGTATTGTTTTATTGTAGGAACGTAAATAATTAGATTAAAGACTAGTGGCCGCTCGCGACTCCGTTCGCGTAGAAGTCGGTTTCCCGTGGGAATGTGAAGTTTTCCCGCGGTAAAAAGGTCCCTTAATTCTTTCATACATATATTTTTGGTTCCTAGAACCGCTTTCGCAGCGCACGCAACGGAAGCCCTCAAGGATGAATAATTTTCCCCGTTTTTTTCCCATTTTCCATTATTTCTTCGCTCCTTATAGTTGCAGCGTGATGTTATATAGCCTAAAGCCTGCCTCGATAAATGGCCTATCCAACACAAAAAGAATTTTCAAATTCGAACCAGTAGTTCCTGAGATTAGCGCGTTCAAACAAACAAACTCTTCAGCTTTAGAATATTAGTATAGATACTTGTATAACGTTAATTTTGAAGCTAAGCCCAAGGTGGAAAAGAACTAGCAAGAAAATCCAACTGCTACCTTTTTACAAACGAAACTCAAAAGCATTGTATTGGCAATAATATGGTATAAGTCTCAGCACCCGATGACCGTACTGCAGAGCCAATTCATCTATTTCATATCGAACATTTGCCGATTTATTTTCTTTCACTAACCGCAATAGTTATGCTTCAAGCATATCCATATTTACGTCGATATCATATTTTTATAACCAAGCTACTTATTCTGCTTTTTTATTAGAAATTGATTGATAACTTTAAAATTGACTGATATTTTTAGCACATCCCTACGAAAATATGATGTTGTTTACATTTTTAAAAATACATATTTTATCAGTAATTATTACCCTTACAGTAAGCCATCAGTTATAAAATTTAAAATCAGTGTGTTTTAATATCATTTTATTGCTTATTATTTGTTTGTAGGGTCAAAATAGACGACTTTTTTTTTGTTTGTTTTCGTAGACGGCCTTTCAAAGTTACCTCGTTATGTCAAACACAATGTGTCAGGAACGCATTCTCTCGGTGGCCGGACAATAATTTTAAACTGTGATGTAGAAAAGGGTATTCATAGTTAAAACACAGGAAAAAAAGTTCACAACTGCAGAGTGTGATTTAAAATAAACACCAAAGGCTGTTCGCTATTTTTTAAATTTTATTTAAATTTTGATAGGTAAGTAGTTTTTTTGTTTTGACTTATTAGTATTAGTAATTTATAGTCAAACATATCACAGGGCCGTACCACAAGCTTCTAAAATCCATCATGATTCCTCTTGTTTTGTTATTAAATACAAAATAAGACGTTTGTTTAGGTGTCGCTATAAGCGTTTGTGGTTAGGGGGAAAGTTGTGACCACGGCATTAGTAAAGATGCTGAATCGTCTGAAAATATAAAATAAATCATTAAACGCGTAAGATGAGTTTAATTTCGTAAATTTTTTATTTTTGATTCTGTTTTACTACTTAAACTAACAAAACTTACTTAGGGCTGATTTTTCAATAGCCAGATAAATGCTAACTGACTGATAAGAGGTATGTTTTCATTGTCACTTCATACATATGTCAAGTATTTATGTTCGACGTGCAACAAAAACATACTGATTTTCTGTCAGATAGAATTTACCTGACTATTGAAAAAACCGGCCCTTAAAATAACAAATGTATTCGTTCGTATTGAGGTACGATAAACGCAAAAAAAGACAGGAAAACAAATACAAAAAATCTTTAGCATATTTTTAGGACTACCAATAGTATAAAATGGTTGCCACCAAAAGTGAAATAAAAAATTGATCTAGTTTTGGTCAGTCGGCAACACTAAATGTGTCAGTGACAAATATCACTCTCAGACATTCGTTTCGTAAAGCTGTCTCGGTATTGCATGCAAAATAAATATGTAGCCTACTGCCTACTGAATCAATTGTCTAAATTGATTTGTTAAAATACATTAAATTACTAAATGATTTAAATTAAGATCTAAGCACAAATTGCCAGGAATTCCCAATATAAACGGATTGCCATTGTTTTATTTATTTATTTATTTATTTATTTATTCAGGCTTACCAACTAAATACATAAAAAACATAGAATATAAACATTGTTTGAAATAAGAAAGTTTAAATATGCATTTAAATTATAGGTATGCACAACATTAATTAACATTATAAAATCTAAAAAGTTTTCTTGGGAATCCAAATAAAAACTACTGATTCAGCGAATCTGTCCTCGGGATAAGGTATGTCTCGCTCGACAGCTAACCTGTCAGCCAATCAACACCACCGTACCGCAACCAGCGGGGCTATTGCGTAAGCCAATGGTAATCGAATGTCATTTTCTCAACATTTCTGGATAACGTTAAAATTGTGGAAATATAACGTTTATTTTGGAGTAATAGGTAGATAATCAATGTCGCCATCAATTAAAAAGTTTTGCTATAACATACAAAATAAGACGCACGACAAAACCTAAACAATGCTGTTTAGGTCTTGCTGTCTTGCTATAAGAGCTTGTAGTAAGAACCCAAGAGCAGCTAGGCTCATATGTAAGCCAATGGGAATTGGATGTCATATTTTCAACAATCCTGGAAAAGGTTAAAATTTATGAAATTCATCACCTCTTTGAGCTTAATAGATGGCGACTTTGATTATCTATATTGGAAATTAAGTAGTCCATTTAGCTATAATGTACTTTATTTTAAATTTTACATAAGCTTTAGTACACGTCTACCATTCTTGCAGTCCCTAGAACAAGTGAAGTGAATAGCTGCCGACTACCGACTAGACAGATTCTATCATAGACATCTATTATATTTCTATTAATATTAAAAAAACCTTTATTTTTCATCAATTTTAACGTTATGCAGAATTGTTAAAAAAATGACATTTGATTCCCGTAAGCTTCCATAATAGCCCAGCAGCTCAATGTCTATTCCGATTAGTTAGCAACACTAAATCTGTCAATGTCAGTAAAAAGTGACATGGGTTTGATTACGTCGTCGATAGTAGTGAAGGCAAAAATAAATATTTAGCCTACTTGTTGAAACGTTTATTGTGAATTGTTAAAACCAATATATCGTACATGGTAAAGGTGTAGAAAATATTTAAGATTCATAGCCACACCACATGTTAACATTTATTATAAACGCAGGAGACCATGTCGCTGCAGAAAGTTGTTTCCGCCGTTCTAATCCTGTTTTCAAGGCAAGCTTTTAAGGTAATCTTCTAAGTTGTATCATTTTATATAGTTTTCTAATTGACCTTTATATTGCAGTTTTGATCCCGTTCACTTGAATGTAGTAAAGAATACAACAGATAACCCATGGGATGTGTTAATATTCACTCAATCATGGCCTCCTACAGTTTGTAAGGAATGGAAAGCAAATAATCCAAGGCATTCTTGTAAATTGCCAGCAGATGAAGACTCATGGACTATTCATGGAATTTGGCCTACTAAATTTCACACAAAAGGACCATTTTTTTGTAACAGGACCTGGCATTTTGACCCCGAAGCTATTAAGCCAATAGAAGGGCCTTTGTTGCAGTATTGGACAAACATTGAGGCTGGTGGGTATCTATCAAAATTAAATAAATTGTGTATTTTCATTCAATCAACTTTACTGCATACTTTAAAACATTTTCTATGTTTTTAGGTACATCGGAGTATTCGCTGTGGTCTCACGAGTGGAGTAAACATGGAACATGTGCTGCGGTCTTAGAACCTCTCAACTCTGAACTGAAATACTTTAGCAAAGGGCTTGATTTGCTTAAAAAATATTCTATGCTTGAAGTTCTAAATGATGCAGGCATCACCCCCTCTGAGACCACAGAGTATAATGTTGCAGATATCAACAAAGCAATAGTTTCTAAACTAGGAACAACCCCGGCTATAGAATGTAGAAAACTAGATGGTAAAAGTGTTATTGTTGAAATAAGAATTTGTTTTGATAAAAAGTTAAAATTGAGTAATTGTGATGGCATTGTTGGAAATGTCATTGAAAATTATGATGAATCATCAAAAATAATTACAAATTGTGATGTACAACAGGGGATTATTTACCCTAAGAGTGCCAATATGCGAACCTCTTATCACCAGATAATAGTTCAGTTCTATAAACTTATAACTTGGTTGCAGTGGTTAACATTTTAGATCCACATATGAGGCTAGATATGCCCCCATGGAAACTGACACCAATGATGGGCATGACTTTTGGATTACTGCACCAATTAAATATTTTAAAATTCTTCCTTAACAGAGGGTAGTATTGTAATAATGTGTCAGTTATTGTGAAGGCTAATGGAAGTTATCATTAAGTTTAAAACAGGATGGGTTAACTTAATTTTTATT
Source organism: Emmelina monodactyla (assembly GCA_916618145.1). Classification (NCBI taxonomy): domain Eukaryota; kingdom Metazoa; phylum Arthropoda; class Insecta; order Lepidoptera; family Pterophoridae; genus Emmelina; species Emmelina monodactyla. Next base: position 1,846,074 of record OU745300.1, read on the forward strand.
ATGGGTTGTGATACTGCTTCAAATTTTAACTTACCTAGTCTCATACTGGTTAACTGCTACTTGTGACCTTAATTATTTATTGAATTGTTGCATATTTTTTCATGACCATTATGAATGACTGCATTAAAGTGCCTTTGGACAGGGATCTAAAATTCGTTAATTTAACATTATGTGGACGCAGTAAGCATGTATTGTGTCCCATTATTGATATTGATAAATTATTGTACATAAATGTACTCATAAGATAAAAAATAATAGTTTTTAAATGCAAACTTTATTGTTCACTGGGTTTTATTGTTCATTCAATACAGACATTTGTGCCACACCACTTGTTTTATAATTATACCACCTCCCTCACTGCGCTGCACTTTTTGAAACTATGATGACTGCAGATGGAACCAATCCTGAAAATATTCGTCATATTTATTCATTTACTATTTATAGAATAGGTTCTTAATTCTAATTAACAAAAAAACACTTGTGTATATGAATGTTATTTTAATTACCTATAGATAACACTCACCTAGGAGTTCCAGAGGTTTCTCATAATCATCATTTGAAAATATTTTCTTGGGGAAAGTGGTCATAAATTTGAAGTTGTCCAGAGCAAACTCTTGAGCATTCATTTGCAGGTATAACCTTAAGAGGTTAAAAAATATATATTATACATATAGTTTGAAAAGGAGATAGCAGGGCTTAATTTACACTTCTAGGGATACCAACCTAACAGCAGCAAGTTGCTCCTTAGCTCCAAATGTGTGTGAGAGTGACTTTCCGTCTGGTAATCTTAACTGTATGCGGGCCTGTTCATATGTTGGTTTCGGAACAGAAGCAGGCACAGGCGCTGGCGTAGCAACAGGAGCAGGAGTGGGAGATGGTTCAGGTGCAGGCTGACCTGAAGCTGCCAACCTTGAAAAAAAAGTGCTATATTCTTACAATACATAGGCAACCACACATACTATATTAAATTGTGATTCTTACTTCCTAGCCTGTTTGTCAGCTTCAATTTGAGCCCGTACACGGTCTTTAGCTTTTTGGTCTTCCATTTTCTCCCTACGCCTCTGTTCAACCAACTTTTTCATCTCCTGCTCTTGGAGCCGTTGCCGTGCCTCTTGCATATCCTTTCCAGACTTGATACGTAGGCGCTCCCTCTCTAGAGATTCTGCCTGCAATTAAACATGTTATTTGTTATTTTAGTATTATAGTTATTGATTTTAATCAGGCAACAGTTGAGACAGTAAGGCCTAGTTACTTATCTAGTTTTATGAGGAATTTTGTTTTATTTATCTAGTAGATTCTTCAATATGTCAACTGTTTCTGTGGTCATTGTTTTGATAGGTTTATTATTCCATTCAGTTACCACTGTGCTGCTCAAAAAGTGTAGGCTTTGATTATAAAGGAACAATTAATAAAATGAGTGCACAGTATTGATCCAGAAAAAGATCAATCCAACATTAAATTTTCATTTGTGTTTGGTACTTATCAATGTAAAATACAAGCAAACATATGTGTTATGTACCTTTTCCTTCTCTTCTCTTTCTTTCCTCTTCTGCTTCATTCTTTCCTCTAAAAGTGCTAACTGGGCCTTTTTTTCTTCTTCCGTGAGTGGTTTCTTTTCTTCTGTGGACTCAGAAAAGCTGCTATGACTAGTCTTTGCAGCATGATATTCCATTTCATCCTGATCCTTGAGGATTTTCCCGCAATCATCGCATTTGAAGGATTTGGCTTCGGGTGCTGTCTCCGTACTGCCGGATGGGGCTTCTGTTGTGGAAGCTGTCGCCGCCACTTCTGCGACTGGTTGTGCAGGGGCACCGCCTAATGTGTTTCCTCCAAGGGTTTGACCCACATCCATCGCAGGGTCGTCAGCATGAGCCAGCAGCCACTCCATAGCCGGCTCCACACCTTTATAATTTGTAACTGCCAGAGCCTTTTCCCTAAAACAAAGTTTCAGTTTATTTACATTATAACCATGACCGGTGAAGCTAAAAAGAAGTAAAATACTTACGCTCGCTCTTTGGAGAACCCCATTTCGATCAAAGTTTGTATTTCAGCCATCGTTTATTGTACAATTATTATCCTTATTGCCATGAAATTTGGCATCAGCTGTTGGCCTGTTGGCCTTTATTTTATTTCCTAAAATGTCCTTGTCACAGGTTAGATAGACGCAAAATCAATCAACTAATCAACTTTGACAGTGACATGTGATGATGTGAGTCTACGCTGGGGCAAGTTTGAAGGTTACGCTCGAGCGCGCTCAAACCATGCAGAATTTCGTTAAAAAACAAAAGTGAGACCCTAAAATTAAGTCAATGCTATATGAATATTATCTTATATTGGCCCCGATTCTGAAAACACTGTCTAAAGTAAACTAAAACGATCGCTGTCACTTACTGTTCAAGAGTGTAAGACAGAGACAGGTAAGCATTTTAGTCCTGCCAACTAAAATGTACGTGCAATATGACACGGCGAAGGCAATTTTAGGCTAGTCCTCAGCGCAATTCGTTCAATTTTACAATGATGTGGACTAAATTTAGTGAGACCAATGTACCTGTCTTTTTCTAATACTAAGAATGAGAAAGTGACAGCGATATTATAATTTAGTTTTAGAGATTGTTTTGAGAATCGGGGCCAGTTGCCTAAATCACGCATTAATCAAGCATTTAATTTAATTTAGATAGGTGGTGTCTAATACACAGAAACTCAGCTGTCTTAACACAAACTCTAATGGATAAATAAACCTTGTTTAGGGTTTTCGTACCATTACGTGTTTGAGTGTTTAACCATATCTATACTCAGTGGTGGATTGTCCACTAGGCTGAGTAGGCTGGAGCCTAGGGCGGCAGATTCTAGGGGGCGGCAGATTTGTTTTTTTTATATCAAAAACATACTTAGAGAAAAATAGTCTTAACATTTTACAAGTGAGTAATTTCAAGACATTTTGAGTGTCATTCATCTCCTTTTTTAACTTATTATAATGTTCCAAAGTAAAGTTTTTTATTATCTTTTTGAATTTGTTTTGTTAGTCAGATTCTAAGGGGCGGCAGAATTGCCTGTATTTTTTATTTTATCAAAAACAAAAATAGAGAAAAATAGTCTTAACATTTTACAAGTGAGTAATAAATATCAAGACATTTTGAGTCATTTATCTCTATTTTTAAACATTATTATAATATTCCAAATCAAAGTTATTACGGCATCTTTGTTGAAATTCCGTGAAATCTTCTACTCTTAATACCTCCCACAAATCCTCTGATTTAAATTTCTTTTACCGTGTGCTTTTTTGCAATTGCCTCCGATGGGTTTTGGGCCATTTGCGTTTTAATATTTTTAGTTTGGCCTTGGTATATCCCGAGACTGGGACATGAGATTAAGTGAAAAATTGAAAGAAACTTTATTCATAACAGGTAACAAAGAACAGTTAATGCAAGTCGGTATTTTACAACTTCAGCTTTAAAGAAAATAGACCGAATAATGTAGTTGCAATCGAGGGCACTAAATTTTATAGGGGCGGCAAAAATTTTTAAGCCTACAGGCGGCAAATCTGTAAATCCGCCACTGTCTATACTTATAATAAATCTATAGAGAGGTCAATTCTGTACATCATTACATACCTAGTTATATCCAAGTCGCTAATGGAGAATGTTAACAAATTTTGATTATTAGCTCTTCATTTGCTATGTCAAAAATAAAAAATCCTTGTGAAAGAATTATTTCGATACGTCAATTAGTTTCCGATTTATAAGAAAAACAAGTTGTAACCGCACGACGCGGGCTGCCGGTGACGGTGTGACGTCATACAACAACACGCTCGGTAAGGCTCACTCAGTACGCCCGCAGTCGCGTGCCCGTACCGTCAAAATTACACCTAAATACTTAAAAAATTACCAATCCAAATATAAGGAAATCATGTGCTGTGCCTAAATGTAAAAATAGAACTACTAATTCGCCCGAAAAGTTGTTATTTATAGTTCCAAAGGATACATACAAACATCACCAAATCTTTTAACTTGAACAGAACCAATACCATTAAACAATTTGTTAGTAAAAATACAAATAAATAAAAAAGGTTTAGTTCATATCATTTACATTTGCAATAAAAAATAAATTAAATTACTTAAATAAAATAGTAAAGGTATCTGTAACGTTCAACTACATCTAGATCGTATAGGTATCGGATCGTATATATATTCGTTTCCGGAATGAGAAGTTTTCCCGCGGTAAAAAGTACCCTATGTGTTATTCTGATGTGTAACCTACTGCAAAGTTTCATCCAAATCCGTCCAGTAGTTTTTACGTGTAAGAGTAACAAACATTCATACATCCATACTCACAAACTTCCACATTTATAATATTAGAAGGATGACGAAGGACCTATGGCTACAAAACTATGATACATGATTTGTTGCCTTTAACGTAAAAAAAATAATGATAGGTAGGACTGATACATGACACTGACAATGATAGATAGGACCTACTTCTACTATTAGACTTGCATTCTTCCATTAGTATTATTATTATATTGGTTATTTTGTTTTGATAAAACAGTTTAGAACATATCAAACATTTCAGCGGCAACAAAATCACTATTTCTTGATAAATAATGCGCCGCATTAATTCGAATCCTATATCCAATTTATTAATCGAATCATATTTACTATTAACGAAATACGCGACCGAAAACACAACAAATAATACATTAAAATGTTAAATAAATAAAAAAATAAAATAAAATACTGCGCCAGCTATATGCGCCACCGCTGGCGCGTTGTTGTATGACGTCACAAGCGGTCACGTGACTGTTAGCGGGACTCGATATTTTTCGAAACTTTGAATGCCTATAAAATCAAAACTACTGGGTATTTTTGATTACTACAAAAACAAGTGTATTTGTATGCATACAGGCTTTACTGAGACAAAATTTCAAGCGATTTGGCATACCTAGTAACATTCTCCATTCAGTCTGTTTGTATGTTTGTCCGCTATCTCCTCCTAAACCACTTGACGGATTTTAATGCGGGTTTCGCCATCATTTAAGTTATTTTTTCATTTAAATTTGTAAATAAAAAACAGAAAAGTTATTTTAAAGTAAGCCAAAATTCGATGTTTCGTGATCAAGTCGGTCAAAATTACACCATTGCGAAGCGTGGGCGGGTCGCTAGTGTAATGTATTTCCAAGATAACTATCAGGGGGTGATTAGGGATCGATACTGATAAGAAAAAATTATATCTGTCTGTCTGTATAACCGTTATAGAAACAAAAACTACTGGACGGATTTTAACGAAACTTTGGTAGGTAGGTACAATTATTTTTCATACTCCTGAGCTGGTATACTTTTCATCACGCTATAATCAATAGGAGCAGCGCAGTGAAGGGAAATGTTAGGAAAACGGTAGAAGTTACTGCGGAAATGTTTTCCTTAAAATTATAAAAAAAAAACCCACGACATCCCCACCCCTATATGTCTATCCTTTATGTTTGACTCACAATAACACGTGTAACTCTAACTTAACATTATTAACCATTCCATAAAAAAGAATCATAGAAATCGGTATAGAAGCACCAAAGTTGTATAGAGTACCTAGCTAAACTTCACATTCCCACGGGAAACCGACTTCCACGCGAACGAAGGCTTTATATAAATGCAAGGCCTTAGACAAAAAATACATTGTCACTTTAAAAAATTATAAAAAAAATACTTCATCAAGTATTGCGCTCATTATTTATTGTTTTTTTCATTTAAATCAACAAATATATATTCGAAGAATGGCAAATAAAAGTAGATCCAGATTTGTTGTATCAAGCGACCCCGGGAAATTAATGAATTTAATAGTTCAGCTGACTGACGATTCTTGCCCTCAAATACAGACTCGAATTAACCAGTATGTAAGTCGAGAAACCACATTATGGGAGAATATTTATATCGTTTAGTTGAGACTAACATCATCTTACTACTTATTACAAGTACCTACAAAAGTAACTGTGGCTGTCATCAGACAATAAATATGAATAGGTATTTGATTGCTAGTAGATAGTTCGTTTTGTAGGTATGCCATAAAATGCTACACCAAAAACAAAAAATGCTCCACGTTATACAGTTAGTCTTATTTCTGATTCTTACCTACAAATCGTTTTTATTATTATAAGTTGATGGAGGAGTGCCAATCGGATTTAGTGTTGATGATAATTGTTGACACAGAGAGGTCGGAAGACTACATCGATGCTGTCGGTACTTCCTGTCTGAGCAAGAAGGTGAAAATGACGGTTAGTTTATATTTCGTTATGGATAGTATCCATTGGATACCTACTATTTTCGGATAACTCTAATTTTGTTACTATGTCCCTATTCTAGACAAGGCGTTTGCCAGCTATTTACCTATAAGTGTAGGTACTTTAAGAGTTTCTTTTTAAGCTAGGTGTTCGAATAATAAATCCCCTACCTACTATAAACTTATCTCATTTTTTGATTGTAGATGAGTCAAAAGCAGGCCGACATGTTGAGAGCCAAAGCAGAATGCCTCGACACTTTGTCAAATCAATCGCCAGAGTTTCAGAAGCTGGTGAATTTGGTAAAATATTTTCAAATTTATTTCCGTACTCTATATATCTACTGTAGGTAGCTGCTTACATATTAAGACGTAAATATAAAAACACTTTAGATATAGAAAAGTAGGTGAAAAATATATAGACTTATTCCCATTTATTTCGTAGCATATGCAAAACGATGGGCATAGGAAACAGATCGGCTTCTATCCGTTTGCTGATCGCGCATTCTCGGTGTTGGTGTGCGTAATCGCACCTAAAGCTTCTGATGAAATTGTACCTAATCTAGTCAATGAATGCCTTTTGTAAGTATTCCTAGAGCTTGAGTCGTTATGATGGTATTTCATATCATACATCACACATAAAACAACTTACTTAAGGGTGTTTTTGACCACACAGGTACAGTTGGCCGGTTTTGAAAAAGACTATATCGTTGGAGTATGAAAGGACTTTAAAACACAAATGCCAACAGCTTTTACGGGTGGCCAAGAGGCTATTCACACAGGTCTGAGGTTAAAACAAAATAGTATTAACTACCTAAAGCACATGGGACGTTAGGATAACTAAGGTCTTCTTTTAAGGTGGCGTCCTTAGAAACGTTACTCCGTATGACCATGGAGCAACTGATGCAACTAACGAAGGCGGAACAAGTGGCCGTTCTGCTTATTGACTTTGATAAAATGAAATTTACACAGTATTTTACTGACGTTAAGGTTTCACTGTTATCTGCTCCCAAAAATCATCATTAAATAACTTATATGTATCTATGAATACTTATAGCTGATGATGCTTCTTAATTTATTTAATTTCAAGAGAATTTGTTTTAGAATAAGCAAGAACTGCTCCAACGTCGCCTCAAGATGAACGAGGGTTTATGTGCGCAGGTAGTTCATACTGGAATCTTGATAAATGTAAAAAAATTGGGTGATTTTCCAGAACTAAAGCCGGATATTGATACTTTACCAACCGGAAATGTAGCAAAGTAAGTTTATGCCCTAGTTTGTACATCTTAAAATAACTTTGAAATTGATTGTTAACCGGCCTTTAGGAACATCCTATTTTTCCCAATTCGAGACCAGACTGGTATAATTGGTGTCGGTCAGATGATCAACAAGATTGGGGAGCCTTACTTTGACAAGATGGATGAAGAGATGGCACTAGCCTTCAGCATCTACTGTGGGACTTGTATCATGCACTCAGTCATATACTCTAGGATTCAAGAGGCTCATATCAGGAACGCACTTGCTAACGAACTGGTCATCTACCATATGAAGGCAAGTTAAATTCAACTGTTGGTCCACTTAAATTTTGAAATTTCCTTGGCCATCATATACTTTGGATAGGATTTGGTCTTAGAAAAAAATGTCTGATAGGTGTCAGACCAGGAGGTAGCCAAGGTCATGGATTGCTCCGGGTTCCACAACCACCCGCACGTCTCCAACCTGCACTTCAGCATCAGGATCCTGCCCGCCAAGGAGCTGCCGTGCTATGCGCTCCGGATGTTCATTGATATGGGATTCGTTGACAAGTGCGTGGATCTTTCCATTAGTTGGACGAAAGATGACAGTCAGTTTTAGAGCAGAAAAAAATAGTTCCGTCTTGGTTCGTCTTAACTTGTACCCTTGATAACTTGTTATTGTATGTTTTACCTTCATGTTTCCCAGATTTCAGCTGAAGAAGACAAAACTTATTCGCTTCATCCTCCACGCTAAGAAAGGTTACCGAGACGTGCCGTATCATAACTGGTCCCACGCGTTCAGCGTCACTCAGTGGGCTTATGCGGCTCTGTGTAACTACAAATTGATTAAGGAAGGGTATTTGAACGACCTTCAAGGGCTCATGTTTCTAATGGCTACACTTGTGCATGATATGGATCACCGAGGCACCACTAACTCTTTTCAAATACATGGACGTAAGTAATCCGTTGTATTGTGCTATAGTTACCTAAGAGGTTTAGGAAATGATTGACCGTAGAAAATGAGGACTTGGTCTATTTTTAACCGTGCCCTTACTTATCCATCAAAAATATGTAATACACCATCTAACACGTTTGACGTAACCAAAGTTGCCTATGTTACAAAGTTTCTCTTAACAGTTAGGTTATACTCCAGCATTCATTAAAATACGGCTGCAATGATGTAACCATATTATTGATTTATATTTTAGTCATTATTTCATAATCATCCCTTAAAAACCTTTATTAACAACAATCTCACGAATCCAGAGACAACACTAGCGGCCCTATACTCCAGCGAAGGCAGCGTCATGGAGCGCCACCACCTGTCTTCAGCCATCAGTATTCTGAACACTGAGGGATGTGACGTGTTGGACGCGTTGCCTCGCAGGGAATATGATAGAGCACTCGTTTTGTTGAAAGACTATATACTTGCTACTGACTTGAGCAATTTTTTTTCGTGAGTTTTGGCCTTTTGATGATTTACAAAAAGTAGAATCAAATTTTTTTAAGGGTATCGTGGAATTCGTCTATAACATCCAAAATACGTGGAAAACTTGCGCTAAACCATGAGTAAATCTAAAACTGTACGTAATTACTTAAAATCACCTTTGACAATCCTTGCAAACTTTTCGATTGTTGCTGTCTACGGCACAGCAAGGACGACTACGCAGCTACGGTTTTTTCCACACCTCGACTACGAAATTTGTAGTTCTAGACAAAAACTTTGATGTCACATCAACTTTTTATAAATTACAATGATATTGCAGCAACGCCTGCGACTATCAAGTGATAGCCTTCGACTACCAGAAGGGCAACAAGGTGCACCAAGCAGCCTTGCGGGCTCTGCTCATGAACGCCGCCGATCTCAGCGACCAGCTGAAGGATTGGAGCTGTATCAAGAAAACTGCGGTAGCTAAACATTCATATTTCTGTTCATTCATTTTCTATGAATAGTTTTATGCAAGGCGACAAACTGTGTCTGCTTATATGTAAACCCAACAATGCGTAGTATATACCTATTATACATGAACCTAAAATTTGGTTTTAAGGTGTTAAAATGATACTTCTCTAATTAAAAGCACCAGTTTTTGTGCGGTGCGGTGCAGCTTAAACCACGCAACGTATTTAAATACATTTATCACATTAAATCGAAACTTATAAGTAAACTTAACGCACAGACACACCTGACACAAGAAACAAGTCTAGTAATACTTTAATTGAAGTTTATGACTTTGGTTGCCAGAGGTAATGTCCGGTACTTTTCAACCGATTTCCAAAATCCTTTCACCAACAGAAAGCTGCGTTAACTACCACTAACATAAACTACATTAACTTCCCCACGTCAACTCCTCGGTAAGTAAGTTGGGTTGCGCAGGCGGCGGTGCTGACGGAGTTCTTCCGGCAGGGCGACGCGGAGAAGAGCCGCGGCGGGCTCGTGCCCAGCACCATGGACCGCGACAAGTGCCTCATACCAGAGCTGCAGATACAGTTCCTCAGCGACACCTGCGTGCCGCTTTACACGTGAATTAATAGACATGTTTTAGATGAAACTTGATTTGTAACGCCCGAAACCAACATTCTACTAACCTTTGACGCCTTGTTATTTGTGTAACTGTGGTAACTATTATCCATGTTTTTGCGTCCCAATAAACTATGGTACATAGCTGTTGATATGGAAATGACAGAAACGCGTCACAAAAAACAAAACTAGCAGTTTTCAATTACCAAGGTTTTAACTAAGTATAGTAGAATATTGGTTTCGGCCGTAAATCTAGGTAGAGCTACTTAGCAAACCCGCATGTTTATTTATTACAAATTTATGTATCTGCACTAAATTAAACACGTGTTTAATTGTTTTTGCGTCCGCGGTTAAGTGCAGCGGCGCATTTTGGGGCCGATGGGTCAATGTCACGCTAAATGAATCTATTGTTTTGTTTCAAAGCAAATAGAATTATTATTCTTACGCCAATATTAATACATTGTTCTTTTGCAAAGCAAATAGGATTCAAATTGGAATGTTAATTCAGTGGATCTAGAGTTAAGTAATTGATAATACGGTGGAATATGCCACTTTCTTCCCTTACACTAAACGTTTCAAGGCGTTTCGTAGCCGTTCATTCAAAAGTGCCAAAGTAGAATACTTTGTATAGGGAATCAAAACCGGAAGCACCTGTGAAGGTTAAATTTTGTGTCAAAATGAGATTTTATATTAGCCTCAAAAAAATAATTATTTATTAAATTAGATTTTTATTGAGCTGAAAGGATACGTCTTTCGACAACATCAAGTGTGACGACTGCGGTTATTTTAGATACTTATCGCCATCAGTAGAAACGAGTACCTAATAGTCTAGTATTGATGTTTTTTTTTAAGTCACTCACAGTTTGAAATTATACCATTATAATGTTTTAGGATGCTCGGACAAATAATACCGAAAGCTAGCATCATCGGTAAGATATTAGAAAACCACATGGAGAGGTGGAACGCTGCGAAGCCTATTTTTGTCGAGGTAATATTATTGTTATTTTTAAAGTCTGTTATTTTTGTAAATTTTAGTGCTCAGTAGTTCATTGATTTACATCGATTTATAAGTAGTAAGTGTGATACGTTTTTTATAAATCTTAGAAGTGCTTATAACTGTAGGCTGCCCAAAGTAGGTAACTCTACCGTACTTGACAATATCCCATTAATTGTAATTATTAACTATATTACACTTAATGGGATTCATCAAATGGGTCATCATCAGCCTTAACACACCACTACTGGACAACCCCTCTTTGAAATTAGTTAGGTACCTATAGTGTTTTATGCAACGATTGGCTGAGAAAACCTTAACCTACTTATAATAAAAATTGTAGGTACATGTATAATCTTTAAGAAGGTTATGTACACTTAAGAGCAATAAAATCGCACACCTGGAACCCAAAAAAGGAACCAATGGATAGGAATTGAAATAGACTATGAACCTTGATTAAATTTTTTAAGTTTTTTTTGTTTATGGTTCCAAAGTTACGTAAGTATGTCCGATTTTTTGCTCTCAAGTATATTTTCATAAAATAAACCTTACCACGATGTAATAATAGAGTTTAAATGACCAAACCCCCCCTCCAGCTGCCAGCGACCGCCGGTCTGTCGGTGCTGCTGAGTCCGGAGCTGGACACGCTCATCGAGCAGAACCTCGTGGAAATGGAGCGAAGGCGGCTCGAGGACCTGGAGCGCGCCGCCGCCGAGGCCGAGGCCGAGGCCGAGGAGGAAGAGGACGAGGTCAAGTGATGGATGGGTAGCAGTGGGGGCAGGGGGCAATAGAGGACAACAAGGCGACGATCGTGTTTGGTCAGAATGCTAATGATAAACTACAAACGCAATAAAGAGGAGGATGAGATGAAGTGATTTGTAGGGGGGGGCGAACGATTTTGATAAAAGATTATTATTTATTTATTTACGGCCGAAACCAATATTCTACTATAGTTAAAACCTTGGTAATTGGAAACTGCTATTCATGTGTCATTTCCATATCAACAGCTATCTACCATAGTTTATTGGGACGCAAAAACCTGGATAATAGTTACCATAGTTACACAAATAACAAGGCGTCAAAGGTTAGTAGAATATTGGTTTCGGCCGTTATTAAACATCTAGTTACAGTAGGTACTTAGCTAAAGTCCTACAAATTGTATTTTGGTATTGATTTTTAAACAGTAACGTGGGTATTAATGTTGCGGCCCGTGATGAATATGTTATTAAACGGGTTCGCTTCCAAAATTATTATCATACGCGGACCAAATTTTAGCTTATGCTGGATCAAAGGTTGGGAACCACTAAGATTTTCAATAAGATGGCTACTGCCAATGAGTGTATGAAATGCAAACTTAAGTATGACGTTAGCTTATAATTTTAGGCTTTGTTTTGCAATTTAAAATATGCCGATGTGTCCTCTATTGGTTATTATTCCATGATTTTATACACATTCCTTGTTATACTTTAATCATCCTTACTATATTGTTACTAGCGTAGTTTTTGAAATAAAATATTACACAATTATGTGAAAAAAACATTTATTTATTAATAAAAATATTCGTATAATATAAAAAGTCATTGATTAATTAATTGTCTTCGTTCACTCTGACAAAAAAGAGCAAGACAAAAGTACTCTTAAAATGCGTCATAAAAATTTGAGCGAACGAGGGCCAATAACAAATTTTAATCTATGATGAAAAACATTCGAACGTAATTCAACAAATATAAGTGATGCGATTAAGTAAACACTATCACAGTTTTTGGAATAATTTTTGTGTTGTTCTTTGGCAACATTAAGTCCTTTAATGCTTATGAATAATAAATATATATATATATATAAATATAAGTTTCAACTAATTAGGAATGTTGAAATAAATAATTTAAGTATTTATTCGCCTTGAGCTTTTAAACCGTTTTTCTTTGGTTCGAAGAGTTCCTCTACAAAAGAAGTCACCATCTTCACCATTTTTGCTTTCATTTCCACTTGTTCCCTGGAAATTAATTCTTTTGAAGCCTTCATTTTATATAAACACTATTTTGCAATACAGTTAAACAATAAGATTTTTTTTTATATAATAGAACCTAGCAAACGAGCAAACGGGTCACGTGGTGGTAAGTGATCACCGCCGCCCATATACACTCACAATTACATATGCATATAGGGTGCGTTGCTGGCCTTTGAGAAAATTGGGCACCGGATACCGCACTCACCGAACGAAACGCAGGAACATCGTCCCTACTTCACGTCGGTTTTCTGTGCGACGGTGATATTTCCGGTCGAGTCAGCCCAGCAATCGCTGCAGACAGAGCCTACAGCTAGACTCTACCACTCATACAGATAGATATAGATACATTGACTACACAGCTCGTTCAACTAATGTGTTTATACTCACTCATCAGTTTTGATGTCGTACACCATCTCGGTGTAGTATTTCAGCTTGGGCTCGGTGCCGCTGGTGCGCAGCATCACGCTGAGCCCGTTGGAGCACGTGAACATCATCATCTCGCCGCTCGTGTAGTCCAGGTCCAGGCCCGTGCCTAGGGCGCCTAGGAAGATAGGAATAGTTTGATGGTGAACAGTGGGGGGTGTCGCGTAACTCGAATATCAATACCTTTGAAAGGTATCGGTGTTGGGACTCTTGAACGAAATCGGGATTCGAGCCGCAATCGCGTAAAATATCGAATGAAATTGCTGAATACTAAACGCAGCAACATCATTCAGCAATTTCATTCAAAATTTTACGCGATTGCGGCTCGAAAACCTATTTCGAGTTTCAACACCTATACCTTTCAAAGGTATTGATATTTGAGTTACGCGACACCCACACAGGTTATGCGAACGAAAATGACTTTAAGAATCAAATTGTTAAAGGTACTAATCATAAAATTAATAATATAGTGTGCCAATGCTATTTTTCTATAATTTTCATTCTAATAGTAAAACCATTTTAAGGTGGGTTAAGTAGTTTTGGAAGTCACTGGTACTAATAAAAAAATTTAACATCTGTATAAAAGTAAATAAGTTTTGACTTTAGCTTTTGAGTCAAATAAAGGCTGAAAAAAAATAACTACTGAGTAATTAGACAAACCAGAGTAATATGTTGTATCTTACGTAATTGCCTGTCCTTTCCTTCCGGTGGTATCTGTACTCCGGCCGGCAAATCGTGGACCGTCGCTATCTCCAGGCCTGCCACTTTCTTCGGATACTGAGGAATAGAAATCAAAATAATTGTCTATACATTGTCTATACAAAGAATATTAAGAATATTTGCTTTGAAAATGGAATTTGTGAATACTACCGAAATGTTTTGGCGCGTAAAGCGTGAGCGCAAGAGTTAATTGCAATTACAACTTATAACCTGAATGTATTCTTAACATTATTATATTCAGAAGTGACAAATATTATGATGAAATAATTCATCTACATCCATTGTTATTGGCGTTGTAGTAACATAGCTTAAGAAAAAGTAATATCGATAAAATTCTTACATTTTATTAATCACGCTTAGGCCCAATTGCAAGGAATGTTTTAACCTCGGGTTAGCTAACTCAGATATTTAAGTGGCGCCACCATCGATTGTAATAAGAAATAGTAACAATCGATGGTGGCGCCATTTAAACCTGAGTTAGCTAACCCGAAGCTAACCCGAGGTTAAAACGTTTCCTGCAATTGTGCCTAACTATTGTTTTTTCTATGTACTGATTATGTAGTACTATTGCATAACATAAAACACCAGCAGATTAACACATTTTTTTTATAGAATTCAAATCCAAAATTTCCACTTATGATTTACCTCTCCCGGTCCATGGAAGTTGCGTATCCTCTCAAAGATCCTCGCCGTCAGCGCGTTGTCGTTGCATATGTAGTAGGAGTTGTGCGTGACGTGGAACCCGAACTGCCGGTACAGGGCGTTGAGCTGCTGCAGCAGCGAGCGGCCCGAGAGGTGCAGCATCGAGGCTAGGGAGGCCATCTTGTGGAAACAGGACAATTATATGCTGGCCATCTTGAGTGGACAATTAGGACAATTATATGGTGGAGTTTTGGTCATCTTGTGGAAACAGGAGATTTAGACAATTATATGATGGAGTCTCGCGTCTTGAGTGGGGCAAGAAAACTATGGGTACAAAGACGAATGGAAGAGGCTTCGTTCGAGAAATGGTTTATATGTGATGGAGTTTTTGGGTAGATAAGATGAATTGGAAAGGCTGAGTGTGAAAAGTAAGTAGGTACGCTTTGCTAGGGTGCAGAGTTTAGAAAGTTGATAGAAATACTTTGTAAAAGCTTTATTAAAAAAATACGAGCAGAAACGAACCGGACAGTTAACAAATATCGTTATCGAATACAAATTTTTCAAAGCCAACACCAAAAAATATGTTTCTTAGTTCAGATCTTGGGGATAAAAGCTTGTACATGTGGTAAGTATTAAGTATAAGCAAAGCTCGGCGAATTACAAGTAGGTGCTACACTAAAATATTAACTCACATGCACGGCAGCCGAGACTCCATCTTTGTCCGGGATGCGCGGGTTCACCATGTACCCGATCGCTTCCTCAAACGAGAAGAGAACCGTCTTGCCTTCTTGTTGGAGCAGGAGTGTTGCGTTACCTAGCAAAGTATCCGTATGAGATTGGACACATCGTTTGGTGGTCGTTTCTCTATATAGATATTAGGGTAATATTTATTTATATGAAAAAACAATAGGCCCGGTCGATGAATCCAATCCGGTATCTATCGCTCCGGTATACAAACCGTTGCTCTAAGGTCGTTATTACCAACTTAGGAAATTACCAACTAAAGGCTGTACGATGCAACCTACATACAACCAGCACAGCCGCTGTCACTCACCCATCCACTTGAAGCCGGTGAGCGTGCGCACGAGGCGGCCGCGGCCCCGCAGCACGCGGCCCAGCATGGTGGACGACACGCGGCTACGATGCAGCCTACATACAACCAGCACAGCCGCTGTCACTCACCCATCCACTTGAACCCGGTGAGCGTGCGCACGAGGCGGCCGCGGCCCCGCAGCACGCGGCCCAGCATGGTGGACGACACGCGGCTACGATGCAGCCTACATACAACCAGCACAGCCGCTGTCACTCACCCATCCACTTGAACCCGGTGAGCGTGCGCACGAGGCGGCCGCGGCCCCGCAGCACGCGGCCCAGCATGGTGGACGACACGCGGCTACGATGCAGCCTACATACAACCAGCACAGCCGCTGTCACTCACCCATCCACTTGAACCCGGTGAGCGTGCGCACGAGGCGGCCGCGGCCCCGCAGCACGCGGCCCAGCATGGTGGACGACACGCGGCTACGATGCAGCCTACATACAACCAGCACAGCCGCTGTCACTCACCCATCCACTTGAACCCGGTGAGCGTGCGCACGAGGCGGCCGCGGCCCCGCAGCACGCGGCCCAGCATGGTGGACGACACCACGCTGGCCAGCATGGTGGGGGGGTCGGGCCCGCGGCGCCGCTCGTGCAGCTCCAGCAGCCACCAGCCCAGCAGCGCGCCCACCTCGTTGCCGCTGAACACGCGCCACGACGACGTGCTGCGGCGACAGTTACAACTTTACTTGTGGCCGCCCGCGACTCCTTTCGCGTGGAAGTCGGTTTCCCGTGGGAATGAGAAGTTTTCCCGCGGTAAAAAGTACCCATATGTTGTTCTGATGTAAAACCTATATTACTGTAAAGTTTCATCCAAATCCATCCAGTAGTTTTTACGTGAAAGAGTAACAAACATCCATACATCCATACTCGCAAACTTTCACGTTTATAATATTAGTAGGATGGTCTGATCCTCGCTGAGTTCAAGGTGGAATTCTGGTGATATGGTCTGACCCAAGCTGAGTTTCTTGCGGGCTCTTCCCAGAGTGGGGCCCCTTGCCGGCCCCTTGCCTACCCTAAGCCGATGTCTACCCAACTAGGTGACCTTAGTAGTGATGACTGACATGACTGAGCCTTTAGCGCTCGACTTCAAGCCCGTCGAAGCTGTGAAGGCCGCCGGCGGGTTGCAATGGACAGTCAGAAAAAAAGGTTACACGGTCTCGGTACGGGTGATCAACGTTCAAAGTTACCTCAAATCTGCCTTTGAAATATCTAAAATTAAACGCAGATTTGGACAGTTAGCTGTTTTCACGGTGTAATCAGTATACTGTAGTATACTGATTACATGAATGAAGTGCAGTGCGATAACACCGGATATACATAGTTTCCCTAAAATCAAAATATGTCCCTAATTGTATAATAACAAGTGACTTACCATGGATCAAACTCGGCGACAGCCAGCCTATCGGCGTCGGGGTCGTTGACCAGCAGCAGCCGCACGTCCCGCCCCTGCCCCCGGCACTCCTCGACCAGCTGCTTGCCGAGAGACAAACACTTCACTTCCTCGGGGTTCGGGAAGTCGGCCGTCGGGAACTCGGGGTCAGGCTCTTGCTGGGCTTTCACGCTTATTACTGGCTGGAAAAGTATCATGAATCTATTAAAGATAATGTATTATTTTTTTCTTTTTAATAATAAGGTGTCGTTGCTGTTAAAAGGAATGAAATACAAAATAGAAGTGGTTTTTAAATTAAGGCCGGTAAATTATTGACGTGATGATTTTCTTATTTTGTAGTTACTATGAATGTTCCTAAAGTAAATGTGTTTAATTACTCAATTTATTGAAATAGATACCTTCCAATTATAATCAATCAGTGTTAAACATACTGTTTGCGTGTTATGATATCGCACTGAATTCAGTTTTGTTTGTAAAATTACCTTGAACATATCTGCTAGAAAGTCTACCAAATCAATAACATGAGGTTGAAAATCTACAACGATTTCCTAAGGAAACAAAAAAAATTGACGCTACCTGTAAATCTGCCGCTTTGAATGAGTCGACAATACTCTGGTAGCCTACTCCATGCATTGCACTATACACCACATTGATGGCCGCCTCTTTATTCTGCTTCATGACATCGCATCCTAAAGTATCTTTGATATACTCCGAGTATTGGGTGGACATTTCTTGAAGGCAATCGTTAACCAACTCGTTTGAAAGGATGTTGTCAATGCACCAATGTTCCTCGGGAATGCTGGATTTAAAGTTGAACTTTTGATTAAGTGAGTTTAATATTCATATGTGTTATTTGAGTTTTTCGCAAGACATAAACTAAAAGTAAAGAAAAGATCTTCGCAATCTCTGACATAGTACTGTGAGATTTGGCCCACATAGATATTTATCAGTTTTAGAGCGAGATATATAGCAAAAACTATTTTTTAGTATATGATACGAAATAATAAACACGGCTTGGTCTTGTCAGTAAAGTTAGAAATTTGTATGTGTTTTTCACAACCGAACAGAACACAATGTTAAGTTGATGCAATTTCAGACTATTGTTTGTAGTTTGCAAGCATCTAGCCATAGAACGCGAGGCCAAAACATTGAAATGTTCATAGTTAGGGGAAAAATACAGTTATTCCTTAAATATTACAATCAGATTAAGATATTTATCATATTATGCAAATTAACATTTTTTCCAATTGCGAGTCAGAAGGTTGCAACATAAAATACAGCGTTTTTAACATTAATAAAGAAATATAAGTAGGGAACTTAGAAAAACAAAAAGAATTTGAGATTTTTGCACTTTACCTACTGTATAATATCGCAAATACAATGTCATCTTTTACGTCTATTTGCTCATATCTAGTTAGAATCTCTTTACTAAGTTATTCAGATAACAGAATGCATCAAGTGTTAACTTCAAATGTCATCACTTTATCAAACAATGGTATGTGACATGCTTATTTAGTTTTATTTATCAAGGAGGAAACTGACTCTTTGAATAGCATGTAAAATGTTATCACTTTAGGATAGTACAAACACAAAGTATATGACACAACTTCAAGTTAAAGTTTTGTTTTGCTACAAAACTACTTTTTGGATTTTAACCTATTAAATTATTTTCTTACTTACTCTAGACACTCCGTGATTTCCTTCAAAACATTGTCATCATGAGGTACCAGTAATTGTGACCCATTACCCCAATAAACTTTGTATCCGTTGTCCCACTTAGGATTGTGTGAGGCAGTGACCATAATACCACCAGCGCATTTGTAATAAATTGTAGCAAATGAAACAAAGGGGGTTGGGACCACCTTGCTGAATAAATGTACAGGGATGTTGTTGCTTACAAACACTTTTGCAGTCAGTTCAGCAAACCTACAAATAAATATATAAATTATTAGTAGGTACTTGCAACTTTGTATGCAAAATGATTGTATAGCATAGGATTGATTCCCACTGTAAAAAGTAGCTTATTTTTATCTCTGGTTGTTGCATTATGTTTATTCTAATATTCATAAAAATTGGCTAAGCAGTTTTGACATGGAAGCAAATACAGAGACATACACATTTTCAAATTTATTATATTAGCGACAATTTATTGTGATCTCTTTTCATGCTTAATGTTTTATTTTACTCATCTTGAAACATAGCAAAACAACCTAATAAAAGAAGTCTTAATAGCATAGCAAAGCATTTTTATCTCATTCTTTGACCCCAGCTATCAATACATGGCATGTGGTATTATGTTTATCAGAGAGTTATCCTACCAGCGATAGAGGTAACATTACATCAGATATTTTTATATCCATTGACTGTGAACTAAATTAGACTAGTTAAAAACAATGATACCTTTTACTGTTATATCTGCCATCAAAACCAACTGCTATTCCATTTTTCAATTGACTTTGCCCAGCCACTTTTTTTAAATATGAGCAGAAACCCTGAAACATGTGTTATTTATTATATAACTATATTGTCTTACATTTATTGCAAAATGCAATTAAGCTTCATGGCTGACTTTTTAGTAATTACTGTGCAAATCCGCTATAATTTCTCTACTGGCAGTCCACTAATGCACCGCCCGCCCGCCCACTGTTCATGCGCAAGCACACCATGCAATAGTTACCACCACCAGAAAAAGAAATAATCAGCTGTTGCTGGCCACTGAAGCGAACAGACGTCTCCTGAGGATGCTCCGTGTTGGAGCGAAACGCGTCGAGACGAGTATTTCTTTTTCTGGTGGTGGTAACTATTGCATGGTGTGCTTGCGCATGAACAGTGGGCGGGCGGGCGGTGCATTAGTGGACTGCCAGTAGAGAAATTATAGCGGATTTGCACAGTAATTACTAAAAAGTCATCTAAATGGATTTCCGCAAAGTAACGCCTGATTCCATCAATTTTTTTAAGCTTCATGGCAATTTTTACTTATTTTATTATAGGTACACAAACAAAGTTGTACTTACTTGAGCAGTCTGCAATACAACAACATCATTCATACACATGTAACCAGCACCCATACGGGAACGGAGACCAGCTGTTCCAAATTTTAAGCGGCCAAACATAATTTTTTTAAGTTTATCCCATTTTTGGTTTTTTATGTCGTCTAGGACTTCTTTACGGGTATCAGGGTTCTATTTAATAAAACAAAAAAAAATCTGCAATAATTTTGCCTAATACTAAAAGTTGAAAAGGTTTTTTTATTAAATAGCCATAAAAAATAATGTAGGTACCGAAACAATATAAGGTTTTCTTAAGGCTTACTTTATCATGTTTCAGCCAACTGGCCACTGCGGCATCCAAATTAGGGTCTCCACTATTCACAGACATGTTCTTGTGAGAACAAAAACTAGGGACGGAGCAACTAACTTTACAACCTTGATACAGAGTTACCCAAATCTTTATTGAGTAAACTGCCTACAAGGGAAACAACTCCTTTAGCAAAAAGAGTCTTACAACTGGATTACTATTAATTACAAAGTATTGACTACTTCAAGCCGGAACACACAACCACGGAAAAAGAAAACACCGTGGAGAGAGAATGATAACACGAATCAAATCAAACTGACGTGACATTTGTTTTGTTTATTTATCATTTTTATGACAGACACTGTCAAGATGACATTGACATTACGAATACTTGGACGCGTTCTGAGATTACGATTCAGCGCGCTCCAATCGTTCTTACATTAATTGAGTTTGATCCACAGATTTTAATAAATTCTCAAAACTCTTACCTAAAACCACGAAATGATTCCAAACGAACCGCAGAATTTTCGAAAACAAAACTTACCTTTGAACCACCTCTGAACATTGCAAAAATCTTGAAAAATAAAAATATTTGTTTTGTCTTGCTAAAACTCAATTAAACGACTGTTTAATACAAACTATATAAATTTTGCTTCATTTCGATCGATACAGCGGTGATTTAAAAGTAATTTATTAACATAAAGTAGGTACCTAGGTGAGTAGGTAGGTATACCTAATAAAAATATAAATCAACTTCAGGTAGGTATTTAGTCAACAATAACGTAAGTAAGTACCCATCGAAGTCCACCGAGTCGTTTTCTAGAATTGCAGCCAATAATAATACCTACTTATTAAATCCAATATCGATCATAAACCGTAAAAACAAAATGTTGTTTTGCAGGCACTCATTATTTCGAATTTATTTATATCTATGTATTTCTTACCAACTTTAAGAAAGTTCATTATGGCTTACAAGTCTTCAAGTCTCAACAAAATCATTTAGGTACCTAATTACCAATTGTTTATTATTTTGATTTCTTCTTTATTTTTTTTGGTTTTGTTATTGTTGTTTTCACTGAAATATGTTTGAAAGCACAGATTAAGAAGAGATACTTAGGTATCTCTTGATATTGAGAATTGGCAATAGAAATGGTAACTTTACGTACCTATAGGTAAGTATTCCAATGCCTACACTAAATCGTATTTTTTCCGTTATTCAGTCCTTCCAATATAATGCATTTATTATTTATGTTTATCCAATAATATTGTTTCCCCGATTTCTCACAATAATAGATATTCAAACGTTAATCTGGTACCACTAGAGGCTAAAAGCTTATAACAAACTTACCTAACTGTTACTTTTTATGAGAAGATTTAAATAAATTTATGATTAGGTACATCTGAATAATACAGTATTAGGATTTAAATTAAAATTAAGTATATCCCCTTGGTTCCGACGGTAAATAAAAAATAATATTGGGCTTTAAATGAAAAAATCGGGGATTTTCTTAGGAATATCTTTAAAATACCGTAAATTCTAAAACTTGAACCAAAATGCAATTTAATAATAGCCTCTAATAGCCTATCCACCATTCTCATTTGGCTACTCACCCACCAAACACCATGTAGGTATACCTACCTACTTATACAGAAAAAGAAACATCCTAAGGGTTTAGACCAAACTGGCGATTGTTCATTTTTTTCATTTTAAACGCAATTTTTATTTATAAACTTAATCTTTTTAATAACTTAATCTTTCTAATACTTTTTTTGACATAGCTCTATTAAATGATTATTTTTATGTAGTTACTCATTGTTATGTAGGTATTTATACTAGTTTCTAAAGACACAAATGGGCGGCCGAACAAGAAAACCTAGGTAGATATTTTCTTTAATTTTCAAAGAACTCCGTTTTTTCTCTCTACTTTTTTCAAAACTTCTAGTCCAAAATGTTCTCTGTGACTAATTTAACCTTCTGATCGATTGTTAGAACCAGTCCTTCATACCTATGATGAGTTAGAGTGGCTACCTTTTTGATTAGGAAGCGGTTAGAGCAATCAGTGGGCAGGTCAGTCAATAATTTAATTGTAATTGTTTTTGTGCGGAACGAGCCACTACAGGACCCAAGGGGACTTCCCTTCCACTCCTGCGCCGGTTATTAGCGCAATTAGTTGAAGATTATGGCCAGTGACTGTTGAAGGTACCTTTATTAAATTGACTAAGTATCCGATAGAACCTAACGATGAAAAAATGCTGGGTGGTTTAAGATAGTAGGTACTAAGCTAGGGCAATTGGTGTTTGCTGGTAATTCTGACAGCTTTTAGGCAAACAAAAAAGTATTTTTTTTAATAACTTGATTTCTAGCTTATTGGTAATGGTAACCTACTGTTCTGCAACTAGGTTTTTGTTCTTGTAACTACTTTTACTTATAGAATACAAAGGGAAGCGTGTCTTCGTGACCTACACTAAACACTTGACCAATCATTGATCAATAAACGTCAATCTATGATAATCCCCAATGATTCAATCCAATAAGATCACCATTTTGGCATCATAAGTATAGAGTGTAATAGATATATTTTTACTCTGGTTGTTAGGTAGTTCGGTTCAGACGTAGTAGATAATTCTAGGGCGTTGGATGTAGTAACATTGGCATTTGGGCGGGCGGCGGCCAACATCTGGCCAAGACTCACGCGCTCTAATCTTATAACGAAATTTAAAAAAACTTGAGGAATTAAAAAGTTTGTGTTTTAAAAAAGTTGTATTTGCGGTCCGAAGTGTAACAATGGGTGCTGAAGACGCAAATGCTCTAGCCTCTGTGGAGTTTGAAGTTTTCGGCCAGGTGCAAGGTTCGTGCTGTGTAGAAATGAGGATGTATTACGGACTCCACGCCATATTCTGCTTCTCGATTGTTGTTTACTAAAGGTGGTTAGCATGTGTGTGTTTCTGTGTATTCACAGGTTTGTTAGGATCTAATTTAGTCTAAACCAATTTAGTTAAGGAAGGCTAACTCTTTAACATTTTTGAGTAACTACTCACCATTTGCTAACTTGTGTTGTGCTCATTTTAAAATTTGACTAATTACCACATGTAATCATATTTACCTATCAATTAAACAAATAAATAGGTATGTCGTGAGCGACTGAATATTTTATACGTAGAGACAAATCAATCAATCCGGCGTTCGTATCGTGGTATATTTATATCCCGGTGCAAGTAGGTCGCAGTCAATGGGCCTGTCGGTAAACAAACATACAACAAACACAATAAAATATTGATATTCCAATCAAACACATCAAACAGATTATTATCTGTTTTATTAATGGCTTTTTACTTTTAGATATTGCGTACCCACTTTTAGAAAAGTAGTTACCTACCCTAAGTTAATGTAAAAAGGTCTAACAGTTCTTGTCTGCTCTATCTATGTCATGTCATGTATGCCATGGTCTAATAGTTATTATCTTGGTAATGACTAACTTCCATACGTACCGGGCATTTGTCATTTATATATCACGGTGTTTGACCTGAAACGTGACATTGGCAGGATTACCTCCAGGGTAGAAGCCATAGTACCCCCAAATTGAATTGATTGATAATCTTAGTAGCTTAGTCCTTGCTAACTGTCCAGGGTGCTACTTCACGAAGTACTGCAAGGAGGTGGCGGAGCAGCTGGGCCTGGGCGGCTGGGTGAAGAACTCCAAGAAGGGCACCATCGTCGGGAAGCTGCAGGGCCACAAGGCGCAGATGGATCACATGTAAGTTGTCTGTACCTACCAAGCTAGATTCGAAGGTTTGAAAGCGACTCTCTTACATACAACATCTTCATAGCTGTATTGTTTCTGCATAAAATATATTAGTATATTGGTAATAGGTACATATACTCTACAATAGGAAGGTACTATGTAGGTACTGTTAGCGGTAAAACAAAAGTAATCGGTAACTGGACATCCCTAGCATTCGATGGACATCACTGGTTGGCGTCACTGCCGGTGGGCGCGGATTTGGTTTGAATCTAATGGCGGCTACATGTTGTATTTTCTACTTATACATATTAATTAAAGAGATGTTTAATCTAAAGGCCAATAAATATTGTTGCTTTATACTACGAAGCTAGATTCGAAGGTTTGGAAGTGGCTCTCTTAAATACAACATCTTCATAGCTGTATTGTTTCTGCATAAAATATAAGTATATAGGTAATATGTATACTCTACAATAGGAAGGTACTATGTACCTATCAGGTTAAGAATTTCTATGAATTACTTATTTAAATAAGGAATTTAAAGCCTTTGCATATAGGTACTAATCTAACAGATGTAGGTAATTTACTGAAGGAGTATTAATGTATTTAACAAATTTCAGTGTAGATAAGTAAGGCACAAACCTTAGCACAAACCTTTTTTATATGTGTTTACGGATTGGCGACAAACAACACTTGAAAGTCCTACATCTATAAAAACGTTTAAGAAAGAATTAAATCTTTAAATTACGCAAATAATAAACGACGACAATCCTTAACCTATTTAAAGGCTTACCTACGGCACGTGACATTTTTGTTAATTAATATTAATATACACACATACTTCTATGAGTATGTAGTTAGTACCTATTTTGGTTTTAAAGGTCACGTAGGCTCGAAAGTAAGGTTCTTATGCAATTCGAACACTGATTTCAAATATGAAACCATAAAACCCCGTTCTTATTTAATAACTTCTGTAATGAGACCTTATATGGTCTAATTTTTCAATTGTAAGACAAATGCTATCCGTCTGAAAAAAAGGTATGTTTTTGTTGTCACTTCATACGTATGTTAAATATTTATATTCGACGTGCACCGAAAACTGGTTTTCTGCCAAATAGATTTATCTGACAAATGAAAAACCAGCTGTTAGTAAATCAAACAGGTACGTTTTTAAATTCTTTTTATTGGATATACATCGTACAAGTTGTGTGTCGTCCATCATCACTGGTAATAATTTGGAAACTATCCAACGACGCTATACCTCATTATCTGTAGAAATTTCTTAATGAGGACTAAATTATCATGTCAATATCATATGCATAGTACACAGTTGCCAACATATTGTTTATTCATTAATTAATAGGATATTGGCTAGTCATAACTACTTGTTGAAATTATTAATGTGTATTTGATATATTTATTATATCACCTCACAATTATATCAAGACTAGTGGCCGCCCGCGACTCCGTTCGCGTTTTCCCGCGGAAAAGTACCCTATGTGTTATTCTGATGTATACCTATAATACTGTTCAGTTTCATCAAAATTCCATCCAGTAGTTTTTACGTGAAAGAGTAAAAAACATCCATATAGCCATACCATACATACATCCATACTCACAAACTTTCACGTTTATAATATTAGTAGGATAAAAATATATAGAGACAAAGCAAGTATAAGCTAAAGGTGGTAAGAGATTAAAAAGTGTAACTTTAGGTATTTAATAACAGCCCTTTAGACAAAGTTCCTGAATTCCATATTCAATTACTTAATTTTAAATTACACGTATTTTATTCCAGGATTGACTGGCTGTCGACCGCGGGTTCGCCTGGGTGCAAGATCGAGAGGTGCGACCTCACCAACTGGGAGTACCTCACCAGAATCGACTACCACGACTTCAGCATACGTTTCTGATACGATTTGTAACATTTTGTATTAAACCCTTTTCATAGCAGTTTACGATTATTTGTGCAGCCAAAACTTTATAAGACACCTGCGTTACCTACTAGAATTTCATTTTAATTAATTTATGATGCACTATAACCAAAAAAAGCAGAAATTTAAAACTGGTACATAGGTATTTAGGTACCTACAAACAAAGTAGCCTTGAGATAAGATTACCTATGAAACCTAATAAAAAAGATCTCTATTCCTCACAGCACAAACAAGAATAGACAGACAAACTTAATTTTATTGTCATAGGTTCTTTTCATTCTATACTTTTCTATTGTTGTCAAAATAAAACTAAGTACCTAAGTAGTGTACTTAATCAGTGGGCTCTTAGGTCTACCAATCCCTTATCACAAATGACTCATAAAGTTTACTATGTTTACCTACAATAAAGTATGTTTACTTATGCTAGGAAAATTTTGAAGCCGACCAATTGTAGGTAACGAGTTTAACTTATCTTCTGCTATCTGCTCGCGCGCAGTTATTTGTATGCATCAATCTTATGTTCTACAACTGCTTTTTTTACTAAGAGACCTGTTACTAATGTCATTTGATTCAGGTTTTTACCACTAGTACGATTGAAATGCGATGCTAGTTTAAAAAGTATTAGGCTCGGTGTTAAGTGGATAAGTTATCCAGGATAACAGTAATTTTTCCTAGGGAATGAGACTTATTCCCGTGGTAAAAGTTGCCTATTTTCTTCCCACGGTGTCGAAATATATCCATTTCAGAATTTATTAAAATCGGTTCAGCCGTTTTGACGTGATAGTGAAACATAGAAACAGAGGGCAAAAAGTATATATTTTGCATTTTTTATATTAGTAAGGAAGTACATGGGGTCGCTTATGATGTACCAATCTTTAACAAAGATTAATTCCACACTCACACTGTTTAGAACAGTAACATAGACGTCCTTTCAAATAAATACAAGATTACCTATACCTTTGATAATACTATCCATACTTTCAATTAAATAGCGATTTACAACCTTATTCAGTTGTGTTATGACTTATATCGTAGGTAAGCCGTAATGAGCAAGAACGTTGAACTGGGTTTATTCCAGTCAAATTGTTTTGTGTATCTCAGAAGTATATTTATATGACGAGTATAATTTACTGTTATAATACATAGGTATATTACCTTTTTGAACCTTTAACTTAGAAATATTTAATTATTTTATATTGTTTATTTTGCATTTCCTTGCGTGAATAAAAGCGTGGGGGCTGTTCCGTTAGAAAAAGTTACCGATCGCCCGCTAACTGTTTACATATGGGTCAAAATCTCAAAACACAAACATAATAATAAGTAATTTCTTTATTATTTTCGTTGATAAGGTTTCTACTGAACCACATTTTACTAACATACTTTACTATCATAACAATATTTACAATAATTGTATCTACTGAGATTTTAATTATTTAATACTAACATAACTTAATACTTT
This sequence comes from Emmelina monodactyla, assembly GCA_916618145.1. Classification (NCBI taxonomy): domain Eukaryota; kingdom Metazoa; phylum Arthropoda; class Insecta; order Lepidoptera; family Pterophoridae; genus Emmelina; species Emmelina monodactyla. The sequence goes on from OU745300.1 coordinate 1,873,799, forward strand.
GAAATATCTAAAATTCAACGTGTTTTGTGCTAAAATACAGAAAATCCATTAAGTAGATAGGTGTAATAGGTACCTACATTTTAACTATCCTATCTACTTAATTATAATTAGAAAAATAGATCGATAGTATTGTATGTTCAATAAATAATTGGATCTTGTATTTTTCCTACTCATATTAAGGAATGACTTAGAATGTAACGTAACTATACACAATAACTTGGATGTACTTTAAGTCATTAAATATGCTTATCTTATTTATTAAAGACTTTAGTACCAAGTATAGAAGGTTAATTTTACTTGTCCCTTGCATTTATTATTTATAATTTTTATGTGTGTTAGCTCAGAACTTTCGATTGGGTAAACCGATTTAATATTTTTTGAAAACTGGTACATCTCGTGTTGTACAGTTTATTTAATTTGATCTAGTTCTGATAACGGTATCCATGTGGGAAAATCATATTCTTAAATTTGCATAGAAGTCCTTATTTTCCAAAATTTCGAAATTATGAAATAAAGCTTGTTTTTGTTTCTTTCATTATCTTGAGATTCGCCTAGACCACATTACCAAGATACAACTTTAGAATATTACATAGATATTCTTAAAGGTACACATAGAACTTTTGTATTTCGGGTTCTAATTGAACACTACACTTGCTATAGGTACCTATGTATATGCTATACATTGTAAGTGACAATTAGCGTGTTTCTTCATTAACGTGGTCGGTACGTTTATACAAAATAAGATCGTAATACTTAATACTTACTTATATCTTTTCTTTTCATCGAATTCTCGACTGATATTTTATATCAAATAAACACATCAAACATAGATACAATATTCACTCATACATTGGAATGTTTGTATGGAACAATATCATAAATCCTCCAAACACAAAACTAACCCTTACAAATAGTCGAAACTATCTTAAAATAAGCGTAAATACTAAAACTTGGTATCACAGAACGGTCCTCATTCTGTCCGATGATTTAACTACACTTTTTCTTCTGGTATTTGCAGCGGTACACTGGAGTCGTCTGGTCTCTTGGCCGCTGCAGTGGCCAGAGCTCTTCTGTGCCTCTTCTTGGTTCGTTCTTTATGGAAGTACAGTCGGAGGTAGTGGCAGGGGAAGACTACGCACTCGCCCGCGGGTTCCTCCGCGTCGATGTACACCCCGCGGACGATCACCGAGTTGGAGCAGTTCAGCAGGATCAGCAGGACTATGCTGATGATGTGGGACGACCAGTTGCTCAGCTTCGGAGTTTCTGTATAGAGATACGTGATGTTTATTATATATTTAATACGAATAAGGAAAATATTTACAATATAATAAAAGCCGTGTTTTAGATAATAACGGTGCATCGTATGAAAGACAAAAATAAGGTATCATCATAAAGAAGACGATCTCGTTAATTATTCCAGTCCAGTCCAGCCATGGTCAACTTTAAAATACCTCCAGAGACCTCAAAACCCCGACAAAAAAGTGTAAGTTAAACGTATTTGTCACAAAATAAACTTAAGTCCATTTCCAGTAACCAGGAACAGTTGGTGCTCAACCAATAAGGCCTCAATTCCCCTTACCCGGAAACAGGTAAGCATCGATCAGCCCCCACATGCCCCGCCACACGTTGACCGTCGCCACGAAGCTCATGAAGTGGTAGACGTCGGCCAGCAGCAGCCGCGGGGCGCCGTGCAGCCGCGCCGCCGCCCAGCGCATGGGGGCCTGCAGCGCGAACGTCACCGCCACCAGCGCGTAGCCGATCCACTGCAGACAGAGAGGTCAGATTGTAGCGTGGGGAAGAAAGGGATGGCGCTACCGGTACCAGATCCACTGCAGACAGAGAGGCGAGATTGTAGACGTGGGGAAGAAAGGGATGGCACTACCAGAACCATCTGGTTCTGGTAGTGCATCTGGTGGATCTCAACTGGAGACAGAGAGGCGAGATTGTAGATATGGGGAAGAAAGGATGGCACTACTGGCACCAGATCCACTGCAGACAGAGAGGGGAGATTGTGGACGTGGGGAAGAAAGGGATGGCACCAGGATAGTGTCGGATCTACTGTAGACAGACAGATAAGATTGTGGACGTGGGAAGGAAGGTAGTACTTTTACCAGGTCCACTGTAGACAAAGACATAACATTGTAGAAAAAGGGAAAGAACGACTTTTACCAGATCCACAGCATTGTAGACGTAGAGTAGGAAAGAAAGGGATTGAACTACTTTTAACAACAAGATCCAATGTAGTAAAAGTATAGCAGTTACAGGAGGAGAGAAAAGGATGACAGCATATCGGTATGGTCTAGTTTTAGAGGAAATCGCCGAGTGTAGTATTTTAGAGATGACACCATTTGAAAAAATATTTTTCGGGCTAACGCCAAACTGAACAAACTATCGTAGAAGATGTCATAAGAAAGTCCTTACAGAATATCATTATTAATTTAAACGTCAAATCGCAAACACGTAGGTAATTACAATAAGACGATAATTCAATAAACTTAAAAGCGTTCAACAAACTTTCCATCACCCAGAAGGTGGGATTTCCCCACCATTATTTGTTTATGAATAGGTCTACGACGTAGCAGCTACGTTTCCCGTAGCGCAACAAAGAGGTAATCAAAAACTAAATAAACACTATTAAGTGTATTGACTGTTCTATTAATAAAGATGAAATTCAGTGGAAAAGGGACACCGGCGCCACCTGTAATTCTTAAATACACTACATTATCAAGATTGTGATAAATAATTAAGATTAAAAGTAAATAACAATATCATATAAATCTAGCTAAAGTCAGTTAATATCTTTATGGCTGCTTTGTTGAATGTTTGCATTGCAAAATCTCAGTACTGGACTTATTTATATACAAAATGTATTAATAGGAATCAGGAAAACTCATCGAATATTCAAATTTATTAATAGGTTTTATTTGCAGATTTGATTCAAGTCGGTAAGTAGGGTTTAGGTTAAAAGCAATCTTTTTTAATTATTGATATTTTAAAATGTTGTTTTATAAATTGCAGTAATTACCTAATTAGTTAACTAGTTTTCTACGTACCAAATCATCAAACAGGAATGTTGCATGATATAAACGTTGGTAGCTGATAAAATTAATTAAATAAACTGTCTATATTTGATAACAATTACTATAACAATGTTCTTGTCTAGTCTCAATGCAAACTGTACGTATGAGTAGGTAGGAAATTCGAATAAGGAACATATTACACTATCAATGTAAATAAATACTGATAAAGTGTATCCAACGTGCTATTAATGTAGCACTGTCTTGCATCTGGCACTATAATTTTGATGCAATTAAGAATTGAGAGTCTATGTCCAAAACTCTTTCTTATTATTATAAAGATATGATTGTCTTATAAAATTTAATTAAATTGAAGTCCTTTTTTTCAGACCAATGATCCATAGTTGGTTAGTTTACAAAATATACAATGTTTATTGTCTTCCTTTTTTTCTAATAGCTAAGACTACAATAATTGGTAAAGTGAACTTAATAAACCTTTTTAATATTACTTGTCTGTAAAACGAGACACTTGAAACGAAATCTTTGTCTCCGTTTGTTCCCACGCAAATATGTTCGCGGAACACGCAGCATCAAGTCTAAAAATACCTCAAATCATTAGCTCATTTACCCCCTTCGCTCGTACACGGCTAATAGGGTAAATGCTCCGGTAATGGGTCAACTGCCATGTTTACTAATAAATGGGTATTTCTGTTGAAAACGCCCACGTGCATAGTCGGCAGGCTGGCGATTCAATGTCAAGAAACATCGCCGTGGTTTCAATCTTTTAACAAGATTATTTGTTGGTAATAACCATTGTATTGAGAAGCATCAGTTGACAGTATTAGCATAGATGTAATATTTAAAAAAATGTATACAGGTGAACTATCATACACAAAGCCTTTTTAATTTAGCATTACGTTTCCGTTTGTTTAATTTTGTATCCTAACTTTGTGAATATGTCAACTGAAATTGCTTGTTTAACTTAAAGAAGGGTTCAAAATAAATCATGTTTTTTGCCACCCCTGAAATGAGCAACTCTTTATCGTACTACAACTGATGTAGGTACACGACCGCAGTCCATTGTTCGTATGATTTAATATTGGTAACGAAAATCGCTCATTTGAAGGGGCACAAGGAGGCCGAAGGAAGCCGCAATTGCGCGAGCGCAACCGACTGACCAGTAATGACGACGATCCAGCGGACACATTGTACTTACATACAATGCACTGAGAGTTATGTTAAAAGCTAATTTATTTACGTATGAATACAAAAAGTGCTAATGACTTTTAACCTTTTATGTATATATGAATCTAGTGACAATGCAATTTTTGGCACACAATGTATATATTTTTATTTTGATCGCGTTGTGAATAGTGCAAATAGTTATAAATTTACTGGTTAAAAGTTAGCACATATCATATCTTGATGAATATGCGACATCTTGTCAAATATTCTCTTAGCTCTTATTGAAATAATTAATAATTCTGGAAATAGTCTGGAGATTTATAAGTATTTTTATTTAAAGTATTTTTTTCATTCCATTTTGCCTAGTAGTGTTTTTTATGTTATGTCGTTTTTTAGTTGGGCGATGTAAATATCATGATAATTTACGTAAGGCTTTTAATGGGTTTTTATTTAGGTTGATAACAGTAACTAGTGCAAAAAACCTTTCATAGTCTATCTGATCTAATCTAGAAAGCCTTACAATTAGTACCTACACGCTGATACATGACAATTGCATTACTAAAATAAAAGGTTTTATGCATATCTACAAATTCTCCAATAAAGCACGTGGTTTAAATCGGTGACTCTCCATCTATTCCTCCCAGGATTTCAAATCCAAGCAGCTCAATTTTAAAGGCCATTGACCTCTACCAGCACGAACTCACCAGTAAGAAGTTCACAGGTCATTGATCTCTCCACCAGCACGAACCCACCAGCGAGGCCAATGACCTCTCTAAACCCCCCAACTCACCAGCGAGATCCAGCAGGAGCGCACCATGTCCTCGGGGTACAGGTACATGTCGAGCAGCGCCCACGACCCGCGCCACACGAACACCACCAGCGACCCCACCACGCCCACGGAGAACACCGAGTCCAGCACGTACAGCAGCGACTCCTTGCTGCTCTGTGGAACAATCAACACGTTAGGACGGCGATTCGTTGCTGCTCTGTGGAACAAGCAACACGTTAGGACGGCGATTCCTTGCTGCTCTGTGGAACAATCAACACGTTAACACGGTCCAATGACTTGATTTCAAACACCTGTCAGTGTGTGGTGCGCGGTTTTAGGCACTGTACACAACTTTGTTTCCAAGCTTGATAGTTTATGAATACGTAAGGGTTGTCTGCGTATGATAGATATCGAATGCGATAAAAAATATATAAAAAGTAGTTTTGTCTAACTAGTTACTAGTGTTACTAGTATAAAATCGAGTTTGCGTTTACAATAACACTCTAATTTTTTTTCCTCGCATAAGAATAGGCATGATGACTGTGAATAAAATACATAAAAATTATGCTACCATCTAATGAAACGTAATAAAATATCAAAAAACAATAAGTTATTATTATAATTAATGCGAGAATAATTATTATTTTTTAAAAATAAATCTTCAAAATACGACAGTCCGCCATGTTATTCTAAACGCCAAATGACGTCACGTTAGAGTAAACAAGTGATCCTAACCTATGTTTTCTTTTTCATCTCGTATGTTTTTCGGATTTTATTTACGATCTACCTGTTATCAGAGTTCAGTTTTATTTCTTGAGAGTTTTGTAACTCATGGAACTTGGAATTTGGAAGAACGTTTGTGTTTGCACTGTGTTTACTCTAACGTGACATCACAATCGACGCCATGACACCTAGGAGCGTTTTGGTGGGAATTTTTAAACTTAAAATTTTAAGTTTATTTTTTTCATATAAATCATGTTTTTTTTCCCGAAATATGATATTCTTTACAATAAGTATACAGGGTGTCCAGGAAACAATGGATAAGCTCTGAAGGGCTAACAGTAGAACTAAAGGTAAGCCTAAAAAATAATTGATAAAAAGTATAACCCTTACACTGCAAGAAATATGGCGCTTTAAAAAAAACTTCATATTTTTTTGACTGTAAAATTCTGAAGAAATTTTACACAAATCAAAAGTTTAACATTATTTTTTGAGAAAAATACTTTAGTTAGACATTTTATTTGATAGTTATTCACTGATGCGGTTAATATTTATTATTTTAGCACAGAAATAATGATGTTATTAAGTGATTTGACCTCGTCACGAGTAAAAATATGAACACAGTCAAAAAAATATGAAGTTTTTTTTAAAGCGCCATATTTCTAGCAGTGTAAGGGTTATACTTTTTATCAATTATTTTTTAGGCTTACCTTTAGTTCTACTGTTAGCCCTTCAGAGCTTATCCATTGTTTCCTGGACACCCGGTATATTTATGAATATGATACAACAGTTTTTCAAAATCTGTCATCATGCCTATTTAAAAACAACTTGTCCGTTTAAATAACTTTATAGTTTTTTAAAAGTTTCAATTAAGCTTGAATTTTTTGTAAACTTATTTTCTACACTGTTTTTTGAGTCGTTCGGTCTTCCATCTAGTTTAAACTACGAGTGCCAGTATCAAGGCTTCTGCCCCATAAGGAGCAAACGCTACTTTCAACTAAAACGTGCACTTTCTCTCCGAGCAATCGGTGTTTCATATCAGATCATCTGATTCAGATCATACTTATTTATTATATTAGTATTTTTTTTTACCTATACATACACACTGCCGAAAATTTAAATAAATATAAATGCAATAGGTAAAACGTTAACTCGGTTAAATAGGTACTAAACATATCTTAGGATCAAGGTTCGTTAGTCAAATCCGCCCTTATTTAGTTAAACAAATCGGAAGCCTAGTGAGATTCGCAATGTAAATGTTGCTATCTTAACTTACATCCTGATATGAGATAAACTGGCTAGATCAAAAAATAATAATAAGGAATATATCATTTTAAAAGCATTAGGGCTATAAGACGTGAAGGTTTCTTGAAGACACTATGAAAGATTGAAATACCTATAAATAACAATATTAAAAGAAAGTTGCCTCATTCAATAAACAAACATAGGAGCCTTTTAAAAGTTATAGTTTTGTGTATTTGTTTTTTATTAGGCACACACAATAACAATATTTTTGTGTTGAATACTCCATTTGTGTAGTAAGGCAATTAACTCGGTATGACTAAAAGGAACGGAGCAGAAAAACGAAAAAAATAAATTGTTTTCATGCGTGCTGCGTAAGCGGTGACAGTTATGCAAAAATCAAAAAAGATTTTTTATCGTTTATCGCCAATAGATCAAGAGCCAGTTTACGTTTTTATTTGATTGAACTTCGCAAGTATGGGCCCCTTTTTATAACGGATACTTTAACGATTCTTACAAGAAGAACAACAAAATTGAAGGTTAAAAAAAAGTTATAGTTTTTGTTGTTTTCATTACGTTAACTATCGTTTACATTTTAGTGAATTGGGTGTTATTTAGCTGAAACTAGGCCTCAGAGTACGAGTATGTAGTCACAAGAGTAAACAGTCTTTGAGACGTAAATAAATACAACCAATAGCTAAAGTTATTACAAAAACGCATTTCACATGGTAATCAAATGTACTACGATTTCTTTAAAACAATTCAACATGAGAGACATCAAGTTTATTTGCGGTTTTGTTAATAAAAATAATTATTATGAATATAAAGTCACATGTTTGAATATTGGAATAACGTCTGATTCACGTGAATAATATTTAAATGCACATTGACGAATAAGTCTATGATCCCGCTAGACCTTCACAGAGCTAGTTAATGGATGAAATATATTTTTTATTCAATCAAATATTCCAATAAATATATTGCAAATGGGTTGTCTAAAAATATTCAGTCCAAAACATATTTTTTTTTATAACACTGGCTTTGTTAATGAACAAATTCCATTCCAATCGAAAATATGAATATGAAGAATACACAAACGTTAGGTTGACTATTTATTTCCCGTCAGACCAGTGTGAGTTACAAATATCGATTTACGTGTTTACACCTGCCTACCCAAGATCTCGATCAGCAATCGTTTTAAACATTTCTCGTGTTAGTGATAGTGAATAATGTGTTTTTTGAACAATTTATAGACACAATAATATCGTAACTATAACGTATTGATAATTTTGCTTTAGTTTAAGATTTACATTTTTACATTTAGTTGTTGCTTTGTAATTTGCTTATTATTTACATTTAACATTAAGTTCTACAATAAATTCAGTAACTTAACGATACTCGTTGGGTTTGGTTATTTACATACCTATACCGCAATTTAGGAAAATAACCCACCCAATAACATTCTAATCTGTGCGGTTTACGCCCGTACAAGTTGTGATGGGAAATAAATAGTCAACTTAACGTTTGTGTATTCTAAAGGCTTCATATATTCGAATGGAATGGAATTTGTTCATTGATCAAGCCAGTGTAATTAAAACACAAAAAGTAAAAATAAAATTGATAATATATCATATTCTGAACTGAAATTTTTTAGACGACCCATTCACAATATATTTATGGACATATTTTATTAGATAAAAAATATCTTTCATCCAGTTCGGAGAAGGTCGTTCTATATTGGGATCCTAGACTAAATGCAAATACCTTATAATTTCATACCTAATTGATCATGAAAGAACGATTAAAAATCTGTATTATACGTACTTCCAATCACACATATCTATTTTAATTTAAAATTTTCATGTGGCCTTGAAATTGGTTTCAACTGATTTAATTTTGGAAGCTTCGTAGCACATGCGTCTACGCCGTAGTCCATTACGTAGAAAACTTTTATGTTACGTTTTTTTCTTTGTTGTTATTCTTTTAGCTACTTAATAATTATATATATAAATATTAGTACAAATCTATGTGTGCGAATTCATCTTTGGTTTCATTTTTTTTGTCCTACCACACTTTAAGTACTAAGCTACGAAATCGATGTGAAGTTTAGTATATTGAATATGTTTTAAATGTGGAATGCTAAATGATTCAATTTCTCATTATAACAGACGGAGAGACACAGATACACATAACTAGTATTAGGATTCTGTATACATCACGTATATAAACAATTCTAGTCGTTTATACAATTGCGTTCACTGCTCCGAGCTCGTGGAACGAAACTGTCATAATTGAGCAGTTACGATGCGTACGGATCGGGATCAAACATGCTGCACGTATTCATGTGCAGTAAACTTAACGTTGTAAGTCGCAATTCTGCTGCCGACTGACGTTCATGCAACATATATGTGTTGTTCCGTGTGTATTGCAGGAGGTGGTACCAACCGTGCGGAACATGGTGGGCACGTCGAAGTAGTCGTGCGGCGAGTCGATGGCGACGGCGAAGGGCACGGCGACGATGTTGCGCAGCGCCCGCAGCGCCGCCAGCGCCAGCGCCGCCGCGGCCGTGGTGGCCAGCAGCGTGCGCGCGCTCGAGCCCGCGCACTCGTTGAGCAGGTTCCACACGCCGCGCCACGCGCCGATGCACGCCACGCCCGCCACGCACGTGTACAGCCGCGAGCACACGTAGTAGCGCGCGCGCCCGCGCTCGGGCCGCAGCCGCCGCGCCAGCGCGCCCTGCAGCACGCACAGCGCCAGGTCCAGCAGCAGGCCGGCGCCCGCGCACAGCGCCGCGCTCGCCACGGGCCGCGCCGGCAGCACGTACAGGTCCATCAGCGACCACGTGGCCCGCCAGTAGAACACCACGGCGGGCGCCACCACCGCGCTCGCGAACACCACGTCGGCGAACTCCAGCAGCGCGGCGTGCGCGCGCGAGCCGCTCGCCAGCGTGTCGGCCAGGCCCGCCGTGCTCCCGCGCATGTCGCCGCCCGAATGCCGCCGCCGACCGCGCCGGCCCCTAATCGCATTACTCCGCCTCCCGCCGCCGCCGCCGTGACGCGCGATCCTGCGACGCACTTGCCGATTGCAGCACTTTCTCTCCTCGCTGATAACGAGATCACAATGCCTCCCCGACCATCTCACAGACGGACACAACAGACTCGCTATTGAACTTGGAGGTCAAAGTCAACAGCGGACCGTAGGCGAACGGTTTTGACGAAGACAAACTTGTTGTCCACCCACACTTGGGCATTCAGGCATTACGGAAGAGTTCGTAGCAGACATTTGTCGTCCTTTGTGTGGCTCTAGAAATAATGTTTGATTTATGACGATGAATTCAGCAGCGGAATCCGCTGGCGAATAACGTAATCCTAAAGATGTGTTCACGAATTTTTTTTTATGTAAATGTTTGGTCTGTGGTCTCCCGACTAGGGTTTTTTTTATGTTTCAAGCATTATATTGCTCCATCCTGTTGCCTACATGATGAAATAAAAATATTTAGTTCTTCTTCTTATTAATATAAGCGTCTCAGTGTTTCTTTTATATTTAGCATTCCATATATCCTCCAGAAATTATTGCAATATAATAAACGCAATTCCGCTGTAAACGTTTTCTTCTTCTGCTTTTCACTTTAAGATAGGAAAACACTGCTGTTTGCAATTGAACCCTTTTTAACCTTACTTTTCAATTCCTGTAAGAACTACTTCTACTATTAGGTATTATTATAGTCTATTAAATGTTTATTTTCTTATATTTTAGCTTGGTTTTCTCTATGTACAGTGCCTAACCCAATGACCCTCGCGCTGACAGATGTAATGGGCGTCGAATCAGGCCTAGAGACTCGCCACTAAGTACCAGCTTCCTAAGAAACTATCAAGTGGATAATCTCATTAGGACCTTGACCTTATCTGTTTATAATCCTTAACAAGCTGATTGTAATCCAAAAATTTTAATTAGTAAAGTTTACCTAATTGGTGATGTTGCGGATGAAATGTTCATGGAATATAGGTATATTTTTAAAAATAACTATTAGGTATAATTGAAAATTATAAGGTTGATTTGCATTCGAAGAGATTACCAATGGCCATTAAGTCCACCATTGATGAACTAAGTAGAACATACATTTGACACTAATAAATGTAAAGGAAATATAAAAATAATAGCAGCATGAGCAATTTTTAAAAACAGAAAGAATGTGTTTAATGCCACTTTGCTACACGTAGAAACACATATTTGCTCAATATAAAAGATAGGTTGTGAAACATGTATACGAGTCCAAATAATGAATAGGTTTTGACCAGCCATAATGAAACATCAGGTAATGAAACACGCATGCCAATTTTAAAATAAACTTAACTTTATTTTAACCTCTTATTAGTGGTCCAGTAGTGGACGTCTAATGGCTGATAATGATGGTTAGTTTTGCAACTTAAATGCTTACCATATCACTTTAACAAACTTTAATTCTGCGTATACTGGCCATGTCTTCCTATACATATCCATTTCGACCTTTATATTTTTCCATAATTTATACTAATATTATTAAGAGGACAGATTTAATTTTTTGTTTGTTTGTTTGTTTGAAATGAATAGGATCCGAAACTACTGGACCGCTTTAAAAAAATCTTTCACCATTCGAAAGCTACATTATCCAGAAGTAACATTTATTTCATTTTGGAAAAAATAGGGTTCCGTAAGATACTGCCACGGAAAAAAGTTGCGGGTAAAACCGCAGGGCCGAAAGCTAGTACTTTATATGTATAACCAACCTTGGCAGTGAACCTGGTGTGGAACAGATAGGTGGCCTCCTTCCCGTCCGTCACTAGGAAGTACGGCGGCGCGAGGAAGTTGCGCGACGAGCGCAGGCACAGCATGCAGCAGTACAGCACCAGGACTGTAGCCAAGTACACCAGCGCTCTGGGGAATAAAGGAAGTGAGGGTGAAGATTCTTTTAGAATTCTATAACAACAAACTTAGAAATCAGCTACTTACGATTTCAATTAAAATCATTAATCATATAGGTAACTAGCGACCCGCTTACGCTTCGCAATGGTGTAATTTTGCCGACTTGCTCACGAACCATTGCATTTTTGCTAACTTAAAAAAGTTTGTACTTACAAATTTAAATGAATAAATACCCTCAAATTTAGAGAAAATCGCATTTATATCCGTTACGTACTTTAGGAGGAGTTAGCAGCCAAACATACAAACAGACAGAATTAGCGACTTTGATTTATACTGTGTAATGATGATACTTAGAAGGGGCTTCTAAGTATAGTTATAGCTTAGACAGGAATCTTCAACATAATGAATTGCAAAATATTCGCAAAATTGCTTAATCACTTGATTTACCCAAAAATACCCCTGTTACTTCGTCTCTACTGTTTAGTAAGTACCCCCGTGTCATCTAACCTGTGGTCCTTGTTCTCATCCGGCACCACGGCCTCGACCATCATGTCCAGCAGTCCCCACCCCCCGCGCCACTGGCTGATGCTGGCCAGGATGAAGACGTAGGTGTACAGCCGCGAGAGGAGCCGCTCCAAGAGGTACCGCCGCACGCTGTGGTGCACGCTCCACGCGCCGGCCGAGCGGGCTAGCAGCATCCATCTATAGGGGAAAGTAGGAAGAAAAGAATAGAGAAGCTTTTTTCTACTCTGAATTGGAGTCTACGCAGCGCGGGTATCAACTAAAAAAATATATATCGTTATAGATAAAGGGTAGAGAGAGTATTTTTAATACTTTTGAATGATTTTAAGTAACCTTAAATAAATATGATTTTTTGAAACACCTGTGTTAATATTGTTTAAATAAATATTGTACTAAAGGTATGACAAAAAATGAGAATGAATGTAACATAATAATAAGTAGGTACCAACATTGTTTGTACAGTCCGAAAATTTTAAAAATAAATATTCAATTTGACATTACATTCAATATAACCATCAGAGTCATCATTGCAAAAATATAGCAAACACACAAAAATTTAAATGAACATGAAAAAAAGTGAACCTATTAAGAACTTTATGTCTTTTAAGGAATATGTAAGCAATACCATACATATTTCATTTTATTGTAAAAATGTTTTTTTTTCCTTTAAGTATATAACGGTTTAAAAAGACCACTTCCGAAGCCTGAAACCATGTATTCTGGAGCCCCAATAGTAACTAAATTCACTAACAGTAACAGTATACTCAGAAAACCAAATTTAAAAAAGTTATTAATGATTGAAAAGTCATATTCGCCGCTTGAAATCATCGCTCACACATCAACTGTTGGTTCAGGTGCGATTATTTACATTGCAAATTAAATTAAAACCCTATTTAATTTCAAATCATCGCAAAATCTGATAGTATAAATGCAATTTTGAACAATTACGTAAAAAAAAATTTTTTTTCTGTTAATCCGAAAAACAATTTTTTTTGCTCAAAACGTAACCAGTACCCCTCCAGGAATGCCCAATTTTTGTTTTCGGAAAGTTCTTTTACACCCCGTATAAACCCTTATAGAATCGCAGCAGTTTTCACTGTTTTTTGTTGTTGCAATACAATGTTGTTTGCAATTTAATGTAAAAAATGATCGTTGTCTTTTTTATGACATAGGGAGCAAACGAGCATGCGGGTCACCGGATGGTAAGTGATCGTCGGTTTTCTGTGCGACGGTGGTATTTCACCGGTAGAGTCAGGCCAGTAATCGCTGCAGACCAGAGCCTACAGCTAGACTCTACCACTCGTCTTCATGTTAATGATATTAAGGAAGGCAGAGCGTGGCACGAGACACTAGCTTTAAGGCTATTTTATTTGGCTCGGATTTTGCTATCAACCCTCATTGTGTTTAATTAGAAATGTCTGAAGCAGTGAGTGCTAACGCGTAGTTTCTTAGTGTCCATGGTCTGCAGCAGAATTTAGATAATCGTTTCTTAGGCCCACTTGCAGAAAACGTTTTAACCTCGGGTTAGCTTTGGGTTAGCTAACTCAGATTTAAATGGCGCCACCATCGATTGTAACTACTTCTCATTACAATCGACGGTGGCGCCATTTAAATCTGAGTTAGCTAACCCGAGGTTAAAACGTTTCCTGCAAGTGGGCCTTAATGCATTATTATAATCTGTGTATAGCTTTATTTCATATCTACCTACTAGCCTGATACTTTGTATGAAATCTATACTCAACATTATAAAAAGGAAGATTTCATTGTTTGTTTGTTTGAATTGAAAAGCTCTCTAAATACCAGGACGATTTTAAACGGTAGGTGCATTATTTGGGAGTACCACGGGGAACCTAAACAACTTGTTTACATTGTTTCTAAATTATTTTGCATGTATGTCAAAGACATTGTCACAAATAAATATTTGTATTAAGTAGATATAAAAATTAGTAGGTAATAAAAATCCTGCACCATGGAGTTTAACGCACACTCTTATTATCTTAATTGCCGACTAAGAAATCGTGTTTTTAACGTTCATATTTATAACTACGATTATACCATCCCGCAGCGTACATCGCAACTCATTTTCTCCTTACTATTCGATTATAAATGTAAAGTACTCTGTACACACTACATAATTCAGTTACTTGGCAGTAACTTTTTTTTTTAAATTCCTTTCATCTAATACCTGAGTAGAGAAAACGACACATGCACGATAATGCCCAGCAAGTACTGCTGCGCGTACGGGAACAGCTCCGGGTACAGTTCCATGACGCCCCAGGTGCCTCTCCAGCATGACACCACCAGCGGGGCCACCACCACACTCGCGAACACCGCGTCGGCTGAAACCATTTATAGTTTTTTTTTATTGACATGTTGTTTAAAGACGAAGACGGGTAGTGTGCAAATACGGTGAATATTTAAAAATGGAGTTCCAATTCGGAACTTGGAAATTCCTGGAAAATTAGAAACATTACCTAAGCGTTTTTTTGCGTTACAAATAACTACGTTTTTTACAAATAACTTTAATAAAGTTTTTTGTATGAATAAATAAGCTTGTTCTGTTGATACTTATGCCCATTTACAAAAACCGCAATCTAAATTGTTTATACAGGGTCTGTCGTAATGAATGGATAACCCGTTACCTACAGTTGATCCGGATGTGAGGCTATAAGAAAATGGTGTCTTCTTGCCAGGGTTGTCAACCATAAGAAAATGGCGTAGACTTTTAAACTTTTTTATAAATTTCGCTATTTTTTTCATTTATTCCGCTGCCATTTCTTCAAATTTTGATGTATTTGTATAATTATTTTAGTATTATACTGCTGAAGACGTGTATTATGTAATTTAAATACAATTTTAGGTGTTATTCACGTTGAACATTATCAAAATACTCATTTTAAGAAAAATATTTCCAATTTTTTTTCTTTATGTCAACTTTTGATCATCTCCTGTGGAAAAAAAAAGTATGACGTTATAGCTGCCCATGTTCTCAATAAATTGTCTAGTATGTGTAGATTCTAAAAAGGTATAACGATGTGTACTTTACAAGCAACATTAAGTTACAGGAGCGAGAACACTAATCAAGGTCGGAATTTTTATTTTTCATGTTATGTTATAAATGGTTGTAAAACTTCGTCATAAAGATTTTATTCTATCAAGATACTTTGCACAAACACAATCGGGCCACTAATAGGATATTCAGAAGAAAACCCGGTTGTTTTTGGGAAAAAAATAACATTACTTCACGATAATAATGTAATGAAAATGTACAAATGAAAATTGTTGTGCTCTAATAGTTACATGCGACAAACATGTTGCGACAAGTTTGTTCGAAATTGAAACGGATTTAAAAAATCGAACAAAGACCGCATTACAAAGAAAAGTGGAAAAAATTAGAAGGAAATCGTCCTTCCATAAATGCATTGTGCACTTTAATGAACACACGGTAATCAGGATGTCGCACATTTGGATATCTTACACGATAAACACTAGAAGCTCTATTGGTGCTGCCATTACATACACCGTAAATGTAATGCATGTTCGCGTATTCGGCCGGCGTATACTGTTGCGGCATGATACACAAACTACACAAAAACTTTTCCAAAACAACAAGTTCAATCGATAGCACAACACAATGTCCGTAAATGTGAGCAAAGTCATCAGTATCACCACGTTATCAAGTCCAAATCACAAGGAAAATCATAGTCAAATATTAGAAAGCAGTAACAAATTGACGAAAATAGTGGCCCCGATTCTCAAAACACTCTCTAAAACTAAATAAAAAATATCGCTGTCACTTTCTCATGCTTCGTATTAGAACAAGACAGGTACATTGGTCTCACTAAATTTAGTCCACATCATTGTGAAATTGAACGAAATGCGCTGAGGACTAGCCTAAAATTGCCTTCGCCGTGTCATATTGCACGTACATTTTAGTTTGACAGGACTAAAATGATTACCTGTCTCTGTCTTATTGATGTGTAAGTGACAGCGATAGTTTTAGTTTAGTTTAGAGAGTGTTTTCAGAGTCGGGGCCAATGTGAACAAAAGGACATGCGATGGTCAAAATCACACTGATGTGATGAGTACCCTTTTCTTTGTAATGCGGTCTTGTTCGATTTTTTAAATCCGTTTTAATTTCGAATAAACTTGTCGCAACATGTTTGTCGCATGTAACTATTAGAGCACAACAATTTTCATTTGTACATTTTCATTACATTATTATCGTGAAGTAATGTTATTTTTTTCCCAAAAACAACCGGGTTTTCTTCTGAATATCCTATTAGTGGCCCGATAGTGTTTGTGCAAAGTATCTTGATAGAATAAAATCATTATGACGAAGTTTTACAACCCTTTATAACATAACATGAAAAATAAAAATTCCGACCTTGATTAGTGTTCTCGCTCCTGTAACTTAATGTTGCTTGTAAAGTACACATCGTTATACCTTTTTAGAATCTACACATACTAGACAATTTATTGAGATCATGGGCAGCTATAACGTCATACTTTTTTTTTCCACAGGAGATGATCAAAAGTTGACATAAAGAAAAAAAATTGGAAATATTTTTCTTTAAATGAGTATTTTGATAATGTTCAACGTGAATAACACCTAAAATTGTATTTAAATTACATAATACACGTCTTCAGCAGTATAATACTAAAAGAATTATACAAATACATAAAAATTTGAAGAAATGGCAGCGGAATAAATGAAAAAAATAGCGAAATTTATAAAAAAGTTTAAAAGTCTACGCCATTTTCTAATGGTTGACAACCCTGGCAAGAAAACACCATTTTCTTATAGCCTTACATCCGGATCAACTGTAGGTAACGGGTTATCCATTCATTACGACAGACCCTGTATTTCTTACATAAAACCATTTAAGGTATACCTATAATCTCATTAAAGGTAGCATAGAGACTGTTTTATATATTTATTTTATCCTTATCATAGAAACACACAAAAAAAACATATGGACAGTTTACCTACTAAATGCAAAATTCTTAATACCCTTAGGCCCACTTGCAGAAAACGTTTTAACCTCGGGTTAATGGGCCTTAGTATTTTTACCATCTAAAGTAGTCTATACCTATACCGTAACTTATCTGGTCGCAGCTGCAGTCCTCGTCTGCCAGCGACGCCGTGGACGCTGACTGCGGACCCTGCTGCTGCAGCTTGATGCGCTGGCCCTTGTCGATGAGGGTCACCGACAGGTTTGTCTCCATCTGGAATAAAAAAAAAATTTTTTTTTTTTACTTCATCTGGAATAAAAAGTATTTTTCCGTTGCTGAGCTATAGCAATTGAAATTTATGGTTTGTATTATTCTCGCTTTTAAATTTGCCTTCGTAGATAGAAGCTGAATCCGTGACTGCGTTTTTTTTAATTTGTGTACGAAGGTGTTATATGACAGTAGGAAATGGATCAATCGTCGCAATTTAAAAACAAAAACACAACCTGCATCAGCAAACTATCGTAGGTTATTAAACCCGGCCGTTACATTTTTGTTTTTATTTATATGAAAACTAAATATTAGAAAGGGCCCGAAAAAAGTTTGTGACGGACATGAAATATATAAGATCTACTATTCCAAAAAAAACTGAATTCTGTAAGACTTACCTTTGTTTTGGCGTTTTTATTTTTGTCGCAAAAGTCTCTTGGGATCTCGAGCTCACGTCTTTAATTATTCATTATATAAAGGTCAGGGAAACTGGTTTATTGTGAATATCACGAGCCTATAAAATTTACAATGTGTTTATATAACATTTGGAAAAAATATTAATGTTTACTAAAATAAATTTGGAAAATTACAACTTGTTATAATTTTGTGCCAGGCCTGCTTGTGAGGTGTGACTTGAATTCTAAAAGAAACACTTAAAATTGAGCTCTTTGTTCTGAGTAGAGGGTTCAGAGTTGAATGCCAGGTAAGATCCTGACCTATGAACTATTAACGTCAAACCTTAACAGTAACTAAATTGGTTGGTAGTTACAATAAAGACAATGGTTAAAGGCACCGTGGTTACCTGTTTCGGGTGTTTGTATAAAGCAGACATCGCTTGCAATATACTTAGGATAGAACTATCAATGCTGGTTTTACAAAGCATAACACTACTTGACACAAGAAGAATAAGGAATATAATAAAAAAACTAATAATGCACACATTCAGACGCGGCGACTGTCAACAGTGATTACAATTCCGAGTTTTGAAAGTATATTGTGCATTTTACACACAGAGACATTCAACATTTCAAAACCAGTTTTTTATTAAGAACCTAGATCACTCCATTTAATAACGAGTCAGTTTATGACGGAGCCCAATATCGAATCCTTGATCCGAGAGTTGGGACCACCTGAGATCGCACACGATCTGCGGATCGGTCTCCAACCTGCGTCCCAATAACAATGATATGCAATCGATGTCAGTGATGCAGAACAGATCGTCGATCGATCTCATCATTGTAATAAAATGTCAGTTTTACCAATATTTAAAACGTTATGCCTAAATTTTAGCTATTAATTTGTCTGAAAATAGTTTAATATACGTAAATAACATACATCTTATGTAATTGGCTCGGAAAATTCTAAAGATCGGTTATTGGGATGGCGGTTGGCACCATTTTCATACAAATATGCCAGAAAAAGATTTTTGCCTCCCATGGATCGTTCGCGTCTTTGGATTGGTTTCACAATCTGTAGATCGTATATTGAAACAGTTTTAAGAAAATTTGGATCCGATTGTCAATCTTAGATGCCTAAAAGTGGATTGAAATCGTATATTGGGACTGGGCGTAAACTACACGTGACGTGAACTTTTTTATCTGAAAGCTAAGACAGTTGGTGTTTGAAAATCAGGATCTGTATTCTACGCTAGTTAACAAAGACTGATTAGAAAAAAAATATCGCAGTTCTCTTACACTTGTATGAATGGGAAAATGGGTTGGTTTACAATGTTGTTATAGATATTACGTGAATAAGGTGTCATGCTAACATACAGACGGAATATAGAGTTTACTTTATTCAAAGCACACCGAATGGCTTACGCATTACAACACTTTTTTTTTGTTGGTCCAGGAAAATGCCTACCCGCCCCACCAGGGAAAGGAGACGGGTTATGTCGGACTCGCACTCGCAGGTAATCGTGAGGGGTCGGGTGGTGCGGCGTGGCGGCCGCGGCATCCGATCCTTCGCGATTTGGATTGGAGGAGGGTTAAGGAAGGGGTGGTCCTAAAGCTAGTGTTATGACAAGGACTATGGGGATGCCTCGTTTTCGCAAGGGCGTCTTTAATATTTGCTCAATATAATTTTCCAAATGTTTTTTTAAGTAAGACTTAGCACCTACTTAGTATCAAAAGCCTTCGACGTGTTACTTCGATCGTTCGTCGATTACCTGAGACAAAGTTTATTAACCCGAAATCGTTATGTCAACAAATAGAAAAGAATATTTCATTGTTATGTATTCAAATACTTTTTATTACTTCACATATAAATTAAATAGGTATGTTAGGTGTTCTTTTCAAGTATCTTTTGCAACACATTTGTGTGTTTTTACGGTTCTCATTCACATGCAAATGCAATGAATTTAAATACATATTATCTATTATAATTTGCATGACACTAGGTATAAAATACGTCGGTAGCTATTTTAGTTAGGAGTAGGTAGATTTGGAAAAAGGTAACTAAACATTTATAGGATTTTAGATTTTTTAGGTCTACGACTAAAACCCTAAAGTACGTTAAAAGGTTTTTTGTAATAAAGGTAAAACTTAGTAAAACTGAATACTTACAGAGCGTTTGGTAAAACTCCAAAAATAAATTTGCAACATGCAAATATTTGTTTAAAATAAAAAAACACTAACACTTATAATTAAAAATTGATTGAACAAAATAATTTAATTTTAAATAAAGTTTTCTTCGGTAAATGTTGAGGCAAGCAGTTAACTAGTCCGGGTAAAGTTCTCTGAGCGAATGTTACTGTTTAAGGCCTCAGCGCTACGAAGGTCGAACATAGGGCTGACGCCGGCCGGCACAAAAAAACTGTTGATAACGACATGAAATACCTCCCTAAAAAAGATTTGCATATTAAAAAATAAATAGTTGGTACAGTCATCTGCGATCTCATACAAAAATACCTTATATGAAAGGACAGATAGCAGAGTGAGTTGTATGTGCTTAACTTTAGTCTCTTAAACAGACGCACTTGAAAATATATTCAATTAAATGAATGCGTATTACCTACATTTTAAATTAAAAAAAATATAACCTTCTTACCTACAAAAAAAAATGCCTTACTTATATTTTATCTTTAACTCATAGAGTTTCTTCATATTATTATAACAATTCATAGTAATAAAAAAACTCCAAATTATAAAGATAGGTACCCGTTTATTTCATGTCATAAATAAAACAATGTAGGTTAAGGAACGAAATATGTTCCAATTTCTTAAACTTTAATCTTCTAATTTATTTTGATAACTTCAGCCAAAATATTTATCTGACGTATAAAAAGAGTAGGGTACCTACCTATGTTCTGTTTTCTGTATACTTAAATTTTGTTCAAAATAATAATTCATTAAAAAATGTGTCAAATTTTATTGTATAACTTTTGTTTTCGTATTCTAAGTAAGTAAGTTACTTAATGTATTCATAGCTAACTTATTCTTATGATCAACGATGTCATTATTTTAAAACGTAGATTTCTATATTATGGGAAACCTGTTATTGGTAATAATGCCGAGTAAATATTGTTAACACGATAATTGATCACAGGAAATACTGTTGGTTTTCTTATTATATAAATAAATAATTAAAATTACCATAATTTGGCATGGACAAATGCGCTTACTTACTGTGTTCCTATTTAACTTGTGTATTTTTATCGATATAGGTATGTAGTTGGTACTTCTAAAACTTTCAAGAAACTATATCGAGACTAGCTGACCCCGCACACCATATACGTTGTTTTGCCATATAAATAATTTTATCACTTAGGGGTATAAAAAATAGATAGTAGCCGATTCTCGAACCTACTAAATATGCATATAAATTTTGGTAAAAATCGGTAAAGCCGTTTCGGAGGAGTAAGGTAACTAACATTGTGACACGAAAATTTTATAAATATCACTTTTTGCAATGGTACTGTAATACTAACTGATGAGTACAAATATTAATATGTATTTAGAAAATTATGTAGGTACCTACATTTTTATATAAACCTACAGGGTGATTCATAAGTATCTCTCGACCCAAAGCAAATATGCTCTTAACAATAAGCAGAAGCCATTTTTAAAGTAAATGCACGTAAGTAAAACCTATTTATTTTTTTAGTTGGCAAAAAAATGTACAGTTTCATAATTTGCCAGCATATTATTTCCATACAAAATTAATTTAACGAAAAGTACCTACGTCTATTTCGATAAAAATACTTTCACATATTAATATAAATACATGGCGGACACAAACCATGGCTTTTGGATCGATAGCCATTTATGGATCACGCTGTATAGATTGAT
Source organism: Emmelina monodactyla (assembly GCA_916618145.1). Taxonomy (NCBI): domain Eukaryota; kingdom Metazoa; phylum Arthropoda; class Insecta; order Lepidoptera; family Pterophoridae; genus Emmelina; species Emmelina monodactyla. Next base: position 1,895,668 of record OU745300.1, read on the forward strand.
TACATTTTAAATAGCGTGTCTTAGACAAATTGCTAAGTTAAGACTGTCACGCCTTGGTTGTTCTACATAGGGCTCAGTGAATTGTGATCAGCTAATGATCGGATAGGAAATTGGTAATAGAAAACTTGACCTTTAATTTTAAGGATGAGTTGGTATTTTCATGTCAAGGACTAAGGTTTCTCGGAAAATAATCTGGTTCTTATAAATACTGTAGATATAAGATTTATCTGAACATCATAATAGGATCAAAAGGTATTAGGACAGTGACAAAGCTCTCTCCTAGTGTTTGAATATAACTACTTATGTGCGAATTTTATTCATAGATTTGATTTTATTATCATATCTTCTTTACACATCACCATCATTACATTATATAAATCCAAGTCGCTAATCCTGTCTGTTTGTATGTTTGTTGATAATTGCGATTGGGACAAATAATGAAGTTGCAAAATGGTCACGACAGCGACTGAGGCTTTATAATCCTCATTTATTATTTATTTATTGTTTATTATCATTATTTTATATTTAAATTTATTTTGCTAAACCAGATCTGAACCAAATCAAATAATATTTATCCAATAAAAAAAAATATTCATGAATGCCGCTATGCCAGTACGTTTTGATATTTTCACGCTACACCCTCTTTTTAAAACGAGAATGAATCTCATCAAATTTGTAAAATTTTTGTAAAAAGAAAACGTACCATTAACGTTCTGTAATTTAAATGTATTTTTCCTTTGAATTTCTCATTAAACCTTAATTCGTTTGAAATCATTATGGTATCGCTTATCTAGTTGTAGCTTATTAATCTTATTTGAGTTAGGCTAATCCTAGCTCATGTGATCTAGTCTAGGTAATAAACAACACATGAATAAATACTAGTTTATTAACAAAACACGGGTTCTCTTTCAATACAATGTATGCATGTTTATTTAGACACTATACAACGTGTTACATATAAATTGTTTATCAACAATACACATGAGCGAGCCTATACGAAACGGGTCAATGATGAACTTGCAATATTTGTTTAGGATACAATTTGAAGCTCAAAAAATAGGTATTCAGTACCTACTATGAGCGGCCACTAGCCGTAAATTGAACTGGTACTTTTTGCATTTATTTTAGTTGTTAAGGTTTAACAAATAGGTAACATTAAAATGTTTCCAATTATATTCTATATTTATTTATGCCCCCACATAGTTTTTTTTATTATGTACGACAATTTAATGATTACTAAATAACATTGACACAGTTGAAAAGTTATTTGTAAGACAGACGGCATTAAAACCATCAACGAATGACCGCTCACAGTAGGTACATAGTAATTTGCACATTGTTTAAATATGATTTTACTGATTGTGCATATAAGTATAGGTATTTGAATAAAGGCCTAGCAGCACAGCCATATTGTTTTAAAGCAAATATAATTATTTCATATAGCACATAATTAAATCATTAATAAAAATAGCACATCAATATACACTTTTTTAACTTTAAAAAATGATCAAGCATAGGTTTTAAACCAAAAATTTAACATTAGGATGAATAAAAAATAAAAATAAACCGATGATATTAGGTAACTATATTGCAAAAAGTGTAACCTTATTTTGTTTATATAAGTTAAGTAAGTTACATCAATAATTATTTAAGTATTATAATAATAATAATAAAGGCACAAGTATAGAAGATTATGTTATTTAACACACGAATAAAAAAAGATACAGACATGCAACAATCTGTCGAAATTAGTAATTGATAACTTCATTAACAGATCAAATATACATAGTTTCTATTGTTATATATAATTTTACAATATACCTGTGTGATATTTATGTTTGTAAAGACTGAGTTACAATAATATTTGATATAGGTATTAGGTAGTATTACTGTTGTTCTAACAATACGATTCGGTACCAATTTCATATCAATTGTGCAAAGTTTTGCTACTGCAATTTAGGTAACGTATGAATATTTTATTGGTGTGTATTTTGCTTGTAGCATTATTTTATAAATTGTCAGTATCGCACACTATTCCAGTATTTTATGTAAATCAAGTCCAGATTTTTTTTGTTGGCAAAATTTTTTTACCTTTTCGGTCAACCTAACGATAGGATAGAGCCACAAGATATGTATAACTCTCTCTTTTACTTCTACGAATTGTCTTTGAATTTGCAACATTACTGATAAATATCTATATTTAAATGAGGAAAACAATCTCTCTCAGAAGTTTATCATTGTTTCTTATGAACTAAATGTTATTTGTTTCTTTATTATATGATAAGTACCCACATATCAATCCTAACGAATTTATTTGCACTGTATTTTTACACACACAGATTAGGATTCATGAAAGCTGAACAATGTACAGCAAATCATAAAAACTACATTAAAAAAATTCTTGAATCTTGGTATTCTAAATTGCAGATTTTGACCGTTTTAAAACATTGCTTTTCTACATAAAAATAAGGTAAGTACATCTTGTTCTTCGTAAATGTTTGTTTTGATAGGTATGTGAGGTATGTCGTTAAAATAATCTAGATTTCTCATACAGACTTTACATTAACATGAACAATGAATACAGAGCCTCAAAAGATAATTAAAAGAAAAACTATAGGTATCAATTAACAACAATCATATTTGGCTTTTTAATCAAAACTTTGCCACTCTACACCTTTTTAAAAAACACAGAATACCTACACTGCCTAGCCACAATAAAAGCACTATTAAACTATTGTCTGTTAAATAAGTAAAAAAACAGAAAAGTTCTTAGCGTAAGGATTATACACTGTTAAAGTTTTTTCAATAATATTGTTAAAAAATGTAATTTGATCGACATTGAACTTGACCACAAAAGAATTCGATTTGAACACAAAAAAACAATGCATTCATCTATTGCGTGAAACGCGGAAAAGTTTAGTAAAAACTGTTATTGTCTGTTAGTCTGTAGGTAGATCAATCTCGAATCAGTACCTTTTATGAGATTTTTAAACTATGTCGCATTAAAACTTAAATACCTAACTGATTTTGATTCACTTATTTTGATATGTCAGAAATGTGCTTTACGGTAGGTTATACATATGAAAATTATATACAGTCAAATAAATACAAAAGTCGACTTTGTATGTTATTTTACCAGATTAATAAGAGGTCATAGTACCTTGATATATTACCCTTAGCATAAGCTATAACTATGTTTATCAATGAGCGGTTTGGAATCTCTCTCTAGTCAAAACTACCATAGAACTATTATTTGCAAACAATAATTAAAACCCTCTACCTACATTCAACGTCCTACTTCTAACACGTTTTATAATTCAACAATTTTTTTAACTCCCTTGTATTTTTTAGATTAGCACTTTGTTTTTCTATTATTGTAATACTTGGCGGGCGAATAACGATTTTCAAATCATGTTTTTCTTCAGAGCAAAAAATATATGTTTTGAAAAACTAACTTCAGTTTAAGATAATAAGAGCATTTTTTTACAAATGGCAGATTTTATTATTTAATCTCATCATTAATTTAAAAATTCTTAGATAGAATAGCTAAAAACATTGTAGAAGTTAAAAATTTCTGAACAAACTACCTAAGATACTTCAAAAACTGTAATTAGATTGGTATGTTAAGTATTTTGTTGTTTTGTAAAATAAGATATCTCATTCTTTGAATTCTTCCTTTGTTTTGCTCTCGACTATTCTTCTTGGCTGTCAGGCATCGGGCTTCGGAACAGAACTCCCGTCTTCGCATAGAACACGTATATTATCCTAATTCACAACACGGTAAGCTCAATCCTCTTTACCTCGACTAAGACTAAACCTACGATGAAACTTGAAAGGTTTCTTCTTCTCCGGTTTCTCATCTGGAGGTTTCTCCGTTAGATTGTCAGCGCTTTTGGCAACTTGGACACTCTTCCGTCTATTCTTCATGGATTTGACTAGTTTGTAGAACTTCCCTTTCCTCTTGACCGGGTCTGGTTGGTCGATGGTGTCTTCTTCTACTTCTACGCTGAATTCTGATGATATGTCACCGAGGTCCTCGACGCTTTGGCTTTCGATTCCTTTGGCGTGCGGCACGTCCAGCCTTGTCTTGGATGAAGCCGGTTTTTGGTCGATTTGTGGTGGTATGGGTGGGGCGTCGGGGTCTATGCACTGTAAAATATATGTTTTATTTAAATAACAAGACTTATCAAAAGAGATGAATATAGAGGTCGAAATAAGATTGGTCTACAAAAATGAGTGTCGTAGACACGATACCTCGTGGAAACAAAGAAAGTTTTTTTGTGAATATTATAACTGCTGTAGACTGGGGTATAGCTTCTTGAAAAAGACCCCTGCCAATAAACAGACGTTTTAGGGCTGTCACTCACATCTTCCAGCGAGATCCTGTAGGGCGGCACCTGCTCGGGGTGTCGCCAGGGCTTGTAGTACGGGGAGTCGGTGAGCGCCTTCCAGCCGGGGTACTTCCTGGCCGCGGCCTGCAGCTGCTGCACCAGCCGCGGCGCCAGCTGGGCCGTCACTCTGGATATACACGTTTAAAGCTGAGTTGAATTAGCTGCCGGAATAGTAGCATTAGATATGGGAGGAACTATATAAAAACGAAATTGCCAGAATACGACAGCTAACTACATTTTTATAGTTATAGTACGTTCGCGTTAAGAAAATAGTGACAACTACAGGATAAGGGTGTATACACATTCGGACACGCCGCATGCACTTGCTGTTTCTATGACTATGCTCTCCACAGTTAAAGTTCGCTCTCCAAGTTCATTTAAATCACACAATTTAAAGTTCTTATAAACATTGTAAATTATGCGTCTCTCTCCACTATGGATTATTGATCCACTTTTATTCTTTGGAATTGGTGAAGTATTCATTTTCAAACCTTTTTTTGTTGGACGAGTCACGCAATATACACAACCATTTTGTTCGAAGGTCAGACTTCAACTGGTCACTGTGAACTCGACTTTTTAATTTCTAGCATTTTAATTGGCTGGGTGGCGTGGCCAGGCCGGCTGACAACGATAACTCACTATTTTCTTAACGCGAATAAACTATAGGTATGACTTTATACAAAGGTTATATTGCTTTTAAGGATTTACCTATAGGACAACTACAAGCTTAAAAATATTATTTGAATTTTTAATGTGCCTTGCAATCAAAAGTTTCTTTAATATTTCAATTTTATTTGCACTGGGTTTGGACAGGCACAGCTAAGAGGGTTAATAGCAAGAGAGGGTTGAAGCTTTAAGCAGAAACAATGTTCTTAGTTTTTCGCTACCGACAACGTCTTTATTATTTATATTTTCATCATTAAAAAAAACCTTAATCCCTTTGACACCTTTTGCGTTAGGTACGGTCTCTAATTTTATTATATTCATCATTCTAATAATACTTTTTATAATCACAATATTCTTATTTTTCCCACACATGTGTCGCAATGTTGTAATCCAACATATGAAAAAAGTTTACAAATAGTTCCTACCAAAGGAACGTAAAATTATCTTCAACTATTTTTTGCATTATATTAAAAACAATTCAATGAAGTCGAACCAATAACCTTTCGACCATTTTTATCAACTATTAACCGACTCTTTTTGGTCAACATATACTAAATATTAGAACAAACAATGCATTTCCTCTTTATAATATTTCTACCACTTTATTGCAACTCTACTATAAATGTGAAAGTTTGTACGATAAATTGATAGGATGTTTGTTAACTCTACCGTTCAATAATGGCTGGTTGGATTTAGATGAAATTTTGTTGGTACAAAGATAAATTATACTTAACTCAGAATAACACACCAACGAATTCTAACTAAATAAAATTGCTAAGACTAATTTACCTACTACGTAACGTAAACGTTTGTTCTTATATGGAAATTATATCATCTTGAATAACACAACAGACAGTTTTTAATGTAAATATTTTTAACGAGGTGTCCCAGAGTTAAAATAAAAAAGACGACATAATTTTTATTCCTAAAAACTCGAATCACAAATCAACACAGCAGCACAAAGGAACATGTTTAACAATAACTTCTTATCGTGGCCAATGTGCAAGGTTTAAGACAGCAGGCTTCAGTGATTCCTTCCGAATCATCTGTATCATCAGGCTCCAATTCATTCAAGTAAGAGTCGAGGGATCCAGAACAAACTTGTTTGTAGATTTCCATGAGACGCATACCGCAGTAATTAGACACTTCGCTTTCTTGGAAGCTCGTGCTAACTGCCAGAGCCAACAGCAATATGAAAATTATCCCTTTCATGGCTGCAATGGAAACAAATTTAAGAGAGTGCTTTTTCAGTAGGTCGCAATTTTGTGCTAAGAATTTTGAGTCTAACTTAACCTCACGTCAAAAATCAAGCTGAAACATTTGGCGCGAACCTGAGTTTCGATGATAATTAAGGTCATCGCTACTTGAACCAATTTTATTTTATAAACCATATAAAATGAAGTTCGTAATAAATAAAACGACATTTAAATAATTATCAGCACAAAAACACTGCAACTCTTTTTATTATTATTTTTTTTTAGAGCGTATGGTTATTAGTTGATGATGGTTAGTTATGAAATAAAAAAAAAAATATTCTATTAATCTAATCAAAGTTCGTAAAACTCACCTAAAAATTACGGGTTGCAAAACCAACAAAGAGGTCCCACCAGAGTAAGCTAACTCGTGCGTCTCGTATTCAAGCCCGAATGTTATGATATTACAACTTGTTATCAAATTGTTCATTTTGAAAACAACAAAATCTTACTTCATTATCATTACATAGTATAAATCCAAGTTAATTCTGTCAGTTTGTATGTTTGGCTGCTAACTCCTCCTAAACCAGTTAAGGGATTTTAATGCGGTTTTCACCATTCTTTAGGTATTTTTTTCATTTAAATTTGTAAATAATGGACAATCGAAAAAAGTTTTTTAAGTTAGCCAAAAATAGTATATTTCAATACAAGTGCGGAAAGGCTGTCATTACAACGAGTTCCGAAAAATGTCTACCCGAGCCGAGGCACAGCCGAAGGCGAGGGTTGACAGGCGGGACGAGTTGCAATGACGGTTCCGCACGTGTAATGAACGACTATTTTTAATACAGTTGCGAAAAAATAAAGCAATTTAATAAAATATAAAATTAGGATCGTAAATATCGAATTAACTCATTTTGAAAGTGGCGCCATTTTTTCTTCACCCATTTGATAGGCAAAGGTTACTATGCCCATACAGCCAAGTCTTCAGTAGATTTTTTTTATTGATATGAAATGAAAATGAAATTTAATGAAATGAAACCAACCACACTACTTCAATCAAATCATTAAATCTGATATCGAAACAAACTAGTAGCTTTTTTTAGAAATTTACCTACGCTACGTAAATATTAACATGAATTATAAAAACTTCTTTGTTTTTTTTTTAGTAAAAACTTCATGTTGGTTAATTTTTCTTTTTAATAGACATTATTTTGACAGTTGGGAAAGAGAACGCACGAGTGCGGGAAAGGTAAAAAAAAAGCACGCGTGTGTAATAGCCCACATCCCGAACGCTATACGTCCCTGCAATACGCCACTTTTTGAGCAACTGTATTAAAAACAATGTTTCGTGAGCAAGTCGGCCAAAATTACACCATTGCGAAGCTTTGCCGGGTCGCTAGTTTATTATAAACACGAAACTTTATAAGTATGTATGTGTGGGTGTTTGTTAAGAGGCGCTCCCCACGGTGCTCTGCACAGCACACTTATATCGGCGCTTGTAATAGTTACATAGTATAAATCTAAGTCGCTAATTCTGTCAGTTTGTATGTTTGGCCGCTAACTCCTCCTTAAGTACGTAACGGATTTAAATGCGGTTTTCTCTATATTTTAGGGTATTTATTCATTTAAATTTGTAAATAAAGAACGTTTAGAAAAAAAAAAAAAGTTAGCGAAATTGCACGGGTTTGCGAGCAAGTCGGCAAATTACACCATTGCGAAGCGTGGGCGAGTCGCTGGTAATGCCTATTACCATGGCATTTAGCTGCGGGTGAAACCGCATGGCAGAAATCTAGTATACCCATTATTTATGTTTATTTTAATAGTACCTATTATTGAATACATTAAGTCGCGGTAACTGCCGCGAGTTCACACATTTAATAGCCCCATATTTTTCGATTAAAATAATATTTTTAATTTAAATTTTGATTTTCCCTTCATCATCACCATCATTAAATAGTATGTATACTTAAAGCAAAGTCGCAAATCTTGTCTGTTTTTCTGTTTGCCCACTAACTCCTTGTAAACTATTTGCCGGATTTTAATGCGTTATTCTTCATATTTTAGGGTTTTCACTTTAAAATTAATAAGGAACATTCAGATAGTTTTGATAAGTTAGGCAAAAGTTAATTTTCTACTCTAGTACATCATTATAATTATGTCAAATGTTTATATTCCATGTGCCACGAGAACGGTACTAATATGTCGAATAGATTTTTATCTGGCAAATCGAAACACCAGCTCGTAAACATTTTTTATAAGACAAGTTAGCTATTCCTCAGGTACCTAAGAGCTAAGAGCCAATACGCACTGTCGACTTGTCGCCGGCGACTCAGTCGCCGGCAACTGTGACTTTCTTTAGTTTAGACTCATTTAATGAATGTTTACGCACTCGGTCGCCGGTTGCGGCCTACGTTTCGGTCGCCGAGAGACTGAGTCGCCGGCGACAAGTCGACAGTGCGTATTGGCTCTTAGTGTGTAACAAAATAGTGGTCAAATAATATTGTGAAAGTATGTAATCTAATTTAAATTTAAATGGAATAGCTACTATATAATGTAAATATCTTAGAGTTATTTCAATAAAAAAAGTCAATAAAACAGTAGGTACAGCATATTTTTATTCCATAATAACTAATCACTAATTAACAGAGTAGAGCTCACAAAATATTAAACTGAGAACCTTTTTCCACAGTATCTTCGAAGCTGGTTCAGCGAGCATCGTTTAAGACAGCAGGCTTCAACGAGAGCGCCTGTGTTGGTAGATTCTATCACGTCCACTTCATACGGTTCATTGGATAGGGAACAAACATGCTGCAGCGCATTTGCAAGATCCTCGCCGCAGTAGCTGGCGACTTCGTCTTGTTGGAAACTGGGGCTAATTGCCAGAGCCAACACTAGAACGAGCATTAACACTTTCATGGCTGCAACAGAAACCAGTTTCAGTACGGGCTTCGATCAGTGAGTCTATACGCGATTAGAGACAAAACTTTTGATTCAATCTTGGCCTTGGAACAAAAACCTAGGTGACACAGTTACGATGACAAACAAACCGACATATATTTTTTTAAACTTATTTTGTAAACTTCGTTTACAAATTTAAAAAAAAGTGCCTTTGAAACTCGTATAGTAAGAAACCTTCTTGTAACAACACTTACAAAGAAAATAAAAATATTTCAGTTATAGCGACCAAACTGTGGACTGCCTTACGTCTTACAAGCAATACCCTTTCCTAAACAAAACGAATTGTCTATAAAAACCTCAAACAAAAACACTAGGTAGATACTTTAACTATATTTAAAAAACACAAAATTGGAAGGCACAGTTATTAAGTTATGAAATTGAAAAAACAGTAACCTTTTATTGATACACAAAAGTATTAGGTAGATTTATGTCCGTATATGGATTTTATTTAAAAAATAAATTTGTTTTAATTTTACCTAAGAATTACGGGTAACACAGCAACCAAAAGGTCTCACTAAAGTTGATAAACTCGTGTGTCTCTGATTCTAAGTAGGCAGCGAATGTAATGATTTTGTTTATTACTTACCAGATTGATCAATGTCTTATCATAGTTACTAGAAACACAAACCGTGTTAATTATCTCTACTAATAATATAAAGAAGTAAAGTTTGTGAGTTTTATTTTAGATGAACTAGAACCTAAAAAACAAACAATACGAAGCTACAATATCAGGGAGATATGTAGAGTATTTCTATTTTCACAGGAGTGAAAGGCTAGTGTTGAAAAAAAAACTTCTTTTTCTAAAACTTACCTTTGATTAGTGGGCCCTTTCGTGGCCCTTTCAAATGAACTTTGTACGCCTCTAGGTACTATAGTCAATTATTGCGTTTCGACCGAGATCGAAACCGAAAAGAGTGTACCTTGATGCTTGAATTGTCTATATTATGTTTATCAGAATGTATTATTTTAATAATTTATTTTTATTATGCATGTTAGTTCAAAGGAACTTATTACAAACCACCTCCTTATCATTCTTATTACGTCACAGGCCTTTCCAAGAACAGTCGTTCCAAGAACTCCGACACTCTTCAAATAAGTGATGCACCACATGATAAGAATTATTTAAGTGTTTTTTTTTCAATCCAAAACTAAGTCCGAAAACCGAATTATATGGCCGACACTGGCCGAAACGGATTCTTTGGTCTTTTATAAATCATCATCATCATCATCATTACATAGTACAAATCCAAGTCGCTAATTAAGTCTGTTTGTATGTTTGTCCGCTAACCCATCCCACTTAACGGATTTTAATCTAGTTTTCGCTATCTTAAAGGTATTTTTTTCGTTTAAATATGTAAAAGAAGAAAATTTAGAAAACGTTACTTTAAGTTAGCTAAAATTCAACGTATTGAGACCAAGTCGGGCATAATTACACCATTGCGAAGCGTGGGCGGGTCACTAGTTATGTATATACTTAAATAAAATATTATTAGTAGTTAACAAACAATATTAGCTGTTATTGCTGCTTTTATTGTTATTGAAAATTATCGGGAACCATTACTGAAGGTTAGTCTGGGTCATTCAAGATGTTAAGATATATAAACAAATACAAATAACACGTGTTTGAGTTAAAAATATTGATTGGTAAGCTCATTTTTCATATCTAACGAGCAAGCTCACGAAGTTTCCATTAAGCTAAGACTGTTATCTTAAAAGGCGAATTATGGAATCTATCTACTTACCTACTTAATTGGCTAATTTTAAGGATTTTGAAATTTTGAACCGTTAAAATTTGTGTTACCTATCTACATATTTTTTCGTGTGCTTAGTTTTATTTTAAACATTTCATTGATCGTGTCTGTACCTACATACATGATACAAAACAATAATAAATAATTTCTTATTACTACACTTATCGCGGCGTGACTTGAGTACGATCACCTACCTAATGATCTTTCTCGCTTGCTTTTCTCTCGTTCCTATTATTTTAACCTGTAACAGTATCATGACTCTAATGTGATCTTACTTGTTGACGAGCCAGGCGGGCAGCGCGCCGCGCGGGTCCGAGCGGGACACGTACCCCAGCCAGCTGCCGCCCCCCGCCCCCGCCCCCGCCCCCGCACCCGCCCCCGCCCCCGCGGCCGCCCCCTCCGCCGGCCGCACCACGAACCCGGTCAGCAGCGACAATGCCCTGCGAAAAGGAAGTAAATACTATTTATAATGGGTAATCACTTAAAAAGGTGGCCAATGTATGGATTTTTTATTTTTATATTATTTTTTAACACCCATTGGCCAAGGTGTCCGGGTTTTTTGTGTCCGAAATGTCGTCGACCCTAAGAACTTGTTACGAAAAATAATTAATTATAAGTAATATCGTTTGTTACCATAAAGAAATATCTATGTGATGAGTACTTGGATAGTAGGTACTAATACTTTAATACTAAGTGTAGCAGCAAATCGTAATGACTGCGTGCAAGGAGGCTTTCAGTGTCAAATTAAAGTCAAATACGGTTTCAGTTGAAATTACTTATGTTTAAGAACCTACTACAAAATTCCTTTTATAGTACAAGATCTCGAGATGTCAACGGAAAAAATGATATATTTTCTAGACGTAACGCAAGCAATATTATTATTTTTAGTAACTCTATCATAAAGCCTATGAAGTTATGTAAGGTTCTACGAGGCCCGAGTTAGGAAAAATGCCGGGTACACCTATTGCCTTGTTTATGGTAAAAATAGTAAGTACTGGGTATGTCTATCAAAAGTTCAAGTTGATAAGGTCGTCTAAACATTTATACTTCTTTCTATAATAACAACCATTAGCGTTCCACTAGCTAGACACTGTCCTCGTATTCGATAAGGGTGAGTAATCCATCGTTGTAGTGAGTCATTATATTTAATCAACCCTATTTTAAGACAAAATTTGTAAAAAATCGTTAGGTACGGTCACCAAACTTAACAAAAAATATTTATTATGAAAATTTTAAGATTTGCAAAATTTATTAAACAACACCCAAATTTCATAAGGAACTTAGGCTTTTGGTAAACATAAGAAAAACAAGCAAATCTAACTAAAAAGAAAACCAAACATCTGTATTTTTACAATTTTATTGATAAGATTTTGGCGAGACATCTTTGAAGACAGTCATCAGTTTTTGATGATCTGTCAGAAACCATTGCCAGAACTTTCTTATATTCTGTTTATCTCTCTTCTGAAACAAAACACATATATAAATATTAAAACTACATTCTACATCTCAAATAAATGTTCGTGTTGAAAAAAAAATGGAATGATTACGGATTGGTGACTTGCCCAAGCTTTGCATTTAGCATATCATAAATATTTTTTCGTAACATACTTTTTACAAAGTTTCTCAAAATTTTTATCTCAAAGATAATGTTACTAAGAAATATGTCTAAAACTGTTTTTCTTTTCAGGTACATATGCCAAAATTAATCTTAAATATCACCCGGGTAAAGCCTGGACGGGTCGCTTGTATATTACCTTAACATTAGTAAATGTTTCAGTAAAGTTGAGAACGTGTTGTTCTGTCTGTTTGATGTTGTCAGTGAGCGAGTGCACGAGCGAAGACACGAGCGGAGTCGAGTGTAGCGAGCGAGCATCCAGTAATTTACGAGAAGTATCAGATCTGCGGGAAATAAATATTACAATTATTAAGTTATGTTAAATAAATTCTACTCAAGAAATACTTAAAATTACAGTATTTAGGGCCGGTTTTTCAATAGTCAGATAAATTCTATCTGACAGAAAATCAGTACGTTTTTGTTGCACGTCGAAAATTAATACTTGACATATGTATGAAGTGACAATGAAAACATACCTCTTATCAGTCAGTTAGCATTTAGCTGACTATTGAAAAATCAGCCCTTAGAGGAATAAAAACACACAGGTAATTTCTTTATTGTAACTAACTTGCAGCAGATAAAAGACACATTCAAAAGCCGGAAAATCTTAGGGAAAACAATTACTATGTACTAAATAATGCTAAAATTATAAAAACCAATCAATAACAAACAACTACTTACAGTGTTTTCAAATGCTCTTCCTTCTTTTGATATTGATCTTGCACATTGGCTCTCAGTTCTTTCATATTGTTTTTCAATTCATTGTACACTTTGACAATAACTGAAATATCGTTAGTATTTGGTATGTTTAGCAGTTTACATAGAGCTTGCAGTAGTGTGTCTGTATTTTGGAGGTTTTCTTGGCATTGAGCTTGTTCCATACATATTTCACTCATTAATTCCTGAAAATAATAAAAGTTTTCTTAATAATTTGTTATCCTACTAATATTATAAATGTGAAAGTTTGTGAGTATGTATGGATGTTTGTTACTCTTTCACGTAAAAACTACTGGATGGATTTCGATGAAACTTTGCAGTAATATAGATTATACATCAGAATAACACAAAGGGTACTTTTTACCGCGGGAAAACTTCTCATTCCCACGGGAAACCGACTTCCACGCGAACGGAGTCGCGGGCGGGTACTAGTACGTAGTATAAAGCAAAATCATGTTTTTCCGCTACTAAGAAACTCTGAGTCTGTTGCTAAGTATAATCCCAGCAAGTTTAATATGCTATGATATGTATGTATAATTTATTTTGCCTCCTATTTATTTTCACCATATTATGTGGCGCAGGGAAATATGCAATAGACTCCTTAGCGGAAGGGTTCAGGTTCAATTTTCTTAATATTTTTAAAATTCTTTAGTGTCTAGATGTAACTAGGTTCTCCTTTAGCATTTCTCTTAGGGTCTTACTGCACTTACTTAAGGGCCATATAGGTAATGTCAGATGATTCTCAGAAAGTCTGGAGATTTATTGATTACTTGAATGTTGCAAATATTGAATTTGGTTTTTAAAAAAAACGGAATTTAAGACCAAAAAATTTCCTAAAAGATGACGAAAACCCCAAAAATCCAGCAAAAAAGTCTGTTAATGTTTTAAGAGAGGACATACGTACAACAGACACGATTAGCGCCTTTGCTTTATACTATGTAATAATAATGATGGTGATGACGATGATAATGGTAATGATGATGGTAGTGGTAATGATGATGACAATGGTTATGGTGATGATGATAATGGTAATGATAATGATAATGATAAAGATGCCGATGGTTATAATAATGATGATGGTGGTAATGATGTTGATGATAATAGTGATGATAATTATATCAATATTAATGATGATGATGGTGGTAGTAATAATGATGATCATAATATGTAATGACGATGATAATGATGATTATGATGATGACGATGACGATGGTGATGATAATACTTCACTACACGTACCACCCTGGTTGCGGCGGCGGCGTGCTCGCAGTCTCGGTGCGCGCGCAGGTGCTGCGCGAACTGCAGCAATTCCTCCGCCGTGCGCAGCTCGTAGCGGAGTACTGCATACAACAGCCGGTCGCAGGACAGCGCCGATGATGACGAGGACACGAGCAGCGAGAGCGAGGAGAGGACCTGCCTGCCGAAACCAACAACTTGAAACTAACATCCGACCAAACTTTGGAAATGTTCGTAGTTGGCGTAACGGGTTCGAGTTGACAAATATTGAAATTTTCTAGTATGATTTTTTGTGTCTCTTGAAGTTTCGTTAAGCAGAGTTAAAGGGAGTTCGGAACATCCCTAACACTACATGGGCTGTATTACCTACAGTCTGCATAGAAAGAAAAGAGCTGTGTGGAATTGGAGATTTTTTTATTATGTTTTGTAACTCATTGTTACCAGCCTGATCTTTTAACAAACAATTACTACTCACTTTACTATAACTACTTATTTCTGGTACTTTTTAAATGTCTGAAAGATGGTAAGTATACTTACTCTCGGACAGCCAATGCTGCCTTGAAGGTAGTGTCCACTGCCATCTTAGTTCTAGAATCAACCATCTCTTTGATTGCTGATTGTAACTGTTGTGTGGCGATCGCTTCTTCTTGTTCTAATAGTTCTAGAGCACTTTGAGCCTCCATTGTAGCAACACTACAGTGAAAAGAAATATGTATTTCAAATAATTACATTTGAATAACCACCACAAGTTTACCAGTTGTTACCCAGAAATTGGGTACACCAAGAGTGCTGGCTAACAAACTTTAAAAGGCATTTTAAGTAGGCCTTGAATTAAAGCAAGAAAATCTCTTATTACAAGTCTGTTATACACACCACAGTGCTATTGCAGATTCAACAAGCAAGACTTTTAGCTAGTTATTTAATTTACAACACAACTTAAATTTAATAGCCTATAAATTGTCATTTAAAATCAATTTTGATTAACTTACGTAATCTGACTTTGATGCACAGGAGTAAAGTTAGCCACAAGAGCGACTTTTGCTTGTTCACCCAACAACTCAGCCTTCGATTCTACATAAGCAAATGCTGCTTGTGTAAGTCTGAAAAACAAAAAAATAGATATGTAGTTCTACTCTTACAAGCAAATAATTTAGTAGAAATTTGTGTATCACTGTTAGTGCTGTGTAAGTAAGTGTGATGTTTTATTCTATACTAGCGACCGGCCCACGCTTCACAATGGTGTATTTTTGGCCAACTTGATCACGAAACATTAGAATTTGGCTTACTTAAAGAAACCTTTTTTCCAATTTTCTATAACTACATATTTACAAATTTAAATAAAGAAGGAGATAGCGGACAAACATAAAAACAGGCAGAATTAGCAACTTGGATTTATACTTTGTAATAAAGTTACATGTTTTCTTTCAATTAGCACACCAATAACTATATTTTATGGATAGGTAATATTCACTAACCTTTCTTCGACAACTTTAGCCTCAGCCAAGACAGCTCGTAATTCCTCTACTGACACTGCATCGTGATGTTTGCACAACTTCTTGGTAGTGTACAAGTCGAAATGTGACCGAAACAAAGCTTGGGACTGGCGGTATGATTCAAACGGACCAAATGTGAAGAATTTGCTTGATAGCGCCTGCAAGATTTTAAGTCTGCTTTACTCTTGATTAAATACTTAAGAATACAAATATGTCAGACAATACATACACAAAAACATAATTGACTGGCAAATGTAAACTATTGAAGTTTTCCTATAATTTGAGTAATAACTGGTAGTAAATTGAATTCAACAGTCAAACCACATGTTTCGTTACCAAAGTATGTATATGGATTGTTGCATTCAGAGTACAACAAGAACATAGTACTGTTTAGTTCAAAGTTTGTATCTTAAAATAAGAAAATATATACTTACAGCATCAGTCTGTGTGTTAGTATACTGTTCGAGAGTATCCGATATAACATCCAAGACACTCTCAGTGATGTTCTCCACTTCCTCAGCAAGTGTAGTACATTCCTCGGACAGAACTGACTCATCCTCAGAACATTGTTTCTGAGCCGCATTGAGCTGGGACAGCTCTAAAATTAGGTCTTCTTTCACTTCCCTAAAAGTGTTAAAAATCATGTTATTAATAGATTCCATATTAAAAATATTTAACATAAGTTTCTATGATAAAAACTTACTTATTCTTAGTAGTACACTCTTGAAGTATGTTTTCATGCTTAGTAAGCATAGAAAGCCTTTCTTTCTGCATGGCGATATCCATTTTGATATCCTCCAGACCATTTTTATCCCCTGGTAAACATAGACCTACAAACTGATCTTGTATTGAGGAAATTTTAGCTTCCAAGTCATTGGGTGATAACAACTTTCCTTTTTTCTCCAGTTCAGCATACCTGTAAGTTAAAATATAAATAGGATTTAAAAACGAAACAGAGATAAGGACCATCTTAAAGTAATTATAGTTCTTGTAACAAATTATTGTACTTTACCTGTATTCTTCCCTTGCAGTTAGCGCATTATTAGCATCAAGATTGTGATACATCCATCGTAATACACCGGAGAAATCTGGATCATTCAACATCCATTCAAAAGATTTTTTGTACGTATCTACACCCAAATTCTGAAGAAATGGCACAAAATCTTCATCGCTTATATCACTGAGCTGATTCATCTTTCAACTAGCAAGCACAACGCGAAGTTTTTGCTTTGTTTATAACTATAAAACAAAACGTAAACTAACACGGAAAAGATCAGCCAACGGCTCTGTTTATTTTCAATTCAAATCAAACAAATCAAAGTGTCAATCCATCAGTCATTCACCCATCAGTCATTCAATCATCAGTCAGAATAAATTCAAAGGGTGTGACACAATAAATCGATTCAAACCTAATTTAACGAACATTAAAAAACTCTTTTTTTAATAATAAGTTTTAAAGTTAAACAGTATTAAAAGACACCAACTAAACAAAACGAAAACGGAGAAGGCAGATAAGATAAATTTTATTTATTTCTAGCTAAACATCATTTAGACATAATATGTTATAAACATATAATAAATACCTACTTACAGTTTTTTTTTTGACTAAAATTATAAATGCAAAAGTAACTGTGTCTGTCTGTCTGTTACGCTTTCACGCCTAAAACACTGCACCGATTTTGATGAAATTTGGTATGAAGATAGAACTGAACTTGGGAAAGGACATAGTATTACCTTCCCTTTTTAGAATATAGGGAATGAAAGTTTGTATGAAAGTTCGTTATTGTCATACCATACTTTAATAAGAAAAAAGTGGTAGAAAGGGTTGCAATAGAATGAAAGTTTGTATGGAAGTTCCTTTTGTCAAACATAAAATCAAGTTAGATTGTTCAATTGTTTAAGACAAATTCATGTTTCGAAAAAATAGTCTAGACCTTGGGAAAGACTATAGAAGAATTCCACGCGGGCGGGCAAAGCCGCGGGCGAAAGCTAGTTCTTAATAAGGTGGTTCAATAAGCACGACTACAAGTAGGTATATAATATTCCTAATATTTCTACACTAACGAAGTTAAATAATAGTAGGGTCAAGTGGGGAACAGTGTAACAAGGGGCACAGTATAACAACGAGATTATCTCAGTCTCTTTCTAATTTATCAGTTGTGTCTCTTTACGTGTTTGTCAACCTCATGTGCTGCCATCTTAAACAGCTGTCATCAAACGTCAAATTGCTGAGTGAACTGAAAAATCTCGAATTTATTGTTTTATCTAAAAAATTTGTAAAAAATTTCGCTAATGAAGTTTTGTTTTTGTTGGAAAACTATTTTTTTCTGGTGAGTAAATATATGTTTCCTTTAATCTTCAAAAGGTTGGTGATTAAATAGAAAACAAAGTTTATTGCATTTTCTTACCTATAAAATATTAACGATTTTTTGTTTTTTGAGGTAGGGTGCGGGGTACAGTGTAACGGCGTACAGTGTAACATGTTATAGTATGCCCCCTTTGATGTTTTATAGCTATTTTTTTTCAGGTACGCATGTTCTAAACTGGTTTGAAATCGGAAAAGGAAGACAGAAATTGGCCTGCACCATGCTAATGACATGAAAGAAGCTATAGAGCTGGTTGAATAGAGATTACCTTTAAGAAAAGCAGCCGAGAGAAGGAATGTGAACTACGGTACTTTATACCGATATGTTAAGAAAAAAAGGCGTGTTCAGGCATAGAAAAGAAAAAAAGGAAGAAAAAAGTTACTACTGTTATAGTGTACTCCATCTTGTTACACTGTACCCCTAGGGCTGTTAAACTGTACCCCACCCCGGGGGCACACTATAACAAATTTGTGATCTCAGAAAACTAAAAAAATAAGTAATTTCTAAGTACAATTTTAATAATATTTCAAGCCTAATCTGAAGGTTAAAGACTTCTGATTTTATAGTAAACAGTAAGAAAACGTTATAATAAACAGTTAATTTTCTAAAAATAAAAAATACTTTTTTGTTACACTGTCCCCCACTTGACCCTATTTAAAAAATAAAGTGTTTAGTTAAAGTGTTTATTAAATACTAGAGATGGGCCGAGTACTCGGTTTATACTCGGTACTCGGCGTACTCGGCGTGTTTTTTGGTTCTCGGTACTCGGCCGAGTAACTCTGTATACGAATGCCGAGTACCGAGTACCAAAAAAGTAATATACTTTGTTTAAAGTAAGCAATATATATATAGGTATATATAATTGAAACAACAGTGTTAATCAAAACGTACTGATTGAGGAAATCTTTGACATCCTCAAGTAATAGAATCAAAACTATGCTAATGCCTTAGAGCATTTAACCAAAGGAGAGGGCATAGCAGACCTTTCCCCTCAGGCAAAATCTTGGTCAAAGCGATGGTCATAGTCGTGAACAAAAGTACCACGCATGGTACTTGATCATTCTGTGTCGCTCTGTCATGTGTTTATGAGCTCCACAAAATGGTGATTTGTTCGGTTTTGTTGTGTAAACGACGTTCAGAAACTTCGAATTTACGTTTACATGGGATTTCATATCACCTGTTAGTATTTTTGGCAATTTACTACACTATTTATTGATATTTTCGAATTTTAACCTTGATCGTAACGACACTTTAAACGATAGCAAATGTAAACAACGAATACTATATTAGGGAGACTAGCTGTCAACGCTGTCAAAGCTGACAACCACTGTGATGAGATTTCTTTTAATTTTTTTTTAATGTCGTTTTTACAGGCCGGGATTCTAGACAGTGATGAGAAAATAAAAGTGAATTGATTTGAATTACTGGTGGGATGAATGAATGGTTCGAAAAATATAAAGTTAAGCAGACATATATTTCTAAATAGCGCTTACAGGTTTTAAGCTAAGACGTAATAATTCATTAAAACATTTCCTTGGAAAAGATATTTTTCCTAACATTTCAGAGCACGCGTTGGAAAATGGCTATGTAAACCATAATTTGGAACTTGGAAATATAATAATGGAAAAATTTACAAACGTTCGACGATCGTACTTATAAAAAAACGGAACCGAAAAAATGTGTCCGCCACATTTATAACAGTCTTATACATTTTCAAAATCAATGATGTTTTTGAAAATCCCGCTATCATAATTGTTATCTACTTTGAAGTTTTAGATACCGGAAAAAGGAACGCGGATCGCCGAGCATTACGCAACTGGGAATCGAACCCAGGACCTTAGATTACCGGTCTAATGCTCTGACCACTGAGCTACCGCGCCGCTATTGTACCCAACGAAATTTCTCCCAGTATCTATGTGCTTTCGTCATATAGCTGACGTTATTCCATCAAATGAGAGGAGTTTCCGCCTCTTCATTTCAGTAGAAATACCTTCACAGGATATTTCACTACTAATTAAGATGAAACAAGCTAATGATTGAGATTTTACTATTAGTTTTGCATTTTAAAAATGCTTATTTGTTTTCTACTGTTATAACTCATTAATAAAACAATTATTTAGAACTATAATGATTGAATTGTATTCTGCTAAAATTCTACAAAAATAAAAGGATTTATTTTAAACTGATGTTACCCACTCATTTTATTTATTCCTTAGCATCTTTTTTTAGATAAACCAAAATTTGTAAGTGTTTTTACTAAACACTTACAAATTTACAATTGTAGTAGTATTAAGAACAAAAGGTAAATTTAATAATTAAATTGAACTAAAAAACTTCATTCGTTCAATAAAAATACACATTCATTCTTATTGTTATTGTCACATCACTTCCTCGTCCCCCACCAAAAGTGCCTGAAAAATATGTTCCTGCTAAAATGATCTTGTCATCTCCTTTGGTTAAATGCTCTAAGGCTAATGCAGGAGTACTAGTGAGACAAATTTAAAGGAACAGTAATAAAAATAATCAATATTAAAAATTTAATAATTGTAAATTATGATGCCTTGTTTGGTGCCCTGTCCACCATTTGCCAACAAATTTTTTTCTAAATATACTTGTGTTAGTTTGTAGGTATTTGTTTACGCGCGCGAAATTGGGAATTTGATAGAACCGAGTTACTCGGCTCATCTCTATTAAATACATAGTTTAGATATCGATGAAATGTAATCGATCATCTATTTTTTTTTAAGTTGTACATGCCTCGTATCAGAATATTATGAGCGTTTGACATTGACAGCTTGAATATAATTGTCAATTCTGCTGTGGTTTAAATTTAAAGTTCAGTGCCTACAAGTCATTTTATAACTAAGGTAGAGTCGGCTGTATAGTCTGTAACTCGCATCACAAGTGTAATAGGGGATATGCATGTTTTTTTTTCTTGTCTTAAAGTAATAGTTTACAACATTATAACATAGAAAAAAATATAAAAAGGCTTCCAAATACTCTAGATAATTTTAAAAACGAAATTTATAACATTGAAAAAATTAGAGCAGTTGAAACGCCGCCATTTTGCGCGCGCTTTGCGTGACGTCACACGACACGTCCAGTGGGACTTTACTATGAACTTTACAGTATCTTCATACATATTTACAGTTTTAATCGCTTTAAAACCATGGAAGAAGCCAAAAAATTATCTATTAAGTATTGCATAGCACCGGAGTGCACAAATACTATTCGGAAAAACACTCGAAAAAGTGTTTATTCGTATTTCAAGTGATGCGAAAATACGAAAACGGCAGTGTAAGGTGATGAGAAGGGATAATATATCTCCTAAATCTTGTTCATATTGTTGTGTAGATCATTTTAACGTAAGTATACTTTATTTATATACAGCCTATTGTGAATTAGTAAAAGATAAGTTTTGCATTAGCTATTGAACATTAGAAAATTCGGTTTAAAATTAACCTAAAACAAAAGGTCGGCTAGGTTGTGGTTTTACGATTTTTTTATGGTTGTTGATTTATTCCAGGTTAATATTGCATACAATTTTATGAAAAAGCAAAGAGAAAAATGTACTTTACGGTTGAAGAAAGGAGTTTTGCCTCATATATTTTTGTGTCAATATCAAAATGTTTTGGTGTATTTTAAGTAAACTGCTGTGTGCATTTATAAATAAAAATCTATATTATATGGTCTTAAATCAATACTAATATTATAAAGCTGAAGAGTTTGTTTGTTTGTTTGTTTGTTTGAACGCGCTAATCTCAGGAACTACTGGTTCGAATTTAAAAATTCTTTTTGTGTTGGATAGACCATTTATCGAGGCAGGCTTTAGGCTATATAACATCACGCTGCAACTATAAGGAGCGAAGAAATAATATATGTATGAAAGAATTAGGGGAACTTTTTACCGCGGGAAAACTTCGCATTCCCACGGGAAACCGACTTCTACGCGAACGGAGTCGCGAGCGGCCTCTAGTATATTGTAAAACATAATAATTAACTTTCACTACTCTGATCTCTGCGCTCGTAAATCGGGTTTTGATGCAATATTTCAATATGCTGTCATCATAAATGCATCTGTTCTCGGTAGATTGTCATATTGTGCCATGACAGAACCAGCTTCAGTCATCGTCAAAGATTCACTACCGATCTAAACTAAACTTCTTTACAATCAGCACAAGAATATAGATTAAAATTATTTATTTTTTTCACAAAAACTTGTAAAACAGTACCTATGAGTTTCGACGCTGATGAATGCAATGTCGTGTCAGATGACGTCACATTACGTTCGACCAATGGTGGCGCGTTTTGGAAGTTTGAATTTTGCTCCCTTATTTTGCACTTTTTGAATATTATTTTAGGGGTTTAAATAATAAACAAATTAAAAAAAACTTTTGCATTATAATATAACGATGGTAAGTATTCGAGAAAAAAATATTTTAGGCCATTAAAAATTTTATGCATATCCCCTATTGTGTTAGACACTTGTACAATCTCATATTTTCCTGTAACCAGGAACTGTCCCTAATTCATTCAAGATTCTATTGAAACTCATACTGAAAACAGTCTACAAACCAAACTTAATAATTGCCGTCGCTTTCTTATACTTCGTACCAAATTATACAGGAAGAATGCTCTGAGGACTAGTCTAAACTTGCTTGCGCCGTGTCTCAATTCAAGCAATATTGTAGGTTTCTGGAATAAAATTTCTATAACAGTCTCTGTCTTATATTTTTTGATTACTTACGTCCGGGAAAATTATATCTACTTTTAGTTTAGTTTAAAGAGTTTAAGTTTGAATCGGCACAATTTGTTTATTCTGCAATTAGTTTCGCTACATACCTACTAAACGATATCTAGTTTGCTTAGGTGCATATTATAATTTTATGAGAATAGGGCCTCGATTTTTTAAAACATGTGGTATTGAAACAGTAATTGAAAAGGCTTCATGCGAATCAAGATTTTGGCAAAAGTCGAAGGCCAACATCCAGCTTATTTATAAGTAAACGCTAAATAACATCTCTATCTGCTAGACCGATGCTTTATTTCCCCAGCCAGAAGTCTTTAATCAAATATCGCAGGCTATTTCCGATAAATATCCAATTATCAATCTCTGCGGGAAGCAGCTGGGTGCCGTTGGAGAAAATCAACTAAGAAAAATATTACGAAGCAAATTATATCTAACCTATTGTAATGTGCTTAGTTGCATTATCTGACTAAGCTAAGTGGGATTTAGGCAGTAAAGGGGCCTGCTTTCCCACATGTTATGAATAGGAAAATAACTAGGTACCTAATTTAATGTAGAATTAGATACAATATTGTAATTCTCTTTTGATCACGTAGTCCAGACCAGACTTTGTTTAAGTAATACCTATAATACTAATCATTTTCAACGAAACAATGTCCGAGAAAATCTCTGTTTGGATTGACGCGCACGATAGCGTATCATGTATCTAATCTATGGAGTGTAACCAGCAAATAAATTGACTGTGCTAAGGTACTCAACACACGCCAGTGTACACACTACATCAAATGAAAATAGGGTTAGAGATAGGTATAATCTCTCAAACTGAGGCAGTGTGATGGATTACGGCTTAGTCCCTCTCGCTACACGAAAAGAAGGCTTGTGCCCATCTAGTGGGACGTATTAGGCTGTTGTTTTTAATAAAAATATAGTTGAGTTCCCATAAATGAAGATAGGTAATTATTATAAACAATCATACCTATAGCGCTTCTTTAGCCTAAGCACATTAGGACCTAAGAAAACAATAGGGACCTGTACAAAATAAGAGAAGCTTCAATTCTTTCCTTAGAATAGCCCAGCACAAACCTGACGAACCCCTTCCTGGGCGGGAAGTCCTTGTGGTAGACGGAGTGGTTGAGGATCATCTTCTCCGCGCCGGTGTCCAGCCACGAGCGCTGCAGCACGAAGTCGCGGTTCTTGAGCGGCGCCGGGCACGACACTGGAAAGTATAGGAGACAATTGTAGGAACTTCTAAAAGTAAAGAATAAAGCTTTAGAACGTAGGTAATTAACTAATTTAGTCCCAGCATAAATATAAAGAGGAAGGATTTCACTTATTGTAATTACGCTTGATTGGCATTTTGCATTATGAAGACATAGTTTGTAGGTACCTACAAATAACCTTAAAAAAACCGGCCAAGTACGAGTCGGACTCGCGCACGAAGGGTTGCGTAGGTACTATCATTTTCTACCTGTTTATTAAGATCGAGTAAAAATTACGTTTTTTGTATCGGAGCCTCCCTTTGATATTAACTTTATTGTTATTTAATTTTTTATTTGGAAGGTTTTTTGCAAGTAAATATTCTGTGAAAATTTAAAGCGTCTACCTGTTACCGTTATTAATTGTATCGGGACCCCTCTTAATATATATTTTTTAATTTTTAATATTTATTGTTACAGCGGCAACGGATATACATCATTTGTGAAAATTTCAGCTTTCTAGCTATTACGGTTTATAAGGTAAGGCTTAGTAATAGGGTCCTGTTTTACCTTTTAGGTACGGAACCCTAAAAATACGTGCAAGCCACTACAGCAGTCCCCACACCTTGTTACTGAATCTATCACCTGAACTACAAGGCATCTAACCTGCCCAGGCAGGCTGTATTCCTGGAAGATTAATCTCCGATCTACCTTCGTTAGTCCATGCGATCCAAATTGCAATTTCCTCCCTACCCCCGCAACCCTCTCTTGAAACCAACATATGAACACTAATGAGAACATTCTACACGAACCAGATTGTAAGGGTAGGTTTTATTTACACACATTGTTTAGGTCTTTTGAAGGCTTATAAAAATATGCTTGTATTTAGTGGTTAGGTACTCTATGGCGCAAAAACGACATTTAGATGAAAGTTAGTAAATAAAGAAACTAAACTGTCTTTTTTAATAATTTATCCTGGAAATAATAACTAATCAATATTGACGCAGGGAAACTACCTTATTTCCACAAGGAAGAGGGAAAGGGCGGATCCAGGGCGGTCTGGGTCCAGGACCTCTAATATAAAAAATAAACCTAAAATATTGTGACTGACCACTACTATGTGACCCCCCCTGACGCCAAAGCTGGATCCGCCCTTGGAAGAGGGTAAATTGCGAGTGAAATTGCAGGACGGAAAGCTAGTAACACCTATCTCTACCTAAAAAACTATATTTTTGAAGATGAATAATTTGGTAGAGACGCTCGTCTTGACGAGCCAAAGGCACTTTTTACCTCTTCTCAAGATATTTTGTAGCTTCTTTATTATCTTTGTTTCTTTTATCTTCTACTACCGTTTCAAGGTAATAAAAAGTTACCTCTTTGGTTGAGGTTCGAATCTAATAAAGACCAAGATGAGGCATTCCAATGCACATTACCAAAGCCAATATTTATAAAAAACAAAACTATAAAGCTTACAATATTCCAACTTCATGATGAATACCGCGCAACGCAATACGGAAATTTTATGCATAGCTTTACAGAGAATATTGAGCGCAGCTTCAAATTAAATCAATATTGCATGCCTTTATTTTTATTTCTTACTTCAAGCTAATGAAGGAAATAATTCCACTTAAAAAAGCTTGGTACCCACTTACTTACTGCAAGCAAGATACTTAATAATTCAGTCAGAAGCAATAAAGGTACCTTAGGTACCTATTTATTTTGTCGATACCTTCGTATCGGAATTTTATGGGATTAATATTTTCTTGATGAACTTTTGCAGGCTATTTAAGTACCTACCTCCTCAATCAATTCTGCCCCTGATCAAAGCGGTGAAAGGGGTTCAAAAATGTGTATTTCAACTTTATTGAGTATCTATCTATTGAGTTAACCTTGTGCTTTAAACTGTTTATTTTATAGCTTTGAGCTTCGTTTCTGTAATTGACTACAGGTTAAACGAATATAGTCGTATTGGACATGTTCCCCGCCCAAACTACTTACATCCGAACTACGTTTGGGGTAAATAAAGTCATCTTTACTTATTGTAAAATCTTTACTTACTTCTTACTGTAAATTAATAAAAAACAGTTTCTAGACTTTTACATTTAAAATTAAGAACAGCTTGTGTAATCGTCCCGTTCATACGACGCACAATAAATCATATTCATATCACAATTTATTATTACTGTACTTAACGACACTTCCAAAGCCTCGTATAACTTTCTTAAACCCGGTAACACTGCTCTGATGTTCCATGATCTCAGAAACTAAATCTTAACCCATATTCTTGAAGACTTTCTATTCTGCTCGAGAAGTTATTCGTCAGCATTATTCAAATATCCCGCGATTGCTGAAAACCTGTTGAAACGAGGTCAGGTGTGACTGCAGTATTAAATGAAGGTAATGTTGCCTATTTCAATAAATATTTTCTATGAAACTTATGCTTGAATGATTTATTCATAATTGTATATACTGTTACGAGCTGGGGTTCGGGACAGAAATGAAAAATGCCAGACTACGTGTTCCGATATTTATTACACACGCACTCACAAAACACTCACAGTAATTATACACAGCACAACGCACTGAGATTCGCAGGTTTACTAATCGCACTGAATCGCACTGTTAGTTCCGTAATCGTAGCCAAAATAAGACTGACTACGCGGCGATGGGCCGCGCCTTTTATACTCCAAACAAACAAAAAGAAACATTCTCGATTAATCCTAATAACTCGCGAAAGAAGTAAACAAACAAATTATTCCGGAAGGAACACGTTAGACAGCTTTCGCCCTTATGCGTAAACAATAGAGGCTTTATTGGCTTGCACTCGAACACAATGGTTGTCGTTCAAACGTAGACACATGTAGATAGTTCTCGATCGCGGCGCGTGAGCAGGTAAAAGGTTATGGCGCGTAACACTGCCCCCTCCTTAAGAGATGCTCGTCCCGAGCATCGTCACTGCCATGGTACCGCGCCAAGCGATCCACATGCACCACTTTGGGCGCCCCTCGAGGCTCCTTCCGAATCCGGTACGTGATGTCGTTGATTCTGGTCACCACACGATACGGTCCGTCCCATTTTGCCTGAAGTTTTGGAGACCTTCCTTTGCTGCGGGTTGGATTGTGCAGCCACACCAGTGATCCTTCAGCAAATCCAGGATTGACAATCTTCCGGTCGTAACGGGTCTTCATTTTCTCCGACATTAGCTGTCCAGATTCCCTGACGTGGTCGTGGATGTCATTCAGCTTTTGTCGCAATTCATTTGCGTAATCAGTAATGCTGTTTGGTGTGTCCGGTGGAGTTCCCGTAATTAGATCTGCCGGCAGTCTCAGTTCTCGTCCGAAGTTAGCGAAAGCAGGGGTGACGGTAGTGCTCTCGTGGACTGCGCTGCGGTAAGATAGCAGGAAAGGCTGAATGTGCTTGTCCCAATCCCTTTGCCTGTTTTCTACCACTCTTGCGAGGTATCTCTCCAGGGTTTGGTTGAATCTCTCGACCATTCCGTCAGACTGAGGGTGATACGAGGTAGTCCTGGTCTTGTGGATTCCCAGCACCCGGCAAGCCTCCTGGAATATCTGGGACTCGAAATTTCGTCCCTGATCACTATGGATTTCCAGGGGTACTCCAAAACGGCAGAAGACCTCATTGACCAGTTTATCAGCAACTGTGGTAGCTTCTTGATTAGGAATGGCAAAAACTTCTGGCCACTTGGTAAAGTAATCCATGACCACCATGAAATACTTGTTTCCACTTTCACTCTCCGGGAATGGTCCAGCAATATCCAGGGCTATGCGTTCCCATGGTGCTCCGACGTTGTATAGTTTCAGTGCCCCTCTGCTGCGTGTGTGTGGTCCTTTAACAGCCGCACACCTTGTGCATTTGCGGCACCAGTCCTCCACATCGTCCCGACAGTGCAGCCAGTAAAATCGCTCACGAATCTTTAAAAGGGTCCTTTTCACTCCCAAGTGTCCTCCTGAGCATCCATCGTGATACAGCTGCATAATTTCCGGAACTTTGGCCTTTGGAACAACCATTTGAAGATGACACTGGTCACCTTTTGCATTTTCCCATCTTCGGTGAAGGACTCCATCTTGGACAAGGAGGCTGTCCCATTGCGCCCAATAGCCCTTCATGACTGCGCTTCTTCCAGCGATGTGACTCCATCCAGGTCTAGGCACATTAGCCTCAATCCAATCCAGCACCGGCCCGATGTCGTTATCTTCCTGTTGTGCACGACGTAGTTCTTCCTTCCAGCCACTGTGGATTTCAGTCTTCAGAGCTCGAACTGCCAAAGTCTCTTTAGCCTCTTGTCTGACGCAATGTTTACAGTCATCAGAGCACGGTCTCCTTGAAAGTGCGTCTGCATTCCCATGAGACTTCCCGCTGCGGTGCTGTATTTCAAAGTCAAACTCCTGTAGCTGTTCGATCCATCGTGCTACTTGTCCTTCTGGATTTTTGAATTGCAAAAGCCATTTTAATGCAGCATGATCTGTCCGTAGATAAAATTTGCGTCCCAGCAGGTATTTGTTGAAATGCTGCAAAGTTTTCACAATGGCCAGCAACTCACGCCGCGTAACACAGTAGTTTCTCTCTGGTTTTGATAGCGCTTTGCTGAAATAGGCTATCACAACTTCTCGATCTCCTTTTCTTTGAGATAACACTCCACCAATCCCTGTGTTGCTGGCGTCCGTATCCACGGTGAAATCGTTCTTGGTGTCAGGAAAACCAAGAATAGGTGTATTGCAGAGTCGCTTCTTCAGTTCATAGAACGCAGCATCGCAGTCCCCATCCCAACAGAATGTTCGTTTTTCTTCCGTAAGCTTGTGTAAGGGTCTTGCAATATCGGCAAAGTTCGGGACAAACCGCCGATAATAAGAGCACAAGCCCAAAAATGCTCTTACTTCTGTCTTATCTTTCGGGACAGGCCAATCCTTAACTGCTTCGGTTTTCTCTGGATCAGTTTGTACTCCTTCTCGCGATACGATGTGTCCCAAGAACTTCACTTGTCGTTTGAAGAATAAACACTTTTTGGGGCTCAGTTTTAGATTTGCTGCACGTATTTTCAACAGTACTCGGTCCAAGTTTTGTAGGTGGTCTTCAAACGTGCGCCCAACAATGATTATGTCATCGAGATAGACAAGACAGGCGTCTCCAATCAGTCCAGAGAGAACCAGCTCCATTAATCTCTCGAAAGTAGCCGGGGCATTACATAGTCCAAACGGCATTACATTGAAATGCCACAGGCCTTTCCCCGTAGAGAACGCCGTTTTCTCTTTGTCCTTTGGATCTAACTCCACTTGCCAATAGCCGCTCTTCAGGTCAAGGGTGGTGAACCACTTCATCCCCGATAGTGTATCCAACGTGTCATCTATCCGCGGCAGTGGATAGCTGTCCTTTTTTGTCACGTCGTTGAGTCGGCGATAGTCGACGCAGAACCGCATACTGCCGTCCTTCTTCTTGACGAGCACCACAGGAGAACACCACGGACTCGATGAAGGCTCTATAATCCCGTTCTTCATCATCCCCTCGATCGTGGCTTCCACTTCTTTGTCTCGTGCGACCGGCAACCTTCTGGGTCGTTGACGGATGGGCCCTTCATTTCCGGTATTTATCGAGTGCTTCACCAGTCCAGTCTTCCCAATATCGGCGTCACTCGTCGAGAAGATATCCGCGTACTTGAGTAACATCCTCTTGGCTCTTGTCATTTCTTCACTGGACAGGTCTTTGCGGCAGTCGTCCAGCAACGATGAAATATCGTAGGTCGCTGGAACCCGTTAAGTGGATGTTTCACATTTCCGCAGCCAAGCCACCTCATCAAAGGTCCCAATTAACGTTCCCTTCTTCAGGATGTGTTCGTCGTAACTCAGGTTAAGTACGCGCACTGCGGAGCACTTCGATGTTCTCACTAGAGTTCTCGCAACCACCCATGGTTGATTCTTGCTTGCACCTTCCAGTAGCACACATCTATGGTTCCGGTCAGCATTCTGTGGTAGACTCACAGGTACCATGGTTTCCGATCTAGGTGGCAGTACAGTTCTTCTGGTACAGTACACCTTTCCGGACGAGCCACCATCCATGCAGATTTCTTCCGTACCACATATCAGTGTCCCTTGGTTAACATCGATGGTACAGTGATGTTCACGCATGAAATCCAAGCCCAGGATACAGTCATCGACGATGTCTGCCACAATCACTCGATGCCAGAATGTCTTCTCTCCTAATCTCATCTTCACTTGTCTCTCGCCTTGAACGGGTATGCGCTGACCGGTTGCTGTTAGAAGTTGTATCCTTTCATTGTTCCAGTAGGTGTCCCCAAAGCAGCGATGAGCAAGTCGGGAACTGACCACAGTACGCGAAGCTCCAGTATCCAGTGTCAGCTTGCACGGCGTCTCATTTATTTCGCCTCGGATGATCAGGCTGTTCCCATCGTGTGCCTGCGAGATGTAGATTTTTGGGGCCTTGTTAGAACCAGCCAGCACTCGCTGGACATCATCCACCCGCACCTCGTGCTCTCGTCGTTGGTCTAACTTCTTGGGGCAGCTCGACCTTAGGTGTCCCCTGTCCCCACAACCATAGCACCTGGGGGCTAATCTTTCACGTCTCCATTGTGGCACTGGTTGTACCACTTCCCTGATGCGATGGGGTCTTGGGTCTTGGCGTACCGCCTCCACCTCCAACGCGTGAGCCAGCGCCTCCTTGAGGGACTCGTGGTGTCCGAGTCTCACCGCCGCTCGAACCTCCAGGTCCCTGATTCCGTCGACAAATGCCTGGACCAGAAGGCCGTCGACGAGTGAAGGCGCTGACTGGTACGCCTTCCTTACTAGTTTCTCCACCTCCAGGGCCCACTGTTGTAGGTTTTCGGAGGCTCGCTGCGCTCTATCCTTGAGCTGCGCTCGGAAGACATGCTCCAAATGAGCGTCGCCATAGCGGGCCTCCAAGGCCTCCATCAGCTGCTCGTACGACGCATCCGTCCCAAGGGCCTCCAGGACAGTGAGGGCTTGGTCACGCAGGCCCAATGTAAGCGCCGTGAGAGCTTGCTCCTTCGTCCAAGCGTTGACTTTCACAACGGCCTCAAACTGTTTCCGGTAGGCCGACCACGACGATGTTCCATCAAATGGTGGCACCTTAAAGCCTCGGCCCGATGAAGGAGTTACTGCAGGTGCCGTGATCCCATCTGCCACCTTTAGGACGTTGAGGTTCTTTTTGATGTCCGCCAGCTGGGTCTCCGCCGTTGCGATGCGGGTTTCGTGGCACTCGAGCCGGGTTTCGTGGCACTCGAACCGGGTTTCGTGGCCTTCCAGCTTTTCTTTAATAGCGGCGATGTCCTTGCCGATGACAGTGCGCAGATCTTTTATGAGCAGGGTTTGCTCCTCCTGTCGCCGCACCTGGTCTTCTTTGTTGCGCAACATTTGCTCCTCCAGTCGTCGCGCATGTTCTTCCTGACGGCGGGCCTGTTCTTCTTTGTTGCACAACATTTGCTCCTCCAGTCGTCGCGCATTTTCTTCCTGATGGCGGGCCTGTTCTTCTTTGTTGCGCAACATTTGCTCCTCCAGTCGTCGCGCATGTTCTTCCTGGCGGCGAGCCTGTTCCTGTAGCAGCGCCATCAACGCGGCCAGGTCCGATGACGCCGCAGGTGCCGGAGGCTCCGAGGAACCGGCCGCTGCTTCACCAGTGAAGCGCCGATGGTCCGCTTCTTGCTGGCGCTGCTGACTCCTTGTGCGGGCCCTTTCCGCACTCGGCGAAGTATCGTCTTTCGGCATCACAGGCATTTTTTCCATCCCCGCTTCTGACACCAATTGTTACGAGCTGGGGTTCGGGACAGAAATGAAAAATGCCAGACTACGTGTTCCGATATTTATTACACACGCACTCACAAAACACTCACAGTAATTATACACAGCACAACGCACTGAGATTCGCAGGTTTACTAATCGCACTGAATCGCACTGTTAGTTCCGTAATCGTAGCCAAAATAAGACTGACTACGCGGCGATGGGCCGCGCCTTTTATACTCCAAACAAACAAAAAGAAACATTCTCGATTAATCCTAATAACTCGCGAAAGAAGTAAACAAACAAATTATTCCGGAAGGAACACGTTAGACAGCTTTCGCCCTTATGCGTAAACAATAGAGGCTTTATTGGCTTGCACTCGAACACAATGGTTGTCGTTCATACGTAGACACATGTAGATAGTTCTCGATCGCGGCGCGTGAGCAGGTAAAAGGTTATGGCGCGTAACAATACTTAATATTCAGTTATTTTCGTCCATCTGCTAAGTGGTTGAATTAATATGATATTTGCATTTTAAACTACTAAAACACTTTAAATAAAATATACCACTTTATTACCTGCTAGCATGGAAATTATGCACAATGTTTAACTCGCAGATCGCTAGATTTTTGGTAGCTTTTAGATTTCCGAAAGCTGAACTGTTAATTTTCAAAAATGGCTGATTAGGTGTTATAAACTACAACAAGACAAAAAATAGAGAAACCAAAAGTAAGTTTATATTATTATCGCTTCTCTCAAAACCACATCCGTTTACTTCCACTTAATTGTTTCCCAATTTATTTAACAGCCAAATACTCACCTAATTTCCAGTTATTTATTTAACCTTCAACTGAAGTTTGCTGGTAAGTAGATAAACGTTACAACTTAATCCGGTAACAAGGTGTCTGATGTAAAGAGCCTGCAAGGGTTCTCTTACAAATTGCAAGTACTTGATGGAAATTGTATAAACTTTGGTAAGTAGGAACCATCCAAACTTTCTGAAGGTAACTTTTACCTTTCCACTGAAAGCTTTCGAAGCTTTTTGTTGGTCCCTTATTAAACCTAGGTAATTTCTTTTTTATTAGCGCTCTTAAACTAGTTTTAAAGATATTCTAAAAGAAAGGTAAATAGATAAATTAATTGAAATTGGCCGTGGCTTTTATTGGACATATCTATTCAGACGTTTAAAAGGAGCATTGAAAAACTGAAAACATATTATGACCGAGGCATAACTTTTTAAAATTAGTTTTATCAAAATATTATTCTGATGTGTGAATGTCTGGCAAATAATAAATTAAAGTTCACGGAAAAGTTGAATAGCCGCGGACAGTACGAAAAACAAGAATAAATAACTAATCCTTTAGTTAACTTATCAAACAGTCTATAAACGTATCATAACATTATCTACGTAAGCAGTAACCGATAGTGGGTATCCCTCGCCTCGTATTTTAATTAAGTTGAGCTTGGTTGACCACTGACGGTATTCAAAACCACAAACCACAATTCTCTTCTCACAGGTACCTAACTGTTTGTTACAGAAGTTACTGTAAACTCAACTTTATACAAATAGTAGATATTGGTATAATATTGAGTCGGGAAAAATTCCAGCTTTTTTATATTACGAATCTTTGATAGGACAGCGTGTTATTGTTATCAAGAAGCTATATTTCTTATCGAAACACCTTCTTTTGTGATTTTATTCTGTATTTTATTTTTGTTTGTTTGTTCTGTGTTATTAATGAGGTGGTTTGTAGGGTAGAGACAAAATAATACCGCAAAGACTAATATAAGAATAAATCTGAAATTAAATCTAAATTATTTGTTTGTAAATTTAAGAGATTGTTGGTAGCTTTTCGGCACATAATCATCTAGTGCCAAAGATTTAAGTAATTAAACATTCACGAAACCTAAACAATTAAGTCAACAAATATAATATTCGCCTGATTGCAACTGTTTAAATAGTTAGCCTAGCCTCAAAGATAACTCTAGCTAAGTATTCCAAAAGTGACAAAGAGACAAAACTTAATTAAAACAACTTCAATTTGACCTCATATTAAATAGTTTGAATTTTCTTTGTAATCAATAGTCATATGACATTCAAATTAATAATAATATCTTCTTTGTTTTCAGAAAACTCTCCCTCTTGTTCTGTTAACTTTACAAAGCCTAAACCTAAGTTTTTTTTATAAAAAATGTAAATGCGGTTTCACTTTACTTGAATTAGAAGCATGTGTACATATGCTATAATTCGGTGTTGATAGGTTGCCAGAGCAGCGAGCTTCATCCAATATCGTGCACCACCAGCTCTTGACGGATTTACGTTCAGAATGCCGCCATTTTAATATTTATTGCACTTTTCACGGCGCTGTGGACATTATGCAAACTGCTCTCATATTCGAAGTAATTTTATTCCTTTTATTAAGAATTTCTGTTAGTTAACCATCAAGCTTAATTCTTGGTAATTTAACAGACTTTTGACTTATTATAATAATAGGCTATTAGTTTTTATATTTTTAATAGTACAATTTGCCCTTGTACCTACTTGTCTGTAGCTAGGTGATAAAAAATAATGTTGATATTCAAGCAAATTGGTCGGGCGTTTGCCGAAATGAATTACAGCGTTAGGGCGCGATGAAGGGCCTTGCGCACGAAATTACCCCAAAACATTAATTAAACACAATAGAAAAGGGAAATTCAAATTACAGACAACTAGGTTTTGCTGGAGTAACAAACAAGCGTTATTGATGACTCATCAGCGCCTATTTTATGATGAGTATCTGGGATAACTTCAGTTCTTTAGCCTCTCTTTTAGGCCTTCGCGTTGTCCCTAACGTTCAGTGCTTTTTGTTTTGCGGAATAAAACATTTTGTCATTAAATAGTATCAGCTTCTGCATTAATTATTTGTAAACACTAAAATACACTAGAAGATATTTTTGATATTTTGACACTAAAGACCGTTTTCACCAACGTTCCCTTAATTTAAGTTATACTGAACAAATTTGAAACTATACCTAAATGCAAATATTAGGCCCCAATTTGGTTCTTGGTTAACGAGAACAAATACTAACAGTGAAATGAAAGAAATAATCTTAAAAGTATTAAATAGCGATTTTAAAGCACTTAAAAATATTATAAGTGCCCCCTAAATTTTAGGGAACGTTGGTGAAAACGGGCATAATTTTAGTTTTCACTCACTTATCCTATCGATTTTCGTGAGAACACACCAGCACGCACCATACGCTCAATTTATGAATTTACCGCTGCCATTATACATTTAAAATTAGATCGACGTGATGACGTGTGACCGATCCATTATTAACCACAAATTGATAATTTGAAAGTTTTGAAACATTACCTACATTATTGACATTATTGTTAAAACGGTAGGTTAGTATATGTACTTAGTTTTATTAATTTTGTACGTAACGGTAAAATAAGTGAGACTTTAGTACTGGATAAGTAAAAGCATAAGAAAAGCCATCATTTGACCGGTCAACCCAATTCTTAAGTTATTTCTCACGGAAATTGATTCAGTAAGTTAATTTCGCCCCTTTTTTCTCACCTAAATGCGAGATAAGTGTATACCTCCATCACTACGATGAGAGTAGACGTGAGTAAGTAAGGGTCTTTCTTACAATAAACCATACCGTTCTTATGAATATATCTACCTTAAGTCAGATACTATAGATGAAATGTAAGAAGCTTGCTCCAGTACTGTAGTACTAGGTATCTCGGTTAAATATGCTCGTAAAAGTTATACAGGTGCAATAAAACGTCATACATAATACAATGTTTTTATATAACATTATAAAGTAAGTTCATCCGAGAGGAAACCCTAAGTCCAATCAGTGGAATATAGAATGCTATTTGCGTTAACTCTAAAAAATAATATAAAGAGCAAAAAATACATTTTCTTCATAGCTCGTGATTAAAGGCATTTTCCTATGTTTGACGAATCACCACTATATTAAACGGGGAATCAAATGTCCGAGGCACACATCAATCATTTTTATCAGAATACCCCTTATTTTAGTGGGCATTTAGTTTGGGTAAAATAATCACGTTAGTGTTAGACACGAAATTGCAGAGCTAAGTTTATAATTTTGTTAACAATATTATACAAAAATATAATTTTAGTTAGAATTACGTAGGTAGTAATTAGAAAAAGAAAATTTTGGTTAAGAGAAACTGACGGAAAATATTAGTTAAACAACTATAGATGTCGTAAAAGATAACATTTTCCCGTTTTTTAATTGTCTTAGAATTTAAATAGCATAATTTTCCTCAATCACAATCAATTAACTCTACCGGATGTAATTAAGCTATCAATGTAAACTATTTAGTGCGAAGTTTACCTTCCTGGCTGTAATCGATTAAATGGCAGCACTAGCAAATTGAATATTGTAAGTTGGGTCACTCGGGGCTTGTCTTTAACTTCAATTACACGCGGCTCCGTTTCCATTATATTTGTTATCTTTGCGATACATTTCTGTGGGGACGCTCTTTTGTCTCGTGGGTATCGTAAAATGGGGTACGGGAAATAAGTTAAATGGAAAGTATTGGTATATCTTAGTTTTAAAAGCTTGTATAACTGCCTGCCACTCGTTTATAACACCAATAGTAATCATCTCATCCTATTAATTATTTTTTGTCTAGCTTACATTAAGCAAATTTTTTTTTGCTTCAATCCATTAACGGTACTCATTTTTCTATAGAGTAAACAGTACCTTTGACCTGCTTATTACAGTGGCATACTCACAATGCACGATCATACTTATAACAATCTAATTGAATATAGGTTATAATACAATAAATATAAATAGATTTTAATAAAAATAATAAAATTTTTATTCCATTTTTTTACATAGCCCAATAGTTCTTTCTACGAATACGGAATTCATTCTCATTCAAAAAGTAACTGAATATAAGCACAGCCTAAACATTGATTATCCCAAACTCCGCAGTACCGATAGTTCCAAAAGGCCTCAAACAGCTATTAGTTTCAAGCATCCATCTACTCGAGACACATTCCACCTCCTTGAAACCATGAAGAGGCAAATGAGAAATAGATTTAGCTCGAATTAGGAGCACAAAGAGGACCCAACCTTTCACGAGTCTGTACAAACACATTACCTAATCTCAATTGATGTGAAGTGTTAAACGGGGATTA
The DNA here is from genome assembly GCA_916618145.1 of Emmelina monodactyla. NCBI lineage: Eukaryota > Metazoa > Arthropoda > Insecta > Lepidoptera > Pterophoridae > Emmelina > Emmelina monodactyla. Next base: position 1,932,934 of record OU745300.1, read on the forward strand.
CTGAACAAATATTATATGGCTTTATTTAATCTATAAATTGTATATCTAATAATACGAAGGTTTATTCATATAAAGTTTCATATTGAGGTTTAAATATAGTTCATTCACGGATTTCAAAACTGTATCTGTACCTACGTCTCCGGCGTAGCACCGTAGTCCGATACGAAGCTTCGTAGTCGGCTACGAGGCTTAGGAACTTTCGTAGCAGCTGCGAAACTTTTGTAAACCGACAGAGATAGCGATGAAATCTGGATGGATCTGCTTTAGAGCTGCCATCAGTTTGATTCAATATTTCATTCAACAATTTTATAATTCTCGGTTTACAAAAAGCGCCTCTGTATGTGTGAGTTATTTATTTAGTTTAATAGAATTGTTCAAACAACATCATTTTTAATTGGAAGTTGAAATTACATACACACACATAACAAAATATACAGGGTGATTGGTAATGCGATACATTCCTTCTAAGAGGTTAAAGTAGAGCTTATTTGCAGTAAATTAAGGCAATTATGCCATGTCCGAAAATTGATAATTTCTGAGATATGCAACATTTAAGATTTTTTATAAAAAACCCCATTTTCGAAGTTCAAATGAATCATTTTAGTGAAATATTCAAAATTGAGTTTAATGTTTTGTTGTTTTATGGTAGCTTGATAACTAAAATGATATTTCAGATTCAAATTAGCTAAAAATAATCGTCCTTATTTTAGAAAAAGTCAAGAAACCAAGAACAACTTTTAAAACCAGTTAAGTCTTATGGCAATTAAAAGCGATTTTCTAAAAAAAAGTCCAAACAATGTTGCGTACAAATTACATAAAAAACTTCCCCACTTCATTAGCTATTCAAAAAGGTACATTTGTCATACTAAAACTAAGTATTTGATTGACAACTCTCCTAATAAATGAAGTAACCTCTCTCTTAGAACGCCTCTACATTGTGGTTACCGCGCATTTAATTGACTGCAAATAAGCTCTACTTTAACCTCTTAGAAGGAATGTATCGCATCACCAATCACCCTGTATACCCGCATAAAAATAATCTTGTACAATATAATACCCTTCTTATATCTCTTTCTTTTAATCCTAGTTCCCTTTTTTGTCTTATATAAATTGAATTACAGTTGATGTTAACTGACTGGAAATTGTGTAAACCCGACAAAGGAAAATTGAGAATATTTGTAATCCCACGAGCGACCTGCCCGGGACGTTTGTAAATGACGTCAATACCTCAGGCATAAGCTTGAGGCTTAGAATTATTATGCCTATTGGTTTAGATGTCTAAATATATTTTATTTTCTTGAATTTGCGTCTGGTTTTAATGATTCACCAAAGTTTTTCTTTTGTTCTATGACGTTTAATAGTTGTGTTACTTTTTTTATCAATTAATAACTTTAAATATGTGGATTAAGCAGCTAAATACGATATTTTTAAATTGTTGTTTTGTGACTACTATGAAAGTATTTCAAATGGTAGTAGATTAGGAAATGATATTTTATTGACATGTGACAATGCTAATCGAAATAATATCGTGACTAATGGAAATTAGTTAAACCAACGATATGACGATTCAAACAATTTTATACTTACATCTAATACGAGGGTCAAACTGAAAGTTCTTAGAAAATCAAAAACTAAGCATTCTAGCAAGTTATTAGTTTTATTATAACTTTTCAAAATAGCGTCCATTTACATCAATACATCGCTGCATTCGATGGAACCATTGAGAAAAGCACCTTGCCCACTCGGCCTTAGGGGTCTCTTCGACGGCGTTTTGAAACGCAGCCACTGCTTCTTCGGCGTCCATAAAATGTTTTCCTCGAAGTTTTTCTTTTATTTTCGGGAATAAATAAAAATCACAGGGTGCGAGGTCGGGGCTATAGGGCGGGTGACCCAGTAATTCCACGTCTGAGGTCGCCAAATAGTCGATCGTTTGCCTGGCGGTGTGCGACGAGGCATTGTCGTGATGAAGGAGGATCCTGCTGCGAGGTCGTTTCTCTCGAACTTTTTCCAAGACAAGTGGCAAACAGTTGTTAGTGTACCACTCTGCATTAACCGTTTTCTGATCCTCTAAGACAACTGTCGCGTAATGACCTGTCTTTCCGAAGAACGAGGCCACCATCTTTTTTCCAACACTTCGACCTCTCTTCACTTTAGTTGGCAACTCTTCGGAAGGAAACACCCACTGAGCAGACTGTTTTTTGGTTTCCGGATCATAACAGTAAATCCAGCTTTCGTCACCCGTTAGTATGTCGAACACAGCATTTGAGTCACCTCCGTTAAATTTTTGGATCATTTCTCGGCACCAATCAACACGGCGGAGTTTTTGAGCCTCGGTCAAATTATGCGGTATCCAGCGGGCACAAAGCTTCCTGACCGCTAAATTTTCATGGAGGATTTTGTGCACTTGACTCATACCTATGCCTAGACTTGTCCGAATCTGCTGATAGGTCACTCTTTTGTCAGTCTCTATCATACGCCGCACAACACTGATATTATCTTCAGTCGTCGCTGTAGAAGGCCGTCCCTCACGCAAATCATCGGTGAGATTAGTTCCACCACGTTTGAATTCATTAAACCAGTTGTAAACTGTGGCACGAGATGGGGCTTCATCGTGAAAAGCCAATCGAAGTCTATCATAACTTTCTTGTTGACTTATATGACATCGAAAGTCATAAAAAATCATTGCACGAAAATTTTCTCGGCTTAAATTCATTCTGACGTGCACAGACAATTTTCAATTTGCCGCCAAATCGTAAAACAAATGACAAATGAATGAAATGTATACTCAATATTATTGGTAAAGAGTTCTATTTTCAAAATTTAAACTTATTTTTTTAATATAATGCTTTTAAGTTGCCAGTTCTAAAAACTTTCAGTTTGGCCCTCGTATTGTAAGGTCTTATAAGACAATCTTTTAATACCGATCGTGAACTAACTACATAACCAAAAATGAATAAGAATAGATTACTCAAATTCAATACTAAAACCAGTGATAAATTTACTTGGGTTAAGAAGCTAGGAAGCGCATTGCTATCTCGACAATCGACTAGGGAAAAAGAGTTGTAACTTTAGGAGGCACGCCAAGCACTTATTTATTTCTTATTTTCAATAGGAATGTAGTCGTCAACCCGAATCTATTACCAAGAGTGTAAAATGTGTCACTAGCTTGACTACCAATTTACTGAAACCGCAATAGGGGCCTCAATCTGCACTTTTTAGAAATAAAGATAAAGCGACACAAATGTATTCTCTAAGCCTAAAAATTTTAACGCTTAATTAAATATAACGCTATACAAAAATATACTCTACGCTCCAACAAATAAGGTGCAATACTCACTGGCATAGTACCCCACGTCGTTGTTAACGTTGAGATGGCCCGCGTCCTCCGCTCGCAGCATGTGCGAGTCCCACACGCTGCGGTACTCCGGGTCGTGCAGCACGTCGTACAGCGCGTCCGGCTGCACGTCCGCGAACGACGCCACCACCTGGACGGGAGATGTGGTTAGTGGGGGAAATGTACCACCTGGACGGGAGATGTGGTTAGTGGGGGAAATGTACCACCTGGACGGGAGATGTGGTTAGTGGGGGAAATGTACCACCTGGACGGGAGATGTGGTTAGTGGAGGGAAAATATACAGCGCGTCCGGCTGCAGGTCAGCGTAGGACGCCACCACCTGGACGGGAGATGTGGTTAGTGGGGGGAAATGTACCACCTGTACGTGACATGTGGTTAGTGGGGGGAAATGTACAGCGCGTCCGGCTGCACGTCCGCGAACGACGCCACCACCTGGACGGGAGATGTGGTTAGTGGGGGGAAATGTACCACCTGGACGGGAGATGTGGTTAGTGGGGGGAAATGTACAGCGCGTCCGGCTGCACGTCCGCGAACGACGCCACCACCTGGACGGGAGATGTGGTTAGTGGGGGGAAATGTACAGCGCGTCCAGCTGCACGTCCGCGAAGGACGCCACCACCTGGACGTGAGATGTGGTAAGAGTGGGAGGAAGTGTGGTGGTTGTAGCACGTTGCACAGCGCGTCCTGCTGTACGTCCGCGAAGGACGCCACCACCTGGATATGAAATGGTTATGTTTGGAGAGGGAAACAAGATTATTCAAATGGTGGAGTGTATTGGTAAAAAAACATTATACAGGCGGAAATCGAGGGCAGATTATGGAAAATTATGAAAAATATGCGAAGTGGTAATATGATCCCACAAACACTTAATTAACCTCTTTTAAAAGCTTTGGTTGTAACTTTGCAATCTCCCACTTGATGGTACAAGCATAAACCTCAAAAATATTTATTCCATTCACAAAAAAAATGTATTAACGGTTAAAGTATGTGATTTTCAGAAATATTTAATGATATATTTTCGAAATATTATAAACTCATATGTTGTTTTTCACCCTAGCGAATTAGACCATAGTTTTCATACATTGTATGAGCGCAGTAGACTTTATACCTACTGACTAACCTCGTTTCATTGGTCCGCTGCCTCCGGGCTCAGTTTCAACAAATTGTTGAATGAATAAAGATGTACATTCAACTGTTAAGGGTCTTTATAACCAGCGAAAGAGCCACGTATAATTTACTTCTAATTGCGCCGAAACAGTTAACATTTTTAGAAATATAGACTGACGAATTCTTTTTTATAAAGTTGTGTTGAATTAGACCACGCTAGAGTTTAAATTGTAACTTGCTAAATCTTGTTGCTAGTTAGATTAGAACGAATTAAAATGGATTAGTTGACAAAATTATATGGTTTTGTATCTTGTGTACCATTGTTTTTGTTATTCATACTAGTTATATGCAAACTCTTTTATTTTTCACTCAAAGTATTGATTCTCTCGCATGAAAATTTAAAATACTGTCCCAATTTTGGTTATATGTTTAATTAAATATCCAAACCACCTAATAACAGCTAATACCAACTTTTCAGTTATAGAACATTAACAAAATTATATACAACGTTACGCAATGATAACTTAACTCATTGAACGTAATCAGATTTCCGAACTATCAACTCATTTACATAGTTAATTGCATAAATACGACACCAACATTCCGTAAGTACCCAGCTCTGACGTCACAGTCCCCGCTGCTGAATAATCAACGTTTACACGTACCGTCAACCGCCACGTTCGAAGTTTAAAATATTTCACCTAAAAGCAACGGGATTTCAGCAGTTTCGGCTTAAATGTTCAGAATGTGGCAACATACTAATGAGATTCGCGTGTTAAACTAATGGAGGCTTCAAGTAATTGTTGCTAATGGACACGGGGAGACCACTCGCTGGCCTAGAACTGGGTCAAAACTACGTATGCTTTATTAAATTTGTTATAAATTGTAAGTTTATTTTGGGAATAACGATAGAGGCGGCGGCGATGTAGTATTTCCGTGGCTTTCGTTTGGTGCAACACCCAAGGTTACAACAGTTAACGAACCTATGCTATGTATTATTCACCACAAAATCGAAAAAACGTACATCAATTTACTTATTTTTTATTTATAATGGAAATCTAGAAATTGGGAATTCCAATATCCATGGAGTGTAACTAGCCACACAAACAGACACAAAAGCCTTTGCTTTATACAATGCAGTTTTTCATTAAAAGTTTTCCAACCTGTCTGTATTTATTGTTACAAGTTGCCATTTAAATTAACAGTTTTAATCATTCTGTACCCACTTCAAACAAAGTGGGTTTGATTTGAATCCTACCAAAACCTATTATAAACGTGAAAGTTTGTAAGTATGGATGTATAGATGTTTGGATGGATGTTTGTTACTCTTTCACGTAAAAACTACTGGACGGATTTGGATGAAACTTTACAGTAATATGGGTATCAGAATAACACATTAGGTAATTTTTACCTCGAGAAAACTTCTCATTCCACGCGGACGGAGTCGCGGGCGGCCACTAGTATGTATAGGTATACATAACCTAACCTACCTACCTGAGATAATAGTGACGCCATAATGTTTGTTAAAGTTAACAGGCAGCTAACTATCGCTTACCACTAGAAGTTGTGAATAGTTCGGAGTTCTAGAATTGCATCAAATTAAAACAAATGACCGCCAATTTTGAAGTGTTTCTTAGCCGCTGTTTGGTTGATAATATGTTTTTAAAAAGATATTCCCCTCTTACGATTAAATACAACAATATAAACAGTAAAATGCAAATTCCAAATATTTTTATTTATTCTTTCCGTATATAAAACCTTTATAAAGAAAGATACACCTTATTCCTATTGATACCTTTAAGGTTTACTTCCTTGGAATGCGAAACAGCAATAAAACATTTCAAGTAAGCCGGTTAAAGCGGCCCAAGTTTACTTTATGTAAGTACGCGCCCGATCCGCTAAAAGCTCGCTTTAACCAAATATTTGCTGAAGAACTCGGCATATATTTGACTGAGGCTCAATTTTTCAAATAGACTTCCCTGGAGTTGTGGACAAACTTTTAACAAAGTTAAATTGATTTTCACCATAAATCACTTCGGCTCTTTTGATTGACATTATTTTTCCAATTCGAACGTCTTGAGTCAAAAGCCCCAAACTCGATTTGTCATTGAATACATCTGTTACATTTTAAGATCACATAAAAGTTTATCGCCGAACGAAATCTCCATTATATTTGGAACGGACCCTCGAAATAAAGCGACCAATTTTGGATTAAATTACTTTTAGCCGAGTGGTCGGATCCGGCGACGAAATATAATGAAATGAAATTTTCCCGCATTACAGGCTATCTCACCTGTCCCTGACATTATAAAAATGTAGAGATAAGCCTGAAAGGTTGCTCAAATACAACGCTTTTATCCTCACTTGGTTTGAGCAAACGTTTTAATGACAGAACAAATGTTTACAGTGCTCGTTTACAATAAAAATCAATACTGTTGGGCATTTTAAAATCAACAGGTGGTTAGTGGATTAAACAAAAGTCGATGAGAATCCCGAAGCAAACGGTGGCTCGAGTAGGCTTTTCTTTTAAGTCTTGTTAAGTCCGTTCATAACGCTCCACTGAATGTTCCAATTTCAAAACCGTCCCCAGCCACTGTCGCTCCCTGCAATCACGAGCGGGGCTGCAGTGACCCTGAGTCACTGATGAGCGTGACATGCATAAGTACCTACCCATCCACCGCCTCAAAACCGCAGTGTTTCACCTAAATCTCTTTGATTCTGCCTGCGGCCTTTCACGCCGCGGAAATAACCAACCGCAAACAAGCCTCGGCGACTGAAGTGAGCGTTTTCATTTAGAAAATACTAAAAAAAGCGTGCACCGAGTATGACAACAGACCTTGACCGTGCGGAGCGCTCCGTGCGCGGCGTTTTCGACCCACACTTTGACGCCGTCCTTCTCGTACTCGAGGTTCCAGCCGTCGGTGGAGGAGAGCAGGTTCTTGAGGGTCTGGAAGTCGGAGTCGTCAGCGACGCGCGCCTCGCCGCGCGCCCACCCCGCGCCGCTCATCAGGAGCGTGACGTCACATCGCCGCCGCGCGCCCGCCCCGACTGACTTACTGCCCGGCTAGGCATGGGGACATCACGCGATGTCGCGATAATACTCGACAACCGTCGACATATCTAGATAGTCGATATTTTTAAGTGTATCAAAGATATACCTACATTTTTTGGGTAACGTATGCGTGTTGATTTTGCTGTCCATTTAATTAAACTCTTAACTGTTTTTTACAGGTTGTTTTAATTGCAATAAACTGCTTATATTTTGGTAATATGAACAGATTTAGATCTGCTTTAAACTTTGTAATTATCGAAAGTAAAAAAAAACTCGATACATTTTTCACCATCCCTTCCCTACCCAAAGCTGATACCGCTTTCACCCACACACACGCAACTTCCTACAAGCACAGTTTTCTGCACACACACATGCTTGTCCCGTGTCTATTGCGTACAAAAGCTGCCATCGGTTTTCCGAGTGCATGCGAAAATGAACCTTCGTGCAAAGGCAACAACAGTGCAGTAAGCATCGAAGTTGCGCGCATGCGTCATAGCACACCACTGTCAAAACGTGTATGCCAAAATTACGGCACCGCAGCTAGCGTTGGTTATTTTACCCCTTATTCATAAACTCATTCAAAAGCTATATCAGTTTGGAAATGTTTAGTCTCCTTTAGCAAAATAAAATACACTAAAATTGACTGTGACATATTTTAACATATTATTAAGTTTAAAATGCGTTAAGAAAAATAGGGAAGGAAAAATACCTTTGGAAGTTTCAAAGTATGAAACTTTATAAGTTAAATAATAACGAAATAATATTTTCCATGAAGTAATAATTTAAAAGCTAGTTGTTATTCTGTACAAGTATTTCTTCGTCCCTTAGTCTTATCTACGTTTCTGTCTATTAAACAAACTTTCGAGGAAATGAGTTTGACTACGCCGCTACGAACGAGTTCTGCTACGAGTACGGATTTCGTAGCTCGTAGTTTATTACAAAAATATAATGTCTGTTTAGTTTCGTCATAGATTTTATTGAGCCTCTGTACAGATAAAAAATATCTATAACGTATTTATGAAAAATGTAAAAACTTGTATTAAATAAGAAGAGTAAAAAGAGAAAAGTGCAGAATTCTTTTCAGAGTCGAGAGCATTCGTCAGCTAAATAAAAACTTTTAAAGAGTTATCGAAGTATGTTTTTGTATTTAGAAGAAGAAAAATAACATCATTTGGTTCTGTGTCATGAATAAACCTTCAAGTTAACGCTCGCCTGTTCTACAGTATAGATAAATTGACTCTGAGAATCAGAGTTGAGATAAATGTTTAACGTTCAAGTTACCGTGACAACAAACACAACCTGATACAAGATGCTTACAAATCGCTCGAATCAATCGTTCATCATTTCACTCCAATTTAATACTAGTACAAAACAAATGAAGAGCATGTACATTTCGGCTCAAAAGTTCTCTCGCGGTTAAAGTGGCATACGATCAAAGTTGGTTGGTAAAACGTTGATTAAATGCGAGGCTTTCAAGCAGATAATTATCTCGTGAAGTTGTAACACATGCTCCCACATTTCATCGCAACACCTCCGGACTTGGCAGTACAGGCTATGGGGAAATATGAACCTTGTCGAGAAATTAGAAATTAATTATGGCATAAGGACTTTTTTGTAGTAGGTACAGCCTAAAAATAACATTAGTAAGGAGTATGTTTTCTATGTATACTATACAAATGCTTTTTGAATGTACTTAACGGATAAAATATATACATATATAGCTGAAGAATACATTATATCTGACTCTTAAAATAAAAAGGCTAATTTTAATCTCTGCTCTAGTAAATTTTAAATTGTGTTGGCTTCCATCTGCGGCTCTATCCACGTAAAATATATATATAAAAGCTTAAAGTACCTATCAATAATCCTACATATCCCTAATAACGCCGTTTCTACTTACAAACTCCAACTTTACCTCTTTACAATTTCAGTACAGATTGATAGGTGATCAATTAATTTCGAGTTCTAAAATCATTAGCACTAGAGCTATAATTAAACTAAACTTCGACCAACTTTGTGTTGACTATATGGTTCAATATTAGATTTAAATTAATACTTACATATTTTATGATCGCAAGAAATACTATTGCGGTATTTAGTCTGTTTTTCCTACCAATCTTAAGCATTACAAAAAAGCATAGAAATACGTATAGTTTAGAAAAAGCATTGTTGAAACATATTACATTTCAGTTGAATTGTATCTTAACGAGGACCTTTTATCAACTACTAATTAAATATTTAAAAACTGTTACGTCTATTAAAAAACATGTAAATTTATAAATGTTATGTAAACTTCACGTTTTAGTTTTGATTGTACTATAGTACAACTACAGGTATACAAAGAGCAGCTGTCGGCGACGGTAACGATTCACTTTGTACTATTAATTTTCAAACTGCCACGCTCGTGATTTACCTTTAACTGTACCTTTCCTTTGAAATGGTTTCATATAATTATATACTCGTAATTTACCTTAATTATTAAACTACTTCACGTGTAGCTTGATAAATATCGAATTATATTGGTTATATAACTAAATACATTAAGTACGTTTAATAACTTAAAATACTTAAGTTACTAAAAAGCTATAACTTTTAGACGAAAATCTTTTTTCTTAAATAAACTTCACTAGAGAAATGAACAACTATTTATTTTGAACAAACACAGATTTCCTCAACGTCTTTAACTGAAAGTGGGCAGATTAATGGAACTCTGTAAATTCGGTGTTACTCAAAAAAACTTCAAATTGGGGTTTGTTCTAAATAACCATAATATAAGCGAAAAATATCCTCAACCTAAGACTGAAAGATAATAAGCTGAAAACTTTCATTTTAAAAGCCTCAAGCCGGGCTAAACCTGCGTAATATTTTGGTAAGAAAGTAATTACCGTCGCTATTAACACCTTTTACATTGATATTGTAATGATGATATATTAATGTGTAATCTCAATAAATTAGTCAGTTAGTAACCAGCATTCGAGCGTTTCATTCCTCTCGCCTCGTCATCCCTTACATGGCGACCCTGCCATGTTTGGCGGTTTGACTCTCGGGTTTCTTCGGCATTGTGTCATTGTGAATTAAAATGGAACATTATTTTATAAACGATTCGTCTTGGACTGAACATTACCTACGTATCAACTATTTATTTTTTGTGTGAAAATGTGTCGCTCTACACCCGTAAAACCACAACAAGGAACAGAAAACCTAATGACCCAAGTTGGCTATACGAACACAATAAATCAAGATGCTAGTATCTCCATGGTGACTTATCTAAGCCAGATGAACTGGTATGTGTTTATATTCTTGATACTGATGGTGCTCATCATTATTTTTTTGTTGACAAGATACGTGGCAAAATGTTTTAATAAGAAGATTGATCGGCAAGCGGCAATGCAGAACATCAGGTTACGCAGAATTGCCTCGAAGGATGATATGGGCAACTAAACACAGGAATTCTTTTACCTGTAATAAGTGCAGTGCGTAAAAATAAGAAGTGTGAGTGAAAATATAGAAAGTGTGCCGTTATGTTAAAATTCTTCTGACTATTGTGTATGTGCGCGATCGTATTACGCCGTCGGTATTAATGTAAGATAAATATAGTACCTTAAGTCTGTTATGGCTAAGCATTTGCTTATAAAATAATATTTTTTGTTATGGATAGTGGGTTCACTGAATTATTAAAAGAGTTGACAAAAATAAGGACATCGTTAGTTAAACTAGGTTCAAAACGTAGAGTCGGAAATGTTGTTGTTAAAAAGTTAGAGGAAGCTAATGTTTTAAAGCAAAAGTTTGGTTCATTTTTAGATGACGTAACTCCTGAATTGGCCGAATTAAAGGGACCATTATTGGCGTTAGAAATAGAAACTGTCTGTGTTAATTTCGAAAGAATTTATAACGAAATTGTAAGTTTATGTACTGAAGAAGAACAAAATAATTTTAATATGGATTTTGATTTGAAAGTGGCTCTAAATTTATTACCGGTTATGACCGAAGATATTTCAGTGATTAAGCAGTTAATAGATAGCATTGAATATTACGATTCTATTTTAAAAACTGAAGCAAAAGTTAAATTCATTAATTTTATTCTTAAAAGCAGGCTTTCACAAAGTGCTAAATTGAAATTATCACAAAATTATGATACAGTTGAAGCCCTTGTAAAAGATATGAGGGAACGCCTTTTGCCGAAAAAATCCGCGTCTGCCATACAAAGGCAAATGTTGTCAATGAGACAGAATAATTCAAGTATAGATACTTTTGGTTCGAAACTTTCAGAAATGTTCGTCGATCTAACGATTTCTCAATCCGAAAACAAACCTGAAAGTTTTTCAGTATTGAAATCTATTAACGAACGACAGGCTATTAAACAGTTTGCAGACGGGTTGCGAGATCGCAGATTATGTACAGTTATATCTGCCAGGAATTATGATTCCTTAAAAGACGCTGTGCAAGCAGCTATTGATGAAAGTAACACGGATTCGTCGATAGAGGCTGACGAAATTTTTACTATGACAGAAAATAACAGATTTCGCAATTTCAGAAGTAGGCCTTCACGGTTTCAAGGCGCCCAGTACCACTACAATAGAGGTATGTATTTTAGAGGCCGTGCTCGTGGTGGCTACAGACAATTTTCTCATCGTGATGCTGGAAGAGGATGGCAAAATCAATCGTGGGGCAGAGGAAGTTCAAGACCACCAAGGGCGAGCTATCAAGGTAACCAATCCAATTTTAACCTGAAAGGGTCACGTTCTCGATGCATTAATGTTCTTGAGGCTCCAGAACAAAATGCTCCAACAACTTCAGCAGAAAATCAGTTTTTTCGAGACTAACGAATGCATTTTAACTTGTAATGATCAATGTCATATTGTCATTCAAAGTAATTTTAATTCATTTTCATTATTAATTGATACTGGTGCATCCATATCTGCCATAAAATATAAACATGCTGTAGAACAAAACATTCCAATCCATAACAAGAACTTTGTCATAAATGGTCTGGGTGGCAAAGTCCATGCAATCGGATATATTGATTTGTCATTTGAATTAAAACATCGTGCGTTGAAACATAGGTTCTATGTATTTGAGACATTGCCATGTAAGGCGAGTGGAATTCTAGGACAAGACTTTCTTAATAAGTACAACGCCTTATTAGATTTTAAACACAAAACATTAACGTTAAGTTTTAATAATAACGACAAAGTTATAACTAATTTAATTATGGGAACAACTTTATTGGATGATAAAAATATTTATACTATTCCAGCTAGGACAGAATCTATTCATTATATTGATACGGATATGACAGAAGAATGTTTGGTGTGTGCATCTGAGATTTTGAATGGAATTTTCATAGCTAGTTCGTTGGTAACCCCTGCAAATGGTAAAATTCCAATTTTAATTTTGAACACTACTGAAAGTAATTTGACCTTAAATAAGATTAATCCGAATATACAAAAGGCTTGTGATTATGAAGTATGTAGTTTCAGTAACAACAAAATTGATTCTAATAGAGTGAAGCAATTATTTTCATTACTTAACTTAAAGGGTTTGAATTTAGAAGAGAAAATGTCTATAGAAAATTTGTGTGCAAAATATTCAGACATATTTTATTTACCGGGTGATATTTTAACGACTACATCTATTTATAAACATTATATTCATTTGAAACCAGAGACAGATCCAGTTTATATCAAACCGTATAGGTTGCCTTATGCACAAAAAGATGAGGTTCAAAGGCAAATTGACCAAATGTTAAAAAATGGTATTATTGAAAAATGTGAAAGTGAGTGGTCGAGCCCTGTTCTTTTAGTTCCCAAAAAGATGGATACAACTGGAGAAAAGAAATGGAGACTTGTTGTTGATTATAGAAAACTCAATAATTCTATAAAAGATGACAAATTTCCACTTCCCAACATCTCTGAGATACTTGATTCTTTGGCAGGTTCTATTTATTTTTCACACTTAGACTTACATCAAGGATATTATAACGTAGAATTAGAGCCAAACAGTCGCAAGTATACCGCATTCTGCTCGGGTCAGTATCAAATGACTAGAATGCCAATGGGATTAAAGACCAGTCCCAGTTCTTTTTCTAGAATGATGACTGTAGCTTTAAGTGGACTTAACTATGAAAAATGCTTAATTTACTTAGATGATCTAATTTGTTTCGGGAAAAATCTATCAGATCATAATAAAAATTTACAGGATATTTTTGAAAGACTAAGGAGAGTAAACCTGAAACTCAGCCCAATAAAATGTAGTTTTCTAAAGAAAGAAATTTTGTACTTAGGTCACGTTGTCTCTTCAGATGGTATACTTCCTGATCCAGAAAAAATTAAAGTCGTGGAAAATTATCCAAAACCAAAAAATACTGACGAAGTCAAGCGATTTGTAGCTTTTGTTAATTATTATCGTAAATTTATTCCCAATTTTGCTGCAATTGCATATCCTCTTAACAAATTAAGTAAGAAAAATACTAAATTTTTGTGGGATAAAAGTTGTGACGAGTCATTTGAAATGTTGAGACAAAAAAATTATATCACATCCAATATTACATTATCCAGATTTTTCAGAAGAAAATGAATTTGTTTTACAAACAGATGCGTCAAATTTTGCATTAGGCGCGGTATTATTAAATAAAGATAATAAACCAATAGCATATGGAAGTCGAGGGTTAAACAAAGCTGATAAAAATTATCCTATAATAGAAAAAGAGCTACTTGCAATTGTTTGGGCAGTTAAGCATTTTAGGCCATATTTATATGGACGTAAATTTATAATCCAAACCGACCATAAGCCTCTTGTATATCTTTTTGGTATGAAAGATCCTTCTAGTAGGTTAATGAAATTTCGACTAACGTTAGAAGAGTATGATTTTAGAGTGGAATATGTGAAAGGTATCGATAACGCGGCTGCAGACGCATTATCTCGTATATGTATTAGTTCACAAGATTTGAAAGAATTGAATGAGCAAGTTATGAATGTGATGACGCGTGCGCAATGGAGAAAAAATAATCAGGATTCTGAGGATACTACGGTTACTCATGTCGATCGGTCTGATCAGCCGAAAGTCGTAGAAATATGTAGTAAACCTAAGAATTCTGCTGAATTGAGATTTATTGATTTAACAAACTTAAACCGATTAAGACTTAATAATATGATTAATAAAGAAAGTAATATGTTTTGCTATGAGATAAATGGGAATATAATTTATATAAAACCAGCTACTCGATCACAACCGACGCCAAGCGCTTTTGTGAGAGAGCTAGGTAGATTTTGTAAAGTAATAAATGTAGAAGAAATATACGTCTTGAAAAATAGTACTAATAATATATTTGTCGACAAAATGATGCGTGAAATTAAAAATAAAAGTGATTGGTCCGGACCGAGAATATGTATATTAAAAGACGTAAAACGCATAGAAGATAAAGATGATAAGAGGGTAATATTAAATGATTTTCACCTCTTACCTACAAGTGGCCACGCGGGTACGAAGAGAATGTTAAATAATATAAAAAAGTATTACTTTTGGACAGGTTTAGAAAATGACGTAAAGAATTTTGTAAGAAAATGTGATAAATGCCAAAAACAAAAATTTACAACGCATTACACAAAAGAACCAATGCAAATAACTTCAACAGCGAATACAGCTTTCGAAAAGGTTTTTATGGATATAGTAGGTCCATTAGATAAAGATATAAATAATTATTCTTACATTTTAACTATTCAATGTGAACTGAGTAAGTATGTAGAGGCATACCCAATGCAGACCAAAAGTGCAGCAGAGGCAGCGAAGAATTTTGTCAACAACTTTGTATTAAGGTATGGTATTCCTAGTATAATCGCTACTGACAGAGGTTCCGAGTTTATGTCAGCAACATTTACAGAGGTATGTACACTTTTAAGTATAAATAAATTGCACTCTACAGCCTATCACCACCAAAGTATTGGCGCGCTCGAGAACACACACAAGGCATTAGGTAATTATTTGCGCATACAAACTAACAATCAGCCAGATACATGGAGCACGTGGCTACCTTATTGGTGTTTCTCATTTAATACATCCGTACACGCTGAAACACATTTTACCCCATTCGAATTAGTTTTTGGTAAAAAGTGTAATTTACCATCGAATTTACCGAATAATGTTATTGATCCACTTTATAATCACGATTCTTATCCATTACAATTAAAGTTCAGATTACAAACTTCATTAAAGGAAGCTAGAAAAAATTTAATCAATAGCAAATTGACACGAAAATTAAGATACGATCGTAATATCAATCCCGTAAAGTACAAAGTAGATGATTTAGTCTTGTTAAAAAACGAAACTGGTAATAAGTTTAAGAGCATTTATTCAGGTCCATACAAGGTAGTGAGAGAAATACCTCCAAACGTCGAAATTATAAAAAATGGTAAAAACGACGTAGTACACAAAAATCGTACTAAACATTATTTTTCACCTGACACTACTTAATTTTGCATTAGTACATAACGCTATAATACTCGTAGTTATAAAAACATTATATTGCATTTTTTTTCTTTATACTTTGTAGCCTAGTGAAGCTGTTATCAACTATTTTAACAATACCTAAATGTTTATATCATACATATCATGTCATGATTGAAATGTATTTAGTTTAATTTCGATACCTATACATTGTAATTGTAAGCGTATGTATTCAAAAACAATGTTATTATAGACAAGCATTGCTCTTAAATTTAAATTGTTTATTGAAACCTTATTATTACATTCTTATGTCTTTTATGGTAACGTACCTATCTCTTTCATAACACGTGTTGACTTTGTGTTTATTTTAACTCTTTATGTTCTGTATTACTATTGGGTTAATATTAAATAATGAAAATGTAATCAATGTATTCTTATAATGTGGTATGTATAACTTTTATTCAACAAAATAAAAATTGTATATTAATTTTAATTTTGTTTTTCCCTCCGATGGGGATGTATGATGTGATGTATATTAATGTGTAATCTCAATAAATTAGTCAGTTAGTAACCAGCATTCGAGCGTTTCATTCCTCTCGCATATCCATAATCGTATTTACAATAGTAGTTTTCATTGCAGGTTTATCTTCAGCAGTCCCTAATATCAGGTAGTTGATCCTGGCAGCGTGCCAGCCAGTCGTACCACGCTCGGAAACCGTGTTTTCTGAACACCTTCATAGCACCTTGCAGCAGTAATATCGTCGGTCAACACCTCTGTAAATAACAGAACATTATATAAGGCAATATAAGGCATATTGCCTATTGATGGCCTCTGCGGAACAAAGAATTTCGTCTTTTGTTTTTGTCTCCTGCTAAAATTATAAAATTACGAAACATTAAAATAAAAATGCATCAAAGTGATTAACACGGATTGATAACCTTAACTGTAACGAGATAAAACTTACTATACATTTATTTTACCTTTTTTTTTAAATTAAGATTTTATTTGTAGCTTAGGTAGGCTTAAAAGCAGTTGTTCTACTTGGCTAATTTCTTTCTAAAGAAATTGTCTAAACAGTGAAACCTACGGCCAGGAACAAATTAAGTTAAATATTTTTTTATAACGAAGATGATTAAATTACTGATTGATGAGTTTCTAAATTGAACAGTTGCATCATTAGTACTTAAGTCTACAATATGTGACGAGGCAACCTTTTTCTTGTGTGCTATTTTAACGGTACCAATTAGTTAGAACATACCTCAGTCCCAGATGCCGTTGCCTTTGTGTTTAGGCCTCAATAATCTAATAACCTTTGACGCCGTGTTAAATGTGTTACTATGGTTACCTTTATCCATGTTTTTGCGACTCAATAAACGATGGTAGATAGATGTCGATATGAAAATTATAGAAACACGTCACAAAAACAAAACTAGCAGTTTCCAGTTACCGAGGTTTTAACTTAAGCAGGAATATTGTCTTACGTGCCGTTTTATGCTCTCTCAGGCGTAAGCGTGCCCCTGGGGAACTGAAGTTTTAGAATACTGCAATTACTTAATGCAGGTGTCCTTAATTAAGTTAATTAAACAACTGTTATAATTGTGAAAGTTTCGTGTAAAATAAAATGTGCAACGGCAGCTAGCTGTAAGATATAACGAACACCTCTGGAGAATGGTTTACCATCACCTCCTGCTGCCAGTATTGCCATCAGCACCACAAAACTCTACATCGATAAAAATAACTACTCTATATTGTGAATGATAATATTGTCTCCAATAGTAAACAAACGATGTGGAAGATATAATATGGACTCTTTAGAAACCTTGACAATAGCAGGCGGAAGGTAAAACGATGCGCTTTTGTATTACGTATTACTATTCAATCAAGTATACCTTGTCTTATTGATTAGTAACGGCTTTTAATGCTGTACCTATCAATTAACATTTATATTTTACAATAATATATTTATTATTATAAAACGCATTTGCTCAAAGTTGTGCAAAAAATGGAGTTTGAATTTCAGACACAAACGAATAAGTTGTAAGTTGCTATAATAGGTAAATAGGTGATCTAATAACTTTCAAAAAACCCTCCAAAATCAACACACGTTTTCATAAAAGAAGTATTTTATTGATAATTGTTCAATTCAGTTATGTTTCGGTACATTTTCTAACAGCTGCTGATATCAGGCATGGCTCCCTGGCAGTGGTTCTTCCATCCGTACCAAGCATTGAACTTGTGTCTCTTGTAGACCAGCTTGGCGCACGTCGCGGCCTTCGTGATGTCATCGCTTAGTAATTCTGAAATATAAATACGATTTAATTAATTAACACGTTAGGTTTGGATGGAAAGGTAGAGATTAGACTGGTTAATTTAACCTAAATTTAAAGTGGGTTACTGTGAAGGCTTTTGAGTTAAGGCTATTTAGCTTTCGTAGACGGTACGGTATTTCAGGTCATCAACCTACTACTTTTTGGTTGGAACACAATTTGTACGGTGAAATAAACAGTATTTCATGCTTGACGCAAAACAATTATTGTTACATTTTAATATTTGCCGAGTGTATTTATTGATTTTTAAATAAATATATTTCAATCTAGCCATTCTTATAGCCTAGGTGTTTATTCTAAAAACCAAACTGTACTTATTTCTGTTAATACATTCCATTCTTGGAACTGATAGTTTTCTCCCCTTATTCTTTTTGAAAAAGTGTAACTTACGATCACAAGTGACGCGGCAGTCCTTTCCCGGGGTAGAGGTGTTACTGCACCAGTACTTATCATTTATCTGAAACAGCCCGTAGTCCCGGGAACCGTTCTTGTTCACTCTGCCAACTTTGTCAGTGATGCCAGAACTCTCATTCTGCACGAGGCACACCCCTAAACATATTTGATTATAGGTATTATATCGAAATTTAATAAGGTACGGACGTTAAGATAAACCTAGTGGTTGAAATTACAGTGTAACTCAGAGGAAGATTAAAAGTCGATTTTAGATACAAAAACCTGACGTTGAACTTCATTATCACCTGATAATATAAAACAAAGTCGCTTTTTGCCGTCTATAATTATGCTTAGATCTTCAAAAATACGCAACAGATTTAAATGTTTTTTTTTTAATAGAGTGATTCAAGAGGAAGGTTTATATGTATAATAAAATAGAGAAAGGGGTTTTACTACGAATTCAATGCGTGCGAAGCCACGGGTAAACGCTTGTTCGTAATAAAGCACACCGAGGAAGAGTACCATATTTAATTTGTACATATTTTCGTAATTAAATCATCTAGGCATTTTCTTTATAAAACTACCTACAAATTCAAAGCCTATATACGCATATAAAACGATACCGACATTAAAAAGATTGTGCAAAATGAAATGAGAACAAGGTGGAAAATAATTAAGTTTCTTATGTTTACGAGGAGCTCGCAGGGGAGTACCGTGGCAGTAATTCTATTTATTCTGCCATTTCGTCGCGGGGGAAATGCGAGGGCTAACCGATAGAACCTTCGTGCACCTACTGCAACTTTACTATAGATCGTTTTTTTTTTATTCTGAGACTGAAATAGAATAGGGATAGAAAATATATTGCTTATTAGTTTCATACCTATATTTCCTGAAAAAAGCAAGGTTTTTTAAATAAATCAAAACAAGGTACTCATGTAATATTTCATGAATTTTTATACCAATTAATTTTGATTCAAACGACTATTAGCGAGAACCTCAAGAATAACTTTTTTGCTGTAAACTATAAAGAAGGCAAAAAAAATACACAATAAAATATGTTCTTTTATTATTTGGTGTGCAATACAACCAAATAAAAATATAATGCTATTATAGTGTCATGACATTGCTGTGAACAACATAACAATTAGATTTATTATTTGAAACAAGTCGGTATTTTATTCAAGCTTTCCCGTATTATTATTTTTATTTAACCAAGCTAAGCGCAAAGTTGTATTACGGAGAATCAAATTAAACCTAGCCAGAAGCCAATTTAAGAATATCGTTTTTTAACTTTGTTTAATCTAAGAATTGAAACTGGAATCTTTCGCTTAAACGTTTCATACTTTTTACATACAACCTTCACATATTGCTAATTAAAAAATGTAGATGACCTCGATCTTTTTTTCCTTTTTATAGTGCGGTTATTAGCTGAAACATATTTAAACATGCATAATTTGCAAAAGTAATTAACATAAACTTACAATCCCTCATCTTATCCTCAGGGAACCCTTGCTTCCTGAGCTCTTGTACCAGCGCACAGCCCGTCAGGTGCTTTCTTCCTTCACACGCAGCCAGTGCCACCACCATCAATACTACGAACTTCAACATCTTCACTAGAGTGCAGAGATTCAAGTCAGGTCGACAGTCAGGAGTGCAATGACATTGGTTTGTAACGCCGCGCGTATTTATACGGGCCGTGAGATAAGAGGGGATTCCTTGAGTCCAGAGCATGGTAAGATCCCGGGCAATAATAAGTACATGTAATGTTATCTCGCTAGGTTAGTTTTAGTCCGTTTTTTCCTTTTCGGTACTTCGGTACTTTAAATAAATATAACGGCCGGCTGCCTAAGTAGAGTCTAAATAAGATTAATCAAACAATGACATCAATAATTGATGAAACATGTTA
Source organism: Emmelina monodactyla (assembly GCA_916618145.1). Lineage (NCBI taxonomy): Eukaryota > Metazoa > Arthropoda > Insecta > Lepidoptera > Pterophoridae > Emmelina > Emmelina monodactyla. Next base: position 1,953,518 of record OU745300.1, read on the forward strand.
GTTTTAAGTTTTTTAGACCAACTTACGCGCAGGGCTTAACTCCGTAAAATAATGTAAAATATTTGATTAAATTCATAAACATTATATTGATATTAACTTGTTCAAAGAACCTCTTGAGGATACAAAATCTTAATCATTATTACCAACCTACAAAATTTAATGTCAAGGCTTAAAAAAAAAACAATTGTAAAAAAGTTAGGTTTTAGGATTAATAAATGTAGAATTTTCGAGGCATAAAACTAAAATACTTACTACTTAGGTAGACATTACTGGCGAAAACATCGAAGGTCATAAATCATTTGATTACAAAAATATGACGGGGCTGCCCCTGGGTGATAACTGACTGTTCATTTTATTGTAGGTAAAAATTATTGAATAATTACCTACTATAGCAATTAATCTGAAGAAGCGCTTTTAATATACCTACATTACCAAATAAATTATATTTTATTCCAGTTTTGCTTAATCTTTCTACAGTTTTTTTTATTCTAATAAATAGGTCTACATTAGTCTAATTCGCAATTCATAGATAAAAGGTGCAAACGGTTGTGTGGTTTTAAAGTTAACATATACTGTATACTACGTATATCCAATTTAAATACGACGTACTTTGTTCCATGAAATATACCTAAGTATACATATAAAAAAATCCTGAAACAACATAATATCTACAGTTTAATACTGAAATTAAAAAGAGATAGGTAGGTGTTGTTTTTTTTTTATTTAACTACATAACCAAAGAAAATAGTTAAAAAAAATATATAGTTTTACTAAAACTGTGGTTAAACCGTCACGATCGAGGAGAAACGTATGTCGCTGTTATGCCGTTATTAAGAAACAACGTTTGCTGGACTTTTTTCCGTTGTATTTGTAGAACAAATCCGTCAAAAAAGCTACTATGTACCCCCATGAGACAACAAATATAAAGTTAGGATATGAAAAATTTACTTTAGCTACTACTAAACTGTAATTACGTAGTCCTCATCTTTATCTTAATACTAGTTGCCGCTCGCGACTCCGCCCGCGTAGAAGTCGGTTTCCCGTGGGAATGCGAAGTTTTCCCGCGGTAAAAAGTTCCCTTAATTCTTTCATACATATATTTTTGGTATCTAGAACCGTTTTCGCAGCGCACGCAACGGAAGCCCTCAAGGATGAATAATTTTCCCCGTTTTTTTTTTCATATTTTCTGTTATTTCTTCGCTCCTTATAGTTGCAGCGTGATGTTATATTGCCTAAAGCCTGCCTCGATAAATGGTCTATTCAACACAAAAAGATTTTTTCAATTCGAGCCAGTAGTTCCTGAGATTAGCGCGTTCAAACAAACAAACAAACAAACAAACAAACTCTTCAGCTTTATAATATTAGTTTAGATATAAAAAATTCGTGTCACATTGTTAGACCGCGATGGACTCTTAAACTACTTAATCAATTTTAATTATATTTGCACACTGTAATGCAGTTTGATCCAACTTTAAAGATAGGTTAGTCTATATCTCATTTATAGTCGCAATATTTTTTTATTGCAATTGCACAGCAACCCGTGGCCATGTTTACTAGTCTATCTATACTTATAATAAATCTGTAGGGAGGTCAATTCTGTACATGAAATATATTTCCAAAAAACTATCAGGGGGTGATTAGGGATCGATACTGATGCCAAAAATGCAAGCAGTAAAAATTTTGTCTGTCTGTCTGTCTGTCTGTCTGTATAACCGTTATAGAAACAAAAACTAATTATTTTCATACTCCTTGGCTGGTTATAGTAGGTATACTTTTCATCACGCTACAATCAATAGGAGCATAGCAGTGCGAAATATTGGGAAAACGGGAGAAGTTACTCCATTTTTTAAGCTTCCGTCGCGTTGCACACCTTATTAATGATTAAAGCTACACAGAAATCATGTATGACGGAAATGTTCTCCATAAAATTATATAAAAAATATCCCATGACAGCATATGTCTATCTTTTATGGTTGACTGACAATAACACATGTTACTCCCGATAGCTTAGCAGTTCGAAGCTTTCTGATTATATTTGTCTACTCTTACGTTTATAACACTCTCAGTCATCCCTAATTAAAAAAGTTAACATTATTAACTATTCCATAAAAAAGAATTGATCCTAGTCCATTGCAAAGTTAGGTAAGGGCCTTATGGACCATAGGAACTTTTTCTATATCCATCCACTTAAGAGCAAATAGAAAAGAATAATAATTCAACGGTGGTGCTAGCCACAAAAAAAGAAAAAAACTCTGACTGGCCGGTAGCATTTTGGACCGCAGCATGGACCACGGAAGAAAAATAAATTCAAAATTCAAAATGCCGCGTTCTTCTTTCAATTGTTTTGTTTCGTGAATTTTCTTTTCGTGCAAACTTTTCTTGTACTAACGAAATAAGTAATTGTGAGTGAATTAACCGGAATATTTTTATAAGTATTGAGTTTTTAAATGTGAAGTGTGTGTTGTTAGGTAGGACCTATTTGAAGTGAAAACTTTATTTTTTTATAGGTGATGGTGTTAATACGGTGGCTACGAACGATATTAATCATTTCATGGAAAAACGCATTGGAAGGGGTAAGTTTTTCGTTAATTTGTTAGTTTTTTGTCTTTAATATGTAAGTTACTTGATATAGCGTGATGAAGCAAAGTCGCCTACTAACTTAGATCCGAAGAAGTTTGACTTCTTTTTCATGATTTTTCACATTGAATAGTAAGTAGGTCGACGGGTACTGTTCATTCTTTAATACTTCGTCTCAAAGTCACGACCAAACTTTTAAGAGATTTTCATTTGCGTGTCTTTTTCGACTTTTGTATTTTTAGCGCCTTCGGTACCTATCTATCCTAGTGGAAAAGTTTTAATTGAAGCTAGCGTTTGAAAATATATCTTTGTTTAACCTTGATTAGTCCCTATCCTACTAATCCCTACTTCCCTACTAATATTATAAATGCGAAAGTAACTCTGTCTGTCTGTCGGTCTGTCTGTCTGTCTGTCTGTCTGTCTGTCTGTTACGCTTTCACGCCTAAACCACTGAACCAATTTTGATGAAATTTGGTATGAAGAAAGAACTGAACTTGGGAAAGGACATAGGGTACTTTTTACCCCGGGAAAACTTCTCATTCCCACGGGAAACCGACTTTCACGCGAACGGAGTCGCGGGCGGCCACTAGTATTACTTATAAACGTGAAAGTTGGTGAGTATGTATGGATGTATGGATGGATGTTAGTTACTCTTTCACGTAAAAACTACTGGACGGATTTGGATGAAACTTTACAGTAATATAGGTTATACATCAGAATAACACATAGGGTACTTTTTACCGCGGGAAAACTTCTCTTTCCTTTGGGAAACCGACTTCCACGCGAACGGAGTCGCGGGCGGCCACTTGTTATGAATATATCCAATCATTAAAAACGTGCACTACAAACAGCCATACATCCTTGGTACTAATAATATAAATACAAAAAATGTGTTGTGTCTGTATGTTCTGCTTTTACTACAAAACGACTGAACAGATTTTTATGAAATTTGTTATAGAGATACTAAAAATGACAACTTGCACGCAGTTTAAGTCGCAGGTAGCATCTTATAATTCTAAGTAATAAAAACTATGTCCAGCAGTGGATTGACAAGCCTCTTTACATGTTCAACGACAAACAGACAAACAAAGAAACCGTGGTTAAGTTCCAACCACTGGACGGTCCCGAACATTCTCGAACTTTCGACCAGCCTGCACTATCAATTCACCGCGTGTATTGATCTAAATGGCTGCTCTGATCACTCTGAGACACTGTTCATAGTTGGCTGCTACGTTCCAACCACTACCACGGTTCTTTAAATACTAACTTAAGTAGGTATTTTAAATAAAATATACTAAGGTAAAATTTAAATTGTGAGCTTTTATGTAGTCCCTAAAACAACTGAACCGATTTTAAATAATTGTTATCTTTTTCTGCTACCTTATATTCTTATATTAGTTTTGTTGAAATAACAATATTTTTTACATAAACGTTTAATGGTTTGATATATTTTATAATAATTTAATTTATTTACATTAAGTTACAATATGTGCTTTCTTACTAGCTAATCCTACTAATATTATAAACGTGAAAGTTTGTGAGTATTTATGGATGTATGGATGGATGTTTGTTACTATTTCACGTAAAAACTACTGGACGGATTTATATGAAACTTTACAGTAATATAGGTTATACACCAGAATAACACATATGGTACTTTTTCCCACGGGAAAACTTCTCATCCCTACGGGAAACCGACTTCCACGCGAACGGAGTCGCGGACGGCCACTAGTATTATAAATAAATCATAACATTAACAATGTCACTCGTGAACGATCTCTACATTTGTCGTCATGAAATATTAACCTACAATATAAGATAATAGTTCTTCCCTCAGTTCTGTGTATCTTTTGTGAGGCTAATTTAAGACTTAACACTATGTAAACAAACGTACATAAGAACAAAACATAATCTACCAAATAGGCGTGAGATAGGCTATAAAAGATAATGCTAATTAGTTATTGTAAATGTTATCTCACCCAGATTTAAAAATAAACAAGTGAAATATAAAATGGTCCTGTCTTTTAAACCAATACCTATCATCTGCTTTTAAGCATGGCTTCAAGCATTATCGGCCGGTAAAACTGTAATTTTACGTCTTAAATGCGATAAAATGTAGCTTCTCAATACTATTTTTTTCGCAGTTTTTTCTCTTATTTATATGGGCTCTATAGTAAAGTTGCAAAGAAATGGGAAAATAAAATATCGTTTCGTAACTTTAATTGACTTATATTTTCTTTCATTGAATATTAGAAGGTTTAATATTACATAATAATGACAAAACACCTATATTTAACTGAGAATACACACCAAACTTATATCCATATTTACATTTTTTATTCTCATTTGAGCGAACACTCTACAAAGATTCTCAAATGATTTTGATATTTCAAATCTTCTTGAGTCGCAGTTTATCACCAATTTTCTTTTCAACTTCTTTCATCTGTGACAGAATCGCTTCATCCATGGCTTTTATCTAAAATAAAGGAAAGTATTCATTTCTTCGTCGAGTGAGTAGGTATACTAACGCATAAAACAAAATTGCTATCTGTTTGTTTGTTTGTGTATAATATTCGCAAACTTCTTTAAGCAACATGTAAATATTTATATTTTTATTTTCCAAAAAAATACTATTAAATATTTTTGTAGGGGGCTGAAATCATTTTCCACGCTTGATTGTACTGCATACATTAGGTTCGGGCTTATAAAGATACTTTGTTCAAAAAATATTTTTATGAGTAGACAGACTAATTGTAATTTGAAATTTTAGGTAACAAACATCGATTTTGCCCACTTTCTAGAGCAAAATATTTTCCATTCCATTTTAATATTTACAAATAAGTCACCTTGTATAAGATCAGTTCCATAGCTTACCTTTTGAGTAAAGCTACTTTTAATCTCATTTATTTCTTCTATTCCTTGAGCCTTCATAGCCTCATATTTCTTGATATTTTCCTTGATTTCATCAATTCGTTGAATCGCTTTATTGTATCGCTCCTGGCTTTTCTTGTCTTTTTCCTCTGCTTCGCGAAGAGCGCTGTATGTAAAATAAAATGTTTAAATTAATGTTCTTTTCATTCAATTTTTTGGCGAAAGGCGCCTACTTACTGACTACTGACTGATTTGACTACCCGAATTGAGGGTAGCGCTCTAGATTAATTTTGAACGGAATAAATTTTTTGACATTTATCCGTATAGTTGTTGGATAGCTTGGATAAGTTCTTTTAACAATTGCGTAGAATTTACAAAATGGTGAGACTTTTAACGCTAACTAGGGTGTTTCGTCAGTTCGCCCCGGTCCTGAAAGCACCGCGGGGCCAAACGCACAAGGACGCTTTTTGAATTGGCCGATTGGCCCCGCTACTTACTTCTCCACCCGCATGGTCTCGTGCTGCCCCCTACAACTTACTTCTCCGCCCGCCTGGTCTCCTGCTGCCCCCTACAACTTACTTCTCCGCCCGCATGGTCTCGTGCTGCCCCCTACTACCTACTTCTCCGCCCGCATGGTCTCGTGCTGCCCCCCTCTACTTACTTCTCCGCCCGCATGGTCTCGTGCTGCCCCCTACTACCTACTTCTCCGCCCGCATGGTCTCGTGCTGCCCCCCTCTACTTACTTCTCCGCCCGCATGGTCTCGTGCTGCCTCCGCTGCTTGTTCTCCGCGTGCTTGCTGGCGGCCTGCGCGCGACTGGTCCTCAGCTCCGCTAGTTGCGCGCTCAGCTCCGACAACTCCGTATTTAACACGTACAGCTCGCCCTCCGCGCCCTCGGAGTCTAGGTCGCCGCATTCGAGTTCTCTGATGAATTAATACTTACTATATCATATTCATATTAATATATAAGGACCTTCATTCAGGATTATCTTTTACCCAGCTCATTTGTCTATAGGTAAATCTACCAATAAGGTGTAATTTATTGATATAACATAAATTAAAACTTATTATTATGTATAATATATATAATATATTAAAACTAATATATAATATATTATATAATATATTAGAAACTATTATATAATATATTAAAACTTACTTTAAACTTTCAGACAACTTCATAATCTCCTGCAGTATGTTGTTAGCTGCATCTAATTGTGGTTTGATATTCTGCAAGTTCTTCAAGTTGTTTTCTTTCTGTAGTAATTCTGCCTGTAGTGCATTCAACTTTTCGTCTGCGTCTTGTACATTACGTTTAGCTTGTTCCGCTTTTGCTTTGACCTCATCGGCATCATACACTCTTTGTTCTTTCTTATGTTTAATATCAGTAAGTAAACTTTCCTTCTGGGCCCGTTTCTGCTCGAGGATGAGTTCTAGTTTTTGGTTTTCTTTGGTGATAGCCTCAAGCTCCTGTCTCTCAATGGAATGTGCCTCCCGCTCTAATTTTAACTCTTCTTCATATTGTCTAATTTCGTTCTCCAACTAAAAAATGGAACACATCATTATCATTATGCCATGAGTTAACAATTTGAGATTTGCAGTCTCGGCCGCCCTAGGCCCCAAGCCATCAGCCGCCCCTTTTTAATATCCACCATATAGACTACTCGCGAAAAAGTTTTTTGATCTCTTTGAATTTTTATATCTCCCTGAATGTGGTCAATTAAAAAGAGATCTCCATTGATCTCCATCCATCTCGTACTTTATATACTCTTTACAGGGTGATTGGTAATGCGATACATTCCTTTTAAGAGGTTAAAGTAGAGCTTATTTGCAGTCAATTAAGTCATATCATGTCCGAAAATTGATAATTTTATGCACCATTTAAGTTTTCTTTATAAAAAAAACCCATTTTCGAAGTTCAAATGAATCCTATTTAGTGAAATACAAAATTAAGTTGAATTTTTTGTTGTTTTATGGTAGCTTGATAACTAAAATGATATTTTAGATAAAATTGTCTAAAAAAAATTGTCCTTATTTCAGAAAAAGTCAAGAACAACTTAAAAAAAGGTGTTGTGATAATAAATAGTGATTTTCTAAAAAAATGTCTAAATAGTCTTGAGTAAAAGTTAAATAAAAAAACTTTCCCAATTCATTAGCTATTCAAAAAGGTACATTTGTCATACTAAAACTTAGTATTTAATTGACAACTCTACTAATAAAAGAAGTAACCTATCTCCTAGAACGCCTCTACTTTGTGGTTACCGCGTACTTTTGCAGTGATTTCTTTCTTTTGTATAATTTAAGATCCTTGCCTACGAAGGTTTTTCGTAGCGATGCTGTCGCGCGTTAAGTAAACGCATGTTAGTCACATTTGCAACGCGCTAGTTATCGCAACTGTATCGATGCAAAGACTATACTAACGAATCGTGGCTCTGAAGACGATGGCACACAGTCAGCGACTGCTAGTCCATGGTATCGATGCTACCGCACGACAGCATCGCTACAAAAAATTGCCGTGGGCGAGGGCCTTTTGTTATGAAGAATACACAGACATTCTCCTTATTTACGGATTGTGTAACGGCAACGCTGTTGCAGCAAAAAACGTAGGTACTTGTTGCGTTTCCGTAATCGACGTGTGTCAAACGTTAGAGTGTTTTCCGGGACGTATCGACGTCTCCAAAAAAATAAAGCTTGTAGACCTCGAGTTTGGCGAAGTAGACGAAGAAATGATAGATGTTTTTCGCAGAAATCTAGCAACCAACACAAGAGCTGGCGACATCAACCAAAGAAAAAACAACAAGGGATGTGTAGTGATTAATGAAAAAGATGTAGTTCGTTTACTATAAAGGTCACTTTTTCTGCACTCAACAGATTTTTTTCTATTTGACCGCGAAGGCTGCACACTTGAAGCTTAGGCTTTTAACAAAATTGATTTATTTAACGGCAGACCTCAATGTTATTGAATAATCCTTGTGCAAGACGGCGACATCAACCAAAGAAAATACTGTAAAAGTGCGCGGTAACCACAAAGTTGAGGCGTTCTAGGAGAGAGGTTACTACTTTTATTTATTTATTTATTTTACAATTCTTGTACATACACACAATAAAAATATTCATTACACAAACATAGAGAGAAATGTTAGCACAATGGTGCTGCTTATCTCAAAATGAGATTTCTACCAGCAGACCTTCAGTGGAGAGTTTGATGGAGAACAATAATTAGTGTAGTGTACCTACTTTATAAATTAACTGATAATATGTACTTACATACATCAATTTACAAAACATAAAAATATACATAACATACAACAATATAATATGCTACTTATACATACTTCTATGTTATAAATATTAAATACATACACATATTTACTAATATAAATACTTTACATATAAACATTAATTTACATAGACCCAATATAAACAGAGAATTATAATTGCGAAAAATAAAATTCTCTTACAAGACGCTTAAAGTGTCCGATGGTTTTGCATTCGCGAATGGTATGTGGGAGAGAATTCCAGAGCCTAATAGCATGAACAGTGAAAGAGAAGGAGAAAAAGTCAGTCTTATGAGAAGGCATATAAAGGTTTGCGCGTGTTATCGCCCGACAATCTTCATCTTGGGAGTGGATAAATTGAAAGCGCTCACGCAAATAGGAGGGGGAGGAAGGGTTATGAAGGATGTTGAACAGGAGGAAAAGGATACGTGTGTTCCTGCGAGAACGGATTGGAAGCCAACGGAGCTGCTTCCGATACTCAGAGACATGATCGTACTTACGCAGATTAAAAATGAAGCGGATGCAAAGGTTTTGCAAACGCTCTAATCTGTTTAGCAGATCTTCCGTGGCATCCAAATAACAGGAATCAGCGTAATCAATTATAGGTTGGATAAGGGATTGGGCAAGGATTATTTTGGTATTAAAGGGGAGGAAATATTGAAGGATTTTTAAGGAATGATAGGAATAATGAACTTTCCTGCTAATCTCATCAACATTTGCACTCCAGTCAAGGTGAGAATCAAAAATAATACCCAGGTTTTTGGCAGAGTCGGTGTATGGGATAGGAGAGTCATCGAAGGTAATCTGTGGTAAAGATGAGACATCCAAACGGGCACGCATGCTTCTACTGCCTATTAGCATTGCTTTAGATTTGTGGGGGTTAACCACAAACCCAAAGGATTTAGTCCAGTGGTTAAGGCATCTAAGGTTATCATTAATAAAGTTGATACCTGCTGCTGCGTCGGTAACTGGAAAATGGTGATAAATCTGAAGGTCATCAGCGTAAAGGTGATATTTGGCACTGATAACTTTAGAAATAGTATTGATAAAAATAGAAAATAGAAGGGGGGATAGGACTCCTCCTTGAGGCACACCTGCTTCGACATCACACCAATCAGAATAAGCATCGTCGAGGTGGACACGTTGCAAGCGACCCCGAAGATAGGAACTAAACCACGGTAAGGTAAGAGGAGAGATATTTACTGAATTAAGCACACCCAAAAGTAAGTCAAAATCGATGGAATTAAAAGCATTACTGAAGTCGAGGAGGATAAGTATGGTGACAAATTTGTCTTCCATAGCACGTCGGATATCATCGGTGACATTGATCAGCGCCGTGGCAGTGCTATGTCCTGGACGGAACCCAGACTGGTACGGACTGATGAGGTTGTTAACAGACACATACGTTGAAAGCTGTTGATGAACAATCTGTTCCAGAACTTTTGAAAGGTAAGGGAGAATGGATATTGGACGAAAATTTTCAGGGAATTTAGGATTATGAGTTTTAGGTATAGGGATGATATGAGAACGTTTCCATGAAGAAGGAAAGGTACAGGAGGTCAAGGAATGGTTAAATATGTGAGTGAGGATAGGTAATAGTAAAGGGAGCACTAAAGTTATCATTTTGGAACACAAATTGTCACTACCAATTGCAGCCGAAGATACCGAGAGGATGGATTTCCTTACTTCCTCCTCTGTGCAGTAAGTAAAAGAAAAAGAAAAATCTGAATTTGTAGGACTACACAATAGATTTAAAGTGTCTAACTTGGTATTTGGACTTAGGACGATAGGTGGTTGGGAAAAATGGTGAATAAGTAAATCCAAATCAAGGGGAGAAGTGACAGCATCTTGTGACCTACCAACACTACCAACACCAACCGATTTGAGGAATTTCCAAGCATCAGTAGTGCTTCGGTTATTAAGGGATTCGAAGAAGTAGCGTCTTTTGGCATCCTGGCATAGGCGGTTGCAACTATTGCGAAGCGTCTTATAATAAGTAAGATTATTGTCTGAAGGACAACGCTTGTATCTACGCTTCGCACTGTCTCTCTTGGCCATAAGATTTTTAATAGTTACCGAGAGCCATGGGGCAGGATTATGCCTGACTTTAACAGATTTGATTGGAGCATGTTTGTTGTAAATATCCAGCAGCAAGTTAGTGAAAAGAGTAACTTTATCATCTGTACTTGGGACATTAACAACCGATGCCCAGTCCGCTTGTTGAACATCATTATTTAGGGCCTTTAGGTTTATATCCCGGAAATTGCGAAGGAGCAGGAATTTGGGTTTACGTTTTGGAACACGGATATGGTAAGATAGGAATACAAGGTCGTGGTAAGAAAATGGTGCGGAGAATTGCCCGTGGCAAGTCACCTTTTGTGGGGAAGAGACAATTATGAGGTCAAGTAAGGAGGGAGCACAATTAGGAGATTGATGGGTGGCAGTAAGCGGGAGAATATTAAGGTTATAGGAATGTGCCAGGGATTCAAGTTTCTGGGAACGGGAGTCATTTTTTAAAAGGCATGTATTAAAGTCACCCATAATCACCATATTTTCGTACTCAGGGCGAAATTCATGTAGGAATTTGTCAAAGGTGTTAAAGTAGTCGATATGAAGACTTGGGATGTAGAAGCAGGAGAGAAACAGTTTAGTGCGGTTTGTGATTATCTCAATACCAAGATATTCCGCAGACTCAGAGTACTGTTGAGGAGAAGAGCATATCACCTTGAACTGTAAATCAGCCCGAAGGTAAATAGCTACTCCTCCACAACCTTTGCCCACCCTATCGTTGCGTATCAACACAAAACCAGGAATAGGAAACTGAGTGGAAAGAAGAGATGGTTTCAGGAATGATTCAGAAATCAAGATGGCATCTACGTTTGTGCCATCGAACTCTGCTACGAGGTCAGAATAGTGCCGTGGGACACTTTGGGCGTTTATGTGCACAAAGTTTAAATTTAACGCATGAAGAGAGGTGAGAGATGAAAGTTCGTCATGCAGGCTCAAAATTGGAGAAGCACTATCCGCACTAGCAAAACTACAATCAGAAGAGCAGGAAAAGAAGGTTTCATTAAGATCATGAGTCTCGGCCATAGAAACTATAATGTATAAAATAAACTTAAATATATATAAATATAAACTTATCAAATATAAAACAGAAAAATATATAAATATAAAAAACTGAGCCGCCAAACTCACCAACACATTTTATAAAAACAAAAAAAAAAACAAAAACTACACTGGAATATTAACAATAATTAAAACAAATGTAAAAAGAATAAACAATTAGTCGTACGAGGTATTATGGTATGGCAATATTAATTTGCATATGTTACGCACGAACGTATCTTAGGGTTCAAAACCGCCATTAGCATATTTACGTTTCATGAACCGAAAATAATTGTAAGCAAATATATCGCAGACAGTGTGCCACAGATCTTGAACCGCAGCTTAAATCTATGGCACAAATTGGACATGATGTTTACGTTAATTGACACTTGACACGCACGTCAGTCAGATAAACTTGCAACAAGATAAACAAAACAGAAACACATGAAATGAAAAGTTTTGAACCACTAACAAGCAGAAACAGAGGAAAAGTTTATGGACGACGGCGCGTCCTTTTCGGCGATTTCACATTTTTAATATCTGTGGGGTGCGCAGAAGCTTCCGATTGAGAGCCACTTATTGGAAACTGCGTAATAAGCAAGTTGAGGGATTCAAGTGTTTCAATTTTTCGGCGTGATTTATCAGGAAGAATTATGATAATTTTACCTTCCGTCGACCAACAGTTCTTAATGCTAAAGTGTTTCCGAGCTGATACGAAAATGTGATGCCTCAGCTTCGTCAGAAATTCGGAGACAGTGATACCGGAGCCTTTTAATGCTGTTTTGCTATCCCAGACGACGTCACGATGCTCAGAATCGGTAAACCGAACGAGAAGAGGCCTGGTTTTGTCCTGCGAAGATGTTCCTAAACGATGACAGACTTGTATGTGTTTCTTGTTCACAGGCACTTTCAATTTGTTGGTTAATATTTCTTGCACTGTGTCATAAGGTTTTTCATTTTGCTTCTCAGGCACACCATGCAAAAGCAGAACTTTCCGACGCATCGCTGTTTCATGTTTATCCAAGCCGTAGGTGAGGTCAACAATTTGCTTCTGCATTTGAGTTAAAATTTGCCATACCTGCGCCTTGAAATCCAAGAAGTCCCGTGATAATGCAGTGATATCACGATGCACTGGGGAATCTTCAGTCACCTTCTGGAGACGGCTTTCATAATCCTTCATCCTGGACTCAAATAGCTTGCCAAGTGCTTCCAAGTTGTTTACATCCATTGTGTAGGTAGTAGAAGTGTTGTAGAAACTTGGAACTGGACTTCTCTTGTAGATTCAGATTTAGTGAAAGTATGTTTGAGATTGTGTAGTGGTGAGTTTCGCAGGTAATCAGTACATAATAAACCTTAAAAACTCATATGTAGTATTTTTATTAAAACAAATTTACACACACTAATAATTGCGACTAAACGTTGCGACGACTTTTATTAGTAGAGTTGTCAATAGTATGATAAATGTACCTTTTTGAATAGCTAATTAATTGGGAATGTTTTTTTATGTAATTTTTACGCATTATTTGGACTTTTTTTTAGAAAATCGCTATTTATTATCACAATACTTTTTTTAAGTTGTTCTTGGTTTCTTGACTTTTTCTAAAATAAGGAAAATTTTTTTTAGACAATTTTAATCTAAAATATAATTTTAGTTATCAAGCTACCATAAAACAACAAAACATTAAACTTAATTTTGAATTTTCAACTAAAAGGATACATTTAAACTTCGAAAATAGGGATTTTTATAAAAAAACTTAAGTGTTTCATATCTCAGAAAATATCAATTTCGTATCGCATTACCAATCACCCTGTATAAGTTTTCGTAGATCTACGTACATCTTAGTACATATAATTTGATCAAAAAGTTGGCGCATCTATGTATATAAAGCCTAAGCAACGCCTGTGTGCGAAACCTATGAGGCGCCTTTTTTAGTCGGCTTAGACAATTTTTTCAACTATGTTGTATTAAAAAACACAATCCGGCGGCGCCCCTCTTGCTTGCGCCGCACACATCGCACGTATGGGCGGCTCGGCCCTGTAGATGAGTATTTAAGGATGCGGTATAGATCGCGCCATGCAGTGCAGCCCGCCCAGCATACACCATGATAAGCCTTTTTGACATGATTTGGGCCGCCCCTAAATCTGGCCGCCCTAGGCCCGGGCCTACACGGGCCTTAGGGTAAATCTGCCACTGCTTGAGGTATACAAAGAGACTTTTTTTTAAGTACCTGTTCTATTCTGTTTGCTCTTTTGCCTTTTTCTTCTGCTTGTTCATTGAGCATTTCAAGTAATTTGTTTTTTCTGTCTTCAAGAATTTTGACCTAAAAAAACAATAAAGTTACTACAATACTAATGAAAAACTGAAACTTAAGTTTTGATAGGCTACTTTTATACCTGGCCAGATTTGGCAAAGAGTTCCTCCTCACTATCTGCTATGTCTCGTAACCGTTCTTCATTGAAAAGCATTAAATTGAACAACAGTAGTAGTATAGAATGTGACGTATGGGCCACAGGCTGCAGAAAGTGCGTTATAAAGATCTTGGCCTTCACTTGCGGCATCACAGAGACAAGGTGGTTGATAATACGGGTCATGTTGATGACTGGTACAAGATCAAAGTAGTACTGGATATGCTCATTACACTCCTCTTCAGGTGGAGGCTGGAAAAAAATGACAGAAGCTATAAATGAATACACACAACTATATAGATTACAAAAATCTAAATATTGTTTAACAGTTGTGTTTACATAGACTTGGTAACTATTAATTTAAATTTTCATTCTAAATTAAGAAGTAATGCTTAGTTTTAAGAAGATATTATAAGAATAACTATACATACAGCAAATACAGCATCTCTATCAATGCCAAGACGCTCTAATAACAGGAGTAGAGCTTTCATCAGTGAGTGAGGTTTTTTTAAGTCTTCAGCGCTGAGAGAGTTGTCCGGAAAGTCTAAATTCCAATTTGTGATGAAGTTCTCCATAATCATGGTTTGCGCTAATAGAAAAAAATACAAAATAAACGTACAAAGTAAACAAAATTAAAAACATTTGAAGAATAAAGTTAGTCGGAAGTTTCTCGTTGTGTACTTACGCGCTTTACTTCTTTCCATTGCTTTTTAATTTTATCAAATAACTGAATGAAGTAATCAAGCTGTTAGTCAAAATTAGTAAGAATTTTAAATTTTTAATTCTTTGCACAATACACAAGTTTGAAAGTAGATAGGTAAACAAAAGCAAACGACCAAAAATTCAAATACAACTAAATGCTAGGGACGTGAATCTAATAATTGATTGAATATTAATAATCGATTTTTAAAAATGTATTTTTATTTAAAGTTTATTTCATGATATAACATACCTAGGCAATGGCAGATAGAATCTTTTAAAATTAAGTGTTAATTTTTCTTCTGCATTAACGTACTTATTTTGTATGTTTTATTAAATAAAAATCATTTTTATAGACCACTTAAAAGCAATGTCTATTAGCCAGAAATGTTTTTTACATGGGATCTGTGTAAATTAATACCAGACGTTAATGGGTATGGTATAATGTATTCGTTTCATTATCAGTAATCTATTTATATTCAAACTTATTTACATCACTAACACAGTATCCTTCACCGCCACGTATTTATTTGACAGATGCGGTTCAAAATCTGTATTAAACATATTCGATCTCCAAAAAATATTTGTTACTTATCGTGATACCTGAAACTGCAAGCATGAACCCAAAAAAATATAGAAGTGTAGTATGTAATGTAGCCAAGCTTCCTATCCTCGTACCGTTTTTAAACCTCTGAACGTAATTATTAATGTCGTGGTCCTTTAATAGAATACGTGAAAACGTTGGTAAGCGTGCAAATGCGTGGACCAAAAAAGATTTCATTACTCACAAACGTTAGCACTGAAATCAATTTGGTCCACTTGTTGGTACGAACATATGCTAGAACGTTCTGTCAAAATGACAGGTGGTTTAATATGGGTCTGTAAGATTGCATGTTGAGGTTTTCCCGATGAATCTGCTAAATATCTTTACATTAAACAATATAAGTTCAACAAAACTTGTCCGAAAGTTCAGATTTACAAATTAAAGTATTCAGTTGTCAGTTTGGCATTGACTGACATTCATCTTCTTCTTCTTCTTCGTGTGATGAGTATGCACTTTGCAGCACATATTCATCTAGTGTCAGAGTTTTTGGGAGGAACCGCCTTGTTAGGGCCTCTGACGTGGTTCCCGTAGGGTAGTGGCCACCCTACTGTCAGTATTTTTCAAGCCGCCTGTCTACTAGGCACCTGACTTGGCTTGACGAGTACGAGGTGGAAAAGTACCCGGGACCAACGGCTTAACGTGCCTTCCGAAGCACGGAGAGACTCGGGATGTAATGCCACTAGCGGTCACCCATCCTTGGACTGACCGCGGCCGGCGTTGCTTAACCTCGACTATCGAGTAGATAGACGAGACCGCAACGGGCCACCGAGCTCCTCGTTCAGCAATCAGACATTCATCTGACATTGCTGCACACAGTGAACTACCTATCTTTTGTTTGCACCGTTAGCACTGAACGATGACGTCACTAATGACGTCAGATCACTCAGAGTATGCACACGTTCGTATTAATGGGCCACCCGTGTGCACGCAAATAGTGCAGAAAGCGCGCTGACAGCAATTTCGGACCAGTGGCCCCGTTCTGTAAGTCTGACACCGATCTCGATCCCCTTCAAACTCCCTTTGTAGAGAACTTTTCCGTGACATTTTCGACAACACCTTTCATCGAAAGCGATTGCTATTGCGACTACAATTGAATGAACGACTTGTCAAATCAAACAAGGCACTTACAAATAACAACAATTGAAATGAAAATAGCAAATTATTTACCGCTATTTTTTGGTGTTTTTCTCTCATTTAGGTAGGTATCTACTTAAAAAAGCTTTAAAACATTGCGCATTTGAAAATTAGAGTTTTAATGTCTAACTTAACATGTAAGCGTGTATTAGATTATAAGTAGAAATACAATTATATTATTAAATTATAAATGTGAATATTAATATTTTCAGAACTTTTAAATAGTAGCACAGTTTATGTATTTTAAAAGTTATTATTTTGAATCGTCTTGTCAGAATTGTATGACGTACTGTTTCTTGATTGGTTTTTTGTAAGCCGCACCAATCACAAAGTAGCTATGGTCACGTGATTAAGTGGGGTGATTTCCTGACGGTGACGGGAGGAGAAGTCTATAAAAGCACATATTTTGGTTGGCTCTGGTTACTTTTTGAATTGGCGGTTGCATCGATAACAAGTTAAGTACTTTGTATTAATTAGTCTGTAATTCTGTAGAAATTAGGTATTTTTCTATATTCTTTGTGTTATTTTATTTTATAAATTGTGTTAAAATACTTTATATTATTACTACCCTCTATTAATTTCCCTATTTATGTGTAACTATCAAGGTGACAAGTAAGTAATAAATATTGATTTGTCTTTCTTATGTTTCCTTTAAATATCCTCCACCAAGAAGTTACTAGGTAGGTAGTGTAATCAGATTTTTCTTAATTTCATAATTAGTGATTTTGTAGATTATTAATGAATAGTTGGTTAAGTCAAATTAAATAACTTAAACTGTTAGGGCTTTATTTGAGGAAGAACCCAGTACCTACACTATAAATAGGGCTTTTTATTATAGGTAAACTATTATCAGAAGTGGGATCGAATTTCAAATACATGTAAATTAACACGTGTTCCTACATTTTCAGGATGGATATCTCTGCATTCCAAGATTTCCTCAAAGCGATCCAAGATGCTGTGTCGGCGCCCCGGCAGCGAGATGATGACGTCGCCTTGCCCACGTTCAACCCAGCAACAAGCGACAGTGGTGCTGAGTCCTGGTGCGTCAATATTGAAACCCTCGCCAAGGAATTCAAATGGAGCAGCATTGCTACTGTTGCTAAAGCTGGTAAGGCCTTAAAAGGCTCTGCTTTATTGTGGTTTGAATCATGGGAACCGTTAGGCGGACGATCTTGGGAAAATTTCCGATCGGAAATAACAGATCTTTACCCTGAAAAAAAAAAATCTGTCCGAAAAACTACAGAAAGCTGTGTTGTTCACATCGGATTCTTCCGAGTCGTATTGCGAATATGCTAGAGAAAAGTTAAGATTATTACGTGGCACTTTAGTTAGTTTTACTAATACACAACTTACTGAATTAATTTGTGGGGGCATTAGTGATGTGAATGTAAAAATGGCGTCTTTCAATAGCAACGTTAAGAACCCTTCTGAACTAATTGCTTTGTTCACTTCATATGTTAAAACAAAAAAAACGTCCATTAGAGCAAAGTAATGATAAGGCCTTCCATAGTAACATTAAACGGAATAGAATAGAACAACGACCTAATGAAGCTAAATGTTTTAATTGTGGTAAATTGGGGCACACCAAGGCGCAATGCTATAGGAAAGATAGCCAAATAAATTCGACAACAAAATCTGAACCAAAATCTAATGTGGTTTACGATAGATTTTGTACCTACTTATTGTAAAAAGGCGGGTCATACAGATTCAATTTGCAGATACCGACCCTCAGTATTAAATACTAATAACAAAGTAAATCAATCAGAAAACGAGGTTAATTTTTTAGGCAATCCGAATTAAAATTAACGAAGGTATCCGTTAATGATGTAATAATTAATGCTCTTATTGATACCGGAGCTAATTGTAGTTTAATAAAAGAATCTATAGTAAAACGTCTTGGTTGCCGCCTTTTGCCATGTAATTTACGTATTTGCGGAATCGGTGCAGGTACATTAGTTAAATGTGTTCGCTAAAATTTTAGTTCCCGTAAAGTTTTCGGATTTGTTGATTGAACTAGATATATTAGTTGTTAATGATTCTGATTGTCAGTATGATTTATTAATAGGACGGAATGCTGTTCAACATTCAGATATTGAAATTATAACGGATAATTTCGGTTCACGTTTAGCTAGAAAATCATTTTTTAAATCTACCCTCAAAATTAACACGTTGGAATTCGATCCATTAACTGACCTACATAATGCAATGACTCATTTGGATATTATATACAAGAAAAGATAAACGCCATTTTTCAGAAGTACCCTTCGGTGTTAGACGATATAGGTACAGTTAAAACGGGAGAATTAAATATAAAATTAAAGAAAGATGAAATCGTGTATTACTGACCGTATAGATTGGCACCGATAGAAAGGGAGAAGGTTAAAGAAATCGTCCAAGATTTATTAAATAAAAAAAATATTAAGGAAAGTAATTCATCTTTTGCAAGTCCCGTAATTTTAGTTAAAAAAAGATGGGAGTGATAGAATGTGTATAGATTTTAGAGCGTTAAATAGACTGATTGAAAGAGACAGATACCCTCTCCCTCTCATCGAGGACCAAATAGATAAGTTAGGGCGAGCAAAGTATTATATATCTATTGACATGAAAAATGGCTTCTATCAAATACCAATAGCAAAGGAATCAACTAAGTATACTGCTTTTATAACCCCGGATGGACACTATGAATTCCTCAAGATGCCTTTTGGTATTTGTAATGGTCCTTCCGTTTTTCAGAGAGCTATTGTTAAAGCGGTAAAGCATTTGGATTTCCTTTTAGTATATATTGATGATATATTGATACCTTTTGCAACTATCGAACAGGGTCTTAATTATTTGGAACAAACAATCTCGGCGCTTGCCACATCTGGTTTTACAATAAATATCAAAAAATGTAATTTTTTTCGTTGAACATATTGAATATCTAGGTAGACATATCTCTCAAGACGGTGTTAGACCTAGTGAAACTAAGGTGTCTGCACTTATTAATTCACCAGTACCCAGTAAAGTTAAGCAAGTTCGGCAATTCATGGGTTTAGCTAGCTATTTTAGAAAATTTATACCAAATTTTGCCTCTCGAACAGCTTGCATTACTAAATTAACTAAAATAAATCAAAAATGGGAATGGGGGACGGAGCAGGATGCGGCCAGAAAATATGTAATAGACAGTTAAATTTCTAAGCCATTATTGACAATTTTTGACCCGAAACTACCAACAGAGTTACATACAGATGCTAGCTCGATTGGTTTCGGTGCAATTCTTTTACAAAAAATAATAACGTAAATAAAGTAGTAGCTTATTACAGTAAAAGAATAACTCCGACAGAAGCGAAATATTGCTCGTATGATTTAGAGACGTTGGCAATTTATAATGCCCTTAAACATTTTAGAGTGTACCTTCTTGGTATTAAATTTAAAATTGTGACTGACTGCAATTCTATTAAGGCAACCATGTTAAAAAAAGATTTGTCCCCAAGAGTTGCCCGTTGGTGGACTTTTCTACAAGATTTTCGGTTTGAAATTGTTTATAGAAAAGGTAATATATTAGTCATGTAGATTTTCTTAGCCGCAATCCTGTTTTAAACCCAAAGCCAGAACGTTTTGAGCCGTTACCTGAAGTAAATGTTATAGTAATTGATGAAAATCATACTTCTCCGTCATGGCTAGAAATAGCACAGCAAAATGATTCAGAAACTCAGTCTTTAATGTCACAAGTAGTAGCCGGTGAAGTTGATTCGACTCAATATCTAATTCAAAATAACTTATTGTATTATAAAACAGAACCAGATGCAAAGCCGAGGTTGTTCGTACCAAAAGGTTATAGATTAAGTATTTTACGTCTCTATCATGATGAAAATTGCCATGTAGGTTTTGATAAAACAATACATAAAATAAGAGAATATTTTTGGTTCCCTGGAATGGCAGCTTTTGTTAAAAATACATTGGGCATTGTTTAATTTGTATTGAAAGAAAAGGACATTCGGGTCCAAAACAAGGCTTATTACACCCAATTGACAAAACTGCCATCCCCTTTCACACTTTACACTTAGATTGTACCGGACCTTTTACAGTAACTAATGAAGGTTTTAGACATACGAGTATATTGCTAATTGTAGACGGATTTACGAAATTTTGTTTACTTAAACCCCTTAAAACGTTAAATACTCAGGAACTTATTCCAAATATACGAGAAACGATTACATTGTTTGGTACACCTTCATTGGTTATCACAGATCGCGGTACAAATTTTAGTTCAAACCAGATTCAGAATTTATTTAGAGAATTACATATTGATCACCACATGATAGCTACAGGGACACCTAGGAGCAATGGGCAATGTGAGCGATATGTATTTACTGTTATAAATATGTTGAGCACTATGTGTAGTGGAACGTCAGATTGGCCAAGCATGTTGTGGAAGGTTCAACAATCAATAAACACCACCGTTCAAAAATCCACTGGATTTTCTCCTCTGCGTTTGTTAATAGGCGTTGAAGCAAACATACCTAGTGTTCAAGCTCGTTTAAATGAAATTCCTAACATTAATATCTTAGAACCTGATATAAATGTACATGTTGATCGACAAATTCCTAAGCAAAGGCTAGAACTTGTAGCAGAAAAGTTTAAGAAACGTTTTGACTCTGTGAGACGAGACAATAAAATTTATGAAATAGGAGATTTAGTGTATGTTTATCAAGACCACAGACGCCATGATAAATTAAAACCAAAATATAAAGGTCCCTATGAAATTACTTCTATACTACCATATGATCGCTATGCTCTAAGAGGACTTAGAAATTTAAGAAACATTACCATCGCAAAAGATAAATTGCGATTTTGGCCAGGGGAATGGGTAGAAGATAATATTGCTATTGAAAGTGCCACGTAAAAACAAAAAAAAAACAGATAATAATTAGAAAAATGTTTGTATTGTTTTATTTAATTTTTACATACTTAGTACTTTTGTAATATCTATGTACTTTAAATTATTATTGTTTTTTTCATTAATCCGCTGGTCGGCCTTTTGATTGGTGTTGGTGGATCTCACCGGCAGCGGGTGAATGCTGCCAACATGTCTATTCAACTGGCATATAATGTTAATCCGCTGGTCGGCCTTTTGATTGGTGTTGGTGGATCTCACCGGCAGCGGGTGAATGCTGCCAACATGTCTATTCAACTGGCATATAATGTTAATCCGCTGGTCGGCCTTTTGATTGGTGTTGGTGGATCTCACCGGCAGCGGGTGAATGCTGCCAACATGTCTATTCAACTGGCATATAATGTTAGTCCGCTGGTCGGCCTTTTGATTGGTGTTGGTGGATCTCACCGGCAGCGGGTGAATGCTGCCAACATGTCTATTCAACTGGCATAATTTATTATTCCTTCATTGGATTGGTTTTCTTATGCTAATGGAAGGAAACTTAAATGTATCATATGATATGGATAAAATAAACAACATCAAGTGAACTATTTATTACTTTACTGATGATGTTTAAAGTACATAGGATTCTTTTGTATGTTTAACGATGTTCCTAGTTGTTTTGGTCTTTATTTTCTAGATTCCGAATTGATTTCTAGTCTTTAATGCAGATATTGTATGTATATATAGGTACATAGTTATTAATTTAGTTATTTTTAGTGGCTTTCTGTTTATTTTATTTGTTTCAAGTTATTTGTTAAACTTATAAAACCCACTTTAAACTTTGTATCGATGTTTGTTATATGTATAAACTTGTATTATGTACTTCGAGGACGAAGTACTGTCAGTATGGCCGTATTAGATTATAAGTAGAAATACAATTATATTATTAAATTATAAATGTGAATATTAATATTTTCAGAACTTTTAAATAGTAGCACAGTTTATGTATTTTAAAAGTTATTATTTTGAATCGTCTTGTCAGAATTGTATGACGTACTGTTTCTTGATTGGTTTTTTGTAAGCCGCACCAATCACAAAGTAGCTATGGTCACGTGATTAAGTGGGGTGATTTCCTGACGGTGACGGGAGGAGAAGTCTATAAAAGCACATATTTTGGTTGGCTCTGGTTACTTTTTGAATTGGCGGTTGCATCGATAACAAGTTAAGTACTTTGTATTAATTAGTCTGTAATTCTGTAGAAATTAGGTATTTTTCTATATTCTTTGTGTTATTTTATTTTATAAATTGTGTTAAAATACTTTATATTATTACTACCCTCTATTAATTTCCCTATTTATGTGTAACTATCAAGGTGACAAGTAAGTAATAAATATTGATTTGTCTTTCTTATGTTTCCTTTAAATATCCTCCACCAAGAAGTTACTAGGTAGGTAGTGTAATCAGATTTTTCTTAATTTCATAATTAGTGATTTTGTAGATTATTAATGAATAGTTGGTTAAGTCAAATTAAATAACTTAAACTGTTAGGGCTTTATTTGAGGAAGAACCCAGTACCTACACTATAAATAGGGCTTTTTATTATAGGTAAACTATTACGTGCATACTGCGTAGTGGATCAATGGTGCATAGAAGCGGAATCACACAATAAACCTAGCTCTATGCATTGTTTAGTCACAGAAATAGAAGCAAACTCGAGTCGGTTTTGGTAGGTAGGTATAAAAGTAAAATTTAAATACCTTGCTAGCAATAATTCTAATTTATTGGTACCTACTGACCACTCCAGTCCAATTCCAATCATTTCAAGATTTCTAAATAATGTTTATGCCTAAATGAACCTATTTGAAATGTACTACATTTTGCACAGTACTTACCAAACAAAGTTTCATGCCATGCTTGATCTCAAAAAAGCCAAAATGTCTCAGATAAAAGGTAAATGTGAAGAAACACACATTGTAGATGCAAGCATACTCAAGTAGGTTCTCAACTATCCATTTTGGTTCTATAAAATACCTATTTCACTCTAAAATCAAACAGCCGTCTACTCTATAGTAGGTAATACAACAGAAACTACAATTGTCAATTTTATTAAATGTTATATTCATCGTTTTTTTATATAAATAATGGTTTTATGAATTCGTAGGTAACTCCTTGTTTCTGAATCCACTATTTTAAGTAATATTTAGATATTGCTTCAATATAAATTGAAAAGCTAAGAGGTCACGCCGCTATATTTTTTTTTATGTAGGTAAATAGGTACATATTATTTAGTTAACAAACCTTGATTATTTTGATATCTTTACAAATTAAGTTTCATATTATGTAACACTTTAAAAATAAATAAATAATACAAGCCCCAGTTGTGGTTCTTTCATAACCATCTTTTTTGTTAACAAAGTTTTAGTTAATTAGTAATGAAGGGAAAGCAATATTTGTTGACACCGATGATTCTGTTTGTTTCAAAATCTTCTGTTTTAATTGTTCGATGTCTAAGTTCTCCATTAGCAGCATGTTGGCACAGTTGATACAACACTTTTGATTCGTACTGAAATCAATAATTTTAAATTACAGATATGCCTTGAATTCAACAATTTATTATATAAATTTGATGAATGAATGTTTCTTCATTTGAACAATTTACTAAATATTTGTAAATAATGGCAAATCTTAAGTCATAAATCTAGGAACATAACCTTCATACGTTAGTTACCTACCTAACATAAAGAACTATAACTTACAGAGAGGCTTAATCACAAACAATATTGATGACAAAACATTACGTTTTCTCTATGTAAGAGTATTTCCAACGTTCATACAACATTAAATAAGTTATTGAGTTTATTTTAAGGTTAGTTAGCCTAGCAAAGTAAAGTAAACAAACAAAACAATAACATTGGTAGCGAGTGACAAACGTACCTTTTTTTTGGTTTATTTATGAGGCAAAGGTTCTTTCAACCATACGCAGCCTAGTTTAAAAAAACCGTAGCTTTTCTTTTTAAAAGAATTTATTAATTCAATAATTTATTTTGTATTAAATTTTATATTTTTAAAACATATTTTTTATTTGCTCTAAATTACAGACTTTGAATGTTGGATAAAAAAGTCATGAAAACGGAGAGCAAATTGGTGATACAAAGTGGTTTAGTAGGTAATTTACGTAGGTATTTATGTTATTTGTATTTTCATTAATTCACAAAACAAATTTACTAGCGATAAATACAAATAAAAACAGTAAAAATTTACTCAAAAAAACTTACTTAAAAGTAGTAAAAATAATATTATTTATAATAATATCCACGGCATTTTTTATTTGCTTCATGTTTATTTGCATTGCTAGTAACAAAAATTGGAAAAGTTATCTGACGTCAATGTCAATCAATTGTCATGTCAATGTCAAGTATCAGCGCAACCGCAACGTTTTATTTATTTGCTTTCAAATCAATTTATAATATCAATAATTTACATATGTTTATAAATAAAGTTGCGCAACATATAAGAGAAACACAGTCCTTATGTACCCGAGGTTCCCAAACGATACAGACACGTAATAAACTTCATGTGTCTCGAGAAAAGTTTTGTTGTTATTAAAGGTACTTGTTTTCGTTATTTATCTTCTTCACTGCATAGTATAAAACAAAGTCACTTGCCGCCGTCTGCGTGTCTGTAAGCTTAGATCTTAAAATTACACAACAGATTTTGATGGTTTTTTTTAATAGATAGAGAGATTGAAGGGGAAGATTTTTATGTATAGGGAAAGGCGTTTTACTCCAAATGTGAAGCTTACTGAGCCGCTGGCAAAAGCTATATAATATTATTATTATTGCAAAATATAATACAGCAAAAAACTTAGCCACAGCAACATGTGGCTGGTTGTTATGTATATAATTATTTTATCATGATAGCGGAGAATTCTTTGCATTTTGATTGTGGTGCTACCAGCCTATCTTTTTTTTAAGTAATAATAATTAGTTTGATAGTATAATTAATATTACTTGTATGTTTCAGACGCACATTCTACAGAGAAGTAAAAGATATCATCGAAGATCATACCATCTGTTAAGTGAAAGGGTAGCGGCAGTCAAAGGTGTTAATTGAATTGCAAAAAAGAATTGTTAGTTTTAAAGGATGTAAATAACTACTTATTTTCTTAGCTGTCTTCAAATTATTTGCTTCCCTGTCATGTAAAATAAAAGAGATGCATCATTTTGACTATTTTTTCACAAAAATGTTGATTTGAAATAATATAAGCTTCATTATGAATTTTTTGAGTATTTTATTTCTAATAATGTTCCTTTTTTGTGTTTTATATGACTTTGAATCTATATTAACTCATTTCACCTTCCTCGATCAGTGAAAAATATAACAAATAGGAAGTGCCTATTTTGAAGTAGCAAAGAAATATTTATTATTAAAAAATAAGACTTACACAATTAGGTACTATTAATAATTTGTTAAATGAGTTTAATTTCAAATATAGTATAGTTCTATTTAAATATTCAATTTTTATTAAATATTTAAAATTCAGAAATAATGGTTTGTGTTTTGTTGCATTTCATTTGTTTTTTAAATTACATTGACCTCACCATATCCTTATACTTCCTACTCATCATATAAACAAATACTTAATATAGAATTACTAGAGTGCGCTGTATGCTGAAGATATAGTTACCTAACTACACTAATTACCATGACTTAAGTCTCGTTGGTTATTGCAAACATTATAAACCACATTTTAAGTAGCCGAATATAAGTTGCTAGTGGTTGTGCCGTAATTGCAAGAAAAGTATAAAATTCTAGGTAAGTACCATCTTTACAAACCCAAATGAAATAAATATATGAATTTCATAGGATTTGATTAACTTGAATAAGTAAATAAGTAGGTTATTCGTAGGTTCATAGAATAAGTAATTTCCTACAAAATTTTCACTTCTTTACAAAGTATCTTCATCCGATACCTACCTTTACCTTTTATTTATTGCTCTTATACTAAATACTTTCCTACCTATATCTTTAACAACACTATTTTTTTTTATCAAAAGCGCCATATTTAAAAATGTGTTCATAAGTTACTGCATTGGTAGCATACTTACTTGAAAGAGGGACCTCCAAAGTGAAATCTTTCATTTGACAAGTCGCAATCACAAACACCTTTCAAAATTGATAAATATCGATCAAAAAGGTTCATTCAAGATTGAGTCTCAAAATCAACACCTTTCGATGAAGGATGTTGTCGGAAAGTAAGGTTTGAAGGGTATCGCTATATCTCATTAGTGTCAATTGCGTTTTGAAGTCCGAAAAGATCTTATTTTTTTAATTTAAATTAAAGCAAAAATGAGTTTAATAATAAGTTAATGACATCAAAGATTAAAGTTTGTTACTAAAAATTAATCCTACATTGTTTTAATAATAAATAAAAAATAAAGAAATATTTTTTTTCGTGAATAATTAAACGCAGCAACATCATTCAGCAATATCATTCAAAATTGAAAGCGATTGCGACTCGAAAACCGATTTCGTTCAAGAGTCCCGATACCGATCCCTTTCAAAGGTACTGATATTCGAGTTAGAGAACAGGGCCACAGTATATAAATGGTCCGTACTTCCGTAGCAGAATTGTCAACATCAACGTGTCAACATCAATGTCAGATTACGTTTGTTTTTTTCTGCTTTTCGTTTCTTTCGTTGTTGGGTGATGTTCGCAAGTTTCTTGTCCTCGTCGGTAATTTATAAGTCGTGAGTCGGTATTAGTGTATTATAAAATGCGAATAACAAATTTGAGATTCGGTAGATTAGTTCGCTTAGGTGCAGGATGTGTTCTTCTCCTGATAGTTATGTATGCTCTTCACAAATGGAGTTCGGAAGATAATATATTTGTCGCCGACATATCCGAGGTTTTGCCGGAGTCACAGCATTATAAGTTTCACCGTAATATATACCCAACTCTGCAAACAGGTAAGAAAATTATGGCTGATTGAACTCTCATTCACGATTTGTTTGCACAAGTTCAACTATACTTACCGTTACTTTTTTATTTATGTTTTGCTTTGCGCCCTATAATGTTGCTTATCTACATTTGAATCGTAAATCCAATTTTCAATTCACTGTCGTAAGAAATATTTATTTTCACTAAAAACTAGAAATATTATCAATAATATTTAACACTTACTTTCAATTTAAATTACTTACAGACAAGTCAAAAAGTAAGTGGGCTGAACTTTTATTACAAATGCAAATAACCTGTGTTTATAAGTCTACACATTAATATATTGACAATACCTATTAACCATTGCAGAACTGGGAAATTTTGAGCCAAAGAAAATAGTTCCGGTACTTGGACCGGGCCAGGATGGGAAGCCATACCACATGTCCATAGACAAGGCCAATGACATTGCGGACTCTGAAAGTGAATACGGCATGAACATAGCTGCATCAGATGATATACCAATGAATCGGTATGTATCAACTTCCTACTGTTATAAGTATTTTTGTGAGGATGTCTGGATCAATGTGTATTGCTCCTTGACCCAAAAACATTTGCAGAGTCAACTAATACAATAGGGAACTTACTGGTATTATAAGGCCGCATATGAATTTAAGAACAATTTTTTTTACAAATGTTAACTGCTTTTATATGCTTTCAATAAAGATATTTTAACATAAGATTTTGATATGAGAGTTAGCCATGAGAATTAAACTAAGTTTATAATATTTGTTCACAAATAATCTGAAAATTTTTCAATTTCCTATTCCCTTATTTTTTAGATTCAAACAAGTTTTATTAAGAATTTTGTTTAAAAATGTATAGTAAAAAAAACAGTTTTTGTTCTTAAATCACAAAATATCAATTGAGATTATTTTGTGAACTTTAAAAAAGACGAAAACAAATTTAAGCTGTTAAATTAATCATTATTAAGCTTTTCTCTTATCTAACATTACTATGTTACAGCTATTTTCATATTAAAACTACCTATTAATTACAAACTGTTTAAATAATTGACTTCATTAAACAGGTGTTGGTTAATGACAACATAATTGAGTATAATTCCTACTCTTAGTTGTTAGTAGTATATGTTAAAATAATGCTTTCTCTTTTTCTCAATATCTTTACGAAAAAGACAGGTATATTAGAGCCAAATAATTGTAAAATATGCTCTACACTTGCTGGCACTACGTATCTTTGTCTTATACTATAGGTAAGAAAGTGATAGCAACATTCATAGTTTAGTTGTGAGTGTTCTAACTCGGAATTGTACGGCGTATCGTGCACCTCGGCAAACCCACGTTTTCCCGCGCGGTTCTAAACTACCTATTGTTCAAGTCTCTATAAATTTAGGTAAAATACATTTTAATGAGACATTTTTTATTATCTTTGTTATTAAACTTTCTTTTAAAAGTATTGATAACTAAGGTGTCATCTCAGGTAAGATTTAGGTGTCGAAGGTTAAATATTGTCTGATAGTTTAAAAAAAATCCAAAACATACGTACCAGAGGTTAAACACAGCAGAAGGTATCCTACCAAACATTTGACTTGCTTATAAACGGTAGAAATGTTAATACAAATATTGCTTTAGGTACCATGTTACTACAATGTCAATTCAACTACAGTTTTAATGATGTTATAACGTAATATCAATAGAGAAACCTTAACCTTAAAGTACTTATATTTACTTCTACTGCATTAACTGTCTGTATGTCTTCGAATCCGTTTTAAGTAAATATACACTTCTAAATGTTAACAGCTATTTACTATTAGTAAACACAACTAGAAATGCAATTCTAACATGTTTCTTAAGGAATTTGTTCCAATGCAAAGGGGTCATTTAACCTTATCAAAAAAGTTTGTTAAACCATATAAAAACAGTCGTGCAGTTGTATTATTTTGGAGTAAAACATCAACAAAGTATCATCTCCTGTATGTATACCACTTCAAGTGGAGTCGTCACAACATGTTTCTTCCTTCATTTTCCTCTACCGAAACAGTTGTATTAATATGGGGTTAAAAAATCAATGTATCATCTTCCACTCCCATACCACTTCAAGTGGGATCGGCACATGTTTCTTCCTTCCATTCCCTTCTGTCAGTATATAATGTTCCTATAGGACGATCCCCGACACGCGTCTGGAGGAGTGTAAGTACTGGCACTACCCCGAGGACCTGCCGACCACGTCCGTCATCATCGTGTTCCACAACGAGGGGTTCTCGGTGCTGATGCGGACCGTCCACACGGTGATAGACCGCTCGCCGCCCAACGTGCTGCATGAGATTGTACTGGTAAGCTTTGACAAAATTATTACGGCTTGCTATTATTGTAGTATTAGCTTTTTGTTCGCAGTTTCGCAGGATTTACTTTGGTTGGTGCCTATTAAGCAAATATTTAACGTCCCAAAAAAAGTGTCCCTTCTTCGCCTGGCCGTAAGGACTCGTGTTATTTTGACAGAAAGCGCGTTATTATGGGTATGATAAGAGATAGGATAACTGTAGTAAAATTTTTTTGGACCCTTTTTTACGTTCTAAAAGCAAAATGTTTGTAGTACCTATTCTCGTAAAATGAACTACCTATTAAAGGTCTGTTCACTACAACATAACATATGCATAATCTTAAAACAAATATAATAAAATAAATAGCAAGATCTTGTTTCAACACTTTGTCCGTGTGGATCACAAGAAGGAGTCGGCGTCGGTGACGAAAACGTCTGTTGTGACTTACGGCTGTGTCGAACATTTCTATACGAAAATCTTAAATCGCCTGTCACGATTCTAACACGGACAATAGACATGCTATGTTATGTCCTTTAGACACGCGGGTATAACGATGTTTTTTAGACTTATTTTACAAACATCATATATATTTCTGAAAACCATCATAGTATTAGCTTAATTAAGTACCGATATTTTGTTTTTGTTCAACGCAAACAAACAAATTATAACTCGTTATAATTTTTGTGTAGTTAACTTTTTCTCAGCAAGCAAAAAGTGTGTAATTAAACCGTGCATAAAATTGATTTTAATGAAAGTTCAATACCACGATTAATTTGCTTTAGAGGTAATTTTATAATTAGAATATGCATATAAACATTTGTGGGCCATGGTTTACGTACAAGCAAATTTTACTACAGGATTTTTGTTTAAAAGCTGAGTTCTAAGTTATGCGTGGTTTCAGGTCGACGATTTTTCGGAAAAAGAAAACTTAAAAGAAAACCTAGATAACTACATCAAAAGATTTAATGGCAAGGTCCGCCTCATCAGAAACAAGAGGCGCGAGGGTCTCATCAGAACCAGGTCTAGAGGCGCCATGGAAGCCACCGGTGACGTCATCGTGTTCCTCGACGCCCACTGCGAAGTCAACGTTAACTGGCTTCCACCACTCCTGGCCCCCATCTACAGAGACTACAGAATAATGACCGTGCCAGTCATAGACGGCATCGACCACAAAACTTTCGAGTACAGACCGGTTTACCAAAGAGGCGCCAACTACCGAGGCATCTTCGAATGGGGCATGCTGTACAAAGAAAACGAGGTCCCCGAACGAGAAGACCAGAAGCACAAACACAAATCGGAACCCTACAAAAGTCCAACCCACGCAGGCGGCCTGTTTGCTATCAACCGCAAATACTTCCTCGAAATCGGGGCCTACGATCCCGGTCTGCTAGTGTGGGGTGGTGAGAACTTTGAGCTCAGTTTCAAGATCTGGCAATGCGGGGGCAGCATCGAGTGGGTGCCTTGTTCTAGGGTTGGCCACGTGTACCGAGCGTTCATGCCGTATTCGTTCGGAGACCTCGCCAAGAACCGCAAAGGCTCTTTGATCACCATCAACTACAAACGCGTGATCGAGACTTGGTTCGACGACGAGCACAAGGAGTACTTCTACACTCGCGAACCAAAGGCCAGGTTCCTCGATATGGGTGATATTTCGCAGCAGTTGGCTTTGAAGGACAGATTGAAGTGTAAGGATTTCGGCTGGTTCATGGAGAATGTGGCGTACGACGTGTATGACAAGTTCCCCAAGTTGCCGAAGAACGTCCACTGGGGGCTGGTGAAGAACAAGGGCAGTCGGCTGTGCCTCGATACCATGGGCAGAGCAGCGCCAGCACATATTGGTAACAAACATCAGCTACTTACATAAATATCCCAATAAATGAGTAAAAAAATAAAATAAAAAATAAGCTATTTTGATTTACACTGCATTTTTGACTATCAGTCTATCTATAGAGGTTCTGGTATGTCGCCCGGGTTTAAGTAGATCTCGAATCTTAAATATTGGATATTTTTCCTTTATATTTGGAAGTCACAACTTATCACCTTAAATTGCATAATTTCCTACTCGTTAATCTTTTATTAGTTTGTCTGTACATATTTTTTTCCGCAGGTACATTAACATGCCACGGATCCGGATCGAACCAGTTATTCCGTCTCAATGCGGCCGGACAGCTCGGCACAGGTGAGTCAATATTTATTTGTTTTTTTAGCACATATTAAAAGTATGTAAAACCCCACTTTAAATGCTCAATTGCAGGAACGGGCCTACGTATACCTAATAAAAAAAAAATTATTACCATAAATCTACTCTATCTACAACTATTAATGAGACAACCATAATAATAATTATTATTATTTTAGGTGAGCGATGCGTGGATGCCGACCACGATAGTGTGAAGCAAACTATCTGCAGACTCGGCACTGTGGATGGACCCTGGAGGTAAATAATAACTACCCTCTTTAGGTAAATGCCTTGACTAGAGGCCTCTGAATAGTGTGAACTGAGCCATAATCCATCACCGCGGCTCTGTGAAGGCTGGTGCACGGGATTATGGATTAATATAATCATGTGGGTTTCCCTCTGATGTTTTTCTTTACAGTAAGTATGGACTGAATTCTGAAATGAGTGATATTACTCACAACCGTACCCTTAGTACCTTGATACGGCCATCTCGCTCTAGGAGGTAAATAGACAAGTTTAACCTGTATACTCACTGAAAGCCATTAAAAATATTATCCACTAAAGTTTTAAAGCGAAAACGAAATAAACGAAAAGTAGTGTTAAAAATAAAGTTGTGTTTATCTTTCGGAAGTCTGATAAGATTGCTGTTAATTCAAAAGTAATGTTGAACAAATAGTTTTTTAATAATCATTGGTTTGCCAATTTAAATAGATTTAAACCTTGATAAAACTGACGTCAATTATGAATTTTGAATGTGCATATCACTTACACTGCATTTACCTATATTGAATGCTTTCACCAAATATCAGAAATTGTTTTAACAAGTGTTTATTACAATAAAAAATATATGTTTTTTCTTTTACATCGAACAATCGTGGTCACGGCGAAAGTACACTCCGGAAAGAAGTACAGTTAAAAAACTATTTTGCTGAACTTGGCAACATACTTTTCTTCAAAAATTTATTAAACTATTGCAAAAACCGCGAACTTCATACTTCACTACTATTTGTTTTTTTTATTCATAAATATTTCCGCCAGATACGAGGAATCCCTGGGCCAGATAATCCACCGGCTCCGCAACTACTGCCTCACGCACCACTCGCACTCCAAGTCGCTCGGCCTCGCGCCCTGCGACCACAACAACATCTACCAGCAGTGGACCATCTCCTCCAAGACCTTCGAGAACTCGTGACGAGCTCCACGACAAATGGTAGGGGGTAAGAAGGGTGGCGATTCTGGGGTCTTTTAGTGTTTTCCAACAGATTTAGGTCGAGTGTGGGGCGTCGATTCTTCGTTCTTTTACGGCCGAAACCAATATTCTACTAACCTTTGACGCCTTGTTATTTGTGTAACTATGGTAGCGATTATCCATGTTTTTGCCTCAATAAACTATGGTAGATAGCTGTTGATATGGACATGACAGAAACACGTCAGAAAAAACTAAACTATAGTCTATTCGCGTTAAGAAAATAGTGACAACTACAGGATAAGGGTGTATTCACAGTGGAGTAAAAGTACGAAAGAAAAATAATAATTTTATAAACAGTATTTTCGGACATGCCGCATGCACTTGCTGTTTCTATGACTATGCTCCCCACAGTTGCATTTAAATCACACAATTTAAAGTACTTATAAACATTGTAAATTGTGTGATTATTGATCCACTTTTATTCTTTGGAATTGGTGAAGTATTCATTTTTTCAAAATTTATCGTTGGACAAGTCACGCAAAATCCACAACCGTTTTCTTCGAAGGTCAGACTTCAACTGGTCACTGTGAACTCGACTTTTTAATTTCTAGCATTTTAATTGGCTGGGGGGCGCGGCCAGGCCGGCTGACAACGATCACTCAATATTTTCTTAACGCGAATAGACTATAGCAGTTTCCAATTACCAAGGTTTTAACTATAGTAGAATATTGGTTTTGGCCGTTAGTGTTTTTTAACGGATTTAAGTCTTCTTGCGATTAGGGAAAGAGGATTGATAGATATTATTGGAGATTGTCAACTGTATGATCGACGATAAATGGTAAGAGGCGGGGTGGCGATTCTGGGGTTTTTTAGTGTTTTTCAACTGATATAAGTCTTCTTGTGATTAGAGAAACAAGTAGGTAATTTTATTGGAGATTGTTTGATTTTTGGGTTAGGATAATTTTGTAAACGTTATATTAAAGATGTCTGTCTGCAGTGTGTGTATCGTGAACACACCTTGTAGCTCCACTTTTGTCTGTTAGCTTGCTTTGTAAACAATCTTTGATATGACATAAATGCATTTTTTACCGAATTTTACAATAACGTTCTTCTTTCACAATAATTCATGGGTTTCATAAAAGTAATACAAAGGTTCTTTATACTTTAAGCAGGTTAAGATAATATAGAATTCATATATTTAAAATTTAAGCAGAACTTTTGGGTTATGAAGTCATTGCCCAATTTTATTTTAATCTTCATTGAAAAGTTTGCGAATTAATAATAACGATTTAACTTTAACGTTCTTATGTAAATGTTTGACTGAAAATTGTTTTTGAGTTTTTTGAAATACCTAATAAAATAATTCCTTTATTTTATACATATACCTGTATAAAGGAACGGCGGCGATTCTGAATAAATTATCTAAACTATTATTTGCTATTACTTTCTTATGAAATTTAGGGTAGTAAAAGGTTTACGTTTCAACGAAAAAAAACCTATAACCTTTATCTTTATATACTATTGGTTACTAAGTGATAGCAATACTCTAAGTTTAGAAAGTTAACCAGTATAACCCTTTTATTAAACTTTCATATCATGCACATAATTGAGATTTAAATTATTTATGCTAGGACCTTCAGTATTTTACTAACAAGTCAAATTATTTATCATAGGACAAATTCTATTTCTTGTTATTGAAATGAATTATATTTGTGTGTAGTTATAATGCGATGTACTTAAAACATTCCCAACTGAATCTCGTTTAATATTATGTATCTACATTTTTAAAACAAACTCGCTTTTCGTGTCTGTATGTTTGTTTGACCTAAGTTTGTATGCTAACTTCTCAACGAAAGCAAAGGTATCACTACGATATCAATATAAATTTGCAAATATGTAACTAAATTTTATGTTCTTTTTAACTTTAGTCTCGAGTAACCTGCACCTTCGAAAAAGCTACTAAACTTTTTGTTTTTTAGTAAAGTTTTTAGCTGAATCGGTGGGCAACTTATACTATGTGAGAATTCAAACTAAGGAGTTGTTTTCTTTCATAATACTGTTAACTAGAGCTTCCTTTATTTTTGACAACTTCTAACACCTTCTTCCTTATACGTAGTTTGTGCATTTATGAAAGGTGTTTTAAGTTTATGTGTCATTTTATAAAGAGCAATAATTAAAATTACCTTTTAGAATATTTAGTAAGGTAGAGATATCTATCGAAATATTTTACACTTTTATGAAGCAGTAAAAAGATTTTTATGTTATGTTCTTCAATTAATTTAAAACTTATGATTTTTATCTATATTTACTAACAACCCTTGTTTTTGTTATATATTTTACGCCAACTAAAGACTGTATTTAATAAGATTTTATTGAAATTGGATAGTAAATAACTTCGATGTATGAAATTACTGTGATTGTATGTATTTTCAATTTCGTAAGTAAATATAATTATTTATTGTTATTTTTGTTTCTTTTCTAGCGTTTTTACACACCAATTAATATAGGTAACTTAGGGCTGGTTTTTCAACTATCAGATAAATAATATCTGTCTGAGTGGTCTGAAAGAAGTATGTTTTCATTGTCACTTCATACATCTTATACTTTTTATCATCGACGTGCAACGATTACAAACAGATTTTCTATCAGATAGAATTTATCCGACTATTGTAAAAACAGCCCTTAGTTAAAGGCAATTATAACCAGTGATAGATATCTATAAAATAAATATCTGCTACTGCTTTTCGCCGCAAATTGCAGTAAAAAAGGACAAACTAATTTAAATCTGTAGAATCTTAATGTCTAATATTTTTAGATGAACCTTACATGAAAAGGTCATACATAATGAGTAAAACCTATTTCAAGATTTTCGAGATCCTCTGGGAGTTCGATTAATTTTTAATCCATCCATTGGTTAAATTGAGAATTTGAAGTTGCTACAAGCTGCACTACGAAGGCTAGACAGGTAGTTATGTAAAAAATTAAAAAGATTTATTAGGTATATATTTATTCTATTCTATAAATAGTTACATAACAAGCTAAAAATTTCAATTAAAGATAGCTACATATTGAGATTAACTTAGCAGGCAAACTAATAAATGTTAGTGTTGTCTCTGAATAATATAAAATAATGTGTTAGATATTGCAGGATTGGAACTTTAGTAAATGCTGAGATGTAATTAATTTAGTGCCAAAATTATTTGTACCATGATACAATTTCATGTTTTAGTGTGGTGATTTTGTCATCCAATCCTTCCAACTTTCAACCCTATGTGACACATCAAGAATAGACCAGTTAGGGGATGGTACATCTGGAGCCAGCCAATTGAAGTCATCCAAATTGTCCCAATTATTAGAACTTCTATCTAAAGATGACATGGTAAAATGCTTATCCAAATCTTCATAGTGCAAGTTGTATGGAGCGGTACGAATATCTGAGCAATCTTCTACAATTCCTTTGCTAGTCACATGCAAGTAAATATCACATTTGGTTGAAGAGTGCATCCTAAGCTGCTGGCATGCAGCTACAATTTTGCAATTTGTACATTTGTCAATGAAAACTGATGATGTAACTGGCCCAGAGAGAATAACACATCCGTCCAAGTTAGTGAGATGTAATGTACCCATCACACCCCTGAGACTGATTGTGCAGTGTTTTAGATTTCTCAAAGCAACATCTCTTTGAAACAATTCGTCATTGTCTAAGGACAAAACTTCATTCTCCTTTGCATCAAAGCCAAACAGTTTCTGATCCCACTTGTTGCTATCTATTTTGCTAACTCCATCATTTTCGTCCATTATATTCTGCTTTGGAATATGTGACTTGAGCACCTTTTTCTTACTGAATCCAAACTTTTTGCGTGGGACATAAAGTTCTTCAAGCTCGTAGCACTTTGTCTGTAAGTTTTGAACCATGCCAAGGTACTTTCTCATATTGAACTCTTTTAAGAAGAATGATGATGTTACTACATATTTCTGCAGTTCATTAAGTTCTTTCTTAATAACTTCAAAATGAGATGGAAGTATATTAGTTTCTAGGGTTGGTATTTGTGTAAGTAAGTCTTCAACAAATTCAGATTTGAGTTTAAATGAACCAGCAAAGTAATCTTCATTTTCATTAGATGCATCTACCTCTTCCTTCGCCTTATGAGCTTTATGTAGTTTTTCAATTCGTTGTGCATCTCGCCTGCTAAGTCTCTCAATGATAGTGGTTTTGTCATTCATTTTCCCTTCTTCAGAAGTTCGTCTACTTTTTTATTTATATCAGATTGTGGATTTGCAGCCTCCCTTAGAACATCTACAGCCTGTTTACTAAGTCTCCTTGTGTCTGTATGTTTGGAACCGGTATCATACTGCAAATAAAAAAAAGATTATATTTTAATTGTTAATAAAGAAATAACAGAAAAAACTAATATGTTAATAACTAAATGTGATGCATCAAACCTCAATGATGAAATAGAGACAATGACTTTAGGCTTGGAGATATAAGATTCACTAAGTGGGAAATGACAAACACAAACAAAAACATGCCCAATAGCTTAAACACAATAAACTATCAAACCAGTTTTTAAACCAGACATTAATGAAAAGCTGTTAATTTTGCTTTAAAATGTTATCATAAACTTCAAATTACATGGATAGAAGGTATATTGACCTTTTTTATGATTTCATCACTAGGTTTGACCACATTCAGGAGGCCCCAGCCTATGCCTCCAAAAGTTGCCACCCAAAACGCAGCCCTAATAGCAACATTCATCTCACCAAGATATCTACAACTTTCCCTCCTTAGTCCAAATAGATAAATCAGTGTCTCTTGTAGTATAACCACCAATTTTTTCACCGATACCGTAATAACCTTCCAAAACCCAGTTGTAGTTTTTGAACATATACAGACGAAAATCTGAAAAAAACAAAAATAATAAATATAACTATAATCTGATTAAAATGATGAGATATAATGGTTGATACAAATCTATGGAGAAAAATAATGACAGACAGGTGGGACAAAAAATTCCAAGAACTACAAAAGAAGGCGACAATATTAACTTCACTACAGTAAATTCTATATATAAATTAATAAATTTGGGCTTGGCCTATGCCAAAATAGTTAAAACAAGAAACTAAAGAAATTATATTGATAAAATTAAAGTTACCTCTGTTCGTGTTGAGTCTGTAGTAGACACCGTAAGAAACGGCAAAAGCGACAGCTTCTATAGCTATAGCAGTTTTTAATGTGGTACCCAAGAATTTTCTATAGAATGGCTTTGGAATTTTAGAGATCATAATTCTCGTAATAGGGCATGAGTTGAAAGGAATCTGGAAATTAATCTGAATAAAGAAAGAAATCGACGTTTCACAGATATTAGCTGTGTCAGTCAGTCAGTGCCACCAATAATGTCAGTTAGTCAGTCAGTCAGTCAGTCAGTCGCTTAGGGATGCGAACTAAAATCGATTAATCGAAGAATCAATTTTCGGAGCCAAACAACGATATTTCACTATTTAAAAATGGACATTCGATTTTATATTAATTTTTGGTTTTCCAAAAAGTATTAACAATTGATTGAATGTATAATAGTGTATGTATAAGAATGTATAAGAGTGCTGCCGGTAAAAGGGTTAATTATTCAAAAACTCGCGAAAACGATGTATGTTTGG
Source organism: Emmelina monodactyla (assembly GCA_916618145.1). Taxonomy (NCBI): domain Eukaryota; kingdom Metazoa; phylum Arthropoda; class Insecta; order Lepidoptera; family Pterophoridae; genus Emmelina; species Emmelina monodactyla. The sequence continues at coordinate 1,992,354 of OU745300.1, forward strand.
TTTATTACTTTCTATCAAAAAGAAAAAAGATTATTATTTAACTTAGGAAGAGCGAGGTTTTCCCAACACAAGTCCCATCATTAGATTACTTAGTGGGAAGCCTCGGCAACTTATTTGTAATTGCTTTTATAAAATTTTTTTTTTTTTTTTTTGCCTCTTTTTAATAAAAAGAGTTACGTTTTTTTAGAATCTTTGACTTTTTGTATCTTATTATCTCTAGTATCTAGTTTAAAAGTGCGCTCCACTAGGCTGGCTCAGTGCGGGTTAGAATTACAAATAATCAAACCGTGTAGGTTTCCCTCATCGTAAGTTAGTGATAAATCCTTATTTCCTTACTTTAAATGTGAAAATAGAACTTGCTCATGCAAGGGCCTATCCCGTTTTCATTATACCTTTAGACAATTATTAAGATTAACAAGGGGGAAAAGGAGTAGGTAACTTATTATTTCCCTGGATCCAATCTAATTAGCTAATCACTAGATTCATAGATAGAAACAAACAGTTTGTGGCACTAACATTTCATCTCCCATAGTTGAACGGTACAGAACTCGAACAAACTTCAGTATCGTGCAAAATATTATTAGGGCACATTTTAAATAAAAGTGTGTTCTTTGAATAAATCGTTTTTCATTTTATAATATAAATAAACAGTGGTCGTTTGATGGGAACAGTCAGTTTTGAAGTAATGTCAAGTGACTTTTTTCATAACTCAAATGAGCGGTTACAGTCTTACGGAGTGAAAAGAAAAAATTTGGCGGGTAATTTAAATTTAAGAACACAAACCAATCTTACAAGATCCGTCCCGTAGCCCGTAACATTTTCGTAATAGCTCTTGCATTACTGGCATTTCTTGTAGCGTCGTCATAATATACCAAAATCATTCTGTTGTAGTATGTAGTGTCTGTCAGTGTAACTTCTTAGATTTAGGCGATTACTATTCTTGCTCTCGTAGAATATCCTTCTTCTCTCAAAGTTATCCTCTTGGCATATTTTTTAATCTAAATATCCTTCGAAAATATTGGAAAACCCCTTGAATCGACTTCATCAGATTTCTGAATGAGTCGCCACGGAACAAAGAAATAGATCTACTTCTCTATTCCGTGGACGCTACGGCGGATGAATCTTCTTTTATATGGTTAAACTATTGAAATTTTAGAATCTTTCATATTCAAATTATGTATTTTTAAACAGAGAACAAAAAAATAAAAATAAATCGTGTATCATTTTTTCGAACCTATCGCAAACTTTTTTTTGATGTGTGTATTGTTAGGCAGGTGACCCGGTTTTGGCCATTTTAAGGATTTTCTCGACTTTGAGGCTTTCTTAATTTATAGTTTTTGTTATTACGAACATATTTCTTGCAAAGAGTCATTAAACATATATTAACCTTGCCTAAGAAAAATAATTATATAAAAATAAAAAAATAAAGGCAGTATATGCCATTTTTGGCCAGTTTCACGCCATTTCTGGCCATGGTCGTGTGCCAGTTCTGGCCATCAAAAAATAAAATCAGATGAATTCAAAGTAATCAAAATTAATTAATTAACTAAATGGCACATTTTTTGCCTCAAATCAGAATATCTTGCCGTAAATCCGTCAAACCACGATCCTGAAGGTCTATTATTTTAAAAAAGTGTGGTAATTTGGCTCTTTACTACAATTTTTTTGTCAGATAAGTACTTTATTATCAGGAAACCCAGCACGAGCGCAGTATTTGATCCATACGACAAGTTCATTCTCTATTTCATTTCCAAGAACTGCCTTTTTTTCTTATTTTTTGTTGATCAGGAAACTGCCTACTCATACCCGACCCTCCAGGGAAAGGAGACAGGTTATGTCGGACTCGCACCGACTAAAAACCTGGAGTTGTCCTTCAGGCCGTCGTATAGTGGCGGGGACACGGGAATAGTCCTGTTAAGGCCCTCGCTGCGAACGCGCCGACGGCAGGCCACATAGGCAGCCCCCTCAAGCTTGGAGGCGCGCCGGGACAAACCGCGGCGCACCTACCCACTCACGTTCCCATGGTTAGCCTTCGATCTAGCCCTGTGTCGGCAGCCTGGGAACCACCCCAGGGTCTTTGGCCGTTGGCCGCCGACCCGGGACCTCACCGGCTGGAGTCGCCGACACGCCACACGCCCCACTGGGCTTACGTCCAGCTGCAGCAGTCCCCCGCTCGTGGGCCGGACTGCCTCACGACCAGCCCCGGTGTGGGATTTCGCCATCCCGCAACAATGAACCCTAAAAGGAACACGGTTGTGGGACGCCCAGGGTGCACCGGGCCGAACCCCTTTCCTTCCCTGTGGAACACAAGTATTCCAGAGAGCAGGAAAGAGGACGGCCGCACGAAGAGGTATCCCACGCGCACTCTAAGAACTGCCTGGGGTCCTACATGTTCAAGAGTTTTAGATGCTTTTCCAGAAATTTTATGTCGCAAAGTCGTTCGAGGTTCATTAAAATCTCTATTAACAGTAGAAACGGGCATCCCATTCTTAATTGCGTTCAACGCTAAAGTTATTTTATGTGTAAGTACTGGAATATTTATTTTTTCACGGCTTCTTTTTTGTCACTATTTGATTTTGGTTGAGGCATTTTATTGTAACTCTGAAAATAAAAAATACGTATCAAAACACTTACGTTGGAACGTAAAGCCAAGTAAAAAAACCTCGATAAAATATAAATGGCCAGAAGTGGGGTGGTATGTACACCACTTTTGGCCAGCCACGTGGCCAAAGATGGAGAAATACATGATTTTGACTCCATTAGTGGCCACCTGCTCATAACCTCGCTTCATAAACATATGGCGACAAAATAACTTTAGTTCTACTTAGACAATATATTCTTCAAGTAGTATTAACATAAAAATCCAAAAAATAATCAAAGATTTAAAAAATAAAAATTTATTAGTCACCCGCTCGCCTTAGCCTTTTTACTAAGATCTTAACAATTTCGCGCTCAACTGATAAGAATGGCTTGTTGCATAGAAGTGAAGCTTGACACATCAGAGCTATCAACGGTATCAGTGCTACCAATATTCAATATTCTAAATAATATAAACCATAGATTAATAAATTTGTTTTTGCCTTAGTTATAATTATTTGAAACCCCGAATGGCCACAAAGGGGTCGATGGCCACAACCGGGTCACCTGCCTTCATTATCATTATCATTAAAACGTATAAATCCAAGTCGCAAATTCTGTCTGTTTGTATGTTTGGCAGCTAACTCCTCTTTAAGTACGTATGAGATTTGAATGCGGTTTACGCCATCTTTTAGGGAATTCATTCATTTAAATTTGTAAATAAAGAACGTTCAGAAAACGTTTTATTTAGTTTAAATTCGATGTTTTGTGAACAAGTTGGCCAAAACTACACCATTGCGAAGCGTGGGCGGGTCGCTAGTTATAAATAAAATTAACTAAGTACGTTAAATAAAACCGACTTCCAAACTAAAAAGTTAAAAATAATTAAGATTTAATATAATTTTAATACTGCCTGTAATTTATACGTGCTATTTACTAATAGGTTTATAGTCGTATTTTTTAGTTTTGAAGTCGGTTTTTTTTACGTAGTTATTTTTATTTAATATTTTTAGTGTATTTTGGCTCTTTCATCGGATCCTGGAAGATCCTAGTTACTATGGGCATCAAAGTGCTTCTCAAGACGAATCAAACGAGCCCAAACTCGATAGAGTTGTGTCATTAAATTATTGAGTTCCTATGGCAACCTTCATTCCATCATCAGACTAGCTCCATGACATAATAATATTTTTTCACTGTCATCCATTTTACATACGTATACAAAATTACAACTCAATCGGTAACCAGGTAGTGAATCAAATTTACTTGCGATTTTTGATTTCAGCCATCGGGATAGGTAAAAGTCGGGATAGGTTTTGTGGGACCAATTCGAAACTATTCCGCATCAAACAAAAAAAGAATCACGTAAATCGGTTCAGAAACTACGATGTACCTACATAAAAATAAAAATAAAAAAAAACATACCGGCCGAATTGTGAACCCCCTCCTTTTTGGAAGACGGTTGAAAATTGTGCTACCTACCTACTACCCGCTTTAAGATTAGGTCTAAAAAGTAGAACATATTCATTTATAGGTTTATTTGAATGCTTCATTAATACTTTGCTTCTTGTTCTATATCTTCGTTTTCTTCGCAAACAACTTCACACTCTTGAAATTCACTTGTATTTATTTCCAAACATTCTCGCGGTATTTCTGCTTCAGGAAGCTGTTGAGTAAATATAAAGTTTAATTCAATAGTCAAAAGTTACCCACATTATTTAAAAAAAAATAACGGTTTTAATGAAATTTCTACTAATTCATTAATTTAGAAAGATAATATAAAGATGAAGAAACTAACGTTTTCGCCATAGTTTCCTAAGGGGATATTATTTAGGATATGGTCACGTGTTCTCATTTGCGTTCCTTGTTGCTTACATTCTCCATCACAAGGTAACCACGGCTGCCACTCCGTCATTGGACATGGATCACTTGGATCGCTGGAAATTATTTTATTTATTGAATTATTACTTTGTCTAATGACATGAGATTTCGCCCGTCGCCTACCTACTACTTACCTCGGTTGAACCGTTGAAGGTGGGTAATAAGTTTCAGTTGGAACAACATTATTGCTTTCTTCATTTGTGTTTTCTTCATATGTTTCCTCTGTAACAATAGTGGTTAAGTAAAGTATATTATTTTTATATTCTTTAATGTTAAGGCTCAAATACTGAGTATTAAAATTCTACCCAATTTTTTGGTTTTGGCCTCACTCTTATTCTTCATACACTCGCGGACATTGTGTCCATAGGTCCGAATTAGATCAAACTTCAGAATTGCAAAAGGTTTCACTTGCTCTTTCGGAACACGGCTGAGAATACTTGCTGAAGATATCGGTTGTTGTGGCAAAGTCACTTCATTGGCTGCCTGAAATTATAAATACAAAAGAATATCAAAATGTACCTCATACAGTTATTGTTATTTTACGTCAGCATTAATAAATGTATTTATTGCCTAATTTATCAATTAATCTACAAGGTAGGTATTCTTTTAGGTACTTACGGTGAAATTGCCCCCGCTGTCCGTTCCCGCGTCCATGAGATAAAGGTTCAACAGCGTATGTGGAGTCCAATCTTGTTCGTTTTCGTCGCAAAGTTCAAAGTTCGCAACTCCCAAAAACCAATCTGGTGAAGGTAGAACCGCCGATACAAGCGACACTAGGTGGTGCCGGGGACTCACACGAAACATGGCAACCGTAGACATGTTGGGGCTGGGGGGGCCGGTTGCTTTGATGACGGTTCGCACATTATTACCCAGCTGTCAAAAAATACATCAAAATTATATCAAAATTTAGTTTTGTTGCAAAAGATCACAAAAAGCCACTTTAAAATTCACTGCTTATCAAGCGAGTTAGTTTTGAATCATGACAAACTTCTGCAATGATTTCCCGTTCGAGTACTGTAGTATTGCCCTGTTCAGCTAAAGTTTGTAGTCCTTCACTGGCCTCGGTATTCATTGTGTACACGCTGAACATTTCATTGTGAGCGGCTCCCACTACGTCACTAAATCGAACGCTGGTCCCTGGAGCTGGAAACATCCTGGGATGGGTATTGGATGACCATGTTCCTTCAAATGTCATCTAAAAAAACCAAAGCTATGAAAACTTCCGTTATTGCAATAATTATTCGAAATTAGATTACTTTATTTTATTAGCAGCATCCTAGACAGGTACTTATTGTTTGGATACATTTAATTTTTTTTAATAAAATTTCATATTAAGTACTTAAAATATTTATTTTTTCTTACCAAATATCTAGCATCTCCACAAGCTTGACATTCACTATTAATATTTGGCTGCATATCCTCAGCTTTGCGTAGATCTTCACAAACCCTCTTTGAAAGTGGCCCTTCAGAACTAAACCAGACATCTTGTTTGATGGCAACAGCCGCTGATATCGTAACGCATTTATTGCCTTTTGGTGGAGCAGTCCATATTGCCTAAAATTTTCAATACCACACTTTTCAACTTTTTATACCACAGTTATTTACCTATCTTGCGTGTCAAATGTTTTAAGATATTATTGTTATACTTAAAAAGTATAGTAACTAAGTACCTACTTACCGCCACATAATTTTTTGGAGTTAAGTTTGATTGAGTCAAAACATTTTCACAATTCTCTTTTAGAATAACGTCGTTAGAGCTTTCCCATATACCGAGTCGGCCGGGTTCAAGTGGTATAGGTTTACGGACGTTTTTATCATTTAGTTTTTCATCACCTTTTATAAGTATTGTAAAAGCTATAAAAGTAGATTTTTCATCCCTGGATTGTAGAGTGACTGAAAAAATATATATTTTCCTTTTGAGTTTCCTTACTTACCTACAACAAGCATTGTTTTAAAGTTAATAATTAAAAACCGACCGTTATAGACAGCACCCGGAATATATTTTTCGTCTATGCCCCCAATTTGAAGAACAAAACGATTATCAGGAGGTAAAGCAGCTGTTTTAGATCCTAGTGGTATTTTATTACATCCTTCATCATCACAGAAAATATTAGGGATAAATATCAATTTTAATAATAATTGTAACATATCTGAAAAGAATTCGTTAAGTAGGTAGGTAATAAAATTTAATTTCGATTAGTTACAATCAATTTTGTTAAAATTTAAGTATAAAAATAATGTAGGTACTTACAATACTTGCTACGCGAATGCATTTTATTGTTTTAATAGTACAATCCAAAGTACATCTTGTTTCAAGCTAAGAAACAAACTGATGTTGCGGGTTTGAATAACGACTTCGTTTTCAATTGCTTCCAATTTAGTTAATTATACTTTGGTACTTGTCTTTTATTACCTTCTTCACACTTCTTACTAAAAACTGATTCTTTAATATAAGTATCATTTCACAAATGGTTAGGTAAAAGAAACAAATAAATAAAAACCAAGATATTTATTTTTAATAAGGTGAGTAGGTAGGTAAGTATATAATGTAATCTAAGTAACCGTTTATAAACCAACATAGAGCCATTGACACCAAAGATAATAATTAAATAATAGAAACCAAATTATTCTATGGGTAACTTAAATCTCTCTTCTTATTCCAAGGTTGACCTGGAAGAATTGGCGCTGGTGCCATTACTCTTCTCTGAGCTGTGAACATTAATATATAACAAAATAAATGATTATATTATATTAGATTGTCACAAATTAATTCTCCGAGGATAATTTTATATTCATTTTTAGTAGTACAATATTGTAAATTGTTACTTACAAGTTGCGCCAGGAATTTCACAAGGGCCTCCGCACTCCTCTCTTTCAAAATCTTCGTATTTATCCTTACAGTCTTTAGATACTTCTTTTTCAGATACAGTTTTGGCCTTTAAAAAAGTCAGAATTAAAATTAACGTTCGTTATTCTCTCTTACTTTCAAAAATTTACTTACATCGGGGTTGTATTTTTCAATAGCAATACCATCAACAAGATGGTATCTTTCTCGCCATTTGTAAGCCTCGACTAGCTCCCCATCGCGGCAGTTTCCATCACATCTAGACCATTCTGACCATTGTGATAGCGGACAATCTTCGGGGGAATCTGGATCTGTAACTATTGGTGCCTCGCTGAAAATTTTGAAATATTTACTTTTTTGGCGAAATATTCATGGGTTCTAACGATGTTAATCTCAATGGGATGAAAAAGTACTTTTATAATATAATGTGTTTTAGGCAGTTAAACAAGGTGAAAGATGATCGTATATTTTTAGTATCTCACCCGCCGCGACTGCCGCTGGCGAGGTGTGTGTTTTGGTACCTGGAGGGCTCGCCTGGTTCCGAAGACTCTTCTTTGTCTTTATCTTCCTTAGCTGTCTCTTCATTCCCAGGATTTTCTACAAATAATATTTCAACATCAAATGCAAATAGCAGGGTCGAAACATTAAATTAACTAAATAACTTACCCGTAGTTTCTTCACATTCTCTATGATAAACTTTAATGAGTTTGATGTGCAATTTTCCAAACGGATGCATATCTTTCATATCCATTTCGAAGAATGGTGAATATTTGTCATAAGAGCTTAATTCAACGCGGGAAATTGCATCTTGTGGAAATGTGGCCATGTTGGGTGACTAGCAAACAAAACAAAAAGATTGTCAATAAAAAACCTCGACATAATAAAATTTAAGCGTAATAATTAGTTAGTACCTACCTCGTAAGATACGCCACTGTCCGTTCCAGCATCCCAAGGAAATAGATTGAGTTCTCTTTCCTTTAGCCAAGTATTATCCGTCTGACACAGTTCAAATCGATTTATTCCAAGAAACCAATCAGGTGAAGGGAATATTGCTACCGCTACACTAATTAAATGGTTAACTCTATCAACTCTAAAAATAGCATTACTTGGATTATTCATTTTTCGGTAACCATGCCCTTTCCCTTTTATCAGTGTACGGACGCCATCGCCAATCTAAAATGATATAATATGAAGGTAAGCAAAATATACCGAATGCACAAATTCTACTTAATCAACAAATTGATTTAAAATATTCACAACCTTTGCAATTATTTCAGCTTCAAGTTTGCTGGAGTTGGCATATTCGGCCAAATCTTTGAAACCTTCCGACGCAAGGGTACCTGGAGCCCAAAAACTGTAATCCGCAGAATGAGACGCCCCAACCAAATCACTATACTTTGGCAACCAATCATTTTCGGGATAAAATCGGTGATGAGTATTCCGAGACCAAATACCAGTAAATGAAACCTAAATGAAAGAAACAAAAAATAGAAAATAGGAGACATATTCTACTGTAGAATTTCTACAGCGTCACTGTTTTTGTATATTTTACAAATTACTAGCTGACCCCGCAAACGTTGTTTTGCCATATTTGAAAAAAAATGTGAGGGGTAGACAACCCTTATCACTTATGGGTATGAAAAATAGATGTTGACGGTTCTCAGACCTACTCAATATGGTCACAAAATTTCATGAGAATCGGTAAAGCCATTTCGAAAGAGGTAAGATAAGATTAGCACCTCATATTTGGCTTCTACACAAATACTACATTCATAATTCAAGGCCGGGGCAACGTCATCGGGTTGTCGCATATCTTCACAAATCTTGCGTGTTAGGGGACCACCATCTTCAAACCATAACTCTTCACTTTCTGCTACCATTGCCCGTAATGTTACACAGCCACTTCCAGATGATGGAGCTTGCCAATAAACCTGAAATATTTAGGACTGTAAAGGCTATCAACACAATACTACAAAGGATAATAAATGGTGTAAAAAAACCTACCGCAACCGAGTCTTTTGAAGCACTAGTTGCTTGTTCAACAGAATAAAGGCAGCGATCGCTAAATCTAGCAGTAGTCTGTGACTGTGGTCTTATTTCTCCAGGAAAAAGTTGCATTAATCTTCTAGGATTTCGAGGATCTGGTTTCGTATCACCCTCGGCAGATATGACAAAAGAAACAAATTCGGATTCTCCGTCAGTTGCGGATAAAAGAACTAAAATATTAATAAGTTATAGCGTATTTTTATTGAATTGAAATAATACATTAGTGTTAAGTGAATTATACAGAACTTAAATTATGCACTTACCTGTATACAATTGATCAGGTAGGTAGGAATCTTCGGTTCCTACCACACTGAGCCTAAATCTTCCATCCGGTGCTAAGGCCTGCGTAGTTGACCCATAAGGTCTTCTATCACACCGAAAACCATATCCATCCCTTATCAACAAAATATAAATTATCCATATCAATGTTTTGTCAGCCATTAATATCGATGTCCTAGTCAGATAGCGAGAATAGAACTGAGACTAAACTTCATCAAATAGGTACAATAGAAATTCTATATAAGTAAATGGTACATAAACTGGATGTTATCTACCACTTTAGCAAATTAAGGGCATAGAGAATACGGCTAACATATAATGTTACAGTTCTAATTATTTAGACCTACACAACGAGATATTCCATTTATCACAAGGTCCCTATCGAGACTATTGTTGTTTTCAGGTAGGTACGAGATTCGGTACGTAGTACCTACCTTTTCATTCCAGCTGTTTGTGACCTTTTCAAACCTAGATTGCTTAACGGAATATAATAAAATGTGGAAAGATGACTGCGTTCACAGGCAAATTCCTCTCGTTAGCTATTTTCCAAATCGTAGAAAAATATAGTAGGTATGTGTATTAGGTATATTGATGGAAATCCTCGCGTCATTGACAGACGATGAAAACATGCGCTGGTAGGTTCCTACCTAGCCACAAGTAGATCTTAGTTTAAATTGTTAAAACAGTGAGTTTTATAACGTAAAGTTAAAAATATATTCCAAATATGGGCTCTGTTACTGGCATAATCAACATTATCATCATTACATAGTAAGTATAAATACAAGTCGCTAATTCTGTCTGTATGTTTGGCCGCTAACTCCTAAACCAGTTGAGGGATTTTAATGCGGTCTTTACCATCCTTTAGGTATTTTTTTTATTTAAATTTTTAAATAAAAAACAATCGGAAAAAGTTTTTTTTAAGTTAGCAAAAAATCAATGTTTCGTGAGCAAGTCGCTAAAATTACACCATTGCGAGGCGTGGGCGGGTATCGCTTCGATACAGTCGAGCGAGAAGCAGTCGCTGTGTGCCCTCGCCCACAAAGCCACGATTTAGTCGCGATGCAAACACAATACTGTCCCCCTTCTGCCGCGATGCAAACGCGATTCAGTAACTGATTCTCTGTTTTCGATTCACACGCCATCGGTTCTCGCCCCTACGACGTTGTCCGGTCCGACACGATAGTACCTACCTACGTTTGCGTCGATACAGTCGCGATGCAGAATACTTCAACGCGTTACAAATGCTTTTGACTGTCATTTTTTTTGGTTTCTCCAATCTAAACTCCCAGGAAAGATATTAAAAAGCTAAGTACATTAGAATATAGGCATAGCTTAAAATAGGTATCTCACTAATCCAGAGCTTTGAGTATTTAACCAAGCTTATAGAACACGTTTTGAGTATACCACCCAAGCGCAATATACCACCAATGTTCGAGCCTAATAAATTCATCGTACTTACGAACTTTAGCTGCGGGTTTTTTATTATAGCCACTATAACTTAAACCATTGGCTTTGGTATTATGAGGCATCATGGTGAGAAATGATGGTTTCACCTGATAAATAAAACGGAATGCAGCTTTACGTCGATGTCAATCTGTCATTAACGTAATTCCCGTCCAATGATAATATATGTTTTTTTTACTCAAACAGAAATGGGCAGAGCATAGAATTAATAAAATACAGTTTTTTGAGCAAGAATTTTTCCTGGGAGGTAGCAAGAGGACCCAGTAAACAAAAAGCATTTTTATTACTATTACCATCCATCTATTCATTCATTCATTCAACCATTCCGTTACGTTCATTTCATTCGATTTGATTGTAAATTGGATTTGGAATGGAATTTACTTCCTTAATTTTTATTCGTATCAATATTTGGAAAGTTTGAGCAATTTAATGAAGTGGCGTTGTTTTATCTATTTAAATGTCTGTGAAACCGATCAAAATGCCGTCGACGACGAAGGACTCGACTATTTTAAAAATTGCAGTCGAAATGTTGAATGAACCTGATAAAGTGCCACAACTAATAGAATTTGACCAAAGCCAGCCTCTTACGACTATCATTAAGCTTTTGTGCAAGCCGTGGGGTCTTCCAGATCACGAAAACTACTCTCTACAGTTCTCTGAAAGCAACAATCAAAACTATATCACAGAGAAGAATAGAAACGAAATTAAAAATGGTTCTGTCTTACGACTGGAGTCTTCTCCAGCTAAAACAGTGCAGGATATTTTGTCCAAGATAAACAGTTCTGAGGCAGAGCAGACAACTGCACTATGCAAACTATCCACATTGAGTTCAGATTTGACTTTAGCACTTGAGTTTATCAACAAAAAAGGGCTCTCTCTGATTATTAGCAATATAGAAACTGGTAAGTTCACAGGTGATTCTCTTAAATATGCTTTAGTCACATTTGTAGAGCTGATGGATCATGGTATTATATCTTGGGATATTTTAGAAAATCAGTTTATAAATAAAGTGGCAAGCTTTATTAGTAATCACTCAACAACACAAGACCCTAAAATCATACAATCATGTTTATCTATTTTAGAAAATATTGTTCTAAATAGCTCAGGTAAGAATGCCCATGTTGAGAAAGAGATTACTATACCCAATTTAACACAACATTTACAAAATTCATATCAAGACAGTATAATTCAACAAAACACTATAGCACTTATCAATGCTATCTTTGCTAAAGCTGATATGACTAAGAAGAAAACAATTGCTGCAACATTGGCATCTAAAAAGGTTAGAAACATCATCTATGAGAATCTTATAGCAGTTTGTGAGTTTTCAAATAATGTTTCAAAAGAAACTCTTGGAACGGAGCTAGCACATCAGTTATATGTTTTACAGACTCTTATGCTTGCTTTGTTGGAACCTAGAATGAGACAAAGAGCTGATGCTCATCCAGAAGAATCTCAAGAAAAAATTAAAGAGCTAAGGAAAATTGCATTTGAAAATGACAACAATTTTACACCAGAAGTGACTACTAGGCGCCCACTTGGAAGTTTCTCTAAAGATTTCAAGAAACTTGGTTTTAAGTGTGAACTGGATCCCATTAAAGATTTCAATGAGGTTCCTGGGGTATTGGCTTTGGACACCATGCTATATTTTGCTAGGAATTATCCTGAAGATTATACCAAGATTGTTTTAGAAAACAGCTGTAGGGCTGATGAACATGAATGCCCTTTTGGCAAAACCAGTGTAGAGTTGGTCAATCAACTATGTGATATTTTACACATAGGAGATCCACCTAGTGAACAGGGGCAGTCATACCACCCATTCTTCTTTACCCATGATCATCCATTTGAAGAGCTTTTCTGCATCTGTATTGTTATACTGAATAAGACATGGAAGGAAATGAGAGCTACATCTGAAGATTTCATCAAAGTATTCAGTGTTGTAAGAGAACAGATAACAAGATCACTTTCCGCATCACCCAAAAGCTTTGACAAGTTTCGTCAGAGGATAAACCAACTCACTTACTCCGAAATAACTCAATACAGACTGCAGGAGCGCACAAACAGAGAAGTGTGGGAGTCTCATGCAAGGCCAATTGTGGAGCTTAAAGAGAAAATAACACCAGAAATTATAGAACTTATTCAGCAACAAAGGTTTGGGGTTTTAGTTGGGGGCACAAGGTTTAAAAAGTATTCTCCAAGGGGCCAAAGGATCAAGGATAAGTTTTGGTTTGTAAGGCTGTCCCCTAACCACAAGGTTCTCCATTATGGCGATTGTGATGAGAAAAGCACACCTACTTTAGAAGAATTGGGTAATAAACTTCCTGTCAATGAGATTAAAAGTTTGGTTGTTGGTAAAGATTGCCCACACATGAAAGATTTAAGAGGGCGCAAGATAAATCCCCAATTAGCATTTTCTTTGATGTTAAAATCGGCTGAAGTGACGTCATTGGACTTTGTAGCCCCAGATGACCAGATATTTGATTACTGGACTGATGGTATCAATGCATTACTAAAAGAAAAAATGTTGAGCAAATCATATGAAAATGATTTGGAGACTCTACTTTCCATGGACATAAAAGTGAGATTACTTGATGCTGAAGGCATTGATATACCACAGGAATCTCCACAAATTCCTGAGGAACCAGAGGACTATGATTTTTATTATGAACACAACTAAACAATTTTCATTTTTTAGATTTCATGGTTTATAATATCCATTTATGTTTGAACTGAATTAATGACAGTATTGTTTAATTATTAGAAAGACAACAAAAAGTATATCAAGATTTATAAGAGATTTAATTTTAATGTATTATTTTAAAATGTACCAATTATATTTAAGGATTTCGTATCTTAAGTTATTCCAACTCTAATTTTAAGTCCAATTATAATTATCATACTTTCCATTTTATAATGCTGACATGCAAATTATCTTTAAACACATTATATTTTAGAATTAGATTCACAACATAATTATTATACAATATGATTAGAATGGGAATGTGTGGCCATACCAATATTATTTTATATACCAAAGATATCTAAAGAACAAAATAAATAATTAAAATTGTTTAACTGTATTTTATTTATTTTACCCACTGAATTACGGATTACCGTTGCTAACAAAACAGTAACTCTCCCCTAATTACAGTCGTAATTTAAACCTGCATTAGCCTATACAGAGTATAAGCGTTAAATGTAGGCTCTGTCTTAGCTGTGTGCTAACGGGTCGGTGACATTTCGGACCAAAAAAACTCGGACACCTTCGCCAATGTATGGAAAAAAATAATATTAAAATTGAAAATCCATACATTGGCGAAGGTGTCCGAGTTTTTTTGGTCCGAAATGTCACCGACCCGTGCTAACAATAGTAGGGGAGCACACGATGCTAAATCTGCATTTACTCTAGCAAAGCTATGGGTTGCAAAACTTAGATGACAAAAATAAAAAAAATATATAACATTTCATCAGCGGGAGAAACGGCTATAGATTATCAAAAAAATTATTAAATCCATTTTCATGAACATACCCGGGCGTGTCAGATATTGATATGTTACGGCTAATACCCGAAGTGCGGCTACACCTAAGTAGTTTTAGCCGGTTAGAACATCAATAGGTTAGGTTAGTTGGGTTACTTTTTTGATACCACCCAGAAAAAGGAGTCCCGCTTAGCGGGACTCCGTCGACTCATGATTGAAGCCAGTTTTTATATACATAGGTATATATTTTTTTTTACAGTTTTCTATATTAAAAACACTTCTAACCGGCTAAAAATAGGTGTAGCCGCACTTCGGGTATTAGCCGTAACAGATATAATCCATGTCCTAAGTATTTTTAAAACATGTTCGTTTTTTAATAATCTGATGGTTTCCATGATGGAAGTGGTCGTATATGGTATGAAAATGTAAAAAAATAAATATTATTTATTACCTATTACCTTTATGCCCTAGACATACGTCTTATAATCTGAAGGGATTTACCTAATCTGTCAATAAAAACAAACTGTATTATTTGACGTTATTGAATAAATCGGGTGGCCACTTATATAAGGCTCATATTTGGTGGAAAATGCTTAACCGGGTACAAGGTATCTCTCAGTATGTTAATCTGCCGCCCTTGAGTAAATCCAGAAATCCCCTCTTGGGCTACTATCTACAAGATTGGTGTCAATCTCAAGTTTTAGCTGCTGAATGAAACATACAACAATTAATGAAAACATACTTTTCAGTTTGCACATTAATTAAAATAAACCAACGTTAATCTTAACATAAACAACTGAATTGTATGCTGCCTCATTTTCCATCTCCATGGTACATGCAAGGGTACCTACTAAAAGATAGCAAAATAGCTTACTAATGACTTCTATAACTCAGTTGGATCATATGCCGTTCTTATCCAAATAAAACTCAAACCTTCTAATTTAAGCATTTTATACATTATCTTTGAACTTATATATATTACTGCATTTTTGAGACTTCGAACTTGGTATTAATGATTTCTTCGTCTGAGTCGAGTAGGGGTAGCGTGCTCGTTGGTATATTTTCTTCGACCCACCTGAGGTCTGAGTCTAGAGAGTTGTTTTGTTCTTGTGCTTCCATATCTGTGTTGTTGATGCTTGTGCCGCGCATTTTGACGCCGTACGCGTCGTTCACAAATTGCTCTTCTTCATCTTGAGAAAAAAGAAGAGTTCATTAATTTTAAGTAAATCAAGGTATCTATACTTATAAAAAAACATTTATAGTCCGTTCGTGTTAAGAAAATAGTGACAACTATAGGATAAGGATGTATTCACAGTGGAGTAAAAGTACAAAAGAAAAATAATAATTTTATAAACAGTATTTTCGGACAAACCGCATGCACTTGCTGTTTCTATGACTATGCTCTCCACAGTTGCATTTAAATTATGCGTCTCTCTCCACTATGGATTATTAATCCACTTTTATTCTTTGGAATTGGTGAAGTATTCATTTTTAAAATTTATTGTTGGACGAGTCACGCAAAATACACAAAAGTTTTGTTCGAAGGTCAGACTTTAACTGGTCACTGTGAACTCGACTTTTTAATTTCTAGCATTTTAATTGGCTGGGGGGCGTGGCCGGGCCGGCTGACAACGATGTATCACTATTTTCTTAACGCGAATGGACTATAATTATGTTACATTGCATCACAATTTGTGCATATATTGAATGTTTTACAGTGCTCCAGCATTTGTTTATAAGATTAAAGCCATTGGCGTTTAATTTTTTTTTCTTTTTAAACTGTTACTTTGTGGCTGACTTGTTCCAACATACACACTAATTACCCAACTAAACATAGTCCTGAAACTAGGATTTAGTTCCCCCAAATATTTTTCCTCTGTGGTTCATCTCTGTTAGATAAACACTGTTTTCACACACAATACAAAAACTTCTTTACATAGTATAAATCTGAGTCGCTAATTCTGTCTGTTTGTTTGTTTGGCCGCTAACTCCTCCTAAACCAGCTGAGGGATTTAAATGCGGTTTTCACCATACTTTAGATATTTTTTTCATTTAAATTTGTAAATAAAGAACAATCGGAAAAATTTGTTTTAAGTTATCCAAAAATCTATGTTTCGTGAGCAAGTCAGCCAAAATTACTCCATTGCGAAGCGTGGGCGGGTCGCTAGTCCTACTAATATTATAAATGTGAAAGTTTGTGAGGATGTATGGATGGATGGACGTTTGTTACTCTTTCACGTAAAAACTACTGGACTGATTTGGATGAAACTTTGCAGTAATATAGGTTATACATCAGAATAACACATAGGGTACTTTTTATCGCGGGAAAACATCTCATTCCCACGGGAAACCGACTTCCACGCGAACGGAGTCGCCGGCGGCCACTAGTATAATATAAACCAAGCTACCGTCATCATCCTCAGCATTATCCAGCAATGGTGTGAACGCGTATCGCTGGTTGTTGTTGGTGGGCCGCCACAGCACCATGATGACTGCCACCACGCACGCGAACAGAATGTGCCAGTACGCCTCGTCCATCCACACCTCCTTCCATTCCTGGTGACAATTCAATTTTGATAAAAAGGGGTGAAGTGCAGGACTTGCACACTGAGGGCTGCATAATATGGCTTGGCCTTTTGTTTTTTTTCAGTATTGGTGTGAAGCACTATAAAACCTTGCTTGGTGCCAATTTCATGATCTATATCATGACCCTATATTTTTGATTTGAAAGATGAAATATAGCTATATTTTTTGTATGGTAGACTTTTATTTTTTGATACGTTCCCGAGAAAAAGGGTGGTGATGGTGACAGATTCTAATATCTTCTAGTAGGAAACTCTTTTGAATACAAAATATTGCATAAGAAATTTGTAAAAAACAAATGTATAATCATTCTATAATAACGTTTTTTTTTACATTGCTTTACGATTTTCATGTAACTACATAATTATCTACTTATTTTTACGAAATTAAATATTTTATATACTTACAGTAATGCATATCTGTACTCTATAAGACTTTATAGAGTACAGCATGAATATAACCGATGAGATCACCGCGAAGATAAGTGTGTTTGTAAAGTGCCGATACAAGGACAGCTTTATTGTGTTTCTGAAACAAAACATTATTCATACTTCGATACAAACACTACGGAGTTGAGTAAACAATGTGTAATGGTTTATGTAATTGAAGTTTTTAAGTAAACATAATGAATTAAGGTATCATCAATCATAAGTTTTAAAGGATTATCTATTACTTGTTCCAAAATACAAATGATAAAAAAAATAGAGTTATTTTAACAATTTTCGCACCATGATCAAATTATCCATTGGCGCATTTGGTCTTGGTTGAATGCAAATCTGTTTTCTATTGTCCTGTTCATAGTATCGTAAAGAACAAGCATATGGGTTTAAATTATAATTAATTAGTTTCCATTGTGGTAAAATTTGTATGTTTAAGGGCGAAAACAAGATGGACTGTGTTTTGTTGTATTCAGCTGGAGGCAGTTGTGTTTTCAATTTAATGCATCAGTCATTACATTCGTTGGGTGTTGTTTTGTTTAAGATTCGGCTTACGGAAACCTTTCCTTTAAAATTAAATTCATGGCTATGCGCATCGTGACACCATTTTTTAAAAAGTGTCTATTAAAACACAGTTTTATTTCAGCCCATTTGCTCCCGCCCAGCAGAGCTATTACGCAAGAAATTGAACTTTTATTCGAAATCTTATTTTCCACAAAAACTACGTAAAATTGTTTTCGTTGTATTTGTGTGTCGGCTCAAGTAACGACCATTTATCTTTACCTTCATCAACAACCAATAATTAATATTCATTTATTTAAAAGTTCGCGGTACTGCATATGATTTCGGCGTCCCATTTCTCCCATAACAGCATCTGCTGGTTGCATTCCGTTGTTTACCGTCTAAGCTGCAGCGTGCGCATGGTGGTGGCGAGCGACACGAACACCCACCAGCAGATAGCGCTGTCGACCAGCGACAGCGGCGCCTCCGACAGCAGCAGGTCGCGGTTGGAGTCGTCGGCCTTGTGGTGCAGCCGCAGCCACGCCTCCACCGCCGCGAGCAGCGCCCAGAGGAGCCCCGCGCCCACTACGCGCTGCAGCGCCGGGCCTAGGCGCGGCCTGGATACGAAGGACGGACGCTTGTATACTTAGGAACGACCTCAAGGGGGCTACCGCGTAACTAGCGTCGATTTGAACTCGACATCGAAATCTGTTTTCATAGGCTAGAGACCCGCCATTGTTAACAATATAGCCTATAACACAGCCCTTCTACCGCGTAACTAGCGTCGATTTGAAATCGACGTCGACAAAGTTCAAATCGACGCTAGTTACGCGGTAGAAGGGCAAAGAGTATTATGTTGGGTATTTACAGGAAATTGAGTCAACTAGAGCCCACCACGCGCTGCAGCGCCGGGCCTAGGCGCGGCCTGGACGCGGTACACGGATGCTTGTATACTTAGGGCTGGTTTTTCAATACTCAGATAAATTCTATCTAACAGAAAATCAGTATGTTTTCGTTGCACGTCGAATATAAATATTTGACATACGTATGTAGTGACAATCAAAAAATTCTGTCGGATAGCATTTTTCTGACAATTGAAAAATCAGCCCTTAGAAACGACCCCAGAGAGAACTATGTAGGGACCCAGCCGGGGCCTGGACGCGAAACGGATGCTTGTATACTTGGAAACGACCTCAGAGAGAATGTAGGGTGTTTACAGTAAATTGAGTAAGCTAGAGCCCACACCACGCGCTGTAGCGCCGGGCCCAGCCGCGGCCTGGATGCTTGTATACTTAGAAACAACCTCGGAGAGAATTGGACGCGAGGGACGGATGCTTGTGTACTTAGAAACAACCTCGGAGAGAATTGGACGCGAGGGACGGATGCTTGTGTACTTAGAAACAACCTCGGAGAGAATTGGACGCGAGGGACGGATGCTTGTGTACTTAGAAACAACCTCGGAGAGAATTGGACGCGAGGGACGGATGCTTGTGTACTTAGAAACAACCTCGGAGAGAATTGGACGCGAGGGACGGATGCTTGTGTACTTAGAAACAACCTCGGAGAGAATTGGACGCGAGGGACGGATGCTTGTGTACTTAGAAACAACCTCGGAGAGAATTGGACGCGAGGGACGGATGCTTGTGTACTTAGAAACAACCTCGGAGAGAATTGGACGCGAGGGACGGATGCTTGTGTACTTAGAAACAACCTCGGAGAGAATTGGACGCGAGGGACGGATGCTTGTGTACTTAGAAACAACCTCGGAGAGAATTGGACGCGAGGGACGGATGCTTGTATACTTAGAAACGACCTCAGAGAGGAATATGTGGGTTTTTACAGTGAATTGAGTAAACTAGAGCCCACCACGCGCTGTGGCGCTGGACCTAGCCGCCGCCTGGACGCGAACGACGGATGCTTGTATATAAATAAATCTCCAGACTGACACACCAACTGTGTAGCCCTAAACTAAGCATAGCTTGTACTATAGGTACCACACAATGGTCTAGGGGAGAACCTAGTTACACCCAGACACGAGCCAATTTTGAAGAAAAAAAAATTACAAAATTGGCCCGGCCCGGGGATTGAACCCGGAACCATCCGCTTAGCAGTCTGGTATATATACCGCTGCACCACGGAGGTTGTGTTGGGTATTTACTGTAAATTGAGTAAACTAGAGCCCACCACGCGCTGTGGCGCTGGACCTAGCCGAGGCCTGCGGGTCAATTACCGTAGTTTTATGCAGTGCTGCTTAATTGCGTTTACGTCTTAACCTCTAAATCCGTATTACCGTAATGACAGGGAAACCTACACGTCACGTTTAAGCTTTAAAAACTTTGCGAATCTTTTGGTTTTCGTGTCATTACGGTTAACGGATTTAGAGGTTAAGACGTAAACGCAATTAAGCAGCACTGCATAGAATACGGTAATTGACCCGCTGGACGCGATACACGGATGCTTGTATACTTAGAAACGACCTCAGAGAGAATTGTGTTGGGTGTTTACAGTGAATTGAGTAAACTAGAGCCCACTATGCGCTGTAGCGGATGGTTGAAGACTCAGAATCGACTTTCAGAGAGAATTATAAGCCACACGGAGCGTTGAAACAGCGTGCGGGTACAGAACGCGCGTAAAGCGGACAAGGGGGCGTGACAGACGAGGCGGGGAAAGGTGGTGACGGAGCGACAACGCAGTATGTTTTAGGATTGAACGATATCCTCCATTGTCGTTCAAAGACTGGCACACGCCACACCAACGCTGCGGCGTCAGAATAAAGTGATGTTTGGACCTAAATCATCTACTGGATCCAAGTCATGCCTAAGTGAAAATCCTAAAAATTCAACATAAAAAATACAAAATCAGTCCTTTTCACTTTGCGTTTAAATTTATTGTTTTCATATGTTGTAAATTATTGGCTACATAAACATTTACACAGTTTTTTGTGATTTATGACATACTAGTTTTTGCCTGCGGCTTCGCACGCGTAAATTCGGAGTAAAACCCCTTTCCCTATACTATGTTATTAAATACCTACATAAAAACCTTCCTCTTGAATCACACCATCTATTAAAAAAACATCAAAATCTGTTAGGTAATTTTAATGATCTAAGCGAAAAGCGACTTTGAATTATACTATGTGGTGATTTTATTAAAAGTTGTGACTTACTTGACGATCCCGAATCCTAGAGATACTATAATGACTAGCATGCGAGCCAGCGCTCGCTTGGCAACAGAAACCCATTCCGCAAACATGTACGCTTCTGCGTTGAAGTACCTGATGGAACAAATGAAATGAGCACAAAATTAAATTATAGTTGGGACCTATAAATATACAGACTAAGAGTAAATCAAGTTACTTTCAAACACGAGACAAAAGATATTTCCGACTCGAAAATCGAATTCATTCAAGAGTCCCAACACCGATACCTTTCAAAGGTTTCAAATTGTTATTCGAGTTACGCGACACCCCCACAGGACCCACTTAACATCCCGGTATACAAACCGCCGCGCTTCGGAGGTCGTCGAAAATATCATACAATGGCCCCGATTCTGAAAACACTGTCTAAACTAAACTAAAACTATCGCTGTCACTTACTGTTCAACAGTATAAGACAGAGACAGGTTATCATTTTAGTCCTGTCAAACTAAAATGTACGTGCAATATGACTCGGCGAAGGCAATTTTAGGCTAGTCCTCAGCGCATTTCGTTCAATTTTACAATGTTGTGGACTAAATTTAGTGAGACCAATGTGAGACTAATACGAAGCATGAGAAAGTGACAGCGATATTTTTAATTTATCATGATCGGGGTAGCTAACTCGCAGAATAAAATAGAGTTTGTGTTATTTTTCCTATAAAAACTATTTAAACAAAATCTCACCCAGTCCTATTAATAGACGCATAAACGCCATAGTAAGTGGCGCTCTCTATCATTCCCAAAAGCGCAACGCCGCCGATCCAATACTGTATCCGGAGCAAGTCCTTCCATTGCAAGCCGCAAACTATGAGCCAGGCCAGGCACAGGACTGTGTAGATGCCGCACATTACACCGAAAAACTGAAGGAAACGAAGAAAAAGAGGTTAGGATTCAGAAAGGTGGAGGTGTCAATAGTTGGTGTATTGTTGGTGTGTACAGGCACGGACAGAGAGAGCTGACCAGCCTGATTTTAAATCACGAATGCAAACTTCCCAAAAAAAAATTTTTACACTCGATGTTCGACAAATATTTTAATACACTCTATGTGTTCCGTTTGTTTGACAAATTTGCATTCGTGTTTTAAAATCAGGCTGGTCAGCTCACTCTATCCGAGTCTGTACAATCCCCAGTCTTTCACTATAGTGAAAGCAAAACTAACTCTGTATGTCTGTTACGCTTTTACGCCTAAACAACTGAACGGATTTTGATGAAATCGAGTACAGAGATAGATATAACATTTTTAGATAGAAAAGTCAAACTCCATGTCCTCATTATTTTTAGGAGTTCACTGTATGTGAATTAAAATAAGGCGTTTTTCTAAACTTTTACAAGGACCTATTAAGTTTTATCAAACTAATGGTGTTAAAAAAAAATGTTATGTAGCTGTAAAAAAATCAATTCTGCCTGCACGCGTGTTTGTTTAAGTGTCTCGCATTTAATCCTACCTACCACGCAACCCCATTGTCTTCGGAACAATCTGTGGATGTTGTTAAAAACTGTTGATTTATCATTATCATTACATAGTATAAATCCAAGTCGCTAATTCTGACTGTTTGTATGTTTGGCTGCTAACTCCTCCTTAAGTACGTAACAGATTTAAATGCGGTTTTTTCCATATTTTAGGGTATTTATTCATTTAAATTTTTAAATAAAGAACGTTTAGAAAAAGATTTTTTATGTTAGCCAAAAATCAATGTTTCGTGAGCAAGTCGGCCAAAATTACACCATTGCGAAGCGTGGGCGGTTCGCTTGTAAGATATATTACCGGTAATAGTGGCCATATCGATGCGGACATGAACCCCGATGGTGACGCCATCTCGACTCGAACCGAGCCATTGAATTTTACACCAGCCGGGACTTGCATCTTCATTTGAAACGCGTAGACACCCTCTTTATCTATCAATAAAGGGGGTCTGACTTTCTGATCCTGTAAGAAAATAATTAAATGAAATAGTTATAAGCTTTGCAATCGTAAATTTCAATATTATTATGAAGTAAGAAAACGGGGAAACAGCGTATTACATGTTTATAAACACTGCAATCATGTAGAAACTTTTAAATAAAACAAAATGAACTTTTGCATCATCAGCAAATTGAAAGGCAAACGGTATATCTAACTAGGTATTATCATATTTCAAGTAACATCAAAAAAATATTATTACACTGAAAGCCAAAAACTTTAACATAATCTTAATATAAAATCACTGTCAAAATGGGGTGTTGTAATAAAAACATTTATAAATCTGAGTTTGTGTATGTAGTCATTTTTGTGGCTACAGTAGGTGAAGGTTGCAAAGAAAAAAGTGTTTTTAGCTATGTTTGAAAGTAGTATTTTGTCTAGATTTAACTCAGATTGGATTAAGTTAAGTTAAATAGGGTATTTTACACCATGCAAGAAAAAATATAAAAGTGAATGTTTATAATAGATTTCGTATAATATGAACGAGAAACGTTGATATTAATTCATAGAAATGCATTATAAATTTTATATATCCAATTAAAATTAAAATCGACTTATAATCTGTTTTTGAAATGCCAAAAAATCTGTTCCCCATGACGTGACGTCACTCCGATAGTAATCGTTTATCTTAGCTTATATTTGAAAAAATATTTTAAAATAAAAAATACCTACAATAGTTTTAGTAGTTCAACACTTAAACCTTATTTAGCAATCCGTCACACACACCTCTAATGTAATATGTTATCAACTGACTAAACAAAAAACAGTTATTCAAATATTGCATAGCTAGAAAATGAATTATATTAACTACTAATTCTTACATTGCATGTGGCTACAAATTCATGAATATCTGAGTAGTTTTTCACATCAATTGCTCGTACTGGTCTCTCATTCGTACATTTAATAATTTTCTGAAAAAGATACAAGGATGTACATTATCATAGGTATTCTAAGAGAAATTGCAAGAATTTTCTATAATACTTGTATTACTAACCTTTTCGAAATAATGGAAGTAATCAGGAGAGCATAGTGTTGGTGCAAATATGTATTTAATAGTAACATTGGTCGAACTTGCAATGTCGGTGACATCACAATGTACTGAAAGTGACAAGTAATTTGAATATGCTTTACTTAATGACTTATTTAAAGGCAGATTTTTTAAAATTTTAATATTGAAAAAATCTGCTCTGTGTTATGTTAAACAACTAAATATCAGTTGAATAAAATTGGTTAATCAAAAAATCAGCCGTTATTGGTGGAAAAATATTTAGATTTAGAATGATAAGTTTAGGTATTCAAGTATGGTACTTAATCACACCATAGAATGAGTCATGCCTTATCATTGGCTAAAGTGGCAAAATAACCACACATAGATAATGTTTGTAACATACAAAATGTACAAATTGGCTAAATTATATAAATTTTACTGATAATATGGCCGAGTAGCCATACTGAACATGAATAGTAATACTATGAAATGTGGCTCAAGGCTCTTAAACTTATAATAGCAGCTCGAACAAGAACACTAAGGAACATTTCATTTATTGCAGTAGCATGGCTTTACTAATATAAAAAATACAGTACAAATTTTCAAATAGCTGTTGATTATGATAATGATATAATAAGTATGATACTTACATGAAATTTTTAAAGTTGAATCTTTGAATAAGGATTTACTTAATGACAATTCACACATATCCTGCAAGATACAAAGATTTTTTTAATTAAATAAGTCTTATAATAACTGACAGGAAACTAAGCAAGCCTTTAAATTTTTCTCGTTCATTTAAATTGAAAGGTAGTTCAGAATAGAAAGGATAATAAAACTATAAAGTATGTAAATGCATTAAAAAGAGATTAAATGAATTGTTGGGAAACACATAAATACTAAGAGATCTTAAACTTGATTATACTATTATACTAACAAGAATTTTTACTATTTTATTTAAAAATAAACTTACACCACTCATAGGAAAGTCCCATTTTCCGACATCTGAAAAACTGTGGGACAACTTGAATGTTCCAAAAAGCAGGAAAATTAAACAAGACCACAACATCGCAACAGTTTTGGAAGCTAGTTAGAAATCACTGCAAATTTTACGTGTAATAATACACTACATTATGTTCTAAATAAAGCATAACCAACGATGAATTTTAGGAAATTCTTTGACTTGACTCACACAAAATCACAAAAATCGCAAATAGAAGCAAAAAAGCATCGATGAAAGAAAGAGACAAAATATTTTTTTTTTTTTTTTGTTAGATTCTTCCGTCATGCGGAAAGGCAAAGAGACTATGCCCATACAGCCATGTCATCAATAATTTGGTTTTCTTCTTTCTTGTTGACTTAGTGAGAGACAAAATATCCTGACTGACTGAACTGACTGACTGAGGTGAAGGCATTCCGAAACGACCAACATTTCGTATGTATGCTTATTTATTATTTATATGCGATAATGTAATATTCAAAACGCTTAAAAAAAATTATTAATGCAAATAATAGTCATTTTATATTTTATACTTTATAAGGTGAAATCATTGAATCAAAATTGAATTTTATACTAATTTAAAAATGGGTTGATCATCGGATATTGTTGACTTGACTGACAAATGCTTTTTACATTTGATTGACATGACATTGACATTAGTTCCAAAGCTTGTGTATGGTGTGGTTGGTTTCGTGTCAAAATATTTGTATTTTGTTGTATTTTATCCTAAAATTAAATAAAATGTGATAATTTTGGTTTAAATTTTGTATTTTTGTGTCACTTTTTACAAACACCAATTGCTGAGTGGTATTTTTACTATGCGTTACTGATTCAGACGATAGCAATAGTGCGCTTGGTACACTGAGAAACTCTGTTAGTCATGTCAGATTGTGCGCTGGTAGCCAGTGTAAACGAACACGATGCCAGTATGGATGTGGGGAACGATAAGTCTCTTTTTGAGCCCACTGTTGATATGATGGTAAATGACTTTGATGACGAGAGAACATTAGACGAAGAAGAAGCTTTGGCGGCAGGTGAGCAACACGATCCCAACGCTGAACTCAATAGTTTGCAAAAGGAGGGTGATATGCCATTGGAGGAACTACTTGCTCTGTACGGATACGACCGAAGCATGGATAAGCAACCACCCAAACCAGCACCACAGGTAGTGCCCGAGGAACCAGAAAAGTCAGCTTTGCAACATTTGTACACAGAAACGGCAACCAGTCCAGAAGCCACCAGATGCCTTAGATCAGGCTCAAGACCACCTTCTGAAGAAGAAGATGATGGTGATTACAGCCCAGATGAAGAAGATTGGAAAAAAATTATCATGGTTGGTAGCGACTTCCAAGCAGCTATACCTGAGGGGTTATGCAGCTATGATGACGTTTTGCCATATGAAAATGAAGACAAACTGCTTTGGAATCCTAGCATTTTAGATGAAAAACTTTCTGAGGACTATATGAGAAAAATTTGTGCTATGAATTCTGGCACTGGGATTGATGCTATCCCCCGTGGTATTCATCTACGGGATGATGAAGAAGCATTGTTTTTATTGCAACAGTGTGGACACAATGTTGAGGAGGCACTGCGACGTCGAAGAATATCCTCGCAAACTCCAGCCCATGCAAGTCTTTGGTCAGAAGAAGAGTGTCGAAATTTCGAAAATGGTCTCAAAGCTCATGGTAAGGATTTTCGACTAATACAACAAAACAAAGTACGTACCAGATCAGTTGGAGAATTAGTTCAGTTTTATTACATATGGAAAAAAACTGAGAGACATGATATATTTGCAAATAAAGCTCGATTAGAGAAAAAGAAATACAGTATACATCCAGGTCATACTAATTATATGGACAGATTTTTGGAGGAGCAGGACTCGACCAGTACAGGCTCTGTTAGGCCAAGTTCCCCATCCCCAATGATAGACTATGGCCCTTCCCCAGTTGTTCAGCCGGATCCATTGGCTTTGGGGGAAAAAGAAGTGTTTTCTCAGTTGAATTCACACACAACACCTCCGAGAACGCTATCCACAGATGAAGCAGAGCCAGGTACAGGCTCGTAACTACTTCTATGTTTTTAATTCACATATGCACTGTTTGTTAAATAATTGTGTATTAGAAAATAAGTGCATGATTATACCCTTATTCATTTTTCTATGTTCTACAATATATATCATTTTTTGTAAATGAATAAGCAGGCTTTTTCATAGGAAAGTTTTTATTTTTTTATACATAGTTTTACGAAATCAAAAACAGTATTATATAATAATGTTACAATAGTAATAGTGTTTTTTTAATGGTTGACTGTACAAAATAAGATTTTTTTACATAATAATAGGGCTGTTTTTGATTCCGTACTTCAGAATTTTTACAGTACAATGTAAATAAGTTTTAAATTATGTTGACTGAATATTTTTGGATAAGGGAATCATAGCAGTATAGAATTAAGTTAAATTTTATCTTTGTAGACTACAATTATGGCAAAGAGCAATTATTTTTTTAAAGTAAATGGTGTGCTGTATTTTTCAAATGAGTGTGATCACTGTGTTTGATGCTATGGCATATCTCCAAGTGATATGTAGGTTTATAAATGTTGTACAACATAACATTATGTTGTTACTTTAAAACTTTGTAATTTTGATGTTGTATGTTACTTGCATGAAAACAGGCTTATTTGAATTTTTGAGAAAAACCTTCTGGTCACTGAAACTATCATTAATTTTGATAGTGTTAATATTTGGATGAAGTCATAATAAATTTAAGGGCAAATAACACCAATAAGTAACTTAATATATATATGTAGGAATTTAGTTTACTGACCAGCAGGTTTCTTTCTTCCTAAAAGGGGATTTCTTATTTTACTTTTTTAAATTTAAAAGTTTTATTCATCATACTTAATAAAATATTTTAGGTACCTAATGAAATTAAGATATTGACATTTAAGTAGCTATCCATTAAGTAGAATATTACGATGTATCTTCATTAGCCTGTTTTCAAATATAAATGTAGTTTACGTTTTTGTAGGTGCATACTTGACATGTATGGTTTCAGACTTTACTTTGGGACTATATTATATATTATTATATATTGTGTCTAGGGATGTTACGGATATGGAATTTCGGATACGGATATGAAATATTTCGGATTATCCGGTAGTTTCGGATAGTTTCGGTTACGGATATTAGATTCTAGGAATTTCAAAAGTAATACAAAAAATATAGATAATAAAATGGTTTTATTTATATAGAGGAGGACGATGGGTGAGAACGATGATGTCATAAACACCGCTACATTGAGCGCAGAGAGAGAACCAACACTTTGGTCACAGTTCTGTAAGCGGTTTACGGAACGCAGCCAAAAACAACTTGTCGTAACGTCTTTCATTTAGATTTTTAGATCCCGCCACTATCCGAAATTATCCGAAATTTCGGATACGGATATTTTTTTATTTCGGATATCCGGTAGTTTCGGTTACGGATATGGATATCCTTAACATCCCTATGTGTCCACCTTGATTAATTTTGATTATTCTAAGATTTTTTTATAAAAATGGATCCCTAATTCCTACCTTCCTAATACCTATTGCTTTTGTGAATACAATATAATTACAGACTTAAGTATGAAAGAGGTGTATAAATCTAATGTTAATAATAATTAAGAATAAACAGTGCAAACCAATTGGTTGTTATTTGTTCTTTTTTATAATTTGATCTAATCCAATTCATGATTTTGAACATAAATCGCCAACTGATCTGAGTTTTTTTGGTAGGTACAAAAGTACTAGAAACCATTAGTAAAAAAATTAAGTAAGTGTTAGAGTCAGTAGTATTCAATTATCACTACATACTTAGTCATTACATAGTATAAATCCAAGTCGCTAATTCTGTCTGTTTGTATGTTTGGCCGCTAACTCCTACTTAAGTACGTAACGGATTTAAATGCGGTTTTCTACATATTCTAGGGTATTTATTTATTAATTTAAATTTGTAAATAAATAACTATTAAAAAAAGGTTTTTCTAAATTAGCCAAAATTCAAGATTTCCTGAGCAAGTCGCCCAAAATTACACCATTGCCAAGCGTGGGCGGGTCACTAGTATAATATAAAACAAAGTCGCTTTCTCTGCCTGTCCCTATGTATGCTTCAATCTTTAAAACTTCGCAACGGATTTTGTTGCGTTTTTTTTTATAAGATTTCCTCTTCAATTACTCTAGATTGAAGAGGAAGGTTTATATGTACAATAACATTGTATAGAAAAGAGATTTTACTACGAATTTGACGCGTAAGAAGCCGCGGGCAAAAGCTAGTGATAAATTAATAAATCTCCAGACTAATACACCAATTATGTGGTCTTAACGTAAGCACTTGTGTTATAGGTAGGTACCACACAACACAAAAGACTAGGGGAGAACCTAGTTACTCCTAGTACCGATCCAATTTCGAAAAAAACATTTGAAAAATCCTGGCAGTCGAACGGGACTATCCGTTTCGCAGTCCGGTAGGTATACGTATCGCTGCACCACAAATAAAATGAAATACCTACTCATTTCAGTTGACGACCTCTGTCGAAGGAGTGGCGGACGGAACAGTAGTGGGCATAGCGTTATACGTTTTTTAGCGAAATCCTTAATCAACTCAAATCCATATCTTTGGTTAAATCCTGAAAGATTAGATTAGATTACGGTCTCGATAAAAAAATATGTGTGAGGAGAGAGAGGGTTAAAAAGGACCCTGTCCATTAGATACCACAAACTTGCAGCCTTGCAGCGGCGGACAGAGACATGGAGAGAGTGAAAAAACTTTTTTTTTAAATCGGTTTTGATTGAATACCTACTACTCGTTGGTAAGTACAGTTCCCTCTTAACTTAAGTACTAGAAGGTTCCTAGTTTTCTTTCTCTTTCCAATGATATATTAATTATTGGTCTTCGCTCTCACTATCTGGTACTCGTAAAATGCGGCAATAAAATAGTATGCCGAATTCGGTATACTCGAACCTACCCGAGCTAGTGTCATTCATTGCATACCTTTTATGCAGGGGCGTAGTTACCAACTTTTCAATTTTTTGGGTTACTGGGGCCCCAAACGTGTGTAAGCAAAAAACTGTAAAATGTTATACCAATACGTTAAATATGGCTTCATTTAATCCTTTTTTATAACAAAAATAACTCCGTGACTCCATACATCTATGTTCCCAAATAGATCATTTTTATGTTAATATTGAAAAAAAAATCAAGATGATGTCTAGATATAGGTTTCTTGTATACATTTAAGTAGTTTTATCAAAATGAAATTTTGTAAGCTTTGGCTAAATATTTATTAATTTTAGGGGGCCTTATAAGTGTTAATTATGTGACATAATATCTGACATAACAAAAACAATAACTATACAGGGTTATTTCTAATTAGCGCATCACCTCTTGTAGGCAGCTTTTCTACATCAATCCCAACAATATTTAACCAACGAATAATTAAAATTAATATTAAAAAAAAATAAGTTTTTCCATACAAATTTATTAGATACTTCTGAACGGTACAATACTCTACGCGCACGCAACTGGCGTGGCAGGCGCGCGGGCGACGGGGGTGGGCGACCGGTTTAGGAACTTCTTACAAAATACAGAGTTATAAATAACAGAGCGCGCAAATTTGTTTTTGTGTGCATTATCAGGTTTTGCAAAAAGTCGTTGAACAAATGTTATTGGGATTGATGTAAGGAGGCCGCAAGAGGTGATGCGCTAATTAAGAATTACTCTGTATCATGGAACTAATAAGTACAACTGGAAAGCTTACTTCAATCATTTTGACATATTAAAATGAACCTTATTTCAATGTGTTTAAGGTGGTTTTTGATTAACGTATATCTTAATATAAAAGTGAGCCTGATCGAGAGTTACTTTGTCTTTGTGTGTCCCTCTCGCACAATTGCCATGTGAAATATTTAATAATACATTCAAAAAAATTATTTCCGCAGAAAAAATAATATTTAAGACATGAATATTATTAACCACGTGTTTGTGACTTTTGCGAAAATATGCTATCAAATAGTACAATATATAGGGCCATACTTCGCGACATTTCAATATTATGGGGAAGTTTTACTACTTCTACAGGTAAAATGGCAGCACTGGCGGGACCCACACCACATTAACAATATGGCGTCTATTTTGTTGTAACGTCGCGCGCTTTGATTTCTTAGTCGAAAAAGTGCTTTTTGTTGTGTATTTTATTGCAAAATAGTGAACAATATATGTTCTGTGAGTGGGTATGGCAAAGAATCATATCCTGGTTATGGATTATCTTTTCACAGGCAAGTTTGTCATTTGTGTGAACTAGGGTGACTACACTTGAAACATCATATGTACTCAAATCAGATTGTCAAAGTGTCAACAATTAAAATAAAATATTTTTTTACTACTAGATATTTAGAAGTGTTTTATTTATGACTAGCAGACCCCTGTTCACTTCATTCGAAGTGTATTATATCCTACAGATACCTATTATAAATCTGAATTGTAAGGATGTATGTGAGGAGTATTAATGTTAGTTCCTCAAAAACTACTAGACAGATTTTGATTAAACTTTACAGGCATATAGCTTATGCATCTGAAAAACTAATTATAGGGTTACCAAGCGGGCGAAGTCAAATATAGCCTATTCGACTTTTGAATAGTTTACTTTCATGTGACGGAAATAATTATAAAAATCGGATCAGTATTTCAAACATAATCCGAAATTTACCCCTTACAAACTTAAAAGCTTTACCTAGATTAGTATAACTGTGCTTTAGAGTATTAGGGGCAAACGTCCTCAAAAAGTTAACTCCGAGTGACTAGGATTTACAAGTCTTCCTATTAAAACAGAGTACCTAGATATAATTTCGTACCTGCCTATTTTAATTAAATACTGTATTTTATGCTCTATTTTAATAATAAAAAAAAACCTTTAAGTTGTAAGTAACCGTTGCTTTAAAAAATTATCCACGATAGGTAAGAAGAATGGTTATACTAGTTAGAAAGAGACGCACAAAGACCAATCACCTCTCACTCGGTGCGTGTTTTGATACACAGTAAGCTTTCCAGTTGTACGTAGTACATATTAGTTCCATGCTCTGTATAGAGTAGTCACTGAAGTATAAAACATGCAGGGATCAGCCCTACATGTCGCTTAAAAATTTAGAGGCTTATAAGTTTTTTTGCAAAAACGATCATAATATAACATTTATGCAGCTGTGTGTATTTTTTTTAGTCAATATTAGTTTGTTGTAAATTTTAACGTATTATTTGTTACTCAGTAAAGCTAATTAGTAATTAATAGGTTTATACTTAAGCGACATCTTGGTTTGTTCCTGAGGACTAACTCCGAGAACATCGCATGGACTATTCAGAAGCTTATCGATGCCGCAAAAACAAAGCTATTGTTTACAGGCAGTGCTCCATCTTGTAAAAGCGAAGCGAAGACCAATAATAAATCTATGGAAATATTATTTTATCATTTTCGTTTTAAATATTGATTTTTTCTCGTTTATTTGATAAGAGACTCCCGCATCCCGCATAATTGTGTTTCTTTCTTGCATATTCGTGTTGTTTTTATTTTAGTCTGCTTTTTTTTTTTTTTTTTGTTAGATTCTTCCGTCATGCGGAAAGGCAAAGAGACTATGCCCATACAGCCATGTCATCAATAATTTGGTTTTCTTCTTTCTTGTTGACTTAGTTTTGTTTAGTTTTC
This sequence comes from Emmelina monodactyla, assembly GCA_916618145.1. Taxonomy (NCBI): domain Eukaryota; kingdom Metazoa; phylum Arthropoda; class Insecta; order Lepidoptera; family Pterophoridae; genus Emmelina; species Emmelina monodactyla. The sequence goes on from OU745300.1 coordinate 2,025,314, forward strand.
AATAAGAAGTAACATTGACGATATTTTATTTCCTCATAAACAAACATAATAAGGACCAAGTCCATGTCTTTAATAATAAAATGCTAATATATATTTGTTATGAGTATACATAAACATTTTCATCAGATATTACACACTGTAAAAGAGATGCCCAATTTTTTCATATAGGCTGGTCCGTAGGTAACCAAGCAGAACGATTTTTATATATGTGGACCGTGTATTTAGATAGATTAAATTGCATATATCAAATGAATTTTAGAGGGCCCCGTTTTTTCAAAATAATTTAAAAACTATTATTTTGTCCGTTACGTCTTTTGAGATGGCAACATTTTTTTGATTGATGAATGTCATTTTCAAAATATTTGATTGATTCACTTTCGTTAACTCGCTCGCGCGTTACGCAAGTACTGTTTGTTTACTCCTTTGGATTTTGTGATAATTTGAATACAACCTGGCTTTGTTTTTACGGACTCACGATTTTGCACATCATTTGGAACCTATGCATCGGACTTCTTACCCCTACGACAACTACTTTGGCTATTCTCAACGGTTAACCTTCAAGTTTCCAACTGGTTCTATTTTTGTCTTTGTTGCCTTGATTGTAAGCAGTGTAAGTAATTACAAAGACTTTCTTACAAGTTTTTTTTAAATGTTTCTGATGATATTAAAAGTGATTGTCTTTTCAGGCATTTTATATCATTATGGCCCCATGCATCTACTGTGGTGTAATGATTGTAGAAAATCCGGAGTATGAATACTCTGCTATGGATATGGGTCCAGAGATAGTTGCAATTGTTGAGGAACGAAATTCTCTAGAGGTAATCTAGTTGTTTAATGTAATTATATCATAATCAAGTTTACTTAGAAACAAGGAATTTGTTTTGAAAAACATGCAAAGCTTGTCTTACAAATAACAACTTTTGTTTCAGGTAGCTGAAAGTGATCAACTCTGTCAAGAGTGTGTTAACTTCCTACTTTTAGAGGCAAGATATATGGGTGATGACTACATTAATTCCCAACAAACTGCCCCTCGTGTCCTTTGTGTCAGCTGTGGTATTTCTCTTAATAGAAGATCTGGTAGAAGAAGTTACCTTTTGCATGAAAATACTACAGTCTGGCAGCACATATCTAACTTAATTAATCCTCTACAGGTAAATACTAAGCACTAAAGTAAGAGGCATTTTGTGTTACAAGACTTTTAAACAGAAGTTTTTTTGTTCCAGATACCTGAAAATTCATATGTATGCAACATTTGCTGGCAGAGAGCCTACAATTTTACTAGAAGAAATATTGTTGAAGCACAACCAAATGTGGTAATAAATACAGAAAGTTCAAGTTCTCAACCTGATGCGATTAGTGAACCAAGTTCAGAAATGGATAATCCTGCTCAAATCCTCCAATTATGCTTGAGGGTTATTGCCGCACAGCAAATAGATCGGAATGTTTTGTTCACGGGTGTGTCAATGAAGAACGGCTTAGAGTGCCTAGATATCTTAGGAAGAAATTGCTAATTGATAAAAAACTCTATGTTACACCTGAGGCACGTATATGCCGAGAGCATATTACTATTTATAACTGGGAAATTATTGACCACCAAAATTACATAGCTTCATTCACTAATCCACAGATTATTGAAATGTTAGAATTGTTGGCAAAAGAAGAAACTCCAACTTTGGAATTTGAAAATGTTCAAAATATGGACGATTCATTATGTAACTTTTGGACCGGCCTGACAATATTACAGTTCTTAAATCTCTTTGGAACTATAAATCAATTAAGTACCATCTGTCGCAAACCAAAAACCGCATTGGCTGCTTATTTAATTAAATTAAGAACAGGGGAACCCCAACGAAGAATTTCAACCTTATTAGGCATGTCAAAAGGCCTAGTTTCTTTGTACATAAAGAAAGCTCGTGCATGTTTGAAAGAATTTTATGTGCCACAACATTTAGGAGTTATGGCCTTAACTAGAGACAATATTTCTAATAGAAACCTTACAATTCCAAAAGGTTTATTTGGAACTGGGGAAAATAATTTGATCACCATTTGTGATGGTACCTATATATATATTCAGAAATCATCAAATTATCTTTTTCAAAAAAGAACCTATAGTTTGCACAAGTATGCAAATCTTATAAAACCGTTCATATTGGTGGCTTCAGATGGTTACATAATAGATATTTTTGGTCCTTATCCAGCAACAACATCAGATGCTACTATAATGCGGCAACTGTTTAGTGATGAAAGTTCCTCATTGAGACAATTTTTTAGGCCAAATGATGTGCTTATATTAGACCGTGGCTTTAGGGACTCAATCCCATTGCTAGAATCTTTGCATTATAAAGTTCACAAACCTGAGTCGCTAGGTGTAGGAGAAACACAATTATCCACTGACAAAGCTAATAAATCACGACTAGTAACTTTGTGCAGGTGGGTGGTAGAAATTGTTAACGGTCGGTTTAAACGGGATTTTAAAATATTCAGAAATAAATATTTCAACTTAGAATCAAGAAACCTCATTGATGACTTCAGAGTAGCAGGAGCCTTACTTAATCAATTTCATCCTGTCATAACTGACCGTCCTGATGCCCAAGATATATTATATAGAGCTAGATTAAGACTGAATATGCCAAACTATTTAGCAGATCATGTAATTGGGCATCATCTAAATAGACACCGGGCCACTTTTACTGAGATAAATGGTAATTTGCCTCAACTGGATATGTTCCCCATAATGGAAATGTCTGATTTAGTCATGTTCAGTTTAGGGATATACCAAATAAAACAAGCAAGATCATATTATGGAGAACATATTCGCACTAATGGCAGATTCATTATTGAGATATGTAATGATTTGAGAGTAATTAATGTACCAGGAATTACAACATCACATGATACAGTTCTTTTGAGAGGTAGAATTAAATCAAGACATCAGAGTTCTAAGGTGTATTACTCATATATTTTATTAAAAACTGATGGTCGCAACTGGGAGGAAAAAATATGTGGTTACTATTGCACATGTTTAGTTGGCAAAAGAACTGTAGGTAGCTGTGTGCATAATGTGACAATTGTCTGGTACCTTGGATGGGCCCGGCATCAAAATTCAATATTTCCACCTGCACAATTTCTTGATGACATATTAGTGACAATAGATATCGATCAATAAAAATATTTTGCCTAAATGTTTTTTTATTCAGTTAAGTACCTATACCCTTTTAAATAGACGAACTCTATCTCTTTATTAGGAACCTGAATTTACCTATTAGCATAATGTTTTATATGGAATCATAACTGAATTAGTAAATATCTGAATGTTGTAACTGAAATAGAAACTGTGAACTTTATCATGTTTCATGCCCTCTCGTTGTAGTATATTATGTTCTACAGACACTGCGCTAAAGGTTTTGTTACAAGTTTAATATACCTAAAACTGCAAGTTACGAGTAAGCCCTGCAAAGTATATGATGATAAAATATGTACTCTGCAAAGAAACAAAAGGTATTTTCTTGAGGATTTATCAAACACAAAAATAAGTAAACAGGTTAGTTTAAATTGGTGCGGTCATTCGATTCGGACACTAAGTATATGCATGGCCAAAAACATTTCTAAAACTTAGTCATATTTAAAAAATAGTTGGGCATTAATTTCATTTTTAGCTGTTTTCATAGTTTGAATTTAGTTTGTTTGTTTATAAACATCATCAGTCAGACCGTGATTGAATTTAAATGTAAATGTCAGAATTGACTTAAGGATTACGTTATTATTGCTAGGTAATAAATCTTAAAAAATACATAATACGAACTATATATATTTTTTTTAAATTAAAAGTAAAGAAACAGCTTTTATAAATAATTAAAATACTGATTTCGATCAGTAGAATCTTAATTATCATAAAGCAAGCGGTAATGTGTGAAATATCCATCAAAATATGAACTTTTTGAATGGTCATTATGGAGAACTAAATATTTTTTTATAAAAAAACGGGGGGCTTTAAAAATTTTTGGTAAACGGAATTAGGGTGTCTATGAGGTCATTAACCATGACACCAAAAATTGTTCTGCTTGGTAGCATAGAGCCCAAGCTTTGACCATGTCCTTTTATGAATTTATACATAGGTAAGTAGCATTCAGTTGTTTTTAAAAGTTCTTGAGTATTACGCGGGATATTTTCTAATGTTTTATAAATTTCTAATAACTCATCAATGAAAATTAACCTGTCAATATGAAATTGAGGACATTCAAAAAATATATGATCCAATGACTGTACTGACTCATTACAATATGAACAACAAGGGGAAGTTATCATATTCATGCGATATAAGTGTTCATTAAAAGCAGCATGACCTATACGAAGACGACAAATTGTTGTATAAAAATTTCTATTTTTGAAAGAGCCCTTGGTAAACCAAGGAGACGAAATTTTTTGGTTACATACGGAATACCACTTGCCCTTTTCTTTAAGAGAATCTTGCCAAAATTGAAACCAATTATTAATCATTTGATTTTTTATTTCAGGAAGAAACTCTGAAATGGGAATTGCTATGTTTTTTAATTTGCAAATGTTGTTATCAGTATTTGTAATGATACTAGCTAATGTATCAGCTAATTCATTACCACTAACACCAATGTGTGCTGGTGTCCAGAAAATGACAATTTCTTTATGTTTCAATGATAATTTATAAATCTTTTCCCGGATCTCATATATAAAAGGATGAATTTTACTAGAAAGACGGGGATTATTAATAGCTTGAAGAACACTCATACTATCAGAAATAATAATCCATTTACCAGAAGAATCTACAGAACTAATCAAATCTAAAGCAAACAGAATAGCAGCAGCTTCTGCCGTAAAAATACTGCAAATATTGGACAGCTTATAACCATGTGCAATTTTCAAAATAATATCATAAGCCGCTATCGACACAGACTGAGATGTTTTTGAAGCATCTGTGTAAATTTGACGGTAATTATCATAGTATGATAACTTTTCATATACTTCATATTTATTTTTTAAATTTGTGTCTATAATGACATCAAATTTAAAAAACTTACCTTCATATGTTCCACTATAACAAGGTAAAATATCATACTGAGCAATATTTTCATTTTTCAAATAATTAATGAAATCAAAATTTTTACATAAATAAGAGTAATTAGATATCAAAATCTTTTTGTACAACGCATTATTAGAAGTTTTCATCAAATCAATTATGAACCTTCTTTTCAAATAATCAAACCTAAATTTAATGGGACAAGTGTTAGTTTCAACTTGCATTGAATTAATCGGAGAAGTACTCATGGCTCCTAGAATTATCCTGAGATTTTTATTTTGTACTTTATCTATTTTATTTATAAAATTATTGTCAGAAGCAAAGCAAAAAAAAGCATATTCAAAGTGACTTCTAACTAATGATTTAAACAGCATCAATAATATTTTAGGATCTGCACCAAAACGACAACCAGTAAGGCATTTTAAAATATTTGTAGCTTTTACAGCTCTATCTATCAATATTTGCACATATTTTTTAAAACTTAAATTTTGTTGAAATACTACACCTAAGAATTTTATTTCTGTACAGTTAGGAATAAGGTTACCATTATATACACATTCTAATTTACAATCTTTATCTCTAGAGAAAACAAGAGATTTACTCTTTTCTGTATTTACAGTTAAACCTAAGAAAGAAAAATAGACTTCAAGCCTTTTACAGGCATTATTTAAATTCGTTTGCACATCTTTAAGTTTTTTGCCAGAACAATAAACAACAAGATCATCAGCAAACTGCAGATTAGAAACATTTGCGCCTAATATCTCATTCAATTTATGAATATAAATTATATACAGTAGAGGGCTCAAGATGCCGCCTTGATTGACGCCTTTATAGGAATTACGTGGACCATAAAAGTTGTTACCCAATTTAACATAGACCATTCTTTCATTTAGAAAGTTATATATCCAAAGAACCATTTTTTTTGGAATTCTGAGTGATAGCAAGATATTAGCAAGCGTTTCTAAACCTACATTGTTAAAGGCTCCTGTTACATCGAAAAAATTACAAGCAAGATAATTCCGTTCCTTTATGGATTTATTTGCATCTAAAAACAAATGTGCAATGCTTTCCCTAGCCGAGCGTCCACGCCGAAAACCAAACTGATTACTAGGAAGAATACAATTTGATTCGATGTAATATTCCAGACGTTGTTTGAGCAGCTGCTCAAAAATTTTACCAACACAAGAGGACAACGCTATAGGTCGATAAGAATCTGGACTATCAAGATCCTTCCCTGGCTTCAGTACAGGGACCAGACAATCAGTTTTCCATTGATTTGGTATTAAGTCATTTTCAAACAAAATATTTAAAATTATCAAGAATTTACATAGATTTTTATGACTGAGAAGACGAAACATTTTATAGGAAATACCATCTAAACCACAAGTTGTATCTTTTCTTGATTTTATGGCAGCAGTAAGTTCAGAAATTGTGAACGGATCAAGCAACGAAAGATTTTGTCTATGAAATTTGTTATCTGCAAAAGTAAAAGGTTTCGAGACATAGTCTGGAGTGTATTTTTTTAAAAAACTATTTACCCAATGATCATTTTCACTTCTAGAAACAAAAGTTTTGTTAAATCTGCGTATTTTATTCCAGACATGAGAAATTGGAGTAAGACGATTTATAGAATTGCAATAATCTTGCCAAGATTTCTGTTTTTCAAAGTTTATAGTCAATTTCTTAGAAGCCTGATTTTTTTTAAAAAGCAAATATTTTTCTACAGAAGGATCATTTTTGAAAGCAACAAAAGCATCTTTACATTTTTTAACAGCATCTGCACATTTGCTATTCCACCAAGGAACGGAATGTCTTGCCCTTTTTGCCCTAAAACCTGAAACGGAACGTGAGCATAAATGACAAAGATTTTGACATTGACAACAAGACTTTGTTTTCGTTTTTTGTTGTGACATAGATTTTTCAACTGATGCCAATAAAATATCACAAAACTGCAAATAACTTTCTAGTGAACATTCAGAATTAATCATAAAACTATTCAACGAAGTATTAACAATATTTACATACAAATCCCAATTACCTAACTAAATTCAAGTTTAATTTCTTACTGACATTTTGAGAGTGAACACAATGTTCTGAAGATGTAACTGGAGTTTGAGACAACAGAAGTTTAGTAATTGTAGGCAAATGATAACTTCCAAAGGAATCATCATGAACAGACCATTCACAATCCCATGATAAAGCTGGACTAACCAAAGAAAGATCTAAACCATTTGGTCTCCAGGACGAAGTTCCTACAGTCGTGACTTCTCCTGAATTTAACAGAACAAGGTTATTTTCATCAAAAGAATCTAGTACTTCTTCACCTCTTTTATCCACTTTTTGACAACCCCAAGAAGTATGGTATGCATTGAAATCTCCAGCAATAAAGACTGGAGTTGGAAGACTATCAATTAATTTTGAAAATTTTAATTTTGAATAATGACACCTAGAAGGACAATAAACACTAACAAATGAAATATATTTACCACCTATTTTTATCTGTACAGCAACATTTTGTAAGGAATCATCAAAATAAGTATCAATTTTTAAGAATTGTAATTTGTTATGAATTATTATTGCAACTCCATTATGTGTATTACCAGTGTCATTTCTAACTATTGTGTATCCCTTTATGTTAAAGGTATGATGTGGTCTAAGCCAAGTTTCACTTATTAAAGCGATATCAACATCATTACTATAAAGAAAATATGTAAATTCAGATTTATTACTTTTAATGCTTTGAGCATTCCACTGAACTATTTTTAAATGAGCCATTAGGATGGATTATTAGCAGATGACTTTTCATAAATATCACTTAATATTTGTAAAATATTTTTAGTACTGATGGAAGTTTCCTTTGTTTTATTTAATGTAATTATTTTAACAATAGCCTCAACCAATAAATTCAAAGATTTATTATCTTTTTTCAAGTGACTGAGCAGGTCAAACTTTTGTCCTAAGGCTGGAAAACTCTCTGTATTTGCAACTGAAGCATAAGACAAAGAGGATAAACCAATTTTAATATCATTAATTTTTTTCTTTTTAATAGGACACTCAGCAGATATACTAATGTGATTTCCTCTACAGTGACAGCATGAAGCCTTTTCCCTAGGTACTGTACATTCTTTAAAAGAATGTGCATCTCCACATATTGAACATCTAACATTATTTTTACAGTACTTAGCCAAATGTCCATACCGTAGGCATTTAAAGCATTGTTTTACAGGTGGAATTTACATCTTAACTGGAAACCTCCAGCCTTGTAAATCAATATGATCAGGAAGATAAATGGCAGCAAAAGTTATGATTACTGTTTTAGTCGGTTGTAATTCAAAGTTTTGTTCATTTTTAACCTTCCTTTGAATTCTCCGAACAGAAATAATTTTTTTATTACTATTAATCACTCCAAAAATTTTTTGATTGGACCATTTAATGGGCACATTAGTAATAACACCAGTAATTTCAGTAGTTTTTGCAGGAATAGTTGCTTTGAGTTTATATTCTGATAACAAAGTCTTATTGTTAAGAAAACTATTTGCCAAATTTGCACGGTCAAAATGAACTGTAACTTTGTATTTATTAAGATTTTGCATATATTTTATGCCTTTTATATATTTCTTTAATGTTGATGATAAAGAAATCATATCTCTTGTTGAAATAGGTTTGGACTCATCGTTTGATTCCAAGAAGACAACGAAATCTGTAGCTGAAGAATCCTCAGGATACCGACGTGTATAATCGGGAACGAAATAAGTTTTATATGGATCGGACTTAGCTGAATTGCAGTCACTGTGCATGGAGTCGGAGTCCGAAAGCAGCGAGTCTTCCCCTGATATTACTGCCTCCTCCTTCTTTTTCTTGCGTTTCGCCCGAGACGTCATTTTAATAAAAATTAAGCTTCTATACTATAGTTATTAAAAATATATACAAAATGTACACTATTTAACAAAATTGAAAGAATTAAATGAATTTTTAAGTTCACGAAAAAATTTTTCACTTCCAATTTTCCCGCGCGCAAACCGGAAGTCCTTTTAGTCTGCCTGTCTGTCACACTAGTGTCAACTGTCATTATGTTTGATTAAGGTTTCTGTGGTTGTGTGTGTAATAATAATTATAAAAATCTGATATTATTTTATTAATTCAAGTTATTTAATTAATAGTTAGTTTTCATTACCAGACAGACCTCGTTGTGGCACATGAACCTTTTATACGGATTGAAGTCTTATTAATATGATAATAGCTGCTGGCATGTCGGCCAAAGAAATCATGAATGATTTCAAAGAAAATTATGCAAAAGTACGTAAGCTTTTAGATGAGGAGGTAAAAAACGATCCAGAAAATGAGCCCTATTTATCTAAATACAAGGCTAAAGAAATTTTAATAAATATGTGTCATGCACTCAAGCAAATTGAAAACACAGAGCATGCCCTTAATTCCACTCAGTTATTATCAATGATGGGAGTTGTTCTGTTAAATATTGGGATAATAGATATGGAAACTGAAGAGCTTACAGCCAGTGAGAATATCTTAACCCAAGCAGAAGCAATTTTGTCTTCAAATGGGTCTGAACCTGAGATAGTTACAACACTTATAAATGTTTACAATAATTTAGGAATACTATGGTCGACTCGCGATGAACCAGCCAAAGCTAAAGTGTATCTAATAAAAGCTAAAGATTTGTATGAGACATTTAAATGCACACTACAAATGCCTGTTCCTATTGAAAGCTTAGGAATGCCAGCAGAAAATCCTGCTAATGATTTCATGGTTTTAGAGAAAGCATTCACACTAACTCTTTATTATTTAGCACAAGTTTTTGGATCTTTGAAGCAGAATTTAAAGTCTGCTATATATTGTCATGTTACTTTAAGGAGGCAGTTACAATACTCTGATTATGAACCTATAGACTGGGCATTAAATTCAGCAACCTTGTCTCAGTTTTTTGCTGAACAAAATGGGTTCTATCAATCAAGGCATCATTTGGCTGCTTCTTCTACAATATTGGAGCAGTATGAGACAACTTTGCTTAGCATTGACAGTGATGATGAGACCCATCAAGCCAAGCTAGAGCAGTTTAGGCACCGATCTGCAGATGTCGCACGTTGTTGGGCCAAATATTGTCTTCTTTTAATGTCTGCTTCTAAGACAAGACTAATGAATGATGCCATCGCTGATAATATTACAGGTGCAGTTCATTTATACCTATTTAAAAATATATTTAATATTCAATGAAAAGCTTTACTAATTTTATGGTATGTTTATATTCCAGATTTGTCAAATCTCACTTTAGATGATGAAGAAAATATTTGCGAAGGTGATACTAAGAAGTTAGTCTTTCCAGACATGGATGTTTCTAAATATGAAAACAAAATAGTTGATAAATTTCTTCTTATGTATGATGATGCCAGAGAAGTGTTTTTAAGTTGTCAGACATGGCTGAATAAGGCCAAAGAATACTACAAACTTGATAGTTTGGCCTCAGATTATATAGAACTGGTTCAGGATAGCTCTCAGTCCTATAGCTACCTAGCATTTTTTGAAGAAGATGACGAACGGCGAGCAAAGATGCAGAAACGAAGAATCGATATGTTAGAGGCTTTAGTTAAAGAAATCAACCCAACTTACTACTTGCAATACTGTAGACAGCTATGGTTTGAACTTGGCGAAGTGTACTCAGAAATTCTTGACATAAAACTTGAGAAAATTAAGGGCACTGAAAGGCCAACACCTCATCTTTTAAAAAAAATAAACACTCTTGCTGAAAGCAGCATTTTAAATTATGATCACTTTTTAAATTCAGTCAAAGATAAAAATGGAAAAATGCCTGAAAGATTAGATTTTGAACTGATCCGGCCTGTGATTACTGCCTATGTAACAATTGGTAGAAATAGTATGAAAAGGATAGCTCTTGACAAAAGTGTTCAACTAAGTTATGTTGTGAAAAGTTTGGAGGTATACCAAGCTGTGGTTGACACTTGTTCTAATGACGAAAATGCTGCAGCCATGATGCAAGAAGAATTCAGTCTATGTGGAGAGATGGTCAAAATTTTACCTATCAAAGTTAAAAAGCTTGAAAATGACATATTGAATTAAACCCTGCTGTGTGTTTCTATATCTTGTGCTTTAAAAATAACTTACCTTGGTAACTATGAGCTATATGTAAAATATAATAATGATACACAATGTCTGGTGATTTAAAGTTTCTATTGAGCTTGTTATTTAATTTTGAGTCCCATAATCGAAAATAAATGTTTATAATAAAATTATATAACCGTGTTTTATTTTTTTATTTGTCTATACCTATACTAAAGGAAAATTTGGTTATTACTACTAGCTACTTACAGTAAGGTCTATTAATATTAACTGTAGTTATAGGTAAGATATATTTGGCATCAATGCTTAATAGGTAGTCCGGAACTCATGACACTCTACTGCGCCTTGTGCTTGTGTGTTGTCCTGGCGCCGCTTGCGCGGCAGGCGCGGCGCGCGGCCCGCAGCAGCAGCGCGGCGAGCGCGGGCGGCGCCAGCAGCGCGGCGGCGAGGTCGAGCAGCGCGGCCTGCAGCAGCGGCAGGTCGCGCGCGGCGCTGTGCTGCGGCGCCCCGCGGCCCCAGCGCAGCGCGCGCTCCACCCAGTACTGCGCGCACGCCAGCGGCGCCAGCGGCCGGTCCCGCCACAGCGCCGCCGCGCGCCGCGCGCTCCGCCGCGTCCTGCAACAAGCAGCGAGCGTCACACGCCGGCAGCCAGCCCCCAGCGAGCGCCGCCGCACACTCACGCGCCACTCAGCACCGCCCGCAGCGCCGCGCCCAGCGACTCCGCCGTGAGGTCGGGGTATGACGTCACCACGCCGAGCCCCGCCCTCTCCGCCGCCGCGCCGTTGAACGGCTGGTCCCCGAAGAACGGCATCACCAGCATCGGCTTGCCGGCCGCGATTGCCTCCGTCATGCCCAAAAGACCACCGTGGCCAATAAAGGCCACAACTTTGTGGTGTTCTAAAAATATTAATATATTAAGTATATATCTCTTAAAGAATATTTACTGTTATAAATAATAGATAAGTGATTTTAACTTACGTAGCAGTTCATACTGTGGCAGCCACTTCACCCTCATGATGTTGTGACCTACCATAGTTCCCTCATCGTCACTGCCTTCAAACTTCCAGATAACTCGCTCTTGCAGTTTGGAAAATACGTTAATAAAGATCTCTTCCTTGTATTTTGGCATCGTTGAGGATTTCAGGAGGGACCCGAAACTGAATATCACCACGCCATGGTCCGACTCGTTGAGAAAACGTTCCATAAACTGGAAGACAAAATAGTTTTAGAAGAAATACTTATCTAAATGTAGTATTTATTTTAGGATAATAAGTAGGATGGAATTGGAAGGGAAGGATAAAAATGCGGGCTCACGGTGCACAAAAAAAACATGGCACCATCATCGGCGCTTGAAAGAGGAGCTTTTGTAGGTGAAGCCGACCAAACTTTAGGTTTAAAGGGGATTTATCTCAATTTTATACAATTAATTAACTTAGTATACCTATAGGTTGGTAACCATAAATCATATCTACATGGTATCTACCATAACATAGGACTATACCTACCTAAGTCGTTTTGTGATGGTTTATTGATCTTTTGACCTCAAGTTGATAAGAAAATAAATAGTGATTATACTTTGATGACTTGTCTTAATTAAACATGTTCATTTTGTCTAGTCATGTTGTAATGTCATGAAGTACTACCTACTCTAAAGTCGTAATTGTAAATCACTTATAAATGTATCACAGAAATGTAGGTATAAACAAATGCACCTTTCGACATTGTCATGAGTGTTCAATTAACTAAGTGCATGTTAGTTTAGGTTTGTTACACACAGTTTACACAGTCGGTAGGTGTATTTAACTTTCACAATTTATTAGATTAGGTGACAAGGTAATCGTGTGACACCAAAAACATTGAACAATAGGAGCGTATCTAGTTAAATAAAGTAGGTACTTGTTTAATTGATATTTTCGGCTAGTCTAATTCACGCGTGAGTGATCATACTACTTAGGTCCAATGGGTCAAGAGCGAGTTTCACCTTACTTCAAGTTAAAAAAATTAACTTAAAATAAATCGCAAATAATTTTGTAAAATCTTCTCTGTTCCGTGTAAAATGGACTGCGTCCCATGTGTCATATTGAACAAATTTGTTTCCAAATTTTGCTAATTACCTATTGCTTCTAATTTACTCAGTTTATTTTGCTAGGTTTATCTACAACAAAAGTACCTACTACAAAACATACATACATTTGTAGTAAGTAGGTAGGTACCTCCCTTACCATACCTACTTTCTCTCTTATCATCTTAGTAAAGGATTAATCGTCTTATAAACACTTCCTGGTTTCTTCTTAGGAATATTTCATATTCGACTTAACCATATTTGACATGTATAATCCAATCCTGAGGTTTTCATAGTAAGTAGGTACCTACCTACTTAAAGATTACTCAACTGCAAACTCTCAATTCAAAAACCGGTGGTTCATAAATGATTGGATATGACTGAGCATTGTTTTATAATAAACTAGCGACCCGCCCCCGCCTTGCAATGGTGTAATTTTGGCCGACTTGCTCACGAAACATTGATTTTTGGCTAACTTAAAAAAACTTTTTTCGATTGTTCTTTATTTACAAATTTAAATGAAAAAAATACCTAAAGGATGGTGAAAACCGCATTACAATCCCTTAACCGGTTTAGGAGGAGTTAGCGGCCAAACATACAAAAAGACAGAATTAGCAACTTGGATTACCTACAATGTAGTTATAATAAATAACTACATGCATAAAATAGGCTCCTAGTGTTAATATTCTCGTGGCAAGAATGTTTGGGATGTTGTCTATCAATACCATTGCGTTGGATATCGTTGGTTAGGACTTTTATAGTAACTATAAACTGTTCTTTGTTACAGTCCAAATGCGACTATGTCTAATTACCTACACGTCGTTTATAAAAATACGTAGGTTCTCATGCATATTTTTGACACTAAAACTATGGTCGGTTAACTACCTAGCGAATCCTTTCAAGTCTTCTACTAATACCTACTGATACAAAATCAATATTTATATTATGGTCGTGCCGCTTTTTTTGCTTGACTTGGCGGGGGCCCTGGCGTGTCCCCAGATGTATTACAAGAGAAACTGCCGCGTAGTTTCGATCAGACGTTAACGAAAGTTTCAATAAAAGAATTAATCTGGACAAATAGGTACTTACTTTTGGTATAGTTTTTGCAGGTTGGGCAAGGTGCATCCCACCTACTTCGATGATACCAGGTAATGTGGGTCGCACACCATTTAGGCTATGGAAGGTGTTGACCATCATCATTACTATATCCTTTGAAACATCTCGTAAGTCGGTGATCTTACCAAATTTTTTCTCAATCATTGCTTGCTCCTTTACTTGTATGTAATAACGGAACCAAATTTTATGATAAATGTAGATAAATGTGTTTTCAAGCCTCTGGAAGAAGTCCATCTCGGAGGTGAACGGATTGCTGACTACAGGGACGTAAGACGGGTTGTCAGCTGCCCCGATGCGGTCCATAGACCATGGCATGAAGCTGCTTGACAACACAGCGACAACTGGGGCCTTCACTCCATGAGCGTGGGCCAGACCCAGTAAACAGTCACTTTGGAAATTCTCCACCAAAACCAAATCGTACTCTTGTTTTAAAGTGTCACTTACAGGCTTGAAATCAACAAGTTTACTACACACTCCGAGTCCTATATCGGCAAGCATGTTGAATTCGACTATTTGTTTCATAATTCGTTTAAGAACGTCTACTACATGTATGTTGCTAGTTTTGGCGGACTCAAAAATTTGCAGGTCGATTACTTCCATCCCGATTTCAGCAAGTCCTTCGAGGCTGACATCTGTGTAGTTTTGAGGTGGACCTTTTTGTGGAAAAAAGGAGATTACTGTAACTTGGTGACCTCTTTCAGCTAAACTTCTGAGTAGGGGTTCAAAGACCATTTGGTGGCTGCGGCCGGTATGTGGGAACAGGCCGAGAATACGACCGGCGAGAGCATTATGGGTCACGGACAATAACACGACAACACAAATGATTACGAGCCGCATTGTGTGCGGTACGCTCTGTATTATGTCTGGCGCGACACTGTTTTGTAGTTTCTTTGAAACACACACATATGTCCCTTGCATGCGGCTATTTTCAGCGCGCGTTATGTGATCGACTATCATAGCATCGCGCGTAGGTACTTGGTATACTTACATTGCAATATACATAAGTGTAATATATAATTGTAATTTTTATACCATAACTTTAGATTAAATACATATATTCATTGCAAGTGTTCAAACAAAATTTGGCCAGTTTTGACTTTAGTTTCATTGCCAAGCAGGCCAGCCACTAATATTATAAATGTGTAGGTATGTCTGTCTGTGTATGTTCTGCTTTCACGTCGAAATGGCAGGACCGATTTAAAAGAATTGGTATGAGTATCATTCCCACGGTAAAACACTTATCACGGGTATCCACTAGTCCTACTAATATTATAAACGTGAAAGTTTGTGAGTATGTATGAATGTTTGTTACTCTTTCACGAAAAAACTACTGGACGGATTTGGACGAAACTTTACAGTAATATTAGGTTATACATCAGAATAACATATAGGGTACTTTTTTTTTCCCACGGGAAACCGACTTCCACGCGAACGGAGTCGCGGGCGGCCACTAGTTATTTATTAAAGTAACTTTGTGCAAATATTATCACACTAATCTATATTCTGTAAATAACTGCATGTGCATTATTGAAAGTACAACAAATTATCATGTAATAAAAGGTACACAGCTTGCATTTCTTTTTTAGTATGGTAACTGAAATGATTTAATTTGATGACCTGAATTATTTAAAGAAAAACTATTTTTTCTAAATTTTATTTATCAAAATATTCATGGACACAGTTCAACCATTTCAGGATTTCAGGACAACACTCTCATTTGATCACCTTGGATTTTAGGTAGGTATGGCCTTATTGAAAACTAGACAACAATAAATAATTATGACTTAATGGAAAAATTTCGTGCCTTATATTATGCTGCAATCAGGACCACAATCATTCTGGAAAAGAAATAGATTTTATATATTTTTTAAAATTAATTTTCAATAGATGAATATCTTATTAGGTTAGTACTTACCCATAAAGATATAAAAAGAATGATAGTAAGTAGAATGCCAACTTGATCCAGCCTTCTCTTTGGCACACAGTTAGGACATCCGCATTCATGATGCTTGTGGGATCATACAGGCCAGGTCCTGACATTACTGGCCTTGTTCGGTACCTAACCAAACAAACAATGATGTATTGAATATATTACAAATAATCACAAACACACAAATTACAATAAACGAATAAATATACAAAAGACAAAACGTCAGAGGAATCACTAATATTGAGGTTACCAAAGTCATTAGTCATTTGATTATGTACATAACCTCACCTGTGTATATGGTATAGAATTAAAGGCAAATTTATCAACAATGAAAACCATTCTCCAGAAAGTAAAAACAGCAAGTTAATAAACAGATGTAGAAGATACTCCGGGAGCACCAACTGAAAGAATAATATCGATTTCAATCAATTTATTAACCACTTAAAAACCGCTACTTTGAAAGCATGATACTCACTGGATTTAAGCTATTACACTGGTCAATGGGGTTTTTGTAATCTGTCTTCAGTTCATCGAACGCAATAACATGGAATATCGAGAAAAAAATAAGAAATGCATCTATAATAAGCGCAATAATATATGAAAAGGCAGGAAAGCTAAACGCCATTTTGACATGTCAGTCAGTCAGTCACGAGATAGATAGATTGATTAAATTGATTTTTTTTTTTTTTTTGGTTCATTTAGTCCATAAAGGAAAAGGCAGAAAAAAAGGCGCGGAACTTTGAACTGAGTACGACTTCCGGTTTGCGCGCGGGAAAATTGGAAGTGAAAAATTTTTTCGTGAACTTAAAAATTCATTTAATTCTTTCAATTTTGTTAAATAGTGTACATTTTGTATATATTTTTAATAACTATAGTATAGAAGCATAATTTTTATTAAAATGACGTCTCGGGCGAAACGCAAGAAAAAGAAGGAGGAGGCAGTAATATCAGGGGAAGACTCGCTGCTTTCGGACTCCGACTCCATGCACAGTGACTGCAATTCAGCTAAGTCCGATCCATATAAAACTTATTTCGTTCCCGATTATACACGTCGGTATCCTGAGGATTCTTCAGCTACAGATTTCGTTGTCTTCTTGGAATCAAACGATGAGTCCAAACCTATTTCAACAAGAGATATGATTTCTTTATCATCAACATTAAAGAAATATATAAAAGGCATAAAATATATGCAAAATCTTAATAAATACAAAGTTACAGTTCATTTTGACCGTGCAAATTTGGCAAATAGTTTTCTTAACAATAAGACTTTGTTATCAGAATATAAACTCAAAGCAACTATTCCTGCAAAAACTACTGAAATTACTGGTGTTATTACTAATGTGCCCATTAAATGGTCCAATCAAAAAATTTTTGGAGTGATTAATAGTAATAAAAAAATTATTTCTGTTCGGAGAATTCAAAGGAAGGTTAAAAATGAACAAAACTTTGAATTACAACCGACTAAAACAGTAATCATAACTTTTGCTGCCATTTATCTTCCTGATCATATTGATTTACAAGGCTGGAGGTTTCCAGTTAAGATGTACATTCCACCTGTAAAACAATGCTTTAAATGCCTACGGTATGGACATTTGGCTAAGTACTGTAAAAATAATGTTAGATGTTCAATATGTGGAGATGCACATTCTTTTAAAGAATGTACAGTACCTAGGGAAAAGGCTACATGCTGTCACTGTAGAGGAAATCACATTAGTATATCTGCTGAGTGTCCTATTAAAAAGAAAAAAATTAATGATATTAAAATTGGTTTATCCTCTTTGTCTTATGCTTCAGTTGCAAATACAGAGAGTTTTCCAGCCTTAGGACAAAAGTTTGACCTGCTCAGTCACTTGAAAAAAGATAATAAATCTTTGAATTTATTGGTTGAGGCTATTGTTAAAATAATTACATTAAATAAAACAAAGGAAACTTCCATCAGTACTAAAAATATTTTACAAATATTAAGTGATATTTATGAAAAGTCATCTGCTAATAATCCATCCTAATGGCTCATTTAAAAATAGTTCAGTGGAATGCTCAAAGCATTAAAAGTAATAAATCTGAATTTACATATTTTCTTTATAGTAATGATGTTGATATCGCTTTAATAAGTGAAACTTGGCTTAGACCACATCATACCTTTAACATAAAGGGATACACAATAGTTAGAAATGACACTGGTAATACACATAATGGAGTTGCAATAATAATTCATAACAAATTACAATTCTTAAAAATTGATACTTATTTTGATGATTCCTTACAAAATGTTGCTGTACAGATAAAAATAGGTGGTAAATATATTTCATTTGTTAGTGTTTATTGTCCTTCTAGGTGTCATTATTCAAAATTAAAATTTTCAAGATTAATTGATAGTCTTCCAACTCCAGTCTTTATTGCTGGAGATTTCAATGCATACCATACTTCTTGGGGTTGTCAAAAAGTGGATAAAAGAGGTGAAGAAGTACTAGATTCTTTTGATGAAAATAACCTTGTTCTGTTAAATTCAGGAGAAGTCACGACTGTAGGAACTTCGTCCTGGAGACCAAATGGCTTAGATCTTTCTTTGGTTAGTCCAGCTTTATCATGGGATTGTGAATGGTCTGTTCATGATGATTCCTTTGGAAGTTATCATTTGCCTACAATTACTAAACTTCTGTTGTCTCAAACTCCAGTTATATCTTCAGAACATTGTGTTCACTCTCAAAATGTCAGTAAGAAATTAAACTTGAATTTAGTTAATTGGGATTTGTATGTAAATATTGTTAATACTTCGTTGAATAGTTTTATGATTAATTCTGAATGTTCACTAGAAAGTTATTTGCAGTTTTGTGATATTTTATTGGCATCAGTTGAAAAATCTATGTCACAACAAAAAACGAAAACAAAGTCTTGTTGTCAATGTCAAAATCTTTGTCATTTATGCTCACGTTCCGTTTCAGGTTTTAGGGCAAAAAGGGCAAGACATTCCGTTCCTTGGTGGAATAGCAAATGTGCAGATGCTGTTAAAAAATGTAAAGATGCTTTTGTTGCTTTCAAAAATGATCCTTCTGTAGAAAAATATTTGCTTTTTAAAAAAAATCAGGCTTCTAAGAAATTGACTATAAACTTTGAAAAACAGAAATCTTGGCAAGATTATTGCAATTCTATAAATCGTCTTACTCCAATTTCTCATGTCTGGAATAAAATACGCAGATTTAACAAAACTTTTGTTTCTAGAAGTGAAAATGATCATTGGGTAAATAGTTTTTTAAAAAAATACACTCCAGACTATGTCTCGAAACCTTTTACTTTTGCAGATAACAAATTTCATAGACAAAATCTTTCGTTGCTTGATCCGTTCACAATTTCTGAACTTACTGCTGCCATAAAATCAAGAAAAGATACAACTTGTGGTTTAGATGGTATTTCCTATAAAATGTTTCGTCTTCTCAGTCATAAAAATCTATGTAAATTCTTGATAATTTTAAATATTTTGTTTGAAAATGACTTAATACCAAATCAATGGAAAACTGATTGTCTGGTCCCTGTACTGAAGCCAGGGAAGGATCTTGATAGTCCAGATTCTTATCGACCTATAGCGTTGTCCTCTTGTGTTGGTAAAATTTTTGAGCAGCTGCTCAAACAACGTCTGGAATATTACATCGAATCAAATTGTATTCTTCCTAGTAATCAGTTTGGTTTTCGGCGTGGACGCTCGGCTAGGGAAAGCATTGCACATTTGTTATTAGATGCAAATAAATCCATAAAGGAACGGAATTATCTTGCTTGTAATTTTTTCGATGTAACAGGAGCCTTTAACAATGTAGGTTTAGAAACGCTTGCTAATATCTTGCTATCACTCAGAATTCCAAAAAAAATGGTTCTTTGGATATATAACTTTCTAAATGAAAGAATGGTCTATGTTAAATTGGGTAACAACTTTTATGGTCCACGTAATTCCTATAAAGGCGTCAATCAAGGCGGCATCTTGAGCCCTCTACTGTATATAATTTATATTCATAAATTGAATGAGATATTAGGCGCAAATGTTTCTAATCTGCAGTTTGCTGATGATCTTGTTGTTTATTGTTCTGGCAAAAAACTTAAAGATGTGCAAACGAATTTAAATAATGCCTGTAAAAGGCTTGAAGTCTATTTTTCTTTCTTAGGTTTAACTGTAAATACAGAAAAGAGTAAATCTCTTGTTTTCTCTAGAGATAAAGATTGTAAATTAGAATGTGTATATAATGGTAACCTTATTCCTAACTGTACAGAAATAAAATTCTTAGGTGTAGTATTTCAACAAAATTTAAGTTTTAAAAAATATGTGCAAATATTGATAGATAGAGCTGTAAAAGCTACAAATATTTTAAAATGCCTTACTGGTTGTCGTTTTGGTGCAGATCCTAAAATATTATTGATGCTGTTTAAATCATTAGTTAGAAGTCACTTTGAATATGCTTTTTTTTGCTTTGCTTCTGACAATAATTTTATAAATAAAATAGATAAAGTACAAAATAAAAATCTTAGGATAATTCTAGGAGCCATGAGTACTTCTCCGATTAATTCAATGCAAGTTGAAACTAACACTTGTCCCATTAAATTTAGGTTTGATTATTTGAAAAGAAGGTTCATAATTGATTTGATGAAAACTTCTAATAATGCCTTGTACAAAAAGATTTTGATATCTAATTACTCTTATTTATGTAAAAATTTTGATTTCATTAATTATTTGAAAAATGAAAATATTGCTCAGTATGATATTTTACCTTGTTATAGTGGAACATATGAAGGTAAGTTTTTTAAATTTGATGTCATTATAGACACAAATTTAAAAAATAAATATGAAGTATATGAAAAGTTATCATACTATGATAATTACCGTCAAATTTACACAGATGCTTCAAAAACTTCTCAGTCTGTGTCGATAGCGGCTTATGATATTATTTTGAAAATTGCACATGGTTATAAGCTGTCCAATATTTGCAGTATTTTTACGGCAGAAGCTGCTGCTATTCTGTTTGCTTTAGATTTGATTAGTTCTGTAGATTCTTCTGGTAAATGGATTATTATTTCTGATAGTATGAGTGTTCTTCAAGCTATTAATAATCCCCGTCTTTCTAGTAAAATTCATCCTTTTATATATGAGATCCGGGAAAAGATTTATAAATTATCATTGAAACATAAAGAAATTGTCATTTTCTGGACACCAGCACACATTGGTGTTAGTGGTAATGAATTAGCTGATACATTAGCTAGTATCATTACAAATACTGATAACAACATTTGCAAATTAAAAAACATAGCAATTCCCATTTCAGAGTTTCTTCCTGAAATAAAAAATCAAATGATTAATAATTGGTTTCAATTTTGGCAAGATTCTCTTAAAGAAAAGGGCAAGTGGTATTCCGTATGTAACCAAAAAATTTCGTCTCCTTGGTTTACCAAGGGCTCTTTCAAAAATAGAAATTTTTATACAACAATTTGTCGTCTTCGTATAGGTCATGCTGCTTTTAATGAACACTTATATCGCATGAATATGATAACTTCCCCTTGTTGTTCATATTGTAATGAGTCAGTACAGTCATTGGATCATATATTTTTTGAATGTCCTCAATTTCATATTGACAGGTTAATTTTCATTGATGAGCTATTAGAAATTTATAAAACATTAGAAAATATCCCGCGTAATACTCAAGAACTTTTAAAAACGACTGAATGCTACTTACCTATGTATAAATTCATAAAATTTACAGTGTGTAATATCTGATGAAAATGTTTATGTATACTCATAACAAATATATATTAGCATTTTATTATTAAAGACATGGACTTGGTCCTTATTATGTTTGTTTATGAGGAAATAAAATATCGTCAATGTTACTTCTTATTGAAAACTAAACAAAACTAAGTCAACAAGAAAGAAGAAAACCAAATTATTGATGACATGGCTGTATGGGCATAGTCTCTTTGCCTTTCCGCATGACGGAAGAATCTAACAAAAAAAAAAAAAAAAAAATGAACTGAGTACACGTATTTTTCGTAAAAGTTTTCTTTAAAATTTAAAGTTCGTCTTATTTCTGCTAGAATTATCTGCTTTATATAATTTACTGGATATAATTCGCAAATAAATCTATTGAAAACCATGGGGAAGGCATCAGGAGGAAAAAAAAGGAAAAAGCGGGAAGAATCAAAAACGGAGGTGGAGGATGTGGTCAGCTCAGATACTTCCTTATCCGATTCGGAGTCCGAGTCGGAATCAGAGAAGTATAAAACTTATTTTGTTAGTGATTATAAAAGGCGGTACCCAGAGGACTCTCCGGCCTCGGAGTTTGTTGTATTTTTGGAGTCGTCAGACAGCCTGCGACCCCTGGGTTCAAGGGATCTAATTTCCTTGTCTAATCATATTAGACGCTTTAATAAGGGGGTAAAATATTTGAGAAACATAAATAAATATAAAGTAGGAGTATTTTTTGAAAAACCTGGTCTTGCAAATGCTTTCCTTTGTAATCAAACATTCTTAAAAGATTACCAAATGAGCGCTACCATACCAGCTTCAACAACCGAAATTACAGGTGTTATTTCCAATATTGATACTAAACACAGCAATAAAAAAATATTTACCATGCTGTCTTGTTATAAAAAAATTATTTCTGTGCGTAGATTTTTAAGACGCGAAAAAATTAATAATATCATTAAGTATATACCGACACCAACTGTTGCTATTACCTTTGCTTCATCAGTTCTTCCTGAATTTGTTGACTTAGCCGGATTCAGACATACTTTAAAAACATATATACCTCCATTAAAACAATGTTTTAAATGTCTTCGTTTTGGACATATGGCCAAATATTGTAAAAATGATACTAAATGCTCTATTTGTAGTGACAACCACAATTTTAAAGAATGCAAAATCACTTCAGATAAGGCAACATGTTTTCATTGTAAAGGCAACCATATTAGTATTTCTAAGGACTGTCCTATTAAAATAAAAAAAATTACAGAAAATAAAAATAGGCATACTAAGAATACTTCATTTGCAGATATAACAAATTTGCAACATTTTCCCCCTTTACAAAGAAATAGCAAACCTCAAAATGTTCAAACAGACTTAGTTACTTTCCTTAACAACAATGAAACAGCTTTAAATGTTTTAGTCGAATCTATTGTGAAAATTCTTACACTAAACAAAACACAAGACACAGCAATAAATTCTAAACATATTTTACAGATACTGACTGATACTCTCAGTAAGAAAAAACCTAATCCATCCTCTTCACACACTTAAAAATATTACAGTGGAATGCTCAAAGTATATTGAGCAATAAGAACATTTTAACTCAGTTTTTATATTCTAATGAAATACACATTGCAGTTATCTCTGAAACTTGGCTTAAATCTCATCATAAATTTAATATTAAAGGCTATACTATTGAAAGAAATGATTGTGGCAATGATCACAATGGTGTGGCAATCTTAATACATAATAGTTTAAAATTTGATAAAATTGATACATTGTTTGATGATTCTTTACAAAATATAGTTATAAAGTTACATTTGAATAAAAAGTATATTACAATAGCAAGCTGCTATTGTCCGTCTTCAAGCAATCCTAGCTTCTCAATAAAAAAGTTCGAACAGTTTGTTAACAGCTTGCCTTCTCCCGTCTTAATTGCTGGTGACTTTAATGCACATCACACAAATTGGGGTTGTAACTCTATTAAACCTAGAGGTCGTGAATTGTTGAATTCATTAGATGAACTTGACTTGATCCTTCTTAATACTGGGGTAACTACAACAATTGGCAGTCACAAATGGAAACCCAGTGCCATTGACTTGACAATGGCTAGTCCATCTTTGGCATTGTCTTGTGAATGGCGAGTTTCTGATTGCTCATTGGGTGGAAGTTATCATTTGCCAGTTTTCATAGAAATACTAGAAGAATCCTCTTCTTCTTACTCTCAACGAAATGTTTCTATTGCCTCCAATAAATATTTACTTAATAAAAGTTTAAATCCTCGATTAATTAACTGGAGCCTTTATAGTCGTCTGGTAAATTTAAAACTTGAAAGTTATTGTGTTGATGCATTTAATTCTTTGAACAGTTATTCGGAGTTTTGTAATATTTTACTTGACTCTGCACGTCAGTCTCTACCAGAACAAACACAAATAAATATGGAGAAGCGTCAACGTCAAAAGAATATCAAACGAGATACCAAATTAAAGTTTCCTCGAAATCCGTGGTGGAATGAAAAATGTGTGACAGCGGTTACAAAATGTAAAGAAGCCTATATCAAGTTTAAAAATAATCCATCATCTGAGAATTACATAATTTTTAAAAAGTTTCAAGCTTTAAAAAAACTTGTCATTAAACAAGAAAAAATTCAGAGTTGGCACGAATATTGCAACAAAATTAATAGATTAACACCTATGTCTAAAATATGGAAGTCTATGAAAAAATTTAATAGCACTTATTGTGCTTCTAATTCTTATAACTGTTCCTGGATTAACAATTTTCTTAATAAATTTACACCAGACTTTGTGCAAGATAATCCAAATAAAACTGAAAGTTATTGCAACATAAATCAAAGTAATAGCTATCTTGTTAATCCATTTACACTTACAGAACTTGAATCAGCGATAAAGTCACGTAAAGACACTTCATCAGGTCTTGATGGGCTAAGGTATAAAATGTTTAAACTTTTAAATAAATCTAATCTTAAAAAATTGTTACAACTAATTAATTTATTATTTAAAGATGATATGATTCCTAAGGAATGGAAGGAGGATTGTTTGGTCCCAGTTCTAAAACCTAACAAAATGATTGATGATTTCAATTCTTATCGACCCATAGCTTTAACTTCTTGTTTTGGTAAAATTTTTGAACAACTGCTAAAACAAAGACTTGAGTATTTTGTGGAGTCAAATAAAATTTTACCTAAAAATCAATTTGGATTCAGACGCGGTCGCTCTGCGCGAGAAAGCATTGCACATTTACTTGTTGATGTGCAATCAGCATTGGAAAGTGGCAATTTCTTGGCCTGTGTATTCATAGATGTAGTTGGTGCATTTAATAATGTTGATTTAACAGCTCTTAGTAATATTCTAACTAGTTTAAATATTCCTCAAAAAATTGTCAGTTGGATATTTAATTTTCTTAATGGTCGTAATATCTATGTTAAGTATGATGATAAATTGTACGGTCCTCGCCTATCATTTAAGGGGGTTAATCAAGGTGGTATATTGAGTCCCTTGTTGTACATACTTTATGTTTTTAAAATAAATATGATATTAGATAGTAATGTCACCAATTTACAATTTGCAGATGATTTGGCCATATATTGTTCAGGTAATAACATAAATAATATTTCTTCACAATTAAATGTAGCTCTCATTAAAATTGAATCATACTTTACTGAACTAGGTCTGTCTGTTAGCGCAGATAAAAGTAAAGTGGTTATTTTTAGGAATAACAGAAAGCAAATACCTCACAATTTATCAATCGGCTTTAGCAATAGTACAATTCCTATCGTTACAACTACAAAATTTTTAGGAGTGACATTTCATCAAAGACTTAATTGGAATATTTATGTTGATAGTCTTATTGAGCGTTCCAATAAGGCTACCAATATATTAAAATGTTTAGTTGGATGTGACTGGGGTGCAGATCCAAAAGTTTTAATAACTCTATACAAATCATATGTAAGAAGTCATTTTGAATATGCTTTTTTCTGCTTTGGTTCTAATAAAACATACATTGATAAAATTGATAAAATACAAAACAGAAATTTAAGAATCATTTTAGGGGCAATGAAAACTTCACCTATTAACTCAATGGAAGTAGAAGCAAATTTGTGTCCTATGTCTATAAGATTTTCTTTTTTAAATAATAAATTTGCTCTTAATCTGACATCTCAACATAAAAGCGATTTAATTAAAAAAATATCATTAACTAATACATACCTTAAACAAAACCAAATTTTTCTTGATTTAATAGCTGATAAACAAATTTATCAAAGTGAAATTCTTCCTTGTTATACAGGTAATTATGAAAGTAAGTTTCATGATATCAAAATTGTTATTGAAAAACAATTAAAAAATAAGCATGATGTTTATCATCAGTTAGATTTTTGGGAAAATTATATACAGATATACACAGATGCTTCCAAAAATGGGGACAGTGTATCGATAGCAACCTATGATTTAAAACAGAAAATAGGTCATGGCTATAAATTACCAAAACAAATTTGTATTTATACAGCAGAAGCAAGGGCTATTCTGTTTGCTTTAGAGTTAATTGAATCTACAGTTAATCAAAATAAAAAATGGATAATATTAAGTGATTCGATGAGTGTATTATCTGCCTTAAGTAATCCTAGCTTTTCATCAAAAACTTTGTACATAATTAATGATATTCGTGAAAAAATATATAATTTAGAAATAAAATATGGTTTTGAAATAGTACTTTTTTGGACTCCTTCACATATTGGAGTTATTGGTAATGAGAAAGTAGACCACTTAGCTAAAATTATATGTAACACTGAAACAGACAACATCAGGAATATAAAAATTCCAGCCTCAGATTTTATTCACTTTATACGATCGCAGATGCGTGAACAGTGGATGTCTCTTTGGGAACATTCCGTTTCTTATAAAGGTCGATGGTATTACGCTATAAATTGTGATTTAGGACTTCCATGGTTTGTCAAATATAAATATCTTCATCGAAATTTCTATACAACTCTTTGTCGACTTCGCATAGGTCATGCTGGCTTTGGTGAACATTTGTACAGAATGAACATAATATCTTCCCCGCTATGTTCGTTTTGTAATTGTCTTTGTCAATCACTTCAACACATTGTCTTTGATTGTCCAGCTTTTTCTTTAGAACGCATAATTCTTATTGATGCTCTCTTGAAAATATATAAGACTGCTGAAAGTATTCCGCGTCAAATCCAAGAAATATTAAAAAATACTGAATGTTATCTCGCCTTATATAAATTCATCACTGCTTCTGTTGGTTGCTTGTGAAGTTAAATATAATATGTATATATATATATATATTTATGTTACACTTTTTTGTTTTCAGCTTTTGTAAAAATCTTTTGTTTTGTTTTTCTTTGTAGTCGTTGTTTGTTGGTTTAAATTTCTTTTTAGTTTGGTCTTTGAATTTCGAAATTCGTTTAAAAAGAAAGCGAATTTCGAAGTTAAAAGATTTCTTTCCAAACGCAAGGAATTTTTAAATGTTTTACTCAGCAGTACTAATTAATAAAAGACTAGGCTGTATGGTCTAATGTACCTTTGCCTTTTTTAAAAAAAATAAAACCAAAAAAAAAAAAAAAAAAAAAGGAAAAGGCAAAGGAAATTTTTATCCATACAGCCAAGACTTCAGTAGCAACTTTCAACATTTGAACACCTGTGAAACTCACAAATTCAACTCAAAAATACAAAACAAATGAAAGAACAGCAATAGTTAACTCAAGAAAACACTAAACATATTTCGAGTAAAACACTGTACAAAGCACTAAAAAGGTCAATCAAAAAATTTATTTTTACAAACTTCCAATTGTGGCAGTTATATAATTAAAAATTGGAACATAGCATTCGGTGTTTCTAAGAATAACATCAATCTCGCGCGGGATATTTTGAGGTGATTTATAAATTTCTAGAAAGTGGTCAATTAGAACCATACGATAAATAGCAAACTGTGGACAATCAAAAATGATATGGTTAAGAGATTGAAGATCACAACCACAAAACGTACAAGAAGCAGAAGCAGCCATTTTAATTTTAAATAAATGTTCCCCAAAATGACCATGACCAATTCTCAAACGACAAAGCGTAACATAGAATTTCCTACATACAAATTTTCTTTTGCTAAACCAAGGGATACCAATGGTATTGTTTATTCTACGATACCATTTTCCTTTAATATTGGATGAGTCTTCCCATTGTTTGTACCATTCTTTCTGTATATTATTTTTAATTATACTTAAACAATCAGTGTACGGAATTTTAACTTTTTTAATTGGTGCATTAATTTGTGAACTAGTAATAATTTTCGCTAATCGGTCTGCTTCATCGTTACCTTTAACCCCAACATGCGATGGAGTCCAAAACAAAATTATTCTTGCTCCTTGAAATCTTTCTAAATTATATATTTTTTCTCTAATGTCATGCAAAATATGAAGGGTATCAGATGAAAACTTGGGATTGTTTAAAGCCGTTAATACACTCATTGAGTCACTTATGATTATCCATTTCTTATTATGACAAAGCATCGTTTCGATGAGATCTAAGGCAAATAAGATTGCACTTGCCTCTGCCGTGTATATGCTAGAATTTTTGAATAATTGATATCCATGCCCAATTTTAAGCTTAATATCATATGCCGCTAATGACACACAATCACCTATTTTTGAACCATCTGTATACATTTGCCTGTAATCTTGCCAAGACTCTAAGTATCTGTTGAAATCATATTTATCTTTTAAATCTTTAAAAATAAGTATATTTATATTATGAAATTTACTTCCATATGAGCCAGAGTAACACGGTAGAATATTGTTTTTATAAATGTTATCATTGTTGACTGCATCTATAACACAGGCTGCATCTTCTTTTAAAAAAGACTCACATTTTAGTATCTTACTTAATAAAGAGCTTTTGGTTTTAGTTGCTAGAAATATCAAAAATTTATATTTTAAATATTGAAATCTAAGAGTTATTGGCATTAAGTTTGTTTCTATTTGCATAGAATTTATAGGAGATGAGGACATTGCACCAAGAATAATTCTCATATTTTTATTCTGGACTTTTTCAATTTTCTCAACTATTCCTTTTTGTGAAGCAAAACAAAAGAATGCATATTCAAAATGACTTCGTACATAGGCTTTATAAAGATTTAACAAAATTTTAGGATCTGTACCCCAATCTTTACCAACAAGACATTTTAACATATTCGTAGCCTTTAGAGCACGTTCAGTTAACCTATTTATATAAGTATTAAAGTTCAGATTTTGATGAAAAATAACTCCTAAAAATGTGTGACTCTCAACAACGGGAACTACAGTACCTTCAATGCTGAAACATAAATTATCGCTAACTTTCATACGACTTCTGTGGAAAATAACAATATTGCTTTTATCAGCACTTATAGATAAACCTATATCAAGAAAATAATTATTTAATTTCTTCAAAGCAATATTCAAGTTTGAGTTCACCGACTGAATATTACTTCCTGAGCAATATACTGCAACATCATCAGCAAATTGCAAACTTGTTACATTTGTACCTAAAATTAAATTTATTTTATGTATATACAATATGAATAACAGAGGGCTTAATATACCCCCCTGATTTACACCTCTGGACGACAAACGAGGTCCGTAAAGATGATTGTCATGTTTAACGAAAGTAGATCGACCATTTAGAAAATCAAAAATCCAAGAAACCAATTTATTTGGTATATTTAACGAAGACAGTACACTAGCCAAAATCCTCAAATCAACATTATTGAATGCTCCTACAACATCTATGAAAGCACAAGCAAGATATTGCTTTTCACTTATGACGGTTTTAATATCTAGTAAAAGGTTACATATACTTTCTCTTGCTGACGTACCCCTACGAAAACCATATTGATTATTGGGCAAAATACTATTGGATTCGATAAAGAATTCTAATCTTTGTTTTATTAACTGTTCAAATATTTTTCCAATGCATGAAGATAAAGTTATGGGTCGGTATGAGTTAAAATCTCCAGCTTTTTTATTTGGTTTTAGTATAGGTATAAGGCAATCTTCTTTCCACTCCTTGGGGATAAGATTGTGTTTGAAAAGACAATTGAAAACATCCAACAGTTTCTTGAGATTCTGTTCATTGAGAAAGCGAAGCATTTTATAATTTAAGCCATCTAAACCAGAAGACGTATCTTTACGAGATTTAATTGCAGACTGCAGTTCTTTAAGCGTAAATGGATCTACTAAATAGCTATTTGATTTATTCAACTGTTCTTTAGAAACAAAGGGTGGAAAATGAGCAGAGTCTGGAGTGTATTTTAAGAGGAAGTCATTAACCCAACTGTTTTCAATGGAACTATCGGTAGAAGAATATTTGTTGTTGAATTTACGCATGGTATCCCAGACCCTTGACATGGGCATCAACCTATTTATCTTGCTACAATAATCTTGCCAACTAGCATACTTTTCCCTTTTAATGATAAGTTTTTTCACTGCTTGCAATTTTTTTAAGTTTAAATAGTTCTCTAGAGTCATATTTTGCTTAAAAACTTTGTAAGCAGCGTTACTATTTTTGACAGCTGTGGCACATTTATCATTCCACCAAGGTACAGAATTATATTTATGAACGCGCCCTATACGATTGACACTATTGACTTTGACAATTCTTTGTTTATTTTTTGTTGGAAACGATTCGTAAATTGCTTCCAACATTATTTTGCTGAAAATTGAGTAAGATTCTAGTGGACTAGAATAATCAATACAAAAACTTTCTAACTTTTGATTTGAAATAAGACTAAAAGATTCCCAGTTAACTAGTCTGGGATTAAAACGTTTATCAACGGAAGGAAGACGTACTTGCTGAGATTCAAAGTCATGAAATGAAACATCTAGACTTATTTCTGTTATAGTTGGTAAATGATAACTGCCCATTGGATCATCATAAACATACCAATTACAACTCAACGCCAAAGAAGGACTAACCATTGTAAGATCTAAAGCATTCGGCTTCCAAATGTGACTACCAACAGTTGTAGCATCACCATTGTTTAGAAGAACAAGATCATCACTGTCTGAAATTGCATCTAACAATTCTCTACCTCGATGATTGATGGAATGCGAACCCCAAATGGTATGATAAGCATTAAAATCACCTGAAATGACCAATGGTTTTGGTAATTTGTTAATGAACTCTGTAAATTTAATTTTAGTGAAACCTGAAAATTGTTTTGGAGAATAAATACATGCTATAGTGATAAATTTACCATTGACTTTTATTCTAATAACTATATTTTGAAGTGAATCATCAAATGTGGTAGGTATCAATTCATATTTAATATTTTTGCTAATTAAAATTGCTACACCATTATGATCATTACCACAGTCATTACGAACAATATTGTAACCAGCTAATTGGAAAGAGTGATGAGATTTAAACCAAGTTTCACAAATAATTGCTATATGTATGTTATTACTGTACAAAAATTGTGGAAAAATATACTTTTTAGAAGGTAAACTCTGAGCGTTCCATTGTACAATTTTAAGTTTGTCCATTACTTAATTATATTAGTTTTTTTATTGCTGAAAGTTTCCTTGAGTACATGTAAAATGTTTTTAGAATTAATGTTGGTATCATTAAGTTTGTTCATTGTTATTATTTTAGTTATTGATTCAATCAAAAGATTTAATGAATCAGTATCTCTGGTTATAATGTTTAAGAAATCATCATTACTTTTTTCTTTGTTTTGTCCTAATTTAGGGAATTCTTTCATGTTAGTAATATCTGCGTATGTCCTTTTATTATTATATTTATTTCTATTTTCTTGAATTTTTTTTAATTTCAGTGGACATTGTACAGAAATGGCAACATGATTTCCTTTGCAGTTATAGCACACTGCCAAATCCGGTGATTGAGTACAGTTTTTGTATGAGTGATCACCCATACATATGGAACATTTGATCGAATTTTTACAAAATTTTGCTAAATGTCCGAATCTCAAACAATTGAAACACTGCTTAACAGGAGGAATATATTGAGAGACTGGATGTCTCCAAAAACCTAAATCGATGTGTTCGGGTAAATCAGTGGAGGCAAAAGTTATTGATACAATTTTCAATGGGACAAGTTTACCACTTTCCTTATCTTTACGCATAAAACGTCTTACACTAATAACTTTTTTGGAAGTTGCTAAATTTACAAATATTTTTTTGTTGCTCCAATCTTCTTGCACATTTTTAATTATTCCTGTTACCTCTGTGTTAGCAGCAGGGATAAATGCTTTTAATTTGTAATTTTTTAAAAAAGTTTTATTATTAAGGAAGGCATTTGCCAAAGATGACTTTTCAAAATAAATACCTATTTTAAATTTGTTTATATTTTTTAGGTATTTGATTCCTTTGATGAATCTTCGAAGACAACTAGACAAACTAATCAAATCCCTGTTACCAATAGGTTGCTTTTCTTCTACAGACTCTATGAAGACTACAAAATTTGTGTTTTGTGAATCTTCTGGATACATCCGGGAATAATCATTAATAAAATAAGGCACATACTTGTTAGCTTCAGTACTGCCGTCATCGGAATCTGAAGAATCAGCAGACTCAAAATCTGGAGACTCCATTCCAGTTCCATCCTTATCAGGCTTGCGCTTTTTACGTTTTGCCATTATAAGACACTTACCAAACCTTTTTTTCTATTTAATATTTATACAAATGAATTAAGAAAAGAAATGAATACTTTGTACAACTTATTTACACTTTTTAACAATAATATTATAATAAAAATTTAAGAGTAGCGAAAAAAAACTTCCAATCTTTCCCGCGCGCAAACCGGAAGTCTGATTAAATTGATAGAATAACATGCAAACAAGCGCTTTTTACAAATGCGTTCTGTCTGCCTACTGCATTTAATATATAAAAAGGTACTCTGTGCTACAGCAAGTGCTTTCCCATAAACTAAGTTAACAGTATTAAAAGTGTTGTTAAAAATACTTGTTTGTATACTTATATCTACGTTATTGAGCATGCGTCTTAAATGGTAAATTTATTTTTATTAGTATTATAACTACTTCTAAGGCCATTTGCTATTTGGCTACTACGGAAGGCTAAGCAACCAATAAATTAGTAAACAAAAAAAATATTTATAAGCTCGTTTAGCTTTTAACCGTCTAACATTACAATATTTTTAATAAATACGGGTAGAAACAAATATGTCCACTGATTTCCTAATAATACTGGTCCGAAATTGCTGTCAGCGCGCTTTTAGCACTATTTGCGTGCAATTGGTTGGTCCATTAATACGAACGTTTGCATACTCTGAGCAATCTGACGTCATTAGTGACGTCACCGTTCAGTGCTGACAGTGCAAACAAAAGATAGGTAGTGCACTGTGTGCAGCAATGTCAGATGAATGTCAGGCAATGTCAAACTGACAACTGAATACTTTAATTTGTTTATTCTAAACTTTCGGACAAGTTTTGTTGAACTTATATTGTTTAATGTAAAGATATTTAGCAGATTCATCGGGAAAACCTCAACATGCAATAATTCTGACCCATATTAAACCACCTGTCATTTTGACAGAACGTCAAGCATATGTTCGTACCAACAAGTGGACCAAATTGATTTCAGTGCTAACGTTTGTGAGTAATGATATCTTTTTTGGTCCACGCATTTGCACGCTTACCAACGTTTTCACGTATTCGATTAAAGGACCACGACATAAGGCATAAGCGAAACACGTCCGTTTAGTTTTGACAAATGACAGAACACCAACTCACACGATTCACACGATTACCTGGCCAAATGAAGAAGTATATACGTTTGTATGGCAATAGCAAATATATTTCTATTCTTATTTTGATAGCTTTATCAATATATCAATCAGCTGAATATTTTTGTTGTTGTGGTCTGGTGATTTTTCGATAGGTTTATTAAAAACTTCAGAAAAAATACCAACAAACAAATTCTGTAAAAACCGAATAATTATAGTCTATTGTGTGTGGATTAATATGTATAATTTGTTATAAAGATGAAAAGTGTGTGGATTATCCAATTTTTACTTTTCGGTATTTCTTTATGCATTGAACATGATTTCAAAGGGTTTGATGATACAATATTATTTGGCATTAACTGGCCAGGTAACGAAGAATCATTAGAAAATTTAGTTGACAAGAATACCGATAAAACGCAGGTATTAATTGTTTTCAAAAACTCATATTTTGTAGTTACATATTTTCAGTTAAATCTATGGAACCTTGGTTTTGTGCTTTCAGCGAGAAAAAGAAGTATTGAAGGTCGTTACAAAGCATATGGAGTCATATGCATGTCACTTACCTGAAATCAAAACCAAAGAGAATACAAGTGTTGAGGATTATGATGGTCCATCTCCTATTCAATTGTTGAAGCCATTGTTTTCCCAAAAAATCTGTTCATACAGATTAGAAAGTTACTGGAGCTATGAAGTCTGCCATGGGAAGTATATCAGGCAATACCATGATGAAAGAGAAGGTGATCATTTTACTTTATTACTAAAGTTAGTACAGTAGCACACACAACTATTTAGGTAGTTAATTTTTTTTCAGAAAAGTAACTTTTATACTTTGTTTACCAAAAAGAAAATACATTTGTTTTTTTACAGGAAAACAGGTAAAGACCCAAGAGTATTATCTTGGCCACTGGAGTGCTGAGAGTGAGTTGAAGTTAGAAGCAGCCAATGCAGCTGCTGCGGATAAGAAAGTAACTCCAAAGACAACTAAAGTGGATGGCTCCTCGCTTCCTTATGTGGAGATGGTGATGGATGATGGTTAGTTAATGTTCTATATGTTTCTTTTACATACTTAACTGTAGTAAGAAAATAAATATTTATGCTCTGGAATCAAAAAAATTGTTGAACCTTTAATAATATTGAATAAAGGTCAATACAATAATTATCTAACTAGAACAGATATTTGTGCTTCTGCAACAATCACTTATGTAAAAAATTCTCTAGGTACAATCTGTGATCTTAGTGGAAAGCCACGTCAAACAAGCATCAAGTATGTCTGCTACAACCATGGCAAACATGAAGTCTATTCATTCAAGGAAACATCTACATGCAAATATGAGATAATCATCCTATCACCATTGCTCTGTGAACATCCACTTTTCAAACCAATGGATGTTGGAGAGAACATAATCAACTGCCTACCACTTGGTGATTCACCCAAAAAGCCAAGAAACCTATTAAAAATGGAAGCTGAGAGTCTTAAATTCAATCACCAAACTATCAGATTGATGAATAACGAATTTGTAAGTATTTTAAGTATTCTTTTTTTTTGTTTCTTTACATATTTTTTTAAAGTACTTTTGTAGTTTAAGTTGACTTGTAGTTTATTATTTGTGGTTATACCTGTTAGTAATGACTGTAGTGCTGTTACCTGTGTTGAATTATTTTACCTGTGTTTCGTAGAGTAGTTGCTTGTTTAACCTTGTGTTGCATGTTCAGGATAAAGATGCCAAAGATGTCTTAGCTGTCTTGAAAGTTGAACAAGTTGTGGACAAGGTAATGTTGTGGTATTTGCTTTGATTTTATTTAATTTGCATAACTAGGTACTTACTTTTATTTTTTAGTATCAAGTAGGTTGATTTATTTGTTTATTTTCATAACTTATTGCATTATTTATCTAAATAGCCTTATCTTATCTGTCCTTACTACTTAGAAGGTATTAAATCAAAGGATTACAGCTTAATTTTTCTAGTCTCTACTGTTTATTTGGACTTAACATTTAAATATATTGTCATTATATCTACAAAATTTCAGGCAGATTATCCAAACTTTGAATAACGAGAAAGTAAAAACAAGTTTCATCAAACTTTTTATTATTTTTTAGGATGGTGAAACTCATTTGAAGTTAGAATTGCATCCACTACAAGACGAAGCGGAGATCGCTAGTGGTGACAAGGTGCCGATGTTAGAATCCAATCCTCCAACGTTAGCTGATGATACACCGGTCAG
Source organism: Emmelina monodactyla (assembly GCA_916618145.1). Classification (NCBI taxonomy): domain Eukaryota; kingdom Metazoa; phylum Arthropoda; class Insecta; order Lepidoptera; family Pterophoridae; genus Emmelina; species Emmelina monodactyla. The sequence goes on from OU745300.1 coordinate 2,061,281, forward strand.
AGCGTTCCTGCAGGGCGAAAACTGCTTGAATGGGGTCAGTGGATTTACTAGTTTACTTTATTTATTTAAAAAACAGTGTTAAGACCTTATTTTAGACGGTTTTATTATAGTGTTAACAAGTAAGAACTGTGTATCTGTCGGAAATTGTAGGTCTTATATCAAAATTTTAAATGGATCGTGGGATATTCTAGTTTTGAAGGTTTAGTTTTTTTGCTTAGAAGGTGATTCAAAACCGGTGGTTTCAGGCAGTCGGAGGTACGTATATTTTTAATTGTTTAGTCATAAAATGAAATAATAAATTATATAACGAAGGTTGAAGTTTCGTTAGGTGTTCAAACTTGTTGCGTTTGCGTTTTCTATATTATTGTATTCGAACGACAAACAGTGGGGGTGTCGCGTAACGGTAACGTAATCGGTGTTGGGACTCTTGAACGAAATCGGTTTTCGAGTCGCAATCGCGTAAAATTTCTAATGAAATTGTTGAATACTAAACGCAGCAACATCATTCACCTTTCAAAGGTATTGATATTCAAGTTACGCGACACCCCCACTGATCAGTATTAAACGACTTTTCTGTTTGTATGTAAGTTACACTTCATTAAGTAAAAGGTGCCATTTGACTCGAACATAACACGATACGATTACTATTTGCTTACATCTTTTTCTAAATATTTTTTCAAGTGGTTCTAATTGGATAATAATTATCATTACATAGTATAAATCTAAGTCGCTAATTCTGTCTGTTTGTATGTTTGGCCGCTAACTCCTCCTTAAGTACGTAACGGATTTAAATGCGGTTTTCTCCATATTCTAGGGTATTTATTCACTTAAATTTGTAAATAAATAACATTCAGAAAAAGTTTTTTTAAGTTAGGCAAATTTAAATGTTTCGGGAACAAGTCGCCCAAAATTACACCATTGCGAAGCATTGCCCGGTCGCTAGTAATGTATATAACATATAACACCGGCGTTCATTACATTCGTACACGACAGGTATAAAACATATAATACCGGCGTTCATAATATTCGTCCACGCCAGGGCACCGGCTGGTGGAAGTACGAGTTCTGCTACGGCAAGCACGTGCTGCAGTACCACGTGGACCGCGCCGGCGAGAAGACCTCGCTGCTGCTGGGCCGGTTCCGCGAGGAGGACCATCTGCGCTGGATCCGGGAGAACAAGGGGAAGGCGCCTAAGCCTGTCGGTAAGTTACGGGATAAAGAACTAACTTGTTTACAGGAAAGGCAAAATTTATGGCAAAGTATATGTCCTATTGAATAGGTGTTTGCTTATAATTTAGAAACGTCTGGTACTTATTTAAAGCAATAGTTTTGTATTGTTTTGTCGAGGCTTGATTAGTTTTTTGAAGTTGTTCAAATTTTGGATTAAAATATAAAATTGTTACTTAAACAATCACATATTAATTCGCAGTTTGATCATACAAATGCCATCGGTACAGCTTACTTTTTACATTTCATATTAAATCATGTTCTTTATCTCAACAGATCAACGTACATCGATATCCCACTTCTACTCCAACGGCGACTTCTGCGATAAGACCGGAATGCCGCGACAGACTGAAGTTAAGCTCAAGTGCTTAGAAAATTCATCCAATCCCGCACAAGTATCGCTATATCTGCTAGAACCGAGGACTTGCCACTACATTCTGGGCGTAGAGTCACCGCTCATATGCGAAATATTACCGCTGGCAGATGAAAATGGACTCATAAACCAGACGAAACCAATTTTACAGCAAGAGCCGGTTAGTCACAAAGAAAAGGACACTACGCCTAGTGAAAAAGTAGAGAAACTAGAGAATGATTAATGAATAAATTATTTTAGAGTTATAGTTCGTTTTATTTTGAAATGATTTTCCAAGTTTCTATTTAATGATATTTGATTGTCTTTTTTTATGACTAACATCACATGAGTAAAGAAACTGAACAGAGACAAAGCTACATACGAATGCGCTGTGACAGGTACATCACTACAAGTGCAACGCGTGTGTGTGCGTGACCACTGGCCGCTTGTCACGTATGAGCCGAAACCGCTTCAAACTAGATCAGCCAGTGGTCAATCTCAGGGCGTGCAGGCGTGACGCGACGCTCGAACGTTGTGCGTGTTTTGTTTTTGTTTTCGAGTTTCTCACATAATACGTGTAGTAATACTTTTGTTTTAGTATTTAAAAAGTTTTGTAAATATGGTTGTACATTGTACTGTGTGCATGAATAATAAGTTTTTTGATAATACCTCCTGACAATTTTATTGAATTTGTTGAATTGCTTGAGCAAAAATTTCGCGAATATTTTGATCTTCATATTAAAAATGTTAATATTGGTAATGACATATTAGCACGTTTGCAAGATTGTACATTTCATATGCCATGTGAGTGTTTCCCATTGGTTTATTTGAAAAAACTTTATATTAGATTTAGAATTTATCATTCGATTAAAAGACACAACAAATTATTAAAAACCAAAAGTAATAAAAAAAAAAATATTTAGAGTATGTAATTTGTAAAAAAAAACCTATTTTAATAAAAAATTTGAAAAAAAAGTACATTTATATTTTTAATTTATTCAATTGTGCCAACCCTACCAAAATAGGTATAAATTTTGCTAGCTCTTTAGAAGCTTTGTCTCTGTTCAGTTTCTTTACTCATGTGCTAACATTCAGTAATAACTAACACGAGCAAGGTCAGATAAACAGAATTAAGCTAAGTTTATAGACTCGATCATGCCTTTCTATCAGGCATCTTAATTCTACCTATAAAAACCTACAATGATGTATGACTCGTGTCCCTACCGAGCGGTAGGTCTACCAAGCATGGTCTAAAAGTATGTCTCGTAGTCCCACCGTGTTACTTTTTTTTTGATACGTATTAACAAAGTTTAGTAAGAATTTAACCGAACATGTTAAATTTTCATCTGTTCAAAACTAGTAGCAGTCAAAAAAACTTAGATTTTTTTAATAGAAATTAATATTTTAACAATTAAATAATTTGGGTATAAAGAATTTTTAATTACTAGGCCGTCATCGCCGTCATGCATGCAGAGGAGTTATTACTGGGATTGAGATTGTCTTCTTTCCTATTCAGAATTTTTTCTACAAATAATGTTAAGACTAGACAGTACACTCCCGTATTCGGATATCATAAAATTCAAAGAGTTAATTGCATCGCTGGGGATTTACAAAAAAAATATAATTATAGGAAATCCGATACGACGGTTATATTTCGAATGCTTGTTTGGTATATTATGTTATGTTGGATTGATCCTATAGTCGGTTTTTGATTGACCAACTAAAAATTGCTATAAGTATTTTAATAATTTATTTTTTAATACTAATGTCTTTAGCTTTATAATATTAGTATAGATATAACCTAAATTAATCAGGTAAAGATAAGCAATGACGTGACAACTGATAACTTCAAATACATTCACATATTAAACTTGTTACAATAGAATCATTAGTTTTACCATGTTTTACACAATACCTCGCAAACACTGTTTATTTCTCACCTTTGATCATACACTTTGGATACAAACCAATAATTACGATAACAAAAACCTACTTTTTGAAATCAATATAACAATTTTCTTGTCTTGACATAACTCAAACTCTTTTTTTTAAATTGTTCTTTTTACTAGTCATTTGTTTTTCTGTTCGAAAAACAAACTCCCCACCGCGCCGTCACCTCCTTGCTTCACCGCAATTCTTCCAATGTTCACAAAATATTGCCAACACCAACAAATATTGCATGCTTAACAAAAATGATTTGAACAACTGTACTAAATCGTACCCCAGTAACCGCGCTATTAAATTTGTCGTTTCTGTCGTTCGTTATCGTTGTGTATAGCCTGGTCTGAAGCCCAGATCCTGGATTCCTGGAGACTGCACTTTGCCACCCTCTGGTCAGGTATTTGAAGGCGCGATTTTGGTAAGTCGAGACAACCCTTAGTCGTCAGTCCGACGGTACCTGTATTGGAGTGGTGCTGCAACCCCGTCGCCGTTCTCAAGGTGAGTCCAGCTATTTGTGCTTTAGCATTAGGCCTATACATTCTTTTTCCGAATAGCGTAGTTACTGCGGAACTGTCGTTGTCGCTTTCGTTTTCGTAAAGATACAGTCCACTTAACGATCGAAGCCCATACTAAATTTAACCAAATTAATATCCTAGGCCCTTTAATCTACAGACATAAAGTTTAAAATACAAATGCTCCGGCTAAAACTTAAATTTTAACTCTCAAGTACCTACCACACAGGTTGAAAGAGATTACAGTGCAAGTTTATCAGAATATAATATTTAATGGCCAATTTACACTATGCTACAAGCATTTCAGTTGAGCGACTCACCGCAAAAAAATTGCACTTATATAATACATACAGCCAAAATGAGACTGCATTGAAATAAACATTGAATTTATAAAATAATTAAATTCATTATTTATTCAAAGGCATACACAACGAATAGCTTTCAGTGTAAAAATGATAACAAAGTAGTATTGAAAAACTTTAATGTAAAAATTTAACGTAGCTTTTTCTATTTTGTGTAGTAATTGGGTAAGTACAAACTTTAATCGTACCGTGTAATCAGAGCATTATCTGATAATTTAATTCAAAAAGTCAAATCTGTGTCAACTACTAATTTGAGATCTTGTAGAAGCTGCCAGGCCGAACCAAAAACTAGAAATCTCAGTTTTATTTTTTAATTTTTTAGTACCGGTACTGCTATTATATTATATCGATTAAAGTTGAGTAAATATTTTTGTTTCTTACCTCAAAAATAGCTGTGATTTTATACAAACACGTCAAAACTGGTGTTTGACTGTGGTTTGAATTGAATTGTGTGTATTACGGCTTTGTTTCAATTCATGCATACAAATAATTTACACGTATTTATGTACCGATATTTATAAGACTGCTTTAATATCGATACTTTATTTCAGTAGGTAATTACGCACTGGCAGTATATTATATTTCATGGATACACTTCTTTAAACTTGACAACTTTGACATCCTAAAATATCAAAACATAGTTCTCTCACTCTTACGGGCTGTCTCAATTAATTTGTCTCCTTCGTGAATCTGATAGCCTAGTTGTTTTTTGTAGAGAAAATATAAATACGTTAAGTAATAAAAATTAAGTTAATGAAAATAATACTCATTAATCAATAATAATAATAATTAAAATTATAAAGGTTTAATTAGCTAATTACGCTCCAATAGTAAATACTTATCTACCAGTCATAGGTCTATTTTATTTATTTGCGTGTCTAATAGCCCAACCAAGCGGTGGGACCACGAGTCATAGAAATTGCATCGCTAGATCTACTGTGGGTCAAGTCAAGTGGCATTCGCTAATTGTCGATTCGTATTCACGCCTAAACAAGTTGTCATACAAATGTTCCTTAGAAAATGAAAGATCGTAGCTATGACTTTTTGCCTTTTCCATGCCATGTGGCAATTTTGTCAAGCGTTTCGTCTTGTTAGAATAGAAAATGAAGCGTACATCAAAACCTTGTAGATAACGCTACAAAATAGCGGCTTCTTCGATCAGATGATTGCGGTTTTAGTTGTTTTGGTGAAAATTTTGACAAGCGTTTCGTCTTGTTAAAATAGAAAATGAAGCGTACATCAAAACCTTGTAACTAGATAACTCCGGCGGCAAAATGGCGGCTTCTGCGATCAGCTGATTGCGGTTTTACATGTTTTAGTGAAAATTTATTTTAAATGGATTCAGTTAATGTGTGTATGAATGTAAAAAAAAATATTTATTTAAAAGGTAAACCGTCACAAAAATATGGTTTTATTTTAAGAACACGTTGTTACTTTTGTTGTATTATAATTAAACTATTCCGTAGTAAATATCCACGGATTTCATTTCGCCAACGCACATTAGACTCGCCCGGATTTACCAACCAGGTCCGACGATATCATCGTCCAAAACTTGTTGTGTATAGATTGCAAAAAACAATGCCACAGTTTTTTCACATCTAAATCTATGCATACAAAGTTATCAAATCAAAGGTACCTATTTACAACTATAAATTATGAAATTAAATCAAAAACCGTCCTCTTAATACTAAATCTTAATATTGACAGATGACAGATGACACAAAGCATTGCGTTCTGAAATTAGCGTACATGCATACAGTGCGTCTACGACGCCACACCACCCCCCCACGGAGAGAGACAAGTTATTCTTAGTCTCTAAAAAGTTTAGGTCGAACCATTCTGCCGGACCGTGTGGTATATGGCTGAATAATAGGAGGAGGAGAAACAGAAGGTGGCGAAGGCGTATCTTTTGGAGCAAGCTGAGCAGGATGGGCTGGAGCTGGCTGTGTAGTTAATGAAGGCTCTGCACGGTCGGTCGGTGAAGGCATTACGATTGCATCACGCATCGCCTCTGGCCATTCTATGAATGCAGGCTTGACACGATCGACACTTACGGCAATTTTTCTGCCTCGAATGTCGAGGGTCAAAGTTTTACCGTCATCAGCCCTTTCAATAATTTGATAAGGACCTGTGTATGGCGGTTGCAATGGACGGCGGACAGCATCCTCTCGAAGGTACACATGGGAACAGGTAGCGAGATCTTTAAAAACGAAAGTAGTTGGATCGCCATGTCGAGATGCAGGGACAGGTCGAATATTCAACATATGTCGTCTAAGCGATACGACAAAATCAGCAGGACTATTATGTAGTTCAGGTGTAGCCGAGGAGATCAAAAGCTCGCCGGGGAGACGCAAGGTTTCGCCATAAAGCATTTCAGCAACCGAAGATTTAAGATCTTCCTTAAAAGAAGATCGCATACCTAAAAGCACCAAAGGCAGAGCACCAAGCCAATCGGTACCGTGGCACATTATGGATGCCTTTAGTTGGCGATGAACGCGCTCTATCATTCCGTTTGCTTGAGGGTGATAGGCAGTGGTTCTAATCCGCTTCGTGGCAAGACTATGCATCAACCTTCGAAATAGGTCGGACTCGAATTGAGTACCCTGGTCGGTGGTGATTAATGTTGGTATGCCAAAACGGGAGATCCACTCTCTAACAAAAGTGTCAGCAACTTCCTCCGCTGTGATAGTCTGCATGGGCCAAACTTCAGGCCATCTGGATGCCCTATCGATTGCAGTTAAGCAATATCGATATCCTTTGCAGGGAGGAAGAGGCCCAATTATGTCGATATGGACATGCAGGAATCGACCAGAAGGGGTGGTAAAATTACCAAGCGGAGCGGTATTATGCCTCGTGACCTTAGCACGCTGACACGCGTCACAGGTACGAGCCCACTCTCTGCAATCTTTGTTGATAGACGGCCATACAAAGCGTTCTACTACGAGGCGATTCGTCGCTTTGATGCCAGGATGGCTTAAGCAATGCAGCTTATTAAAAATAACACGTCTCAGATTCGATGGCACAAAGGGACGAGGCTTGTCAGTCGAAAGGTCACAAAACAGAGCTACGCTAGTTCCAGGTACTCGTACTTTGGATAGCCTTAAGCTGGTACTTCCACGTAATAGGTGGGGCAATTCACTATCTGTTTCTTGAGACTTAACAAGAGCTTCATATTCCTGTTCGAGCGAGATGGCATCCACTCGAGACATCGCATCTGCGACCACATTGTCATCACCTTTAATATATTTAATGTCAGTGGTAAACTGACTAATAAAGGACAGTTGGTTAAGCTGTGCGGGAGGTAGTTTTTCACGTCGTTGTACGAAAGCGTAGAGTAGCGGTTTATGGTCGGTATAGATTGTCGCATGCTGGACCTCGAGTATATACCGAAAATGCTGTACACTTTCGTACACGGCGAGAAGTTCCCGATAGTATGCAGGCCACTCAGACTGACTAGGGGTCAATTTTTTGCTGAAGAATGCAATAGGAAACCATTTTCCATCGATGTTTTGCTGGAGACAGGCACCAATATGGACGCTGGACGCGTCGGTAAACAAGCCAAGATTTACATTAGCAATGGCGTGGTGCAGTAATGTAGCATCGGACAAGCTTCTCTTGCACTCCTCGAACTTTTGTAAGAGCTCAGGCGTCCATGGATATGGTTTCGCGCCTTTGCTATTAGTGGAGACCAGGGCATCGATGAGTGGAGCCTGAAACTGGGCGGCTTGAGGAATAAACCGGCGGTAATAATTTAACATGCCGAGGAATCTTCTCATGCCTTGAACAGTTTCCGGAGGTGTAAAATCCAAGAGTGATTGAATGCGATCCCGAGGGGCGCTGGTACCTTCGGCATTTATACGGTAACCTAGAAAGGTTACCTCACTAACACCCAGGGTACATTTGGACGGGTTAATTACGACGCCGTACTCCTGGAGGCGCTTAAAAAGTAATCGAAGGTGTTCCTTGTGTAGACTTTCATTCTCCGAAAAAACCAGAATATCATCAATATAAGGGAAACAGAAATCGAGACCCCGTGTGACCTCATCGATAAAGCGCTGGAAGGTTTGTCCAGCATTGCGCAATCCAAAGGTCATGAATGGAAATTCGAAGAGGCCAAACGGGGTAACGATGGCAGTCTTCGCTATATCCTCCTCAAACACGGGTATTTGATGATAAGCCTTCACAAGATCAAGCGTCGAGAACACCTTCGCACCGGACAAGTTGTTCGCGAAGTCATTAATATGCCGAACAGGGTATTTATCCGGCACGGTCCTGGCATTCAACGCGCGATAGTCGCCGCAGGGTCGCCATGTGTTATCTTTTTTGAGGGTCATATGGAGTGGAGAAGACCATGGACTTTTAGATGGTCTGGCAGTGCCACAACGTATCATGTCCTCAAACTCCTTTTTAGCAGAAGATAACTTCTGCGGTGCTAATCGGCGCGGACGACACGACACTGGATGACCATCTGATGTTTTAATATAATGAATAGTGTTGTGCTTGATGACCCTTGGAAGGCCAGGGGGTCGCGTGATATCAGGAAACTCTGCCAAAACTGAAGCGTAGGCAGAACTGCCATCGACCACAACTTTAACACTCGGTTGCTCAACCGTGGCCGAAGTAGCTGCAGAGTGTAGACCAGTTTTGTTATTTATTAGCCTTTGCCTCTTGCAGTCGGGCAAAAGGTGATAATATGCCAAAAAATCGGCACCTATTATCGCCTTTTGGACGTCAGCAACGACGAATTCCCACACAAAGTCCCAATTCGAACCAAAATTAAGGTGAAGTTTAATGGTTCCATATGTTTTGATATTGCTCCCATTAGCAGCGCTTAGCTGATAATCACGGTCTTCTTGACGACGACATGGAAGCCAGCTGACTGGGTAGCAACATAAGTCTGAACCAGTATCAACCAGAAACTGTCGTTTGGTAACTTTATCGGTAACAGAGAGGCGGCGACTTACAGAGGAGCAATCAGATCCCGCCTTCACTGACTGTTTCTGGAGTTTTCCGAAGACCAGTTGCAAGGTGGAATACATTTAGAAGCGCGGGTCCCGAAACGCTTATGGTAAAAGCAAAGCTTTTTTGCAGCAGGTGTAAATGCGCGCGCGGGTAGTTTGCTGGAACTAGGACGACTACGTGAACGGCTGCGGTCTCTTGTGGAAAGGGCCTGAACTTGCACAGTAAGTTCGGTTAACTTTGAAGCCAAATCGGCAATAAGTTCCAATGGAGACGCCGCCGTGGTAGCATGAACAGCACCTGACCGGCCGGTTAGGTCGATGACCTTGTCCGCCCGTTCAGCCAACTCTGCCAAGCTCAGATTGTCCGCTTGCGCAACCAATAGTACCTGTAGATGCTGTGGTAGACGGGTAAGCCACAACTGCCGTAAAATATTGTCGTCCAAAGGAGTGGGACCTGCTAATGATTTCAAATGTCGCAGAAACTGCGACGGTTTACGGTCTCCAAGCTCCTCTATACTCAGCAGTTGCCGAATTTTTAATTCTTGAGGGACAGAAAATCTTTTAATAAGTGCGTCTTTTAAAGTGATATTATGTTTGCCCTTTTCTAAGGGTTGCAAAATTATATCATCTAAATCACCCGCTAGACGATGGTCAATTTGAGCAACTACATAATTGTATTTGGTAATGTCAGACGCAATACCAGCTATTTGGAACTGTGCTTCCACCTGCGCAAACCATACCGAAGGTTTATCTGGCCAAAACGGTGGTAGCTTAACAGATGCAGCATTAACACTTGCATCTTTAGGAATAACCTGGTTGAGCTGTTCTTCGAGAACGGATTTCTCAGCCATCACCCGCTGTAGCTGCTCCTTAATTACAACAAGATCTTCGGCCATTATAACCAAAAAAATAATAATAATAATAATAACCCCCCTGTGGGACCACCTTGCCGCGGTAGGGGGGCTTACGGGAAGCAAGGTACTGGAATATTTAATATCATCTTAATACCCTTCCCAAACTAACGGTTCCAATCTAATTCCAAAATCTCTATTCACCCTTTTCCTCCCTTTTTCCTTATCCTTACTATCTTATCCCTAATATGCCAATCCAAGGTCTGCCGTGTCGAGGGATGCGTGGCCGGGGGCGTGCCCGGTCGTGAGCGTGCCACGCCTGGAGCCAGGGCGACCTCCAGATGTAGCCTATATTGTAGGCCAGCCCTTGTCTCGGCAAGCGGGGCTCTGCTGAGATGGACCACGATATATCCCTAGCTATTCGTGGGAAAAAAATAAATTTAACAAAAAAAACGTATAACCTCAGAAGACGCCTTGTCTCAATTGCGTCTTCAATTGAAAGAAACCAAGATGATTTCGCAGATGATTATTCAGATGCCCAGTCATCCTACAGACCACCAAGTGTGTCGTCATTTGTATCTGAAATAGATTCAATGCTTACGGATGTTGTTCAGGAGGCTAATTCAGCTAATACACCTGTTCCCAACCTAAGCAAAAGAACGCGCCGAAAATGGACATCAGAAATGAACCAATTCATATTGCGCACATATTTACAAATAACAACATTAGACACAAATACAAAAAATTACATTACACCTCTTCATGAAAAATTCTCTCAAAAATTTCCGACCGTAACAGCAACACCACAACACATAGGTAATCAACGACGGGCCATAATACGAAACAAATTATTACCAGATACCATAATTGAGAAAATTTATACCGAGGTTCAAGCAGAAATCACCCAAACGTCAACTACAACTACGCAGGCTTCTCATAATTTACATCATACCAACACAGATAGTAGCAGTGTTAGGATTCAATGGACCTTAGAGGAACAAAAAGAGTTACTCTACTGTTTCTTCTTCGCCAGAGCTAAGGGAGGCGGTTATATCAAAAACCTAAAACAACTTTTTACTGACAGAAATGCTTGCAATATAAAGTTTTGTAATTTAGATGGAAATAAACTTGCAACACAGGCCAGAAGTGTGATATCGCGTAAAATAATACCGCAAGCTGATTTAGATGTAATTAAACAAAAGGCTGAAGACGATTTATTAATTTTAGAACATCATTCAACAAATGAAACATTAAATACAAGCCAAGATACAGGAGTTGAATCCACTACTTTATATACAGCTGCCATAGAGCCTAATTCTATCGAAATAAACGAGTTGCAGAATATACAATCTAATGATTTCGCTTTATCGACAAATTATAATCTACCTAGCATAAACACTGAAAACATAAAACACCAATTCGAAGTAAATCTTCAAAAATTTATTAATACTGAACCCACAATGAGACCCTCAATACCAAAACAAAAATGTTCAAGAAAACTATCATTTATATTAGACTGTCTGAATAACTTTGTTTTGCCTAATCATATTACCTCTGAGATAGATTTCTTAACTCTCCACACATTTATATATGTAAGCGCGTATACAGCAGCCGAATGCAACGGTAGTAAATTTAAAACATCAAACACTAATACTGACAAGCGAAACAGAAAAACATGTAAACCCCCTTGGCAGAGGCGTCTGGAAAAAAGAATAGCAAAACTCAGATATTATATAGGTCACACAACACAATACATACGGGGGAACCGAAATCTGAAAATAATAAAAAGCATTGCAGAAATTAAAACCAAGTACATAATACACGCCACATACGAAAATGAAAATAATCATATACAGGAGTATCTTGACACCCTAAAACAAAAACTTAATGCACTTAGCAGCCGACTCAAAAGGTACATATCATGCACTGAACGTAAAAAACAAAATGCTAAGTTCTTGCATGCGGAAAAACAGTTTTATAGAAGCATTTCCCAAAATCAACAAAACTTGAATACACAAACCACATTTCCTTCACCTCAAGTACTAAAAGATTTTTGGGCTCAAATTTGGGAAAACCCACAAGACCATAATAAAAATGCTGACTGGCTTAAAGATATTGAACAACAACAATCTAATATTTCTGAAATGCCTTTTGACTTAATTTCTCCAGATTTTTTTTTTTTTTTTTTTTTATGTAATATAGGTAGCAAACGAGCATGCGGGTCACCTGATGGTAAGTGATCACCGCCGCCCATGACTACCCTCAACACTGTAGGTGTTGGGGGTGTGTTGCTGACCTTTAAGAAAATATATAAATAAATAAATAAAATTGGGCACCGGATACCGCACTCACCGAACGAAACGCAGGAACATCGTTCCTACTTCACGTCGGTTTCCTGTGCGACGGTGGTATTTCACCGGTCGAGTCAGCCCAGCAATCGCTGCAGACAGAGCCTACAGCTAGACTCTACCACTCAAAAATTTTTTATTGCAGGATGTTATAAAACGAACCCATAGCTGGAAAACTCCAGGTACGGATAACATTCACAACTTTTGGTTCAAGAAACTTACATATCTTCATCCTTATATACACAATCACATTAACGAAATTATTAAATCACCCAATCTAATGCCTAATTTTGTAACCGAAGGAGTAACTTTTATGATTCCTAAAGATAAAAATTCCAATGACCCAAGTAAATATCGTCCAATAACTTGTTTACAAACGTTTTATAAAATAATAACTTCGTGTATTAGTGACTGTATTTACATGCACGCAGAACGTAGCAATCTTCTCTTTGAAGAACAAAAGGGATGTAGAAAAGCTAGTAGAGGTTGTAAGGAGCAGTTAATTATCGATACTATAGCTATGAAACAGGCACATATTAAAAAAAGTAGTATTTATACAATGTTTATTGACTATTGCAAGGCCTATGACTCTGTTCCTCATAGCTGGTTAATTGAAGTATTAAAAATTTATAAAATTCACCCTACTTTAATTTTATTTTTAAAAAGTGCTATGAATACATGGCAAACGAAACTAAAATTAAAAGAATTAGATACGTTTATTACATCGGAACCAATTCGCATTCAAAGAGGAATTTTTCAAGGTGACGCCCTCAGCCCACTTTGGTTCTGCTTAGCTCTTAATCCTCTTTCACAGCTATTAAAAGATTCAAATTCAGGTTACTCTTTAGATAATTATAGAAGCCAACATCGTCTTTCTCATCTACTTTACATGGATGATATTAAGTTGTTCGCAGACAGTAAAACTGGACTAGATAAGCTAGCTGATATCACCCAAAAATTCTCAATAGACATTAGAATGCAGTTTGGCGTTGAAAAATGCAAAATCCAATCAATAACCCGTGGAAAAGTCGTCCCAAATTCTTACACGTTGACTTCTGGCGAGGAGATTGAATCTTTAGGGCCGGAAGGTACTTATAAATACTTAGGGTTTGAACAGGCGAAAATCATTAATAACAAAATCACAAAAGATAAAATATCAGCTCTATTCAAAACCAGATTAAATAAAATATTGAAATCGGCCTTAAACTCACGCAACCTCATCAAAGCTATAAATACGTATGTTGTCCCACTGCTGACCTACTCTTTCGGTGTTATTCGTTGGTCAAATACAGATTTGATAAATCTCCAGAGAAAAATTAATACGTCCATGACTAAACATCGCAAGCACCATCCTAAATCCTGTACACAAAGATTAACCTTATCACGAAAAGAAGGTGGCCGCGGTCTGGTCGATATAAAAAACCTACATAACCGACAAATAACCAACCTGCGTAAATATTTTCATTTTAAAGCTGAACATTCAGAAATACACAACCTCATAGTAGAATTAGATAAAAATCTTACCCCTCTTCATCTGCACTCACGCCAACCGCAACCCAATGAAACAATAGTCTCTAAAGAGCAGAAGTTTTCACAATGGAGAGAAAAATCGCTTCACGGTCGACACCTTGCAGATCTCACAGCAGCTCATGTCGATAAAGACGCATCGAACGCGTGGCTGAAACAAGGAGAACTGTTCCCAGAGACCGAGGCGTTCATATTAGGAATCCAGGACCAGGTTATAAACACTAGGAACTATAAAAAGTTTATTCTGAAAGAACATAGTGTAGTTGACGTTTGCAGACGATGTAACTCTGCAAGTGAAACAATTCAGCATGTCACTGGTGCTTGTAGAGCTCTAGTTCAGACGGACTACAAGCACCGACATGACCAAATTGCGGCCATTGTTCACCAACATCCTGCACACCGGTATAAATTCGTAGACAGAAAGATGCCCTACTATAAATACAAGCCCGACACTGTCCTTGAAAATAACTTAATCAAATTGTACTGGGATCGTACCATAATAACAGACCGTACTATATCCGCAAATAGACCAGACATTACCCTGTATGACAAAGTTAATAAATCCATTTACCTTATAGATATTGCAGTTCCTAACACAAATAATGTACAAAAAACAATAAATGACAAACTAAACAAATATCAAGATCTTGCAATAGAAATCAAGCGACAGTGGCGAGCAGACACAGTTCATACGGTCCCCATCGTTATTTCATCAACTGGAATCGTACCCAGGACCCTAAAAACTAGTCTCAGTGTAATAGATCTGCCACATAACACACTTTACTTAATGCAAAAGGCAGTCATTCTAAATACATGTCGCATAACCCGCAAATTTTTAACGCCATTAGCACAAATCCAATCTGAAAATACTCAAACACCTCTCTGAAGCGCCTGGCTTAATAGCTCGCACAGAAGAGAATAAAAAATCCCCCCTAAAAGGAGAAAAAATTATAAATAAAAAGAAAATAATAATAATAATAATAAATACCTACCACACAACCCAGCAGTGAAAAAAAAAATAAAAAAAATGTTAACACCCAAAAATCCCTATTAACAAAACACACATAAAAATAAAACCAACTAAATAAACAAACATTCACACAAAAATTATTAAAAATGAATTAAATAAAACAAAATAAACAACCACCAGAATAGACCAATTTTACCAAACAATAAAATTGATATTTTACTTCTGAAGCTCCTTCCGGTGTGAAGATGAGAGGCATCATTTGATTTGGTCATTTTTCTCCTGAATTACGCCTTTTTATGATAAATATTGACTTATTTTTGTATGATGGTAAACAATCTTGATGTAAATATTATTAAACCTACCACAAACAAACAGTTATCACCATGACAGTTTACTTTGTCAGTGGCGATCGTTATATTCCTCATTGCAGCTTATCTTCACCAGGCAGTCATTTAAATATACCGGAAGGAGCTTCAGAAGTAAAATATCAATTTTATTGTTTGGTAAAATTGGTCTATTTTACATCTTCGCTCCTTCCGGTGTGAAGATGAGATATGTTTGTTATCGCCTGGTGGTTTATAGGTATGGTTGTAGTAAAAGATTACTTTTATAATTTTTTGAAACATTTACTTCAAGACAAAAAATATTTTAACATGAAAACTAAAAACAAGTTGATGATCCCTTTATAAACTAATTAAGGGCCCTTAGTAACTGAAAACGGCAGAATTAGCCGTTTTCTATTTGCTGTTACTTACAAAATATATGATATTTCGCACTGATATTTCAAATATATAATAAAGAACGTAAATGTGATGGGAGGACTGTTTTAAAAACACGATTGGAATAATTTTGCTCGATAGAAAAAAATCCTGAAGTCACCTCTAAAATTTCATATAAATGCACATTAAGACGGTGTTTTACAATAATAAGTCTTATAAAATCGCAAACTGATAGATTTTTACCTTTTCTATGTCGTGACTGTTTTAGATTTCTGAGAAATTAAACATTTTATTAACTTTTTGATGATAAATGTGTTTTGAGGCCGTTGATTCTATAGGAACCGCGTTCCCCGACCCCCCCGCCTAAGGCGTAGAATCGAAGCGAAATCTGAATTTTCGCTGACCGCCTAACCCCCCTTAAGTATTTACTTAAGAATACAATAGCAATTACTTATTTGCAATAATTAAACAGAATCAAAAAAGCTACTCAAACATTGTCTTTTGTCATCTAAAATCACAGACTTTTGATTAATTTCCTTTTTGTAAAACTTTAGAAAGGTATTTGGCTGTCTCCAGTTTCCTCTAGACATAATCTGATCTATAGGCATATCCAGCAACCAATTTAATGACGCTACCGCAGCTCTTGTACTGCCAGGAGAAGCCTTTAAGTTGGAGTCTTTAAAAATTGATTTAATCCAGGATGATATTACTGTTCTAGAAGCTGGTTTCATTATTGGTTTGCTTGATAGGAACAACTCGTCAATACCATTTCTAGAACTTTCTGTTAATTCTATAACTTTCCTTATCCAGAACACGGGACAAATTGAATCTGAATCAGTATTTCTGACTAGTTTCCAAGCAGATTGCTGGTAATTAAGAGAATCAGTTTTGGAGCCAAATTTTGGGTACAAAGTAATACTAGTTTCATTATCTACAAAATGATTTAAATCTACACATAATAGCGTTAAATCATGGACACGTCTACCAGAAGCTAATAAAAGTATCAAAGCGCAACGACGGTTTGCTTCAAATCGTGAAATGTCTGATGGAAAATTGTTATGTAACCAATCCATTAGAATCCGTGGATCCCAAGTTGTGGCCAAGGAAAGCTTTGGTTTTTGAAGAGCTATAGACTTTAGAACCTGTTTTATAATTATGTCATTACTCAGCTTTAACTTTAAATGAGGTTCGCAAAAAACTGAAATGACCGATTTATGCAGTAAAATCGAGCTATATGAAAGCTTTTCACTTAAATGTAAATGAGCTAAAAATTTTGCTACTGATGAACTCGTAGGCTTACAGTGAGAGATATTATTATTTTTTGCGTAACTAACCCAACGATTCCAAGCAGGTTTGTATACTGATAATGTTGATTTTCTCCAGCTTTTGGTAATTAATTCTAATTCATCTTTATTCCAATTCTTCAAAACATCTTCCCACCCTGTATTAGCCAGGCCTCCAATTTCAAGTCCTCTACTTTGGGAGGTGGTAGGCCGGTCGTCATGTCTATTAAGGAGGTTCGAAGATTGGGAATTTTTAATGGGTCTCGAATTGCTCTTCTCGCTAGGTCTGCTCTCCAAAATGTTTGTTTCCAATGAGGGACAACAATTATGTATTTGCCCGCTGCTGAGTTCAGGTGTTGGAGTACCTGCGGTATTAGGCAAGGCGGTGGGAAAATCCATGCTAGGCTGTATTTCCATTGTTGACTGAAGGCGTTGTGAAATTCGGCGTTTTGATCCCAACAGTCCAGGCTGCAATACCTTGCCGTTACCTGAGCTATCTTGGATGCGAAAAGATCGATTTCCGGATGACCCAACGTATGGAATATCGGAAATGTTCCGTTGGGCAGAAGGTGCCATTCTGGCAGCTGACGTCCCCGTGAGATCCGATCTGCTATCCCATTGAGATGGCCGGGCAGATGTTGGATGACTAAAAATATATTCCAAGCCTGAGCCATTTCTAATATTGAACGAGCCTCGTTCAGTAGGTTTAGAGATTTCGTGCCCCCTTGATTTTTCAGATAAGCCAGCGCGGTACGATTGTCCGACTGAACTAGAAGAGTTGTATTTTTCAACTGGTTTAGGTTTTGCGATATAGCCTTGTTTATCGCGTGAAGTTCTTTGAGGTTTGAGTGCCATTTGTTTTGAGATTGGGTCCAGTACCCCTGTAATACCTCGTTGTTGAGCATTGCTCCCCATCCGTGATCTGCTGCATCGGTGACCAGGAAATTCGCTATGATCGGCACATGCACTGGGGAGGTTTTGTGAATAGCTTCTTTCCACCAAACTAGTTCTGCCAGAACATTTGGAGGTATCAAATGTTTTCTCTTGGGATTGGGACGTAATGTTTGATTGCTGTGCCTTTGTATCAAACGGCAGTGAAGTCTGCCTAACGGTATCACAAAACAAGCGAAATTCAAACCCCCTAGTAAAACCTGAGCTTGCCGGAGGGTCCAACGCCTCACCAATAAGACTCTGTTTAAAATACTTATTATTTTGCTGATCTTTTGTGGGGGCAGTGATTTGGAGTTTAATTTCAGGTCCCAGGTGATACCTAAGTAGTCTAGACGCATCGTTGGACGTGTTACCGATTTGTCCACATTGACCGTCCAGCCTAGTTGCTTTAATAAATGGAGTGTCTCGGAAATGTGTTTGGTCAGTTCTAGGTGGTTTTGCGAAGCTAAAAGGTAGTCGTCCAAATACACCATTATCCGTATGCCTTTCTTTCTTAGTTTCTCTGCTACCCAATTTGTGAGGCAAGAAAATATTTTCGGGGCACATGAAAGACCGAACGGTAGGCAGGTCATTTGTAATATTTGGCCTTGGTAACTGATTCGAAGATATCTGCGGTGTGAAGTTACAATCGGAACATGAAAGTATGCCTGAGTAAGATCTATTTTGGCTATCCAATCGTGTTGCTGTAAAAACTTTGGCACATTTAAATGGGACAGCAGGTGAAACGTCATAGGTTTCACATAGTCGTTCAGGTGTTTTAAGTTTAAGATTGGTCTGTGGCCCCCGTCCGATTTTGGAACCAAAAACATTGGAGATATAAAGCTCGCCGAGCTTTGGGCTGGTTCCAGAATTTGGCATTTGAGCATGTTCGAAATGTGACTTGACATTTCCGATCCTTCGGCGGTAATCAGATTTTTTGGACATTTTTGTGGAATTAGCAAAGGGGGTTTCCTTATGAATGGTATTCTCATACCCGAAATTATATTGAGGCAGAATTTGGGTGCGTTCAGAATTTTCCACACCTGTAGATATTTTATAAGACAACCCCCTGTAAATGTCTTCTTGCAGTCATTTACCACGCTTTCGTTTCGATTCATGGTGTCGAAATGTATGATCTTGCTGCCTTCTTTTTCTATTGTTGTAGATATTCTGCCCCGCTGTATTGTAGGACGTCTGTCCCGCGGTATTGATGTTATACTGCCCAGCGGGGGATTCAGAATATTTTTTGTATGGAGTGGTGTAACGAAAGGACTGGTTTTGTACCGGTTTATATTTCTGAGAAACGGATTTATAATTTTTTTCATTCGGATTAAACTTCAAGTTCATACGAGAGTGTTTATGGAATAATTTAGAGCTACCTCCATTTTCCACAATAATCTTTTCAAGTTGGATATTTTCAAACAAATGTGTGTCGGAAGGTGGTACTTCGCGAATTTTTTCGGCAACAATAGAATGAGAACATTGCTTCAAAATACAATTACGTCGCTGCTGAATTAAGCTAGCACGTTTGCCACATGTCATCTGCAATATTTCATTCGTAAGATCAAATTCTTTGTCATCAATAAAGAGTTGCGTGATTTTATCTGTTATTGAAGAGGGGTTTAAATTATAACTCGAATGGCACCAATTTACAAGATCTTGTAAACGGTTTTGTAAATTTGACTTTTGTATTAGAACAGCATGCGTAACCGCAGCTAGTGTGTTCTCAAAATCAGGTAAACAATTCGCCGAATTGTCGAATGGTCTGAGTTCTGTGTTAGTTTTAAGAGCACAAAATCCTGGAGTAAATGACTTTTTTGAGCCTCAAAAAATGGTATTTCCATCCAATCTGGACGGCCAAACTTTTGAATGTTAGTAACAGTTGCTAATTCTTCTGGTTTCACCGGTTTTATTTTCGGTGTTTTCATTAATACTTCTGGGTATGAAGTAGGCAAGTTAGGGGTAGATTGAACAACTGTGTCGGAATTTATAGCCCCAGCCTGGGGTATTTCATCTTGAAAGGTATAAACTTGTTGATCTGGGTGATAAACAAGATATGAGGGGACATCATTGACAGGAGCCTCCTGCACTGATGGTTCTAATAAATCTGCCACTTGCACATTTTGTAAAAAGTCTGCACATGGGTTGGGTTGTTCAGGTAAATTCGATACATTTTGTTCAGCCTGAACAAAACATGTATTATAAGTAGGTGGTACAGCCTGTACCTGAGTGTAAGCCGCCGGCTCCTCTGTCATATTATTATCATAGCACGTACTAACCTGATGTTTCTGAAAATGGGCTTGATTGTTTGAAATCAGTTTCTCTAACTTATTTACTTGATCAATTACAAAATTTAATTTTCGGTTTTTACGATTTTTATGCTTATTCCTTCTACGATTACGGCGTCTACCATATTTAAACTTAGGTGAAGAATCGTAGCTATCTGAATTTGAGCTATCGTAACTTTGTTCATGAGATGCACTATCCGTATCAGATTCTGCCATAATTTTTAAAAAAATATAACCAATGAGCACGTGTTAACAGTGTGAATTCAAATGATGCAATGAGGAATATAACGATCGCCACTGACAAAGTAAACTGTCATGGTGATAACTGTTTGTTTGTGGTAGGTTTAATAATATTTACATCAAGATTGTTTACCATCATACAAAAATAAGTCAATATTTATCATA
The DNA here is from genome assembly GCA_916618145.1 of Emmelina monodactyla. Lineage (NCBI taxonomy): Eukaryota > Metazoa > Arthropoda > Insecta > Lepidoptera > Pterophoridae > Emmelina > Emmelina monodactyla. The sequence goes on from OU745300.1 coordinate 2,081,957, forward strand.
AAAAGGCGTAATTCAGGAGAAAAATGACCAAATCAAATGATGCCTCTCATCTTCACACCGGAAGGAGCGAAGATGTAAAATAAGGATGTTTTTGTAAAAAATAATATAAATTTTCAAGAATAATCCCTCCGTGGAAAAATTGGTGCAGTTTGCAACTAAAATCTTTGAATATTATTTAACTTAATTATAAATAATGCTTAGAACTGTAATAAAAACAATTTCCAAACATAAAAGCAAACAAAGAAGAATTAATATTAAGTTAAAAAGGTTAGTGCCAAACAAACAAAGAGATTATGTAGTTACTTTAAAAAAAAAGAATGAAATAAAAATACTTTGTACATAACATCTACATGCAGTTAATGGAGATAGCACTAGATTATAAATAATCAAAATACAAACAGTTTGGTGAGTAAACACTAAATATAGCAGCACACTAAAGCACGGTAACACTTGTGATGCAAATGTGCATGGAATGTTCCAAAAACAGTATGCAACTGGTGTGAATCGACGAAGCACTTCCAATGGGGTCGTAGGGAGTAATAAAGCAGAGGGTACCTCAAATGCGTAGCTCCACGCCCCTGTAGCACGTCGAAATTGTCGCCGGCAAGGTTAGGTTATGGTTACTACGAACCAACACAACATGCAGTGAAAAAGCAGTTGCAATCCGTGCAATGCATCACAACAGGACATGCAGTAGCTCGACGACACGTCGCACACCAACAAACACCCATGCAGCCCAGTTAAGACACCGACACCAATGGCCCAACGTGAACACGTTGCATCACGTCGGGGTCACCAATTTGGACGATGATATCGTCGGACCTGGTTGGTAAATCCGGGCGAGTCTAATGTGCGTTGGCGAAATGAAATCCGTGGATATTTACTACGGAATAGTTTAATTATAATACAACAAAAGTAACAACGTGTTCTTAAATCAAAAACCGTCCTCTTAATACTAAATCTTAAATGAAATTAGCGTACATGCATACAGTGCGTCTACGTCGCCACAAAGTGTACTGAGAAAATAGTGTCATCTCTTTTTCTCCAACATTAGTTGCAAACACTACTTTCTCTTTCGTGCACTCCCAGGTTAGTGAGCTCACTCACTTCAACTGTGGAACAACACGGCGCGGTGTCACTGCGGTAAGGGCCTATCTAACGATTTAAATCTATGCCTTTTTTATTCTACTCACTCGCTATCGCAATTTTCTACTGCCCCTTGACTTGGGGGGCTGATAGGTCAAACAGTAGGGACACGAGACAACCCTTACAATCAGTGGACTAGATGTGTTTATTTAAAACATCATTCATAACATAAACACACTATTGGTGGTCAAACATTCAGTTTACATTTTTTGAAACATTGATCTTATTTTACATCCTACTAATATTATAAACGTGAAAGTTTGTGAGTATTTATGGATGTATGGATGTTTGTTACTATTTCACGTAAAAACTACTGGACGGATTTTGATGAAACTTTACAGTAATATAGTTATAGAAGAAGAACATATAGGGTTCTTTTTACCGCGGGAAAACTTCTCATTCCCATAGAAAACCGACTTCCACGCGAACGGACTTGCGGGCGGCCACTAGTCTAGTATATTTAGGAATGAACTCAGAATGACTCTTTAAAATGACTAAGCAAAATAGAGCGAATTGCTGAACGGTTGTTTACCGATCGTATCGTTATTCGATGATAAAGATTATGACGCAATCCGAACACGTGGTTTACAAAAAAACATTTTTGTATTATATTTTTCATCGTTGTTTATATACTAAAATCTCTCTAAAATTAATTTGAATTCCAGTAGATAACTACATAGGTATGAAATCGCTTGTATGAAAATAAGTTAATAGTTTACGAGAGATCCGCCTACACTTTGCAGAGGTGTAATTTTGACCGATTCGTTCACGAAACATTGAATTTTGGCTAACTTAAAATAACTTTTTCTGAATGTTCTTTATTAACAAATTTAAGTGAAAAAAATATCTTTAAGATCGCAAAAAACCGTATTAAAAATCCGTTGAGTGGTTTAGGAGGAGTTAGCGGACAATTAACGACTTGAATTTATACTAAGTACGTACCTAATGATTCTCGAGGATATAAAATTTACCTAATTTAGGGCTGATTTTTCAAAAGTCATATAAATGCTAACTGTCTGATAAGAGAAGAGGTATGTTTTCATTGTCAGTTCATACATATGTCAAGTATTTATGTTCGACGTGCAACAAAAACATCCTTTTTTTTCCAGATAAAATTTATCTGACTATTGAAAAACCGGCCCTTACAATACGTAAGCGAAAATTTGATCGATGATTATAAAGCAGCTAGGGTTCGTCTAACAACAATCAGATATGTATTTTTATTAAGCTACTGAAAAAGCATAAGTATTTATTTTATTAAAAAAAAATCTATTTACTCATACTTAATAATATTTAGTTAATTAAGTACTTATAATAGGAACATTTCGTAGGTTGATAGAAAAAAATATACTTATTTTTATTAGATACCAATTCAGTAGGTAGTTGATTAAAGCCATTATTACTACTTAAATGCAATGGAGCATATTAGATGAATCAATTACATTCACTGTTCGCTACATCCGTAATCGGCGCGGCGGCTGCGTAGTCACCATTATACGTAGATATAGGCAAGTACGTTTAGTTTCCCGCCAGAAAGCGTGGTGTTCGGTATTTCACGCGCCATGCGTCTCGCTCTATTTTATTTATCTGTTTTCGCAATATGTACCAGCTATGTCGATGCTGGACGAATACTTGCGCTATTTCCACACCCTGGCCGAAGCCACAAAATGGTCTTTGAGCCTTTTCTCAGACATCTTGCAGAACTAGGACACCAAGTGACAGTAGTATCTTTTTTTCCTGAAAAAAACCCGCCGAAGAATTACACTGATGTCGACCTATCTGAACTCGCCAGTGCAAGACTAGAGTCTCAAGATCTTATTGAATTTGAAGATGCTAAGTCAAGCAATGTGCCAGGAATTAACGTAATTAAAAGAATATTGAAACAAATGAATGAATTTGAGTTTCTCGCTGCCATGGGCCTGGATGTGTGCAGCAAACTCGTTAATTTTAAACCTCTCAATGACACTTTGACTAAAGAGTACGATCTTGTATTAGTTGAGAACTTTAACAGTGATTGTATGTTAGGGCTGGCCCATGTTTACGGTGTGAAGGCTCCTGTAGTGTCTGTGTTGTCCTGCAGCTACATGCCGTGGTCGGCCGACCGCATCGGCGCGGTTGACAACCCTGCCTACGTCCCGGTAATCAGCAATGCATTCACTCCTGAAATGAACTTTCTGCAGAGGCTGGAGAATACATTTTTGTATGTTTACTATAAGATTTGGTACCGCTACAGGATCCAAGCGGCGGAACAGGCGATGATTGAAAAAAAGTTTGGAGAGATGCCTGATTTAGGAGCCATTTCTAAGAACATAAGTCTAATGATGGTCAACACATTCCATAGTTTGACAGGTGCACAGCCTATTGTACCTGGAGTTATTGAAGTAGGAGGGCTCCATCTTGAAACTTCAAATAAGCCGCTACCGAAAGTAAGTACTTACTTAAAACTAATATTAATAAATAAGGGGAAGGGTTACAAAACATCATTAACAAATGAACCGATTTACATTAAATTCTAATAATTCCAAAGTTGACTCAATAAAATGCTCTTACTATAGGTATTTATGTATACGATAATTAATCTAATTGCCTGAGTATTGTGTCTATTTATCTATAAAAACAACCCAAAGGTACATTTTTAACAGCGTCACAAGCCTAGGTTAACTTAACAAGACTGAGTCACGACTTGATATATCTCCTTAAGAAGATAAATGGGTATTGTAAGGCGTCTGTTTGCGATCGATATCGCTCACGTTCAGTCGAAACCATATTCAACCAGTATTATTAAAACAATATGTAGTTATGCGATAGTAAAGCCTCATATCACATACATTTATCCCTCATTCGCACAAAAGTTAACAAAATGCACCAAAGCTGTGTTGAATATTTTCAAGTCTAACCTAACCTAAATAAGATCCAGTAACCTATAATAATAGGTAGTAGTACCTAGTAGTCTGTAGTTTTAATCGTGTAACCTACAACACTCAAGTGGGTAAATGTTATCAGCCCGATATCCACTCACCCAAAAAACAATTTATCGGAGCGAAAACGCCGAAAGCATTGTGTAAATATCATTTACTATCTCGTTTGATTAAACAGTAAACAACGTATAAGCGTTAATTTAGGACCCATGTCTGTGAAATATAGGTACTAAGAACTTTTTAAAATGCATTAGATGACAAAAGAAGTTATGCGTTGTTGAACCTTACCTAAATTTTACGAGCGTTATCAGAGCAAAGAAATAATCGAGAGAGGATCAGAGAATAAACTTTGTAAAGTTTTGTATCGAATCATAGCGCAAAATATAAGTTCGTGGCAAATAAGCTTTAAGTTCAGTTCATTTCGGTTCAGGCTAATTTTAAGCTAAACACTTCGTTTCGAAAAGAGAAAGGACAAAACGATTCAATGTCGTTTGTATGCAGAATCGGGAAGTTCAATTTCCGGTGTTTTTTCAAAACCGCTTTATATGAAGGTAAGTAGGTATATTAAAATTTTGGAGTAGGTACCTATATAGTCTTTAATATATAGTTATTCATGTGTGCTCAGATATGTTTTGTAGAACTTAAAAAACCTTGATAAATTAATAATAACTTACATTCTAAGTCAGTGCTTTGTATGGTTTGGAATACCTACCAACATTGATAAAAATGAACATTCATCGCATTGTACCAATAATAATAAATTTAGTACATGATAAGAATCCCTACTTCCCTACTAATATTATAAATGCGAAAGTAACTCTGTCTGTCTGTCTGTCTGTTACGCTTTCACGCCTAAACCACTGAACCGATTTTGATGAAATTTTGTATGAAGAAAGAACTAAACTTGGGAAAGGACATAGGCTAATTTTTACCGCGGGAAAACTTCTCATTCCAACGGGAAACCGACTTCCACGCGAACGGAGTCGCGGGCGGCCACTAGTATTAAATAAGTAGATATTTCCTAAATTTAGAAATAAGGAAGGAATTGCCACTTTAAACATCGAAAGGAAATCCTATTTTAAGTAAAGCAACAATTTGCTATTAGCTTGTTTAACCCTTAGCTTACCTACTATTAATATTATAGTTATGGAAAAAAGATACGTTCCTTTCTGCTGAACCTTAAGGGCCCTTAGTAACTGAAAACGGCAGAATTAGCCGTTTTCTATTTGCTGTTACTTACAAAATATATGATATTTCGCACTGATATTTCAAATATATAATAAAGAACGTAAATGTGATGGGAGGACTGTTTTAAAAACACGATTGGAATAATTTTGCTCGATAGAAAAAAATCCTGAAGTCACCTCTAAAATTTCATATAAATGCACATTAAGACGGTGTTTTACAATAATAAGTCTTATAAAATCGCAAACTGATAGATTTTTACCTTTTCTATGTCGTGACTGTTTTAGATTTCTGAGAAATTAAACATTTTATTAACTTTTTGATGATAAATGTGTTTTGAGGCCGTTGATTCTATAGGAACCGCGTTCCCCGACCCCCCCGCCTAAGGCGTAGAATCGAAGCGAAATCTGAATTTTCGCTGACCGCCTAACCCCCCTTAAGCATTGGTTCTTTCTTGTTTCAGTACATAGAGCGCTTCCTCAACGAGTCAGAGCACGGCGTCATTGTCATGAGCTTCGGGTCTTTGCTGCGATCTGCCACGATGCCTCAATACAAACAAGATATTTTCATTGAAGTCCTGTCCAAATTGAAGCAGCGAGTAATTTGGAAGTTCGAGGATAGCGGCGAAGAGGGAACGATGATCGGCAACAACATCTTACGAGTCAGGTGGTTGCCGCAGTATCAGTTGTTGCGTAAGAATTTGGAACTATTGTTGGCGCTTAGTAGTATACCTACTTAACGTTAAAATATGCTTTATTTGGTAACAGAACATCATAAAGTGGTGGCTTTCATAGCCCACGGAGGCATGTTGGGCATGACGGAGGCAATCGCGGCCGGCAAGCCGATGCTGGTGATGCCGTTCTTCGGGGACCAGCCGTTCAACGGCGCGGCGGCGGAGAGGGCGGGGCTCGGCGTGGTGACGTCATACCCCGACCTCACGGCGGAGTCGCTGGGCGCGGCGCTGCGGGCGGTGCTGAGTGGCGCGTGAGTGTGCGGCGGCGCTCGCTGGGGGCTGGCTGCCGGCGTGTGACGCTCGCTGCTTGTTGCAGGACGCGGCGGAGCGCGCGGCGCGCGGCGGCGCTGTGGCGGGACCGGCCGCTGGCGCCGCTGGCGTGCGCGCAGTACTGGGTGGAGCGCGCGCTGCGCTGGGGCCGCGGGGCGCCGCAGCACAGCGCCGCGCGCGACCTGCCGCTGCTGCAGGCCGCGCTGCTCGACCTCGCCGCCGCGCTGCTGGCGCCGCCCGCGCTCGCCGCGCTGCTGCTGCGGGCCGCGCGCCGCGCCTGCCGCGCAAGCGGCGCCAGGACAACACACAAGCACAAGGCGCAGTAGACACTGATGCGTGTGGCGAGGTGAAGTATGATTATGTGCAACTTAATTAAGTCAAATTAATGTAAACACTACGATGGTCGGCTTATTCCGTTTATCCACCCTGAAACAGCCACCCTAAGTTGGATACTCGGAAACGCGTTTTCATCCTGAACGGGGTGGATAGTTGGAAGTCACTTTTGAATGTTCTTCAAATTTTTTACCCCAAGTACAGTGGCGAATAAAACTGTCTACTGCACAAAAGCTTCTATAGTGTATTTCTAAAAATCTCATTTTTAAATGACACAACAAATGATCAACAGTTATATCATTATTGAGTAAACGTAGTTGTTTCCTGGATAAATTCGTCTATTTTTATGTAAATTAGCAATCTTTTTTTAATTTTTTGTGATGCAGTAGACGCAGTAGCAAAAAACTGTGCGTCTTTTTGCACGCATTCCAATAACTTAACTAAATGTGGATGCTTAACTTTGATTTCTTTTGTATTTGTTTTATGTCATGTTTCAACAAGATTTCAAACGAGAAGAAGGTAGGTATGTAAGATTTTTATACGCTACTCATAAGAATGTACATAAGTTTATTTAATGATAACAAGTATCTTAGGCCGTATTTATGTTTTTTTTATACAAAGGTACACACAGCTAGAATGGATTCCTGTTATCCACCCCCGGGGTGGATAGATGAACACGCATTTCCGAGTATCCATCTTAGGGTGGCTGTTAAACGGTGGATAAACGAAATAAGCCCGATGGTTAATAAAAGCGCAGCAGTATAAATTTTTAACAAGCTATCTTTCGGCAATTTATTTGATGCTTTTACAAGTAAAACCTACGTTCGTTTTTCATAAAATTACTTACAGTTTTGTTGTTAAGACTTACAGCGGGTCTGCGTCTGCCTACCGTTCATGATTAATTTTACTATACGCCTTCCTGTTCTCTATTTCTTAAGGTTTTCAATAAAAGACTTCAAATATTAACTTGACATTTATTTACATTCATTTCAACAAAACGGGTGTTGTATAAAACAGTTTTTGTATTTATTTAATACCAAATGGTACAGTGACTATTAACTAATAAGGGTGCCTTCACATGTGACAAAATGTCTATTTCATTGATATGCTAGTGTATTTTTAATCAGAAACCGTGATCTGACTAGCCCGTTCTAAAGAAAATATAATAATTTCAAAATGTCCAAAATATACATATTTATAGGAATTCTCAATTTGAGCTAATGCGCTTTGCACGCAAAATACAATTCAAAAATATGTCAAAGATCGTTTACTCTGGGTATACAAATGAAAGTGTTTGCTAGGGCCACGTAGTATAAGAAAATATTGGATAAATTCTTCAAAAAAAACAAACTGGCACCATAACAAGTTAATAAAAAAGTTGTAAACATACAACTTGAACAGAAAGCGACGTACCTACTGTAAGGAAAACGTTAATTTTAACATTTAAAACTGTGGATCACGATCGATAGAGAAATCGCAAATTAATCGACACGGTCTTGTTAACGTGCGCCATAGCAACAACACACGACAGAGACCGGCTCTGCGAAGCCAGCAGTTTGTTTTTTTACATTATTTTACAGTAACAATAATGAGGTCTCGCGTAGAAACTTACATTAGGTGTAAGCAAGTAAAAAACTCTATTTTCTCGTAAATTCAAATATCTAAATCACACACACCGAGGTACAAACAGATTGTATCTCACGTGGTCCTATCTACACTAGGGATGCGCCACTGTCGATATAATGTACAAATGTATAATTCCCAAAATGTTCAAATATTTAACAATAGATCCCCATTTTATAATAATTTATTTATAAGCTTAAATAACAAAAAAGAAACTAAAATATGTATTTAAAGGTGCTCCAACTAAAGTTAAGAAGGAAAATACAATATGCTCATGAACACCTAAAGAAAACTTATTTCAGTCTAATAATAGTCTTTCGAACAAGACATGAATGACTACGATATTGTAACTAAAACATGGCGATAGTAATTCACACAACCACCAAATCATTACACTTAACACTCCCGTTAAATTTAATTTACTAATAATAAACCACGATATAAGTTCTTTTAGGACAAAATAAAGAATAATTATATTATTTTCGATGATACAAACACATTTTCTACCTATTTAGATTGGTCGCCAAGTTTTTGATCGGCACATGAAACTACAAGATAAAGAGATTTAACGCTTAAAGTACTTGAGCTGATGTGCAAAATACAATTTGTAAATTAAATATACATGAAACTAAATTTTGCCAAGATATCTGTTATTTCGTTTTTTTTCTCATTTATTAAGCCGTGAAAATCATATTTTTGATGAAATTAACAAACTGTTGTATAAGTTGTTAGTAGTATTTAAACTATGTGAACAAATAGAAACGAAGTGACATGCTTTACAAACACAAGTTTTGCAATAGGTAGTCTCGAAGAAAAATACAAGTGAAATGACTACAAAATGAAGGAATACTTGCCTATGACAACAATAATCAACTTCTAATATGTAATTAACTTACAAAAATACGCACCTTAATTACCTTAACGAAAATTTTTAGTTGACTACGGCCATGATTCGACGTGATATACAAATATTAATAAAACTGTTAGCGTGTACCTACTAATAAATTAATGTTAGACAAAAATGTATACAATAAGGAAAATTTTATAGATTTGATAACAGGCATCTCAAACATACACGACATACCTATTAAGGCACGGGTTCCATTGTAACTTTCGCATGATATCAGGTTTGGTAATACAAATGTTTGTTTTAAGTAAATAAACTTTGCTTAGCATTAATATATTTTTTGCTAAAAATAATCTTACTTTGGTATACTAAACTTAACTTCATCCACTACTAATGTTAAATAAAAGAAAATTATAGAATAAATAAAAGTAATTTTAAATAAAATGGCTAAAGACGTTTGAGATACCTGCTTACATTGAGATTGCACATAGAAAATTGTTAGACATGAACATATCCTTTATATTTTAAGTACAATTATTGACTGACAACAAGTCTGGTAAACAATAAATACACTGATCACTTTGTGAGATCATCTTTATACTAACATCCTTAAATGAAAAAGTTTCTAAGACTGCGTCACTCCAAAATGGCCACAATTATAGTGATAACTATTGTTGGTAACACGAAATAAAAAAATGTATAACAAAGTATAATAATAATTATAATTGTTCAGTAGCACGTTACTGTAAATAAATCTATAAGCAATACTTATTGGTAAAAAGCTGATAAGGGATTAACCCGTAAATATGAATAAACTCATCTATTTGAAAATAGCACGATGTTAACAATATTCTTCAGCTCTTTGGCGTACTTACATAATCCGTTATAAACCCAGCAAACTTATTCTTACATACGTGACTAAAACTTATAAATTAAAAAATATAATTTTTAAATTAAACAATTTGGGGAATACTTTGGAAACGATAAATCTTTTGACACAAACCTTAACCTTATACTTATTAGATAACAACTGTGCACGTGATTATCGACTCGCGTATCGCACATCACTACTCAGTCCGTGCACCGGCAACATCACAACGAACGTTCAAAAACTTACAACCTTTTATCTTTTTCTGATTTTTTTTTATTCACTAACATAATTAGTAAGGTCTGGATAGTTCTTTGGAGCGTTTGAGTTGAACTTTGAGTCTTTTTGTACCTATTTGGAAGCCGTTCATGGCTTGTATGGCGGCCTGGGCCGAGGCGGCGTTGTCGTATGAGACGAAGCCGAAGCACTTGCTGAGGTTGGTCTGCTTGTCGATGAACACCTTCGCGGAGATCACGTGGCCGAACGGCAGGAACGTCGACGCCAGGTCCGTGTCCGTGAACTCCTGCGGCAGGTGGTAGATGAACAGGTTGCCGCCCTCCGGACCTGCAAGTAAACAATACATTTGCATGAGGCGTAGGTAAATGTTGTGATTAATATGATTGTCACGTAGATGCTACGTTGTCTGCTTTATTATGCTATTCAGGGTTGTAAAACTTGAAAGGAAACTATCAATCGAAACTTTAATAATATCTTAATCTTTCGAGTTCAATTTTGATAAGGAGCTTTTTGTCAAGCATTGAAAAAGAAACCAAATTAAATGGTGTTGCTGAAAAAAAAAGCATTAAAGGATCTCTGCCAGCAAAATTTACAGTCTTCAGAGTTTACAATTTACCTTCGACTTGCTTGCCGGCGGCTGCCGCGGCCGCCGAGCCGAGCACCGAGCCGAGCGGAGCGGCCGCGAACGCCGAGCCGAACTGCGCCGCGTACGCAGAGCTCAGCGGCTCGGCCGTGGACCCTGCAACGAACGTCAACCCTGTGTCAACGCAATAAGAACGATTTTCAAATGTAGCGGGAACGATCAACCCTGTGTCAATGTCAACGTCATTATAGCGACTGTCAAATGAAGCGGCAACGTTCAAAATTTTTGTTTTTTACAAAAGTTTTAATGGTTGTTAGGTTTGTATTTGACCACGTCGGAAGGTAATATTTAATTCGGCATTATAATAAAATGAAATTGAAAATAGAAAATAATAGGTTGAGTTTAGGTATCTACTAAAACATTGCCACTAAAATCTAGGAGAGGAAATAAATAGATTGTAGTCTTTGACAATATGAAATTATTTTGAAGAAACTCGTAAATTAAACGGTTAATGACAGCTATAATATTCATTTACTAAATAGAAAAATACAAAAACTCGGTAAACAATTTAGTGTTAGTCAATCAACTCGGACAGTTAGTCGTGGTAAAAACATAAAATTTAATATTAAAGTCACGTTAAGTAATAAAACGCATTTGGAATGTTTTAGCATTTTCATGCAAAAGTCACATGTTGATGATGATAATTAAAATGTAAATTACTTAGATACTTGCCTACATGAGTTGGTGGTATTTATTATATCGGTACATAACGAAGGAAAATGTATTTTATAAATAAAAATAAATGCAAACTTAATAAAAACAGTTTTTTTCCGCTCCATTAAATACTAAATTTGAGAACTCGTATATCAATTTAGTTTTGTTAAAGCGCGCCTGGTTGATCATATTCCTTTTTCAAAATTCAAGCAAACTTATTTCGATTGTAACTCGAGCCAAAATACTGAACAATTTATCCACCTATTATTTTATGCTTTTTATTTGGAAGCGAGACAATGGCAGTACAATTTATGGCAGCTTGGCCGAGGCCTTTTACGTTAAACGTTGCCTGAATACAATACTGGCATTTTAATTCTGTAGGTACTTTGTCGAGCCAACAGGGATTTCCCAACATGCGATACGGAGGTATCACAAACGGTAGTAGGTAGGGACCTACTAGGCTCAGATCTTTTAAAAACTCTAAAACTTCGAGAACTTAGTTATTTCAAATATTTTTAACGACAATTTTGCTATAAATCTACAAACTTGGTAGGTACACCCGGTAAATTTAGTAAATCTTACCTAGACATATCTGCTCTTCTTTCTTTGATTTTTCATTGTTATTCTTTGACTGTTAGATACACAAATCCATTCACAAAATATCCAATATTAGTAAAAAGACAAACTTCCAAAGTTATCACGAACAGCTAGTTGAAAACAACTAAATCAAACTTTGTCAAGCACATAGAATTATGATTAAGTAACTAAGAACATGCGAAACGATGTTTTACACAACCGTTATCAATATTTACAAATGACATTAAATAAAAAAGACAAACAAAACCTACACTCCTGAAAATTAGATTTGTAATTTGATGAAGGCAAAGAAACTTTCGAACAGGATGCAAACACATTGAAAACAAACCAAGCCAAACTTGATTATCACGCATGCGTCGAAACTGAGACAAAAATATCATTGCTCAATAAATTCCAGTTCCATTGCTTTTATCTACTTGCAAGTTATGGTGATTGTCTTATTCCGCAAGCAATGGAAGTGAATTTAGCAATGTTTGTCTCATTCAACACACTAATCGAATAGAAGCAGACAATAAATTTCATTCCATACAAAAAAAACAAACATCTGCCGATCGCAATGTAACTGTTTTTACCTGTAATGTTAGTCTTCCCGAGAAGACCTGAAGTGTGAAAAATGTTCATCGTTAATTAACTTTTTTTTTACTTTTCCAACCTGAAATAGGAGAAGTTTGCAGACAAAATGGATCGTATTCTATAGGTTGTTTTTCTAAAACTCGAGGTGTTTTCTCTTTTCAATTACGGATTAAGGCAGTTTCGGCAATTAGTGGGGGATTAATCTAGTTTAAATGCGTACTTTGTAGGGAGGCTCACTAATCTTCCTTGGGAACAATCTGCCAATAAAGCCTGGAGAATGTTTTTTCTGGGTAAATGACTACACAAATATATTACTGTGTATTTTTGTCCTCTAAATCAAATTAACTACTATTAGTGAAGGAAAATTCCAAGTGTTTTTAACTAAGAACACAAAAGTATAAATAAACAAGTAGATAAGTAAATATCTGTGTAAATTATTTTAACACCTTTTCTAAAAACATTGATGTAGTATAAGAAAACAAATCGATGTTATATAAAACTATGCTAAATAAACGCATTTTAAATCTACTTGAAATATGTTTCGCCTTGTCAATCTTTTGCGCTAGCTCTCTTAGCTTTTGACTGACAGGTACAAAACATATTTTAACAAACGTAGATCTAAACTGCGTATGTGACTAAGGTGCTGGTTGGTTGGTGATAGTTATTTTTAAACTGCGTCCCGGAGCGCAAGACCACGCACTGAATACTGATAGTAGATTGAAATAAGGTTCAATTTAGTTAGAACATTGTGGGTCGTATCGCACACCGTAGACACAAAGTCTCTGTTCTGTATGTATGTTTGTTCACTAACTCTTTCTAAATCTCTAAACGGATTTTAATGCGGTTTTCGCCATCAAACTTGAAACTTTAAAAATAAGTTTTCTTAAGTTAGTCAACAATTTTTTTTTTCGTGAACTATTCACCATAAAATGACACCATTGCGAACCGTCGCTTAACAACCCAATTCTAAGTAAGGTTGCACAGTGACTCAGTCGGCTAGCGACCTAAATCAAGGTTGCACGGTAACTTACAAAGTTGCGGCGCGGCGGGTTGCTGCGCAGTGGCCGCCTGCGACACCACCGGCTGCGTCATCGCCGCCAGCGCAGCCAGGTTCTGCACCGACACCGGCGCCAGCAGCCCGCCCAGCTGCTCGGCCCCCCCGCCGCCCAGGCCTGCGCCGTTCAAACCGAGATCTTGGTAGTTCACGCCTACCGGGACAAGGGGTTAAAGCAAAATAAAGAAATCATAATAGCGAAATTATAAGAAAGGTAGGGAAGTAAGTGGATTAACGTAAAAAATAATTTTAATAAATTAAAAAAGAAATTAGGAGGTAAATTGGCTTTACGAGTTTAAAGTTGTGACCCTAGTAACCAACTTAAATATATAAACGTAAACTTGTTAAACCAAAAAGGGTCACTTAATTTAAAAAGTTCATTAACATAAACGGAGAGTTCCAAGCTAACCACAAATGAATGATTATTTAAACAAACGCTTCACAAAGACAAATTATTTTAACATAGCCCGGTTATACTGTTTTAACAGGGCTTAGCTTTATAAATAACCCTGTTGGATTTGGTCGCCTTTTCAATTTAACTTATATCCATGAAAGCCACACAAATCCCAGTTTTGATTTCAACGGTTGATCACTTCGGCAAACTTTGTTGGGTTTCCGTGTAAATGTCATGTGTGATTTAATTATTTAAGTTTGCGTAGAGCTGCTTCTATGTTGGGTTGTGTTGTTTATAATAAATAAAATAAATAAATAAATAAATATAAAATATTAAAGATTAAACGTCGTTGCTACAAAAAAACTCTTTTGTAATTTAAACATTAAGTGGAAAACCCTTTAAGCTGCATAATAGCAAAAGAAGTAACTCAGCTCTGAAAGTTCAGGTAAACAATCCAACCAAATCTCAGTTCAATGACTTAAATGCCGAAACCGTTGCGTCTTTTATACTCTAAAAGGTTAATTACTAATTCTCCCGTTTAGTCGACCGCACTACAAACGCTCAACTTTTAATACTTACAAAATTGCATAGCCCCCAGCCCCCGTGGTGGGGGTTGCGACTAAGTGACTAATTAAACAATTTAGCTAAATGACTCATTAGTTGCCGCCGTGACTCGATTGGTTAACAAGCGCCATTTTGTTTAGCAGATTGCAATTGTTTCCAATGTTTTTAAACCAAATACAGAATGTTTACAGAATTTTAATACAAAATAAAGCCCTTTTACGTAAGTGTAGGTTTAACATGGTGACCGAGTGTGTTTGTTTAACAATATTAGCCGAGTCAAGATTGTCAATATTTGTCATAGAAGTTAGGAATAGCTCAAGGTCTGGTTTACATCGCGAGCCATACATTTTAGGTGTAGATTATAAATTTAAACGTAGGCTTATTAAGAGGCTCTCTAGGCAACCATGTTTTATTTTATATGAAAACTTAAATTTATTGCGAGTTTTTAATTTTACTCCAGGTAGTTAATAAATCACGACGACATTTACCAAGTGACCTTGTATGAATAATTAAAGCTGGTAGGTACTTCTTATTGTATTTGACCAGTAATTGTAAGTTAGAACCGTATTGTGTTATCTAAATATCTATTGTTTAACTGTGTTTATTAATAGCTGAAGTATAAAGGATTAAGTACAATTGTATTTTGAACATGCCACAAGTTCAGTCATGTTAATATGTACTTTTCAGATATTTAAATAGGTTACTAAAGGACGAAGAATCCTCAATCATTGTATTCTTTAGTCAAAGGATATATTTCAGATTTTGTGTTTTACAAAACTCATTCAGACAATAAGTAAAAAAAAGCAAAAAAAAGAGAACACAAAATCTAACAAGTGTCTAAAGAACATAAAATCTATCAACAGTCAGAATGACCAATTGTGACTCCAAATCAGGATGTCACCAAAAACACTTTTAAACTTTTTAAGATGCCAGTTACACAATCCTGCCCCAGCATACCTTGCAGCAGCGTGGAGCCCTGCCCCTGCAGCAGCACCGCAGCCAAGTGTTAACATTCAGAATGGCCAAATGCGTCTCCAAATTAGGCTGTTACCAACACTTCTAAACCTTTTAAGATGCCAGTTACACAATCCTGCCCCAGCATACCTTGCAGCAGCGTGGAGCCCTGCCCCTGCAGCAGCTGCTGCTGCAGGCCCACCGCCTGCAACTGCTGCAGCAGCTGCAATTGCGTGGCCGGCGACAGCGCCGACTCCGTGGTGAGGTAGGCGGGCGCCACCGACGGCGCGGTCAGCCCCCACAGACTCGCCTGTAGGGAATCGTGGTTAAGAAGGTGCGGCTAAAACCAAAAAGAGTACACTTTAGTACATACATACAGTGGTAGGTTAATAAAGCTGGAAAGCCATTTTGAAATTGTAGTCGAGAGTCACTTCAAATTTTTTTAAGTTTTTAAGGTTATAATTACGTTTAATTCATAAGAAGTAGGTATGATGAATATAAGCGACAAAGCCTTTAAATTAGAGTATGTAGATGCTTACCTGCATTGCTTGTAATTTTTTCTGCTCCTTTTCCTTTTGCGTGTCGGCAAATTTAACTACTAGTGGTGCCGAGCACCCTTCCATTGTTTGACTATGATGTAGAGCCTGTAAGTAAATGCATTTGTATTTATAATAAATTTAATGATGTTAATATAAAAATATTTTTTTTCATAAAGTTCCCCTAGAATGCAATAATGGTGAACATGAAACGTGACGATTTGTTTTAAAGCGTTGTTTAAAGAGCCATCAGTGCCGTCCTCTAGGGATGCACTTAGTGACAAGCGACATAATTAATATGTAATTAGTAACATATTATTATGCATGCTATTTAAATCCAACGCGGAGCTGTGGAAAACTCATGTGAATAATTTATCAATTAGCGATAATCAGGTTTCACTGCTGCATTATGCCAGTGGCAACTTAAATTGGTTTTGTAGGTATATAGAATTTTCATATCTATAGAAATATTTGTATGACAGTTATATGAATGAGGTTAAAAATGATTGTGCCGCCGGGGCTGATTTGTGCGAAGGCTTAAGCTATCCCGCAGCCCCGGCACTATGGCGTAACAGGAGGAACATCGACAGGTTTTTAGTGGGTATACCCGAAAGGGGGAGTCCCACACACGCCTCTCACCCCCCCGGGCGGGAGGTACAGTGCGTAATGCATTTTCCTGTCGGAAAACAAAAAAAAAAGGTTAAAAATGATTGTGTTACCTTGATAGCGGCAATGGCGGCTTGTTTCGACACAAACGTGACGAATGCGCATCCCTTGCTCTGCCCCTGCGCATCTCGCAGCACGGTGCACTCCTCGATGGCGCCGTGTCCCGCGAAAAGCGACCTTACGTCGTTCTCAGAAAGCTTCTTGTTCAGCATCCCCACAAATAACTTGCGTTCTGTTGACAATAAAAAAAGGTTAGGTTAGTTTTGTGTTTATAGTTATCTACTAAGAATTTCAATTCCTGGGCCCTCTTTGGGCGCCAACTTGTAAAATGGCGCCCAAGCAAACAGGATTAGAAAAAACGCTTTCGAAGTACTATGAAAACTCATCGACTTCAGTACCTCACGAAATCCTTTGATTTGCTAATCACTTTCTATCCGAGTTTGTAATAGACTTATAACAGTTTGTAAGACGTCCTTTGATACAGCCTGCAAAGTTAAACGATACGAAGTCATTTCAAGTGTTTGATTACCGACTTAGCAAACTTTAATTGGTTTCAACAATTCGCAGAATGACTCAAGAGAACGTCGTTGTAATTTCAAAACGAGTTATTATAAACGACACAAAGTCTTAGGAAAATTACGTAACTTTATCTCATCCGGCTAATTTAACACGACGGTAACCGAGGAGGATGTTAAAATATGAACGTGGAATTTTAACACTTTATGATCGTAATATTTCAGGGAGGAAATATCCGAGTGTCTTGTTCCGGAGCACGTAACGCGAGGGTACTCCGTATTTTCAAGTTGTTGCATCAGAGCCGAGTATTGCACGTTCGCGTATTTGCCACGGACAATATGGCAGGCGCATTGTAACGTCCAACGCAGATCTCAAACGTGATCCTGAAATATGTACTGCCCCGCCTCGCGGCCGACTAAGCACGAGTTACGACTTCCACGCCCCGAAGATTTGCCTCCGTGCATACAAATTTAAAGAGCCTTCAAAATTTAAGACGTTTTCTAGGTCACGAGCAAGCTAGGGGAATTTTCCGCCGAAAGCAAACATTCGTACCTGATATTTGCGTCGCCGTCAAAGGGTGCAAACACGGCGCGTTGAGTTTAATGCGTAAAAATCTGACGTTCGGCGTTCCAATCCCCCGCGGGCGAGGGTCGGAATTGAAATGGCACGAGAACCGTACGTCGACGGCGGGTAACAAATATTTCATTTCGTACGGAGATTAGCATGAAAATAGCGCCAGAAGGCGAGAAGCCGTGTGCCGGAAAAACCGCAACTTCGGTGTGGAGTCCTAATTTCCCGGTTGCATTGTGCGGGAAAGTAATGCAGAAATCCAGATGAAAAACACATGTAGCAAACACATAGCCAAGATTACTACATATTAACTGATTAAAATACAAATGGGTTTACATGTAAAAATGTTTTTCAAGTCTTTGTTAATTTACTGTAGTAATTTTCATGAAAGGAACACCTTACACTGGTCGCCTTCGCAATGGCTAATGTAAGTTTGAGTATCTAAGTTAATAGTATACTTAGAGTGGGTTAAATTATGCCATCGTGCTTCCAAAGGCTTCGTTTGTTAAACAATTTAAATGACCTCCCGGCTATATTATCAGGCTTTTGAATAAACATAGCCTCTTTCAAGTACAGTCCACAACAAGGCACTGACACTAATTGCTTCGTGTTCCTAGTATTTGAGAGATTGAAAGAACAGAAAATAACAACAATGGCGTCTTCTGATTTCTATCGATGAATATTCAAAGGTTGGTGTTTATTGTAAACAAATTGTATACAACCTTTTGCCGTCGGCGCCGTATAGAAGTCAGTTAATCAGTCAGTGTAATTTATAATCAACACCAGGCTAAGAATAATGTGTATTTGTTTAAAACTGTTATATCTGTGAGTTACAACTATAAAACTTTACCTTTTCCAGAAAATAAAGAAAAGATAAGCTTTAGGATCTATGGTGCCACAGATCTTTTAAAAGGCAGTTTAAAAAGCAATTGATCATCATATACTAAGTTATTAAAACCTTAATCACTAATTACAAATCCATGTAGCAGGTGTCTTATCTTAATCGTGGTATCTTACGACAATCCCTTTAGCACGACACAGTATATTATATCTACTGCCAAATTGCTACTGGTAATTACCGCCACTGTAATTACTTATGTAATACATAAATGAATAGTTGTAATTACCGAGTTCCTGTAATTATAATGTAGACTCGTCTGTGTAGTGGATATTTGGCACATGAATAATAGCCATATTATGTATTCCGGGCGTACAAAGGCAATGTTAGAATGATCAAAGAGGTAGGCGTATTGCGAATAAGATATTCATTAATGAAAGTCAGCGATGAGAAGTTATCTATTCTGAGACACAGTCATATTATTAGAAGTAAAAATGTGTGTGTTTTAGTAAAATATGTAAAAAACTTTTATATTAGAACTCAACCTACTCTCTGCCTTTCTATATAAGTACAGTTCACTCTCAAACCACGTACTTTAAAAAGGCCTTTACAACAAAGGTTTTTTACTGCTCATAAACTCGTAAAATACTTTTTCCCCGCCTACCCTAACTTAGCTTCAGCTGACGCCCTTCGAGTACCTTCTGAAGACTACACGTCATCTGCGTACACCTTCAGAGTGCGTTTGCGTGTTACTCGAGACAATATGTCGTAAAGTACCAAAAGCAGCCGTCGTTCATTGTCTATTACACATATACCTACATACCTGTATACATAAATACCTACTTAGTTGACACACACATGCGAATCACCAAATCACGGGGCCGTAAAGCAGCGGTGTATGACGCAATCACACACATGCAGGCTCCGTAGGAGCCATGAATTCGCTCGTATTTCTGGGAACCTTCCAGTTATACCTTCGATAGTAAAACTTGAGAGAGTCATCAACTTTGGGTGCGTATGAAAGTGGGCAAGGTCAGGTAGGTCTAAGCTTGTAAGTTATTTTAACGGCTTTTACAGTCTTAACTTTTAGATAACTTTTCTACGTAAAATGGTTTATATCATATTGTTTATGGTGTTTAAATGCAGTTCCTATTGTTTCTGTAATAAAATCGTTTTTCACACAAACAAGAAGCATATTATATTTGGATTTTATAATTATTTGTATTACTATCTTTATGTATGTTTTTTATGTATTATTTTATTAATTAGGTACTTATGTAATATTGATATATATGTGACGAAGACGGCAGGATACCTTCGTCATCAGAGCCGTCTTCAGGGGCCGTTTAGTACTATAACTTGTGTGGGCGTACGTGGGTTATGTGTTAGACTCAAATAAAACCAATAGAACTGTTTCAACACTGTAATTATCTCCTCTTGATAGCACTCCGTAGGTCATTCGATTAATTCACAAGAAGGCACGGATCACGGACAGTTTCTACGCAAACACCAAGCACTCTCATTTTCCTACCGCTCTTCACCAAAGCCCAAGACCATCTCTGTCACTCTGACAGCTGCTCGCTCGATGTCACATAGACTCTGTCTAGCACCATATTTGGTACTGGCAATCCGCACTCTTCTTATATCAACCATAAGCATAGTCGATCTCCGACACGGCCATCCTGCGTATACACGTCCTCGTGTATTTTACTGTGGACAAACACAAAACGACAGTATCTACTTGTTCCGCTCGGCCAATCCTGACCATTAATCATGACGCTACTTCAAATGCAAACCAAAATTTAAACTCATTCTCTGAACTATTGTTTTTACTACTTCCATAAAACAGTAATATCACGACACCAAAATCATGTACCATCGATAAAGGTCATCACTTTATCACAACAAATCAATCATTGAGACACACCACGACACGAGTGAACACCCCTCTATCTCCACGGCCTCGGCCGTCCAGCAACATCACCATTGCTCCCACCACTTTATAAGCCACCACGCTTTTCAAAAGCCTCCACGCTTTTCCTAAGCAACCACCCCGACCTCCGCCAGATAGAGCTCTCACTCGAGTTTACACAAAAACAATTAAACATCGCCAACGCATTATCAATTTCATCTGGTACATGACCTACCATCAATCTCAACAATTTTTGACCGATCTATCGTAACGTCACCATCAAAACAATTATTCAGTAAACAATGAGGTAAAATCTCAAGAGGTTGAGTATCGAACGTCACATGACATTAACTACTTCTGTGCGCGTGAATACGCGTTTATAGCAGCCACCTTGTTAAATTGTTTACCATTAAATTACGCCTTAAAACTTTCTTTAACCAATGAGTATTCAGCACCAGAATCATAAGAGAAACAATACGGATCACCTTGTGCTCTCAATAACCCGTGGCGGGTTAAGTCGACCCATAACTAGGTGCGCGCACGTCTTGCCCCAGACTCCACGACGCCGCCGCCACCGCTCCTACACCAAGCCGCGAGATGTCCCGGCACGGCACATTTGTAGCAAAGCAGCGTCCTTGCTGTATGCTGCTGCACCGCTGGGTTTGGTCCTCATGTCAGTACAACTTGTCATCGCGGCTCCAACCTTGGTTTATTTGTAAACTGTTTTTCTGAAACAAATTATATCACACAGCATCACATAGCTCGGCAAACTTTTATTCAAAGCAATTTACTCTCACCGAGTAGCGTGACGCAGTATCTCAATTGGCGTATACGATTGACTTATGAGCTCCGACTCCACTGGTGTTCCTCTGGCTACTGGCAACGCACAATCCCTTTTTTTATTATTTTTACTGACGTTTCTTTGTCACAGGATTTGTCACTATGCAGATTTTTGCACGAAAATCAAGACAAGGCTGTATGGCTTAGTTCCTTTGCCAGCTTTGCATGAGCGAATTTAAAAACAACAACAACAACAACAGCAGATTTTTGAGGTTATGCAGGTTTTGGTTTGGTAGTAGTAAATTGGCTTGTGAACAGAATTTAATTCTCAGTTTATGACATTCCTTGGTAGGCAATCCTTAACAACCACGTTGATGCTATTTTCTTCTTTCTTGTTGACTAGGTACCACATAAATAATTTTCTCAAAATACAATTTACTGTTGCGCATCATGATCTCGCGTCCGTGTCCTTCTTTTCCAAGTTTGAAATCAGGTTACTTCATGCAATTGTTTTCGGTATATCTGCGCGCGCATGTTCTAATTTTGATTTTCAAAAAATGCATAGCAACGCGCATGTTTACATTTTGTTTTTCAAACAATGCATAGCAACGGTCAATTTCACTTTTTCTTCTTCTCAATTTTAAACTAACACAGATCATAGCAACGGTCAATTTCCTTTTCTTCATTTGAACTAACACGGTATCATCCCACTTCTGATGACGAAGACGGCAGGATACCTTCGTCATCAGAGCCGTCTTCAGGGGCCGTTTAGTACTATAACTTGTGTGGGCGTACGTGGGTTATGTGTTAGACTCAAATAAAACCAATAGAACTGTTTCAACACTGTAATTATCTCCTCTTGATAGCACTCCGTAGGTCATTCGATTAATTCACAAGAAGGCACGGATCACGGACAGTTTCTACGCAAACACCAAGCACTCTCATTTTCCAACCGCTCTTCACCAAAGCCCAAGACCATCTCTGTCACTCTGACAGCTGCTCGCTCGATGTCACATAGACTCTGTCTAGCACCATATTTGGTACTGGCAATCCGCACTCTTCTTATATCAACCATAAGCATAGTCGATCTCCGACATATGTATGTTTATTATATGTATATATTTTTAGTATGTATATAAGTAAGATTTGTATTTAAAAAATTATTTGTTTCAATTACAGACACAGAATTTGCTTTCTCATCAGTACTCTTATCACAGGACTACTGGAAGAGATCCCTTTAAGGGATAAGTAGTACCTTTGTACATAGTTTCTAGTTAATTTTTATTTGTATTTTTATATTATTGTTACTTTTGTTTCTGTGTACATAAACTGTTAAATAAATAAATAAATAAGAAGTTCGTCAAAGTCGCACGACATCGAACCGCGAGCAGGCTGGAGCCGGCGGTTTAATTTACTCGCAATTAGTGCAATGTAGAGTTTAATTATAGCCTTTTGCAATTAGCAAGTTGTGGATATATGAAAAACTAAATTTCAACCGTGAGAGTTGTTTTGATTTAAAAATATATTGGGAACAGATGATCGAAATAATCAAAACTGAAAAAAGATAAATTGTGTGAAAACTGTTTTACAAAATATTCGAAATGGTTGGAAAACACTATGTAATGATAAATAATAAATTCACCACCCCGCAGTGAGGCTGTGTGGTGGATTATTACTTAATTCTTTCTTAATCAAAAAGCACTTTAGCTTATCTAGTGGGAAGTATTTTGGCCGTCTTTCATAAGTAGGTACAAGTACAATTTATATACAAAAAAATATAATTATAAAAATAACGACACAGTTACGAAATTCAACAACTGTTAAAAACTGTTACAACAGTATAATTTATTCGCAAAGTTTGTCCCGAGTTTAAAAACAGACACCCTACTTCCATTTGAACATTAACAATATCGCGAATGAAAAATGGTAGAAACTTATCCCATCCGACTATAATCCTACCCAATTAAGTGTGCATTAAAAACCCTACCACGTTCAGAGGATGTAAATCCCCGCTTAGATCTAACTTTGAAGGCAGTTCAGCTAAGCCTGTTAAGACGAGACATATCAAGTATTAACTACAAGAGGGATGGAGTTAGGAGACATTTTGTTCAGCGATTACTGGCGTAGTAGCGTTAGTATGTAGCAAGGTTAGGAAGTAATTTGTGGAGTTTTAAACGATTGGCCAAACTTGCGTGCTACGGTGAAAAAGCTGTAGACGACTACGGTTACTACGCTTCGTAGCATCAACACGAAATTACCCAAAATTTCGAACACAACCTTGATTTCTCCCTACGTCATAATCACCATCCGAACTTCGTTTTTTTCCTTTCACATCAGCCGTACAAAAACGTCGAGAACAAATTGTACAGCTTTTCTGCCATGAAATGAGAGTACGTCGAGTCAAGTCTGGTCTTTTGAAATTACGCGGAGTAGGTAGGGCATACAATCCGAGGTATTGTTTGTAGAGAAGTGCCTTCAAGCTGTGTTAATTCCACGTGCGTACACGCGACAACGATGGTTCTACGACAACTATGTTGTGAACTGGATAATCTTTAGATTTTTTTTTCAAGTAAACTGTATTCTGTAAATTGAAATGATAAAAAAGTGTAAATATTTTTAATTTATATAATAAATAAAACAGATTTTAAAATCTTTGACATCCTAGATTGACGTACTAAATAATATGTAATTAAATTTTGTTAGAAAAGCGACTTTTCCCCGTGTTCATAGCCATCCTTCTACATTGTATGTCAGTTTTATTTTTTAAAAAAATATTAAGTTATACAAATATTTTTCCAATACCATATCTAGATCCAAAAACCGACCAAGTCAATTAAAAATAAACTCACTCCAGTTGTGGACCTTTTTGATAGACACCGATGTGGAAATTCCATTTCGAGTTTAATTTGGTTTGTGCCCATTCAATATAACGAATAGGCAACTTTAAGTAATGTAGTGTAATTTAAATTTCGTGGACAAAGACCAGAGAATGTCTCTGGTTATTGAATGCCGAGTGATTGTTGCATGGCATCATTATTTTTCAAGTTATCAATTTGTTTTCTGGAGAGCTGTTGAGCGGGACAGAACAACAGTGGTTGTATTCGATATTTTGTCGGTAAAAAGATTCGTAGCTGGCCTCGTTTGGCTTTAAGTTGTTCAATAACCAACATCTAATTTTGAAATATGAAAATGTTTGTTTCTTCCTTTATACACTTTAAAATAATCCAAACTATGTGCCCTAAATCGGTTTTAATTGAAACACTTTTGTTTGTTTAAACATTCGACTACATTTTTCTAACAAAAAAACAAAATTTATTTCTTTTATGTTAGATAATTGATTACTCAGAATTACATTTGTAACTTCTGCAGCAGTTTTTATTTGCACCCCAATTTGTTATTTTACATAAATCATCCCCATGATTTCATTAGTTTCGTGACGCTCGCACGCATCGCAAATTGCTAGTTACTACAATATACCACTACCCCACACAATGTGTCATACAACTAAATTTATATAAAGAGAGCTTATGGGGCTCTGATTGGAACCTTAATAACATAGCATATTATTTCAGAATACGAATTATCTTTGTGTGGTCAGTAAAATTGCATAATAACAGTACCTACATAAAGCCATGCGTTGCAATATCTTAAGTCAAATTTAAAAAATAAAGAAAACACGAATAGTAAAAAGACATTGTTAGCATCCCCTTACCAGACAACACGTATGAATAACCAAAAAAACATTGCTCCATTCAAGCATAAATCATTGCTTGTCACAAGCGTTTCATAGAAAATGAAAAATAGAGATAGATATTCAATTTATTTCCAAATGTTGCCTATTTGTTGCACGCCGGGCAAGATGCGGGGGAATTATTGAATAATGGCAACACCGGGGGAAAGAATATCGGAAATTGAAATGTGAAGCACTGTTCGCGGTGGAAAGTAGAAGTGAAGTAAACTATTACTGTAATTGTTGTAGTTATAATTAAGAGTTGGTGCAACAAGTTCGCGCTCTGGTATAACAAGCTTAATTAAGTTTAAAGTAGTGCAATGAGTACCTACACCTAATTGTAATGTAACTAAATTAAACAGGGCCCGAATACAACTAACTCTCTCGAAATTGCTGCTATTTTAATGTAGGACATATAATTAAACTTTATAAAAGGATTGTGATGCAAATATGTATATAGTAAAAAATATTTTGTTTAAATCTTTTTTCTTAAAGTTACAAGATTTCTGCTTTTTCCCTCTTCGAATAATCACCTTCTAACACACATAACATATCGCATGCAACAACACACATTACTTGTCTAATAAGATTAAAATATCTCTGGCATAGATTCAAACTGCGACGTGCGTGTTTAACTGTTAAAATATGATGTTGTTAAAAGGTTAATTTGTCATTTACCGATCGTTAATGTCTTTACGAGTGCGTTTACGGTTGTTTTAAGTAACGACACTGTTTATTTGACTATACAATTGACATAAAGTGCGTGACAGGTAATTGGTAGAAGTATAACGACGTAATGATAACATGAACTTGATTTAACACTGGCACATTATAAATTCTTAAAATAAAAATCAAACGCCTATTTTAAGAACATTTGAACAAAGAATGTTTTTTTTTTCTTAATCTCTGCAGAGTTTGGTAGCTGGCAAGGATTTGGCATGCTGCAGCGCTGCAATAAAACCTCCGTGGCAGGCGTTATTTCACCTGGCAACTTATCAGGGAAGCCATAAAACTAAGATACCAAACGTATTGGCAGCACTGTAGCTTTGGGGACTGCGTTGGTACGGATATACGAGACCGAGTTTAATACGAAATTTAACAATAAATTATTGCAAATCATCAACTTCAATAAATTAAATGGAGTTACTACTGCTACTGGGGGCTTATAACTATGTGCAAGCTTGTAATAAAAGCACCACACAATTGCAATAATACATACAACTACAGCCTTATATTTTCTAAATAAATCTCTGAAGTCAAACACAAGCCTACACTACACTAACGTTAACTAAGATAATTCGCATTAAAGCAGATCCTCGCACTAACATTACAAGCTCAAATTGAAAATGTCTAAATCCTGTAAACTCGTACATTTGTGTCTCACTCTTCATTTCTACGTATGTTATCACCAAAATTCACTACACAAAATACAGCGACGCTCCCCTCCACGTAAACAAATAAGATAAGATTTGTTCGTAAGTTTAATTTTCATTAGCAAAGACATATTACCAACGTTTAACTACAGCGGGGGACTGAGGAGGTTTTGACGCAAATAGACGGGGATTATGTACTCGTAGAAACGTAGTATGTCTAAGAGTTTGATAATTAATAAAAAACGAATATTCTATTTCAAAGTTCAATGCTTCGCTTACTTTTATCAAAAGGTCATTAACCTGTTCGAAACCATAACCCAGGGAACCTGTCAATCTTGTCAACAAATAATCGTTAATAAAACCCGACAAGACAACAAATTATTCAAATAACCCCCGGATACTCCCCACGTGCCCGCAATACTCCCCCGCGCGATATGTGACGAATGTCGTCTCCCGTATTGCTGCAAGGATTAATTAACGAGCGAACAGAATCGGCCCCCTGCGGATTGGTCGTGAACAGATATAGCTCTTGGAAGGCTGCTTCAATGCTGTTCCTACTACTAATGCTATTTACTAATACGACAAAAACACAATGAGTACAATTTTTTATTTTTTTTGAGAGACCTTTCAAGAACATAGTAACTTAAATAAGGTAACTAAGATCATTTCGCAGTATTAAATAAAGTCGCTTTCCGTGTTTGTTTCTATTAAAACAATCTGAATGGTAGAAAGAGCCGTATTCTTAATACCCATTCGGCTTTACTTTCGATGAAAACTTTGACTGTATTTGTAAACAGGCACACATTAAGCAGCTATTCGCAGCTATTGCAAAATGCACTTGCACTCGCCAGCCGCAAAAAACTATTATCTCTCTCTTATCCATAATATTACCCAACAATACATTTTTTGTCTCGCTCAGTACACAAAAACCGTCCCACATCGGAGTCGGCTGCGGCCTGCGACACGACGTGTGAGAAAATTAAACAATGGCGCGAATCGCGGCTTTCCATTTCACTTGTGCCGTGTTGTCACTAGACTGTTTGTAGTTCCACTCGTTACTAGGGCTGCCAATAACTCACATAAATTTGATTTATTTAGTTTATAGATCAAATAATCGTTAGTTAATTCTAGATTGAAATGCTAAAGAAACGTACGAACAGCACTACTTACTTATCTTGTTAATTTTTTTTTTGTCGAGCGGTATTATCCAAAATTCTTTTAATAATTCAAATGATGTACTGTTATTTTATTTTCATGAGTTTGTTTGTAGTTCTCGTGAATTTAATAAAGAAACTAGTGTTTTCCAAATTTTAATTGCGCTAATGACAGCCCTATTTTAATCATGCGAAGTATTTACGTCGCGTCGCGTCGTTTATATTATGATCTGCAAGCGGTTCACCGGATAACCCAATACGTTCAAACCTACGCTCGAAGAGAGACACGCTGTATATCAACATTGATGTTATTGTGCTTTTGGTATACTTAGAGTATTGTTTACTGATTTTAAAGATTCATAATAAACAAGTGACTCGCTCCAGCTATTTTCGAGTGTATTTCCCAATACTACTTTGGAAAAAACACTCATAAGAAAAACCGCAGTGCTAGGACACAGGTGTACAAAACTACCTCGCACCCTCCACAAACCGAACCTCTTCATTACTAACAGTCGGTGTAAAGCTTCACACATCACAAGCGTACTTTATTAACCACTCGGCGTGCGACTCGCCGTTGGGCATCACATCGGCCCACGTGATATCATGTGGTATTCGCCGTGTCAATATTTGTGAGCGCCGGTGATCCGAGCGCCTCCATTGGAGCGGATCTATCCGGTAATTCCAGGTAGCGGCCGAGGCTTAATTGGTGATCCAGTTGCCGGATCGTAAGCCAGAAGTTACAGACGGTAAACGGGTTATAGTGCTTCATTGTTTTGTAAAGTTACGAGGTATTTACTATAACGAACGCTTAGATGGACCCTAGCATTTGACTAAACTTCAAATGACCTATACAACAATGCTTAAATTTTAAAACTAAACTATATTAAATTGATAACTTTATCATTATACAAGTATATTATACGAGAGTCAAAGAGTTAGCTTGAGTAACAGTTATCTTAATCTCTTTGTGTTGCAGGTTTTCATCAGCTGCTGTATTGCGCAAATCTGCCTGTATCCCATGTGGGCATGTGCCTGATGGTTTTTAATGCAATGTATGCCAATCGTAGGCCACTCACGTGCACACGATATGCTACTACTTTGTTTAATTCAACAATTTAATATCTAAAAGAAAACAACATCGATAACCGAAGAAGACGTCAATAATTTAAATGATTTAATGAAGACTGAATGAATAATTTTTTGCACTCACACAAACACACAGTTTTTACTGGATTTAAACAATTTATTTCGCCAAATATCCCGTTTATAATGTCTTCTCTGTAATTTCCCGGTCATTGCTTTTAACAGTTCGCCCAGACGTCCTAAACCACGGGGTTCAATTAAACAAAAAATAATATAAACTAGTACGACGAAAACTAAAGTCGTTTGCGCACTAGACAGATTAACGAGGCGGTTGAAACTTGGCTTGTAAATATGAAACTATTTGATAATGTACACCCACCCTTTGGGGATAATCCGCAAGAATAACTAAACCTCAATGTCGAGAGTTCAACGCAACTGAGCACTCCTTTATTTATGATCAGACCAATTAACTGAAATTCCAAGTTTAATTCTGGCAAAATAATACACTGTAAAATACAGCTGAGTATTGACGCAAAAGACTAGAATATTTGAAAAGCTAATTGTTCAAAATTACCTATTCGTATTCATTTTTATTATTTTCGTAATATAAATTTTTTTTGTATAAATAATTGTCACTTCTTTAAAATATAATTATCCCAACGCAGTCTGCTTGACTACTATAGCTACATTTAATCAAAAATTTGAAATGTTATTCTTATTATAACTTACTCGCTGTGGGTGGGAAATAAAATTTTATCTCAACACAACATAACCCTGCAAATGCCCTGCTAATTACTCGGGATGTACAAATCCCGCGGGATCTCGCAGACCAGTCGAGCCAGTGAACGATATCGTGTACGGTAAAATAAAACATTCACGGGATAAACTTCGCAAAACACAACTTTGGCTCACGAAGGTAAATTGCGCTATTTCATTAATTTTTAAATGGATTTATTCCAGATTTATTTTAGCCTGGGTTAACTTGATATCTTTTCATTGAGATCTTTAGTTTATTTAAGTAACATTTTTTACTGGAATTGATACAAAAACAAAGAAGGAATTTCTTTTTAGATAGTCAAGTAGTGGCGTGTGTTCTCAACATATCCCACTCCAGGGATATTGTGTCCCGGCATTATGGGATATAATTTGTAGAGCGCGGGGCCTTTCAGCGGACGCGACTACCGAGGGGTTAATCCTTAGTGTTCGCTGAATATTTCAAAATGTAAGGAAAACTGGGTTTCTGGAAAATTGTTACATGCGGTTTTTTAACGTGTAAATTTACGTGTTATTTATAGTTGTCACAACACAGCAACGCTGAGTGTGTAAACCACTAGAGTATTTGATTGTCTTTAACTTAGTTTCAGACTGTGTTTTTTTTAATTTTATCACTGAAAACGAAACAAAACGCAAAAAAAACCGTCAATATAAAAACTATAAACCGTACTAAAACTTTCTCCGACTGTAACCGAAAAAAAACAACCACAAAACTGAAGACGAGGGCAATGACCGTTTTAAAGTCAGACAATTAGCTCGAAAACTTTAACAAGATGAAACCGCCATTCTAACCTCAAGAATACACAGACCGGTGTTAAAAAAATATAACTTTGCTCGTTGCACTTGTAAAAATGGCAGATACAATATCGTGTGCTATTTCGTAACACCCCCAAATGACCCCTCGGGGTGCAATTTCTACGTGTCATTGCTAATCTTCCTTTGTCCAAACGGGTTGCTCCTATCTTGGATCTTTTTTTAACATATAGGGCGTTAAAAATATATATTGAGAAAAAAAATACTTACAACTACTGTGTTTAATTAAACAATTTTATTTATTTTTACACTTGATTATGTATTCAGCCGTTTTTATCGGTAAACTGATTACATATTCTTTTGGATAAGCCTAAAAATATACTGTTTTCAATTATTTTGTAGTGTTTTTTAAGGATGGAATTTTAACCGGATATAGTATAGTAGTAATATCTAACAACAAAAAGGTTATTTTATATGATTACAGGTGAATGAAGATTCTGAGATAGGAACAGCCCTGGGCCAGCTGTAATAGGATTCCTGACGTCTTACTTAAAGAGCTTTATTTGACAGCACGATATTAGTGGCCGGCGATTATTGCGGTATTACACTGAAATGGAGAAGATATGTTACTGAAACGTTAGATATTGACAAGCGAAGGTAATTGCCATCTTCATTCTCTGCAACACGGCTACAATAATGTTCAAAACAACAAAATAAAAAAGCAGAAACAAAAACAACAAAAGCAAACCTGAAATCTTTGGGAGCGGTAAGAAAGGGCAGTTTTTCACTACAAACAGACCCATTTAAACATTAATTCACTGAAATAGGGCTGCGGCCCTTTGAATATTTCATTGTGGGCCCTTCATTTGGGTATAGACAAAACCACGGAACGGCGGCGACCGTTAGAATGCTAAAACAGAGCGGCCTAAAGGTGGGAAATTTGATTTGCGCGCCGAATAAAGGGTTATGATTCTTTGATTCAAGTAATGGAAGGTTTGGGTCAATTTAATTAAATTAGTTAACCATTGAAAAATAAAATACAAATGAAATTCGGTGTAAATATGAGTTAATTCTACTTATACGCAATAATTATTAAGTAGGTACCGGGTAGTTCAAGCTCTTAAATTTCTCATGCCTTTCTGTGCGTGTTAATATTATACTTGTCCATTTGTAAAGAGTTTATTCAGTAAAATAAAGGCTTAGCATTAGAGTTCATTAGACACGCCACGCCGCGGGCGGAGGCTTGTTTAACTGCTCATAATTTATACGCTGACTTCTATTGTAGCTTGTGTTTAAATGAAACAGTTTCCACTGGTTGTACGAATTGTAAAGTTTCGTTACTTAGTAAAAATAATAAAAGAAAATGATTGTTTTTACTACCTTTACATAATTATGTTGCTAGTGTTAGACCCTCAGAACTTTTTCTCGATAAGCAGGGGGAATAAAATACGTTGTCAATGTTTTGATGGATATGGGGGATTATGCATTATAACGGGAAAAATAACTATTTCTTTGCAGTACAATTAAACTGATCGGGGATCACAAAAAAAACATAACAAATACTATTTAGCCAGGTTTTCTATAATTTTTACCTTCAAATTTTTTCGTCATGGCTTTGTTTTATCCACCCATAGCGAAAATATCGACACTTATTGCGCAAGTAACAAAAAATGTCAAGTACAAATCTGGTGTTGCCTAATTCTGAAAAAAAAACGTGATTTTGTGGTAAACATGCAGGTCGCAGTTAGTTCAAGGTGCGCTTGAGTTATTAGATACAATATCCATTGTTTTTAGATTTACTGTTGTTTTTACTAGTGGTTAAATTTAGAATAAACAAAGGTGGTTAAAATCAAATAAAATTGTTCTACGTTAGTTCAGGTGAATTGGTTGAATAAATAGTATTTTATTTTCGCTAGATACTTTTTAAAATTTGGCACTAGTCAATATGGTTAGATGATTTAGTTTGAAAGTTTTTTTTTTAAATAAATCGCGGCTTAAACTCGTGACCTAAATCCCCTACCTTTTCTCATAATAAACAATAATCTCAGCCAACTTATTCATAAATACCAAAATTACAGTCATTGTTCTGCCTCGCACAAACTAAAACCGACTTTATGTCATTGCTACAAGGTACGAATTTCACTGTGGTAACATCTCCGTACTAGTAGACAGATGGATTATCCATCGAGTGTGTTGGAGTGGATTGTAACTATTGAGCGAAAGATTGTCGCGACGCAATCAGCTGGCAATTAATCCTAATGCTTCAGTGTCTCGCTGGTGAACGAGCTCGTCAAGTCGAATAGGGCTGCTAAATTGCTGCTGTCGTGTGGTCTGTTTTTTATAATAGCTGTTAGGAGAAGGTTTGTAAGAAGATTGTTAAAATATTGATATTTTTATTGGGTATTCTATATAATTATTTAACATTTATCCAGGTCAAATATCAATAACTTGCGTCTAGCGATTAATTTATGATCAGGAATATAAATAGTGTAGTTGTAATATTTTACGGTGGCTCAATCACGTTGTCTATTGTCTTTGAAAGTACCTTCTCTCGAAGATTCTAATGGGAATATGACTCGTCAGCCCTAAACTTTAGATTTCCAGCGGCACACAGCCCTCGCGTGAATTATCCACCTGGTAAGTGGCAGTCGACAGCAGTCGCACCGTCGCCGCATCAATAGGCTGAACGACTAAACGTGCCAGTGCCTCTTCGAAACTTTGACGTTGACACATGACACAGGCGAGTGACGTGTGTGACCCGCATAGCTAACGTTGTAGACGGGCGACGCTGGAAAAAGACGCGGCGGTCGACTCGTGCGCATTGCATACCAAACGAAAACACAGGATCAATAACCCACAGACGTTTTGTCGGGAGCCATTGATGGCATACAAATAATGTTAAAAAATCGGTAAAGTTTAAAGTTTTCAAGAAAGTATTAAACCTTAGTAGAAGAAAAATGAGTTGTGTTGTCTTAGTTAGTGTCTGCGCTAGGTTATTGAGTTTTTTTAGGTTTTCTAGATTATTTAAATTTATCTAACTTTAAATGGCATTAAAGGGTACACTGTCCATAGTTTAGAAACTAATACCGCTGTGCCTTGTTAATAAATTAGGTAGCAATCATTCGACCACCAATCCGTGTCCATGTACCTACACTGCACGGAGTATGGCAGTGAAATTGATACACTCATTTGTGTTGCAGATTACCGGCCGCCACTGTAATGCTGCGCTTTTCAAACTGTGAGGCTCAAAAAGTTGAATCAATAAACACGATTTGTGGGTTAGGAAAATTATAAAATCTTTATATGGGCATAAGAAATCGCAAAACTTTGGCATAAGGTTTTTTTTCTTTTTAAATTAACAATCTCTAACATTTTCACGAAGGGATCTTATCTGTTCAACAAAACATTTATTTCTAATCTCACATCATGATAGTTTATTGTATTTGCCGACAACTTTGACAGCGGCTGTCATTATTGACGGCCCGCGCACAAATCTGTCCGGATTACACTCACGGAATATTAAACGTGCGTGCTGGTTCATCGGACGGTCGGCACCCGCCTTTATACAGTGTCGCGTCCACGGGAAATACGACACAATAAGCATATCACATAAGGGTTACTATTGCACAATATTTGAGTATAGTTGTAGGTAATGTATGGTATCTAATGTGGAAAGTAGGAATCAGATGCATTAAGGTTAAGTTTTGGAGTCTGAAATGACATTTTAATGGTTTCGCCCATTACTTACGTAAGCTAAGAAAGGATAGTTTAGTTGAGTTTGATGCACATTATTGTCCACTTTATTCTTTAGGTAAATCTAACAGTACCTAGGCAGACTTCTTACTTTTAGGTTAAAGAACATATACCTAAAATACTGAATATACTGAAAAATAAAATACTTTTAATTCTTGCGAACCATTTGCATTATAAACAATTCTATTAAACTAAATTCCAGACTTTCATTTGTAGTTTCGTTGATTAGTTGAAACTAAATGTTCGTCACATGACTGCCAGCAAATTAACAGATAATACAATTATTTGAAACAAAGGATATTAAGTAATACATTTAATTTGACGTTGAAAATAATGTAGGTTTAATTTTTCACATACAGTTACGACTTGCAATATTAAAATTTCAGTTGTGAAAATTATTGACACGCAGTGGCCTGTGAGGGTATTAAACTCACTTTAAAAATATTTTAATATGTCTGTATTCAAACTGATGGAATGTTACTGTATGACCTATACAATATCGAACAGTTAGTGTAATTATATACCAGAAATGTAATTTAATCGAGGGGCGGATATGTATTTAATTCATTGCGTCACAATACAATAACCATGTAAGATAAATGTTTTAAACAAATTCAGATTCTGTCACAACCTGATCAAACAGTTTATACCATATTTTCAAACGTAATATTGATCAATGATACTTTAATTAAACTCACCAAACAATTTTATGGTTTAAGCCTAAGCTAAAGTTTTGGTTTCATTTTTGTGATGTGTGATCTGTATATTTACTATTTCAATATCAACAGCAATCTATCTTAGTTTATTAAGTCACAAAAACGCGGCTTGAGTTATCTATGATAGCAATTTAACAAGCTGTCACAGATAGACAGCTACTACGACCGGGCGATATAATTAATATTATCACCTAGCCCCATCACTATTATTCTCGCCTATTTGTCTCATTGAACGATAAGCTAAGCTCTTAAGCCGATTACCTACATCACTATATCGCTGGATTTGAACGTTACTAAATGTAATTTCATACTACACTCGATAGTCAGTCAAAGCTATCTAAAATACTAACTAATGTTTAGTACATGTATGAGTCTAGCATCATTACATGAACGAGTACTAATCATAAACGTGAATGTTTGGTTTATATATCCGCTATCAAACATTAAGTATTGAATGTTTCGAGAAAGTTTTTAAATAGAGAACAGATAGAAAATATTACCAAAATAAGTCAAATATAAGGCAAAGTTTTATTATAAGTTATATAACATTAAATATATATTTTTATACATGTGTAATTTCTCTTTGTAGTAAGACGTAAACAGACATTGTTCTTAATATTAATCTAAGTTTCCACACAAGGTCAACAAAGCACTAAGCCAGACGGTGACTTAAGACATTATAATATCAAATGGTATCATTTAAA
This sequence comes from Emmelina monodactyla, assembly GCA_916618145.1. NCBI lineage: Eukaryota > Metazoa > Arthropoda > Insecta > Lepidoptera > Pterophoridae > Emmelina > Emmelina monodactyla. The sequence continues at coordinate 2,117,408 of OU745300.1, forward strand.
TAAGAGCCTACTCCAACCAAAATGTTGGCAGTTGCTACTGGAGTCGTTATGGCATCCATTTATTTATATTACACCAGAATAAAGATCGTATTCCATATTTTTAGGCTTTTAATTTTAATTATGACGGGTAAAATGATATAAATAAGCCTAAGAAGAAAATTTTTAATTAATAAACGCGTAACTAATTGGCCGCTACAAAAGAGCCTCATTAAATTCGCATAAGTCTTAAGATAAGGTTATCTATTATAAGTTACATATTCCAATATTCTATACTTCGAAAATATTAAAGTAAAGTTAACTTCCTCGCTATCACAATTTAATTGACTATACCCATATTTTTCTACTGTAAACTTCCATCCAATGCAGGAATATTTATGCAATAATAAAGGTTTTTCTAAACACTTAAAATATTAACGATACGATATTAACTCAATTTCAAATATTCAAAATAACTTAAAAATTATAACTATTTGCCAGGCGTTATCTGTTCAGTCTCGAGTCTCGTACAATATCGGTTGGCTTATTATGGATACGCCTCCCTCCAGAGATAATTATTACAGTTTGAGGTTACGCGGCATCCGAGCCACGACTGGAATCTGACAGATAATCCGGCGATAAGTATTTAGAGGCAATCGGCAGCAACAATTCACTGACGCGCAGAAAAGCGATTCGATATTGTTTAGATATTTGTTATATTAAGATAGCTAATAAATAGCTAATAAAATCTAGATAAGAAATACTGCAATATGCTTATAATTTTTGTAGTAACTACCTTATAAAACCGCATTGGATAAGAATTTTTTTATGTTACAAAAATGGAATTTTCGATAGGTACTCATTTTACAGTAGAAACTATTTATTATAACAATTGCAATAATTTGATAAACATTTTCCTTCCTACTATTGTCCGGCCACCGAGAGAATGCGTTCCTGACACATTGTGTTTGACATAACGAGGTAACTTTGAAAGGCCGTCTACGAAAACAAACAAAAAAAAAGTCGTCTATTTTGACCCTACAAACAAATAATAAGCAATAAAATGATATTAAAACACACTGATTTTAAATTTTATAACTGATGGCTTACTGTAAGGGTAATAATTACTGATAAAATATGTATTTTTAAAAATGTAAACAACATCATATTTTCGTAGGGATGTGCTAAAAATATCAGTCAATTTTAAAGTTATCAATCAATTTCTAATAAAAAAGCAGAATAAGTAGCTTGGTTATAAAAACATGATATCGACGTAAATATGGATATGCTTGAAGCATAACTATTGCGGTTAGTGAAAGAAAATAAATCGGCAAATGTTCGATATGAAATAGATGAATTGGCTCTGCAGTACGGTCATCGGGTGCTGAGACTTATACCATATTATTGCCAATACAATGCTTTTGAGTTTCGTTTGTAAAAAGGCAGCAGTTGGATTTTCTTGCTAGTTCTTTTCGACCTTGGGCTTAGCTTCAAAATTAACGTTATACAAGTATCTATACTAATATTATAAAGCTGAAGAGTTTGTTTGTTTGTTTGTTTGAACGCACTAATCTCAGGAACTACTGGTTCGAATTTAAAAATTCTTTTTGTGTTGGATAGACCATTTATCGAGGCAGGCTTTAGGCTATATAACATCACGCTGCAACTATTAGAAGCGAAGAAATAATGGAAAATGGGAAAAAAAACGGCGAAAATTATTCATCCTTGAGGGCTTCCGTTGCGTGCGCTGCGAAAGCGGTTCTAGGAACCAAAAATAAGAATAAAGGGACCTTTTTACCGCGGGAAAACTGCGCATTCCCACGGGAAACCGACTTCTACGCGAACGGAGTCGCGAGCGGCCACTAGTCTTTAATCTAATTATTTACGTTCCTACAATAAAACAATACTGTTTCGATTTTGTTTTTTATTATTTTACCTAGATTTTAACTCGTAACAACATAAAACTATTTTTATATTATAAATAAAATATAAATAAGATAAGCAAGTTTTTTTTCTGTTGATTGAAAAATGATTTATCAATGTTGTTTTTTACCCCAACACTAATGGCATGTGTCACAAACGCAATCTCTCGGTGGCCAGACTATAGTGTGATTATTTAGCGTTGAATATCAACGTTCAGTGGTCTTCTTACAATATAATATATCACTTTATATAACTTCTAGATTAGAATAACGTAACGAGTTTATTTAACACTTTAAAAAACATTTATAATTCACGTAAAAATAATAATATAAGTAGCCCTTGACTTCGAAATTCACCTCAGGTAAAGTTCACACAGTACCCAATTTTGTTTCCCTAATAACTGAATAATCATTGAGTACACAAAAATACCTTAAAAAAAAGATAAAGCATTCAGTCCATCCTAGTAAGCACTTGTTCCGCATTACTAGATCCACACTATTCCAGCTAAATAAGTGGCACCGACATTTGGGCCACTAAATAAACCACGCCATTGTCTGTCAATCGTCACACGCGCGGCGCTATTCCGGGACGCGGTGGAACCGATCAGCAACTAATTAGCAAGCGATTAGCAATCGCGGTAAACAAGTTTATGGAAGACATTTTGCTGTGTAAATGGAAAACTAAGTTAGATGTAGGTGGCTATATAATATATGTTATAGTTTGGAGAGGAAGGATTTAGCGATATTGTTATCAACATACTAAATATGCTAGATGCTAAACCCTTTACATCCATCAAACAGATGTTTGAAGAACGTTTCAAATTCGGATTCTCTACATCAATAAAAAAATGTCCATACATTTCAGTTTAGTTCCGTCTTACTTTTTCTACGTTTTTATTTGCAAAGTTAACTCAAATTGAATAATCTTATTTGAATGTAGGTACAAGGCAGCCAATAAGGGCTATACTCGATTGCTAGCTAATCGCCGTCTCGCAACGCAATACGCCCGTAGATTTATTTCCAGACCGTACGGAGCTAATGACCACCGAGCTATTCCAAATGCTTTTTAAATGTATTTAAAACGAGTCAAACACAACTTGCGGTTTGTACCGTCTGTGTGTAGGTGCCTTTATCTGATACGACGCGTTTTGTTATGCAAATCAACTGTCAAAGGCCTTGAAGGAATGCAGGCTTCTGAAACAGGGCTTCTCGGTTGTCATGTAAACGTTATTGTATCACTATACTAAGGATAAATCATGACGCTGCCTGGTACTAAGGAAATGAAACTTCTATAGCAGGACTAAGAAGAATTTTACTGTATTGCTTTCTTAGTTACAGTACTATTTTAACTAAATACAATATAACGCTACTTGTACTTGATTCCATGCGGTTCAGTTTATGTCTTGCTTTAAAGATATAAATTGATTATGACAAAATACATTCTTGTAAATACATAGAACATCAATCTGTTAACCAAAATAACTTAATTTATCAAACTATACAATAGCAATTAACCACCCGTTACAATTTAAAACTAATCGCCCAATTAGCTAACAAAATCAATCATCGTCTCGTACAACGCGTAATATTGACATCAATCTGTATTGTCAATACTTATTTATAGAGGCGCCAAAACTGACAGCCAGCTATTTGAGGTGGGCCGGTTTTAGACAGTAGTGATGTAGTTTGGCTCAATATCGAATGTCCGTGTCGAGTGCTAAGCTCGAAATACATTGAATTAATATTTAAATTATGCGAACCATTCATTGTGCGGCAATGACATTACTTGTCATTTAACTGAATGCAAATGAGTAAATGTTTGAAGAACTCTGTGGTGCAGCGGTATATATATCTACCAGACTGCTGAGCGGATGGTTCCTGGTTCGATCCCCGGGTCGGGCCAGTTTCGTCAAAATAGTTTTTCGGAATTGGCTAGTGTCTGGGTGTAACTAGGTTTTCCCCTAGTCCATTGTGTGGTACCTATAGTACAAGCTCTGCTTAGTTTAAGGCCACACAGTGTGAGATGTTAGAAAAAAAAAAAACAAAAATATATTTTGTAGTATTTTCAGTTAGAGAACTTTATAAAAAAAAATGGAAATGCCTATGAGTCTAGCTAATTAAATAAAAAACATTACGATATTTATTAATGCAATTGGTAGCCAAGTTCCTTAAGAAGACTATATTTTCTTAAGACACTTCGCAGTAGTGAAGCCACGCGCAGTAGCTAATAAAGAATCAAAATCTGAACATCTCAAATCCGCATCCGTATCTAACATCACGCACATAGTTACCCCTCGTCTCAATCCGGTAGCTTGCATCCGGTGTCCGGTACATCCGTCCGATTGATAATAAACACAGGTACAGAGATAAGTGGGCCAAACACAAGAAACACGCCGAGAGATTCTATGACAGAGGACAAAGGGTATTTACATACACGAATAAAAGGGCACGAGTGTTTACATGAGATGACAAAGAGTTTTCATATATGAAGCTAAAGAATGTAAGCTCTATGTTTATCCATATACATATATTATTTAAATATGGAGGATATTTTTATTGGACAAATAATACAAAACGCAAAGATTGATAGAAAAAGTTGTTGAATTTCATCGTGTTTCTAGTTTTATAGCCATGAGGAAGATCAATCATTGTCGATAATTTATTGGCGGTGTCGAAGACGCGATACTATTTTAGATTTTACAATCTGCTCCCAACTGCTAATCAGAATAGGAATTTAGGTTTGTTCTACTGACTTCCAGATATTTGAACTATTTTATGACTGCAGATCTAAGGGCAATCAGTATTAAGTATGTTAGCAGGTAAGCGCTGTTCCATTTCCTTATTTCAAGGAATATAACTTTACACAGGTTCATAAGTTTCTTGCTTTAATTACCGTAGAAATAATACGTCTATTCCCTATATTTTTCTCTAGGTAATGGCTTCATCAACGGATTGAAAATACTTTTCTAGCACCGTTTCCATTGTCTTGTTGGGTAGTCTTAAATTTCTTTTTCTTTAGTTTTGCGATTGGTTTCAGTTCTGTAGAGTGGTACTGTTTCCAATTTGTGCTATCTACTGGATTGGGTCCCCCATCAATCACGGTAAACAGGGGTCGCCCACCTCGCTCGCGGCACTCATTGAGATTGAGCAGCATGAATCGCAATACATGTATTATATGCTTATGTCTTATATGGCAACTATTCATATTCGCATCTCTATTACAATAATGTCCGAATGAACTTCAAGACTATGAGTGGCTTGGTATGGAACAGGCGCCGCAGCTAACGCAATTGAGATTAACATTTTATCATGGTGTAATTTTAAGCGTTAAATTTTATAAAGTCAAATGTATTTCTTAAGATGTAGTTCAAAATCATTCTTAAAGGCTTATAAGGTAGAGTTAGCTCGCTGATTTAAACCAAACCTCAAAGTAAATTAGACGTCAAATCTTGAAGAGGACGCTTCGCTAAATTCGATATATAAACTTATGTCGCATAACTACGTCTATGACCAAGCTAAGATTTCTCCAAAAAAACCTCTAAAATATCTATTACATCTGCGGACAAAGTCGAACTCTTTAAAGCTTGTGCTAATTGATAAAACATGTAAAATGCTTTCAAGAATAAATAAGTTTTCCACCGGAGCCGAGTTCATAAAATACGAAGACTCAAACTTAACAACCTGTTAAGTGCCGAGTGCTAAAAACTTTCCAATTGGAATAGGAAAAAAATAACACGGATTAATCGGAAGCGGATAGATTAACGCTAAGTGCCGCTACCTTAAATAAACAAAAGATGGTAGAGAGCTCGAAAACATTGGATTTCTAGCAAATACTGCTGGACAATCTAATTTCAACTCTACGATACTTATAAATAGGGGCGGTGCGGATAGAAAATAGTTTTGTTTGAACACGATCCGCGTCCGCAGGCACGCTTCGTGTGACATATGACATCTGTGATAAGACGACGGCCTCACAACGATTCAATCACAAAAAACTGACTAGTAGCGTGTTTCAACACTTCAGCAACTTAATATTACATAATATTCAATTTTTATTGTACCTTAGGTTTAATGTAAAAGTAACGCATGCGTGGAAATGGGTTAGCTAAAATAGAGCATTGCAATTACAGTAAATTCAATACCATAGTAAATGTTTTACCCGTATTACAAACTTTGTTACAGCGTGCGATGTTAATTAACATTCGACCTTATTTCCCATGCAAACGTTTATTTTTGTCGTTTCTAAAATTATTAGGTACTTTTAAATTGCCATAGTCCTAGGATAAAAAATCCCTTACTGATAAGATCTTAGTGTTTCCAGTAATTAACCCGACATAAACATAATAATGAAGTGTTGAGGGGGTCGCGGGTCGCGGAGGAGCTATTACCCGGTACAAGGCTATAAAGTTGCCGGACTACGCAGATACTCATCTACAAGGGTGATTCTCTATTTTACCCAGGGCTTTAATCCAGTCCTTTGAAATCGCAATTGGAATGACCTTATTTATTAAATTGTTTTATTAAATATCAAATGTGTTTTTTCGTTTTGACCGTCATACCATTTCGGCTCTATGCAAAAGTTATGCCGCACGCAATGTCCATTTTTGCAAATTATTAGCTCGTTAAAATATTAATTGAAATATGTTTTTACATTGCATTGTACATTACATTGTCAGTCAGGTTAATAACATATTTATTACCAATATTGATTTCAAAAATCAATAAATAAGGTCGGAAGTGTCCTATCGGAACATTCCCATTGCAAGATACCCCATGCAGACATCCACAGATTACAAATCTGGGCTCAGCCGACCGAGCGAGTGCTAAGCCGGCCTTTACCATGTCGACAGATTGCCGACAAACTGCGGCCGAAACAATAACCACGAGGAAAGAAGGAGGTTGTGTGGACTGCCTCGGAGGTTGTACAGTTTGTATGTTAGTTTTGATAGAGCCGAAGCTGTAATTGTTTCAATCGAGGTTAACATTTCTTGATGAAATCACAAGGTAACAAAAAATTTTAGTGCCTTTGATTTCTTTTCTGTTTATTTTCTTTGAAGATGTCAAGAAGCAAGCCTGTTTTCAGGTTGTAGAGTACGAATGAAGCTTTAAAGATAGGTCGTATCAATGCCTTTGAAACTCGTAAAGCAATAATATAGGCCGTTCTATATAAAACGTGTCAATATCTAACGAGAATAAATTGAATTGATTACGAATCACTACACTATTGCATTCAATAGCTCGCACTAACAAATGCCCGCCCTCCGCACCACGATCTATCTAACGACATCAATCTTACACGCTTTAAATTCAAGCACGCAATCCAATACCGTTCCAGCTCTTTAATCACTGCGTGAAATCAAATAACAAGCGGCGATGGATATCGTGCTAAGTGTTTAGGATCGCGTCGTAATTTATAACGTGGTGCGAACGGCTAGATAAATGTGTCTGTCACACGTTGTAGTTGTAATATGAGAGTTTTATTATATGTGTTTATTTTGTAGCTTGTGTTTGATAGATGAATGGAATTAAGCGTCGTATATAATGTTTGTAAAGTTTATGACAAGGTTCGCAATCTGGTGATCGAATGCGAAGTCACGTGGTTTTTGTTTATAGTGATGCTTTTCGCGTTCGGCACAGATGTTAAAATAACGCAAAAATATGCCGAGTCAGTCATAATGTTAATTCTACAGTGACAAAATTAACCGCAACAACAAATGAAGCGGAAAATAAACAATTCGAAATTGTCGAATATTGCGATATCGACATCGACGCGACGTCCTTGCGGCACAACAACGTAACTCATGAATCGTAAATTATGAGACTGAGCTCGAATAAGTTGTTTTATTGCAGATTAAACGGCAACCGAATGATAAACACAGGGGATGATGGTGTCGGCCAAATTTACATTATTATTTTAAAAACTCTGTCTTGCGCGCGGGAGACTTTGAAGTAAATTGTAAATCGACCATTTTTAAAGTAATCGCTGAAATAATGTTGTAGTTATTAAATTAAACGATGGGATTCAAATTGTGAACCAAACGGTTTAAAATGTTTCCAGAATAAGTTTTTCGAAATATCCGCAAATTCATGAACATAAAATACCGCGGCACCGTCGCCCCCGCTAGTGTACGTAGGTGCACACGATAAAGGTGAATGCGGAAACTTTTTCACAAAGTATATTAAATTGCGTTTGTTATTTTAAAAGGTTTTTTTTTAGTTATTTTAATGAGAGCCAAGAGTAATAAATTTACTTTAAACAAAGTATAGCACACCCCCTTCGATTCGGTATCAATATTTCTACAGATACAATCAAAAATGGCGCTATTGTATCATCATTACATAGTATAAATCCAAGTCGCTAATTCTGTCTGTTTGTATGTTTGGCTGCTAACTCCTCCTTAACCAGTTGAGGGATTTTAACGCGGTTTTCACTATCCTTTAGGTATTTTCATTTAAATTTGTAAATAAAGAAAATTCTGATAAAGTAATTTTAAGTTAGCTAAAATTCTACTTAACGGGAACAAGTCGCGCCAAATTACACCATTGCGAAGCGTGGGCGGGTCGCTAGTTAATTTATAAAATGGCAATATATTATCAAAACTATTATAAATTGTTTCCTGCGGGCGTGCCCTTATTCTTGCGGCGTACCTCCGGCGACCCCCGGGACTATCAGGTAAGCGCAAATAGTACGTCGCCGATCGTATCAGCGTCAACTTTCTGTATCGATTCTGCGTATCGTTCGTTATTTATGAGCATTTTATTCATTTATTCCAATTCAAAATCGATTCCTATTCATCGGGGAATCTAGTTGCAAGTTGAGGGTACCGTCAAGTAGCAGTGGTAGGATATCGAAATGTCATTAAAGGTGAGAAGTTATTTATTGAAAAATCAATCATAATTACCTACACTTATGCATTCCTTATTTGTATTTATCTTGTCAATAATTAATAGCTGAATGCCATATAGATAATCAAGGCTGGGCCTTAAATCAAACCGTCATTAAATGCCCGACGCTCCAAAGCAATTTTAAATTCTGCATTCAAAGAGCATATCATAATATAATTATAAAATATGTCACAGCTTCATTGTTATGGCTTCTTAGGAAGGCTACAGACAGAATTACTCTTGACCGACATAACTATAATAACCGAGTTTAACTGCATTAACATAAAAATAAAAACTAAGTTTTATTAGCATGCATTTCTTTAGAACTTAAAAGTTTTTGTGAGATACAATCTAATCCACCATAATGCCCGCACAACTTAAAATGCAAATTGCTAAACAGTCTGCAAATCATGCACAAAATCAGTTGCAATTGTCTTTAAAAAGTAAACAGTTAAAGTTATTACCAAGTCGTAGAGCTGACACCAAGGTCGCGTCGGAATCATTACAAAACGCTAAGTCGCGACCGTATCCAATAGATTTAAGACCATTGAGCGCGCATCAACGCCTATTGTCAACCCGAGACAAAGTTTAGCAGTAATGCATGTTCATTATAAAAAATGTCATTTGTTAAACGACAAGTTGCATTGGACGCGCGAAGGTAATGTTCTTGGTAAAAATAATGAATATGCAATAAATGTTGCATAACTGAATGATATCTTATTTAATAAAATAGGTAAAATGAAGGTTTGTTAGTTAACTTTAGACCTTAGATCATTGTTTCCGTCATATGCGTACACGCAAGAGAATTAACAACAACCGGCCGTTTAATAGCTATTATGTTGTTTAATTATCTAATTGTTCATGACAATGACACACATAATATTTGTTAAAATAAACATAATTTAATGTAAAAAATACAAGTTTTTGGCAAGTTAGTTTGTAAATTCCAAAACGTTAAATTGTTTGTTATGCCGTTTTTCTCTGGCGCTGATAAAGGACTTTACTAGTGACTTATTACGTCATAAAACATCTGATCACATTGCACAATCGTGCAGAATAATCTGACTATGCATGAATCAGACTAAACCACACACCAACGTACAATAAGGCTCGCTAAACTCAGAAATAATTGATTCGATCGTTACACAACACATTGTGCAGACAAATTGGTGTGAAAACAGGCATGTAACACAATTGAATAATAAACAAGGCAAAAAGGACCTAATATTTAAATGGATAAGGTCTAAATTTTGAGGGCCTTGATTACAAAGAACAGTGCTTAGTGCAATATTGCAAATTAGAATACAGTTAGACAGGAATTAGGGTTGCTATTGCAATAATTTTACTCATGCATTAATCTGTGTGATAAAATCTATAAGTAATGTAAAACATTTTTATAAATTTCGTAGGCCGGTTTTAAAAATTAACGTTTAGCTTCATTAGTTAAACATACGTATACTGCCAGCCCTACAGAAGAGGCCTTCCGCGGTAATTAGCGCAACCTTGTCAAGTGTATGTGCACGCGCAGCGCTGTAACCGGGCACAGGTGCGAACTCTGTGACGTCATCTACTTACACATAACCCCACAATAAGGTGGCGAAACATAATTTTTGGAAAATTAACAATTGCTTTCAATATTCGGTGGGAGCATTTGAAGTTGAGTTAGGTACATATAACTACTCGTAGAAGTGTTGGTACTTGTAGAAAGTAATACTAAATAATAAACCGGCGGTAATAACATTATTATACTGATTATCCTAGTTAGCTCATAGTGTGTTATTTTTATTCAGAATTGATTTCAATTATATTCGAGTATGCGAGGAGTAAAAATATTTATTAAATAACTGAACTTTATACCTCTATTAAAATAACCTATGTAGTACTACTCTCTCCGTGGAAAATTCTTACAAGTTCCTAAAATTTCAAAATTACTTTCGTACCTGCGAAATTGTTTAATCTAAAACGAGCAGTATACCACAAGCGTGGCTCACATTTCTACGCTAACGTTTGACTTGCAAACACCGCGAATTGATAATAAGCCCGTTCATAGAATCCCAATGCGACGTATCGCTCGTAGTTATCCTCAGTATCGGCCCTTATTTGCATTACACGTTCAACGGAGCGTCTTTAGCTTTGTTTACATAGTTTGTGTATTTTATGGCCGGTCTAAAAGCAAAGGTACGCAACATAACCTTCAAGCAACAACTATGCCAAGGAGCAGAGCTTTGAGAATCATATGTTTACGTAATGTTGGCGAATGTGCAAATAGGACATGTCTTGATTATCAAATGTGCTTTTGGTAGAGATTGAATTTGGTGTGTAGGTATCTTTTTTATTTTCTGATGTCTTCGTTAATTTTATGTACCTACCTTGAGTTAAAAGTAGAGTGGCGTTTAACGGATGTTTGTTTGTATAGTAGCTCTTAAACCGATTTATCCTATTTTTTTTGCAATAAAAGTGAATTAAATAAGACTTCCTATGTTAAAAAAAATTGAGTCTATCGATAGTTATTACATAATATGAAAAACAAATCTTTCTTACCTTTCCCCATTTTATTCACAAAGTTACGAACATATTGCGTAATCTAAACAAACTGGGAGTCCCCAAAACAATTTCGCAAGCAGAAACAAATGGAACGAGCACAGTTTCCCAGCTAGAGCAGCAAATTGCACCGCGCAGTAAGTCCATGAACACTGCATCAAAATTTTACAGTTTTTACTGTAGTCGTGCTTTTACAGTGACTCGCTGGAATACCGGTTTATTATTTCAGTTCTATTTCGCTGGATCACTGTGCTTTTATAGTTATTAGGTTCGAAACTGAGCTTGAGATTTGCAATGGCTTTAGACAGAAACGCATAGTCAGAAACTTACAATCACTTATAATTTGCTGTCTTTCTTACAGCGATATATTGCAACGTCTTACACATCCGTATGTTTAACTTCAAAAAATTCGCAACGCAAATATTTACAAAAAAGAGGCCTGCGGGCGGTTTTGCCAGACGAAATGGAACTTCAACTGTCCGCCTCCCCCGGTGTCATATATTTATTTATTACTTCCTTGTTTATTTATTTACTTATTTAATTTGTAACGGGGTCGGGGAAGTCCTCCACTGTGCCGGTGTCAGACTGAGGTATTCACTGCGCTTCAGCGAACTCGAAACGACCGGCAAACTGAAACGACTTTATCACTAACATGAAACGTAAACTGCTACAGTTTTAAGGTGTCGCTATGCTCATATATGATAGTTTGATGAATTAATTATGTAAGAACTGTGTTTTGTGTCTAAAAATTAGTTTTAGCTAAAAAAAATTATATTTAAGTAGATTCAAAAAATAAATTAACGACATTGAATTAATACGCAATTAAATCTATCTGATCAACTATTGCAACCGAGAACGAACTCGTCAACTGCATTTATTTGCCTCACCATCCCTCCCAAATTACCAATTCCGACACAAACCCCGCGTCATTACTCTATTGAATCCGGCGCACTGTATTATCGGATAACAATCGAAAAATATATATCTCCAATGTTCGCAAACACTCGGGCGACTGTTGGTCCGTATTCAGTGATATTAAATTACATTTCGCTGTGAGCGGGCAGAGTAAACAGTATACAGTGATATCTGCTTCGTGACAACAGTATCAGGTAGGTAGCGTACACACAGCCCGAGAGGGCGGACTGGACGTGAAATAGAGTACGGACCCTCTGTGTTAAGTGTGTTGGATTGATTTAGTTTATTTTTGCGATTACCGCAAGGTAATCCTGATAGCTTAAATGATGAATTATTTTTTCATAGTACCTATAGTGCTTCTTCTTATTTCGATCTAGTGTTAGACCTTACTGACTGTACTGTCTTAATAACTGTTTTTGGTTTTGTTGGCCTTCTCCGTCAGGATTTTTCAAGTTACTCAACTTTAACGTTTAGTCACCTAACTTAGCCTGACGACTACAATGTGCTTTCTACTAAAAAAATAACCGTAACCCGTGCCTTCCGAAGCACCATGTGCTAAATAACCCCACGCCCTGTGTACTCCCCTCATTTGTTGACTGTACACACACCGACCAAATTCGTACGTACCTGCTCGGGCGCACAGAATACGTACATAGTAGCTACAGCAACCCCGAACTAGTTTATTCCGGTTAAAGGATTATTCCCAAGGAAGCTCGTCGAGGAATGCAACGTACGTTTAGATAACATCTTTTGATAACGTAGTGCTTTCGAAGCCTGTCGGCGGCAGCAACTGTGTAAACACCGGTGACGTATTGAGGCTGCTGGGAACACACAACCTGTGCATTTAATATGAAAATAATAAAACATCCGTTTAGAAGAAAGAAAAAAAAGTGATAGTAGGTATAATATGCTCTATGCTTAATTTAAACTCAAATAACTTTAATATAATTTTAATATGAAAATTACTACCTAAATGAGAAAAAAAGAGGATTTTGGCAAATAATATAGGATGCAATATTCGAACCACTTTGAATTTTCGAAAGGATGAAACTAGAATGCAGAAAAAATTGACTTATAACAAGCCTTAGTTATTTTATAGTGATTTATACACTGTATTCCTTGAGGCTTTTGGATCGTTTTACATTGCTGTTTTGCTTCAAATGCTTATAACTAACCTCTCAAGAGGTTGACTTAACATTATGAATTGATTACTTAGATTATTAAACTTTGAAGACTTGTAACCACATATTTTGCTTTAAATAAAATTATCACATCTTATCATTATGATGCCATTCTAAGAGTTAAAGAAAGCTAAAAAATTTATACGCTATTAAACTCAATATAAGTAAAGGATTCTCATCCAAATAGAGTAAGCTACACTGTTTTATTTCGCTATTGATTCTTTTCTATACAAATTGATTATTACTTACGATAACAATATCATTTTTTCGTGTAGCGATACCGTGTGACACACATACCCACACACACACATACCTAGACTTCTAACAACGATGACGAAATGGACAAAGTACAGTTAACATAAGAAATCTGAAAACCTATTAGTTTGCGGTTAAGCAGCGAAGCTAACAAGTGCGAAAGATCTATTACGTTACGCCAAGTAATCAAATAAAATATTAGGGCTAATTCTTAATAACTATAACCTTTGGCGAGAACACATCGGCATTTGTTTGTTGTTAAACCAAGTTGCTACCCCTCAGAAGTGGTAGGGAACGACATGAGTAGGAATTTGTTTGAAATTACTTACTCACTTATGTTTGCTGAAAGAACAAACTAGGGCAGCTTGTTCTCTCGATTTAAGTACCGATTACAAGAAATTAAATTTGACAATAAGTTTTGCGGACCGTACTCATGCACTTGTTCAAACATAACGTATGCGCACACGAAGCCTCCTGATATCCATCTTTGTCTACGCGACGCCCCGCTACCGGTACTAAACGCGAGTCAGAAGCTTGATCTCAAAGTTTTTTTTTTCTGAGATCCTAGCAAACGAGCAAGCGGGTCACCTGATGGTAGGTGATCACCGCCGCCCATGACTACCCGCAACACTGTGGGTGTTGGGGGTGTGTTGCTAAGCCTTTGAGAAAATTGGGCACCGGATATCGCACTTACCGAACGAAACGCAGGAACATCGTCCCTACTTCACGTCGGTTTTCTGTGCAATGGTGGTATTTCACCGGTCGAGTCAGCCAAGTAATCGCTGCAGACTCCAAATAATAAAATGTAGGTAATTTAAAAGAGTAAATGTTTGATTTCAATTTAAGAGTAAAGTGTCATTTGAGTCATAGATAATGATAGACTTAAAAATATAAACTAAATATGTAATTTGAGATGAGCATCGAATGCATCTACACAGTTTCCAAAATACTTAGAAGAATACGTCTACAGTTGAAATTCACTTTGACTTTATTTAAGAGAAGTTATATCGATATTTCCCCGACTGTGCCTACCTACCGCATAAAAAACTAAACACTTTGTATGCATACGACACCTTTCTGAGGCAACGGCGACGAAGCGGCCAAAAAAAAGGTATTGTCTTTCGAAATTTCGATTCAAATTTGTATTTATAAAGATACTTCTGTGTGGAAGATACTTAAAAGTAAAGTCTAATATCGAAAACAAATATTTTATATAAGTTTAATAAGCGAATATGAACATGTACCTGCAATTGATAGCAGCCAAGGACTATTTCATTTTAAATCAAGGGTAAATGAGCTTAATATTAACCGAATAGGCATGTAAGTTATTCACGTTATTGTTGCTATACGGAATAAATAAAATAATATTAATGCCATTACAATTTTGAGTTAATAACAAATAGGAGGTCTCAATCATTTTTTTTATATTATACTTTAGTATTTCAAACGTCGATAATGAATAACTTTTTGAAAAAAAAACTTAAAACTCTACTATTCATTACTATAAATAGCCATATAAAACTGCAGAGACAATATTTCTTTGGAGACAAGATTATTATTATTTTGTATAGAATTATTCATGATGCATGAATAATTGGGTTGTTTTATATAAAAAAACATGTTATGTTTGGATAAGTCGACTCATCGTTGTATTCGATTCATGTCGATTGTTTGTCATTCGTAACAATCGACTGATCGGCAAACAAATGGCAAAGAAATTCACTCAAACAAACAAACACGTCAGGAATGTTTGCTTGTATGTAATAATAAATGCTTTCGTAAATATTTTATGTGTTCAACCTGTGAAAGGTTGACAATAATTGACATTAATGGAAAATGAATCTCATGTATGTCTGATTATGGTGTAAAGTTGATCGATGTTGGCAAATTAGAAAATACACACTTTTTTTCCCATTAAAATCTCAAAATGATTTCATATTTTGGTCGCGTTTGCGTAGCAGTTGGTCCTATGAATAGTCTCTACCGAGCGAAGTTAACACATAAGGTAAAATGCGCTAAAATAGGTACATATTATGGAACTATTAATTTGTTTATCAAATTGACCGCAAACGAAGCGAGCAGGAAAATTATATCCCGTATTGTAATGGGTATCTTATTTAATTACATTTGGCATTATTATTGTATTGTTTTATGTTATTTTAACAGTATTTTCGAGTTTTATGTCCCTTGCAAAGACTCAATCTACACTAAAATATGATTTATTAGCACGTTTCGTTCTTTTGTTAAAGTCTTAATCGCAAGAATATATCAAGCTGAAAGTTACTGTATAGATAACAAATCCATGCGATTGTTTTGAGTATTCATGAGAATTCAATAAAGTAAACGAATTCAAAAATAAAATCAACGCATAGCTTAAGAGAACTTATTTCAAGTGATTTTACTAATATCTGTAGTGTCTAACAAGTCGGCATTTATTTGTGCTGTACAGCAAAGCCGACTTGTCGCGCAAAACACAATCCAAAACGAATGACTCGATCGTTAGTGCCACATGAGTAAAGAAACTGAACAGAGACAAAGCTACATACGAATGCGCTGTGACAGGTACATCACTACAAGTGCAATGCGTGTGTGTGCGTGACCACTGGCCGCTTGTCACGTATGAGCCGAAACCGCTTCAAACTAGATCAGCCAGTGGTCAATCTCAGGGCGTGCAGGCGTGACGCGACGCTCGAACGTTGTGCGTGTTTTGTTTTTGTTTTCGAGTTTCTCACATAATACGTAGTAATACTTTTGTCCCTGCGTTAACAATGAGTACAAATGACTATAGATTTAATATTCCAGAAAAGAATGGTTTAGTCTATGTATCGGGCTATTTATACAGAAAATGTCTGGAACATCACAAATGTGAGAAAATAAAAGCCTATGTTAATAGATCCGAACAACCCATAAATATAGGAAAAGATTCTTTTTTTTGCCATTATAAGGACTTTAATGAAGGTAGTGTGAAATCAGGTTTTTTGATAATACCTCCTGACAATTTTATTGAATTTGTTGAATTGCTTGAGCAAAAATTTCGCGAATATTTTGATCTTCATATTAAAAATGTTAATATTGGTAATGACATATTAGCACGTTTGCAAGATTGTACATTTCATATGCCATGTGAGTGTTTCCCATTGGTTTATTTGAAAAAACTTTATATTAGATTTAAAATTTATCATTCGATTAAAAGACACAACAAATTATTTAAAACCCAAAAGTAATAAAAAAAAATATTTAGAGTATGTAATTTGTAAAAAAAAACCTATTTTAATAAAAAATTTGAAAAAAAAGTACATTTATATTTTTAATTTATTCAATTGTGCCAACCCTACCAAAATAGGTATAAATTTTGCTAGCTCTTTAGAAGCTTTGTCTCTGTTCAGTTTCTTTACTCATGTGGTTAGTGCTCCGCCGATTCTGACACATACTGTACTTTATTTGCTTACTAAACAATAAAAGCATCTCCACAACACAAACTCGACCCTAACCACCTGTGTGATAAAACTTAATTTCGCAAAGTACTAGATTTGGAAAGACGTTTCTAGTTTCAAATAAAGGAGTTTCTTCTTAAGTGCACACGCAATCATAATTGAATAACGTTCAAAATTTCTCACGGTTCGAATATTTATAAACAGTTGCGTGCGTTCTGCGGTAACTTTGATAATAACAAAAATAACTTCTAAAGATTTGGCGGACAAATCTGTACAAGTCACCGTCTCTACCGAGTAAGAAACTAATCTATTAGACAAAAAGTATTACAGAAATAACTTATTGTTTTTTCGAGTTCTCATATCGGTCAATGTCGGGTTTGCTTTCGATTTCTACGAAAATAATCGCGAGTTCAACCGCAAATCTGCGTCTACGGCGGTCGTCCTCGGCGGAACAATGGTGAAGTTGAGGACAAATTGTCGCCAATATGTCACTAGGAGTCGAGGAAAATTGACTAGCGAATAACAGCAAATCACTCAGTTTATGCATGACTATCGGTGACGTGGCCAATAAACCCAGCAAGCGAACAACTAGCGCAGTTTATAGAAGTATTCTTTAATAAGAAGATTTCCAATGCATTCTGATAGTTATCGAATATGAGAACAGTATCGGAGCTGCAGTCGGTAGCCAATTCGACACATCATTCGCACACGTAGCACACAATGCATACCAACCACCATCACCTGTGTGCAATTGAATTCATCGAATTGAGGTTTCCTTGAAGCCGGCATATCGCCGCGTTCTATTTCAGACTCTAACTCAAGCTGAAAACGGTCTAGATTTGTGTGGTTAGATAAAGTAGTGACCTGGCACATGGTAGGGGGTCGGGTTTGACGGCGGCAGCCAGTAGGCGGCGCTGATGGGCGGGTAGTTGATGGAGTTCCCTGCGCGCGCGCCGCCCGCCTTGCCGCGAGCACCGCCCGCCTCTCCGCGCATCCTGAGCACTGCACTGCACTCACTGTCACATGACGCGTCTGCACTGAACCGCGGCCGCGACAACACTGACTCGACCACGTGCTCGCGGTGCGCGGGCGCCGGTGCCCGACCATCCGTCATTCTTCGCCTACTTGTCACCTCTGCCCCCCCCGACCCCCCTAGTGCTAGGGGAGCTAATGAGCGCCGTCCTGCGGCGTCACGTTACTGCTTTGCATTCGACTATTGTCACATATACCTACTGCATACTCTATACGAGCACCTTGAACAGTTATTACAAGTTTTACAGCTCGGTTAACCTCTATGTACCGGCTGACTTGGGTTTTGAATTATGAAGGAGTCACGTTAAACCTACATAAAATCTCTAACCAAGATTATGGCGACTTCTGCTAAACTTTAGTCCGATCCAAATCTTCCCTAAAGGTTGTATGTTTCATGTTGAGTTATTTATTGGCACGATTGACAGTACACATACATACTGACGATTCCTTTGACGCTTCAAGTTATTATTAGAAGACAATACTTTGTCGACTTGAATGTGTGCGTGTAGACACAATACTTGCGCATAAGCATATTGTATTGTCGCAGAGTCGATAAGTGAGTAAAATATCGAACATTACGCAGAACATGTTAAGTGAAAAATCCTTGAAACCAATAGAAATATGGTACTGTCATCCATTACAATATAACTTCAACGGCTTACGTAAGTACATCATGTATCTATTAAGTTTAGGTATAAATAAGATGGGTTACAAAAGTTTTCTACTGAACTCTAGATTAACATTTTCGACTCATTTATGTTATTTTCTTACATTAAAACAAAAAAAACTTTGAAGAAATACGTATACCCAACATAATAATAATGATAGTGTCGAATCAATCACAAGTAATCACAACGCGCTCACGTATCAAAACGTAACTCGATATCCACTCCGGCGCACCGAAGCTATTTGTCATTTGTGGTTACGTGTAGCAGGCTAACTGCAGATGTAGATTAATTATGCAATGTCAAGGTATTATAATAATGTATTACTTAATTACGGCATAATCTAGATTTATATAAAGACATTAGTCTTTATAAATCTGTCACCACAAATTCAATTAACTAATTCTCACCGACTGCCTACCAAACTAAGTTTCAACAATTAAAATAATACAAATCCAACAAGATTTTTAGGCCAGAAGAAATTAGGTATGTTTTGTATCACTCTGTATAATCTAGCTCATTACTACATAACACGATCCTTGAGCCAGTACCTACCTGTTATCAGTGTTTGGCTAACATAACATAGCTAACACAGCATTAACGACACAGAGATTAGGTAAACGTTTAACACCGTTTTTAGGAGGCTCATACACACGAGGTCAATGACCTTGGGCATTGTCTATGGTGAGTGTAAGCCACTTAAGAATGCGGCACGTTTAAGTAAAGACTACAGGTACCTAATGAGCTTTAAGCGATATGTAACCTAATAACATAGAAATGGGTCAAATAGACTCTTTGGGTAATATTTGGATAGGTCAGATGTACCTAATATGCAAAGAGTCAGATTTCAATCAATCAATATCTGTATGCGAAATATTGAAAAAATATATACCCCGTAAAATATTGTTACTCATTGAATGGGTTAAAATGAGATGTTAAGAGTAGAGATGTTAATGTAATATTCAAGGATAACTCACCGGCATACTTTGCATTTATTGATATACATCAATGTTTGCATTTATATCTATTGACATTAAAAAGGCTAAGTTCTAGTCAGTAACAGAGTTAACTATAAGTCACTTATAAATTGTTTTTAGAAAGTTGATTACTTAAAGTCGACGATATTGGTTATAGTGGTAGTAAAATTATTAATTTTTGTTTGGAATAAAAGTCAAAAATGAAACAGCAGAATTTAAACTTCATCACGTCGACGAATCATAAATTTTTCGAGCTCATGTCATATAGATTGTAAAATATTTTACATATCTACGTAGTCTAGTAGGTAGTGGAAAAGTAAAATTTAAATTCAATAACATAAGCGTTATTTTGAATTACAGAGTAGCACTTACCGTTTCTGTTTTCACTGTCAGCTGGCTTCATCTGAATGGGATGGTGCATCTGGAACAAGAAAATAGAAATGTTAGATAATGGATATTGTGAATACAAAACCAAAAAATATGCAGGACAAAAAAACAAGGAAATGTATAAATGAGTAAATAAGTAGGTATTTTAAAGGTGTGTCAATTTTTAACTCGACTTATTCTTCTACTGAAGAACATCTTTGCTTTTATTTGCTTGAAAATAATATCAAAGTCGACTCGGTAATAAGTATTCAAGAGTAAGATCGTCCAAAACGGCGTAAAAGAGGATCAAGTTAGACACTTCGCAACTATAGGACAGCTTTAATTTCAGCGCCATCTATCCGCGAAGGTAAGAAGCTGTGTGTCCCGACAAACCTGTCGCTCAATGATTGATGATCACTTAGCGCTAATTAGATAAGGGAGCGATCCCAACACTGAAATCTGGGTTAATACGTAGTGATTCATGAGATTCTGCGAGCTAGTTACAGTTTTGAAGGTCTTTGTGGCTGCTAATGTGGTGAGCGAGGCTTTCAATACCAGCAGATCGGCTCAATTAAACTAAAAGGTAAAATTGTGGTTGGGTATTTAGATATTCGACTTAAATAAAAGGATCTATATAAACACATTTGAAAGACAGCCGTCTATGGACAGATGATGTACTGTTTGTTATTAACAAACATTTAAGGATAAACTGTCAAATTTACAAAAGTAAATTGCTGCAATTTTCCTCACATTGATTTCCTGACTCAAAAATAAACTTTAACTACCAACCCATAGTTTAGATAAAATTGAATTAAGACTAATTTTAGTGATATACTATTGTAGTCATCCTAGCCCAAACAAAAAAATCGCAACGTCTATTCCGACCGTGCGATAGTATAACTCCACTACTGGTTAAACATTTTTACTCCCTTAACGTATATTGTGTACCTGCGTGTTTGTGAAAACACTACACTCGTGTTTCATATAGAGATAATAGACTATGCAGAGTCTGTTCAAAAGAAACAATTATATTCTAAAGCATTGTTCGCTAGAGTCGTCTTTCATCGTCGCTTCAGGAATAAGCTACGCGTCGAGTGACGCGAGAAATATAGCTAACTAACAATAGGTAACGTAGGTGATGTGTTGTAGAGAAAAATGTATGGCAAACGAATGGAATGCTCGTAAATATGAGCAAATATTAAAGACCTCAATGCTACCTATGAACAATTAAATGTATATTAAATAAATTTACATATTTTAAAGCTTTAATGTTAAATTTACAGTTTTGCTCCTAGATTTCACTGCGAATAAATGTTAAATGTGCGAGTTGAAACCAAATAATAAGTGTGGTCTTATATAATGATAATTTGCAGTATTTGATCATTCATACGATAAATGAAAGACTAGGTACATTAGAAATAAAGGACATTCTCCCAATAATTCTAAGAATGCCTACATCTATCTTGAATAGACAGACAATAGAGAATCGCATCAAAAAACAAAAGCAAATATTTGCTTTTGTGTACGCCAATTGTTTACTAATTTCGCGGGTCGTATCCGTCTCTGTGTCTGTTTGGAAATAATTTAAATTCCGAATTCGGCCATTTTGTTTGCGTTGTGTATGTAAATAATTAACGCATTAATACACAGGTGGATTGCCAGCGTCAACATTTTCTGTCAACGTTTATCAACGATAGCGTCGATAACGTGACTAAAATAGGGTTAAAATATCAAGCAAATATGTCACAGCACATTATGGTAATCGGCCTGTATGACACTAATTTAATGAATTGATAATTACTGCGGGATTCACTTTTAATGAAGTTGACTTTGTGAATCGGCTTCGAAGCTTTAATTAAAGCCGATAATTTAAACACTGGTTACTTTGCATTGAAATTCTGTAAGCTAGTCCAACAAAGCAATGCACGGATTAATTAAATTACCGAACATCGAATATATAGAGGTATATTCAACTTCATATAAACCTATGATAACTTTAAATATAAACCATTGGTTATGCGTATTTAGTATTTATTTACAAATACATACGAAGAAACCGCTCATGTTTAATGGGCGATAACTCAAAAAGCAATCGTTTCGGTAACGATCATCGCCACCGATCGGAATCGTGATTTAGGCAAATCGGCGAGTACACCCGCGGGATTTATCCAAATAGCCCCCGATCGAGCGACAGTTAAATAAAATATCACACTTTATTGGCGCCGGCGTCGAATTCATGTAATGGGGGGAAACGCACGCGGCGGGAAATATGGTGCGCGTCGGGATTAGTGGAATAAATGAATAACGGCGATCAAATACATGCCTACCTACATGGCTTGTGTGTACGCTAGGAGAATCTAGGTGATATAGTCGCACGAAAGAAAGTATTTACTGAAAAGTTTGACGAACGTGTTACTACTTTAACAAAAACTGTATTTTAAAAGACACCATAGATCAAATGATTTTTGTCAACTTTAACGCGGTATAAAATAACTGCAGACACCACAACCACTATTGTCAACCATTTTTATTAAAACATAAATTTTGTTGGCACCACTGATACGCAGTGTGTTGCAGTTTTAAACAACTCAATTTAAAGTTGCCCTGCGCCTGACAACGAAACTAAGGGTAAACCCATACATCTAATACCAGGTGAGTTTCTACTAAATTACAAATTAATTTTAACGTGCTCGCAACATGTGCCTAACTAAAGCTACCACAAAAATGGTAAGCTACCAAATTGCAATACTATTGCCATGCCATGGCCATTGCTAGGGTAAAAAAACCGATCATCACTCAATCGCTCCAGATCGCAGCGCGACGTTCGATCTTCAGACGCAACAGTTTATAAATAAATGACGCATGACGCGCACGCGCCAAGTTTGCGGGTCCGCGGCTGACCCGTCCTCATTAGTGACATAGCGAATTAATTTATATATACACCCTGGCGGGGAACGGGCACAGGCGGCGGCGTGAGCGGCAGCGGGGAAGTAGCGTGAGCGGGTTGGAAGTTAAGGTTATTTACTTCTAATTAATCAGAGGATTAGCTGAGTTCATATTTATTAATGGTTTTTCAACTCAAAATACTATATAACTCATAGCAAGTTCAACCCCTTTTATGTCGATCAGTGTAGAGAATCATTGAATTGCACGAGTACAAAGGATCGTACTAATAAATTGATTTAGCGAATCACTTATAAGTTGGTGGTAGCTTAACCGTTGATCAGTGCTTTTTTTAGTTAGTCAGCCTTTTAGAAACAAATGTTTCTTTTTTAGAAAATAACTTTTTTTTCTAAATATTACCTAATATTTGTAGTACCTATGTTTAAGCAAAATATCTTTCGAGAAAGGGATAGCACAGCCGTACCGCTATTTTGCTCGATGTGCCCCCAGACAAGATACAGTATTTTATCATGTGAGCCGTAAAATTCACTTGATGGTCAGTCTACAACTATCAACTTGTGTAGCATAGGTGCAAGTGATATAGTTACAGTTACATACAGTAAAGCATCGTACAAAACGAAAAACGAACATGAGCTATTTTTAAAGTATTAAAATGTTTCCAGAAACCTCTTAAATATTTCTTTCATTTTACATTTCTATTTACGTTCTTCAACAGAAATAAGGATGTCAATTATAAAAAAAGGTACAGCCCGCCCACCGCCAATTGGCGAGCCTAAAACGCGGAATCAAAGGACGCATTAAGGCTTATTACACGCTCTGCGGGTCGTTGGAAAAAAGGCGCTTTTGTTTCTGTGCGGGAAATAGCCCAAAATACTGGCAATTACAGCGAGTGCCGTATTGTCCCGATTGATGGCTCGGTTCGGGTACACTGTACAACAACGTAGACAACGGTATTGAAAACAGGCGAGAAAATAACGGTTCCGATCTTGGTATCTTACTTTAGACAATCATATATCGAACATTAAGTTGATTGTTTGTATGTGTTTGTTTGGTTAATTACTTATTTTTACAGTATACAGAAAGTAAGTACCTGGAAATAGTACCTATCAACTTACTTTGACGTGCCGGTAAGGTAAAAATAAATAACAGTCGTAGAACAAAATTCATTATATGGACTACTGCAGACTTCAGGCGTCATAATTTAAGTCTAATTTCTCACACTTCCGGATTTCCCACCAACTGTTGTAGGTTGTACATAACAAAGATCACAAGAGACAGTGCGGTCTCGCACCGGGTCGCAACAACTGCCTTCACCTCGATGAATATTAATTGATTTCTAAATCTACCTCTTACTAGTGCTGTGGCGAAAAATACCAAAGTTAATTTAGGTAGATGTTTAGTAATATTTCATGGTAAGTATGCATTAAAACAACGTTTTGAACAGCAATGGTATATCAATTGTCAGATACATTTTATTCAACTGATAAATTTATGTCACTTCAACCATAATATGTAAATATTCGACGTTAAACGAGAACAGATATATTATTACATTCAACAGATAAGCATAGGTACTACTTGAAAAACCAGCCTTAATGGTATTGTTAAATTTTGATACGTAGCTGTCACGAAATAAGTTCATCGCCATCCAACATGAAACGGATCCGAATTTATTCAATTAAATTAAAACAACTTTTATAAAGTAACTTAAAATACTTTTATACTTCAAAACCAGAGTTAATTAACAAGTATCGTTTCAAAGGCTGACATTTTTGAAATTTCATTGGGCTAATAAAATTATTGAGTGAAATTCTTTTAGCAAATTGTTCGTTAAAGTAACATCGGCCAATATATTTAGGAAGCCAATTTACTTAATTTTGTCAAGAGTGCTTTTGATGTTTTTAAAAACTCAATAAGTGTCATTGCAATTAAATATTTAATTTAGGTATGTAATACGAACTATAGAAATTAATAAAAGTAAGCTGTGCATATAGTTTCATAAAAATTATTATCTACTTAGGTATAAAATTATATGAGTTGGTGGTGAAGTGTGTTGCAAAATTTTAGTAAATCGGTCGTTATACGTCAAATATGTCGTCTTTACAAACTATCAAATTTATTAAATATCCAATGATGTTTAATTTAGGTTATCTTATCTATACTTATAATAAATCTGTAGAGAGGTCAATTCTGTACATGAAATATATTTCCAAAATAACTATCAGGGGGTGATTAGGGATCGATACTGATGCCAAAAATGCAATCAGTAAATTTTTTGTCTGTCTGTCTGTCTATCTGTCTGTCTGTCTGTCTGTCTGTCGGACCGTTATAGAAACAAAAACTACTGGACGGATTTTAACGAAACTTGGTACAATTATTCTTCATACTCCTGGGCAGGTTATAGGATACTTTTCATCACGCTACAATCAATAGGAGCAGAGCAGTGAAGGGAAATGTTGGGAAAACGGGAGAAGTTACTCCATTTTTTAAGACTCCGTCGCGTGTGCAACCTTGATGGTTAAAGCTACACAGAAATCATGTATGACGGAAATGTCCTCCTTAAAATTATATGAAAAATATCCCACGAGAGCATATGTCCATATTTTATAGTTGACTCACAATAACACGTGTAACTCCCGA
Organism: Emmelina monodactyla; assembly: GCA_916618145.1. NCBI lineage: Eukaryota > Metazoa > Arthropoda > Insecta > Lepidoptera > Pterophoridae > Emmelina > Emmelina monodactyla. Next base: position 2,143,101 of record OU745300.1, read on the forward strand.
TGGCAAGCAGTTTGATGCTGTCTTATCATATTTGTCTACTCTTTCGTTTCAAAGTTGTGTTTTCAATTCGGATTTTTTATAGAGTACTTCACTATTTCGGCAGATAATTCAGTGGACTCAGCTTATTGAATATAGCTAAACATATTACATACTAGCTTTTGCCCGTAGCTTCGCACGCGTTGAATTCGGAGTAAAATCCCTTTCCCTATACAATGTTACATATTTTGCAAAAAAAACATAGGCACAGACAGAGAAAGCGACTTTGTAGTGATTATAAAGGAACTTTCTTAAAATGGAAGATTATCCGCCGATTTGTGAATTAATAATGTTATGTCGAGTAACTTTTGTAGGATATCTTAGTGATAGTGATTGATCATACAAAATACTCAAATATCAATAGGCTCAATGGGTACTTACATGACAAATTTTTAAATTCCTAATTTAGAAACCGGCGAAAAATGGCTTGGCATTTTTTTTTAATCCTACTAATATAATTAACGTGAATGTTTGTCACTCTTTTACCTAAAAACTACTGAACGGATTTGGATAAAACTTTCCAGTAATATTGGTTTATACATCAGAATAACACATAGGGTACTTTTTACCGCGGAAAAACCTTTCATTCCCACGGGGAACCGATTTCCACGCGAACGGAGTCGCGGGCGGCCACTAGTTGCTAATAAAAACCTCAAAGCATCCTTCCCATGCCCGTATTATCCTGAACCATTTTTTTCCCAAATTTGCTACGTCGTCAGCAGCAAGCGCAATAGAAAGAAGCTCAGTACCAACTTCAAAATAAAATCCTCAAGGAATTTCCGCAGAATCGCGTCATCATACTAAACTATTGCCGGTCAAGAATGAATCCGTATCAATTTGGTATAATAGAGCCATTCGTATTTTGCGGCGATGGGCAAAAACCCCGAAACGATATGAGCCGGCAACCACCTGAGTGCCACTGAGCATTTCTATACAATTGCGGAATCGCTTGTCCGACTCAGCAAGTCGCCAAGCAGCCGCGGCGAATGAGGAAATCAGCTTAACGATATTGGACGTTTTTAAACGGGAACAGCTTACTACGGAAAGCATTTAGTAGTTTTGGTTAAATGTTTAGTGATAACATAAAACTTATTGATGTATGAAACTCAAACAAATGGATTTGGTGTTTAAATATTTTCAAGGTTTTTTTAGTAACATTTTACATAAGGAGTTTAAAGTAAGTTTTTTTATATCAAATATATATTGGTAAATGAATGAATAACTAAAAACATTAAATAAAAAATCAATAATGCATAAAAATATATTTCAGAATTTCATTTAGTTTCAAGTTATTTATCAAGACATAGTCCAGTCGATAGCACATAAAATATTTCACTACTTTAATATCGTCGCTTAAGACTCCATTCATCTTTAAGCTGGACTATTGGAATTCTTCTAGTCAGCATCAATAACTCGAACAATAAGCTGTGCTATATAAAACTAATAAATAGCTTTTATTAAAGCTTCGAGGCTTTCGATGTAAATGTACAATAATAATTATTGAGCTTTTTATAAAGTTTACTTACTAATGAATGAAAAGCGAACACATAAGAGTATCAGTTAGAATACATTTAAAAATTGACAGTCTTCATAGCTAATGCAAAAACACAGAAATACCTCACCGTCTAGAATAAAGTATTTTTTTTACGGAGTTTACTTATTATTTTCATAAAAGTTTTTGATTATAAGAAACCTACATTTTGGTGATAAACCTAGTTAGGGCACCGGGAAGGTCGACTTTGCTGCCAATGTCCACACCTCACGCCACGCCAACCCCGTCAATTTACATTTGGCGACTCGCAGTCATTCTACCATTTTGTGGTCCAAACTTGAGGGCTTCAGTGAAATTCGCATCAAACTAATGGAGCGTACAGGATGAACTGCCAAACTTCTGGCAAGAGGCTTTTTTCTACTGTTTACGCGCCACCGGCCGACGCCATTTGCCAAGCTGTACGCTGAAGGTTCTACACCAAATGTCGCGGAAATAAAGGTCATGCGACGGTCGTTTTTTTCACATGCTCCACTGGTAGTATATGATGGCTGAAATACCCGTTATTATACGTGAAGGTTCACTTTAGAAAACTACGTCGTAACGATAAAAAGTAGTCAAAACGCGTACGCAACAGAAATATTCCTATTGCCGTTCATGCATGTAAATTTTTATTGCCTTTATATAAAATCCTTTGAAAGAAAATAGGTATACAGAAAAATGTATCTAAAATAAGCTATTCTCAGCAGAAAGTACGCACTCCAACCCGAACAAAGTATTATTGGAGTGGAGTCTGGACTGGCGACTCGGCAAGAGATTCCAGACGACCCTTATATTGAACCATCGGAATATACCGTATTAGTTTATGTCTCTGATACAATTGTTAGAGAGATAAGTATCAAGTCTGAGCACCGAAGTTTATCAAATAACAGTCAACTGCAATGGTATTGCGTCCTAAAATAAATGTGGAAAACAGGTCTAAGTGAGGCGGGAAAGTTTGTATGGTGGAGCGACACGCAAGCTAAAGTGAAGGTAAAAGCAAGAATTATAGATATATGGTCTTTATATTTACATAAACTTTTGAGAAAACTTTCCTTTGACATCTTCATACAAATTTCATATATATTCCAATAAAGACAAAATTTAGGTTAATCCGTTCGTCTTTACACTACTATTCAGAAGGACCTCTTTGAACTTGAAGTGTGTTGGTAACGATCTTTTTCAGTATATTACAAACTTCCACATGGATTCGTGTAGATGTAAATATTTTGTCATATAAAGGGTGCTCATTTCAGATAAAATAATAGGTGACTATAAATGGATCTAACGATTAAACGAATGCATCATCGTGTTGATAAATAAGTATGCAAAAAAAATATTGAATTAATCATAAAACAATTCATTAAAATCGCAAAAAACGAGACTCAATCAAAATGCGAAAACGTGTTGCGATACGGATTTCAGATAGTAAAATAACCATACGACTACAATATTAAAGTGTAGTATAGCTCCCAACATGTTATTACGAAACATCAAAATATGGTTACACGTTTTACGTCGACCAATATTCCCTGAACTACTATTTAAATTCTACCGTCTCTCGATTTAACCTGATCACGTACCAAAGTTACTGAAACCAATTAAAGCACACACTGTATTATTCCAAATCGTATGATAACTTCATATATAATTCGTTGTCTGCGAGTTCCATCCTGATATTATCCTAACAAGAGTTAGAGGTATCCTTTCCTAACAATTTTACATTGATACTTGACTGTGTTTGGCTGGCTTGCGAGCTTATATAACTTTATGGGGAGTTGGTTGGTTGGGCAGGTCTAGCTAGATTGGTTACAAGATATATATGGTACTGATATAAAGGTATGGTATATGAAGACGTATGTTACGAATCTAAAGATTGAAATGATAGACTATCAGCGAGCAACAGTCTGGTTTTGAGGAAATATCCACTCGCATTAAAAGTTTACATCAAACAGTTCTAAGTTAAGACTTCACTGGGCCAGCGTTCCTGATTTATTGGTTTAGAATATCAAAATTAAAACCATTATTAAAATAAAATATTGCTTCCAAATGTTCAAAAGGATTTTCGCAATAAGCTATAATAAAATCAAATAGTTGCTGTAGTTATATTTTATTTTTTTACTAGAGGCCGCTCGCGACTCCGTTCGCGTAGATGTCGGTTTCCCGTGGGAATGCGAAGTTTTCCCGCGGTAAAAAGTTCCCTTAATTCTTTCATACATATATTTTTGGTTTCTAGAACCGTTTTCGCAGCGCACGCAACGGAAGCCCTCAAAGATGAATAATTTTCCCCGTTTTTTTCCCATTTTCCATTATTTCTTCGCTCCTAATAGTTACAGCGTCATGTTATATAGCCTAAAGCCTGCCTCGATAAATGGTCTAACCAACACAAAAATAATTTTTAAATTCGAACCAGTAGTTCCTGAGATTAGCGCGTTCAAACAAACAAACAAACAAACTAAACAAAATCCAAACAACATAGTTACAAAATTGATTTATAAAAGATATAGAAACTTTCTCTCCAACCTTCTTAAAAAAATAAAGTCAGAACACAACCACAAGAAACTATTGGAAAACAGAACCAACCCCCGTAAATTTTGGAACACCATAAATGACATCTGTGAAACCAAAAAGCAACATAGTTCTTGTGAGCAACTGCTTAAAATAAGGAACTGCCCCAATCAATCCCTTTCTATTTGCAATGACTATTTTGCAAATGTCGGAAAATCCCTTGCAAATGCAACTTTAAAACAACTCAAAACGACGGAAGAACACCTTGCGAGATCCTTAAAAACATCATCAGTATTAAATTCCTTTTTTATGAGTCCTTGTGATGAAGATGAAATTCTCGGTATAATTAAATTACTAAAAACCAACTGTTCACCGGGGATCGATAGAATCGACAACAAATTAGTTAAAACTCTTGCTTCTGTTTTACTGTCTCCTCTTAATCACATATTTAATTTGAGTTTGACCTCTGGCGTGTTCCCAAGCTGCTGGAAAACTGCTTCAATTACTCCTATTTATAAAAGTGGCCACAAATATGATCCCTCTAATTACAGACCCATTTCACTTCTTGTAGTATTTTCTAAAATTCTTGAAAAAATTGTAGAGAAACGTTTAAATTATTATCTGGAAGCCCAGAACCTACTCTCTCCTAGCCAGTTTGGTTTCCGTCGTGGAAAATCAACCGAGGATGCTGTGTCTACACTTCTTAGAAAAGTATCAAATACCTTGGATAACAACAAGGCCTGTATTGGAGTTTTTCTAGATCTTTCAAAGGCGTTTGATACTGTCTCCCATCCAATCCTTTTACGTAAACTTAGGTTAATGGGAATACGGGGTACAGCTCTTGAATGGTTTTGCAGCTACTTAAGTAACAGACAACATTCCGTAAAACTGAATGGGTACACTAGTTCGCCAAATCACGTTAATTTTGGCGTACCGCAAGGGAGCATTTTAGGACCATTGCTGTTTATAATATACCTCAATGATTTAACTAAGCTTTTTAAAACTGATAAAGATGTTGATGTTATCTGCTATGCCGATGATACAGCAATTATTTTTCATGGTTCTTCTTGGGCGAATGTTTTTACCAAAGCTGAAGCCGGACTATGTAAAGCTGCGAACTGGTTACAACATAACTTGCTTACAATCAATACACAAAAAAACAATTATATCTGTTTCCACAAAACTAATGCATCCTCCCCTCCACCTAACTTATCTCTTAAAATACATACGTGCCACAATTCTATCTGCGCTTGCGTTGCCCTCTTAAATTTGAATGTAGTTCGTTATTTAGGAGTTCTTTTAGATAGGCGACTTACTTTTAAGGATCATATTCAAAGTATCTCTGTGCGTTTACGTAAAATAGTTCATATCATGAAACTGTTAAGAAACGGTGCTGATAAGGACACGTTGTTAATGGTTTACACAGCGCTGTGCCAATCATTAATTGTATACTGTATAACTGCCTGGGGAAGCGCAGCTAAAAGTTTTCTTATCACAGCTGAAAGAGCACAAAGATCAGTTTTAAAAGTAATGCTTCGGAAACGCTTTCGATTTCCAACAAATTTACTATACAAAGAAGCTAAAGTGCTCACTGTACGACAACTTTACATTTATAAAGCTACTTTATCTTACCACATGTTTCGAAATAAAATTCCTGTTTCTAATCCATCAAACCATAATTTAAGAGTTCGTATTCCTCAGCCTACTGTAAAATCTTCTTTTGCTCAGCGTTTCAGCGACTTTGCCTTCCCTCATATTTATAGAAAAATAAACAATATTAAAAATCTAACCAAAACATCCTTTCCAGAAGTTAAAAAAGTTGTCAAAGATGTTCTTTTAGATCTTGATTATGACACAACCGAAAATCTTGTACTTTCCACCTGTTACTTAGTCACTTAAATATCCAAAATATACACTATACCTACCTTCCACACACACTAGTTCACAATACACTTCTCTATATTTTTCTTTGTTTTATCAATAAGAAGTCTGATTTTATTTATATTCTTATTTTAGTTCTAGTTTGCTTTTATTTTATTTAGTTTCTGTTACTTAACTCTTAATATTTATTGAAATTTTATGACTTGTGTAATTGTTTTACCTATAATACTTTTCTAATAATACATTTGTTCTCCCGCGATACAGGCTAGTTGCCTAGTGCGGGGAACGTTGTCTTCTTGTGATTTATTTATACTACTTATTTGGTAAATAAATATTTTCTTTCTTTTTTTTAAACTCTTCAGCTTTATAATATTAGTATAGATTTATCTCTATATTTAATAATAAGTTAAATAAAAAACTATAAGGTACTTGGGCTGAGACGTCAAAGAATTAGTTAGAAACATTTACTCAATACCTGTCTATAAGCTGGTACTAGCAAAGACTTGTGTTCGACCCGTGGTTTATAGGAAAAACCGACCTGGATATGGATATCGAATTCACGTTTGTACTCGTAGTTTATGCATTTCAATCGCCTACAGGTACGCCAGCGTCGACGGAAGGCTGCGGTGGTTATTGCTACGAAATAATTGTAGGAGCCGTTTTATGGACGTTTCTATATTGTTTTAAATAGAATATGTATACCGTTACATTATTAAATGTTTTCTATGCTTTAGCATTTGAAGTACACAAAGCGCTAGCTATAGCTACTCGCTTAAATTGTATTTGAAATCGAAGTTAATTTGAAACGAGCCTATACGCAATGCCTATATATTTTTGGACTACTTTAATAGAAAAACAAAAAACAACTAGCAAATGATTAATGATTTATATATTACAGCTTTATAAATTTTTTATTTTTAAATTAAACATTAAATTCACACCTCATTTCAGGTATAAAGAACGAAGATAAAATTTATCTTTTAGCTATGCATAAGCCTTCTTCTGAAGATGTGGCATTAATGAGCCCAATTCACCATTGTGCCTTTGTAACGTAGCTGCATACTTTTAACACGATCTTAACCAATTTACCAAGCTCCTAATCTATGGTCAGAATCGTGGAACAGAAACATGAACCCTGCTGACTCTTTATCGAGAAAACATTCACTCAGTTGGAAGCCACAAAAAGGGGCGAGCAAAGTTGACCAGGCGATTCTAACCGAGTATACCTACTCATATGTACAAGCGGTTGTAAATAACGACAACAAAAAATTATAAAAAAGCAACATTTTTTTTTAAATAACTTTCAGGATCGACAATGTTTCATTATGCTAGTCTTAATATTTCTAAGTTTTTTAAAAACAATCAAGTTATCAAGTTAAATTAGTATTATGGTTCTCAATAGTATATCAAACGCTACTTTCCTATTCTTTGTTAATATGTAAATACAATAATTATGCATACCTTAAGGTAATTAACTACTCAGTATCCGATCCGTACACTTGACTTATATTTACATTGCCAACTACATTTGCTAGTTTCGTCTATATCAACTTCCACCGTAAGTACCTACACCCGGTTATGATTGACGACCGACGAGCCTACTCGCCCGGGTAAGACAATGTACCGGAAGAAATGACTAGCCGACCGTGCCATCCGCCGCACAAACCAAAACCTACCTTCAACCACGAAGCATAAAGCTCAATTTCCACTGCGTCGTTGAATAAATATTCTGCGATATGCACTTAGAACGTACAACAATCTGGGTATAGTTTACGGTATGAAATAATAAGGAAACCGGTTTGAAGCGGTCTGTTTTTGATGCGAGTAAAGCAGGAGCTTGTTAGTAGACTTATGTTTCCTCTTTTTTGATTGCTGGGCGGTTCCTAGGTGGATATCATTATATGCGGATGATGTATTACACTCGAACAACTGTTATATGGAATCTATTTCACAATAGTGGAGGTAGTCTTTTATTGAGGAAATGCTGGTTTGATATAACAATACATTTTCTTTTATAGACGGTTTAAGAATTTTGCGGAAAGGAAATTTTCACTTATTTAGTCATTTAATGCAGTGCTTTTTTAAGTTACATGACAGAACAAAACAAATAAGATCACTATTTTGAATTATACAATAATATATGTATTAAAGAAGATTAATATGTGAACTAGTTTTTAAATTTTATTATTTTTCACCTATCCATTAATTGATAAGTTACTTATTTTGGGTAGTTTGACTCCACATATGGTTAAAAAGAAGAGAAAACTACATAATCATAAAACACAACATCTGGTCAACCACCCTTTGCATAGTTTTCCTCAACAAAAAAGAATACCTACCCTCAACGTAATGCTCAGAAGAACCCCTTTTTGTTTGATCCGTTATCAAAAACTACTACACAGGGCAGTTCATGTTAAGATACTTTCACATTTAGTTTATAAGAGAGCGTTCGGTAACAACCATTTTTCGACCTTGTATATTTTAAGGAAAATTAACAAAACCTTTACTTTTACTTTACATTTTGGTAAAGATTGTTTAGATTTAAGGGTTAATCTCTAAAACTACAGAGGCGACTTCTTTTTTAATTAGTAGAAAGCTACAATATCAAGATATTCCTTCAACTACTTTTATTTATTTAATAAGCTTTTCATTTTATTTTCACGTGAGAGAAGTCTCGCGTGAAAAGCTAGTATTAATAAAAATAGTGTCCGTCCCTAGTTTGGTAGTCATTCTATTATTACTAACGGCGGTATTTTTTAACTGCCAAGCTACATAAAATTCTATCAAAAAACGCTGGGTTAGCCACACAAATACTGTTATTTTGACGTAAGATTACATACAAATTCATAGAAAACAAGTTACGGAATACCACCAACTAAAAATAATTTATTCATTCTAATCCAGTGTAAATATACGTTTCAAACTTCCTTCGTTATTGTGAACAAGCATTAGAATACGGTTATATCGTGTTATCGTGTAAGCGGTCCATTAGGGACTAGTTTTTCCCTGTTTTTCTGACACTCAATTTTTCCGTATCGGCGTTTTGATCACCATCCATCATTTTCGTATTGAGTTTTTTTGGTCGCGGTGCCACGATGGGCAATATGTTAGGAGCAACGCGTTGTTATATTGATCAAACTGAAGAGTACTTTAACCCTTCAAGTTGGAGGCATTTTGATTGAAATATAGTTTGTTGTGTTCTTTCTTGTTGAGTTTATATCATTATTTGGGTAATTTAAAAAAACGAAGAAAATGAAAAAAAAGTTTTTCTTAATAATGTATAAAACACTTATATTCAATTCAATCAACAAATTACTAATCGATATTGGTATTTTTCCTTTCTCTATTATTGATACACAAAGGTATTTACCCACTTTACGATGTCCAATCTACTTCAAATATAATAATAAATATGACAAGCATGGCAAATAAGACCAAGTTGTACAGGTACACTGTGGAAAACATTCCCTACTTAATTCTTACGTTTAGAAAAAAGTCAATCGTTTACTACCAAACATATTCCATTTTCTTCCACAGTACCGGGGCCCTTAACAAAATTGGATTCATAATTTTCATATGGAAAAAACGTTAGCCGGAGCAATCTAGCAAATTGAAAGCAATGACCCAGGTCGAGCGGACCCCGGGTCATACGTACCCAGGAGACCCTTCACGGTACATTGTCTTATCCGGGCCATGCATCATTTCGGACGGTTAACCCCTACAGCACCGATCGGTGGAAGATTACCCTTTTTTCTGTTGTCTTTGCGGGTTTGGTAATAAAAGGGGGCGCTGCCCTGTGACTTATTATGGGTTAAGATAAAGGGGACATAGATTTTATATAATAGGCACTGCGGTCAAGAAATGCTTTCGATATTATTCGTGCCTTTCTAACGAACCCTTTTTATTCTTATCTAAAAAGTAAATATTTAATCTTTCAAAACGCTTCTAAAGCCCTAATTTTCTTTCAGAACAATATTTCAAGTCATCTAATCTAAATTGAAGTTCAAAAGTATTTCATATTCTAATTTATGTAGCTTCATCAAACTTTGTTATATGGTACCGAGTAAACTTCGGCCAACTCCTTTGTAATTAAATCAAAATATTTCCAACTTTCTGTGTGTCGGAATTCCTAAGCCAGCGATAACTTTTTCAATGATCCAATTAACTTTCAATCTGATTTCCACCTTAATTATGAAATTAACCCCCAGAATTCCGTGTAAAATACCGCGAGCGTAAATCACGAGCGTAAAATTCGACCGCACGTTCTCGTAGCTCGCCGATAAAATATATCTCCGAGGCTCGTTTATTAACATATCAAGGCGAGGAGGGACCAGTATGCAAGACCTTTACAACGTGGGCCCAACCTTAACCCACCCACTGACATTATCGTGAGAGACAGAACGGGGGCACGAGCGGGGCCATTATGAAATATAGGGGGCACATAATGCCCCGATACCCGGATTACAGGGTCCCCTCCGCTAATCTCTCGCCAATTGCTCCTTTACAAGAGAGTAACAAATTCATTCGCACCTGTTTCCGAAATTAGAAAAGTTCAATCGGATATCGATATTTTTTTATAATTGAAAAAAGGCCCGAATCGTGACGTCGCGTCCGAGGGGTTAGCTGCGTTTGTAAGTTAACGTTAAGTTAGGGTTAATTTCAGACAGATTTAGAGGGTTAAGGTTACTGGCTCAACTAATTTAGCTAGGGCAACTTAAATTACATTAGTTTTACGGTGCTTGTGAACCTAGTTCGTGTTTAGACTAATAAGCTTTTAGTTTATAGCTTACCGGTATTAAAATTTTTAGGCGATTTGATGTTGAGATAAAAATTAAGTTATTAGTCAAAAGCTATTTTATACTCCTAATTACTACTTTATATTGCTGCCCAATTAGGAAAAGAAAAAAGAAAAATATTTTTAATCCAAAATTTACATTCCGCCAACCAAAAATGCATTTACTGATTTGCACCCCGTGAAAGCAGCTTTATTTGCAGCTGTGCCGCAGTCCTCCCTTAAATTAGTCCCGCACACCGAGTCCTAAATTACACATCAGCTACTTTTTACCATTTTTCCGAATTACACTGGCCGACAACATTATCGCCCGTGAGAAAATTTAAGACATTTTCTTTTACGTGCGGGTGTTGCCCGTCGTAAAAATTTACTGCCGAGGTCCAGGGTTTAATTGCTGTCACCTTTCCATTCGGCAATTTGTCGTTTTATCTCACTTTATTTACTACTTTACATTGTATTCAGTCCGGTTAAAAGATTTCTTTGTGTTCTATTACGGGTAAGATTCCGATAAAAATACTACGAACTGCTAACTATTACGCTAAGACGATTAAAGAAATATTTTAAAAGATGGATAACTTTTGCAAGAATCAAGATATCTTTCCACGCAACTCAAATATAAATAGATGGTTGTGAATTCATTTATTTACGTTTTCTTTTATCAAGAGTTGGTTAGTTAAAGGTTTTTATTATAACTAACTGTACGTTGTTTACAAGAAAAGTTACATTTACTTATTGACAAATAAACGTAAATGTAAAACCAAAAAAGCACACCGGTTCAATGTAAGAGCAAATTAAACAAACTTGGTCTAATTTTGTCCCGGCGACTAAACAGTTAGCCGACCCAGCGTGAAAAACCCTTTCTCGGCCAATTTGCGTAAATCGTGGTTAACACGTCCGAGGACAAACGCCCTTTGCTTGCACCCTTGTCTTTTACAAACCGAATGAGAATTTCAATGGAATTGATTTTTTTTTTGGATTTTACGGTTTTATGAACACTTAGTGGTTTGAAGTTAGTTAATATTCAATTTAAAGTGTTTTTTTTCAAGTTAATGATTGTGATTGTCGATTTTTATGTCTGTTATAAAAATAAAGAGATTTTAATATATGATTCAAGAGATAAAAAGGAATGGGAAAATCTAGTGAACGATTTTGCGTGCTCTTTACTTATGAATCTAAGTATTTCGATTGCATTTTTGTTAAGTAGATCAGGCTAGTAGTCATCCTTTGTTTTTTAAAGAATTAAGTGGCGGTGTGAAATCTATGTTACGAGCATTACCAACACCTGTAGGTGTATAAACAAAAGCGCAATAACAATTACCTCTAAACTAATTATCACGTTCGCCCCGCCATTACCCGCGTCCGGTTCACTAAACGCACGCGCAGCGGTAGCCGCAGACGCAACGCAACGTGAGCCGCCTAATAATTCCTTAATCAGGTCACATTCTAAGCAGGGTCACATTCTAACCGGGGTCATCACATGCCATTTGTCACCTAACACAGGTATAATTAACTTGGATTGGTTCGTGGCGGAAGATTGTGCGGATAATTTGAATCAGGTTTGTGCGGTGGTAAGTAAAGACTTCAAGTATTTTGTTAATTATGGCGATCAGATTTATAAATTTTATACCCTATATTACACACCGTTACTCCATAGGTGCAACTCAACTTTAAAGTCTCTGAATAAGCCTTGTCAGACCTACAGGTTAACACACTACTGTTAGTTGCACAAATTAGTATTATGTTAATCAAAACATCCTAAGCTTTCAGTACCAAAACTTTCACACAGTCAACACTTTCATAACGCGACACTAAATATAGCGCAGATTTTAATGACCGATCTTAATCAGACAGCTTTTAACCCTTTACTATCTACATTTATCCAATCAATACTCTCGTCATTCCCACATAACCTCACACATGTGTACAATACCTACAAGGTTCCAACACATCCCGGGAGTAATCATGGCAATCACGTGAATTCCACGGGGGCCCCAACCGCTTGACAATGACCGCAGAATGTCCCCGAAACGGAGCTCGCTCGATGGGTTAAATGTATACCTCAAAGTGATGTACAAGTTGGCATTTTACGCGAGCATACCAAAAAAAAATGAAAAGTAAAACTTAAACCTTTTACGACAAAATATTAATTTTAGTGATAGATAATGTAGCACGAAACACGAATCCAAAGCTGGTTTTATGGTTCCGTTTGTTGTTGTTTAAACCTTAACCATTGGAACGATACAATTTTTCTGCGAAATAGATTTTAATCGGAGTAAAAGAAAAAGCTCCAGTTCCATTTACCACTCCATACGAGCGTATTTAGGTATTGGTGAGCTAAAGTAAACATGTAAACAGCGTATTCATTTATTTTGACATAGATCAGCACTTTTCTTTACACCCTCCATTGATATAAACAGCGATGAGAAAGCACCGATTTCCGAAAACGCTTGTCTCTAATCTGGCGCTTAATCCTTATAAATCTACGCACGCCGACAGCTCATGAAACGACATAGCTATAACTACAGACATAGAATGTTACGTTGTGATCCCTAAAGTGAACATTCGTAAGGTGGTTGCAATTTTTTGTATTTTCCGCTCTATCTAGCCGGTAATGTGCCTCCTGGCAGAGATTCATTCTGTAACGGTGCCACGACCGTGTAGACACATCGCAGACGTATTTTATATGGAGGTGGTAGTATAGGTTCGATCAGTTCAAGCGATTTCCTGTGATGGGATTGGAAGGCATTTTATTTCAGTTAGTGGATGCAAAAATACACATTCTTTACGAGCCAAAGCTCTTTTTAAGTGCTCTTATTTAACCTGCAGTTTATGTATTTTTCCAAATTAAATTGTTTTTAGGTATGGCGAAACCGGGGCGTTTCATTTCGTTTCTTTTTTTACGTTGTTATTTCAAAAGGGAATCAATTCAAACCTGTTTCAATTCCCTAAACAATGTTCTAGAAAGAACGCCCTCCTATCACCATCTAGATAACATGTTAAAGAAAATTAAATTATTTTCAAGCTCTTAATTGCTTTTTGCAGTCCCTGTGAGTTATTGCCTCCGGGGGCGCTTCGCTTTCCGTGTATCTGTACGAGTACATCTTTACAGTGTACTCAGCGATTTTAAATAAACTTTGTGAGGAATCTAACGAGTATTACAAACAATATTCAAAATAATCTTTATATAATGATAATCAGAGAAAATTTATTATTTCATTTGGAAAGTAGGTAACCAACATGTTTTCTTCGCAGCTATTTTGAAGGAGCGAGCGAAATTGTATCATTTGAAATTTATAGTTTCAAACGACAATTTGTTTTTATTAGTCTTTCCAATAAAACATATAGAATTTTCAGTGCAAGTAATTTGTTTTAGTATGCAAGATACCGTAAGTTTAAAGACACCAGGACTGAGACAAATGTCCTGGATATTGCAATAACACTACCATCATTCAAGTTAAACGACATCCCTTAACCAATTCAGACTGTAAGGTGATACCCACAAGGTCCAATTTAAATAATTAACTTCAAGAACAACAAAAAATGTCCCATTGAAAAATATCTGACGGGAAAATGAGAGTGAAAAAAAAACTTGCCTTTTTATTAACATTAAAAATAAATGTAAAGCTAAAGCAGTGCCCCAAGGAAAAACGTTATTAAATCAATAAAACTATTAGCCGATGTGCGCCCACCCTAACTAATGGAGTCAGTCAATTACTTAAGATGGGGCGAGCGGCTTCATAAATCCGGCCTGGGCTGGCCATCGATCAAAGTTGGCTTTCAGATACCCACCGTACATATTTGCGCAAACCTATTGCCCATAGATCCTCGAATTGCAGTTACTTTTTAAAAATAAGATGAGTTTAATAAAGTGCCAGTTTGACATGTCGTTTGAAAATATCATAATTCTCACGATGTTGTTGGTCCGAGAACTAAACAACGAGAATTCAGCTGCTGATTGAGTTTTATTTACAACATTTATTTTAATTGAACCGAACGATATCTAGCGATAATAGCTAGGTTGAAAAGTTCCAGTAAAATGCTTACCAATTAAAAAAACATGCACCAAAACAAAAAGCTTCACCTTTTTAACCTAATCGTGCTTGATACAAGTCTCTCCGCTAGCACTCCCTCGCCGAGAGTGTCCAGGCCGGGGTCGTCCGTCCATTTTGTTTGGATACGATATTGATAATGTGTACGTGGAGTTGATCGGGTCACGCGTGGAAGGAATTTGTCTTCGGACGCCTTTGACGGACGGCATTCTTTTGTTCACGGGAAGCGACGGCTTAATTGTGGCCTTAGCGGCGAGAGTTGCTTGATAGAGATAGTGGAAGTTTTATTCAATCAACAAACAGTAAGAAAATAAATAGATTTTGATGTCGAAATATTCACAATATGTATAATACCTATAGGAAGTAATTATGTTCAAAAGTCTACTGTTATTTTGAAAATAATTATTAGAAGATCCCATTATTTTAAAATACCTAAGGATCCATAGATACCCTACAAAATACCTAATTGGTATAAATAAGAAAACAAAAGCCTTCCTTACGTACCTAACTAAAAGGAAGGAACAACATTTTTCACTATTAAAACAAACATTAAGACAAGTTATTGACAAAAGCTCTAAAACCAAATTCTCCGTTCTGTCGCGGTTAAATACGAAAATGGCTTTCCTCAATAACCTAGATTGTGATAATTGGTACAATAATTTGCATGTCTATTTCCATCAGGGAGTGCTTAATTGCTTCATCACACGATTATTAACGGTAATATTAACTAAATCCGTATTAGACGCAGACAATGCCTAAGCATCTGACGTGGTTGGATTTTCAATTCATTCACACAATACCGTGCTTTAATACGAACGCTCCGAAATAAACTTAAGTTAATATTTGTTAATTATTTACAGTATTTATAATATAAGGAATGTATTGCCTTTATGTAGATTAGAAAATGAATATGAAAGTCGGACGTTTTAGGTTGAATTATGCGGTGGCAAGCAAGGAAACATTAGTTATTCTCACACCATGTATTTAGGTTGTATCGCGGCGTGCCCCCGACACCTCACGACTTCATTTGCATAAATGCATCATACACTTGTAGCCAAGCTCAACATCGTATGTTTACATTTCACCTATTTATGGGCGTGCTAAAACAGCAGTCGGTCGGTAATTGGCTATTTCCTTGATACCGCTATAGTGGTGCTAGCAATTACAAGCAACATTTTGACGGTGAGTAAGGCACTCCCGCCATTTTGTTTAAGCTTCGCCATTTCGTGTGGGAGGCGACGCCATTTTGAAAGGTGATTAAAATATAAAGAAGTGATTCTGTGCAAGGAAGTCGCGCCTTTAATATGTCAAAGTACTTGACATTTTGATATTTTAATGACGAAACAGATTTTGAACTTAGTTATATGGTAACAGTAACCAAGAACCTTTTAATACTTAACACTTCAGGTAAGTATTCACAATTAAAATTACTGACGCACTAGTCGAATACATTAGGTACTTAGTACCTAAAGAAAAACTTTTACGAAAACTGTTATGTTTATGTTAGATATTTTTCATAGTTTCTATATTAAAAAGAGCCTAAAAGGCTTCTTAGCCTAAAAATACAATTTTTGAAATCATCAAAACCAACCAAAGTGCTATTCAAGGTGAAACCTGCGAAATTGAGTTCAGCAAACTTTATAAACCAACAAAAATTCAAACAAATTTGCGTAGGGCAAAACTTGTAAGATGAAAATATTGGCAAATCGTGGAACACGATTCTGTGGAAATCAATTGATAACAACAATGGTATCAATCGACAAATATTTCTCCAATTCGAGCATTCCGACTTGATCACCTGCCGTTCTTACGAGTGCGGGCGGAGAGAATAAATCGACAGCGAAAACCCTGACAAAATAATAGAATTGAATTATCACCGAGATGAAGACGAGTACCTACTTTTTCCCCGACATCCACAACGAAAGCAACTCTATTGCTTACACGTAAGGTTCAATTCTGTAGAAACCTACGTGCAAATTCGATGTAATCGATTGTAATCCGTATCGCAACAGATCTAAGAGCTAAGGAACGAAACGCACTCGAAGGTATTTTGGCATACGACAGGAGGAAAGAGGCTATCGCTTCGGAGGTACAATCTATAATTCGATTGTATTCAAGCTAAGTTAAGGGGGAAATGAGAGGCGAATAATCGAGAAGGCTATGTAACTTTTCCTTTAGTTAGAGTATCCTATGCCAAATAATATAATAACAGGCAGGAAGCTGAGTTATGAGAGGCTTGCAACAGGTACATTGTAGACTGCTACTAGTAAATAAGGTTATTAGGTCCGGCTGCATTATAAGTTAAAAGCCATTTTGTAATAGTAAACTGTATTTTTAAGGAATAAAGTTTATTGATATCTGCGGCGTGATTAAGAACTTAGGCACTTAATAAAATACTAATTAAACAGTGTGAGATATAGCTTTGAATATTTTAAGCTTATTGAAGACTTTTTTAGAAAAATATATATTTATTTAAAGTAAAATAGCATGATACGAAAATTAAAGGACATTTTTTTGAGTGATTAATGGCTAATTGAATGCAAAATATAATAACGTTATTACATGTTCAGGTAACAATTAGTATTCAGTTTGTTTAGTAAGCATGTTCTATCATTAAGTACAATTCATGTCATGTCACCAATGTTGACCTTTGTCATGTTATTATGTACACAACTACCGAGATATCGACGCCAACTAAACTATTTTTATTGATTAAATCTTTACAAAAGACATACTCACTCACGAACCTAAGACCCAAGCATATTGGTGCTGAATTGACATGAAACGGCCTTCAATCAAATAAATACGTTCCTTCCAAGAACTGTTATAAAAATGACACAACAGAAATCGCGATATTTTCTGGCCACAATCCGGGTCAGGCCGCGTCTCCCCCGGGCACGTATTTGTAGCAAAGTGTATAAACTTCCGGGAAAAAGTCCCCGAAATCTCCGCCTCTTTGGGAGCCCCGAACTGGACCGGACTAGCGCGTCCCGGGAAAGGTTTCAGCCATAAACATTTTAAATATAGAATCACATAGCAGCTTTTGTGTAACGTAAAAAGGTAAACAAAGTTTGAACCCTTGCGTGAACGTGCATTTGATTCTGTTACAACCACCGCGTATTTCATAAATTCCGGAATATTTGCCCCTAGTTTTGCAGGGCGACGCAGCAGTAAAATTGTGTATACTTAGTAAATAGTGTGCTTAGGTTTTTATGGTGAATGTGTATGAAATTCTTGAACATAAAATGTAGGTAATACCACATAATTGGAAATACATAAGAGATGCTATTTTTTTTTTCAACACACTTTTTCAGAAAGTGAGCCTTATTACATAGTTTTTAGGGCCGTAAACCGACCTATTAAACACTCATGTATTATAATATAACGATCCCTACAAAGTTAAGGTAGTGCCCTACTGCAAATTATATGCTAGTTAACAGAGCATTTTCAATTTGATCGTGTTATACAGTTTTTTTTTGTAGTTTTGTGCCACTGAAAATTTATTTACATATTTGGAATAAATAAATGTGTCCATATTAGAAAAAACTTTTATTTTTATCAAATAATTGATAATAAACATTTATTTGTTACAGAATCATTGTATATTATATCAAAAAATATATTTTCAAATATAGGCCGCAGTATGGCGGCTGATTGGCGTGTGCAAAAAAAAGTTGCGCGTCATTTCTCGAATTCTTTACATTTTGTTTACATTGCATTTGTTGCTGTGTAGAAAAACTATTTATGCAAGATTTAATTGTTTTTCCTCGCAAGTGCGTTGAAAAAGTGGGTATGGTACTCGTGAGCACCACACTTTGCACACTTGTATCATAATATACTAATCTTAAATTATTAATGAGCAAAAAAATCGCCTAAATACTTATGCAGCTCCAATTATGACATTAAGGGTGTTGCCACATCGAGGCGGTTGATCAATCGCGTCGATCTGGCAGCAACGTCAAAACATGTAACAAACGAACTTACCCCGTTCAACGTTTTGATATTGTGCAAAGCATCCTGCGCTTTGAGCGCCGCTTTGCGTGTGTAAAACGTCACAAAACAGCACCCTGCAACAAAAGCACACACTTACGTAACATGACACACACAGGACTTAACAAAGACGTACTCAAATAACGACCGTATTTTACCTTAACATAAACCCCCCATTCAAATGACAGGCAATATCAGATTTCTCGAAGATGCTCAGGTAAAGTACGACGCCGTCATACAGTCTACGCACCAGCCTACACTCACAAAGGGTTACAAGAGACGTAAGGGCAGCTACACACATATTTAGTTGAAAGCTCCACGCTTCATATTACATACAACCTACAATAACAACAGACGTACCAAACAATACGTTCTTCTACAACATCAAGATAATCTGAGTATTGTTAGTAAAAAGAACGTAGGAAAGCTTGTACAGAAAAGATGCGGGACAAAAACGTGGAAAATCCCATTTTATCAGGCAACCCTAAACCTAATACGGGCTCGCTAGACCCGGTAAATTTGCTGGCGATAAATTTGTTTACTCTCGGATTAGACGTGACTTTTTTAGTCGAGCTAATTTATTAATGAGGGCAGTGAAACCGGATTTTTGTGATTAAAAGTAAGCAATGTTAACATTAAGCATTTAATAGTGAATATTTGGAAATGTTTGATATTAACTACTTGTTGTACCCGTAGCAGCTAATAACATTTTCTCGGAACTTAAACTTAAACAAATAAGCCGTAATTAAAACTACAAATATGGCAGGCACAATTCAATAGCAAAACTTTATAAAAGCAAACAAATGAAATCCAAAGTTAGCATATAACTAACAGAGACCAAACTCAAACATATTATTCTTTAATTGACCCGACGTGGTCACAACCGCACGGGTTATTCAAAAAGCCGCAAATTTTCGTCACTGAAAGAATTTCCATCCAGTGCAGCTTAGTTTTTCATCCCATCTCGTGTTTTTACAAGGCTTTGTATTTAGGTGCTAAAACCTCACAAACGAATGGCGGGGATATTCCGAGGTAATAACACGGCAGCTCTGCCTGCAGATTGCTTGGCGCTCTTTGCTTTCGCGTGAAAGGTCTCGTTCGTACCAGCATGGGGTAGTTAATTTTACCACCACATACGAAAATGGGCTTACTTTTTAAGGACTTGAATGTTTGATTAATTAAGTGTCTCCGAAATGTGTTTGTTATTACGAAATAGGTCTCACTCAAATTCCTCACTCACTGATCTGGTACTCGACAAAATGGAGATAGGACAAAAATGATTTTAGGTTTGAAACTCTTATTTTACTTCGGTATTTAACTTCAGCGAGAGAATTTATATTTGCAAACATTTGCAACAACTTTCTGTGTAACCATTATTTAAATTGTACACGAGAAAACTAAATGAAAACAGTATAAATCAGCCCGAGACGTTGAAACAATGTGGAACAACGAAATAACAATGACGTCAACATAAAAAAAATAAACAAAGAAAGTTGGAAACATGCTCACGAGATATACAACAACTTGTTATTTTCTTGAACAATGAACGTTCAAAAGGCTTCAATTTTGCATGGAAACTAACAAATCAGCTTATAAACAAAAGAAGCTGGGAGCACGGAACTAAACAGTTTTATTGAAGATTTTAACAGCCCTCGTGTGTACTCTGACTATAATGTAACTCGGTTGTTATAAATTAATATTTATTTCAAAACAGGTTTTACCAAGGTTCAAAACATTCAGTCTCTAAACAAAGGGAGTCGCTTTACAAAGAACGTTTAACGCGGCATACATTTGAAAAATTCTATCAATTGCGCTGAAAATTGGATATTAACAATTTTAGTAAGACTTCACTTAAACCGACTTTAAAGAATAGCGTGCTGTAAACAGAAGTAACTTTATTGCATTTCCTCATTTAGGTACTGCTATTTTCAGGGCAGATTTTAAAGTTTGACCCCAACCAAATTACCTAGCTTTGCGTCGGCTCGTATGTTAAAATGTTTAAAGGCACCCGAGGAAAATCTAATTTCATGAGCAACAAGTTGCGGCCAAAATGTATCGCAAACTTTACACGACTTTGAATATAAAATATTACACAAAATGTAATACTCGGACGTTGCAAATCTGTTTAGTGAAACGGAGGGCCGTCTGCATTATTTTGTTTTAAGAGAAATGTGGTTGAAACTATAACCAAACTAAATGGAATAATACATTAGCAATAAACGTTCATATTTTATAGAATTCTTAAGAACGATGCTGTATTAGGTTTCACTCTCACAGTATGTAACTGTGTTTCATTTTGTATGTTTGAGATTTCCTTATTTTTAGGATCTGTAGTAGGTTGGTAGTTTTAAAAAAACAAATCAAACCTATAAACTTTTACCTCTTGTCAAGTCGTCAAAGCATTTCATTCTCCTCCGTCACCTACATTCGCCTACCTTTGCAACAACAAAGAAAGGCACGGGCCTCAGAGTCCTACCTTTGCTGACGCCGGTGATCTTGTCCCGCAGCACGTTGATCTGGTGCACGCGGCCGAACTCCTCGAACATCATGCGCAGGTCGTTCTCGTCCATGCTGCGCGGGACCTGCCCCACGAACATCTGGAATGTGGAAGCGAAAGGTTGCAGTAGCTGGATCAAACTGACTAATATATGGGGGAGATGTGTAAATGAATTAAAATACTTTAGTTATGTTAATAGCTTTATATTGAAAAGCATATCTTATAAAATGATTTTAGAGTTACGTGCTCACACTCTGAGCACCCAAATAAGAATGTGCCTGGGAGGAAGCCGTCGACATGAAGGCTTTTTTTTGGGGTGGAGTCAATTGGTATGCGAGTCGGAGTTAAAACTTACGGCTACCTTTTTTTTTTTTGTAAAAAGCTAATTGTACAATTACTTGCATAAAAGATAGGATCGCAAATGTTAATTTTTAACACCTTTAGAAATGAGCATGACAAAGAAAAATAATTTTAATAAAATATATCAGTATTGTCCTAATAGACGGCTTATTGTTGAAAAGTAAGCAATGTTGTATAAATTAATTACTTAATTAAAAGTTTGTAAAACTAGTACTTTTGTACCGAGGCACTCGCAAAAAGCCGTAAATATCATTAACGCTTTAGTTTCTCCGGTTGCCTATATTGTAACTTTCGTAGCCCAACAACAATAAAACAAGAACAGAGAACAATTTATTTTAATAGAGGCCTATAAACATAGTATCCGCTGTATCAAGCGGAGTAAGTTATTTCTATAGCAAGATAATAGTCGAAGTTCCGATGATGTTAACTTGGGGTAATAGGCCCTAAGTGTTGTGTTGCGTGACCCGAAGAATTACCAACTTTGACTATATTGAACCCCAATGTGGCTCACTGTGGCACAACTACTCTATGTAACTAGTTAAAGTTGTAAGGCAAGACAAACTACAAATTAAATAGAAAAATATATCTAAAGTACTCTGATGGATATTGCAAAAAAAATACTATAGAACCAAACTGAAAACTAGATCGGGAAAACTTTAGGATCCTAGCGTCCCCCGATTGGCTAGAACCCGATTGGTTTTCCATAAATAAGAAAACAGTTGAATAGCTACTGAGTCATTCGCTCTCCTGAATTTCAGCTCACGTGCTCTCATAAACTTGTTTTTTCAAATGGACAGTGGGTGGGTAGTCGGGGTAAGTAAATTTGGTACCAACAAAGGTATTGGAATTGAATGCAAACAGCACAAACCTGATTGGGCAGGCGTCGCGCGTTCGGCCGGAACATTTTTAATTAAGCCCGTATATCAACTTCATTTGGCAATTTCCGAATTTGTCGCACACACCCAAGTTACAGGCGGCGGGTGCGCGTTTTTACGAAGGTCCGAAATTTAAGGTAATTTTGAGTAACGATTTTTTAAATTAAAAAACGGTAATGTTTTGCAGCCTCTGGTACGCTTAATTTTTTAGGCTCCTTAGGTTCAAAGTATGATTGTTAATAGTAATACCTAGGTTCAGTTCTTATTAAAACACGGTTTCATTCTTAAAATGTTAAAAATACTTATATATTCTATTAAAACCTATTTAAATTATGATCGTTCTAGTCCTTAACTCAATATATGAAACAAATTCATTTTCTTAAGATTGTTTTAATATTTTTATTAAGAAAACCCTGTTTTTTGTAAGAAATATGTTTATGGAAATGTAACGTTATTTGTATAATAATAATTAGAGCTCTAGAATCTTGTCTTCGAGTAAAAAAAAAAAACTAAATCAAAAATTTTACCGACCTTCGGGTACTTCAAAAAGATCCTAACGCAAAGTGTTTATTTAAGCATTTATCAACCTTATAATGAAGTCAGTACGGTTGAAATTAAAGTTACCTTGATATAGTCAGGGTCGGGCATGTCCGGCTTCTCGTCATTGTTGTTGTTGTTGATGCTCGTCGTGTTGTTGTTGGTGATGTTCATGTTGAGCCCACTGCAACAACCAATTGCACCACTTAGTCACTTGGGATTAACACAATATACATGGAAATTCTTGTAACTTCTTAGATTTACGTGATTATTATGACTTGATAAATAAAAATAATTTTATAAACGCGTAAAACCTGTTAAAATGAGATGAAAATTCTTTATTGGCTGTGAGCAATGGCACACTCAGTATCATCATCATTATCACATAGTATGAATCCAAGTCGCTGATTGTGTCTGTTTGTATGTTTGTTCGCTAACTAACCACGCAACGGATTTTGATGCTGTTTCCGCCATCTTTTAGTTATTTTTTTAATTTAAATTTGTAAATAAAGATCAAGCAGAAAAAGTTTTTTTAAGTAAGAAAAAATGCAATGTTTCGTGAGCAAGTCGGCCAAAATTACAGCTTTGCGTAGCGTGGGCAGGTCGCTAGTATCTTATAGGTAAATATCAGTTCTGAAAACTAGATTGGCAAGAATACTTATTTAGATAAACTAAAATATGGGTGAATTATCTTGACAAGCTTAATTAAAGCTGTGTTCAAATAAAGATGAGAAATTTTATTTTAATTTTAAGTAAAATAAATACAAAAATACAATATTTCCATAAATCACCTATATGACTAACTTATATCATAGTTTTTAGGTCGGTAGTTACTTTAGAATTACATAAACAGGGTTTTTATCGAGCATTACATTTTGCACATATGAGACGTATAATATTTGTAGGAAAATATAATGTCATTCAATGTTTTTAATTCTTAAATACACTTAACTATCTAAGTTTATGTAGGACTTTGGTTAAAAGTAGATTGAAATTATTAAGTATATTAATTACTTTATTAATCAAATGACTGATATTTATAAAAAATAATTTTAGTCTTCCAATTTATTCAAGAAACATTATTGCAAAGAAAAGACAACATGACCGTGTGAAAAAAGTATCTGATTCATATCTTTTAAACTCTTGGATTTTCAGTTCAAAATACCTATTCATAATTGAATTAGATACATTATACAGGCTTCCATTTATCAAAACCACTTGTCAATCTATTTTCCTGTTAATTCAAGTCAAAGTCAACAACAAACCTTATTAAAACAAATCACTGTAAAGAACTGCACAATCATTTTTAAGACACTGACAAAAAAAAACAATTTTTTTAATTGGAATGTTTAAAACCTGTGGTGTAATAATGATTCTAACCTCAAAAGCGTTGCAAAACAATTGAATCCAATTTAACGGGAGCGTACCTCAAAATCCTCGATGCGCGATCGAGCCACACGCCGTCGTCTGCGCACTTGTTTGCCGTCCTATCACTGATTATACTGTACATTTTTCTTATCAACGTTATCAGGAGTTATCAACTAGATCGAAATTACGGCCGCAGCGCCGCGCCAGCTAGTAGTAAAACGAGCTATGTGAAATGTTGAGAGTTCTATCGCGGTGGGTGAGTAGAACGAATATAATAGGAATTGGTAAAGTTTTTAACACCTACCCACAAATTGACTTAATTTTTTGATAGAATGACCACGATTAAGTTTAGCTACTTATTAATCAATGTCAATAATATATGAGTCTCAAAGGGTATATTATCTTTACGGTTTAATTAAAAAAACAATATATATTTTCGGATTTAGGGAAACTAGTAATTAACATAATGTTAATGAAAAAAATTATTTACATTTATAACGGTACAGATAAGGGTGTCCTTTTTACGTAAGCCATGAAAATCTATATCTGACTATGTGTTCAGTTCATGTTTACTTTTAATGATTGTAGTTCTTTTATTTACACAAATAGAAATTAACCACACACTAGAAAGAGTACACGTTTATGTTTATTATTTATTTAAGTCTTAGGCAGCCAACAAAATAACCTAAAGTTATATAAAAAAAACATTTTTATCTATTTTTAATTTGTTCTCTTTATAGTTAAAAAAGTAAAACGTTAATAAAATTTCCTATTCTCATTTTCTTAGTAATATTATAAATGTGAATATGAGTTTGTCTGTCTGTCTGTATGTTTCGTTTTTACGTGAAAATAGCTGAACCGTTTTAAAGGAAGTAATGGAATGAAAATATGATTCTTTTTACCGCGGGAATAAGTCTTATTACCATGGGAAAATCACTTTTCACGTCCACACAGACAAAGTTGTGGGTACGAACTACGAACTACTTTTCAATAATAAAAGCAAGCCAATTTCTTTATGAATTATGGTTTAAAAACTAAATACACAAATATAACATTTTAAGTACTCTTTTTTGAACACTGACTCGAATTCCAATTTAAGTAATGACATCTGATCTCTCATCTGACAAATATTTATGGGTGTGCTACTAAAATGATGTTCAGTTTTCAGCATATATTCTATGGTACCTACTCTAATACTATCAGAATCACTAGATAAAGGGTGTATTATCTATTGATCGATAGTCTTTGTTGATTCATTGTAACGAATATTCCGCTTCTATATCGAATTATCACTAGTCAAACATTAAGGTAACTCATGTGTCCATCGCTCATACAGTTATTATACAAAAGGGTTTTTTAACGTCATACTAGGTACGTGTTTGACTGATATGCCGTTGCAAAGACCAAAGTGTAGTTAAGGGTCTAAACACGTTTAGATTAGAGATAGCAAAACCCTGGTCAACATTAGGGTTGCTATAGTAAAAATATTTTATTAAATAATAAATAAACCGCCTTAACAATAAACGTAGATTAAATCAGTAGAAGTCAAACCATGTTTTGTCTATGTCAGTTACGAAAGTTGTCACATAGGATAGACAACGATAATTGGATGCTTATATAGGTTCAATCTGTATTTGTTTATAAGGGGTAAAAAGGTAAGTTAAAAAGAGTAAATCCTATATTATAAACGTGAAAGTTTGTGAGTATAGATGTATGTAAGTATGGATGTTTGTAACTCTTTCACGTAAAAACTACTGGATGGATTTTGATGAAACTTTACAGAAATATAGGTTATACATCAGGATAACATATAGGGTACTTTTAACGCGGGAAAACTTATCATTCCCACGGGAAACCGACTTCCACGCGAACGGAGTCGCGGGCGGTCACTAGTTTAAAATATGTAGTTAAAAGATGTATGTAGAAAATGTGATACAATTTAATCAAGAATTTAATATCAGAAACTCGTGACACTGTCTCATAGAGGGTGCGCTGGAAACTGAAATGTGACACGCACCGGCGTGGCATGCGTATGAGTGAAATTACTCGGTGTCTAGATTTGGACACGGCAGAATCTAGGAAATAGGTTGAGAGTGAAATAGGTGCTATTCGAGCCTTCTCCTACTTTAATTTTATTTATAAAGTACTCGTAGATTAATGTTTTAAACTGTGTAGTCGCCCAAAGTTGTACGTTAGAATATGATTGATAAACAACTAATGCAATAGTTGAAAATAATGCTTTCTGAATCCTAAACCTAGTTTGTAGTTAACACTTTAAAAATGTAAGCACCAACCTATATCTAACTCTGCGAAAACCTTCCCGTTCCTCTCTAAACTTAAAGCAATTTCACGTCGTTATTTCTCCCTGGCCAACAATAAATAACGTGAAATATGTGGTCAAAGAAAACACACGCTTTCGCCTGCATCTGCCGTGTTCAATTTTATCATTACCTTATCGGCCACCCCTGCAGCCTGACGCTCCATTCAAATATCAACCCTACACATAGTAGTTACAATTGAAATTACTTTGGCAATGTCTTCTATTTGACCTCACTATGAGGGGGCACTTATGATGCCCTTTTCCACTTGTATGGAATAATAATGTTGGGAGACATAAAAAGTCACAGCACAAAGTACCTATGTGCGCGGAATAACGATTTTTGGGAAACCCGCAATATTGGTGATATTAGTGTAATAAAATAGCGACGGGACATTTTAGGGAAAGTAGTGACAACTCGCCAAAGGGTTGCCGGTAATTGGCTATAATATTTCACTGCTTTATTCTATTGGTTTTATCGAAAAACATTGTAGAAGTTTCGATTTAGATTTTTCTTAGTATTAAGCAATAAATAAGAGATAAACCTTTGGTTATCTTCTAATCTATGACTTAGTTAAGTTTACTTTGACTAAGCTCGAAAGGACAAAATTTGAGGCCCTTTTTGGGTACTTTAGAGATGTTCCTTTTTAAAAAAGTTATTTATAATTTTAAAAAGGCAAACCACAGTTGCTTTATAAAGATAGTCAATATCAATATCACTCTCTTCAAACTTTGAATTCTAATAATTAAGCTTCGATCGTTACGTTCTTCAAATAAATCCGATTCTTCCTTTTTTAACAAAAATGCTTTTATATATAAACTTGTGTTATTCACTCTAATATTTAGAACTCAGTTAAAGCACTGGTTGCAACATGACAAATCTATGACGTCATCCGGTATAATATTATGATATCACCAAGCCAAACTGCGAGCTGTGTGTTCGTCCTAGATGTGTTATCTGGATCGTATCTTATCTTAGAACTGTATTTTATAAACAGGTATTTGAGTATAAAAACATATGCCTAAATTACTATACATGTATGTTAGTTAAGATATAAAAATATAAATAAATTGGGAAAGTAAATAAAAAAATGAAAATTTTTAAAAGGGATGATTATACTTTAAGTTTTGATAATTGGTTCTGAAGACTTCGACAGTAAGCGACATACGTTACTACAAGTATTTATATGATTATATTTTTTACTTTACTACAATTCGATAACCAAAATAAAATTATTATAATAACTACGATCAATTAGAGTTACTCTTTATCGTTTAAAATGTAAAAATCGTTCAAACAAATAATTTCCTTGACAACTGTATCTGACCAGGTGTCCAAATCACGTGGTTCTCCAATTGTTAAACTTTCTATAGTTTTACTTATCCAGTTACATTAATCCTATATACATTTCATTGTTCTTCAAAAACATACTATATAAATATTTATATAACATCACCCTCAGTATCATCGCAAGTAGTTAAAAACATTGTAGTCTCGGAATGAAGCTGCAACATGCAATCCTGCGAACATTCAATGCATTACTCACTTGGGCTTGGTGTAGGGCGCCGTCGACGGCGACGCCGGCTTGTTCCTGTTGGGGTGCGAGTGCCGGTTGGCGTTGGTATCCAGGCCGCCGCTGGGCGAGATCTTGCCGGCCAGCGCATTGAGCGTGTGCAGCATCCCAGGCGGCGGCCGACGACGGCCCAGCAACCTAGTCACGGTGGCGACACACCGCCAATTGACAACACCGCGCCCCGACACCGCCACGACTTATCTCTAGATAACAGCCCCGCGCCCCGCCCCCCGCGCCGCATCTTACAAACACCTCAGCCTGTCCGGGCGCACATTTCACACCAAACACGAGATTTCACACACTTTATTTACCGGTATATTCACTGCGGGCGTACTACTGCAAACGGATGAATGTGACGAATTAATCCAGGTGTGCATTGGTCGTTGCGAAATCAGAAATGGGTTAATATTGGCTATAAATCAATTTCGGAGTCACGAGCAACGGCTGCTTTTCGAATGTGCGACTCGCTGATAAATTTTTCGCGCGCCTGAGTAAAATAAAGAGCAATTTTTTTGCACTCCGTCAAAAGTATTCAGTGTTGTATTTGTAACATTTGAATAAAATTTATTATTTTTATGTTAACATTAAGTATACATCCAAAGTTTTGGATAAGTAAGCTTCTATGTAAGTACGAAATACTCTTTTATATTCAGTAACCAAGTTGGAGAAAGGTCGAATATTTAAGTAGTTTGTTAGAATCCTGACTGACAAGTATGGATTTAAAGGTCCATACAAATCAGCAAAAAGGATTTTCAGACCGTGTAAAGGGAATCTTGTTTTTTTAAGGGATCAGGACAAAAAGGTTCTACATTATCTACTCCTTCCAGCCGAAGGGTCATCAACTTGTTTAAAGAATAAAGGAAATGTCAAGCCAATGTTTTAGAAAAAAACAAACGAATTTTTGGTACCGTAGTAAAACATATAAAATATAGTGCAGCTGAACCGAATCGTGAAAGTATCAAAAAGCTATCAAAGCATAACAGATTTATTTCCAATAATTTATTCTAGTCCCAAAAGAGACGTCCCAAAGAAAACTGTGTCGTATTTCAATATAACATGCCGAGCAGCCCGCGACCCGCGATTACCGCAGTGCCTATTACGTCGACATGAATTGATGTTTTTTTCCATTTTATTACGGCACACGGCAAATAGTTCGCCGGCACGACACCGCGCGGCAGACGGCGGCCTCTGGCTAAACGTCAGCGGCGGCGGTGGAAACCATTTAAATAAAATTCAACTTTTGATGCAGCATGCCATTCGTTTTACCGCTTTCTGATACAGGTCACACAGAATTCTCGGTTGGGATATAAAATAAACGGGTTGCGAATCGCTGCTATTTTTCTTTAATGTTTTTGTTTTAAATAGTTAATACGTGCAGCGTGTGGTTTAGGAATTAGAAAGTTTAACTGAGCTTTGAAACTTAATTGGTTTATCACTCAACGCTTCGTTTTAGCGTTAATGACGCAAATTGCTGGATAAATAATCTTGGTATATCTACAAGATCGATCGTGTCTTCAAGTAATTGGGATCATTTTATTCGCCAATCAGGACCTCACCTCGAGGAAACCTCTGCATAAATATTATTTTACAATTAATTAACAAGCTCCTAAATAAACACGAGTGTTACAAGTTCGTACTTCGGTGTTAACTAACGTTCACGGTTAACTTACACTGATGGAATGTATACTGAATTATTTCTATGAAAACGGAGTGATGATAGCGCTGTTAACTGTGATAATACAAACTAAAACCAATGTTTCAATTCATTTACACTTCAGTACATGCAACAGTACTAGAAATAGCCATTTATTGTTCTTGAAGTAAAAATTATTTATAACATTGTACTTAGTTGAAAAGTAAAGCTTGAAGTTACAACACATTGAACTTCAGTTTAGTGGTAGCTTAGTAAAATATTCATTGTATTTACCTAGTGGTCGAAATCTGTGAAATCGCCAGGCTCTAAAATTTTCTCCGTACTCATTTCAAGTTGTAACAATAATCACTTCCCTCAGGACTCGAGTTAATTTCAGAATCCGAACTCCAAACAAGCTAGTTCCAAACACAATAACACCGCAATAAGTCGAGAAATCTGTTAAATTTTTCAAACGACCTACATCAGTGTTGCCAACTCTGGCGTCAATTATGCGAGCATCCAACTTCAGTCGGTCAGTGTTGCAAACTTCAGATAGCAAGCTGGGACAAAGTTGCCAAACTACTAAGTAGCTTTTTAGTTGTTGCATTATTTTTGTTATCCAAATAATGTAGGTCGTGCTGGGTTTACACAGTTTAAGGTTAATCCGAAAGTAAAGAATTCTAAATAAGGAGAGATTTTATTTTATTTACCTTTTTATAGATGGCATACTAACATAATGTTGCCGAAGTTCAAAACAACATAAAACACATACCAATGATGGCGATATTTTATGAAACTGCACTCTTAACTAAAATCTGGTTTTACGAACATTTTAAAGCTTTATACGGGTTGTATAAAAGCATAAGTTAATTAACCTCAACAACCACTTCACCTTTTAAACTATGATTTATTAACACTTCGCGATGCCAAGATACGCGAAAGGTTCTATTCGGTTGTAAAATTTTACAAGGCCATGGACAATAAACAAGTGGTATTTACAGGAAGTAAAGTGTATTAGGCGAATGGCCGACACGAAAGTGTAAATTTATAAGTGCACTGACCTTTATAGCTTGAGAACCTAGCATAAAATCATATCAAGTTAAGGCAATCAAAACAAACGAACTGCATTTATAGGTGCAGTTTTAATGTCTCCGTAAGAACAGAAGTACTTACAAACATAAGACTTATTCATAAAGCTTATATGCCGCACCATATTGTGTAAAGCACAGCTTAATAATATACTAAGAGAGCTAGCCAAGATATTTTATAACTAGTTCAAACTGGTTTCCGTTACCATAGACTGCTAGAGCTTTGTAAGCCAACCTCCTTTCTGCTGGAATTTCATTAATTTTCATTGGTATAACTTTTGACCGGGGCCGGCGGCAGCATCGGGTTATTTTCCGGCGAATTTCTACATTCAAATTCCAAATCATTTCCATAGTTGCCGGCAAAATACGTTAAGTTTTCGTATACTATAGAACGATTTCATATAATCACAATTCTTGTTATGCGAAACGCGGGTTTTGAGTTGGCAAAGACAAGAGGATAGCTGAACAATAGGTACCTACATATAAAAGAACAAAAAACGTTTGTTGGAACTAAAGTTTCGTATGAACAAAAGCTGTGTAAACTAAAATGCGAGGTCATGAAATAGTACTTTTTTTGCGTTTTGTAATGCTACCATAGCACGCTTCAGTGGCGGGGAACAATAGAGGGCTTTATTGAATCAATGGAGGTTGTATGTAAAAATAATATCAAACGTAGTTACACTTTAATTCGTGTAGGGAAAATGGAAAATGCTGGTATGAAACACTCAATTTACTGATCGAGTATTGATCTAATAAAGTGGTAAAAATGTTTCATAACGTTATTCAAATTCAAAGAGTTAAAATATTGATAGTAACGATTTAGCACATTTGAAATTCAGCAGAGTTATCAGTAACTTTTCAAATTCTTTGGTAAAAGTTAAGCATATTTGATATGAATCGCCTTCACCCCCGGATGTAATATTAATGTACTAATGCTGGGAACACGTCGTAATTGCAGGCCTCGTAGGAAATATAGACTCAAAGGTTTGAGGGGATGCGGTAATTATCAAGATACGGAAGTTATCTAAATTTCTTTATGATGATCTATAGAATTAGGCAGATCGTAAAGGGTTACTTTAGATGTTTGAAAGAAAACGCTTCAAAATGTAAATTGAATAGTGATAAATGCATAAAAATTGTTATTTCGCATTTTTATGACAAAACAAGTTTAACAAAAGCCAGTTTATACAGGAATAGCTTTATACTGGACCGAGCATCAATTTGCCAAGCCATTGCGATAGCCAACGTTAAAGTAATAAAACTGGTTGAATTTCAAATCAACAATAAAGTATAAAAGTAACCAGCAATCTTTAATCTGGCGACAACAAACTCATTTCGAAAGCATCGTTTAAAAGAATCAGAGGACCGCGCCAGCATTCTCGTCTTTATGCCGATGGTAATAAGAGATAAAATGCTGAATGCGGCTCCTAATTCTTTAATGATCAGTATAGTCAGATAAGTTGAGACGCAAGATTGTGTCTAAGTAACTTGTTGCTCGAGTCGCGATGGGAGAGAGTTTATTTGTCAACAGGACCAAGTGACTAAGTAAAGAGATGGAACAGATATGGGACTAAAGAAAATGCTGTGGTTCAGATGGTAATACTTGAATCATTTCTGTTCTGCATTTTCCTATGGACTTCAATGCCTCCTTGTACTTTAGAAGAATAAATTGCACTTCTAGAGCTTTTGTAAGTTAGTAAGTAATTTAGGCTCTGCTTACAATTCTAATTTGGAATGTAGAATTAATAATAAAATTTTTTGCTCTCAGAAAGGCTAAGGTCCTTATAAAAATATTTGAAAATTTCAAAACATTCAATTAATGCTAACAAGGCGGCGGGCACCGGATGTCATCAAGTTAGTCGTAAAAATGAGAGAATTCCGTCTCAATTGTACTCAACATTGAATAAATGAGGCTCTCCAGCCGTGGATAATGCCGTCGGTACGATTTAGGGAATTTTTAGAATGAGCTTTCATTAAGGAAAATATAATGTTTTGCTGCAACACCAAATACTTGATTCTTAGAACTGAAACAAAGATTGTGAATAAGAAATATTTTAATTCTGAAATCATTTTTAATGAATCTTAAACCAGGTTAGTTAAATTGTAATATATTTTTCTAAAAAATTACTGAATAAAGTTTCTTTTTCTATTATTCTGAAAGTTAAAAAGTGACAGTGGCCGCCACTTCACAGCTTTACTTTATTTCAAACTCATTCCATAGTCAAACAGAGGCGAGCCGACTGCCCCGGGTTTACGACTAATTAACTAATATTTATCTTAGACAAGAGAAACAATCTCCCACCTGCCAGTTATTACTGGACTGTGGAAACATACGAGCTACTACCCGTTCAAAGTCACAAGAAAGTGTAAAAAGAAATCAGTTTGAACCGGTTTCGTGCAAACACAATTTAGCCTCTTAAATAATCAAGTTAAAATTTAAAAGCGCACAGTCAACGCACCAAACTCATAAAACAGGAAAGACTCTTCATCTTGGAAGCTCTCCAGGCACTGCATTTTCAACTTAAACAAATACAAATAATAAATTTCCATAAAGCATACCCTGCATCCGCGGTATTTATGGTATAATGATGACGCATCACTTCCTTTACCCGGCTGTCCCCATCCCCCCTCGGCGGGGGTCGGGAGGGGCGAAATGCGCGCCGGAGAAATACCAAAATCCCCAAAAAGCTAAAATGACTGTAATTCTTAGCTGTGGGGAAATATTATTTTATTAATTCACTCCGCAGCGAGGCAGCGCGGCAACCTTATGAAATTTCATAATGTTTTAATGCTCATTTCGCTATGCACATTCTGGCGCGGGGAGGAAAAACAACCATTCACTTTAGAATTACTTGAGAATGCAGTTCGTTCGGTGCGATGTGTGCGATTGAATTTGTTAATTAAATTCTTGCGCTTCAAATCAGCAGATGTAAAGTGTTTCAATGAGAGCTGCAGAGAAAAGAATCCAGCAAATTATTGCAGGCAGAGGGATGGATTATACAAAGTATACCGAGTAATGAATTTGCAAAATACCATAAATGGTTTTCGAATATCTAAATATAGAGAATTCCTTCTTTAGATTTGGGAAAATCTGAATTAAATCGATCTCTGGAATGCAGCGGACTGTTAAGAGAAAAGCCTTGGGTTTGAAACCCGGGTAGGCCCTAGTTAGAAAGAAGCCCTTTTCAAGTTATCCTGTAAATGGATGTTAAGCAATGGGCCTAGGTTCTTTCCTTGTACACCTAGTAAGTACTTGGTTTACTGCCATACTGTTTGCCTAGCTAGATTAATCTAAACAAACTCCACTCTGAAACCGTTAACAATCAGATGTATGGGCAATTGCATTTGTTATGTCCACCATAACAATATGTCGCCGACCGTCAAACACATGCCGTTTGAACCGGCTAAATCCGGTAAGCGGCCCGCTATTACATTTGCAGCGCTGCACCGCTAAATTGTCCCTAAACCATAGACTAACTTAGTCCGGCGCCGGCGGCGCTGCGATATTAACTGACCACCATTTTGTATTAATTTAGGACATTTGGCCAGCTTCATGGACGGTCTCATATTTAAGCTGGATTCGCAAAGCGGATTGGTTAAAAGTTGGGCGATTGTATCGGGGCTTTGTTGTTTAAAGTTTGATCAAGATTTATGATGTAATTAGTAATTTGTGGGTATTGAGTTGCGAGTCAATTGGTTTTTTATCAGCTCAACCTAATTATCATTTTTTTATTAACTTTCCCTTGATCTCTCAGATATGTACTGTATATACCTAAGTACAAAGTAATTGCTAGTATTGTCTTTTTCTTATCAACTGTGTAACTTGTAATTTAATCAAACGTCGGGAACAGTATGAAAAGCTAAAAACGGAAAAAGTGTCACAGAATGGTGACAAAAAGTCGAGAGTTCTCAAAAGTTGGTTGTGAAAAACTCCCCTCTGCTGATATAGTTCTTCAAGACTTCTGCAGAGGTACAATCTTGCTTGAGATCACTTTTTTGAAAGTGAGGGTAAGACTGCAGCGATGATTAGAGCGATTTTATATGATACTTAGGGAAAGGTACTGGAAATCGCCGCAAGAAGCTTTTCTAAACAAATAAGTTTAAAGTTCTTAAATTCAACAAAATCAATGTCAAGTACGCCAACTTTTCTGGAATTTGTTGCTACTTTTCGGTATTCTACGATATTTTGCATAGTTTTATTGGGGCAATTTTTATGATGTTAATTTCTATGATTTTAATTTACATACACAAACCCAAAAACTCCTCGTATCTTCCGCTTATAAAAGCCCATACACATCCAAAATCGCTATCCTATCCCCGTGTCACCTACAATCCCGCTCCGCTACCGTCTGCCCGCCGCCGCTAGTTGTTCATCCAGGTCGATCCCAGTTAACGCAATTACCACTTTGTTTAAACTTTCGCTGCAGCAGCATTCCACCAGCGACGCCGGGACAAAGTTGACAACAGAGCACTATGAAATAGCTCTCGTTACTGCAATTTGCGAAATAAAGAGAAAGAAAGGACAAGTACGCAGATTGCAGTTAAGTTGTTAAGGTATTCTTTACTTCCCTGTGGACTTTAATATTATATTGAAATTTTATTTTTACTGACTTTCCATCTAAGGTATGAGAAAATTCATGTTAGAAATTAATGATTCGTTATGAGACGACATTAAGACACCACGTAAGTGTGTAAGCAGAATTTGGGGGACTCTTTTCCCACTAAGTTAGACATTTTGACCTTAGATTTTTCAAAAGGTAAATTTGACCAATTAGAATTGGTTTAATTGTGATTAGAATTAAATTATGTTTGGAAAGAAGATAAAAAAAAATGATTTCATCAACAAATTACTGTTTTGATGTTTAATATATTGTAAATAATAATTAAACTTAAAAAGTACTAATATTTAATCTCCTATTTGTTTTAAATAAGTTGTTGCTAAAAATATGAAAGCTTCGTGATTAACTAAACGCGATGTCTGAAAACCAATCTTCTAGTAATTATGTTCTCAAAGTTTGAAATTACCTCTCAAAGCTTATTTATCGACAAAGCTATCAAAATATCAGATATTATAATCATTTCAAAGCCGTCGCTGTAGAACTAAAATACCGAGAATTTAATGATTATAACGATGTTTTTGAACGTGGCCATTACTTTAAGAGATTTCGAAAATAATACGACCAAAATAGCTTAAAGACAAACAAATACTGTATTAAGTATACTAAATTTTTTGTACTAAAGGGGGTTAAATAAACAACACTATAAGAACGTTTATGCGTGTATGTGATGTGCTAATTGCATGTATTTAGTTATTAATCAATATAAATCAAATGTTTTAGCTTAGTCACAGAATTACCACATAATTAGAACCAAGGAAAATCAAATTAGAAACCTTTACAGTCGTATAGTTGTACAACAATTTGTTTTTGATATCGTCCTTAAATTAAAGTGTTCTTAGATCACAGACACCTCGTCAATCCAACTCTTCACAAACAATTAAATAAGAGCGACCGTCAAGACTTCACAACTCCAACAAAAGTCTTGAACCAAACAATACCCAAGTAATTATTGTCCGGCCACCGAGAGAATGCGTTCCTGACACATTGTGTTTGACATAACGAGGTAACTTTGAAAGGCCGTCTACGAAAACAAACAAAAAAAAAGTCGTCTATTTTGACCCTACAAACAAATAATAAGCAATAAAATGATATTAAAACACACTGATTTTAAATTTTATAACTGATGGCTTACTGTAAGGGTAATAATTACTGATAAAATATGTATTTTTAAAAATGTAAACAACATCATATTTTCGTAGGGATGTGCTAAAAATATCAGTCAATTTTAAAGTTATCAATCAATTTCTAATAAAAAAGCAGAATAAGTAGCTTGGTTATAAAAACATGATATCGACGTAAATATGGATATGCTTGAAGCATAACTATTGCGGTTAGTGAAAGAAAATAAATCGGCAAATGTTCGATATGAAATAGATGAATTGGCTCTGCAGTACGGTCATCGGGTGCTGAGACTTATACCATATTATTGCCAATACAATGCTTTTGAGTTTCGTTTGTAAAAAGGCAGCAGTTGGATTTTCTTGCTAGTTCTTTTCGACCTTGGGCTTAGCTTCAAAATTAACGTTATACAAGTATCTATACTAATATTATAAAGCTGAAGAGTTTGTTTGTTTGTTTGTTTGTTTGAACGCACTAATCTCAGGAACTACTGGTTCGAATTTAAAAATTCTTTTTGTGTTGGATAGACCATTTATCGAGGCAGGCTTTAGGCTATATAACATCACGCTGCAACTATTAGAACGAAGAAATAATGAAAAATGGGAAAAAAAATGGGGAAAATTATTCATCCTTGAGGGCTTCCGTTGCGTGCGCTGCGAAAGCGGTTTTAGGAACCAAAAATATATGTATGAAAGAATAAAGGGACCTTTTTACCGCGGGAAAACTTCGCATTCCCACGGGAAACCGACTTCTACGCGAACGGAGTCGCGAGCGGCCACTAGTCTTTAATCTAATTATTTACGTTCCTACAATAAAACAATACTGTTTCGATTTTGTTTTTTATTATTTTACCTAGACTTTAACTCGTAACAACATAAAACTTTTTATATTATAAATAAAATATAAATAAGATAAGCAAGTTTTTTTTCTGTTGATTGAAAAATGATTTATCAATGTTGTTTTTTACCCCAACACTAATGGCATGTGTCACAAACGCAATCTCTCGGTGGCCAGACTATAGGTATAAAATTGTCCACAATTATCTCCCATTGCTAGATTGCGGTGTAGTTCGTTTCGTCTGGACGGAATCTTATTAAAAGTTGCGCCGTCGGCGCGGGCGGGACGTTTCAACTTTTGTACCGAGTCGCCGGATAGAGAGGGGATAGAGGTCCGGCCGGGACAGACTGGACTATTAGAGCGGTTCTGTGCGAATACGGTCGTTTTGGCATACGCGCGCTACATTACTACTTCAAAAAACCGAGCGTAATCGAGTATATTTCGATTTTAGGTGTGTTCGTTCGAATCGGTAGGGGTGTTGGTTCATTATCACAGCTTATACGAGCTAAAATGCGCGTCAACGCTCGCACGAGTTGCGCATGTGCCTAAAGGCGCCTACGCACACCTATATGCACGAGCCAACGAGCAAACGAGCTTATACGCGCCCATGAAATGCTAATCTAAAACTGCCCTTATCCAAGACAACGGGACTCGGATGAAATTTTTAAGATAATAGAAAACTTTGGGAAACAGTGTTTGTTGTACGAATTATGTGTTCGTGCACATGGCGACTTAGATTATCTGTCTATTAAGCTCAAAAACGAATGATCTTCATCCATTAAACGGAATTATCTAAAAAAATACATCCGATTACCATTGGCTTACATAGTAGCCCAGTGGAATGCCAAGAAGGTTCTATTCTACAAGGAATGGATACTATCAAGTTGGAAGGCACCAGTGAGCTGGCATCTTCACTAAAAACACTCAAATATTTATGCTGTTCGGTGCTGCGTTTTCAGAATAAAGTAGATATTGAAAAATACGATGTGGTCGCTTGTTTAAGGTTTCAATTGACTTTAGGTTTTTACATTTTATAATTCAACTAGTGGCCGCTCGCGACTCCGTTCGCGTAGAAGTCGAATGAGAAGTTTTCCCGCGGTAAAAAGTTCCCCTTATTCTTTTATACATATTTATTTTGGTATCTAGAACCATTTTCGCAGCGCACGCTACGGAAGCCCTCAAGGATGAATAATTTTCCCCGATTTTTTTTCCATTTTCCATTATTTCTTCACTCCTGATAGTTGTAGCGTGATGTTATGCCTCAAGCCTGCCTCGATAAATGGTCTATCCAACACAAAAATAATGTTTAAATTCGAACCAGTAGTTCCTGAGATTAGCGCGTTCAAACAAACAAACAAACTCTTCAGCTTTATAATATTAGTATAGATTTCGAAATTTCAAAAAACAAATTATTTTGCCTTTAAATAAAGTTCCGCATAAAACAAATTGTTTATCAATACAATAATTAGCAACAGAGATAAAGTGCCTTGCAGAAATTTATGACCATGTCCCCACCGTAACTTTCGACTTCCCCAAAACCTATGAAAACTCGTCTCGTTTACATAATTTGCTACACACTGTCCGTCCCGGGAGTCGAACCCGTCATTAATCCCCCTTACAGACAATACTTGTAATTAATATCTCCATTTATCTAACTACCCTCGGTAAGCTATAAATCCACCGGACTTTGCTCGTAGTCCAAGTTGATCCACTGGTTATTATGGAGAGGGGCGAAACCAACTTTTTTGTGTTAAGTTTTTAAAAAAAAATGACTTATTAAATTTTTTTTTGTTGTAAAACTTTTATTTCTTTAACGATTGAATAAGAGGTGGCGAAGACCGCTTAAAACTGGCCTAATCTAATTAACTTTTGCCTTTTACACTCGGTATTTTTAAAGCCAAGCCTTGTAATATTATACTTATCAGGTATAATATTAAACTCATTACAATTTTTAATCATTTTATTTTGTAATACAAAACCCAACTTTTCCATTTGCCATCAAAAGGCGGAAATTCATATTTTAATGAAAACGAAACAAAATTAGAAATTGAAAATCGAAGGAAAATAACTTTCTGTTGATTTAGGGCGAGGTCATAATCGGCAAAGTTGACTGTTTTATAATAGTGTTTACATTAGATACGGGTTTTTTATCTGCTTTTATTAAATTACCAACGGATCAAGGCTTTTAGATATTGAACACCGACAAAGGTGGCTGTCTGAATTAAAATGAGGTTGTAACATAGATATATAAAGTTGGTAGGTTTTGTGAAAAAGTAGAGTTAGTTTCGCTGTACGTTATGTAATATTATTTCGACTATTTTTTAATTAAAATAAGAAGGTATAATTCCAGACGTTATTTTTAAGAAAAAATAATTATCTAAATATAAGTAGATAATAGAAGTTGTAAAATCAAGAATACATTTATACTCGTAAATATTTTTTATTTTATAAATAATATTGATAGAAAAAGCATTTCACATCTGTGGAGGTATTTTTCAGAGATTAACCCCGACATCCGGCTATAAGCTGAGCACTTCCGGTCAAATGAATGGAATTTTAATTAGAACGGCGTTAATTAATGAAGCTGCAAAAAAATCCGTCTGAGTACTACTTTTTCTAAATTCCCGAGCATTTATTAATTAAGTATTCAGGTACAACACTAATTGTACTAATAAGTTTTGGATTGTTGATCGAATAATTTGCTTGTTAACTAACAAATAATTTTATTAACATAAGTTTGTATTTTCTTAAAAACTGTTCAGTATATTTTATATTTGTTTTGTTAATTAACGACCTAATTCCACGTAGAATATTTGGGAATTCCCTACACACTTTTCAAACATAATACCTTTAATTAACAACAAAAAACAACGATTCCCAAAAGAGTATTAATAAGGCTTTTGTCTCAACTTTTTTTTAGACGCCAGCAATATTTTACTTACAACTCATTACAATCCGAATAAATCTTATAAAATTTAAATATTCTCTAAGACCCGTCTGTTTACATTACGCATGGCAGCCTTATATAAAACTAGCTTTCTGTACGCAGCGTTGCCCGCGTGTACTTAATGATGGTTTCCCGTAAAAATAAAAGCCTATATGTAAACAAAATAAAATTTATGTTACTCAGAATTAACACAGCTTTCCAATGGTGGAAGTATTTCTAAAATAGGTCCAGTAGTTTCGTAGCTTTTTCGTTACAAACATACACTAAAAATCTTTCCTTTTTATTAGTTGTAGAGTCTAGCTGTAGGCTCTGTCTGCAGCGATTGCTGGGCTGACTCGACCGGTGAAATACCACCGTCGCACAGGAAACCGACGTGAAGTAGGAACGATGTTCCTGCGTTTCGTTCGGTGAGTGCGGTATCCGGTGCCCAATTTTATTTATTTATTTATATGTTTTCTTAAAGGTCAGCAACACACCCCCAACACCTACAGTGTTGAGGGTAGTCATGGGCGGCGGTGATCACTTACCATCAGGTGACCCGCATGCTCGTTTGCTACCTACATCACATAAAAAAAAAAAAAAAAAAGTTAGTAAAGAGATTTTGTTTCTTTTTTCTCTGTTGCCAGCATTATGTAGATTGGTCGTCAAGAATTACTTTTTCGAGCTATAAACTGGCTGGAGATGATAATAAAACGTTGCCCGCAGCGAGGCTTCGGCGCGGGGTGTTTCATCGGATACGCGTGTCATGTCAATGACAGATGGAATATATTGTTATAATACTCGTAGAGAGGTTAAGAAAAAAATGATTGAGAGGTTGTTGTGATTAAACAAGTGAAGATATTTTATAAAACTAAGCTCTGTATACTATGAACCTGGCTTCAAATGGCTAAAGGTTCAGGACTGGGCTTCCATATCTTTAGCCATAAACATATATTTTACCATTTATGTAGGTATCTATATAGATCATCACACGAACGTGAATGTTAAAATATTATTAAATTTTAAGAACGCCATTGTTTTTGTTACTAAGTTGTTTTATATCTTGAGTACATTAAATAAATATATTGTTAAATTCTATCTCTTTCTCTCCCCCATTCAATAAATAAAGCCGTCTTACAAAGTGTCAAAGTTAAATTGGCGTCCATCAAGCCGGTGTGGATGAGTGGATGAGAGTTATTTGTGAAGTTCCGCGACTCCGGACCTCGGAGTCAGTCACTGTTGAAGATACAGAAACTAAAGGCCGTTTCGTTTTTATTGTTCGATTTGATAAATAAAGTCATCAAATTATTGGCGCAGTTTTTTAAGGTAACCAAACGGACAAGTGAAATAAGGCACAATTGATTCTACATAGTTATATTGATAATTTTATATCCAAAAAATGATCTTTTGGGGTCGGTTTCGCTTAGACGTTGATTTTGACTTTGTCATTGAATTAAAATAAATACTAACCGAAACGAACCAATTTAAATAACTATAATTTCTTAGATTGAATTTTTTTATTAATGACATTTGCGTATCTGCACAAACTTCGATAACACCGTTGTTTTTTTTTAGCTAATTGTTTCTATTTTGAATTTTTCAAATAAGATAGTATTTTAGTTTTATTTGCTATGTAAACCATCGCTCTTGTACCATTAGCTGATGTGTGAGCGTTGACCACAAGTTACGAATAACACTTTTCAATCCTTAATAACTTTTTTAAAACTGTAAGTGAATTTAGTTACGCTTCGGAAATTGTATTTTTACACCCGTTTTATTTAAAATAAACGTTTGTTTACAAAATGTAACACTAAAATAAAGTCGGTTCTTAGTTCTTCTCTGAAACGACTACGGACGGCGACTGTTCCTCGTAGTAACGACTACGGTGCTACGGCGAGTGCTACAATTTGCTACGAAACGACTCTCTCGGTCTTGGCCGCGATCGTGACGTCACAATGTGACGAATTACCCGATAACTCGAGAGTTCGTATAATGAAGAGAATTTGACGAGAGATCTTGAGATTGCTTCTTGCAAGCAATTGAAAATAATGTTTGATAATGTTTTAGCTTTACGATGTACTCGTTTAACGCACATTTTGCAGATCGGTGGATAAAAATTCATTGTTTGCGAAATGTTTTACTGAGGCTTTAATGTTTTGTATTATTGTAAATATAGAAGGGCTAAATAAATTAATAGTTTCAGTAAAATGTGGAACTGAAAGTAACTTTTTGCTCCTTAATCAAAATTACAACTAATAAGTAAATTGATTTTAAAGCAAATTGAGATTTTACTTTTAGTTTTGCATTCAAAATGCTAATTTCTTAATTTTGAAGTTATAGATACCTGAAAAAGGAACGCGGGTCTCCGAGCATTGCGCGACTGGAAACCGAATCATCCCAGTCGCGCAATGCTCGGAGGCCCGCGTTCCTTTTTCCAGTATCCATAACTTCAAAATTAAAGCAAATTTTCACAAAACTAACCTAACACCTGCCTACCACATCTATGATTAGTAGCCGTCCCAAAACAAGCAGCTGTGAGGCCATTCATAATACTCGCGCCGCAACACGCCCAGCGCAGGAATAATTGCTAACTATGACGTGGGATTACTGGGACAAACTTGTATGGTGGGGCTTTGAAAATTATAAAAAGTACTTTTTTATGGATATTTAATAGTAGTAATAAGATTTTTTTTACAGTCACAAATTAATATTATATCTTTAACCGACTTCCAAAAACGGAGGAGGTTCTCAATTCGGCCGGTATGTTTATATTTTTTTTATGTACGTTTTTAAAAGCATTTACTAAAAATTCACCTGTCTCTGAAGTTTTGTCTTTGAATTCTTTTAACAGTTTAAAAAAACTTTGATTAGCTACATTTAAATTTTGATCATCTTTTAATACTTGAATTAACTTCTTAATTCTAAAAAATTAAATATGCGCTAACGTTTCAAAAAAACTGTCAGTTGTCTTATATTATTATTTATCTCTTATAATTATTATATAACACCCCATTACATATTATTATTAACTCAACAAGTTCGCGGCACTGCACGGCCGGTGCCGCAGGTAGCTGTAGGTAATATCTACTTTAACAAACGACCAGTCGTTAGTACCGGGAGAGTGGCAATCGACCCATTGTCAACTGATCCACTTATTATTTTTAATTCATTTTTTTTGTATATTTGAGAAAAGTAAAAAAAAACCAATACATGTTCATTATGATTGGTAAACAAAAAACACGTAAATTATATTTTTAGGCAATTTTTCTATTATACAGTTTTAAAATTTGCTTCCGATAAAGCTTCTATACTGTATTTTATAAGTCTCTCGATGTGATTTCATAACTAAGAAACCTGCGCTAGCTGAATTCCGATCTGCGCCCAGTAAACTCTGCCCCCCCGGTGGATCGGTCCGGTGGGTCGGGTTGCACGGCTATTAATCGCTGTTTTGTCTACCGTCGACGAGCAAAGCACGATTTATTGAGGATGGTACGGATCGATGGTCGGCATAGTTTGTATATATATATAATGCTGATAGTTTACAATGGAGGTATAATGTCTGGTTCTGTTACCGAATTTCTACATTAAATACTGTGGCAATCGAATTCAAATGTCATAATTTATTTAGTTACAAAAGTAAGAAATTATTTTTGAAAGCATCAATTAAATATTTTCTCTTATTACAATACAAATAAACAAAATTTTCAAAGTTACTGTTCAAAAGTTGTTACTTAAAACTACAGTCAAATTCCTTAAAACCTGCCGCCAACAAACTTAAACAATTACTTCGACACAAACTATCGCGCGAAACAGCTCGCGAAGTAGCAACGTTTTCGAACGGTCGCGATAACTTCGAAACAATTAGTTTTTATTACAACCGGTTGTTAAAACTCGGGGGTGCGCGGGGTAAGCGGGGTAGGTGCGGGGGGTAAATTGACGACTCTAAAGCAATAATTGCAGTTCAGAGTCGCCGGGACCGCTCGTTAACACGTTTCGACAATGACGCCAAGCATTGGGGAAAAAACGGAAGAAAAACAGTTGAACGTCTTGAGTTGAAGTCAAATTTGTTGTTGCTAAGAGGACGTTTGGCTGTCCGCCTAACACTTGTTTATGTGTAATAATATCGAAGTAGACGAATCAAGGCGTCTAACATGAAACTATATAACAAACAAAACAGGACACAGCATTAAAAGAGTTGATAATAAAAAAAAAATGGTATTTTAAATTGTAAAATTTTTTTT
The DNA here is from genome assembly GCA_916618145.1 of Emmelina monodactyla. Classification (NCBI taxonomy): domain Eukaryota; kingdom Metazoa; phylum Arthropoda; class Insecta; order Lepidoptera; family Pterophoridae; genus Emmelina; species Emmelina monodactyla. The sequence goes on from OU745300.1 coordinate 2,187,876, forward strand.
AGACTTGACAAAATGTGGAAGTAGACAAAATTATTTTTTGTGTTGGTAAGAATGTCTAGGTTGGTTTTTCGGTCCGCTTTGTGTGAACATAAAAAAATACTAAATCACAGAAAATTACGTTTAAAACGTAATTGATTAGATTATGTAATGATCGTAAATGTATTAGATTATAGAATAGCGAATAAAAAAGGCGATTCTTATTTTTTTAATTCAATATAACTCACAATTTAATATTTCAAATTATTGCTCAATAACGCTGCCTCCAAAAAAGAAATTAAAATATATTATTTACATTGAAATTTTGATAAATAAAACATTTGGAGGGCGGCGTCTTATTACAGGCGTATTATTTACATGAAAAATATTTTTTATTTGAATTATTCATTGCGATCTTTGATGTGTCCAATTTAGGATGCTAAAATTAAACGATATCTTCGGTAAAGAAAACAACTAGAATTAGGATTATATTTGGTATGAATTAGTTAAAAAAATATCCATTTTGGATATAAGTTCGTAATTTTATGTAATACAAGTCTAGTTTTCACTATCTTTCAAATATCTATTTCAAAAAAGGCTTTTCATGTCAACTAAAATAAACCTTATTACAAAAAAAAACATTTTTTTTTTCATAAAATTTACAAATAGCACCCATACACACCTGGCCCGGGACATCATAGCCAAACAATATTATCGACGACACTAAACAATTAACGCACAATTTTGGCCCGCGTCCCCTCCATTACGATCTAAATTTATTCCATCCAATCGCGTCGCGTAATAGAAATCGACCACCAAGTTATTGGCCGCGCTTCAAGTCATTACCATACCGCTCACTCGTTCGTTCTCAGCTCCACTCATTCATTCAATCAATCCATTCACTGCCGAAGTGTAAGGATCATGAATGCTGTATGGTCGCTACTGGTTTGTCAATCAAGTTATTTTTGGCTTTTTATGGCATAAGGGATATGTGGGAGTAGTGGCTAGAAATTGGGCTACCGTACTAAGGGTTCCAAGTTCGATTTCTACTGAGGCTTTCCACGTCTGAGAAACTTAAGGCTTAAGTAATAAAGGTTTTTTAATATTTTATGATTTCGATGGAGTTTTTAAGTAATTTTATAACGCCGAAGGACAAAACTCGTCTTTATTCTGAGAATCTATTCGAAAGGTTCTGCGTCTCACAAAACTCCAAATTCCTTTCAATAACTTGGAAAAGTCTATTACGTTATTGCTCTTGTTAATTAAAAAAGTTGCACAAACAGCTTAAAATCTCATACGTGTATGCATTTTACAGCGTGCATTAATACAATTTAGTTCAAATTACCGCAGTTAAGTGGCCATTCTCAAATGGAGTTAAGTGCTGCTTTCCAGTTAAATGGCTACTTCAGATAGTTAATTATTCATTTATCGTAATTCCCGGTTATTTACGAGCCCAGGGTTTAATGGTGCTACGGTGCTACGACACTACGACGCTACGGCGTAGTGAGTGGGTCGTAGCATAGTGATTAGTTATGCTCATTGTTGCAGTGTCCGAGTTATATTTATATATACAGATTTAGACCATTTTATTTGAAGTTAGTTTATTAAATCTATTTCATAGTTTTCGTTATAGTCTGTTAAAGAGGATAAATAATGTAAGGTAAGTTTACCGTCAAATTTACCCAACTTTTAGTCTCGTCACTGTAAATTAACTAAAACCATAGTTAAGTTAACTGAGAGTTAATTTATACAGCGCAGTGCTATCTCGCGGGCATGGTCGAGTGACTGCGCCGGAACCGGAAGTCGGGACAGCCTCAAATTATGCCAATAGTCGCGCCAAGGACCATAAATTACATGACCTATATCGAAAACTCGGTGCATAAATAGTCAGCAAATCTGCTACTATTTATCAAGTTGATTTATGTAAAAAAACTTAAATATAAAATTTACAAGTACTTCACCAATATCACACGTTTTTGCCACACGTTTAAAAATTCGTGTATACTTTTCAATTACAAATTTTAGGCTTTTGCAACCGAGAAGGTAGGTAAATGAATTTTTTTCTCTGAAAATTGAATATTTTTCTCATCACACCCTCATACTGACCATCCCTGGTCCCCTTCATTATCCCCATCAATTATTCCGCCGCGGGGGTGAGGGGCGGTTATTTATGACGGCACCTCGCTACCACCTATTAATACGATTTAGTGGTCATCTTGTACCGTTTAGACGCGTTAGTAGGCGGGCGAGTTTACGCAGATTATTGTCCGGCCACCGAGAGAATGCGTTCCTGACACATTGTGTTTGACATAACGAGGTAACTTTGAAAGGCCGTCTACGAAAACAAACAAAAAAAAAGTCGTCTATTTTGACCCTACAAACAAATAATAAGCAATAAAATGATATTAAAACACACTGATTTTAAATTTTAGAACTGATGGCTTACTGTAAGGGTAATAATTACTGATAAAATATGTATTTTTAAAAATGTAAACAACATCATATTTTCGTAGGGATGTGCTAAAAATATCAGTCAATTTTAAAGTTATCAATCAATTTCTAATAAAAAAGCAGAATAAGTAGCTTGGTTATAAAAACATGATATCGACGTAAATATGGATATGCTTGAAGCATAACTATTGCGGTTAGTGAAAGAAAATAAATCGGCTAATGTTCGATATGAAATAGATGAATTGGCTCTGCAGTACGGTCATCGGGTGCTGAGACTTATACCATATTATTGCCAATACAATGCTTTTGAGTTTCGTTTGTAAAAAGGCAGCAGTTGGATTTTCTTGCTAGTTCTTTTCGACCTTGGGCTTAGCTTCAAAATTAACGTTATACAAGTATCTATACTAATATTATAAAGCTGAAGAGTTTGTTTGTTTGTTTGTTTGTTTGAACGCACTAATCTCAGGAACTACTGGTTCGAATTTAAAAATTGTTTTGTGTTGGATAGACCATTTATCGAGGCAGGCTTTAGGCTATATAACATCACGCTGCAACTATTAGGAGCGAAGAAATAATGGAAAATGGAAAAAAAAAAGTACGATCCTTTGTACTCGTGCAATTCAATGATTCTCTACACTGATCAACATAAAAGGGGTTGAACTTGCTATGAGTTATATAGTATTTTGAGTTGAAAAACCATTAATAAATATGAACTCAGCTAATCCTCTGATTAATTAGAAGTAAATAACCTTAACTTCCAACCCGCTCACGCTACTTCCCCGCTGCCGCTCACGCCGCCGCCTGTGCCCGTTCCCCGCCAGGGTGTATATATAAATTAATTCGCTATGTCACTAATGAGGACGGGTCAGCCGCGGACCCGCAAACTTGGCGCGTGCGCGTCATGCGTCATTTATTTATAAACTGTTGCGTCTGAAGATCGAACGTCGCTCTGCGATCTGGAGCGATTGAGTGATGATCGGTTTTTTTACATGGCATGGCAATAGTATTGCAATTTTGTAGCTTACCATTTTTGTGGTAGCTTTAGTTATCAACATGTTGCGAGCACGTTAAAATTAATTTGTAATTTAGTAGAAACTCACCTGGTATTAGATGTATGGGTTTACCCTTAGTTTCGTTGTCAGGCGCAGGGCAACTTTAAATTGAGTTGTTTAAAACTGCAATACACTGCGTATCAGTGGTGCCAACAAAATTTATCTATACTAATATAATAAAGCTAAAGAGTTTGTTTGTTTGTTTGTTTGTTTGTTTGAACGCTCTAATCTCAGGAACTACTGGTTCGAATTTAAAAAATATTTTTGTGTTGAATAGACCATTTATCGAGGAAGGCTTTAGGCTATATACCATCACGCTGCAACTATAAAGAGCGAATTAATAGGTAATGGAAAATGTAAAAAAAACGGGGAAAATTATTCATCCTTGAGGGCTTCCGTTGCGTGCGCTGCGAAAGCGGTTCTAGGAACCAAAAATATATGTATGAAAGAATAAAGGGACCTTTTTACCCCGGGAAAACTTCGCATTCCCACGGGAAACCAACTTCTACGCGAACGGAGTCGCGAGCGGCCACTAGTCTTTAATCTAATTATTTACGTTCCTACAATAAAACAATACTGTTTCGATTTTGTTTTTTATTATTTTACCTAGATTTTAACTCGTAACAACATAAAACTATTTTTATATTATAAATAAAATATAAATAAGATAAGCAAGTTTTTTTTCTGTTGATTGAAAAATGATTTATCAATGTTGTTTTTTACCCCAACACTAATGGCATGTGTCACAAACGCAATCTCTCGGTGGCCAGACTATAATTGAGAGAAAAGATAGTGGATAGAAATAACGGGTGTAAAAATACCACTTCCGAAGCCTGAAATCATGTATTCTTGAGGCTATATAACTAAATTCACTAAAAGTATACCCAGAAAACTCAATTTAAAAAAGTTATTAAGATTTGTAAAGTCATATTGGCCGCTTGAAATCATCGCTCACACATCAACAGTTGGTTCAGGTGCGATTATTTACATTGCAAAGTAAATAAAAAAACAATTTAATTTGAAATAATCGGAAAATCTGATAGCATATGCAATGTTTTACAAAACAGTTTTTTTTATCTTACAAAAAATTTGTTTTGCTCGAAACGTAAACAGTACCTACTCCTCCAGCAATGCTTTTTTTTGTTTTCGGATGCAGTCTTTTTACACCCCGTATACTGTATTTATAGACGCATTTTGCACCAACATAAGCCAAAACATACTGTCATAAGTTTGCAATACCTATCGCAATAGATTCCGAACTAAGGTGTTCCCAGTAAAATTTCGTAACATAACATACGTTTGTGTTTGATATAATTGGATTAAAGTTAAAAATGCTCAGATATCGACTTTAAACCTATTGCAGAAGCTGAGGCTATAACTGCTGTATATCATTACATAGTATAAATCTAAGTCACTAATTCTGTCTGTTTGTACGGATTTAAATGCGGTTTTCTCCATATTTTAGGGTATATATTAATTTAATTTGTAAATAAAGAACGTTTAGAAAAAGTTTTTGTAAGTTCGCAAAAATGCAAGGGTTTGCGAGCAAGTCGGCAAAATTACACCATTGCGAAGCGTGGGCGGGTCGCTCGTACTTTTATAAATACATGTCACAGTTAAAAATGAGTTTTTACAAACTCATTTGCATTATAAAAAAATACGAAGAGGAATAATGGTAGTTCTTATTGAGTCGGCGAAAATTGATCAATCAAAATAAACGCTTTATTAAAAAATAACAGTAGTTGAAACTATTTCATCAACATGAAAAATATTTTTTCAGATTTGCAGCGGTGGGCAAAAAACTAGAAATACAGACTATATGCGTGGTTTGCAATATAAATATCTGCCACACAAATGATTACCACATCTATCCGTCCGCGTCGGAACTGCAGGCTGTGTAAAAGCGGTGCATGTAGCCGCCAGACCGGTCGGGCTCTAATTGACAGATCGAGTGAAAAGCCACCACGCCGCGTGATAGCGTAGGTAGGTAGGTAGCGTAGGTAGGTAGCGTAGGTAGGTAGCGTAGGTAGGTAGCGTAGCTAGGTAGCGTAGCTAGGTAGCGTAGGTAGGTAGCGAAGGTAGGTAGCGTAGGTAGGTAGGTAGCGTAGGTAGCGGGGTAATGAGAGACGGACGGATCAAAGCTGCGAGATTGATGGATGCGAGGCGGATAAGCAATGGGCAGTCATAATCAGTGGGTAATTATTATGTATATTGGTAATGACGAGAGTAATATAAATGTTCACATTACATTTATATTATATAACAAGCCCGATTAGATGTTTAAGGATATTTCTGAAAACTTTTCATTTCATTAATATCATTTTTAATTTTTGCAAATGTAAGCACTAAAATTTTAAGTGAAATACTATGATGTTATAGATTACATAGTAAGTAATGGACAGTAGGAATGATTCAACGAAAAAAACTAAACGTAAGCTACCTAAATAAAAGGTAAACTAATCCACTAGACTTTAAAACGGGCTAAAACAATTTGTCTTCAAATCTCTACACATTTGGTATTTCCAACTCTGCCGTCTTGCGCTCACGAACCTTACCGGATCAAAACTCAACTTAAGGATTTATCCCATACACTCGAGAAAGACGCCGGATACATATCCCTTCACACCTTCGTACAATGTGCGTGACAAAAAAGGACCAACCCCAATACTGCGGGAACAAAGGGTGTGAAAAAAAGCAATTTAAACCTCCACTTTTGTCCCCCACAGTGAATAGTGAGGCCGTATAATACTCGTTCCGTGATCTAGATAAATGGTAATAGATCCTATAATAGATCTTCAGAAGTGTGCGCCGGCGGTAATGTGCCCGGCTCCAGCTGTTTTTATAGTTTAATTTGTTATAGGCATACATCATAGTAGTGACCCGAGCGTGCAGGCAATTTTCGACAATGTTATCACAAATTATATTTTTTTAGTAGCCAAAAAGATTTTTATAAAATATAATGTTTGATTTTATCAAATCTTGTTTTTACAATGAACACCGGATCATAACCTATACACATACACTCAGCTGCTTTAAACACATAAAGAACAAAACTGAGGTAATAAACTACAGTTTAAACTTTAATAAATATATGTCAAAGTTAGTCATACGATAAGCCATTTCATTCAACCTTCAAGTTAAAAATACCAGAGTCACAAAACAAAACACGATCCGAATCCATTTAAACAATTGCGCAGAAATACGTGCCTTTGTTTTCTCCGACTGAAAATAACCCAGTTCAAAGCCTTCAGTCTGCAGCTATGTGCAGTAACATTTGATTTGTTTAAAAGATTTGATGGAAACAATACAATCACCCGCCACCGATGCCCGACCGCGCCATTTTCATTTGCCACAATTTACAGAACAAAGAACTCTAATGCAATTAACTTTTTCATCGAACGATTACTTTTTTTTACGTCACTATTAACGTTAATAGTAAAACTTGCACGTAAATACTTTGCAGAGGCAAAATGAAGCTTATTACAAAAATCGTAGGGTGTAATGTGTAATGGAGTTTGGTTGTATATAATGTATGAACTTATGTCGATAACTGAAAATAACAGTATGCGATTAATGATAATAGTGTTAAAATTGCCGTGGATTGGCGTTTAATCGAGATCTCCGAACGGCTAAAGGCTAGTTTGGTTGCAATGTAATTTAAACCCGAGTTTATTACGTTTTTATGTAATTTGATATGATTACGTTTGGACGTGTTATTTTTTTCTGTTTTCGTGTAATAGATTTAGATGAGCACTTTATTATTAACCGAATTTTCCGCCGATAGCGTTATCTGATTAAAATACTTTAAACTAAAGCATAAATATCAGACATCACGAACTTATAAGACTACACCTACACTTCAAAAGGTAGAAAACTACTGCACTAAAGATTTAATCTACTGAAAACCTAGATTTCACACAAGACCTGGTTTTAGTAACCCTTAACTTTTACGTAGCAATAATAATAACCGTGCCCACCGGAAGCCGCAAGCTCATACGGCTAAGCATTATGACGCCACATCCGGCCAGATCTTGTGTACCGGGGTTAATGATGTAAGGAAATATGACATTGTGCTCCTACCGTGTGCACCTAGCTTTACTTTATAGGTACGAGACGAGTGCAACCTATGTTTATAAGGTGTTCAAAAGTATGTAATAAAGACAATTTAACAAAAGTTACTTTACTACTGAAAAATATTTTTAATCGTATATAAATTTAGGTGTTTATTATGTGTGTAATCAAGTTGTATACACTACACTACACTTCTAAGCCTTCAGTACACTAATGAGACCTCTGCATCACAAAGGAGATCGCTACTCTGTGGCTCTTGAGCGCGACAGACTGATTCTTATCAACTGCTCTGTGGCACCACTTCGTTAAGTCTAGGTGCTTTAGTGAAAATGGATACTAGATGGCTATAAATGTAGGTACAATTAACTTGTATAAAGCTATCAATAATTAAGTAATAATTATGTTTGCATTGAGTGCCGTTCATAGAAAAGTGTAATTATAGTGAAAGCTTAGTTAGCTAGCGCTGTTTTTAATAAGAATCGCTGTAAAAATACAACGATACAATAAACTTTTCTCATTTTATTTTCTGATATAAGAAATTTATGGTGTTGTGTTTGATATGTATTTTATAAAAGTTTTTGTTGTGTTCAACAACAATTAAATTCATAATATTGTATATTCAGTTATTCTTTTCAAAGCGTTACGATATAGCGAGGTGTTCAAACAATTTGGCGTGCATTATCATAATTGACCGAAAGTGTAATTTTCCTTGTCGCCACCGTACACCTAAAGTGGTGGCGGCAAATCACAGTAATTATGAAGGGCGTGCCTCAGGGGGTCTACCGAGAATAATTTAATGTCGGTTTCGTTTGTCCCCCTCCGTGTAATGTAACACCTAGATAGGGCACACTGATGAGTGACAAGGGACTGAAGGGATCGAACTTTGGTCACTTCTAATTGGGCCCGAAATTTCAACTCGGTTAATGCAATCCCGTTGGGTCGCCGATGCTGTGACGTCGGGGAAATTTTAATGTGTGCTTGGAAATGTAACGTATCTAGTTATTACTGCAAACGTTATTTTAACAAATGTTATTGTTTCTTTGTTAAATTGATATCGTAAATAACATTTTCTATTAGTTTGTGTTCAGTTTATCGCTTTTACAATTGGTAAGTAACGTAATCTGATATATCTAAAAATACTCATTTAGATTATTTAAAAAAAAACAGTGCTTTACTAGTATTTGTTATTCCATGTATTATAAACTATAGTTACATTAGATCAATTGGGAACACCTCCCCATATGGCTCGAAGGAGTTCCAGCTACTAAAGTAGCCCTCCCCACTCCGCTGACGTTTGATTGCGAAACTGATTGATATTTGCCATTATTCCCGAGGAGATCGCCAAACAAATATGAACAGTGTCAGAGGCTTACAACACTGAATGGACGCGTACAATGTTGGCATCAGACAATAGAGAAACAGAAGACTGTCGCATACAGGCCGCCACGTCACTGCTGTTTATTTTCATTCAATAATTTGCAAAGTAAAAATAGCTTCAAAGTATTTAGCGCGAATCTACGCGTACGAGGGCCAAACTGAAAGTTTTTAGACTGGCAACTTAAAAGCATTATATAAAAAAAATAAGTTTAAATTTTGAAAATAGAACTCTTTACCAATAATATTAAGTATACATTTCATTCATTTGTCATTTGTTTTACGATTTGGCGGCAAATTGAAAATTGTCTGTGCACGTCAGAATGAATTTAAGCCGAGAAATTTTTGTGCAATGATTTTTTATGACTTTCGATGTCATATAAGTCAACAAGAAAGTTATGATAGACTTCGATTGGCTTTTCACGATGAAGCCCCATCTCGTGCCACAGTTTACAACTGGTTTAATGAATTCATACGTGGTCGAACTAATCTCACCGATGATTTGCGTGAGGGACGGCCTTCTACAGCGACGACTGAAGATAATATCAGTGTTGTGCGGCGTATGATAGAGACTGACAAAAGAGTGACCTATCAGCAGATTCGGACAAGTCTAGGCATAGGTATGAGTCAAGTGCACAAAATCCTCCATGAACATTTAGCGGTCAGGAAGCTTTGTGCCCGCTGGATACCACATAATTTGACCGAGGCTCAAAAACTCCGCCGTGTTGATTGGTGCCGAGAAATGATCCAAAAATCTAACGGAGGTGACTCAAATGCTGTGTTCGACATACTAACGGGTGACGAAAGCTGGATTTACTGTTATGATCCGGAAACCAAAAGACAGTCTGCTCAGTGGGTGTTTCCTTCCGAAGAGTTGCCAACTAAAGTGAAGAGAGGTCGAAGTGTTGGAAAAAAGATGGTGGCCTCGTTCTTCGGAAAGACAGGTCATTACGCGACCGTTGTCTTAGAGGATCAGAAAACGGTTAATGCAGAGTGGTACACTAACAACTGTTTGCCACTTGTCTTGGAAAAAGTTCGAGAGAAACGACCTCGCAGCAGGATCCTCCTTCATCACGACAATGCCTCGTCGCACACCACCAGACAAACGATCGACTATTTGGCGACCTCAGACGTGGAATTACTGGGTCACCCGCCGTATAGCCCCGACCTCGCACCCTGCGATTTTTATTTATTCCCGAAAATAAAAGAAAAACTTCGAGGTAAACATTTTATGGACGCCGAAGAAGCAGTGGCTGCGTTTCAAAACGCCGTCGAAGAGACCCCTAAGGCCGAGTGGGCAAGGTGCTTTTCTCAATGGTTCCATCGAATGCAGCGATGTATTGATGTAAATGGACGCTATTTTGAAAAGTTATAATAAAACTAATAACTTGCTAGAATGCTTAGTTTTTGATTTTCTAAGAACTTTCAGTTTGACCCTCGTATGAAGTTAATTTGTTCAAGCGCGGAACTTTAGGTTCGTGATGATTGATTAACAAGCACAGAAAATCACAGCTCGTTTTTAATGTCTAATGTAGTAAGGTATTTGTTCTTGATCTTTTTATATTAATGAAATAATGAATGCCATTGATACAAAATTTAAAAAGCTTTTACAAGTAGATTACGCGGGGAAAGTTGAACTTTCAATACCAAAATAGAAACTTTACGGCGGGTTGTTTTGAGTACAAAACGTATTCCGGTACAACAATAACTAGTGTTTTGGTCTCATATTTAAAAACCCGGAAATAAGTTCCTGAAAATACGTAGAGTTAAAAATTACCGATTAATTGTCATTGACATATTAGAATAAGAACGATCCTTAATAAAACGATCAACGAATCCGCCAAATTTTAAAATTTTACTTCTGCGACCGTATACTTTCTTATCCATCTTGACTAGCTGAGATTTGAAATCTAGTTCTATTCATTGTGTTGTTGGCTAGAGTAATACTCAGCTACTTCTATTCATGTCTATTTAAGGTTGTAAGCTATTACGAGCAAGAGTTAATCAATCAAAAAATATTATCTTCTGAAGCAATAATATTTCATAGAATTTGGCTAACAAGTCTACTGAGACTATTTTTACGCGTCGTATAAAAAGAAAAATTAAAAAAAAAATATTTAAGATATAATTGCGTATGGCATTCTCGAGTACAAGCTCTTGCACTTGCTAAAAAAATTTTACTCAAACATTTTGTTAAATTAAATACACCTAAACCCATATTTTTAATAGTTAAAGCGTTTTTATTTCTCTATATGTTGTCAGTGAAAACTTTACGTCATCATATCTCTTAGAACATAAACCGTTTTGAGTGCTCATTTGGTGACACACCGGAGATCATACCGTGACTGAGTTTATTTAACTTTAATATCGTTGGGAGGTGAATTTTAGTCGTACTTATCGTAAAACTGCTGCGGCACTGATATCACTTGTGCCATCAACCTGGAACAAATAAAAATAATATTTAGTGTAATGTTAAAAATTGTACAGAAACTACTTATAAATAGTTAATAAAAACGTGGTTTTGTATGCATTTTTTGTGGTCTTTCCGCTATGATAACCTAGGTGTAAAGGAATTGTAAAAGTGTCCTGAACTTGGAAAACCTAATATCCTAGTATTTGGGATTAATAAAAAATGCTGGGACCCTTATCTGAGATAATCAAAGAATATCTTAAAAAGTGTTTTAACGTGGTCGTAATCGTCAATTTTAAGGGCTGGCAATAGGTATGGCATGGCATTGATAGATGTTTATTTTCAGTAAAAATGACATCTTGACCAAGTGTAAACTTTCAGTACTGTCATTTAAAAATTACCATTAAAAATTATTTAAAAAAAAATAGTCTTACATACGATGATTATAGTGTCTTTTGATTTAACATTAAGCAAACATGTATTACACAATGTGCAAAAGCAATTTCGAGAATACACATATTTTATCAAAATAGAAAAACGTAGTTTCCGCAAACTAAATAATAATATCTAAATCAAACTTTACCTCTCAGCCCGAAAGCTACTAAGACCTATGCATTTACGATACGACGTCGAAATTCCATTTCATTCATATACTTAATTAAACTCCTTTCGTACAGTAAATATTATGCACAAATTGCATTACTGTCGACATGTTCCTTTTGTCAACATACAGAGTCAAAGCCATTAAGCCAAGGTCACACGTATCTAAGCTTTTCTTAGAAATATGATTTATTTGATATACATTTTCAAACTCAACTACTGAACTTGAAGTGGTTGTTTTTTTATGAAGAATATGAAATAAAAATCTGTACTTAAATACTATCATAATATTTTAAAAAGTTTAAGATTCTTAATTTGGATGTAAGCCGTAATCAATGAAACTACAGAGGCGTTTTGCAAGAAGCTTCTAAAAATAAAAAGTAACTAAGATCAGCTGGTATTACGGATACTTACAGTTACTTTCATTAAAGTTTAATAAAATGCTTAACTGGGCGCGAGGCCAATTTTTTTTAAAGACCAAGCAAAGATGTTTAGTCAAATTCGTATCATAAAATTCTGCAGCCATGAAGTGTACACTTGTTAAAAGTATGAAATATAGTAAACAAGTGTCTACAGCCCTGTAGGCACTTAACTTTGTGTCTGTCATTACGAGGGGTTGCAAGAGAAAGCATTCGCTCGTCTGACGTGATTGAGTTGCTGCATTTAGCCCTAATGAATAATGTATCGCTATATCAACATAGAAACTTACTGTTGGATGATATTATCTTGGTTCTTATTGTAAGTGTAAATGTTGCAGCTTACTTATTGCAGCTGAGATATAATTACAGAGTGGTGAAAATATTTTTCTCGTATATTAGTTGGGTCTTCAGCACGGAGCTAATTCATTTAATGAGGGATTTTTGAAAAAGCAAGTTTAGTAAATATATATTTAAACCTCTCTTGAAATGAAACGTTTTGGTTGCTATAATTTGATAAACTATATTCTATTCCATGTAGATTTCTACAAAACCATTGTGCCTCCGCTATTGTACTTAGAATACTAGGTCAATAAGAGCTTCAGCAAGAAACCTAATTTAGCTTCAATACTTGAAATATTAAACATGTTTATCAAACAACCTTCATAATTAACTATTATTATTGAATACATTTCTTTCAAATTAAAACAACTTTATCAGGCACAAGGCTTGTTTACAACTTACGTATAAATCAAGTTTTTGAATTTGAGCTTGTGTTTTACTTGTGCAAAGTAACTAGCACAATAATTTAATAATAAAACGAAAATTAGTATTTAAATAAATTGTAACCAATCAATCTCATCGTACCCATATAGATATTCTCACCGACAGAATTTTAGACAAAGTAATACAAAACCTATTTGCGAGTTGAAACAAAATGCATTTCTCGATAAAAATGTGTAACACAATCAGAATAAAACTAACTTCTCTCATTTAGTTAAATGTCACTACTATAATGAAGCACGTGATAAAAAATAATCTTCCATCTTGTATGCCAAAGTAAGGGAAGTTTTTGGGCGCCGGCCAAATGGACACAAGTTTGTAGGTATGTTGCGCCTGTCCAGATTTTAACTGGTCGCTTGTTTATTTTTTCAACACGCTGTAAAGGTTTTGTTAAACATGCTTGTAAGGATTGCGGTGGTAAGTGTAACATTTTGGAAGCTTTACAGACTTTTTTCATACGCTTGTTTTTTGGAAATCTGGATACATATCTACATATGGTTGAGATTTTTGGTGTGATTTAACTTTTCATTTGGTCGATTAAAAACTAGTTATATGCAAATCAGTTATTGCTAGATTGAAAATTCATATACCCAGCCATGTTAATCACAGTTACATCCACGTTCAAACCATGTCTTCCCCGTATTCCCAATTTCCCAAGATCCGGAAAAATCCAGTTCACCATTCCGATCGATACGCGTTTTCGCGGTGAAACGCCGTTATTCAAGCGGGCATCGAACCGGCAACCATTCCACCTGCGAGAGGATCCCGCGGGTACGAACTGAGCACCGACCACCCGGACCATAAGTCACTTAACGCTACATTTCACAGAATGCACGGAACCTTGGTAGAAACGGGGGGAAATTGATTTTACATTGTTAGAATTAGGTTGCAAGCAGAGAGAAATAGTGTTGCGTTAGTGATGTTATGTTGTCGCAGATTACAAAAAAAATAGTCAAAGTTTAAAAGATTTATGTAGCGTCTAGTATAGACTAGTTTAGTTGGCGGCTTTTGCAGATTTTTCCCATATGTTAATCTCAATCAAATCCTGGCTGGGTACTAAATCTCATATAAATACATACAACCGTATTTGCGTGAATAACGAACAAACAAACTTAATTGGAAAATTAGAATACACAATTTTAGATTAAGTACTCAATAATTTTAATTAAAAGCTTATCGATATTCTGTATTTAAATTAGTATCTATAGCCTGATATTTTGTCTTTTGTACAAAAAAAACATAAGCTATTCTTGTTGTCAAAATTATTTCCTTTTTATCATATTTAAATAATGAAATGCTCACAGGTTAAGCTATTATTATTTCATTTAATTTTCTTGTACTTGACAATACGCCTCTGTTCATCCTACGCCGTAGTATTTATTTATAGCTCATCGTAGAGCTAAGAGCGCAAATTGTACAATATACGTTATATTTTAACAGTGTGGTTATATAATAATGACTTTATAACGAAGGCATATTTCTCTAATTGTTTCGCAAATTAAACGAATAAATTTCATAGTTTTCGACGTAGATACGGAAATATCTTGGACACGAATAGAATCCAATAGAAAACAATGGATAATTTGGTTCTAGTAGTAAAATCTTACATTGTGTTGTATTGCTAATATACCTATTACACACTACCTATGATTTAAGTGTGTGTATGCTACCGCACACACACACTTAAATCGAAATGACACGATAAAATAACAGCAACGTAACGCCAAATGCTACATCTATGTAGGTATTTCAATCAAATGTACAAAAAAGCCCACAAAACGCACGTCAAACGACAAACGAAGCCGCACATAAGGATGTTTTAAAGACGTGTGTACTCAAGATAAATATTCGAGCCGTTCCCCGTTTTATGAGGCTTTCTCATTTGTTTTACGACATTTTGCAGAGAGCATTGATATTTGTCAAGATTGACGTATCCCGCTGGAATGTGCCATTTGGTTGGGTTTACTCGGGCGGTTTTACGAGACGCAATTAATTTTTGGGGTAGGATTCTTAGATCGTAAAAGTAATCATTTGGAAGTTAAATAATCTTATTAGGTTTTATATTGTATACGTATTATGTATAAAGTATTACAAAGATGTTCAGGTACTTGTAATAAAGCAGATTGAAAGTTAAACATAATTTCATTCGATTAATATACCCGTTGCATGAAACGAATTCTGTTTTTCTGCTTATAAGTTACCGTAAAGCCGTACATATGTAATCGTAAAACCAACTTAAATAATCAGATATTGCTCAACTTTTCTAATCATCGTAGAATAATCGTAACGAGTTCCAAATTTCATCAGCATGCTAACAGCCCTAGCAATCTAAACCTGGTTCTTATTTCATCTAAAGCAAGCTACATAAATACTGCCATAACGCCGGCAAACAGCCAATTAAAACGTCAAATTCATGCAACTCTGTAAAATCTGCAAATTCGATTAACGCTAATTCATTTTTGCGATCGTAATCGTAGCGTCAAGGGGAAGCTGACACAGTTTCAAGAGGATGGCAAACTAATATTTGGAATGGCTATTTGATCAGTGAGGGGTGACAGTCCGCTTTGAAAACATTCATTTGTCATGCTTAGTAAACAATAGTTTAAGGGCTGATTTCCCAATTGTCAGAGACAGAAAATAAGTATGTTTTTGATGCACGTCGAATACTAACACTTACTACTTGTCCGTCGAATTGGATTTATCCGACAATTGAAAAATCAAGCCTAAAGTAACAAATAAAATCACAAAGATCTTCATGAATTTACTTAGCTTTCCATGTTAATAACGTCTATAAAATTTTCTCATAATAAAAGTAAAAACTCCCTCAATGCTGTCCGATATTTACAGCTTTCAGAAATCCATTTGCTAAATAGCTAGATAACCATCTATGAGAAATGATTTGATTTCACAAATGCCGTCATAATTACCTTAGTCTACTATGGTAAATTAGTAGAAAACCTTCTGATTTGATCAATTGTGTTGTTTAAAGCGTAATATAACTTTCTACTCCACATTGTTTTGACTTTGCAACCTACATAAGTCATTTCATAGTTAATGACCCACACAAAGCCTGTAAACTATTTACAGTCATAATAAAATTAATATATCGCTCCTGCCCAAATCCGCCACGCCAATTTGTTTAAAGGATTGCATTCTTTTGTTACAAAAGCCCCATAAACAACACACATTTTCTACCCTACCACCTGGTATTTAGAGTTCAATTTTACATCGTCGTACATTGTTGCGGTTAATATTTGCATCTTCTCGAAATAAATTATAAAATATTGTTATGACGTCATAAATCTCTGCCCTGGTTAGGCTTTAAAATTTTCCCCCGTTCACATTACGGTGTTCCCAAACTTCTTAATGGTTCATAAATATAAGGCTTCTGAAGAGAGGGTATTTAGAAATCTTTATAAAGGTTTTGAAGGGGAATTAATAATTAATTAGGGGTAAAATCAGTTTGAGACACAAGTTGAGACTCAGAGCAAATTGACATTAGCCGTGTACCGTGTAGAGAAAGTTGGCGTGTAAATGGAAGTATTTTGAATTAATGTTTAATAATGTTTGAGAAAATATCTTCAAAGGGTTGACGAAATTCGGCAAAGATCTCTCAAATTTTATTCAGGAATTTATTAATAAAGCATAGATTCTGTAGCAAACTATTAAACGTTGGTTATAAATTAATTTATAAATAGTAGCATTAAAAACGTACCACTGTACAGAATAACATGACACATATATGAATGACTTAACATGATTACTGTATAGTGCATACATGCATTCTGCGCGCAAAACAAGAAAATGATACCTACTTATACTATTGAATGTAAAAAAAAATTAAGTGTTGTTGTAAATGTCAAATTAATTCAAGCAAAGAATTTTTCTCTTTTAAGTCTGTCCAAAAATGCCCAAATTAGAGGCAAACAAACCAAAAAAATATAAAAGCTTTATACAAAATGGGCGCTGTCACAATACCGACACCTGGCCTCAGAAGTAAATTAATTTAACTCAACCTAATTTCATTTTACTTATTTGAAAAAATAAAAGACAAGGTTTTCTTCTTAGGTATAAAGTTAAAATAAGTTTTAGTACATTTTTCAGATGTAATACAACCCTTTACTTAATTGCTTAGTGACATTATGAATCCAATATTGACGAGGCGAAGCCTTTGATTTTCATAACTTTAATAGACCTAATAGCAGATGATTTTGATAACTAGATACATTATTACACAGAATGCCAAATTATAAGTTGAACAAGCCAGTATGCTTTCCATAAACAACCCGATTTAACAAAGCATTACCGGTCTTCATTTCAAGTTCTCTCAGATTTTAATTAATGGCCTCAAAAAGCAATTTCACATAAAACAGAGTGTCAAAGAGAACGTGAAAAATACAGGCATATCAACCAGACAAAAGGGCCAGCCCGAGAGGGTCATAGCACGACGTGTATTGTCCCTCGTCGCCCGTGACAATAGTAAATCCACAATGACGCCATATTATTTACGGCATAACGGGAAATACCTGAAATATTTTATTTGGCGGGTCTATTTTTGTTAACGTTTTATGCGAGCTGAAATCTGTCCGGGCAAAGTGCTGCGGGTTGGTTATTTCCAGAGACGTGGAAGCTCGGAACACAATCTTGCCTATTGTATTTGTGTAGTCGGTGTTAGGGGTTATGGAGTTAATGTACTTAGAGGGGAAAAGATTTTAAGCGTGGAAAGTAATACAGTAACGTAAATGCTCCTATTAACGACCTACTAAAATTTGTACTCTATTAACGATCTATTTTTTCAATCAGTCATATTAGACTTAATATAGATTCTATAAAAAGTTTAACTTAAAAATTAGAAAGGTAGATTAGTTGGTCAACAAACAGAGTAAATTTGTCATGTCTAAATAGCCAGTGTTAGCAATAATTTGTAATTGATTGAGTGCCGCTCGATAACGACGCACTTTCCATAGTGTCGCGTCTCTAGCCTCGTAAGTACACCGAAATATTACTTAAGGTAAACCACAAACTTAAAGTTGATTTATCTGCTTGCTATCGCATAACAACTATAATACATATATTCGTTTTCGAAATTACATTAAATTTAATCATTTTTATTGGTTTTTATGGCATAAAATCATATCTTAATTAAGGGCGGTAATAGGATCCAAATTTCATAACTTGATTCTATTAACGATCCGTGGCGTTATTAGAAGTTTGTAAGTTTTATATTTGATTCTATTACCGACTCACAGCTGAAAAGAAATAACAAGAACCATTTTTATAGAAACATGTAACCAGAGGTATACCTACTGCTTGCATAGGCGCAAGCAGTATACCTCTGCTCAACTAGAAGCTTAGCTGATAGCTGTAAATGAAGGAAGCAGGATATACGAAGCTTGAAGACCTATGGCATACCGAGAAAAACTACCGTGACAAGACAAATAATAAATATACAAATGAACATTGTGGAAAACAATATTGTTCAACGAAGGACGAAGAAAAAAGACTTGTGGACTGGATTTTCTATGTGAGAAAGTCAGGTTTTCCTGTAACAAAAGACCAACTGTTAGAAACAGTTGCAAAATTGGTGGAAAACTTAGAGCGCTCTTATCCTTTCAATGATGGTGTTCCAGCTGTTTCTTAAGGCTATGTCTTGGTATCCTACCATTTCAAGGCGAATTGAATTAGCCTACAAGCCGATTTTTAATAGCGATGAGACGGGATTTTTTTTATGTTCCAAAGAAAAACAGGTTTTCGTCCGAAAGGGCAGCAAGGAAGTATGTTATGTACGACTAGTGGCCGCCCGCGACTTCGTTCGCGTGGAAGTCGGTTTCCTGTGGGAATGAGAAGTTTTCCCGCGGTAAAAAGTACCCTATGTGTTATTCTAATGTATAACCTTTATGAATGTTAAGTTTCATCCCGTTCAGTAGGTTTTACGTGAAAAAGTAACATCCTCACATACTCACATACATCCACACATCCATACATACACACAAACTTTCACGTTTATAATATAAGTAGGATTGCAATATTAAGATGTTGATTTCAAAACTGTAATAATGTCTTAATATACTTTTAACAGCATTTTTTCATTTTTTCGTTTAGATGAAGGGGCAATTTTTAGGGGTCGGTAATAGAATCAGAAAAAACGGTAATAGAATCAAATCACATCTTTAGGTCGGTAATAGAATCAATTGCTCTTTCGAATTAAACAATTAATTATTAATTACTGTGTAATAAAATACTAAATTGAAGTACCGAATCTAACGAAACACTTCACAAAGATTGATATTAAATTAAAACACCTTAACTAACCTATCAGTATCTATCTATATACTCAAAGTTATTCCTGAGACAGCTTAAAGGGGCGGTAATAGGAGCATTTACGTTAATTTGGAATCAAATTATTTTAATTTAGTTTTCGATATACATTTTACAGTAATCGTAAAGATTTGATATAAACCAATAATAGTTGTTGTTCTAAAGGATATTTTGTAAGAATATGCAGGTCTGTTATCTTTTCCTTTCAGTTTCGCTGTCTAAATTAATAACTCTGTATGTACCCGACATACAACAAAACTGTTTAACAGTAGAAATGGGCTAGTCAGCAGTTGCAACAACGTAGAAAAGCTGTGCACAAAACTCAACCAACTAGTTCGAGAAGAAAAAAAGTGAAACACAGTCATAGTTATATTAAAAATATTTACTTTGTAAAAATACCAAAATAAAACAAACCAATAACAATACTAAACATTTGGTTCAAAATAATATACACACAAACTTCTAATTTGCTCTCTGTGAAACCCAAACTCATTGTATCAAATATCGCCACAAAGCGACAATACAAAGGGCTGGTGGGAGTATAGATTATAATCACTTGAATTTCATACAGTTTCTAAGTTCCAGGCAAATAAGAGGAGCGGTAAGTTTAACTTGTAAGTCATTATAGAATGGTAAGTTTCAAGGCGGACACAAACTTGGGACGATGCTATTTGTATGTTTGAGTTCGTTACAGAGATTAGAACGAGACTTCCTCTCTTCCTGGTAGTAGGTAAGATGTGTATTTGCGTTTAGAAAAGAAAATACCTGAAAATAAACGACATAGATGGTGTAGGCTGGTAGGTGGTAGGACTATTTCATAGTCAAGATACAAAGCGTTATTTTTTTTTTAACTTTTTTTAAAGAAGATTTTTTTGCTAGCTAGTGAAAGCGTTTTTATTTGCATGTCAACAGTTGCGTAGTGTCTTTTCACGGCTACACCTTCACTTATAAATTCACACTGATCAGACAGTTTTATTTTCACCTCTTTAAAACTAAATCAGCTTAATTAAACCCATCCAATTAGCCTGACTACTTTACAGTCTTGCGCATGGGCATATAATGTGTGTTCCAAATCTCGTACATTTACGTATTTCTGTATTTGTGCCGCTTCTCGTACACTACATTTGCAATTTACATCACAGTGACGCGTTATAAATTCAGTAACCACAGCCTTAGCTGAGTACTATGTCGGGAACAAGAGATTTTATTAAACAAAGGAAACCTGATTTGTGTTTTAATTACGTTCACATGTGGTAGCGTATTGAGTTACGTATTCATAAAGTTAACTAAGTGCTCAAGGAATTAATTATATTCCTTAAATATTTTGAACTAAAGATCAAACTGAAGGACAAAAAAATCAAATACATGAAACATAACCTAGTGAATTTATGAGAACAGAAAGCAGTGGAGCATCTCAACGATATAAACAAAATAAATTGTGTTATCAGCATCGTAAACCAACACTGGTCATTCCGAGCCACCACCGGCGCTCCACTCCATATCAAATGCCAAGACAGTGCAGGTGCTTTATGAAGTCATTCTCGGCCGATCTGACCCACAATCCGACACTATTAATAAACCAGTCGCTCCGTCGTATCAATAACTTTGTTTTATAGTCCATCCGTCCTGCAAAATGGAATTCGAATAGAAAATTTAACGACCATGTAACACATAGACAGTGGCGCCTCACACTGTTTGTTTTGGCAACGGCCATTTCGATTTATGGCGGTTCGGAATTTATACGTATTGGTGTATGAATTAGTGAAACTGTGTGTTGTGAGCAATAGTTTGTTTTTGTTTGCAGACGAGTTTATATTGATATCGTTATTGTGTGTGTTTCATATTTATATGGAAAATACAGACGTTTACGGTTGATTTATTGTTTTAGTGTTTGTGTAAGCGCTTTGATAAACGGATTATTACGTATACGTATTTTAGTCATATACAAAATTGAATTACTCTTAAAGCTTATCATCGTATATTCTTCCTTAAAAACCGAACTGTCCAATAACATGCGTATACGCAGGCCTATTCCAATTCCACTTCGATCCCACCACAGCGTACCTCACGAGACCGCAGCGGCAGCTACTTACCCCACTCGAGCCTTGTTCACATACACGTACTTTAAGTAGACGTTTCACCAAGTAGACTTAGAAAATATGAACTGAAATCTGAGGTGGATATCATTTTACTTTGTATATTAAGTATTTCCTTTAAAATATCTTATTTCTTATACTTTATGATTAGTTTAACTAAAGGAACTGGTGGCACCCTATGATAAGTTGCAAAATTTAAACTTGATTGCATGTTTAAACATCATTAAGCATTGTCAAAAGAAACCATCAAAATTAATTTTCGATTCCCATGATATGATAATCACAACTTTTTGAATTAGTAAAACCTTCAAGTATTTACGAGTAAAACTAAAGCACTATTTAAACGAGGCAGTGGTGCCGATTCCTAGTGAAAACTCTCTAAACTATAAAAATTACTCTACCGTAACATAAGTCAGGGACGGGTATAGTCCTACGTCATACCAACCTTAAATTTTGTGTGCATTTTGATACGTTTAGAGTCCTCAGCTCATTATGTGCAATTTTTCAACGTTTCGGGCTAAATTCAGTGAGTACAACAAACCTGCGTTTTTCTAAAAGACGGCAGTATTTTTAATTTGGATAAAACAATATTTTTAGTATCGCGCCTAGTGTATACGACGGCCTAAGGCCCAATTCCCACTTTACCCCGTGCACCGATAGCCATACCCAATTCTCACGCAAACGGTGGCGAAACCGCGAAACAAGTCGCCGTTCCAACGCCAAATAACCTGGGTTTAGTTATACGCAAGTTTCTCCCATGCCCCTTACACGAGGATTACGTAGGACAATAAAGTTTTAGTTAGACAGTTACTAGTGGAGTATAAATAGTAGTAGGGTAAGTGGAAAATTAACAGGTAGTGGTTTTGGCAGATTTAAGTGTAGGTTATTACTCGTATTGATTATTTAGTATGGCGAAACCGAATGGATAAAATTAAGAGATTGGAAATTAGGAAAAAAGATTCGGTTAATACATTTTTAATTACTTTATGTAGACGTCAATCTCGGACTGCGGTATTTGAATTAAAGCCTAATGAACAAAAATATTAAAAACGAAGAATAAACTCATTTAATTTTAAGAAATGATCGCTAAAGTCTTTACATCAATTAGAGGTACTCTGTAATAAAATAAAAAAATATACCTGTTAATGTTGTTCTTAACAGTGGGCAGCACTCATTTTTAGAACCTTACACTATCTCACACTCTTTCTCACTCTTCTACACTAGTTCCCCCACTCTCTCCCCCATTCTCTCACTCTCTCTCCCAATCTCTCTCTCACTCCCTCTAACTCTCTCTCTCTCTCTTCCACTCTCTTTTTGGATTGTACTATACTTGTGTCTCTTAAAATCAATATTCGCAGTTTGAAGATGTACTCTTATACCAATCGACAATACGATCACATCACCGAAATCTCTTACCCAAGTGGCAACAGTACATCGCCATTTACGCCGTTGTCGCCCAAACCCCCCACCCGACTGCCGTAACACCAAACGATAAATCTCACCTCTCGCTAATACACCGCATTCAAATACACCCCGCAAACGTAAAGGAAATCCGTATACACATTCGAGATTTCTACCTTGAAAGCCCTGAAAGCACCGCGTAACATATGAGCGCATTTATCTAAGAGGATAACAGGCAGCCGGCGACAATTATTGGAAACCTGTAATTTACTTTCCGAACAGAATTACTGCGGCGGTGCAGAGTAGATAATGAGCATGGTTGTTTGGGAAAAATATAGGGGACAGTGCTTAGGTTTGGTTGGTTTGGGTGTTAGAAACTAGCAACGTAAGAGTTTGTACTGGTATATCATACTAAAATGATTTTATTGGAAGTCTAACAAATTGTGACTTCAGAAATTGTGTGTTTCAGTATAGTTTTTTTATGAAATGAATGAATCACAATTATAATTTTTTAGGAAACAACGCGACTCAAGATACTAGTTTTTGAATAACATTTGCCCTAGTAGTTTTTTTAAGTTCTTTTGCAAATTGTAAGATAAAACTCTCAAATTATTAAATATGTAGGAAAAAATATCGAAAACGTATATTTAAATAAAAAATAAATAAAAATAAAAAAGCCTTTATTTCCCAAATTAAGCAAAATACAATATTGTCAATATAAACGCAGTCTCACAATTTAAAATCATCAAATAAATTAAAATTACAAAATAAAAGAAATGCATTTTAATGTCATCTACAAAATAATTTACAGTATCAATCATGTCTTATCAATAATTAAGCATTAATACATTCGTCATTCAAATAATTAGTCCTAAGTCTTATTATGTCAAATTTTATTTTACAATTTTATGTCAAAGCGCTTAAAGACTAATTCATATCGATTTAAATACATTGTTAAATTTAAACATATATAGTAGATATTTTACATTTATAATTATTTTTGGGTTACCCACTTTCGGGTGAAGGCCTCCTCCATGTCCCGCCATTGTTCTCTCTGTAGAGCAGTCCGCGTCCAGGTTGGTCCCGCGACGGCCGCGATGTCGTCACTCCAGCCCAGCGTCTCCGGGGTCGGCCGCGAGGTCGTATGTCTTCTCGAGGGTACCAGTATAGTACTTTTTTGCTCCAACGTTCGTCCGTAACTCTAGCAATGTGAGGTCACCTCCATTTAAGTTTGCAAGCCAATTCAGCGGCGTCGACAACTTTTGAAATTTTTCTTATATCTCTGTTTCTTTTGCGATCAGCGATTTTGTAATTAAGCATACTTCTCTCCATTGACCGTTGGCAAACTTGGAGTTTATGAATAATTTCTCTCGTCAGTGCCCAGCTTTGACAACCATATAGTAGAGTTGGAAGTAGTATTGTGTCCATAGCTTTCTTTTTCAAACGAATAGGTATTTTTGATTTAAATACCTCTCGCATTAACCAATATTTCTGCCAAGTCTTTTTGATTCTTATATTAACTTCATTGAGAGTGTGGTCATCAAAGCAGATTTTTTGTCCTAAATACACGTAGCTGTCGACGTACTCTATCAGGTTACCTTGAATGTTTATGGGGTATTTTTCACTGTTTGTGAGTAGGCATGTTTTTTCCGCATTCATAGTAAGTCCACATTTACGGCTCTCTGTATCCAAGTTAAACAGCATAAATTCAAGCTCTCGGGTTTCCTGAAATAAGGACAATGTCGTCTGCAAAGCGTAGATGGTTAATATGTTCGCCATTGATTTTGATTCCCACATCCTGCCACGACAATTGTCTAAAAATGTGTTCTAGTACGGCATTGAATAGATCTGGGGAAATAGGGTCGCCTTGCCTCACTCCTCTTTTTATGACAAACGGGTCACCTTGTCGGTCGAGCTGTATTACTGCTCTACTCTTATTGTATATTTCTTTTATTATATTAATGTAACTTTTTGGTATACCCTGTGCAGCAAGTGATCGCCATAGAGCTTGATGTGCAATTGAGTCGAAAGCTTTCGAATAATCTACGAAAGCAATGTAGAGCTGTTTCTTATATTCCGTGTATTTTTCAATTATTTGTGTTAAGGTAAAGATATGATCCGTTGTTGAGAACTTTGCTCTGAATCCAGCTTGTTCTACGGGTTGGTTTTCTTGTAAGTTTTTGCTGATTCTATTTCGTATCAGGCTGGTAAACATTTTATAGATTGTTTGTAGTAAACTTATTGGTCTATAATTTTCGATATTTGCCGGATTCCCTTTCTTATACAGTAAAGTGATAACTGCTTGTTCCCAGTCTTTTGGTATTTGTTGTTGTATCAATATCTGGTTAAATAAATTGGTCAGAATCGGAGTAACCGGTTCTTTAATCGCTTTAATGATGTCATTAGATATTTTATCGGGGCCTGGGCTTTTTGCTGATTTCAACTTCTTAATGGAGTTTAAAATTTCACTCTGTAAGAAAGGTGGTATGTACTCGTTGTATTGAGTTGTTTCTCTATCTTGGTTTGTAGCAGAGAACGTATTTGGGTCTTCGTACAATTTAGTATAGAACTCGGTAGCCAACTTCACAATGTCCTGTCTATTAGTACAAGGGTGGTTATCATGTTTTAACGCTGGAATCCACATTTTTGAATTATTTAACTTTTAGTGCGCTCTTTTAAATGACGACTTTTTATCTAATTCATCTTCAATAATCCTATGTCGGTGTTCTTTTAAACTGTTTTGAAGCTTTCTTTTAATACTAATATAGAGGTAGGTGAGTCTTTTCTTTTCTTGGGCCGTTTTGTTTCCTTTTTCTTTGAGTGAATTTCGCTCTAGTATATATTTTTTTAAGTCTTTACATATTATATTGTCCCTTATTTTTTTCTTATTTGGCAATTTGCCGATTGCGTCTCTTATAGTCTGAGATAGAGATTTGTATGTTTGTTCTATGGTTTCCTTTTCTACGAAGTTTCTTGAGTCCTTTGAAAAAACATTATGTAAGAATTCCTTTTCTATGTAGTTTAAAGTTGTTGCCACGTTTTGTTTGAAGTCTTTTCGCGATGTTATTCTTTTGCTATTTAATTGTAAAGTTGCTCGTACTAGTTTGTGATCGGATGGGTATGTCGTAGAGATGACCTCTATATTTTTAATATTGCTCTTCCTTCTACTCAGTATGTAGTCTATTTCATTACGTGTTAGTCCATTTGGGTGATGCCAGGTCCACCTACGCTTAGATTTTTTCATAAAGTAGGTATTCATTATAAACAGTCGCTGTTCAAAGCAAAATTGAACCAATATTTCCCCTCTCTTGCTTCTAGAGCCGTAGCCCCAGCGTCCCATTATGGCATTTTCATCTGCTTGTGGCATTCCGATTTGTGCGTTGAAATCCCCTAAGACTAAGGTGTTGTTGTTTGTCTTTTCAAGAGCCTTTTTTAGATCCGCATAGAAGGTATCTAGGTTTTCAGGAGGTGAACTTTCGGTTGGTGCGTAGGTTTGTACTATGTGGTATTCTTTGTTATCTAAGTTTATAAGTAACGATGCAACTCTATCTGACCATGGAATAAAGTCTACAATATTTTCTTTTAGTTCTTTTTTTACTAGAAAACCAATTCCATTTCTATTGTGTGTCTCTCCATAAAACATTAGTATATATTTATCGTTTTCTGAAATATTATGGCCTTTTAATCTAACTTCTGAGATTCCTATAATGTGCCACTTTATATTTTGTAACGCATGTTCTAGTTCTATGAGCCTAGTGGGGTTGATAAGGGATCTTACGTTCAGAGTTCCAATGTAGAGAGTATTTTCTTGTAAGTTTTTTCTTTTATATGGAGGGTGTTGGTCTTTTCCCCCACGGGGACCGGCCGGATTGGGGGAGAATGAAGAGGGGCCATTAGTAGTTTTTTGCATGATTCAAGTAGGACGTAATGCTGCTCGTTTTGTTCTTTTTGTGGTATTGCTTACTTGATCTACTGTCGGCAGTGACATTGTCTGTATCTTTGGGCGATTCGGAATAAGTTCTTTTCTTACGTATATTTTCATTGCTGTGACTTCGAGGATAATTCTTGTTTACTGTTATTAGTTTGTCATAGCGTAGTATAACATGTTTGCCTGCTTCTCTACTTCTTTTAAGTTCCTCTTGCAGCATTTTTCTTTTTTCTAGGACAGCCTTTGGAAAATCTTCCTTCACATAGAAAGTAAAATCCTGTAAATTTTTCTTGTTCTTTAAAATTTCAATTTTTTTCCACATTGTAGTGAAAGTAGTGAGTATTGGTCTAATTTTATCTCCTTTTTTACCTAATCTTTTCACTATTTCGATATCATTTTCTTCACATTTTACTTTTATTTTTGTACTTATTATGTTTGTCACAATTTTAAGTAATTCTTCGTAGTTTCTTTCTGTTTCCTCAACGCCGAAAAATAATAGATTTTTCTTTCGCAATTGCTTTTCCAAGTTTTCTATTACATTTTGTTGTTTATCAATTCTTTGCTCCAAATTGTTTGTTTTTTCATTAATTAGGTCAAATTTTTCATCTATTTTATTGTTTATTGCTTCTTTTATATTTTCCTGCATGTTTTTAATTTCAGTTTTCTGTGTCTGTAAGTCATTGTGTCTGTAAGTCATTTCGTATATTTACATTATAATAAAACATAAAAGCTGCCGATCGAAGATAAAGGAGACAGACAGTGCCAGCGGAAAAAGAAATAATCTTTTGTGAAATATATGCTAAAATATCAGATAAGATTTTGACAAATGCAAATGCTGAGCCAGGGACGTATGAGTTATGGCTCTACACTGAGACACCGAGGCATTCTGTTATAAGTATAGGTCGTTTTCCTTCTATGAAAAATATACCAAACTATATTTCATAAATAAATATAATTTGTGATAAGTAGGTAAAGTGCGTAAAGTGTTAATTCCGATAACCTTTTATTTATTTTCGTGTTAATCCTAATGAAAACTAGCTCCTGGGTAACTCTTAAAGTTTAAATATCAAATACTTCCGTTTTCAAAAGGTTTATAATTCTATTGATAATCAACGTGTAATGAGAATCCACTACTTATCCGTCGAATACTAATTATCTGACGATTAAAAAATCTGCCCATAGTATGATTTCTTAAAGGTCAAAATATTCCAAACTTGCGTAGGTACCGCCGAGTCAGCTTCTTAATCGTTTATATGAAAAAAGTGACAAGTCAAGATGAATAAAAGGCCCTCTTTATTTAGCTTTTCCTAAAGGTACACACGCACCCCTGGAAAATAAATCTCTCTTGTCACCTTTCCCCTACAAAGTTTGGCCTATTCTTAAACAAGTTTCAAGCGCAGGGGATGCGAAAAAAGAAAAAGTGATCCCGTATACTTATACCTTTTTTAAAACAAAGAAACAAGTATATTTCAAGTTGTCGTAAAAAATTATGGGCATTTGCAAATGGTTAATTTGATTTTAAATATTTTTGGTTTTTAAAGTAGAAGTGACGGTTAAAAGAATAGAATATTTCTTTTTTTATATTCTTTTGATAAAAATGGTGGTCGTAGAGTTCCGAGTATGAACAAGCAAAAACAGCGACTGTATAACTGTATAACCGTTAGAATTGCAGATAGAATATTAATTTTAAACAGCAGTTAAAGACTTTAAAACTTACAATGTTGGAAAAGAACATAGGCAAAAAAAATATTAAGGCACTTTAAAATTTACGTTTAGCAAGTGACTGTGATTGTCGTATTAAAACAAGAAAGCTATTTAACGTCTTTCCCATTCAGTTGCAAATTATAATATTCGCAGTTTTGACCTAACTATCAACATATAAAACACGCTTTTTTACATTTCTCAACCATCCTACACACCACGCTACATTAACCTCAAAGCCTACACACATACAATATGTCTCACTTTTTCCCGGTCGTCCGTATAGTGAATTGCGTACAGACACATCAGCATTAGTTTACGTAACGGCCGTCATTACAGCCAATTGCCTGAAACAAGACCTACACACAGGGTGTTCGAATAGATGCTTTATTGCCGCACGGTTCGTTTTACTGTTCGCAACTTACCGTGGGATATTTATTGTTTTTCTGTATAGCTAATGAACAATTCTGCTAAGTTTAATAGCGTTTACAACCTTATTTGTAGGCAATTATCAAGCCAAATTATAGACGTTTATGACGTATTTTCTAAGAATCTTGTTTTTTCAATACAGTTTAATTAAAAACTGATTTAGTAATAAAATGGTTGGATACATTAATTTTTTTTTATGATCCCGACATACCTTGAGATGAGTTTTGGTAGACATACAAAACATTTTATTGTCAGTCGTAAACGAACAAACAAATATTGATTAATACCCAAATATCATAAAATCGGTGGGTCGAGTCCGATTGAAGATTTTTATTGCCGTACCTGTAACAAAAGAAATGAAATTATTAGAGACGGTGAAGCCTTTTTCGAATAAAACTCCGTTCTTGTAAGATTAACATAAAAATATTTGTAAATATTTTATTTCGAACTACGGCGTAGTTGCTACATGCTACGTCGTAGTATTTGTAAATATTAAACACATTTAATTAAAACATTTTTCTTTTTACGAGACCTATCCAAATCTCTCAAACAGCTGTTAATCAATACAAAAATAAGATACAAGGCAAATTTTGTACAGATGAGTAAATAAATTATTTCATCGTTAAATTAATTACTGAACCGTTTAGCATACAGAAACAATCAGTTAACTCAAACACGCGTCAAGTCAAGACAAACATTAGGCTCGGTACACACTCTTATATTAATAATGTTAATAACGCGATCCAAATGGTTAATTAAACCGCCGAAATCGCGAGGCGTCGACGCGCTAATATAATAAAGCCAGTGTAAACTGCTTTAAACTGGTTTAATATCAAGTGGGGCTCCTGAGCTATAGTGAGGTGATAGCTCGCGGGGAGGGAGGTGCTCGGAACTAACTCTATGTACCCAACTAATATTATAATTAAAGCAGCGAAATTACTAATTATTTTAGGTAGCACTAGAATAGAGTTTATAATTGCAAACAAATTTAAAATCTAAGGCGATTGTTTTCGACCGATTTGATTCTATCGTTTTATCATTGATCAGTTTCTTAAATAATACCGCCCTTATAATAAAACCAAAATTTAATATTTTTCCACTACTTTTCTAAACCTCTATTTCCTCTACTACACCAATTAATGATCACATCCTAAGCGTTCCACCAGCCACCTCCCCCGTTAACTTTCCGCCGCGGTCGGGCGTGCTCGGCTCGGCTCGGCTCGGTGTGTACAAGACTTAATGTTAGCCACTTTCTTTGTTGACGCTACTGAGCGTTACTGTATGAAGCTTCATTTAGAAGGATTTGGGTAACAACTGCATTTGGTGAGGTGAAAGTCACTTGAGATTGAAGTAATGCAAGAAGCTTAATTATGTAATTTTAACTTATTTTTACTACACACTTAACATTATTAGATGGCAGTCCGAACCTTTCATTGCTTGAATGGCCACTTTACACACAAACGTCAAATTCTAGTTTTACTAGCCGACTCTCTTCATTTTTAAAACAGTTTTTCGAATTATTTTTCTTTTTCACTGAACACAACTATTTATTATTAGTAAATATGCAGTCACGCACACAAGTGAGACAATTTTTAACCCCCGCCAGTTCACTAAAACGCACCCCAAACAATATCAATCGCAGAATCACCCCGTTGCACCCCCCCATAAAGCGGTCGCGGCAAATTGAAACGGATTCGAACCCGGGACCAGCGATCGATAAGGGACCGGAATGTCTTCATGACAATTTGTTACTGTGACCGGTCGTGGACGGAGCGTGGGGATTCAGTAGTTACGTATAATATTGAATTAGAACTGACTAAAAAGAGATAATTTTCTACCTAACAAGTGAAGTACAAGGTTACAACTTTGTTACTTACTAAATTAATTATGCTTCAAAGACAGAAAATACTTTTCTTAAAATGCAAAATTTCACTATAATTATAATTGTATGTTAACTTGTTAAAAATAACTGATAACGAATTTACAATAAAGTGAAAAAGTACCTTGAAACGTCATTTGCTACCAAATACTCAATTGTGCTGATGTTTTCAAAATAACCCAAAGTATACAATCAAATACTTCTTTGTAAACTCTATATGCTTACACAAAATAGTTGTTTTTTTACAAGCAAAGGCTTGTATTTGAATTTATAAACTGAAATACATACTCTTTACTAAACTCTTACTAAACATAGGTTGGTAATGTTAGCAACGTGAACTATGAAACAAAACCTCACAAAAAATAAGCTCAAAAACCAGCGAAAAAGTAAACTCCGTGTTAACTCTATAAGAAAAAAAAACGCGAACATTTTCTACTAAAGTTTTTGGAATACCGGACACATAAAATCGAACTAAACACTATAAAAATAAAGGCAAAACGGCGTGAAATAGCAAATAGTTAACGCCAATGATGGCTAGTAAAGGTTTATTTTACCATCCGTTCGGTCGGAATGCTTCACGAAGCGTAACATTGTATGTACAGAAAAAAAAGTATAACAAGTAACCGTTGTAATATAGGCTTACAATAGAAGTTGCAGTAAAAATGTATTCCATGAAATAAGAGCCAATAACTATCTATTAGAAATAAAATGCAATTCAGATTTAAGAAAGATTGCGGCGTTAAAACATATGTATTATTCCAGTTCGTATTCTATCCTATTGTTTTTTATTGTTATGCAGACAAATTAATAAGGCACAAATCCTACCGTATTGTGTGGTGTGGTAGATATAAGTGTAATTAATAAAAAAAATATTATTGAATTTTTTTGTACTTTTTTTATTAGAAACTGTATTTAAAAATTGCGATTGCAATAGGTAGAATAAACTAACAGCATACAGTCCCATATAAAAATCGCATTACAGCATTCACTGCTTATTACTATTCCCAACATGCTTATCAAAGCAAAGTAATAAAGCCAAAATCACACGCGGAAAATTAGTTTCATCACAAATTCACAAACAACTCTCAATTAACAAGAATCTAATAAACATGGATTGCACAGTTTATTAACATTCTCGATACTGAAGAATGTTTCATGTCAGAATTATTAAGAAATTGAACGCTTTTGAAGACTTGCATTTATGATTAATTAAATTCCATGGAAAAAGAATTTGAATTAGCTGTTCAGCTTGTAATATAAGATTTCCCCCGCATCATAGATATTAATAACAAATATAAAATTCAGACATAAATAAAAGTAGAACCTAAATGTTTTTATTCGTTTTTTTTCACAACAATGAAAGAAAAGCTGTAAATGTATATACCTTTACTTGTTTCAACGAGGTAGAAAGTCTAACTATAACTTCCCATTAAGTTAACATGGCACCATTTAACCATTCGCTCGACCAAAATTAGCTCTTTTTACTATTGTATTAGGACGCACTTTACCTTTTTCCTCGTTAACCCTTCTGTGCGGACGGGGAGATATGGGAATGGGGATTTGACCTTCTGAGGCTCCCCTAAGAGAAAGTACTTGACTTACCTGACCAAACTAAGGATGTCACAGTTATTATGAAATATAATTTTGGCATTGCAAGTTATTAGATTATATTTTAGATTTTAAACTGTAGTTTACGTCACATTAATATGGTTTCAATAAGTTTTTAATGTTCTTTGGCGTAAAAGACAGTTTAAAAAAAACGCAAATTTATAAAACTTTAAAAAAATAAATCTTTCAATCCAGCCATTTCTACTAAAAAATTTACGCCGTCCTTTTTTCACACAAACTTTCAACGGCTCAAAACCGGTACGCAAAAAACACATGCGTACAAAAAAAAGCGTAAAACGCGATCCAATCAACACGGTTGATCCGGTAAATCTCAGTTGAATCTGAAACGTGATATTGTTCATTTTGCGAAGTTTGTGTCGAACATGTGCAAGTATTAATCTGAATACAACACAGTAAAAGAACATGGCAGATTTTTTTATTTGAAAAGTATGATTTCCGAGACATGTCATGAAAGAGGTGTAACAGACTTATACCCTCATTTGTCAAATATACCAACATTTTTGATAGGCTAAGGCCCAATTGCAGGGAACGTTTAACCTCGGGTTAGCTAACTCAGATTTAAATGGCGCCACCATCGATTGTAATAAAAAGTAGTTACAATCGATGGTGGCGCCATTTAAACCTGAGTTTGCTAACCCGAAGCTAACCCGAGGTTAAAACGTTTCCTGCAATTGGGCCTAAGTATTTAAATGCAAGCCTTTTCACATTAAAGTGTAAACATGCTATACACTTTACATGTATCTTAATCGAATCTAACTTGAAAAGTTTGAAAACAAGCAACCCATTATGTTTGGGTTGACGCAAATTGTTATCAACCTAGCCCCTTGTCCAAATAATACAAAATGTACAGCGAACCCAAAAACAGAATCAACAAATGCAATTATATTAACGCAGCCCACATTGCCAAATAGTCTAACTTCTTAAAACAAAACAACAGCGACATTCTAACAGCGAGTTATCATTAACAATTCATTTTTATAGACATTCAGGGACAATCTTGGTTCTTCGGGAACACTCGAAGCGGTTAAATTCTTTAAACAAAGGGTGGTCGAATAGATAAGCCTCGTATAATATCCGACACAAGTTTACAATGTTATCAGCATTAACAACCACCGCTTATGATGTTTGTTGCGAGTTGCTTTTGTTGGCAAACATCCTAGCTAATAAAAACATGCATGTGTTATTTTTAACTGTACGTAATTTAAAAGCAGAAGTTTGTTTACTTTTTATACGTTTAAAAACAAAACAATACACTTTACTTATAGATAAATCTTTAAATTTAATAATGTATGTGACTAAAAGTAATAAAAAATACTTTCATCTCTCATTTCAATCCCAAATCCAGACCGTCATTACATTTTCCATAACAATCTTAACCAATAATTTTCCGGCAAGCGAAACCCCAAATTTTAATCCAAATCGCCGGCCGAGCCGCGTGAAATATCCAGCAGAATTCAATTGTTCCACGCCGACGGATTGATTTCTCCAAATTGTATTATTTATGCAGTCAGTCAAGAAAGTTAAGGCATTGTTGTAATAAGTCACTCGACGGAAGATTCCGTAGAGTTATTGTTACAAAGTCTTGTTTCGGCAAATTAGAATTGTTAATGTTTTGGGTGTGGGCCGTTATTGCGCTTGGTTTATGTCGATCAACAAAATGGTGTTTGGAATACGGAATTAACTAATATTTATTTATTATCATATAATCGGTCTTTAAAAAAAATTGGGTAATAAATGCGAAGGCTGAATAATCAAAGCAGTTATTCAGCCTTCTACAGAACACAGCGATATCTTAACTTTGATATCTATAATTCAAAAACACGATAAAAGCTTTCATAATATAAAAATATTTTTGTAAAAAATTAACGCTCACCAAAAGCGATTATAATAAATGCATATCATAGAACACAATAAGAATAAAAATTTTGATATCCAGAAAAGTAGTTTACCACAAAACACAAACATAGATAAACATACCTAAATTCATGCAACTCTTTCGGGCAACAATTTTAAACTGTCCAAGTCGCTGTATGTTCAATACATTTTCAGTATAAAGTGGAAAAACAAGATGGACGACCGGCTGAAAGTTTGTTACAATATGTTATTGCTCAGAATTTGTGATGAAGTGCTTGTGCGCACTTTTTAAAAATATGAAAGTTTGTGAGTGACTTATTGCACGAGGACACGGTGTTTTTAATACACTGGTAAAATAGCTGGGACATTAATAAATCACTTACAGACTTTACTGGACAATATTTTATTAAGAAATGAAAGGCTGGTTAATTAATGTCAAATAATCTATGCGACAATATGTTTCGTTGAAAGTAAAATATAAACATTTGACATATTCGTAGGAACAAATAATGCAAATAAAACAAACTACTTATCAGTCGAAAAAAAATCATCTGACAATTGAAAAACCAGTCCAAAAAGTCAAAACATTCTTAACTGATCTTTTAGTAAAATCACCGTAATTTTTTTATTCATATTTCCTTTAAGTATATCCGATAACATCATAATAAAAATCTATCTAGTTCAAGCACTTAAGTCTGTCCCGAGCACGGCCATCAACCACGAACGTTACGAGATCTTTGACGTTAAAAAATCTCCAACTTAGCGCCGAGCTCTATACATTCTGTACACGAACTCCACAGGTGTAAAAACTTTTTACCCTCTCAAGAAAAACTGCACGTAAATTCTCTACTCAAAGCCTTAATTTAGCGGAAAGCCCCAGGAATTTCCTTTGGACCCCGCCGTTTCTCACCTCGATTTCCATTTTTACATAAATTCGATAACGTCTGGCAACACTCCAGAAGGTACGTACCTACAAACTCTTTGGATTCTATATTCAAATATACTTCACTTTTGTTCTGGGGCGATATCGCCGTCGCGGTTAGATTAGAACGTGTGAGCGAGACAGACGATGTGTCAAATGCTTTATGCTGTGACGAGATGGAGTCAGTGTGTTTAAGTGCGCTGTGGTTTTCGAAATACTATCAAAAAGATTTAACATGTTTTTAATGAAAACCTCTAAAGTTTTGAAATAGTAGGTATAATACACTAGAGTTTAAATAAGTGTACGGATTCTCTGACATTACATTGCAAACATAGTTTCTCTTACTAAATCCGAAGTAACAAATTCCGTTTTTACAGTTAATATGTAATATGTAAAACTCTTTTGAGTGGTAGAGTCTAGCTGTAGGCTCTGTCTGCAGCGATTGCTGGGCTGACTCGACCGGTGAAATACCACCGTCGCACAGGAAACCGACGTGAAGTAGGAACGATGCTCCTGCGTTTCGTTCGGTGAGTGCGGTATCTGGTGCCCAATTTTATTTATTTATTTATATATTTTCTTAAAGGTCAGCAACACACCCCCAACACCTACAGTGTTGAGGGTAGTCATGGGCGGCGGTGATCACTTACCATCAGGTGACCCGCATGCTCGTTTGCTACCTATATTACATAAAAAAAAAAAAAAAAAAAAAAACCTTCATTAATCGATATGAAAAGAAGTTATTAAAACGAGTGCTCCTAATTTAAAAACTGCAATCCATTGCATATTACAAGTGCACAAAGCCCCCGCGCTTCCGCCGGTTATCGACTTGTTAACGTTCGGTTTTTAAAATACTGAAGATCGCTTCAACACGAATCCATATTCATGACGGTATCTCCTGACGGTTTCCTTGGTAACTGTGGAACCACTTTTTAAGGCGGGATCACATTGTATAGATGAGAGGAAAACCTGAAATTATTATTCATAGACGGGTAATTTTACGTGTATTATTAATAATAATTAATAATAATTCTTATCTAATTGTCTAAATATCCAAATGCAAAATGTGCAGAGCCATTTAGCATTTGGATATTTAGATTCAGGTATGGTTCAATTTATTAAATGGTTAAATAGATTATGTATGATAAGACAGGATTTCACTGCAGTTAAATACGAAAACATTGGCATAGATTGACAATGAAAACAAATTACTAAGTAATATATATCCAAAAGGACATTGTTAAATTACTGGGATAGTACACCAAATTCGCGGTTTTTGTATAAATAAACCATGATGAATATTGATACTATAATGATAACAACTTAGTACTTAGTAGTAGTCTCAAAAACGAATCAAAACTCTGGCAGTTATCACTGTTTATTAGGTTATTGAGATGCCCTAGTATATAGAAGTGTATGCAGTCAACAGTGTAATAAAGCCCTAATGCTCCTTAGAGAAGACTGGTTCATTGAATTAATTCCTGATGTCGATAGAATCTCCACGCACTTAGCAGACCACTCAATAGTGGCTTTTAAAAGAAATATCTCGGCATTTTATCAGTGAATGTTGAAGACGGCTTTAATTCCATTGGAATTCTCAATGAAAAGTAGAACGAAGAGATGTAAGTCTTATAACGAGGGGAATAAAAACAAAAGCATATTTTTCATTTAGTCTTCTTATAATAGAAACCCACTGAAAGTTATGACATTGAAAATTTCACATCACAAACTTCGATGCCGATATTACACTATATTTCAATATAACACTATTGAGTCTTGACGAAGTTTCAAACAATCCCCATTACTTGCAGAGTAATCGATTCCAGAGAGTTCCCAACAACTAATAATCTCGCTTTCAAACTCTATCTATTAGCCGAACATTAATGTAAAATAAGACGAGCTCTCTACCTTCAAGTTACTCTGTACGATGTCAAGTTGAAGGCGCGATTTACATTAAAATTATACGCATAGGAAATTTTCCTAATTAAAAAGCCTTGGCGTTGGAGATTTTGTTCCAATTAAAAGTTTCGCTTGCGGCTGCTATATTCAAGCTTTTACAAGCAACAAGCTATTACGAGCTATTGTTGCTAAATTGATAATAATTGGTGTGAGCCACGACAAGGTGTTCCCAAAGTTTGTACATTTTTGTTTTTTGTTAAGTTTGTGTATTTTGAGTGGTAGAGTCTAGCTGTAGGCTCTGTCTGCAGCGATTGCTGGGCTGACTCGACCGGTGAAATACCACCGTCGCACAGGAAACCGACGTGAAGTAGGAACGATGCTCCTGCGTTTCGTTCGGTGAGTGCGGTATCCGGTGCCCAATTTTATTTATTTATTTATATATTTTCTTAAAGGTCAGCAACACACCCCCAACACCTACAGTGTTGAGGGTAGTCATGGGCGGCGGTGATCACTTACCATCAGGTGACCCGCATGCTCGTTTGCTACCTATATTACATAAAAAAAAAAAAAAAAAAAATTTGCGATCGTGTGCGAATTGTGGTTGTTTGTGAAATTATTGCAATAGAAAAGTAAAGTAAATATAGCAAAGTGATAAGAAGGAGAAGGATACTTTAGCAGTCTGTAGAAAAAATGTTATTCGAGTTGATACAACTTTCTTATGTTACTAAATAGCATATAAACTCACCTTTCAACATACATCTACGTATATATACCATGTCTTCAAACAACATATGTTAGTTTCCAGTGGCAGGACGTTTGATCGTTCGTGTCGGAAGTATCTGTGACTGACGCGGGCGCCGCCGAAACTGGGCCAAGTATTTTACTTGTCTGTCAATATCACGATGTATAGTTTTGAGGAGAGAAAGGTTAACTTGCATGTAACATTTACTAAGAATAGGAATAAATCTTTAGAATAACACACCAAGTATGTGGGTCTTAACTAAGAGTAAGCTTGTATCATAGGAACAATACATTGGCCTAGAGAAAAACCTAGTTGCACTCAAACCCGAAATAATATATCTGGATTGGCCCGACCCGAGAATAGAATCCCTTAACAGTCTATAGATATTCCGCTGCGCCCAACAGTTATATTACCTAGAAATCTGCCTAATAGCCAGTATTTTTAATTAGTATTATTTCTAGTATTCCAAAATCAAATTTTTTGAATTATTATGCGAAACTGTCCATATTGGTATTTACGTCAGAACCTCAACAAACCAATCCATACCGCTCACACAAAATGAGGCCCAGAAATAATTTCACCCGTTTCCCCCTTCCAACCTGCGACTCAATAAATCCTCATTCGTACTACTTACTGCGGGGCATTTCGTCGCAACTTATCCTCCTGGGATGACCTCTTATAATAATAAATTTATTATAACAAAGCCACACACAATTTATGTCCAACATTCGAGTGTGTGCCCAAATGAATACGTATATAAAAGTGAGTCGAGACAAAGAATATTTTCGCCGAGTTTTGTTATTGCTGTGGCGACCCTCCCGGCAGTTATCTTTCGAGTCATTTCAATACTTTTTTGTTTCTTTGATATAAGATGATACTTTGAATTTTTGATGCTGTAATATGATTAAATAAATCAAAATATCAGCATATTGTTTTACGTTTGTTAAAGGCAGCATGATATTTTGATTGTATTTGTTTGCAAACCTTTGATGGTGTTTGATCACCGCAATGTAATGAATGAATTACGCAATTTCAACCAATACCTACAAAAAAGAGTGTATAGTATTATCTTAGAATTATTACTACATTACTTTTCTTGCATAATTTTTACAAAAGGCTAACTTTTTTTGTTTTCTCTGCGTATAAAGAGGTGCTCTCACATTACCTTAAATCAGATAATGTAGAGATGCCAGGTTAGCACTTGTAATAACGTCCATTTTAGCTTTCAAGCACAAAATTTTAATTACCTTTTTAATTCCGTGTTTTGTTTTATATAATGAAAACGGCAAATAATAACCACCCAGTCAGCAGTAATTGTTGCGTAGGCGCAAACGTCTACCAATCCATAAGTCATTACCTCTCCGCTAATGGCTATAATAATTATCCGTGATCCGAGCATGATACACTCCTAGAAAGCCTATTGTCGTCTGACGTGTCACAATTAATCAAACCCACTCGATAAATCATCAGCTATGGCCCGAAAATCAATAGATAGCCTGGGATATTATGTACACAGAGCTAAGGAGACGTAAAACAACAGCTATTTGGTATTATATTGTAGTAAAGTCTAATCTAACTTTGGCTGTTTTTATATTTAGGTTCTTATATTTGCAAAATTTAGCTATCTATTCTTATATTATAAAGAGGGTAAAGTTTGAGAGTTTGGATGTAATTAAAATCTTCGGTACATCTGATTTCAAAATTTCTTTCACCAGTAGAAAACTACGTTAAAAGTAACTAAGATTAGGTTTAAGCAATAAACACTTATATTTTAACACGCGAGTCAAACCGCAAGCAGAAGGTTAGTATAAAATACAGGGTGTTTGGAGGGTGAGTAGCCAAGTGAAAATGGTGGATAGGTGAGGCTATTAGCTATTTACTTCCATTTATAAAATTGCATTTTGGTTCAATTTTAAGAATATATTCGATTTTTTAAATTTCTTAAGAAATTCCCCGATTTTGTCATTAAAAGTCCAATATTTTTTTTATTTACTATCGGAATCAAACGAAAATAATTTTAATTTAAAGCCCAATACTGTTTTATTCAGATGCAATCATAAATTAATACACATCATATCATATAAAGTTACAGTGCGTTCATAAACTTTGTGGAACCAGTGGGAAGAAAATGTTTAGTCAACTTTGCTATGAAAAAAAAATAAAAAAATTTAGGAGTTTGATAATTTCATTTGCTTTTAAAAACTTCTACATTTAATACACTTTATAATGATATACTATATGTAACATAAATAATTAGAAATCTCAACAGAAATAGTAAGTTAGTCCTCAAAGACGCCTGGTAAGGAAGGTTCAAACCCGTTAAACTACGTATGTAGTTAAAAACTTCTGTCACATTCTAGCTATGCATATTGTGTTATCTATTTTGTCACTAGGCAACACTTCTCTTGTTTGCTAGCCTCATGTATAAAAAAATGTTTTTATTTTCCGACTGAAGATTGTTGTTGGCCCATATGAAAACTTTATAACTTCACCAAACTATGCAACTACTAAGGCCACCTAGTTGGATGCGGACCTCAGTTCATGGCGTCGCAATCATTTCCACTACACTGTTTCCCTTAGGGGCCTCTCTCTGAGAAGACCCAGCAAGAAACTCAACGGGGGTCGGATCTGATAGTCGAGGAAACCGGATGTTGAATGCCGCACCTGCCGGCTGGAGCGGTGTATTTATAGGGAAGACTTAAGGCTGTTACCACTATCGTGTCCACGGGGTCGGTAGCGGGCGCGGGCTGGAGGAAGCAGATTGTTTTTTTACGGTAATCTTTTGACGTTCGACGTTCGTTGGACGATTTATTTTGGTCGCCTCTTGCGAGGGTCACAAATAGCAGAAGGATGGTTGGGGTTAGTGAGGGACGGACTAAAGGAAACTCCTAGATCCAGTCTCCGTGAATCGATTCTACATGAATTGCAGCTTGTGAAATGATATTTGCTTGCATGCGAAAAGACCACGCTACCGTTGGCTATGACTAGACAAACAAAAGTAAGATAGATAATAGCTTATTTTCAATTGTCATCTTTCACCAGTAAATAAAAAAAAACAAAAAAAAATTGTGAAATGAGATTTTCTTGCATGCGAAAGGCCACGCTAGCGTTGGTCATGTCTTTTTTTAAGCAGCATCTTACTCCGACTGTAGAAAAGTGTAGGTCACCGAGAATCTGCGCTGAGCGGAGTTAAACATGTGAGATAGTAGAATCCTCTTCTATTCGAGGCAGGAAAAGTAAAGAGGAGGTCGAATGAGAAAACACAATAGGCATAGCTTTGTTAGAATGAGACAGAAGTTTTGAACTACATAAGTAATTGATCGGGTTTGTATCTTCGTTACCAGGCGTCTTTAAGGACTAACTTACTATTTTTGTTGAGATTTCTAATTATTTTTGTTACATGTAGCATATCATTATAAAGTGTATTAACTGTATAAGTTTTTAAAAGCAAATGAAATTTTCAAACTCTTAATTTTTTTTATTTTTTTGCATAGGAAAGTTGACTGAACATTTTTTTCCCACTGGTTTCGCGAAGTTTATGAACCCACTGTAACTTTATATGAGATGATTTGTATTAATTTATGATTGCATCTGAATAAAACAGTATTAGGCTTTAAATTGAAATTATTTTCGTTTGGTTCCGACGGTAAATAAAAAAAATATTGGACTTTAAATGACAAAATCGGGGATTTTCTTAGGAAACACTTAAAAATCGAATAAATTCTTAAAATTGAACCAAAATGCAATTTTATAAATGGAAGTAAATAGCTAATAGCCTCACCTATCCACCATTTTCATTTGGCTACTCACCCTCCAAACACCCTGTATATTAATTACGTTTGGTATGTCGAAATTATTCTGATAAAATACAACCTTCCAGGAAGTATTGACCTTGTTTTGTAAACTTGTGTTGAATATAATCCGTATTAAATTTTCGATTTATATTTGTGCTAAAGATTAATTCACTGGAGGTACGAATATTTCATCCAATCCAAACATTTGTTTAAATTTTTGTTACAAGTAAATAATATACAGTCTAGTTCAAAATTTCAAAATGAACTCTTTTAAAACTATTCCTTTATTTATTTTATATAAGAAATATTGTAATTATTAATTAATAATATAATAGTGAAGTCTAGCAGGACGTGTGTGCAATCATACGAGTATAAGAATTTAAATTGATTGATTTTTCTGGGTACAAAAAGTGAGGCATTATTTAGCTTATTTGCCGTAAGTTCAATTCTTACAAAATTATTTTGCTTAGTCAGGCGTTAAAAACTGCAACCTTATTATTCCAAATTCGCCATAATTCGATCCTAATATTATTACCAAATAACCGAATCACACGAACAAACTCCGTCAAACTCTCTCAAGTTCAAAAACGTCAAAAAAGAAAAACAAAGACACTCTCAATTTTTCCCTCTTCATTTTCCAATATCTTCAACTTTGCATGTTTGAATATTCAGCAAGTCTTGGACTTATCAATTTCCTTGGTCCCGATCACAATTAATTTATACCACCCGTGACGATCTGATTCCAAGTCAGATTCAATTGAGCGAGCGATGAGAACTTTTTAAGCCACTTATTTGGCTCAGAACTTAATTTAACGGAATTGAGAGAAAATAAGGGAAATCGAGGGCTCGCCGTCTACAAGCTGACAAAAAATCTATACCTTGAATTCAGGCAAAGACAATTCAATTACTTTATACATTTTTGAGTAATTCTATGCTAAGCGTATAGACTATTGTAGTTTTTCTTATTATTTGGGTTTGTTAACTGAAATATCATATCAAATAATTTCTGTCATCGGGACTGTTGACCTAATTAAGTAACTCATTATTAATTACCACTGCAGTGAATCAACAAATCAATGATAATTGTTTACTTCATTTTAACTGCAGTTGTTTCATCAATGCGATCTGTTATGCCCTAACTTAAGTCTATCATACAGCTTACTAAGCAAATTCATTTTACATAAAACTAATTGTAACCGTATTCTAAGATCAGTTCAACTTGTGACGCGTCTTTGTAAAGTCGTTGAATAAATTCGCAGCATAAATAAATAGTTTTTTTTAAAAAGGATTAACGGGCCGCCATCCTAACAATATTGGTGTCAGAAGTGGGATCTCGAGTCGGTATACTTGAGATCCAAGTGTTAGGTGAAGTGATTTTCGAATCTCTGGCCTGACATTAAATTCGGCCCCGTCCGTGTGCAAAGTGCGTGTTGTGCAGTGTACTCGTATACGACAACCACCAATAACTTTGTGCCTTGTGTGAAGCATTGACTATCACTACGACAGCCGCCCCTCGCTGCTGCTGTGTTGCTGCTACCCCTCGCTGTAGGAGCAAAGAGGCAACTATTTAGCTGCTGCTGCAGTGACTCGTCTCGACGGGTCGTGGTCGACGATAAGCCACCGCTCTCTAGCGTGTGCCCGCGCCGCTGCTGCAACCAACAACGTGGTCGACAGTAAGCCTCAGCTCTCGAGCTTGAGCCTGCATCACCTTCAACGAATCGAAGACAGTCCAAGTTGGCTCATCCACCACCATCACCTCACATCAGGGTTCTCCGTTCATCGAGCACGTGGAAACTTTCCCACGTTCCGCCGTTCCTGCAATCGGATCGCGCATGTTACCGCGCTGCCGCCGTAATTAGACGCCACTATTGACGTCACGACTGCAGTTGCCAAGCACGTGTCCTGCTCATCTTTGGAATCTTCAAATCCTCATCATGTTCGTGAGTCCTGTCATCATCCTGTGAGTCTTTTCTATTTTATGAACTTTCGTGATTTTTTTACATTTTCGGAATTTTTCAGCATATTTTTAAAGAAATTACCTATAACTTTGACATTTTATTCGATTTATTGTGCAAGTGAAAGTGTTTTTGTTTGAGTTCTATAAACTTTAATCATACTTATCTATACCTTAGAATAGATTTTTAACTTTAACTTAAATTTACAACTTATACAATTTTTATACAACCTATTTCGATCATTCTTATCTTAAACTTTATTTTAAATTTTCTGTGTGTCTAATGATTTATTATACTGAATTTTAATGAATTTTTTCAAAAAAGAAGTTTCTGAAAATCCAGACTTAGACTTAAACTTAGACTTAGACGCAGACTCTTCATCATCATCTGATTCAGTTATAATTAAGAAAACTAAATCTCCTAAAATGAGTGATAAAGTTACTCTTTCTGTCTTAACTAAATTTATAAAACCATACAATGGTGACAGAGAGTCTCTTCCAGCATTTCTTACTAATTGCTCAAATGCAATTTCCCTCGCTAGTGCAGATCAACAGAATGTTTTGTGTAAATTTATATTATCGCAATTAGAAGGCAAAGCTCAAGTTGCCTGCTGTTTAAAAACTTTTAAAGATTGGCCTGAAATCAAACAATTTCTTAAAACCACCTTTGGTGAGAAAAAACACTCTACGCATCTCTTAGTTGATCTTCAAAATTGTAAACAATTACCTTCTGAAGACGTTATGCAATTTATTCTTCGTATTGAATCTTGTCTAACTCGTTTACAATCTGATATACAATACAGTTGCGAAAATAAGGACGAATTAGTAGGTAGATTAGCTGCAATGGAAGACCTAGCGCTTAATACCTTCTTATTAGGCTTAAATATCAATTTTGCTAACATTGTTCGATGTAGAAACCCAAAAAACCTATCAGAGGCAACTACATTGGCAATTGAAGAAGAAAAGCTGTATAAATTGTCAAAATTAAATTCCCGTGCTAGTAAACATTGCTCTATTTGTAATAAAAGTGGTCACAGTGCTACTGAATGCTACAAAAATAAACCTAAGCATTCTAATTTTCATAAAGTAAATTTTAATAACTTTAGTAGTTCAAACAATAATAAGCCGCAAGTGTCTAATTCTAATTATAATTCTCACAATAAAAACTGTGCATACTGCAAAAAACGCGGTCATGTTATAAACGAGTGCCGCAAATTAAAATATAAAAACAGTGCAATGCAACGTG
Organism: Emmelina monodactyla; assembly: GCA_916618145.1. NCBI lineage: Eukaryota > Metazoa > Arthropoda > Insecta > Lepidoptera > Pterophoridae > Emmelina > Emmelina monodactyla. The sequence goes on from OU745300.1 coordinate 2,232,798, forward strand.
ATACTGCACATAATGCACCTACCGCGAGTTCCGAGAATAATCGCTCTAATGTGCATTTAATTACCGATTCGAAAGATTCTTTAAACTAAATAAGGTTTCGGTAACGTGTCAGCCGAAACCTAGTCAAATAAATTTAAGTGACACGAAACAAAATAATTTAACTTGTGTCCCTGCGTTTTCTACTGCACAAGTTCCAAAATCTAAGTCGCCCTGTGTTCCTAACTTTTTACCCGCACAGGTGAACGACAAAGATAATAATTTACCTCGTACCCCTGAGTTATGTACAACACGAGTTTTAAAGGCCGAAAACAAAGGCTCGCCCTGTGTCCCTGCGTCATTTTCTGCACAGGTTATTAAAGATAATATTTCTTTTTCTCGTGTCCCTAATTTTTGTACAGTACGAGATTCAAAAGGTAAAAATAAAGCCTTTAAAAATGTTTCTTATAAGAAAAATAAATATAAAAAGTCAAATAAAACTTATAATAAACTTGTAACACCCTGTAAATCGGAGTTGCAAACTCCGCAGGTTTCTAATGAAGTTAAATTAAAGAATTGCAATGGTTTAACTCAACCTCAGTTGGGTTCTACAGAATTTTATATGGTAAATAATGTTAATAAAATATCTTTACCACATGTTTATTTGAAAGCCATTCAATGTGAAAAACCGCTATCTTTGTTAATTGACACTGGTGCTTCTATTTCAATTATTAAGTATTCGGTACTATCAAACCAGCCAGTGCTCAATTCAGACATTATAAAACTTCAAGGTCTCAATGATAGTAATTCCTATTGTGAATCATTAGGTTCAATTTCACTAGATTTTGTATACAACGTGTCACCTAAAAGTAAAATTATGTTTAATTATGTTTTTCATGCAATTAACGATTCCACTAACTTAGAATTTGATGGAATAATCGGTAGTGACTTTATTAAACATTTTAATATTGATGTTCAATATTCTACAAATTCCCTTATTTTAGAAGGTCACTCATTACCTATTTGTTTTACAAAGAGTTCTTATACTTTACCGCCGCGCTCAGAAAGCGTTATTGAGTGTCAAATTTCTAACTTAAACGAAGTGTGTCATTTAAATGAAGCGTTAGTTTTAGATCAAACAATTAGTGAAGGTGTTTATCTTGCTAATTGCATTGTGAAAATTAAGAGCAACAAGAGAATAAACGTTTCTGTTTTGAATTCTACCGATTCTTCAGTAGAAGTTAACGATTTTCATGTGAATTTAATACCTTTTGAAATACCTTCTACTAACTCAGTTTCTTTAGAAAACATAAATCACATTAATAATTTTCAAAACGATAGGATAAACAAGGTCCTTAATTCGATACGTTGTGAACATTTAAATGCCCAGGAACAGAAAACTTTATTGAATTGCATCTCTAATTTTACTGATATATTTCATTTAGAAGGTGAGCCCTTAACTCATACTGATGTAATTCAACACTCTATTAACACCGGTAGTTCAGCACCTATTCACGTTAAGTCTTATCGGTTTCCTGAGGCCCATAAAGATGAAGTTGAAAAGCAAATCAAGAAAATGCTAGATCAAAACATTATACAACCCTCAACTTCACCATGGAACGCCCCAGTCTGGGTAGTTCCGAAGAAAATTGACGCCTCTGGAAAACAGAAATGGCGCATTGTAATAGACTATCGTCGCTTGAATGACGTCACAGTCTCTGAGGTTTACCCTCTCCCTCTTATAACAGACATATTAGATCAATTAGGACATTCGAAGTATTTTTCTACACTAGATCTTGCATCTGGTTTTCATCAGATTCGTCTCGATGATAAAGATATTGTCAAAACCGGATTTAGTGTCACAACAAATGGCATCTCAGGACATTTTGAATTTACAAGAATGCCTTTTGGATTAAAAAATGCTCCATCGACATTTCAGCGTTTAATGAATACTGTCCTCACTGGACTTCAAGGCCTTCATTGTTATATATACTTAGATGATTGTATTATCTATTCACATGACTTACAATCACATATTTCTAAATTAGAACTTGTATTCTCTAAATTTCGTGAAGCTAATTTAAAATTACAGCCGGATAAGTGCGAGTTCCTTCGACGTGAAGTCGCTTATCTCGGACATGTTATCACAGATAAGGGTGTTTCGCCAAATCCTGAAAAGGTTAAGGCTATTTCCGAATTCCCTGCACCCAAAACACCAAGAGATGTAAAGTCATTTCTAGGATTAACAGGTTACTATCGTCGTTTTATAGATAATTTCTCACATATTACAAAGCCACTTACGTCACTTTTGAAAAAGGATACTACCTTTCACTGGTCATATGAACAAGAGCAAGCTTTTAATATTTTAAAACAAAAACTTATATCTGCTCCTTTACTTCAATATCCAGATTTTTCACAAACTTTTATCATTACCACTGACGCATCAAACTATGCCGTCGGCGCAGTTTTATCTCAAGGTGAAATCGGCAAAGACAAACCGATCGCCTATGCGTCTCGCACCTTAAATAAAGCTGAAGGTAATTACTCGACAACCGAAAAAGAGCTTTTAGCTATACTTTTTGGTGTTAATACATTTAGACCATACATTTACGGATATAGATTTAAAATCGTAACAGACCATAGACCTTTAGTTTGGCTATTTAACACGAAAGATCCGGGTAGTCGTTTATTAAGATGGCGTTTAAAACTCGAAGAGTATGATTATGAGATTATTTATAAACCTGGCCGAATTAATTCAAATGCAGACGCTCTATCTCGAAACCCTGTTAATGCAGTTGTTCATTCCAACTTATTACATTCTACCTATGAACAATATTTTAAGAGTCAATTTACAAAAACATTTTCTAGTGACGCAAAAATTGAAGAGCATAATGAAAGTTTACATTTATCAAAACATAAAATAATAATTTGTCCTACTTCTCTAGATTTTGATAACTCTATGCCTCATTGCGAACAGTTATTGTCAACATTAATAAACACAGCTGATTTCTTATCATCGGAACGTGAAACCGAAAGTGTACAGTCAGCCGATTCAATTGATGGCAAAACAATTTATTTTCTTTACACTAAAGTACATCAATACGATGAAACTAATTATAGAACTATTTACAACTTATTATTAAAATTGCGAGATTTAATCATTAGTAAAAATGCCGATGTTAGTGATATTGCTATATCGGATTTCACTGAACCTTTTACAAAACTTAACTTTTTAAAAATATACAACATTATTTCTTATATCTTTCACGGTACTAACATTAAGGTACATATTTACAAAAATCAAATTTTATACCCTACACCTGCTGAAGTTTCCAATATTTTAAAGGAAAATCATGGTACCACTATAGCTGGTCATCCAGGTGTTAAGCGAATGTTAAATCGAATTAAAGCATCGTTTTATTGGAAAGGCATGCGTACAGACGTAGAAAACTTTGTAAAAAATTGTAAGCTTTGTCAGATAAATAAGCCTTTACGAGCTTCTAATAAAGCACCGATGGTTATAACATCAACCAGTACGAAACCTTTTGAAAGACTTGCATTAGATATAGTTGGTATTTTACCCGAAGCTGGCTTACAAAGATTTAAATATATATTAACACTTCAAGATGATTTAACGAAATTTTCTTGTGCATACCCTATGATCACTTCAACAACTGATGAGGTAGCACGAAACTTGATTCATTTTATTTCTTTGTTTGGTTTCCCTAAAATGATCCTTACCGATCAAGGTACATGTTTTACTTCCGAACTTTTTAAACAACTAACAAGTATTCTTAAAATTAAAAACTTGTTTTCTTCTCCATATCATCCACAAACAAACGGCGCACTTGAACGTAGCCATGCCACTCTCAAAGAGTACTTAAAATCGTTTGTTAATGAAAACCAAAACGATTGGCATTGCTATCTAGCAACAGCTATTTTATCATATAATACTACGCCGCATAGTACAACCCAATATACGCCTTTCGAGCTTTTATATGGCTATAAGCCGACTATACCAAGTAGCGTTTATGAAATCAATGATAACAATACTTATCACGAATATGTCCGTGCTCTCCAATACCGCATGCGTTTTAGCAGAGAAAGAGCACTCGAAAATATATACAAAAGCAAAGAAACTTCCAAACGTTACTATGACTCTTCTACTTCATCAAGGTCATACAAAGTAGGAGACATGGTCTATCTTAAGCAGCACCATAGGTTAAGAAAAGCGCTTTCTCCTATATGGAAAGGACCATTTAAAATAACTAAAATTAATGGTAAAAATAATGTTACTCTTTTAATTAATCGCAGACAGGTTAAACATCATATCGATCAGATTAAACCTGCTCAGTCATAAGTTTTATTTTATTGTTGCAGATTATTGCTACATTCGTGTAATGCTATGCCGGACAGCCCTATCACTGAAATTATACATAGCCCTGGCATATACTTTGACCCTATTTCTACTGCATATTTTTATAATGACTTTTGGAATGTTGTTACGCATATCGACATTTTACCAGCCAAACCTTATCTCGATAAAATTCAGAGTTCAATGCAAATGCTAACTGCATTATGTTTAAAAGCAGAAAACTTAGTTTTAAATATAGATTGTAAGGATGCATTAAGTCCTTTAGAGATATTAATTAATTCTAACTTTATTAAATATGAATCATTGTCTCATCTGATAGCCGATCAACCTATTTATCGCCAAAAAAGATCTCTTGAATTTGGTGGCGAGATTTTAAAATTCTTTTTCGGAACTCTAGATGCGCAAGATGCTAGAAACTACGATTCCGCTATTACAGCTTGTAAAGAAAATGAACAACAAATATTTTCTTTAATGAAAGACAACATTCATATTGTCCAATCTACAATAAGAAATTTTAATTCGTCGATTCTTAAGTTAAATAATAATGAAAATAAGGTTAATAGGCAGTTAGAAAAACTTAACGTAATTATAACAGAAAACTCTAAGTTTAATAATGATTTACTTAATAATGCTAAGCTTAATTCTATACTTAATATAATGGAAAGTTCCTTATTATCCATCTCGAATATCTTAGATACTATTCTTAATTCTATCCTATTTGCTAAAGCTAACATTTTACATCCTTTTGTTTTAAGCCCTTCACGTTTATATTCCGAATTAGTCGAAAATAGTAAAATGATTAAAAGAAATGTAGACTTTCCTATATCTTTAAGTTTAAATAATATTCATTCTATAATTGATTTGTCTATTTTAAGTTCTTATTATTATAATAATAGAATAATATTTGTGTTGCGAATACCTTTAATAAATTTAATGAAATTGAATATTTATAAAAATATCGCGTTACCTACACCTCATGATGTAACCAAGTTTCAAACTTTTGCTATGATAAAACCAACTAAAATGTTTACTGCTATAACCGATGATAGGTTAAGTTACTCATTATTGGATGACCTTAAGGATTGTAAAAATGTAAACCAAGAATATTTGATTTGTCCATCTCAATTTATATTGTCACCTATTAACAACCCATCATGTGAAAGTAAACTTTTAACTGAAATATCACTCACTATGCCCAATCTTTGTGACTCTAAATTATTGTATGGAAATATTAATGTGTGGCATAAACTAAATCAAAATCGTTGGATTTTTGTCCAATCCAAACCTAACAAATTAACATTAAAATGTAATAATGAACTTCATGACTACTCTATTTCAGGAACAGGTATACTTACCTTAAAAGATAATAATTGTATTGCATACTTTCAAACTTTACAATTTGTTCCAAGTTTTACTTTGTCTACAACTCTTCCACAGCAAATATCAATTGATTTTAATATAATAAATGATGATTGTTGTAGATATGATTTAATTAATAATACTTTTAGCAAACTGAGTCCCATCTCATTAACCAACATAAATCTTGATTCTTTAAATCTAGCCAGTCATAAATTAGATAATTTAGAACAACAACTAAACAATGTCGAGAATCAGTCGCATATTGTAAAATATGGAACATATTACTCTACATTTACATATATTTTAATTGTTTCAATTTTTATATACATGTTTTATAAATTTTATAAGTGTTTTTGTAATAATAATCATAATTCTAAGTCATGCTGTATTCAAATCTTTAATCAATGCAATAATACAAAAAATAATAAGCTACATAGTTCTATTGAATTGAGTGAAATTGAAAGATCTGAAACCGAATTGTCTACACTAAGTAAAAGTAAACGAAATTTATGTAACCATTAATTTTATATGTTTTTATAATAACCTTTGTAATTTTACTTTTTAACCTTACTTTTGACTCTTATAATTTATTTTACTTTTTAAACTTTACTTTAATTATTTCTTTTGTAAAGTAAGCCGTATGTCATAACTTCATTTTACCTAAGTTTTTATTTTTACTTTTATACTTCGCTTATCTTTTAGGATAAAGCTCAGTTTAAATGGGGGAGCTGTTATGCCCTAACTTAAGTCTATCATACAGCTTACTAAGCAAATTCATTTTACATAAAACTAATTGTAACCGTATTCTAAGATCAGTTCAACTTGTGACGCGTCTTTGTAAAGTCGTTGAATAAATTCGCAGCATAAATAAATAGTTTTTTTTAAAAAGGATTAACGGGCCGCCATCCTAACAGATCGTTTTGCTTGAGCGTTAATATTGATACTGTACGAAAATCAAGAACTTTTTCGATCTCTAGAAAGTTTGGCATTACCAAAAGAAGACAGTGTGTTGTCTGCGAAGTTAAATAACAGAGGACTGTTTATGATAATGATATTTGACCGATTTTTTGAATAAAATGAAATGAAATCTTGCATTTTTTGTCTCTAGATTAGTATACATATTGTTAAAATATTACTAACAATGGTAAACCCATTTGTTTATTGATGGCATTGCAATTGTTTATCAAAAATCTCTTTGTACTACGTCCTATTATGATAAAAAATGTAAAGCTTTCTTCGAAGCAAGATATTATAAATCTCGGAGGTTCTCATATAAGTATAGCGAATTTTTCTTCTGCTGAAGGAATTTAATTAAAAATCCTACCAACTCGCTGTGTTCTTAATAACGAAGCTAGTTTTAATATCTTCGCGTTTAAGTTGTATTAAAAATTCACGCTCGTTTCATAATTCCGCCTTTGAATTATAAAACGAGCCAACGATGTAAGCCACTTAGATCAGTTCATACTTACCCTATATTAAATCTATATTTTTAATAAAGAGTACTGATACTACGTAAAATATCTTATTTTTTTCATGAGACGCGTATAAGTACTAAAAATATTTTGTTTGTTGGTTTAATTTTCTATTTTAAAGTATTCTTAGTAAGTGACCGCCTTCACCCACCACTGTCTATTTTGTGAGTGCAATCAGCGTACACAGCGCCACTCGACAACAGAGCAACTTCGTCTTGTGCCAACTATTGGGAGTTTTTCAAAACAACCTAACGAACCACTTGGCGATTTAACTTTTTGAAAAACGTGAAAAGAGTGGATGGACAAATGAGCTTAGCGCATTGTTTTGTTTTTAATGAGGTAGGCAAAGGGAAATTAAGAAAAAAAAAACATTTGGTAGTTACGTCTATAACTAGACAAACAAATGATAGTCCTATTTCTTAGATGACTTTATAAGATAAATTTAACAAGCTATTTCAAGTGAATATCCAAATTTAGTCATGTCAACTGCATATGTACAGACTAGCTTTGCATGTGATCGTTCTAAATCGATGTGACACTATCGGTTTAACTGTACGGCACCAAAAAGCTGCTAGCCTAACTCGCCAGCACCACACTAAAGCTTATTCAGAGGCATGTACACTAACCGCCTGCCAATGCCAGTCCGAATGTCACACGTAGTGTGGACGTAGACCTAGAGCCGGTAACGAAAACATATTTATTACCAGGTTCCTAAATACCATCAACTTTTTTCCTTTGAAGGAAATTCTTGAAAAAAAATTGGTTGTAATACAAAAAACTATAAACTGCTGAATACAACGACTAAAGTACAAAACAAAAAAGCATAATTTACACACACATCACTAAATATGCCAGTGCCGCCCACTCCAGGACATTCAATAAACAAAATAATTTCCCTCGCCGAGTCCGTAGGCTTAAACCCGTGGGTAGATATGGAGGCTAACTAATTTTGTTTTAGAGTCGCGAGGGCTATTTACGTTTAAATATGATATTTGGCAATCCGACTCTCGGTGTATTTAGGACAGAAGTAGGTCGGCCATTACGGCTAAGTCCGAATACTGCCTATTTCGTATGTATGAGACCGGTGCCCTCTGCGGGACCCGTTCGACTTGTTGACGATTTATTTTTTGAGTCGACGTGAAGGACCCGACTATATGTGCCTCGACTTCCAATTTAAAAACTCTTTTTTTTTCTTTTCGGTCGCCAAAGGCAAAAGTTTTTTTCTGATGTAGAACCACAATTTAAAAGTTAAACAAAAGAAACTTCTCATTTTTCAAATTGGCCGTAATAACTGTGACTCTCAATATAAATGTAGCAAACAATAGCGTCCTTTTTAAAGTCGAAATGAGTCAAGACATTTTCCCCTCAGGAGAAATGTAAATAATTTGCGGAACTGTCCTTTGAGTTATGCCGGGGCCATTACGCTTTTTATACATTTTCTATGTTTGTGGGGTTAATTTGCCAAATTACACTTAGAGGGTATTCTGTCGGTACCATGGTGTACTATAACCAACGGAAAGCTCATGAGAATGTTTTAATTATATTAAAACTAGTGCCCGCCCGCGACTCCGCGTGGAAGTCGGTTTCCCGTGGTAATGAGAAGTTTTCCCGCGGTAAATGTGTGTTATTCTGATGTATAAGCTATATTACTGTAAAGTTTCATCCAAATCCATCCGGTAGTTTTTACGTGAAAGAGTAACAAACATCCATACTCTTAAAAGTAGTTATCGTCGAGCGTTTTTGCCGCCAATATTTTTTCTAACGTCTCATAATAAGCGTCATTGTCAAACCATAATGGCGTAAACTTTAAATACGTTTCTTCTTCCTTCGCAGGTGGCAAGCCACTGTATTTCTCTCTATTGGTAAACAATGATCTTTGGCCAGTGCCCACAAATAAAAAGAAATCCCGCTGTCCTGTAGTAAGTGGCGTTCATTGCTCAATGAGCTTTTAGATTAAAAACGTGATCACTGGTACCGTACGGAATAGCACCGACTGTAAAATAACTATTTCTTGGCTCAATTTAAAAGAAAACGTCTTCGTTAAGGCTTTTATTCAAAGCGAGTATCGATATACAATGAGCGCAAAATAATTCGAACGTTTGCGTTTTAGAAATATATTCACCTCGTTACTTGAAATTTCAAAATGTTCATTCAAACTCCAGAACCTTGGTATCCAAGGAACTCTCTACGTTTCTACAATTGGGGGACCTCATTCATTGCATGGAGGTCCTATTCCGTTTCAGATGAGATCAAAGCAAAGAGGGCCTTCAAGGACTTTTTCAAACGAGCAAGACGCAAAGACCTGTACACTCTACATGGATTTTGCGCCCTGTATACATACAGCTTACATATAAATATGTGCAAAACCAGTTTCGTATGTTGTATGCAGCAGGTAACAGACTGTCAAAAGGAGACTACGACTCTTGACTTCCGCAGGTACAGTTCGGAATAAAAACCTTTAGATCTTTGTACTTGAAACGAGATGAATCTTTTTGTACAGCAGTAGTATTTTATATTAAAAATGTTTACAGAATAACTTTATCTACTAACTATACTTTTCTTAACAGTAAACGTTACGATATGTTAAGTTTTTATCCGTTTTTTGTTTATAAAACCATTATTTACATTTCATATATTCTGTCAGTACATTGCGACCTTGCGTTTTTGCGAACCATATGAGCAAAAATGCTCTGCCCAATGTAACTAAGTGAAAAATACTGTTAATGGTGTGTTAAATTAAAAAAAAACACCCGATCAATAGATAATGGTTTTATGTAAGTAAAGTAAGTTTATGTATTTAATTAATTAGACAAATTTTTTACCCAGATTTTGCAAAGAGCTATTCGCATTACTCATCCCACTTTATTTAATCTCCAACAAAAATAAACACGGCAAGAATTATTGGTCACGCGACGATCAAACAAGACATGCCCGAAATACTAGCGTCTAGATTGCAAAAAATAAGGTTATATATATAGGCATTAAAAAGCCTGCAACGTAAGTCGGCAGACTGAGCGGAGGAACCAATTTATAGCAGCTAATCACGCGAGGAGATAGAAATCTAGCCATGATCAGTTGTAATTCCAATCTGACGTCCTTATTCGATGAATAAAAATGAGCACTTTTTTTTACTAAGACATTGAAAATGGGCCTATGTAAATGGGTTTGAATAGCAAAGGTAGTTTCATGGGATAATACAGTATTAAGTTAGTGTTTTGTATAGGTAGTATGCTATTTAGATTTATAGTAAAATAAATAGGCTCTGAATGTCTCATTTTATCATTAAATTAATACAAAATTGCTCTGAATAATAACTTTATCATCGCTGACCAGTTTTGTAAGAAAACACTTGCAGTGTCCACGCCAGTCGCTAAAATACCAAACAGTAAAACCTGCACGGAACACATCATTTGGCGTTTGACGTGGTAAATGACCAGACCGTGCTTCGCTAGAGTTGCCACTGTACAAACTTAAATTGCTTTCGAATAATGTAGGTACGAGTGACGTCACACATGTCAACGCGAATACTTGTAGCGATAGCAACAAAACAACTATACTATATTTATAGGAAGCCACCAGTTTTTTCACAAATTTTATTTTGAGGTATGTTTTATGGTATGTGGCTAATATAAAAAGTTGTTGTAGTAAGATTTTACAAGACTGACATGTTTTTTTCAGATATCGTATAAGTTTCGCTCACACAATCACAATCACATATGAAGCAAAGATTTTCAAATCTTATTATTTTTGTTCGGCGATTTCTCTTTACATATTTCTTTATATGAGTCATATTTGGTCTTCCGACGGTACTTCGATTCGGTTTTAAACACACTGTCAGTCACGTCACAGGCCACGCTACGAAAAGTTTAAAACCACCCATACATTTGACCCCCGGCTATGGTCAGCCACGAGAGGTGTTAGTGAGTGACAACTCTATTAAATCTGGACTTGCTTTTGTTTTATCAATGCTCTATCAAATACCGTATTAATAACTAGCCTTCGTTTCGCAGCTTGATTTACAAGATAACAAAATGAATTTTTTATAACGTTGTAAATTTACAAATTTTCAAAATTTTATTGGTGTAAATTTACCAAACTTTACGTCTTTATAATAATATGAGTATTTTAGATAATCTACCTGAAAAAGTAGGGAAACAGACTTGTAAAAAAAAGGTCCCAATCGAGACGTCTTCACATTGTTTACTTCGTTCACGCCATATAATAACATAAAATGATGATTTTCACTCAATATATTTTGTTCGTATAATTGGGTCTAATGACAACTTTTAGTATAGCGACAATGGAAAATTCCAGTTCATTGACATCCGATAGAAACGTAAAATATTTCAAAGCTTCCAATATTGAATACGTTATATTTTTATTTCTCTGTTTATTTCCTTTTAATTATGTGACTACATTGGAAAAAAGAAAAAAGAGGTACCTACCTACATTTGTTATGAACAATGATAATATACTCAATGTAAAACCTTACATCTTACCTACAACTCGTTTCTTCAAAACTTTTCTCCTTTTTTCTCAAACCCAATCGTATAATTCCACTCGTATAATTTACTTAGTTATAATTATACACACGTATAATTCCACTCGTGCCATCAAACAGAGACCCCCCCCCCCTCTCCCTCGTCGAACGTCGCTCGTCTGATTCAAATTTGTCGATATCCTCAACATCAAACGACATTTACTGCCTCAATTATTTGATTATGCAAAGTTCTACGTTTTTTCGGCTTGATCATGATTAGCTTCATTTTCTTAGAGCACGCTCTTGCTCCGGGGCATTTTCGTACCCCCCCGACGTTTCGCCTCATCAAAATGTCAACACGTTGTATAAATACAGGGTGTTTTAATGAGGTTCAACGTTATTTATCATTGGGCATAAATAAAATATAAGGTTATATAAATGGAAACTTATTTAAGGATTTTTGTTTTTTGCTTAAATTAGAAAAGTAAAATAATAAAAAAAATATATATTCTACCATAGAAATAACGAAAATATCATAAAAAAACACGCTATTTCCTGCTGTTTTAAGTCGAAAAAAACTCAATATCGAGTACCAATGTGAAGGTATCTACTATTTCAAGCATAATTGAAAACTTTTCCAAGTACACTAGGCAACACGCTGTATTCTGTGTATTTTAATCGGGGCCAGCCGCGGGCGGTTCTCGCCCTATATGCAAATTTTCCCGCCCGATGCGTAATTGTTTTCGCATGAAAATCGCACGCACAGCCTTTTATTTTGATTCCAGATTATGATACGTTTCTGGAGTGCTCCGTTTTTATATTAAGAAACAGAGTTGAATTGTGTTTATTTTTTATTTAGAATCGTATTATAATCTTGATCTCGTTAAAATATCACTAATCAACAAAACAGCTTATAAATATTTGCTCTTGTACTTTGAATGCAACTACAAAGCCACAACAAAATCTAATTTACATCATGCACCTCCCTTTATTTACCATCTTACTAATTTTCGTCCAAGCCCCATTATCTTCAAAGCGATACCTACCAGTGTGCTCCCGACCTAATCCCTCACTTAGCCCGATGTTTCTTTGCTGCAAAAACGTTGCTTCCAAACATAATTATCTCCGCGGTTGGTTGTACATTAATTATTCATATGTTTAGTGGTTCGGGGCGGGGGTGTAACGAGCAACAAATGGGACCGGAACCCGGGACTAAAGCGTCGCTCCCGAAGGACTGACACTTGGTGCGGAATTCTGAATAATGTACGTGTGTATTGGACGGGCAGTGTTATATTTTCACAGGTTGTTTACGTATAATGTAACTATATATTTCTGCTTTGTTCCTGAAACACAGTTTTGAATGTCAATTATGTAGGGTTGTAAAAAAAAAAAACCGGTAAGTCTCGGAAGGTACGTGAAATGCACCTTTTCAAGCAAGATACAAAAATAAGATATTTCTTCGAAATTCTATTTGTGATTCTCTGACTGATTTTCCAAGAAGATTGTGACCAAGCAAACTTAAGTCAAAGAAAGTTTATTGAGATGGTTTATAAAAAAATTTTAATAATCACCTCAAAATTGAATTATTTTGAAATTACTTATACCACTTCGATCATATTTTATAGTGACTACAAAAACTTCCCTAGCATATTGTGCGACATTAGATCATCCTATAGTTTGAAATTGTCTGGTAACATTTTAGTTTATTTAGACGTAACAATATTATCATAGTCTGTGAACGTCTGTCACAGTCTAAAATAGACTTCAGTCTACCCACAGTCTAGTTTGACAGACTTTGTTTGTACACTGATATTGAGTTAGACTGCTACATCCAGAACGAGGGCCTAACTTTAGTGGACATTTTTAATTACACCATGGAAAAACAAGATAAACCTTAGCATAGTCATTAAAAATATGATAAAAATTAATATATTATTCGGTTCACTTTGGTTTTAGCTTGTGCAATAGCTAAACAAAACTGTTAAATTGTTTACAATGAGAAACAGTACCACTACTTAATATGTATTAAAATTTGGGTTTAAGTCCAGTGATTGTATTATACCCAATCCGAAAGTTTTGAGCGATGATAAGCTCATCTTTATTAAAATGTTCATTCATTGGATATGTGTAGTTGATTTAACTACATTGATATGATAATAGTAAAAGTTTGCTAAATTTACGAAATCCCCGACTAGAACGCAAATAATAGCTACTAAATTTTTATTACAACGAAACTTTGGTTTACATTACTAAACGAGTTTCAACTCAAAACTGGGAAGCAATAAGTGCGTTTCTTGCTTGGGTGATTGTCGACTCGCAATTGATATTTTTTCCAAACTCAACTAGCCATAACCGAAACTTGCTTTCCATTATCATTCGTTTTGTTACGTTGATGTTGTAATAAAAACAAAATTGCTTTCAAAATTGAATATAAGTTTAGCAACTTTCTGCTTGATATCATCAGCAAAATTTCATGGAAATTGAAAAAATAGAGACGTAGGTATATCCCAACCTGTCGTGAGTTCGAATTTTGAAAACGTGTTCGAAACAAAATCCGTGCCGCCAACAACTATGTTTTTGTCACCAGAACCTGCCAGTGTTCCCGAAAACCTGGAAAAAGTTGCCAATGCAAAAAAATCCCATAAAGCCGGCCGTGTGCCGGAACAAATTGACCCGAGGCTATCCCTGGGAGCGTGAGAAAAAAAAAACAAAATACAAATCGAATAAAATGCTGAAAATCCAATATTGGTACTGGCTAACGTGGAGAACTTAGTTCGTTATAAATGGTATTTATCAATGATATTTTTAGACATAAATTTTGTAATATTCTAAAGATATAAAACCCTGCAACCGTGTTAACTACAGAGTAGCTGTTTGCCCGTTGCCTTGAATACGATCACTTAGATTAATTATCAGATACTCCAAACAAACTAATTTTAAAAGGATTTCGATTTTTTGTATTTTCCCACTTAATCCCTATTCGTCCTAGTTTAGGCTCGACATAATTAGATTTACAACGGAATCAGAAATTAAGGCGGTTCTCAAAACTGACACTAGTTCAATATATGCTGCAAAGGCATATCCATTATACGATATGAATGAATAAATCCGCTTTCCTACAAAAGCCCAATGATTACTGCTTCAACTAGATACCAAATATCACACACCTACATAATTTCTAACAAACGCCACCACCACTTACAGTAAAAGGCCATTCGGAATATTCTCATACATTACAATCTCTCATTGAGAGACGCTCGTCCGTTCCAACACAAAGAGGACGTAACGAGGACGTCGCGGAAGCGGCCACGACGCCTCCGCCACCCATGCAACTCTCAACCTTATCCCATACATCACACGACTCAATTTCCAATGGATGTATGTAGGACGTGGCACGGCAACGGCTTCCGCTGTCGTAGAGCCACGGACGATATTTCCGTTCGACTCTAATGTATAGATATTCGAGGCTACGTGACTTCGGTGGTGAGACGGTACTTTATGAGGAAATGTGTGAGGAATAACGCTTTTTTGGTGACGATTTAGGGATGTGTGTACAAAATTGCAGGGAAATTTTTTGAAGACCGACTCAATGGTACCTACTACAACTTTTATTTTTGTAAACGTCAATTGATCCATTTGACTATATTATATGCAAAGTGTAAACTTAAATAAATGAAAATATTATATCAAGAAATATTATTACTTTCCAACCTCACCGTTTTACATCCAGGCCATAAAGTTGGAACGCGAAAAAATCATTTCCAATTCCACATTTAAAAGTCCCGCGCCTATTCCCGTTTGACCCGTTTTCCCATTTTCTATTTCCGCTTTTTCAACATTGACATAAATTCATTTCCGTCGCCGCGTCGTCGCTCCGTGTCCTCACGTCAAAAGTCACCGTTATTTATTTATTTATACACAAAATATTCACATTTTACATTTAAATAAATGCCGCGACGCATATATAGTTCGAGTGTTTCAGGAAATTAAAAGTTACAAACGTAAATAAAATTCGACACCGCTCGCCGAGGGTAAATCAATATTACTTACGAAAACACGTCGGTTAGCGTTGCGTTTTTATTTTATAAAAACATATCAGTTACCTGAAACAGGAAAAACAAGCTTTATAAACACGAGGCATTGAGTTGATTATACCTAACTCACATCGAGATAGACATCTAAGAGATACCGCAAGCTCTTCACTGAGAGGCCTAATCCTTGAAGCTTTTGCTTCATACAAACATCAGCAACAGGTGCCCCCCCCCGCCCACCACGGCCCCCCTCGCACAGGCCTCACCCCCCCCGCGGCCCGGCGTCTACAAAACAAGCAAAACAAAATACGGAACCACCGCGGCAACTAAACACTACTGCTACAAGTGAGGGCAATTAAATCGACCACCGGATAAAAGTATTGGCGAATTAATGAGATGTTTTGTAGATACACTAGCACTGAACAGAAATGAAACCAATTTTAAAGTATTTTGTGCAATTAGAGTTTAAAAGGGACCTTTTAAAGATTTTTGTTTTATTCTAGCACTTAATACCTTTATATTTTGTAAATACTCATTATTAAAACTGCGCAACGTAATTTATAAACAAAAGCAAAATAATTATACATATTTTCAAGATACAAGCAGTTACAAATTAAAACTCACAAACTTATGTAAACTTCTGATAATGCATTTAAGTATTTCTAATGAATATATAAAGATAATGATTGTATCAATTTCAAGTAACAATATTAGACTTTATTAATTTTTTTTCAACTTTTAATTGCATTGTGCTTAATTAAATTATGTTGTTCCCTATTAAGCGTCGTGTTGTGTACCTACTGGAGTAAGTGTAATGATTTTAAATGAGCGATCTCCCCATGTTTTAGTTTCGTACAAATTGTTTACACGCGCGCAGCGAGCGGCACACACGTTTTGAACCGAGGAAAAGAAAACAAACACGCTTTCAAGATACTTAAATATATCAAGTTTTAGTATGTGAAATAGGAATTGGATTTTTATATTGGTTAAGCAAAATTAAAATAGGTACTTGAAAGGATTTTTATTGTTTTATATAGAGAATATCAAGTGGTAGAGCAAGTTGCAGTGTTCAATAAACCGCTTTCGAACCCTTAACATAAACATTAAAAAGCAGTCATATAGCCAACAGCTTCATAGGAACAAACTGATTTTCTATTTTTATTTTTAATATACAAAAGCAAAACAAAAGGAAAGCTTCAATGATACAAAAACATGAATTAAATCATAATTTTAATTAGCACTGTCACACAGTCAAAGTTCGCTTTAACGAACTGCAACCCCGAGCACAAAAATCGCAATTAAAAATAAATCACTAATTAAATTCGAAACGCCAATTACACCCGCCATGCCCACACTCGCGCGTCGCCAAAATACATGAAAATCTCTCTAATTAACAATCGATTGCAAAGGGTCCAAGCCCACATATTGTATTTTTCCCGACCATTCCACCTTGACCCGTCACCGAGGTTCTTTCCTATACAAATTTTTGGTAAGCGCACTGGGATTGAGGGGAGTCGCAGCTCAAGTTGTAATGGTCGGTGAGTTGGGCCGCAGGGTTGCTATTTCGTAATATAATTGATTCCCTTTTTTACGGTTGAGCGAGTGTGTGACGTCACGCGTGCGAGGGACCACGGGCTAAATGATCGGACGGTTTTTAGTGAAGCTGTCGAGAAATTATTTTAAGTTTTGGGTACCATGATACTCGTAGGTTTATAAATATTTTTTGATGTTCGGTTACACAGAGTTTGGACTGCAATATACAATCAAGTGTCTAACCAGTGTTTAATACTAGTGTTGGGTACGTGCAAATGCAAAATGGATTGAAATTATAGTTAATATAATAAGCGTTAGTAATACAAGTGCTTTGCCCTTGCTACGTCATAAGTCAAACTTCGACTACGAAACTACTACGTTTCTACCACATGAGTAAAGAAACTGAACAGAGACAAAGCTTCTAAAGAGCTAGCAAAATTTATACCTATTTTGGTAGGGTTGGCACAATTGAATAAATTAAAAATATAAATGTACTTTTTTTTATTTTTTTTTATTAAAATAGGTTTTTTTTTACAAATTACATACTCTAAATATTTTTTTTTTATTACTTTTGGTTTTTAATAATTTGTTGTGTCTTTTAATCGAATGATAAATTCTAAATCTAATATAAAGTTTTTTCAAAAAAAACCTAGTAGACTCCTTGGGATAGTTAAAATAAGAAATATTTTTAGTCTTTCTATTATTATTCATGCACACAGTACAATGTACAACCATATTTACAAAACTTTTTAAATACTAAAACAAAAGTATTACTACGTATTATGTGAGAAACTCGAAAACAAAAACAAAACACGCACAACGTTCGAGCGTCGCGTCACGCCTGCACGCCCTGAGATTGACCACTGGCTGATCTAGTTTGAAGCGGTTTCGGCTCATACGTGACAAGCGGCCAGTGGTCACGCACACACACGCGTTGCACTTGTAGTGATGTACCTGTCACAGCGCATTCGTATGTAGCTTTGTCTCTGTTCAGTTTCTTTACTCATGTGGTTTCTACGCCGTAGTCATACTATTAACACCGTTTTGACGAGAAACGTCTTTAAAATCGTTACGATACAGAGGGCGCCATATCAGAAAGTCAAACCGTAACGAATTGGTCTATATAGTCTGATCTTAATAACTCAAAACGATTCTTCGTAGAAACATTTATTTAGTGTCATGATTTAGCGTATTTATTCATTTCGCAATATATATTTATAGCGAAGTTAATCTAGTATTCTTTTGAAACATTGGCACTAAAAGCGATTTATTGTTGTAGACGTTTCACGTTTAAACCAACGGCCGTGTGTCGTGTTAACTTTATTTTAGCGACATATTTTCAAACAAACATGAAATGATTAAACATCAAATTAAATTAATAACAGATTGCAACAATACCCGCTCAAACAGCATAATCAATTAATCCGATACACCGTTACATTATACATCCAGCGGTAAGGTTTATTATCCCTTGCATTGTCTGTTAGACGGCTGATACAAATCGCTTCTGAATAGTCGTCGTGTGTGCGTGCAATTATGTGCCTACTAGCCATTGTCAGGTGTAGATTAGGCCGTGAATGCTCCGCGTGAGATCTTCTATAGGTGTTTAGTTCAATGACATTAGATACAGGTTCTGATACGGTATCGTGTGATTGAGTATTGGGATTCATTGATGGAATGTATGGCAACAATAAGATGTAAAACAATAAGATTATTAGCGTGGATGGTGGAGATTGAGATTGTAAGTGGAGGTCTGTAATTGGTGCACACCATTTTAATATATTATCCATTATTATAATTGTATCAGACTACTCAAATTGAAACCGCAAGTTGAGAATCTATACATTTATCTTACAAGAAATCTTTTTCTGCATCAAAGATCGCAAACTTGATTATTTTTCCTAATAACAGATTGAACCAATTATTTACCATACACAGAGATATTAAACCTTTCCATTTTTATTAAACTACCTATGTAGTTGTAAACGTTTATCAAACTTCACCTCGTGGAATAAACAAAATGTAAATGTTATAAAAAACAACATTAACATTTTTCATAAAGACTTTATAAAGCCGATTCTCTCCCGGCACCTGACCGCTCGCAAATACATATTTTAATTAATAACAATTACTCAGCGAGCGGAGATTTCAACAAATATTACACTGACGCGTATTGAACGTATGTCTGGATGAGAGATAGACTTGCCTCTTGGTATACGGGTTCGGCAATATTAACAAAAATAAACTTAAAATATGGACGTTCAGGTTGCAAAAGCTTGTAAGAAAAAAAGAGGGAAACGTTTAAACAACCTTAATGAGACTAATTTCTAACAGGATAAACAGAATAAGGTGATAAATTAATAACTAATATACTCAGTTTAATTATCATAGGTACACCTGTTTGCTTGCATTTTGAAATTTTGTCGTTCATTTACCAAACGTTTTACATTTGTCACTTTATCAAATCGAATCTTTAGAAATACATTTTTGTACAAATAAGAAGAAGATAACATTTGAACTAACTTTTTTTTGGATGACGTGCAGCTTGTTGCATACGGTCCGTTTTCTGAAAACTGCCATTTTAATTTATCCCATCCATGTAGCTAGCGCTAAGCGCGCGTGCTGGGTGCGTTTAATAGCCGCTAGGGGGCGCTAATGACGTCAAATGATTGCCACTTTAAATGTAAATACCGTCACACGGTGGAACCAGAGTTTATTAAATTTCGCCACAGCTTAACCTAAGCACATGAGTAAAGAAACTGAACAGAGACAAAGCTTCTAAAGAGCTAGCAAAATTTATACCTATTTTGGTAGGGTTGGCACAATTGAATAAATTAAAAATATAAATGTACTTTTTTTTCAAATTTTTTATTAAAATAGGTTTTTTTTTTACAAATTACATACTCTAAATATTTTTTTTTTATTACTTTTGGTTTTTAATAATTTGTTGTGTCTTTTAATCGAATGATAAATTCTAAATCTAATATAAAGTTTTTTCAAATAAACCAATGGGAAACACTCACATGGCATATGAAATGTACAATCTTGCAAACGTGCTAATATGTCATTACCAATATTAACATTTTTAATATGAAGATCAAAATATTCGCGAATTTTTTGCTCAAGCAATTCAACAAATTCAATAAAATTGTCAGGAGGTATTATCAAAAAACCTGATTTCACACTTTTTAAATACTAAAACAAAAGTATTACTACGTATTATGTGAGAAACTCGAAAACAAAAACAAAACACGCACAACGTTCGAGCGTCGCGTCACGCCTGCACGCCCTGAGATTGACCACTGGCTGATGTAGTTTGAAGCGGTTTCGGCTCATACGTGACAAGCGGCCAGTGGTCACGCACACACACGCGTTGCACTTGTAGTGATGTACCTGTCACAGCGCATTCGTATGTAGCTTTGTCTCTGTTCAGTTTCTTTACTCATGTGACCTAAGGTCGGCGGTTCTGATACTAAATTGCACGGCTAGGAGTAAGGTTATTATTTTTTTTGCAACTTTATCATGAAGTTATTGCAGAGGGAAACATGTTGCTTGAGTGTAATAAGTTTTAAGGTTGATTAATTGAAAGGTTGATTAATTGAAATATTAATTTTACTCATTTTTAAGAAGTGTACATTTTGGAGCGCCTGCCGTTTTAATATTATTGTTTTACGTCAATTTACAGAGATATTTTACGAATACTCAACAAATGTCTAACATATTTTATGACTAACATTACCCGTACTTTTAATAACTAGTTCCTACTAAACCTAAAAAATAAAGTGAGAAGGTGTCGGCTTAATTTGAGTTTATATTAAATTTAGGTCTATTCACCGACACTAGTCAAATTAATGCAAGCTTAAAACTCCCCAGCAGTCTAATGAGCGATCTAGTTTCTAAAAGTGCTTGTGTTCACTAAGTTTTTAAAATCGTTAAACAGAAAAATGTAAACAAAAACCATTTCTGTAAGCTCTGAAGCTAAATAGAAGGTTGGAAGTAAATAACAAGAGTTTTTATAAAATGAAATATTAAATCAGGAAATCTCAGTTACATTTTAACCAGTAAATTAAGCCAGTGAAAATATTCTGTTTTATTAAAAGAGATGTTTCGTTACACAGTTAAATAAGGTAGCAAAGGCTAAAGTGAACAATAACAAAAATACAAATACATACGACACGTTCATTAATAGTAACAAATCTACTATCATGTTTACTTTCATTCCAAAAATATTTCCCTCACATAATCCACCTTTACTAGCACACAGCTGATATAAATCGGAATATATTCAAGTCTTGAGCCGTCGCATTATCCACCAACTTGGATCCAGTTTAAACCGGATAACTACAACTGCGGGGCACTGGCCCGTATCGCGAGCATTTTTGATATTAAACGACACTTTCAAAGCCATTACTACATGCACACGGAAATTTGTATCGGGGAAGATATCTTTTTATTAAAAATATGGCGAGTTTAAAAATAAATTCTGTCGCTTTTAAAATAACATCGATTTTTTGCTGGAAAATCTTGCTGCTTTTTTTCGTTGTAAGTTTGTATGTGTGTGTGTGTAATGTGTGTGTGTGTAATATGTGTGACTTTACGACCCCGTCTGTCTGCAATTACCACGGGATCACGCAGTAGAGTGAAAACCCAGACTAATTGCTAATTTGTGAAATATCGATATAATTGCTCATTAGCGAAACGTGGAGACCGATATATTATTACATAATGTTCCAATTTAAAAGTATGTATGGAGGCATTTCATTTGTCAAAATAGTACAAAGAAATACCTTTATTTATCAAAGAAATAAAATGATTTGTTATTTGCTTCTGTGAAATATATGGAATTCTAGTTTTTACACTTATTGCTCTTCGTAGATCCATCGCTTTGTTCGTTTTCAATACTTTTTAATAATACTTCAATATTAATTTAGAAAGTGATTGTAATAGCATAAAATAAGAATTCCCTTAACATTACACCGACTTTGATATACTTAGGTTGTGAATCACAATGCGAACTATATAGAAAAAACCCTAAGGTGGCGATATGAGTTACAATCTAGTCATAAAAATAGATGAAGCTGCACAAAGGGACCCTTAATGAGAATCTCGTTAATACCAGACAGATGTCCTAAAAGTGCAATCCCCCCCCTCTTACGTGGACGTCCCCTTTATGGTCCATTAGACGAGTCCTGCGAATTCTAAATTTGCATAAGCGGCTTGCCTCCCTACACGTAGTAATTCAAAGTACGTCACCACCAACACCACTCGACCCCGGCTCCAAACCAAACTACAGGCAACGCGAGGTCAATAACGACTGGTCGGTCCGGTGTAGATTTAAGTTAGCTAGTACTATTGTTTGCTTAGCACTTAGCACAGACTCTGTTCCCGTTTTAATCGAAGTGCGAACTTTCAATTGAAATTGCTTTAATTCAACTGAGTAATGGGGGCTGTTTTTAAGTATTTGAACAGCAGTTGAATTCAAATTAGCCGAAACTCTTTATTAATTTATTCACGAGTTGATTTGTTGTTCTACGTCGAAATGTCGGGTACTCGTCGACATTGATATGCCGAGTATTTATTTAACGAATTTCGCTTAATTACATTCAAATATTAAACAAGTTTCAAATGCAGATACAAAGCAATTAAGATTAAATTTGTATTCTGAAACGTCACTCAATCATTTGTATTTTCTCATGAATTATTTACTTTCAGAGTTAAATAAATTCTATTAAATTTTCGCATATGGAAAGTTTTAAACTTTTTTAATTTGGTACCCTTATCTGGACGCCTGTAACAGCCTGCTCATGGAAGTCTGCTTTATTTCAAACTGTCTGAATTCTAGTTAGGTCTGTAGGAAGTATAAAAAAAATCTAGAAAGAGTTAATCGAACTTGCAGGCGAAGTAGTATATAAAACTCAACACTCATTTTGTTATCAGAACTTTTTTTGATCAGGAATTGATTTTTTTTGAATTAACTGTACTAACTTATTACTTACTAATTTGAATCAATGTTTGTCGATATTTATTTCAAACCTTTATTATTAATAATTTATTTTTTATAATACAAATTATTGGCATCAGCGGTCGTATTCCGTAACTCGGTTGCTATCGATAGATTTGAAAGCTAAAATTAAAACGTCAGTTTGGCCGTGCTTTTAATAATAAGTTTCATATCAAGCTAGCTACACCTAGATCAATTATCCAAATTCTAGAGGATTAAAAAACGCTTGACAAGTTTGAGTACATAAAAAATATAATCGCGCTTTAGCTTTTTGTGTTATCAATACGCCGAAAAAGAAATGTGAAACTACGGCTTCTAAAATTACACATGTTTCACTGAAACCACACATATTCATCAAATACAACATTCAAATAATAAATTGAAGGAATTTGCAAAAAAATATGATACCGCATCAATATCCATTGGCCCGACAGCTGGCAGCAATTTCCGTAATGTCGACAATATCGACAATAACCAATATTTCGTGAATCGCTCCACAATGACGCTAATTCCGACCTACCTGTACTTGACTGTGTGTACCCACCCTTAGGGAAATCTACATTGTTCGAATGTATCGCTTTCTCTTCGGCAAATAAAGCGAATTTATACTTTTTTATTCATCGGAGCAATTGAGCAAAATATGATAAATAAAATAAACACGGTCTTAAAATTGTGTTTGTGTGCGTTTAGATTTCCTTGGGGGTGTGTGTTCCAAAGTTGGAGAGCCGCAATCTTTAATAACGTTTGTTGTTAAGTTTGATATTAAGTGGAATAAAGTTCAGGGTACTTTGTGTGTTTAGCTCGGGGAAGGAGATTAGATGCACACAATAGCCTATTGAAACTTTTAAGTTGCCTTGTAGAGGATGGAACTTTTTGTTGTGCTCATATCGCGGGGATGTATGCTATGTACCTACTTGAAATATGCTAATGAAAAGTCAAATGGTTTATGTGGTCTTTACCTTTATTTCTATGTTTATGTGTGCACACAGCATAACATAAACTTTAACATGCCTTTCAAGAAAAAAACTAGCAATTTCTCAAAAAAGAATTGCAGCTTTTATACAAGTCATCTAAATTATAATGAAATTCGATTTTTCTGCTTACAAAGAGGAATCAATCGACGCAAATTTATCCGTAATGTTTTTTGATAGAAACGCGTTTTTATTTGATTATCATTGTCGTTATGTAAATGTATTATGAATTGTTATGTATAAATATAATTTAGTAAAACATGAAGTAATGCTCAAGTTCCATGTGGTTTAAATTATAGTGATTGCGTAGACTGAAACAAACCGAATCACGTTAACTTCTTAAGAGGTATGCTATTATCTATTCCTATGTCTTCAGCATATATATTCCAATAGATTAACAATAATCGTACCAGTAACTTTTCCTAGTACAAGTAGAAATCAAGTTTCCTGCCTTCTATCCATATAATATAACATGCAATAACCATCTCAAACCCAAGCAAATCAAGGAACCACGTTTCGGCGAGCCTATTATTTTAGTCCGGCATTTAAATTATTCATACCCCAATGCATACGATTAGCCGCCGGTTCCAGGTTCGATTCCAGAGCGGATCAATAGTAATGAGCCCCCACTTGCATGATGCTGAATAAGTAAATGAATCGGATTGTGTAGTGAAAGGTTTCCTGTGCTGTTTAAATAAACTGTTAAAGAAATCAAGCGTGAGTCTATGTACGTTACAAATTTGCTAAGACGATTCGCATGTTAAAAGAAAAAGCTGTGAAAACGGAAGATTCGTTGAACATCAGCAACATACAATTTAAAAATAATTGTTTAAATAAACAATTTCAGCATTTATTATATTTTAACTTTGCCTAACGGTTACACCTACTAATTGGAAGTAACAACTGTTGAATAACTCTTCTTGGACTTTAAGATTCAATAAAGTATTTTTCCCTGTTTTTGCAGGCTGTTTAACTCCTTCTATGAGTCGTAGTGCAGCGTTATATTTTATATAGCGTGAAGCTACCCACAATAAATAGACTAACAAAAAATAGTTTTTTTCTAATTCGAATGGGGATTTCTGAGATTAGCGCAATCAAACAAACTTCTTCAGACTGTAGATAAAACGTTATAAAAAGTTAAAGTTTATTTTGAACTTATATTTACTTAGCCAAAGCATTTGTTTTCCTTAATATAGACGAGTTTTACGTAACAAGCAGTATGTTAAGAAGAAAGTAATATCAGGAGTAAAGTAGCGCGAGTCCCGGTAGTTGACGAGTTTGAAGAGTCATCCACTCACATCTTAAGGCTGTCGTGAGGGGAGAAGCAACAGCGGTGAATCAGTTTATACTTAGTGAAGCTTTTTTAAAGTGATATAAGTAAGCTAAAATATAATACACGGTGTTTTTAATATATAAAATTATGTGTGAAGTTTTTTTTGTTATTATGGTTTAATTCATTTATAGGATGCAATTAAATTTAAATAGTGAATGTCAATTGATTGCAAAAAGTAATACTTGAAACACACCGTTTCGTAGTAACTGTTACTGAACTAATTAGTTAGTAGTTCAGATTAGTTATGAAATTTCATTGAAAGCATGCTTATAGTAATGTATATTACACGTTTCTTGTGACCGTAGCGAAGTAAGCATGAAGTAGCACGATATAACGCTACGATTTTACTACGACGCTACACCGTAGACACGAGCGTAGCAAATCAATGCAGACCGAAGAATAATTCCGCCTTCGCGTACATAATTTCGTGTGAAACAACGCTAATGAAAGCGAAACGCCCCGAAAAAATGAAACTTCCTGTTTGCCAAAAAAAAAACACAGGCCATAATTAAAAAAGAAGCCGCCCGGAACCAATTAATCATCGCGCAGATTTATCATCGCAACAACAATAATGTTCACGGTACAATTTTAATTTATTTAATAAAATGCATGACTGCTTTCATTAAGGCTGGTGTTTTGTACCCTCATTAATTGTTCTTTAATGAGCGAGTGTAGGGGGTTGTGACCGCAAGGTTTTGTATCAGATTTGATGCGATTCAGGCTTTGTGCGGACGTAAATGTGTTTAAGGGACATTAGGGGCACGAAGGGTTAGTTTATGGGCGCGATTCTTTAGTTAGATGGTGCGGCGTCCGGGTGAAATACACGGGTTTTGACACTCTACGTTTATGCACAGTTGTATAATTATGTGTCGGAAGGAATCAGGGTATTAAGACCTGCGGAGTGATTCTGTAACTCTCGAGTGACAAACTACTATCAAAAAATGAGAATATTCTTTTATTTGTATGTGGATAGATTTCTTCTTCAGGAAATAAATGAAAGATTTTAACTGATCGAATCGTAACAAAGGTTTAATGCGTTGTAATAAGTTAATAGTTAGACACGGGTTGACATAAATAAAAATAAACCAATGTCGGTAGTTTGATTTCAACGTAGCTTCTAAGTTATTTGCTATTGAACTTCGGCAGGCGTTCCGTCATAAACATGCCCCCGGGCGTTGAAAGCTCCTTTCAACGGACTTTATTAGGTAGACTCATCGACGGGTAGAGGGCAGATTTTGCTGAAAGCTCTTCTCAGGATACCGCTGGCAGTCTTCACGTCAGCAACGCGGTTGATTCCATCCGACCCTGGATGAACACCAACAATACGCCCGAGCCGCCATTTCAGAGGAGGAAGATTATCATCCTTAATGACCACCAGGGTGTCCCTCTTCAAATCGCCGCTATGTGTTCGCCATTTGAGTCTCTGCTGGAGTTCAGAGACGTACTCTTTGCTCCACCTGCTCCAAAAATGCTGACGCAGCTGCTCGATACGTTGATGGCGAGTAAGACGGCTTGTTGTCGCATCCTCATAATTTGAAACAGGAAGAGAGGTTAACGGTCGACCGATAAGGAAGTGCCCGGGGGTCAGCGGCAGCAAGTCGTCAGGTTCGGCAGACAATGGTGAGAGTGGGCGCGAGTTCAGGATGGCCTCTATCTGGACGAGTACAGTGTTAAGCTCTTCATAGGTTAAATGACAATTACCCAGTACCCGTACTAAATGATATTTGACAGATTTAACACCTGACTCCCACAGACCACCGAAATGAGGAGAATGAGGCGGAATGAAGTGAAATTTAATACCTTCAGAGGCTGCACTCTCAGATAGCGAACTACAACTGCCCTTTAAAAACTTCCCGATTTCGTTGTACGCTCCAACAAAGGATGTACCGTTATCAGAGTATAAATCGCGGGGCTTACCTCGACGTGATATGAACCTGCGCAACGCCGACATGAAATTATCGCTAGTGAGGTTACCTACAAGTTCCGTGTGTATGGACTTTGTAGTGAAGCATACAAAAAGAGCTATATATACTTTGACTACTTTACTACCGCGACCTTGACGACTAACTGAGGAGATAGGCCCAGCGTAGTCAACTCCTACACACTCAAATGGAAAACCATCTGAGGTCAGCCGCGACTGTGGTAAGTTGCCCATAATAGGCTCAATCACCCTACCTTTCATTCGAGTACAGCGAACACATTGATGATAGGTAGCTTTGGCAAGATTACGGCCTCCGATTGGCCAATAAGTTTCTCTGATTGTGGCCAACAGTAACTGTGGCCCGGCGTGCATTAGACGAATATGCTCGTATTTAAATAAAAGTTTGGTAAAGCGGTGAGTGGACTGTATAATAATGGGATACTTTTTATCGTAATTAAACAGAGAGTTTCCTAGACGACCACCAACTCGCATCAATTTATTGTCATCTAGAAACACATTATATTTACATATTGAGCTAGTACGAGGAATCGATTTATTATGTATTAATAGTTCGTACTCGGGGAAGGATTCTACTTGCATTTGTTTGACAAGTAACGTAAGTGCTCTCTCTAACTCTTGACACGTAATGAATGTAGACTGAAAATTTTGACCTTTACACTTTTGGACAAAACGTAACACAAACGCTACCGTACGTTTAAGCCTAGTAAGATTCGAGAACCGCTGAAAGTCAATGAGGCCAACCTCGGACCTCGCGTTGGATACGTGCAGTGTGATCTCTCTACATTCAGGTAACGCTTCCGCCTCAGGTATGGACGGGTGAGAAGGCCATTGCGATTTGTCACTGACAAGGTAAGACGGACCTAACCACCACTGATCGAGCGATTGAATATCAGTCATAGAAACGCCACGAGTAATGTAATCAGCGGGATTTTGGTCGGTGGCGACGTGTCGCCAGTCACAGTCGCGAGTGAGATCCACTATTTCACCTACACGATTTCTCACAAAGGTTTGTAGCTTGTTAGGGTGCATTTTCAACCATCCAAGTACGATAGTTGAATCAGTCCAAAAGGTTACGTTACGTACTTGAGCCCGTAATGAACTTTTGACTTTTTGATATAAGCGTACACCTACCAAGGCTCCGCACAATTCAAGTCTCGGGACAGTCATGGGTTTGAGGGGCGCGACTCTGCTTTTAGCTGCTAGCAGGCGTACTAACACTGATTTATCTGAATTGATAGTTTTGACATACAGACACGCGCCGTACGCAGATATAGATGCGTCTGAAAAAATATGCAAATCGATATAACTAAATGAGTCGCACGTGACACAACGAGGAATACGCAATGCACTAAGATTTGAAAGATCCTTTAGTAAATCCCTCCAAATCTTGACAATATCATTTGGTAATTGATCATCCCAAGATAATTTAAGTAACCAGAGTTTTTGCAATAAAATTTTAATTGAAATTATACAAGGCGACAATAGACCCATTGGATCGAAAATTTTACCTACAGCAGAGAGTATTCCACGCTTTGTCATATCTGTAGAAAATGAACAGTTACGGACATCAAAGTACAACTCGTCGGTGTGAGTTAACCATCCTAAACCTAAGGTTTTATTATGTTCATTACCTATATTTAAATCTACAGACTTGAAATTAGTAGCAACGTGTAAATTCGATGTAGAATTGTGAGTCGCTATCAACTCTGACTTATTCGATTTCCATTTACGTAATGGCATGCCTGCAGCAAGTAGAACATCTGACATTTTATTCTTAATTGACAAAGCCTCTGCAAAGTCATTTGTTCCAGTTAACAGATCATCCACATACATGTCGTGCATTATTATCTCCGCAATCTGCTTATCATCACACTCTAAACCGACCTGTCTGAGACATCTCGTGGCCAGGAAGGGTGCGCTTGCAGTACCGTACGTTACGGTGTTCAATTGGTAGCATTTCATTGGTTCCGTAGGGTCGTCACGCCACAGTATCTGTTGCAAGTACCTATCTGCAGGGTGTACCATTACCTGCCGATACATTTTCTCAACATCAGCGGCTAGCACGTACGTGTGTTGTCTAAATCTAATAAGTATCGATAAAAGGTCGTCTTGCACAGTGGGACCCACCAATTGAATATTATTGCACGATATTTAAGACGTTGTGGGCATACTGGCATTAAACACCACTCGCAGTTTCGTTGTTGTGCTGCTCTCGCGAATGATTCCATGATGAGGAATAAAATATGGAGGTGGAGTCGTATTGAATGAGCACTGAGTCATGTGCCCAAGTGATAAATACTCTGACATGAAATTAACATAGAGTTTATGAAATTCAGGATTAACTTTAAACTTACGCTCCAATCCTAATAGAGAGTGTTTCGCTCGAGCCAACGAGTCTCCTAATACTAAAGGTGATTGTTTCAAAGGTATTCGTACACAAAATCTACCATCCGTTAATCGCGTTGTGTTACTCTTAAAATGATCCTCGCAAAGTTGCTCGTCCTTAGAAAACGTTGAATGATTGTCAATCTCTTCGATTTCCCAAAATCGACTCAAAATGTGTTGACTGTCATCAACTTGAATGTGATTATTACTGATCGAGTCGATCTGAGTGAGGTGGCATAAAATTGGAGAGGATTGACACTGACCTACAGGCCCTGAGACTAACCAGCCTAATCTAGTTTCCCAAAGGATTGGATCATTATCACCCAGCTTAATTTTTTGTGAACCTAATAAGTCCCAAAATACGTTACTACCTAGTATCATGTCAACGCTTGATGGTTTATAAAAATTAGGGTCCGCCAACTTGATATAAGTAGGTATATTTAACTCGCTAATATTTAATCTACGGCATGGAATTTTATCTGTTATTGCAGGCAAGATGTAACAAAGCAAATCTTTTGAGAAATTTTCACTTAACGATTGCAGATTTACACGACATATCTTAGACGTATGCGTCTGAGTATTATTTATACCATAAATTGATTTATTGACATCGATAAGCGGTAAGTTTAATAAGGTACTCAGTGTTTCAGTAATAATGCAGGAAGAGCTCGCACAGTCAAGCAGCACGCGCACCACGTGAGCTCGACCGTCCTTGTCAAGTACATTCACCAAAGCAGTCGAAAGTAAGACGTCCTGTTCAGTCTCCAACGACGAATGTATACAGGAGGTCAGCGCGACATTAGTCGGCGCTGGAGCCGCGGAGGTTGATGCTGGTGAAGGCTGCTCGCACTGGTTCGATGTCACATCAAATATTTTCTTAAAATCTGCAACGTGTACTAAAGTATTGTGCTTTCGTCTACAAATTTTACACCCACCCTTTTTACAGTGATTGGCATAATGACCTGGCTTAAAACAGTTAAAACAAATCTTAAACTGAGGTAATAACTCTAATCTCTGTTCGTTACTAAGAGATAAAAACTCAGGACAACTATTTAACATGTGCGAGCCGCTGCAACGTAAGCACGGAGACGAGGTAGGTACCTGACGTGTGGTTGGTTGGGACAGTGGCGGTGAGTTAGCGACGGATACCATGGCTTTAAGTTTGATGTTCGAGTTAGCATTCTGTGGTGCTTTGTTAGTGCGCGACATCTCCAACGTCTCAAGCAAGTCGGACTGGCTCCTTAAAAATTCTAGAAAATAGATTAATTCTATTTTAAGATTCTTATCTAGCCGACTTTTACACTCTTCCCACTCACGAAATGTCTTTTGATCAAGTTTCAAAGTGACAATGTGAATGAGAAGGGTGTCCCAGTGTGACGTCGGTTCCTGTAATGATTCTAATGCACGCAAGTTCTTATTGAATTGATCAATTAAACGTTTAAGACTGACCGATGATTCCGATTTGATCGCCTCCATGTTAAATAAAGCATTTACGTGATTCTGTATTAATAATCGCCTATTGTCAAATCTATCACATAATAGTTTCCATGCTATAGTGTAATTCATGGCCGAAAACTCGATTGACTGAATTACCACAGCCGCAGCGCCCTCTAGCGAAGCTCTTAAATAGTGAAATTTATTTATGTCATCTATCTCCTCGTTTGAGTGTATCAGGCTAGTGTAGGTATCGCGGAACTCAAGCCAGTTGTCGTATGATCCACTAAACTTTTTTAAAACTATAACCGGCAACTTAACAGGCTTGTAACTCCGTGATACCTTGTCACTACCCTGTGCATCGCATTGAGATGTATTGCGAGCTAAAAGGTCTCGTCCTTTTGACAGAATCTGATAATATAACGCTTCGAACGCCTCACGTTCGCCTAGCTGCAGAGCCATATCACTAACGAGACATTCCAGCGTCGTTTGTACTTCATCGTACTGCAGATATAAGTTTTCGATCTTACCTAATCGCAATTGTAGTTCATTAACCTGAAGTGCGTTTAATGGACCTTGTAACTCATTGAGGTAATTAGAGAATACGGTAAGTCGTCCCTTGTAGCTCGCTCGTCTCTTTATTAATTCCTTTTCCTCTTTCTTTTCCTCTTTCTTTTCCTCTTTCTCTGACATTTTAGTGATCTGTCTTTATCAGGATGCACCTGGAATTGATACAGTTATACAATGTAATAACACACAATAAATAAGGTAAAGTAAATAGGATGAGGAGATAATTAACTTTGAATAGGTTCGCTAGTAACACACAGATATTTCACACAACAAATGCTTAACAATCATGTATTATTTACTATTTAATTTAAGTTGTTACGTAAGTACTATATTAATCACTAATCTGGTGATATTATATTACACTGAAAGTATAAAATCATGTATTGAAATGACTCACCAGTTCTTAATGGAATGTGTACATAAATACCTAAATAATAACAATTGATATCTAAGGAAACAACATATAAAGGTAATGCTCTGAAATATTGAATTAAGAATGAAGCACACCTGTGTCTCTGCTTAGAATTATACAATTTTATGATTAAGTACATAGGCGCATTAAAAGGTTACAAATAATAATAATTACTGAATTTACTAACCTTTTTGTAATAACCTTATATACTAAAATACTTCCTGAATTGGGCACTGGGTCACAAAAGTCTTAAATATAGCTTAAACACTGTTTTCCGTGATGTGGTATCCCGATGACCTTTGGACCTTCCAGTAACTTCGCAGTTCTTTATGCGAATTCCAATAATTCAACAAAATCTTCTTATTCCAATGATAACAGTTGGTTCACATCCGCTCGTAACGGACCATGGATAGATTTCTTCTTCAGGAAATAAATGAAAGATTTTAACTGATCGAATCGTAACAAAGGTTTAATGCGTTGTAATAAGTTAATAGTTAGACACGGGTTGACATAAATAAAAATAAACCAATGTCGGTAGTTTGATTTCAACGTAGCTTCTAAGTTATTTGCTATTGAACTTCGGCAGGCGTTCCGTCATAAACAGTATGTAAACATTTTGGCGTTTATTCTCATAGCAGTCATCGACAATTTTAGTTACAGAATCACCCCGCTGTTCTTCTTTGTTAGTTAAAAGGAGGGCTAAGTGCCATCTTAAAAAAAGCTTACATTGGTTCATAAATAAGATACTAAAATAAATTAATATCAATAAATAATGCAATTAGTAAAATGTTCATTTAGAAGTTCCCATATTTAGTTAAAAGGCCCTCGTGTTTAACAACAAAAAATTACAAGACAATAATGAAAACTAAAAAAAAAGTCTTGTCAAACTTTTCATTTAAACTTACAAAAAATAAAAGTAACACAAAGTATTTCCTCTATAAGAATAGAACACAAGACAAAAAACCCCAAAAATTTCACCATCTAACCTGCATATGCCTTCAAAGCTTAAACAAACACATATTAAACAAAATACTCCACGGCCCGCTGTATCATATTTATTGAACCCCATTTTCAAAATACCACCATGATGGTAAATATTTTAATAAAATGTCGATAAAGCGATCACTCTATGATAAAACGTCACAAACGTAGCGTTTTATGTTACAGTAACAATATGTATAGAGGATATTATATTTTGGTGTAAGAGTAAGTATATGTCAGTTAAAGTTAAAATAAACCATAAAGTTAATTATTAAAAGTATATATTTACTACTGCCTTAAAATTACGTCTAAATATCTTTAAATTTTAACGCAAAAGATTACATTTTCCTGCTCTCTTCTACCATTACCACTTACACTGTATTATTACTGTATTATTTAGACAATAAAAATTAAAAAACCCCATTTAGTCATTAGATACCATCCTTTAATACTTCTATTCTCGAAACAAAACAACTCTTAAAAACTATCTCCCAACCAATTTCGAAAATGGAACGTCGTCATATTTTATAGAACCGCCGGCCGATTCTTTATCGTGTACCGCGACACTGTGGTATTAATTTTCACCTGAGACAGAGTTCTATATTGTCGTAGAGTAGTAATATCCTTGGAGAGTATAGCGTTATCATTTTGTTTTTAAAGAGCATTACAACCGTGACGGTGTAAGGAACGTGTCGTCAAAGTATATTCTGGTATCGAAATGATGGAAACTGATTGTCGCAAGGCTGGTTCGTCAGCGATCAACTCCTTTACGTTATATGCATTATATGAATTATAGTCGATGCTAAGAGCCAATACGCACTGTCGACTTGTCGCCCGCGACTCAGTCGCCGGCAACTGTGACTTTCTTTAGTTCAGACTCATTTAAGGAATGTTTACGCACTCGGTCGCCGGTTGCGGCCTGCGTTTCGGTCGCCGAGAGACTGAGTCGCCGGCGACAAGTCGACAGTGCGTATTGGCTCTTATAGTGACAACCGTTTCAAATGGCAAGAGCGTTCCATGTTGTTTTTCTTGCCTATTCCTTTCTTTTGACGGTCATGATATATTTTATTTTTATTTATTTATTTATTTATTCATTTATTTCAGGCAATATTTACATAGAGGATCTTAAATATGTAAACAGAGGCCCATATCATATATACCTTACAGACTAACATAGATATTATATACTTAAAACTAACACTACACTAATAGTTTCGGTAGTGCTGAATCGGCAGGCAACCGGCCTCGAAACTTCCGAAACACGACGCCCTGCGGCCAGAAATCCTCCTTCATGAATGTGGGCATATGGTGGGTCGGCACTCTAACCACAAATGAGTTGAAACTCGTTTTATGGCGAGAAACCAACCGCTCTACCCGCAGTCTAAAGTTGGACTTCTTCTGGACGTAGTCTACGACGTCCTCGACCTTCGTAGACCAGTGCACTCGGGACACATACAGCAGCGTCGATGGTACGGCGGGACGCAGCGTGTGGTCGCAGGCTGGAGCGGTGCCACACAGGTTGCGGCAGGAGGGCCTCTTCTTCCTCTCCACTTTGGTGAAGCCCTCGTCGTCGATCTGCTGTTTATTCGACGACATTGGCACCTGCGGTGCAGTAGGCTTGCTCCGACTCTTCTTGTTCCGCCTCTTGTTGCTAGGCGGGGCGGGTGTAGGGGCGCAGGCGGGCGAAGCGGCGGCTGCAGCGTATGCACGCGGCGCGGCCGTCACCTGTCCCGCACTCGACGTCATCTGCGGGGCGGGGGCGCGGGCGGCGGCGGGCCGAGCTGACTCGCGCAAAGTGCACGACTCGGCAGCGGTCGGCGGCGACGACAAACTGCTGATGGAGGCATTTTGTGCGCCGCGACGTGTGTTTACGTTGGCGATTTCCGGTGACCTACTTACCGAATTACCACGTTTTAGCGATAATAATTCGGTACGAAGTTCACTTATGGTAGATTCGGAAATCTCCAACTTAAACTGCACCTCAGCCAAGCCAGCTTTCAAAGACGTGATGTCCTTGAGCAGCCTGGTGACGTCGACGTGATCGAATGTGACGGGAGGCAGCTTGTGCAACTGCTTCGCCACGAATGCGGGCACGTCGTCAGGATCGGTTGTCTTCAGTAGATTGATAATGTCCTGAAGACTTCTTTCCCCCTTCTCGTCTATCCTGCGGGTTGGCATTCGGTTGGCCTGTCCGAGGGTCTCGTACAGCAGCACCTTGCTCTTGCAAATCTCCTCCACTTGGAAGTTGGATTTGCAGATCTGCAGGATGCTGACCTCGTCCATGGTGTCGATGGCGTGTTGAATAAACGCCAACAGCTCGTTGGCTATGAGTTTTTCAGAACTCATACTTAACGATATCGGCAGCGGCGGCGAGGCCGCGCGCAGTACGCGAATAAAAATTCAATTCGAGCGCAATGCACGTCTGTTACCAAGCGCGCATTACACCGGACTCTTGACATATATAAGACACTTAGTAGTGTTAACCTTAAAAATCAGTGCACAGATGGCTTCTATCACTTAAAAGGATCATGTGATTTACCGTTGCAACTGTGAAATACAAGGCACGTGCACTCATTGCCATAAACTATCAAAAAAACCGCAAAAGGCTAACATCTAACAGCTAAAGCACTTCAGTGTACACTCTCCATTGCTCATAATACTCCATGTGTATCGTGCACTACTCTATATTGGGCGCTTTATTTATTATAAGGCTTTGTCTCAAGATGCCGAGAATAGAGCACAATGGAATAAAGGTGAGTTTACACTGTGCTAGTTAGATAAGCCGGCAACTAGCAACTTTGGGCTCGTAAAAGCAACGTACCGTGGTCTTAGTGTAAACTAGTCTTAGTTCATAGATGGACCGGTAGTAAAACCTGCATTGTAATAACAGAATCGTAAACTAGTTCAAATCTGTCGATATTCCTCGACATTTATTATCATAACATAAAGTTAAAGCCGATGCAATATCAAGTATATTTGATTAATACATAAAGTCTATAGAAAAAAAACCTAAGCTTTCAAATGTAAGAGAAATAGAAAATAGAAAAAGGTTAAAGAAACTATGCACTGCCTTGGCTTTCTTTTACATCTCTCCCAGGCATTTTCAATTCCGCAAAGTTAATAACCAAGCAAAAAGCAACGACGTATAATTCTATCAAGTGATGGAAATTGAATATCGATGCTTCCGTCAGATCAATGTTATGAAAAATTAATGAAAGATTATTATATTATAAAAGTTTTTGCTGAAATTTGTTATACATATTTAACTATGCACAGGTACAGTGCATGGTGTACAGTGTAAGTTAGAGATTTTTTCAAGTGTAGAACATAATACAAGATACAAAAAATATATCACAAGTATGCCTTCAAGCAAACATCGACGCTGAAAGATATATATGTTATGTAAAAATCAATAATAATATAATTTCTCAAAAACTACACAAACAAAATTTACCAATTACCAAAAACCCGTGTACAAACTAACGTATCGACAACTACCATCGACACGTTCCTATCACTCCCTCCCGCGGCGCTTATAAGTCAAACTTGTCCCGTAATAAACTTGGTGGCTCGACGGCACACTTTGAGAGACTGAGCGGCATGTTCCAACAGTAGCGAGCCGCGGCGTGTGACCCCAAACTGCACCATACTTTAGGAGCTTGCAAGCAACTACCAGCTATACTCAAAGTGTGTTCTACGAAGCTCTAGCGCAATACATCACCGTTCAGACTCGTGTAAAAAATTGGATGTAAAACAAATATGGGAACATATTGAAATAACATCAATCAAACAATTGATGGAAAACAAATAAAGAATATTTCGACCTCTCTTTTAACATCCACTCACTACCTCGCAAATGGTAGTCAAAGTGAAATATGTAAATTGATTTGATTATTTAACAAAATGTACACATAAAACTAGGTTTTTATCAAGTGCTTCACGCATTATTTTAAAAAAAATCCGTTTACAAAAAAAGTTTGGGAGCCGCTGACCCAGACCATAGTTTGGGGAGCTGTGCTAAGGAACTAGACAATGGACAAGTTAGTACACCAGATTTGTAGCACTACTTACAGTTTAGAAGCCTTGCTACGCTGATTTGAAAGGGGTTTTGTTTAGTTGGTAACAGTGTTAACGGGTGTAAAGCCTTTAAAAGTTGAACTGTGAATAATCCTACTATAATATTATAAACGTGAAATTTTGTGAGTATGTATGGATGTTTGTTACTTTTTTACGTAAAAACTACTAAACGGATATTGATGAAACTTTACAGTAATATAGGTTATAGATCAGAATAACACATAAGGTACTTTATACCGCGGGAAAACTTCTCATTCTCACGCGAACGGAGTCGCGGGCGGCCACTCGTCATTAATAAATGAAACTAGGATGTATGATAATTCTTTTAAAGACTATT
This sequence comes from Emmelina monodactyla, assembly GCA_916618145.1. Classification (NCBI taxonomy): domain Eukaryota; kingdom Metazoa; phylum Arthropoda; class Insecta; order Lepidoptera; family Pterophoridae; genus Emmelina; species Emmelina monodactyla. Next base: position 2,270,467 of record OU745300.1, read on the forward strand.
AGTTTGAATGAACGTTGAACGTAATAAAAGCGCTATTCTATTACTAGTTTTTGATCGTATATTTTTATTATATAGGGTTCATTATTTACTGTGCTGCGTAAAAACAATTCTTGGTATGCATTTTGATTTGTAATATTGTACAATTGCAACAATTTCCTAGAAAATAGCTAGACCGACCTTTCCATATCCTAATATAGAGGGCATTATTTCCAAATTTAGTTTCCAGTTAGTAATAACTAATAGCCGAAACTCGAGATAGAAGAGCGGTCTTCATATAGATATTGCCAGCTCGGACCGCGGTTAGCCGATCCAGCTATTTTAGAACCGAGCCTACCATGTTACTCAATATTTGATGTGCTTGCTGGTAAAGATTTTCAAGCTAAATGTCCTTATACGAATATGAATATTGACATTGTTTAGACTAGAAAGAATTTTAGCAAAAGTGAACGTTTTTACTGCTAGCAAAAAAAAATGTAAGTATAGTTCAATGACAAAAAAAAACCTCATAAAATTAAAAGTGATGTATAGAAAAAAAAGAATAAACTTATTAGGAGCCCTTAAATATTCCCAAGTTAAAAGTGATTATTTTCAAATTATGCATAAATTAATACCACAGATACTGAAAAGGGTCAAATGACGTTTTGGTTTGTTAATTGATAATGAAAATTGATACTAAAATTTCGTGAAAGGTATTAGAAAGTAATTTAACGATATATTACTTATAAAATCTGTTTACCATTACGTTAATTAAATAAATATTTGCGCTTTTTAATAAGTTTCTTTATAATGTATTTGTTTTTTTTTTCGTAACATAGGTACTTTTTACGAAACCTGCATATTGCATGTAAAATAACTGTACGAGTACCGGTTTACACAAAAAACATAATGTCAACAAAAGCGTTGTGATTATGCAACGTTACAAATGAATACAAAAACGTAACGTGACACACACGTTGTAAGAAATATGATTAATGGTAGTTTATACAATGAACGTAATAAACAAGATTTTTTCATTTCAAATAGAACTTATGTGCGTATTTAAAATGAAGGGATCTATTTCGGTTTTAATTCTGAAATAAAATATTTACTATGTAAATATTATATACAAGTCTATATTGTAACTAATTTAAATTTATTTGATTTTAAAATATCTAGTAGAACATTTTTTCGACTTGATGTAACAAGGAAGTCTTTCAATATACTAGGTTATATATTCTGACATTTCTATTTAAAATTATTATTATGCATCATATTTATGAGTAAAACTACCGATTAAATTACAATTTCCTACACCAAACATAGATCAAATCCATCGCACACAAAAACAAACACTCACCATTTAAAATCCGAACCGAGTTCATAGCCGTATCAAGCCTCCTTTTCTAAAACCTCTTTCAACCTTTCAATTTCGCAACGACCAGCACGTAAGCACTTTTGAATTTGGAATTGCTTTTGTTTTTTATTGATAATCACAATCACACGGGTGTTCGCGCGTCGAGCGTTAGCGGAGAGGCCAAGTGACGTCCCGTCGCGCCGACAGCTCGGGTGGCACTGGCTGTAGGAACCACCACCCCTCGGCGCTGCGAGGAAGTCCTTTGTCTCCCGCGACTGTGCGACGCTCAAACAAATCTGCGTTATCAACGTTATCAGTTGTCAATTGAATTGTTGCCGACAAAGTAGTGTAGTGGAGATGTTTGGTGTCCGCGCTAGTTAGAGGGCCGTGGTTTTGTAGTAGGTTAAAGAGTAAATTTGCAACAAAAATGTTTAAGCTCAATTAGTGGTGGTCATTTCTTGATAAATATGTTTATTATTTATTTAGGTAAGAGGAAAATTTAATATAAGGCTTATAATTATTTAGTATGGAATCTAGAGCTTAGTATTTTATGATTTAATTAGTTAAAAATTAAGTTCATATTTTATTACCTTACTTATTTCAGTTTATTAAAAACTAAGAAATAATTAAAATTATTAAGTTCTATAATTTTCTTTTACACCAACAATATTATAAATGAAACATCGATAGCATTGAAACGTAATATCTTCAATATTATACGTATATAATTATGTAACAAAGCATCAACTACAGGTAGAGTTACCCGCCACAGCCGTGTACTCATTAAGCGCATTATACGGCGCGCTACATATTCTAGTTAATATCACCACCACCACGGGCGAAAACCAACGCTGTTCTATTAAATTTCCCAAAACCTATAATTGATTAACGGCGACGGGCGGCAGTTACCGTTATTTTGAATTTACCGTTATTTTCAACACTTGCACGATGACTGTGCAAAGCCGTTTAACGTTATTACTAGTGATACCGTGTTTGTGGATATTTGAGAATGGCTTTATCAATAAGATATCAAGTTTCATAAAGTTTGAACGGCTTTGTTTAAGTTTCAAGATGGGTTTTGTTTGCTTGATTTATTGATATATTCCGATATCAATGTTTATTATCAACATCTTCATTATTAAATTTATATTTAACTACTACCATATAACTTTAAAATCTAATATCACCCGTAATCCTTTTAAACTTTACATTCACCTTATTCGTTTTACCCTTCACTATTTGATTTAAATACATTCAAGAAACGTTATTGCCTTTTCAAGCAGCGTCGGAAATCGTTTTAAGCTAAAAAGCGTGTAAAAAAAGCGCATCGACATGCAACGTCCACTCTTGTCCACTTCAGTTCTTTGTCCAATTGTAGTCGCTGGAGTTTTCTTTTGTTCACAATACATTACCCGGTCGATATAACAAACGACAGGTGGCCAGGAATCCCAGGGCAGGTGGGCTACTGGGACCTTATGGTTTTTTAGGGCTATTTAATACATAAAAATTATTAAAACGATTTTTTTTTCGACAGTGAGTGAACAAATTAATTTCTGGCATCAATAATACTAACTTACTCTTACTTTTTTACAATTATTAAAAAATCTTAATGTATCTAATACACAAATAAATTTCCTAATGGGAGTAAAAACCGTAATAAAATATATAATGAGAATTGCTTATAACTAATGACGGATTTCTAAAAATGTGGTGTTTTTAAAATTACAAAGTTTTTTCGGCTTTTTGTAAAACTTCCATTTATGATTTAACTTCTTGTATTCGACTGATCAGAATGCATGTTTCAATTTACAATGCTACAACAAAACTTAGCCGTCCCAATCGCCGCCCTGCCCAAATCTCAGCTGACTGCACAGCTCGGTACAGACACGGCAATGAATTATGTATCGCGCGCGAGACCGATCTGCACTTTTGTCGCGTTCCCCTGCATGTGTGTGTGATTTATTTCTGTTGTGCCGTAATACGAAACATTTGCGATCCTTACGTTACGTGGTATTTATGTTATTATTCAATATTATTGGGGAACAATTATGGAAAGAACACAATATTAAAAAAAAAATGTAACCAAAGTTTCTTTTTGTACAAAGGTTGTTTACTTGTAATTAACTCAGTTTCTATCTACTCATTAAAAAATACCTATAAACCCAAACAATTCGATAACACATAAAATGACGACACTTTCTTATTGCCTTCAAGACTATTCCCATTACCATTGCCTATAACATAATCCCCACATAATACCTATTCACGTCAGTCTAGGCACAGCCGCTAACTAGCCAGCTTAATTAAGGCGCACGTTACATTTGACACGCCACAAGGGTACCTGGCGTTGCCTAGCAACCGATCGCTTTGAAGTGCCGCCCTGCAGCTCGATATCGAATAACTGCCGGCACAAAGGTATCGGGCGTTTTTGATGCGTTTCGCTGGGAGCTAGATTATCATGGAGATTTTCTCTTTTTGTAATGTATATTTTACACAATTAAACTTGGTATTTTATTGGAATTACAAACAGTAGTTTATGATAATTATGATATTGCTCTGTGTCGTGGTTTGTTAAAATTCTGACCACTATGTCCTATTTTCTTTTTTTCTTAAGTACCTGCTATTTAAATTCAGCTCAAATTGTTTCATACAGCCTTATTACATCCATATATTTCCCGTTTCATCACACCTCTATAAGTACGCAACTTTACAAAACGTAATAATTCATTCTTAATAGCCTTTGTTGACGAATCCACAAATTGCAGATACTCATTAAAAATTCATTCCTGAACCCAAATGAACGAGACTGATGTTTTTAATTATTAAGTCGACGTAGTCCACAGCGATATGTGATTAAACGACATTACTTTTTTAATTTTACTGAAAGGATGTAATTATGGCGGTCGCATATTCAAGAATATTATGATTTTATAAAAATTGGAAAAATCTTAAAGAATATCACATAACAGTGTTCGATACATAACTTATACCGTGGCAATAACTTTTCTATTTTTAAGTTAATAATTTGTATAGTAGAACACACTTTTTTGAGATTTAAAATGATTCAGTAAAATAAAATTACTCAGAATCCACGCGAAAGATATCCATATATTGTTTTTCACTCAGCACACTTTGTTTTTTTTTCTGAATACCAATAGCATTTGTATTGTTATTTTATCTAAAGTTAAAAATACTTTAGGGCAAAGACTTTAGGGCATAGTTTTTTTTTTAATTAACTTCATACTCAAATTCGTGGTTCGATCTCATCCATCTATTAGCAGTGAAACATTATGGATATGCACCATCCGTTGCTGTGCGTAATTAAGGACAGTAAGGGCTACTATACACATCACCAACTAGTTTTTAACTTTGAGAATGACGCTAGCTTTTATAATTAGCTTTGGTAAAATTGTATATGAATGTATATGAAACTAATGTGGCATTACGTGTTTATTTATCAGACCCTATTATAAACTTAACGAAGGTTTTAATACAATTAAAAAAAAAAGATTTCTGAACGTCATGACTTTACATACTCCAGTTTTATTCTTATTAAGTTGGTTTTTTCCGTTTCAATGGCCATCAGTTGTAAGCCCGTCTCTGGCGCCGCAGTGACGTCACGCGTCGTGACCGATGATTGATGGCCGTAAATCGATTACAATGAAATAATTACACACGCCTAATAACTGCGTAGACATATTTTAAACACAAGAGTAACGAGAGATTTTTTGATAATATATTTATAATATTAAAGAAAATGTACGGTTCAAGAGAAACGGTGTCTTTTACTTTGTAAAATTTTCGTTTAGTAGCGGATTGTCTTTATATTTTAAGACAACGTATTTTTTTGTATTTGATGTGGATGTGACAAAGTAAATATTTTTTTTTTGTTGCAAATGACACTTACTCGTAGAAGCAACAAATGAAAAGCTTTTCAACATAAGTAATGGGAATGTAACATAAAAAAAACTTTTAAAAACCATAAAAATGACGACCTCTGTGGTGCAGCGGTATATATACCGGACTGCTAAGCGGATGATTTCGGGTTCGATCACCGGGCCAATTTCGTCAAAATGGTTTTTCGAAATTGGCTCGTGTCTGGGTGTAACTAGGTTCTCCCCTAGTCCATTGTATGGTACCTATAGTTCAAACTTTGCTTAGTTTAGGGCCACACAATTGGTGTGCTAGTCTAGAGATTTACTATTATTATATAATTACATGCCAAAGTAAACTAGATACAGTAGATCAATGCACTTTTATCCCTGTTCAAGCTTTTTCAAATACGACATCTAAATGCCATGCAACCTGTGAACTATCGAGTGAGCGTGTCATTGTCAACGGACAATAGGCGGCATGTGTGAAAAGGGAGGCTTTTGTGATCAGCACAAGAGCCTATGAAACATTGACACGAGAGGAATGGTCAACAACTTTTAATTAATCTGGATATATGGAGTATAAAGCTCTATATGGATGCATTTGGTATGGGTAACACTTATGAAGATATTTAAGCGTTTTTAAATTTTGGGCGGAACCTAATCAAGGTATAATAATTATAATAAATCTCCCGACTAACATACCAATTGTGTGGCCCTAAAAACCATTTTAATGACATTGGCCTGACCCGGAGATCGAACCCGGAACCATTCGCTTAGCAGTCCGGTATATATACCGCTGCACCACCAGAGGTCGACAAAGGTATCTGAGTGTTGGCTATAGAGTTACCTGAAACAAAAGAGAAACGAAATGAAAATATAAAATTTGACAAATAAACCATGAGTGAATGAGTGACTGTCTGGGTGACTGGGTGATTGAGTGACTGACTGAGTGACTGAATGACTGACTGGGTGACTGAGTGACTAAATGAATGACTGGTCGAATGGGTGAATGACTGGATAAATGAGTGAATGAGTGAATAAGAGAATGAGTAAATAAGTGAATGATTGAATGAGTATACAGGGTCTGTCATAATGAATGGATAACCCGTTACCTACAGTTGATCCGGATGTGAGGCTATAAGAAAATGGTGTTTTCTTGCCAGGGTTGTCAACCATAAGAAAATGGCGTAGACTTTTAAACTTTTTTATAAATTTCGCATTTTTTTTCATTTATTCCGCTGCCATTTCTTCAAATTTTGATGTATTTGTATAATTCTTTTAGTATTATACTGCTGAAGACGTGTAGTATGTAATTTAAATACAATTTTAGGTGTTATTCACGTTGAACATTATCAAAATACTCATTTTAAGAAAAATATTTCCAATTTTTTTTCTTTATGTCAACTTTTGATCATCTCCTGTGGAAAAAAAAAGTATGACGTTATAGCTGCCCATGATCTCAATAAGTTGTCTAGTATGTGTAGATTCTAAAAAGGTATAACGATGTGTACTTTACAAGCAACATTAAGTTACAGGAGCGAGAACACTAATCAAGGTCGGAATTTTTATTTTTCATGTTATGTTATAAATGGTTGTAAAACTTCGTCATACTGATTTTATTCTATCAAGATACTTTACAGAAACACAAACGGGCCTCTAATAGGTTATTCAGAAGAAAACTCGGTTGTCCTTGGGAAAAAAAAACATAACTCCACGATAATAATGTAATGAAAATGTACAAATGAAAATTGTTGTGCTCTAATAGTTACATGCGACATACATATTGCGACAAGTTTATTCGAAATTGGAACGGATTTTAAAAATCGAAGCGGTCTTTGTTCGATTTTTAAATCCGTTTCTTTGAAATTCTGCATTACAGAGAAAAGTGTACTCATCACATCAGTGATTTTGACCATCGCATGTGCTTTTGTTCTCATAATTTTTTCAATTTGTTACTGCTTTCTAATATCGGACTTTGATTTTCCTTGTGATTTGGACTTGATAACGTGGTGATACTGACGACTTTGCTAACATTTACGGACATTGTGTTGTGCTATCGATTGAACTTGTTGTTTTAGAAAAGGTTTTGTGTAATTTGTGTATCATGCCGCAACAATACACGCCGGCCGAATACGCGAACATGCATTACATTTACGGTGTATGTAATGGCAACGCCAATAGAGCTGCTAGTCTTTATCGTGAAAGATATCCAAATGTGCGACATCCTGATTACCGTGTGTTCATTAGAGTGCACAATGCATTTATGGAAGGACGATTTCCTGGAACCGGCATAGGCGGGGCTAGTGGAGGACGACCTCAACGACACGATGCAGCCGTAGTACTGGAACTAGTCGAAGAGGACCCTGGTACGTCCATAAGTGCTATTTCACGGCGTACCGGTATACCTCAGAAATCCGTACACAGAATTTTAAAAAGACATGAATTATATCCCTATCATTATCAAAGGGTCCAAACATTAATGCCAAGGGACGCAGCAGCAAGAAAAATATTTTGTCGCACAATGTTGCGAAAGATGAGAGAAGACTCAAGTTATTTTGAAAAAATCTTATGGAGTGACGAGTCAACATGCCGAAAAGATGGTTTTTTGAACCTCCACAATTTACACAGCTGGCAACTCGAAAACCCAAGACTGATACGCGAAGACCGATCGCAGTATCAATTTAAAATAAATTTATGGACGGGCATTATTAATGGGCAAATCATTGGTCCATTTGAGTTGCCGGCAATATTAAATGCAGATATGTATTTGGAGTTTCTAGTAAATACTTTACCTGGGTTATTGCAAGATGTTCCACTCGAGATAAAAAACGATATGTGGATACAAAATGACGGATGTCCAGCACATTACGCTGTTCGTGTAAGAGAACATCTAAACAATTCATATCCAGATAGATGGATAGGGCGATTGGGCCCAATTTTATGGCCACCACGTTCGCCAGACCTTAATCCGTTGGATTTTTTTTATTGGGGCTGTATCAAAGAAAAAGTGTACAGCAAAGAAATAACATCTGTGGAAGAGTTGCGTGCGCGCATTCAAGTAGCAGCTCGTAAAATTGAAGAAGCCGGTTATGCGCGCCGGATTAAAAGATCTTTTATTAGGCGTTGTAGAGCTTGCATTGCTGCTGGCGGAGGACATTTCGAGCACTTAGTTTAAGTAATTGATCAAATAATATTTTTTTATTACAAGCAACCTGGTTTTATTCTGAATATCCTAATATTTTTTTTTTATATTCTTAATAAAATCATTATGACGAAGTTTTACAACCATTTATAACATAACATGAAAAATAAAAATTCCGACCTTGATTAGTGTTCTCGCTCCTGTAACTTAATGTTGCTTGTAAAGTACACATCGTTATACCTTTTTAGAATCTACACATACTAGACAATTTATTGAGATCATGGGCAGCTATAACGTCATACTTTTTTTTTCCACAGGAGATGATCAAAAGTTGACATAAAGAAAAAAAATTGGAAATATTTTTCTTAAAATGAGTATTTTGATAATGTTCAACGTGAATAACACCTAAAATTGTATTTAAATTACATAATACACATCTTCAGCAGTATAATACTAAAATAATTATACAAATACATCAAAATTTGAAGAAATGGCAGCGGAATAAATGAAAAAAAATGCGAAATTTATAAAAAAGTTTAAAAGTCTACGCCATTTTCTTATGGTTGACAACCCTGGCAAGAAAACACCATTTTCTTATAGCCTCACATCCGGATCAACTGTAGGTAACGGGTTATCCATTCATTATGACAGACCCTGTATAAGTGAATGAGTGAATGAGTAAATGAGTAAATGAGTTAATGAGTGAATGTGTGAATGTGTGAATGAGTGAATGAGTGAATGAGTGAATGAGTGAATAAGCGAAGTAGTGAATGAGTATAACGAATAACAACTACGTTAAAAACTCTGTTATATTCGCTTAGAAAATAAGTTTTTGTAAAAAGAAATTATACAAAAATAATTCTAGGTATTATTATTACTGGAGCAAACACGGGACCAACAAAAAACGTTACCTTCACACGTTTTTTTAAGCAGATACTGCCTTAGAAGGTTTAGTTTTTACTCTAAACATAAACTTTACCTTAATCTTAGAAAAAAAATAAGTTTTTATTCGTACGCATTGGCTCCTCCCAGAAGCCGCATATTTCAATAATTTTAAAACTTATAACACATAATACTCCAGTTCAAACATGCACTTCCATCATAAATCAAAACTATTGAAAATCGTCGACATTGCACATAAAAACTGATGTGAAATTTCGATGACGCATCTAAAATTAGACAATTTAAATTATCCGCAAAACTAACGCGAGCGGTATCGATGAGGTCGCAAATTTCAGTTACCACCACGCCGCAACCAGAAACTCGCCTACATTATTATTAGATCGTATTTTATGAAGTTCAGTCGAGGACAGGTGGGTGATTTGATATTGGAAATTGTAAGTAGTAGAATTACTATTTATTTAAATTATGAGAAGTAACAATTTCATAGAGGGTTCCTTGACCGAAATAAAAGAAGGTATTGTAAAACAGCGGTCGCTTTTCTTACTTAAGATTGATTAATTATTAATACTCTAAATTTAATTAGCTAAAAGTTTTTTTTTATGCAAAAGATATCTTGAAAGTTACGAAAATATAAGTGTAGTTCTTAAAAATAGTGAGCAAGTGGGTTTCCATGCTTTTAAATCTAAAATTAAAGACAAACCAATAAGCAATTTAATAAATTTTTCAAAAACTTTTTTTTACTTAATCTATACTAATATTATAAAGCTGAAGAGTTTGTTTGTTTGTTTGAACGCGCTAATCTCAGGAACTACTGGTTCGAATTTAAAAATTCTTTTTGTGTTGGATAGACCATTTATCGAGGCAGGCTTTAGGCTACATAACATCACGCTGCAACTATTAGGAGCGAAGAAATAATGGAAAATGGAAAAAAAACGGGGAAAATTATTCATCCTTGAGGGCTTCCGTTGCGTGCGCTGCGAAAACGGTTCTAGAAACCAAAAATATATGTATGAAAGAATTAAGAGAACTTTTTACCGCGGGAAAACTTCGCATTCCCACGGGAAACCGACTTCTACGCGAACGGAGTCGCGAGCGGCCACTAGTTAAAAATAAGCGGTGTGATTTGATGTATGTCTTGCTAATAATCCGGTCAAATTAGACGAAATTATAAGAAAAGCAAAACAAAAAGTTCCAACAAGCTGAAAATCGGTAGGATTGTTAAAAATATGATAAAAAATAAAATTTGAAAGTTCCCCATCTTTCCCCTGTATGGAATTTTTTTTATTCAAGTTCAAAGGTCAAAAAAATGAGTTTTTCGCGATTTTATGCGAAACGGTAAGTTTTATCATAAATATAACTTGACAAGAATTGTAGATCATAAAATAATCTACAAAAGTGTATCAATACTTTTTTCCTACGAGCCACCGTTTTTGAGATATAACTATTCAAAAAGTTGTTCAAGTTGCAATCGTCATAATATGCCACGCCACTATGAGGTAGTGTACTTAGCGGGTTTTTTTACGTGGTTTTCCAGTAGGCCTATTCCACGAGCAATTTATGATCCTTTTTAATTTGTAATAACTGAAAAATAACTCAACTTAACAAAAATTGAAAGAAATGAAAGCGTTGTCAATGAAATAAAAGTAATGAAGCTTATTAATCTGATTCGAAATCTTTTAAAGATTGTGTTTAGCTGTTTTTCTGGTGCAGGTGGAAGTAAAGTTTGGACTGGTTCTAGTACATTGTCAGCTGATAACCCTACAATGTGGGGTTGGAAGTTGGTTGACAATGTACGTGGCGAACAAGAAGATTTCGAATCAGATTAATTAGCTTCATTACTTTTATTTCATTGACAACGCTTTCATTTCTTTCAATTTTTCTTAAGTTTACTTAGTTATTTTTCAGTTTTTACAAATTAAAAAGGATCATAATTTGCTCGTGGAATAGGCCTATTGGAAAACCACGTAAAAAAACGCGCTTAGTACACTACCTCATAGGTGGCGTGGAAACGTGTGCATATTATGACGATTGCAACTTGAACAACTTTTTGAATAGTTATATCTCAAAAACGGTGGCTCGTAGGAAAAAAGTATTGATACACTTTTGTAGATTATTTTATGATCTACAATTCTTGTCACGTTATGTTTATGATAAAACCTACCGTTTCGCAGAAAATCGCGAAAAACTAATTTTTTTGACCTTTGACCTTGAATAAAAAAAATTCCATACAGGGGAAAGATGGGGAACTTTCAAATTTTATTTTTTTATCATATTTTTAACAATCTTACCGATTTTCAGCTTGTTGGGAATTTATGTATCTTCGAATGTTTAACTTGATCGGACTATAATAGATAACCGTGTTTTATAATGTCATGTCAAGATTTTCTTTGGCAGCTCCTAAATAAATTAATTCATAATCATCATACACTTTATGAAGCTTAAACTTAAATAAGTCAAGAATTAGTTTTAATTCCTATTGCTTAAATCAGAATACACACATGGCTGCTAAAATCTCTCCTGAATTTCCACATACTTCAAAAATGTACAATTGTTAATTGAAACAACGCCAACAATACTGTTAGTTACAACCTAACGTCATCTGCAAGTTTCATTAACGACTCGTTAACTGCATCAAGCCATTAAAACCCATTAACTCGCGAGCCATAAATTAATGCTTAGCGTAATGGAAGCCGCCGATAAAAGCCAGTTTTCTTCATTAAATCCGGTCATGTGTTTGACAGCTTCGCAAATTGATAGCTGTGTTGTTATTGACGGGTTCAACTATCAACAGTTTGTAACAAAAACTTGATAGATTAATAAACATGGTATTATAGTTTGACAAGTTTGTAGAATTAAAAATTAAGTTATTCAAAGTGCATTTAAGACAACATTTAAATCTGAGGGGTACTCAATCGTGTAGCTATCCAAAGCTAACCAGTTTCTTTTAATTTTCATTATAAAAACAACTAGAAGTTAAAAACTTTCTGTGCCTAACTCAATATTTTAGGAAAAAAATAATTCTTTACTAAACTTAAACACCTGAATCATTAAAATATTATTTTTACATATATTTAATAATCAAAATATTCAAATATTTATTGTTAAACAACAAACTACTAGTATTCCTATTTCCAGCTCATTCTCAAACCACAAAGGCCATGAAACATCTTACTTTATACAGGGAGACGGCGACCAGTAGACATCACTACATTATTTTATTACTATACAAAATATTCTTCGAGAATCATTACTAATTCTGGTTATGATGTCAGGGCATTATTATTAGCGTGTATTTAATAATTTTGGTAGGAGCTAGAAAACATATCGAATGGACTTCTTTAAATAGTGCTCATTAATTATTATCTTTAATTTTTCGTTATTTGACAATAATTATTTATATAATATTTGTACAAAACAAATGCGTCAATACTTTTTCTTTTACTAGTGTTGAACACTATAATTATGTAAAATTTTGTTAATGAACTTTTAAGATCAATAAGAAGTTATTCGCTACGTTAACCTATACAAAAATGGGAATGATACTTCCATTGATCATTGACACCCTGTATAATTTTTTCTCGCCCGTTTTCACACCCGTATGTAAATGAAACAAACAAGATCATTTCACACAACTAATCAAGGGTCCTGGCGGAAAGTATTACGCCGTTGTACGTCATTTTTCGTGGCGGCTCAGGAAAGGTAATTCTGTTGCGACCATTATAATTTGTTCAAATTGCCTTTGGTGTTAGGCGGCAGGAGAAAATAGGTCACAGTAGGTAAAAAGTTGTCAGAAATGTTGAGGTGGGTTTTCAATTTTTTTGTGTATTAATGTTGAATGCACGGTGATTCGATTATAATATTCGAGGGTATCCGAGTATATGATTCGTAAGAACTTGTTAATGAAGAATATAAACTCATAAATTCTGTTTTTTCCTTTTATGTATACAACACTTTGCATTTAAGGGCAAACAAATAGGTTAGTATCATTCTTGTTCTTTTGTAAACATAACAAAACAGAAAAACCATATCGGTAAATTCCTCTATTTTTAAACGGTTGTCAGGTATGATTGAAAAAGTAATTGATTAAAAATTTATAATATAAGTAATTCAAGTTTCTAAACCAGAATCTCTGTAAACAACGTATTTTTTACACTAAATTAATTTATCTTGTTTCTACTATTTGTTTTCCAAAATCAATAAGTCCTACCCAGCCTTGCCACCAATCGCTCTACTGTCTCCTTTCCCACTGCCCGCGCCGGTGATAAATAATTCAGCCGACCAGCGCCGGGTGGCCGACAGCCCCGCGCTCCCACGCCGCGCCGGCCGCCGCTCGTGTGAACACACCACATTCTAAACACCGATGTACCGAATACTGAGGGTGTACGGGGATTTTTGATTCGGAAGCCAAAATTTTTGGTAGGTAGTTTCTATTGGTATGGTTAGAAATGTATTTATTTTTTCTATGATCTTAATAATTAAAAAAATATTGCTTCATAATATTATACTTGTATTTTTTATTAAAGTTTTGGTAATAATTTAAAACTCTAGCCTTCCACTAAAAACACGTCTTTAATTATTTTCAAAGATTACAGAGAATAACAGTATGTTAGCTTATGTCTGTAACTAATGAAGTGCATACGTTTTAATATACTTCACAAAAGTTTACTACACATATCTACGAGACTACGCCGTAGCTAACGTAGCAAGTCGTAGCCAATACGAAAAGGTCGTTTAGATTTGTTATAATTAAAAAGTCCCAATTACAATTTTAACTGAATATCATTTTTTTTTATTTAGATTACATTAGTGAATTGATTACAAATACATTAGTGAAATGATTACAATTTTTTTTCCCATTATTATTCCAATTAAACTTTTAGAACGATTTACTGTATTATTAACAAGCGGCTATTTTTCAAAGTCACATTATTTTCCATTGATGGTATTGTCTATAGCCACCACATATACTTCTAATGCAACTTGTCCCACATACGCCACCAGCTTCCTACGACAAGAATAGGTGACAAGTAGCACAACGTGATTCTGATATCGCTAATGTCCATTAATATTGTAAACATGTATCATTTGAAGGAAAAAAGTTTTTTTTTATCTCATATCACATTAATGATTTGTTTCGATCAACTCTAAAATTATATTTCTTTGTAACTCAGACGATAAAACTAGTAGAGAATATTAATCGCATAATAATAAAAATTTCTTGACTTGGCATGATAGTTTAACTAAAACTCTGACACTATATGAATAGTTGAAAAGGAATATTTGTTCTTAAGCAGATTAAAAAGATGGTTAACAAATCGAAATTATTCCTAACCTAAACAAATACAGTAAAGACATCCAATTTTAAGCTACTTATACTTAATGCACGAGCAAATAATATACCCAAAAATATAATCGTTTCTCAAGTCTTCATATTGCTCTCAAAATTAGTTACACGTTATTTAAACAGCATCCCATGCATAGTTGCGGAACTATTCTCATTGCAAACTCCAGCGATTAAGTTATAAAGCTGTTGTTTCCCGCCTCGGTTTTTGAGGGTTCATTTCGAGTATCGACGCAAGTTCGGACATCGCCCAGTTACCGAACAACTTGATTAATATGCAAACATTATGTGGAGGCGCTTGCACTTTGAGGGTTACGTATTTTATTAATGTTTTGGAGTTGCGAATTTCTTAAAATGTTGATGGGAGATTTATAGACTTAAATTCGATATTGAAACAAAATATATTTAAAGAAGATGTTTTCAATATTTTACTGTCATGAACTAATTTGTCATTTCTCATCAGATTGTGTGATTATAGTCTTACTAATAGCTTCGTGCTAGCGGGTTAATAAGGTGTTTCAAACACATATTTTATAAAAAAAATCTACCTACATATCGCAATTCACAATTTATGATTATGTAAACGATATCTGTCACTATACAAAATTTATTAACACATGTGTTTACTTTGTTAAATGCTTTATCCATTAAACAGAGCAAACCTGCCAACTCGTGTAAGACAACAGTTTCATCCCGCCCTCACAAAGCCTCTGTGTTTGCCTACAATCATACAAACTCAACAAGTAACTCAATCGACCTGTTGCTTTAATCAATCAATGGTAATCTTTTCCTAGACAAAGTCCCCGACTAATATTTGCATTAGATGCCTTTAGGATGGTGCGACACGATTTGTTAGAGGATTGCTCAATGTTTTAAGGGGAATTGCTCTATAAGTAAAGGTATTAATATTATAGACATTATATGTATAATATTATGGTGATATTATGGAATATTACAAAGAATATTATGATGGTACTCCATCTAATTTTGTATTAAGAACAATATTCAGCATACAAGATTGGAAACAAAAAAATGTGATTGTAACTAATGTTATACAAAAGTAAGAAAAGGTAAAAGTATTCATAGTGTTTATTCACTTTAAATTAAACGTATCGAAGAATACTTTCTTCTTTATCTAAAATTCAAAGCAATCGTTCAATGTAAAATATTCATGAGCGGACGCCTACACTTCTTAGTTATCGATCTGAGAGTAATGATAAACGACAGATTAACTTTCATATAACTTCAACAATAAATGTGCTCTACCAAATTTCTATTAAATAATACAAAAATAATCGATTTGTTTACCTTAATAAACAAATGTTTGGAATAGCCACCAGCGGTTAAGGGTGGGAACATATTCTAAATTAACCCTTCGGAGAGGGTAGTAGCCCTGAAGATAAAATCTAATAAATATCTCTAACACATGCACCGGTAATCTCCATTGTACATAGTCCCGCATGCATTGTTGTTGTTCTGTTAAGGCTGTGCGGAGGTATAAACGAAAGCGATAGCGATTTGTATTTAACAAAAAAAAATTGTGAACGAATATCAAATTTCTGAGGCAAATTGTTCAGTATTAAAACGGTAATTTTTATAGTTTGAGAAATATTTTCTATGATTTTCGCTTTACAGCTGCTTATGTATTAGCCCGTCACTAAAACACACGTGTAAAGCAAAAGATGATATTTCTTATTAATCGCATAATATTTGTTTTCGCAGTACTCTTTAAACTATGCTTTAATAATGACAGGAGCTAAATGCCAATGTTTATTTCCCACTTAGCACATTACCCACTGTGTCCACGTATCCTCTCTGTACCTTCTCCATTACCTTAGCAAGGGCTAAATTACGGCCCTTCAACGTTAAAGGCGATATACGTGTGGAACAATAGGGACCCTTTATCCGGGCCCTGCGCGAGGAAACAAAAGCTTGTCTGTTTACTTGCCTGTTAGGAGTTGAGGAATTACACTAGATGTGTTTTTCCTTTGCATAAACGATGTATGAAAGTAAGCATAGCTAGTATACGTAGTTTTTTAATTACAAAAATATTAAGGATTGATAACTTAAAGTGTGGATTTTTAAAATTAAAATTTAAAAATAAAGAGACCTCATTTCTTATAAATGTTATTTCAAAGATAACGGGGATTTGCGGAATAACCCTTTTAAGGTAAATCTTCAATTTTAGTAAGATGTGTATATTATGAAACAAAGCTTAAGTCAATTTAGTATAAAATTAGGTTTGATCTGTTACTGAAACAAAGTTAAACCAAATCTTTAGAAAAAATATTAGGAAATAATTTTTGACACAAGAGTGCTGTTACTAACGTTCATTAAATGTTTAACTGTAACTTATGACAAATATTTTTTTTTATCATTGACTAGCTTAATCAATGTTTAACACCAAATAGCATTTTAAAATCCATATCACGATTAGAATATAGTATTAGTCTTTTAACGCATAATCATTTCTCAACTTCCCAGCCAGTCAATTAACCTCATATAACACAGCAATCATAGTGCTCCCGCGAATTCGTTTGCAATGCACGAGTCACAATAAAGTTGCTCCAATATTATTAGACGTCCGACAAGCGCGTGACTAGCATGTCTATGACCACGACATACCTAGCGACCTGTCGCCGGCTTGTTACAGCGTCAAGATTTGTCCGTCCGTCTATTTATAACGAATATGTGAAGAAAAAACAGATTACAGAAGAATAAAAAAGATGAAAGATAGCGATAACTGAGCTAAAACTAGAGTCATTAGTGAGAGAAATGAGCAATTTGGAAAAGTCGTCAAATTGTATGGGTTATTTTGAGATAACTTCCAGGAATTGGGTACAGAACAAAGAAAATGTAAATGCGAAATCCTAATTAGAAGCTTAACACAGTTTATTAAATAATACTTTATAAACATCTATTATTAAAAAAAACATAGCGCATATTTTTAAATAAAAATCCAATATTTTATAGAATTATTTGTATTGACCTGAAAAGTAACTACCGCTTTCGCCCCGCCTTGCCCAAGATTCAGTCCAAGTCCCCACTAACTAGTGTTCCCTGTGCGTTACAAGTAAGTTGGGGCAGTTATCCGCAGTATTGGAGGCGGCGGCGTCGACTCAATTTGATTACAGCGCCACCACCGCGCCCCGACCGGCGGCCGGTTACCGCGGCCGGTTGCGAACCAAGTCACGGACGGGGCCGCGTCGCAGTGACGGCGGTCAACGGGTTAAGTTGGTTTATGGGTGAGTGTTTATTGTTGGAGATTTCAATGATAGGTGGTTAAATTGTTGTTTTAGAGATGGGATTGGTTTATTTGTATTTTAAACTAGCTCAATTTTTAAATGTGTTAGAATTTATGCCAAAGCTAAACACACAGACTAATACAATTCTTAATATTAAATTTAAATAATGGAATCTACCGAAATCAGATATACCTATCGTTGCGTTTCAGTGTTTGATTATCTTTTTCTTTGGTCAAAGTCCTAACAAACATCCTTAAAGTTTCTGCCATGATCTATTGATATTACATATAATTCTGATTTGATTATATGATATACCGCTGCAAGCGTCACCACACAGCCTTCCGGAGCCGCGGACAGAGTTCACTAAGAGGTGTTTGTATTGAAATTGATTTATGTAAATTTCCCAGCAGAAGACGCGTCTTCGCCAGAATTGGTATTCCGATCGTTAGACCGAAAAGATTGTGTTTCCATGGCTCCTTATAAAAATGGAAATGGGATCTTTATTCTGATTCCTGCTTGCCAGAATATCAATGCTGCAAGTCAAACAAGGTCGAAATAAAAGCCGTTGAAATAATCGACGGCGCTTCGCAGTCAAAGTGCATGCAATCTTGTATCGAGGAATTGTGTTGGCATTGGCTTGAAGTATTTGAATTGGTATGTTTCTATTTTGTGTTTGTCAAGATACCTCAAGTAATGCATTGAATATGTCTATAAAATTCAAAGTATTATTTTAAAAAAAAACTTTAGCGTAGCTAGAGATTTTCCACAAAAAAAGATTTCCATTTGATAGTTTAAGGCCTAGTCTATACCACGCTTATACATGTTATCTGTGAATCCTTACAACGTAGTTAGTTACTCTTTATCGACTTAAAATAGGTAGTTAAACATTATATAAATTCTAAACCTATAAACCGCGACAGCATCAACTAGTTCAATTCTACAATCGATAACAAAGTTTACAACAAAGGAGTCACGGGCCCCAGGTGCCTTGCGGTCCCAGATGGACTTGCTCACACATACCGCGTTCGTATGAACTAGATGTGTATAGGGCAACTATTATAGCGTGTATGGATAAAAAGGGTGATTATAGTGGGATATAAGTTACAACAGGCATTTTTATCATCAACCACTAAACTGTATCACATAATACATTCTAAACCTATAAACCGCGACAGCTTCAACTAATTCACTTGTACAATCGATCACATGGTTTACAACAAAAGAGTCTAGGGCCCCAGGTGCTTTTGGACTTACTCACACATACCGCGTTCGCATGAACTAGTAGTGTGTAGAAGGACAACTATAATGGGATTTGGAGTAATTACACGAAACACTAAACTGCATAAAACATAGTTGTCGTTCACAGCTCTATATCAAGGCTATTGAATTTCGATAAAATTTTCTATGTAATTTATATTTCGTATTTTTTGGTTAATATCGACAAAAAACTGTATCGAATTATCATTTTCAAAGATAATGCTTTTAAGATAACTTTATTGTAAGGAAAATAACAAAAAACACATACTAAACTACTAAAATATTACAAACATGAAATCAACGTTCACGTTTCAACTACTTTGTAAACGATTCAATAGACTTGAAATTACCAATATGCTATTTCATATTTCTAAATTAAAATTTATTTTTCATTAATTCATTAATTTGCAAGTTTTGTTTCTATACCCAGTCCTACTTTTAGGTGCAAATTTCCATATAACCTATAGCGGTTATTGAAAACTTATCCAGACAGATACAAATTGGTGCCTGAGGTGGCGGGACTAGCGTGTCATTTATCATGGAAGCAGAGAGGTTACGTGGAGGGGTTACTGTATTTGAATACCACGCATAGGTAAATAGTAGGAGGGGAATTTAGTTAAACAAATGTTTACATACACCTATCAATCATGTTTTTTTCTATTTTATCCTATTAAATAAGGATATAAGTTGAAAAGCACCAGTGGTATTACAAGGCTTGAACTTTTAGCAGATAACTTTTTTGTTTTTTTAAGATAATATTGAAGAAGGTTAAAAAGTAACAGTCATCTTTATAGACTAATGCCTTAAATAATTTCCTGTAAAATACTTAATTTGTTTCCCAGCATTTTCCAGTACAACGAAATAAAAAAGTATCGTAATCACCGTTTTAATACTGGTTGCATAGTAAAAAAACAAACACTCTAAGCTGTCGATTCTTTTTTCGAATGTTTGGAAACAATAAACTCCGTATTTCCCGGATACAATAGCCGGTTTAAACATTGTCTGGACAGTTTTCGATATCTGCTGATTAAAAACCAACCCGCTTTTGTGGAGGGAGCAACTTTTTGTTGTTACATACTGGCGGTTGAGTAAGGCGGCTTGTAATTGGTAGAAATATAATGTTATCCATACATTTATGTACCTATTTGTTTCATAAATTATTTAAAGTTGAATGTTATTTCGTCAAAATTATTGTCATTGTCGAAAAAATCTGCATGTACCATCATATTAAACCTCTTTTCTTGTCTTTTCGAAACAGGACTTCACCTTGCCTCATTAATTTTTACTTTCCACTTGCTCTTGTGCGCTTGACATTTTAAGACTAAAAGCACGACCGTGTAAAATTTTCCTTGAAAAATTGTTCCCTTCTTAAACTTCCCATTATGATAACAACTAATCAGGGGTGAGAACCTTTCCTTCCAAAAACTCCGTCCCAAAAGTGTCACACCGCTGACAAATCTCAAACTGCCCCCGGAATCCGAGTTGGTGATTGAATTATAAAGCCATAAATAACAAACTAAGCCCTGCGCAGGAGGATGTTAATTATACAAATTAGTTTTAGGGTTCCGTGCGAAAATCTCATGACAAATTCCAAGTTTGAAGACTACGGAGCCCAGTGGACGTGCGCAATTTACTAATGCACCGTCGTCGCCGCCCGCTTAGTAATGGCAGATGAAAACGTGGGTGGAGGTGAAGAGATAGGCGACGCGGTTTTAAAAAACATAAAAAACAAAATTGTGTTTTAAAAGGGGAAAGAATACATTGTGACTAACTGTAAGTGTCATGGTTTTAGTGTAGCTGCATTTCGTCTTTTTTTAACTATTTGATTTTGGTGCAAGGTATCACATTATATTTTGCAATGATTGAATGATTGAATTCTATATAATGACCACTTTAAAAGAGAAATAATTTTTTTATCATTTCAACAAGTTATATAACCAGACTTGTAGTCTTTCATTTAATACAAAGAAAACACTGAAACGAATATTAAATTTATAAACGCTTCCGCTTCTGTACGTATCCTCTGTCAACAATGTTAGCGCCTTACACGCTGTATGCAGTGCAACCCTCTCGCATCATATTTGCCTGTTTCATTACCGATATTAAAAACCAGACCGGAGATTTGATTCATTAGACGTGATTCAAGTACACCGGGATAATTAAAATCGTGAATGGTGCGGGAAAATGGGGACTGAAATGCTTTTAGAAAGCTAATGTAAAATTTTAATAAAGATGGTAATAGAATGTTCTGTAAATATTCAAAAATTTAAAACGGATATTTTAAAACTACTTAGGGACTACTAAAAAGACTTTAAAGGTCAGTTTTCAGTTTTTTTAAGATGTAATAACGCGCTAATCTGTTAAAGTTGGTTCTGTTAAGAGTTATTTTCATCACATGTTTTTCCATAAAAACAAAAGCACATTTACGTTTTAATTTAAACGCGCATAACTAGCAAATAGAGTCTAAAATTCGTGTTGTCTTTCCCTTTGAGAAGCTACGAGTATTATAGAATATGTTTTTTTTTTACTGAATTAGGTGACTAAATTCAGTACTGCGAAACTGCAGAAAATCTATTCACCTAAAAATCCAACCTTTGCGCGTCACCTTCACAAAACAACAACAAAAACAGCTATTCCAATCTAAGCAGCGAACTGCAATAAAAACAAAACTACCGTCAAACAATGATCGCAAATATCCTTCATTCGTTGTTCGGCGCTCGTGAGAGGCAGACGTCTGCGAGCGGGGGGCCGTGGAGGACACTCCACGACTTATTTATGAGCGAACTTGTTGACGGCATGCCATTCGGAGTTGCACGTGCCCATTGCATTATACTGATGTAAAACATATTTTTAATGAAACACACACATTTACATTTTTTTTATACTGATTATTATTTTTAATACTCGTAGGTAGCAAATAGAGCAACGTTTATACCTACATAATTTCCGAAAGATAAGTATATATTTATTATTTCTATAACTCGATTTCATTTAGATAAGTATATTTAGTAAGTTATATAGTTTGAACGTATGTTTACACGTGGCAGGCCTTTTTAAGTGTTAATCTCAACAAAAATTGAAATATAACGTGAAGGTGATGACAGCAAACCTACATATTTGAAAACTATAACAAATAGAACTACGCTCACAGCTATAAAACAAACAAGATAACATATTATTTCACCGTTTTAAATAATAGCGGTATTGTACTTATGATATCATTCAAAAAGTAAAATAAAATTTCTTATTAAAATTATTAATTATTTACGTATACAATGGAAACACGCAGCAGGAGACAAGCCTACATTACGACTACAGTCGCTTTTAGCATCCAAATTACGAACTGAAAATGTTCTCAGGATCATCATTGTATTGAAGCTGTATAACTTTTATGTGGGGTTTATTTTATTTATGTTTTGCATAGTAATGGTTGCAGCGTAAAAATAGAAATGCATTTTTGAGTTCTCATGTAAATTTTTGAACATGATTATAGTTATATTGTTATGTTTCTTTTTGTGTAGCTATATTTACGCAATCGTAACTTGAACTTGAAAATGAAAAACTCGTTTTCAAAGGAATATTACTTGTCATTCTATTTACAAAGGTTTCAGTATTTTCAAAAACCGTGGTCATGGTAGTGGAATAAAAAAAAACTGGTTGAACGCATCAAGGCTTAAATTCAACCTAAATAAAAATTGCCTCTGTATTTTTTAATATTGTAAATTCCCGTTGAGAATGAAATACCCGTGTGTGTCATGTGATTGTCACATTCCAATAATTGACATTTCTAGTATATTAAATTCCATCAATTTAATCCAGCAATTTTATTACACTAAATGCCTTTGCTAATAAAAGTTTCATTTTACGCACGCGGCTCACTCACACAATGACTGTTAAAATTTGACACCACTGTTTTCATGTAATACCTAGCGAAAAGAGATTTCAACTGAATAGCAAGTTATTGTAACAAAACACAATAGTATGTGTAACATACTAAAGTCCTGAAATACATTTTGTATTTATACTGACATTGGTATTGAGCTCAAAACATGGAACTTAAATTATACGTCCATAGTATTATCGTCAGACTTAATTCAAAAATTAACTAGGCAAGCAAAGAGCACTTTGTACCACACTAAGTTAAACTAACTTTGCACATACTTAGTAAAAGTAAACATATTTTTAAAATAGTAAATACAGAGTAAAAACAGCGCTTAAAATACTAGCCCTCAAAATTTTTAAAACATGGTTATAAAATACAAGCGACCCACCCACTAATGGTAATGGTGTAATTTTGGCCGATTTGTTCCCGATAAATGAAATTTTGACTAATTTAAAAATGTTTTTTCTAAATATTTTTTGTATACAAATTTAAGTGAAAAAAATACCTTATAGATGTCGGGAACCGCATTAAAAGCCGTTACGTGGTTGAGAAGGAGATAGCGGACCAACATACAAACAGACGGAATTAACGACTTGGATTTATACTAGGTAATAATAATGATGATGATGATGATAATGATGGTGATAATGATGATCACTCAAGTTACATATAAATACAACCATCAAAGCTATACAACCTACTTATTTGTTTGAGGGTAAAGAAATACAAAAAACCTCCGTTTTCAGACAACTTTTCCTGCAACATAACCTTGATATGCACTTCATTAGCCAGTACCGTTAGTTATTTCCAAGTAAAGCTCCTGTATTGATAGCGGAAAGTCTTTGGTTAGTGTCGTATTACAAGAATATTCCAGGAAATTACGGGCAAGATTCAAAGGTTTCAAAGGCTTCGTTGATAAAAATGCATTGAAATCACTTCTAATGAGACACCACTGTGGTATGATACTGCCAATGAGCTTAAAAATGTGACTAGGTTGTTAGGATGTATGGAAATATGCCGCGTATTAGAAGATTTACTCTTTTCAGTTTTACTATTGTAAAAACAATACTAATAATATTTTTACAGTCGATAGACAAATAACTCTAACAAAAAGTTTCAGCCGAGCTTATATATGATATTTATGTGATTGAAAAAAATACTAAATAAAAAAAGAACTTCGAACCTACAAAATAATAAACTACACGCAATCGTCTGCATTATAATGGGTTACAAAACTCTCTTCAGAAATCAAAAAACTATAACTGTCATTTAATTAACAGACTTCAAGAATCAATGCGACTTCTTAATACAAGACCCGTCCTACCTACCACGTTATTTGCACAAACAAACTAATTTGTTCAAATTTCAAATACGTTTAAACTCGTTCCAGAATACCGCCGAATCGATAACCAATCAGAGCAGGCCGCGGGCGCAGAAATTACCTGTCCGCGATTAGTTGCCCGCCTAAGTACCACTGCAAAGAGTCGTGCAGCATTTGTTCGGTGTAACTTTAACTTAGGTAGTCTAAATTAACTGTCGACCGTTGAATTTAGTGCGGCGGTGAACAAATTAGTAGTTTAGTGGTAAGGATTTTTGTATGTGACCAAAATATGTTACTGTTTTTACCTACGAGTAGAAATAATTTTTAAATCCCAATCTATAGATAAACTATTACAGTTAATGTCATTAAAAAAGTAATATACCAAGTATTTAAGCTTAAAGCGACAAAGTCTAACAAATTAATTATGAAGTAAATTTAGCTGTACTTAGTGTTAATTTCGGTTAAGCCTGTATGAAAATAAACTCTGCCCTAGAAAGTTAGGACACCGAGTCCTACGCATATAATGTGGCTTTATTAGTTATACCTGAACTACCCCTTTGGTGTCCGATGTACAAGTTTACCTGTGGTTCAAGTATGAAGCGAAAGCGTTTTTCTTAATTGATAATAATCAGTTGATTGCACATTGACTAATAAATCCAGAAAAAGTGATAAATTGCGAAATAAATTGTCATTATTACAACACAATTGGCCAAATAATTTTCTATACCACTGTTTCTTTTCACATATTGATAAAAATAGGAAAACCTTGACTACCATTTTTCAAAACCCTACCAAAAGTACCTGAGTATAAAACACTTTTTTCTACATAGCACACATTGACAAACTAAATGAGTATTATATCTCCACTAACATGTACCATGAACAATCCCGAGGCACATTACGGACGGCTCACAGAGCCTATTTTACGATGACGTCACTCGCTAGCATACGGCTTCCTATGTACTGCACTTTGAATGTAATACACCCCGCTGAACTCGAATGAATCACATGTGATTTGCAATGGTTTAGTACAAAATGACGTCGCAGTATTGTTTTATATGCATTAGATATCCCGGCTGTTGAAGCAACTATGTTTGCATAATATTAACCAGTGTTTTCATGTGAATTTTTGTTCTTTTTAATATCCTATATACATCCTACTAGTTAGGCACATATCAACGTATAATATATAGATGAATATACCATCAGAAATTCATCAACTTTGAGTCTCTGAGGCCCTATGCAACCATTAATGTCCTATCACAAACTGTCACAACAACTCAAAAAGCTTTTTTTTTCCTATATTTTTTCCGCTTGTCCCATAATTTTGTGGCAAACAGCTTCCAGGAATAGCCTTAGCCGCCGTATATACGCTCCATCGGTGACTCCTCGAGGCGTGATGCGGCCAGCTTCTCTGAAGGCTGCGTGCGATGGTCCACTGGGCTCGATGGGTTAACGCAAACGTGAGAAAAATGTGTCAGGTGGTTTTAATAGAATATTGCGCAATTATGTTTTGCTATATATAACTACGTTAAGATATAGTCGTAAGTTATCAAATTGACCTGAAAGAGAATTGCAACAAAATTTCTGATTGGTTTTTATTTACATTTATATTTTTACATATAAAAGTGGGCTAAAACCAAGTCTTTAGCAATTTATTTGATGATTTCGTTGATTCGTTAATAATTTTAGGTTATTTTTAAAATGATGAATCTGCCGCAAAGTATTTTTTGACGTGATACGTCTTCATAATCGTTACGTTCGCGTATGGACACAGCGAACCTTCAAATAAAGACCGAATCGTAACGAATTGGTCTATATCCTCTGACCTTAATAACTACAAAATTATGCATTGCAGTTTTTTTTTTTAATTTAGTATGAAGTCAATCCGGTTTTCTTTCAATCATAAACACTTTATAAACACTATAAGCTTGTTACTGATATAAACGTTCCTCTGTTAAAACTAACGACCGTGTGCACCGATACAGCCTTGCTTGATTTTTGTATTACTTTTCTCTACCTTATTACTGGGCGAAAACATAAAAATCTCGGTGAACCCGATTTAGTTTAAGATATTAAAAATCAAACTTGGGTACTTATTAAAAAGTTTATTTATCGAATTGTTTGTACAATGTAGTTTATGATGTGGAAGAAGTAAAACGACGAAAGTTGGCGGCCAATTCTCTTGGAAATATCAATCGAGGTTAAACTTATTGAAACGATCTACATATTGTTTTCGGAACTATTTTATGCTTTAAAATATTTAAATGTTACGACAAATAGTTAGTAGAAAATGAAACTATTTAACTTAGCGTAGATATTATTATCGTTTTAGTTATATTTAAAACCAAAAACAAGGTTTTAAAAAAAAATTCAACTAATCCCGCTCCTGCTTTTTGCTGTAGTTTTTTTGTGATTATGAATAACAAAAAAAAAAACTTGATAACCTAAATCCGACACTCACGTAGATTATTACAAGTCTATCATCCCACGGGGCGCGTTTTTAATATATTTGTTGCCATCTCAATGTATCCCACGGTATTATTTTCAGAGTTGACGCGGCATGAAATACGCCACGAGTGACTCAGCCCAAGATGCTTCAAGTTGAAGCTTGAGATAGATATCTACACCAAGCTATGGATCTCATCTATACCTTGTTATCATTTTAAAAAAAATGGGAAAAAAATCTTTTAAACTCTATGCTATAACAAAGTCAAATATCTGGTGAAAGAAAGCATGATAAATAAATAGCTGTCGTTTGTTTGGTGATGTTATATGGATTTTTATTGACCATATACTTTACTCTAGTAAACGGATACAGACATTCTTTAAAAAAGTTATTTTTAACCTAAAAAACTAACGGTTGGCAATGAAAATGGATGCCTATATTTTTGCACTAGAGTTTCATTTCAAACTTAACCAAGAAGGGTTTTTTTTTTCTATTCACATCTTCAAAAGCAGCGATTATCTCTTAGCAACCACTACACCCCAAATTTAGACGTACTCGTGTCGAAAGAAACGGAACCAAACCTTTTGTAATATTTTATCCCTCCACAATCGTGAAGCTTTGCCGTGATTTGATGATATTGCACTTTGACGAATTCGAACAGGGAAGCTTCTAGAGAAAAATAAGATGGATGACGTCAGCCTTTTGTGTTGAGACTCATGCAATTATCAATTTAAAGTACCTAATTTTGTGGATATTTAGTTATGAAACTGACTGAAATTGCCAACTCGTACATTTTATCGTCTGTCAAAGCTGATTTCCTACACAAGACACTTCAAAACTTTGTTATATTATTCAGATACATACTCGTATATGGAAACTCTGGTTTTTTCATACCAAAAAACAGAAAACATTAAAGTGCGATGTTATTTGTATACAGAATCATCTAAAGATTGATAACAATATGAAGTATGTAAACTGTAAAGGTATACGATCCGTTCGCTACATGGTATTGTGCAGACGTCGCGAAGCATTTAAAGTGCTTTCACGTTGATTATAAACAAACTTTTCTAAGGCATTATGATCACGTTTTTTACTTTTCTTACAGAAATTAATATTATATTTTAAATATGGTTCACAAATAGAAACCTTAAAGATTAATTTCTAATTTTGTTAAGGATTTGTTTACTCAAGTATTGTGGCAGTGGCAATTTTATAAGCTTGCGCAGAAAAAAAGATATCGGTCAGATTGCAATCGCGTAATCGCATTAAGTCGTTTCTGTCAAATTTGAATTCAGATAGTTATTGAAAAAATGGACGCAGCTTTTATATGAACTACAAACTAAAAAAAACTGTAGTAAAGCATCAGAATTCAAAATGTGTCACCCATTCAAAATGTGCCCCTTACCTGGACTCGTTGGCTCCCGTGATCGTCTTGAAATCCTGGACTTCCATATCGCCCATGAACGAGAAATCTGCAAACAACAAAACCACTTTTACTCCACTCTCAAATAAACTCAATGAATATTTCAGGTCGTGTTTTCTTTTTCAAATAAACTTGCACGCTCCGTCCAAAATTAGACCTTTTTTTTTTTTTTGAGGCAGCAGTTGATGCTACCCCTTCGAGTACCTCTAACATTAATCAGAGACTTTTTCTATCATATAAACATTCCGACTATCACTTAAGAAGGTTAAAAGTTACTGCTTAAAGAGCTTACTTATTTTTTTTTTTAACAACATTTAGCAATCTATATTTTTACATTTTAACTTGTTAACTTTTTTTTTTTTTTTTTTTATTATATCGAATTTTACCTACATTTTTATTTTGACTTTTACATTTTAACAATTTGATAGTTTACAATTATTGTTAATATTTAACTATTAACTAATTACAATTATTTTGATACAGTTTAAAAACTTTTAGTTTACAATTTATCACAGTTATTTTAAACATTTTAATTTACAATTTATCACAGTTATTTTGCTAATATTGTTATCACAGTCACTAATTTTGATTATTAAAATTTAACACCATGTGTCGACAGAGTATTCACAATTTGCAGATTCACAACATTTAGCAATCTATATTTTTACATTTAAACTTGTTAACATTTTTCTTTTATCGAATTTTACCTACTTATTTATTTTGACTTTTACATTTTAACAATTTGAAAGTTTACAATTATTGTTAATATTTAACTATTTACTTATTACAATTATTTTAATACAGTTTGAAACTTTTTAGTTTACAATTTATCACAGTTATTTTTAGAAAATTTTAATTTACAATTTTTTATATCACAGTTATTTTAAAAATTTTAATTTACAATTTATCACAGTTATTTTGCTAGTATTGTTATCACAGTCGCTAATTTACATTATTAATATTTTACACTATGTGTCGACAGAGTATTCACAATTTTCAGATTCATTTTATCTGTACTATATTTAACCAAAACTTTTTTTTTTTTTTTTTAAATTAGACCTTTAGGCTTTATTTTAAAGCGAAATCTAGAAGCATCCTGTTTGCTCGTCTAGACAGTCCCCTGAATAGTGTTCGGCGAATAATGGCCGAATATCTATTGCTACGAATTGGGAATTATTAATGACAAAACGAGTTTCGCCTGTATTCGTGGGGACCGAGATTCGCTACTTTTTGAGATTCGAGCCACGTCCGCGTCCCATCAAGGGCTGCTTTCACTGGGAACATTCGGGACTGTTCGGTTTTTGAATTATTGTTTTCTAGACTAGGGAAATTTTGATAAGAAAATCGACAGCGGTTTCAAGTTACATTTTTCAGTTAACAAAAGTAATGACAGATGTTTTGAAACATTAGATTTATTCGGCAAAAAATAATTATCTATTCAAACAGTATTGGTGAAACTAATTTCTCAAGTTTGCATCATAGAAGCCACAATAATAATCAAGGAAGTTATACATATGTGTGTCAAAGGCACATTTACTTACTATCAAACTTTAATCTCAAATTGAATCGACTTATTCTTAAAATATTATTTTTTTACATTGAATGCAGCGTCCAAAACAGCAACAACCCTACGGCGAGTGTAGCGACAGAATCACGCGCCATCGCCGCGGCCACAGTCTAAATGAATATTGACAGCCAACTAGCAACAAACCGACTGAATCACAATCGACTCTCACCTACACTGTGGCCGGATTGTGTTCTAGTAATGCTGGCATTATTTGACGACGATGGAAAATATTAAGCTTTGCTGGGTAAGGTGTCTATTAATCTTATGTAAGAACTGTCTATTAATATTATAAATGCGAAACTTGTTAGTATGTTAGTATGTGTGATTTGTAACTCTTTTGCTCGAAAACTACAATATGGATTTTAATAAAACTTGTAGATAAATTTGGAACAACTCATGAAGTACTATTTACAGCAGGAAAGTACCGTTTTATTTCAACTAATATTTTTATTCATTTTACTTAATACCTTATTAATATTGTGATTTATTACATTACGTCATTATATAATAAAGCACCCGAGTAATAAAATAAACGATCTGTTTGAAGCTTTCGAATGAATCGATCGAATGAGTCTTTGCTTCTTTAAAAGTAAATATGATAAATCTGTCACCGTCATCTTTCCTTTTTTTTGCCGTATATCACCTTTTTCTTTCATTGCAACAGTCAAAGCTCTCTACAAACGTAAACTGTGGGTGTGTCGTCCGCCATTCCACTGGTAACCATTCGGTTTATCTTTGCAACCATTCCGCTAATTCAGACGACGCAAACTTTCTAAATTAAGGTCACTTCAATTTCTGAATAATCACTCCTGGCAGTGTGCCCAATCCAGCTGCTCGGTGATAACAAAAAAATGTACTTTTCATACACCTGTTTGTTTTATTAATACGGATTTGTGGGGAAAATTTAATTGGCATAACTATCTTGTGTGATAAAAAATACAAAAGTGTCAGTAGGTCAGTTCAGAAAACTCTTCGTTTTGGGTTAAGAACCCTCTACATTAACACATTAAGTAAATGCAAACTTTTTTAGTGAATCTCGGTGCGTCTAAATGAACTAAATGAACATTTGTTATTATTATTAAAACGAATATCATACTTATAGCTAATAAAGAAGCAACTTTGTCAAATGTATCAAAACAATGGGACCATAGCAAATGATTTATCTTCAAAAACAAATTACACCAATGATTTTATTTCATTCAGTCCAAGAAATCTTGATTGATATCGTGATTTAAAATACGATTCATAAAAACTGGAACAACCAAGAACACTTTATTTGGTTTTATTTAAATATAGAAAAGTAGAATTACAGTTACACCTCGTATTTCTTATTATTAAATGTAAAGAATAGCAAATTAAATTTAACCTCCTTTTTTATAATCACTTTAAATTATTTATTTCTTAGCAAGTCCCTTTTTCATAATTTCGTCATAAAATAATTTCATCCATTTCACCAAAACGCGGGGGGTTGAAAACTTGGGGCTGGGTGGGGTTGAGAGGGGGTGTTAATGAATGAGACAGATTCTGCATAATTAAAAACTGAGAGGTCCTGATGATGGCCAACACCGATGAGTGATGGTCTTATTTCAGCCTATTGTTTCAAGACCGCAGATTTATTATTTTAATTTAGTATCACATTTTAAATGTATTTTTATTTACTATGTTACGTTCTGAAGGGTCAAATCCGATTACATATCCGATTATCACGAAAATCCACTTCAGTTTTGGATTTACTACATATAATGAGAGACATATAATAACCCACCAAATAAAGAATAATCTAATGATACGATTATCCGATCTCAAGGGTCCTTTGGACCCATCACGTATCACTCAAGTGCATCTTTCTCGACCCCTCATCTCTATTTATATTTTGACGTTGGTCATCAATTTAGATGTATAATATTCCGCGTCAATGAATAATGACGCAGTGAATTTATTCCCCGAGTTTGACATGATGACGTCGCGCAAATGACGGGGGACTTTACAAAATTTACTTGTTGCCTTTTTGAAGACGGTATCGGAAATTGATTGGTAATTTTGCGAGGCTTAATAACCGATGTTAAAATTATGTTTAAGTACCTGTGTTTTAAATCGATAAGACATAATAGACATTTCATTAGACTAGAAGTAAGAAGTAAAATTTAACTTAAATAAGTCTAAATTAAGCTATAAATGTATATGACAATCGCAGTAGAGCGGTGACGATGATATAACTAGTGCGAAGCTGTTATTATATTAACTGTTCATTTATAAAAAAATTAAGAAACAATGAAAATCGGTGTGTCATGTTTTTTATCACTATAATTAGATTCGATAACACCTTTCCCTCGTAAATTCGATTCCTCCAACATATTCTATGTTGCCTAACGCTTTTCCAACTCCAATTTGTGAGGTGGCAATTTCGTTTCAAATTTTATGGGGGGGTGAAAGGAAAAAAAACAATTTTCAAGAAACGCTGGGGAATTTCAAAGTTTCACAGGTTTCAAACGCCCTTCGCGATTTTGCACGTGCTTGTACTGCTAGCCAGGGGGATGACTGTATAGGGGTCCTTAGAAAAATGTTGATTGTTCAGTGAAATGTTCAAATTGGATATGCAAGAAATATGCTGATAAGCTCTGATTTTAGTTTGTTTATTATCATAGTAGGTATATCATAGGTCATATTGTTTACAAGGAAATAATTTGTGTATTAATATGTTGGACCTTTATAAGTTTTTTTTTTAATTTGCTATGATATTTGTATGACATATGTAATTTACAATTTATTCCTTGAATTTAATTAAATTGACGATGATTTATTTAATCATACTCAATTGTTTCATAAAACAGTTATTATTCCTTAAGTCCAATTAAGTTACTAGAAACCTTTATACGGAACCTATTGGAACCTATCTTTTTTTTATTAAAGTTAAAGTTTAGTAAGGGAAAGTTTATTAAGGTGGCTGGGGTATTTCTAAAGCTACTTATAGTGAAGCTTAGAGGGGATATAAAATGATGACAATGTTCGAGGACGGATACAAATTGGCCTTAAAAAAGATAATTTGTATTTATAGGCCACTAGTGGCCGCCCGCGAATCCGTTCGCGTGGAAGTCGGTTTCCCGTGGGAATAAGAAGTTTTCCCGCGGTAAAAAGTACCCTATGTCCTTTCCCAAGTTCAGTTCTTTCTTCATACCAAATTTCAACAAAATCGGTTCAGTGGTTTAGGCGTGAAAGCGTAACAGACAGACAGACAGACAGACAGACAGACAGACAGACAGACAGACAGAGTTACTTTCGCATTTATAATATTAGTAGGGATTAGTGTTGGGTATTATGCGGATAAAACAAAAATATACCTATGTAGGTATAATCAAATTTTGTAAACTCGATTATTTTAAATACAGGCCAGTAACGGCTCTGACAGTTAAGTCAAGAGTAGACATTATTTTTTATGTCAGAGGTTAAAAACAACGGATATTTCTACCACACCTGTACCAACCACACCTAAAACACCGTTGATCCGCCTTCGGGTCACTTTTTCGATCTTACTATGATTAATAATTCAGAAAATCCCGCAGTAGGTAAATTCCGTTTAAGGTCAAAGCTACAGTAAGACTAATTCTCAGGCTTGGCTTAACTGGGCCCTGTTATTCGTTTTATGTATGCTAGTGAGCAGAATCTTTAAGCTGCTTGTCTTTGCCCAGAAGCCTATATAAACCGTCCATTTGCTAAGCTTACGCCTCCCACTTTTAGTTTACGTTACCTTAGTTACTAATGCATCGATATCATTTATTCATTGCGGTTCAATTCACCACCAGCTAAGTATGGTCAATATAACGTGGTTTCTTTGAACGGTTTCCTTCATAGCTAATACACTTTCGGACAAATTAAGCGGCTCGTGAATATCTCTGCAAAATTTTTAAGTCATTGTTTTTAATTTATATCATTATATTTAGTTAAAAATCAAATTTAGACATGATGACAGTAAAAACAATAATCAATTGATAAGTTATAAATTTGGCTCCGTTTTCTTTGATGAAGTGACGAGGAAATTTCCTTCAAGGTATATTACAAAAGTTGGAACTTCCAGATCGTGTCACGTGCGGATGACAGAGAGTGAATCTGAATAGAGGGGGCAGGTGAGGCGGGGGGTGGTAACATTTCTTGTGTTGCGCCACTGCCACATGAGTAAAGAAACTGAACAGAGACAAAGCTACATACGAATGCGCTGTGACAGGTACATCACTACAAGTGCAACGCGTGTGTGTGCGTGACCACTGGCCGCTTGTCACGTATGAGCCGAAACCGCTTCAAACTAGATCAGCCAGTGGTCAATCTCAGGGCGTGCAGGCGTGAAGCGACGCTCGAACGTTGTGCGTGTTTTGTTTTTGTTTTCGAGTTTCTCACATAATACGTAGTAATACTTTTGTTTTAGTTTTTAAAAAGTATTTAAAAATATAGGAAAAGATTATTTTTTTTGCCATTATAAGGACTTTAATGAAGGTAGTGTGGAATCAGGTTTTTTGATATACCTCCTGACAATTTTATTGAATTTGTTGAATTGCTTGAGCAAAAATTTCGCGAATATTTTGATCTTCATATTAAAAATGTTAATATTGGTAATGAAATATTAGCACGTTTGGAAGATTGTACATTTCATATGCCATGTTTCCCATTGGTTTATTTGAAAAAACTTTATATTAGATTTAGAATTTATCATTCGATTAAAAGACACAACAAATTATTAAAAACCAAAAGTAATAAAAAAAAAATATTTAGAGTATGTAATTTGTAAAAAAAAACCTATTTTAATAAAAAATTTGAAAAAAAAGTACATTTATATTTTTAATTTATTCAATTGTGCCAACCCTACCAAAATAGGTATAAATTTTGCTAGCTCTTTAGAAGCTTTGTCTCTGTTCAGTTTCTTTACTCATGTGCCACTGCGACTGGGCTCTTTAAAGCTGTAAAAATCTTGTGTGCAATTAATTTTAGTATACAGGTTACATACCTAGCATTAATGTTAACATTAGAGGCGGTATGCATCGCGCTACGAAACAAATTTCCAGATTCGATGTTTTGGGTTATTTTATTTGTATTTTCCCTAAGAAAAACCATAAAGTGATGCCTATAATAAAGCCTTGTGTTTACTTTAGAGTGACACTTGGTGAAGAAGTCTAGAGATTCATTTATAATGTAATATTGCTTTTGAGACATTATATTTTGTAAACAAATGTTTATTAAAGTATAGTATGTAGCAATAAATTATATTCCATTATTTTGTTTCATTTTCACAAAAGACAACTTCTCAGATCATGACTTTTTAAAGTGAAAATTTTGAGCACCCAAAAATGTGATCACACGCAATATCGGGGGAACTAAGCTTTTTCTCCGAGTCAAAAAAATCAACGAAAGTAAATTACCAACAGTAATATTAACATAAAGTCGTCTGTTGAACCGTTGGTGAGCTGTAATCATTGCTCGAGAGTACTGTGACTTGAATATAGATGGCGCTATCGCGATGGCGTTCGACAATTGACGCGGGCGGCTTTTTATTTTGGCGAGTGTAATAGAAGGGAACAGTTACGGAGTATTATTGGGACCTTTTATTAAGTTTTTGTCACAGCCTTATTTTTGGGTTTGTTTGTGTGCATTTAGACTTATACTACTGCGAAGCTTTCATTGTGATAAAAAGTTATGTGACGGAAAATTTCATGTTTGTAGTTCCAGCCATTTTGTTAACGTACTTCTCAGCATATGATATTAAACGAATAGTTTTCTCTACACATGTATTTTCATTTGTATATAACGTTCCGTATTTTCATAGGTAAAAAGTTACAGTAATAATAAAAAACAAATTACCGTGAAAAAATTCTCACTGAAATTTTTCAACCTTTGAACTCCACGTAAATCCCCACCGCAAACGAAGTCCGGGAAATGAAATGAATACAAAAAACACACACATGTTTTACAAAACGAAAAGATTACGCAGTACAAAGCCATCCAATTATTCGTGCAAAGTTTACACACTCGTAATGCAGCCGACATCAGGTTTTCACTCAAAAACTTTGAATAGGAGACCCAGTGTGCATTCCCCACTATTTCTGCCTTTTATAGTGTCCACGGTGCCTTAGGCTACGTGCATATTGTTGGGAATGCAAAAACTACGTCGGAGCGTGGATTGGATTTGTCATTTTCATTTTCTACTTTTAGTAAAAGTTTAGTTAATTAATAAGCTAGTGACCCGTACAAGTTAATTTTTTGATGAATCGATAACAGAATGTCATACTTTTTTTAATGTTTTGTACTTTAATACCTTACCCAGCTACTGAAAATATCTATAAGAATCCGCTCCAAGACTTGTAAAACCTGTATTAACCAACACTCTAGCGCACTATTTGTATACTCTTTAGAGCTTTTAATAGTCCTACGGAAAGTGGAACAACTAAGACTTTTTTATGGATCAACATTGTTGCATACAATGTAAAGGTAAGTAAGTCTGTGTAAATGCAACTTTACCTCAGTGAAAACAAAAGAACTGTGTTGGTGCCACGTTGTTTAAGAAAACTTTAAGGCCGCAATTTAAAAGGTACGAAGTTGTGACTTCTTTACTTTTCAACCTGCCAGTGACATGCTTTTATTGTTAGTGCTGCAAACTTCTTCTTTTAGCTGATGGACCTGGGTTACAGAGGTGTAACTACGTTTAGATAATGTTGGAGCGAATAGGTTAGACAATTTAAGAAGCGTATGATAAGTTTAAAAAATAAAGCATCGAAAGTTGTTCATCAGGTGAGAGTATTTTACATCAGAAAGTACAAACTAGAGACTTGTATTCGTCATATGATTGAAAAATATTTGAATGATGGTTAAATTTGTATCAAATTAAGTAAAATTCTTCACAAGAAGTTTGTAGAATGTGTAAAATACACACACTATTAGTAACATAAATGTTAAAGTGACTGCTTTACAATAGGCAGCTATAATTTTTTAAGTATGTTTTAAAATGCATTAATAATTAAACTCTTTGCAGTTATCTATCACCACTAACTACACGGTTGCTCCGACAAGTTTTTGAAGTACCGTGCTTCCTACAAGTTACAAGTATTCGGTATAACACAAGTTTCGCGGTTTGTATTGCAAAACTTTGTTAGATACGAGTGAGTCAGGAACATCGAGACAACAATTACACTTTTTAGAATTTTGTAGATTTTCTTCTTTGTAAAGTCTGTCTTATAAAGTGTGAAATATTATTAAAGTTCTTATTTCCGAATAAAAATAAGGCTGTTTGTGCGTGAGCTAAACTCAAACTTAAATTCTTTTTATATTTTGCGCCGTCCTAAGATTTTGTTTCTAGCTATTGAGCACATTGAGTAAATATTTAAACTTCATTTTACACAAAAAATACAAAATAAACAAGCTAATAAGATCCTACTATAGCAAATATTTTAAGACAAGCCATCAGGAAATTACAGTCGAGTTCTCTTTAAGAATATTCAAACAATATATTCCAAAAATCAAATTCTGTTCCCTAATTGACTATCATTCCTTTTAAAGCCCAATTTATTTCTTAATTGGTTCCGTCGATCAAGACTAAGCCCAATAGATTTATACCTACATGTTCCAGATCGAAGGTATTAACTTGGTTTAACTAAAGGGCACTTTGAATAAAGGCATTTTAAATGCCGTTCGAGATGAAATCGTTTTCGTTACATAATAAATTTCAAAATGAATTTTTAACTTTATAAAATCACGTTTAAAGATATTGCTACAGCTGTTTACAAGGGACTACTAAAGCTCAATCTATTCCAGCTTTACCACTCGGTATACTCATACCCCAATACACCGTCCGATAAAAAGGTTTGACCTATTGTAGTCGGATCCCAATAACGCATTTCAATAGGGATTCCTACGCACATAGCTCTGTCGGATTAAAATAGACCTGCCGAAATGACTGGTCGTTTTCCAAAAATGCTATACATACAGGATTAGTCGGCGGACAATTGATCACGCGAGCGGGTTCCAGGAAGTTCGCAGCAATTTTGTTTGCACAAGAGGAATATTAAATATGTGGAAACGTATATGAGATTTGGGATCGGCGAAATTAGAATGGCTTGTAATATGTGCCCATAACATTATAGTTGAAGTAAAATTAGTTTTATATGGTATAAAAAGTAAATATAGAGAAAGTGTAAATACAGAAAACTTTGGCCTTAAAGGATCGGCTAACCGAGTACAAAGTCTGTAGAAAAAGCTTTCAAGAATTAATTGAACTCTACAGTATTTTGAGTCAAATGTTTTGTGACCAATCAAATAAGCTTACTGCTTTCTCTGCTCATGTTTATTCACACAAACAAACGTATAAAATATAAGTTTACCTTTTATTCTAATATAAACATAACGCGTCTAATCGCAGCCCTAATCTCTCTCGCACCATTAAAATAGCACATCAAAAGTCGCAACGCCATCATTATAATAATTCCATTGAATCGATGTGTATCATTAATATAGTTTCCCCCTTTGATATTCCCCCGTGGTCTTCCTTCAATCGAAAAACCCCAGCAACTAGTTTGAATTTCGAAAAGGTCGGTTCATTACTATCGATTTTAGGACCCCTTCTTAAGTTTGCGCTGGCGGCATGCAGCGAGTATATGGCAAATGGGGCGGCGTGGAAAGTTCAAATATGTTTTTAGCTTTGTGCAATATACTAGTGGCCACCCGCGACTTCATTCGCGACTTCATTCATTTCGGTTTCCCGTGGGAATGAAAAGTTTTGCCGCGGTAAAAAGTACCCTATGTGTAATTAATTCTGATGTATAACCTATATTACTGTAAAGTTTCATCCAAATCCGTCCAGTAGTTTTTACGTGAAAGAGTAAAAAACATCCAAACATCCATACATCCATCCATACATCCATACTCACAAACTTTCAAATAAATATAAAAAAGGGAATTTCCTTCAATGTTACTTCTCTTTGTTATTCCTTCTGAGCTTTGTACATACAAGATAAAATATATGGCTGTAACTAATTTTAAAAACACTTAAAAAAAGCAATGATATTTGACGCAAGCTCGTTAATTTAATACTTTTATACGCAAATCAAATTATAACTTAATCGAAACCGCCGCAAATTTTCGCATCGCATTTCCACATTAAAATAATTGTTGAAACAACAAAAGCGTGTAACTTTATCCGCCCCTTACACCCTAAAACATCCTGAGGGCAAAAATCGTGACTATTCAATTTGAGGGATATTTTTGAATCGATTTCATGCACGAGTTACCCAATTTAGTTTAGGCCTACGTTTTGGCATATCATTATGTGGTAGAGCGAACTGCGATTTGAGGAGCTATGAAAATTGATAGATAACACACAGATGGGAAAATAAGTTCCTTCATTTCAACAAAAACATTGTTGTTGCAATTTTATAAAAGCTAGGGTTTACTTTGCTTTAGCTTAGGGTTACTTGTTTTTACTGTTTATGTTCATCATGTTTTCAAATAATTTTAAGGTTATAATTTTACGGACATTTAATTAATTTTCTAAATATTTGTGAAAAACATTGCTTACAATATTAAAAAACAAAATAATACAAAGTTATTAGATTTGAACTTAAAATTTCCAGCGGAAGCACCCAATCCAAACATTAAGAATCCAGGCCGACGCTCTTCATAAATTAAGTCCCATTATGAAAGTAAAATCCCACTTGGGCAATACGAATATTTGTCGGAAGCATTTTCATAACAGACATCTTAAGCCCAGCAGGAGATTCAGTGTCTGAGCTAGACAATGCCTTTTGTCTGTTTTTGAAATATTCCAGGCTTAAAGTGTAGATGAATATTCTTTGTTGTTATAAATTAACTAGTTATGTAGAGAATAAAACACATTTTTGTACAACAACTCGAAGTATCTACTATAAATCAAATGATTAAAAACCATGTCTGGAAGCCAACTTTTGAAGATCGCAAAAGTTTTCCAGATTGTCTTTAGTTTTAACATTTATCCAACCCGCAAACTAAAGTTAACCTCAAAACAACTTTTAAATTTGTATCGACTTCCATTTCAGCGCACACCGCCGCCTCCCATCTCCAATATTGACAATATTATTGACACCAGAGTGATCGATTACACCAACTTTGGTCGTCCCCTTTTCTTTTGTTTTATTAAAATTGATGCCTCATTCAGTTTGTTTGTCTGTACACAGCGATGTCGCTGGTCATTTTGGGAATGTTTGGTTTATGAAATTACGTCACAGGTTGAGGGTCCTTGTACAAACAAAATTGAGTCGGAATATGAAAACAATTTGACAGTGACGCATCACTTAGGTGATTAGAATTTCAAATTAAAGTAATTCATAAGTAACTTTACCTATAAAAACGAAGAGAGTTTTTTTTTGTGTGATGTAGAAAAACATACGTTTAAAAGAAACATTTTAAAAACTTACGAACTACCTTTACGTTATCATTTTTCTTAATAATGAATAATTAGTCTGTTGTTTAATATTCAAACCGCCAAGATAAGCAAAATAAATGAAAAGTAAGAGAGGTCAAAAAGAACATTCCAATTACTGAAACCATGTAAAATAATGAATAAAAGTATGTCAATCTGATTTCGTAAGGGCACAACCCTTTATTGTTAAGTAGCGACCAGTTGCATTTAATAGGCTTCATCCTTTCGCAATGGAGTTATAAGGCTTCCGAAAAAACTGCCGTAAGCATTATCTGCTAGCATCATTCTTAAATCTATTAACTGAGGCAAAGTTTCGTCACCTCTTTTAGTAATAACAAAAAATTCAAAATGGAAACTTCCTCACATATTTAGAATCAAAAGCTATGAAAAAAATATTAATAACAAAGCACCAGTTATTAATACGTCCGTGATAAATATTGCCGATAATATTCAGTAGCTGCCTGTATCTACATAGTAACTCTTCGCAATATTCTACAATATTTTTCCCGGCTTGCATCTTCATTACCCCCGGGATGTTGAACATTATTATTATGCACAGCCTCTTTTTGCCGTACAAATCAATAGCGTGTCCTTGTACAAAAGGTTCTCCCCCCCTGTTCGGATGTCCAACGTCTTTAGGTAGCCCCGAGGGGCTGCAATAAAAGTGCAGCCTGCAATCGCAATCTCGAATGCTTAGCGGACACACGCGGTCGCGATGGGCGGTTATTATGGATTAGTATGAGTAGGGTTAGAAAAAGGTGCCTTGTGCGTATTATAATAAATGTTTAGATCTACTAGGTTACTAGATTAAGGTACCGATGCGGTAGCGAGGCAATGGTGCTTCCATCTCTTTTTAATAGATCTCATCCAAATCCGCCAATTAGTTTTTACGCGAAAGAGAAAGAAACATCTCTCCATCCTCACAAGCCAAAACATTTTATATATATATAGGCATTTTCGTCTATTGCAGACGATTTATGGTGTATTGTCGGAGAGGCAACGCCTCTGGTGACTAAATAAGCCAATGCGAGAACGGCACAACCTGCCACAGGCTTGACAAGAGAAATTTGTAGCAAGAGACAGAAGAGACACCGTAGTGGATCGTCACCTGTTGCTACAAAACATTTTACATCACAAGGATATTAAATGTGAAAAATATGGACCAGTACGATATTAACTGTGAAAAATATGGCCGCCGTGTCCGCCCCGCTCCACCGGCCGACGCACCGAAGGGCCCGCGTTGCCAGCAGCAACGCAATCAATCCCAGGCTGCTTCGTAATTTACTTCTGCCGCCTTGCAAACAAGAATCAAATATGGACGCCGTTGTACTTTAACACCGCCGGGACGCACAACAAAATGAGAAACTGAAGAGGTACATCTGTATTTTTAAACTCCAAGTCGGAATTTAATCTCGAAACCCAGAGCGATGAGAATTATTCATTTAGCAATCCAGGTGAAGATATTGACGTAGTTTAGATAAATTGGTGAAACTAGTTTATTTGCACGACGACGCGACGTTTAACTAGACTAAGACGCTGGAAATAGATCATCTAGATATCTGGCTGGTAAATAAATATGAATCACAAATTTACGCTTCAAATGTAAATTATTTGAGGTGTGAAATAGTTCTGACTGATGCGTTGAAACATTGGCTAATCGTCAGCATGAAAAGCAAAACAACAAAGCAAAAAGTAACTCTCGTCGAAACCTTAACAGGGAAAGTTTGAGCTTCAGCAATACTTCTATTTTAATTTTAAAAACCTTTACAGCCTTACTTAGAACAGATCCGTTCCCGAAAATAACATAAACTGGCAAGTACAGCGAAACCTTATCTTCGTTTTGGAAATACTCCAAAAAAGTTGCGAAAAAATAATCTAAACTTGGAAAGCGTACATCTGGCAACTCCGTTCTACCTAAGTGAAAAGTTAGTTTGAAAATTACGGGGAGACCGGAGTAAAAAAAAATCACCTCGTGTTAAGAATATAAGAGGCTTAAAAAAGCGGAAGCTGGATTCTCAAAGTGTGGTGAGAATTCTCTCTAGGACCGATGTCACAAAGTTTTTCCATTCGCGTTCCTTCGAAAAAGTTGACAAGTGTGTCAGGTCGGAAATTAAATGGTTCCGTATGGTTGAATTTTATGATTGCACCGAAAATAAAGGTGGCTAAAGTTAACATTTATGTCTGAGTTAGTGTGTTAATGAAGCATAGTAGCTTTGGGAGAAACCCATAGAGCTTTTAATGTTCAAAAAAGGTGTTTAGATAGGATGGTAAAGATTTTATTTAGTACCTATCTATTACTCATTTCAAACTCCTTAAACGATGCTGATGATAATTAAGCCAAAACTGCTCGATTTTATAAATCATTTTAAAATTTTGTTTTTTAACACCAATAAACATAATGGTTTCGATAACAACACTAATAATACTAACAAATTCATTAGTGTTTTTAAAAAGTTTCATTACATAATTTTGTCGGTTCATTTTGTTCCACGGTTTCCCAAAATTCGGGCAATTCCTCGTTTGATTTAGGGCAGGTGTGTCGGATATAACTTCTTACGTGAGGTTTTTTCCTAAAACTTAGGAAACTTTGTATTTCAAGTTTTTTTCGAATGTGGATCGGTAACTTGTTCTGACGACGTATTGATAAATATTTTCGGTTGATAGTCTACTTGTGGTAACAACTCTCAGTTGACAAAACTTGTTTTTTTTATATATTTCATACTAAACTGAGAAAAGAGAGAACTCTTAATACTTGTTTAAAAAAAAGTTACGAAAGTAATCTATAGTTTCACCCCAAGACCAATAAATCAAGATCAAGCAAGTTCTGTCACTGAAACTCTTCCGCTAAATGCTCCGATGAAACATTAATATTTTCTACAATCATAAAGTCTTAAACGGCAGCGTGAAACTGCGCGTGACATTCAAAGAAAAACTTAGCAAAACGGAAATCAAACAACTTCACTTTTCTCCACTTTTCTTCAATTGTTGGTGGAAATTTGTTGGAACAACTAGCAGGTACCTAGTTTTCCAGTTGTTTTGTTAATTTTTCATTGCTGCAGAGTTGTTGATTCACAACTTGTGGAACTTCCACCGCGGGGTGGAAGCTTTGTTATTACGCTCAATTTTAAAGTGAGATTGATTACTTTTACTGTCTTTTAGACGGCGGCAAGAACTCAAAAAAGTACTACGACACATTTGTTGTACTTTTCGCTAATATCAGTATCAGTAAAATTTTATCAGTAGATACATCCAAACCCTTTTTTTTAAAAGTAATATAGCTATAATACCATACTCGAATGTGTATGTTACTTTTCCTAAGTTATATGGATAACGCGTAAGATAATCATTATATAACTTTACGTAAGGACTTACTTAGGTGCGCCAGCTTGTTAACTTTGAAGACCTGAAAAGAGACAGCTAAAATAAATAAAATAAAAAACCAAAACCCAAATTCAAAACACCCTTTTCAATCTCGCTGTTATTTTCAATTCACCGCGCGCAGATGTTTAAAAATAATCGCGGCGGCAACAATGATTGCTGTCAAACTGTCAGTGTCGTCACAATTATCGCGACAAACAATCTGCCTAATCATTTTCTTGGAGACACAAAGTGGGGAGTGTAAAATGACAGCCCCCTCCCCGCAACAAAGTATTTACGCTGCCTCTACACGGCGAAATATTTACGTCGCCTTCATAGTCTTAGAGCGGTGGCACACGAGCGGTGCCGGTGCGTTGCGCTGTTGCTGCGACGACTGAGCGATAACACGGAGCTTTTAAATATAAATTATACCCTAAGCCACACGGGCGTTAAAACAGCGTGCAGCAACGGAACGCGCGTGAAGTGGAAAAAGCGACGTGACAGACGAAGCGGGGAAGGGTAATGATGGAACGACAACGCAGCGCCGCGCAGCAATCATAGATTGTTGCGTTGCGACATTGCAGCGCTCGTTTGGCACTCTGTTCGCTGAAATCACTGCGTTGCGACGACGCAACGAACCGGCAACGCCCGTGTGGCACCGCTCTAACGGAATTATAAAATTGTTTGCGTGCCGGGCGTTTTGTTGGAATAATTTGAAAAGTGTAAAGCATGCAGGTAATATTGGAAAAAAAAACAAGAAGTATTTTAATTACGTAGATAATATTTATTTCTTACAATTTAATACTGACTGAACAGTCAATACTTTACTAGCTGTGTCTTGTGATTTTATCTGAGTTTATTTAGAGAGAAAAAAAATTAAACAGCTATTTTGCTTTTTGCGAATTTTCACCGTAAACGCAGCGCAGGAAAGCGTGATGCTATATAGCCTTCCTTCCGACTAATGGATTATTAAACAAAATTATTTTATTAGTATCGATGGAATGACAAAATATGGGGTAGAGGGGCATCAAATGCTGATAATGCTGATAAAATACAAGTAAGAAATTATTGGAATTTCAAAGAAGGACAAACAAAGCCTACAACGATAATGAATAAAACGGCCAAAGTAAGGTATTTGCAACCCCCTT
The DNA here is from genome assembly GCA_916618145.1 of Emmelina monodactyla. Classification (NCBI taxonomy): domain Eukaryota; kingdom Metazoa; phylum Arthropoda; class Insecta; order Lepidoptera; family Pterophoridae; genus Emmelina; species Emmelina monodactyla. The sequence goes on from OU745300.1 coordinate 2,315,140, forward strand.
TGTGATGAATTCAGCTGATGCGGCGACGGCTGACAGTTTCACTTTTAGAAACGAGGGCTCGGTGGTATCTCATCGCGGGTCAAATGATACTTTAAAATTAAAGCAAAGGATCGGCTAGAATGTTATGAATTCATTGTTAGAAGAATGTTAAGAAAATAGGCACAAAGTTGGAAGAAACTTAAAAGAAACTAATTAGTTTTTGGAAACATTTTTTTTAATGAAACTGCGAATATGTAGTATTATAATTATAAATTAATTATAAATTTTATACCGATTATTAACATGATTTGATACAATAAAACTGAGTGCATGTGCATATCTTATGAGGTTATTTGTAATTTATAGAATTTACTTTAAAACGAATGCAAGGTGCCTCGCCATAAGTAATCTCTTGTACCTATTAAGTTTACCAATTTAATAAAAAAACAGCGGCAGACTATCAGACGCAACAAACACCCTACTAATACTTTCAATATAATTAACAATTCAGTCTGCATAATTAACTTCATACTTTTTCCATTCCAGTGGTGTCTGTGATAATTTATTACAGAAATCTTCGAAATGTTAAATCATTTAGCTATCGCTATTGTTACCACCATGCTCACCTCATAAGACAGATGACACAGACGGGCGGTTGATTACACCGCTCGCTGCTGTAAGCGATTCTCTACACTCGTTAGAGAGATGTTGAGTTGATGCCTGTGTCACGAATTTACTTACTTAATTTTATTTTTAATATTATAAATATTTAAATTGAATAAGTTTTTTGAAAGTTACAGAATCACTCCGCTAATCAAATTACAAAAATATTTGTATGTAATATAAAAAAGGAATAAATTAACTATTATATTTACCAAGCTTAAGAGAGAAGCAGAAGTAATGAAGAAAAGACATAGTTCTACAACTTCAAAAAAGTATTAAGTTAGTCAATTTAATTTCTACACAAATTGAATAACACTTCTAAAAATTTTTCTGTTACTAGGCGTATTTTGTTTTGGACCTTATTTTCCGTTGTTAAACTTTTGTGCATTTTGTGACTAAAAAAACTACTTATTAAAAAGGTTCACATTATAACAATTATGTATTATAATATAACATAATATGTATTATAACATAAGTACTTTTGATTTATAAAATTTCTCCAGTTATTCAGTTTTAATAAATTATAGTTCAATTGATAAAGATACAACATGTACTTTTTAACAGATAGCAGATGTGAACATAAAGTATTGAAGTTTATATTAAACGTTTAATTCATGATCACTAAAGGTTTAAGTTAAAACTGACAAAACTTTGAAATTTTTCATTATTATTAGAAATTATAGGAGGGTTCTGTATTTTGTCTAAAATGTGTATATGTTCGATTAAGTTGAAGTATTTAGAATGATTTTCGCATCAAGTATGGATTTTTACAAAAATAAAAAGCTCTTTAGGATTTGTTGTTTTCCCGAATTATTATTATTATGTAGAGCTTTCAATGCCAATTTTATTTTTAAAAAAATCGATAAGGACCATAAATTAGAGCGAATTATAATAGTATAAAAGTACAGTTTACAACGAAACTTTCTTTAAAAGTACGTTATAATAAGCATTAAGAACCTACACATTACATTTGCACTCGCAAAAACACTGTGATTTGCAAAATCACTGTTGTCGATACGATAAGAAGACATAAGGTGAAATTCTTAATATGAAATTCTTATGTTTTTAAATTAAATGTTAATCTTACCTATCTGTAACAAAAAACTATTACTAATAAACAAAAGTACCAACAAAGATTTAATTATCCTATCACATCACTTTTAGGGTAGGTATCAAAATGATGTATAGTCTGGCCACCGAGAGAATGCGTTTGTGACACATGCCATTAGTGTTGGGGTAAAAAACAACATTGATAACTTATTTTTCAATCAACAGAAAAAAAACTTGCTCATCTTATTTATATTTTATTTATAATATAAAAATAGTTTTATGTGGTTACGAGTTAAAATCTAGGTGAAATAATAAAAAACAAAATCGAAACAGTATTGTTTTATTGTAGGAACGTAAATAATTAGATTAAAGATATTTGTATAACGTTAATTTTTAAGCTAAGCCCAAGATGGAAAAGAACTAGCAAGAAAATCCAACTGCTGCCAAAGTTTTTACAAAGGAAACTCAATAGCATTGTATTGGCATAAGTCTGATATTATAATATGATATGATAGTATGATATGGTATAAGTCTCAGCACCCGATTACCGTACTGCAGAGCCAATTCATCTATTTCATATCGAACATTTGCCGATTTATTTTCTTTCACTAACCGCAATAGTTATGCTTCAAGCATGCCCATATTTACGTCGGTATCATCTATACTAATATTATAAAGCTGAAGAGTTTGTTTGTTTGTTTGAACGCGCTAATCTCTGGAACTACTGGTTCGAATTTAAAAATTATTTTTGTGTTGAATAGACCATTTACCGAGGCAGGCTTTAGGCTATATAACATCACGCTGCAACTATTAGGAGCGAAGAAATAATGGAAAATATTAAAAAAACGGGGAAAATTATTCATCCTTGAGGGCTTCCGTTGCGTGCGCTGCGAAAACGGTTCTAGATACTAAAAATATATGTATGAAAGAATTAAGGGAACTTTTTACCGCGGGAAAACTTCGCATTCCCACGGGAAACCGACTTCTACGCGAACGGAGTCGCGCGCGCACACTAGTGTTTTTATAAACAAGCTACTAATTCTGCTTTTTTATTAGCAATTGATTGATTTAAAATTGACTGATATTTTTAGCACATCCCTACGAAAATATCATAAGTAGTGTTTGTTGTTTATATTTTTAAAAATACATATTTTATCAGTAATTATTACCCTTACAGTAAGCCCTCAGTTATAAAATTTAAAATCAGTGTGTCTTAATATCATTTTATTGCTTATTATTTGTTTGTGGGGTCAAAATAGACGACTTTTTTTTTGTTTGTTTACGTAGACGGCCTTTCAAAGTTCCCTCGTTATTTCAAACACAATGTGTCAGGAACGCAATCTCTCGGTGGCCGGACAATAATCGCATTATTGTAACGAAACTGACAGAAGACTAGCATTCCTGAATATTTGCTATCGGCATTCGTTGCTAGAAACGGACAGCTAATTGCGACGAGTGACAGTCAGTAGATTACAGAAACCTAGCAATCAATTTGTGACATCAACATATTTATTCTCTAACCCATTTTGATTAGTTTTATGTGTAAGTACCTAAATACATACCTTTTATATCAAAAACTATGGATAAACTCCTACTGAACCTAATCTTTAGTCTTTAGAACTTAGGACTTCAAATCACGGTTCACTGCCCGAACTCAAACGAATTACGACACTAAAATTTCGTACAAAATAAAATCAAAAAGACTACATAAAATAAAAAAAAAACACAAAACACAAATATAAACTAAAATTTTAGTCACATCTCTTTGCCATCTGACTTACATCTGACAAAAATTGGAAGTCATGTCAACGATTTAGTTTTTATTTTTGTGTCAATGAAATAAGGATTTATTTGAAAGTACCTAATGTTGACATTGGCAAAAATATATTTAAAAAGTCTGAAGAAAGAAAACAATTCAGCCAAATATAGCAATAATAGGAGATAACTCATAAAAATGCAAATCGGTGCCCAAAACTTCGTAACGGCATTTTAACGAAGTCAAATTACGTTTTGTCATCATGATAGGGTTGTAACGCATTTTATTTATTTATTGCTATTTTTCGTATTCGTTTAAGTTAGGAGATTAATATTTAAAGTTATTCGGTCCATAAAAGATTGATATGAGCGTTTGATTGAATGAGAAATTGCAAGTTTCAAGCGGTTAATTGATTCTTAAAATGTACTATTGGCAGACGAGAACCATATGTGCTTGCCATTGTTTATAGTATTTATGAACAAAGATTTAGCTCAATAAAAAATAAGCTTTCATATTTTCCAAGAGAAATATACTCTTACGTCATATTTTAAAAAAAATCGCATGTAGGTATTCATCAAATTATTATTTTATATTTCCATTTTGCAAAAATGAAAGCACATTGCTCAACGTAAGTAATTGTTGATAAAGCCTTATGAAATGTCTACTCTTTATAAAAGGAAACGAATACTAAAAGGCATTTTCTTTAAAATGTACGTGAAGCAAGTCCCTCAAGCTTGATATCTAACCTGATTGCATCCCAAATTGTTCATGAATAAATAATATCTCTGAGAGGAAGCACTTAAGGCAAAGATTTTTGTTAGATTGATCGTCATCGTCAAGTTATAAATGAGTTGTGCAGTTGTTTTGCAGATTCTTTTGCGGAAATAGAAAGTTTTTGGTAAAATAATAAAATGATAAATAAATAAATAAATAAAATATCCTGCAGATTAGTAGCAAGTGCTATGTTAGAAAATGTTCTACAGTTTATGAGCAGGAATCATATAGGTATCTCTAAAACCAAAAAACTTGAAAAATTATAGATTTAACCACTTCTTCTCATTTGTTTTCAGTAGACATTTAAAAAGTTATATCAGATTTCACTTTACTATTATCATATTCAATTTTATATGTTCTTCTATTTGCGTTACTAATATGTCAAATAGTTAAGGACAAATTAATCGTAAAATTTGTTATTTTAGCCTTAGTTTATCAAACTGCCGTTTGTTCTGTATCTCCGAGACCGATTCATAATAAGTTGTAAAATTTATAAATTCGTAAGTTCACATTTTCGTCTGATAGTGAAAAACTTAATTGAATTTCTTTAAATATAATTTTATTGTACAGTAATTGTTCAACGTATTTTTTTGCCACTCGCACTCCATACGCTTTAAATGTACAGCCAATCATTAAAATATCCTTTTATTTTTGTACTTACTCTCATTTTAACAATATTTTTTTTAATTTAAATTAAACCATACTTCATTCATTCTCTTACATTCATAAAATGCATATATTAAAAAGGCTATCTTTTTTAAGAAAAAGAAACACCCAGAAGCAAAGTTCGTGTACATTAATGAACAACAATGATCTTGAAATGAATTTAAAAAAACCGTTTGGATAACGATAATGATTATCATAAAATCGCATTATTAGGTTGTCAAATGTCACTTCACAGCCCTCCTGTTAAAACCAACTCATTACCAAACATCCTTCCCGACCAACGCCTAGAAAAGTCGACTAATCGACCAACATATTATATCCGACCCGTAGCCATTAATATTGGTATCGGTCAATACTTGGTATGTACTTATGTGTCACCGTTTCCAAGTTACTGGAAACCAAACTTCATCAAGAATTGACCGTTTGCTATCGATCCGATAGCCCGTCGTACGGTAGCCATATGCTAATTATATATGGAATGGTATTGGACGGATTCTATCAAGGCTTATCATAGACATCGCTAGGGTTAGTTATAAATTATACGAAATATATACAATGTTTCCTAACATAAAAAATGAGATTTGGTACGTGATAAAAGATAAATATCGCATGATTATTATTGGTCTTCGCTCTCGCTCTTTCGTTTTTACGTGTAATATTGCATGTAAAAACGAAAAATAAATAAAAATAAAATATTTGTTTAGTGAGCAAAATAATGTTTCTTTATTCGAGCGTATAAGACAGTCAAAATGTTTTTCGAAATAGCGTCGTTCGCGACTACAACATTCAACTTCATAAACTTTAGAAACTATGAGGCAGCGGTGAAAAAAATCGCACCAGCGTGTGTCGAAACAACGACATTCGAAACTATGTAGCGAACCCTTAAAAATATAGTCTCTAGAAATAGCTATAGCTAGTTACTTTCTTATCCTTATTGGGCTTAGAGAAAAAAATAATTGAATAAACTATGAAATAGAAACAAAAAAATCACTTTTTACTTTAGAACAATACAAAGTATCAGAGATAGAACTTATTTGGCCTAGTGTGAAGCCTCGAGAAGAGTCAGGAAATAATATTTAGCCCAAACTACTCCTAGAACAGTAATTATTCAATGTCTTGTATTCTATATTAAGGATAATGAACTTCCTACTTGTCACTCTGGAGTCCCTAATTGAAATAATAAATTGCATTTTCATCGACTATTTATAATTTCAGCGTCTGCTTATTTATTACGATCTTATAGACCAAACATTTATGCTAAGATAGTTATCAAGATAGACATTTAAGCGAGGATTATTCGCAGTAAAAAATGAACTTTATTATTAGATATTTACCCGTAAAATAAAGCCTGATCTTAGACTAACGTTTAAAACAATAAGGCCCAATTGCAGGGAACGTTTTAACCTCGGGTAAGCTAACTCAGATTTAAATGGCGCCACCATCGATTGTAATAAGAAGTAGTTACAATCGATGGTGGCGCCATTTAAACTTGAGTTAGCTAACCCGAAGCTAACCCGAGGTTAAAACGTTCCCTGCAATTGGGCCTAATAGATATATTTCCTAATCTAAATATAGGATTATTTTGACTTAATATTTCCATTAAATGCCGAAATATCTCGTTAACCCTTCTTAAACAGAATCATTAAACGCGACGTTTCACAAATTTCTCTAATTTACTCCGATTTGCTTTGAAAATCAATACAAACTTTGTTTCTGTAAATTACTTCTCAAAATCTGTCAGTTCCTTTGCTGATAATAATATCCCGGGACAAAGTTGTCGAACGTTTGTATTGAAAACTTCAGAGTTACTGATGTTTCACGGGTAACTTTCTACCAAATTGCTCTCTATAAATTAAAAGGGAATTTTAACATAAATATTATGAGTTCGCTTTAGTTTTGAAAAGGCTTTGTATTTGTAGAACCGTAACGAAAAATAGTTCATCCGTTGAAAAGATCCATGTTGTTACCAAATGCTTCAAAATTATTCATTTCAAAAAGTTATTTGCTTAAGTGGTTCTGGAAGCTTGATATAAAGGCTTTTAAATACCAGAATAATTATCTCTTGAAAGATAGTCATAGCTATCAGACTGATATTGAAATAGAAAACGGACGCAATAGTTACACTGTTTACAGTAAGGGTGAAATTGCATTCGAGAGCTTCGTTAATAGTTTAATTACAAACAGCAACAACAAAGTCGTCATATAATCAACTGCTAACTGTCCACCCAGAATTAACTGCATAGCGGAGTTTCCACAATTGCTGAACATTTGGCATGCACTATCTTGTCACTACTAATTGTTTTGGGAACCAGCCAAGAAACATACTTACCACTGCATAGTTAACACTTTGAATATTGGGCAATTTAATTACTTTATTTATAAATTTAATTAAGCAGAAAATTGTGAATACAATTTATTGTTTCTACAAAATAGACTTTATACTGTTTGAGGTTTTGTTGTAATAGTTCTCCACCAGACAATTACTTGGGTTTATGTAGCTGCCTGAACTTTGTGTGATCAAAATAATGCTGTTGTACTTTTATTTTACTGCCAAGAATGTATGAAGTGGGTAAGAAATGTAGATGTTTCGTTGCAAAAATAAAAAAGAATAAAACAGAACAATGATTACTGCATTTGAAATGTTGAATAATGTTTTGTTTTGTCAGTGAGCTTTTCAGTTCTGGTGTTTGACTTGAAAAATATCTGTGTACAAATAGAGCTTGTAATTTTTACACAGAAGCCACGTCTGTGCAGCGTTATACTACGGTTTTCTGAAGTCTTTTTGCGGCAAAAAAGTTGTTGCATTTGACATTATTTTTTATGTAGAAGGCTTCTAGATTTTGTATGCCTAAAATTACATAGTCTCAAATATACACTTTTTTATTCTTAATTTTTTATTCAAAATGTCAAATAAATAAATATCATCAAAAGAGTTCCCCGTCTATCAAGAACATAAACCCCGACCTACACCTATCATCGCCGCCTAAAAATTCTCCTAATGACGTCATCAGTATTTAGGCGTATGATTCCTGTGCACCATTCGCTTGAAATGCACGACGAAAATAATTATTTTCGAGGTCACATCAAACCCACGCGATCACATTTTATTTCCCTCCGTGCAAAGAGTTAATACTGCAATAATTTTGCAGAGAAAACGACTTTGTTTGTGGACGATTCTTGATCGAAAAATCCGAAACGCATTATTTAAAGTGATGTATGCGCAAGAGTGGCCGGTCGATTGCGTTGGCATATTACCAGTGATTGTAGACTGATAGCAAAGAATTGGAGCCTTTCTAATGATGTTAGGTTAACTTTATCTTGGACATTTATAGAATTGTACCCAATTCTTGTTATCTTTGATCGCATTAGTAAATTTTGGATAGTTGAGCATTTTGTCATCATGACATGAAATACGAAGTGTAAAAAGACTGCTTCTGAAAACAAAACTGGGCATTGCTAAAGTGGTACTTAGTTAGATTAAAACAAGAAAAACTTTTTTTTCTAATTGTGCCGACTTGAATTTGAATATTTAGATATCAGTATTATTTCAAATTAAATAGTGTTTTAATTTAATTTGCATCGGTCCTGGGCCATCAGCTGATGTGTGAGCGTTGACGTCATTAATATTTTTTCAATTATTAATATCAATTTTTTTATTGATTTTTCTGGGCATTCTGTTAGTTATATTTATATTCTGTTAGTATATTTAATTACTTTATTTAGATAAAAGAATAAATTGTTTTAGGCTTCGGAAATAAATAAATAAATAAATCTTCAGACTGACACACCAATTATACTTCGTTGCTGCGTCCTACGAGATTCAAGAAACCTGTAGTACGTTTTCTGCTGTACTGCATCATCACACGATTTTTAGATCCTATTTTAAATAAAAATAAAATCGAATATTGACTCAATACCCAGCCACTACTATCGTAGCCGGTGACGGATGGCGCTGCAATCATTCGTTTTCCGTGTGATGCATCATCCGCGTGTGCGCTGTTAAAATTAAGTTAAAAAATAGTGAAATTAAGTAAATTCTATCATATTTGTTATAAAAATGGGTAAAAGAACCAGTGAAAAGACAGATGATGATATTTCTTATTAGAAAGAAAATTAAACGATTGCAAAGTGAGTTGTGACGTCAAAAACCTCCGGATGGTTACCAAACAGAAGGTTAGTAACGTTTAATTATGTACGTTCGAAAACTAAATATGATGCTACCTAGTGGGCTGTGCGATTCGTAAATTACAAACTTTGTGTTGAAAAAAAAAAAATTATACGGCCATGTAGTTTTGTCAAACATATTTTTGAAACCTAACGGTTAATTGAAGGCTAAATTTAAAAGAGATAAAATATCTCAACGTATCAATATTTTCTCAGTAGTGGCACAAGATGCCATCCGGAAATATTTTTTACCTACCCGCATATTTTTGATACTTTATTTATCATTTTATTAATTTTTTCCTAAGGGGTAACACGCGATGTTATCCGGAAATTATTTATTTCCTTAATAGGGTGGCACGTGATGTCATCCAAAAAATAAAAATTTTGCTGAGTTGAGAAATTTATTCATATTTAACATTTTATTTCCTAAGAGGTAACACGCGATGTTATCCGGAAATAACTTCTTTATTTTCTTAATAGGGTGGCACGTGATGTCATCCAGAAAATAAAAATTGAGCTAAGTTGAGAAATTTATTCATATTTAACATTTTATTAATTTATTTCCTAAGGGGTAACACGCGATGTTATCCGGAAATAACTTCTTTATTTTCTTAATGGGGTGGCATGTGATGTCATCCAGAAAATAAAAACATAATGAACTAGGGGAGAACCTAGTTACACCCAGACACGAGCCAATATCGATAAACCATTTTTACGAAATTGGCCCGACCGAACCCGGAACCATCCGCTTAGCAGTCCGGTATACAGGGTGTCCCAAAACTCGACGTCAACCCGAAACCGGGTGACAAGGCAAGTCATGCTGGTTATCAGAAAAATGTTTAAAAAAATCTAAGTCACGTGTTCTCAAAATTATTGGCATTTTAAAAAAACACGCAAAATTTCACACCCTGTGACAGTGTTTTTGCTGCTGTTGCCACAAATGTTCACTTTTGGAAACTTTTTTTTTTGATATGTAACCCTGAATAATGCTTCTCTAAACTGTTATCAACATTTCAAATCTAGCTCCTCGAGATTGCATAAAAATAGGACTTATTTCCAAGAAAAAAATTAAAAATTAAAAATGGCCTAGTTTTAACTGTCTGCATTGAAAAAAAATTGTATTACGCGAGTTTGGCAAGTTGTGTCAAAAGTTGGCGCATTTAGTAAGGATCCCAAAATGGTATGACACGTGGTAAATTGTAGTTGCTATCATGAACAAAAAAAAAAATTCGTAAAAATCCAGTGTTCAACAATTTTTTCTTACCTGGTTAAAAAATATTCTAATGGGCCCAAGGTTTTCCAAAGAGTCGTAAATTGTAAGTAGTGACAAAGGAGTCTTTCTAGGAAGTGTAAGCGAGATAGTATTTGTGCTAAAGTGATTGAGTGAGACGGAGAGAGTCACCTTCTCAAGTGCGAGCGAGACAGGTATGGACGCTAAAGTGACTGAGATGGAGAGAGTCATTTTACCAAGTGCGAGAGAGACAGAGAGTGACGCCAGGTATTCGCTATTGTAGATACACATTACAAACCAGTCAGTACGTTACGTTCCTTCGTTTACTGCGCTTGTTTTCGTATTCGTTTGTGTTGATTTCGTACTGTTTACTTTTGGCTATGTTTATGGACTTGTGATTGCTTGCGATTTAGATTCGGACTGTTTGTTTTCTCTTAACGACGACCTTTGCTTTCCTCTGGACTATTGTGTGAGTGTGTGACAAGTGCCGAGATGTCTTCGTATACCACTCGCGAATACGCTAATATGCACCTTATTTATGGTGAGTGCAGGTGTAATGCCAGTGCTGCTGCCAGACTTTACCGCGAAAGGTACCCAAACGCTGCTCGTTACCCCGATTATCGGGTGTTTACGAATGTGCATCGGTTGCTCTTCTCAGAAGGCCGCCTCCCAAATCAAACGCATGGTGGAGGCAGACCCACCAACCCTATGGAAGAAGAAGTTCTACAGGCTGTCGAAGAAGACCCAAGTACTTCAGTAAGAGCTATTGAAACGAACACCGGAGTGCCCAAAAGTTCAGCCCACCGTATTTTAAAAAGAAATGACCTACACCCATACCACGTACAGCGAGTACAGACATTATTACCCGGTGACTACCAAAATAGGGTGAATTTTTGCCGGACGATATTGGAGAGGTACAGAGATGACCCACTTTTTCTAACAAAAATTTTATGGTCGGACGAATCAACTTTTAAAAAGGACGGCTACGTGAACATGCACAACCTGCATGAATGGCGTGTTGAAAACCCTCATTTAACGAGACAGGATCGGTCCCAGTACCGATTCAAAGTTAACATGTGGACCGGAATTTTGAATGGCAAAATAATTGGTCCTTTTGAGTTGCCTGATGCATTAACTGGCGAGGTTTACTTAGACTTTCTTCAAAACCATCTTCCAAATTTATTAGAAGACGTGCCGCTAAGCATTTACAGAGAAATGTGGTTCCAACAAGATGGGTGCCCAGCGCACTTTGCTCGCCCCGTAAGAGAGTACCTCTATGAAGAGCTTCCTGGGAGATGGATCGGGCGGGCTGGACCAATCTCGTGGCCGGCCCGTTCACCGGACTTGAATCCTTTAGACTTTTTTTACTGGGGAGCTGTTAAAGAAAAAGTTTACGAGAAGCCCATTGGGAGTGAACATGAATTACGGCAGAGAATAGCTGAAGCAGCTCAATTTGTAAATAATGGACGATACGCTAGAAAGATAGCTTGATCTTTTTTAAAAAGATGTCGCGCTTGTATTGCCGCCGAAGGAAGGCATTTCGAACACTTATTATAACATTTTAAGAATTATTGTAAATTTTATTAATAAACATTGCTATTAAAATTTTGTTTTATTTAAAATTGAAACCTTTAACAATAAATGCTTATTCCAATGCACACACTAAAAAAAAAAATTAAAAGTGAACAATCTGTTCATTCAATAAAGATAGACGAGTACATCAGTACAATGTACAATTCAGTTAAATTTAATCAGTGTGTAAATTGGAAGCGGCTCCAATGTAACCAACGATAAGCTTTGCAATTTTAACCAAGTAAGAAAAAAAGTTAAAAATGGGTTTTCATGGAAATATTTTTTTTTGTTCATGATAGCAGCTACAATTTGCCAAGTGTCATACCATTTTGGAATCCTTACTAAATGCGCCAACTTTTGTCACAACTTGCCAAACTCGCGTAGTACAATTTTTTTTCAATGCAGACAGTTAAAACTAGGCCATTTTTAATTTTTAATTTTTTTCTTGGAAATAAGTCCTATTTTTATGCAATCTCGAGGAGCTAGATTTGAAATGTTGATAACAGTTTAGAGAAGCATTATTCAGGGTTACATATCAAAAAAAAAAGTTTCCAAAAGTGAACATTTGTGGCAACAGCAGCAAAAACACTGTCACAGGGTGTGAAATTTTGCGTGTTTTTTTAAAATGCCAATAATTTTGAGAACACGTGACTTAGATTTTTTTAAACATTTTTCTGATAACCTGCATGACTTGCCTTGTCACCCGGTTTCGGGTTGACGTCGAGTTTTGGGACACCCTGTATATGTATACCGCTGCACCACATAGATCGCCGAATGACATGAAATGATCTGTTAACACCCATTATATAGACCGTTTAATGAGGTAGATAAAAGTTAACGCGAATTGGTTGATTTAAAAGTATGTTTTAAATAGAAGTTAGATTATATAAGGACTTAGTTAGATTATATAACAAAAGTGGAGCAGTACTGTTTCCGCATGTATCCGAGATAAGGAGATGCATGTGCTATTTGTGTTGATACCAATATTACACTTAAGTACAATAATATATCGTGAGGTATAGTCAGCTCATTATTCTTAAAATTCTATATGAAATCGACCCTAGAATTAAATTATTTTTGTTTTGTTCCATGTTTTAAGCCCTCCCAGTTTTTACAAAAATGAATATTTTGGGCCAATAATAAATATTTTGCGTAGCATAAATAACTCATTCATAGATTCAAAACCACTACTTAACGAATGACTCCCCAAAAAGTGCCAAAGTAAATATTTCAATACAACTTTGGGATTACGTTTAAGCAGAATAAACGCAGTCGTATGTTCATATAAACGGCCTTTGCAATCAATTAGATAAAGAGAGCTAAGTACCCACTAACCGAACGCAGTGACCTCCGTGTCAGCCGATAACTTCATAGACCGTTCCGTTGTAACTTACACTACACTTACTAACTGTACTATACCTACCTTATATTGCAAAATATATAAAATATAATTATTTCGAAAGTTTTCTGATGCAATTTGAATTGTGTATAAATCGAAATAATACAAATTTCATATTCATAGCTGAAAACTATAGTTACACTGAGATGTTGATAAATATAAATAAAAGTGTTTTGCTAACCTTACCGATATAGTTTAGTAAACGATTTACAACAAAGCAGCCTTAATTCAGTAAAAACCTTTTAAAAAGTATAAAAGCTTGTCAGAGCCTCATCGTTAACTTATTAACACTTCGCGTTTATAATATGCTTCAATTAAATATAGTCAGTTATTTTATTTTAAAATTATTATTGATTGTAAATTATATGTAATTAAAACAGAAATATCAGTTGGAGCGAATAACTATGGTTTGTATTAATTAGTGTAAAACACACTGCGAGCCTTCTATGCGGTTATGATTGTGATGTCCAATTGTTTTGGATAAAAGCTTCAATGAAATCAACGAAATGGAAATGGAAATTATTTTCATTAGTTTCAAATTTCATTTTATGTTTTTCCGAAATTAATGTTTTGTTTATAAACAAAATGGCCTTTTGGTAACTTGTGTGAATATTAAATTAGATTTACTTTCAGTTGAATGGGTTTTCCTGAAGGTACGAGGTATTTTCCCGCGACAAAAAGAACACCAGAAGCTATTTAAAGTCACAGTTGCTTCGTTAATAAAAAATTAGAAGATTAAGCTAAGTATATTGCATTCCTTTAATCGCACTAACAAAAAACTTCATAAACTCAGGAAGAAACCCACATAAAGCGATAATTGAGTTACAATCAGCAACTTTTACCTTCCAGTGAGATCCAATCCCCCAAAGTTCGGGAACACTTAACGATAAATCACAACACAGCACAACACACACAAACACAATCCACTAAATCGTGATCACATTTGGCAAACAACCTGAACAAATACCTCTAATTAGAGGAGTTTGTTAACCCAAACTTTTACCACCAAAACCACGTGTTGAATGAAAAGCGCGCCAATCACGGAAAAATAAAAAAAAACTATTTTAACAGGCAAAGACCGACACGCGCAGCCGGCTACACTTTCCCTCCTACTGACAACTGAGTGACCGACCGCTAGTTATATTTACCCTACAATACACCTTATTAAAAATATACATTTTAATTCGAAGACAGATCAAAAATTAATCGTCAGTTCCATGTGATGAGTGAGACTGAAAAAAGTCAGCGTATTTCAATTTAACGGTATGCCGCGTTCTATTTTTGAATTTGGCTAAATGCGACGCTCGTGCCATTTTGTTTTCTAGTGAAAGGTGATTTGCAGTATTTTTAAATTGACCTTTATTTTTAAATAACTATCGGACGTTAGATCAGAGGGGTTCGTCTCATTGATCTTGATCTAAATAATAATTTCAACCTCATTTGAATTTGTGGATGGAGATGAAATTTATACGAAATTATAGGAAAGTAAATTATACTGTATCATGTTAGTATTTTGGTTAGTTTAAAAAAAAATCGAATTTTAAATAAATAAAAAATAGAATTTAATCAATTGCGTAAAAACATTTTTAAATGAAAACACAATAACACGTCAAGCTCACGTCGTTAAATCTTTTACAAGTTGAAAAAGTAAAAGGTAACTCCTTCATGTAACTCCTTATATTAACGCGATCATTATTAATTGAAGTTTAACTCATTTTAACGGGTTTAACGCGTTTATTATATTATTTTTATTTTTACTTTATTAAGTCTTCCTACAGGTTTCCACCGCTCGTTTTTTTCACCAAAAATAGAAAAAAAAAACGATTAAAAAGTCTACAGCAAGTTTCTTGCTTATAAATATTTTCCCTCATTTTTTACATGCCGTATAAAGTATTAAAGTGCTTTATCTAGACTTATTAAACAAATATTTTACATGTAAGCCTTATACCTTCGTCCATTACAATGCTGTGTGGGGCCAAAGTAACTTGCCTGTAGAATCAATACTACCTTACATAATTGATCATTCCAGCTCGTTCCGAGGTCTATTTATATCATTTGAATGGTAATTTTGTATGTTACCGGTTTTATTGATCGAGCTTACGAATGGACATAGTATGGGGTGTGGGTTTCAAAGAAGAATTCGATTGGTCAAGAGTTTTATATTTATAGACGTTAATAATCGTTTATAGGAATGGATCTCTAAATAGTTTAAAGATTCTGCTTTTGAAAACCTTAAGAAAAATAAAGAATAAGTTTAATCAATTTAATTCTGACTCCGTATATCTTTATACCATTACGTATAAATTCTATTCGACTAATAAAGTAACATCAATCAGTCAACAATACACAATTAAACATTAATTTAACAACCAGTACTTAGACTTAAACCATTTTGTTTATCTTCTAAAGTTGATCGTATTTGTTCTCGTTGACACCTAATCGAGTCAGTTTATGATTTTATGGCAGATGTTAAATTAATTTAAAAAATCACCTACCCTTAATTATTTTTATTTATTTTATTACTTCCCTACCCTTATTAAATAAATAACTTAAAAAATACTTCATTTTCAATCCTATACATTTTAATATAAGTTAGCATACCAAAGACTTGCAATCTTAGAAATGCCAATAGCCGTCCGAAGCTATTTATACGAAGTTGCATTCAAAAGGCTTCTTACAATGAGCAAACTTACTGATTGTTGCGGAACGAACGGCTGCGCTGCTGGAGTGTATCGCACATTGTAACGCTGCTAGTTTCTGTAACGAGAAGAGACGAGCTATAGAAATTCATATACGCCTATGTATTTGTATTGCTTATTTATGATTTAGTAACGATTTGTAAATTGGCGATTTACAAGTGTTTACAGCTAGCAAAGTGATCGTTTATGCAGCTCTTTTTGTCTTGCGTGTTTTTTTTTTAATTTTTTTTTTTTTTTTAAATATTGAAGTGACATTGTAGAAAGAAGTAGGGTTTGTCGCACCATCATGTTTTGTAACTTGCCTTAAAACAGCTAACATTATATTATAGTAATGCCAAACCACTGCCACACTAAACGTACACAATCTTCTTAATTACGAACGAACTGAAACATAATACAACGGCCATGTAGATTGGTTCCACAGGTAAAAAAACATAACCTGCTTATCCCAAGTTTCCATACATAAAGAAAAGATGAAATTATTCTTTTATACACAGGTATTTCATTTCACCCAGTTCTATTCAGGAAAATGACGGGGTTTGAAATAATGAGTCGCCGAGGCTTCAACGGGAGATTATCCACTTGCGAATAGAGTGACTTGTAAAATGCGAGGCAACTGTACATTTTACAAGGACCACTCGAATGCTGGGTTTACTGAGCTTTAGGAAAATATCTTAGTAAGTGAAAGGCAATATATGAATTAGTTCAGGTAAGCTAATAATGAGGCAGAGTTTTTATTCGTTTATTTAGTTACGAAGTAATTTTGAGTGAATATAAATAAGCCTATAGAGACGCCTAGTAAAAGGTTAAGCAATTTGTGTTTTTTTGCTATAAACTTTTTAATAATAAGTCAACACTCGTCCTTCCTTAACATTAAATCATATCTGAAAATATCTATTTCTGTAGCAAAAGTAAGAGAAAAAATATCTTTTTTTTCTCAATTATTTGGATAGTTTTCTGAGGGTATTTATCGAAAAGCCTGGCCATTTGCCAACCGGATGTTGTTTCGCCTCGCAGATTTGTTCCGATCGTCCGTTAGTTTTTCAAACACTATCCGTTTCCGGTATCAACAAGAATATGTGACTGAGTAAACAGGAAGTAGGTAACTGTATGAAAGTAAAAGTAAGGCTATTTTTGTATGTATCATATGTTTTTACAGTATTATGAGAATTTTTAAGTAACTACTAACCAGGCAGTCTATTGTAAAGTGATTGGTAATAAAATTTCGTTGGGTTGGTATCTAGACAGGCTATTTTGTAAACAATATAGGTAAATTAGTGGGTATGAGTATCCTTTTTCGTTTTCATTGCTTTAACGATAGTTTCTTTTAAACTAAAATTCGAAACAATGTAAGTATTCATTCAGCTATTCAAGCTATAGTAAGTGTAAGAGTAAGATTCAAGCTTGTTTTTTTTTTTTGACGTGTACTTAATATAATGAAGCTGAATTATTAGTTTGTTTCTTTGATCTCAGGAACTTTTGATTTAAAATTAAAAAAAATATTTTATGTTGTAAAGTCAATTTATTGAGGAAGTCTTAGAATATAACATCTTGCAACAACGAAGATCGAGACTGAAAACTGTTGCAAAAGCGGAGAAAAAACTATATTTACAATAACTGATCATAGCATAATATTGCTGAAAAAGCTTTTTATAGTTTTTACTCTAATTAACGTGGGTAAAATCGCGTAGTACATCTGGAAGTTTATTTGATTCAATTCTGTGTTATTAAAAAAACAACAAAACCTCCCGGCCACATCTATTCAATCACCACGCCCGTTCTGAAATGATTCACTGACGTCACCGCCACTGCCGTAGTTTCCACGAATCCTGTATTTTTGCCGTCGCTCCATCACAATGATGTCCTAAACGTCGAGCGAGATGGATGGTCATAATAAAGTGACCGGGACAGACATCGAACTGGCAATGCGCCAACGGCATTATGCCGGGCAGATATAAAGTTATTATGCGGCTGAGTAAAAAATATACATGAAGGGACAATGTTAAGAAGAAGAGGTTTGGTGTAATGTGTCGTAAAGGTACCTAATTGTTATTTAATTATCTTGCATCACACATAAAAATAAATGATATGTAATTCTTCTTATTAATATAATGTAGTAAACATGGCATTTGGAAAGATGGTAGATATCGTATTCATAAACACAGTCTAAAGCAAAACAGTAGGTATTCATGCCCTTTAAAAACAAGCATATCAAGAAAATATACTTTATATCCTTTCATAATTAAACTAGATAAAGAAGATAATTGTTTAAACAGCCTCAAAGCTTTAAAACACGGCAAGGCTTTTGTGGTAAGGTTTAAAGTTTATTTGGATTATTTATTTTCCCCAAAAATAACTTATTGCTAAAGTAAACTGTATTTTTTTAAAATTATGTATATTACTATAAAAAATAAATATATCTCACTTGTTGGGCACATTACTCCACATTAAGAAGCGGTCCCACGGTTGGTATAAAAAGTGTTCTTATCCATTGTTAAATAACTTTATCATTGCATTTAAAGCATCAATGTTGCTAAGATGTCTTTTAAAAAGAATTACATCTTGATTAGATACTAACAAATATTTTTTTTACTCTCTTATTCGGCACACACACTGTTACTCATATTATTAAGTTACCTAGGTAATTCATTTTCTGTACACATTTGAGGAAGTTATTTTGAGCAGATGTACAATTGGTATATACTTAGTTATGGTTTCTTACAATTAATACAAAATCTTCAGTCATAACAACAGTATGCAAAATATGTACACATTTAATACACAAAACTGTACTTTAAACAATGCATAAACTGTTAATGGTACATTACGGCACCGTAGATTTAAATATATTTTCATTTCTTTTCAGATTTGCGGTACTAATAATGTTCAATGACAGTATTTGTTTATCAAATTACATAAATCACACTAATTGATACTTACCGAGATACAGAATACTCCTGCAGAGGTCAATGTTATTTCACGTTATAACAACCACCCTTTCCCCCCATAAAATAGGTCCAGAACAATGGACCATCCCATAAATTCATTCCTTTTCGATTGCCTTAAGTCTTTCTGAATCGCTCTTTTACGTCCAGAGCTGTGCTACCCATAATGTAGAACAAATTTATAGCCATAATAACGTGCGAACAGGATTTTTCTATCAAAATAACTTAGAATTTAAAACACGTAATGGAAAGTTCAGCAGTTTTTTATGTTTAGTGGGAACATCGGGATTGGGAAGTTTATTACGGGTTGAAATTGAAATATAAGAAACATAACATAGGTATCATTAATCAAGGTTAACGGTTTTCAACATTTTAAAATTCTAGAAGCAGAAGTTCGACTTGCCCTTACCCATTTTTATCCATATTTATAACAATTTTCCCAAGTTAATTTAACAAGAATATAAAAAAAACATCATCGTTTGCGCACTGCCTGGAGTACGTTAAAAATACTGTTGAAACCACCATGTTTCACCGTACGTGTGTACAGCCAAAAAACAAACATAATTAAACCAGTCATTACCAGTATTTGTTTGTACAGACAGCAATAAAAGTTTTAATTACTTTCAGCACTTTTACTTAACTCAACCACCCTCGGATAACCCCCGAGGGGTTAACACATGAGATTCAACCCTTTAAGTTAGACGATCAAACTTACATGGGGTAAGAAATTTGTTTGCTTTAAGAAAACATCACAAGTGTTTGTGAAGAGATTTGGTGAAGAAAAAAATGGATTAGCATTTTATTTAATGCTTTTGTAACTTTAATTGGTGATAATTTTATTTTATGATAATCCCTACTTCCCTACTATATATCCCTACTTAATATTATAAATGCGAAAGTAACTCTGTCTGTCTGTCTGTCTGTCTGTCTGTCTGTTACGCTTTCACGCCTAAACCACTGAACCGATTTTGATGAAAATTGGTATGAAGAAAGAACTGAACTTGGGAAAGGACATAGGGTACTTTTTACCGCGGGAAAACTTCTCATTCCCACGGGAAAACGACTTCCACGCGAACGGAGTCGGGCCCAGTGGCTTAGGCGTGAAAGCGTAACAGACAGAGAGACAGAGTTACTTTCGCATTTATAATATTAGTAGGGATAAACATAGACTGAAAGGATGTGTCCGTGTTCTTGAAACTTAGGAATTAAATTAGGCACGTTTAATATTTAACTAGTATTTTATTTTTAAGGCTTTGTCACTTTGTGCCCTTCCAACCCAACGTCTTAATTCAGAAAACTCGTAATTGAGACAAAAACTCGCTTCAGTAAATACAAAGTTAAATTCGTTTGTGATTAGATTTTCTTAATCTGAAATTGATTACTTAATTCCCTCTCTCAAAGGTACAGTTTTGAAGGTACTTATTTATTCTTCAGGCAATTTAATAGACATTCGTTCAATTGGATAAAGTTTTTGTTTGAATTGTAAGTTTGTCATCAAGAAAATTTAGGAGTCTGTAAATTTAAATAACTTTAGCACTAGTTAGTTGGTAAGTAGAGTGAAAAGGCAAACATTTGTTCTGTGTTATTTTAGCTCATTGCTAAGCTAATAGAAAGAGCAAAGGTATCATCTATATATATAAAAATGAAACCCGTTTTCCTTGGTCACGGCATCACGCGTGAATGGCTGGACCGATTTCACTAATTCTTTTTTTGTTGTATTTGTTATTATTAGGAGAAGGTTCTTACGGAAAAAAATATATAAAGTAGTGCATCATTGTAACGCTAAGGCGGTACGAAGTTCGCCGGGTCAGCTAGTTAACTAATAAAAATGTTTTTTTTACGATAGTTTAAACGAAACATGATCTAGGAACGTATTGAATAACAGCAACGCACATAATGTATTAATCAGCTAATTGCTGGACGAAAACTTCTCCTGATTCTGAGCAGCGAGCATCCATCCACTACCTTTATCAAAAAAATTACAGTTCTAGTGATCAAGGGCGTCCTGCAAATAATTAAATATTTGTATAAATCCCAAGATTTTACGAATCGTTCTAAACTAAAGTTACGCTTATAAAAATTATTTCAATTTTGACACGGACACGAAACCTTATTCTCTGTAGGCCGTTCTAGTAAATTCGCCCCTCATCATATTGAAAAGTACCTCCTTCTGTATGATAGCTACTCTTTATCTCGGATTAAATTTTGCAAATCCCGACTTTGCCCGGCTCGATAGGCACCCAAACAAATATATAGGGAAGGGTTGCCGCATTTAAGGATTTAATGCCAAATTCTGATTTAGTTTTTTGCCTGGCAATTTCCAAGAGGATTTGGCGAGCGTATTTTTTAATTAAGCGTAGGCTTTTGTTACCATTTTTGGAGAGGATTTCTTCTAAGAATTTTTCGACTGTATTATATCCAATAGTCACCTTATGGTACATATATATTTCAATCGAAGCAAAATGAGTATAATGTTTTGTAATTTCGTTCTTTGTTCTTTCCCAATTAACTTCAAACTCCGTTCCAAGCACTGCAAAAGAGGTCAACACAAGTTCGCTTAATTCTTTTAAGTCTGTAAACCCTATAAAGATATAACCTATAAATTCCGGCTAAACAAAACATCTGAATTCCGTTCAGGTAGCTTACAAGAGTAAATAAGTCGGGAGGTAAGCCCACACAATGGTTGCTTGCTAATTTATTGGCCGGTGCTTAAGAAAAGTTTGGCCATTAGAGTCTAAGGTATACGTTCCAGGCAGGTAATGACGCTGAAAGATAGTATTGGTGTTAAATATCTGAATTAGTATTATTAAAGCTATGTTTTGTTAGTACACTTCTTTCTGCTTTTATACTCTTTGAATTGGTCATCAACTAAAATAAATTATATAGCTTGAACATTTTACTAAAGAAAATTGCATAGGGCTTTCAATGTTATCAAAATCCAAAATATTTTGACACTTAAATTTTTTTGCCAATGTTTTTACCGGTATTGATATAGATTGTTTTATTCCCATGGAATACAATTAATAACTTTTAAACTATTTTTAATCGGGATAAAAATACAGATTTCCTATTTCCATAATTAAATTTCAATGTCAATAATGAGCTGAAACCAGGGACCGAAAACCGGTTAAATTAGGCCTACCTTTTATTTCGGTATGACGTCATACCGTTTTATTTCAGTATTTTATTTTTTTAATACACTTAAATATGCATACCTTTAAAATACGGTATGACGTCATACCTTTTCATTTCGGTACCGTATTTTTAAGAATATAATAAAAAACCTTCACCATAACATTTCGGTATACTTCTAATATTATGGTATAACCTTTACATAAATAAAAGTATCACTTTATTTCAAGAATGTGTGGGTCTGCTGTCGGAAAATCGACTTTATTTGTATCGAGCGAGCGTATTACGATACCGAAAAAATCATATGGGTTATACCTTTAATACTCAACCTGTATGAATTTTAAAGGTATAATTATGCCATACCTTTATAAGATAGCGGTAGCGATTCTGAAAACCTTAAAACAACCGGTAGAGTTTTGGTTCAAGGATTGCGTAACCGGTATAAAATTAAGGTACCGCTTTTTTATACAGGTTGAAATACCGGTAAACCTTAACCGTTTTCAGTCCCTGGCTGAAACTCTTACCTGTATTCACCACCGCTACAAATTCTATAAAAGCTTATCTTCTATAAGTTGAGAAAACTAATTAGCTGATTAAGCTGCAGAAGACGTGGTTTAACTACTTCTTAGTTAAACGAACTAATTTCATTTTACCACATGTGTTCGTTGGAATATAGAATGCATTTTAAGTTTAGATCGAAGATTTTGTTGCAAACTTTTGAGTTAAATCATGAGTCTTTATTTAAGAAGCTTCTCTTTATTAATAGCCAAGCTCAATAGTCTATCTATCAGTGTAGTTTTGTTAATTACTGTAGTTACTTTAACATTGCGTCTCAATAAACTATTACCGAGAATAGGATACATCAAACGACGACATTTATAAAAATACTAAATAATCGTTAATAAGTACTTCTAATGCTTATTTACGCACCAAAGTGACATTATAAAAAGGTAAGCGAACAAGATTCAAAGATGCAAATCCTAGCGTTATGTTAAAAAGTTACAAAACTTTACAATACCATTTGCGTGATTGCTATTCAATATAATAAGTAATGCATGTTCAAAATTTACTTTAAGCACAAAACGTAATTAGTATCTTCTAAGTATAAGCTTCTAACAAAATATGTCTCAGTTATTAATTTCTCCCCCTAGGGGAAATCCAAAATCAATAGCTATACAAAGGCTGTATAATTATGTTTCACTTAATATATTCTGAATCGATTAGCTGGTATTCTAATTACGTTAATACACTTTTGTTATTTTGGAAGAGTATATAATTTTGTTAATAACGGCTTATAAATAAATTAATAGCGGAAGAATTGTAACGACAATGTCCTTATGCTACGTAGGTATTAAAAATTTATAAACAATTATAAGGAAAGTTGTTATTTCAATTATAAGCTTTATTCTTAAGAAAATAAGGCAGGTTTTCAATAAAATGAACAGCATATATTGTTAATTCATCAAAGGAAAAGTGATATTTCAGTTTATTTTCCTTTTTCTTGTTGGATTTTGATATTGTGGCATCGATGCTTTATGCAGGTGGAAAATTAATGGCCACAGCCATCAGAAAAGCATCTTCAAAGTGCACAAAAGGTCTTAACTTTTTATATATTTTTCATCAATAATTATCGATAACTGACGACATAAATATTTTCATTTTTAGTTTATTTGTTTGTAGTGCTGTTTTATTTCACAAGATTTTTTATGATCCTAATCAAAATCTTGTCGAAGTAAAACGGTTTTGTCTATTTTCTTTACCAAGGTTTAGCTTAATTTTAAATGAAACAAAAAAAACAGTTATGATTAAAATCCCAAACAATAATGAAGCGTCTCTAACTCTAACTGTCATATCCATGAAAGTTACTTCTTCAGTTAACAAATAACCAACATCCGTTACGATTTTAAATTGCCCTTAACAGGAGTTACGACTGACTGCTTCATATACTTTATATCGATACTATTAAAAACATCAAATATAGAAAAAACTTCGACTATGATTGCTTAGAAACAAATCTCACAAAATCGAAGAAGCAACGTAAAAAATGTAATATTGAAGCAATCATATTACAAACTAATGTTCAGGAATCTAATAGAGTACAGTCTCAAACGATAACATATAATGTTTTCAATCGGAATGTTAGGAATTCAGGCATTGAACAGTTGTATACCGTACACCAGCCCTAAAACCCTGGAGGTTGTGGTTCCGTGATAAGAATACATAATCGCCGAATCACATAGTGATGTTCGCACTAAGGCGAAAAGACAAAGCTGTTTTTATTAGAAAAAAATAATAGTTTATCTATTTATATGCAGTGTATTCCATAATAATACGAAATGAGAACATTACTTTTCCTTAAAATGGCTATTGGCTAATAAGCCGATAGTGTACTTTATCCAAGGTGAAGGACCAGCGATTTAAGCCTTTATCATTAGAATGCACATATACCTACTGCGAAAGCTTTTGTTAGAAATCAAGATCGACTTCTACCTATCATACTAAAATATATCAAACAATTGCTAAGTCAAGATAACATTTCACTCAGGCATATAATTGATAATTATAAGATCGTACTGCAAGTAAAAATATAGTTCTGCTTTTGCTGTAGTCGTTTTTCAATTACATACAATATATATCTTTGGTTTTTTTCCTCAAGTAGTTAACTGTAATAGTCAGAAATATAATACAAAAACTATTGTATCTCTAACCATATCAGCTATTACACCCAGTGCGAAGTCTATCCCAACTTTCAAATCCATTTACCGGTGAATATAAGTGGAAGAAATCCAGTCGTTTGCCGTCTCTATACGGGCCGCTATTAGCAGATTGGCAGGGAGTACATCAATCAATGTTAGCTATTTACCACAGATGTATTTTGATAGATTGCCCCAATCGAATCAACTGTGGTATTGAAACTTCAAGCTGTTTGTGGCAGTTTTGTGTGTTTTATTTGTTGGGATTTGAAGATGAAGTAAAAAAAGTTGAGGATTTTTACTGTCTTGAGATATTCAAGGTCAAACAACATTCAATTAGTTTTTTTGCAGAAAATCACTTCCTAGGGGTTTACTACAATCTTTTTAATAGCTGCACTTAGTTTTTAAACAATATTTATCATATTTTGCACAACTCAACCGTTATTGGAGTTTACAACTTCTTAGCTGGATTCCGAGATGAAACCTTAATTTGCAATCGCTATAGTCACACTTCATACTTATATTCCAATGATTGTTTATCTCAACGATCATAGGGCACATCCCCAATATAACCCATCAAACTCCATAACTCAAAACACATGCAACTAAATCTTCCTTTACAATCCAACCTTTCTAATCACCCCGAAACAACTCATTTCAGATATCTCAATCAAAAGTCCGTCCGTGTGAGGATCCCACCCTGCGCCGGAGTAGTAATCCCGGCCACGTTAGAGAAGGCAATTCCGATTTGATTTATCATTGTTCTTCATAGATAAATCAGCCACAATAAGGCTTCGGGGGCGGTCCACACTAGGCAGGGCTGCGAACTGCTGGAACAAGAAGATCGAGATAAAAATAAAAATGTGAGAATTATACTCGCAGTGTTTTGTATGCTCCGGTTAAAAGAATTATTTGGGAGTGTCAGTGAAATTTGACGAAGACATTAAAATTAAGAATTCGGATAGGTACTTAACTACACTAGCACATATGCCCTGGTTGAAAGTTTCTGATTTTTTGTAAGTTTTAGTATGTATTGATTTTCTCATATTTTAAAGGTGCAATGTAAAGATGGTAACAATTTGAATAAAATAAAGGAATTATAATTTTGATTTGCTTGTTGTAGCTTAGGGCACATTTTACCATAAGGTGCTATTTTTAAACTGCCTTCAGTCAAAACATTCTTTGTATTATTCGTTTTGAATACAGAAAGCAGTCGTTATTTAATTTGATTTATCAATATTTTGTTTACTTTATTACGTTATAAAGTTTTGCTATTCAATTCTTAGCATGCTAACAAAATAAACATCATTACAAGAAAAATAATTTGTAGTGTTTATAAACAATAAACAAAGGCCATACCTTTAAAAATGTTCGTAATGTCTAATCTAAATTATAAAGCTGGAGAGTTTGTTTGTTCTCTCAAATCACAGACACTTATATTTTTTTGTGTTTAGTCTATAGGCTACGTATATTTTTATTAATAATTGGAGCGGAGCAACAAGGATAATGTTGCAATAGTAAAAAAAGACTTGTATGTACTGCGTAGATGGTGAAGGCTACACCAACAACAAAATAGCTTTTTAATAGCTTATATCTAATTAACGTGAGTGGAACTGCAGGGCACAACTAGTATTTAGATATGTTCAAAATTCTCAGTATGAACGCCTTAAGCATTTCATTAGCAACATTCGTAGTCAATTCCTTCACCGTATAACTTTCAAAGTTTATAAGTTTATTTTTTAGTTTATTTCAATAGTGTTGTGTGTAAATAGTTTTTAAATTCCGTTTTATTGCAGCCCTGTTTCAGCGCGTTCTATTAATTTCCCTCAAACGGTTCAGAAGTTGTGAGACAATGGCCCTGAGACAATGCGTCCGGTGTGATGCTATCGTTCCATCCATCGGAAGTATTGGCTTTCAATAGAAAACTACTTTACTGCGGGTTAGACGTTAGCGCCAAACTTGGGCTATTGATTGCTTATGTTTAAAAAAAAAGTTATGTTTTTTTTGACGTTCGTGGAATAGTGACACAAGATGGGGTTCAGTGGTTAGGCGAGTTTCAATTGTTTTAATGGCTTCAACGACGCGAAGTGTACTGTTTACACTTCGAGGACAGCAGACTGTAAGAACGTTTATTTAATAAAATATGTTTTACTAATATCAAATTGAATAAGAGTGTTAAAGAAAAGGAAATGTAACTAAACATTCTATTTTGTTAGTTTGACCTAAGTGCTATTTTGAGCTTAATGAGCCATTTAAGATAATTTCAATAAAGCATGATGAGAAAATAAAACACAATATTAAAAGAGGATTAAACCTTTTTCTAACATCATCATGGCTCAATCTTTTTGATTGATTAGAGTTGAGTGTCCATTTTCAATATAATATGTAGATTGGTAGATATGTTGTTGTTGGTTTCCAAATAGATATGATTTTAACTGTGATTTTAACAAACATTATTAAACAAGAATTAGTTCGCAAAAAGAATATTTTGTTGAATTACAGTTTTATTTTCCATTCGTCTTCAAACTTTTTTATTAAGGATTTCAGTTCAAAAATAGTTACTTTCAAAAAAAAAAAAGAACAAGTACCTAAGTAATAACTTTATAAGTAGTTACTTAACTTAATTGAAATAGATAAGTGCACCCGAAACATTAAAACCGTTACCATTAATTGTGTTGTATTTAATTTAATTATTTATTTTTAATTATATCAAAGTGTCAGTTTGTCTGAATATTAGCTAATACAACTTCATCGGGATCTAAATGAAGAAAAACAAGTTTATCAAAACACTAATTAGACTACTTTCTAACCGATACTTCTTTTCTGTTTTACTATTAGATAATCTGTATTATTAAATGGTATAACAACCGGTTTGTTACCGTTAAGTCGAAGTTATATTCGTGGCTCAAAACGGGTAAGATAACCTATTTAAAAGATTAGCCCTATGTTGGACTTATAAAAGTATGGTAGAGACTAATTAGGGAATACCTCTGTAGTGCAGCGGTATTCATACCGGACTGCTAAGCGGATGGTTGGATCCCCGGATCAGGCCAAATTCATCAAAATGATTTTTCGAAATTGGATCATGTCTGGGTGTAACTAGGTTCTCCCCTAGTCCATTGTGTGGTACCTATTTACAAGCTTACGCTTAGTTTAGTGCCACACCACACAGTTGCTGTGTTACTCTTTATTTACTATTTGATACCTATTGAGTGGTCATGTAGAAGCGTTCTATTGTAAATAAAAACTTTTCCAAGCGCTACTGTGGCATACCTCTTTTCTTTCAGGAAACGCCTACAGATGAATATCCGATACTGTTAATAAAAAATGATAATGTAACTATATCTGAACCGTCATCTTCTCCTTCTGTCTAATTGCTCTTCATTCTTTAACTTTTGACCTCAAAAAGCTATACGCCCTATATAACTTTTTATTCAACTACTAGCACGTTTTTCAGTCAAAAAAACATTATAATATTTGTGTAATCAAATGTAACATTATTAGTTTATATAGCTTATAGTAGTAATAGTTTTATATAGTTATAAATGTCAAAAGTAAATTGACCATTTGGTTGCACCTTTGAATTATCGACATGAAAAACTACTTTACGTAACAATCCCATCTTTTTATTTCTTCTACCAAGCAATATCAATCAAAAAAGCTATCATGCTCTCACTCGAAACCGATTTCATGGCGATATCATATTCTGTTTTTTTTAATGATAAATCAAAAATGAGGAGTTCTCGGTTGCCGACATGCTTGGTGACTACGGCGTAAGTAATTATTATAGTGTTTTTATTTTACTGGAGTTATGTTAATGTCTGACCAGTGTCGCACGCGCTGTACCGTGGAAATCCACGGCTTTAGTGATGGGAAATGTCGATAGTTTTTGATATACTCCATATTTGGAGGTTGTTTTTGAAAGTAGGTATTCTTTGAGTATTTTTTATAGACTAGCAAAGAAAAATTATTAGTGAATTACTGTTGTTTATTTATGTTAATTATTAATATTTTATACCTACTTCTTACTATACGAACGTATGTGAGTGTATTTATATAAAAAAATCATGCAGAGATAACATAATCTCAACACTAAAAAACTTGTACAAATGAGTCATTCACGTATACATTACACCATCCAAATATAGAGCTACTGTAACTCATAGTAAGTAAATAAACCTACCTTAATTTTCACTGTACGATCATCGACATTATGTAAACAAGTGAAGACGCAAGGTCGCCACTACTTCACATGCCTCGTTCCTTGTCACAAGTCAGTGTTACGGGCAGTGCGCAGACGCGCGATCGTCTGCCATTTTGACAGATTTGACAGTTAACTTTAAATAGAGTTTATATGGCAGTGGTGACCCGAGCGAGTGCGATTATACCCACAGTGCAAAGAAGTGGTTACACCTTTGGACAATCACGACTCGATAAGGTAGTAGTGTCAATTACATACAACATTGACCTTGTTGAGTTAAAATGGTTATTGTTTTAAATGATTATATGTTTTTTTATTGTTAACAATTTGGTAGGGAAGTTGTTTGAGTGTTTAGCGTCGTTATGACAAATTATGTTGAATTACATGTTTTTGAAGATGTAACTCTTGTAGCGAGAATAATGGTCGTAATGGTAATCTTATGGTATGTGCAAGTATTTCAAGACCTTTAATTGACTTGTGTTAGGGTCTTGTATCCGTTTATATGGAAAATTATAGTATAGAAGTACGCTGTTAGGGTAATAAGACGTACAATTATGATGATAGATAAAAATATGTTTTTTCCTTATTGTTCGTGTTCTGTGTGTTAAATCATAGGTTAATCTTTTTACATTTTATAAAAAAAAATATGTATAAATTCCTTGAGAAGTAGATTTTTTGTTCTTAAAATAATAACTATCTGGCTTTTATAATACGTGTATGGAATAAATAGGTTTGTTATAAGTATATAGCTCTTATTACCAATGAATTACTAAAGTAACCATAATATACCTATAAGAACAAGTAGCTACTCAAGTTCGCGCTCAAAGAAAATAGAAGTTTATATCTTTTCTTACTCGTAGTCTCTAATACACATTATTTGCCCAAAAATACATCTTATACCAATCTAGACAAATAATGTAACAATCTAAGTCAAAGCAAAGGTATTATTAAGCACATTTATGTAACAATAACATAACAAACGATTTCATAGGTGGTAAAAACCAGTATGCAAATAAATTTTGGAAGATGAAACAATTGTCGAAACATCTATTACATAGTCACTTAAATTATGCGTGAATTATACACAAAATATGCAAATATTACAAAATTATAACTGAACATTATTTAAAACTCAAACAAATGCATGCTGCAATAATAATTAAAGCATAACAAAAATATTTTTATTTCGTTACAAAACATAAATTTTAATCAAACGGTACTGTTGGAAAAAAGAAAAAAACAATTGCAAAGTTAATAATATCTGTAGTGTCTTATTAGTTTATTGCGTGTAGAAGTTGGCTTCATAATTAGGTATAGTAATAATCTCTTAGGTATAGTAGAGTTCTAGATAGCAAATTATACAATAAGTCTTTTGGTACACTGTGTTTTATATTGAAGCTTTTGACTTTTAGTTCATGAGTAAGTAGTAGGTATTTCATTAAAAGCATGTGTCTGAGATGGAAAGCAATCATATTATGAGGACTTTATTATGACTGATATTATATATATAATTATAGTTATGCTGGTAATAGTAACAATTTAAATCAAAAGAGATTTAACTTAGTCCGATATATAGCGAATATTGTAGTTTGTGTCTTTTCAGAGTAGAGTTTGGTTGCTCAAGTAAGCATTTTTTGTGCTTAAAAAATCAACATTAAATCTTTGAATGTCAAGATTTACGAGTGTTTATTTTAGGACACAGCTTTCCAAACGGACGTAAAATTCCGAAATTAATTATGTTTTTTTTGTGAATGTGAGGTAAATAGCCTGTTGAAACGAATATTTTCCTACTAATATTATAAATGTGAAAGTTTGTGAGTATGGATGTATGGATGGATGGATGTATAGATGTATGGATTTTTGTTACTCTTTCATGTAAAAACTACTGGACGGATTTGGATGTAACGTTATAGTAATATAGGTTATACATCAGAATAACACATAGGGTACTTTTTACTGCGGGAAAACATCTCAT
Organism: Emmelina monodactyla; assembly: GCA_916618145.1. NCBI lineage: Eukaryota > Metazoa > Arthropoda > Insecta > Lepidoptera > Pterophoridae > Emmelina > Emmelina monodactyla. Next base: position 2,346,039 of record OU745300.1, read on the forward strand.
TCCCACGGGAAACCGACTTCCATGCGAACGGAGTCGCGGGTGGCCACTAGTTTCATATAAAACTTGAATCATTAAATTGAGGAAGACTTAACCCGAGCCAATTTTATTAAATGCAACAAACTGAGGTATAACACAAAATATAGTGATGTACAATGTATTTTTTTGCCATTTATTTTATAACTTAAGAAAAAAACATCCAATTAATTATTAAAAACTAGTTTCAATAACCTGAAATACTTACAATAAAAAAGGTTCTAGCCTATATTATATGTATTTTTGCAGCATCTAGACCAGGTTGCAGGTTACCTATTTCGTGAAATTAAGTAGAAGCAAGAATCTTATTTTGTAAAATGAAAGATCAACCACCTTGCTTAGTTTTCTCTGATTATTATTTCCTGTTGAGAACCAAGGTTATATTTCAAAGAGACTAGTATAAAGTAATTATATTTCAGTAGATATTATATTTAAAATCCCAAATTTGTCAATAAATCTTAGTTACATTTACCTAACTTCATCTATTATTTCCTTATTCTTAGTGATTTAATGTTCATAATAAGTGGTAAAACTCAACACAAATCGACCGATCAATAAAACCATTAGGAAATAAAGCGTCCATTAAATGTATTATACAGAGAGTGAAATGATAACGCACACGCAACGACTTTTTCTTTGATGCCATCAACCATTCAGGCAGCTGATTGACTGATTGATCAATTTATTGATCAATTTCATTCCACTCTCATAGCGACGTGGAAATTAAATAAATAGATTGTTCCTATATATTTTATAAAAACTTCACCAAAATACTATAATAATTATGTTTTATTATTGTTGTAAATATTATCATTACCGATAAAATTTATTTAGGCGTGGTTTAAATTACCACAAAAATATAGTTAAACATCAGTATAGGTACGTTTTATTTTGCTAATAGTACTCACCTATATCAAAATAAATGATCAATCAACACTTTACTAGAATCTAGTTACAAAAACCCACAAAAAACATAAGAAAACTAAATTAATTGACACATCAAAGATAAGAATTTCTTTTGTTTACATCCGACGAAGAGCTGTTGTTCAATCATGCATGAATGAATCAAGTTGCGCATGCGATCATCTATCACGCAGGTATTTGTAAACATACTGTATAAGGCATCAATGACTTGCTGGAAAATACAGTGTCATTAAAACTTCTCGTGTAATTGTTCAATCAACTCATTTTTGCACGCTGTCTTAAATATTGGGCTAAGTTCGATAACTTATTATGAAGATTCTGTTTCATTATTTTCGTAGAACTAGAACATTAAAACGATTAAAATAAATTGTTTGAGAAACTAGCTTTTTTTTACGTAACTATAAGAATAAATATTAAAAAAACACTCGATTCTTTAAATAAAATAAAAAGAATACATTATTGCACATTTGTTCCCCAGCAAACTCAATAAAGTTTTAAATTGAGTTCTTAGAAATATTGACAGCTAAGAAATATTATTTTTATTAGCCAACTATTCTTAGCTACAATATTGAAGGGAAAAATAAATTTGTTTTTAGTTAAATTGTTGTTTTTACTAAGCTAATTCTATGAACGGTCTTTTACTAAGCAATTTCTATCTATTTAGCAGAAAAAGAAGAATGGCAGATATTCTAATTTGTAAGATATTCCTCAAGATTTACAAAGAGTTTGCAAAAAAATTTGTATGAATAAAATAAAAAGTGTTTTTCTTGAAACGACGTTTGGAAGATTTAAATATGTTACACGTACTAAGCAAGTAGAAGATCAGATAAATAATGAGAGCAAAGTCATGGTGACTACCTAGTTGGAACTTTCCATTTTTAAGTAGACATTTTTAAGGAAACCTGATATAAATGAAAGATTTTGTTATAAAGATACGCTATCCATATAAGAATTAAGTCTTTTAGGACTCCTAAAATAAAAAGAAAAATAAATGTATTTATTTCAAATACTTTAATTAATATCTATTTTTCTTGTTTTTCGGCAAAATTTTCTTAAATCACGTTTTGAACATTAGTGATGATGTTTAATGAACTTTTTTTTTTTTTTTTTTTTTTTTTTTTTGTTTTCGCGGGGAAATGCATTTACGCACCGTACCCCCCACCAGGGCGGCGGGGGGCGTGTGTGGGACTCCCACCTGAGCAACTGACATGTCGCCCAGGGGACTACCCACTAAAACCCCGCGGCGCTCCGTCTTCGCCTTTGAGGTGGAGTCATGGGACCGGCCGTAAGCCCTACGCCACAACTCCACCAGCGATGGCCCGTCTACTGCACGACGGGCCCGTTCGGACCCCCCCGCGGTGAAGGGGGGCCTGTGGGAGCGACCGGGAGCGCCCGGTCGTTCCCACCCGTCGATGGTGGTGGTCCGTGCAATGCGGGCAGGTGTGTCCCCACATCACCCGCCCACTGGCCACCACCAGGCTGGACTTGGTCGCGATCGCGCCTCGTCCGGCCCCTTCGACGTCTGCGGTGCGGGGGCGCGAGAGGATCGTTCTCACGCGCCCGCTCCGCAGCCTCCTTCTGCGACATGACGTCCTCGCAGAAGGAGGCCACCGCGACCCAGACCGCCCCGGAGCCCAGCATGGCGTACACCAAGCCGGGCAGCGAGAGGTCCGGGCCTACGGACGCCTGGAGGCGACGGCGCTGCACATCCCAAGCCGGACATTCGGCCAGGGTGTGCCGCGCCGTGTCGTCCGGCGCGCCACAGTGGTGGCACGCCGTGGATTCCTCCCTCCGTATACGACACAGGAAATGCCCGAAGCTACCATGCCCGGACAAAACCTGCGTCAACCGGTAGGTGAGGAACCCATGCCCCCTCTCGATCCAGCCCTCGATGACTGGACCGACGGCGTCCAGGGTCCACCGTCCGAACTCCGCGTTGGCCATCTCCGCCGTCCACCGGCGGAGCATGTCCTCGCGGGCCCCCCGCCAGACGGCGACCCTCTCCTCTGGTGCGGGGCGCTCCCCCTGCGCCCGCTTATCCGCCGTCCAGTGGTAGACGGCGGACAACACCTCGGCCTCCCAGTACCATGGCGGAGTGCCCGCCAAGGCACAGGCCGCGCCGTGGGCAACCGTACCGTAAGCCCGCGCCACTCGCTGAGCGATGGCGCGTTGTGGCTTACGCGAAAGATCTCAAGAGATTTTTATTATTTGAAACTTAATATGATTATAATAAAGAGAACGTGGTTAAGATATTGCAAATTATGAAATTGTAAATATTAAATGAAATCACATAATATATCTGTTCATTACCCTCGTTTCATTAACTCGAATTGCAAAGTATTTCAGTCGGTATTCAATGATTTAACAATAATTTTACTTATTACAAAATTGTATAACGCTAATGCTATCATGCAAGCTAATCATACTACCCAAATCATGCGGATTTCCTTACTATTTCCTTTGCCGGTCAGAATGTGATGAATTAGACCACAATATTTGTAATTAAACATAGGTTTTATTAATAAAAACATAATTTTTCGCAAACATGCTATTAAATTGAAGAGCCTCGGTTGTTTTCAAAATCACACTTACTCATGATTTAATTTAACTTTAAAAACATGTATTCAAAAAACCTAAATTAATACGTTTTAAACCTTGTATTTGTTAGACCAAATCGTTGATTCTAAAACTAAGAGTTCATCTGCCATAATTCACGAACGTACGATCATTGACCTGAAGTAACTACTCGACTAAATGCTAATTAACGCTGTAGAAGAAGACTAATTAAAATCATTTCAATTCTTTCGTAATTAGGTAATTGAAACACCAGTCTCAATTCACAGAAATTAATAATTATATTTCTTAAGATATTTTTTGTGTAAAATATGACTCGACGCGTGCCAACTTTATTTATGTTCCACAGTGGTATTACTTTCGTTTTATGCCGATATTATGCTGCTTTATTTTTTAACGAATGTTATATGTTTTTAATAACATTTTGTAGCTATTTGAATTGATGGTGATTTATTGATCCGGTTTATTTCTTTTTCATGCACATTTACTTTTCATTTACATTATTTCGCGTCAAGTTTGATATTTTAATTAGTTTTTATATCAAACTATCCCCTTTAAAGAATACTGCTAGAAAGACACGGGGTTTACTCACGTAAGAAACTTCAACGATATCTCAGCGATATAATATAACTTAATTTATAAAGTGTCTCAATCAAGAATGAAATCACATTACATCACCAAGAAATCAAAAGTTTACCTACTGAATTTTCGTTCTAGTATAAACCATATTTTTTATTCCTAGAAATGGACCTGGCACAGCCTCAAGACGCAAGTAGCGACCCTCGCCATATCGCTAACATTATTTACCACTGTTCGTCTACCAAAGGAGACGGCCAGATATGGGGCGATGCCGTACCTGGTGGTGTATACCTTCTGGCTGCTGGTCGTCGGGCTACCGACTGTGCTGCTGCAGCTAGCTATGGGGCAGCTGAGTAGACAAGACGCTGTTGGGGTGTGGCGGGCCGTGCCGATATTTAGAGGTAAGTTTTGAAGATTACCTATATGTTTTCTAATCCTACTAATATTATAAACGTGAAAGTTTGTGAGTATGTATGGATAGATGTTTGTTATTCTTTCACGTAAAAACTACTGGACGGATTTTGATGAAACTTTGCAGTAATAAGTAGTAGTAATAATAAGTTTTAAATACATCAGAATAAAACATAAGGTACTTTTACCGCGGGAAAACTTCTCATTCCCACGGGAAACCGATTTCCACGCGAACGGAGTCGCGGGGGTATAGGAATATAATACGATACGGCAGTAATTTAAAGTCATTTAATACATGAATTATTGATTAGTTGAATGAAATGTCACTGTCATCTATTTAGCAGATCGACGGACTGATTATAAAAGCAAATAACGCTTAAATCTTTGCTCGATTTTCATGGTAGTAAAACTGTACTAAAACAGAATTTTACACTATTTGTATAAATAGAGCTCATAATACATTAACGAACAAAATAAACAACCAACAAAAAACGGATTCAAACTGTATGAAAATCTCTCCGATCTTAAGAAATATGTATCTTTCAAAGTTATACATGAAATGGGACGAGTTTTAAAATACTATGATGGAGCTACGAAAAAGTAAAAGACGAACTTGATCACATGACTTTCGTTCGTTAAAAAATAGTTTAAGGAAAAATATCTGTAAGTATTCAATGTTAGTATGAAATGGTTTAATAGTTTCCCTTACAATTTTTTATAATTTACCCTCCTGAATATAGGTCACGGAAAAACCTCGCGGTTGCTACGTGTTTACATTCTCATAATATTTTTCTAAACATTTACATTCTTTCTGCATGTTGATTATTACTGTTTAATAATGTTGTAAAAACAAGAAACGTCAATATGTATCATACATAAACATTGTTGTTGGCTATCTTTAATTGCCATACAAATTAAACTCTTATGACATAAGAAATAAAGTTGTTTTTTTTGTTTGCAGGTGTAGGCCATCTGCGACTTCTAACATCGTACCTATGTTGCGTCTACTACATGCTAGTGACAAGTCTATCTACAGCATATATTCTGTGGATAGCGAAAGGAACCTTTCCGCTAAAAGATTGCACAAAGTTATACATAACACCGGTAAGGATAAGGCATTTTTTTTGAAATTTAACTTCTTATCAGTAAGATTCAAGCAAAGCCTATTTACTATGGAAAACTAAAACTAAAAAAAAACAAACGAATTCAGCTCGGATGCAGTTAGTAGTCCACTAATGGTTTACACTTAGAAAGTTAATAACAATTTCACGATCTTTGTAAAACTCAGCAGCAAATTATATTATATTAAAAGAAAGATCGTTTAGGAACAAAACATTTGTAAAGACATACCTAAATATTACTCCATTTACTTTGCAAACCCACGTTTGTTAAAATATAAGTAGATTGACATACAATATCGTTGCCTTATGTTATTTCATTTATTAAAATAAAACATTGTTTAGTAAGAGAGAAAAATATTTTACTGTTATATTTTCTACTTAGTCAATATTTCGTTTAATCCACTTAATCATGTTAATAATTATATTAATTTTCTAATTACTTATACTTGCTTCATTAGCAGATGATTTTTATGTAATAATAATTTGATTTTTTTCAGCGCGGTTATGAAAATAAAATGAATGCAACCGAATGTTTTAAGTAAGAACCTTTTTTACTTCATAATAAGATCTTATATTTTATACCTTGCTTAAGTACTTGCCCACGATAATTATGTACTGCCTTACTTACTTTTTATTTATTTTACATTGAGAGTTTATTTAAATAAAGAAATACTCTCTCAATTGGTTCTTGAGTATAAATACAGACGAATTATTAAAATCTACTAATTATATGTTTATACCATATGAAGTAAGGTTAAATCAACTTTTTAAACATAAAAAATACTACATTCCTATACATACGTGTACGAAATTCATTGAATAAAATCCACATAACACAGTATTCAATTCAAAAACATCTTAAGGATCGCTGCGTTTAAATTATTACAATCGGCATTTTACTAGTGTCTATATATTTTTTTTCAGAAAAAAAACTCAATAGGTAATATTTTTTGGTTACAAAAGCGTCTCATTGATTTTTTTTAATGACAATCCCATAAAGTATGCATAATGTTTCATGGAATTACATTAACTTTAATCAAATTATTTCAGTTCAACGTTTTTGGCGCCATTCACAGAGCACCCGCAGTATTTGGGCATAATGGCTATTTTAATATTAATTTTATGGTTCTTCGTACCCACTCTGTAAGTTTGGATTGCATTAAATTACGCTCATTGAAGTTTTACCACTTTAATTATTGTATTAGTGTGAGTACTCTTGTTAAGGCTAAATGTTTGATTTATTTAAATATGCCTTTTGTGTAATGTTTGTACTCTATTTATCAAATGGTACATGTTTTTTATCATTGTAATGGGTGGGATTAGTGGATGTCTTTTTATTCAAAAGGGATAAAATACTGGTTATCATTTGTGACTTTTAAGTTATAAATTTCATTTTTGACTATTAACTAATGAGGTCATTTAATTTCAGGTTGTACAGACTACAAAAGACTTTGAAAATGACGTACGCCATATTGACTCCAGTAATTTTATTTTTAGCCATATTCATTTGCTCATTCCTAGGGGAGGTGAACTCTTTGAATGACCTGGTCATGTCGTATATGGAATGGTTGCCATTGAAACAACCCTTTTTGTGGCAGAGTGCTTTGATTCAAGTGCTGCTGTCGACGCAGATAGCTAGTGGGTATTTGACTAGCACTGGTGGCTCGGTGTATAGCCATTCGGACGTTAGATGGTAAGTAACAATTGTTTTCTTAAAATTTACTTTGAGGAGACAGGGCCTCTCTTTAATGTGGTCTAAAAGCATACAGATCCGTGAATCACTTAAACCATCCTTGAATTCAAAAATAGTTATTTACTCAACATTATTTTAATTTCAGTAAATGAAAATATTAAAGTTAGTTACAATAAATGAATCATCTCTTAATTCTATTAACAGAGCTTAAGTTCGACGGTCCGACCCGATTAATATCACATCTCTTATTTCCAGGACTACAGTCTTCATCATCATCACGAACCTGCTATCCAGTTGGCTCTGGGTTTTCTTCTGGGAGTCTATCAGCGTTGGAGGGCTAACAGATCGAAGCTTCATCGGAGTGTTGGTGTTGATATATGAGTCATCAGTCAATGGCAGACGACAGAAGCTGTGGCCGATGCTGTCGTTCATAATAGTGCTTCTTTCTGGATTCATTACTATTGTAAGTCTTAATACTTAGATTTGATAAAAATATAAATATGTCATTATAACTCGTTGCCTATATTTTCTAAAGCAATTGTCCTTATGTAATAATTTAATGTTAAGATTTCATAAATGTAAATATGTGACACATTTTACGTGACGTTTCTCGTAGTTGAAATAGAAACTGCAACATTTAATTGCTTGCTTCACGTTCAGTTATGGTTTTTATGCTTTTTAAACTAGTGTCAATGATAAATATCTTGTGTTATTGCTGTTTCAAGTACTTGAATATAATGACTTGACCCCTTAAGGTTAACAAGTCTTAAGAGCGCTTAACTAGATCAACAAACAGAGGGCCAATTCAGCTAATAAATGTTCAACGATATCGTCGCGGCATCGTTGGTTGCAGTATTTTGTATTCACATTATATGCATAGAGGGATTGATTGGCAATCCGACATAAAAAAATAGTTAAACGTATTTACTTCAGTTATTAGTCTAACATCATAATATTAGGTCAAATTTAACCCCTAGGCTGTCATGTTTTGCAAAAAAGAACCAACCCACATTTTGAGTGAAATTTAGTGATCATATTTAATAGGTTTCTATTGGAGTTGTCTACACCTTTAGAAAATATTTGGGTCAAAATATAATTGTACAGAAAATATAATAGCCCAAATATTTTCTTGCAAACAACAACGAGGTGTAAACAACTCCGATAGAGAACTATTAAAATACTCAATTTCACACAAAATGTGGGTTGGTTCTTTTTTGAAAAACTATGTCCCATTCATGTACTTGGAATAATTGGCGATTTCATTAAATATGTTCAGCGTCCTACTTGGCGAACCGAAATAATTAATTTAGAAAATTTCAAAACTATGAAAATATTTATGAAACGCTTTTACGTGAGTCAGCTCCCAGAACATTACAAAGCGAACTAATATTTATTTTGCACTTTATGCTGTCACAAACAGCAAATATTTGGTGCCACAATTTATGATAGAGATCAGATAAAGTAAAGAAAGACGTTTTGATGATTTCACACTGTTAACATAGGTGATGGTATCGTCTTATCTATATTGGTCAATTGTTGGAATAAAGATAGGGTTTGCAGACTTTAGTGACCTATATTTGTTGATACATATCAACTATACCAATAAACCTACATGCGAATTTCTTCCTATAAGTCAACTGATTTGCATTTAGCTAAAGCACAGATATAATAATACTAATGGCTAAAGTGATAGACTTAAAAAGGGGCTATATGGTCACCTCACTAAAAAAAACATAATGTACATTTTGTATCTGCGGAAGTAAAAAGTTAACCTCGTTTTATTTCATTTCTTTTAAATGATTGAAATTGTATCTATTCCTGATTCATTACCTTACCTATTTTTATATTTGTAATCACAGGTTTTGTGTTTATTTCAGCTAGCCCTCCTCTTCCCGATCTACGACAAGCTGCAGCGCATCGCCGGCGACCACTGGCGCCTGTTCGCCACCGTGCTCTCCGCTGTCGGCACCGCGCTCAGCGTGATCGTCCTCATCCGAGGGCTGGCAGTCATAGCCATACTGGATGATGTAGTGGTGCCGGCGATCGTAGCCTTCGTCACTGCGGTGGAGGTCGTGGGCTTCGGATTTATATATGGTAGGTTGCAGGGGTGGGTTTTGTTGGTGAAGATATAGGGTTTGAAGTGATATGAATGGAGAGAAGTTAAAGTCTTAGGCTTATTTTATAAAATATAGAATTGAAAAGCTGTTGCAAAGTTGAAATTGAAAGTGAATCTGTTGTAGTTGTGGCCCTGTCTATGTTAAACTGATTATTGGAAATTTAATCCGGAAATTTAATTGATGTATAGTTGCCTTGTTACCAACAATGCAATTCTATACAATTGGACAGTAAGTAAATTATACAATCCATAGTAAAAATATGACAAAGAGCCACAAATTACCAACAAACGTTTGACTGTATTGAACCATTTATAACATTAAAGTTGCTTTTGTTTGAATAACATTGAAAAGAGAACAATCATGTTCGGTTCTGAATGAGTTATGTTTAGTGATTTTGTTAGAAATTGGTTAAAATGATGTTTTAGACACTAAGTCGTGACATGTTGGAAACTTATCTTAGTTATACTCATAGGAAATTAATGGGTAATTTCTTAGGTAATAAAACTTATGTTTCACAGGTTGGCACCACATAATGGCGGACATTGAGTTTCTAACGAAATCCAAGGTCCCCTGTGTTTGGGTGTTTGGTTGGTGGATCATCCCGGTGTTGCTGATAGCCATGTGTGGCTGGTGGCTACGAGTCCTGTTGAGAGTTTCCATCACTCAGGGACAGAACCTGTGGCCACTGCTAGGAGTTTTTGTTGGGATGCTGCTGATCTTAATCGTAACAGCTGCTGTGGTGGTGGCTAAGGAAGAGCAGTTCAATTTGTTGACGGTATTTGTAAAATTAATCTCCTGCATTCAAAGTATCGTAGTATTTCCAAAATACCTTAAGATTATCTTCTTTCAGAAAATTGCTGCCGCCTTCAAGCCATCACGACTATGGGGACCAGAAGAACCGATGTCAAGGTATATGTGGATGTCACAAAAGTATGTAAATGAAGACATCGGCTCCGTCATCCTTCCAAAGGCTGATGACCTGTTCCCAGCCCCAGCTAGCGTCTACTCCATGGCAGCTATTGAAAAAAATACAGAAGATAGAAGATACAACGATTTGAAAATCGCGAACGATAAACGCCAAAGAATAAACGATTTTGCTAGCAAACAAAGTAATGAAATGCTGTACAGTAATGTTAATAGTAGGAAGAAAAAAGTTAGATCTAATGTATGTTTAGCAACCGGAGAGTTGGGTATCGACTCGACTTGTAATTGTGGTAGACATTTTAAGTTGAATGTACCTCAATTAGAGAAAAGTGAATTAACCACTAGTCTGTAGTTAATGCAATAATTTATACATTTGTACAACGAATGTTTGGGTTTCCTAGTCGATAGAGTGTTAGATGAAGATAGTTGTTAAGATTATTTCTGATGTGTTCACCAAGAAGTTTTGTTAAATATTTATCAAAAGCTAACATTTCTTGTAAAATTATTGTAGCTTAGTTAAGAGTTATGTAGTTAAGTAATCGATCCGTCCGAATATATCATTTATAATTCCCAGTTTTGTCTTCCAAATAAATGACAGAAGAAATAAAAGGTTATCTGTTTTCTTTGCATATTTTCTGGAACTACTAAAACAATCGCTCAACTCACGCATTTGTATGAAGTTGAATGTGGAAAATACGAAAATGATAATCGTTCACATAGAGAATAGCGGGGGTGGGAAAGATGAGAAATGGTCCAAGTTTTTTACATAAATCTTAGAAAAAACTCAGAAAAGAATTACTTGGAGAAGACCTCTCGCACAAGTTTTTCCTTGAAAAGGGAATCCCACGTTCGGATAAAATGTTTGTTTGTAAGTTTGTAAATTAATTTGGAAGTATTCCTACACTCTCATAACTCTGTTTACAAAATAAAATAAGTCTAATCCAAGGAGTATTTTGTTACCAACAGAAAGTTTTTACTAGTAAGTTTGATATCAATGATCTTCAAAATCATTTACCTACTTATTTTTCCCACTGTGTTTAAGTGACCATAAATAAAGATAAAGGTATTCTTTATCAATTTAAATAAAAATAGCTTGAAAAAATAAAACTAAATTATATTAGATCCTTTTTAAAACAAGTTTAAAAAGACAAGATTGCCTAGCCAAAATGAAGTTGCAAAAACATCTTCATTTTCTCCCGACAAAAGTGCCTTAGATATAATGAATGTTTTTCATCTGTCACCTTTTCCTGTGGCGCCTATAATTTAAGGTGTCGTATACATATATGTAGGTATAGATACGAGGTAATAACCCGTGTATAAGAAAACCTCTTGGGAGCGAGTGTTGTGAGTAACTGCGGCATTTGTCCTTGCCATGTGACCTGACCTGCGATTGCGGGATGGGCTGTAAAATGACGCTAGATTTAAACATAATATTGTTTTAAGAAAATTGATGTCAATTTAATTTGAATTTCTCTGCAAAAAAACAACAGAAAATAAGGGTTTCGGGTTCATAAAAGGTTCTATAAATTTCATTTTAAATCGTCCATTTAGCGTTTTGATTAAAAAAACAAATACACATTTGGTATAAAAAAGACTTATAATAATCTTTTGGATTTTGAAAATGTCTCGAATTGCATATACGACAAAACAAAATAAAATTGAGATGATGTCAACAACGTAATGTATCATTTTAGCGCTCACATGTAATAGGGGTCATTATCAGCCGCCATTAATTCAGCGGGTGAAGAAAATTCAGTTTATGTGGTTTTAACTACTTTTTGTAGACACGGCGACTAACCCACATTTGTCACAGGCCTAGAAAAAACAGTTGCGTCAGTTTAATGCATAATATTTGTTATTAAGCAATGGGAGCTAATTATACCTATACTAGTGACCGCCCGCGACTCGGTCGGTTTCCCGTGGGAATGAAAAGTTAGTGCTATTCTGATGTATAACCTATATTACTGTAAAGTTTCATCAAAATCCGTCCAGTAGTTTTTACGTGAAGCCTCATTTACACGATACCATTTTCTTGCACGTTCAATAGCAATAATTGAATACAATAGTGGAAGCGCAATATTTGCATTTCAATAATTGTAAGCTACTGTTTACACGTGGATATTATTTATAAAGTTGAACGCCAATATTGAATGCAAATCTTGAAAAGAAATAATTGCCAGCGTGTTTTGTTTACATTGATACAATAATGGTAAGGAGATTATCGCTTTCAAGAATTGTCTTGTCTAAACATCGACTTGAACGTTCCTGTTCCATTTACTGGCACGTTGCTTCAAGAATTGACCGTATTTGCTCAGACGAATATTTTCATTCAAGTGTTTGACGTTTTCGGATAAAATGACTATCAAAATATTGTATGAACATGTTTAAACCGAGAACATTCTTGAATGCAAAACTTGCCTAGTAGAGAAAGAATATGGCATGTTGTTTATACGCTGCAATTCAAGTATTGCTTCTACATAATTGTACGCTACAGGCAAGAAAATGGTATCGTGTAAATGAGGCTTAACAAACATCCATACATCCATACATACTCACAAACTTTCACGTTTATAATATTAGTAAAAATTAGTAGGATTAAATTTTACGATTGATATTTTTTTATTCCAATTCCTTTGGTGGATAAATAATTTGGCTTTCATAGATTTTAATCGGTTTACTAATAAATATCTTATTTCATTTATAATTATGTGTAAAACCAAATTGCAAGAAATATCTGGCTTATGAACAAAAGAGAAGTTTTAGTGTGTAGTTTTGACTTTACCAAGTAATTTCGTACATGTTAAATACTTACTAGTTATCTATTGTTTTCTAGTAAATTATGCCAAAATTAGATAGAACAAAGCTGTCAATTGACTTCATTATAACTGCTTACTTGGGCCATAGTTTAAATTAACTTAAAACATGGTTGTCACTTCAGTGTCTGTAATTTATCTTATTTTTTTTTATAAATAATAAGAAGGTAAAGTAGGTAAATAAGAAGGTAAAGAAAATAAGAAGGTAAAGTACATTTAGTATTGTGTATTATTTAAGTACATTTCCAATTTATTAACTACACATAAACACAATTTGATAGTGAATCATTCCAATATTATATTCGCTTGATCGTTGACATTTATTAAGAGCCCCTTAAATAATACAAGAGCAAAGTCACAAAACCATCACTGTAGGAGTAAATCTGTAACTTTATCAATCTGCATTAAACTTGCCATATTAAAGTTGTTAGGTAGAGGTTCATTTACACCGCGTCTGGCGTTTTAAGGTATTATTTACTTGTAGCGTAAACGCTGCACAAACGCCAATATTTTGAACGTTAACGTTCGGCAAACGCCTGGCGCAATAAGGTCTTGCTTAGTAGTTTTCAAAAAAAAACTTCCCTTAATTTTTAAAATGGTTCAGCAGTAATAAAGATTAACTTTCCCAACTAAACACACATTTACCTCATTATTATAATACTCTTAAGTTTAGAAACATTAACAAGCATTAACAGAAGAATAAAATTTTATGTTAATTTTTAAAAGTGCTTTTATACAAAAAATATTTCAAAAACGTTTCTACTTAACAAAGTAATCTGAAGAAACCGAAGAATTATGAGCTCCTTCTCAAATATTAGTCTTCAGTCTTTGTGAACATAGCTCAAGAATTTGCAGAGGTGAGATGCAATTAAGAGTCAGACAGGTGGCGTCTTATTAAACCTTTCGGGCTGTTCCAGTAATTTATGTAACTAGAATTTACCTCCTGACTAAAGCTAGGATAACTTGTTCGCAATTTATAGGCCAAGTTCTGCGAAGCTATTGGCCTGACGTAGGGATTTCGGTTGCTTGTATATCTTACAAATGAGTAATTAGGCCTAAAATATGGCTAGTCCGTTTTCGGTGTAAGCTTTATTAATGAGGTTGCAAAACTAATATTGGCCTGTTTATATTTTATAATGTTCGTGGATAAAAAACTGTTAAACCTTGGTTGTAACTTTGATTACCTATGCAGGTATGCGAATTCAGTTCAGCGGTTTCTAAGTGCTAACTTTCAATATCTTAAATATTGTCGATTTTTTATGTGTAATATCTCACTTGACACATGCCAAATGTAATGTGTCTAGTGAGACAATGTAAACATACTACTTCGACGTCGAAAAGAATTTATCAGACGACTAGTGGCCGCCCGCGACTCCGTTCGCGTGGAAGTTCGTTTCCCGTGGGAATGAGAAGTTTTCCCGTGGTAAAAACTACCCTTCGTGTTATTTTGATTTAACCTTATACTTATATATTACTTAAGTTTCATCCTAATCCATCCAGTCCCCGTTTTTTTCACATTTCTTAGCTCTTAATAGTTGCAGCGTGTTTTTATAAGTATAAAGGCTTCCTCGATAAATGGTCTTTTCAACACAAAAATATTTTTTCAATTCCAACCAGTACTTCCCGAGATGAGCGTTCAAACAAACAAACTCTTCAGCTTTATAATATAAATATAATAAAATAGTATTGATTGAAAAATCTACCTTGAATATTCGTGCATTTGTAAGAAATCTAAAGAAAAAGTTTAGACAGGATTCTCAAGAAAGTAAATATCATAATACTTTCTACTCAAGGCCATCAACAGTGAAAATTTTATAATATTATCAGATTTAGAAAATAATTTTATTTACAAGTTTTGTTAGATGTAGAAGTATTAGAAGAGTCTCAGCATGACAACAATCTTCCTTCCGTCTCCAGTAGATATTGTAAGCCGGAACTAACTTTTAAAATATGAAAATCCAGGTTATTCTGAAAAGTTGAACTTATAAAAAAGTTTTCTTCCTTATATTGCTCGCTTCGTAGAGAGCTTTGGCGGAAATGTTTGAATAAACTTTAGTTGGGTTTATTAAAGCTGGTATTCTTATTGTATTTTAACTTTGTTAGGTACTGCTGGAACTTGAAACCTTGACTTTTTAATCTTCATTATATTCCGTGGTTGGGTTTTGTTACAAGTTGGAGTTATTTCAGCCTGTGTTTTTGTCAAAATGTATTTTTATGTCCTGAAAATGCAGTCAGGAAAGGCGAGAAGTAAGGCCAAAGAGGCAAAAGAACTGAGGCCAAAAATCCTAAGACTTTTATGTCGACTATGAATCATAAGTACTGCAGTAAACTATAGCGTTGGCAACATTCCATCAAGGGGCAAACTACTTATGTGGTAAATTAGCGATATTATAATCTGCCATACATAATACCAAAACAAAGTTAACAAGAGATTTGCAGGTACCATTGAGGTATTGTATTATCTACTAGCTAACTAAATTAGATGTACCGATTAGGTTCAAATTTGTACAAAACTGAATGCGCTATCGCAGGTTACATACCCTTACTTCATTAAATGGATTAAGCTTTGTGGATTCCATTCATTTAATAATCTAATGTCTGGAATCTTTGTTAAGAAAAGTAGGCATTATTATGTCATGTTCAAAACAGAAAATATAAGAATTAATTAAGGAACTTACATAGAATGTTTAGTTCAGAATTATTTGAAATCTCGTATTTAAGATTTCCATTTTACTTATTTTTGAAGGCATTGCGCATGTAATATGAGATTGCAAGTTGTTGTAGTGGTAATCTTAACAAAACGCTGACTGAGAAGAGGGTAGTTCGTTACACCTGTCAATAACTACCTACCCGCTAGGACTAATCAGTTACTGCGTGACCATGGCACATGAACCTGTGCCGAAATATCGAAAAACAAAAGACAATCGTGATAAATATCTCAAAAAAAGTGCAGTGAATTATACCATACCTATTGGATTGAAAGCCACTAAGGAATCCCGGTATGTATGAATAGGTACCTTTGTAAGGTTCCCTAAAATACAGAAGTATAAAGTCCTGTAACTGCCAGCGTTTATCTAGTGCTAGTATATACGGCATTGGATTCGTTTAAACTTCAGCTGACTAAGTTTAAACAAATGATGCGGTCTCTTCGGAATTCAGTGTGACCAAGTCAAGAGATAGATGCGGTAATTTGAACTTAGAATAGCAATGTAGATATACGAATGATATACTCAAATATTATTAATAAATTTTAACAGTTTAAGTGTAAGTATACAACTGAGCCTTAGTAGACAGCCACTCTTCTTCTTCTTTCGTGTGATGAATATGCACATTGCAAGACATATTCATCTAGTGTCAGAGTTTTTGGGAACCGCCTTTTTAGGGCCTCTGACGTGGTTCCTGTAGGGCCACCCTACTGTCAGTATTTTTCAAGCCGCCTATTTGACTTGGCTTGACGAGTACGAGGTCGAATAGTACCCGGGACCAACGGCTTAACGTGCCTTCCGAAGCACGGAGAAACTCGGGATATAATGCCACTAGCGGTCACCCATCCTTGGACTGACCGCGGCCTACGTTGCTTAACCTAGACTATCGATTTGATAGACGGGGTAGCAATCTGCCACCGAGCTCTCAACAGTCACTGAATTAGGCTAACTTAACCCCTAAACTTACATATAGGTTTGTGGGCATGACGAACAGCAAGCAATCGACCATCAATTTAAGTATTAAAACAAAGTAAACTTGCTCGTTGCAGCGTCTACAATGAGCTAGATAGAATACAAAAACATACTTTTAATTCGGCGATGGTAAAAAAGCAAGTCTGTTAAAAAGAGAAGCAAGCAAGTTTTTAATATATTGGTTACGTTAAGTCGTTAATTTTCAGTGTTACCGGTAATTTTACATTTTCTATGCAAACCTTTTTAGTCTAAACGTAGCAAGGCTATTTAGTAACAAAATATATTATTTTGGTAACGAGAGGCAAGTAGACACTTAGTAATTTAGGTCAGAAGATTGTCCACGGCTTTTAAAGTCCACTTAAACAATATGGTCACCGAACATAACTGCTAATAATTGATTTGCATGTGTTTCGAAAAAAAAGGGAACGAGAATTCTACATAAATATACCCAACGCCCTACAACGCTTATGAGCAAATACGCGTTTAACAAACTACAAATGAACTTATATTTTCTCTGTATCTTTCAGTTATAAGTCTTTAGTCTACAACAGTGTATCGATGCGCCATTGCAACGGAAATGTTGTCATAACAAAGTACCGAGCTAAGAGCTTTGAACCGGAAATCAAGTATTTGTGCGTCATATCCGGTGAACACCGAAGGCTTCCTGTAGCGAACTCATGACATCCGGAATCTGTAACGCATTTATTGTGCAAGATGGTTGGGCATCCCACAATTTAACAAAGTTATCTTTATTTTCAATTCATTGGTTAATTTTATTGAACGAAAATAAACAAACTAGGTTTTTTCTATTATTACTGAAGTATTCTGTAGGTGTTTTTCAATCGCTCGATTAAAATAAAAATTACCTACTAGGTTTTTGTTCTGTCATGCTTTGATCTAATATAACTTTTGAGCATCATGTAACAAGCTCAGTCATATATATAAGTGATATTCTAAACAGATATCTAAACTAACTTCTTGAAGGTATAAAAATGTACTTAGGTACTATTGAGGTAAATATCTCATTCCCATGGGAAAAGACTACGGACGACACAAACGGGAGAAAAGCTAGTTTTCTATTCCACATTATGGTTAATACTAATAGGCAATATCCAAATTCTTTCAAAAACATCTTCTTTACCCTCTTATTAAAGTACTTTTTAAATGTAAGTTACATTACAACGACCCTCTCCAAACTTCTGTCATCAGAATAATCGTTAAGTGGAGTATCGGAGGAACAAATTTCGAAGCGAAGATTGAAACCGTCGATTTTGTTTAGATAATTGGATGAGGATCTGATTGTGTTCCGTGTTCCAACGGGAAGACAAAGCAAGTTGGCTATTCTGTGGGGCTAGGGAATATGCGAGTTTTTTGGTAAATCAAGACGAAAAAATAGACCTTTGATGTTGGTTTGTGTATCTTTTAAACTTACATGCAAGAGCAGTTTTATTTTAATACATAGGTCTTTACCGTAACACTTTTTATACCCTCAGTAATGTTTGAACATGACAACCTTGCTCATGCATATATCCCCGTACTCTACGTTTATCAAAAAGAAACTGCAATTTTATGTTTATGGAAATACTAAAATATTTACACAATATTGTACTATACATACAATTGCAGCTTTTGTATTATGGAAATCAAAAAACGGCGACGAAGGCAATTTCTTAACTTTTTTAAAAGCCTCCAAAATACTTTATTTAACAATACCTAGTTACTTACCCCTTTAACCGCCAGTTTCGTGGCCCAACACAACAAAACGCTGACGATCGCCCGATCCCTTCTAGGTGTGATTAATTCAGCACGTTTCGCCCGATTTGCTTCCGTAGTTAACGTTCGCTAAATGGAAAACGGTTTTCTTCGGAAACGCTATAAATTAACTAGTTTCGTTATAACTGTTGCTGTGATCTAATTTCGAAAGGGCGCAGTCTTTCTGCCGCTTTGAGGTGGGTGGTTTAATGTTATTTTTGTGTTTGTAAGAGATAAAGAGAATAATAATGTAGATATTTTTTGAGTTTGTAGTTTTTGAACTTAGTTATGTTACACAAGCACTTAGCTAATAAATATGATGGGAGAAAGAAAACTTTACATTTAAAATATCAAGAGATAAGAAAATTATGAGTATCTTTATCAAACTCGTCATATTATCAGGAACAGTTTTTGTCAACATCAACCATAAAAAAATCGATTGAAATTGAACCTAAACAGAATACAAATGATTTATTTTACGTTGTATATTGTGCCTTTGCCGAGTACTGAATATTATTGAATGCTGTTTATACCATACCTTTAACGGAAATCCACTATATTTAGCCCTCGAATCAGTCTAAACACTTGAACTAATACATAGTTAGCTAAAGGGCGTAAGGCTGCTCTAATTATTGCTCCCTTCAGTGCCGAAGCATACAGCCTTCGTTACGGCAATTTCAGATATTTCAGGTACCGCATTGTTCTACATGCATTCGATAGGTTGCACCGCTTGCTTGCCTATTGTTCCTTGGTTTGGTTTCCTTTACATTCAACGACAAGAATCAATAAAATTTAAGAAGTAACATTTTAAATATCAAAATGGTAAAATCTGTCGAGGAATAAGTCATTATTGTGGATATTTTAAGTTAAGTCGCCAAACTACTTAAGTTTAAAGTCGAAAAGAAGCACCAAAGTGCTTTGATATTTTTAAAGTTTTTTTTTTTTGCGTCATGATTTATTACCCAAAGAAATCGGGTGATGAAAATGTCTCCCAGTCCAGCCCTATCATTTTCTACTTACTACAAATCTCAAACCAAACGTTAGACAGAGACAGAACCATCCAACCTCATAGCGTTATCTCTTTCTTTCAATAAGACATTGTTATGAAATCGGGTCTATATAGGAAACCTTGAGTTCTAATTAACTGGCAGTCAATAGCAGTGCCTTCAGACATTACCAAGCTGGGCGAAGCCAATTATACGGCAATTAATTTTGCAATAACTACCAAAACAATACACATGTTTATTAAATCATTACATTCTATGTAGCTTTAGGTGATTAAAATTATCGTATAACATCATAATCCGGTGAATTACACGAAAATTTTAAAAGAGTTAAATGAGAGTTAAGAAAAAGTGAAGATAAAAATAGCTTTAGTAATTGAAACCTAATACTGGAATTACTTGTTATAACTTAAAACACTTTGTTGTGCTTATGACTTCAAACACATGTTTTTACAAAAAATAACAGATTTGCAGACCTAGGAAGTTTTTTCGATTTAAAGAGTTCATTTCTTTAGTATTTATTTATCAACATTTTAAAAACACTTATAAGGGTAAAGCGGCCATTACTTGTCCACTGCGAGCCACAATCGAGGAAACTTACACCGAGACCTCACGTGATACATTTTGAATTAGACCCGACGCTCAAGACCTCTCCAACAATACAACCTGTCGAAAGCTTTGTTTCAAAGTTTTAAGTGTACTGGGATTTTTATGTGCTTTTATTATAGCTCTGCGAAAGGAAAACTAGGTGAAGTGGCAGTGAATACCTACTGGGGAGCAGCTAAGTGCATTTTAAATGTACTTTCACAAGTTTAACGCTTTGAAAACGGTTTATTTTTTCATAAGATGCCAATTTCTTGGTGGAGGAGATTGAGTTTGTTTTTAAAATAAGAGCCAAGTTTTCAATTCTTTATTGTATTAGAAAAAACTAATCCAACTTACAGAGAGTGTAGGTTAAATCTGCAATCACTACATATCTCTCAATTGTTACCAACCCCAAAACTTAAATGATCGCATAACAATATAAACATTAAGATACAAAAAGGTCCTAAATACCTTTTTGACACCTCCATACATCAGGACAGCCCGCTGCGGCCGCAACGCGTCATCTCCCACTCGTGCGCACTCTGGCGGTGAAGTAATCGTGATGTGACGAGGGTGCGGACACCTGGCCACTTGATATATTACATAGGCTTTTATGGTTTCATATTGGACGCAAATTAAATTGTCCAGGGTTAAGAGAAAAGTGTCAGCGGGGAGGGAAAGAGGTTGGTAAATTTATAAGAGATTTTAGGGTTTCTTGGATTTTGTATTCTAATTGAGTGGGATTAAGGTTTTATCTCACTTGGTGGGTAAATAACTTAACAAAGAATAAAATACACTTCCTTTCAATAAGCCATAGCTCCATGGCTAGCAAATATATTACACACACAGCAAAATAACTTGTTCGTTGTTATACAAACAAGAAATGTGCCAATAGCCAGGAACCGTAACTATAAATCAAATACCGGGTTCTCATAAACCTGTGTGTGCAGGACATCAAATACAGGAGAAACCGAGTCTTAAAACGTCAAAGTAGGGAAAAATCGACGCTCTATTATCATTTTACGTCAAGTCCAGTCGTAGTTTGACAAAATAAGTGGGCTCTTAGGAAGGTTTGCGGATCCAATGGACTCAAAAAGTGGAGCATGAGCATTCGGTGTTACTAATACCGGTATTGGATAGGTATTATTGAATATATATTTCAAAATTTAAAAGAGACTAGATAAAAATGTAATATTTTTTTTAGTTTGAATTTCTTGTAATGCTTCTTTCTGCATGTTTAAGCAGCTTTGCTATTATCGTCTGGGCAATATTATTTGATGGGAGCTAAGGTTGCATTACGCTCCGTTATAACGCACCAAAATACATTATAAATGCCGACATGATAATGTAAACTTGATAGTTCCAAAGTCAACATATTATATTTTTTATTAAAAAAACCTTTCTAGCTAGTTCTATGTTTAAAATAAAACAACTACATAACTCGCTAACAAAATCACAACGAAGATAAGACTGACCCAACATTAGCCTTACAGTGGCAGAGTTCCATCTCTCTCATAAAGCTGAAGCCAGATAGAACTTTATCGCACTGCAGCCTGTTGCTTTTATTTTCATTTTCCAGGACAATCTAATATTAGTATACCCTTGACTGTTTAAAAGGTTTGTCTTTTCACTAACAAGGCACTCACATAGAGCATACATAAGTACGTTTCTTGTTTGAAAGAATATAAAAATTTTATTATTACGCAATTTTAAGGTTGTTATCGTTTTAGTAGGAAAATAGTAGAATGAAACCTAGAGAGTTGCTAGCTTTACGGCTGGTTTAAATTTAAAACATTTTTTAAGGTTTCTTTAGGAAATTATATTCACTATGGATTATTTATAATTCTACACATATCCTTTAAGTTAGCAAATCCATTTTTAACCAATAAAATGTAGTCCTCATTGTTAATTTCCAATGTTGAAAAATACATGTACAATATTGACAAAAACCTCGCAAATACTATCTTAAAAGGAAGGAAATGTTTTAAAATATCGTTTCCTAAATTCTACTGCCGCCATTGAAACCTGTTTTTTTATCATCCTTTAACGCCTCCAAAACTATACTTTAGGGACACACAGTCTATATAAAAGTTTTATGGTGTGGAAGAAAGGGGTTTTCGCCATCAAAAAGATATACTGGAAGTTTTTGCATCAACACTTTTTATACTCTTTTTGTTGTTATTGGGGAATGCTATAAAAATATTCCGGCGAGAAGTCGCTTTTTTATCATATTGTGAGTCTACTCTTGGAAAAAACTGTGTTAATAATAGGTTTTGTGGCTTTGAAAAATTGTAGTTTAGATAGTAAATTTCTAGTTGTAGGAAGTTTACTGTACCTTTTTATAATAGAGTTATATCTTAAAGAGCCTTCAACTTTGAGAATACCTATTCCTAGTAATCTTACAAACTAATACAGCCTTCAAAACTAGTGTAAGTGAAAATCGAAACACCGAAGTTTCTTCTAATCTCAAAAGCGAGATTCACCAAAGCAATTTTCCACACCAATCTCCTCACACGCTCAGTAATAAGTAATTGGTGTCACAAACTTACACCCCACTTTCGTCCCGAATAGGGTTGACACAGACGTATTTCAATTCTGTCACGAAATGTACCAATGATTTATCCCACTGAGAACGAGGAGCCCTGAAATGGAACGTGACAAATCGAGGCGGCGAACTTTGGTACATCCCTATTTACAATTTGTGAGACTTGACGAGTTTGCCTCCTTCGAAAGTTTCAGATAATAGTGCGAAAAGTTTTTATGACAAGTTTGCAAGCACTAGCTCCCGCGGGGTTGGATTGATACTCAATTTTCTATCACCAAAATAGATTTCGGTACATTTTAGTAGAATATGATAGAGTACGGTTTGATGAACAGTATTTGTTGATCATTGTTATACTTTACTGATTTTAATATTATTTTTAATCCATGTCAGGATTTTTTTATTAGATATTGCCTGACAAAAAAATATATAAAAAGTAAAAATGTGTATTATATAACACGTTAAATCGCGGCAAAATTTAAAGGTTAATAAAACCACTTCAAATAAATCCATTACGAAAACCGTCAGGAAAACTTACTTCAAAGTATTGACCGTGCTTATCTTCCATT
Source organism: Emmelina monodactyla (assembly GCA_916618145.1). Classification (NCBI taxonomy): domain Eukaryota; kingdom Metazoa; phylum Arthropoda; class Insecta; order Lepidoptera; family Pterophoridae; genus Emmelina; species Emmelina monodactyla. The sequence continues at coordinate 2,369,357 of OU745300.1, forward strand.
GGAATACATTTTGTTTACAAAACTTTAAAAATTTTGCTAAGATGTCCAAAGATAGTCCCAAAAGGGTTATTTGAAAAAGGCCTCTCGGTACGCACTTCTTATTCTGGAAATACGCTTCAATATTTGAAATGTTTATTAATAATTTTCGCAGATAAAACGTAATATTGTTATAGAGAACTAACTTATTTAGATTCACGAAATAGTTTTATTTTTATTTTATTAACATTCTATTTTTTATTTAACCTTTACTGTTCATGGGCTTATTTTTATCAGCTTTTACAGAATAAGCCAAAGTTGGGGACCCTGTGTGGACAATCCAATCCGTATTGTTGTTTTGATTAAATTTCGACAGAGTGGTGCCGAATGCTCGATTTTTGCACTGCCTGGAAAAGTTGGAACGACTGAAAAAATGTTTTCAACCTCACCATTCTGGTTTATACTCGTGAAATTACTTTCCTTTCGGGAAATAAAATTGGCACTGCTGTTGGATGTTATATACCGTTTTTACAGCATATTTTTGAGTCGCGATCTATAAAAAGAAAAATGCCAAGTGATTAAAAATGTGAACAACATTTCGGCATCTGTGGAGAACCGGTAGTGACAAAGGTGATTGTCAAATGAGTATTGCGTCCGGTAACGCTTGACCGCCCCGGCCGGCGCCCGCGCCGCGAACTTGTCCCTGAAATGTGCTCTTGCACCACCGTTGCTCAACACTTTCCACACAGCCGCAACCATTTTACTATAAATACTGATAACAACAATTAAGCAGACATAGCATCCACAACAATGAGATTGGTTCTAGCGATCGCTCTCCTTTGCCTCGCAGCGGTGTCTGCGAGGGAACTCGGAGAGGAGGAAAAGGATCTAGTAGCAGCAGCCAGCAAGCATGGCCATCATCATGAGGAAGGCGGCGGGAAGGAGCACCACGCTCACCATCATCACGAACACGGTGAAAAAGGACACAAAGGACATAAAGGACATCATCACCATCACAAGGGTGAACATGGACATCACGGGAAACATCACCACGAAGGACACCACCACGAACACGGCGGCGGACACAAGAAACATTGGGACGCCGACGACCACCACGGCGAACACCACGAAAAAGGACATCACCACAAAGGAGGCAAACACGGCCACCACAAGCACCACGACAAGGGAGAGAAGACCGAAGGCTTCCACAAGAAATACCACAAGGACCACTTCGACAAGGACCACCACTTCTACGACGACCACCACAAAGAAGGCAAGCACCACAAACACGGGCACCACCACGGTCACCACGAGAAGAAGGGCGGAGGTCACAAGAAGGGCGGTCACCACGAGAGCGGTCATCATCACCATCATCATGGCAAGCACGGTCATCATGACAAGCATCATTGGGACGAGGACCACAAGGGTCACAAGGGACACCACGGTCATGAGGAACACCATCACCATCACCACGACCATGGCAAGAAGGGAGGCCATCACGACCACAAGGATTGGGGATTCCATCATGGCAAGCACTGATCTCTTACCAAAGATATTCTGTGATAATTGTTATAAATCATACGGGTTTTTATGTGTTGTATTTTTAAGTGTTTTTATTTAAAAGTTATTAAAAACATTCTCAATTATATTTGTGTTTTATATATTCTCCAGAACACCATATACCTAACTATAAATAACTATTTCACAAAAATAAATCTACATATTTAAATATTTTCTTAACTCTATGAATTATGGTCAGACTATTGATGCTATCAAAATTCACAAATCACATTTTTAATTTGTCAACACAAACAAATAATTCTATACACCATCTTGATATATCTACTGTGATATTCAGTTTTACCTTCCACAATATAAAACTGCAAGCATTTTGAACGTAAATACAATTTAAAACCGCTATTAAAGTATCATCTCTTGATCAATTACAGTGAATTGCAGTGTTGTAATGAGACCCGCTGCAGTAATTGTCGCGGTTGTGGCAACTATATGAAAGCCCCCGTTTACCACTACGATATGGTTTTACAAAAATTATTCATGTTTTGGTTTTACCATAGTCTGTAAAATAGGTGGTGCAATTAAAGTGGCATTTAAATGTTGCATTTTCGTATCTGATGCGTATACTCGAAATAACTGGATTTTTCAATTAAATATGTATAGTTAATAGCTTGCAAAGAAGGAAAGTATTCACAAAGTTCAAGTTTTTTTTTCAATACCTATTATGCTTGCTACTACTTTATTCGTTTGAATACATAATCTTTTTTCAACTGTATAATTTTTTTCTAACTTTTGAAATACTCAGAACTCTCTTTCCGGTCAAAACTTCAGCCAACGCTTGCCCCAAAAAATAAAACCAGAAGCTCTCAACCTTTTACCTTCACCATACGTCCAATACTTTGGTAGTATTTACATGAGCTCGTTAAAACTGCCTGCCGTCGATTAGCAGCCAACTGACCATGTTAAATGCTTGTAAAGGCTCCACTAGGGACTACACTACGTTGTATACCCACTCGGTTTTATTACACTGTATTTGTATACGGAATCCCCACGCTACACGAATTACAAGTTTTATCGTCGAGATCGAAGCAGTTTTGTTAATGAAGAGATGTTTAATACTGAATATAATAATAATAACAGCCTATATATGTCCCACTGGTTAAACAAAGGCCTCCTTTACGTATAGTGAGTGGCATTGAATCCACCACGCTCTGGTTCAGTGCAGGTTGCTAAATTACCAAAATTGCCCATCGCAACTCCATCTATTTTTTAAACTTTTTATCACTATCCAATATAAAGTGGATCTTCATTACTTATTATTTTTATCGGGCTAATACAAACACTCGTTATTCCTCTTTTAAATTTAATTTATTCCATCTCAAACATCATCAAAATGCGGTTTGAACTTAATAACGCAGTTAAATCAAGCAAATATAATTTAGCACCAACTCAAAGCTTAAAAGTGCAAACTCGTCCTGAAAATAGCCGGCGTTAACAACTTCTTAACGGCTTTTTAAGTAAAACAAACAACACTAATGACTTACCTTTTAGCGTTTCAACAGCTATCGTTTTTCGAATAATTTACAGCGGTGTTAAGGAGCTAAAGCGATGTCATTAACGGGAAAATAGTTACAAGTTGTTTCAGCTAATACTTACTTGCTTGTAGGTAGCAACGAAATAAGTAAAAAGTACCTCGTAGGTTAAAGTATCGGAAAAGTATTTAATGGTGGTTCGAGCACTTAACTATATTTATACAAGCTTAGTTGCTTAGTTACCAAAGAGATTGTATTTTCAAAGCGTCTTCTTAAATTATTAATAGAGCACACCTAAAGAAGTCTTAAAATAAGCTGATATTCTGTTTTTCATTTGTTACTAGTGGTTATAAATAATACAAAAACTATCAAATACTTGCTTTATACAAGCAATCAGGTTGTAACATAAAATAAAACTGTGCAAGTTATTTTCATTGCAAATTACGCAAGGTTGTTTTATTAACTTTGTAGGTACAACACAGCATTTCATTAAATACATGATTAAGTTGACCACGAAAGTTTAATAACTTCTATTTAATAGCGGCAGCTCATCTAATAACGTTTGCTAATAAAAATACTTGTCCCAAAATCCACCCACAGTCTCAGAGATTCCGACAAAGTTCTTCGTGCTTCCTAATTTCTATACGAACCAACGCTCCGAAACTTTACCGATATTTTTGCTCCACCAAATTCTGTTTTATGTGACGTGACAACTTAAAGTACTCCATCAAAAGTTTGAGCACCAACTCCGGGCAAAGCCGGTGATACACAAGCCAAGTGTACTTACAGAGTTGACTGTTGTAATATAGATGGCGTTAGTTGTACAATCCATAAATCTCAACTGACTTGCCGGCGCGATCTAAGTTTGTTGTTAAACTGATTTCATACGGGATGCAATAGCTTATAGTAAATTAGTAAAGCGAACCTATTGTGTTTTTGTTTCTGTTATGCTTAGGTTTGAGCAAATTATTTACTGTAATTAACAAATAAAACCAAATTAAAATATTGTGAATTTTCAAAAAATAGCTGTACAAATCATAATTTTATTTTAAATCAATCTGTCTCTTCAATCTTCGAACTAATAAAACAATATGATACATTAATTTATTTTAACTGAAATGTATATAGAAACATCCGTACGTGATAATAGTGAGTGCAAATGGATATCACCTGTGTACACACGTGCTTCATTCCATATAGGAGGCTTTACCCCATGCGCATCGTTTAATACTATCATGTATCGATTTCTTTTATAAATAAACACCGAGTTTCAGCATGGTCGTACTTCACACAATACGAATTCGATGCAGGAAAATAAGTTAGAAAATGATTATTTTAAATATAAAACAACTATTTTAATCGTAGTTCCACTTAATGGCTATGATCCGACCTTCACCTGTACTTCCAAGGGATATGACACGATGCACAAACTACTTGCACACAAGTAAGGTTTATTTCTAGAGGTAAAACTATCACTTAAGGTTATAAACTATAACTTTATATAACAAAATAACATATTAGCAAAGACACAGAATAATAAGGTTGATTATAAAAGAGGCTTTTCCTTAATTAATCAAAAAGGATAGAGCTGAACCATAGTGTAACATTTCAAATTCTTCCATATTTAAACGATAAATTATAAAACAGTAGTTATATGTCCGTAAAGAGGAGGTAAACCTACTTATTAAATAGTTTGTTGCTAGCTTGTATGTGACACTCAAACGAAACCATTCCCACATCACACATTGCCGGCACTTTCTAAACTCTAGATAACTCTATTCCATCATAATTATACTTTGTGGTGTCAGTATCAGTAACATCGACACTTAGATCTTATAATATTATACTTTAGAATAAAGAGAGAAATATAAGAATGCAGTTATAAAAACTGAACTCTTTGATATTCGTACCCATTATAGTGTGATAGAACCAGCGTGGATTAGTGGAAAATTAAGGCATTCTAACACAAATATTTAGCCTAGCAATTATTCTGAAATTATATTAATTTCGCTATTTTATTACAAAGTATTTGTTAATCTAGCGAATGGATAAGATACCTATCGGTACATTGATATCTAGATTTTATATTAAATTTTCTTTGTTTAAGCATGTGATGTCAACTTCACAAAGTCTACCCCTAATTTAAAGGCACACATTTTTTGCTTAATCCAAGATTGCTACCCTCCGCGTGAATTTTCTCAAACTTCTTGAAACTCGGTTTCTTTGTGCCAAGCCTTTGAATATAAAATGATGTGCAAATTACACAGTAAGATCTGCCTTCATCTCGGATGTCGTAAAAAGTCGTAGATCATAAAAATATTTGATTAGGCGCGTTGTCGAATTCTCAAGTCAACGAAGACGGTCTGAAACTTTTATTGTGTACTGTTAGTAGGAACAGGTTTGTCAATATATTTATATATCGAGTATGAGTTATTAAAAATAATGTTTGTATGGACGTGAACAATTGACGATGAAACCATATAAAAACACGTCTGACCCAGAACGACTCGTATTTTGCTGGATTTTTATGTCTTAGTTTTGTATTTTAATTACTTTAAAACAGTCACGTTAGTACTGAAAGTACTAGTAAAGTACTAGAAACCAATTCAATTTTTTTTTCTATTAAAAATATATTTTTAAACTGTTTATTCTTTTTTAGCTGACGGTACATCGTATATCGAATAAGACCTTAAATATTTGCCTAAGTATGTAAACCTTATTTGTAAGTATTGAAGTCTTAGCATTTGCATTAACAAATAAGAACAAATACATAAAATATAAAACATTTATTTGATTAGATGTCTAGTATAAATAAAATTACCATGACAAAAGTCTGTTCTTATTATTTTGTACCAATTTAGGCAATGCATTCTGGCTCACAATGATATTTTATCATATATGTTAAATACTAACACAACTACTTACCAAAAAAAAATTTGGTAGCCGCCACTACAGTTGACAGTTTCCATACCCTGACGTCATGTGGGCTATTATAAAAAAACTCCAATTGAGGTCTAAACCAAGTGACACTTTTTACACTGCCATAACAAATCTACATTTACAACACATCATTGGGCTTAAGTCTTTACAAATTTTATTGTCAATGGATTTCCGTAAATTTAAGCATGATACTATGGCTAACTACCCTCCCAAAGTTATGATCTGTATCTGGCAAGCTCTTCGGCGTGTTTGATGTAGGTTCTATATTGAACTTTTGTAAAATAGCCTTGAGCACTTCTCCAGCAATCTTGAAAGTAAGATCCTCACCTGGAAATAAAATAATTACTTGTTTAATAAAACAATACCTAAAGCATTTATCGGTTATTTTATTTTACAATAACTATCAAGGAATATTTTCAACGGCACGTATTTTTTATGTCATAATTTTTAAAACTATCATAAACTTGACCTAGCACAGTAATGGATATATACCTTAATTAGAGTTTTCCACTCACTGTAGACAATTATTCTTCTTAAAACCTCAAAGATACGATCAAACTAGACGATAACAACCTACATAGAAAAGTAGCGAACCGCTTGAAACGTAACTTGAGTGATGTCTAAGCATACAGTTAAACCTGTACATAAAACATATCTATAGAAAGGTGCACGTTTTTTATCTTCTCAACTTTCTATTAGGTCATACGAACACTTGTTTTTTGTTAACAAAGATAACCGTAAAGCAAGTTGGAAATTTTATAGTATCCAAGCTTGTTTTCGTTTAGTTTTATGATAGCTTGATATGATAGTGATTGGGTGGAGTATGGATTTAATAACATTTTACTAAAGATGCTTTGTCTCATTGATAGTAAATATAATTAAGTAGTGTTGAAAATATGTATAGGTCAATATTTGCGAAAATGAAGTCTAATAGGTATAACGAGATATAAATATATCTAATGTAATGACGTAAAAAGTTATTTTGAATTTTGAAACAAATTTTACGCTTAATTTGCTCAAGCTTTGATACCTTGAACTTTGGAACATTAATGAATAAGTTTGATTTAACCATACTTTCTTAAATAGTGCACTTAAACTACTTAGTAATTTACATATAAAAAAACATGTAGTAAATAAAATAAGAAATAAACATCTTAATTGACACTTAGGTATATAAACTCACGTTTGCGTTAACGCAGGTGTAAAATAAAATTATGAAATAATTGATGTTGTTAATATACTACGGGGCAAGAGGTGAAAACTAAGTACTGTACCAGGCAGCTGAGCAGTAGTGTAACCGCTTTAATGAAGCTGCAATTATTATTTGAATACTTCACATTTGCATTATTGTTTTTTTTTATTTAAAAACAAACCTAGAAACCCAGGCTGAAATTCCTAACTAATATTTGTTTGTACTAATGATTTATTGATTTGTTGCTTAGGTAAAATAAAATAAAACTTACCTATACATTTTCTTGGTCCTGCGCCGAATGGTAAAAATGCTGTGCTCTCTTTTTCAAATCGGTCAGGATTAAACTCCTTGGGGTCCGAAAAATATTTGTCGTTATTTTGAATGGCATTTATAGGTAGTGTGATCGTTACCCCCTTGTCAATCAAAAAGCTTCCACATTGATATGGTTTAACGCATTTCCTAGTTACAACGGAATAAGGTGCGTGTAGTCTCAAAGCTTCTTTGATAATATTATTTATATATTTTTCGTCTTTGCTCAGTGCTTCTCTCGCTTTCCTTTGAATATCCTGATGCAGCGCTAATTCGTAGAGCAAGGCCGTTAATAAATAATGCAAAGGCACGTACCCTTCACTAATGAAGGAAGAAAGGATTGAATAAGCAAAATCGATTTGTGACTCCCTTTTGAAGTACCGGCGATTTTTCCCTTTGATATCAAATTGAAATACAGATCCGGATTTTTTGATTCCAGTCATTAGTTTTGATTGTTCGAGTATCTCTTTCAGTTCGTTTGATGGTTGGTCTGGCAAGGTTTTCAGTCCAAGTAAAATATACAGCGAAGGGAAAATGTTTTTCGAATAACTCTTTAACTTTTCGACTAAAGTTATCTTTTGAATTTGCCGAGTCAAGGCTTTTATACTGGAACCGTCTTTATTACATAGAAGTAAATCTTCGAAAACAATATCCAATATTTTTGTGAGTAACTGTTGAACATTCTCGTCTCCATTTGTTCCGGACAAACATTCGTGTAAACCGTTTCCCATTTTGAATTCCAGCGTGTTCAATAATGTTTCGTATCCGTCTCGCAATAAGGTCCATTTATCGTTTTCCGCGTAAAACAAATTGTTTCGTAAACACACATCCCGAGATTTGTCCAAGTCGAGACCCCTGCAATGGAAATTTGCATGATCTGTGGACAGGATTCTTCTCGCTGCTTCTGGGTCATTGACGATGAGGTCAGGTATCCGACTTTTGACGCATCCGATGTTCTTAGCTTGGGGGTGTTGGGAGCATAAGGCTTTCACTTCATTGGTGGTATTCCTCAAAAACAAAACACGGTGGTAGTCACTGCCGAAGAACGGTATGGACATTTTGTAAGGCACATGTCTGATGTACCAGTAGCTGAAGAATTTAGTGACATAGTCGAAAATGAGCGCGAAGATTAAAACGACGAGTACACTTATATTGAGAAGGAAGCTTTCGAAAAACATGTTGCGTTTGCGCCGAGCGAGCAAGTGCGTCTGACTGCAAGTTACGTTGGAGTGAAGCTTGTATCCAGCGCACGCGTCACTCTCTGGGTCAGAGTAACGGTATCACAATTATGAATCCAACTATACTACGAGTTAATCATTGATCAAGTGCCGCGTTTATAATAAAAGCTGTGTCGTTGTGCCGAAATTTCTCTCGCACAAAAGTTTTTAAGAGTTTTGTCCTACGTTTATTGCTAATACTTTTTGGATTTATATTAAGATATAATAACAATATTGATTTTTGCTATGTTCAAGCTGTGAATTCAAAAAATAGTTGGTAACTAAGTATTACATTAATTATAACGAAATTAAAAAAATACTTTCTTTGCCCACTCCATTCTGCAGATCACCATTTATTGGCACCCGCAATATTTTAAAACTTTTTATGCATTTAAATATTACTTTTATCTTGTGATCATATTTATTAAAAAATATAGTGTAAGTACCTCTAGGTATGTGATATGGGGTTCTATATAATTCAATTTTAAAAAGTAAAAACACTGTCCGTACCTATCTGATTGTATTTTTATATTTATTTATTTATGTTTATTTGGGGGGCTTACAGCTTATTCCAACAGTTTTTTTTATTAGACAAACACTATTATCTTTACTAATATTATAAGGAGGGAAGATTTGATTGTTTGTTTGTTTTAATGGAAAAGGTTCCGAAAATACTCAGCCGATTTTAAAATTAGGTCACTACTAGTGCCCGCAACTCCGTTCGCGTGGAAGTCGGTTTTCCGTGGGAATGAGAAGTTTTCCCGTAGTAAAAAGTATCCTATGTGTTATTCTGATGTATAACCTATATTACTGTAAAGTTTTATTCAAATCCGTCGAAAGAGTAACAAACATCCATACATCTATCCATACATCCATACTCACAAACTTTCACGTTTATAATATTAGTAGGATTTGAATTCACTTTGTTTACCGCGGAAAAGTGACCCATTCCCACGGGAAAGACGTTTAGCTGCGGGAAACCTCGAGGCGGAACGCTAGTTTCACTATAACCACAAGTGTACTACATTTTATACGGATTATTTACACTAATTATATTTTTATTAACGATAAACTAAATAATTAGTTTCAGTTTATATAAATTACACAAATAATTACTATAAGTTATTGAGAGAGTTTGCTTTAACAAATAAATTATTTAAGCTCCATCTATTATTTATTTTAGAAACTAATAAAGGTTTCTCTACCAACATTACTCTCATTGGTTTCCACCTTACACTTAGCTGCTTTACTTAATGATTTTGTAATACGAATATAGATGGCGCCTTTTGTTGCTTACGGTATAGCGGGAATATTTTCACACATTCTTAATAGATGGCGCTAGTTGCATTATTAAAAAATATAGTTAAGAGCAATAAATAGTTGGAAGAATGCATTATTTATTTTTTAAGTTCAAAGGCTAAAAAAGATATTAAAGGAATGTAACTTTAACTAGTGTCACCGTTTTTGGACTATCAAAGAAATCGTTTATTGAACAAGAAGTGCTTACAAACTTAAAAAATATAAAAATCTTAGTGAATATTAACCGCATTAAGGTGAAGTTAGTGAATATAATAATACCTACAATAAATACAGATGGTGACTTTACTTTATTAAACGTAAAAAAGGTTTCAATATTTTTGCTATCGATGGATCACATACATAAATAAATCACTTATAATCTAATATACCTCTCTGTCGTTACACATTTTGAATAACGTAGAACAATTAATGACACTCTACTTATCTCCCTAGATCCGATGTCCGATACTCGGAGCATGCGCCACACTGCAGTACGGTAAGGTAAGCATTGATCACCTTAACAGGTCTACTGAGGGAACAAAAAATATTTTAATATTATTATTGTAGACTCGCATGAATTTAAGTTCAAAAGTGCCCAAGTAAGTCATAAGTAGTAATATTCATAAGTGTTTTGTTAATTTCAAAAGTTAGGGTTTTAATCTTCGAACTTCAAAAGGAATTTATTTAAAATAATAGGCTAAATTTCTTAAAACAACTTCCGCTCGACAATTTTTACTCAAATTTTCATATCCGACTCAACCACCTCACCTTAGTATGTGATCGGGTAGTAAAAACAAAGTTTTACTGTGTGTGAATATTATTTTCCATTATTGTAGGTGATCATTCTGGAAAGGACTACTCAAACGTACAGCTATATTAATCAGCTGCAGCCCCACGCCCTCGAGCCTATAGGATCTTAAGATCCGTAATCACGGACAGTGCGCAGTAGCACGCATTGCTATGCACTTGTCGCTCCAGGGGATCGAAATGCACTCAGACAAATGATATAGGTACATATACCTCTTAAATCAAATTCTAAAATAACCTGCAGTACTAGAACATAAAGACACGGAATTTTCAAGAAAAAGAGGATAACGGTACCTTTTACCTATGTGTGTCAATTGGGTGCCGAAAGATTTGTAAAAAGTTAACCCAAAACCGATCACAATATTTTTTGCCGCAATCACAATCAGAACCTGACTAGTCTATTCCCTATACAATTGAAATCGATCAGAACGTTAACTTATGGTTTTATTAAAATCGATCGATTTCGCTGAACAAAAGCTATACGATTGACGATCGATACCACACTGTGATCGCTGAGTGATCTTTCAGAAAGCATTATTGAATTTAAATGACCGTGGAAGTCTTTTGTGGGCACGTGGTAAAAAATACCTCCTTTTGGTGCTTGGTTAGAATGAATTTTTAATCATCGTTTTTGGTTTTGAAAACAATTAAGCATGAATGTGCAGGAAATATTTTTAGTGGTCTGCAATATTATTTTACCTGTTTCATCACTTATTTTTGTATTTTTGTAAATAATATGTTAGGAGTGCCTATTGGACTAAGGGCAGATTTTTCAATAGTCAGATAAATGCTAACTGACTGATAAGAGGTATGCTTTCATTGTCACTTCATACATATGTCAAGTATTTTTTGTTCGACGTGCAACGAAAACATACTGATTTTCTGTCAGTTAGAACTTATCTGACTATTGAAAAACCGGCCCTAAAGCAATATCAATGACATAAGCATTCATGCTTTCTCAAAAAGAGATTCACGTTAACAATAATTCTAAGAAAGTAATTAGTAAAATGAAGACAGACATAATACAGATTTCTAATCTTAAAAAAAAATCTTCCAAAAAAATTTAACATAAAAACATAACAGAGAACTACGCCTGGTGTATATTAGTTAGTTACAAAGAAAGTTATATTGAGACAAGCAGGCAATAAGACTAAATTTCTATCCATTTCTATTTCCAATTGCGGTTCAATCACCATTGATTAGCTATCTAGATTTGAACATCCGACCAAAATACCTATACGTTTCACTATCCAATTTGCAATGTTTCTTCCTTCCCAGTGTTAACCACCTGTTGTTACTATACACACCTACTTAAGATCCAACCAGACTGGCGACACAAAGACGAATAGCCTTAGGCTAACCAGAATTACCCTAATGACTCCAACCAGACCATTATAGACCAGCCATATACTCTCATTTATTGGGCATAATAACTATAACGAGTTTTTTACGCAGCACAGGAATTTGGCTTCGAAAATGGCGACGACCCTGTCAAATTGACGGTCTAGGAGTTTATGGGACCGGCCCGTAATTTGGATGATTAGGATATGAGCTTGGTTATAATGATGGGATGACAAATTGTTTGGATATTGTTAAAAAACTATTTCGTGGGTCAAGTTTAAACTGAAATTGGAAATATGGTCTTTGCTGCGGTCCTTTAGTTAACAATATCATCTCTTCAAAAATGTTTGGTTAACACACTGTTAAATTGTTTTAAGGTTATTTACGAATAGCAAGCATTATTGAAGGGCAACAAATTAAAAGAATTAAAGTGGCGTTCGATATTAAGAAGGTTTTAGTTAAAAGCTAATTAACCAACGTCATGTAATAACACATTTTGTTTTTTATTAAAAGTTTGCATTTAATTATAAACCAATATATTAGACGTTATCATAACCTGTACTTGATTGGAAGGTTCCATATTTGAAACTGTCACATTGATACGTTGATACTATCCGAGATTCAAAAGCGACCGACTACTTTCAACATCGGTTCACATATCACATGTAAATTGATCACCGAATAAAAAAGCTAGCCCTTCACAGGCGCGTCACATAATCGGTCATGTTCATCGGGCCAATAAGAAATTAAAAAAAACGTCAATCACGAGTTATCACGTGGGATGTATCTATTTAGAGCAGAGCTAGTGATTTATATGGTAGAAAATTGTTCTTTAAAATATTCATTTGAGTGTACCAATTGTTTTGTACAGAAAAAACGGTAATGGGAAAACTAAGAACGAAGTAAGCTCAGGAAGAAACGCAGACTTAAGTCAATATAGGAAAGATTTTTTTGTATTGCGTTTTTGAAAAAGGAAAGGAAAAAAGGAAATTGAATCTGTAAGCTTCCGTATAGAACAGCTTAGTCGGAACCAAGGAGAAGCTATTTTATGGGCTGTCGAACACTTGAGACGAGTTGAAGGCTTTACAAGTCTCAATAAACCTGAAATGCTGTTAACCCGAAGATAAAATGCTTACAACTTACTCCTATTTAAGTTTTACTTCATACAACTTATCTCTCTTCTTAATATATAATTTTCGTGTCACGTTGATTGACCGCGATGGACTCCTACTACCTAAAAGTTTGATCAATTGAATAATTCAACAAATCAATTGATAGGATAGCGTATATCACAATTTAAAGCCAAAATATTATTTAATAGCAAAATATAATATAACAAAAACCTTTTTTTGTTATGCTATTAATTATAAAGGTTCCTTAATTGAGTAAAACAAAGGTAAAATACCAAACATAGATACTTAGTTACTTACAAATTGTGATATCTGAGTACTAATCATTAACAATTCTATAAGCCTCGTATAGTATGTAAACCGCCAATCACACTGGCATTATTTTTTTCACTTTAAAAAACCGAACAAAAACAAACCATTAGTTCCCACTGACCTTGTGAAAAAGGACCGTTATCCCGATTCCTTTTCTAAAAAAAATACTAAGGACGCAGCCGCAGTCTGTGATCCTGTGAACCGCAAAAGGAGTGATATTGGCTGTAAAGTGGATTATACACACATTTAGTACAGTTAGAAATAATCATTATGGATAGTGAAATAAAGTAGGCAATTGATTGAATTATTTATTAAGTACTCGCGTACACGATTTCATGATTCCATGATACCATAAAAAACAGTAGGTATTTTAAGCTATTTTCTAGCAGCATAAATTTTCTTGCGTTTTAAACTTGCGAGTGTTGAAAGCGACTTTAAACATAAACTGAACTCATCATCAATACCTTTAAAACAAAAAACATAATTACTATCAACTAAATGAAACAAGTATTAATACAAGTTTTTATCTAAACGCTGAATACAATGAGCAAGCTCCTCTACACCCGGGACGCTATGGCCAAGACAGTTTTGACTTTAAATAAGTGTTGTATTGTATTCAATGTATTTGCTACTGGTAGTCCGCGCGGCGAAACACAAAGAAATTCGGACCCCTTTATATCCAGTCTGTGGGGTTTTTGTTTTAAAAAAGTATAGGCTTTTTATTAGATAGATAGAGGCGGGAGATTAATGTTTATGCAAGAGTATAAGGTGGGTTGTTGGGGAAATAGGAGAGGTTGTTGTATGGGTTTAGAGCCTTGGAGACTTTGTATTTTACGACTAAAGTAACGGTATCGGTTGGTATTTAAATTGATGCTTGAGTCACTGTAGACTTGAAAATAAAATGATTCTTGCAGTGTAAAGATCTTGCTTCGAATATTAAGGAAAAAGAAGTTAAAAACGGACCTACTTTAATTTTGCACCTTTCAACCACGAAATTGCTGAAATCAATATCATATTGTTTTTAGGAGTGTTAACAAAAAAATTTGAACAAACTTTTATATAGGTAGTACATTTACTTTATTCCCAATTAAATTAGTAACCGGACTATAAATTACCTAATCACTAACCATTCCACGTCTCCACACGTGCTAGGCCAAGAGCTTTGGCCCTATAAATAATAGTTCGTGATATAATTATTGTAATGACTGTTCGAGTAGCTCCTGGACTATCGTACACGCTGTATCATAATTGAATCTGGCGCCTTACTAGTTATAAACATAACAAAACTCGTTATACAGATAACGATATTTTTGTATATAGTTTGAAGAATATGGAAGGTGGAGTGTTTTGTTTAAGGATAATAATAAGTTTTCAAAATACAAAAAATACTGTTTACGGTTATAATTGCCATGTGTTATCGATTAGCTGTTACTTATAAAATGTGGGCCTTTAGCATTATACGAATCGTCAAATTTGGTACACTGACAAACCTTAAATAGCCTACGCTTGGCAAGTCGCTCTCATATGCCCTTCGCATTGGTTGCAGTACCACATGGTGAATAATAACGTTTAAGGGTCAAGCCAAACGATCGTAATTATATGAGTTGTGAGTCGCGAAATTTCGGTCGCGTAATTTCTGCTGCATTCGGTTTCATACAAAAATGCAGTTTTTACCACACGACGATGCAAAATGAGTTGAAAATTCAATTGAACGTAAAATAAGTAACCAAAAATACGCGAAATACAACTCATAAAATTAAACGAGCGTAATTTCACCCTTAAGACTGCTGCATTAGAAAGGCTCTTTAGCTTATGTATCTTCTTAATATTTAGTAGCTTAATTCCTAATAATTAGTGGCTTCAGTGTAATTTGTTTCTTTTCTATCGTGACCATGAATCTTAACTGAATTACAGTAAGGCAAATTTATACAGAAAAAAAGTACAGACAAATACGAAAATAATATAAACTAGTGGCCGCCGGCGACTTCGTTCGCGTGGAAGTCGGTTTCCCGTGGGAATGAGAAGTTTTCCCGCGGTGAAAAGTACTCTATGTGTTACTCTGATATACCTATATTACTATATTACTGTAAAGTTCCATCCATATCCGTCCAGTAGTTTTTACAAACTTTCAAGTTTATAATATTAGTAGGATATGAGATAGGAAGATGTAGTAGTCAGGCCAACGTAGTCAAACTATCCATAATGCTTTGTTCAGTATTGTTATTATGAGTAATTGAAATGTTTAACATAATAAATTCATTTTACAAATTAGAAATGTTTATAAGGTAATACAAAATCTTTGTATATTTTAAACATTATATATGTCTATGCCAATCATGTTCAGAAGTTATTAAATTTTACTTTTAATAACTATATGAAGTAGCCGTTTGATAGTTGTTAACTTTTATGATCCGAGAAAGATCGATTAAAGCAAGAATTTATTAATTTTGATTTATTAATACAACATTTTTATTCTAGTCTGAATCATAAAATGAAGTTGTAAGTTAGAGTGCATATCATAATAAAATCAATTATTTACACTTTTTTCAAGTCTCAAAATTACGTTTTTATTCAGTTATCAAATTAAAAATTTAGTTTATAATATTAAGAAAGGTTAAACAAAAAAACTTAAGCTTGCTTAATTTAACCACTAAAAATAAAAATAGTGCAAACATTGACGCAGTAACAGCAAACATTTTTATTGCCTTTGCATATAACTCAAAACATAATAACAAGGTTACAACAGTTATTGCAGCCAATGAAAATATCCGATCAATCAGTACCTCGTCATTATTTTCGACGTAACTAGACCCAGTTCATTTAAATATCAACCTCCGTACGCCATTATTAAAAAAAACTCTTGCCGCGTACCGATACGTAGTAATTACCTTTCTAGTTGGCGTAGGTTTAAAAAAACATCGAATAAAACCCATCCGGTATTCGATCCATCAGCTTCTCGATTTATTATTAAATCGATGGAGATCTAATGAAATCGATACTGACGTAATATGGAGCAAATAAGTGCTCGCTGCGCAGGAGTCGAGCTTGGAGATTACTATAATCGAGTGCGCAACCGGCTACCGTCGGGGTCATCAAAATTCCATTTTATCTGCGGCGGGAACGAGTCCCAACATACGGATGATAACAAACTGATATTTTAATCTGTTACAGATATAAAGTTAACGCAGGAACAGTTTCTTTCGCAAGTCAAACGCTTAAATTGTAATGGAATTAGTTTCATGTTCAATACTGGTTTTGACACCTTATTTACATACGTACACGTACGTAATACCAAAGTTAATGAGCTTCTTAATAATAAGGTTACGACGAAATACAGTATAAAGTGGTAAATAAATGTGGTTCGCACATTTAGTTCTCTGTTTTATACATCTGTACAAGCTAAAGTTTTCTTTAACTCCTAAAAAATTAGCTTGAAAAATAAACTTGTAATTATTACTTATTTAATAGGCAATACTCATCTAATTTAAATAAAAAGGCATATACAACTATATTGAGTTAACACTCTCTTAACACACCATTCGCATTAAGACTTTAGAAACCAAATTACTGGCTCAATCACGGTTGGATCAAAACAAAACTGCTATCACTTATCCATCATTTTCTATGTGAGCTGTAAATTAGATGGTATAACACAGGAAGTGGCTTCTTAACCTGTCAGATGCCGGAGTGATTAGTGATTACTGTGATTAGTGATCCGATGATGATCAGTGATCAGTCGGTGATCAGTATCTGTAGGCTGAGTGCCGGCGCTGGGGCGATCAAAAAATTGGACATAGACTACAGTCGTAGATGGTAGACTCCTTTGAAAAATGTCCCATGACTGCTTTGTTATTAAAATAGTTTGTTATCAATAAAGGACTAATAGACAAAGTTTTGTTTAAGCTAGTCAACGTTACTTTAGCAAGGCGAGGTCAAAATCGACGCGCGTTATTTTGGAGAACGTTTGTCGTCATCAGGGCTTATCACTTCCAAATATCTACGAATTTATTTCTATTAACATTCTTATAAATTATCTGGAATGACATAAAATTATACGATAAATAGTAAAATTTTCCTTGTATTTTCTTTTGTTTTAGATATTAAAAGCAAACTAGAGAAAAATCAACAGGATTACTCAAAATTCATACGGTTCTGTCTTTCCCACTTATTCACCATCAAACCAGTAAGTATCTACCGTGTACTTACACCCTCGGTATGATAATTGAACACACTGTATCATACGAGTCGTTCCAACTTGACTGACGTATGCGCACGTCGATCCATGTACAATTGTCTAATAAACATATCGCATTGTGACGAAGTTAAATAGAGATGTCGACGATCTTGTATAGTCCTGAGCATCATTGTATTTGAATAGCTACTTGAAGAATAAAATTACTGCGTATAATTACACTGTTGATTTGTGAGCAAAAAGTGAAAATTCCATGTCCCTGGTCTACTATTTATTCAACATTTTTCAAAACGAATTTGAACATTAATTGACGTGTACATCAAAAAATGTTTTATTAATATAAAACATACGAATTTTTTTATATAAGCGAAAATATCAATTAAAAAAGGTAATTTGTTCTAATTAATGGGTTAAATCATTAACCATGGTAGCAAATTTAACTTTATTTATTTATGTTTATTTGGGGGGCTTACAGCTAACAGCAAAAAAGAAATTTAAAAATAACGGACATAACGGCAATTTTAAATACCCTAAAACCATTACTCGGATACTTTAAATACCCTTCCACACTCAATGAAAGCATTTTATGGTGATATAAGTTCGATAAGACACCGAAAGCTAAGAAATATTTACATAAGCATATGCATAAAGTTAATAGTTATCGAAAGAAAAAGTGCTTTTAATTCGACAAATTAAAGCTTCGGTTTATTTAAGTTATCTCAGTTTGAGTCGTTAACATGGATCACATGTTATATGGCATTTTTTCTCATGTTTTATTGTTCAAGTGGTTTATTTATTAAGATAAAGCGTTCAGTTCAAATTAACAGGTTTAAGATAGTAATGGAACTTTACTTTGTAGCACTATGATTAAGATTCTAGCTTGCCGTTATTTCATACATCTTATGTTACTTAAATGCCTTATGAACCACAAATATACGATACATTGAATGAAAAACAAGTGAAGGTAGATAAACATTTGCCATTATTTTCTGCTTGTATCTAGTTGTTTGAATCTGTGTTATTATCCTAAACAAAGTACCTGCCGCTACTCCAGGCTTCAATATTCAGTCTCCCCACAGCGATCCAGACACGATCCTATAAATCCAGCTTATTAAGATGTCCAAATACATATCGGAATTGCAGTCACAAAAGTACGTTAAAACGTGATAAGATGCGCACAGAAGCGTGGATTTGTGTGCATCAGGTGTAAGCCAGTTAAGGTTTGAAGCAGGATTATCAGTTTACAGTGGAAATTGTCAAAACCATTATTTAACTACATAAAGAGACATAACACAAATAAAAACTTAGTTAATGCAATCCATTCAAAGGTCTATCTAATCCTAACTGATAATCAACGCACTTTATCTAACCTTACTACTTTTTTATAGTTAACGCGCAAGCGGGTCCTAATCCTGATTACCTGATCGTAAGTCACTTCTATCCTAGTTAATATTATAAATGTGTAAGTTTGTGAGTATGTATGGATGTATGGATGTTTGTTACTCTTTCACGTAAAAACTGCTGGATGGATTTGGATGAAACTTTGCAGTAATATAAGTTATACATCAGAATAACATATAGGGTACTTTTGACCGCGGGAAAACTTCTCATTCCCACGGGAAACCGACTTCCACGCGAACGGAGTCGCGGGCGGCCACTAGTATCTTCATAAATATCCATATATGTAACACTTGCTCTAGTCAAACTTCTGTTCCCCGCTCCTCTGCTGTAATACATCCAGTGGTACTGCGGCTCGCCCGCGTTAATGACGCGCCCACGGCACGCTCCGGACCAGAAGCCGTATCGGGGGAGTGGGGGGGGTACGGTTGGAGCCTGCGCATGATTGCTATGTTATACAGGAGAAGTGTAATAGAATAATATGAATAAAAAAATATGGATAGAGGAATTCTTCTAAAATTTCACAAACACCCCTATAACTTTTGCTCCAGTACGGAAGCCTGCGTGTTAGTTCTTGGTAAGGTTTTTAGTAGATTGTAGAGGAGGGGTGTAGTGTGAGGAGGATATTTAATTCAAAACAGTGCATGAAGGATCCCTTTATTTCTAAAGCTACGGTAGAAAACATATGTTTTACCTCTTTCAGTTATGCAAGAAACATGTATTAGCTAATGACGGTAAAATTTCGTTTATGAATAAGGGTATAACATTTAAATAGAACTCGTTGTAGGCATTATAATTGTTTAAATGTCATAATTAAAATGGATAAGTAGACATTTCTTTCAATTTTTAAGGAAGGTATTACGATACGTGTTCGGTTAATAGTTAAAATTAAGGACTTTATAACTATTAATGTAAAAAAAGACTTTAATATTGATTCTAATTTTAAATTATTATAGACTCAAACGCAGGTACAAGGTCGGAATTGCCCAACAGGCCGATCTTTATTCCCCTTGAGGACGCTGCGCGGGCGACTGTGAATCGCAACTGATTTGCATCGGAAGTGGATACTTTTTTACATCGTGACTTATGCGCGTTATTTACAATAACAACTATGTGGTCCAAAGTTATTTTTATAAACAAAATACATAACCAACATAACAGCGTATAAATAATTTTAAGGGAATTTTGGTTGAAAGTAATTTCAATAAGAATAAAGCTTCTTATTATAATCCAAACTGGTATTCTGCAAAATTGCCCTTTCCATCTGTTTCTTCACACCTTTGCAACCAATTCTACATACCCTACACATAATATCGTGACCAAAACCCACTTGTATTATAATTCTATACAACACGTAAGTACAGCCAAGAGCGAAACGCATTTTTGTTGATTCATAATTCCGTGCGTGGTATTGGTATCAAAAGGCTTCAGTAATGACGGTGTCCACTGTACTGGGAGGAGAAAAAAGCTATTATTTCATACAGTAGCCCGCGATACCTGAAGAAACGAGCGAGTGCATGACTACTGAACCGAGGTACTGTCGGGAAGAAAATGGAGACGAAAATAATAAATTTACTACTGGATTTAAATTGAGTACTGCCTTGATAAAGTGATAATATGATGTCATAGTTTTGTTTGAATATGAATACAATTTTAATATTTGACTGATAGTGATAGCTATATTTTTTCTGTACTGTTTTTTAAAAATAAAGTTGTTAGTAGGTATTGCTCTCAGTGTAGCTAAATTTAAAAAAATATTTACTAATGAAAATCTAACTAGGTTTAGAAAAGTAAAACTAATGCGATATGTGTAGTGCGGCATCAAATTAAATTTCGCATTCAAGTATTTTTTATTTATGGACGTTTATATTTATGACTAGATATTAGGAAGCTTTGCTTTTTGGAGTGGTAGAGTCTAGCTGTAGGTTCTGTCTGCAGCGATTAGTGGGCTGACAGTATTGCGGGTAGTCATGGGCCGCGGTGATCACTTACCATCAGGTGACCCGCATGTTCGTTTGCTTTGCTATATTATAAAAAAATAAAAAAAAATAAAAACAAATAACTCACTTCTCCACCCACCAGTACAGCACCGTACAGTGATTACTACTAGTTTTTGTGTCCACGAAGCCTCAGACACGTGGGCCGGGAAATTATGGTAATCAAGCGAGCCTTCATTGCGGACCAGGGTTCACTTACTTAGACGGGGATAAGTGTGTATGTGTGCCTTAATTCGTATGTTATGTATGAATGGAAAGAAGTACATGTATAGAGCGTGTTGCTTTTTTATGTATGGATAAATAATAGTGTTTTTAGGGAAAATTTTAAAAACACACTTTAAGTGAAATAAATGTGTTATGGTTTATGTTAGTAAAACATCATTAATGATAAAAATAGTTAATAATAAAAAGGGATATTTTTGTTGCATTGACAAGATAGTTGATGAGTTTGTGGACATTGTCAATTGCTTTAAAAAATGCAATAAAGACTTACATTTATAGAATAATAAAAGTAACACGCTGTAGGTACCTCAATTTTTTCCGAACAGTTTGAAAATGCAAACAAAGAAAGGGAAATACAATTTTGTGAAACTAAAATTAAATGAATACAGAAACGCTGCCATACAGGATACTGTTGCCCAGAAAATAAACTTGTTCGATTAATAAAAAAAAATATATAATAATTGACTACATAATAAAATAACATTTGAGTTTTCATTTATAAAAACGAAACTAATTATCTTTCTCTTTACAATAAAACTAAGGCTTGACAAACCAATAATTTTCGCCACCGACCTGTATTACGCATTTTTAGTTTACCCATCTCCCATACACGTAATATCACAAATTACAAGCAACGCTCGCTTCTGTCACGTAAACTTATAATGAAAGCCTTCTTATAATTACTTGGTAAGTAATATCCTGCGGGAATCAGCCTTTAGAATCTAAAGTGTATGGAATGCTAAGAGAGAAAGAGATGGAGGATGCTTCTGTAGCGCGCTGTCTCTGCCATCGTTGAGTGAATGGGTTGGTTTGAGTGCGTTCATGAGTTGTAAGCCAAATGATGCTATCTCGTCCTAGACAATAATGAATCCTTGGTTTTTGTATATAGTAAATCATTTTTATATATGCGAGGATAAATATAATGTTATTATTTTTTAATTCCCAGTTAAAAACTAACATTTTATTAGTTAAAACGATTTCAAACATAAATATGTACATCATACTCATGTTTTCATTTTATTACATGCAAAAAAAGGAAATTCTTTCTTACTTTCATAATTATATTCAATTTCAGTTTCAGTAAGCTTCTACCGAAAACCACGTTGTTTCAAGTTTGCCTCTAAATATTAACTTCGACAAAAATGTAACAATAATACCAACCATATATTAAAAGCTATATTATTTAAAACATTATTCACAACAGACAGATAATCTCTACTCTCTCCCTACAGTAAAACACTATGAATGAAAAGCAATCATCAGCCATTTTAATAACACAGTTTAAACCTCACATAAAATGAGTAAGCAAATATAATAATTACATTCAATAGAGGCTTTAAACATAGGTTTTAGTGTTTATTTACATTCCTTCTTTGTTCTTTATTGTAATGAAATCTAGGTATTATGAATATAGTATAAAGTGTTTGTAGGATAATACTTTCAGTTTAAAATCGGATATAAATTAAATCTATTAAAGTACCCTCCGCCGCCACCCACGACTCCGTTCGCGTGGAAGTTTGTTTCCCGTGGGAATGAGAAGTTTTCCCGCGGTAAAAAGTACCCTATGTGTTATTCAGATGTATAAACTATATTACTATAGAGTTTCATCCAAATCCGTCCAGTAGATATAACGTGAAAGAGTAACAAACATCCATACATACTTACAAGCTTTCACGTTTATAATATTAGTAGGATAAATGATAATTATACTTTTTTTAAACAAGAGAATCAAATAATCTTTAGAAATAATAAAAATTCACAGAGTTTATTAATAATGGCAGTGATCGTATATGCCAATTTCTACATACAAAAGACGTCAACGCATTGACACCTTGCACTTTCATTGTGCTTTTCTAAGTAACTGTGTTATAATTCTTTTCAAATGGCTCAAAACTAACTCATTTTGAAACTAACGTGTAAGAAGTAAATAATCAGATAATTATTGATATTATTATTGCTTCGACGAAACATAAAATCTGTAAAAGAGTTTAAATAAAAATTATATAATACAAGTTGGCCAGTAAATTGATGGTAAACCACCCTTATAATGATCGAAAGCTCATACATACAAATCAGCTGTTTATACAGGGTGCTCAAAAATTTCGGTGCATTATGATAATGCACTAATAACGTACTGAATAAATTCAATTTTTAAACGAAAATCTCAATACGGAGAAAGATAAGCCCTATAATTTCAAATACGAAATAAATTCATAAGAACGTTGAACTATCGTTATAAAATCGTACTGAAAGCCCTCATTTGCTTAATTGCTCCTTAAATTAATTATGTCTTCAGAAAAAAACTTCTTAGAATACGAAAAATTCGAGGTAATTAGACCATAAATGGAGCTTATCATGGAGCCATTAACCGACAACGAACACGTAGGGAGGTTTATGAGTTTTACTACACAAAATCGTTGTCGGCTATTCTCGACAATCTTCCTCCGATTTACAACCAATTAACTCAATAAATACGGGGGCCGGCATGTAGTTTGGCCTGTTTCCTGTGGGGCCAGGGAAACAGCGAATTCCTTATATGCAGACTATACAATAGGAAGCAAACTAATGGTTTTACTAAACTTTAATATTAAACTAAGCGGTTCATATGAAGAAAAAAAAAATTATTCAATGTAGCAATCTCAACCAACGTAATTACGAACTAAACCTGACAAAAGGTTTAAATCCATTAAAAAACATTTTATGACGTACAAAGATCAAAACTTAAAGTCCCATTAGAAATTTATTTATTACTTTAATAAATAATTATAATTTATATTTATTGATACGCTGATACTTGATATATTTATATGAACATAACGATTTGTGTACATTTCTAAAGGTGTTTAATCTGTCATCATAAAACGCCACGGTCTGCCAGCAACCCTCACAATATGCCACGTGGTATATCGAAGCGTGGCATACTTGATAACATGGATATATTAAATGGTCAGTGGTCATGGAGTTATACCGTTTTGTCACGGTCTGTTGCATTTGTACGTATTGCACCGCTTTAAATAGGTGGTTTATGAAGGGGTTTCATTGAGAGATAACAGGTGGGAGTATTTTTTTTATAATAAAGTATAAGGTCAAGTACCCTTGTTTGTGTACTTGACCTTTTGATTTTGTTTATGTTTTTTATAAACATGCAATAAACAATTTCATGGGAAGTCATCTTATAACAATAATATTATCATCCATTTAATATCAAATAGATAAGATAACACATATTGTCAAAATACACATTTATACATGAAAATTACTGCTAGGTAATTGTTTCGTAAAAAAGTCCTCTGATTTCATGGCCCCAACTTTTATGAATAGAGATACTAAAACTAATCAAATGTGAACCGAATTGACGAAATAACCCGTTTATGGAAAGCTCGAATCAAAACAAAACAACGTCTAATTGAACATAAATATAGCTATAACTGTTGATGGATTACGTATACAGTAGCTTATGGGTCGTTAAAAGTTGAAAATCTCTTTGACAGTCCACCGACACTTTTATCCTGAACATTATAAAAACTCCCACGCCCTGGCCATACACGAATGTCACATTTAGTCAATCAACAGTATGAGTCATCAAATAAGTAAAATGACAGCGGAATAAAAAGGTGCAAAATCAACTTCTTATTTTGGTGTGTGAGGTTTTATTTGGTAATGTCTGGACTGGATTGATTAATTACTTTAATTTATAGTTAGTTAAAAAAGGATAAGAAACGGTGGGAAGGATGTGAGTGTGGGGAAAAGAGGATTTGGTGCACGTGGACAATAACTGGAATAAAAAGTCTCAATACAGAATATGATAGTAAAAGTTTAGGGAAACTTGCATCAAATCAGTACATATCTATAAACATAGTCAATAAAATAAATTTAAATATAATATTAAATTTATTTTTTAAAATTTTTGGAAATCTATTACCGTTTTCCCCGCCGATGAAATGGTATATGTTATATAACTTTTTTTTTCTTTTTGTCATCTAAGTTTTACAACCCAATAGGTATCTATGACGCTCGAGTAAATCCAGTTTTATTGTCCACGTACAATCGTGGGCTCCCCTGCTATTGTATTTTTAATCGACTGCACGCGCGTTTTCAATGAATAACAAAAAAAGCTACAAGACACGTGCATAAAATTAAATTTCAGTTCTGGCAAACGTTTAGTACATTCATCTTTTACAGCAACAATCAAGCTAATACAAAGTTCCATAGTATTGTCCTGGTGGTCTCCCACTGCAATCAACTATAATAGCCCGGACTAGACACACTACACGTTTGCTTCTGAACTCGAAATATAATAAAATCCGAGAGGAAGTATGTAATAATGGTGAGCACTTCCCTCGCGGCGACCAAGTTATTGCTGTCAGTAATCGGAAACTGCCTTAATTCGGTCATTGGTTTTGTAAATGCAAATCAACAACCGACACACACAATTTTGAACGCTATCTCCTTAGAAATAAAAGTGAGTTTTGGTTGGTGCGGATAAAAATTGATCCATATTCGATGGCTAGATATCGCTAGAGGCAGTAATTTGTAAATACATCTATAGCCCGAGTTTGATAGCCGAAATAAGACAAAGTTGCTTCGGAATTTCACCTCGGATTAAACTCTTAATTTTGAGTGTTGAGTTATGGTGCCTATAGAGATGTTTTCTAAAATACATGTATTTTATTATATCAATCATTGGCTTTATTGAAAGGTTTAATCGTTGAAGGAATTATTGTTAAGTGATGAACAAATTGACAGATCAATTTATACTATTAGATTATAAGAACGTGTATGATATAATTATAGTTAGTCATAGTGATGTGAAAGTCTTGATTATATACATTTGATTGATGATTTTATTCCTAACTTTATTTGTGTTTTTAGTCAGCGATGTGAAACAAGATTTAAAAATCAAAATAAAAATAGTCGGGCTATCGATATTCTGTATTGATATCGATGATAGAGAAGCAATTTGTAAATTGAATAATAGCAAATTAAAACTTTTACCATACGTTGTACTAGATACAAATCTGGCACTTATGCATTCCGATATAATTTTAATATGGCGTTAGAAGTAAGTGTTTGTTTCCATTAGCCTTATCAGATCTTGTTGCAAGATTTACTGTTAAAATAATATAACTAAATATTTTAGAATTTGAGTGTTAATATGAAAAATAACTGCAATAATACATTAACAATAATAAATATCCAAACTATCTCACCATCTGTGTGTCCCTTGCAAGCGACTTAAGAAAAATACCTACACTTTGTCGCGAATTAATTTTGAACAAAATAATTACAACTTAATTGGCACGACGCGTCGTAATAAAAATATTTATCAATATTTTAAAAGCATAAGTTATTTTTTGTATAACAAAAATAACATTTATTGCTTCACGACATCATACTACTTTGTTTTTGATAATATTCAAGCTGTTTAACTAACCTCTGTCATCTTTAAATATTGTCGTTATTATTGAACCCGTGATGCGAAACTGATCAACAACAATCTGTTTACAATGGAAACCAGCCTCCGATCGACTCGTGCGCGGGCGATCCGTACCGCCTTTCATCTACCCACGTGTAATAACTATTCATTGTGAATCATAAAAAAAATCGTATCTCTTTTCAAATAGCTAGTTTACCGTCATAGCTGGGAGCTGATTTCGGCAACTGTATATTACATTGTATATGTATATTAATGTTGTTTTATTATTCTTTGTACGTACAGACAGATGTTGCAAATGTAGTCATATTATTATGACGGTCAGTGATAGATGGTAAGTTTTTGGTGTTAAATTTGATTGATTGGAATAGGTTTACGCATTAATAAGAGCTAGTGAATAGTTTAAGAGATGTTAAGTTAGCTATTAGGGACTAGAATCTTTTAAATGCACTTTTAATAAATGGATAGTAATGAAGACCTGACTTTCATAATGCTATGTTAACTTACAACTTTTAATTAAGTTACTAGTTCTTAAGGTTAGAGGTGCAATCTTATGTACTTTCCAGCTACCCAATCCACCTGACCTGACTTCAACGAGCAAACATCACTTAGTCCGGTAAACACCAAACACAAAACGAGTTAATTTGCAAAATAATGAAGATCGTAAACACATACGTTGAAATTATTTCCAGTAATGACTTTTATAGCATAAACAGTACTATGATTTTCCTACCATTAAGAGCGTAATAAAACTCAGTTACAAATCTTGACATTACATAGTTAAATACATAGCGAAATAACAGAGAAAGCAACTTAAACCACCGACTACTAAGGCTTTGCTCACATCCCTTTGCATGTAATGGTTCTAAGATACATTTACATATAATTTCCGCAGCCTATTACGGCGCTTCACCGTCGGCCATCAAAATATTCATACAATCAGTCGCGTACGTATGAATTATTTAGTAAAACACTATTGCAACTGACAATTTCGTCTGTGGTACCGTTCGGCAGTAGATCAGTGCAGGTGTTGTCGGCCCGAGGGCGTTCCAAGTGGTACAGTTTAAAAGAGAGTAGTCAATTTTAAGTTACTGGATAGTCTATTGACTACATCAAATTTGTTATTGAAAGGTTTCAAAATGAATATAAAGAATGAGTAATATATTTATTTTTATAATTTGAGTAGGCAAACGAAGACATCGTAGATATACTTCGTTAGCAAAGCTTACAATATTTTTGGATTTAAGATTAAAAAATCATCGAGAACTCTCACAAGCTTTATACGTTTTCAAAGCTAAAATGTATACAAACATATCAGGTAACCAAAATGGTCAATGAATTTTCATTGCATACATTCCAAGCCAGTTCATAAGTAGGGACACTTAAAAATACGTATACATTTTATTTAGCAAAAGTTTTATCGTCTCAGTTTTAAGTCTGCCGACAAATTGATGCTACTGCCGACAAACTGTTGAAACTGTGGACAAACTGTTGCAACTGCCGACAAACTGTTGAAACTTCCAATAAACTGTTGAATCTGCCGATAACTATTTCAACTATTTAGCAGAAACCATGTAATAAAACATTGTGATTTTTTTGAATAAACTTAATTAAATAAAATAAGTTCGTATCTCTTATAACTTAAATTAGCTAGTCCGGCATCAGGCGATGCTACATTATTGCGAGCGCCACGCCCGAACACATGGACTTTCTTCTAAGTTATTTATAACTAAAACAACGAATCCAACGGACAATTTGAGTTTGAATTTCTCCATTTTCACATTGTGGTAAAGGTAGATGTATAATTTATTTGAAGTAATAAATAATGTGTAACTAACATAATATTAAGAATAATTCAATAAAATTATAACGTTTTGGAAATAAAATAATGACTCTATTGAAATAAAAATAAGTATGAAAATAAACCTAATGTCAGTTTTTAATTAATTTATAGGGTTTTGCGTTTTTTTTCAATTCACCGTTTGCGCAGTCTTTATCAACTAAAATTGTATTAATGTTAATAATTTTATATTATAATAGTATTTTTCACACGAATGTCAATATTTATCATCACTTCCCGTTTTATACGTAGGTTCATGATGAAAAAGGGTATTTACATATAAACAATTTAACTTACACTTTATGTTTTAAACCTATTTCTTAACTAACTAACCCTTAAATCTTTAACTGAGTTTCTAATAAACATCACCACAATTTCTACCTCATATCGCTCAATAGAATCGGATCGATATATCATTTCCAACGAGTAAAATCAGGGTGTTGTCTTAATTAATTAATATCGATAGTGATTCAATTCCGTTATAATAGTAGTAGGCTTGATCGAGAATCCTATGGTCCATGGCTAAATGGAATAACCACTGAGTGGAGAAATCAAAGGTGCCGCGTGTGGGTGCAAAATTATGGTGATTTTAATATTGTGATTAATAATTAAGAAACTATGGTAAATTGATTTATTTATTTTTAAAAGAGAAATGGTTAAGTAGACTGATGGTTATAGGTTGGTTAGTAGAATAGCGGTAAGTGATAATATGGCCTGAGCTTTCAGAATGTATTTTAACCATAATTTGGAATCAAATTACATAAGTTCATCTAAAAAAATCTCTAACTACAGTTACTATTTTATTTTTCTTCTTATTTTCTTATGACATCAAAGCAACTTTGGTAATAGTGACTACTAATACTAATTTGTTTGTAGAATCTTTGCCTATTTCCAAACAAAACCATAAGAAGGTCCTTAAAAAAGTAAAAAACGTCTTTAAAATAAGTAGTTGATTTTTCAATAGTAATATATTTACTAGTTAACGATGTCAATATCAAACATTAAGGATATCCTATGACATTTCCAGATTAATATTATAATATAAGCAGATACATTTTATACGTTCAACAAGAACCTCTTACTATGTTTCAAGTTATTTTATTTGTAAATTGTAGTTTATTTAAATACCATTTATAGATGCGTTAAAAACAAAATGTAAATGTCACGAAGTGTCAAGAGTAAGTTATGAAATGCGTAGGAGTATGATATTTCTTAATTAAAGGCAGCATAAAATATCGACCGCGTATTTTATATAAACTAGTATCATATCGATGATATACTTGTATATATTGGAATACGACTTTCTTTTTTCCTATTCTAGTTATAACGTAGCATATAACTAAAAGTTTTTTTTTTCGTTTGAGAATCACCATTGCAATTACTTCGCCAATTTTATGTAGTGAAAACTTCAAACTAAGTTAAACTTTTCAAACCGATTCCATCGTGTCGTAAATTACCACAAAATAAACAAAAGAGTATCTACATTTCTTCGCTTTTTACATCTATGAAGATTTCTAATATATGAAACTCTACTTTAGGATGTTGTTTACTAACAGGCATATTTCAACTGGTAGACTGATCCGATTTCATTGTCTGTCACCCACGGTGCCGATGGCTAGTTGAGATGAAGACATCTATATTATCTGATCTATGTTCCGTATCTGTATTCTATTTTAAATATTATCAAAAAAAAATAATCGTAAGCGTGTTCTTATTATGCAAATTACAAGTTGAGGGCATTGTTAAGTTTGTCAGTTGGACGTTGAGAACCTATTCAAGGCTTTTTAGATATCCAGCAGTTAAACAAAAAACAAACTTAAAATACCTTATAAAATACATTAACAGTAGAAGGTTTTAAAATTAATTTTCTAGGGCGTTAACAATTTGACACTGAAGAAGCTATCGTAGAAGTAATCTCTTAGATTGTTACAAATCCGATTGGCTCCTAAATCACATAAAAACTGGATCGGCTGAGTGTTTATTAATAAATCAATTATTATCTACTATTTAGATAAAACGATTTACTGGGACTGAGAGCTGTATCATTGAAAAGGCGTGGCTACTTCACACGAACACACGATTTATGTTGAAAGAGAAATATCTTTTCCTGTATCTTCTAATGAAATAAATTAAGAAAAACATCAAAAAACAGTCTGAGTTTGTAGTCCATTGCTGAGTTTATTTGAGTCTATTGGTTGGTATTTAAGGTACAGCGAGCAATGGCTTACGTATACGCAGTTTTTTTCTTGCAAGGAAGATTTTTTGCAAACTCTTGGTACGGAGTTATTGCATCGGTAGCATTTCTTTTTTTTATTATTTTTTATAAAACAATTTCCTGTGCGAATTAAAAAAGTCTGGAATGTTCATTGGGGTAATTACAATAATGTTTCCTTTCTCCTTTTGAATACAAATCTTACAAGTTAAAGCAATTTGTTTTTATGCTCTAGAAAGAATTGATTTACGCTTTCAGTACATTTTGTCCGGCAAAATTACGTGTAATGTCATTAAAGGACCGTATTTGTCTTTTAATTCGCATCTGCGATTTTATCACATACTTTAGCCAATAAAGACATAATTTGACTTCCTGTTTGTAACCGTCTGTTAAAAATATAATTAAAAATTTACATGGGATAACTAGAACTTCAAAAGCATTGTATTTTTTATATTAAAATACAACAATATAAATTAGTTCAGAGTTCTTAAATTTTTCACCAAAAACTTTTCAAGTTCATTTAAATCATGTCATTATAAAGACTATCACATTTCAAACGAAGATTATCTATTGCGTACAAACTCAAAGGACACGTGTTCGAAGCGAAACAATCTGGTCTCAATAAAAAGCGTAAATCTAACTTTAAACACATATCCATCATACACGTCAATTTACAATAGCAGTAATTGACCTACTGTTCGCTACCATTATTTTTTAATCATTTCAAAGGGTGGAAGCAAAAAAGGAAAGGTACTGACAAAAGGTGTGGTAAGTATAAATTATATGAATGCGGTACTACAGCATATGCGCGACACATGGCCAATGAGGTGGAACCATAAGGTATTCTATAGTTCCTATTGATCAATATTATTTTTAGTTCGATAGTAGCGTTTTTTAAGCCGATTAATCATTGTTGGTTTGGATAATTTAGTACTTACTGTTGGAATTAATATAGTTTTTTTTGTAATAGATATAATACATTTTTTTTTATTTTAGCATCAAATTTCTTCGGGAATATACTGCAATAGGTTTTTTTTTAAATTATTGTGATTATACATATAGTGGACTGTGACAAACAAGTTTTTTGTATAAACAAGGAGTATACTTTAGTTCCATTAGTGGACATTATCCCAGTTCAAATTGTTCGTAACGACAATTTCAAACGCGTGCTGTGCGCACCCGCCATTGGCTTTTTATTAGGGTTCCCGATATACTATGAAAAAAATACTTGTTAAAAATTTAAATAGTACCTATACAATTATAAAAACCTTGTTCTAATGATTATGATAAGAGTAACGCAAAATAGGAAATTTAAAACAAAGTGAGTAAAAACTCGTGATCCTATCAATATAAGAGATCATTGAAGTTGGAATTGGGACTTTTGTTTACGGTTAAAAATATCATTAGGACGCTTCATACCTTCCTTCATACAAACAAATCTGTCACTATTCCTCTTTATCAATTCAGTTTAGTTAGTTTACGGAACCATTCAAAAAGCAAATCACCTATCGTCAATTTTTTCCGGTCCTAGTCGTTACGGTGTCGCGTGGTCGGATTCACCTCGCTTCACTGCACCTTGCTCTCAATCTCGAATCTTTTTGTTTTTTTTGTTGATACCATAATGACAAAAACTTGGAAAGATATGCCGAAGGGTTCCGACGATTACTGTAGTCAGGTGCATTATGGGGTAGGGTGTGAACGTTTTTTTGCGCAAGATTTATAAACGAAAGGTGTGTTACTTTGTCGCAGGTTGAGTAAAAGGTGGAAGGTAATTATGGACGGTCGGTAATTTAGATATGTTTGTCATTTTCTAGATTTGAAAGGTGATTCTCGAATCTCAAAAGTAGAAATAACTTTCGCAAGATCAAACAATATTTTTAGAGAAAGTACAATATACTCATGTTGTCATCATATTTAACAATGATTATAATCCATATTTAGAGTCGCTATTTTCGTATGATGTGGAGAGCTTACATACAAAATTATAAATGAAACAAGCAAAAAATAAAATATTTCCAATATTCTCTTAACTACCACAACTGGCATAGCAATGATCGTAGGAAAAATAAATAAAAATCCTTTATGTTGTTTCCTGTCGTAAGTTACTCTTGCGCAGATGGTAGCCGCGCGGTGGAAATAAGATTTTTAAATTATTGGGCTGCTAGTAAAGGTTCTTTCAATTTGCATTTTGTGGAGTATTTGGTACTAAATCAAGCTAAAGGTTAAAGAGGTGATTAATGATAATGAATTTTTAAGTAATTTGACAACATATAACTAATTTTGTTTACTTGATACACTTCATTTGGTAATAACCTAATGGCGGAGTTGAGGTGTAATATTAAAAGGTTCTAGGTTCGAATCTCACTGCGTGTATAAATAATTTGGTAGTTGTATTACAATTTATGACGCACTTTTTGTGAGAGTTTAAAATTTTGCAGAAATCACGTGATGTGTGGTGTAGTGAAAAGATCAATAATAATTTGATATATCCAACAATCTGCACTTAACCAATATGGCGGACTTGGACTTAAACCCTTTCATTAAGCAACAAGGTAGTGTGTATGCAACTAGAGGACGTTATAAATGCTGCAAAAATTTCATTGAGCCATATTTTAGTTGTTACCCTCTCTCTGAAGCTTTATCTTTAAAATGTAATATCATTACACACACATTTCTCACAGATCTCCAAAACCCGTTGCTTGCATCTATACAATTACAAAAACGGAAGTCTGTGGTGCTAGATGGCACGCGCTACGTAATGGCCGTAAATAAAAATAAAAAAAAACACCTTCAAGAATTTCGTGCACCAAAATCGTGGTCACCACATAATTTGATTTGGTTTCGTATAACGTCAATTTTCTGTCTTTTGTCTGATGGTTTTTTGACACTGCAGTGTAGGAGCTGTATTGGCTACTGGTTCATTTGATCCTCAGTTTTAAATAAAGATAAGTTTCATAATACTTTTTTTTAACGCGATTATATTCCTTTGTAGCTTTTCGATATTTCATTACAACTTTCAACTTAACTAATTATAAGCATAGTCAGCTGTAAAAAGCCTAGATATATTTTATGTAGAATCCTTAAATGTTTGTTTCAATGTATCCCTATTAACATAAAAAAACTCGATTTTACTTTGTTACATAACGCTTATACTTTTTAAATAATTACTATAAAATATTGAAAAATATTGCCATAGATAAATTTAGCTGGCCAAGTTTGTTTAGAGTAGAGTCACTGAACTTAAAATAACTTGCAGAATAGTTTAAAATTGAAACACTGGTACTAACTAGCTTATACTAGTTACTTACTAGTTAAATATTAGTTCTGACAAGGCAATTTAAGTAAAGATTGATTGATTGTTCATTTGGCGTCTTTGTTGAACTCACTCATTTGTTTATTTTAGCAATTGTTTTGAAAAAGACACATACAATGATTATTTGTCTTTGTCGGTTAAAAATGTAAAACAAAATTAGAAAAATCTGGAAGTATTAAATAGAAAAATATACATTTTATCGTTGCAAGAGATTGAAACAATGATTAAAATGATTTTATTTATAGCTTCGTGAACTGTTTTCCATTCCACTATTATCGTGCTGTCAAGCTGGTCCTAAGCCTGATAAAACATTAAGCTACTTGAGCTTTAAAGAATTTCAATATGTCTATTGCAAGAAACAAATTTTGAAATAGATTTCTGATATTATTTTTTAATCTTCACATAATACTGAATTATATGTTATTGTAATGCATGTAATACATTTATATATAATTTTACCACCAGATTTCTCTAACACAATTAACACACTCGAATTGTCTTCTTTCATATCATTGTATGTCTTGTTAGGTAATTTTCTTAAAAAAAGCGTCTGTTTTTGTTTTTTGAAACATTCACAAATGATCCACTTCTGTTTGTAACAAAAAAGAGAGGCGTGCAGTTAAGTACACAGAAGTAAGGCAGACTTTAAATTTCTTCAGACATTAATCACACTGGGAGATCGTAGGGTAGCCATGATTTAGTAATTAGTTTTAATTTAATTTACAAAAAGATTTTTACAGATTTTTTTAACGTATGAAAGTGTGTCAGCTAAACGTAAACTTTTATTCAATGGAAAATCGTATGCATTAAAGTTTATTTCCTTTTTTGAATTGTTCACACAAAATAATTATTATAATTACACCTTACATCTTCATAACTTATGTACGTAAGCTAATACCTAAACACACCGCTGTGTTGTAATTAACCTTCACAACATCTACGTATATTTCAGTTAACATTAACCGTCAACAATACTATCAAACACCTAACCCATGGCCCCCCTACTCGCGTGCCGGCGCGGTCGCGCACTTTCTACGCTAACGGTCGCGACGCGTGCGCATCCCACCTGTCCTTCGACCTTAGGCGAGTGTGGTTACCGTACTTAGGCTGCTTCGTTAGTGAATGTCATTGTTTAGTTAGAGCCTTGGGGCACTAATGCTTGGGATGTAAAAGGAAATGCAAGGTAGGAGAATTTATTAGAGAAATGGCTGTGGTAGTTGTTTTAAAGTAGATGATGTGTTAGTGGAGTTTTTATTTTCGCGTTATTGTTGTTTTATTAGTTTTATTTTTTTTTCAAATAAAAGATTTCATTTAGTCTCTAAACGCTAATTTAATTTGGTTTTTGAATTCAGTCGTTGACATTATTTTTTAACACTTAAAAGAAGGTTAGGCAATATTGCGACTGTAAATAGTAAATATAAGTAATAATTAAACTAACGAACGTTTGCTATCAAGCTACTAATTAAACACAACTATTTACATCATCCTGTAAACATCGCCAGCTGATGCCAAAACGATTAAAACTTATTAATAACTGGCCATTGACAAATTTCTTACTCTAAAAAAAAAGTTTACCACCTACACCCATGGTTGTGCCCATTTGATTTCCGAACGTTACGTCACTGGCCGAATTGCTTAACGGTCGCGAGTCGACAGGTGAAGCAGCACCTGTCCCAACCGTCGGCCGCTTCCTTTATGCCTGTTACGATGGATAGATTAGACTTATGGGAGGCTCTAGTGTGGACAAAGCCTTTGTTTTTAAAGGAACGGTTGAATTTAAGTTGTAAAGGAATGTAATTGGGTTGCATGTAGACGGTTCCGAACTGTTGTAAATTAGTTTTTACTTGGATTTGCAACAATTAGTCATATCTCAAAAATTTTGCTTTATTTCTTTGTTTCAACTTAAATACGGTATCGCTTTGCTATTTGATAGTTAGTTGTTTTATGTATTTAAAAATATGTCTTTAAAAAACTTATGTTGGTATTCTCCACGTGGACACGCGTTTATTATTACGTCTAGCCTTAGCCAATAATATCAACGAGATAAACATAAACGTGAGCAAAATAAACCTACAAATGGAAAAACAGCCTATTTTCACCAATCAAACGAAATTATCGACAAAACAAACACTGATTTTCAATCAGAACACCCTATCAGCAATCATTTCAAACTGGGCTAAAAACGCGCGTGCTACAACTGCACAATTTCAGTAAAGCTTTTTCATTCCAATATATACTTTAAATACACGGGTTAAGGTTTATTTTTGTAGTGTTAAGTCATGATTGGTTTCAGAGAAATGATTCACGTTCAATCGATATTGTTATTTGTTTGAGCAGCTGATTACGATCATGATCTATCTTGTATCATTGATTCTGCGCTGGTCACGACAAAAGTGTGAATTGCCTGCATTTATTACTTTAAACTGCTTTAACTGTTTTCCTTATATCCAATTATAATAGAAAGTCAGTTTTGCGATTTATTTTTGTTATTAATTTTGCGTTCTTTTCGGTAAGTTGGTTAACATAAGCAAGTCTACTCTATTCACAAGCCCATGGTATATGTTTTTTTAAAGATTTTGAATTTGTAGAAATTTGTAATATAATTTTGGTTCAATAGTTTGTTAAGCATCGAGTTCTATACTGTAAAGTTCTCTTACGATTATTTCTTTAGTACATTGGTGTTTTAAATAACACTTGTAAAAAAACGATTACGAGGAAAATGGTCACGTGCCTTTAAACCATATTTGTTTGTGTTTGTGGTTTCAAACACAACTCAACCATTGAATTGGATGACTGGCCACACTCCAGCCCAATGATTCAAAATGATAGGATAATACCTGCTGGATTAAAACCACAGATGGAAATAAAATATGGAATATGAAATGTACTAGAAGAAGTTGAGAAGAAAACAAGTAATAATCAATATTGTACATTAGAAATAACAAAGAAATTTTGTGTTTTTAAACGTTTAAAAAAACTTAATTGAGTCACTTTGAGAACTTTTTGCTCGATACAACTGTTTGAAACTTTATCATAATCTCCATTTATATAAAACCTAAAAGTCTTGATTATCTGTGATCGAAATAAAAAATATCATTACAGGCGTATTTTTTAAATCAAGTTTTATTTAGTCTTGAAACAGGCAGTTTGTGAAAATAAGTTGTTATCTTGCAAGTCCTGCGTTTTTTGACGACTCCAATAATCTTTTTAAAACAGTCCTAATTAGTGTATCTAAACAACATATTAAAATTTAAACATAATGTATTAAGATGCAATCAATTAAATTTAAATTAATGTTCATGCAAGATAGTGGAAAGTTTCCCATCTCCATAAAAAATTTTAGGTCTAAATAAAAAAGGACGTATTAAAAAAAGACGTTATTTTTAGTACACAAGGATACATAGTTATTTGGCCATATGTAGAGCGTATGCAAAAAAACAACCTGGAGTGGTTTATGAAAACTGGTCCAACCACGCATGAATACAAGTTGGCGTTTGGAAAAAAGTGACAATTTGGTACTTACAAAATACGATTACACTGATACATCACTGACATCGTTGTGAGGAATGTCATCTTCCATAGAAACTCCATTAATTTGCATTAGTTTAAACTAAACCTTATCAGCTGTTTCGATAATAAAATGATATTCTCGTAACATATCTACGCTAGAAGGTATTACTTATAAGAATAGTGCAATTCAAAACAGAGAAAACAAAACACAATCGTAAATAAATTCACATAATGAACGAAACAACGGCAAAAACCTATAAACGTTTATTGACAAGACATAAAAATTAGTTGAAACAACCTTCAAAAACTACCTTCCGGTTACAAGGGACGCAGTAAAATGAAACTGACATAACTAATCAAAGCATACATTTTGTTGAGCTTCGAGTTTACTGTTTGATTTTGTGGTATTTTCTTTATTACATCCTTTGACCCATTTTACATATGTTAAGTTATGTACTGATGGATGTATACTTTAGTAGGCAGACTTAAGGTTAAATCGTGTGTCTCTTCCAGTCTTTAAAAATATAAGGTCATAATAAGGCTAAATATTATTCGTTTCTTTTATCCGATTCGACGTATAAATAGTTAGATTGATCAGTAAATGCTTCTTCTGCCAAAATACATTCAACTTATAATTTAGGTACTACTTATTTTCAGGCGTATGTTTGTAGGTACCTGAACAAAACACTCTTAGTCCGGTCAATGTAGACATAAAAATGAGAGCGAGGGTATATAAATTCCCATCAAGCTGAAAATCAGTAAGATTGTTAAAAACATGATTAAAAATAAAATTTGAAAGTTCAACATCTTTATTTTATAATTTTTTATTCAAGGTCAAAGGTCAAAAAATGAGTTTTCGTGATTTTCTGCGAAACGGTAAGTTTTATAAGAAACATATCTCAACAAAAATTGTAGATCATTAAATAATCTACAAAAATGTATCAATACTTTTTTCCTACGAGCCACCGTTTTTGAGATATAACGTATTTAAAAAGTTGTTTCAAATTTCATTTTTAATCATATTTTTAACAACCTTCCTGATTTTCCGCTTGATGAGAACTTATGTAGCTTCGAGTATTTATATTGACCGGACTATCTGTAAACTATAAAGTGTACTGGTAAACATTTTTAGTCATGCAACTTTTTTATGAGTACAAGTTAATCCAAAAGCATTTGTGTGCTAATCCCTACAATTTACAACAACGCTTTTACTTACTCGCCTCCCTGTACATCTATAAGTTACGCAATTACAACACAGCCTACCGATCCCGGGCCTCGCAATCACCCCGTAAAGTTAGCTCCGACGAAGTTATACCGTCTCCTCACGCCATGCCAACCTTAAGCGTGAATACTAGTCGATAAATTAACTCTTCGCACCCAGTAAGTCTTTGTGCAAATCGAACATCGATGATTTATGAACAATTATCGATTAATTCAAGCAGCGATCGTAATTTTAATCGAGATTATTAAGCACTCGGTTCGAGTGTTCGATCTGACAGCGCTTAAATCAGTATTGTGGTGTGGACTGTAGGGTAATTAGGCGATAATAAGGAGGAGTTATCGACTTTCTACTGTGTTCAGTTTTAGGTTAATTGATTTTTTTTATTCGTAGGTATATTTTCGTAACAGCTTGTATCTTAGCAAAAAATCGTCATCCACTTCTTTTGTATTACACATAATTCATAAAAGCACGAAGTTCTTGTAGTAAAACAAAAGAAAAAACAAGCCCCATCAGCTTATCTCTATACCTACTAAGTACATTATTAGTCTCACTTTTAATACAGATCAATCTTTCTCAGCTTCTTTCGTTCCATTGCGCACGTCACTTTGTTTTGACCGGCGCGTTCACATGCATTCATTGTTCGCGTGCCTTCTATTGTGGAAACCATAAAAAAACTCAATAGCTAACCACGATATACAGTGAGTGACTGTACCGAATAGGAGCACCCGATAAGTTTTTTACTCGCACAAAAGACCAATACACGAAGACCTTTGCAAGTAGCCTGATCAATGCATTACCGAGTCATCCTTCGGTATTTATATAGGCATATCTTAGCAACACTGAATACGAGGGTCTAGTTAGACTGGTTCTCATCTGAATACTCATCTTCAAGCAACAAAAAAGATGGTAATGGACAATCTATAAGGGCGCCACTGGACTCGATTAAGGTCTATGACGAAGCAAAATCGCTTTGCACCATATTGATCCGGCGTGGTCTATTTCTTTTAGCTTTATTATAGTTTTTGTACGTCTGATAGGCTATCAAGTGCGACCAACGTAAGATAGTTTATGGCCGGTAGTGGGTTAGAAGTGGACAGGTGTCAGATATGATTGGTCGTGGTTGATAGTTGGCACGTCGACTCCTGCGGCGCGATCTATGACATTGCGCGGGCGCAACTGAATTGTTAGTTTAATCGAGCTTTTTATGTGAGGTGTTTGATTGTAAAGAGAAAATCTGAAGTGTGCTGCATTCCTTACGTTGTCTTATTGCTTGTCAGTAATTGTAGTAGTTAGAAGTACAGGAGCTGATTGTAATAAATCAAGAAGTCGAAGCATTTGCTTTTGCCATGGGAAAATTTATTTGAAAGTTTTAAATAAGCGCGGCCATGTTTCCCCACCTACCTTTCGCCAATCGTAATCGTTTATTGATACTCTGCGACTTCCTTCAAAATTTAAATTTAGCTATCTCGTCTGTTATTGGCTGTTTGATAACTCCCGCATTTCAATACGTAATTA
This sequence comes from Emmelina monodactyla, assembly GCA_916618145.1. Lineage (NCBI taxonomy): Eukaryota > Metazoa > Arthropoda > Insecta > Lepidoptera > Pterophoridae > Emmelina > Emmelina monodactyla. The sequence continues at coordinate 2,409,782 of OU745300.1, forward strand.
AAGAGATACAGAATTGAGCAACATGAATGAATTTCGAAAACATCTCAGAGGCTCGATCAGCGCTTGCGGAAGCGGCACAGATAAAACCTTAAATTTTATTATAATTTAAACCCGCAAATATCTATTTTGATAAAAAATAATTATAATATAACGATTTTTATTCGGTGTTTGGGAAAACACGGTTTTGCTCTTCGTTCATGTAACCTTCAATTTAAATTAAATGGGTATGAGTGATATGTTCATGATTTTAAAGGAAATTATGACACATACAGATAATTTTGTATTTTCTGAATGTGGGAATCAGGTGCACTGTGTGGTCTCCTACAGGGATATCTTATAAGGCCTGTAATTATTGCATTTTAAGTTAATCTTAAATAACCCAATTATATACCAATCTTTTACAAATCTTATTTAATTATCACATCATTTTGAATAAGCCATTATAAAATACGAAAATAAATTAGTATACTTATTTCCAAGCTCAGCTGTATCATTATGATTGTAATATATTTAATCATGTTTATAGTTCAATAAGTGAGTATCTTGTTAATAATTTTATTATATTAGAACAATCGATCGTGTGGTCTGGATGTCTAATCGGACCACCCAATGATCTTGTAATTATTGTTTTTCTTTAAGATTGATAACGTTTTGAACCCACTTTGGCTCATTGTCGACGGCTTTCTTTAAAGAGTTTGTTATAAAGGGTGTTCTTACTGTATCTGAGTATGTATGATTCTATTTAAAAATGTTTAAATATCTCCCATATTACAATCTTGCAATAACATTAAACCCTTATGGTATGGTACCTTTAAGTACACAAAGTATTAAGTACACTTCGATTAGTAACAATGACTTTTTTATCGACAAAAAAATACGGAACACATTGTCAAGATAATAGATATCATTCTGTATAAAACATTAAAAGAAAACGTTAAAATATTGTACAACCGTCAATCAAATGCTCGTATCAATCATCATTATACTATCGACATTATTAGATTAGGTTGTCTAATTTATTCTATGTCTTCAGTGAAAGGTATAATTCATTATGTGCATGAATATACCATCGTACACGATCATGGTTAAAATAATCATAATAATGTTTTTATTGTTGTTGAACTGTATAATTGGATGTATGAAAGCAACAAATTATTGATGTCATTAATATTGTTACATTAGTTCTGTCGCAATATGAAACAATGATAGCTGAATGATTATATATAAAATAAATTGATAATGAATTATGATGTACTACCTCAATCACTAAATTGCTGGATGCATCTATGGCAAATTATATTTTTTTATATAAATATTGTCTTTTTATGCTTAGATACCGTCAACTTTTCTAGAATTTCATACAAAAGCTTTATACTCTTCCGCCACAATCTACCTACAAAATATTAGTGATATATGAATTAAAAACTGCTCTATTAATGTTTTTCAAAAAAAATGTGACATCATAAATCGATTGTCGAGAGAATTAAGGATTGATCACAAAATGGCGGCGGCTCCTTTGTCGTCCATTCATCTAACGATTGTCAAATTGAATTACCTTATTTGTCACCGCATTCAGGCTTCGGAAGGTCAACTGTTTTTAATTAAATCTTTTTATTACTGGTGTCTTTAAATAAAAGTATGAAGGAAAAATATAGGATAATTATCGGCTAGCATTTGTTTTATTTATAAACATTGTAATAACGCTTTGAGCTTTAGACTTAGCGTTAGAGTTAAAGTTTGAGGGTTTTTTTTCATATATTTATTACACCTTACAAAAATTCTGCGAACAAAAACTTCTTCACTATGCTTTTTGTTCTTTAGAATAGCTAAACGCGCTACCGTATTATTTACGGCGTTTGTACCTTCCACGCCTCGGAACGAACCTTTAAATGAGTTTTATCGAGTCATGTACCATCGTACAGGACACAGGCCATGCTTCACGGCAGCCACAATTAAGAGCTAAGTATCCTTTGCACTTGTTATATGCAAATAAGCAACCAACCTCGCGTGTCCTACGCCTACGCGAATAGTCTCAAGAATTATATATTTAAATAGTAGCAATAAATATATTGGTTTGTTTGATTGGATGAATGGATTGAGTAATAAAATAATTTGTATTTGGGAGATTTATTTGTGAATATATTAGAGGCGTGGGTGTCGAAATTGCCCTATTAAATGACAGTTTTGGTCATTTTATGTGGTTTTTAAATGTTCACGTTTAACGTGATTGACTTATTAAGAACAGTTTGAAGGTTGTTAAGTGGATTACCTAGTTTATACATTTATGTTGATTGAGCCATTGTTTCGTTAAAAGTGGGTTCCTGCACTGCGCTTAACTACGCACCACGCCACACAACTATTGGTGCTTAAAATAAGATTTTGGTATACGGTTGAGGTATATGTTTTCAAATATTATTTTTAATAAAACAAAATAATAAATGTGACATTTTATTGAATCCAATTCTTAGAAGATACTTTTATAAATAACATCGATATAACTATGTGTATATAATTTACGGACGGCTTATAATTATACCTGAAAATATAGTGTGATATATGTTTGTATGGACGGAAATAATAATCACAATATACATACGCAATGTATGTATATACTCAAAATATTTCTACATAATAATATGTAGGCTTCAGAAGAAATATTTAATCCTATAGCTGTTACTATGGAACAATTATATTACTATACTATTTGTGCATTTTTTTACAACGTGGTCATATATCATTAAAAAAATAATTAATATATTTTTTGTATTTCTACAACTCAAAAAATAATAAATTAACACTTAATTTTAATAGAATTATTATCTAATATCACACTTTGATACTTTATACAGACTTTATACAATTTTATTTCGCACAATACAGCGTGATGCAGAAATATTATTATAATTATTGGTTTGAGCGTATATGAAGTTGACTTCTAAGTATATTTAGAAGTTTAATTTGGTCTCTTTATCATACAACTAATAAATGTGTATTTACATTATAATATTGTAATTAATTATATTCAAGTGGCTTCAACTCTGGTGCTGTTCCTTTGGTGTTTTGCTGTAACAAAATTTAACATGTTATATTTTTAGCATAAAAGTGTATATTTTTAATGAAAAATTAAAAAATATATTTTTGAGGTAGTTAAAGCTTTTTTTTTAAATATAATATTGTATATAGTTCAATTAATCTAAATTTGGTTTCTATGAAGCAAAATCAGAGAAAAATACTGTATGAAAATAACCACATTAAATTAAAAAAAAAGGTTTTTAGCTCAAAAAAATTTTTTTTTTCGTAGAAATAATATTGCCTACTCGTTCTTAACTACGTGAGCGATTTTAATACAGTTTTTTCATTGTCAATTTTTCGAAAATATATTTTCTTAATCAACCTCCAATTCGATAGATTGTGTAAAATTGCACATGTGCATACGAATTTCATAAAAAAATCATTTTTCTTCTCACCAGTATGCAAAAACAGGTGGTTCTTCAGGTTTGTGTGTTTCGAGAAGCCTCTGGAACAAATGTGACATTTGTAGGGCCACGAGCCGCTGTGCACGTACATATGCGATTTCAGGTCGCCGGGCGTCGGGAACGACTTCGAACACAGGTTGCATTTGTGCGGCTTTTCCTGGGGACAAATAAATAAAATAAATAAATAAAATCTCCAGACTGACACACCAACTGTGTGGCCCTAAACTAAGCAAAGCTTGTACTAAAGGTACCACACAATGGACTAGGGGAGAACCTAGTACACCCAGACACGAGCCAATATCGATCGAACCCGGAACCATCTGCTTAGTCCGGTATATATACCGCTGCACTACAGAGGTCGTCGGAAAGAGAACACGTGAAAATCACGGTAGATATGTTGGTAGTTTGCCTAGCTAATGTTGTAAAGTTTGGGGCAATCTCTGAAACTACTGAACAGACTTTAAAATTGTTTAAATTGTTGAAAGCTTACTATAGAGGGGATGAAGTTGTTTTAAATTTGCTATTTATATTTTTTTACTTGAATAAAATTGCGTTTGAAAGACTAGTTAGTCCCTAGCTAGAGCATAGGGACTGTTGTAATACCGGAGTTCGATGGAATAATGAATTATTAATTTTTTTTACTCAATATAGCTTGAATTCATCACACAAACTTGACACTCAAAATAAAATCTTTAAATGTTTGAATTAATTCAATGTTTACCACCTAAACCTTATTATTATTCTTTCACTGTCTCTACAAAATATCTTCAAATATAAGTGTAAGCAACAAAATTACATACAGTATGATTTTGCAATAACGAACTTAAATAGAATGTGTATTTGAACAAAAAATCAATCAGCGAGTAGACAATGAAGTGAGTCTGATAACCATCATCATCTTGTAGTGATCAGTCATGAACTGCAACATCGTATACAGGGTGATTGACAATAAAATAAGGGAAAATAAAGAAAGGTAAAATAAATTGTGTAATATTTTAATGTTTTTTTTTTATTAGAATTTATGGGCATCTTTGCTTTTATTTGTGGCTTGCAAATAATTTTCATCAATAAATATTCATACGAGTATATTAACCTAATTTTGCCCTTTATAAGATTTATAATGCCTTTAATGTGATCTTAAAATGGCAATACAATATCAACTTAACAATATAAAAATGAAACTAATTAAGTTTTTTCTATTTCTCTTGCCTTTATCTTTGCTGATAAAGTGTGTTTATCCCTGTCGATGTCAGCGTATTTTCGCTATAGCAAGTGTTATCAGGTGGTGGAGTTATTTAACACCCTTTACGTCGTCCATGACATTGCACGAACGTGCGTGGTGTGCAAATGAATTTATAATGAAGCTGCTGTGTGACTCAACTCATTTCACTTGTGAGCCGTAAGCCAGCGGCTTGAGCTGAGTAAAGTTACGACTTAAATGCGTGTGAGGAAAATATAAAGAAAAATTCTAAACAATTTCATTCGCATACTTTTTCAATGTTTTTATTTTTATTTATCTAAAAAATACGAAATAATTTATTAGTATTTTTATATTGCTTAAATAATACTTCCTATCCTAGCTTAAACTAAAAAGTTTTTACGAAATTCAAAACGTACCGATGTTTTCGACTTTTTTTTTACCCGTTTCCCGTTTTAAAATTATTCACCCACGAGAGCTTACTAACTCATACCGCAAGGCCCATTAAGAATATGTAAGGCTATCTCGTAAAGACCAGTTGAATCCATCACAGTCACTGGCGCTCTAATAGTTGTCACGGTATACACATAAAACTAAAAAACAGACCTAAATTGATTTAAAATACCGCCACTGATGTCCCCAGTAGTACTTCATACAGTATGTCTCGTAAATGTATGGAAATCATTTGGTTTCATGCTTGATTAAACGAATCACCATTACTGAGGCTTCCCACGATGTTAATGTGTGAGATAGTAATGACTGCTGTTTTTATACAAAGGATTGAGTTTATAAAACTTAGAAAAAAAGTTTTTTTCGTAAATTATTAATCAAAACCGGGTATACGCCTAAAAATCTTTAATTAACTTCGATTCGATAATTCAATTTCGTTCACTAGGAAAACTTCAATTTTCGCCTCGCCGCCCATTGTTGACGCCTACCAGTCGGAATATAATTATAATACTGCCACAAAAAGTTGATCTATAAAACTCACAGGCCCATCCCAATTTTGGCGGATTGCCTTCGGCACAGTAGCTTAATCAAGGAGCAAAAACATGAGTACCGATATTAAAACGACCTTTCTTGCTACCGAATATTGCAACATATAAATCAATAAACAAAGAGCCATTAGTTGTCTGACAATTTCCGTTGGATAAATCACGATCGAAACAAAAAATTGCTTGCCTTATGCGTGCTCCCATAATGAAGGGCTGAGTATTTTTGCGACAGAACGATATTGAAACGATAATGTAATGACTCATTTATAAGACTCTATATTAGAATTTGTGACATTGATTGTCAATTTATTTGCAGCACAGCGTACATTTTTTGTTGTTGTAATGAATGTTGTACACGTAAGATCCTTGCTTATTAACCCTTATACGGATAGATCATGACTACTTTAATTTGCTAATGCAGCAGTTTCTTTTTCTCATAAATATTTTCGTGAAACTTTTCTCTTCAATATCTTGATACTGCAATCAGCAAATGTCTTAATCATATTAAAATATGGAAAGCGTGTTTTCCCGGAAACTTTTCAGTGCCGATTGTCGGGCCGATAATATCGTCTCGTTCTCACAATCGCGCCCTCGATCACTCACTGGGTCCGTCGTATCTTCTCGGTACAGTGACGTATGGCCTCCTGATACGCCTGCTCCGCGTTATGGAAATCGAATGCAAATCTGCCTCGGTTAATTAAACTAAATAAATTGATGAGTACACGCTTTGCTGTTTTCGATATTGTGTTCGTTATCGTTTATTTATCGGATGTTTTAATATGAATTTGGGTAATTTTTGAGCAATTTAATTGTTGATGGTTTCGATGATACCAACTCAGACATTTAAAAACTAAGTTTGGGTTCTTAACTACCAATACACATCTAAATAAAAACAATGGTATATACAAATAATATATTATTAATATATTTGTATAAAATATAATTTTTGCCGATAAAAAATTCCATCTAAGTAACATATTTTATTATTAATATATTTTTATATACTAAATCTTGTTAACAAGGACCCGTGTGATTATTTCTCTATCAATTGGTCATTTCATTTAGCCACCTCTGGGAATAATTTAATCAGTACCGTTGGCAGAAAAAGGACGATAAAACATGATTGATCGCGGTGCGCCGCCGCCGTCGCAGCCAGTAGAGTCGGCAAAAACATTATAAAGCTATTTTTAATTTTAATATCTTTTTGACGTTATTATTTATACTACCGACTCTACAATAAGTAGCTTGCTTTTATCGAAGACATGCAGCCAATAAATGCGAAATATATTTTTAAATACTAATAAATCATTGTATTTTACTGATTCACAGTTTATATCTTAAGTAGGATTAAGAAGCATCGTGACACAAAGATAGTAGACGTCTGGACAAAGAACGAAAATGTTTATTTATTTTGAACTTTATTTCTAAAGCGATAAGTGTGGAATTACTAAGGGCGTATTACACAGGTATAATTCATTTACAGCAGTAGGAATTAGTATTAAATGACATATAAGAAAGACCGGTGTCTTCTTTATAAACAGCTGAGCCCTGAATACAGCGTGTGCTCGAAAACCTTACTTTCGACAGCTATAAAACCTTTCGACAATCGATTGAACTTTATTAAGTTTAATTTTATTAGATTTTCTGGCTTTTAAGATCGAGATAAGAAATTTACTGACCTATGTGAAAAAAAATATTTCCTATCAGCTTTGGCCTTCACATTTTGACTGAAAATAATTTTCCTAAAACGCAATCTAGTGCATTTTTTATGTTTAATGACGTAATAACATAGCATTTTTTTATAAAAAATAAACGGAACAACATTATAAAATAACACTCTATATAAAAACAAACGACGATATAACATTCATAGTAAGTGTGTGATAACGTACGACACGATTGATTTCTTGTATTTCTTTTAAATTAATTACCAATAAGTCAAAATTGAGTATCAATGATGTATTGGTCTCATTATTATTTTAATGCAAGTTTGATTAATTGGTTGATAGAAAAAACTTGTTTCACTTTGTTCAAAACTCTATTTTATTTAGCGTTGCTGTTAAATTACATTTTATTTGTAAACATAAAGAAAACGTCGTATAATTAGTATTGCCAACCTATCATTACTGCCCTTATTGATAGTGTAATTCTAAACAGCACACTTACTGAAAGATCAGCTTATAAAAAACCTTTCGTGACCAGAGACATTTAAATCTCTAACCATTAATTAAGACACAAGGAAGTCCAATACAATAAATACACCATTCCATTCATAAAAAACGGTACACAATTGATGCAGTAACTAGCATTGTCTGCACGTGTCATTTGTCAATAAAAACAAAATGGCGGCCAAGCATCGCGGTTGATTAAAATGAATTATGTCCGTGCTGCATAATACGAATAGTCATTATTTGTAAATCAAGCTTGTACCAATAGGTAAGTGTGCACGCGATATCTAGTAAGTAAATAAGTGAGCGCAGTAAGATTTAAATTGAGTTGATTATAACCGCACACGTCGTAGTTTTTTCTTGTGAAACATAATGTGTCAGTTATTAAATTGTTTATGACTTAATGGACATATTGTAGGGATGACAAGCTTGTACTTTTAGTATAAGATTGTAAAACTATCTGAAAGACTAGGCATAAGTGAAAGAACTAAAAAATAAAACATTTTCAACATAAAGTTTTTTTTTTAAATCTTGTTTTGTATTTACTTGTTCTTTCTTACTGTGTCTGTATCATAGTTATTTTAAGAATAAAATCTTTTTAATCCAGTTTTTGACAAAATTTAAGAAAGTATAAAATGTAGATTACTTACAATTATAAGTCACACAGGAAACATAAGTAAACAAAAAGCCAATACTTTCTAAACAATGTTCTTATAACAACAAAACACATTCTAAAATACCATCCGATTGTATAACACAAGTTGCTTTTAATCATTGCTTAAACAATAGCTCTCATTTCTTAGCAATATTTTACTGTGCACCAAATGAAAGGTCCATATTGAATTGTTTACGGTCCATTGGAAAATATATGAGAAAGCAATGGATTTATTATAGGAAAGCGTTGACTTGCTTTTATCCGCATGAGTTAATATTTGGTTCAGATTGTTACTTTATAGGTGGTCAGGTGTAAGGCAGAAATAACTGTAATTATTTATGTTTGTTTATTCTAAACTTCTAGTTCACATCTGAAGGTGTTCTATTCCAACTATATTTATACGTAGATAAAACCTTATTGTAAAACTACCACTTAAAACTTCAACAGAATAGAATCATTCGTATAGTATAATAAATAGTTATTTAATGATTTCAATATAAATATCACATTATAAGCAATTATTTGTAAGTAACAACCAATATAAAATGTAATCACGTTAATATTTTTTAAAGTATTATTATAATGAAAGTGTGGCCATTACTATTAATAATACTAACAGAATGTTACGTAGTGCTTTTGGGTTCCTCACTTGAATTTAAATATATGGTGGCCGGTACAAACTTTAGAAATGTGGTGTTTAAAAAACATTTTATATCTTAAAAACAATTTCTTATAAAAAACCTTAAAGCTTTGCTTAAAATTTCTTAACAAGTAGTTTTTTACACGGGAAACTTAGTGTTTTAAAATTTTAATATGAGTGAATTTAAAAAATGTTATTGTTTTTTTTGATTTTATTTATCAGTGTATTACCATGTTCTTAACACAAATATTATAGTGTTCTGTCAAAAGTGAGCATTAGGTAAATAAGCAACTTCTAAAAATAAATATTAACAATTCAAAAGTCGAACAAATATTGCATCGTTAAATTTTTTATTCACCAACACTGGCATAAAACAATTTTAATCTCCACTGAGCCCGTTACAAAAGCTTACACCTTTTTTCTCGTGCGGTAGTGGCCAGTGATCATTACAAACTTGTTACACTAGGTAGGTACCATTTATTCGGTGTTGCTGTTTCGAAAGCCGCCTAGCAAGATCGATAAATTCATTAATCCACTTCCTGTGATAGAAACGTTTTATTTTTGGAACACTTTATTAGTAAAAATATACAGTTTGAAGGCGATTAGAATTAGGAACAGTAGTCTGTCATTTGTTTGATTGGTTGCAATGCATTGACTGCTTGTTAATGGTTTTGAGAATACTGTATTAGGTAAGGTAAGATGTTTTTTTACTAACTAGTGGTAGAGATCTGTTGCATAAGGTTCTTTGCCATCTTTCTGCATTATTTTACCTTAAAATTTCGATTCTGGAATTAGGTTTAGAGGGCCCTTCGTTTTAAATGACAGTGCAGTGTCTTTAATAAAAATGTATCTAATATTAACACTTTTAAGGGTTAATCGGTAACTTATACCTACAGCATTAACCAAATATTAAAAAGTGTGGATGCATTTGCACAGCCCTAAAAGCCGCAAATCTACAGCAGTCGATAACAACGTTGCAGATTATGAACATTATAAACTAAAGTCATAAATAGATACGGTAATATATGAACAACTTTCCATTCATGCTATTCACACACATTACACATCGAAGGATACGGAAGCTATAAAAAGCTTTATTAATTGATTTGATTACGATGAAAATATTATAATGTGTCGATAACAAAGTTGAACAAAGTGTGCCACTACGAAACACAAGATTCCGTATCAGTCTAAAGGCGCCGTCTATTACGAAAGTATAGGCTGTAGACTGAACATTCAAATAAATGAATGGCAACGTAAACCTACTTTTAAAGTGTTTTGTTTTCTTTATTTATTGACTATAAAATACTGTACGTCGAAAAAATTATAAAAAAATATTATGTGAAAATATTTATGAGGTCGAAAAGTACATACGTAGGTAATTTTTTTTTGGGAGTGTTTTTTTTTTAAAGTCGTTTTCGGTTTTGCTAGAACTAAAGAATGCAACCTTTAAACGCCCATAATCGTATTAAAGTGACGTTTCCTCCCATAACTGACTTTAATTCTGACAGTAACACCTTCCTCTAAATCTTTGACAGACAAAGTAAAAAAAAACACGATCGTTAATTCCTTTTAATTTAACTTCTTCAAAGAGCAGGTGCTCAGCGCAAGCGCACCGGTATCCCACACAATTTTAATGAGCTTATAAAAACAATATGGCCGCCGTCGTAAAACTCCAGTGTGGTTTTCAATTTCGTATAAAAATTACAAGTAATTGTTAATTTTGTGAAGAAATAGGTACAGGTCTTATTTTAAGTTTATGTATTTAATATTTATCATTATTCTTTATATCATTATTATTTATGTTTGTTGTGTATTCCCTCGCAACTGATTGTGATACGTTTTTCATTGACATTGCAATCATCAATATAAAATTCAAAACTTTATTTTGTACCTTTAATAAAATTTTATTAGCCTACAAGTAATACGGTAGTCTATAAATTCAAAAGAAGTGGAGCAAAGGTGTACATACGATAGAAAATTTATTGCTGTTTACAAGGAAATTGCATTCAGATTCTAAACAACTGGATTCAAAGCAGCTGATTTGCTCTTCGTTACTCAAGGAATCGCAGGGCAAAAGCGGTTAGCAGTTACCGTTAACTAGATTTAAATATTGTAAATAACAAAAGTTATTTTTGTATTTTGGGACACATATTTAAAAAAACATTTAATAAACGCATTATAATTGTATTCATGCGTCTTAATATCAATATTTTGATCCCAATGCCAATATAGTACAGCACATTTGGGTAACAAAGCTGATATGACGATAAAATTAATAGAATGGAATTATAATGAATTTAGTTCAAACGCTGTATTCTCTTAACTTCGGGCCACGATCCCTTTTGTGTGGCCACCAATAGCCTACGGTGAGTGTCCACTCGCTCACGCGCACCGCTGACACCCAACAAATAACGAAGATCTAATGAGTGGAAAAGTGTCAATTGCATCACTCCAGATTGAAGATAAATCGCGTGTGATCGAGACAAGGTGCGGTTGTTCGATTTACTGGACGTACTGGCTGGAAACAAGGTTTTTAGCGGGTATTGAAACCTTTTTTAAATCCGAATTTTATTTATTTATTTATTTATCAATAAGGAAAACAAACAGCTTACATAATACATTAGGGTAACAAAAATTAACAACAATAAGCCTAGGTAGTTTTCACTAATAGTTAATACAAACTGAAGTTGAAAAGGAAAAAAATAGTAACTACTATACAAGTGAAATAGAACGTTTTTAAAAAAATGGTTTTCAGTTACAGTTGTATATTATTGAGGTTAAAGTTAAAATATAAACGCGTTGAATCTATACAAGTTGATTATACGTTTTATAACATTGTGTGTACAAATAGGTTATTTAACGATATAAATGTTAAAATTTTCGGAATAACACATCTAATTATAATGCGTTAATTAATCGATAACTTTATTAATATATTCAGGTCAAGTTATAAGAATAAGTTAATACGAAATGTGAGGAGTTACGAAATCCAGTTTTCTTGATCTTTACTGTTTATTATAATTTCGATCATCGCCATAAAATTAAGTATTTAATATCCATTTCATTTTATCCACACTCAGCTTAGGGATACATCAATCATTAATTTAATGTCAATCACGTCATTAAATAAAGTAAAATAGCGACATAATAAAAATAACGCGACGTCAATTTGGACCAAAACAGATGCAAATAAGATAATTTATAATGTGAAAAATTAAAATATATTGATTAACCGGAAACCTATGATGCCATGATATTCTAAAAGTTTAATAGTGTGTTAGATTTCAAAATTTTATTTTACTCAACTAGAATGCCGTTTACTTTGGTTTCGACATTTAATGTTACGCGTTTCATAATATCAAATCATATCACATTATCAGCCAATTAAAAAAAAACTTGAGGTCTGTTTCCCCATGAGTCATGATATAACTTGAGTCGATATATTTACGACCCCGTCCCATCAAAGTCCGATGCATTGTGAATCAGTCTCAAATCAGGGTATTGTGAGGTCGTATTATTCGCTACCAGGATTTTAACTAGCCGTCGAGTAAAGGCTTTAGTTTCTGACAACTGAAAGGTCCGTTTCGACGATCAATCAGACAATAGAATTGACGGTGCGAGGGTAATTAAATTAAAGGGTTATTAAGGTAATGGTTGTCAGGAAAAGTTTTATAGAGAAGAAGTGGGCTGTGTTTTCTAACATATAATAGTTGGATAACATACTTTTTTATTAAATATTGTGTACAATATAATTGAATCATTTGGGTAAGGTTTACCACTACTTTTTTGTTTTGCGTTTCTTTAAATTTGACTATTTCAGCAATTACATTTTAAGGTTAATAGCAACTTAATATTTCAACCAAAAAATAATAATAATAAAAATCACCTAACAAAGGAATTAAAATATGATGCAAATATTTAGTTTTCAACCTTAAAAAAAACGAAACATAACATAAACAACCGAAATTGACAGATTCCCACGTATGTGCAAGAACCGTATCGGTAAGACTATCAGAAGACGTTACCGAAGACTTGGGTGCATCGGACCGTAGATTCACACGGCTCTTGTATGTGAACTCATACTATTATGACCCTTTATATAAATAACACGGGCGGCCACCGAAAACTGTAGGTACTGAAGCTGGACAAAGAGGTTGCTAAGAGGAAATGACGCTTTTGTTGCTGTCAGTACTCAAATATTAGGGCTGTAATATTTTTGCAAAAATCAAAAAAAAAAAATATTTCTTCGCTTTTGTTGGTAAACATTAATAAATGGAAATGTGAGTGAGTAAGTAATTAGAAGTACGATATTATTATTAATATTTTTTTTTAATCGGAAGAAATCACAAACAACCCCGATCTATGACCCTTATTGAATAAAAGCGCACGCAATGAAATCGTTTAAAAAACGCTTCTGATTCCCTTTGTTGTGGCGTCACAGTCTCCTGAACAAGCCAGTGTTCCCACGGTGACCTGACCCGGTAATTTATTGGCCCTTGAACGGACCGCCTTAGCTAAACTACCTGTGACCACAGGTGCACCTTAAGAAAACAGGGCTGTCACTCACAACATTTGCTTACGCATAAAATGCACCATTAAAATAATATTCAACATCGGAAAAGAACTACCTAATTCAGTTATGCGCTATTTTATTACGTTGGCATTGTTTAATTAAATTTATATATGTAATTTTTGAGACTTTTTTTATGTATTATTATTAATATTTATATATTGTGCTGTGCCAAATTTTCCTCAAAAAATGTATTTATGCAAAAAAAAAAAATTTATATGTTCAGTATTTTTCTTGTGGCAGCCCTGTGACCGTGTGCACTGTTGTGTGATTTTCTTAAGTCGAGGACACGTGAGGTCATAGTTAAGTAAGAAAAACCCCACATGGGGCGTTATGGGAAGCGAGCACGGTAACACCACAGCATATAATGTGTACCAACCTTTACTGAAGTATAGCACTAACGAATAAATTACCATCAATTAACTAATGATTGGTGAGTAAACGATTTTTTTGGGAACACGATGCGGTTCCTTGCTTCTGATAAGATGGGTTATGGGAAAGTGAGTTTGATGAGCGTTTTGATTTATATCGCAACATAGTGTTTTTTGCTAGTTTGAAGCTTGGAACGTGATACAGAATATTAAGCGATAAAATGTTTTTAGAACGACAATATGGGGAAAAAGAACGATGCTGTTCTTGTATTGTTGGCACAATTTTATCGATTAATAGCATTCTGAATTTTACTTTGGAATATTTGTTAAAACACCCTTTTCAAGTCTTTATTATCGTCGTTATTCACAAGAAGGATACGTTACAATTATGCCATAAAAATATTTTTCCAGTAAAAAAATAATAACAATCTTGCCACTCGATAATGCTATACTGAAGGATATAGAAACACAGTCGTGTGAGTTATTAAGAAAAAAACTGTACCATCTATTGTTATAGCCATCAAGGATAACTCGTTTTTACTGATGTTTCGCAAAACAATTAAAGTCATATTATGTACTGGAGTATATTTCCTTGATTGTGTAAACAGGGAGTGATAACGAAGGCAGTATAATGTTATGATGTACTTCGGTTTATGGCTGACAATTTATGTTGAAACGCAATTGATTGTGAATACTGAAAATGTAGTGAACATATTTTTATATTACTGTATTAGAGCTCGAATTAGATAAAATATCTTTTAACATTTTTTTTTGTATTTTTATTTAATTATCAAAAAACAGCGAATAATACCTTCGTAGATTGCTGATAATGCTGAAATATACCTATAAAGTGTTGCTTATTTTAGTAACGGAACATCAAACCACCTAGTATTCGTTTATTCTGAACTATTTCAACTAACCTTTATATGCGTCATTCGATGGTAGTACAAGTTGGAGCTGGCTGTGAACCTCTTCCCGCAGTGCTGGCACTGATGAGGCTTCTCGCCCGAGTGTATTCGCCGATGGGTGTTCAAACTGCTGGACGTACTGAACCCTTTGTTGCAGACCATGCACACGTGGGGCTTTTCACCTGTGGGATAGAGCCTTGTTAATGGATGTCCAAGGCGGGAGAAGTAGGGTATAAGGTTAGGATAATTGTTAGTTGAATTGAAGCAAAGTGATAAGTGTCGTAAAGCGTTTATAAACTGAGTGATGAGATAATGACTTTTAAAAGAGATTTAATAATTTTTATAGGTACGGAAGTTTTGCTGTTCGTACCTGTATGCGTTCTCATATGTCTTTTTAGTAGGGATGGCCTGTCAAACGCCTTGCCACAAACTTCGCATGGTAGCAGCGCCCGCTCCGATTTTGCCGGCCTCCTCTGGATCTTTGGCGTCATTTCCAACAGTTCACTCGACGACCCAGTCGACGATGACGTCAGAGAATCTCCCGACACTGACTTGTGCTCATCCTCATTCCCTGATGGAGGGGATATCGGCAGCAACACACGGGATAACAAAGACGTTGACAGATCTAAAGGCGAATCTGCAGACAAGAAATTATAACTCATAATCGACATACAACAAAAGAAACATCCAAGGTGATAGCTCAATTTGTTAGATCTTAGATTATATTCATAACGTAGTCTGAATAAATATACTAGCCAATAGCCGACTATATCATTTTAAATGTGTTTTCTGTCATCAAATGAAATTTCGTTAAAGTCATTGGTTTCCCGCGGCGCTGAGCTAATTAATTAAATCAGACCAATTTTTATTTCAATTTTTGTCGTCGAGCCGAAGTCTAGTCGTATCTTTATTGCATTAGGACTCGTAAACCTGTTTTGTGTTTTCAGTCAAAGTTATAATAATCGCATGCCTCAGATAGGGGTTATAAATCTCGCTAGTCTGACTGTACTGTCACTAGATGGAGTGTTTTAATTAGCAAATACACGTTCGTATTTTAGAATTGCTGTTACCGGAGATCCATTATCAGTTTTGCTGATAGGCGTATTTCAAGATCGGTGGATAGCACAGGATGGGAATAGACTGATGTGGTTGATAGCGCCAAGTTAAATAAAATACGGATTCGTGAGTTATTTAAGCGGTGTTTTTTCAAAGTGCGCGATATATTCATGTGTGGAGTGGACAGCTGCGCGGGAGTTATCAATATGGCCCGCGATCGCATCGCGCACGGATCCAAACGAGGCGGCTTCCTTTGTTGATGCATTATGAAATTCAACAGTAAGTAAAGGTGTGGTTGCGTAAGTGGAATAAAGAAGTCAGTGCTAAATGCAACTTTGACAATGAATGTGGAATTTGTTATTTGATTGTTACTTTTCTTTTAAGGCAAAAGAAGCTCAAACCTCAAATTCGGGAGAAAATATAAAGTAAAAAAAAAAAATAAGTAAGCCTAACTTTACAAACTAAGTCTAAACCTTTTCGCTTACTATTTTGACACACTCTACAGCTCCAGAAGACATCATGTAAAATATTTAAGCAAAAGATTCACGAACCTTCTAGAATGGAGTCCATCGTTTGTCTATACAGGTTGTTTCTCATTCTTACGAAGAACATCTCCTCGGGTCTCTCTGGTAGGTAGTACACCACTAACTCGGTGTGTGCTGAGATCGGCTTCACTGCTTCGTAGACAGGCTCGCCCTTGACTTTTGTGCACACTAGATTTACCTGCAGACAATCATTGTTTAAGAGATAACGAACAGCAATTTCTTACATTAAATAGTATAAACTGTAGGTGAAACTTAATGAAACGCACAGTGGTATAAATAAGTAGCTTGAAAATGCTATATATTTCATGATCATTCGTATACATAATTATACTTATGCCTAAGCGGTCGTTTTAACAACTCGTACAGTAAAATTGAAAGATTAACTTTATTCACAAATTTATTCTAAGCTAGAGTGAGGTTAAACAAAGGATATAAAAAATTAAGTGATTAGGTTTAAAATAATATTAGTGTTTCTTTTAAATGTGTGATGTGTAGTTTATACAATTATTTTTGTACACTTACTTGTGGTCCATAGTTTTCTGACGTCCGTAGAAACCGCACCCAGTTACAATGTCGCACTTGCACTCCGCCAGACGTACACACCTCGTCGAATAAACCGAACCTGTGCCGAATCTATAACAAAACAAAATATTACTTAAAACTTTAATAAAAAGAATAAGGTAAGTTAGTAAATGTATAATGGGTAGATACAGTCAAGAAAAACACCGATTTACTCATTAAAATTCATTATAATCCGATTCAAAAAGGATGTTATAAATTAATCTGGAATTAAAGCAATTTTGGGCCATTATCAATTTCATTAGATATTTAAACGGCATATGTTACATATTTATTAATATCTAGTCGAAGTGAGTGGCTTCAATACTATTTTAAAACTATTGAAAAGGCTTTTAACAGATGTTCAACTGTTTTGAAAGGAAGCAAAATGGCCGATTACTCGGATATTAGCATAAAGTAATGCAAATTGCTTGAATTTCCCTAATTGGTTGTGTCATCATAGACTAAACGAGTGCAGATACAACTAAGTGCAACTGCATAATGTAACATCAAAACGTCTTACAATTCAACGTCAAAAAACGAAAGCCAATTAACATTTTTGAAATTTCAAACTTTAAGTAGGTAATGATAGATTCTGATAAAACGTAAGTAAGCGGCAATCATTTAATGCTTTAATCCAAAGCGTTTCTCGAGAATTGCAGATACGCTGTATCTACCCCCATTTATCACCAAGTCTATGATTGCAAGGCTTTCAAGTGCCCGCTTGTTGAACTGTTATGCGTAATGACGTGAAAATTACCAAGAATATGGGCAGTCATACGCATGCGTGGAGCCGCAAGATTCAATTTACAAAGCAATTAAAGGGACCAGACTTATGCGGTTGTGTAGGCATCATTTTTAGTCTAATCCTAAGCTAGATTAGTGTTCTAACGGCGTTTTATAAATGAAATAAAGGAAGTACTGGGTATTTGAATTCTAAGTTACATTATTGGATAAACTGTTAAAGTAATACAGTAAAATGTAAAGTAGTTTAGTTTCGATAAAAGATGAAAAATTTATTGAAAATTTTAAGACACAATGCAACAAGAAAGTTTATAAAAAATCACGAAACTTTTTTACGCTCTATATGTATTAAGTATCTTTAGATCAACCAGATGTTTCCTTCGATAGCTGGCGATACTAAATATGTTAAAATATCTCCACTTTATTCATTTAACACTAATCCAGATGTGTCTCTATGCTACAATTTAAATTAATATACAGTTAACTCTTAATCTCTAGATCTATGGTCACGAAAATATGCTAAAGCGTAATAAAAATGTAAATTTCCTTTAAATGTTTCGGTATCGATCTATTAATTTGTTGGATACCTATTCATCTTGGACAAATTAATTTAACATATCACATCAGATTTCCGTTGTTTGAAGCTTATGGGTTATATTCCCACGGGAAATGAATGTGACCTAAATCTAGTTATTCTACTTTAGGTATTTTTTTAAATTATGTCAATAAACTTAGGTTTACGGTTGAGAGTGCTCTCGAGTTATCTAAACTTTATCAATACTATAAAGTTAAGATTTTGATAAAACTATCGTAAAGATTAAATCGTTTTTTAACAGTCTTTACTGTTTAAGCAATTAAAGTTATTTTACAATGGCAATGAAAATAAAATCACTGTTGCAACAAACACATATGACATTACACCGACACTCTCATACCAAACTTAACATACCTACACATCAAATAAAACAATAAAACTACAACAAATAAACACGTAAACGATTCCATTTGTCATCAAAGTCCCAATTAATTTGAAACAGAGATCTACAAACTAAAATTCCTATTAGGATTCAGTCTGGGCTTATAAATCTTGGTACCGTTAGCCTATAACAAAACCTTAAGGACGATGGGACCGGCCGGTTAGGTTTTTTGCAAAGCCTGACGCATAGTGATGTGGGCAGAAGAAAAATGTTTGAGAAAGTTTCTTTGTTACTCTATGGCGGGTGGATGAGAGTTTTTTTTTGTTTTTGACATAGCTGTTCACTATCAGCATAGGCTGTGCCGCTACTTTGTTTATTGCTGCTTCAAATGATATGAGATTATGTTCACAAAATTATGTGAAAATGGGTTCAAAACCTTAATAAGTTCACGACACGTAGACTTCAGAAAAGATAAGTATAAATGGCAAAGGCATGATTTTTTGATACTTTTGTGTAAAACACTTACAAATTCAAACTATGAATGTCATCGGATGTGAATAAGATAAACGTTTCCGTTTTAAATCATTTTTTACTTCGACCTAAACTCAAGACTTATCTTTCGTTAATTAAATCGGAATATCGTTTTCACATTTTAAATATACGAGACGATAATCGATTGTTTTCTTAATTTGATCGATTCCAAACTGTCAGTATTTAATTGATGTCAATCAAGTTGGAATAAGAAAAAGTTGTAGAAATGGATATCGTTTCAATACAATCGAAATTAATGGAATAGTTTATTAATAACCACTCTTTCGTATTCTATCGTGACCGCGTTTTTATTTTAATTGACAGAAAATAAGGCAGGATTTTTACTTATTATTAAAACATCACACTTTGCAATGAGGGATTTCAGAAGAACACAATGTTAGGTGTTCATTTTCGACGACTTCTGTTGTGCAGCGGTATATACACCGGACTGTTAAGCGAATGGTTCTTCAATATTGGCTCGTGTCTGGGTGTAACTAGGTTCTCTCCTAGTCCATTATGTGGTACCTATAACATGTGCTTACTGCAACTTACTTTAGGGCCTGATAATTGGTGTGTCAGTCTGGACATTTATTTTGTTCAAGCGAACGACATCAACGCATTACAAGCTTCAAACAGGGTCTCGATTTACTTTTACAGACGAAATTAACAAGTATTGCATTACATTTGCTACCGTATTATTAAATTTCAATCGAGGGCAACACTAAAACAAATGCACAGCATGTGTATAATAAAAACAAATTCTACCTTTGCCTGCTGGCAAATTGCCAGCACCATTTTACGTAAGCATAATAAAGTTTCGTTCGCATAAAAAACGTAATCTACATAACTTTACGTCTTTTATTTTTCTAAGTAACATGAATGCTGTAGTCATATTCAATTATTAGCTCAACACAATGCAAAACAAGTCTTAATTATATTGAGATAAGAGTTATATTAGGTGGTAGTGTGGTTTAAAATGTCGTTCGTATGTGAATACTTTAATTTCGAGATTGCGTTTTTAAACAGAAGCCAAAATTAACGTCCGGGGCCGCGGGCGTAAACTTTCTGACTTCACTTACGATGCATCAAAACCTTTTGATATACACAAAGCTATAATATAATTTTATATCTAAACATAAATTACATAATCTTATACACATATTACTTAATTTGATTAATTCGACTAATTTACTATTTCAGGTTTGGTTTATTGAACTCGGTTATCCCAGCTTATACGTTCCGCCGTTGAAGCCGAAAACTAGGTTCTTTAATCGAAACAAATCAAGAAGTTTCTTCTATACAACTAAATCATATTTACTCTTATTTTATCCCTGTACCATTTTTTTATCGCTCTCATTTATCACCCTACATCAAAACTGCATTTACCATCATTACACCTCTATCAATATTGAGCCCGAGCTATAAATCCACGCATATCTTCTACCGCGCACGCGTCACTGCGCGCCGCCGCGGGCGCTCATTGGCCGCACTTCTCCCAAATTGCGCGCCTGCGCACAGCTCTGCACGCGCCATTACGGCTTAAACCCTCGTTAGAAATGATGGCTGTGTGTATGTGGTTTAAGAATGCTATGAAAGTTGGGTGGATCAGTTGGTCAACGCTAGGTTTTTTTGTATAATATATCTATAATATCTCAGAGAAATCTATCTATATGAATTAAATGCCTTTCTATTTACAACCATGGAAATTTCAACGCTTGTATTGCTAATTTTTATGTAACAGAATTTTGCTGTAAGTTTTTCTTTTAATATTTTTTATGTTTTAACTTTTATTATTTAAGGACCCTAATATAGCTGGGTCAAGATATAATAATGTATGCACAATTTTGCATCAACAAATCTTAAGCAGCCCTTCCTGAAGTCCCTTATTATGTTATTTTTCTTGATCTGCTCAAAAATCCCTTCCCACTTCAATTTCCTGTAATTTCTTCCCTACAAACCAGTACAGCACGTGCGTCTAGTAGTTAAGTCAAGTGTTGGAAATGATTTCTGAAATCGGTCCAAGTTCGTGAAGGCCGCAGGTAGTCCGTAATAGTGGAGTATTATTGCAACTGGACATAAAACCTTAGAATTGTGTATGGTCCAAGATGAAGAAAATGGCGACTATTAAATAAAGAATATACCCCAAAATTTGTCTACAGCTTGGAATACAAGACTTTCCTGAGCTTAAAAACTTGGAATTGGTATCTTAGGTAGTATAATCCTTACCTCATAATTATAAGACGTTCGTCAACGGTTGATTTATTTAACGAAATTAATCTACTAAAACTGAATATCAATTATTATTGTATCTTCCACTTATCACACACAATGTTATTGTATCCATGCACAAAAGTTCTGCCAAAATATATATACTTTTTTATCGCTTGTGCTTCTAACCCAGACCGCCGTTTATCTGCAGGGCATCTGCTGCCTACCAAATGGTACAGTCATGATCTGAAATTGCATCTCATTTTCTCTCATTGCACCTACCGTTCGACAACGCACCTTTGACAGATACCCGTTTGACAGGTACCTTCCGCTTTTGAGGCGCTATCTCAGAGAGTATGAAGTTTTTTGTTTTTTTTAAGTTACGTGTTGTGATTGGTCTATTTATTGATAGTGTTTTTTTTGAGATGCGATGACGTAGCAGTTTTTTGGTGTTTGGTTAAACTGTGTTAAGTAGGTGTACTTTGGTGTTTTATTGCTTCGCATGCGGTAAGTTTAGATTGGTTCCTTGCTCTTGAGACATTTGGAAAAAATGGCTTTTTTTGACAGATTGAAGTTGTCTATTGAACAGTGTTCTATCTTTTATCTCCA
This sequence comes from Emmelina monodactyla, assembly GCA_916618145.1. Classification (NCBI taxonomy): domain Eukaryota; kingdom Metazoa; phylum Arthropoda; class Insecta; order Lepidoptera; family Pterophoridae; genus Emmelina; species Emmelina monodactyla. The sequence continues at coordinate 2,431,934 of OU745300.1, forward strand.
TGAGTACAATAGTTAATAAATTACTATGGTGTGAAAGTGCAACAAACAAACAGACAAAAAGAGTTACTTTAGCATTTTATAAAACTATACCTAGTAATTGTAGGGATATTTTTTTAATAGTCTTAAAATTGCATATTTCAAAATGCCTAACCAATTACATTTCCAACACCATTAAATTATCATTAAGTGGCGCTAAGCAATCACTTAGTAAGTTTACACTTGTCAAGTTTACAATTACATGGTCTAACGCCTACCCTTCACTGTACAGTACCGTACCGTGACGTATGGTAAATATAACATTACTTAGACACGCTTATGATGCCACGATAGAGCTGTTTAATGGTTGTTTATTGGTTTAATTTCTTCATTTTCAGCGCTCTTTAGCGTTGCATAGTTTGACTTTGATTTATCGTTGTCTTTGTTTGTTAAATTTTGATGTTAAAAAAAAATGCTGGTATCTATATCATTTTTTTTATTACGACTACGTTTAATTACATTATTTAAATGTAATAGATGCGTGTTATTTTTATTTTGTAATTCAATATATTTAATTGTTCAGTTATTTTACTCAACATAACTAAATAAAATAAAAAAATATCAAGGTGTCCTCTGCTTTTTGACACTAAAACTTCATATGCAACTTATATGTTTACTTTTTTATGCATTCAAATAATTAAATTACCCTACATTACCACCTACATGGTCCGCTGAAGGCACGTGGTCCCGCCGACCGCGTCGCGCCACCCCTGCGGTATGTCACGGTCGGTATTGCACCTAAATACCGTGAAAACTATATGGTTTGTTGTGAGTTATGACTTCATTTTGCAGGTAGCATTTAACAGGTATTTTTTTAACAGAATTCTTTTTATTTTTAACACAGATTACATAAAGAAATAAGCAGTGTTTTTTTATAGTACAGTGAATATTATTTCATATGTAAAAGAAGAAATACATCCCTAGGCCCATGATAACAAGAATCCATAATCTCCCGAGTCATCAACAACTCAGAAAAATTACAAGACAATTAAAATCCACATCCACGGCCTAAGGCAAAAAAGGCTTAACTATAAAATCTAAGACGGTGTTTTCACTTGCACAAATACTTTTGTAACTGCCTCATATAACGTAACTGCTTTATGGTAATATTTCGGTCTCAATAATTTGAACTGTTTAGCGTTTACAATAGAAAAATATTTTTAGAACCTAAATTCGAACCTTTACTCAACCATTTGCAAATCTTGCACCATTGAAAATACGTTTAGTTCTGCTTTTTAAATAAAATATGTTATTAGATGAAATCAAATCATATCAAATGAAAATTCTTTTATTCATCATAGATATGTAACATATACTTAATGAACGTCAATGTTACAAACTTCGACTTTACCTAACTGTAGACCGAGAAAAAAAGACGGCGGAAAAAAAATCCCAGCACTCAGCAAAGAAAAAAGTCTCGTTCGAACAGCCCAGTGTGAACGCGCGCTAACAAAAACCTTTTAATCTGAAAGCGTGATATATCTGCTACCACAGCCACGCTACCAATTATGAAATAATTACAACTTACACACACAACACTCCGAATTATAATACAAAGTTATAAACATTAAATGCACGCAAATGTTATTTTAATAAACGATTATATGAATCATGAAATATGGACGGAATAATACGCGTAATTGTCTGATGAAAGTTTCCTTCTAAGTAAATTGGTAGTATAATTTGCTAACATGAAGAAAGTTATTCGAAGTCTTATTCAAGTAATGTAGACGTACTGTTTTAATTTACATACCTATTATAATCCGGAAATAATTGACAACTGTAAAAGAGCAAGACAAAGGCCCCGATTCTGAAAACACTCTCGAAACTAAACTAAAACTATCGCTGTCACTTACTCATCAATAGTATAAGACAGAGACAGGTAATCATTTTAGTCCTGTCAAACTAAAATGTACGTGCAATATGACACGGCGAAGGCAATTTTAGGCTAGTCCTCAGCGCATTTCGTTCAATTTTACTATGATGTGGACTAAATTTAGTGAGACCAATGTACCTGTCTTGTTCTAATACGAAGCATGAGAAAGTGACAGCGATATTTTTAATTTAGTTTTAGAGAGTGTTTTGAGAATCGGGGCCAAAATCTGTTTAAAAAGTCGTTTAACATTATTAATTTTTCACTATAATAAGGTTGCTACTCATCCACGTCAGTGTAGTTTCTTATTTATGTAATTTATTTTTAAACAACCAAATATAAACTAAACATTTAAATCTGCAAGTCAAAATTGCTTTAGCTTCCAAAATCCTACTAATATTATAAACGTGAAAGTTTGTGAGTATGTATGGGTGTTTGTTACTCTATCAAGTAAAAACTATTGGACGGATTTGGATTAAACTTTACAGTAATATAATTTATACATTAGAATAACATATTGGGTACTTTTTACCGCGGGAAAACTTATCATTCCCACGGGAAACCGACTTCCACGCGATCGGAGTCGCGGGCGGCCACTAGTCAACCATATAACTACTACCGTATACAAGATTGCATTCCCGACCCCGCCCTGTTATTTCCCTACAATTATTCCTTCTCCGCGGAATTTAAATGAAAAGTAGAATTCGCGAACCCTTTGATTAAATTTGTGACGGGTTGATTGGGATGAAAAAAATGTGGGCAACGTCAATGAAGGTTTTTTAAAGGGTAAAGGACCGGTAGCTAAGACGGTGGGTTATGGCTTGAAGGGTTTTTGTACTTTTTTTCTTTCTTTTTTATGTTGATTATCTTTGCGTTATTTGTAAATTGAAATGAAACTAGCTATTAGATATATTTATTTTAGATTTATGTTGGTTTTTTTTTAAATATTTTTAATAGAAAATTGTCTTGTTATAAAATAAAAAGATCTCAAGCGCAAATGGGTATCCATGTTATAAAAATATATGAAGATATAATATATTTATCTTATTAAAATCTGATAAGCCAACAATTTAGTCTACTTGCGACGTTGTCTTGTCCCTTTAAAAGGACACAACTATAATGTTACTTAACGAGTAGAAACACGCAATTTCTGGACCATTGCAAATAAAATCGGACTTTTATAGGGCTCTGCATCTAAACACGCATTTAAGTGTCATTGAAATGTGTGTCGAGATAAAAAAATGAGACTTATTAAGAAATTCCATTAAGGGTTTGTCTTTTACGTGAAAAGCTTGGGAGTATAATATGTAATGTCTATTTAAAATATTGTAAGTAAATTAGTATTAAGGATAATAGTATTAGAATTTTGACGAGGACTCTTAGCAGAGGTAAAGTTTTTTCGAAATTGACTTGCACCTGAGTGTAATCAGGTTATCCAAAAATATTTCAATAAAAATAATAGATACAAAAAACTTATACAAAAACTTGCGTAAGTTCTCCTAATCTATTTAATTAAGTATTAGATAGTTAATTAACCAACCACAAAGTTCTGGGTTTTTCAAACAGAAAATCACCCATTAGTGGTAAATTATAAATAAATTAATATTATAAGTGACTCATATTTAAAAAAAAACGTAGAAATAGATTTTGCTTTATCTTCATTGGAAGCCAATAATAAAGCTGAGATGTTAAAACAAACCGGAATACGTATCAAAATAGTCATTAACAGTAAGTGTACTCCACTGTTTGACCATAAGTCATTATAATGCTACCGTTGTATACTAAACAAACTCGTAAATGACTTACCATCCACACAATCATTAATCACTCATTCTTAAGTTGAACAAACTTTCAAAATAATTACATAAAAAACCTCTTTTAATTGCATCATTTCCGATATCTATAAGTGCCAATAAATGAGAGGAATTCCGTCGGCGGAACGCAAAGTGAAATAAACAAACTACGAGTGAAACAAATATAAAAAGAAATTAAACAAATATGGTGGGGACGATGAAGCTATAAATTTAAAAAAGCGGCACTTTTGCCTTCAAAAGTAACAAATTAACCGGCGATTAAGCTACCGATGTGGGTTAGACATATGCCTGACGAGATACTAATGGCTAACGACAAATAACGTTTCCTATCAAATTATGTCAACCAGTGATACACACATATATTCCAAAAACGTTATGATTTTATAATACATAATCACCAATATACAAGTCAAATAATCATCTCTTATCAACCAGAAACTAATAGCGACCTTCGATTTCAAAGGTTAATTTCTTTGATTCAATCGATAAAAGTTGTTTTACTCTGTATCTGTATAAATTGTTTATTTATTAACTGTATAAGTAGCGGCTCGATAGATCTAATGAGATTATGTCACTTCATTCTCGAGAATCACCTTAAGAAAACGATTAGTTTCGCCAAATATTATGATAAAAGCTAAATTTATGTCATAGGCTGAGCCATTCATTTTATTAGTTGACACATACCTAATCTTCTTCAATTAGTTACTTGGGCGGCTACCTTTACAAGCTTTTATTTGAATATTTTTAAATAAGGTTGGCAAATTAAATAGAAAATATATGTAACCACAAAAAAAATGGTAAGTATCCATGTATAAAAATATTGTAAAAACATTTTTTGTGAAGCTATTTTTACTTTAAGTTATTTAAGGCAAGTAACATGTTTTACGGTCATTTGCCGTGGTGGCTTCAACAGGAAACATGGCATTTATTGCTGCGACTCAAAATATCGCCAATTCCGTTGACATAGTTCCTTAACGTGGGAATCAATATTCTGATGTTGCTGATTAATTCATTAACTTAAATTCTTTTAAAAAGTTATGGAATTCAGCAACAAAAATTGCTCATGCATTTTTTTAATTTTTGTTTGTGACTACGTAAATATAGTTTACTTTAAAGTCAAGGGAAGTGATTCAGTCTGTTCTAGATCCATTAAATTGTCAGATACCTGACAGACTGGTTCGGATTATGGCTTCCAATCTCGGAACATGCCCGAGATCTCGGAATGCGGGATCTATGATTCTCGAGATCCCGATGGAAGGAAAACAAGTTGCATATTTAATTATTTAATTTTAGACAGTGAAAAATATTGCTTGAGTTGACTTAAGAAAGGGAATAATGAAGTATATTATTAAATTTTTAATGTTTAGACCAATTTGACATGATATACTTTTGTACAATCGACACTTAATAAATTTGACAGGTATTTATGCAAAATGTGGCAAGGTGTAAAAGTGGTTTCAGACTCGAACACAAATCAGATCATTTGCGATGCCGCGAAGATGTCTTAGTCTTACATTATTATAATAGCTTCCTGTCTAGCGTTAATTTGCTGTTAAAGAAAATCAAGTATTTTAATATTTTCAGTTGGTGACATTTTATTTATTAGGTACTCAAGAATAAAAAGAATTTGCATTTCAACAACGATAACAAAAACAGTTATCTTAGAAGATATTACTTACTATTATGAAACACTATTTTGTCGAAGACAGCTAATCCATTGGAACTAGATTTGATAAATGACAAAAAATATATCACCTCATAAAAAAGTCGCTTGTAAATTATTTATCCTTCTTTCTTCGTCCACTTCGATGTCTCTAATGATAAAGATAAAAAACTGTTTATGACGAAATTTATGAGATCAGACTCGCCAAATAGAATTATTCTATCTATCGGTCGGTATCTTTAAAAACCAGATTGTCAAATGCAATGTTCCCAAACTATAATTGGTTGATAAATCAATGACGTTCAGTTATTTAGCATATCCATGGGAAACGACATTTTGTATTTAAACAATAATTAACCTTTATATTATGTGTAAATATTTAGGAATTCTAAGTAGGTCACGGATATTTGTCGGGACAAATTAATGTGTTTTTGATATTAAGTGACTCTTTGACTGTTTAAAATCACATTAAGACGCCAGATAATAGATTATTAATTAAGCAAAAAATATAAAAATGATAAGTCTAATTAGCTATTCATCAGCAGATGAAATAGATAATAATGTTGATAAAGTAGGTATAGGAGAATACATAAAATACAAGTTCTTTTTACATATATTACTAATGTAAAATTGTTATAACAATAGGTAAGAAACTGTGAACGATTTTACCATCAATAAATCTTTCTATTTCAAAATCAAAGCAAAAACTTACAATTATTTTAATATTTGAAGCTTTTGGTACGGGGTAATTTTTTTATAATTTATTCCTCTAAGGTTTTTAAAATATCCCCCGAAAACATAGGAATTAGTTTTTATTAAATCCAGTAAGTTAGTTACTTAAATATGATTGACATTTAACGGCCACGTGAGATATCTTCCGGTAGTTATAACCGAGGTCGAGAGGTCAAATATTTAAAAAGTTAAAGTACATCACGACTTACTCATACGACTTCTAAATGAAAAAAAACTTCTCTCCTTTTTTCTTCATTTTCATTTCATTATAAAAAAGCTATAAGGAGATTCTAATGGTGAATAAGCCTCTAAAGCCTTGAGTTATCTTTTTGGTGGGCTTTAGTACCAATCAACAAAACTCATTCGAAAATTTAAATCACTTCCAAATGTTAAATATGATATCTACGCCGGTAATATGACTTATTTGCATATCTCAAGCTATTCATTAATCGTTTGGTCTCGACTCCGATACATAATTAAACTGAACAGTTGAACCATACCGTTCTGTATGGGAAAAAATCACGTTTCGAGAACGGAAACAGATAAAAACATTAGTTTCACCGCTGCGTCGGACATTAAATTATAAAAACTAGCAGTCCCCGATATAGTGTAGAGGAAATTGTAAACTTAATTCAAACGACAACGTTCGGGATGTGTTAGTTTTGTGGAGTTATGTGTGTGTATTTTTTTCTCAAAATTTATTTTTATGTAATACATTTAGCAGAGAGGCTGCTGCGCGTTTCCTGTTAAAAATGAATGGCTTTTGGGAGGTCTGCGACTTTATAATGTTTATTAAATTTTAAATTTACACCAGATATCTTGTGTTAATGTAGTAAAAAAAATTTATTTTTTATATGTAGTTGTTGGATAAAAATGATATATTGTTTCAATGATTGCGGTGAAATATGAGTGAATCGTTTGCGGTGGAATATGAGATTGAGAAGGCTGCTTGCGGGTAGGGATGCGCGCACGCAGCGCTGTGTCTATGAGGAACGAGAGAAAAAAATACAGTTTTTATCGAAATATTTGACGCATACGGAAGTTTCTTATAAGAAGAGTTAACCCTGTTAAAGTTAACGTCAAGAATATCGTTTTAACTATTTTCGTTACTTTATCAAAATTGGAAATTTATGAACATGGCATGAGTACTTCTAGCAAAGACGATGGTTAATTAGTTAGGTATATTTATTTGCATTATGTCTAAAAAAAATGAATCTATTTTTAAGAGCTCGCGTTCCAGTTTCGAAGCAGTAAAGGCCACCAAGGTGTCAACTACAAATGACCGTCCGACAAAAGAAAACAAAAAAAAACGTCAATAATGCGGCAATCAAATATTCAAATCAATATTTCCACCTCGATTATCACTTGACGAATACCGAATCTTTTGGAATTGTGCTAATCGATAAATCGTTTGAGTTTTTTCCCACAGTTTCGTACGTTCCTTCAACTTGGCAAGGTCGTTAAAAACTAGTTCGCGATATCAGAATAGCTTATAACAATATACAAAGAGCTTTCTGATCAAGATAGCTACCGTTATACGAAATTATGTTGGCGCCAACACGTGAAGAACGTAGGATATCTTGATTTTTTGGAGATTTATCTTTATTTGGTGGAATACTTTTTCTAGGTCTCCTTTTTATCTTAGCAGATCAAACAGCTTAATTTGTCAGTGAAATTATCATAAAGAATAAAAGTTAATATTAAAGGTTATTTAAATAAAGTTAAATCATATATCTAAAAATTAAGCAAAAACATACCTAGACTTTTAATCAAGAACGTCTCGTTAACAATTGTAATCGTCGTGACATCAAATTTAGCAACTGAGCATAATTCGGTTCGATTTTTGAACCCAGCCTAAGTGTTGTACTTCAACTTTTATTTCCTACTTATCGACATGACTTCCTCCAAAACTCACCAAGTGACAATATATATCTCACATTTGTCATCGATAACGTCGAAGCCTTCCGATATAAAAGTCACTTCGTCACAGGAAACGTCCATTTTTAATTACCTTTTTATTGGTTTTCAGTTTGTAAATTAATATGCAAAAGTTTGAGATTACGTACAGGGTGTCCAACTTTCGTGGTATATAGTGACGTTATACTTAGTGTCTGTTCAAAAAGTAATAACTATATAAAATATTCGTATTTTATATGTAAAGGGGCAGTTTGAGTTTTTAAATCATAGCATGTTTTGTTCTTAAATGTAAGTACAAAAAAAATATTGTTATATTATAATTATTTTCATTTATACTATAATATTATAAATGAACATGTAACATATAACCTTTCGTCGGCAATATATGCGTTTGATATTATCAGGCTGTAGGCTTCTGGTCCCCACGTCGTAAACTAGCGCCATACATTTCAACAACCTATCACTTAAACACGTTGATTTGTTTATTATCTATATAATTAATGACGAAACATTCATATCACTTGATTCGAGAATTTAGAAATTCGGTGTCCCGTTGTTGAAATGACAAACGCATTCGAAGTATTTAAAACTTGTCTTTAAAAGCAAAATTCTAAGGTGTATTACAGTATTGTGTTTAAATATAATATTTCAATGCAAAAATATGTAGAGATATTAATAAATATGATGATTTATACATAAAAATGAACCGCCTACAACCAATCACTTAAGAACATCAATACGCCTGTCAAACGGATGTCAGATTTTATAAAAATATAAATAATTCATAATGTAACCTATCCATTAATCTTTTCAATAGACAAATACATTTCAAAGTATTCGTGAAACAGCAATGTATACAAATAATAAACATGCATCATAAATATAGTTGTTGAAAGATATATGCATTTACAAACTGCTATCGTGTTATCAAATATTATATTAGTTTTATAAGCTGATTTGCATATTACGTCCATATTAGATTAATAAATATAGCAAACAAATTGAATAGTAATTCTTTGAAAGCATCTGCATTTATCATAATATGGTAATTTTACAAATCGGTGTAATAAAAAAAATTAAGATACATAATAATATCAAACTATTATAATTAAATGGCAGTGATTTTTTTCAACTTTAACTTTTAAAGTTTCTATCAGTTTTATTATCTCATCTGTGTAGTCGACAATTTATATTCTACTTTTAAACATTTAAAACAGCTTTTATACGTCCCACTTATGAGTACATACATGCATCCTTCTCGGATAGATAATTACTTAAGCCATAATCCACCACGCAGTCTCATCTTAACATGTAGGTTTCCTCATGATGATTTTCTGCGTAGTAATCATGTACACAAATTCTAAATATAATAAAAAAAAATAAGTAAATGAAATCGTTACTTTTTGTTTCGAAGAACCATAGAGTAACAAATTACTTGTATCAATATCATGTAAAATGATATTCCCGGAGATGTAAATGAAACGTCACGGTCAAAGTCCCATGCCTTTCCCATACTCGACGAGTATCAATGTCAATATGAAAACTTGGTATGTATTGCAAAGTACAACGCCTTTAGTACTTACCTACAGCTGTATTTTCGTATAGCTGAAAAAAAATATTTTAAAATGATATAACGTGTCATCTTAAACTTTGTCTTTAAAAGTGTGACCACAATAATAAAAAATCCATCTGAGCATCGCGTTGATACTATTTTTTGAACACTCTCGAAAAAGTACATTTAAGCGGTTGTAAAACTTTAATAATCCACCCAAAATAGAGTTAGTGGATAAATATGCTAGCCAACGCGATTACCCATTTGACACATGTTTTTGTTTTTTTCTTAAGTTACCGAAAAGCGGTCGTAATAGATCAACAACTGCAGGTACAGTTCCAACAGGTGAAACCGCTTCATTCACAATACCCTGCCCAATACGACGCGTTCATTTTTTTCTAACCACATGCCACTTTATCTGGTCATTGATCGTTTTTAGAGACCATTTTTTTATGACACGGCTATAACTTATTCGAATTTGCACCACATTTTAACGTTTTTATGGGTTTTATGCAATTTCGCTAATGATGTATTAGATGGAGAGTTTCCGGGCACCTTTACGAGGTACCTGTTCTAATGAACAGCTTTTTTTCATCTGGCAAAGATGTTCAAGTGTTTCAAACGTGGCGCGAATAGAAATGGTTTTATTGATTCAACGGTTTTTGAATGTTTCCTGTGTATACGAAATTAATGTATTAATTAATTGATGTATTCAGTTTTTCCCCCTTTAGATAGATGAGTATGAGTGTTATTCCCATCTGCTGTTAAAACATTTTAAATCTTGAATACAAAGTAAACTCTAAAGCTTCTCTGCTCAACGTTCTAAATAAAAGCGCATCTAAAACAATAAATATGAAGTCCCATATTTGGCGCCAACAAATCAAACTATAATAGTTTCTGTGCAGAACAAGAACAAATTGGAGGCAAACAATTATATTTTATAGCTGGCTGTACGATAACAGTAACAACATAAGTCTATGGGACCGGCTCGGTACTTGAACCTTAAGGTGCTGGTACACGGAAACCCAGCAAATAACATTCCTTTACGTCAATTTCAAATATCGACAAACGTTTGTGAACGCACCTTTATAACTTGCGAAACAGCTGATCGTTACATCTGTCCGTTCTGATAGAAATGTGGGGGTAGCTTTATGTCCTCCTACAAACTAAAATGTCTACATATATTAAGTGCCATTTTTAATGGCAGGCCGTCATAACTATGTGCGAAATAATTGTGAGGATTATAAATATATTACTAGCGTTTTCCAATAACTATGAAATTATTAAGCAATATTTTGAGGATAAAATACTAAATATCACATTTGTATGCAAAGCATTAATGTAACACAAATAGAAGTGCCAACGCAAACAAATCTTGTCATATCTCAGTTTCAATCTTGTCGTTAAAGTTTAAAACTAACATAATCCATTTACGACCTTTGTCCTCTGGACATAACTTTTTTTATAATCAAAACAATCTGTCTCTATCTAGAGACAATAATTTCTCAATTTCCATACAAAACAGCGATAATCTGACGATTATCTTACACTTAGTAAAAGGCGATTATACCGAAAAATAGGCTATAAATATTATTATAACATTTTAACGATTCGTTCAAAGTATAGTAGCCGGTTTGTGGGTCAGGGGGCTCTCAGTTCGTCTTTTAATGACGTCAGATATAGTTATTTTAGATAATTTTGTTAAAGAATTAATTTAAATGATATTTATGAATATATTTTGTACAAGCTGTAATTTCATTTAACAAAAAAATACATCATAAGTATTATTAAGAGTAAAATTTGTTGTTCAAATGTAGAGTCTTAGAAATTCGTTCATGGTGGCATAGGTATTTAATTTACAATGTGATCCCTTAAGGTGTATGTGCGCGTGAAGCAAACGAAGTAGGTATTCAAAAATGATAAGTTTTACTAAAGTTTATTTAAAGAAAAATATCCACAACCCAAATTTTTATAAGATGAGCGTGAAACTATTTTACAACTCATAAAAACCGAAAACAATTTTAATTGTCCATTCCCAAAGGTCAATAAAGCAGAAACAAAAATCATCAAGATGGAAAAATAATATATTTGTCACGCGTTAATATAAAAAAATATAAAGGTGTTTAGTAGGTTACTAATATTTCCCACGGCTTACGTTGTGTTCGGACAATAAAACAATCCGGTCGTTATGAATATGTCACTTTATAGGAAAAGTGAAACTTTAATTTATTGATTTGTAATTTATTATAATTTTGCAATTTTTCTTAAGTTACAAATGTCAAGGTCCTTGTTATAGGTTAATTTGTGTTTTGAAGAAGCTTTGATATTTATAACCCGCCGTTGTTTTAATATGTGGTTGACTAATTGTTATGTGAAAAAAGGTATATTCTTAGTTTTTTTTTAAACTGATTTTTTTGGAATATTTCAACACGTTCTCAAACTGCGGTCAACTTAAAATTGTTAGTAGTGACTTAAAGCGTATAGTAAAACAGCTATTTTGTATTGTAAAATTTCTATTAAAATTCCTCTTGCTTTACCGCCATAAATTGAATTACCTATAGCTCTTTTTTAAATGTACTAAATTTAAAAACAAACAATATTTTTGTTGTAGCATACATTTTTTTTTGAATACCCTTTGCTCTTTACATGAATTAATTTCACTTACGCTGTTTTAATGAATAGCCTGCTAAATGTAACTTTATTGATTGTCCTCTATTATTATCTACGAACAATAGGTGATTATGCCTTAAAGAAAGTGACTCCACAGGCCATCATTGTATTTGTGTACCGGATTTTTATCGATTAATCGCTACGATCCCGAATATCGATTTTTAATTCGACCGGCTAACAAGAAAACATCTGTTTCCGATAATTAATTTCTAATGAATAAAAGCTATCGGTTCACATCTATTCATTTGTATATGGAACTTGAGTTCGAAATTTGAAACTCCTAAACGCGTTAGACGACCTACCGTTTTATGATGTGATTATTATTTTTATATGGCGTCCAAGGAAAGGTTATAAATATTAGAGTTTATTCAATTTTAAGTAAGAAATGATTGAAAGAACTAGTCCATAGACATATTTATAATTAAAAAGTAAGTTTTTTTTGTATTATTATAAGCTTTTATAAGTTACAAGACACGCCCTTAATACAGTTGAAATTCGAACACCATAAAGTATGAAACTATAAACAAGTCAGAATTAGCATAATACAATAACACATCATTGGATGGTTTATGCGTCCACGATGTTTGAAAGTGGCGAGCGTTATGCGAAATAGAGCCAGGAGCAATTCCAATATCTCTTGAAGGCGAGTTCCAAATATATTAGCTGCAACTTGATTCAGATTTATGTGTTTTATTCATTATATTTGTAAATTTGTTGCATGAAGTAATGTAGCAGGTATGCTAGTGCTTTGATTAAAATTTACTTAAATTTCTTAGAAAAATTATAATAATTAGGAAACATAACTGACACATTTCATAATAATAAAAATAAAAACATTACAAAATAACTGAACGTCTCACTAGTTGGAAGTAGGCTTTTTCCTGGGATATCGAGAGGGTCTAAGCCTTAGTTCACCATTTGGGCACATTATGGGTTCATAGATAACAAAATATATATTTAGTTAAGAATATTAAAATAAAATCTTTAATAATATGTTATTGTTGTAAAATAAATGCTTTTAGAACAACTTAATATTCCTTTTACTAGATTCAGAGTATCCACGAGCCGATATGATATCAAGCACAGACTAGTACGGTGCCGCCTCGAATACCGACCAAATCGATTTCAACCGTCAATATCGAGCAAGGATCGATCTCGAGCTCGAATCGATGTTATAAAGAAATTCATCGCAAGAGTTGCACCAGGAAGGCCCAGAAGCAATACGAGTTCGTTATTAGCACGGATGGACAGCCATATTCAAGATTTAGCAATAAATATTAAACGCACGCAATAATATTTATCTATATTTACTTAGAAAGCGCAATAACTTCCATGTCATTTGCCATTAGAATAATAAATGAATATTACTTTGCATTTTAAAAATAAAATTGATTTGTAATCGGAAGATTGTTAATCAAGATGCGGAGAGAGATATGTTAAAGTTCAATGAATATTAAGTATATTTTCAAAATAAATCAATATATTTATCGTGATCCATCAATTAAACGCTAGTCGGCACTCGATGTACGGTATCTATCAATACTAATTAAAATATACGTTTGTACGCCATCAGTTTAAAAAGCTACTAAAAATAATATTAAAATTACAGCACTGTTACATTTTAAAAGCGATATTAAAAGATAAATTACAAGATAAACCTTATTAAAAAAAACAATTAAGTTTAAATAATTTAAATGAAATTAAGAAAATTTCATCATCCATTGTCTAGTAGCGCCTTCCGTCATATACCTCGTGTGTATATGTATAAAACTATATAATACGCCCATAAAACTCTTACTTGGCAAGTTCACCAACACAACAATAGTGGAAAAAACTTCTAGTGATGCAATACATTGCGTATTTTGCTTGAATCGTCTAATTATCTCGCGGCGACTTTCACTTTTGTATTTAAAACAATGCGTTTGCACTCTCTTCTTGTGCGGTTATGTGTAGTTTTTGCTGTTTGTTATGAGAAGGTCGTCGCGGGTTATTGCAGGGAGCGGGTCAATGATTGGTGAAGCAGACGGAAAACTTCGCAAGCTATTGTTTACTTGGTTTTACTTGCTGATCTTTGTCTAAGCTATAAAGTTCTATTAATAGACAAGCGGTAAAAATCAATATTTAAGGCACATCGAGTAAAAGAAAAATAATAATAAAAAAGTTATTATAAGCGCGCGCGTACCATGTCAATGCTCTGTGTCTTCTTATAATCACTTAATTTTTGTGAGTACTGACATAATGTGAACGCGGCTTTTTCTCATTGTTATAACATTTTTTTGTATACAGTCTAATTTCATAGTTCGTAATATTTTAGAACAAAATAAAATAACAATACTTTTTTCCAACGCGTTGATGTCTTCTATAAGTGACTTTGGCATCACATATTTTTTTATGTGTATAACAAAATTTGTTCATAACAATAACAAGCTGATAATTTAACGATATCATACATAGGGTCAGTATATATTATAATTTTATAGTACATAGAAACATTTTTTGTCGAAAAAAACCTAACTCCACCTCCTTTTAAAATTGGTCTAAACAGCTCACATAATAGCTGGTGTGTTACGCAAATTAGACAAACTGAAAACACTTTGTTTCGTTGCCAGTGACAAAAAACACACCGTTATTATAATATTCAAGTCCAAAAAACAAAGCTACTTATCAACAGAAAAAAGCGGTACTTAACAACTATTAAGCTTCCCGTCTTTAAAAAAGTGTGTTCGCTTTTTATTCATTTTTAATTTATTGTGTGTATTATTTTGTAACGACCAGTGTTATATTTCCTTAAAGAGGTTTATATAAATTGTTTTTGACTCCTTGGAGTCTTCGTTCTAAGTTTTTTTCTGAGTACGTGAGTGCCCGCGCGGTGTACAAGCGAGTTAAGGTTTACTCTACTTTAATCCTTCTGATTTTGAACTATATGCGTAAAAGAATTACTAAACTTAACACTTTCTATACCAAAGTTTAAATATTGCTGACCGAAAGCTTTCTTTTTATTATGTTAGGTATATCGAGTATATTAAATTTACATGCTTTACTAGTCAGTCATAAATATATTATATTTTACTTAATCAAGCTACAGAAAAACAGTAAGAAAACTGAAGATAAAACTCATTTTTAACATGTAACAGTAGCGGCTCCAATTAGAAGCGCTCATCGCCGCGCGCGCATTGCGATCTCGCTTTTTTCACATGCACCAACACCACAGAACCAAACCTGTCCGTCGCGGTGAAAGTATGCATGTCTGTATGTCTGTTCGTTTGATAACACCTACCACCAAACTTCCGGCCAACCAACACCTAACTTTTTAATAATTACCAAAAAAAAACACCGGAAGATATAATGAACTCTGTTAATGAACATTTCAAAGCTGGCAACATTGTCCGGTTAACTTTTTAACAGTAATTAACATTAATGTCGCGTTTGTTGAAATTTGGATACAGTAATCCTAATGATAATAAAAAATATACTAATAACATCGTAAAATGAACGTGCGAATAAAAATTTAATTTATTAGTAGACTAATTATGATATTATATTTTGCGTCGTAAAAGTTTCATTCATAACCAGATCATTATGATCATTATATTTTTTTATAAATCCGTCAGCAGCAGACTAAAAGCATAAATTAGTGGTATCATATCTATAGTATTTAAGTTGGGGATACTGAATGGAAATAAATAACTAGATAAAAGGATAATTTCCATCTCGATTTTACGGAAGGAGGGTAATTATGTGGTTTTCGATATCTAAGTTTTTATCGGATCGGAGGCAGGAGCGGACATCTCGTCTCAAACCGAGTGTGTACGTGATTGAGACCCGAGTTGCGGTTACGGCAGGTTCAGATCATTTTCTATTTGTATAAGGGTGCTTATAACTTTGATATTTATATATTTCATCGGATGGAGTAATAGCAAAGAAAGATTCCTTAAAAAAATATTTTTTTGTTGTTGTGCGTAAAAGTCATATATTTCAAGAAAAAAACAGTTATTTTTAAACAATACATTTTTTATTGAAGCGCCACGAAGGATTCTAATACTTTTTTTGGATCCCTTTTAATGCCTTTTTGTAAAATAAGAGTTTTAAATATCAATTAAATTGAACAAAGACAGAAATATCAGCCTGTGAAGACATAGTGCATATAAACCTTTACTTTAATAGCGCATTGAAAACTAATATGAAGTAGATTAGGGCATGCGCAATGCATATCCTAACAAAGTGTGCGCCTGAGTAGCTCCTTAAAGCGGTGGCTTGAATACAAAATTAGAAAACAGAACCTTTCGTACCCTTTAAGGGTTAAAGAAATAGTTATTATGGAAGGACAATAATTTTCTGATAAGAAATATTACAAAACAGATAAGATTGTATACGTCTCATTGTTACATGTAAGTTACTGCATTTGAATTTTGCTTGTTTAAGGCCAATTTTTCACAAACTAAAGTGAATATTTAACGATGTTATACAAATGTAAAATTTTATACGCTTGTGTTAAAAAAGGTTGATTTTTGCATAATATCTGTAATAACATTATGTTCCAAATTTAAAGTTCGATCCAATTAAAGATCTTGTAGATACCTAAAGATGCTTCGAGGATTACAAATATCTAAATGAGAGCATCAAATTTCAAAAAAAAATCTTCGAACGAGTAAAGAAATCGTTAATTTCAAAATTATTACGTTTAAAGTAATCCTCCAAGTTGTTTGAATATGCAGTAGGAATGTATATTATATACTTTTAAGCTAATTAATAATGTATTATTAAGTAAGTTTCCCAATTACAGTTAATAATTAAAGCAATATGGCAATCATTTAACTGACTGAATAAACAACAAACCATACAGTGTCAATAATATTGTATAAATATAAAAAAACTGCTAATTTAAGTTGCAAATGAAAAAATCTAAATTTTTAATTACATATAGATAATTGGCAAGTATCTAAGTCTGGCCAGTGGATATAACAGGTCTGTGTTTCCAAATAATGAGTTGTAAATAAGAGTATTTATTTAGAATACATTAATTTTGGCTCGTCTTTATTGGCAGAACATTTTCGACTTAACATTTTAAGGATTAATATTTCCGCCTACTTTAATTTACACGTTAATCGCTGATTTACATTCGATTAACCTTTTCTTGTGGTTTTAAGTTTCAAGGTAGCCGTAGAATACACTCTTTAGAACAAATAAAAGCTCATCTCTTAGATAACAATCCGGTATTTTTTCTGATAAGATTAGATTGCTATCTTAATTTTCAGATTCTTATCTTAAAAATTAGGTTACGTAAACTTTAAAGGTTCACCGGTCAGCCGATACGTTAATTTTATACAAATCTTTATTCGTTTATTTGACATATATTATCACTGTGTTACAAAATGTCTGTAGGTCGGTAGTCCAAATCCACAAAAGAAACTTAAAATGTAGAGATTGGTAATGTAGCATTTTTTATAAATATAAATAATACTTGCAAATTTGAACTATAGCCAGTACATGTGTAGTAATGTCAATTAAGCTAACTTATGAGAGATAATCATAATGTCATAATTGTATCTCAAAAGAAACTTTATTAATAAATGTTGTATGCTTTTAAAATGTATGGGTTCATCGAAAATATGTCAAAACAAACTTACGTCATGGTCCGGTGCGTACGAGTATACGTGCAACTTGTCAATCCGGATTGTCCCTTGGAAAGGGTACAGCAGGCTCCCCCGCTGGATCTCCACCGAGGACCACACGCTGACCGAAGCCTCCCGCCCCCTGGCCCCGCCCGGCCTCAACGCCAAACTCAACTCTTGAGGAATCAATACCAAAGTCTCCATCTTCAACCAAACCACTAACACATTTAGTCCAGTCTAAAGTCCACCCGACCACAGTCTCTTCATAAATGAGCGATCTTCAAATATCTGACTCTACTCGTTCATCAAAGCTAATGAGCAGAAATAAATTAAGTAAAAAAAATATCGACCCGTCGCAACGATTACCGATGTCGCCTACAAAATATCGTGATCGATCGTGTGCAACGCCGGGTTTATTAATCAGTGCAGTCCCGATCACTGATTAAGGTTGAGGGTATAAATCACGAAAAATCATTAAAGAGAAAAAAGTTCGTTCAACCGGCGCAGTACAATCGGTACAGTAAACTACGCGCAGTATTGGAGATGCGCTGGCGCAAGGATGTTCGCGCGTTCTTCACTGAACGTGCACTGAAGGAAGCGCTAACATTGACCTTAGCCGCGGCCGTGATCGCGTTTACAGTTCATTTTTTGTTCGATAAAAAGGAGAGGAGTAAGGCCCTACAACGTTAGTTTTACCTGCTCCAAGCGACTTCCGACCTTACTGCCTTTAAATAGAGCCTTGCCTCGCTGTGTTTTTATGTTTGTAAGGTGTAGTAGTAAGGTGCCCCCCTCTCTAAGGCGGCACCTGGCTCTCGCGCCGCCCGCCACTCCGCCGGAGACCTGCGGCCTGCGCGTACGCACCTGACTCGCTACCTGTCCGAGCTTTTTGGCCGTTGCGTAACATGTGCCCGCGTTTTTTAACTGACACGTGTTTATGGATGGGGTCGTTACTTATACATGTTTTTATACTTTTTATACAAAGTACCTTTCTATACTTAGTAGGTCTTATTATATGGGTAATTGTATAGAATTTAAAAAAAGAATTTTTTCATGCAAAACTTTTTCCTGACTTGCAAAACTTTACATAACGTTTAAGAGCTGCGAGATTTTCCGTATGCAATTATCTCTTTACAATGAAGTATATCGCGTTGGCTATTAATAACAATGTTATGAAAAGTGTATAGTTTCATATCACGAGATGCCGATTACAGGCTATAAGGATATGGAATAATAATAACTGTAGGAAAGATATAGGTTGCTTCAGAAAATGCTATATTGCAGTAAAAAGTTAATTAAAAGTTTTATTTTTAGTTATAATCAACATTTATGTTGACAATAGGTATTATTCAACAGACATTATTTTACTTCAAATTTTTTGTTTTATGGCTAAGCTATCGTTTCATTAACTGATTATTCAACTATCTAAGTATGATAGTAAATTAATAAAGTTCAATGATAGAATGACGCCATTTGACAGCACTTTTAAATTTGAGATTTTACTTTTAATTTTGCAGTATAAATGCTAATTTATTAATATTAAATTTGTTAATTGACAACATTAACATCACTAGCAGTTGATTTTGTTTAAGAAAAAGAGAGTTATAAGTATGACAAGTGTGTTAATCTGACAATCTGTCTGTTTCATCGTAACTCCTAAACAACTACATTTCATTAAAATGTCCACTACTACATTTCTGCCATAGCTTCATTGTATCAACTGAACAAATGCTTATTAACAAATTTTACAAAACACCCTGTGTCGAGCTACGAGTAGGTGGTTAGACGCATTGTGATAATAATTAGTGTTTAATTACCACACAACGAGATCAATAATGAAGGCTGCATTCCACGGAGGCTCTATTTGCGACGTGCTTGCATGAAACAATTGTTCGTTCAAGGCTGTTTAATAATTATGAAAGACTACTTGGTATAGGTATTATGATGGTTTTTGGTGGTAAATCTTTTTGGGTTTTATTTGGATAGTCAAAAACGTGCTACGCAATTCCTACACAGAAATGTAATCGAAAATCTTAGTTTTCAATTTTACGTCTGAGATTTTTATTGCAAATATATGAAATATTATTGAAAAAGTAATGAGATTAGATTATTAGATACATTTATGCCAAAGGTTAGCTTGGGTACTATTGTGAAGGCACTGTAATAATAATGTATTTGTAATTTATATTGGTACAATTACTAGGGCAATTAACCGAAGTCGTTTTGATAGAAAGCACCAAAATTTTGCATCAACTTTTAGTTTTTTTTTTTTGCAAATTATGAATAGCAATTTAAATAAATGTTCCGGATGATCATCATTAAATTACCTCTCGAAGACCAGTGGCTACTAATGAAGACATAACTTACATACCAAACAGTCCAAAACAGTCAATCCCTAATCATTTGCATCTAAAACAAATATTCATTAATTACTCTCTTATGACATTAGTAATATCTTCTCGAGGCGCCTCAGAAAACCTTAACGACGCCACTGATAAACTAAAATAGACCTTATGATCTAAGTGTTAAGGTGTAATAAAATGTGCAGTGGTAAGATCGGCTTATGATACATTAAAGTCGTCGACCTGAGACACCTGCCACAACCACAATCTTCTTGGACTCTGCTCGTTATAAATAAAAAATATAATAATAATCGCTACTGTAGTTCGGATTTTGTTATTTGTTCTACAATTAAACAAAAAAAAAAAATTTCTTACAAATCAAGTTAACAGCTTACAGATATAAAATATGTCAAATTACAACTATGACAATCTTGTTAAATGTTAATGAACAGGACACTTTTTTTTGAAAAAAGTAACTCTATCTTTATCCATAAATAACTAATATAGAATATATTCTAGCAAAACACAAAGTTCTTTATCCACCTACACAAAAAATCTCGACTCATAAAGCACGGCCGATCGAGGCGGGGTTTGTAAAAAGGCGTGGCGACTCCGGCTCGGCCCCGGCGCGCGCGCAGCGTGGCATACCGCGGGGCTATACCGGCGATCTCGAACACTGTGTGGGTGGTGACCGGAATATACGCGTACGAATTGCGGAGTCTTGTTAGAATGTTGTGCGTTTTAAATATTAAAATTTTGAAAACGATTTCCTTTCGTGTGATGAATATGCCCTTTGCAGCACATTTTCATATGGTGTCAGAGTTTTAGGAACCGTACGTGGTTGCTATACGGTATTGGCTTGTCTATAGTCAGTTTTTTTTAGCCGCCTACATAAAAACGATAAAATTGTTTTCATAACATAAAGAAAGAATTTGTTGTATGATTTTAGGTCAGACATTTTGAGAAAGTCTAGAATATAATTTCGGGAAAATAATAAGAATATGGTATTTTAATTAGTTAACCTATTAGCAATGTCAAAAAATAAGGCGTCTCTTTTCAATCTTCTCCCGCCAAAGGCACGAAAATAAAGGAAGTCATTTTTATTTCGATATACGAGAAATACCCGATTTCATTCCAAATTTATCATCTGCAATGACTAAAACCAGAACTAATAGATGAAATTATCAATAAAATACCAGCGCAACTTCCGTTTTTAGCCAAAATACCTGTTTTAATGCTTTCGCCACAAAGTCAAGAAGATAATCCACTAATTCATTGATAATTACTAATTAGACGTTGTGGTATTTGTCAAATAGCCAATAAGGAGTGGTTTGTAAACATTATATAAAAAATAAAAAACCTAATTAGTTACGTACCTACTTAAATTTTACCTTCAAAATTCTGCAAAATTAGATCCATTGTCAAATATTATATGGATATAGATATCCACTGGAGCGTTACACAAATTTAGTATTTTCAAAGTTTGTACAAAATATCTTTTATCACAAGTGCATGAAAAATGTGTATTCAAAGTAAATATCATGAGGAGCTACACAGATCAAGATGATTATTCATAGTGTTAACGTCTAAGCCGATTTGGTGACTTTGTAAGTTGTCTGAAAAGAAGGCCTATGTGTAACGGTGGTGCGACGTAGTCTTTAGTTTATAATTTAGGTAAGTACTAGCTTTTACCCGCGCGGCTTCGCACGCGTTAAATTCGGAGTAAAACTCCTTCCCCAGTACTATGTTATTATACATGTGGACCTACCTCTTGAATCACTCTATCTATTAAAAAAACCGCATCAAAATCAGTTGCGTAGTTTTAAAGATTTAATCATACATAGGGACTGAGAAAGCGACTTTGTTTTATACTATGCAGTGAAGCCATGGATTAGCATGGTTCAAGATATGTAGGTAGTAAGTACGATTAGTTAGTCATAATTTTTTTCTTTGTTTTTCTTTATTTTTTGCACGTAGTTAGTTCGAGTAAGGTAACCTTGCCGCAAAGTAAAAGCATTACCTACAATTTCATTGACTTCCAGATAAAGAAAGTAAAAATATTGACTTATCAATTTAAGTCTTGATAAATTTTGTTGTTTACACAACTTTAATATAAATTGGTTAATTGGATCAAAATGGTAAATTTATAACTAAATATCAGTCAAGCGGAAAATAAAAAGTATTTGTTATCACTGATCAGATTCTGGTAAGATTTTCTTCTGGTAAGATTCTCTTGGATGGCTCTAAGTTAATAAAGTGCCTGTAAAATGCAACTTTTTACTCTTTTCCTTCAACAGCCTTGATCAAAATATTAGTTCCGCTTTGAGATACCGTATCCATGATTTTAAAAACCCATAATCGGATTAATATTATGATGACATAGAGTCAGTATCAACTCATAGAAAAAATACTTAAAATCTAATATTTACTAAGGATTATGATAAGATAAGTGCAATCATTATTGATATAAGATTATAATACTATCAACGACTGAAATCAAAAATAAATCTTTTGCAAATAAATAAAATTTGAGAGATTTTAACTAGCACATTTTTAATTTTGTTCTACTTGATACAATAACGATTTGAAAATAAAAGTTCCTTATATTACTAAATAATCTTAATAAAAATAAGTTTACTACAACGATATTAAATTTAAAATAATTAGATTTGTGTACTTTAATAACCTAGAAGTATACAAAGTCACAGTGACAAACCTTATTACTTTATTCCTCAGCGGTGCTATTTGTAACTCAAAACAACAGCAATGTATGAAACTATCAAATAGCAAGCTTTTCAAAAATAGCAGTTTCATACATTTTTATTCTATTCACACGCTACCGCAGAATTTCTACTGCCACTTGACTTAGGGGGCAGTAGATATTTGTATCGACAAACTGATTTCAACTTTTTTTATATTCGCCAAGTAACTTAATAGCACCGGTTAAGCAAATAACTCCTATCTTTATAAGTAGGCCTCTTTATTTTTTATTTTAAGCCCTGAGTAAGTATTCTAAATTTCGTAGTTGTCATTTTGATCTTAAAAAGTATTTAAACGTAGTCGTCTATGATAACCCAGGTGATTATATTCTCAGGCGACCATTGGAATCACTCGGCTTAAAATAATTATCCTAATGATATTTTAAGGTGTTAATAATGTTTCATAATAATATTATTTGTTAAAGAAACCCTTTTAAAAGCCAAAGCACATTAACTGAATTTTCTTTTTAACTTTTTTATACCTAATTTGTAGTGAATAATTGAAAAGGTATCCTACAGTTGGCGGCAGTAGTAAAAATGTGATTAAAAGTTTATTTCAAGAGATTAATTAATAGTTCGAATTCATAAAGTTAATATAAACATTTTTAATTTACTGCTAACCATTTTAGTGGTGTCCAATACCTAGCATTTTATTGGTTTCAGCTTTTAATAGTTTTATACCCACTCGTTTTTATTGAATGGACCATGTTAACTTACCTACTTCATATTTAGCAAGCAAAAAATATTTTTAGAATATCAAATTTATATGTTTGACTACTTATTTTGTTTTAGATTTTCTTTTGCAACGAAGTAAGAAGAATGCAGATACAATATAGAGTTATGTTATGATGGCTGCTCTTGTTTAGGTACCTTTCTTATTTTAGGATAAATCTTTAAGCCGTGTCAAAATACTACTGTTCAGGGTATTATTTAAAAAATATATATTTATATTATATTTGTACCTGCGACACTGAGGTTATGACCAAGAAATTAGCTACGCACAATTTAAAAAGTTAATTGGTTCAATAGTTACGAAAGAACATATATGCAGATGAAAACAGTAGAATTTGCTTTATAACACTTAATATGTTGCTTAATATTAGCCTAATCCAAAATAAATAAGCCCGTACTGAGCATAATACATATTTCTCATTTAATTACTTAACATTTGCGCATCTCAAAAATACATCGAGTAGCAAGCAACGCTGATTATTCGATTCCGATAGCAGCCGATAGTGGCATTCGAAAGCACGATCCGTTTCCGGTCATACATATTCATACATTAACTCTGACTGGCAATAAACCAGGGTCAATGACCTGGCGACAAACGCACTTACATATAAATACATTTTAGCTCAAAAATTTAAATGCTACTGCATGTCTAGACGAATCAGGATTCGTGTTTATCTCCAGCGCATGATTATTAAAAGTTAATTAGCCGCATCGTTATCATTTCGTGGTAATTAACAACGTTTTATGCGAAATATATCATGTGACAGGAATCCATTGATTATGTTCCCAAAATCTTTGGCTTTCTCGAATATTTTTATGTAAAACGCTGATATTAAATTACTTCCGTCTGTTATCTGGCGACTAAAACGATCGACCCTTTGCATCGTTGTTCTTATCTGATAATACTGTGTAGATTTGCGTACGATAAGGCTAAACTGCTACTGTTTGGATTCGTACAAATTGTCGTGTGTATCGGTATAATTTTCATAATGATCAGAATCACAGGAAACATAAGGTACGTTCGTGTTTCAAAGTGGCTCCTGCTATTACGCAGCAGGTTCGGCTCCTTCGAAGCCTCCGGCGAGTGAGGCTCGGATGCCGACATGCCAACATTGCCTGCCTACCGATAAATGTGTTTTGTGAACTTTACGTATAAGCATCCTTGTTTGGAACATCAACTTTTATGGGTTTTAATGTAATAATGTTATAAAGTACGGAAGGCAGACCAGCCTGAATATAGTAAAGTAAATATTTGTAAAAAAAATGGAATTGAATAAAAGTTTTTTTTATAGCACGGAGCAATGCATTGTTTTTATGCGTTTCAATCGTCGTTTCCTTATCTATTGGTTCACAATTTCGCAGCCATCAGTTTAAAATGATACACCGTCTTGAGAAGATACGTTTAGGCACATATGTAGGTACTTACAAACCCTTATTGGTATAACATTTTTAACAAGATATACGTTAACGGTGTCTTGGATTTTATTTAAATATGCTAGAGACACATGTGACATAATTCTTACTTGTAACCAATTTTTTTTAACAATTAATGCATTTTTTATGTTTTAGTTGCAAAATAACGAACAAACGTGTTAAATAAGTGTGGATTAAAAATATAGTTAAATAAATATTAAAAAAGAAAAAAATATTATACAAAAGTAACCTAAAAAGCATTAGATTTGTTAGTATTTAATAAAATTGACTTTCCAAAACTTGCTTCTTGTCTAATGTCTTCTCACTTCTGGTTCTGCCGTAGATTTTGTGCTGGCATAAGACTTATGCCATAAGCCAACCAACATTTGCAAAAACTTATCAAAAATGTACCTACGGCTTTATCTATGCATTTTTTACAATTTATTGTTTCCTTTGATAAAGTAAAATTAACATTATTGAATTAAAATATTAGGTTGGTATTTAAATTATTTATCATGTGTTAAGATTAATAAACATATGTTTTGCTAAAATACAGGTGCAAGGCTGTAATCAATTATTTTTATCTATTGTCATTTAAATCTTGGACTTATTATGAATTATCACCAAACAAGGCTGAAAAGTAATTAGCAATAATACGTAGGTACTATTTATTTTGACGTTATTACTAAAGATATGCCCTCAAAATACATAGTAAATAAATTGCTACCTACTGCCTAAAACGGTTTTGGCCCAAAACGAAAAAGTTTTCGAGACATTGAAATTCACTCCTGAGGCACAACAGTTCGCTAATTGTTGTCGGGCTTTGAAAATTA
Source organism: Emmelina monodactyla (assembly GCA_916618145.1). NCBI lineage: Eukaryota > Metazoa > Arthropoda > Insecta > Lepidoptera > Pterophoridae > Emmelina > Emmelina monodactyla. Next base: position 2,457,879 of record OU745300.1, read on the forward strand.
TAAATTCAATCATTCACGTGAAGTGGTTGTCCCGAGGCTACTGTTATTATACCTTCCCATCTTTCTTGTAATTGCAATGTGCTATACAAGCTGAAAGGGAAACTGTCGAATCACATCGAAAAAATTGTGACTAGTTTTTTACACTCAGCTAAGTATACGGTAGCTTAGGTTTGGTTGATTAAAAATGTGCATTCTAAGTGTCCATATAGAGAGCACATTTTTTTGCATATATTGCGTTAGCGTGACTTGTTCATAAAAGATTAAGTGTTTGAAAGAAGTATAAAAACAAGTCATATCATAGCACTTTTTTAAAAATTCATGTAGGTATATTGTGATATTTGGACTTGTTTGTATCAGATAGATACTAAACTATTTTTTGCTAAATATAAGGAAATTTAAAAAGAACTATCTTTGGATAAAGTAATTTTTTTTTCATTGATTCGGTTGGTATCACTGCTAGTAGGTTTTAGGCAGATATTTGTGATTTGAAGATAGGGCTAAAATTATTTTGAACTGTTAATGACGGGGAATACAAATTTGGAAACTTGAATATACCTAATGATGAGTAATATAAAGCGGAAAATTAAAAACATGGTAAGAAGGTCACATTATACCTTCTTACCTCGACTTTTATTAATACAGATAACATTTTCATGATTGACTTGAATGAGATAACCATCTCTAATGATCATAAAAAATACGTAATATTCATCAATCACTTAGAACAAAAAGCAACCATATTAAGTAACCAGATAGATATCAGTAGGAATTTGGTGATAAATCAATATTCGATACACCTGATAGCTACTTGCGTCATGGATAATAATACATATTTCATGACATTTCAGGGTTTTTAATAGTCAAATTATTATAGTTTCTTAGATAAAATTTTGAATTTTTTGGATTTTGTCTTGAAAAACCAAGAAATTGGGATTTCTTGGTCAAATTACGTCGGCTATGTTAAGAAACATAACTGAATAAGCTTGAAATAATTAGCCTTTTGTATGAAGTATGTATATGTAGACTAGAGCTAAAAATAAAATCATTTTTTAAATTCAAAACATTGGAGCCAAACATCGCCTTTCTTCTTTTGAATAGTTGATTTGAGTTCTAAACAACCAATCATCAAGATAAACGTATCTAAACTTAGCATATGAAATGTGCGTTTAGTTTCGACTTCTGCTCGTTAATTCTGGCAGTTTTTGGCCACAGTAGTCATCAGACTAAATGCCCGGCTACCATTCCGTAGACACCCGAAGGGGATTGTTTCAAATTCGTGAATCCTTTGAGTATTTAGGAATGCGCACGCAAAAGCCATTTGGTGCTATATTTTGAATGGTCATTTTCACTTTTTATTACCTTTTATGCTTCAAATTTAAATATACTGCAAACCTTTCAAATATGTTAATTTTTAGTCTAATTAGTATAATCCAGCGTATCTGCAATTGGAAACTGTATGGAAGCTTTCTTCCTACTACTCCGCGGCATGTTCTACCAAAAGCTAAACTTGTAGTCAATTAAAACACAGACATAACAAGTTGCTATAACTTAAGCCGTGCAAGCAAATCGGACCGACATGATACCATTGTAACATTTATAGTTTGCTAAAGTACGATTACGGGGCGAAGGAATTTCAGAATATTAATTTAACATTAAATTAACAATGTTCTAAAAATGATAAAAAACGAAGAGAGTATATAAGTTTTTAATTTTGTAAGTTTGTAATTTGAGGCATTGTCCCTTGCCGAATTTCATGATTCTAGCTCAACGGTAGGTAACTAACTACGCTTTAAGTAAGGATATCATGCAAGTGATAAAATAAATAATGACCGACCAGTCTTTCTTGCATTGTTTCCTTGTCCAAATTGGTACGATACCTTATTTTTCCCCTTCGCCTTTTCGCCTACAGGTATATTTATGTAAGTATTTACTACAAGTTACGTTAGTAATATGTATAACAAAACTTCGGGAATATAGCCTGCTACATGAAAATATTTTTAAATATATTCTATTGCCAGGATATAAAACTGGGAGCAGAGCTTCGGTTGGCTTTGGGTAATTATCGGCAGGGAGTATAATGTCTCATTGTTTAATTGTTAGTCAGATTATATCTTGGGCGGATCTCTTTGGCTTGTCTGTCTTATCTCTGTGAGAAGGAACCCGGTAAGGTAGCTATTCAATGCACCATAACAGACACCGGGTATTTGATTGTGGTATATATCAGTTTACCAAAACCAAGTAAAAAGTTTAATTATTGGATTTATACCTTTTATTCATCGACATACCAAATCAAGAGCCCTAAAATTTTTTTAACGCTTTTTTTTTAAGTTTCAATTAGGATTTTATAAGTAAACCAGGAAAAATATATGTGATAAATATGCACTTTGCAGCTCAAATTAACAACAATCTATTATCGTAAAGTTAAAAAGCATTCAATGTAGTTAATTTATTTATTTTTGTTTATTTATGAACACTTACTAATGATACATTATTACATACTTCAGGATCAGGATGAGTAGCAAATGGAATTTAAAAAACAAATACTTTGAGAAAGTTTATTATCAATGAGAAATCATATTGAATTTTAAGTTTTTTGTAACTAGTTTCTCTCCTAGTCTATTATCGCACTAATATTATACTACAAGTTTGCGTTAAATTTAGCGCAACATTTGGTAGTCTGGATAATGTATGGATATGAAGAAATAAACGAAAAACACTGTGGTGTGTGACAAGGAATATTTGACATGGTGTCATTGAGTTCATGGATGTATTTCTATTGTAGATTGCAGACAAACATAAGTGAGGGTTTTAAATCACAAAATATACTTATAAAAAATCCACGTGATGATAATTTACGATATCGCAAATTTCATTTGAATCAGTTGCTAAATTCAAATTTATATTCGCACACGAAATGTTCTGCGGTTTTTATAAGGCACTGGTACAAAACGTTAAACGTAAAAACTAAGACGGAATTTCAAAATCCATGTTGCATCATACAGATCTTCATTAAATTTAAAAAATATATATTCATTTATTCATGGAATTAATCTTACCATTTAATATTTCACTAGGATAAGATAATATTTATCAATATTTACGCTAAGATTTTAATAAAACCTTTTTAGTATATTTTATAAATTTCAGTTCTTCGTTGCCTGGCAGAGATGGGGGGTCTAAGAACAGTTTTTGTTCTTATTTTTCTTTATCACGTTGTCAATGCCGAGTTAGACCTAACACTAGCTAATCCTGCATTTGATCCTAAGCTCTACGAAGATGCTTTGGATTCACAATTATGTCAAGAACAACTGGATTACCTTTCGAAAGATATTTTGCTACGATTGACATGTAAGTAACATTTATTTTTTACCTACTTTGTTAGAAAAGAAGAACGATTACGTTACTTTATTAGATCTTTGTTACAGTTTTAGACACAGGTATGCGCTTGCCTAAATCTATTTTATCAGGAAGTATGGCAGACTTTGGGAGCTATCATGATTGCTTAGCAATAAACGAAGTAGGTGACGGTAGCATTATATATGGCAAATATTGTATGATCGATGTGCCAATTGGTCAAACGTTACAATTATCAAGATCTGCAGACATTAAAAATATACCAGATTGGCTAAAATTATATCCAAATATTACCAAGCGGATGGATATGAAACACCTTATTGAAGTAGAGAAATTTCGTCAAATTACGAACATTATTTATGATGGATACCTTCCGAAGGCGTAAGTAAAACTATACAGTAGATTTTAGGGTTTCATTATAAAATCTAAAAATATATCAAAAATTGTAGAGACAGCGGTGGGCTCAGTGTAAATTTAAATCTAAAACTTGGAATGTGTTTACCTAAAGCTTGCACTACTAAACAAGCTATAGACGGCTTGTATCCGTTCGTCTCAGCGGTTGGATTGAAGCATACAGATAGCTTCTGTCGATTGCCTGATGACAAACCATGGGTTCCAGCAGATACAGTTGCTACGTAAGTAAGTTTTTTTTAAATAATAAATCTATAATAAATCTCTAGACTAACACACCAATTATGTGGCCCTAAAAGAAAATGCAGTAAGCACTTGTGTTATAGGTTAGCAATCCGGTATATATACCGCTGCACCACAGAGGTCGTTGAAAACAAAAACACTATTAAGCTTTCTTGCCTTAACATGTGGTGAAAACAGCTTTTCAGAACCACTTGTTTAGTGTTAAAGATTTAAGAAGGGCAATAAGACATCTAAGACGTGAAGAGGAAAGATCACCCTGTCTGCATTTTTGAGTCGTGTAATGAGCCTCTGATATTCTGATAGCCGGCTTGGCATATTTTCCAAAATATGTACACGAGACGAACATTATTCCACTATAAATATCGCAAACGATGACTTTCTTCTTATTTCTTTTATATAGGTTGATCTTTTATTCAGTAGAACAACATGTTAGAAACTTTCGCATGCACACTTAACAAACAAATAACGATGAAAAATTAATGTTCACAAAATTTTCAGGACCCTCCTTTCTGTTTTGGGTTTTATTACACTTCTGAGCACAATGTATGACATAATCAACAGCCTGGTATTAGAAAGAGGTAATATATTATTTAAAGTTTTTTTGATTTTTTTGAATATTTCATCTTTCATGAACTCTATTGCTTTGAATTTACAGATCCAAAGAAAAATAGTACTGCTGGAACTCTTCTTTGTTCATTCTCAGTGTATACAAATACACGGAAAGCCCTTACATTTTCTACTTTTCCTGGAGCTATAGAATGTATAGACGGTATTAGAGCCTTCGCTATGGCCTGGGTCATTTTAGGGCATACGTTTTCATCCATATCTGCCGGTGGGACCATATCAAACTTGGCAGAGGCAGTTACAGTAAGTATTTTGCCAAAAACATGTATTAACAGACACCTTTTTGATAAATCATTGGAAATCAAACATAAAAATAAAAAAAAATATATTTATATATATGTGTCTTATCAAAATTTTAGCATTTGCACGCTGTTTATATTTAATATATTATTATCATAATATGATTTATATACTTCCATTCAAGTAAAAAAATACCTACACAAAATCGTTGAATAATTTACACATACAAATTTTAAGTCGCTGTTATTTCCTATGACGAAGTGTACTATTTAGCATTAACTAGACAAAGCTTAAAAGTACTACATAGTTAAAAATTATAAAATAATATCTGAAATTAAACTTATTTTAACGGGTTTTACGCGTTTATTTTATTATTTTTGATTTTCCGACGTTTCGGCATTTTTGCAAATGCCGTGGTCACGGGTAGACTAAAATAATAAAATAAACGCGTAAAACCCGTTAAAATGAGTTTAATTTCAAGTAATAATAATCGCGTAAATCTAAGAAGTTATATAAATAATATCTGGGTTAATCATTTTAGTTTTCCAGATCAGCAAAATCCTTATGGTTATGGTCCGCTCAAATGACAGTGGATACGTTCTTCGCTTTAAGTGGAATATTAGTTGTTTACACCACAGTTGGCAAAACCACTAGCAGTAAGTAACTAATTTGTATGATAAAAAACAAAAACTATTTATGTAAACCATGACTTTATCAGAAATATTTTTCTTTGCAGTGAATTTTTTGAAGAACCTTCATTTGTTTTATTTGAATCGTTTGCTACGTCTGTTCCCAATATTGGCTTTGGCAATTGTTTTGCAAATTTCGCTATTTCATAGAATAGCCGACGGGCCGGATTGTGCTACTGTTGCATCGCACGTTGAAAATTGTAGAGTATATTGGTGGACCAATCTTTTACATATACAAAATTATGTAAACCCATCCAGACTGGTAGGCTTGATTCCTATATTCAAAGACATATTATCTACAATTTCTTCTCTAATCTAAACGCATGTTTATTTTTGTGTTACAGTGCTTAAATCATTCTTGGTACGTGACCGTAGACATGCAGTTACACTTTTTATCGCCTCTAGTTCTTGTTTGGATTTTCACTGGCAAAAAGAAGTACGCTTGGGCTTCTCTATTAGCAGGAGTCATACTTTCACTTACAGCAGCTAGTGTTTACATCTTTATGAACGAATTTCCATCTGCTCGACCTAGGTGAGAATCATATTATATTTTTTAACTGGCGACATTATGAGTAGATCTGACGCTGAGATCTGAATAGTCATGACGGTTCTTCTCTTATTTGCAGTGATCCTGTCTTAGGAGCAGAGTACATGAGAAAGTACTATTTTAATACTTTAACGAGGGCACCAGCGTTTTTTGTAGGAATGGTTTTTGGGTATATTTTACATTTATACCGTAAAGAAAAAGTCGTCATAAACCAGGTTAGTATAAAAAAATACGAAACTTTCCTATTTTTTACGAATTCTGTTAATTTGAAAGTGTAATAAAGAAACTTAATATTTCAGATCGTAGTTGGAGTTATTTGGCTTGGCACGGCTGCCTCTGCTGGCCTAACTATCTATACTCTACAGTATGGTAATGAGAAAGCTGGTGAAAATCAAACAATTGATGACTTGATCAATATTTTCACTCGACCTTTATGGGCTGCTTGTATAGGATGGATGATTTTTGCATGTACGCATGGATATGGGGGTTAGTCATATTATTTAAAAAGGAATAAGTACTTTACTTTTAAAAAGATTGTTTCTAAAAATTTGAGTATTTATAGGTGTAATTAACTGGGTTCTGTCTATGAGTGAAATCAAACTCGTCGGTCGGGTATCGTACGCTATGTATATCGTTCACTATCCCATGATGATCACATATCTTGGTGCTCTAGTCGCACCCATTCATTTTGACGTAGCGTCATGGGTAAGTTTTGCTTGTTTCATCTACTTATTTAACAATATTTAAAGTGTAAATAACAATTATGTTTTTGCAGACATATCTTTTCTTTGGTCACTTTGCCGTGTCCTTCCTCGTTGGGCTTATTATGACTATCTTAGTAGACTTTCCTGCAACAGTTTGGATCAAACACTTCTTAGGAGGTAAAACACATAGTTAAATGCTTATACATTAAAATAACATATTTTTTTCTTTATTATTATATATTTTAAATTTAAATTTACAGGATCGAAAAAATCTCAACCACCAGCTGCAAAAAAGGTTGCTGAAAAAGACAACGCGTAGAAAATTGCAACTGGCTTGTGAAGCTAATGACTGAATTAATTTAAGTTTATTTATTTATTATTTTAAATAAAAATAATTTGAAACCGACTTGTGAATTTTAGTTGAGAAAAAATATGTACTAACCAATTATTTAATCATAATAATATTCAAAACAATCAACATATAAACAAAAACTTATCCAATGATTCAATTTAGATTTTAGGACCATTATATATTTTAAAAGTTTTCTTTGCTTTTAATCTCACATTTTGTCAATAAATAGGAGAGATTGGGTTTCGCTCTAAGAAATACCAAACATTAAATAATGGATTGTGATAGGCCTACAGAGCCTCAGCTGCCGTCAAGTTGATGCAAAAAAAAAACTTTAAGAGTAATAGTTAAAGGTAATAGACTTTGGAAAGTAAGACACTGCTCTATATGTATGTTAACACTTGTAATGTTGCCTGGTAACTATTTTATCTCTTAAGGAGTTCACACACAGAGCAGGTAATGTAAAGATGTATATTACAGCTCGATATATCTCGATACATCTTCCATAGAAATCGTCAGGAGACCACACACAACAGCTATAATGTATAATTTTACATCTTCGTACCTTAAAGATATGAAAATATACGAACATTTACATTTATATTTCGATACATCTTAATACATCTCAGTACATTTTAGTATACCTATTACTACACATCTCTCTTCGTATAGGGTGTTCAAAACAGGGTTACCAACTCCTAAACTAAAAATAGCAAGTAACTCGATGGGTCCATAGTATTATAAAATTAAATATAAAAACACCCTGTACAACACCTTAGCAGCTGAAACGTGCATCAAGCGGGACGTATACCATTGGAATGAAGGGAAAGATACATTACATTACCTGCTCTGTGTGTGATACTTTAAGATAATTTAAAGCTCTACATCTCGGGATGTAATGTATAATAATATACATTACCTGCTCTGTGTGTGAACTCCTTTAGAACCTAAAATACATCTTATTATAATAAAATTGATTCGATTAACTAAGATTTTAGTAACGCTTTTGAAAGGGTGACTCACTTTTTGACATTACTTTCACAGAATCTGTAATATACAGGGCGTTTCAGAAATGTTTTGTAATATACAGATATGTTTTCATTTTCAGAACTAAAGTTTCGATGGTCAAGCGATATAACTAATCTCTAAATATAGCTATGTAACTATTACATCAGGGGTTCTCCAAGACTTGTTTCTAGGACCCTTATTTTTTCTATTCATTCTATGAACTTGGTTTGACTAGTTGGTTGTTTTTATATATTTTAATTATTTTTATATAGTTCATGTAAGTACAAATCTAGTAGCAATAAACTATATTTTCTTCTTTGCTCCGGTCATATTTTTTACACCAGTCAATAAGGAAAGATCATTTCAATTCATTATTTTGTAATTTTTTTATTACATTTATACAATAGGTATGGCGGTTCCCAAAAACTCTAACAGTAGATGAATATGTGCTGCAAAGTGCATATTCATCACACAAAAGAAGAACGATAAGTATGGAATAAAAGTATAATTGTCAACGCTAGTCGAGAGCTGGACAGGGATTAAATTGATTATTAAAATGATAAAAAACTGTTTAGTGGGAGAAATATCAAAGTTCAGGCTGTAAAATCAATAATCATATTCTTCAAACAGGCACAAAAACTGTGTCACCCTTAACTAAGCGCAAGCTAGTAATCAATAAAATTATTACACAACGGATAAGGTGGAAAACTCTGTTAAATCCAGCTTTCCAATACCACTATAGCGAGGGTATTCTGTAGCAGAGTAGTAACATTAACTACTATCTTAAAAAAAACTACATAACAGTATTTGTATGGCCAAACCGGCGTTTTGACGGTTTATTCTTCCTTCATAGCAATATAATTTACAAGGAGCATGTAAAATGTTTGGAATACCTATTGTAACTCAAATCTTTCTTGACTTTGGCAAAAATAACTAAGGACCGGATGAAGAGTCGTTTTAATTTAAGTGTTTTTTGAGCAAACAATACACTATGAAAGTAGCTTCTAGGTAGGTAACCTACATTTTCCTCTAAAAAGTCATCAAATCGGCCTCTTTACGGGAGACCTCTCTTTTCATCGCAAAAGATTCATCGAGTACTTACATGCTTTTTTAAAAAAAAACCTTGATAATAGGATTTTTATATCAAACTAAAAAAAAAACTAAGTCCCGTTAATACTGTCGAAACTTAAGTGCACGTTGTACCCAAAATAATTTACAAAATAGAAAATATTATCACATCCACGACTTATTAGGAATGCAAGTCATGGAAAGTCCGATTTACCTAATTATAATTACTGATGTATGACGTGCTTACTATCGCTTATCTTCAAAATAATCTCACAAAAAAAAAAATAGGTATAGGTAATTGCACAGGATGTTTCGAATTAATTAAAAAAATAATCAAATACAAAAAAATATGAATGCAGATTTTACTAGTAGGTATTAATAAACAGATAATAGTGTAATAAGTTTCCAAATTAAATTTTGGGCAAATAAGCACTATTTTTGAGAACTTTAATGTACAGTTGGTGTCGAATATCATGGTGCATGTTAATGTGTATCCGCTTATGCTTCTACTTCTATTATGTTATTGGCATTGACTGTTCAATATTTAAATCGGCCAAATTATTTATTGTGTTTACTGTAGTAAGTTTCATAGATGTATTATTATTTTTAGTGCTGATTTGATGTTATACTGAACTACACTCGCGTGCAGACCAATCGACTTAACCTATCAGACCACAAAAATACATTTTTTTTTCAGACATGGCTTAACCTATCCACGCAAATCTGATATTGATGAAAACCTTAGTCTTTAAGCTTTAAAATGAAACTATACAATATAAAATCTACCTATGCATTCTGTATTTACATATGATTTTAAAAATACAGTAGTTATTTGAATCAAAGTCAGTAAATTTTAAAAACTTTTGATGAGCGACAGATATGTTTTTTTTTGGTGCACAGATTGCAGGGCGTTATATAGGGGGTAGCATCGCACAACTAGCGGCTACAGTGATGAGTTGATTTTTGGGTACTTACATTCATGAGGAGATATCTTAAAAACTTATGAAATGATATTGAATAAAATAATATTCATTCAGACCCAAATCATTAAGCTTTTAAATATTATCAGATTTGCTTGAATTGGTTAAGCCATGTGTGAAAAAAAATCAGACTATTTGGGGTCTGAAGCGTTGAGTCGATTGGTCTGCACGCGAGTGTATAAGAACTTTGCACCTAAAGATAAAGATCTTCTTGCGTAACATATGTAAACGTATTTGTAAGATACTAAATCAAGGGCGTTGAAGCAAAAGTAAATAGTTAAAATCCTAGCAAAAGAGAAACAATTTATTCCTAGGCTGGTAAGAGAAACTATTGAAATTAAAAAACACCCTAACTTCAATAGAGAAGATGGTTGGAAGCTGTCACCAACGTGGGATCAAATACTTAGCAAAATAAAAAACAACAACCAGCAGACAAAAAAGCAGAAAAATAAAGACACTGTCAGCGTCTACTGCGTGAACCCGAGCGACTATGCGAGAAAATTACGAAACAGATGGCGGTGAATTCGAAAAATCGTTTTTTACTTTACTCTATGAAGACGTCAAACATCTCAGTCTACCCGTGACCACGGCATTTGCAAAAATGCCGAAACGTCGGAAAATCAAAAATAATAAAATAAACGCGTAAAACCCGTTAAAATGAGTTTAATTTCAAGTAATAATAATCGCGTAAATCTAAGAAGTTATATCAAAAGTAAATAACTAGTGTTTTCATTCTTCCGAGATAATAGCGATTTAGTGTTTTTTTTCAGTTAATTTAAAAATATCTTTTTTTGGGTAAATTATTTTAGCGTCGGAAATCATATAATTATGTTATCTAAAATTTTATTATCTTTACGGATGCTTAACTTTTGAAATGATTATATTTATATAAATAAAATAAATTGTTAAAAAGCAACTATTTAGTTTTGTCACAACTCATTTTCATACTGTTATCTAAGTTATATACGCTATTTGACTAGTTATTGCTTTTATCCACAACTCAATTTGATGGTAGAGACCAATTAATTCAAACATAACAGCAGTTATTTAACTTTCCTTCAACTTAATACGGAAAAAACAAAGTTTTATTAGGATTTGCGAGACAAAAATTGATTTTTATTAATGATTATTTAGTTGATAATCAAAATATATTAGGCGTTTCCTTATTGGAAATGGACAGAGTTACAACCTATTAAGTGATAGTCAGTACTGGCTATCACTCTTCACGAAGGCTGGAGCAGAATAATATTATTACTAGTGGCCGCCCGCGACTCCGTTCGCGTGGAAGTCGGTTTTACGAGGGAATGAGAAGTTTTCCCGCGGTAAAAAGTACCCTATGTGTTATTCTGATGTATAACCTATATTACTGCAAAGTTTCATCCATATCCGTCCAGTAGTTTTTACGTGAAAGAGTAACAAACATCCATACACTTTCACATTTATAATACTAGTAGGATACTCGTCTTTGTGATGATGCATTTGTTGTAACTTCAATGTTATGATATTGTAATTTAAAAAAATTGTAGCAAAGGCTAGAGATAATTTATTTCATGTCGGTTTCGATGTTTTCTTTTGAATTCTGCATAAAAACTATAGACTTGTAGATGTTGTTAGATCTTTTTATTTTCATGCCACCAAGATGTGACGCTGAAAAGTTTTTAGACCGGCTTTGGTTGGCTTTTTTACGTTTTTATTACAATTAGTGTATTGTATTTAATTAGGTGTGTTATTGGAGCTTAGGCAACAGTATCAACCGTTTAATTTCGACGTATTTTGTACCCAGAAATGGTGGGTTGTTTTCGCTGTTATTTTTCCATATCTCGGTCTAATTGTCGTGATTTGAGCAATTGAACAATTTAATCTCTATTAAAGATCCTTCAGTAAAGTTCCGTAAATGTTCTGCTTCGAAATTCGTCAAGTTTAATGCTTTTGAAAAATGTTACCACGTTGTCATATTTTTACAGGGTGTCTAGTTGAGGCTCTCACAATTGGAGTTAAGTTATTTCACTTCTACATTTGATTTGTATTGCTGATGGCTGTTCTTAAGTGATGGAAGGCCGATTTAAAAGCCCTCAATAAGCCCAGCAGTTTTATTTAAATTGAGAGAGAGAACCGTGGAATGGTCAGGTAATCTCTAATCTTTAAGTGAAGAAGCAACATGCCTGGGTGATATTAGTTAAACGAATATCCATCTTCTTCATGTAAACGATGTGCATGACATGTTATATGTGTGGTTAGACACGTGGTTAAATTTGAACTTTAAGTACTTGTGCAATTACTATTACAATTTGTCTATAATTAGGTTAAGTAAATTAAGTACTAACCCTTTGTTATATCTTACACTGTAACTTCAGTAAATTTAAATTTATTTAATTTCATTTGCATAGTCGGTGGATTAATTAAGATCTTTGTCGGACCTCCTCTCCTGAGCTAGTTGAACTATTGCCACCGTACTTTGTATTTTGGTTAGTATGCTCATGACTTGCCTCTTTTGATAATAAAATCTGTGATATGTATAACTACTAACCTGTGTATTCATTTATTTAGATATAAAGTTAGGTAGAACCTTTCCTTAATTTCCTCAGGTGAGTCTAGGGTGTTTACGCCCAGAGTATATTAATTTTGTGACCTGTGGTCTGGTAGGAGTGATTGGTATTGGAACTTTATAACGTGGCATAGCCAACAAATTCACTCCGGGCAAACCAACAGTCCATCCCTACCAACTACAACGTTACAAGGGCCATGTTAGATATTTATCTACTGGATCAGTTACGCAGTGATACGGCAGGGCCGACCTGGACTCTGAAACTCATCAAGAGGCGTATGTGCAACAGTGGACTCAATCATGCTGAAAAGAAAGAAAGAAAGAAAGACAGGAGAAAACAAAAGTAACCGACATAGCCCATCGGATTAGCAAGCTGAAGATTCAGTGGGCTGGCCACATAAGTCGAAGAACTGACAACCGCTGGGGTCGAAAGGTTCTGCAATGGAAAAAACGTCTCGAAAAGCAGGGCGCCCCCTGATTCAATGGAAGGACGACTTGCGGAAGGCGGCTAGAAGGGAATGGATGAAGAGCTGCCTGGATTATAACGTGACGGTGGGTGACATACTCGTAGCTAGCAGGGTCCCTCCCTTAACTTACTTAAATTATAATTTAGGGATTAGTTTTTAACAAAAAGAACTTCGAGTTTCTTGTTCTAGAGGAACAAGCGGTAGCCCAATCAAAGATGTGGAAGTTCTTGAACAACGATGATTCAATTTTTAATATAGCAATACATTTTTCGACACCATGTAGATTAAAAACAAGGTAGCAAACTAGATCATTGTCATCGCCTGAAATCGGTTACTACTAGATTTAAAATAATAACTCGTTGTTGAAATTGAAAGATTTATTTATTTGCCATTGAAGAGGAGCTTTTTTATCTATAAAATGAAGTGATCCTTTGCGAAAAAAATTGGGCAACTGGACTGCACTGCGCACTAAACTGCCTGTTGGGTGACTTACGAGTCATATTTTAGGTAAGGCATTGTTACGCTCCGTTTGACAATCCTTAACTTTCATTTTATTTTCTTTCTTCAGACTAATAGTTTGCTTAGATTAATTTTGCTCATTTCTAACAAGATCACGTCATCTGTGCTATTGTAAAAATCCAGTCGGCAAAATTAAGGCTTACAAATATTACAATAAGATTAACATTTCGAAAAAGTGTACTTTCAACTTTGAACACTGAAGAAAATTCAACACGAGCACAAGCTATTATTTTAAAGTTATGCGTGATAACTCGATCAAGATGGTTTGGTAACATATAAAACTATGGCTTTGTCACTGAAAGATATTCGTATTGTATATCTTCTTCTTCGTCTTCAACAGCCATGTCTTAGCCCACTGCAGGGCATATAGTTCTCCACTCGGTCCTATCACCGGCTTTTCTCGTCCACGCTGTCCCGGCGTGAGATCTTATGTCATAGGGCCATCTGACTGATAGTCTTCCTGCGTTTCTACTTCTCCTACTTCTTCTACTTCTCCGCGTTTTGAGGTCTCCATTCTAGTACGGATATGCTCCAACGATCGTCCCCTCTTCGGCACAGTTGTCCAGCCCATGCCCATTTCAATTTTGCAATGCGGTATCCTATGCTGTTAACTTGGTGCGTCTTCTGATGTCAGTGTTGCGCACCTTGTCTCGCAGGGATATCCCGAGCATGCTCCTTTCTATGGCTCTTTGTGCTACCTTCGGTTTACTTATTAGCTTCTGTGAGTGGCCATGTTTCCCATGCGTACGTCATAACCGTTTTCAGCGATTGTGGCAATATTGTAAATGTTGATGCTAATCCTTTTCTATTACAACACCGCAGTTAGAAATTTCGGCAATAGTAACAGTTCTATGTTACGTTATGTTAAATCTTAGATCTATGTTCCTGTACGGCAAGTAGAGAAATTACATTTTTTATATATAAACTAACAGTGGTATTATTTTTTTAATTCACTGAAGTCAAAAAATTATAACTGCACATTTTTAAAAGATAATTTCATATCGGAAATATTTCTTAGAGTCAAATTAAATAACAATACTTATGCGCTTTTTCCGTGACGTGGTGAGGGTATTGTGCAGAATATTTCTATAGTAGAAAATGATAACTACACTTATTTACTTTATCCACGACTAGAAACAAATTTCATTTTATTTTATTTACAATTCAGCAAGTTAATTATTTCTTCTTGAACCTTTTTTGCATCGCATGCAAGATAATTAATCACATTTGTTTTCACAAAAATAATGATTATTTCATAAATTTGTCAAATATCGAAACCTATTATAGGTATACCAAACGAGCGACCCGCCCACGCTACGCAATGGTGTAATTTTGCCGACTTGCTCGCGAATTCCTAGCATTTTTGCTAACTTAAAAAAACTTATTCTAAACGTTCTTTATTTACCAATTTAAACGAATAAATACCCTAAAATATGGAGAAAACCGCATTTAAATCCGTTACGTACTTAAGGAGGAGTTAGCGGCCAAACATACAAACATACAGAATTAGCGACTTAGATTTATACTATGTAATGATAATGAAGATGCGTAATACTTTGGGCATTCAGGGTATGTCAATAACTCAATTTCGGCAAAAACCCTAGTTAACCTATATTTGCCTCAACGCCCTCGAAATAAGTAGGTAGTGTGCCACCGAGGATTCCGTTAGACCAAGTTTCAGTGTGACATAGTAGGTTAGGAATTAAACAACAAGACTGCTATTTTGAGATAGTGCTTCATCCAAAAATAAAAAGATCAATAAAAAGCTCTTGTTTTAAAAATTCTTAGACCGAAAGACTAATAAACGGAGACATGTGGAAACGATTTATTCATTTGATACAGGACCCTAATATTTTTTAAATTAGCTATCTATCACGACCACACAATCAGAAGTCATGTTTACTCTATCTTGATCCAACTATCGATAAAATATTTTTAATAGATTTTGAATCCAAGACTAAGACCAAACAGGCACCAATTACCACCAAAAACCATCTTACTGTAATCGCTGTTATGCCAATAAGTCACCGTATCCCTTAAATCTCTATTTTTCCCCTTACTTCTTTTAAGATAATATAAATATAGCAGCAAGTTTTTTTTTCATATAGAATAGTCTTTCAATCACGACTTCAAAATAAAATTTAGGTATTGGGTATTGGATTATTTAAAATCACATCTAAACACTGATAAGATAATTATCATAATTAAAGGATAAGATAATGTTAAGGTATCTATTTATTACGCTACAGAGTTTCATAAAAACTTTTAGTTTCCGTACACGATAAACGTTTCAGTTCAATTGCTTAGCAGAGATGGGGAGTCTAAGAACAGTTTTTGTTCTTATTTTTCTTTATAACGTTGTCAATGCCGCGTTAGACCTAAAACCAGCTAATCCTGCATTTGATCCTAAGCTCTACGAAGATGCTTTGAACCCGGAACTGTGCGCAAAACAATTGGATTATATATCGAAAGATATTTTACTACGATTAAAATGTAAGTGGTCCAACTTCTTAGAATTCCTCCTTTGATAATAATGATTCTGCTTGCTTTATTTCTTGGAAGTAGTTATTAAGGATAAAAGTTTTATAAATCATCTTATTTTTTGACACAGTTATAGATAATGGAATGCGGTTACCAAAAGCTATTTTGGCAGGAAATGTAGCAGACTTTGGTAGCTATCATGATTGCTTAGCAATAAACGAAATAGCTGACGGTAGTGTTATTGATGGCAAATATTGTATGCTTAATGTTCCGATTGATCAAACGATCCAAATACAAAATTACAAAGTTTTACCAGATTGGCTCAAAGTGTATCCAAATTTAACCAATTTTCTAAATATTGATAGTCTACTAGAAATAGAAAGTAATCGTCAAACAGCAAACCTACTACACGATGGACACCTTCCTGATAATATGTAAGCTACTGAAATTCACCTTGCGTATTTTGTTATATTATTGGAGCTTACTTTACACTTTATAATTATAGAAACGCTGATGAATTGAATGTAAAGATCAACTTGCTACTTGGAATGTGTTTACCTAAAGCTTGCACAACAAAACAAGCTATAGATGGTTTGTATCCTGATGTCCCAGCGGTTGGATTGAAGCATTCAGATAGCTTCTGTCGATTGCCTGATGACAAACCATGGGCGCCAGCCGACACTGTGGCTACGTAAGTGTCTTTTTGTTATAATATAAACAGTTTTTTTTATTTACAAATTTTACATAGACAATTTAATTTCAGGACACTTCTTTCTGTTTTGGGTTTAGTTACAATTTGTAGTACATCGTATGACATTTTTTGCAACGTGATAATGAAAGAAGGTAACGAAAAAAATATTTGGCTTCTTAATTGTAGTAGTGTTTTGCAAAAATAATTTATTTTGTATATTTATTATTACAGAACCAAAAAAAGCAAGTACCGCGACTACACTTCTTTGTGCGTTCTCGGTCTTTACAAATACACGTAAAGTACTTACCTTTAAATCTTTTCCCGGAGCTGTAGAATGTATAGATGGTATTAGAGCTTTTGCTATGGCCTGGGTCATTTTAGGACATACGTTTTCATCCATATCTGCTGGTGCAATCATATCGAATATGGCAGAAGCAGTTACAGTAAGTTGATTTCCATGATGATATTTTATGATCATACTAGTTGATATTGTTAATTATTTTATCAAAGTGTTAGTCATTTTATTGTGGATTTGTATTAAGGGTATTCTGAATATATATGTTTTTTAAAGATTAAAGTTTTGTGTTTCTAAGACACACACTGGCATTCGCATTCGTAATTATGGAGAATTTAGAAAAAAACTAATGGTATTGTTGTTATTTTATTTCAGTGGTCCAATTCTGTTAACGCCTTATGGTTGATGTCAGCTCAAATAACAGTGGACACGTTCTTTGCCTTAAGTGGGATATTAGTCGTTTACACTAATGCTGGAAAAACTACTGGATGTCAGTTAAAATAAATAACTTTTATATACCAATTAGCTGCCTAATATTAACAACTGGTATTTTTTCTTTGCAGTGAACTTCCTCAAAAACCTTCACTTGTTTTACTTGAATCGTTTTCTACGACTTTTCCCTGTACTGGCTTTAGGAGTTGTTCTCCAAGTATCTGCATTCCATAGAATAGCTGATGGACCATATTGGACTCATGTGGCATCAGCAGTGGAAGATTGTAGAGTCTATTGGTGGACCACTCTCTTACATGTACAAAATTATGTTAATCCATTCAATAAGGTAATTGAAAATATTTTAGTTTTCAGTCAATTAGTTTTAAATGTATAGTTTGGACTTAACTTCGTTTTCTTTTCAGTGCTTAACTCATTCGTGGTATGTAACTGTGGACTTCCAGTTACATATAATTTCTCCACTTGTACTATTTTGGGTATTTACTGGAAAGAAGAAGTATGCCTGGGGTTCTTTGGCAGCAGGAGTTATAGTTTCTATAACAGCAGCAAGTATTTACATCGCTTTGAACGAATTCCCATCTGCTCGACCCAAGTGAGTCTTATTTTTAACGGGTGTAAAAAGACCACTTCCGAATCCTAAAACCATGTATTCTGGAGCTTCAATAGTAACTAAATTCACTAACAGTATACCCAGAAAACACAATTTAAAAAAGTTATGAAGGATTTAAAAAGTCATATTCGGCGCTTGAAATCATCGCCCACACATCAACTGTTGGTTGAGGTGCAATTATTTACATCGCAAATAAAATTAAAACCCTATTGAATTTGAAATCATGGCCAAATCTGATGGTACTCGTATAATTGCAATTTTGTACAATTACAAAAAATCTTTTTTTTTCTGTTAATCATAAAAACAATTTTTGTTGCTCAAAACGTAACCAGTACCCCTCCAGCAATGCCCAGTTTTTGTTTTCGGAAGCAGTTCTTTACACCCCGTATTTTGCATTGATTTATCAGAAATTCGAGAATTTGATCTGTAGAAAAATAAATAACCGTGCTCTTATTGCAGAAATCCAGGCGTAGCTCAGGACTTCATGAAACGATACTATCTGAACACTTTGACAAGAGCTCCACCATTTTTTGTAGGAATGGTCTTTGGATACATACTGTTCTTATACAAAAAAGAAAAAGTTAATATAAATAAGGTAAATCTTGCTAATTTTATTTGAAAATCTTCTCGTTATTCTAAGAACAGTTAACTAAACGTTACCTTTCAGTACCTAGTTGGGCTAATTTGGCTGTTCACGGCGGCCTCTGGAGGGCTTGTTATATATTCTTGTTTATACAGCAATACACAAGCGGGAAATAATCAGACGATCGAAACCTTGATCAATATAATCAACCGGCCTTTATGGGCTGCTTGTATCGGATGGATGATTTTCGCTTGCATGCATGGTTACGGAGGTATGTAATAATTTAAGAAAAACTAAGAATTTTGTTTTACGAAATAGGCACTTAAACTCTTGTGGCAACTCTTTCAGGTATTGTAAATTGGATTCTGTCTATGAATGAGATCAAACTGATCGGTCGGGTATCATACGCTATGTATATTATACACTATCCTATGATGTTAACTTATGCTGGGGCTTTCGTAGCACCGATACACTTCAATTTGGCATCTTGGGTAAGTTTTTTTTTGTTAAATAGAATATAGTTTTTAAAAATAGAAAATGTTAATAAAATGTTCATTACAGTATGTGATCACGAGGTCGGTACAATGATAAGCTGTCCTCAAAATATACTATATAAAATCGTAATAATTTCCTAAAGACATTAAATATGCTTAAAGTTTTTAACCTTGTGCATTACGAAAGTAGAAACGAGAGAATGCGCTGCGGGTCGTTTCTACATCTTCTACGTCTAGTATTATAAACAAAATAAAAAATTGTTTACGATTTTGCAGATCTACCTTTTCGCCGGCCATTTTGCTGTATCATTCATCGTTGGGCTCGTCATGACGATTCTAGTGGACTTCCCTGCAGCCGTGCTTATAAAACAATTCCTAGGAGGTGAAACCCTTTTTCTACATCTTAACTTTTTTCACTGAGAATTTCGTAATTGATTAACAGTAATTGCCACAATTGCATATTGAAATACTGCGTGTGAAACTATACATACCCACAATTAAAAACATAAATTCATATTTCATTCTAGAACCTTAGAACTTACCCTTACTTTTTTTTAACGTTGCAGGACCGAAAAAATCTCAACCACCAGCTGCAGTAAAGGTTGCTGTAGTAGAAAATACACCAAAAGAAGAAAAAGACTCATGAAGTCAATGACTGACTTATATTTTAAGGCACTAATTTTAATAAAAACTACAATATATTTCACTAATACTACTTATTTTTTTTATAACTTGTGATATTCCATAATATGTAAAACTCCTAAATCTTTTAGGCTAAGTTTAAAGTAATGGATAAGGCTGCATGTATTTAATAAAAACATAGTAACTACCTATCCATTTGACTTGAGGAAACTCCGAAGATTTTAAAATTTGATAGACTGGAGTATACCATCTTTTAAAATATGTTTACTTTTATCTACATATATTTACTAACTGCCCTTAATCCTACTAGTCCTAGTAATTTTATAAACGTGAAAGTTTATATGGATGTATGGAAATATGGATGGATGTTTGTTACTCTTTCACGTAAAAACTACCAGACGGATTTGGATGAAACTTTGCAGGGTACTCTATACCGCGAAAAAACATCTCATCCCCACGGGAAACCGACTCCCACGCGAACGGAGTTGCGAGCGGCCACTAGTCTAAAAAACTTACTAAAATAGATTGATAGTAAATACTTGTAGCTTATTTAAATATCTACAAAAAGGATCGGTCAATGTTCAAGAATAGTAGATACAGGTGTTTTGTAAGTAGATTCATTGCAATCTCATCTGCAAAAATTATTACTCTTCACAGTAAAAATCTTGTTATTTTCTTTTTAGTTAGTGATAATAGTTGCTGTCGGGTTTTTTTTTTAATTTAATATTGGCCCAATTGCAGGGAACGTTTTAATCTCGGGTTAGCTAACTCAGATTTAAATGGCGCCACCATCGATTGTAATAAGAAGTAGTTACATTCGATGGTGGCGCCATTTCAACCTGAGTTAGCTAACCCGAAGCTAACCCGAGGTTAAAACGTTCCCTGCAATTGGGCCTTATAGCGGTAACTAAAAGAAATAAAAAAATATGACTGTGAGATATTTTCTAAACATTACATCAAATAGCTTTCCTTTTACCCAAAATGTTTGATAATTACTCGTATATAATATGGACTTTGTTCTAATATACATACCTACAGTCATAATAAACCTTGACATGATTCATATTTCTTGAAATGTGAAAGATATACTTTTCCAATGAATTGCAGATATCTTTAAAAAATAAATGAGCCTATAAAAATATATGTATGACCTTGGAAATAAATAAAATAATCGGAAATTAATAACAAAAAATAAAATGTAATATACACTAATATTGTAAAGAGGAAAACTTTGTGTGTTTGTTTTGTTGTAATGAATAGGCTCAAAAACCGATTTAAAAAATTCTTTCACTATTCAAAAGCTACTAAGTAAGATATTTGGGTTTTTCGGAAACAAGGTACTATAGAAAATCAGCCAGAAAAGTTACTTCCTTTGCGTACGCTGCCTATACTATAAAAGATAGAACCATAAAATGTTCTAATCAATTGTAGATCTTATAAATTTCATAACTTAGTACAGTTTATGTAGATAATATTTGAATGGTTCAAATTGGACGTTTGGTTTTGATGTTATGTTGAATTTAAAATATTACGATTTCTGCTGCTCTAATGGACGGATTTTGATAAAACTTTACAGTAATATCCTACTATTATTATAAACGTGTAAGTTTCTAAGTATGTATGGATATATGTATGATGGATTTGGATGAAACTTTACAGTTCTGTTACCGTCCAGTAGGTTTTTTGATCATTAGTTTCCTATTTTTATTTAATTTAAGTTTATCTTAATTTTTTAATGAAGGTTAAAACGTTTGACGGTTTGATCAATGTAACACCTACCTATCCCAATAATTTCATAAAACTACACTACAAAATTAATACGTAGATATCTTAAAACATTGCCAAAATCTTGATTTAAAATTTTTAATCATATTTTATCATCATGATTATATGTTCGAATGTATGTAATGAGTTTGTATTCCACTGTTATCTATTAAAATCATATTATAAGTCAAAACATAAACAAAATTCCTAATACCTACATCCGTGTAAAGTACTAGTATGGCGCTAGTAGTTTATCAAAGATGAATGGAATAAAAAGGTATAGGTATATAATACTCTCCTGCATATTCTCACGAGCAATTGGTACTAGGTTCGTTTTGCATATTTTATAACCTCAGTAACTGACAATTGTTTCGTTAATATGTATGAGCATTAACTCATCTGCCAAAATAACGATATTACCGATCGTAAAGAGGCAAGCTTCGACCACTGTCATTAGATCACATTGAAAAATATGAACAGTTTGATTCTAATGCTTAATCCATCCTCCCAAATCTAAGCCGATCAGGAAAAACCGATGCCTGTGACACGGACTAACCGCACGCTCGTTTAAAAATAAATTGAATTATTTGCTAAAAACTAATTGCTGAGAAATAAGAGTTAAAGTTTGACTACTTACTCTGAATAACTTGATTTAATTAAGATTACAAATTATTTGCAACATTTTAAGCAAACATGATATAAGGAACCAATAGCTGAAACTACAGAGAAATGAGTGTAATGTTGTAAAATCTATACTAATATTATAAAGCTGAAGAGTTTGTTTGTTTGTTTATTTGAACGCGCTAATCTCAGGAACTACTGGTTCGAATTTAAACATTATTTTTGTGTTGGATAGACCATTTATCGAGGCAGGCTTTAAGCTATATTATTAGGAGCTGTAATTATTAGGAGCGAAGAAATAATGGAAAATTGAAAAAAAAACGGGGAAAATTATTCATCCTTGAGGGCTTCCGTTGCGTGCGCTGCGAAAACGATTCTAGAAACCAAAAATATATGTATGAAAGAATTAAGGGAACTTTTTACCGTGGGAAAACTTCGCATTCCCACGGGAAACCGACTTCTACGCGAACAGAGTCGCGAGCGGACACTAGTTAATAAAATAAAACTTAAGTAAGTAAAAAAAATGACACTTGAAAAAAAACATTCGAGATAATCCTTTTTATTTTGTGAAATATTTAACAATAAAATAATCTGCAATAATTTCGACTTTATTATGCTAACATGTTAATTGTTTTAACATTAAAAAGAATTAACTTGTAATAAGGTAACGGCACCAATTACGACGCTGGACCAATTATGGTTTTTCATCGACATTTCTTCAAAAATAAATAGCCTGGTAAATTATTTTATTGAAATAGCAACTGTAATCAGTCATGCTAGTATTCAAAGTGCTATGGAATCAAATTTTAGGGCTATCCGCAATTTAGTTTTCGACAGTAAAACCTTTTTTCCAGGCGTAGGTATTTTCATTTGAAAAATTTAGAATTTCTTACGAGGATCGCGCCGCAAATAGGTACATTCATAAGCTTTTTAAATGACATGAGCAGCTGTGTTATTATTTATTGTAATTATGGGTGGAACCATTGATAACAAAAGTTTAATAAAACGCTCCAACATAAAACCCCAGTGTAATTTTATACCTTTTTTTTTTCAAAATTCATAATTGGATCTGGTTATATGCTTGGACCCAATTATGAAGTTACGTTCAATCAGTGTATTTTTAAAATATATTTTTTTTTCATCTTGTAGGTACTTGAATACTAGTAAACTGTTTCAAATTGTTTATTTTAGTTTTTAAACGAGCAGCAAATGTAGCGTCTGCCCAATTGTCAATATTTTGTGTATATTTAGGTGTCCGATATCAGACCGCCATAATTGGAGTTTGACAGAGGGTATATTTAATTAAGATTATTTTGATGAAACTAGTAATAATCCTATTTTAAGAATCGAAAACTTATTCTTAAAGACACCACTTGTCAACGTGCAAATCCCCAGCAACGTGTAAAGTAAAACGTATAAATTATAGAGCAAAAACGAAAAAACAATCCTTATAACTTCCATATTTGGGTATTCTACCTTAATACATTAAATTTTCACATAAAAATCACGAATTAACTTATCTTTTTCTAAATCAGGGATATACATTAAGTTTTACTCCGCAATAAAAAGATGCTTTCTTTGCGATGAAAGAGACAGCTGATGATCTTATTCGGTCATAGAGAACCGAAACTGACGAGAACTCAATTGTACCAATTCTTTCCTTCGAATTAATGCTCCGTTGGATAAAAGTAGCAATTTCTCAATTTTGGAAATAATTCACTTTAGTTTTAATCGTGCGCACAGTCAATAGTTTAGTGTCAGTAGATGACCAAATCAATTTATTCAACAGACTTCTTATTGACCTTTTCGATCGTCATGCACCTGTCCGTCCTGACAAAATAAAACATCATCATCATGGCCAAACCATCAATAAAAAAACCTGAGAAATCGATGCAACACGATGTGTAGGGACAAACAACGACGCCATATTCACAAGTCTGTTTCAAATGGAGATCCAGCAAAAGTTTAGAAATTCTTAAATACCTTAGATATCGGTAAAACCAAACCCGAATGATTAAATGAAAATTCCTTGACTTCATAGTAAAAGTTTACGAGAGGAGTTTCATGCTTCTAAATACATAGACAACGATCGACATGGCTTTGACAAAACATTCTTATAGTCTACTATCGATAAAATATCAATGCTTGCACCACTGACTTGGTTTTTTTTTAGAGTACTATTGTAAATACGTTGTAATGTGAAATTAGGTAGGGATAAGTAATTAATAATTGTATGAAATATCTAAATTGCAGTAGAAATCCATGATCGATTAAAACCAAATTCAATGCATGCAAAGTTGCAGGCGAAAGTTAATTTCTCCCATGAGTAACTTTAAAATAAGATAATTAAAAAAAACAGACATACTTTTGGAATTAAGATAGTAAGTTAGTCATAGCTTCCTGAATCATTACCGATATACTTGCAGCTGCGTCATATCATCCGGATTTTTTATCCTACTAATATTATAAATGTGAAAGTTTGTGAGGATATATGGATGGATGGATGGATGGATGGATGGATGGATGGATGTTTGTTACTCTTTCACGTAAAAACCACTGGATGGATTTGGATGAAACTTTGCAGTTATATAGTTTATACATCACAATAACACATAGGGTACTTTTTACCGCGGGAAATCATCTCATTCCCACGGGAATCCGACTTCCACGCGAACGGAGTCGCGGGCGGCCACTAGTATGAAATAATCCACTGATACGATCAAATAATTAGAAACAGGTATATGTTATGGATAACGTATCTTTTTGTCTGGCTTCGATTTATATACGTTACTTTGAAAGGTTTATCACACATACACTTAAGCGAGAGCTCAAGTTAACTTCAGTTGCATTTTTTAACAAATAATTAAATATGGCATCGTGTAAAATAGTCTTAGTTTATTTATTTATTATAAATGTGGCTCACGCTGCACTAAAATTAGATCCGCAATTTCCAGCTTTTGATCCGAACTTTTATAAAGAAGTTTTAGATACAACAAAGTGTGCCAAGCATTTGGATTATATTCTCAAAAATGCAGCTCTTCGCTTTAAATGTAAGATTTTTTATTTTTATACTTGCGCTTTTGGCTAAGATAATAGAAATATCTAAATCAATTATAGCTATTCATTTTTTTCTGCTTTGACTTACAAGAATAAATTCATTTCAAGGCATAGTGAATTATTTTAACAAAAAGTTTTAATTCCGCGTTTATAAGTTTCATCTAACAGAAAACATTTGTAATATATTTGAGATAAAAAAGCTATGGAAATAAGTTTTGTTATTCTAGATATCACTAGATATTTAAAATACATGTAACATTTAATTGAAAACCATTTTTTCAGTTATTGACACTGGGATTAAAATACCTAAATCAATCACCGCGGGTAACATGGTCGACTATGGCAGCTACCACGAGTGTTTGGATATTAAAGAGAAAATCCAAAATGATCAAATAGAAGGAAAATACTGTATGATAAAAGTACCATTGAAACAAGATCTCCAAATACCCGACATAAGTTTACCTGAATGGCCTTGGCCGTGGCCTAATATTACCGACATAAACAATGAAGATTTAAACAATTTACATCAAATTGAAGAACGTTTAGAAAACAATAAAATTATTTTTGGCGGTACATCAAGATCCAGGTAAATTTTAATTAATCATCATCTTATTGTATCCATGTTTTAGTGTGAGAATATAACACTTATAATGTCTTATTTTAGAAGTCAAATCAGAAGTGGCGGTTTAAATATTGACTTGTCTTCGTTCTCAATGAAAGTGGCTATGTGTTTGCCGAAGACTTGTACAACAAAGGAGGCTCTAAACAGTATTTACTTCAACTTATCAGCCATTGGGTTTGAATTTGAAGATGAGTACTGTCGACTACCGAATGATAAGCCATGGGCCCCTGTTGACACTGTTGCAATGTAAGTTTACATAATTATTTAAGTTCACTAGGTTCTCCCCTAGTCCATTGTGTGGTATCTATAGTACTAGCTTTGCTTAATTTAGGGCCAGACAGTTGGTTTGCCAGTCTGGAGATTTATTATTTACTGAACCTTGTATGGAACTCGTTTCGTCATTAAGCGAGAGTCCTATTAATATTATAAGCGTGAAAGTTTGTAAGCATGTATGGGTGTATGGACGTTTGTTACTCTTTCACGTAAAAACTACTGGACGGGTTTAGATGAAACTTTGCAGTAATATAGGTTATACATAGGGTACATATTTTCATTCCCACGGGAAACCGACTTCCACGCGAACGGAGTCCCGGGCGGCCACTAGTTTAGCAATAATAAAACATCCCTCCCACTCCCAGACAATGGTAGAAGGTTTATTTTTGAATATTATTTTTAACGTCAATTTTGTCTTTTCAGTTGCGTTTTGTCCGTTATAGGTATTGTTACCGTTTTAAGCACCAGCTACGATCTGTATCACAATCTCATTCAAAAAAGAAGTAAGTTATTTTTTTTTCTTAAAAATACCTATCACAGAAAAAATACGTATTAAGCAATTGTTTTATCTTTCAATGCACGATTTATGACGCATTGTCTCTAATCATTCAATAATCTCAGTTTCACAAGTTTTGTATCCAATTTATGCTAATCACCTTTTCTTGTGCAAGATTAAAAATGAAAATTAAAAATCATTAAATGCGTTTAAAAAAAAAAATGTCTAGTAAAATTTTACATGTTTATTTATTTTGTTTTAGATCCTAAAGAAGCGAATGTTTATTTAAAAGCGTTCTCTGTTTACACAAACACAAAAAGGCTTCTTACTTTTAACCCTGTGCCTGGCGCTATCGAATGTATCGATGGTATAAGAGCCTTCGCTATGGCCTGGGTTATATTAGGACATACTTTCCATGCTGTTTCTTCTGGTGGAAATATAACAAATTTGTTAGATGTGGCCAGTGTAAGTTTTCCTCTGTTTTACAAATGTGAATGTTTGCAGAACTTGGGCCTACTGTTAAAACGATGATTTTTTAATACGGTTTATACTGAAAATTGAATCCGTTGTTTATTTCAATTGCATATTTATATTGCATTAATTATTAAGTCAAAAGCAGACTCATATCTAGTTTCGAAGTAAATAGTTGTATAACAAAAGCATATATTTTTTTTTATTATTTTTTTTTTTAGTGGACAACGTCAGCTAAGTCCCTGTGGGTAATGTCGGCACCGATAACTGTTGACACATTTTTCACGTTAAGTGGACTTTTAGTAGTTTACACAACAGCGGGGAAATTTACTTCATGTAAGTATATCATGCCTCAAGCAACATATTTTTTATGAGCTATCTCTTATATTTAATTAGCATTAATCTTTAATTATATTTCATTAGCATTATTATTTCTAATTTGTGCATTACCTCTTGTAGGCAGCTTTTCTACATCGATCCCAACAACATTAAACCAACAAATAATTAAAATTAATATTTAAAAAAAGAATTTTTTTTCCATACAAATTTATTAGATGCATCTGAACAGTACAATACTCTACGCGCACGCAACTGGCGGCGTGGCGGGCGCGCGGGCGACGGGGGGTGGGCGACCGGTTCAGGAATTTCTTACAAAATACAGAGTTATAAATAACAAAGCGCGCAAATTTGTTTTTGTTTTTTTGTTTTCGTGTTAATTATTAAGTTTTGCAAAAAGTCGTAGAGCCATCTGCAAGAGGTGATGCGCTAATTACAAATAACCCCGTATAGCTACATAGTACAAGTGCTATTATCATCATCTACTGAATTTAAAACGTCTCCTCAGATGTTTTTTATTAAATTTTTCAGGTGCCACTGTAGTTTATTTTTCTTTCTGGTGTATAGTTTTTTTTTTCAATTAGACTGCGGATTTCTGTAAGATAAAAATTTCTCAAATATATAGCAGTATTCATTAAGAAATCCATAGAGTTTTGATCGAAACAATCAATCAATGTGTAAAATATCATTTTTGTAACTGAAATCTTAATCCACAAATATATATATTTTTATAACATACATAACACGTCTTAGTAATGCTAATTTCCTTTATTTTCAGTGAAGCTGCTAAAAAACCTACATCTCTTCTACCTCAATCGTTTTCTACGCCTTTTCCCTGTTCTGGCGATAACAGTCCTGCTCCAAGCTTCCATATTCCATAGAGTGGCTGATGGACCAAACTGGAATTCAGTAGCAAAACAAGTGGACGACTGCAGGACTTACTGGTGGACCAACTTCCTTTACATTCAAACCTATACCAACACTTTTGGCTTAGTAAGCATTCTCTTTAATTATTGCAATTGTTTAGTTTAGGGTGATCAGACGTTGACTGGACTGGTCTTAGTCAGGTTTTTCCTAAGAAGTTCCTTAAGTGTTAGTTCAATTACGTTAATTACATATATGAAGTTAATTAACATGAAATATTGAAATTGTAATGTAACCTGCAAACTGGTTTGGTAAAACATAGATTCATTAACTGTCTAATAGTTAAAATGGTGACATTACTTCAAATAATAGTTATGTTCAGGTTTTTTATATTTATATTTTCTTTCAGTGTTTACCACAAACATGGTATCTGACAGTAGACTTCCACCTGCACGTCCTCTCCCCTATAGTGCTAGTTTGGGTTCTAACCAGCAGGAGATGGAAGGCCTGGGTCGGTCTGACCGCTGGGCTTGCGATATCTCTCACTCTTACAACAGTTTATGTCTTCAAGCAACAATTTTCTACGCTGTACACAAAGTATGTAATCTATTTCACTATCAATGTTTATTTGGAAATAGTTTTTTAACCTATCATATAATAAATCAGTAGTGTGTAAAGATAGCCTGGATTAGAAATTCAAGTGCCTACTTAAGATAAAGGTCTTATCCTGTAGCATTTAAACCCGATTAAGTTCAAATATGTTTATATATCTGTCAGTTGCGAAAGATTCAAAATGCGATTATGAGATTGATATATTTTTTAAAGGGATCCTGTTCAATCTTCTAAGTTCATACGGGACTACTACATGAATACATTGACAAGGGCGCCCCCATTCTTCGTTGGCATGGTCTTTGGATATATGATGAATCTAAGACGCGATAAAAAAATACGGATATCTAAGGTATATTTACTTAACATTAATCTAAATATGCCACCTGTTTTATTATCATATATTTTTGTTGATAAGAGTTATTTATAAATTTTAGTTAAAATATTAGTGTCGAAGTAGATGTTACTACTCTGGTTAAAAGTTTTTTGTACCCACAACCAATGTTGTGTCTTTAAAAGGGTGCTTAGTCGCTATTAGATAATCAGACTCATACGTAAAAACTAGGTGTTCGTGGTCTACGTTATGATTTACATTAAAAATTTACAATATACCTAAAGTTAACGGTATGGGTAGATCTTGACTAAAAATTACCTTTAATTTTTCAGCTTGTACTAACCGCACTATGGCTTTGCGCAGCGGCTGTTGCAGCAACAGTTATTTATACCTATTATTACCAAGCAAACGTTTTAGACTATAAGCAAATAGATGCCAATTTGATCAACGCGTTTACAAGAGCAGCTTGGGCTGTGGTAATTAGTTGGATGATCTTAGCTTGTGCCCAAGGTTACGGGGGTTAGTACCTACTATCATATTATTTTAACTTTCCTTCTGCCCAAGGTTTTAATTTCCTGGAAATAACCTCAGTAAAAGTAGCATATCACACTTGCTGATGACGTAATTTTCTGGTTGTGGATAATGTTTTAAGTCAGTAGTTCCAGAGATTAACTTGAACAACTAAGATTTATACTTTTAGTTTTGCATTCAAAAATGCAAATTTATTAATTTTCTGTGGTAAGAACATCAGACCGACAAGCTAAAGGTCCTGGGTTCGATTCCCAGTCACGCAATGCTCGGAGACCCGCGTTCCTTTTTCAGTATCTATAACTTCAAAATTGAACAAATAAATTACTACAAATACAGAATACAAGTTCGTTAGTCTTATAAACTGTACCTAACTTAATTTCCTATGATATTGTTTTTGTTCACAGGCCTAATAAACTGGGTGCTGTGTCTGCAACAGCTGAAACTCCTCAGTAGGATATCGTACGCGATGTACATCATCCACTACCCCATCATTTACGTCTATGTCGGCTCCGCTGTCACGCCGTTCTACTTCGAAGTGTTGTCAATTGTAAGTTTTATTCTTTTTTTATCATCAATATTATTTACTTACTATTAGAAATAGTTGAATCGGGCCAATTTCGTCAATATGGTTTTTCGACATTGGCTCGTGTCTGGGTGTAACTAGGTTCTCCCTTAGTCCTTTCTGTGGTACCTGTAACACAAGCGCTTGATGCGCTTACCATGGGGCCACATAATTGCCGTGTTAGTCTGGAGATTTATTTATTAATTGTTTTGGATAAAATCTGTTTAGGAGCAAAATGTTGTGAGAAATTTGTAAGCAAAGTTTCAAACCATGATGTTCATTCCTGTTTGTCAAGAGGTTAACGATAAAATATTGGGCTTAGCACAATATACCACATTTTGAAGAATACCTTAAGAAAAAGCTGTAAAGCTTAATTTAAACCTACATTTTTCGGGTTTAATTTGTCTCTTAAAAAATTTAAATATTGTTATTTTTTCTAGACCTACACGTTCCTGAGTCATTTTGCTGCAACATTTGCGTGTGCATTCATTTTGACACTGTTGGTGGACTCGCCTGCTATGATCTTTATTAAACTCATGGTAAATGGAGGTAAGAACTATATATGCTAGTCTTAACCTTATTTATCAATAGTATATACCAAAATAGTATACTAAAAAGTAATACAAAGTCGCCATCTGTTTGTCGGTGTTTAAATATGCTTACTCCTATATTGACATAAAAAACGATAAATTAAATATGAAGCAAATATGTAGGTATTTCTTACCTTATCCAGTTACTTTAGGTAAAGTAGATTTTTTATATGTAGATATATTAATGCGCAATAGTACTTTACACTATGCAAAGTTCATTTTGTTTCTATAGGTACCTAAAGATAAAGGTTTGTAAGATAAATACCTTACCTACACTAACTCTAGGAAAGTACCTAATTGATTCTTGAATTTCATTATATTCTAAGTATACGTTCCATGTTGTGTTCATGTTAAAAATCTACCTAATCTTATGTTATAGGTTCGAAGAAATCTGCAGTCCAGGCACATGAGTAAAGAAACTGAACAGAGACAAAGCTTCTAAAGAGCTAGCAAAATTTATACCTATTTTGGTAGGGTTGGCACAATTGAATAAATTGAAAATATAAATGTACTTTTTTTTCAATTTTTTTATTAAAATAGGTTTTTTTTTACAAATTACATCTCTAAATATTTTTTTTTTATTACTTTTGGTTTTTAATAATTTGTTGTGTCTTTTAATCGAATGATAAATTCTAAATCTAATATAAAGTTTTTTCAAATAAACCAATGGGAAACACTCACATGGCATATGAAATGTACAATCTTGCAAACGTGCTAATATGTCATTACCAATATTAACATTTTTAATATGAAGATCAAAATATTCGCGAAATTTTTGCTCAAGCAATTCAACAAATTTAATAAAATTGTCAGGAGGTATTATCAAAAAACTTATTATTCATGCACACAGTACAATGTACAACCATATTTACAAAACTTTTTAAATACTAAAACAAAAGTATTACTACGTATTATGTGAGAAACTCGAAAACAAAAACAAAACACGCACAACGTTCGAGCGTCGCGTCACGCCTGCACGCCCTGAGATTGACCACTGGCTGATCTAGTTTGAAGCGGTTTCGGCTCATACGTGACAAGCGGCCAGTGGTCACGCACACACACGCGTTGCACTTGTAGTGATGTACCTGTCACAGCGCATTCGTATGTAGCTTTGTCTCTGTTCAGTTTCTTTACTCATGTGGTCCAGGTGGCAAAAACAAATAATGTTGAGGCTAAGGAACGCGTGGGAACTTATCTTGAAAATGAAAGATACATTATAAAGACTGCTCTTTAATATGACTATCAGAACATATCAAAAGTCTTATGTATTAATTTACCTATATATAATTTAAATAAGTTACTACAGTAGATTTAAGTCAAAAGTATCTATACACAAGTGAATGTTCACTGGCTTTAGACCCTGAACGATATGAAGAATAGGTTTTTTTAGTGAAAGCAAAAAAAGGTATTATGATTCTAATTTTCAATTTTAAATTTTCTTAAAATTAATGTAATTAAAAAATATTGTTATTTTATAAAGGTTACAAGTCCAACTCATACCTTTCGGGTCTAAAGCAATTACCTAGATATTTAGGGTGGAGAACATACAGGTTAGCCTTTTTGAGCTTAATATTGTCATGTGCTCAGGTAAATACAAAATTAGGAACATATTCACTGTAAGTTAAGGCCCTTTAATTTATTTACTTACTACGTATAGCTACGGATTATGTGATATTAGTTTTACGTATAGCATTAAGTTGTCTTAAATAAGAACCTATTTGTACAAATGTATGTGTTTTTGTTTGTCTATTAAAGTAGAGCATAGCTAAGTAAAATCCAATGTGTATATTTTTTTATTAAAGTTTAAGTTACTGCCAAAGTTAGATTAAGTATCTACAGGAAAAAAGCGTAGCTAATTCCTGTTGCGACATCTACCGGAAACAGTTGTAACTAATTCATAAATCATTCTACAGCATACTATACACACTTTTACAAGGAAAAAAATCATTCAGGTATTTGTTATAAGAACAATCAATACAATTAAAAAACTTTTTATTGAATATTATTAATATAATATAGTTTAAAAATATTTGTAATTTCAAAAATTTGCTCGGTTGTTACTCGAAATTAAATGTATTTTAATGGTTATTATAGGATATTATTATTAGAATATATTAAATTTAAAGTATTATATATTCTGACTGATCGGAATTCATTGGTGTCACTATGGCCATTGAAAATAAAACGAAAAATAATAAACGCGTAATTATCCGTTACAATTCATTAAAAACTCTTTTTAAATGTTATAATTAAAAAAGAAAACTAGAGCAGAGTTTGTATGGGTGTATTACTGTACTAAATTATATTGTTGTTAAAGAAAAATACTAGATGGCGCTTATATCCACAATCACAGTTTGCGTCAAAATCAGTTTATTTTTCAGGGAAGCAGTTTTAAGAAGATTTAGTTATCTACAATATTTTTTAAAGACAGGTTTAAAAAATATATTGCTGGCGAACAGTGATGTGTTATCTACAAGTAGAAAAGTTGTGCAAAAATTAACCAACCTTTTTCTGCCCGTTATCAAAGTCAGAAGTATTTTAATCATTCATCGAATGTAATGATTTAATAAAAAAAAATTAAATTTAGATTCACCAACCTACGTAGCGTGTACTTATCGCATATTAGCAAATATATCGACCGTTATTAACGCTTATTATTAGGATAAGAGCTAGGTTTTTAGGGGCTTAAAGCTACAAAAAAGAAGAGTATATTATTATTTATATCGTTGCAAATACTCTATATTTTACATAATTACTGCAATTTGTGATAATATTTAAATTCGTTCTCCGCTGGGTTTTTTAGCAGTGCATAGATTTTTACTTAATTAGGTAATCATTTTTATACAGGGTGTCAAATGAATGCTTCCGAAGTCAAAGCATTTTGGAGGAGTACTCGTGATAAGACAAAAAAATACATTTTTGGAAGCGGCAAATATCACATTTAAACATTTATACCTATATATATTTTTTTAAGCTTTCTGGGATAATATTAGTGAAATCAGTTAATATTTAGGCTCAGGCAGGTCTTTTTACTTTTGTTTTTTTTAGAGTAAGAGTAACACATTTTCATAAAGACTTCATTCGTTAAGTTTACATTGGTATTTAACTTAATCCCATTATTAAGAACCCAAGCGGGGAATGTCGCTATTCAAAACTTATTTTGGGTTTTCTGGTTATACTGTTAGTTTTAAGTTTATTATTTAGTTACTATTTAGGCTCAAGAATACGTGGTTTAAGGTTTCGGAATTGGTCTTTTCACACCCGTTATAGCTTAACTAAGTACATTAAGTATTATTATATCTGTGACTAAGTAAACCGTAACGTAGCGAATGACACATTTTTATTATATTTTTGTTATGACAAATCATTCTTAGAAATTGGTAATGTGGTTATTTTTAGTAGATTATATTGATAGGTTGTACGATAAGGTGCGTATCAATGTACACGCATTAATTAACCCAGCACTTGCCTTATTAAATATTTTTAAAATGTTTTTTTTTTGGGCATTTTTTTTTCTTTTTTATTAAAAGTTTAACATGCAGCCTATGCGCTTGCTGATAAAAATAAACATTAATAAATTGATATACTATTACACAAAGGTAATGACAGACCTAGTGACTTAATTTTGAAAAACCCTTTTCCATGCATACCGTTGCGCCACGAAGGTCGCCTTTTTTCGAGGTAAGTATCACTAATCTCTTGAGTGGGTCTCGTATAGATACGAATAGTTAGTCATCGCGTGTAATAAGTAATTAAATACTGGGTATGATATACCCTAGCAAGCACAATTTGAATTTACCTACTGTAAAGCACTCTTGGGGTTAAGCATAAATAAAAATTGTGCATATAAATTATCTAACTCATTTTCAATCAACTTGAATTCAAGTACGTAATTCATCGCAAGATGTTGTTGTTAAAACTAATATTAATGTTGTATTTAAGTATAAAAGTGAATGGTTACTATGAAGTGGATCCAGGATTGACATCATTTGATACTGATCTTTATAAAAGTGTTCTAGATCGTGAATTATGTGCGCAGGAGTTGCAGTATTTGACAAGAAACAACTCAAGACTATTGCTTACATGTAAGCTGCAGTGATTTTTATTTTTATTTTTCTTTATAAGGTTTTATTTTGGACCCCTTTAAACATGCAAGACAAGCGGTAAAAAGTATCTTATTTTTTGTCCTGGGTATCAAACCATCCCTATACCAAAATTCATGAAAATCGTTTCCCCCGTTTTTACGTGAAAGAGGAACATAGACAGACAGACATACACATTTTAAATTTATAACATTAAACAATGTAAGGATTTGATCGATTTTTCGATTTTATTATTATTAATGAAGTAGGTTCCCATTAACAAGTAGTAGATACTATATCAAAGTAAAAAAACCGGCCAAGTGCGAGTCGGACTCGCGCACCGAGGGTTCCGTACAAACCTGCAAAAACTACTTAAAATTTTAAGCTTTTCGGAATTTTTCTGTTACCTGTGCTGTAAGCTATTGCTTCTTACCAAATTTCAAGATTCTATGTCAACGGGAAGTGGTCTTTAGGTTTTAATTCCCGTGCGTGTAGTTGCGAGTTTCAAAATATGCGGTATCAATGGTTGTACTTTTGCGTTTTGCGTTTTTGCGTTGACTTAGATTTTTTTTTTTCACGGGTTAAAGGCAATTAGATCTAAGTATTAGATATGAATTCCAACTTATAAGTTTATATTTATTAAAAAAATATATATTTTGTAATGTAACTAAAAATTTAAGGTTTTCGGAATTTTTCCTTTATGTGTGCTATAAAACGTTGCTTCATGCCAAATTTCAAGATTCTAGGTCGACTGGAAGTACCCTTTAGGTTTTGATTCCCTTGCGAGTACTTGCGAGTTTCAAAATATGCAGCTTAAATGCTGTTTCTTTTGATTGCGTTGACATAGAAGTTTGATTTTGTTACAGCTTAAAGGTATTATAGACCTGAGTATTTGGTATGAATTTCAATTTAATACCTCTACGCATTTATGAGGAAATGGGTAGTAAGGTTAAAATTATTAAAAAAAAAATATTATGTGATGTAACTAAAAATTTATGGTTTTCGTAATTTTTCCTTTATCTATGCTATAAGACGTTGCTTCGTACCAAATTTCAAGATTCTGAGTTCACGGGAAGCACCCTGTAGGTTTTGATTCCCTTGCAAGTGTCGACTTGCGGCATAATTTGCGGCATAAACGGCTGTATCTTTTGATTGCGTTGGCTTAGAAGTTTGATTTTTTCACAGCTTCAAGGGACAGTAGACCTGAGTAATTGATATAAATTTCAGCTTCATACCTCCACGCGTTTTTGAGAAAAAGGGTCTTGACAGACGGACGGACGGACAACAAAGTGATCCTATAAGGGTTCCGTTTTTTTTCCTTTTGAGGTACGGAACCCTAAAAATGGTGTGCCTTTGTCAGTGACAGCTATTTTTTCAGTTTTGGATGCCGGTCTTAGAATACCCAGAGGAATCCTGCAAGGAAATATTTACGATTTCGGTAACTACGACCAATGTCTTCAAATTAAGGAACCGTTCCAAAATACAGATATCCAAGGAAAATATTGCACTATTAATGTCAAATTAAGTGATACAA
Source organism: Emmelina monodactyla (assembly GCA_916618145.1). Classification (NCBI taxonomy): domain Eukaryota; kingdom Metazoa; phylum Arthropoda; class Insecta; order Lepidoptera; family Pterophoridae; genus Emmelina; species Emmelina monodactyla. Next base: position 2,494,619 of record OU745300.1, read on the forward strand.
CAAAATTTCAATCGTCTTGGGTAGATTATGACCCGACTAAAGTTATGACAGATGAAGTTAAGGAAAGATTACTGATGAACAGAATTAATACAGTCGAAAGGACTGGTGAATTAAATGGGTATGTCAAAAAGTAAAAATATAAAAGTAAAATACATATTTTAGAAATAAATTAAATGAATTCTGGTTATTTAATTAAAATTCTATTAAAAAACATCTTTAAAACATGGTTTTTAAGTCCGTATTCATGTTTCATACTGAACCCTACTATAGAAATTATTAATTTGCTGGACCCCTCTCATTTTACATTTCTCATCACTATTTATTTTTCAATTAAAGCGTTTTAGGGGATCTGAAGTTATTTCAAGCCATATGCATCCCAGCGCACTGTACAGTCGACGACGCAATATCAGCTTTATTTCAAAATGCTCCTGAAATTTTTGAGTATGAAGAAAATTATTGTCGTCTTCCAAATGACAAGCCTTGGGTACCAGCTGACTATGTCGCTATGTGAGTTAAGTTGAATGTGTGAGTAGGTGAATTAAGTTTTTCGTACGACTGCAGACTGATGTTCCAACTCTATCGTTTAAATATGGGCTTAAAAGTTTAAATTAAATTGTTTTAATGACCGGGTCATCTCTAGACTGTTTGCCAAAAGGACAAATTGTCATTGACTGTTCTTGCCAAATATACTAGCATCAGAATCTATAATTTTAATCTATTCCTATCACTCTGATTGTCTATCTGTAATAAGTTAGCTCTCTGGTGGTTAAACCGAATTTAGTTGACCAATAATTTAATCAAAAGTGTTCTAAACTTTTACTCATAACTGTCGTTGATATTTTAGCCGACGGTCTTCAAATTTAACTTTATATGTTATTCTGTCATTTCAAGAGCGTATTTCAAATGTTGAAGTTATTTGAGCGTTGGACTTTTGTTGCCGCCATTTTGAAATTTTGTCAAACAACGATGCGACGCGCGTCCTTGGATGACATTATTATGATTTAAAACTGCGCAACATCACTTGATCCTAATAATAGTTATTGGTTTTGATAAGATGTCCAGGCAGTTTTTTAAGTACATTCTTATACGTTATTTCCTTTCATTTCAGAGCAATTTTCTCATTAATTGCACTACTCACAATACTTAGTACTGGATATGAAATATACAATGTAATCTTGCTCAAAAAAGGTGAGAAATATTTTTATATCTAACATTAATCTGATCTTCATCAAATTTTGTCTACAATATGACGTTTGATCAAACAAAATATTCAGCAGAAAACACACATCATTAAAAATATTTAGTACAAAGGACAAACTAATAACAATATTGAAATAAAATACTCCCGTATTGTTATAAGTCTCTTTCGGATTCTTAGAACCTTTTTGCATACTGGTGTTATAGTTGTAAAATCATTTTTTAGAGCCAAAAGCACTGAACAAATACGCAACTCTATGCTCCATATATTCTAATACTAGGAAACTGGTGACTTTCACTTCTATAAAAGGTGCAATAGATTGTCTCGATGGTATTAGAGCATTGGCTATGGCCTGGGTTATTATTGGACATTGTGTATCTTCGCAACAATACAGATTCAACTACAGTGAAGCTAGGGATGTAAGTATACACATAGATAACTTACAATAAAATAGCAAATTTTACAACTACTTTTGTAATAATTAAAATTCTAATTTATATTATAAACGTCAAAGTTTGTGAGTATGTATGGATGTATGAATGTTTGTTACACTTTTGCGTAAAAACTACTGGACGGATTTTGATGAAACTTTACAGTAATATAGGTTATACATCAGAATAACACATAGGATACTTTTTACCGCGGGAAAACATCTCATTCCCACGGGAAACCAACTTCCACGCGAACGGAGTCGCGGGCTGCCACTAGTAAAAAATATGGTAGTATTGCAAAGAACTTCAATTGTTTAAGAACATGTTAGTTAAGTGGCTATGGAGCTGGTTGATCGCTTCAAAGGTAATGGGTTCAAAACTATTCAGGTGTCATGTGTACTTTTTTATTTACCCCACTATGTGTCGAAGAATAGGACTATTTATTTTTCAACATAGAAAGGTAAGTTTTCTAAATTTGCTTCCTTCATTATTACTGCGATAGCGATGCAATCTTAAGTGCTACGAAACCTTAGGTGCTACTTAACTTAGCTATATTGTATTGATGGTATCTAAACATGAGTTTTACTGTTACAGTTCCGATCTTCGCCGAAGGGTCTCTTCGTATCAGCTGCCCCTATAACCGTCGATACCTTCTTCCTACTTGGAGGCTTACTGCTTGTATATACCACTGCAGGAAAATTCACTAGAGGTAATCATTACAAATATATATATAGCTCATAGAATAGAATCCAAAAGGTAAATTGCAGACTTTTTATTAAATAATGTTAATTTAGAATGATGCATTTATTACGAGCTCCTTTCAAAGCATATTTATGAGTAGTCAAAGCAGTCCCTGAATTTTTTGTTACTTAAATTATATCGCCTTAAAATTTCGTTTTTAAATATTGTGGAAGAGAAGAAAAGTAAAACAAAATCTTTGTAATATTATTTCGTTTTCAGTCTAAAATAATTTAAGACAATTTGTTTTATTGATCTGAAAGCTATTTTCGAATTAAGTAATATGAACTGTCCTCAGTTTATATTAACTTTGTGAAGTTTCTTTCCCATGAAATTCATTGATATCGCCAAGTCCTATTTTGAGTGAAATTTCATTTTTTATCTCTGTGGTTTTAGAAGTAAAAAAAATAACGTCTATATACTTGATTCATATTATTAATATGAGATCAACGTAGTTGTTATTAAATTATGCTGATGCTGACGCAATCATCATATCCTTCTTTCTTTGTCGGAACAAATACAATACTTCTGCTGTTATTATATCGTGTAAGTACGTTCAATTCAAATTCTAACCTTAACTAATCCCTACTTCATCTAATTTCAGTTTACCTTCTCAAGAACCTGCACATATTCTACCTAAGCAGACTAATTCGCATGCTGCCTATAATCGCGACAGCTGTACTGTTACAAGCTTCTCTATGGAATCACATATTAGACGGTCCAGCTTGGAGCATAATGAATAGAAATACACTCAGATGTCGTGAATATTGGTGGTCGACGCTGCTGTTTATACAAAACTATGTGAATGCACGGTCTATGGTGGGTGTTACATTTCTTTTTTCATTCATGAGCTTTTATTAGAGCTTGTTTATACAATATGCTAGGCATGCCTTGTATCAACTGTAAGGGCAAGTTATACCGCTATTTTGTAGGGCCTTATGACAATCAATTTTTATGTTTTAGAGCTCGTTTATAGTTGCATGTACTAAATACAATATTGCATAAACTTGTAATGTCAAAAATAAAACTAAATTTAAATTGAAATATAAAAAAAATGGTATACAGTTTGGTCCGTATATGTAAAGCCATGTTCTTGGGAACATAAACCGTACCCGTAACCGTTTTGCTTATGCTTTCATAGGCTATTGCTCGCGGCTTTCCTCAGATATATATTACGCAACAAATAATTTAAGCTAGCTATTTAAGTTTCATGAAACTGCTGGAATAACATTAATGTTTTTTTCAGTGCATCAGTACCGCTTGGTACTTAGCCATTGATTTCCAACTGTATATATTTTCGCCGCTAGTTCTCCTCTGGGTGGTATCAAATAAAAATGTTTCGGCATGGATAGCCTTGACGTTTGGTGTGATAGTGAGCATCGGCGCGGGATCAACTTACTCGTTCATTCAGGAGTTTCCGGGGCTTTCAGTGTCGTTCAAGTAAGATTTAAAAGTGAAGAATATATGATTTTTATTAATAGTTTTTCTGGTAGGTGAATAAATACAAATAACAATCCACTACGGCCTCTCAGTGAACGTGAACCACGTAAAAAAAAACCGGCCAAAAGCGAGTCGGACTCGCGCACGAAGGGTTCCGTACTATCATTTTCTACCGGTTTATTAAGATCGAGTAAAAATTGCTTAAAAAATAAGTTTGTTGTATGGGATTGTACGTCCCCCTTTGATATTTATTTTATTGTTATTTAATTATTTATTACAAGTAAATATTCTGTGTAAAAGCGTCTACCTGTTACCGTTTTTAATATTAAGAAAAAAAAAACGAAAAATACACGTTTATTGTATGGGGACACCTCATAACATTTAATTTTTTAATATTTATTTTTATATCATTTGTGAAAATTTTAGCTTTCTAGCTATCACGGTTTACGAGATACAGCCTGGAGACAGAAAGACATACAAACAGCGGAGGCTTAGTAAAAGGTCCCATTTTACCCTTTGGGTACGGAATCCTAAACAGAAATTAAAAAAAAGTAAAGTGGGAATGATATCTTAAACCTTTGCTATGGTAGCCTAGTATTTCAGTATACCGAGAAACCTTATATTATTTGCTTCAAATACAAAACACATTAGTTAATCTCCAACAGCTAGACTCTACAACTCTCTTAAGACTCTACAACTCTCTTAAGAGTGGTAGAGTCTAGCTATAGGCTCTGCCTGCAGCGATTACTGGGTTGACTCGACCGGTGAAATACCACCGTCGCACAGAAAACCATAGTGAAGTAGGAACGATGTTCCTGCGTTTCGTTCGGTGAGTGCGGTATCCGGTGCCCAATTTTCTCAAAGGCGAGCAACGCTCCCTCAATGCATATGTAATTGTGGGTGTATATGGGCGGCGGTGATCACTTACCATCACTTGACCCGCTTGCTCGTTTGCTAGGTTCTCTTATAAAAAAAAAACTTCATTATTTTTAGCCGTGGACCGGAGCTTGGAAAATACATGGCATACTACTACGTAAACACCCTGACTCGCGCCTCGCCCTTTTTTGTGGGGATGGTGTATGGCTACATTTTGCATCTGCATAAAAACTCTAAACTTCAAATTCCAAAGGTAAAAACTTGTACAAAGTTTAACTACTACTACAACTCTTATGAAGGAGTTCACACACAGAGCAGGAAATGTAAAGATGTATATTACAGCACGATACATCTCAATACATCTTTCATAGAAATCGTCAGGAGACCACACACAACAGCCTATAATGTATATTTTTACATCTTCGTACCTTAAAGATATGAAAATTTACGAAAATATACATTTATATTTCGATACATCTTAATACATCTCAGTACATATTAGTATATTACTATACATCTCTGTTCGTATTTCTCCAACTTTTTCAAAACAGAGTTACAAATTCTTAAACTAAAAATAGCCCTTATACCAACATGAAATTGCCCTAAAAAGAACTATCTAGTAATTCTAATAGTATCTAGTAATAATAATAGCTATCTAGTATTAATAATAGCAAGTAACTCGATGGTACTAAATTAAATATAAGAACACCCTGCACAACACCTTAGCAGCTAAAACGTGCGTCAAGCGGAACGTATACCATTGGAATGAAGGGAAAGATACATTTCTTTACTTGCTGTGTGTATACTTTAAGATAATTTAAAGCTATACATCCCGGGATGTATAAAAATATAAATTACCTGCTCTGTGTGTGAACTCCTTTACTGTTACACAATATAATATAATAAGCGTCAATATTTACTAATTGCTTTAAAACAACACAATAATTGTACCTAAAAACTTCAACTTCTCGGCATTTTAATGTCATTACATGTTTGTAAAAGGAATCGATCAAGCACAATATCACAGGGATGTTTTTAGAGCTTTAGGAAGCATATTTTGTAACAATATTCTATGTTATTTAGATTATTTTAACAAAAGGTTCATTGAGCATATTCACAAGTAATGTTGTGAACATGGTCGTCACCTATACAAAACTCTCAACTCTCTCCAACATTTTCACAACAAATGTACCATATTTTCAGCTCGTAGTAGCATTACTATGGTTGATGTCAGCAGCCATCGCCTCCATGGTGTTCTACGTGACGTACCGGATCATCCAGTTCGACTGGGACAACCAGTTGGTGGATAATCTGGTGAACTCGTTCATGAGGCCGCTGTGGGCGGTCGGACTGGGGTGGCTGGTTGTCGCCTGTGTTCATGGTTATTCAGGTGAGTATTCTTTACATTTATAGACTCTTTTTTTAAGTACTTTAATAATCTTTTTTCTTTAAAGGTAAAGAATGAATATTGTATAAGAGATCAGACTTATTAAAGTCCAAATATTGAAAATTTTGAAATTGAAATCTTTTGATATTTTAATTTGATACAACAGATGCCAGCGGTGTGCTGAAGTTCAATAAATTTGATCTGTTGTGTTTATTTAGATCCCACAAGAGAATGGTTAATATTTGTAACGTTGTAATGTTTCGTCAGCCTTTCGGGATTATATTAATTAACGCTCAAGTTGAAGCAAGTTTTATATAGACTGCCAATCATTTTCATTTCACTGAAAATTATACAAATGATTTAAAAAAGTAAATCTACGATTATGAAATTTGATATATATTTTTTGGTACTTTGTTAAGTTTGGTAAACTTACACATAACTATTATGTTTTTTCATATGTCCAAAATTACCACTACTAAATCAAACTCGAAAGTACCAAACCTTAAACGCTTTTTTAGTTACCAATAAAACCGTTTACAAAAATACTTATAATTATTCCCTTGTTCTAGGACCAATAAACTGGTTCCTCTCGCTAGCCCTGTGGAAGCTACCAGCCCGGCTGTCCTACGCCATGTACGTGTTCCACTACCCGCTGCTGGAGTTGTTCGATGCGTCATTAATGGCGCCTGTGCACTTCTCTGTACTGGCTATAGTAAGGAATATGTTGTTTTAAGTTAAAAGGACATACAATCGTTCTAAGTGTGTAACTATATATTTTTTTATACAGTAACTAGTAACCCTCGACATCGTTAGCGAAAAAAAATATTTCCCTTGGGATTAAGACTTATTCAGCAGCCTATTATCATCCCAGGCTGTTGAACTACGTCTAAATTCCAAAATTCAATAAAATCGGTCCAGCCCTTTTGACATGGAAGCGGAACATGCAGACAGACAGACATATACTTTTTTAAATTTATAATATAAGTAAGCATACAAATTATTAACTGGTTGGCAATCATAAAATAAATACTGGGGGAAGGTATATTATATTGTCAACATCCATAACTCGTTAATAAGAACTGTTGAACAAAAAATTTACTGGCTTAAAATGATTATGTGGAATTTAAAGATTTTTAAAATAAGTAGCCATTAATCAAATAGACAACTTCAGTTTTAACTTTCCTTATTAGCTCTAGTTCGAACTATGAAACTTCACAAATTTTATTCTGAAATAGTAGAGTTCTGCCCAACCAATACAGCCCGGCCTAGAATACCGGATTCTGTGTGGATAGATCCAAATTACATATCCGGCTAAGTTGAAATGTTTCCCGCAAACCTGAATAGATACCTACATATAAGAACAGTACATTCCTCCGGATATTCGTTTCCCCGTTTCATTTATGAAAGCCTTTTCCAAATGCCGTCGAAATAATGACGTTCTCGTTAAAATAGATTTTTGTTTCAAGGGAATTGATATCTGATGGGTCCAACGATTTCAATACGGCTGTGAAATTGATACGTTTTTAAGGGCTTGTTTCTGTTTTAGTTTCAGAATTTCGCAATGATCGTGGGAGTGAGTTTCGTGGTGGCCGCCGCTGTGACTGTCACCATTGACTTCCCTGTATCTAGTTTGTTGATGACCTTGATTGGTGGAGGTATGTACGACATACATATATTACTGGAAAAGCATAATGAAGGCCCGAAGCTAGTATGTTTAAATCAAAGGTTAACTTATTTATTTTGAATAGAAAAAATTAAAATTTCCTCGTTAATAACTTTAAACTTTATACTATAGCTATAAAATCCATTGGCCATAACTTTACAAAATAGAACGTCACGGTACAAAAAACCTAAACAAGCCTGGTTAGTTTAGAAAACAGTAATTACAATAAAAATCAAATGATTTATTTTTTATTATAGGTATGAAGAAGAATAAGGCCCCGGCTAGTAAAGAAGTAATTCCGGAGAACAAAGTACTTGAAAATCAATCATCATCAGAACAGAAGGCTTCAACAAGTGATAACAATAATTAAAAATAAAAATTAACGATTGTATATTAGTAACAATAAAAAAAATATTAATTGGTTTACTAGATCTGAGTGTAAAAGCTTCGTATGTAACTAATTGAGATTTTAATGAAAATTAAAATGTATGAAAATTACCGTAAAACTAGAGCTTCATCTTCATTAATTAAAACATCTGGCTGGAACAGCTTTGCTTAAATTATAATAATGAAAACAATAAGATTTCCACTGTGATTATAATATTCTTGTGCGCATTTAATTAAGAAGGCGTTAAACCTAAGGGGAAAGAGATAAAGCTGCCCTATAGTGCATAGTAGAATGCGATTTAAGTAAAGGTGACGACAACGCTGTTGGTGTCTCAGGATGTTGCTTAGGGCTACACAATTGGTGTGTGTTTTTTTATTTTTATATATAAAATATTGGTAGCAAACGAGCATGCGGGTCACCTGATGGCGCGTGATCACCGCCGCCCATGACTACCCGCAACACTGTGGGTGTTGAGGTGTGTTGCTGACCTTTGAGAAAAATAAAATTGGGCACCGGATACCGCACTCACCGAACGAAACGCAGGAACATCGTCCCTACTTCACGTCGGCTTTCTGTGCGACGGTGGTATTTCACCGGTCGAGTCGGTCGAGTCGACCCAGTAATCGCTGCGGACAGAGCCTACAGCTAGACTCTACCACTCGAAAAAGTCTAGTCTGGAGATTAATTTATTATTATTATTAATTATAAATGTAGCTGGCAATAAAACTCCGCAATGGACTGTAGCTTCTTCTTTATTGTTTCTCCATAGGTTTTCCTTTTCCTTCAGGGGCCGGTCCGAAGCGAACCAAATCTAGGCTAGCCGCATATACATAGCCAAAGTTGACGTTCATTGAGCTAGTACTTCGCAGAGCACTTCATTATTAACTAACCAATCACACCGGCTGCTAATATTAAGCTAATTACGGCTAACTATCATAATTCTAAGCTCCACCTCCTACATGGCAAATATAAACTACTTGTAGGGTAGTTCAACAACCTCACCCCACACCTTCTCTAGCCTACCTTCAATTACTTGAAATTAAAAATCATTTTAACGGGTTTTACGCGTTTATTTTATTATTTTTGATTTTCCGACGTTTCGATATTTTTACAAATGCCGTGGTCACGGGTAGACTGAGATGTTTGACGTCTTCATAGAGTAAAGTAAAAAAGGACTTTTCGAATAAAATCAAAATCAATCAAAATAATAAAATAAACGCGTAAAACCTGTTAAAATTAGTTTAATATCAAGTAATAATAATCGCGTAAATCTAAGAAGTTATATTACCTTAAACTCGCATTACTCCAGGGGCATCAGATGATGGATAAGCGATGAGGTCAAGTGGAGAGTATCACTTTTCAATTGTTAATAAAAGAAAAGAGTTTTTTGGGTATACTGGTAGTGATTTTAGTTACTATTATGGCTCAATAATACATGTTGTCAGGCTTCGGAAATGGTCTTTTTATACCCGTTATACCTATAAGGGTTATTTAACATTACACTATTTGGAAAGTTAAGAAGCACTTGAAATGAAGTTGATAAGTTCAATTTCTACTATCAGTCAATATTGCATTTTATTAGAATATTTTATTACAATACTAGTAGATTGGCCACGTGTTATTAAGGATCGAAAAGTCATATTCGCCGCTTGAAATCATCGACACCACATCAAATGATGGTTCTGCCCCCCAAGTCAAGTGGCAAGCGATATTTACGATAGCGAGTGAATAGAAACAATATGTATGAAACTGTCAAATTGCAAGTTTGTCAAAAATGACAGTTTCATACAAATTTATTCTATTCACTCGCTATCGCAAATATCACTTGTCACTTGACTTGGGGGGCAGGTGCGAATATTCACATTGCAAGTTAAATTAAAACAGTATTTTATTTGAAATCATTGCAAAAATCTGTTAGTATCAATGCAATTTTGAAAAAATATGTTGAAAAAAACATTTTTTTCAATCATAAAAAAGTCTCACCAAAAATATCCCTCTAGCAATGCACAGTTTTTGTTTTCGGAAGCAGTCTTTTTCCACCCCGTATAGATATCACATATGTCGCGTCATGGGAAGTTAATTTCCCATGTACCTACTGGCAACAAGGTAGTGTCACAGGAAATGTGATTTTAACCGTAGCACTACCAGTAGTGCCACGGGCATGAAAAATTTTCCTTGACTCAACTAGTAGTGTTAAGCGGTAGTGCCTGCCTAGGGAAACAAACGGCGTACTGACCCTGTAGAATTTTTATTTTTATTTTAAATTACTGAAAAATGCTATAAAACATACTTTTTATTTATGATTTTAAAATTACGCGCGGAAACATGCTGTTTCGACTGGTGACGTCACTCCGATAGTAAACAATAAATTTTGTTGAAAGCAAGTGAAAATATTTTGCGAAATATGAGTGTTTACCCTTATTATTGGATAAAACAAAGGATAAACGTTCACAAACTAAATATCTTGACAATTTCTAGAAATCTTTTCAAAGCTCGACAATGTGTTTACTATCGGAGTGATGTCAATTATATGTCAGATTATAAAAGTCAATTTTAAAATCGAATTTTTATGAATTATGAATTAATATCAACGTTTCTCGTTCATATTATACAGAATCTATTATAAACATTAACTTTTATATTTTTTCTTGCATGGTGTAAAATACCCTATTGAAACACAGATAGGTTATACATTTATTTACCACCCTAAATATAAAATAGCTTATATTCTTAGGCACGGTACACCTTGTTTTTACTCTGCAGCCCCTAAAGGTATATGATATGATTCAACAACAATAAAATATTTTATTTTGTTTTCACAATATGAATTGCTTGCTAACATAACTAATATTTACAACTACCTACGCATACCTATCACCAAAATACCTACATTTTATACATTACAGAATGAACTACATATTAATGAACACAATTTAATAAACGAATATACGTTCAAATACACTTTTAACACACAACATTATCTAAGTCTATAGCACTTTTCGTCCGTAACAATATATACATCACTAAAATGTCATTTCATATTGAGCACAAGCCCGTTTTTCGGAAAACAGCCAGACTGATCAATAATAAATATTTTGTTTCGCGTTAATTAATTCCCAGAAGTTATATTCATATAAAAAAAAATCAAATTCTATTTCAGCTTTACCTACGTGAAATTTATTATTATTATTTCACGTAAATCTGAAATAGAATTTGACCAAGTGACACACTTCAAAAGGAATTCTTAATGACGTGTTTGTCATTAAATCATTATATCCAGTTACAACAAAATGGAATTATAGTAATTAAAAATAAAAGAATATTAAGGATGTTGGTAAAAAATATAAAAATACAGGGCTTTCCTTTAAGTTTTACCAATAAAGTTAAAAACTAATCAATTTGTGGTACCTTAAACACGAGCGCTTTCTTTTGGTAGATAGTTAGTATGGAAGACTGGAGATTTTTTAATTATGTATAAATTTATTATATTCATTTTATAAATTTAATCAAAAAATAAGAAAACTAGACAAAACAGTTTTTTTTCTTTTTATTCATTTATCCAAAAAAAAACAAATATAAAATCGAAATACCTAGTGGTTTTATTAAAAGTTTATTCATGTTACGTTTGAGAAAAAACCTATCAAAAACGTGATGGCATAATCACTTTTGTAACTTCTAAATTAAAAAATCACCCTGTACACGCGTTATGCCTCCTTCACGAAACTAAATAAGAATCAAAATTGCAAAAGCTATCAAGGTATGTACTTTATATAAGTTGTTCCTGAAAGCAAACTTAAAACAACTTTAGCTGCATAAAATCCACTTACAACTTTGATAAAGAACTTTAGTTCAACGCTGTAAGTGTCCTTAAACCAGTAAGCGATTTTGAACCTTAACAATATATGTTTAAGGTATAAAAATGAAAAAACTTGGGCTTATCTTTTAGGAACATGAGAGTAGAGGTGTTCCTCTTTAGATTGTTTTCAGAAGCGACTAATGAGGCAGGTGGATAAAGATATGTGGTGATACTTGATACAGTTATTTAAATCTTTTAAACTTAGTAAAAATGACAAAATAGTTTCATTAACAAACAAAAAATTTATTTGCTTAACTTTCTATTAAACAACTTACTTATATTTTTAAATATTGTTTGCAACGTATACTGAATTTCAGAAGATAAATCATTTAAACGTGTTTTACTCGGACATCTATAACTTTTTCAACAGCAACGTGAGCATCAAAATCTCTGAATCGGCAAAACAAAACATGCTCACTCAAACTTTCAAGCAATCACACACTTAACATAAAAACCAAGTGTTTAATAAATCCGAAGCCAACGCCATTCAAGAAAGAAAAAAAAAACGAACTTTAATGTCATTTTACGAGCCGCCGGCCACTTGCTCACGCGCCGCGAATGAACGAAACCAATTTTCTTTACAAAACCAATGACAAGTCCGTAATATTTTTACTGGCAATATTCTCTTGTGTTTACAGATGTTTGGTCCCGGCTGGCTTTGTTACTCAACTTTGAAACGGAAAAGTTTTTACTGTTTACCGTTATCGAACCTCAAGTTTATTTTATTACTGGCCAGCTCTTTTGTGTATTGCTCTGGTTAACTGGCGTGAAAAAGAGAAAATGGTTTTTTGTTGTAGTGTTGGTGTAACGTTTTGATTTTTAAGTATACGTGTAGAGTAAAAAAAGATGAAAGGTGGATTCGTTGAACGTACTTTTGTTAGATTTGAGGTTATTTGATAAAAAAATGCATTTTTTATTTAGTGCTTAGTTTTTTTTTAAGTGATTTATATTATAATGAGATATAAATATGAATAAAATTAAACATAGTTCAGCAGAAGCAACTCATTTAAATTTAATCATTAACGACACCGCAGTGACGTAATTTAGTTTCTTCAAAACATCAATCATAAATAAAATAACAGTCGCTGCAAAGTCGTTAAAGTTTGTTATAAGAATCGGACGGCCTTACAGATATCCCTGCAGATTCCAAATAGTCTCCCAAACTAAAAGAACGGAGCCTTGAAATAATAAAGCAAAAACCTATTAAAGCAGGTGTTCCATTTTTAAGCAAAGTCAATAGTCTATCTTGGCTCCGGGATGTGTTCTACCTGAGAGCTTCAGACAATGTTTACAAAAACCCTCGTCTTCTAAGCTTTGCTGAAAATTTCAAAAGAGTTCCATTGAAAGCCTCCCAGGGCTGCATTGTTGTCGCGAGATTCACGTTTCAGAGAGAAATAGTTTTATTTTTCGACTTTCGCTTTACATTCGACGGGTAAATGAGGACTTTGGGGAACAAGGGAGTTGAATTAATGGCAAATCTGAAATGATCGTAAGGAAAAATGTTCGTGTGATATCTTTTTTCTCTTTGACAACTTCCTGTATAAAATTTTATCGACAGTGCCATATAAACTTCAAAATCGGAAAATTTAATATGAAAAAATATTAATATTGCCATAATTTAAAGAAAAGGCCATGCAGTTCTTAGGATACAAAAAAAAGTTTACTCATAATTGTTATTGACGAACGTACCTTCTAATGAGTTTCATTTAAGCGGTAACCTTATAACGATGCTATAAAAACATTTCCCAATAAGTGTTCAAATAAATATCATTTTTTAAACACCTAAACGATACAGACATCAAAATATCAAAACAATTTATTTTATTACTCTGACTTATTGATTTTAATCAAAGCGTCCGCGTAAAAAGTTCGATTAGCCCGGCTTAACTGCGCAATAAAATTCGCAAATTCAATCAGCGCGTAAAATATACGTATTCTATAAAAAAATGTTTGCAACACCTGACTGGACTGTTGCGATAGGGATTGAAAACATTTTTATGGTGTGATGTTATATATCAAGTTTCAATATGTGGCGAGGACGTGGGTCAGTGATTGTTAAACATTGTGATCCAAGCACGTAAAAGAGGCATAAAAACGTGAAGGGGAAGAGGTTTTTCCTATTAGGGTCAAACAATGATTATGAAGCTGGAGCAATTTAACCTTTAAATAAGTCCTTTATTACACAGCTTAAGACTTCATTCGCCTAAAACATTACATATTTTTTGTTGTTTTTAAGATTTTACATTTTGTAACGCTGAAAAGGAGATTATTAGAGATTATAAAAGATTTAACGGTAAAATTAAGTACACCCAATTAAAAATGATTTTTATTTTTATTTTCACAATAAAATATAACGCTTAAAGCTCGTTACATCTTAAATTTTATCACTCTTTTGAAATTGAAGTTAAGAATAATTTCAAAACAAATAAAAACATTACTTAAAAAACTTTTTTAGATAATGGTTTTATTTGTTAATTTTCATAACATAACAAGACCTCATCCTCACGCAAGATCGGAACGCCGCCTCAAAACGTCTCTCCATGTAAAATGTGAGCGAACTTCTGAACGCGCTCTGAATACTTACAACCAGTAAATGCAGATCAGTTTGTTTATATCGGAAACTTGGGCAGTATACTTTCTTCGGCAGTTTGTTAGGCAGTAACAGTGTTAGAGAGGCCACAAATCATACCTGCCAAGTTTTGGGCTGCGTAATAAAAAGGACGTGAGACGGGTTTGGTGAGTGTTGGTAAGATATACGGTGATGCAGCGGTTTGCTAGTTAACTGGGTTGTGTTATGGCGTGTTGTGGTGATACAGAATTGTAGGATAAACGAAATGGGGTTTTAAATGCTAGGTGGTTTTTGAGTGGTGACAAATTAAAAGGTATAAGATACAGAAAAATAAAATAAAAATATGATAATGACATAAAATAATAATAAAATATGTTGAAGTGTTGAAAAATTAAATTAAACTCAACGTTCATACGACTGCAATTAGAATTTTGTAATGACTGAGTCATTATTTAAACCAATGCATATAGATATATTCAGTATGTTTTTATAACGAATGGTCTCTAATTATATTATTGAAAGATGTTTACAAAACTCTTACAATTTTTATAAAAATACATGTTTTTGTTTCCAACCATCGAATATGAAACTCCTTGAAAATTCACTTGCGGCGAAACTCAATAACTTACTAACCTCCAAAGCCTTGTTAAATGAATAAGTACGATAATCCCGGTTTTTGCGTCTGAATAAACTAATGTTAGATAGCCGTTTATATCAAAATGATAAAAGTACGTCACTAAAACCAAACAATCAGTTTCCAATTAGATAGGTTTAACCATAGTAAAAATATTAAAATCGGCCATTAGTGAGTATGAGCTAAGAAAAACCTCCTACGATAAAAACAAGACAAGATCTTAGACACAACTATTATCAATAATCGTAGGTATATCAAGGTAATAATCTTCTGCAGCGTTTTAATCTTTTACAAAAACGGTAATTTTAAATCTTTTACAAAAACCTAACATTTTATTAAATTCATCCTCTTTTATACTGCACCGTATTATACTCCATCCTTACACGTGTGAAGCGACAATACCCCGTAACTTGCTTCACGGTAAAAGGCTCTCGCGTTGATTGTGTAACAACTGAACCTCGTAAGAGCAAACTTTCTGGAACTTTCCAGTAATTTCGCAACCAAATTGAAAATTATTCGACGCACAGACAACGTGCGGGCAAAGCGAGTTTTAAACGCTGCAGAGAAGTGTTGGCAGAGAATTAAGATTTTGAATTTTGTGCTCGAGTAATTTTGTGGAGGTGGACAAAGCCTTATGTTGTACAAAGAGATTTATGTAAAAATTGTGGTTAAATTTAAAACTAACCCTTTAGTTAATGTTTAATGGATGAGTTTTTTGCTTTACTAATTTCAATGAAAGACCAATGAATACTTAAATAATAAATTAAGCAAATGAAAAGATTAAAATAACAAGTTTCTGACATATTTGCGCTTCTGTTGTCTAGTTTCCCAAGAACATCGCATCAAACTTTACACAATCTTGATTATCTTTAGATAGAAAATAAAAGATATATGGTATCAATTGAGATAGATACAGATGTCATATAAAACTAAAGTTCTTGTTGTTTCTAGAAAACAGTACAAAATCAATTCATACTTGTATAGGAGTCTATAGAACATAGTCCCATGATCGTATGTGCGTCCCGGTCGCAACCTTCTAATCGGATCAACTCGAAGAGACGTACAGATTTCTGTGTTATAAGGAAACAATATTTCAAATACTTTCGTAAAAAGGCCATGGCGCTGATTCTGTTACCCCTTAACTAAACTAAACGTTATGCCGTTACTATTTAGTACTAAAATAGGTATATCATATCAAAATGAACGAAATATACTGAAGACTATATTGTATGTCATCTATGCAATAGCGATTCGATTTTTAAGTTATGTGTAAGATTTTTTTTGGAAATGACATTAAAAACCAAAAAAAATGTATTTAAATTTCAAGATTACTTACTTAAGGTAGCTATGTTTAGCAAATTAAATGTTGAAGGAAAAAAAACTTATAAACAGGAAAATTGAATAGTCCCCTAAGAGACAGACTTGAAGAATTCTTTCAATCAACTCTGTAATAAATTCATAGTAAGTATATTTTCGTTTGCTAGTGCACTTTATAAATCTAGGTCAATGAAATCGCTATGAGTTTTGAGTCCCCAGTGAGTGTCATCTTGAAATATGCGGCTTAAAATGTCACATCTTTTGATTGTATGGAACTTTTAAAATGATTGCTATTTCACAAATGTTATTAAAGTTACCACGAAGTTTTCCTAGTAGTTTAAAAACAACTCTATATACAACCTTTAAAGAAAACCTACTTAAATTCATATCCATAAAACATCATCCCCTTATATTTATCGAGAGCAAATAGCACAGGCGATTTTCCGAGTATTTCAAATAAATATCAATTCACATCCATTTCTAATGTGTACCATTTAGTGCGGAAGGAAGCAATCCGTAGCAGCCCGACTACGACGTAGCAGCTTCGTAGCTCGTAGACGATTGCTTCGTAGTCAAGTATTTTATAAATTGCACAATGGATTAGGAAACATTTTTTTAAGCAAACATTTGTGAGCTTCTTCTTTATTACAAAATATTTTATTTTCTAACCTTTCAGTTTTTTTTAATACCACAGTCACGGGATACCAAGGTGTTTAAGGTCTGCATATAGTAAGAACAACCAACAGACCAAAATACAGACAAACTAAGACAATGTCAGAGATTTTTGCAATGCATACGGAATAAAATATAATTAATTAAAATTATTTTAATTGCAAGTTATGATTTCTTAAACCTTAAAAGTTAAAATTAACTATATTTCACACATCACGCCACCGACTTAAATTACCACGACCAACCAAAAACATATTCCACGTTCAAAAATCGCCGCCACATTAATTCCGTCGTTCCGCAGGTCGCGTTTTACCGAACCCTATTACAAACGAGAATGATTAATGTGTACGGAACTAGAATTATGTCAGATGAGCCGCGGGATCGGGGCCGAGTTTACCATAAAATATGTGCGGCTGTGACTAGAACTACACGGGTTTATAGACAAACAAATTTAATGAAGCTTTTAGTCGTGGTGAAGTATTTTTAACAAAATAAATAAATCTCCAGACTAACACACCAATTATGTGGCCCTAAAATAAGTTGCAGTAAGCACTTGTGGTATAGGAATCATAATGGACTAGGGGAGAACCTAGTTACACCCAGACACGAGCCAATATCGAAAAACCATTTTAACGACATTGACCCGACCCGGGGATCGAACCCGGAAGCATCCGCTTAGCAGTCCGGTGTATATACCGCTGCACCACAACTTTTGAACAGATGACAGTGTTCGGGATAGAAAGGCAAGACAGGCTGGACTATAATTTGGTAGAAGATAGTCTATACTATAGCGAATAATATTCTATCTATGGTATATGACGTTCCTTATATAGTCTCGAACTATGTAAGACTGAGTAGTTACAGGTGGAGACAAAACGTCTTAAATCTCTGGAGTTGCTCTAGTCTTTGTACTGCAGGTGTGTGCTCGCGCCGAGACAAAAAATGATTTTATTTTACTTCTACTTTTGCTTTTTAATTTTTTTTTCCTAAACAAAACAATTTTTTTTAGAAACACCATCTATACTTACCAAAATATAATTATATATTTACACAGAGTTTTTTTGCAACAGATCGTAAAAGACTGAGCCTGAATTTATTTACCATGTCAAAACTCAAACTAAACCAATCACTAGCTGCTAGTCTCGTGTGGCCGACTGCTCTTCTCAGTAAATATTTTCCTTTACCCCGATGAAGGATGGGAGAAAGCTGCCAGTTCATCTTTTCGCTAAACTGTTACAAAAATATGCTTTCCTTACAGAGAAAATTGTTTGCTATCTTTATAGAAATACTAGCTTTCCGTCCCGCGGTTTCACCCGCAGTCAAATTACATTTCCTGAAAGAATTTCAAAAAATTTTCTTACTGCTCATTTAAATCATGTAAGGTACGACTGTACAAATATAAATAAAAATATTTTTATTTCAAAAAAGGCCTAATACAAAAATATTTTTAACTTAATCGGAATATAAATAAAATCTAATCATAATCTAGACTATTTAAATATTAAATGCCCAATTGAGCCTATGATGCAAATAAAATAGATCCCTGCCTTCAGAACTAGTGTGAAACTGTGCCCAATATCAAAGCCCAAACTGTACAAAATAGTCAGTCAGGACTTGTTATTTAATAAGAATAGATTATTTATAAACCACAAGAAAAAGGAATGTTTCATTCGCATCCGAAGCCGTGGTAGTAGTTGTAGTCGTAGTCGTAGTAGTAGTCGTAGTCGTAGTCGTAGTCGTAGTCGTAGTCGTAGTCGTAGTCGTAGTCTTAGTCGTAGCTGTATTTTTATTATTATTTAAATAATAATAATAATATTATTATTGTATGTTTTTTATGTTTGTCTGTCTATTTACTCCTTTAGCACGTAACGTACTTTAATGCAGTTTGCGTTATCGTTTGAGTAATTGTTTACACTTATAGCTTAGTGTAGTTCATTCACTTATTATTTCCATGATTACCCAACACTGGTGCGAAATTTCGTGTCATTATCAATATAATTTGCGTAGATAGCTAGGTTGACAAAATGCCAACTTTATTTACATAATAAAACTGTTGA
This sequence comes from Emmelina monodactyla, assembly GCA_916618145.1. Classification (NCBI taxonomy): domain Eukaryota; kingdom Metazoa; phylum Arthropoda; class Insecta; order Lepidoptera; family Pterophoridae; genus Emmelina; species Emmelina monodactyla. The sequence goes on from OU745300.1 coordinate 2,513,845, forward strand.
TAAAAATGAATATACTTATAGGCATCATTAAATTTTCAACTTTAAGAATGAAAAACGGAAGAAATTAATCTAATGCGTTTACAAAAAAAATATTAAAAAAAAAATAGTTTTAATATTATAAAGTATAGATAATAAGCCAATAAAAACTACAATATTTTTCTTCATGTCAGCATCGCGCAAAAACACATACCTAATTATTAGTATACCTACAAACAGCACTAATAGCTCATCACATTTTTTCCAACTCTTGACAATAACCGAAACTACAAGAGACCAATAACGACGGTTCTTACTGCTTATTTATGTTCTTTTTTATTCATCTCTTTCAGCAAGTGACTAATGATCAACCATTAATCAGAGGAAGGCCTTTTCATGCGATATCCCCCTTTCATGGAGTAATTCAGGAGAGTTCTGAAAGGGAATATTTCAGTTACGTTTCATGGCTGTGCTTAGTCTCTGTCCATTGATTTGAGTTCTAAAAATGCTTTATGTTTTTTTTTTTTTTTTATGTGATATAGGTAGCAAACGAGCATGCGGGTCACCTGATGGTAAGTGATCACCGCCGCCCATGACTACCCTCAACACTGTAGGTGTTGGGGGTGTGTTGCTGACCTTTAAGAAAATATATAAATAAATAAATAAAATTGGGCACCGGATACCGCACTCACCGAACGAAACGCAGGAACATCGTTCCTACTTCACGTCGGTTTCCTGTGCGACGGTGGTATTTCACCGGTCGAGTCAGCCCAGCAATCGCTGCAGACAGAGCCTGTACGGTCTGGTGCCGTACCAAATGAGTGCTATAGAATAAAACGATTAAAACCGATTTAAGCGAGTGTATTCACCGAATGCTTGTTGAACACTAAATTATAATTCTTTACATCGTAAGTACCACGCAAAGTCTACAAATCTAAGTAATTAGGTTATTGCTAAGTAAGGTGTTTGGTTGTTAACCGAACATACTCCCGACCGCGAGAAAGGATGTATATAGTCCTTGCAGGATTGCTTACTCTTATAAAGAAGTTAACTAATAAACAATGCTTTAAAAATAAAGGATATTATATAAAAGAAAAACTAATCAAAAATGCTAAAAAGTACTTAGAGTCCCAAGAAGTAAAATTCTAAGTAAAATTCTAAACGGTGTTCTCTACGATACTAAATATTTTGCGTTTTGCGTGACGCGGCGGGACACTTCGCGCACTATCATTATTTGTGTCTTGCACTGCACAATTAACTGCACTATTGATGTGAGTCATTTCTCTGATCTCCGGCGACACGACGAGGTGGCGGCGCGCGCGCGGCCGGCAGCGCAGCCACGCCAGCGCGGCGCCGCCCGCCGCCAGGCACGCCACCGCCGCGTAGCTCACCACGTACTGGTGGATGTCATGCTGCGACAACTCCTCCCCTCCCTCGCCTGCTGCTTTCATCTCTTTGATATCGTTTGCTAAGCTAATGATGGAGTTATTGAGAGAGGAACCGATCTCGTCATCGTCGTGGTGTAAAGGTAATGACACGTTCATGATACGATTCAGTTCAGAAAGAGTTGGGATAAAAATGTTAGTCTCCACATTGATTTTGTGAAATTTGTGGTCATGTGAGTACAATGTTACATCGTGACTCTTTATTTCGCAGTCCGGTCCAAGATGTAAAATGCCAGCTCCATGTATTAGTTGTGTACTCACTTCCTGCTTACAAAGGATCCTGTGTTGATACGGTTTACAGATGCTGAACAAGTATGATGAAGGATCGTTCATGGCCATCCATTTGTCCTGGCAAATTGCTTTTTGCACCTTACATTTGCCACTCTCATTATTTAAAACACACAGTTTTTCATCAGTGTTTAAATGATGAATCGGTGTCTGCAGCTGACATAAATAATGCTGATATAGCTCGTAACACTGCTGTAATTCATAATTTGTTACTAAAATGTATGAATCTTTTCTCAAATTAATTGCTATATAGTCAGATAGTGGAACAGCTTGAATTTCAAAACCGTCAACTTGTTGTGGAATGCTCATTATTTTATAAAGTTCAAAATAATCTCTGCTGACTAATGGAATTGTTATTTCAAACATTAGGTAATTTTTCGTCAGTCTGCTTTTTACCTTTAACAATTTATAAATATTATATAGGTCAGTGTTTGTATTTTCAATAGGTAATGAGAGATCCTTTGCCAAATGGCTCATGATGTTGGTTAATTCATCAGCTAGTTGCTTTGGGGTCAACAGATGTATGTTAAACTGTCCGTGATAGATGTCAGTTAGAGTATCCAGTAATGTTTCTTGAATTTGCCTCAAAGACCTCAGCAAGTTAGAAGCCATAAATGCTGACATGAGGAAATCTGTAGATTCTGACATTGCTTGCATATTTCTAGCCGCATCGTTTGTGGCTTTTTCTAAATAATTTAAACGATTGTTTATTAATTTGTGTTGTTTTTCAAAAACTTGCTCGGTTCGTTTCAACAAATTAAACTCCGATTCAATAATGTTTGTTTGATTTCGCCATAAGTTTGCTAAATGATGTTGATTATGTCGAATCAGGTCAATGTCATGTGTATACTTTTCTGCGAATCTTTCGTCCAGTACGCCGAAGAGACTGTTTGCTATGTAACCGACACCATTGATAAGGCCGCGCTTGAGGCGCCGGGCTTCCCCCACGTATTGCTGCGTTAGTAAAAGTTGATTGTAATATTGCAACTCATTGTATTCATGTTCGAGTTGTAGTAGAATCATATTACAACCATTGTTATTAGCGTCACATGTTTTAGAGAGGCATTTTAATATTTTGTTATATGCTAAGTCTCCTTGCCAATACGGCGACATGTCATGATACACTATAAGGGTCCATTTATCTCTTATCAACTGCATTTTTGAAAGAGGGTCAAAGTATATGGATTGATTGTTACTAAAGTTCGATATATTGAAAGAGGCTTTAGTGGGCGTAAAAGTGCACAACATAGTAAATAGCGTAAATACTAGAGAGGTGACTGAAAAAACATGTTTCTTTCGCGTTGATGGTTGCTGCTTTGCTTTATTGCTGGCAAGTTCTGATTGCTGATGCACTTCATTTTTCTCTAAGGTTGCTTTCGACGAGTCTATGATTGGTAAAACTGATATTTTTGTAATAGGCCTTTTAATGATACCGTTCTTAGTCTTGAGGCTCACGACTCTGACTAATCCATCGCTACCGGGGTGAGCATCTATAACTTTTCCCATAGGCCACTTTCCGGGAATGCTGTTGTCGTGAATGATTGCTATGTCCCCGACGTTGATGTTACTTTCTGCTTTTAACCATTTATTTCTGGTGGTAAGTTGTGTAAGATATTCCAATTTCCATCTCTTCCACAGGTCTTCACTGAGTTTTCGTAACATCTCCCACCGTGTCCGGGCATCTTCTTGATTTGCTATGACAGTTAATCCTGCGCGTCCTGTCAAGAAATGAGCTGGAGTTAAGGATTCCAAATCTTCTATATCTTCGGTCAATGCACATAACGGTCTAGAGTTTAAGCAAGCTTCAATTTGGGCAAGAAGCGTTGAAAACTCTTCAAATGTTAACTTTTGATTTCCTATTACACGTTTTAGGTGATGCTTCATACTCCGAACGGCTCTTTCCCACAGTCCGCCTGCACTAGCCCAGGTCGGTGCATTAAAATGCCATTTGATATTCATTTCGGCTATCTCGGATTGCAGGTAGGTATCTTTAAACATTTCGCTCATTTGCTGTATCTCTTCCTGGATTATTCTGTTTGCTTTGACAAAGTTAGTACCGTTGTCGCTATACATATTGACTGGCGTGCCTCGTCGAGCGGACATTCTCCGTAAGGCTGCTAAAAATGCTGAGCTGCTTAGGTCGGAGGCAAGCTCAAGGTGTACGGCTTTTGTTACCATACAGATGAAAACGGCAACGTATCCTTTGCTGGTCCTTATGCCTCGACCTTTGCTAGATTTCACTTCGACGAAGCCGGTATAGTCTACTCCCGTGTGGAAGAAGGGTGGGGCTTCGACGACTCTGTATTCTGGTAAGTCACCCATTAGCTGTGTGTGCTTCTGTGGTTCATGTTTTTTGCATGTTACACACTTGTTCAATTGCTTTTTAGTATTGCTTATTCCTTTTATAATCCAGTAGTTTTTTCTTAAATAAGATAAGGTAAGTTTAGCGCCACCATGTATGCTTTTCAAATGTGCTTCTTGTATTAAAAGATAGGTAAGACGTCCTTCGTGTGGAATTATTGCTGGGTGCTTCATATTTGGGTCTAAATTTGCTTTTCTTAATCTACCACCCACGCGAAGGATGCCTGATTTGTCAAAAATTGGATTTAAATTCAAAATTTTGCTTTTAGAGTGAAAATGCTTATAATGCTTATGATAGTAGGTAATATCATCTTCAAACGCGTGCCTTTGTTCATTCATAATTATTAATTTAATTGATGTGTCTAATTCCTCGGGTGTCAAGTGACCGGGTCTTTGACTTGTGTTGTTTGTAAACAATAACTTCGTTGCTCGTAATATCCAGGCTAATATTCGTTTTGCTTTTGTAATAGAGTTGCTTTTTGCTAATATAGTTGCTATAATGTTTTGATAGGTAACAGCTGCTTGGACCACATTCACACGTATATTACGTAATTCTTCACAAGTCGTAATATCTTTCATATGTTGCTTATAGTTTTGATGTTGTGCGAGTTGTTCTGGCCCTCTCCACCATAAAGAGAGTTGTGCTAGTTGTGAAACATACAAACCTCTACTTGCGGAATCTGCTGGGTTTTCGTTGGTATTTATGTAACGCCAGTAGCAGGGCGGCAAGATTTCTGTAATTTTCTGTACCCTATTAGACACGTAGGTTTTCCATCGTCCTGGATCGCCTTGTAGCCAGCCTAGTACAACCATGGAGTCAGTCCAACCAAATATTTGCACGTCTATGTCTCCAAGGCTATTCGTGATTTTTGCTATAAGTTTTGATAACAATTCTGCTGCGCTTAGCTCTAATCGAGGTAGTGATAGTTTATTTGTTTTTGATAAAGGTACCAACTTGGTTTTTGCTGCCACAATTGTTATGGTGTTGTTTGCTGTATTTCGAGCATATACTACGCAGGCTATTGCTTTGGTTGATGCGTCACAGAATCCATGAAGTTCGATTGTATCTGTCTTGGTGCTTCCAATCCATCTTGGTATCTCAAAATTGCTGATATTTTTTAAATCTTCTTTCATTTTGCTCCATTCAGTAATTAATGCTTCCGGAAGTTCATCATCCCATGCTAAGTTGTCTTGCTCCCAAACTCGCTGAAATAACAACTTAAGTTTGACGACAACTGGTGCTAGCCAACCAAGAGGATCGAATATTTTTGATATCTCAGAAAGCAATGTGCGTTTCGTGAGTTTGCTTTTGCATTCCGAACTCTGATATCGGAATTTAAATGTATCTTCCACGGGGTTCCAGCCGATTCCCAATGTCTTTGTTGTGAAATCAGATTTAAAGTTGAACAGTTCTGCTGTTTGTTCATAGTCTAACTTCTCGAGTATTTTCTTGCTATTGGAAGACCATTTGCGTAATATGAAACCTCCTAATTTTAATAATTGGCATAGTTCAACGACTAACTCTATAGCTTCTTGTTCTGAAAAACATCCTCCACAAAGATCGTCCATGTAGAATTGATTTTCCAGTATTTTTGATGCTTTAGGGAAACGGTTGCGTTCGTCTTGTGCTAACCTTTTCAGGGTCATCATTGCTAAGAAGGGTGCCGCTGTTGTTCCGTATGTGACAGTGGTCAATTGGTAAGCTTGTAGTATTTCATTTGGCGTTTCCCTCCAGACTATATTTTGCAACCGTTGATCTTCAATGGATACATGAATACACCTAAACATTTTTTCAATATCAGCTGTGAACGCAAACTGATATGTACGCCAGTTAATAATTAACGACTGAAGGTCCTTTTGCAGGTTGGGCCCTTTGAACATTAAATCGTTTAAAGAACTACCGGTCGTGGTTTTAGAGGAGGCGTTGAAAACTACCCTCAGCTTTGTTGTCGTTGCTTCTTTTCGCTCCACACCGTGATGAGGTAGAAAGTACCTCGATGAATCTGTATTTAGTGGACGTGGTTTCATATGACCCAGATGCTCGTATTCTTTCATAAATGCTGTATACTGTTGTGCTAGTTGCTGTTGTCTAAGAAGACGTTTTTCAAGGGCTTTGAATTGTGCTATTGCTAAATGCTCTGATTTTCCTAAACGCTCTTCGAAGTTTGCTTTCATCGGCAGTTTAACTTCGTAGCTACCATCGTCACGTCGTTTTGTGGTATTGTTGTAAAATTCCAAGCAATGTAGGTCATCTGCTGACATATCAGAGCTTTCTGTTATGCTTTCAATCTCCCAAAATGATTTTATATCCTCTAAGTTGTTGATGACTACATTGCAATGAAAGTTCTTTAGGATTGGTCCACACAAAATCCAACCTAAGTATGTCTGCTGTGCTATTGGCTGTGTTTGCTCGTGGCCTCGAATGATACCACCTAACATTATATGTGCATACACATCTGCCCCTAGTAGTAAGTCGATAGGCTTGCTAATGTAGAACTCAGGATCCGCTAGCTGTAAGCTTTCTAAATATTGCCACGTGGGTTTGCTCAGTGTTTGGTTTGGTAGTTTTTTAATAAGACTGTTCATTATTAAAGCGTCCGTTTCAAATTTGAAATCACTGTACATAGATTGCCCAGTGATATTAATTAAGCCTTTGCATTGGTTTTGCTTTTCACCAACTCCGAATATAGAACCTTTGCATTTACGCCTTTTTAACTTAAGTAACTGTGCAGCGTGTTCTGTTATGATTGAAATTTGAGACCCTTGATCTATTAGTGCTCGCAAGACATGTTGAGAGCCGTCGGCTGCAGTTATTTTTAGGTTTGCTGTTGCTAGTATGATTTCCGATGCATCATTTATCGACACGTGACTTGTACCGATCACGTTGTCCGGATTACCCGATGCTGCTGTGCTCGTGCTGGGTTGGTTTGAATTTTGCTTAGCATACGCATCGTGCAATAAACTATTGTGATATCCAGAGCAGCTACGACAGCGTTTTATTGAAAAACACTTATTTTTGTGCTGGAATAAACAGTTTTTGCATAATTTTAATTTCGCAACTGTTTTTAATTTCATATCTGGCCCCATGTTCAGAAACATGTCGCAATGACAAAATTGATGATTTTTAAAGCATAGTGGGCATTTTATATTTGTCGAAATATGCATTGCTTTAGGTTTATAATCGATTGATGGATAATAATTTTGCCTTTTTGCTTGATTGTTATGTTGACCTAGATGCATTAAATGAGTTTTAGGTAAATTATTTTCTTGTTTTCTTCGTGACGATTCTAAATTGGTGAATTTGTGTTCTAGGAAATTCATAAACTCGTGTAGCGTTGGTAATTCTTTGGGGTTGCTGACCGACTCCACGTAGTCGGATAGTGTTTCTGGGTCCAATTTTTGCTGAAGTATATGAACAACTATGGGGTCCCATGTACTTATGTCAATTTCTAGGTTTTTTATACCGTTTAGTGCTTCGGTTACTGTGTCATGCATTTTCTTTACTAAATGATAAGATTGCAGTTGCATTGAAGGCAGACCCATTAATAAATTCATATATGTTGAAAATATTGCCTTTCTGTTATTGTAGCGATTGTTTAGGATTTCCCAACATATATTGTAGTTATCGGTGCTTATAGGCAGATGACGGATCAACGTTTCTGGTTCCCCTTTGACCTTGCTTTTTAGGTACTGCATCTTTTGGGCGCCTGATAGTGAGGGGTTGGAATGTATCGTCTCGGTGAATAGATCTTTAAATGAGACCCAGTGCTGGTAGTTTCCGCTGAAAACTGGGATATCCATTTGCGGAGTAGTTTGCTGTCGGTGTGCTGTGGACCACAACTTACCGTTCAGGGACTTAATCATATTATAAAATGTGATTTCATGTCTTGAAAAAAGTTCCTGATAGACGTCGTCTTGCTCTTCCATAGTCCCTTCTATCTCCCAGTGAAGCGCATCAATAGTTGACCACCGAGATTGTAGCATTTTCAGAGAATATTCGAATTCCCATTTTTCATTAATATTCTCTATATCGATGTTTTGAACAGTCCGGGTAAATGCTTTAAAATTGACCGTTTGCTTTTTGATCAGTTCAAGCTTCAGATTGTTGGCGGCTTGTTTTATGGAGGAAGAACGAGGCTGATCAATCGGTGCTTGCCCTTGCTGTGTTGCTGGTTCCATGATTTTGCTTTTTTCGGGGACAATAGGGCTTTGGATCTGCGGTGAACTAATTCTGGATGTAGGTTGAGGACGAAGTCCACTTGTACCTGCCTCCATCTGGTGTTCTAAAGCTCTTTTGCCCTCGACGATATGAGTTTTAGTGACCTCATACAACCGATTTGCTATCTCATATTCCGAGTTGAGAATGTACGGATGTTCTTTTATCTCCTCGTACTGACACAGTTGAATATGATTGTTTTGAAAATCAGACCACAAATTCTCAAGTGTTACTGATTTTCTTTTGAAGTAATCGGGAGACGACTTTCTCTCTGAACTATCTTTTTTTAGATTGATAAATAGACGATTGATTGCGTCATAAGTTGTTTTTTGGTTATCAACAAGGTTGTCTAACTCCATCACGCTTAGAAAATTGGAAAGCTCTTACTTGAACTGCTGCTACTGCTGCTAACGCGACGAGCTCCCTCCCCTTTGACGAGAAGAGAACGTGTCCCAAATAAATGTTGCCTCTCGATGAAGACGTGAAGATTTGCTGCTGGCTGAAGGCAAGTAGCCTCCAAGGTTTGGTGCTTGCTGAATACTACTTAGTAGTCTTCAATGTTTGCTGTTTGAAGGCGGTGAAACCTCCAAGGAAATGCTGCTTGAGGAAGTTGAAGAATTCAAAATTGCTGCTGGTTCAGGTTGTATTTAGGCAACCTGTCTTGTCAATGCTAGTATGGTGTCTGTTAAAATAAGTTCCACAAAACTTCACTTTGCTATTTGCACTTGTTAATTTGATTTAAAATGCTGGTTAACAACCGCACTGCACAACACTTTCCCCACTAAACACAACGCGCTCGCGAAGAAAGGTCCCGCTAGTAATCCGGCTCGAAGGACCAATATGTACGGTCTGGTGCCGTACCAAATGAGTGCTATAGAATAAAACGATTAAAACCGATTTAAGCGAGTGTATTCACCGAATGCTTGTTGAACACTAAATTATAATTCTTTACATCGTAAGTACCACGCAAAGTCTACAAATCTAAGTAATTAGGTTATTGCTAAGTAAGGTGTTTGGTTGTTAACCGAACAGAGCCTACAGCTAGACTCTACCACTCAAAAAATGTTTCCACTTTGTGACCGTGTCTTTGGATCACCTGCAATAATTGTTTCAAAAGTATTTTTTATTTATAAGATAGTAAAATTTCAACATACTATGTAATGTTTGAAATTTAGTTTTTTATTGATTAAATAAAAATAAACAACTATTATATTTGCCCGAAATGAAAATAATTGAATCTTTTGTCTACGATAACAATTTTCAACAACCCGTAATAATATCAAATGATAAAGTTCAATGACCGCTACCTGGAACTCGTCTAATGATCTGTAAAATGACTGCAATAACAACACCGTTAAATCTTTTGTTGGAACATCTTATTTATTCAAAATTGGCGCCAACGACCCGAACGAAATGTGTTTGAAAATAGAGGATTTATAACAAGTCTAGACTCGGTTTAGTGCCAGACGCTTTTAAAACGATTAACTCAACCGGATATACTTACTGGAAGCTTACGAGTATGCTTTTTATTTGAAAATGTGGATTTGCTCAACTTACTGGTCAAAATGTATGCACATTTATTTCAGAAAATAAAACTATAGATTGTTGAGTTATGTTAATAAGATAGGAAATATTTTAAACACATTTTGACAATTTTAAATGTAGCTTTCATAATCTTCACTTTATAAGTCTCTCTAGAGCTTTGTAAAGGCCTCTGAAGTAGAAGTAAGAAAAGTGGCCACTCTACTGTTAAAATTGCCCATTGACTTTTGATGTGTCTTGAGGTTAGAAACCAAGACTTGACTGAAGCATGAAGCAAAGAAATAGTCAAGATGGTTAAAACTGACGACTGCAATCAAGCAGGGTAATATACTAAGTAATTATATTAAATAAAATTTGATTTAATTACACTACAACTATGATAAAAAAGATTTTTTTTTTGCAGGAATTGTTGGTCTAGGTAAACCAACTTTTTTTGTAACACCTATGTTTTTCAGCAAATATAATATTTTACAAAATTGTGTTAAGAAAACTTTAAGAACCAAAGTTCCAATTACAATTCTCCAAACTCTGTTCTAACTTGCAAACGTAAGTAAACCAGGAGTTTAAGTATGTAAACTTTGCTCTTGTAATTCTATAACTTACACTCAAAATAGCGGCTGCTTAATTAAAGTAAGAAAAACATAAATAAACGTCAGGCATCCCTAGGGTAACTCTAACAAACAAGAATTAAATTTGCTTGCTTCACTGAACTATGGGCACAAAGGCCGGAATTTATTATTCCTTTTGGCTCCTGCACATTGTTTCAACAATTTTGGAAATGTAAACTTGATTGTTAATTATTCTTAAGCGGATATTAATGGATCGTAACATTATCTGACCACTTCGGTGGAGTAATAATTGAATATTTATTTATTTATTTGAATGGATAACCATACAAATATTTGAGTAGGTACGTATTCTTAATGGGGTTTGTAAACAAGATTCTTTTAGTCTAATTCTATATTTATTTGGAATTTAAAAATTTCTGCAATGCATAAACCTGACTCTTATCAAGCTTTGTCACCGGGCTTCTTTGAAATTTAAAATGTTCGAGAAATAATGCGTTTTACTAATCATAAAGGCTCAATTATTATGGAGCGAACTTGCTTAGAATATATTAAAGACTTTTTTTTCGTAGTACTCATTATATGTTTGTAGTATTTTTGTTATTCGAAATACAGAGCCAATGAGGTAAAGCATGTGCTATTTTAGACTTGTTTCATAAATATTGACTAAAACCAAACATTGCCGTTTTTATATTCGATGCTAGTTTATTTGAATCGGTTTGGTAGTTTTGGAGTTAATTGGTTACAAACAAATAAACTATTTCTCTTTGTAGCCCAATATATTTAACTTGTTTAGTTTATTTCGGAAGTTTGGTCGTTTTACCTAGTTTATTTTACTAGATCAGTATATTAAAATATATGCTTAATAAACAATTTGTATGAGCACTTTATTTTGTAATTTTCCGCTGTTCTTACTCGGAATTACACCACAGAGCTTCCCATGAAAGTTTAATATTGCGTCCACATTTTATTTTATGTAAATTACCAATTATACTTAACGAGGCTTGGTAAAATATCTTATTTCTGAAATCACCGGGTTACGCAAAATTACAAGCACTTGTGTATTGAAATATTAAACAATCACAGTTATTATAATATCAGCTTCAATAATATAAGTTTATCCACCACTCTGAGCCAACGTTGTGGATTATGGCTCAGTTTCTTTCGCTATTAGAGAAGGAAGCCTTTGCTTCACAAGAGGAGGCTGTTATTATTTTATATTTAAATTAATCTTGCTAACGAGAATAGAGAATAATTCCAAAATAAGTTGTTTATTAGTTTTATTTGTAGGTACTTATATCTTTCACTCAGCAAAGGCATTATGATTATAATAGTGTACCTAAGAGCCAGAGAGTGACTTTTTATCCCGAAATTGTACGATCCATGAATACAAAGCTGCGGATTACAGCTATGTAATAAAAATGAAGTGGTCAAGTATTTTATTTGTATGGGTTGCTAACAGCCTACATTATAAAAATAAATTGGCTTATGATATCTTAGGGCCACTTATTATATACAAGAATGATTAGATGCAATACAATTATTCAAGAAAAAAAAAACTGATTGATTGCGGGACACTTTTGAGTAAAATAAGAATCTATTTCCTTAAAGTACTAATAGAAGGTAGATTGTATTTTATTAATCACATGCACAAAATAGTTCATTAGATGCGTTAAGCATACAAACATTTAATAAAAACAAACACTACATCTGGTTCAAATTGTTTGTTTAGTTTTGCATATTAATAGCATTTCGATATTTTAAAACATGTCTCAGCGTCAAAAAGCAACCACAGTATTTACCTTTTTTATAATAAAATTTATTAAAAGATTTATTGGGTTGGCAATACTCTTTGGTCTGTGCTTTTTAAAAAGTTATCTGTCAGCAGCGTATACGTTTGGATTGAGTGATCTTCACTTGTCATCCTTTGTTGAAGGGACGCCGCCGGTTTTAAAAAACAATTGATGGCAAAAGAGAATTATTTAAATTTTATATCCTACATAATCTTTGCATATTTTGTGCGAGCGTAGTTATCGATGTGCTGGATTTAAATCCGGGTCTGCAGTCCAATTGCCGTTGATGATTATATTTCATGTAAATCTAAGCAACTCGAGCTTAGCCATATTGATAAATTGCAGCTTATTATTTATTTATTTGTTGGACATTAGGGCGGCCATGTTAGTCATATTAAATAAAATAAAAAAAACTGTAAATTGTTAATCTGTCTAACTTTATTTTTCATCTCCAGAATCCTTTAAAACTTAAGCCTCGTAAAATACGCCTGTGACTTCATTATATAAAATATATTAAAAAATGTAGCCAGTAGCAGTAAACATGATATTGTTGAAGCAATGCTAAACAAAACACCCACTACCCTACTAGAATAGATTACGTCATCGCGTGTTTAGAACCTCCCACACACCTCTAGATTTATTGCACCACTAATTACGACCCGCCGTCTCGGTTCAATTGTTTTTCAATTCCACCTCCCGATGAGAAGCAAATTAACTCTGGTTGGAAATATATACCTAAACATAATCGCTATTTATATAACTATATTTCCCGTCTTGTATGGATGTACAAAGGCACCAAATTTTAACTACGTATATAGTTAGATTATATGTATTTTACGAAACATATAATACAAGGTAAAAAGCTGAACAACAATGTGACGATATTGTTGAAATTGTTTCTACTATTGTATCTCTTTACCAATTTACAATACACCAATTTTTCTTTGTGTTTTTTTAAATAAAAATATTCTTCAAATGTGTACGAAATTGCCTTCAATGTGAATATTATTTGTCTTTATCAGTAGCTGATATCGTGCAATTTGTGAAGCTTAGCAGCGTCACCTACAGGGAGATCGTGGCGATTAGCACACAATTGCAATACCATAGGGGCCTGTTTGATTGCAGATATAGACAAAGGTATTTGATATCACGAATCTTTTTATTTTCTTTTTTAAGTAGTTGTTAACTACTTGTTTATTATAAGAAATATATTTTTAAAGTTTGTTGTTTTTTTTCGTGCTAAAACAAAATACTTTTGTTTCTATTTTTAAAAAAGGTTTAGCTAAGGACGCAGTAACACATACCGCAAATAAAAAGTACCTTCATAAAAGCGATACAAACAACCTTAAAAGGGCATAAAATATATTACAAGTGGCACAGACTGACGTAGGAAATCTCGAAATCCTTGGTTTCTTTTGATGTGTTCTTTTTGCTTTCACGGACAATTAAATCAAAAGTGGCATTGTGCTCAAAATGCTACTATTACGTAACAAAGATGAATTGAGGTTTGAATTTTACATTGCAATAAAGCTTATGCAGAATAAATATAAAGTAGGTTTAAGTTTGCGTGGTTTAAACCTCGCTACAGACTAAATTATTCAAAATAAACCTTATTTGTCGAACGCAGTTTTTGGGATTCATATTTTAAATGATTTTGAAAGGCCAGTATTAAATTATAAAATAATACAAGGTCACTTTTAAGAGGATTAAATTTAGTTTTACTAACATACTAAAAATCCAGTTCTGCAATAAACAATATTGTGCGTTTTTTTTCAACTTTTACATTTTAACTAGTTACCTTAACGTAAAGCTATGAGATCGTTGAACACGACCTCATATTATATCTACTGTTTCTATTTTTGTAAGTAGCCCTCATAGTCAGCACCAAGCTACTAATATCTTACGTCAAAGACTAATCCTGGTCATTCGCAACGTACGTTGAAGCGGCTCTGAGGGTCATCAGCTCGGTCAATCCTCTGCCTCTGCGGCAATTACTTGTACGGCCCTACAGAGCGAAACGTGCTTGCGGCACCCCTGAAATATGAGAGTTACAATTGCACAATCTAACATGGCAGTATACTAGTTTGGAATTGTACAATGCAGTTTGTATCGATATTTTTCCTCTACTTTGATATTGATTCTAATTAATTTAAAATGAAAACTCGACAAAAATCGTATAAAAATTTTTAATCACTAAAAACTGAAAGCCACCGGGAATTTACATATATATTTTACAATTTATCAAACAATATAATATATAAACCCCTATTCCCTGTGCCCTAAATAATTTAGAGGTTTTCTCGGTCTCGCAAAAACAAGCAAAAGGGTTTGTTAGTCTACTAGTTTCGCAAAACAATGTTATGTTACGGACGTGGGCGGTTTTTTGCCAACTTTTTGTGGCACCCGCGAGGAAATGCTTGTAACTTTTGAAAGTATAAAGTAGTAATAACCGATACTATTTTTTACTTATATTATACCTTTCTTTAATAAAGCGTTGTAAAAAAATATAATTTATAACGTAGTTATTTTAGTAATAACGTTCGAAAATGTAGGATTTCGAGTTTAGTTTAATTTTACTTAGTTTTCTTCTTGTGGTCTATAAGGACATGCGACGTAAACATTTCAAGCTTATTTGTTTCACTTGCAGTTACTGTTGATACATAAGATCTTATTGTATGTGTGAAAGAGAGAAATTTTGAGTTTCGTGTTTCACGTCTACAAAAACAATGACTTGATCAGTTTGCACGGATCAAATTTCTTCTATTCTGAACTTCGAGCAAAGCAGGTCTTTCGTACCGTAATACAATCTACTAAATCAACTTAAGCCAGCTTATTTAATTAGCATTTTGTCTCAATGTTTATATAATTTCAAATCAATTGTTTAGATAGTGTGTAGATACAACATAAGAAAAATCATTCTTAACTTTTTAACTTCAATTTATTCTTCCCCTGTATCAAAGTGAAATAATGAATGAATAAATCAACAAGAAGAAGATTTAATACAATTTCATTTGTGTAAATAAACGTTAATTTTCTGAATTTCGGCTAATTTTCCTGAAAAGAGAAGCATTAAGGACTTGTTAATGGTCCATTATTTTCAGTAAATTTTACTTTGCATGTTCGCAAGACTAATTGCATCTTGTGTTTATGGTGGCTGGTTGATTTTCTTTGATGTTATTAATTTCGTTGGAAATTGTTCATGAAAGCAAATATAATAGTTACTCAGTTATCAATCACTAGTGGCCGCCCCCGACTCCGTTCGCGTGGAAGTCGGTTTCCCGTAGGAATTAGAAGTTTTCCCGCGGTAAAAAGTACCCTATATATTATTCTGATGTATAGCCTATATTACTGTAAAGTTTCGTCAAAAAACATCCAGTAGTTTTTACATGAAAGAGTAACAAACATCTATACATCCATTACTCACAAACTTTCACATTTATAATATTATAGTAGGATGGTATCATGAACCCTAGGACTGCCTCCTTTTAAAACCTCGTGTAATTTGTAATTTTGATAGATTCCATAGGTTTTTGTAAGAATCTTGATAAAAGCAACTATGTTGTACGTACTCTAAACAAAGTAAAGTGGAAGTTTTTTTACCTTGAAAAATAATAATACCTAGCTTTCCACCCTGCGGTTTCTCCCGCAACTACATGGTTTTTCCCGTGGCAATATCTTACGGAAAATAAAATATAGCCTATGTTACTAGTGAAAGAAAGTTTATAGTGAAAGATTATTTTTAAATCGGTTCAGTAGTTTCGGAGCCTATTCATTTCAAACAAACAACCAAACAAAAAATCAAATCTTTCCTCTTTATAATATTTGTATAGAAGTATAAATAAATAGCCAAACATTGTTCAATAAAGTCGAAGTTTTTGTTGTATTAATAAATCTATTTTTTTTCTGAGCTATACACATTATTTACAACTACATCCACAATATTGTGTTGAGTAGATTCATTAATAATGATTAAGCCACTACATACGTCCCACAAATCAGGCACAGCCCCTCTTCTCGATGATTCAGGGATTTGAGTATTTAATGATTGTAATCCTACAAAATATCATCTATTACGTATGTTACTTGTGACGTTTATCCTCACCAAACACGTTTAAAGTAAAAATAATTGCAAGGTTCAAATAAAATTCGTGGCAGTTCAACCCTTTGGAGGGATAAGAAAATTAGCATCAATGTTTTATAACCCGTACCTATAACATACTTTTACACGGGTAAATACATATCTACGGTAAATACACAAAACTCATTTATGTCCAAACAATTAACAAAACAAGCGAACATCTCCGAGTTTCGGAAGTGAGTTGTTTCCTTCAAATAGAATAATCCAATGGCTGACGCGAAGTTTCTTTAAGTCAATTGGTTCGTGTTGAATTCCACATCTTACCTCAGGAACCGGAGCGGCTGCCCCCAAAAATCTCGTTAAAACTTTGCAACTTAATCAATTCATGCATTCCGACGTTCACAAATCAAAGTTGGGAGACTCTGTAGATTTGATAGGTTTATGCTAATCAGGAATGAAAACGATAATGCTTTGCAATGGCTTCAGCGTTGATATTTTCCTGCTATATTTTTTTGGATGGTTGTATTTGGTAGGATTCTCGATTTCCTTAAATACGTAATGATGTATAAAATCTTGGCCAGATTAATATCAGTGTCTTTTTTTTATTTAATTTGTAGCTTCTTTCCATCCTTTTAACTTTTATCTAAAATTTTATTTGAAGATTTTGAAATTCTTGACAAAATATATAAAAAGACAACCTTTTAAAAAGTAGATTTACCAGTCGAAAAATTTCAAAGTTAATAAAAAAATCTGGGGAACAACCATAATGAAAAGAAAGGGCGATATTCAATTAATTGAACCAGCAATAAACCCTCTCAAAGGTCCATGATATACCCCAATTAATTACTAAAAGCTTTAACAGTAAATTGGTGCATCATTGAGAACCTTCATCGATTTATTAACGGATATTCTCTCATATTATTTAAGATTCAAAGTAATTAAGAGATTTATTAATATATCTTATTGTAATTTTTCACACCATTCCTTAAACAGTTTTTTATTCTTTTCCATATGCCATTTTAAACGTTTTAATTGGATATTTTTTTATTTTATCAAAATAGCATTTCATTTAATCAAATGTCCAATCAAGGTTATAAATTAAAAACACGTCCAGTAAAGTTACCCTTTACTTTCAAAGCCGTGTTAAAGAAAGTTAAATGTTCTTAATTTGGTCGGGTAATACCAACCATCGTTTCTAGTTAATTGGTGCCAATTTAATTGGATTCAATCCAAATAGAGAGCTGGGAAATGACAAAAGTGGTAAGTTGGAATACTTGATTACGTAGAGTTTGTAGCATTCGAAAGGTTTTTAAGGTTTTGCGGCTAACTTATCTTTGATGTTCCTTTATTTATAAAAAAGCCTTTGCCCGCGGCTCCGCTCGCGTTAAATTCGTAGTAAAACCTCTTTCCCTATACTATGCATTATACATATAAACCTTCCACTTGGATCACTCTATCTATTAAAAAACCCGCTTCATAATAAGTTGCGTAGTTTTAAAGATTTAAGCATACATAGGGACTAAAAAAGTGAACTTTTTTTTACTATGTGGTTATGTCTTCTGAAACTAATTATAAGTTAAAGACTCAAATAAATAGTAAATTTGTTTCCTTTAGGGTGTATGCATTGAAAAGCATTTTTATAAAGACATTTATTTATTTTACATTATTTATTCGTTGCTTAAAATACGTACCTAATAATGTGACTTTGGATTCTATACATTTTAATATAATTTATTTTCAAATTTAATTATGGTATAAACAGCATAATGTGCTTTTGCGCGTGGTACTGGGTATCTTTTAATTAAACAAATTTACTGTCATCATCAATTAAATATTTTGATTTAATTGTTCTACATGCATTATATACAAAAAGCACCGTGCGCAAAAAAATAAACTTATTAACAATTTTTTTTTTAAAAGAACGTCAAAAAATATGTATTTACATTTTGTGAATATTATGTGATTTGTGCTTATTTCCTAAGTACCTCGAAATATGGACAATCTTTTCTTTACTTAAACTTTTTAATATACCCTTATATATGTACAATTAAAACTGTATAAATGTTCATGATAACGTTATAATTGATCGCATGAACTCTTAAATACGAGTATTATGCAAAAAATTGATTAATTTCTGTACTTTTTTCCTAAAGTAACGACAACGACCATCAAGTTCCAAAAGGTCGTGTGTACATCGCGTCTATTCTAAACCCTAACACACATACGATAAGAAACAAAGTAAATAAACATTTGTCTAAATACAACGTAGAGCACCCTTGTTGCATCGCCGCTGGATGTTCACCTGTGGACAAATTAGGCATCTTAAGTATAACCTTGCTTGATCATTTCTACTTTTAAACAGTTGAATACCGTTTTGTTTTTTTATGGTCATCTCACCTGACAATACATGGACGCGTGTGGACGCGGGCGGTGCGTTATTTGGTCCGCAAGTGTATACGCCAGCGTCTTGTCCAGTGGCCCGTTGTACTAGTAAACGACTTGTGCTCTTTATGCCTTTTTCAGTCACCAGCGATATGCCACCGCGTGCCGAGTCAAAGTTTATGACCTAGTAATAAAAATGTTAGTTACATATGTGTCAGAGACAGGGAAATAAAACCAGAGATTCATGTATCTCGTTGTCTTATGTATTTATTTGCAACGTCGGATATTTAGTATTGCATTAGGTTAAACCCTGTTTAAATAGGCTCATCAACTTAACAATAACCAGATATAAAATAAAGCAGTTTTAAAAAGAAAAGACTAACATTTCGTTTTGAATTAAAAATCAATTCAAGGTAGATGTAGACTAATACATCATCAAACATAATCAAAGTAACTCAACCATCCAAAATACCGTGTTATTTTTTTTACAAATACATAAATAAAATGTGACTTCAAAACTCTGATACCCTGTTACTTGAACTATGTGTTTGCAATTTCGAAACGTCTTGGCAGTAAATTAATATCGCAATACCCCGCAAAATCCAAGTTTACGGTTTAATCTGGAACACCTCCAGGGATTAAGAAGCTTATAGAAGTTTGACGTCAGGAATTGAGATAACTGTACTAATCTGCAATGAGTTTAGTTATAGGCAAAATTCGATTATTATTTGGATTGTAATAGAGTTGATGTGTTTAACCAATGGTTGATTTGATGCATAAAATACCTAGAGTTAGGTTTTTAGAATCCAAAAGAGACCTTATTTTAATCGCTGACTTGTGTACGGTGCAGTGCAATATATTTGGTACACATTATTAAAAATATATATTAAAACGTGATAATTAAGCAACAAAATTTCCTAAATAAGCCATTTTTACCTCTTGACATTGCCATTTTTACCTCCTGACATGGAGTGGGATAAAAAATAAAGACGTGTAGGTACGGACATCTTATGTGTCAATTTGTGTCCCAACACCTTCATTATGGTTAAGCAGACTTTGTTTCCTTTAAAAACCTTTCCTTTTTAACCATACTAACCTGTTGTCCATGACTCCACGATATCGAGGTAGGTGGTTCGGGGGTGTGTCTCACAGTACATGTCAAATTGATAGTCGATCCAGCCTGAATAAACAACTCCGCTCCACTGGATATTGACGTTTCAGGCTCTGGAATCAAAGTTTATAATTATAGGCTTACTGCTTTTGTTTGTTCTTTAGTTTATAGGTAGTTAATAATATTGGGTTTCAAGATATTGATTTACTTTAGGTAACAGTGGTTGGGTTGTTATAGGGATCTACAAAGATTAGGTTAAAATAATGAAATCGGATATAAAATGGAAAAAAAATAAAAGCATTGCAAACCTGTGTTTTACAATAACTTTTCTGATATTCAGAAAATATAAGTCAGTTGGAGCTACCCAAAGTCCAAAATAAACGCTTTTTGATATCTTGAAAAATAAAATTCTAATGTTGCACTACGCACCTATATCTATCAGCGAACTCATTATTTTCTTCCGTTTCCTCTGACATAAAAATAAATAAAGCAATAGTCATAGTTTTGTCATAGAGTCATGGAAAAATTTGTCTGGTCTAAAGCCGTTTAAAGTCAGTACTAACCTACGATATTCAAGAAGACGGCGTGTCCTATGGGCGGCGTGGTGGAGATCTGGCACTCGTACTGGCCAGAGTCGCGGCGCTGCGGGGAGCGTATGCGCAGCGCCCACTCCTCGGAGCGCGGCTTGTGCTGCGCCTCGAAGCGCTGGTCCGAGGTGTAGGTGTAGCGGCCGACGGTCAGCAGGTGGATGTCCCGGTGCCGCACCCACGACACCTGCACAACAATCATAGAGTAAAATAACTGAGCGCGGCTTGTGCTGCGCCTCGAAGCGCTGGTCCGAGGTGTAGGTGTAGCGGCCGACGGTCAGCAGGTGGATGTCGCGGTGCCGCACCCACGACACCTGCACAACAATCATAGAGTAAAATAACTGAGCGCGGCTTGTGCTGCGCCTCGAAGCGCTGGTCCGAGGTGTAGGTGTAGCGGCCGACGGTCAGCAGGTGGATGTCGCGGTGCCGCACCCACGACACCTGCACAACAATCATAGAGTAAAATAACTGAGCGCGGCTTGTGCTGCGCCTCGAAGCGCTGGTCCGAGGTGTAGGTGTAGCGGCCGACGGTCAGCAGATGGATGTCCCGGTGCCGCACCCACGACACCTACACAACAATTATAAATATAACAGACTATAAATAAAAAGAAAATAAACTGGAGGCACGTTTCACTCAGCAAGATTTTCTGAAAAAAACGTGCATTATTTCGACACACCTGGAATTCAAGGCTTTGATTTAATTATTAGTTTCCATTGACTAATAACCAAAAATAAGCTCAAAAGAAAAACATACACAATATACAAGTAGTTTTAAAGGTAAAGCCATCATAAACAATAAAAGTCGGTTCCAAAGCATGAATCAACTTGTATTTTTTTCGTTACCAAATGTCAAAGTTCTTTTCGTATCATTACGAAACAGGCTTTCAAAAATTAAAATTTTACACCTTATTATTTTCTTTTTAACCAAACTCTATATATTTTGCAACCTGCTTTTAAAAGCAATAAGGATTTACAATTTAAAATGTTTTCTACGTAAAAGACTCTCTTCATCGTTAACCTACCACAACTCGTTAGCGACTCTTCTTACTGAAAACTAAACTTAACTTTTAAAACTTAAACGTTGATACTGCAAAGACTAGATTTAAACCTGTAGAAGAAAATAGACGGAACACGTCGTTAAACAAATACCTACGATTTCTAATTCAGTATTTTGCACCGAAATGTACTCGTAGTTTAGGAGTTCTAAATTATTAATAGAATTACTTAATAAAATAATTCAAAGTTCTTCTTATATTATAAATGTGTATGATTGAATATTTGTTATTCAGTCACGCATAAACTGAGTGAAGTAAAATGATATTTCAAATGTTTTTTACAGCGGTAAAATATAAAAATCTGACAGAAACAGCCAAGAATAACAACTAGTACCAATAAAAATTATAAAAAGTCTGGCTGTTTTTCCATTTCCATAAAATATTATGATTTGCTTGTCTTGTAATTAACAATACTAAGAGACTTTCTCTCTGATTCTGCAATATTCCTCGCAAACTTCTGAAGAATATCACAACTATAATATTTTCTTATAATTTAGCCCGTCTTTGCAATTAGGTAGCTGAGTTTGAAGTTAAGGTCTGGAATTGGCTGAATGGAAAGATACACCCATTAAAAAGATAACAAAGAAAAACTTCCGGAGGAGCTTAATGACCGATGACAAAGAATATAATTAGTAGTTTATACTTAAGCCACAATATGATGATCTTAAATAAATTTTAATTTAAAACTTTAAATAGAATATTATTTTGAATTGTAGCGTATTTAAGAAAATAATTATCGTGTTAAAAGTGAACTGAACGCTAGCAATTATAGAAAACGTTGGCTAAGAGAACCATTGTGTTATGTTAAGAAACCACAAAAAGATATTAATAATATATATAAAAATATAGGTTGAAAGTAAATTAGTTCCGAGTAAAGTTATGGAAACACCTAAATGACACAGTAAATATTATTTAGAAAGAAGTATTTCCAAAAACATTATGGTGTTTTATTAATCTTAAATTATTCAATACTTTTGAAAAGTCTTCCATCTTGCCTAGTCGATTGCTCTGCCGAGACTGTTGCTCCAAAGCTTTAGTCCTTTGAGTTTGATATTGACACTAATAAAGATATACTTCGCTTACACTCTTTTACTTGCAGCTACACATCAACATTACATTTTAAGTTACATTTTAAATCGCACACACAATAATAAACATTTTTATTTAGGGTATAACACGTAACATATTTCAAATTTATACCACTACCTTATATAGCCACTGTCCATATTAAGCACCCCAGGTCTAAGCTCTCCCAAGTTCCCAGGCTGCCGACACTAGGGCTAGGTCGGCAGCTAACCAAGGGAACGTGAGGGTGTAGGCGCGCCGCGGTTTGTCCCGTCGCGCCTCCAAACTTGAGGGGGCTGCCTCGGTGGCCAGCCGTCGGCGGGCTCGCGGCGAACATGCCTTTACAGGACATTCCCGTGTCCCCGCCATTATACGACGGCCAGAAGGACAACTCCAGGTTTTTAGTCGGTGCGAGTCCGACATAACCCGTCTCCTATCCCTGGAGGGGCGGGTATGCGAAGGCATTTTCCTGGATTATCAAAAAAAAGGTCTAAGCTCTCACCGTCCGATTCTTCAAGTTCTTGACCCTGCAAAGCAGTCTGACCGGGTGTCCCACCAGCCCGGTGATGTTTTTGGGCGTGGTGGAGTCGAAGTAAGGAGCGTCGGCGGCTGACTGCCACTCCTGGAGGTAGTCGGTTCTGAAGTCGCGGGAACCTTCGGTGCTGGAGTACTCGGGCGCTTCGGCGACTGATCTGGCTGGAATGAGGGTATTTTATTATTTATATTGTTATTAGCGAGTTTCATGTTGGCTCGATTGTTGAAGTCTACAGCATATTATGTATGCTAGCTAGGTAAGGAATCACGTCAAAGGTTGCGTGCGATATTGAAAAAGTAACAATTAATATAATTAAAAAATCCTTAAACATAAGTGTATTATAAACGTTTTTAACTTGTTTTAGTGACAATTCATAATCTTTACAATTAAATCTTCCTATGTAATTGAAATAAATTTTAACTCAATCCACCACAAAAGTCTTAACCAATATTGCACTCGTAAAATAAAATAAAAAAACTAACTACGTGCTTATTCAAATTAATTTGTCAACGACTTACATTCGGTGTAAGCTCATTATTTTATATTACATGCGAGTTCTTTATATTTTTCTCCTCATATTTCGTTTTCAAAATCATGATGAATGCATCCGTACATTGAGTAAACAAAAACATGAAAAAAATGAATAGCAAACACTACTCTAAAATTCATATCGTCTGGGGAGCTCTATGAAGGAGAAAAAATGTTGAGGGTGGATTAAAAATATATAACAAGAGGTTCCGTAGATATTAAATTGTGTTTTTGACGTAAAATAAGAAAAATAAAAATTGTATTTTTTAAAATATGTGAGGATGTTAAATTTGAAACACTTCAAAAATTGTCCCCAAATCGGAAATTGACAGCTCTAATTTATGCGTGTTTTTTTTTCAACTTAGACTTTTCTAGCTGACTATTTCCATATAACTCTTATTAACTGGGTTGACATTAATATTACTCAAATCGATCCGCCCGTATAAAAAATGTAATAAAAACCTATGTGTCACTTGTCTAACCTCCTTCTCAACCAGCGATGTATTTTAATTCTCTGCTACAGAACCCTACAATCATAATAAACATGTCATTTTTGTCTTATATCACTCGCTATTCATCCACGTTCTTTTCATTAGGAGATTTCCTTCTAAACAAATGATCAACCATTTAATTAAAAATATAAGAACAGGTCTTCAAATTACGAAATCTCATATTTATCAATATTTCGTTTGTAGAATCAAATCCATGATCTCCAATAATAAAATTAAATAAATCGTCTTTTTTTAAAATGTCCATGAAATAATATCAATAAATAAGAAAGAAAGGAAAATAAATATGTTTTTACTTATTGTCCGGCCACCGAGAGATTGCGTTCCTGACACATTGTGTTTGACATAACGAGGTTACTTTGAAAGGCCGTCTACGAAAACAAACAAAAAGAAAGTCGTCTATTTTGACCCTACAAACAAATAATAAGCATTAAAATGATATTAAAACACACTGATTTTAAATTTTATAACTGATGGCTTACTGTAAGGGTAATAATTACTGATAAAATATGTATTTTTAAAAATGTAAACAACATCATATTTTCGTAGGGATGTGCTAAAAATATCAGTCAATTTTAAAGTTATCAATCAATTGCTAATAAAAAAGCAGAATTAGTAGCTTGTTTATAAAAACACTAGTGTGCGCGCGCGACTCCGTTCGCGTAGAAGTCGGTTTCCCGTGGGAATGCGAAGTTTTCCCGCGGTAAAAAGTTCCTTTAATTCTTTCATACATATATTTTTAGTATCTAGAACCGTTTTCGCAGCGCACGCAACGGAAGCCCTCAAGGATGAATAATTTTCCCCGTTTTTTTATATTTTCCATTATTTCTTCGCTCCTCGTAGTTGCAGCGTGATGTTATATAGCCTAAAGCCTGCCTCGATAAATGGTCTATTCAACACAAAAATAATTTTTAAATTCGAACCAGTAGTTCCTGAGATTAGCGCGTTCAAACAAACAAACAAACAAACTCTTCAGCTTTATAGTTTTTTTCCATCTTGGGCTTAGCTTAAAAATTAACGTTATACAAATATCTTTAATCTAATTATTTACGTTCCTACAATAAAACAATACTGTTTCGATTTTGTTTTTTATTATTTCACCTTGATTTTAACTCGTAACAACATAAAACTATTTTTATATTATAAATAAAATTTAAATAAGATGAGCAAGTTTTTTTTCTGTTGATTGAAAAATAAGTTATCAATGTTGTTTTTTACCCCAACACTAATGGCATGTGTCACAAACGCATTCTCTCGGTGGCCACATTATAGTAAACATACCTAAGAGAAAAAGGAAGCCATGTAGAAGAGATAGCCATAGGGCTGGGTTCACATTGTTCAGCACACGCTCCATTAGGGCCCGATTACATTAACGTATTATCTGAAACAAAGGTACGATCGGTAAGTGTGAATGTTAACTTAATTAAACATCTTTTAGATCGGTTTTCGAACTTTTGTTTTTCGAAATATATGTGTGTATAATGATAGGTTTCTAAAAACAACAATGTCGGTATGTTCATTCATTAACAAAATTTAAGTGGAAAAATATGTGTGGTCCAATAGGATTAGAGGACAAACATACCGACAGGGGCAACTTTGCTTTTTACTACGTAATGAAATAATGACGATATTGTTATATGGTAATGCAGTACAACTTGTTGAAGACTTAAATTAATTTTCGATAAAGACTTGAAAAATAATAAAATTGAGAAATAATATCTTAAATTATAATCTTAATTTTCGCAATAATCGACTTGTAGCGTTAAAAATATACGGTCTTTATTTATTTATTTATTTATTTATAAATTTATGTATTTACACACAATTATACACACTGACAATTATAAAACTGATAACAAAATTAAACGTAAATACATAGGTACTGCTTATTCCAAAAGAAATTTCTTACAGCAGACCTGTAGTTGAAGAAATGGTACGGAAAGCAAATTTTGCGTGTCTACACATACATACTAACAATACATACATACCAATATAAACTACATACAAATAGTTACATATAATTACTTAAATATAATATAGAATACATAGATAAATATGAAAATAATATTACACAAAGACTACATGGAGAGATATAAACTTTTCACTTGTTTCTTAAACAAGGAAATGGATTTTAATGCTCGAATATCGTGGGGCAATGAGTTCCAGAGCCTGACAGCATGAACAGTAAAGGAATAGGAAAAGAAATCAGTGGAATGGGGAGGAACAGACAGTAGATGCATTTTGAGGGGTCTGCAGATCACATTAGGTGGGTTTTTAGAGGTGAAGCGATCGCGTAGGTAGGATGGGTAGGTAGGATTATGGAGTACGTTGTGGAGGAGACATAATATACGAGTGTTCCTACGAAATCGGATTGGGAGCCACTGGAGTTGCTTGCGAAGATGTGATACATGATCGTACTTTTTAAGATCAAAAACAAATCTGATACAGAGATTTTGCAAGCGTTCCAGTTTGTTTAACTGCTCCTCTGTGGCATCAAGGTAACAAGCATCCGCATAATCGATAATAGGTTGGATAAGAGTTAAGGAAAGGGAGATTTTAGTCGCAAGCGGCAGATACCTTTGGAGACACTTCAGCGAGTGGAAGGAGTAGTGAACTTTTCGACTGACCTCGCTGACATGCAAGCCCCAGTTAAGGTAAGAATCTAGAGTAACTCCTAGGTTCTTAGCTGATTCCGCGAAGGTGATCGGCGTACCATTTAGAGTGACAGTAGGTAATGTAGACAAATCAATACGACTGCGCATGCACCTGCTTCCAATAATTAAGGCTTGCGTTTTACGAGGGTTTATGACCAGACCAAAAGACAGAGCCCAGTTAGAAATGCGTTCCAGATCTTCGTTAATAGCGGCAATGGCAACAAAAATATCGGACACAAAACAATGACGGTAAATCTGAAGATCGTCAGCGTAAAGGTGGAATTTGGAAGAGATGACACGGGATACAGAGTTAATAAAAATGGAAAACAGTAAGGGAGAGAGGACACCCCCTTGAGGCACACCTGCAGTAAGGTCAGACCAATCCGAGTTAGACTCATTAAGGCGAACACGCTGCGAGCGGCCACGGAGGTAGGAATCGAACCAGGATAAAGCAGGAGAGGAAATATTCAAGGATTTAAGGATGCCAAGAAGGACGTCAAAATCGACAGAGTTGAAAGCATTACTAAAGTCAAGTAGAATGAGTATTGTAAGGGATTTATTTTCCATGGCCAAGCGAATGTCATCAGACACGTTAATGAGTGCTGACACAGTGCTGTGGCCAGGACGGAAGCCGGATTGTAAGGGATTGAGGAGTTGGTAAGAAGAAATAAATGATGATAGCTGGCCATGCACCAAATGCTCGAGGACTTTGGAAAGAACCGGAAGAATGGAAATTGGTCGGAAATCAGCTGGAGTAGCAGGATTAGTTATTTTTGGTAGAGGAATCACTTCAGCGTTTTTCCAGGAGGAAGGAAATGTAGAAGAGGATACAGAATAATTTAGTAAATGAGTTAGGACAGGAAGAAGATGTGGAAGAATGAGAGTGATCATTTTCGAGCATAGGCAATCATGGCCAGCGGATGTAGAGCTTATAGACAAAACTGCTTTTCCGACGTCCTCCTCAGAGAAATGAGAAAAGTTGAAAGGTGGGTGAGAAGGAGAGGCATCAGCAAGGCTCTTCAAAGTTAAAGATTTAACATTAGGGTCAAGAACAATAGGAGGAGTAGAAAAATGATTGTTGAGTGATCCTAAGTCAAAATCTTTAGCCATATCATTAGAACATTTGCCGATGCCAACGGATTTAAGGAAATTCCAGACTTCAGCGGGGCTGCGATTATGTAACGATTTATGAAAATACCGTCTTTTTGCCTCACGACACATGCGGTTGCACTTGTTGCGTAGATGTTTAAAGTGAGAAAGATTCTCGTCAGTGGGACAACGCTTATGTCGTCGTTTCGCTTTGTCTCTGGAGGCCATCATGTTTTTAATAGGGTCAGTAAGCCAGGGTGCAGGTCTGTGCTTAAGTTTAACTAATTTCAGCGGCGCATGCACGTCGTAAAGATCTATCAACAACCTTGTGAAAATGTCGACCTTCTCTTGCATATCAGAACTTTCAGTGACCAGATTCCAATCGACGTTGCCAGCATCACGCTGAAGTGCCGCCAAATCTATGCCCCTGTAACTGCGGAGAAGGATGGATTTTGGCTTACGTTTAGGAGGGCGAATACGGTAGGAAAGGAAGATAAAATCATGGTAGGAAAAGGAGGCCGTAAGTTGTCCATGGCTGGACACATTACTGGGAGAGGAAACAATCATAAGGTCAAGTAACGAAGGTACGGAGTTTGGAGAATGATGAGTGGCGGACAGTGGAAGTATATTAAGGTTAAGAGAAGAAAGAAGAAGATGAAGCTTTCGTGTGCGCGCGTCATTTTTAATGAGACACGTATTAAAATCCCCCATTAAAATAGCGTGTTCATAAGATGGACAGAGATCACTGAGAAGATCTTCCAGGGTGGTAAAATAGTCTGTATGGCAGTTGGGACTATAAAAGACTAAAAGTAGCACCTTAGTGTGGTTCAGGGTAAGTTCAAGCGCCAGGTGTTCAGCTGCCCCGGAATAGACAGGGGGCGAAGCGCTAACCACCTTGTAGTTAATACTACTACGGAGGTACATAGCGACTCCACCACATCCCTTGCCTAATCGGTCGTTTCGAACTAGAACAAACCCTGGCAAAGAGAATTGGGTAGAAAGGAGAGTAGGTTTAAGAAAAGATTCAGAAATTAAAAGTGCATCTAGCGGAAGGTTACTAAAAGATGCCAGAAGATCAGAATAGTGGCTAGCAACACTCTGTATATTAATGTGTCCAACGTTGAAGTTGTTTGGAAAATTAGATAGTGAAGAGGAAATCTGATCATGTAATGTCAGAGAGGGAGAGGAAGTACTGTCAGCACTGCGGAAACTACACGACGAAGACGAGCATGAAAAAAAACTGTCATCCATTGGTGACATACCTATGAAATTAATTAAAAATGTATAATAATAAATATATTTATAAATCTATGAATAAACTAAATATGTATATAATATATATTTATATAAATAGAAAATAAATAAAAAGTTGTTTAAATAAACTACTTATAAATAAAATTGCCGAACTCTTCACTCTATTCGAGAAACAAGAAAACAAGAAAACCAAAAAAAACAAACATAAATTTAAATTAGTGCCGTACCCAGAGCCAAAAAATAGTATTAAATTTTACTTAAAGTTAAGGCACTCAATCAAAACTCCCAAAGATTGACAGATGTCGTCTTGACATTAAATAAACAAAAGTAACTAGGTTAAGTGAGACAACAACAACACAAAAACGAGAGAAAAGAAAAAAAATATAACAATTACCGACTTTTGAGTGATAAAAGAATTTACAAAGAAAAACAATAAAAGAAAACTAAATGAAGCACTAGGTGGCTGGTGCTCATTGCCGTCTTCTGGTCTTTCTCGGCGATTTCATCTTAGGGTCCGATGCTTGCGTAGAGAGTCCAGTGTCGACACCAATGGCAGGAAATTTGAGCTGCAAAGCTTCGAGAGCACCTTGTGTGTCAATCTTATGTCGGGATTTGTCAGGCAGATTAATTATGATGTTCCCATCCGCCGACCAGCAGTTTTTGACCCCGAAATGTTTCCTCGCCGACAAAAATATGTTATGCCGTGTCTTGGTTAGGAATTCAGATAAAGTCATGCCGGTACCTTTAAGTGATGTTTTGCTATCCCACACAAGACGACGATGCTCAATGTTGAAGAATCGTACCAAGATTGGTCGAGGCTTATTTTGGGATGTCCCAAGACGGTGGCAAACATGCAGGTTAGTTTTACTGACTTCCGTAGTTTTCATCTGGTCTGTTAATATTTTATGGACCACCTCCGGTAACTTTTCATTTTGTCTTTCTCTTTAATAAAAATTCTTTAATAAAAATTAACACACAATCCTAATATCAGTTTCTTGCCGCTTCAATCAATTGCAACCAGCCAAATAGACACTTTATTAAGGTAACTTACCAGCATTCAATTACAATTTAGCACTAGATTAGGCAACTGTAATGACTAGTGTTAAGATGTAAATTTAAATAAATAAATAAACTTCATAAAAATAAGATTCATTTTATATTTGCTTAGATTATCAAATTAAATTCTTCATTTTATATTGGCTTTTTGGAAATGAAAAATGATTAAAATGTACCCAGAAACATTTATCAAAGCTCACTTTTATTGAAGTAGGAAAGTAAAAGAAAAATGTCTTTATTTTTACGACAAGCTTCTAACCTTCATTAAAATTATACTGATCGTTCTCAAGTTTTTACAATGTCGCGTTTAATTTTTATTTTTACGCCGGTTGGCTTTATTAAGGCTCAGGCAAACGATGTTAAAGAATATTATTAGTTTAATTAGGATAATAGTCGTTAATTATCTGTGTCAAAGCGTTTGATTAGCTGCGTTTCATATAATGATAAGTACACAGTGTCGGGCTTTGCAATTATAGTACACAAATTGTGTTAACAAGATCCTGTAATGTTAGTAATTTTTAAAGTGTCAACAGTAAAACACTCATAATCAACATTAGGAATACCTAGACTGAATACAGTTATCACGATTTCTTTGAAACTAAAAAATATTTACGCCAAAACGCTACTGTTTACACGTTAATATCGTTCTAGTAACGGCATGCGATACAATGTAAATGTTCCATACAATTAACCCCCCGTGGGCCGCAGGGCTTCAAACTCCATGACGTCCTTATATGGGCCATAAACAAAATTGTCTCGATATGACCCCGACGTTAACTCAGACTACATTGTCGTATCAGGTAAATGAGAATTGTACGAAGAAGCTTCAGAGTATTTTCTTATGTAAGGCTTTATTGTATAAACGTTTATTTTAACAATACAAATTCTTAATCGAAGGAAGTTTTACTGTTTTTTAATATTTTTACAAATGTCTTATCTAATTGTCATAATTTTTAGGAAGTGACGCTTCTTCTCATTTTCTAATGTTTTCTCAGTATTATTGATTTTTTTGTTGTATACAGTCTCTTCTACCTCAGTACCGCGGTAGCGTAGCGTCATTTAAAGTTTCGAGCGATACAGATTTCATTTCAGATTAGTCTTTGCCTGCTGCATAAAACTGCTAATCGCATAGACTTTGTAATCATTGATACACAAAGCTGTCAGTGTGGTTTTGTTTATGTTGCCAAAATTACATAGAAGACCCTGTTGCGCACGATTTTGTTTTTCTTATGACCACCGATTGAAAATCTCAGCCCTTGTGGATACTTTAGAGGCGCGAACCTTTTCCACACCCTATCCCTTTAATCGAGGGTATTCCTTTCCTCATGGGTATGTACCAGGAAGTGAGTGAAGGAAGTTTTTGTGTTCTCAAGTATCTTATAATCTCCAGAGAGTGAAATTTAAGCTTAGATGAATATATTGCGCTATAGCTTTCGCGTAGGGAAAATGAGATATTTTGATATGGAAGTAAACTTAGATAAACTTTTGTTTTAACTTAGCAGTTTTTTCTTCTTTTGCCTAAAAAAGGCAATGAAAGGAATTCCAATATACAATTTTATTTTTGGCATTTTTTTGATTTTGCTAATATTATTATTTTACATGTTGGTACCATGTACAATATATTTTATAAAAAAATACTTTGTATTATTAATTTAATATTTTAAATTTAGTCTAGTTTGTCTACACTAACATTGAAGCGCATCCCGCAATAAATTCATGCGGATTAAAATTATAAAAAAATATGATCACTATAATTCTCCTCACAAAATTGTTTTTCTAATAAAAACCCAGCGATTAGTGTAAAAATTCCGTGTGTGTAGCTGGATCGTGAAACAAAGCGTGTGTAACGTGACATGAAAAAGATAACAAACATATACATATAAATACCACGCTGTCTGTGTTTTATAACACAGGAATGCATATTACAGTCTTTATAAAAACAAATAAAAGTATATGTGGCTTTACGTAGCACACAAGTAATTTTAGAAAACTG
Source organism: Emmelina monodactyla (assembly GCA_916618145.1). NCBI lineage: Eukaryota > Metazoa > Arthropoda > Insecta > Lepidoptera > Pterophoridae > Emmelina > Emmelina monodactyla. The sequence continues at coordinate 2,545,928 of OU745300.1, forward strand.
TTAGCGTTCCATAAAAAGATACACCGGTAATTTCTGATGCCCATATTGTGTGTTGTCCATAATAAGTTTAGTAATTTTTAAGTTATAGACACTGGAAAAATTTGTATATTAGTGACTACCCAATAACAGTGTTTCAGACAATGTTCTTGCGGAGTTACTATTGCCTTATATATTGTTACTGCTGACTTAATTGTATCCTGGGCAATGGACATAGTACAGAGTGATTCCAGGAACCAGAACGGGATATCAAAGCCTTTACAGTACGACACGCTCTTGAGATACAATGCAGGGTTAGAATTAATTGGCTTCGAGCATCTACAAGCTAAGGTTTATCTGGTAATTTCAAACTACGTATTGGTTTAAAAACCTTTGAAACTGCTATATTTGAAAAGTTAGAAATTTATGCTCTATTTTCACAAGATATTTTCTGTTAACCAACAAGTAACCTAACAGTTTTGTTTTAATTGAAATCAAACAAAATAAACCACTTTTCAACTGTTCCAATAATGGATATTTTACTACAGTTTAAACAAACATTTTAATATTCAAATCGGTGCTTTTAATATGCGCGTAGTTTGCAAACCGACGGTCAATTGATTTCGGAAACTAAGTTAAATTGCTAACTCAATTGTTCGTTTTACATCGAATTTACAATTATTGCGGCTAAAGGGTAAGTCAATAAAGATGATGACTGTTGTCACATAGGTTTCTGTCATTTTGCAGACAAGTGGCCAAAATTGGGATTTTTTTATAAACTAAGTTTGACAAGCCGTTATCGATATATTTATAACATAGTTTGTGAAGGCTTCTGCGAGTGGTAAAGTGAAAATAGAAATGGGCACTATGTCATTCCCGTAAAAGCGACTGTACTAATAGACTACGATACAATACATGCTACTTTTACAAACACAAAGCAAATTATCTTGTTTCATGAACTATAAACGATGACACCCTAGTGATAACTACTATTTTTTACGGGAAGGTAAAAAACTAAAAAAGTCTTGTGATTTCCTTCTTTTTTGTTTTTAAGGCAAAAAAGTATCTTGAATCTCAATAAGTCGTTTGTTTGTGTAGTTCCAGAGGGGAGCCGAGATATTTATGACCCTAATGTACTTATGACTTTGTTTATAGCAGGGAAAATAGCTTTATAACGAGGAAAAATCATGTTTTATATGAAATACTCGAATGTGAAGCATTTGCTGCTTGTGAATATTTTGATTTGCGTGTTTACACTGTTAGGAAATTAGGTTGCTAATACGACATTTGACGTTGTTATATAGTACAAGCTTTCACACTATTAAATAAATAGAGCACTTTGTTACAATGAAAAGTACCCGATGTATCATCTTAGTACCAATTTTCATCTAAGTTCGTTCAGTAACATTTCCGTAAAAGAGTAACAAATAAAATACAAAACACAAAAAACAAAGTCTTTCATTAAAATACACGTAATCTTATCCAATTTTAAAATATTATTTAACCATTTTAAACATTTATCATTATTTATTACTCGGCTCACTTTATTTTTATTAAAAGTGGCGAAAACGAAAGCTTTATTTAATGTTTCCTTTTCATAACACTCAGTGCTCCAGATATGTCCATCTGTTCACACTTTAATAACTCCCAGTGGAACCAATTGCGCGTACCTTTTGAGGTTATCTGTTTATTGTGTTGGTTTCTGGTGTTTGTCAAACGTGACCTTATAGTGTAATTAGAATTTATAAACTTCTTTTTATGTTTTTTATTTTAATATATAAAAATAGTTATTAAAATTATTTTTAAAGTTTGACGTGTTTATTTGTGTTAGTTTAAGCATTAGTAGCTTATAAACTCCTTATTTTAATCGATAAAATTAAAGATTGTTTAAAAAAAACTTACTGAATCAGAAAATCCTTTTACTTAAAGTTATGGCGAATCATCTAGTTCCTTAATTGTGAACAACAGCCCAACGGATTTACAACTCGTGAAAAACATTCCCCAAACTCGTGTTAAAACCTTTAAAAAACCTGCAAGAGAAATTAGCCCCATTTCTCTCCCACGTTTAGACGTAACGTTTCATATAAATCTGTAGTGGAACTAATCGAGCTGAAACTAAACTTCACACCTTTTCACCCCCTCTCTAATTGAGCGAGAAGTCAGCAGATTTATTGGTTAGCACTAGGGATGGTAATATGCATGAAACTCGGCTAAAAATATAGCGTAGGTGCGGAAAATGAAGGCTATTCGAAAGGGTTTCAGTTGGGTTGGATGCTCTTGATTGAAATGGTAGAATTTGATTTTGGCGACCCTGAGATATTATTAAAAATACCTGCATTGAAATTGACAATACGTTAAAATCGTCGTGATTTTACAGGGTAGTAAGAATTTTTTATTTCATTCGTCAGTTTAAGTAATTGATGATAAAAATATTACTGATTTTAGTTAAAATCGAAACAAGCTGTGGGTTTCATAGTAATTTGTTCAATGTTTAGAGTTCAAATTAACCGAATCAACATTAGTAATTTGTTCAATGTTTAGAGTTCAAATTAACCGAATCAACATTAACATTAATAATATAATGTTGAACTCACTGTTTCTATTGTTTATGAATAAATAATAGAAACAGTGAGTTCAACATTATATTATTATTTTACTTAAATACCATTATTTCTTTTAGTTAAGTCCAGCAGTTTTCTATACGATAACAATGATATTTTCTCTGGAACAATAGAATCTCATCGTGGACACAATCACGCGGAATTGGAGTTTGTATTTACTTTTCTTTATTGTTCTGAACGTTGTGCGCGCAAACTATACTGTTTAAGTTTTTTTCATTTAATAACTTGAACAGCTGCAATTTCCTTAAAAAAAGATAGACTAAAAAACTCATGCAAATCAAATATTATCATAACTAATTTCGTACCATGTTAAGTTTTTGTTTTATTTCTGATGAAAATTTCATTAAAAGTTATATAAGTTTTCCTTACTACAGTAAAATATGGTTAATTAAAAAAATACTTTACAAAGACTTTTTAACCTCTGTTTACTAGTCTAAAGTTTTTTTTATATAAAACTGTTTTAACAAGTTCTTTAGAGAAACTAATTTCAGTTTTTTTTAATATGTTTTTGCAAAACTTGACTCGATTGAAACAACAGAAGCCGTATCATAAACATAGTTCTAGAATAAGTGTCTATTAGTGGTGAACCATCCTCAGTTTCTCCGTGCTTCGGAAGGCACGTTAATCCGTTGGTCACGAGTACATTTTCCACTAGAAAGCTCTTTGTACTCGCCCGGGAAAGTCATATGGCCATTGGTCTATTTAAAGCGTAAATGGCTTATATCTTTTTTATAAGTATATTATGCTTAAATGTCGTATTCATCTCACAATTCTTTTTGACAAGACAATTTAAAACTCTAAGAACGTTTAACTACATCTATTTATAACTTTTATTCAAGATTAATATACTGAAATAATACAGAAATAAGGTTTGTATATCCACCGTCTGACATTGCTGACCTCTTCGAAACGACCGTCACGCGGGTCATTGCGCCTACTTTTTATCACGTCTTCATTGATTATTTCATGTAAACAGCCAATTAGGTCCACGGAGCCTTGGGTGCGAGCCAATATTATCTCAAAAGAGCTTAGTCACACTAGACACCGAGTGACATAATAGTCTCGAACATAAACTGGCAAAGTTACAAGTAGAATTACGCTAAATTGGTAGAGAAGATTATTTGGCTCTTCGGATAAAGGGATATTGAAAGGGAATTCTTTGAGGTATTTTAGTACTCATATATTTTCTATGAGTCGTTAGATAAGTAGTGTCTGTAAGATGTATATTACAAGGCCATGTTTTTGGAACTCACATAACTACTTTGTATATCTTTAGATAAGCTGATACCTTCTCACTAAAGTTCAAGCAGTATATTTAACATACAATTAATAATATGTCTTATATTTGTTTTTAAAATTTGACGAGATTAAAATAGTATTAAAAATGAATAAGAACTTTATTTTTTTAAGACTAATGCAAAAAGTATAAGTCAAATATAACCTTCTCATTCAGTAAACAAATCAAACAAAACTCTTCTAATCGTTTTATTTTTAGTCTTATTCTAGATTCTTCTGAAAGTAATGTCTAACACAAGTCGCTCGTCTTAATACGTACGTTATTGAAGACAAGTTACCCCAACATAATATAGGCACATCAAGAAGATTGTCTGGTAAGCTGCCTACTTTGGTTAAGGATTTCACTGATCGAACTACTAGTAGTTCGGTAATAGGCACCTCCAATTCCAGGAGGAAAAGCTGTGATCAGATTAAACTTGGTACTTACAAGTCAAAGCTACCGAGTACCGAAGCTCAATTAGATTAGAGATTTCCTTTAGATAAGTTTAGTTAGAAACCAACTATCAGTAGTAGTTCCAGTGTTTTATATTACTAACAAAATGTTTCTAGAATACCAAAAAAATGTTAAAAATTTTGTTGTTAAAAGCAAAGCCAACAAAAATGAGAAGCGATTTGTTAACCCAATTAATTAGCACCACTGAGCTGTAACAATTTAAAATTTAACGAGTTCGAGGATTATTAATATTTTTTTCCCTTTGAATCGGAACCCTGTGTTAAAAATTTATACTTTTGATTCAAAAAGTCTTGAATGCTTTTCCTTAACAGTTACTTTAATTTAAAAATCCTTTTTTAGTTACTTTAACTTTTCGGTAATAAATGTACGGACCTAGTTCTTTAGCATAATACACACGCAAGAACGGCTTCGGGTAAAAGCTTAGCTTGATAAGAATAAAATTAAGATAACTGTTGAAACGGGGATAAATAAATAAATACAAAAGTCACGCATTTCACTTTCCTCGGGGAAAATAACATAAAGCAAATTCTTTGAGAACACGCAATAGTATTTTTCTCAATTGTAAGAATGTGGTTAAATAGTTCAATTGACTAACGTTTGGGGGAAACGTGAAAGAAAATAAAAGATTTTAATCTTTTTTAAAGCTTTATATTCAAAGCATAAAAGTGATTTTAATGTTATGTGCCCACAGTCCGAGCACGAAAATATGACTCAGTCTGGAAGGATGCTGTCAATATCTCATTGTTTCTTCTTTAGAATCTATTTAAATAATATAAAACAATAGCTGCCAGTATTCCAGCCTACATAAGTTTCCTACAAAGTGCTTATGCACATTACATCCCACCGCCTACGAAAAAGATTTTGATACTAATCAAAATCGGCATCACTTCCAGGCACATGTCTTCCTAGCCTACCTAAGTTAGGAAGCTCCGAAGTAAAAGTGATTCGACCCAATAGTTGTAGCTAACAACCAGTCAGGTTAAAATGTGGAGTAAACAAATGAAATGAGAAGATAAATAATTAAACAAGTTAAACTGACCCCATCATGTAAAAACCTAACAAAAATACATGATGTATGGGTGAATCACAGTATGCTAGTCCAAAAACTTCACAAGAACTTAAAAATAGGAATTTTGAAAATAGACGCAAAAACAAACTTAAATATTTCAATCACAATCGTAGTGGTTTAATCATCATGCATCTAGGCAGCATCCAGTAATCATGGCCGCTTAGCTGCATTATCAAATTATCTCTATAGATACATCATTGTCCAATGTCATCATCTGAAAATTATCAATGTTACATCTCGCTCGACAAAAAACAAACATAATAATAAAAAATACCACCCAATGACTCGACATAACAATTGAGAACCATTATTATTGAACAACTACTCAATCATTCACATAGGTACACAAAATTCATTTAATCAAATCTACCTACCTCATCAAGATTATAACAATCTAAGAAAATCCTATCTTTACTCAATATGAAGTTTCATAAATTAACTACCTATTTGAATATTAAATCTTTGGGGCAAATAGTGAAAACATTCAAATATTCTCTTATTACATACTTGTGATAACGGTTAATAAAAATCAACAATGATACAACAAACCAATAAATAATCCCTTCACGCTCCCCCTGGAATATATGCAAATCATCTCTAAATAGAATCAAAGATTCCCTTCTCCAAGATATTCTTGTTAAGAAGTTTTAGATAGAGAATGACAGCGATTCCACACGACAAAAACTAACCTCCCACATTCTTTTTGTTGTATCATAATCTTCTTTTCGGTAACATCATCCATTTCGAAACATAATAATTATTTAAATTATTTCATATCCGTCACCATTTATAAACATAAACAAACAATACTGACTGACTTGACATAAAAAATTACATGACAGTACTGACAGTTATTCTTTTTTTACCAATGTCAACATCCATAGACAAAGCAAAAATCTAAAACCTATAATAAGTATTTTTTTTTTTTATGGCAATCGAGCAAGTATTCGTTTCTTAATTCTACTCATCAACTTAATAAAAGACCTAAGATGATACCATATGGAATGTTATTCCATGCGTTACCAATTCTTATACATAACACATACCTTATACCATTAAGATAAACGAAATATCTTATTTCATCTATAAATAAAAGCTGAAACTACCACACAAAAAATATAATACAAAAACATAAAGAAAGAGAATAGTGTACCTACCTACCTATAATACACATGAATAATATTCTAGAAGTTGGGCAAAATATATTACAATCGTAATTTGAACGGTTTCATAGAATTATGATGATATATTAAATTACGAGCAGAAGAACCATTGACTTTTGTAATTAAGTAATTATTATTACTTAAACAACGCACAACTCTATATGGGCCAAAATATAAACGTGACAACTTAGAACCAATCCTAGTCGTTTTCCTAGGGTTATATATGAGAACTAAATCTCCAGGTTCATAACGCACAAACTTAACCTTCCTGTCAAACAGTCTCTTCTGACGTGTTTGAACCTTACGTATATTTTCTAACGCTTTCGTGATACGCACATTATTCGCAGCAGAACGTGACGTAATATCGAGATCATCCGTTAACAAATTTATATTTACATTGGCATCGGACCTTATAAGAGGATCGCGCGCGAACATAACTGAAAATGGAGACAACTGAGTAGAAGACTGTTTAGATACGTTGTATGCATGATTTATGAGCGGTACATACATACACCAATGAGATTGTTGCGAATTCGCGTACATAGATAAACCTTGAATTAAAGTTCTGTTATACCGTTCTACAAGACCTATAGTTTGTGGATGCCGTGTAGCGGCTACACACAATGTCGTATCAAAGAAATCGAGCGTTTCCTTGACCATATTTGAAGTGAAAATCGAACCACGGTCCGTCAATACTTGATTAACCGAACCAAACTTACAAAAAACATCATTTACAAGAAAATCACAGATAGACTCGGCTGTCGCCCTAGGTATCGCTTTGCAGATGGCGAACTTAGTCAAATAATCAATACAAACCAAAACATATTTATTCCCTAGTGACGATCTGGTGAATGGACCTAACACATCGATCGCAACTTTGTCAAAAATACGATTTACAGTTATTGGCTGTAACGGCGCAAGGAAATTAACTTTCTTTCTTTCTTGACAATTTTTACAACTAGCTATGTAATCATAAATTTTTTTATCGACGTTTTCGATAAAATATCGCTCACGAAATTTACCTAATGTCTTCGTAAGACCAAAGTGAGCTCCACACCAGGGATCATCATGAATCTCGGACATGACCTCTAAAAATAAACATTCTGGTAGTACAATCCTATCGATAAAATGACCACCCATTTTAATTCTATGGTATAACCGACCATTTAATAAATGAAAACCTTTATAATTCCTACTACGACAAGCATTGATTTTACTGACCATATTTACACAAAAATTATCGCGAGACTGTTTAGTATCGATATCGACAATATCGATTTTATACAACTCTAAACCATCAGACATTTGTGGTTGAGTTTTGTCTGAGGAATTGTCATCTATTAACGGATTCCTACTCATAAAATCTGCCAACACATTTTCCTTTCCTTTACAATATACAATATTAAAATCATACGACTGAATAGCGAGGGCCCACCTAGCCAATCTACCATTCATATCTCTTTTATCTCGCAACCAAACTAAAGCCCTGTGGTCTGTTACCACATCAAATTTTAAACCCCATAATAGATGCTCAAAATACTTCAATGACCAAACAAGAGCAAGACATTCTCTCTCGGTAATCGTATATCGCGTTTCGCAGTCAGATAACTTTCGGGAAGCGAAAGCTACTGGGAATAACCTATCAGTTCCCTGTAATAAACACGCGCCCAAAGCATCACCACTCGCATCCACATGCAATCTGGTGGTGATATTAGAATCATTTGAAAAATGTCTTAATAATGAAGGGTTAATGATTAATTTAAATAGAGTATCATAAGATTCCTGTTGCTCTTTAAGCCACTCAAATTTTACGCCTTTCTTTAACAAACGAGTTAAGGGCATCGCGATTGCCGCAAAATTACCAATAAATTTCCTATAATACGAAAACAACCCTAACACAGATTTGACATTTTTGGTACAGGATGGTACCTTCAATGACTTTATCTTTTCTATATTAGCGTCATCCGGACGAATACCTTCACCCGATATTTTATGACCTAATACCGACACTTGATCGTACGCAAAATGACATTGTTTTGACAAGTATGGCAAATGGTCATTTTCATCTGAACGCAAAAATGGTATACCTAATTTAACTGGAAAAATTAATAGATTTTGCCCAAAATCTAAAGAACACCTATGAAAACTAAGAAAATCGCAACCTAGAATTATATCGGTTGTAATACTTTTTACAACAGCGAACGTATGTTCGAATAAATAATTTGACAAATAAAATTTTATTTTGAGTGAAAGAATAATGTCAAGTAATTTGCCATTCGCAACACGCAATACAGGCTTTTTATTATCTACGCTACTATTTACAATATTATTATGTACAAACTTATCTATATTTTTATAGTAAAAATCTTCCGACATGACCGAAAGACTGGCACCGCTATCCAATAATGCGGACGTGGTGATACCGCACATCTTCACTTCTACATAGGGCGTTGTAGTGGAACCTTCTCTGTCGTCGGTCGCTAGTGTGGTTCCTTGTCCTAGCGCCGCCGAGCATTTGGGTGCTCATTTCGCACGTCTTGAGAAGGTGGCTGTCTATTCCTTAAATTATACCGCTGTTGTGGTTGCGAAAATGGCGGCCTACTTGTTCCTGCTTCATCACCAGCGCTTCTTCTAGCAGAGTATGAAGCTCCCGTGGGTTGTACATGGCGCTCCGGAACATGTGGAGTTCTTGACGACCATGGTGTAGAAAAGTTATCACTGATTTGACGGGGTGGATGTGTTAACCGCACATTCTGGGCACCGTCACCCCGCGAGTAAGTATGATTGAAGGAACCAGAGTTCCCTAATGTTTGTATCTTGACCGGCAACGCCAATTGTTTTGGTTGTAAATTCAAAATCTCGTCCTCTTGCAATGCTGCTTTTTTAAATGCAGTCAAGTCACTAAATACATGTGTTGCATATCGTGTTCTATTATTAAAAGCTAAAGATTTCAAAATTTGTTTTATTATCTTCTCATCTGATGTAATTCCAGCTTTTTTAGCCAACAATGACATTCGGTAGATGAAGTCTACTGTCTTTTCATCGTGATCTTGCCGATTTGAATAAAATTGAGCGGCGTAATCCGGATCTGAGGTGAATTCTTGTTTCAAAGCCTCTACTATATCTTCAAAAGTTGAAGCATCATCACTGATGGTGTGAAAATAATTGAGGGCAGGCCCCGATAAATAATTTGAAATTAAAATCGCCTTGGTATTGTCATCCCAGGAATTTAAAGCTGCTAATGCATTGTACTGCTTAATAAAAACATCAATATGAGAAGAAACGCCGTCAAATGTTTCCATGTTGGAGTGTGTACCTATAGTGTGTTTGTAGGTACTTATCTGTATACTATGCTTCTTGAGTTCCAGTCAATATTCAATATTATTCCAATTTTTCGTAGCGTATATTAGCGTATAGTACTATTCTTGTATAAGTAGTTGCAGCTGCACTTGGCTGGACACGCTACCATGTGTCTATCCCTGAAAAGCACTGATTTTACTCGCGACAGTACCCGCGGTACTCGATACGGCGCCTCCACCAACTAACGTTTGGGGGAAACGTGAAAGAAAATAAAAGATTTTAATCTTTTTTAAAGCTTTATATTCAAAGCATAAAAGTGATTTTAATGTTATGTGCCCACAGTCCGAGCACGAAAATATGACTCAGTCTGGAAGGATGCTGTCAATATCTCATTGTTTCTTCTTTAGAATCTATTTAAATAATATAAAACAATAGCTGCCAGTATTCCAGCCTACATAAGTTTCCTACAAAGTGCTTATGCACATTACAAATTGTTATAATTTAGATAGTAATATGAGTGACTAAGGTAAATAAAAGAAAAGTGTACACAGAGACATTAAAACGACCTTAATAACTCAGCAGTATACAGAAATGGTGAGGTACCGTTTTAAATTTTTGTATCTTGCCGACAAAACGTAGTTTCGAAATTGTCTCGGGTCTGAATGTAACTAAGTTCTCCTTAATTCATGATGTGATACATAGTTAAAGTGCTAGTTAGGAGAATTACTGCATATTTCTTATATTTCCCTGATTTCCGTAACCCAAAAGCTATTGCATCGTCATCGTTACAATTTAATGAGAATTATATATTCTTGAAACGCTTCCGTTGCTTCTAAATTATCTGTATAAGGGTCTTCAGTCTCCAAGTTAAGCATTTCAATTATCTATTTAACCACTCGTCTGCGAAATGGCTTTCTTGAAAATCGTCCTTTTTTGGAGATACCCTCTCGACCTCTGCAACCTACTTGTGGGGATGAAACCACAGCGTATAGAGGGATGCTCTTAAAACCATTATATATCGACGAGTACCTTAATTTGCTGTGGCTTTGGACGGCTATAATCTTCAGGTTACTTGGCATGGAATAAAAGTTATTCTCTTGACTTTATTGGCATTTTATGTAGCTTTAATTGAAATAATTTTATTTTTGAAAATTTGATATGCTAGACGAAAATATTTCACTAAATTCATTTGCTGCAACTTTTTAATTTTAAATCTTGCTAGTAACAAAATATTATGTATTTTAGTTAAATTCAAGAGCAAATAGCTTATTGTTAATTGTTTGTTAAGCTAACAAACTTTTCAATTTCAATTGATTTCATCGAGAGTGCTTCAAACAGATTACATCCGGTAAACAGAATCCTAAGCAAAATCAAATAGACATCATTACAAAGTATAAGAACTAGCTTTCTCCCGCGGCTTCGCACGTTAAATTCGGAGTAAAATCCCTTTCGATATACAATGTTATTTTTACATGTAAACCTTCCTCTTCAATCACTCTATCTATTAAAAAAACGCATCAACCGTAGCTTAGTTTTAAAGATTCAAACATACATAGGAACAAACAGAGAAAGCGACTTTGTTTTATACTATGTAGTGATATGTCTGTTTGTATATTTGCCCGCTCACTTCTCCTAAACCAGTTGAGAATTTTTTATGCGGTTTTCAACATTCTTTAGGTATTTTTTTCATTTAAATTTGTAAATAAAGAACATTCAGAAAAAGGTTTTTTTAAGTTAGCCATAATTCAATGTTTCGGGTACAAGTTTCCCAAAATTACACCATTGCGAAGCGGGTCACTAGTAAAAATATAAACCAACACTTAAGTTCTAATTAAATTAGCATCACACCTACCATTAAAGCTTTTACCCCGATTCATTGCTATGACGAAAGTACGAAAAAAATTTCACGCCCGATACCGAGACTGGCACAAGGGTAGGGGTGACTGGCACATAGGTATGAATAACCCGTGAATGTAAATCGACGTTGTAATTGAGACGACAAATCCATTAGGCTGTATTCATTGCGTTACTGTACCCAGCTAGAATCACAGTCGCTAAATATACTTACTAAGTAAATCATTTTCAATTATTCATTTCACCAGGCATAACATTACTTGTTAGCCATGATAAGTAGGTAATTACGTACAAAGATGCATAAAAATAAAAAAATAAAAACTTATGAAATCAACAAATAATGTAAATGTCCATTATAACTACACTAACGTATAAACAATAAAAGCAAAGGAAGCATGATTGCTTATGTGTTTTTTAGTTTTAATCAAATTATAAAGCTGCATAAGTCTTCATTCTCATTAATAAAAATAGCTACTCTAGGTGACACATTTTGTTTCTATTTCACACGTGATGCAATTTCTAGTTACTTATAGGAACAAGCTTATTCAATGGAATAATGATAATAATAATTATGGATATATGATTTCATTTGATTTTCCAAAAATTCACATAAAACATATTATTGTTCTTGGAAATATAAATATAAATGATCCGGTGTATAGTTTTATATTTCTATATCAAAAGGAAAAATCTATCATTTTTATTTGTGAAGTTTGAATCATATTTCAAAGGAAATAAAGAATCGCATTTAATGTAATTGCAGTTATTTAAGCTAAAGTCAGTGAATACCTATAGCTCCCGCGATAGCTAAAACTATATCCTATTACTGTAATAACATTTGTGTACTTACTACTACTTTCTAAATATATTCAATATTACGTATACGATATTCAAAGTTATCAAGCTTTCTATTGCATTAAGATTCAAATACTATTGTATGGTGAAGTGTAGCGAATGTCAGCTGAGAATTGAATTCGAACGTGTTCGAAGCAAATGCTAGAATATTGGAATATCTTGTATGATGATATCCATATGTTGTTATATGGAAACATGCCAATGGAACTGTCTCCATGTGCAGGGTTGTTCGTGAAACTTGGGATTACTTGAGGTCAACCGGAGTTTAGTTGAAGATTATCATAATATTTATAGTTTCATAGCATTTATATTTAATTGTCAATCAAACGTTAGACTTTAAGACGTAGTGACTTCGGGGCCTAGAAACGTTAGTTTAATATATAAAAATATATTTTTATATATTTTATTGCATGTCCAAACATATTGTTCACATCCTACATCTTAGTCTAAGAGAAACATTTGAATTTCATTTTTCGAACTTTACTATCTTTAAATTTTAACTCATAGCCTCGTTAGTTATCTGCCACGATAACCACCAGAAGTGTTGCCACACTTATAAATCCCGACACCACATCATAAAACACAATACAATATCTCAAAATACTTTCCTGACGTCACATTATCATAAACCTGCCGACACCGACAAAGCCCGTCGACTTTAATTCCGCCCCTAGCTACGCCTACTTCAATGTTAAAAAAAGTTGCGCAATAAATAAATCTTTAAATTGAATTAAGTTGCCGCAACATTTTGGAAGGAGAAAAAGTTTTCCGGGGTAAGTTAATTGGGGCACACCCAGTTTTTTTCGTGCACTGAATCTAATTAGAGTAATGTGGAGGCGTCGCGCCTTGTATGTACAGTGTGGTTCACAATGTATTGCAAATTATTTTGAAATTCCGGTTGTATTTCTTTCATGACGTGACGAGAGTAAAGCAATGTTTGTTAAGATTAAATAAACAGATATGTGTATAACTAGTGCGTAAAATTATTTCGATTGTGTAGCTGTTGTTATGGTTTTCATCAGTATATGAATCTAACGCCAAGACTGCAGATCTGCAGGATTCAGAGGCATTGTTAACTGTAAAGACTGTTATGATGTCATCAAAATAATAAATACTTGCCAAAGATGAAAAATATTGAGCACCATTAAGGACTAGGTCCCTACCATTTGTTTTGATTTTTCGAGTTTAAAACGTTTGAAATATAAAAGTCATTAGTTTCTACGCTTTCATGGCAACACTTCATGGAAGCACTCCATAGGAATCCCCGTACGTTTTTATTATAAAAAATAACGCAATGTTGAAAATATAAAAAAAACATGTGATACAATGTCATTTCGAGAACAACACATACTGTAAGGTTATAATATAAGAAAAAGTTGTTTTTCCCATTCAAAAGTTACGTTTCTTAACATGCTGTATACATCAATTTGATAACGTAATTTTCTGTTTAGTATAATAGTACAGTCAGCCTATAAACCGTTGGAACAATGCCTTGAACAAGATTAGCTCGCGCGTAAAGATGCTCCCTCGTTTGTGCTTCGAAAAAATAGGTTTACTTTCCTTATGTCGGGTGTAATGGTAATTATTTTAAGAAAAAAGGTTTAAACGCCTTGGGATGGTATACCAAATTGTACGAAAACATGGTTGATGAGAAAATACTTCGCTAAATAAAAGTAACAAAAGTAAAAATATCACTTGTAACTTAATTTATCACTTCTAAGATACATTTTATCAATTGTTTGCTGTAAAACGATAAACATGATATGCAAAACATCATTCTCTGTCTGACCTTTACAACCTCGAAATATCATTTTTACACGCTTGTTATTTCTAAATAAATATATTTTTAGCTAATTTAGGTCCTTTCTAACTGGGTAAAAAATCTATTATACAAAAATCCTAAGTGCTATTAATCATTGAGGGAGTTAGTTGGTGGACTTACCTATTTAACAAACATCTAGCTAGATATACTACACAATAAATCTGTATCTTACTAACATGTTACTGTTTTAACTCCTTACCTAAATTATGTTCCATCTATTACACAAGAAAGTATATCTAAATATTTTACCTTTACAGCGCTGCTCCTAATTGTATTTCAATTTAAATTGCATCTATCCCTGTTTTCTTCATATTTATTCCACAGAATAACGCCGTAGATATATCAAATTAACCTACCTAAGCTTGATTTCTGCTCCGTCACTTCCGCTCGTTATTTAAACTCGAACTTCGTCCCACTATAAACTGTGACACGCCGCACAAGTTTAAGTTCTTATAGTATAAATCAATTAGTTATTTTGACAGCCGCGGGCGGCGCGGCAGGGGTGCGGGGGCGAGGGGGGGCGCAGCAATTGCGGCGCGACCCGATGAAAGGATCGCTCTTGACTGCGGTCTGTTTCGCACTCCCGTGTTGAGGTCCAAGTGACACTTTTTTTTTTGCCGCTCACTGTACTAGACAAAGATGGACATATCAACACGTATATGTGTGTCTCTGTCTTAAGCGGCGAGGGATTTTGGTGTAGCAGTACATTGGTGAGGGGAGAGAATCGCGCAAGCGTACAATAAACTAGAATTTAGAAATTGAGAGGAGTCTTGCCAGGTTCATGGGTCTATTGAAGTGTAAAGTTTCTGGTGGAATGTTTTTGACAGTTGGGTTTCTGATGAGTTTGTGTTTATTATGAATATGCGTTGTATAATCGCGACTCACAATGGGAGAAGTTTTTAATCGGTTTTCAACTTCAAATGAGGCGAAATATACATTTCGACGGGTCCCAAGAACAAAGTCGTATCTACCAAATGTTCAGTTTTCAGTACGCAGCTTTTTAGTTGCGAGCAAAGTAAAATGTCGTTTACTCCGTTACAAAAAATATTTGAGTATGGAATTTATTCAAAGCTGATTTGTTTTATTTAATTACATTATTTTCACGTTCTTATATTTATTAATAAATATTATTTCTGTAAAACTCGGTTCCTATAATAAAATTGGATTTTGTTTTATGGAATGAACTAAGCACTAACTGCACATACGACTTTGTTTAATGAAACCGCAGATGTCTTAAGTATTTTTGCGATGTTTTACTTCGTAATTGTTCCATATAATTACGTCGTATGTTGGCTTTGCCTATAAATTATATAGTAATTGAATGTCAAAAAATCTACTAAAAACTTTAATTTTTGTTTATATTGTCATTAACATAAAACAAAATAAAACTAGCAACTAATAATATACTTTCTTGTTGTGGTATTACTATATATTATAATAAATAATCAGCACGGATTTTTAAATCAAATGTAATATTTTTTTATAATGTTCAAAAGGTAAATCATAAACTGTGTTTTAATTAATTAAAAAGTATCTTTCTCATCGCAAAACTACTTTACATTTTTGAGTAACATTATTAACCAGTTCCTGTTTGTTCACACCAACATTGTCTTCTTCATGATGATTATCTTCTGAATCATAGAGTAAGACTTTAAAATATAAACCATTGAGTAAATTAACCTTATAACACTAATACGAGTATCACACATGCTTACAATTTTTTTATATTTTACTTTCGTTATTGTCAAGTCAAAACTTTTTTAATGTCAGATACTGCGGTAGCAATAGATTCACTAGATTCTATTGCCTCATGTTCAAGTTTTTGTTTCAAACCCCGTGCAATTTTCTTAGCTTTTTTACATGGCTCTCAAAGTTCTGTCTTTGATCATTGGTGAGCTTAGAGATACTGCGATGAGCACGGCATATTTCACATTGATGTTTTGAACATATTTTGCAGTATTACTCCACTGCTATTCTCGACTTCCAAGCTTTCAAAACTTCGTCAAACATTCCAATAACTTCATCATCAATAAGTTTTCTTATTTTTGAAACAGCTCTTATCCAAATTTTCAGTTTTCATCCCTTTACGTCAGACTTATTATCCAACACTTAACATTTCCTAGTATTTTTTTCCGAGTTGGTGATCTAGGACTTTATGATCTAGACATGAACAATGAATGGGACAAAGATCATTAGATTTTTTTTGTGTGCATTTAGTAGAGAAGGTATGGGCGTAGCTAAAACCATATGAGAAGGGATGGAGTGGAAGCTAGAGTTCCTTTAAATTCTTCCAAGTGCATCTGGTGAGTTATCAAAACTGGAGGGTATAAAAATAGGATATAATATAGGTATAATCCTACTAATCCCTACTAATATTATAAATGCGAAAGTAACTCTGTCAGTCTGTCTGTCTGTCTGTTACGCTTTCACGCCTAAACCACTGAACCGATTTTGTTGAAATTTGGTATGAAGAAAGAACTGAACTTGGGAAAGGACATAGGGTACTTTTAACCGCGGGAAAACTTCTTATTCCCACGGGAAACCGACTTCCACGAGAGTCGCGGGCGGCCACTAGTTTCATATACGTGAATGTTTGTTAGTATGGATGGAATGGATGGATGTTTGTTACTCTTTCACGTAAAAACCACTGGACGGATTTGGATGAAAGTCTACAATAATATAGGTTATACATCAGAATAAACCATAGGGTACTTTTTACCGCGGGAAAACATCTCATTCCCACGGGAAACCGACTTCCACGCAACCGGAGCCGCAGGCGGCCACTAGTAACATCATAATTTGTGAGTTGATGAAGTAAAGGAATAGGCAAAGAGGAGGAGTACTGTTATATGTTACTTTTGTTTGCTGCTGTGATATTTTGATACTATCATCACACATTTTCTCAAATTTTTAAGCCTAAAGCGATACTGGGGAGTTCAAGGCAGCGTTATAAGAATCTTCGGGTTCTGTCATGAACCAATAAAAATTAATAATGAAATATTCAACAAACAAAATACCATACTTATAAGGAAATTATCGATGTGACTTTTGTTAAAAAAAGTTTTATATTTATTAAGTTAATAGTAGAACAAAATCGTATAATAAAATTAATGCCAAGGAACAAAAACTTAAAATTACATGCGTCATTTTTTTTCAATAAGTTTTCCATAGTACAGTGTCCGATCGGCGCAAGCGATAGTAAATTTTAAATGCATTTTAGGACAAAAAAGACGTATGTGCAAATATTTTTTTAAAAATAAAATATTTAGTATCTTAGTTGGAATTTATATTTAAAAAAACTTAATTATATTTAACTTCAAAATAATAATAAAAAAATGGTTATATGATTATTTAAGATTTTCTTAGAAAAACATCTAATAATCACAAACGACAGTAATTTACAGTTATTGGTACTTTAATAATAATAATAATATAATAATAATTTTTTTTATTGACCAATATACAATGTACAATTTATCTTAATCAATACTCAATATAAATAAAAGCTGCTTTATTATATTTAAAGATAGGGATCATTAACGCCGATACTAGTTTCTAGTGAAACTGTGTGACAGGCGCTAATTCTTCCTCATTTTGATCTGAACTAAATTGCCAAACAATTATTGAAAACTAACTAACTAACTTAAAAAAACAAAATTCAAATAAAAAACAATAATTAAAAATACAATGATTTAACTTACATTACATATAAGTGTGCCCTTACTCTAAAATATAAATCCTTGGATCAGTAAATAATTACAATCTCTTACATTTACAAGGGGTGAGTTGTGTAATTATTGTATGATTGAGTGTATGATTCACGTGTGTATGTGTGTGTTATGTGGTGTGGTGTGTGAGTTTTATGTAAGTGGTGCGCGTGTGTGCACAATGCATTTTTCATGGTAGCGGACGATCCCATTGTTTAATATAAACAGGTAAGTAAAAAATATTTACCTAACGCGTTACCCTCAGCAAGTCCTCCGTTTCATAATAATTTAGCTTTAGCAACCAGTTTTTAAGAGTAACTTTGAATTGTCTTGATGCAAATTTATAAATACTCAGTATTTTATTTATTTTGCTGTACAAACATGGACTACGTACATAATATTGTCTTCCTGCAAGAGCGGTTCGGTGGGGGACAGCAGGACAGACTCTGAAGGTTCTACGCCGGTTCGCCGTACAATCGAAAGGGAGCGTTGAATGCTTACGCAGCATCGAGTGGAGCACATAGAGCTGTCTCACAGTAAGAACTTCACAGTCAGCGAATAGTTGAGTCGTGGGATATCGAAAGGGCTTCCTTGTCATAACTTTCAAAACAGCTCTCTGTGCCCTTTCAAGTTTAAGAAGATGTGTCACCCCTGCTCCACCCCAAGCCGGGATGCAGTATGATATAATTGATTGTGCGAGAGCGTAGTATACCATCCTTAGAGTTTTCAGGTCTGCTGAGTTCCTCAACTTTCTCAAGATGGGTATAACTCTACGTATACGGCAAGTCACTGCTTCTATATGCGAAATCCAAGTGAGAGTGCTATCAAGATGAACTCCGAGATACTTTATGCCATTGGCACGAGTCAGCGGTAAACAAGAGCAAGTTTGAACAGGCTTGTCACAATCGTGGATTTTGATATTAAACGATTCCTTTGGCTGGGAAGTAACTGAAGCGGAAAAAGTTATAAATTTGGTTTTACTAACGTTAAGCGTAAGAAGATTGTCATAGAGCCATTTAGCAACAAACCGTAGGGCGTCTTCAGTTAAGCTGCGGGCATGTTCCCAAGTGTCCCCATGCACAAGCAAAACTGTGTCATCGGCATAAGTTATTAACTTACAGTTTGGGAGGGTAGTTTGACATAGGCTGTTTATATAAATTAGGAATAGGGTGGGTCCGAGAACACTGCCCTGCGGGACACCATAGCTCAAAGGGAGGTCGTCACTTGTTATGTCGCCTAATTTGACACACTGTTTTCTTCCAGTGAGAAAATCTTGAAAAATTTTGAGGCTTTGATCTCTTATACCAATTTTCTCCATTTTCTTAATTAAGATAGGTACGGACACTGTGTCGAAGGCCTTTGAGAGGTCAAGGAAAGTCCCAACCACTTTGGTTCTTTTATCAATGTTCTTTGCTATGAACTCCGTTAGTGCCATGACCCCATCTTCGGTGGACAGACCCTTCCTAAACCCATATTGATTTTTTGATAATATATTGAACTTTTCCAAATAGCCAAAAAGTCTCGTATTTAAAATCTTTTCCAGGATCTTCGACAGGGAAGTTAAAACTGAGATTGGCCTATAATTACCCACGTCACGTTTGTCCCCACCCTTATGTATAGGATGCACAAGAGCCTTTTTACAGACGTTTGGGAATACCCCCGATGAGAGACATAGATTGAAGATGTGGGTTAGTACAGGCACAAGAAATTTACTAGCTGATTTCAAAATGGATGAAGAAATTCCATCCCAACCTACAGCACTATCAGAGCGTAGACCCATAATGATTCCTAGGACTTCGGCTTCATCTGTTTCCAGTAGAGCCATAGATGTGCCGGCAAGATTCTCAATTGAAAGTGGAGGATCAGAATTAATCGGCAAGGGGTGACTAGTACGGATTTTAGAAGCAAGGCTATTACCAATATTGATGAAGTAGTTATTTACCTGGTTTAAGGAAGACCTATGTTCATCGGAAAGGCTCAACAGTTCTTTTGCTGGCGTTGCTTTTGTTTGCATGTTTGTTATGTTTTTAATGGCCTTCCACGTAGCCTTGGTATTATTTTTAGCTTCCTGTAGTTGGAATTGTTCATGAATTCGTTTTAATTTTTTTAATAGCTTGTTACAGTAGTTTCGGTATCTGAGATAAGTGATTTTAGTTGTTTCATTTGTTGGGTCTTTTTTAAATTTAATATGTAAACGATCACGGTTTCGTATACATCGCAAGAGTCCAGGGGTGATCCACGGTTTCACAACCTGCTTTCTACATGAAAACATGAACTCCTTAGTGTTTGCTTTAATAACGTTAGATATCTTGGTTACCAAGAGGTTTGCGGCAGTATTTGCATCACTTAGGTTAAGTATGTCAGAAAAGTCCACAAGGCCAATTTGTTCAATAACATTATCAAAGTTCAGACGAGAACTGATTCTTGTTTGACTAGGTCTCTTGGTTTGATCAATGCAAGTGAGAATTGGGGCATGATCTGTGAAAAAGGAGTCAAACACTAGCGTCACTACCTTCTTACTACTTCGGATCATCACATGATCTAAGCAACTTCTATCATGTGTGATAAGAGAGTGTGCTGGTAGTAATCCGTGTGAGGCAAGGAGATTTAGATAAGTTTCAGGTTTTGGCTCAGAATTTTCTGCCAAAATATTAATATTTATGTCTCCTATTACGGTAATTGTGTCATAATTAGCCAATGATATTAAAATATCGTTTAACGAGTTTAAAAAATGCTCAACGTTCTTGACCGAAGGAGAGCGATACACAGCAACAACGGCAATGTTGTTATTGTAAGTAAGCAAGAGGCCACTGGCATCGCACAAGTTAGCTACTTTCACATCAAAAGGCAAACCGAGCTTTACAAAGATGATAACTCCATCATTCTGGTTTTGTGCAGTAGATTTATATGAGTTATAGCCACTCAAAACTGGCAGATTAACCACCTTGGCAAGCCAACATTCAGTCAGAATAATGATATCTGGATCAGTGTCTATTCTAGATAAAAAAACCGTGAGTTCGTCAAAATTTTTGTTTACGCTTCTAATATTAACATGAAAGATTTTAAGGTGATTTATACAAAGATCAACGTATAAAGAACACTCGTGCGGTGCACAGTAATAGGAGGCATATTCGCGGAAATTATCGATTTCCTTATTTAAAGTATTTAATGTATTAATATTCATATTAAATTTGATATTGTTTTATAACGAGCTTTATAAGTGTGGACAGTTTTTTTGTTTTTTGTTTTGATTTGTATAACTTTTGTAGAGGACCAACGCACATTAGTGATGAGTAATGTAGGTTAGTAAATTGTCGGTGAGAAGTAATATTTTCAGTGAAGTGTGTATTATAGGATTTGTTTTTTGGTCTGATGTTTGAGGCCTTAAGGATTATTAAACTTGAGAAATAATGATTGGATATAAAGCAAATTAGGCACAGTATTAAAAATATCGAGATTGGTAATGTAAAGTAATATATCAAAAAACAGTGCATGCAATCAGTATACAGGCAATAATTTAAGCATGATAAGAAAAAAATAAAAATAATAATAAAAGGATAACCAAATATAAAATAAGACTCATTGTTTAGACTTAAGTCGCTGTAAGTCAAGTTCGCAATCAATACGAAAAAAGGGCTGTTTTTCATTTTCTCTCATATAAACCACACCTCGGGATGTCCAACAAAATAAATAGTTACTGGTTTTAGCGAATTCACGCGCTTTGAAGAAAAGTTTCTGTGTTTGGGCTGTTAGTGCCTCCGAAGTAAAGATACGTTTACTAGCGCCTGGTATTTTTAAATGATTCGAATTTAACTTTTCAGAATTTGACTTAAGCTTGTTAAACTCTTTTATGTCACTAAGAAGCTGTTCTTTCTTAACAACGGTCGTAAGTTCTAGTATTATCGGCATGACATTGTCATTCCTGGTACGTGTTCTGTACACATCCCTTATTTCAAACTCCTTCAAATCGCAGTTTACAGCTTTGGCCAAATTAAGAATAAGTTCACATAATTCAGCTTTATTTTCGTTTTTCTTTGGGTTCGTGGATTTGGGAACGTTGCGTATTTCGATTGCGGAAGCTCTAGATCTTCTCTCCATTATCTCAATCTTCCCTTCAAGCTCTTTAATTCTTTTTTTATCTATAGTGCGCTCTTCATCAATTTTTTCCAGTTCCTTCAATAATTTGTCATATTTTTCATTAATAAAGTTTAGGTTTGTCTGCATATCTATAGATTGCTCCGATATTTGCTTCATAGACATATCTAAGGAGTCAAAACGTTTCTCAAATGACGATGCAAGATTTTTAAGCATGCTTGTTAACGTTTCAATGGTATGTGTGTCTTGTAAATCCTCTTCGGTATCATGTTTTCGTTTCGATCTCTTAGAATTAGTTAAAGCAATATCTTCAAGTGATACAGAGGCTTTTCGTAAGTTAGTTGCAAATTCGTGGCGCATTGTAGTAAGCAAGCTTGATGTTGATTTGGTAGGATTCATACTTGGGGTTCCAGGTGGTGTGCGTTTTAAAGACATATTTTTATAGTAAAAATTTAGATGTGTAATTTATACCCCAAATTAATAAACCTCTACCTGTTCTATTTTATTTAAGAAGTTGTCAGGCTGCAAAGCATATGCAACTTTTGGTCTATGTTCTGTTTGATGGGTTGTCAACTTCAAGTGACAGTTACGTTTACTTTGACATTGATGTGACAGTGACTTATTAGGTGTACGTACCCACGAAATGTATTTGTCTCGGTTGTAGCTGTCCTTTTCTGACCAAGTGTTGCTCTTGCAACTGATGCGCGCCTGGTACTTTAGTGTTTTTAAATTTATTAAAATTTGGTGAAAACTATTATTAAAAATAAAAAAGAACTATTCTCCAAAAACACGTACATCGTACACTTTCCAAGTAAATAATGTATTGAGTTGTACAAAAATATTTTAACGAATAAGTATTAATTTAATGTGAATGTTTATATCATTACTCATCTAAATTTAAGTTTTCTTCATCTGTTTTCTCACTTAGAGTTGAACGAAGGTGTTTTTTTTTTCTGGATTAAGGGCTAAATTCAAAACTCTTCGGTTCGTTGATAAGGCCGTCATTGTATAAAATGCAATGAACAATGATTTATCATAACTTTTGATTGACATCAATTGGAATTGTTAGAGAAACAGCCGCGCCCTGTCAAAAAAGACCTCGCCCCGAGAACAAACCCGCGTCTGACGATACACTGCTGCGCGCGAGTTGCGAACTCAGAGGAACAAGCTTGTACATGTTCATACTGTATTGTTCTTTGAAGTAAAATTCAAATAGGATGATGTTCGTTTGGGTATCTACTAAAGTATAAGTTTTATAAAAAAAAATAAACATATTTATATAGCTAATATGATGCCAAATACAAATAAATAATAAAACTAATTTTGTTGTATATTAGTATAAGATTTTGTTCTAGGGACCCGTCGATTTATTTTTGTATCCGCCGAAGTTACACAATTGTTTTTTTTTTTTACAAATTTTGGCCTGGACCCCCGTCAATATTTTTTTTTAATTCATATCTTATAACTGTCATATACAGGGTCTGTCGTAATGAATGGATAACCCATTACCTACAGTTGATCCGGATGTGAGGCTATAAGAAAATGGTGTCATCTTGCCAGGGTTGTCAACCATAAGAAAATGGCGTAGACTTTTAAACTTTTTTATAAATTTCGCTATTTTTTTCATTTATTCCGTTGCCATTTCTTCAAATTTTGATGTATTTGTATAATTCTTTAAGTATTATACTGCTGAAGATGTGTATTATGTAATTTAAATACAATTTTAGGTGTTATTCACGTTGAACATTATCAAAATACTCATTTTAAGAAAAATACTTCAAATTTTTTTTCTTTATGTCAACTTTTGATCATCTCCTGTGGAAAAAAAAGTATGACGTTATAGCTGCCCATGATCTCAATAAATTGTCTAGTATGTGTAGATTCTAAAAAGGTATAACGATGTGTACTTTACAAGCAACATTAAGTTACAGGAGCGAGAACACTAAGCAAGGTCGGAATTTTTATTTTTCATGTTCTGTTTGTTATAAATGGTTGTAAAACTTCGTCATAATGATTTTATTCTATCAAGATACTTTGCACAAACACTATCGGGCCACTAATAGGATATTCAGAAGAAAACCCGGTTGTTTTTGGGGAAAAAATAACATTACTTCACGATAATAATGTAATGAAAATGTACAAATGAAAATTGTTGTGCTCTAATAGTTACATGCGACAAACATGTTGCGACAAGTTTAATCGAAATTAAAACGGATTTCAAAAATCGAACAAAGACCACATTACAAAGAAAAGTGAAAAAAATTAGAAGGAAATCGTCCTTCCATTAATGCATTGTGCACTCTAATGAACACACGGTAATCAGGATGTCGCACATTTGGATATCTTACACGATAAACACTAGCAGCTCTATTGGTGCTGCCATTACATACACCGTAAATGTAATGCATGTTCGCGTATTCGGCCGGCGTGTACTGTTGCGGCATGATACACAAACTTTTCCAAAACAACAAAATCAATCGATAGCACAACACAATAAATGTGAGCAAAGTCATCAGTATCACCACGTTATCAAGTCCAAATCACAAGGAAAATCATAGTCAAATATTAGAAAGCAGTAACAAATTGACGAAAATATTGGCCCCGATTCTCAAAACACTCTCTAAAACTAAATTAAAAATATCGCTGTCACTTTCTCATGCTTCGTATTAGAACAAGACAGGTACATTGGTCTCACTAAATTTAGTCCACATCATTGTGAAATTGAACGAAATGCGCTGAGGACTAGCCTAAAATTGCCTTCGCCGTGTCATATTGCACGTACATTTTAGTTTGACAGGACTAGAATGATTACCTGTCTCTGTCTTATTGATGTGTAAGTGACAGCGATAGTTTTAGTTTAGTTTAGAGAGTGTTTTCAGAATCGGGGCCAATGTGAACAAAAGGACATGCGATGGTCAAAACCACACTGATGTGATGAGTACCCTTTTCTTTGTAATGCGGTCTTGTTCGATTTTTAAAATCCGTTTTAATTTCGATTAAACTTGTCGCAACATGTTTGTCGCATGTAACTATTAGAGCACAACAATTTTCATTTGTACATTTTCATTACATTATTATCGTGAAGTAATGTTATTTTTTTCCCAAAAACAACCGGGTTTTCTTCTGAATATCCTATTTGTGGCCCGATAGTGTTTGTGCAAAGTATCTTGATAGAATAAAATCATTATGACAAGGTTTTACAACCATTTATAACATAACATGAAAAATAAAAATTCCGACCTTGATTAGTGTTCTCGCTCCTGTAACTTAATGTTGCTTGTAAAGTACACATCGTTATACCTTTTTAGAATCTACACATACTAGACAATTTATTTAGATCATGGGCAGCTATAACGTCATACTTTTTTTTTCCACAGGAGATGATCAAAAGTTGACATAAAGAAAAAAAATGGAAATATTTTTCTTAAAATGAGTATTTTGATAATGTTCAACGTGAATAACACCTAAAA
This sequence comes from Emmelina monodactyla, assembly GCA_916618145.1. Taxonomy (NCBI): domain Eukaryota; kingdom Metazoa; phylum Arthropoda; class Insecta; order Lepidoptera; family Pterophoridae; genus Emmelina; species Emmelina monodactyla. Next base: position 2,571,610 of record OU745300.1, read on the forward strand.
TTGTATTTAAATTACATAATACACATCTTCAGCAGTATAATACTTAAAGAATTATACAAATCCATCAAAATTTGGAGAAATGGCAGCGGAATAAATGAAAAAAATAGCGAAATTTATAAAAAAGTTTAAAAGTCTACGCCATTTTGTTATGGTTGACAACCCTGGCAAGAAGACACCATTTTCTTATAGCCTCACATCCGGATCAACTGTAGGTAACGGGTTATCCATTCATTACGACAGACCCTGTATAGGTATGAAATGATAAACCACACTTACAAAATTATTAAATAATACATTGTAATGATTTTCATCTTGTTATCTTTTCCAGAATATTGACGCTTAAAAAACGTGTATTATAGAAAAACGTCGAAAGAAATGGACCCTTAATTTCAAATTTATTCGCATACACAGTTCAAGAACTAAACTTCCCTCTACAAACTAGTGAACAAAATTGCCATCTTATTTCCTAGTATTTATTCCAGACTTCATGAAACTGAAAATGGGCACTTCAGTATACTTTTGGTTCTTTAGCAATGTTTCGGTTTAGTTGGCAATGTTTGCTACTTGCCAACTTTTACATAGTATGGACGTATTAAAGTACAAATGTTGAGTGAGAAAGGAAATCTGATCGAATTTTCGATATTTTATTTTAATTTATGTTAAAAATATCACAATTTCTATTAAAAATACAGCCAGAAGACGTCCACTGCTGAAATTTGTAACAATTTCTTGCTGTGACAGAAGTTTTAATCAACTACCTACTGGTAGGAAAATTCCTCCAAATCAATACTGGCGGGTTGAGTGGACTGTATTTTAATTAATTAAATATTATAAGACACGGAATGTGGCAATCTGGCTGAAATAAAAAGAAATTGGAACAATCTGGGACTTACTTGAAAAGTTCAGGCACCACGTGTATGAAGATTATAAAAGTTCGTTTCTACCATAAATCAGCACAAATCCAATGTCCATGGGTTAGATATCACTGCAGTGTTCACATTCACACGGTTTTTGATAGTAATTGACGTAATTAACACCAAATATAATTAAAAAGGGCGCACACAGAGTTACTCGGCAGACATATTTTTTGCAACAACAAAATGCGTCTCCAGTGCATTAGAAACGCATAGGTGTGCGAGCGAGATGCCCAGATTGAGGTTTGGGAATAAAGGAGAGGGAAAGAATGATGGGTTTTAAGATTGCCACATTAACAATAAAAAATAGCCAAAAAATAACCACCATGCCCCCCGCCTTAAAGGTACCCCTTTAAAAGAGCATAATAAATATATACACATATAACCTAATTAATATATATGTATATAGGAAAAGAACACACAGCTAAAATAAATGCTGTGCGCTTAAACAAAGCTAACACTAAAACTTAACTAGCTAGTAGCTACCTCACCTACTGCGCGGGCAGAGGAGAGAGCTTGACGACAGGTCGTCTGTACGTGCTACTCGAAGTACGGACCTCTACCACTCAAGTAACACCGTCTTTACCGGGAAAGAGTTTGGTTATAACACCTAAAGGCCAATGTAGTGGCGGTGAGTTCTCCATATTTACTAAAACAATTGTACCTACAGTGAGCGTACTAGAAGAAGTATTCCATTTTTCGCGCGTTTGTAAATTATGAAGATACTCTACTTTAAAGCGCTTCCAAAACGATTGAACGAGTGAGTCCATTAATGAAAAACGCGTCAATAAACTCGCCGAGTCTGTATTAACTTTGGGTGCTGGCAAAAATTGCAGCGGTACAGTATGTAAGAAATGTGCCGGTGTCAGTGCAGAGGGCTCTGACGGGTCACTACTTAGGACACTTAGAGGGCGACTGTTGAGTACGGCTTCAATTTGAGTAAGTACTGTTAACATCTCCTCAAAGGTCAAAATTTGTTTACCTATGACGCGAAATAAAAGCGATTTAACACTTTTTATGTTAGATTCCCATATGCCGCCGAAATGACTTGCCGTGGGAGGATTCATATGCCACGTTATACGGTTATTTGCAAGTTCGCTTGAAAAACATTGGAAATATTCGTCGGTACATAAAAACGAATAAAGTTCGTTTAAATATGCCTTTGACGCAATAAAATTCGAACCATTGTCGCTATATAAAAACTTGCAAGGACCTCGTCGTGATAAAAATCTTTTAAACGCGTCAAGAAACGTCGCGGAACTTAAATCTGAAGCTAATTCCAAATGAATAGCTTTGGTAACTAAACAGATAAATATACATAGATAAGACTTTTGGCTACGAACGCCGCGCTTTCTAGTTAAAGTTATATATAAAGGGCCCGCATAATCGACACCTGTGTGTGTAAATGCCTTAATAGACTGATCGACTCGACACTGAGGTAAATCGGCCATGGCGGGAAATATCTGCTTGGGTTTAAGACGAAAACATTTAATACATTCGCGTATTCGTTTTTTAATAGAACGCAAACCAGATAAAATCCAAAATCGTTGTCTTATAATTGAAAGTAACAATTGTGGTCCTGCGTGACAATTTACGCGGTGATAATGATCAATTATAAGATCTATAATATGACCTTTCTTAGGCAACAATATGGGGTGTTTCTGTGAGAACTCTAAAGACGCATTTTCTAGCCTACCACCAACACGTACGATGTTATCTGCCAAAAAGGGGGATAATTTACGCAGTGTAGGGGAGCATTGATTTCCCTTTTCAAGAATTTTAATATCAGTAAAGAAATGTTTTGTTTGGAGTGCTCTCACTATAGCAAGCTCAGCTACTTCTAAACTATTAGCGGAAATGACATTATCGCGAGGTAAAAATTTAATAAATCTTAAGAAATAAACCGTAGCTCTCAACAACTTCATCCAGGAGGAAAACCTCTCAGATAACTGAAGTAACGGATGAACATCGTTATGGCAAGTAACTACGTGAGAAACTGTTTTTGACTCTGGTAGACTTTTGGACGACGGAACAAATTTTTCTATAGACCATTGACTTACGGGTAAAGATGCCCATGGTGGACCTGAAAACCAAAGCTGATTATCGACTATTTGGGACGGTCGAAGTCCACGGGAAATGAAATCAGCGGGATTTTCTTTTCCTGCAATGTGAAACAAATTCTCAGTCGAAACAAGTGTTTGAAACTGTGAAATTCGATTGGCAACATAAGTATTAAACCTATGTGGGGAAGAAGTCACCCAACATAAAGCGACAACCGAATCAGAGAATATAAAAACATTGTCTACGCAGTGTCGGTCACTGATGGAGTCATAAACGGTACGGACTAGTTTAGCTAATAAAACTAGTGCGTTGAGCTCGAGGCGAGCTAAAGTAACAACCTTCGATGGGGATGAAACCCGAGACTTGGAGCAAACCAAAGACACTAATGGTTTGTTGTCTCCATTTTGAACATGCAAATAGATAACACAACCATAAGCCTTTTCACTTGCATCGGCAAATGCTAGCAAGGAAACCTTCGAGTCTTTAACTATTCCCATATGTCGGGGAAATCTAAGTTGCGAAATTAAGGGCAACTCGGAAATATATGACTGCCACATACTTGAAATGTGGGCAGGTGACGGTTCATCCCATGAATTTTTTAAAAGCCAAAGTTCTTTAATTAGTAACTTAGCAAAAAGTATGATTGGTCCGACAAGACCAAGAACGTCATACAGTCTAGCGGTAACAGATAAGATAGCACGCTTAGTGCATATAGGTTGCGGTTGGGAAATTAAAAAATAAAACTCATCCGTTGATGGAAGCCATCGAAGTCCCAATATTTTAAAAACATTGTCGTCGTCAAAAGATATTGATTCTGACTGCCTGTGAGAGGCTGGTATGTGACTTAACAATTCTGGCGAATTGCTAGTCCATTTGACCAGGTCGAAACCTCCGGACTTAAACAGTTGTATCAGCTGAGTAGCTGTCACTACGGCTTCATGCAAAGATGAAGCGGAGGAAGCCAGGTCATCCATATACACATCTCTCTCCAGGGTAGCGGCGGCGAGAGGGAACTTCTCTCTCTCACGAGCTGCCAGCTCGCGGAGAGTGCGGAGCGCCAAGAATGGCGACGAGCGGAGCCCAAATGTAACCCGTGTGAACTCATAGGTATCTAGGGTATCACTAGGGGAAAAACGGTATAAAATCCGTTGAAATTTGCGGTGTTCGGGATGAACAAAGATGCATAAATACATTTGCCTTACATCGGCAAAAAAGGCGATTTGAAAATAGCGAACATTTAACAAAATATGAAAAATCTCAGTTTGTAGGTTGCACCCTGAGTGCAAAATGTCATTTAAGGAAACGTTTGAGTCTGTGGCGGCGCTGCCGTCGAGAACGATGCGCAGGCGCGTAGTTGACTTGTCGTTACGAATCACCGGGTGATGCGGGAGGTAGAAACCTGAAAAAATGCACTCGTCACCTTGCGGTACTTTAAAAAGAATGCCTTGCGAGATGTAATCCTGAATAACATCGTCATACATTTTACGAAGTTCTGGAGATTTTACAAACTTTTTCTCTAAAAACATAAAACGACGTTTAGCAGACACGAAAGAATCACCTAAATTATCGGAACTTTCCTTGAAAGGAAGCGATACAACAAAAGTCCCATCGTCATTGCGAGTAGTGGTGGAAGTGTAAATCTTTTCACATTCCGACTCCTCGGGGCTCAAAAACTTCTTCTCAGGTAACTCTTCTACTGCCCAAAACTTCTGCAAAGTCTGATCCAGCGGGTCACAAGTAAAAGTGCAAAAAGCGCGGGAAATTAAATTCGATGAAAAAGCGACAGGTGCGTCACCCATGATCACGTAGCCTAAGGTAGTATGCAGTGCGGAGGGAACATTATTACTACCTAGAACCTTGTCTGAAAGTAAAATGTTACAAAATAAATTCACGCCTAACAATAAGTCAATAGGACCGGGATTTGAAAACTCGTCGTCAGCTAGCGGTAAGTTTTTTATCAATTGAGATAACGCCGACTTGTTTACATGTGCGTCGGGCAGCTGTGACGTAATCCTTTCTACTACTAACGGTCGAATGTTGTACACCTGACTATTGTCAAAACGAGAAGTGAATCGCACAGGTGTGACACCGTGGATTGTTTGCGGAGAACCTCCTATACCTTGCACCTCCTTGAAGCGGTGTTCCTTAGAAATTGACAAGGATAAGCGTTGGCAACATTGTAAAGAAATATAATCACTTTGAGAGCCGGGATCAATCAAACATCTCAAAAAGTGTTCGTGGTTGTGTTTGTCAACAACTCTTATCTTAGCGGTACCTAACAAAGTGATAGTAGCGGGGCCGTGTCGATCGCGGTGATCGCGCGACACAGAACAAAAGGATGCATGGTTAGCATTCGTTAGCGGGGTTGAGAATGTAACACTCGGAGCGACGGAGCGGTCCGCGTGCGCGCTAGCGGGGGACTCAACTTGTGAATCACAAATATCATTGGCGGACGCTGGCGCTAAAGTAGGGTCAGCAGAAAAAGTATCAAAATTAGCGGTTGTAGAAATATTACATTGTTGTTTATTTAAAATATTGAAATGCAAAAATGAGTGATGTCTAAGAGAACAAAAATTACAATTACGATTCGAAGTGCATACCGAAGTTTTGTGTTTAACACTTAAACAATTATGACAAAAAGGATGTCCTTTCATAAAACTATACCTTTGCTGAGGTGTCATTTTCATAAACGAAGTACATTGAAACAAGTGTTCGTGAAAAGCACGCTTACATAAAACACAATTGGAATTACTGTTGGAATTACTATCGGTGTTCACAAATGTTTTTGTTGACCGTACGTTAGAAGAACTTCGATTACGGTTTTTAAAGGGAACTAATTCGGAACAGTTGACATTACGTGACAACACCTTTGTTTGTTCTCTCAAAAACTCAAGAAGATTCTTATACTTAGGTATTTTATCCTTCCGATAAGTAATTTCAAACAGCTTGACCGTATCGCGATCTAAACGCTGAAGCGCGAGATGTAAAAACACAAAATCTAGCAAATCGTCAAGTTTCAACTGCTTTAAAGCTTCAACTGAGGAATTAAAATTATTAATAAAAGAATCTAGTCCGGTAGCACTGTTCAAAGTTAATGGTTTAAAATCTAATAGTTTGTTGAGGTACGCGCAGGCAAGAGAGCGAGGGTCATCGAACTTCTGTACTAGGGCATTCCAAATAAGAACATAATTTTCAGCGGTAGGTGGCAACCCAGCACAGATAGCTGACGCCGTGTCCGTCAGTTTACCTACTAAATAAAATACCTTCTCACTATCAGTTAGCGAAGTGTTCTCATGAACCATACTTTTGAATTGAGCATAAAATAATGGCCAATTCTTGACATCACCATTAAAAGAAATAAGATCAATAGGGGGAAGCCTATGATTCGATTTAACGAAAGAGGAAGCATTATGCGAGGATTGCGGGGTCGGTTGTAAGCGCGACTGTACTCCCTTAACAAAACAATACATATCTTCGAAGGCAAACCAAGAATTATAATTAACTTTATAAGTAGGTTCTAGTTTTAACGATAAAGAATTATAGTCATCTAATATCTGTTCAAACTTAGTGCGTATTTCATCAACGTTCCTAACTTGATTAAGAAAAACTTCGCGATTTGTATCTTCCGACTTAGATAAGTCGTACAACTGCTGCATACGCTGAAAATATAAATCACGTTTTGACTTCAAAATAGTTAATTCTGGTTGCTCGATACACTCCACAAACTGCTCCTCCGCCTTAGACTTCGGCATATTTTAAATAAGTATTTGCGGGAAAAAATATAAAAATTGCGATAAATATAAAATATTAAAAATTGCGGGTGGAAACGTGAAAACGTTCAAAACACAAACTTGCGGAATCCTAAAAACAAATACTTCGCGGGAAATAAACTACTTCGCGGTTAGGATATAAAAAACTTAAACTTTCGTTCGCGGTAGTATCTACCTACAAACAAACAACGTTCGAGGTAGAAAAATAATTACCCAAAATCAAAAACTTCGTTCGCGGGGGAAAAAAACTTCGTTCGTGGGTAAACCTGGTAAAATTACCAACTTCACTTCGCGGCAAGAATAAATGTAAACTCCTCCTTACGTTCGCGGGTTCAAAGAAAAAATATAAACAATCGAAAGTCAAAAAACTTTACGATCGAAAATACAACTAGCGGTTAAATATAAAATATAATCTCCTTCTTACGTTCGCGGGTTCAAAAAATATGTAAAAACAATCGATAGCTAAAACTATACGATCAAAAATAGCGGTAAAATAAAATAAAAATGGTTGGTTGCAAAAAATACGTGGCCGTTGTAACTTGTGAGTACCTAACTCGACTAATACCGAGCGCACCCGAACTATCACGAAACTTGAGCGCGATGTCGATTACGGTTGGCAGCACTGCGTGCGTGCCACACGTTATGTTACGAATCAAAAACCTACCTACAACGATTTATAAAATAAGTACCCTACTCGAAGCTTCGCGATCAAATGGAATACTCGAACTAATGTTATAAATTTTAGATATATCTTATTAGAACCTTGTTTCTAGCTAATAATAGAATAACTCACGCTGCCGTAGTATCTTGCGGGTTAGAAAAAAAGAGAAGTAGTTGCTTAAAAACAAACTAATTCCCGATATACGGTTTTGTTGAACATTCAATAGCATAGAATTTACTGGAACTTGATATACTTATTAGCGGAAATCCAAAGTACATAAAAATACTTAGATATAAGATAAATACATAAGATATCTATGTAAATGGGTACCTTTAAAACGTTTGTGGCGTTATATTAAACTTTTAGTGAAAAACTACGCAATTTAGAATGAATAAAACTTTAATATGAACTAAAAAAAGGGACTAATCCGGTTCGATTAGGACCAAAAAAAGAGATGGTAGGAAAATTCCTCCAAATCAATACTGGCGGGTTGAGTGGACTGTATTTTAATTAATTAAATATTATAAGACACGGAATGTGGCAATCTGGCTGAAATAAAAAGAAATTGGAACAATCTGGGACTTACTTGAAAAGTTCAGGCACCACGTGTATGAAGATTATAAAAGTTCGTTTCTACCATAAATCAGCACAAATCCAATGTCCATGGGTTAGATATCACTGCAGTGTTCACATTCACACGGTTTTTGATAGTAATTGACGTAATTAACACCAAATATAATTAAAAAGGGCGCACACAGAGTTACTCGGCAGACATATTTTTTGCAACAACAAAATGCGTCTCCAGTGCATTAGAAACGCATAGGTGTGCGAGCGAGATGCCCAGATTGAGGTTTGGGAATAAAGGAGAGGGAAAGAATGATGGGTTTTAAGATTGCCACATTAACAATAAAAAATAGGCAAAAAATAACCACCACCTACGATTGAAGAAATATATTGCATTAACCGACCATAAACTTTTCTAAATTTGGAAGAATAAATAAATATTCTGCCAGACGCAAAAAAGCTACTTCTCATTAAAAAGATAAAAAATTAATATCACAAATTAAAGTAATCTTATATGCTCGTAATTAAGATTTTTACGGTTCCGTATCCAAAGGGTAAAACGGGACCCTAATACTAAGCCTTCGCTGTCTGTCTGTCTGTCTCCAGGCCGTATCTCATGAACCGTGATTGCTAGTAAGCTGAAATTTCACAAATGATGTATTTCCGTTGCCGTTATAACAACAAATACTAAAAATTAAAAAAAAATATATATTAAGGGGGTCCCCATACAACAAACGTGTGTTTTTCGTATTTTTATGCTCAATATTAAAAATGGTAGACGCTTCAAATTTTCACAGAATATTAACTTGTATATTACCTTTCAAAATAAATAATAAAATAACAATAAAGTTAATATCCCATACAACAAACGTAATCTTTAAGCAATTTTACTCGATCTTAATAAACAAGTAGAAAATGATAGTTCGGAACCCTTTGTGCGCGAGTCTGACTCGCACTTGGACGGTTTTTTTTCTTATGTTTGTGTTTATTCAAAACAATGTTTGAGTTTCAATCTGTATGTTTTTGATGATTTGACTTCTTTGATGATATAGTTAAATAATTAAAAAAATAACCGCCATTCCATCGGATGTTAAAAAACTATCTATCATGATGATGATCATAGATAGTTGATTTTTTTTATTTTGTAGACTTAATAATTATTCTACTTAATTTTTTTCTATACTAATATTATAAAGAGGAAAGATTGGATTTTTTGAAATGAATAGGCTCCGAAACTACTGCATCGATTTAAAAAAATGTTTCACCATTCGAAAGCTACATTATCCACGAGTAACATAGGGTTCCGTAAGATATTGCCACGGAAAAAACCATTTAGTTGCGGGTGAAACCGCAGGGCGGAAAGCTAGTATATTATAAATATAATCCATTATAAATTAAGGCTATAAGATAAGGTGGTTTGCCAATACACCCCTTGGTTAGCTGTTTGTAAGCCCAGTTTGTTGGCACTAGGATCCCGTCCTGTCCTCTGGTTAGAAATTCCTTTGACCGACTCGGGCAACACCCACGGGATGAAGGAGAGTAGCCTATTCATATTTGAGAACGTGGGGATTACTCTTTATCTATACTAATATAATAAAGCTGAAGAGTTTGTTTGTTTGTTTGTATGTTTGTTTGTTTGTTTGTTTGAACGCTCGAATCTCAGGAACTACTGGTTCGAATTTAAAAAATCTTTTTGTGTTGAATAGACCATTTATCGAGGCAGGCTTTAGGCTATATAATATCACGCTGCAACTATTAAGAGCGAAGAAATAATGGAAAATGTGAAAAAAAACGGGGAAAATTATTCATCCTTGAGGGCTTCCTTTGCGTGCGCTGCGAAAATGGTTCTAGATACCAAAAATATATGTATAGGTACAAGAATTAAGGGAACTTTTTACCGCGGGAAAACTTCGCATTCCCATGGGAAACCGACTTCTACGCGAACGGAGTCGCGAGCAGCCACTAGTCAATAATATAAATGTTTGTTTCTTTGAATTTTTGTTTGAATAAAGGTAGGTAGTTGCAAAGTAAGATAATAACGGGTGTAAAAAGACCACTTCCGAAGCCTGAAACCATGTAATCTTGAGCTTCAATAGTAACTATATTCACTAACAGCCTACCCAGAAAACTCAATTTAAAAAAGTTATTAAGGATTGAAAAGTTATATTCGCCGCTTGAAATCATCGCTTACACATCATCTGTCGGTTCAGGTGCGATTTTTTACATTGCAAATTAAATTAAAACCCTATTTAATAAAAAATCATCAAAAAATCTGATAGTATTAATGCAATTTTGAAAAATTAGGTAAAAAATATTTTTTTTAGTCTTAAAAATAATTATTTTTGCTCAAAACTTAACCAGTATCCCTCCAGCAATGCCCAGTTTTTGTTTTCGGAAGCAGTTCTTTTACACCCCGTATAAAGATTAAAGCTAGGCCACATAAGTTTGTTGACAAATTAATTATTGAGATAACAATACTATGACTTCCAAATTTTAAGAGTATCTACCACATCTAAGAACATCTATGTTTAAGTCAATACTTAACAACTGTGAATTTACGTAGGATTTTCCCGTACTTGTCACGCTTGGCGAAGACTGACGTGTTGGCTAGTAAATAGTTTGATGTACTAAAATATACTTTTATTCATTACAGGATATTAATTCCTATAATAGTGAATAGTGAGTTTATAATGTGTTACAATCAAAAATAGGAAACTATATAAAAAAATGCTCTAAGAGTGTTTATAAATAACAAATAGTTTGATGCCTCCATTAGTCATGGAACAGCTTTAAGATTTAGCTTACGTCAATACCAAAATTTACATATTAATAGTTCATAGATCGATTTGGGACGAAATCAACAAAATGTAGCGTAACTTCCATACCTAGTTGCCTTCAATACAAACTTTTGCATTTGACATTACGACGTTGCCAGTTTCTTGGCAAACTAAAGCAATATGTTTGCTGGCACACAAATTCCGTGTTATTTACTACGTGATTTCATGTATTTTGGTAATGGAAATGTAAGTAGGTAGCGCTTATAACACCAGGTTTTCGGAATTGAAACAATAAAAGTCTTTTTATCAAATACTAGCGACCCGCCCACGCTTCGCAGTGGTGTAATTATGAGCGACTTCTTCCCGGCATGTTGTATTTTTTACTTAAAATACTTTTTCCAGATGTTCTTTATTTGCAAATTTAAATGAATAAATTACCTAAAAAAATGGTTAATATCGCATTTAAATCCGTCGAGTAGTTTTGAAGGTGTTGGTGGCCAAACATACAAACAGACACAATTAGCGACTTGGATTTATACTATGTAATGTGATGATGCACGCAGTGTTTTATAATTAAACAATATTTTATATTTAAATGAAACTTTTATTTTAAGAACAACAATGACTTGCATGTAAGAATACTCGGAAGGCGGGAATGTCTTCTAATGACATTGACATTTGACATATACAACACCTTCCCCCTTAGATAATGGCATTGTTACAAATCAAGAATATCTCTGGGTTTTACAGTTCTTCCACTTCTTGTTACATATAATTTGGGTTCATCAATAGGTTCACTAATTACAGATTCAACATTAGGCTCTCTTATATCTGATGTTACAGTTTGTGGCAAATCCAAAATAAAATTAGACTTTAAAACATTTTTGTTGTTAGTAAATGATTTTTTTAGATGTTTAATATTTCTTCTTAACTTATTTTCTCCTTCCCTTCCTATCCAGTAAGATCTAGGTTCTTTACTTATGCCAATAATTTTCCCTTTTCTCCAATATTTTTCTTTGTCAGTTTTGTGAACAATATCATCACCTACCTTAAATTTAACTTCTTTTTTCTCCCTTGAATGTTTACAATTAGTTTTCAATGACTGCTTTAACATTAACAATTTATAAATATTAGTTTCAACTTTTGGCTTAAGTAAAATATCATTAGTAGGAACAAGAGTACGAACACGTCTACTATTTAAAATTTGTGAAGGGGAAACATTGAGTCCAGTAATTGGAGTATTATTGTAACTTAAAATGTAGTTTCTGTAATCCACTTTGTCCTCATAGGCTTTCTTTAAAATAATTTTACTGATATGGACACCTTTTTCTGCTAATCCATTACTCCTAGGATAATGTGGACTACTAGAAGTCAATATAATATCCTTAGATTTATAATACTCATGACACTCAAATGAATTAAAAGGATTGTTGTCAGCTATTATCTCTTCTGGATAACCAAATCTCATGAAAGATTCTTGAAAAGCATTAATAACCGATTTAGAGGTTTTATCTAACAATAGTAAGAGTTCAAGCCAGTGAGAAAAATAGTCAACAATAATCAAATAGTATTTTCCATGAAAGTCTAGAATGTCAGTACCAAGTTTAGCATATCTACGGTTAGGTATCTTATGTGGTAATAATTTATCATGACAATTAGATGATCTAAACTTTTCACATGTACTACATTCAAGAACAAATTTATGAATATCTGTTGAAAGTCCAGGCCAATAAAATAATTGTCTTGCCTTATTTATAGATTTACATATTCCTGGATGACCTTCATGAACTAAATTTATAACATATGATCTTAAAGATTTAGGTACAATAATTTTATTTTGAAAGAATGCTAAATCACTTTCAAAGTAAATGTCCTCCTTCAATTTATAATAATCTTTACATTCTTTTAAAACATACTTTTCCTCAGGCCAACCTTTATTGTAATATTCATATAGCTTAATCAATGAAGAGTCAGACATAGTTTCTTTTACAAACATTTTTTTCCTTTCAGGTGCCATTGGTAAATGTGCGGTAACAGAATGAACCATTTTAGTCATATCTTTATCTGTTTCTGTATACTTGAGGCAATTTCTGGAAAGCATGTCTGCAAAATGTAACAATTTGCCTGGTACATAATAAATATTTAAGTTGTACATTAGCAATTTTAACCGCAAACGTTTTAATCTAGGAGACCCAATTTTACAAATAGGTTTTAATATTATAGAAACAATTGGTTTGTGATCAGTTTGTACATCTACATCACATCCATATATAAATCTGTGAAACTTTTTGACAGCATAACTAATAGACAACATTTCCTTTTCCGTTTGACTGTAATTAAGTTCAGTATTATTCATAGTTCTTGATGCACAAGCAACTAACTTAAGAATATTTGTATTATCTTTTTGAAATAAGCAACACCCTATACCATATTTAGAGGCATCACATTGTAATACAATTTTCTTTTTAGAGTCAAATGGAGATAGAGATGGAGCTGTACAAACTTTTCTTTTTAATTCAGTAAATGCCCACCTGTGTGTTGGCAACCAAGAAAACTCAACATCCTTCTTTAACAGTTTAGATAGTGGGGACATTAAATTTGCCATTTCTGGTACATATCTGCGGACATAATTAAATGAGCCCAATATTTGCCTAAGTTCATCTTTATTACTAGGCTCTTTGAGACATATCAGTGATTCAATTCTATCTTTATCTAAAGACATTCCATTTTCATTAAAAACTTGGCCAACATACTTTACTTCGGACTGTTTAAATTGAAATTTATTTTTATTGAAAACTACATTTAATTTTTCAGCTTGTTTTACTACATTTAACAATGCTTTATCATGTTCTTCTTCAGAACTACCCATACACAAAATATCATCCGCCCATATAACAACATTTGGAATATTGCCAAAATGACCCTCTAAGGTTTCTTGAAACAATTCAGGAGCATTCATTAATCCATATGGTAAAACATTATATCTATAGACACCAAATGGCGTAGCAAAACAACATTTCCAAGAAGCAGACTCAGACAACATTAAATGATGAAAACCTTCAGAAAGATCCAGTACTGAAAATAACTTTTTACCATTTAATTTGAAACTTAAATCATCTAGTGTGGGCAAAATTTTAGGTTTTTTTACAATTATTTTATTTAAATCTGCTGGGTCAAGACATAACCTTACACTACCATTAGGTTTCTCGACAAGAACAATTCTATTGACACAAGCATTCTCATTAATTTTATCAACCTTGGTGATAGCATTTCTATTTTCTAACCTTTGCAATTCAGATTTTAAAGGCTCAAGTAAACAAGATGGTAATCTAGATGATGGGTGACAAATTTGTTCCTCTGTAGACTTAGTAGGAATGTCCACACATCCTGGCATTCTACCTATACCTTCAAACACTCTCATATTTTGTTTTATAAACATTTCTTTATCACAACTTATATTTGCAACATGTACACGTTTTATTAAATTTAAAGAAACACAAGCGGGTAAACCTAGCAGCAGGGTATTTGAGTCAACAACAATAAAATTTTCAAAACATTCACTTTCTTTATATTTACATTTAAGATTAACCATGCCAATAGGTTTAACTGTTTCACCCATGAATGACTCCACTTTAACATTTGTTTCAAACAATTTACATTTTAACTTTTTTTCCAATTTCTCAAAAATTCTTTTTGGCATAACACTTACATCTGCGCCGGTATCTAGTTTACATTTTAAACTTTGATCTTGTATAATTATATTTTCAGTCCAATCACTTTTCTTCAGATTAGATGTTTCCACACTGCCACAGAATAAACTTTCTCTGGAACTACCACTAGATTTTGGCAACTCTTGACACTTAACTTCTTCTACCTTCTTGACTTTACAGCTGATAGCAAAATGGTTTAAAATGCCACATTTACTGCATCTTTTCCCATATGCAGGACATTGTCTCGGCCCATGCTCTTTCTGGCAACGCCGACATTTAAACTTTGATAGTGCATTATTTTCTTTATTGCTAAAGCGAGGTCTACCTTTTTTCTGTACAACTCTATCTACCTCCAAATTGGGATTCATCTGTAATACTTGTGCTCTGCTCACTTCACTTGCTCGACAGATATTTTCAACTTTGGAAAGTGTAAGTCCTTCTATTCTGAGCAAACTTTCTTGTAAGGACTTGTCCTTAATTCCTTGTACCAATCTGTCCCTGAGTAGTTGGTCTTCTAAGGTTTCTGTTGTTTCTGACTTGTTACTATAATTGCAAGTTGAAATAAGTTCCCTAAGTGAGGTGTAGAAGTTTTCGAAAGTTTCACCATCTTTCTGAGTGCGCTCGTTAAATTTAAATCGCTCAAATACTTCATTATACTTTGGGTTCACATACATTTCGATTGCCCCCACGACCTTGTCATATTTAGTACTATCTTCTGCTGACAATTTTAAATTCATGATTGTTTTGCCGGATTCCGGCCCCATCATATTGCGCAGCAAAGACAATTTGACTTTGTCAGTTGCTTCTTCTTTACCAATGCTGATGAGGTAATCATCAAAGGCAGATTTCCAGTACCTCCACTCAGCTCCAGCAACAGAAGCCCTGATGTCAAAATTTGGTGGTAGCTTGACGTAATTCTCCGACTGCGCCATGTTTTATAATTAAACAATCCATATAATGTTTTTTATAATGTTTTTAAACAATATTTTATATTTAAATGAAACTTTTATTTTAAGAACAACAATGACTTGCATGTAAGAATACTCGGAAGGCGGGAATGTCTTCTAATGACATTGACATTTGACATATACAACACGCAGTAGACATAATTTTTAAAGTTAGTGTTACAGAAAAACCTAAACCATGATATTTGTCAAAACTATGAAATTTGTAAGTGGACAGTATTTCAAATTGATATGGCCTCAACTTGATGATCTTCAAATGTCAGTTACAGTAAAAACGTAAATAGACAAGGGTTATGAATATGAAATGATTTTGATTTTACTGACTCAATAAATAAACATATGGCTTGTGGATATATTTATCAGGACAGTTGTGAAATATTACAAAAATTAACAGGTTTAGATAAAATAAATACACTAAATATTTACACCTGAAAGTAAGTGACAAAAATTACTTTGTGAGAGTATTTTCATTCTTGATGTAAATATCACCAAATAAACCCTGTGTTTCTTTAGTCATTGAAAATGATAGACGGACATTTTGATATGATGTCTTCGAACAATAATTTATCAAGAACCTTTAGATCTTTTCCACCTCCTACAGAATAATGTCATAATAGCCGAAGGTTGTATGTATTACGTCGCCTTTGATAAATATGAAGTGCCTACCTAATGAGAAGCATTGATAAAAAGGAATGAAATAAGAGTAGGTATTAGTAGATTCTTTATTTGTTAGCAATGTTCTTTGTAATGGTTGTTCGTTGAATTTTATTCTCTTATGTTTTTACGTAAGTTATATTTGTCAGTTTACTTTGCTTACGTGAATTATTTTAAGATTTTTTAGTCATCTTGATTTCTAACTTCAGCGTTATGTTGAATCACATTCTAAGTTTAGCGCAAGTTATGCAAATTTTGAGTACACAAAGAACTAACATCAGTATTGCAGTAGCACGTATACTGTACTGTTAAGCAAAACGTTGCTAGTTTAAATTAGGAAAACATATTCTCGAAATAAGTTTGAATTGGTTTGTTACCAGGCTTTCCACTAGTCCAATGGTGCTCTTAACCCTAACTTCTGCTTTGTTGGTATTTAAAGTTCGAAAGTGTCATTTAGGTATGTAGAGGTATAAGTGATATTTTTTTTATTTATGATCGTAGACTTTTTATAATAAGCCCCACAATAAAAATTGTACCTTGCGAAAACCGATAGCTTATTGCTAGCTGCCGACCTTCTACACAAATAAGGGTGACAATGTACTTTTAAAAGGTTTAAAAGGGAGTTTTCTTGTTTAAGTAACAACTCGTGTAAATCCATAAAACACCAATTTAACCAACAGATTAAGAACAAAATGAAATTATATATTTTATCTAAAGGTGTAAGCAAGTTGTCAAGCACATTCCATTTATTAACAGATATTCAATAACAATCATGAATATGTGTTAAAAACACTTTCTTTTGTTTCTCTACGGGTAGTAAGTAGCTTTACACAGCAAAATACTTGTTGCAGAAAGAATTAAAGTATGTTTTCTTATAAATTTAATACATACAAAATGTTAGTCCAAATAATTAATGTATATAATATGGATACAATTACTCATAATCTTTTGGATTTGGATTTTATAAAACAATTAGCCCGATAGAAATACAGAAACAAATATTTCAGACAAGAAAAAGTACTTTCATTATAAAATGTCGAGAAAGACAGTCAAATAAATAAAAATAAAAAGACTAACTGTTTCGAGACGCACGTATACCAGGAAAGCAGAATGTAAAATGTAATGTCGTGACGTGAATTTCAAACAAAGATGTCAAACAAACTAGCAGTACTAACATGACATGTTTATTTTTGTTATTAATTATTAACTTAACTAAAATATAATTTAATAAACTTATTAAAATAATATATGTTTTAACAGTTTATTTTATGAATACAATATTGATTAAATCTTTAAATATTTTTTTTCCAAGGGCTTATTATTCAAAAAGCGATAATTGGATTTGGTTTAAGTTATAACCATTTTTAGAACCCTGAATGAGGAAAATATAACAATAAAAGTTATTTCTATTTCAATCAATCAATCGCCGTTCTCTGCTGGACGAAAGCCCTCACAATTACTTGTAAAAAGTAAATTTAAGTTATTAATTATGCTTAGTAGTTACATTAATTTGCTAACTGTGCTCAATTATAAAGCTATTGGATCAATGGTGGTCTTTATAATAATTAAAACTTTCTTAGAATACAACTACGATATTTTCCACGTATAAATCAAGCACACTGCTATTAATTTTCTAAGTAGCAACCTTTGACTTAGTTCTGAAAGGCAGTTCCGTCACGGCAAAGAAAAACAAGAAGTAAGTTCTATTATGTTCAGTATTCCGATTCTCGTAACAAATATTATAAAAGTAGTATTTACTTATTCAAGCAATAAAGGGGTAAGTTACTTTTTTCTGAGACTTGGAGAAAAACTATTTCGTAACTTCATGCCGTCGTGGAATCGGAAATTCAGAGAAATCGGCGACGTTTTTATTTCAATCTAAGGATACAGAATTGTATTCTTGAAACCCTTTGAGGGTACAATAAATGGCTCTTTTATCTCGGTTTTCTATCTAATAATCTACTATAAAGCTTTTAAGCTTCTTTTAAAGATATATAAAATATAAGATGGGTACACATGTAGACGTTCAATATGACTTAATTATAGAATAATATTTACTTTATGTCAAAGTTGCAAATTCATTTAATAAAAAAATCTAATAATCTTATTACGTTTCTATAAATAATAATAAAGTGTCATTACATATTAACTATTTAATTCCATATTAAAAAAACAATACAAATAAGAACCTACTTTAATATTAAACCCAAATTGTATTCTCAGTTAGCCATGCTAATCTAATCTTGGCGAACTAATCTAATTGATTCAACATGAACGTCAATGCCTAGATCTGTCACTTTGCCTTAGATTGGATTCCAATCCTCGAGATGACAGCATGTCCTTCACAAGGACATTAATTAATTACTTCTACAACTCTATATTAAACAAGATACTTGATATCGAGGCTCTGATAACAGAAAATAAGATATTCGAAAACTTCTGTTCCTTTTCAGGTAAGTATTTGTATAAAAAACAACTTGAATTACCTTTCTTACCAACTATTATATTACAGATTGTAGATAATGAGTCTCAACTAATGCTTCTTAATTACTGTAGCCAATTGCTTGTTATATGGATACTGTTATGCAGAAAGGTGTTAAGTGCTTTTTTGTCATTTTTCGCTAGACGCGATTAAAGATTTTTGACATCAGCTGGTTTTTCAAAACGTGTAGCTGCGAAACTTATAAATGTTATTTTATGAAAATTTGTTTACACCTATAAAAAATATTGTTTATATGACAACATAAACATTTTTGAGTAGAAATTCTAATTTTGATGAATAATCGTGGAAATACCACTTAACACCTTTTTGTTTAATGCTCTATGTTTCGAAATATGTTTCTTAAAAGCATTAAGTCACTTTGAATCGCTTTTGCAAATTACTTTACGAAGATAAAAAGATAGAGAAAAAACATAAATCTCATTAATTCTTGCTTTTAAATTAAGTTTTACGTTAAAAAAAGCCCGTATGTAGGAAGGTTAAAAGTTATTTATGAAAAAAATAACCAGACTTGAACTTCCAAACAATTTTAAATGGACAGGTAATATTGTTACTTTCGTGTTCACTCGCTTTTTTGTACTATTATTGTGTATAAACTTATAAAAATTAAAAATAATTCAAGAAAATCTCAATACTACGCTAATTTCGCGGTGGGGCCCAAAATTAAATTTTACTTTTTTTAATTTTAAAATTGGTTTTGACTATGTTGGAAATAAGGAAATCTTAATTAACTAATAATTTTCTTGTCTTGAATTTAGTCGGACTCGTACACGAAGGGTTCCGTACCTTTATCTATTAAAAATGGTAAAAATAACGTTTTTGTAGATATGGGTAAGCATTATTGTTTAATTATTATTTGGTATCCCAGTTATTTTAAAAACGAGTAATTTATTTATTTAAAGTGAATATTTAAGACGTCTACCAGTTCTACTAATTCGAGAACAATATAGCAAAAAAACTGTGTTGTATGGGCGCACCCCTTATTAACTATTTTATAATGTTTTTAATATTCGTCTGTGCAAATTTCACAGCTATCACGGTTCATGAGATACAGCTTGGTTAAAGATAGATAGACAGACGGATGGACGTACGGACGGACGAACCCCAAGAATCAACCTCAATCCAAACACACGAAACCACAATTCGCACACAGCAGATGATTTCTGTTTTGTTTGGGGCCACCTATTGCCCAATATATAACTTCTTAGATTTACGCGATTATTATTACTTGAAATTAAACTCATTTTAACGGGTTTTACGCGTTTATTTTATTATTTTTGATTTTCCGACGTTTCGGCATTTTTGCAAATGCCGTGGTCACGGGTAGACTGAGATGTTTGACGTCTTCATAGAGTTAAGTAAAAAACGATTTTTCGAATTCACCGCCATCTGTTTCGTAATTTTCTCGAGAAAATACATGTTTTATACATACATGTTTTATTTTATATTTATGCGGCCATAATAACAAACACTAACAATTAAATAAAGTTTAAATATTTAATAGGAATCTCATACACCAAGCGTGTTTATTTGGCAATTTTTTGCTGATATTCACAAAATATTCAGTTTTATATTTACTGTAAAAATGAATTTCCTATTTCATTTCAATAACATTCATATTAAAGGGTGGCACCAAATCAAAACATTTTATTTTTCACCGTTTTTATAGATAAAGATAGTACGGAACCCTTCGTGCACGTGTCCGACTCGCACTTGGCAACTTTTTTAAAGAGTTTATTGCAAAAATGAGATTAAGTTATGAACATTTTCTACAAGGTTTTGCACTTGAATCTTACTATATATCAGGCTTCCAACGTATCCTTAATATGCAGAACTGAACTGTTTGACATAACACTGTTGTGCAAAATTCCAAAGGTGGAGTAATGAAATTTGCAAAACCTATTTTTTGTAAATAACAAAAAATATATAATATTAGGAGACTTCATTTTTTGCGTACAATTAGATAATATGTTTACAAAAACAGTGGTATACTTAACTCAATATCCGATTTTTGGCACTTAACACCTTTCTGCTTAACAGGGTCTATATATACAGCATTCAAAAGGACGACATTTCAAACTGCTCTAAGCTCTCACAAGCTCTCATGCACAAAAGTGGCAGCGCTCTACTCGCGAAGTCCGCTATCCTTTTCCAACAAGATACAACAACAATGAAAACACTTACACGGTACTGGTATGAAGAAAAACCGCTTACCCTACTTAGCTTTGCGGTATGACGTAGCGGCTCGCTAAGACAAGTCACATGCATTTTTCATGGCTCTACCGCGTTTCCTTTTTCGCCGTGAGTGAATGTTTTTCCAAGCCCGATAACAGGGTTAATTCGCTGATAAAAGACTGCCGTGTTCGAAATGGAATGTTCAGGTTAAATGTAAAGAAAATATACTTGTTAAAGTGGATTTCCAAGATTTAAGATGTAGTTGGCTTTATTATTTTGGGAAATTGACGGAAACCTTTTATTAAATAAGGAAAGTAAACGATGAGCTTGCTTACTAAAAAAACATTTGAAGTTAGTGCTGAAATTTAATCTTCAAGTGCTATAAGTTATCGAAGAGGTTTGAGGGTAATAGAAGCACCTTTACCTGATAATATAACACTGTGAATTTATATCAGAAATAACCGTGAACGTGCAAATATATTTATCTTACTAAGCAGGGGTTGAGTCGTTTTAATGAAAATAAGATTGTTTTTGTTTACTATTTTCGGTCGATTTTCCTTTGAATAATAACGCAGAAACGGTCGAAAAAAATTGGTCTTTTTTTGTTATGAAAATAAGTCCAAGTTATAAGTTTGGGCACATGATTAGTACAAGCAGAACCCAGATTCAACACGGTAGTAGTAGCATTTAAAAAATGCAAATAAATTTCAAAACCCTTCCGGCTTCGGGAATCGAACCTTGAACCGAACGCTAAACAGCCTTTGTTAGACTCAAACGCTGTAAATAAGCAAGAAAAAAACTTCAAAGCGCTTTGCTCTAAACGAGAATGAAACAAATTCAAAGTCACGGCATAAAAATAAACGGGCACAAAACGATCTGGCAATCACAAATCGACCGTAAACCAAAATTTATGACGAGATTTTCATAATATACCAATGAATGTAACATTGACTGTAGCAATTATCTCGATAACCATTTTTGTTTCATAAACAAGACACCTACAAGTAATCGAAAAGTAGTTCAGCACACGTTACGTAAATTTACTGTTAACGTTGAGTGAACTTAGAAATTCCATTTGATGGGGCAAAGCTCACATTACTGTTGGTTAAAGTTTTACTGCATGAAGCTCTAACTGGAGTTTAGAACCTTCACAACTACAGCTGTGAATAAAAATGAGCTTTCATTTTAATGCCAACCGCATGAACCTATTTCGTGACATCTAAAATATAATGAATTAAAAAAACCTAATATGTGAATAAAAAAGCACTGTACCAATTTACTTATGTAAACTCAGACTAACCACAACGGGTACGTGCGTAAAACTCTCCCCCAAAATCCAGTAATTTCCGGTTCCCCGGTGTAGACAATCAATTTATTTAGGTTGGGAACACTTTACTCCTTCAATCAGCTAAAGAGTACTGCAATAATGGTAGAAGGTCACGTACAATTTATATGTATCATTATGCATTTACCTGGCAACCCTGATGTGTATCAGAGTGTAGAGATTCCTCTGAGATAGAATAGAATTGGGATCTATAACTTTGGGACGTTATGCTTACGCAGAATTTGGTTTCAGCTTTCAATCATGCTATATATAATCCAATGATTTCTACGTAATGGAATGACTTTTCGATAACCATTGACAAATTATTTATAAGTTAAATATAAAAATATTTATTCAAAAAAAGGTCGAATGAAGAAAACGTGATTACACGCATTCGTCTCTTTTTGCTAAGGGTGGTCAATATGACCATTGGATGTAGCTTCTTAGATTTGCGCGAACTTTATTACTTAAAATTAAACTCATTTTAACGGATTATAACGCGTTTAATAATTTATTTTACATTTTCCGAAGTTTTGCTATTTTTACAAATGTCGTGGTCACGGGTAGACTGAATTATTTGTCTACGTAGAGGGTAGTAAGAAACAATTATCCAATTTATACACATAATTTATCATAATTTACAGAGGTAATCCAAAAGGTGTTTGTTGGAAATACATTAGGGACACATAGATTTACTAAGTTATTTTCTACCTCAACTTTTTGGGTCATACAATTAAAGTTCAATTTAATATTTCGCGGTGAAGATCATGATTTCCACCTACTAATATCAAACTGAAACTAGTATTTAGTATGGAATACCTCAAGACATTCTGAGCTGATTGCCTAGTGAGCGATCTATTGACCTGAGAATTACTGGGAGGCACCGCCGTTGCCAACTGAAGAGGTTCAAGTGCGTTCTCAGCATGACAAATTATAAAGAAAATTGTGATTGCACAAATAATGCATACAAAATAGTAAGTGACTTTTAAATATTATCATGATCTTTGCAAACATTTCGAAACGTCGTTGGTAAATATTTAATCTCAAAACACTAGTAATATCTAGATGAAATTTAGTATTGTTGTTAGTTTCAAAAGTAACAATAAGCTAATAATTATTTAAAAAAAAAACAAATTAATTAATAGGACAGAACAAGATTAGTGAAATATCAGACAGATTTGAAACTTAATAATGTCTTTAATTTAATAAGGTTTTAATATATTTTTTCAAATCAAACCATTTCTTTCTTCAATTTCCTTAGTATTTTATCATCATTTGTAACTTTATCTTCTAGCCCGTCTGGTTAAAACCCGGAGACTCGATATCTCTGGCACAATCGATGTTGAGAATATTTTTCTTTTTTCAGTTTTACTTTTGTGTTCATTGTCAAGTCCGATATAAAGAATCCACTTTCATTTGAATACTGTACATTGTGCTTTGTTTATAGATCAGCAACTTGGCTTTGCTTTTATGTAAAAAGTATAAATATCAAAAATATGATCAATTTAGTGTTTAATCGTCTGGCGTATTTGAAATAGTTTTCATTCAGAGAGTCACTCAAAACTATATGGTTAAAGCTTACGAATACGTCAAACTGGTGTGGTTACGGTGTGTTTTTTATATTTTAATGTGTCTACTTTTTGAGGTTGATTGCACAGCACTACTAACGTTAATGGTAGCTACAATAAAAAACAAATATCCAAACAATGAATCATGCAATTTAAATATTTAAAGACACACACGATTGTACACACTTAGTAGTAGTACATTAGTGCATCTTATTCATAAAGCAAATGTTTCTGTAGCGGCTCTTATTTCCCTGGTTCATTGTCTCTGCGGCCTTAATCTGCCATTTTTTGCTTTTCCTCGGCCCCATTTAGTATAGGGCTTGTGAATATACAAGCGACTATTCGCCTTATTACTACTTAAAATAGAAAACGTATTTAAGTGATGCTATTTTAAGTTATCTTAGCGCACAGAGCTTTGTACTCGTCAAGACCACCAATCAAAACCAGGCGGTATGATAGCCAAGCTTCAGATTTACAAACCACGTTTAAATATGTCTGTTAAGCTATTTAGATTATTAATTACACAAACTAACTATTAAACACGTTTGAGTTTTTTTATATATTGTGATTTTAGCGCCGAACAGGCACCAGACTTTGACGAATAACAAGTACTTTCCGATGAAAAAGTACCAGGAACCACAAAATTACAATATCATATTCCATAGCGTCTTATAGACGATATTTTGCGACGTTCCCTGCCCGTATGTTACTATAGATGAACCCACGAAGCCTCTGACAATAGCCTCCCCGCCTGACACCTGACGTCCGTGTGACGCCCGCGCCATTATTGGTACGCTAAATCAGCCAGATTGGACACGTCCACTAACTAATAAATCAGCTGGTGGAATTTTTAGAAGCTCATAGAAGATAAATGGACGCAGAACGGCGTTGTGTCGCAGTATCGCAGTTGGAATCTGATTGGAACGTGACTCGTTAATTTTGACGTTGAAACTGCAGATTAAACAAAAGCTAGGGAGTTTGTTTATGCGGGTGACGTGGCAGATTAATTGGAAATCGATGCTTTTTGTTTCATTATATGAAAATAATAAAATGTTGAGTTGATTGATTATTTTGAGGGCTAACTTATCATGTAAGTTTTCTAAACTTGTAAAGCTAGGTCTAAAAATTTATTCCAATACATTATAGATCAAAAAATATTGCTTACTTATAAAAATAACATTGTAGTTGTGTATAAAAAAACCATCGTGCGCAGGGAAAACTTATTTTTTATTACAACTCAGTTTCATAGGTGCTTACAAGAAAAACATTTCCTTTTATGATACCCTCGCCATTTTCTCGAAACCGATTGTTACAACAATCTTGCTGTTTTTTTTTGTCTTAGAAATAAATATCCTGTGCAGTTACGGCATAAACTGTTATTATTTTCTTTCTTTACTTTGATTTGTTATTGGTTGTTTCAAAAGCAGATTCAATCAATTGTTTTGAATTAATAATGTAAAGTATTTGTGGAATAAACTTTATAGAACCTGGTAAGGAGGCATTTAATAATTGATAACATTTTCATTCCTTTACGGTATTAGTTCGGGAAGTAAATTAGTGAGTATTATTATTTAATAGGGGCCGAATTTGCATGGGTATTACATGTTGAAAATGAAATAGCCATTTTACCCTGAGGATTCCTAATACGTCGATGGCAGCTAGTAGTAAAAAAAAATGTTTGTATTTTTTTAATGGGTCGGAACTATTAGAATAACTAAACGTTCGCCGAATGAATAACTTCCATCAGTTTACCAGTTAACTGATACATATTCAGTTCAACTAATTCATATTCATTGCATTACTTAGCACTTGTATTTCTTTTAGTTCTAAGAACCTCATTTTGAATACTTAGTAAGTTTTGAAACTTCATGTGTTACCATATGTTATACCTACTTATGGCAAGTTGTTACTTGGTTTCATTATGGCATTAACTTAAGAATTACTTCTTTTTAAATTAAATTAAAGCGTTTTTAAACAACTGTCAAAAGTTTTTTATCACTTTTATTTTTTGATATAAATAACTTAATAGTTTTTCTAATCAATATACAAACTTTTTTCTGAAGAATTGGCCTTACTTAATGTTGAAGTATCACCTCCATGGGCTGACTGGCCGTTTAGATATATATAGTGTCAATGTTAAATTGATGTGTTTGTTTTTTTGTCACTCAAATATTTATGTATGTGCTGTCTATAAACCTTTCTATTAATCTTTATTAAATTTCTACTTATACAACTTCCACTGAGCTTTGTATCTCTGCCCTACATTCCCTAACAAAGGTTATGGGCCCAGGACTTATATTCAAAGCAGAAAGTTAGTAGTAATGTAAAATAAAGGAAGAGTACTTCTACGAGTAAGATGTCGAGAGTACGAAGTGTCGAATTATTGACGAAGGATAATTATGATACATGGAAGGTCCAAATAGAGGCATTACTAATTACCCAGGACTATTGGGAATATGTGAGTGGTGAAAAATCCAAACCATCAGAGGATGATGAGGCAATCACAGTATGGAGGACTATCGACAGAAAAGCGAAGTCCGAGCTGATCTTAGGAATCCATCCGACTGTAGTCCGTCATGTAAAAAATGTGACAAGTTCACATGAAGTTTGGATGAAGTTAGAGAGTTTGTTTGCTTCACGAGGGCCTGCAAAAAAGGCGACTCTGATGAAGAAGCTCATGCTTCAAAAGATGAGCGAAGGTCAGAAAGTGAGTGAACATCTCGACTCCTTCTTTGAAGCCGTCGATAAACTAGAAGAAATGGACATCAAAATTCACGATGACCTGTTAGCTATAATGTTACTATATAGCCTACCGGCAAGTTATGAAAATTTTAGATGTGCTATTGAAACTAGGGATCAGCTACCTAAACCGGATCAACTACGAGTAAAAATTCTTGAAGAAGAGAGTTCTAGAGGAAATACTCAGGATAAAGTTGATGATATAGAAGGCGCAATGTATGTACATAAATATAAGAAAAAAGGGCAAAAGAAACCTACCGAAAATCATTCATTTAAATTCAAGTGCTTTAAATGTCATACATTTGGACACAAGGCATCGGGTTGTAAAATAAAAAAAGGAAATACAGAAGAAACACGATGTGTATCAGACATGAATATAGAATTCAAAGATTTTGATAAGGCTTAAACTTTTACTGTTTCAGGTGAATGTTATGCCATAAATGAAAAATTGAATAACGAATGGATTTTCGATAGTGGGTGTACGTCACATATGTGCAACGACGCGACAAGGTTTATTGAGGTACTACCTTAGAACCGAAAGTTAAAATTAGCTACTGAGTCACTGACATCTGTGCAAGGTAAGGGTACAGTTAAGGTATTAGCATGCAATAATGAGAATACGTTAAAAATTTGTTTCCAAGATACGTTATTAGTTCCCACATTGCGTAATAATCTCGTATCAATCGCCAAACTCACTGAACTTGGTTGTGAGGTTGTTGCGTGAATAATCAATTTAAAGACAGTAATTTACTGAATTAAGTTTAATTAACACACAAACTTATAATATTGTGACAGAATATAGATTCTACCGCTAACCAAAAAAAAAGGAAAAGAAAAAGGTGTTACCAACACACAAAAACAAAACTTAATAATTATTACCGAATAAAAAACAAAATTATTGCCATTATAAAATTAATTTATATGTTCTGTACTGAACATAATTGGGCGGGCAGATAATGAGAACAAATACCGCCGTACAGAACACTTATACATGGTATATAAGTTTGGCTAGACACAGCTTCTTAAATTAGGTAGTAAACCAATATTAAATACAAGTTAGTTACAACTTAGATATATTATTATAATGACAAATATATATTATAAACACATAAATGTGTATAGATAATTACATACCCTTACATATAATGGTTGTTTACTAATGCAATTTTACAACTGTTCACTCTCTATTGGGAGAGGACACAACTTATTTATAGATCTTAAATAAAGTTTATTATTATATTTAACTTCAACCACTCTTACATTGTTGTCACATCCAGGAAATACTCTTACAACTATAGCCATAGGCCATTCCAAAGGAGAGGTATTTATATTTTTAATTAATACAATGTCACCTGCCTTAATATTAGGTTTTGTATACTTCCATTTGGGACGGCTTTGTAGTTGAGTAAGGTAGTCAGCAGACCATGCTTGCCAAAAATGTTGCTTAACTCGTGTAATTATTTTCCATAATTTTATTTTCTCTACTGGAATTTCCAATAAATCCACATCAGGGTAACTACTCAAGGCAGTGCCAATCAGGAAGTGTCCAGGCGTTAAATATCCACCTTCACTGGGGTTGGAAAGCAGAGGTCGAGAGTTCAAAACACCTTCTATTTGGACCATTACCGTGTTAAACTCTTCGTAGGTAAGGCAAAGATTACCAACAACCCGCTTCAGATGGTGTTTCACGCTCTTGACCCCGGCCTCCCAAAGTCCGCCAAATTCAGGGGAGTAGCTAGGAATAAACATAAATTTAATATAATTATTTTTACAGTAATTATGAACTGAGTCTCTATGAGATTGTAATGATTGCAAATTATACAATTCTTTTAACTGGTTATCAGCACCCTTGAATGTCTTGGCATTATCACAATACACCTTAGAGGGCATACCTCGTCTTGAAATAAACCGATCGAAGCACGCTAAGAAAGTCGCAGTAGTCATGTCTGACACCACCTCCAAATGTATAGCTTTGGTAGAGAAGCATACATATACCGCGACATACCCCTTAGTTACGAGTGGTTTGCGAATCCTCGCAACTTTCATATTAAATGGACCGCAAAAATCGATGCCAACGTGCTGAAAGGGCCTTGAAGGCGTGACTCTCTCCATAGGTAGAGAACCCATAAGCTGCCTAGCAGTATCAGCTTTTAGTCGAACACATTTAATGCATTTATGGAGTACCTTTTTAACCTCTCGAATACCATTGACTATCCAGAATTTCTGTGACAAAGAGCTAAGTACGAGCCTAGGACCTGCATGCAGTAAACGAAGGTGCTCTCTTTTAATTATTAAAGATGTAATATGATTATTTTTAGGTAATATAATAGGATGCATCTTTTCTTGCGAAATGTTTGCATTTTGTAGCCTTCCGCCCACGCGAAGAAGTCCACTACTATCTATATAAGGATATAAACTAGCAAGTCCTGATGTAAGCTTTTCATTATTATTTAAAGGAATAATCTCTTTTGAAAATTCAAGTCTTTGCATACAGCGTATAATTATGAGGAGAGCTGATTCTAATTCTTTAGGAGTCAAAATAGGGTTAAATACTAACACTTTTTTAGATGCATTATTATAAAATCTGTAGATATAAGCTATAACACTTTGCAGTTTATTCAAATCAGAAAACTTTTGTAATAAATCAAATGATAGAGACTGTTCTACATTTTGTACCAGGCAAGGAATTTCCTCCTGGGTACCATGATTTATGTCTAACTTATCTGATGCATTCTGTTCATAAGCAAAATCTGAATTTAATAAAAATTGAGGTCCATGCCACCAAAGGTCATTTGCCTGCAAACTTTGCGGTTCTACCCCACGCGACATGAGATCTGCTGGGTTTTGACTAGTGGGCACATAGTGCCACGAACGCTTATCAGTTAGCTCAATAATTTGCTGAACTCTATTATTTACATAAGTGTTAGCCTTTGCTCTACCCGACTCTATCCAAGCAAGAACAATTTGAGAGTCACTATATAAAATGACTGAATGTGGAAATCTAAACTTGAGTACCTTGGTAACCCTGCTTGCCAGCTGTGCGAGTAGAAGTGCACTATTTAATTCAAGCTGGGGTATAGTAAGTGTTTTTGATAGAGGTGCAACACGTGATTTTGAACACAGAAGATTGATCACTACATTTCCATCTGGTTTTAAAATGCGTAGGTAGAGGCAGCAACCAAAGGCTTTAGAAGAAGCATCTGCAAATCCAATTAAGTCTATTGTTATAAAATTATTACAGTGCAAAAACCTTGGTATTAAAATTTTATTCATTTTGTTTAAATTTTTAATGAATCTATCCCAATGTTGGGAGAAATCGTTAGGAAGGATATCATCCCATCCTAGTTTTATAGACCACAAGTTTTGCATTAAGATTTTAGCTGTTACTATGATTGGCCCAATAATGCCCAAGGGGTCAAATATTTTGCCAATAAAGCTTAAAACTTTTCGTTTAGTATATATTTCCTCATCACACTGTGATGGGGTTTCAAAATAAAAAGTATCAGAAACAACATCAAATTTCAAGCCAAGAGTTTTGATAATGTTATCTCTATCTAAGTTAATTTCTTGAAAATATCTGCGATTATTAGGAATGTCATCCAAAATTGATGGGTGATTGGAACACCATTTGTGTAAATTAAAGTTACCTAACTCTAATAAATCAATTAGCTGATTTTTAAGTACGAAAAGTTGCTTTTCTACATCACAACCAGCCAGTACATCATCTACATATGTGTTGGAAAGCATAGCTTGAGCAGCAAGGGGATATTGATCCTTGTATGTATTTGCAAGTTCTAACAAGCATCGAGTGGCTAAAAAGGTAGAGGATTTTAAACCATAGGTGACAGTTTGTAACTGCAGGCAACGTATGGGTTGACTACTATCATCCCTCCAAAGAATATTTTGAAGGCTTTTATGGTGTTCGTTAATGTATACAGAGCGAAACATCTTCTCTATATCACAAATTAAAATAAACAAGTAGGTTCGAAATAGAACAAGGATGTCAAAGAGCTCACCCTGTACCACAGGCCCATTCAGCATGACGTCATTCAATGATACTTTACTTTTAGTCTTCATACTGCCATCGAAAACCACTCGCAACTTAGTTGTTTTGCTTTCCTCGTTAAATACAGCATGATGTGCTAAAAAATAAACAGAACCATCATTAGTATCATAGTAACTAATGTCAACTTCCTTAGCATGCCCCAGTTCTACATATTGATCTATGAACCTTTTATATTCTACAAATAAGGTTGGATTTTGTTTAAATTTACGTTCTAAGTATAAAAATCTTTGGAAGGCAACTGAAAAAGAATCACCTAGCCGTAACTCACTTTTGGGACAAGTCAGAGGCATATCCACATAAAACTTATTATCTACCTTGCATACTGAACCATTAAAAATAGCCTCAGCCTGTTGTAACTCAGTCTGTACTTTAGAAGGAACCTGATCAGATACTTTCTCAGTCAGCCAGAATTTTTCCATAACATCTTCTAACTTTCTTTCATCACAAATAACAAAGTTTGAAACTAAATTAGT
This sequence comes from Emmelina monodactyla, assembly GCA_916618145.1. Lineage (NCBI taxonomy): Eukaryota > Metazoa > Arthropoda > Insecta > Lepidoptera > Pterophoridae > Emmelina > Emmelina monodactyla. Next base: position 2,602,531 of record OU745300.1, read on the forward strand.
GCAAGAATTGACTTCTGTAAATGTAGCTTTCCCAGCAACCACATACCCAAATACTGTATTTTGTAAAGTGAGACCCTCAGGAAGTTTTAAACAGCCACTTAATAGGCAATTAAAATAAATATCAGCCCCCAATAAAATTGAGATTTCAGTAGGTATATTAAAGTCACTATCTGCTAATATATTTTTAGGAATATTCAAGTTTGTAATATCCATAGTATATTGTGGCTGCGGAGTTGTAATAGTATCAACAATATAGCAATTGATTTTATAATTAATATTTTTGTGTAAACATGAAAAGATAGGTAAATTTACAATTTCATTTATTTTTGTGGGCTTGTTACCAATGCCAATTATATTGGTAGGCTGAGAAATAGGATCAATTGCCAACCTTTGCACCAATGTTTTTGTTACAAAGGATGCCTGGCTCCCACTATCCAACAAAGCCCTAACAAATATTTCACGGCCATATTTATCAATGACTTTTACCTTTATGGTAGGTAATAATACATTACAATTTGAAATGTTAGAATTTGAAAACAATGAGACAGGATTATCCTGCTTATCAATGTGTAAGAGTGTGTTGTGAGCTTCCTTGCAAATTTTGCATTTGAATTTATAATTACAGACATTGTCTGAATGGCTCCTAAAACAAACAGAACATAATTTATGATCTTTTACAAAGGTTAAACGTGTCTCTATAGGGACCATTTTAAATTTAGGGCAGCTATATAGAGCATGATCTTTTTTAGTGCAATAAACACATATAACATTGTGTGTAGACAAATTACTTACCCGCATTGCAGGCTTGGGCTTACTTTCAACGAAGTGTCCCTTTTGAGGGATAGTATCTTCGAGCGCCATAGCACGCTTTTCTAAAAATGTCAAAAATTCATCAACAGTTGGCAAAGGTTCTGGGTCACGGTCTAGGTGAAATGCACGATGAGTATATAAATCTAGTTTTTTGAAAAGGACACACAGCAAGAGACGGTCCCAGTTATCAACTGGTTCATGTAAGTTTTTTAAAGCACATAATTGCTGCTTGACATTAGACACAAAGGTCCTTATTAAGGAAGCTGTGCCCTTTTGCATGACTGGTATGTCTAAGAGTAAGTTAATGTGATTGCAAATCAAGCGAGTCTTGTTATCATAACGCTTCCTTATTAACTCTAAGGCTTCTGTGTAAGACTGAGTCACAAGAGGCAAATTAACTATAATGGACAATGCTTCATCTTGTAAATATTTTCGCAAATAAAATAGTTTTTGTACCTCACTCAATGCTTGATTGTTATCAATAACAGCACAAAACAAATCATAAAAAGGTTTAAATTTAGTAAAATCCTTACCATCAAAGGTTGGAATATCCACGGTAGGTAATTTAGAGTTGTTAGAACAAGCAGACTGTGAAGGGCGAGATTTAGTGAGGATTCTTATTTGCTCATTGAGTTTTCCAATAGTGGAAAAGTATTTGTTTTCAAATAACCCAACATCTTCAGGATCTGCCTGATCCAAACTTAATATATCTAACTGCACCGCTTCAAAACTTTTTAAACAACTAATTAATTTGTCTTTTCTTGCTTCCAATACATCCACACTAGCTGAAGCCATGTTTGCAGGATCATCCACAAAGTTTTGGATCCTGGTTAATGTTGCTTTACACGAAGCACGGGACAATTTTAACAGCTTTAGGTCACCCATTGTAGAACTTTTTATCACTTTAGCCTTTTAGCACAAACAAACACAAATTTCCGCACTTGTTCATATGGACGCCACCGGTAATGGACGATGCGCGTCTCAATCATCAATCAAAACAAAGTGATTGAGATAAGATTGACACAACTAGCTGGACGTTGACCGGAAACACCTTTTTTTTTTTTTACTAAGTAAAAATGCAAGTTCACGTACCCAGGTGGAGTTTTACAATTACCCTCATTGAAAGATCCAAATTAATCCAATCCACAATTATATTTACGATTATAGACGTAAATATAGTTAATGTAATCGGGAACAATCTTGAGTATCTGCGTTGCTAACACTAGGTTACAGGCGACGTCCCACGGGGCGGCAACAGGCATGGGCCCGCCAACAAGCCTCGTCGTGGGAAAACCACAAAATACTGGACAGATCACTAATATTGATATTCACAAGCTCGAAGGACCACTTTGTTGCGTGAATAATCAATTTAAAGACAGTAATTTACTGAATTAAGTTTAATTAACACACAAACTTATAATATTGTGACAGAATATAGATTCTACCGCTAACCAAAAAAAAAGGAAAAGAAAAAGGTGTTACCAACACACAAAAACAAAACTTAATAATTATTACCGAATAAAAAACAAAATTATTGCCATTATAAAATTAATTTATATGTTCTGTACTGAACAGAGGTCATATTTAAACATGATATAGCCTACGCGATTAAAAATGGTGAGGTAAAGATAACTGCTGATAGGCGAGGGGATTTATATTACTTGCGGGAAGCAAATGCCTCAGCATTCGCGGTATCGAAGAATGATGTAGATCTGTATGGATGGCACGAACGTATGGGTCATCTTAATGCTAAAGATCTTATGAAAGTAATAAATAAAACGGGTATTAACCTTTTAAAAAATGTTAATAGTAACAAATTGCAAGATTGTGACGTGTGTGCTAAGGGTAAGATGGTTTCGTTACCTTTTGTGAAATCAAGAAAGCCATGTAATAAAAAATTGGAATTGATATATTCTGATGTGGTTGGCCCGATGAGAGTGCAATCGAGTGGCGGTAATCGATATTTTGTTACTTTCATCGATGACAGCACTCGTTGGTGTGAAGTATTTATGATGAAAAATAAAAGTGACGTATTGTCAAAGTTTGAAATTTATAAAAGTCACGTCGAAAATTTGACAAATAAGAAAATAAAAACATTTCAAACGGATAATGGTACGGAGTATGTAAATAAGAGTTTTGATAAATTACTTCAAGAAAATGGAATATTGCGAAGAAAAACAAATCCCTATTGCCCCCAAAGCAACGGAATTGCTGAAAGAATGAATCGCACTATATTAGACATGGCCAGATGCATGTTGCTGTCATCCGGATTGCCTGCAAGTTTTTGGGCAGAGGCAGTAGCGACCGCATGTTATATTCGTAATAGATGTCCAACAAACAGTCTGAAAGGTAAGATTCCTTACGAGAAATGGTTCGAGAGACCTGTGAATGTAAATTACTTTAAAACGTTTGGTACTAGAGTTCACGTCTTGGATAAAGAACCTGGAAAAGACAAGTTTGCTAAACGAAGTTTTACTGGCTATTTTATGGGATATCCGGCTGATTCTGTGGGCTTTAGAGTTTATGTACCTGAACAAAAACGGTGCATCACGTCAAGGCATGTGAGATTCCAAGAAGGTAAGTTTTATGAAAATAAATGTGAAGCTTCTGATCAACCCCTTACTGAGTCACAATGTGAACAGAATATTGTGAGAAAGACGGTTGAGATAGATATTCCATTTGAAAACGAAACTAATGTACCTTTAATCCAAACTCAAATGTCATTTGATCAGGAACCCTACATTTTATTACAGGAACCCAATACGTTAAGTACGTCAAATGAGGAACAGAGCACTATCACCAGAACTTCGGTTGAGCAACAGAGTGTATCACATCCAGAAAGTATAGAAGACTTTGAGGAAATTACTGATAGAATTGTTACTCTTAAAAGAGGCCCTGGAAGACCAAAGATTGAAAGAGGTCATGTAGGAAGACCTCGAAAAATCTATAACATGATCGAAGTGCGAAAAAATAGCGATAATGCATCATCACCAGAGGAATTTGCTGACACTGATGATTTTGCGGGAGCTATTGATGTCTCATTAAAAGACGCTTTAGAAAGTAATGACAAAAGTAAATGGGAAGAAGCGATTTTATCGGAAATTAGGAGCCTGGTGAAAAATGATACTTGGAAAATAGTGAAGAAACCTTATAATCGAAATGTCGTAGGATGTAGATATGTATTAACGACGAAGCTAAATATCGACAAGACTGAGAAGAAAAAGGCGAGATTGGTCGCGAAGGGTTACAGTCAGCAACCTGGTCTTGATTATCATAGGACATTTGCTCCGGTTGCAAGACTAACGACTGTTCGTTTGTTAGTCGCATTAGCTACAGAGTTGAGAATGGATATCGATCAATTAGATATAAATACGGCATATTTGAATGGAGATGCTAATGAAAGTATCTATATGAAAGTCCCAGAGCTGCTGAAGGAAAGTTTAGAAAAACTTATAAAGACGGATGGCTCGAAGAGCGAATTCGGTAAAAAAGCAGCGAAGATGCTTGAAGATTTAAAAACAGGAGGAGACACTTGTCTTTTAAATAAATCTTTATATGGACTTAAGCAAGCTGGACGCCAATGGAATATAAAATTAGATACCAACGGCCAATGAACCTTGCTTATACCATAAACGTAGTAAAGATGGATGCGATCTCTTCGTAGTGGTTTACGTAGATGATATTTTAATAGCATCGCAGAAGAGAGAGTACATAGATAAGTTTAAGTGTGATTTAGCAAAAAGGTTTTGAGCTAAAGGACTTCGGTCCAGCGAACTATTGCCTTGGGATAGAAATAAAGAAGGATGGTGATAAATATTGCTTGTCACAAGTAAAATATATAAACGATATTTTGAGGAAATTTTCAATGGAGAATTGTAATCCTGTCAAAACTCCAATGGAGACTGGGAAACTAATAGTGAGTGTAAAGGATAAGGATGGGAGGAAATATCCTTTTAGAGAACTTATCGGATCACTCATGTATTTAAGCTTGGCAACAAGGCCAGATATAGCGAACGCTACGGCAAGATTAGCACAGTTTGCGGAAAATCCTGACGAGACTCATTGGAAAGCAGCAAAACGAATTCTCCGGTACTTAAAAGGTACAATTAATAAAAGTTTGGTTTACAAACCAACTGGGTTATGTATCCTAGGATATGCTGATGCGGATTGGGGTAGCTGTACACACGATAGACGTTCGTTTACAGGCTATGTTTTCATTTTAGGTGGAGCAGGTATCTCATGGTGTTCGCAAAAGCAACGAATCGTAGCGACATCTACTTGCGAGGCTGAGTTTGTGAGTTTGGCGGAAGCTATGAAGGAGGCTATGTATTTAAATAGTTTATTAAACGAACTAGGCTTATATAAATATTCAAAGGTAAGAATGCATGCTGATAACTTAAGTGCAATTTGCCTAGCTGAAGATACCGGTGCTTACCACGCAAAAAGTAAGCACATTGATATTAGGTACTTCTTTATTCGGGATATACTGCGTGATAATAAAGCTATAACACTGGAACATTTGGCAACTGATAAGATGTTGGCAGATATCCTCAACAAACCTTTGCCCCGCGTAAGGCACGAATTTCTGACTAGTGAGTTAGGTTTGTGTGTGCGGAATTAACGTGTTTAACCCATGAGTTGAAGGGGGTGTGTTGAAGTATCACCTCCATGGGCTGACTGGCCGTTTAGATATATATAGTGTCAATGTTAAATTGATGTGTTTGTTTTTTTGTCACTCAAATATTTATGTATGTGCTGTCTATAAACCTTTCTATTAATCTTTATTAAATTTCTACTTATACAACTTCCACTGAGCTTTGTATCTCTGCCCTACATTCCCTAACACTTAATTATAATTATATGCTATTTTGCAACATAATTGTTCAATTATAATGCGCATCCCACTAATATTATAAACGTGAAAGTTTGTGAGCATGGATGAATGGATGGATGTTTGTTACTCTTTCACGTAAAAACTACTGGACGGATTTTAGATGAAACTTTACAGTATATAGGTATATCAGAATAACACATAGGGTACTTTTTACCGCGGGAAAACTTCTCATTCCCACGGGAAACCGCCTTCCACGCGAACGCAATCGCGGGCGGCCACTAGTATCTAATATTTCTACTTTCTTTATACATAGGTATATTATTAAAATTCAGTGAACGCATTAAACTTTATCAAACAGACATTGGTAAATTATCAATAAATAAGTTTTAGTGTAAATCAGTTAGTTTTGTACTTTTGTGTTAAAAGTAAAAATTTATATTTCCCAAGTTTGTTTATCTTTAATAAAAATCCTTTCTTTTTTCAGTTGCATATAAGTTATACGACAATAAATAAGTTTTATCAGCCAAGTGTCTTTGCAACCCAGTAATTACAGTGCAAGCTGGTATGTTTACTGAAACGTTCATATAACTAGAAGTCATTAGGTACTATCAGGGAACGAACATAGTGTTTTGGCTCTTTGAGGGAGCGAACGAGTCTTTCTAGCACATTAGCATAACTTTTTGAGCTTTTCTGTATTCATATTAAGTGCAGTAAATATGAATTCGCAAAAAGTAAAGTTTTTTTTTTCTAATAAATAACAATTAATATAAAATTTCCAAATTCTTGCAATGTACAAGAGACCTATAGTAAGGTTTATTATCAGATTTCAAAGATTTTACTACAAAAGCTCTAAAGTGTAGCCTTATATCAAATTCTATCAGAAGCGTTACGACATCTAAATAGAAATACGAAACGCGATAGGAAATTGAGTTTTCCCTCGAATTTATTTCCATCATTCCCAAACGTATATTTGCATAATATTAAAAAATTTATTAATAAAAGTCAGCAACCTTTGAAGTAATTCAAAATTGGGATTGAAATAAATCTATTGTTTACTGAAAATTTAAATACAATTGAAAAATATTTACCTTCGGATTCATGAAAAAAGTTATTTTTAAATTTCAATTTCCAGGACGGAAAATATACTCAAAGACTATTTTTGAATAGTATTTTTTCGGGTTTATTTTGTCATTTCCCGCTGCCTGGTACTAAGTGGGAGAAAAGCTGTGTAACACAAGTAAGCGTTAAGAAAATAGTGACAACTACAGGATAAGGGTGTATTCACAGTGGAGTAAAAGTACAAAAGAAAAATAATAATTTTATAAACAGTATTTTCGGACACACCGCATGCACTTGCTGTTTCTATGACTATGCTCTCCACAGTTGCATTTAAATCACACAATTTAAAGTACTTTTAAACATTGTAAATTATGCGTCTCTCTCCACTATGGATTATTGATCCACTTTTATTCTTTGGAATTGGTGAAGTATTTATTCATTTTCAAACTTTATTGTTGGACGAGTCACGCAAAATACACAACCGTTTTGTTCGAAGGTCAGAATCACTGTGAACTCGACTTTTTAATTTCTAGCATTATAATTGGCTGGGGGGCGTGGCCAGGCCGGCTGACAACGGTAACTCACTATTTTCTTAACGCGAATGGACTATAGTTATTTTTAGGAAGCTTTAGAATTTAAAAATGAGCATAATAAATCTATTAATAACTAAACTCTACTTTCGCTCATAAAACATTCATTAACAATATATTCATAAAATTATTTATGTAAAAAAAAACACGTAAAACATATTATTTCAGACGTGAGATACGAAGATTAATAAGTATGTCATTTTGAAATTCGTAAACACTGAGTCACTGTACCAACAAAACACCACTCACTATTACCGCGTGCATCTAACTCCTGTTCAGTGTCGCCACTAGATCTACATACAGCAGACAAAGGGACATGTTGGTAGCAGCCGCGCCATTTGTTAGCGCGGACATTATCATTGTCCGCCACTGGCCTCATATTCGGACGTCATTTGTCAGCAGTCGGCTGGCCACTATCTTTGCTGGGCACTGGATACACGGGGAAGAAGGACTGGGAGCGAGGAGAGGTACAAATATTGGAAAAAACAAGTGAATATTTGATGCTGTTTTTTTATAAAACAGACTATTTTGTTTTTAAAAGGCGCAAAGGTACAGGGGGCATTTCTGTAAGTTCCGTGGTGAGTGGTGACGTGCGTGTGGCATGTCAGTAGTTTTTGTATGACAATTTGTGCAAATATTACAAAAAAGTCACAAATATTTACCGATAAAGCCTATATCGAACCTATGGCTTAGTGTTAAAAGTTACAGAATTGAGACCCTGTAATGTGTAAACAGTGTTAACAGAATTGTTTGAAAAAAGTATTGCATTAAAATATCTATACATTTAATTAATATAGTTAATTTTTGTCCATGATTCCATGGTGATAACATAACTAAATTAATAATGTCTAAATAACCTCTTTTTCATTCCATTGCAGTCATTTAAATTAATATTATTCGCTAATAGCCTTCTAAATAGCTATCGTAATTATGAATCAGTGTGTAGTGAGATGATGAATAGTTATGGGTGCGGACGCAGCAGCCGATACAAATTAATTCCTATCACACCATTATATCACTTGTCAATAATTTAAGCAATAAAGATAAACAAAGCCATTTGTATTATCATGAATGGCACATCATTTGGTAATAATTGCATATTTTATTAAGAGCTTTTTTAATAGTAAAATAAATTCTATCTGACATAAAATCAGTATGTTTTCGTTGCACGTCGAATATAAATCCTACTAATATTATAAACGTGAAAGTTTGCGAGTATGTATAGATGGATGTTTGTTACTCTTTCACGTAAAAACTACAGGGGAGATTTTGATGAAACTTTACAGTAATATAGGTTATACATCAGAATAACATATAGGGTACTTTTTACCGCGGGAAAACTTCTCATTCCCACGGGAAACCAACTTCCACGCGAACGGAGTCGCGGGCGGCCGCTAGTATTCTATATATTATGAAAGTGACAATGAAAACATACTTCTGTTTAGTCGTAACATTTTCCTAATAATTAAAAATCAGCCCTTTGAATACTAAAACTTTGACCTTTGGCATGAAATTACTCAAGTGTACTTTTTTTTAGCTCAAGATGATTTTTTATTTTATGTGACTGAAGTTTTGTTTTAGTAAGATTTCGTAATAATAAACGTATCGTTTTACAAATTCAATTCGTTATTCGTGTATTCAATTGAAAGTATATCAATGCTGTATATACACAATAGAAAATGTTAAATTTACGAGTATATTATTATGTATATGGTGCCACTTTTTTATTTATGCTCACAAATTAGGTAATTAAAAACTAAATCAACGCTCTTTTAAAATTTAAGGCTTTCATTTCAAATTCAAGGCCCTCATACCGCTGAAACCACCAAGATTAATTTCAGTATCAATCTTACATAAACCCCTGAAAGCTATTTAATAATGATTTAAGGGTCATCATTTTTTATGACTGTTTAAATTTTCGCAAAGAGCTTTTGTGTTTACCTACGTACGTATAAAATTGTCTACCTGTTTTGACGACACTTTCAAATTGTATAAAAAAAACATTGTCTTATATTTTGGATTTTAACTGAGTAGAGATTGTTATAATCTGCCTTTGATATTTACATGTTTACTTTTTAATTCGTAATAATTTTTAATAAGAAAATAAAGTTCATTTAATTTTACACTGGCTTCAAAAAAGCTTTTAATGTAAAGCAATATTTAAATTCACTAGTAAATTAAATATGTATGAGTAAAGTATAAATATCTTAAACTATTGTATAAAAAAAGCAAAACTGAACTTTATTCTATTTTCACCAGCAATAGTTAAAATTCCCTCCCAGCTTACTCTGATGCGGTTCAAATTTGAATGATTAGCTTGAATGCGTCAACAGCGTAATATCTTTATAGAAAATATGAGGTTGGACCCTCCTTATGAAGACTGATTGTTGAGGAAAGCTTGATAAATGATACTCTACGAGTTCTGTACGTGACTGCTACAAGATGACGGCTCTCTTGTAACGCTGTGGCATTTGCTGCTTCACATTTAGAAAACGTGTTCATGCTAGTTTATTTGACAGTTGTACCATCAAAACAACATCACAGCTTCATGTGATTTAGTATTCGACAGTAAAAAAGTAATACGAATAACAATAGGTTTATATTAATACTTTTTTATAGAAAAGGGGAAGCTAATATCACGGAATATTGTAGACATCAAAAGGTTTGTCAGAGGCAATTTTACGCAGAAACTTCTGAAGAGACAAATGTTGTTTTACTTTAATAAAAATAACGTTAACTGTTATAAAGTCGGAAATAACTACATTTAACCGGTTATATCTGTGATGTTTTAAAAATTGGATACGGACAATTGTAAGTGGAGCGTGTTTTTCTTAGTTTAACTAGAGGATGGTAGCTCTGTTGATGGAAGTCGCTCTTCATGCTCTCAACTATCATCAGGAATAATATAAAACCTTATCGTTTAAAAACACTTAGCCAACGTCAAGTGTTCCACTTTAAATTTCTACTCACAGGAACCTCTTGTAGGAGTTTAATAATGGTTCAGAAACTGAATATACTTAAGTGCCAAGAAATGTACACTTTTGAAACTAAGTTATCCTTTCTTAATGCAAAATGGCTTAAGTTGGAGAAAAATTTCGCACATTTTATAACTGTGAGACTTCCTTTTATAATTGTTTTATTTTGTTACGACAAGATGGCTTTTCATGTTTTTTAATGTTTCTCGGGGGAGATTTTTACTAACTTTGATTTAAAGACCTTTTTGGTAGACTTTTTGCTTTTTTTTTGCATAATTAATTTAGGAACGAAAACTGGTTAAATGTAGTAGGCGAAACGTACAGTAATTAAAAAGTTTGCCTTACATGTAGGACCTCTTTAAGTCTCTACCTCCTTTAATTCATTTTAAGTGGAATTACTTGACATAAATTTAATTTTATAACTTGTTTGATATATTAATTAACTAAATTAGTTACAGTCTGAAAAGTTGTTAACCTACTATGTTAACATTTATAATCAAAGCTTTTTAATAAAAACAAGGATCGTCTTATAAGAGTATTCTTCAGGAAAAGTTTTCAGATACATTACAACGAAATTTAATGTTGTGTTGTTGCAACCATAGTTTACTCATACTTAGTTCAACTACTTAGTTTAACTGATACTCTTCTACATTTATTTCGTAGTGCTCTAGGTCAAGTTTATATGGACAATGTAAGGTTTTTTAAGGTTCAATAGCATCCAAAAAAATTGTGTACATTGTAAATTAATTTTCGACGTACGTTGACTTACATGACTGATCCGCCAGTATTACTTTAATTAAAAGCCTTCACTTCAAGATGCACGTCTTAGCAGCAATCACAAGCCGCAATCAACTCCGCATATGCGGTGCATATCTACATTTGAATACTTCAAATCAAATGACGTGGAGCCGTAACCACGTTGGTGAAACTTTGACGCAGGGAAACTAAATTGTTTATACAAATTGTATACACGTGCTTCGGAGCAATTATTCTGGCTTTGACCTGCATACATTTTGAATACAAGAGAAGCATTCGAGCGTGTATTTGATTTGATTTTGTTTTTTTTTATGTGTATTATCGTTATGATACAAAAAAGTAGCAGAACAGTGCCTTTTTTGCTAAGTTGAAAATTTAGCTCTAGGCAAATAGGAAGTATCGTTTCGTATGGTTATAAAAAGTGAAAAAGTATAGGTATTATTTTAATTTTATCATATAAATATACAATGGCCCCAAAACACTCTCTAAAACTAAATAAAAAATATCGCTGTCACTTTCTCATTCTTCGTATTATAAAAAGACAGGTACATTGGTCTCACTAAATTTAGTCCACATCATTGTAAAATTGAACGAAATGCGCTGAGGGCTAGCCTAAAATTGCCTCCGCCGTGTCTTAATGCACGTACAATTTAGTTTGACAGGACTAAAATGATTACCTGTCTCTGTCTTATACTATTGAACAGTAAGTGACAGCGATAGTTTTAGTTAAGAGAGTGTAGTTAGAATCGGGGCCAATGACTTACTTAAGTGACTAAACTATTATTTTTAAGTAATCTTCGTCTTAATGCGCCATTTTCCATTAATACCGATTAATTAAAGTTAGGATTTTCTGATGTATTTAAATCAATCTACCATCATTGCAAATACGAATAAAATAAGCGAATTCACAGCACTTTTTTCGGGATATTTACCATGATTAATGTGTTTTGTTGTTTACCAATATTTGACACAGTTGAAACTAATACTTTTTTTATAACTTTTATGTATATATACTTATATAATTCGGTTCTCCATAAATTACTGGCATTTAAGACCCCCACACTATTATTGATATTGACATGAATAATATTATTGTGAAAGTGCCAACAAAAAGAGCTCTAATTACTCGGCCAATTTATCTTACTTAGGCATGAGAACCAATTTGTTTGTACATGTTTCCCCGAAATATCTTATTTCACGTAATTTCTTCCAAACTGTTTACTCAAAGCTCCATTATGATCGTAATCACACTAATTTCTATAATCTAACAAATCTCAAGCAATCACAGAGCATAGAAACTCAGTGTAAAAGAGTTGTTCCACCATACAAGCTATTTTGATTCTTACTCCCCAAAAAATAGGTACTACTTTGTAATTTAGTTAATTTTGAACATTTGGCAGGAGTGTATTAGGTAAGGTTAGGCGATTTTGAGTTTTATTGTAAAGTCGTAAGGTTTATAAGGTTTGGTCGGTTGAGTGGTCACATTCGAATCACGTTCATATCATTAGTTATTCGTTTGTTGATTTTCACACGAGCTCTAGTTTGAACTTTACAGGGTTGAAGAGTTGACGGTTACCTATTGTAACGCGAAACTTTTATTAAGCAAATTAAATGTATTAAAATCGGTTTCACTTTTTATTGGTTTACCAATTTTTTGCAAGCAATTTTTATACGTAGACAATTATAAGTTAGAGAAGGACTAAAACCGCACTAAAAAAAAAAAGCGGGTACCCTCGCAGCGTTAACACGCAATTTTTTGTGCTCCGTAAAAATATTTAATTAAACTAGTTTTTCATTTAAATATCATTTATTAAATGAAGTGACCTATTGCTTAACTCACCAGTGCTCACCTTTAACACTTTTACCAACACTTAATCACAACTGAGTGCAAAACTTCACCTCACTGTTTATAACTATCACATAATCAAACATGGACGGCAGTAGCATTGAATCTCTGGGCAAGTTCTTTGAATCCCGCATGCGAGAATATGAAAGCAAGCTTGATAAAGTAGCTGGGTCTGCTTCTCTGAAACCTGATATATCATCGCTGACACAGGACTTCAGCAACTTTAAAGCGCTTGTCTGGCAGATGTTCTCCCGGATGAAGAAAGAGTTTGATGCCATCACTCTAAGCCTGGACAGACACGAGACTGCCATGAGACGGAAAGTGTTGCTGTTTCATGGGGTGCCTGAGAAGCAAAACGAGAAGTTAGATGACACTGTACACGGAATACTCTGCAAGAAGATGAAACTTAATGAAGTAGATAAGTCTAACCTTCTCGTTTGCCACCGCCTTGGATCATCTCAGGACAAAGCTCGGCCTGTGTTAGTTCGGTTCCGGAACATGGAGGATCGTCATCAGGTTTGGGACAGTAAAACGTCACTCAAGGGTTCTGGAATAACCATTTCGGAGTTCTTGACCAAAACGAGACAGGGCATCTTTACTGCGGCTCGTGCACACTTTGGCGTTAAAAACTGTTGGTCAGTAGAGGGGCGCATAGTTATAATTCTTCCAGACAAAACGCGTCATAAGGTAGAAACCTCGGCTGCGTTGGAAGTCTTGATCTCCAAGTTTCCGTCCACCTCCGAAAACAACACCCAACCTGCTGAGCAAACAAAAAGATCAAGAGCCAAACCTAAAAAATAATCTTGTTATCTGCTTGCTATACACACGTACCTATCATCTGTTGTATCTAGCTTGCGTAGAAGTGGAAATATATTTTGTTTACACCAATGTTATTGTGATTGCCGGTAGATTAGAATATTTTTCTTTTGTAATTTCTTTCTCATTTTTTCACACAACACAAGGTTAGTTTCGCTAATCTGTCTGTCACTCACTCTGCCACTGTTATTTTTTTGACGTTGTCAATGTCAATCCTTTTTTATTTATTTTTTTCTCGTTCCTTAATTTTGAACACCGGCATTTCTTCCTTCCGTATAGTTTTAACTTTGTTTAAGTATTATTACATATCTGAGACTTTGTATTCCTTGTTACCATGTTTGTTAATGTAATCTTATTCCATCGCACAGGTGAATGGTGAGTTGCTATGAGGTTGCCATTTATTTACAGGTAGTTGTTATTATATTTTATCACGTAATATATTTGTATAATTTAAGTATAATATCTTTTTTAGTAAATATTTATTTAATAGTTTATTTATATGGACAACATAATCGACTTAGACAATAGTTTTTTTTCCTGCTCGTCTACAAAGAGTTTTTATAGTGCTGATAGTGACTTGTCACCGGCTCCAACATTACATGATCAACTTTTATCCTTTTCTTCCAACTATCCTTCCAACCTGAATGTTGCGCATATTAATGTACAAAGTGTTCCCAAACATTACTCTGACCTCCTTGCCACCTTCAGTACATCTAATATCGATGCAATATTCATTTCAGAATCCTTTCTGAAACCCACCCTTCCTTCCACGCAATTTTCACTGCCAGGTTTTGTTTTAATTAGGAATGATCGAATCGGCAAAGGTTGTGGGGGAGTCGCAATTTACTTGCGCAGCGATATACCTTACAAACTTGTCTGTGCGTCTCCCGCCCACTACTCTGAGTCCGCTGAATACCTTGCCATTGAAATTACGGTTCGTCATAAAAAAGTACTTTTGATATGTTTTTATTCACCGAACCGTAATATCGATTATTTTCCAAATCTAGAATCTCTTCTTGATAATTTTCGCGCTTCTTATGATGATGTGTTACTATTGGGCGACTTCAACACATGTTTGATTAAAAACGATACTCGTTCTCATAAATTAACTTCCCTTGTTAACTCGTTCAACCTCGAAATCCTTCCCCTTTCCACCACCCATCATTTTCCTGATTGTGTGCCTTCTTTACTGGACCTGATGATTGTCTCATCAACCAGTCGAGTCGCTGCGCACGGTCAATTTACCGCATCCTTTTCCTATCACGACCTAATTATCCTTTCCTACAAAATTCGGACTCCTAGATTAAAACCCCAATCGCGTATATTACGTAATTACAAAAATATTGATCCTGACGCCTTGGAAAGTGATGCTAATAGTGTAGACTGGTCACAGATAGTATATCTCGAAAACATAGATGAAAAGGTTGATCGTTTTAATTCATTACTTCTTAATCTATATGATCGCCATGCTCCACTGAAACATGTAAAAATAAAACATCAACCTGCACCATGGTTGACTCAGTCTATTAAAGACCTTATGGCTAGCAGAGATAGGGTTAAAAGAAGGCTTAAAAGGAATCCATCTGAGGCTAATATGACAAAATTTAAGCTACTAAGGAACCGCTGTAACCGAATGTGTCGAGACGCGAAGAGGCGCCATTTCCACGACAGCCTAGTAAATCGTAAATCCGCAGATGTATGGAGATTTTTAAGGTCTGTCGGAATCGGCAAAACTCCAGTAACTGCCATTAGGGACTTCGATTTCAATGCACTGAACCAACATTTCTGCCAACCGCCTGTCACTCTCACCAGCAACACTAAAGCTAGCACCCTAAGATACCTTTCCGGTCTTCCAGTTACTCAGCCTTCTTTTTCTTTTAACACTGTAACGGAAGAGGAAGTTAGGAAAGGTATTTTATCGATATCCTCCGAAGCTGTGGGTAGTGATAATTTATGCTCCAAAATGATAACCCTTGTCCTTCCCTCACTGCTTCCAATTATCACACACATCATGAACTATTCCTTGACCAATGGTAATTTTCCATCTTCCTGGAAAAATGCTTATATTATTCCTCTACCTAAAACACACAATCCTACCACTTTCACTGACTTTCGTCCCATTTCCATCCTTCCTTTCCTTTCCAAAGTCCTGGAGCATATTGCACACAAACAATTGGCTACTTTTGTGTACGGCAATGACATTATAAGTTCTAAGCAGTCTGGGTTCCGCCCAGGTCATAGCACGGTTACTGCTCTGATCAACGTGACGGATGACATTCGTTGGGCAATGGAGAATAAAAATCTTACATTACTGGTTCTCCTTGACTTTACAAATGCATTTAACTCAATCGATTTCGATGTTCTTCTGGGAGTTCTTCAATCTTTAAATATTTCTTCTTCTTCTTTAGGGTGGTTCAACTCTTACCTTCATGGCCGTTCGCAGCGTATCAGCTTTGACGAGGTTCACTCGGACTGGTGTGATGTTGTTGCGGGCGTGCCTCAGGGTGGAGTTCTGTCACCTTTACTGTTTTCTCTATTTATTAACTGCATTACAAAAACTATCTCTTCTAATTTTCACTTGTATGCTGATGACTTGCAGCTGTACCGCCATTTTTCAGCCTCAGATGCCGCTTCTGCGTTCACCATGTTAAATTCTGACATGTCTAATATAAGCGATTGGACAAAGTCCTTCGGCGTTCGAATTAACCCTCACAAGTCCAAAGCTATAGTGGTAGGTAACAAATACTTCTGTGACAGTCTAGACTTATGTTCCTTACCTATTTTATCCATTGATGGGGTTCCTATCACTATAACTGACAAGGTAGATAATCTAGGCGTCACGCTACAGTCCAACCTCTCTTGGTGTGCGCATGTGAACGAGGTGAGTCGCAAGGTACACCATTCCTTTCACGCGTTAAGGTGTCTCCAGGGTTATCTGCCCTTTCAAACTAAAGTTTGTCTGGCACAAAGTCTTATCCATCCTATAATAGACTACGGAGATTCTGTTTACTCAGATATAACTGAAGAGTTACTGAATAAGTTAGAACGTATTCTTAATCTCAGCATACGTTTTATCTTCGGACTACGAAAGTACGATCAGGTATCTGAATTCAGAAAGAAACTCGGCTGGCTCCCTATTAGGTTTCGTAGAAACTTGCGTATCCTTTGCCTTCTGTTCAATGTCCTTAATAATCCATGTTCCCCTTCCTACCTATCCCAACGATTCTCTTTGGCTCACTCTCTGGATGAACCTTGCAGGTCCAATCTCCGTACCTTACTGCTGACACCCTCGCATAAAACAGACTTCTACTCATACTCGTTCACGGTTCATGCAGTCAGGCTATGGAATCAGCTTCCATATGAAATTCGCGAGTCCAGAACTATATCCCTCTTCAAAAGACGAGTTAAGGAGTATTATTTTTCACTCTGTTAGAATTATTGTTGTCATATTATATTTATATATGTATATATTATATTTTGTATGTATTATATATACTTGTATTTATTTTATGTATTTTTCTTTTTGTTAACAATAAATACTCAAATATTATTTCTTATTATATTTTACTTGCACAATGAATTGCTTTCTGTATCCAACTCTCCAGTCATCGGTCAGCTGGAAGAAATTTCATCCTGAAATAAGCTGTACCTTTGTACAAAAATTTTGCTATAACCATTTTTACTATGTATTTTGTATGTGCAAAAACCGTAAATAAATAAATAAATAAATAAAATAAAATACAAGCTTTTCATTAGCAAATTACATGAAAACAAATGCCAAAAGACATGAAAAGCAGGATACTACTGTTGCTTTTCTCGATCCACATATTGTTCTGATTAGCAGGTTTCACCTTTATGCCCCTTTCGTTTGTCACATCAGCCTTTGTTACCTTTTTGATCTAGGTACCTAAAAAGCCAATACCATTACCGTAATTATAAAAAATCAACAGCTAAAAAAGAATTCGATGCCTGAAATTTCTTTTTAAAATTTATCAAAATGTAAATTAATCCAATTCCTTTCCATTTTTGTGTCAAGTCAATACGCCTCTCAGCTCATTCCGGCCCATCAAATTTTAAAACCTAACCTCGAAAGCTCTTATCACAATAATGTATTACTAAAATTCATGATCATTACTAAAAAAACGAATAATTGAGTTTACGTAAAAGAAAAAAAAAATCAAAAGAAATCTCCATAAACAAAGTTGATGATTGTTATAAAAACATAAAACTGTCAACGCGGCGCAGAAGCAACGCCTTCTTAATATGAAATTATAGTATTAGGGAAGGTTATAACTGGAAGTTATGATCGCGTGATAAAAAGGTGAAAACAAAACTACGTAATTGCAGACACACTTTGTTTATTGTTAGAAAATAGTATTTTTAGCTAAGTTATTTGACATTTTAAGTACTTTAATTATTTTAAACGTCATTGTTGAAGGGTTTATGCTTCCTTTTAATACTTTTCTAAAATAAAAGTAGAAAAAAACTTTTATTTAATGATGTCTTATGATAATACTATTGTAATGGCATTTTTTTCTCATACACTATACGTATATACTTCATAGATATGTTACGGAACAGCAAAATCTGAATATTTTGATGAAAACTGGTTTTGTTAGCTCCGCAACTTAGTGAATAAAAAGAGGTAGTGCAGTAACTGAATCTTTGATGTTCCGGGAAATTCCCAAAGGGTTGAAACCGAAGCCTTATTTTAGGCATTTGAAAACTATGTTCAGTATACAGTAGTAGGAACAAATGCATCAATATATTATGTAAAGCATTCATATTCCGATATATCTTGAACCATTAATGAATAGTAACAAAAAACAGCAAAATAATGCAAAATCAGAATCTTAATTGAATATCAAATAATAACAAAAAATCCTACCAATTCATACATTAGTACTTACAAAGCCGTAAGATGGCTTGTGTATTTTTAAATTGAAAAAAAAGTATTATAATATTGGACTTATTTACTTTAAAACCTGAATCTTGACTTACAAGTTAGACGATAATTGACAGCCGTTGGACAAAGGACTTAACAATTATAAAAAATATGAAGGCAACTGTCAGAATTTGCCGAGACTCGTCACGGCCAGCAGTAGTTAGACAAATACAGGATTTTGGCGACAAACAGTCAAAATATGCGACACGCCTGTTAAATAATAGGCCGCCTGTTTAATATAAAAAAATAATAGCTACGTGCTTACTTATGAATAAAAAAAAGATAATTTATTTGGAATTTATTTAACAAAACGTAACACAAAATCACTCATATCACAGTATTTTGCAGTCTGTTGGGACCTAATTAAACCTATAATTAAAACCTGAAGCTACGAAACATACTGTATGATAAAGGCTGTAATTATTACTTGCGTGATTGGATCCATTACTTAATATCGCAGAAAATTGTATGTTATTATTACTTTAACGACATTGTAACAATAATCCAATTTTATTATTAGAACTTGTAATGGCACATATGAATTACTGTATGTTATATAATGCTACCAGCTATTCAGGCAAAGTATTAAACTGCGTAGTTTCAAACTAATTTCAAGACTGTTAAATTACATGACCCAAGACATATTTATTTTAATGACCAAAACTTTATAAGAAATTCAAATAATATACAATTTTCAGTACACAACTAAGATTCTTTGTTGAAATACTTACCACTATAAACTTAAGTAACTTAAGTGCAGTTCATAATTAGTTTTTATTAAGGTTTCGTACTATTGTAATATATTCTATACTTATAATGAATCTGTAGAGAGGTCAAATCTGGTCAAATCTGTTTTTTTATATAACAAAAAAGGTTATACAGACAGACAGACAGACACACAAAAATTTTACTGATTGCATATTTGGCATCCGTATCGATCCCTAATTACCCCCTGATAGTTATTTTGAAAATATATTTTATGTTATAGAAACAAAAACTACTCGACGGATAACAAAACTTGGTACAATTATTTTTCATACTTACTCCTGAGCTGGTTAGGTATAGTATACTTTTCATCACGCTACAATCAATAGGAGCAGAGCAGTGAAGGGAGATGTTGGGAAAACGGGAGAAGTTACTACATTTTTTAAGCTTCCGTCGCATGTGAAACCTTAATAGTTAAAGCTACATAGAAATTATGTATGACGAAAATGTTCTCCTTAAAATATAAAAAATATCAAATGACAGCATATTTCTTTCTTTTATGGTTGACTGACAATAACACGTGTGACTCCCGATAGCTTAGCAGTTCAATCTTTCTGATTATTTTTGTCTACTCTTACGTTTGTAACACTCTCAGTCATCCCTAATTAAAAAAGTTAACATTATTAACTATTCTATAAAAAAGAATCATAGAAATCGGTATAGAAACACCAAAGTTATACATGAAATACACTCATAATAAGCCATCGCGCGTGAATACTGAATCATGCTATAAGGATTATCCTACAAATATTATAAGCTTTGGATAAATATTTATTTATTTTTATAAAACTTTGTAACAGTGTCCTAAGTGCTACACCCATGTTATTATCCTACTATCCTTCTAGTATTATAAACGTGAAGTTTGTCAGTATATATGGATGTATGGATGGATGTATAGATGTTTGTTACTCTTACACGTAAACACTACTGGACGGATTTTTATGAAACTTTACAGTAATATAGGTTATACATCAGAAAAACACATAGGGATTTTTTTACCGCGGAAAAACTTCTCATTCCCTCGAGAAACCGACTTCCACGCGAACGAAGTCGTGGGCGGCTACTATATTTAATACATTCTTTAACAAAAGTAATTTTTACGGTGGGGGCGAGGAGAAACAAAGAATAAACATAAATAAATAAATACAATCGAGGGACAGAATCAAACTGACTGTTATGTTATCCTAATAAAAATTACTGCTACTTCTTTATTTTAGATATTAAAATCTTTCTATAAAACAAAATTTTATACACCTACTTCAAAGGCCACAATATGTTAGCAAGGAAACCGCACTCACATAACTCAGCTCGCAGAAAATTTTAAAAGCACGTTCCAGAATTTTAACCAGTTAAGTTCTATAAAACGTGGGTGTGTTTCGAAAATCGGTTACTAAAATATTGGTGGTGTTCGCTTGCAAACTGCCACTTGACAAATGGCCGCTAAACATGGCATCTTTGTGTGGAAAAAGGTGACAAAAACCCGGTTGTGAAATAACGGGTTAAATAAATAACTTTACTCGACAGGTTAAGTGAACGTTAATTATTGGTTAACATGGTTACTTGACTTTGGGGCTGTTTTTTTTATGTCAATCTATTTCAAGTTCGCAAGAGCCAAAAATGCTGAATTAGTGAATGCACATGCTTAAGGCAACGATGGTCGCTTGAATTATTGTTACCTTAAACAAGAAACAGAAAAAATTGCTTCAAAATTTGCAAAATCGTTTATATTTTAAGTTTTCATTCTGTTTCTTTTCTATGTTAAATTACTTATTTCAGCAAGATCAAATCTTTTACCTAAGTAATCTTTATTACCTACGATATATAACTTTGTAAGCTATAAATGTAAGAGTACAATAATATATAGGTACCCACTTTCAATGTCAAAGTAAATATCAAAGAGATACTGTACTTAACAATAAGTAGGTTTCGTGTACTTTTTTATAATAAAATAATATTCTTAGGTAAGTGCTTCTGTTTTGTTGACAAAAGATCAAAGTTTTCGTTCTTATTATGTTCCAATAAATCTCATGAAAAATTTAATATAATGTCAAGAATATGACTTATACCATTGTATTTACAATATTTTAATGAAGTAAGGTATAGGGTATAATAATAAAAACAATATGTTGAAAGTGAAAAAAACTATCTATGAACTACTTATGTTATAACCTGCTAACACGAATTTCACACTAACGTGGATCTAAACTAAAATTCGTTTTCTTATTTCAACACTCGTAAAAGCGTAAGTAACTAAAAATGAGCACATTCAAAAAAAACTTAAGTGAACTAGCAGAAACAGGAATTAAGTATAAATAAAAAAAGTTAAATACTTAGAAATCTAAGCAAAAATGTTTTTTTAACAAATGATTTTATAATAAACCTATCTTTAAGACTGTCATAATAAAAAAACATATTTCAAACATTTTATTAATAAAAAAAACCTTGTATCTAAATAAAGTCATTGGATTACCTCTTTTTTCTAAGATAACGATCTTTTCAAAATAGAATTGTAATTTTTATAACGAAAGTACTTGTGAAGTAATTCACTGTGTAACTTTATTATTGATGCAAGCAAAATGCAAACGATAAGGTGTATAGCTTTTGGAATTATTATTCGTAAACTACAAATAAAATATTAAAAATATACCAAACATTTATTAAATACTTATATAACGCTGACTCACCTCTACTTTATCTTTAACAACCATCTCATACCAAACCATAACAACGCTATATTTTGTAGTTATTACAGACAAATTCAGGTTTCTGACATAATTTTACTTATCAGTGTAGACCGACGTTGCTGCGAGCACAACACTAAATGATTATATCTAAAAGGTTCAATGGCTGGAGGCTATATCACCTACACAACAATTGTAAAGGGTTTTTGTTTATGTTCTGTATTTCAGTACACAGCGATTACAGAACGGATACGCAGTACAAATGCGTATCATAGATTTAAGATTTAAATAGGAGGATATTATCTTTAATTTCAGTAATTTAAGTCTTTAATACTTAAATAGAGGTCTAAGCTTAAGTATTTTTTCGCTTACAATTATATTAATTTTTACGATCACAAACCGCAAAAGGTTCTGCAAAAACATCATATTCGGTTTCCAATGTTCACGTATTTTAGATTTACCCTACACTTATCCAGAGAAGAAACATTAAAAAGTCACTAACATAAATTTCTCCGCATTATTTTTACGACGATCCAAAGCTACTTTCCTTTTACACTCCCCTTCAAACTTTCAATGGCGCTGAAGCCCGAAATTCAGCTTTTGTGAAAGTTTTCTTCTTAAAATGTTCTTGCACGATTCTCTATTCACATGATACGTTCCCATCATCCATTTTTGTGGGCTCTTACCTCGGATTATAGAAAATTAAAATGTGCTAATAATATAAACTCGGAATGGCAAAATTAAAATAAATTTATTCATTTAATTTTTACTTTCATTGCTTTGAGAGTATTGCAGCTTTTGATGCTTAGCAAACTGTTGTTATTCCTACATAAGTAGTCCACATTCTAGAGCAAGTAGGATAACTGGGTTAAACCTATTACAATACTTTGCTGTAATACAACTCTGCTTAGGTAGCACCTTGTACGGAAATTGTCTGTTCTAACATTTATAAGTGAGAATCATACCACCAATTAAACCGTTGATTTATTAAAACACCACACTTCTTCAGCAACTTTTTTTTTAAATCAAATATTTTTCTTTATCTGCACAAATTTCCTCAGCTAACATATCTATAATTTCTACAATCACGTCAAGGCACTTCCTCGACACGTCACATGGAAGGGACTTGAGAGCTGTAGATAACGTCCGAACGACGCGAATGAGCCGCGCCCGGAATACAGCGCCAGATAATCGCGACGAGTTACAAGGGCGACACACGGGCGGGCAGTGGGAGCGTATACGTTGAAGTTATGAGGTAAAATATATGTAAAGATAAGTGTTTTACTTTTCGAGCGTTGGATTTATACGAAAACTCTTTTTTGTTATTTTAGTTACAGTCTCATTCACAAAAACAGTAACTACAGCTAATTTTCATTTCTTTAGTAAAGCAAAGGCATCCTAAGTTGTGACAAAGTAATGGGAGCAGTAAAAATAATCCTACTAATATTATAAATGTGAAAGTTTGTGAGTATGGATTTGTGATATGTATTTATGGATGTATGGATGTTTGTTACTCTTTCACGTTAAAACTACCGGACGGATTTGGATGAAACTTACAGTAATATAGGTTATACATTAGAACAACACATAGGGTACTTTTTACCGCGGGAAAACTTCTCATTCCCACGGGAAACCGACTTTCACGCGAACGGAGTCGCGGGCGGCCACTAGTACCTACTTATAACAAAATAGTTGTGAAGTTATAACTAAGATAACGCGCAGCATACAATTTTTGCGATTGTTCATTACTTCCATTACATTAAACACACTTTTGTTGTTTTTGTTTTTCATTCTATATATCGACAGTTATACCTCATACTGCAGAGCTCATCTAAGTCTTAAATAAATGTTTGTTTAAAGCTAATTACTTGTTCGTTCACTAAGTCAGTCGTTTGCAAGCCAACGAAGCAAACAATCGTCTCCTGAGGATGCTCCGCTCGTTCGTCGAGTGTTATTCTGGTGGTGGTTACTGGATGGTGGGCCTGCGGGAGGTACCTACAATAGTGAACTGCCAGTAGTAAAATTATAGCGGAATTGCACAATATTTACTACTCATATATCAAGTTTGATCTAAATTAATGCCCGCACAGAAACGTCTGACTCTATATTTTTTGAATGCTTTACAAACAAAAAACGACTCCAGTAACTTTTGCTTTAGTCTAGATTTATTAAATAATACACCTTTCCCTTCTAGTGATTGTGATCAAAAAATAATCAAACCTTCATATTTAGGTACTAAATTAAACGAAACAATGTATAAACTGGACAAATATTGCTTTAGCTAAACCTATCACAAAATAGTGTAAAACAACCATCTTGAATCTTGGCTGCCGCGATCAACAATAAAATAACCCTCCGTATGTTTCCACAAGCAACTTATACGAAGGGATTTGTTCCTGACACCGAATGGAGCCGACGAAAATTACACCTCCTCATAATGAAAATCGTAATCTCATGAAAAAATATCGTCATGGTTATTGAAAATTGAAACCTTTCGAGGTTTTCTCGTGAAATATCATTACTTTTAATAAGATATTGCGACTGAGAATAGACTTTCAACCGTAAAACTGTATTATATCTTTAATAAGCTGAAGTTATGAGTGCTTAAATTTTTATTGTTATTAAGTTATATGAAAATAATAATATAAGGAATGTTTGAATAACTAAGAAATTTAACTTTGAGAACTAACAAGCGACAAATTAATAATCTTGTTGTTTAAAGTATTAAATTCCGCATAGTATTCTATGTGTTTTATGACGTGATGAGCTGCAAAAATGATTTGTATTAAGATATATTTTATTTGTAAGTTCTTTCTACTAAGGTAAGCGTAGATTTTTTCTACAAAATTAAATTAAGGCATCATTTTTTTCTATAGCATGTTGAGAATGCGGGCTACGGATGTGACCTGAGCTTTTTTAATTTATTCGTAAATAGCAGAGTACTTCGTTTCTTAGCTTAGAATTGCCTCATTGCTCCCTCTTACAGCAAAACCAATATTATATAGTAAAACCCTAGCTTACGACTCATACCCGAAAACCTAATTTAATGACCGGGGTCAATACCCTCAAACATAGACTGTACCAACTTTTAATGTAATCCAAATTACTCTTTCACTTTTACTTACTCCAGAAGATATAAAAAGTCCACTCTACTTAGATGTATAAAAAATACAAGTTCACGTGTTTTTGTTTTAGTACCTACCTTTAGGGTTATTTATTCGAACCTTTCCTTATCATAAAAGAAACATAACATGAACCAGGTACGCAGTTTCGTTTTAGTACAAGTGTTCATAAGAGACTATTTTACAAGAAAATCCTAACTATTTTGGATTTTTAATAAAACACTACCCAGGGTTTCAATTTTTATTGAAGGCATTCTTATTACCTGCTTGTTCAGGAAATTAATGTTCATACGTTAGGTTACCTAAATATTTGAATATTAAAATGCTTTTGACACGAAATAAACTAAATTGAAAATGTTTCTCAAAGACTTTTCATTGAAACGTAAAAAATATAAGCGAGAGTAAACCTTCGAACTGAATAGAAGTTTTCTTTAAAGTCATATCCTACTTATATTATAAGTAAGTTTGTGAGTATGTATGGATGTATGGATGTTTGTTACTCTTTAACATAAAAACTAACTACTGGACGGATTTTAATAACATAATACTTTTACCGCGGGAGTACTTCTCATTCCCACAGGGAACCGATTTCCACGCGATCGGAGTCGTGGGCGGCCACTAGTAACACATAAATGAAAGTAAATGTTCACAATAAACGCCATTATATTTCACACTGCTGTATAGATTTAGCAGGAAAAACAATAAAGAAGTATGTAAACAAAAAAAAACAGAGCAATCAATTCCAGCAAACATTCGCTTGATATCACTTGTCACACTTGAACGAGATTTTCTTTGAAACTGTTCAATAACGCTTATTTCTTTTGAAACAATAAAATTTTAATTATAATTATCCACATCATATATTATAGTTAAAAACGTTTTTCTTATTGCATTTTTGAGGCTTAAAGCTACAACGGACCCTTAGAACATTACTTTTTACATTGTCTTAAAACTTTTACTATCAATCCATCAGGGTTTCCCATTCCAGAAAGCTTCGTTTACCAAAATTCAAAGCGATCCTGGATGCGATCGTGATAGTTTACTATATATACAGAAGCTGAAGGCTCAACACGCCTTTATTTGGCGCCTTAGAGAAACGAGCTCACACTAAGCAATATATCTCTTTGTAGGTTTAGCTTTGTCTTATTTCGAAAGATTTATTGAAATCAAAATGGCAGTTTAAGTTCAGGATAAGACGGTCTCATCTCTTGACTGTTGCTGCTTTGTTGGAGTGAGGCTTTTATGATATTGAAAGTTAAAAAAATAGAGGGGCTTCTACTCAAGTCACGGATAAACACATATACCTACATAATACATTGTAGATGTCTTACCATTTAACGAAATAAATTTTATCAAACTTTCCAAATATAAACTAAAATATTTTAACAAATCTTACCCTTCCACAGCAAAGTCACAATATATGTATTATTATTTTTGTAACTGACAGAGACAAAGCATATTTAAGTTAATGTAGGCTTAAAGTGCGATTATGAATATAGGAGCTTAATTCTCTTTTAATTTATTTTAATTTGTTTGTGCCCGACAGGATCCACTTTTATCCGTCCTTTATTTAAGAACTAAAACTTTATGTAAATTGCAAAATAAAGAATGAAGAATAATATTTTTTCTACAAGTATCTCTGTACTCCGTATTCTAGAAATCTATCGCCTTTTCATTCTATGACCTGTTAATCATTTTACCTAAATTCATCTAAAATTTTAATGATGACCTTTAAAACTTTAATTGCGTTTCTGTCCTTGGACCTCGTTATATTTGAAACATACCTTACTTTCGCCCCAAAACAAAGTCTTGTCATTCCGTCTGAGTAGCCTCTCATATTAAATGTTTGTTCAGCATCTGGTTACGTAATAAGCAAGTTGTCAGAGACCTTAATAAAGAGGTTCCTGAGGACAGTAAAGAAAACAATAAATCAAGTTGACGACGAAGATTATCTTACTAAAATCATAGGACCCATTTTCGACCCATCTTTCATATGATAAAGAATGTACTCTGAATGTTTTTCAACTCAATTTTATGAGTGGTAAAGGTGAATTCTGAATGGGGTATTCAACTTTTACTTATCACATTACACCCAACTAACGATTGTTGTATTGGTCTCCAAATTATTTATTAAATTAAAAGAAGTAGTAAAATATTGTTTAGTAGCCCCCGCATTGACATTTATTTAGTGTTCAAATAAACCTCATTAAAAAAATGCACGTAAAACGTTTGATAATCAGACATGTCACCAAAATGCTTTCTGTTTTGTATTTGTGTACTCGTATTAATTTTCAAAGGCGCATTTATAAAAACTTTGTAATAGTTTGAAACAATTGGTAAAATAATCTTTGTTTTCGTAATTACAAATTTTCATGTCCTTTATTCAATAGTAGACGGGGGATCGAATTTTGCGAAATTATAAAAAACTATATAATTTTCTCATTTATAAGAAGCTAATTGCTTTTCCCGAATGAATTTCTAAAAATACTTTCTTCGTGCTCAATTACGTCAAAGAAGGAACGCCTGTACCAAATTTTATTGCTCTTACTTTAATAGTTTACGTTCGGCTAGGCTGAATCATTCAGTCAGAACTTGTTATTTAAATCTAACCTTACCAAGGCTAAAATAACTGAATTTACCTAAGATATCATCTTAAAACTTTACCAGAAAATATTACTAGCTAATCATTACCATGTTTTCCTCCTAATTGATAACCAATCCCTAAATTTGTAAAGTCAACTCGCCTTCACATAAGAAGCTAATCCTATCGCCTCAGATGTCCTGTTTGTCCGCAAAGGCAGATCACAATCACCTACGTGACACGACACCTCCTACAACGGCCCGGGTTACTAATACAGGCATGGAATTGCCTTGAGGCTGTGCAGATTCAAATTAGTTTCCATACCCGTTCAATTTGGCCGGCTAATTGTGATTGTCACTTTGCTTGATGTAGAGTCAATGCGTAGAAAGAGGGTTTGGGTTTGGGAATGTTTTTAATTAGTTGCTAGTTTTATGTTCGGTTTAATACAGAAAGAATAGACAATGTTAAAATAGAGAAACGAATGGTATTGATGCATGTTTAACGGTTTGGCCAATGTTAGTTTTTTAAGTACATCATTTTAGAAAAATCACACAATCACTTCTATATGTTTTTGCATTTTTTAGTGTTCGGAATCGTAAATCCACTTGCTTGTTGCCTGTCATTTTTATACATAACTTTTTGGATTTTTTTTCCTTGTAGCTAAGAATATTACTATATAAACCGAAACAATTTTAAAAAACTACTTAAATTAATCTATACTTCTAAATTAAAAAAAAACCCATACTATTCAGAATAAATTTAGTATGGAAAACAAGAACTTAACGAACTACAATTACAGAGATTACTAATAAAAAGGTGTTTAAGGAAAAAAAACGTTTCTTGTAACTTTTATTAACTGGAACCGTTCACAGCCAGTTAAATCTTAAAAAAACTTGTGCAAAAGTAACACAAATCTAACGCAGGCTATTTTACATTACCCATGTCTACATCACCTTCTCGTCTTACATAACACATCCATACTCGGCTAACATTTCACCTATCGACCAGCACTTGCTGGGTTTCATCTCGGTTCGTTACCTCCCCTACCTTCACCGTAGTCGTGCGTGAACTCTCCTCCGGCATTCGCGGTGGAATAAGGTGAGAAACATAATATTTGATCACAGCACCAGGTGGCAAAATACAACGTGTGTTATATTAGGTCGCGAAAGTTAACAAGGGCCTCTGTAATTGCACCCTGTAGTGCTGTGAGCCTGTGTAAATAATGTTAGAGTTATTCACTTGTTCTAGGTAGGCAGAATACGTAATTATAGCGGTGGGGATATGAAAGTAATGGTGGAGGTCGAAGTTTTTTGTGTGTAGACTTATTTTGTCAAAGTTTTTTGTTTTATTGCTTATGAAAGTCACGTTGTGTAGGAGACAGGTTTTAGGTCATCAATACCTTTCTGCCCTTGTTTCCTTAGGTTAAAAATATATTTGTTATTGATTACAGATTATGAAGAAAAATAAATCTGTTGCTAACAAAAGAAAGACTACTAAATCAGTAGCGAAGGATACATCCAAAGAAGAAAGCCTTCGCGACAAGGTTGACGCTCTCGATGATGATGAACAAGGGTTTGGCGGTTGGCTCAGGTATATTTATTTTTAAATTTCGACCTTTATTTAGTTCTGCTTTTAAAGTAAAAAAAAAACTTGAAAGTTTAGTCAAATCCGTAACAGTATCCTTGGTTGCTGACATTTAACATACACAGAGTAAATCTAATTTTATAGTATTAAAGGTACTTTATACGTAATGCGAAATTCCCAGAAAATTACATAATTTGTTAGCTTAGAATTATTCATGTCACTAACTTTATGATGTGTGTGTAATTGAATTATACACATTACACCCATTTGCGTTTATGTTTGTTTGATACGTAAGTTGTAGATAAATAGGACAATTTGCTTTACTTCAAAGGATAAACAACTTCCAACGAATGTAATAAGTGTATATAAAATATTGTTACAACTCGGTTCCATTACTTTGGGCATCATTGATTATCATCAGTACATACCTGTTTATAGATCAATGCGATTTCCACAATTTTATGGGTTTGGTCAATAACTTGACTTACCGCGGATCTCAATGTTCTACTATAGTTAAAACATTGGTAATTGGAAACTGGTATTATTGTTTTTAGTGTCGTTTTCTGACATTTCCATATCAACAGCTATCTACCATAGTTTATTGAGACGCAAAAACATGGATAATGGTTACCATAGTTACACCAATAACAAGGCGTCAAAGGTTAGTAGAATATTGAGTTTGGCCGTTACGGACAAGTTAACGACAACTTGGACTTTTGTTAAACATTTGATTCAAAGATGTTTCAAACAAGTGATTGGAAAAGTTGTAGAAAACTCTTTCAACACTTTTCGGCATATCGAAAGAGAACTTAATATAATTGAACACAATTCAGTAGTTTAGTTAAAAATTTAAAAGATTTTTGTTCTGTTGGCTGCTGACGTAAAAGTGTTTTGATTCACTGAGGTAAAGAGACGAGTTGTCAAAAGTGCGTAAAGCGAAATTTTCAAGAATTTTCGAATAAAAAAGGCGTTCCACGAACAAAAAAATATTTTTTTTACCTGTTGTTCAAATTTGAATCTTAAAATTATAATTGATAAAATTTATTTTAATTCGCAGATCATCTGAAGGCTTGGATAATATGAAGTTGTTCGTCATAGCCAACAGCATTGTAATGCTGACGGTACTCGTCTCGCCGCACGTACAGACAGTTTTCAATATTCTATACGATATGATATACGGTGAAGACAGCTTCTATTAATTTACCTTCTCACTTTTAAATAAAACTTGAGTTAACGAGCTTTTTTGAATGTTTGAAGTTAGATGAAAGATTTTTTAGTTAGATAAGTTTTTTTTCTGTAATCAAAAGCCAAGATTTATATTACATTTTGATTTCAATTGTAAAATAAAAGATTGTTCAAGGAAATGTTTACTGATGAAAGTTATTGAAATCAGTTTACTTTAGTTTGTGTAGCAAATTTTACAGGTTCTTTAATAAATCTTTTTGTTTGGTTTAATAAAACTTTATAATATCAACAAAAATATTTTAACTTGCAGGTTTTTAATTTATTTTGTAAATTGCTTTTGTGTTATTTGTAGAAAAAACAAATGATTTCTACGTTTTTCCATTACACCGTTTCTACAGATAGCAAGCAGCTCGTAATACCTTGTTTTGAATTTATTTAACTAATGGCGCTATTAATTGTACCAGTGCCTAACAGTCACTGAAAATATCTCTACTTAGGCGGTAAATTATAGTCATTTCGAGCAAAAGCAGTCTAATTGTCTTTGGCAATTTAGGAAACGTTTGAAGGAAAAACATTTGTTCGAGTTGAATATTCTGCTATATTAGAAGAAAGGAAAATATAGTTACTGTAACAGATATTAAGATACCAAATTATATAATAGTGTAAGTTTTAGATATACCTTTATATTTGCAGTAAAAATGATTAGTTTTATATTTCGTATGGTATTTTCTTTAAGTGCTGTTGTATGGTATACTATAAATGCGTGGAACATGATTTCTGAGTACTTTAATGAAGAATTTCAGCGACTACTAAATAACAAAAGTGGTGATGATTTCGCAATCAACAATTTAAAGGAATTGTAATTAAACTGATAAAAATGTGTGTCCGTGAGTTTGATGTGTTTTGATCTGTTAATTGACTTTATGTTACTTATAGCATTAGAATCAATTTAAGAGTATGTTAGTTTATGTCATTACTTAGGCATTTTGCTTTGAATATAATAAACATGTGACTGTTTATAAATATTTTTGTATTATTATAAGTGAGGTAAATTGCAAAACTTTGTTTTTAAAACTATGAGTTTTCATACCTGCTATATTAATAATTTTATTGCGAAAAGAATATGAG
This sequence comes from Emmelina monodactyla, assembly GCA_916618145.1. NCBI lineage: Eukaryota > Metazoa > Arthropoda > Insecta > Lepidoptera > Pterophoridae > Emmelina > Emmelina monodactyla. Next base: position 2,634,208 of record OU745300.1, read on the forward strand.
TAAACCTAATATTAATATAAATACAATATTCGCTGCGCCAATATTCTTTTATGTTGGCACTTCATTGCCCACTGCGTTTGTAGGAAATCACTCATTATTCTGTTCCGGTACATATTTGATTGATAGATTGTACGACCTACATCTATGATTTGTACAAAAAATAAAAAATAAAAGCTTATACCTATATGTTTGTCATGCCAGTTGGGCCCTGACCTTCTCTTTTGATAGTGAAAGGGACTGAGCACTAATCAACCCGCTAAGCTCAGTTCAAATTGCTGAAATTACTACCATGTCGGTTTATTTCATGATGAATTCTTTTACCGTAAATGTGTGAGAAAAATAAACTTATTTTAGAAATACTATGTTACTGGAAGACCCCAGTAGATATCAAACCTTAAACCTTCAGTTAGGTAGCCCAGTTCCAAGCCGTTGTTTATCTCTTAGAAAATCAAATCTACAAAAGATTTATTTACTTGATTATGACCCTTCTATATAAACATAATGAACGAAGCTTAAACCGCGATGACCATTTGCATATTGCGCCATAAATGGCAGATATTGTTGAATAACAATCCAGTAATGCAAAATGCACGGCGGTTCACAAATGGTTTTGGGTGCTCACGAATGGATTACGATTAGAGTTGGCTCGCGGCCAGAGATCGACACACCTCGGTGTAGGGGCGAGGGACACGTTACAAGGCGGAACTAGGTTTCACTTTAGTATCTAAAGTCCTTGCAAATTGAAGATATTGTTCCTTAAATAAAGTAGGATTGAAATTGAGCGTGTAAGGTACGACTTGGAGTTTCGAGTTTTACATATAAATAATAAATAAATAAATAAACCTCCAGACTAACACACCAATTATGTGGCCCTGAAGTAAGTTGCAGAAAGCACTTGTGTTATAGGTACCACATAATGGACTAGAGGAGAACCTATTTACACCCAGACACGAGCCAATATCGAAAAACCATTTTAGAAAGAAAGAAAGAAAACATATTTATTCAGTTGTGCTTACATATGGAAAAATATAAAAAAACATGAAAATATTACTAATAACAACTGAATTAGTTGCTGACTCAACATGAAGTCGCTGGGCGTCGTTGATTTTCAGTCAGCACCGTTAAGGGGGTACGTACGGGCTAAAAGTGTTAGTATTATGTATAGTGTGTTCTGTATGTGTTTATAAATATAAATGAGATTTTTTATTATGAATAAAATTAAAATATAATTATATATACACATATACATACATAAATGTATTATTATATCTTATATACATAAATATACAAACGTGATAATTTCGCTAACCAGTTTTTTGCCTTTCAAGTAACAAAGCTTTTAATCGATTTTTAAAAGTCAAACGGTTTTTAAGTGATCTTAAAGGTGGTGGCAGATTATTCCAGCATTTGGTTGCCTGGTAACGAAAACTACCCCGAAAAGCAACAGTCTTATGTGACGGAGTCATTAGCCTATATAAAGATGCCCGGGTGTGGTAACGATTTTGGGAAGATAACCAAACCATTTTACTATAAAGATATTCTGGACGCCCAGAATTAATGACATCAAAAAGAAGACAAGCAAAATGAAGCTGCTGTCTACCTTTCATCTTAAGCATGTTCCCGCTATTAAGAAAAGGAGTTACGTGTGATCTCCGAGGCACAGTGAAACAAAATCGTGCGCATGCATTTTGTACACGTTGAACCAGTTGTTGTGTTCTTGCCAATAGACATGGACCATAAACAACATCTCCATAGTTAAGCCGAGAAAGTACTAAAGCTTCACAGAGCCTCTGTCTTAATGTCACACTCAATAGGTGTCTAATACTATATAATGTTTTAAGCCTAAAGAAACAATTATTGGCTATACCTGAAATATGTCTTTCAAATTTTAATTTTTTATCAAAAACAATGCCTAAGTTTCTTACTTCCTCAACCCTATCCACCTTAACACCACTCACACAGATATTTGTGTCATCAGCATTCACTTTAGCAAGTTGATTCTTTGAACCCATGACCATAAACTTCGTTTTATCGGGATTGAGAGAAAGGGATTGTTTTGGTGTCCATCGACTGATTCGGTCTAAATCTTCATTAAGCTGGTTGACTGCTATATGTATTTTGTCTGGCTTACAACTATGGTATACTTGAACATCATCTGCGTACATGTGGAATTTACTGTGGTGTATTTCATTAGCAATGTCATTGCTATATAAGATGTATAACAAAGGTTTCAGAATTGAACCCTGAGGGACGCCCCGACTAACCATTTTTTTATCAGAAAATACTTGAGATCCATCCTCCATAATAATTTCAACACTTTGAGATCTATTTGAAAGGTAGGAGTGAAACCATTTCAAAGAAGAACTATCAACCCCATAAAAAGCAAGTTTTGCTACAAGTAGATCGACATTTATGCTATCAAAAGCGCGAGAATAATCTAAAAATACACATAACGTAACTTCACCCTTGTCCTGAGATGATAAAATATTATCTATGACATCGAGAGGAGCAGTCGCAGTACCTCTGTTTTTCCGAAAACCTGACTGTAACATTTGCAAGACTTTGTTTTCCTCCAGATACTTAGAAAACTGCAGGTATACCACTTTTTCCAAAATTTTAGACAAATACGGTAAAATGCTAATTGGTCTTATATCTTTTAAGACACTAGGGCTATTTGTTTTAGGAAGAGGTTTAACTTTAGCAGTTTTCCAAATAGACGGCACACAACCATCCAGTATAGATTTATTGATGATAAAAGTAATCAAAGTCTAGTATGCGGGGCAACAATAGAAGAACCATATCTCTAGAAATGTTATCAAGTCCCTTAGCGTTTGATTTTATATCTGTTAATATTTTCGCAATAAAAAAATCATTTACTGTGTGGAGTCTAAATTGTTTATCACAAAACCGATGTTTTGTGAGAAAAGTCAACTGTGAGATATCAGTTGTACATTCACCAGGTAAAGAAAGAAAGTGATCGTTTAGTAACTCAGGATCATTTATGTGTGGTGGTAAGTCCGAGTTAGAATTCTTATTTAACACATTTGTTTTGAGATTATTCCAGAGAACCCTTGACATGTCTATTGATATTATGATTGAAATAAGCCTGTTTTTCCAAATTTAAAGTAGTTTTTGCTAATTTTTTAAGTTCCAAATAATATTCTTTATGGGCATTCAGTCTTGTTCGGCGATACCTAGACAAAGCCCTATCTCTCAACCTCATAATGTAACGTAAATTACTTGTAATCCATGGACAGCTTTTACCTCTAACTAAAATTCTCTTTTCAGGAGCAAACACATCAAATATACTTAAAATAACATTGTTCAATGAGGCCACCATTTTATCAATTGTTGATTCATTTTTTATATCATCCCAGTTGTATCCATTTACGAACTCATTGAACCTCTGCGGGTCAATGTCACAGAAAGGACGATAAACAGCCCATCGAGGAACAAGCTTTGGTTTTTTTAAATAAATGCTAATACCAACCAAGGCATGTCCGGAGCCAGAGAAACTAGTAACAAAAGATTGTCTAACCGAGATATCTGAGCAAATTATATCCAAGAGCGTTTGGCTATGGTCAGTGAAATGAGTAGGTGAATTCACTGACTGTGTCAGATTAAAGCAAGCCATAAAAGATTGGAATCTGGAGATGATACCTAAATGCTTCGATTGCCTAGACAACAAATCAATGTTAAAATCACCCATTAAAACAATGTTATCGTAGTCATGAAACGCAGAAATAGTCTCTGTCAAATTATCAAAAAATTTGTTCACGTCGTACCATTGGGGCCTGTATGCTGTGCCTACTAGTACACGTGTGGAATTAATTCTTAACAATAACCACATTTGTTCAACATCACAAGGAATATTTTTAACTCTTTTGTACTTAATGTTATCACCTATGTAAAAACCGACACCGCCGCCCCTAGCCTGACGAACCTCCCTAGGTCTCGGTACGTGTATGAACTTGTGGTGCGGCAATGACGGCGCAAGACAGCACTCACCAGCTCGCAGCCATGTCTCATTGATGGCCACTACATCAGCGGCAGAATTCTGAAGAACATTTGAGGTATTTGTATGATTGGTATTAAGTGAACCAGCATTAAGAAAGGCTAATGTAAGATATTTATTCTTGTTACTCATATTTAAGTATGGTAAATAAATTAAAAGGTAAAAATATATTTTAAAGCAATAAATGTAAATATTAAGGAAAGTAGGTTTATTTAAGTAAAATAAAAGTTTGTCAAACCTATTTCTCAATAATAATATAAATAGTAGGTAAACCAGATACTTATTGTTTATTTCAAGGTAAATGAAATTGGCACCAAATATAAATAATAAAGATTTATTTTACAATTATACTTATAAATAATTGTTTATTTTCACTTTAAGTAGATACATATAATTTGTAAGTTGTAAACTAAAAAAATTAAGAATAATAATAATTAATAATACTATAATGTTAATGTGTGTTTAAATATTCTATTTGTGTAGTAACTTAATGAATATATTAGCTTATATAACAAAAAATAATTTTAAAAGTTAAACGATATAATATTAAAAAAGAAAATAAAAAACTTAGAAATACAAAAGTAATAAATTTTCAGTAATATAAATTTTAAAAGATATATGTATAAGCACTTGTGTTTCTGTTACCAGAACAAAGGGAAATTAGTGTTAATAAAGTACCTAATCAGTTACAAAATGATCAAACTGCAAAAAAATAATAAATCCGTTAAAATTACTTTGAAACAGTTATTTCTTTTAAAGTTTTTTCAGAAACAATCTTAATTATTGGAGAAATACTATCTTTACGCATAAAAATATTACCATTTTTAAACCAACAGAATAAATAATTATTAAGTTTTGCAAATTCACGACATTTAAAAAATAATATGCGACCTGACCCGCAGACAAACTCTGAAACGAAAACTGGCACTTTTTTGTCAACAATACCACAATGTGACGTATTCACTTTTTCATTTTTTCTCGATTTTTATTATAGTTACGAATACATTTTAGAAAGTTTATTTTCGTGGACATCTTGCTGAATTCACAAACAATTGGACGCATTGTTTTTTCTTTTCCTGGTAGTCGATAAACATCTCGAATGTCGTCAGGTGTAGTTATGCAACCAATAGACTTTCCTAATTGTTCTATGTAGGTGATGATATCCGACATACTTTCCTTCTCCTTGAATGGGATATTTCTTATCTCGAGTATTGAGGATCGGGAGAAATGTTCCAAATCTTGCACTTTTTTATTTGTTACCATAAAGTTTTCCTCAGAGTTTTTATTTTTTAATTCTAGAGAATCTAATCGAATTATCATCTCTTCATGACATTTGGTGACAGTATCAATATTTTGCATTATCTTTTTATTTGTAGATCGTAGTTGTTCATTCTGTACTTTTATTTCCTTGACATCATTAGCCATTGACACCAGAATTTTTTGCTGTCCATCAACCAAAGCACTTATCATATCTTTCATTTCTTTCATTTCTAGCCTTAATTTATCAAATTCACTTTGAGGCGAGAAATCACTGCGGGCACGCTTGCTTCTTACTGTGTTGTTTACAAACTGCGAACGTGGTGTTGTCGGTGATACACTGTTTTGCTTTAAGGGCGTTGTTTGATCAACAGGAGGCGACCGCTGCACAGACATATTGCGTTAAATAAATAAATTATTAGGCTGGTCCACTGATAAGGAAAAGTTACGTAGCACTTAGACACGGCACTTATTTTTGCAGGTAGTTCGAAATAAACTCCGTTCCAATTGGCATAGATCGGTAAAAAATCTTAATTACACATTTTTAACACGGTATTTCAACTGAAGACACAGAATAGTTAAAACATTTTGACAATTATAGTAGATTTTGCCGTAATTTTAATTAAATTGATACTGAGATTACGGAACACAACTTGTTGCAATGACTAACGTTTGGGGGAAACGTGAAAGAAAATAAAAGATTTTAATCTTTTTCAAAGCTTTATATTCAAAGCATAAAAGTGATTTTAATGTTATGTGCCCACAGTCCGAGCACGAAAATATGACTGAGTCTGGAAGGATGCTGTCAATATCTCATTGTTTCTTCTTTAGAATCTATTTAAATAAAATGAAACAATAGCTGCCAGTATTCCAGCCTACATAAGTTTCCTACATAGTGCTTATGCACATTACATCCCACCGCCTACGAAAAAGATTTTGATACTAATCAAAATCGGCATCACTTCCAGGCACATGTCTTCCTAGCCTCTACTATATCTTCAAAAGTTGAAGTATCATCACTGATGGTGTGAAAATAATTGAGGGCAGGCCCCGATAAATAATTTGAAATTAAAATGGCCTTGGTATTGTCATTCCAGGAATTTAAAGCTGCTAATGCATTGTACTGCTTAATAAAAACATCAATATGAGAAGAAACGCCGTCAAACGTTTCCATGTTGGAATGTGTACCTATAGTGTATTTGTAGGTACTTATCTGTATATTATGCTTCTTGAGTTTCAGTCAATATCCAATATTATTCCAATTTTTCGTAGCGTATATCAGCGTATAGTAATATTCTTGTATAAGTAGTTGCAGCTGCACTTGGCTGGACACGCTACCATGTGTCTATCCCTGAAAAGCACTGATTTTACTCGCGACAGTACCCGCGGTACTCGATACGGCGCCTCCACCAACTAACGTTTGGGGGAAACGTGAAAGAAAATAAAAGATTTTAATCTTTTTCAAAGCTTTATATTCAAAGCATAAAAGTGATTTTAATGTTATGTGCCCACAGTCCGAGCACGAAAATATGACTGAGTCTGGAAGGATGCTGTCAATATCTCATTGTTTCTTCTTTAGAATCTATTTAAATAAAATGAAACAATAGCTGCCAGTATTCCAGCCTACATAAGTTTCCTACATAGTGCTTATGCACATTACACAATGGCTGCCCAGAGTACCCTCCTTGGCCCGACCCGGGGATCGAACCCGGGACCATCCGCTTAGCAGTCCGGTATATATACCGCTGCACCACAGAGGTCGTCGATAAAAATAATTCGAATTAATTTTTTTTTTCTTCTACGTAAAAATACTATGATTATGTTTTTAACTAATAATCACAATATTGACGCGTTAATTTCTCATCACATTTCACGAAAAAAGTTAAAGGTACAGGTAAATTATGAATTCAAGACCAATTATTATTTCTATCCATCCCAAATCTTAGTCTAATCACATCACGATACACGACAGAACTGTCCAGTACATTAGCACATCTTACACCATTGTAGGTTAGTTATCTGTCAGGCCACATCTGGCGTGGCGCGGACGTGACGTCGACCACATCTGACGCAACATGCCGTTTGATGTCGGCTCATAAACATGCGACAACGTCGGTGTATTATAGAGGTACGTGTTGATCACGGCTCGTGATTCAAGATGTTTGGTTTGTATGTGTTGTGGGGCAAATATCAACACGGTTTGATATTGTTGCAATTGTTAACCAGTGAGTCTGAGGTTTGCATGAATGGAGTTTTTAACATCACAATACTCTATTTTATAGCCATAGTGATAACTATGCGAAAAAAGCTACTTTGCTTTAAATACATAAAGGAGGATAACTTCTAATCAACGGCTTTTTTACACTAACACTCTACCATACCAATAGATGTTATTAACAATATAATTACTGCCAGAAACAAATAAATCGATGCAACTTAAAGCTGTGTGCACAAAGTTTGTGAGTGCGACTGCATTTGGCGCTGTGCCAGGGAGCGCAGTAAGAAACCTGTGCGTATCGATTTGCTGGTAACCGGTTTGTTTTGTATTTGCCTTGTGTTTTGAACTCTAGAAATAATAAAAACTAGATCTTGTTCTCTTTTTAAAAAGGTTTGAGAAACAATTGAATTCCTAAGCCCAATTGAGGCGAGCACAATTGGAAAGGGATTTGAGCAGTCGAGGGGTAAGAAGTGTTCTTTTAGTTATAGAATTATTTTTCATCTACTTACTAAGAACAAAGCTACTAAATATATAAAACATAAACTTAAATACTGTATTTCGTTTTTTTTCTCTGCTTTTCATAATATAACTATTTTTTAGAATAATGTAGTCGTTTATATTAGCTTCTGAAGTTATTTTATTTTACAGTTACCATTGTAACACAATAAAACCTCTGTGATCTCAACAAATAAAACAACCCTGCGTTTATCGCTTTAATAATCCAATGCAATTTGGTTTGATAATCCGATGTTGATGTGTTGCAAATTACACAATCGGCCTGTATGATCAACTATGAAAATGTTTTTTGTAAACCGTAATCTGAATACAAATATACGTTTATATCCAATTAAAACCATTCCAAATGTCAAACACAATAGGCGAATTAAATTTCACGCATATAGAATTCACAAAATAACACTTTTGAATGTAGGTTGGTATGTTATTAGCGTTTTAAATATAATTGTGTTTCAGCAAAGTTCAAAACGGAGCGTTCTCGTGTGAAATAACACGTACGTAATATAATAAAATGTTGCATCGTGCTCTGAAAACGGTCACCTTAACACATTGGGGAAAATCACAGTTTTATTTCCAAGCTGTCCCGAGTTTTTGCAGTGTGATGGTCTTAGCAAGCAGTTTGCTGTTAGGATAGCAGCTGACTTTAAAAAACCAGTTAAAGTCAGAGATGGCAGCAGTTTTCAACAACAAACATGTTTTATGAACGCCTTTGGAGATTTAATACGGTTTAAAGAGAAACGAGATAAAGTAGCACAATAGAGAAAAATGCAAGGCAAGGGTAATATAATTTTATTAGATTGTGGCGGGGAATTTTCAAGTTTTCCAGTTGTAGGTAATTGAAGATAACATAAGGAACACTCTTTTTATTGGGGTTTATTTCTTTTTGTTTTTGTTTTTTATTTAGAGTTTCGAAAAATTTACAGTTATTATAACATTAAGTTTACATAGTTAAAATAAAATGATGAACAGAAAGATAATTTCTTTGTACGCCCTAACCGATCTTCCCTTAACAGCACGAAAGGTAACACAATGCAAGAAACAAAAGCGAGTTAGCGGAACAATTGACTTAACATTTGTCCATTTTGTCTGCCTCTTGTTACCGTAAAAACGTCCAAACATTTTCTATCACAGATGCGGGTATTCGATAAAGCCTGTGCCCAACTAGAGGGATGCATAAAATAGGCTGTTTTCATTTTTATAATACCTTGTTACTGCAAAATTTTGAACATAAGTAAAAATGAGTTTAATTTCAAGTTATGATCGCGTAAGTCTCAAAAGTTAAAATAAGAAAGAAAAAAAAAGTCTAAAAGGCTAAGCTGGTGAAGAGTTAAGCGCTTATCAAATTTGATCATAGATTATTATTAATATTATGCGAGGATGAGGTTACTTAATACTTGTCCTAATCATCATAAACCTTCATTATCCAAGCACTATTTGTCTCTATCAGTTACGCATGCGATTACACAACATTGACAGGGACAAACATATATCTGACTATGTCAACTTGCGACAATTCGTAATTCAAACGGCTGCCGCACTATTTATGTAAAGCGAACGAACTAATTTTGAGGTATTTGTAATGCGTGTTGATTGGGTAGTTAGCATTGATACCACGTTCCGTACAGACGTACAAAGGTTTGAATGCTAATTGTGATCCTAGTATTTGAGCAGTTAATTAGGTGTGAATATCTTCGTCGATGTATTCGTTTTTGATTTATGATGTGTTTGTTTTCCAACCTCTAGCTGGTGAATTTTACCGTGGGAAAGAGGGTAAAAAGCACAACACGTGTTATTGCCGATTTTAGACTATGCAAATAGGTACTAAGTTTCGTCCGCATCTGCTTCGTTGTTTTGCGGTTAGAGTCACAAAAACCCAAGCGCTCATACATACTTAAAAAATCGCATTTCTAATAGTATAAAGGCAAGAAAAGCGGAAAAAATTGCGTCAGTTTGAATTTCGATATGATTTAATGTATATTCCTTACTTCTGACGTTTGAGGCTATAAGTGGTCTAGATTGAACAGATTTTCATATCAATATCTGTTCTAGCACGTGCTTAAGACATGATTTGATTTTATATTGTATATTACTTTTGTGAACGTTTGTAGAGATTGTGTTTTTTTAGGAAAGATAGTTTATTTTATCGTTGTAATATTATTTTATATATTATTGTTTACTAGACTGCTATATGAGCAGTTATTATTATAATAAGACTCTTAAATATATGAACATTCCATAACAACGTTTCAAAACAATATTGAGTTTCAGTGCTGATTAGTTTATTTTGTTATTTAAGCACTTGTTATCCTTAGAACATACATGATGACTTAGAAAACAAACAATTAAATATATACTATTTAAGGTTTTTTTAAATTAAGGTATGTACCAAGTTTTATATTGTATTTCAAAAGAGTTTTATTTGAACCTGAAGGTCTCATTTTACTACCTATATTTATATGATTTTTATTGAAAATTCAAGAGATTTTTAATTTACTTATTTTTCGTCAAATTTATAATATCTGTATCAATCTCAAAGTATCATAATCAAAGACAATATAAAAAACACTATCCCGACCAACTAGATACTAGTTGTAATCTCGGAGTTTAAAGACGGCCACTTACAAAAGCAGATTGGAAAAGTTCTTCTTCAGAGGTTCCAATTAAACTTGTTAAAAGCAATTTCCGGTAGAAAAAGACTAATATGAAGATCCGGGCTAATCTCGTTAGGAGTGTTGCAAAATTAATTAGATTTTTGATTGACTTCTGACTCGGGTGTTTAGGGGTTATTAATATTTTTCGTATAAAATTTTGATGTGGTTTAGGGTTTTTTTTTAAATATCGCCATTAATTTTTTACTGAGAAAGACAAATTTAGCCACTTAATGTAAATAAAATATGATAAACTTTAATTAATTATTATTGCTTGGCACTTTGCTGAAATTGAAACGTCTCAAACTAATTCTCAACTTTTTTTTTGAGTTATTCATCAATATGAGACAATCCAAGGCTTTTAGATATTAAATACAAAATTTAGTTAATACTTAATACCTACACCTGATATGAAATTTGCGTTAAATATGAACTATTTTTTTTTTCATATAAATGCTACGGTTGCTACATCGTAGCAGTTATCATTTACGCCGTAGGCTTAATCTTGCCAAACATGTAACACCAATTTAGTACTTAATACAGTTATAATAACGTTACAAATTCAATAAATCTGGTGTAATAAACTAAGTCATAATCTACAAGTGCAATATTCCCCTCTATTTCGTGTCTACGTACAATAAAGTAAAATGAAACATGATTGTCTATGACGTGGACAGCGACTCATCCGTGAAATGAGGGTATATTGCACGGGCTGCCAACAATTACTTCAGAAATGAACAGGAATAGTGTTGGGGCCTCATGGATTTATCGATAACTGCCCGGGTCACACTCGAAATACGGTTAATTGAAAACTAAATTATAATACGGTTTGGTTAAACCCGAAAATATTATTATTTTATCAAAATACAACAAACACGTCCGTATAGTTATTAAATTATATTATTATTTAGATTTTTTAGAAACGCCACTCTTTTATTAATAGGGAATATTAGAAATTAGGCGATGAAAATGAACATCCTAGAATCATTTGATTGTAAATCGACGATCTAACTATCGAAATCCAACCAGCAAATAATGCAGCGACCTCCAACCGGACTCTCCCGGTTTAAACTGGGTTCGGAACCGGATTACCGGTTGTAATAGAGTGGACTGTTTATCAACTGTTTTTATCAGGTAATGTAATGTAGGCACCGCTTATTCGGAACTGCCTTACTATGTTTGCATTAACTTTGAATATCCTTTTATTTCATCCCTACTATCCCTACTTCCCTACTAATATTATAAATGCGAAAGTAACTCTGTCTGTCTGTCTGTCTGTCTGTCTGTCTGTCTGTCTGTCTGTTACGCTTTCACGCCTAAACCACTGGACCGATTTTGATGAAATTTGGTATAAAGAAAGAACTAAACTTGGGAATGGACATAGGATACTTTTTACCGCGGGAAAACTTCTCATTCCCACGGGAAATCGACTTCCACGCGAACGGAGTCGCGGGAGGCCACTAGTAGTCTATATTTGTGAACAAGTTTCACAGTTGCATTGCTTAAACCTTTTACAATGTGGTATGTATTTTTTTTTAAACTATTACTATTATACCATTTTTAATAATTATTGTAAGAGTATTTAATTATATGTTATTCTTCTAAGACGAGACATTCTGGCAACATTACCTTCTGGTAGTTGCTAATCATAATCATTGTATTTTCTGCCCTACACCTCTTTACTACGTAACAGATTTAAATTCTATTTCTAACTAAACTGCATTATTTTCAAGTTATCCTAAATTGAATGTTTCGCGTCGACAATCACACTAGCGCGAAGCTTAAGTGGAACACTATTATTCTACAGAATGGTATAGAAAGAACCATATATTAATCCCCCCTTCCTGTTTTCGTTTACCTCTCCGGAAATTCGTTCTTGTCTAGACTCTAGTTGTTTTTAGACGAGCGTCTTGTTCAAGCCAAGATTTGTAGATTTAAGCTGTTTGCGAAATTAAATTGGATGGAAGTGCGGTTGTGATTGGAGCTTTTTAAGGTGGGTTCTAGCAATGAATTTTAGGTGAAATACTTGCTCTATTTTGTGAGTATCCGATGATATTTTAAAGTAACTTTCATATAAAGTTATGAAATAGATATGAAAGGGATTGATTATATTTTTTTATGAACAAAGCAGATATTGCTAGCATATATATAGTTTAAATTTTTTTATATATTCTTATAACACACATTAGAATACTGTCTTAATAATTACATCAGCATTTACGTAATTTGCTGTAATTATGCTTAGTCTAAATTAAAAATGTCATCATTATTAAAAAAACCCTGAATATTTAAGAGGTAAGATATGCCAACGAAGTCCGCATATTAAAATTATAGGAGGGCTTATTAAAATCTCTGCAATGAGGAAGGTAAATTATACAGTTTTATTATTACGGTACTTGAAAAACTGAAGCTCATTATAAAATTATTTAGAATGTTATTTTTACTAGATAAAAAATAGCACCTTTTATTAAACATTTTTTAGACATCCTATATTTTTTTACAAACCTATATAGTTGGCAAACTTTACGGAATAGGTAATGCTATCCAAATGAGTATTAAAGTTTTATGGGATCCAAGAAAGCGTCTTAAGGGATTACTTTTAACTGAAAAGATTTACAAACTACCTAAATACGGAGCCTTTTCAGCCGCAGATTAAAGCATATCAGACTGATGGACATATTACATTAAATGTGTAATTGTTTCTCATTATATCTTATTTTTCCGGTATCAAGATGGCACGAGTAAAAACACCGTTTGTATAAAGAAACAACATTAAGCATTAAAGCTGAACAAACAGGGTGTCCGAGTTAATTAAAAATTCTTTCATGTTTAATTAAGTTAGGGATCCCAAAAAGACTACTTTTTATTTCTTTTAATTTCGGTCACGTCACAACCTCGCTTTGAACTCGCAAAAATTGTGCGAATTAATTTCAGTGCCAATTTAATTTTAAGGTCATCTCGTTACCGGAAAATTAGAAGTCCGATACGGTCTATTAGCTTCTGATCTTAAACTTTGTCAATCGAATTTTAGAAGTCGAGAACATTCGAAATTTCGGGGATATTTGACAAGGCTTTTAAATGTATCTGACGGGCAATGTTAACGATAAATAAATACAAATTAATTGAAACATACTAATTGATGAAGTACACGACACGTGTATTTTAATTATTGAGACTGTTTGTAAATTTATTTTAGTAACAAAATAAACAGATTTCCATCCTTTTGCAGTGTTTGGTGTAATTTAGAACGTTTGTCTAGATTTAGTTAAAGTTAGTTGAAAGCTAGCTCTCCTGTGTAATGCCGTTAAGTAAGTACCCGGAGTACACAGAATTAATGGTCTTGTTTTTGTGACATACAAACAAGGTGATTTAGAATTTCTGGATGACAGACTTTTCCGGTATCTATTTTGCCATGAATTTAAACTCGCATTTAAATGAGGAGTCCCGTGGGAATATTTAATCTTCCTCGAATAAGTTTCGTTATTTCAGGATATAGTTGATCCATTTTGACAACCTCTGTGGTGCAGCGGTATATATACCGGACTGCTAAGCGGATGGTTCCGGGTTCGATCCCCGTGTCGTGCCAATTTCGTAAAAAGGGTTTTTCGATACTGGCTCGTGTCTGGGTGAAACTAGGTTCTCCCCTAATCCATTGTGTGGTACCTAAAGTACAAGCTTTGCTTAGTTTAGGGCGACACAATTGGTGTGTCAGTCTGGAGATTAATTAATTTATTTATTTTACTAAAATACGTTACGTTTACTTAGCATGTTTTAGTGAGAATAGTCAAAACTTATGTATGGATTATTTTTGATATTTGAAGGATAATTTGCAAGCTAGCATATACCAAGTTTATCTTTTTAACCTAATCTAAGCTCCAGTTAATAAGAAACAACAAACAGAGTCCGGCTCGAGACACCATATCACCGACCACAGGCCTCCGGGGCTCTATAACGTAAACCGATCAACCTCGCCTTTCTACGTATAGTCGGTCACATAGCACTGGTTGTTTTAACATACACAAAATACACGAAATTAATAGGATAGAGATTAAAAGAACTTTTATAACTCAAAAATTATTTGGGTTTCATATAGGTTTTTTTTCTACTTGTTTGAATTAACTGTATTAATAAGTTACTGTTGCTATACATTATAAAAGCGAAAATAAGCAGGTATGTTTTTTTTAACCGAATTTTTTTATTAAAAAAAACCAATTGACGAACAGCAAACAAAGTTTTTAACAAAACCACTAAAAAACCACAGCTAACATATATTAAAACAAGAAACAATCTACACTTTTGGCTCCCCTTACTTTTAGTGGGCGCAGAAAAGATTTCAACATAATGAGAGTGTGCAAACGGAGCGAAAAGGTCGAATCTGAAATCGAGCGATCAACCATGATTTTTAAGGTTCCGTAAGCTCGGATTAATCCCTTTTATCAGTGAACATTGGACCAGTAGATCGTGCTGAAGCTGAAATGAAGTTTACAGAACTGTTGAAAGAAAGAGGCATCGGGCGAAACGATTTGAGCATGAATGAGGAATTAGTGTCTTCGCTTCTTACAAGGCAGATTAGGGACGAATAATTATGTCAATGTTGTTCTACGTTTTGTGACGATTGAAACGTGGTAGGATGTGATTATGTTGAAATAGCGTTAACGTTGCGAAGATTAAACAAAATCTATTTTATGTTAAAGACGATTGATAAGTATGGCATGATAAGTATTTTTTAAAACAATGCTGTTTACAAATTTAAGACCATCTAGCGTAAATTACAACTGGTATATATTATCACCTTTATTCCTATCCTCGTGATACAAAATAGTTATTATTTATCTCTCCAGGAAGACAGTTTCATCGTATATTTAACAAAAGCTCCTTGACAAAGTTTTGTTCCAAGTATTTTCAATGTACGTCCGACACTAGTTACAAATCTTAGGACATAGTTTTCAGTAGCATTTTTCTGTTCTTGACTTGCAATATTTCTGTAGAGCTCTAACTGCAATAAAGTAGAAGTTGTAGGGTGTGATAGCCTAGTTTACTTCAGCGAGATCTGGAACGAAAGATTTAGGAAAGGTGTTACCAAAGTTTTGAGCAATTAAGCACATACTTGTTATTTATTAGAAAGTAAGTACGAAAAAGTTTTTTTTTTTTTTATCCAAATGAAGCTTAATGTGTCTACAATATTATGTTCTTGATATTCAATTGGCTCCTGTTAAATTTTGGTAATTTTGTTAAATTTTGCAAAGTTAAAATAAAAAAATGTTCTCATATTGCTATGTTTCAGGGTCCATTAATAATAAAAAGAACGGTTAAACCCAAAGAGCGTTTTAAGTAAAACAACATGTTAATAAAATATGCGGAACTCATTTCAGAAGTCCAAAGCGGTTTTATTGTTGTTTTCACTTTATAGCGCTTACTCAAACGGGTTTGCTTGCTCATTCATTCTCCACGTTTTCAATTCAATGGCTCTATCCAGAGATTGGTTTTGTTCTGCTGTTGTATAAATTAAAAACGTCGGCCAGGGAGTTCCCCGTAGGTGTAATTCAGTATAGAACCCGGATTAATTGAAGCCGAAATGTATCGCAAGTGCAGAAACGGCAATGGTGCAAAGTAACGCAGGCGCGCTGTGAATCAGCCATCGCAGTGGCAAACGTACCAACGTAAAGACCGCCCGTCGACTTTCGCCTCCCATAACCTCCTCCAAACACTTACGAACTTTCTTAAAAAAAACAATGAAGCCTAATCTCAGTTCTTGTCAGTGCTATTGTGAATGAAAAAGTCAAATCACGTTCTAAAATTGAAATTCCGGAAAAACAAAAGACGGAGTTACTTGCCAACGGTCTATTGTTTTTAAAATCTTTTGTGCCAGTGTTTTGTTTCTTTTTCTTTTAAAGTGTGGCAAAGCGCTGATGAATTAAAAACTGAAGTGATGAATTCGGTAATTTAAACGTTTAGCACGATGTTGTGTTTAAAATGATTGTTTTATTGGACGATTGCTTTCCCCGAGATTTTCTCCGACATTTCACGTGAAAGGTGAGTTGAAAAAAAGTTTTTTGTTATTGGCATGTTTCATGAGTTATGTTTCGTGATCTTTTATTGGTTTCAATACTGACGTGGAGTCGTAAACCGTTTATTTCCTAACAATAAACTAAGTCAGTCGTTAAGTTGTCGACGTTTCTTCAATTATATTTATTAATCTACGCTTTTCACGCTTTCTCGCAAATTAAACGATTTTTTATGATGCAATAAAATTATACATAAATTATTATTTTTACTTTGTTTAACATTTATTTTGTACTTAATTTTGCATAATTATGAGCTTGAAATATAAATATTTAAAAAACGAGTTTTTAGCTTCCGATCAATTACGGTCCTCTTCTAAAGAAGAACTGCATCGTAAAGTTATAACAATAATTTAATACAATAACTTACAAAATATTAATGATTGGTTCATTGATACCTATTATTATCGTTTATGATTATAATTCCTGTCGAGTTACTGCGTTTATTTTAACAAGAGAACCGTTTTAGCTCGAAAAGCTTAAAATATGCGTTTATTAGATATTATTATTTATCTTATTTTATTTTAAAGTTACTAGCTTTACATACGTTACGAATATAATGATTTCAAACGAGAGAGTTATTTTTATGTTTTTTTTGTTTAGTTTTTGCTAATCGATTGAGGTTTTCTTTAGCCATCTCTCTTGAATGTATGTTTATATTAAACCTAAGATGATACTGCATTGTCAATGGATAATTCAAACAACTTTCACGTACCTTACACGGTTCTACGGTACTACGGTTATGTAAATTTGTAATTAGCATACTAATTAGTTTTTTACTTTTTGTAAATAGCCACTGTTATAAAAGACGCAAATAGTGATGTCATATTTATATGAAACTAGTGGCCTGCAAACGCTTTGCAGTGGTGATATTTTGACCGACTTGTTCTCAAAACATAGAATTTTGGCTAATTTTTAAAAAAAGATCTGGAATATTCTTTATTTACAAACTTATGTGATGTATAAAAAAACTAAAAGGTGGCAAATTCACATTAGCGGACAAACATACAAACATAAAATAGTTTTTCAATCAGTTATACCTACTCAATTGTGTTTTGCGGATTTAATACCTATTTATAACTTTCTCGCAAATAACAGTGTGAGTAAAATTTAAAGCAAATTGATAATTCGTCAACAGGCCCAGAAGAACAGTTATAAGGCTCCATCGAAAAATTTTGTCCGTCCAAATAATTGAGTTTTCAAGAAATTCAAAAGCCGCTAATAAATAGAATAAATTATAATGCAAAAATGTTACTGAAAAAGCGACATCATACTTCAAATAAATAAATGAATTTAAACTTATTATTTTTATTTTTGATAGGTATTTTCAAGCATCAAAATATAAAATGGTAACAATGTAATATATCATAAACTCTTGTATTTACCTCGTTTAGGAACGTGGAAAAATAATGTGAAAAAATAACCCTTGGGTTTTAACTATCATAGAAAAAAAATACAGATAAAGTAAAATCATTGAGAAAGCAAACAAAAAGGCTGTCTTGAAAGCTCCTTATACAATTTACTAAAAAAACTTTAACCTTATTCAAAATATTTTGATTGTTAAACCCCAAAGAACCAAAATCGTGCCCACATTTATTCAGGAACCCACAAACAAAATATTATTTAGTGTATACTAAATATTAGAAAACCACAGTCTTCTTTGATTATGTTTCCTAAAAAAACTATATGTACATATACATACCTTCTGTACCCGCTAGTCATGTCATAGTCATATCGGGTAGGTTCTTTGTTTCCTAGTAGGTTCTTAGTCTACATAAACATAGTTAAGATCAGATCGCCCTGCCTCCAGTTTAAAAAATAACCTTTTCATTATGTTTCGTAGCAAAACCAAATATTGAAGATACCTGCTAAGCCGTGTACGTAGTTATTTAGTAAGTCTCCCTCAAAATTTTCTACAAATTTTCTTTCCAGACCTAAAAGTTGTTCTACGCTATGTAGGCAAAGGATAGGCAAAGGATAGACACCCTACATCCGGCCCTAGTCTTTGTGCTGTACTCTGAACTAGCCGATATCTCCTTGAGGCAGTATATTTGAGTTAACGGCTTATGTCCGAACAGTCGCAGGTTCGATATTCACGGTCAGGATTAGATGGAGTAATAGACTCTTGGCTAGCAGACTGAGTTATACGGTCTTAGAAAGTTCGAGACTATGTTTGCCAAAGATATGAATTTGCTAGTGTTTAGGATTTATTGCTGAATCTGTAGAGTTGAGTTTACTTGACATATTGAGGGAGCCTTGGGAGCGTATATATCACAGGCCGAAGAAAGAAACAACATAAAAATTTGTTTGTATTACAAATTAATTAATAAAATCATATTTATAATTAAAAAAATTATTAAAGTGAATATAAAATTGTAAGAACAGTAACTATAACGACATCCAATGAAAATTAAAAACACATAAAATATATTAGGTATATGATCCTACACAAGCAATAATTGTTTAAGTAATTTTTATTATCAAATTTACTTAACTTACGTTTCTACAGCTCAGGTATTATTACCACTGCAGTAAGCATCTCTCTTACATCTTTAAGGCTTAAGGTGAACCTTAAATATATGTATGTAGGTATTAAACGCAGTCGCTTGCTTTTGCGAAGACTTGTTTTTGTAAAACCAACGGTATAGGGTTCCCTCTACATTCACGAAAAGCGATGAAAAGACGCTTGTGTACACAGCTTTTACCTAAATAACTGCTTCGTAACTCTTAAGTAGGAAGATGTAAGGTTCAAAATCGTTTGGCGTTTAGTAACTACGTATACATCTGTCTGTATAATTATAAGTGGTCTACAACACTTAGCTGAAAGAAATTCCGTGGGAGAATATGTCACTTGTTCCTCTGGCAAGATAAAAGGACTAAAGCGAAAGCCTTTACTGAGTATTTTGTTCTAAATAAGCTTTAGGGAGGTTTTGTTTGGTAATTTAATTTTTGGCCAGCATTTATGCTTTCAAAGTAATGGAGAGAAAGGTGAAATTGCCGTTCTAGCATAAGGGTAGGCTTTAAGCAAATTAGGTCGGACCTACGAATTTAAATAAAGACCTTGGAAAACGATTCTCGGAATCCAAAATTAATTAGTATAAAACTTTACACATTCGACCGAGCACATTATCAAGGAAAAACTTTTCCATTAGTACTCCCAAGTGTTTGTTAGAAACTTGAGAACCTTTTTTCTTACACGTTTTTTTTGCCCCAGCTTTACATAGAACTGTAAGCTTCGCTTTTAAAAAGAGGTTAAGTTATGTTGACTCTCTCGCCAAGAAATGAGTGCCTTAGACTAAGTATACTCCAAAGACTGCTTTGTTCGGGCTTGGCAACTCACAAAAGCGACTTAAGCCATTTTGGGATACATTCCAAACTTTTTAATATTATGTAGCATAAAACTAGGTATCAGATCCCTGTATATGGTTTATTTTATTGGTATTTCTGCTCGTTTGTGTGGCGGTGGGTTTTATTTATTTCGGCATATTCAAGATGGTATCTGTGGCGCTTCGTTGGGTATTTTTATTGGGAAGATAAAACGTGCGTGTGTATGCGTGAAATTAAGTTGGTGTATGTTATACCATAAATATAAAATATTATCGCTGTTTCCTGAGTACGGAGGTATTATTATACTTGCGAGTTCAAATTTAAAACGTGGAAATTTATACGCAAAAATAACGCTATGGGTTGATTTGTAAGATTAAATCCCTAGCGAATCTGCAGCTAAACAAACAAAATCGCTTGACGGTAGCAACGTTAATTTTCATAGCTGAAATTCTGTTTATTTAGGACAAAATTGTAGCGATTATTACGAGTTACTGTTATAATAAAACCTTTTCCTTATTAATGGGTAATAAATGATTGTACAAGGTAATAAGAACTTTTTTTAAAACTGTTCACTGCTCGTAAAAACGTAATTAGGGAAAGAATAAACAGTGTGAGGGGAAAATTAAAAGAGAAATTTGGTAGATTTATTTTGAAGTTAATGAAACGTCTTAGTAATTCAATATTTGAAAAAGTAATTAATTACCTTTACCTTGTACCAACTTACATATCTGTTTACGTCTCTTATCTACTTACGAAAATGGTAAAAAAAAGATAATCCTACTAATATTATAAATGTGAAAGTTTGTGAGTATGGATGTATGGATGTTTGTTACTCTTTCACGTAAAAACTACTGGACGGATTTGGATGTAACTTTGTGGTAATATAGGTTATACATCAGAATAACACATAGGGTACTTTTTACCGCGGGATAACTTCTCATTCTCACGGGAAACCGACTTCCACGCGAACAGAGTCGCCGGCGGCCACTAGTCCTACTAATATTATAAATGTGAAAGTTTGTGAGGATGTATGGATGGATGGATGGATGGATGTATGGATGTTTGTTACTCTTTCACGTAAAAACTACTGGATGGATTTGGATGAAACTTTGCAGTAATATAGGTTATACATCAGAATAACACATAGGGTACTTTTTACCGCGGGAAAGCATCTCATTCCCACGGGAAACGACTTCCACGCGAACGAAGTCGCGGGCGGCCACTAGTATTCCCATAATTGCCGCTGGACAAATGGTGTAGAGAATTTTAAGTAATATATTATTAATAACTGTCGCTTTTTCTCGTTACGACTTTTCACGGATATCCGGCGCTGATTCCTAAAAGCTTTTAATTTTTTAAACTTATTTTCGAGAGTCGAAATTTATGTTTTATGCTGCCATTCCATGTATTTCGCTTGAGCTACAGCTACTGCTATGTAAACAGAACGCGTATAAACAATTAAACTATCTGATTTTATCAAATTATGGCCTATTTTATTCACAATCTTATCGCACGTGAACTAGAAGTATTTATTTCTGTTACAATTATTTTTTTGGATGAATTATTGATAATTTAACCCTACAGACTATGAACCGCAGCCACACAATGCTAAAATACTGCTACTCATAAACATTTGTTTTAGTTGTTGTGCTACAGTTACCTTTATAGACCTACTAATATTATAAATGTGAAAGTTTGTGAGGATGTATGGATGGATGGATGGATGGATGTATGGATGTTTGTTACTCTTTCACGTAAAAACTACTGGATGGATTTGGATGAAACTTTGCAGTAATATAGGTTATACATCAGAATAACACATAGGGTACTTTTTACCGCGGGAAAGCATCTCATTCCCACGGGAAACGACTTCCACGCGAACGAAGTCGCGGGCGGCCACTAGTATTCCCATAATTGCCGCTGGACAAATGGTGTAGAGAATTTTAAGTAATATATTATTAATAACTGTCGCTTTTTCTCGTTACGACTTTTCACGGATATCCGGCGCTGATTCCTAAAAGCTTTTAATTTTTTAAACTTATTTTCGAGAGTCGAAATTTATGTTTTATGCTGCCATTCCATGTATTTCGCTTGAGCTACAGCTACTGCTATGTAAACAGAACGCGTATAAACAATTAAACTATCTGATTTTATCAAATTATGGCCTATTTTATTCACAATCTTATCGCACGTGAACTAGAAGTATTTATTTCTGTTACAATTATTTTTTTGGATGAATTATTGATAATTTAACCCTACAGACTATGAACCGCAGCCACACAATGCTAAAATACTGCTACTCATAAACATTTGTTTTAGTTGTTGTGCTACAGTTACCTTTATAGACCGCATACAACGCTTTATGTGAGTCTAACTAGCAGCGAGTTTTCAGTACAGTTGACAGATGAATAAGAAATGCCGGTAAAATTGCAATCCAGCACATACTGTACATTATATATTACTTGACAGCAAAGGAGTTGAAAACTAAAGTGAGTGTGGCGATGCAGTTTCTAACATCTGTGACATAAATGTCTGTCCCTATATAAGACTTACTTCATGATCTGATAAACAAACATAAAAATATTATTCTTGTATTTTCCGTAGGTCTTTTTAAATATACTTTTCTGTTGATCTATCTGCAAATATTTTTAATTTTTATAACTACAATTCAAAGAATATGGGCAGACCCATTCATTACATACATGTCTATTAACTTCAACCTTCTAGTTTGTGTCAAAGTCTTCGCTGAAGTGAACTAGCGTCTCTTTCACTAAACTGGATAAGATTCAAAGCTGAGTTATTATGGCCATTTGTTGCTGTCGTATAATCATTACATAGTACAAATCCAAGTTACTAATTCTGTCTGTTTGTATGTTTGTCCGCTAACTCTTCCTAAACTACGCAACGGAATTTAATGCGGTTTTCGCTATTTTTAGGGAATTTATTCATTTAAATTTGTAAATAAAGAACATTTGGCAAAAGCTTTTTTTTAATTGCCAAAATTTGATGCTTCGTGGACAAGTCGGCCAAAATTACACCACTGCGAAGCGTGGGCGGGTCGCTAGTACTTAATAAAATTATTTTACTGCTAGCATTAATGTTTTAGCTGCGTAAGTACCTACTTTAAAAAAGTAACTCATTTTTTTTCTTATTGATTAATTTGAATACTTCCGTGCTCAAATTTCTTTTTATTTCTCGATATGAAAGTGATGTTGTGGTTCAAATCTTGTTCATATTAATTATATGCAACCCTAAATCAAACCTCATACCAAGTTTGATACTTACCTTACTGGTAAGCGCACGTTGACCACAATTGCCTATTAATTTAGTGGTGCATTTCGGCAACTGCCGACATTGCAAAACCAACCCCTAATCGATGCATAGTTTTAATGAGTCTAATGAAGTGTTAAATACCTACTTCAAAAGTATAAATTAAAGTTATTGTACCGTTGGTTTCAGAACTTGCGAAAAATTAATGAAAGTTCAAAGTAATAAGTATTGTAGAGGCTGAATATTTTAAAAGAATTTATAAATCTACAAAAAAGGATTTTGTTTTAATCAATATATTATTCGCATCGCGTATTAGGCTCTTTTTAAACACGAGTGAATGCTGTACAAAATTGTCCTTAACCATAAATTAAATAGCGTTATTTTACGTATCTTAGTTTGATTTACGTATCTTAGAAAGCTTGCCAACCTATCATATCAGCCAAGCTTGACGAGTATTAGCCAATATCCCTACTATATCACTTTTACAGACGGTTATCGGTAACTAACAACAATCTTGAATTTTGTTTACAAATTAAGCAATTTCTTGGTGACTTAATGTCATTTCATTCATGAGAGATGGTCAATATAATTAATCTACTAACCATTGGCGCTATATTAAATCTGTAACTAAATGTAGTTTCATTTAGGTATATGTGTGTTTTTCGCAATAAGAGATAGTAGATAGCTGTTGATATAGAAATCACAGACACAGATAGATCACTTGGCACGGAAATAAAATAAACAGCATCTGAAACCGAAGTACCTGAATAACGCCCTAGAAATGAGTAGGTTCGCATAAAACAGTTTATACTGAACATGAGTTTTCTTCTAAAACAGAAAAAACATGTATAATTAGTATAACGCTAAACTCGCGTTAATTTCACGCGCTAAAAGTAACACAAAAACGCGAAATGATGATAAATCGCGCAGGAAACTATCTATCTTGTTAACACAGGCTGTGTCGGCGTCGACAAATTGTTATATTTCCTGTCGTCGAGTTATTAAATATTTTATTCAAGCATTTTCCTCGTACTAAATGTTTCTTTCATTACTCTATTTGCAAGTTTACCAATTTGTTTTACTACGAAGTTGTTTATTGGACGAGATAATAAACGATCGTCAACCAAAATACAGAAAATAAAAGAAAATATTTTTGCTTACAATTATTATAAAAAGTTTCTACGATATACTACAATATTCTTAATGTGGGTTTACACATTTATTTCACACTTCAAATTTCGTAACTGTGTGTTTTGTAAGCTCTATTCTATTCCCTAGTTCTCCTACAACAATATATTTGTATGTTACCGCGTTGGGAATTGAACGGGAGCCATCCTTGTGCATTCGTGACCCAAATCCACTAACGAGACGTCACCAAATGCTTTTATTCAAAAACTTTTCCAAACCGGAAACATTAGACTATTGATTCAAACTGTGTACGCTTCCATTTTCTGAAATAATTCGAAACCGTATTACTGAAATGCTTTTTGATCTTGACTTCGAGCCCTTATTGCTTCTATTATCTCTCATTTAAAGAGAAAGACGTCTTTGTCGAAGGAAGCTACATTTGTAAACGAAAGACATTTATTCGTGTTTATTTTTTTAAATCCTTGTAAGTCAGGAATTGGATATTTGAAGAAAAATGAAAGAAGTTCGTTTAAAAATAAATTTCCGTTTGAACGAGAAACTGCTGGAAGCTTTTTAAGCTAATAACTGACTTTAGTTTTTACTTTATTAGCTTGTTAAAGTTATGAAGTTATCCAACTTTAAAAAAAGTAATAAAATGTTTTAGTTAGACTTGTGTTTTGTACAAAATAAAATATCTTGCTAGTAGGAAAGAACACATCATAAGGCATGTAGTAAAGAATATTCTGTAATTTCTGTTAATCAAAATTTACATTTTTAAGTATAATAATTTAAGTAGTAAAAAGACCTCAGTAAATATATTCTAATAAAATTGAAAATAAGCAACTTATTTTTAAGTTAGGCAAACATATAAATTATGCTAAATAGTTTTTATATTATGCTTACTAAGTTTTCATATAAAAAGTTTGTATTTTTAATACCAGCAACTTATAATTTTATGTATGTACATACCAGTAAAAGAAATCTTCATATCAAACACACAATGCACTAAAGGAAAACCTAGTTACGCCAATTTATAAAAGTCGATGTACATACAAAAAAAACCGGCCAAGTGCGAGTCGGACTCGCGCACCGAGGGTTCCGTACAAACCTGCAAAAACTACTTAAAATTTTAAGCTTTTCGGAATTTTTCTGTTACCTGTGCTGTAAGCTATTGCTTCTTACCAAATTTCAAGATTCTATGTCAACGGGAAGTGGTCTTTAGGTTTTAATTCCCGTGCGTGTAGTTGCGAGTTTCAAAATATGCGGTATCAATGGTTGTACTTTTGCGTTTTGCGTTTTTGCGTTGACTTAGATTTTTTTTTTCACGGGTTAAAGGCAATTAGATCTAAGTATTAGATATGAATTCCAACTTATAAGTTTATATTTATTAAAAAAATATATATTTTGTAATGTAACTAAAAATTTAAGGTTTTCGGAATTTTTCCTTTATGTGTGCTATAAAACGTTGCTTCATGCCAAATTTCAAGATTCTAGGTCGACTGGAAGTACCCTTTAGGTTTTGATTCCCTTGCGAGTACTTGCGAGTTTCAAAATATGCAGCTTAAATGCTGTTTCTTTTGATTGCGTTGACATAGAAGTTTGATTTTGTTACAGCTTAAAGGTATTATAGACCTGAGTATTTGGTATGAATTTCAATTTAATACCTCTACGCATTTATGAGGAAATGGGTAGTAAGGTTAAAATTATTAAAAAAAATATATTATGTGATGTAACTAAAAATTTATGGTTTTCGTAATTTTTCCTTCATCTATGCTATAAGACGTTGCTTCGTACCAAATTTCAAGATTCTGAGTTCACGGGAAGCACCCTGTAGGTTTTGATTCCCTTGCAAGTGTCGACTTGCGGCATAATTTGCGGCATAAACGGCTGTATCTTTTGATTGCGTTGGCTTAGAAGTTTGATTTTTTCACAGCTTCAAGGGACAGTAGACCTGAGTAATTGATATAAATTTCAGCTTCATACCTCCACGCGTTTTTGAGAAAAAGGGTCTTGACAGACGGACGGACGGACAACAAAGTGATCCTATAAGGGTTCCGTTTTTTTTCCTTTTGAGGTACGGAACCCTAAAAACAATATATAGCAACCGAATTGTGAACCTCATTTTCGTCGTTTACCATACCATGTTTACTACATTAGCCTTACCCGAGAATCGACTCCGGAACCTTTCTTTACACACCTACGCCACAGAGGTCATAAACATCAAACTTTTGAAAACTTACATGCATAGTTATGGACCGTACAACGACTTAAAATAAACGCATCACTTAAGTTATAGCTCTTAACTTAATACGAACTTAACCTGTAAACAACTTGGGTAACTCTCCGAGGTGCCACAGGATTTGGTAAGCTTAGACCCAGTTAGTGGCAATTACTTATCTATTTTGGAACTAGTTTTGCTTCCGTACCTAAACAAGATTAGGTGTGTTCACAGTTGCAAATACCAAAATAAACTTTACTATTTAAGAAACGTAAAATTTATCGTTAATTTTCTAGTTGAAGCAAACAAGAATAATTGGGGAAAAGAGATTGACTTGTACAGTATTGATAACACTTCAAAATTGATAAGCGATTTCCTCCCCTTTGTTGTCTTTGTTTTTGCATCATTATAACGTCGCTTTGTTTTACTTACAACATTTTTATAACAACGTCAGAACAATGTGAAACTTCATCTCTTCACTCCGGGTGTGGCCACACCAACTTGTCATTGTAACTACAAGTTTGCAAGCTTTAGAATCTAGGTTTTAACCTAATTACTGTTATATACGGTTTGTTACTTAGATGAAACTTTAACTTTGCAGTAACATTTTCTTTCTTATTTTATGTTAAGTCTGAAATTAATTTACAAGTTTTACTTTTTTATTTATTTATTTAAAGCAGTGCTGACGGCTTTACATTTAAAATAATTTATTTATTACATTCGCTTTTAAATACATAAAATGTAGAGACATTTAAAGGCACCGACAACATTGTTAAAATAGTTAAAAAAGAAATATTTAAAATCCTAAAATATTTTACACATCATAGAAAGTGTAGTTACTTATTAAATAGTTTCTGTATCTTATGAAATATATGTATCTTAAAGATTTGAATGTACCATTAAGAATATCAATAATGGTGGATTTGGAAATAAAACTATTGTATGTGGAGCATATTCTGGCTAACGGATACTGAAGCCCTAGGTTTGATGTTATTGCGTGTTGATTGAGATGTTACGTCACTTGTGTTTAAAATTGATGGCTGTCATAATGAATTCTATTCTACGATAACTGTAATAAGCTTAATTCAAGTTGGATAAAATACTCAATGAATATTTTTTAAAATTCTTGTAATACTTATTTCTACTCGTCTCTTTTAATCATAAAGAGAAAGTTATTATTTCAGTATTTTAATACTGAGCTGTTCTTACTTAAAAATTATAATTAAAATAAGCAAAGCCCAAAGCTATACTCAAAGTGTTTCGCTCTTAAAATACATTTTAATAAATTAATGTACATACTTTTATAAACGCATTACTATGAATGAATAAGGCTGCGATGGAAAATTGAGTATTGAGTGACCAAGTTGATAGTAAGAAAACAAATCATTTATTTACGTACTAGCTGTATCCTGCGGTTTCACCCATGTCAATAAGTAAAAAACTAACTTTAAAATGCAATTTTTTATAATTATTTTTTCTGAAGCAGCATTCCGATTAGTCGTAAGGTGATGCTATATATTCTAACTTTTCTCAATAAATGGACTGTTCAACACAAAAACATTTTGAGCCAGTAGTTCCTGAAATCAGCGCGTTCTTACAAACTAAAAACAATCTCTTCAGCTTTATAATACAAGTAAAGATAGGTAGTCAATACCTATGTATTATCATAGTAAAAACATTCTGCTTTTTTTATTTTAAATTCATTACTTTAAAATAAAATACGTTTTATTTTCTACGCTACAAGTCTTAACGATTTTCTCTTTTTAGAAAAGTATATTTATCTTAATAGCCTGCAGCTGTTTAATACGAAAAGATAGTTTCCTTTCTTGTAAAGTCTTGATTCCTAGAAACTTTGATAGTATTGTTAGTTCAATGCAAATGTTGCGAAGTTGTATGTTGGTATTTCCAACGTAAACAAAATACAAATACCAACTTTATGAGGCAGTTGCACAAATATAATATCACAATGTTATGTTGAATGAAAATCAGATGAATCATGTTATGATTTTGAAAGGTTTATTTAGCTTCTAATGTCTGTGTGGGTTCAAAATGGTCGTTTAATATACCTCTAGTTTGATGAACTTTTTTTATTATAAGTTTGTACTATTCAGCACATTTACAAATTTACAAATTCAAGATGACCGCCAGTAAAATAACTTAAGATGACTTAACAAGAAGACTAAGTACTCGTATATTGATAGCAGGAAAATATTATTTTTCACTAATTTAAACTGCATTATCTATTTTTAACCGACTTCCAAAAACGGAGGAGGTTCTCAATTCGGCCGGTATGTTTTCTTTTTTTTTTATATTCCATGAAAAAAATTTGAAAAAATATTTTTTTTCTCTTTATATAAATGGACCTACCATAAAAATCCTCCTTATTAAAAAATAAATGAAAACCTATTTGGTCATTTCGTAGATTGATTGTTTTTAAGTCCTCATTCCCCAGCTTGTACCCATTCCGGACAATTCTTTGCCGACTTTAGTCCGACTGAAGGACAAACTTCTCTGAACCAATTCTCCCGGGGAATGCTAAATTCCGCGCATACTATTCTAAAATACTGAATTGCGTCTTTTGATCGAGCATTCAAGGACTATTTTCTTTCGAACGTTTAAAAAAGTATTTGATTAACAAAAAAACTTAGAACAATGGTCTGTTTTTCGAGTTGCGAAATGATAGAAGCGTTTTTAAAATTCGACTTATAATGTTTTCAGTAAGAGAGGTTAAATACTTTCATTTTAATTGGGGTTGCCAGTATAAGATTAAATAATCATCTAAATTTGAGTTTATACGATTTGTAATTTAACCCTTCTGGGGTCAGACTTATCTAATGTACCTTTGAGATAAATAGGGATAATATTCATTTTATACGAGTTATTTAATTTTACCGTATTATAACATGTGCTTTTGTAATTTACTTTTGGCAACATTTCCTAATATTTAAAGGTTATAATTTTAAAGATTTTAATAAACATAGTTCAGTCTAAGCTTGTAATAACTAAGTGTGAAATCTTTTTAATTTTGTTACAGAAAAATGACAAAAACTTGAAGTGGAAGCGATGGCGCGCGCCTCCGTCGCCTGCCTGTTTCTTGTCCATTTCCTTAGTTTCATTATGGGTAAGTGATTGTCAATTACTAAAGAATACTAAGTCTAAAGTTGCATTTTAAAATATCAAAAGTATTACGACAACATTCATAGATTATAGAATCCATTTTCAAAACGATTTATAATCACACGCCGAAATTCGAATATGAACAGTGATTGGGTATCTAAAATGGAATTATGTTCGGCACATTTGAAACAATAAACTCCGTGATTTAGATTTCAACCTGCCGTCATTTGTTTTGCGAAGCCACATCCATTCAACACACGAGGTAAGCCACCACGTCATATTTCAACATTAACCTTATCACACTAAATGCAAGTGTCAAAGCGAACAGCTGACAGCCACGATCTTAATTTAAAATTTAACACTTAATCAAGCTTTGGCAGACAATC
This sequence comes from Emmelina monodactyla, assembly GCA_916618145.1. Lineage (NCBI taxonomy): Eukaryota > Metazoa > Arthropoda > Insecta > Lepidoptera > Pterophoridae > Emmelina > Emmelina monodactyla. Next base: position 2,664,370 of record OU745300.1, read on the forward strand.
AAGATTTATGCGCCCTCCGGGACCGTTTTATTTTACAGTTCATTTCTTTCGTCAGCGTTTTATGGCGATAACATAATTAATTTTTAATCTGATCGACCATTAATCTAACTCGAATGTTCGCGCGCCTTCGCACTGTCTCTGAATTAATGAAGTTATTGTTTGTTTGCGTTCGGGCGTTGTCGGGAATGCTCGGGAACGTTCGTGAATATTCGTAATTACAAGTGATTTACGATTATTTTCTTTACAAACGCCCGCCTTTAATTTCGTGGAGCTAACGTTGATTTAAGCGTTTCAGCGGTATTAAGCCTAATATTATTTTTAGTTACCGTCCACATTAAAATTTTCGTTCTAAGGATGTAGCATTTAAATTCAAATGTAATTTCGGGCTGGGAATACCAAGTAGACCTGAAAAAGACAGGGACTAAAAAGCAACTCCAATTTTTATGTTTCCAAATTGTTATTTAGGTATATGAAGTTTGCAGTAAACATGGTTATGCAAAGTTGAACTGTTTTCTTCGTAGTGAAAACTAACGCGAAACAAAAGTTTATTTTGCATACCTACGTTTCTTTTCATCCAGCATCTAAAAAGACGCTTTTTACATTTTAAATAAAAACATCTTGTCATTTAACAGATTTTTACAAAAGCAATGCTAATTTATTTTTACTTTAATGGATAACAATGCAAAATAATTAAAAAATGCCATGTTTTAGAATATTTTCTGCATAAACAATGTTAATACGTGATACAAAGATTTATTACTATTATTTACTCGCGATCAAAAGAGTTTTCCCGCGGGTATTTGGTGTTGTTCCGTAGTAAATAGTTGTTACCCGTTGTGCTATTTTAGCTTATGGTCTATACAACCTTATCAAAATCCCATCTGCCATTTTTTTCAAAAAACTAAAACAATTGCAAAAGCTTTTATGTACATTTATACTGGGCCTAATATCAAGACAAAAGCATATAAGATTCATATTCGCCTGTCAACTGTCTCAACATCTATTCTCTTCCCAGTGTGCTACCAGGACAGCAGCAGCAACAACAAGCCTCGGGAACAAAACACTGTCTCCGAGTCATCCAAGAGGTTCCGAGCCGAGTTCCTGGAGGACTGGCCTCAGACCCCGGGCTCTCCTTACTTCGACCCGAGCACGCCGATCAACGTCACCGGACTAGTGGGACACCCTGTATCGCTGCTGTGCAAAGTGAAGAACCTGCAGAATAGAACGGTGGGTGGCAGTTTTAAGTATAGATTTATTCGGTAATATTTTGGTATGGTATGTAACAGTGTAACTGAATTAAGGAGTAAAATAATAACAGCATGTATTTTTGAAACGGTATTTTTATTTTTAGAAAGGCTCAAGCTCCGAGTAACTAAGAATTGGATTGTCACGAATGGTTTCATTTTGTTTTTATGCTTTGTATTTTCAGTACCTGCTAAGTATAACTTTTATTGATTGAAAAATCGAAACCATTTGGTTTTACTTGCTTTTACTAGTTTTGTTATGAGTATGGAGTACAAAATCAGCTTTAAGTTTATAAATTTAGGGGTAAGTAAGTACTTTGAAACAAAGACCTTTTAGCACCATACAAAGATAAAATAAAATGAAACCATTCGTGACAATTCAATTCTTAGTTACCCGGAGCTTGAGCCCCTCTAAAAATAAAAGTACCGTTTCAAAAATACATGCCATGTTATTTTTTTTTTAATTACAAAATCTGTTAAAAAAAACGATTGCCTTTCAAAATTCGCCGCGCGAGCGCTGCACTCGGCTATTTGTGCGAGCACTCACGCGTGAAACGCTGACGCGGTTGTCGATTGCTTTCGTGTTTTATTAAAAGCATTCACAGCTCTCAAAACCTTACATTTAACCTTTTAAAACTGTCCATTTTGAAATGTCTAACCCTCGGATTGCCGTTCCATCAAAAACGTGGCCAACCCGACGCAAAAACTCCGCCAAACCCTTTTAAGCGAAGTTAGGCTGATTTACTTGGAATATGTGCCTAAATCAAAAGTTAATATTTAGCACCCATGTCGCGACACGGAAAGTTTAACTTTCAAACATGGAGCTTTAATTAAACAAGCGTGTTGGGATTGTATTAAGTTACCAAATATTATTGATTGGAACATGTTATGAATGTGTTAATTAATGAACGTTTTCATTTAGCGTCTATTAAGGGTTTTTATTTGCGTAAAAAGCTTTTAATTACGACTTAACTAAATAAAAAAATACATTTAATTTTGTCCATATAAATAAAGTACGTTTCGTTTTTTTACTAAAAAAGTTTATGAACGCCCAGATTTATCAAACTTCAGTTCATCACAAAAACTAACGCTCAAACGATGGACCAAACTCTAAACATGGGTATCGATAAATTTTCCAACTATTTGTTAGTTATATAGCAATAGTTTCGGAAAAAAGTTGGCGTTGATGGCCATTCGGACGAATGGTGTAACTGCGCAGTCAGACAGGCTCTCGTAACGTTTATAGTTTATCTAACGGCTTTTCTGACGCACCAGTATAGTGGCGACATTGCTATTGCCATTTTAATGTTAAAGAACAAAAAGTCTTGGGAAATTATGTTGTCGTTTTTAGATAAAGTTAAGATAAGGAAACTATTATAAAGTTTATTTTACTTTTACTTTTCTGAATTATTTGTTTTTTTAACAACAAAATGTTTGTTAACTTTACTCAGGCAAAGAGTATATTAAAAAAAAAAAACACAAAATATAATTCACATCAGATATTCGATTTTTTATTATTTTTAACATTAACTGCCATCAAAAATAGTGAGAGTGTAGGTACAACAAGTTTTGCCAATAACACGATTAAATGTGTAATTGGAAAAGTGCTTTTTTGCTTGATTGAAAACTGTTTATGCAAAAAACGTTTCCAACCATTCACTTTGTTTATCGTATTTTATTATGTGCATCACGTGAGTGCAGCTAAGCCGAGCAATTAGTTATTTCAATGGATTGAATTGGAATGTTCGTGTTTTGACTCAGATAAAACCTATTAAAAAGTTACATATTTTCGAAAACATGTTCTGTCGTGCTTTTTATTGAAAAGCAAACTGGAATAATATTATTCATATTAAAATATATTGTTATATCCTTTACGTAAAATTCATTTACCTACGATAAATAACGACACGCATATTTGGGAACTAACAAAAAACTTTTGATAGGAAAAATAATTATTTAAATATTAAAATATTGAATGAACTCTTCTTCTGCTCCTTTTTTTATTTTCAGAGAAATCATTACAATGTCCAAAAATTATGAAAAATATGTTTATTTACTTAAAAAAAATGTAAACTAGCCTGGAAAAGCAATTATTGTTTCATCATTTTTTTTTAATGCTAAAAACTTAGATATTTATACATATATACACGTTAGATCAAAAACATAACGTTTATGTCAAAATAACTCGAAAATCAGTTTGTAAATGCGCTAGAGTACGTACGTTTCTTACTTGGTAAACATATTTAAGTCACTTTGAACACATTAATTATTTCAGTAGGTAAATACGGTGCCAGGTTCATTAGTACTGTTTAAGCTGTTAGACCACTGCCAGATAGATTAGACCGAATGATAAATGAATTCTGTACTAGGCCCTTTTCATAATTTATTAGAGGCGTACCCAAGTCTTTACTCCAAGGCCGAATGTATGTCGGGTACGGATAGAGCGTGTCCATTTGAGGTAATATCTACTTATGACGTCATTCCGGACAAAGGAGGACATCTTTCTTGTCAGTTTTTGCCTTTTTATAGACTTGCAAAAGTGAATGGGCACCGCTATTTAGGCATGGATGAGCAAATCCGATATTGGGGAAAATCTGCTCGGAGAAAGCGGTTATTTTGATGTATGGGTTTTAAAGTACTACTTATATGTATATTGATTGAGACATAAAATATGTTATGGTGTGAAACTGAGGATATTTGTTTCTTCTGAACTATTCGTTTTTTAAACTGAAATTTAACCTACTGGACAGAAGAGTGACTACTTTATTACAGGAACCACGTCGTAGGGCATTAACAGCGCTTCTTATAACTCTGACATTAGATAAAAATGTGCTACATCATCATTTTCGTTTTACGATGGAATGAGAACAGTTCCTGACGTAACATTTGGTTAAATACCCTAGTTAGTTTAACACCAGACTATGAGTCACTGACATAAGATAAGCACTTATGGAGTGAGCTGACGGCCCGACAGCTGCTACAGCAGATACAAGTGGAGACCACGTTTTAACTAACGATCTGCCCAGTACCAGAATAGTTTGCGCCATCAGCAGTGGACGGCAATTATTGGTGCCTTCTAGCAGTTATAGGGGCTTTTACACCTCGGACCAGCACTCACAATTAGCACAAGCCGAACTGTGAGTTATTTAACTTTATAATTGTTGTGTAGGTGTCGTGGGTGCGGCATCGGGACATCCACCTGCTGACCGTCGGCCGCTACACCTACACCTCGGACCAGCGCTTCGAGGCGCAGCACAAGCCGCGCTCAGTTATTTTACTCTATGATTGTTGTGCAGGTGTCGTGGGTGCGGCACCGGGACATCCACCTGCTGACCGTCGGCCGCTACACCTACACCTCGGACCAGCGCTTCGAGGCGCAGCACAAGCCGCGCTCCGAGGAGTGGGCGCTGCGCATACGCTCCCCGCAGCGCCGCGACTCCGGCCAGTACGAGTGCCAGATCTCCACCACGCCGCCCATAGGACACGCCGTCTATTTGAATATCGTAGGTTAGTATCGACCCAAGACCTAAGGACTTAGCATTTGCTTTTGACGTCTTTAAAATCATTAACAGGGTACCATGTCAGAAACCGAACCGTAACGAATTGGTCTATATTATTTGACCTTAATAACTACAAAACGATTCATCTTTGAAACATTAATTTTAAGCGTTAATACTGAGTTTGCTTTATTAGGAACAAAATAAATATTTTTTCCTTTAATCTTTGACACAATAAGCGACTCGCTGATACAGACGTTTTACGTTTACACCAACGGTCGTGTACACCAATACAGCACACCAGTTTTTTTGTTATATGTTCTGTGAATTTTATCTAATCCAGTCAATCTATATATTTTTTAAATTAACAAAGCATCATCTAAACAACTGAAAAACACTTGAAATTGTAAACCACCACTTGTCTCTAGCCTGCAGTGAAACTTTCCTGAAAAAACATTTGCACGTTCAACTTCTAATTGCTACCTAGTTTACATTGTATTCCTTTAATAAATGAAAATGTTGTGCACAAAGTAACCCTTAGCTGGTGAAAATACCAATATATTGCTCACCATCATTCTGCCTCATCATGATCTCATTTTCCAAAGTCATATTTTTTCTTTTTTAGCTCGGTAATTTGAACTAAACTAATTTCTCGGGTGTACAATGTACCAAAGTTTATTATATTTAAAGTGCTTGTCCACTCTAAAGCCTATGTATTTCATTAGCACTCCATCATCGCACGTTGCCACTCACACGCTTAATCACCACGCTATTGTGTGTCACGCCATGCCAAGCCAAACTTAACTCGTATATTTACGAGTTTTACATTATTCCAGGACTAATTTTTAAATAACCTTAAAGTTTTTGAGAGGTTTGGATCATAAATTAAATCTTTACGATGTATAAATTAAAGCTTTCAAACAAAAGCAAATTTTATTTAAATTAGTTTCAGCTGTTAAAGAGCTATAGACCCACGTTTAACTTAAAATATTCGAATTCTTTGGTACCAACCAAAACTACCTCCAAAGTTCTCAGAAAATTGTGTCAAAGTAGCTCGACTTCTAGAAAAGGTATTCATGCGAAAAATTGGATGCCAAATTCTATGGATATGACTATTAGAATCGCAACTGTTTGCACTTGGAATTAAGAATGATTCATGATAAATGGTATTACCAACGCAAGATAGAATAAAAATAACGTACATTGTTTTTTCAGATTGTAATTGTGGGGTACCTATCTTTGTCTTCCGTTTCTTCAATAAAACTCGCGATCTGGTAGTGGACTGTATTTTTCTTTATTTCTTGTTTCATCGAAGCTCAAGTTCAGACTGAATAAAATTCTTACAAATGGTCCTTACTATATACAATTTGATGGCTTTCACATAGCGCCTAATGCGCGGAGCAAACATTTGATAATTTAACTAATCAAAACTCTAAACTTATAAACTATAGGTCAATTGTGTTCATTGTCCGCAACATTCTCCCCCCGGCGAAGATCTTCGGAGCCCCTCATCTGCAGCGGGAGGACGATGAGCCTTCTGACTGGTCTTCTGAAGATTCCCCCTTGTGTCCTGACATCTGCACTCCGCACAACGCCGTCGGGACCCTCATACGCACGCTCAACCATACCTCGCGGCCAAACGTTTCTAGGTAGCAGCCCGTCCGCTATAACTACTATGTCGCCCGGTTTTACATTGTTCACTTGTTTTCTTGCATCGCCGCGTGGAGTTAGTGTAGGTAAGTATTCATTTACCCAGCGATTCCAGAACATATTAGCGAGCGCTTGCGAAGCGCGCCACGAACGTTTATCTGCTGTCTCACAGTTTCCTACGTATGGTAATCCAGTTGCCGTTCCCAGTAGAAAGTGGTTCGGTGTGAGAGCTTCTTGATCATCAGGCTCAACGGACACGTGAGTCAACGGGCGAGAGTTCACGATGTATTCAATCTCCGCCATTAACGTAGTCAGCGTTTCTTCTTTTGGTGCTCGGTCGGTGAGTATGCCAGAAAGAGAGCTTTTCACCGTCCTTATCATTCTTTCCCAGGCTCCTCCTTGATTGGGTGCTCCAGGGTCGATATATCGCCATTCTATACGCTGTTTTAAAGCATATTTTTCCATTTCTGGGAGCCATTCCGTGTACGCCTTGTTGAGTTCCGTGTTCGCTCCGTGAAAGTTAGTTCCGTTATCTGACATGATACACTTTGGAGTTCCTCTTCGTGCAGCCATTCGTCTTATGGCCATTATAGCCGAATCCGTACTCAGACTGGCGATGAGCTCTATGTGAATCGCTCTGGTGACAAGACAGGTAAATAGCATTCCCCATCGTTTCTCTCTTCTCCTTCCTATTGTCACCCACACAGGGCCAAAGCAGTCGATTCCGCTATAAGAGAAAGGTCTGGTATGTGTATTTAAACGTACCTTTGGCAAGTTGCCTTTCACTGGCTTTAACGGACTGGCTTTTCTTATTTTGCATACAACGCAATCTCGCAGAACTTTCTTTACAGTAGGCCGTAGGCGTAGTATCCAATAACGTTGTCTCAAGTTATTTACAATTTGTTCTCGTCCTACGTGACTGTTGCGTTCATGTTCTTCTCGTATGATTAGACGAGTCAGATGATGATCACCGTCTAGTATTGGTGGATGCTTCATATCTTCTGGAACTGTGGCGGCGTTGATTCGTCCATTTAGTCGTATCACTTCGTCATTACCGCTGATAGGATCCAGTTTATACAGACGGCTCGAAACGTCGACTCTCTTTTGTTTCTTCAACTGATCGTATTCCTTTGCAAAACTTTCCTTTTGTGAATCTTTTACAAGTTGAAGCTCCGCCTTTTAATTGTGTTTCAATTCCAGTGCATTTGTTCTTTTCTTACACTTATCAATGAACGCATATACGTACGCCAATGATCGAATCAAGCGTTCATATGAAGAAAATCTCTTCATGTCAATCATCGGATCGCTTTGTCTTATATGCGTTACTATACATTCGGACTGTGGCTGGTTTATTGACGCTTCTTGTGGCCAGTTTTCCTCGTTTTCGTAGAGAAATGCAGGTCCGTTGAACCAACGATCGTCACTTTTTAATCTAGTGTTTCCTGCTCGTGTGGCGTCATCGGCAACGTTGTGAGCGGTAGGCACCCATCGCCATTGATCGATTCGTGTTAGTTCTGCTATCTCGCTTAGCCGGTGCGCTACGTATGGGGTGTATCTAACCGCGTCGTTTCTTATCCAGTGAAGTACGGTTTTTGAATCGGTCCAATACACTACGTTCGCTTCCCATTTGTGTGCACTTATAATGTCGGTGGCTAAACGAGCGCCAATAAGGCTGGCTTGGAGTTCCATTCTGGGAATGCTTTGTGCCTTCAGCGGCGCGACTTTGCTTTTTCCTGCTATTATCGATACATTCACGCCGTTGTCACCTTCAATACGCCAATACGCAACAGCGGTGTATGCTTGTTCGCTGGCATCACAGAATACATGAAGTTGGCGCGTGACTCCACTCGTTCTGATGTCGTAACATCGTGGCAGTCGCAGTTTTTCTATGTATTCAAGATCAGATTGCCATTCGCCAAAGGAGACTGCTTCTTCTGGGGGTAATGGTTCGTCCCACCCAATCTTCTTTTTCCACAACTCTTGCAGAATAATTTTTGCCGTAATCGTATAGGGGCTTAGTACGCCTAATGGATCGAATAATGACATCACAGCCCCAAGTGCTTCACGTTTGGTTGGTGTGCGGCTAGCTTCCTTGACGTCTATCGGTACTCTATGCATGGCTGTGTTAAAACCGAGTTGATCTGTAGTTGGGATCCACAGTATTCCTAGAGCTTTTTCATATAAGTGCGCGTTTGCGGCAAGTTCTTTTGGCGCGTGTGCTCTATCTTGTTCTGGAATGTGGTTCAGTAGATGTTCGCGGTTGGAACTCCAGCTGGCTAGCTCAAACCCTGCTTGTGAATGCACTTCTCGCACTTCAGCTATAGTATGTGCAGCTAGTTCTTCGGTATCAAAACTGTCGACCCAGTTGTCCATGTAGTGGTTTTGCGTGATAGCTTTGAACTCGAGGGGGTGAGATTGTGCGTACTCTGTTGCGTTGCGATCTCTCACACTGTGTGCTAGGAATGGTGAACTCCGTGCTCCAAATATCATGGACTGCATGACATATTTCTGAGGAGGTTCATCGCGGTTGTCGCCTCTCCACAGAAAGTGTTGGGCCACTTGATCTTCTGGTCTGATCCTCACTCTGAGAAACATTTCCCGTATGTCGGCTGTAATCGCAACTGGTCGCATTCGGAATCTAAACAAGACGCCTTGTAGGGATTGCAGTAGGTCCGGTCCATCTAACAGTGCGTCGTTCATGCACATGCCGTTCGTTCGAGCTGCTGCGTCAAAGACCATGCGAACTTTCCCGGGCTTATTTGGGTTTGTCACGGCGAAGTGTGGTAGATACCAAAGACGTTTGTTGTCAGAGTGATCGTCTGCACTTCTCTTTGCGTATCCCTTATCGAGAAGCTTATTTACTTCCGCTGTATATGCCTTTTTGAACTCCAGTGACTTATCCATTTTCCGTTCTATTCCGCGAAGACGAGTGAGTGCCATGTCATAGCTCGGTGGCATGGTGACGTCTTCCGTTTTCCATGGAAGTCCGACTTCAAATCGACCGTCTACTCGCTTAGCAGTACTGTTGAACATTTGAACGGCGCGTTCATCTGTAGGTCTGGGTTTCTGTTTCATAGAGACACCTAACGCGTCCAAGCTAAAGTGTGCCTTGACCAGATCGGATAAGCTGTCATCTCGTTCACATGTTGCTTGTTCTAGTTCGATATGTTGCGACGTACGCATGTGTAAAACTGTCTCGCCTTCGCTCACAATGCTCTGTGGGACCGATCCGTGTATGATCCATCCTAATCGTTTTAGGGAGGCGGCCGGTTGTTTCCTGTGTCCGGTTAACAGTTTACGCGTAACTATCAAATGCCAGTTATCAGCGCCAATGAGTATGCGGGGCCTTGCGTTCGAGTAGCATACAGCTTCTGGCGTTAGTTCTTTCAAATGTGGCAATTCAACCAATTGTGGCTTGATCGTTTGACTTCCTAAAGTCAAGTTATTTACTGTTCTTGCCTTGATTGAGTTGTATTCATGTTGATTATGCCCTTGTATGGAAATATTCACTACTCGACTGTTCGGTTCGCGTTGACTCGATGTTGCACCGATGATGTTCAGTGGTTGTTTTGACCCCTTTTCTCCTATCATCGATGCGATTTCCTCATCGACAAGTGTGATCGTTGATCCTTCGTCTAATAGCGCAAACGTATCGATTTCTTTATTATTTCTTCCTTTTATCCTGACAGGGCATACTTTCAACAGTATTTTCATTGTTTCTGTTGGTATACGTGTTGATGCAGTTATTTCTGAATCCTCGTTCTGTTTCGGTTCCTGGTCGACGTTCTTGACCTCTGAATGCAGTAGTGGGTGATGTGGGTGCCTACATTCATTAATTCCACATCGTTTGCCCTTGCATACGAATCGCCTGTGTTTACTGTTCAAACAGCGAAAACATATTCTTGCCTCTTTGGCCCACTCCCATCGCTTTTGTAGTGGCATGTCGGCGAGCTTTCTGCAGTCGGTAGTTTTGTGCTCGGCTCCACAGCAGAAACATTCAGTTTTATTACTTTTCTTTGCCTCCTCGATGGTTGCAAATACTGCTCGGCGACTCGTTCGTGGCTGATGATCCGCTGGTTTTGTATTCTGCACAGGTGCGATTGTCATTGTTCGGGTAGAATACAGATGTCGCATCGCTCTGTCTGCTTCTTGCATTAAAAACTTTGACAGTGTGACTATTTCTGCCTTATGATTATTTCCAAACTGATCGGCGTAGTCACACCATCTTGATCTGACATGTGGGCTTAGCTTCTCGGTCACGAAGCGAGCTAACATAGGGTTCTGTAAATAGCCATGTTCGTCGATTCCAGTTATTATCATAACTATGTTCTGAAGTTTGATAGCAAACGTGTTCAATTCGTTAGCGCTCGTTCCAAGTCGAGGTAGTTTCTTAATATCCTCTAAAGCTTGATCGACTATCATCTCAGGCCGTCCGTAGCTTTGCTCTAATGTTCGCATAATGACTGCTGGGTCTGATGCCATGCAAAGAAGTCCCGATACTGCTTGCCGGGCTTCTCCTCGCAAACATGCTCGCAGTCTAGCTAAGTTTTCTGACGGTGAGAACTTATGAAGAGCGGTCGTCTCTTTCATTGCTATTTTAAAAGGTAGCCATTCTCTTGAGGCACCGCTAAATATGGGCAAATCCTGCGTTTGTCTTGGTGGCGCGCGATGTCGAGTCATCTTTTCCAGTGCCTCGGCTAAGCGATCAATTCCTCGATCTCGCGATCTTTGCGGTGTAGGCGATCTAGCTCTGGGCGTTTGCTGGATTGTTACTTGTTTTGGCGTATTCATCACAGGATAACTTGTCGACGGATGAGGAGTTACATCAGGTTCTCTCAACTCCCCCCGTGTCTGTTGATGGTCAAACCATTCATTCACGCGTTCCTCGTTGGCTAGGTTTTTGTTCCCATAATCTATTTCCTGGTCGGTATCCTCTTGAATCATTGCAACTTCCAATGCTAAGTTCTTTTTGATTAGTTCTGCCTCTATCTGTAGTTCTTGGCGATGTATCTCTGCTAGTCGTATAGCCGCTTGTGTTTCTGCTTGGCGCAAACGCAGAGTCGTTGATAATGTTGATCGTCCGGAACAGACAGATGGCGCTCGTGGCTCGCGTTCTCTTCCTTCCATTGCCGCGGTCGCGGTTCGTTGGCGTTCGGGCGCGGCATGGTCGGTCGTGGTTCGTAGGTGTTGACGTTCGGGTGCGGTTCGTTGATGTTCGGGCGCGGTTCGTTGATGTTCGGGCGCGGTATGGTCGGGCGCGGTACGTTCGGTCGCGGTTCGTTGATGTTCGGGCGCGGTATGGTCGGGTGCGGTTCGGTCGGGTGCGGTCTCGGATGGAGATGCTGGCGGGTCTTCATAGATCTGCGCCTGCATGGCTGCCTTCTTCCTGGTGATTGGTGGGCTTCGCGCGGTCATCTTCGGCACTTGCAAGCCCCTAATTCCCTACCTACCTAATCGGCCCTAGCAGTCCGTCAGGAGGGACTACGTTTGACCCCAGTATATGCTCCTTCAGGGATGGATGTTGCAGGATAGGAAGGGGTGGATTCACCCAGCAGAGGGGAGTACGCAGTACGAGGTGCTCAGCAATCGGCTGGAATGTCCGATTGCGTCGGCAGTGCCTACAGTCCGGCCCCCGTAACACGAGTCCCTTACTGGCGTGAAAGTGCGATTTCAGTCTAAGACCGACTGGTGGTGCTGCACAAACACACCACACCGCCTTGCGGCGTTACTTATGCTTCGAGCCCTTTGTCACCGTAGGGCAGCTCGAGAACATAAGCCGCGACTTGACCGCGTAGGTGTTTCTTGACACGAAGACACGGCGCACCGTTGGGTGATCTTCAAGCACCCCGTGCTCTTGCGCAGGTCTTGACAACGTCGCTCGTCGCACCGTTGGGTGATCTTCAAGCACCCCGTGCTCTGGCGTAGGTCTTTACAACGTCACGCGTCGATCGTAGTTCACGTATACGGCCCCTTTCGTGATCAATAAGGCACCGGTTCTGCTGGTCCCTTGTTCCAATGGCGTAAGCTTGACGTGGCTCACGGTCCCTCTTAGTTCGACGAGGTACCGGTCTTGCATGCAGCTTGTTAGCGCCTCGAGTCGAACTGAGCTGTTGTTCTTGATCCGGCTCCGATAGGACCACAAACTTGTGGGGTACCTATCTTTGTCTTCCGTTTCTTCAATAAAACTCGCGATCTGGTAGTGGACTGTATTTTTCTTTATTTCTTGTTTCATCGAAGCTCAAGTTCAGACTGAATAAAATTCTTACAAATGGTCCTTACTATATACAATTTGATGGCTTTCACATAGCGCCTAATGCGCGGAGCAAACATTTGATAATTTAACTAATCAAAACTCTAAACTTATAAACTATAGGTCAATTGTGTTCATTGTCCGCAACAGTAATATAAGATCAAAAGGAAATTTCGAAAAAAACAGAATCCACCTGAACGAACGATCGACTGAAGCCCATTTACTCTATTGAATGACTTGGAAATTCTCGATTTTAACCGTAACACTATTATTATCTTCCAATAATATCTTGACATTATCAATTGTTTGTTTATAAACTAAAGCTTCACGGAGCATTAAGTTAAACTCAAGTTCTGTTTGTGAGGCAATGTTATGTATGTACACGACCTCGATCGCTGCCTTGCCGTAATTGTTTCAATATTATGTCTGCAGCTGTTTGATTGGTTTTCGTTAATTTCTAAATAACAATAGCTGTTATTATATAAGCTTTAAACCAATTCAAGTCAACATTAGAGTATCCTTACGAAATGTTGCGTCTCAAGCGTCTTAAATTTTTATTTTTGTGTTTTATTTTTCTTTATTTTTATTAAAAATTACCTCATCACACCAAAACTTGCTGACACTATGAACATCTTTCTACTTCTTGTCAATGACTGTCATTTGTTTTGTTATAGAGCAACACCTGTCATTTATGCATTGCCCCCAGAACCCGAGACCGAAGTAATGGGTGGTCCAGACCTGTTTATCTACGCGGGTTCGACCATAAATCTGACGTGCATAGTGCGACACACGCCCGAGCCTCCGAACACTATCAATTGGACGCATCGGGGCAAGGTATGTGCTTAATAACCGATGTACGGGCAACCAGGAATAGATAGGTGATACTATTGGATAATTTGCATTAAAAAAAACAAAGCAAAAACAAAAATTTGATGTTAATTCCTATCTGAAGCAAAATATGCGTAAAAAAAAAGGTTTATTTTTGTATACAGTTTCATAAATATGCTGTTTATTGACGAGTTAATTTTCTGTTCTCAATTAATTTTAAAAGAAAGTTGTAAGATCCCATAGTTGTGCATCGCTTTCAAAATTCGGAAAAGTTGCAGCCTCATATAGTTCTCGAGGCGTAAGTGAGCTTTGCATTAGTGTGTCTGATGTCCAAAAGTAGAGTCAGGCAAAAAATACCATTTAACTTGACAAAACAGTTTATATAAAAACTATCAGAATAAGATTAGTAAATAATTGTCAAAATCGAACTAACATGTAAAAAGATACGTAGACATACGTAAAAACAATATTATGAAAAATATTAAAAAATCACAAATCTCATCTTGGTTTTTTATGTCGGTTGAAAAAAAATAATAGTTCAACCGCGACCGAGGAACGTCTAAAAATATAATTATAAAAAACATTCATAATGTTACGCTGCTATTACTACAGGGGGTGAAGCACTGTAGGTGCGCGGGGAGGATGCGTCACCGGGGTAGCCAAAAACCAGTTTGAACTAAGCAATGAACGCGTCGCCCTAGAGGCATGACGTCACACCAACTCTATTGTACCTATACACTCACACTAATGTAAAGCTCAACTTACACCTGCACTATACTTAATTGTTTATCAGAATAAGTTTTATGTAAACTAATAGACTAGTAGATCACTTACTGTACAGAGTCAAGTATCTGCAGTAGAGAAGCTTCTGTAAGCCTAGAGTGTATGGTAGGAAATTGGTATATCATGTGAAGTCTTGGTTTATGGACTTGATCATGGTTTGAAATATGATTTTAGATGTAGAACATCTATTGTGCAGGATGGTTTTTTTATGTCTGCATATGATAATAAAAATATTTATTCTATAATAATAATTGTATAAATATGCAAGTTAATAGCCATTTACGGCCGAAACCAATATTCTACTATAGTTAAAACCTTGGTTATTGGAAACTGCTAGTTTTGTTTTTTGTGACGTGTTTCTGTCATTTCCATATCAACAGCTATCTACCATAGTTTATTGAGACGCAAAAACATGGGTAATAGTTACTATAGTTACACAAATAACAAGGCGTCAAAGGTTAGTAGAATATTGGCTTCGGCCGTTAGGTAACGATAGGTAAACATTATGAAGTAAGTGGACAAAAAGAGCCGATCTAATGCTCCTCTTCATAAAATAGAATAACATTTATCTATGAGAAATGGCTATATTTACGACCCAATAATATTATTTATTTGTGTCACAGTTTATGACTGAATAATATTTTTCTGTCCCGTTTTATATCGACACACATACCTGTTATATTTACATAACGTTTATTTGACTTATTGTTTAGTTTATACAAAAACTGCTACGATTTATAAATTTATTGGCGATAACAATACGTCAAATAAAGTTTTTAAGAATTGCACATCATTTTCTTGGAATTCTTTCCTCATTTCCTTAGGAAAATATACCTTTGTTTTAAACCTTTCTTTTCCCTTAACAGCTAATGAAATTTATTTTCATCACAGAAATTTACAAACAATTAAAAACAAAAAAAGAAATAATTTTATGATTAGAATATTATTTTCTGTTGTAACTGTAACTCCAATCAGTTGAGTTTCCTCTTAAATCTGCCAAATAACTTATCCTACAAAAAGCCCTTGCTCTAACACATAATCACTGGATACATTTCTACCGTTTAGTTTCATTGTCTAATGCGATTTTACCGAAAGATAGTGGTTTCAAACACTCCATTAACCGGTTAGATAATGAGGTTGGTTTGCATTTTGCAATATCCCAATTACACTCTGAACTTGCATTCCACTCGTTCATTCATTGTCATCGGAAAACGATTTTGAATTCTCCGATTCTGAATTTGATGCGTTTTGGCACTGGGCTCTTGTGATAATAATATTAATGAAAAGCGGCCGTAAGGTGGGAAATTAGAAGTTATGAGCTATTCGGAGCTTTGAATCTAGGAAATAACTAGTTGGGCTTATTTGTAGATCTATAATAAAATATAGATATTATATGTAATAAAACTAATCCAAATTTTTCATACTTTGTTTGACGATGAGGGAATGAGATATTTTTACACTCGAATTATTTCTGACTTTTAATGCAGTATCATGTTTTTTCAACAAAATATAAAAAAAAATATATTTTAACATTATAAAAAAAAAACATTTTCTCAAATGAAAAAATGAACAGCCGGCCAAATCTGTTGCCACGTGGTCACTTTCTTTACATAGTTAAATAATTAGGTAAACTACGAGATACGTCATAACAACTCATAAATGTTGCATAAACTTCGTAACTCACTTCAGTCACAATTAACTCTCACAAAAAACGCTTGTACCACTTTGCGTATTGCGCTAGCAAAGGGTTTCATTAACTAAAGCAATAAAACTTTTCATCGGAACTCGAAACAATTGCGGTTGTAGAAAGATAGCAATCTACATCGTATAAGAAATGGAAACATATAAGTATCCAATAGGTTAATATTACAAGTACTCGTAGTTAATGCAAATTTATTCTTAATATATACAGAAAAACAAAAAAGTTATAGTAAAATATTGTCTTCATCAAGTCAAGAGTTAACAGAAATTGTTACAAACAATCACAAATACAGTAGAGATTATGTATGATGAATACAACAAGAAATAATGAGATGAACATTTCAAAATTAACATTCAAAATTAACATTTGAAAAATGAGGAAAGCGTCCTCATTTTTCAAATGTTCATTTTAAACCTAATACTTATGGAGTCTTTTTTAGCTTAAATATGTTTTGTTTATGTCAGTTATGAAAACTGACGCATAAAAGTGACGGGGAGAGAATGTATTTGAACTTCCGTAGATATTACTTCGGTTGATATAGCGTGAATAAATAATGCTTCAAGAAGTTATCTGAAGAAGTTATGAATGTGTGATTCAATTCCATATATTTTATAAAATAAATCTTTGAAATCTTGTTAAAATATTTAAACCCGAAGAGAAAATGTTTCAAAAGGATTTTTCTTCTTAAACTTTTTGGGGTCAAAGTTTACGCCAACTTCAAATTATTACCGACCACAAAGATTTATGCCTGAAAAAGTTAAAGGCGATGAAATATATTTTCTTTTAACAATGTTGGTTTTTAGTATGAAATTTATTAAAATTACTATGTTCGGAGTTGAGAACTTTTATTTGAAAGAAAAGTTTTAATTCTGTAAAGTATTTTATGGGATTCCTCGTCTGTAGTCAAAAGGAAACCGTATGATATTTTTTCCAATTATTCAGCGATTGTCTAGGAATTGTTTCTTTACGGCCAACAGCTGTAGTAGAGTTATCTTATAATATACTAGCGGCCCGCCCACGCTTCGCAATGGTGTAATTTTGGCCGACTTGTTCCCGAAACATTGTTTTGTCGCTAACTTGAAATAACTTTTTCTAAATGTTATTTATTTACAAATTTAAATGAGAAAATATCCTTAAAGATGGCGAAACCCGCATTAAAATCCGTTTAGAGGTTTTGGAGGAGTTAGTGGACAAACATACCTACAAACAGGCATAATTAGACTTGGATTTATACTATGTAATGATAATGAAGCAACCTTATCAAGAATCTTTGTTACAGACGATAAACTTCGACTCAACCCGCGGTGGTATATCCCTAGTGACAGAGAAAGGCATCCACAGCAGTAGTAGGTTGTTGGTACAGGCCGCTAGGACGAGCGACGCGGGCGCATACCAGTGCGCTCCTGACAACGCGCAGCCGGCCACTGCAAGGGTACACGTTCTCACCGGTAAGTTTCTTAATTTATACTGAGGTGGAGAAAATTTCATAGAAGGTTACAAGAATATTGTAATGCAAAAAGGAAAGAAGAAAGGAGTAATTTTAAAGGTATACCTATATTTGGATTTTACTCAAGGTATTCTTACAGCCAGCCCGATTATTCGAATTGAACTATTGGTTTCGTGACTAAAAATAGTATTTTTCTAGGGTTTTTATTATGTTAAAAGTTCTAGGTTTCTGAAGTGTTGACATTAATGGTAAAGCTAAATTGTGATTTGTTTAAAAGATTAAATCACGCTTTAACACGTAGGTAATTTATTTACTTCGCGAAAGTTTGTTTTAATAATATTTAATATTATGTATTATGATAATATTATATTAAATTAAGTATTATGAACCTAAGAGTATTTCTTTACTTTTTTATAACATGATTCTTCCTGAGGAAAAAAACGGAATTATTATTAGCATAGTAACAAAGCTCTTACCTTCGACTTCAAAGCTTATTAAGATTGGAATGGGCAAGCGACAGGCTTTTAGTCTATTGCCTAAATAGATCTCATTCCCCTGGGTTGGGTTTTACAAAATCCACTGATGGTATGAAATGTCGTATTTAAGCCGCATACTACTACAAAAATAAAATAACACTATTTTTCCTTTGTTTATTTGGTCGTGTAACAATAAATAGATTTTGCATTTACAATTAAAATTGAAGCGCATTTTAAATGTAAATGTAATGTTCCACAGGCGAGACGCCCGCGGCGATGCAGGGCGGAGCTCACTGGTCCTCAGCACTACCCACGTTAATATATTCCATCTCTGTACTCTTAAATCTACCGTTGATATTATTATAAAAAGAACATGGTTCATTGTAAATATCCAGAGACAATCTCCGATACGTAAACGTCTATTCAACTTGTTTTGAGGATTCTTATAAAATTGCGTAGGTAGTGTAAGTAGGTTTTAAGATAGGTCGTATTGTCCTGAGAGAAAGCGGTGGACTGGAAAAAGGTCAAGGAAATTCGCGTTCTTTGTATATGTACGATCTATTGTGTATTTATTTAGCTACTCAGTGGCATACTATTTTCCCTTTGACATTTATACAATCTTTTCTGTGCTATCTAATTTGTATTACACATTTTATATTCCAATTCATTAAATTTATCTTATTGACCAGATCAAACGGGTATAAAGAGTCGTGTAAGCTTTGAAAACGAGAATCAGATAAGCATTATCCAAGTTCCAAATACTGGATATCAGTTTGTTGGAATCGAATCTTCTAGACAGTTTTCTGTGCCAACCCGGAAGGAGCCACATGTATGTAAAAGGGTGAAGACGCCAAAATATCCCTCTAACGATGCAAAGCAATTCGATGTAAATGGAATCTATATTATATAGATATTGCTTATTGTTGTGGAAACGACTTTCAAAATGGATCTTTATAGACTAATAATATCAAACGATTTTTAAATTTTTTTTGAAGGAGAGTTTTGGAAATTGAATCTAAATTTCTTCTTTATCAACCTAATGGTTCATATATCATTTATAAATTGCGTTTTGAGGTAAAAAGTATTAAGCAGGTTCGCCAGATAAGTATATTTCATTAACCTCAATGCGGGTCTTATCTTAGCCGTAAATTGTGATTATCATCCTAATGCAAGATACTTACAAAATGACTACAAAAATTAGAAGGTTACCCTTTGCGATATTTTAAACATTGTTACGTTTACAAAAAGTGTTAAAGTTTTTTTTTTGTAAATTTATATTTTTATATTGAGTTACTATATCTACACAAAATTGTTATAGAATATGTTTCTGTTTAAATGAAATCTATTAATAAAGCTAGAGTTATATAAAATATAATAATGGTATCAAAATGCATAGCATAAAGATAAAATATAGACAAATGTAATTGTAAATATTTGTGTAAATATTCCAAAATGATCGATATTATTAAATGTTAAGCTTAGAATTCATCACAGTTTACAATAGTTTTTAAGTATTGTTTTCCAAAATGTTGAATAAAATAAATAAGTTTTCAATGAATCTGTTTTTTTTGTAACTTGTGCACAGTCTTCCTTTACAATTCCTTTACATTTTAAGACATTAAACCGATTCTTTGGTTGAACATATTTAAAAATAAACATTTTCATATTCTAAAACGTCGGAAGCTCACGTTCTTATCTCGTAGGTGTATAAAAAGAAGGTGAAGGGAGAATATTAAATAAGGCTTTTATTTTTGACAACGCATTTTAACGTTGAATTTATAACGGTTTTACATAAGATGTTTTTGTGTTTCTTTTTAGTGTAACAATTTTCACTTAAGACTTTTTTAAGTCAGATTATAAATAAGAGTAAGTTCTTATAAAAATATTAATTTATTTAATAATAGTTTATTCAAGATCAATATAAAGCTAGTTAAAATGCTTAAAATGTATGAAAGTGCCTAGAAGCTTCAGAATTTTAGTGTTATATCTATGATCGACGCATACTAATAATTTATTCGCGTAGCTTCGCTGCAGTGAAGCCTTAGGGATGATGATTTAGTGACATACGACCCTTAGTAAATATTCTATCAATGCACAAGTGCGTGGTAGCCTAGTTGCAACAGGAACGGGTCTACTATACCGAAGGTTCCGGGTTCGATCCCCACTAGTGTGTACCACTAATTTAGTTATTTTTAAATTATGTACATGTTTATCGCGCACTAACGGTGAGGAAAAACATCGTGAGGAAACCCACATGACTGGATGATTATCCATCATGTGATCCACCAACCTGCACCGTGCCAGCGTGGTGGATTACGGCTCAAGCTCTCTCGCTATCTGAGAAAGAAGCCTGTGCTCAACTATGGGACATATACAGGCTATTATTTATTTATTTAATGATCAGAATGAAAACTATACCTAAAAGCAAAAAATATTCTTGAAACTTAAAATCGGATACTCTCATTCGTTTTTAAGGCTTGCTATTTTTGTAACAAGGGATGATTTCAGTTTCACGCAAAAATAGCCAAACAGGATTAATTTTAGGAAACAAACATTTTTTTTTACAAAATAAAAATAAAAGTATTTCCATCCATTTCGGATTAAGAGCATTATACCATTAAGTGACTTTGGGTCGAAATCCACTCAAGGATCACGTTGAATATCTTATAAAGGGTTTGTAAAAATCATCGATATAAGTCGATCCTTCGGTCGGTTTCAGATTAGCGTAGGTTTTGTTTTGAACACTTAATAGGCTTGAGCTAAGAAAATGCTACTCTATTTCAAGCGGTAACAGCTATTTCAAGCGAACAAGCAGGAACAAGCGCATAGATGCATTCAGTTAAATGAAGCGCGAAGCATCGTTTAATAAATACACTTATCTAATACCGCCCTAAGTTTCAAGACAAGTAAATTTAAATCCCATTGAATGCCGTGATCGTGTGTTTATAAATCATTTGAACTACAAACGCCAAGCTACTAGATACTAAAAGCTAAAGCGTAGCAAAATAAATTTGTACTGACTAATAGTGCCGAATATTTTATAGAAATAAACTTAATAGGTACTTTAAATGTAAAAGAAGGTTGAACGGTCAATTTTTATGTATCAATCTAGAATATTACGTAATTACCTTATTATCACTTAAAAAAACCTATTACACTTGCATAAACAAAAACCTTGTAACCTAATTTTAATTATTTATTTCAACCTGAATCTATCGCGTAGGTACTTAATAGTTATTACTAGCGTAATAAAATATATGTTTATCTTCCCAATTCTAGGACTTAAAATTTCTAAGGAATTTGGGGTAAAAGTTTTAATTAATGTTATTTGAAAGATGTTATCTTTTACAAATTACAATGAATACCATAATAATAATTTTGTTTTCTGTTTAACTTTGTAATTTTATTATTTAAATTCTCAAATGTAGATACAGATCATGACTTTTATTAATAATTCTGGCTGTAATTACGGAGAAAAATTAAACATTATAGTTTCAAATCTGAATATTATGGTTTTCCTCAAATATCCGATTCGTACAGTATGGATTTCATGAATTCCCAGAAATCAATCCTACCTTTATTTAAATACTAGTGGCCGCCCGCGACTCCATTCGCGTGGAAGTCGGTTTCCCGTGGGAATGAGAAGTTTTCCCGCGGTAAAAAGTATCCTATGTCCTTTCCCAAGTTCAGTTCTTTCTCCATACCAAATTTCATCACAATCGGTTCAGTGGTTTAGGCGTGAAAGCGTAACAGACAGACAGACAGACAGACAGACAGACCGACAGACAGACAGAGTTACTTTCGCATTTATAATATTAGTAGGGATTTCTGCTCTAGTATCGTATTCAAAGTCGCCATTTATTTTCTTTTACAAATATTTATGTTCAAATATTTGTAAATGTTGATATTTAAATATTATTATAAATATTCAAACTGTTTTATTTTATTTTATCTATAAATCATACGCATAACGTCACAGTTTTCGAACTTCAGTTTTTACTATTGGTAGACCAAGAAAAATAAAACTTTAATTACTCTTTTGTTAACACACAAAATCGAAAGACATGAAATCAGTAGTTTAATAATCAACTAGACTAAAACATGATAATAACTTAAAACGAGGTAACATAGATTTATTATCTTCGCTCTCGCTCTTACTAGATGGAGCACTGGTACTCGTAAAATGCGGCAAAACATAAGTGTGCTGAATTCAGCATACTCGAACCTACCCGAGCTAGTGTCAACTTATATGCAGGGGCGTAGCCGCCGTATCAATTTTTTGGGGCCCCCGAGCTACAGGGGCCATAAAATAGTGAAAACTTAAAAAGAATGTATTTTTTTAAACCTACACATTGAATATAGCTTACTTTATTCTTTTTTTTTTCATACGATTCCAAATTGACGGTGTTAAAAAAGTAAAATATTTTTTACAAGATATGGTCTAGATATGACGACCTCTGTGGTGCAGCGGTATATATACCGGACTGTTAAGCGGATGGTTCCGATCCCCGGGTCGGGCCAATTTCGTAAAAATGGTTTTTCGATATTGGCTCGTGTCTGGGTGTAACTAAGTTCTGGTAACTAAGTTAAGGTGTAAACAAGTCCATTGTGTGGTACCTATAGTACAAGCTTTGCTTAGGCCACACGGTTGGTGTGTCAGTCTGGAGATTTATTATTGTAAAAAAAAAAAAATATTTCTCGTATGAAAATGCATAGTAAGATCAAAGAGGATAGTCTGACAGAGGATTTACTCGTATATAAATAAGTATATTTTGATGAAACTAGTAATAAGCTACTTTAATAAACGAAAACTGGTTCTAAAAGTCACTATTTATTATAACATCCAAAACCCTAACCCATCCTAACCCATAAATGAATAAGCATAAATAAAAATATTCTTTATATTGTCTATAATTGGTGCTTTTACCTTCTTTATTATCCCGCATTTTACGAGTAGGTACTATGGGCGAGGAATAATTGTGAATCTATGTTTAAATATTTTTTTATAGGGCCCTTAAAAATATTGTTACTCCTACGCCCCTGTTTTTATATGACATAATATTTGACATTAACCCTTAACCACCTAGCACCTATTTTTGTCCCATTACCACCACCGTGCGGTCGCAAAGACCGCTAATAGATAATTGCGTTGATTTTAGGATTTCAATTAACAAATTAAAGTTCCGTAACAAAACATGCAACTTTATACGCCAATGCTTCGTTTTAGCACCAAATATTTGCTATTAAATTATAAATGTCTTTATGAACTGAAAAAAAAAATATAGCAATTGTTTCGTATTTTTGTAAGTTTTTAACATAAAAAGTAGTAAAAAATAACCATCAATTTTTTTTATTAAAATTATATTTGAATTTTATAAAACACTAGAGGCCGCTCGCGACTCCGTTCGCGTAGAAGTCGTTTTCCCGTGGGAATGCGAAGTTTTCCCGCGGTAAAAAGTTCCCTTAATTCTTTCATACATATATTTATGGTTTCTAGAACCGTTTTTGCAGCGCACGCAACGGAAGCCCTCAAGGATGAATAATTTTCCCCGTTTTTTTCCCATTTTCCATTATTTCTTCGCTCCTTATAGTTGCAGCGTAATGTTATAGTTGCAGCGTAATGTTATATAGCCTAAAGCCTGCCTCGATAAATGGTGTATCCAACACAAAAATAATTTTTAAATTCGAACCAGTAGTTCCTGAGATTAGCGCGTTCAAACAAACAAACAAACAAACAAACTCTTCAGCTTTATAATATTAGTATAGATTACGGTCTCTGAGACCGTAGGTAGACCGTAGGTAGATGGTTGATGGTTAAAAAATAGTCAATTTTAAGAGTAGTTACTAACATATAACAGCTTGCAAGGAATGTCAGGGGTCATATATAGATGGCGTTTCAAAACTTTTGAAACATTTATTTTTTATTGCCAAAATGATTGAAAAACGACAAAAAGACAGATGTGTAGTTTCCGTTTTGTCGAGCTTGAATTTTTTTACGTATTATTTTGTTGCTCAGAGAGGATGATAAGTAAATAAAAGGTTTGGACTTAAGCGACATCTTGGTTTGTTCCTAGTACTAAGTCAGAAAACATGTCATGGTTTGGTCGGAAGCTTTTCGAACAGTTATGTATTATTTGACACACGAGTTGGCACGAAAATAAAAAACTGCCGCAAGATCAAAGCTATAGTTTACAGGCAGTGGTCCATCTAGTAAGAGCGAGAGCGAAGATAATAAATCTATGCGAGGTAAATAAATAGAAACAGTAACAGCTAATGTCACACATTATCATGTCATATTCAAACTGTTTACAAAGTAGTCTACAGGTGCAAAACAATCTTAAGAAATAGCCTGACAAGATATCAATCTCACGCTTTCTTACCATCTTATAGTAAGCACGTAACAGTTAGGTACTGCAAATTTGTTTATAGATAGGCATTAATTAAGCTACGGGATTTAATTAAACATACGTTTAAAAGGCCACACACACCAAGAGTTAAAGCTCATAAGCTACTTTTGTAGCTTACAACATGTAGGTATATCTTCTTTTGACGGTGCCGTTACCAACAAGTAAAATAAATATTCAACTTAATTTGTGCTCTATTACATCCTGATTAAGGTTTATTATTAGTTGCTGCAGTGGCCGCAGTTTGCAAAGGAGAGGATTTGCCCTCAAGCCAAATCGGCGAGCGAAAGGAACTAATCGAAACCGTGCTCATTGAAAAAAGTAGCTGGAATAGGGCTGCTATTAAACACTTTCTAAAATTGTATGGCTTCAGCTCCCTGATACAACTACTCGTAACAAACGATTTTATCAATTTCTCAGTTAATATTATGAAGTCATTTTATGAACTAAATGAAATGAACTTTCCGAAAAATAGTTAAAGTTCTAATGCAAAACTGTTACAAAACCGAGAAAACGTGCTGCGGAAGTTACACGCAATTAATACGATAAAATAAGAAAAACCCTGAAAAAAAAATAAACCCCGGAAATACAAAATCATTTTGCCTCCGCATTTTGGTCAACCCTATACTGTTTCAAAGGGAATGGAAATTAATAGCGCCGCAGAAAAACCTAGTAGTTTAAAAACGAAGCAAGCTTGAAATAAGATATTTTACTAAAAATTAAGAGGATAGTTTTAAATCCTTCTTTAACGTCCATTTAAACGATTGGAAAACGGTAAAACATTGAATTTGCGTATAGATTGAATTGGATTGCATGTTGGGCCGCGGCTTTTTTGATTGAAGTATATTTGGCCTTTGTGTTAACCGCTAGCCCTAGAATGGAATTTACTTTCGGCAAAATTTCGCGATAGTCCATTTATTTATTTTTTAACTTTTTTGACAACACAATATAATGCGCGTGACACATCATTTTTGCAGAAATATTTTCCCGTAGACCCGGGTTTCAATTGTTAATTGTAATAATAAACTAAAACTTTTTTTCGAATTAAAATCGAAGTATGACTTTGGATATTGATATTTCTGTAATCAACCTCATAGATCACCAATTAACCTTAATTTAATATAGATAGAGCATTAGCACTAATGCCCAATTAATGTCCTTTGAAATTATAAGCGAATAAAATTAACGGTGTAACTTGATTATCACCATGATGACATATCTTCCTCGAAGTAATTAAATAGGGGAAATCTAAGTTTTATTAAATTATATGAAAGTGAAATTATACTCGTTTTGAAAAGAAATATTTTTGAGCCCTGTCCACATAGAATAAATTTTTTGTTTTGATTTAAGTTTATATTTATAAGATTTTAATTGGTTCTACATTTAATCAGATTATGAAGATACTTTTAACGAGTAAAAATGTATATATCTTGGATACTGTTGTTGCACCCGCAGCTTTGCTAACACTTAATATAAAGAAAGAAAAGAGCACACTCATTTTACATTAAATATTAAATTAACACCACATTTCTCTATAGCCCACATCGGACTCATACCCTTCGAACCGAATGCCACTAAAGATTCACATTCTGGAGTGAATCAGCCACATGTATGCTAGTCGTATCCAACTACATCGACCTCTATTTAGCACCGGACTTGTATCTCGCATATTAATTTGGTCAATCAAATTGTTATTCCGGACTCGACACTAGATTAGGAACTTAATCTTGTTGACAATTACAAATCCTTTGAGAGGTGACCAGTTGAGTTTAATTTGTCTGTTTATGTGAGCGGATTCTCAATGAGATATATAGATAGAACTTAGATTGCTGTATAGGAAATTGTCAGTTACATAATATACGATTACATCGCACATTTCGCTCTACGCGATTTTACGCAGTATAAGCATTTTTCACCTTTTTCACCTAGTTCACGTTCGCCGTTCATATTGTGTGCACACATATACGACAAGTATAATAAACAAGTAATATCAAGCCATTATCAAGTTTTATTCCTGTTCCATATCAAGAAATAATTATTTTGTGTAGTGAGTTAACAAGAGCCGCTACACATAACATTAAATTGACTAACTGTCATTCACAAATGCATTTAAACCTAACTACATTAGTTAAGATGTGTTTTGTTTCTGTTAGTTTTGCAAGCTGTAGCACAAATTTGTTTAAATTGCAGAAAAGAATTTCCACTTTCATTTTTTTATATTTAGTATCTTAAAATGGATCTAAAAAGGTGAACGACACGCTAAAATAAAACAAACACCAAGATTAGCAAAGTAAATTTTACGCCTACTCCAATAGTCCCGCGTCTCAACCGCCTATGTTGATCTTAAACCGCCTGTTACTGGATTATCCCGGTTAAGTATTAGACGGTGATAATAACGTCGCAATCCCTTTATTTGGATCTAAATCGAGCTTGAGGAGGTATGACACCCGAGCAAAGGGTCAAAAGGTTAACAAAGAAAAGGCGCTTTCCCAACCCTAAAAAGATACAGGTTAATAATCCCACGCGTAGATCTTTCTCGACAATTTATCAATACGTTTTTGGACGTAACGCCGGATACGCCATTCTTCGGAGCATCCATAATTGATCTGGTATTTGAAAGGGAGGTTCTTTGAATAGATTCTGTCTTGTTTATGTCTTAATCAATGCCTTTATCGTTGTGCGTTGTTTTTGTATTATATTTTGGCATACGAGCCAATGCCAGAAGGTCTGGGACTGACATGTTGTTTTTTATGAGGCTCGCTGCTGTCTGAGTCCATTGTTGTAAAAAATATGTTCTGTTCTCATTATGTACATAAGAATACTAAAACTAAATTAGTGGCTTAATTTCAGTCATAATAAGGACTGAAAAGCCTGTAAAACTTATTTTATTTGGATAAGTGTGATATCAATTACTTTTAAGTAACTGTTTAACCTTGTATAACTAAAAAACCTTACATAACTGTCAGAAAGAACACAACAAAAATACAAAGATACAAATCAAAAAACTTCATCAATTTAAAATAGTCCAATCGACTGGTCAATAACCCTTCGTTTAACAATACAGTTGAATACACATTACCACTATTCAGGTAGTAAAGATAGTGACAAATAAATTAACCTCCATTTTCCCGCATCCGTTCAATGATGGGCTAATTTACTAGATTGTTATCCGGCTAAATAATGAATGTCACGGGAGTCATTTCCAAGGGGTGTGATATTCCACCCCTATTGTGTCGATAAGGCTCGGTATTCATTGGTGTGTGATGTTTAGTTCACGTTGATAAGTATTCGAAGCTTTTGTTACAGTTAACATGGGAAGGTAATTAATTTATTGATGCTGGTTTGTGTTGTTAGAGTTAAATAATTTGTGGGTTTGGCAAATTAACTGAGTAACTACTAAATCAGTGTTTACATGCATTTACTAAATATTTTTTTATGCCTAGTTTTGTCTATGCGCTTATCTGCTAGTTAGATAACATTTTATTATGTAGGTATGAAGTTTAATTCCACCTATTTTATTCGTTTTAACCGTCACTTTTTATTCATTGTAAAACGTACAAACTCACATCATTTAAAATAATAATATGACAGAATTTTAAACGAGAAACAATTGAAAGCGAAATTTTCCTTGAAAAAGTAATATTTATTATATTTAAAATTACATTTGCTTTAAAAACAATACCTCAACTCAATTATTTAATATTGTTACCTGCAGTATAATATTTTTGACACGAACAGCCATACAAATACGTTGATGAGTTATTTAATCGAATTTTAAATTAACTTTTGGTTTATACCATCATTGGCAGATCAATCAAAATAGCTCCCGCCAACAATGCGACCGATATTTCACTGGAATGGCCTGGTTCCACGATTTCATTAACTTTAATAAGTTTGTCGTGCGGGAAATCATTTTGAAAATTTATTAAAAAAAATTCCGAAAGTGTCTTCTGATGGTTTGAAAAAAAATGTTACGGTTGCAAGAAATATGTGATTTTTTTTACTATTTACGCGTAAATACTATACTCATAAGCTTTTCAAAGAAATTATTTTATATAGTTCCTTTTTAACTCTCTGAATAACCAAACCCTAAAATATTAACTAACGTTTCTTCTTAATTGGCAATAACTTGAAAATTTTCAATCACCAATCATCATCAGTTTTAAACTACAAGTATTTTTTTTATATTCCCTTCCGTTTAAATTCCCATCTTCCATTTTATCAAATTGCTTCTCACTATTGTGAGAACTATAATTTTCACTAAAAAGTGATTTAACATCAAAGTGAAAAGTATTTTATAATAAAAATCATAGAATTGGAAACCACGATGAATGGTTGCTAAATGAATGGGTGTAATCAGGATTGTGCAATCGGGTCAGGGATTAAATCTCATTCCTCTTTTATCTGCATCTAGATTTATGTAATTCTGTAACGATTATTCATGTACATAATCTAGCTATAATTTGTTTTATAATATGTTAGAGAGTATTAAAAAAATAACTTTAAAGCCCATGGTTCTTACACTTTTGTTGAAGTTGGTTTGATTCAGACAAACTTAACCGAGGGGTCATTTTCTAACGCAAAATTTAATTCAACAACTTAAATCTTTAGTAACATTTAAATACCAACAGCTGATTTAATTGACGCAAAACGTCACTGTCCCATTATTATCTAGACTAATATCTCAATTTGAAGAAGTATTTGCCATCGACAATAAAACGCTGAAAAACTACAGCGCCATCTACGCCCACTAAAGAAAGAAAAACCACTAGTTGTTCTAATCATTTAATTAAACCTCTGTTTCTCCACTACAGTATAGCTACATATCCCACATCTCCAAACAACCTTTGCCTTTCGCCACAACCCCAGATTTTAAAGTACACCTGCGCCATTCATTACTAACTGACTCTAAACCAAAAAGATCTTACACAACACTGCAACAAAACTAAAAAAGCACCGTTTATTTACTTTGCAACAAAAAGCCGTTTCATTTTTCGTCTAGCAAAAGCTAATCACATTTTTGGCGAATGTTCAAACAATATTTTCAGTTTAAGCCTCCGACCGGGTCATGTTTGCTTAGCCAAATGTTTAGTGGTCTCAATATGTTGGTTTTCTGGCATTTCCGGTGGGATAATTACTGTCAGGTTATTACATAGATAAACTGTTAGATAGTCAACTGGTATGTTTAGACTATGGTTTATATAACCGATGGAGAGCATATGCGGAGGTTCTGTGCCAAACAAGTGTAAGCCATTTAATTATACCGTGACAGTTGCAGCCAATGAGCTTTGCAGTGAATGACGTTTGTAGACACAAACAATGCTTGCATGAAACGGTGCCGCTTATTGTTAAATGTAATATTTTTCGGGTTCTATATCTTAATTGAAGAAAGTCAACCCCTAATCGTTAAATCTTAACTTATAAATTTCATGAACTTTCCTACTTTAGAGTTATTCAGCTTTTATTCTTTGATTTCAAGTAAAATAATAATTGCACACTTTCCTTAATTATTTTTGAAGCAATTATAATTTAGTATTAAAATTCCTATAGCCCTTAAACTAATTCGCAATTACAACATTATATCGATATAATTCGACAAACGTATTGATAATGATTAGAGTTTAATGTTCAAGAACAACGTTACATCGAATATCATATTTCGGGATAAGACCTCAGGCAATTTATCATATCAGTTTCTCTGTTTGGACTTAAGCTTAACAATCCTTCAATTGATAGAATAATAATAAACGATAGTTGCACGTAATAAACTTACATTTTAACGAATTAAACTATAAGTAGTTAGTCAAATCAATTGTTTTACATTGAAAAAACGTTATATACAATGTAATACTCGTACAAACATAAAAGTACCTCTGCCTGAAGCACTTAAAAACAAAACATTAACACGCGAAATTCAATACATTCCATTTATATAACAGCTCAGCTTTTATTTTCTCATACCAACATGCACAATGCACCTTTTCAATAGTTGAAAAAAAGTACCTTTCAATAGATAAATTGATGTGTTTTCCCATGTTGTCCCACACGTTTCTAGAAGACGCAACCTCTATTCCGATTGCGGTTAGAATTCTGGTCACGAACGGCCATCCATTTAACTACGGGTAGGAACCAAGTGTTAGATTCGTTGCGACTTGTTTCTGGAGTCAACTGGTTTGTTTCAACACTTTTAAATTTTATTTAAAGACTAGCTTTCCGCCATGCGGTTTTACCCGCAGCTAAATGACTTTTCCCGTGAAAATGACACTTTTTCCTGTAGTTAAAAGTATCCTATTTTCATAACAATCAGTTCAGTTGTTTTTACGTGAAAGCGTACCGACATACACATTTTCAGACTTATAATAATGAAAAGTAAGGATATTCAACTGTTTTCTTTTTGGATTGTTTATTCATAGGTATATACATGAATACCAAAAGAATATTCAGTCAAGATATGGTTTTTAGACACATTAAATTCCTACAGGAAAATAGAAGCCCTAAACATTTTCAGCACTATACACATTTGCCGCACTATTTCTTATTTTTCTTTCCGTAACAAACAAATTTGAACAAACCATCTAGCCCTTTCTCAGAGAGGTATGACAAAATTCTTTACTTTTATGCCTCAAATGGGAAGATTGCCAAGCATAAAACATAAATCATATATCGAAAAGTTTTTATATTATCTGCAAGTTTACAAGTATTTGTCAAGGATAAACCGAATATTCTAAAACTACTTACATATTGCATCTTAGGTTTATCTTCCAAACAAGTTATTTTGAAGTCACCTTCCCAGCAAGCTTTTAATATTCAGCAGTTTAAAGTGTACCCAAGAGTATAAAAGAGGTGTGTGTGACAAGCCTTACTAAATAGCCTGGAAAGGTGACTTTCAAACTATTGTTGAAGAGAGCTTTTTGGTACCGACAGTCTTATGTTTTTTTTTACATAGATAAAATAGTTTTGTCCATGATTTTTCTTTAATATATTGATTTATGGAACGATTCATGCACACAAACGATTAAAAAACACTAAAAAATCAAAATATTTTAAAGAAATAATGTAAAAAAAATTACATAAATTCTGGCTGAAATGTTTTAATTCTCTACCTCTACTATTACACCCGCTACAATAATATTGAAATATTTATTTGGCCCTCACAAAGGGACAATAAAACGGTTCGTAGATTTTCCCTGAACACATATGACATTTTTAGCTGTCACCGATTTTAATAATAGTTGCAGCCCGATTCCAGTTTTCTATGAACTAACGCTTCCCAACAAAATAGGTCATACAATTTCGTATGCACACTACCGGCATATAGGTACGTGTCAACTATACCCCAAGATGAAATAGCAGCAACAGCTTGCATAAACTCGTGCATGCACTGCAAAATTTAATAAAACCTGCACGATATTCGAACATAAATCCAAAGTGTCTTTTATTTACTCCAAAATTGTAAACCCCTTTAGTATCGCTCTAAATATTTTGGTAGGAATGTTAAAACAAATTCGACAGTTCTGTCCTAACCAAATTCAGGAACATGCCTACAACAGAATGGACCGCAGACCAAAATAAATTATAACAAACCAAAAGTTTTGTTTTCAAAACGATCCCAAGTTTCGACGAAATGGTGAGTAAGGTAAGGAACAATAGCAACCACGCAACTTGGATCGGTACCTGTGACATAAATGGCTTTAAATGCTATTATATGTAAACAACTAAATACACCTAGGAACTGACTTATAAATACTACAGTTGCGGAAGTAAAATGGTTAAAATAAATTAAAAGAGGTTTACAACTCTCTTTCCCAAATAGTTATTTGGTTCCGCAAAATATGTTACGACGTATTTATTAGGTAACCTACATTGTTATATGATTTATCCATTAAGAGAAACCGCTAACCCTCTCTGAGCCAGCGTGGTGGATCACGGCTCAATTCCATTCAGTATCCAAAGAAAGAGTTCTTTATTCCATCGAGTAGGATGTAAATATACCTTGACTGATTTTATCATACCATTTTTTATTGTTTACTTAATTTCACATAATTTCTGATTGAGACAAACTCTACACGTAATTAATTACACAAATGGACTTCATTTGTTCCGATAATTCAATGAGCGATCCAACTGAAAGTTTTAACGATGTAAACTCCGAATATCCCTTCGAGGTGATGTCTATTAACTTCCACAAAATGGAAAGCTCTTTTGCTATTTTAGTTTTAGTAACAATCATAAAATTAATTGAATAATTTGATTCTCAATCAGTTTGGTATCTAATGTTTGTGAAAGGGAATGTTATATGTTATTATTTGCCTGAATCAATGATTTATATACCTACCTAGCCTTTAACTTTACCGGTTTTTAAAACACCTTCATTTTATTTTATTACACAACTGTTTTTTTACTTCTTTATATACTTCACACTTAGTACAGTCACGTCGCCAGGTGACAGACAATTTTGAATGGAAAGCTCATACAGTTACCCAAAATCGCTCTGAAAATGACGACGTTACTTCTTCGACCGGCAAATTAACCGAACGTTCAGTCACGAATTTTTGGAATACACTTGGAATAAAAATATAATCGAGCAGTTTTAAGAATAGTGAATATATAGAGTAAATTAATCTATACATATAATAAAACTAGAGTAGTGTTAATTCTGTACATTGAAAATAATTAAAAAAACAAGTAACCCAACAAGTAGCATCCCTATTTTACTGGATCGATAAAGTACCCAAAAATGTTATTTAAATTATTTATTTGTCTCTTTAAGTATCATGTAAAAACACCGGTCCGATTTCGATGAAATTTGGTATATTTTGATTCCCTCATTCACTCATTCACCATGCGAAATGGAAAGGGAAAGGGAAGTATGAACAGCTGAATTAAAATAAGCTGTACCTAAGTCAGTTGTATTTCAGAGTTATAAAAAAAACTGCATCAATATTGAAGGAGCGTCGTTGACTTAAGAGTCGCTGGATTTCGATCCCGGTACCAGTAAATACTCTTTATTATTATTATTATTATCTAGCCTGGTACAAAATTTACCTTTCCTAGAGAGGCTGAAAGTTAAAATTAGGGCTGATTTTTCAATTTTTAGATAAATATTAATTTAATTTTAAGTAGTACGTTTTTATTATCGTTTCATAAATACGTCAAATTAATTATGTTCGACTTACAATGGAACAAACCACTTGTCAGTGGAATAAGATTTATCTGACAACTAGCATTTGCCCGCGGCTTCGTGCGTGTTGAATGCGACGTAAAACCCCTTTCCCTATATCATGTTTGTTATTATACATACGTAATACATACGTAAATTCATTGTAAAATCAGTCCTAAGTAAAGTCAAGTACAAATTTTGATATTCTAAGCAAGCGCACGAGTTTATGTTCTTTATAGCTTTTTTATTTTTCTTTATAAAAATGGTTTGAACGTGACAGATCAGATAATTAATGACTTTGTAATTAAGTTTTAGGTAGGGTCTAAAGTTCAAGTTAAGTGCCAGGTAAAGACTTCAGACACTGATTATGATTTAATTAAGGCTGCGCTTTTATACTGGAGTTTTATTAGAAAAAAAAAGATTAAAGGTAAAATTTCGAACTTAATTTTAATTTTTCTTTTTTAAATACTACAAACTATTTATAAATAAAAAGTTATTTCTTAATAAATATAACGACAGTTACCAAAGTTTTATAAAATAAAATCTAATTTGTAATGGAGGGTTTTAATTAAATTGGGCTACATAAATCTACTTTGCTTTTGACCGAATTATGAACTTAAGATAAGCCAATTTCACAGCTATTCATTATCCGATACAGTAATTCTTAGCACGTTGCTGGCAGCAAACAGTAATCTTAAGCTTTTAAAAAATAAATTAAAACAAAACACACGCGTAATGAATAAAACAAAAAAATATTTATTCATTTATTTTGCTTCCAGCATTTTGGACGGGTGCCACCAACACACCATCAAATCACAGACAACGTAGCTTTATGTTCTGCTATTGTTTGATTAACTATTATATTTTATTTATAGCTTGCTCCATATACTACACCGTCGTCCCGGAAGCTATGTAATATACATGTGTAATCAAAACTGGATGCGAAAACTGTGCAGAGGGATGTATTTTTAATTTATCATCGTCCTCATGTAGTTTAGATAGAATAGGTTGAAGTTTACTTCCTTTTGATGGCATAAAAGCAGAAAATTACCAATTTGTTTTTTAATCCATTGTTCTAAAGAAATTAAATTCAAGCTGTCGGATTTTTATTCAATACATAGTTAAAAACTACACGTTATGGAATAGACATATTATATCCCCATCCCACATTTTGATCCCCCCATTTTATTAATGACAGTAATAAAAAAATTAATGGAAATAACACTTTTGAAAAATTGCTACATTTTTGAACTGTTACATAATTTAGTCCATTAGCCCGCCATAAACTAAATTACATCATAATAACGATATCAATGAACTTAGTCACAAGCCGCTATTCATCTCTGCATGCTATTGTGCTCGGGCTAATGTGCTGCTAATAATGGGTGACTGGCACAAACTTCACACTGTGTGTAAAAGTTATAGGGATTTTCTCTTTTGAGAGATGACATCAACTTTTGATACGAAAACCAAGCCTGTATTAAACTTAATATCTTAAGAATGAATTGAGAGAACTTTTTGTGCAAAATATACATAGTCGTTTTTCAATTTTTTTATCTAAGTATACTGCATTAGAATTTCATTTTGCATTCACGATCTTTTGTAACTTAGATAGAATATGAGCGATCATACAAAAATTAGCCTAGATACGAGATCAAGTTTGGAAATGGTCCAACATTTTATAGACACATATAAACTTAGATCCGCGCATTTGTTTCTTCCTACTTAAACCCTTGCAGCCAAATTTAATGTGTTTTATTATATTGTGTGATAAAGCAACAATTAAAAGTCTGTATATTCCTGCATCGTGATTATTTTCGGGATTTTTGAAGTAACCTTATAGGAAACATTTTTTTCTTTAATGAGAGGAATCAATAAAGAAAATTGAATACATATTATTTATAAAAAAGTAAGTATGGAAATGAAATTACAGTATGTGCGCTTACGCGCGCAGTTACAGGTGACCAAAAAACCATCAATACTAGGTAATTTAACTTTGTGACACCTACTTTTTTTCGATTATTAAGCAGCGAACATTTATTCTTAAACGTAATGTTGTCTAACTTATTACAAAATAAACCTCATGTCATTTCAGACTAAAAATCTCTCTACAACTTTTTATCCAATTAGGTTGATTCAGAAAAGTTTTATATCAAAATGGAGTCGTAACTCATAACGCGATCTGCCACAGGCTGCTGTGACAACATTGTTTTTAGGGATCAAACATATTTTTTAATAATTTAATCTTTTAAATACCTATACAAAAACAAAAAATACCTAGTGTAACACTAATTTGACAATTTCAATCACTTTTCTCAAGTTCATTTCATTTAAAAAGGCGTAGTTAATATTTTATAAATCAAGATAAGTTAGTGTAGTTCACGCTTAAAAGTATCTGCAAAGCAATTCTGTAACCGTCGAAACCTATCAAAAAACGTCAAAACGTCGGTTTGCTATACAAATAATGGTATTTTGATGGTTTAAGTCAGCGATGGGCAACCCGCGGCCCGCGGGCCGCATGCGGCCCGCCGACGTCTTCTTTGCGGCCCGCGAATGTATTAAAAAAATATACATATAAAATAAAATTTGACATAAAAAAAAAAAAAAAAAAAAAATAGCCATGTCCCATAGTTGAGCACAGGCCTCCTTCTCGGATAGCGAGAGGGTTTGAGCCGTAATCCACCACGCTTTCACATGTTTATTAAATTTAAAACCATTGAATTTTTTGTTGATATGTTATTATCACAAGGCCCGCCTTTGGTCGATTTTTTCACCATGCGGCCCTTGCCTGCTAAAAGGTTGCGCCCCTGCCTGGTTTAAGTAACTCGACAGTTACAGAATCGCTCCGCAGTTCGACGGAGCTAGACGTATTGAATAATCCTCATATCTAACCCCTATAAATTTGTAATAGCCTTCCTGCCCGTGGTTCCATTCGCAGTTGAATAGGTTTTTTAGTGGATATGTATGAAACATTAGAAATTTCGCACTAAGCACGAGTAGGATGACATAATATACTATCCATATATTAATCCATGTGACGTCAACTAGAAGTCAAAGTTCTCAAAATTGCCTTCAGGCTCTTGACATAGTTTCTGCAGAGAAATTGCTACCTTACTATATGTATTTAGATGTGTATCAATATATTAAAACTACCTTATGCATATATTACTAATTTAAGGGCTTGTTTGTTACTGTGTGTGCGCCACTGAGACGTTTTAACTTCAATTGTACTCTCTGACAAACGAAATACTATTTTACGTTTGGAAAGATCCAAGCCAAATTGATTCACTTACAGACCTCGGTTGACCACCAATTTAAGATCTACATAAACTCAACCAGACTACTTCAAAGTAGGTACGGAACCATCAAGCATCGTTTTAACCTACAACAATCTGTTTTCTTATAAATCATCGCCTACTTCACAACACCGATTTAGAGTCTAAATTCGTATTTGATGTGAAAAAAGTAAATTACATTCCCGAAGTTTTCGCTTTGTTCGAAACGTATCAATGGAGTTAATGTTCATTGTGCTTTATTGTGGGGTCGGGTAATGTTTCGTGTTTGCTAATTTACAAGCTTTTGGTTTGAACACGAGGACCTAATTACCCGTATTCATTTCGTTGTGGAATTCAAATTAATGAATTTACATTAAGGTCTTCACTGCAGGCCTAAAGTATGAGACGATCAAGTTTCTTAAAAGTACCACAACGGGACATTCAATATAAAATGATCTTAATACGTACAATTAGCATATTGCAGCGAATAACAATAAGTAAATAAAGCTATCTTCACAGTTACAGTTTTAAAATACCTACTAATAAACTACTGGGTGGAAATTCAAATTCGTGCTAACTTTAACCGTCTCATTTTCCTTGGAAGCGGAATCAAGAAACAGCAACTTGCTCCTGAAACTTATCTTATTCAAAAACTCACTTTTAACGGTATATTGAACTCTATAGAGTTCTCACGAAATTTGAAGTCGTTGATCTATGAACAAACTCACTCGCAAAGAGTACAAAATGTTTTCAAGATAATAATAAAACCATTTAGTCGTCGAAATAGTTTAACTTCTCGTATAGCGAAGTTGACTGAGCCGTAATCTAATCAAACCATAGGTACTGATATATTACTATGGATATGAAACTTTGGTTTGGCGACCCATGTTTTTACCAATGAGCACTTTTTATTTGCAAAATAATAATATGAATAGCGATAAAATATAAAAACTCGCGAGGATTGTCAACAGCGTGTTGACTAAATATTTAGTGATTGACATTATCTTCTTCGTCTTCATCTTACGTTGTAGAACACGCCGTATAATGCATATCATATGTATGTAACGTGTGAAAGCGTGACTTTACATAAAGCGAGTACCTCCCTATCTACGTTAGGAATATTCATTTCACACAAGATCTGTCGACTAGTTCCATGGAATCTAGCCTTAGCTATAATTTAATTTGTATGAGGCCAGACATTTTCGTATTAATATTCCAAATTTTCAACCGAGCGCAGTAGGTTATCGAAATTATGTGCAGTGTTATTAAAGTTAGAAGTGCTACTAAATAAATACTTTATGACTTGGGATTCAATTTAAAATTTGGATGGACACAAAATTAGGTTTTGTTTTTATGTACTGCATTTTAAAAAAATCGGAAAAGTCAATTAAAAACGTTGTTGAATTTTAACACTCCCTTTATTACGAAGATAATAATAAACATATGAGTAAAGTTTATGTAGCACAGCCAGCTCATTTTGAAGTTCTCTTAAAGGATTCTATTAGCTGATGCGCAACTACGCAATATTTCTGTGATTGTTAAATATTTGACGTAAAGATGGCTCGATAAAACATCGACAGTAGGTACTAACTTCTAACTTTTTTTCAGTGAATGTGGTAATTACCTTTAAATAGAGATCAATGACCTGTCTAATACTATTTAGATAAATCTAAACAATGTATGAATAATTAGATAGTTTTTTCGTCTCCTTCTGATTGGCTAAAATTCATTCATTTACATAATTAGTAAATTTTTTGTCCCTAAACCAGCATTAGCTATCATACGTCTTTTTTCGTAAGTGCCAAAAAACGCTTTAAAAAAATCAATTAAAATTTTACCTAACCAGAAAAACACTGCGATGATTTACCGATCGATACTTAGGAACTTACGATTCATCGTATTTAGCAACCGAGCCTTACTTAACGTTATATTAGACCATTTGTTCTGATTTCATGAGTATAGCTTAATCAGTATCCGTCAATATACCGGCGGATTATCATTACTCCTACGTTTTATTGGGGTTGTGCTCTGCTAGCTTTGGAATTCTTCTGTTTGTGCAATACAACAGAAGTCGAAAGATTGCAATTTTGTTGAAACATTATTAAAAACGTTGAACAACAAAAATGCTGGGATGGAATAACTTTATCAACTGCGAAATATTTTATATTATATTGATTTCCTGCCAAATACAGAAAACTTTAACGAAAAAACTGCGTTATTTTGGTTAATATTTAGATAAAATATAGACTATGAAGTGGGATACGTACATAGAGATAAAACTCGTTCCCACGGGGAATATCATTTACCCGCGGCAAAAAACTGCAAGATGGAAAGACAGAAATGAATGATTATTACTCGATTTTTTGTAAATTATTCAAAAGCTACTTGTAATGACTATAATACAGAACAAGCACATGAAGGGTTAGTATAATATCCGTTGGTATACGCAAATATTTATAAATATAGCCTTATATAATCTTAATGTCGCAGTTTTACTATTGTAAGTACTTAACAGAAATGAAGCTGTCAATGCTTTGGTAAGGTCATACAGCGATTCCATCATAGGATTAAATGAATGACAGGCGGACCGGAACGCCATGATTATTTTACGTCATATCCAGGTACAGAGATTGTTTTTGCGTCATGTAGGCGGTATCAATATCAAGCATTTCTAATCAAAATCTAGACTAGATTTTTTTATTTTATTTATTTATTAAAGAAACAGACTTTATTATTATTTATTAAAACAGATTAGTAGAGATAGATGGATAGAGTAGTGAACGTAACTTAAACTTTAGTTTACTAGTGGAGTTATGAATAGCATTCAGTTAAGGTCACAAAAAAACTCATCTTCCTTCTATTCCTTCTTTCCATTTAATAGTATTACGAACCCAAACTCAAACACAATAAGTTAATTTTTTATTTTTCTCTGTTTATTCATTCAACCACGCACTTAATGACTTTCAAGTTTAATCGAACGCGTAATCACCAATCCGAAGTCCCGCCCCCCTCGCCCCGCGTCGTTTGCAGTCGCCATTACTACCTACGTGCATACAATTTACCACTTTTCTATCCCACGCTTTGTTGTTCTGCTGACGTTTGAAAAACTCCTCCTCTCGCACTGAACGAAACGAATTCATTCGGAGTAACTTCAGTGATAAAAAGTGACAAGAAAATATGGTATTTGTCTAGCGCTTGCTGAGTTGAGCTTTACGGATTTCATAAAAGTAGATTAAAGTACTAAAATATAAAATTGCTTCTTGTACTGTTTTTGAGTTTGTATTTAATAAATTCATTATATTGTAAAAATGAAGTATATGAAAATCAAAATCAGTTACAACGTTGATGATTTATGAATCGCTGAATAATTTAGGTAAACGATTCAACCTTATAATCGAAAATCTGATTATTTAACGTGCATAATATGTGAATTCCGGAATATAATGCCGGAATTTAAGGTAACGAGCTGACCACAAAACTTTATGGTTGTGATGCTGAAAGGAATGTATTGAATGAAATAATAATATGTAATAATAAATCATCAAACTACCACATGGACAATGAGTGCAGTATACTTGTATTATAAGTACCACACAATGAACGAGAGAAACACCTAGTCACACCCAGACATGAGCCAATTTTCAAAATACTATTTTACTTATTTGGCCCGACCGGGGAATCGACCCCGTGACCTTCCGCTTAACAGTCCGGTACGCAAACCACTGGGCCAGAGAGTCCTCAAAAAAAGTCTATATACGAGAGGAAACTCACATGGAAGTGGTAGAGTCTAGCTGAGTGTGGCTCTGTCTGCAGCGATTAGTGGGCTGACTCGACCGGTGAAATACCACCGTCGCACAGAAAACCGACGTGAAGTAGGGCCGATGTTCCTGCGTTTCGTTCGGTGAGTGCGGTATCCCAATTTTGTTAAAGGCTCAGCAACACACCCCCAACACGCAGTGTTGCGGGTAGTCATGGGCGGCGGTGATCACTTACCATCAGGTGACCCGCGTGCTCGTTTGTTCCCTATACATACCATAAATGCATAACATAAAAAAAAATGGTTGGAGGATTTTCCACCATGTGCATCCACCGACTTGCAATGAGTAATTATAGCTAAATTACGTGTTAATCCATCTCGTTATCCAAGAAAGAAGCCTGTGTTTAACTTGTGGGACGTATACATATAGGCTGTAGTTATTATTTTACGAAGAAGAGCTGGCCTGCTGTTTGATTGGTGATAAGGATTATCGTACTCAGTGCTAGTGCATGTAGTAAGTAGGTTGTCTAGAAGAGATCGCTCCCAGCGATATGACTGCCTGTTGATTGACCTGTGACTTTTTAATTTTTTACTTGTATGTTCAACAAGTGTAAAATAAATAAATAAATTTGAGAGGTTACGCGCTCACGAGTAAGTACCTACTACTATGCTATTCTGTAACTCAGTAGCAATCTATTTGAGTTAAATCTAAAAATTAGATTTAGAAACTGTCTAACACACGTAAGAGCCTTATAACTAAATTACAACGCTTTTCTTATGTATCTAATTAAACGTTTCATTATGTGTCACTAAAAATAAAGTTCTGAATTGAGTCGTCATTCCACTCCTGCAAAAAAAAGTCAGTCATAAACCATTAACGGTCGCAGATAAGTCCACAAAACATTACCACAAACTACAACTGAACTGTATGGAAATTAAACCGATTCGAGTGGATTGCTGATTCGCACTAATAAAGTAAACTGTGGAAAAGCATATAAATTTAGAACGTACCCACGTTTTAAAAATATCGTCTGTTTCTCGGGGTCGAAAAGTCTCATTTAATTACACGCTCCAAGCTCTTGGTTATGTGCCAACACCACATCCTAAATTGTTATGCTTTTCAAATTCAAACCATATTGCGTAACTATTACGGATCAATTTATTTTTTAATCGTCCACTTGAAACATATTAGTATATGTTTCTAATAACACTGTGATAGTTATTATTTTTCAGAATTTATGAAAACAATTTAAAGAAATTGCTCCCCGTGTTTTATCATAATCAAAAACATAAATGTATACCTACATTGAATAAATTAAATTATTAGATAACAGTTCATACCAATATATACCAATAATAACAAGTTTCCAATTAGAGGATTGAGCCTTGCGTTACATTCCTGTTAGCAATGCCAAAAATCGTTTTCATTTTGTTTAAAACCGCTTTTTTCAA
The DNA here is from genome assembly GCA_916618145.1 of Emmelina monodactyla. Classification (NCBI taxonomy): domain Eukaryota; kingdom Metazoa; phylum Arthropoda; class Insecta; order Lepidoptera; family Pterophoridae; genus Emmelina; species Emmelina monodactyla. The sequence continues at coordinate 2,706,295 of OU745300.1, forward strand.
TGAACGTACACAAAATGAAATTACCTGCACAAAACCCGGCCATTCGTAGTCTATTGAGTTACCACCTATATTGTTCCGGAACGATAAATCTTTTGTTTTTTAATCGAAACACCAGTTGCCAGTATTATTTTAATATTCAGGTTTATAATTTTACTAGCTTTTACCCGCGCGGCTCTTCACGCGTTAAATTCGGAGTAAAAATCCTATATCTGTACTTTGTAATTATACATGTAAGCCTTCCTCTTGAATCACTCTATCAACAAAAACCGCATCAATATCCGTTGCGTAGTTTTTAAGATTAAAGCATACATAAGGACATAGAGACAGAGAAGGCGACTTTGTTTTATACTATGTAGTGATAATATAACAGTTTTTTACGGTAACTAAACTTCTATCTTTTTCACTTTTGTTATCTACTCACTACCATGTCTGGCCAAAATCTTTGTACCGCAGAGACTGAGTAAAATATTAAAAATAACTGCGTTATTATTAGTACCTATATCATAACGGATTATTTTTTAAATGTACACTAAATGTACAGCATGTATTCACGTAGAGTAAAATATTAAGTCAGCGCAGCACAGTAGCGCTTTTAATTGTTTTCTATCCAAACCTATGCATGTGATGTGTTCTTAGCATAGGAATTCATTTTTTTATGATATTATATGCACTGCAATATTGAATCTATATTTTTACCCATTTTGTTAATACTCGAATTTTTCTTGTCTACCTCCAGAGGAGAGTGATATATTTTCATTACGATGAACAAATTTTGACATAATTTATCAACATTTATCCAAGCTTATGACTTTAACGTTAAAGTCTTTGTACTCAGGACTGAAATTTTTTACCACCTCAAAGTATCTATAATATTACCAAATATTTGTCGGATATTTTTGTTTCAATATAATTTAGCAATTAATTTCAAGAATTTGTAATTAACGTGAAAACCCACTGAGACAATGTTGCTGTACTGAATTTTTTTCATACAAGCGATATTCCATTACAAAATTAGGGCAATTTATTATATAATAATACGTTGGAATTCTGCGAAGAAAGTAATTTGAGCGTTGTGGCGGCTTTTTAGAGGTCGCGCACAAAGGAGGGGACTCGTTAAAAGAAATTGTTAAAGATAGAATTTATGGACATTTTATAACTTAATAATAGGTACATGTTACGACCGTACCATTAATATGGTCAAAAGTCGCTATTTAAAAATAATCTCTGTGATACATAAAATTCAATACACTAGCGATCATGTCAAAGATACTTTGTTTATCGAGAACCCCCCTTTTCGCATAACGTCGATTGTTCTAATATCGTTATGACTAACAATTTTAGGACAATCGACGTTATCGATCATCAAAAAGCATAACACTCAAGTCGCATAATTTTTCTTTAGCATAACTTTCAAAAGGCGCTTATAATAAATAGTCAATTGGCATATTATTATTAAGCATTATTAGGTAGTCCTGAAATGCTTTAGTATATATTTTTTTGTCATACCTAACTGTAGTAAAACCAAATTTTATTTGGCATATTATAGGTCGATCGTATGAATTATTAAAATTATAATTTTCGATTTTGGATTGCACTGTTCATTCTCATTATTAAAATAATAGGTAGGACGACGAGCGAAACAAGAGGAGTGTAAGGATCAATGGTGACCACACAGTGCGCAAGCCGAGCGAGCAGTTCTTTTTTAACTAATGATTACCAACAACAAAGTAATGAAGATATTTTTTGCCAAATTTTTTTTATTTTAAAAAATACATTGTAATTTAGAGTAATTTATGCGAAAGTTTTGTTTTTTTATTACTATGGGTTTTAAAACTATGACAGACAATACTTAGGACAAACAATTTTAGCCTTTATGAAATTATGCCTTTTAATATTATGCGTTATGATAATATGCGACGTGATGATTATGGGTTTAAAAATTATGGATTATGATATTATGACAACAAATGTTATGTTTAAAAAAAGAGAGCCTTGTTTATGATATGGACTTATACTGCAAATCTTATAACTAATGTAGAGCTAGATTCTAATTTTATATGTTGAAATTGGCAGTTAGCTTCTTTATCTCGCTTCATATCTTTTCCAATCTAACACCCAAGTAAATTCAACTGAACGTCGAGCCTTCGAGACGAGATCATTCCACGTTATGACGTCACGTCACATTCTGATTTGACAACAAAATTTTATAAGACCATTCCGTTATCGCACCTCAGCAGCGTGCCGCACGGGGAACTAAATGGAACGATTTTTTTAAATAATACTTCTGACTACCGCGGCATGCCTTAGCTTGTGTCAAAGCTATTTGTAAAGAGATGAAAAATAAGCTTGGTATGGATATAAGTATCAAGCTGCATGCGTTTATTGTTCTAGCCAAATAGTACATCAGCAATTGAACAGGCCCGGGATTATAGGAGAATAGAAGAAATAGGTTTATCGTGTATCAGCCTTTCCCTTCAGGTAAAATGATAAAGTAACGTAAGACGCTAAAATAAATAAGAAAGATATAAGTAAGTCTAAACAAACAGTTTTTTTCTAAACTTGGATTGTTTCATACCACTATATTCTTCTTTAAAAATATTTAAACCTACCTCAAAAAACATACCTTACATAAAGAATGTCGTAAATAAATCTTGACGATAATACTAACATTCTCCACAAGTTAAATTGTTCCAGTCTACGGCTACACAAGTTGAAGTGGAATTGAAATGCACGCAGATATAAATAAATCTGTGGCTATAGAAACTCTGAAACTACCTTCAAACTGTCAGCCGTTTGAATTGTATCTGAAATTGGAACACCGCTTGTTCGAAATATGACTTTGTATATCGTGCTAAATGCCAAGCCACGGTTTGGTTTCGAAGACATATAGGAGGTAAAATCGGATTAAACAATTGTTTCTCTCTTAAGAATTAAAATGCAAGCAGTTACATAATTTAATATACGAATTACGAAGTTACCTACTACAAAAGACAGAAGAACCTAGTTTTTGGGACAAATGAATATTTTACTCGTTAGCTAATGGATCAAATAATTCTTATCACAAACCACTTTTTATTGCCTTAACTGAGAGACGTTTGAGTTTGATTTTTAAGTTTACAAAGACGAAAAAATCAACACCAAAGAAACGTACAGCGTTTGATGCTCTTATACAGGAGAGAAGACGCCAAATTCACATAGTAATTAGAAACCTTCAGACTGTACTCCCGACTCAGCAATTGCTAGTGTACAAGTTTAAGAACAGGCCTAGGGTAAAGTCTAACCACAAACATAAACTTCACTATTCCAACACAGCATTTGAGCCTCACATCAAATAACCCCGGTATACCCACACCGCAAATGACTTAAGTTTCTTCGGTTCATTTTATGATATTTCTCGCAAGTTTGGTCCTTTTACTTAAATAGCTACAATTTGTCTGAATCACAGCAAATGAAATATGCAAGTCGTCTCAACTTCTTTAAATGGAATGTCTGGAGAATTATATTTTAAAAACACGAGCGCAAAATGAAAAATGGAATAATACGAACTTAAGATTTGAATATCTGCGCTAAAGATTTAAAATTTAAACAATTTGTTGTTTATATTATTTTTCTGTTGTGTTATTATTAGTTTTTGGTTTCAAAAAACAATCACAATCTTTTTATACCAAAATTAACATTTATATTGAATCCATTTACAATACAGATAAATTATTCAATAATTTTATACCAGCCTTAGCGTAAAAAGATATATATTTTTGTATTCTGCTTTCAGATATCACAAAATTTCTTTTCAAACTCATTTTTAATACTGAAAGTGTCTTTGTCCTTTCCAAATATTCAAGTCGTAAAAGATTTATCTACTACTAAACTAACCTCTAATACCCCATGAAATATTTATATCTTTCCGCCCGAAGTGGGTTAAGCAACTTTGTCGCACTAAAAACTGCTTTATTTAGCATTGCTTATCTTTATGTTTAATAATACTCGCACACGCATGGGGACTATTTTATGAATAAATAAGGGTCCTACAACCTTTACACCCAATGTTTAAATATTAAGTTTCCCTAAAAGGTACGTAATAAGGCGATAATAGTGCGCGCCTAAAGTTTATCTTAAATATGCTCGGTTATTAAAGGAGATTATATTTGTACGCACTTCAGCCTATTGTGAAAGATATTTCAAAGGTAAAGTAAGAGACCATTGTCTTTAGAACAATCTTATCGCCGAGCGTATGAAATTTCATGGAATGGGCCAAATGCATGAAGTTTAATGTTAGAAGTTCCTACTCGTTACGTTTCTCTTGTTCGCATATATTGTGTTATTATTTAGATATGACCTTCTCTTACCTGAAAACTTTGTTAATATTCTGTTTAATTTATAATTTGCAAAGTTTTTAAGCACTTAGTTAATCTTGTATCATATGAGTAAGTACATACCACTCAATAAAGTTAACATCAAAAGCCCTGACAAAATGATGATGAAATACCTCGAATACACTACGATTAAATTAATATTTATTTAAGTAATAAATAAAAATATAAATCCGATATAATAAAAGAGAACTTATAGTACCCGAAACAGTTTCTGCAAGACGAACGGGCTGAAAAAAGCAATAAGTGAAAAGGCCTGGAAAAGTGTTCGGGTTTATTCGCGCCGATCTATCTTGAAAACTCTACAAAATGCCCCGCGGCCGGGACAAGTGGCCCCTCGAGAACAAGTCGGAAGACTTACAACAAATACATTAAATGCCAGACAACTCTGCACAAACGTACAGACACGCCAAACGCAAACACACACAGAAAACCCAGCGAACTTTATACCAACTTTCTATACGACCCTGCTAGTTTGTTTATTGAGACTGTGCATGTGTGAGTCACTTCAGTTTAAGGCGATTCTAAAAGAGAGTCCCTACTGCAGACGTTTGGTGTACTTACAAAATCCGTACGAATTCAAGGCTTAGTCGTAAATAATTCAAGAGACAGGAATTAACAACGTAATTCGGATTTTAACAGCGCCGTTAAGACGTGATCTTTGAATGAAGAGGAAACTGGGGTAATGTTGCACGGAATTATTAACTGCTTGAGCGCCTTTTTTATAACAGGAGCACCTATTTATTATAGTTAGTTTTAGTTAAAATAGTATAGATAGAAGTTTACATCATAATAACTTTTTATTTTGGATTCTTTACTAATTACTACTTTTATTTTGAAAATATCCAATGTTAATTTGCAATAAAGCTATGAAACAAACCATAAAACAGATTTTAATTATATTTATTCAATAGACTTCTACATATTTATCTTAAATTCAGAACTGTTCGTAACTTTTTGTGAAGTTTATCTTTCGAGTAAAGTCAATATTATTTTCAAATTTGATTGCCTTATATAGCAATGAAAATAACTGTCTTACAAAATAAACTCATTAAATATAGAAGGAAAGTTTTGGCTTTCAAAATTTTGTCTTTTTTGTCTGCAGCGATTACTGGGCTGACTCGACCGGTGAAATACCACCGTCGCACAGAAAACCGACGTGAAGTAGGGACGATGTTCCTGCGTTTCGTTCGGTGAGTGCGGTATCCGGTGCCCAATTTCTCAAAGGCTAGCAACGCACCCTTAATGCATATGTAATTGTGGGTGTATATGGGCGGCAGTGATCACTTATCATCACGAGACCCGCTTGCTCGTTTGCTAGATTCTCTCAAAAAAAAACACATTATGTTATAATTACATATGTACCCTTGAACAACCACCTTTTTAAATATGAGGTAAGAAAGCAAACGAAAAAAAAATCGTCACAATGACTAACGTTTGGGGGAAACGTGAAAGAGAATAAAAGAATTGAAACTGTATTCAGCTTTATATTTAAAGCATAAAAGTGAGTTTAAAGTTATGTGCTCACAGTCCGAGCACGAAAATATGACTGAGTCTGGAAGGAAGCTGTCAATATCTCATTGTTTCTTCTTTAGAATCTATTTGAATAATATAAAACAATAGCTGCCAGTATTCCAGCAATAAGTTTCCTACATAGTGCATATGCACATTACATTACATCTTATGCTTTAAATATAAAGCTGAAAACGTTTCAATTCTTTTATTCTCTTGCACGTTTCCCCCAAACGTTAGTCAATGTTATCCAAAATTTCACTATAGTTTACATCAATTTGTCGTGACGTAAGTAATAGGGTACTTGACTTGAACTAACGATATAAATCATCGGGCAGCCGACGCAATTTCACAAATGATAATTCAAGACCTTAAGGAAAACTTGCTCCAAGTTTAGTAACTGTTCATCCCCAAAATTATTGTAGTTATTGTGTAGACAAAACTTACTTTGTATCTCCTTAGTTATTTTAACCGAACAATTGTTAACAAGCAAAAGTTAGAGCAAGATAAACTATAGGGCAAAATGTGAGTAAAGTCATTTTCATTAACCAATTTGTATGATTGTTTCTTATATTTTTTTACTGACTCTAAGTTTACATTAAGAGACTTTATTATGACACGTAAATATAGATTAAATAGTTCGGCTATGTAAATTTAGCGAATTGCCAAAACTACCGCATACATACCGCATTAATACGAAGTGCTTAATTTATTTTGTTATTGAAACGTGCTATATCTGTATTGTCAAAGTTAATTTTATTTATTGGAATTTTATTTGGTGCTTATTATTTTTAAAATAATAAAATAAAAATTCTACAGGTTTCCCTTTTAATGACTAAGTCGGTGGAAACTTACTTTATTTCTTTATGATATTGATTATGAGGGTAGGTTCCCATAAATAGGTATCATACAATTATAAACTTTGGCTTCATATAAATATAATTTCGGGTAATATAAATAACAAAAAAAGTGTTGTTTTATTTAATCAACTCAGTTGATTTAGTTTTTAAAATTATCATTTTTTTGTAACTTTGTCGCTTCTCACTTTCAAGTAACAAATTTCATGTTCCCCGTATCTTAATTCAATTCCTACAGTCCCCCCACCTCAAAACCTCTCATTTACCTTTTCGTTAGTACATTAATCCTTGAACCAGTACATCCAGCCATTCCAATATCTACTTCGACCGACACTGGAGCACTCTGCGGTCGACGACCGGTTTCTAAGTGAAAACAAATGTGCCCTCACTGGCGCAGCCGGCAATTTATTCAAATAAAACAAAATAGGGACTTTAGCACGCGTGGCGTTAAAAGGAATAGTCAAGTGGCTTTGGGGGAGTTAGAGCAAGGTCATCACTCAGGAGCTGTGAACCAACATGGTTGGTTGTGGGGAAAAAGGAATCGAGTTACTTAACGAATTTATATTATGTAACAATACATATATGCAACTGTAGATCAATGTTCCCTATTTTCGCATAGTTACCTACAAAGTAATATATATTGAACAACAGTATATTGTTGCTGTAGGTGGTTTTCTGTATAAAATTGGCTTATTAATAAACTATGTATCAAATAACAAAATACATAATCCGCTTCGATTTCTACTTTACCTATAAACAAGAATATCGAAACTATTCCGTAAATAACTTTCAATAAGTGAAAGTCAAATTATTAAACAAACATTTAATTACCTTCCAACTCCGTTCACACATAGAAAAGTTACAAATGGCTGCCATAACTCCACGTTAGCGAAGTCTCGAAGAGATTTGCAAAAAACATAACTCCTTGTGTTTTGTTGCTCTTTTACGCGATGAGTATAGAAAATAAAGTGGCATGTCTGCGGAAGGCAGTAAACCGCGAATGAATATCAAACGATACACCCTCAAGAACGTCATAAAACATATAACGAGTTCACCGATTTTATAACTTTTGGGCACCACCCTTCCGAACCCTACTTGTGTGAATGCGGGGCAATGGATCGTATTAAATTCAGTCAAGAAAGTTGTGTGTCGATTTTTTTTAAGTTGCCTAGCGATTAAACCAAAGACTAACGCGTTAAGTCTTAGCTATGTTTATTAAAGTAACTTGTTTATTAGAAAAGATATTATTGTATAATAATAATTTTAACTTTTTAGCTCACCAAAACTACTACGAGCAGACTACGAGCTAAAAATAACCGCGAATTTTATTTTTATATTTCGCTAAATACTTTTTTAAACTAATTCAAATTTAAATAACTCTCACAGAACCTCTACGTAATTGGTCGTCTATTAATATTCCTTAAATACAGCTGTGATAATACTGCGATCGATTGTGATTGGGGCAAGATAAATAGGGGTCCTCGTGATAATGTGAACATCCATCATAGTTACCGGCACATTGTACGAGAGCTTTGGAGAGTAAGGCAGAGGCGGTAGCGGGCTATTAAGTAATGGTGGAACACAACGCAAGAATTTCTACGCACTAGCTAAGGCACTCATCATAATACTTCGCCAAGACGTTCAAGTAACAGACAACCCTCTACCTATATACCTACGGAACTACTTTCATGTAATATTTATATTTACCTTGATATACCAGTAACTAAAGCTTTTATGTTCTACTCTAAGTTCAAAATACAATGTGACCTAAAAAACGTGTTGAAAAACGAAGCAACCGATTAACTTATAAACTAGACCACACTCCACGTCTTTAATATATTACAGGGAATGGAAACAAATTCACAATAACGATATTTGCACGGAAATCCTTACTGCTTTACCTGTTAATAGTTTTCCTTTCCTACAGTACCTTGGAAAGGTTTTTATTCGTCATTCAGATTTATTTTCATGATTTTATATATGAGACGTTATAAAATAAACGTAACAAAAATTTGCTTTTGATGCAATATTACACAGATTTTTGTATCAATAGTTTCTAAAAGGAAGGCAGCTTATGCACTTCTTCACTTTTATGAGAACTACTTTCGTTTTAATATTGCACCAACTGTAAGTACTTAAGAACCTTTTAGTAGCACATATGTATTGAACTACACATATGGAATATGACCCAAATATGTATTTTATTTAAATTCACATTAATGATAAGAAGATTTTCTTCACGTTCGACTCTAAAAGTCATTTTTAGACGTTATGTAAAATCATCGTTCTTAATTTAAAAACTCTAAGTAAATAAGTCTTCATTTAACAGTCGATATTTTGAGATTTAAAATTTAACAAAGCCGTAGTATGTATCACCGTTTTCTTTGACTTCGATGGAATTATTCCTTAGAGAAATCTATCTGACTGAATATTTACTTGAATCCGTAATAGGCGAAGCCTTTGTATACCTATATATCCATTTATATCTATGTAATTTCTATAGACTTAAGCAATTGGAATTTTTGATGTGGGCTTACATTTTTCATTACTAGGAAGGCATTGTATTATTTACAAATTCAAGTATGTAGATAATGAAGCAATGGCGGTCCGACGGGCTATTGTATTTAAATATTATCAAATATTATTCTAGTTTAATTTAGTATAACAGTTTTCCACTTTTGGTTTAAATGTGGGTTAGAATACTAAGATGAGTAGAGTTGTGTGGACAACAACTTTTGATAATTAAAAAACTTATTGCGGATACCCAAAAAACCATATATATTTTACACTGTCATTAAAAGTCTCTTTGTAATAATAAATATCACTTACATTTGTTTTTTAACCATAGTTAAGTATTTTTAAGGAAGGCGAACTCCAATGCCTGCCTATCAATGACTGCGTAGTTTATTTCACCCCTGAGGGTCGCTTCTAAAATTGTAAACAGGTAAATATAACGATATTGTACTAATTTATTATTCTTTTCTTCGAAATATTAACCTTCTCGCCGGGTTATTTCCGTTGTTTGTTATTGTTTGAGAAGGTGAGTGCTCTACCGATTTACACATTCTGGTTTTGAATAACAACTTATTCTCTTTGAAAAGTGTTGACAAAAGAAATATTTAAGATTGAGTCTTTATTTTGTTTACTAAATAATAAACTGTTTTTTCAACCATAAGAAAACAATTTTGATAAAATACTAAAGAAATACAAACTTAACGTAAAATACTCGTATTAAGTAATGTTGTTTTTCTGCTTGGTTTGACCAAACATTTTTAAGCAGAAACCTTGTAGGAATTCGTTTTAGAGTTGATTTCAGCAGGAATCGTTATAGATTCCGTTTGCTCGAAGCAATCCCTACTTGTGAGGCTGTGTCAACATTTAAGTGGCCTCAAAACCTCTTCGTTTTGTGCAATTCCCAAAACCTTTCGATACAGTCTACCACACTAAACTTGTTCTCACTTATACACGAGATTTGGTAAGTAAAGTATGAAAATCGTGGGAGAGTGTACAGATCACATCCAAGGCAGTGTAAATACGATATGTTTACCTGCAGGTACAATATACAGAGCGAAATAGGATTATTCGATAGTTCGGTGACAAGTCAATAAGGTAGGCACTTGACTTTTAGAAGGAGCTTGTTCAAAAAGGTTTTTCTACACTTTAGTGACACATAAAACTTTTATGCGTTAAAACGGTTTTATTCGTTAAATTTAACATATACGCACTAACGTGACTACTACTTAACTCGTTTAACATATCAGAGGCAAACAGGTCATCATTAAATTGTATCGTTTTGTCTATCATATTTCAAGCAAAAAAGGGTCTCAAAGGGACGATGGGTGCTTCAGCATGATTAGTGGTTTAGAGGTAAGGGTAATATTTAACTGCAGTTTTAAATGTGTATTGCTTGCCAAGTTAAACGGATACGGCAAAAAAGAAAACTAAGCGGTTGTTCGACTATTTGGCTTGGAATTATTTTATTATATTTCTTTAGTAAGGATCGATATGTTTTCTGTTGTTATTAAAAATGATCAAACTTGCTTGAATATATAAATAGTGTTCACCCGTCTCGTGTCATAAGTTAACACACTGGTCACAGTCGCCACAGTGTAATTACGTGTGCTAGTTACTTTGATTTTTCAGATCTATACTAGTAGCTTCTAAATATTCGTTTTCAATTTTAATGAAAAGAGCCTTTTGGTAAGTAAATGAGGTAGATGGACAAAAGTTTCAAAATAGAGTATTGTAAAACCTACATATTATATAGAAAATGTATAAGACGTAGGATACGGAACATAAATTCCAACACGTTTTCAAAGTCCTCCTTTTTTCCGGTACGTTTTCTCAGTGCTGTATAGCCATAAACCATTCTCTTGCCAACAGTGAGTGTTCCCAATCTCAGTAATGTACAGCCAGCTATAACGGCCTCATGATAGCTGTTTATTTGGCAATTCCACACTATCTCGACGTGGATGCTGCTCTATGTTGAACTATTGTTCTGCAGTAGTATGATAAAAAAATTTGTATGTTTAAAAGTTTTTTTTTAATGTTTATTATATATCATAAGTGAATGCTAAGCCAGTTTAAGGGGAATAAATATTCGCCTAGTAAGTTAAATTAGTTAGTTACTTGATCATGTTTGTATTTGCTTCCGATAGATAGGTACCTATAGAAAAATATATGCCAATAATGCCACTTTCTGTTTCATCCCTATTTAGTCTGCTTATCTTTTAGAAAAGTTCCCATTTACATGGAATTTTTTAAAAAAGTTCACCTACAGATTTATTTTTGTTCAGTTGCTTACAGAACTTTTTAGATTGATTTTGTAAAGAAGTCTATGAAGCTGCTTGTAAAATTCACTTTGGTGCCTTGACTTGCATTTATTTTAAAGGCTAGAGATAGATAAAACAATTTACCTTTAAAAATAAATACGAACATGAGAACCAGCAAAAAACTTTAATCTTGACCACTGTAACGAACGCGGATTACAACGCTCGCACACATTTAAGCCGGCAGTACAGCGAGACCACCCAATTTGTTTGCGGTAGGTGCAGGTGAGCGAGTGAGGAGCCACGTGAGCCGGCTTAATTGTGCTAACTGGATTAACTTATTATGGCTCACTAATGAAGCGTCACAGGCAAAGTAGTAGGTACAGCTAGAGTAAGTAGGAGGCGTGCGTTTTAGCATTTTATTTTGTTTAATTTAATAAAAGGGCACTATAAAAAATTAGTGAAGAGCAATTGACTTGACAGTAAAACAATTTTTATTGAAAGTGCGTAGCCAAAGCGTCACAGGTTTTTTTGTTGAATTTGACTAGAGACTACACGCTAACAATGAATGGATTGAACATTTTCGAATTACATATTTAGATTTTTTAACTGTGCTAGTAAAAAAAAACCTAATTTCTTTTTAAACTTTTACCAATTTATCTTTTGATTTTATTTCCCATGTTTTAATGTATTATACAACTAACTAGGTCTATCCGGTAAAAAACCAACCTTATTAAAACATCAGTATAACAACCCATATTAATTTTACAAGTACTCCCTGTGTATCCATACCCCGCCCGCACCGCAGTCCCCAGTACATTTTTGACTGTGTCATTCTGTAAATAGCCCGAGGGTATCGAAGCCTGTCAAAGGTACAGGTATCGACGCTTTGTACTTCCAGTCCTAAATAAAGCCTGAAAGGAAGGTGTAATGAAATTGGAAATGCAAAAGACTCGTTGTGAATAAAGTAGTTATGTGGCAGATGGTTCGTCCGTTTCGAGTTAGAGAAAGGGTTTTGGCAATAGGATTTTAAATATTTTGTAAAATTATTTAATTAAGCTGAACTTTTGTACATACAAATACATTACTTAAGCATACGTTTGGTGTAGACTGTATAGCATAGGTTTCCAAATTAACTTTGTTTTCCAAAGAGGCGCTAGAAAAAAACTTATGTATAAGAAAGATAGAAAAACTTAACTTTTTTAAAAAAGGACATAAAACTCAACAACCCTTATTTTTTTATCCTTTTTATTGTATTCGCAAAACCCCGCGTTAAGCTGGATAAGCATATAATTTATCTTAACCTTTGCATTTTTCTGTCCGTTACCAAGCAGTCCAATGTTTTTATATGGTATTTATGAAGCTTTGTAGCAAGATATTTTTTTAATTATTACTTAAATTTAATATTTTTGAATTAGATTGTTAAAGACTTAGGGCCGATTTTTCAATAGTCAGTTAAGCCTTCAGATAGGACTTATTCTATGGATAGCAAGATTGTGAATTTTTCAATTAGCGGATAAGCTCTAACAGAAGGTTAAACTCGATAACTGGCGGATAAACTTAGCTGCCTCTTTTTGCCTCAGTTAAGCCGTTATCTAACAGATTATTTGACGTTTCTGTCATCATGCGTATGTAAATATAGGATAATTTATTTGTGTTTTGCTTATTTTTTGTAAAACCATGGATATTTTACTTTATTTGAAGATAATAATGTATAGTTATCAAAACGGGACAAAAATATATATCACAAGAGGTTTAATTTTGAATATCTGTGCAGTAAGCTATTGTTGACATCACAGATGTATACATTTCTAGATGGAGTAATACGTTTGATGTGTGCGTGTCACAAATAACACACTGCTAAAGATACGCTATATCAAAATGAGGATTTTTTGAGAATTATATTAAAATACTAAGTAGTTATTAAGACATACAGTAACATAAAGTATCTCTGAGTATAGTATGAAATACGAAATTGATTTTTTAAAAAAGCATCAAAAATATTCTTAGCAATCAATATAATAAGATAGAAATACTTTCTCAAAGTTTACAGACACATGTTAAAATATATTGTATTTGTAACTTTTATTTGTATTTTTTTTCGGTGGGCTCCATCTAGTTTTCGGTATATCTATGTATTATCGTTGACGGCAAGTCTTGATGTCATACCAAAATTTTTTGTCAATTGGGACACCCGCTGTCAATGCGTTGAAAGTTTACAGTCCTTTTCTAACAACTGTAAAACATATAAGAATGTCTCTTTCTTGCACAAATATCATTAGGATAGCTAGCAGAGGGTTATCTGACCATTGAAAAATTGGAACTTTATTATTCGTCTCAGTTAAAGCTATCTGGCTGTTTGATATCTGGCGTTTTAACTATCTATTGAAAAATCGGCCCTTAAAGAAAGAAAAGTGTTATTTTATATATATTGTTATGCTATTGTCATGTTAAACTTTTCCAAACTATTTAATTACGTCGTCTATTTCATAGTTCAGTTTACTTATGACCTTTCCTTAGTGCGTCATATTAAGCACATGCGACTTAACTAACCCTAAAAGTAATAACCGCTTTCTAATTTTAACCCTAAAAGTAATAACCGCTTTCTAATTTTAGACTGTATTTAGGGTTTTACCTATGCTAATGAATCCGACCGCACATTGAAAAGGCCTATGAAGCCGTGGGTTGAGGGTTCTGGACAGCAGACTGTAACTTTGTTACAGGTTATTTCACTAACTATCATTATAATAGTCTATCTATTATGGTAAGTCAGATATATATTAGTTGGCTTGAAAATCAATTCAATTCAGTCAATTCTCTATAATATAATAAGGGAACTATTTCGAAGTTGCTTTCAGTACCATCATAATCAACAGCTAAACGACGGCCACTGCTGGACAAAGGTCTCTCCTTTATTGAAAATGCTATTAGGTGGCGCGGGGCATATTATGTAGCAATTAAGTAAGTGTGATATGAACTACAACGATACTTGCTGGTTTGACAATGAATTTGATGAAAACCCGTATGCATCACATCCTTTTATCTTTCTCATCACATATGAGAAAGATAAAAGGACGTTTGTAAAATTTATCTGCGTTATTACTATGTTTATAGTGAAATAGCATCTCTTTTATACATCACAAAGTTGTTTTTGTGTTCTTTTGTCGTCGTTGTTGGCATCCATCAGAAGAAGTTTTTGTTCTGCAACGTACCTGAGTTTCTAGTTTTATCATGGACCCCTACTAAGGTTTCTAGTTTAAAAACAAAACATACGTACATTATTCCCTTTAATAACCTAGGAAGAATTAACCTTAAATTCAATAGCAGTATCTACCTCAAAATTGTAAGAAAAAAGTAGCAGGTTCGACAGAAAAAAAAACATTTTGGTAAACCAATAAACATCCGGACACAAAAATAAGTTGCTTACGTATCTTGGCATAATGGCATTTCTTAATTTCATTTGAATTTCGAATACTTTTCAGAATGACATACTTAAGCGGTTCTTATTATGACTACATTTTGGCTAACCTTGGTAAGGGATCTAGTATTCTTAAGTGAAAAGTTTTCTCTCCAAAGGATTGTTTCTGAAAGCGTTAAAAAGTGCACCATTTCGGAGAATTAATAAAGTTTTAGCTTTCGTCGTCTCGTCTTAAAGATGGACATATTATGAATCTCCTCCGTTGCAAAGAGATACCTAACTTCGTTTTAAAGTAACATTTCTTCAAGTATCTGGTTTAAAAAACAGGATTTTTGAAATATGCAGTTTGAAGTTATAAGAAAGCATTTAAAAAAGGATTTTACTCATTATAATATTAAAGTCGTCAGTATTTTTATTTCTAACTTAAGATCCCATTAAAAACGTTTTCTCTTTTTGTTCGGAAACATTGTGCCACCGTTGAATAGTTAACCTTCTTTTTATTTGGTGTTTTATATCTAAATTAACTTTTTATTGAGGTCCAAGGACTTTTTTATTGCTCTTGAAAAAGACAACACTGGTTTTGTCGTCATTTAGTGACCTCCTTGAATTTTTAAAGCGCTTTTGTTTCTTTGCATATCCCTTTATTGAAACCAAAGTGTTTTATTTAAATAACAAAAAGAATGTTTAAAACTCTCTGATTCTCACGTCAAATGAAGGTAGTTTTGGCTAAAATGCAGCTGGAATACACAGCAGCGTCGGTTTAGGTTTATTTTTAGCTTCACTGCCGGTGTCCAGGTGACGGTGCTAGCTTCGTGGCTTTGGTTACATTAGCATATGTTAACACATCGGCGTGTGGCTATGATTATTTACATAATTAGCACTCAAAATTTACACTAAAAGCTCCAGAACTTTCGGCACACGCCAAATTTACAGGGGAAATAGCCCGCAACTGAAATGCAGCGCCTTTAACCCTTCGAGTAATTTAGGCCGCTAATGGCTAAATAACATGAGAACGCTCGGTTTGCTCCTAATTTTAGGACGAATTTGGCGTTATGTTGGCAGATTAAAAAAGGAAAAGGAGTTGCGGGAAAAAACTTGCAAAATACAGTCTGAAAGTATTATATTTTACAGCAAATTTACAATAAATTTGGAGATGTACCTACTAATTTTGCTTTCGCTCTAGCAATGCTCAAAATCAATAAGTCAATATCGGTAGAGTAAGTATGCCAAAACCTAATAACATAAAAATGTAATACTTTTTAAATAAGCTGTAAAAATATAAATTCGCAAAAAATATCCTAAATAATAATTAAAGCTCGCAAAGGCACGCATACGCGAAAAAAAATCCAGCTGTAATTTTTATAAGCGCAAATTCTTGGAGTTTTTCCTTATCTTAATATAAAAAACGTTGTTTCGAATAATCCTTTGTATTTTCTTACTTCCAGCTTCAGTAAATTCAAAAAGGTAATGTGACTCACAATTTCTTAGCTTTTTTTATTAAATGCAAAAAATCTTTTCCGTTCGCATACTTTTCATAATCGAGATAGGAATTTTTGACATTTTTGTATAACGGTAAATATAAACTGATTTGTTTCATTGTTACACGTAGAGGGCGTTTGAGAGTGATTTTCTTTCTTCCTTTTATTCTTCAAACTTATAATCACGATTACTATTTAACAAATGTTAAAAACAATCGAACATAGGGGGACCTACAACTAAAGTTTTGCTGTTTCTTTACAGAGAATGGTATCTTTGTGCGCGAGTCCAACTGCCACTTTGCCGATTTTTTTTTATTTACTAAACGACACTATTTTTTTTTTTAGATGACAACTGAGAACAATGTCGTTGAAGGTTTACCATTTAATTAAATAGTAGTTTCATCACCTATTTCGCACACGCTATCGAATATAAGAAAAAAAACTTGATTTTATCCATTTACTAATCACACGTTCCATTTTCAGGACTGAAATTAAAAAGCTTTCAATTGTAATAGAATCGGACACGAATTGAGTCCAATTTTAATTAAACTAAAGAAGACCAAAAAGCCTTAAAAGCTTCCTTTGAAATTATTACGTTTTCGTGAAAGTTAACCATCAAGAAATAACGCCCTTTCATTTTCTATTATTGGTTGAAAGTGTTTGAAGTTATTCGTAGAAATTCAATTAGGTAAAGGTTCTACTTGTTTATAAAAAAATGAATCATTTCATTATTTACTCTCTATATATTAGTTCAAACTTACCTATGTGCTATTATTTTTTGTATGAAATATGAAGGAAGTTTAGTAACTAAACTTAATTAAGTGACCATTAACATATTATTATGTTGGAAGTTCCGCAATCGATTCCCGGTGGAAATTTATATATTCAAATGAAAAAGTCTTCCTACATTTTTTAATAGACCAACTCACAGAGTCTTGTGATTTAGAATAACGAATTTATCTAAAGGAGATATCTAATTAAAAAAACTAATATTTTCAATAATATACATTCATATAATCCATTCTAATATTATAAACGTGCAAGTTTGTGAGTATGGATGTATGTATAGATGTATGGATATTTGTTACTCTTTCACGTAAAAACGTGATACTGGATAAATTTTGTTGAAACTTTACAGTAATATAGGTTTTACATCAGAATAACTTGGGTACTTTTTACCGCGGGAAAACTTCTCATTCCCACGGGAAACCGACTTCCACGCGAACGGAGTCGCGGGCAGCCACTTGTAAAATCACACTCACACAGTTTTCTAGCCACGTGTCCCAAAATCCCTACTAATATTATAAATGCGTAAGTAACTCTGTCTGTCTGTCTGTCTGTCTGTCTGTCTGTTACGCTTTCATGACTAAACCACTGAACGGATTTTGATGAAATTTGGGATGAAGAAAGAACTGGACTAAGGAAAGGACATAGGGTACTTTTTACCGCGGGAAAACTTCTCATTCCCACGGGAAACCGACTTCCACGCGAACGGAGTCGCGGGCGGCCACTAGTGCTGTATAAAATGAATAATATCCCCGAAATATCGGTTATCACATTTAAAAGCCGTCACATGCAACCGGAGTCAATTCTGCGGGGATTAAATACTTTTTACGTGACATGCCAAACACGTAAGCATAATAATAAACGTATAACGGATGTACGTGACGTCATATTTAAATTTTCGTATGAAGCCAAATTGTAAATGAGTTTTTACCCGCAGCGGTTACGAGAAAAGGTTTACATTTTAAGATAAGGAACGCATTACGATTTTCATCTGTTACTATCTGTTGAAGTATCACCTCCATGGGCTGACTGGCCGTTTAGATATATATAGTGTCAATGTTAAATTGATGTGTTTGTTGTTTGTCACTCAAATATTTATGTAAGTGCTGTCTATAAACCTTTCTATTAATCTTTATTAAATTCCTACTTATACAACTTCCACTGTGCTTTGTATCTCTGCCCTACATTCCCTAACAAAGGTTATGGGCCCAGGACTTATATTCAAAGCAGAAAGTTAGTAGTAATGTAAAATAAAGGAAGAGTACTTCTACGAGTAAGATGTCGAGAGCACGAAGTATCGAATTATTGACGAAGGATAATTATGATACATGGAAGGTCCAAATAGAGGCATTACTAATTACCCAGGACTATTGGGAATATGTGAGTGGTGAAAAATCCAAACCATCAGAGGATGATGAGGCAATCACAGTATGGAGGACTATCGACAGAAAAGCGAAGTCCGAGCTGATCTTAGGAATCCATCCGACTGTAGTCCATCATGTAAAAAATGTGACAAGTTCACATGAAGTTTGGATGAAATTAGAGAGTTTGTTTGCTTCACGAGGGCCTGCAAAAAAGGCGACTCTGATGAAGAAGCTCATGCTTCAAAAGATGAGCGAAGGTCAGAAAGTGAGTGAACATCTCGACTCCTTCCTTGAAGCCGTCGATAAACTAGAAGAAATGGACATCAAAATTCACGATGACCTGTTAGCTATAATGTTACTATATAGCCTTACGGCAAGTTATGAAAATTTTAGATGTGCCATTGAAACTAGGGATCAGCTACCTAAACCGGATCAACTACGAGTAAAAATTCTTGAAGAAGAGAGTTCTAAAGGAAATACTCAGGTTAAAGTTGATGATATAGAAGGCGCAATGTATGTTCATAAATATAAGAAAAAAGGGCAAAAGAAACCTACCGAAGATCATTCATTTAAATTCAAGTGCTTTAAATGTCATACATTTGGACACAAGGCGTCGGGTTGTAAAATAAAAAAAGGAAATACAGAAGAAACACGATGTGTATCAGACATGAATATAGAATTCAAAGACTTTGATAAGGCTTCAACTTTTACTGTTTCAGGTGAATGTTATGCCATAAATGAAAAATTGAATAACGAATGGATTTTCGATAGTGGGTGTACGTCACATATGTGCAACGACGCGACAAGGTTTATTGAGGTACTACCTTCGAACCAAAAGTTAAAATTAGCTACTGAGTCACTGACATCTGTGCAAGGTAAGGGTACAGTTAAGGTATTAGCATGCAATAATGAGAATACGTTAAAAATTTGTTTCCAAGATACGTTATTAGTTCCCACATTGCGTAATAATCTCGTATCAATCGCCAAACTCACTGAACTTGGTTGTGAGGTCATATTTAAACATGATATAGCCTACGCGATTAAAAATGGTGAGTTAAAGCTAACTGCTGATAGGCGAGGGGATTTATATTACTTGCGGGAAGCAAATGCCTCAGCATTCGCGGTATCGAAGAATGATGTAGATCTGTATGGATGGCACGAACGTATGGGTCATTTAAATGCTAAAGATCTTATGAAAGTAATAAATAAAACGGGTATTAACTTTTTAAAAAATGTTAATAGTAACAAATTGCAAGATTGTGACGTGTGTGCTAAGGGTAAGATGGTTTCGTTACCTTTTGTGAAATCAAGAAAACCATGTAATAAAAAATTGGAATTGATATATTCTGATGTGGTTGGCCCGATGAGAGTGCAATCGAGTGGCGGTAATCGATATTTTGTTACTTTCATCGATGACAGCACTCGTTGGTGTGAAGTATTTATGATGAAAAATAAAAGTGACGTATTGTCAAAGTTTGAAATTTATAAAAGTCACGTCGAAAATTTGACAAATAAGAAAATAAAAACATTTCAAACGGATAATGGTACGGAGTATGTAAATAAGAGTTTTGATAAATTACTTCAAGAAAATGGAATATTGCGAAGAAAAACAAATCCCTATTGCCCCCAAAGCAACGGAATTGCTGAAAGAATGAATCGCACTATATTAGACATGGCCAGATGCATGTTGCTATCATCCGGATTGCCTGCAAGTTTTTGGGCAGAGGCAGTAGCGACCGCATGTTATATTCGTAATAGATGTCCAACAAACAGTCTGAAAGGTAAGATTCCTTACGAGAAATGGTTCGAGAGACCTGTGAATGTAAATTACTTTAAAACGTTTGGTACTAGAGTTCACGTCTTGGATAAAGAACCTGGAAAAGACAAGTTTGCTAAACGAAGTTTTACTGGCTATTTTATGGGATATCCGGCTGATTCTGTGGGCTTTAGAGTTTATGTACCTGAACAAAAACGGTGCATCACGTCAATGGATGTGAGATTCCAAGAAGGTAAGTTTTATGAAAATAAATGTGAAGCTTCTGATCAACCCCTTACTGAGTCACAATGTGAACAGAATATTGTGAGAAAGACGGTTGAGATAGATATTCCATTTGAAAACGAAACAAATGTACCTTTAATCCAAACTCAAATGTCATTTGATCAGGAACCCTACATTTTATTACAGGAACCCAATACGTTAAGTACGTCAAATGAGGAACAGAGCACTATCACCAGAACTTCGGTTGAGCAACAGAGTGTATCACATCCAGAAAGTGTAGAAGACTTTGAGGAAATTACTGATAGAAATGTTACTCTTAAAAGAGGCCCTGGAAGACCAAAGATTGAAAGAGGTCATGTAGGAAGACCTCGAAAAATCTATAACATGATCGAAGTGCGAGAAAATAGCGATAATGCATCATCACCAGAGGAATTTGCTGACGCTGATGATTTTGCGGGAGCTATTGATGTCTCATTAAAAGACGCTTTAGAAAGTAATGACAAAAGTAAATGGGAAGAAGCGATTTTATCGGAAATTAGGAGCCTGGTGAAAAATGATACTTGGAAAATAGTGAAGAAACCTTATAATCGAAATGTCGTAGGATGTAGATATGTATTAACGACGAAGCTAAATATCGACAAGACTGAGAAGAAAAAGGCGAGATTGGTCGCGAAGGGTTACAGTCAGCAACCTGGTCTTGATTATCATAGGACATTTGCTCCGGTTACAAGACTAACGACTGTTCGTTTGTTAGTCGCATTAGCTTGAGAATGGATATCGATCAATTAGATATAAATACGGCATATTTGAATGGAGATCTTAATGAAAGTATCTATATGAAAGTCCCGGAGCTGCTGAAGGAAAGTTTAGAAAAACTTATAAAGACGGATGGCTCGAAGAGCGAATTCGGTAAAAAAGCAACGAAGATGCTTGAAGATTTAAAAACAGGAGGAGACACTTGTCTTTTAAATAAATCTTTATATGGACTTAAGCAAGCTGGACGCCAATGGAATATAAAATTAGATACCAAGCTAAAAGAAATGGGATTGATTCCAACGGCCAATGAACCTTGCTTATACCATAAACGTAGTAAAGATGGATGCGATGTCTTCGTAGTGGTTTACGTAGATGATATTTTAATAGCATCGCAGAAGAGAGAGTACATAGATAAGTTTAAGTGTGATTTAGCAAAAAGGTTTGAGCTAAAGGACTTCGGTCCAGCGAACTATTGCCTTGGGATAGAAATAAAGAAGGATGGTGATAAATATTGCTTGTCACAAGTAAAATATATAAACGATATTTTGAGGAAATTTTCAATGGAGAATTGTAATCCTGTCAAAACTCCAATGGAGACTGGGAAACTAATAGTGAGTGTAAAGGATGAGGATGGGAGGAAATATCCTTTTAGAGAACTTATCGGATCACTCATGTATTTAAGCTTGGCAACAAGGCCAGATATAGCGAACGCTACGGCAAGATTAGCACAGTTTGCGGAAAATCCTGACGAGACTCATTGGAAAGCAGCAAAACGAATTCTCCGGTACTTAAAAGGTACATATAATAAAAGTTTGGTTTACAAACCAACTGGGTTATGTATCCTAGGATATGCTGATGCGGATTGGGGTGGCTGTACACACGATAGACGTTCGTTTACGGGCTATGTTTTCATTTTAGGTGGAGCAGGTATCTCATGGTGTTCGCAAAAGCAACGAATCGTAGCGACATCTACTTGCGAGGCTGAGTTTGTGAGTTTGGCGGAAGCTATGAAGGAGGCTATGTATTTAAATAGTTTATTAAACGAACTAGGCTTATATAAATATTCAAAGGTAAGAATGCATGCTGATAACTTAAGTGCAATTTGCCTAGCTGAAGATACCGGTGCTTACCACGCAAAAAGTAAGCACATTGATATTAGGTACTTCTTTATTCGGGATATACTGCGTGATAATAAAGATATAACACTGGAACATTTGGCAACTGATAAGATGTTGGCAGATATCCTCAACAAACCTTTGCCCCGCGTAAGGCACGAATTTCTGACCAGTGAGTTAGGTTTGTGTGTGCGGAATTAACGTGTTTAACCCATGAGTTGAAGGGGGTGTGTTGAAGTATCACCTCCATGGGCTGACTGGCCGTTTAGATATATATAGTGTCAATGTTAAATTGATGTGTTTGTTGTTTGTCACTCAAATATTTATGTAAGTGCTGTCTATAAACCTTTCTATTAATCTTTATTAAATTCCTACTTATACAACTTCCACTGTGCTTTGTATCTCTGCCCTACATTCCCTAACACTATCTTTCGAGCATATGACAACCTATTAGGTTTCATTTGTTTTTTATATTCAGTGCATTGAGAGAAACGAAATATGGGAACTGTATGTAAATTAAGTTTAATTATTATGTAAATGCGTGATTGATTGTAAATGATATTAATTGACACCTGTTAATTCAGGCTGACAAAAATTAAATTCTGCAGATAGTTAAGTGTCAATCTTTAAAACTCTACAACAAATCATTTACAACCTGTGTTTATAGCTTATCAGAGATAACCGTCATCAATCATTATTTAATATCAAGACTGTAAACAACACACAAATATCCTTCTTTATTCTAATCTTTGACTAAGTAAGCTACGTATTCCCGCCGTAGAAACCGTAGCCGTGGTACCGTAGCAATCAAAAACCGCTCAACTATGAAATACTAGAGCGAGCATTACGTTCAGAATGCGCCAATAAAATTCAAATTTCGAACATCGCAAATATTTGGATCATTACTGGCCGAGAAATATGCGTCGGGCGTCCATTAATCAGGGCTCTCAATCACAGATTGTGAATGGGCTCCGGTATGACACATCATGTTTTTGATGATGGATGAAGATATCTGGACATCGCTATTAGTCACGATCACCTTTGTGTGCGTGCGCATGTGTGGGTGTGATTGGTGAAGGCCGATTTATTCGGTGTCGAGATAAATATGGGTTAGTGTGTTCTTGGAGATTATGTGAAGGGAAAATGACTGATATGACTGAACCGAAGGCTTTTGGTAATATTTTGTATATATATTTTTATTTATATAACTTTTGACAGTTAGAATTTATTACACCATATAATAAAATTATCTTCTTCTTTGAGTAAATCTTCATTCCATACCCACTCTCTATCCATGTTCTCCGGTATCAAAACTCTTCGAAAACTCCACGAAATCGCGTTGTTCTAACAATAAAACCTCGATATACCCGTGCCGCGAAGTAAACAAAACAATCGACAAACAATAACTTTACACTTGATTTACATTTCCGCGAACTTTCCCTAACAATATATTCACTCACATGTTCCTTAACAGATAGTCAGAGTTGATTATCATATCGATCGAGAAACCTTTGTGGCGGAGACACTCGGCAAAATAGATATTGAATTATTCAAAAGTGGAATTGTGATTCATGTTGACCGAAGTTAGACGGATGTCATCGAGGCTGTACCAGGCTTTAGAGCAGTCGGATTGTGTTTATCAACGATTGTGATTGACTAGTTGTGTTTAGTTTGTTGCACAGGACAACATTAATATTTAAAAAAAACTCAGGTGGGCTGTATCAGTGCACACGGCCGTTGCTTTTGAAACGACTGCATCAGCGTTAAAAAAACCTTTTTAATTTGAAGGCGTGTCATTACAACAAATACATAGCTTAAAATAAATTCAAGAAATAAAACTGTGATTTGCCGAAATAACCAATACAACCTAAAATAAATCCAACACAACGAAATCCTTAAAAACAATCAGACTAGAACTAAAAAACGCAGACGTCTTATCGCTCAATCTTTGTTTAATAATCCCCGAAACGTCTGAATCAGATTTTATTTTACACTTTTCCAGAATAAAATCTGACACTCGAATCTTCGGATCAATCTGAGTGAAAGGCGGCCTTTCAATCCGATGGGGTGTGTCTATTGATTGTTTGAACAATGCCTTTTTTGCTCCAAGAAGGAAAAGCACGAAGGTTATTGACTCCCGGTTCAATTGAAGAACTTCATCGGCGATGACTTGTGAAAATCTAACACAAAACACGGATCGTGAGATGTCCTCGAGTCACTGAACAGTAGATTGCTTACAATGTACGAGAGCGAACAACAATGTAAATTGATAAACAGAATTTAAATTTTAAACAATTTCATAAACTTGTTTTGGATTTGAGCATCTATGAAATATTTTAGTCTAATTACGAAATTAGACGGTTACAGCAAAATTGAATGAGGAAGATGAGTAAAATTATTAAAAACCTTTTTTTATTTATTTTTAATGTACAGACTTTGCAAATATAAATCAGCTATTTACTTATTCTTCTTTTATTTGCAAAACAGAAATGCTGCTCACAGTCGCTCATGTCTTCACTAAGTGGAAATATAATACTAATTGGTGTTGCTACCGTACAAAATAATAAAACACTCATTTTATAAAGTATTGTAAATTAAAAATACTTATGATCTGTATTGAACAAAATTGATTTGCACAAATGTTGACATAAAATTGTATGAAGACTTTTAACGAGATCTTATTTGATTTCGACACACATGTATGTATGACCTCGTTTCTACATTAATTTAAAAAGCGTCTGATGTTAACAATGGAAAAAACTTTTTTCTTTCCTTAGAAACGGCATTGTTCCATCGGTCGGAATAATTTGATTTTCAATGAAGCGATTTCTATGAATATGAAAAACCGAGATGTAAGTCAATTGGAATAATCAATCTTTATCAGAATATTTAAAGGACGTTCTAGACTCTAGACGTTTGTTTTTTAGAAAAATATTTTTTGTTCTTAGTTACGACTCTTAAAGCTATGACAAATTTTGTCATTATATGAAACGGACTTTTTATTAGATAAATGTTAACGAATAAGAAGCTTGATTTTGTGTTGGTTGCAAATATTCTATATGAAATAAAGGGTTCGTTTCACAAAGCACAATTATATGCCAATGGAAAAATATGTCCTTTATTTTATTTCTATTGAACTTAGTTATTACCCTAGTAACTAATTTATTTTCACAAGAGCTCTTTGTTACTATACATATACGTATATACTTGATAATTATGTCCATTGTGTACAAAAATAATTGTACCTACTACTTTAGAAGACATTGTATTTGCCTCGGACTAGGTTAGAATCATCGCATCTAGTGATTGACATACTAATATCGCATATAGAGTCTGCGTATACAACAACAACCATTGATAGCCTTAATCTAAAATTTTGCTACCCTGCTCTTGTTTTCACACACATTTAACTGCGTACTTGTGTAGGTATCCCAATTTAACTTACCCTTACTTCAAAGTTCACCACAACATTTCCTTCCCGAAGCTTAGTGTTATTACAACCTGGCCCTCACTTCCTTAGAATACATTCCAAAACTCGTTATTAGTGGATAACTTTGTCATAAAACTGGGGCTGGTTACACAAATTATACAAGTTTCTAACTAAACCACCTTTTGTGTTAAAGGGAAGGCTCGACTAGCGGTTAGACCCGAAGTAATTAAAATAAATAGAGAGTGGGGCAGTAAAAATGGATGGACCTCAATTTTACAGTTTTTGCGATAAAAAAGGAAATAATTTCTCTCTTTTAAAATAAGTACGTTTTGTTAGTTATTAATTTGTCGGAGACGGTCATGATAGTTGTCACTCAACGAAGCGCAGCGGGTAGCTTCAGATAGATGGCGCGACTATCGATGATGGTAACGCACAGAGGGCGCCTCTACACGGAAGCTGCCAGCTACGACGGAGCCTAGGAAGAAAGGAGTGTGTCTTGGCGGAGGCCAGTTTACCACGGACCTTCCTGAAGACAACTGCCTCACGACTAGGAACTGTCATTCGTTTCGTTCTGTGTGTGACATTATTGCTTTGTTACTCCTTGTTACTCCTGTGTGTACTTTGGTGTTCATATTTGCTCGATTCCCTATTAAAACGCCCACACGATGTCTGAAGATAGGTCAAAACATGCTACCGCTCCGATAAATTAATATTTTATAAATAACGCGGTATATGCAAATTAAAGTTTATTTGAATATAACTATCAGATTTATTGTAAGATTTATGAATTGTAATAATTTAAATATTATAAAACTTTATAAATTTCTACTTACAAGCAGATGAACAAGTATAAAATGTTACCTTTTTTAGAATTTTTGTCTCATAGTGCGAATATCACAAAGACAGACACATGTTTTTTCAAACATTTCAGTCTTTGAAGAATAAATAAATACTTTTGTTACTTACCATTTTTAAAACATGTCCATATTTTAGCAATAGCCTACAATGGTTTAATTTTAATATAAGATCATAAAGTAAGTAAAATATATATATATATATATATACTTTTATAGGTAATCCTGGCTTGTCTATTAATACATATAAAATTTAAACAAAAAACAACAAAACTTTTTTGGGAAACCATTTGTGGTTCCAAATAATAGATGTTACCATCCTCTAATCCTTATTCAATGCATTAGTAACCATCAAACAGATTCGCGTAGGAGGTTCCATTACTCAAACGAAAGCCATTTGCAATCGGTTCCAACACAGACATTTGTAAGTAAATGTGACATCTACAGCCAAGCCGGATAGGTGAGTGCTAATTGAAATGACTGTCGACTGTTTCTATGCAGTCCTCTGTCGGGGCACAGAGTACGTTATTTATAGGGCTTTACAGCAGGGGTTATATTCAAAACAATGTGTAGGGTATTTGGATTGAAAGAAATGAGCTGCTGCATTTAACTGAAATATAAGATTGATTTGAAATTGAAATATAAGATGAATTTTGATTTTAGCAAGTAAATTATGAAATAAATATCATGGTAATACTAAATTGTAAAATTTATAGTTACAAAAATTCCAAGGAGAATTTTGATAAGGTTGATTCAATTGTCTTGAATTGTCAGTCAATGAATATTTGTACTCGCAAATTAAGCGGTAAGAATATATTCGAGTTAAGTTTTTACAAAGAAATATTTACTTATAAAGCGGAAACGTGTAGATTGTTATCACGCCCTTCTGTACGAGTAAGAAGCAATGTTTGTAAAGCGTTTAAATATTTCAACATTTTTAATTTAAGTAAAAGTTAAAGCAAGCCCGTGAATATTAACGTTTTGTCGGATACGGCAACCGAGCATAGCCATGCCTGCAATACCGAAGCGCCTGGACGGTATTTTTAAGTTGTTTTTGTCAATAACAACTCAGATTTATGAGTTGCAACGGATTTATGTGAGGAATGGCGACGGAAAAACAACAAGCACCAATTTCGCAGTTAGCTATTCCTGTGAAATTTTTAGATACACTCGAGCTTTTAAGCTTTATTTTGTACTTAATAAGAATATACAAATATAATTTTGAAAGAAAAATTATTTAGCAACAACCTTATCTTATTCTTCTTATTGTTAAACAATTTCTAATTAAAATACTATGAACTTAGATGTCATGGAAATATTACCGTATTAAACCATGAATAAGCAGTAAACAACGTACATTTCAGTTCGATCAGTTATTTATGCTTACTAATGGTAGTTTTTATATGATTTTGAGCTTAGTCTTCATTTCATAATATGCCCCCACACAGCCAACTAGCGAAGTCAACAACTTGCATCCTGGACGCATACTAACGAAATATTTCCTTGCAAAAGTGAGCTTTTTGCATAAATTTGAATATATGACCACCCCCATCCGGATCATTGCCAGGCATTCCATATTTATATCATCAAGATTAACCATTATACATTTTAATGGCCCCATTTTGATGGTGACAGCCTTTCGGATGAGAAATGAGTTTCCGTCGTTTTTGGAAATTAAGCTGCGCTGGTAATTATCGACAAACATTATATTAACCTTTTGAGTTGGAAATGATTACGCCTTTTTTTAAAGCGGATAACTTGTCTTGTTTTGTAGATTTGTAACAAAAAAATGAATTTACTTTCATGTGAATTTGAATTAACTTAATTGTTTATAAGCATTAGTTATTAGCAACTGTCAGCAAACTAGCCCTGAGGTTTCATCTGCATTTCTTAGAGAAAAACTATAAAAAGCTATTTGAGCTATGATTAGTAAAGTAAATATTATATTTTCCCCGCTTTTTACAACATGTATATTTGCTGCTCCGCTACTGTTAGTCGTGACGTGGTGTTTTATAGCCTAGAACCTTCCTCCATAAATGGACTATCCAAAAACAACATTTTACAATTCAAACCACTAGTTACGCGTTCAAACAAACAAATAATCGCTCAAATTACAAAAAAGAGAATTAATCTAAGTAAAATAGCGCAATTGCAATAATGCTAGCGCGCATTGTAATAAAGTATTATATATACACAAACGTTTGCTGTTTATTCAAACAAAAATAATTATTAAAATTCAATCTAACTTCTAAACCGCCAAATAACTTATACCAGCAAAATTTTAAACTATGTGTTACAAACTTGTTCATAAACACATACATATAATAGAGAACCAGGAGTTTCAAATTATGCAAAACAACTGGCACCTCCCACTAATCAATTTATTTCCACGTAAAACGGTAAACAGTTCGCGGTGAGCGGAAGCAATCACGAGTTCCAACTTTGTACAACTTTTAACATTTGCCTGAAACAAGGAAATTCACCGGCTTACACAGGGTTTAGCTTTTGGTCGTGTAAGAGGATTTGGTAGGAACGAACACATTTGCAAGTTTTAGGTTAACATTTTTATTCAGTGTCTAAGTAATGTACCTACAGTCTGTAAGCGTGCGGTTTCTCAGATGAAAGAAGGTAACCTGAAAAAAATATTTTAATGATAAATACTAAATATTTGAGTAAGATTTCTATTGAAGATAATGTGAAATGTGATCTTTGTTTTCTTTTAATTCAGATTAAAACGGTAATTTAAGTTTACTAGCAACTTCTAAGATGTACGCGAGCATTTAAAGTAACACTCATTTTAGAGGTTATTAGTTTTAAGAAACGTCTATAAATCTCTTGAAAATAAGTACAATTTCACTTCCCATCACATAAAACACAGACAGGTTCCCCAGATTCAAATAGAATGCAGGTTTTATTCTAAAGTCGACGTTGCAGACAATTGAAGAAGAGCTTTCGTTACCAAGTGCCAAACAGACTTCGAATTCTACTCCGATTGCGGAACTATTTGGCAAACGCGAGATAAGCTTATTTTGATGTAAATATGATGAATTCAATGTTTTAACTTATTGGAATACTAACCGTACCTCGCGATGTTAATATGAGAAAAATCTAATGAAAGTTTCCCGTTTCAGCAACATGTTTCATTGTTCCTCCGCTATTAATAGTCGTAGCATAGCGGTGTTATATATGCCTTTCTCAATAAATAACTAAGGACTAAACAACAAACATATTTTTTTAATTGGAACAAGTTGTTCCTGAGATAACCGCGTTCAAACAAACATATAAACAAAGTCTTCGCCTTTTAATATTGGTATAGATGGTACACTATATAGTCACCATGCTAGTCACCCAGCCGAGCTTCTTACATTCTTCTTTATTCTTATTAAATTGACGGCTATTATGAATGATTTTATTTTAATGCTTATATAATTGGAAGTGAAAAATTATAGCCATTTTATAGTTTTATTTGTTTCGTTTTTTTTATTGTATTTCCTGTTTTTAGTTCCCTGTAGAATTTAAAGTAATTTTTATGTTACTGGCTGCAGCAATAAATATTTTTCTTACTTTCTCATACTATTTAAAGCCGAAGATGTGGAATTATAATAAACACGCTGAGAAAAACAGCTAACAACTGTCTTAACCTTAAAAAATACGGTAAAGTCCAACCTTTGTCTTGTTTCGAATTAAGTCAATGTATCTACCCTAGTTTTCTGAAAAAAGATTATTGAAAAAATACTAAGTAACTTAATAAATTCAGATAAACTAAAATGACATTGCTAATATTTTTTTGGTTTTTGTTGCGTTGACTATAGCTGACCACTAAACGGATCGTTCATTTTCGACATTATTCAACTATCAGAAGCTGAATGTAACCAGCCAGTCATTCTTAATTCTTATTAAAACTATCTCTTTTCCCTATCTGCAAGTAAACAAAGCTGCAAGTCAACACGCCAGTGGAAATCAACGAACAACAAACTAAATACAATCAGAAGAAATCAACAATCTAGCCAAACAATACCAACGGTTCTTTTCAGTCTGTCCGTAACTTTTCTAGTGCCAATAAAAACTATTGAGCTGTGCTGCTCGACTGCCAAAGATAAACATGCTGAAACTTCCTTCAAATGTTTCGAAACAGTCGGACGAGCGTAGTTTTAACGGTTCGGATTCTTTAGATGTTAAGAAAATAGGTTTTATTATTGACTGACCAAATAGATGAAGCGGTCTATGGTAAATAAATTCGCTTAAATGTTATTTCTTTAATCAATGTTTTATCGATAACAGTGTTGTTCTCGTCATATTTGCATTTTTTATGTTAATGTTATTTTTTTTGTTATTGTTATGCATGTCGAGTTCTTAATTCGCTTGCAAGTAAATATGGATTTACTTCTGTGCCTTTGTGATTTACGGGTTCACAAACTTTTTTTTTTTGTAATCCATGTAGGTATTTCGTATGAATGAGTAAAAACACATGGGTCAATCCATCTATTAGTAAAAAACGGATTACTTGGAGTACGTAATTATAGTTTTTATAAAAAAAATAGCCAGGGACAAAATACATTGAAACACCAACTCTATCAATTACAAATACCTATCCCAAAAAATAGCCTTACCATGTCCACATCCCTCGGCTTAAGTCTTGTTTGTCACGCAAACTTTCCTCAAATCCATACCATAACTTGAATAACTTAGTCTTTATATAAATACTTTGGTCCTTTGTTCACAAATTTAATCCCAAGACCAACTTCTTAATACTTCTATCCTCGAGAATTGTATTACCAGATCCCCGAAACGAACTTTTAAAAGGGCTGTAACAGTAATAAAAGTTTAATCAAATTAAGAAAATTAAATGCAAAATTTCGGTTTTAACCACCTGCAAGCAAATTGGACGGGCGCGGGCAATTTTAAAATTGATTGATTAATTCTGAGGTGGAATTAATTTAAATTTAATTCGGTCGCCGCGTTTGTCTTAACGCTTATGTAGTTAATAATATAATAACGGGGAATTTATCGGTTATTTTAAATTGAAATTGGGAATAATGCTCGTTTAAATGGTGTTGGCATTTGCTTGCGGCTAAGCGTGAACATACCAAAGAAGTTTTTGCAAGTAACTAAATTTTATTTTAAGGTAACTTAATGATTGTATTTATCGACTTATTTTTAATCACTTACCGTCAGGATGCCATTTTTGACATAAATTTAGCATATAAAAAAAAAATTTAAGTCGTATTTTTATTTATTTCACCTTTGTTTACGTAAATTGAAGTCCTTATTTAGCGAGGCGTTGGAAGAAACACTATGTTTTGTTAAAAACAATTTTGATCAAATTAACTTCCAACCGAAATTTAATTTCAGAATCCAAACTTTTAGTAACTAAAAATGTATTTTGCCGATAGTTGAGATCATAGTCGAAAACCATTGAATCAGGCTGTTAATATGTTATTTGACTTTGTAATATTTAATCAAAGCTCGAAAAATAACCCGTTAAATCTGTAAACCCCCTTTCATGTGTATTTTTAGTGGTTTTTTCTAACACTACTATAAACAATACATCATTAACAGAAACTTTACACTACGAACACGTGTTTTTTCAAAACAAAAATGTAATCCCAAAAGAGATGATTGATTCCGTACATCGGTATGAAATCATTAAACTTTCAGCCATCGATTCTGGCTACAGCTTTTATAATGGAAGCAATTGTTAAATATTTCATGACAATCATAGTGGTTGATTTATTAATTAAAATTGTGCAAAGGCATAACCTGGTTTGGGTGAAAACTCTGTTATAAATAAATAGAAAAGTTATTTTAACGAAATGCTATAAAATTACATAAATTTCTTAATAATTATATGTTATTAAAAAAACGGGTGCAGTATGTGTCTCACCTCTGCTATTTATGGAATTCACACACATACATGCAACCTGTATTACAAAGCTTCATTTTATTAATGGATCCTAGTTATGCATCTTTTTATTTATTTCCTTCTTAGCCTCTGTGTTTTTATACAGGGAAAGTCAAGCTTGCAACAAATCATTTCAAAGATCATAACAATTATTAACCACGACGAGCTCGGGTCTCGGAGGCCCACGCGGCCTTCCACGCGTAGTTGGCAAGCCTTCGCATCAGTGTTCGTGCAAGCGTTAAATTGTCAATGTCTCGGGTACAAACGACCCACAAATATACAGACGTAATAACGGTATCTCTTTTTATAATACCAGCATAATAAGCGGTTTTTGTTGGTTAAGAAACGGAAAATGAAAGAAAATGTTTTCAGTGAACTAATGTCTGGTCTAAGGAAGTAAGGTAAAGGTTAATGTAAAGGAAGTATGTTAAAGAGTATATGGTTCTGATTCTTGGTGTCTTTCGAAAATAGGAAGTATAAAAATAACAATCGAAAAATGTACTGAGAATCATGCGTGTTAAAGCATTCTTCAAAAGGGAACGTCCGATGTCGCATAAGCGCGAGCTTTTGTCGATATGCTTAAACTAACCAACGGAGTTTAGTCATGGTCATTGACTTTGTCCCAGTTAACCTGACTTAAAGTTTTCATAAGAGACTGAGCGAGCTTAACTTATGGATAATATCAAGAGCAGCCTAGGCGCCCCATTACTCAAATTATCGATAACGGTCAAACTCAATAACTGACTAACCTTAGACGCTTTGTTGAATGTTTTACTTTGGTAGCCAATATCTATGTTTTTGCGTCTCTATAAACTATGGTAGATAGCTGTTATTACAAAAATGACAGAAACACGGCACAAAAACTAAACAAGCAGAGATGGGTCATTAGTTGATAAATCAGTAGTGAGGAACTCTCACTGACTGGGTGAAGCTTGTGACATGACCGACCTCGAATGCGATAGAGGGATGACACAGACCAGGCTTTCCCAACCTTTATTTCGCCAAGCCTCCCCGAGCCATAAGTAATATTGTCATGCCCCCCTATCAACAAAAAAAGGAAACGCATTTTTTTTTTTTAGGTATTTTAAATAGGTAAACTAGACAAAGGAGTGGGAAAATATCACTTAAAAAGATGTTAGTGGGAGACGCCTATACCCCTACTCAGCAGTGCGTTCTCCTTTTTCTGTCGTGAGACAAAAAGGCATCACGGCACATGCAGATACTTATTGCGGCTACACAAAACTTAAAAGAAAACAGAATAGAATAAAAATATTTAAAAGCTAATTTGCAAAATCTCTATGTATTTACCTACCCTGGAATAACGACATTGAATAACAAAAATTTCAATGGAGAGAAATTAACCTAATCGAATAATGTAAAAGTGTTAGTGAGTATATCAATTATTATTACAATAATATAAATTACCGCCCCTTATAATGTAAGGTAATAACCTAAATACCTTATAACTGTAAGTAAGCTGTTCTTAACACAAATATCGTTGCGGCATCTGCCATAATAGTATTATCGTTTTATAGCTGTTTCATGGTAATTGAGCGAGGCGTTTAGCTATTTATGTCTTATTTATTCTTTTAATATCATCCATAATGTCCTTTATTTTTTCCTGTTCGTTTTCTCACCTGAAAGAAAATTATTTCTTTCCTGCGATAAATGTATGAATATAAAATATTATTTTTCATTATCATCTTTGTATTACAGTTTTGTTGCGGTAAAATATGGGTAAAAGGTTGTATTTCAGGCGTAATTTATTTAGGAAATGGACAATTAGGTATACAGGTCTCTCTAGGTTTGAGTTCAATGCTGAAGGTTTTTGTTTTTGTTCTAAGACAGGTTGGCAAAATATGATATTAATATCACATCAGATGTAGAGCCCATTGTCGTGATTTTATTCTAAAATAAGGTTGTTAAGTGAAAGAATACTTTTTGCATACTGACTTCCATAAGACAAGCACTGGCTCACCTTGTTAAATTATCGCTAGATTTTTGTTTCACCATCCACAAAAATATTCATAAAACAGCCCAAATTTAACATCTCCAAGACCGCACCAGTTGCAACGTGACATAAATTAAAAAAAAAGCGCCAACTAAAGTGTGAACTAGACAACCCCCGGTAGACGCTGCGACCTAATTTTAAATTCTCATTACGTTAAGAGCGTGAAGTATTTGTAACTTACACAAACTTCCACTTAGCCCGGAATGAAATACACTTATGTGGATACAATGAGCTCTGTACTTTTAGCTCGTACGGTACAAACAAACTATAGAGTGTAACTTGTGTACGGTAGCGTTAATATTTAAAAGAATGTAAATAGCCTTTTGCTTTTCTGTTGTTTAGGTTTTCTCTTGTTGAGCAGTTATGAATATATTGTTAAGTATTTCACAGGAAAGTATTCTTACGGAATAGATTTTTTTTTATTATTAAACTTTGCACGTGTATAAGCAAATTAGTATCTATAGAGAAAGAGCAAACAAGAACAGATGGAAAGTTTAATAGATTTTTTTCTGAGAAAAAGTGAGCTTTCTACAGTCGTATTTAAGTAAAATTTGGTTATACATATCTATGCAAAATACTAAAAAATAGTATCAACAACCTTTTGGGGTAAATTTGACATATAGGTGT
Source organism: Emmelina monodactyla (assembly GCA_916618145.1). Lineage (NCBI taxonomy): Eukaryota > Metazoa > Arthropoda > Insecta > Lepidoptera > Pterophoridae > Emmelina > Emmelina monodactyla. Next base: position 2,741,543 of record OU745300.1, read on the forward strand.
CCCGCTTACGAAGAATAAACAATTTTTAGAGTTTCAGTTTGAGAGAAACAATGAAGCAATTAAGAGGAAGGAAACGAAACCTTTCAACAATATATTTTCTAAAAATAAGAGTTCACTTTTGTATTTGGGAAGTGAGGAATACATGCAAATTTGTTATCCGACTGAGTGCCTACCAACACTACCCAATAACCTATTAAGATATTTAGTTAAAATTAATATTTAATATTAATTAATATAATTAATATATTGAGTCTGCTTTAAAATTCAATCTTTCAGATATAGCACAAGTACGATAGCAATTTCATACGATAGCACAAGTAAAGGGATAAATCAAAAACAGTACATTCGTAGCTTTCTCACAAAACAAAATATGATAGATGTCTGTGATAAATGAACCATTGATTCTGTGCGCGAGACCTCGCTCATTGATACTTCTTTGATTTACTTCACGATAGTTCCTCCTATTATTTTGCGCAGTGCGAAAAATTAAAAATTTTTAAGGGGTTAAGTAGTTACGCGCAAAAAAGCCTAATGCTTTTATTTTCCTTCAGTAAGAGAATTACACTACTAGTATACTAGGTGTAATTTTGAGGAAGGTAAAACTTAAGAGCATAATTCAGTTGTGTGTATAAAAAAATAGGAGTAAAACACTAAAAGTGGTTTTGTACATACCCTTGAAATTCGTTCCGGTTGAAACTAGGTTTAAACAATCTATAAGTTAAGGATTTTATATTGAAATACTTAACAAATCGATTGCTACCTTTTCTAGATATCACACAAATGCAATCAAGCGCCAGAAAAGACTCTATCCCAAAAAGGCTAACATTAAACGAAGAGACCTAGATGCAGCTTAATTTTAGGGACAAAACATTCTGAACAATAACGTTAAACACTAACTTTTGTTATGTTAATAGTGGCGATTATGCAACAAAGGCACCAGCAGGTTTTTACTTAAGGCTTAGCCATTTCCAGTACAATGGAACTTGAGGTAACATCAACGTAAAATAGAAAGAAAGGTGCGAATTTTAAGTTGATGCTTTAAAGCAAAATTCGTCTCGCTTTTCCCAACTACCGGCCTTGCGGTTTCACCCAAAGTTAAAGACATTTTCCCGTGCAAATACATACCTACATACACACTCACAAACTGTCGCATTTGTAATATTGTTAAGATTTATACATGTTTTAGAGTTTAATGATACTCCGATTATGTTCATTCGTAAAGTGTTCTTGCTTTGCTTATCGCATGCAATTTTGGTTACTTATAATGATTTTCATCGTATACTTTTTATAAGATAAGAATGATAAAAAACATTCTTATATTAAAAGCTTTTTTTTTAACTTACATGTCTGTTGGTATGTTTATCTGGTAACTTCTCGTTAAAAACAACGCAAATGCTATTTAATAATATTTTCGAAATTAATAAAATATTTTTCAGAATGAATTTTAATATATGAAATATGTTTAATAACTAAGTATGCATGACCTCACTATTATTTACATATAACAACGATCATTTAATTAGCAAAACTTAAAAAACTACGGCTACTTCCACTGGTATGTACTAACAATATATACCTAGAGAAACCAAGCAGTTTTTTTACCAAAATTATTTCAATTCAAAATTCTTATGGGTAGACTATTTTCGAACCCAGTTATTTGTTATTGAGATGAATTGACGAATCATTTAATTAACAAAATTAATTTTCCGAATGGCAATTAATCATTGAGACATATTTAACCTTTTCACGGCTAATTGACATAACGATCTCGAAAGTTCGTTAATTTCTCATAAAAATTAATAATGTTTTTAATGTTGCGGTTAAGAGTACTAATGTGTATAGGCTTAACTAATCAGAAAACAAACGTTTTTTAATGAGACTATTTTAAAAAGTAAGCAGAATTTAGTGTTAAAGTTGTTGTAATCTTTCAAAATGAGTTTATTTAGTCAGTTTTCAAATAGCTGGAAAAAAAACTTATAAAAAAACCAATGACGTTTCTTTAGTTTAATGCTTTTGTAATATTTTCAGAACATAAAAAGTTATTGTTAGAGCTTTGTAACTTTATGTCAAAAATACATGTGATAATAATAGTTTTTAATATAATAAAAATGCTACACAGTGGCGAGTTAAGCACGCTATGAAAAAAATATTAAGGTGATCGTTGTTTGTGACGATAAGAAATCACTATAGATTACTATAAACGCCCAAGCAAGCAATGTACTAACTAGAACATAACTATTATATGAATTTCGCATTGGACCTCAATAAGGGTACATTCCCGAAGCTTCCAGAATGATCGAAGTTCACACCTTAGACTTATTGTTATGCTGATCTTTTGTCGGCATTCGACGAATTTCAGGAATATTTGATATCACCCGTTGGGTTAGCAAACCACAAAACCGATGGAAACCCTTATAACTTCAGCAGTAAGGGTTAAATTTAATTATCACTGTAGACTTTGGCACGTATTTATGGAGAGGGTTCAATGGACAAATTCAATAAAAATACAACAATGGAGTAAACGACATGCAATTCACGTGTTTGTTTATGTGTTTGCGTAAAGTTTACATACGTAAATAACAGGGATAAATATGGCATAAAATAGACAACCAATCATTGCGTTGAACTAATTCTAATATTACAGTCAAGCGCGACAAGTTGATGCTAATCTTTATTTATAATTACTGCTCTAAACTTTTTACTATTCATTTGCCTTAAATTTACGAATACGAAATAAGTACTTTTATACGTCACAAACAAACCCTCTAATTAAACCAAAAGGCACTATCGACCAGGGTTCGACGGCAAATTGTTATCGCACTCGATCAAGTGGCCAAAACGTAAAACTTGTGTGACGTAGGTACTGACAACGCAATTTATTTGCAATGGGTCGATATCGAGTTCTAAACTTTAGTCATTTGTGTTGTCGTGACAGTTTGCAAACCATAAATGTTCTGATTTGACGGAAAGTTAATCAAAGTATCACGTAACTTGCAATGAACAATATGGTTCAAGACAGTTGAATATTATTAATAAATAAACTAACAAGTTTTTGAAGAAAAAAAAAAAGTTTAGTTGAGATTTGGTTGACTTTGTCATTTTTGGAAGACTAAATATATAAAGTGTATTTTTTTCATAGAATCAAAAACTTTACCAAGTATTTTTTTTATATTGGTAATGTATAGGTATAAATCGAAAAAAGGTCTTCCTCTTCAAGTGTAAACTCGAATCACAGAATCGAGAATCGAGTCAAGCAAGACGCCACTTCCGGCTGCCTAATTATTTTCGCATGTTAAACTTTGTTGTTGCCCCCGCCCCCCGCATTTCCCTTTATTGTTTTATTAAACGTCTCTCTGTGAATCTTAACGAGTTATTTAATTATGAGGGGATTCCTAAAAGCTATGTTAATGTTCAATCTTGGAAGACTGTATACAACGTAATTAAATATTCGGAATGCGTAAATAATTTAACATCTTCATATCAAATTGGAATAAAATACGAAGTGTCAATTATTAGGAACATAATGTATATTTTAATTGAAACTTTAGTATTTGTGCATGTTTATAATTTAATAACAAATCAAGTTAAAAAAAAGTAGTAACAACAGATTTTTCTAAATAATATTTTTTATATCGTTCATGTATTGTTTTAAATAATGATTTCTTTGAGTTTTTTGTAGCCAAAAAATTTCCCGTTACAATCATGTATTGAAATGACAAATAATAAGTAGATAGTAAAATGATGTAAAGACCCAATCAACGCAAGGTTCCATTTTTATCGTGACCACACATTGTATAAAACAACAAACAAAAAATTTATATTTAAATTTCTTTTCTATCATAAAACATTCTTAGCAAACAGAAAAGTTTTTGTATAATGTTCAAACCGCCTGTACTAACGCTGTGGTCAGTCTACATATGGTTGACCTCTTGTGGTGAAGCATTTGGAGCATCTCCGAGACCTACTAATACTAGACCTATACATATAGAGATGAGTGGGTATATGCAGGTCGGATAAGCTCATTATACGCAACTAGTGACCGGTCCAGGCTTTGCATGAGTGCATTTTTGTGGCTTGAATTAGATAAGACAACATGCGTGTAAATTTGTGAACCATGCAAAAACTTTTAAAGTGAAATTAAAGATGTAGATCGATGAAAAAGAGTTTTGGAAAACATAGATATATTATTAGGCAAGTTTCAAAAGTAAGGGATTAACTTGTATTATCTAAACACTCTCAAAAGTTATTACACCCTGTTTTTTATTCTATACATAAATGTACAACATAAATATATCCATAGAATAATATTAAATAACTATTTAATTCAAAGCAATTACTAAAAAGGAAACAGTTCGTGATCAAAACCTTCGACATTTACAAAAGCCGTACTTAAATGGTAGAGTTAATAGTGATTAATTTAGAAAGGTAAGATTAACCTATCGGTTTCCGATAAACATCTAAATAATAGGCCACATATAAAATTGAGGTCATAAATTCCTGATAAAGCTCCCTGCTCTCATAAAACTGATAATACTTCCCTGTTTAATGGTGTTGGATTTTGGTTGGTCTATTTTGCATTCGGTATACAGGGTGGTATATGTTTTTATATATAAATTCTAACGTAGAGGAAAATGCAACTCTTAATTAAGGCGCCAAATAAGCTGCAAAGTTATGCAAATTCTAAGTCGGAAAATAGCTAGGGGGTATTAACATTAGGTGCTTTAGTTATAGATAAAGTTATATATTTTACATTCATAGGTAATTTTTATTTTGAAAGCAAATTTTATATTAAATATTATTTCCCACGCTGTATTTTGTCATCACTTAACATCATTTTCGATTTAATAGCAATACTTTATTTAAAATAACGGTTATCGCGGTGTTGTACCGCTTTGAAATAAGATATGACACCATTATCACGTTATTACCTATCTACTTCATACATATTTCGCTTTATTTTAAACCTGCTTTTCGTCCTGCGGTTTCACTTGCGGGTATATCAGTTTTTTTAGAAAAGAGGGTATGTTTTATAATATAAGTAATAAATAAATATTTAATAAATAAATAAATCTCTAGACTGACACCTGTTATTAAAATTAGGTCTTGGTTTGACGAGGACAAAGTGTTTTCCAAAGGTAAAGTACCCCAGGTCGAAACGTGCTATCTTGTCGGATGTTTAACAGTAGGTCGCGGTCACCCATTCTCAGACTAGCCAAGGCGAACGTTGCTTTATCCCAACGATCACAGTTCATAAACACATTTAATGCATAAATTAAATTCGCAAACTAGTACAAAACAATGCATGAATGTAATATCAAAATCTATTTAATTGTTCTACAACAGAGATATACAGAAAGTTATTAAACACTCAAAGATCATTTTAACTAAATCAGAACAGCAAAACACAGCAACAAAACCGACTCAGCAGCAAAACCTTTCTATTCGCACAGTCGACGAGTGTGCACTTGGCTTAATGATAAGTAAAGTAAGGGTAAGTGCACACTGCTACCATTTAATTAACATAAGGTTAGTAAATCCGACGGTTTTGGTAACTGCACATTTTATTTGCATAAGTCCACAGTCGTTGCTTTGGCGTTTGAATCTGTTTGCATTAAAATTTATATTACCAACGTCTAGTTCACTTTATCCAGCTGCTTTTGGATGGAATAAAGTGGTTACTGTTTGAAAAGGAAAGATTGTGAGGGCAGTTAAAGTTTAGTTTATCTACGACTTAATTTTAAACGTAAGTACGTGTCTATGCAAATTCTGCGATAAGTGAGAGTTAAATGTGTAAATTACTCATATGTTTGATATAAATTAAAAAATTGAACATTTAAACATTATTCAGAACAAATAAATGTAGGGGAGGACAACTGTTTATTTACATACAAATAGAATAAAATCTTATAAATAGTTTTATTTTTATAATACCAGAACAAAGGGAAAAGTGTTCATTGCACACTCGTTTAAACACTTATATATTAATTTGTGTTTTTAATTAAAAACGTCTACAATTATTATTTGCACTTTTAATTTTACAAGATTATTAAATTTAAAAATAGGCAAAATAATTATCATTAAAATAATTATATAGGTCAATTTATCGTACAAATTGTCGTTGGGGCACCCAGTTGCGGGTCACGGGGCCCCAGTTGTTGAGGAGGCCTACCTCCATGTGTTTCCACGATTGTCGGCATTGCACCACTCTCGCCCAGGTCGGTCCGGCGGTCGCCACGATGTCGTCGGTCCGGCGGTCGCCACGATGTCGTCGGTCCGGCGGTCGCCACGATGTCGTCGGTCCGGCGGTCGCCACGATGTCGTCGCGCCACCTCCGCCAGGGCGGGCCGCGCGGGCGCACCTCGTCGCGCGGATACCAGTGAAGGACCCGTTCGCTCCAACGCCCGTCTGTCGCCCTAGCGACATGACCTGCCCATCTCCACTTTAATTTGCAGACCAGCTCGACGGCGTCAATAACTATGCTAATTTTTCTTATGTCAAGGTTTTTCTTTCTGTCTGATAACCTTAGATTAAGCATATTTCTTTCTAAAGCTCTCTGGAAAGTTGCAATCTTATTGGTTACCTCTCTAGTTAAAGCCCAGCTTTGACAGCCATATATAGGTAGTAAAGTTGGTAAAATAACTGTTTCCATTGCTTTCTTTTAATCGTATGGGTATTTTAGACTTGAATATTTCCTTAAGTGACCAGTATTTCTGCCACGTCTTTTTGATTATTTTGTCAATTTCTCTTGAAGTCAAGTCGCTGAAACATAAGCTTTGACCAAGGTATATATAGCTGTCAACGTATTTGATTGGTACACATTGAACCTGAACTTCAATTGGTTCTCCATTCGTCATCAGGCGTGTCTTGTCTTGTCTTGTCGGCGTTTATATGTAGACCGCATTTCCGGCTTTCCGTGTCAGGATCACTTAGTATAGCCTGTAGTTCTGCTATATTTTCACTCACTATAACTACATCATCGATAAAGCGTAAATGGCTCAAGTACTCGCCATTTATTTTTATACCTGTATTTTCCCAGTTAAGTTGTCTGAATAGTTCAGACAACTTAACTGGGAGTAATTACTTACTCCGCTCGGGATGTCCGTGTAAATAGCACGTGTAAATAATAGGCAGTATTTAAATTATATTAAATCTTAAACCACACGTGCGTTAAAACAGCGTGCGGCAACCGAACGCGCGTGAAGCGGACAAATCGGCGTGACAGACGAGACAGAGAGGGGTGATATCGGAGCGACAACGCAGCGCAGCGCAGTATGTTTTTGAAAATCATAACCCACACCAACGCTGCAGCGTCGAAATGAAGTGATTTTGCGTTGCGACAGCGCTCGTGTGGCACTCTATCCGTTGAAATCACTGCGATGCGACGACGCAACGCACCGGCAACGCCCATTTGGTATTTCGGAAATTGCTCTCAAGATCGATGTCAGTTGATACGCTCTCAAAAGGTGATCACTGACCCCATTTCCTTACTAATTAATAAATTATCAAGAGCGTTTCACCTTTGATTGATCTCGAGTTTGAGCGATTTATAAATACGGGCCTGAGCTTTCCAATATGTGTTCACATTAGGGCTCTTTGATTACCGCTGATTATAAATACTGGCTACTTCATTTACATAATGTGTACGCGGTGTGGATTGGTTGTTTCTAGTGTTTGCCAAGGCTCTTCTTCTTACATCTTCTTTAACTTATTTATTCTAGTATTGAACCTACTTTTTGGTACGTTAAATCAATACCTACATATTTTTTTATAAAAAAGCAAATGTTTTAGTACCTCTAAAGGTATTAAGAATAAGATTTTTTTTTAAGATTTGGATGTATGTTTTCCTTATTCCTCTGTCAACAGATTAAACAATAATTTTATATTAAGCTAGCTTAATATCACAGTAGCCTTGTTTCTGTCAAGTGCTTGTCAAATTAAGTTCAGATACCCACTTTGTGTAATTTTAAAACATTTTATGAAAGAGAATGAAAGGTATTTTCCGCTGACTTTTTTCTGATTTCTGCCTTCCCTTTGTTTGGAGCCACAATGACCTGGGTCATATATGTTTTGCATTTAAAATTGTTCAATATAAAAATAACTACGTTAAAAAAAATCAAAAGCTTAACAGTTAAAAATAATAAAGATTTAATATTATATAGGTAAATACTTCTTATATTTATACATGGTATAGTTTATACCAGTTGTGTGAATCAATTTTAGCCTGTTTCTAAGGTTTTATACTTTTCAAATTGTTGTGTCTGTATGTGTGGATTTATTGTTTCTTTTTTTTAAAGTGAGATCGAAATGTTTCTACATACTAGCTCCACCACTTTACATACTTTTTTTATTAATAGATAATATTTTACATAAAAAAACTGACCAGTAAGACAATACAAGTTTGCTTTACTGCGTAATGTAAAGAATAACATTTTTCATATTAGTACCTACAACACGTTCAAGTTGATTCACTCCATTTGTTTCCCATAACAACTTCGTGTTGTTACAACTTGTTTCTATTTTCCCAGAGCAACACACTATCAGAAGCCGTAAACGCAGTCCCCTGGGAGACAATGTCGGCATAAACCAGAAGGTGCTGTTGATGTTTCTTCGTCGGATTCAAACAACTTTTGTGTTTACAGCGTGGTGTTGGAACCGGCGGCGTCCAGCTTATGTTGTCGATAAGACAAATTATCTAGCCATATCTAATATTTTAATAAAAAATATGGCTGACCTTTTATATGAAGAAAGTGACTTTTGTGTTTTTTCGGCAATAAAAGTACATACACCTTTTCCGATACGAAAACCCTTTGAATAATGTCAGATTTTGTTTTAAGTTAACGAATCATTGGCATTTTATTATTTAAAGTTTTCATATAATTTGAAAGACAGTTAAATATCAAATTAAATAAGTAGGTAATAAATAATACAAAATTTATAAAAATATTAAGTTAAAGCAATTTTCATTACAAGGAATGGAATGATATGAATAAACGATTTCATTAAAACAACTCGTTCACTTTTCAAACGTCTTGATGGGTGAAGATTATCGGCTGTATTTAACTCAATATTATATTAAAAGCTCGATATTAGATATAATATACTTTACTTGTTTCAGAGAAAATAATTAAAACTGAAAATCACTTGCTGTTATTTAATTTACATCACATCTTTACTATTTAAGTGACACTTAGCAACTATAACAAGCTTAATTTCGTCTGGGACTGTACAGTCAGTGGCATTATCTGAGGCAATTTTATATTGTTTTAAAGATTTCTACAATACAAATGTTCAAGTACTAGCATTTCAAGAACTATTGTAGACTAATTCAATTAGCAATAAAATGTGTTGATAAATGAAGAATTTTATACATTCAAGGTTATACAAACTTAGTATATACAAAAGTGCGTCTATTTATTTATTTATTTTATATTTATTGACTTTTGAATTATGTTTTTTTTTGCTATTTTTTTAGATAATTCATATTTCCTATCAGCGCCGCAGCTTTTAATTATTATTTTCTATCTTCTATCTAGTACTTTCGGAGTTTTTTGGATATTAACAAACAAAAATCTTTTTCATAATTCTATATTTTGCATTACGTTACAAACGTAAGGTACAAACTAGCAACTCTACATCTCCATTTCCCAGTGAATCGACACTTCTTTATTTCAGGTGTTGCTCCCAGCAATATTTCGTGGGTACCTGCCTATATTTCAAAATGGGGGCGTGTATGAATGCCGTTCCGACTATACATTAAGTACACTGAGTTATATCCGCCGTACTGGGTTGCTAATGTGTTTCATCTATCATCCAAAATCCTGTGATATTGGATTTTTCCTTTTGAAATGGTACGTCTGGAACGTTTTTCAGCTTGTTACAGTGAAAAAGGCTTAATGGATTCAACGGCTGGCACGATAAATGAAAGCGTTGAATAGTATGGTTTGACGTTTTTACTATCAGTTTGGATAGCTATCTAGTTTCAAAGGCCTAGGGTGTTGGTGGCAATTAAAAGCGGCCGCACGGAAGTAAAAACAAAACACTTTTTTTGCTAAAATGTACGTACGCATTTATTAAAACAGTAACCTATTGATGTTCTAACCGGTTAAAACTAGGTGTAGCCGCACTTCGGGTATTAGCCGTAAAACAAGTCGGCTAGGCCATATTATTACTTTGGCTAACTTTGACACGCTATTATGAATAATGTCCAGATAAAGTGATTAATTGATTACATTGTCTAGTCAATTTGGCTATTATAAATAATAACCAGTCATTATGTATGATATCCATTTAATCACTATGATATACAATACGTTGATTTTTGAAAATTCTCACTTAAAATTTTAATTTTAATTTTCACCGAAGAAGGAATATGTCGGGATGACATTATAATTAACCTTTTGCATTGCATTAAAAGTCTCACAAAATCTCAGCTACGTTACTTTAGATAGTATTCAATACGAATCTTTAGGCTCATAGTCATATATTTACTTTTTGTATGACCGGTGCCATTCAATTCAATTATATAATTAAATCTGTATCAGAAAGTAAAAATAACATGTTTTGTTAGAAATCATTCAATATAAGACGCTTTTGCAAAGATCGCGTTTAAAATTGCACCTATACTCGAAGCTCAGACAGGTAGAACCAACAGTTTAATAATTGATTTAAATTTAAAATAGCTGGCATACTAACCTTAATTTTGAGGCAGTCAGGGAATGCAAAAAAGTATTTAATCGTAATCGCCATGAAGAGTGAATTACTTATGACAGGTGCTTAAAAGAAACGAACAAGAGTTACAATGTAAACACTCATGGTCACTCAGGCGATTTTGTTCTCAAGTTTCCATTGGATATCCATCGGTTCAAGTGTAATGAACCCCATAATTCAGCCAAATTTCTTGTCCACCCACAAAAAGAGCTACAAAAGTCGATAAAACCCCTACAAGTTGCGATGTACATATACACACATGTTCGTAATCAAAAAGTTATACATTTCCCGTAGGTAGGTGAAAATGTTGTGCCTTGTCGACAGTTTAATTGTGCTTGATAACGTTCACGGCTGACTGGACGGGGCGGCGGGTAGGAAATACTTCTACTGCAGTATTAGCGCATCGATGCTAAGATTGTACAGAAAATTACGAAATTCTTCCGTGTTCCAGAAAATAAGCGAATTTTGTGAGAAAATTCAACGATTGGTGCACGTGCTATTGTTTCCTGTATATTTTTTTGTAATTTGATACTTAATTTATTAACTAAACATCACTTTAAAGTGTATTTCTAAGTGTTTTGTGTTGATTTTTCTTTGTAAAGTTTAGGTTTTTTTCTATAACTCTAAACGAAACAAACTTCAAGTCAAAACTGTACTGTAGAGGATTCCACTCCGACGATTTTCTATAAATATATATGTATTTTAGATTTAAATTCACATTGTGAATAGTGCCTTACATTTGAATCTGGCTATTTCTATGCTAATGCGATTCTTGACGTGTTCACTACAGCCTGTGCCGAATCTATAGCTAATCTCTGAAAAGGGTCAGTAAGTTATATAATGTATATGTGAACGAGAATTACCTACATACAACTTTGGTTACATCCGGTCCAATTTAAAATTGCCAGCAGTAATAGATGAATTGAGAAGGATAAAAAGGATCTTTTCGTGAACTGTTCTACGAATAGGTACGTTTTGTGAAGTTAAATAAATTATATTACGACGGCTAGAGCTAGCTAAGCTCTAGAGTCAATGAAATATAGAAAATGTCACTTTTTACTGATTACTTAGATACGACATGAAACAGTATTAGCTCTTACAGGAATGTGTGTGCTATCGCATTTTTTGAATTTTTGAAATGTTAAGTTATTTTACACTGACTACAGTTTGTCTTTTCGGTATATTTTAACATTTCCTTAAATTGTCACGCCATAACATCAACATTGAAGTTATAATAAGACACACTGACCGAATTTCAGAATCACAAAAAAACTTTTATTTTAGAGTTCCTTTTACATGTCTATCTTTTACATGTTTATCACTACGTATATCTTAAAGCTCAAAGTCAATACCTACTGTTAACTGCCTAACTAAATGTATCCTAAAAACAAAACTGTATTTGATGACTCATTGGTACGCGGAAAAACTCTAATAACGTTTATGTTGTATCTAGTTTTAAATGAAAATTGTATATTCCTCTTTGTAATAACAAATAAAATAAAAAAATAAAAATGTATATTCTGCCATTATTTTTTTTATTTATTTGTCTTATATCTCTACAAAAACTAGCAATGTTTGAGGCTTAGCAACAGCAGAAGGAAACCGTTTCAAGTATATTTGAGTTCAGTTCGACAATTGAGTATAAGAGAGAGCACAGTCTTTAAATATTGACACAGCCCTCTCTGTGTTGAGTAAATGTGAACCTTGAACACTTCACTGAGGGTGATGCTAATACGCTGAAGATAGATACGTGTGTACTCAGGCTTTTAAAGACTAAGTACTTTTAAATGTTATATTTTAGGATAGTTTCAACAAAGCTGGCTTATTATGTCAAAGTCGTAATATCGAAATACTTGAGACAGCAATATGGTCAATTTGGAAGATTAAAATGTTTAAGGATTCGATTAGCTATAATAGTCGATTGAATATGAAATATAGGTACTTTGTAAGATTTTATCGCGGCCTCAGTACTGACCTAAATTTACTTCTTACTCCTGATAAGGCATAAATCATTCTTAATGCCCTCTTCGAAAACGCACTTCAAACCTAATTAATAAGTTGAAATATGTCTCCGTAAGTTACGAAAGATTAAACTTTCACATTTGGTAGACAGATTTAAATAATATTTTAAGAATATCTTAATAATATTTCGGATTAGGAATGATTTCCTTTACGTTTTATTTCAATACCTTTACAACCTTATTCAACAACTAAGTTCATGCAACTCTATTGATTCACCTGTTTACAGACTAGCGAAACCTTTTCCAAGTTAACCAAGGTTACGTAAAACGATGTATTTCATGAAACAAGAAGCGTACAACTACGTGCTTCATACCTACAAAAGCTATCTACGCATAGTGAGATATTTTTCCCAAAAATGTTATGTAAACGAAGCCAGCGTTACATTTTTAGTGTAACACTTTTTTTAGATTGTTTTTTGTTTTTTGCCGGTTAGAAGTTGGATGATTTACTTTGAGAGTAAATAATCGATGTCTGATTATTAATAGATACTGGTTTGGGTGAAGGAACTGGCAGCGTTTAGTTTTTGCAAGCGGCTTCACTTTTTTTATCCTAGGGGAACATCTGTTACTAAACTTAACTAGGTTGATCATCAGTGAGTTACGAAATCGGAGTTTTTAGATATTAAACCAAAAAGTATTTGTACCTAATAAATATGTATGAAAAGGTTTATAAATGATAAAACAAACAAACCCTGCTATCCTTAAACATATGATTGGAATAAAACTGTAATTATTATATTTGGGTCGGTGACATTTCGGACCAAAAAAACTCGGACCGCTTCGCCAATGTATGGAAAAAAATAATATTAAAATTTAAAATCCATACATTGGCGAAGGTGTCCGAGTTTTTTTAGTCCGAAATGTCACCGACCCTTACTTATATTTGACTGTAGGATTTTTGTTGTACTAATTATGTTCTACAAAATATAATCATAGCGTAGACAACTGCTTATATTCAAAACAAAGTTTTTAGCCAATTACTTTAAAATTCCAAGTCAACGCACAGGGACATTCACCTAAAATAAAATTATTCCACGTTTTCCTGGTATGACGTCACGAATGTCTCATTTCATGTAGTATTTGTTCTTTGTGTGAAATGTCCCATTCTACTAACTAGGACGGAGGGTTCATTGTAAAAACTGGATTTCTGCATCTCTTTGCATAGTTTGCATTTGATAAAGCAAGATGTTGATTTTAACACATGTATCACTCTGAACCTAAAAGCTATTCAAACAAAAGGAGTCAAAAGGAACGTCTTTAAAATTCATTTTTATACGGAACCCAATATTTTGAAAATCAAAAGGATATATATGATACTTCATAAACATTATTTAAAGAAGTCGACCCTAAATAATCTTGTAACGGTAATTCCTCCGTACAGATATATAAATCTCAGCCAAAAAATAATATAAATAAAACAAAGCCTTCTCATATAAAGGGGAAGTGGGGGGGGGTTCCAGTAAGTTTTCAGCGGTAACGAAGTGCCAACGACACACCTCCTCGGGGAATTCCTTCAAGGGAAAATAAGGGCATTCGTTTTGACGAAATCCACTGTTAATATTAATGGAATGGGACCTGGAAAGTGCTGAGAGATCTATAGTCTATCTATTACGTGATGGTTTAAATAAATTAACTGGTTTGTTTATTCAGATTTACACGGTTTTAAAACTGTTAGTTAAAGTCGTTTTTACCAGTCTACATGGCTCTTGCAACAGGGCCGAAATATGGGGTGTTCAAATTACAAAAAATATTAAGGTAACAATAAAAAAATCGCTTAGAATAATAAACAAAATAGTTAATTCTGAAGATGAAGCGATCTTGCAGTACAGAATTTTCAAATTAAGAGCATCCAGCTCAAACCTCCGGAATGTGTTAGATAACACAAACAATTTACGTAACAAAATTACTCAACTTATGATAAAGATGTCACACATAGTTTTCTAACCAAGAAATTCATACCACTTCATAGCAAGTTTCCAACATCAGCTCCACTAAAAATTTATGAAGGAAACTCAGAAGCGACAAGCCAATTTTCACTTAAGAAACTGCAGTTTCTAAAAGGATAACTTAATAATGGAGTTGGGAATATGAGATTTAAAAGTTGGCAATATGGCATTGTGGTAGGTGAAAGAAATTGTGTTTTAACATCAACTTGTACGTTAGAAGAAATAAAGTTTTTATAAATAAAAAAATAGAATTTCATTCTGACCACAATAGCCTTACTTCTTCATAGTTTAAGAACTCGCAATAATAATCTGCTTTTTATATAAAGTTAATCATAAAACGCTGCGAAATCTTATTATTTCACCTTGCCGAAATGCAAATGACAATCATGTCCCAGCTAATTTCTTTATAATCAAAAATACATCCTCCCTTAAAACTCATCAAAACTTTTCCACTTACTCAAAGTAATCCTTTCACCCTGCGTTTGGAATTAACGTCAAATCCTGATTTTAATATCAAACATAAACACAATATCAAAAGTTGATGAAGATTTCCACACAATTCAGTCTTTGAGCAAACTCATCCGTGGTCTTGTCATAAACAAATTTATGAATTAATCTAGTCGAGGGCAGCCATTAAAACAGGCTGTAGGGATTATTTAGGTCAGCCAGTAAACCTCCGTCTAGAGAGAAGGGTCTGGTAATAATCACTACATAGGATGATAGCCGACTACATTTTCAGGATTTAGCGCGATAGAAAATTTTATTATGCTAGAAGAGACATTTAGGATTTGCATTAATAAAAAGCAGCTATAATTAGTGCCTATAGTAGGAACTTATTTAATTAATTTCTATTTATGATTTTGTACCTATAATAAAGTGTTAAAATTGTTGCCTAAAGTATTCAAAATCAGATAATGTTATAAAACCTTGGTACAGTCAGACGCAAAAGTGGCTGAACAGAATCATAAGGTAAAAACATCGGATATGTGTTTGCCGAGACAAGAGCACAAACGAATTTTAAGTTAAAAACGTTCATAATAAGCATAACAACTGTTTCATAAGTTGCTAACTATCTAGAGTTCACTTTTGATCCTGTTCAGCGACTTGGGGCCGACTGTAACTACTTTCATGCATAACATATAAACAACTAGTAGCCGCCCGCGACTCCGTTCGCGTGGAAGTCGGTTTCCCGTGGAAATGCGAATTTCCCGCGGTAAAAAGTACCCTATAGTTATTTTGATGTATAACCTATATTACTGCAAAGTTTCATCAAAATCCATCCAGTAGTTTTTACGTAAAAGAGTAACAAACATCCATACATCCATACATCCATACATACATCCATACTTACCTGTATTATTGTATTATAATAATACAGGTAAGTATGGAAACTTACTTGTATTATAAATTTCCTTTGCAGTTTTTACACCACTATCAACTAATTATAGTCAGTTCTATGACTGTATCTCCTTGTTTTCCTTCCATTGACCAGTGGTTAATGAGCGGTAGAGTTGGTTTATTCCCGCTAACGTCTGCTACTTGATGACCCGAGCATCTGCGAACGACATCTCAACAGATTTAATCAACTTATGAATGTACCAAGTAATTAAAACTTAAGGTAGAGGCACTCGGATCCAACTGCTAAGTTAAATTATATAGGTTGTTTATAATTATATGCTTGGTTTCACTATTTTAAAACAAAAAGTGTATTTTTACCTTTTTGCATATTTTTCGGGTGAGAAATGGAATGGAAAGAGACTAGCTGTAGCATTACAGTTAATCAGAGTAAGTGATTTTAAGACAATTATGAAATCTATAAAAATATTCAAATTTAAATACATATGTAACTAGGACATTAAATAACGATATACATTTCAATGCTCCATGCAAAGTGTAAATAAAACTGTTTAGCATTTTGCTGACCGGCTGCATACTTAACATAATCTGCTCGCTTATAAAAATCTCTTACAACTTACCCTTTGACGTAAAATCTCACATGCACCAAACCACATATAAATCCACGCTTCGAGAGCTATTAGAACGACTGCTTATTTAAAACTTATCTTATTTTTCTCCACGCGAATTTACACCTAAACAAACGAAGATAAGGTTTGGATTCGTATAATGGTGTTAGCAGATGCAAAACCAGCAAATAATGGCATTTTTATGCCCCTTGGCGCAGCACTCTTTTGTCGGAGTTGTCTTCACAGAGCTAAGTAATTAGGCTAATCGGTACCCTACTCTACAAAAGGATTATTCCGAGATCTGAACTTGGAATGAGAAAAGGAATGTTTACGGTTATGATAGTGTACATTAAGAAATTCTGCTTTTCTCAGACTAAAGAATAACATTTGCTTTTGCTTCAATTCAATTTTGAATTTGAAATGTGTTTGGAATTTAAAGGAAATATCTATAAAAGTAATGGAGAAAACTTTCAATTTATGAACAAGATATTGAAATAATATTGATGCTCTTGAAATTGTGTTTCTAGTGCTTTTCAAATTGTATTAATATTGTTGATGATTATAAGCTCCATAAAGTAGATCTGAATTACCTATTACTATACCTTTACCTATTGTAAATTCCATATAACTTCTACCCAGAGACTTCGTACAGCAGACTTTTAACATCAGTAAGAATATAAAAAATAGTAATTCAAATTTTAGTAATATCACATATGATTTCCACCCTTTATATGTAAAGAAGGCCGTATGTCTAGACCAAAATATTCGCCCTATCTCAAGCAAGCGGTGTGTGCCATCAACACGATTAAAGGACCAATTTCCTTGTGTTAAACAATTCTGATGGAAAACTTTATCACATCTTCTTGATGACCACCATATAGGAATATTACTTTTGAAACAGTATTTTAAGCTGCAGCGACGCTCAACTGTTTTAAATGTTTAGGTCTATGTTCCAGTTACTATGTAATTAAACCACAAAATAGACGCCAACCCTACCCTTTAAATAAATATTTCCAGTACAAATATGTATGTTGCCCGCTACTTTGCTATTTAAAAATAACAGGCGGACCGTTATTCTTTTAACCGTTCATTGTTATGAATAATTTACTTTTCAAATTAAAAGTTACCACTGGAAGTAGCGGTCCATTTTTTCCTGTTCATAGCTTGTTACCTGAAACTAGGCAGGTACTCACTAATTAATTTTCTCATTACTGTATTACTTAGGTAAAACGATATCTGTTTAATCCTTGATGTAAGTAAATACTTAGTAGGTTGTAGCTACAGATAGTTTATATTGGTCAATCCTTACATTATATTATAATATTTTTTGACCCCACGTACCTATTAATATTATCTAAAACTAACCATTTGCGGCAACTACAAGTGATTTTTTTGCTCATAATTTCCTTTGATATAGCGCAGACATGACTCTTCGTCGAATTCATTCATTGTTTTCGTGGAACCAATTTTATAAGACTTTTATGTTTCTTTTGATAATATTCCTCGTTTTGTGATTGCGCTGGTGATCCTTATACTTATTTTTACCTATTCTGATAATATTACAAGCTGTAACATTCTTCAGTTATGTTGGAATTATATTTCCAGTCGTTTATTCTATTGAATCCGTATCACAATCAAACTGTATAAGGTAAGCAAACAGTTTCTAGAAACAACAATCACTAAGCATTTGTCCTGAAGAAAGAAAAAAACGAACAAATAAAAAAAACCGGCCAAGTGCGAGTCGGACTCGCGCACGAAGGGTTCCGTACTAATCATTTTCTACCTGTTTATTAAGATCGAGTAAAAATTGATTAAAAGTTACGTTTGTTGTATGAGAGCCCCCCTTTAATATTTTCTTTATTGTTATTTAATCATTTATTTTGAAAAGTAATATACAAGTAAAAATTCTGTGAAAATTTGAAGCGTCCACCTGTTACTTACCGTTTTTTATATTGAGCAAAAAAATACGAAAAAAACACTTTTATTGTATGTACCCTATATTGTACTTTATATATTTTTTTAAATTTTAATATTTGTTGTTATAGTGGCAACGGAAATACATCATTAGTGAAAGTTTCAGCTTTCTAGATATCACGGTTTAAGAGATAGGGTAAGTTCGTTAGAGATGGCCGTAGTTTTTTTAAAGACTCATAAAAAAAAAGAAATTATATTTATAATCAAATTTTTATTTCCTTCATAATCTTTGATGTTTAATCTTTCAAAAATCAACAACAAATTAAAATTATAATTAAAAAAACATGAAAAAATATATTAAAAAGAAAAATGTGGGACTGGCCATCTCTCCCATATACCGGGTGTCCAGGAAACAATGGATAACCTCTGAAGGGTTAATAGTAGAACTTAAGGCGAGCCTAAAAATTAATTGATAAAAAGTATAACCCTTACACTGCTAGAAATATGGCGTTTTAAAAAAAAACTTCATATTTTTTTGACTGTGTTCATATTTTTCCTCGTAACGAGGTCAAATCACTTAGTAACATCATTATTTCTGTGCTAAAATAATTAATATTAACCGCATCAGTGAATTACTACCAAATAAAATAGCTAACTAAAGTATTTTTCTCAAAAAATAATGTTAAACTTTTGATTTGTGTAAAATTTCTAAAGAAATGTTTATGATGTCGAACTTTGAACAGCTCTGGTGTAAAAAAATAATATGAAAGCAACAGTGGCCAATGATTTCATAATATTCCTGGTTTAATA
Organism: Emmelina monodactyla; assembly: GCA_916618145.1. Taxonomy (NCBI): domain Eukaryota; kingdom Metazoa; phylum Arthropoda; class Insecta; order Lepidoptera; family Pterophoridae; genus Emmelina; species Emmelina monodactyla. The sequence goes on from OU745300.1 coordinate 2,760,905, forward strand.
ACGTTTTTAAAAATATGTAATATGTCGTTATTGTAATGAAAAATATTGAACTAATGGTATTAGTGTGTAAAATGGGATAATTATTTAGTTCTAGCAAAATTTAAAAAATACAATAAAACTAATGAAATATGATTTTCAACTGCTATTAATTGCAAACAAATTGGAATAATTGAGAGCAACTGTTCAAATTGTCTGTCCCCATCCTGATGCAGCCTTCAGAGGTTATCTATTGTTTCCTGGACACCCGGTATATCAGTGTGTGTTGGCCATAGTCATACGGGACAGATGGCCACTACTCTTTTTGCCTTTTCCCTTTCCCTTTTTAGATGCTGTTGCATTATTTTGTTCAGCTTTTTGCTTCTGTTTACATTTGACACACATATTGTCCATTGAAACCAATCTTCAATTAAGCGGGTTACACAAGAATTTTCACTGCATCCAGAGCAATTGTCAGCCTCATCTGCTATTTCTTCCAGCGAAGTATCACAAAATAATGGTACCTCTTCTTCTGAACTACTTACAGAATCTTGTTTGATAACTTTTCTTTTTCTAACTGTATTCAATTTATTATTAACTAGTGGCCGCCCCCGACTCTGTTCGCGTGGAAGTCGGTCACCCGTGGGAATGAGAATGAGATGTTTTCCCGCGGTAAAAAGTACCCTATGAATAACAATTCTGATATACAGGGTGATTGGTAATGCGATACATTCCTTCCAAGAGGTTAAAGTAGAGCTTATTTGCAGCCAATTAAGGCATATCATGCCATGTCCGAAAATTGTTAATTTCTGAGATATGCAACACTTAAGATTTTTTATAAAAAACCCCATTTTCGAAGTTCAAATGAATCCTTTTAGTGAAAAATTCAAAATTGAGTTTAATGTTTTGTTATTTTATGGTAGCTTAATAACTAAAAAGGTATTTCAGATTCAAATTTGCTAAAAATAATCGGCCTTATTTTAGAAAAAGTCAAGAAACCAAGAACAACTTTAAAAAAAAGTTAAGTCTTATGGCAATAAAAAGCGAATTTCTAAAAAAAAGTCCAAATAATGTTGCGTACAAATTACATAAATATCTTCCCCAATTCATAAGCTATTCAAAAAGGTACATTTGTCATATTAAAACTAAGTATTTGATTGACAACTCTACTAATAAAAGAAGTTACCTCTCTCTTAGAACGCCTCTACATTGTGGTTACCGAGCACTTTTGCAGTGTTTTCTTTGGTGGATGTCGACGTCTTGCACAGGGATAATGCAATAACATTTAAGATCTGCCGTTTAATTTTTTTTTTTTTGAAAAGCAAAACCTTCAAGTGTGCAGCCTTTGTAGTCAAATAGAAAAAAAAAGTGATAAGCGCGAAAAAAGTAACCTCTATTAAAAGAAAACTAACTGCTTTTATGCCTTAATTGACTGCAAATAAGCTCTACTTTAACCTCTTAGTAGGAATGTATCGCATTACCAATCACCCTGTATAATTCATATTATTGTAAAGTTTCATCTAAATCCGTCAGGTAGTTTTTATGTGAAAGAGTAACAAACATCCTTACATCTAGACATACATCCATACATACTCACAAACTTTCACATTTATAATATTAGTAGGATATTGTTTTTTTTTTGTCTTGTGCTAACAAAGTTATTTCTTAGTATTTATTTGGCATCCATAATAAAATAAAAAAGCCATTGCATACATTTAAATGACAAAACTTATATGGCCATCTCAACCTGAATAATTAAGGCCATCTCTCCTACTTTTGTGCGGGAGAGATAGCCATCCAAAATTTAAATCTTTAAAAAACCAAATAAGCAACCATTTTGAGGTTAGAATACAGATAGACACGTGTTATGTCAGCCAACTCACAAAACATTAATATTCAACATAAAGTATATATGTTACACCACGTTAGGTAAACCAACAAGAAAACTTTTGAAGTATTGTAGACAAACAAAGCTTATTTACTTACTTTAAGTTTTTTTTTTATTGCGGATATTGTTAACGTGTGGTGTTCCCTAGCGTCGCCTGTAGTAAACTAAGTGAAACCGAACGTCATTTGTCGATTATTTTGGGAAATATTGGTATTGGTCATTTCTCCCGTACGGCCATCTCTAACGGTTTTACCCTACAGCCTGGAGACTTAGTAATAGGGTCCCGTTTTACCCTTTGGGTACGGAACCCTAAAACACGTCACGCCTTCGCTGTCCCGCTCCATCCATAGACTCTTTCAGGCGCCAAATGGAGGCTTTTGTGTCCCAAAATTTTGCCAAATAGTCACGTTTATTCTTTTATTTTCGTCATAAACATAAAAAAGCCGAATGTTTTATCACATAAGTCATTTTCCAAACGAGTTAAAACCAAACTTCCTTATAAACTTTACAACTTTGTTTTTATACTTAGAGATAAATAGTCTTTTTACCTACTTACAAAACAGGATATCACACGTGATTCTGATGGATACGTTTTAACAAGAAACTAGAAATAGAAAAGGTACGTTGCCTTTGTCACGTACCCCTCATTTCTACCTCAGAAGACCCGAAGTCATATATTATTTATCCTAGATGTTAGTCCATTTACAGCAACGAGCGTCCAATCTAAAAAAGAACGCCTCGTCGGTGCCTGTGTAGGTATGTATGGAAAACCTATATCCGTGTGCGAATTTTTGTATGTAGTCTGAGAAATATGTTATACTAGTGGCCGCCCGCGACTCCGTTCGCGTGGAAGTCGGTTTCCCGTGGGAATGAGAAGTTTTCCCGCGGTGAAAATTACCCTATGTGTTATTCTGATGTATAACTTACATTACTGTAAAGTTTCATCCAAATCCGTCAGGTAGTTTTTACGTGAAAGTGTAACAAACATCCATCCATACATCCATACTCACAAACTTTCACGTTTATAATATTAGTAGGATATATTTTTTAAACCCTCTAAATTTGAGAGTGAAGCCTATCAATTTCAAAAACTGAAAAATCACGCTGGTACTTTTACAAAATATGCACATGTTCTTATCTGTACAATCTATTTACAGGTTGACTTTTTTAATAATTTGATGTTAAACTTATTAATCATATACATAATATTTATTGATTCATTAGATGTCATGTTCATGGAGCTGTGGTCTAGAGGGAGCCATATTATATTTTTTGTGACGACACGAAGCCAGACACGGTCAAGATGCTTCCAATGATATACGCAGATTGATGTTATGTCACTTTGAATATATGGTTACAGAGAGTTCAGCAAAACACATTATTTACTTTTATGAATATATAAATTCTGAAATACTATTTCCTTAAGATAGTTAAATTTATTAATTACACTAGTGGCTGCCCGTTCGCGTGGAAGTCAGTTTCCCGTGGGAATGAAAAGTTTTCTACGGTAAAAAGTACCCTATGTGTTATTCGGATGTATAACCTTTACAACTGTAACATCAAAATCCGACCAGTAGTTTTTCGGGAAAGAGTAACAAACATCCATCCATTCATTGTTACATCCATACTTACAAACTTTCACGTTTATAACATAAGTAGGAAGTTTTCCCGTGCACGTTTTTTTTTTCCCGTTGCAACGATTAACTTATCTCTTTTTGTTTAGTCGATACATGAATTTGCCTTAAACAATTGAACAATCTTACATGATTTAATGTTTGACAATAAGGAACTTCCACACAAACTTTCAACCCCTTCTACCACTTTTTCCGTATTAAAAAGTATGGTAAGTTAATTTCCCAAGTTAAGCTACATTTTCATACCAAATTTCATCAAAATCGGTTCAGTGGTTTACGTGTGAAAGCGTAACCAACAGGCAGACAGAGTTACTTTCGCATTTATTATATTAAGTAGGGATTTTTGTATACTTTACAAGTCATTCGATTACTACAAATGCTAAATATGTAGTTAGGTATAATATACATATGATGTAAAGTGTTGAAATATAACTTATTATTATTTTAAATACAAGTTTAATTCTAATATTGCTCAACCCTGCTTGTAGATACCTACATTGATTCTCAAACTTTGAGTGACATAAACTATTATGAAAAGGGGAATTATAAAACGAGCGAATAAAAAATAAAATAACGACTGATGATGTCATACTGTTTTAATAACTTGGGCGGTATGAATTTGAGTAAACGATAAATTTACTAAACTAACGATGAATATTGATTGATAAAAATATCCAGAACGAGCTTACAAAAAAGGGTTTTGATTAATCCATTTCAGATATTAAACTACTATCCGTGCGATGTTTGAAATTTATGATTGCGTCACTTAAGTGATCTACGTAGATGTATAATAAAGGATTATTATGATTAATTACAGATTACAAGTAAAATAATTTTATTTTGTATTCATTCAAATATATGAATATGTGCTAATTTATCAATAAAATATGTTTAAGCTGTGAACACAATCGATAAAAAGAGACATGCATAGATTATAGTTAACGCTCAAATTTGAAGTTTAGCTGTAAAATTTTAAACACAAGCATTAAAAATAGACTACTACTTTAAACGAACCTTTAATACCGGCAATGGATGAACATACACATTTGAAGTAGTAAGTAGTAATTACTACCGAAATTGCACTTTAACAAATTTAAGGTAAATTCTACCCAATTATCATAAAAGATTTAAGACTATTTGGTGAATAAACTCACAGCGTTAACAAAAAGGTTAAATATGTGTCCAAATTACACATTTTCGTACAATACGAATGTAAAATTTGCAATCATTGTTGAAAATATGTTTTTATGAAAAGGTTTTATTTATTATTATTGCAAGGACAGATATCTTTAGACATGTACTATTAAAGTTGAATAGTTTTGTAAAATTTTAAACAACGTAGAGAACGTATATGATTTATTAGATACCTACTTAATGTGTCAAGCGAACACCGATTACCCACATAAAAATTATTTTTATTGCATATATTTTGTTTAAGAAATGTAACGATAATGAAAGTCGGTAGGTAAATGTACCAGCAAAGTCTTGGACAAACCGCCTCTACCCGTGATCCAACAATACTTGATATTAGACGTTTTATGTAAATTGCACGCGGCATACCTCCCGGGAAATAACCGTGTATCAGTGTTTCTGCCTGCTTATTGTGACATATTTCACCGTTTTTATACTACAACCGGTGCGCGTACCTTGCTTATATCAACTTTTATGGGGGACGGTAACATTTAGCTGAAAAAGTTGATAATATGACGGCGGGGGGAAAAAATGTTTTAGATAATATTTTCAGGTGTGTTTTTATAACGAAAAAAGCTCTCTATTTTGCTCTCTACATGTAAATACGGTTTTTTATGCTTAACATGCTGTTGCTTAAGCGTGGGGATATGACGATGGTTTACTTAATTTTTAGCAGGCGAATCACAGTTAAACTGCATTCAAACAGTATACAAGTCACGCAACGCACATATATCGTCGATTGAAATAGGAAAAGCTATTACAATTTTAACTTTAGGTTTTTTGATCTCCCAAATACCAATATTTTTATGGTTATCTTTAAAAGCTACTAAGCGAAGCCCTCACTATAACAAATACATATGAGTAAAAATTACGACCTCTTTTTGAACTCCTTAATAAAAATCATGAAGGAGATAATAAGTGATAAAGAATTTTCTATTGTCTTCTGTGAGTAGTGCAAATCCGAACTGACAAATCTTTGATTTACTAACTTAAACAAATCCAAATTAGAGTCCAACCGCAAACTTAATAATGGTCGTTGGTAAATTAAAGCACTTAGAACTGCAGTAGACCAGATCTAAAACAATATACACAAAAACAGAAGGTAATTTGATTAAGGAAAACCTTTCTGGGTAATTAGGAACGCTTGAATTAGGTCAAAGTTAGTAGAAATAACCAGTTTTGGAGATAGTCTTAATTAACAAATAGTCACTTGGAATGTAATCATGTTAATTCGTGTATTTATAAGTATTATTTTTACCAAAGAATTTCGTAAAAACGGTGTTTTTGATTTCCAAAACCGGAAACTAAAAAAAATATATAAAGTTTACTTATGTTGACAAAAAAACTCGTTTTAGAATGTTGTATTAAGTAAGTAAAACCTTTTATGAATGGCACCTATAATAATGAGTTTTTTTGACGTAAAATTGCGCTACTGTGTAACTTAAACTCTGTTTCCAAGCCGGTTGCTTGTTGAACTTTAACCGTCTCGGGGTAAACAGAGCCGCGTGAAGTTACTAGTGTTGAGTACAACTAACTACATTATGTGCTTTTGTGGGGAAGTTTAGTCTCAGCTCAGTAACATAAATAGAGGCTAGATTATTAATAGGTTTATCAAGAATTTACTTCGCTCCGTAGCAGATATAAAATATTCTAAGTTCATGTCATACTTTTACTGTAAGTAGAGTCTTTTAAAAAATATTTTTATGTAAATCAAGTGCGTGCTTACTTGAAAAAAAAATTAACCCATTATTTGTCACAAAGAATTAAAACTTAAGTAACGTCATAACCTCGTCATGGTGCATCCTTGAGTCTGCCTACTCATCAGTGTTGCCATATAATTTAAAAAACCAACCGTCGCCGCCGTAAATAACCTCAAACCACTATATTATACATTTTCCCTATAAAATCCGGTTATACGCATCTCATTTTGATTGAATTATGATCTGCGGCCCTTTTGTAGGTACTACGTGACCAAGCACATGTCATTGTGGCAGTTCAAGAAGTGCCCTTGAAGGGAACGCCAAAGGTGATATGTCGACATCATGGAAATAGTAAAAATGGGAGACAACTCTTAGATCTACGGGTTCCGTATCAATCCCTACTATATATCCCTACTATAATATTATAAATGCGAAAGTAACTCTGTCTGTCTGTCTGTCTGTCTGTCTGTCTGTCTGTCTGTCTGTTACGCTTTCACACCTAAACCGCTGAAACGATTTTGATGAAATTTGGTTTGATGAAAGAACTGAACTTGGGAAAGGACATAGAGTACTTTTTACTGCGGGAAAACTTCTCAATCCCACGGGAAACCGACTTCCACGCGAACGGAGTCGCGGGCGGCCACTAGTTAGGTTATATAACATGGTCATTCGAAGCAAATACCAGAACAACGTTTAACTTAAAAAGCAATAAAAATAAATAAATAAACATTCTTGTGAGTAATATAAATTAAAAAACATTTAAAAGGAGTCGTAAAAAGTTTTTCACAGAGATAGTTAAATTAAAACTAACTTTATTTTATTTGCTTGCCTTAAACTTCTTACGGATACTTAAAAACAACAGTTAGTTCTCAAGTTTGGTTGTAAGTTATCGATACTCAGCATTAAGCGAGTTAACCTTTTTTTTAACTTTTTTTGAGTATTTTCTTGTTTATTAATAATAATTTGACATTTCCTAAAAATCTGTCAGAATTCTCTTCAATTCGTTGTAAAAATGATTCATAAGTATATACCTATCATCAGGTGGTCTATACTTGGTCTACCATATACAGTTCAAGTTATTATGGTTACGACAAAAGCCTTTATTTATAATAGCAAATCCACAATTGTGTACATTTTTCTTTGTTTGCTGGTAGCTCTTCGTGACATCTTGGTTGCCCAAAAAGAATTGTTTTAAAATGAATAGACCATTTTTATCGTTCCTAAAAAGTTAATACAATATGTTTTTTAATTTGATAATAATTGGTTCATTAAAAAACTATAGATTTTAATTTTATTTTACAACTGAACTCCGAATGTTATGGAATTTGTTAATAAAAAAAACACTACAAAAATACAGATGGATTTAATTTATTAGTTGTTGACGTTTGTTTTTTAATTATACAATTAAGTTTATTTTTTATGTATTTATAATTTGTTTATAATAAACAAAATTATTGAGTTACTACGACTTTAATTGACCTTAGAGGTTAAAGTCATTAAATTGGTTTAGACATATTTTTTTCTATTTTTAAAAATGTGCTTAGGTACTTATTTCAAAACAGAACTTTGTCTATAACAAAGAAAACTATAAAACGCAATAACTATAGGGTGTACTATTTCAATCCTACTACCTAATATTATAAACGTGAAAGTGTGTGAGTATGTGAGGATGTATGGATGTTTGTTACTCTTTCACGTAAAAACTACTGGATGGATTTGGATGAAACTTTGCAGTAATATAGGTTATACATCAGAATACTTACGGTACTTTATACCGCGGAAAACTTCTCATTCCTACGGGGAACCGAGCGGCCACTAGTATCCTTAAACAACTATTTATCTTCGATCTACTTTCCAGAATTCTATCAAGAAAAAACTAAAGTTTTAAGATACTCAATTACCTCTTAGCAAGACCGCAACAGTGCAGAGATTATTAGATACTTAACCTTCAAAGTAATAACATAATAGTGAAGTAGGTCTCCCCGCCACGGGTCGGTGGTGTCCTTGACATAGGACTTGAGATAATTAACCTGAATTTAAACGTTCTAACATTGCCCGGCCAATACTTACTACTTTAGAGGTTAACTTGAGTATAACTTGGACACTGACAACGTGTTTGTGTAAAGAGGTGATCCCACGGTGCCCTTAAACCGCTCACCGCACACAAATCGGCGCTTGTAATAAAGTCGATTTTAGCTTAAAAACACAAAAGATACTTTGTGCATATAATCGCGTACCGTGGGACCGCCTCTGATAGCACCGCTTTGTTTCAGTATCTCATAAATTGATTAGTGAAGTTCTGTAATATAACTAATGTAGAGAAAGAACGTACAAATATGCCTCAACCGCTTAAGTAAGCCGTTAATGGTTAACTCTGAGACAGTTAATGCAAGGAATGAGCATTAGCAAATGGAAGATTCTTAGTGTGACGTAAGCAAATTTCACGCCCTTTATAAACGGCGACGGCAAATTACACAGGGTGATTATTATCTTTCTTACAGAACTGTGACATCTTGCTATTAGGATAAACACATTCTCATGGGTATACTTATAGAACACAAAGCGAGTTGTATTGATAAATTAATAATTATTTTTTTATATGAAGAAAGTAATTAAATATAATCTTGCTTACCTTGATCTCGTCTAATTGAATTGTTCATCTTCTACATATATTCTTTTACAATAACCTACTTTTCCAATTTTTTAACTTTCATTAATTTCTAATTTCTAATGAGTTTATGTCTGCGTGAGCATCCATTTTTTTAAGATTATTTTTAACTAAAATAGTGTAACTAAGCAAAAACGGTATCTCTTGGTAACAGTATTAGTACAAATTAATGCAATACTTGTGCAATTTAAAATTATATTTCTTCCATTGCCAGTCAAGACACGCTATATAAAAGTGGGTATTATTATCTTTCATATCTGCAGAATCAAATATTTTGTAAATGCACAACATTTAAGAAGAACTTTCGCAATATTTGAATCTTAGAAGATTTTTGAAACATTAAAGTCATGTTAGACGAAGAGATATCTACGTCAATCATATCAATCAATTTATCTTTTACCAGTGCAGCAATCATATTTTGCAATATTTATCAATGTTTTAAGTGCAGTGTGAACTATGAAATTACATGCAATTTCTTTTTATCGCTCATTGGTCAAACATTTCATATAAATCTGTAAGTAAACAAACACGAACCTTGCTTTTCCAAAGTAAACGTTACGTAAACTAATGAATAATTATGTTATACTACTTAGATGATTAGAACCAGATAAACCGGTTTACAAGTGCAATGATTTGTTAACTTGTATAACATTCGGTTAAGTTTAACTTGCTCGTCGGTGAGTAAATAACTAGTCTATCGGTTTAACTGTTTGACTACATTGAATTATGGTTTTATGGATGATTAGTAAATTAAATCGATGTGAAACGGACGGTTTGACGTCAATCTATAATTATCTTTATGTAAATTATTTACTATTAATTAATTACTTATTTATTACACTTGTTATAGAAATGTGTTTTCTGTCACAAGAAGTAAGTATTTAGGTATGTAGATCACTGAGCCATTAATAGGTTGGACAGATTATTTTATTTTATTTTTGTATGCCTGCGTTCGTTTATGTTACTATTTTTATCACATTTTAAACCAAAATCTTTATTCACACCACAAATCATATCTAGTTAAAAATAGTCATATATTTTGCTTATTTTGCTTAAATAAAATATATACTTATATACTTTAAATTAAAAAAAAAAGAAAAAAGTAAGTATACATGTTGAAAATTAGATTAATTTATTTATTGCAGATTAGAGTTCATTAACCCCCTTTGTCTTATCACCGAGCGGTCCTTGCTCGCCGAGTAAAAATGCCGAATTCGTAAAAATATTTGGAAAAAGTATTTATAGGAAACAGGTTTTTTGTGCATTAATTTCATTGCGTAGAAATGTTGTTTTGTTGCAAATGTTACTCGTGACGTAAAGGAAGTCATAATGAATATTTGATCACTAGTAAAATTTTAATTGCATGAACGTTTACTTTACTGCCTTCCTACGTTTAGTTAGTCCATCTGTGCCATTCCAGATGATCGCGCGCACACTGCTTTTAAAAAGCGCGCGCGTGCGTTCGAATTTCAAACTCGGGTTTATTTTTTTGTTGTGTGTGGCCAGTTTGTTTATTTTTTAAGTTTCTATCGATTTAAACATGTCGGGCGTTCCGTTAGTTCGTAAAGCCATTGCTGGGGCTGCCTTGGCTCATTGTTCGAGTAACCCTGATGCGAATAATCCCTTAGTAGTAAACCCTTGTCAAGAGAGTCAATGGACTCCTGCTGCGTTAGAAAGGGCCGGGTCCACATTGAAAGCCCTGAATCGGATGGCTAAACGACCACCAGTACACATTCTATTTGAGGATATCAGCTACACTGTTAGTACACATAAAGGTAATTGTTTTTGTTATTATTTGATTGTGTACAATTTAAATACCTGCATAATAAGGTGATATATTTAGAGTTTGTGTAAAAAAAAACTTGTTTTGATTTATGCAATACAAAAAGATATTAGTTTACAACTCTATTCCTGGTCCAAAATTTAAACAAAGCGAACCGGCTGGACTAATTCGACACGTAAGAACAGTCTTAGGCACTAGCTCCGTGCTATCACTATCTGTGCCGAAATCTATTTTGATCACAGCGTGACTATTGGTTTAAAAAAAAAACTCTGTTAAATTATTTACGAACACCCCACTTTAAAAATGGTTGTTCCCTCCAACACTTTATGGAGTGATAACTCCGCTTTATGCTTTCACAGGAACCACTGAAAATATTAATATCGAAGCCTGTTTCGGTTTTAAAAAGTAAAACATTTCTCCCATAAACAAACTCATAGTATTGTATGCTGTTTAAAGTAAACATTACCGAGTATTTTTATTGATACTCGAAAGGATAATAAAACGCCAAACGTAGAATGGGTTGATGTTATTGACCTAAGAAATGTGTGTTTTTTCACTTTAATACCATTTTTAGAGACAATATTATTTTTGCGGTCAACGGTTTTTTTATTGGAAAAGGAAATGGTTTTATAATCTACACTACCATGTATCTATTTATTTTTGTTTAAGTCAGCAACAGATCGTTTTTATCTCAAATTTTATCAAAACGCATCCTACCTTTTAAATTTAAATAGAATTAAATTTGACTTTTTATTTTAAAAATAATATATTTGAATCTTGCATGAAAAAATGTGAAGAATGTTTATTAATACTCTTTTAGAAGGCATTTTCATTATCATTGTCATCCTCATTATCATCATCATTACATAGTATAAATCCAAGTCGCTAATTGTGTCTGTTTGTATGTTTGTCCGCTATCTCCTCCTAAACCAGTAGACGGATTTGAATGCGGTTTTCACCATCATTTAGGTATTTTTTCATTTTAAGTTGTAAATAAAGAACATTTAGAAAATGTTTTTTTAAGATTGCCAAAATTCAATGTTTCGTGAGCAAGTCGGCCAAAATTACACCATAGGGAAGTGTGGGCGGGTCGCTAGTATTTTATAAGGCATTAAATTACATTATAAAATCCAGTACCTACGAGTTGATTTCTTTAGAATAATGATATCATTGAATGAATGACAACATATTAAATCTTTGACTTGGTAAACAGTTTTAGTTAAAGCACCATAATAAAGTTGTAAAGGTAATCTTAACAAACTTTTTAAAGTAGTTAATATAAAAGGTTCATGGAAAACAGTGTGATTCCCTGTTCGTTTCATTGGATACAGCTAACGTGCCGATACAACTGTATTACAATAAATACGTAGACTCGGAATATGATAGGAAAAGTGATCCCTAGAAAAAAGAGTGCTAGGACATTATTGTACATAATGAAATGATACGGCGTGTAAAAAGACTTCTGAAAACAAAAACTGGGCATTTCTGCAAAGATACTCTTTAGATGAAGACCAAATGGTTTAGTTTTTACATGGTTTCAAGCTTCGGAAATGGTCTTTTTACACCCGTTATATAGGTTATTAAGCTATGTGTTTTAGAGCTGCCTGTAACATATTTGAAACCAACTGTTTTATGTTTTATTGGTTTAAAGGTTACTCAATCAAAAGTGACCTAAGCTGTGATTTTTGTTAATGACAGGAGTTTTAGGTAGTTTTCGTTACCCACTAGTAATATAAATTAGTAAATAACTAATAAAAAACTAAATTAGTAGTACCTAAAGTAAATTAAAATAATTTATTTCGTGAAAGTTTAAAACCTAGACCGTAACAGCACATTTATAAAATGCTAATCGTATTGTACACCGAAGTATTTTTTTACTGTTTTGTGTAATTATACATATTCATATAGTGTAATTAGACATTAAAAGAACGAAATATCAATTATATTATAAAAATACTTATTTTTGCAGCCTAAACAAAATACGTACGTCCAGAATGCAATTAGACTTGTTTCTTTTTTTTCTAATATTTCTTATTTTTTCTAGGTAATTTAAGTTTAAAAAAAGTTTCTTACTTACGTTTAGGAAAACGTATCAAATGTGTTGACCTAGTCTAGCAAAAACTTAGGCATTGTTTCATAATGGACAGAAAGTGGATAGTTTGACCCGCAAAGTTTACCATGAAATTGAAATTTCAGGAAAGGATTCAAAAGCCACACATTGGCCAGTATTTTACAACTGCGGCTTAAAAAAAAAGTACTTAGCACTTAGCCCGAGAGGAAAAAGTAATAAAGGCAGAAGTAACACGTTCTGCAATTTTACTAGGACTTACAAGCAAAAACAAGCTTAGATCCTATTAATATTATAATGTACGGTTGTTTGTTACTCTTTCACGTAAAAACTACTGGGCGGATTTGGATGAAACTTTACAATAGGTAATAGGTATAGGTTATACATCAGTATAACACATAGGGTACTTTTTACCCCGGGAAAACTTGTCACTCCCACGAGAAACCGACTTCCACGCGAACGGAGTCCCGGGCGGCCACTAACTAGTTTAACAATAAAAAAATATATTTAGCTTCAAGAAATTACGAATATCAACTTTGTCACATCGTAGGTACCTACATGTACCCTACATATATAGGCTCGCGCTACAATAAGTATCTCCTTTACCAATTCATTTTACGACAGCTATTAATATTTATTTACAAATAAACCCTAAGTAAATTTCCTACAATTTCTGTTTAATAATGTGTTTGTAATATTAATATGACGTTTGAGCGTCGCAAAGCGTTCCTACTAAGTAGGTACTTTAAGTATTTGTCGCCTCAAGTTTTTTTTTTACACACACATATGTAAAAAGTTAAAAATGATGAGGAAATTATTTTCCATTTTCATTAGATATTTCGGCTACAATGAGATATGAAGAGATATTGTATTCTAGGGTGGTACACAGGCTGTCACGTCCCTACAAAGAGGACAAAACCACGCTAAATGCATAGCGAATGCAAATACTCACACATATCGCTTAGGGCTGCAAACGATACAAAATAAGTTAAATTTTAGTCTGTTTTTTTTTCTTCATTTTGAAACTAATTAAAAATATAATGGTAAAAATGGCTTTAGATAGTTTGTAAATTAATAAACATGCATAACATATACAAGCCACAACAAAAAGCGGAGTAACATTTTTGCTTTTATTTTTTATTTACAGTATTTATCTACAGTGGCTTAGCCTGCTAAGTTCCTTCTTTTATAAAACCAATTCCTTTGGGTCGGCGTTGAGAAAAACTTCAAATACCTACAAGTTTAAATCTTAGTTACTACAACTTTACGCAGAAGTTGCTCTAGGGTTATTTATCTTTTAGAAATACCTTAGCAAATATACACTTGAGCTAAAGAGATATAATAATTTGCTGTTCCGTATCTTGAGAGGAATGCGTAATAAAATACGTATAAGTAAATACTTATAGACTCATCATGCGAAGCAGGACCTTTTTTATTTTGCTCAACAAACAAGCCATAATATAGAGGTAAGCCCATGTATTATATAGGTACGAGTATACATATGTATACAGTCTTCAGCATCATTGAAATGTAGAGTAATTGCCAATACAATACCTTTGGTATTACCTTATTTGAGGCTTACATAAATTAAAAGATTTTTCTATTGTGTGCACAGCCCTATTAGCACGGTCGGAAGTTGCAAACGAATTTGCCGCATACGGCTCGGACGAAACAACTTCAGTCACAATGCTGGAAATCACATGAGCGCTAACTGGTGGAAACATCATTTGAACACCGGCTTAATTGTTTGAAAATTGCACATGAATCTGAAGTGGCGGGGAGAAAACAAATGACGTTATACAACTGAGCATTCAGTGTTTTATACAAAACATCTACATTGGATATAACAAAAGTTGCGAATTAAAAATTAAAAATAAGTTGCCGGGGCTTCCCAGTAAGTAATCTAATGATAGGTAGTAGTGTTGGGAAAACCTCGCTTTTCCTAAGTTAACATAACAAACAATTTTTGATAAAAATTTACAATAAAAATAAAAAAAATATTAGATTAGTAGGTTAGATATAAAAATGTATGTTTAAATATTACCACTCAATTTTTTTACATACATATTCTATACAACTAAGAAACGAGTATGATGATATAATTTATATAATTACACACGACTTCTAAATTATCCTTACAATTTGTGGTGTAGCTACTGTTCTCTTTGTTTATCTGGAATATTCTGCATCTTTAATAACTAAATAATTGTGACCAAATGGCCTTTAATACGAAACTCCATCAACATTCTTATGAATCATCAACATTGTTACAATTTTAATTGGGCCTTCTTCTAAACCGGTTACGTATTTAAACTAAATAACAATTTTATTAATTTGTTATCAAAATCAGCAGCAAATATTACTGGAAGTAGTACAAATTACCGCTTATAGCCCGTAGGTAAATACAAATAATTTTATTATATACTAGTGGCCGCCCGCGACTCCGTTCGCGTGGAAGTCGGTTTCCCGTGGGAATGAGAAGTTTTCCCGCGGTAAAAGTACCCTATGTCCTTTCCCAAGTTCAGTTCTTTCTTCATACCAAATTTCATCAAAATCGGTTTAGTGGTTTAGGCGTGAAAGCGTAACAGACAGACAGACAGACAGACAGACAGACAGAGTTACTTTCGCATTTATAATATTAGTAGGGACTAGTGGCCGCCCAAGACTCCGTTCGCGTGGAAGTCGTTTTTCCGTGGGAATGAGAAGTTTCCCGCGGTATAACGTACCCTATGTGTTATTCTGATGTATGAACTATATTGCTGTTAAGTTTAATCCAAATCCGTCCAGTAGTTTTTACGTAAAGGAGTAACAAACATCCATCCATACATACTCACAAACTTTCACGTTTATAATATTAATATTAATTAGTAGGATAACATTATAGATATTCAAAATGATTTAACGTGTGTACATGTGACTGCATTTGGCATCGTAGCACTCAAATTTTGGTTGATGTTATTTTATTCGATTTGTGTCAGCTACTTGATTTTGATTATTTAACGACCTCTGTGGCGCAGCGGTATTTTTACCGGCCAGTAAAGCGGATGTTTCCGGATTCATTTTGAAGTTCGAGTAAACTTTGGTATTATATTTTCAATATTAAATAACCGTTACCTGTTATCGTAATACGTAAACCATAAAAAATAAGCAGTTTGAATATAATATTATCTCTGACAACTAATAAGGTAATTACTAAGTTATCGGTATGTTTTATTGTATTCATCATCGTTAAAAAACATTAGCTCTGTCAAATAATTATAAAACGCAAGGTAGGTATTATTATTAATACATAAAATAAGTTGATTAAATAGTTTTTTCCTCACTATATGCATGTGCATTTTTTATAAATCTATGTATTTTTTATAAGTGCACGGAAATATAAAAAAG
This sequence comes from Emmelina monodactyla, assembly GCA_916618145.1. NCBI lineage: Eukaryota > Metazoa > Arthropoda > Insecta > Lepidoptera > Pterophoridae > Emmelina > Emmelina monodactyla. The sequence goes on from OU745300.1 coordinate 2,777,200, forward strand.
TAAACTAATATTTGACTTATTATTTCAAATTTTTTATGTAATATCTTGTTTATATGTATTAACTCAAACGTAAGATACAAACAAAACGTTTTAGGTACTATTAAACAAACAATATTTATTGGGCTCTAGATTAAACATCTCTTTAAATTAACATGAATTAATAGATAATACAACAGGTAGCCGCCATTAGATTCAATCCAAATCCTCGCCCAACGGCAGTGACCTCAAACAGTGATGTCCATCGAATGCTAGGGATGTCCAGTTACCGATTACTTTTGTTTTACCGCTAACAGTCGGCCTTCCTGACAAAATCCTTCGTCCTCGAAGGAAACATTCATTCAGTTGTAGATACTATACTGTAAAAATAATTATATTCAGCCATTCAGTCAGGCATTAGCCCCGTGGGCAATTATATCCGGCCCCGTAGGCAATTACATCAGGCCCCGTAGGCAATTACGTCAGGCCCCGTAGGCAATTACATCAGGCCCCGTAGGCAATAACATCAGGCCCCGTAGGCAATAACATCAGGCCCCGTAGGCAATTACATCAGGCCCCGTAGGCAATCACATCAAGCCCCGCAGGCAACTACATCAAGCCCCGCAGGCAATCACATCAAGCCCCGCAGGCAACTTCTTCAAGCCCCACAGGCATATACATCAAGCCCCGCAGGCAACTTCATCAAGCCCCGTAGGCAACTACATCAAGCCCCGTAGGCAATTACGTCCAGCCCCGTAGGCAATCACACCAAGCCCCGTAGGCAACCACATCAAGCCCCGTAGGCAATTACATCAAGCCCCGTAGGCAATCACACCAAGCCCCGTAGGCAACCACATCAAGCCCCGTAGGCAATTACATCAAGCCCCGTAGGCAATCACACCAAGCCCCGTAGGCAACCACATCAAGCCCCGTAGGCATCCACATCAAGCCCCTTAGGCAATAATCACACCAAGTTAAACAGCAGTATTGTGAGCAACTTTAATGGGGCTATTAACATTCAAATCAACAGGTAATCCCTTTAATTTAAATGTTAATAGCCACCTTTTCAACTATTTAACTAAGCACACCAGTCCCTGAAGCAATCATTTTCGCCCTAGAAGTGGTCACATCAACTTCCGAAGCAGTTCTATAAGTCCCTCAGGCAATTACAACAGCGTCACCAACAATCACATCAGTTCTGTTAAAAACACATGAAAACAAACCAAATATATAATTGAACAACCACATTAAAATCAAAAAGCCCCTTAGGCAAAATAATCACACAATCAGTGAACTTTTAGGTCTAGCTCCTCACAATTTAATTTTATCATAATGTAATATTACCCCTCATATTTTTACTGGCGAAGTGACCTCAAATTTGCCACTACAAAACCACTACCACACCACAAAACTGCGTTATAGATATGGTACACTTTAAACAATATTATAACCACCAAGCCAGGTCACAAAAAGGTAAGCATGTTACAGCAGCAATATTTTCACGGCTCACTGTCCCCTTGACATAGCTAACTTTACAAGTTTTTATTACATTATTAGGGCAAATTGTAAATGGTTTTACCAACTCAAACATAAAATTCTGATTTGTCACCTGGTAAACATATAAAACTCAGAATGCAACTATTTCACAGCTCACTACTGTCCTCCATCATAGCATCAAGTTTACAAGTTTTTATAACATTATTAGGGCAAATTGTAGGTAAATGGTTTTACCAACTTAAACATAAAATTCTGATTTGTCACCTGTTAAACATATAAAACTCAGAATGCAACTATTTCACAGCTCACTACTGTCCTCCATCATAGCATCAAGTTTACAAGTTTTTATACCATTATTAGGGCAAATTTTAAATGGTTTTACCAATAAACATACAATTCTGATTTGTCACCTGATAAACATGTAAAACTCAGAATCAACTATACTCTATCAACATTTATAAGTTATTGTAACAACACAAGACAATATTCTACAAACCATAGGTATCCACAATAGTATCTTACATACTCAACCATAATACTTATTATGTTTATTTAGTTTTGTATCTTATAAAGCTTAGTTTTATTTTACTTATTTGCAACAGCTTCCAATATCCAAATAACTTCAAGTTGGACATATCCAATCATAATAGCTAGGTACAATGTGGTAAACATGTTAAACTCAGAATGCAACTATACTCTATCAACATTTATAAGTTATTGTAACAACACAAGACAATATTCCACAAACCATAGGTATCCACAATAGTATCTTACATACTCAACCATAATACTTATTATGTTTATTTAGTTTTGTATCTTATAAAGCTGTTTTATTTTACTTATTTGCAACAGCTTCCAATATCCAAATAACTTCAAGTTGCACATATCCAACCATAATAATAAGGTACAATGTGGTAATGTAAAACTCAGAATGCAACTATACTTGGTCATCATTCATAAGTCATTGTAACATCACAAGTCAATTTTAAACAATCATAACATTGGCGGGATAAGGTACCCACCATTGATATATTACTCTCTAGATACCAAGTCCGACACTCAAAAGCGGCGCAAAAAATAAGCTACCAAATCCAATTTATACGTACATCCTACGTTAGTGTCATTTGGTCCGTCAAGCAGAGAGATTCTCTAGGAAAAAAGACAACAATGCCTAAATGCGCGTTCAAAGTTTGCCGTAATAGTTCAAGAAACATTACCAATATCCCTGGCTTATCGTTATTTCGGTTAGTTTAAGCATTTAATAATGATTTTGTAGTAAAATACAAGAAAACATTACATTCGTTTTCGAATAGAAAAAATGTTTTGAAATGTTCTGGTGTTGCCAACTTCTTTTGTAGGAAAAAAATAAAATTTTGCGGTTTTTTTAAGCACGTAAAATAATTATAATTATATATTTTTTTAAAAGCGGAATTTTGACATCTTCTTCATTATGCCTAGTTTAACAGTATTTTTAACGAAACTAATAAATAAATATCCAAACATAAATTTCCACATTTGTAATATTAGTATGAAATAATATTAGTAGGACGTGGCAAAGTGTTAAGGCCACGTAATTACTGCACTTAAACAGTTTTATTAAACTATCGCATTTTTGACGCTTGTCTCTGTATGTTAGTGTATTAATTACTAGAAAAAAAATGTTTAATTTAATATTTTTTTATTCTTGATAAATAAAATTTGCATAGGTAACTTGTGAAATTTAATTTTATAACTTGGTATCCCTTTGACGTACACATGCACAATTTTGAATAGTGTTATACGCGCGTCACGCACACATTCATAAAAATTTGCGCCGCTTTTGGAGTGACGTTTTGGATGCAACACTCCATCTAGAGAGTAATATATCAATGGTACACCACAGGGTAGAAGCCATAATACCCCAAAAGTCAAGTCAAGTCAAGTCAAACAAATCATATCCACCCACAATAGTATTTAAGTTTCATTGTACTTTTTGCTAGAATTTCTAAAATTAATAACTTTTTACCGACCGTACCCAACCATAATACTTATAAGTAATTTGTATTACAAGTTTTGTAACTTATAATTCTTAGTTTCTTTTTACTTCTTTGCAACAACTTCAAAAATCCAAATTACTTTAACTTGAACATATCCAACCATAATAGTTATGTATAATGTGTAGATGTTACAACTCTTACATCATTTAATTCTTGGTTTTAATGTATTTATTGCAAGAACTTCCAAGTCAATATTCCTTTACTTGAGACAGTTTACTATTACTAATTATTTAAATCTTCAGTCTTAAGTATTTTCCATCTGAAATAAAAGATCATCAGATAACATCAGTATGTACACAAGTTTTAAAATTACTTCCTTTCTTAACATTATTTCAGTTTTTGTTGTCCCATCATTCCTTCAGTATATTACCTGCTATAATTTTGAACAAAACAATCAATAATGTAATGTAGGCATCAGAATTTCACTTCATCAACTTTTTTTTGCTTACAATAGGCTTCAATAGGTATGTTTGATAACCATTTAACCTTTTTATTAAGAATGAAAAATCAAACAGTAACTTACTTGAGAGCCATCACTTTGGTAATCGGGTAGGTATCAACCAAGTCTATACTACTTGTTCCAACACACAAATAACAAAATACTTTTTATCACCCTTCTTTCTTTCTCAATAGTTATTTCCATTTTATTTATCAAAGTATACATACCTTTAACCATATTACTTTAATTTTTACTTCCATTCCTTATACACCAAATAAAATTTGTTTTGTTCCATGTTTGTCACAAGTTCTAACACACAAATAAAAACAATACTTTAAATCTCCCTTTTTTCATTTACAATTGTTATTTCCTTTTATTTATCATTAGTAATACATACCTTTACCTATATAACTTTATTATTTACTTACATTGCTTATATAAAATCAAATTTGTTTAATGGGTACCAACCAAACTCATGTTCAAAATACTTTTTATCTCCCTTCTTTAATTTTCAATTGTTATTTCCTTTTATTAATCATAAGTAATACATAGCTTCACCCATATAACTTTATTATTTACTTACATTGCTTATAGCAAATTAAATTTATTTTAATACTTTTTACCTCCCTCTTTATTTCCAATTGTTATTTCCTTTTATTAATCATAAGTAATACATACCTTTACCAATATTACTTTATAAGTAACTTACATTCTTTACATCAAATTAAATTAGTTTTCAAACCAACCAAATTCAAGTTCAAAATACTTTTTATGTCCCTTCTGTAATTTCCAATGGTTATTCCCTTTTATTTAACTTAAGTATACATACCATTATCCATTTAATTTTAATATTTGCTTTCATTCCTTCCATATTATTGGGTATCAAACAAGTTCTAACACATTCCTTTATCCTTTAGTGAATTAGCAAAGACTGATTATATGATGATGATACCTTTATCCATATTTATTTAACTATTTCATTGTGTTCCTTACACATTATGTATTTTACCCATTTCCCATAGGAATATTATGTATATGTGCTGTCTTTACTTTTAGTTCCACAGTCAACTCTAAGATGCAGCATCAGGCACTTGACCTTAACCCAAACACTTCGGAACCAATCAGTATTTTTTTTTAAAAACCCTGTAACAACTGTGTTTTATCTGAAACAAACTTTAACGTATCTTACACTTCATCATGTTGGTTGTTGTATTAGGTGCTCATTTAATTGGTTTGTCATTTAAAGAAAAGGAACATTCTCACCATAATCCAATTAGGTACTCAATATAGTTTGTTTCATTTCGTACATTCAACATAATAGCGAATCATGGATGCAGGCATGCAGTTATTACTCATTTGTGAATGTTTTAGCAACTTTCCCAAACCAAACCTTTCTCATTTGTATCATATACAACCAACACATAGGTAGAGCAAACATACAAATTTGGAGCAAAACTGAAATTCACAAAAATACACACAAACAGTATTAAAATACACAGTGCCACACCACGTAAGCACGGTAGCACCTATTCATTTATCATCGAAATCATAAAACTTCTCAATTTACAAAGAGTGACAAAACTTTTCCCATGACCTTGGGTTGTTATTTGAACTTTTACGAAAAACTTAGCACACGGGCTCAATCCACTTCTGAAATATTAAACAAACAATATTTATTGGGCTCTAGATTAAACATCTCTTTAAATTAACATGAATTAATAGATAATAGGCATGATGACAGATTTTGAAAAACTGTTGTATCATATTCAGAAATATATACTTATTGTAAAAAATATCATATTTCGGAAAAAAAGCATGATTTATATGAAAAAAATCAATTTAAAATTTTATGTTTAAAATTCCCACCAAAACGCTCCAAAGTGTCATGGCGTCAATTTTGACGTCACTCTTGAGCAGTGTTACCAACTCGAATTTTTATAAATCCTTCCGTACGACTCTAAAAGTTGGTAGTTTCCGACCAAACTCAATTCGAAAAGTAGGTAGATCTACCAACTTCTTTTTTTCAAGATTTAGAAGGAATCTGCACGGTCGTATAATATCTATAACCGATTATTTTAGTAAAAATAAATTATTTTTCTGACTATTTTTAAAAAAGCAAAAAGAAAAAACTAAATTGTTAATTTTTAGAATAAAAACAAAATTTAAAAATATCCCATCCCACTAATTTACCCCCTAAATTTGGGGGGAAAACCCCTAAGTTGGGAACCATGCTCAACAGTGACGTCATTCGCTCTGATTGGCGTTCGGAATATCATGGCGGACTGTAGTATTTTGTAGATTTATTTTTTAAAATTATTAATTAATCTCGCTTTAATTATAATAATACCTTGTTATTTTTTAATATTTTATTTACGTTTCATTAGATGGTAGCATAATTTTTGTGTATTTTATTCACAGTCATCATGCCTATACAACAGGTAGCCGCCATTAGATTCAATCCAAATCCGCGCCCAACGGCAGTGACCTCAAACAGTGATGTCCATCGAATGCTAGGGATGTCCAGTTACCGATTACTTTTGTTTTACCGCTAACAGTAGGTACTTACATATATTCCTAGTTATAGAATAAAATATATCGTACAAAATGTATATAGGAAGGTAACTAGTTCAAGTATTATTCATAAGTTTTACTGTAGATATCTATATTATTAAAATTAAGTGTCATAAAATAATAAACAAACTAAAAATAAATAATAATAAATCTCCAGACTGACACACCAATTATGTGGCCCTGAACTAAAGTAATTGCAGTATGCACTTGTGGTATAGGTACCACATAATGGACTAGGCCAGACACAAAAATAACATTTTTACGAAATTAGCCCGAACCTGGGATCGAACCCGAAACCATCCGCTTAACAGACAGTACATATACCGCTGCACCTCAGAGGTCGTCAATTACATAAATATTGTCACTCGTTATTTTCAAAAAACCTTTATGCTGCAAACTCCTTCTAATTGTCAGTCCCCTGAACAAAAGCATCTAATTGTAAAATTTGTATGGAAAAACCTTTTATTTTTATATTAATTTTAATTTGTCGTTGATATTAAATAATTATATTAAAATTGATTATAATCCATTCATATACATAGTTATGGGCTGTGGATTTTATAAATAAAAAATAATAATAAAGAAAACAATGAAATAAATATAAAAGACTAGTGGCCGCCCGCGACTCCGTTCGCGTGGAAGTCGTTTTCCCGTGGGAATGAGAAGTTTTCCCGCGGTAAAAAGTAGCCTATGTCCTTTCCCAAGTTCAGTTCTTTCTTCATACAAAATTTCATCAAAATCGGTTCAGTGGTTTAGGCGTGAAAGCGTAACAGACAGACAGACAGACAGACAGACAGACAGACAGACAGACAGACAGACAGACAGACAGAGTTACTTTCGCATTTATAATATTAGTAGGGATATGCACTACACTTGAGAAGTTATAATATTGAGATTTTACTTTATTTTTTGCATTCAGAATGCTAATTTATTAATTTTAATGTTAAAGATACTAGAAAAACCGGGACGTAAAGATAACCGAACCCAGGACCTTTAGATAACCGGTCTAATGCTCTGACCACTCGCGCAATGCTCGGAGACCCGCGTTCCTTTTTCTAGTATATATAACTTTAAAGTTATAATACTTTAGTCAACAAAAGATAATAAAAAACAAAGAAATCAGTTTTAGATTTGAGATAAAAACGGAACCCTAAATAAAATAAAATTTATTGAAAAAAAGAGAAAAAAGTAACGTAAAAATTATGAACAGTAATTATGTTTCTTGATTATTATTAAAAAAAACCTAAACCAAAATTATTTACTGCTTGTTACCAATTTTGACCACAATTTTCAATGTAGCGTTAGAATTTGCTCTTATTAAAAAAATAAGTATTTAAGACCACAAGCTGAATGTGGTTTAGAATTTGTGCCAAGCAGTAATCGCAATTAACTACGGCTTAGTGGAGTTTGGCTTTTATTAGCATTTGTCTGCTTATACGAGTATATACGTTAAGATTAAATAAGAATCGAATTTTTGTTTATTTTTGTTTTAGAGCAAATCCAAGGTAATTAAAGGTATCTGAGATTACTGTTTATAATTTAGAAGGTTAATTTAAGAAAGAGAACATAATTAAGAAACAAACTCATTAAGGGATTCATTAATACTTTCTAAAAATATTTATTAAGTATTTATGTTAATTACGAATTAGTTAGTTTTTACGTTTTGGAGTCTTTACTAAAAGTAACTCAAGCCACACAATTTGATGTTCAGCATAAAAATAATTGTAGCGTATCTAAACTATTTTATTATATGTTATTTACAAATCAACGGATGATAGAAAAAACAATCTGAATAGAAAGAATGTTTTTTTTATATCATTTTTTTCGTTGACTCTAAGTATTAAACTCTAACTCTAGAAAATTCATAACGAACAGTCAATACTGAGGAAGAAGCCATTATAATAAACCACTGAGATAATAGACTGTATGCATTTTAATAACCATCGAGTTGACACTGGCATAAAACTACAAGTTTTTAGGCCAAGGAAAACTGCCGTTAGTTACCTTATTTTGTAATATTTTATACAGTGGTTCAATTATTAATTAATCGTAAGTAGATTAAAGTACAGGTGAGGTAAATTAAAAAGCAAAATTGATTAGAATTGTATGTCGAGGTGCAGGGAGTAGATTATGTATTGTATGCAAGGATCGAATATCAATACCTATTTATCTTTGCAACGTGAAGCTGCTAATTCTATTAAATTATTTTTGCCATGACTGTGGAAGCGTTAACCTAAGTAAGTATATTTTTAAACTCTTTAAGTACTTTAAGGCTTTGATTTATTTACCAATGATTGAATATAGTTACAAATGCCGTGTCGAAAGGTCAGTGTGTGAGTACTGTAATAAAACTATGATGTTAAAACGTAAAACGTCAGCGTCATCTGTTTTTATTGTTTTATTAAATAGGAAAATTGATAGATAATTTGAAAAAGGTTCGTTATTTTTTATTATGGTAATTTTTTCTATATATTTACTCTGAGGACACGTTTAAATCCCATAAAGTTACCTACTTGAGCTTCTTAATCGTGAGATTGACCTAAATACACGCCTAAGGCCTAATTTAGATTTGTGGCTACTCTAGCAAATTGAGTTCGGGCTCAAGAAAATAAATAAAAATGGCTGACGTTCCCGTCTTTTATGGCACGAGAATCCACGGTTTTTCTCGAGCCTGACAGTTTTGTTTTACAGTTCTAAGCTGTAAATAATGTCCTTCTGTTTTAAAACTGAATTATGTGATATGTAAGTGTTGAAATGATGGATAATAACACTTATTTTTATTTAAAAAAAAAATGTTTTGTTTTTTAATTATAATTTGTCAGTAAAAGCCGGTTGTTTTGTTTTGGATTGGTAATTAAATGGAGGGCTCTTATTCAAGATTGTTATATTCAAGAAGTTGTTCGTGACTATAATTCAAAAATAATATTAACTTGTATATCCAAAGAGCAAATTTATAAGTATTACTTAAGTATAAAGAGCCATTGTAATTTAAAATATATTTTATATTTCTATAATGTTGATAGTTGTTTTTGTTGATAACTAGCGATGCGGAAGTAAATTCTAAACCTCAAACATATTTGTGGGTAAAAATAAATTCAATCTATAAATAAATTACCAATTATTTATATTGGTACAAATAACGTTATATAGTATATAAAAGCCTTTGTATGAACCTTGAGCTTTTTGTTCTTAATTTAGTAACTTTCTAATTATGATAGCTGGTACTATTCTTCCTACTAATATATAAACGTGAAAGTTTTTAAGTATGTATGGATGTATGTATGTATGTATGGATGTTTCTTACTCTTTCACGTAAAATTTTAAAACCTAGCACAATTTGCAACAAATATCATTTTTGAACATGTTTAAGGGCCATCAAAGTTGTTTTTATAAAATAACGTAGTTGCTAGAAATATAACGAACACAACGTTATGTGTTTAAGTCGGTTATGACATTTAACTGCTAACAATATCATTGTTTTTGTCTTGGAAGTTATCTCGTTGCTTTAATAATGCGGTAATACAATTTAATTAAATATAATGAATTGACATACGGAACAAAACAACAAAGGAAACCACTTATATGTCGCATACGTTAGTTTTTAATTAGATTCCTGTATTTTGAATTTAATTATACATCGACAACTTTGTAGGTTCGAATTAAGTTCCAAAAGTCTATAGAGTTAAAGTTGAGACACTTTGCAAATCGTAATCCCAGATTAAGTTTAGCAGTATTCGGTTCCAAGTTGATGACTTTTGAAAACCTAGAGAGATCGTAGCCCCCAGATAGAAGTTTCTTTATCTTGTGGAAATTAGGGTGTCGAAAAGGAAATTAGATTTCAGCTATTGAAGATACTAAAATCGGCAGTATGATCTCCCGTTTTGAAGACAAAGATAATACGGTGGCCTGAATATGTATCCATTCCTGATAAATAATCAAATATTATTAATACATTCACTGAAATACACTGTTTTATTAGATACAAGTAGGTATAAAATGTGAATTTAAAGTTGATACGGTTCTAATTAAGTACTATATTCTTTTCATAGTTTTATAAATAATTTAAAATACCTGTTTTTAAATGTTACTAATGTTTGCAGTGCCCACTTACCAATACTTTACCAGTTTATCTATCTTACCACAAGTTCCCTTAAAAATATATCTCGGTTATGTAATAAATTCATAAAGTTTCCAAAATCCTATCCCATTGTTATACAGGAGCGACATCGCCTCGACGATGTCTTCAAATATCACATTCTCTTTCACCGACACTTTCAAATTGCACATCGATATGCAGGACTTACATTGATATAACGCATTCTGGAAACGGCATTGAATTAAAAAAAAAACAAATAAAGTACGATTGCAAAATTAAAAGTTTCTAAATCTTCGTTTATCTCGTTCAAAGAATAAGACAATATAAATGTAAAAAAACACGCTTCAATAGCAAACCAGTATAAAGTAGTATAGCGGTTTGCTATTGAAGTAAAAAAATATTTTTTTTGTAATCATGATATCAAGGTATAATTTAATGTTAGTTGTCTATAATATACATAATATCATCGCGATACTCATTAAGTAACCAGCGATCACGGTTCGGTAGTCGTGGATAAAAAACCCTATCTTGATTTCCCACAAAAATAATAATAATGGCCCATTGACCAATTTTTGGATTTTATCTCAGAATTAATTTGGGTGTTGTGATAGGTCAGCCACTACAGTAAACATTAACTTATGGTCTAATGCATTGTATGTGGTCTGGCTGGAAATAATCATTATTAAATTATGCTGAACAATATCGTAGTTATAATTACTTTATTTAAGTTTAATTTTGTTATTGCTGCTTGGTAACTAAATCAGGTAAAATCAGTGGTATATAATAGGTACTTCACTTATTTAAGTTTGTTTTATACCTCCAGTTGTAAGTTACAAGTAGGTAATTTTTGTATTCGTTTATTACTGCGTTACTTATCAACTGCGCATTATTTTTATAATCATCAGTAATACTTTACACATTACCTTCAATATGATTCGAGTAAAAACTAATTAAATTAACTGATATACAACTCTTAATTTATTGGCTTATGACCTCATATATCGATCAACGTTACTTTCATTATAATAATTATTTTCATAGTCTTTTCTATTATTTTACATCCTTGTTACCATATTCAGAGATGCGCCTATGTTGGTTGTATGATATTTTCCATTCTTAACGAGATGCAACCAACTTTTTTATCGAGACTGGTAGTGATTTAATAGTAGAAAACTGAGTTTCAAATCTTACTAATTGCTTAATCTGTAAACTTCAATAGTGTTTCACTTCTTTGTCTAAGTATTCTTTAACTTTTACTATTCAAGAACAAATTCAATAACTGATTGTTGTTTTATACAAAAATGAAAAAATTATCCTGCCTTAACTTCAAGTTTGGTCAAGGTAAGAAAGTATTAATAAATAATTCACCCAAAATCAATTTATGGTTACATTGTCAACATGGCTATCTCATGAATTACGGAGTACCATTTAAATAAGAAATTTATTTACCACATTTACATTTAATGATAAACGACATCTATGCATAAATGCATGTATGACCACAATAGTCTCCAATATTTATTACTGAACAATAATTATTGACACAGCCATAAAGGGCAAGGTAAGAATTACAACCATTGGTAGTTACTGAATCATCTTTGCAATAAAATACCGTAGATAATGTAATTTAAATATACAAATTTAGTTATTATACCTACTCTGAATAAAGATATTTTTTGAGATATCCAATAACATATAAACATACTAAACAATTTTGTAGATTTTTTTAGGGCAAACGTTGAATTGTCTACATGTCTATTACAACAACTAGCTGTCATCCAAGTTTTGGGTACTCGCGTAAGTTTTACGTGTCTAATATAAATATATTGATACGGGTCTCTACATACAGGGTGATTGGTAATCGCATTACCAACCACCTTGTATAGTATTGAAGTAAGTAAGTAATGCAGTTTCAACAAAGCGCAAATATGCATCCGGTTTTACTTTCTTTCATTATTCATTGGCAATAATTCTTACGTAGGTATAATTTTATATTTTTATGATATTCGAAAAAAATCGAAAATGAATATGCAAATTGAGCAAGGGAAGACGTAGGTACCTTCATAAAAGAATATTGTAATAAATATTACCTATCAACATGCAAAAAGGAAGTGAAAATAATCACCTTATTCAAATTTACTTTTAACCCTATATTCAAGAGGAAATAAGTGTACAAGTATTTATGACATTATTGAAGAAATTCAATACAAAATGAATGTGAAATATATAGTGCTGCGGAAACTATATTTGGCATTTTTTATGACAAACCTTACCATTTACGTCTGTTTGAAGAGTAGGTATCGACAATATCTTTATACCACCCAAGTAACAAGTCAACGAACTTCACGCAAAGGTACAAAGAAAGAAAGGTATAACTAGCAAAATTACACTTATTTACTTCAAAGGAAAAAATGACTTTTGACTTTTCTTTCCAGTAAAGGTTAACAAACTTGTAAATCTGTGATTTTTATTTTATTTATAAATACAGTAACTTATCATTGTTATGATATTTTCTAGCTACTTATAAGGTAATAGACAGAACAGCAAAAAATATGGTTGTAGTAAATCATAAGTTACAAATGCGAATCAAAAACAGGAAAACACGGGAAATTGGTAGTGCGGTGTACGATGTTACAAATCGTTCAATTTCCACGCTCGGATGTCTCTATAGCCAACCTCAGATTACTAAGGTGTTTGGATACCGTAATGAGTTAAAGCGTTACTTGCACAAATTAAATGCGGGCAGGGTATTCTTATCCTGTGATACATAACGTATTTTGATAACAAGTGTAAAAATAAGAAAGAAATTGTATTTATTATAATATAATCCAGTTTATTATCGCAAGTTCCTACATAAATACTATTGGCATTAGAGAGAATGAAGTCCAGTTAAAAAATATGTGGTGCCCACTTTTAGTTTTTTTTTAGAGTAAAGAAAAGAACAATTAGTACAACATAAAGTCGTCTGTGAAGTTTTTTTAGGTTAATTGTCCGTCTCATTTACATATTTTAATGAGATATCTTAACTTATCTGTGACTCATACTAGTGAATACTAATTTTGAAACCCTTAAGTTTAAATTCGTTTAATATTTGATATTTTTTAATTTCTTGACTAGTTCTAAAATAAAAACACAATTGTTATTGACTGCAAACGAGTTTAAGCATAAGACATCAATATAGCATAGTCTTACATAAATATGCCCGAATCCAAATAGACACTTTATAATATTGTCTCGGTATGTTAATCATCCTACTCCTATTATAAACGTGAAAGTTTATAATATTAGTAGGATACTCTTTCACGTAAAAACTACTGGACGGATTTTGATGAAACTTTACAGTAATATATGTTGTACATCAGAATAACACATAGGGTACTCTTTACCGCGGGAAAACTTTTCATTCCCACGGGAAACCGACTACCACGCGAACGGAGTCGCGGGCGGCCACTAGTAGATTTAAATATTTTGGCAGAATTGTCGGTAAATATTTAGTTACAGATTTCGGAAATTTCCAAACCTTTTTTTCTTACTTTACAAATATGCCTACGGTATCTAAAGTGTCTAGTGGTCTGTAAGTCTAGTTTAGTTTGCTCGACAAGCGGTTTCGTCGCTTCATCGCCGCATAGCCTAAAAGTGACTGCTTTGTGTGAGAGGGTGCAATTGTGAAATAGTACTTTCATTCTGACCGGAAGATACGTTCGAGCTTGAAAGAGGTCTTGATTTTGAACTGCTCCGTTCCTGGGCTTATGTGGGTCGGGATATTTAGGCCGTGGTCTATTGGAGCTTTTTAGACTAAATGTATTGCTAGTGGTAGAAATAGGAACCTATTTGTTTTATATTGTTCAAAAAAGTTAAGGGAAGAACAGCAGTGCAGTTTTAGTGAATAATTTTCTTAAGATTTTTCATCACGCAGTTAGTTACCGCTTATCTAAACTAGGTAGGGGAGCGAGGGGCTTGTTGTTACAGGGGTAAGTAGTAACAGGCCCTTTTCACCAGGATCTTAATCACTATTAGCGTATATCTTTGACTCAATTTAACCCATAAACCGCACCACATCATATTGCCATAGCCAGTGTTCCGCCGGTTGGCGCAGTGAGCAAATGTGTGCATGCCCTTCATTTCTACCAGGTAATAAAAAATTGTACTGTCGTAAAATTTCGGTTTGTGTTTTTAATATCGCCTATTTTCAAATTTTCTACATCTCATTTCCATTCAAATTTATCTATCTCTGATAACGTGTAACAGTTTTTATGATTGCTAAATTGATTAAATAGTTATCTTGATAAATGTTAAAAATCATACCATGGGGTTAGTTGTAACAAAATCCCGGGGCTTGTTGTAACATGTTACAACATGCCCCAAGTTATGATGTAGATACCTACTTCTTTCCTTTGTTCAAGAATGAGGGTGTATAAAAGAAAGTCCAGTTGGATGATCGAAAAAGATTTTTAATTTTAATGATCATTTTATCAAACACGCGAAATCCACCAAGGAAGAGCCAGTTCTGTTGCTACTTGATAACCATAGCTCACACGTGAATATTGAAGTGGTTAAAAAGCCAAAGAAAATAGTGTCATAAGTTATAGTTTGCAACCTTTAGACGTAGGAATGTACGACCCTTTTAAAAATTACACGAGTAGGGCACAGACAGCATGGATGCACAACAATTCGGGGCAAACGATGACAATATATGACATGATAATATTATATCTTTGAATCTTGAAAATCTAGAACTATTAGATTCTGTCCCTGAAGGATATATAATCACCACGAATTTATAAGCTAAATAGAAACTGCAAACGAACCAACTCGGAGTTGCTCCGGTCTACAAAAAACTCTCTGGCCATCGAAGGTTAGACCTTCACCAAAGGCACCACCAAGAAAAACGAATACAAATAACAGACGCAAAAGAAAATCTACAATATTGACGGACACTCCTAAAAAGGAAGCTTTACAAAAGGAATATGAGGAAAAAATTAAGAAAATACTGAAAAAAGATGACAGAATTAAAGGAAAAGGGAAAGGAAAGGTGTAGGGGAAGGGAATTGCCAAAGCTAAATCAACAAATAAAAAAACGGAGTAGGCAGAGCTAAAAAATATATTTTAAAGTGTTAATTACAAAAAAAGTGTATTTGATTTGATTTTTGATAAGAATTACATAATACTTACTTTAGAAAGATGTTAATTTTGTTAAAAATAAACAAAAAATAGATGATTACAGGTATTATTGTCGTTTTTATAGTCGTTACTACTTGCCCCGGTAGTCGTTACAACTTGCCCCAAGCACGAGGTAAGTTGTAACACCGCACTTCTTCTAGAGAATAATTGATTGTTAAATAACGAACTATAGTTACGGTATTATTTTTACTTGATTTAGTAGAGGAAGAGTTACAGTATCGATCAGTCTTTATTTTGTAGAAATTGAATCAATAGATCTCAAGATATATTCGTTTTAATGAAAACTGTTACAACAAGCCCCTCGCTCCCCTACTACTAGGCTTTGTTGTCAAAATATTTGATTAGATATGTCTATATAATAAAAGTGATTTAAATAGTTTTAAAAATATAATCGTACCTAAGTTAATCTGGCTATCTGGTTAAAAATCGTTTTTATTAATGTTTACTTTAATAAAAGAAATAGTAAACAAAGGTTAGAAAAAAAATAATTCAAATCAAATTATAGAAGTAAAAGCATCGTATATTAAGGCGGAAATTTGTTAAATACCACTTTAAAAGGGTGGTTCATATGTAAATTGGGGTTCTGCGATACTTTGTAATATTTAATAATTCGTATTGTCTAAAAACAAAGTCTCTGCTCTATTAACTACAACGTCACCATTGTTTAGACATACTTTTGCCTGCCAAACTCCTGACTACTTGTCAAAAGGTTAAAAGGTATTTCATGCCTTCTTTAGAATTTTAAGACATCCCTACCATCTTCTTCATAGGCATATGACAGTGAAAGATCACTAAAATTCACTCAAAGTTGTTTTCAATGCCAAATCTTATTACAATGCTGTAAAGTGAGAAGTAGTAAGTCCCTTCCGGTAATGTATCCTTGACGAATTCCATCGTCAACTCTCAATGTTGCCATTAAGCAATTCTAGAGTTGCCTACCTTTATAAGACACATTTTTAGAATCGTTGTGAACTCTCACTCACGCAGCTAGTGATGTCGGTGATTCCCTTTATAGGCAGCGAAATTAAATAAATGACTTTAATCTGCTATCTAATTTGACTCTGCTGAGGTACAGACCAAAAAGGCTGACTTAAAAAAAAAATTTTTTTTTAGCTTTCTGGCAATAGATTTAGAAATAATTGAACGGCCGCCTTATAAAAATCATTAGCAATATCATCAAACAACTTGAAACGAAGTCACTGTCTTAACTAGTATCAACTAGTTAAGACAGTGACTTATATGTATAATAAAAATTATAATAATCGATGGTTTTTATTATATAACATACCTAAATATTATAGTATATAGTCAGGAGTACTAGGGATTTACCTATGACTATCAGGTAAACCACGATATAATTCTTTTTCCTCTAATTTTCAATATAATTTGATCCGCTACTGACCACAATCAAACCTAATTGATTGACCTGAATAGGTTAATTGATTTACTTATATCGTTAGTTTTACAGTTATTAAAATGATCGATATAAAACTTTTAAAGAGTATGGCAAACACTATTGGTAAGATTAATTATTTATCTATGTACACTTTCTTGTGACTTCACTTTCTCAATACTTATATCACACCGCAAAATATGTTTTCGGTAATTATTACTTTCTAACGCGTCTTTATTTATTTAACTAAAATCCTTACATAAAATCCAAGAAAAGTAAGTTACAATAAACTACATAAATATAACACGAAAAAGACTCTTATATTATACAGTTTTTTCCGATATCAATCACGTTCAGAACAATTTATCTTGCAGTCTGATCAATATTGCTTTTTGTTAACAGTATTGCGCTTTCTTCAATTGTATTCTACTTCTGTTAGGTTTTTGTAGCATCTCTAATGAAACTATGGTTCCGCTAATGATAGGATACAAAAACTAATAGAGGAGCATTAAACAATTATAAACTCGTTTAGTAAGGATTCAAAAGAAAGGAATATTATTGCGAAAAAATTAGACTCGGGCGAGTAAAACAACCTTCATATCAAAAAATGTAGAATTAAGTATTATTAATCCTACTTTATATTATAAATGCGAAAGTAACTCTGTCTGTCTGTCTGTCTGTCTGTTACGCTTTCACGCCTAAACCACTGAAACGATTTTGAAGAAATTTGAAATGAAGAAAGAACTGAACTTGGGAAAGGACTTAGGGTACTTTTTACCGCGGGGAAACTTATCATTCCCACGGGAAACCGACTTCAACCCGAACGGAGTCGCGGGCGGCCACTAGTTTATTTATATGTGGGTTTTTTAGACGATAACATTAGATATTTCATTACGATAACATAACAAAGAGGGTTTTTTTGATGAGCGTTTATCATCATCATACATAGTATAAATCCAAGTCGCTAATTGTGTCTGTTTGTATGTTTGTCCGCTAACTCCTCCTAAACCACTTAACGAATTTTAATGCAGTTTTCGCCATCTTATAGATATTCTTTCATTAAAATTTGGGAATAAAGAAAATTCAGATAAAGGTAATTTAAGTTAGCTGAAATTCAACGTAACGAGAACAAGTCGCGCAAAATTTCACCATTGCGAAGCGTGGGCGGGTCACTAGTAAAGAATATGACATAGTTGACAGCAATATAATTATTCTCCTTAATATTAGACCTTCACTACTGAAATATTATGACCTTAATCTGAACCTTGTACCAAAACCAAACAAAAACAGAGCGAAAACAAAGGAAAACTTATAATATATTTATCTAACTGCCCACTTAGTGAATACATATTTAATCATAAATCTGAATCGCTCTTTGTTTAATATTCAAATCTCTAAAAGACTTTTGTTTGTAAAATTATGTACAAGTGGCTGTAAGGACCTTTGCATTAAATATTAAAGGCTCTTTTCCCTCAAAAAGGACTGGAAAAAACGGTTTGAACCTACATTAGTGCGGCATTTTGCTTATTATTTTAATCTCAGTTATTTGGAATGGTTAACTGTGTGAAGTATGTAAGTTATTGAGATTCAAGTTTTCATTTTACGTAGGCGGCGAATATTCAACGCTTCCTTAAGCTATTTTAGCAGAACATGCAACAAGACTACTAATAGGTGCACTGTCGTTAAGGAAAGAACTTGAAAAAAAGATTTTTTTAAGCGCACCTTTTTAGGGTTGCGTACCCAAAGGGTAAAACGGGAACCTATTTGGTACTAAGCCTCCGCTGTTTGTCTGTCTGTCTGTCTATCTCCAGGCTGCATCTCATAAACCGTGATAGCTAGAAAGCTGAAATTCACAAATGATGTATTTCCGTTGCCACTATAACGTAAATTTTAAGCAATTTGTACTCGATCTTAATAAACAGGTAGAAAATAATAGTACGGAACCCTGCATGCGCGAGTCTGACTTACACTTGGCCGGTTTTTTTCATGTTGCTCTCCATTCGTTTATGAATTCTAAGCTATTATGTTGTATAGTTCTTTTTTTAACTTGAGTAAAGTCTTTTGGAACATACTCTCCTAGTAGTTACCACCCGAACAGAAACAAATTAATTTGAACTTTAAAATTTAATTACAAGGAAAACAGAACCTGATACTTTTTTTATTAAAATGTTGGTATATAAAAAAAACTTGTAGTATTAATTAACAACTGACAACCATGGAGTATCAATCATCATTATAGTATACCTACTTAATATTTAATACAGTATGCACCGTACCCGCTACTTAATTGTTCGCTCGTGTCTTTTTGTTCACATGTCTATGGGAGCATAATTATATGTATGATGGATAGTATTTATGACTACCACGTTATGTTATGGCATAACATTATATTGCAAAGACGTGATTTGTTTTTTAATAACATGTATTTCTGTAATTCTGTTTTACAATTACTTTTATTAAGATTTATAGTCAGTAACATGGTGCTGAGATAAAGTATTAAAAAAGATATTGTAGGTACACAATAACGTTAATAATTGTCCTGAAAATCTTAAACTTCTTAGCGTTAAAAATTGGTATTTCTAATGAAACCAAAAGATTTTATTTGCCTTTAGTTTGTATGTTAATGGTTCAGAGTCTGTACTTCATGAGTGAAATAAGAAGACTTAACCCATAACAAACAATAGCGAAGTTTACAAAACGTTACCTGTGTTTGTCCCTGTCATATCCTAGTTGTATTTTCGAAAAAGCGATATTTTCTTTGAGATTAACAAAAGCTTAAATTTAAATATTAAGGCAATTGATTTTTTACTTTGATATTTGATTAAACACACATCTATACTAATATTAAAAAAGGGGAAAACTTTGATTGGTTGTGTCGAATAGGCTCAGAAACTACTGGACCGATTTTAAAAATTCTCTCACCATTTAAAAGCTACATTATCCACGAGTAACATAGGCTATATAGCCTCATTCCCACGGGAAAGACCATTTAGTTGCGGGTGAAACCGCAGGGCGGAAAGCTATAGCAAATAAAACCAAATAAATCCGTATAAAGTCTTTCTCGTGTAAGAACGCTAAGCGAAACCGCCTGTATAATACAGTAAAATCCCCTCGTCTCCTATACATTATTTGGTAAATTCTGTATTTGCTGATGCGGACACAAACTTCCTGTACAAACATGTGAACAGACAGTACGTGTGTACACAAACACCCTGTATGGGAGCTGTGGATGGGATTAGGGTGATCGAAAAAATATAGTTCAGACATAAGAAATAAATGTATGGCCTTAGTAAGGAAGGATTAGAGTCGGATTTCAATTGTCTTTTTAGAATGTTGTGCATAATTAAAATAGTATATCGTTTAGGAAAACATGGTGAGTAAGCCGACATACTTAGTTGATTATAGCTCAAACCTTATTATGGCATAATCTTTTAATTATGGAATTATTAGATTATGGAAAAGACGTTATCTGCTTGAAATATGTAAACTTTTTATGCCTATTTAATAGTTTATAAATCATTTAGAATCACCCAATTTCTATATTTAGAATCACCCAATTGCATACTAAATTCAAAATTTTAAAACGCAACCTCAAAATTCCCGCAACACGATATCGTCGAAATGAAAAATCATCCAATTTGTGGGTATTTCGTATTACGATTCAAGTCCAAAGGAAATTCTTGCAAGAGTTTTCTCAAAATATATGGAGGCTATTGTAGCCAAGTGTCCTGCGGAGATCTATTGCGGATGTTTTAGATAGCTACCGCCATTACTTTTCGAATTGCAAGCTTGTTTCATTTTATTTTAATAATAAATTATATTTAAGTACGGATATAAATAAATATATTTAAATATAAAAATACAAAAATTAGAAGACAATAATAACAAAATAAGAATAACAGTCGGTTTGTGAGTTGTGAATTTGAACTTGTCACTTAAGTGCTTACCACTTAAGTATACCTCAGATAGACGCTTTACTTACGTTACAAAGACTACTCAAATGTGCCTAAATTTGTAATTCTCAATCCAGAACCAGCCGAAAATGAACCAAAAACGAAGTATTATTCTAAATACATTTATCACCAAACAATTTAAAAAGCCATCCATCTCTTTCTTATTCCGTTAAGGGCAACAAAGTTAATATGAAAATATTTACTGTTTTCTCCAAGATGACGCTCGCAGCGCCTCCTGTAAATCTTACTGGAATGCAGCTAAGCGCTATATCTCTGTCTGCTTATCCTTTCTTTTCGTAAAGCTGACTCAGATGAGTGTGTAGATCTTGTACAGTCGGCATTTAGTACAGACAGCAGAAAACGTGGAATTGAGTTGATGTTCTGATGTGAAATTGGGTGTTGTTCGTTTGTTCTTTGATTACCTATTATGTATATACTTAACGTCGGATTTAGAATTGAGAATTTGAAGTTGAGTTTAATTTAAGTATTTATTAAAATAAAACTAAAATTTATACTTGCATAGCTTTTCGATGGTTTGTCATACGAATTTGAATTTTTTGTTGTTGATATACTATTTATTCTCATGCATAAAATAACTTTAGCAACGTGGTTGAAATATATATTTTAAAGTATATATTATAGGCCCGGGTTACATTTAATACACACGTTAATTAGAAATTATGCCAATTGAAGGAGCTATTATCATAATAAATGCGTGGTAAACATGGGGGTAAAGCATAAAAGTCGAAAACGACTGAATGTTTTGATCTAAAATATATAAACCCTGAACGTTTTTTTATAGAAAAAAAATGCATAGAAAAACTTTAAACGCCAAATTAAATTTTCCACTTGAACTGTTTCTTGATTAAGCATTAGAACTGAACTGAGCCTATTGGTTCAACTAGGGTGTTATATAATATTATTTTGACCAAAGTGATTGTAAAAAGGTTATTTAACAATAGGAAACAGAAAATTTAAAAATGTCACTAGTTTATTAAGTAACTTAATAATTTGTAACACCCACCAACATATTATTTGTTCCTAATACTGCATATTTGATTGAATTACAAAAGCGTCCTAACACACCGGATTATAATCTTTAAAAACAAAGTCCCGTATGCTAAAGCTGTCCAAAATCCATTAACCCTACATTTTGTGGTTGAAGCTTTATAAAATTCGAGTGAAATACAGCTCGGGTCCGCAAAGCACCATAACATTGTACTATCACGGTTATTTAGTAAGTACAAAATACATAAAGTTTAACTTTTATTGCGAGTAACTTCCAGGGTTAACTTTTGACATAAAGCTGATGGTTTGAGCTGAGAGTGCACTTTGATATGTATACAATGTTGGTGTTTTATGTATCGTCTATTGTATTATATAGAGTCAGACTCAATTTTCATCGCTAATAAAAGAATATGGGATAAGTACTATCTTTGCGCACTAAGTGTTTACGTGGCAAAGTAAGTGCTATTTTTATAAAGATTTTAAGGATCGACGCAATTTACGGGAAAATAGCAATGTCTTTGTGCCAAATCAAATCGGTTAAGTAAGTTAAGCATGGAAATGTAAGAATGCATGCATTATTCTACTATTTTTTTCATTATTTTTGTTAATACTTTTAGGAATCCGTTAATTGTACGGAACTCTACCAATAGAAAAAATCAGAAAATAGCGTGTCAATATTAAAAAAAACCTTTATACAACAAATAATAAGTTATAATTATAGTAAAAAATATAGGTAAGCATAAACATTATACATTCAACAACATAATATAATTTAACAATGTTTAAATTATATGCTTTTGCAAAAGTCACGCCATGACAGACAATTGTGGAATACAAACAATAGAATTTTCTTATTTTTTGCTTAGTAATTTGGTTATTACGTCTGTTTGTTACACCTAGGTGCAATTAAGTTAACAATATGATAATAAATTGTAATATTTTGCTGGTAAATTGTATACAATTGAATTATACATCAACTCATTCTACAATTGTAAGGCGTAGTCTTCAGGTACATTAAATAAAAAATATGTAGCGATATGAAAAATTATTTCATTACATACATAGTATAAATCCAAGTCACTATTTGTGTCTGTTTGGCTGCAAACTCCTCCTAAACCACACAGCGGATTTTAATGCGATTTTCGCCATCTTTTAGAGAATTTATTCATTTAAAATTGTAAATAAAGAACAATTAGAAAATGATTTTTTAAATTAGCCAAAATTCAATATTTCGTGAGCAAGTCGGCCAAAATTACACCATTGCGAAGCGTGGGCGGGTCGCTTGTTTATTATAAATTACACGAATCCTGTATATTGTACTAAATTCAACAAATAAAACATTATTAGTTGAGACATAATACTTTAATAACCAACATAAACAGAACTGTTTTCCTAAAGCTGTATTTCGAAGACTAAGTGTAGCATAAGTGTATTATAATTTGCAATGTAAAATTAAATGAAACAATGCAATTAGCGACATCTCAGTGCTCTCGTAGTTTAAGCACTAGGTATTAGTGGTAGCGAAACATAATCTGGCTTTATACATGTTTATATATATAGATAATAAAGATGGTAATGAAGGTAAAGAGACACAATGCAATTAAATAAGCATTTTCTGGAATTGTATTCCGTTGAAGGGAAAGCGCATGTATATATTCTAACCTTGATGCTAATTCTACATGGAAAAAGTGATAAAGACATAGCTTATTAAAGTGAATCAGATTATTGTAGTGGTATTGGCTAACTGTAGTTTCCGTCTGTAAAGATAATTCGCCCGGTGAACAGAAATCTTACGTGAAGCAGAGACAATATACCTGCGGTGAGAGTGATATCCGGTGCGGCTCTATATTGTTAAGCATAACATTTAGGTATTGTTCCACAATTTTAAAACCCATAATCATCACGTCACATAGTATCATAACACATAATTTTAAAAGGCATAAATTCGAAACGCAGAAAAACTTTAAGTTGAATTTTTAAAAGCATAACTAATATTTAACATAATGATCATGACGCAAAATTTTTAAAGCCTAATTGCTGTAATCAAAAATAATAGTTTAAAGTAGTGATGAAAAAGCAAAATTTTATATTGATTTTTTTATTCGCAGAAATTAATCAAAATTCCATTGTTTATTTGATTATTATTATTTTTTGGGAAAACGGGGAAAACGTCGTTGTACTTATTATTTTTATATATAAACAAACAAAGGAATACCCAAAACGGTAAATTAAAATTTTAATAATTTGGCCGATCGATAATATGCCAAATAAAATAAGGTGTTCCTATAGTTATGTCAAATTAAATTATGCTAAAGCATTTTAGGACTGCCTAATGTTATGCGAATTGAAATTAGGGATTTCATTCATTATGCTTAATAATAATATGCCTATTGTTATTGTTATGTGTTATACTTTTTGATGATTATGGAAATTTAGGTAAGGCAAACGATTGTAGGACAATCGACGTTATGCGAAAAGAGCGGCTTCCATCCGGTGCCCAATTTCGCGGCTGCCAACAAAGCACCTCAACACCGATATGATTGTGGGTGTATATGGACGGTGGTTTTATATGTGACCCACGCGCTCGTTTGCTAGCTTACATTATAAAAAACATAATAATAAATTATAACTTTTTAAGTACAGAATTCTATAATTCCTTCTAAGAAACTTTTTATAATTTAAGTTGTTATCTGGCAAAATGTCACTGGCTAGAATAAAATCTCGACACCTTAAATAAATAAAAGTAAACAGTTGCAAACAGTCAACAAGCTGTACCACACTACTAACCATCAATTAACACGTTCCATGTTACAAAGGTTCACATGTTCAGGACATCGCCAGTGAAATATTAATAATAAAAACGCACAACAACGACTGCTCACTGACAGATGTGTAACACAGTAACGAGGGTCGCAGAATGTCTAATCAATAAAGGGACACTTTTACACACAATCTTTTCCAAGGGTGCCTTTGGGGTGAACATGCTATTTAATCAGGCGTTCTTCAAATTCTAACATTGTAGCCTTCAATTGAAGAGATCGGGTTTAAATAGTTTCTTGTAGAAAGATATTTTAAACGCTTCTTTTTTCTTTAGGAACATCGAAACTTTTAACACTTATTGGGTACAGCCTAGTAGGGTGCATTTATATGTTAAATTATCATATACAATTATAATGGTATCACATTTGCAACAACAAAGAAGAAAATGGTTTTATAAAATCTCAGATATACCTATACAACATACCTATTTATTTATCACCTAACTTCATACAAAAAAAGTCAACAACGCAATGTATATGAATCTAAATTATGAATTGTTTTACTATTGCAGGTGAGTGTACTTGAGACGATGCAGCTACGAGTAAGTGCTAAGTTTAAACCGCGTTGACTCATTATTTCGGTTCATTGTTTACGTGCATTAACCCGTGGTTTTAGATTCACTAAACAATAGAGCTCACGTTGTCAGTTTACGTCTTTTTACCCTCAGTTACAGTTGGAGAAGTCTGTGCTCATCGTTTGTATGAAAAGGTCACATTTAGTATTTAGATACAAAAGATACAAAGACTTTTGTTAGAGATTTGTACTTAGAGATTATAGTCATACGAGCGACCCACCCACGCTTCGCAATGGTGTAATTTGGCGCGACATGTTCCCCTTAAGTTGAATTTTAGCTAACTTAAAATATCTTTATCAGAATTTACTTTATTTACAAATTTAAATGAGAAAAAATATCTTTAAGTTGGCGAAAACCGCATTAAAATTCGTTAAGTGGTTTAGGAGGAGTTAGCGGACAAACATACAAACAGACAGAATTAGCGACTTGGATTTATACTATGTAATGATAATGAAGATGGGCGAAAGTTTATAAAGTTGAGATATTGTTTTAAAAACTAATATTAAGGTTCTTTAAATATTGTAATAAACTTGCAAACCTTTTATAGCATCAAAAATATGTTGATCTTAATTTACTTTATTTGTCTACTAAAATCAACAATTATTTTTTAAATTATTTACTTAAAAAAGCTAAAAGACATGGTAAAATATGCCCCAAATATACGTAAACAGGTTGTAACAGATATACATCCATCCATCTTAATCCATGACTAGAAATCTTAAGATCGGAAACCTTAGACTAAAAAATCCAGTAGGTTATTAATTCAGTCAATTCAAAAACAACAAACGTTATTACTAAATTCACTTAAACATTTTCTTGGCTGTTCTTAGCCCCTTTACTTTACTTTATATTCAAACTTGTAATATTTATGCCCTTACTAAGTTGAGTTTGAGCTGCATTATGTGATGAATTTCTAGTCTTAATCATGTTAGCACCTGCAGCGCAGCACTATGCAGGTACACCTCTATCCTACTAATATTATAAACGTGAAAGTTGGTGAGTATGTATGGATGTTTGTTACTCTTTCACGTAAAAACTACTGGACGGATTTGGAGGAAACTTTACAGTAATGTAGGTTATAGTTACATCAGAATAACATAAAGGGAACTTTTTACCGCGCATTCCCACGGGAAACCGACTTCCACGCGAACGGAGTAGCGGGCGGCCACTCTCTAGTATGAATTTTAATATCGATATCAATATTTAGAAATGGGTTGTTTTTCTAAATACACACAGAAAAAATATTTTTAGCTTAGTTGAAAAATATGAGAGATTTGTGACTTATTTAGAGATTCGTAGTTATTGCTAACTGCAGACAGAATTAATTGCTTAAAAGGCTAAATTTCCTTTTGCCACAAGCCCCATTTGTGTATTTTCAATTTGAATTCTGAACCCTTTACTTTGATCTAGATATTCCGGAATATTTACTCTTCCAGATAAGATCTTGCTTTCAAGAACATCTTCACTTTTCCCATTGCCAGACCTAAAACCCCGTTTCTCTGAGAAATGCAAAGTCTCTCGGTTACTAGTTTTGCATATATTAGCACTCTGCTTTGAGATGACAATATTATACTTGATATATTGTTATTATGTAGATATACATATGTAAAACAGACTGAACTACATTGAAATAACAATAATAATAATCTAAACTTAAACAATGTTATGTTAAGGTTGTTTAACGTTCATACAAAAAGAAAGAAGAGATTTTTTGTAGATAAAATCATTACCGAAACGATAATTCATATTTCTCCATGGATTTTTTCTCTTTAGGATCGTTATTTTATTGCAATTTAGTAACACAACGCACATTTTTTAATGTTAAAAGAAAAAGTTGATTTAGTTTTATTCGTATGATGATCTCTCATATTGTTTCATTTATGTGTAACGATATTGTTGTAACTACACTAACCGTTAATAGTTTAATTGTGACCCACAATTAAACTATCTATTTAATTGTAACAAACGTCAGTAATCAGTACGTACGTACAAAGACAAATCAAGCTAATGATGTAACAGCCAGTCTCGCTCACTGAGCATTCTAAATGCTTCTAATTACCACTACACGTCCCATCCAACACAATACCATACAATTACATACAATCCATCCACGTTAACCCGCAGATTGTTGCGTTCGGGTCGTTATATACCATAGAGCATGTAATCAATGTAGAGGACGACGCTACAATGAAACGATAAGTTGTAATTTAACGCGGGGGGCGAGGTAAGATTCGCAGATTCCCAGCCGCCATTTTAGGATTGCGTGTGACGTCATGCAGAGTCTGCATATTTGAGCAAATCATTCATAGCCGTTGGAAACTTCTAGTAAATCCTACTAATATTATAAACGTGAAAGTTTATAAGTATGGATGTAAGGATGGATGTGTGTTACTCTTTTACGTAAAAACTACTGGACGGATTTTGATGAAACTTTACAGGAATAGGTATAGCTTATACATCAGAATAACACATAGGGTACTTTTTAGAGCGGGGAAAAACTTCTGATTCCCACGGGAAACCGACTTCCACGCAAACGGAGTCGCGGGTGGTCACTAGTAAACCATAAAAAACACTTACTCACATATACCTACTCAGTTAGTATTTAATGACACTACTGACTAACAACAAAACATGTATCCACGTGTAGTCTCTATCCATTATGTTGTCTATGTTAAAGACCCGTAATGACACCTCAGGGCTAAGCCGGCTTAACACCTAATTTTCCTAATGCTCTGAGTAAAATATAGCATTGCAAAAATCCAAGATTATTACAGCTTACAGTCTTAACCAGCTGTGTGCAATCTTGCCGCACGATTTAATTAGAGTTTTGCAAGAAAAGTTGGATATTTTAGACGTCTGCGTGGTTTATGGTAATAGCAAATTATTAAAATCCTGGTAGGTAAAATACGGGCAATGGCACGTTGGTTTTACAGTTGTATATAATTTCACTCAGTTTAATAAAATTGTATATTTGAACGTAGATCAAATCTACATATTTTTAAAACATAACAGCGGTTTTATTTCAACATGAAATAAATGCTTGATATTTTCTAACACGTTTCACTACATTTAACGATTAAAACATACGTCAATTGTTGATGTAGAAACACTATTATCTCTCACTATTACTCTAATTAAAAAAACACTGTATTTTGTATAAAGTGGTAAATTCATGAAACTACTCGAGCCGTTCCCACGTGGCGCAATATGACGTTCAAACTTACAAATTACCTACACCCTTAAAATAAGGTTTTTTATGACTAATAAAAACTTGGAAATATATATATTAGACCACCTCGCACTTAAGTTACAAAAAATTGCTCATAAATCAAATCAAAGACTCAAACATTTAGCTACTGTATTACTTAGTCATATTTTTATCTTTATACAAACATAAAAGCTTGTAAATCCCTACCTACCTTTTGTATGTGCCCCAAAATAACGAGTGCTTTAAATAAATGCGACATATTATGCACATTGCTTTAAATAGTTTTCGGAATTCGTTTCTAGACCACATTTAATTACGACACACAATATGTATCTACACTCTTACAACCTACGTTCATTTAATATTGATTCCAACAATAGTAGGTCGCTATTTCTCTCGAGGCTTTCATAACTCCAGCATCAAATACCTACTTCGAACATGTGGGTAACCCAATTCTATTATCTCCCAGTATAAATAGCATAAAAGTTAATCATGTTTACCGAACCGAACAACTAATTTTCCAATAATACCTAACGATATTCCCTACTTTAGCAAAGAGAGTTAGGAAACCATATTGAATTGACGAAAGTTGACCAAACTTGGCTTGTATTGTGATTACGGACTGTAGTCCGAAACGGAATAATAAAAGCTGTTCTTGATTGAAGGTTAAATGCGTAGAAAGATAAACAAAACTTATTTCGTTTCTCGGGACAATATTCGTTGGCTTATTGAATTTATTAAGCTGTAACTCCGAAACAGAAGACAGTAATGAAAGAAAGTATGAAAACAAATTAATTTTGCAGCTGAAATCAATTACGAACCTGAGATTTATCTAATTATCCTATTACCTGCCATTCAGCTAGCAAATTCAACAATGATTGATTAATAAGTTGTTCAAATTTCTAACGTGAACCACCCCCAAAGTTTTATCACAGTAGAAGCATCAACAAATCTCATCCACACCACCTAACATTACCATAAACTTCAATCCAGCCGATATTACTCTGATCAGTCGGGGCATTGCTTACCTTTATCAGGCTTTGTGTCTTCTGCCAGCAAACTTACCTCATTTGTAATTTCCCAGGGGAGAAGACGATCCTCCACAACGTGTCTGGTGAGTTCCGATCGGGGGAGCTGACCTGCATTCTAGGACCTTCGGGCGCTGGGAAGTCATCGATACTGAACATACTGGCAGGTTATGCGTAAGTTTTTTTTTTACGTTACCTTTATGATAAAAAAATGGGTCTCGTGCGAGATGGACTCGCGCACGAAGGGTTCCGTACCAATATCTTTAGCAAAAAATTTCGATTGTTGTACAAATTATTATTACGGACGGACAATGACGTTTAGGAGTAGGATCCCGTTTTTAACTTTTTTTATATTTGTAAAGATTTCTTTAATTTATTCGTCAAATCATAAGTCTAAACTTTCAATTAAGATCACTGCAGACTTCTAACTAATTGGTTTAAATCAATTCCTGCTTATGAGGTATGCAATATTAATTACTCAAATCTAGTATAATTACTAATATTATATAATGAACTCAGTTAACAGGCTAGAGTTAATAGTTAACGCTTAATACTGTAATCTAAAGGTTAGTCAATCTATAGTTATTTATATCATAAATTCAAAAAATCTGAAAAAGAATTAAATGTTTTTTTACGTTTTGTTAACTAAAGTATATGTTATAGATTGCTTGATTAAAATAGGCTAGTGAGTATGTACATCTTAATAATAAAATAATCCCTTTGTTTTTGGTATAATAAAAGTCTGATCTCGATTGCAAAAGTATTTGGGATTCATTTTATGAAACAAACTATATGGATATAATTTAATCTGCTGTTTTATTAACTCAGCATGCGTATAGATACATCCTACTAATATTATAAATGTGAAAGTTTGTGAGGATGTATGGATGGATGGATGGATGGATGGATGGATGGATGTTTGTTACTCTTTCACGTAATCTACCGGATGGATTTGGATGAAACTTTGCAGTAATATTGGTTATACATCAGAATAACACATAGGATACTTTTTACCGCGGGAAAACATCTCATTCCCAAGGGAAACTCACTTCCACGCGAACGTAGTCGCGGGCGGCCACTAGTATTATATAGTTTGGTTTTGGCTGATGCCACACGTTTTTAAATTCGTCCCGAATAACCAAAACACCCGGGATGGGAAGTAGGAACTTCCACTTTACTTTTCACACCTGTTTCCCTTCATCCATAAACTAGTAACGGAGGTAGGTATCCACTTAACTTACCATATCTGGAGTACTTCCTACATCTACCAACCCTTCCAGGTCCAACGGCGTCCACGGCCGGATCACCGTCAACGGGCACACCCGCGACATGCGCGTCTTCAAGAAGCTGTCCAGCTACATCATGCAGGACGACCTGCTGCAGCCGCGGCTGTCCGTCCAGGAGTCCATGAGGATCGCCGCGGCCTTGAAGCTGGGGCAGGAGCTGGGCGACGCGGAGAAGGAACTCATTGTAAGTCATGGAATATTGAGATATCAAGAAGCTGTCCAGTTACATCATGCAGGACGACCTGCTGCAGCCGCGGCTGTCCGTCCAGGAGTCCATGAGGATCGCCGCGGCCTTGAAGCTGGGGCAGGAGCTGGGCACCGCGGAGAAGGAACTCATTGTAAGTCATGGAAGTGAGATATAGGCTTCAAGAAGCTGTCCAGCCACATCATGCAGGACGACCTGCTGCAGCCGCGGCTGTCCGTCCAGGAGTCCATGAGGATCGCCGCGGCCTTGAAGCTGGGGCAGGAGCTGGGCGACGCGGAGAAGGAACTCATTGTAAGTCATGGAATATTGAGATATCAAGAAGCTGTCCAGTTACATCATGCAGGACGACCTGCTGCAGCCGCGGCTGTCCGTCCAGGAGTCCATGAGGATCGCCGCGGCCTTGAAGCTGGGGCAGGAGCTGGGCACCGCGGAGAAGGAACTCATTGTAAGTCATGGAAGTGAGATATAGGCTTCAAGAAGCTGTCCAGCCACATCATGCAGGACGACCTGCTGCAGCCGCGGCTGTCCGTCCAGGAGTCCATGAGGATCGCCGCGGCCTTGAAGCTGGGGAAGGAGCTGGGCAACGCGGAGAAGGAACTCATTGTAAGTCATGGAATATTGAGATATCAAGAAGCTGTCCAGCTACATCATGCAGGACGACCTGCTGCAGCCGCGGCTGTCCGTCCAGGAGTCCATGAGGATCGCCGCGGCCTTGAAGCTGGGGCAGGAGCTGGGCACCGCGGAGAAGGAACTCATTGTAAGTCATGGAAGTGAGATATAGGCTTCAAGAAGCTGTCCAGCCACATCATGCAGGACGACCTGCTGCAGCCGCGGCTGTCCGTCCAGGAGTCCATGAGGATCGCCGCGGCCTTGAAGCTGGGGAAGGAGCTGGGCAACGCCGAGAAGGAACTCATTGTAAGTCATGGAAGATTGAGATACAGGCTTCAAGAAGCTGTCCAGCTACATCATGCAGGACGACCTGCTGCAGCCGCGGCTGTCCATCCAGGAGTCCATGAGGATCGCCGCGGCCTTGAAGCTGGGGCAGGAGCTGGGCGACGCGGAGAAGGAACTCATTGTAAGTCATGGAAGATTGAGATACAGGCTTCAAGAAGCTGTCCAGCTACATCATGCAGGACGACCTGCTGCAGCCGCGGCTGTCCGTCCAGGAGTCCATGAGGATCGCCGCGGCCTTGAAGCTGGGGCAGGAGCTGGGCGACGCGGAGAAGGAACTCATTGTAAGTCATGGAAGATTGAGATACAGGCTTCAAGAAGCTGTCCAGCTACATCATGCAGGACGACCTGCTGCAGCCGCGGCTGTCCGTCCAGGAGTCCATGAGGATCGCCGCGGCCTTGAAGCTGGGGCAGGAGCTGGGCGACGCGGAGAAGGAACTCATTGTAAGTCATGGAAGATTGAGATACAGGCTTCAAGAAGCTGTCCAGCTACATCATGCAGGACGACCTGCTGCAGCCGCGGCTGTCCGTCCAGGAGTCCATGAGGATCGCCGCGGCCTTGAAGCTGGGGCAGGAGCTGGGCGACGCGGAGAAGGAACTCATTGTAAGTCATGGAAGATTGAGATACAGGCTTCAAGAAGCTGTCCAGCTACATCATGCAGGACGACCTGCTGCAGCCGCGGCTGTCCGTCCAGGAGTCCATGAGGATCGCCGCGGCCTTGAAGCTGGGGCAGGAGCTGGGCGACGCGGAGAAGGAACTCATTGTAAGTCATGGAAGATTGAGATACAGGCTTCAAGAAGCTGTCCAGCTACATCATGCAGGACGACCTGCTGCAGCCGCGGCTGTCCATCCAGGAGTCCATGAGGATCGCCGCGGCCTTGAAGCTGGGGCAGGAGCTGGGCGACGCGGAGAAGGAACTCATTGTAAGTTATAGGAGATTGGAAGGTAGACTTTACGGTAAAATTGATAGGGATTAGGTACTTTGAAAGGTTCAGGGTTCAATTTGCTAAAGTAGTACCTAAGGTAGTGAAAAGACTTTCTAGATTGACTGGTGTCTGGATGTGTATAGGTTAAGTCCAGTCAATTATGTTTTAACCTATATTCACAAGGATTACCTCACGTCGGTGATGGCTTACAAGAAATCTATTCCATACTTTCGTAAGAATTATTAGACGTCACTAATATGTCGTATATAAGCCACATGTCTCCTCTTATAGGTCATAAGGGTTCACAAAACTATAATTAGATAAAATACTGATGTTCCCACAAAGTTTATTGCTCAATCAATATGACAGATCGACACCCGCGCGCTATCTTCCACCACCCTCCTACACAACTGATAGTCGTTTTCCTCTATATTTTCCTCCTGGGATAAAAATATACAAACCAGAATACATTAGCACGACAACCTATTCAGTTTCATTTGACAAGCCCATATCATCGGTTGGAGTAACTACCAACACGTATAACGAACGCAGTAGGTCAACTGTTTTATATTGCTTTTTCTTGTTTAAAAAATATATAAGTAAAGTAGTAAATATATGTTTAGTTGTTTGCTAAGAAAGGTGTGTTAAAAAACTCACAAACGATTAACATACCTAATAGCATGCATGGTTATCAAAAAAAGATGGGTCCATAATTGTATTTAACCTGGTTTCTATACTTTCCCCTTGATAATCAACAAGACGACGGAAGCATCGACATTTCAAATGTAGAATTACAGGAAGTTGACCTACTGTGTCATTATTCAGCTGCTGTACGCAGATGCGAATAGCGGATCTCAGAGCTCGGTTATTTGCGATAATGAAGATTGAATTGCATTACCAAGTCATGAGATGAGATGGCATATTTCGGTTCAACACAGGTACTGGGTGAAGGATTTCATTATTTAATGAAATTACCAGTTTAAGTGCAGGTTAACATCATGCAATTATTCGACACGAGATAAGAACTAGATATGTATTATTATTTTATTTAAAAGACGTTTTGCCTAGATAAATAAAAGCCAAGAGACGACAAACCACCTACAATTTTGCTTAGAATATTGTTTTTGTCCGATAAATCTTCATAATAATGCAAGATCTGTAGTAGTAGGTTAACAAAAGTAGATGTCTTTGAAAAAATATTTCACAAAATAACGTTTGTGTGATACTGTTTATGTAAGCCTGATGAGGTGGTCCCACGGTGCGCAACTCTACAAAGTATCTAAAGATTTGTTTAAAAACACTTTTTTTAAACAAACATCTGTGTGTGGTCACACAAGACTTACCTACACGATACTGCAGTTTTATGTTAAAGTTTTTTTTTATTTAAATTTTTGTTTATATTCTTATGTTTACATTTTTTTTTAATTTAACAGCGAAACTTAAGTTACTTTATTTGACTATTTACTTACAGAACGCAAGGTGTAAAATATAGTACAACACCATGACCGCTGATTGTTTGTTAACAAACTAACAGAAATTAGAGATAATTACCATAAAACAGCTCAAATTGAATAATTATATATAACTTCGAATACATTTGCAAATATTTACATAATGCCAACAAAATTACCTACTAAACTCGCAAACGTGAAGTAAATAATTAAACTCATAATTGAATTGCTGAAAACTCTTGTTAATGATATTTGACTGTTGGTTCTGCCTTTACATTATTTACAACACTTTTTATGTATTCTGTATCGCATTTTAATTAATACTGCAACGTCTTGACTAATTAAATAATTTTCGTCCCGTACATAATATACCAACGAATTTTGAAAACGGACATTTAATTTGACTTGTTCCGCTGTACTTATTTGTCTGCAAATGCATTAAAATCCCACTATCAAATACCAAAACTTAGCCAAATCATTTTCAAATCCGCAATCCTAGTATTAATATAATACAATATGATACAATAACAGACAGCGTGCGACATCTGTAGCCAAACCAAAGTAAAGCTGAGTAAAATTAACTTAGTTAACGCATAAATATCTGACAATTGCTTGAGATTGTGTTTATAACCGTGTTTTAATTAAATTGCTGAAGATTATAATTATAACTGGAGCTAGGGACGTAATGGCAGCGAGATAGTGGGTGGTAAAATTTAACGCGAGCGTAAACAAAACTCATTAGATTATGCTGAGGTGTTTTGATGTAGCTATTAAGATTTTCTGTTTATAGTTACTGTGAAATAAAATATTTTTCAAGTTCTAGTTGCCTGTTTAAAAAATAATTTATTTGATAAAGTTTAGTTATTTGATTTAAATCTAATCTCGTATCAGTATGATGTCACTAGATCATAAAATATATTTGTTTAATTAGTTTTTTTTTTACGTTTCTATCAATATGTGTATCACTATCAATCTATATTTACCTCCCTCGCAATATTTTGAATTAAAAAGCTCTTAACCCCTCGGCCGCCGCAGATCGAGGAGATCCTGCAGACGCTGGGCCTGTGGGAGCACCGGCGCACGCGCACGGAGCGCCTGTCCGGGGGGCAGAGCAAGCGGCTGTCCGTCGCGCTCGAGCTGGTCAACAACCCGCCGATCATATTCCTCGATGAACCTACCACGTAAGATTATACATTTATCTAGTAATAATTATAAGGAAGTTTTAGGCTTTTATTTTTAAGTAATGTTAAGGCTTTATTAATGATATTATAAGTAACTAGCGACCTGCCCACGCTTCGCAATAGTGTAATTTAGCGCGACTTGTTAGGTTTAAATTACTTTTTTTGAACATTCCCTAAAACATTGTGAAAACTGCATTAAAATCCGTTGAGTGGTTTAGGAGAAGTTAGCGGACAAACAAACAGACACAATTAGCTACTTCGATTTATACTATGGAATGATACATCAGCGTTTAAACTTATCGTTAAATGGTTTAATTAAACATGCTGTAAAAATAATGGCTCTAATTCTTACGTGCGACTAAGCCGAACATTAATTTTTCTACTTTGTGCGGTAAACGGCAGCAAAAAGAAAATGAGCCATCATTACCCAACAGCTGGGCTCTTTCAAAATAAAGTTACATGTACGTAATTAATTATACGTGAACAAATTGGTGTAATTATCCTGACCATCGTGTACCTGGGCCGTGTTTAGGAAATTAAATCACTGGGCCCACACAGAAAACGAGCGGCACTTATGCGGTTAAAATTAAATAATACTTATTTTCATCAAATGTATTATTGAATTAAATATGGTATTTTAAG
Organism: Emmelina monodactyla; assembly: GCA_916618145.1. Classification (NCBI taxonomy): domain Eukaryota; kingdom Metazoa; phylum Arthropoda; class Insecta; order Lepidoptera; family Pterophoridae; genus Emmelina; species Emmelina monodactyla. Next base: position 2,813,623 of record OU745300.1, read on the forward strand.
TTTGTAACAGCATTTTAAATACGGTTTTTATGAATCTATTTTAAGTTACTATTTTTCTTGGCGAGGTAAGTTATTGTTAATCGTAATTCTAAAAATAAATCGTAAAAATGTTATCTATATTACCGTTATACATACTAAATTGATGGAAGTTACAAAGTGATTAAGGAAAGTTTTTGAAATAAAATAAAAGACAGTTTAAAACGTTTTTCATAACCCTACTAAAAATTTAAACATTTTTGAAGGAAGGCTGTTGAATTATACAACCTGATAGCTATGTTAGAACGATTTCTAAAGGTACTGCATATTTATACTAACTACTAGTACACTATAACATGTAACAACCCTGTTATTGATCGGTGATTGATATCATGTACACAATACAGTGTGAACATGCAATTTCATTGAAGTACCTACTGAACTCGATTACACAGCGAATCCTGAACCATTCGATTTTACCGTTGCGTATACACATCTCATCGCTTACCTACTCTGTGGCAGATTAATCAATTTTCACCAATAACTCCTTTAAAATAAAGTCGAAAATCGTCTAGAGAATAAAATGCTTCAGAGGAAAAACGTGTACTAAATTCAATGAAATGTATGATTCGGTATTGCAATTACGATAATGAAAGGTGCAAATATATGTTTATTAGTTAATGAATACTTAAGCGGCGAAGTCAGTAAAATATTTTCGGCTTAACTGATTGTGTTGATGCTAAATTTATATCAGTAATTAATGGAACAGTCTGTATTTTACCTTTAATGATATGAAAATATCAGTTTATTTTAAAACAATGTATAACTATGAGTCACCGCCATAAGCAATTATAAAAAATATTAATATGGCCAATTAAAAAAAAACGGTTATTAAAAATGACGTCACTTTATAACATAATAACTGGAATTTATAATAGTTAAATCCATTGCTGATTTAAAAATTGTTAAACCATTAACCCCGAGAACATTGAGAGTGGGTGCCCATTAATAGTATATTATAATACAAGTGTGCAAAGTTGATCATTATACACGAGGCTGAGGGTTGCAGCCCGAGCCGCAGGCGAGGTAAATCAGCCAAGTGTATAACTTCTTTTGTTGTGAACATATTTAGTTTACTCTTAGCTGCCGAGACGCTCCCGCATATACTCTTCATTGTTATATTATATATTGGTACTTTTCCACCTCGTACTCGTCAAGCCAAGTCAGGTGCCTAGTAGACAGGCGGCTTGAAAAATACTGACAGTAGGGTGGCCACTACCCTACGGGAACCACGTCAGAGGCCCTAACAAGGCGGTTCCCAAAAACTCTGACACTAGATGAATATGTGCTGCAAAGTGCATACTCATCACACGAAGAAGAAGAAGAAGAAGAAGATTGTTATATGAGTCTTGGCTTCACGAAAGCCATAATGAGTTTTTTTTCTCAGCAGCTTAGACACATACTCTTCATTGTTATATTACTCTATGCTTCATGAAATCCAAAATGTTTTTTTCTTTTTTCTCAGCGGCTTAGACATATACCTACTCTTCATTGTTATATTACTCTATGCTTCATGAAATCCATTTTTTTTTTCTCAGCGGCCTAGACGTGGTGTCCATCCGCCACCTCGTGGTCCTACTGCGGCTGCTGTCGAGACAAGGACGGACGATCGTCTGCACTGTTCATCAACCGTCCGCCTCGCTCTTCACGCTTTTCGACCGAGTGTTCATCATGGCTAGAGGGATGTGCTGCTATCAGGTGAGCTTTCTTTGAATTGGTTTTGCAGATTTCTGTTTTAGGGGTTTGTAATAATAGGAAATTATAGCCAAAGAGCTTTGTACATCTGTCAATGTTAAGATATATTATTATTTTTCTCGATAAGAAGCATCGAGTTCAAAGTTATATAAAATGCCCAGTTCTGGATACCCATTAAGGCTGTGAAATATTTAGGTCTCTAAGTTCACGTGGTCAAACCATGCCGATGATCTACTCGTAGTTATAAGAATCAAAACCTGTCGGGTTACACTTCCTGTTAACCTAAAAATATAATATTTTCAAGGTCTAAGAAAAAGAAAAAAAACATCCGTAAATCACCATCAAGTGACATCACTAATAAACGAGTTTGTATGGAAGCCTTGCGTGATTCCGACACGCACTTGGTCGGTTTTTTTGTTAAATTCTAACAAAACTCTATGGTAAAAAAAACACACACACACGTGCATTTTCTTCATATAAATTGTTATAACTTCTTAGATTTACGCTATTATTATTACTTGAAATTAAACTCATTTTAACGTGTTTACGCGTTTATTCTAGTAGTCTACCCACGGCATTTGCAAAAATGCCGAAACGTCGGAAAATCAAAAATAATAAAATAAACGCGTAAAACCCGTTAAAATGAGTTTAATTTCATATAAATTGTTATCAACTAGTATCATTATACACAAATTTATATTTTTATTTATATTTTAAAGCTTATTTTAACAGAAAATGATAGCTCTATGTAGAGTTACTAAACAGTATTTTATGTGCATCTATCCCTTGAACTTGAATTCCCTTGAATCATGGCAACCTGGTTTTGCATTGTGAATATAATGAAAGTCCCAGAACACACGTTTGGTTCCTTAAGTCTTCACAACTCAAAGATATGGTTTTGATAAATAATTCGATTGTTGAAGTATAATTTAACTGGTAAATTCATATAAATATAAATTCCGCCGCGCCCGTTATATGTCCTCTGTGGTGCAGCGGTATATATACCGGACTGCTAAGCAGATGGCTCCGGGTTCGATCCCCGGGGAGGGGCAAATTCGTCAGATTGGTTTTTCGAAATTGGCTCGTGTCTGGGTGTAACTAGGAGACCCTAGTCCATTGTGTGGTACCTATGCTATAGTACAAGCTCTGCTTAGTTTAGGGCCACACAGTTGGTGTATCAGTCTGGAGATTTATTTATTTATTTATTATTTTTATGTCTACCAAAACCATTCACTATTTATTTTTAACGAAATTCCTGTAAATTTAAATTAAAATTTCACATGCACGCAACATCACCGCACTGTAATTTCCAATATTCGCAATCAATATGTAACCAATTATACGAGCACCAAATGAGTCTGTAACAATAAAACTTTCCCGAATCATAATTCATTTCAACCGATCAAACACCCCAATTGAAATTCTGGAATATTCTGGATCCAACTCATTGAAATATTTCATGTAACATTATTGCCATCGCAATTTTTGTTCAATTAAAGTTATGTACGAGTTTGGTTGTTATCCACATTTTATGTGTGATGTTCGCGTTCCCAATACAAAAGCTAATATCATAAAGTCTCAACAAAATTGTTTAGTGAACCAAAGAAATAATGATAACGCCAATACATTTGTTTTGCACATTCAATTTGTTCGGCATATGTGTAAATGAAGTCTTTTTCTACTCTAATTCCTTGGAAATGTGAGACTAAATTGCTCTGTACGTAGACATGCTCTAACTTAAAGGAATTGTATGTTTGTTAAGGAATTATATGCTTGAACAAATTGTCGACAAAATAAAAACAATATGATATTTACATACTTTGATTCCTATACGTAAAAGCATATCCTATATATCCTGTCTTGGAATAGTAAAAATTTAGGAAGATTACTTTGGTTTTTATCGATACACCAAAATGTTATTACTAACCCTTATTGGTCAACGATACTTAACCCTATACAACCGAAAACCGTTTCCTGCCATTACAGTTAAAGTTACATTTTTAAGAGTAGGTACATTGTAAATGCACTTAGTTATTGTATTATAAATTAATCGATGTCTTAACTTGCATGACTGACATGTTTTTTTTCCTATATTTCATTATGGGTTCGTAGCACATATGTTTTAAGAATTTCATATGGTCATTGTCGTTGAACATACAAATTTAACAATCGAACGTAGGCCTTGTTATATTTTTAGTGGCAAGGATAAAACACCAGGGTTTCTAGTTGGTAGACGGCGTCATACCGGAGTTCAACATAACTCTCTTGTCTGAGAGTATCCGTAAGAAGAATTTCCCCTGGTAAAAAAGGGCTTGTTATATTTACTACTAAAACAAAATCTCTGGGATTTTGTTAGGCAACCCTTAAATTACCACCTTTTGAAATAGATAATAATCTAAAACGGATTGTATAAAAAATAGTTTTTTTTAGCAAATCATATCTTAGAAATGTAAATTCTATAGATATTGAAAACTAAATCAATTATTGAATATTCACCTTAATTAACAATGTTATTGACTCTTTACTTCTAACAATAATTTCATGCGGGTAACTCTCATTATAGTTATATTAGTTTTCAGTTTAACATATTACGTTACAACTAACAATATTTAAACAATGTTTCCTTCGAAACCTAGCAACGATGTTTCCATTTTCGGTTCTTTGAACTTCTCATTATTTAAAAAAAGTAGATATTTATTCAATAGTCTTGAACAACCGAGTGCGTAAAAATCAGTTTTACTTACGTTTATACGAGCATTAAGAACATCCCTAAACAAACAATGTGTAGGTTCCACCTACAACCTACTATTAAGAAAATGTTTGTTTACACTCTTTATACGCCCCTTAAATATTTCCTTTCATTTCTTTTGCTTTAACAGACCAACTGAACATAATCGGTTATATATAAGTTGCTTTAAGCGTACAATAAATCAGACAAACCTTAACACTTCAAAAGTAAGATTTTCTTGCGCACCATATATATGTGTAATTCAAACTCGATTCAACTTCGTCTTTTGTCTCCTGCGTACAGTCTATAGATCTGTGAATTAACTGCTCAAGTTTCTACGAAACGGCATCCTTTCTACGCACTTTATCTAGAGTCGGAGTGTCATATTCGCATCGTGGATGTGCGAAACGCGATATCTTTCAAGTCACCAGTTGAGTCGAGTGCTCGCGAATTTATTTTTATGGTCCCTGGGCGTTAAGAATTCTGAATTTGTGGCACAGGGTGTTTTAATGTACTCCTTGATTCTCTTTTTCGTCCCTAAATAAATGTATATGAAGACGAAGGTTTATGAGGCACTAGTTGTACTCTATGTGTCATTAGTTGGTAATGTACAGTTTCAAATTCTGAAATTGTTTTGTTGTTGAAGTAAATTTTACTAACAAAAAATAAAACTATAACCAACCACATACTATTCTGTTTCGTATTTGACACTGTCACAATTCGTCTCGCTATTCAATTTCCTCAATTTTTATCGCAATAAAATAATTTGAATAAAACTTTCTAAATACACGCTGTATAAACTTGAGACTTTGAGGCATCCCGAGGTGTTTCACTTGCTGGAAATCCCCAATAAAACATCGAGCGATAAAGAAAATATGAGCGAGAAGCTTTTGAGAAACTTTTGAAGAACTATAAACGTCGATCTAAAGTGGGCTGTGTTCATACATGAACCTTTGGCGTCAGATTATGTTTGATTCTGTGAAATAGTTTAGTTTTATGTTTGAAATTTAATTCATTATGTTTTGTTTATGTTGTCATCTGCTAGCTGAGCGTTTGAGAGAAAAAAAAAGTATTTTACCTGGAAGTCAGTTCCTAGAATGATGACTTTCATAACCTAAAGCAGATGGGTAAAACAGACTAAATGAACCGTTGTTCACACGTGTAATTAGCTGCACTGGTAACTGTGTAACACATTTAACTTGAAATGAACTACTGCCAACTATTATTACCCGAGCGGACGCGTATCAAAGTGTTTCAGGGTACCAAATTAGACCATTGTTAAAGTGTTTCATTATGTTTCATGTTTAGTTATCTTTTTAATAAATATTATTTTTTATACACTATCTAGCTTATTTAAACAGTCGTTAAATTGTCATTTCTGGTCTAAGAGGTACAATATCACTACAAAACATAGTAAAGGTAGTATTTATTTTTATTATATGTACACACATCCATATTCCAAACTTCTAGGAACCCATTTAAAACACACCTAAAATAAAAAAAACTCAGTGTGACTATAAAAAAACATTTTAAAATCACTGTATACCGCACAACAGTATATATTCGGAACTGAAAAATGCAGCCATTCCTTTCCATCGGAAAACCGCTGCGGGCATTGTCGAGTCGAATATTTCAATTTGTGATATTTTCCCACTACCCTTCCAGTTGAAAGTTCTGATATCCTCCGGCGAAATGGAAGGCATTTCGCTTTTAAGACAGCTGATAAATAGCTTCTACATTGGCTGATTTGAACAAATACGTATTTTATTTTTACAAAAAAGAAACTGAACACTTATTCTTGTTATCAATTTGTCTTGATTTTGTGTAAATACCAAAAATTTGAAATAAATTTTTTTTATATATAACGATTTTTATCCCGATTGTATTTTATACTATTATCTAGAAATACCATTTTATAAGCTAATTAATTTTATACATTGAAGCTACAAAAATGATACTATTAAATTACTATTCATTAGTAAAATAGTATTTGTTATTACAATAAATATTTAATTACGGATTAAAATGAAAATACGTTGGAATGGAATGTTTTCAGCGTATAAAATTAAAATTATACAATAAAGAGCAAGTATCAACTTTTCAATTATATCATACAATTAAATTACGTAGCTTTCGAATTATTGTAATTTTTAATATAATATAATTTAATAAAATGGCTTCAATAACTTATTTATTTATTTAGTTTATTATTGAGATGTAAACAGCTTTTAAGATACTTAATAACTACAACTAAATAAGCCCCGCCCCTTCTTCCATGCTACCACATGAGTAAAGAAACTGAACAGAGACAAAGCTACATACGAATGCGCTGTGACAGGTACATCACTACAAGTGCAACGCGTGTGTGTGCGTGACCACTGGCCGCTTGTCACGTATGAGCCGAAACCGCTTCAAACTAGATCAGCCAGTGGTCAATCTCAGGGCGTGCAGGCGTGACGCGACGCTCGAACGTTGTGCGTGTTTTGTTTTTGTTTTCGAGTTTCTCACATAATACGTAGTAATACTTTTGTTTTAGTATTTAAAAAGTGTGAAATCAGGTTTTTTGATAATACCTCCTGACAATTTTATTGAATTTGTTGAATTGCTTGAGCAAAAAATTCGCGAATATTTTGATCTTCATATTAAAAATGTTAATATTGGTAATGACATATTAGCACGTTTGCAAGATTGTACATTTCATATGCCATGTGAGTGTTTCCCATTGGTTTATTTGAAAAAACTTTATATTAGATTTAGAATTTATCATTCGATTAAAAGACACAACAAATTATTAAAAACCAAAAGTAATAAAAAAAAAATATTTAGAGTATGTAATTTGTAAAAAAAAACCTATTTTAATAAAAAATTTGAAAAAAAAGTACATTTATATTTTTAATTTATTCAATTGTGCCAACCCTACCAAAATAGGTATAAATTTTGCTAGCTCTTTAGAAGCTTTGTCTCTGTTCAGTTTCTTTACTCATGTGATGCTACGGCGTAGAAACTACGAAGTTGCTACAAGTACTCATACTTTAATGACTCGTAGCACTTATACTACGCCACGTTTGCAATATTATGTAAGGACACTCATAATAGAAGGAATAAGTTACAACTCTTGAAAAGTTCTTAAGACTTAATAATATAAAATATCTCCTTATAATATTGTTCATGTTCTTTTCGTTCTTACATTTTGTTTGCAATTTTTTTTTATTATACCCTTTCGTAACTCTGAAAGTATAAATAACAACCTCTTTCGCAATGTCCTTGTTCTCATTCGAGTATTTGTATCATCTATATTATAAGTAATGGAGCCTCTCCAATATATCAATAATGGACGACCTTTGGATCATTAATCTCTGTAAATCCAAACCAAACATACAAGACGTACGGTCGGCAACGAACATTGTTATACTTAGGCGATTTACGAATATTTATACAAATAATAAGAAATATTTATATAAATTATCAAAAAGTAGTTAGAATCAGACTTAATGTGATTAAATAAAATATGATTACTCAAGATATTTTTAGTACCTTTGAATTTTACGTTTTAGTCCTATTTTTAAATCGCAATTAAATAAACAAAATCAAGTTTCCTTTAAATATAACGCATTAAAACTTTGTGACATACCGGCAACTAATTCAAATTATACTATTTTGCACACCGTACATCAATGAGCGACGAAGAGCGCCAATCAATCAGAAAACTTTTATTTAAATTAAATATTCCACTGGAGGCGGTTCCAAATTCGAATCAAATTGAGAATTAATTCCCAGTGTTCCCGGTTTACGAAACCAATTCGGGCAATCCCGTGATTATTGACTTTTGACTTTCGCTTGATTAGTGTAAAGTAGCTGATGCAGGATGTGTTCGAATGATCTGTAATGTCAGCTCGGATTCAATCGGGAAGATTATATTTGTGGGAATGCTAGTTGAAATTGGGAACACAGTTAACTACTTTAGTGCTGGGGGAAACCAAATTACCTCATTGATAAATAATCGTATTTAACCCTAGATGAAAATATTTGTATAATATTACTAAAAAATATTTGTTTTGGTCATTTTTGTGACAACTTTCGTTACTGATGGTAAATACTTTGACTAATATTGGTTTAAAAGTCGTTTATTATTAAAATAGTTTTTTTTTCTTTGATAATAATGTTTAAATTTTGCTTGGCTAATATAAAAATATTTAATAAATCTAATTGCTATAAAATACACGACGAACTAAACAAATCTCGACTTCTAATTTCTAATTTAAAACTTCGTTTCCTAGTGAGAAATATACAAAGCATAATTTTGTTAATTTAAACCCTTACCAAGAAATAGCAGATTTGCAGTCCTCAAAGATCTTAAACATTAATCAATTAACAGCAGATCTGTACAAAGAGCAATTTCAATCAAAGCTTATGTACTACCAGTAAGATAGCTTTTCCAACACCATTCTAGTCCTTATTGGCAATATTCAAATAACGGTAGATGTCTTCGAATCTTAAACTGTCTTTTACATTAATCAAAATGTAATATGTATAAAATGCAAACGAAAATATTTTATTAAAATAAGGAAATACCAGAATGATTTGTTTATTCGACGCTTGAAGTTCAGTATATTGTGTTAAAACAGGAAAATTGTAGGTATAATTTACGCTATTTTTTTTATAAGAATGAAATTACAAAATAAAAAGAATACAAAGAACTTTATATAACTAAAGATAAAACTAAAGTCCCGTAATTCTTATAATAACTTTTATCAATTTTATTTCAGTTTTCAAGGAGTGATCCCTTGTAATCTAGCGATCTAATTAATCTCTATTTTTATTACCTTTAAAATAAATAATCTTTAGTCTTTAATGGGTTAAATGAGCGAATATACTGGCTAAAGATATCGTTGCCAACGATAAAAATCGGGAAAAAAATACCTTAAATTGATCCATACTTTACCAGTGCAGCTTCGACTTTATTTACGTCGGCGACGATATAGTCGAATAGTGTAAGAAATTGGGCTAAAAGTGGTTTAATTAACGAAGTCTTACTCACGCTTCGGTTACCTAACACTCGCATAGCGCCTACTTAATGTACTCTGGAGAGCACTGAGCCAGTACAACCAAGGTAATTTTAAATTATTTAGTTTGTTATGCAAGGTTAAAAAAATAAGGTTCGGACACCCAAAATTATTATATTATTATATTAAAGATTCTGCGGCTTTTCATTCTATGAAAGATCTTTTTAACAGTGTAAACTTTTTAGAAATGTTTGGTAACCCTAAAACTTCTAAGAACTTGCTCTAAACTAAAAGTTCTCATAAACTGTAATTCACTAAACATTTCACAAAACTTCTAGAGAAAATTACTAATTTACGACTTGGAAATAATCTGCTAGAGCTGTTTCAGTATTTAGGAGAATTTTATAACTATATTAACAGAGTTCCCTTAGTACTCATTCAATTTAACATCAATGAATTAAGTTACACAATTTCCATTGAGTTGGACTAACGTTATAGTTATTTTCAAAATCTCCACTGCAGAAGTTACCTCTATTTACAAATATATTGCTTTTGCAATCGCATTAACAAAAGCTCCTAACATTTTAGTAATTACCGTTGATAATTCAATGCTCAAGAAATGGTCGATGGTAGTTCTGAAACTCGCTCCAACGCGGCGGAGTCAACGCCAATCTGAACAATTAACTCTGTCGAACATGTCAACCGGTGATTAATTTACACGGCGACTGAAGCGCGGCACTCACCGGGTTAAGTTTTATCGACTTACAAGGAAACTTGGGCGTAATTATTCAGCTCATCTGCAATGAAGTTTAACTGATGCCTTGTAACAAGTGAATGGCTTCTGAGTTACAAACATTGGTTTTAAGTTACTAACCCAAAAAAGAGATATTTGTGAACCTATCAACAGTGGCGTAACAATAGGGTGGCAAGGGTGGCAAAATGCCACGGGCCCCCGACCCAAAAGGGCCCCTGTCCAAGAGCTCAAAAAAATTTTCTTACGTTGTATCTCAGTCTTAGTTGATTTTATTTTATTTGAGACAACTAAAGACCATAATAAGTACAATTTCGTTAAGCATTTCAACCAACCTAAACCTAAGTTGATTCATTCTTAGAGATGTATACGTTACTCGTGACAAGTAATTTTACGTATTTATGACCATCCAAAAACTGTCAATCAGAATACCTGTAATTCTGCACATCTCTATTTTTTTAACATATTTTATAGAGTATTGAACATCATTTTAAATCAACTGAAATCTCGTTTCCTTCCAATGAACGAAATTGTTTCTAATTTCAGTGTTTTGAAGGTCTCCACTTTAAAAAGCTTTAAAAAGCTGACACATCTGAATCATTTATTTATTTATGAGACCTTGCTGATTTATTAATAATAAAAAATAATTTTTCAATACACTTGCTCGGAAAGCTCGCATTATTACATCGTTTTTTATTATTAAAAGTTAAGGTACTGCCTTTTCAGTTACATTGGATAATACAGTTTTTTTTGACAAAGAGGTTTAATGCCATTGAAAATCCATTTATATATTTAGAATAAATATGGACAGTATTAGAAAAAAAAACATATACTGTTTATTATAAAATTATGGATAATAAACAGTAATTTGTTACGAAATAATTGTATTTTTTCTCAAAAAGTATATTTTGAAATAGGCTGTATGGCGGCTGGTTGGCGCGTCCAAAGAAAAGTTAAGCGTTAATTCTCAAACTCTTTATACGGGGTGTAAAACAACTGCTTCCGGAAACAAAAACTGGACATTGCTGGAGGATGCTTTGCGATGATTTCAAATTAAATAGGGTTTTAATTTAATTTGCAATGTAAATAATCGCACCTGAACCGACAGTTGATGTGTGAGCGATGATTTCAAGCGGTGAATATGGCTTTTCAATCATTAATAACTTTTTAAAATTGAGTTTTCTGGGTATGCTGTTAGTGAATTCAGTTACTATTCAGGCTCAAGAATACATGGTTTCAGGCTTCGGAAGTGGTATTTTTACACCCGTTATTTAGTTTGCATATGTTGCTATGTAGGAAACTTTTTATGCAAAATATTTTTGTATTTCCTCGCAAATGTGTTGAAAAAATGCATATGGTACTCGTTAGCAACATTTTCATTATACACGAGGCTGATTTATGCCCTCGCCTGCGCCTGTGGCTCGGGCTGCAACCCTCAGCCTCGTGTATAATGAACAATTTTACACACTTGTCATAACATACTATTACATTTTTGGAATAAATAAATGTATCCAAAACTAAAATTGACAAAAACCCTTTTAAGAAACTCTATGAGACAAGATGAAAGTTATGTAACTTTAACTTGGCCATTCTGTCTATTGAAAATGATATGACGCGAACCAGAAAACTCGAAAAAAGATTTTTCTTTATAAATATCGTATATAAATTGTATTGTAATTTTTATTTAATTGTAAATGTATGCAGATCTTTTCATGATGTTCCTTCACCGAAAAGCTAACGAATAGATGATGAAAGCATTGAGATATTATATTCTATGGATGAATGTAAAATCTCTAATACGCATTAAGCTAGCGTGGGGGCTACAAACCATTCCTCTCGCCGAAGAGAGGAGGCCTATGGCCCTTAGTGGGGTATATACCTAAAGCGTGTAATTGAGAACGCTAAAATGCTCGAAGTTTGTTAAAATTGAACTGAGTACCTACAACGTGACGTTTTTTACTGATGATACCATCTGGGCCCCGTCATAAGAATTTGCCACGGGCCCCGGATGGTATAGTTACGCCACTGCCTATCAATATAAGTACGAAACGATAGAACAGCTTTTGATTAAGTTTTAACTCTAAGGCGACGACATGCAAAAACCTTGATGCAAAAACGATAAGCAGCTATGTAGTTTTTATAAAAAAAAGGAAAATTTTAGTCGATTGATTCTAACTTGTCTACAACCGCCCAATACTTTAAAACTTTGAGTTAGAAATATTCACACCGGCTTTATTTATGTTTTCTCAGTTCGCTCAAACGTTTCCGCCGCCATTCCAAAAAGATTTCAGCGATCTATTTGTTGTATCAGTTCAAAGGCTTCCAACCGAAACTTTTTTCGACTACCTACTCGCTCTCTGTATAAACAGCCAGGTATTTAGATACTTAGAGAATTCACAACTTTGCACCGTTCGATATACTCTCACAAAGTAGGTACTCAAGTTTTATTCCACTTTTTCTCGACTTTTTCTCGAAAGTTCGAAGCGTTCTCTCGCTATTCATAAGTTGGTGATTTAGAACTTTTGTTTATGGATAGTGAGAAGAAAACAGGTAAATTTACATAGAACAGCATAGTAATGTAAAATTCATGAAATTATTAGTTAAAGTATTTCTTAGCATTATTTCGAAATGGTATAGGTATATATTATACTTTGGCATGGTTATAAAACGAATAATGAACAACAAAAAAGCCACCACATACCAAAATAAATTTAACACAATTATAACATTTTATAATCTCAACGAAGACTCAGGTGACACGCGCCTATCACAAAGATACTTATTCACTTGAACCTTGAACATTCTAAGACTTTATTTGTCTGAAAATATCACTTAAGTTTCCATATATGTACAATTGAACAGTGTAACAATTGAAGGTTTCTTATAACTTTAATGGTGATTACGTCAAAGATAATAATAACAAATGATATGCTATCTTACTTAACCCTAAATTACAACATGTGGTACTGCTAAATTATGTCATTAATTTAATTTACTTAATAACATCTGTTTAAAAAACATAAATTATACTTCTTAACAAAAAAATTTGCAAGTGAATGTTAGGTATATGTTTAAATATCATTATTTCTTTAGAAACACAACAAACAAACAGTTGTTCCACTTAATGGAAGATATCTATGTTAACGCTTATAAACTACTGCAGTATTAAGGTCTTTGAGAGACTTTAGATATTCTAGGTTCCTGTAATTACTCTGCCTATCCTGCCTTGCGAACCGGAATAGCATGAAACTGTATAACTTTATTAAATTCTAAATACATGGCAGTTTACCCAGAAAGTTAACCCACTGGATGCACGTTGGTTATTAACATTTAATACTAATACTTGTTAATTATATAGGCGCTAGTTAATAAAGCCGCGTCACTTCATTTTAACGAGCTACATAACCAGTTTAATCCGGTCAAATGCGCGAGTTCTAGTTTAACTACACATCATGTTTTTTTACAATTTTCAACATCTAAAATACCATTAACCCACCACCAGTGGCGGACTTGCAGACTCGGCCACCCTAGGCCCCAAGCCATCAGCCGCCCCTTTCTCAGCATCCACCATATAGACTACTCTAGAAAAATCGTTTGGGGCCGCCCCTAAATCTGGCTGCCCCAGGCCCGGGCCTACCTGGCCTTAGGGTAAATCCGCCACTGCCCACCACCCATATTAAAAAAAAATCACCCATGAACTTTCCCCAGGGCGCAGCACCTCTCCTCGTCCCGTACCTGGCTGAAGTGGGTCACGTCTGCCCCACGAACCACAACCCGGCGGACTTCGTGCTGGAGACGCTGGCCGGCGACACCGAGGCGGCTGCGCAGATGTCGGAGCTCTGTCAGAACGGGAAGCTGTGTCGGAGGCTTGACAGAATGACGGTCAGGGGCGGGAGGTTAGTCTGGGTGGTGATCTTTTTGCGGTGTTAACTCTTGAAAAACTAAACTCTCTAATGATGCGGATGATAGATAAAGGGAGTTATATTTTTTTTATTACAGAACTATACACTTGATTTGAGCCAGTTTGGTTTGGTTTTTGGTTTCAAATTGTAAGAAAATAGTCCGGGAGAAAAAACTAAAATAGGGCACGATTGTCAAAAAATTATCATTACAAAAATTACTGCTAATATCTTATACCATAAAATGTATCATTACGTATGATAATCTTCTGAACTAACTTTGTAGTTTATAAGGTAAAAGTAGAAAATACTACATTCAATTCCCCATTTTTTCCACCTGGATTAACAAATCAAACCCCGTTATTCGCAGTTTTCTCTAAAGCTGAAGTTAGTTACAGGTAAATGGAGTACAAATGTTTTAGTTAGGGAACTACAGTCAGTTTGTTTAAACAGGAAACCAGTCCTACATTCGGACGAGTCTATACAGAGGATATTTGTGGAGCACGTGGCAAAGGAACAGACACAAAAAATGGAGTTCGCCACCACTTTCTTAACACAATTTGTCATACTGACCAAGCGAATGTTTCTCCAGAATACTAGGAACTCGGTAAGTCCATCCATACACCCTTTTTTGCAACCTTAAGAATGTTATTAAGTTCTTTCGACAACTACCGATAAGTAAGGCGAAAGGCTGATGGTTCAAATAAAAGGCCAGCAAAGTAAATGGCCTTTAACATATGCCTCGTGGACGTTACTTGAAGCCAAATTTGTTTAGGGCTACAGAGAGAAATTGATGGAACACGCCGTAACACAGAGATATAATAATAAATAGATACTTACCGTACCTACAATTAATTAATCTAAACTTCAGTTACCTTATCAATATTTTTTATATCAAATGCATCCACAAATGTCATACCTTTAAAGACCCGCATACAATGATTTCATTAGTTTTTGTTCCCATTCAGCTATCACTATGGATACAGCTACTACACCACGTGCTCTCTGCCGTGCTGCTTGGCAGCATATTCTTCCTCATTGGCAACGACGGCAACGCGCCTTTAGAGAATTTTAAATTCTGTCTGAGCGTGCTCGTGTTTTTCATGTACACGCACATTATGATACCGGTTCTGCTTTGTGAGTATGCAAACATGTTAAGAAAAAAGATGGCTCGTATGTTTCTGAAAAGTATTCATTTATTAGACAATATACACTAGTAGGTATACGTTAAACAGTAAAACTTTCAACATACCGATTATGCAAAAGAAGTGTTGTTTCTGATTTAAAAACACAAAGCAAGGTAGATCTATCTTTCTATTTAGATATATTCAATTCATGTCTACGAAGCTACGAAGTAACTACACGACTACGAAACCAGCCTAGTCGTACAGTGTCCATAATTCATAAAACTTATACTCCGTTCGTAGTCAAATAATCTGTGCTTTGAAGTTCTGAACTTTGAACCACACACAATTCATATCTAGACACTTTAATATTTTTATGAATGATTTTATAAAAGCGTCTCATATATTTAATTTACGCTTTGCTAGAGTTGGTAATCAAATAAGTTTTCATTGCTTTAAATTAAAGTTAACTTTTTATATGTTCTTTAAGAGATTGCTTCCTATAAAAAAACATAGACTGAATGCCTGTTATCTGAATTACTTCACAATTAGGAACCACACTAGTAATAAACAGTTGCAACTGTCTTAATTTCAACTCCTAAAGCCTTTACTGAAGCAGGTCAATATGTTGCAGTTCCTATGGAGGTCCGGATGCTCCGACGAGAGTACTTCAATCGCTGGTACAGCCTCAAGGCATATTACGCTGCTCTCACATTCGCATCGCTGCCAGTCATGGTATGTACAATCGTTTTACTCTGTACAAACAAACTTCTAAATATTCATTTCAATTTCATTCTTACAGACACAATATAAGTATTTATTAAATTTAAAGGATTGGCGAGTCCTTAATTGCAAAAATAGTTATAGTTTGGGTATATAGGTACTATACAATGCTTCAAACCATTACCAAAAAAAACTTGAAATAGTTATTAAAACTTTAAAATAGGATTCTTACCACTGAATATGGTTAAATAACACCGCCATAATCAGATAAAAAGACTATAGAGATATCTACTTCCTAAGGCATTTACATAATGATTAACTTACCAACGTCTCGTTCACCTACGAAAAACCAGACCCCGAAGTTGTGGGAACACAACTCTTAACTTATTCCATACTTTCATAAACTATTCCCATTTCCTTTATTATTCAGACCGAAAGTGCGGTTGATAAATCTCTCCTTGTAGGTTTTAGCAATTTGCATATAAAATTAAATCACTCGGTATCTTTGCGAGCGTGTTTCTTGCAAATCAGCAAACGAAGGAAGTGTCAGTCTTGCCACTTTGATAGTGTAAGATTTGTTTAAAGTAGCTTCGAGCGCTGCAAGTTCTTTGTGGATCGTTTTACTGGGGAAAGTACAGGCTGCATGTGGGAATATATGTGTAAAATGCACATGACTGAACACAGGGATTTATCACCGCGAAATGAGAATTATATCAACGTGAAGATAGCTCCGAACTAGACGTTAACTAACTATGAGATAAAAATTTGAATCGTTTTCTTTCCAATTTAAAGTTCACGAAAATTCTTTAGTCTTCCCATGTTTTTTTCCAAACAAAGAAGTTAATGTTAAGCAATCTTTGAAGTAACTTTTTCATATTTTCAGATAACCCTCAGCCTGTTGTTCATCGTTATCTCATACCTGATGTCAGGTCAGATACTCGAGTGGGACCGGTTCATATTGTTCTTTATAAGCGCCATCATGACTGCAATGTGCTCAGAAGGTCTGGGCCTGGCTGTGGGATCCACATTCAGTGTTGCTGTAAGTTTTCAACTCAAGTACCTTAAAGTACGAGTAGGTACTTTATAGTCAAGTTACCAAGGTATCTAACAGTTAATTGCACAATAACAGTAGATTTCATAGATAGACAGATGGATATTAAGTTAAACCTAAACCCATTATTCAGTAAGATAGAAGAGACATATCAACTCAATAGTCTCACAAATATCATAAACAAAATTTCAAATACCGATATGGAACCACAAATCCAAGATCCAACTCCTATTTTCGGTTATAACTAGTCAATCCACTGACAGAGCCAGTTTCTCTGAATTTGTGATACGAACAATTTGAAATAGCTCGCAGCGTTAAACTGCTTCTCTAGACTGTGGAACGTCTAAATAAATCATCTTACTCATACTCTGAATGAAGACACAGTGTAGGTAAATTTGGAATATCTAGCTTTGGAACAGGAAGTCAAAGTTGAAGGTTAGTTCCAACACATCTCTATAACTACCATCAATTTGAATACTGTCTAGAAGTTTGGTAACGGGCACGTAGTTATGTACAAATTTAAACTGAAATGCTAGGTTGGAGTTACCTACGAGAACGAACGGCTTAGAAATGTAATCGTGCGTACCTACGTAATTACCTGCATAGATCCGCTTCAATAGAAATGTAGGTACACACTTACACATAAAGTAAGTATTCTATGAAAATAAGTTATTTGATCGTAAATATCCTACTTATAAACCGAAGATATTAGTACTTTACCAAAATTAGCAACTACTTTGGCAGATGTTCTGTTTGAAACTAATTACACATAAAAAAAAACAATTTAATCACACTTGGCATGTCGCGGTAGTTTGGATAAATGCCTGAGCCTTGATCTTTATTAATGTTTAGTTTAGTAAATACATTCCAACTTCCTGCCTCGGTATTAAATAACTTTAGGATTGGAATATGACGGTTCAGGTGACGGTGATATTACACGATCTTACTCATATTATAAATTTGAAACTTAATGTTTGCTACTGAAATGTGACATATAAATAAAATATAATGTATAATATGATTGAAGGTGATTTTCACCACTAGAAAATCCCTCATACCAATGTGAAAAGTAGGTAATTAAGCTGCGTAAAATGTAGAGCTAAACTGGCCAGTTAAAATCACCTGCAATCTCTAGCTTAGTTCGGTTGTTGAGCGGCGAAAACATCTTCCAATTTATTAAAAAAACAACAAATATCTATCTACCTACCTTATAACCTACCGACCTGCTTAAACGAATTTTCTGTTCTTAAAAAACTGTTATTTTTTCAGAATGGGTCGATTGTAGCTCCCGCCACTGCTGCTCCTCTGCTGGCCCTCTGCTGCTACGGCATGGGCTTCGGCCCTTACATTGAAAAGTTCATGAAGATACTCATGTCTTTATCCTATCTTCGCTACGGCCTCACTGGATTCTCCTTAGCCTTGTACCAAAAGCGGCCATTGATGGATTGCAGCGTTGATTTCTGTTTATACGCTGACAGCAACTTGCTGCTAAGAGATCTAGGAATGCTTCACGACTCTTACATCGTTCAGATTGCAGCGCTATTCTGCTTTACAGTTTTCCATAGAATGTTGGCCTTTTTGGCTCTACGATACCGATTGACAGCGGAATTTACAAGCAAGTTCATGATGTATGTTAGCAAAATGTTGAAACATAGATAATAAAGATTGAGTTTCAAATTGGAATACGACAGACTCATAGATACATGACACATTAGAGATAGGTACTAGTTATAAATATTACTTGCATGTAGGTAAAATAAGTAGGTACATATATGTATTATAGGTACATCTATTCTGGAACCTAAAGCAAATAAAGAGAGGGTAAACCCTCTACTAACGGCATAGAACCTCTCCGAACAGTCGCGATATTATCACGAATACATGGAATTATGCGAACGAACATCAAAACGAGTTCCTTGAATATCGCAACGCAAATGGCGGAACGCAATCATGCCACTGTGTGTATTTTTTTTAACTTAAACACTTCATGAATAGGTATATTGAAAATAAATATTACAATAGCTATGTGTGTTAAGTGGTAAAGGCTTATGTTTTAAGTATTTTAACTTTTTTTTTACTTATAATAGAATGTAGGTTTCATAAGTACTAGTTCCTACAAGAGGCATAATGTTAAGATTTTATCAACACCGAATAATTTGCTCAATTTTAAACCTAGTTACCTACTGAAGTACAAGCAAGGATGAGAAAACAATGCGAATAATAACATCTGTGATATAATTTTAATTGTAAGGATATTTGTATGCATGCACTAATAAACAATAACTATTAAGTTTTAGGTCATAATGTACTATACGGACTTGGGTTATGAGTATTAATAACAAATTCTAGAAAAAAAATGTTTTTTATTTTGTTTCAATAACACTAGCTACCCTTTTTTATCCATTAATGACTACTTTTACTAATGCGTTAATAATATCAATTGGAAGATTTCCACCTGTTCTTTTGAGCAATATAATCAAATATTATCTTTTAAATTTACCTTGAAAAAAAATTCATATATAACCTGTGTTAGTAACAAATACTTACATATTAAATGTTACGTATTTTAACATAGATAGTGTTATCAGATACAATGATATGGAATCATATCAGCGTTTTGTTAACAACACGACTAAGGGAAAAAACCAAAATATTTTAGAAAAATAATATTTATTATGAAAGATGAAGTAAAAAAATAAAAAGCCATATAACAAGTGGGTAAAACACTTGTCAAACAAAACAGCAAATGATATAGAAATAGCAATAGTTGCCTTTAAAATATAATATGATCTTTGAACCAAAGTATGTGCTGTTTGTGATAAAACATGTTTATGTAACTATTTTATAGACTAAACAACGAAATAACAATTTTATTGCAATATTAGCTGTGCCTTACGTCTACTAATCACTTATAAATATTACTAAAATATATCTACATTTTCCTGAATTAGTCCTTGCAGACTTCCATGGCGTCATTCTTTTCTTCTGACAACTCTTTGCCAGTATTATCAAGCATTTTACGAGCAAAATCGGTGATCGTCAATCCTTCAACAATCTTCCATTTGCCATTGGTGCAAGTGACAGGGAATGAAAATACAATATCACGGGGGGCTCCGTATGAACCATCAGAGAGCACTCCCATGCTCACCCATCTATCTCCAGTTCCTAAAAACCAATCTCTCATGTGATCAGCAGCAGCCTTGGCAGCAGACAAGGCAGAAGATAGTTTACGTGCCGCAATCACAGCAGCACCGCGCTTCTGAACAGTGCTGACAAACTCATTCTTCAAATAGGCATCATCATTAATAGCAGCAGGGACAGGCTTGTCCTGACCTCCAACTTTGACAATAGCATTTGAAGCATCAGGAAACTGTGTGGAAGAGTGGTTACCCCAGATAATAACATTCCTAATATCTTGTACAAGCACACCCAACTTAGCAGCCAGCTGAGCTTGTGCACGGTTTTGATCCAAACGGGTCATGGCAGTAAAGTTTTCTTTGGGAATGGATGGAGCATATTTAGAACAGATCAAAGCATTTGTGTTAGCTGGGTTGCCAACTACAAGTACTTTGACATCTTTCCTGGCAACTTTGTCCATGGCTTGTCCTTGCTCTTTGAAAATGCGTACATTGGCTGATAGTAGGTCTTTTCTCTCCATACCCTCCTTTCTGGGCATAGCACCAACTAAAAAGGCAGCAGCTACATCCTTGAAAGCTTCAAGAGGATTTGATGTTGGTAAAACACCAGCCAGAAGTGGCAGAGCACAGTCGGCTAACTCCATAACAACACCTTCAAGAACACCCATCATGGGTGCGATATCAAGAAGGTGTAGGTAAACAGTCTGGTTGGGTCCAAAGACTGCTCCTGATGCAATCTGGTACAGAAGAGAGTAGGCAATCTGGCCTGCAGCTCCAGTTACAACTACTTTAATTGGTTCAGCCTGAAATAGAGAAAACTTATATCAAACCCACTCCAAAATTGTAAAACTAATAATTGAGGTGTTATAATACCATTGCATTGGTGCTAGGATTAACAATTTCTGTTGAATCTACTTTTGTAGAAGAACCGCAGCAGAACGGCATAATGAGTTCTCACTAGGCTATACAATCTTCTAGTATAAATATTTTATAATAACCTAAGAGATTAACTATGCTTATCTGAATAACAGATAAAGCTCACAAATAATTTCATAATTCATTCCATTATATCTATTACCTAATAACCTGCCCTCAATTTAAAAATAAATTTTAGTTTTTAACAACCCAATATTACGATAGATTTATAGTAAAGTATCAGAGGTCAATTCAATGACACAAGGAAACAAGAAATTTATCTTACCATGTCTGTATTTTTCTTGAGTTTGCGGTGTGAAAACAAGTGCCTTACTAACCGGCCGGCCGGTGAGCGAACAAAAAGTGATGACGATGACTTATTTTTATCAAAATTACAAGTAGATTTTACGATTTGTTGGCTGGCTGGATAGTTCTTTAGTCTCAAACGGAAATCTCTCTGCTATCAATTTTTGACGGAAAGTTTGACATTGACACTGACAAATGGCTGCTCGCACAGCACAGGTCCGAAATTGCTGTCAGCGCGCTTTCTGCACTATTTGCGTGCACACGGTCTCGGTCCATTAATACGAACGTTTTCACACTCTGAGCAATCTGACGTCATTAGTGACGTCACCGTTCAGTGCTAACAGTGCAAACAAAAGATAGGTAGGGCGCTGTGTGCAGCAATGTCAGTCAATGTCAAACTGACAACTGAATACTTTAATTTGTAAGATCTAAACTTTCGCACAAGTTTTATTGAACTTATATTGTTTAATGTAAAGATATTTAGCAGATTCATCGGGAAAACCTCAATATGCAATCTTACTGACCCATATTTAACCACCTGTCATTTTGACAGAACGTTCTAGCATATGTTCGTACCAACAAGTGGACCAAATTGATAACAGTGCTAACGTTTGTGAGTAGTGATATCTTTTTCGGTCGATGAATTTGCACGCTTACCAACGTTTTCACGTATTCGATTAAAGGACCACGACATTAGTGTTGTGTTGTGGTCCGTTAATAGAATACATGTCGTGGTAGAATACAGTGAAAACGTTGGTAAGCGTGCAAATGCATCCACCGAAAATGAAATCAGGAATCATATCTTTATTATATACAAGGTGATCAGTAAAACTTTAGAGAGAGAGAGGTTACTTCTTTTATTTGTAGAGTTATCAATCAAATAATTATGTTTAGTATGACAAATGTACCTTTTTAAATAGCTAATGAATTGAGGAAGTTTTTTATGTAATTTTTTCGCAAAATTATTTGGACTTTTTTTTTGAAAATTGCAATTTACAGTCATAAGACCTAACTTTTTTTAAAAGTTGTACTTGGTTTCTTGACTCTTTCTAAAATAAGGACGATTTATGTTAAACAAATTTTATTATAAAATATCATTTTAGTTTTCAAACTACCATAATACAACAAAACATTAAACTTAATTTTGAATTTTTCACTAAAAAGATTCATTTGAACTTCGAAAATGGGGTTTTTTATAAAAAGACTTAAATGTTGCATAACTTAGAAATTATAAATTTTCGGACATGGTATGATATGACTTAATTGACTGCAAATAAGCTCTACTTTAACCCCTTAGAAGGAATGTATCTCATTACCAATCACCCTGTATATGAATGAATTTTTATTATTTTTCTATATATTACGGCTAAAACCCGAAGCGCGGCTGCACCTAGTTTTAGCCGGTTAGTAGTCTTTAAAATATGGGGAATGCAACAAAAATATATATATACCTATAAGTATATATACATATAAAAACTTGCTTCAATCATAAGTCGACGCTGCACCTCAGACGATATTTATACAGCGGTATATAATATATGTGTTTGTTTTGTTTGTAGGCCGACGCTTACAGGCTACTTCTTTTTTCGTGGATTTGTTTGGTTATTTCTGATAACTTTGGACTCATCTATTATTATTTACATTCAATCCTTTTACTTTTTAAAGGTCCTCCTGCGTACCTACTTAGTTTGTTCAGCGCCATCTAGCGAATTTGTATGAACTTTATACAGGGTTATTTGTAATTAGCGCATCACCTCTTGCAGGCGGCTTCCTTACATCAATCCCAATAACATTTGTTCTACGACTTTTTGCAAAACTTGATAATTAACACAAAAACAAAAAAACAAAAACAAATTTGCGCGCTCTGTTATTTATAACTCTGTATTTTGTGAGAAGTTCCTAAACCGGTCGCCCCCCCCCCCCCCCCTCTGCCCGCGCGCCTGCTACGCCAGTTGCGTGCGCTTAGAGTATTGTACCGTTTAGCACCTAACAAATTTGTATGGAAAAACTTATTTTAAAAAAAAATATTAATTTTAATTATTCGTGGGTAAATGTTGTCGGGATTGATGTAAAAAAGCCGCCAACAAGTCTAAGCCAACAAGCTAATTAGAAATAACCCTGTATATACCGGGTGTCCAGGAAACAATGGATAAGCTCTGAAGGGCTAATAGTAGAACTAAAGGCAAGCCTAAAAAATAATTGATAAAAAGTATAACCCTTACACTGATAGAAATATGGCACTTTAAAAAAAAACTTCATATTTTTTTGACTGTGTTCATATTTTTACTCGTAACGAGGTCAAATCACTTAATAACATCATTATTTCTGTGCTAAAATAATTAAAATTAACCGCATCAGTGAATAACTATCAAATAAAATAGCTAACTAAAGTATTTTTCTCAAAAAATAGTGTTAAACTTTTGATTTGTGTAAAATTTCTGAAGAAATATTTTTGATGCGCAACTTTGAACAGCTCTGGTGTAAAAAAATTATATGAAAGTAACAGTGACCAATGATTTCAAAATATTCCTGGTTTAATAACGTTTTTAAAAAGATGTAAAATGTCGTTATTGTAATGAAAAAAGATTGAACTAATGGTATTAGTGTGTAAAATGGGATAATTATTTAGATCTAGCAAAATTAAAAAAATACAATAAAACTAAAGAAATATGATTTTCAATTGACATTAATTGCAAACCCATTGGAATAATTTAGAGTAACTGTTCAAATTGTCTGTCCCCATCCTGATGCAGACCCTGCATCTACGAATAAAGGATCTTCAAAGAAATCAACTTAACAGGAGAAAGTGATCCAAATTTTCTTCATAATGACTTACCCAATTTATTGATAGACGTGTCCGAAGAGCTTCGCGACACATATTGGCTTCAAAATGAAGGCTGTCTAGCACACTATGCTGTTGCATTATGTGCATACTTGACGAAACCTACCCTAACAGGTAGGTAGGCCACCTAAACCTAAACGCTTTAGACTTTTTACTGGGGGTATTTTAAGGAAGAGTTTAACCGGCAACCAGTAACTTCATTAGAAGATCTACGAGCTCGTGTTCAGGCCGCTGCAATCAATGATCGACGACACGCGCGATTTTTTTGAAGATCCTTTATTCGTAGTTGTAGGGCCTGCATCAGGATGGGGACAGACAATTTGAACAGTTGCTCTCAATTATTCTAATGTTTTTGCAATTAATATCAGTTGAAAATCATATTTCTTTAGTTTTATTGTATTTTTAT
The DNA here is from genome assembly GCA_916618145.1 of Emmelina monodactyla. Lineage (NCBI taxonomy): Eukaryota > Metazoa > Arthropoda > Insecta > Lepidoptera > Pterophoridae > Emmelina > Emmelina monodactyla. The sequence continues at coordinate 2,838,239 of OU745300.1, forward strand.
AATTTTGCTAGATCTAAATAATTATCCCATTTTACACACTAATACCATTAGTTCAATCTTTTTTCATTACAATAACGACATATTACATCTTTTTAAAAACGTTATTAAACCAGGAATATTTTGAAATCATTGGTCACTGTTACTTTCATATAATTTTTTTACACCAGAGCTGTTCAAAGTTGCGCATCAAAAATATTTCTTCAGAAATTTTACACAAATCAAAAGTTTAACATTATTTTTTGAGAAAAATACTTTAGTTAGCAATTTTATTTGATAGTTATTCACTGATGCGGTTAATATTAATTATTTTAGCACAGAAATAATGATGTTATTAAATGATTTGACCTCGTTACGAGTAAAAATATGAACACAGTCAAAAAAATATGAAGTTTTTTTTCAAAGCGCCATATTTCTAGCAGTGTTAGGGTTATACTTTTTATCAATTATTTTTTAGGCTTGCCTTTAGTTCTACTATTAGCCCTTCAGAGCTTATCCATTGTTTCCTGGACACCCTGTATATATTTTTTTTTGAAAACCGCTCAATGTGCTTAAACCCGTGTATCACCGTATCACGCACGACAAAAGATTTTTTAGAGTTACCTTATTAATTCCATGATATCATTTAATGCTTCTCGCCTCGTTCAGAGAATCAGAGATAAAAGAGACTCTATTGATAAAAATATGTGTCCATGCCATAAAAACTGCTAAAAAAAGAGTGAAGGAGTGAAGCAGAGTGAAGCAGTGAGACTTCCGGTTTGCGCGCGGGAAAATTGGAAGTGAAAAATTTTTTCGTGAACTTAAAAATTCATTTAATTCTTTCAATTTTGTTAAATAGTGTACATTTTGTATATATTTTTAATAACTATAGTATAGAAGCTTAATTTTTATTAAAATGACGTCTCGGGCGAAACGCAAGAAAAAGAAGGAGGAGGCAGTAATATCAGGGGAAGACTCGCTGCTTTCGGACTCCGACTCCATGCACAGTGACTGCAATTCAGCTAAGTCCGATCCATATAAAACTTATTTCGTTCCCGATTATACACGTCGGTATCCTGAGGATTCTTCAGCTACAGATTTCGTTGTCTTCTTGGAATCAAACGATGAGTCCAAACCTATTTCAACAAGAGATATGATTTCTTTATCATCAACATTAAAGAAATATATAAAAGGCATAAAATATATGCAAAATCTTAATAAATACAAAGTTACAGTTCATTTTGACCGTGCAAATTTGGCAAATAGTTTTCTTAACAATAAGACTTTGTTATCAGAATATAAACTCAAAGCAACTATTCCTGCAAAAACTACTGAAATTACTGGTGTTATTACTAATGTGCCCATTAAATGGTCCAATCAAAAAATTTTTGGAGTGATTAATAGTAATAAAAAAATTATTTCTGTTCGGAGAATTCAAAGGAAGGTTAAAAATGAACAAAACTTTGAATTACAACCGACTAAAACAGTAATCATAACTTTTGCTGCCATTTATCTTCCTCAACATCTCTTGTTGGAAAGTGGCTAACTCGAGCCATGAGGAATTAAATCTCCTCTAAAAGTGAGTAAGAGAAGGAAAACTCTGGAATAACCGATTAATACCTAATCATAAAGTGGAAAAGTATCGTGCTTAGATGATGAATGGCCTAAGGTATTAATGCTAAAATAGGTCTTGAACGATCTCCTTGGGGAGTGGGCGCCACCCCATTGAATCCTAGCCTTCTCGTTATACATGGGCTCTGTGGCGAGTGACCTTATATTTCCCTACTACTCGTGGGACCAACATGAAGAAAACTGAAAAAAAACAAAACCAAAAATCAAAATCACCAAACAAAGAAACCGATATTACAATTAACCAAGATAATTTCTACACACCTGAAAAAGAAATACTAAAACCCCCAAAGCTTGTTCAACAAACTTTCCATAAAAGCATGTTTATTAGCAAGGAACATACTCAAACAACCCGGATTCCCTCTTCTAGCAGTGAATGTAGTGAAAATAACTGTCTTACAGTGCCTAACCAAAAAAGAATACGCTCACCAGAAACAGAACAACCATCAACATCAAAAGTTCCTAAGAAACATGGAAACTCCAAATCATCAGAAAGTAACTTCCGGCAAGCGCCTATGGAGAACCACCCAGATACATCTTCAGATCCCGACAAATCCTTGTTAGCTGAACACAATCCTAATTCTCAAAGATGCCAACCCAAGACACAAAATAACTCTTCTATTCAATGTAACATTGATCTACATAACAGCTTTACCCAACTTGCTGTTGACCTCACCGATGAAGATAACATCGGATTTAAACCAAGGGAAAAAAAGGAAAGCAAGCCTCCACCTATAATATTATATGGCATAGACGATGTTATTAAGCTCACTGAGCTATTAGAATCAACAGTAGGAAAATCTAACTTTAGTTACAAATTAATTAATAGAAACCAACTAAGAATAACAACTAACGACATTGAAGTTTATAAAAAACTGATATCTACCATAAGAGATAAGGGCCTCATAGGATACACATTCAACAGAAAAGATCAAAGGAACTACAGAATTGTCATAAAGAACTTACACCACACGACCCCTCCTACAGAAATAAAGGAAGCTATAGAAAATACAGGCAACCACGTTGTTGGAGAAATAATTAATGCAAAGTATGGACCAGAGAAAAAACCTACCTCCACATTTTTTGTCAACCTAAAACACCACTCAAACAACATAAAAGCCAAGGACATTAAAGTAATATTCTACCAATCAGTAACCATAGAAGATCCAAAAAAACGTAAAACTATCGTCCAGTGTCAACGCTGCCAACAATACGGACACACAAAGAATTATTGCTTAAAGCCTTTTCGCTGCGTAAAGTGTGCTCAGAACCATAAAACATCTGATTGCCCGAAAACAGATCGTAACTCACCTGCTGTTTGTGCCTTATGCCAAGGATCACACCCAGCTAACTATAAAGGGTGCCAAGTCTACAGAGAAATCTTGGTTAGAAAAAACTTTAACTATCACCTTAAAAGAAAAACTATGAACACCGTTGAAAAATCAAAAAATACTCCTCTAACGCAGACCCTTTCAACTCAAGATGCCGAACCATCTCAACAAGCTACGTACTCAGAAGTTACCACGCAACAAAGTGTAAATTACCAAAACATTACTCCACCTACCGACCCAAGCTCTCTTGAAAAAATCTTACAACAACAAACACAAAAGTTTGACATTCTCCTCCAACAAATGAGTACCCTAATGAGTCTCATAGCGACACTAATAGAAAGACTTCCAAAATGATTCCAGCCCTAAAAATAGCGACTTGGAACGTCAACGGACTCTCTCCCAATGAAGGAGAAGTAGAAATATTCCTTAACAACCACAAAATTGACATACTCTTAGTAACAGAAACTCACTTCACTTCTACCAGCCTCGTTAGAATGCGCAACTTCACTATCTACAGCACTAACCATCCAGATGGAAAAGCGCATGCTGGCTCGGCTGTGATAGTAAAGAACTCAATCAAGCATCATCTTTTGCCTGAATATAGAAGCCCCGAATTACAAGCTACAAACATACTAGTTGAAGCCAAAGATGGGAACTTCCACGTATCAGCTGTATACTGGCCACCTAGGCACAAGATATCTGAACGCTTCTATACGGGATTCTTTAAGACACTAGGTCCTAGATTCATAGCAGGAGGTGACTGGAACGCTAAAAACGTTCACTGGGGAGCTAGAATAACCCTGACTAAAGGTAGAGAACTGTACAAAAGCTTGGAAAGTAACCACCTCCAATATATTACCCCAACAGTCCCTACTCACTGGCCTAGTGACCCAAAAAAGCTGCCGGATATTTTAGACTTCTTTGTCACAAAAGGCATGTCAAGCATTGATTACTCAATAAAATGCTACCAGGAAGGCTCTTCTGATCATGACCCCGTTGTCCTTAACATAAACACATATGTTTCTACACCTGACAAGAGACCCTCGCTTCATAACAAGTACACTGATTGGCAAGCATACAGAGATATCCTAAACGAAAAAATCAACCTTAAAACAGCTTTGAAGACGAGTGATGATATCGACGCTGCTACAAAAGAAATTACTACCCTTATCCAGGAAAGTTGTTGGAAATGTACACCTCCCCAAAGCAGTCACCAACACAGATATAAATCGATCCCCTGGGAAATCCGAGAATACGTCTTAGAAAAGAGGAGATTGCGAAGAGTTTGGCAAACCTCTAGACATCCTGAAGATAAGCGGGCTCTGAATTTTGCAATCAAAAAGCTAAAGAAATTAATATTTGATTTCAATGAAGCTTCGACAACTGCCTATGTAGAGTCACTATCAGCAACCAGTCAGACGAACTTCTCCCTGTGGAAAGCTTGCAGAAACACTAAACCACCCGTTAATTCAAAACCGCCTTTAAGGATTTCCAGTAATAATTGGGCAAAAACTCCGCAACAAAAAGCAGACGTATTTTCAAATTACTTGGCTTCAGTATTTTTACCCAATGATCCGGACTGCGACAGTGACGAAACTAAAATTGACCTAATTTTAAACCAGGACTATCAACTTGACATTCCGCTAACTCCAACATCACCGAAAGAAATACTAGCAACCATACACAGATTGGACCGAAAGAAATCTCCAGGATTTGATCTAATCGACAAAGAGGTCCTCCAACATCTCCCAAAGAAAGCAATAGTGTTTCTAGTTATGCTTTTCAATAGTATAATGACAGTTGGGTATTTTCCTAATCTATGGAAAGTTTCCCAAATCATAATGGTACTCAAACCTGGCAAACCCGTTCACCAAGTTAGCTCATACAGACCAATAAGTTTACTTCCAATTATGTCTAAACTGCTAGAAAAAATACTCCTTAAAAGAATAACGGTGGAATTAGCTAACCGGAAAATAATTCCAGATCACCAATTTGGATTCAGACAGAACCACGCGACCATCGAACAAGTTCATCGAGTGGTCAGTGAGATCAGAAAGGCTCTTGAAAGGAAAATGTTCTGCTCTGCTGCATTTCTCGATATCGAAAAAGCTTTCGATAAAGTCTGGCACAAGGGACTATTATATAAAATAAAATCAAGCCTCCCGCATACATTCTTTCCAATCCTGCAATCATATTTGACGGATAGAATTTTCCAAATAAAGGAAAGTGAAAGCTTCTCGAAATTCTCTAGCATACTAGCGGGTGTTCCTCAGGGTTCTGTGCTCGGACCGATCCTGTATTCAATATTTGCCTCAGACTTACCGCAGATCCCTGATGTATCAATCGCAACATTCGCTGATGACACCGCAATCCTTGCATCCAACGTGTGTCCAATCAAAGCGTCACGGGCATTACAATCCAGTCTTATTAAAATTGACGAATGGTTTCGAATGTGGAGGATAAAGGCCAGCGGCCCCAAATCAGTCCATATTACATTTACCTTGAAAAGGGGAGACTGTCCTCCGGTATCTCTTGGCAACCAAAAACTACCCCACAAAGATACGGTAAAATACCTTGGCATGCACCTTGATCGCAGGTTAATTTGGAAGAAACATATAGAGGCCAAGAGGAAAGAGCTCAACCTAAGATTCAAGGCTCTCCATTGGCTACTTGGCAGAAATTCTAAACTTTCTATCGACAACAAACTCCTAATATACAGTTCAATTCTAAAACCAATCTGGACGTATGGAATCCAACTGTGGGGTTCAGCATGCGACTCCAATATAGCCATAATCCAAAGAGCTGAAGATTCGATTCTGAAACAGGTTGCTAACGTCCCCTGGTTCATAAGAAACTCCGAGGTTCATGATCACCTTAACATTAAGACAGTGAAAGACGAAATAGCATCATATGGTGTAAAGTATGAAAGACGGCTGCGAGACCACCCAAACCAATTAGCTGTTCAGCTCACCATACCTGACACAATCCAACGCTTGAAGAGGCGTCAAATACTAAAACAAGACTGACGTCTACACAGAATGAGGCCCTCCAAGTGGGGAAAAGCCTTTAAATGAATATGACCCGCTCAACACATCTGCTCATAGTCTAAAGACTGATTGCACGATTTAATATTATAAGAAAAAAAAAAAAAAAATTTATCTTCCTGATCATATTGATTTACAAGGCTGGAGGTTTCCAGTTAAGATGTACATTCCACCTGTAAAACAATGCTTTAAATGCCTACGGTATGGACATTTGGCTAAGTACTGTAAAAATAATGTTAGATGTTCAATATGTGGAGATGCACATTCTTTTAAAGAATGTACAGTACCTAGGGAAAAGGCTACATGCTGTCACTGTAGAGGAAATCACATTAGTATATCTGCTGAGTGTCCTATTAAAAAGAAAAAAATTAATGATATTAAAATTGGTTTATCCTCTTTGTCTTATGCTTCAGTTGCAAATACAGAGAGTTTTCCAGCCTTAGGACAAAAGTTTGACCTGCTCAGTCACTTGAAAAAAGATAATAAATCTTTGAATTTATTGGTTGAGGCTATTGTTAAAATAATTACATTAAATAAAACAAAGGAAACTTCCATCAGTACTAAAAATATTTTACAAATATTAAGTGATATTTATGAAAAGTCATCTGCTAATAATCCATCCTAATGGCTCATTTAAAAATAGTTCAGTGGAATGCTCAAAGCATTAAAAGTAATAAATCTGAATTTACATATTTTCTTTATAGTAATGATGTTGATATCGCTTTAATAAGTGAAACTTGGCTTAGACCACATCATACCTTTAACATAAAGGGATACACAATAGTTAGAAATGACACTGGTAATACACATAATGGAGTTGCAATAATAATTCATAACAAATTACAATTCTTAAAAATTGATACTTATTTTGATGATTCCTTACAAAATGTTGCTGTACAGATAAAAATAGGTGGTAAATATATTTCATTTGTTAGTGTTTATTGTCCTTCTAGGTGTCATTATTCAAAATTAAAATTTTCAAAATTAATTGATAGTCTTCCAACTCCAGTCTTTATTGCTGGAGATTTCAATGCATACCATACTTCTTGGGGTTGTCAAAAAGTGGATAAAAGAGGTGAAGAAGTACTAGATTCTTTTGATGAAAATAACCTTGTTCTGTTAAATTCAGGAGAAGTCACGACTGTAGGAACTTCGTCCTGGAGACCAAATGGCTTAGATCTTTCTTTGGTTAGTCCAGCTTTATCATGGGATTGTGAATGGTCTGTTCATGATGATTCCTTTGGAAGTTATCATTTGCCTACAATTACTAAACTTCTGTTGTCTCAAACTCCAGTTATATCTTCAGAACATTGTGTTCACTCTCAAAATGTCAGTAAGAAATTAAACTTGAATTTAGTTAATTGGGATTTGTATGTAAATATTGTTAATACTTCGTTGAATAGTTTTATGATTAATTCTGAATGTTCACTAGAAAGTTATTTGCAGTTTTGTGATATTTTATTGGCATCAGTTGAAAAATCTATGTCACAACAAAAAACGAAAACAAAGTCTTGTTGTCAATGTCAAAATCTTTGTCATTTATGCTCACGTTCCGTTACAGGTTTTAGGGCAAAAAGGGCAAGACATTCCGTTCCTTGGTGGAATAGCAAATGTGCAGATGCTGTTAAAAAATGTAAAGATGCTTTTGTTGCTTTCAAAAATGATCCTTCTGTAGAAAAATATTTGCTTTTTAAAAAAAATCAGGCTTCTAAGAAATTGACTATAAACTTTGAAAAACAGAAATCTTGGCAAGATTATTGCAATTCTATAAATCGTCTTACTCCAATTTCTCATGTCTGGAATAAAATACGCAGATTTAACAAAACTTTTGTTTCTAGAAGTGAAAATGATCATTGGGTAAATAGTTTTTTAAAAAAATACACTCCAGACTATGTCTCGAAACCTTTTACTTTTGTAGATAACAAATTTCATAGACAAAATCTTTCGTTGCTTGATCCGTTCACAATTTCTGAACTTACTGCTGCCATAAAATCAAGAAAAGATACAACTTGTGGTTTAGATGGTATTTCCTATAAAATGTTTCGTCTTCTCAGTCATAAAAATCTATGTAAATTCTTGATAATTTTAAATATTTTGTTTGAAAATGACTTAATACCAAATCAATGGAAAACTGATTGTCTGGTCCCTGTACTGAAGCCAGGGAAGGATCTTGATAGTCCAGATTCTTATCGACCTATAGCGTTGTCCTCTTGTGTTGGTAAAATTTTTGAGCAGCTGCTCAAACAACGTCTGGAATATTACATCGAATCAAATTGTATTCTTCCTAGTAATCAGTTTGGTTTTCGGCGTGGACGCTCGGCTAGGGAAAGCATTGCACATTTGTTATTAGATGCAAATAAATCCATAAAGGAACGGAATTATCTTGCTTGTAATTTTTTCGATGTAACAGGAGCCTTTAACAATGTAGGTTTAGAAACGCTTGCTAATATCTTGCTATCACTCAGAATTCCAAAAAAAATGGTTCTTTGGATATATAACTTTCTAAATGAAAGAATGGTCTATGTTAAATTGGGTAACAACTTTTATGGTCCACGTAATTCCTATAAAGGCGTCAATCAAGGCGGCATCTTGAGCCCTCTACTGTATATAATTTATATTCATAAATTGAATGAGATATTAGGCGCAAATGTTTCTAATCTGCAGTTTGCTGATGATCTTGTTGTTTATTGTTCTGGCAAAAAACTTAAAGATGTGCAAACGAATTTAAATAATGCCTGTAAAAGGCTTGAAGTCTATTTTTCTTTCTTAGGTTTAACTGTAAATACAGAAAAGAGTAAATCTCTTGTTTTCTCTAGAGATAAAGATTGTAAATTAGAATGTGTATATAATGGTAACCTTATTCCTAACTGTACAGAAATAAAATTCTTAGGTGTAGTATTTCAACAAAATTTAAGTTTTAAAAAATATGTGCAAATATTGATAGATAGAGCTGTAAAAGCTACAAATATTTTAAAATGCCTTACTGGTTGTCGTTTTGGTGCAGATCCTAAAATATTATTGATGCTGTTTAAATCATTAGTTAGAAGTCACTTTGAATATGCTTTTTTTTGCTTTGCTTCTGACAATAATTTTATAAATAAAATAGATAAAGTACAAAATAAAAATCTCAGGATAATTCTAGGAGCCATGAGTACTTCTCCGATTAATTCAATGCAAGTTGAAACTAACACTTGTCCCATTAAATTTAGGTTTGATTATTTGAAAAGAAGGTTCATAATTGATTTGATGAAAACTTCTAATAATGCGTTGTACAAAAAGATTTTGATATCTAATTACTCTTATTTATGTAAAAATTTTGATTTCATTAATTATTTGAAAAATGAAAATATTGCTCAGTATGATATTTTACCTTGTTATAGTGGAACATATGAAGGTAAGTTTTTTAAATTTGATGTCATTATAGACACAAATTTAAAAAATAAATATGAAGTATATGAAAAGTTATCATACTATGATAATTACCGTCAAATTTACACAGATGCTTCAAAAACATCTCAGTCTGTGTCGATAGCGGCTTATGATATTATTTTGAAAATTGCACATGGTTATAAGCTGTCCAATATTTGCAGTATTTTTACGGCAGAAGCTGCTGCTATTCTGTTTGCTTTAGATTTGATTAGTTCTGTAGATTCTTCTGGTAAATGGATTATTATTTCTGATAGTATGAGTGTTCTTCAAGCTATTAATAATCCTCGTCTTTCTAGTAAAATTCATCCTTTTATATATGAGATCCGGGAAAAGATTTATAAATTATCATTGAAACATAAAGAAATTGTCATTTTCTGGACACCAGCACACATTGGTGTTAGTGGTAATGAATTAGCTGATACATTAGCTAGTATCATTACAAATACTGATAACAACATTTGCAAATTAAAAAACATAGCAATTCCCATTTCAGAGTTTCTTCCTGAAATAAAAAAACAAATGATTAATAATTGGTTTCAATTTTGGCAAGATTCTCTTAAAGAAAAGGGCAAGTGGTATTCCGTATGTAATCAAAAAATTTCGTCTCCTTGGTTTACCAAGGGCTCTTTCAAAAATAGAAATTTTTATACAACAATTTGTCGTCTTCGTATAGGTCATGCTGCTTTTAATGAACACTTATATCGCATGAATATGATAACTTCCCCTTGTTGTTCATATTGTAATGAGTCAGTACAGTCATTGGATCATATATTTTTTGAATGTCCTCAATTTCATATTGACAGGTTAATTTTCATTGATGAGCTATTAGAAATTTATAAAACATTAGAAAATATCCCGCGTAATACTCAAGAACTTTTAAAAACAACTGAATGCTACTTACCTATGTATAAATTCATAAAATTTACAGTGTGTAATATCTGATGAAAATGTTTATGTATACTCATAACAAATATATATTAGCATTTTATTATTAAAGACATGGACTTGGTCCTTATTATGTTTGTTTATGAGAAAATAAAATATCGTCAATGTTACTTCTTATTGAAAACTAAACAAAGCTAAGTCAACAAGAAAGAAGAAAACCAAATTATTGATGACATGGCTGTATGGGCATAGTCTCTTTGCCTTTCCGCATGACGGAAGAATCTAACAAAAAAAAAAATGAAGCAGTGACATAACCCGACATAACCTTACTTTTTTGCAGGCGTTTAAATTAGAAAGAATATTTACTAGATTTGCAGTTATTAACTATTGCCCTGTGAACCTTAACTTTATGGTTTAAAGTATATTTATAGAAAATGTCCTCTTTACTAAGATCTACAAAGTTTATGCGATATTTTACCGGAGCTGCAAGAACCCTTATTTTGAATACTGCAAAGAGCACAGAAGCAAATTTGTTATTAAATCCCAAGGCATTAGGTTCAGCCAATAGGTAAATACAATAAACCTCAGTAGAAGATATATTATATTCATAATTATATTTAGTTCAGTGGATTCGAAGGTTTAGTTCCTAGCGCCCCTAATATTTGTGCCTACATTTTCAGTCTCGTGCTTCGTGATTATGCTACATCCAAGAAGAATGAAAGCCTTGACCCACTGCTTCAGAAACTAGATTCTGAAGTCCGTAGATATGGAAGGATCACCAAGAAAGACATTGATGAAGTTTTTGATGAGATTCGAACAAAAAGTGATATTACAAGTTCACAATCATTATTGGTTATTCGTTGTTGTGGTAAGTTTATTTTATTTATTCCTCTTTATTGTACGGTTTCCAAAGGGCAGACTAAATACCTTATTGTTGTTTAAATAAAATGCTTTAAATATTTTTATGTCTTGATAAATCATATTTTACTTTAACACACTTTTAGTAGCTTGTTATGAGGTTATTCATGTCTCCTAATTTTGTTTTAACAGGAGAGCTAGTTCCAGAAGAACTTCCAGAGCAAAGAACTCTCCTAGTGCAGAAAATATGGAATGTCTTGACAGAGAGAGGTATCCCCATGGATGTGTCTCACTATAATGCTTTGCTACGAGTCTATTTGGAAAACGAACACCCTTTCTCACCAGCCCAGTTCCTGACAGAGTTGGAAAACAAAGGAATTCAACCAAATAGGTAAGTTTCTATCAACCAATCTGTGCAATAGACACTAAAGAGTAAAAGTAAACACTTTTTCTAAGGCATATGTGGCATTTAAAATTAAATAGAGAGAAGCTAGAATCAAACTTTTTTTAAAGTTTGTATGTCCAGTATCAGTCAGTAAACAGTTGGCTATGGATAGTTTAAGTTGACTATTGTGCAAGTAGTTTTTAGTTATTAGAGCTTACTGTCCAATTTGAGGAGCACCGACTAACGTTTGGGGGAGACGTGCAAGAGAATTAAACACTTTGGTAATGGACTAGCTTTATATTGAAAAGCATAAAATGAATTAATAGTTATGTTCTCACACTCCGAGCACCAAAATAAGAATGTATCTTGAAGGAAGCCTACAACATGCCATTGTTTCCTCTTCAAATTCTATTTGGATAATATAAAATAATAGCTGCCAGTATTTAAGCAATAAGTTTCCTATCTAGCGTGCTTATGCACCTTACATCCCACTGCCTACTAACGTTTGGGGGAGACGTGCAAGAGATTTAAACACTTTGGTAATGGACTAGGTTTATATTGAAAAGCATAAAATGAATTAATAGTTATGTGCTCACACTCCGAGCACCAAAATAAGAATGTGTCTGGAAGGAAGCCGTCAACATGGCATTGTTTCCTCTTCAAATTCTATTTGAATAATATAAAAAAATAGCTGCCAGTATTTAAGCAATAAGTTTCCTTATCTAGCGTGCTTATGCACCTTACACACTGTAACTCATTGCATTCTCGTTGAGATTTAGCAATGTCGGCCGCGGTCAGTCCTAGGATGGGTGACCACTAGTGGCATTTTATTCCGAGTTTCTTTGTTGGTCCCGGGTACTTTTCCACCTCATACTCCCCTACAGGAACCACATTGGAGGCCCTCCCAAAAACTCTGACACTAGATGTATTATGGGCTGTAAAAAGTGCATATTCATCACATGAAAGAAAAAGAATATTAACCCATTTAGCATCTCAATACATTAGTATTTCTACCATTATTTATTTTTTACTATCACATTCTGTATGAATTACTCACATCAGGGTTTTGTAAGACATCTTTAGAGTGTGGTTCCATTGAGAAACCAAGCATCTTTAGATTTAACAAGACAGTCAAAAAGTTTATAATATAGTAAACTTTCGTAATTCAACATAATAAACTTACTTTTAAAGTACAGAATATATTTATTATTTTAACTTTGTGGTTGAAATCAACTTATAAACTTTTTCATAGAATGCAACTAAAGTATTTAGGCAACAAACAAATTATCATAATATTATTATAGAGTCACCTACCAAAGGCTTATGTGGCGTTACTGCCAAGAAGGCGATGTAGATGGCGCAACGAAAGTTCTCGAAAAGATGAGGGAACTCAGCTTCCCTGTGTCTGAGCCTGTCCTTAATGCTCTAGTTATGGGACATGCATTCCATGGTGACACAGAAGGAGCTAAAGCCGTGTTGGAAACTATGGCCGGAGCAGGTCTCCAACCAAGTAACAGGACTTACACTCTTTTGGCATGTGGCTACGCTAAACAAGGCAATATTGAAGGCATCGAAAATGTTCTTACCTTGGCCAAAGACAAAGAAATACTTATAGGAGACAAGGTAATGCATATTTTAATAACACACTATGTGGTTTGTGCAGAAAACAAAATAGTTATTAATCAAAACACTTTAATTTTAGGATATTTTAGAAATCATTGAACACTTAGTTCTTGGGGGTCATCAGGACAAAATGGACCAACTCATCCCTCATATTCAAAAATCTTTTGGATATAATCAAGATGTTTGCAATCATGTCTTGCGTCTTCTCAACAAAGGCCATGAGAATGCCGCTAAGAAAATGCTCTCAACTATGCTCTCCACATCGCGAGAGGATACGCCTTTCAAAGGAGCATTCTTTATTAAACAGCTGATGCGAATTAACAAACCTGCTGACGAACTCATCAAAACATGCAAAGAACTCAAAGAAGAAGGCCTTATTCCAAACTCTCTTTACATAGCATTTGAATGTTCGCTGCAACAAGGCAAGAGCGAATTGTCACTTAAATTACTTAATGAGTTAAGACAAGGCGGCTTTGAAATACGCCAACACTACTATTGGCCAATACTAGTGCAAAAATGTAAAGAAAACGATGAAGAAGGCCTACTGCAAGTTTTAAAGGAAATGAATGAACAAAATATAGTTCCCTCAGGAGAAGCCCTCAGAGATTATGTTATTCCATATTTAATTAAAAAGGACAGCCCCTTGAATGCAATCGTAAAACTACAAATAGCTAATGTACCAATAATACACGCAGCAAGAAATGTTATGCTCGAACTGCTAGAAACTGGAGCCATAGTTCAGGCAGCCCAGGTGGCCCAAAGATACCGTCCTAGAGGACAGTATTCAACACTGAAAAGATCTCTTATTAATGCAATATCAAAAACAAAGAATATACCTGCGTTTGTTGACATACTTCACGTAGCCAGCAGCAGTCAACAACTTACGAGTGTAGACGAAGATTTGTCTAATGACGAAGTGCAAAAAGACGAAAGTGTCGCCAATGAAGTAGGCGCTATTGTTAGGTCTGCTATCAAGAACCTTAGCGATCCCGCTCTATGCGTTAATTTACTTGAAGCGATCCATTCTAAAGGTTTAAGAATAAGTACACAAGCTGCTATTGATATTGAGCAATATCTAGGAAATAACATGACATCAAATCTGTCCGATCTCTTAGCCAAACTCACGTCAGCTGATTTGGAACCGGTCCCTTTGAACAATATACAGAGAGACAACACACCGAAAACATCTTCGCAATTAGAGAGGCTTGTAGAACAAGCTCAGTCAAAAGAAAGCTCAAATCTAAACAGGCTTTATAGAGAGTTGCTGACTGCATACTTAAAAGAAAATCAAACTGAAAAGTTAAATAAACTTGTTCAACAACTTAGAGTAAGTAACTTCGAATTTTCCATGGCCGTTTTGGCACAGCTGTTTGAATACTATGCCCAAAATGATGAGATAGAAAAAGCACAGGAAATTCAGAACGAGATAAAAGAAAAGAACCCAGAATTCGTTCTCAACAGATTCAAACTTGTTGTAATGGCAAATGCCCTCACAAAAAAAGGTCGATTTGATGAAGCTATACAGTATTTAAAAGACAACAAGCCAAAAGAAGAATTGGTTGTAAACTTTTTAATTAACTCTAAATGTTGGCAAATGTTGAACTACTTGGCTGAACATAAGGAAGTTGAAAAAGTATGTTTAGTTACTGTAATTTTAACCCCTCATCTGACAAATTTAAACTAATCTTTATAATTTTTCAGGTTAAAGAAATGGTGAAGGCCCTAATTGATAATAACTATGCAGAGCCATCAAACATACTTCTTGGGCCTTGTATCAAGGTTCATTTAGTAGCCGATGATTTGGAAGGTGCACTGAAAGAGTTTGAATATTGCTGCAAGAACTACAGAACCACCCCCTGGAAGGGTGAACTAATGAAAGCTTTGATTTTGAAAGAGGATGCCACTAAATTGCAGTGGTTGGCTGATATTAGTACTCAGGTAAATATAAAAATAAAGGAAAGAAAACAGTTTATTTTACTGTTTATACCTTTTTGTTTATCTAAAACATTGATATAAATAATTACTTATCATAAACTAACTGTATATGCTGGTGCGGTGCAGGTCCTAAAAACAATTTATTCGTTGTCATTTTCAGATCCACGGCGAAGTGAACATCCTTCATGATCTAGTGTTGGCTTTTATAGAATGTGGAAGATTGAGGCAAGCGCGTCGTATTCTAGAAACACCCGGACTACATACAAGAAACTCTAGATTAGAAACCGCTTGTAAACGCTATGTCGAGGTAAGAAACAAAATAATAATAATAATCCAGAATATTCAATATTTACCTAACCACACATAAATTAATTACAGGAAGGGCAATCAGAATACTTAGAAGGCCTTCTAGAAGCAACTAAAGAATTATCGCACATTGACCGTTCAAACATATTCTATCATCTACTTGTCACTTATTGTAAAGCAGATGAGACAGATAAAGCATTGGGGCTGTGGACTCTGTTACAAGAAGAAGGTGAAATACCCAGCAAAGAGTTCTTGGTATTCCTTGGAAAACACCTCATAGCCAAAAACAGGGAAGTGCCATTTGTTGTCCCCGAAGGAGCATTACGCGAAGCAGAAAAAACAAAGGCTAAAAAAGAAAAAAAAACCGCCGTCAGTCAAACACCAATAATTACGAAAAAACAAAGCACAGAAAAAATAGAAAAGATGATCAAGGATAACAAAGCACCACAAGCTTTAGACTACACTATCAAGCTAATACGGGAAGGTAACTCACCACGCACAAATATAATGAAATACCTGCTGAAAATACTGGCAACAAACGGAGAAGTTGAAAATATAGAGGAACTCGGCAAATACATAAATGAGGATAAAAAACGTGAGTTAACATACGATAACAAATTGACCATGGCTGTTTTCAATAAAGGAGGCGGAGATCAACTTATTGACAGTGTTCATCAGAATGTTAAATCAGCAAATACAGCAGAAGAAATTCAGTTAGCACTCAAAAAGTTACCCCGAAGTGAGTCCCTGCAGAATGCAATCAAAAATGAAGAATTAAGACAGAAATGTAAGTTTGTTAAATAGCTGTTACAATGTATCTAAATCCATTTCGTTGCTATAAAAAAATTGTTACACAGAATTTATACAATACTAGTGGCCGCCCGCGACTCCATTCGCGTGGAAGTCGGTTTCCCGTGGGAATGAGAAGTTTTCCCGCGGTAAAAAGTACCCTATATATTACCTGATGTATAACCTATATTACTGCAAAGTTTCATCCAAATCCGTCCAATAGTTTTTACGTGAAAGAGTAACAAACATACATACATCTTCACATCCTCACATACTCACAAACTTTCACATTTATTATATTAGTAGTATATTTTGAATTAAATTTATATTTAATTACAGGTGAAGAAATTGTACAATTGGCTGCCTCCAAAGATCAATTCTTACCAGCAAACCTACTGTGGATGGAATATATTTTACTAGGAAATCAGCAAGATGCCGAAAGAATATGGAACAATTACCTAATTAACGCCCCAGGGGTAATATTCAGAAGACTACTGCAAGAAAGCTACTTGAGGAAGCAACCAGACATAGTTGAGGGTTTGGTTGATAAACTAAAAAATAACAAAAATGTAACGCCTATATCTATTGGTAATGCTTACTCACGACTTATTAATTTTTATGTAATGGATAATGATGTCCAGAAAGCCAATAGCAAACTTGAAGAAGCTTTGCGAGTTGGTGTTACACTAAAAGACATTAACAAATCGACACTAAAACGGTTAAAGTTAGGCTTAGAAGCTGCTGGGGTACAGTTTAAGTATGAAATTTAATTTAATTAGTATTGTATTTCAACCTACAATGCAATAAATAAAATAATCATGTAAAATTTTGCACCAATGTGCTGTTTATACCTACACAAGAGGCATTAAATTTATGTTAACCATGACTTGGCTATAATGCAGAAATTTTTAGCAAAACAAGCACTTAAAAAGTTAATTTGGTAGGTTTACCCGCTATAGGGTCTTTGTTAACGATATTGTTATTAGCTCTAAATAATCGTGTTGTAATGTAAAATTGTAATGTCAAATAAACCTATTTCAATAAATACATTTTGAAATAGGGGACTGCGCTGGACATAAATTTAAAAAAATAGTTACTTACCTAAACATAATCTTAAAATTTGTAGTAAGTATAGGAAATTGATTTAATAAATTATAAGTATTCAAGTTTTTGTTTCCTTTTACATCTCCCTGTAAGTAAAAAAAATCTTTCTTTTTTGTTACAGAAAAGAAAGAATTTAGTTTGGAAGAAAATATTAAGTCTTATTTACTTATTATTTTTGCGCAAAATCTAAACTCTATTTTTTGGCTTAAGTAACTAGGATAGAATGGCTCTCGCGTTAAAGCTATACCTATGTGCTGTAATTACAGTACAGTGTACAATACAAAACCTGAACTATTTATGTTTCATTGCAACTATATACTTATCCTCGAAATAAGCCATATAAATACACATATATACTGTATATGTGTAAATATAAATATATACTGGCAATACAAATTAATATGACACTTTAGCCTACCACGCATAATAGTATATTTCAATACAAGTGTGGAAAGGCTGTCATTACAACGAGTTTCGACTAATGTCTACCCGAGCCGAGGCACAGCCGAAGGCGAGGGTTGACAGGCGGGACGAGTTGCAATGACGGTTCCGCACATGTACTGAACGACTATTTTTAATACAGTTGCGAAAAAATAAAGCAATTTAATAAAATATAAAATTATGATCGTAAATGTCGAAATAACTCATTTTGAAAATGGCGCCATTTTTTCTTCACCCTTTTGGTAGGCAAAGGTTACTATGCCCATTCAGCCAAGTCTTCAGTATATTTTTTTTATTAATATGAAATGAAAATGAAATTTAATGAGATAAAAAAAAATGAAACCAACCACACTAATTCAATCAAATCATTAAATCTGATATCGAAACAACTAGTAGTTTTTTTAGAAATATACTACGCTACGTAAGGATTTACATGAATCATTAAAACTTCTTTGTTTTTTTTTTAGTAAAAACTACATGGTTTGTTAATTTTTCTTTTTAATAGACATTATTTTGACAGTTGGGAAAGAGAACGCACGAGTGCGGGAAAGGTAAAAAAAAAGCACGCGTGTGTAATAGCCCACATCCCGAACGCTATACGTCCCTGCAATATGCCACTTTTTGAGCAACTGTATTAAAAATCCATTTTTCCAATAATATCCAAGTAGGTTATCATCATATCATAATACGCTCCGTATTTTCTAGATTATTTAATCATTCACCCATCGCATACATTAGACTAAGTTCTATAGCCATGTATAAGTACGGATTATGGCTAAGGGAAGAGCTCGTCCGTTTTTACTTGAAAAGTTTAAAAATGCTAGATGGAATTTTATTATTAGATAAGTTCAATAAATATAAAAACCAGCAATGAAATTGTGTTTTTACTATTATCTCGTTTCACGTAGGATAGCCTGTGAGTATGTAGGTATTTAAAATAAGTATGCCAATTTGAAAATACAAAAATCATTAAGGAATAATACGATCCGCCATGCCATGTACTTTCCAAATCATTCAATCATTCAGTCTCTTTGTCGCTACATTAGTGAATAAAAGAACACTGGCATGAGCATCTCTGGTGCATAAGGTAAGGCTGAGCTGAGGCAAAAAGACCGGCCTTCCCTGTGGTGGAGGGAAGGCCTGTAAAGGGCCTTCTAAAAGAGGCGGCAGCTGACAAAAAAAAAAGGTTTGTGTCTGAGGAGAAATATCTTCATAATAGGCATGATGACAGATTTTGAAAAACTGTTGTATCATATTCAGAAATATATACTTATTGTAAAAAATATCATATTTCGGAAAAAAAAGCATGATTTATATGAAAAAAATCAATTTAAAATTTTATGTTTAAAATTCCCACCAAAACGCTCCATAGTGTCATGGCGTCGATTTTGACGTCACATTAGAGCAGTGTTACCAACTCGAATTTTTATAAATCCTTCCGTACGACTCTAAAAGTTGGTAGTTTCCGACCAAACTCAATTCGAAAAGTAAGTAGATCTACCAACTTCTTTTTTTCAAGATTTAGAAGGCATCTGCACGGTCGTATAATATCTATAACCGATTATTTTAGTAAAAATAAATTATTTTTCTGACTATTTTTAAAAAAGCAATAAGAAAAAACCAAATTGTTAATATTTAGAATAAAAACAAAATTAAGAAAAATCCCATCCCACTAATTTACCCCCTAAATTTGGGGGGAAAACCCCTAAGTTGGGAACCATGCTCAATAGTGACGTCATTCGCTCTGATTGGCGTTCAGAATATCATGGCGGACTGTAGTATTTTGTAGATTTATTTTTTTAAATATTAATTAATCTCGCTTTAATTATAATAATACCTTGTTATTTTTTAATATTTTCATTAGATGGTAGCATCATTTTTGTGTATTTTATTCACAGTCATCATGCCTATTGTGGCAACTTAACATATTATAGTTTAATTTGAAAATAAACATACTTTTTTTTTTTTACATATTCTAGGAAATATTCAATACTTCTTACTCTAATAGCTGTCAAGTGTTATACTGGGACAATGTCTGAAACTAAGAGTATGACAGTGGATCTTGACCTTTTGTCATTTTGATATTTTCATGTTAAGAATTTATAATAATTCCGGAGTAGTTACAAAATGTTGAAAAGGCTATGACTTGAGTGCTAATAGAATAAGAATTTAGTGCAAGCGGTGCGGTGTTGCGTCGTTCGTAAAATGTAATCTATTTTGGTCCACCGTCCTTATACTGACATTATCGATGGTACTAGAATGACAATTCGATATTTTTTTACAAATGTGGTCTACGAGTGGCAGCACTACAGTAAGGAAATTACGTCACAGAGAATTATGAAATGTCAAACGTTCAGTCAATCATTCAAACATTGGCGGGAAGAATAGCATCTCTCGATTTCTGTTTATTAGTTTGAGAAAGTTTTTGACAGTGTATAAATATGTTTTATCCAGTAGAATCGTTAAAAAGAGGTGGTAGATTTTATTTGTGTTGGGTGGCGGATTCATGGCCTATACAGTTCAATAACGTAGGAAACCGACAATTGTGGTCTCAAGATGTGCGCAAGTTATGGTAGAGTTCTTTATCTAATTTGTTTAACCTACTATTCAAATGTTATGTAAGCAAAAATATACTGATTGAAAATATATTTCAGTGAAGATTTGCTAGAAGTGATGAAAAATGAGTCGGGAAGTCCTTCGAGTAGATTTTCTTTGCGCTTAAGTTCACAACTTACGCGCGGTTTAGTAAGACTATATCAAAAGAAAGTTAACAATTTACTAGGTAAATACCTTTATGTGTATGATTAAATAACTATATTGGCGCCAACGCTTTAAGTTCTTATTTTTATAAATTGCTTTCAGGTGAAATTTGTATGATAAATGCTCAAGTTTTTAGACACTCAAACAAGAAGTAAGTACCTATTTATTTTTTAGATTGTGTTGTTGCATATACTTAACCCTGGTATTTGTTAAAGGTTCAATATTCAGGAAAAGTCTCCAGTTCAACACAGAGTGCGAGGACCAAGATTGAAAGTAACAATACCAAGAGAACCTGAAAATGTATCCATACAAGTTCTTGAAGAATTGCTTCAGGTTTTACATTACCTTTTACTAACTTTCCAACGACTTGTCTACCAAGTTCCTAACCTACTCTTTCTTACAGAATAGTGGAAATCTTGTTGGCAACATTCAAGAGATAACATTAAGAGAATCTACCATACCAGAAGTTCAAGTGCCTAATGTAAGTTTAAAGGTACCTGTTCTTTAACTTCTTCTTCTGCAAAAAAATATTTTTTGTAATTTTTATCGCAGGATGGTTTCGGAGAAGAAAATCTTCTTCAACATCTGCAGCAGTTGACTAACATGAGTGTTGAAGTGATGCTACAAGATCCTAATGTCGAGCAACAGACCAGCGGGTTTGATATTCCAGTCCTGGATGTGACGGACAAAACTCAGGACAAGTCACGGTTGGCTCTGGAACAGCACATGGAGAGGATCTCGGAGCATGAACTCAGCTTGTTTAGGAAATGTAGGTTAAAATAAATAGCTTTAAATAGCTTTTGAAAAAAATCTACTATTGTTATTAAGTTTTAGGATTGGGGTAGGAAGGTACTAAAATAATTATGATTTGTAATGAAAAAAAAATGACGTGAGTAGTTTAAATCAATAATTGTTAACATATCCTAAAATTTCAGCTACTGGTGCTAATTTGCTACCCCCTGAAGAAGCAGATAAAGGTATCATCATATTATTTTTAGATTCCTTTTCATACCTACCTACTAACAATGTCATTACCATAATATTCCATTCACAGACATTCCTGAAATCCCTGAAATTCCACAAATCCTTCCTCCTGAATTACCTGTATCTGAAATAGAAAAGTTAGTATTTTGATTATGAATCCTTGATGTCATATTTGTCTACTGTAGGTACAAAATACATAGCTGATTTATAACTACCTATTTGAAGATTATCAAAACTATTAATGTCCTTTATATTAAAAATGAACTTTATATAAAGCTACAAAAAATTATAATAGACATCACAATAAAACTAGATACCTAGTTCCGGGATTACTCGTTGTAAAGTTAAATATATACATATTAGCAGGTATTAATATACCCTTTTGATTCTACAGACAAGTAGAGGAACCGTCAGTGCAGCTACAGCATCCAGAGATTGAGCCGACCGTAGAAAAATCCAACGAAAACCTAGAACTTGAAGTAAATAACTTATTTAAAAAAAACTGCATAGATTAAGACCCTGATTAAAACCTGATTTTTTAAAATTTGTCTAAGAATACTTGCTACTTAAACTTACCCTTTGCATTTAAACTTTTAATATTGAATACTTTTCTATGTTGCCGATTATGTACAACAGTTTCTACATTTAAGTAGGTACCTACCTACATACTCACCTACTTTTGGTGAAATTGTGTAATGTGTTATTAAACGATCTTTCAACCTTTATTGCTTCATCCCTATAAAACTTTCCGGCCATAAACCTTAGGAGTTAGAAGAGGGTGAGGTCCGACCGAAGCGCCGTCGCCGCCGCGGGGTGATCCTCGACCGGTGCACCAAACTGTCCAGCAACTACCTGCGCTCGCGCATCGATAACATCTATGTGGAGTTGCGCTGCCAGGTAAGTTTCAATCAATTTAAGCTAGTTCTATGTTTTTGTCATAGGTTTTGCTATAACAATTGATACATGATTAAACTTGTTCAATAATAAAATATTGCCCTAGTAGGTAGATTTACAATGTATTTGCTAGACTCGTAGTTAGGTTCAATTACAATTAAATAACAGAACACTTTCCTTTATAATCGCGTTAACAATCGAGCACACTTTATATTTATGTTTTTCTTTAAACGAAGCCGCATTACCTATCAAATATAACGCGACTGTCTGAAAGCTTACCTTATATCTTCAAATCTGCCGATTTTTCCTTCTTCATTACAATTAAAACAATACCTACCTAACAGGATAGAAATATATAGGTATCGTAGTTATTTAGTATTTCAACCTTTCTCCCATTCATCATTTGTCCTTCAAACCACATTTGGTACCAGGATCCATCTGACGACATCGTAAATCTGCAAGTACCCGCAGAAACGTTGTTTCGTCGTCCCTGCCGCGCCGGGCCGAAGCCGCGATCTAACCTGGGAGCCACCTTGTGGGATATGTTTTATAGAAATCTTGATAACACATCGAGACCGCCAGTAACTGAAGCCGAAATAGAGGTCAGTAATTTTAGAGACGAGAAATTAACCTTCAGTATTTTTTTTTCTATTAAGGTAGGTACCTGTTTTATTAGCAACTTAAAATAACCAACGAATATTTCCCGTACTAAAAATCCAAACTTCTGGTAAGTAATCGATGCTAGTTTGCTTTATTATGATTGACTAATACAAGTGTGGGGTAAAACGTATAAAGCTTGACACACGTGACTATTCATACAAATTACGTATTTTTTTTTGTTTATACTTAACCAGGAGGTATTGCAACGTACTCGAAGACCCTCCAAGTCAATGTTAGTCAACATTCCTGAAGAAGAATATCAGCCGCCACAAATACCCGATCTACAACACCCCGAGGTTATTCAACCTCCCGAATTGACTGAAAAGGACATTGACCTCAATATCTCCGCACCTAACATTGATATGAACATTTCTAAAGGGTATCTCAATGTTAGTGAACAGATTCAAGTTGAGGAAATGGATGTTGGTGACTTACTGACCCAGAAGGTTGAAACGTTGTCGCAGCAAGCTAAACGCACAAGCGAATATGATAGACCTGTGAGTATCTACCTTAACCGACTCCTTGCCACCATCATTTTTCGAGCCTTTCCTCCGTGGCCCCATACAAAATTCAATGACGCGCTAGTCGCGTCACGGGCCCTCCTAAATGATGACGCACCTAACGCGTCATGGGCCACTGGTGATGTTATTACGCTATTTTAGGCAATTTCAACTAAAATAATACAAAGTAAGACCTGTTATTGTTTGTTTTGTTTCATTTATTAGTTTAGTGTATTTAAAAGTGTCGATCTACATGTTTTATATGAGATGGAAGGTATGTTATAGATTTCCACCATTGGTTGTCAACCTGTGGGAAGTATTTTATCGCAAATCAAAAATCTTCCGTTTTTACATCTAAACTATTCATTGGTGACCAAAACATAGTGATTATTTTTATAGATTTGCTAAGTTCGAATCCTGGCTTTAATAATAACACTTTTCAATAATTAGTAGGATAAACAGTTACCTGTAGGTAGGCACCCTATGGTTGACAACCACTGGCAAATTTAATTTCCAAAAAAAAATAGTGGCCCTTGATATTGGTGTTCCTAATGAGTTAATTTTTATATAAAATGAGATATTTTATTGATTAAATCAAATAAAAATTTGAATTGTAACTATTTTCTAATGACGCATCTCTCGCGTCATGGGCCTCCCTGAAGGTTTCTTCATGACGCGCTAGGCGCGTCACGGGACAGGAGTCGGTTAATGTTTAAATAAACCCTTTTTATAGTTTTCCGTTGTCAATTATTTATTCGGTTTGTAATAATGGGTAACATGTATAATTACTTGAGACCAAGCAACTAACATTACTTTATCTAATTCAAGATGTTATGTTCTTGGACCTATCAAAGTGGTATTTATGAGCGTTATTCACAGTTTAAACTTTTTCAGGCTAAAAGAAGTCGCGTAGGCGTGATTACGTGGTCATCGTGTCGACAAACTCAGAAGATACTTGTAGTTGCAGAAGTACATGTTGGTAAGTGTTTTCCATTTTTATCAAAGGTTCATCTACCTACCATTTATATTGACTCTATCCCTTCTACAGCACCTGAAGAAGAAATACCACCTGAAGTGCCACAATTAGAGATCGAAATAGAAAAAGATACTGAAAAAGGGGTATCTGCTATGTTACAAAAAGCTGGTCTTGCTGACCTTTCCATTATGAAACATACAGACACGCCAGAACAGACTGAAGTTATACAAAACGTTATAAATACTACAACTGCAGTTGGAAAAAGACACGATAGCGATGGTTCAGAGACGCCACTAGGAAGCCTAGACCGGACTAAAGTATCGCTCGGGGATTCGGAAAAAACTACCGACTCAAAGCGTTTCATACTGTAAGTTTCTTTAGTAATTCCATTCGTCAGTTTAATAGGTAGTTGGTCTTTATTGAAATAAGTAACTTACATGTCAAATCAATAGAGCTATTCGCCTACAAAATCGCATTCGATAACTTTTTATCATGATTTTACTAACTCTTTTTCACGAAATTACCTATTTCAACCCTAACAATTTCATCCCTTATTATAACCCTTCAATATTTACTGTGGTGAATTTCATTTTTTCTCAAGATCTAGTCTATCTTTGTTTGTTAGTCTACATTTTATTGTAATCGGGTCCGATTGTTTAGTCGTGAAGCGTAACAGCCAGACAGTTACTGTTGCAGGCACTTCAGAAGGAATAGTATTTATCGACTGTGGCCATAAATAGGTATATTTTAATTACAGGGATCAATGGGGCACGGAAGGCACGATGCTAAAAATCCTACGTTGCGTCAAACAAGGCAAACACCCACAAAATCCTAAAACTCTAGTTGCCACTGGTCCAATTATTCAGCAATATAAGAGAATAATAGTTGCACGTTGCTTTACTTCAATTCTGAGTAAGTGTTATGCAAAAAATGAATTAACTTTAATCAAATAGAACAACGAAGCATCAATACTTCGATGTTTGTTCTTAAAAAGACAGAAGACAATGGCCCCGATTCTCAAAACACTCTCTAAAACTAAATTAAAAATATCGCTGTCACTTTCTCATGCTTCGTGTTAGAAAAAGACAGGTACATTGGTCTCGCTAATTTTAGTCCACATCATTGTAAAATTGAACGAAATGCGCTGAGGACTAAAATTGCCTTCGCCGTGTGATAATGCACGTACATTTTAGTTTGACAGGACTAAAATAATTACCTCTCTCTGTCTTATACAGTACGAGCGATCCGCCCTCGCTTCGCAATGGTGTAATTTTGCCGACTTGCACGCGGACCCTTACATTTTTGCTAACTTAAAAAAACTTTTTCTAAACGTTCTTTATTTACAAATTTAAATGAATAAATACCCTAAAATATGGAGACAACCGCATTTAAATCCGTTACGTACTTAAGGAGGAGTTAGCGGCCAAACATACAAACAGACAGAATTAGCGACTTGGATTTATACTATGTAATGAAGTGACAGCGATAGTTTTAGTTTAGTTTAGAGAGTGTTTTCAGAATCGGGACCAATTTAAGGTTTCCTAAAATTATACTTTATTTTTTAGAACTCAAACAACATGGATTTATCAAGGTGCAAAAGGATCCAGACACTCAAGAAATCCTAGATATTTTACTTGGACCTAAATTTGATTAGACTTGTTACTATTTTGATAAGTAGATTTATTTTGTTTATTTTGTTACCTTGATACTGGGTAATTAAATTAGATTTGTTATTTTTTATAGTTTCTTCTATTCGTATTGTTTGTTAAATAGTTTTAGTTCAATTTAATAAAAACATATAACTGATATGAACAATTTATTATTTGTAATGTATGATATGATTTCTGTACAACTTTACATTTATGTCACAAACTAGATTCAAGTCAACTAGATATTTTTATGAGTATCTTAAACTAGGTAGGTGAATTGCCGTTCTTAAGCAAATATCTAGTAAGTTATTCTGTACAATTTAATAGTTGACTTAAATATATTTAAATCATTTATTCTTATAATAATTACATTAAATAAAGTTAAACATTATAGCAATTGGAATAGTTCTAACATTAAGAATCTTAGTGGGCATTTTTTTACAATAAAACTTAAAAAGGAAATTAATACAAACTAGGGCATTATGGAGTATTTCCTACATTGGTAAATAACATATCACTATTTTTTTATTTACACAAAATCAGTCTCGTACTAATTTGTTGCCGAGCTCCGCCGCGTGAAATATTCTAAAATCATACAATACAAGGCAGTCATACATTCCACAATAGGACGTTCAACAATGGACGTTTAGACAGTTTAACAATATAACAAATTAACTAAATGTTGCCACCATGTGAACAGTTTCGACACATTTTACTTTCTACTGCCTCATATATCAGAAACACCGTATGCAATGGTCACAGCCTTCTTGCAGTCGTTTTCAAGCTCTCACTCATTTATTTTTTTAACAGTCTGGCTATAGAATAGGGCTTAGGAATGACGAGGAACGAAATGGGCGGTGTTGAAATAAAATATTACATACATTGTGAATTTTGTATAATGATTTTTTAGCTATTCGTGTATGTTGCCATGAAATGAATGCAATACTCAACAACACCCATCTCTACTATTAAATAATTTATTTGCATATAAATAGCTACCATTTCATGTATTACTAATTCATTTAAATATTTATCTACACGGATTTTCAGTTAAGTATGCTTAGGTTATAATTATTTAAATAAGAAATATACATTATTATTTACATCAATAAGATAGACATTAAAAATGCACAATGCTAATTTTATAACCCCATTACCTTCACAACAGAAGGAATTTGGTAAACAGTCGCTCAGAATTTATTACAAAAGAAGGGTCTAACACAGTTCATGATTATTCATTATGGCATATAACGGTGTAAACGTCAGCATATATTCACTAAGGATCGGTGCATACCAAATTAGTGCCAATATTGTATCACAGATCATCAATGCGACGATTGCTTTGTAACAATTTATAAGGAACACAGTTTCAAATCAGTGCAGACGATTTGAGTGTCTCCCACTAAACAAAGTAGATTCAAATTCAATAAAACCAAATCGTTCGCACCAACCTGTAACATGGCAAATGTTCGACAGCTGTATCTTTGCCTACCATTTGTCGATATCTAATCAAACGTGCGACAAAACCAGTGCCTATACACCAGTTTCTTTAGGCCGTAGGTACTTGAGAACTTTGACACATATAATAACAAGATACTATACACCAACGAGACGAGTCCCAATCGAATTAGGTATCGATATAATTCAGTTGCCAAGCGAGTCCGCGTCGTACTCATCCCGGTCGTACTTCATGCTCTCGAAGTACCTCTGCGGCTTGTTGCACCACAGCGAGTCGTCCCCGTGCGAGGTCAACGACCCCAGGTTCGCGACGTCTTCGTACAGAATCGACTTTGTCAGTTCCAACGCTAAGTTTTGCGGGCTTTCGTACGCGAGGAGGTCCGGTCTGTTGTCCGTGACTTCGGTTGTCTGGTAAGTTGTCTGGTAAGTTGTTGGTGTGTTGTTGTCGTTGTTGTATTGCAGCAGTGTGGTGGGGAGTGGTCGCAGGCGCGGGAACAGCGGCGCCAGGCGGCCGGCGCGGGACACGTACTCCGCGAGGCCGCTCGGGGGGCTCTAGAGATAAATATACACACTCATACCAACGGGTTTGTAGTTTACTTACTGAAGATACAACCCCTTATTCACATTTTTGTAAAATATAACGAACGTTCAACTAAATAGTAGTTTTTTTATATTGTAAAATCTGTTACTATGGTAACCATCCATGTTTTCAAAAACAAAACAAGCAGTTTTGAGTTTCCAAGATTTTAAGTATAGTAGAAATATTGAGATCGGCCATAAGTCGATCGCAACTGTCCGAGATAACGAGCTTATAAGCTAGGACGTTTGTTAAATTTTATTATAAATAAGGAGTTGTATACACGGTGAGGTAACCATGAGCAAGTGCGACAGTGCAACCGCGCATCTCCTAACCCGAATTCAACATAAGTTGCGTCAAGATGAGCTAAACGAATTATGGGTTAAAATTTGTGTTACTAGCGGGTTAGAGTTCAATTAGTTGATAATACCACTTTGTTATTTATTGCTTATGCCAGTGTTAAAAAACGTGAAAGCAGTTTGCTAATTATTCAAATTACTGAAATAAAGTCATTGTTAAACTAGTGTAAGTGCACTGTAGTGAATTCGGCTTAGACAATTCGCGATTTTGTGCCACAGTGCAATAGCGCCAATAACAGTAATAATTCTGTTATGGTGCTGCCACACTGTAGCACACTGCAGTGTGAAAACACCATTAGTGCTTTTTATAATAGAACCAAAGTTAGTTTGTCAATTACTTTAGGGGCTACACTACAAATAGTTCTTGAATTAGATATCACAAGAGTTTTTTTTAACTTTTCATTAAATTTTACAAATTTAACTTATATTTACGTTAGTTGACTGAGTTCTACAAAGAAGATTTAAACAAGTTTGACTCAAAGTTATAATACAATATAGTGGAGTAACCCCTTTTTTGGATTGCTTAGCTGTTGGTCTACCAGTGGTTAATGTTTAATATAGCAGGTATGCCAATATGTCAACAAAACATACCAAAATTAAGAAATCAACAAAACGCATAAAAAAATCTTACAAAAAAAAAACTCGGCTCAAGTTATGATAACAAACTGTTACATTGTGTTCGTTTCTGTGCAGCATTCCCAACCGTGTGAACATTTCGTAATAACTACCACTGTTTAAAATCAAAGAAATACCACTTACCCAATTAATTAAATTACAATGTCACTTGTCACTTTACCAATATGAACTTTTTGAAAGTCAATCAATGATGCAAGCATGCACTTTTATAATTTACAGATTGATATTAGTGGGCAAAAACTTTTGGTGTTATTCATTATTACATGCTTTCAGGTTACATTACAGGTTAAATCTTAAAATGGGTACTTTAAATGTTAGAATTAGTAGTTAGTAGGATTGGAATAACTTTATTAGGATTCGCACTAAATTAAACATTATTTATGATGCGCCAATAGTTCATAATTTATTACTTTTATCAATCTACATCGGTAATTTACGTTTACACTATGCAAGTTAGCCGCATGCCGCCAAACTACGGTCCTCGACTCGACCCACCTCAAACAAACTACGCGACAACCAAAACGCTCCGACCAACACAAAAAATAATGAAACAAACAAAAAAAAACTTACATCGACATAATGGCATGTGAACTAGGGGCGCGCTCTCCTCTGGGGGGGGGCTTGACAACAACCAAAACCAAACATGAATATCACACTGTGAGTCACTTTGCACTGTGCACTGTCACACTGTTAGTTACGAGTCCTTGAACGTGAACAGCGAGTTCCAGAAGGAGCGGGCGCGCACCTTGTCCGCGGGGGCGGGGGCGGGTGCGGGGGCGGGGGCGGGCGGCGCGGGGCGGGGCGGGCGCGGCTGCGACGTGTGCAGCGGGATGCGCGAGGGGCGGCGGCGCGGCGCGGGGGGCGGCACGGGCGCGGCGCCGGGGGGCGGCAGCGGCAGCGGCTGCATGTCCCGCATGCTGCAGTGGCGGCGCGCGGCTCGCTCGTCGGCGCGCGCGCGCACGCTCGCTAACTCCGCGCTCTGCTCCTCCAGCTTAACGCAGAATACAATACACTAGTTAGTAGGGACACAACTACTCATTGGGATCTAGTTAATAGATAAGTATCTATTCTGTAGAAACATGCTAACGACGTTGCAGGGGAAGTAGACAGAGACGTAATGGGGCTGTGTTGGGTCATGAGTCATGATACTAATATTGCCAGTTCCCAGAAAAATATTTGTTGGAATTTCAAAGGGGCAATTGTTAAACTCGATGGCTATCCGAGTAAGAGACAAACTGTCTAAATAGTTTTTGAAAAGCATAGAATTTTGATTGATTTTATGATTGCAAGTATTTTGGTATCTAGTTACAGAATAGTCCTGCCGTTCTTAGTTTATTGCAGGTTTTGTGTCCTATCTATTGTTGCTGTCTCAAGTTTTTGGAGAAAAAACGCAAATGAGAAATTTGCACTAAAGTTTATGTTAAAATGTATATCTTCTATATATTTACTACAATAAGCTGTATAAGGGTTACCTAGGAAATTATTGATATTATTACAACAAAAGCTGATTGTTGATCTTAGTTCCAAAAACGGGTCGACGACATTTGGAACACAAAAAACTCGGACACCTTGGCCAATGTATGGATTTTAAATTTTAAATTATTTTTTTCAAAGTGTCCGAGTTTTTTGTGTTCGAAATGTCGTCGACCCCGAGAAACTGTCTGTTATAGTTCTGACAATTACAAAGTATGTACACAAAAAAAAGTATTTACCAATACATTTTTTTATAAACCAAGAAACATAAAATTTGGTATGTAAAACTCATTATTTCGAGCCTTCATGCCTTGGAATTCCTGACTACTTGGAGGCTGATAACATTCGACTTTGTTTCGTCCAAATTAAAATTTTTGGTAATTATTTTTAGTAAAGAACTTAGGTAATGAATAATCTAAAGGAGTCATCGTTTAAGTGTAAATACTCACTCTAAATTTGAGATCTTCATTGACATCTTTGACGCGATCCAATTTCTCAGCCAACGTGGCCCGCTGCGAGACGACCCGCTTCAGCCGGTCTCTCAATAACTGAAACATGCATTCAATTGATTACAAACTGCTCATCAATAATAACATCTAAATAAAACTGCAATAAAATAAACGAAGGATGTCTATAAATAGATATCATTACGTAATCGAGCGGCCGGCAATAAAATTGCAACGTAAAGAAATCTCGGATCGAAAGAAACATCCGTTTTCTAGACGAAGCTCATTGATTGGAGTTTCACATTTCTAGTAGCATTTCCTTTGACTGTATATGGACTTACCTATCCATAGCTTGCCAACTAAGTGGAACATTAAAATAGCGATCTCGTTAGAAAAACAAATCTTGTATTTATTTGTACTTTAGTATTGTTATTAGTTATGTTAAGTTGATACTATTTAGTTATGAAACAATAAAGAGCGTTAGTCATAGGAAAGTCTTGCATGGGTCACTTCTACTAAAATAATAATAACTAATATTAGTCATTGACTTTTATTAAGCAAAAATAATATCCACTATTTCAATGTTATATGTTTACGTGAGGTGGACAAGTCCATTTTAAATATTATTTCCGAACTGATGAAGGCTAAAAACCTGTGAGGGATGTCTTTATTTACTACGTTATTACTGAGATTACATAGCCCTTAAAACAAACAGTAATTTCATACTAATGACTACATAATATGTGTTTAAGGTATTTTTAAATAACTAGGTATGACGTTCAACTATGCAAGGTCGATTAAAGAAATGAAAATGATGAAAACAAGTAATTCTATATTACACACCCAACACAATGCCAAAAGTATTAAGTTTTATTGTACAACACAATTTTGACAGATGGCTTGCATCACTTACATCTGACTAAACAGATCGGGCAACGCAATCCACTGTCACCGCAAGTACCAAGTTACTTAAGTTTTTGCCACAATTAGCAGATACAAAAACATCAGCAAAAAAGTTAACAGAAACTGAGACACTTGTTAGCCGATTGCATAAAACTCTAGCGGTGGTCTTTCTCTTTACAACATCCCGAGTCTAGTGTCACAACGTTACGTGTTTTTGCGGCAATTTACAACTCTAACATCGCGTGCAGTTTTTGCATTTCACCTATCTACTCGGCTTATCAGTGGATCAAGTTTTATGGCGGGTCGTTTGCGGAACCGTGTCAAGTAATACTAGAAACGCTCGGTCGGTCAGACTCACCTGGTTCTGTACAGTCGACATCAGCAGCTGTCTCTGAAGTTCGATGGGATTGCTCTCGAGGAGAATCGCCGCGAACTTGTCGGAGTCGACGGCGGGCAGCGTGGGCGCGCGCGCGGGCGCCCCCAGCGCGGGGTCGAGGCGGCCCAGCGGCGCGGGGGCGGGGGCGGGCGGCGCGGCGGGGGGGCGGCAGCAGCGCGTCGGCCTCGAGCTGCGCGGCGCGGGCCAGCAGCGCGTCCCGCTCCGCGCGCAGGCGCCGCAGCTCGCCGGGGTCGGCGCTCAGCTCGCGCGCGAAGGACTCCTCGGCGGTGTGCGGGCGCTCGTCCAGCTCGCCGCGCAGGATCTCGGCCTCGTCGCGCAGGCGGCCGCCCTTGCGCTGGATGACGTCCAGCAGCGCCCACAGCTCGTCCTCGAGCGGGCGCGGGCGCGAGGCGGACGCGTCCTTGCCGCAGGAGGTCTCGGTGCTGAAGCCGGAGTCCTGCACGGACGGCTGCGGCTTGGCGCGCGGCTCGCCGGCCGCGGGCAGCTTGCGGCGCACGCGCACGCCGGGCTCCCAGTCGCGCCGCGGCGCCGGCGACGGCGACATCTTCGAGCGCAGGTTGGGGAACGTCTCGATGACGAGGTCGCGGAACTCGAGCAGAGCGCCGACCTCATTCTGGAGTTCCTGCAGACGCGACGCGGTCAGACAATGAGCCGGGAAACGGAAACTCAGTAAAAATAGCGTGGTTTGCAATAGTTGAGAAATGTTTAACGAAGTTTGTTTGTGCCAGAAGTGATTTATTGCAAAACTTGGGGAAAGTTTATGCCAGGAACTAATATGAATCAGACGCTGGGGGGATTTACTTTGTTCATACGTTTGAGCAGTATTTCGTAAAGATTTGTGGTATTTCATGCTTAGTTTTATCATTACCTGAGCTTTTAAAGTTTAAAATTAAATATAGTTACCTGTAGTGCGACGAGTGATTTAGCCTGCTCCGAAATGAGGTAATGGAATGGTTGCGACCGGAGTTGCATACACTCCATGCCCGACCCGCCCGAGCCTCCGCTGGCGCTGTCCGCACCGCCCGTCTGAAATTAACAATAACTTATGTTAATCAACACGTAAAAACATTTAAAATAACTGTTTGGTTGACATGAATATGTAACCAGTAAAACGATCACAAACTACTGCAAGCAAAAAAGAATTTGTAGTCACAATACACTCATTTGTATATGTCCACGAAAATAATTTTCCTCAAGTTGTTTGTGATTTGAATCGTTCGTTATTTTTTATATGTACGTACGTATTGCCTTTTTTATGAAACTATGTACAAATATAGGTCATAGAGGTCACCGATTCATAACACAAATTGGAAGATGGGCGCAGTCTTTATACTCTGACCAACCACACCTAGGAAACACCAACTGGGTTAAATAACAATTCGTTATGTATTTTAACTTGAAATAAGTATTATATTGTATTTGAATAACCGATCAATGTATTGAGGTGACTGTAATACATAGTACCTACATGTAAAAAACGGCCATGAAACCTACTTATAAAACCTGAAATGTAGTAAGTATATGAACCATTTTCGTGTATAAATACTGCTAAATTACTTGTATTTTTTATTGTAACATTTGTTATTCAAGCAACACTTACTAAATGTTAAGGAAACGGAGTTAATTACATTCGTACGTTACTTAATCAGCCGCAAATACTTGACAAACAGATTTTATGATATATATTTTTTGTGTTTTGTTAGATATTATAGAGGCCTACTGTCATTGCCCATCTGAACCTTATTTAAGAACCTAAGTGAGCGATGTGATTTCTCATGCCATGTCTATCTTTGTGCAATAATTCAAAGACATTGAATTTCAAGTGGGACTTAAAGGAAAACACAAGACAAAAACGAATCTCCATTTAGGTGAAGTTGATTGCCTACTAAAGACAGGGTCACACACACGGCCAATACAGTTTATTATGTGGGCCACGAGCCGCATAGAAACACTGTAATAAACAATTAACACGCATTCATTTGTGTGTACGATTGTAGCATTAACGCTATATGAGCTACTTACAAATAGCGCGTTTATAATAATGCTACTTGTGAAGATATTATTCAAGCTAATGAAGGCGTTTAGATAAAATAAAAGTTTTAAAATATAATAGTTCTTTCTTATAATAAACATAATACAATAAGATACATACAACTTTTGTTTTTACTCTTGAATACCAGCGTTGAAGTCGAGTTAATTGCATTCACATTTCTCTGCTGCTAATAGGTAGGCACAAGCACACTTAGTTACACGCAATGGGTTCTACAAATGACTATGTGCATAATTCGGGGTGGCCAATCATTGTCCCGCTATCATTAGGCACTTATTCCCCTGAATCTAATAATAGTTTGTGCAGGAAAACAGTGTCGCGTCGCCGCCCGCGCCGCCGCTGCGTAAAATTGCTTGCTGGTCGAATGCATGCGTCCGGTACCAACCCACTGTTCACTATTTAAATAAACCACTGTTTTGGCTCTTACTGGAAGTTCTCTGTCTAATAATTGTCAAAATAGTCTCGTGATTCAACTGTCTTCAATATTTTAATAGTTTGAGGACTAATGATTCGAAAGAAGTTTGCAAAATAGCATTACTCATAATCTTTCAGACAATACCTACTGACAAAACTTCGCAATAGCGATTACCAAGTAGGTATACGAATTGTCACTATTGTGTAGACGTGGGCTTTGTTGCGTACACACAAAACGACAATTTGGCTAAACCCGCATGTGGCTTGAGGGATAATAGAAAACGTAACTTTTCTTTAATAAAATTATATGAACCTTTTCCTGTTGCAGCTCTCTGTATTTGCTTCCGTAAATCCTAGCTGAGCTATTTCTGAGAATATTGCGTTTTATAGTCTAACGCAGCAGAGCAACCTACTATCCTACAATGTAACTTTATTAGTTAGTATACATATAACTATTATTTTTGTCAACAAAGCTAACTTTTTATTACGAATATAATCCAGTTGCTTAAACTTTCTGTCGGGAAGTATATTTCACACGGCTAAATTAATTCATCGGAAATAACTGTTTAAGTATGAAAGTATCAAACGAATATTAACTGTTCTCAAAATTGATTCTACATGTCCTGAATAAAGTTAAAGTGGTTAAATTAAGATCTAAATGCCTGCGGATTTTAATTCAATATCATTCAGACATTATTTATTTTGTTTTGTGCCTGATCTTATCTGTATCTCCAACGATTTGTTTTTGTTTCGCTATCAAATTATTTGTCAATTTCTGGTCGAGTTCTAATAGGGTACTTAGATGTCATAACGTTTACTATGATTGAAGTCAAATCACCAGTTTCACTTTCAATATCTTAAGAACTCTCGATTGGAAACCGTGCTTCATTATTTAGGTTAACCAAATGATCATTACACCAATTTACATAAAAGGCTTCATTATTTACAACGTCCCGAGTCATGAATTTCTGCTTATCCAATACAGTAGTAAGTATTGCTTGCGAAATGGCATGCGACGTGATAAATGTTTCTGTTCGTGATAACAGGTGATTTTTATCGCGTACTTAGGCATTTTTGAGATAAGCTTGGGCAGGGTTTAGTTTGTAATGATAATAAATAGCGATGTTAGTGTATGTATTATTAACCTAGCATATAAAAAGTTTAATAACTCGCATGACTGATTGATATGGTTGCGAATCCGGGTTGCCCAAGACTTGTGTCTAATTACGTGAAAGAACTGTCTCACTCAACATTTTAGGCTCTTTGACTGTTTTCTATTATTTTCGCTCATTGTGAAATAACGTTACTAAGTATCCAGGTACACTACACTGCACACAGCGTGGAGTGCGTGAAAGCGTGCCTCTAATCACCGGTTACAACACAGCCAACGTTTAAAAGAAAACGTGGGCATATTGGCAGATACTTCACAAAGAACGCTTCTGTTCGGAATACGGTCCTAAAAGCAGCAAATTTTCAATTTTATAGTCACTAAAGCATACTTTACTCCCACTTCCTGCTAATATAACCACATATTTTGCTACACATAAACCTGTCCGCTTCCCATTATTCTAGCATTTAGGGAAATAATAGCCAACTATGGAACAATTGGCCGCAAATGGCCAGTTTTCACCGGGAGCTAAACAATATGCAAATCGCTCACCGTGGAGTCAGCACACGTAACTTTTACGTCGACCATTTGCAGTTAACCTACGATACATTGTTTTAGAGACACTTACACTACGTAATATTGTGTTTTATATCATAAATATGTAAAAATTTACCATTATAATTTGACATTAAGTTCTGTCATATAAAGTTGTTAAGGGATTTGGTAAATTAGAAAACGTGATGATATACAAGTGATGTCTCGTCTTCAGGCATTTAGTAACTGCATGCTACGACATTAATAGACAAATAAAATGTCAAGCTAGTCAAGGTAGGCACCAGGAGTTGGTGTTGTAAGACTGAATACTAAATTGTGTTGATTTAGAATTTATAAACTAGTATCCATGTAGTTAAGTAAAATGTGAGTGTGTCGAAATGCCCTTATACAAAATATATCTTAATTTAATTGGTCAATGCAAATAAAGCCTACTATAGTATCAGTTGTGAAGGGTAATTTGGCTTACTTTAATACAAATCTTGAGAAAGATGCACACGGCCTTAAAAATATTGTAATGAATTGCAATCAAATACTTTATTACGTGTGTTAAAATATTATAACTGTAAAGGAACTAGATTTTAATTATCGTACTGCGGTATTCATAAAAGTATGTTACTTTCCACTAAAAGTCGTTACGGTAAAAAATTGTTTGCCGCAAGTGCGGTTAAATTTCGTAAAAAGCGCATAGACGGAAACGATTTGTATTTGCTACGTGGTTTAAAAATGTAAGTCATTCATAAATGCAATATATTGATTATTTTGTAATAACTATTTTAAGAGTATCTATCTATACAAGTCAGAATATTACTAAGTTGATAAAAAGTTATTCTCAAAAAGGTCATATGCTTAGTTGAGAGAAATGTCAGAAAAATCTGTCTTTAAAGATGTAACTAAGTAAGAATTGTCGTTGTAGCTAAATGTAGCTATAAAGTTTGTATTTAATTCCAAAAAAGAATATTTATACATATGCATAAGGTTATATTAGCTTTCTAACACCGAAAATTTTTGTTGTGCGTAATAGACACAACAGAATATTCAAACGATTTTAAAACTTTATGCAAATCCATCTATTTTTGTATCTACGACGAATAACTTTCTGCAACATGGAAGATTATGTAAAAAATCTCTTCTCGTGGTTACGCTGTTGTAGATAGAAGCAGGTACCGTATCAACATTGTTTAATGTATCTACTTTGGCAGGAAAAAACCTCAAGGGTATTGTAAAAGAACGCAAGGTAAACAGTTATACGAAACAAGTCAAACAGTGACTAAACTCTGTTAAATCAATATAAAATATATTTACTATAGCACGTCAATGAATCGCCGTTTACCTGATTTCGCGCGAAATGTTCGCAAATGTCATTAAATTACCCTTTATGTAAAGTATTTGTACATAACGCTTTTGTGATAAACTTGGTCCAAGATAGCTATGAGGTAACGCATGTCCGAAGTTGTCACAACATCACAATGCATCATGTTTTGACATAATTTCATAACATTAACATTACAGTTCAAGTCACGTCACATTTAACATCAGTAATAACGCCAATCAAACTACACAGCTATGGACTATTTACTAATCGTAAATCACGATTTCATATAAGTATACGTGTTTAAAAGTAACGCAATTTCATATGGGTGTTACTCTTTTTGTTTAGTCGATCAGTTATGGGAGATTTAGGTTCATTCGCCTCGATTTTTTCATGACCTTTGTGAACTTGAAGGCCCATCCATCTTAGTGCAACTGCTTACATTTACAGTCGAGACGAAACATATTAATAGTTTTTATTGATATGAGGTTTTTGTTAGTGTAAAGGTACATTCATTAAATAAGTGGTTCGTTCTACGATAAAAGAGGGAGCGGCCATGATAAATCATTATAGATACAAAAAATAGACACAGGAATTCGCAGAACAAAAACATCATTAGGGAAAAAAAACTATAAAGTAGATAAAGTGGTACAACCAACAGGTACCTTTACACGTGAGACCAAGAAGCACGTTGAAAATTACACATAATTAGAGGTTAAAACTGAACAAAAAGTGCTAAACCGAAACATGCAATCAAAACAAATGTTGATCTACAAGATTAAGTACAATTAGAAGCTTCTACTTCCGTACATTTTTCTAAAGATTCATCAAACACGCGTAACCAAGAAGTTAAACAAAAATATTAGCTATCGTTGCGCAGCTAAGATAAAACAATGAGAGAATAAAATTCGTACTATTATAATCAAATTATTATTTATAAACTCTCACGCTCTTAAATTAAAAGAAACAAAGGCAAAGAACGTCTGACGTTCAAGAATCCTGAGTAATAAATACTAGATACAAAAGTATCAGATAAACACTAAATGAAGGCTTTCACTTTTACATAAGAAATTTTCCCTCTGAACAAGATTTCACCGGTCCTTACATTTCTCTTTATCAAAACTAATTACTAATATTAATGTCTGTCACTTTTGTTAATAATGCTCCAATAGTTGCCTCTCTAACGCCAACAAGTTTTGCTAAGCTGAATCTGCTGTTGGAATATCATCGTTTGGATCGTCCCTAATTCCTGCACACAGGCGTATCAAGAACATAACAATCTTGTTACGAGATTTGTATGCTAACTGCTGTGATTTGTCGCATACTCGTGCGAAACGCCGCTCCATTTGTCGTTGAACAAGGTTCTGACAGGCGCAAATAATTTTTAACTAGCGCAACCGCCACGGGCAATGGCTAATGCTGTTGCAATGTTGACACTTTGCAAATAAAACAAAATAAAAAATAAACAGCGGCGAGTGACGTGAGCCGATCGAGCGTGAAGTGCTTTCACTCTCCGACCCGATGGTTCTGCTTTAGGGTGCATTATTCAAATTACCAGATAAAACAATCGGACTGAAACGTGCAATAA
The DNA here is from genome assembly GCA_916618145.1 of Emmelina monodactyla. Classification (NCBI taxonomy): domain Eukaryota; kingdom Metazoa; phylum Arthropoda; class Insecta; order Lepidoptera; family Pterophoridae; genus Emmelina; species Emmelina monodactyla. The sequence continues at coordinate 2,877,670 of OU745300.1, forward strand.
TAAGTTGATCAATACTCACAGCTGAGTTTTTAGGTGTCGTTGAGGTTTTTAGGTGTCACATAATAAAAGGCGTGAAAAGATAATTAGTCTACAAAACTATCGCGATCTAGGTGAGTTGCTTCTAGAAAGGTTTTTTATGTCCCGCAGAAAAGACGAGTTAAGCGGGTATGTAAATTTTTCAACAATTCCGAAATATTTCCTCTACAATTAAAATTTCAACGATGTTTGCATGATTTGGCCGTTCCACATCGATGTTCACTAAATGCGGTTATTATTGTTGTGTTTTGTGTTTATTTAAAAGAAATACCTCCAAATTACAAATCTATAAGCAAAAGACATTGTTCCTCGAGTTCTTGACAATTTAAAATAAGACTATAATATTTTATACTCGTGCGTGTTTAACAATATTTTAAAGTATTTCGGTGTTATTAACTACATTGCAGTTCTGCGTTATCCATATACGTATATTATAATAACTGCAGGCTTTCTAATAACGTTCCATTATTATTAATTACCTGGTTGTTACTAATTATTACTTCTGGAGGAACATAGACCGCCACTTGGTTACATAACCGTAACTTGTAAGGGAAGTTTCAATTCGGTTCCATTTATACTTGAGGCAATTAACTTAGACCACTTCTGGTATAGAATTGACAAGATAATTTCAATTTCTTTGTGTGTCTGTAATTATACGTTGGAAAGGGATTAAGTATGAAATTGATTAATGTTAAGTATTTTATTCACTCGTATAAGAACAATGTAACTTATCATGTCAATTAAGTAATATTATTTGATTAAGTGTTTTATACGCCACTTCATTAACTTCTTTCTTAACGTAAGCTACTTGCTAACAAAAATTAACATACATATTGAAGTAACTGCTTAAATATGATCTATTTCCCCAGTTAGGCGGTTGTTTTATGAATCTATTACACATAATCAATCACGTCAGTCAAATCAAACATCAACATTATTAGCCCTGTTGATAAAACCAATCAAGCGTTCGACTGACGTAAACCGCGCAATAATTCTCCGGAACATACTAAATTTCACAATTTACATTAATTACCAAAACCTGCAAGTTTTTAGTATAAATTAACTTGTAAATTGAGGTTCTACACACCTATTGTAGTACACGCATACGGAAAACGTCTGCGAACAACGGAGTGTGGTTACCAATTGGACCAAACCACGAACCGTAAAAAACCACCAACGGACGACCATTTTACAAAAGCTAATGAATGTCTATCGCTGCATACCATTTGATATAACGCAAGTGTGTAACTGTTTACCATTCAACGTGGTTAATCTATACATATAATAAAGCTGAAGAGGATGGAAAGTCTGTACATAAAAGATATTCGAAAAAAAATTTATTGGGGATACTAAAATTGATAACAGAACACGTTCCAATAGTTTTAAGAATTTTTGTCTGTTTATCTGTTTGTCTGTTTATCTGTTTATTTGGCTGAGCATCACGCGAAAACGGCTGGACGGATTTTGATGAAACTTTTACTATTATGTAGAGAAAATTATGGACCATATAATAGGGTAAAAAAAAACAAGCCCTAAAAGGGGGGGGGGGGTTGGCAAAAACTTGAAATACATTTGCACGTGAATTTCATAGGGGTGCGTGGTAGTATGATGTGCAAACTACACTGAAACCGAGATTTGAAAAAGTACCAACATAATTATAATATTAATCTATCTAATATGTTATCTTATCTAATAATAATATAAATTCTATAATTTTCTAAGATAAATAATGATAATACACACAAACATCATAAAAACCATAACAATATTACGAAAAATGAAAGGAATAAAACATGTGCATTCCTTACGTCCTTCTTGCTTCCATCTTGCTTCATCTCCATCCATTGCGCATGCGTAGAATTTTTTTTTAAAATTAAATTAAGGCATTGACATCTGGGTCATCAGCCTAAACATGTTTCTCATTTCTTATTCTTATTTATTTTCTTGTACATTTTCATATTGAACAGTGTTGGATAGGAGATTTTCCTATCTATAATTCACCCACAGTAACACGATAGTAATGAAACTGCAGATTGTTGTGACTTCTTGGAAAGCAGCCCGGCAAGTGGCTATGCTTTTTATTGAATTCTTCAATCACTGTACACTTTCACAGGTGTTTGCTACTCATTTCGGTGTGGTCTTGTGTGGTTCAGAAGTGGTCTTTTTACACCCGTTATATACGACAAACTTTTAACATTGAGGTTAACAATCCCATAGCTGTGCCCCGTGGTTTCGCCGGCAAAATGAAATACTATTGAAAAACTATTTAAACTTTTGCGTAACCATCACCGTTCACGCAGCAATTCGAACCAGTAGGTAGATCCTGAGTTTAGCGCGTTCAAACAAATTAAAAAATAACTTTAGCTTTCTCATATTAGTATGGATTTAAACAACACGTTACAATCAATCAACCTTTTCAAAGTTTTCATCTAATACCGATTCATACAATCACTACATAGTATAAAACAAAGTTGCTTTCTCTGACCCTATGTCCCTATGTATGCTTAAATCTTAAAAACTGGGCAACGTATTTTGATGCGTTTTTTTTTAATAGATAGATTGATTGAAGAGGAAGGTTTATATGTATAATAGGGAAAGGGGTTTTACTCCGACTTTAACGCGTGCGAAGCCGCGGGCATAAGCTAGTATTTAATATTTACAAATGTATTAGTCATAGGGATAAAGTGGAACAACCGAATTAACGCCTGGTACTTTATTAAATTAGAAATCAAGAAGCCATAAGTTCTCTGTTTTCAACTTATTTTCTAAAAAAACACGTAAAGATTCTTGTGGTTTTTATTTTCATTTGTATACCACATACTTGGAAATAATTACTTTAAGAATGACTAAACCAGATATAAAAGCAAAAAACGTCTATTATGGCCCGATCGTAGTCGAACGACCTCAAGCCTCAAGAACACGAACATAATTTTGGTCTAACAAATAATAAAAATAACGCAAAGTCATTACAAAGTAATTTTAACTAAAGCAAACTAATCGTTTCGACATATACGTTAACAAAAAAACATATTTTACAATGTAGTCGGCTACTGTTATTTATAACTTTGTGATATTTGGATGATGCTGAACTATGTTGCAACAGTTTGGTTAGAAGTCTTCGTATGTTTGAACTGCCAAATTAAGCCAACACTTAACGCTAATCTGCGTCCATTGTCTTAAACGATAGGCGTGGGTGATCTATTGTTGCACCCACTCTCGGTTTTACTGGTTTTAAATTGCAATACATCCAAATTAATCACTATTTACCGAAGTATATAGGTAAAGACGCATTAGAAGGGGTACCCAGGCCGTTAGAAATTTCAGAGCAAGAAAAAAAATTAAGGCAAGTGATAGTAACAGCGTACTAACTAAATTAGAACGACCGTCTTCAATAGTATATAAACAGGATTTACTAAACAAGAAATTATACATCATTTGCTTAGCTGCAGTGAAGGTTTTGATTTCAAATGTAAACATGCTCTACATACTTCTTCTGCTACAAGTGTGTCATTACTAACCGCTACATCGGTAACAAAATTATACTTATAAGTTAAACCGCAACATAAATAAACGCAACGTACCTTTGCGTTGACGTACAGAAGAATAATCTTTATCTATAATAACTATAGGTACAGGTTTTAATAGTCACGTGGTAAACAATGATGTAGGGTATAAGGAACTCGAAATGCTGGCACATTATGATATTGCCTAACACTTCATGCTAAAATTACTACCTTCACAAGCATTCAAGTGTTATTTTTCAGCATTCACACGACGCGAATACCAAATTGCTTCAATTACAACATAATTCGTGGCCTCATGCGTATGCCTAGTGGGGCTGTACTGCGAACATCCGCTTAGTATGAATGTACCAACAAAATAAAGATAATAACATTTCGTATTTTGCAAACACGCAAGTACTAAATGATTCATGATACTACGATGTAAAGATTCAAGGTGCTTCATTAAACGATAAGAAACATAACACGGCATAAATGTTTGTAGAGTGGAGAGCGTGACAAATAGGAAGAGGGTTTGAATCAGCCAAAATGCAGAATCATTGATCAATAACAGTGCTTCCTAGAACACCGGTGGCGGCCGATCATTACGTCTGATTAGATCACTGTATTGCGGAACAAACAATACAAGAGCCAGCGGTAATGCGTACGAGCACTTTATTGGAAAGTTTTGTGAAACGACGGAAACGCGCCACCCGCGAGATTTAGTGATCATTTGTCAGCGGAAGATAAAGATAAAGGAACTTTAAACTGCCGGGGCAATAATTTTAGAAACCTCTTTTATTAAAGAAAAAATATCTGACTTAATATCTATAAGTAAATATAAAGCATCAAAAGAAACTTTAACAAAGTAAGACGTAACGCTGATATTCGTTATCTAAAAACATAAGTAGTTTGTAACAATGGGGTGGGCAAATGGTAATTGATATAAAACAGTACCGGGCAACCGCAATGAGCGACTACGCAGAACAATCGCGATAGACGCACGCGCATGCATTTGAAGTTCAACGTGTCGGTCGACGCGCAGCACTGAACATGCATTTAGTGCGGCCAATTATACTGTTACATTCCCGTTGGAGATACATATTTGCATCGACAAATGTACTGTCGACTTAAATACAACTAGAAGCAGTTGAGATTCCACACACAATGAATTCACTATGAAAGTATGCAATTTTTTAAATTAACATATTTCTGCAATAAAAAATTAAGTTATCTTCAATAAAATTGTGTAATCATCATTGAAATTTGCAAAATTAAACGCATGCAAGTTACATGCTAAATGCTGCTTTTATTGGGTAATTTCAGTTCTGAATTATTTAACTGTAATGTAATTTATATCAGATTTTAATTTTGATTTGTAATTTGAATAAGAAACAAAGTGTAACAGTTTATTGCTCAACTCTGCCTACGTAACAAAAGTAGCGCAGCATGACTTTACGCTGCACTGTCTAAACATGCCAACATCTTAGTTGGTCTCATATATATTGATATCAAACGGCTGTAAATTCCAATACTGTCAATAAGACAGCTGCGCTTAGCATCGTATAAATGGATGATACTTCTAATGCGCCGGAGTGCTCCGAGCAAACGTTAACAGATCCAACACTTATAGAAGCTTTAGAGCGCTTGAAGAGATCAAATCTGAATTACGAAGCTGTTGATTGATCGATGCAATAGCTGTCAAATATTAGATACATTTAACAATAAGAATGATGCCGTGACAAATAACAATATACTGGTTATCTACTTTTTAGCCATTGATCATCTTGTTTTATTAAGAAAAGAAGTAGCGATAAAATATTGCTTGGTGTAATGCAAAAAAAGCCAGTAAAAGATTTCACTGTTGACACAAAAGAAGCGCTTTCAGCTTTTGTCCCAAAGTAGGCTATGAATCTTGAATCCAGACCACATGGCCCAAAGAGAATACGTAAAGAGTTTAGGCGTAGGCGTAGACAATACAGTGAGTGAATCATAGCACGTTGTGAATGAAGTATTAGGTTAGTGATCCCGAGATAAAAATAGATGGTCAAAGAATGGTGTCAAAAGTTGTAAAACGCTGACAAGGGTACTACGTAATATATTCTACGCGTCCGTGACGATAGTTTTAGAAGTCGGATGCAAAGCTGTTAAAAGCTATAATTTAATATCCGTAAAACGTAAACACTTATTTTTTATTATGCATAGGTGCTTTTTAAACATAGTTATGGGTGTAATAGAAACGTGAAAAGTTTTCTTTTATTACGGTACCGTACGTTAAAACTAACCCAACAAAGTTTATGCACATGTTAACTTCATGTACAATTTGTGATATATTTAGATAATAACTAGGTAGCTGCATTATGCAACGTTGTTGGAGCTACATCGCATCGGTCGGTAAACATTTGATGCCAATAAATATTTCTAAGAAGTTTGACATAAATAGTGTCACTATTAAAAAGCGATCCATTGATTATCAAGAGGAGGTCACTTTCACTAGTGTAAAGGCTTAGTTCACACCTACACTGTAGACATTTGATCCACTTTGATAAAAGTCAACGCCGCGCTTACTGATTTAAATATGTCTGAATAAAGACATTCATATTCACGTCACGATTTACTAAAGGTTAGTGACATTGTTTGATTGTCACTAGATACTTTCTATAAGATTTTATCGCCGCAGCCACACTAACCAGATTTAATATAAATACTACAATCTTTGAAGTTGTAAATACTGGAAAAAGGAACGCGGGCCTCCGAGCATTACGCGACTGGGAGGCCCGCGTTCCTTTTTCCAGTATTTACAACTTCAAAAATTAATAAATTAGCATTTATAATGCAAAATTTAAAGTAAAATCTCAATACTACAATCATTTAAAAGTAGAATTATGATAGTCTCTATTAGTGATGTCCTTTTAAAAAAAGGAAAAAAAAATCATCGAGTTCAAATCATGACTCAGATCCTCGTTTATTAAGCAACCAGACGGTTCTAAATGGCAATGCAAATAATAAGTTAGAGTTCAGTAATTCAAGTAAGTGGTAAGACCTAGTGACTAATATATCATTGGCGACTATTCGAGCATTTCTCTACGCGCTGATTAGTGCACGAAATTCAATAACTCGTATCGTGTGTCAACTAGTCGCGTGAAACTCTATCGAACGGGTTACTTGAACCCATTCTACTCCAGTTTCTTGCGGTTCAACAATCCAATGCGGGTATAACACGGATGCGGATCCGTGTTATACCCGCATTGACTTTCGTTTAAACTTCCTGTTGAGCTGTGAGCCATACGATTTGATTCAATAAAAAGGGCCTGGCGTGCCGGTCAATCGTCCGGATGGAGACCTACAGCACAAATATCTGTTACTTTATTTTTGTCTCTCCTAAAATAAAAGTGCCAAAATGAAAGTACTTATATCGATTACGAGGTCCGAATCGAAATACTTTAAGATTACCCTTGGATTATATAAATCGTGTTAATAATAACATAGGCGTTGCTTGAAACCTTGTCACGTACACAAAATGACTGCGTGAACCTAAATATTATTGAGCAACATCCTCATTATGGTTCCCATATGACTTGGAGGTAAGAAGAGATTTCAATCTTGACCATGACTTTAATTTCAATAATGCTAATGAGAGAACGCATCACACTCAGCATGTATTGTACAATGATTGACGTTAAGATACTGTTCATAAAATAAATAATGAAGTTGAACATGAATATAAAAGTAAGCAAAATTATGTTGGAAGCAATAGTGCGGTGAAAGAAATACATCACGTTTTAAAAAAGACCTAAATGCACAGAAGCGAAACCACAAATAGCAGTAAATAAACACATAAAAACCCAATTTCTCGAAGCATCAGAAATAAGGCACAAAGAAATTAAAATTGCACAAGTTTCTTAATTGCGACACTATTGCTGAAAATGATTGCAGTGTTAGTGATGCCATTTCAGGGGGTCTCAATAATATTATTACGAAATATAAAATTCGATTAAACAGTCCGAATAATTTGTGGTGGAAGGCGGAAACGGCGCACCGGAAACAGCGTTCTGGTCCACGGCGCGCGCGCAGCCATGAGATCACGTCACTGTCAGTGATCGAGCAGGGCGTAAACACACCATAGAATTGGCAGGCGCAGCTAATCGTAAAACTATGGACTAATACCTCCCAGATGGTGTATTCCCGTTCATTAGTGAGGGTTCACCAGTAAGGGCATAAGTTGATATGATGTGAAGGATGTAAATTGAAGAAATAATTATACAAAACGTCTTATTATTTGATAAATCTGTATTTGTTGTTTGCTTCTTTAGCCAAAAGGATATTCTTAAGTTACACCAAAATTAAGTATATTTAATAAAAAACTAATTACACTAGATGAGCATTGTAAGCAAAAATTATGGCTGTACAGGAAAATTGACAATCGTTACATTGCAAAATCTACTTGCATAACAAATTAATTTCAGGAAGGTTCGCTGGAAATTCGGCTTTGTTCAGTTTTTGTGTCCGAATCCACATTCCGTGACATCCGCTTCTATTCGCATAGTCATTAATTTTGTATTAATTAAAACTAATAACAAAGTGCACTAAAATAGCCAACGGCTTCAATATTAAACGATGATTCAAACATAACATTTTTAAAATTCACCGTTTTCTCCTGTCGCGGAATTGCCGCATAGAAAGTATAGGCAGAACTATCTTATGAACGTTGCTTCAAATTCAATACTCGAACAATTTGATTCATATCTTTAGCATACATATTGTGTCACGCAAGTTAACAAACGAATACATAAACCTTATTTGTAATTGGGACAATGAAAACAAAACTGTAGGGGAGTGTCTCGTATTGTTCGTGTTTTTTGTTCCACTTTACAAATTGTTTGTAGCTTCCCAAGTAATATCTTTATACCCGTAATATCTTTTCCAAATTCTTTATACTTCAAAATCGTATGGCTATTACAGAAAATGTAGTTCTGAGAATATGTCACATCAGTATTGGTCTATTATTGTCAGAGATGAGGCGCATGGTTATTGTGAGGCTGTAACAAGCCGCATAATGTGATAATGACGTGTGTACTCGTCATGAAGGGGAAGCCGGGCCAGTAACCCATTTATGGGCTGACCGTGGGCTGTAATTGAATTATGATTGACACACATAAGCACTGTCTGTCACGTCTACAGCTTTTCTTTACACCCTATATTCAGACGCAATAGATATAAAACCAATTATAAAAAATAACAAAGCTAATTCTGAAAACGTTAATGCTGTTGATACCGATGATGTTACAGTTATGATAATGATTAATTAACCTGTCGATGCTATCTGTCAAGGCTGCAATTTATATAATCGTGACTTGTACACTTACATAGAATTTCTGGTAACAGTTAAAGTAAACGTTCAGTCAAGACCGGTACATACCTGAAATTAAATAAACACATTATAACGTATGAAGTATTGCCAATTCAACTTATAAGTAATTCATTGCTATATATACAATACTGCAAAGGTTAAAAACACACTAAACGTTGAACAATTATGTAGATTTCCAGTACCTGTTGAATTCATTGACTTAGTTTAATTTCTGCATTGCAAAATATTGGTACTACTTATGACTTACGACACAAGTCTGCCACTTTATATAATAATACCATACATTTCCGCTTTAATATAAGTAAATTTGGTTTGATTGTTTCGGATAGTGGCCGAAGTTTTATTTTTAGTTTCATCATCTTCAGTATTTTAGAACGTCACATTTATCTATGTTCGCGCCTCTATTTGTTTTTCTAAAGCCTACCCACGTGGTATTATGTTTCACCATTTATCTATATTATCTCCCTTTCAATTGTGATGAAGAAAATGCTTATAAATTTAGATAAATAAATTAAAATGTGCGAGCCAATATCAATGGATGTGTAGAGGTATAATCTATACTAATATTATAAAGCTGAAGAGTTTGTTTGTTTGTTTGTTTGTTTGTTTGTTTGTTTGTTTGTTTGTTTGTTTGTTTGTTTGAACGCGCTAATCTCAGGAACTACTGGTTCGAATTTAAAAATTCTTTTTGTGTTGGGTAGACCATTTATCGAGGCAGGCTTTAGGCTATATAACATCACGCTACAACTATTAGAGCGAAGAAATAATGGAAAATGGGGAAAAATCGGGGAAAATTATTCATCCTTGAGGGCTTCCGTTGCGTGCGCTGCGAAAACGGTTCTAGAAACCAAAAATATATGTATGAAAGAATTAAGGGAACTTTTTACCGCGGGAAAACTTCGCATTCCCACGGGAAACCGACTTCTACGCGAACGGAGTCGCGAGCGGCCTCTAGTGTTGTTATACAAGTTTTCAGATGGATAATCTGAAATCGACATCTCCAACAATAGCACCAAGCAATCAGTTTGCAAATGACAAGTTGAAGCGACCGTTCCGCATGGACGGATTCTTCATTGAACGCATTGAAACGTGACCTATTTGCCAATGTCCACTTCCTTTACAATTGTATTATTTGTAAAATTGATATTTTTTAACAATAATGCCTTAAATAACTCTAAATAGAACGGCAAACCAATCAAAATCAATAATACGCAGGCAATAAACAACAAAGGAACTCAATCCAACAAGAAAAACAAGGTGGGGCTTTAAATAATTAATTTCGATCAAATCACGTTTCTAAGTAACTAATTAACTTAGGTTAATATTATGCGATTAACACCTACTATTAGTACAGCGAAGCGAATCACTAACATTACATGAGTTACGTGGAAAACATGGCTAATCAAACAAATCGCATAACGACTGGCCTTTTCAATTATTCAGTACACATTGCCAAACGCGAAACATTTGACGCTTTCTATTCGAACTCAACAAACTCGTGACAAAGACTTATTCAATTAGTATTAAACGGCTTCCGTCGATTGAAGAATAAGGATACTAATAAGTGTTACATCACACACACAAGTGCAATATAAAAATGTATAGCCTCGAAACCCGTCTCGGACAAGCTCACCTTAGAAGGTAAAGCGATTCTAGGAGTCACAACTTGCTCAATAAAAGTTGAAAGCCAATCTCGCCATGCAGATGTAAAACGGAAGGTCTAGAACCAGTCATTTTCTAAAACTATCACTAGAATTAACCATCATTGCATCATGAACAACGCAGAGACGACGATAACTAAACGTTGATGTTAACCTAGAAAGGTAAATGTAAGCGAGTAAACAGGCATTAATCCGATTATTTGCTTTGAGGCATTTAATCAGCGAGTTACTGATCGTGTTGTGGCTACTAGAATCGACAAAGGCGAGGCTGATGTTGATCTCGAGATACTGAGAGAAAGCCGACGAAGTAACCACTGCGTTACGCGTTCTGAGCAATCTAAACTTTAAACGGTAACAGTGCAAGCAAATGAGCTACCTACGTTACACACGGCAATGAGCCGACCACCACACGTTCATCATTTGTTGTGTTATGCTAATTCGATAAGATCGCCACAATTGACATTAATTTTACATTAATTTAAACATGCAGAACTATAATAACCAACGCAGAGGAAAAAAGTAGGAAATTTTAGGTTTACTTAACCCTAGTAACTATATACCGGTAAATGCCAAATAATTCTCACATTTCTTTTATTTTTTATTTTTACTAAACTGTAAAGTTTTAGAACAAAGCATGCGAATGCCGATCCACAAACGAAAACACAAGATCATATTTGGATTGAATTTTCTACAGGTGTCAAATATTTTTATTGGAGGCTTACTTATATTAATAACATCCTCGAAGTGTCACTAACACCTACGTTCGTTCGCTTTGTTTGGATTTAATTTGCAATGTTAAACAATATATCTGATACCGGCTACCACAATGTCATTTACTTGAGCCACACACATACATACATACATACGACAACCTCTCACGAATTGAATTCAAAGTCATACTTAATGTATTTTAAATAAACATATAGCAAGGAACAATGGTGTTTGGTTATTCGGAAAGGGGTTTAATTTTTTCGACAACAATTTACATGAACTAGATTATGAATCATGTTACCATGTTTCAACGAAAAGCTCTTTAATTTTATCTCATTACGAATGTTAATTTCCGAGATAATCATCATTTGCGTAGGTATTTTCGTCACTGCTTAACATAAAAGTTGGGTTTGTACAAAATTTGAACGTATAGTTTTGATGTTCATATAATCGAGTCATCAAGTTGGAGTTTCATGAAGGCTGCCATCGATCACGTTGCCTTTCTTATCGAGATCGCAGGAGCTTGTCTGGCTTCCTCGTGTCGAAGCGAACATACAATTTCTATACAATATCACTTTATAGCAATTAGTATGCTTACGTTCGTCACGATAAACTAAATGTTCTGCGAAGGCTGACAATCAAGCCAGACTTTTCATATTGATTATAGTTGAAACATATTATATAATTTAGTGACGAAAGTTTTAATAACCAAAACATCTGTTTTAGAACAAAAACTTTTACTTTAGAGAAACTCGAAATTTTGGAAGATCTTGCTACAAAGCGGGCGAAGAAAAAATATTGCGAAATGTTCAAAACATGTCCGGTTCAGAATCAAAGATAAAATAATCATATTGAAAAATATAAATAAGTAAGTATTCAATACAAACTTTATTTACAGTGTTTCTGGGCCAAACATGTCAAGATTTCATGAAAATCTTTTGTTTTGAAACTACGCAGACAAATAATACATCGTCTTAAATTGACAATATCTAATCAAGTAAATACGATAAATACAGAGATTGCACATGAAAATGACAACGGTAAGATTAGGAAATCTACACAAAGGATATTACAAAATTCCTTCCAATTCAAAACCTTTAAATATAATAGTTTATCTGCGCCATACATGCAGATAATGAATTTACAACATTAATAATATACGTTACAGTGTCTAAATAATAACTAGTGATTAACCTTTCAAATAGCTCGACAAGTGAAGGTCAAACTATGAGTAGGTGCTAAGTAAGAGTAATCAACTTTGTACAAAGCAGATATTGAAGTTTGGTCCCCTAGGGAGGTAGGTGCACCTTGCGACCGGTCCATTTTTTTGTGGATACTTATGCGTTAAGCACCTGGCGAACGACCTATTTGTAACGATGACAAAAGGACACTTAAGCGGTTTTTTCTTGAGGCAATATCGTCTTTCCATTCTTTAGTGAAACAATAATTTTAACGATGCAGTTCGAAAACAAAAGCTGTATTGATAGGTCATGTATATTAATTTTGCATCAACGATACAGCTGCCAAAGAGACGAGGAAAAAATATATTGAACGGATGTTTTATAATGCATAGTTTGTTTTCCAAAGAAATACTTGTGTTGTTTTAGAAACCAAACAAGTGAGTCTGCATCGCGTTAACTACTTCTGTTTATCGCTGCAGATAACGGTGCAATTAATAGGTGGACTTAGTGGTTGATTGCTCACTGCACGTATTTATCAGAAATTAATACTTGCTAATATTGTAAACCTTCACAAGTTTACCTTGGATACCAGTTTTAACTGTAGGTGTGCAAGACAGATGTTTGGATTTTGATTTACTGTTTTCAACAATTGGTGATGTTTTGTTTGTTGTATTTATACGGAACAGATAAGAGTGAGTCAAACCTGTGGTGCAAGAGCAGCCGCTTCTGAGGCCGCCGTTTTGCCGGTGTTGGTGGTCGCTAGTCGCAACCACGCGGTCCCGCATGACGCCCGGCGAGCCGCATCGCCGCACCCGCCGAACAACACTCCATCACCCGCGGGACTCGCCAACGCAATTGTAACCGAGCACTACCGATACTCCGGGACACACCCTCCTCACTTGCCTGCACTCAAACCACACGCATCCATCTACATAACAAGTCACTGCACTGCTTCCTCGACCCGACGTGACGACAAACCAAGGTTTGGAAACAATAACATTAGTATTGTGCAAACATGTAACGGGAACCTTTCAGTTTCAAAAACCTTTGAATGATTGCTAGTTTTTGAGTTGCAACACTAACGATATACCGATCAAACACTGGTTGTTGTCAATGGGTAGATCGTCACACCACGAAAAATTTATGACGTTACCAACGACGATATACGACCGAATCGCGTGGACGCTTTTACCATACTAAATAACCGGAGGCAAATACGAATACGAGTCCGCGCAGAAAAGAGAGAGAAACACTCGCTGTCTGCGGAGTAGTGAGCTCGTAACAGGCCGGGCGTAGCCAGTCGATACAAAACTGTAGCAAATAAAACACAGAGCGTAATTTCGAGTGAAGTTAGGTACCGACTAAACAGCTGACTCAGTTTTCTCGTACCTTGTGTGAAAATTCGAGACGGATAAATCAAAGCGTTAGGTGTGAAAGAGATATATAATTATACGAATGCGACCGAAGTGTTGCCGACCGCCAAGGCCGGCTAACGTCACGTTTTGCGAAAAGTTGAGACAGAAGAACTAAAAACACTGTTTACCTTCTACTCAATAATAAATATCAATATAATGTATCAACAATTTCATATGAGATATTATTTTTTCTGACCAAAACTTTTTTTTTAAGTTTTCCAATGTTTCTATGGAAGTGTATTGATAAATTACACGCTTAACTAGAAATATAACGAAAACAAGAGTTGCCGTAATAATATCAAAGCTTTTCTTCAAAATTTCCCAATTTCGTTAGACACAAAACCCTATAATAAATGTGTTTTGTCAGCCTTTCAATATAGAGCTTGACAGAGAAGATTATATACAAAACATATAACATAATACATTATTATCATGATGTTAAGGACCGTCTTGTATTTAACTTGACGTCAATGCAAAAACAGAAAGGAATGTCAAACAAATTAAAAATGTACCATTTTGTATTTACGAATAAAATTATTCAGATGTACTTTTTTAAAGTTGCGTTTATTACTCAAAATTGCTGTATTTTAAAATTAGTTCAGCTCTCTTTTAATAATAATCTCTGAAGGAATATATCTATCTTATATTTAACATTTATGGAATAATAAATCCTGTACATTGTAAGAGGTAGAAAGAAAATAACTTTCAAGCTTTTAACAAAAAAAAAATGTGTAACACCATGCACCTATACTGTGTTGCAATATTAGAATGACCTCGAAGTAATGACAGAACAATTGTTTTAAATCAATGTGCACTGAAAGATACATGTTCGACGGCAGCGGTACATAACGTTAACATTCAACTTAACAAAACTCTACAAAAATATAATTTAATTCAACTTAAACACATGTAAAAACGTCAGTATGTAATATCGTCATGCTCCAACGCCTCATAGGAGACATACCATCTAAAAGAAACTATCTGTTTTTGTAATTGAATCTACTCTGTCTTTACATTCTGAAGTTTTTATCGGCGTCTGAGTTTAAATCGGATCCATTTGACAAGCATCGGATGATCCATTAAGTGTTACCGATGCACACGACGTATTTCATTTGTAATGCAAAGCCGACTACATCCTATAGTTACGTGAGAGTTACGTACGCGATGTTCGGTTGCGATAGCTCTACTCTATTTATTTTTATCATTCCAACCCTACTCGTATTTACAGCCATACAAGGTATTTCAAGAACTCTTTAAGACGTCATTTAACGCTGCTGATATTATAATTCCAAATAAAACGCTGACTAATTTCCGGGAAAACCCTCTTTTGATCATGATTACTCACAGGAAATTGTGGATCTAAACTTATTATTTTTCGCGGCCTGGAAAACAACAGTGTAAAACAGGTTACAGAAGTTATTCAATGTATTGTTAAAGAAATATTGGTAAACCATACAATTATCACGTCGGACAATGCTAGAATCTAGATCGTCAACAATACGCATTTCGTAGGAAGTAATTACACGATTCTGTAACACACAGAGCTGCGAATGACAAGCCAAATAATATAAACCATTTTTTATTTCATAATTTGGTACGATGACTGAGTGGTGTCGACACCTATCATTGCACCTAATGATTGTGCCGCTAACAAAGTTTGCCTGCAGACGTAACACTTGATCTGTCTGTCTGTCTATCTGCGCCTTTTGATGCCGTGATAAATTGAGTGAATGTGGGCGGAACGGTTATTAATCAACATTAACTCCTTTTCATTTTTTAAAACAACAATACATATTATTAGATAGATAATAATATGTGTGTTATATCATAAGTAATTTTGTATTGTATAATTGTGTGAATTGTACATTGATAAGACAGACAAGAGTGGCTAGCAAATTTTATTTAATGGTTATATTGCATTGTGAGGTTTTCAATTCCGTATGTAGGTATTTAGATTTAATCCTTTATAAGGAGATACCCATATGTGATTAGCATACCTAAACTTTAACGTGTGAACACTACAGTACAAGATCGCGTTCCGTTTGCAGTTTGCACAATTCACAATGAGAATTTCATTTGCACAGATCTGAATTTTTTTGCACATCAACGTGTGAATTGGTTAGCACACAAACACAAAATCATTAGCAATTGTAATGTTTTCCTTGAAAATGAGAGACAGGATAGAAAACCAATATCGTGATTGAATTTAAATTTACGCTGCAAGATATTATTTATTGTTAATTACGAAATGCTTTTCAATGGCAGTCTTGTTGATTGCTAAGACGTCATATAAGAAGTAACAGTAGCAAAATTACTATTAGCTTCTTTTTTTCTACCTACAAATGTTCAAAATTTTGATCATCTATCGGGATGAGGCAACTTGATGAGTTTTTAACTTATAACCGTGTCTGTGTTAAATAACGCGTGGCGAGAGGATTTATACAAAACACTTCTCGTTTTTGAATTTATTACACAAGTAAACAGTATGAGAGATTTCAGTTGATCTTAATTAACTGATGAAATAGCAGATAGGTAGATTTAAGCACGAAGCGTTGCAACACGTTGCTACAAATTTGGAGTTATTTATTAATTAACTTATCTAGACACTGGTCTTATTGGTTTGGTATAACTACACTGACCATTCATATTGGAAGGTCAAATTTGCAAAACTAATCTAATTCTGAAATATTATATTTGTGTTCTGAAAAGTCATACATTTTTTTAATGATTAATGAAGCAAGTCCAACTCGATCCACCTGGTAACCGACTAACTGACCATTTGCAAATTTAGTTCTGCTCCAGTTTAAGATAATTGTTTTGCACCAAGTTATGCAAAATAGCACTAATGTGAACTAAATCGTGCGTAGATTTCAGTGGTGTTACCTGATCTGACAGCACGAAACGCTCTGTTTTTATTGGAACTGAAACTATTACATTCTATTGCTTTATTGCTGAAAGTTAACAAGTCTTTTTTTTTCTTTCTCATAAAGCGAAAGGATACTTAATCACTGGTCACGAAATCACAAATGTAAGTTTATCTATGAAAATTAAGTATTGCGGAGATATGAACTGATTTTTAGAAATATTAAAGATTCTCGAAGAAGGGACAAAATGGTTAATTTGAAATTTGAAATAAATATGAAATACCGTTAAAACAACGGTATAAGGTTAATTTGTTTTATGTTACGTCATCGAAAATAAGTTGAAGTAGACTTACGTTTTTAGAAAAAAAAACTCAAAATTAGGTAATTAAAGTCGTTATAAATTGTTTCTGGCGACATTTTGTTATAAAAATATACTGATATGATCAAATGCCTAACCAAAAGTCACTGAATTATGGCGCATCACTTAGTGCCTGACGACGATATCGCCAACCATGCCTTAGCAACCTTGGCTTACGTCTGTGATGTTTAGGACCAATAAATCTTGTTCTTAGAGAGACATTTTACCTATTCATTTAGGACATTTCACTTTAACCTCGAATCAACGAAACAGTAAAAATCAATTACTCCCACAGGCAAAATTTACATAAACAAAATGACAATTTTAGTATATCACAGCATTAAGTATCTACCTACACGCGGCTTTGCATGCAAACTGTTTCGCAAGAATCACAGATATGTATGTTCTTAATTGCCGAAGAAAAACCAGCTTTTATCAAGTTCTCGGAAACGTGACTCATCTCACATGTAAAATTTTTAATTGCCACCCATACTGGTTCTGCATGGGGTCAAGAGACATCGAATTAATGTGGGAATCATAATTCAAGAGTTATCAAACTATCGTTATGTTTTTTACAAGCAAGCCTCGAGACCGAGGGCGGAGACACCAGCCAGCCGTGAAGGCTTATGTCCTAACAAAAAATAAATTATCTCATTCAAACAGCTCTAATACTGTAAACAAAATTTAAAGAAAGGTTAAAAGTGATCTCCGAAGTCAATACGTAAGCACGCGGGGGCGGACTTAAGACCAGGAAATCCACTTTTATCGAAATTTCACTTTCTTTTTAAGGTCCGTTCATACTTGACGAGGCAGCCTCTAAAATAACATTGAACAGCGAGTGAGCAGTGACCTTAAGCTGCGAGCACGTCGAATGGCGTTGAAAAACTGTTTTAATTTTTTTATCAATTAGTAATCAAAGCGCGATCTACCAGTTACGGGTATCGGTCAGCCGGTCGACAATTGAACACTTTCCCTGTTTTTATGGGAATCTCATGGGGCGTCGGTGATATAATATTGTGAAAGTTGCAGTGAAACGTTTCACACTTCATCAATATTATGAGGTAAAACAAGACAGCAGAGATGCAGAAACGATGGAATGGAAGACATTTCAAGTTAAAAGATTTAGTGTCAATCTTTAAGAAGATGGAAATAATATTTGTTATTTTGCTACTAGCTAACGTTTATAATTAAACACGTACGTATATTATATACGGTTTAAGTATACCTTCATGACTTGATCAGAAATATTGAAATACGATATAATTTAGGTCTAAATGATGACAAAAAATATATAATAGAATAATGGCATCGTTTAACTAAAAACAAAATAATTAGATATTATGCGTCACGAACACTTGATATTACAAGGCTTCTTTGGTGAAGAGTAATTTGTTCTAATGGTACCATCAGTCTGTCGAAGCATTAGACGAGGTAAGCCAATTATTCTATGTAGGCGGTTATTATAAGTCTTGACTATAGGTCAACTAGACATGCAAACTTAGCAAGGTCGAAAAATATATTAAGTGCAACTTGACGATTGTTCTTCAAGCAGAAACGTCGAAAAGGATTCCAATACTCCTGAGATGTCATCACAGATTAAAATGTCAAACAAATTGAGAGAACGTTCGTCGGGTAATCTTCTCATCACTATTGTGAAATAATATTTGTATTCATCATGATACAGAAATTAGTAATATTACAAATAGCAGCAAATAACAAGGTCCCACGAAATCTCAACAATAGCGAATGGCATAGCTTCTAATTTGGCCATTGTATCAGACGACAGACCCAAGTTTTTTTTTGTAGCAAAGTGAAATTTGACAATAATACACTTATGAAGAAAGTTCTTGTGAAGTCATAACGTGATTAAACAAACAAGTTTCGCTCGTTGAATGGTTGGATAAAAATTTCGCTAGTCGAGAATCAAGAATCAAACGCCGGCGGCGGGATTTTTATAATTACTGGTTTTTTTGTCGTGTGTGTAGTAAATTATTGTATGATAGAGTGTGGTGGTTGGCTTGTCGGACGAAAGTGACACGCTGACCCGTTAGCATCCGCTTTTACTGAAGCACTTAAAGGAAACTGACACTTTGACCACTCTGACTGAATACTTCAAGCCGACATTGTTACATTCGCTTCGTTTTACTATTTTTTATTTTAATACGTAAATATAGTGTATGTACATATTTGATAAAACTATTAATTATACATAATTGCTATGGAAAGTATATTTAATATAAGAGTTTTTATTTATTTTTAATAACCAGGACATAAACAAATATTAATGAAACGAGATAAACGTGTACATTTTTATGGCCATTATCGGACGAAAATTTATTTTAGGGGTTTGTTACGTGAGACTTGTCAATAAAATGAATGTGGTCACATTTTACGCAACTGAGAGAAAGTGCATTTGTCTTTAAGTAATACCTAGCGATCGACACTTAAAACATCATCCGGAATTGGCAAATCATGATGATAATTTAAACATCAATATTTTTGTTTTGACTGGAGTCTTCACAATTTAATTGGTGTTCTACTATATTATCCAATGTTTTAGTGATTTATTATGATACATTGGCGTCGTGTTATAATAGACATGACTCATACAATTGTACCCAGCACTGTTTAATTTTGCTTCGATCAAAATCTATTTAGTTTGCAGTGGTCTAGTTTCACAATTGGCAACGACAGTGAGCAATATAGGTACGGACAAGACAATTTAATCTACATAATTATTTACTCAGAAATCAAGATAAAATTTCGACAAAACTTTTTCGTCCTCTAGTTTGTTTTATAAATATTAAAGTTGCAAATTTAAAAACATGACGCAAGAGCAATTTCTTTTGTAAATCCTTGAAGCAAAAGATGTTGCGTGCACAATTGTGTCTCATTGTAATTGTTGTATTTGGCGGATGTCTCTGAAATTGTGTAAATGGTGGAGCGTCGCAAGCGCACGTCATGCAACTTTCCCCGATTTACACAGACGCCGACACGACCAAACAAACTTCGAAAATACACACGTGCTAAGCTAGTTCATACAACTCACTGTTGATGAACCTTTGTCTTATACCCATCTAAAGAGAAAAGATTAAACACATGTAATATAACATCGTTTAACAGTGTTTCGGGCTTCGGTGAAATGTCGGCGAACACAATAACAATGTCTAATTGCCTTCGTTTCATAGACTTTGAAGAGCTTTGTAAGAATTAAATCAAGATATACCACACAGTTAACCGCTAATGTCTCAATAAATGACGAAACCGAGTAATTCAACGCAATATAAAATTCGATGAAAGTTTCTGTAACAACTGTTATTAAAATACATTTAGCACGTAAACAATGCTTGCAAGTATCCGCTTTCGATCTCAATTCCGGTTAAGCACTCTGTCAAGTATTAACTGACATGAGATGAACATATTTCAAATTTCTGACGGTTTATCATTATGTCATCAACTGTCAAATTTTGATTTATTTACGGTGAACTATCGACGCTGACGAGTTTCTAATTACTGACTTTCTCTATGATACGACAAAGGTTAAAATATATTTACATACATTGGGATGTAAGCCACATAGTGGATGATGCATACGGTTGTTACCTTTTCCCATTTGAGAAACTGGTAATTTCATATTTCAATTACCTTGACCGATTCTTCATAGCAAAAGCCATAAGCAACTTAGTATACAATACACATATGAAATTTAAACATTAAAAGGGATAACTTGATTACATTGATTTGCAATCGAGTGAAATCGAATCAGAAGGTCAAAAGTAATTGATAGTCTGCTGCTGCAAAAAGTGTTTCGGCTCCGCCAGCATTGGCTCTTCAATGAAAGGAATTTTATAATGGCAGTTACTGTCGAATACATGCACAATATATCATACAATCATTGACAGTAAATAATTGATTTGAATATAATTCATAAGACCAACATGACCCGTCAACTTCTCCCTTGTTTATCGATGTTATCTTTACAAAAGAATCAATTATCATGAACTCGAGACAATGGAGTTTGGCAATACAAGTACAGTACCATTATATCACCATGGAATGATATAATCAGATAAATTGATATAATGTTAGTGGGCAACTCGTGAACATTAATTTCGGTCGTGTGGTCAATTATCAAGTAAACTGCAGGGCCCGACATTTCTGAGAGATTATCTATTACGTACAAATACACAGTGAAAGTCGATATATGCGTTACGAGTACACAAGTATAAGTATTATATTTTATAATATCAGTTAGACACACCCTCCTGATTTATGACAAAACGATGGAAATTAAAATTACTAACGCAAATGCAACAATCTCCAGTTACAACCATAGTATACATTTTACTTACGCACTAGCATAAAATTATATGAATTTTGAAATCGATTGTGCAAGATAAGAGACCGTTATTGGTCGGATATTTTCTAAAACAACCTTGCGCCAGTTGGTACTTTTCAATAAGTGACTAGTTTATGAATTTATTGATTAGTGTGAAATCTGAACGTTACGGTGTATTGTCTCCAATTTGAATAAGAGGCCCCGCCGATGTATCGGCCACTACCTACTGGCGAAGTAGAGCGAAGCAAAATGAATTAAAAACTGTTTTTTCTTGCTCGTCGAATTTTCTTTATTTTATTTGTGTAGTTTGCACTTTCTTTCAATTAGAAAGCGAAGGACGACGTTCAGTAGTTATAGTTATTGACATTGTGCATTTTAAAACGAAATAAGGGTTTGCGTGTTAGAAAAGGGTTGGTCTCGTCTTCGAAGGCGCGGCTGCTCCAAGTCGACTCATTTCGAAACCATTAGTTTAGTTAATAGATTAATAACAGTCCATTACATTTAGAACTAAACTGAAACTATAAACAACTAGGAAATAATAGAGCCGTTACTGCTAAGTAACTAAATACCTTTGAACATTTGACAAGCCGTTTCAAATTATGTTTCGGGGTTATGAAACACTTTGACGTGATACATAAATAGTTAGATATTCAAGCTCGTTTAAATTTTGAGAACCTAACACTTAAACTTTAATTGTGATCTCTACTTTTTCAATGGCAATACGAATTAGGTTTCAACGAAACCTATGTTTATTTGAACCAAGCTGTATACTAAGTATTTAACATTAGATACCTTCCCAATACCAACTACGTAGGTGTGTACTGTAGGCAACGGAGGTTACCTCACATCATCCTATCAGTGTGTTTAACAAATTGCACAAGCCTGCACAGGATGCACGACAATTCACGACATAGGCAATGTAATATTAGCACAACATTTCCATACATATACATAAATTTTTTTTTTTTTTTTTTTTTTTTTAATGTAATATAGGTAGCAAACGAGCATGCGGGTCACCTGATGGTAAGTGATCACCGCCGCCCATGACTACCCTCAACACTGTAGGTGTTGGGGGT
Organism: Emmelina monodactyla; assembly: GCA_916618145.1. Lineage (NCBI taxonomy): Eukaryota > Metazoa > Arthropoda > Insecta > Lepidoptera > Pterophoridae > Emmelina > Emmelina monodactyla. Next base: position 2,900,182 of record OU745300.1, read on the forward strand.
GTGTTGCTGACCTTTAAGAAAATATATAAATAAATAAATAAATTTGGGCACCGGATACCGCACTCACCAAACGAAACGCAGGAGCATCGTTCCTACTTCACGTCGGTTTCCTGTGCGACGGTGGTATTTCACCGGTCGAGTCAGCCCAGCAATCGCTGCAGACAGAGCCTACAGCTAGACTCTACCACTCAAAAAACGTTATACGTCATTTCTACGTTATATTGCCTTATTGTAAGTACTATAACTAAACTAGTGGCCGCTCGCGACTCCGTTCGCGTAGAAGTCGGTTTCCCGTGGGAATGCGAAGTTTTCCCGCGGTAAAAAGTTCCCTTAATTCTTTCATACATATATTTTTGGTTTCTATAACCGTTTTCGCAGCGCACGCAACGGAAGCCCTCAAGGATGAATAATTTCCACCGTTTTTTTTTTAATTTTCCATTATTTCTTCGCTCCTAATAGTTACAGCATGATGATATATAGCCTAAAGCCTGCCTCGATAAATGGTCTATCCAACACAAAAAGAATTTTTAAATTCGAACCAGTAGTTCCTGAGATTAGCGCGTTCAAACAAACAAACAAACAAACAAACAAACAAACAAACAAACAAACAAACAAACAAACAAACAAACTCTTCAGCTTTATAATATTAGTATAGATTATTAAGTAAGAAACACCTGTTTCAAGTGGGCTTTACGCGGTTTCATTCTTCACAAAAAAAGCTTTGATCTTTCTAAATTGAGATACAGACTCAAAAGAATTGTAATTAACTAGTTACAAATTCAGTTATTAGAATATTCAGTACCATTTTTCCGAGCCGTTTCATAATTTTAATCATGGTACACTATATTAATTTTCATAACCCTACGAGTAACGAGCCAGAGAATTTTAATTGTGTTTTCCTTGCTTAACACTGTACCTACACCGGTTTAATTTGAATAGTTGAAGAGTGATTAAGGCAGATAATATCCGTGCCTCAATCAAACTGGTTGAAAAAGAACATTTTTTTAAATATAAGGCATGGTATCAAGTAAAAACATTTACTTAACGGCTGACTATTGTGAAGTATTCAATATTTAATATTATAGAAGTTTATAGGCTTTAGAAGTACGAAGAAGCCATCCTGATTGGCGTCTTTTCAATTATTTGTCACCCATTTAAATGAAAAACATTTTAAATCACACAGGTGTATTCGATATTCTTTGTTGTCATTGTCTGAGCACCGGGAAATTCTAATTTATGGTTAAGCAAACAATGCACCACGTTTTCACTAACACCATGGATGAAGGAGTAAAAGGATAGACAATAGCCCATAGATTTATTATCTTCGCTCTCGCTCTTTCTAGATGGAGCACTGGTACTCGTAAAATGCGGCAAAACATAAGTGTGCTGAATTCAGCATACTCGAACCTACCCGAGCTTGTGTCAACTTTTATGCAGGGGCGTAGCCGCCGTATCAATTTTTTGGGGCCCCCGAGCTACAGGGGCCAATAAATAGTAAAAACTTAAAATGAATGTATTTTTTTAAACCTACACATTGAATATAGCTTACTTGTTCTTTTTTTTTAAACAAAAAAATCTCCATAAGTCCATACGTTTCCAAACTGACGACGGTGTTAAAAAAGTAAAATATTTTTTACAAGATATGGTCTAGATATAGGATTTCTCGTTTGAAAATGCATAGTAAGATCAAAGAGGATAGTCTGACAGAGGATATACTCGTATATAAGTAAGTATATTTTGATGAAACTAGTAATAAGCTACTTTAATAAACGAAAACTGGTTCTAAAAGTCACTTTTTATTATAACATCCAAAACCCTAGAAACGTGTATAGTAAAACCCATAAATGAATAAGCAAAAAGAAAAATATTCTTTATATTGTCTATAATTGGTGCTTTTACCTTCTTTATTATCCCGCATTTTACGAGTACTATGGGAGTAATTGTGAATCTATGTTTAAATATTTTTTTATAGGGCCCTTAAAAATATTGTTACTCCTACGCTCCTGTTTTTATATGACATAATATTTGACATTAACCCTTAACCACCTAGCACCTATTTTTGTCCTGTTACCACCACCGTGCGGTCGCAAAGACCGCTAATAGATAATTGCGTTGATTTTAGGATTTCAATTAACAAATTAAAGTTCCGTAACAAAACATGTAACTTTATGCACCAAATATTTGCTATTAAATTATAAATGTCTTTAAGAACTGAAAAAAAATATATAGCAATTGTTTCGTATTTTTGTAAGTTTTTAACATAAAAAGTAGTAAAAAATAACCATCAATTTTTTTTATTAAAATTATATTTGAATTTTATAAAACATTACGGTCTCTGAGACCGTAGGTAGGTGGTTGATGGTTAAAAAATAGTCAATTTTAAGAGTAGTTACTAAAATATAACAGCTTGCAAGGAATGTCAGGGGTCATATGTAGATGGCGTTTCAAAACTTTTGAAACATTTATTTTTTATTGCCAAAATTATTGAAAAACGACAAAAAGACAGATGTGTAGTTTCCGTTTTGTCGAGCTTGAATTTTTTTACGTTTTATTTTGTTGCTCAGCGAGGATGATGAGTAAATAAAAGGTTTGGACTTAAGCGACATCTTGGTTTGTTCCTAGTACTAAGTCAGAAAACATGTCATGGTTTGGTCGGAAGCTTTTCGAACAGTTATGTATGATTTGACACACGAGTTGGCACGAAAATAAAAAACTGCCGCAAGATCAAAGCTATTGTTTACAGGCAGTGCTCCATCTAGTAAGAGCGAGAGCGAAGATAATAAATCTATGCAATAGCCATACAAAGTAGCGTATATCAAAAAAAGTAGTATAAATCTAGATGGCGCTATACATTTCAATTTATAAGGTTAGATGGCGCTAGAAATTTGTCATTAAAATAGGTCAATTTAGTTTTGTAGAAAAAATAAATCTAAATTAACTAGATGGCGCTAATACAATAAACATTTTCATACGAAATTCCAGTGCTGCCATTAAAAAAAACAATCAGCTGCACAAAGTTGATAGGTGAAGTTTATAAATTAGATTTTGTCGAGTGCTTTTTTTTCTTTATCGCCGCATCTACATCTATACGTATATGCTAAAATCCATTATAGAGTGTAAGGTCTACAAATTACACACACATTGACAATAAATGTATAATTTGTAACAACTTATTTACTTTTGTTAACCTTAACATTTTTAAATACATTAGTTGAAATACGAGTTAACTATGAAAACATGTTGAACATTGAGTGAAAATAACCAAATTCTACAATGATTGAATCATTTGTTTCATACTTTGTGGTTCGCCTATGTTGAGATTTATAAAGTTGATTTCTAAGTTTTATAATAAGACGTATGCAAGCTAATATAAGTATGCAGGACAGAATGCGTATTATCGAAATGCAAATAATCATAATACAATATAAGTAGTATAAATCCAATTTTGTCTTTTGCAAGTATGTTTGTCCGCTAAGGAGATAGCGTGGTAAGTGGATAAACCACGTAATGAATTTTAATGTGGTTTTTGCCATCTTTTAGGTATTTTTTTCATGTCTATCCTTACTAAATATAATATTTTAAATGTGAAAATGTGTATGTCTGTCTGTTGGTATGTTCGCTTCACGTAAAAACGGCTGAACCGATTGTCTTGATTTTGGAATAGAGATAGTTCGAAACTCAGGGAAGAAAATAGGATAATTTTACTTCGGGAAATAGCCTCATTCCCACGGGAAAAGCTATTTAGCTTACCGTGAAACCGCAGGGCGGAAAGCTATATATCATATACTAGTGACTCAATACATGATATTACTCAAACTCCTTACGAGACTCGATTTACTGTAAGTATGAAATATTTGGAAACAACATTTTGTTATAAATGTCAAACATTACCTAAATATATTTGTAAACAAGTGTAAAATAAGCTTCTTCATTACATAGTATAAATCATTACATACTTAGTATAAATCCAAGTCGCTAATTCTGTCTGTTTGTATATTTGTCCGCTATCTCCTTCTAAACCAGTTGATAGATTTTAATGCGGTTTTCGCCATTTTTTAGGTTTTTTTTTCATTTAAATTTGTGAATAAAGAACATGCAGAAAAAGTTATTTTAAATTAGCCAAAATTCCGGGTTTCGGGAACAAGTCGTTACACTATTGCGAAGCATGGACGGGTCGCTAGTATTTGATATAAATAAACTTTCTTGGATACTAACTGTTTTTTATCAAAGTAAGTATCTTACTTTTATTTAACCTTCTATATTTATTGACCATCATTTAATTATTAATTCTTTCTTTACGACTTAAAAAGCAAAATGAATGAAACTCATAATAAAAATACAATATGGTTAAGATTTAACTAGGGTAACATGATCCTAGGACGAAATAATAACTCTGAGAACATTAGATTGTTTTAGCGATCGTATAAATGAATAGAAGAAGTAAAACAACAACCACAATATTTTATAGAATACTGCTGAACCTTAAGTCTTTCAAATTAAGGTTGAGAATGGTGTCGGTTAGAGTGTAGGAGATCCGAAAAAAACATCTTCGTTTTTAAGAAAATGTTGTAACAACCACAAAAAATTATAAAAATATATTGAGCTTTAAAACTGTCGAGTTAAGGTTGATATTAAGAAGTACATAGTAAAATAGTAGTTTATTAACGTTAGTGTGTGTGTGAATTTGACCACTGGATGCAATAATGTTTGTCAACTATGTGGACTCTATTATGGACTCTTGCAGCTTACCGTACCTACTTTTGTGTAGAAATATTTTAGGGCTTAATCAAATATCAATTTTGTTATAGATAACGTTTTTATTCATAAAAAAAATGTACATTTACTGTATGTTTAGCATACTATGTGTTAAATGGTCACATTTAGATTATCCTAGCTAAGTTTTCTGGGAATTGTAATAGACCACCCTCAAAAAATAAGATGTCTGGTATTAATATAACTTCTTAGATTTACGCGATTATTATTACTTGAAATTAAACTACCCGTGACCACGGCATTTGTAAAAATGTCGAAACGTCGGAAAATCAAAAATAGTAAAATAAACGCGTAAAACCCGTTAAAATGAGTTTAATTTCATGTCTGGTATTGTTTTTAGCTTGCCTTCCCCAATTTTAATCATTATACTTATTTTGATACACCTAGTAAGTATATAACCATTCATTCTATTATCATTGTCTACTAAAAATCTATGGGTATTTAAAGTATTCAAAAAACTATTACGCGTTTATAAATTTGTATCTGTTCAGAAACTTATGGCTGGCCGGCCGGGCGGCCCAGTGTTCACAACTGTAGGTACTATTATTTTATGCCTATAACGATATCAAATAAGTATTTAACGCAGATAGAACGAAGATTTTTGACTAATTTGGGAGACGTTTTCATACTTACATTTTCGACCCTATTTTAGTGGATACGATAATATTTTGATAAATTTAGCGAAAATACATCATTAAACATTTTAAAGATGTTGTACGGAAACGGCCTCACTATAGGTTGGGAACACTGCGGGCGGTAGACATTTGCAAAAGTAGACTGAAATTTGTCAGTTTCACTTTTATCAAGTTCTGTTCATGCCAGTAAAAAAAATCGACTTAAATCATAAATTTTGTATTAATAATTTTTGGTTTTAATCGACATTTATTGGTCTTAAATAAACAATTGATATAAACATTTAATGTGTAAAGCGAAAATAGTCTTACTACAACGCCATCTAGCGGGTGTATTAAAACTAAAATTAGTTAAAATGTGCAAATTTGTGTTTTGAGACTAGTAATGTCATCTATCGAAAGTTTGAGAACTAAAAAAAAATATACGCTACTTTGTATGGCTATTGTCTATCCTTTTACTCCTTCATCCATGCTAACACACAACTCTTCTAAAAAAAGTTATTCTGTAAAGTTACAAATAAAGTGAATAACACCGCTATCTTAATTATTAAGTACATATTTTGTATAAGAGATAATCATGTTTAAAAAGAAACTGTTTGTTATGCATAACTTTTTGTATCATTATGGTGTGGTTTTAGTCTATTACCCCAATATCTATGTAGGGTACGCGGAAGACAACTATGCAATCTGTTTAATCGCTACCTCTTAATAACGTAACTTCTATCAAAATAGACTACTCTAGATCAAAGTACGTACTTACCAAGTTACGAAGAAAACATTTATCACTTGTTTATGGTCATTAACTTGATGATAACAAATTATGTTCAATGGGCCGGTAATCTAGTCGTTAAATTTGTTTATTGATAGCTGGGTGCAAGTTTGAAAGTAATTAATCTGGGACAAGTTATAAATGGTCAATAAATAAGACATTAACTATAATGACAAAAGGTTACAAAAACTTTCTAGTTGTTTGTATTTAATGTAGTCATAAAAAATGTAATGATGTCGTTTCTATTTAGGTACCGGTTACCTGGTAACCAAACCTACTGTTCAATTAATTGATATTTGGTTACTTTTTATTTCAAAGTTCAATTAGCTCAAAGTCCGCAAACCTGTTTTGAAAATCTGGCCCCAAAATACGGAAGCTAAATTTACATTCACGGCTATAAATTTACAATATCCTAGATAACAAAAACTTTCATTTTAAGATTTGCCATGTCGTTAAAAGGTTGTCGCCATATCTGCGGTAATAGATTTTTTTTATTAATATTTTTCATTCTCCATTTTTGTACAATAATTTATCTATGGAGTGTTGAAATCACGTTCACAACAACGTTGTAACCTTTTACTTCTGTGAAAAACATGCACTGCTAACTATGGTAATACGGCAATACAAAAATATACGAGCGATATAACAAATGGCTGGAAGTTGGCCTGCATTGTAATAAATGCTTTGAACCACATATAATATTGAATGTCTACTGAAGCAGAACCAATAAAAACAAACGTACCGTCATGTACTGAACATTGTGGCCATGTAAATATAGTTTAATATTGCATTGGCATAGGCAAGAGATAAAATCTACGTATCATAGCAATACGAATCATAATATTTGGAAAATTTTAATTCTATTTACCATGCATTCGTATTTTAAAATATCTGATACTACCTACTTAAGTTGATGACCTCTCACTTTACCGTTTGATTGAGATCTCGAGAACAGGCTATCCATATACTTTTGATAGCCACCGTCATTCAGCATCGTGTCAAAGATCATCTATCTGATCCACCACTAAATGGAATAATAGATTGTAGATACAGATACAATCATTGCTGATTCCGATGATATACTAAGATAGAACTTCATTAAGTGCTTTACGTAATGCTAGTTACTTAACTGATGCATCTTGCAGTGCTTGAGCACAGTGTTCTTATTAAGATAGCTTACATTACATTTAATCATGTCAGTAATCCCATTAACCTAAGGCCGTTTTTATTACTGACAATTGTAATTTAAAGGTACTAACAAAACAGCAGGAAGTACTTATGTAATTTTGGTTTAGAGGACATTTTTTATTATAATAACTGTGCTCAATAACATAAGACAATTGTATGTGAGGCTGTATTAACGTTGATTTGGCGATGGCGTGACTGTCATCAATCGTCTGTTATACTTGTCATGGGATTAACGCACGCAGTTTATTTTGCGGATGTCGGAAACACCAAGACGTTGAAAGCTACGCAACAACAAAAGTACGAAAACTCTTTGTAAAAGAAGATGCAGGAGATAAATGCCAATGAATTTAAAGCTTGCAAAGAACGCACTCCGCCTTCTCAAATACTTGAGTACAAGAAGTCTTCGTAATTTTCTTGTCTTCGTTTTTGGAGGTTAATAATAGTTGCATACCAATGCCATTCAAAATCCAAACAAATCAAGCTTGCAGGAACTAATACCGCCTTCTCAAATACTTGTGCCTTGATGCAATTGTGTAGGAGGTGGCTGAAACCTACTCAAGCTGAGTTCGAGGCTGACGTCTAAAAACAAATTATCCACCTATAAGCTTTCTCATAACAATACATGTTACCTTGTAAATTGCTTTGTTGTCGAAAACTTGATGCCTGTGATTTATGACCTTTTGTCGCATACGTGGGACGACTTCGCGGAATTAAACGTAGTCAGAATTTAATCCATCTTCCGACGAAGAGGCCATCTGACAAACCCCTGTGTCAACAATCCTATTGCAATGTTTGTATGAAGGATTCGAAACGCAAACATAAAATATTGATGGAGCTGTTGGAAATAGCGAATACAAATGAAATGTAGGCTTTTGCATATAGATACAAAACTGGTTATCGTGCGTGTCTCGGTGACAACTGCGAGTAGATACCGTGACGGCACGGAAATACGGGCCGGCCCGGTTAGAAATCCGTTTTCGCTTATTCCGACCAACAGCATTAAAATAAATACCATATACGGGTAATGTACGCGTATGAAAGAACAATGAAGTCTCAGATGGCACTTATGTAAGGCGATTGTTAGCAAGAAAGCGTTTGTTTGGCTTGGAATATTTTAAATTAGTGCTATATAACTTACATACATGTATCCTTGATAGTGTAAGTATTCTTAGGAAACAATTAAAGCATTATCTATTTACTAAGCTAACAAACTTTATAATGATTTTAGTATGATTTATTGTTTAAACAGCCTTGCAAGTTATCCTTCTCAAAGGCTTATTTATTAATTGTTTTTTTTTCAATATGCAGTAATAAGATAATGAGTTCTAATGATTATTTATTTGTAACCAATTTATTCAATAAAAAGACGCTTTTATTTGAAACGGCTTATTACTTTACAATAAATGTATAGTAGAGTTAAAATGCCTTTATTTTTCTTTGTTGCTCTAAACGATAATGTAACGAGTCATTATCATTAAATTTTACAAACATTTTCGTCATCCTTTGTCTTACGAATATTATAAACAAATTCATGACAATCGAACACACCAAACAATCAGTTTTGTTAATAAAACAATGACTGCATATGTAATTATAATCTCCCGAGAATGTAACGTCGGTATTTTGTTAATTTTCTAAAGCTATTTGATAGACTTTCCATTCATAAAATAACACTTGAGTGTAATTTCCTCAAGATCGTTTTCGGAACGCTTGCGGTTTGCAGTTAGAAATCTTTATCTCGCTTTAAAAACAACTTTAGAATATTAAATTGACAGTATGTTTAACTTTCAACCGTTCTATATTGCATGGATATATTTCATACCAAAGTTATTAACTATATTGCTTTGCGTAGTTGCGATGTATCATAAGATTTCTAAATTATTCTCCGATACCATTAAGAAGTTACCTTCTATTAAGTAACATGCAGTGAACATTTTGTAGATCACTGCGATAGAGCATTAAATGTTGTATAATCAGTTATTATTTACCATTAAAACTGACTTTTTGTTAACAATGATTTTAATAGAGTATACGATGATATATTATTAAATGTATTAATTATTGCGGCATAGTACATTAGAGCACGGGAAGTTATGGAAGATACATTTGTAATGTTGAAAATAATAATAAAGGCTTTTTCATGACCGAAGATCCTTCTAAGTTTTTAAATGTTTGAATTCTGTTACGAATAACTGTGGCAAAATGTTTTTATGAACCTACCCTCGTTTTTCTGTGACTCCTGAAATCCGTACATTTTCTCATTTCACTGACACAACTTTATTTCGCTTTCAACCTCATCTAAAGCGAAACCATACAGTCGAGTTAGTTTCATGTTAATTGTAGCCACTTTTACTATCCGAGGGTCACAAACTAATTCGGACAAGATAACGGGGCGTAAGTTTCGCAAGCCCAAAATATACTGACGGACGGACAAAACTGAACTTTGAATATTGTAAACTAGGTAGATATGTATTGTCGATCACGCGATCCGCACATAGCTATGTTAATAACGATTGTTCATGAAATGTTATGCAAAAGTAACTAAATAACACATAATGGACATGTTCACATATTCATTATTAGTGAAACAACAATTAGGTAAATCACAATTATCTTTTTAATATTTTAATTGAAATTCTTACAACAAATTAAACCGTAAAGGCTCCGCTTGGTTATAGTTTTTTTATTTTTTTTATTAAACATTTATAATATTATTAGTAATTTTCCAAATAGCGTTGTGTATTTGTGAATATAAAGAACAGCAGTGGCGTAGAGTCTGTTCACGCGAGCGCCAGCCTGTCCCTGGTACCACGGTGGCTTCACATGCGACCTCAGCTGCTATTAACATTTATGTAATGCCGTCTCATTACTATGCCCATCTAAAACTGTACCAGAAAATCAATACCAGTTACAACGATGGAATGGTCCATGGTGGTGGGAGTATTGGAATCGTACAGCTATATTTCTATGTCATATATGCAGCCTCTTACTCCTTAACTACAAGGAAAGAGGTTTTGTTGCGGTTTTAAGATACTTTTATTCGTGAAAGTTTGTTTAATATTGTATGATCAGAATCAGATCAGTATGATGCTTTCTCATCGAGCGGGTGATTTGATAATTTAAATGTTGGTACAACTTTTGATACTTGACGAAAATTGTACACAGCGTCAAAACCATTTGTAGAAATCAGGCTTAGAGAATTACACAACAACGTGTGAATTTCGAACTAAATTCATATTTTATCCTAGCTTCTCCTTGACCTGCATCGCATATGATACTTTGATAGTGGGAAATCACAAAGCATATTTCACTAAAGATTACATGATTAACATTTATCTAGACGCATTTGACAGATGGAGTGCTGATGTATGGGCTTAGGCGTGAATTACAAACCGAAGGCTTTTTAACAATATGCATTCAATAACACAACTAGCAACTGCAGTGGAAGAGCGTGAGAGCAAGTGCGATTATCGTCAAACAATATTTCGCTTAATTAAATTGTGTCAGATGCTTGCCCCACATCGTATTGTCTCACGTGGGATCAAGGCACAATTATGATTGTTCATCGACAAGCCCGAACACTGGCAAAATAGAAAATCATAAACAATAGGTTGATATTTTTTAATTTCCCGCGCGTACTCGAACGTGGTGGTATTTTAATGAAACTGCACTGCAACGAAGTTCGGATGCGTTTTCAGATGAAATCAGTAAGAGTGAAAGCTTCATACATACTTTCTTGGAGATAAAACAGCTTGCAAACAGAACCTCAAATCCAAATTAGGTATTCTGTTCAAGCCTATACTTTTCACATTTTGACATTTGAGATAACATTTCCTTCCTTACACAAATGCAGTATGCATACTAAAACTTTTCACTTAGCTAGTTACTTACATTTAATAAGTAAAATGCAGCAAATAAGATAGGATTTAATTTATTATTTACAGATTTCATACAACTTCACAGGCTAACAAGCAGAATGAAGATTCAACAAATTGGAAGTGAGATTAGTATGAAGATATATTTAATGAGTTTATGATGAGGGTTAATGTGAGATTTGCTTGGTTTAATTAATATTTAAAATTTTGAAAGTTTACTGATTATGATTTGCATTGTACTATTGAACTTTAATTTTTAAAACTTCTGAATTGTCCAAAATATCCTACTAAAATTATAAACGTGAAAGTTTGTGAGTATGGATGGATGGATGTATGGATGTTTGTTACTCTTTGACGTAAAAACTACTCGACGGATTTGGATGACACTTTACAGTAATATAGGTAATACATCAGAATATCACATAGGGTACTTTTTACCGCGGGAAGACATCTCATTCCCACGGGATACCGACTTCCAAGCGAACGGAGTCGCGGGCGGCCACTAGTCTATAAAATATCCCCTAAGCACATATAAGTAAGGTACCTTCTGTATTATCAAATATCTGTTAATTATTGAAAAGGGCCAAACAATGGTTTCTTTACTTGTTTTTATAAAATATAGTCAATATTTCAATATTTTGAAAGTCCAGGAAGCTGCCTACATAACTTTGCATTTAAAATTCCTCATGGTTAATAAAATATACTGTGTTCTTCATCTTTATGTATATATATACTGCTAAGTATTTCTACTGAAAATATGACAAAAAAAATATATTTAAAAGCATAAAAATAGTGTTGGTATTTATTTTTGACTTAGCTGCCTTTAAGATAAAATTATTTACTTTTTTACAACCCTATCTATTAATAATTATTTTAAATATCATTAAAAGCAACTTAAAAACTTGACTATTTCTACACAAAATGGACAAAATTTCCTTTTTTTTTTTGTTAATAATCTCATAATTATTAAAAGTTTTAAGTTACCATCTGCCCAATATCCAGCTTGTCGGTTGGACTAATGGTATCAAACAAGACCAAATATCTGAACAAGTGTATTACACTTCATAAACAAGTACAACCTTTCTATATTGACCACAACACACACATTCATGGATTGTGGAAATTAAATACATTTTATCCAAGAAATTAATGATAATGGTTTGCTTGTTCAAGTTCCATAAAAGACATGCATTTTAACAAAACTTATCCTTACAAATAAATGATGACATTGCAGCCATAAATTACAAGATAAGACAATTTATGACGAAAAGAGAGTCAATTTATATTGCAGCAGAGTATAGGTTTCCTCTATATCTAGAATTTTTGGCTATCCTATGTATGGCTTGTGTTCATAACATTTGCTTGCTTTTCATTAATTCATATATTTAAATTAATTTCACAACAGAAATCAATATTTAAAAAGAAGTTATAACAGTGTTTGGCATCAGCTGATACATGATTAGTTAGGCAAGGACTTTCCTGCAGACACACTTGACAGTTATAAATATTTTTTAATGTAGACCGAAGATAAAGTGTGCTCTCATAAACATATATACTCAGATACAAGTACTACTTTGATGACAGCTTTTTATTCTAATCCAGTTTGATTAGTAAGCGAGTTAAATTAACTAAAGAGAACATTCTTGCTGCATACAGACACACATAACTTTGTGCAAGGGATTAATAGGCAAAGTTTAGGCATAATATCAAAATCAAGTTTAGAGATTCTTTGTTGTACGTACCACATTATTGTAATTGAATGCAGCTGCTCCGGGTTCATAAAAATCCTGGTCTTGTTCTTTGTCACCCATAGTTATTAACACTAACTTATTATAGTTTTGAAACAACACATCATTAAAGAAAACATGTCCTAGAATTATAGGATAGAATAAAGAATTAACTTCAATGACCGTGACCGTTGTGGGAGCGTCAGGACTAACACTGTTGAAGGAGTTTTAACATGATTACGACATCTCATGGTGTCTTAATGATTTCTCACTTAAAATAAATGAATCTTGGTATTGATTTACCAGCATTTAGATAGGTAAACTTATTTTTTTTGTAAAATTTCTACACAACACAACTTAATGACAATTCCACCTTGACACACATCACATCTGTCAAATAGCCATTTTGAATTTATTTTTTTAATGAAGCGAGTTACCAAACTTTTTTTTAAACAATACATAAATATGTATATTTGTAAACTTACAACACTTAGTAAAAATACTTTAAAACTTTAACAATAGTATATTATTATTATAGTTTTAGGAATAAAATTACTTTGATAAAACCAGTTATTATGCTAACGCAGCATAATTTGCAAGAAAGTTAAATAACTGTCCTTTTTAGCAATCAAAACAAAATATCATTATCCGCATTTTCAAAAAGATTTTACCAGGCATTAACTTTTGCTTAATGTTTCCCTGCGTTGCTATTACTATTTAAGAAACTCCTCATTTTCCGTTGGTTAAAAACATGAATAATTTTTCGATGTTAAATTTAAACATCATATTATTTTTCCATTGGTTTGGCAACTTTTTTTTATATGGCAATCTCTACTTATAATAAATCTGTAGAGAGGAAATACAGGGTGTTTGGAGGTTGAGTAGCCAAATGAAAATGGTGGATAGGTGAGGCTATTAGCTATTTACTTCCACTTATTAAATTTCATTTTGGTTCAAGTTTTAGAATTTATTCGATTTTTAAGATTTTCTTAAGAAAATCCCCGATTTTGTCATTAAAAGTCCAATATAATTTTTATTTACTGTCGGAACCAAACGAAAATAGTTTTAATTTAAAGCCTAATACTGTTTTATTCAGATGAAATCATAAATTAATACAAATCATCTCAAATAAAGTTACAGTGGGTTCATAAACTTCGCGGAACCAGTGGGAAAAAAATGTTTAGTCAACTTTACTATGAAAAAAAATATGAGAGTTTCAAGATTTCATTTGCTTTTAAAAACTTCTACATTTAATACACATTATAATGATATGCCACATGTAACATAAATAATTAGAAATCTTAACAGATATAGTAAGTTAATCCTCAAAGACGCCTGGTAAGGAAGGTACAAACCCGTTAAACTACGTATGTAGTTAAAAACTTTTGTCTCATTCTTACAAAACTATGCCTATTGTGTTATCTCATTCGACTCCCTCTTCACTTTTCTTGCCTCGAATAGAAGAGGATTCTACTATTTCACATGTTTAACTCCGTTCAGCGCAGATTCTCGGTGACCTACACTTTTCTACAGACGGAGTAAAATGTTGCTTGAAAAAAGTCATGACCAACGATAGCGTGGCCTTTGCGCATGCAAGAAAATCTCATTTTACAAGTTTTTTTTGTTTTTTTTAATTTGCTGGTGAAAGATGTCACTTGAAAATAAGCTATTATTTATCTGACTTTCGTCTGTCTATTCATAGCCAACGGTAGCGTGGTATTTTCGCATGCAAGCAAATATCATTTCACCAGCTCCAAGTCATGTAGAACCGGTTCACGGAGACTGAATCTAAGAGTTTCTTTTACTCCGCCCCTCACCACCTTAACCATCCGCTCTTTGCGACCCTCGCAAGAGGCGACCAATCACAATCGTCAAACGAACGTCAAACGTCAAAAGATTACCGTAAGAAACAATCTGCTTCCTCTGCTGCCGCGCCGGCCCGGTGGACACGATAGTGGTAATAGCTTTAAATCTTCCCTATAAATACACCGACCATACGACCCCCGTTGAGTTTCTTCCTGGGTCTTCTCAGAGAGAGGCCCCTAAGGGAAACAGTGTAGTGGAAATGATCGAGACGCCCTGAACTGAGGTCTGAATCCAACTAGGTGGCCTTAGTGGTCGCATAGTAGTATAAAGTTTTCATATGGGCCAACAACAATCTTCAGTCAGAAAATAAAAACATTTTTTTATACATGAGGTCGCAAACAAGATAAGTGTTACCTAGTGACAAAATAGATAACCCAATAGGCATAGCTTTGTTAGAATGAGACCGAAGTTTTTAACTACATACGTAGTTTAACGGGTTTGTACCTTCCTTACCAGGCGTCTTTGAGGATTAACTTACTATATCTGTTAAGATTTCTAATTATTTATGTTATATGTGGCATATCATTATAATGTGTATTAAATGTAGAAGTTTTTAAAAGCAAATGAAATCTTGAAACTCTCATATTTTTTTATTTTTTTTCATAGTAAAGTTGACTAAACATTTTTTTCCCACTGGTTCCGCGAAGTTTATGAACCCACTGTAACTTTATTTGAGATGATTTGTATTAATTTATGATTTCATCTGAATAAAACAGTATTAGGCTTTAAATTAAAACTATTTTCGTTTGGTTCCGACAGTAAATAAAAATTATATTGGACTTTTAATGACAAAATCGGGGATTTTCTTAAGAAAATCTTAAAAATCGAATAAATTCTAAAACTTGAACCAAAATGAAATTTAATAAGTGGAAGTAAATAGCTAATAACCTCACCTATCCACCATTTTCATTTGGCTACTCAACCTCCAAACACCCTGTATATTTCCAAAATAACTATCAGGAGCTGCCCCCCTACCGCGTAACTAGCGTCGATTTGAACTCGACGTCGACAACTGTTTTCATAGGCTAAATTGTTAACAATGGCGGGTCTCTAGCCAATGAAAACAGTTGTCGACGTCGAGTTCAAATCGACGCTAGTTACGCGGTAGGCCCCCTGATTAGGGATCGATACTGATGCCAAAAATGCAATCAGTAAATTTATTGTCTGTCTGAATAACCGTTATAGAAACAAAAACTACTGGACGGATTTTAACGAAACTTGGTAAAATTTTTTTTCATACTCTTGGGCTGGTTATAGTATGGTACTTTTTACCGCGGGAAAACTTCTTATTCCCACGCGAAACCGACTTCCACGCGAACAGAGTCGCGGGCGGCCAGTAGATGTCAATATATTTCTTTGTATGACCACTGGCTGCTGTTTGTAATATGCATCAATGCGCTCTAGGCTGAATTCCCAAGGGTGCTGAACTGAAAGCGTGGGTTTACATGAACTAGGGTTAAGACCATGTCATAAGCCATAAGCTCTTAAAATTTATCATAATTTATGGAAGTTTAAAACAAGTTGTATTAAGTCTTTTAAAATAAGATGTTATGCTACGAAAAAACTAAACAAGGCTGATTAGGGTCTCGCTAAAAGCTTTGTGGTAAGGGGGCCGAACACCATAGTTCACATACTAGCATCCTTCTACTCCTCTCTCCTCCTCTTAGTAACTACAACTACGATATTAAAAGGTCTTAAAGTTTCCATTGTCTGTGTGTTGCTCGTAATTCAAGCTTTATAGGTACTATTGCTAAGTACCTAAGTGACGGCGAAATTTTGTAGTGTTTTCAGAATGGGGGGCTTTAAATTTTATATTAACCTAAAGGCGCGTATGTTTTGTTACCCTCAGACTAATAATTGGGTAGTAGAAGTTACTGAAGTTAAAAGTAATGATGGTAGGTACTTACGTACTTTAGAAGAAGGGTGTCCCCTAATTTTTTTTTGTAAATCTATTTTGGAATCTAAAGCCCATGGGTATTCAGACACCACCAACAGTCGAATATTATTGTAAGTCGCGACTTAAAGCAAGCATCTGTCAAGTACAAAACACAATTTTCCCCAACGTTATCATATTATCATTATTAGTAGTACAACATCATTAATGATTGTAGCACAGTTGTAGCAAACAAATGTAATGTACGATAGTTTGATGCTGCCTCGACCATATCAGACTTTATTTAGATTAAGAACATGGTAAAATACAAAAAATATATATAGATATATTTTATGAATAATTACATTTAGAAAGTAAGCTTTATAATAAAGGGTTTAAAAAAAGACCACTTCCGAAGCCTGAAACCATATTGTATTCTAGCCTAAATAGTTACTAAATTCACTAACAGAATACCCAGAAAACTCCATTTAAAAATGTAAGGCTTGAAAGTGATATTCACCGATTGAGGTCACACATCAGCTAATGGTTTTGGAGCGATGATTTACTTAGGAAATAAAACTAAAACACTATTTAATTTGAAATAATGCGGAAATTTGATAGTTTACATGCAATTAGGCACAATTAGGTAAAAATATAAAATTTAAATAAAATCGTAAAAAAAATTGTTTTGCTTTTAGGTAACGAGTACCCCACCGGCAATGCCCAGTTTTCGTTTTCGGAAGCAGTCTTTTTACACCCTTTATACATACATATATTTTCCTAACGCCCTTTCCACCCCAAGATCAAATTAATGATAATAACAGTAACAAGTTCAACTTATTTAGCTAAATTCTCTTTTTGAAGATAATCTTGTACTATTTCAGGTCCCATCCGCTCTGCAATCATTTTGCATGATATTGTGAACACTTCATTAGCTATGTCTCTATCTTTTGCCAATGTAGATTCTTCACAATAAAAACAGTTATTGAAATACAATCCCGTCACCCCTTCCAGCTCCGCTGCCGTTGCTACATAGACTGTAGTTGCAGCTCCTTGTTGCTGAAAAACAATAGATTTAAATAAATACATTGTAGTACAAGTCAAACAAGTGGAAAGAATTGAAGGAGGCCTTTGCTAACAGCAAACAGACGTAGCAGTAAATCATATTTAATTAATTTGTAATAACAACTATTGTATTGTCTGACATGTATTGCTAAAATAATTTTAAACAATATTTTTGACCGTCTGATAAGAGGCTGTAAATAAATAAATAATTACTAGTCAGAAACTACTATGTGCTAGCAGCACTTTTTAACAGTTATAACTCCATATATTATAAAAACAATATAGTTTCTAACTCAGCTCAATGTAAAGTAGGTACTCATAGCATACTATGACTCCACTTAGGGCCTGATAATTTGTTCTTGTTGTCTTACATAATTGGCAGATATTACATAAACATAATTACTGTTCCAAACATATTTATAACTTAATTAAGAATAAAAATATTAATTATACCAGAGATTTAGTGAAAGGCCGGACAAGATAGAAAGCAAGTCTGTAAAACCACCATGATTTACTAAGGTTTGTGAAAATCATATTTCCTGGGTGTAGAGAATTTACACAAATGCCTTTCTTCCTCCATTCTTCACTCAATACCTGCAAACAGATAAAATACATAACTATGACAATAAAAAAGAAACACAATTGTTTCTCATTTGACACTGTTTATAAAGACATACCTTTGCAGTAATAATATTATATAACTTGGAATTATTGTAAGCCATCATACTACTGTATTGATCTTTTGTCATTGCAATATTCTGCTGAAGAAATACATTTTTTAAGTTGGAAAATCTGAAAAAAATAGAAAATTTTGTATTAGGTATTGAGTTTGAGTTTATACTTATTTGAATCCTTGTAACTTATTGAATAACTTGTAATTTTTACAATACCTGTGTGACTCAGATGAAACAAAAACAACCCTTGATCCTTTTTTAAGCAAGGGTTCTAAAAGAAGTGTAAGGTACATGTGACTGAGGTGGTTCACTTGGAATGTTTGCTCTAGTTTATCTTCTGTCTCTAAATATGGATGACCAAATACACCAGCATTTAGTATGAGCATGTCAATTCGGCTGCAAAAAGAAATATTTAAAAATAAACAAAAAAAAATGATTAAAGAATAACTCTTGGAAAATTTTATAGAAATAAAATAACTTACTCTGAAAACAATGTTTTTATGGTAAGTGCACCTTTCTTAACGCTTTGTAATGATGTTAAATCAAGATGAACAGCTTTTAGATTATCCTCAGATGCATTGGTTTCTTTTATAATTTGTGCAATTGCCCTTTCAGTAGCTTTCATGTTTCTATTTGCAAACAAAACATTACAACCATGTCTAGCTAATGACTTGGCAGTTTCATAGCCAATCCCTGCATTTGATCCTGTTATAACCGCATATTTTCCTGATAGATCAACTCCATGAAGCACCTGTAACCAAGAGAACCTCTTCGAGACCAAAAACGCGAATATCATAAAGAACATAAAAAAAAAGGTATTTTGAAGTAAGCCAAAATTCAACAAGCCGGGAACAAGTTGCTTAAAATTACACCTAGTGAAGCGTGGGTGGGTCATTAGTAATTTTATAAAATCTATATAAGTGTACCTCATAAGCTGTAGTGGATCCATCAAATCTTTGCCGAAAATCATTTACATGCTGTTTTTCTTCCTTGGCAAATGCTAGACGAGGGTCTACATAAGTCTTATTTCCAGTCTCTTGTTGCACATAGACAGTTCTGCCTTCTTCATCAGTTGTTTTAGTCCAACCAAATGGTAATTCTTTAGGGATTACCTTTTTACGGCTGGTACGAGGATGGGTCCATTGAATTTTATTATTGCAAGTACTGAAAAGATAAAAGTTAGTTATAGTATAATGCCAAATTTTTTTGCATAAGATTACTAAAGCTTGTACTTACTTTACAAAATAAACATTTCCATCGTCAGTGGACTTTTCTTCCCACCCTGGAGGAAGGTCGTCTTCACTGTCCGAGTCGAAGTTCTGCATACTGTGAACAGGCTATTAAAACTAACTAATTATCTTTTCGTTACGTGAATAAATACTTTTCACGAGCATGACAGTTACATAAATAAAGAGAGTGAATAACGTTCAGTTGAGCTCTAACATAAATAATGTACCTTTTTAATTTATTCCGTAATTGCAGCTAGAAAATTGAGATCAAGAAATTAAGAAATTGGATTGGAGGGCAAAAACGAAACGATAGATCAACAAACAAAAGGTAAATAAATCAATGTCAATGCCACTGCCACAATGACAGCATTAAAAAATATTGTTGCGGTTCATAAAATAGAATACAGTGAAAACGTTGGTAAGCGTGCAAATGTGTTGCGATAATGATTCCAATGCTCACAAACGTTATCACTGAATGAAGAATGTTACTAGGTATGCCAAATCGCTTGAAAATTTGTCTCAGTAAAGCCTGTATGCATACAAATACACTAGTTTTTGTTGTAATCAAAAATACCCAGTAGTTTTGATTTTATAGGAATTCAAAGTTTCGAAAAATATCGAGTCCCGCTAACAGTCACGTGACCGCTTGTGACGTCTTACCACAACGCGCCAGCTGTGGCGCATATAGCTGGCACAGTATTTTATTTTATTTTTTTATTTATTTAACATTTAATGTATAATTTTTTTGTGTTTTCGGTCGCGTATTAGTAAATATAAATATTATTCGTTAGTATACGTTAATAGTAAATATTATTCTATTAATAAATTGGGTATAGGTTTCGAAAAAAGGTAATCGTGTAATCTATCTAAAAT
Organism: Emmelina monodactyla; assembly: GCA_916618145.1. Lineage (NCBI taxonomy): Eukaryota > Metazoa > Arthropoda > Insecta > Lepidoptera > Pterophoridae > Emmelina > Emmelina monodactyla. The sequence continues at coordinate 2,920,726 of OU745300.1, forward strand.
AGATGAATTAATGGCGCATTTTTTATCAAGAAATAGTGATTTTGTTGCCGCCGAAATGTTTGATATGTTCTAAACTGTTTTATCAAAACAAAATAACCAATATAATAAAAATACTAATGGAAGAATGCAAGTCCAATAGTAGAAGTATGTACCTACCTACCTATCATTATTTTTTTTTACGTTAAAGACAACAAATCATGTATCATAGTTTTGTAGCTATAGGTAGGTACGTCCTTCTAATATTATAAATGTGAAAGTTTGTGAGTATGGATGTATGGTTGTTTGTTACTCTTACACGTAAAAACTACTGCCCCCCAAGTCAAGTGGCAAGTGATATTTGCGATAGCGAGTGAATAGAAAAAATATGTATGAAACTGTCAAATTGCAAGCTTGTCAAAATTTATTCTATTCACTTGCTATCGCAAATATCACTTGCCACTTGACTTGGGGGGCTGGTCGGATTTGGATGAAACTTTGCAGTAGGGTGTAACCTAACCTAACCTAATCAGAATGACACATAGGGTACTTTTTACCGCGGGAAAACTTCTCATTCCCACGGAAACCGACTTCTACGCGAACGGAGTCGCGGGCGGCCACTAGTATGTATACAAAGATACCGCTCTTCTAAGTACCTAAATTTAAATAAATACATGAATGCAGGATTTATTACTAACTAGCTTTAGTTAGCAGCTTCGCCCGCGTTTCCCTCGGGAACTGTACATTTTCCCAGGATTAAAAGAAGCCTATGGATTATTTCAGTCTTCGTCCAGATCCGTTCAGTACTTTTTGTGTGAAAGATAACAAACACAAACACAATCTTCCGCGTTTATTATATTACTAGGAAGTAGGATACCTATACGATCTAGATGTAGGTAGTTGAACGTTACAGATGCACTTTACCTTTACTATTTTATTTAAGTAATTTAATTTATTTTTTATTGCAAATGTAGATGATATGAACTAAACCTCTTTTATTTATTTGTATTTTTACTAACAAATTGTTTAATGGTATTGGTTATGTTCAAGTTAAAAGATTTGGTGATGTATGTATGTATCCTTTGGAACTGTAAAAAACAACTTTTCCAGCGAATTGGTAGTTGTATTTTTACATTTAGGCACAACACATGATTTCCTAGTAGTTGGGTTAGACATTTTTAAAAGTATTTAGGTTTAATTTAGACGACAAGTGCGCGCGACCGCCAGCGTACTGAGTGAGCCAGACCGAGCGAGTTGTGGTGTGACGTCACACCGCCACCGGCAGCCCGCGTCGTGCGGTAGCAACTTATTTTACTTATAAATCGGAAACTAATTGACGCATCGAAATAATTCTTTCACCAGTATTTTTTATTTTTGACAGAGAATACGAAGAGATAATAATCAAAATTTGTTAACATTCTCCATTAAAATTGAACTGATGTGCTATGAAGTCCTGCCAAGATGACAGCAGTGACATCTGAGTCAGGGAGATTCCTTTTTAGATTTTCTGGTATCAATAAGTTAAAGATCTTAACATTAAAATATACAAAAAAAAACGGTCAAAAGTTTCGATGCATCAAATAAAATCGATCAATTGAAAGTTTGACTTTTTTGCGCACGGGTAGTGCACTGTGCGCAGAAAAGTCAAACTTTCAATTGATTGATTTTCTGAATTACCTACTACTTTAACAAAACGATAAGGTATGAGGATGACGTCATAGTGCTTAGAGGCATGATCACGTTATGTTTGTTTTTTTCCAAATCGATCGATCGTTTCGTATGATCGTAATTTTGAACCTTAGCAAAAGTTGTTTTTGTAAGATGCAGTGGGGGGAAACTAAGAACAAAATATTTTTGTATGACCATCTGTGCAATGTTGCGGCAACATTATAGCACAATATTTGGAGATGCCATTAAAAAAAATATAGTAGAAAATGTTTAATGATAAAATTTGGTAATTCAAATTAAATTTGTATGCATTTAGTTTTTAAATTTAAATATCTATTTTATCTAACGAATGAAAACTTAATTTTTTATGTCAATGCCCATATATTTATGTTTTGAATGAAATAACGAAAGTATTGTAAGAAACCAAAAATTAGTATAGCAACACTGCACAAACATGTCCTCACTGTTTTTCCGGCGGGTCGTGTTTTTCTACATTTTTACAATTTTCTTGTGTAAAAGCTTTCCTAAGTGAGTTTACAGACGTTGAGTTGAGTATCTATTTATTCCTCCGTCTTACTCGTAACTTTTACATATTTTTTTTTTAGAATTGAGCTGTGATTTGAGATAGAGACTCCATTATTTTATGTTTGGTGTAAGTCTTACTGTGCTGTCGCTGTGATTTGAGAATTGAGATACATAGCTCGACTACCTACATTAACCCTTTGACCGTGGGCCAGCCTACTTTGTTGTTCATATACTAGATAGTCCATCACTTTCTTTGTGTGTCTTTCAATGTGGCCTGCTCAATCTCATTTTAGTCACAATGTATGTATAAGAGAACAGCATCTGTCAAGTTAATTTTTTTCTAATTTATTTTTTATGTTATGTTTTTTATGTTGTGCCTTCGTTATTTCAGCTGCCGAGAATGGGTTCGAGTTACAGGAAATGAAGACCTTTCTCATTTGCCTTTACAAAAATTAAACTCTGCAAAGTATATTTGCAGTCTTCATTTCAAGCCGAAAGATTTTGCTAAGTCGGGAAAACGGCTCAAGAAGCGTGCTCAACCTTCCCTTCATCTGACAGCACCTCCACTAAATGATTATCAATTAGCTCACTTTCCACTCCACCAAGGTGAGTTAGTTTATTAATAAGATATATATCTTTAAGGCATGGTAAAATGTAATTTAATGTAATGTATTGGCTGTTTCTGCATTGACATCTGTATACAAAGATTAAAAACATTTTTTAGCGCGAATGTAGCAGAATATAGTATGGTTGGTTTGTCTGGTACCTAGTAAGCTTAAGTACTAGTCTTGTTATCTGTAGTAGCAAGCATTTGATTTTTCTTTGTAATAACTTATTTTGACTTAAAAATAAACTCTATTGTTCCTACGTAGATAAAATCTTGTATGTAAATATTAAATAAAAATATTAAATTTATCCTACTGAAAATCCATGTACGCTGTTTTTCAGATTCTGCTCAAGTGAGTTTGCCTTTGTATTAAAAGAGGCAGTGGCTCGGGAAATAAACTCGTTGCTACAGTAGTTAGTACTACTTTAAATATTTATAATATTATTCTAATAAGTATTAATGATTTCAATTGTATTCTTGGTATAGTATTTCCAACATATCCTAATAAAAATGCGATATCCTTTGCAGATACCATTGAGACATATTTGCCCTCAACCAGCAGAGGAGAACAATGTAGCAGTACAGTGGCTGCATCTGGCCCATTATCTAGCACCAGCGCTGTAAAAAATGTTCAAGGTGAGATTTATTTTCTTAGTCAGATACTACTAAAGATGATTTTAATAGTATACTAGGAACAGTACATTATATCAGTCAGTAACAATGCAATATATTTTTTAGATTCTGTTGAGACACATAATATGCCCTCAACCAGCATAGTACAACAATGTAGCAGCACAGTTTCTGCAGCGGGCCCATTGTCTAGCACTAGCGCAGTAAAAAATTTTCAAGGTAAGATTTATTTTGTCAGTCAGATACTACTAAAGATTATTTTAATAGTATAGTAGAGTAGGTACACGTTTCTAAATTAGATGAAGTATGGGCGTTTTTCAAAAAACTTGACCCGTTACCGAACTGGAATGTTACTAACTGGAATAAATTTGCCTACATTTAACGTTACTAACCGGACGTTACGATACTACTTTTTATGACTTCACATCAAAATAATTCATATATATACACTAAAACTTATGATTTTATTATTCTTCAGTTATTTTTAGATACTTAATGCAAAACTTAAAATAATTTTAGAGTTAAAACAATAATATTTTCCTTTTCAAAATCAACTTCATAATCAGGACATACTTTTGTCAACACACTGCTGTGAACACTAAGTAACGGTAAATAACCGACAAATAGAGGCCCGAGAAAAAAACTGCCAACGATTTTAAACTGTCAAAAGCTAGGGCTGCCTCTTCAAAAACATCAGAATACTTATTTTTATTTAGAAATAGAAGAAAATCGTCGTTACTAACTGGGAATTCCGGTACAGCCAAAAGTCGTGGACAAAATAAAATTTGATTTATTTAATTATATTGATATAAGAACCGATTAAAAAACATTAAAAAACGTTATTTCCAATTGTTTTACCACACAAACCAAGTGATTTTAGTATGAGTATTTGAGAATATTTAGGAATAATGACACTCAAAGGTAGGAAGGTATGCGTGGGACATCGTTAAATTGTGGTACATGTAGTTACATTTTTATTTATTTTTTTAAGTTAAGAATTTATTTTTAATTATTATTCTGATTTAGTTTATTAGTGTTGAAATTTGCTATCGATTGCTATATTAAATATGATATGTTCACTTATTATTATCAAATAACATAGTTTTTAAGTCAGTGGACATGACCTTTTCGCTCTGGTCAAGTAATTTGAAAAATGCCCGTATATCAGTCAATAAAAATGCCATATCTTTTTCAGGTTCTGTTGAGACATATTATATGCCCTCAACCAGTAAAGGAGATCAGTCTATCAGCACAGTAACTGTGCTTGGTCCAGCTTCTAGTACCTGCATAGTAATTTTTAGCGCAAGAAATTTAAATGTGTAAATAAAATAATACTTCAACTAACATTGTTTGTTTACTTTCAAATAAATTATTAAATCAAATAGCAAATCCTATTCCACCCAGTCAATTACCGATATCGATTTTGTCGATGTTATGACATCACTATGTCGATATTATTCCTACTATGAACAGCACAACACTAGTTGTATACGTCAGTTTGACAGCTGTTAACGCTAGGTTGGCTAAAGATTGCATCGATCAGCATACAAAACCTATGTTCTAGGTTCCGACTCTTAAAACGTAGTGATTAAATCCTCTTTGGTAAGATGTAGTTTGAAAACAAACATAAATGATAGATTTAAATATGATAAACATAATTTCATCAGATGATAGCAGCAATCAAAGTGAAGATTTGCCTTGTGTAGTTTTATATTCCCAATGTATTTTACAATAGGATAAAGGTATCCTGATCTTTTAACAACTGGCTAACACTAAAGAAGCAAACTACCTACTTAGAAATAGTTTAAATAGATAAGGTACATTTTTGATTATTACCCACTTAGCTTTGTTTTATGTTTTATTCAGTAAACAGGCTCCATGTGCCAATATAGTGTGAAGGGAACCATATTTATTTCCAACTAGTGACTTGCCCACGCCCCGCAATGGTTTAATTTTGGCCGACTTGTTCACGAAAGATAGAATTTTCCTTACTTAAAAAACTGATTTTGAATGTTTTTGATTGTAAATTTAATTTTTAAAAAATTGTTATTATTAGAATACTGCATTAGAATATGTTAAGTGGTTTAGTAGACCAACATACAAACAGACACAATTAAATGTATTGATGCTATTATTAATGCTGATGCAGAACAAAAAAAGGAAAAATAGTGTTAGTAATATAAACTTTAATTGACAGAGTCTGCATCCAACGACACTGGACTAAAAATAAAAAAGCAAGACTTAAATATGGCAAATGAATTAGACAAAATCTACAAACCCAGCGAGTGCATGAAGGTAAATCTGTGTACAATAAAAATATATATTTATATTTCAAAACAGTTAAAACATATGTTCTTTTGTCTGTACAGTATATGAGTGTCGAAGTTCATCCAATGCTTGCCAAGCAGTGGTACTCAGCAGATTTACAGAGAGAAGTTATTGCAGCTGGTGCCCAAGTAAATATTGCATCGGATGTGTTTGACCCCGCTGTGGTGCTGTGGTACCGGCGAATACCTCAACAACTTACCAACCAAGATGGACAGGTATATTGTTTAACATTTAGAATGATTCATATTGAGGAAAACTTTTGCAATTAGACATTAATGTGTATAGTTAGTTAGGAAGGTTGGATTACAAAAGGAAAGGTACACTATTTTTTTTTCTAATATTTTAAAAGGCTATCATTATGATGTAAATATTTATCTCTTTTCACATATGTTTAAAATCAATCATTTTACATTCTAGGTAGAATTAACCCCATCCAGAAAGCGTTGCGGTCATGCCCTGTACGTAGCAACTGTTGATGATATTGAAGGATTTGTCCACTTGCACACTTTGTCTTCACACATTGGGGGGATTCGGGAAACGGTTGGATGTAAACTGACACTAGTCGTATTTGGTTCCAAAGAATATTTTAAGTTAGTTTCAGCCCATCTTATATAAAAACATGTTTTGTTTAATTTGTTGATTATGTTTATCTATTAATTTTTCTTTGATATTTTGCTTATAAGGCTAGGGTAATATGTAATTGGTTTTGTTTGATTTTAGGGTATCAAAAAGAAAAACAAAAAATAGCAAACGAAAACTAATAACAGAAATTGACTTAGAAATGGCCGTAACAGGTATGTGATTTTGCTTTTTCTTAAATAAAAAATTCAATTTCTAATCTTAAATGTCTTAAAATAAAACTTAGTCCAAATTTAAAAAGAGTTTTCTTTTGATCTATTTTTTTTATATAAGCAGGAACTAAATATATTTATTTATGTAATATTTTATGCATTAACTTATGCATGCAATTTGTTTCTTTCAGACCTGTTAGTCACAGCCCGGTGTGATGCTATATTAGTTAACACTCCAAATGAATTAGCACTTCACATTGTGCAATTCACGAAAGCAATAGCTGAGGAACCATACAAGTATGTATCAAGCGATTTGGCTTTTTTTGTTGCACTTTTCAGTCGCTGTTTCGTAAACAAACCTATAACGAAAAAAACAAAGTACTCTGAAATACCATCAGTGTATTACCAATCTTATTAGAATCTTATGAGGTTCTTTTAACAGAACCCAAGATTTACCTTGCTTATTTTAAAATACAACATGCGCTTGAGTTAAACTGTGTTCCTACGGTGCACATAACTACGCACTATTCACAGATCCATGCTTGAAAGAAGGTTTAATTTTGCTACTAATACACTGTACTTTTAAACTGATTCTTGACACTTTTTTGTAATGAAATTTATCTTATCGTAATTTATACAAAATTGGTTTTTGTTATAGACGATTTAAACGTCAGGCGGATGAACAAGCAGAGTTCTACATGCGCGGTGTCAATAAAAACTGTGTGCCGGTCGACAAAGATGGTAATATGCTCGTCTTCTTTACACAGTAAAAAGCTGAATTTCTTGCTAGTCCAAGCAAAAGAGCTACCAAGAGTTTTTCCTAACTAAATAAATAAGTCATTCTGCTGTATTCTTTTAAGTTCATATATTACTCACTTGTCAAACTTTATTCCCTGTCGTTAAATAACTTATTAATATTCAATTAAATATGTATTTAATAAGGTAATGGCGTAAGTCGTCTCTGGCAGCAGATGGTAGCAATACTTCCAGCGTCGAGTTTAGAAATATCTAGAACAGTCTGTGCCAAATATCCTACACCAAAGGAACTATACAACGTAAGTATAACCTTATTTTATTACTAGTGGCCGCCCGCGTCTCCGTTCGCGTGGAAGTCGGTTTCCCGTGGGAATGAGAAGTTTTCCCACGGTAAAAAGTACCCTATGTGTTATTCTGATGTATAACCTATATTACTGTAAAGTTTAATCCAAATCCGTCCAGTAGTTTTACGTGAAAGAGTAACAAACATCCATACATCTATACATACGTTTATAATATTAGTAGCATAAGATTAGTTCGAACTGTAAATAGTAATGACAAATTGAGCTTTAATTTGGTTAACGAATAACACGCTTTTGTTATTTACACTGTAGATTTTACAACTTCGTATGTATACAGGGTGTTTGGTGCTACATTAGCAATATGGGATCATACATACCTATATTTAAATTTTAAAAATCTTACCTTAATGTGAAACATAAAACATAGGATTAAGACGGTCATAATTTATGACGCAGAATTATTTAAGTATATCAAAATTCCGAAAATAAAATATGATAAGTGATGTTTAAATTCTTTACATGGTGTGCTTATGTATTCAGCAATGCATATTTAAATAAAATACTGCATCTTAACTCTGCTGCTGAACTTTGCAAGAGTCTTTAGGTTCCAAGTCTTTCTTCCTACCATCAAATGATCAATGCTATGTTCCAACTGCTTGTTTACATCTTAAAATATGTTTTCCATCAGGCCTGCCAACCACGAGGCAGTGTGAACACCCTCGCCAACATACCGGTAAGTAGAACCGCGGTCCCCGGAGCCAAGTCGCGGCGGCTCGGGCCAGAGTTCGCTCGGAAATTACGCACGCTCTTCACAGAAACCGATGGAAATGTGGTGTTAGATTAGTTCGGGAAGTTTCGGGTAGGTTCGGGAACGTTCGAGAAGTGTGGTGACGCGTTCTGTGTTTGAATGCAACTGTTTTATTTTAATATGTATATACAGAAAACAGTAAAATTAAGCGTGGATTATGAATGAAACTGTATTAAGTATGTACTAAATATCTTAATTTTAACCATGTGAAATTAAGCATGGTAATTGTTTTGTAAATTTAAGATCGGTTTCGTCATCAAAAAAGGATGTTTGAAATATTGTTTGATATCTTCATCATGTTTTAAAGTTATTATATTTTTTAAAATTAAAGACTGATTGTGTATTTAAGTACGTAGTTTCTTAAAAATGATTCTTTAATTTTGTTTAACTGTAAAATAAATGAATTAAAAAATATAAAGAGGATTTATATTTTTTCCTTTATTCGTAGATGTAGGGCCTGCATCAGGATATGGGGCAGACATTTTGATTACCTAGTTGCTCTAAATTATTCCAATGTGTTTGCAATCAATATCAATTGAAAATCATATTTTTTTAGTTTAATTTTTTTTTAAATTTTGCTAGTACTAAATATATATCCCATTTTACACACTAATACCATTAGTTCAATATTTTTTCATTACAATAACGACATATTACATCTTTTTAGAAACGTCACTAAACCAGGAATATTTTTTATTTACACCAGAGTTGTTCAAAGATTAACATCAAAATATTTCTTCAGAAATTTTACACAAAACAATAGTTTAACATTATTTTTTGAGAAAAATACTCCAGTAAGGTACTTTATTTGGTAGTTATTCACTGATGCGGTTAATATTAATTATTTAAGTACAGAAATAATGATGATTTTAAGTGATTTGACCTCGTTACGAGTAAAAATATGATATCAGTCAAAAAAATATGAAGTTTTTTTTTAAACGCGATATTTCCCTTTATTGCCCGTGGTCCGATCACGGAGTTCTACTGATCGAACCATGGGCAATTTTTTTTGGCAGTGGTTCGTTCAATCGAACCACAGGAAATTTTGATTTACCATAATCCTATCGATAGGACTAAGGGCAACTGTGTTTGCCCGTAGTTCTACTAACTAAAATGAGTAATGATCCTCTTTGTATGTAAACTACACACAGGAAATTAGATTGATAAAAAATAAATCATACTGACATTGTTGTTGACATTGTTAATTAGTTTTCTCTATCCTAGACCAGTGTAAACTGTGTTATTAACAATGGAAAACGATTTAGATAGTGATATTTGTTACATTAATAGAAAAGGCGGAACAATACTTTTATTTGAGGATTGCCAGTATTATAAAATGCGACAGTATAAAAATGGTTCAGCTGTGTGGCGTTGTGCTAATTATAAAAAACAGAAATGCACGGGTACAATAACGCTTAACAAGGTAATTTTTCTTACTGGCTGTTCATAAAAAAAGAAGTGCACTTGAAACGAGATGTAACCTAAACAACTTTCTATTTTCAGGAAAATATTGTACTTAAACATAAAATTCACCAGTGTCTACCTAACAAGGCCAAAAATGTTATTGATAAAACTTTATTTAATTTAAAAGCAACTGTTAAAAATTCGGATCGCCCTATGCCTCAGTTGTATAATGAAGCGATTGCAAAACTGGAAGATTCAGGCCTAAATTTTATTCAAAATATACCTTCTCTTTCTAGTATTCAACATTGTCTGTATAATGATGGCATGCAAAATTAAATAGATCATTAAATAAAAATACGGTAACATTGCAACGACTTTTGTCAATTTTACAAAAATACGACAAGCAATTATAAATTTAAAGTACGGAATAAACAAGAAAAATAGGTCAAAAATATCGATTCAAAATGATGATTTCATTATGCAAATCCAAATGCAGTTACTTAATGCCGAAATAAATGTTGGGCATGCATTAGACAAGTTGCGTTAAGATATAACTATATATACACGCAACTTGTCTAATTTGCCTTTGCCCAACATTTTACTGTTTAAGTTTTAAAAAGATTACAATAAAAATTTGATGTATGTATTGTTTGTTAAATTTCTTTTATAACATTAAAATAAAAATAATAGTCGTTCCATAGGAAAAAATATTCATCTTGGTCCTACTCAATCAGTAGATCTACTACCAATATTAGTAAAAGAATGGTTCGATTGAACGAACCACTGCCAAAAAAAATTGCCCATGGTTCGATCAGTAGAACTCCGTGATCGGACCACGGGCAATAAAGGGATATTTCTAGCATTGTAAGGGCCACTTGCACGTAAATATCGAGTTAATTAAATAACTCGGGGTTTGTTAGCTCAAGGTTAATAGAATACGTTTTTAACTCGAAGCTTGTCCTGCACAAACTGAAATTAATCCAGGGTTTACTAATGTTAGATCGATATATTTGGACAGCAATAGGAAAATGGAATCTAACGTTGAAATCTTTGTATTTATCCGAATGGGAAATAAAATAGAATTTTACACACGATGCGAATAGAAAGTTTTATTTCCAAATTGACATAACAACTAGAAGCTCCATGGCAACCCTCATCGACGACATTGCTATGTGTATTTTTTTTTTTATCTCTATCACTCCTCCTCACATAACTAGTGGAGTCCCATGGCATTCTTCAGCTTCATCATCCTTGGACTCGGTAACGCTTTTGTTAACAAGTCCGCCTCCATATCTTCAGTTGGCATGTACCTTACATATATCAAGCTATCTTGGATACAGTCTCTTATGAAGTGTAGTTTGAGATCTATATGTTTCGACTTGGAAGTAACAATCGGATTTTGACATAGCTTCAAGGCCGCTTGATTATCATTTAGTATTAAAACACTCTTTTGATTAATACCCAAGTCATTGAAAAGGGCTCTCAAATGAATAGCTTCTTTGGCAGCTTCGGTCAGAGCTATGTATTCGGCTTCGGCTGTTGATAGTGCTATACTTTTCTGTTTTCTACATGCCCAACTTATTGTGGCACCTGCATATTTAAAACAATAACCAGAAAATGATTTGCGGTCTACTTTGTTTGCACCCCAGTCGGCATCGGCCAAACCGTACAGATTTTCTTCCGTCTTCCTAAATCTTAATCCAATATCTTTTGTGCCTTTCAGGTATCTTAAAACACGTTTGGCACTTTTGAAATGTGTCTCATTATAACAATCATTAAATTGTGAAAGATAACTGACGGCAAAAGCAATGTCAGGCCTTGTAGCCACAGCCAAAAACATTAACATCCCAACCAAATTTTTATAAGGCAAGTCTTTACCTTCTTCCTTATTAGGCTCTCGATGTAACGCAATACCTGGCTCTATCGGTGTCGAGACAGCTTTGCATTCTTCCATATTAAACTTCTTAAGCATGTCATTTATTTTCTTTGTTTGTTTGACTATAATCTCTTTTTCTTTTAATTCTACTTCCATTCCGAGAATAGTCTTTGGCTTACCCAAATCTTTCATTTCAAATTTGCTATTCAGCATCTCCTTTATCTCTTTTAGTTTCTTTTGACTTGAGCAGGCAATTATCATGTCATCAACATAGATTCCAATTAAAACTCTGTCTCCTCCTTTCGTGTATTTATAAACACAAGGATCAGCTTTGGATGATTCGAAACCTATATTCTTTAATTCGAAATCAAGCTTTTTGAACCATTGCCTCCCTGCCTGCTTAAGTCCATAAAGTGCTTTCAATAATAAACATACCTTTTCTCCATTAATATTTTTCAGATCTTGGAGAATTTCTTTAGCTTTTTCATAAATTGTTAAGTCGTCGGATTCTGATTCCATCACTAATATCTCTCTAACATATCTTTCAACATAATCAGGAAGTTTCATATATATTTTCTCTTCAAGACTTCCATTAAGGTATGCTGTAACAACATCCATTTGATTTAGATGTAGTCCTTCTTGAATAGCAATACCAAAAATTGTCCTTATAGAACTTAATTTAGCAACTGGTGCAAATGTTTCATTATAATCTTCACCAGGTCGCTGTGTGAATCCGCGTGCCACAAGGCGTGCCTTTTTTATTGTTTTATTGTCTGGGCTCATTTTCTTTCTTAAAACCATTTTGTAGTCAATTACTCTCATATTTTCTTCTCTTTTAACTATTTTCCATGTACCATTTTTTATGTGTGATCGTAATTCGGATCTTATTGCTTCACTCCAATCATCATCTTGGTCATCACCATCAGACAGAAATGATATTTCAGATGCAAGCTGACTTTCTTCTAAGTCTCCTCCTGTCTCGTAATCCTTTAACCAGGTAGGCTGTCTGACATTTCTTTTTGGTCTTTCTTGTGTCTTTGTTTCAATTGCTTCAACAAAAGATTCTTCGTCTGATGATGATTCTTCATTTGTGATGTCAGGTACAGGTAAAAACTCAGACTTTTTTGATACTACTGACGGAACTTCTTTAGCTATATCAGAACTCTTTCTATTTATTACTTCTAAGTCTATTTCTTTGTTAAGGTTTTTCTTTTTACCTCTTTTTGTTGTTCCTATCTGTTTATTTTTCTCTTTTTCAGGTTTGCGCTCCGAGTTTTCAATAACGTCATAGTAGTTTTCAGCTTCTTCATAATACATTTTGTTTAAAATCTTAACATCTCTGCTTATTATTACAATATTTCTTTCAGGAATATAAATTCGATATCCTTTAGCATTCTTAGCATATCCAAGAAATACGCCTTCTTCAGCTTTTGCGGATAATTTTCCCTTTCTTCTTTTCTTTAGAACAAACGTTTTACTGCCAAAGATGTGCAGGTGGTTTCCTGATGGAATTCTGCCTGTCCATTTCTTGTATGGTGTATCCCCCTTCAAAGCTTTCGCTGGACTCCTGTTAATAAGATAATTAGCTGTATATACAGCTTCAGCCCATAAGTATTTCGGGGTGTTAGCTGCTAGCATCAAGCATCTGGCTTTTTCCATCAGGGATCTATTTTTCCGCTCGCTGATTCCATTTTGTTGCGGAGTATATGGTGTACTTAGCCTTCTTTGGATACCATGCAACTTCAGAAAATTGTTGAACTCTGTATTCACATATTCTTTTCCGTTGTCGGTTTGCAAATTCTTAATCTTTAGGCCAGTGTAATTCTCTACATTATTTTTATACTCCTTAAATTTTTCAAATACTTCGTTTTTCTTTGCTATGAAGTAAATACAACAGTACCTGGTGAAGTCATCAATGAATGAGACGTAATATTTTGATCCAGCCATCGACTCATGTTCAAATGGTCCACATACATCACTATGAACTATTTGTAAGGGTTCAGATGTATAAATACTCTCGTGATGTGGAAATGGTTGACTTGACATTTTTCCTTTTATGCAGGTTTCGCAATCATTTAACTTTTCGTCACCAAGATCAAGCCCATACATCAACTCTTCTTTAGCCATCTTAAGCAAATCTCTTTCATTTATGTGGCCAAGTTTCCGATGCCATTGCATTATATTGCTTGTTTTTCCAGACACGGGAGTAAAGTTTGCTGTATCTTTTGTTTTGTCAAATTCCAGGTAATAAAGTCCGTTGTTTTTCTTTGCTGTCAGTATGACAGTTCCATCTTTTTCAATAATGTACGCCTTTTCTTTTTCAAACACAACCTTATTCCCTTTTTCAGTTATCTTTGCAACTGACATTAGGTTAGTTGTCAAGTCGGGGACAAATAATGTGTCAATCAAATTATATTTATCTTTTTGCTTTGACATTTTTACCTTCCCTTTTCCTTGTATGGTTGTCGTATGTTTATTTGAGGCTAAGTTTAAAACTTTGGATTCAAACTTTATATTTTCAAACAAGCTTTCTTCACTACAAATGTGTGACGTACAGCCGCTGTCAAGGCACCATAAGTTTTCTTGTGACATTTCTGCACCAGTCTTCAGACAAACATTGAAATTTTTTTCAGATTTCTTGTCACTTGAATTTCTGGATGCATTATTATCTTTATTCTTTTTACTCCAACATGTCAGTGTAGTATGCCCCTTCTTTTTACATTTTTGACAGTATCTTCCTTTTTTACTGTAGTAAGCTTCTTCGTTTTCGTTCGTGTTTATGTTTTTCCTCGCTTCGCTCTCTTCACATATCTTTATTTTTAATTCTTCAGGTTTTGGCAAATTGTCTCGATTTTCTACTGCAATACGAAAATTTTCATATGAAGTAGGTAGGCTATATAACATCATTATGCTTAGCAGGTCAGGATGTAAGTCGACGCCCATGTCAGCCAGCTTGTCAACGATGTCCATGAAATTATTTAGGTGATCACGAACATCTTCTTTATCAGCCTTTTTTAAAATAAGCTGCTTCAATAAGGTGGCTTTTCGAGCAGGACCCGTACTTTGATAAATACCTTTTAGTTTTAGCCATAATTCTCTCGAGGTTACACAACCCTTTACTTGTTTTAGTTCAGATGGTGAAATAAGAAGCAAAAGTTCTGATCTGGCCAGTAAATCATTTTGTAAAAACGTACTTTTTTCTTCTTTAGTTTCGGGTTCTTTAATTTCGCCGTTGGTGTACTTCCATAATCCATTTTTTATTAACACTGCCTGAGCTTGGACACTCCAGGTATCATAGTTTCCTTTTGAGAGGGCTTCTATTCTATAGGAGGATGAAGTCATTTCTCATCGCTCTGCTACCATTTGTTAGATCGATATATTTGGACAGCAATAGGAAAATGGAATCTAACGTTGAAATCTTTGTATTTATCCGAATAAGAAATAAAATAGAATTTTACACACGATGCGAATAGAAAGTTTTATTTCCAAATTGACATAACAACTAGAAGCTCCATGGCAACCCTCATCGACGACATTGCTATGTGTATTTTTTTTTTTATCTCTATCAACTAACCCAAACATTTTTTTCTATATGTTAGCAATCCTGCATGTCAAACAAAAAGTCATTTACTCTGCTTATATCCGACCAAATTCAAAAAAATTTATGATATATGAATAATGTATTAACATCTCTTTCAAACATGAGAGGTTTTGATAAGTCTTGTTCATTTATCAAATATGAACGTGACGCAGTGTTTTGGCCGTATTTGAGTATGTCAATTATGTTATTGTTTACATAAGGTCAAATAAAATTCCTACATCTATAATTATTTTAGTTTTGTGCTACCGCTAGGCTGTGTTAATCTTCGTAAAATGGAGAAGAAAACCAGAGTACGAGGTCCAAAAAAAATAAGAAAACTGATGGCTCCAATCTGCTGCAAAAGCAAGAGGCGTGGACAAAAGTAAATGAAGAATTTAATGCCATAACTTCTGGCCAGCATCAAAGCAGAAAGCACAGAACAAAAAATTTGTTCTATGATGGAAAGTCTACAGATGAATTACGAAAATTTGAAAAAGAAGGCGAAGAAAAATGTTACAGATGCTAAAATGAATATTCCACGCAAATCAGAATTCGGCTATATGAGAAGCAAAACATGCGTATAATTATTGTTAATGGAACATATTAATGCTGATTTAAATAAAACTGTTTGTATCGGAAAAAATCAATTTCTTATAAGTATACATAATAAATAGGTAGGTACAAAGGTGTGTTATGCAGTTTCATCATTAAGTTAGTATCCAATGATTAATATGTGCTCAATTTTGTTTATTAAATAAATAACATTTTCCTTTTCTAATCGAAAGCTCAACTCTCCTATTAAAAAAATCTGAACTTATGTAGTCAATAATTTCCTCGTCATCATCAGAAAACAAAAAGTCATTCATTAATGTATAAAATAAATAGGTCTACCCAACTTCTAACTTTAAAATATAACCTTTAACACAGAGTTAGTCATTTAACCCTTCAACTTCGGCGGTTTAATTATTTAATTAATTAACTCGTGGTTATGTCTTACCTCTTGGCAGTGCAAGTAAAATAAAATATTTAACCTCGAGTTAGGGCTTAACTCAGAGTTTCATTATTTAACTCTGGAACGTGCAAGTGGGCCTAAGGGTTATAATTTTTTTAAATTACCACCCTGTATAGTTGTGAAGTAACTTCAAAGATTTCATCAATTTTGAACACAAAAGTCACACAAATTATGTTTATGCATTCTAAATCACATTTTTATATTTCGGCAATGAATAACACGAGTTCTTCCTGTCATGCACCAGTTTACGTTTAATTAATAGCAAAAGAAATAAAAAAAAACAATAATCTAATATCTTTAATTTCAATAAATTTATTAATATGTATTTATTATATCGTAAGAGTTTGTTTATGTTTAAATTTGTTTTTCCCTTTTTATCATATCACACAGCTTTCTTAATTTTAACTCTCGAAAGCTAAGTCTATTTTATTTCTCTCAGTCTAGAGTTAGAAATTGGCAAAACGACCTTTACAATGTGTAAATATTTTGGGAGAACAGTTTTCTTTATGTATTGATCTAACAAGATTATGGTGTCATAATTTTTATCGTCTTTTTATTCCATGTGTTATAATTATAGAGCTTATTCACCGAATAAAAGCAAATTTTCGTTATATTTACACAGAATCGATTGATTTATCAAACCACGTGGACACCTCTTGGCAGAGCCAAAACAGGCCAGTGAACCATAGTAAATGAGCAATCATTTGTGAGGGTATAATTCTCTTGACAAACAATCACTAGGATTGTCAATGTCAGAAACAATTATTTTAAACTAAAATTTATGTTGCATTAGGCGTAGGTACTTCAATCGTTCGGCGATTATAAAAACAGTAAAGTAGTATATTTTATTGATTGCGGACTCACTGAGGCATAAGTAACACAGCACAAACTTGAGACGAGTTTTAAACACGGTTATTATGTTCAAGAAATGTCTAACTACAACTCTGAGTTTACTGACGTTGTTTTGAATATAGACGATCGGAAACACTTTGCTGCTGCAAGTGAAATTAAAAGTAGTGAATACAGCAATGTCTGATACAAAAGCCCTTTTAATCGATTTGAACACATTTCCAAGTTTCAACTTTGCTGTTCTTTTTCCGTTTTATTAAATTTGTTAACCCTATATCATTTTTGATTTAGAATATAAACCCGAATAACGAACAGCAAAATTAAAAAAGACTATCGTTTATTTAAAACACTAATTTTATTAATTTAAGTATTCTAATTGGACTCATATTCACTACGGGTTCACGGTTCATTTTTCCTCGACAGTCCGGTAGTTGGAAACACTAGTGGTATCTTCTTTCACGTCAGCGGGCGGCGCCTGCGACTTGTTTCTCGGCAGCAAGAATGACAGCAAACAGCAGACTGTCGAAAAAAGTTTGTTACATACGCTTTATGATTATAGATCTTTGTTATGTTTTTTTATCTCCATTAGTTGCAGTAAGCACTTGTGTTATAGGTACCCCATAATGAACTAGGGGAGAATCTAGTTACACTCAGATACGAGCCAATATCGAAAAATCATTTTTACGAAATTGGCCCGACCCGGGGATCGAACCCGGAACCATCCCCGCTTAGCAGTCCGGTATATATACCGCTGCACCACAAAGGTCGTCGTTATACCCTTATTATAGGAAAGTAGGTCAAGGGTTAACAGAGCACTGACAGATTATTTTAAACATAAAGCCATTGATGGATTAGTTACATATTGCGCGCAAAAATAACGTCATTAGGAAACAGTATACAGGGTGAATGTGTCGGGCAAAAACTTAATTGGTGTGTTTAGGCCACCTTCAACGATATTTTTTAAAAACGATTTTTTATTACTTTCAACTTACGTATTAATATGCCTCCAAAGAAGTAGAAGGTAGCCTCGCAGGCTACGTTGAACATGACGCCGGCAACGTTGGCGCCCATGATGGAGCCCATACGACCAAACATCATTGTTAGGTTTATTGACATCCCTCTGCAAACAAAACACCCTTTAATTTCAAGATTTTTTTGAAAATTTTATATAAGTAGTGAAAATTCGAACTCAAAGCAATAAATCTTCGTTGTCATTTTACATATTCCTAACCGAACGTATAAGTTTACGCGTGGTACTATCGTAGCAAGCTGGTAATTTTATCTGCAAATAAGAAAGTTAAAAATACGAGAGTGCAACTAACAAAGTCCCAGCGATATCCTGTACATTTTTTTTCTCTATCAGTGATCTAGCAATTCTAAACTCTACCAAGTAGCTCACCTCAAATGCGTAGGGAATATTTGAACAGCGAACGCGTTGACGCATCCGATCCCGACCGCCGATATCGGCAGCAACGACAGCAGCGCTGCGAACACCATCCCGTTGTTCACGAAGTTGATTGAAATCAGGAACATTCCCGTCACAAAGAATATGATCACTAGAAGTGACTTCTTGCCGACGAATTTGACGGAGGTCGACGCGGCGACGGCGACGATGGCACACACCACGTTGGCTACGGAGTTGATCATGAAAGTTACGGTGTCGATTGTGTCTACGCACTCAGTGACTTCACCGGGTTTCTGAAAATTCAGAGTACCTATAAATATTTGATTTGTGATTGGGGTAAACAGAAAGCTTTAAGGTACTTTACAGCTTCTTAAACCGAAATAACATTTGCAGCGTTTGACTGCTTGTGGTCTATAATCGTTTAGCCTTTTAATGCATGTATAATGATGACTTGTGTAAAATACTAACTACTTACATTACTTCATATGTTTTTTAAATAAATATTCGCTTTTAATGCCTTTGCCACATAAAAATCCAAAAATTGTATGTAACTAAACGTAACTGATCAACGGTCAATTTAATAAAGAATGACCACGCTTATACTTACAACAATAAATCTCTGCTTTATAATAGAGCATGCAGTGCTCTGTTCATCTGTGTTGCTCAGTACTCTATTGACCACATCTGGAACCCACATCGCCAAGCCGTTCAATCTAAAACACATACCAGGAAGTCATGATCTAATCTAATATTACGACATTGCCTGCAAAAACACGTAAAGTGGCCTACTCGGAAGTATATGTGCGTAACGCATAATCAAGATATTTTTTTCGTTTTAATTACTAAAAGTACATAGCGATTGTGTCGCGTAACAAATGACCTTTGAATTAATTAGGCGAACACCCTTTAAGTAGGTGCGTTACCATGTCTCTTCCATATTGATTTTTCCTCGTAATAAGTATAATTTAAATAGGTACCTACGTAAAACCTGTATCGAAGTTACGATTACATTTTTCCTTAAAGGCATTGAAACAGTTACTATTATGTACTTGGTAATATAAGTTTGTAAAGATGTATTTTAAAATTTACTTATTAATAATTACTCATATTTAACTCACGTGGCAAAGATTCCAAATAACAAGAAACCATTCAAAGCCAAGTATTGTACGTATGGAGGCTTCAGAAGTGGGAGCGATTGATTCTTGAGGGACGTCAAGAAACTAATATCCTCTTTTTTCCTCTCATCGGTAACTTCCAAGGCTTTGACCTGAAAATAGTAGTTGTTCCAATTAATAAACATTTACTGAGTTTAAACCCAAATTATTGCATGAGCCACTAATGAGCAGGGAACGTGATGATAATGATATTTATAAGTTAACTTGACCATTTAGGGTTAGGCTATGGAGTTGTTACTTAAGGGAAAGATTATGTCTTTTATTTGTCCTTTACCATAATCTGTTCTCCTACCAACTACTTACTGGATACTCCTCTGGTTTCCGTCCAGTGTTGCCAGCGTATATAACCTGTAAAGTCTTCAGAGCTTCGTCCGTCCTTCCTTGAGAGACAAGATATTTTGGACTCTCTGGCCCCTTGATAAGTAACAAAGCGCAGATGATGAAGCCAGACGCGTATAGAATGGCAAGCAGTCTCCAAGAACGAAAATAGAATGATCCGAAGTCCACGGAGAAATCGAGAGGCAGGATAAGCCAGGCAATCACTGAAATTATGAAAATAAACGAAATTAAAATCTGTTAGTAAATCTGTCAATAATTGATGTACTTTGGAAATATTCTAGTAAGTTCAAATCGTTTCTACTCGTATCGGATTAAATATTTCAGTTAAGTAAGTATATTATGTGCATGGTACAATAATATGTATAAAATGTTTACTTGTTTTTAAGAAATTTTGTAACTATCACCTAAATCAAAAGCCAAATAAAAATCGGGAACATGAGTACACGATTTTTAGCAACTTTACAACTGCATAATTAGTTCCACCTGCAGTCTTACGTATCACCGTTAAGCGGCGAGCAAACATTCAGAGCTAAGTATATATTTTGATTTATTATCTTCGCAAGCTTATCTTTCAGTTTCATTAGTAGTCTCTGACGTCGACAATGCTTTACAATCATTTTCTTCACATTTCCATATATTTTGGTAACCTTCTTTCACTAAGTTGAAAATTTGACTAAGGATTGCAAGCGTCTTACATGGCACTAAAGCAGATCCCAGAGTCTGCACAGCGTTGCATACAGTGAGAGAAGTGTCACGGTAGCTCTGCGGAATCATCTCTCCAAGGTATGTGTAAGGTATTGCCGCAGGACACGTCAGACTGGAAGAAATACACTAGGTATATAGACAAACTGATAAGTAGTTTATAATAAGAATAGGTAAGATCATGGTAAGATCTAAGAGGTGATGAGTGCATTGAACGCCAAAAAAGTTAGTATAACCTCCATATTTTTGAACGTACCTAGTTGAAAGTACATACCTATATAAATTAATCACCGTATGTGTGATTGTAGAATCAAATGATTAAAACTTGTCGGAAGTTAAAGGTTACCGAGAAAATACCTTTATCCTGTTACGTAAACAATAAAAAATGAACTCTATGTGTGAACTCGCAAAATACTTACATAGGTAACAAAACTGAATGCTACGAACAACTCACGAACTTCGATCGGCTCGCTATTTCATAAGATTATTTCATTTAAACTTTTTGTATATTAATTGAAAGTAAACACAACACCCTTGTAGACATCTTCGTTAATTAATTTCAAAAACTAAAGAAATCCTAAAGAAGTCATGTCCCCAATTTGCTTCTCAGCTTCACGGCTTGTTTACCTATGCTGCAGCAAATAATATTTCAATTTTCTGATAGCGCTCTAATAATCTAATCTAAGCTCGCTCATTTATTGCTCGCTCATGCTTTATTAATTAAATTACCTAAAGTGTTTACGATGGAGCTCTTTAATAAACGTACAAATCAACGCGAATAACCACTTTTATATACTTATTTTATACCTACTATGTACGAGATGCCTTACCATATGGCACAAAGAAACTTGAACACAGTGAAGCTGATCATTTCTGGCATGAAAGCAGCGGCGACGGCAAACACCCCCGAAGCCAGGGAGCTGTACATCAGCACGTACTTGCGGCCCATGGTGTCCACCACGAAGCCCCATGGGAATGACGTTATCACGATCGCTAGAATAACATAGCCACTTTTTTTTTATGGTAAAAGTAATACCCTATAAAAAGGTAAAAAGTAGCCTTGTCCCAAGATCAAGTCTAATTCTGTACCAAATTTCATCAAAATCGGTTAACTATTAAAGTTAAGGCGCAGACATTAAAAGTTACTTCCGGATTTATAAAAAGTAACTATGAACATAATAATAATAACCTATAGGTGATGGTGAATTTTTGTGGCCTTCCTTAAATGACGTCACACGGTCAGGGGTCGAATGGGAGATTAATAAAGATGGACATTGCGTGACATGGCGAGGGATGGGTCACAAGCTTCATGACGTCACATGAATAAAAAAGAACTGATTAGTTCGTTAGCATGTTTGACACATATTAGACACAGGAGAGTTTTATTATTCGTAACCATCGTTTAGTAAGGTCTGTTGGAAAACAAGATATAAAAAAATCTAATATCGTGATACCTACACCAATCATGGAAAATTTCTGAGCATGTTACCTAAGATACATAAGACCAGTAGGCGTACTTAGATGACCTAGGTGCTTTAAAAAACATGCCGAACCTTGAAATTTAACTTTTATTTCGACAGATTTTACTGCGGTAATAAAATTGGTAAAATTTTACTGTCGTACTAAAATTGTGGTATCTAGGTAGTTTATATTTCCGTAATAGGCATGATGACTGTGAATAAAATACACGAAAATTATGCTACCATCTAATGGAACGTAAATAAAATAGTAAAAAATAACAAGGTATTATTATAATTAAAGCGAGATTAATTAATATTTTTAAAAAATAAATCTACAAAATACTACAGTCCGCCATGATATTCTGAACGCCAATCAGAGCGAATGACGTCACTATTGAGCATGGTTCCCAACTTAGGGGTTTTCCCCCCAAATTTAGGGGATAAATTAGTGGGATGGGATTTTTTTTGATTTTGTTTTTATTCTAAAAATTAACAATTTAGTTTTTTCTTATTGCTTTTTTAAAAATAGTCAGAAAAATAATTTATTTTTACTAAAATAATCGGTTATAGATATTATACGACCGTGCAGATTCCTTCTAAATCTTGAAGTTGGTAGATCTACCTACTTTTCGAATTGAGTTTGGTCAGAAACTACCAACTTTTAGAGTCGTACGGAAGGATTTATAAAAATTCGAGTTGGTAACACTGCTCAAGAGTGACGTCAAAATTGACGCCATGACACTTTGGAGCGTTTTAGTGGGAATTTTAAACATAAAATTTTAAATTGATTTTTTTCATATAAATCATGCTTTTTTTTCCGAAATATGATATTTTTTACAATAAGTATATATTTCTGAATATGATACAACAGTTTTTCAAAATCTGTCATCATGCCTATTAAGTGGGTAACAAGCATAGGTAGGACATACCTAATAATTTTCAAATGTTTGATTAATATGTTTTTTTTCCAAATACCTACTCATTCCAGCAATTAATTTCCTATGCAAAATTAACAATTTATTTTAGTAAGTTAACGTAATAACATTAAATATGTAACAAACCTAGGTGTTAATTGCTTAGAATTCTGAAGTCGACATTAATGAATCATTTTAACACGAATTTAATTAACGCAACCTTTTAAATAGAGGAAATACTTAGTAGGAGTTAAAAAGTTACTCTTTTTTACGGAAATCGTTAAAATCATATCTACCTACACTTTTATTCTTATGAATCTTCTTCAATAACATACCTAGTTATCGTTTATCATTTTTTTTAATAAAAGACTAGCGACCCGCCCTCGCTTTGCAATGGTGTTATTTTGCGCGACTTGTTCACGATACCTACGTTGAATTTCGGCTAGCTTAAAATAACTTTTTCTGAATATGCTTTATTTACAAATTTAAATGAAAAAGTATCTAAAAGATAAAACCCACGTTAAAATCCGTTAAGTGGTTTAGGAGGAGTAAGCGGACAAACATACAAACTGACAGAATTAGCGACTTGGATTTATACTATTTTATGATTATGATAATGATATGCAGTAGTTCAAGGCAATATATAATTAAACTTTGTGTTCGTTACTTTAGCATGACGGTTTCTTCTTAGAATCTTTTGTTAGTAACTATTAAATTTATGCATTATTTAAGTGTACCAAATAAAGATCCGAATATACAATGCCTTTTGAAACAATTACATATGGATCCTGCAGAGAAGAATCTTAATCAAAATTATATTTGTACACATTTACAAGAAATTAATTATTAAATATGTTTCATACAATTTAATATTATTGCCTTTTTATATTATTTGTTTGGTTAAAAATATATGGTTAAATATGTAAATAGCTACTATCAGAGCAACCTTAGATGATGTAAATGTAAAATTTTCAATAACTATAAGATGTGCCACTGCAGGAAAGACGTTCTCAAGTAGGTAATCGTGTATTTAATTTTGAAATAAATGCGTTTAAATAAACCGACACACATACTGTGAACGATCAATTATATTATTATTTCTCGAATTATTCATTCGTTTTACCTTAAGTTGTTATCCTTAACATCTTAACTTTGACCAAGCTCAATATTTTTTTTTTTGCAAAAAATATGTTCTGAGCTTTTAAGTTTCCTTACTATTACAGATTAATGCAAAATACAACAATACTGTCAAGTAACTCAATGGCCGTCAAAAAGCTACAAATTGTCAAACACAACAAGACAACGCAAGACTTTGAAGCTAAAATATCAGTCTCAATTTTACGTGGTAGATTTCCTTGCTGACAGAGTCAAAACATGTTTCAACTAATATTAGTTTAAAGCGTGTTTATGTAGAAGGGAGTAAACCACACCTATATATGGCACTGAGGATATAAACCCTTGCATTCCAGCACTCATGTTGAAGTCGCATTTGGCTGCCGGCAACACATACGAGTAGCCGATCGGTTCCATGATGGCAGCCACCAGGAACAGGGCAAGCAGGAACGCATATTTGATGTTGTACCACCCGAAGCCTGCAACAAAAATAAAATATTTCAGTCTAGGTATTTAGGTACCTACTAAATCCTCCTGTTCTAAGACAAACAAGGTGCAATAAATTAAATAATTGTTAAAATCGACTTGATATATGTATAACTATGAACATTCACGCGATCTTGTTAAAAAAATAAATATAAGTGCATTGTTGTTCATTAGGTGTAATTCGTGTTTTAGCTAGAATAGAAATTATACCAATTCGTTAATTTTCTAGCCCTTTTTGGGTTTCTTAATACTTATATTTTTCATGTAGGTACATATATGAAGACATGAGTGGATGAAGGCACATGAGTAAAGAAACTGAACAGAGACAAAGCTTCTAAAGAGCTAGCAAAATTTATACCTATTTTGGTAGGGTTGGCACAATTAAAAATAAATTAAAAATATAAATGTACTTTTTTTTCAAATTTTTTATTAAAATAGGTTTTTTTTTACAAATTACATACTCTAAATATAATATAATTTCGGAATGATACCAGAGGGAAGCCCCCTCTCCCCTCTCTCCCACTTGCGAAATCCTGCGCTCCGATTTTATTGTAGGTAGTTACTTATTGTAGGTAAGTATCTACAATAACTTTTTTGGGAAATATAGTCAGAATTACTTACACAATTTTACCGAAATATCTGGTAATTTTCCGTAAAATATATAATAATGAGTATTGAGTAGTTTTAATTATAGAGTTGTATACCTTTCAATCTACATAACACATTATAAAATTATAAATATAAATTAAGTTTCAAGTACAAACTTACCTAGTAGACTCCTTGGGATAGTTAAAATAAGAAATATTTTTAGTCTTTCTATTATTATTCATGCACACAGTACAATGTACAACCATATTTACAAAACTTTTTAAATACTAAAACAAAAGTATTACTACATATTATGTGAGAAACTCGAAAACAAAAACAAAACACGCACAACGTTCGAGCGTCGCGTCACGCCTGCACGCCCTGAGATTGACCACTGGCTGATCTAGTTTGAAGCGGTTTCGGCTCATACGTGACAAGCGGCCAGTGGTCACGCACACACACGCGTTGCACTTGTAGTGATGTACCTGTCACAGCGCATTCGTATGTAGCTTTGTCTCTGTTCAGTTTCTTTACTCATGTGATGAAGGTGATATGTCTAGGTAGATATAATTGAAACAACAGTGTTAATCAAAACGTACTGATTGAGGAAATCTTTGACATCCTCAAGTAATAGAATCAAAATTATGCTAATGCAGGAGTACCTACTGTGAGACAAAATTAAAGGAACAGTTATAAAAATAATCAATATTTAAAATTTAATAAATGTTAATTATGATGCCTTGTTTGGTGCCCTATCCACCATTTGCCAACAAATTTTCTTCTAAATATACTTGTGTTCGTTTAGAATTTGATAGAACCGAGTTACTCGGCCGAGTACTCGGTAAAAAAAATATTGAACCGAGTAATACTCGGTACTCGGTCGAAATAAAGCTTATTTATGAAAATATTTTTTTGAAAAAGATGTTTAGTTTTACAGAAAAAGTTACAGATGATGAAAGAGGTATGTACCTACACATATCACCCTCTCCCCCTCTCACTGCGCTTACTATGTTCGAATAAAGCGGCCACTATTCTACGTGAATGAAGGTGTTTTGTCGCAAAAAACAAAACAAAACATGTCTATCAGTATTCGCACTTAGCACCTCTTAGCACCTAATTTTATAAAACCGCAAGGACAAATAAGTTTAAGTTAGTTCATGGAAGAAGGAGTTATGTTCATTTTTTTTTAAAAAAAATATCCAATAATATCGCAAGAGTTTTATTATCAACGTCTCAATTTAAGAACATTCACACACTACTTTACATTCAAATTTAAGGCATAACTAATCATTTAAGCGACTTACAAAAGAAAATTGTAGTAAAACTTTAACTTCAATTTACTCAAAATCTAAAAAACAGCACTTATCACCTTCATCCACTCATGTCTTCAAATATGTTTTTATATTTAATTAAAAAGATGGCATAATAATAGGTATGCACAGATTAGGTTGACTTTTTAAATGCGGTTTCTGCTAGTAAAGTTAGGTCAAGGTGCTCTTATCACAATGTGATTGTTGTTAAAATACGCGATTTTATTATCTCCTAATAATAATAAATAATAAAGCATTTATTTCAGACCATTGTTTGTCCATATTTTGTTAGTTAATTAAAAACTTATTTTACTTAGAAACCTATTGTTAGTAAAACAAAAATAATAATATAACAACATATAAAACAATATTGAACCAAGGTGTCTAACAATTTTGCCCCACGGTACGTAAAACGATGTGTTCCTAAAGTTGGTTTTATTAGTAACTTTCTTAACTGTGTACCAACCTCAGTACTAGGTTATTGCATGTTTTTAGGTTCTTAAAAATATAAACCAAAAATATTAAATACACCTTTTAATATTTTGCGTAATTTACCTGATACAGTTATGGCCTCTTCTAAATTTGCAACATATTTTTCCCGATTTTCCTCATCGGCACCATTTTTTAAACCCATTTTAAAACTTTCTAACACTAACTACTATTTATATGGCACAAAACTACGTACACTTTTTCGCTTCAGTAATTAATTTAATATCACATAATTAGACACTTGATTGAGAATTTTGTTTTATTTTATTTTTTACGTATCACAGTTTATTAATTAGCCAAGTTTGCCTCGTTACAGAACGTCACTCTTCGAGATCAAATTTAATAATGAGATTTGCTTACTTAGTTAGTTACGAGAAGTTTTTATCAGTTTACCGCATTATCTTAATTATATAAATTATGGTCGTACGCGGCCCCGTTTGTTTAATTAACTAAAATCTGATTACTTGAGCAGATTCTTTATTCATAACGCTACGCAAACTACGCGCTTCGAGCCCGCATTAGTTGAATACGATCACTGAAGGTTGCCTGCCCCTGAAATTCGTTCGTGTGCGTTACTAAATGAATTATTAGAGTTGATTCGTACATTAAAGTTAGTTGCTATAATTAAACGTTGTAGACACAATTATCAATGATGCGGTTGTGTACGCGGAGTTGTGATGCTCACAGCAATCAATTAAACAAGAAAGAAAAACTCTGTTTCATACAAGAAAAAAGATGATAGACACTAAAGTAAACAGATAACTGGATAACACATTTAAGAAATATACTTATAAGAGATACAAGACATTGATAAACATTGAACATAGGTACCTAAATAATTATTTAATTTTAAAAATGTTTGATAAAAAAAAACAGCCACGATTTTAAGTGTTTGTTTGGTGTATTTGTATAATGCCGTTCATTAAGATAAACCAACGTTACAACATGAGGATACTTTCCAAAATTAAGATTTTATCTAGTTATATTGAAAAATTTTTGATATACTCACCCCAATAAAACCTTGCGTTGGAAACCATTTTTTTGTTTAATGGAGAATGTTAACAAATTTTGATTATTAGCTCTTTATTCCGTGTCAAAAATAAAAAACCCTAGTGAAATAATTATTTCGATACGTCAATTAGTTTCCGATTTATAAGTAAAACAACTTGTAACCGCACGACGCGGGCTGCCGGTGACGGTGTGACGTCATAGTACATCACGCTCGGTCTAGCTCACTCAGTACGCCCGCAGTCGCGTGACAAAATTATACCGTAAATCGTACCGTCAAAATTATACTTAAACACCTAAAAAATAACCAATCCAAATACAAGGAAATCATGTGCTGTGCCTAAATGTAAAAATAGAACTACTAATTCGCCGGAAAAGTTGTTATTTATAGTTCCAAAGGATACATACATACATCACCAAATCTTTTAACTTGAATATAATCAATACCATCAAACAATTTGTTAGTAAAAAATACAAATACAAAAAAGGTTTAGTTCATATCATCTACATTTGCAATCCCTACTTCCCTACTAATCCTACTAATATTATAAATGTGAAAGTTTTTGAGGATGTATGGATGGATGGATGGATGGATGTATGGATGTTTGTTATTATAAATGTGAAAGTTTGTGAGGATGTATGGATGGATGGATGGATGGATGTATGGATGTTTGTTACTCTTTCACGTAAAAACTACTGGACGGATTTTGATGAAACTTTACAGTAATATAGCTTATACATCAGATTAACATATAGGGTACTTTTTACCGCGGGAAAACTTTTCATTCCCACGGGAAACCGACTTCTACGCGAACGGAGTCGCGGGCGGCCACTAGTATTATAAATGCGAAAGTAACTCTGTCTGTCTGTCTGTCTGTCTGTCTGTTACGCTTTCACGCCTTAACCACTGAACCGATTTTGATGGAATTCGGTATGAAGAAAGAATTGAACTTGGGAAAGGACATAGGGTACTTTTTACCGCGGGAAAACTTCTCATTCCCACGGGAAACCGACGACCACGCGAACGGAGTCGCGGGCGGCCACTAGTAAAAAATAAATTAAATTACTTAAAAAAATAGCAAAGGTAAAGTGCATCTGTAATATTCAACTACATCTAGATCCTATAGGTATCCTACTTCCTAGTCTATACTAATATTATAAAGAGAAAAACTTTGTTTGTTTGGTTGTGTCGAATAGGCTCAAAAACTACTGGACCGATTTTAAAAATTATTTCACTACTCTAAAGCTACATTATCCACGAGTAATATAAGCTATATTTTATTTTAGAAAAAATAGGGCTCCGTAAGATATTTGGGTTTTTCGGACACAAGGTGTAAAAAATCAACCAGAAAAGTTACTTATTTTGCGTACGCTGCCTTAACTATAAAAGATATAACCATAAAATGTTCTAATTAATTGAACATCTTATACCTAAATATCTACAAAAAAGTCCGCGACACACTATACTTATCTATGTCGAGTGAGGCACAATAACCATTTTTTTATTTAAAAATCTTGAATTTTTTTGGACTACATTTAAACGCGTTTCCTTATCAAAATAAATTATTTCGTCACTAAGTACAGTTTACCTGAAGTTAAGTTTAAGTACCTGAAGCGATCGCACAGCTCCATGAGGGTGCAATACAATAATGCTTTTTTTTTGCATCCTTATGGGGCTGCCTCGCTATTGTGCTACCGGCATGTTTGCGGATGCTAGAGTTCCGGACTACTTTGCAGTTGTGCGATCCCGTATCGCTTCTTTTTGGAAGAGATTACGGGGATCGAATAACAGTATTCTCCGTGTCGTGTGTGAGGATGTATCCAGTCCTATTTTCAGACATTGGCTCCATATACACCATAGCAAAAATGTAAAGTGAACTGTGACAAATGTGTAGTTTTAAGCACTGCATCATGTAATATTTTTTATGGGTTCTGCTTGCAATAAAAGCTTATTATTATTATTTATCATATTTTGTCTTTCCAAAGCATTATAATGATTTTGCGTTCTTGGTAATTAGGTACCAACAATGCTGAGCGAATACCGTTTGCTAAACGTTTTGAACTTTTTTAGGTTTAAATAAAATTTCGTAACTGATAAAAGTTATGTAAACTCGCTTTTAAGAAAGATATTAGCCCCTTCTTTGCGCTCCTCTAGATATTTTTATTTGTGTATTTAAATATTAATAAAACTGGTAGATAAACAAATACCTACATTTATTTAGTAGGATGAATAGAGGTGAGACAAAAAAACGTAAGGAGTGCTTGTAGGATGTAAACAATATGTAAGTATCTAATAATATAATGCAAACAGATTAATTATGTTAAATATAATAAAACTTACGTGATCAAGACACATAGGTGCTTGCTTTCTTACTGCGCTTCAATAAAATGAGATCACTGCTTTTCAAATATTTATCTTATAACAAACATTACATTTCCCGTATGATTAAAATTTTAAAATATGAACGAACATATCATTTGCCACAGTTTAGTTGTTTGTATATACTATATAATATTATAAAGAGGAAAACTTTGTTTGTTTGTGTCGAATAGGCTCAAAAACTACTGGACCGATTTTAAAAATTCTTTCACCATTTAAAAGCTACATTATCCACGAGTAACATAGGCTATATTTTATTTTGGAAAAAATATGGTTCCGTAAGATATTTCGGTTTTTCGGACACAAGGTGTAAAAAATCAACCAGAAAAGTTACTTATTTTGCGTACGCTGCCTTAACTATAAAAGATAGAACCATAAAATGTTCTAATTAATTGTATATCTTATAAATATCTACCGAAAAGTCCGCGACACACTATCGCCTATCCATGACCTATCTATGTCGAGTGATGCACAACAACCATTTTTTCATTTAAATATCTTGATTTTTTTTGGACTACATTTTATTTTATTACTTAATCCTTATTAAAATAAATTATTTCATCACTAAGTACAGTTTATATAGATGATTTTTGGTCTTTGAAGATTGAAATTGGACGTTTGGTTTTGAAGTTATAGTGAAACTAGAGGCCACCCGTGACTTTATTCGCGTGGAAACCCTTTATAACAACTTAACTAATAATGTAAAGCCCTGCAGCGCCCTTATCACGGGCATATAGGCTAACATGTCTTACACTTAAGATATAGATGGGTATAAAGGTACTGCGAAGGGCTATTTTTGTAGGTCTATCCTTAGTATCTCCATCGTCATTATCATTACACTAGTGGCCGCTCGCGACTCCGTTCGCGTAGAAGTCGGTTTCCCGTGGGAATGCGAAGTTTTCCAAGTTTAAAAGTTCCCTTAATTCTCATACATATATTTTTGGTTTCTAGAACCGTTTTCGCAGCGCACGCAACAGAAGCCCTCAAGTATGAATAATTTTCCCCGTTTTTTTCACATTTTCCATTATTTCTTCGCTCCTAATAGTTGTAGTTAGCGTGATGTGATATAAAGCCTAAAGCCTGCCTCGATAAATGGTCTATTCAACACAAAAAGATTTTTTAAATTCGAACCAGAAGTTCCTGAGATTAGCGCGTTCAAACAAACAAACAAACAAACAAACAAACTCTTCAGCTTTATAATATTAGTATACTTAGATAAATACATAGTATAAATCCAAGTCGCCAATTCTGTCTGTCTGTATGTTTGTCCGCTTACTCCTCCAAAACTACGTAAGTAACGGATTTTGATGAGGCTTTCGACATATTTTAGGGAATTTATTCATTTGAACATGTACATATAGAACATTTAAAAAAAATCTTTAAGTTAGCCAAAATTTCATGTTTGTTGATCAAGTCGGCCGAAAATACACTATTGCGAAGCGTGGGCGGGTCGCTAGAAGTATTATAAATGTGTAAATGTGTATGTCTGTCTGTCCGTCTGTCTATATGTTCGCTTCACGTAAAAACGGCTTAACCGATTGTCTTGATTTTGGAATAGAGATAGTTCGACACCAAGGGAAGAGGATAATTTTACTGCGGGAAAAAGCCTCATTCCCACG
Organism: Emmelina monodactyla; assembly: GCA_916618145.1. Lineage (NCBI taxonomy): Eukaryota > Metazoa > Arthropoda > Insecta > Lepidoptera > Pterophoridae > Emmelina > Emmelina monodactyla. Next base: position 2,952,826 of record OU745300.1, read on the forward strand.
GGAAAAACCATTTAGTTGCGGGTGAAACCGCAGGGCAAAAAGCTAGTATTTTATATTTGCGAAAAAGTTAGTATCTACTTAGTTTAAGGAATAACTACCTACTTCTTTGCCTAACCTTTATTTACTCGTTGTCCATTTTACAATATTTTCAATTAAATTTTCTTCAAAATTAACCCTGCCTTAAACAAGTAACGAACAAGCGTATAATCGAGTTACCTATTACATATTGGATTTAAGAATAAAGTTCTTATAAAATTACATTTCTACCTACCTAAAAGTTAATTGTTACAAAACAGCACTGCGACAGAGATATAACCATAAAATAAACAAGCGTTAGGCACTTACATCGATAATAATTATATGAATTAAAAGGAGCTTTCATAAATCGCGTACCTAAAATGAATACACGAAGTAGAAGTGTCTTATACCAAGACATTACGTACCCAAGAAAAAAATCTTTATTAGTAAAATTGATTTTGATGTCTACAAATTTTTTACGAGCAAGTAATCTTCGGAGGTCGCAGTGGTGGTTGTTTAAAGACGTGTGTATTAAAATCTAATAAGTACATTATTTAAATAACGACTTTTTAATTTAACCAGTTGGCTTAATATTCAAAGTGATACTCTGTCGGCAATACCTACAATAAAATGACGGTATTTGTCACTAATAGATGCACATCATTGTAGTAATTTATTTATTTTCAATAAACGTTAAGGTATCTTCTTAACGTCTAAATAACACTATTAAATTAATTGTCCCAACATAATATAATTGCAAACGATAAAAGAAATATTAAACTTGCGGGTGGGGTTATGTATAAGTCTATGTGCATATGAACTGTTAATATGCAGCTTTGATATTGACGTGGTTGTTTTAATTATTGGAACTACTTTGGAAGATGGTGCCTTTGTGGATGGTGCTTCCAACGCATGTATTTATGTCAAGGCATGTCGCGAATCGGAACGTAAAATAACGACGATATGTCGCTAGTGTCAACGTCAAGTTAACTCTGTAGTAACTTAAGCTGTTAGTGTCAAGTTAATGTCAACAACATTAGAACAGCATTATAATATGTCCGCAAGGACACAGCCATTAAGAATCAAAATTTAACGAAATATCATTTCATTGCTGACCTACATAAATAGTCGTTAGATATTACCAGGCACGGTGTTGGTCCATTGGCTCGTCGGCAACAACCACCAAAATGGATAGAATTCTTAAATATTTAAATGTCCATCATCCCGTCCTTATCTTCTAAGAAATAGATCTCTCTAGTTTTTTTTTAATTTATTCTTTAGACTTCCAAAAGATAGAATATGGCTGGGTTATTAACATGGGACCTACTTACTTTTCGAAAAGCACTGCTTGCAGTTATTTAAAAAAAAAACTAAAAAAAATTTTTTTGAATCGAAATGATAACCTTCCTTCTCTTTTGGAAGTCGGTAAATAACAAAAAGCACTCCTTGATTTTATTTTGAATTAATCGATTAGCCAAATAATACCTTCCGTATTGCATTTTTTTCAGGCAATTATTTGGTCAAGAAGAAATTCTCCTTATCCCCATACAAAGTTTTTTTTTTTGTAAATGCCTACGTCCCGACGTTTTTTCTAAATTGCGTTCGTATTTGTATTTTTAGAGGGTTTTTATTAATTTAGATAAGCCACGTCCCCAAATAAAGCCTGCAAAGTTACTTCTAACTTAAATCATAATATACATATTATGTGATTCATGGATGTATAAAAATTAGGACAAAAGGTTTCCTATGTATTATGATTCATCGGACAAGGAACCTGTTAAGAGGGCAATTTTCCAAATTTTTGAAAAATATAGTAATAACACTAACATTCTACACAAATTTTTATCTCGCATATTAAGTAGTTATACCTACCTATTACCAAATTTCATCAAAATCGTAATAGATGGCTAGACAAAGTTAAATTTTACTAATCTTAACATAATAGATAATTTAATTGAATTTTAGATTAATAATGAAATGAAATAAATAGTATTTTATTACATTTTAATTTATTTTTCTATAAGTAAAATAGAGGTTAACTATGTACATTATTGATATTAAAGTTAAAACACTAGATAGGTGGTTAAATTACCCATAAAGGAGATTAAATTCCTAACAATCTCAATATATTACGATAGACTAGACAAAGTTAGTTATAAATCGATGGATTCAATTTCTCTATATTTATCTGTAACCGTCATTCCTTCGGGTTCTTGAATTGCAGCTGGCTTTGCTGGCTGGCTCTTTGGCAGGAAGAATGACATCAAGCAGCAGACTATAAAAAAAAAAAGTTTCGAAATTAGAACGACAATTCTAAGCAAGCATCCAAATATAGGCCAAGAAATACTTACGGAGTAGGATTCCTCCAAAGAAGTAGAAGGTAACTTCGCAAGCCGCGTCGAACATGACGCCGGCAACGTTGGCGCCCATGATGGAGCCGAAACGACCAAACATCATCGTCAGGTTTACAGACATCCCTCTGTCATCAAAATATATTGTAAAGTGAGTTCACAGTAAAGGCAAACAGTAAAGACCACACAATTATAATCAGTGGGAAAAAACTTCAAAATTTTCGTTTCTAGTTCAGTTAATTTTAACAATCGTACAATTTTTTTCAACTTTCCCAAGTGGTATTGTGCAAGCTGACAAAAAACCTCTTATTAGCATACTCTACCTTAAATGTGTAGGGAATATTTGTACAGCGAACGCGTTAACGCATCCGATCCCGACCGCCGATATCGGCAGCAACGACAACAACACTGCAAACACCATCCCGTTGTTCACGAAGTTGATCACCACCAGGAACAAGCCCGTGATGAAGAACACGATGATGAGCAGCGCCTTCTTGCCGATGTACTTCACGGAGGTGGAGGACGCCACGGCGAGGACGGCGCACAGGATGTTGGCGACGGAGTTCACCATGAAGGTGAGGCTGTCGATCGAGTCCACGCACGCGGCGCCTTCCGCGGGAGTCTGGAAGAGGGAAACTTTATGAGAAAAAAAAAGATTACTGGCTGGCTGAGAAAAAAAAAGAAGACCGTTTTTTTTTTCTTTTTAAAATAGTGATTTCTAAAGGAACTATCAAATGACTGTAGCTCATATTTTTTGTAATCCTACTAATATTATAAAGGTGAAAGTTTGTAAAAAGTATATATGGATGTTTGTTACTTTTCACGTAAAAACTCCTGGATGGATTTGGATGAAACTTTACAGTAATATAGATTATACATCAGAATGACACAGAGGGTACTTTTTACCGCGGGAAAACTTCTCATTCCCACGGGAAACCGACTTTTACGCGAACGGAGTCGAGGGCGGCCACTAGTTCTATATAAACTTACATCTTCAAGTCTTTGTTTAATTATTGCGCATGCAGTGCTTGACGTGCTTGTGTCACTCAAGACTCTGTTGACTATGTCGGGTATCCACATCGCCAGACCGTTCAATCTTAAACAAAAACATAAAAAATGTAGTATTAAATGTATAAAATATTCACAAGTTTTCGATCGGCAAATGTTTAGAGGAATTGTACCTTTAAGCAACTTTGTAATTGTATTTTGTTAAGTTTAGGATCTTCCAGTAATAAGGCACTCTGCCTTTTCTGTCCTAGGGTATGAAACGCTGATACCATTTCGCGACAAATATCATTTGAACAATGCTCCTAGCAATGCGACCAACAAGCTTTTTAAGGATTATTTCAGTATTTATGTCAAACTTACGTAGAGAAAATTCCAAAATGAAGAAAACCATTTAAGCACATCCACTTAATGTATGGTGGCTTCATCAGCGGAAGTGATTGGTTCTTTAACGACTTCCAAAATCCAGCTTCATCCTTCTTTCCATCAGTGGTGACCAGAAGAGCTTTGATCTGCAAAATAGAGATTTTTGTCACTATTGCCTTTCAATTTAAAACTTGAAATGCCTTTATAGGCACCGTAACTGTACAAAACTAGCGTGACTTACAGGATAGTCATCTGGATGGTTTCCAGTATTTCCAGCATATATGATCTTCAGAGTTTTCATAGCATCATCAAGTCTTCCTTTAGACACCAGGTACTTGGGTGTCTCAGGACCAAAGGCCAGCAGCAATGCGCAAATGATGAAACCAGATGCATACAGGATTCCGAGTAAACGCCAAGATCTGAACGTGTACGATCCTATTTCCAGGGAGAAGTCCAGGGGCAGCACACCCCAGGCAATCACTAAAAACAGACATAGGTTTTAATATTGCTTGTATTTTGTAAGTACCTAATTGTATTGTATTATTTGCTTCTTTTTGACTTTCAAGTGGCAAGTTCTCTAATCTTTTCGACTTAAGATCATCCTCAAACGATTCACCTTTCAAAATAAGAAGCTAAAGACTAGGACTGGTAACTTACATGGCACGAGAGCGGATCCCAGCGTTTGTATAGCGTTGCCTACTGTTAGAGCAACGTCTCTGTGTTTCTGTGGGATCAGCTCACCGATGTAGGTGTACGGGATTGCCGAGGGGCAAGTGAGACTGGAAACAAAAAAGAATAACTATATTCATACTGATAATTATAGATTCAGTATTATTTAATTCTGTTAAATAGGTGAAGAAATAATAATGTAAGATTTCCAAACGTGCTCAAGGAAACTCAAATGTCAATTTAAAGATATTAATTGAAAAAAAAAACTTTCTGTTTGCCCTTTTTTTGGCACATACAAATATTCTACGGACTGAAGCAACTAAAGGAACATCATGTAGAGTTCCTAAAGTAGCAAGAAGATATCCAATATTGCGAAATATTGTGTAATTGTTATAGACAAAGGTAAGTCAATAGGTATTAATTTTTTATCCCTCAACCAGTTTGGCAGGTATAGACAAAGTATCTAATAGGCAAATTAAATTGACTAGGGCAGACAGAGGAGCAACATATAATCTCTTGACCTGTACAAACCAGTTGTACGGTTAACGCCATAGAAAAATGACTACCTATCGAAGGTGAAGCTAAGGTAAGTAACTAACCACATTTTTTATTATTTTTTAACTTAAAGGTTTATCTAACCATTTCCTAAATCTATTTATTCAGAACCCATAAATTATTATGGATATTCAAATTCGTACATTCCTAATTTGTATTTATGGATATATGTGATCTTTCTTTCTAATTTAGTTTTATCTCAGAGATTCGATTAGAGGAGTTCGATTAGATTTTTTTTATTTTTTCGGGTTCGGTTGTCATTGATCATGGAAATCCCGTGTGAATGACGTCATCATAATACAATACTCGATACCAATTTTACCAAACTTAATTTTTACGAAGATTAACAACAACCAATTCTACTGCCGTGCTCATAACGGATCAGAAGAAAAATTTAAAATTATGCATGTGCCTAACCGTAGGAATTGTCTGTAAGTACACAAGCACCTATGGTCTAGACAGGATTTCAATAGCAATCTCCACTAAAAACCCCTCAACATCTTCCATCAGCAATCTTACCAGAGCGCGCACAGGAACTTGCAGATGGTGAAGCTGATGATCTCCGGCATGCAGGATGCGGCGATGGAGAAGATGCCAGCTGCCAAGGAGCTGTACAGGAGCACGTACTTCCTGCCCATCGTGTCCACCAGGTAGCCCCAGGGGAACGACGTGATTACTATGGCTGCGGGGACCAAAGGTAAGTTAAATAGGGATAGGGGAAAACAAATGAAAACTACCTTTACGGATGGATGAGTTTGGTAACGAGAAAGATTGCGGACCTTTTTTGAGGTTTTTAATATGTAAGATGCGTTATCAGCAATTTCGTTTATGAAGCTATTTTTTAGCTGGTAAAATTTTGGATGTGGTAGACAGATTTTCTGTGAGTACTTCTGTTGAAATTTGTAAACTGTCGACGTTCTAAAATGAAAAAATAAATAAAGTTATCAAGGTCGTCAATTTTAAAGTATTTATCTGTGACGTACCTGTTATGTTAACCTAAACAATGATAATGTGAAAAAACTATCTTATCTTAGTTATTATCTATATTACACAATTTTAGTGAGGTGCCAGCATTTGGTGCGTAATAATTTGGTTAATAAACACCTAGGTAGGTATTTGTTCAAAGGAATCACGGAGCTAAATCACTTTATGGTTGTGTTTGCATTTGAATTATCAGAGCAACAAAAAATATCGTACCTAATTACTTCACGAGTTAATGATAAACCAAGTTTTAAATAGCATATTTTGTAACATAAACAACAACCTACATTTATTTATGGTAATTCAGAATCCTTGGAAAAGACGAGGTACCTCCGCAGACACTAAATAAATATCTGAGTAATTGGCTTAGATCGTGACGAGAATCATATAATTTAATAGATACCTACATAAAAAGTTTATATATAACAAACGCGGTTATTATAACTTTACCGGGCTTGGTAGGCAAAATAATAATTAAATCTTAATGCGAGAGGCGAACGGAGTCTTAACACAACTTCAGAGTTGCAGTACTGAACAATGAATTCTAAAATTTTATTTAACTCATGATACATTTGACATAATTTGATGGCTTTATTCTAAAGAGTATTCAATTCCACTTGCTTATATTGAATCTGCGAATCCAATCCCGCTCCTTTCCGCACGCAGATCGACCTTTGAAATCAGATCGCTTTAAGCTTTAGAAAACCAAATTTTTCGTACTTTTTACCATCGCGCATCGTGTTAGATGTTCCACTTTTACGTAACAGCTTGGCCGATTGCTCCTTAAATAAAAGTAACCCAAGCTGCCCCTTACCAATATAAGGCACGGAGCCTATGAACCCTCGTGCAGCATCGCTCATCTCCAGGTCACACTTGGATGCCGGCAGCAGGTACGAGTAGCCGATCGGTTCCATGATGGCTGCCACCAGGAACAAACCCAGCAGGAAGGCATACTTTATGTTGTAGATACCGAATCCTGGAAAACAGTCAATCCAGTTTACTATCGCATATTGTATAAATTTTTCACCATGGAGTATCTAGGCAAAGAATGTTAAGTTTCAACGTATAGGTTTCAAGTACATAACTTTCATAAAAAAGTACCAAAGTAATATTTTGAAGGAGGCATTAAATAAACAGTTACGTTATTTTTTATGAACATTTGTGTGTTTTATTTTAGTGAAGCAAGCACTTTAGTTAATGCAACTACAATTGAGGTGTTTCCAAAACGTTACTGATCATAGCGGATCGTCGACCTTACTGTAGGTAGAGTAGGTACTGATAATATTGACTTTAACTAAATAAATTTGCATTTGAAGAAGATGAACACATATTATCCTAGACTTTGTCAGGTACGTATTCATTTTTTTTATTCATTAGATCTATATCTGTTTAAGCCAAAATGTTACTTCTACTTAAAAAAATGAAGCAATTAAATGAGTAAATACCTATTTAGATTTTAATTATTAACACTAAACACTAAAATATAGGGAACTGCAAATTTATTACTAGGAAATCATTCTGATTATTGATAAGAAAAAATTAATTAATATTTTTAGTTTAAATAGTTATAATTTCGCGTCAAAATCGTATTTCACGGCTATTTCGGGGCCTTCATGTTTTATTTATTTAGATAACATAAGTAGATGGAAATGGGTCGATCAAAAGAAAATGTTCCAAACATTACAAAACCACAAAATATATATGAAATTTGCATCAGTTGCCGTTATTATTTTTTATTTACCGTCTCTAAATGCCTTCGTAAACCAGACTAGTAACTGCCACTTAACTTTAAAGGTAAAAAAAAATGTAACTAGGTCTATAACAAAGTAATTATTACCTGCAACAGTGATAGCCTCTTCCAAATCAGCGACATATTTTTCACTCCTCTCCACATTGCCACTGCTTTTATAACCCATTATAATTAAGACAAACTATTCACTTATAATATAAATAAAAAGCACAACATACGACAAAAAGGCGTTACTGAGAGGTACCTAATAAGTGAACTTTACATGATAGTCGTATTTCTTTGACGAAATAAGTAAAAACGTAAATTTATTCTAAATTTTTACTCTAAGTGGTGGTCACGCTTCGGAATCGAATATATCAATATGCTTTAAGTAAATTTGTAGTAGGCTAAACAACAGTTTTTATCGGTGACTTTATCTATACGATTGATTGAGACAGGGAGTCTTGGATTTTTTTACAATTTCAGTTGATTCGAATTTTAAAACATGTTAATATGTAGGGCTACGTAATTTTTCGCGATAAGGTGGTAAGGGAAATTATTACGAGCACCTAACATAAACATATTTTTTCTTATACCCGTTTGTACATACATAATAAGTATTAACCATAATACTTACTAAATCTTAATAAAACATTACGAAATTATGTATTAAGATATACGTAAATCTAAGTTTTTTTGGCATGGTCATAATCTAAACGGTTACTTATGGCCGTTTTCACCAACGTTTCCTGAATTTAAGGGACTCCTAACACATTTTAAACAACACCTAAATGTAAACATTTTGGAACAAAACTTTCTCGGTATACTTCGGTATATACAATCTGACAACAAATAATAGTTAAAAATAGTAATTTTAAAGAGCTTTGAAATATTTTAAGTGTGCCCTAAATTTTAGGGAACGTTGGTGAAAAGGGGCATTAGTATCTTATTACTTACCCTCGAGTACCTTTTTAAATCATAATCAGGCTTATATGAGATAGTTAGTTACTGGGTTTTGTGGGCATAGGTACCTACACTTTAAACCTTAGGCATAGTGCATAATTATTAACATAATTTGACATATCTTATAATCAGTGTGCTCTTTATAGTTATACTTACATAATTATTACTTGTGATAGCATCCACAATATCTCAGTTTCGACCGAGACTTTCTAGTTTTCCTTTTTGGAGAATGATTTAAATTTTCTGACAGGATGTCTCGGTGTTCTGCTAATGTCTTAAGCTCATTTTTCAAATTTCTAATGGTTTTTTGGAGAGGTAAAAGTTGTTGTTCGTATATAATTCCAAGATATTTGTTAAGGTCATCGTCTTCGTCCATCATTAAAGATTCAACTGAAAAGAAGCTTACGTTTAATGAATTAAATAATTCTTGAAACGTGTGTTAGCCTAATTTGGTATTTTCCAAATTATGTACATGTTTATCACGTACTGAAGGTGAGGGAAAACATCGTGAGGAAACCCACATGATTAGATGATTATCCATCACGTGCATTCACTAACTCGCACCGAGCCAGCGGGCACAATCCCTATTGCTAGCCGAAAAGGATACCTCTGCTTAACAAGTGGGATATATATTAGGCTGTTCTATTATATTTTATTCTAATATTTATCTTGCGTAATGCAATTCTAAAGCTCTGAACGTGAGAAATGTCCTTGCTTGAGTAAATCCATTTTTTGTATTTACACTTTGCATGGTCGGTCATTCAATAACTGTCAATTCAAACAATATAAATGCTACTCACATCTTGTGTTTTTGTGATGTATGTCTTTCTTTGGGGCATGCGATGATGTCTTTGGTTGCTGGATATTTTTTTGAGTAGCACTAGGCAACGTCTTGAACTGCATAACCAAAGTTTTACTACTCGATTTTATAGGAACTTCAATAACATCCGAAAAGCCTTTAAAATCCATTTCAGTTAGATGCATGTTCTTATTTTTGGGATCGATGCTTTCAGCATCTATTGATTTGATAATGGTATTTTTATTTTCATCTGTATAAGTTTGCAGGACAATGTTTACTTTCATTCCTGAACCTTCTTGTTGACTCAATTTTTCATCAAATTTTATGCTAAAAGTTTGATCTGGTATCATAGGTCTATCATATTGTGTTTTTTCAATACTAGTTTTAATAGATAACTCTGCACTTTTTAAGGAGTGCTCTTCATTTAACTTATTTAAGTCTTTATTTAAATATAAGTTTGATTTTGAACCAGTTGTTAAAACACCTTCTCCAAATAAAGATGTTTCTCCTGAATACTTTTTTTCCATGGGTTTATTTACTCCTGAATCTAAATTGTCTATGAGTGATATTTTTGTCAATTTAGAAGAACTAGACGATTTAAGATTGTGCTTATTAACTGCAGTTGCAGATATGGTATTTCGAATTTCTGTATGTAAATTTGCGTGTTCATCTATAGATTTAAAATCAACATTAGATGATCCGATTGGTTTTGCTGTTTTAACTGTATCTGACATAAATTCTGATAATATATCAGTGAAACTTTTTATGGCATCTTTTTCAAATAATTTATTTGTAGTTTCAGTCTCAGGGCTTACATCGACATCTGAAATCCTAATTGCTTTTGTAGTTTCAATTGCTTTCGATATTTTCTTTGGCAATAAATCAGTGGTTGAACTCTGTTGTACATTCTTATCAAACGCTACATTTAAATGTTCAGAATCCTCAGTTGTGGTATCTAAATAGACATCTAACATGTCATTTGTTTTCGTCGTTTCCGGTTTTTTACTATCCAAGAAATCAGAAGTAATTGGTGTTGTATCTTTTGCGTCAGTATTCTCTTGCTCATAATTAACATCGGATTCCCAGATTGATTTAGTAGTTTCGGATACAGAAGTTAGATGTTGATCAGTTGAGTTTTTTATTGTATCTTTATCGAATATTTTTTTCGCTGTATCTGTATCTTTTTGATTTAAATGAACATCTGATGTTTTATTTGATGTTGGTAAATTTATAGCTTCCAGCAATTTATTTGGTTGAGGATCAGTGTTGATCGATAGCCGTTGTGCTGCATTATCAGTTGTAGGACTGTCATCTGATGTTCTGATTGGTTTTGCCGTTACAATTACTTCAGATACATTGTTTGGCAATAGATCGGTGTAAGAGCTCGATATTGTATCTTTGTCAAACGATTTCGTGATTTTTTCGATATCTTTCCTTGTAAGATTTGAATAAACAGCTGAATTATCGGCTGGTTTAGTTGATTTTGATTCGTAGATGACGTCTATCTTGGAGTCCTTCATTCCATCTTTGTCAATAAATTTATTAGCTACTTTAGTGTCATACTTCTGCAAACCCTGACTCTCAGAATCAAAAGGCGTTGGAGATAAACCCTCAATTTGTTTTTTATGCTTAGTATCTGAAAGTTCTTCGGATGGCTTGTTATATTCTTTTTCATAGTCTAAGTCTTGGCGAATATCGTTTGTATTATCTTCGTTATGTGTGGGATCTCGTTTTTCCTGACCCTTATTTAAATCACCTAGTCTATCAGAAGCTATACTTGCCCCAATTATTTCTTTTTCATATTTTTTTTCATCACGATTTTTTTTAATAGTTTTTGAGTCATTTTCGAATTCTTTGTCTTTTGGGTTTTCGTAATCAGAAGTTGGATAATTACCTGTGGTGGGGATTGTTTCTGGTTCGACATCTTTAATTGATTGGGATTTAGTGAACTTGGGTATTGATTTGTCTGTTTTTTCGTCATATGACCCATGAATTTGTGAAAGATCTGCAAGTTGGTAGAAAAATAAATAATGACACTAAGAGGTTTATAGTATCAAGTTTGAAAATATTAATATCAACCTTGGTCATTTGCATTCTGCAAAGAATCAATTATTTTTGGTGTATGCAAATAATTGTTTCTTCCATCAGGTTTTAATATGTCTGATTCTAATTTTCCCTGTCTAATTTTGTCTTCATCTATTTGCCCAGAGTTATGAGTATCAACGTGATTATCGTCTAATTTATTCCGTTCTTTTCCAGTTACAGCTAAAGGTTTGGTTACTTCTTTGGTACCAATATCGAGAACATGATCTTCATCATATTTATTCTGTTCTGTATCAGGTACAGCTAATGGTTTGGTTTCTACTTCCTTGGTACCAATATTGACAACGTAATCATCGTCTAATTTATTCTGTTCTGTTCGAGGAATAGCTAATGGTTTGGTTACTACTACCTTTGTTCCAATATTGATATCGTTATTTTCGTCAAATTTATTCTGTTCTGTTGCAGTAACAGATAATGGTTTGGTTACTTTCTTTGTTCCAATATTGTCAAAGTGATCACCTTCTAATTTATTTTGTTCTGTTCCAGATATAACTGCAGTGTCAGTTACTTCCTTAATAGCAATATTGACTGGTAAAAAATCTTTATAAGTATTTTTGGTTTCGGACTCGACATCTTTTATCACTTTAAGTTTGGAATGTTTAAAAAAAATTTCTGCAGATGCACTAAGCTGTGATGACTCGCGTTTCTTTTCGTTATTTTTATTTGTGCTTGAAGAAGTTTTTTCCAATAAATTATCTGAAGTAGTAGGGAGAGGGTACGTTATAAGACCAGAAGATTTTGCGGATATGTTTGTAGATATTTTAGTCTCTGATGTTGTAATAATATCTCCTTTACTAAATAACTGATGTTGCAATTTTGATTTTTCACTAACAATGGCGGGCTCGTACGCATACCTTTCTTCACCAAAAGGTGGATCCAAACATCCCCCTTAAAAATAAAAGAAAGAGATATTAGTATGATTTAATTATTATTTGTTATATGAATAGGTATAGCTCGCAATGTTAAGTATACCTGGTTTGTATTTGTTTTTTTTTACAGCGTTTTGGGCTGCTGTTTTAGTTTTTTTTTTAGATAATGGCTGAGAAGGCAAATAGGGGCCTTCGTCATCACTACTTGGGAAATCTACACACATCCCTAAAATAAATGTTAGTATAAACATTTCATTTTAAAAGGTTTACTGATTGACCACAAAAAGTTAACCATGTGGTTACTTTTCTAATACCTGGCAAGAAACGATTTATAAAACTTTTTCTGGGCTTTCCAATAATCTTCTTCTCAGCTCCAGGTTGGGTTAGAATTTTAAAAGAAAGAATAGTTTGGTCGCTAGTACTACGAAAAAGGATTTTTTTTTCGGAATCCGGTAAAGACATCGTATAATTGTTTGAAACCATATTATGTTTGTTTTTGTTGTGCATTTTAACTCTCACGTGGGTACTTTGCTCTTCGCGAGTTGTCTGAACGTTGAAAGATAGATCCCGTTCGGGATTGTTTTCGTTTGATCCCGCCATTGAAAAGTTAAACTATAAAGTTTGATGAAAAGACCTGAAAAATTGAAAATTACTGATTGTTAGGAAAAAATAAAACTGCTCATCAATTCCTATTAAAAATCTTCTAATTTTGAAAACTATAGATAAGTACCTACTTCAGAACAAAAAACGCATTAAGGACAATATTAATTATAATCACAAAATTGCGACTGATAACAATAACAATTAAATTACAACATTTTATTTTACAAATATAACATTTGTATTAAATATAACAGTAGGTATATACAGCACGTCTAGATTTACTTTTACACATTGTTTCAATTGGACTTGATTCTATCGTTTCATCTTTACTATTTGTCAGTATATTATAATCTATGGCTTTTTGTTTTTTATTGACAATTTTATCATGGATACCGAGCGTGATGCATTTGGAAACTATGTCGTTAAACATCATATTTATAGGTCGAAGTTCTTTTTCCATCATGTTCATAAATTGCTCATATTTAGCTTCTTTGGACATTCTTTCATTATTACGAGTACAACTATTATTACAGATAGTATTGGGTTTCGCGATTTTACAAATAGGTTTGGGTTTCACGATTTCACATGAAGGTTTTCGGAGAACGTCAAATACACTGAATTGCATATAAAGTTCCTGAGGTATTTCCTGTTGAAATGCCTTTGTATTACTTTTAGCGTCAATAAATTCATCTTTCTTATCAAATTTAGGTGATACATCGTCCTCTTCCGTACTAACTGAACAAATAGGGCTCAGTGTAAGTTTTTTTTCGTAATTTATAATTTCGGGTCTAGCTGCAGAATTCTTTATGGCATCGAAATTGAACGTAGTGTTAGTACTTGCTGAGCAAATTCTTATCACTTTTTCTGGTTTAAGAACATAAATGTTACCCGAAGTTGTTTCTGAAAAAAAGGTAATATTTTGATTAACAAATGCAGTGTTGGCTGAAAATAGAAGGTACCATTTTAATATACAGGGTTATTTGTAATTAGCGCATCACCTCTTGCAGGCGGCTTCCTTACATCAATCCCAATAACATTTGTTCTACGACTTTTTGCAAAACTTGATGATTAACAGAAAAACAAAAACAAATTTGCGCGCTCTGTTATTTATAACTCTGTATTTTGTTAGAAGTTCCTAAACCGGTCGCCCCCCCCCTACCCGTCGCCCGCCAGTTGCGTGCGCGTAGAGTATTGTACTGTTTAGATGCACCTAATAAATTTGTATGGAAAAACTTACTTTTTTAAAAATATTAATTTTAATTATTCGTTGGTTAAATGTTGTTGGGATTGATGTAGAAAAGCTGCCTACAAGAGGTGATGCGCTAATTAGAAATAACCCTGTATAAAACTTACCACAGTTATGTGTATCCTCCACACATTCAATTTTTCTTGAAATGTCCGATTGATCAGATGCATGTGTATCTTCTATGTAAACAGTGAGAAGTTCAAAGTCTTCTTTTTTTTCTTCCTTGACGCCGAGTCGAGTTTTATTTTCTTTAATGTGTTTATTGCTAAGGCAGTGAGTTATTATCAAGTTATCACTCATCATTCGAGGCACATCTCCACATCCAAAGTTTTCATTTGATAATTTACTACTTAAAAGATCAACACAAGAATGGTACACTTTGTTGGTATGGCAAAAATATTCTTTAAATGCAGATTTTTTTAGAGTAATCTTATGCGTCATCGGTATAGTATATTCAATTACTTCGGAGTCCGTTCGCCAGTTCAAGGTATCAAAGTTTTCAATACATGATATTTCGGGCACTATTTCAAGACAATAAGTCGATCTGGACCCTTTGATGCTTTGGGCCAGAGGATTAAACTTAAGCTTCAGACACGCGGTATCCATGTTTTAAAGAGACCCTGATGGAAAAGAAAATAAAAAAATAAAATAAAGAATGACCAACAATTTGCAGGGCGCTCTGAAGAGCTGACGGCTTCAGGCGAACAATCGTTTACCATGGTAGGTTTAGAGGAAACATTTGTATAAAGTAAGTTAAGGCTTGTAACTCCTTCCACCGACACAGCGCATGGGGACTGGATTGATTTGGATAGATTTTAGCGAACAAGACCTGAGATGATTTTCTGACTTAACGCTAGAACCATTATTTCTCTTTTTATTATTTATTTCTTATTAACTTTATAATTCTGACTTAAGAATAGAAAAACCTTGCTAATACAGGTTAGTCTCATTTGTATTTTCACTTTAAATGCAGATTTATAACCAAAATATTAAAAGGTAGGTAATATTAACAGTAGTAGGTAGGTATTATATTATGTAATAAATAGAGATCAGTTGAACACACTGATGTGCGTACGAAAAAGAGATATTCGCGTATAGGAGATCATATAAGAAGAGAAGATTTATATTTAAGTATCTACTTATGTCTTTCTATCTTAAATTGTTTCGGTGCAAGTTAAGTGCATTCAACTTTGTGGCAGTAGACTTTATGTCGCAGTTTTGCGATTAGTTTCTAAAGATTTTGGTAGTAGTGAACTTAGTAACGCGTCTATTTGTAATAAATACTTCATGGGGTTATTCACCATAACCTATACAAGCACGGCCGACTTATGTGTGTATTGCGGATTGCTATTGCACTAAGAAATCTTTATCCTGAATATATTGGTTTCAATTTGGGTACTATACCTATTTACCTACTCCATATTTGAAGCAATACTCAAAGGAAGGTCTTGACTAAACATTACCTACTGCGGTGAGTTAGGTAGGTAGGTACCTACTTGAGTTTCAACGTAGATACTAACAAACACAAGCTTAGGTATATTGCGCCACGTATACCTACAAAATGCCAGGGAGCTATCTACAGCACAGCAATCAGTTTCTAGTTTGAATCAATACAGTTCTTACAGTAGGTTACTTTTGCACGAATTTACTTGGAATAGAAGTCAAAGATATCCATATTAATAAATAAATTTCTGCTATTAGACATTTAGATTTACCTTATTACATGTTATCCTGTCTGTGGTTTAACTATAAAATTTTAAATCCAGAATAAATTAAAATTGACCGAAACTACATGACCCAAACTTTACCTGTTAAACTGCTAAGTGTCATTAACTGTCTGTTTGAGTTTTTTTTGTTATAATTGAAAAAGTTTTTAAGTCAAACGTGTAAAGCCTTGACGATCACGGAACAGAGAGTTGATGATCAATAATAAGCTTAAATATTGTAAGTTGATTACATTCGGTCTTTATTGCTGTAAATTAAAATTTTATTTGTTTAACTAACCAAGTCGATGTCGTTCGACATTCAGCAAAGAAGCTTAGGTAAGGTGCCTACCAATCTGACGCGCTGAAGGTATCGAGCGATAATAAGGCGTCGCGTCGGTTTTGTAGATAAGTACCAACAAGAAGGATGCTAGCCTTTACTATAAGTACCTACCTAAGTTAGTAAAATGATCAGACATGTTAGAAGTTTTGAAACATGAAATGATTCTTGAAACTATCTTTTGAAACTATGTTTGTGAAACTTTCACATGCATTAACTCATATTTTAGGTATTTTACAAATTTTAATATTTTTTACACACTTTACACGAAACCACTTCCAGCCCAGGTTGACCCAGTTACTTACCGTTTGCTTCTATTGTTAGTTTTACAACTATATAACTAAAATTAAGGTAACTAAAGTATTTTGAAGTTATAGATACAGGAACGCGGGTCTCCGAGCACAACGCGACTGGGAATCGAACCCAGGACCTTAGATTACCGGTCTAATGCTTTGACCACTGAGCTACCGCGCCGCTGCGGTTAAATAAATAAATTAGCATTTTTTAATGCAAAACTAAAAGTAAAATCTTAACTAAAGTATACCTATATCTGCCTACCTACCTATCGTTACCTACTACCTATAGCTTTGAATAAGAAATGTGAAGTGCATGGTCAACAAAACTTTTACAATTTTTTAAATTCATTAACGGAAGGCTTTTAAGTTTTAACCTTTTTTGTAGCTATTTTGTATACCTACAGACCTATTATGTAATTTTTTTGGCATTTATTTTAAAATCTAGTAAATTATTTTATTAAATTAATGCCTTATCCGTGGCGAAATACTGGTCCTCACAAATATAAAACGCCAAAGTCGACACGATAAGAAGAAGATTATTTTATTAAAGCATCAGCAGTCAGCACCAATCAGACGAACTAAATGAAACAAATACTTTTAAGAATTTTGAGGATAGTAACCAAAAATCAATTTCAAATCAGGAAAAAGGAAGAATGACTTGATCATAATTTTTCTAAAAGATTCTAAAAGAAATGCATTTAAACTTCTTATTTATATTGGATTTTGTAACTAAAATGTAGGTCAATAAAACTTAAATAAATTGATAAATCTATATTTGTCAACAGTCACAGTCACATTTCTTACATACTAATTCACATTCCTCTGGAAAAATTTTAACACGCCTGGAACAGTAAAAATGAACTGCAGAAGTACACCTATTACAGTATTTCACAGCATATATAGCTTTATTACAAACTACACAAAGCCTAAAGTTCTTTAACTTCTTGCTAACTGGTGGCTCATCATCTGAAGACGAGGAGAAGGATTCATCTTCAGAAGAACAAGAGCTGGAGACACCATCAGACATCCTACCCCACGATGAACTAACAATACTGTTGGCTACTGGAAGACCTGACTTAAAAGTAATGTCAAAAGCTGACTGCATTTCTGTTTGAGATTTTTTTTGTTTCTTAATTCTGTTTTCGTTATATTGAACCTGTGGAGCTATCAATGGCCATGACTTACACAAAAGTTTACTTTGGTCTTTTATCTTCTGAAGCAGATCATGGCAGGCATAAATAGAATGCCTTAGAGATGTTTCTGGGGTAGGGCACTGCGGCCAGAGTTTTTTAATAATATTATAGTCTTCACATAAAAGATGATTTTTAAGTTTTGTTGGAACTCCAAAATCAATAAAAATTCTTATTAATTCAAAGGTGACTTCATGATTTGAATCATCTAAAAAAGGTCTTAATATTACAAAATTTGAATGTAAAAATACACAGATTAGTAAAAATTTAAATCCGTTGCATTCAGGCATTTCTCTTAAGCTAATAGCCATACTGTCCATACCATATGGTGCACAACAGACATTGCAGGAAGCAATCATTGTTCTTATTGCAAATGATGATACATCGCACAATGTGAGTAGGGCTGCTTGCATCTGATCCATTCCTCCATGATTTGTTAGCAAATGAATATCTAACAAAAGTTCAAAAGCATCAACTTCTAATATATATGGGGTTACCCGACCTGTGGTTTTACAATTCTTTCTCTTTTCTGTTAGAAAATATTTACCTTCATTGTCTTTAAGCCAACAATATTTTAAGCTGCCGATACTAATGTCGATATTTTTGGGTATTAGCTTATTAGCAATAACGGAGGTGCCACTTTCAATTTTGGTTAAATAATTTGATTTTATGCTTTCCA
Organism: Emmelina monodactyla; assembly: GCA_916618145.1. NCBI lineage: Eukaryota > Metazoa > Arthropoda > Insecta > Lepidoptera > Pterophoridae > Emmelina > Emmelina monodactyla. Next base: position 2,971,291 of record OU745300.1, read on the forward strand.
AATCCATTGTGTTTCAGTGCAAATTTCACAAGTTCTTCTTTTATTTTCCTTATATAAGCTATAAGAGTTATCCTCTAGACTAGAGAGTAAGTTTTTTATCAACATGCACAAACAAAATTAAATACAAAACAAAACAAACAAAACACAAACAATAAGGTACGTTCCAAAATAGGGAAATTGGGATTTCTTAGACAAAAAAAAACGATTGTTTTAATCGATATCAAGTACTGAATCGATCCATTGAATCGATATATCACAATCTAAAATCGAGATTCGATTTTTCTGTTTCGATACAAACATAAAATTATGCACAACTAGTGGCCGCCCGCGACTCCATTCGCTTGGAAGTCGATTTTTCGTGAGAATGAGAAGTTTTCCCGCGGTAAAAAGTACCCTATATGTTATTCTGATGTACAACCTATATTACTGTAAAGTTTCATCCAAATACGTTCAGTAGTTTTTACGTGAAAGTGAAACAAACATCCATCCATACATTTATACATCCATACTTACAAACTTTCACGTTTATAATATACTAGTGGCCGCCCGCGACTCCGTTCGCGTGGAAGTCGGTTTTCCGTGGGAATGAGAAGTTTTCCCGGGGTAAAAAGTACCCTATGTCCTTTCCCAAGTTCAGTTCTTTCTTCATACCAAATTTCATCAAAATTGGTTCAGTGGTTAAGGCGTGAAAGCGTAACAGACAGACAGACAGACAGACAGACAGACCGACAGACAGACAGAGTTACTTTCGCATTTATAATATTAGTAGGGAAGTAGGAAGTAGGATCGATAAGATATAATCATCGACGCCTTTTCATTGTTTTATTTGAAATCGATGGCTTATTATTAGCGTTTTTTATGTATAACTTTGGTATTTCTATACCAATTTCTATGATTCTATTTTATGGAATAGTTAATAATGTTAACTTTTTAAATTAGGGATGATGAGAGTGTTATAAACGTAAGAGTTGACAAATATAATCAGAAAGCTTCGAACTGCTAATCTATCGGGAGTTACACGTGTTATTGTGAATCAACTATAAAAGATAGACATTATTGCTGTTGTGGGATATTTTTTATATAATATAGAAGAACATTTCCGACATACCTACATGATTTCTGTGTAGCTTTAACCATTATGGTTGGACACGCGACGGAAGCTTATAACTGGAGTAACTTCCTATTGATTGTAACGTGATGAAAATTAACTGTAACCAGCTCAGGAGCATGAAAAATAATTGTACCAAGTTTCGTTAAAATCCGTCGAGTAGTTTTTGTTTCTATAACGGTTAAAGAGACAGACAGACGGACTGACAAAAAAGTTATACTGATTGCATTTTTGGCATCAGTATCGATCACTAATCACCCCCTGATTGTTATTTTGGAAATATATATCATGTAAAGATTTATTATAAGTACCTACTACTTTTAAACTAACAATATTAATTGGGCTTTAGATTAAACATCTCTTTAAATTAACATGAATTAATAGAAAATACAACAAGGTAGCCGCCATTATATTCAATCCAAATCCGCGCCCAACGGCAGTGACGCCAACCAGTGATGTCCATCGAATGCTAGGGATGTCCAGTTACCGATTACTTTTGTTTTACCGCTAACACTACCTATAGATTTATGACAAGTTATTTCATTGCACTCCGTCGTATTTATTTTCATTCTTTTACGTACCTATTGGTGCCGCTCAAATTCTTATTTTCAACCGACATAAACAACGAAGGAGGTTTTCAAAGCGAGTTCTGTGTTTTTTTTTTTTTTTAGAAAACCACGTAATTTTTTTACATGGTAGTTCGATTTTGACAATTAATTAGGTACTAATCTAATTCTGAAAGTTTTTATTTAAACTGTTTTATAATGGCATGTCTAGCTAGGTATATTGTTTTTTCGTCTGACTCTACTTTTGTTTTGGTCACCACGCACACTAGTGCAAAGCCCAGCTTTCCCCTCGCAAACTATAGGATACCTTCGTTATCAGAGTTCATTCTTAAGAATAGTCGATCTCCGACATTTATATCTGCTTCTTATCTTCCCTTTACCTATGTGATTTTTATTTCTTAAAATCCAACAGAAATGGGAGGAAAGAAATCTCAGCCCCCACACCGTTTTTGTAAAAGATAGATTGACATAAAAATCGCTAACTATTAAAAACGACTCGGTCCGGCAAAAGCGTTTCGTTTAGAAAGTAGTTAGCAATTATAAAGACTTTTAGAATTTTGTGAGAATTAGATCTAACTTTGGAAAACGCGTTCTAACCAGAAACAGGTAAGGGACGGGATAGGTAATAGCATGAAGGCTCGGCGCGGCGCGCGGCGGGGCTATTATAGGAGCAAATAGGAATCGGATGGCACTTTTCAACAATTCTGGAAATGGTTCATCACGTATTTGGGCTTAATAGATGGCTACATTGATCATCTATCTATTAATCCAAAAAAACTTTATTATATTATAATTTTTCATATATACTTTTTATTTTTTTATTCGATGTCGTCGTTGGCTTCCATAAAAGACCGGCGGACACCATACGGGTATCACACACGATGGCATATCGCGCCGTCCTCGATCCGTTTCAGCGGTCATAGCAGTCGGCATCGTTTGGTTTACGGTGCCTGATACATTCATAAGTTCATCAGATATGATTCGTTCTAGGCAAGGATCTTCCTGTGATAACGTTTCAGCTTTATTACATACTAAGGCAATAATGAGGCATATAAAAAACCCAAGTTATTAAATTCTTTTATTCGAAGTCGTCGGTAGAGGTCTACTTACAGTTTAATTTTTACAATCGGAACTTGATTTATGTTATAAAATTTCTATCAATAGATATGCGTGTCTGTTTATTGCTCCTAAAACTTTTATTTGTTTATTTATTAAACACACATACAATTATTTTCTTAAAAAGACGTAAGTAGGTACCTAAGTATTTCTACATATAGACATGCATAATTTTAACTTAACTAAATAAATGATGTACATCCTGATATTTATTTCATAATCGTTAATATAGTAAAAATATTTGTACAAAAATCCTTAATATTTATCAATTATCTTTAATATAATTTATGTAAGTAATATTATGTTTATTCACCTACGTTGATAATACAATAAATAGGCTAATTATATTAATGGCTTTTATTTATGGCAATAAAATGGCACGTGAGGAATGATAACGCTTTTTCTTCTTCTTCAAAGTAACCAATTACACTACACCTTGGGTAAGAGCTATAGGTATGTATAAATGTAGGTACAATACATTCAAATTATTATTATTTTTAACAGCTTTGCCATTAAAACAAAATACTGCAGCTAGCGACTCGTGTCAATGTTGATTGATACCTACTTAGTGTTAAAAAAATATTATTTGGTTGCGGTAAAAATAGTATATTATGATACAAGTGTGCAAAGTTGTTCATTATACACGAGGCCGAGGGTTGCGTAAATCAGTCAAGTGTATAATGAACATGTTGCTCACGAGTACCATACGCACTTTTTCAACACACTTGCGAGGAAACACAATTATATTTTGCATAAAAAGTTTCCTACGTACATAGCAACAAATGGAATGTAAACATAATATAAAGAATTCGGGAAATGACACTCAACTTTTTTTTGCCAGCCTATAAATTATACTTTTTGAGATAAAATACAATTATTTTGTAACAAATAGGTAACTGTTTATTATCAATAATTTGATATTAATAAATGTTTTTTTTTCTTATATAGACACATTTTTTTAGTCTAAAAAATATCTAAATGGTTTTTTAGTGTCATAAAACCTCTTTGTAGTTACAAAAAAATCTGTATTATCCGATCAAATTGAAAATGCTCTCATAACTAGCATATAATTTGCAGTAAGGCACTACCTTAACTTTGAAGGGATCGTTATATTATGCACTAGTGTGTAATAATATTACACACAAGTAACATAGTACGGTCGGTTTATGTAATGAGCAAGTGTGTTGAAAAGAAAATAAGAAAACAACTACGTATAAGTATGTTACTTTGTTTGTAAGTTAATCTTTAAAGCATACCTACATTAAAACTACATAAGTTATGTTTACTAATGGACTATCTGTTGGTTATCTACTTACTTATATTCTTTAAGTAAGATGTATTGAAATACTGTTCATGTATTTGTTCGATGTTTGCTTTGTAGCTATAAGTTAGGTGTGTGAATAGTGTATGTGAAACTGAGTAGGTTTTCTTTTCGCCATGATAAAATTACATAGCTAGCAATCATATTTAGTTGCCTAATTTGATTAGTTAAAATATAGTTTCCTACGCAAGTTTTTGACAACACCTACAAAGGAACTACCAACCTAGCTTAAATTACGTTTTAAGATATAAGTAAATGACTAGCTATTTATGTACAATCAATTTCTGAGACCATTTCGAAAGCCAATTTTATACATAAATTCTACAATTTTGTTACTTTACCACGCCATTTATCATAAAAAATCTTTAACACTACGTTACAATACTTAAATTATATACTATGCATTATTTTCCAAAATCATTTAAGGTATTTGTACGAAAATGTATATTTTACCACTGGTACTTGACCAGTCCTTTATAAGACATATTGCATTTGCGTCCCACCCTCCTACTTAAGTTACCTACATACCTAATCTTTGATGCATGGCATCTTAGACAAAAACTTTCAACATACGTTCCTAATCTATTTTGTAAACTCCATCGTGCTCTGACTTGCCAAGGCAAAATCATTCCAGGTTAGAAATCTACGTTTAACTTTAAAAACAAAAGCTCCTAATAATAGCGAAAAACAAGTTGTAAAGCTGGGAAATCTGTAGCGAGCTTTCCTTGCGTGCTCTGCGTAAACGGTATTTTTTCTAATTAACGCTGGTGAAGCTAGTGTAAATAGAAAAAGACGGACTTTCTGAATAAAAAAGAATGTCTTGATTGATTGACCATGTTTGTACAAAAATCTTTCAACCAAAACTTCAAATTAAAGTATAAATGCAGATTTATAACCTGGACCAAATTACTAATACTTAAGCGCAGTCCAAGTGTTAGACGTAGGCGTTAAAAAAAAAGATTAATTTACAATCAATAAGTTTAGCAGTTGAGATCTTTAGAATTTTGATAATAAGGCACCAATTAAGGTTAATAAAAATATATTAATCGAAAATAGATCGTTTTTTAATTGTTATTTTTAAACGATGACAATTAGATGATGTAAGTATGTTTTAAACAAAAAAAATTGTAAGTTAGTTTAGCGTTCTCATCAACTATTGAATGTGTCATCGGACTATCATGATGGTATATCTTACTAACTTTACGCTTTCGCTTTCCGAGACATATTTTTATCTTGCTGGCGCTTTCGTTCACTTTATCTAGTTTTAATTTATTTAGAAAATATGACAATAGGTAATATTTTAATCCATCCATTCTCGTGGTGTATCGTTATTATCATAATATGATAAATAATGTCGTACATTTTATCATTACACATTTTATCTTTTAGACTTCTTTATGTTTGCTGTGTTATATAATATTAATGATATGATGCATTGAATTGCTCATGCTACACATTTTGTAAGGTATATCTTGCGTTGCAATGACAAGGAAAGTTTTGGGAGATGATATCATCTTTCAAAAACCCATTTAGGTATAACTAATACTTTTACACAAAGATAAGAGCTGGCAAATCATAGCACCTATCTGCCTAACACTTCAGACTGCCTTTTCTTACATTCCTTTCTTTCTCTAAACGTCTAACGTAGGCTACATACAAGACATGTAGGTATATTAACGAAATTGACAACGTCCTATGGTACAGTTAATTTAATGAACTCTTAACGATCGCTAACACCGTCATTTCTATTTTGGTTTGTAAAATATACACAAACGATTTCACTCGTCAAAAAAATAAAAAAAACTTACCGGCCGAATTGAGAACCTTCTCTCTTTGGTTGTTGGTCAAAAATAGCAACCGATAAGAGTTATATGATTTGACTACAAAATTCAAACGTATTTTTTTTACAATATACACTTACTTACCTAGAAACTATAACTATAGGAATTAGATTCCGATCACTTTTAACGACTAGACAGTTATATTACTGACTTCAATTGTGACTTGAAGGTTTACTATGACTAGAAAATGACTAGATGCACTCATCCTTTTGTTTTACTTACAACTAACTACTATGGTAAAACTCTTAGTAAGTATTGCCACTTGCAATAGAACCTGTTTTTTTATACGTCGGTGTATGGAAGATTCTTTCTCAGTTAATCTTCATTTACTGAATTTCTAAATAATGTTAACCAACAGTGAGCTTGCAAGGGAGCATGACAACTTAACTTGCAACTGTTTTTGTATTGAATAATTAGTATACCTATTTTATTTTGAGCATGATGTTTTATGTAAAATTTAATAAAGCTAGTAAAGCAAAGTTGCCTGCATTTACTTATTTAATTACTGAATTTGGACTTCCGTAACTTATTTATTCAGAATATTCAATAACATTTACTATACCTAATACTTTAAAGGTAGATAAAGCGAATGCAATAGGATTCTGTCAACTGTTGTTACTTCTAATACTTATTTTTTCTATCCTTAAACTTAAACGGTAAACTACCTATATTTTACAAAATCTTATCTCTAGTTTATATACCTATTTCTATCAATGGGCTAGATAAGTACCTACTTACCTGATTTACTCTAGCCGTACTATTTATTTAGAATTTCTAATCAACCCATCAATCAACATCTGATATTCTATTCTATATTTACATCTGCAGATACGTAAATATTTACATTTTTCATTTAATGCATCCTTTATACTTGTAATAATATAACAAATGGAATTTAAAATTAAAATCAATTCCTTCCACAGCTTTTTATCCAAAGCGATTATTTAACGAAAGGTTTCGATGTTTTTTTTTGTAATAAAGATATAATATTTTTGGTCACTGTGTGTTCTGACTTCTGATCTAGTCACACCACTCGCACTCACGTTTAAAACTTGAGCATGATGGTGTCGTCTTGCATCACGCCCTTGCAGCCGTCGGTCTGGAACGAGTGGAGGGGCGTGGCCGCGGCTCAGGTGCACAGGCCGCTGTTGTCGACCAGCGATCTTGCCAGCACGTCCGCCGCCGCGATGTCGCTGACCTTACCCTCGAAGTGTCCTCGCACGTGGAACATGAACTCGGCCTTCCCGGCGAACTCCTGTCTGCACATGAGACACAGGTGATGCGCCGTGTGCGTGTGTTGTCGCTCCGGCGCGTACTGCGCGTGCCCGTGCGTGAAGTACGCATGGTTGTTGCCGCTGTCGTTGACGACGGTTGCCGTCGACACGGACGCGGTGGCGATGCCGTGCCCGTTCAGGATCTGCTGGTTCTGGTTGTGGTGGTGCAGCAGCTGCAGCTTTTCTTGGTTGGATAGGTGGACTTTCTCTTGTTGCTGCTGCAAGGTAAATGAAGATATGATAGATTGTTTCATAGGGAGGCGTTTGAGGAACATTCCACGGACTACATTTTCCAGACATGGCTAGGCTGATTTGAACTCATGCCTATTTGAACCCATGCTTAATTTTAGATGACCATGTTCCTCAGAAGTAAAAAAACGATCTCAAAGCGCGTTACATTACCCTATCTCCTGTAAAATATCACCAGCGTTACCTGATGTTGCGTCTGCTGCATCTTATCCTGCAGCAGCTTCGTGTCCGGTAGATGCGACTTGGCGTGGGCGCTCCACTCGTCCCTGGTGGCGAACAGTCTCCCGCAGAGCTCGCAGGACCAGGACACCACCATGCCGGCCGTCGCCGCCGCCACCGCCGCCGACGTGGCGCTCGTGTGGACTAGGTTCGTATTCTGCGCAGTGTGGTTATTGAAAGTCTTTAAGTTGCTCTTTACATAGAGATATGTTATAGGTGCTTGGAAGTTTTAGGAACATTCGAAGTCTTTTAGTCGCGCTAAACTAGAAGAAGTTAAAGTATTGGTGCATGGAAGTTGATACACAAGAGAAAACAAAGTGGCGTTAAATAAAAATCTTTTAAATTTTTAGGTACTTTTTATAAACAGACGTACCGTTAAACGCAGGCCGTTTAATTTCTTCTTCGTTCATTTTAAGCTCTAGTAAGTTATCAAGTTTATAATTCAGTAAAGTTAAATTAAACAATTATAGAAAAACAAAAATATTCTTAAGCAGATATATCCAAAGGTCAGTATTGTGTACTAAAAATATGGATAAACCCTTTGAACCTAATGAACCGAGTACGTTTGTAGTCAGTTAAATACAGTTATGTAATAAATATAACAGATAAAAGTTATCGAGGAGATAACTAAATACATTATGCGAATGTGATAGTTTATCAAGCTGTAATACTTTATCTGTATTGATCGTATATGTATCTACTACATAGAAGAATGTGTGGCTAAAGCCACTTATCTGATATTTGAAGATTAAGCTTTAACTAAATATATTGATTTTCGTAAGTAAACATGCATGTAATTAAACAATATTTGTAAAGTTTAATCTAAAACAACTCAGGATCGAAAACTACTTAAAATATTAAGTAACTATAATGAAAATTAAATTGTTACCATTAACAAAACGTTTCTACGGCCCATGCTATATTTGTTTTATGAATTTACCGTGAATGTGTGCCCGGGTACCTGGCAGACCTGGATCGACTGCTGATGCGAATGTTGCTGTTGTTGCTGCTGCTGCTGCTGTTGTTGTTGCTGCTGCTGCTGCTGTTGCTGTTGTTGTTGTTGCTGGTGTTGTTGTGCTACTGCTGCTATCTCCGCTTGGCTCGGCTTCGTGTCTTCTTGCTTCGTCAGTTGCGGCTTGACGTCGTCTAATTTTAAAGCCGCTACATGTAACATCATTTATTTAAAATAAAGAAAGCATGGCTTTGACTTTGAGGAAATGGAAATCAATAATAATTTGACATTATCAAGGAAATCTTTAGATTACAGGCATTGAAGTCACGTTTGTAAATAAAGGTGATTTAACTCACGTGTTATTGAGATACTTCTTTTTCCAAGTGGTGCGATGTTTGATGGAGTTATATGTTTTAATTTGTTCATATGTAACACCAATTTATCCCTTCGCGCAAAGGCCTTGTTGCATACTTCACACACGTAGGGCTTTTCGCCTAAATTGAAAAAGAAAAAGAAGTTGAATGTTGCTTGAATTGAGCTATAAACTAAACGTTTGTCTAACAATTGAATAAATGTGAAATTACCAGTGTGTATTCGCATGTGAATAGTAAGTTTGTCTTTCCTTGCTAGTCCTTTTCCGCATACCGTGCATTCAAATGCTTTTGTACCTGTAACATAATTAACTATGATTGGACGCCTATATGATTAGATTAAGATTAATAAATTAATATTTCATTGCCTGGTCATTATTAAAATATGTAAATTGTAAACAACTGTAAAGATAACGTTATCTTATTTATTATATGTTTATCATTTCAGGGGGTGGATAATCCGGTAATATTTATTACCTTCATTAGTAGAACTTGTTGGTTTGATTGCTGGATGTTTTCTCACGGACGAAGTGGAATGTAAAACTTTTAGTCGCGTCCCGGGATGCATGGACCCACCCTCCGCGTAGGGCTCCGTAAATGGTATCAAATTTGGCCTTGGTATATTGTTAGTCACTTCTGGAGACCTAACAGAAAAAAATGGTTGGGTATAAATAAAATCCAAGTTTACTCATGTGAAATAAGTAGGTACATTGTCTTATCAAACCTAGATGCAAGGTTTAGTCATAAATAAAGATACGGCATTGGGAAGTCCGAAAAGATTAGCAGACAATCATTCATAAACATGTATCATCATATCACGCGTAAGAGTTGGTGATGAACGACTACAACTTTATTTCTTACCAATTTCCTAGACTTTGCAGTACTCGGACACCTCCTTCGAAGCCCATGCCGACGTCGTCAGGTACCGTGAAGGTGCTGTCAGGTCCTCCGGTGCTAGAACTGACTTGTGGCACTTTGATCGGCGAGTTTATGGTAGCGTAGTGGTGCTGCGTTGAACTCACGGTTGGAGGCGAAGGATGGCCAGGATGCGTGTTGGTGTTGTTCTGGGCCTGGTTGAAAAATAATGAATTTTACAAAGGATAGACAAAAATGGTTTAATTTCAAGTTCTGAAAGACATGTTTTTAAAAGAAATTTTCGTATATTAACCTGCATTTCTTGATGGTGTCGGGTGTTATTAGCATTTGTTGTCTGTTGTTGATGCTGCTGTTGCTGTTGTTGTTGTTGTTGTTGCTGCTGCTGTTGTTGTTGTTGCTGTTGTTGTTGTTGCTGCTGCTGCTGCTGCTGTTGTTGTTGCTGCTGTTGTTGCTGCTGCTGCTGCTGTTGTTGCTGCTGCTGCTGTTGTGGTTGTTGTTGCTGCTGCTGTAGTTGTTGTTGTTGTTGTTGCTGTTGTTGCTGCTGCTGCTGCTGTTGTTCCCTTCTAGCAGCAGCAGCAGCTTGAGCCATATGCTGTTGAACAGCCACGTGAGCCTCCAAGTATGCTGTTTTTTGCGCCTCCGTCATCTTATCCATGTTGACTGTTCCATCCTGTAAACAAACAATAAGTTATTTTGTAACAAATATAATCGCTAGATCAAATAAAACAAATCCATCCATTTTTTTCGAAATACGCACCGAAACGTCCTAACGCACATATTTCTTATCATTAGAACAGTTTTTCAGTAATTCCCATTCAACTATTTTTTTTTACATGATTTTGAGCCATCCGTTTACATGTGACATGCTGCGTGCTCGAATTTTGTGGCTAAATGAATGGAAAGCAAAAAAAAGGCGGTTCCTACGAGCGTGGGTTATGCTACCTTCATTGAATGTCTTCACGAGGGTTCAGGGAGGGTAGCTTGTAGGGTGGCCACCCCCGGGTGCATTCACCCCGAGCTCGGAACTCACTTTTCTCGCCCCCCTACACTTTCTACGCATTTCTTACTCGTATAAGTTAATTGCCAGAATTCGAGAGGGTACAGTGACGGATCTGATTTTGGTTCTAAGGGGTCAATAAACTTTTGACGTTCGGTGAACGACTTGCAGTAGTTGTATGGATGCAACTTAAATCAATATTAGGAATGTATCATTATAACTCTAACTTGATAGATATGAATCTAAATCGGTTTCATTTTTTAACCAAGTGAGACATAACACTTTTTATGACTCAAAAGTGTATCACTCACTAGACAAGAAGCATTTTTTAAAGATCTGCAAAAACACCGGGCCACCACCGCCATGTTTTATCATTATAAAATTTTCATCAAATTAAAATTATAAACATTATAAACTGCAAAAGTTGTTTTACAATAACATTAACATCGTTGATTTAAATTTGCTTAACCAGACTTGCTTACTACGTTGTAGTAATTTTCGTAGCATGCGCATGGCATTTATTCGACTATAAAAAAAACTTTTTGAAGTGTTCAGTTTAACAAGTCAACTTTCCAAAAACTCCTAACACTCGAAACTGAGGAGTGCCCAATTACTAGGATTTTACCCTATTGTTTAAAGCATGTCCCCTCAAGATAAGCGAGTGGTGTGAGGCTACCCTCGTACCACGGGGAGTTATCAGGCACGCACTGATTAAATGCAAACTTCGCTAAACAGGGGGCAGTCGACAGGGGCTGACAACCTTTAGAGCTTATTTAAAAAATGTTGTATAAGCTGGCCTATTTTGCATAGGAGGTATATCGTTGATGCTTTCCCAGAAAAAGGTGGTACCTATTGGCATCGGCTTCGTCTGGTAAGAGCGCATAGACGTATCCAAAAGTTACAGTTACCTGAACTAAATGAATTATAGAAGTAGTCACCTGTACTAAGTAAAGGGTAGTTGTCGTTTATATTTGGTTTGAAACACAATGAATAAGATAACATTTTGGATCTATCGTCTCTTCAAAATTTTATATTTGGTATTCAACATATAGCTGAACATTTCCCCCTGCTTCTAGAGAATGCAAACGAAAAATGTTCGGCAATGAAAGAATTCGACAGAATATTTTTATTTGAAAATGCCACGAAGTCCTCCAAGTGAGGACCGTTGATTGAAAGTTGAAGAGTTTGGAAATGTTTGGATATTTTTAAACTGGTTTAATTTAGTAACCTTGTAAGTATTACTTTTTAAAAATGTGTTAGGTTATCGCTAGTTTATGACTAACAAATTGTTTTTTTTTATTGGGGATTCCCGTCTCTTTATAACGAACATTCAATATCTAAGTTGTCTTCGTCATAGTTCCTATAGTAACTTACCGTCACTAGAAATTGGGAAATCCAGCACAAGATATTAGAAATTCGATGTAAATAGGTAAAGTTGACTCACTGACGTTTGAAAACTGCAGAAACACAAGTTTATAAGGGCGACTAGTAAGGGCGGCCGACCACTAAATACTGCTATAGGGAAGGGAAGGTAGTGCAAGTCTACTGTCTGAGAAGTAAGTAGTAGTTACTTTCATCGATCGAAACTTTTCCTACTCATTCCAATCGAAGTCAGTTTTTTAAATAAACGATACGTTAAGCATCAAGTATTCAAAGAATTAAATAACAGTAGTTGTAGGTATTACCAAAGATTAAAGTTATTACATGACAAGTAGGTACTGAAATAAATTTTTGATAATATGACCACGAACGAAGAAAAAAAAATCAATTACCGTATCAGCTATGACCGCATCGCGTTATGTTGCAATCATTCAGATTGCAATCATTTAAATTAATCGAAATTTTATTAAAAGCCTAAATTTGTTGATTATTTTCACCATAAACATTCGGTAGGATGGTAGGTCGCAGCCCGACGGTATTTTTAAACCGTCAATCAGCGCGAGCGGGTCTCGGGTAGGTTTCTACTGCAAGTGGTGGTAGACCCCCTTTGTAGGGAGCTTGGGGGGCGTAGTAGGAATATCCTTCACCCCGAGCTAGGTCAGGGTTAAATGTGCCCCCAGCTGAACTGATGCCACGACCTTGGATGCGTGTACCAATGGGTTGAGCGAGGCCGCTGTATAAATATAACTGCAACACTCATTCCACTAGCAATATCAGGTACTTATTTTACTATTTTTACATAGATGGTAGATTAGATAAAAATAGCGCTCTATCAGATATAGGTATGAGCCAATTATCACGAGTCGAATGGGTTTCATTCCCAACAGAATTTTTGATTGAAATCGCTCTTTTCATTTCGTTAATTGATAGACTTTCATCAAAGCGAATTAGAGAGAAAACGAATTCTTTTGAAGTCGAATTCGAGCAATCACCGCTAAAGTAAAAACCTACCGGACATGCGTAGCCGTATTGGAAATTTTATGAACGCCTTAACGAGACGTCGAGTTCTATTCGACTTTATAGCGAACCTATCAAAGTCCCAATTTGTATCGTCAGTCTCACAGAAGAGAGTTTTCAATACGTGTTAGCCGATGAGTCTTATTGCTCAAGGGTTAAAGCTGAGAGTGGATTGAAGACCGCGCTTGGGGTTGTTGGTCGATATCGCTAAAGGCTACAGTTCTACAACAAGGCAGTTTTCGTTTAGTGAAAGGGATGAAGCGACGGAAGTAAATACAAGTGTCTCTTTCTGCGAGTGCGTTTAGTAGAAATAAGAGCAGGCTGTAGAGGGTCAAACGAACTGATCGATAGAGGGGTCTGCTCCGTGCATCGCCCGCCAGCCTTTACACAAACACACAAACAATACGAGATACTTAATCGTTTTAAACCTGCTCGTTTAAATAGAAAACCCAATTTTAGACTTAACTAAAAATAAAACAAAGACGCTTTGATAAAAGATTTTCTATTGAATGAAGAATTATAGACGTAAGTTTATATCGCAGTAGAGAAAGTATTCATGCAAGTGTTATGCAAAAATATTGATCGGCACTGACAAGATTAGGTAAATTGATATCGAAGGGGAAGATAACATATCTTTTACATGTTTGTTTAAGTGCCTTGATATGATATTTCAGATATAAACATTAAACTATTTCGTTAGCTAATTTATACATACACCCTTATTTTTTAGCAGCTTTTGATCCAAAAGGTTAAGAATAATTCCTTAATTTCAATTAATTTTGCGCACCGTATTTAGTGGCCAACAGTAGCAGCAGCATTAAAAAGATCTTAAAGCCGTTGATGAATTTATACGAAGTTAGTAGATACAGGTTTTTAACATACAATATTAATAGATACTGAGCTAGAAATTAATTTTTAATTTTAATTTATTCAATGTTAGTAAATTAATTGAATGTTCAATAGGCACTTTACTACTTATCTTAAATTGTATCAGTTTGAGTTTGATGTAAGTACGTATACCAATAACATCCTGTGTAAACACCTCAGGAATGTTATATTTAAATAGAACCGCCCAACAAGCCCGCAGTGGTTTCGAAGGAGATAGAGAACAAACGTACAGATGCGAAGCGACTTAGCTGTATACTATGTAATGATGATGATGCGGTTTCGCGCACAATTTGAAACGCAAAAAATATGATAACACAAACATTTTAAAGCACCTTAAAGCAAAAACCACCAGAAAGTTGATTCCACCTATAAGTTTAAATTACCTAGAAGTTGAAAGAAGAATTTACCCCCGTGCTCACGGCAAAGTTCAGCACGGCGTAACACAAAAAAATACTAGAACCTTTTAGTTGATAGCATTTATAAGTATAATACATCAAACTTTGCCTAAAACCTTACAGTGTAATAACCCCAAAGTTAAAATTACCTCAACGTTAATAGTATCTACCTCTATAATTTTTAACTATCTGAAATTTAATGGTCGATGTGACGATCCCAACACTTTCGGGGTAGTTCCTGAACTAATAAATACTTAAATCTTTAACGACACCTTAAGATACACCTACCTGAAACTTGATAGCACCTAAAGGAGTTCACAGATAGAGCAGGTAATGTAAAGATGTATATTACAGCTCGATATATCTCGATACATCTTCCATAGAAATCGTCAGGAGACCACACACAACAGCTATAATGTATATTTTTACATCTTCGTACCTTAAAGATACGAAAATATACGAAAATTTACATTTATATTTCGATTCATCATCAGCATCTCAGTACAGTTGTGTTCAAAACAGGGTAACCTTCTCCTAAACTAAAAATAGCAAGTAACTCGATGGGTCCATAGTATTATCTATAAAATTAAATATAAGAACACCCTGTACAACACCTTAGCAGCTGAAACGTGCGTCAAGCGGGACGTATACCATTGGAATGAAGGGAAAGGTACATTACATTACCTGCTGTGTGTGTGATACTTTAAGATCATTTAAAGCTATACATCCCGGGATGTAATGTATATTGAAACTTTCTACCTGAAACTTGATAGCACCTAAGGTCACTCTACCTGAAAGTTGATAGCACCTAAGGTCACTCTACCTGAAAGTTGATAGCACCTAAGGTCACTCTACCTGAAAGTTGATAGCACCTAAGGTCACTCTACCTGAAAGTTGATAGCACCTAAGTTCACTCTACCTGAAAGTTGATGGTGGAGGTGACGATGCGCATGCTCTCGGCGTAGTTCCGCAGCACGGCGTCGGTGTTGAGGCAGCTCTGCCGCCACTCGTACAGCTGCTCCAGCCGCGTCACGCAGCGCTCGCAGATCTTCTTCGGCAGGAAGTCGTCCTTGGAGATCTGCTGGAGAAGAAGAGCGAAGATGGGTTTGTGGGTGAGGTTTTGATGAGGATACTAGTGGCCGCCCGCGACTCTGTTCGCGTGAAAGTCGGTGGGAATGAGAAGTTTTTCCAAGTTCAGTTATTTCTTCATACCAAATTTCATCAAAATCGGTTCAGTGGTTTAGGCGTGAAAGCGTAACAGACAGACAGAGTTACTTTCGCATTTATAATATTATAGTAGGGATGGGATATTTGGAATATGGTTTATTTTTGGGAGGCAATTTTTTGTGTGTTTTATAGCTTTAACTACCCACTGATTTAATTTGGCGTTGAAGGTATTGTATTGGTATGAATGATCTCAAATAATGAAATATTGATTCTCAATACAGATTCCATCCTATCCAAAGAAACAGATATAAGTAGAAATACATATATGTAGGTCCTTTCGCAAACCCTAGCCGCTTTGAAACTCAAAAGAAAGCGCAATTTTAAAACCATTCAACAAAACATGTCAAACAAATAGTTCCCTAAAACTATGCGCTTGACAGTCAAATTAAAATCTTGCGCAACCTCTCTCCAATTAATTCCACGACTAATGAGTCGTAGCCGACTTCACAACAAGAGGATTATGAGCTGGACACGTGGCGCCCGCGGCTACGTCGCTTGGTCAGTGTTCTCCCTATTACATATTTTGCATAGGCACCCTTTAGTCTGGCGACCTCTGTGGTGCAGCAGTATATATACCGTACTGCTAAGCGGATGGTTCTGGGTTCGGGTCAGGCCAATTTCGTAAAAATGGTTTTTCGATATTGGCTAGTGTCTAGGTGTAACTAGGTTCTCCCCTAGTCCATTGTGTGGTACCTATAGTACAAGCTTTGCTTAGTTTAGAGCTACACAGTTGGTGTGTCAGTCTGGAGATTTATTTATTTATTAGTTTATATAATAATCCAACTGGTAATAATATAAAAATTTTGATGTTAATTGCTCAATCTCACAAAATTAATAACACAACATTGTGTTTTTCACCGCAAAAATAAACTACATTCCCACGGAAAACGTAACTAATTCGCGAACGCGAACGAGACGTATAGGTAATGTCAATTTTTTGTTACATAGGTACACGTATATAGATTCCCTACGAAATAATTCCCAATAAAGCAAAAGCTATTTAATAATAGTTTCCCATCGGAAATGGATGCTGGTTGACTCCAAATTGCAATTCGTCACCGACTGCCGTTTCTAGTTTGCATTATAAATGTGCTGACACTGCTTTCCAATACCTATTAGTTACTTGTTCCAATAGGGTTTGATAGTTGAATTGATTTATGAACTTTACGTTAATGCATTAAATAAATCAAATAAAGTTTTAGCAACAGAATATTCATAGGCTTAGCGGGAGAGTTACCGGCTCTAGTAATAAAGTCTGCTGTAATGTTACTTCTTAGACTTATGCGATCATTACTTAAATTTAAACTCGTTTTATTGCGTAATAATTCGTTAAAATAGGTTTAATTTCAAGTTTATTTTAGCCAGCAACTAACTTTAGTTACTTTGTGCGTCGAATCGCGCACCGTGGGACCCTATTGTTACATTAAGTCAGTCATAACTATGAGTATTTTCGAAGCAAAAGGGGTGTGTTTAGTTAGGCTCAACCTTAAATAAAATACTGCCTTGTATAGAGTAGCGGTAAAATATTTACTTATTTTCTCGTCTCCGTCACTTTATAAAATCAACCTTTTTTACCCAAATATAAGGATATTTATAACTATGTTTGGAAACGAAAGCCATGGTTATTAACAAGGCCTTCCATAACTTCCTAACTAGAACATATCGGCATTAAAACAAAGTTACCAAACAATGTTAACCTCTGAAATTGATGAAACCACCTGCAATTTATGTACAATGTTGACCTACATATAAGTTCGATACGGCAGCGTAGGGAAATGACCTCCGGTGGTCATACAGGGTGAACGTCCTACGCTACGTCGGGACACAAAATACGCTGCGATTCCCGGAAATACTGATTTGTACTACTCGATTGTTACGCATCCAATGTCATATAATTAGGTATTTGAAATGGTAAGAATCGGACAATTTCATTAACAAATGTAAAGAATAGGTAAATAATAAATATTTACACCCGATTAAGTAGAAATTAAGGACAAGGGGGCATCCTTAACAAAAGTAATACTGTGGAAAAAATATATTTACTTGATAATGTTTATATCAATTATTGGATTAAGTATCTATATATTTAGGGTAACTTTTTGTGTGGGAACATTTAAGGATAGTTGTTGATTTCAATTAAGGGTGACCTTATCTATTAGATCTTTAATTTTGGTGAAACTGTATATCTTGATTAGTCTGTTATTAATATGATATCGTATATTTAATAAAAAAAAGTAAGTAGTGTAGGCTATGTCAACAGGTAGGTATAGTTCAAAAGCCGTAGTCGGTCTTTGTATCTTCGTCCCGAAGTATAGGCTCGTAGCGCGCATGCGTCTACGGTGCTACACTCGTCTCAAGACGTAGACGATATCATTGCACTTTCCTTCCTTGCTAAAAAAACTGTGTTTACATTCCACGCTTTACTTCAGCGTTTTAGAATGATTTAAAAGGCATTTTATACGTTGAGTTAGAGGGCTTATGCATAGAAGATTAAGAAGGATGGTGTCAAGGTCATACTCACCATAGTAGGCAGGCAGGTCCTCAGCTTGAAGAGTATCTGCCGCTGCTCTGACTCCTTGTCGAAGATGTGCAGCCGCGGCCCGCTCTTCAGCGAGCAGAGCCGGCAGAGGTCCGTGAAGGCGGTGAAGTTGAGGTCCTCAGGCTCCGTCATCGCGAAGCACCTGATGAGCAGGTCGAGGAGGCAGGAGTTGTCCATTAAGGCGGTGGTGTTGTATGGAGGCGGGAGATCTAGCGCATAGTCGTCGCGGGGAGGCGTCGCGCCGCGGCAGCGTCCGGGGGGCACTGCCGGCGCGCGCCACCCCGGCCCGCCGCTCCCCACACCCCCCCGACTCCCCGACACCCCTCCACACCCCCCGCCCTCGCCCCCCGGGAAATGCGTGCCAGTTTTCCGTCTGCGATTCCGATTGGGGTGGCTACGTCTTCATTATGCTCAATTTTTGTTATGATTGATCGCGGGCTAGTGATTCTAGTCGGCTAAGATCAATACTGGGATTGTAATGGCGGTTTTGATACTTTTGAGGGATTGGCTTGTTTACCTTTTTGTATGGTTTTGTGTGTGGGTTGGCTTTTGATGTAGGGAAAGGGTAATGGCCGCATTGGAGGTTTTATCGGCGTTTATTTTTAAAAAAGAAATACATATTCTGTTAACTATTGTGGGTTAGGTTGTAGTGAGGGTTGGAGGTTGTAGGAAGTGTGGTTTAATTGATTGTAATTAGTAATGATTAGTATACTAAATTACCAATTGTTTCAATTAATCAAAATATTATTTTTGTCATTCCAATCTAACAGCATTGATCTGTGGACTAAGGTTTAGTTGCAAGAATTTTATGGAAAAAGTTCTACTTTACGAAAGCTATTGGCTTTTGAGTGTTAGATATTTCAATTTTATTTGGCAATAGGTAAAACCTGCACTTTATAATAAATAAGTTTGATATAATAGAAGTTGAATAAAAGAAACATATTAACAAGCGGTAATAGAAAAATAAACTAGATATATAATAATCATCCTACAATATCCTACTAATCCTACTAATATTATAAATGTGAAAGTTTGTGAGGATGTAAGTATAGATGGATGGATGGATGTTTGTTACTCTTTCACGTAAAAACGACTGGACGGATTTTGATATAACTTTACAGTAATATAGATTATACATCAGAATAACATATTTTAGGGTACTTTTTACCGCGGGAAAACTTTTCATTCCCACAGAAAACCGACTTTCACGGGAACAGAGTCGCGGGCGGCCACATAAATCTCAAAAATATATTTAACCAAACCCACAGTTGGTTCTAAATTTACTGATAATTTCAGGGGTAGTCCCTCAGGTCACACGCACATCGTAAAATTGTAAACAAGGCTAATAATTAATAACTATAACACTTTTTTCTTTAAAATATGAAATTGAAACAATAAGGGCTTGTGTTAGAAAACAAGTCAGAGAAGGCCTTTAATACAAATTAATAAACGTGAAATAGTTAATTACTTAAAACGATTTTCTGTAAAACCTCGACGTTACTTTGAAAACAACTTTATTTTTGATGTAACTTAAAAAATAACTTTATTTTAAATGTAATTTCTATGGAAATGTAAATGTAAAAAAAAAAATGTGAATAACTTGCCTTTCATCTAATAGCATTTAGAAAAGTATTGTAACTGTCAATATTTGTTACCAACACACCTCGTTAACAACCGCCATTAATTTAGTAATAACACTAATGCCAACATCGATGACATCCTATTGACAACACTGTCTCAATTGACAAATTGCTTTGTAAACACAATTATTTCTCATAAAATATTTGTAGAGCCATAATTACTATTTTCACTCTAACCACTGTGCCGTGTCACCGGCTGGATTATCGAGACGAATCAAAGTAATTTAAACCTTAACAGCATTGGTTTGAACTGTAATTACAATGTCGTGTAGTTCAACCGGGTCATCATCAGATGTGGAACACCACGCCTGGTCTGAGAGGACCTGTGCTATCATAAAGCCTGAGGCATACGAAGACGCGGATGCCATCATAGAACACATTAAGAATCACAAGTTCCAGATTCTTGCTGTAAGTAGGTACCTATTGTTTTGTGGTCGAAAACAAATAAAAGGACCAAATATTGAGAAACATAACAAAGTGGTAAGATTGTGTTGCCTTGATACTAAGTAATTTATAAGCATAATTTATGAGCATTTAGTATGAATAAGGTAAAAGTTATGATAATACGGTGCCTATGGATAAATACTTATAAAGTCAGAAGGTAGGTACTTAACCTTAAAGGTACCTACTAATTTGTGGGAATACATATTCTTTGATTAATTATAAATGAGAACATAAGTATGAGTAACAGTAGTATAATGATCCATTATAAATCTGAGTTACCTACACTGCCCCGAGGTACAATGATGTGAGTCACACCCCTACTCATCTACCGCGTTGGGAATTGCACAAGTGTTGTACAAGTGACGCGTTTTTACGCATGTGCTACTATTCTGTGCGTAATAGGAACTTTATAAATAGGTATCGAGATTGTATGTTAATAGGTAGGTATCTAGTTCTATATAAGAACGTACTGTTGGCATATGTTTAGCCTAACATTTTAATGCTTTTAAAGATATAAGTTTCGTCTTAGATTTTACAATTTCATGTTTTTTTTCAACTTTGACTGCTTTATACAAATCATCCGGAATGGACTTTCATATGAAATCGTCCTTTATAATGAATGCATGGTCAGTGTTCACTTTCGATCAATAATTATCATCAGTGAGGGGCTAAAGCTAGTCCATATGTCACGTAGAGTCAAAATCATGCAACATTCGGAATGCCCCTCCGTTAGATGGCGATGCTGCGATGTGTCCGGTTTCTGACGTAGGGTTGGCGATATGCAAAACTCATTGCATTAGCGTGTGCGAGGGGAGCCGCGTTATTATTCCACGACATGTATCAACCCTTGATGCGTCAGGGTTGGCAGTGCAAAATTTAAATGTAGTCGCTTTTATTTTTAACTATATTTGTGTTATTAAGTAGGTGTTTCAATTAGTTATCTTGCCATCTCAAAAAAAAAACAAACAAAGAGATAATTATTTTAATTAATTATTGTTTTTAAAGAGCTGTTAATAAGTCGATGTAAGTTGATAAGGGATTAAAGTTAGAGCTTTAAAGATATTTCATTCACAGAAAAACACTGTTGTTTTAATAAAAATGTCGTTTCTTTTTAAAAACGTAGGTATAAGCTTTATCTCAGCCTCTCGCCCTCGTTGTGTTATATCTCTAATTGTTTCACAAGACGGGGTTGTTAGCGCCACTTCATGAGCGGCGACCTTGTTCTCGACTCTTAGAATTTGTGAGGCGTGGGCGACATATTATTTAGGTTCTCTTGTATTACGAACCGAGCGGACGGGAAATTAGGTCGCCTTGAATGGTGGAAATTGTGCTAAGTATGAACTAGAAGAAGGTAACGAGGTAGATGTAGAGTGTGATTTTAATAATCGAATTAAGTAATTTCCAAAATAATAATATTGTACCTTTCATAATCTATGTTATAGATGTTTCATAAACAAGCGGAAGCACCACTAAGCTTTTAGTGTCATTTCAAGCGGTCGTTAACAGCGATAGTTAGTGGTTCAATTTATACCAACAATTCAAACTTCTGTTGTATTTACCGGCATAAAGACAACTAAACGTAATCAACATGAAAATAAAAATTATTTATCGAGATGAAAAAAAAAGTGTAATCGGCAACCCTGTTGCGTAAACCCTTGTAGGTACCCCACTCCCCCGGGCGGGGGCGCTTCGGGCGGCGGTCACCGCTGCTATCTATCGCTACCATAAAAAATATCACAATTATCCATTACTACTTGACGTTGTGGGGGACTCTCTTTAATTATCTACGAGTATCTGCATAGCAGTAAAATATTTAATAGTTTAGTATTTTGGAATACTTATTTCTTTTTAATAAAAAGTAAAGACGACTAAATTTTAAGAAGACAATTTGAGCTTTCATTTCAAACATCCGTAAAGACTTTAACTTAATGATTAAAAAAAAACACCTATTTCAAATATCCCCATAAACTTTAGGTACTGTCTCTACTGTGTAGGGTGAATACAAATTATTAAAACGCATTTTCATACAAATTTAGGACAGCGAAAAACTTTAATAAGTAGCTTTACATATTAGCTTGACAATACTGAAAATAATATAGAAACCCGCCAATCCCCGCCAATTCCCCTACAGAAGCGTATTCTCCGCCTGTCCCCGGAACACGCGGCGGAGTTGTACCGCGGCCACTACGGCGCGCTGCACTTCCCGCACCTGGTGGCGCAGATGTCCAGCGGCCCCGTCGTGGCCCTCGTGCTGGCCGCCCGGAACTGCATACAGCGGTGGAACGCGCTGCTGGGACCCGCTAAGTAAGAATGCGTAATAAGGCGCACCTTTTCGTTTCTATGTAAGTAGTAAGGTACTTCTAAATAGGATGATAAAAAATCTATTCAGAGATAGTGAGGTATACAGGGCGTCCCGTCCCAAGACTACGGGACATCAAGTACTAAGTTTAAAAAATAAAATAAAGTCATCTTTCAGCAAAATATCCTATCTACAATATTTAAGGTACTTTCTCTTGATGTCCCGTAGTCTTGGGACGCCCTGTACCTACCTATATTAGGAACAGTTTAAATAACAATAAATCTAAGCGTACCCTTTTGAGTTATATTTTTTTAGTAAAAAAGATTATCATTATTTTTGTTACGGTAAGGAATGCGTTTTCATTCAGAAATTATTTTAAAAGGATGTTCTGTTGCCATCAGATGCCTAATCAGAGTAAAAACACGTCAGCTGTTGTTTAGTTTCCGATTATCTACTATAGGTAATCACATTTCTTAAAGTCTGGGTTTGTCCGGTACTTACTCACACTCAAGATAATGTTCTTTTTTCTTTAAAGGTTATCAATTCGACAATCTTTATCAAGATACCTCTCAAACCCTGACTGGTGTTTAATAATCAAAACAAAAGACAGTATTAAAAATATATTTTTCATGGAATTGGTCTCATGGCCTTCTCGGCAGTTTATGGAGGATCTCTTTTTTATTTTTACGATGGTAACTAATTCATTTACAGTGTGGTAGAAGCACAAGCGTATTGGCCAGAGAGTCTTCGAGCGTGCTATGGGCGTCGGTCTAAGTTTGGCGACTTTTTCAATGGCATACACGGCAGTAAGGATCTCGCAGAAGCTTACAGAGAGATACATTTCTTCTTTCCTACTAGTAAGCCAAGATATTGCGTAAAACATAGTTGATATGAACCTTAGCAATACGACCTTTGAGGATTGTTCATACAAATGAAAGTAGTTTTACTGTATCATCATAGCACAGGTTTAGAATAAAATGATGATAAATTATTCCTTAATTATAAATCACAAACTCTGTTGAAGTAAGTATAGACCAATTAGCGTTTGGTTGGCATTTCCCTATTTTCATTTCATAATATAATTAGGTACCTACCTACATATTATGTTCTCTGTGCTTGTCACTACTCGAAAATAGAAACTGCAACAGACAGACTGGCAATCTGACTGTAACCATTGTAACTAACATGAACATTTAAATCAATGTGTACTTAGGGGCATATACCTAATATTTGGTTATTTAAAATTATAAATTCGAATTGTCATTTAATTTTTAACAATCTGCCACAAGTAACTTTTTAACCCCGTGAAAAAGAACGTAGTTTTATGCTCGTGTTTATGTATTTTTCTTTTTTTTGAGCGATAATTGTGTACTTTTCGTCTTCAGTAGTAATGTGTTTTTTATTTCAGTGATCGTCGGCCCGATTCTCCGCAAATGGCAGGTGGCCGACTACATCCAGAAGCAACTCAAAGAAGTCCTGCAGCCCGCCCTCGCTACTCTAGCCAAGGAGCAGCCGGCTGAGCCGATCATCTGGCTCGCCAACTACCTGAGCGCGCACAACCCTAATGAGCCGGAGATACTGTCACAGGAGAAAGAAGAGGTCGTGGATGAGAGGTGTCGCACGCCGCAGCCGAGCGAGGAGTCGCTGTCGAATAGGAAGATGCCGATTTAGACGATGATTTTGAAATTGTTTAGTTTCTGTAGATGAATTTCTGAAGATTGAAAGTTTCGAAGATTGAAGATTTCGTTATTGCTTCGTATTTTGATTGATAATTTATCTAGATTGAGTTTTGTATTGAATAAATATACAACTTATTCAAGCTGTAAGTCTCAGTTTAAACGTACATGCTATTTATCCTGTTCGTGTGCGTCTTGGACTAATTTTGAGTTTATTTTGCCAATTTAAATATCTGTAACCTACGTACTTTTTACGTTATATATCATTTCTATTTGTCAAGTTTCGTTGATATGTTCCTTTACTCGACCAACGGTAAACAAAAAGGATATGTCACATCTTAAACATAGTAAACTTTCACCTCCTTTCTAAATAAAACACATATTTATTTTATTTCCCAATTTTATTTATACAAACTTTACAAATGCTTATCACAGGCTAACGTGCAATTTCGTTGAAAAAAACATAAAATTGAGTTGAAGATCTATTGCTATATCGTTAATACACATTTGATGGACATGCATGTTAAAAAGTTACGATACAATGGAATGACATTAATTTCTTAGTAATATAAGACAAAAACAATCTAATGTGACTATAATAAGTACGAAGACATTGGAGAGTCATAGAAAGACTAAAGAAGTTCAACTGTCTTTTTAGATAGTCACATACGCTCTAATAAAACCTTAATGCATAGATTTGGTAAAATGACAACTTATAGCAAAAAAACACCTAGAGATTCCGAATCAATATTTTCTTAGTAGAATAGTTATATCTGTAACAAAAATTATCATTTTAATATAAATAGAAAAAAATATCATATCATAGTTTAGATAACTAAAAAGTAAAAGAATAAAAATCTTTGACCAACTCTGGAGACTTACTATACAACATTCCTAGCACATGACATACCATTGGACAAGAGGTAAAGAATAAAAGATTTATCTACGACTAGTGGCCGCCCGCGACTCCGTTTACGTGGAAGTCGGTTTCCCGTGGGAATGAGACGTTTTCCCGCGGTAAAAAGTACCATCCAAAGTTTCATCCAAATTCATCCAGTAGTTTTTACGTGAAATAGTAACAAACATCTATACATCCATACATACTTACAAACTTTCACATTTATAATATTAGTAGGATTAAATTACTAGTGAACTGCAGTAACAGAAAGAATTTTTCCTGTCATCTATACTAATATTATAAAGAGGAAAACTTTGTTTGTTTGTGTCGAATAGGCTCAAAAACGACTGGACCGATTTTAAAAATTCTTTCACTATTCGAAAGCTACAGTATCCACGAGTAACATAGGCTATATTTTATTTTGGAAAAAATGTGGTTCCGTAAGATATTTGGGGTTTTCGGACACAAGGTGTAAAAAATTAACCAGAAAAGTTACTTATTTTGCATACGCTGCCTTAACTATAAAATATATATCCATATAATGTTCTAATTAATTGTACATCTTATAAATATCTACAAAAAAGTCCGCGACACACTATACTTATCTATGTCGAGTGAGGCACAACAACCATTTTATTTGGACTACATTTAAACGCGTTTATTTTACTCATGCTATTAATCCTTATCAAAATAAATTATTTCGTCACTAAGTTCAGTTTATGTACATAATATTTGGTCTTTGAATGATTAAAATTGGACGTTTGCTTTTGAAGTTATGGTGAAACTAGAGACCGCCCGCGACGTCGTTCGCGTGGAAACCCTTTTTAACAACGTAATAATATTGTAAAGCACTGCAGCGCCCTTATCACAGGCATATAGGTAGCTACTGCAGTGTAGGCTAGCATGGCTTTCAATTAAGAATATATAGGTACTGCGAAAGGCTTTTTTGTAGGTCTATCCTTACTATAATATAAATGGGAAAATATGTATGTCTGTCTGATAGTTCGACACCCAGGGAAGAAGAAAATACGATAATTTTACTGCGGGGAAAAGCCTCATTTCCATGGGAAAAGCCATTTAGTTGCGGGTGAAACCGCAGGGCGGAAAGCTAGTTCTCAATATTCTCATTAGCTATTTGGGGGAGTCTCTTTAGTCATTAAGCTAGTAGGAATAACTTAATTTTTTTTTAAAGTTACCTCTCAGTTCTCGCTATACATGTGAACGACCGCGGCGTCCACCTCGGCACAGAGTCCTATCTTCTGGCACACTTGCTTGGTGCCGTACTCCTCGATCAGATGGATAACGCTATCGCCGTAGATCTCCATCATCGTGTGGCACTGGGGGGTTATGACAGGTGTCAAAATGTGTGGAATAAAGTTGACAGTTTCTTTGACAGTTTTCCTTTAAAATGACTTTTGAAGGAAATTAAAATGCCGTGTATTTCTTTTTGCGATGCAACATATCCGTATGAGTGAAGTTAATGACATAGTTTTTTTTTATTAAATGTTAAAGATCGAATACGAGATAAAACTTGATGTTTGAAGTCAAGTCTCTTATATCTGAAATTATTTCTAGTTCTTTGAAAGTGTTTCTAATAATTGTTAATCTTAAACCATGTTTTCGGTTTCTGAACCACACTATTATGGTTTAAGATAGCAAGTGCAACTTATCTTTGATTCAAAACATTGATTATTTCTTTAATTCTCATTCCCAATTCTTTTCCAGTCTTACCCTGGTGGAGAACTTAGCGGGCAGCAACCCGCAGGACTTCTCTATGACGTGCACGATGTTCCTGTCCACCTTGTCGTTGTGCAGCACTTTCTTCACCGCCACCACCACCGTCTCGCACACCGCACAGTCCAGGATCTCTTCTGAAGAGTTATTTGTATTGTGAATTAATAGGAATATAACGGGTGTAAAAAGACCACTTCCGAAGCCTGAAACCATGTATTCTTGGGCCTCAATTGTAACTAAATTCATATCCAGAAAACTCGAATTAAAAAAGTTATTAAGGATTGAAAAGTCATATTCGCCGCTTGAAATCATCGCTCACACATCAACTGTTGGTTCAGGTGCGATTATTTACATTGCAAATTAAATTAAAACACTATTTAATTAGAAATCATCGCAAAATCTGATAGTATAAATGCAATAATTTTGTAAAATTACGAAAAAATTTTTTTTGCTTAAAACGTAATCAGTACCCTCCCAGCAATACCCAGTTTTTGTTTTCGGAAGCAGTTCTTTTACACCTTGTATTTTTAATCTTTTAATGCTTGTTTGTTAATTTCATATGGATAGTACCTTAATGTCAATATTGCTGCTTTAATCAATCAAATTTAACTAGACTAGTTTACAAATGGAATCTCAGAATATTAAGTTGGTGCATCATACACATGTCCACCTTCAATTATGTTTCAAATTTTGTTAGTGTTTTATAAAAAAAACAATAGATTATAGATAGAGTCGGCACATAATAATTACATTTTCAATCGTTAAATCAATTCTTAAACTGAGTACTACCTCAACTCAAAAAAAAAACTTATCAACTGCCCAATTATTAATATCATCGTCTCACACTATACTTTTTCCATAAAACCTAGAGTTGACCTTTTTTCGTATTCACGGAATACGAAAAACCACTTTTTTAGTAAAGCGGATGGTTCCGGGTTCGATCCCCGGGTCGGGCCAATTTCGTAAAATGTTTTTCCGATATTGGCTCGTGTATGGGTGTACCTAGGTCCTCCTTTATGTGGTACCTATAACACAAGTGCTTATGCAACTTACTTTAGGGCCACCTAATTGGTGTGTTAGTCTGGAGACTTACGTATTTATTTACTAGTGGCCGCCGCGACTCCGTTCGCGTGGAAGTCGGTTTCCCGTGGGAATGAGATGTTTTCCCGCGGTAAAAAGTACCCTATGTGTTATTCTGGTGTATAACCTATACTACTGCAAAGTTTCATCCAAATCCATCCAGTAGTTTTTACGTGGAAGAGTAACAAACATTCATACATCCATCCATCCATTCACATTTATAATATTAGTAGGATTCTCATAAAACCTACTCTTTACCTATTTTGATTCACCAACTTCTAACCACCCCTAAACAGTTCACCTACAATTTGTATTTGCACTTTCCCCCTTGTTTGCCACCTACCTCGCACGGCCCCGAGCGTGGTGGGCGCGCACAGCTTCAGCTCCTCGCACACCTGGTCCGGCTCCAGCTCCTGGGCCAGCAGGCTGATCACCAGGTCGGCGTACTTCTCCACGAACTGCGAGCATTCCGAGCGGACGGACTTCGGCATGTGGGTGCATACGCCGCGGACGATTCGCTTTACCTCGTCCTGCGGGGAATGAGGGTTTGTTTTTTATTTCATAGTAAAAAAAGGGTTGATCGTTTGCTAGGTTTTCTTATAAAACATAATAATAATAAAAACGGCAGCTTTTAGTAAATGAAGACAGTTTTATAAGGAGAATCGAGGGGAAAATAGTAGATTATGTTATGGAGAGTGACAGGTTTTATACGAAGAATCGAGGGGAAACAAAGGTTTATATGGAGAAAGAGGGGGGGAAAGGGTTATATGAAGGATCGAGGGAAAAAAAGGTTTATATGAAGAAACGAGTGGGGAAAGATTATTAGTAGTGGATAAGCTCTGGTAAGAAAAATGACTACTTTTCTAAGTTTAAATATAGAAAATTGAGAGCAGAAACAATTGAGGATCGTGACGTAAATTTTTTATGCGTTGTAAATTTGGACCATTAATGAATAAGAATATGTGCTATAATTATTTTAAATAAAAATATAGAAGCCATAATGTTTTCTGGCAAAAATAGAAAAGCAGTCGTTAGTCATAAATTGCCACATTTACCGCCCACAATAGGACAAATAATAAATGAACAAACATGTAAGATTAAATATGAGTAAGTATTTAGCAAATGATGTCACGATCATCCACTCAAAACAATGTTATTTAAGAATAGGATATGATTATGCTTATTTTGCTACCCTCTTGCTATCCGAGAAGGAGGCCTGTGCTCAACTATGGGACATATATAGGCCATTTATTTATTTATTTATTGAATATCCTTTATCCCACTGTACTCACATCATTATGCTTGTCCTTGATCTGCTCGTCGATCTCCTTCATGACGAACTCGCAGATGACGCACACGGTCTTGTGCGAGGCCTCGGGGGCCATCGGCCGCCCGTTCACCGTGTTGTCGTAGATCTCGTTGGTTTCTGTATTGCAATAGGGAAGCATGTGGAATGAATACAGAAATATACAGGGTGGCTCATTCAAATCGGTCAGTATGGGAAAGTCTGAAACTATAAGGCATACGAAGATTTGTTCTTAGGAACTATGACACCGATTTTTGATAAAAAGAAAAACTGCATTCAAACATTTGAAAAAAAAACTGTACCCAGCTAGGGAATCGAACCCGGTCGTGTTGAATTTTGTATTGAAAAAAACGGTGGTCACTTCGAACATCTACTAAAATAAATTAAAATTATGAAAAAACAATGCATTTTATTCATTTAAGACATCATGTTTCATAGAGACATTTACAGCTTAAGACCTACACAACCGATATTTAAATAAAAAAAGTGTAAGTTTATTTTTTCAACACAACCGGGTTCGATTCCCTAGCTGTTTACAGTTTTTTTTTCAAATGTATGAATACAGTTTTTCTTTTTATCAAAATCGATGTCATGGTTTCTAAGAACAAATCTTCGTATGTCTTATAGTTTCAGACTTTCCCATACTGACCGATTTGAATGAGTCACCCTGTATACTAGGGACACGCCTACGCTTCGGAATTACAATTATTATAAATCTCCAGACTAACACACCAATTATGTGGTCCTAAAGTAAGTTGCAGTAAGCACTGGTGTTATAAAAACCACATAATGGACTAGGGGAGAACCTAGTTACACCAAGACACGAGCCAATATCGAAAAACCATTTTAACGACCTTGGCCCGACCCGGGGATCGAACCCGGAACCATCTGCCTTGCAGTCCGGTTATTATATTGGCCGACTTGTTTGCAAAAAAATGCTTTTTGGCTAACATAAGAAAACTCTTTCGGAGTGTCTTTTATTCATAAACAACCAAATAGCTCACAGCTTCGCATGTGTCAAATTCCAATTTTAAATTCATATGGCCCTCTTCTACGATTCTTCACTTGCTTGTGTTAATTAAAATTCTAACTAAACAGTTAAACTCAATTTGAATTAGCAACTACGTTATTCCAGCTTTCTCGTTAGCCAATTTCATCCAAATCCAAACAGCTGCTTTATACTATAACGAGCGACCCGCCCACGCTTCGCAATGGTGTAATTTTGCCGACTTGCTCGCGAACCCTTGCATTTTTTTCTTTATTTACAAATTTAAATTAATAAATACCCTAAATCATGGAGAAAACCGCATTTAAATCCGTTACGTACTTTAGGAGGAGTTAGCAGCCAAACATACAAACAGACAGAATTAGCGACTTGGATTTATACTATGTAATGAAGCCAAAGATTATGAAAACAGAGTAAAGTATTGCAAGCTTACTCACCGACATCAAATCCCTCCAACATATTCTTGGGCAGCATCGGTTTCCTCTGATTGTTCCTGTCAGCTCTCAGCTCTGGTTTCTGATGGTATTTGTCAATGGTCGACAACTTCAACGGATTGGGGCTTTCATCGGTGCATAATTTCAAATAAACACAGATCTCCTGAGCATTTAGATCGGCTACAAGCATCTCGATTAATTGCTTGGCGTAGGTGTCCACGAAATCGGTGCATTCGGTGCGGAGCTTTTGAGATAGGTGGGAGCATAGGTTTTCTAGGGCGTTGCGAATGTTGGCCTGTTAGAAGATAGGTAGGATTTTTGAAATTTTATTATTTTAATCTTAAGATAAAAATGCAAGACTTATGTAATAGGGATAAATTAACATGTGTACAATTTTTTTACACTAGATTGACGATTATTTATTTCTACAGACAGTGAAATCCTTTTAAAGTACATTGCAAGCTTAACAGTTAGCGATAGAGTAATAATATTTTGCGATATTGGCCCCGATTCTAAAAACACACTTTCTAAACTAAACTAAAACTATCGCTGTCACTTACTTTTCAATACAATAAGACAGAGACAGGTAATCATTTTAGTCCTGTCAAACTAAAATGTACGTGCAATATGACACGGCGAAGGCAATTTTAGGCAAGTCCTCAGCGCATTACGTTCAATTTAACAATGATTTGGACTAAATTTTGTGAGACCAATGTACCTGACTTTTTCTAATACGAAGCATGAGATATTGACAGCGATTTTTTTAATTTAGTTTTAGAGAGTGTTTTGAGAATCGGGGCCATTAGTATTTTTCATTGAAATTATTCAGTTATTTATTAAACCATCAAGTTGCCTTATGGTATCAAATTACAATATTTCCATTAAAATTTGTATAACTACCTCAGTTTTATTGTTCTTGAGCATGGTCTCCAGTTGTTCCACGGCGAACAGGCACAGCGGACAGTTGGTCTTCTCCGAGTTGATGGACACCTTCTTGACTTCAGCTTGGGGACACAGGCCGAGGGCTGGGCACACCTGGATATTTAAATTGTAAGTTTATTTCGTATGAACGTTTGGGCAAGAAGACATAATAAAAGGGATAGTTTCATATGGGAGATAATTTGCAAGACGATTTTCTAAAAGGATTTTTTTTAAGTGTATGGAACTTTATGGTAATGATTTAATGTGTGCTTACGTAACTTTACAACATCTGTTATACAACGGCACAAAATGTAGGCTAAATTATTCCCTCAAGATTAATTCTTAAATCCTTATCTAATATTATAAATGTTTGTGTCTGTTCCGCTTTCACGTCATAACAGCTGAACTGTTTTTTACTGATATTAGGAATACAGATAGTTCAACAGCTTGAAAATAGGCATTCCCATGAGACATCACTTTAATTCACTATACTCCGACAAAATCACGTATCCAACTAGTGTTAACACATTATTAAATACTAGTGGCCGCCCGCGACTCCATTCGCGTGGAAGTCGGTTTCCCGTGGGAATGAGAATATTTCCCGCGGTAAAAAGTACCCTATATGTTATTCTGATGTATAACCTATATTACTGTAAAGTTTCATCAAAATCCATCCAGTAGTGTTTACGTGAAAGAGTATCAAACATCGATATATCTATACTCACAAACTTTCACTTTATAATATTAGTTTCTACTTACACTAGCCGGATCAATTTCCTGCACCAGTAAAGCAATAACGGCGGGTCCGTATTCCGTCACGAACTGCTTGCATTCTCCGTTCACCGACGATGGGAGGCGCTCGCAAGCTTTCTGAACTGCGGCCTCGATGCGGTCCTGGGGATAGAGGTGATTGGTGATTTGGACTCTAAATATCATGACATAGGGTCTAAAGTCGTAATGACTTAATAAAAGGGAAAAATTTAGAAACGGTTTTGTAAGTAAATCATAAATTGCGAAACCTATGAGAAGATAATTTCACTTTGAATTAAATAATTTTAAAACGACAGTTGATCAGCCACATTTTGCATACACAAGTGCAAAACGATTCCTTATAGTCTATTCGCGTTAAGAAAATAGTGACAACTACAGGATAAGGGTGTATTCACAGTGGAGTAAAAGTACGAAAGAAAAATAATAATTTTATAAACAGTATTTTCGGACATGCCGCATGCACTTGCTGTTCTATGACTATGCTCTCCACAGTTGCATTTAAATCACACAATTTAAAGTACTTATAAACATTGTAAATTATGTGTCTCTCTCCACTATGGATTATTGATCCACTTTTATTGTTTGGAATTGGTGAAGTATTCATTTTTTCAAAATTTATCGTTGGACAAGTCACGCAAAATCCACAACCGTTTTCTTCGAAGGTCAGACTTCAACTGATCACTATGAACTCGACTTTTTAATTTCTAGCATTTTAATTGGCTGGGGGGCGTGGCCAGACCGCCTGACAACGATCACTCACTATTTTATTAACGCGAATAAACTATAGTTACATTTCTGTTTTAAATGTTGAATTATAAAAGTTAGGTTTGATAAAAGGTTTTGACTACCCTTACATTACTAATTATAAGTAAGGGTAGTCAAAACCATAAATGTGAAAATATGTACTGTTTGTATGTTCTGATTTTACGTCAAAACGGCTGAACCGATTTTAATGAATTTTTCAATAGCCATCGCTCAACAGCCCAATATGAAAATTGCCTACTTTTGACCGCAAAAATAAGTCTCTTTCCAACTTACAAATCACTTCTATCGCAGACAAATTCACCAATACCTACTAATACTCAAATATCTTTTTTCCATTTACATCTAAAACTCTTTTACATCCCCAACATCCTCACCTCCTCATGCTGATCGCTCAATTCCACCTGCAGATAGTGCAGGAAGTACTGACAGAAGGAACACGCGGCCTTGCTCGCCGGCACTCGCACGAACATTCGCTCAACTGGTAAAGCGGGCACCGGTTCCGAGCCTACTATCTTTACCGACTGCTTGTTTAGGGGGCGGTGGGTTATCTGGAAGAAAAAAGGGAAAAAATGACACATTTCAAGTTATATGTATGTTATTTTAAGTTTTCTAGTGGTAATGGCAGTATTTTCTAAACAAACACTTATTGTATTCCGTTGGTATAATATCCGTTAACACCTTTATTAATCACGTAATAGGGTTTTCACCATAACGTAGTTGTCATTCCAGAAGTAAAGGACATACAAATATTATCCAGATTTAAAGGTTATTTGGCAAAATTTAAGTAGCTTTTAGATTCTTTAGTCGCGCCGTGAAGTTCATTTTGGCTCTAGCTTTCGAAAATCATTTAAGTATAACAATAATAAGTATAAGTTTGATTGAATAGAATAATGCTAAATAATACAAGTATGATGTAACATGTAACAAAACTCACCATATCATTTTTATAGCTGTTCGCCTCATCAGTCCCGATAAGTTTCGTCGGCGCGAGAGTCACGATTTTCACCTGTAACTCCTTAGGCAATAAGGGCGCAATTGGCTCGTCACCATTGTTGGGGCAAATGCCTACAAATGAGCATATTTTCTTGCCATCCAAGTCCTTGGTGAGGTATTGGTAGATAACTGCGTAGTATTCGTCGGCGAGGTGGAGGCATTCGCTCTTGAAGTCGCCGGATTGCTTGCAGAGACCTAAAGAATATAAATAAAATAAAAGTTATATGATAAAACTAATTGCTATAACTATTAAATTCAAATTAATGATAAATTGCCACAGAAAATCAAATAACCTTTAAAAAATCTTGCTAATTCGCTTAAGTTCATCGTTCGTTATATTCGATTAAGGGCTGAATTTTCAATAGGCAGATAAATGTTATCCGATTGAAAAGAGGTATTTTTCATTGTGTTCATATGTCAAATATTTACATTCGACGTCAAACGAAAACATACTGATTTCCTGTCAGATACAATTTATCTGACTACTGACAAGCCAGCCCTTAGTCTATAACATAAACTTTAACTAGATAAGTAGATATGTGAAAGAAGGCCATAGTCTATACACGTATGTAAACTGTAACTATAGTCTATTCGCGTTAAGAAAATAGTGACAACTACAGGATAAGGGTGTATTCACAGTGGAGTAAAAGTACGAAAGAAAAATAATAATTTTATAAACAGTATTTTCGGACATGCCGCATGCACTTGCTGTTTCTATGACTATGCTCTCCACAGTTGCATTTAAATCACACAATTTAAAGTACTTATAAAAATTGTAAATTATGTGTATCTCTCCACTATGGATTATTGATCCACTTTTATTTCTTTGAAATTGGTGAAGTTTTCATTTTTTCAAAATTTATCGTTAGACAAGTCACGCAAAATCCACAACCGTTTTCTTCGAAGGTCAGACTTCAACTGGTCACTGTGAACTCGACTTTTTAATTTCTAGCATTTTAATTGGCTGGGGGGCGTGGCCAGGCCGACTGACAACGATCACTCACTATTTTCTTAACGCGAATAGACTATAGATTAGTAGATATGTGAAAGAAGGTCATACTCTATACACGTATAAACAAGACGCGTGCCTCTAATAAACCCAACCTAATTCCCTACACAATAAGGTGCACATTACCCTGCAGTATCTTGTAGAACTCCAGCTGCGTGGTGTTGGCCACCAGCGTGTCGCGCAGGTGGTGTCGCGTGCCTCTAAACCCAACCTAATTCCCTACACAATAAGGTGCACATTACCCTGCAGTATCTTGTAGAACTCCAGCTGCGTGGTGTTGGCCACCAGCGTGTCGCGCAGGTGGTGTCGCGTGCCTCTAAACCCAACCTAATTCCCTACACAATAAGGTGCACATTACCCTGCAGTATCTTGTAGAACTCCAGCTGCGTGGTGTTGGCCACCAGCGTGTCGCGCAGGTGGTGTCGCGTGCCTCTAAACCCAACCTAATTCCCTACACAATAAGGTGCACATTACCCTGCAGTATCTTGTAGAACTCCAGCTGCGTGGTGTTGGCCACCAGCGTGTCGCGCAGGTGGTGTCGCGTGCCTCTAAACCCAACCTAATTCCCTACACAATAAGGTGCACATTACCCTGCAGTATCTTGTAGAACTCCAGCTGCGTGGTGTTGGCCACCAGCGTGTCGCGCAGGTGGTGTCGCGTGCCTCTAAACCCAACCTAATTCCCTACACAATAAGGTGCACATTACCCTGCAGTATCTTGTAGAACTCCAGCTGCGTGGTGTTGGCCACCAGCGTGTCGCGCAGGTGGTGTCGCGTGCCTCTAAACCCAAC
Source organism: Emmelina monodactyla (assembly GCA_916618145.1). Taxonomy (NCBI): domain Eukaryota; kingdom Metazoa; phylum Arthropoda; class Insecta; order Lepidoptera; family Pterophoridae; genus Emmelina; species Emmelina monodactyla. Next base: position 3,007,394 of record OU745300.1, read on the forward strand.
CTAATTCCCTACACAATAAGGTGCACATTACCCTGCAGTATCTTGTAGAACTCCAGCTGCGTGGTGTTGGCCACCAGCGTGTCGCGCAGGTGGTGTCGCGTGCCTCTAAACCCAACCTAATTCCCTACACAATAAGGTGCACATTACCCTGCAGTATCTTGTAGAACTCCAGCTGCGTGGTGTTGGCCACCAGCGTGTCGCGCAGGTGGTGCACCAGCTGCTCGCAGAACTCACACGGGACGTCACTGGGATCAAAATAACGTTATTAGTTAGTTTAGGTTGAAATGTCGAGTTATTTTGAAGGTTGGTCGAGCGAGACCTAGTAGAGGATAAGGTGAGGAATGATAAAATAAAAACTAATACTGTCAAAATATGATTTTAGTATCAACATTTATAAGGTTATTTTGCCTTAAAATTTTAAAACGAAAAAGTTCGGAACTTACAAGTAAACTTTGCATAAGAGCGAAGAGGGTACATGAAAAAAAACTTGTCCTAGCTTTGACATGTCGATGAAAATAGCCACCTGTTATATCTACATTATACTCACTCTCCAGTAAGCTTGTCCGGGTTGTCCAGCACCTCGTACTCGTCGTGTGAGTGGTAGATGTACGCGCAGTCGCCGGCCGCGTGGCACACGTCGCTCGGGGTCAGGTCGCGGCGGACGGCGGCGCGGATGTTCTCGAAGTATTTGAACACGAGCATCGAGCACGAGTCCGAGAACGAGTCTAGTTTGCGACAAGCCTGGGGGAAAAATATGCTAAGCTGGTGTGGGTTTTTTAATTTGGCTTCCGAAAGTACCGTCTGATTCCCTCAAACCAGTACATGGTCGATAGTGCTATCACTATTGAATGGAGGTGTTGAGAGACTAGCCGTAACGTGTCACAATACAAGTTAAATTTAATGTAAATGGACTTAAAACTACAGTCCGTTTTTTTAAGTGGAGTCCGTTAAGTTTAAAGAGATTTAAAGCGGTTAACTTTTTAAACCTCAAAAAATAAATTATCTTTTCAATTTAAATAACAAAAAAAAGTCAAAATTGCAATTATTCCTGAAATAGGTTCTGAAAACCACACAAACCAAACAAATATTTCAATGACATTTTTTGATGTTCGTGTGCATTTTTTATATTGCCTCTTCTAAACTATGATCCAAAAATATTGTATTAATTCGAATGTTACCTTGAGCATCCCCACAAGGAAGTCATCGTCCGAAGTCTGGTCGTACTTGTTCCTCATGACAGTGACAGTTCGTCGACATCTGTCACAACCGCGCACCTGCTGCATATGCGCATCCTGTCAAACAAACATTTGTATAAAACTACGAGAATTGGGGCCTTGCTTTAAGCTTTAAAATCCATTACAGTTCCTGGCAGTTATAAACAAGCTTTGTTAAGTATTCAAAATAAGACGTCATGGTGCGAAAAATCCAAGCAAGGCTGCTATAAACGTTACCTTTAGTAAAGCTGTTTTACAATTTAAGTCGGACCATTAATAGCTAATGGAAAATAAAAAGATCCGATTCGTTCTGCATTGGGTTTTAATTAAATATGTCACGGTCAGCACAGTATTGTTATAAAAGGTTTTGAAAATTTATATTTGTTTCATAACTAAGTGTGAGTTAATACTTATTATATTAGTATAATACTATACGATAAGAGTATGAAACCTTTAACATTATAATTGTACGGTTATTAAAGAAAACAAGAATAATTTCATTTAAGTTCTTGTTTATTGCAAGAATATCATCCTAAAAAAGTAAAAAAAAATATATTTTTAATTAAATAATCCGTTTTTCTATAAAAATATGCATAGCGGAACTTCTGAAAGACCTAAACCCGCTTTTGTATCATTACATAGTATAAATCCGAGTCGCTAATAGTGTCTGTTTGTATGTTTGTCCGCTAACTCCTTCAAAACCACTTGTCGGATTTTAATGCGGTTTTAACCATCTTTTAGGTAATTTTTTCATTTAAATTTGTAGATAAAGAACACTAGAAAAGAGTATTTTTAAGTTAGCCAAAATTAAACATGCCGGGAACAAGTCGCTCATAATTACACCATTGCGAAGCGTGGGCTTGCATACATATTAACTTACATATCCGTCCAGCAGCTCGTCGATCTTGGCGTTGTTGCACAGTCCGGCCACCGAGCACACCGCGGTCGGGTTCATCTGAGAGGACAGCGTCTCCACCAACTCGGGGACGAACTCGTCGGCTAGCTTCATGCACTCCTTGGCCACTATCTTGATGGGGATCAGCTTGCAGGAACCCTCGAACACGGCTTTTAGGTCCTCCTGGAATTGAGGTTTTTCAAGGTTGATCGGAAATAAGAGGTAAAGGTACGGCATCTAGCCTGTGTGCTAATGTTTTGATAAAGCAAAAAAATCATGGAAAAGAAACGATGATACCTCGTTTATTCGTGGGTTATATTATAAAACATTGCATTCCAAGTAAGTAAGAAAATAATTCCTATACAAATAAAAGAATAAATATCTACTTTTTATTCAGAATAAACTCAAAAATATTTTGAAACATGAATTATTTGATACTTAAATAAATAAATCTCAATCATATATAAGAATATAACAAAGTTATTTCTATTAAATTGGCCCGATCCGTGAATCCAACCCGAGATCTTCTGCTTAACAGTCGTACATACAATTAACGGAAAACAATTTATGTTTTGATAAGAAGCCTGAGTATAAGTATGAATGCGTCGGTATTAAAAACATCGTTAAAGTTTGTACCTATAAATAGACTTGGTACAAGATGTTTATTTTAAACAGGGAAATGAATGTTATAAATGTTTATCAATACATGTAACATAGACATCGAGTAATGTTTTGCTATCGGACATTAGTTTCTTATATTTTTAAAGATTTTACACTCTATAAGTACATTTCTATTATTTATAACCTCAACTTGGTAAAATTTCATAATAATTCGCAATCTGTGACGGATAATTTAATAGGAAAAATAGAAGAATTTAAAAACCCATATTCGTAAATCGCATATTTTGAGCATGAGGCAATACATCGCTTAAATAACACACGCTTTAACTGCGTTTAATAATAAGGTCGTAAGTTATCTAGAAATTACCAGAACAACTAACCTGTGTCTCATTGCTCATCAGCTGGTCTCTGGCCTGCTTCACCATGTCGGTGCAAATCTTGCAGATATCATCTTTGTCTTCGGAGAACTCCATCTGCGACCAGACGCGCTCGATGCAGTGGTGCGTCGCCTTGCATTCTCGACCCGTGCTGTAACCACGTGGGGTGGTTAATATATTATTATTGTTTGGAAAACAGGCAAGCAGTTGAAACAACTGATACAGCCTGTATCTAACGATTCAATTTTATTGATTTTCTTTCAGAAAAATATTCAGTTTGTTTTTGAAATGGTTAAGGTCTTGTGCTGATACAACTTCCTCTGGCAGTCTGTTCCAGTTTGTGACTACTCTGTTAGTTTACAATTCTTAAACGGTTTACTGTATGCACGGCGTAGTGAGAGTTTAAGATGGTGGCCTCTTAACTGTGTGTTAATGTTCCGTTCAAAGATATTGTCCAAGTCTTTAAGATCATAAAGTCCCCTTAATATGATGGACTTTAGTATAAATGTTACGGCTAATACCCGAAGTGCGGCTACACCTAGTTTTAGCCGGTTAGGACATCAATAGGTTAGGTTAGTTAGGTTACTTTTTTGATACCACCCAGAAAAAGGAGTCCCGCTACTCCGTCGACTCATGATTGAAGCCAGTTTTTATATACTTAGGTATATTTTTTTTTACAGTTTTCCATATTAAAAACACTTCTAACCGGCTAAAACTAGATGTAGCCGCACTTCGGGTATTAGCCGTAACATAAACACGGTATAGTATAGAGCATAAACAATGTTAAACTGGGGGCATGAATAACAAACAGCTGGTGTGTAAAATAAAGAAAAGAGAGAACATGTACTAAGAAACGCGATGAAACGACGCAATAAATAAAAATGTTTGTTCAAACACTATGCTTTAATACAGCCTTGTTCAAATTTCCAGCTGAATTGGGACAAAGTGCAATTCTGTTACGAATTATTCTGATTGAGTCGTCTATTACGACCGATTTTTGGAATGAATGTATCCCATAAAAACTTTGAAATCATGTTACTGGTACATTGACAGTAAAATTAATCAAATATAGTGTGTGTTTAGATAAACAAACAAGGGCAAGACACAGTATGCTAATCAATGACCTAAATCAATCATACTAAGGCGACATACTTTGTAAAAATAGACACGCAATTGTCAATATTTTTTATCTACATTTCAAAAATATTTAACTAAATATAATTTATTATTATAAATATAATATCGCATAAAAATTATTTAAAAGCAATAAATATTATCGTTAATTGTTATTAGTTAGCTACGCTGAAAAATAATAGCATTTCAAGTAGATATACGTAAGTAAATCAATCGCATGTAATGGTGCTAATGACCGTGTATTATGTACTTAAGGTGGATTCATTATTATTTTTGTATAGTTCTCATTATTTGACATTTGGTAACCTATAGTTATTGTTTTAGGGGCGTACCTCATTCTATATGTTATAAAAAAACTATGTTAATATTTTAAAGATACCATTTTATATAGCACTATCTATATGACTGACATTCATATTTTTCTTCAGCTTAAGTCATTCATACAGTCTATATTATATATACCTAATGTCTTCTTTCCATATATAACATATATGAACAGCTATAGCTGAATAACAAGTAAATCAGCTGATTGTCAAACAACGGAAGTTCGCGTAGGCCGCTATTTAAATGGCGAGACGAATCGAATGTTTTCATAACAGCATTGCTTTGTTTTGCAAGTAAGAGAGGTGGCGTGTTTAATTTGGAAATGCGAGGCAGTTACTTAAGTTAGGAAACAAAATGTGAACTATACCGTTTTGAACTCTATTACAAGCGAGTAGAGTTCAGTTTGATAGTTACCTGAAGTTGCTGCACCAATATGACGGACCCCAAGTACATTTCTGAGCACCAAGAAGTTGTTCAGAATGGATGCCTAAAAAAAGGAGAGTTGTCTTATTGATAGAAATGTATAGCGTTTTATAGTTAGTTAGGTATTTATTCATAGTCTCCCAACCAAATGAGGTATGAATTAGTGTAATTACATACTTTGTGTGCTAACTGATAGGTTAAAATCTAATAGGTGTTTGTGAGTTCACAATACATTTGTAAGAATCTAGAACAATATTTCATTAAATGAATATAACATGTAGTGGTTCCAGTCAGGAACCATTGTAACAATCAATTACAACTTATTAAAAAGGTTTTTAACCACTACCAAGATGAAAAAATAGTTTTTAACATACAATTAACATTGTATGTAGAATACGTCATTCCATATAAAAATTATTACCATTCTTTAAAGTATGTGGGGAAAAAACATCCCACATCTCAGATTAGCTTCATTAAACACACAGGGCGTTTCCTTGCTTTATCTATTCATGTGGCTAATGACATTACAAAGGACACCCAAGTTATAAATAAGAAGCGATAAATACTGGTTTGTTATTCTAATACATCGTAATATGGTTATGGTTTTTTTATTAGATATTCTGAATGTTATTGTTAAATGACATAAATTCTAAGTCAGTATAACTCGAAGTCAGTTAGTTTAGTAAGTTCTATTATTAGATATGTGTTACTTCTCAAATGAAAAATGACTTAAGAATAGGAAATAAAGCGAACAAAGTAATGATGAAAATTAAATTTTATACGAATTAATTGAGTTTTTTGTCCGCAAGTGACACGATTAACAAAATGTATATTTAACCAAGTGTTTAAGAAAATTATAACTATTATTGCCTTTTGTGGAAAAACATAAGAGTAATAAAGTGACCTGCTGTGAGTGCGGTAACGAGGTATTATAATCGCAAGATCTTTTTTTTCAATATTTTTTTGGAATTGCCATGGAAACATAATATTTTTTTTGTTTCAAAATGATTCTGGCAATTACAGTAAACTTAGCCTAAATAAAGTGTTTTTTTTACATTAAATTTAGGTTTTTATGGATTAAAACTAAATGAAGATGTAATGTAGCGTGTTTGAAAAATCGTGTAGTTACCTGTATATGTATATAGGTCAAAGAATAATAAATAACCTTCACTTATAAAATATATAGTTACCTGGAGTATGTTGGGTCGTGGTCCTCTTTAGAGATACCTAAAGACAAAAGATATAATTATTTGTAAAATATATTCAAAACAAATCACATTTCTATTATCTTTCACACATGGGGAGCCACTGTTTAACGATAACAGCTTTATCGCTTTGTTAAATTAATAGCGTTTATAATTACACGCTATTAAATATAATGAGATTATTTTAAAACATTGTTTTAGTTTATTTAGTAACAAACATATAAGATTAATTTACTTTAACTAACTAATTTGATACATATTGCTGTAGCTTATAATTTGACTTCTTGCAAGCTATTCTACTAAGAAATGACATATACCAAAATTTCAGGTATTCAAACTAAAAGAGTCGAAAAACGCGTGTATAATTTAAGGATAAGTCGAGTTATACTCACAATATGCGTCTCACCGATCGCCTTGTTATTGCAAAGTCCTATCAGCTGGCATATAGCTGACGGCGAAGTGTTAGATTTAATGACGTGCAGTAGGTGTTCCTCGACGCCATGCGTGTTGGCCTCGCACAAGGTGACGGCCTCCTTGTTGCCGAGCTCATGACAGCTGGTCAGCAGACGAGCGGCCAGGTACTCCTGGGGACGTAACATTACGGGCTTTTACCTAAACTTACCTTCAGGGGGAAAACCTTTGTAAACACTGTCAGGATACCAATTGATCAAACGCATTACCTAGCTAGTGTTTATATCCGAAGGTTTAGCTTCAGCTAGGAAAGTCACATCAAATGCATTTGATTGAGGTTGATATAAGTCATCTATGTTTGCAAAACCTACACGTCTAATTCATTGACAACATACGTAGTATTTCTAATATGGTATTCTTCTTTCGGATGAAAATGCATTTGCAGCACAATTGCATGTAGTGACAGATCTCAACGAACCGTCGCTTAAGTAATAGGTATGGCGAGATTTTATGAAAAAGGCGCCCGTCTATTGTAAAGATTTTTCAAGCCGCCTAATTGGCACATTGATGCACTGATGTAGCTTGGCGAATGAACTATGTGAACAAATGCTTAATCAACTTTTCGATTCATGCTAGTTCAGTATACAGTACGGTTATGTTACGTATATTGAAAAAAAAAAATAACTGCAACGAATGTTTCTTAGAGTAGGTTTTATAGCGTTTAAATCGGTCATTACGTTACCGTTCAAAATAATGTTTTCGCACTATCTGCTCAATAGATTCTTATGAAATAGTTTGAAACTCGACTTGATTTATGATCCGTAAGAATCGTAGAAAAGTAGAAATGAAATGAAATATTGGTACATTTACTTAATTCCATTACCGTTTCATTGATAACGTGACCTTTCATTGTCAATTTTAGAATAATAACTATTTGCCCGAGATAAATGAGGTCAATGACAGTAAACTATCATCAATCCGTAAAGGAAAAATATCATTGTTTATAACTAATAAACTACTAGTTACCAGTAATGAAGTGTTAAAAACTGCTACTTACACAGATTAACGAGATAAATAACAGATAAGCTGAAAGTTTGAAAAGGACTTACGGAATTGATCAGATCCTTAATGTCCTTCATTTCGGAGACCAGGCGGATTATTCGGTCGGATACTTCATTGCTGAGTACTTCGGTGTTGCGGGTCTCCCACACTGTAGCCACGCAGTGCTCCACCGCGCCACAGGCTACAGCCGACCTGTGGGCAACAATGGAATGGTCCATATAATAGCTTAGGATAAAATATTTTATTTGCCAGCCTAACTAAATCAAGTATTATTGCAAGCTACATTCGATTGACATGGTCTCTTGGATATAAGTGCAGGAAAGTATTGAGAGCCGGTTATTAAAAGGACCTAAACGACACATACGACACTCTCGGTTTTCATCACTGACGCAAAAAGAGAAGTTATAATAAAAATGCATGCAAGTTTTTATTAGGCTCAAGTAAAATCAACTGTTAGGGTTATTAATTTGCTGTAACACATCCCTAATGGATGAACCTTCAAGCACTGAAATATGAAAGAGATACTGAAACGAAAATTGAATTTATTGAAATTTAAACGAAATTAACGAGATATAATAACCCTGTATTTCAATATGTAATCTAAGGCTGGTAATTTTTTGTTTATGTGAGGTAAGTATGTTTGTGACTAAATTTTAAACTTCCAATCCAGAAACTGGCAGTTAGATTAGATGATTCCAAAACGAAATTGTAAACAAAAAATACTTACTTTAAAGTCTGACACCAATATTCGGGTCCCTTGAAACATTCTTTTGGTAGTTGTCGCGCTAACGACAAGCCTGCAACAAAACATCGTTATACAACCAAGTAAGTACATGAAAACCTAAATAAAAATACTGAGATTAAGTTTGAATCAAGTATTTTTAAGAGGTTTTTTAATGGCAAAATCTATTGATTTTTTTATTTATTTATTTAGACAAAACAAATTGTCACCATAAATTTTAATTTTATTTGACGATTTTTGGAAAACTGCTAGTACCTACAAAACAATAGATTACAAGAAAAGATAGATAAATGCCATTTACAAGTTTTCACAGATAGATATAATAGAGTAGTTAGTCACAAGAATAAATTTTGAAGTATTACATTGTAAAGAGAGAAAACACAATGAAAAATTAAGTAAGAAAATTACCCATATAAGTGCTGCATTGAGCAAATAATGCAAAACGATAACAATATAAAAAAGTATATATCTACGATAAGAAGTTTTTGTTGAATGCTCTTTTCAAACTTTACAGAATAAATCAATGTCACTGGTACAGAATAAATCAATGTCCAAATCTTCATGAGTGTTTAATGATAAGTCTATGAGTCAAGGAAGAAAATTACTTGCTAATACATAATGCACATAGGTTATGTAATGAAGCATATGAAATAAACTGTTATTGTTATATGGATATAATTTAATACCAATTTTTGTAACTTGGTTACATTACTCTCTAATTACCAAATAGTGATAGGTACCTACAAAATTGTAGAGGAGCATGGGTGTACAACTGGGATCCTACAATACATGATTTTACAGCTTTTTGAAGTTAATTTATACTTTTGATGCAAGTACACTATACTTTATTTTTTATAAATTTAAACAAATTAATATTTAAACAAGTGAAACACAATATATTAATTTATCACTCTTATTTGTCAGTATTGCTAACTATTTTAATATCTTGTTAATACATGGTCAAAAGAATTTACTTCCCACCATTGTCAGCAACATCCTTCCATTATTGATATTAATATAAATATTAAAGCACTTGTGGTATTTTCACACAGATAATTTCAAAACCATTGTTTTACAGAACATAAAGTTTATTTTAATTTAACACATTTGGAACACTTATATACAAAACTTTTAAAAAATGATCTCCAATTACCCATACAATATTTAAGTAGTTTAGCAAGTAGGAACATGTGATATAGGAACCTATGGCCAACTGGTTATGTATTTTAAAACATGGTTTCATAATTTGTTATTTCACTTCTTTTCTTAGCAGCAGCCAATAGCTTATCATCATACGTAAACACAGTTTAAAGCTTGAAAAGAATTTGAAATTGAATCAATATGTACCTCATGCAAAGACCTGCTCCTTCCATATTGCACTAAATAAATTATCACCCCTACAATTGATAATTGGATTACAGTTTGTAAAGGAATGTAACAAAGGTCAGATTTCTTTGTGCTCAAAAATAATACAATATCAAAACAGGAAACAGGTTCATATATCATTCAATAAGCAAATCAATTTACAGTCATCATCACAAAGTGAGTAACACATATATCTACTGAGTCATGTAATGTTACTGTGAACACAATGAAATAAGCTCAAATTGCTTGCTAACTTTAAATTAAGTAATTTGATTTATTTGAAAGAAATATTCCTTAACAAATTAGGGCACTTGTCTAAGTTTTACAACTCTGTTTGTTTTTTGTGTTGAAAGTCACACATCTTTCTATCATTTTGGTTTTGTGTAAATAAAGTACACAATTATTTTACAATTTTGTTGTCAATAGAGACAAAAAATTTAACAAAGTTACAACATAAAATATATTTTCTATTTTTATGATGAAGGTACTTGACAAACCCACAAAACAAAAATTAAGTAAATAATAGGATTTACTAAGTATTATGCCATGGTTTTAAAATATGAAAGTTAATGAATGGAAAACGATTAACTAGATATCCTGACTCAGTAGTTGGTATTTTTATTGTCTTACATAGATTTTCATGACAAATATTTTTCTTGACAAGTTCTCATTCAATAACAATACATTGAACAAAGACAATATTCAGAATGAATTCTGCAAGAATAATTAACACTTTTATAAATAAAGTTGGGATTCATGTCATTTCTTATGATAACAGAGTCAAGAGTCAAATAGATAAGTTAAGCTATCTAACTTATTTTGTATGTGATTTAAAAGCCGGAGCTACTCTTTATAACAAGGCTATTGCAGATCCTTAATCTTCAGACATCTGTCGTAGTAAGTGGCCAAATTATGTGTATAAATTCATTTTAGAGTTGATTACCAAAATAGACAAAAGTAACTACATAAAACCATAAACATACTTACATATAAGACTTCTTAAACAAACGTATTACAAATTCTTCATGCGCTAAGCATTATAACATAACAAACAACAAGTGGGCAAGTATAAGATAAGTGCACCACACAAGTATTTAGAACGTATAATCAAAAATCAGAAGCATGTTTTTGTGTAACAAGCCTAATCACCAAACAAGAAAATCATGTTATTCTTACTTAATTTTGTGTAGCCAGTTCAAATATCAATCAAATGCTACAAAGTCTAATTAAATTAAATGTTTAATAGTAAACTATCATGAAAACAAGTGATTTTAACTCACCCGTACAACAAAAGAACGCTGCGAGAAGACAAACAGCGTATCTGTTTGTCATTGTGGAAGCTCCTATTATATCGTGCACTGTCTGCTTTTGCCCTCTGCGACTAAATGACTAACTAAATACCCACAATTTCACTTTGTTTGTATCAAAACACGGCTATTGCGTAGCTATTCAACTGATAACCTGGCGAGATGGATGACTAGTCTGACAGTTTATGGTTGTCATTTCTTGAAATTAATGTCAAAGTCAGTGTCATACTGATATTGCCAAATTAATAATTATAGTGGTTTATATGAAAGTTAGAATTAAAAATCAAAAAATTACTTAGTTTATAAATATTAAAATGTACAAATCGTAGTGAAATTTATTGTTTATTAGGTAATATGATGAAAAATGTTATTTTTTACTTAACTTGTTTATGACTGGTTAATGTCAAATTAGTTTATTAGTTTAGCTACTCGGCAATAGATGACGCTCTAAAATATTTTTCTATATTTTTTTTGCCGGTTCATTCGCATGGATTGGTAGGTATATTATATGGAAGTATCCTTAAACAGACAAATCTTCCCATATCGTATAACATTTCAGCTTCAAACCTCATTCAGTGTCCGAGTTTAGAAAATTATCCCTTTAACGTGTCCCAGTATGAAAATGACCACCCTTTAATCAACTTTTTAGACACTTTGTAGACACTTTTTTTTCTCAACACGTAATCTATGTAAGAGGATCACCGGCTATGACTGTCGAAGCACGGATATTTTTAACGAATACTAAGACTGACCGTAGTCGATTTTTACATTAGAGTCGAATTATGAGGCCGCCAAGAGACACTGAGCGCTTAAACGATAATTAAAGACTCATCTTTTGACTCTTTGTAAACAGCCATATCAACCACCGATCATTTATTAATGTGCTTAACTTGTAGGAGCTAACTTTCCAAGCCAGTATGGCATTTTATCGCTCGATAAGAATTTCTTTTGACTTTGGCGTTTTAAAGAATTTGAAGAAGTTAAACTAAATATTAAAACATCTTCTTTAAGCATAGATATAGAGCCCTGAGTATTAAATAAGTAGGAAGAGTTAAACATCCTTTTGGTAACTTAGGTTTGCCATTGGTACTCGTTATGTATGAAGGACTGTGTTAGTTATGAAAACTATTGCTAGCCTGTGCATATGTGTTAAATAAATTCATTATCCTAGGTAGGTAGCGTTCCTTCCAATATCAGTAAATTTCTTTAACGATAACTTTGATGACATATTAATAAATAGCTTCAAATAAGTAATTACTATTTAAGATGTATTTTATTTGTAAGTCTTAAAGTAAGTTTATTTCTCATATTCATATCTATATATTTTTTTTAATAAATATCAACATAGTCCATACTATTACTTAGTCTGTTCACTGTCTTCAAGAGTTTGGTTAATAAGATCATGTTCGATGTCATTAGATAGCAACTGTTTTCGATATTTAAAAAGTTGTTGAAAGATGTTTGGCGCCTCTTCGGTCGTTGCACACGATGGCACAGATTCTTCAGAATTGCTAGGAAGAGGTCCATACGTGTGGTAAACAAGTTTTGCACTCTCATATATACCAAATATTATGATACCGGCTACCAAAATCCTGAAAAAGATATAATATTTTATTGCCACCTGTTTTGATTTTTATAAAGTCTTTTACAAAGTCATATCAATAAAAACTTGTCTTTCGATTTTATTAAATCAAAGGTATAACACCTTAGAAGACATTATTGAATAGTACCTAAAGTTTGTAGTAAAGTAAAGTGGTACCTAAATCTTCGGTTCAACTGAACCGATTTAAAGAAGTATAACAAACGAGTGGAACCACGGGGCTAAAGGCTAGTTAAAATAAAATAATCAAACAGTCCACCATCATTAATCGAATCACCTTGAACACATGCCACTAATTGGATGACTTCAGTTCACAGTTATTAATGTTTATCACAAGTTTAGTCATTTCCCCAAATAAACAAACTTACATCAAAAATCCCATTTTTTATTTTTTACACTTGTTTCTAATTTGCGTTGGTCAGCTACTCAGCACTTACTAACTCGGATGGAGAAATTTGCGATTGTTCAATGAAAAGCAAAAGAACTAAGGCCGATTTGTGATCGAAGCGATAACAATCTAAAGATACCATGTAGTAATTACGTAATAACTGGGAAAATGTGACAGCACATATGTGCTGAGCTGTAGTTATTCCTACATGTGTTTTACCCACAAAAACCTTACTGATGAATCATTCAGTTTGTCAAAAGAAAACTTCTTGCTGAGCATAAGAAAAACTATATTATAGCGTATCTGTTATTGACAACAACACTGAAGCCTTTATTTTGGGAAAGTTGTCTAATTTTGTTGATATTTTGACACATTGTTATAAATCCCATTGAAAGTACGCAGAGATTATAGGCTTGCTCGTGAGAACTACTTGCTAACATAATAAACGTGTGTACGGAGATATGTTTGAACTTTAGATTGTATCTAATATCCGCCAACTCTAAATCACGTTACGGATTATTAACGCGTTTTTTTTGTCATGTTTGTACCTGCCTTAAGATTAAGTCCAAATGTTTTGTAAAAATTTACTATAGACGGTACCAAATTTTATGTAACCATTAGGTAACATTTACCATTCATTCATAAAAAACCTGTGCAAAGCTCACTTTTATTGTAAATATGCAGAATATTTAAAATTGGGATATGACTACAATGGCCATTTTCAAATTACGTAAAATTACGTATTAATAACTTTTTTATATAAGAAAATATGTTTTTATTAACAAGGCCTTCATTATTATATTTTTACACGCGTTAGAGTTAGAAATTAGGGTGCTGTTATATTTGGGCTTGTTTCATCTGTAGTTCAGCTACTCAACAATAGATGGCACTACCTGATTGTATTTTAACTTGGGTCTAACAAATCCAATTTTAAACAGAAGATTCTTTAAGCGGATATGACTGTTTAGGTATAATGTTAACATAGTATGAAACTAAGGAGTCATACCTTTAAAATATCATAACTAAAAATATTCTTACTTATGCTGAAAAAAAAAATGGGATGTAGAGTAGGTACCTAAAAGTAACTCTTACTTTTATTATTTACTTCCAAATTTAAAGGACGTGAATATACCAAATATAAACTTTATGCGTTCAACACTTGTCCAAAGCATACATTTAATTATTAATTATGTAATGTACATATAACCAATAAAGATGGAAAAACATCTTGAGATAACACACATAGTTGGATGATTGCCGAATTATTAAAAATTAAGTTAGGTTAATGTAAAGCTGCAATGAGCTAGCGTGGTGGAATAAAGCCTAGTGCATCGTGCGCTACTAAAACTGGATGCTGTGTACAAGCTATACATACTGGTAGTAGATATTGCCTGTGCCGTTGCTAATAATGAACTTTACCTACCATTACCACTTAAACGTAAAACCTTTTAGAAAAGTAATGAGCTGAAGAGTTTATTACTTCATACTTACATTTAGAAAACAACAAAGAACAATTCATTTTATTTTCAATTAATTAAATATCTTTGGAATTTTAGCTATTCACACATTTTTTACTTGAAAAGTTTCTATACATCTTATAACTGTATTATATTTTTATATTAGTAATAATTTATATTCTTTCTAACAAGTTAAAAACACCTGTTATAAGCGTGTTTAAAGCAACAAGCCTTAACTTTGACCTATTTAAAGCAAATATAAAAGTGCCCGCAGCCTAGGTGAGCTCACGAAGCCACTTCCACTTTTAAAAGACAATTTGGTGATGCCGTCTGGCGGGTAGTAATAAAATTACAGACTACCCGCACATCGTCTAGTAAGCTGCTGGGGACGTAAAACAAATCCGGTCCGGTCTGGACACAGGACGTACGTTCTAGTTCAGTGTGTACACATTAAAATTAATTTGAGGCTAGTCATAAAGAGTATAAATTCTTATGTTCCTGCATTATGTTACATCTATTTCCTCACAGCTTTGCCTGATTAAATTTATCTATAAAAAATCTTACATATCTGTTTTAGCCGTCTTGATTTCTAATAGGCCCCCTTAATCTTTCTTACATAGGTTTTGTTTGTCCGTTGCCGGTTATGGTATGGTGAAAATTACATGTTTTATTAATAGGTATTAAAATTTTAACAAAAAAAATAAATGGTAAATGAAACCCAAAGGCTTAGGATGCGAAAAATATAAAAGGAAAGGAAATAATTAATGCAAATAATTATACTGTAAACTAGCTTTCCGCCCTACGGTTCCACCCGCAGATTAATTGATTTTCCTGTAAAAAAATCTAAGAATCCTTTGTTAAATATAGTTAAAGCATTTTTTTTTATTTTGTGCCTCTGATGCACTCATTCTATTTTCTCATTCATTCCCTAAAAACTTTTACCATTCACTCTCTCTCTCGTCCTCTCCTCGAACGGCATGGCGTAAAAAGTTATCGCTCCAACAATAAAATACCAAAAATACCAATTAAACCCAAGATAAGCTTTGAAAGTAACTGCAGTGAACCAAATATCAATCCGACGGCCTAAAATCATATATTACAAGCGCTAAATGAAAACCAAGGGTACCCTGGTCAGCACGTGGGTGAGGCCTGCAAACCAAGTAAGTGCCGTTTCCTTCCTTTATCATCCAAATTTTATACAGTCCACTTCGAGTATCCCCTAACATCCTTTCTTACCTACATCATAAAAGGAAAAGCCCTAGTTTTAATAGTTTACGCTCGGCAATTATGAATCAGTCAGGACTTATTATTTGATAACTAAAGATAATATCTAGTAACTATGCCAGTCAACGGCATCTAATCGTACCATTTTTTAAATTTGCCAAACAACTTTATGCTAACCCACGGACGAGAGAAAAACTTTTAAAGACTGTGACGAAAGTTAAATATTGAGACAAATGAATACAAATATTTATTTGACTTTCTAAACTTACGACCCGTTAGATACAGAAACACAGCATGAGTTGATCAGTAAATACTTTATCAAACAAAACATAAACCTCTTGTTTTGGTAACTAAGTAAAATTCTATCACGTCCTTGTTATGACTAATTGTAAACATCAATTGACGCAATGAGTTATCTCAAGCTCATTTAAGCCTTCATATTTGCTGTGCAATTAAATAACTAAACATGTTTTTATTTTAAAAGTAACTGTAAGTACCTACCTTTGTATGTAAGAAACTATCACAGGTTGAATGCTAGAGTACTTAAATTTCCTTTTCATCTTCAAAATTGTAACTGAATCGTCTTGAGAATAAAAGTTATGAAAATGGAATAAAAATTCGATTTAGTTGTTTAATTTTATACATTTGAATAAAAAGTAAACATAATTTACATTCCAAATTATTCTGTCAGAATTTAATATTTACAACATAGCATTTATAACCACACAACGTACCCAGCCGGTTATACAGGGCGTCCTAAACCGCTTTCCTGACTCGCAAACTTGCGGCATTAGTAAAGATTTGTCGCGTGCTCCGTACTTGTAAGTAAAAATTATGATTATCGCCTGCGAGACCAGATCCTTTTGATCCTTAACTAACGGCTGAGAGGTGCTCGGGGCCTGCGGACTTTCCTTTTCTTGGAACTATAACTCTTTTTTATTGCCGCTCTACGGCGAGGTGAAGCCAGTTTGTTCAGTGGATTAGAGAGTCCTCGGAGGATACGAGGTCTGTGATCACTGAGCTGTTGTGGGGATCTGGGTGTGATGGTGCAGGTTTTAAGACGATTGATAGAACGGGTGATAAGTGACGTGTTTATGATTACTGTTATGCACAACAAATGAAATTGCGTGTTTTTTTAAGATCCTTAATTTTTAAGAAGTAAATAACACCGTATTACAAGTACTAAGATTACTATTGATACTATAAACCGATCCTAAAGTAAAAGCAAATTAATCCCCGCCCCTCATCTTCAATCCGCGCCGGCAATATAAACTCGAACTAACGTTTATGTATAAAACCCGGAAGATAATAAACTACAAGTGCAATACAATATATAAATGAGGGAGCGCCGGAGGTTTGTCGGTCGATTAAGGAAGAGAGTGCACCGTTGCCTTGACAACGGCGCCATCTTGCTACCCCCGACCCGACCCACCCTCGAAGCCTCCCCTATATTGTAAACAACAGACCCTGTATCGCTGCACTGAAACACTCGATATATTTAAAAAGTACTCGAAACTGAAGGATATAAAATTGGCTGTGCACCGAGAAATATTGTTATGCTTACTTTTGTTTTATTTTGGTGGCTTTGAAATTGGTATTAGTTTTGGAAATGAAATGCTCGTTCTTAAGCTGGGTCAAATTTGTTTTTTTGTCTACGAGCGTAGTCGCTACGGCGTAGCTATTTGACTCTTACAAAAGACCTTAACGAGTTCGGGCCTGCTACACTAACAATGAATAGTTTTTTCCGAAAATCTATTACCCAATTTTATACATTCCTCAAACTTAACTATTTCATAAAAATGTTGTATGAAATTAAGTCTATTACGTGCACAATACTTACAAGATGGTAGGAGCAAATAGGAAACTCCAATTGTAAAGTGACATCAAGACAAATTACATCGTTTGTTAGTTCAGCTCGCTGGGGGCTGCCAAGATCGAATTTCAGTAGTTGCAAAAATAAATACGAGGAAGCATACGTATATTATTATTACAATTGTTTTAAAAATTAAAAAATCCTAATAATAAACGTTGATACAAAGTGAACAAATCTATATGAATGCACGAGCTTAAACTAACCGTTCATAAACTTATAGTTTAGAAAAGAACAAATTTGTTTAAATTATTTGTATAAAATGCTTTCGTGTTTCAACCTTCATCCAAAATATAAGAATATAAAAAATGCGACAATTGAGTGTTCCGTATGATAACTAAATCCTACCTGTTCATATACCTGTAAGTGTACTTTGTATTTAGTAATTATATGCCTATATGTATAGATAATAACAAAGGTTTGGGCTGGTTGCTTTATGATTTATTCATGAGTAGAACAGAGCCTTATATTTTAACATGACAGCTAGTTAATACTACGTCGTGTAGCATAGCGTGTGTTGTTCAACTTTATAACTTAATATTAGAGGTAGTTTTATTATATTTAATACGGAAAAAAGCTTACTTTTAAATAAATTTGAATTTCTACTTACTAAGAAAAATACAACTTAAAATTACGCAATATGATTTGGGTATTGTTTATAGGCTACTTTTCCAGTTAAAATAAAAACTAGATTTTGTCCATAAGGCGATTTGTTTTTAAATGTCAGAGGTATAAGAGGTTACATACTGACTACTAAATTCTACACAACATTATGATGATCAATACACGAACTCAGAGGAAGTAGCTCGTCCACTGCAAACTCTACTGAAACTTCACTTCCAACTCCGCCGTTTTATAAACACACAATATTTCCAGTTTTCCACCAAGCAAAAGTTTCTTTGAAGTCAGAAAATCCAATCCTTGCGGTTATCCAAGATATTCCGAGTCGAACCTTATTCGAAAACATCCAAATCCTAACACAATACAGTGCGAAGCGAAATTCAACGGATAGATAATTTCACGAAAGAAATAAGGCAGAAAGGGAAAAAAATATAAATTGAATAGTCGAATACACGCATCCGGGCATTACCATAAAGGCAACAGGGATCAAATGGGATTCCTCTGCGAACTTTTTTATTTTCCCTCCACCTTTAAATCTGGTTGGGAAGCTTCGTGAATCTGCAAATGCTGATTTGATGATGTGCCGGCGCGGGCTGTCTACCTGCTAGTTTATTGCGCGCGCGACGTTTATCGTCACCCACTGTTGTAGATGACGAGGCTTTAGACTGTACCTATGTGAATGTGATTGAAGATGAATTGGAGTAGTAGGTACTTTTATATCAAACGCTTACCTAAGTGAGATCGGCGCTTTGTTATATTTTTCTGTTAATATTTGTTGATTGCGGATTTACGGTGTTGAGTATAATAATTGTACTGCCAAATGGCTTACCTCATTGGTATAAATAACTTAAATACTTATCTGCAAGCAATAACGTTAAAATACTTATACCATGGGCATAGCTATAGAGCATTTTAAATTCTTCTATTATCCAAAATCGTCTATCCGCAAGCTCTACAGTTTGTAAAAATAAAATAAAACCGGCAGTACATACATCGCGGAGGCTGGCGCTCCGGATTACCCTGCTCATCCTTCGTGGTCATTAAGACACATTACCTACCCCCACCCCGCACCCCGCACACCCCCCACTGGGAGGGAATGAACCACTGAGGGGTACAAACCCGCTTTTTAATTCAACTTTCCTCCTTCCAGGGCAATTTGCATGATTACTCCGGTTTTTATTATGCCACTCTGTCGCCTGCCGCCCAGAGTAAAGATATTGGTTTGGAATGAGATTAACTTTATGTTTTTGTAGGCAAATACGAATCGTATACAGCAATAGTGCCATGAAACAAATGCTCAGTGCAACTACAATAGAACGTAGAAACAATTTCTATGAACAACCAAAGTTTCGGTTCCTGTATTTAGCTGTAATTAATGCCGTATCTCCTAATACCTTCTTGAACTGTCTGTAGCTTGAGTCTATTTAATTGTCCCTAACAATCACATAGCCTGGAGTCCTCGGCTACAGTCAGTAATTTTGAAACAATTACCTTGATCCGGCGATACTGCGAGATTAAGAAAGTCCACGGCCCGGATTCCGAGGCGAATGAGACTATGGTAAGTGTTGTGGCGGAGATGCTGTACTTACGGCTACGAAATGATAAATTCCAAGTAGGCGGTAGATAGTCTTTATTCGTTGCACAATTCACACACAACACTCCACAATAGAGTACTCAAGCGTTTATAAGATTAAGCAGTAATATCACAGGCACAAGCGGATAGCGTACATATAAGCAGATTTGCGATAGTGCGTATACAAGCGCGTAGGTATGAGGCGGAATCGACAAGCGTGCGTCTAGCGTCGTGAACGGGCGTCGACTGGCGAGTCGATGCGGCTCGGCCCGGCGCGCGCGCAGGCGAACAAAGGAATGCGTACCGTTAGGTACACGTAACCCAAAAGCGCGCGGCCGGCTGATGCACAATTAAATATGTATTTAGTGTAGGTGATGTGCAAGGTATTTAAATAGGAAATAAAATATGTATGTGTATGAATTTATTTATGTTTAATAATAAAATACTTAGTGTTAATAAATATATTTAAAAGTATTTGTGTATGTGTATTTATGTATGATATACCTAATAGAAGTACTTATACTTAATAATATTGATAAAGTGGGTTAAGCCCACATAACTCCCCCCCAGAGACCTGGTTAAGGGCGAAAGTAGCTAGGGAAACGTACGTGCCTGCCAAAGCGTGTTGTTTTAGCAGCATTTTCTCCCGGTATTTGAGCTGGTCCTAATTTACCTACAGGTGGTGATGATGGTGTAACCTTATCAGTTTTTCTTATCTCCTCGTCCGCGAGTATATATGCAGGCTTTAACCTGTCTATAGAGACCGTGACTACTTTGCCTTTTACGACAAGCTTGAAGGTTTTGTCACCCCTTTCTACAACCTTGTGAGGGCCTGTATAGGCGGGCTGGAATGGAGGACGCGTAGCGTCTTCTCGCAGGAAGACATACTCCGTGGTCCTTAAGTCTTTAAATATAAATATTTTTTCTTTACTGTGCCGCGAAGCTGGAGTAGGCTGTATCCTCTCAGCGAAAAGGCGCAATCTGGCCGTGAAATCAGAAATATCTGAAGTACCTTGGATGTTCGATTGGAAGAAATCTCCAGGCAATCTGAGAGGCTCACCGTAGATTAACTCGGCTGAAGAAGAACCTAAGTCTTCTTTGTAAGCGCTACGTATGCCTAGAAGTACCAAAGGCAGTGATTCAGTCCAGCTTTGATCGGCGTGGCATGTAATGGCTGCTTTCAAGTGCCTGTGGAAACGCTCCACCATACCATTACATGCCGGGTGGTATGCCGTTGTCCGTTTGTGTACAAACCCGATGAATTTGGAAAGGTAACTGAAGAGCGAGGACTCGAACTGGCGTCCGCGGTCAGTCACGATATCAAAAGGGCAACCAAAACGGGAAATCCAACCGGTTAAAAGGGCCTTGGCCACGGTTTCGGCAGTAATGTCTGCTATGGGCATTACTTCTGGCCAGCGAGTGAACCGGTCTATTGCTGTTAGGCAATACCTAAAACCTTGTGAGATCGGGAGGGGCCCGATCAGGTCGATATGGATGTGCTTGAAGCGGTGACGTGGCAAGTTGAAAGTATCCAAGGGTGCGGATACGTGACGACTTACCTTAACCCTCTGGCAAGACAAACAAGAACGAGTCCAGTTTCTGCAGTCTTTTCTTACTCCAGGCCAAACATATCTTTCGGCTACTAGTTGTGCAGAGGCGTTAGCCCCTGGGTGGCTGAGAGAGTGCAGGTTGGAAAAAATCTGTTTTCTGAAAGCCTTGGGAACAAATGGTCTGGCGACTGGAGTACTCACATCACAATAAAGATGAGCAGTAACACCAGGTAATTTCATTCTTTCCAGGCGAAGGTTTGTAGTGGCACTGGTTAGGTATTCTGTAAGTTCAGAATCGGTCTCTTGGCACTTCGCTATGTCGGAAAGGTTTATCGGTGATCCCAGTTCATTGACTCGAGACAAGGTATCGGCTACTACGTTATCCTTGCCCTTTATATGTCTTATATCAGTTGTGAACTGAGATATGTAATCCAGGTGCCTATACTGTCTTGGCGAGCAGTTACGCTTCCTCTCGTGGAAAGCGTAACTGATCGGCTTGTGATCCGTATAGACGACGAAATGCCGTGCCTCCAACATATGCCTGAAATATTTGATTGCCTCGTAGATAGCTAGCAATTCTCGATCATAAGGCGAATACCTTTGTTGTGTTGGACTCAGTTTCTGCGAAAAGAAGGCTAATGGTTGCCATTCAGTACCCGTGAGCTGTTGTAGTACGGCACCTATAGCCACGTCTGATGCGTCTGTAACCAATGCTAGTTGGGCGCTGCAATGAGGATGCGCCAGTAGTGCAGCATTGGACAAGCTTTCCTTGGTGTCGAGGAAAGCCTGCAGAGCATCGTTGGTAAGATTGATAGGTGTTGCCCCTTTGACTGCCCCGACGAGCAGGGCGTTAAGTGGTGCTTGCGTCTGGGCGGCATTAGGCAAGAAACGCCTATAAAAGTTTGCCATACCCAGGAACCTCCTTAACGATCTTACGTCTTTGGGCACGGGAAATTCACGTATGGCCTGAACTTTAGTATCCAAGGGCTTGGTTCCGCTCGCCGATATTTTGTAACCCAAAAAGGTTACCTCGGGAACGCCAAAGACGCATTTGGATACGTTTATGACCATACCGTAATCTTTGAGACGTGTGAAGACTTGACGCAAGTGCTCTTCGTGTTCTGCATCGTCCTTTGAGAACACCAGAAAATCGTCTAAGTAGCAGAAAACAAAGTCCAACCCCCGGGTGATTTCATCCACAAAACGTTGAAAGGTTTGACCTGCGTTTCTGAGACCGAATGTCATGTATGGAAACTCGAACAGGCCAAACGGTGTTGTAATTGCTGTTTTATGGATGTCTTCACTGCTTACCGGTATTTGGTTATATGCCTTAACCAAGTCTATTGTCGAAAATACTCGACAACCTGCAATATTATGACTGAAGTCATGTAGGTGTCTGATAGGATACCTATCAGGTATAGTCCGAGCGTTTAGGGAGCGGTAGTCCCCGCAAGGACGCCAGCCATTATCCTTCTTGGGTGCCAAGTGTAAGGGTGATGACCAAGAGCTCTGCGATGGCCTAGCTGTGCCGCTAGACAGCATAGACTCGAATTCTGCTTTGGCTATTTTCAGCTTTTCAGGAGCTAATCGACGAGGACGACTTGCAACCGGGGGACCAGGTAGTGTACGTATGTGATGTACTGTATTGTGTGGAATATTTCGTTGTGTACCAGCAGGCCGTGTGATTTCAATATAATCGTGTAAAATTTGATGGAATTTAGAGCTGCCTGTCGAAACCTTAACAGAATAGATCTTATCACTAGCAGTTACAGCAGATACTGACAAAGTTGTCGTGTCATCAAGTAAGCGTTGATTTTTACAATCTACAATTAAGCTATAATACACTAGAAAGTCCACTCCTATAATTGGTTTAGTCACGTCCGCCACTATGAATCGCCAAGGAAAGTCTCTGCGTAGGCCTAGGTCCAGTTTTAGATGTGCATAACCATACGTGTCTATGTTGCTTCCATTGGCTGCACTAAGTTGGTAGGTCGTCTTTGCACGGCGCTGTTGCATCATGCTGCGTGGAAAGACACAGAGGTCGCTTCCTGTATCGACCAGAAATTGTGTCTTTGTTTTCCTGTCTAAAACAAACAGGCGACCCGCTGGAGCAGAGCAATCGTCGGCCGCCATTAGCGATTGCCCGTGGCGTTTCCCGCCTTGTAGTCGCAGGGCTTTACGCAGTTGAAAGCCTTGGTGTGGTAATGACATATCGGGTTATTTCTGTAGCTCGAGTTTGATCGGGATCGCTGACGAGACGAGGAACGACCACGTGGCTTAAAGCGTCGGCTTGGGCGAGATGTGTTTCGGGACTGCTGGTCCATTTTGAGTTCAAGTCGCTCGATCATTCTACGGAGTTCGGCTATTTCACCCCGGGTGTTATCACCTATGCTGGAGCAGGAGCAGGATGTGGTTGCTACGTGACGACCCGATGTAGATGCGATATCCTGCACGCGGTCTGCTAGGTCAGCTAGTTGCTCCAGTCCCAAGTTTGGTTGTGATGCCAAGACAGTTTGTAGGTTCTGCGGCAGTCTGCTACTCCACATGCTGCGGACGAAGTCTTCCGGCACCGCTGGCCCAGCTAAGTCCTGCATATGCCGCAAGAACTGTGACGGCTTACGGTCTCCAAGTTCCTCGTGGGTAAGGAGTTGTTTTACCTTTAGCTCGTGGGAGGCGGAGAGGCGCCGTATCAGCTCGGTCTTTATCTTTTCGTACCTTTTAATCGCCGGTGGGTTGACGATGATATCTTTTACAGCCTTTGCATGAACCATGTCTAGATTTGTAATGACTTGTGTGTACCTTGCATAGTCATCCGTGATGTTGTAGTTGTGGAACTGACCTTCTAATAGCGCAAACCATATTTCCGGATCCTCCGGTGAGAATGGTGGCACTTTAAAATTCACCTTAGATATTTCGGTGGGCTGTGTTCGTGGGCTAGCTGTACACCTTTTGGGTGTGACTCGGCGCTTGGTGACGTTGCTTTCGTCTGATCTTCCTGTATCACTGCTTTCGCTCATGACTTTTAGCGTGTAGTCGGAAGGTCACCAATATGGTAAGTGTTGTGGCGGAGATGCTGTACTTACGGCTACGAAATGATAAATTCCAAGTAGGCGGTAGATAGTCTTTATTCGTTGCACAATTCACACACAACACTCCACAATAGAGTACTCAAGCGTTTATAAGATTAAGCAGTAATATCACAGGCACAAGCGGATAGCGTACATATAAGCAGATTTGCGATAGTGCGTATACAAGCGCGTAGGTATGAGGCGGAATCGACAAGCGTGCGTCTAGCGTCGTGAACGGGCGTCGACTGGCGAGTCGATGCGGCTCGGCCCGGCGCGCGCGCAGGCGAACAAAGGAATGCGTACCGTTAGGTACACGTAACCCAAAAGCGCGCGGCCGGCTGATGCACAATTAAATATGTATTTAGTGTAGGTGATGTGCAAGGTATTTAAATAGGAAATAAAATATGTATGTGTATGAATTTATTTATGTTTAATAATAAAATACTTAGTGTTAATAAATATATTTAAAAGTATTTGTGTATGTGTATTTATGTATGATATACCTAATAGAAGTACTTATACTTAATAATATTGATAAAGTGGGTTAAGCCCACAAGACCTTCGCCTTAACTGCGCGTCTCCACAAATTGTGGGCCTTAACGATGGCATAAAACTCCGAAGACACCGCAGATTGCTCATAGACTTAGTTTAGGATTAATGGTGTAGAAAACAGATTATCATTGGGTGAATTTGGCTGGGTTTCCATTAACCCGGGACCCCTGCCACCGACGCGTGAAAAGTCTGCAATCTCAATGTTATTATTTTCCGCATAACAGAGCATTGAGCTTCAATTTAATTCTATTAGGAGCTGTCGCGTTTCAACGACACGACAGTTGCGTCGCAGTCGAGATATATAACGACTCCAGATACGAAAAATACGAACATTAAACCCCTTTTATTCAGTTATAAGCAAACAGAATCGCGCCAAACAAAATAGATTTGCAAATCGTAGTCGTTAATATTCAAATCATGAAATATTTCCAAAAACAACCGCTTCAGACTAAAATTGTAACTTCAATTTTATTTTCCCCTTTGCCAACGCCAGGTTGTTTTAATGAATACTAATTAGTTTGCAAATGTGATGTAATCCACAAATTAGTTACGTGAAACTTCACCCTTACACACCAGTGGTTTTAAACTGCCTACCGTGCTGTGCGTTTACCAATAGGAACGTTTTATATAAGCTTGCTAGGAAATGAAGTACCTAAATTTAAGTTACTTAAGTTGTCGCTATGAAAAGATTCTCGCTATGCTTATTTTTATGCCAAAAAATAAATATGAAACACAAATTGATATAGTAAAGCACAAGTTTCTAGTTACAGGCTCCATCTACAGATATAGCTACCGAGGTACCAGGCGCACAGAAGCAGCAGGGAGTTACGTTAAATAAATACTCTACGACTTGAATTTATAGCGAACTATATTCCTCTCATGCATTTGCAATTCCTTTTAGAATACTGAAGTAAACAGAACGCTTCCAATCGTAAACGTTGCTTGTTTGATTTGGATTGATTGAATAATAGCGCTTTTTTATTGTGTTTGTACAAATAGAATTCAGTTTTTGATTTCATCGACCTGGATATTAAAATAAAATAACTTTTTACTCAACAAACTATTTAAGGTAAGTAACTAATATTTTTTTAATTCTTGGATGATTGTTTGGAATCGTTATAAACTACAGAAAACTTCATGTTTCTTATAACATAATTGCCACAGATTGCCACTTTTTTTCTCTATAAACATATGTAAAAAAACTTTATACGAAAGCTAATTTTGGTACGTGCTTAAAACAAACAAATTACCAAATTTGAATGCTTTTAAAGTGTTATAAACTAAACAAGCAAAATAAGGATTTATTTATCACATTATTAGTAGATATTAAGATATTCTACCCCAAAGGGCGGGAAAAGGGTGGTTGGAGCAAGATTTATTATCTACTAGTACCAGGAGGAGATGAGGCGTGAAGAAGTAGAACATCCTATAAATATAATAAGTTACTATTACCTACTATAAGAGTATTAGTTACTGTTACTAAAGGTACTTAACCAAAACATTAATTACCAGATAGGAAGTTCAACACATTTGAAAAAAAAAATTAAGCGAGGAAGAAATAATAAATTTATTTTTAAAGAATGTGGCAATAATGCTGTTTGAAATTTAATAATCAATAAACGCTACAACACAACACAGGCTAATCACACGCTATCTCCATACTTCACACATCACAATCGCTTTCGCATATCAATCCAATTTCAGTATAAGACAATATAAGATCCAATCACTGTCTAGCACAATGTTTGTTATACGATATTATTTTGTGAGCTGAAGGCACGGAGCACAATTAACTTGTAAGATTGTCTGGCGAAGGCTGCACTAGCATCCCTCGCCCCTCATCCATCCTACCCTCCCATCCAAACAAAACATCAATAAACCCCCTCGTGCAATCGAGATTCGACTCTATCTGTAAGCCTTAAGGTTTAGTTTGCGTTGTTGTGGGTTAAGTTTTATGTCCCGCATTTATTTCGTGTAGGTATATTCAGTCCGGTTACCCTTGATTGGTTGTCGTTCACCTAATCCCCTTTTGATCCCTTCTACCCCAAACCTAGGACTGACGGAGGCTGCTAGCGACGTGCGTACCTGCCGTCTGCTTTGTTTGTATCCAATATACGATATATCTGAGGCTTCAAAATATAAACCTATTGGTGATGTGCCTAATTTGATGTTGAGTTTTCAACCCCAACAACGTCTCACTATGTTTAATGTTATGAGAAGAAAAAAATAAATATAATTTTGAAAGTTTCTTCTTCTTCGTAAGTTGTAATTTTTAAAAATTATCGCAGCTACAAAACAAGCGTGGGTTTTTCGTCCTAGAATCGTATAAGTTAGAAAGTATATTAATAGAGTCAAAAAAGGTAACAGGCTCATGTTTTTCACTTCCTTTGATGGCTATACTATAACTTTATGCTTACTGCTCATTACTTGGTGCCATCCGTTAGTTTCTTTGAAACTATTACCAATTACTCAGATATGGAAACAAAAGCAGTACGATAACATCAGTTTTTTTTACATTTGAGATGATAAATTACAACTGCAACCTTACCGTTTTCAATTAATTTACTTAGATACACATCATAAGCGCAGACAGTTCAAAGCAAAAACAGTTATTACGTAAAAAAGCTTTAAAACCATGATAATATTTAGTCAAGTCTGTGGGTACATGAGTAAATATGACGGTGTGACGCTCGGGGTTGATAGCTTGTACACACACGATACAACTTTAATAAATAACTAATGAGGGTTCTGTACATACTCTACACATTAATTAATTAATTAAATATGTACAGTTAGGTACGGATTACAGTTTTACATGTATAAAATTGGGTAGGTAGTTCAGTTTTATTTTAACGCAACAGTTTTTTGTTTTTTATTGATAGTATAAAGTTGAGCATTGTTTTTACCATGGAACCCTAAAACCTTTGAAGCCATGTTTGCTACCATAAAGATATGGTCATGACAGAGTCTGTAGCGGCCACCCTGCACGTGTTCATAATACTCCCAAAACTATACAAATACTGCCTACAACGTACTCTAATTATTCAACAAATACTATAAAGTGACGATAAAACTGAGCCTAGTAAACAGAGGTGTTTTGCAGACCGACCGCGGGCAGCCTTTGACGTCATCGTCGATCGAAATGCGTCAATCATTATGTAATAAAAAGTTTTACAAACTAGTGGTCGCCCGCGACTCCGTTCGCGTAGAAGTCGGTTTCCCGTGGGAATGCGAAGTTTTCCCGCGGTAAAAAGTACTCTATGTGTTATTCTGATATATAACGTATATTACTGTAAAGTTTCATCAAAATCCATCCAGTAGCTTTTACGTGAAAGAGTAACAAACATCCATACATATTCACAAACTTTCACATTTATAATATTAGTAGGATTGCATACAAATAATAATAACTCAAATGATAAACGCAGCATTTGAAGGAGGATTTATCAATTAATTAATACCTACTATCAGTTTTTGTTCTACCTCATCAGAAGAATGCAGAAATGTATTCTTGAACTATGATGATGTGTGCTTCTTTTCTATGTATTTTATTAGTTACCATTTCACGGGGCTCTAAAATTGCTCTTGACCTTTTTTCCTGTTTAAAAGCATCATTCGTACATATTTAACTTACTTATTGGTTTTTTTTTAATTCAAGAGCGTGATTATAAAATAACTCAATAAATTAACTCTTTTGTCTATGCATGCAAATACATTTATTAAATTACTCTTGTAATTACAGAAAACAGAAACAATAGCAACCATGAATCGTTGCGAATATTTCCTTCCACAGTTTTTAAGTAAATTAGATCAAGTTACGACTGAAGCCGGCGGTAGTCCGCAAAAAGCCGAAAACGAGCAAAAGAATCGGAAAGCGATACCAGCTAATCCGACTAATCGGAGGGCAATTGAAAAATAAAAATGCAGATGGCGGAATGATTCCATTTAGAGCCAAAACGATGCGGCAAAATAAAAAAGGCGGCCATTTCGAACTCGGTCGGCGGTAATATTGAAAGCAAATCCAGGGTAAGACCTTAAAGCGGTAGGCTTGAAATACCTGAGGCTGGAGTGTTGGATCAAAATGATAATCATTAGGATTACAAGTGCTTCGCACCTAATGTCACGGCTTACGGGAATCGTTTGTTGGTGATTTGTCAACCGTGACGATTACATAGGATTGATCTGATTAGGAGTTATTGATTTCGGGGTAATCTAGTCGAATATTGATTTTTAAGGTTTATTAAGGGTTAAAGTAGTTTTGATTTATCGGTGTGTATCGATTCTCGGGCAGTCCTTTTCCTACGTTTTTATTGTATATTTTAATTTTATACCTATTCATTCATTTGGATGAAATACCTTATTGACCAATGTGCATTTATTGAAGAATTCACCAGTTAAGCCGGCTTCGGCACTTAACATTATAAAACTGTGCTAATACTTCAGTCATATGAATAAAGCAGACTCCATATGCGTCTTTTGTCATTATCTAGGCTCTATCTGAATCTAGCCCTAGATTTAAAAAGCTTTTTTATAATCAATTAGATATTGAACCTTATAAACTTAATTTTAACAAATAACCATAAAAACATCGGCTGTGTCGCTTAAAACAAGTGTAGGGACAAACTTATACCTATACTCAACGATCACAAATGCAATTTTTCTTCTGAATAAATAAGTAAGTAATTTAATTATCGCTCATTCTTTCACAATATAAAAAATACTTACCTACTTAGTTACTAGTATACCTAGTTCATCTTACCTTCACATATGTAATGTGAGTATGTTAAACTGTAGGGTAACCATGCAGCAATCCATCTTCGGGACTGTCGGCGTGGCTGCTCGTTATATGATAGTAGAAATATATTCGCATTTCAATTCAAAGTGCATTTTCTGTTGCAACTTCTGTAAAGGCTTTGTGTTGTGCGGAAAATATCATGCATATAATGTGGTAAACATAAAGTAAGTACCTATATCAAATATCAATATTATAAACTAGTTACCGACCGCAACTCCGTTCGCGTGGAAGTCGGTTTCCCGTGGGAATGAGATGTTTTTCCGCGTTAAAAAGTACCCTATGTATTATTCTGATGTATAACCTATATTACTGCAAAGTTTCATCCAAATCAGTCTACTAGTTTTTACGTGAAAGAGTAACAAACACCCATACATACATCCATACATACTCGTACTCACAAACTTTCACGATTATAATATTAGTAAGATTTCATGACCCTTTTATTGGCAAAGGTGGCTACGATAAATGAAACTTAGTAAATTACTCATTGATATTTTTTATTATGACTAGAGGTTTTAAGTTACAAAACAATCGTTTATTTCTTAATTATTTACATTACAAAATAATTCAACAACCATTTATGATAGCAGATATTTTTGTCTGATATGTATTAAATTAAAACCTTGTTTTTTGTTAAAACATTATTACTTGTTACATTGTGTTTGTTTGATTTATTTACAGTTACATTTTTGACTATTTAGGTATTTGGAAACTAGGGTGACCACGCATTACCCATGTTTGAATCGATTTAAAAATTTCTCATAAGATTCTCAAGAATGATCGTAAAAAGTGGTCAAACTAGAACATTTGCTAGAATAATTAGGCACACGGAAATATGTACTAATTCGTGTTTCTAATTTAATCTTATTACTAACGAAACCTTTCTAAATAGTTACAATTATTTACAATACAATAATGTATATCTTAAAGTTATTTAAACGTATGAGATCCTGGTTGCTCTAATCTCATATATAGGCGGGGATTAAAAATATATAGGTTTGGTTATAAAAATATAATTAATTCTGGATTTAAATATTATTGCTTTAGTGAGTTTACTTTAGGAAGTTAAATATTATTTATATTTATATCTTGTAACATAATCAATAAAAGTGATAAGTATTTGGTAGATTTACAATTGGTTTGATCAAATTCATTTTTTACTCCCGCAATGCTTCCAAGATTTTTAAATAACAGAATTTTAGTAGAAATTGGTACAAAATACTAAAATTATTATTTTTACTATTAATATAACATTACGGCACAATTACAACATAATACATAAGAAATGTACATTGTACATAATAAATGACCATCTTATTAACGATCTTTACCTTAAAAAAAAATGAAAATAATAAAGTTTTGATCCACATCATAATAACTTATGTCAAAGTATTAAGTTTTATTTAGTTAAATAATTAAGTATTATAAGTTTAGTACATTAAAAATCAGCGTTGATACTCTAAGTTACATTAAGTTCAAGCTTTAAAAATTGCACACATCGCTTTGGTATACGTTAGTAGGTACATAACTACATATTTACAATTATTACAGTTTACAGTTATTGCCTGAAGTTTCGTGACAAATCTTAACAATTAGATAAACCTATGAATACACCATTACACCTCATCAAACAAAATAAATCATATAAAAGAGTAACTATTCAACAAAAGCAGATGGTCCATAAATAAGCAACAAACTGAGGTTACTGCGGTCCACAAATCCGTGCACTTGGCTCTTATGCAAAAAACGCGTAGAAAGACGGTTAAATAAACATGTAGTTTGATTTGAATTTAGAATCAAGAGTAAGCGAACCAGTCCCAGAAGTGCGCCTGGAGCAGAGCACTGTCGTGCGTTGGCGGCGACTAGGAGGCTTGCGCGGCGGGCGGCGGCGAGTCGTCGCGGCCGCGCGGCTCGGCTCAGAGGCGGTCGGCCGCGGCGTACTGGCACGCGGCCAGCGGCGCCGAGCCCGCGCGCCCCACCGGCGACGCCGCACCGTAGCCCGCGTACGAGTGCTGCTTCGCCTTCAGCCGCAGCGACGCGATGGACGACGACATGGCGGGGCACGCCTCCGCGCGGTACATGCTGTACGGGTTGGGCGGCGCGGTGTACGGGCACGGCGCCACGCCGCCGCCCGACGCCGCCATGCCGCCGCCGCCCACGCCGCCCATCGACGTCGCCGGGTTGAAGCAGTTCACCGAGCTCTGGTGGTGCGACGCCGGCACCACCGAGCCCAGAGGATTCACCGGCCACGGAAAACTCTTCGTCCCGAGAGGGCTCGGAACTTTCGCAGCCCAATTGTTGTACGGATATGACGAATATAGCGCATCCGTGTCCGGAAAAGGCTGCATTAACCCGTTGAATTGCGTACTGAACCCGTTCTTGAAATCGGCCGCGGCGGCCGCTGCGGCATTCATGGCGTTCCTTTCCCGTTTCCGCCATTTTGCCCGCCGGTTCTTGAACCAAACCTGCAACAAGAGAGGGTATTATTAAGACTGCGACAGCATCGGAAGGCTATTTTACGGGGAAGTTTTAACGAGATTCAGAACGCCGCGCTCGGTCTGCGTAGGTATTAACTTTACTCATTACGAAGTTGACAGAGCGAGAGGCGGAGTATTCGAGCCACGTAGTGTAGTGGAGGCTCCCCCGGCCGCAGGCAACGACCCGTCTAATTGCGGGCGCGGAATGAAGATAAACGAGCATCGCGGGCGGGGGACGGCTCGGCGCGACACGGCGCGGCACGGCGCGGCACGGCCCCGCCCGGCGCGATAAGTCGTCGTGAGCGGAGATAACGCGCGGGCTGATGTATGGCGCGTCCGTCACCGATCGATCGCTGCGACGACACCTCGCGATAAATTGCGCAATCCACGCAGTGACTGCAATAAATATTGTTGGAGCGCCGGTATTTGTCTCACTCAGTGTGGCGGGTTCACCCACCCGAAACGGTAAATAATACCCTCTTTCCTCGGTTAAGTGAACATAAACGGTCGTTTCCACCCCATATACAATCTTTTATTTCGCGAAACATAAATTTTACAAGTACACGTTTACCTACGTACGCGTTATTCACATATCCGTTAAGCCATTAAACGTTTTCGACTCTTAACAGTAGGTGCCTCATTTTACTAAGTAGTGAACTTTTGCTGCATTTCCTGTACATATGAAACCCACTGTTCACGCAGAGACCAGCACTAAATATTAATCATTGTTTAACAATGTCACTACACACGCAAACAAAAGGCCATCCCTAACTCATATAACCTCAAACAAACGCGAATAACACGAAATAGCTCCAGTGAACCGCGGGACATTCAATAATGACACATCATGATATTTATTTAGGTGCACATATGTGGAAATAATTCCTGCCATTTGAATAGCGAGCGAGACAGCTCGACGGGCGATCATGCCCACACTTACCCTACAGATATTGCGACACCCGACGTTAACACTAATCCTTTAAATATATTATACCATGGTCACCCCACTCGCGCCTCGGTTGGGGACAAGTTTAGCGCGATCGATATTAATGTTTGTTTAGAATTAATTCAATCATAACGACAATGCACGTTGTTTATTCAAATGTTTTAAGGAAAAAATTAAAAGAAAACATGATAAATGTAGGAGCGAATTTATAAAATTTAAAATTAAGAAATTAGGAATCATTGTTATTTCTAGTTTATTGAACTAAGAATATACTAAAATTGAAGCTTCCAGTCAACGACGACAGCAAACATAAATTCACCATAAACCAGTAATAACTTGCACCCTACATAATATAGCGAATAAAAC
Organism: Emmelina monodactyla; assembly: GCA_916618145.1. NCBI lineage: Eukaryota > Metazoa > Arthropoda > Insecta > Lepidoptera > Pterophoridae > Emmelina > Emmelina monodactyla. The sequence goes on from OU745300.1 coordinate 3,040,961, forward strand.
TATTTTCCGGTCAGCAGGGTACCAACTATCGAACAAGGGGACTCACTAAATTGCCTTAAATTTAAATTAAACCAGAATCAACCAGTTTATTACAGTCATCAATCACGCGACTTAGTTCTCTAATCGAATTCGCAGCTTCCGGAATTATGGAAACAATATTCAACTTTATGAAGAGGGGATTAGGACTGTAATAGTTTGTGACAAAAGTTAATAAAGTTGTCGGTTAAACTCACTATGTCTATACAATGATTTTTTAAATATCGTCATTTTAAAACTGTCCGAAATTAACTGTGAACTATGAGTTGGTGTACTTAAGTAAATATTTATAAACGACTTCCAAATAAACTATCCGTATTTTCAGTGCTACTGAAATATCACAGCGTAACCACGAAGCACAAAATCCAACCGGGATTACATTCAATAAATATCAAAACCACAATTTGATGGAAATATTGTTGAATGACATGAGCTGAATCCGTTTCATTCATATAAATTCTTTGCTAACTCCTGCAAAATCCATAAGATCACAACATCAAGATCTGAGCCTATCAAAACAGAGGTAGGATAAAGCATGTCGGTCTAGTATGCACAACACTTAATATTCCAGTAATTTACCATTACATAACAGACTTACAACTCTGATGCAGCGTTTTAAAGCTCAAATTACATTGTCAAAATTTTCGTGGCGAAACGAACTCTTGCAAAATAAATTCACAATTGAATTTGCCTAAGAAGCTACTGAATGTTTACTAAAAACAAAATGAGTCGATACAATCTTCGAAAACCCGCCCTGGAATATCGCCAAGTGGAATTAGCAAATGACAAAGTTATAAGACGAGAGCGGGACATATTACGAACATTTTTAAATGTCACGAGAAATGTTAAATTAATCTGACACGTTTTGTCAAAGTCGGTTATATAGTGATTATCGATCTTAATATCTTTCGAATGGATCCACGATTCTCTGAATTTAGGCTTTGAACGAACTGCGAGAACCTCGATTAGATGTAGTTTCAGACCGTTAATTTCCTATGTTTGTGACATTTGATTCCGTATGACTAGTATGGTTCCTTCGATAATTAAACTGTTTTCACTGTCATTGAACAGAGACTTGGTTTAACAGGGCTGAAGAATAATAATAATAAAGAGAATAGCTCGCCACGTATTTCTCTTTTTTTTATTTAGCTCATGTATGAATTGTCTTCTTGTAAATAGAGTCAAGTTCATAGTGTAGACTTATAATTATAACGTGTAGTTTAGGAACTCACAGTTGATGTTGTAGGTAAAAGTTGATGTGGGTAAAAAATTGTAGAGATTTTTTTAAACTGCATAGAACTCCCGAAATCTTTCAATAGGATTACAGTACCTTTCATGAACTTAATGACCTAATGAAATATCGAATAGTTTATCGTGCGATTATGATATCATCGTTTATGGTCATAATTACTATCACTCCTGTGAATTATCAACATTGATCTTAGGGTTATGACGTCGTTAAAATATTAACTAATTATCCCCTTTAGGATTAAATTAGCATTATTACGGATCAAACGTCCATTACATTTTCATTGCTATGATTGCTATGACAATTATCTGGTAAAATAAGAATGCCTTGAAATAAAATTTACATAATACAAGATACCTGATATATTTATTCACAAAACTCTATTTTTAACCTCAGCTTGGAAGTCTATGAAACTAAATTGTTTGCACGAGACGGCGGCCGGCGGGTCAAAAACGTCCGTTTTCGCGCAAAAACAACTGCTGAAACAAAATGGTCGCAAAAACGTTGGTGAGCCAACACACGGCACAGATTTCACGTAAAATAAATAATGTTACGTGCCGCCGGCCCTGTCGACGGACGTGTTTGATACACGGCTTTTTACAGGTGACACTAAAATGTTTTCCCATTTTACACGTTAGCTTAGCAAGAGGGAAGTGATGGGGTATAGAAAATGGTTCGATTTTGCGAGTTGGTGTTGGTTTATCTTAAATAAGATACGGGCACTATGTAACATTTATATAAAACTATAGCCTTCATATTCGTGGTTTGATTGGCAGATTCGGGCTCCTATACTAATATTCCCTATTATATTCAACGTTAGAACAGCATAATTATTAGTAGTGTTATTTATTTCCCGTTATTGGCGGGATAATGCCCCGTCTGTCAAGTGGAGGCGGTGCGCGGCAAATGATATGTGTCGCGAGTCGTTTCACGGTCGATTGGCGGGGTCGCTCCGACCCGGGCCCCGAGCGTCTTCCCAGAAAACACGGCTGCTGGGGGTTAACTCACGCCGATATTTATTACGGTACAAACCGTTGTTTGCGAACGATTGTCGAGAAATAATTGCGGCAAGTTTTAGTGGGATTTGATTGGCGTAGTAAATTAAGCACTTAGGCTAGTAAATGGTTCGGAAGAACAGACTTGTTACCTAATAGATGTGTATCTACGGTGATGAATGCACGAAAAAACGCATAAAACTTTTACATGCAGTATTTCTTCGAGGCTAATTGTTTCAATAAGCAGCCATCGACCCTAATGAGTTGGTAACAAAAATAATGTCAGACGATTTATTGTAAGATGCGCGCGCGCAGAGATTTATAGCGAACGGCGCATGTTCCGACGACGGGTAATCCCGAGTCAGGATTGACGATACAACGGCACTAAATTGAAAGATTTATACAAAGTTGTAAATTATTAAAGTAAACTGTCTCGTAGCGGAGTGTAGAAAAATTAAACAGATTGTTCTTAAATTAGTTTGCTATTTAGAAAATATTGCTATTTAGTCATATTTAAATTCAAAGTACGTCTAAATAGGTAGGTTGCAGTTTAAATGTTACTATTATATATTGAAGACTTAAACCTACTTAAAACTTAATAAGCTCGCCAGTTGATAGATGTTACTCTACTATCAAAATTCTAATTGTTACCGCGAACGAGAATAAATTGAACAATTTAAATATTCGAAAACAAATCACGACATAACTGAGAAGGTGCCCTTATTTTAGGTATCAGCCCTAAATATCTGAAATTGAAATGTTTTGAAGAACCCACGCGGTAATTCCAACTAAATTAATATAACTCGAGCACTTGAGAGGTTCGTGAAAAATGTTAACTGACGCAGAATGAGATATCATTCATATACACATGTAAGTGATTTCAAATTAAACTAAACAGACCTTTAATAACAAAGGACTTTGAATTGATATTGTATGATGAGTGATTTATGGAATCATTATTTGGTTAAAGTAAAATTTTAAGTTTAAATGAGTAGTTCATATTGCCACCACATTTCTCAAAATATTAGTTTTTAAATTGATTCCGTTTGAGTAAAACCAAATATTATGTTTCGTTAAAGAATCGATTGAAACCAAATATCCATCAAATCTAATGTGAATGGCACCTATTAGTAACCTACTAAGATTAACAAGAAAAACTCCAAAACCACGTTTAGAAAACCTCTCCACACATCAACCTACTTTTACACAATCCGAGAATGCGCGACATCCCACGAAAAAACCCGAATTTGGAATTCCTGCGTGTTGAAGTATTCACAAACTCCGGCGCAGCGACCGCAGAAACTCCAGCGCCTTCCTAAACTATTGACAGTGTGGATGCGATCAGCCTTAAGCCCAGGATTATGATGAGACCAAAATAGACGGTTCAAATCCTATAGGATTAAGGGATTTAGTTATTCCGTCGGCCGGTACGCACAAAAATACACAGAACGCACCGGATGCGACGATTAGACTAAACATCCAACATGTTTAGTACATGCTGCATCTCGGGAACTGTCAAACTTATACCCAATAAGGTGAGATTTGTGAGAGGTTTTTTGGAACGGTTACCAATTTTTTATAGAAACAATTAGTTAAAACAAACAACTTTAACTTTTGCATGGGTAAAAACAGTTAGCTCTACAAGTAAGTACGAAATTACAACTCGTAAAAACTTCAATAAACCTTAATTTACCTGTATTTATTTAGGTTTATACATAGGCGTTAAGAAACAAATTTTCGGTTGTGAAAAGTTGAAAGATAAGTTAACCATCCCAGCGCCAAAAGAATATCTTCTAAAGAAACACAAAACGTCCCTTACCCTGACCCTCGCCTCAGTAAGATTGGTCCACATGGCGATTTCCTCCCTGGTGGACATGTCCGGGTACCGGTTCCTGGCGAACGTGGCCTCCAGCTCCTGCAGCTGCTGGCTGGTGAAGTGCGTGCGCTGGCGGCGCTGGCGCTTGTTCTTCTTGTCGCCCTTGTCGTCGGCGGGGTCGTCGGGCCCGACGGGCGTGCTCGACTCGGTCTTGATCGTCGGCTCGGTCAGCCGGTTGCCTGGGGGGTTGATAGTTTGTGTACGGGGATATGAGGTGTTTTTAACTTATAATCGATTTATTGTAGGTAGTTATATTTCATTATTAGGTATAGGTATTAGAGTAAAAATCGAAGTTGCTTTATGGCTATTTGTAATAATATTTACTGCGTCTAACGGCAACGATTAAAAACGGTTTTTACAAAAAAAAAAGTAAGAAGTAAAGTAGTAAACAAAATTTACCCATGCATAGATTGGGCAAGACACAAGTGAAATATAGGAAGTCGACTCATAACGAAGCATGACAGTTTGACAAAAGATTTTTTGTAAGTCCAATATTAGGTGTTCGATAACACTTTGTTATCAGTAATAGATTGATGTAATATTTTCCTATCAAATGTCCCCTCGGCCTAATTTGGGAACATTTTAATAATATGTCGCGTACTTATAGATAATCAGGATTTTTCATAATGTATGATAACGGAAATATAAAAACACAGAACTGCGTGAAAAACTACAGCAAACTTAATAAAATGTACCAAAATTTCAAGAACATTTCATAAGATTTAGGTTACCTATAATTATTGAAAAAAAGTTGTTTTGTTTATATCTAAAAACAACGAAGCGTGTTTTTTATTAACTACGCTGTATGTTTCTAGTAAAGGGTTTACAAAAGAACATAGCATTTGAAATTTGACATAAAAAACACCTTTCAAGTTGTGCTTTCACCATGCTGCATGTTATCCTTGTACCCTATTTTATTTGATTTATTCATAAATTGTTTAATAGGTAAGTAATACTGATACATTTAAGTCTCGAAAATTAAAGCTCTCGAAAATAAATATATGATATATGGTGTCGCGGGCTTTTTGTTAAGCTTACTGTAATTCAAATTATTGCTATTTTAATAATTAATGGTACTTTATTGACTTACTTTTTTCCGAAAATATATTGTTTGTATGAATTTCTTCATTTACTGAGGTAAAATAACTTAATGATAATATAACTATCTTGTTACTTATACTAACGATAGGTATAATTTGAAAATCGGTTCTTTTGTTCCAGAGATTTATAACACCCAAACTCACAATAATTAGCTTATAAACTGATCACATAATACAACTTTGTTTTTTTTTATATGTATAATAGGTGTAGGCAGCAAATTAGCATGCGGGTCACCTGATGGTAAGTGAACACTGCCGCCCATGACTACCAAGTTGGTTATATACCTACATCTTACAAGTTGAATTGATCTTTGTTTCTTTTAAGAATATCATTCAACTTTATGTTCAGTTAACTCAACATTTCCTGCCTTTTAGATATTGAAAATTGTTTGATTAAAAAACTATTTATTGAATATATTTTTTCACATATATTTGTGTCGGGGCCGGGTATCGAACGGGTACCGATACGTTATCAGTCGCCGGTCGACGCGCTCTCTGAACTCGCCGACCCATCGATCACTGCGCACAACCTTTACTGCGACCGACCATTGCTTATACAGCTAGCACTGTTTTTATTTTGTAAACATTTAAAAATTTTAAATACTTACTTACCTACTATTTTTTTTAATAAAAATTTGCAAATTTATATTTGTCTGTCTGTAGTTATATCGCTTACTATCTCCAAATTGCGTAACAGATTTTGTACCGATACGTGTTGCAAAACAAATAGACCTAACGTTTTTTGATTATGGCATGCCAAATATTGGACCGGAACCTGCACGTAAATCTGATGTAAATGTACGAAAAAAGCAGATAATTAGTGTTCCTCGGAATATGAACTTACTTAGTTACGGAAACAAACATTTTTAAAATATTAAAACTTAGTTAACTACTTCAAAACGGACATTTTTAACACCTTATACATGTACTAACAACAATGAATTCGTTGAACATGTGTTTAGTATATCAATACACGGTGCCACTTCAGTTGTACAAGATAGGGCCTCTTTCACCGGCCCGACAACATGGCGTGATGTTTACATTCATTTGATATAAATTACAGTATCGAAAATACCTTAAACTGTTTGACGTTATACCTGCAATAGTTTAAAGTTATTTAGAAGCGTCTATGGCGTAGTAACAAATTAAGACTTCGAATCAAACTATTAAAAACAAATTAAACTATGTAAAATTGTTATCTAGATAAAGTTGTTCCTAACTATTCAGCTTAGCACTTACTTAAAACAGATTAGAATTTGTGACATTACTAATCACCGGAAATATAAAGAACATTTGTAGATCAAGTTGACAGGTCTACGGTTAAGTAAAGTCGAAGTTTGTAACATTGACGTTATTAAGTATAATATGTTACATATCTATTATGAATAAAAGAATTTTGATTTTGATCAATAACTATAACAGGGAGAAACAAAATGACTATATCGTTGAAATAGATTTGCAATGTCCACGTATTTAGTAGCATCGGGACACAGGGCGTAAATAAAACAATTGTAAGTACACTACAAGTTTAGATAAGAGCATGCTACAGCGGGTTCTACCGCAGCCTCCAAATGCGCTTGTTTGCGTTGGTGTTAGAGACCGCGCGCGCTGTTTGCAGGGGGTTTCCGGCGCTTGCTCAGTGAGTAGCACTGTTTGGGCTCTGTCACATTGTGTGGTCTGGCATAGGGTCAGCGATTTGAAGCGAATGATCGAATGGCGGGTTTTTGTTTCGAATCAACATATATAGTGGTAAATGGCGGGTTTTTGTTTTGAAACACCATATAGTGGTTAAACCAATGTAAAAAACACGGAAGTGACGGTCATAATTTGACTGTAAAGCGTCAAAAAACTGTTGCAGCCAATTAGAGGCTTAAATGTTTAACTAAAAGTGTCTATTTTTTTAGAACTCCCCATAGATTGTTACTTCCTTATCCAATATTTCGTATCTGGTTTCTCTTTAAAATTATGTGTAAATAACTTTATTTACATCATAAGAACTTGATAGGTATTTTATTTGAATCATAGTTGGTTTGATAATTAGCTAAGCAATCAGTCCCTGTTACCAATAGCTTATTTTTCTATATTTTTTTTTTTTTTTTTTTATATTAATAGGGGGCAAACGAGCATGCGGGTCACCTGGTGGTAAATGATCACCGCCGCCCATGACTACCCGCAACACTGTGGGTGTTGGGGGTAGTCATGGGCGTGTGTTGCCGACCTAATAAATATTGTGATCATTCGTGTTACTTTACTTTTTGACGTGTTAAACAACAACTTAGTTCTAGAGTTTAATTCAAAAAATACATCTGGATATTCAGATTGGAATTAAGTCAAATAAAGAGTAATACTTACTGTCTTCGGTACTCTTCCTGTCTCGTCGCGGCCGCGGTGGCGCGTACAATGAGCCGTGATCCACCCCTGAGCTGCCTGAAGTGAGCGACGAGTGACCGCTGTCGCGAAACTCACCCGTCTCCGCCCATACTGGAACAATTAGATAAGTTAGTGAATGGGTAAAAAACGAAGGTATTCGAGTTTGAAAAGATATAGGTATACATTTATCATTAACTATTAAGAAAAACGGTTACAATTGACCAATTACAAAAAAAACATAACTATTTCTTAACGGATGATAAGTTTATTTTTACTTTTATTATTTAAACTTGAAAAGGTAATCTTTAGTTTATCTTATCTTAATACAATTAAGTTTAATTTGAAACCAGAAACATACATTTTTGTAATTAAGCTCATTTTAACGGGTTTTACGCGTTTATTTTATTATTTTGATTTTCCGACGTTTCGACATTTTTACAAATGCCGTGGTCATGGGTAGTCTACCCGTAGGGCGTAAAACCCGTTAAAATGAGCTTAATTTCAAGTAATAATAATCGCGTAAATCTAAGAAGTTATATACATTTTTGTGTTTTGGTTATGATTTATCATAAAAAAAAAATATTTTTTTCAGTCATAACTCCGTCGAACAGTAGCTAACAATCATGTTTAATAAAAAAAAACTTAACTTAACAATAACTCTTTATTACACACAATAAAAATGGAATCTTTACGTAACACAAACTTGAAGATAACTAAATTAGTCAACTCATTAAATATGATATACTAGGGTGACACCCCGTCGTGAGTTACTTTGTAATTAACGGTCCCTACACACTTGTTAACTAATTACTCATCCGCGACAGTCTACAAGCTTCTTTATTTATGGACACCCCACGTGTGAAGAAGTTTTAGTGAAATCATATAATTTAGTTGATTTACTGCCGCTTTTACGTGTTTATGTGTTTTTAACGCTTTCATGGTTTTGTTTATAGGTTATTACTACTTCAATTAGGTTTCAGATGGAGATTTCAATGACATGTATTTCTTATTTTATTTAAGTTTAAGTTTTATTTTTATCGCGATTTTTTTATGTTATATATTGCGTTTTGCATTATGACGTATTGGTACGACAGCTTAATAATAAAAAATACCTAGTAAAACTAATAACATTGATCAATCAGATAAACGCAAGATCGAGTGATATTTCAGTAACAAGAGAACGCTATTGTTATTTCAAAAATACTTTCTTCGTCGTAAAATAGAGACATTCTGCAGTAGATGTGTCCTCACTGACAGATGCTAAGACTGTTGTTTTCACAAAAGTCACGAACTGGTATCGAATCGTACGAGAATGTCGTTTGAAATGCAATTAAAAAACCAGAAGGTTAAACAGTAAAATATTTTATTAGACTCGACTGAGAACACGCTAATTTCACAAAAGAAATAAAATGAAACGACTGTTTTGATGACGATGGAAATATTTCGACAAAGCTCGTTGGTTGTGGGAGGTAAAGAAGGTTTAAGAATGTGGTTTAATTGGACTATTTGGAAATTAAATTAACGCACGGCTTTATTTGATAATTTTTTTCAGCCCTTGTATAATTGATGTTAATGATGATGTAAATGATGATTATGTACATAAAGACATGTTAAAAAATAGTTAATAGCAACACTTTATTACAACTTTAAACTTGTGACCTAAACAGTGTAGGCTATATGGTGATACCCTGCGAGACTCTTCATCTTTTTCTCAACTTTGTTGAAAACGAATGATTGGCCCAAGCTTTAAAACTTAACGACATGATAACAGAACAGAAGCCTATCTCTTGAATATATATTTTGGCCTTTCTCATGAATATATTTTATTTAAAAAATATTTAAATAGTTAACGATCGCCCACGCTTCGCAATGGTGTAATTTTGCCGATTTCCTCGCGAACCCTTGCATTTTTTCTAACTTAAAAAAACTTTTTCTAAACGTTCTTTATTTACAAATTTAAATGAATAAATACCCTAAAATATGGAGAAAACCGATTTTAAATCCGTTACGTACTTTAGTACTGTATGTTGATGATAATGATGATGATACCGTATCGGCATCTGCTTCATGGTGCAATATGAGTTTATTCAAAGAGTTTACACTTTGTAAAGAATTGCTTACACAATAATATTAGACTGTTTCGAACCGTAACAGTAAAAAAATAAGAGTAACTGATGGTCCTATTGGTCGCAAAACAAACGTGCACATGCGATGTGACTCGACTGTAAAACGACGCGCACACAAACATTATAAAATTCCTATATTTGTTTTAGTTATATTGCTGTGTCACTCTATCTAGGCATATTAGTAATTAAAGTGTTCACAATCATACTTTAACCAAACCTTAATGAAATAATTAGGTAGGTATTAATAAATAATAAAAATAATAGAAAAATCTATTTATATCATTAGCATGTGTTACATTATCTCGTTTACAAGTAGAACAAATGCCGGTTCATACAAACGGACAAACATTCAGATAAATAATTGTTTGATTATGATAATGTTGATAGTGATGATAAACACACCTTCATTGTTTTATTGGGGTTGTAAACGAAGCATTGTTGCTGCTTGTAATATGGCTATTTAAAAAAAAATGTTTAAATAACATCAATTTAAGAATTTTTGCAACGACTTTTGTTTTCAAATGGCAAGCATTTATTTACCTTGCAGCATATGTATTTAATCTGCGCTTCAAAAGGTAAATTAATAAAATAAATAGGTACTTATTTTACATTTAAATACTAAACCTAATACCTACGTACATGATTGAACTGTAACATTTAAAAGCTGTTATTCTAGCAATTTTTACAACAATTTTAATTAGAATATATGATAACTTTTTCGTAGTAAAGACAATTTCTATAATTTGGTAAGAGGTTATAAACTGTGTTGTTACTACGTAGGTACACTCAGAATTTGGTATTTATATCAAAGGCAAATAGTCGAGCCAGCAAATAAAGATAAGGGCTATATTTCATAGATATACTAACGAGGATGCTTGAAGAAACCTTTTCATAAACGTTTTCGTAGCAGAGTTAATAGTTATATACCTTTAAGCTCTGCCGTCACTAGCATAATTGCAGTAAATACTTGTAGGTACGATTTAGGCGGTTTCAAGAAAAACGCGGTTAAGTTTTGGTGCGAAAATATTGCATAAATTCTATGTTTTTAATCATATCGTGATGGTAAATACCTTAGATGATATAGGATCTCCAGGCCTATCTTATTACATTTCGGAAAACTTTTACCGCGTTTTCTCGAAACGGCCTAAATCGTACTTACCGCAATTATGCTAGTGACGGCAGCAGCTTTAGTCTTACTTTTTGATAAAAAATTTTTTTTTATAAAATAAAATAAAAAGAAAGCAAGCTGTTCCTTTTTTTTATTCTTTATTTATGAAGCTTTACACCAAAATGGTTATGCCAGCTTATACAAAAATAATTTTACATTGTCTGTTTTCTTAATTCTATAGACTTAATATAAAAATCAATAACTTTTTTGGTGTTTTTACACATGAACTTTGAACTAAAACAAAAGTGAAACATAAAGAAGAGGTCCTCTCTAAGCTGTTCCTTTTTGTTTCCGTGAATTTTTTAAGTGATAGAAAGCATTGACTTAGTATTTAACTCAAGCAAAACTAAATTAATATTTATATTATTAAAAATAAATGTGAATTTACTTTAAACGATACTATGAATCTGAACCTATACAATAACGTATTTTAAGGTAGGTACACAATAGGAAATATGCAATCTGCAAAGTTGGTATTACCTAAATTAAAAAAAAAATACTTTATAAAATCTCTTAAGGAAACTGCTAAATTTGATAGAATGCAGCAGTAACGTAAGTGAATACCTAAACATAATCTAAACAAAACTTATCAACAATAATGTGTAATAAAAAAAACCCAAATAATAGAGTTGTTATCTGTCACCTGAGTCTACGAAGTATTTGCTATTTGTAATGCGAAATGTTTTTAATTGTTTTCATGAAAAAATAGGTAACATATTTTTTTTAATTCAACATCAGTAAAATTTTTTATTCCTGTCTTTCCGTTATTGATTATTCCTGTCTTTTATAAAAATAAAAATGGAAACAGAGCAGCTATGATTTCAAAAGTTTTGTTTGTTTACCTAAATCTTTACGCAAAGCCTTAGTTATAACTAAGTATGATAATACAACAAAGACATGTTCATATACATACAGTATACAACAACCACACTAGGCTCAATGCCCATAGGCTAACGTTACGCCTCAGTGTGTCCTCACCACATCCGGACTAAGGGCCCGCGCACACCGCACCCGGAAACGGCCACTCTGCCCGTTCCTTGTTATCAGGCTCATGGTATTAACCAGACATCAGCCCTGGTGGTCCTTGATAACTGTTGTTCGAGATTAGTACAACACGATGATATAAGATTACAAGCAAGGAACCACTTGTCAAAGCTGAATTAGAGCTGACGCCATCTTGTTGGAATCTTGTTCTAATTTTGAAAGTTTTTTTAGCATATTAAAGCATAATTGTAGGTATTCTTCTATACCATTTTATACCTATTTTTATTATAATGAATCACTATGGATGAAATCAGTACGTAACTCCAAAAAAATACGATGTAAAGCTTAAGAGATATAAATAAATGCTTAAAGTATTAAATGGTTTGATAAAATTTGTTCATATAGGTAACCGACAAAATGAGTGCATTTTTTCCTTGTTACGTAATAAGTTTGTAGTATATGAAAGTATAACCTTGCCTGCTTACGTAAGTAAATAGGTATTAGTAGATATACGTTTTATCAAATATCTGCTGCCAATCGTGCTATCCTGCATTATCGCTCAAATTTAATGGTGTAGAAGTTATAAATGACGGCCGGATTAGGCCGATCCGTTTTATTCCTATTTTACCTACCGTGAAGAACCTTCATTGAAAACGTACACAAATTTCACAGGCGCTAATTTTCCCGGCACACTGTCTCTCTCTTATAACAGTGAACGGTATATCTTTATCTCGCTCGCACGACCCTTTTCAGACGCGTGATTCATCATCGTTTCGCGGCTTGTTGCGTTTTCATTCGAGTAAAGGTATCTTTTTCTTTACGATATTATGATTTTTAAAATAAATAGAACTTGAGGAAATAGATTAATCAGTGTCTTAAAAAAGTATTTTTGTTTTTTTTCTTGAACTTCAATTATTTTTTAAGCATAAAAATTATTTTGTTCTTTTGTTTGTGGGTATGTTTTGATACTGTTCATCAATTAGTATTCTAACTACTCGACGACACGTCGTACTTGTACATAAATGTAAAGAGTAGACCGTTTGCTCGTAGCACGAACACCGCATAACTTTTCCAAGATCTACTCCACCATTAAAACTTCGACCTTAACTACACAAAATAAGATTCAAAGTTGCCCAGTCTGCGAAACAGGCCGCACCATTTCACCCCGTCTTGGGTTTGTATCTCACAGAGTAATATCGGTCTTACGCAGATCGCATTAAGGTTGGAAATGATGAAGTTGCGTCGGGAGAGCGTGGAGTGTTGGACTTTGAGGCTTATGGTAATTGTAATAAAGCGGAGTGCTGCAGTTATGGTACGTGAGAGGTTCTAGACCAAATCCCGAGTAAGCTGTAACTTCCTTTTGGATTTTGGGAAGCTATTTATCAGTCTGATGCGAGTGTCTGGAAATTTTTCGTGTTTCGTTGTTATACGTGACATGACACGTACGCCTGGAGAATTCCTTCAGGAAATATTTTATTACTCGCAGTCTCAAGGTCACCTTAAATATTTACTCCCATAATACTTACCAACACATTTTACTTGCTATGCCAACAAGTAATAAATACTGTTGCATAATATGACGTGTCAAATAATTATCTAACACTGTTTTAGCTCCATTCTGGATTGTAATTTGAATCAGATTGGAGCACAGACAAATTAGTATTTGTGTTTTGGTTAACCCCTAAGTACGCAGGGTGGAATAGTGCGTCCCTAAACGAGCATTATGGCGAAAATAAATCAACTTAACCCTTCTGATGCCAGCAAATTACAAGCCACCTGAGACTTGTAAAAATATCTTTAGGACGAAATGAGAACTCGTAAAAAAATTAAGTAAAATTCGTTTTTTTATTCGTTTTTAAAGCCTGAGGTTTGTTAAGGAGTCTGAGTTTTTGTAACAAATAGACTAAGTCAAAGTAAGCGTACAAGAATTCATTCAGTCGTAACATATTTTTGAATTTAATAACCGACAAAAAAAATTGAGGATATCTTTGACTCTCAAGCCCCCACTTACGACATAATATATCAAGAAAAAATACGTGCAACACCAACTACAAAGGATAATAACATAACAAAACCACAATATCAAAACCTCAATATTATAAGGGGTCTGAGAAAATGAGCTGGGGGAGGCGAAATTGGCCACCAAAAGACTATTCCGCGACCCGGCCGAGGGTAGAAGTGTTCAGAAGGCAATCACTGGTCCCATATGGGTACAAATTACTTTCCTGTTTGGTACACAGATCCACTGCGATGACAAGTGGAATGGGGTGATCCGATTCGGAACATGCGGTCCAAATATAAATAAGGATGGGTCATCAAAACCGAATGGGTTCCAAGGGTTAAGATTTATAGTTGGTTAATTTTACGTCATTGCTTTTCACAACTGCGGTGATATTCTATCTATCAATTGTTATGAAATAAATCTTCAAATTATTTCTAGTCTAGTAGCTAGTCAATAAATAAATGTAAATTAAATTAGAAAATTTGCTTCCTACCTGAGCACTACTGAGCAACCTTTAACAAAAGTTAATTTAATGAAAACTACGAAGAGTACATTTATTTCTATTTGTTTTAAATCCATTTTTCAAATTAATTGTGTTTCAAGCTGCATTACGTAGTAGACATATGTCGTTATATTCCTCTGTGCAGGGATTAGGGCACCGAAAACGATGCCATTCTGTGCGTTTTCAATTTGCATAAATATTAGTGGGAGCATTATGCTATAAATATATTAGTGCGGTGCGGTGATACAGATTTTATGGCGATTACTAAATTATAACAGCTTTGAGGGTTGGTGACCCTGTTTTATTTTCTTGTCATCTGCGTTCTTTTTGGACTATTATTTTGTAATTGTAAATTTATAGTTTGTACAAAATTTACTTAGACCAAGCTAAGAAGAAATGCTACTAGAAAAATCTGTTAGCAGAAAGTCCAAAAAGGACATCCTAGTTATTTATTTTAAATGCGACAATAGCTGCCTCCCCGTAGAGTTCGAGGCGCACAAAGGTATTTTGTAGAATAATGTGAAGTCATAATATTATAATTACGACGGGGTTGTGTTCATAAAGCGACGTCATCCGCCATTATGATGACGTCACTCTATTGTCGCGGGTGTCTAGTGTCATATATCACACTGTGTGTGTCATCGTGCAAGTTTACACTGAATTTCGCAAAATTTTAGGGACAGCGGTGTCTAGAGGTTAAGTTTTTAAAAAGTATTTTATTTAAAATAAAGGGAATCAAGAATTGTTTAACCGACCTAAAAATACGTATTTTTAGAAATAACATCAATATAATAAACATGTGTTATCTCTCATTTAATAGCCTCTTTACAGCAGACAATTTGGTTTTAAAATTTCCCTAAAACATTACATTGGCCATAAAAATAAATCCAGATTTTTATACTCTGGTATACGGCGGCCTTTATAGCAAATAATGCCTTATTCGCCCTATAAGTAATAAATTATGTTATTGCTATAAAATATTTTGTGTATAACCGAATGTTACAGAAGGCCAGTATTGTGAACGTGTTTACAAATGTGGTGTTTGTCCATCACAAGCTATTTGTTTTTGCTCCTTTGTACAGTCACAGACAACAATTTGTCATAAAATAAAAAGATTTATCGTCACGAATGTACACAAAATGTGATACTCTTTAACAGCCGTTATTCTTCCCCTTTATAGCAAGAATAAAATGGAGGTAGACAAAAGGGATTATGGTGAAATAAATGATAAATATTATTGGACTGGAATCGATATGTTGACTTTTGTTGCTGTATTGTTGGTTGTTTGACTTAAATATATCATTTATTTGTCTTGTAACAATAACGAGGCTAGTATATATAAATTAAAAGTGTAAATAAACTAATAATATCGAAACGTGTATTTTAATGCTTTAAGATTCTCTCAATTCATCACAAGCGCCTTTACTTTTTCATTACCTTTTAAATTTACTCACAAATATTCTACTTTATAGCAATCAAAAAAAAAAAAACAAAAAAACCTATAAACAAATGAAATACCTAAACTCTCTTCTCAATCTTAATTTTATCTCCAACATAATTTATACAGCGCTGACCGCTAACTGACAGATCTGACAGATGGCCAGCCAGTGCGTAAAGGGTTAACTAAACATCTGTCACCTACGATCAATCACTGGCACTATAAATATTGTCTATTTTGTAGGATTTCGTAAACAATTCGCCGTTAGGTTATTGTTTGCGAGTCGACCGCCGATTTCACGCTGCGTTGACTTTGACACTTGACTTTGAATACAAAAGATTTGATTTTTTTTTGGAATACGGAAGCTAATGATAGAGGCAAACGGTTGTTTAGATTGTAAAATTATTTTCAATAATGCTACTATTCAACTCATTTAGGCAGTTTGGCGTTAAGTTTGCGTTTGGATCGAACTTAATTTAAAAAAAATACTTTACAACCAACTAGGTTATGACGTAGAAATAGACTATGAGGGCGCAAAATTTTAATAACAAATAAATAAGTCAACTTTAGTGTGTAACCCATATACACACATATTTTGTTGAAAAACCCCATCAACTAATCTAAATCAACATGTTTAATATACTTGAACCTCTTATTATTAAATTATTTATCTTTACTCTGGTATGTATATACAATCTTAAGGTTCATTAAACATACTGCCACACACCATGCGCTTAACTTTGTTCACATATCTAAAATTCTTAAAATCATCTATTTTCGAAACTATACAAATTCGATAAATAACAAAAGCATCAATATTTTTTACTCCCGACACACAAGGTTCCGCCAGAGGGCGTGACAGCGTTTTCTGCGCGACAGATGTCACTTCTCCGCCCTGCGTTTCGCGCCCAAAAAATGTCTCCGAAAAGGCGTGGCAGCAATAAATCTAGTCTAAACATCCTACACACAAACACTTCCCATAGCTCAGGGCATTAGAATAACAGAACAAATCGCTTTAATTTGTTAACAACCGTTCGGAATGAGTGTCATGTGTAAGCGGTACCTTTAAATTTATTTAGTTTCGCCCTCGCTAATTGCCGATGACATGAGTTTAATAGTTTGAACACATGTTTGGAGAAAAATAAAATTAGGTGCGACGCTCGAGTGGTTAAATTTGAATTTAGAAAAAATATTTAATTTTCTTCACTGATTTATATTATTTTTTGATTATTAATAATTTTAGGACAGGTCCATTTGATAAAAACCCTTTTATTCTCATTTAAAAGCATGGCGGTAAAGTATTATATTACCTATGGTTAAACTTTTAAATTCAATATTTGTTATAAAATAGAAATAAACACCGACAAAGTAATATCCAAATCTATTACAATACAATAAAATCAACATTTACAATTAATCATAATCACATTATCCACGTATTCACAATATGAGTTTTAAAAATACTATTATTACCTACAATTTTGCAAAAAATAATATTTTTTCTCTACAACATCAACCCTGTAAACGCCCTTGTGAGTCTACAACTTACATTTCTGTGGGGTGTGTAAATTTAAAAAAAAGTCGCTACAAAAAAAAGTTGCAACAAAAAAAGTCACCACCGGTCGACACCGCCGCCGCCAGACAGCTTGGCACCGAGTTTTTCATAAAGGTTTTTGTGCATATAAAAACTATTTTTTGTTTTAATTTGTAACTGTGTTCGGCGGTCTCTTGCGAACTGTCAATTTGACAGGCACGAGATAGGTAACAGTTAAAAAAAGTGAGGTAAAAAGTGCTTTCGATTCCATGAAAATTATTTTGTAGGTATTTTTTATTTAGAATATTCTTATATTATTTTAAAACCATCTCTCAATATTTATTAAAAACCAATAATATTAATAACTTCTTATTTGAGACTTTACCTACTTAAAAATTAAAATGTCAAACTAGTTAATAAAAGCACCTTCTGTCACCAACGTAGATTGAATGACATCTTTCGTCACTCTCAGTGAACTTAAAAAAAATGTAATTAAGTTTACCAAACTTATTTAAATTTAAAATAGTAGCAAAAGGTATTTTTACGCTGCAAAATAAGACTTTAAGGGGGTCCAAAGTAAAAATCCGTTATTACAAGATTTTAAGAGGACCTACAACTACTTACAGACTCACTGTCTAAACAGTTCCTTATTTACTTAACCCTTAATCACCAGTATTAATATTTTAACACGAGCCACATACAAACACGTGGCAACACGGATGGTCAGATTTACCCAAGATAGTGGTAATCGTGTGCTGTCAGATGCTAAGCTAATATTTGTAGTAGCTAAGAGTTATCCACTTGTCAGGATGTGAAGAATGCAGGAGCATAACCGCGATAAAAAATGTGGGGAAAATAAAAAGTGTAGCCACTAGTCTTAAACTGAGGCCCGGCCGGTCAACGGTTAAGTTGTAGAAAACAATGACTCTTCGCCTTTAAATATCTGGTTTATTGATAAAAGTACCTCCTGTTCGTTTGAAATGTTAAATTGATAACACTACGATGAAGAGTGAACGAAATATTTAATTATTAACATTTAAACAAACAGTAACATAAAATATCAATTATGTATACCTACTTATATCAATATGGGGCATATGTAAAACCATTTGAACGATAAAAATCAAAATGAAATTAAAGCAAACCGAACACCGAAGGGATCTTATTAATACCAACACCACAATCCGGCTATTTAATTTTTCACAATTTTCTCATGAAAAAAATAACGAGAAAAAGGGCTCAAACTCCCGTTCTGTATAAAAAAACGCGCAAAAAAACCGGCGCCAACAGAAAAATCAACGAACTCGGCTTTAGCAAGATTCCGCAAAACCTTCTCAATTTAAAATTAAAGCCTCGAAACGTGTTTTTCGCCTATTTTATAAAAATCTCGGGATATGAGACAATCTTCGGCGGATAAGCTCGCGAACATACGTTTACTCGATCGAGTATTTTAATAAAACGAAGTAGTCTCGGTGACAGTAATCGACTAATGACTTACAATACAATAGGGCTTAATAAAAAGCACAATAGCATTTTAATCCCCTATTTAAATTCAATGTTGGACGCGGCAAGTGCAGGACTAATCATCACAATATAATGCTTCAGCGAATACGTGAGGGCTGTTTTTTAGTGACAGACTGAGATAGACTTATGTATGTTGATGCAAGTAAGATAGAGAGGGGCGATGTTATTTTGGGTTTGGAATAGAGTTTAAATGATTGCCCTTTTTGTTCGTCGGTGATGGATCGCGAATCATTGCGTAAACGCTGGCTCCTAGTTGAAGGAAATGTAGCTCTACTTACAGTAAAATTAACGATAAAATTATATGTTTAAAAATTTACAGCCATTTTTATATTATTTGTTAAATGGTAAATTTATTAGCATAACATAATACTATTTTTTAGTAAAAAAAAATATATGAACTTAAAATTTATGTCATCATGAAGTCCAGAAATGTTAATAGAAATTTATTTTTTCAAAAGACTTACGTTACTTACTACATAACCTAACCCAACACTTCATGATTTTATAACTTTATTGGGCGGACGTAGGTAGGTACTACTTTTTGGTAAACAATTAAGTACTGAGATATCAATGTGACAAATAGGTAGGTATTCTTATCAAAACTTACTAACAATAGTTATTCCTTATCGATTTACCAAAACAAGGTTATTTAATTTAAAAAAATACAACCAAAGTTTTTTGGGACAAGTTTAATTTAAAACGTACCTTGTAATTGGTAATTTTGATTCAGCCGTCAAACTATAAGATAGTAGAGCAACATTTCCTTCGACCGGGAATCGAACCCCAGTCCCCAGGGCATGACTAATTGTATCTAACCGTCTCGGGACGTGTAATCCGATATTGATATGTTTGTAAAAACTATCCGATTAGCTGTGTACATTGTGAAAGGTTAAATTTTGTAAAAGATACGATGAAGTTGTTACTCATTTCGTTTAATTTTAAATAACCTTCTTTTTCGGATAGGTTAAAAAATATTTACATTACAATTTAGGTAGTACACGTAATTTTTTGAATTCTCGATTTTTTTCTCTTAGATTTTATTTGCTTTTACATCTAACACGTTTTTTTAGGGTAGTATTTTATTTTCTTATCAAACATATTTGCACCCTCGTACGATTTAATCTCAGTTAGATCTCTACATTAGTTCTATCAACACTCCAAACCCATTAAAAAAAATACCGCCACGCGACTGCTCCCTTGATAAAGACAGTTTTTGTTTGACCAAATTGCATTAAGTGCGACAAAGTCCTATCCGACTGATTCTATGTCGCAAATAAACCCATTGTGAATTAAGGGCGGTGTCTTTTGCAATTCAATAGTAATTTGTCTCAGATAATTTCGATTTGCAATTGTGTGTGTTTTTATAGAATATCATTTGTTTGTATGTGAGCATCATCTCGTTTATTATTAAAGCATACAAACTAGTTCTTAATTTATCTTTGAGATAGTTTTCCTAGTATGGTCTTTGTCAAGGACTTGATAATCGTCTGTCAATACTCAACACGAATGGTTATTCTAGAAAATTAATACTGTAATCTTATCTTGTTAACATTGTTTTAGTGCAAAAGGGCAATTCCTTATTATTGAATTGAAAACACTAGACCAAATTCAGTTTTTTTTAAGTTTGATGTGTATCATAATCCATGTGTCTGTAGCATTGTCTGGATTTTGCTATTTATAATTAAAAATATATAAGTATAGGTATGTAATCAGGCATTGTTACTCTTTGGTGCAATTTATTTAAATAAAACTTGATACTTATTTTTTTTTATTTATTTATCTAACTTCTTCCTTCGTGTGCAATATTTGACGACTTGATTTCATAACAAATTATTTTACCTTGTTTTATATTTACTGACTTAATATGTTCTGTTGGTTACAAAACATCACGACAAAAAGTTTACCTAAATGGACTCTGCTTAATACCTACTATATTAAGTAACTGAATACAATTTTCGTAAATTAAAACATACTTGATTAAAACAACAATAACTTCTAACACAGTTCCTTTAAACGTGTTCTTCAATTCACTTCACTATCTCTCAAATAACAAAAAAAAAAACAAAAATGCACGTGTTCACTGACAATTGAAAAAAAGGATATGTCATCGACAAAATATACAGACAAATTGCACAATACACTTGTGAATTATCACTAATTTTGTATACAAATACGCATTGTTGGGTGTCACAGAGCACCCACATCGCTGAGATGGCTAATGTACCGTGACTTGGGGTCGTCCGATAGAGATGTACCAATTTCATGCACTTTGCAATACCTCATGATTCGGGTGATATTAAATATTTTAACATCCGGATTAGTTATATAAATTAATAATACTTTATAAATAAGTAATATTATTTAAATTAAATTACATATTTATCTAGGAAGTCTGTTATTATTTTACCTGTAGACATCTCTACATAGCTTTTTATAGAAAAAACAAACTGAAAATTTTAAAGACGTGTTATAATAACTGAAGCTCTTAACTTAAAAAAATATATCTTACAATATTGTCGGAATCCTTACTAAAAAAAACTAAGATACCTACCAAGTAAGAAACTAACTCAGTCAGCTAAACGACGCTACATTCGTTGCTACGCGTTAGGTTAATAACATTGTAATGCAAATCTCAGAAAATCTAACCCACCAAACAAATTCAATCAGTTCTAAAAGAGACGATACACATCCAATATCGAAACCGGGGCTTAGAAACCTTATTTATTTAACCCTTTAAATCCTATAGGAGCATTCCGTCTCTGCTTGCGAGGCTACATATCTTCATAAAAATAAAACGGGGGCGAATGAGTCCGTGGGTCTCATTGCCAATGAAATGGGAAGAAGTTCCCTTTATTTTATTTACCTACTTGCCCGGTTCAGTTTAAAATGGGATTTATTTTCCAATATAAAGCAATTGTCTGCTGAGGTTTCCCCGTCGATCGACGGAAGCTAAATTGAATTATACGACTCGGTCTGTATAAGGTGCGTTGACCTCGGCCCTTACAGAAACAAACGAAGGAAAAAATGAGAAACTTTACTAACGACGTAACAGACTTGTACCTACACAATCCTGTTACATTTGTTTGTAGTTTTGAGTTCGAAACTTTTTTTAAAAATAGCTAGTTTCTCTTTTTTATATAATGAGATTTATTTTTATTTTTTTTCAAATTGGAGGTTACTACTAAGAATCCCTTTTGATGTACCTATATGATGTCTCTGTCAAATACAAAATTATCAAAGCGAAGCTATTTTGTAAAGAAGCACAGAAGTTAAACAAAGTATCCTACTTCCTAGTAATATTATAAATGTGAAAGTTTGTGAGGATGTATGGATGTATGGATGTTTGTTACTCTTTCACGTAAAAACTACTGGATGGATTTGGATAAAATTTTGCAGTAATAAAGGTTATACATCAGAATAACACATAGGGTACTTTTTACCACGGGAAAACATCTTATTCCCACGGGAAACCGACTTCCACGCGAACGGAGTTGCAGGCTGCCACTAGTAGTCAATAAAACCTGTGTCCAAAATACACAACGAACTCACAAAAAACCGGTACTCACGCTTAAGTTTCTCTAGCGGCTCGTGGTGCAGCGGCGGCGCGTGGTGCAGCGGCGCGTGCGGCTCGTGGTGCAGCGGCGCCATCAGACTGGAGATGGCCGAGCCCACCGCCGCCGCCGACTCGTGCAGCCCGCCCAGGTGCTCCAGCTCGGACAGGCACAGCCCGCCGTCGCCCAGCGGCTCCATGCCGGCCGCCAGCTCCTTGTACACGCGGAGGTGAATGGTGGCGGCTTGCGGGCGGCGGGGAGGCGCAGGCGGTCCGCTCAGGCGAACATGAGGCGCTGGGAGAGACGAGGCGTTTAAATGTTTGAGTTACTACTACCTTTTTGATACGGATTTTCTTTTGTGCTGTTGTAGATGGTACTTTATTTACAAATTTCATTTTAATTGTAGAGACGTTTTTTTATTAAGTACCAAACACTTCAACTTTTACATTAGTAGAATAAGAAATCACTGTTAAAATAAATTTATATTGTTTATTATATTCTTGTAGATTTTTAGGATTTTTTCTTATTTTACTCTTTTTTATTTATTTAAGAAACCTATTTTATCAGCTTAAAAGAAATATTGGCTATGGACTGTACATAAAACATCGATACTACACTTCCTATAAACTTCCTCTGCAGGCCAATACACATTTAAGTAACCATTCTAAACTCGGCCGCGCCTAAATAAATTCTGCTGCATGCGCGTTGATTTAGGGCAGATTGTGTTTGAGCAACAAGCGCCATAAACAATGGAGATACGGCTTTATTACTTTCATATTTTCTACTCAAACAACACGTCAGATGCGCAGGAGTGGAAGGAGAGTGCATAATTCATAGCATCTAAGTATAGTTTGTGAAGTTTAGAGAAAACATTTAAATGTAGAGTGAAATATATTTTTGGATCAGCTATTGGTAGAAACTTTACCATTAAAATAGTTTTTCACAACATTTATCAGTTAGGTTAGCACCTGTTGTATTTTTATTTATTTGTATTTTTATAGATCAAAAAATTGATATAGTTTTCCTTTGTTTAATCTATAAATATTACGAGCTACTAGGAGTCAAGTTAATTAAAACGGTTTCATCACCACATCGAAAAAAGGAAATAAAAACCATTTTCAAACAAAAGCGGCCAGTTACACAACTCATTGGAAACAAAGATGAAAATATCAGAAAGTGCAGTCCGCATGATTTACTACCTTAATTGCCATTTTACCGGGTTTTATACTCTTTTATACCTCCCGTTCGCGCCATTGGGATTCAATATTCAGGAAAAAATGAGACTCGAATGGCCTTCGTGACTAACAGTGCCAGTAATGGCAACATTTTCGTAAAAGAATTTTCATTTACTGCATTAAAAGAATATGGAGTAAAATCAAACTTAATAAAGTTATTGTAAAACTTTATATTTCTCCGTAGAGTGTTCATTTCACTTTCTTCTTCCTAAAACTTTAACTATAAAAATATGTTTTAAGCAAGTACATCATTTGAACTTAACAATTAATTTAATATATTTTCATATGCAGTAAAATCGATATATGAAACTTCTGTATCAACCCGTGTTAAAATAAAAAGTTTGTTCAAAAATCGATGTAAATAAATAGGATATTTTATTATTTATCATAAGTGCATTAATATGTTCAGTTGTCCTTTTTTTTTAAGTCAATCTTGACATGAAACGGCAAAAAATACAATATCTATATTTCCAGTCCTAGTAATGAAAATTCGTAGATAAATAAAAATACTTTTCTGAAATTTTATATACAAACCTGAATGTTTTATGCATTATACCTACATAACAGCTTTTTGTAATTTTGCTTTGATATATCTAATTGATTATAATAAAAAATCTAAATCAATGAATTGAGCTAGTACATGGTTTACCAATTCACTTTCTTAACTATCGGTTTCCTTTTTTTAGAACATGATGACAATACTGATATTTTTACCTTAACACATTACTTCGTCACTTTTGAAGTTATAAATACTGGAAAAAGGAACGCGGGCCTCCGAGCATTACGCGACTGGGACTCGAACCCAGGACCTTTGGATAACCGTATAAAAAATTAATAAATTAGCATTTATAATGCAAAATTAAAAAGTAAAATTTCGTCACTTTTTTTATAAACACACAGCTTCCCCTTCGTTATAATAAGCGTATAAAAACCACCACCGAAGTCCATCTCTCCAGTGTTAAGGTGAATGACCAAAACAAACACTCCTCAAAAGTGTTATAACACCAGCGCAGTAATTGGGTGAAGCCAGAAGCAGTGATCAAGCGTCTGAGCCGCCGTTATCCCTTTAAACCGAAATAGAGCCTTTTTTAAGCCGAAAGCTTTAAGTTGCCGAAAGTACCTACAGATCTCTATTAAAACGCTATTTGGTTACGATTTCACTTCCAAATAGGTTTTTATTACTTTTTGGATTTTAGTTCAAACAGTTTTACGGGTCGGTGTGCTTTTTCTCGGACTTCTGGTTTGGAATTGCAATTAGATGACTTTACGGTGAAATGTTGATTTTGTTGACGAGTAATTTAATTTAATAAAACGGTTAGCATTTTGTTAATAAAATATGTGTATACAGGGTTTAAATGGAATGACAAACTGACGCTGGAGGTAGATGGGCCTAAGCTGCATCGGCTATGGAAACGTTAGGTTGGTTTGAAGCATCTTAGGACCATCTTCTTACGGTGTAAGTTTATTGTGCCACTAAATAAAAAATATATTTAAAGGGTCTCTACACTCATGGTAAAATTCAGAACTCAACTTCTGCTCATTTTAAGGCTGTTTTGCAGATTGGAAAAATATTTAGAGTAACCTTTAAAAAGTAGTTTATTTAAAAAAAAAACTATCATTTACAAGTAACGTCTCACCTTTGCAAACATATATTGAAGCTCATCTTACAACTGCTAATACGTGGACTATGTCGGTTACTTGCACACGTTTTTGAAGTTGAATCAAACACATGTTTTCTCTTGATCTCTATTGAAAAGAAAAATAAGCCCAAAAAGACCCAAAAGCCTTAGTTACAAATCTATCTGACTAACTGGTTTGATTGGTTTTTAATTTTAAGATATTTTTTACAAAATGTATTATTAAGATCAAGCGACCTGACAACGTTTTCATAATCAGTTTGAACAAATTGCATTTCCTTAGTACCTTTATTGACTGAATAATAGTATCATATTCATCGTATCTCATTTAAAATAGGTTACAGGCTTCATGATTTTTAACCCATAGCTGTTTTATTTTCTATTTTGGTCATTAAAACAGAAAATAAAGAAGTAGATGAAGATGAAGATTTGCTTTAAAAAAAAGGAGGCAGTAACATATTATTACGTATAACATAAGACCAAAAAATAAATGCAAGAATAAAGTATATACATTTAATGTAACGAAGGTCAGCAATTTAAGAGATTCAATTATCTAATGTCAATAAAACGTGTTAAAATTATTTTTAGTATCTTTTTATGTTCCATTATTATCATTGACTGACGTTATCGCTCTGCACTACAAATCTTCAATGCAGTACTTGCAAATTATCACAGTTTTGCTATAAAACTCGTGAATTTATCACATGTCGATATCTTATCACTTAAAACAATGGCTTTGAAGAAACGCCGCCGTCTAACCACTCGACTATACAACATATTACATGAAATGATAGCTGTTAACATGATGTAAAACATGGTGTCAAACCACGAATCACAAATATTTGAAGTGTGTGTTTATTCGTAGTCTATCTGATAAAGTGTTTATGGTATTGTCACAGTCCTGATATCGTTGGTTTGTTTACTTTAACTGGAGACTCTAACTCTGACATATTTTGAATAATTACAGGGTCATAAATGACGAATAAGGTGGTGTACCTAAAGCTGGTTTGGTAAAAAAAACCAAGGACTTCCCAAACTGCCGTATCATAATAATTAAGTTTTGATAAAATTATACCAACGTTAATAAAATTATATCAACTTAAATTTTAATTTACTCTCATATATTGTCACGCCCACTTTTGTATTTTGATTACTTTTATAAGCAGAAATATATCTTTTTAATTATGTGTAGGAGAGTTATAGATTTTTATTTTTTCGATTTTTGTAAGTCAATATGACCGTTATTTATAACTCCATTTGGTTGTTTTTCTGTCGGTCTGTAAAATACTTTTTCTTTCAGGATCTTAAAATAATATAAACTTAGAAACTGTCTTTTTTAACACAGTTAAAAGGTTCCTATACTACAAAGGAATATTTATACTACTATATTTCTTCTTGCCCTTGGATAACTCAACGATAAAAAAACTGTCATTTCGCGTTTTACATTAAGAAATACCTACGTTGTAACTGGAATTGTTATTAAATCTCTATCATATTGTATATATTACACTGAGTAATTGTTGTTTTATAAACTGTAGGCATGGTGATAGATTTTAAAATACCTAGTTGCCTGCCAGCAGTTTAAAAATCCGAATGATTGGGTGACGTCACGCGTTAAATTTCATTGAGTAAACCTGAAATGGCTTAGGTAATTTTGGCAGCGGCAAAGCACAAATTAATAATTGAGAACACACAATTATCTCAATTTAACAATGAATGATAATATCAGTCTGTACCTCCTTAAAACGATTTCTATGACCGAGTAATTATGTTCCTTCCTCACTATATACCGATTAATTTTACTGTTTGTCTTTTTTACTGCATGTATATATCTTGCAAAAAATCACGTCAATGGACTTAACGCGGTCCTTCTAACTCTGATACTAGACCAAACAACTGCTCATATTTCATATTCTTAACAACTTACGTCTATACTTTGGTTTATAATTGAAAAACGAGTTTAGTGGCAAAGTGTGAATCGCAGTGTTTATCTTGGTATGGTTTATCTGTTCCACGCTGCAGATAATGTTTATCAAACAAGATAGTGGCGAGGTGAACCGAATCATTTGATCGTCTAATGAAACTTACTATTTCAAATTACGAATTCTTTGTGACCTTAGTAGCGCAGCGGTAATTAAGTCCGGGGTTTGATTCTGGTGCAGGGCTTATTGGGATATTATATTTCTAACATTAGCTAATGTGCTGAAACTGCGTTCTTGGCCAATATATTGTGTGGTGCCTATAGTTTAAGCTTGTTGGTTCAGCAGGACTATTCTGTAATTTGGTTTATACAATTATTTTGAAATTTTACGTCAAAATAAAGATATTTGTATGAAATAACAATAACTTTCAAGTAATTGTTATCAAAAACTTGACAGTTTACTTCCGCACTGCCACACAGTTGAGGTAGTCTTGAGATTTTTTTTATTTATTTATGATAAGCATCTTAATTTTTTATTAAATTAATTAGGTAGCCTAGTGGCAACAGGAACGGGTCTTACCGAAGGTTCCGGGTTCGATCCCCACTAGGGAGTACCACTAATTTGGTCTTTTTCAAATTATCTAGACATTTATCACGCACTAACGGTAAGGGAAACCCACATGACTGGATGATTATCCATCATGTGATCCACCAACCCGCACCAAACCAGCGTGGTGGATTACGGCTCAAACCCTGTCGCTATCCAAAAAGAAGGGACTAGGCTATTATTATTATCTCTTATCTAATTAGACACCATTTTTAAAAATACATTTAATTTAACATTTACTAAGAAAAACTTCTTAGTATTTTAATAGTTTTATTTGAAAAATAGTAAATATTCGTCCTGCATAGACAATCATAAAATGAACCTTTTTGTCGCAGTCTTATAATTCGTTTTATTTAAAAAAAAAACTTATTTCAAATGTCAACCTCTTCTGCACAGCTAAATTTAAAGATGTTGAAATTTAAATACACTAACTTTTAAAACTTTTATTTGTTTCTGAATTCACAAATATCCACCAGCACGCCACAAGGCAACGAGTGTGATAAAGATCACATCATATATTTTCATTAATTGTAGATACCATAGGCATAGGTATAGGTATATTTTAATCTTAAAATTAAGTCTATTTTTATAATTATTACGGTGCACATGCAAATTTACTAAGTATAAGCTGTTGTATTCCTTTTTAAAAATTATGAAATTCAATAATTAATATATTTTTTTTATAGTCTGTAATTCCGCCTTAGGTTTTTAGTTACTTACCATTAAAGTTAACTTTTATTTAATACCACGTCATATAAGTAGGTAATAGCAGTATTATCTAATAATTCAATGATTTCTTAAAAAACTTTGATAACAAGCCGTTCCTTGTAATTTTATTATGGTTTGCTTTTGAAGAAATATAGGTAACATGCAAGGTTTTTTAAGAATATTATAGCCGTCGGTAATGTAATTTGATTCGTGTATTGTGTAATATTTATAAGCAAAAAAAATATGTTTAGCTAAATACTTACCATCTTTTTTTTAAATAAAATTAAAATTACTCAGAGAAAGAAAAAGAAAGAAGAGTTATCATATTTACAAACTAAAATAATAACTTTATGTTAAATTTATGTATTTTAAATAAACAATTCATACCACATTAAAAACTTCATAATCACTGGTGTAAACATTTTTTTTCTTTCTTTTTTATCACAGAAATTAAAAAAAATTACCTTTTCAATTAATATTTAAAAAATATAACTGCAGAAAATAAACATTTATGCTTACTTTTGTTTCTTAATTGATTTGATGTCTACTTAAAAGAATTGGAAATTGAAATTTGATAAATAATGATGTAAAAGCTACACGCATGTCCGTAGCAGAACTGTAGCAAGGTCCATGCTACAAGTCACGTAGCATTCGTAGCATGGAAATGATAGTAAAAACACTTGAATACTACCGTGGAATATTAACAAACATAATGTAAAAAAAAAATACATACTTACAATATTTTTTTTACAAGCAAACGTAAATAAAATTTTAAAGTCTTTAATCTTATCCGATGTAGGGCCAATTGTTTAAGTAAAATAATATTTAAAATAAAATTTATAAATGTAGGAGGTAACGCAGATTCATGCCCTGGCATTAAAAACACTTGTAAAACAATATATTTTATATATACCGTAAGATATCTCACAGGGATTACATTATCTCAGGTATTACCCCGCACTGATCCCAAAGAGTATAAGTCATACAAACATAAACAAACACTTACCTTAAATCGGATAAATGCGGTTATACGACACGCCGACTGTGCTGATTAATTCGATGATTCCACGTTAAGCTGGTGTCCACAGTGTGTGTACACGAAATCCGTCATAATCTGGTGCAAGCCGCGGGATTACTCGAGTCCGGGCGCAACTCGGTCAACTAACGTAAACACAAGAACAACCGACAACCGTATTCGAAACCGATAAATCAAAGCGCACGACGATCGCAACTTATCCGCTAAATCCTGAACGGATCGCGTAAAAAATACCAGTATTAAAAACAGTCTTAAGTGGGCTTACGTTCGCGGCGCGAGTCGGCCCGCGTTGGCTCTAATCTCGGCCACTTCCCGACGCAATTTGAACCTAACTCCACCACTCTATACATCATCCAACTATATCCCGCCCACAGAGCGAGCCAGGCGCAACGTTGGAACTACCCCCGTCTCGCTCTGCCGCGCCGCAGCCCCGGCTAGCTCTGTCTCGCTCTCCTCAAATCTGGTAACACTGAGCGGCCGGCGCGCGGGGAGCAGTCAGCTGGCCGAACTTATGCGAATAAAATCGACTTTTTATCGGCGCTGTGACGCTCCGTGACGTCACTGTTTACTCGTCGAGTGTGGACACTCCTCGACAGACTTCCGTGACGCAAAGTGTTTATATTCCTCAAGACATCTCGCACAAAATTCTTGAACTTTTTTAGTCCTTTTTGTGTGCTCGGACTAAAAGTCGGACGATTTATTACGGTGTTTACAAAACCTTGCTCAGATAGTTGAAGGTGTTTAATATGATTTTAGTATATTTGCTTTGATTGGTCGTAGTTATATAGTTCTATGTTTTACAAAAGTACTAAAATACTTAGATTCCAGCTTACGTCCACTCCAATGAAAAGCTCCTAACTCAAAACACGATTTACCAAACATTTGAATTTACATAACAATTTAAACTGCGCCATATTTTTTCCTTATAGCGTTCAGTAACACATAATTGCAGTTTAAATCGTGCAGAACCGTCGTAGTAATAAATAAGCCGTGCCCAACGTAAACAGATCGGCCGTATTAACCGCACGTCGGCGTACATAAAGAGAACAGTATAAATAAATATAAAGTTCCACTCGGTGCCGCGCAAACTTAGCTAAACAACGCCATAATTGCCTTCATTACTTAAATTACTGAAATTATTTATTCAAAAAGCTGGTAACATTGGCAGGCCCCGCCCCCTTGATGAGCGGGCCAATAGCGGGCCGGGGCGGACAAAAGCAATATGGCGGCCGGCCGCGGCGTCTTGTGTAGCGTCCGCTCCAGGCCGAGCAGTTTCGTTTTCAGCTATTTTTCTTACATGCAAAACTCCAAATTACAGTGTATAAAAACGGGTATGATGTGATATATTTTTGTGGTAGTAGTGTTGTTTAATTAAAAAATCGGCTGAGGTTGAGGTTTCGTTGTGAAGGCTAGCCGACGGTGTCGTGCCGACGGGAAGCGGTACCCACGATCAATACTCACTCGCGGGTGTAGAGCAGAGTATACAAAAGCTGCGAAACGGAAAATATTGATGTGGAAAATCTTAATTCGTCATTGTCTTTAATTTAAAACTTTAAGGGGTTTGCACACAATAAGTTATGTTTACAACAATCTAAAACAATCTAAGCAAAAATAGGTTACCTATCCTTGTATTTACTAATTCGGTTATTAATAATTGATATAACAACAAAAATAACCTAAGTACCATTTTTAATAGAATTTAATTCATTGATGCAACGAAAAGGCTTAGGTACGTACCTATTTGATTTAAAATAAAAGATTTTATCCACAACATGAATAAATATTTCCGTAGCAGCTACAATTTGGTGTTGATAACTGTTTATAGTAATGAAAATATTAAAACAAAAATCAACCTAAATCATCGTTAAAATTTATACATACCTATTTAATCAAAGAAACAACTTAAAGATATCGCTTACCTATAGATAAAGGTTTGAAAATCCTCTATCTATTGATTGCCACTGTTTTACGCACATTACACAACAAATAAGCAACAAACACTATTCCGATTCTAGAATCTAGGATTTCTATTCTCACATTGGTATGAATAGGTATAGCAAAGTTAAATGTGGAAATGCTATATAACCGTGTTGATTGTCTTATAACACTTTCTTTCTATGAAAGTGTAGGTAACCAAGTCTCTACTTTTCAACAAATAAATTAACTCATAATCCGAGTCAGAAAAATCAATGAAAACTTGGATCCTCGACGTAGAACCGTTTTTGATGAAGCACTTTAGCTTCTTAATTATTGAACTAATACGGTAACATAGGTATTTAGTCATTAGTTACCAGTAAAATAACTTAAAAAAAAACATATGTATTTAGTTACCTACATAGTTTTGTAACTACAAGGTACTTCTAAGTGTAGGGGAGCGAGGGGCTTGTTGTTACAGGGGTAAGTAGTAACAGGCTCTTTTCACCAGGATCTTCAACACTATTAACGTATATCTTTGACTCGATTTAACCCATAAACCGTACCACATCATATTGCCATAGCCAGTGTTCCGCCGGTTGGCGCAGTGAGCAAATGTGAGCATTCCCCTCATTTCTGCCAGGTGATATAAAATTGTACTGTCGTAAAATTTTGGTTTGTGTTTTTAATATTGCCTATTTTCAAATTTTCTACATCTTATTTACATTCAAATTGATCTATCTCTGATATTGTTTAACAGTTTTTATGATTGCTAAATTGTTTAAATAGTTATCTTGATAAATGTTAAAAATCATACCATGGGGTTAGTTGTAACAAAATCCCGGGGCTTGTTGTAACATGTTACATCATGCGTTGTCTGGTATGTGGTGAAGCTTACACAGATACAAACAAAAAAGATTGGATAGAGTGTATTAGAAATAAATAATTTAATTACTTATTGTGATTTAAAAGTGCTATTATGATTATAAGTAGTGTTTAACTAAATAAAACTCTTAATTACTTAATTTTTAAGTGTTGATTACAAAAAAGTGTATTTGAGTTGATTTTTGATAAGAATTACATAATACTTACTTTGGAAAGATGTCAATTTTGTTAAAAATAAATAAAGAATAAATGATTAGAGGTATTAATGTCGTTTTTTATTGTCGTTACTACTTGCCCCGGTAGACGTTACAACTTGCCCCAAGCACGAGGTAAGTTGTAACACCGCACTATTTTTAGAAAATAATTGATTGTTAAATAATGACAAATATTTATGATAATATTTTTACTTGATTTGGTAGAGGAAGAGTTACAGTATCCATCAATCTTTATTTAGTAGAAATTGAATCAATAGATCTCAAGATATACTAGTTTTACTGAAAACTGTTACAACAAGCCCCTCGCTCCCCTACCTACATTATTTTGTAATTTTATTCAAAACAATAGTTGAGTGCTACGCATTTAAATCAAATGCCTGTATCATAATAATTAAAAATAGATATACATTCATATCTATACAGATTCTAAAGGTACCTACACTAGCACGTACAGTAAGTATCACATCTGGTATTTTGTAGATCACAGCAGATTAGCTGTAAGCACATAATCCTGGCTGGTACTTGTATCACACTGAACTTGACCTAGTGGCTACCTCTTTTAAATACGTCAGTAACTACAGGGTGTCACAAATATCACGGATGTTTCGGTAAAAAGTTTTTTTTAGCTACTACTATTAAGGCTTCTGACTGAAATACCTACACGAATTAATTTAGTCAAGTTGACTCAAACATTTTTGTCTCAAAGATTTAAGGTACCTATGGGGAAAAGAAAAATCTTATTTTAAGTGTTTCCGAAAAATTATATATTATTGTCTTTCCGGATTAAATGATCTAGCCGTTCTCGATTTTGCTCTTAGCAACACAGACAACAGTTTGCTTTTCTAACTTTTAAACAACTTTGAACACATTGTTGTAGACACACTGACGTTTTGAACCATATTTGCATTTTTTCCATGTTTTTCTTTCTCAGAATCTTTGAAATTGGTTGCATTGCCTCATAACCTTATTTCCCTTAATCATCAAAATTGTTTAAAGACAATAAGAATCAAAAACATCGGAAGCTATTTTAAAGAAATATGATATTGTAAAGAAATAATTTACCAATTTATTACAGTGTCTGTTTATCCGGAAGAACCACAGTTAGGACAGAATTTCCCATAATGAACTTAAGTACCTCAACTAAGTTCCAACTTAGATTTCTTAGTTTTGTAGATCAGTGGTTGTATTTAGAAGATTTAGATTAAAAAAAATACAGTCAGCCTTACTTGACTTCATTTTGAGATGAATAGTCGTAACATTTTTTTTATCTTGATAATGAACGAACCGCAAATAATTTTATCTAGGCTAATGCAAATGTCAAAAATCAGTCGTTCTACAAACTAACATGAGCAAACTTGTTCACCTCACCTTAATAAAATATTGGTTCAATCCTTTCTTAAGGTCAAAAAAACGTTCTCTGAATAGTAACTCTAGCTACAAGCACTCGTAGATTATAAAGATAAACTCATAGGTATATTTACCAACGATGATATAAAATAACGACCATTGATAATGAATATTTTGGGTTTCGGCACCGCATATACACAAGACTCGTATCACCTTTATTATCTAAATAGTCATAAATATAGTTAACGAAATATCTAAATGACAAGCTACCGAATGTTTGATAAGATATCTAACACTCAGTACACACTTACAAAAATATTTAAAACTAAGCGGATGCGTTTATTTCATAACAAGTTTTCCTTCTGTTTCCAACCTCCAATCGACTAGGTACTAAACTTATCTTGTTAGATTAATTCATTCCAACACGAAAATATCGTTTTTAAAAAAATCATATGGTCAAAAATTGCGCATTTAAAAGAAATTTTAATCTCATGTATAGTACAAGATTGGTCTTTATCACTGATTCAACCCTCATCAGACATGATAGAATTTATTGACGCTTGCACGACCATTTAATACCCATATTCCCTATCATACTAATATTATAACCGTGAAAGTTTGTGAGTATGGATGTATGTATGGATGTATGGATATTTGTTCCTCTTTCACGTAAAAACTACTGGATGGATTTTGATGAAACTTTACAGTAATACCTATAGGCTATACATCAGAATAACATATAGAGTACTTTTTACCGCGGGAAAACTTCTAATTCCCACGGGAAACCCACTTCCACTCGAACGGAGTCGCGGGCGGCCACTAGTGTTCAATAAACAAGAGAATACTTAAATCTATGGAATATGAATAGAGTAGGTATGAAATTGGTCTAAAACATGTTGCCAAGAGGGCAGGAAGAAGAATCGCCACTTGCTATGTATTGAAATGAGCTAACTGCACTCTGTACACATGCGGTCTTTGGTAAAACTGTACTGGAGTAAACCTTAGATGGTTTATGTTAAGTAGGTTGTACGCACCCGTATGTTCTCTTGGTAACAGTTAAGTATCATTTCCGTGGTTGCGATCCTTTAATAAAAAGAAATAAGCAAAGAAAGAGAAAAATATTCTGCTTTAACAAAATTAATTAACCAAAGGACAGTGGGCACCGGGATTATTCGAATTAAAAGATAAATATCTTAATTAACTCAGTCAAAAGTTAAGACAAAATATATCTGCTGACTGCAGCTTTTACAAGAGAACAAACTTTTTAATTAACTTAAGGAATAGGTATATAATTTATAACAGCAAAACCCATTTTTTATTTAGGTTTATCATATGTTTATCTATTATTTAAGGTTGAATATAATTTTTCCCGCCTTTTAAATATCATTTCAGCATGTAATGCATTAAAAGGCTATACAACTGGGAAACAAGACAAATTAATTATCTTTGATTAAGAATATGTAAGTAATTACGTGTGGTGTGATGTCGTGTCACACTGCAAAAACTTCGACGAACATAACTTTTTTAGAGTTCCGTAGGTACCCAGTGGGTAAAACCTATTACCTAGTCTCTAGTAACTAAACTGTTAAATTTTCACGGGCGTTGCCGCTATACCTAACCTTTTTGTTGTTTCCTCTATGACTGAAGACAAAATAAAATATATTATCATGCATTTTACATTCTGCTTTCCTAATGTAGACGCGTTCTAATATCTTAGTTGCACCAATATCTTAACTTTAGCTTATAGGTGTCATTTTGTAACATTTTTTGTTAAGACATACTACCTATATATATTAATATTCAGCGATAATTTCACATCTAATATCTCAGTTAGTTTGATGAGGGGTAAAACAATAAACCCTTCGTTGAACTTTGACAAAGCAAAGCAACAAAGAATTTGTTGCTTAGATTCAAAGTGCTCATACAAAAGGCTCCTCAAAGATCGTATCCATTGTGCTACCAAGCCGGTGTCTGCATAATTTCCCTTCATTAAATAGCTGAAATGATTAATAATGGGATCTTAACATTTATGAGGAGAGTAGGGTGTCCATGATATCAACACCAAAGCTTAGAGCTAGATGGAACCCACGGAAAAGCACATTCTGATCTGAGTTTTAAGGAAGATAAGTTTTCCTAATAGATTTGGAAATCAAATTACTAAATGTTTTTAATTTTTATTGAAGAGCACAGTATTATTTAAACCAAAGAAAAATCATATGTATACGATGCTAAGCTTTAGTCGAAAAGAATCATGACGGCAAGAAATTAAAAAGTATATAAAATCTAAGCAATAGCCACAGAGAGGAACTTGAAAAAAGCGTTTGCTGTAACTATCGAGCTTTAAATGCTCAAAATAAAATATTTCTTGTCATTTGTTCTAAAAACATTTTAGATCATTTAACATTTTACACCGCTGTCTATTTTATCAAAAGTGTTGTCATGATAGTCACCCTACTGCAAAATGGAGATACAATTGAGTGAGATTTCAGTAAAATATTATCTTCCGAGATTCTATTCCTATATTAGAAAATTTAAGCAAATGAATATCGAGGGCTCATGTTTTGAATATTCAAAAGGAATAATTAAGGGGTAAAGTAGGCCAGTTCAAGCAGAAGGCACGTAAATAAATAAATCCTCTAAATTGACGACCTCTGTGGTGCAGCGGTATATACACCGGACTGCTAAGCGGATGGTTCCGGGTTCGATCCCCGGGTCGGGCCAATTTCGTAAAATGGTTTTTCGATATTGGCTCGTGTCTGGGTGTAACTAGGTTCTCCCCTAGTCCATTGTGTGGTACCTATAACACAAGTGCTTAATGCAACTTACTTTAGGGCCACATAATTGGTGTGTTAGTCTGGAGATTTATTTATTATTATTTATTATTATTAATTAGTTATGTGTAAATACCCCCCAGTTACTTTACTTTGTTATGTGTATTTTAATTAATTTGGAGGCAGATATTAAAAATACATAGGTACAGCGTAAGGCACTAGAAATAGTTTTTTTTTCAAGATTATAAGTTAAGAAATCCGCATTTTAGAAATAATTACCTAGAGGATGTTTTTGTTATAATGTAGGTAATGATTTTATATACATCTTTAAATTCGTTAATTTATTAAAATATAGACACAAGATTTCATATATATCAAATTTTACATTATTTTTTTACAAAATAAGTTAATAATTACCTTTACTAAATCGAAGACTATGAATTCCAACTCAAGGCAATAAATTCAAGTTACAAGTCAATCACACGGCCCACAGACTCCGGCGCAGTCCCAATCGAGACAATCGCTTCCACTACATAGACGTTACAATCACTTTAATAGTAAATTAACGAGCGTGAATTAGTTGGCGTTTCATTGTTTTAAATTACGTTAGTTTGTAGAGTGAACTCGTTTTGAATTTAATTAGAAGCTATAAAATTTTAAATTAATTTTCTTAAAGGGCTATCTTTAAGTAAGAGTAATTAAAAAAGAACTAAAATTTTTTAATCACAGAGATTCTAGAAACACTATCAATAGAGTGACACAACAAAACTTTATCGGAAAATTTCTAATACCAAACGCTCGCTCATCTTGCAGGTGTAAACAAAATACAAGTTGCTTATTGTTAACTAACTTCGAAAAAGGAGAAGGTTCCATATTTTGCATTTAAAAAAAGAACTCCTAACCTCGTTGAGTTTCTATTCCTACCCAAATGACTGCCACATCGCCGCCGGTTACCCAAATCATTACAAACCGAACCAAATCCGTAAAATAGGTTAATCCCACGCGGCCCCAAATCTATCTCCGGAATGCGACGAAATTAGCGTGTAATATTTCCTGTTCAATTATAAATGTCGTTTTGCTCGTCAAAATAGTGTCCGCAGGCAGTTGCCGGCGCGTGCGACGGTCCGCGCGTGTGTGTCGCGCGACAAACGCGTGCGAGTCGCGTGTCGCGCGAATCCTACGCCCTCTCATCCTATTTACTTTATAACTAAACTTTCATTTTAACCCGGTGTCGGACGTAACGCCCCGTGTAAATTCAGTTAGATTCTGATCAGCCCTCGTTCACAAAGCAAACACGGACCGGATTGCGTTATTATTTAATTGTTTCGAGTGTCATCGTCTTTTGTTTGGTTTTAGCGTTTTTGCAGGATTGAAAAAGTCGGGGTTTAAGTTGCATGGATGGAATCGAATAGGTTTCTATTTAAATAGGAATGTGATTTTTGTTGCTTTCTTTTTAGTATACCGAAGCTACGAAAATTCTTGCTGTTTTATCCTGTAGGTAACATATAAATTAGTAAAATCGATAAATATACATCGGTTTATAGTAGCGAATTATTTATTGAAATAACAATGTTATTTTAAAAAAACTAAAATGCTTTTAAAATCATCTTATTACTTATATAAATCTAAAAATACTAAATATCATAACATCCGAAACCAGAGATAATTACATCGCGCTTCCCCCAGCACCCTATTTCTACATTATCATCTAAATCGCGTTGTTTAGGTATTTGCGAACTATTGTAACGGCGCATAATACAAACATTTGTTATAACGGACAATATCGTGGGGTTGCCATTACCATGAGAATGGGAGATGTATGGTCGGAGCTTACGGCCGCTTTCATTAGAACTCTGTGGTTAAACGCACGGTTATGAATTGCGGGTGGCCGGTCGATGCGAACTATAGTTTTGGAACGTACCTACTTTAGGTATGGTAAATGTAGTGAAAAGTATAATCATTATTAATATAAACTATCTATGAAGAATTGAAATGGATGTCGTTTGCAGGTGGGTATCTTGTAATTTATTTTATGTTGGGTTTTGTTTTGCAATTAATATTTATTGTGTCTTAGGCAAAATTGCAGGGAACGTTTTAACCTCGGGTTAGCTAACTCAGATTTAAATGGCGCCACCATCGATTGTAATAAGAAGTAGTTACAATCGATGGTGGCGCCATTTAAACCTGAGTTAGCTAAGCCGAAGGTAACCCGAGGTTAACACGTTCCCTGCAATTGGGCCTTAGTTACAAAGATTGGTTTACAGTTAACTTCAAATACAATCAACTAATTTTGGCACTTATTTTTAAGTATTGTTGTTTTTAAATGAGCAAAGATTCTACAACGAAACTTCCGAAATGATGACAGGAAACCCCTCACTACCTTTGTAAAGGTGTACGTGTAATTTAAAGCAGCTACCTACATTGGCTCGCGACAACCCTAGCCCTTATACATATTCATGCGATGTGATTAATCATGACGCTGCCACCCCTAGCGGAAATACCTACCAACCCTTATTACCTACATGCCATACCCAAATTTCAAATATGAGGGTATTTCACGAAGAAAATTAGTAAAGCGTGTCGCGAAATTTGTTGGATGACACCTCGTTTATTAGGTAAGTATAAAAATTTGAATTCATATTGTTTTTACTGTTTACATAAAGTTACTGCAATTGTGATTACCTGCGAGCTCGTGCTGAATCAAAATTCATAATAAATAATAGTTTAAAAACTAAAATACCACGCTTTTATTGCTAATCGAACTAAAAAATAGAAAATAAAATTTCAAATCGGAGTAAAAAGCGAGGGGTGCATTTTACCTCATTTTCATAACTCTCTACATACTATATCGAGCACCCCACGCTTTTTACTCCGATTTGAAATTTTATTTTCTATTTTTTAGTTCGATTAGCAATAAAAGCGTGGTATTTTAGTTTTTAAACTATTATTTATTTTCTACTTTTTAGTTCAATTAGTGATGAAAGGCGCAGATCACGCGCTAGCTTTGTCTCTCTTACTTTCCTACAAAAGGATCTAAAGATGAATTTATTAATCCTGGTGGTCCTAATAAGGATAATGAGAAACTCTTATTAAATTATTGCATTGTCATCGGTCCTTAATACGTGTGCAAAGTTTCAAATTAATCGAACTTCTGGAAATCGGTCAAATTTATGCTCAAAGATTCCATTACATAGATACAACCCAAGCTAATAAAAGCGTGGTAAAAATGCACAAAACTCGTTTTAAAATGGATTTTTGAACCTAATCTTCTTTTCTTATATTTATTAAATGTTTGGATGCTCTATATCAGCAGGTTCGTATATTGCACATTTTGTGCTTTTAAAAGGAAGTCAAACTAAGTTATAATATGAAATGCGAAGGCAGGACTTTGCAAAATTGTAATCTTCTGTAATAAAAAACTTTAATATTAAAATCATCAATCAAACTAAATAAAAAGTGCTACACCTACCCACAAGTTAATTAAACAAAAACTACTATAAAATCAAATATGATTTATACGTTTGCCATCAACCCCGTTTTTCATCGCTGTAGCCCACGTTTTTTACGGCGCGATAAAAAATAGTTTTCGCCACCGATTTAAAAAACCTAAAATAAAAAACTACAAAAGTATTTGCATACGAAAAGGATATTAAACCGTTTATAAAACCTGCATCTGTTGTGGGCGGGCCGCAAGTGTGTAGGTACAATCATATGTATGGTTTTATGCTAATAACATGTTAATGTGTTACGATTAGCCAATTTTATGGTTCTGCGCCCTCTTTTATTGGGAATGTTGTTGTGATAAGAGTTAAAATAAACAAAAGCTAAGAAAGAAAAGTTTTCTTCTATGGTGTTTTTAGATATTAGTTTGAAATAAAGTTATAATCCTATTAACTTCATATTAATACTAAAAAGCTTTCCGTACCTCTCGGGTTCATTCGTATTACCACGATTTTTCTTTGGGAATATGGTACTATTTTCCAGCAATAAAAAGAACCCTTTATTCAAGCATCAAACTTAACGTACCTAAGTCTAATACAAATTATATCTATCCCCTAGTATAAGAGATTGCTACTTCTACTTTTTTATTTTAGGTATTTTGTTGGTTCTGCACTAATACTAGAATAAATTCCAGTTTTCTAGGACTTCCCTTAAGTAAGTACTTACCCCATGAATTTTGATGAACGTCAGTGAGTGACGAAATCTGGGTGTTTGAGATATCAATAAAGTCAAAGCATAGAGCTATGTTTCGAGAAAAGGAAACGTTTCCATTCACTTGGCATGTATTGATGTCCCCAGATACAATAAGTACCTATAATATTAAGATAAAAATAAATAAAAAATCTACTCATATCGGGGTATATTCGTTAGTTCAGGTAACTGGGATGTTCACCCTTCGATGCGTAGTTACCATAGTACCTTAACCCAACATTAGCTTACATTAGGGCTACACAATTACCTTTGGTCGTATTCAATAATGTATGAATAAACAAGACAATCGAATTTGAAATCGCGTCATCACTGCCGCTCCCGCGCCGCCGCCTCCCCTGAGACTCGGCTGACGGATTGCGCCGCGATGCCAACTGACGTGCGATGACGTCAGTAATGACAGTTGACGTTTGTGACGTGTGGGCGCGATCGTCACGTGTCACCGCGAGCCTGCCGAGCAGCAGATAACGTTTGATATTGGAAATAGAGGGAATAATGCTCACTATAGCGATAAACGTTACTAACTTACCAAAACACTTATATATCTATTTATGATTGTACTTCCACATATTTAACATATTCTATGTAGAAGCTCTGAAAACTCCATCAGGCAAACTAGGATCCCTATAGCCAAGTTATGAAAAACAATAAGTAGTTGAAAGTCAGTGCTGTAGCTCTTCGTTAGTTGCGTAAAACAGCCTACACTATAGGTCCTATAATAAAGACATTTGACTGGTTGTAGGTACACACACTTCCTTCATGATCAACGGAACGAGTTTCGCTGACATTCAAACGATTCCTTAACATAAGTTGGTGAATCTATTACATACACAGTTCACAATAAATAAAAATATGTTTTTAAACACCTTATATCGCAACTGTATAATAAAACTTTGGCTTGGCGGTGTATGTTTTGCTGAGTTCCCAAGGTACACAGTATCTAGATACAAAGATAGTGATGAATATGAGATTTTCAAACTCGACTTACATTGTGCGTAGGTTCATGCACCGTGGCAATATACCTTAACAGCAAGACGTGCTCTATCAAAATGTAGATAACAAAACATAAAAAAATGTGATGAATTACGTACTGCGCAAAGAGCACTACAAAAATCTTTCTGTTTCAATACAAAATCGCGTGTTACCTATTAAACTACATAACAAAACCTTCGAAATTTAAATCAACAGTCATCATTGCGACAAAAAATGTCGTCCACATTTTACCTCGCTGATTCCATTTCAAATCTCCCGCTTGAATGCGTGAGCTCGGATTCAGCCATTGATAGAATTCATTTATGCAACAACTAAAAAAGGATACAGTTGAAACGTCCTTTTGTGTATTCGAACTTTTGATTGATTTTTAACAGGTAAAGTGCACCGGCAAAATAAATATTTGCAGCGTTTGACTCTATAGCGACTACTGCCTGAAAAATTTGGTATAATGTAGGTAGGTTTTTTTAAGGTCATAAACTTAGTAACATGATAGGAAAGTAAGTATTAACTTTATAATTATATTATCTTACTTTATGATTGGCATATGCATCCTTGAATAAAGTCAGTTAAAAAGAAAGTTTAACGGAATAACGATTTCTTTTTTACACTTTTGATTTGTGGTCTAGATGCTGAGTAAAATTAAAACTTTGTAGTGCACTGGTGGAATAGCACGTCAAGTATTTGCTAACCCCCTATAATCCTTAAGGAATCAAATGTTAGCAGTATCTAGACAACTTGCCCCAACCATAACCAAAAATATTGAACGTTTAAAAAATTACGTTATGGGTTTATTAATTTGTTGGAAACTTTAGTGACATCTATCGGCGAGTAGCAAAACTAGTAACTATGCCCTTGAGCAACAGATGGCATTAGCAGTAAATCATAGCAACCGAATAAATATTACCCGACGACGTAGTTTATTATGTATAATTTTGTTTTGTGTACCTTTAACTTCAGTATAATATTTAGGAACGAAGTATAGATTCAAGCGATTAGAAAAATAACTATTTAGGACATTCTAATCAGTTTTTAGCAAGGAGTTAGTCATAATTTTACCAGGAACCTTAAACACGATTGTGCAATTTTTAGCGACGTGAATGACTCACATTTAATTTGCAATATTGCGTTAAAAATATAAGGTACAACAAAATGACTTAGAATTA
The DNA here is from genome assembly GCA_916618145.1 of Emmelina monodactyla. Classification (NCBI taxonomy): domain Eukaryota; kingdom Metazoa; phylum Arthropoda; class Insecta; order Lepidoptera; family Pterophoridae; genus Emmelina; species Emmelina monodactyla. Next base: position 3,084,057 of record OU745300.1, read on the forward strand.
TCTATAACCATTCAGGTACACAAATTAAACAATCATTATCTTATATGTTTTATTATTTCCTAATAGCCCCATAAACCGTAACAAAATAAGATTACGAAGATCACAGTTTCATCATTCAAAGTGGTAAATGCTTTCCAATTAAAACAACAATAAAATGGATATAAAAAACAAAGTAACTTACATACGAGATAAAGAATATAGGTAACTTTTATTTGAGCTTTGTCATCGTCTCTTAGAGACTTTAGTATAAAAAATGTGTTTGGTCATGGTCAACATATACATATAATCAGGGATCGGTTTGAAAGTTTAGTACTTTTTTAATATCTTTTAATTTGATATCATTTCATCCAGTTATATTAATTCATTTATCAAGAAGAAAACTATTTAAACATTCAAAATATTGCATCCATTCAAATCTAGCATTTCATTAAGTTAATTATACGAAACCTATTATATCCGATCCCATTATTAACTAAAGGAATGTCATGATTAAATAATTCATTTCTCCAATACACACTACTTAATACGACTTTAAATTTAAGTTACAAAATTAACCTACGTAACTACTTACGGTAAACATCCACAGCGTTCAAATTCGTTGTTTACTTAATCACATTATTCAATTATAAATAATGCTTAAGTCTTCGAGTTAAATAATTTAAAACAATTGAATCATCACAATATCATAGGCTGTAAGAGTGTTTAATTTAATTTCAAGAGACTGACCTGTGCGGCAAGCACGCAACTTTCAACGATTGTTAATAACTTGCTGTCATCGTTAATGTCCATTCAAATTAACGAAACAAACAAGAGTTCTACAAGCACAGGTTCTTTAACTATTGCTATCGTTACTCTGATATTGGTTTCGTTAATTCGTATAGACTTCAACGATATCAACGATCGCTAAGAGTTCCATGCCTCGACTACAAAATAACGATATTAACGACATTTGTTTCGTGGGTCACTAACGATGACAACTGTTGAAATAACGATTGTTAAGAGATACAATACTCCGCCCACAGTTCTACAACTGATCTACAAGGCACTCCCCCGTCTCTAGAAGATCCTCACTCCCCCGCCTCTACAAGATCCTCACTCCCCCGCCTCTAGAAGATCCTCACACCCCCCGCCTCTAAAAGATCCTCACTCCCCCGTCTCTACAAGATCCTCACTCCCGCCTCTAGAAGATCCGCATGGTGTTGGCGCAGCCGTGGTTCATGCGGTACTGCACGTAGATCATGGCGGAGTTGTGCCAGTAGTACAGCGCCGCCAGCACCAGCACGTGCCACCACTGGTGCGAGTGCCCGATGTAGTCCACCTTGCCTGGGAACCAGCGCTCGGGGACCTAAGTAAAAAGGGTAAATATACAGGGTGTAATCTAGAGATGCGCCGAGTAACACTTTTGCCGAGTACCGAGTACCGAGTTTTACTCGGTAAAATTTTTTTTTTACCGAGTACTCGGCCTAGTAACTCGGTTCTATCAAATTCCCAAATTCGCGCGCGTAAACAAGTACAAACGAACGCAAGTATATTTTGAAGAAAATTTGTTGGCAAATGGTGGACAGGGCACCAAACAAGGCACTATAATTTACCTTTATTAAATTTTAAATATTGATTATACTTATTACTGTTCTTTTAATTTTGTCTCACTAAGTACTCATGCATTAGCTTAATTTTGATTTTATTATTTGAGATTGTCAAAGATTTCCTCAATCAGTACGTTTTGATTAACACTGTTGTTTTAATTATATCTACCTAAATATATTGCTTTCTTTAAACAAAGTATACTCGGCATTAGTATACCGAGTTACTCGGCCGAGTACCGAGTACCAAAAAACCCGCCGAGTACACCGAGTACTGAGTATAAACCGAGTACTCGGCCCATCTCGTTAAGTGTGCACAGGCGATTATTCCGTAACTATTACGGATATCAATAAACTTTAAACTGATATTGAAAGTACTTTACCTAATGAGTAAAATAACACATAACTTTTTGAAAATAAAACGAAAAATATCCAAAAACTTTTCATTAAACACTCCCGTACATTTAGTATGAGATAGTAGAGATAAAAAAACACAGCTTTAAAGCATTTACGATAAAACCTACTCAAACGCTGCACAATGATGATCCTGCTCGTCGGCTGTATGATCCAATAGCGATAAATGTAGAGACAAGTCTATTTTTTAACGATATCTATCAAATAAGCGATCGACAAATGTTCCATGCTCGCACCACTTGTCTGTTTTGGACCGCAGTAAATATATAGATCATTCTTCTGGCAACTTTAAAAAAGCTTTAATTAAACAGCTTGTTAATGACGGAATAATTTAAAACGATATATGTAATTAGAAAATAATATTATTAATGTAAATTTGTGATATAGATTGCATTCATAAATCTTAAATACCGAAATAACTAAATATGATTAAATAACGTTAATTTTTTACGGGCGGTACTTACCGTACATCCGTTTTTGTTTTTTTGTAATATATAATTCATACATAAATAAAACAGTTAAAAACACGTGCAAACTTACCTTGAAAGCGTAAATTGCAAATGCTGTACCACTAATCAAGTACATTCCGATCACTCGAGGGAAAAATATCTGAAAGTAAAAAAAACTGAATAAATAATTTGATTTAACCAGAAGGCCGTGAAATTATACTAATTCAGTAATTTTATGATAGACTCTTTGCAAAAATATCAGATAATTTTCCTAAATGGTTTTTTTGTTGTTTTTAATTGAATTTTGAAAGTTTTTATTATTATTATTAGCTTACAGTTGCATTAATAAATCATTCAAATAGTTATAAATAAACCAATAAGTACAATCTGCCTTCTTTGTTATATTTGTTTTCTATATTAAGCAAATACCTACTTACGAATCACATATGCTATTTATTCTAATACATGTGTTTTTATACTTCTTTAGAAATATTATTAGTATTAGGTGTATCAACAAATTTGTTTACAGAATTAAATAAGTAGTATTAATAACCTTTTCTATGTTTATAAAAATGTACCAAAACAAACAACACCTTCCTTATTTAGCTGTTTTTAAATTACACATTTTTAATACTCAGAAGGTTCTCCTGACATTTATTTTGTTCTCAATCTAATATAACTCTTAAACGACATTTGAACAGGCGATTTCACCACAGTATCTTTTTATTTCGTTAATTTTTAAAAACTATATTTATTATTCTGACTTGCAGCATTCTTGTTGCTGCATTTGTACATTTAATGGGGATACATCTCTCATTTTACAACCAAAATTACAACCATAGATTTTTACTTTTAGTTTTGCATTTAAAATGCTAATTTATTAATTTTGAAGTTATAGATGCTGGAAAAAGGAACGCGGATCTCCGAGCATTGCGCGACTGGGAATCGAACCCAGCGCGCGGTAGCTCAGTGGTAAGAGCATTAGACCGGCAATCTAAAGGTCCTGGGTTCGATTCCCAGTCGCACTATGCTCGGAGACCCGCGTTCCTTTTTCCAGTATCTTCTTCAAAATTACAACCATAGTCTAGCTACTCCTGCACTATATTTTATCTACGTGTACCCCCCATTTCCCCAAGAACCACCACCACCCCAGCCTTAGCACCACCACCCCCCCTTTATCTTCCCACGCACCTGCACCATGGGGTTGTCGAACCCGCCCAGCGTGTAGGTCCAGTGCAGCGTCGGCAGCACCCCGTAGGCCGCCCACGCGATGAACACGCACATCTTCACCGGGTAGGGGACGTTGAACCGGGGCACTTGAAGCAGCATGGCGCCCACGAAGATCAGGGTCACGGAGGTCATGTAGAACAGTTTTAGCTCCTGCAAGGGAAGATGTTTCATGTAATTAGTGTGTTTCATGTAAGTATTAATGATATTTAATCCTGTAATTAATTATATAACGGGTGTAAAAATACCACTTCCGAAGCCTGAAACCATGTATTCTGGAGCCTCAATTGTAACTAAATTCACTAACAGTATACCCAGAAAACCCAATTTAAAAAAGTTATTAAGCATTGAAAAGACATATTCGGCGCTTGAAATCATCACTCACACATCAACTGTTGGTTCAGGTGCGATTATTTACATTTCAAATTAAATTATAACCCTATTTAATTTGAAATCATCGCAAAATCTGATACTATAATGATTTTTTTTTACAATTACGTAAATAAAAATTTGTTTTTATTAATCGTACAAACAATTTTTTTAGCTCAAAACGTAACCAGTACCCCTCCAGCAATGCCCAGTTTTTGTTTTCGGAAGCAGTTCTTTTACCCCCTTATTTTATGCTTAATTACCTATACTAGTACTATAGGGGCAGAGTTTGTGTGTTTGAAAGTAAGGGCAGACAGTTTGTGAGTAGAAAGTTTAGACGTACTCGTAGATGTTATCTCTGAAACTACTGAACTAGATTTGAAAAAAAATTTACCAGTAGAAAATTACGTTAGCAAAGAGTGGCATAGGCTACTTTTATTAAGAAAGTATTCCTGGCTGTCAAACTTAAAATACATATAAGTTAAACATTTACAGTATATAATAAATTTTAATAAAACAGTGAGTATTGTTTATTTTAAATAATAAAATGAATGTTTTATAACACCTTTCGACATTGTAAATAATGTTTCTTCTATTGTTTTCTAAACTTAAATAATCTGAAGGTTATAATAGGCCGAATCATATGTCCCTTGAATAGGGCTAGTTGAAGCGGCCTTATGAACATATTTTTTAAACATAAAATAACCTAATTTAATATCCTCGTTTTTCATACAGAAAAGATGGAGAATGGTAAGTAGTTCCCTGACACAAAAGCACTTAAATTTGTATCAAGTAAAAAATTTACATAATATTGTAAGGCTAACAAGTATGCAACAACTCATAAATTCAATCATAATCTCAACTTCTTCTGTATAAAGTCAACTCGGACAATATTGAAAAAAATACGGAAAATATACGTCTTAAACTCTAACTCGTTTCGAGCAATCAAACGTGTTTCTTTAAAGCGCCATTGTTTCATTCTTACAGAACTCACTTTTCTATGTACTTTGTCATACATACTTTTAAGTAATTGCTCTATCTAGGTCGTACCTTTTATGCGTAGGCTATACAAAGAAAAAACCATAATAACGCTCATATTTGTGTATGATTCCAAATAAGTATTATTATGTAAGAATACGTCACAAGTAAACTATGAGAGTGAGTGACACCAAAAGGCTAAGAATAAGCGGAAGTATGTCTGTGAAATAATGAAAGAAAAGACGCACAATTTTAAAGCCTTTAGAATGCCAATAAAAAAGACTTTCACATTATTTTTAACCAAAATTGGTGTAACACCTAGATGCCAATTTTGATAGGTTAGTCCGGTAATTAGTAACGATGCTTAAATTGCATTAAAGATTTTATTTGTATACTAACTAACTATATACTTCAATAACTAAAACATGTTTCTTCATAATTTATAAGATTGCTTGCACACAACTTACTCATTTGCTTATCAATATTTTGGTTATTTCAAGTTTTTGGTAACGATTTGGGTTTTTTAACGAATTGAAATGCAAATAGATGTGCATTTTAAATATCAATGAAAACAACAATCTACCTAAGTTTTCGCACTTATTGCGCCCTTGAAAACTACTGATTACTTTTTTTACCAAAATGTATCTATTGCGTAAAACATCGGTTTAGAGCAGAAATATGACTTAAAGCGTTATAAAACCATTCTGTAAAATAAGTCGGTATGTAATAGAAGAACGACTTACAGCGTGGCACCAAAAGGCATAGTATATCCCTGAAGTGTAGATGGCCAGTAGGGACAGGGCTATTCCGAACAGATCGTACATTAGGAACGTGTTGTAGTCGCATTCCGATCGACACGAGAACGTGTGGTACAGGGACGATAGCGCCATACACACCTGCAAAAACAATAAAAAGACATTTTATTTTAAAACACCAAAGGGTGCTAGACTGACGGACATTCTAGTAGAGAAATATTTAGAAAATCTTTCAATGTAACGCCTTTGGCCCGTCGCGAGAGCGAGACAACTAGATGCCATAAAAGTGAAAAATATCTTGTGGAAAAGAAGAATTAGCATTCATTTATTAGAATACTATTATGACTATTGTTATTGCTCAGTTTTGGACATAAAACTTGTGTTGACGAAACATCACCAGAACCTCTAAAACCTGTTTCTTAGTGTGCAAAATTTCGTATTTCGAGCTATCAATGAAACTTATTTTTGACGAATAACAACGCGTTTTACTTATACGTATTTTGTAGTTTATTCGTGACTATACCGCATTTGCAAAAATGTTGAAACGTAGTCAAGTTAAATGAACTGTAAATTAAATAAACAAGTGAGACCTACTAAAAGAAGACATACTTAAGACCTGTGTCAATAATAGCGCAGCTGCAATTAAAGGACTTTGACTATCGGATATAGACTTCCAAAATACCTTTCTTTAAAATCAAAGTAAATATCGCGTGTTTTTAAGGTTTTAATTCTTACTAATTAAACAACACTTTTAACTTTATTTGTGCATTTAAGCCTTAAATGTATCAGATATAGAGTCGATTTTAATGTGGCACTATACATGACGTCAAAAAGTGACGTCTTTAGTTTTTTAACGAATAAATTCGTACGGATACAATACAATACGGAACATATTCAGGTAATCAAATAATTAATATAATAAACTCCATACGAATATAACCTGTTTTGCCGGTTTGTGGTCAAAGACATTTATGCAATTATTATACACGTACATAAATACGTTTGTGCATAGGAGGAATATCATTACTAATGACCCTAATTCCGAAAACACACTCTTAACTTTTAAGCCTGTCTGCGTGCGTGTAACTTTCACACTTGTAATTACAAGTACTTGTTTAAGCCACACAGAACGATACAATAAAGAGAGTAAAATGTAAGGAAACCAATGTTATTATTGGTTGAAACCTGTGCCTTTGTTTATTTTAATTACTCATATTAATAATAATATCTTTAACCAATAACATTTTACACCAAATAGTGTATTCACAGTTTCTGACACGGTTTTAATTTATCAATTGTCTAATTAATATTCATATAAACTTTTAACCTTTGTACCTACTCCAAGTAAAGGTAACGAGGATCAATTTTCTATGAAATTGTGAACAGTTTAGTGCTGTGACGTCAATGAAGGCACAAATCGATAAACAAGTAAGCGACATGCCATTCATTATGTAAGGCAGAATTACCTCTAGAGATACCTACTATAGCAGGTACTATGTGAGACGTATTCAAAGTTTTTATAAGGTAAGTTACACGACCTTGCATTGGGATGATCGCACTTTTAGTGAAGATACTGAGCCCCATGTCTTTATTTTTGTCGTTATTCATTACTTGGTAGTATTAGTTCCAAGTATAAACTGAGCGAAAACTGGTGTATAACCTTACACCAGTTTTCGCTTACACGACCAAAATGATTCTCATTTAGATGCAGAAGCAATTGCATTACGTTGCAATGCTCAAATTTGACATTGACATTGAAAGGAAGCCACTGTGGGTAAATTAGGTGGTTGGTTTAAATTAGGTTTTTTTTATGGCTTGTCAATGTTGGATAAGCTTCTTGAGATTGGTTCTATTTGACCTAAAATGACATTGTGATTTTGCAGATTAATGGAAGCGAGAAGACAGCAATTATGTAACAAAACATAAAAAACCCTGTAAGTACTTATGATAACGATTAACGGCAAACATGTGTAACGTTACAATAAGGTTTTGAACAACACTGGAAGTACTCTTTAGGTTTTTTATCTCAAAATACTGGTCCCTTCAGTTTGTTTGTTTTAAAAAACATCTATCTAATCTATGCTCTACTTATATTTCATCACAAAAAAAGTTGCCTATAATATAAATAGTTTGTAGGGTAATAATCCAATCATAATTTAGCTTATACCTACACTAAGAGATACGGTGTAAGCCGATGCCATTGAGACTGTCATACTTTCATTTCGTAAGATGAGAGAGAAAGTGTTCGACAGGTATTTATAAATAACTATGGTTACATGTGCTTGTATGTCGCCTTGGTTCTTTGTTCAATGATCAGACGACATGACGAAGCAAATGTTCTGTTGTCAATTAATGTATCAGGAGGCGAACTCTAGTGTTCACTAACCACAAGGAAGATCGAACAAGTGGTACATTTTTATCATTTCATTGTTTGATCTTTCATTTGGTTTAAAGTACGCAAGTTGGAGCCTAGATCATTGTCTTTCGTTTTTCGATATCATGAAATACAATGAATTTAAAACAATGAGCAGCCGCTACAATGTTTTGACAAATTAATATGATGTACCTATGTGTTAATACAATTTCTACATTGTGAAATGAAAGTTTACTTTAATAGCATAGAAAGTCAGCTTAATTTTACACATAAAACTCCATGTCTACAAAACACTGTAATTATTTCTGTAATAGAAACATGACGAATACTCACTTTCATTAACAAAAGTAATCTAAATTGCACAAACTAATGAAAACAAATACATTTTATTTAAATCATATTTTGGGCTGTAATGTTCGCAATTAATATGTATTATATTTCAATTAGTGAGCTAACAAAAAGTTTTACATGAAAAGACGTAACGAGAATTTACGAGTGATTATAAAATATCATTGACCAACATATTTTACAACTTTTAACAAAAAAAGATATCTTATAAGCTAAGGAACAACGAGAAAACTACCTTCTCTCTTTACCAGACCAAACCTATTTGAAGTCATATACTTTGGGAGTTTTCTACATATTTCCAAATAGCTTAACGTGTAATTTTCAATCTAAAGTATACTCTATGGTATTTTCTTAAGGCGATTGAAAACCTTTAGAAAAAGTAATCGATCACCACTTTATTATTTCACTATAATATATGATTATAATTCTGTAGGTACGTAATGAATATATTGCGTATATATTTTTTATTGAAATGATAAAAGTGTATTAGAATTCTAATTGAGTGTATGAATATTATCATAATATATAAATGTTTTGCACACACATACACTCCAAACTAATCAGTTATTTTAATTTATTAAACTAAAGTCGATTGTGTTTTTTTGCTGTATGAAGTCTGTTCAAGCAAACAAACCATTTTTTTTAAGATATTACTAATGGATAAGAAACTTCTTATAAGCACAATCAGTAAGTTTAAGAACCTCAAACTGCTTTAAATCATACCTACTTTCGTTTGGGTAACAAAAATTGATAAACCGAAATCAGTTCATTCTTTACTATGACAGACAGCCATACGTCAAACTAATATAACCATTTTTCGTTTTAGAGTTAAAGTATTTATCATGTAGAGTCGCAGTTTATTGAAAATTCCAATTTCAAAGTTTAGTTCATTGCCTTGATCTCTTTAATAAGTTGCATAACCTGTTACGTTTATTTAGTTCAAATCACCTTATATAGAATAAACGCTTGGAAAATCTCATAAATAAAATAAAGCTTCTGTACAGCGAGTTAAGTTAATATCCATATATGAGCAGTAAAGCATAATTAAATTCTAGTTACGTAGCTAAAATATCTTATATCAAATAACTTAATCAAAAAACGTATCGGTTCAAATCTGCAAAAACGTGCTCTATCAAGCTAAACGCATCTCAGTTCGAAAAAAGAACGATTCCGGTTATCAGCTGCCAGTGTGTAAAAGCTGATAGAGGTTTTTTTAGTTTTTTTTTGTTGCCGACCGCGAATACTTTCACTGTAAAGAGGTCGATCATCTTATACTTTCGAGGAGGCTGAGTACTGGCCAATGGCATTAGCCGCACGAGAGTTACATTTCGTAACGTCATAGGAAATGGTACCTACTATGCCTATGGAGTCAACTCACGTGTAGGTTTGCAATTTGTAATGTAACCATACAAAAAGATACGGAAGAATCGTTAATATTTGCTTTTTAAAAGTATAATTAAAGTAAAATAAATAAACTAATACATATTAAAGAATACAAATGAATAAATGTGTTTTGTAGAGATACATATACTACGCCTGTCTATCAAGTTAAATCTTTGTAATTAAACTAATTGTATTGTAACAAGACTATTTACATGAGTAAAATCGACATACCTTGCCTATTTAAGATTTTTTTATTTGTCTTACGTATGTAGGTTATGTACGTACACATACTCGTAAGCTAACTACTTCCCAAATTAATTAATGAAATAAATATGACCTTATAATATAAATAAAATTATACCAAAGAAAAACCAAGCTTTTCAAAATTAAAGATACTTATATGATTTTTTATATTAGCGTTATAGCGTAAGGCAAAGTAAACCCTAATGGGGTAAACTAAGAATTCATACTCGTACTACGACAATTATTTTTATGGTTTGTTCGAAGCAGTTGGAAGTCATTACGCGACATGTTAGAATATTTAGTTTAAAAAAATTTTTGAAAGATTTTTATGTGCATATATTTGCGTTTACATATTTTTGCATAAAATGTGTATCCACATTAAAAAACTAATGGTTGTAAAGAATGTGTTTTTAAATTGAATATATTTTTTGAAATTTTCGTAAAAATATGGAGTTTTGAAATCCTTTCCGTGTATACTATTCATTGCACGTTTACTGCTCCAAGAAAATTTCATTATAATAATAAATTGACCAAAAAGCAAGCAAGTATATAAAAAACGGCAAGTTGATTGAACCTTTTCATCAATAGGTACTTTTAAGCGTACACAATATAATTAAATGAAAGGTCAATGTTTTTATAAAAATAACAAGTAGTTAATTGGAAACATTAATGTAGGGATGTACTTATACTTCTTTCCGGTTTAATAATAACTTCCCTAAAATTTACATAGGCTTAATTCTGTGTCTTTTTAATTTGCAATGCATAAGCGGATATCTCTATAAATAAGTAACATATTTATAAAAACATAAATATTATACACCAAATTACTGATTTTCTACTTACCCATTAAACCACATATGCGTAAAGTTTTAAATGTATTTAAACGAGGAAATAAAAAAATATGTATTACTTATTAACTTTATATAATGTTAGTACTACCCTTGACACCGGGCTACGTTCTGCAGGTGGCATTACATAATTTAATTACATACCTACATGTGCTACCGTTTTTGTGCAACACATACGAAAACTAGGTTAAGAAAGATTGTATTAGATACACAGAATCTCATGGCATGACTTTATATAGCTTATAATATTAAACGTTATGTTACGATACTTATACTAATTGGTCTGTTGCTTAGTAACGTTAAATTACTTATTACGGATTAGGTCGCAAAAAGTTATAGATAAGTAACATAAGTAACTCAATGGCAAGATCTCTACAAATGTAGTAAAATATGGTGTATTTATTATTACATACTAGTGGCCGCCCGAGACTCCGTTCGCGTGGAAGTCGGTTTCCCGTGGGAATAATAAGTTTTCCCGCGGTAAAAAGTACCCTATATGTTATTCTGATGTATCCTACTAATATTATAAATGTGAAAGTTTGTGAGGATGTATGGATGGATGGATGGATGTTTGTTACTCTTTCACGTAAAAACTACTGGATGGATTTGGATGAAACTTTGCAGTAATATAGGTTATACATCAGAATAACACATAGGATACTTTTTACCGCGGGAAAACATCTCATTCCCACGGGAAACCGACTTCCACGCGAACGGAGTCGCGGGCGGCCACTAGTAACCTATATTACTGTGAAGTTTCATCAAAATCCGTCCGGTAGTTTTTACGTGAAAGAGTGTCAAACATCCATACATCCATACATCCATACTCGCAAACTTTCTAGTTTATAATATTAGTAGGAGTTTGACTAAACTTTTTATCGAGGCTAGCATGTTAGGCTGACTGTTCTCAAACCCTAACTAAGGATAAGCAATTGTTAATATAATAATATGCTTTTTTATGATACTGGCAATGCTATTTTTGACCTTTTAAACGGAAAGAAAAAATAAGAAAATCGACTTCCTTGTGTATATCCGATTATCTTTTTAAATCGCAATCGATTATGATACGATACTTTATCACTGTCATTTAGTTTTATTTATTCCAGATTATTTAATGTAATGTAAGTAAATTGAAAATATTTTGTGATCGTTTCGTAAAAATTACACCCGTTGAGCTCGGCCGCCCGTAAATACTTAAATAGTTTTGACCATTTTGAGTCACATAATATGTCGTAGTACGCAATCTAATCTTGACCCCAAAAGTGTCATAGTTTTAAAATGCGTGCGATGCATTAATTACATCGATTGAAAAACGCTTCGAATAATTCTGGTTACATAATATTAGTAAACATGGACTTGATTGTACTCAGAAATGACAACAATTGACAATATTCTCACAACATTCATGTTGATACAAACAATTTTTTAACATGCCTGTCTAACCATTGTAAGCGGGTGAGTTAGGTGTCCACATTTTAACTTTCATTTGAGACGTTTTAAAAAGTAAGTTAGGTATATTATATATTTGTGTTACCTTGGTCCATAATAAAGAAGTAATAATAAGTGAATCGTATTAAATCACACATTATTTGCAACACATTGCAAAACTTAACAATAAATTAATATTTATTGGTTAAGTACCTAATTATTAAATATAAAATCGTGAGCTCTCACACAAATATCACCACTTACTTCTCGATATGAGAAATTTATAAAGCTACTAGTGGCCGCCCGCGACTCCGTTCGCGTGGAAGTCGGTTTCCCGTGGCAATGAGATGTTTTCCCGCGGTAAAAAGTATCCCATGTGTTATTCTGATGTATAACCTATATTACTGCAAAGTTTCATCCAAATCCATCGAGTAGTTTTTACGTGAAAGAGTAACAAACATCCATCCATCCATCCATCCATCCATACAACCTCAAAAACTTTCACATTTATAATATTAAGTAGGATTTTATTGAAATTTGAAATGTTTTAAAATTTGGATATTTAAAAGTATAAAGAAATATTTACCAAAACGCAACGACCTAACGCAGTGCGCAACTAAACACAAAGGCTAGCAGTAGGGACACAATATTTAATAGTATACTAGCGACCCGCCCACGCTTCGCAATGGTGTTATTTTGCGCGACTCATTCCCAACATGTTGAATTTTAGTTAACTTTAAATAACATTTTCTGAATGTTCTTTATTTGCGAATTTAAACAAAAAAATGCCTAAAAGATGGCGAAACCCGAATTAAAATCCGTTACGTAGTTTAGTAGGAGATTGCGGACAAACATACAGACGGAATTAGCGACTTGGATATTATTTACGTATAGTTTGAGCCGTAGGTACTCCTACTTTACGTCTCAGAGTAAGACTGTCAGAGTGACATACATTGACTAACGTTTGGGTAACAAGTTCCATACAATATAATGTTCAGCTTTCAACTAGTTTTTAAAACGCAATTGTAATAGGTATAGCTCTAATGAGCGGATATCGTTTGGACATCCTACGTTTCTTTTCATGCCATGCCTTGTTGCACATATAGTTTATGTAGATTGATTATTTACTCCACCATTCATTATACGCCAAACATACCATTTGTAACAGAGCATTTTATTGCTGTTTGATTTGTAGTTTTTTAACAAAAAAATCTATTTCAACAAGCATGCTGTTTAAATAAATAATGTATAAAGTTAAAAGACTGTAAATTGTGCAAATAGAATAAACCAAATATATTAGAACAAATAAGATTATTGTTGTCATTGTCCAATTTACTAATTTAATGTTTTTTAACGTCTAAGAAACTACATACGTTTTTTAGACATATAAAAGTTGAGAACTTACCAGAAAACATGAAAATAGGATCCCTGCAACAATCTTGTCAGTAACTGTTGCATGTACATTTATGATGAGTAGATCGTTAATTGTCAGGAACAAAAGTAGAAAGAATCCGAAAATATGCGTCCAGATGTTCATGGTTTCATTCGTCCACCAGAAGATACTGCAAGAAATTACGTTTTTAATCTGATTGTAGTTACTGTTGCAAGACTATACAGATGCCAGCAATTGTATTTTTACACTTTGTAATTTGTGTGTAAAGAATATAAGGATATAGGTAAAATTAAAAAATTGTTAACCATGCTTTACATTAAACCATGTAAGCAAGATGATATTTATATGACTTGTGAAGTAGTGATGTTAACAATTGTTACTTTGTGTGTCCATCCACAATGCTTATACTAACCCCAATTAAAACCATTTGTTGGTGGTATAATAACAGAAAACAATTAGGGCCTTCAAACAAACCAACTCTTTAACTTTATTGGTAAAGATTAGGTCAAGACCCTAATATTAATTGTTATATTGCTAAATTCCCTTTCGTAGTTTTTCTCCCATTTTACCCCTTTAGGGAAGAATTCTATCCATCTCAACCACACATATCATTTTTATTTGTAATAAAATATTGTCAAAATATAATATCCATAGAGTAAATATATATAAAGAAGGATCTTAATTTCCTGAATAAAAGAAGTTTATGAATAAATGGCATACATGTGAATACTAATGCCTCGCTCAATTGAGTTCCACTCTAATAATTTAAAGTATTAATGAAAACATTCCATTATTATCAACTAACAGCATGACTGCTGTGAAGAAATCTTGATTATTAACTAAATAAGAACAGTCAGGTCATTGAAGTTCAACAGAAATGGGCAGTGCAAGGATAGCAAGTGTACTTTAAAGTTTTAAGGTATATGTTAAAAACTAAATAAATACAGATTTTAGTAAAATACAATAATTAGTCTTCATTCATTGTATGTATCGAAATTGTTTATTTCTTTCAGAAATAAACTGTTTAAGTAATTAAGTTATATCATTGATACCTACACACTGATTTAAAATGCAATGAGGGCAACATCTAGCAAAGACCTAATAAATGTTAATTATTTAAATAGATTTTCTTACCTTTCCCAGCAGAGTTTGGTGGGCAGTAGTTTTCTATATCCATCTCTAATGAAAGGGTTGTGTTGAAGGTAATATGGAGCTTGTTCATATTTCAGCAGTTGTCTATAATTAATATATTCCTCATCTTCTTTACTCAAGTTATTATTGTCTTCTAATTTCTTTCCTCTTCTGAGCAAGGTGACATTTGTGTTAGGCTCTCTTGAAATAACGCAATCTCCATCATCCACCTAATCAAAAGTTAAGTTAGTGAAGTTTTTTATAAGTGTAACTTTTTAAAAGAATAAAGAAATAAAATTTCTCAAAATAATATATTTTTAAATATTCCCTCACAAATTTGTGCCTACCTACACAATTAAATAATTAAATTAAAATTAAGAACCCACTATATCGTGCTTTTGAACACTCTACCCACCTTTTCTACAGCCATAAATTCCACGGTTTCTTCGTAGCATTCACTGTTTTCTGTCATAGTTAGAGACATTTTGAACCACAAAAAGTAAAACTTTGAAGAACGATTTAATGGAACACTGTGGGTAATTTACCGCAAGTTATTTTTAAAGAAACCGTTACATGTCTTCAATAGCGAGCACCATTTATCAGCACTATTGAGTTTTCATAACACGAGTAATTTGATAAATTATAATTTTTTTCGTAAATTATAAGAAAACAAAATATCAACCACTACTACGTCTACCGAGAAACAAACTAAATCTTCAAGGAGAAACAATTCATTCATCCATTCGCTCGCTCTAATTTCATAACTACCGACTTTTGCTGACATAACTAGAGATGGGCAATGTGTCTTTTTATATCGATATTTGCTATTGTTATTAACATATTGTCACTGTTAATCCATAGAATATAATATCTCAATGCTTTTATCATCTATTCGCTAGCTTTTCGGTGAAGGAACATCGTGAGGAAATCTGCATACAATTAAATAAAATTACAATACAATTTCCATACGATATTTATTAAGAAAAATCTTTTTTTCGAGCTTTCTGGTCCGCAAAAGTGTCTATAACATCAGCAGTTTAAACTATATCGCGCCAGATAATTTTCAATAGACAGAATTGCCAAGTTACATATCCTGTCTTGTCTCATAAAGTTCCTTAAATAGGTTTTTGTCAATTTTAGTTTTGGACACCATTATTTATTCCAAAAATGTATTAAGTATATATTATGATACAATGGTGGAAAATTGTTAATTATACACGAGGCTGACGGCTGAGGGTTGCAGCCCGAGCCGCAGACGAGGGCGAAAATCAGCCAAGTGTTGGTAAATGTAGCTCACGAGGTACCATACGCATTTTCTCAACACACTTGCGAGGAAATACAAATTTATTTTGCATAAAAAGTTTCCTACACAGCAACAATTGCAATGTAAACAAAATATAAAGAATTCGGGAATTGATGCTAAACTTTTTATTTGTACGCGCCAACCAGCCGCCATACAGCCTATTTCAAAATATACTTTTTGAGATAAAATACAATTATTTCGTAACAACTTACTGTTTATTATAAATAATTTGATGATAATAAATGTTTTTCTTTCTAATGTGGTAACATTTATTTATTCTAAATATATAAATGGATTTTCAGAGGCCTTAAACCCCTTCAGGACATAAAGTCTGCTTTACCAAAATGACTACTGCTTTTCACAAAACGACTGTTTACTAACTACAATGTCTACTTAACCAAAATTAACACTTTTTTACAGACAGGATGCTTACTTTAAACACCCGGTCTTTACTCCTCGGAAGGCGCCCCCGTTAGGCGCTTAATATTAAAGTTTAACAAAATAATCACTCATTTTCTTAGAAATTCAATATGTATTCGAGATTCTTGCCTCAGCTACTGTTTTATTCGTAGCTCTTTGTTATTACAAAAAAACTGTATTAATCGAAAACTGATGATAACTGAAAATGCTCTGTTTACTAGCATATAATTTGCAGTAAGGCACAACCTTAACTTTGTAGGGATCGTTATATTATGCACTAGTGTGTAATATTACCTATTATGCACCAGTGTGTAATAGCTCGGCTAGCTTATGCCCCTAAAAACGATGTAATAATGCAAACTTTCCGAGCAAGTGTGTTGAAAAATGATTTTAGCAAGGTCTCGAATACATGAAGATTTTTTCGTCGAAAATTTCGTCTCTGAAAGTTAATCAAAAACTGAGAATTGCATTGTTAAAAAACATCGATTCATTCATGTCTCGTAAACGGTACGGCACTATAAACCTGTGACAGTTTATAGAAACGTCAAAAACGACAAAACAAACAAAACTGCATTATTTTTTTTATAGTGGCAATTACATCTTGTAAGATCGTGACATTATAAGCAAGCATCTACAGCCGCACCGCAACAATATGTTTTCCGCAAAATTTCTTCTCTGCCATGCCGCGGATAAATTGAAACAACCACCAGCAGACTTACTTTTTTGCCGCCTAAATTTATATAGATAGCCTAGTCCCATAGATTAGATTAATATACATTTTTTTTCATAAATACATATTTTGTACTCGCGCTTTATTTATTAAAAAAAAAGAAAAAGAAATCAACTTATCGAAGAAAGAAGGAAAATATTTGATTCCATCACAATTCCATCCAACCGAATTAATACCAAGTGAACAAATAAATGTGTCAACCACTTTTATCTATCCTGCTTAATCCAATATGGCAAAAAATATCGTTTAAAAATAAAATAATTCCTAAGAAGTATGATTTAAATTAACAAGAATAATAGCTCATTATTTGTGTCATTGAATAGTCTACCTGGAAAAGTTTCATATTGCAAAAATATGTTGAAAATAGCCAAACCACCACATGCTATCCAAAAATAGCGCCCACATTCTGATGACGTCATTTCCATTTTATGGTTGCTAGAGTAAAAAAAAAACTTAATTTAAAAATCACTTACTTTAAAAATAAAGATATGTTAAGTCCAAGGAATAGTTTGAAAAGAAATAAAGCCATCCTATTTCGTTTGCTTAAGTATTCTTTTTTTGCTTTTAATATAATTTCATAAATGTATTAAAAACTTTGATGTAAAATATTTTTTCCTCGTTGTTCTGAACGTAGCCAAGTTAACAGATGATAAAATTTTGAACCCACCGACACAATCACTGGTCGATTTTCCTGTTTGCTGTTCTTTTCACATCGAGATTGTACTAAATTCGCGAGGATTTTCATTGTTCAGTTATAAAATATTTCTTATTATTGCTAATGTTAATTTTCGATTGAATGCTTTAAGTGTTTGAATATTTTTTGTAATGAAAAATATAAATACACGTAAAACGACCCAGTAGTACTTTTGCGTTTAGACGGGAGCCATCTTGCAATCTCTAATCAAAGGTCCTTGGCTCACAGTTTCGTTGTCTAGTTGAAAGTCAGTTTATTCCATAAATAAATAGTCAAATGGCGTTAAAACGAATTAATAGGGTACGTATTTATAATATTTGTGAAGCCCCTTCAATTTATGCAAGAAAATGTGACTGGGTGTGTGGAAATCTCATTCGAAGATAGTGAATGTTTCGTCATTGTGAATAACTATGAATTGGAATCTTCTGGATAATTTGAGTGCTTGGATGGCTTTATCCTGAAGCAATCCTTGTTATTTTCCAATAAGCATCGATCTGGTTCAACCTAACGGTATTTTGGATGGTTTACGTAGGTGACAATATTATGCACACGGCGTACATAAAATGTCGGAATTATGTGCCAATTTTGAGGTTTTCACGTTTCAAAAGTGGATAATAGTTGAAAATTCAATAATAGAAGTTATTTTATTGAGTAAGAGGGATTTTAGTGTGCAAAAGTAGTATTTCCGAGTGTAATCTGGCAGATGGATTATTCATCGCCAATGATGATGTGACATGTCTTGTGTCTCGGTATTATGTTTCATGCTTTGTTTTGCTCAGATGTTATTTCGTTGTGCAGGAATTACAAGACCTGGGTAGAGATCCACCAGCACAATGTTCTGCAGGCCCACACGGTGAAGATCGTAAGTACATAACTATTGATTTGTGACGATTTTTTTTGTGAGTCACTCTGTCGCGCAATAATAGTGAGAACGAATCATTGTCCTACGAACATAACCCCAGCTGGTGTTGTTTTGTGTTTGTTGTGTTACTATAGTTTGAATACTGTTGACTTTTACTCAAGTTAAAGTGCTGTTCTCATGATGATTTAAAACTTTATTTTTGTCAAAGATCAATGACTTGTGTTTTGGACCAAAAATAAGACAATGTGCCTGTAATTAGAATTTAACAATCAATATTTTTTTATTTTTTTAACTCTGCTGTTGTTATTGTGATTAAAGAATTTCTGTTTTTATTTTTCAGTTTTCCACTGGCAAGCCACAATTATGGGCCCAGTAAGTATCTCTTAAGTTAAATTCGGTCTCAAAATGGTTTTTTGAGTATTTTTTTTTCTTAATGTTTAACAGGTTTATAATTGTGATAATTGTAATTTCAGGTTGACAGTCCCTACCAAGGAGGTGTGTTTTTCCTAACCATACATTTTCCTACAGACTATCCATTCAAACCTCCAAAAGTTGCATTCACAACACGTATTTATCACCCCAACATAAACAGTAATGGTTCCATTTGTCTTGATATTCTACGTGCACAGTGGTCTCCTGCACTCACCATATCTAAAGGTAATTAATTGGGTTTAAATTTATTATAAAGTAGGGTTAATTTTTTAGCTTGTTTTAAATGTAAAATAAGATTAAATTATGATGACATTGTTTTAATATTATTTTTATTTCAACTTTAGTACTGGAGTTTTGGTGTATTTTAAACTATGTAATCATATTTCTCTTAACTTTCAGTGTTGCTCTCAATCTGCTCACTGCTATGCGATCCAAACCCAGATGACCCTTTGGTGCCAGAAATTGCTAGAATCTACAAAACGGACAGAGAAAAGTACAATGAACTAGCCCGGGAGTGGACAAGGAAGTATGCCATGTGATGAGTTAATGGTGGCAAGCAACATACACACACAAACACATCGCCACAGCCTGGGCTCCAACTTCCCATATCCTCGCCCCTTACCACTTTCTCGTAAAACCCTTGTCAGTATCCCAAATTAACAGGAATCTGTGTCAAAAAGTATATGTACTTGATCACGTAGTCTGTCTATTTTCGTCAAATTGTCTTTATACTGCAATTACTACATCTAAGCAACACATTGTGCAGTTTCTTTCAAAGTCAAGAAACTTTCTGTAAGAGCAAAATTGGTTTATGTTTAACTTGATGTGTCTGGTAGATGTCTTATTGCATTCAATTTAGTTAAAGGTTAGTTAAATTTAAATTGTTTGAATTTATGTACTACTACTAAAGAATTTGTACTTTAACTAGGTCTAAAATCCATTGTGAACTGTACAATAGCCATAATGTTTAGGTAAAGGAGCGCTCTTGCTTACTTCTGTCCAGTTATAACCTAGAAATTGTCAATGAATGTAAGTGAAGCTCATGTAACATGTTAAGAACGTTTTGGATAATGTAAGTAAGTGGTATTACAAAATGAGCTCATTGACGGAGTGAGTGTTGAATTTTTTTTTACTAGAGAAACAAACTTTTTTTTAAGTTTAGTAAATGTAGCATGCTACATACAGACTGACATTTATTGAAGTGGGTCAGTTTTCTTTCATCCACAATATCTAAAGCTATAAACACTCCGATAATAACAATCAGTATATAAAATTACAGTGTATCTCATAAGGTAATAAGTTACGATTAATTTTTCAATATGGCGATCTTTATATTATAATTTTATTTAATATATATTGTGGTTGTAAGGATACCAGCGTTATAATTTCCACTGTCCCAATACCTTGTCGTATCCTTGTTATATCCTTATTTTGCTGAAGTGAAATGGTTTGATGGATAAGTGGCCAACTATGGTGTGTTTTCGCTGCAGGAAGTTAGTTCACATCAACACTGTGAGATTCAATTAAAGCTTAAAATAATTTGTAATCAATCAACAACTTGTATTTTAGCTTCACTAAATTGTAAGGAACAATAAATTATTGTGTCTGTAAATATATGGTTGAGCTTTATTTAGGACACTTCCTGACGATTTGGTGACGCATTAACGACAGTTAATTAATCTGTGTAGGTTATCATTCTGTGTCATTGATAAGATACTTACACAAACATACTTTCGCGATATTTGGAACCAGCATCGCAGAAAATGGAGTTTTCTTAAGATTTAAATTGTAATCTAGATGCGGAAATACAAATTGCATCTCTGTTGAATATAGTTACTTAGGTTACTGGAGTGACTACTGATAACTTGGCGAACTATAAAGTACCTACCTTTGTGAGTCGTGATTCATCAAAATGTGATTACAGGAAAATTTGTTAGACAATGTTTATTTCTTTTCATTCATAAAGTTCCAAGTACGTCATACTTCTCCATGTCTACTTACCTAATCGGGTAAAGCTGCTAAGTTACCATTTTTAGTTTCAATTATATATCATACGTCTTCCGCACTGTTGAGGTAAAGATCCCTAAATAGTTAACCTCATTATAGTGCCTAGCCTTAGCTTCATTTCGTTAATTACCTAAGTTCAATTACAGGAAAGGAAAAACACCTGCTTATCTTGATTTTTTTAAGTACTTACATACATACATTCATATTTTTTCCTGGTTAGTTATAAGTACTTCGTCGTATGTCTTTACAATTAAAAATAGCTTCGTACTAGAGTTAAAACCAAGTGAGAATCTGCTTGCATAATTGTGATACAATATAAACGAAAAATATTTAACAGGGCTGTGTAGTAGAGCGTTTTTTAAAACGATCTTGCTTGCTTTGTCAGGAGCCATGGAAAATGGTACATATTTAGTAAATGTATAATTATTTCAAGGACTTGGCGTCGAACCTAAAACACAACCAAACTTAAGAAAAATAAATTACTGTCTCATGCTTATTATAGGAAAAGACAGGTATATTGGGGTCTCATTAAATTTAGTCCAAATAATTGTGTAAATTAAAGGAAATGGAAACGGGATTGGCTTGACTCAACGTTAAGGTTTAACAATAAGCATAAAATTTTAGGTTGACGGGACTAATAAAAAACGGAGTGGTGACCACACTGCATTTTGTGTCCAACCTGTGTCTTGGCCCTTACACGCAGTGGCGGCTTTCCTATAGTTCAGGGTGGATAGATGAACACGCATTTCCGAGTATCCACCTTAGGGTGCATAAAAGTAATAAGCCGCAGTGGCCCTGCCGAGAGCATTTAGCTTTTTGTAAATCTTATAGACATGTAAGATACAAACTACCTGCAAACCATATTGTACGAAGTCTCCATTTTATAGATTTTCCCACTAACTAAATCTATTAGTGAGTAGCGGAACTAATGTCAGAGAAATTATTTCTTTCTATTGTAGAATTATACTTAATTATTGGACTAACTTTCACTTTGGCAAAAAAATTTGCAGCCTACCTTTGTCCGTTCTGGTGCCACAAACGCGCAATATAGAGTCCCGTATTTATTTATTTGTTGTGATGAGTTAAATTCCAACTGCACTTTAGGGGAGATACTAAATAAAGCTTATGTTTAAGGAGGAACTATTTGCACTTTTCAGTTTAAAAAAAAATCATTCAAATTATGGAGGAAAATAATAATCCACATAATATAAGAAACCAAGGACATGAAGTATTAAGACGTGTCATCAAGAGAGTATTTCTTGTCAGGTAAACATTTATTTATCAGTTTAGTTTCTCTATTCAGTAAATATTCAGTAGGCTGTTCTTATTTTAAAATCGTTTTCAAACTCATTCGTATTGAGGATGTAAATAAAAACGTCTCTTCCTTACTTTTATATTTACACATACATTAGACCTTTACAATTACATTTACTAATTCCACTTTTACAACAGTTTTAGCCAGTTATTCTAATTTGTCATTTATTTTTCCTATCATAGGGAGGGACTAGGGTAGGTCAGGATTGCAATTCATTTTTGTTAAAAACACGATAACGTTTCAATCTTGGTCTCACAATCGTCTTTATAAACCCTTCAATATTATGAGTTTAGAGTTCCGTAGTCTCCATGGCTGCCCGCTTCATGAGTTCGATCTGTCGGAACAAGTCCGGGTCTTCGGCCACAGCATTTTCATCTAGCGAGTCCCGCTCAGAGTGCCCGCTGCGTTGCTCGTGGCTCCAGTCGTCGTCGTAAGCGCTGAGCCAGATCGGGTTTGAGCCGACGCTGCTGTGCTTGTTCGTGTTGGGCACGCGGGCGGCTTGCAGAGTGCAGTTGCGGGCCACGGGTGATGCTGGGTGAATAATAATTAATTATTACGGGTTTACGTTTAAAACAATAAAAATGCAATCCTAAACTTAAGATACTAAAATGACACAGGAGCGTAGTTAGTACCAGCTCTGTATATTGTGATGTTTAATTGTATCAAGTAAGTAATCGTAATAAAACTTGTTCAGTGCTCATTAAGAAAAAAAGTAAATACAAGATATAAATTATTCTACTTCGAACAAATTTGCAGTAAGTACTGGGTGAGAGTTACGACTTCAAGTAACCAAACAACAGATCACTAATTTTTTTATCACTCACAATAAGCCGGTGCAGTCGCGGCCTTCAGTTTCCTAGTATAGTCCGCCCGCTGCGACAAACAAGTGGCTACTGTCAACGCCAGCATCGCGCCTAGAAGTAGCGCCGTCCACACGAGCCACACCACGGTCTGCTGCGAGGACCGGGAGGCGGAGAGCAGCGGCAGGGCTTGGGCGGGCTGCGTGTCGATCACGTTCAGTTCCTGGGGGGGATCGAGAATGAGGGAATGGTCGATGACGTTCAGTTCCTGGGGGGGGATCGAGAATGAGTGAATGGTTGATGACGTTTAGTTCCTGGGGGTAAGATCGAGAACGAGTGAATGGTCGATGACGTTCAGTTCCTGGGGGTAAGATCGAGAATGAGTGAATGGTCGATGACGTTTAGTTCCTGGGGGTAAGATCGAGAATGAGTGAATGGCCGATGACGTTCAGTTCCTGGGGATATAGATCGAGAATAAGTGAATGGTCGATGACGTTCAGTTCCTGGGGGGTGATAGATCGAGAATGACTGAATGGTCGATGACGTTCAGTTCCTGGGGGGTAACAGATCGAGAATGAGTGAATGGTCGATGACGTTCAGTTTCTGGGGGGTAACAGATCGAGAATGAGTGAATGGTCGATGACGTTCAGTTCCTGGGGGGTAACAGATCGAGAATGAGTGAATGGTCGATGACGTTCAGTTTCTGGGGGGTAATAGATCGAGAATGAGTGAATGGTCGATGACGTTTAGTTCCTGGGGGTAAGATCGAGAACGAGTGAATGGTCGATGACGTTCAGTTCCTGGGGGGATCAAGAACGAGTGAATGGTCGGTGACGTTTAGTTCCTGGGGGTAATCGATCGAGAATGAGTGAATGGTCGATGACGTTCAGTTCCTGGGGGGGATCGAGAATGAGTGGATGGTCGATGACGTTCAGTTCCTGGGGGCGATCGAGAATGAGTGAATGGTCGATGACATTCAGTTCCTGGGGGGTATAGATCGAGAATGAGTGAATGGTCGATGACGTTTAGTTCCTGGGGGTAAGATCGAGAATGAGTGAATGGTCGATGACGTTTAGTTCCTGGGGGTAATCGATCGAGAATGAGTGAATGGTCGGTGACGTTCAGTTCCTGGGGGGGATCGAGAATGAGTTAATGGTCGATGACGTTTAGTTCCTGGGGGGTAATAGATCGAGAATGAGTGAATGGTCGATGACGTTTAGTTCCTGGGGGGATATAGACCGAGAATGAGTGAATGGTCGATGACGTTTAGTTCCTGGGGGTGTAGTTGGCGAGTTAATAAATTGTAACTTGGTTGGAGAAGTAAGCTTATGTTTAAAAAAGTTATCAGGCATCGATTTTAAGAAAGAAAATATTGCACCTTAAACAAAATTGTTGCAAAGGATCGCCACGCATTTTTTTTTAATTCATAGGAAAAAATTGATAATAACCACCAACTCGTAACAATAAATTAGCTAATAACGTCAATTGTTTATTTATATATAGTTAGAATGTCTTTTATACATATAATTTAAATGTCAGTAACTTAATTGTGCGTAAGTGTGAGTTAAAATCTGTCCAATGTATTTATACCTAGTAGTAACGAAATAAGAACATAACAAAAACAAATTAATTACCTTAAACAGATCATCCAACTGCTCTACATTCTTATCTAAAAGCCTCAATACTTCATCCACTTCCAAAACCGAGTGATCTTGTCCGTTCACCAAATGCAGATACAAATCCGTCTTCGTATTATCCACAGAACCGTCTTTATTCTCGTGTACCCTCAAATCGTCAATATTTACAACAGATTCGGTAACATTGGCCAATTTCTGTCGGAATATTTGTATTTTGTGCCGTATTTCGGAAGGATGTGAGCGTAGAACGAAACGCACTCTTTGGTCCTCGCGTAAGAGGTATATGAAAACGTGGGATGTGTCTTGGAGACCTGCTGAGTCGTTCGCTAAAACCTATAAGGATAAAAAAGAAAATATAACATAAAATAATAACATTAATGTATCAATGTTAATTATAGACCAACTACATATAATGATAACTAAAGGAGAGAATTATGGAACAGGGAGTTTATGTAGAATCGTAAGCGTAAATTTGCCAGTGTCCAAGCTTGCTAAATAAGAATATTAAGACATATATTATTAATCTACTTTTTATAAAAAGAATAGAACACGAACGTAGTAAAAGACACGATTATCTAAATTATTATTACGAATTTCGGAAGTGCAAAGAAACTGCATAAGTAAATAAGAATATTTTAACAGTTACCTTGAAATCAAAGTACCCTTTCATTCCTTTCTGCGGGTCAAAGTTGAGTGATATCGCCCCAGTCTCCTTGTTAACTAGAAACGGTGAAACTGAGAGGTTCTCTAAACCTTCAGTTAGAGTTTGTTTCACATCGTCCATTAGGTAGTAGGAGATCTTCGCGTTTGCACCCTCGTCTAAATCTATGGCCTGGTCAAAAATATTAAATGCTGAGACGATTTTTATTAACGTTAACTGTGACAAGTAATCATGTATTATGCAAATAGGTTTTAAATTTTGATGAAAATTAATGAGGAATAAACGTAAAAAAAGAAACGTATTATTCAGTCAGTAATAATAAAAATACATACACTATTTCCTTTACAACAAGCTTAAGCCAGGTATCATTAGTAAATGTTCTAAATATTTTTTTATGTATACTATCTTCTCTATCTATATCTATATATGCATCTTACTTCACTTATAGCAGTTTTAATTGTTTTAACTACCTATTTGTTCTTCACTTACTTAATTAGAGAAACAATATGAAAACAAAAGCTAAACAAACCTTAATATTCATAAACTCGACACCGAAATCAGCGTCTGTAGTAACTCCGCCAGTAAATATATTACTAATGAACCTCGGTGCATTATCGTTAACGTCATTCACTGAAATATGAACTTTCAACGAGCTTATGACGTCATTTGCTTCGGAATAATTCGGTTTGGAAACGCAATCTTCGGTAGCTAATACAATGAGGGTATAGCTCGGTGTCTGTTCGCGATCCAGTGGCCTTAAGGTTATTAACCTGCAAAGTAATCTATTTTTACACTATCTGAGTGATTATTATTGGTGTGTAACGTGACGTCTTTTTGGGATAAAAACTTATTAACTGTAATTAGTAGGGCATTGACATTTGTGTGTAACATTTTTAATGCATGTGTGTTAAATAAAATTAGGATGTGTCACTCGATTTCATCACGTCAGAAAACGAATCATTTATCAAAACCATTCATACATAGGACATTTTTAAGGTTCAGAAAAAAAAACTATTGAATTAGAGATTATGTTTTTTTTCAGTATTAAGCTTTAGATAACCTGTGTAAACCAATAACTTACTTATGCGTCCGTCGATCCACCGCAAACATCCCCTCTTCATTCCCCCCCACGATATAATAGCACACCGGCAATATAGGCTCATCTCCTCTATCTATAGGGTCCCTTTCTATCACGCTCGGGAGGTAAGACCCGAATTCCTTCGAGTTTTCGGTGATATTTAGATATATGTGTTTGTTAGGGAATCTAGGGCGGTAATTGTCGACGTTTTGAACGTAGATAGTGAGGTCTAGGTCAGTGCTGAGGGGAGTTGGCAGGCCCAGGTCATAGGCTTCGATGCGGAGCTGGGAAAACAAATGATAATAACAATCTTTATTTCCTTACACACAGTTATGAAACATAGATGAGGTATAGCAGGAAAGTAATATTACAATACTTAAAAGATTAAAAAAAAGAAGTTAGTAGGTACCTAATATGCTTGCTGAAGTAGCTACGCAAAGTGTGAAAACTTAATAAGAGAACATGACAATGTGAATGCCAAAAGGTTTTCTAGTGTGTTTGAAAATATATAAAAAAGGTTTTTTTCTTAAACGTTACAAACCAAGTTTTCTTGATTAAACTGGTGTTGTCTTAAATGAACTTATGTAGTTGTTCAAGTATCTGCACATATTTATAAAAGTTAGTTTATAAAATAAACGGTGTATTTCATTATTAAATGAATAATGACCTGATAAGTAGTTTGTTTATCTCTATCCAACGGTCTGGTAGTTCTGAGACCGCCACTAGTCGCGTGAACTGTGAACCACTTCCAAGCACCGGCCGCGTCTTGTTTAATCCTGATTTTAATCAAATATATTAAGAAATTATATATTAAAAAAAAAACTTTATATATTTGAGACAATTTATTTTAAACGTACCGATATCTAACAGCTCCGTTGGGACCGATATCTGCGTCAATGGCGCGTACTTCTACGACTGTTGTGCCTATCGTTGCATTCTATGAAAAAAATATGATTATTTAATTTAAATAAATAAATTGAATATGAAACAAAAAGGAATAAAAAAATCTTAGACTTATGCCCGTTTGCACCAACCTCAACTTAGGCTTGTCTTAGTTAGGAAACACCTAAGCTTAGGTTCAACCTATCTTAACAAACGGTTTGCACCAACAGCCCGGTCGTAACCGTGTCTTAAATTAGGCATTGCCTAGCAAAGTGAATGATTGAACGAATGAAAGATTGATTGCCTATGGTTTTTTAATGTTTTTTTAGGAATGTGAGGCAGATGAAGAAAATTTTACTGGAAAGTTTTAGACTGGTGCCGGAATTAGGTATTAGAAATTAAAGAAGTAGAATCAAAACTAAGCCTAAACCAGCAAATAGACTTGCAGCAATGAGAATAAGGGTAGAGCAAGAAAAAAATCCCTTATAAAAATCAACAAAAGGCACAAAATGCATTTGCATATTATAAAAATGGAAAAGAAAAAAATAAAAACCGTATTGGGAAGTTTATTAAAAAAAGCTTCAGGTTAATATTTTTTAAATAAAGATACATTATTTATTTACACAGTAAAACAGTATTGTGCACAGTAAAACAGACTTCTCCCATCTAAGGCATTTGGTAGTATCCCAATGTTAGTAATTTCGTTTTCAATATGACCAGCCTGAATCCAATAGTTGAGAGACTCTTCACACAATTCTTCTGGAGCAGCGGGCATATCATCATTCAAATCTACACAAATGTTATGCAGGATGCAGAAAGCTATTCAGCAGTTTGATCCAAAACCCACAAAACCGTGCTTTTGCACATCCGGTATCTTTTCAAAGTCCACGTCGTCGTAATTTTCAAAAGGATTTGGTCATGATCTTACGATACGAGGCATGCTGATCATTATGAAAGTCCACTTCTTCTAAAAATCAAGGACATCTAATACCTACTTCCTTTGTCATGATGCAAAAAGCACTACAGCACTTATTAAACTCCTCAAATTACAAATTACACAACAGTTCTCAACACAACAGACAGAAACTACTCGGTATAACCTCAAAACCAGCTCAAAACAAACATTTATTTGACACTTGAAACTTAGGCGTTTCTTAACTCCTTAGGCATGTCATAAACGGGCTCCTAAAGTTAGGAAATGCCTAAGTGAGTTTAGGAATGACCTAAGGTTGGTGCAAACCAATTTTTCGTTAGGAGTTGCTTAAACAAGTTAGGCAAAGACTTAGGATGTTCTTAAGTTTGGTGCAAACGGGCATTAGTGACTAATGCCCGTTTTCACCAACGTTCCCTAAAATTTAGGGGATACTTAAAAATTTTCAAAGGCCTATAAAATAACTGTTTGTAGCTTTATTAATTATTTATAAACTAAAATTTACTGTCAGTTTATATTTTCATATACCTAGAAAATTTTTTTGCAAAATATTTACATTTAGGTGACGGTGGTGAAAACGGGCATTATTCCCTAGTAGTTATGATATAGGCGTTTGTAATATTTTAAGTATCCCCTAAATTTTAGGAGACGTTGGTGAAAAAGGGCATTACTGGTTGTGAAACTAGAAACAGTTTTTTTTAATTATAAACTTCTATTCAATTCAACTTTATTGGTTTCATGCTTCATGCTAATTAATTTATTGGGGGAAACATCGCGAGAGGTCGCACATTGACAAATTTTATCTCAGTCCCTCTCGCTATTCAAAAAAGATGGGCATATTCATCTAATCGTACATATATAAGCTGTAATTACTAACTTACCTCGGGTACTTTAATAGTGACATTCTGCGGCGGGTGCACAAACACCGGCGCGTGATCGTTGTAATCGGTAACACACAATCTCAGCTCCCCGCTAACAACGTTGCTCGGTGTTCCCAAATCTTTAGCCTCCACTTGTAGTGTGTAGTTCCCGAAGCGATCCTTTAGCGATTGCCGAGCGAATAATTTGCCTGTATTGGCATCACCGCCGACTTGCTCGAATCGGAACAGATCTGAAATTAATGGTAATAATTGAAGTAAAGGAATAAGTATTTTTAGGAAATAAGTCTTATTTATTACATATCATGATAGTCAGTCTATGAAATTTTGAAGTTATAAATACTGGAAAAAGGAACGCGGGACTCCGAGCATTACGCGACTGCGCTCTGAGATTAATGCTAGGAGGCCCGCGTTCCTTTTTCCAGTATTTATAACTAAAAAATTAATAAATAAGCATTTATAATGCAAAATTAAAAGTAAAATCTCAGTCTATGAAAGTTTGGAGGAAAACGTATATTAAAAATTGTGGCGACGATAAATATTCAATTCCTCTAAATTGACTCGATTCTTTAAAAATGACTTACCATATCCCTTCCCGCCCACTAAATGGAACTGCACCCTTCCATTAGGGCCACTATTATCGTCCGCGTCACTCGCGACCACACTCGCTATCGCTTCGCGGTGGTTGTGGAACTCCGTGATTGTGACGCAATCCTCAGGTAGGTGTAGAATTGGGGCGTTGTCGTTTACGTCCTCTATGATTACGCTGTAAGAAAACATTACATGTAGGAGGAAGCATTGATGAAAGATACCGACTGCAAAGCAAGCTTAGGTTGTTAAGTGTAGTACTTTTCTAGCTCGGTCAGAAATTCAATGGTAAAAAATAAACGAAAAAGTTAAAGTCGTTTATAAATTGCAAAAGTTAGTCACGATAATAATCTATCAGCATTTACTACCGAACTTATTCTTACTTTTAGATATGATTGGAACATCCAGAAAGCCAGCGGCTACAAAACAAACTTTAAAAACAATACCAGTGTCTGTTAATCAATGAAAGCAATCCTTCAATGGTAAAGTACTCACACAATCTGTTTGAAGGCGTTCCTGCTCTCTCCACTAAGGTAACCGAACTGGTAATTGTCCCACGCTTCCACCACCAGGTTGTATGAAGATTGTGTTTCTCGGTCCAACCAGTCAGATACTGTCAGCGCGCCCGTGTCGGGGTTTATTAGGAATTTACCCTACAATAAATGCATTTACTGTTGTGTGACATGTTTTTACTGACATTCATAACTTTATTCTGCTATTATTAAATAACTTTTCAACTAATTCTGTTAATTTAATTTGAAAAATAATGACAAAGAGAATGGTGAGAGGGTAGACATTTTTCCTGGGATAAACTGTTTTTTTAACACTATAATTTTAATATCTACATTTATTTTTGCTAGCCGCTAAGATGTAAGAAATTGCTTGAAGTATTTAGCTGGTATATTATTCTTTGGTTTAGTTTATTATAGACTATAAATAAATGTATCAAATCATATTATTTTAGAAACGATTCAAAAAAGGTCTGATTGTTACCTGTGTAGACATTCTGTCGAGAAGGTATGTAATTTTCCCAAATTCCCCTGAATCTGCATCTTTAGCGACGATATTAGCTATAATGGTTCCAGGTGGAACATCCTCTTTTATTTTATACTCAAACGCCGTTGACTCAAAGTACGGGTTATTATCGTTTTCATCAAGCACCTAAATACAAAAAAATAGTTGTAGTCATACAACCATTTATATATTTTATTTTATAATATGATTGAAACAAATACCTGAATGCATAAATCAACAACAGAATATCTAGGCGGAACTCCGCTATCAAATGCTTTTACTGTGACGTTAATCCAAGAATACTGTTCATGGTCTATTTTGTTTGCAACAACTATTTCACCAGTTGCGTTCTCTAAATATATTAGTTTCATTAAATCTTCGTTACCTGCAAATATATATTTTTTATAAAGGAAGTAATGTAAGGGAGCTAAAATAATACCTTGTTGTACACCCCACTGACCTTCAAGGAAATACGTCATAGTGCGATTTTTATCAGCGTCATCAGCTACAATGTTGACTATATTGGCCCCATTTTTAGAGTTTTCTGTTATAGACGCTTTGTAAAATGGTTTTCTAAACTTTGGGTTGTTGTCATTTTCATCTTTTATGTTTACGGTGAGTGTTGCTGAAGCTGTTTGAGCTGGGCCACCATCAATAGCTGCCATATCTTCTACTGTTAGTACTAGTTTTATTGTTTCGATCTTTTCTCTATCTAATAACCTATAATACATAATAAAAATTTGATAAACTTTGCCGCTTAAATTTTTTCGTACTTATGTTTATTCTTTTTCCAACTTACCGTAATATTCGTAAAGTGCCATCAACAGCGTTTAAATCGAACATGGACAGAAAGTCGTATTCCGTTACAGGCACTAAGATACCTTCTTCGTTCCTGGCGGTGCTAGCTTGCTTGTTTATAGAATATCTCAACACGGGCTGGTCGTCCGGATCGTACGCTTGGGCACGAAATATAATAGTGCCAACCTGATTTATGAGAATAAAAACTTGTATTGATTATATAAAAAAGGAGAATTTAATAAAGTTTTAAAATTTGTGCTATTGTTTATTCGTTTTAAAAGTAGTAGTACTAGTTCTTTAAACACATAAAAAGAATCAATAAGCTTATTTTTAGGTGAGTTTATATGCTCCAAACGGTTCGGGTAATATTACACATGGTTCTGCGGGCCACGCAGTCAAGTGTCTAGTTTTTTTAATTTCAAACTATTGATATCCTATATATACTGAACTAATTTCAAAAATTGTTTCACCGGCAGAGAGCTACGTTACCGAGAGTGACAAACTATACGCGGGCAAACAAATGATAAATGAATTATTAATGCTAACCTGCGTATTCTCAACGACGCTTACACCTCCGGGTTCCACAAACACCGGTGGTTTGTTGTTAACATCCACGATACTGATGTTAACTAACACGGCCGCACTCAACTGCTGGTCGCCAATACCTCCGTCTAACGCCACCTGGAAGATTTTATTAATTAAAATAAGCTTAACGACGAGCAATAAGCCCAACTTATCTGTGCTGATGGAATTTTGTAAATCTATCTTTTACCAAATAAGTCCTATTTATAGATTTTCTTAAAGAATACCTACAGTTATGCCTAAAATGTTAAGGTTAGTAAACTAAGAGTAATAGAGATAAATAATATTTTAACTATGAGTTAAAAATGCTATTATAGTCAAGAGGTTAAGCATCAATGGAGTCAGTAGGTTACCCAATTAAAAAAAACAACTTTTTCATTCACATTTTATTAATCAGGCAGTACATAACTTACCACAGTAAGTGTGTACCGATTGCTCTTCGGATTGGTCTTATCCGGGTCTAGACTGGATCCGTTGGCGACAGATACCACTCCAGTTAGCGAGTCGATCACAAACTTGTCCTGAGCGCCTTTCTGTATGCGGTACACTACACGATTGTTGGGGGACGACCCGTCTGCGTCTCGGGCTTTTACCTAGGGAGATAGTGGATTTTTCATAAATATTGGTTGGATAGGTATATAATTATAGTTTAGAACTTGATTGATTCATAATTAGTCTATAGGTTGGGCCATGTTGCAAAGTGAATTTAGGTATAGCTCGGACAGCGAGAATAGTTATTTTACTGTACACCAAATAAAGAGACAAATTTTTGTAATGTTGAAACTTTTTTTACATATTTTTAACATATAAGTTTGTTTGAATTAAAGTGAGGTGACGAGGTACGTTTTTTAAACGATCTAAAATATTTAAGTCTACATCAGCGCTATCTATTTCTTAATTTACTCTCACCTTTTCCCGAATCAACACAAAGAAAAGTTTGAATTATTTTTTAAATATAATAAACGCGTAATAATCCATTTTATTTAGAAACACTAACTTTATTTATGAGTATATTCCGAGTTAATAAGTAAATCACGTGGAAACTCATACCTCTAGTACGCTGGTGCCGCCGGGCATGTCCTCGGGGATGGATCGCTTGTAGATCATCTGTTGGAACAGCGGCGCGTGGTCGTTCACGTCCTGGACGTAGACCGTCACCGGGACTGTGGACGATAGAGAGGGCACGCCGAAGTCTCGGGCTCGTATCTAAGGCGAAATGAAAGAGAGAATTAAAAACTTTTTTTGTTAAAGAATTGTTCTTGAAAAAATATAAATTATAGTAAGTGTGAAGAAAGAATAAAGGGGAAAATTTGAAAGAAAGGAAGGAGGAAATTATATTAAATAAATTACGAGCTCTTAAAAATATCTGTCAAAAGTAAACTTATTCTAATACAGTCCGAGTTATACTTGATTTTATAACAAACCAAACTTATTTTTTACCAGACTTACAGTTAATTGTATAGGTCGAACATTTGTATTATCGCCCGCTATTTGTTCGAAGTCGAGTCCACCAATCGGCGTCAAGATCCCCAAATTGGGATCTATCGTGAAATTCTGTCTATAATCTCCACCAACAATCGAATATTCTATATGACTGTTCTTTGTTCCATTCAAGTCTATGTCTCTTGCTTCTAGCATTAGCGGATTCTCGAATTGTTTCTCGTTCTCGATTAATCTCGCTTCGTATTTGTTTGCTAGGAACATCGGAGCATTGTCGTTTACGTCTTCGATGTTAATGATAAGTTGTGCAGTATTCCGGTTGCCCCTACCAAGGTCATCACGAGCCTCGACAGTGAGATAGTGACGAGATATAAGCTCTCGATCGAAATTGTCTCCGCCGGCTTGCTTCACTGTTATGACGCCTGATATTGGGTTTAGGTTGAGTCTGCAAATATAAACAAGGACTTAACTTGAAGGAAAGTTGGTCAGAATTCAATGTTTCGTGAACAAGTCCGCCAAAATTACACCATGGCGAAGCGTGAGCGGGTCTCTAGTAACTAATATGAATAATGCTTAAATAGTTTAAATTCTAATTATTTTTAGGTTGACTTACAGGTTAGCAATGCTTCCACCAAGACTGGTATACCGTATGCCCCTAGTACCAAAACTGTCTGAGTCTTGATCCAAAGCTTGCACCCACGCCACGGTTGTACCAATACCACAGTTCTCAGGAATAGACACCTTATACAGTGACTCGGTAAACTCAGGGAAGTTGTCGTTTTCATCTCTTATATGGACTGTTATTGGTACTACACTGTAATACAACACAATTCGATTTCAAAACAAATATTTAATAGCCATAGGCAGGTTTTAAGTTAGACAAAGTAGGAATACACTTACAATTATGATTCAATACAATATGAAGTACTTTTCATTGATAATATTCATTGTCTTCGAATTTCTCACAGTTTCATTGTTTTAATAAATGAAATAAAATACCCAATAAAATAATACATACCTCATTTTAGGATCTTTGGCAACAATTTCTTTGGCGACTAGAGTAAAATTCATGACAGTTACCATTTCATAATCAAGAATTGATGGATCATTGACCCTGATCAGGAATGATGCTTCATTAATACCTTTGAATGGTGTAACATCAAAAACACCATTGTCATTTTCTAGATACAGCTCAAATGTTCCATTTTTGCCCTAAAAAGGATAGTATTGTAAGTCCTTCTATATAAAAAATATATAATTCTATACTAAGCCATGATCAATGCACTTTAAAAGTATTTTTTTTGGGGTTTGAAATAAAAATTAGGAAAAATAATTTCATCATTTTTATAAGTTTATGACAATGATGTTGTTCGTGAAGTGTGTTTAAATTCTCATTTTTTTTAATGAAATGCATAAGCACATTCATCAAATATTTCTGGTGTATCTTGCTTGTCAACTTAACTTACTAAGCCTTTCTTTGCAGCTTATTTTTAGTTGTAATAAGGTAAAAATAAACAAAAATCTCTACCTGATCATAGTCAAATACTTCTGGTAAAGCATCCTGCAGGAATGTAATTGGTGTATTCTGTTGTGCATTCTCTAAAATCTCCCCAACATATCTGGGACTGCGGAACCTTGGAGTTTCATCATTGATATCCGTTATGATTACTGTCACCTCGGTGGTGACACTTGGCATGGGCGATACGGCTCTGGAATCCTCTGTTGCCTGATGTAATAAAAACTATTGTGAGAATCTTTGGTCATAAATTTAAGCCTACTTTTCATAGCAATAGTAGCTTCAGTATCAACTATTTAATTTAATTTTCATATTTCCTTACCAAAATTTCCAAAATATAGGCTCCATTGCTATTCTGAGGATTCTCTCTATCCAGTTGGCTGACAGTGTATATGATTCCAGAGCTACTGTCAATGTCAAAGTGGTCCTCACCACCTGATATGATGCTGTAGGATATTCTGTTGTTGATCCCACGGTCGCCATCGATTGCTCGCACTAAAACATTAAAAATAAAGTACTTAAGCTATCTTACACTGAATGAAAAAGTAGTAGTATTTAGTATTCAAATTCAGTTGTTGTGAAAAACTAAGGAAGAAGGTACCTACTAAGTAAAAATCTTTCAATAATTTTTAAAAGTTTCGAAAACTTACCTTGCAAAACAGATGTTCCGATTGGCGCATCTTCACTTATCCTTGTGACAGGACTGGCCACAACGAACTCTGGTGGCTGGTCCTCTACGTCTTGAACCTTCACTAATATAGCTGCAGTTCCAGTATTTACCCTGCCTTGGTTGGCCCGGTCTACAGCCAGCACCCGAAGCTGGTATAGCGATTTGCGCTCATAGTCTAATGAATTTGTGAGGCGAACGACACCTTTACCGTTCACTGTTTGTACTGCAAAGTTGTCCACATCACCGTCAAGTTCTTGTAAGTGGTAAAGAACCTGAAGGAATGAAATAAAATGATAAATCCGTTTGGTTTGGTTTCATATTTTGCGATTGTAAACAAACAAAACAAACATAATATGTCACTGTCAATGTCTTTAATGTTCCTTTTTTTAATGGCAATAGAACCAACTTAAGTTTTTTATTCAAGAATTATTCTTAGTTAACTTACTTGACCGTATGCTCCTTCATCAAGGTCTGTTGCTTCTACAGTTGTAAGTACTCCTGGAGGCGATCCCTCTTTTACTGTGATCGCCGAAGGATATGGCTTAAAAATTGGTTCGTTGTCATTTACATCTTCTACTAATAAGAGAAAGCTCTGCGTTATGTAGTTGCCCTCTCCTAAATGTCCATCAGTAAGGGTAAGTACAAATGAGTATTCATCACGAACCTAAAATTAAATAATAATAGTAAATAAAATATACACCTAAAAATAAGTTAGTGTAACTCTTCCTGAATTATTACTTAAACTAGTTTTAAATCTGAATCGAGATTTTAATTCGGAATGTTAAAAGTTACTTACTTCTCTATCTAATTCCTTAATTAAATAAATATTAGCTTCGTTGGACGAAATGGCTTCTAATCTAATAATATCACTACCGAGTTGATCTCGAATGCCGAATCTGAGCGTGTCGCCATCAGGGTCAACGCCTCGCAGTCGGTATATCAAACTGCCTGAAATTTAAAAGTAGCGGTTAGTGAATTCGTAACAAGCATCTGCTAGAATATTAAAGCTGCCAATTTGCAAGTAAGAATTTAATGCGGTTTCCATGGGGATATCGTAAAATTAGGATACTATGGAATGGAATCAACAGCCTCAATAATGACATACTTATCATACTTATACAAAAAAAATATTAACAATTTCAATTATTCAACACATCGTATTTCGTTTACATGTTTCTTTTTTAAACTTAAAGACACCCGTTTTCTTTACTGTTACCAAATTGTATGTTGATAAATGTTTGGTTAAGTAATATTTTTTAATAATTCGATAATTATTTTCTAAGTTATGCATATTTTGCGTTTCGTATCTACTCATTAATCTGACGATTCTAACGCGTTAATTACCAGCATTTTAACGCTCAACATTTCTGGGACCTGGATGGGGCCTTAAGTAATATCTGTAGGTATGAACTTTTAAATAGAACCTTTACGTAGATATTAATAGTGTGTGGGTGCTTTGTTCACCCACAGTTAACATAACTGAGCTAAAAACATAAAGAGTTATTTGCTTATCTAACATTACTCATACGGCTTCCCTCCTGTTGGCTATTAGTTGTCTTGGTAGCACCACTTTTAAAGACACCTTTTTAAAACCGTAAGGGAGGAAGCTATTGATTACAAAAGTTCTGTCCTTTTCTCTCATTAGTATTAACTTGGCGTTCCCCTAGTTTTTGTTGGCATGAGCATGAGTCATGGCTGGTGGTAATTTCCGCCTGTCAGTCTTATGTTACGGTTACGGTGCATTTGGGTGCATCCTGAACGAATTTGAAAATGGTTCTAATGGCGTAGGTAGGTACTATAAATCTAGAACGAAATGTATGAGGTACTATCTAAAGGATTATAAATAATAAATAAATCTCCAGACTAACACACCAATTGTGTGGCCCTATGGTAAGCGCATTAAGCGCTTGTGATATAGGCACCACACAATGGGCTAGGGGAGAACCTAGTTACACCGATACGAGCCAATATCGAAAAACCATTTTAACGAAATTTACCCGACCCGGGGATCGAAACCGGGACCATACGCTTAGCAGTCCGGTAAATATACCGCTGCACCACAGAGGTCGTCTTAAGGATTGCAAGATAATACTTACCAACTGGAGTATCAGGTCCTTCTTTTAACCTAACCACAATTTCTGACTGGCCATCTATAAGAAACCGAGGAGGTCGGTTTGCAGCTACTCCTTGGAGGAATATTAGTAAGAGAGGAAAGATCCATTGATGGTGGAAGGATTTTAATCGGACTTTGTGTGGACTGCGGTTTGGGTCCGAAGGGTGCATTTCTAATGATCACCTGTGGGAAATTCATAAATTATACACTACTAAATTTCTTGATCCAGATGTTGTAAGTAGTGTCACAAGCGAAAGTTCAATAAAAACAACATTGTTGAAACTAATTACACTGTATCGTGGTAAAATAGCTGTTAGGTTGGTGTTATTCTAATAATAGGTACCTGTAACATTGGAACTCCTTATAATTTAGAACAATGCTCATTTTCAGGGTTTTCTTCGCACGGTTTCACCGTGGGAGCTGAGGGCGCGGTCTGGCGGTGAAAGTTTGAACTTCTGAAGTCTCTGAACCTTACTGCTCTGTATAAAGAAAGTGTCAACCTCTGAACGTAAACTTCTTTGTGACGATAATAGCTTCACAATAGCGGCAAAATTGTCTGAAACAAAACAAGTTAGAGCTAATTTGGAGCTGTTTAGTAAAATTAGAAACGTATGACAACAATATTATTTTACTTTCTAACGTGTGGAACAAATAATGTAAGAAAAATAGTAAATAGTACCTAACTGCATAAGTAAATTTTCGATTTGGACTTCTAAATGACGTTACGTCGGGAAGTAAATATTAAAGACGTAGAAATAAGTTTATGCGATCGCGAAAATTCACTAATGTTCATCGTAGATATACCTATCAGATTTTCTTATATGCTGCAATGACTATGCAAATAAGTACCTACCCATTTCAAAATTCCTTCCTTGTTAAAATATTATTACAAATTTATTTTACCTGTTACATATTTATTTTTAAATGCGTCAAATGCATTTATCAGCGCCTAAAGTAACCACGCTTTCATGTTAGACCTACTTTTCGGGAATTAATTAAATGTTTGTGTTACAATCAAATTGATACAATTTACTTTCACATAAGTGGGTTCTGTCATTAATAAAAACATTAAAGTTTTGTATTTTGGAAGAAAGTTTTGACGAATTTCTTGGGAGGAAGTAAAAAAATGCCTATCAGATTAATAAATTATTACCTTATAATCTGGTTTATAGTTTCCGTTTTAAACCAGATTTAAATGTGTCATTTGAAGACTACACACCTAATTGCTATTGTGTGACTAGCTTACGCCAATAACTAACCTATTTTATCGAATTACTCACTAAAAAGTCCACGTATCTAGTCTGTGACACAAAAAGGGTATTGTATCTAAACGCAACCTAATAACTTTAATGACCTTTTTCCTCTGCCCTAGATCAATTAAATGTGTGTATAAAATTCCTGTATCGAGATATTGATCAAAAGCCATAAATTAAAAGCCATGTGTGTGATGGTATGGGTACCTATCTCTGTGCTAGTAGGTTATCTTATAGGAAACAGTGCGTGTCAGTAATTTCGCTACGTTAATCTCAAATCTTAACGAGTGCTAATGGGGATGAAGAAAACGAAACTTATTCACAAGTTATTTGGTACTTTTCACTTGTTTTTGGATACCTAGGATTTTAAATAAACGTGGCAATATTAATATATTTACAATAGGGAGAATTAAAGATATTAAATGGACTGATGCACTTAGGTCTTGAGTTTTTTAAGGTGGATTTACTTTCAAACTGGAATGCACACATCACTGTATATTGTTGATTATAGGTAAAAAAGTACACAATCAATCGGTAAAAGCATATACTTAATACAGGCTTATTACCCGCCAGGTGCTTTTCTAAAATTGTCGCTCTCTACCCACTAGTCCTGTGTATTGAATGTGTATAAAAACTATTAACACTCTAATTAATGATATATGATGATAACTATACATCTCTGTTTTTGCGTGTATGTAAGTAGTTATTGCGGTTAGCCACTTATTAACCGCACAACTGATCTTATTTTTGCTTAAATTATAATGCATAGATTTTGTATCATTTATATACATAGGTAGGTTAATAATATTTCTCCTCCAGACATTTTTATTCTTACGAAACATTAAGGCGAGTACGTGTTGCAAATCTTAATTAATAATAAAAAAAGTCGCAGGTGTTACATCAATCTTTTCATTGAGCCAATTAAATGCGGTCCATTCGCACGAAGCTAACAAAACAATAGACTGTTACGTTAAAAAAATAATTAAAAATGTCGACCTCGCGCCCTTTGCCGGATGTGTGGTTTTAATTAAAAAAGTGTCGTTGACGTTTGACAGTGGCTGTCAAATTTAAACCGCGAAACCGAACTCTACGTTTTTAAAATTAAAACGCAATGTTTAGTGTATCCTGCCAGAACGTGCAGTGATATATGAAACAAAAGAGGCAGCAAGCCGCGAAGGGCAATGACTATAATATAATGGTAGTTAGCATAATCGGAGAGTGACCTTACTTGCGATAATCATAAATCGTCCTTACGCAAAGCAGAAGCAAATTTAAATAACCATGTAACGATTTTTTTATACTTAGAGAAAAACTATGAAGTAAGTATAAACATAGCCATAGACAGATCTTAAATATCCTACTTCATACCAGAGTGTATTTTTATGTAACTTTTTTTGAGTAGATACTCTGCAAAGCATCATTATTTGAATAGAAAGTATGATATGCAAACAACATCTTTAAAATAATTGTAGTCTTTTTCAGCGTGATCATAACGGTAGATAAGACTTAGATTAGGTCGGTTTAGCACCGAATTAAACAAACCGAATTAGGTGATTCACCGTGGGGGCACCAACCTTCAAGAATAAACATGAATTCAAACACCGTAAACTACTGATGAAAGATACATTAGTTTTCATAATTAATTCCATATTGAATCATACTAATATATTAGCTATAAACCCTATGTTATAAACTATATTTGTTTAGCGGTTTAAGTCACTGAATGTGCTGAACATTAATACTCTCCACTTTAATATAGGTACATACCTCGTAAGTTTAGTATACTATACCTTCTATAGGTTCACAACTGGGACATTTTTAAATATAAAAACTTAAGCAGTCTGTACTACAAATAAAGATCCGACCCCACTTAACGCCAATTAAGTAATTATAAATGTAGAGCTTCGGTTTTTAGGTTAAACGGATTAGTATGGCGACAGTTGCTAGTGATGCGAATAATGTTACTAGCGTAGTTAAATCCATTTAACTGACGTAAACCTGGTTTAATATGACATGTACGAAGGTTTATTACTTACTAGTAATTAGAGTAAGCATGTGTGATAGTTAAGAATATGCGTGTTGGTATTTTGAGAGCAGTAGGAAAATTTAACTGTTTATTTTGTCTTAATTATGTAATGTATACCTAATTACGTTTCGTTTACGAAAATTAGGGTCAAGTAACAACTAACAGAATTGTGCTATTTTCATTCATAACTTTATGTTAAGGTATTGATATCCATCATTACATTTAAAAAAAGAAAATACTACGACACCTTATGAAACAAATGCCCCTATTGTGTTTTAGTTTACGCAAGTAACCATAAAAAATAATAGTCCATATTTCAGCACCATTTACCTAATATTTTAGTGTTATACCCACAATAAACATAACAATTTCGTTATAAAACATTTTATTATATTGTTCGTTCAACTAAGTGATCTCTCACGGTTATTCATCTAAGGTTTGAATTATTTCTAAAGATTGTTATTTACTAAGAATCGGAATAAAAACTGGGGATTTAGGTTACGTTATAATATATAAAGTTTTTTCCGGCTATTGTGATTAAGTACTAATGAAAGGTATTATGTTGAAATACTTAATGATAAGGTAAGATATAAACAATGTTTTTTGTTGGAAATATGTGGGTCACAATCATTTATATTAAGAATCATCTCGTAAGGTAGTACTTGTAGTGAATAATAAATAAGGTTGTTTTACGTATTCCGAAGACACACATATTAAATAAGAAATTAACAGCTTAGTTTAACCGTGACTGACACCTTTAACCATGGTCTCCATAAAGTACTTATACTTAACTGCATGCTATCGATACGGTCCATACATCGTTATAACTTTGTTACACACATTTACTAATCAACTATTTTCA
Source organism: Emmelina monodactyla (assembly GCA_916618145.1). NCBI lineage: Eukaryota > Metazoa > Arthropoda > Insecta > Lepidoptera > Pterophoridae > Emmelina > Emmelina monodactyla. The sequence goes on from OU745300.1 coordinate 3,126,472, forward strand.
ATTACATCTCTACCTTGAACTATATACAACCTCCATTCTAACAGGCAATTGTTTTCATACTTTCGCGTTCATCTTCAAATCGTTTTATAATAATACCTTCTGGAGATGATGTTATTACGTGCAATCATCTGCTATAACAAAATGATGTCTTCCAATCGTAAATATGTATTGGTAAAAAACTGTTGCAAGCTGGTTGAAGCGAGGGAAACTTTGAAGTTTTAAGTGCTTGATAACACGCGAAGTTAGTCACGTTACGGTAGCATTCGGGGGCTTAAAAGTTTAGGCATTGGGTGCAGTGAGGAAAAATATTTGGTAGTAGACTTTTATGCAAAGCTTGCCGGGTTTGCATTGCTATTACTCGGCGTACTTTTATCGCCTGTTTACGAGCACTAGATAGGCAGAGTAATTACTTACTTATAGGCCTAACATTTAAAGCCTGTATAGTCTGTCCCTATGATACAGGACTCTAGGTTATGTAACCGATAAAAAAACAGTGACTTCAAAAGAACAAAAAAAAAATTTTTAAACAATATTCGTTACCTAATTACCTACATAAGACATCGACGCGTTGCCTTAAAAAGTACACAAAACAAACAACTTCTTCTTAACAACTAGATATATTAGATACCAGTATTCAGGAACTATAAACGAGTTTTTTGCTGTTCTATGTAGGTCTAGGTATTAGGTACGCGGCCTAGGAAGGAGCCATCCGTACTTGCTTGAATGCTGGGAAGCGTGACATGATGAGTCACTTGTAATGGCGGCGGTAAAATTATAGGAACATACTTAGTTTCAAATATTCGTTTATAGCCTTGGCAAATATTTAAAAAAAAAATCGTAAAAAAAAGTATTGCTATTAAAAAAAAATCGGTAAAGAAATCGGTAATAAAAAATTTCTATAACAACGTATTAAAATACTTACGGTGAACTACTGGCTTAATTGTATTAAAATAGTAATAGAAGCAGGTTCATCAAAATCACAGATTTGAAACATATGCTAAGCATATGCGAAATTGCATGATTTCTCTGAGGGGGTCTAATCAAGGAATGATTTACATTCTAGAGTGTGTATTTAAAGGCGATGTAGGATATATTTAATCTGTTTTCTGATACTGGGTTAATAATAAAGTGAAATAAGGAAATCACCATCTGTTTCAAGCGAAAGCAATCCTAGAGTCAATATTTATGTTATTGACTTTAGGTGTAAATTACCTAAATTATTTGTTTTTTTGACGTTTATATACATTATATAACATATTAAATACTTTTAAAAGTTTCTTGGGTTATTTTCAATAACCATTTGAAGAAAGGGCTAAGTCACACTCGAGGGCTACTGATTTTAGTTATTTATTATGTAAAATTAATCAGATGCTAGAAACACGTAAATTATGGTTATCAAAGTGAAACTACAGAACCCTTATTGATCTATCGCTATCGTCGCTTAGTAATCTCTCGTTAAAGTTAACGATCTCTAAAACAGCCTATTTTTAAAGAGTTTTATGCAAATTAATAGTAGTGGAAGTAGATTTATATTGAACTAGATAAGTTGATGTCATCGATGGGAGAAATCGGAAGATAAGTGCTTTGTGTCTATTAAATATGGCAATAGTGTTTTGCTTGGCACAGACAGCTAAAATTACTATCATAACTTTAGTTTATTTTAAAGTATTTCCAAATCGCTTATAGAAATAGCTAATTATAAATTAAGTTATAAGGATAGTTTTGAATTAAAAAAATCCGGTACAGTACGTCGTTCAAAGACCTTGTATATTTACGTACAATTCATTATTATGTCAGTGCATTTACCTATATCGGTACAGGTGTGAATCAACCACCGTGACGCGCATTAGACCGTGCCACCCCGAGAATCGAACCCGCGATCCCTGCTGCATCCGGTCTCACTTACGATACCATCAAATACCCGAAAATAAACTATTATAAACTTTAAAACAATAGTATTAGAGTTTAATATCGATTAAAAGAAAGTCAACGACGTTTTTGTCAATGTTTTCGCGATGTTCATATTGGTCTATTTTTGTAAAGTGTGAGGTTAACGTAATACTTTCGATTTCTGGATTTATGTAATCGTTTCCTAGTGCACTTAGAATTATAACTTAGTATTATAATGAAATGAGAAATAAGGATTTGTTCCATAAAACATAAGAACTGGGGGACATATATCATTGCATATAATAGCAATGGTAAATAAGGACATCGGTTGGAAAGTAAGCTATGTAATAGATACCTATACTAATAATACAAATTACAGGTGCATGAAATACGGCCAATTAAGTGATGTTGTGAAATGATAGGCATCCCATTTTTTATTTGCTATAGCTAATAGTATTTGTTGTAGCCTTGGTACAAGCTTGAAACGCACACTACATATTATTCTACATAGTAAATAAAAAAATCTGTCAAGTATAAAACGGTTAGAAATTTTTAAGTTCAAAATCAAACTTGTGCGTATTTCTTCAAATTGGAAAAGCAAAGGCATCGAAACAGAACACGCTCACAAGAAACATAGTGTTACATGCGACACGAATACCCTAGGTCTTCATTCAGCATTGTTTACCTAATGTCCCACGATTTCCAGAAAAAACTCGATTACAACAATACAATCGATTTTCTCTGACAATAGCAATCGAATCACCTTTGTATATCGATACTGTGTTGGAGAAATTTGCTTTGCATAAGATTAATCGATTGTTATTCCAAGAAAGATTGATTACTTACTTAGTAACTATTAAAATGGATCTTCTTTAAGTTATTTATTAAAACTAGAAATAAAATAAGAAATAATAAAATTAAGTACACAAAGTTGGCTTTAGAAGTCGATAAATACCTACCTATTACGGTTACGGTACTTACCGCGAATTAAAATAGTAATAATAATAATAAATGTACCTAAAGTTGTTTTAAATTTATTCATGTACTGCCGTATCAATTACTGTTATATTTCATAGGTAAAGGTACTCATGGATAAATGTTGGATACCAATTTCGACAGTCAATTGTTTTCGGAAATTTTCTCCGCTTTCATCGACACATTCGCACTAAATTTAACCGACTCCTTGCCACCATCATTTTTCGAGCCTTTCCTCCGTGGCCCCATACAAAATTCAATGACGCGCTAGTCGCGTCACGGGCCCTCCTAAATGATGACGCACCTAACGCGTCATGGGCCACTGGTGATGTTATTACGCTATTTTAGGCAATTTCAACTAAAATAATACAAAGTGAGACCTGTTATTGTTTGTTTTGTTTCATTTATTAGTTTAGTGTATTTAAAAGTGTCGATCTACATGTTTTATACGAGATGGAAGGTATGTTATAGATTTCCACCATTGGTTGTCAACCTGTGGGAAGTATTTTATCGCAAATCAAAAATCTTCCGTTTTTACATCTAAACTATTCATTGGTGACCAAAACATAGTGATTATTTTTATAGATTTGCTAAGTTCGAATCCTGGCTTTAATAATAACACTTTTCAATAATTAGTAGGATAAACAGTTACCTGTAGGTAGGCACCCTATGGTTGACAACCACTGGCAAATTTAATTTCCAAAAAAAAATAGTGGCCCTTGATATTGGTGTTCCTAATGAGTTAATTTTTATATAAAATGAGATATTTTATTGATTAAATCAAATAAAAATTTGAATTGTAACTATTTTCTAATGACGCATCTCTCGCGTCATGGGCCTCCCTGAAGGTTTCTTCATGACGCGCTAGGCGCGTCACGGGACAGGAGTCGGTTAACGAGTTACGAACACGGATGATTCCAATTTCAAATGTCATAGATCCATATAATGCCTACAACCATTTCCAAAAAAATGATACTTTCTTTTAAATTTTAATAATTGGGATGAACAGCAAATTGGTCTATAGCATACCTATCTGTTACGATCTACTTACGCTCGATGGTTAATATTTAATACTAAATTCCAATGATCTATGGGTAAATTTCGTAAATTTTACGTTCACGGTACAAATCACAAGTGTATTTGTTTTATTTCATTTACATACCTATTTATTGTAATTTTTAGCTTTTCCTTTTTTAATTAGCAATTAATTATTGTTATATGCCGTTTAACTTAAAAGCCTCAAGCTTGAAACAGAAAATATTTAATGCTATAATAAAAAAAAAACGCATTTTATATTGTGGACTTAAGTTTTCTTAATTTGTTTGTGACAACATTAATAAAACTTTGTAGGTATATTAGTGTGTTCTTGCATGTTGATCAAGTACCTACCTATTAATCATTACCATATAATTTGAGAGTAATACTTACATCTAACTATCCTTGACTATTTCCACGTACTATTAAAAAAATAGCATTCCAAATTCAATTTTAATTTGACATTTGACCGTCACGCACTTCACTTCCCGCGTTTTTCACTGACTGCGTCGATCGCTTTCAAAATGGCCGAGCAGAAGCGTGCGGAACGTAGCAGGCTTTGATAAAAACTGGCGTTTAGTATACGAAGGGGCTTTAGCGTTTAGTTGTAAGGCAAAGTTGTAGCTGCGTGACTGTAGTACGAGGAATATGGGGTTCGTGGCTTATGCCTGTCGGCGTGAACAGGTGAAAATTGTTGTTGTAATGGAGCGTGAGAGAGTTCGGTTTAATTTAATGTAATCTGCTTAACTTGGGTATCCTACAAACATTACTTAATTAAGTAGGATAGTAAAAAGTTATTTTATCGATATTTTAGACAAAAAGAAGTTTTTAGTTTCAAGAACAAAAATACAACGATCTAGAAAATATTTCGTTTTTTTAAATAGACCTAACAGCTGCTTTATTAAAAGGTACTTTAGTAAATAGGTTGTACCAGCTCTAGATTAAGTGGGTACGCATTTAACAAACAACAAACTTTTTTTAAATCTGTCGTACGTTCAAACAAAGGCCCACTCCAATTCTTTTCCTCGGTCCACGTCTCACTTTTTTCGACTCAGGCGCATCGAACCATACCCTCCCTGAGTTGGTCACAGTTGACCGTGACGGACGGTAACCATATGGTAGGAACATTATCGGTGGACGCTGACCGTAAGATATTGTTTGTAACCGTTTTAATTGGAGAGAAAGGTGGCGCAGTCGGCGGTTAATGAAGTGATCGGAGTTTTTGGGGTGGAGTTACGTGAACAAGATTGGGGAGTTGTAACCAACTGAAACAAAAAAAACAAAAAATACAATACCTACCGTTAGTAGCAGTAAGGTACTTTAACAATAAGTAAGAAGAAATTTCATTTCCATTATTGCAAATCTTCATCATAGATCAAAATTACGTAGTCGTAAAAATAATTTAAATGTATTGGAGTAATTTTTCGCACTCTTACCAAGGAGATATCTTTTGCAAATATTGGTTTGTTTCAGATAAAAACATTGTATTTAAAAGTTAAATTGTTTGACAATTCATTCGAAATGAATCTACTATCTTACTTCTTCTTGATATTTTTTTATCTAAAGTAAAATTTTACATTAATTAAAATAAGTAACTGTTGTATAGCCCAATCGAGGTTATTTACCGTTTCGTCAGTTTTTTGTTTCGCTGTGTCACTGTACTCTGATTTCGTCGTTTTGTATTTGCACCCAATGCTAATTGTAAATGTCTATTGCATTTGTACAGAAGCAGAATGCCTAAAACTTTTGTGAGGTTTCCGGAAAGAAAAATACCGCCTATAGCTGTGGAAAAAAAACATTCAACATTATTACTTATTTATTTATAAATTAGATTTTATAAATCTCTTCATCGCGTCATTAATAAAAAAAGGCATTTAAGTAGTGCCTTTAAATCGCTGCGATTTTGATGCAGTTTTAGATGTAATGGCTTGTTTGCCAGTTCGGATTAATCGAAATAATAAAAAAAAATGATTTTTACTTACAAATGGTAGATAATTACTATGATCCGCGATCGTGATAATGTGTCGAAGTAAGGCCCATATAAAGCTTCTTTATTGATTTCGGTAGGAATAGGATATCATATGTCGTAATAGATTCTCAGGTAGGTACTAAAGTTTTGTCGTGGTCTACTGACTACATACCTTCAAGTACCTATAAAGTATGCATGAAGAACCGTTTCATAGATACGCTGATTGATTTCTTATGTAATATCGCTTATTAATATCGTTTGTATGGCGATCTTAGATGTGCGATTACATAATAGCGTAGCTTGGATAGTCATTACTTGCATAAATAGATACACATTACTTGCATAAATAGGTACGTGACTGCAGAAGTAGGTAAATATAAGAACATGTGGTAAACGTATCAATGATATGTAAATAATACTCAAATACAGACAAAATAAAGCTGCCTGTGTCATATGTTCTACAATGGCAGGAACCTATTATTGTAAGCATTTTCTTTGTCATGTTAACTCAATACGTTCCTGTTATTATTCATTGCAGCTTTTAAGTATTGCTTACGTGACATCATTTTTTATAATCGTGGAATAAATTATAAAAGAAAGTCGTTAATTGAATAAACAAAGAAACCATGATTTTTGATCGTGATTGGCTAGGCGTGTACCATTGACATGATTTAAATTATTGATATGCTTACACATTTTTCAATAATTGTTTCCAAACGCTAACTTTATCTTGTAACTTGTTTACGTTATTTACAAAGTGTAATTAAAAGCAAATGTAACTGATGTTTCCTAAAAGTGAAAAGGAGATTTTAGTATCTTTTTATTTCCTTTTTTTTAGATTTTCTGTAAAGGATTTTAACTAAGAATATCTTTCAGATTTGGGACTTAGCTTTTGTAAATAAAAACTCTACATTTTATATCGTGTAATGTAATGGGATATTATTTATTCATAATACATTATTCATTTATAATATCGTACCTTTAATTAAAACTTCTATGACTGACACTTTAACACATATAAGTAACTCACATAACAGTAGGTAGACCCGGATTAACATGGTATTTTAGAAATACAATTTAAGATAAAATAAACATATTACAGGCACTTGTGAATTAAACGGAAATATTATTAAATTTCATAAAAATATTTTAAAAGTATACATTTTATAATATAATATTTAGAGTTTAAAAATACTCTTGGTTTTATTAAGTAACAGATCAAGATCCATGAAAATAACTGAATTTTATTTCAAATATATGTAAGTATTAAGTTTGTATATTCATTTAATTATATTAGTAAGGACTATTTCCGGGGTCTTGAACTATTTATATAATTAATAAAGCTTGGTGCACAAAACTAGATTATAAATAAAAAGGACTGGTTAAACATCAAGTTAAAATTTTAAGCTAATTCACATAGATGAAGTTTGTCATTAAATGTTTAAATAACAATATGTATGAATAAATTAAAGCTGTAATTTTAAAATTGCAAAAATAAAATACGTTCTGGCCGAATTCAAATATTCCGTGAACTATAAGAAAATTAAAAATTAACTCATTCGGCTTCATTACTTTTGAAATTTTAGATTTGGTAAATATACCGTGAATTTTTACTTATTACACTTACTTAATTACCGTTTATTCGCTAAAGCTAAGTGTTTGTTTGTCAGTTTGTTTGATATTTGAACTAAGTGTCCTCTAATTTAGTGCACGCAGCTTTTACTTACGACGTTCAATAATGATCAATTACTCTAACACATATCATCACAATATTTTTAGAATATCAGTTATATGATTCGTTCAGGTTACTTTATACATAATAAGATTCATATTCAATAGATTTTTTGCTATAATCATAAAATAACATCACGATTAGATTGAAAATACAGATTTTATGATAATAATTTATGATTATGGCAATCCTTAATAAAATAATTCAGATTTGTTGATAAAATCTTTAAGGGAATAACAAGTTATAGTTGATACAGGGTGCCACAACAGTTATTTGAAATAACATTTATTCATGATCACTCTGCATATATTTAATATATTTTTTAGCAGAAACCAATGTAGAGCAAAATTTATAGCTAAATATATTTATATATTATAAATATAGTCTACTTTTTATTATTTAATTCTAATTTAAGTATATTGTTTTTCTAATCAATAATATCAATTGATAAATTCAATTAAAATTTAGATTGACTAGACTTTATTTTTTCTTTAATAAGAAATACTTGAATTATCTATAAATAAATGTAGGGAGAACTCTGCTTAGGCCTGTGTCTTAAGCATTATGTGTTATTTGTAATATTTACCTACAAAAAGGAAGCAGTTTCTGTGAAAAGCATAACTTTAATCTGGTTTTTTGCTGGGTGCAAGGAAATTACTTTAAAAATACATTCGTCACCACAGATCTGCACTGCAGGGCTATTGCGACAAATTAAAATTTCATTTTCATTAGTTAAACATATTCCATGAATAAATCATTCGTTCATGGCTTTCAGATGTGAAATTCGACGGTATCCATTTAACCCACGCTAGATCGAACTTTACAACTTGACATAATAGCCCTACATGCAATTTTTACATATTGATAATTTTAAAGATGACATACCTACCGGGCACATTTCCACAACATTTTCCTACAGCATTATCTTAATCTCCTAATTCATTTGTATATTCTTACAGGTTATCTGTCATTCGACACTTTTCAATTCGCTTAGAGTTTAAATAGTTTATTTGTTAAAATGTGTTTAATTTTAATGTAGTATTTACATCAGTGTTACATGGAATGCTGTATATTTAAATGATCCTTTTAATATTATTGTTAATGTTATTTGTTACATGAATATAATATAATACTTTTGTTTGCTTTTATTTTAAAACATATCTCAGTATTTCTGATTCGTTGCGTGTATTGGTCTTGTTCGGGTAATAATAAAAATATTTAAGGCAAGAATCAGAATAAAAAATACTTACGTAGGTATGACTCGACTCGTGTTCAATAATAATTTCTTATTGAAATTTAAAGAGATCAAATTCGCAAAATACATTTTCTAAGCTACTGTTATATTAAGTAGGTTAGTTTGAATTCTTCTAATAGATTTCTCTAGCTTCTCTTTAGAAGAAGTCGGTAGTTAATTCTTAGGAACTTTAATATTCAATTTATTAAGATTATTGCTAGGTATATCTGCGAAGTATTTGATCGCATCATTTATAATATATCAGTTTAGTGACCAGAAATAAATGATATAATAAATTAACAATAAATATCAATAATAATCAATTGTCTTTTGATAAAACGGTTTTTAGATAGAACTAACCAAATATATTTTTTCTTGTCTTTGACAATCCTTGATTTTTCTCAATTTCAAACAATTTTATAACTATGGCAAGACTTTATTGCAACAGCCTTACATTCTTTTTATCCTCTCATTTCAAATTTTAAATGGTATCATATTTTCAATAATTTTTGACTTTTTCTCGCAATTATTCAATATAATTTACATGTGATCTTTATATTATATTCTTTCTTACTTAGGTTTGTATCACGATTAATCTGCATTAATCTTGTAAATCGCCAAATAATAATTTGTTCAAACTCCACTTTTTCCAACCGTTCTTTACACCCTGTATAATATCTAAAGCATTTTTCTTTCTATCTTTCTTTCCACCCAATAGTCTTATTACAATTTAGACATACTCATGGGTAATAATCAAAGAAATACTTTATAATCATAAAATATGCATTTTCAGTTTAATGCTTAATTAATCACCGTATGACTGCTTTTTGACGATCAATGTTATATTCATGAATTTTTAAAAGTTTGAATAAAATTCTAGTAAATATCAGTTTATTTACGTGGCACTAACGCCAAGACAGCACCACCATCTTTTTGGAGCACTTTATTCTCTTTCATAACAAAATTCATGCACGTTAACTTTTCTGGATTAATGTTTTTCCAAACTTTTGTGTTGACTGCGTCCGTTGTCGCTGTGGAGATGTTTCCCGTGCTGTGGCTAATACATCACGGGAACCACCTCTGCAGCGGTAAACGAAGTGCTGTTTTTATTATAAACGCCTCGGTTACTGGTAGCATCAATGAAGGTTGTATCACTGCTGATTGTGGCCTTTACACTGCAAGTAGCATTTTGACTGCTGGTAGCATTATTTTCGATGTAGGCACTTAGCATGATTTGACCGCAGATAGCACTTTGGCCGCCTGCAACACTATGACCATTTGCAACACTGTGACCGCTCACAACACTGTTACCTCTCACAACACTGTGACCGCCTGCAACACTATGACCGCTCGCAACACTATGACCGGAGGTAGCACTATGACTGCCTGTTACACTATGACCGCTCGCAACACTATGACCGAAGGTAGCACTATGACTGCCTGTAACAGTATGACCGCTCGCAACACTGTGACCGCTCACAACACTGAGACCGCAGGTAGCATTATGACCGAAAATAACACTATGAATACAGACACTACGCCTCCACCTCGCATCACCGTGCCCTCTGCCTGCGTGTACGCAGCCCGGCGGCGCTCAGCGCGCGTGCGGCCGCAGCACCGTGATGCAGATGGAGCCGCGAAGTAACCGCAGCAGGTCGATCACCTCCGGCGTCTTCATCGACGTCACGTTCTCGTCGTTCACCTGGAATGAGGACTGAACTGTAGGGTGCTGGTTGAAGAAGACAATTGAAGACTCTGTCGCTGTACACCGCGGAGATGTAGCTCTGTGTTGAGTCGGTGCGGAGTCAGCAATGATGGCAGCTGGTAGCAGTAGTACCTGTAGTATAACATCGCCGGTGTGCAGGCGGCCGTCCCGCGCGGCGACACTGTCGCTGTACACCGCGGAGATGTAGCTCTGTGTTGAGTCGGTGCGGGGTCAGCAATGATGGCAGCTGGTAGCAGTAGTACCTGTAGTATAACATCGCCGGTGTGCAGGCGTCCGTCCCGCGCGGCGACACTGTCGCTGTACACCGCGGAGATGTAGCTCTGTGTTGAGTCGGTGCGGGGTCAGCAATGATGGCAGCTGGTAGCAGTAGTACCTGTAGTATAACATCGCCGGTGTGCAGGCGTCCGTCCCGCGCGGCGACACTGTCGCTGTACACCGCGGAGATGTAGCTCTGTGTTGAGTCGGTGCGGGGTCAGCAATGATGGCAGCTGGTAGCAGTAGTACCTGTAGTATAACATCGCCGGTGTGCAGGCGGCCGTCCCGCGCGGCGACACTGTCGCTGTACACCGCGGAGATGTAGCTCTGTGTTGAGTCGGTGCGGGGTCAGCAATGATGGCAGCTGGTAGCAGTAGTACCTGTAGTATAACATCGCCGGTGTGCAGGCGGCCGTCCCGCGCGGCGACACTGTCGCTGTACACCGCGGAGATGTAGCTCTGTGTTGAGTCGGTGCGGGGTCAGCAATGATGGCAGCTGGTAGCAGTAGTACCTTGTAGCGGTCAAAACCAGGAGGTGGCTTTTCCTGCTACGGTTCGCAATGCTTACCTTTATTTTCTAGTTTCCTTGTATTTTTATGTGGCAGGACGGCGATGAGGTCTCCGGCCGGTTCGATTTCTGGTGATCAACCGGCCCACACATTTATATACACTATATTTACATGGTTTTTACACTTATTTTTACATTCTTTTTACTTTTACAAGGCGCTTCACGTCAGTTTTCTGCAGTATTTTGTTTATTTACATTGGGGAATGTTTACCTTTTCCACAGACATTGACAGGTGACAGTTGTTGACGTTCAATCAATCTAGTTGTTGCGTTCATTCCAGTCTTGTACGCGGATTGTTTTGTTTAATTCAAATTAATTTAATTAATGTAGGAACTGATATAATTGACATTGGATTTGTCTTTTGGCCCTTTTTGGCTCATAAATTGGGTAAAATCTGTTTTCTTTCGGCATTTTTCTATTTCAATTTAACTTCGGTGATTGAGCCTCTCGGCGAATGACCCCTTAGTTCAATCACTGATAGATTCGTTCATTTTACATTTCTCTGGCGTTGTGGAGGAGTCTTATTGGGCTCATCTGTGATTATTTAGCAAATCCCGGTAAGTTTTGGCTAAATTGCGAGTGTCTTGCAATTAAATGATTGCCAGGCCCCTTACCGAGTGTTGATTTGTTTCAGCTTCCCGTTTGACGGGGTCCGGGTTTTTTGTGATTTTGTGTTGTGAGACCTTGCCGGCGCCATGTCCGCCATTTGATATTTGCATATTACAAAATAGCCTGTTGTCAGGCCTTCTGTCAATAAAACCCTCAATTTGGACCTTCGTTCCCAGGTATGTAAAGTGATTAGAAATATGCCAATGTAAACTATCGAAAAGAAAATATATAAAATTCCAAAATGTTAGTAATTTTAGTATATCTAGTAAGATCTGTATTATTCATGTTTTTCTAATAGTGGTTAAATGTGCTGTGACCTCAGTAAACTCATCCAACTAAATACATGGAATATTAACTTAGTATATTTAACTTTTATAAGGTGGATTAATTCCCTCATAGGCTGAGCCTTTCATATGTTGTGTTGTTATTTAAGTGAACTATTTACTCAGGTGTGTGTTCTTTTTCAGGGGGTTTTTATTACATATAGATTTAAATAGACAAGAGTGTATAAGCGGTTGTTGCGCCACCGCTAAAATAATTTTGACGCAACTGGCGCCTCAATAAAAACAGAATACTGCGAACTGGGGTTTCTTTTCATCTCCCTCACCGGCCGAACCCTACACAGACCCTGACCTAGCCGGGACAGCTGGAACGTAACATTGGCGCCCATCTGCGTGAGGCCAGAGCTGCGAAGGATCCCCAGAACTGTATCCAGGTGATAAATTACCATATTATTTCTCAAGATGTTGCCTTATGCCATCAACCGTCTATGTGCAGAGGAACTCCGTTACGAATTGGAGTATCGTAACGTTGAGTGTACTGGACTAAACACGGATGAGCTACGCAAGAAACTTAAAAGTGTATTTAATAGTGAAGTAAAACCAACATCTGTGCGTTCATCAGATAGTGAATTAGCTATAGTTGATAAGGCGGTTAAGGAACTCTCTTGTAATTTTGATAATTTAGTTTATGAAAAATCCAATAATGACTTTGTTAAATTTTGTACTAAACTTCAACACATTAAAGAACGTTGTCATCGTATTGTACCCTCAAGTGAAGAGGAATTATTAGCTCATACAAATTGTTTTAGGCAAATATTGCACTTGTTTGATGCCACATTAACACAGTTTCATTCCGATAAATGTAAACCTGAGAACGAAGTTGATACCATTAATTATTATGAGAAGCCATTGATTTTGCGCACCGATAATTTAGTTGCAACTTGGAACCTTAAATATCCTGGACGTTGTGAGTTGAGTTTGGTTGGGTTTCTTCAACGTGTCGAAGAACTTAAAAAATGTCATCGTATGACTGATGAGGAATTGTTAGCATCTGCTTCTAGCCTTTTTAGCGACCCTGTTTTGTTGTGGTACCGTAGTGTTTCTGAAACTTTTGACAGTTGGTCTGATTTAGTATCTTCATTGAAGACTGAGTTTTTACCTTTGGATTACCATCTTCGACTACGTAGGGAAATTTATAATCGAACTCAGGACACCTCGGAAGATGCACTTACTTATTTTGCTATTATGCGACAATATTTTGCTCGACTTTCGGTTCCTTTTGATGAAGCAGAGAAGCTAGACCTGCTTAAATTTAACCTGGCTCCTCGTTATCGTTCGAAAGTAATGTTTAAAAATTTTAATACTGTGGAAGAGTTGCATAAATATTGCCGGCAGATTGATGTTGCCCTGCGCTCTGCGGAGGATTATGTACCCCCTCCTAGCGAAAATTGCTTAGAACCTGATTTGGCTTTTAAAGGTCGTCGTCGTGCCAAGGTTGCTGCGACTGAAGTCTCTGTACGTCCCAGCACAAGTCGTGATGTTGTCAAGTGCCGTAATTGTAATGGACGCGGACACTCAGCAGACTCGTGCTCGTCCAAGAAACTCCCCTATTGTTTCCGTTGTGGCGCGGAAGGAGTCACGGTACGAGACTGCCCTGTTTGTAGTGACCAGTCAAAAAACGGCGAAGGCACCCAACCTCCACCAGGAGTCGCTTAGGTTGTTCCCACCATCATACGACGAAAGACGAGTGGACTGCATGGTTAAAATTTGTTAATAATTTCTTATTTCCCTCCGAAGTTAATATTTGTCATTTTGCACCTTCTGTGTCGGATTGTAGGCCCTATGCCCGTTTAGTAGTAAATAATGACTTTCAGTGTTTAGGTTTGCTGGATAGTGGAGCTTCTATCTCCCTGCTAAATGAGTCAGCTTATCAATTATTTTCCACTCGTTTTTCAGTTGTTTTAGATAAAACGAATTTACCAAGCGTTTCCACGGCCGATGGTACTCGGTATGTGCCCGACGGGAGGGTGACTCTTCATGTTAATTGTAATGGCTGTGCCAAAAAATTTAGTTTTGTAGTTATTTCTAATCTTAGAGTACCCATTATTTTAGGGATTGACTTCTGGGAGAGCTTTGCTGTTGCCCCCGATTTTGTTTCGCGATATTCTCCGAATTCAGAATCTCCTGTTTGTTTGTCGGTTTCTCCCCTTTCGAGTGATAAACTGTCTGTCCTCGAATATGAGTTGGGTAATGAAGATGAACCCCTCGAACCGGTGGTGCAACGAGAGCTAACTCCAGAGCAGAGGCGAGCCCTGGAACCGGTCTTGTCAAAATTTAAGGCGCTCCAGTACACGCAGGGGTTACTAAAGACTACTCCTGTTTTGGAACACAACATTGATACTGGATCTGCTGCGCCCATTAAACAACGGTACCCTAATTTGTCTCCGAATATGTTAAAAATTCTTAATGACGAGCTAGATAAAATGTTGGAGCTAGGTGTTGTAGAACCGTCTGAGTCTTCTTGGAATAGCCCCATGGTCATAGTCCGTAAGGCTAATGGTGAGTATAGACCGTGCCTGGACAGCCGGAAATTAAACTCCGTGACCGTCAAGTTGGCTTATCCGATACCCTATCTGGACTCCATTTTATGTAGCCTTAAGGAGGCCAAATTTATGACTTCCTTGGATTTAAAATCTGCATTCTGGCAGATCGGACTATCACCGGATAGCCGGCCTAAAACCGCTTTTACGGTCCCCAAACGTGGTCTCTTTCAATTTAATCGAGTTTGTTTCGGTTTGACCAACGCCCCTCAAGTTCTTCAATCGTTAATGGACCGTCTTTTCGGCCCCGAGTTCCACGGCAAGGTTTTTATTTATTTGGACGACATAATATGTATCTCCCAGTCCTTTGAGGAACATGTAGCCCTTTTACACCAAGTAGCTGATAAACTGAAGGCGGCTAACCTTACCATCAACATGCCGAAGTCTCATTTTTGTCGTTCAAAACTGAATTACTTAGGTTATGTTGTAGATTCGGAAGGTCTGCGCCCGAACCCCGACAAGGTTGCTGCGATCCTTCAATACCCAAGACCCACTTCCCCTAAGGAAGTGCGCCGTTTTTTGGGTATGGCGTCGTGGTACCGTCGCTTTATCAACAACTTTGGTTCTTTGGCTGCTCCTCTTACTGCCTTGACGCGGAAAAATTCTCCTTATCGCTGGTCCGAAGCAGCCGAGAGCGGCTTCACCGCTTTGAGGGACGCCTTGTTGTCTGCACCGGTCTTAACGTGTCCTAACTTCGATGTACCGTTCTTCGTTCAGTGTGACGCCTCGGATGTAGGTGTTGGAGCTGTGCTTACCCAGGAAACTGGTGAGAGCGAGAGGGTCATAGCCTTCGCTTCCCGCACGCTCACTGCTACTGAACGACGTTATTCCACGACCGAAAAAGAGTGTCTAGCTGCACTTTTTGCAGTGGAGAAGTTTAGGCCCTACATCGAAGGTCATCATTTTACTGTGATCACTGATCATATGAGCCTAAAATGGTTGACTAATCTTAAGTCACCCAGTGGCCGATTAGCACGGTGGGCTTGTAGGTTATCGCAGTTCGATTTCGAGGTCCTCCATCGTAAAGGCCATCTGCATGTGGTGCCGGACGCGCTCTCTCGAGCTGTTACTCCAGCGTGCGACGCCATATCGTCAGATTCCGCCGAGGACCCTTGGTATCGTTCCATGGTCTCTAAGGTGACTGCTGGTCCAGCTGGTCATCCGAAGTGGTGCATGAAGGATGGCGAACTCTATAGGCACGTCAAAAGTAAGTTCGCTCTACTCTCGGATTCCGACTGGAAGTTAGTAGTGCCCTCAGGACGCCGACTGGAACTTCTTCGTCTCTACCATAACGAACCGACTGCCGGTCACTTTGGCGTCTTCAAGACCATGAAAAGGCTTTGCCAGCGGTATTTTTGGCCCGACATGCTTACGGATGTGAAGAAGTACATCAAGGACTGTGACATTTGTCAGGCTCATAAATCGACTAACCAGCCTCCTGCAGGTCTCATGGGCTCCCCTAAGGTGGTTGCGCGACCCTGGGAATTCATTTCTGCTGACTTAATGGGCCCATTGCCTAGGTCTAAAAGGGGATGCTGCTATCTTTTCGTCGTTACCTGCTTCTTCTCTAAGTATGCCATTTTGTTTCCGCTGCGGAAGGCTACTGCCAAGGAAGTAGTTGAACGTCTCGAGAAAAGCGTTTTCCTTGTGCATGGGGTTCCCAAAACTATATTAGTTGATAATGGCGTGCAGTTTACGTCTACTGAATTTCGGTCCTTAATTGAAAAATATAAAATACCGAACCTGTTTTATACGGCGCGATACCATCCACAGCCGAACCCGACCGAACGAGTAAATCGGGTAATAAAAGACACGGTTTCGTGTTACATCCGGGAATCACATAAGGATTGGGATGTCCATATTCCTGAGGTGCAAGCTGCCATCAATTCTAGTGTTCACAGTGTGACGAATTTCTCACCGTATTTTGTGGTTCATGGGCGTGAAATGAAACTGTCTGGGAGCGACTATAAGGAACCGGAAGTGGGGGAAAATATTGAGGCTGCAGATCGTGGTGCATATTCATCCGGGTTGAAAGAGTTAGAAGTTGTGTTTAATCGCGTCCGGCGTCATATGGCCAGAGCATATGAGCGAAACGCTCGTTCCTACAATCTACGCCGCCGCGAGCTCGATTTTCGTCCTGGGCAATTAGTTTGGAAGGAGAACAAAGTTTTGTCTAGCGCCGCTGACAGCTTCGCTGCTAAGCTGGCCCCTAGGTTTATCAAGTGTAGGGTAGTAAAGAGGGTAGGACCCTTAGTGTACCAGCTGTCTGACCTTAACGGTAAAGATCTTGGTAATTGGCACGTTCAGGTTTTGAAGCCTGGCTAGGTACTCTTTCCTTATTTATTCTCCCTAAATAAAAAAAAAAAAAAAAAAAAAAAATATATATCGATATATATTTTTTTTTTTTTCGTAGGTGAAGGTGGTGTGTAGCGGTCAAAACCAGGAGGTGGCTTTTCCTGCTACGGTTCGCAATGCTTACCTTTATTTTCTAGTTTCCTTGTATTTTTATGTGGCAGGACGGCGATGAGGTCTCCGGCCGGTTCGATTTCTGGTGATCAACCGGCCCACACATTTATATACACTATATTTACATGGTTTTTACACTTATTTTTACATTCTTTTTACTTTTACAAGGCGCTTCACGTCAGTTTTCTGCAGTATTTTGTTTATTTACATTGGGGAATGTTTACCTTTTCCACAGACATTGACAGGTGACAGTTGTTGACGTTCAATCAATCTAGTTGTTGCGTTCATTCCAGTCTTGTACGCGGATTGTTTTGTTTAATTCAAATTAATTTAATTAATGTAGGAACTGATATAATTGACATTGGATTTGTCTTTTGGCCCTTTTTGGCTCATAAATTGGGTAAAATCTGTTTTCTTTCGGCATTTTTCTATTTCAATTTAACTTCGGTGATTGAGCCTCTCGGCGAATGACCCCTTAGTTCAATCACTGATAGATTCGTTCATTTTACATTTCTCTGGCGTTGTGGAGGAGTCTTATTGGGCTCATCTGTGATTATTTAGCAAATCCCGGTAAGTTTTGGCTAAATTGCGAGTGTCTTGCAATTAAATGATTGCCAGGCCCCTTACCGAGTGTTGATTTGTTTCAGCTTCCCGTTTGACGGGGTCCGGGTTTTTTGTGATTTTGTGTTGTGAGACCTTGCCGGCGCCATGTCCGCCATTTGATATTTGCATATTACAAAATAGCCTGTTGTCAGGCCTTCTGTCAATAAAACCCTCAATTTGGACCTTCGTTCCCAGGTATGTAAAGTGATTAGAAATATGCCAATGTAAACTATCGAAAAGAAAATATATAAAATTCCAAAATGTTAGTAATTTTAGTATATCTAGTAAGATCTGTATTATTCATGTTTTTCTAATAGTGGTTAAATGTGCTGTGACCTCAGTAAACTCATCCAACTAAATACATGGAATATTAACTTAGTATATTTAACTTTTATAAGGTGGATTAATTCCCTCATAGGCTGAGCCTTTCATATGTTGTGTTGTTATTTAAGTGAACTATTTACTCAGGTGTGTGTTCTTTTTCAGGGGGTTTTTATTACATATAGATTTAAATAGACAAGAGTGTATAAGCGGTTGTTGCGCCACCGCTAAAATAATTTTGACGCAACTGGCGCCTCAATAAAAACAGAATACTGCGAACTGGGGTTTCTTTTCATCTCCCTCACCGGCCGAACCCTACACAGACCCTGACCTAGCCGGGACAGCTGGAACGTTACAACCTGTAGTATAACATCGCCGGTGTGCAGGCGTCCGTCCCGCGCGGCGACACTGTCGCTGTACACCGCGGAGATGTAGCTCTGTGTTGAGTCGGTGCGGGGTCAGCAATGATGGCAGCTGGTAGCAGTAGTACCTGTAGTATAACATCGCCGGTGTGCAGGCGTCCGTCCCGCGCGGCGACACTGTCGCTGTACACCGCGGAGATGTAGCTCTGGCCGGAGTCGGGGTGCGACTGAACGCTGAACCCGAGCCGGCTGTTCCAACCGCGGTTCAACTCCACTGTTACTATCTGTTTGTAGAAGACGGAATAGGTTACTTAGAGATAGTCAATCTGCAGATTACTTTGTGGCTCAATTTTGTTATTAACACCAAACAAATGGACTTCGGAAAAAACCTACATATCAGGCTTTGATGACTTGTAGTGAACAAATTAGCAATAGCGAACCTATTTTAATATTTATAAACTACTGAACACTGCTAATTTTCGCGACAGCTTTAACCGAAATATTATTTCGCTGATGGAAAATCTGTTTCGACTACTTAATCGCTTAATTCTTCACCTGTGATATCTAAATTGATGTTCTAAAGTTTTGTAAATTATTAACTCTAAAGTTTTATTTATTTGTTAATTAAAGTAAAGTGCAAAGAGTGTTTCAGTTTCCAACCCATTATTAAAATATTTAAAACATTAGATGTCAAAAACACCATTGATCTATGGGGAGTATCAATAAAATTGTAAATTCAATTAGAGATGTCATAGCTTCTCTTTCTATTGGGAGAATATTTTATAGTTGTACTAGGGGCCGCGCGCGACTCCGTTCGCGTAGAAGTCGGTTTCCCGTGGGAATGCGAAGTTTTCCCGCGGTAAAAAGATCCCTTAATTCTTTCATACATATATTTTTGGTATCTAGAACCGTTTTTGGCAGCGCACGCAACGGAAGCTCTCAAGGATGAATAATTTTCCCCTTTTTTTCACATTTTCCATTATTTCTTCGCTCTTTATGGTTGCAATGTGATGTTATATAGCATAAAGCCTGCCTCGATAAATGGTCTATTCAACACAAAAAGAATTTTTAAAATCAAACCATTAGTTCCTGAGATTAGAGCGTTCAAACAAACAAACAAACTCTTCAGCTTTATAATATTAGTATAGATTTATTAGAGGTGAGTTTCCTGATTGAATGAAGCACAGTATAATTATTCTACTATTTAAATTCGGTAAAACTACGGAATCTACAAATTTAAGACTACTTCCTAATTTATCTACCTGTAGTAAAATTTACGAAAATGGTATTCTTAATCAACTGCTTGATCGTTTTACGGTGCATAACTTAGTGCATAACATACAATTTAATTTTATAAGAGGTCGCTCAACAACTGATGCAGGTGCTGAATCACAAACATTCTAAACGCCTGGGAGAAGTCGCAAGACGCCCTGGGTATTCTGTGACTAGTCGAAAGCATTTGATTGGTCTAACACGATCCGCATTTGTCAGGAAGCTACATTACTAAGGCATTAAAAGTTCTGACCTCAAACCATTGATTAAATACTTGGGTAGTAGAACTCAAAGAGTTGGTAGTCAAAAAGCGGGATGAACCGGGAACCAAGCAAAGGACGTATCGCTTTTGAGGCCTAGAGGTCTATTCTGTAAAACGAAACGATCACTTTGCCTTCGTTTCGGGCCCGTAACGGGCAATTGCTTTTCTATTAGGCTTGCGTATGGTTTACGTATTTGAAAAGAAAGTCAACCGAAATCATAAGGGTTTTGACGTTATGCTATTCTGTAATACAATTGACAGCACACATTTCGACGGGATACGCTTTATTTGCATTGTTATTGTTAAAAATACAGTGTTGATAAAGCTTTTCAAATTAAAATTTCGAACGAATAAAAACTTTTAAAATCAGAATGGATTCGAAAATCCGGTATTCCGGAAGCGTAAAAGTTCGTTAACGAAACATTGTTTAAAACAAAACAAACAAAAAATAAAAAAGTTTTATTCATTTATTTTTATAGTTAAAGTGCTTATTTTACTTTTATTTTGATGATGTTTTAGAATAATATTAAAAAAATATTGTCACCTACAACTATTGGTCATGTATTACCAAAATATGTTTGTGCAAGTTGTCTAACAATAATTACAACAAACTGTGTAACTTTTCATCTTTCTATACTTATAATAAATCTGTAGAGAGGTCAACTCTGTACATGAAATATATTTCTAAAATAACTATCAGGGGGTGATAAGGGATCGATAATGATGCCAAAAATGCAATCAGTAAAATTTTTGTCTGTCTGTCTGTCTGCCTGCCTGCCCGCTGTCTGTTTGTATAACCGTTATACAAACAAAAACTATTCGACGGATTTTAACGAAACTTAGTACAATTATTTTTATTTTTATGCTGGTTATACTTTTCATCACGCTACAATTAATAGGAGCAGAGCAGTAAAGGGAAAATGAAAGAAAACGGGAGAAGTTACTCCATTTTTTTAAGCTTCCGTCGCGTGTGCAGCCTTAATGGTTAAAGCTACACAGAAGTCATGTAGGACGGATATGTTTTCCTTAAAATTATATAAAAAATATCCCATGACAGCATATGAATTTCTTTTATGGTTGACTCACAATAACACGGGTAACTCCCGATAGCTTAGCAGTTCGCAACTTTCTGATTATATTTGTCTACTCTTACGTTTATAACACTCTCAGTCATCCCCAATTAAAAAAGTTGTTAATAATGTACAAATCCATAACAATAATCATAGAAATAAAAATTTATACATGAAATACTCTAATAATAAGCCATCGATCGTGAATACTTAATCATGCTATAAGAATTATTTTTGTATAAGGTCGCGAACGGCTTGCGGCCTACAGGCTAGCGAGGCACATAGCGAGTAGAACGCGTGATATCGTTATCCGTTCCAGTAGGTCTATTCTGTAAAACGAAACGTATGCACTTGCCTTCGTTTCGGGCCCGAAACTGACATTGGCTATTCTATTTGGCTTGCATATCGTTTAACGTATTTGTAATCCGAAAGTCAACGAAATAATAAGGGTTTTGACTTAAATTTCTATTCTTTACGTCAAAAACCTTATGATTGATGAAACGATACGAAAGCCAATAGAATAGCAAATGTCCGTTACGGGCCCGAAACGAAAGCAAAGTGCTCACGTTTCGTTTTACAGAATAGACGTACAGAGACAATCATTTGCAACGTATTAACTTCTCGAAAAAATTGTAAATAAAAGATTGAATAATTTTATTGAAAAAAACAATTTATTACCTGTAAATCAATTCGGGTTTAGAAGCCATAAATCTACTGAAGATGCTGTTTCACTGCTTGTTAACATTGTGTCAAAAGCCTTAGACGAAAATAAACGTTGTCTCGGAGTGTTTTTGGATCTAACCAAGGCTTTTGACACAGTATCAATACCAATACTATTACAAAAACTTCATTATGCAGGTATACGAGGGTTAGCGCACGACTGGTTTGCAAGTTACCTGAGTAATAGAAAACAAATCCTTCGTGTGGGTTTAGATCATAGTAACATTAATGAAATAAAATTTGGGGTACCGCAAGGCAGTATTTTGGGGCCTACGTTATTCACTATTTATATGATAGATATAATGAGTGTACTTAAAGATAAAGCGGACGTAATATGTTATGCGGATGATACTGTAATTATATTTCAAGATGTCTCCTGGGTCAATGTTTATCAACGTGCTGAAAACGGATTAAAACTCATGCTCAACTGGCTTGACCTAAATCTTCTAACTTTAAATAGTAAAAAAACGAAACACCTAGCATTTCACAAAACAAAGCCCTCTTGCCCTCATCCATCTTTACTTCTACAACTACATTCTTGCGCTTCTCCCAACCTTAACTCTCCATGCAACTGTAATATTATAGATCGTACAACAAATATCAAATATTTAGGAGTCACTTTAGATGAAAACCTTAATTTTAAAAGCCATATTTCGATCTTGTCATCTAGAATACGGAAAACTATTAATATCATGAAAAGTTTAAGAAACTCTGCGCAAAAACGAACAATAATCCTTGTGTACAAAGCCTTATGCCAGTCTCTTTTAATTTACTGTATTAAAGTTTGGGGAGGTGCAGCAAAATCAACATTTATAAATCTTGAAAGAGCTCAGAGAGCCGTAATCAAAGTGATGCTTCGGAAAGATTTTAGGTATGACACAAACTCACTTTTTACAGAAAGTAAACTTCTCAGAGTACGCCAATTATATATACTTAGGGCCACTTTATCCTGTCATATGTCAACAAAACTATTGCCAAACTATTCAAGATTGCTACAACAGAGACTTTTTAAAATTCCTTTACCATCTGTCAATACAACGTTCGCTCAACGTCTACCTTATTTTCTTCTTCCGCGTGTATATAATGCAATTTGTAACAAAATTAATATCAAGGAATTACCAAAAGGTTTAGTTAAAACTAAATTAGAAACCTGGCTATTTAACCTAGACTATGTAGAAACTGAAAACTTAGTTACTACGGTCGACAAAGTAAGAAGATT
The DNA here is from genome assembly GCA_916618145.1 of Emmelina monodactyla. Lineage (NCBI taxonomy): Eukaryota > Metazoa > Arthropoda > Insecta > Lepidoptera > Pterophoridae > Emmelina > Emmelina monodactyla. The sequence goes on from OU745300.1 coordinate 3,149,640, forward strand.
AACATAATTTAATATAATTGAAATCTACTACAAATATACATACCATGCACACACAATCACCAATACACACCCTCACATACACACACACCCTTGCATACACACACAAACCCTCATACATACACACGTTTATATACACACACATATATCTGCACTTCTATAAACAAAACCAAATTCATTTTATTTTTATTTTATTTATCCCTAGAAGTTATTTGTTTCTTTGTTTCTTGTTCTTTAACTTTTTGACTTTATTGATGTTAATTCTCTTTATATTTTATTTCTGTGTTAAATTTAAAATTTCTGATAATAATGTTTATTATTTCGTCATGTTGACTTAGGACTCCTTTTTTTCATTTTATTGATGTTGTTTCTCTTTCTATTTTATTGTTGTGTTAATTTAAACTTCCTGTTAATAATATTTAATATTTCATCTGTTTTATTTCTTGTAAAGTGCTCATAGTAATTTTTGAAACCAATGTTTTACTGTCTGGCTTCTGCGTCACAGGCTTAATTTTAGCTTAGTGCAGAGCCACCATTATCCTGTGTTTAGAATACTAATAGCTTTGTAAATTTGTTTAGATATAGGTATTATAAGATTGTAAATTTTTACTTTGGTAAATAAAATAAAATTATTATTATTATTTATTATTGTATTTACGAAACCCACAGGTTTATGACAGTTTGCAATATCCTAATATACAAATATTTTAAACGTGAAAGTTTGTGAGTATGTAGGTATGGATGTATATTTCTCTTTCAAGTAAAAACTACTGGACGGATTTGGATGAAACTTTGCAGTAATATAGGTTATACATCAGAATAACACATAAGATATTTTTTACCGCGGGAAAACATCTCATTCCCTCAGGAAACCGACTTCCACGCGGATCGAGTCGCGGGCTGCCACAAGTCAATAATGAATAAGTCAAAGTATTGGAATCTCTTCGTAAAAGTGCCTATGTTATAAGTTCACTGAGCTGAATGCTGGGACGTTAATAGGATGTTATAATTATTTATAGTTATTTACCGTAGGTTCGCTGTTGTTTTCGATGACAGGTTCAGGCTTGACGTTTTCTTTCTGGACGGACACGACTCCCACCGGCGCGGGCGGCGGCGGCTCGAACTTCATGCTCTTACGTTCGTTGTCTGGAGAGAGGGCCGCGATGCCTTTCCATTTCTTCAGTCCATCTGGAGTAAATATTCGTTTTGCATTAGAAGTTATTTTTTAGGATAAGGTAAAATAAGAACCACACTATCGTAAGGCTAGATTATACGTAAGACTTAGAACTTCCTAACCTTTTTCTTAAAATTATATTGATCGAAATTTAGAAAATATCAAAACGAAGAACACAACTTAAATTGACATTGATACCTCAATAAAATCTGTATAATTTTGCACAAAATATGAGTATGTATGTTCCCATATTCCTTAAAGAATGATTTCGCTCTATGGACAAGCTGTAAACTTACTATCATCTTTGCCATGCGCATCGCCGGCTTCACTGGTAGTTGTATGCAGCACCGCGCTCTGGTACGTGGGGTTCATGTGTTTGAACCGCGCCTCATCACTCAACAGTTCTACAGGCATCGACACCGGCTCATCCGAGTCCGCAGGAAACACCGGCTCAGGAAACCGCTGCTGGCTCATGTCCTCCTGGTACACATTCGGCGCATCCAATGTGTCATTGTCTAAATTGTTCAGTTCGTACCCGCACGGTGGAACTGCAAATTGTAGGTGGTGATCAGAATTTAACCGCGAACCAGCCAACTACTAATAAACATCGGCCTGGATTTCCCCACAAGAATAAACAATGGGGAGGAACGGCCGATCCGATTTAAAACGTTAGCGGGCTTTTAGAGATTGCTTTTTCAGGTTGGCCTTTCGTCACTTTGAAGGATTACGACCAATACGAAGGGCATTATTAGTAGTAGGCTGGGTTTATAAACAAGTAAAGGTCACTGTTCATAAAAGCATGTTCTGACCACTATTTACTGCTAAAGTACAAATGTTCCTAAAGTCTAAGCTACAATGAGCGGAACGCATAGGTTTTTGCTATGGTTGTAAATCCGTCAGTCGGTCTGTGTACTGTTTCGGATTTGCGACAGTCCTGGAGTATTAGAGTGATAGTGCAATGTGAAGGCTTGGTAGTGGTTTGTGCAAGCTTGATGTGGTTATGAGGTGCCGACAAGCCTCTCACCTGTCAGGCTTAGCTTTTGTTTTCTAGAAGTTGGTGGAACTGTGGGACTAGCCAGTGCTATTACATTGGTCCTTCGTGCGTCTTGTTTACATTCTTTTGGCTCCGGTTCATTGAACTTTATTTTCGGATTCGGAGCATCTGTGCAAAACACTATAATGCTTAGAGTATGTTACGTTTTGTTTATTCAGTGCCTGTGTGTTTGGTGTGAAGTCGGAACAGCTGTCTTGTTGCATATTCATATGCGAACGTTGACTAGAAGGCACAGTGTATCAAGCGTGTAGTGTAATATTAATAGGAATTAGCTAATGGACTTTATAATTACGTTGGTTTGCTCGGACTTTATGCAGTCCACGTCCGAGTGAGCTCCGACTATTTGTTCTAATGTTTACCTTCATTTGGTAAATGACTTTATCTGTGTGAGTAAAATCAGTGTTTGTGATGTTTTACTTGGAAGTAGACTTCCTTATTCTTTACAAAATTATTTTCCCTCCATGGTCGATAAATGGAATCGAAATAATATCCTAGTAAATAAGAAAATGGATATTCTTACCATGATGATGTGGTTGTTCGTAGTGGTTGTTGTCTTTAGTTAGTTTCCTGAACTTCCTTGGAGAGAGACAGGGAGATTTGGATCCGTCTGTCGCGTCAGGAGTTAGCCGACGAGCCGCCAGGTCGCACAACATTGATACTGCTTCAGGCCTATAATCATTGAAATATTTATTAAAATTTGAAAAAACATAAACTTTAAAAAAAAAAAATATTGTTCAGAAAAAGTGGAAACTTCTTAAGAAACTTAATTAGATTGAAAATCCATTCACTTTATGTTAATCATCACTTTCATTAACATCATTTGTATTGTTTAAAGCAAAGTCATTTTTCGGGACCGTTTGTATGTTTGTCGGCCAAAACCACACCATTGCGAAGCATGGGCGGGTCAATATTATTATGTTTACAGCGCAATGCCTTTTTATTATATGTAAGAATAACAAAAGATACAAGATTGTATGTAAGTTAAGAAGTTGGTACATAATTTTCCTCAACCAAAAATAGATAAGTTTTCCGTGCGTCAACTACACATAAAAACCTACGTTACAAGGAAAATCTCGCTACCTTAGAGGGGGTTTAGGCTTATGCATTGGCGTGTCGGAGTCCGTTGGACCTTCTTCCTTGGGCGACATGGGCGATAATGGCGTGGCCGCGTGGTCTCGGTATAGGCGAAGTCTGACTTCTGAGCCGCAGGAGCGAAGAAACGCCACCGCCTCGGCGTGGGACATGTTCGACATTGATGTATCGTTTACCTGGACATGTTGAGGTTTGTAAGTAAAAGTTATAGGATTTTCACTATTATATTCGAAATTTGTAAAGGTTGGTAAAAGGTTACCAAAACTTATAGATTCTTCGTTATAGAATAGTTTGAGATTACATTCATGATTTAGCTAGTTGTTTTACAACCAGTAAACAAACTAGTTGGCGCTCTTTGGGCAGTTTTTCGGCAGTGGGCTGCCGTCTGATAAATTGATACGCTGATTAATTGAAACTAAATCTTGAAACTTCAAGTTGAACTCAGTTTAAACTTCGCTGTCTCCTTTATACCATCCATCTGAGAATTTCCTCCCATTCCTTAAATACTTAAAGTAACTTCTATCTCCTAAACTCACAGCTATAATCCTGTCTCCGGGCTGTATCCTGCCGTCGCTAAGGGCTGGTTCTCGCACCAGCGCGCGCACGTAATGCCCGAGCGCGCTGTGATCCTCCTTGCGGAGGGTGAAGCCGAGGGAGCCGTTCACTTTTGTCATTATTATGTCGAACTCCTGGAAAGAATGTCATTTGTTTTGGGACTTGTGAGTAGAACAACGAGCTAGCTTCAGCGGTTACGAAGACTTAATCATAAAGTAGTAAAGTAGCTTTGTCTTTGTTAAAGAAAATGTACGAAGTCTTAGCGTCGAAATTCAGCAAAAAGTTTTAGTGAATTCTTCTTCCTAGAAGACCTTCTTAGGTATTTTTAAATTGGCTATAACATCTGCAAACATAACTAAAATTCATCGTGTGGGAAGCATATAAAATAAGATAACATCATTTTAAAATTCTCAACTTTCACAAAAAATCCACGTAACATTAATAACAACATTTTCCTGAACACATTAAACTCATTAAAGCGAATATAACTTCAGCATCTCGCAGGTCCCCGGAGTGTATCTCGGCTTTAAAAGACTATCACATTTTTACTACTGGATTTTAAAGCTATAACTTTACGGAGTTCTGAAGTCTGCAAGTTTAAAGTGTTGAGCAGGTTTGACATTCTGTGTTAAAGATTGTTAAAGTTCGAAATATCACGGACATTTGCTCCTCCATCTTTATTTAAGTTGAAAGGTAATAAATATTGAATATCTATGGATTGGATTGCTTAATTTATTACTTAATATGAATAATTCAATACTACTGCTGCTCGTTTTCCATTTAACATTTAAACTACCAACTTTAAACAGGGCACGTTTTTTATTTTTAGTAGAATTTTGGTTGAAAAACTTATAAATCCTTTTGGTTTACTAAACCATTCATATTCTGACTGTATCAAACCTGTATCTACCTACAAAATATCTATATTAAACCATAATTATATAGATACACTCACCACTGATCCATCATCCTGAAGGCATGAACACAAGGTAATAATTAATGACAACAGAGAGCTATCCATCAACCACTGTCGCCTAAACATCTAACTTCTTTGCCTACATTCTAGTTCGCCATAACTAACCCAAAATTCAAAATGGCTTCGGCACCCGAGATACAATGAATGCCAAGTTTAATTATCCCATTACAACTATGAAATATGGACGTAATTCGTGTTGTGGTAAGTAAAATTTTGCGTGTGGAATTACTATGAAGGAAGCACACAGGCCGTACCTACCATGAATAAATCCACTAAAATGTTAATGGCGCCCTGAATTTGCTCAAGGAGGCAAATAGGTGAGGGATGTAAATATGAAGGAATTCGTAAAGCAGCGTAAATTTGGAAAATGCTCTTAAATATAAATAAGACAGAGTTTAATTGATTTACTTTGAATACGTTTAAGCAGCCTTTACGAATTATAAGTCGGGATGTCAGTTAGGAAGAAAACTTTAAAGACTTAAAGACTGGTATTAAGACACAATTTAAAGTTTCATACCAAAATAAATTACTTAAAGCAACAACAGCTTTAAAGTTCAAACTTTAACGAACAATTACCAACAAAATAATATTTCTTGTGTAATTAATGTTGCTATAAGTAAGTATACAGAGATAGGCTTTGGTATGCCGATTTTGGCATACTATTTTATGCCGCATTTCTCAAGTACACTTACTCTATGCTCGAGGGCCAACTCTAAGTCTTATATAAAAAATACTATAGATTGATAGCTTGATAAAGATAAAGTGGTTGATTTGGTTATAAAAAACTCAATTGTGCATGTTTACCCTATGAGAAAATGAGGCCTGGTATCTTAAAGTGAGATATAACTTACCCCATATTGCACATCGTAGACTGGTAGATGTCTCTCTAGGTCTGGTAGATGAAGGTCCCGTCGATCAGGTTCAGGGCTCTGGTCTCTTCTCCCGCGACCTTCTGATGATGAGGTGGTTGCACTGCTTGTGGTGGCTGATAACCTGGCAATATAACCACCCGTTAATCAAAGTCCATGAATCAAGAGTTACTTATTAACAAACGATATAAAAATATAATGCTTGCGATGAGTATGCATTGGTGTGAACAGTAATTGAAAGTCTACCGAACACAGCCTTTTATATCTCTTCTCTACATATTTTTGTTTTGCAAAATAACAGGATTGTGGAGCAATCAAAACAGCTAATAAACAGATGAAACAGCCGAGTACAATTGGCCTGTACAATCTGCAGACATTCCTGATTTACTTCGCGGATAGCGTGACGTTTGTTTTGGCACAATTTCAGCGAACAATATTTTACGTAACTGCATATAAATTCCGACCAAGCTGACACAGTATTACGTACATATTTTGTCGGACAACTTTGGTAAACAACCGCCTAATTTTCGATGTAATTGCGCGGATTTTGTTCTAACCGAGCGATACCGAAATTTTGCTTTCAAAGCTGACTCATCAATATAGTACCGGGAAAATATGTGGGATGTATGACATTTTGTAAAGCAAACCGCGGTTTTCTCGCTAAACAAAAATGACGTGACAAATTATATTTATTTAGGTAAACCGCGTGATTCACATTGCGTTTTGCCCAAAACATCCAAAGAAATCAGTTCACGCTATCGTTCGATACATTCGCAGGTCACTAGAAACACGTGTTCCGTTCTTACCTGGCGTGCATGGGGTGACAGTTGAGGGGGTCCAGCGGCGGCAGGTTGGGGGGGTGCGGCGTGCGGGCGGGGGGCGTGGGGGGGTCGGGGGGCGTGACACTCTCCAAGACCTCGGGGGGCGGCCTGCAGACCCGCATCTCCACGCGCGTCGCCGCCGTCCTCAGCACCTCCAAAGCTTCCTGTAATGAGAATTTATGGCTACACTCCGGAACAGATAGTTTAAGAGGTAAATGCAGAGTTGAACGTGATTTTTATGTTATTAACTTGTTGAATATGAAAATTATTTTTCAACAGAGAAACCATTTAAGGCTCTATAATCTAGAAATACTGGATATTTTTATTTGCATCAAGTTCCTGACCTTTTTAATTTTTTTTTTGAATTTCGTTAATTATCTTTCTGCTAGTGATGAAAATCCTATATAATTAACGATCTTTATATTCTTACAAAGGTGTACTACACAACATTTTAAGACTGGAATTTCATTAAACGTTTGTAAAGAGTTTTCTCTTAAAACCTGTTTCAAAGCATTTTAAAATTCTCATCTCCTTGAGTAGTTTCAAAGACAGTCCGAAATGGACTATTACGAACTAAAATATCTTAATTTTGCTCCTCATTTCAGAAGAGATGTTCATTGGAGTAATGTAACTGGGTGGGATTTTAACTTAATTCCCAAGACGGTTATGTTAGAGCATAGTTTGAGTTAGTTTAGGATATCTACCTCGGAAGTGGCGCTAGTATTACCATCGTACGTATAGCCAAGCCAATGAACTGTGCTGTGAATCAAGTTAAACTAATAAGACTTTCGGTGATAGTTTGGCATTTCGAATAATATTATCATATCGATGAGCAAGTCTGAATTTTGAGATGCCAATTGTGATTGTCATTTGTCATTCATTATCTACTCTAGGCTTAAATTTTTCAATTGATATATCTAGCTTAGTTTTAAGTGACATTCCCTATATTATTGATACATTTATATAGGGCACTTTAAAAGTTAAGTAAGTTTCAAGACACCATAAGCCTCAATAATGACACTTCTTCAGATGTATAGGTACTGCGAGAATCAATAGACAACGGACCTTCCTACAATCGTAGGTCAGCTTGTTTGTCGACTTACACCCAAAGAAAAATACGTCTGTATAAGTCACCTAGTTCCATTCCAAACATATTTTATTTCTTTCATCTCAATAAAAGGCGGCCGCGACGGAATCCATTTTTCAGAGGACAATAACACCCACAGCAATCAGGGGCACGCGTCTCAAACGAGGTTAGAACGGAATTCAGATTTCTGTGCTAAATTACTTGTTTTTATATCGGAGATTTGGCAAACGACGCCTGGGATGGTAGCGGATCAGTTATTGAAGTTGTGTAACCTTTTTGTGAGAAGCTGGAACAACGGAGGTTTACGTTTCTTTTGTTTAACTTGTTCTGGCTCCACTTACTAACAGTAGCATTAATGCTTCTGTAAACATTTTTTTTTCTTCTATTTTATAAGAATAGGGTTGAATATTTGATGTCAACTGAGTTTAATACGAAGTGAAACTTACATAAACTGGATTAATCACGTACATTGGCAGTTTGACTTTATCCCACAACTTTATCATTACATAAAATAACAGTAAATGAATTACCTTTACAAGTACTTTAAACTAACTAACAGTTAACAATCACAATGATAAGTAACAACTGATCGGTTGATGTGTGTTTGTGATGATAAATACGAAAAAGATGAATACAGTGTGTTCAGAGTTATTAATTTTATTTCACAAATTTACTTATTTGATACACAAAAATATGTTTTTCGTAAATTACACTGTATAATAAAACATTAGAATTCTGCAATAATAATTGATTGATTAGTAAATAAAATAGAAACAATGTACGAATATCCTAAACACCTTAACCTCAAGCGCAACATGGTCCATTGGTTCACGGTCCGTCGTTTATTGAAAAGCAGTGTTATAGTTAATCAAAATTGATATAGTATTCGGTAACCCGCTGTATAACCGGCTGGCGGACATAGTGAAAGTATGCAAATATTGTCGTACAAAGAATGTTATTGAAACATCGTCACAATCAATCATCACTTCATTGGTATGGCACGGTAAACGCACCTGTCATAATACCAGCTTTATTATGGTGATCATAGATAAGAAAAAAATATAAAATCTCTTTATACTGGAATTAAAAGCTGAATTGAATAATTAAAAATATTAATCAGTCAATAATTAAAAATTCTGTGACAGCTTGGACACCTAAAGTAAGTACTACTTTGGTTTACTCGTAGTTGTAATAGTTTACAGGCAAAAAAAACATACCCTAATGTTAATCCCAATCGACTGACAACAATTTTTTTTACATAATATATTATGGAAAATAAATTGAAGCTTAAAGGCAAATGTATTAATAACTATTCCAAAATGAAATCAAAACAAATCTACACACAAATACGACATGCTCGAACTAAATGTGTTAATGGTATTGGACAGGTATTGCAGACATATTTATCATACATTTTATTTGGTTATCCAGCTCAGGTAAAAGTTAATAATAACAAAAAAATATTCATGTAAGTTATTTGAAAAAACTTATTAATTAAACAACCTTTAAATAAAATCATCAAAAAAGTGGTTGCCCAACTGAAACGAGCTCATTCAGACAAGGATATTTCTAAACAAATTTATAGGGTAAACTTGCTTAATTCGTACCTGCGCCTAAATCGTACCTCGTCTATATCTCGGCTTAGGTAATAGCTACCAGTGCCTCTGGTGGCATAAAATGTTACTAACAGTCGGCCATATTGCCATGTTTCAAATGAACACCTGTCACGTTGCTCCCGCCTAAAATATTAAACAGGTAAGTTTTTTCTTACTTTTTGAGTAAATTTTTCGCATATTTCATAAGAGCTGTCTTCATAGTATATCATTCGTAAGTTGTTTAACTGTTTATTATATATTTATGCGTATATTTGTGAATGTATTTAACATAGTAAAACCGGCTTGTTTGTTGTCACTTTTTTTTGCGGCAAAATTGAAATTCGTTTGACACTTGTGCCTATTTCGTACTCGCAGCAACTTCTTAAAACGTACCGGTACGATTAAGGAAAACTTATTATAATCTCACAGTAAATTATTAACTACGAAATTAATTTTAGTTTTTTTATTTATCTAATTGTTTCTAATTAGTTAATTTTGTTTCTATGTCAGGGCAACATGTCAAAAAGAATGATAAGATCTCAAAGTACGATTTAAGAATATACTAGTACGATTTAAGATTAATAGTCTTAAATCGTACTTTTTTTAGGTTTTTTAAAATTGTTTATTTCTCAGAAGTTTATAAGATTTATGTTATTTTGTGTTGAAATACTTACAGAACTTTAGTCAAATTATAATTACTTTATATAAATAACTGTGTATCTTTGTTCATTTCCAAAATATTTGAGGTTCTCCTTAAGTGGTACGAATTAGGCAAGTTTACCCTACTTTATCCTACATTACGCTCGCATTCTCCTCAACACATTTTCTTACATACCTACAAGGTACAGGGGAGTTGGTACCTCTATTTTCACGATCCATTTTCAGGCTACAAATTGAACGTATTTCCGTTTCCGGGGGTTCACGTGCGATAATGTGAACTAGCTCTGATTATAAGGCTGGTTTCTGATGCAACCCTTCGATTTAAGCGTATTTTGTCTTAACAGAACTATATATAATTATTGTCGTATATTGTTTAAGTTCCAAAAAATATGTAAAAGTCCATATTCTATGACTATTCTATGCTAAAAATTTGCTCCTTTTTTATTTTAATTTATTTTAACTTAACTGTTGTCATTTAACCCGGTGGGAAGATTTTACAAACTTCTGTATGTATGTTTATAAATGCTATCTTAATGAAACCATGTTGGCGGTTTCATTAGGCAGCTTCGCTGTATGCAACAGGAATAAACTTAATTATCGACGTTGCTATTTTCATACTGAAATTGCAAGCGGAATTTCCAAGTACCGTCTCGTTGCATTTAAATTAACTTCCGATTTGCGCCCTGCAGATTAAAACACGGAAATTGCAGAAAAACATGATTTCAGATCTTGAAATATTGGTTTTCAAATTAATTTTGTTTATTTAGGTTGTGTCTTTTATCTTTCATAAGTTCTATTATTAAGAAATAAAAGTAAGTTAGCTGAAATATAAACAAAAAACGGTAGTTTTGTTTAATCAACTCAAAATTTCGATTAATCTCATATAAATGTGTTCAAAAACAAAGCTATTTTCCTTCCTGCCTATATAGCAATACAATGTTCATTCCATACATTTATATGAAACTAATATTTCCGATCTAGTAAAAATACGCTGAAAGGTAACAAACAAAGTACACAAAACAAAACACACATGGCTTTCATTTTTCGTTGTCGAAAGAGAATATATTCCGTGTGATACGGTTTTGTGTTATTTGGTATTTTCAATAAACTTTTAATAGTTAAAATCTTTGCATTTCAGTGGTTATACTAAAGTGTTTTAGTAAAACCAGAATAAATAAATTATGCTGAAATACAAAGCACACTATTTATATTTTTGCAAAAGTTTAATTAATGAGCGACTTAAGCAAGAACTATTTCAATTTGAATATTTCTAGTTACTTTAATATTATACACAGTGCATGTTAAACCCTTTGAACATATAAAACTAATCTTATATAAAAAAAAACGTTTTAGAATGTTGTCATCACACACCCGCACACAATTATTTCTTCTTTACTTTAGGAATGCACCCTGTATAAATTGGTACATCGAATTTAATATAACATCGTAATATTTCAGAATAAGCCTCTCTCGATCTTGTTGACGCAACCGAGCGTCGGCCTGAAAAGCAAAAACTGGACGAAAAGTTATATTATTTGTTGTGTTGGGACATATTTCACGCGGCTGTGTACACCGAAAGTCGATAAAAACTGTCCACACGACTAACGGGGACACATTGCGACTATTAGTTTTAGTTGGTAAGTCGCTTCTAAAGACTTGGATACACGGATGCATTAGCCTTTGTGAGATGAGGCTTAGGGAATCTCTGAAGAACTTCACTGGAAATAAGACTTGAGACGCACGGACGTAAATACTTTAGAGTTTCATTTCTATTAGCGCGGGTATTAGAATCACAGTAAGTAAGTACACAAAAAAATTGGAAAGCTAATTTTTAACTTACATTTACTAATTCAACTGCTTTTACTGTGTGTTTATAGATTATGTAAATTAAATGTATGACGCATTTCACGAAATAATATGTGGACAAATAGATTAGTGCCTAATACCTGTATGCTAACTTAATTAATCTCTGGAGATCTAATTATCATAGTTTAATTAAAATATACATGATAATTAGTGGTATTTGAATACCGATCTAATGTTAACTAAATTTTTGCAAAATATCATTAAGAGAAATAAATGTTTTACATACTTTTACTCGTCGATAGGGCTTCTCTGTCTAGATTTTTCTAGGGTGTCAATGATTATATCAAACCTTGATAGGAAGACACGTGTCAACCGCAAAGCATAATATCTTGGTCATAGTTCTGCATTAGGTATTAATAATGTATATGAACGGATTTTAAACATAAATTTGTTACAATAATATATACCTCTATCCTTATCAATCTTATATTAATAAGCGTTCGTAAGTAGGTTTAAAATGCGTTTCTAAAAGCGGTAATTCTCTTAACTTACGTTGGTCCTGAGCCCCCTTTAAAGGCACCCCATTGGCGCATATTAAACTACGTAAGTTAATTTTTTTTTGGAAAATGAGTACTTCTCCAAACTTACGTAAGTGCTCAACCCCGCAAGCGGCACTCCGTTAGCAGACAGCAGCAGATCCTTCGGCGCCAACCTGCCCGTGCGCCACGCGGGCTGCGGGGGGTACAGCCGGCGTATGCGCACCAGCCCCCCGCCCCCGCACACCGACATGCCCAGCCCGCGGCCGTCCTTCTCGACCATCACTGTGAAGGTGTTCTCTGAGGAGAGGAGGAGGTGTCAATGAGTTAAGTAGCCTGATGTTACAATAGAAGAAGAACTGAGATATTAATGTCTTGCCTACTTAATCGATAATCCTACTAATATTATAAATGTGAAAGTTTGTGAGGATGTATGGATGGATGGATGGATGGATGTTTGTTACTCTTTCACGTAAAAACTACTGGACGGATTTTGATGAAACTTTACAGAAATATAGGTTACTAGCTGGTGCCCGCGAACTTCGTTTCGCCAACTTAGAAGAAGAAAATAAGTCTATTCAAGTAATTGTACCTACTTTCGAAAACTTTTCTTATTATGGCAGTTTGAATGACGTTTGACACTTGCTGCGGTGGCATTGCGATATGAAGAAAAAATTTAGTGTCACTTTATTTAATATCTGCACTTTCATGCCAAGCGATACTGAACAGGCAAGGTACCATACAGCCTTGTCTTAAGTTCAAAATTACGTTCCATATCTAAAAGATTCGTCATGATAATTATTTTAACCCTCGATCACTCGCGCGGGGTGGTGACAGCACCCCACGCAGTTTTGAACGTAAAAATGAATAGTAATTTCTTTAGTAACGAATTTGCGCTTCTGAGTACCTTCAAGTAACCTTTAAACGCGTCGACACGGGATGAGAGGGGCAGTGTGACGCAACCACTTGCAGTGTAAGGATCTTTCAAAGTTTGCGTGGTCAAGACACCCCGCGAGCACTCGTGATATACTTTTTCGTAGGAGTATTTTTGTATGAAAACATTTTTTTTGTTAAAATTTTTATTTGATTGTGTTAATAAATCCTTATTTTGATGTTTTTCAACGAGAAAGTGTAAGTGTAATGTAAAGAATTAAGAAGTAAATATTTTTTTGTTTCTTTGTGAACTGATCTCAATATTACGAATAAAAAGGCAGATTTTTGTAATGTTTCGTAGAATACAAATAAAGCTGATTATAAAATCTACGTTTTTTATATTTATACATCATGTAATACAAAGTAATAAAATGCTGATATATTTCCATTAAGTAATAAAATACGTTTAGAAATATACTTTGAATACGTGGGTCACAACACCCCGCGAGTGCTCTCGAGGCTGAAAATCGCGCGAGTGATCGAGGGTTAAAAATCAAAATAGGTAGGTATGTTGGTTTAGCCTATAACGAAATAACTTTGTCTACGCACGGGGCTTTTTGGCGGGAGTTCGTCAAGTGATGTCGTGCTTGTTGTTAAATTTTAAATTTATGTATATTTCGGGGTTTGATTCACATTAGTGATAGTGTAATGAGTAGCAAACACCTGTGAAAGTGTACAGTGATTGAAGAATTCAATAAAAAGCATAGCCGGGCTGCTTTCCAAGAAGTCACAACAATCTGCAGTTTCATTACTATCGTGTTACTGTGGGTGGATTATAGATAGGAAAATCTCCTATCCAACACTGTTCAATATGAAAATGTACAAGAAAATAAAGAAAGAATAAGAAATGAGAAACATGTTTAGGCTGATGCCCAGATGTCAATGCCTTAATTTAATTAAAAAAAAAATGTCTACGCATGCGCAATGGATGGAGATGAAGCAAGATGTAAGCAAGAAGGACGGAAGGAATGCACATGTTTTATTCCTTTCATTTTTCGTAATATTGTTATGGTTTTTTGGATGTTTGTGTGTATTATCATTATTTATCTTAGAAAATTATAGAATTTATATTATTATTAGATTAGATAAGATATTAGATACATTAATATTATAATTATGTTGGTACTTTTTCAAATCTCGGTTTCAGTGTAGTTTGCACATCATACTACCACGCACCCCTATGAAATTCACGTGCAAACGTATTTCAAGTTTTTGCCAAACCCCCCCTTTTAGGGGTTGTTTTTTTTACCCTATAACCTGGTCCATAATTTTCTCTACATAATAGTAAAAGTTTCATCAAAATCCGTCCAGCCGTTTTCGCGTGATGCTCAGCCAAATAAACAGATAAACAGACAAACAGATAAACAGACAAAAATTCTAAAAACTATTGGAACGTGTTCTGTTATCAATTTTAAGTATCCCCAATAAGTTTTTTTTAGAAATTTTTTTATGTACAGATTTTCCATCCTCTTCAGCTTTATTATATGTATAGATACATCAGAATAACATATAGGGTACTTTTTACCGCGGGAAAACTTCTCATTCAACATCTCTACAGCGTTAGTTACTAAATATTATGAGTAGACACTAATGTCTATATTCTTTTTTTTTGTCCGCGACAATTTCCTATTTTCCATGCGATAGATTCATCCGAAAAGATAGATAAATGTATACTTATGGGATTCACAAAAGCGAATTAACAGTGGTTATTTACCTTTTGAAAAAGAGGTTAACTTAAACAGAATCATAAAAGGTATGCGACATGAACATTCTTAGTAAGTTGTTTGTGTGTACAGCTGTTAGCAACATTATTAGTATATGCTCCATTAAATATTTTAAGCAGAAACACATAGAAGAAAATAATTTGAAAGGATCCTAATATTACATACACCTACACGTGAACAAAGGCAACATAATACATTAAAATTGATACATAAATACATATTTAATTTTCTTCACTTTAGCTGGTGTGTTACTAAGGCTCTGAATTAACTACGAGAAAGAGCAAGATTTTCCTCTTTAGAGGCGTAGTTGGAGGTCTTGAATTTGTTAAATTAACCGTTCCTGAAACCATTCGGCTCTTCAGCATCATTACTTGGCTTCCTAATGATGGCGAAAGTCAAACCAATAGTAAAAATTATTCGCTAAGTTTAGTAAGTATTAATTGTGAATCTTATTACCCAGGATTTGAGTTTAAATAAGTAAAACATACATACAAGTTACGGCCACAAACATCACAGTCAACCTGAAACTAGGTCGTGTTTTACCATTAAACCCTTAAATTACAAACCCTTCATAACTCCTTTATTTTATGTAAAACCTACGACAGAAACGTTTACCTTCGCTGTGAGCCCTTGGCTATAAATCCGGTACCAAAACTCGTCCCTGTACCAAAGTTGTAAACTGTTTTATTCGAATTTTATTGTATTTTGCTTTGTTGCTTACAATACGATATTGGGTTTTTGGATTTAAAACTTCCCCTCGCATTTGCATGGAAACTGTTAAAACCTTGGGCCGGTGTTAGGTAATACTGAAAAAACTTTCATCGAATATTAAAATGTTCCTGGTATTATACCATTGGTTCAGATTCGGGCTATTTCAAATCAGCAGAGATATTTAGAAATATTGTAACTAATTAATTAACACTTTTTCATAAGTATTTTACTATTCCCTAGATATTTAAACGATCGATACTTATACCTTCATTTTACAACTGCCTCAAGGATACCGAAAAACCACAGTCTAATTAAACGAGCGTTAGCTTTAAACCACAATTGTTACTATTTATTACTACCAAATATTAAGAGCCATCCCTTTATTTATTTTCGTAGAAATCATAATTACAATAAATAAATAACATAGCACTTTAACACAATTCTAAGACCTAATCATTATTTATTTCCGAACCTCTTTATTTCATTGTCATTTTGACCTCCAACCTATTATTATAAAGTTAAACTGAATAAGCCTTTGAGAATAGTATTGTTTGCTCGCGTTCTATTGTATTATTCTCTCAGCACAAAGTAATACTGTTCTATCCAGGCTGTGTCCTCACAATTTATCAATGTTAAGGCTGAATACTAAGATCTAGAGGGCAGGTGTCTCGATATCGAAGAAAAGGAAAAAAACTACCAGGGGGAATTGAACACGGATATCTTAAATACGGAATTTGCTCCGCTGTATTCAATGATGGAGATTTTAAAGTTTATTCAAAGGTAAAAGTGAAGAATTACGAACAATTTATATTGGTACTAGTGGCCGCCCGCGACTCCGTTCGCGTGGAAGTCGGTTTCCCGTGGGAATGAGAAGTTGTCCCGCGGTAAAAAGTACCCTACCTGTGTTATTCTGATGTATAACCTGTATTACTGTAAAGTTTCATCAAAATCCGTCCAGTAGTTTTTACGTTAAAGAGTAACAAACATCCATATATCCATCCATACATACTCACAAATTTCACGTTTATAATATTAGTAGGATTTCAAATAACATAGAAACGGTAAAGTGAATAAGAATGGCTTGCGTGATTAGTGTTTTTTTCTTGTGCTAATACTTTGTAACCAATCTACAGAAATTATCAGGAAAGCGAATCGCTGGTTAAAGTTAAAAGAAAATGCTCTTTATATCATATATTATTCGGCAACATAATTTCAGTGTGTGCTCTTATATAAAATTTAACACGTTATCAATTATTTACCCTTAGGCACGCAGCTAGTGGTGGTTTTTACCCCGGAAGGTTTCATACAAACAAAGCTACCCTTTTGGGGATTAAAGGCGTTATGGGCGATACGTTAATGACAGTAAATGTAGGATTGTAGGTATTTTATTAAATTTGTGTACAAAACTTATTTATCTAGTACAAACATGTCAATATATTATTATTGACATTTGATAGAAGAAAAAGCAGATTGTTTTGTAACGAGAGACATAATCAAATTATTTCGTGGATTAAACAAAACCTAAACAAAGATTGTTGCTGATTTTGAAAAGATTGGCAGAAGTTATTTAAACCTTCTTAACTGAGGGAAACAACTATTTGATACCCGAGTATCCGATAAGTATGCAATTATATTATTGAACCGCCATTTCCCAACCTTTACGTATTCAAATAGCTTTAAATATACGTTCTCAGGTAGTTTCCCATCGCCCCGTAATAGACGCAAGAGCTCCATAATAGGCTGTGAGAGCAAATGAAAAAAGAGAGAATTGAAAGAAATCACTTGGTGTCGAATACACTATTACGGAACCTATTACCGATTCTGCGGAACCATTGTTTTATTCATGATGCGACCTTTTGTAGGGTGTCCTAGAATTACAGGCAGACGCAGTGGTATCCTTTCTTGCTTTAAAAAAAACTGTGAAGGTAAAATACGGTTGGCTACTTCTGTGGCGCAACGGTATGTGTACCGGACTGTTAAGCGGAGGGTCCGTGGTTCGATTTCCGGGTCGGGTTAATTTCGTTGATGCGCTTACTTTAGGACCACACAGTTGGTGTGTTAGTCTTAAGATTATTAATACTTATTATAAGTAAAAAAGTCAAATCAAACAATTTTTCACAAGTCATAGCTTATAAGTAACTGTGATTAGAAGTGAAGAAATTAACATAACCTAAAATATTTTTTTAGATCAAAGGGACAAATTGTCATTTTCTCAGTTGTTTTGTACACCATGTATATAGCGTTCAGTCAAGAGAAAAACTACCCGTAATAGGAAAATCCTAAAGACACTAACCGCGATGTTCATTTGTTTTATGACAAAAAATAAAAAAGGCCTTTTCGTCAATTTGCAGCAGATTAACTTGAGTTGATATACCTTTGATGTGAAAAAATCCTTTGAGGAAAATGTTGTGAAAATCACGTTCTTGTGATCACTTATTTTATACACCTATGGTTCGACCATCAATACGAGTATGTTCTTTCGTTTTCTGTAACACTGTGAAATACATTGAACATTTGAATAATGTTCATGTTTTCAGAGTTCAGTATTAAGGTAGTTTACCTTTTTATTTTTTACAACAAAAGGGCGGTAAGTATTTAGTTATTATCATACAGTAGAAAATACAATTAAATACAATACAAATTTCATTAAATGATAAAAAACTCTCTGCCAAATTCAGAATTAATTCTTTGAATCGTGTAATATTTGACTTAAATAAACCCTGCAAATGTAACGATGACTGAAACATTCTCGGTCTATCTGTACATAATCATATAAAAAAGGTTATAAATTAAAAAATAATAATGTTAGAAGTAAATGTGTTAGCGAACACAGATACCTTTTTGTTTTTATGTAGATAATAAATAGAATAGAATTGTCTGTCTTCAAATTACTTGTAAAGTTCTTGTATCTTATTTTGTTCCATGCTACTTTTCAATAAAGTTCTTAATATTTTACCAGCTCCCGGGCGCTTTGTCACTTCAGTTCTTACAAAACAACATCCCTACAATAGTTATTAGACACCACAGCTGAATGCACTAGTTATCGCGTTATATTGGCAAAGTTACAACTCACGGTCTAAGATATCGTTTACTTAACACAAAATTAACGAGCCGTGCAAGACTTTGTATCGAATAGTTTGGTTCTTGAGACCCATTAAAGGTGCCTGATAGGTTAAAGTTGGGTTGAAATAGTTTCAATTACAGGTTTGATAGAGGGCCGATCACGAGAGGTTAACGGTTTTTCAAATAAATTTAGTTCGACTGTACGTTAATAAGTTTATTTATGTACGGACAGCGTAAAATTTTATACACTTAAAAGTAGATACGCAATAATTACAGTTTTAAATGAACTTAAGTTCAAATCAAACGACCGACAACATCAAAATAACGCCTAATATTTTGTAACTCTTTAGTTGAATATATATTTATACATATTATTAAGTTTTATTCCAAGTAAAGATTTAGGTACGACAACAATAGCCTATAAGTTTTTCACATGTTTCCTATCTTACCTAACCCTTTTAGCTATAAATCGATTATAACGCTCAAATCAAATCACGTCCACAACCATTGAACCTATCAATAATTAGATAGATTCACCCACGACTAAGTCTTGTTTGCGGTTACATTGACTTGCGTGTGAGGCTAGCCACAATTAGATCAAGTAGGAAACCTCTAATGAACATACACCATTATTATATAGATTCCTCGTTAATTATATGAATATTACATATAGGTAGCCAAACCACCAACTAATATCAAATAGCACTGTTCATAGCCGCTTAATTAAGCTGGAGTTAACCATATTCGATTATAAAGTTAATTTATTGGTGAAAATATATTGGCTTGAGCAGATATATTACATGGTCAACATGTTCCACTCACGGATGGCTGAGTTTCAAGAAGAGCTACAGAAGGTTTCTGGATCATCTGCTTCTTCCACATCTTTGGAGACTCGGTTTGTCAATTTCCAGACATTTTTGCTTGCCTCGGTTAGCTCCCTACAGCAACAAGTGCAAGTATTAGCTCGGGACTGTGATAGGCTGGAAATGCACAACCGTCGCCACATTTTACTGATTCACGGCATCTCAGAGTCAAAGGAGGATGTGTCCGCAGCGGTGGTTAAGGTGCTTACTGAGCAGATAAAGTTGCCCAACTTTGGAAAGCCCAACTTGCTTCGCTGTTTCCGGATGGGTAAGTCTTTAGTTAAAGACAAGCCACGACCCATTCTTGTTGAATTCAGTGATATGCAGATGCGTGACCAGGCGTGGACAGGTAAAGCAAGGTTGAAGGGTTCTGGCATAACACTGTCAGAGTTTTTAACAAAGCCAAGACATGACGCTTTCATGGCCGCTCGCAAAAAGTTTGGCATAACCAAGTGTTGGACTCGAGACGGCGTAATCTACGTCCTTGACTCTGCTGGTTCCCGTCATCGCGTGCTGTCCATGGAGGACCTCGACTCCGTCCCAGATCATCCCCAAGTTTCACCTGGCCGGCGTGTTGGTGAGAAGATTTCCGACAAGGTTAAACCAGCTCCGGTTGTGACGGCTCGACAACAAAGTAGACGGCTTGTGTCAAAGAAGTAGATAATGTATTGTTTCTCCTTGTGTCTTTTTATATACATAATTAAACTTTTTATTTTTATTGTGCACGTTTTGTAATGTGCTTTATAAAAATTTTCGTTTCGTCCTATAAATAAACAAGCCAACCTGTCAGATTGACATTGATGGACAGATAGTCAATCAATGTTGATACATTTATTTATTTAATTTTCTGGCTCTGGGTATAGGGTTAATTATTTCATTATAATTTTTTTTTTTATTATTCAATTAGTCATAATTTAACTTTGCTCATTTTGTTTTTGTTTTGTCTTTTTTTTTTTTGTGTCGTTAGTTTTAATTTATAACCTTTTTTGTTTTTTTTTTTTTTTTGTTGTTGTAAATTACAGTGTTACTGCTGGTAAGGAAAGAGACAATTTTGTATCTATACATTCTATTTACTTTATTTTATTTATAACATATTATTCGTATTTATTTTATTTATAACACATATTATTCGTATTTATTTTATTTTGATGAATAACTTTATCTCTGAAAACTCTGAATCTTCGTCTTCCTATGCCACCTGCTCTGATAATTCGGAGAGTGACGACAGTTTTCACAGTTCTTCCAGTTCTTTAGATAAATCCTTGATTTCTTGTTTTTCCCAACACCCTAATAATTTTAACATGGTCCACATAAACGCTCAGAGTATTCCTGCACACTATCCTGACATGCTAGCTTCTTTTGACAATAAATTATTGCACGCAATCTTAGTTTCGGAGTCCTGGTTAAAACCATGTTTACCTTCCACCTCATACGCATTACCAGGATTCCATTTGATCCGTAATGACCGTCCCTGTCGAACCGGTGGTGGCGTCGCCATTTACCTAAGAGCCAACATTCCATACTCCGTAGTTAGCATGTCTTCCCCGTCTGATGTCAACGGAGAAGTTGAGTAGAGGTAACCATCTCCCATAACAAAATATTGTTAGGTGTCATGTATCCTCCATCGGACACAACTAACTATTTCCTTACCTTGGAAAAACTCCTAGAAGAAATGATGCCATCATATAAACATGTGATATTAATGGGCGATTTTAATACCTGCCTCCTCAAAAACGATATCCGCGCATCTCGACTTATTTCCGTTATAGATTCCTGCAACATGCTTATCTTGCCCTCAAATCCAACCCACTACTATCCCCATTCCGCTCCCTCTCTTCTTGACCTAAGTATTGTTTCCTCTCCACAACATGTGGCTATGCACGGTCAACTTTCTGCAGATGCCTTCTCCTATCATGACCTCCTATATCTATCGTACAAGGTCCGGTGTCCTAAGGTAAAGCCTCGAACCCTGCTGCTGCGTAATTTTGGCAGAATGGACATTGATAACTTGAAAAAAGATGCTATGAATATTGATTGGTCTTCCATTGATAAAGTTCAAACAGTTCATGAACAAATTTCATTATTTAACAACCTTCTCATTCAACTTTACGATGTACATGCTCCAGTGAAACCAATCAAGGTAAAACATCTCCCGGCACCGTGGCTCTCCGATAAAATTAAGTTATTAATGTCAAAGAGGAATCGCGCAAAATCTATTTTTAAGAAAAATGCCACAGACGAAAATCGTGAAGCTTATAGGGTATTACGCAATCGCTGCAATACGGCGTGTAGAGATGCACAACGACGCCATTTCCATAGTTCCATTGATAGCCCAGATCCCAAAAAGGTCTGGAAATTTCTAAAATCACTAGGTATCGGTAAAAAAAGAAGTGACGATGCTCCACGCAATTTAGATTTAAATATGATGAATAAACATTTTTCAACAACTTCTCCTTGCGCAGATCATATAAAATCCGCTACTATTCAAAAACTTTCTTCGCAACCTTTACCTAGTTTCCCTCAATTCCATTTCAAACAGTTTGCTGATTGTGATGTTAAGAAGCACATATTAGCTGTAACTTCGGATGCCGTGGGCTGTGACTGCATCAGTCGGAAGATGATTCTCCCAATTATTGATATCCTTACTCCTGTAATATCTAAAATCCTAAATTTCTCCATTACAAATAATACTTTTCCTGATATTTGGAAAGATGCTGAAATAATTCCCTTACCTAAAAAGAACAATCCACTTTCCTTTGCTGACTATAGACCAATCTCCATCCTACCATTCCTCTCGAAAGTACTGGAACGTCTCGTACATGGGCAGCTAAGTGCTTTTCTTGACTTTAACAACCTCCTGAGCCCCTATCAATCCGGCTTTCGACCTGGTTGCAGCACAGTTACGGCACTCGTCAACATAACTGATGACATACGCTCGGCTATGGAAAATCGACAGCTCACTATTTTAACCTTATTAGACTTTAGCAACGCTTTTAACACTGTCGATTTTGACATTATGCTAGCGGTGTTACGCTCTCTTAACATATCTCCAACAGCAACTGAGTGGTTTCAGAGTTACTTGCGTGGACGCCGACAGCGTATATCTGTTGAAGATAGACAATCCTCGTGGTGTGGGTTGCTCTCCGGTGTTCCCCAAGGTGGCGTGTTGTCTCCACTTCTCTTTAGTATCTTCATAAATTCAGTAACAAGCCACATAACTTCTCCCTACCACCTGTATGCAGACGATTTGCAAATTTACTCTCACGTTTCTTTGGATAATCTGAGCTCTGCCATTCGCCAAACTAATATTAACCTTAAAGCTATTCTACAATGGAGTAAAAATTACGGAGTTATGGTGAATCCCAGTAAAACTCAGGTTATTATAATAGGTAGTAGGCAGCTTTTATCAAAAATTAATTGGCCAGACTTGAATGATGTTGTCTTCGATGATGTTAGGATTCCCTTCAGTACTACTGTAAAAAACTTGGGAATTATTGTTGACAGTACTCTATCTTGGGAACCTCAAATTGCGGAAGTCAGCAGAAAAATGTTTGCCTCGGCAGGCAGTGTACGAAGACTGCGGAATTTTCTTAACATATCTGCCAAAATTACGCTTGCACAGTCCATACTCCTTCCAATCCTAGATTACGCGGATATCACTTACGTTAACATCAAAGAGGAGCAGCTTAATAAACTCGAGCGGCTTCAAAATATGTGTATCCGATTCATATTTGGGTTGCGCAAATATGATCACGTATCCGAATATCGTAAGAAGCTCGGGTGGCTCCCAATCCGCCTTCGCAGAAATACTCATGTCCTTTCTCTCCTCTTTCGTGTGCTGAACGATCATAAAACTCCGAATTATCTTAAAGATCGGTTCAGGTACTGGCATGAGAGTCATGATCGTGTCCTTCGCAGTGCTACTTCTCGGGTGTTAGTAACTCCAACTAACCATACAACTTTTTTCGGCGAATCATTCACTGTGAAGGCTATACGGTTGTGGAACGCTCTGCCATCAAGAATCCGACAAATGAAGACTTTAGAAGGTTTTAAAAAATTGTGTTATGATTTATATAATTCCTCAGGGGCCTGATTCTGTAATTTTTAACGTTTCGTGTGGTAACGTGCGTGTGGCATGCCAGTGGGTCCTGTGAGGACAATTTGTAGGTATTCTGTAAGCCACGCGTGTCGTACTTGTGGCTTGCAAGCAACTCCATAAGGCGCTTCGCTTAGATTGATAGTTCATTCAACCATTCATTATTTCTCAATATCAATATCTCGTCAATAATTCATAAATATTAAGAAAAAAATATATACTTTTGTACAATTTTATTTTAAATCTGTATTAAAAGTTTTTTGAATATAAATGGATATACTTTTTTAAGCGCTTTGATTAAATATTATTTAAAATAATGTTTCGTCTGCTCTGCCTTTAAACCTTGAGCCTGACTTTGAAATGTAATAATTCGATAACTCGTTGCAATCCTAAGGTTCGAGTCTATTGTTGAAGTTAAGCGACGTCGGCTGCGGACAGTCCTAGGATGGGTGAACGCTTGTGGTATTATATTCTGATTTCTTCCGTGTTTTAGACACGTTTATTTTGTTGGTCTCAAATAGTTATTCAATAAAAAATAAAAAATAAGGAATGGTTAGGTTCCCATCATGATTTGCCTTAAGGACTATGTATTACCTATTTTTTTTCAAGCTAACGGGAAAATAGCGTAGCAAGACCGTGGTGTTACGAATATCCTGTGGCAAGCAGTCTTTTGATCGTTGTGTGCGTTGGTGACTATAGACACAATCTAATAATACCATGACAAAGCTTATCTTAAAATTGTAATATCCTATGATTACACACCATGCAAAATAAATGGTAATTAGGTTTATAGGTTTGAAAAATATATATTGTATTAATTTATACAAAAATAGTATAATAAAAGATATATTTTTAATCAAGTTATTTTCCTGCTTTTGCTTTGGCGTGAACGTTCAACTTCATGAAGCGGGCGTCGAGCTAATACGACGTCACACCTTAGTTGTTTCCACCAGCAGATTGCTGAGGACATTTCCTCTTACCATTGAAGCCACTGAACCAGTAGCTTACCTAAAAAAAATATTTATGAAAACATAATTAAGTATATTAGGTACAATGTTACTTAGGTACCTACTGAATATTTTTTATGTGGATGTATGTATGTACCCATACGTAGGTACATACATACATCCAATGAAATTCCAAATTGGGAAAAGTTTCTGTTTAGAACCAATTGCAATCTAAGCACATCGTTTATTATGAATATTGAGGTTTTCTTATTGAAATAGATAATATTGAATATTTTAAATTGATATTTACCTTTAACTGTAATCATTTCTTTCCAAAACGAACCAAGAACTTGGTAAAAGCCTCGTTACTACACGCAATTTAGTTTAGCGAGGCGATGACTTCTCTTATGGGCATAAAGTTTCGGCAGCTCAAAATAGAGCTTCTCCCAGTCACACTTATCACGTTATACTTTATTTCAGTATTTTTTTCTGACTTTAGCCTTTAAATGCAATATTTATCTTTGTTTGCTAACAAACCTACAGAAATGGGTGACACTACATGACATGACAGCGACGCAACCCATTCACTCATGTTACGCGTTGTTCAATATCTATGTTCTTAAATGTGGTATTCTATAAGCCCACACGACTGGGCGTCACAACTTGTCCGGTAAAAATAGGTATTCTCTAAACTTTTGGGACAATGTGACGTCATTTTTGACGTGCGTGTGGTGCGATTTACAACAGTTACTCTTCGGCCACTTGTTACTCGAACGTTTTTGATAATTTAGCAATATTTTATAATTATTTGATTGATTATTACTATAAATTACTTACTTACTTAATAATTTGTACTTTCTAATGTTGAATTGTTTAATAAATATACTTTTTGAATAGAAAGATGTTGGCGCCTATTATTTCTAAACGGCAAAGCACTTATTATTTTCTATTGTTATTGTCTATAATTTTGTATGTTTGACTACTTAAGTTTTTGGTTTTACAAAAAATCGTAATTGAAATAGAAATTACTTCAAAAACACAAAAATATATTAAAAATACGACTTGTGCAACAAACAATATACATACTTCGGAGTTATTAGCGATTTAACTCGATAATTGATTAAATTTACCTTAAATATGTATAACCTACCTATTTGTAAGTGTTTTAAGTTTAACAATAGGTACAAATATATTTTTTTGTGCCTACCACTTCAAAGCTACCGATTTTATGGCACCTACTAGTGGCTGCCCGCGACTCGTTTCCCGTGGGAATGAGTAGTTTTCCCGCGGTAAAAAGTACCCCATATGTTATTCAGATGTATAACCTATATTTCTGTAAAGTTTCATCAAAATCCATCCAGTAGTTTTTACGTGAAAGAGTAACAAACATCCATCCATAGATCCATACATCTATACATTCTCACAAACTTTCACGTTTATAATATTAGTAGGATATCGGAGGCAAAACCTATGCATCTAGGGAAAGACAATATCTCCTTTTTTTGAAAAACCTACTCTTCCACAAATTTCGTTAATATGTAGGTACAGTAAGTTGCAAAAGCTTTTGCGACGACCTCTGTTGCGCAGCGTGATTGTTGTGAGGCAGGTCCCGTGTTCGATTCTCGATTCTTCTGCAAATCAGCTCGTATCGTTTTCCTTTAGGCTATTCTGTAACGCGTACTGCGCTAACTTTAAAACTACATTGTTTGTATGGTATTCTGGAGATTTATTTATATGATAATTAATGAAATAATAAAAATGTTATAAAATACACTACGTAAGTACCTACCTAACTCTTGGTAGTGGTTCGTTTAATAAATCATAGCTTTGCAATTGTATTTTATTGGTGTCAAAGTAAAGGTGTAACTTTTAATACAACTTTGGTTGGGTAAAAACATACAGAAACATCATAAATAGGTTATTACAATTCATTTACTAAACACACCCTGTTGAATTTATTTCACCTCATACTTTGAAAATAAATTTTACCCAAAATTGATTTTCTATTTGAGGACCACTCACTGCCTGTGAATAAATGGAGATGTTTATTAAATAAAGGCATTACTAATTACTTCATAGAAACAGAAAATATGTTCCTAATTTTATAAAATGTAACTATATTGATTTGGGTTCAAAATTTTGGTTTGTTTATAAACAACTTGTCAGTGCTTGTCAAAAATGTTAAAAACCATTCTACTTTTTGTCTTCCTCATGTCATTTAGATTTAATTATTCCTCTAAGTCATTGACATTGTCAATTTATTAATAAAATTATTTATAATAACATTGTCTTAAGGTAAATGATAATCTAAAAATTATGAACACCTCACACTGACTTTAATTAACAAAAATAGTTATTTCCTAAGCCTGTTGGTGGTATGTTGCAAAATATTGATGAATGATTGACGAGATTTGTAAGTTAAAAGAGGTTACATCACTAATGACTGGTTAAAAGGAAAGCACAGCCCTAGAAGGACGCCAACCGATTTGAACCACACGCACGTTACCATTATGGTAAAAAGAGATAGAAGATAAATAAAAGGTTGAGACCAATAACTTAAGAACCCTCATGTGTCTACACATAGCATACCTAACTATAAATATATGCATAATTTAATTTATGAGAAAAATCCCTAGCAGTTTTTAGCATCGCTAAAATAATGGTTACCTACTTATATTTAAATTAGCCGCCTTAAAATTTACAACTTCAGCTTTACTAAGGATTCGGTAGACCGAAAGAAAAAAAATACCAAAAATACTACATACTTGCTCTTACTAGTGATCAATATTATTAGCATATTTTACAATAAAAGGGATATTTTATAAAACCAGTGATTGCAAAAATAATAAAATTACCCAAAAAATAAGGCATCTAAAAACCAAAATGGCTACTCGACCGCTTGAAGGTATTTTTGTTTCTATGTTTGTTGAAAACAAATGTTGTACGTCTATAGGTTTTATTAGTCTTTGGGAAACAATGACATTAAATTGTACTTACAGAATACCAAAATAAGAAAATGAACGTGTGGCTCGATGCAGCGTGTGGGCGTGTTACAGAATACGAAAATTGCAAAAACGTCACACGTATTGGTCGATATCGACCGTGTTGCATCGTTAAAAAAGTTACGGAATCGGGCCCCTGTATAGTTGTTCTTATTATTCATCTTTATATATATTAATTATATAAGTAAGAGTTTGTATATATGTACCAATGTATGTATACAGGGTGTCCCAAAACTCGACGTCAACCCGAAACCGGGTGACAAGGCAAGTCATGCTGGTTATCAGAAAAATGTTTAAAAAAATCTAAGTCACGTGTTCTCAAAATTATTGGCATTTTAAAAAAACACGCAAAATTTCACACCCTGTGACAGTGTTTTTGCTGCTGTTGCCACAAATGTTCACTTTTGGAAACTTTTTTTTTTGATATGTAACCCTGAATAATGCTTCTCTAAACTGTTATCAACATTTCAAATCTAGCTCCTCGAGATTGCATAAAAATAGGACTTATTTCCAAGAAAAAAATTAAAAATTAAAAATGGCCTAGTTTTAACTGTCTGCATTGAAAAAAAATTGTACTACGCGAGTTTGGCAAGTTGTGTCAAAAGTTGGCGCATTTAGTAAGGATCCCAAAATGGTATGACACGTGGTAAATTGTAGTTGCTATCATGAACAAAAAAAAAATTCGTAAAAATCCAGTGTTCAACAATTTTTTCTTACCTGGTTAAAAAATATTCTAATGGGCCCAAGGTTTTCCAAAGAGTCGTAAATTGTAAGTAGTGACAAAGGAGTCTTTCTAGGAAGTGTAAGCGAGATAGTATTTGTGCTAAAGTGATTGAGTGAGACGGAGAGAGTCACCTTCTCAAGTGCGAGCGAGACAGGTATGGACGCTAAAGTGACTGAGATGGAGAGAGTCATTTTACCAAGTGCGAGAGAGACAGAGAGTGACGCCAGGTATTCGCTATTGTAGATACACATTACAAACCAGTCAGTACGTTACGTTCCTTCGTTTACTGCGCTTGTTTTCGTATTCGTTTGTGTTGATTTCGTACTGTTTACTTTTGGCTATGTTTATGGACTTGTGATTGCTTGCGATTTAGATTCGGACTGTTTGTTTTCTCTTAACGACGACCTTTGCTTTCCTCTGGACTATTGTGTGAGTGTGTGACAAGTGCCGAGATGTCTTCGTATACCACTCGCGAATACGCTAATATGCACCTTATTTATGGTGAGTGCAGGTGTAATGCCAGTGCTGCTGCCAGACTTTACCGCGAAAGGTACCCAAACGCTGCTCGTTACCCCGATTATCGGGTGTTTACGAATGTGCATCGGTTGCTCTTCTCAGAAGGCCGCCTCCCAAATCAAACGCATGGTGGAGGCAGACCCACCAACCCTATGGAAGAAGAAGTTCTACAGGCTGTCGAAGAAGACCCAAGTACTTCAGTAAGAGCTATTGAAACGAACACCGGAGTGCCCAAAAGTTCAGCCCACCGTATTTTAAAAAGAAATGACCTACACCCATACCACGTACAGCGAGTACAGACATTATTACCCGGTGACTACCAAAATGGGGTGAATTTTTGCCGGACGATATTGGAGAGGTACAGAGATGACCCACTTTTTCTAACAAAAATTTTATTGTCGGACGAATCAACTTTTAAAAAGGACGGCTACGTGAACATGCACAACCTGCATGAATGGCGTGTTGAAAACCCTCATTTAACGAGACAGGATCGGTCCCAGTACCGATTCAAAGTTAACATGTGGACCGGAATTTTGAATGGCAAAATAATTGGTCCTTTTGAGTTGCCTGATGCATTAACTGGCGAGGTTTACTTAGACTTTCTTCAAAACCATCTTCCAAATTTATTAGAAGACGTGCCGCTAAGCATTTACAGAGAAATGTGGTTCCAACAAGATGGGTGCCCAGCGCACTTTGCTCGCCCCGTAAGAGAGTACCTCGATGAAGAGCTTCCTGGGAGATGGATCGGGCGGGCTGGACCAATCTCGTGGCCGGCCCGTTCACCGGACTTGAATCCTTTAGACTTTTTTTACTGGGGAGCTGTTAAAGAAAAAGTTTACGAGAAGCCCATTGGGAGTGAACATGAATTACGGCAGAGAATAGCTAAAGCAGCTCAATTTGTAAATAATGGACGATACGCTAGAAAGATAGCTCGATCTTTTTTAAAAAGATGTCGCGCTTGTATTGCCGCCGAAGGAAGGCATTTCGAACACTTATTATAACATTTTAAGAATTATTGTAAATTTTATTAATAAACATTGGTATTAAAATTTTGTTTTATTTAAAATTGAAACCTTTAACAATAAATGCTTATTCCAATGCAAACACTAAAAAAAAAAATTAAAAGTGAACAATCTGTTCATTCAATAAAGATAGACGAGTAGGTACATCAGTACAATGTACAATTCAGTTAAATTTAATCAGTGTGTAAATTGGAAGCGGCTCCAATGTAACCAACGATAAGCTTTGCAATTTTAACCAAGTAAGAAAAAAAGTTAAAAATGGGTTTTCATGGAAATATTTTTTTTTGTTCATGATAGCAGCTACAATTTACCACGTGTCATACCATTTTGGGATCCTTACTAAATGCGCCAACTTTTGACACAACTTGCCAAACTCGCGTAGTACAATTTTTTTTCAATGCAGACAGTTAAAACTAGGCCATTTTTAATTTTTAATTTTTTTCTTGGAAATAAGTCCTATTTTTATGCAATCTCGAGGAGCTAGATTTGAAATGTTGATAACAGTTTAGAGAAGCATTATTCAGGGTTACATATCAAAAAAAAAAGTTTCCAAAAGTGAACATTTGTGGCAACAGCAGCAAAAACACTGTCACAGGGTGTGAAATTTTGCGTGTTTTTTTAAAATGCCAATAATTTTGAGAACACGTGACTTAGATTTTTTTAAACATTTTTCTGATAACCAGCATGACTTGCCTTGTCACCCGGTTTCGGGTTGACGTCGAGTTTTGGGACACCCTGTATATATATATATATATGTGTAATATATGTATATAACCTATGTATTTATAAATATGTGTGTGTGTGTGTGTGTATGTGTATGTATATATATTTTTATGCACCTATCCCCTTCCTATATATTTATCTCTTTCACCTACCTAAGGTATGCCTGTAAGAAATTGCTTTAAGTGATAAGGCCACCTTTTGCCTTTCTTTATTTTGTATCATTTTTGTAATTCTTTTGTGCAATAAAGAGTATTTGTATTGTATTGTATATTAAGCAGTAATTAACTCAATTTGCGATGTGATTTTGTAACCAGTTTTAAATTGATTATTTTAATCATCTTATATTTTTATATGCGGATTCCAGTATGTTTTTTCATAGGTTTTTTTAAGAGACCCAGTTATATTTTTAGCAAAAAAAACACAGTTTTTTCCTTAAAAAAGCAACCCAGAAAGGTTAAGCTGCTTAAAACAAAAAAAATGCGCATTTTGACGCATCGTTAAAACTATATCGCGTGTTTAACCAGCGCGTGATCGCTTTCATGCCAACGGTAAACCACAATCGGGCGTGTACCTAATAATTCGATTCTATACAAAATCGGCTTTGGTATGCTTTCACTGTTTACGTCTAATAAAATTTTCTCTCGTATATCGTGGCGAATCGAAATTGTATCGGATCTGACGGCTGTCAAACCGACATTGACAAACGGTTTCAATTGGAGCTTCAACGATTTCTCCCTATGTCTAGTAAGGGGTTATATTATATGTTTCAAAAAAAGACATAGAATCAGTATTTTGATTTGCTTCCAATTATTATGTGTAAGAATATTAAAATGTAAATAATACTTACAATTTAAATTTACAGACTTTTTTAATAAGGAAAGAATACCTACTCTTAATCAAGATTTCTTTTAAACAATACCATGAAATGAGGTGTTTGCTTGATAATCAAATGGAATAAATATTATTGATAAAAAAATTGTTCGAACTTTTTTAGTCCTACAAAAAATACCGCGTTTATTATTCTCGCTTTAGCATATCCGCTCAAAAGCAAATTTATTTTATTCCATTTAATTAACAAACAAACACGAAATTTATTCCAGTTTGTACGCACACTTCAGTCGACTGTGAAAATAATTCCGAGTGCCCTTTAAGTGAGCAATTTGCTCAACGAGGCTAACAAATGACACGAAATATGTAAAAAATATATGAAAAAACAAACGTTTTCATTTTTTTTACTTAACTTTTGTAATGTTGGTCTATCTTTTTAAAACAAATGTCACACAAGTGTTGATTTATGATAATATTCTAGGTATAGAAAAATAAAAATAAACAGACAAAAAACTAACCCCTTAAGTACTAATTCACAGGACCATATCGTTGACATCAGACTTTATCCATCATTTTTGTTTGCAAATCTTTTTTTTTTGTCTTTCTTTCGGTTGTTGTACCACAAAGCCTATTTCTAAATATCAATGAGCAAAATAACGACTAATGCAGTAGGTTATAAAATAGCAATTTAATTATGAGTGATTTTATTTTCTTTATAAAAATATTAATAAAATGAATAAACATTGCGTTCGTTACAGAATATAAAATTTCAGAATTAGTATAACGTTACCTAGGCATCCTCATTGCTATTGCTTTTATAGTTATTAAAGTATCAAGGCTCTCCTCTTGCAAATGACTGTAATAAAGATTGTTTATATATTTAATTACGGAAAGATTTATCTCATGCAATAGTTTTGCAGAAATAAATATTTTTATTAGAAAAAATAACAAAAAGACACACGTTCCGATTTTACTTGCACTTTCAATTTAACCCTCAAAATCCGCCGTCAGTTTCCCCTAGCCTTCATAAGCCTTCGTTTAGAACATTCAGTTACGTTCTTATGTGGGCAAAGCGAGAGGGTACCGAGATAGTCTAGGGAGCCGTGGTCCTGCATACAAATTGAAGGCGTAAATGTGATAACACCTGCTGTCTGGGGTCACCCGAAATACTTGCTTACCGTCGGATGGGACCCGGCTCGAGTAGGTCAGGGGTTAAGTAAGATTGAGGAGCGAATGTTAAACTTTTCATGCAAATACGGAGACAAGCGCCGTAAGGCCGTAATACATGCAAATGTTGGAATTGTTTGGTTTGCTCGATATTTAAATAGACAACGTTTAAAACAATGGACATATCCTACTAATATTATAAACGTGGAAGTTTGTGAGTATGTATGGATGGATGTTTGTTACTCTTTCACGTAAAAACTACTGGACGGATTTTGATGAAACTTTACAGAAATATAGGTTATACATCAGAATAACACATAGGGTACTTATTACCGCGGAAAAACTCCTCATTCCCACGGGAAACCAACTTCCACGCGAACGGAGTCGCAGGCGGCCTCGAGTTATTAATTAAAAGAGTCAACAAATGTTTTTTAAACTCGATTTATAAATAGTCTTAAAAAGTTTTTTTTAAACATTACCAATCTTTTAATAAATCACATTAACCGTAATAAGCAAGAACTCTTAAAAGCCAATTGAAAGAATTGGAACGCACTTAAGTCAACAAGCAATCGAACTTCAAAGGCAGGCACTTTTTTAGATTTATCTTATTATACCTAATTTAATGAGAGCCTCTCAAATTTCGTCAAATTCAAGTTGTGCGGGGAGTAACGAAATTTTCTAAAAATAAATCAGTGAATGAATTGAGAGGCAATTTCTTTAAAAAAATTAGTCTTTCGAAATACCTAACTATTTATTAAAACTTTCTAAGTTGATCAATCTCTTTTGGATTTAATTTAAATCACTTTATGATATTATATACATTTTTTACTACCTTGAGTAATGATTTTTTGTATGATTTACTGAGGAGAATACAAATTAAAATTCCGAAGTTTACGCCGCTTTTGACATTTCCAGAAATGGCGCTGCGTTAGTAAATTGATTCGTCGATGGCCTCGCATTTGCTAATTTGTGAATTACATCGCGATCTCGTAAAGTTAATTGAAAAGCCACTGTAATGTATCTGCCCCACATTTGGGAGTTTGGGAGCAACCCAAATTAATGAAGTGGCTCGTATCCATTGCTGTTGCGGACGGTAAGCCTTGTATTCGGAGTCGATGAAAATCTGCCTTTCTAAACTTTATTTTTTATTTTTATTTTGTAAATAAATAAAATAAAAAATAAAAATAAAAAATAAAGTTCTTTGTGTACTTTCCACAAAATAGCTCAAATAATTAATTTTATTATTTATAAAGAAATATGGAATTTAAAATTTGTATTGCAAACATTAAATGCCTGTGATGAAATATTTTTTTATAAGGTATCGTTAGTTTTAAAAACACTACACGATCGAATGTTAAAATGAAAACGTGCCACATTCGAAGCATACGCACTTTAAATATACACATTTCGGTCGGCCAACCCTTTTTTATATAAATATTTTTCTGTTGTTTTAGGATCATTCTGGGAAAATTGTATTAATAGGTCCTTAAGAGTTGCTAACGTCGCTTGATGGTAGTAAAACGTATTAATGAAAAAATTGTGAATAAACTAGTATTCTTGCAATATTTCGTTCGCTAAATAAACGGCAGGACCATAAAATACAGGCAAGACTGCTTACGTGTACTTTACGGACCATTAGACATTGGGCCGCCTATATGTATTGTTTAGTCAAGTTAGTCCCTCGAACTCTGATTAAGTAGACGTAAAATACATTAGTCAGCAGATCTTGGCTTAACTAGAAACCATTATATCACTCTACTAATTACAAACTCTGATCCTAATTTAGTAGCACATGCAAAAATAGAAGAATCGCCAAAGTATTCAACCGTCTAATTATTATTTTCGCTCGCGAAATTGTATTATGACAAACATACCAAAATATTATTAATACTGAAACACAAAAATTAATCATTTAGATTGAATATCATGTAGCGAATTAATGAGTCCTAATTTGTATTCCGAATCGTGCTGTTAAATGTCACAGTAAGGGAATGATTGCATCGCAACAATTATTGGAATGTCGATCAATGTTGATTAATTAATTAATGCAGTAATTAATGAAACAAATTCACTGTGATATTGGAGGTGTATTGCCGCTATTTCGATGGAGGATCTCTTTACGGTAATTTTATTAGGCAGTTCAATCTTCTCGGTTGAGATGTAAAGCCAATTAAAACCCTTCAATTTATTAGTGAAACTGTTAATAAAACACTGTTAGTCGCTTCAAAGGTTTCTGCAATGAAATATGCGAAATACGGAAGTTATGTTTGATATCATGTGTTTGAAGTGTATGTCTTGTCTATTCCGTCTTATATAACTTATATGAAAGTGTTAAATATTTTTTATGAATTTCAAGCTAGTATTTTCACACAGATACACATTTCCTGGGAAAATCGCAGCAGGCAAGTCACGTGTAAAAGTATGCGATAGTGCCAAGCACAACCTTAAATAAAACACTGAATCTTATAAGTACAATTTACTTTACAAGATTTAAAGTTTAAAAATACGCGATTTTTATATGAGAGACTCCTAGCATCACTGTAAGGGCATGGTTACATTGTATACGCCATATGCAGGAGTACGCTGATGGCGTAGTGGCGTAGTTGTGATAATATAGAACCGCTTTGTTCACGTCACGAGGACGTTAAGAACTGTCCGTAGTTCCGATGACCTTTTTGCAAACGTCGCACAAGCAATATAGGGTGGAGACGCTCTAGGTTTGTTATGGTTAACTCACCTACTCACAATGATAGAACAAATATTTTTAGTTTTTATATTCCAATAAATTATGATTATCCACATATATTATTCTTATTAATTTTTGCTAAACATACTTCCAAGAGTTCTGGGAGAACACTATTTGTTTCCCATTTATACTGATATATGTACTACCATGAATCACTTTAGCCTGATGTTGTCACGTCTCGTCCGCGAGCACTTTGTCGAGTGCTCATTACGTCGCTCGGTCCTAGTCAGACCACACAACAAACATTAGTTTTGTCCCGGGCAACGTACTCTGTTGTGTTTATTGTACGAATTAGTTTTGTTATTACAATATCGTATCTATGTTAGAAGGTATTAGCGTGTAAGGAATTCTGTAAGCGAATGTACTTAGCATAAATATTTGTCTTTATTCTGCGATACGAAGCTTAACGGTTTGGGAATTGCAAAATAGAATGGACTATTTAGAGTTCAAAAGTTTCATCTCAATTTTGACTTTACTACATCTTTATTTCTTAAACCAATAACACGGCCGTTGACTTATTGCAATTTAATTTTAATGAAACGATTTATACTTATTGGAAACCTTTAGGATTTAATTATTTTAATTGTGAGACGTAACTTGATCAATTATAATATAAATGGAGAACTTCGGACAGGTTTTAGTTACCTACTTATTAAAATGACAACAATTGTGGGGACAAACATATTTTGGTTTAACACATTGAACTAGGGGAGACTATAAAACTAATGAGTCTAACCACGCGGTAGCGTGTCAAGCCAAGAAGGTACAGGCTGACAGCGCGCCATGTGTATATTTACCCGAACCATTTGAAGCCACTTTTGTCCCCCTCACAACTTTAAAACGATTGCACATAAAGATGTTAAATTTAAGCTTGAATATATTATCCTAAGTTATAAGAGAAATTATAATTAAGTTGTTTTAAAATATTTTATGTTGATATAAATTAATTTCTTGACTGACCATTGAACTTGGCACCCTTTTACATCTCACTTCTTTTGTTGTGAACATCATATTGGACTTGGCTCTCATTTTACATTAATGTTTTTGACGGTATATTTATTATATTAATCAAAGTAATTTATTGCTTTTACTCTCTAGCTAGATCGTCAAGCAAAATGTTGGGCCACTTTAAAAGGTAAGTAACTAACGCCAAA
This sequence comes from Emmelina monodactyla, assembly GCA_916618145.1. Taxonomy (NCBI): domain Eukaryota; kingdom Metazoa; phylum Arthropoda; class Insecta; order Lepidoptera; family Pterophoridae; genus Emmelina; species Emmelina monodactyla. The sequence goes on from OU745300.1 coordinate 3,186,081, forward strand.
AGACTCCCGAATCGTTCAAATGCACTTTATCTACTCTCAAAAATGTATTGTTATTCTTAGTTTAGAAACCGCTTACCATCGTTAATAAAGGGGTACACAGTCCTCAGCTCGTTCTCGTACTGGTCCATGGAGACCGGTGGTATCTGCACTATTGGTGGCACGTAGTCGTCTTCCGGAGATCGCTCCGAACCGTAGCCTTGGTCGAAGCCAGGGTCCTGCAGCTTCCATACTGGGTCCGCGTCCGAACCTGCGCAAGATTGCCTATCTTAGTTATGTACTACGACCTCTGTGATGCAGCGGTATATATGTTACAGCCAAAGTAATAAATCTGGATATTATATATACTGTCTAGCCATTATATATAATGTCTACTCAATTTAGATACAGTGATAATTAACACAAAATTAATCACATTAACTGGCTATATTATATAATATCTTCGAAGACTTGGATAATGTAATAAAACAAGTAGATATTCGTTTGTGTTACGGCTCAAACCCGAAGCGCGGCTGCACCTAGTTTTAGCCGGTTGGAAACATCAATAGGTTAGGTTAGTTAGGTTACTTTTTTGATACCGCCCAAAAAAAGGAGTCATTATTTATAATAGCCAAATTGACTAGACAATGTAATAAATTAATCACTTTATCTGGACATTATTCATAATAGCGTGTCAAAGTTAGCCAAAGTAATAATATGGCCTAGCCGACTTGTTTTACGGCTAATACCCGTATTTAGAACATCAATAGGTTAGGTTAGTTAGGTTACTTTTTTGATACCGCCCAAAAAAAGGAGTCCCGCGTAGCGGGACTCCATCGACTTATGATTGAAGCCAGTTTTTATATGTATATGTTACGGCTAATACCCGAAGTGCGGTTACACCTAGTTTTAGCCGGTTAGTAGACTTTTTTATATGGAAAACTGTAACAAAAAATATATTCCTATAAATATAAAAACTGGATTCAATCATGAGTCGACGGAGTCCCGCTACGCGGGACTCCTTTTTTTGGGCGGTATCAAAAAAGTAACCTAACTAACCTAACCTATTGATGTTCTAAATACGGGTATTAGCCGTAAAACAAGTCGGCTAGGCCATATTATTACTTTGGCTAACTTTGACACGCTATTATGAATAATGTCCAGATAAAGTGATTAATTTATTACATTGTCTAGTCAATTTGGCTATTATAAATAATGACCAGTCATTATGTATAATATCCATTTAATCACTATGACTGTAACATATACACCGGACTGCTAAGCGGATGGTTCCGGGTTCGATCCCCGGGTCGGGCCAATTTCGTAAAATGGTTTTTCGATATTGGCTCGTGTCTGGATGTAACTAGGTTCTCCCCTAGTCCATTGTGTGGTACCTATAACACAAGTGCTTAATGCAACTTACTTTAGGGCCACATGATTGGTGTTTTAGTCTGGAGATTTATTTATTTATTAGATGGATGCCGTTGTAATTTTTGTTACTCTAACCAAGATGGCGATACTGCTATGTATATGGCTGTGTGTCAGGTTGATCTGACACTAACTGTACTAGCTTTCCGCCCTGCGGTTTCGCCCCCAGCTAAATTGCTTTTCCCGTGGAAATTTCTAAAAATTCTTTCATGCTCACTTACATTTTAAAAGGAACGCCAAAATAGCCCTGGCTTTAATTGTTTACGCTCACTGCGATCATGAATCGGTCAGTCAGTTATCCAGTCAGCTAAGACTTGTTATTTTAAATGTAAAGATTAAGAACGAGATTATATGGAGACTATTTTTACAAACTCACCGCCAAAATCAAATGGCAAATCCGTAATGTTTTACTTGAGAAAAATAAAATGATAAGTACCTACTGGTTCATTTTATTATAAAACAACGTTTTAGCATGATCTTCAATTACCGTTTTATTTTAAAAATTTCCGTCTCTAAAATAAGCCAAGAGTTTAAATCCGGAGAAACTTTTCGATTTAGTTTTTTACTTACTTTTAAGTAAAATTAGCAAGTTGTTTTCCCACAAATTAAACTTACGCGTAGTACTCTCTGGATCTGAAGGTTTAAAGTTCGACGTTCCTTAGCTTTTGTTGAAAGGTTTCACTAACTACTTATATATAGCTGCTTAATAATTAAGTCCAACGCTTCGACTTTTGCATACATAAGTGAAGTAAATAAAACAAGGTAATTACGTATAAAAATTATAAAAGTTAAAAAATAATTTAGATAATTATTACAATAATCATAGTAACTTTCTTTAAAGATACTAATTATAATCTAACGTTAGAACCAAATTAAAGTTTAAGTCTCGTACCTGATTCAAAATGACGTCTCAGACAACTTTGACAGGTAGGTTTCTAACAATCATTCGTTCTCGTTCTTCACTCATTCATTCCGATTGTGAGTGATTGGATTTCTATTGAAACTATTCCCGTAAAGACCTTTTGTATCAAAGGCTTTGTTTTACTTACTTAATGAAAGTTGAATAAAATAGATTTATTTGATTTGATTGGTGGTCAACTATGGTGTATACAATTGATGTAATGCAAATGAAAGCGTACATTTTTTATTTATTTACAGTTGTTTTATTTCCAAAAGGCGTATTATTATTTTAACTACAAAGAGTCTTCTTTGTTCTCTGACTAAAACTACAGAACGACCAAATTGCGGTTTCTCTATTTAACTGAGGTTTCGTTCAACAAAATACTGGTGTGATTTTAAGGCAGTCTTGGTTAATTTAAATTGAAATCGTATTTAAAAGGGTATCTGCAGAGATTACCGATCTTTAACCTACACTTTATTCGCAAGTTTTAGTTATTTAACACATGTTAGCACACCTAGTGCAAACCTACTATAAAACCAAAGGCCATGACCAAAACAGAGAAGTCTCATAATATTGATGTGTCCCTTTGTTGTATATTAAGATTTTATTTTAAAATGTAAGTTTTTTTTATAAAATAAGGAGCAAACGAGCATATGAGTCACCTGATGGTAAGTGATCACCGCCGCCCATGACTACCCGCAACACTGGGTGTTGGGGGTGTGTTGCTGAGCCTTTGAGAAAATTGGACACCGGATACCGCACTCACCGAACGAAACGGAGGAACTTCGTCCCTAATTCACGTCGGTTTTCTGTGCGACGGTGGTATTTCACCAGTAATCGCTGCAGACAGAGCCTACAGCTAGACTCTACCACTTACAAAACTCTATACCACTTAAAAAAAAGTTTAACTCAGTATATTGTTCGCTATGTATAAAAACAGTCAAAGGTTAGTTTCAGTTATAATTAAAGTTATATAATGTTACAATTCTATATCGCATGTTTGTCAGATATGCAAATGAACTTCGAGCTAGCCGTTTTGCTTTAATACGCTTATTACAGAGAAATATGGAACATCGCTTTGAAACTACGAACCTCATTTACATTTAAAATTATAGAACCTATATTTTCTATTAGTTTACAAAACTTTTTTTTATAAACTCGATGAATTATGAAATAAAATTGTATACTTTCTCTTACGAATAGTTTATTAAAGATATATAGTATACCTATTTTAGCGTTTTAATTAAGTATATTATCTACTTTCACCTAAATGTACAGACAGGTATGGAAAGAATTCACTTTATCAGTTACGTAACAGTCTACCTTTTAACTTACAGGGGAATCTATTTCCGTTCTCGAATGAAACAGCATTTTATATAAAATTTTCAATGAAACGAACGAGATATCGATTGACTGAAGTGTATTACAGAATGTACAGTTAGCAACAGAAAATTATTAGATAAGTAGGAAGTATTTTCAATACAATTAGGATAATTTCCAAGAATAACAATTAATAATCCAATCTTTCTTATGTCCCTTCACACCAATCAACTTTCATTACAAACGTTAACTATTGTTAATAAGATTTATATGAGAAAAGGCAAGAAAGTGGTGAGTATCGTATAAACGGGGCTTTCCACCAACAATGTAAGTGCCTGGCACTGTCTTATACCACGTTGTAATCGACCGAGTCTAAAAGTAGTAACTTTTTCTACCAAGCTAACCATACAACTATGTATTATAGTATAAGAGGCGCTGCAGTTTATTAGAAATTTATAAGTTACAGTTTTTTCGTAGAATTTTATAAAGCTGAATATTTTTTAATTAACAGCAAAATGAACTTCAGGTGACGAACCCGTAGTGGAGAGGGAGGTTACAGCAAGCATGATACAGTAGTATAAAAGTTTTAAGCTTAGTTGAAAGTAACATTAAAATTGATGCCATAAATTTTTTGCCTTTTAAAACCAGACTCCAGTTATTTTATTGCTCATAGAGCTTCACGTTTTACCCAGTCTCTATTAGATTACTATAAAATATTTGTACATTTGAATAAATAATATCAAATTTCGAATACCACGTGAACTTATATTAGAAGCCCCATACAATGGACTAGGCCCTAGGCACTAGGGCAATTCTTGTTTCATCAAACATAGGAAAAATTTGGAAAAGTATAAAGTTATCTGTCTCGACCAGGGAATCGAACCCAGAACATACCGCTTAACACTCTAGTGTTCATACTGCTGCATTACCGACGTTGTAAAACATATCCCTAAATAATTATTTTATTCCTACTACTGAATAAAGCTTTTGTTTAGATAAACTAGACTGTTTAAACTATTTGTGTTGGTTTCAGTTAGTTGGTTGGCTTGTTTTCATAAAATTATACATACATTGTTAGTAGTTTCTTGTTTGGAAAGTTTCCCCTAATTTATGAACGCCGTTAATTTTGAAACCGTTAAAAAATTATGTGTCGACTGCTACTTTAAAGAGCCTCATAATTTTAAGAGAAAATTTATATAGTTTGTAGTAGAAACCAACTTATATTCAATAAATGCAACGCTACGGATTTCAAAACGGGTTTTATTATCATTAAAATAATTTTGAAAAGTTAAATACATAGTGAGTGCTCCTTTTAATAATTTATTATTCAATATTTCCTGTAAATTTTCCAATAAATATTTGGGTCGCAAATATTAAATAAGTACCTACAGCACCTCCGAGCCTACCATTAGGCATTCCTTCCACAGAGAACTGTAAAGTTAACTTACTTTATAGCATCGGCCACAACCCAACTCAGAGGCTTGATTTATACCTGCTGCTTCACAAACACTGCATAACGGAACAGGTTATGAGAATTTTATTTATTTAGGGTGAAATACAGCGAAATTAAAATACAGGAACTTTCATAACTTAACACTGAAGTATGTTGTTGTGGTGATGTAATGAATTTAAGGGTTGTTAGACTTCCCACTTAATAAATTGCATGTTTTTTTATATTAACATCAACTTATCTAAAATTCATTAAAAAAATATCCCTACCTGATATTTATTTCAGATTGCACAAGAGTTTTTAGATCGCAAATATTTTTTTATTGAAATAAAGTTACAGACACTTTGCATTTAAAGATTTACAATCACGTAGGAACTTTACTCCATTCACAATTTAAGCTAGCGGAATGCTTAAAGTATTTTAACGTTATTTGAAGGCTAACGAAAGCTGGACGTACAAAAACACTTTGAATATTAAATAGAGGAGAAAATTAAATGCCGAAATAGGGAACGTGATAAGGGCGACAAAACATGGCAGCTTTTTACCAAAAAAAAAACAGAAGGACGTTTCTATTGTCCCTAAATTATTTTAAAAAACATAAGGATTGGTTTGTTAGAAGTAGTAGAAAAAGAACAGGTAACAATTAAAAAAAAATTGAAGAATAGCTATGAAGATACGATTTTTTTAATATCCTTGTAAGCACGTTTTTTCAGTTCTCACTCAATATATTGCTTTGATGTTTATTTTTAGTACATAAAGACTTTCCTTAACAGGATCGTTATTATCGCTTGATAAGGCATGACGTGATCTTTGACATTCATATAACTTCCTTGAAAATGTACTTGAAATAAATCTTCTAACCCTTCCCTCACCTGTACATATTTCAGAGGGTAAGTAAGCAAATAAGTTTTTGGAACCCGCTAATTTCGACGAATTCCAAGTAAATAATAATTATATCCCAAGTAAACTGAAATCATCAAACATACTAAAGTTAGTGAAAATATCTACAGTGTTTAACTTCCAATACCTACCTTTTATATTTTGTGTTAATAAACGTTGTAAAGTTATTGGGATATACCTTCTTAATAAAAAAAGCTTATAATTTAAGCTAGCCTGTATAATGTTTGCCTACAATATAATAGACATGGGGAAAATCCAGTGAAGCCTAGGTCAGAAACAATTCATAAAAAACTTAGAAGTATTTAAAGGCTTACAATTTGCGCAAAACTTATACACCAGTCCTCAGATAGGTCAAACGATTTTTTGTAGGTACCTAATTTATGAAATAAAAAAAATATATAAAGTATCTTATAAAATAAAGTATGTACTGGAAATTATATTATATTTATCTATCTAACTTTGGACTTTTCAAAAATGTTATACAAGCGGTTTTTATTAATAACAATTTCTGAATGTTTGCCCTGAAAATTTATAATTTACAGTTTCATCAATCATGACAATATGCTCTGTTAATTTATCAAAACTTTTTTAATTATTAACTTAATTAAAATTAGGCAGATCTTCAACAGATGTTAGTAAGTCTTTGCTAATTAAATAAAATATATGTGAAATTTGTTGCGAAAATAGCAGCATTTTATTTTAAAAGCTAAAGCGATTCAGTGCTCTGAATACCTCACCAGACATCATTACATAAATGCGTTAGGTTAAATTTAGGTCAAAGAAATAAACTGAAAAAGACTTTTGTGATTTACATAAATGGCTACCAGGAATTCAAGCCCGGAAGGAAGAAACCCAAGAGTCTGCACAACACTTTATCAAAACACTTCAACTGCTCAAAGGCGTTGAAATGACTGAACAAGTATGAATATGAATGCCGCGCGCCTTCCCCAAGAATTTTTCAAAAAGTGAACGTGAGTTTTTTTTTAATAAGAGTCTCATGCGTCTTGTGTATTCTGCCAGCGTGTAGATATTTATATCAGAGAAAAGAAGATCAAATAATATTAAAACATGCAAAAGCCCTACATTTACAAAGCACGAGTTGAATATTGTATTTTACTTATTGCCTGTACGGCTGTCGCATTTTCCGGGAAAAAGTTACGTGTTCACAATCGTGTTCCAATTTTAAACAAAACTTATAACCGCTTCGTCGCCAGTCTAACATGCAATATCCTCGATAGGGGTAGAATTTCAAAATACCCTCACAATAGGTCGGGTGGCCTGAATGGAAATCCGCATACGAATGAGATTGCTGGAAAAGCAGTTTTTGAAAGGCAATAGCGTTGTATAAGGAATTCGCTTTATTCTTGCTATGAGGTAGGGTTTATTAAGTGGGTTATTGTTTAGTTCTTAAAAGAACTTAGATTACTAATTATTGCATTTTTTTAATAATTAAATTTATAAGTAGCCCTAAAACGAATAACTTATCTTTTGCTACATTAGTTCATTAAACTACTGTTGCTATGAGAACGAGTAAAACAGGCTATAAAAACAGCTCATTTTAATGTTACAGTTGATTAAAGTTGGTTGCATTTTAACTACCGCTTATTACTTTGTGTTACGACGGCGTTTTTATAAAGCGGGAAAATTACAAAAACAAAAGGAACAATTGCCAGCGGAAAAAAACAACAGCGAAATCAGTTCTGGCAACATTAACGAATAATTCCGGGATGAGAGCGCTTTAGGCAAGTTTGTTACGCCTTAGGGAGGCTCATCCATCATACGACCTACCTAGCCGTCCTTGTAGGCGTTTTGTGGATTATATGGTGGGCCCTCGCAAAATGTCCAATCATGCTATAATTTTATGTCGGGGTGATGAGGTTATTACCATAAAAGTTGGGAATATAAAACAGGGGTAAAGTGAACTAATCAAATTTTCTTACGGATTGGTTTTGTGTGTAAGCTTTTCTATTTTCTTCCGAATTTGTTATCTTTGGATGTCATTTTATTACAAAGCAAACCTACGGTGGAGTTTACGTAATCTGACCTTTCAGGTCCAGTGTGTCCTAAAGGTGTCCAAAAAGAATACCTTAAGGCTTATTATCCTATTTGCTAATCAAAATATATAATAGTTTAACCAAGACATTTTTCCAATTTTTAAAAACGCCACTAGTAAAACTATTTCCTAAACAGAGATCGAAATTCAAAAACGTTCCATTTCGCGCCGGTCAGCGCCGCATCGCTCGGTGGCGGCCGAGCCCAATGACGTCATCCTCGGTAACACAGCGCGACTCGGGTCAAGGTCTGCTCGCTCGCTGGCGCGGAGGAAAGGGGTCGAACTTGCAAACGCGCCGCAAATAACATTCTACTTGCAGAGAACGAAACTACAAGTAAATTCTGTAAGTGGCCAGTGCTGAATGGGGTTTTGAGGTTTTGCAGCAAAAAGTGTTAATTTTTATTTTTAACCTTTGTATTTTAAAGTAAGTCTTGAAGTAGGTAAGTATGTTTTTTTAAATTTACTCAAAGTTAAAAATACCCCTCAAGTTTCAGTATTTTACTTTGCATATAAAAATTTAATTTTATCTTATTATTTTATCGCAACCAAATATCTGCAATTTGCTTTTTTAGGAAAAAATATAAAATTCACAAAAAGAGCTATCCATTTGTTAGTTAGTTTTTGGTCACTAATGGATAACGGTTATCGATATTTGCCATTTTTCGGATTATAGTAGAAAAATTGTATAGTTCTGAAAACTGACACAATATTAAAATTACGAATAAGCTAATGGCTATGTATTTAACCCTTTTTTGGACCTAAGATAACCTTTAAAATAAAAAAAGCTATCCGAATTTTATATTCACGAACATTCCAAATCAAATCCATAGTATTTTTATAGAGTCAAGATTTATAGAAGACATTTTTCCCGCGTCAAAGCGAGTGTGAGAGATCCCCTCTAGTATATCTTTCAAATCGAAAGGAATCACTCTTTTGGGACACACTTTACGGTTCACAGGTAACAAATTGATTATTTTCAAAGGTCTCCGGAACACGAAATACTTGGCAACATGTTTATTTATTACATAAAATCTGTTGACATATCCTATTTGTAATATCTAGGGATGTGAGGTCGTGAGGATTATTGATATGTTTAAGTTTGGTATTTGATGGGAAAGAGTATAAAATAGAAAAGCGAAATATATTTATGAATATGAAGGGTGTCACTAAATTATATTATAACTTTTAACAGTAAGTGTGTGAGGATATAACGTAGGTAGTTAAGTTTTTTATAAAATATAAAGCGAATCGTGGGTCGATACATAAAATTTTTGATTAACTCCTTGATATAAACAAACTACATATTCATATCATATTTTACTGATGCCTAAATTTAGTACTTAACCATAATAAAGTTAAAATTAAAAAATACATTTATCCAAACACCAAGCCGCCAAATATAATCTGAAACTACTCTATTTCAAAGCTCCATTAATGGATTTCAAGATAATCCTATTAACGATTCCAAAATTGAAGGCTTCCAAAGAAACTTCGGAAATTATCCGCTGTGAGCTTTTAAAGAGTTCTTAGACCGAGTCATTATTGCTTTAAAAATTAAGAAAAACTGTATTTATACCATTAGGCCTTTAGGATTTAGATTAGGAAAAAATGCTATCATGTAGGTACTTAAATTGTGTAAGGAGTTAGCTTAAAAGGGAGCTAAAGAAAATCAAAAATTAATGATTTAGGTTACCTACTTTTATTAAAAACTTAGTCAATATTTTGTTGTGTAGTTTTATTTTTATTAAAAAGTGTTTTTGCAACTTAATGTGGATATTGTTTTGTTTGTTTATTTGATTTTATCTACTGATTTACGTTTATTAATTGGAATAATCCACGAACGTTAATATGGCCATCCTACATTCACATTATTTTAACGAACGCAGACTAAACAAAACAAGATCAAAAGTCAACCATTTTACATTGTCTTAGTTTATCGACACATTTATATTTTTTTTTGTTGTTTTCTTCGACTTCGTACAAAAGAGTTCTTGTCATAAATAGATAGAGATAGAGACAGAGCGGCTGAAGCAGAAAGTATAATATGTAATAAAATTATATTTTTTCTTTTTCCTCTATCACCTATCTACCCATAACCTATGTCCAAAGCATTATTTCTAAGCCCAGATTCATAAGATACGTCAAAATCTTCACTCAACATTTCTGATATAAATGTGTACTCATTTCCGACTTCTGTCATTTATAAATTGTACGTAAGATTAATCCCTTCGAGATACTTCTGTACCGAGTTGAGGCGAGTTGTTTGTGTTATGAAAGCTGAACAAATATACGGTTTTAGTGGGTTTTAATTAAAATTTAGATAAATATTTGTTTATGGCGAGAAAGTGTGGAATGAGAACGTAACGGAGTGTTTTTTGTGTTACTGTACAAATGAAATCATTGTAAAAAGTTAAATAAAGGGCTGTTGTTATATATTTAAGTCGTTGTGTGCTATAGACATGTTTACGGCAAACCTTAAGGTTTTTAAAAAATCACACTTACCAGATTTAGACACTCTGTAACGTAGACCGCGACCGCCTTTCGGATGACATCTGTTGTAGGTGGCGAACTCAGCATAGTTGTTGTTCACTCTGCTGTACTCAGCCAAATGTCTGTTGCCATCCAAGTGGTTAGGCAGTGATCTGTTCCATCCAATCACATCGCCGACGACTGATCCACAGACGGAGGTCTCTGTCTGGCTCTTGGAGTCTCCGTTGCAGAGGTCGCCGCTGGAGCGGGCGCGGCGGCCCTTGAGGCCCTTGGAGGAGTGCTGGCTGATGTTGGAGCCCATCGCGAGCGAGCTCAGGGGGGCCCCGCCGGGGCCATGGCGCCGGGGGAGGCTGGGCTCGACCGAGGCACAAACACGAGGTTGATCTGGAGATCAGAAATATTTATTGAACAGATTTTCTAAGTAGTCTAGATAAGATCTTATTACATACGGGTCTAAGAATTTTTACATGTAGTCCATGTAACTGCCCGATAAGTTAGCTTTCTATGAGTAAATAAATTTCAGAGTTAGTTAAGTAGTAGAATATTGGGAACAAACTAACAATTATTTACTTGATTATAATGTTGAAGTTCTTATAGAGATTAGATGGAAAATTGAAACTCAAATTTAATTTGGCACCTCTTAAAACCCACAGACAAAAAAATCAAATCTTCTTCTATACATATATCTTCTTTATGTGTTTTCACATATGCCACGTTGTTAAGGCGCCTATTCACTGTCCAATGACCTCACATTTATTGATCAGAATAAACAAGATCGTCTCTTGTAGGAGATAATATCACCCACGCCGCTTCACCGAATCATTCTGCTTTTATATTATGTAAGTATATCGAGAACAAATCAGAAATCCGAAATTCGAAGAATACGGACCTAAATCAACAATCGATATAAATCTACAACAATATGTAACTACATTTTGATTATTCCTAATGTTATTTTGGCAAAAGGTTTACGACTAAGGGCCGATTTTTCAATAGTCAGTTAAGCCTTCTGATAGGACTTATTCTATGGATAGCAAGATTGCGAATTTTTCAATTAGCGGATAAGCTCTAACAGAAGGTTTAACTCGATAACTGGCGGATAAACTTAGCTGCCTCTTTTTGCCTCAGTTAAGCAGTTATCTAACAGATTATTTGACGTTTCTGTCATCATGCGTATGTAAATATAGGATAATTTATTTGTGTTTTGCTTATTTTTTGTAAAACCATGGATATTTTACTTTATTTGCACACAATAATGTATAGTTATCAAAACGGGACAAAAATATATATCACAAGAGGTTTAATTTTGAATATCTGTGCAGTAAGCTATTGTTGACATCACAGATGTATACATTTCTAGATGGAGTAATACGTTTGATGTGTGCGTGTCATAAATAACACACTGCTAAAGATACGCTATATCAAAATGAGGATTTTTTGAGAATTATATTAAAATACTAAGTAGTTATTAAGACATACAGTAACATAAAGTATCTCTGAGTATATGAAATACCAAATCGATTTTTTAAAAAAGCATCAAAAATATTCTTAGCAATCAATATAATAAGATAGAAATACTTTCTCAAAGTTTACAGACACATGTTAAAATATATTGTATTTGTAACTTTTATTTGTATTTTTTTTCGGTGGGCTCCATCTAGTGTTCGGTATATCTATGTATTATCGTTGACGGCAAGTCTTGATGTCATACCTAAATTTTTTGTCAATTGGGACACCCGCTGTCAATGCGTTGAAAGTTTACAGTCCTTTTCTAACAACTGTAAAATATATAAGAATGTCTCTTTCTTGCACAAATATCATTAGGATAGCTAGCAGAGGGTTATCTGACCATTGAAAAATTGAAACTTTATTATTCGTCTCAGTTAAAGCTATCTGGCTGTTCGATATCTGGCGTTTTAACTATCTATTGAAAAATCGGCCCTTATGTTTATACCTTAATGAAAAGTAGGTATACATAACCAATTTGCACGAATGTTTTTAACCGTAAATATGAAACGTGATCCCGGTCAAAATTAATTTACAACGAGCTTATCTTTCGAGTTCTAAAAATAACTTCACAAAGGAAGGAAATATCGTAAAGCTTTTGTAGGTAACGCTTTCAATGGCCATTTGGGTCAGATCAATGGCACCTACGTTAATGCGGTGAATGTAATTTCATTTTAAATGTATTTTTAATTTCACTTCAAATAAAAAAAATGATTTAGGTTGCTTTAAGTTTTCATACTTAATTCATTTTGTTTTAAATGACAGAAATTAGTAAAAAAAAAATTACTTTTAGAAATACCATACGGAGATATGAAATTCCAATTAAATAAATAAGCACATCTATCATCCCAGTGTTTTGTTAAAATGGTTTACTTTAACGTATTAAAACAAAATAACTTTTGCTGAAAGAGTTTTTAGTCGACAGTAAGTTCATTATTACTTAACTTTGCAGCTAGCTCTCGGCCTATTGCAGCTCAAAATTTAATGAACTTTCACAGCTCCCGTACTTTATGGCTGAAGAAATTTTTCACTTGCTCATCAGAAGCGAAATTTTTAGGTTAATGACTTTCGGAGTTATAATGAATCTCGTATACGCGTATAACCACTTTTATTTTATGAGCACTTATATAAGCTACTTTGTTTCTATATACAGAGGGCTATTTAATTTTTATTTTAAGAAAATATTTTTTCGTTAATGGTGCAAACTATTTACTCAAAATATCGATATCGAGATAAGATATCGTCCAAAGTTTTTTTTAAATTGATTTTTTAATAATTGTATGCTTGATACTATAAACTCACTTTTTTCTGAAATGGTTTGTAAAAAAAATGTGATTGTATGGCTATTCCCACATTAACGGACTTCCGTAAACCAAGAATGTGGCTTCTTTCACTTCAATCATTTACATTAAGAAAGGTGCCTTCATTGTGTCAATATGTAGCAACATTCAATAATTATGAAGCGTATTTTAATCAAAAAAATTTAATGTTTGTTGTTCGATATCTTCACCAATTATTGTACAACGGTTACTTTAAACGAGTGTTAGTTAAAATATTTAAAATCAAATATACATGCACACTGATTACCTAACGTTAGGCGGCAGTTTAGTTGATATGTAAGGATGTATAATGGCTTAATAACCGCTATGTGAGATACATACAAGTACACAATCCTTGTCGAAAACAGTCATAAACAATGCCTTCATATCTCTGCGTTCCGCTTCATTTACCTTAAGGAACCCAACACCACTTATATACCTATTGATTTTAGACATTGTATGTAGTGGGTACTTACAAAAGGTACGCACAACCAGTTAACATAATCCTAAGGAATCTAAATGAATGCAATAATTTCATGTCATGATTTCCAAAAAAAAGTTTACTATACAGCAGCTATAAGTACCTATAAGGTAAGTGTATGTTTGGATAATTGGGCAAAGTTGTAAAAACTGTCTTACGAATAAGACAATTACCTGTTTAGAAATGATTCATTCATTTTCGAATGAATCGCTCCAAGATTCCTAGAAACAGACAAATTTCCGTAATTTAATTACTATTCAATCCTACAATTCTATATATAGAATTCTCAGTATCAACTCAATAACATATTATTAGTTTAGTATCAAGATGGTTGGGTGTATGCAATGTAGCGTAACTGTGTGACCTCTGTGTTCATTGCGCGTCGTCCTTGCCTCTGTATTGTTTACCGCCATCCACCGCTTATTGTGCGCTAGTAAATGTCATTGCAACGTAATTGCTTGGAAATCGCTGATTGTGAATAGTGCTTCAATGGAGAATGTTACTAGGTATGCCAAATCGCTTGAAATTTTGTCTCAGTAAAGCCTGTATGCATACAAATACACTAGTTTTTGTTGTAATCAAAAATACCCAGTAGTTTTGATTTTATAGGCATTCAAAGTTTCGAAAAATATCGAGTCCCGCTAACAGTCACGTGACCGCTTGTGACGTCTTACCACAACGCGCCAGCGGTGGCGCTTATAGCTGGCACAGTATTTTATTATATTTTTTTATTTATTTAACATTTAATGTATATTTTTTTTGTGTTTTCGGTCGCGTATTAGTAAATATAAATATTATTCGTTATTATACGTTAATAGTAAATATTATTCTATTAATAAATTGGGTATAGGTTTCGAAAAAAGGTAATCGTGTAATCTATCTAAAATATAGATTACACGATTACCTTTTTTAATAATGGCTGCGCATTATTTATCAAGAAATAGTGATTTTGTTGCCGCCGAAATGTTTGATATGTTCTAAACTGTTTTATCAAATCAAAATAACCAATATAATAAAAATACTAATGGAAGAATGCAAGTCCAATAGTAGAAGTATGTACCTACCTACCTATCATTATTTTTTTACGTTAAAGACAACAAATCATGTATCATAGTTTTGTAGTTATAGGTAAGTACGTCCTTCTAATATTATAAATGTGAAAGTTTGTGAGTATGGATGTATGAATACACGTAAAATCTACTGCCCCCCAAGTCAAGTGGCAGGTGATATTTGCGATAGCGAGTGAATAGAAAAAATATGTATGAAACTGTCAAATTGCAAGCTTGTCAAAAATTTATTCTATTCACTTGCTATCGCAAATATCACTTGCCACTTGACTTGGGGGGCTGGACGGATTTGGATGAAACTTTGCAGTAGGTTACACATCAGAATGACACATAGGGTACTTTTTACCGCGGGAAAACTTCTCATTCCCACGGAAACCGACTTCTACGCGAATGGAGTCGCGCGCGGCCACTAGTATGTATAAAAAGATACCGCAACTTCTAAGTAAATTTAAATAAATACATGCATTGATTTAGTACTAACTAGCTTTAGTTAGCAGCTTCGCCCGCGTTTACCTCGGGAACTGTACATTTTCCCAGGATTAAAAGAAGCCTTTGGATTATTTCAGTCTTCGTCCAGATCCGTTCAGTACTTATAGTGTGAAAGATAACAAGCACAAACACAATCTTCCGCGTTTATTATATTACTAGGAAGTAGGATACCTATACGATCTAGATGTAGGTTGTTGAACGTTACAGATGCACTTTACCTTTACTATTTTATTTAAGTAATTTAATTTATTTTTATTCCAAATGTAGATGATATGAACTAAACCTCTTTTATTTATTTGTATTTTTACTAACAAATTGTTTAATGGTATTGGTTATGTTCAAGTTAAAAGATTTGGTGATGTATGTACGTCGTATGTATCCTTTGGAACTGTAAAAAAACAACTTTTCCGACGAATTGATAGTTGTATTTTTACACTTAGGCACAACACATGATTTCCTAGTAGTTGGATTAGACATTTTTAAAAGTATTTAGGTTTAATTTAGACGACAAGTGCGCGCGACCGCGAGCGTACTGAGTGAGCCAGACCGAGCCAGTTGTGGTGTGACGTCACACCGCCACCGGCAGCCCGCGTCGAGCGGTAGCAACTTATTTTACTTATAAATCGGAAACTAATTGACGCATCGAAATCATTCTTTCACCAGTATTTTTTATTTTTGACAGAGAATACGAAGAGATAATAATCAAAATTTGTTAACATTCTCCATTGTGATTGACTAAGAGTAAAGTACGAGGAAAGCAGGGATGGTCTTTAAGTGATTATGGTTTATAAAATTCAAACGTAAAAACTTCTTAGAAGGATGTCGGATTACAAATAACATAGCGTTATACATAGTTTAATTTGAAGGTCTCTAGAGGTAGAATTTTTCAAAAGCTGTAAAAAGAAAGTACTAGTAAAATTACAACTCAAAAAGCGTTAAACCAATCAGAACTTCAAAAACAAACTACTCCCCTTTACCAACGTCAACTTAAAACTATTTGAAAAAACTCTCATATCGATTATGTCATTATTATGAAGTCTCTCAATCCACTCTAATTAGCGTAGGTGTTAACAAACATGCTAACGACAGATCAGATAGTTCTCACAACAGTGGCCATAATAGAAGCAGTGTTAGTCATTGTCAATGTGGGATTGTAAACTGCATCCGGATATAACTGGTTTGTGACAACATAAATGTCAAATTTGAAGCGGTGTGCTCCAAATATGTATGTAACCACATCGGCTGTCTGCCTAATTTTTAATTCGAGCATTCTATATAGGTAACGCACATGTTTATTTTACTAAGTGTGTAGTCAAAGCGATTTTAAATGAGTCAGAAAGTGTTTACGTTCGTGGAAAGAAGAAAATATAGGTTTAATTTTCGTTTGGTGTTTTAAGTTTGTTATGCTTAACCAATGTTTTTTTAGCCGCTTCCACAGTTTGTTAACAGTTGTAACTGAAACTGTGTTTGTAATTCAATATTACAACCAATCTATGACGTGTTCAGAGTTTGATCTATTGATCGTACCATTAAGAAGTGATACCTTTCTATCTACTGTGATCTTTATTAGCTTACTTCTGAATTTTAGCGCTTAGCCTTTAATTTATGATTCTTCATTTTTATCCTCGTCAGTTAACAAGAATTTGTGCTTTTAAAAAAAAAACACAATCGCAATTCCGAGATTAACTCGCGAACAATTCACACCCGTCTCACCTTGGAATTTGAGAACTTAAGCAACAGTTCTGAAAGCGGCTCAAATCTGATCCAGATTTCATACAATCATTAACAAACGTACCTAATGAAAGAGACGAACATATACAACTATGACTTATCTGTCTCGTTCTATCAGCACAGATTAGTGATAATATAAACGGTTTATTGGAAGGAACGTCTCTGTATATGGTAAGGTTAAATTTGCAAATTGGTATTAATGGAATTCCTGGATTGATGGATGGATCAAACGACATCTGATTAAGAGTTTTGAGAAACTCATGTAGATAATGTTATTGCTTACTCGTGGGATAGTATAAGGCTTAATTCAATATTTATCTTAAATCTCAGTTCTGTGACACTATTGATGTGGGATTTATTTTCCTGTATAATACTAACTATTTTTCTACTTTAAATAAAAAAAGTGCACTTTTACTGTTTTCATTTAAAACAAGATGTTAGGTAAGGCATCATTATTATCCAACATCGTGGGAAGTGTTATTAAATAACCTAAATATTTCCTTAACATGAAACATTTTGTGCTACACTTAAACATACACAAAAAATAACATATATCTACAGCAAAACAGCGTTTACACTAACAATGCAACTTTAAATACGGAATGTTAGAAGAGAATTAGACTCAAGAATAAAATGGAAGAGTTTTGACTCATCAATTAGAAATTCGCCCTTTAAGACCGTTTAAAAAGGCATACTTTTCATTACCATTACCTACAATAAAACAAAAAAAATTGAATTCAAATTTTTTGTTGAAAAAAAAGCCTGTGTATAACTCATCCAACTGTAAAATTAACAAATAAAGCCTGTAAGCTTTCCCACTGTATTTTCATACAGTATTTTATCAGTGTGAATACACACGAATCCGAGCTCAAGTAATGCGCGTGCGCTCCAGTTGTCGCGACTTTAATTCTGCAATTACAAGATAATGGAGCGTTATCTACTGCATTGTGGATCTACTTATTTAAACGGGGTGTTTCAGAATATAAACAAAGTTTTAATTTAAAATATTTTTATTTGTAAGTTTAAACTAATGAAGCTTAATACTGCGTTTGTTGGTTGGATTTATAAGAGAAACTAGTCAAATTGTTGTTTAGTTTAGTTAAATCTACTTTGGTCTCGTCGTTGATAAACACAAATCTCTTTAAAAGATCTACACAAAAGGGTAATTTTCTAGGAATTAAGATCAAAAATTCGTATAAAACCTTGTATTGCTAGGGAATCCCAAGTCTACTTCTCAAAAAAAATTATACTCTGAAAAATTGCTCAAAAAGTATAATGGACCACTCTGTATGTGGTTAACAGTGTATGATAGTTATTGTGATAGCAAGTAAATGTGTTTGCTCAAATATAGTGCATTGTGATAACATAGTGTGCTTATGAGATAGCAGACACGAAGAGAAAGTCTACATACAATAAGAAATATGGGTTAATAGCTTAACAACAAAATTAACAAAAAGAACGGACTAAATAAAGAGTACTTTTTACAATAAATTTAATTATTTATAGAACCTTCTTCTAGCTCATTTAAGGTGTATATTTTTTTTTGTTTAAACACGTTTGATTGATTTAAGCATAAAATATACCTATATCTAAAACTGATTAACTTATTTATTATTTAGTTATTAATCTTAATAAACTTACCTATTAAATACTTTTTAAATTTCAAGATATCTTACAATCAAAGGATTCAAGCAGCATTCAATCTTCACAAGCAATTGAAACCTAAATACTTATTCAAAAAGTTGGTAGAAAAGAAATTAATTTTCAGTATTTGCATTTAAATAAGCAGTTAAGAGACACTTTGGAGACATTAATCGGCTTGCTCTGTCTGCGTTTAGTTAATTTATTTGTAGCGTGTGCACCTGCCTGTTTCCTTCTAATTGAATAGAGCAGGTAAAATTATGGATCTCAGTTGGTTAATGTTTATTTCATTTAAAAGGAATATATATGATGATTTTGCATAAATATGTTATCTTTTAATCCCAAACTTACACCAGTGTCAAAAGGGTAGGGAGGAAATCTTTAATAACTGTCTGTTTTTTTTTGCAAAACATTAATGAAAACATAACAAAACAGGAAAAAAAACCGAAAGTATATTTTCGCGGTGTGATTGTATCAAAGTAAATAAAACATCAATCGGATCAAAAAGGGTAGACAGTATAATAGGCTTGGACTTACAATTCAAATGCTTACGTCCGAAGTTATCCTCAAATCGTATCTTCGTATGAAAAGGTGATATAAAAGTTGTTGAAGAGTCTCAGAGCGCTTACCATGACTAACTTCAGGGCAGCAAAAATGAGCGTCGATTATTATAATATAGAAGCTTAAAGTTGAGAGTGGTGCGAAGTAGCGAGCTTGGGGCAAAGTAGAGTAGATATTAGATAGATAATATACCTTCTGGTTGGGGGGTGATATTCATATAGACTTGAAAAAAGACTAAGACAAATTAGAACGTTTAGATAATTATCTAGTTACATACTACATTGATGAGAATGGCGGACTTTAATAAGTACTTTTGATTGAATTAATTTAAAATGGTATGATCTTGAGAAACGTTACGATAAACCTAATAGAAACTTATTTTGAAACTTAAATCGTACCTAAATACTATATATATTACCTTGCACTATAAATATAATATAAAGAAAAACGAAATGACTTGTGTGATACCGCAAAATCTAATTAATTCTATCACCAATGCCGGGAACACACCATACCTATTTTGCCATCGAACTGTATCAATGTTTATTCATTCGAAACACTTATAAACCTGCATTACACATCACACTTCAACATCTTCAACTCTTATCGAACAAAATAGTTCTATATTCAAGTTTATTAATACCAGGCAGAGAGCGGCCCTATCTCTGGTATTTATAGAGTAGCTGCTGGAATGTGCAGTTGCGTTTAGTTATTAATAACGCCGGGTGGACCACTGTCAAGTTCATTACTCAATCTCGGCGCCGCTGCCTTAACGGACACATTTGCTTTGTATTGCGGAGTTGCAATTACAGATTATGACGTTGTGAGTGGCAATCAAGATTATGAGGGTTGCGAATTGATGAGGATGCGGTAGCTGAGAATACCTACTGCTTAATATTTCTAAGTGGTATTGATTAAGTAAGAATTTAAAATTAATAAATTTTTGGTGATAAGTTTATTCACGTCTTTAGTAAAACAACCGTTAACATTTTTGTATCAGATTTGAATTCCAATGATTTAAAGGCGAAACTGTGTCAAGGGTTAATAGAACCTATAACATTCAAGTAAATTATTCTATTTATTAATAACTAGCATAGCAAAGTTATCTAAAAAGTAGGTATAATTACCTTTTATTAAAAAAATAATAAATAAAATAATTGCAACCCTATGCATGAATTCATTTGGTATTCGTAGCTTAAAAAAAATGTGTCTTAGTAACTAACTAGCTAGTGGCAGTACCTTAGGTACATTGACTTTTGTTTTTGAAAATAAATGTGTCAGTGACAGATGACACTATATGTGACGCGACCCTATGCGTTCTTTCAATGGCTGCCTTTACATGAGCCAAAAGGTGGTAACAACTAAAACCTCTTTTTGAAGAAAGTTCTTATAAGGTCATAATTCATATTTAATATTGTTGTAATAAAAAAATTCAAGTAGGTACCTAAGTAAAGAATGATCCAGTTTTTACTAAGAGATCATCTTCTAAATTTATACATACCTAAGCTGAATATTATGCATGAATTGTGTGGGTAACTAGGTAACTGGACAATAGATTAAAATTTAACACGGATTTGTTATGGGTAAGTTTGTAATCAATAAAAACCTAATGCTTAAACTACCTACTTAAGTTAAGTTCAACCTAAATTCCTGGTAAATTGTGGCACTTTCCTTCTCGTAGTCTATTCACCTATCAATAAATAAATAAGGTAGAAAAAGGTACATACTATAATTGTTAAAGTTGCAAAAAAAACCTCGCGATTTTTTTTTATCGATTTTAGCCTGTAT
Source organism: Emmelina monodactyla (assembly GCA_916618145.1). Taxonomy (NCBI): domain Eukaryota; kingdom Metazoa; phylum Arthropoda; class Insecta; order Lepidoptera; family Pterophoridae; genus Emmelina; species Emmelina monodactyla. The sequence continues at coordinate 3,207,182 of OU745300.1, forward strand.
TTTACGTGTTTAAGCTTTATTTATTCAAGTTTGAAATCTACATCCTGTTAGGTATGCTAAATATGTTTTACACGAATAAAAGCGAAAGTTTAATTGTACTAATGAATAATTTTAATGCTTTATTTCTGTCTGGTCCGAATAGGTTTATTCATAAATGTTAATTCTCATATTTTCGGAGAATCAGTGAAAGTGAAACTACAATTCCACTTTCATTTAGTTTTAACCGTTTCGTTGTCCTATGTTGTAACAAAAGTAACATTTAAAATATCATTTATTAAACAGGTAAAAGGTAAGGTATATAAAAACAGTGACTATAATAAAAACTAGCAGGTAGTTAGGTCTACTTGCACTCTATTTTGTGTGAACCCATTGAATTGTCAAAAGTCATACAGCTACTCACCTAACGCTTCGTAACAGATTCTATTGCTCCGTCCTTTCTCGAAATATAAACACACAAAAATAATATCACTTAACTGTACCCGTATAACACAATACGACCGGAATTATTTCACAACGAACCGAACCATTTATTAATGCCGACACAAAGCGGAGCGTTCTCCTGCTTTTATTGAACACATTTCAATATTCGAACGTCACTTTTTTGTTTTTGGAACTTATATTAGTGTTGCATGTGTTTTTTTCTTTTTAATTGATGCTTTGCCTCGACACGTGATGCCGGAACTCGCCGGTTTCCGACGGCCGACGCTCGACCGCGGCGACGTATACCGAACACTGTCAAACCAGTCAGCCAGCTGGTAGCACACAGCCACAGCCGCTCTCTCTAGCGGACGAAGTCGTAACTAAACTCAACCTCCAGATAAAACCGTGTAACTTCAACTTGGAACAAAAGCCTTTGTACGCTCAAGATAGTTGAGTTTTTGTCCTGTTTGTTTGTTTATCGGGTTTTACCGTTTGCATAGTGTCGTTTGGTAATTAAGTTTGGTGAACGAGTTAAGTTAAAACTTTACGTTTTTGTTCTATATTAATTTGTAGGAGAAAATGTAAAAAAATCAAGTTGTAATTATACTAATAATTAAATGAAAAACGAATGTTAAGTGGTAAAAGGTTTTTATCTAAATAATATATTAGTATAGTTTATATGCATACACTTTAAGTACTACCTACAACAGTTATTTCCCATGCATTTATTAAAAATAACACATTTTTTTTTGTCTCATTTTTTTTTATTCTCAAAAAGTCCAAATATGGCGTTATCCGTTTATTAGTCGGGAGCGTGGAATGCCAGCGTGATGGCGGCGCGGCGGCGGCGTGGGGCGGGAGGATATTGACTCGCGCGCCTCGCACTGCGCATGCACCAAACCATGTGTTTCTGTTTTCAAACTGATCGAATGCTACACGCAAAATGGACGTCATCCACCACACAATTGAATTGGAACGTGTTTTTTTACAGGTCTTAATTTGTTACTGGCCAGTATTTTACATACATGGCTGGTTAGTCATAAAAAATACGCTTAAAAACTTTAGTCATATAAGGTATTGGAATTACCTTCAATTACATAAAGTATCTATGTAGTTTTTCCTCAGGCGGTAGTTACCTTATCATAAGATTGCGGTCGCCAGTTTGAATTTAATCATAAGTAAAATAGAACTTTACTTATCCTCAAATCTTAACTGAAACGAAATCTCTCCCGAAGTAGGCAGTGAAAAGCTTCAAGTCACGACCAAAGCTCATATTGGGCGATGTGCCAAAATTTTAGCCAGTCGACGTCTTACAAAATTTGCCTTTTTTTGGATTCACGCCTTTGGTGAAAGAAACTGGAAGAAGGAAACCATTACTTTGATTTATGTGTTTATTATGTAGGTAGGTTTAATGTTAATGATTAAAAGAAAAAGTAAAAAAATAAATGTCAAAAGCACCTTTTTCTAAATTTATGGTGAGTACCTAAAGGATTGTAATCAATCAAAATTGTATTTCTTTATAATTCGCTTTATATCAAAGTTTTATTTCTTAAATCTCAATTTAGTAAATAAGAACACGATGATGATACTACAACTTAAAAATAAACTAATGTGATTCTATAAACAATAATAAACAAATTTGTGAGTCGACATATTTTTTGGTTTATGCAAAGTTAAAAAACAACTTAAAAACCTTTTTTATTTTTCTAAGTATGTATAGGCACGCATAATTATAATAGTAAGTATACGTACGTAGAAATATGGTACCTACTAAGTGACAAAATATACAACTCTCCTGTTCCTATCCAGAAACTTCAAGCACCTCTGAGAGAGTAAACACCAAAGGTTGTAGTACTTAAAGTTAGCGAACTAATGTTTACTGTCAGAGAACGGTTTCTGCGAAGTAAACCTTGAGAATATTGCTGTGTTTACTTAGTTCTGCAGGGAAGCTAAGTTAAGTTGAACGTGTTGCGGACATTTATGAATAGATGGCGCTGTTTGCAATAGTTTGGGTTGGAGGCGAAATTTAAGTTATTACGTAGAGGGCGCTATTTGAGAGAAGTAGTATAAGTTAGCGTGTCATAAAGAACACGCCTTATATGTTTTGTTAATTTTTTTTTAATAACAAAAATTTATAGAACTTTAGTTGATAATTACTAGAATTTGATATTAATGAATAAATATACCGATTTTATTTGTAAGTTAATATAATGTTACTAGTTTCATTTCCCTACATTTTATATCTAACTAGCTTCTGCCTGCGGCTTCGCACGCGTTAAATTCGGAGTAAAACCCCTATCCCTATATATTTTATTATACATACAAACCTTCCTCTTGAATCACTATATGCATTAAATAAACCGCATCAAAATCCGTTGCGTAGTTTTAAAGATTTAAGCATACTTACATAGGGATAGACAGAGAAAGCGACTTTGTTTTAAACTATGTACCTACCTAGTGATAGTGGTAAACCGACTTATCAGAATAGTACTTATATTATATGACAACTTATTTTTATGCATAAATAAAAATACAAAAATAAATACCTACCACAACTATTAAATGTAGATACTTTCTAAATAATGGAAATCTCTCAAGCTAAGGGAGTATAGCTATTCTCGTGACATTTCCGAATGTAAAAGCATTGTAATAAAGGGTCTTATGAAGGAAACCCGAAAAGAATGGATCTCTCTTGTAACCTTGTGCTCTTATCCTTAGTGGAATATTAATCACACCTATTGTTCTATTTCAAGCAGTAAAACCAGATAAATTAGGTTCGTGTGATTTTGAAATGTGTTTGTGGAAATACTAATGTAAACATGACGATGGAAGGCATCATAAAAGTGTTATGATTCACAGAAAAATAGTTGGTTTTGATTTTAGTGAGGCACTTACTTTACTTTCTTTATCTTTTCTTTATTAGTTGAATCTATTACATCAACATGGAACTTTGTGATTTTTTTTAATTGGCCTTCTGTTTTAAATATTAATCTATTCTGTATTCCTAGCTTTATATTTTTCTCTGTCTGTATAACAAAATAAATTAAATAACAATAAAATAATTAAGTTTATTGTATAACATTTTATGTCTCCGATAAAACAGACTTCTCTGTTCTAACTCAACATGAGTACCTATCGGTGTACCCAATCCGAAATGATGCAGCCAGCGTGTGGATAAGTTCTAAAGTCTATTTTTCTCCCTAATTTTGACACAGGTTTTTTAGATATAGGTATTTAAGGAACAATGTTTTGTCTGATGTTATCCTACTAATATTATAAACGTGAAAGTTTGTGACTATGTGAGGATGTAGGGATGTTTGTTACTCTTTCACGTAAAAACTACTGGACGGATTTGGATGAACCTTTTCAGTTATCTCAGAATAACACATAGGGTACTTTTTACCGCGGGAAAACTTCTCATTTCCACGGGAAACCGACTTCGACGCAAACGGAGTCGCGGGCGGCCACTAGTTTGTTTAATAAACGCTTCTCACATGCTTAGTTCTTACTATTATTTTCTAAAGATATTACAGTCAAAATCTTCTGACAAATTTAGCTGACATTAAACAGGCAACCAAATTCATAAACTTTACTATGTTGCTTATTAAAAAAGTCACAAACATAATTATCAGATCTTTTTGGCCGTAACATGGCACGTGTTATTATCCGCATTTCACTTACTCCCGTCCAAAAAGTCATTGACTTTTTTTCTACTCCCCATACAAAAGAAGCTGTATAAAGTAATATTTTTCGAATAAGTTACCAAATAATTCTTCTAAGGCGAATCACGAACTCAATGGGTAGTCGTTTTTCTGTGAGCTATTTAGTTTTTTGGACTTGGTTCAGTAGGTTTATTATTTTATGTTAGCGCATGTAAGAAGGTATCACTCTCAATAACAATTTTGTGATATAATTTTCAGGAAAGTTATGATAGTATTTTTAATAAAATTACTAATCTAGTTCAGCTCTATATTAATCTTTAATTACACCACTCACCAAATAAAAACTTGCTGCCCAGGCTCCGCCGCTTCTCCCTGGATTTGTTGCGCAGTATTCTCCGCTTGAGCCGGTACAACACCACGTCAGCCTCATCAACGCTCTCCGAGGACGAGCTATCCGCAACGTGCACCGCCCCCGACACTGAATGCCTTCTTTTCTGAGGCGTCGCCGCTCCTTGCACTTCAATCTCGGATATACCACGCCTATACATTTTCAGACGCTTTCTCATCTCACAATCAGCCGCCACGTCGGTGGGGATATTGGTAAAGTCGTTTTCGGATGGGGTTTCTTCTTTCAAAGTGCAGTTTTTAGATATCTGCACACGCTTGGGAAGCCAGCCCGGATTACAGCGGGTTCGGGCCGGTAAGCTCTTTAAGTAAGTGTTCAAAAAGGATATTTTGTTGTGCGGCGGCTTGTACGTAATGCTCGATTTTGAACGCGAGAGAATATTGCTCCATCCGTTTGCACGTTTTAATGTACTGTCATTGAATGACTGAGATTTATGTTTACCTGGAAATGATTCATTTTCTTTATCGGGTGAAATCTCGATTGATTGATCGTCTTCGACTCGTTGTTTGATTGAGGCGTTCCTGTTTACTTTAGGGAATGTTCGTTCGTTTTGTGTATGTAAATTCGGTTTTTTGTCTTCACACTTTTCGTTGTCGGAGCTTTTATAGCTGCTTATGTCACTGTTTCCATCGTGACTTAATTGCAGGCTCTCTAGACTGCTAGCTTTAGTGTTTTCTGGCACAGTATTATTAAGTGGTGAAAGCCGCACGGGAATGTTGGTCACACCGTTACAATCTTTTAGTACGAAACTTATGTTTGAATCCTTGCTCTCCTGTGAAAGAGGACTTGGTTTATGTTTGTAGACGCGTGTGTAAATTTTGTCGCCGTTCGCGATGGTGTTGTGTTTCTTCAGACAAGATTTTCCGATGAAATGCTTGTAGTCTTTCTCTCGTAAAGATTGCGTTGGTCGTAGGTTGCAGTTGTCGTAATCGGAGCTTTTGATCGAGATGTTGTCGTCATTTGTTTCCACTAACAAGTTCCCTTCGCAATCGAACAGCTGTATAGTTGGGAACTTGACACTTGGAGAGTGGTTTCGAGTTCTAAGTTCCCACTTCCTGTGGCACGGCTTTCTTAATTGAATTCGAATCACGTTATCGTCTATAAAAGGCCCATCACTATCACTGGACGGTGACATTGTACACGGAATTAAGTACTTAAAATTATTTTTCACGGAATCATTTGCAGATTATTACCATAGTAATTTTGAATATGCAATAGGTAATTATGCAGAGCTAATTTGTTTGTTTACAGTCAGCTGTTCCGTATTATTTTGGCATTTTGCCATACGTAACAATCCCCGGCATTCACTTTAAAATAGCACCAATGTCAGATTTGTTTTTCTTTACACTGATTTAAAAACAGGTAAAATTGATAACAGGACTTATAATCACTGAGACTTTAATGTAACTGAAGATACTTAATGATGAGCACTTTGCAATGTAATGGTTATTACGTTTGTTTGCGTGTCGCAGGTTTAATGACGCTAGGTTGTATTTAATTTGCTTTGCAAGAACACTTCGGTAACACTGTCTTTGTTTTTTTCGTATTTGGCCGCCCTTGTGGAGGGCCAATTGTGTGTGTAGACGTTCGCGAGACCCGGCATTTCGATACTGAGACCGAGCTGTTGAATAGTGTTGAGAAACTATAAATAGAGTACGTGACGGGGCTACAGGCTCCCCTTGAACCTACTTCACTACACTACGTAACGTGACGTATAGAACACACATAAACTGCGCTGACACACATTCGCCCAATACGCAATGCAAGCGCAACTAACGACCAGCTGTTCCATTTGAGGTGTTTTTCTCGCAATTATTACTCAAATTACAACCACATATTACATACTCAGTAGCTTGTAATCGTGAACATAGTGTTCTTACTTTCATTAGGTTTCTATAGTAAGATCACGAGACGATCGGCAGATGTTTAAGAATAGCTTATTTCGTAACAATAGCGTTCCTACTACGATGTGGGGAAGCTTTGATTCAGTGCATTCGTTGAACGTGAAGTGATTTCAGCATTAATTAAAGTGGGAATTGTAACAGCGGTCTACCCTCTCTCTTGCCCTGCCCACTTCCCTTCCTGTAAGTTTGCGGAAATAGTTTGAAAGGGAACTGAGGTCACATTTAATAACAAGGATAACGAGTTGGGAGGTAGTTTAAACGCTTTATAACTACAAAACATACTCTGCAACTATTCTCACTTTTGGCGTGATTAATACGGCAATCCGTTTTGCATGTTTGTAGGAACTTTTTGCGAAACATTTATTATTTTTAACCAACGTAAAAGTTTAAATAAAAACCTTGGTGTATGTATTGGAAGCTGAGTGTACTGTGGGTTTTTGTAATTGTGAAAATATTCAATGTTATTAAAGTAAGTCTGTAGCTAAAATTATTTTATTTTCACTTTTAAAAGTCAATGGATGCTTAAAATTGACGTTGCTATAATGCCGATTTTTGTCTGCGTAGAAATCAAGCAAAAAAAATACTTTAACATAAATATTTTAAGCCGAGGAGTTAAACAATATTCTTGGACAAAACAAGCGCCACATTACGGCAATTCCTTTAAACTTCTAATGGTTAGCACATGGGAGCAATCCACTCAGGTAGACTACTGTTATTAATGGACGCCTTAGCCGGAAGATTCTGTAATGCAATACAGGGTGCACAACAAGACAAGACTGATTCATATTTTTTAATTGACTTTGAATTTTCTTCTGATACAACTTTGCTATACTTGAAACGTGAAATTAGGAAGTGAAAAACTACTTATTTGACTCTGCGATGTTGATTATTTTAACGAAAGCTAACTTTTTAAGGACTTTGTTATATTTGGTTTGTGGATATCACTGAAAAAGATTGATTTCCCCGGGAAAACCATTACATTGCGTTTAAAACTGCTGTGCTTAAGAACCCGCAAATGAGATCCTTAATTTATTTAGGTAAACTGCGATAAAGTATACATATTCACACGCTGTATATAATGTGTCGTGGATCATTGGACGTGACCTACAACCAGACAATCATCTGACAGCAACATATGGTGCGGATTTGTCATAGCTTTGGTAATATATATAACCAGAGGTTGCACTGACATTACGGCCGGTCCTAATAATAGAAACTGTAATTATTATAATAATTGTACATGACCTAAATATTTATGGTCTTAAGAAACCTTATAAAGAAATTTGAAGTCATTAGGAAATATTTTCAAGTCAGAATTAACGTTAGCCTTTAGCTACTTAAAGGTATTTCAAACTAGGTTAAAAATGTTCTTGTTTTGAATTGTAGGTAATAAAATTATTTAGTTTATGATCGAAAAAGTTCCGCCTCAGCCTTTTTAGATTGTTAAGCTTTTTTGTGTGAGTCCGCAATTAAAATTATAATTATTAATTTTACTTCTTAATTTTTTTTCTCTGGATTTGTTCTATGACGTTTTTCTATTGATTTGAAATGTATAATGAATGATTTACGTGCGACATGTGTCTCTACTAAACCAATCGAACGGTTATTATATCTATTGTACCTTTCATCTATTATCACCCATCTAATTATATATCATCACCCGTGTTGCTAAATACTTCAAAATCACATCCAAAGAACAGGGTTTAATTATGGTTATAAATAAGTCCAAAACAGATGAGTTAATAACGCTGCAGCCCAACACGCCAAATGGCAGTTTCATAGTACTAAGACTTTGGCAGACGACCAACCTCTTGTTGTGTACTTACTTACTGGCCAGTTCGAACTAATGCCATTAGTTTTTAAAAGGCAGCTATAATAGTAAAGGTCATATATTTAATGCAAGGTTGCCACCACTGGTGTTTTGCAAAAGTTTGGCTTGCATCGTCACTGCGGGAAGTAATGATAATGACGAATTCGGGCCTATTAGTGAGACGGCATTTTCGTTTTAAATAATTCTCATTTAATTGTTTTTGGCATATCTGTTGGCATTGTGAAAAGAAGCGCTAAAGAAAAAAGCGTATCACAGTCACTTGTCAAATGTAAGAAAAATATTAGTGAGAAATTCTTAGTTCACAAAACGCAAATGGGTTAATGGTTTTAGTAAATATGAAAACATTTAACAAAACTCTGTAAAAGCCTACGTAAAAAAAAGTAAAGGGTATTACGAGAAACAAGCATAATGTTTTGTATAGCACACCCATTCTTATAAGCGTGGGTGACTGACTAAGAAAGTTTTTTGCCTTACTTTATTTAGCTAAAAAATCCTACTATCCTACTAATATTATAAATGTGAGTATGTGAGTTTGTGAGTATGTATGGATGTTTGTTACTCTTTCACGTAAAAACTACTGGACGGATTTGGATGAAACTTTGCAGTAATATACTTTACAGGGTACTTTTTACCGCGGGAAAACTTCTAATTCCCACGAGAAACCGACTTCCACGCGAACGGAGTGGCGGGCGGCCACTAGTTTGTATATAATAAGATGTAATTTTGCTGATCGACCTATGTTAATTCCTTCAGGCTACTTCATAGATTATTCAGAGATTTTAGTTAAGTTAAAAATATATATTTATAAACTTCTTACATATGAATTTTTAGTAGAAAATTAAACCACAGAAAGGTCAAAAAGATAAATAAAGCTAAATCACATACTAATTTCTGCTGGGATACCAACTAAGGGTCATCGCTGACAATTGGATAGATTACCCTATATCTACCGATGTAATTTCTCCTATATTTGATTCTTAAAAGTGTAGGGTAGTATCGATTAAGATTCGATATTTCGTAACGTAACGGTCGTTTGATTCGACATACGACCCCGGCAGACACGGGTTATCAATTTTCAAAACTCAACCAACCAATAAAAGTGCCTTACCTCTGTGTCTAGATTTTTATTTACAACATAACTATTTATTAATATTTTGACGTGAGAATTTTCTAGACTAAGGTACTTATGGATATAAATAAGTATTAACATTAACGTAAATTTTAAGTTGAATTTGTGAAACATTATTCTAGTTTAAATGTTAATTCGTATTATTTTATTTTTTAAACTAAATAAAGTTTCTTTACTAACTTTAACATAACATGTTTAATCTTTACTTACCCACACATACATATGCATATTCATACACGCAAACACACACACACACACACATTCATCTACACACGCACACACACATACACTTACCCATACACACGCAACTATGCCTTTTATTTTATTTTATTTAATTTTTACTTCATTTCTATTTGTTAAATTAGATCTTCTTTATTTTTTTTTATTTAAACAATAAGTACAATTATGTTTTTAATGATGTTGCGCCAACCGTTCCCCATGATACAAGCGACTCGCTTAGTTTGGGGACAGAATGTAACAAAAAAACTGTAAAAATTTCTTTTGGACAAATAAACTTTACTTTACTTTACTTTAATTTGTAAAATAATTATTGACCAATATATTTTTTTCGACAAATCTAACGCTAAGCTGAAGTTCGTGTTGTAGTAGGTAACATAGTTAGCCGTAGTTTCCTATTATGATTTTAATAAGTGGACTAGACGTTGTTAAATTAAAAAATAAACCGAGAAGCATAAAGAAAGCCATACCTTAACAATCCCTCACATTAAAAAAAACACTGTCAAAAATTACATGTAAACTGTAATTAATCCGTCAAAATAAAGTCCACAGAGGAGTAAATCTGCGACCGGCGTGGGTGGGTAGCAATACGGCAATAATTTGTTCCCGCTACATACAGGCAGGGCAACTGCTTTGATGAATCTATTCCCGATTCGGACCAAGTGAGATTTATTCATGGAATGACGGTAGTTTGGTAAAAATATCAAAAACGAACGCGACCTTAAACTAAGTTGGAAAATTCTGGAAAAAATAATCTCTAATGTTTTTAAATAATATTACGATGCTGGTTTGGTAATGGAATCGAAATCTGTACATCCTCGAAATGTACTGTTTTTATTACGTTTTTGGAAAAAATAATTTGGTATTGTAATAGGTACATCTTAGTTCTTAAAGGACAATATTAATTTGTGATTTCCAAGTAAATATCGTTAGTTAGGGAAGTAATTTATATGAAAATGTGCGGCGTATTTCCGGGTGTCAGTTTGTTTACTATTTTGATCAACAGCCCTTTGCGCTCTCATTATAAAGGGATTGGATATGGCTGAGACAACTCAACGGTGTCAATTTCCCCGCGTGTGATAATCTGACACGCTCGAGTATACCCACAAACACCTTCGTATTCACCTACCATAAATTGATATGAAAAATGCAATGTGAACATTTTTATTGCTTAGATATTTTTTTGGTGTTACAGTACTGTACCTAAATACTTACTTAATAGAGTTTAAGACGCTATAACATACCTTTGTTTTGTTAAGCGCTACTAATTGTATAACAAACAATAGTATTACTAGGTTAGGTGAAGAGACTAAAAACGATTTATTATTTTGAATTTAGGAACTACAAAAGGATTATGGTTTGTCTGGGTGTATACCTTCTGTCGGTATTTAGTAAATTCTCTATATTATGTAGGCATGAGTTGTAACATACAAATAATCGTCAGTGATAATATGGGTGACATTAACTTAGTTCTTGTTTTATTTAAATTCAAACTCAAATACATTAAATTTTTTCAATATGGGTAATAACAGATGTCATACGAGTATAACAAAATAATTACAGGAATAAAATTTTCAACTCATACAAGTTATGCAATCATAAGTCAGTTACCTAAATAAAAATAAGCAGGTATGTCAAATAAAATAAATATTGTGTCAAGTATTAAAAAAACAATCGAAATATAGAAAAGTATGATTAACCGATGAAATTTAATTTCATTAACAGCCGAAACCAATATCTTACCATAGTTTTTGAAAAGTGGTAACTATTAGTTATTCAGTGACGTTTGATGTAACTGTTACTGCCATCCCAATATTAACTTTTGCTCCATGAAACCATTAGTTTTTGATTACCGATGTTTGCATATTGTACCTTTAAAACTAAACGCTTTTGAAAAACGCTTCTGACACCCTGTAGTAACCAACATTTTTGCTATAAAAAGTCTTAAATCTCTCTTTATTCATTTATAGCCTGTATTGCTCGGATGCTGCTATGAAACGCATTGCGACTTACTGCTCAAAACCGAGGAGGCTTCGGTTTTTATTTTTCGAATTGCGGGTAGTTACTTGTACTTTACTCTGTCTTGGACATTTTTGAAGGGAATGCGGGTAGAAGATTGACAGTAGTTGTCAAAGTGAAGGTTGTACTACCGTCTTGGATGTATTTTTGCTATCGCTTATCCTAAAGCGATAAAATAATTAGATCCGAGGACTTTTTGGAAAAAATGTGAAATAGGGAGAGAGCTTTCGTTTGTTGTTTAGATATATGCGATCGTAAATAATTGATTTATTATTATTGAGTTTGTGGCAGACATTATCATCAGTGTTTTTTTGCACTTTTCAGGTTCTGTATTTAGTTTTGTGCAAACAAGAAATATGTTTTTTTTTATAACTGAATTTGCTTAGATAATAATTGATACGCAAGTAGCTTTTGATTGATATTATGTTGTTGAGTTTGAGTGATAATGAGTTTTGCAATATTTTCATTGTTAAGTCATGTACCTACTTATCCAAGTATTAGAAGTGTTAAATATACTGCTTAAGAACTCGCGGTTCGCAATAACGAGTTTTTGAGTTTTTTCATAGTGTTTTCTTCGTAGTGTAAAGTTTGCAGGTGAGTTTTCAATATTAAAAAAAAAAACTTTACAGGAATTTTTACTGAATTATTACATAATATAAATAATAGCCTATAGATGTCCCGTCCCGTTACTGTTGTTATTTTACGTAGGTATTCAAGAGATCTTTTAATTTCCTAAATTTCTTATTTAAATTGATGATAATAGAATAGATATTGAGTTTCAAAGCTCAAATTTTCATTGCGTAAATATTGAAGCATTCTAAATCCAAACAAGGATTAGTAACCACAGCCCGCACGATTCGGGAAATTAGAGATTTCACCCTCGGTGGGAACCTCGCCAATTAGCTATATTGTTGAAACTAAACGTTTTTTAAACTACGGTTTTCACCTTGATATATACAGGGTGATTGGTAAAGCAATACATTCCTTCTAAGAGGTTAAAGTAGAGCTTATTTGCATTCAATTAAGGCATATCATGCTATGTCCGAAAATTGATAATTTCTGTGATATGCAACATTTAATATATTTTTTAAAAAACCCTGTATATGATGAAGACGGCAGGAATACCTTCGCCATCAGAGCCGTCTTCATGGGCCGTTTAGTACTATAACTTGTGTGGGCGTACGTGGGTAATGTGTTAGACTCAAATAAAACCAATAGAACTGTTTCAACACTGTAATTATTTCCTCTTGATAGCACTCCGTAGGTCATTCGATTAATTCACAAGAAGGCACGGATCATGGACAGTTTCTACGCAAACACCAAGCACTCTCATTTCCTAACCGCTCTTCACCAAAGCCCAAGACCATCCCTGTCACACTGACAGCTGCTCGCTCGATGTCACATAGACTCTGTCTAGCACCATATTTGGTACTGGCAATCCGCACTCTTCTTATATCAACCGTAAGCATAGTCGATCTCCGACATATATATACATATACAACGATAACCTTTTGAAAGATCTGAAAATTAGGCAAAGCAAAAAACAAAATAAAATTGTAACTAACTTCTGCTTGATCTAAAAGACTTGCTACAATGTTGTTACTAAATTCCTTTATCTAGAGCATCTGATGTCTCGCCAATTTATTAATAAATAAACGTACAAAAAAACATGTTAAAATAATGGACGATGTTATTAATAGATATTTGAGTACAATTGGTCCCGGAATGTCTCATTCCGATGTTCGCTGGCAGGTATTTTGGACGACATCCAAGTGGTTGATATTTCGATGATTTGGCTACAAGGAAAAGTTGATGGCATAGTTCATTAATGAAATTTATATCACTTGGACGGTTACTGGAAACCGTAAATTGTAAGGTGATAATACGGAATTGTAATAATAATAAATAATAATAACGTTTAAGTTGGAAATAATATTTGGCTACGCAAAGAGAAGTTAGTATAAACACTCTTAAGTGATTTTTTTGGTATTAATTAAGTACCTTCAATGAAATACATTACTCAGCAAAGAAAGGCGCATTTTAAAGAGGAATCATCAAATAAATCAAAGGATAAAAATAAAGGTGACAAGTATCATCACTTCGTTCTCTCACTCATACAAGAAAAGTAATTTCCTTCAGCCACCACGCCTATTAAGACTGTAAATCAATTCCCCCCATTTTTTTGTACTTACGTCACGTCACTTAAAGTAGTTGATGCTAAAAACTAGGAAAAGTCTTTGCGGTCTATACTCCAGACAAGAAAACATTTCGATATTTGTTCATATTATTTAGAAAAAACAAAAAAATTGGGCTAGTATCCTGGTTAGTGATTTCAGTTTCGACAAAAGAGTGAGTGAGTGAGTGTAAAACCAAAATTGTTTAATGATTGCGATATTGAAAACGGGTTTATTACGTCGTTTATATTCTAAGCGACAAAACTTTTCTAAAAAAAGCTAAACAATGCGCAGGTTGAGTGCCTGCCTTTGCAAATATATTTTACTAATTTTCAAGTACGTTTAAAACACCTTAACCTGATGACGAAAGCACCGCATGACGGTCCTAAGCCTTATTTATTACAACTTATTTTATTAGCCATCCAACTTTTCGCAATTTTTTTTTCGTTGTCCACAAAAATAGCTTGGAAAATTGACGTGACAAGAGTGTTTTGTTCAACAATGAACAACAAAGGAATTGATTGACGTTCCTTGTTCAACTTATCGCACCTGTACCTACTTCACAGTACAAAGCAGACTCGAGGTGCCTTTTTGAGAAATCCTTCACAATTATGACGCCTTGGTAATAAGAAATTGTTAAGAACCAATCTAAAATGAAAATAAAAACAAATTAATAATATAAAGGTAGTAAGATGAACCTAAATAAACATGAAAAAACGAAATCCTATTTAAAATTTTATCAACCTAGTTTAGTAAATTGACAAATTTAATTTATCTTTAAACAAACATAATTTTCTTTTCAAAGAAATAAATAAGTTTGTAATTCTTATAACAAAACGAACCCAAACATCACAAGCTTTGCGACACGACACCTTGTTACCGTAAAAAGAGGGTTTCAAATAAAAAGGTTTTATAATCGCGTCCCACCTAAATTTGCTCTCCATTTTTAACTCTGCACCGAGTGTTTATTTTGCTTGGAGCATATTGACTTTGTTATCGACGATATGCCTCTCGACTCCGTTCATACTTTAAATTACTGGCGGTAAGTTCCGGAGGCATATTTTTACAGAACGAACGCCATTTCAGTCCTTTTGCGAAAAGGTTTTAAGCTGTTTTTTGGCAGAATGGCTAAAAATTCTGCGAATGAGATATTTTACAGTTACATTTCTGTGAAAAACGTTTGGTTGGAGAGTATCTTTGTCAATTATTTTACAAATGACGTTAGTACTTCTTTTGTTATTGTAAGTTGAAAATGGTTTCACCTTTGTTGCTTTAGGCTAACAATAGTTCATTAAAATGTACTCGAATCTCTGGAGAATATATCTTTAGTCCGGTCAATTTACACATACAAGTAGTGATCAAACAGTAATAATTCCGACAAAACCAAATCTTAGTTACTTACCTATATATCTGTTATTACCTATATGAGTTGAATTATTTATGGCATAATATAGGTTTAGATGTTGTATACTGTTTCTGTTATTTTAGATAGGCTTAAGTTTAGTGCGGCTAGGTAAGCCGGTGCTTTGATATGACCCAGTAACAATGTTTGAACTCGGTCGCCATGGCAACGGCCGAGGATTTGCATTTTATCTTTTGTCTTGAGAATTCTCGAATATAATTCATATCTACATAATAAAAACTCTATTTAATACTAATTTAAGTTTGATCTGTCTGACTGAAGGCAGTACCTAATCTTTGAGTTTTAAATAATCAAGGGGTTCTTTGTAAATAATAATAAAGTACAATTAGATAAAAATTTAAGCACCTACCATCTTAATTCCAAAAAAAGTTAAAGCAAAAGTCATTATAATTATGCGGATCCAGTGAACTGAACAACTCAGTATATCATAAAGCAATATCAAAGGGACAAATAAGAAAAACGTATTTCGTCAACAATAGAAATGATTAATCAAATTATTTTAATCAATTGTTGGCAATTGGGTCACTGATTATTTGAGTAAGGATAAAAACTTTACAAATAAATGAACGTAGAACTAATATTTTATTCTACAATATTTAACGGTAGGTATATGTTTAAAGTTTTCGGTTTGTTAGAAAAACCACCACGCTAGCTCAGGCTTGAAAAAAATGGGACTTTAATTGCTCGCATTTAGTATACTAATATTATTTTAAACAACAAATCTTGCAGATGGTGTCATTGTTCATTGTGAATCCACTTTTTAAACATAATTATCATTCCTATAAAACAAGTTAAGCTTTAAAGCTTTAGGAGAGTATCCATTGTAGAATGAGTATTAGGAACTTGACACTCTTAAAGTTTTGGAAACGTTTTTAATCAATCTAATTTTAAGTATTTTTAGTTCTGAATTCATAACATACTAGTGGCCGCCCGCGACTCTGTTCGCGTGGAAGTCGGTTTCCCGTGGGAATGACAAGTTTTCCCGCGGTTAAAAGTACCCTGTGTTATTCTGATATTACTGTAAAGTTTCATCCAAATCCGTCCAGTAGTTTTTACGTAAAACAGTAACAAACATCCATACATCCATCCATACATACTCACAACTTTCACGCTTATAATACCTATTAGTAGGATTTCTGAGACTGAAATATTTAAGTATCTGTATTTGAATTGTTTAAATCCCGTATACTTAGTAACGTCGAGCAAGGCCGTGCTTATCATATATTTCAGTAACAAGCTGCGTGGGCGTCGTTATAATAAAATGGTACTCAACCTGATAAATGTTCAAGCTTTTAGCTATTCAAACTCGAATTGATCGGTTCAATTTAATCGAGATTCGATTTCTATCACAATTTAAATAAACCTGCTATCTTTTGAATCTGTTGGAATGGTAGGTAACAATGCAAATCTAGACCTATTAGTATGCAGGGGCTGTGGCAAGTCTAGGGACTAAAGATGTCTAGCGGAAAGCCTATGTCAGTATTCAAACCATCTTGGTGAAATTCAGTAAACCTTTTAGCGTTAGAAAACCTCAGTTTCAAGAGGTTAGTCAAAAACAATACAATCACTACATAGTAAAGTCACTTTCTCTGTCCCTATGTCCCTTTGTATGCTTAAATCTTTTTGAAACTACGTAACGGATTTTGATGCGGTTTTTTAACATATAGAGTGATTCAAGAAGAAGGTTTGTTTTAGTATATGGAAGGGGGTTTTACTCCAAATTTAATGCGTGCGAAGCCGCAGGCAAAAGCAAGTTGTAAATACTTTACAGTTTTAGATACATATTTAACGAACCCAAGTATTATTAGGTTTTGGGATGTGTCTTGTTAATCTTGGCCCTCTCTACGATGATACGTAGAGAGGGCCGAATATGTGGACATTAAACGTGTCCCCACCGGTAGCGGTATAAAGATTTTGGTTTACCATTTTGCCGTTCCGCCATGCACAATTGTAAAATATACCAAAAGGTTTTATTATTCTGTAATAAAAATAAGTGGTAAATTGTCTAATTCCTATCCATTAAAAATTGATTTTCGCGGTTATACTTTACAAATATGGATTTGCAGTTTTTTCTAGAACTACATATTCATTTTGGCATGTGTAAAAAAATTATTTAATCTTGCTATATTTATTTCTCCAAGTAAATTCAAACTCATCAAAAATACTTCCGACAAATGTATACTTTATAAAAGTAATATATTCGATTGAGGTTCGTATCGGACCAGTTTTCAGGGTACAAAAAGCCCCAAATCCTTTTGTTATCGTATGCCGGAAATCAGGTTCAGCCTTGGTAACCTTCGCCTAACAATAGTTCATTAAAATTTACACAAGTCTTTCAAAATATGTCCTATTATTATCAGTAGGTACAACCTCAAAACGAGTGCCATAATTAAAATAATTTTGATAAAGTAGTTTATAAATTAGAGTTTAAACTTAAAATAAAGTATTATTATTAAATTTAAGGTGGTAATTAAACCGACCTCTTTGTAACAGCATTTTGAATACCTTTTCATATTTATTTTTGAATGTACTCTCTTGACTCTTTGTTTAATATTTGACCTCATAAATAAATCGTTAGGAAGTTACCATTATTGGTCATAATTAATCAACAAAAACATTTTCGTTAACACCTCCAACTTCTATCCCAACTGATTATCGAGCACGTAAACCATAATCAGATCAATTGGTTCCGCGCCTCTTATCCTACGCATGCCGTACAAAAACATCCCTTTTTCCTGCCCCGTGTCGAGTGAAGCCATAAAACTCTCCTTTGATTAAATAAAAGCTTTGTTGTTATTATGTTTTCCCTGTTTACGGGTAGGTGTGAACTGACGGTCGAGTTTTAAAAGCGGAACTGGTTAACGTTTTAATCGAATTCCGGAGCCTTTAGCGGTAGCGGTTTTGCAGTTAATATATTTGTGCAGTAGGGGGTTAGGTTTCGTAAATATAAAAAAATAGTAAGTTAGAATATTTCAAGAGCATATAAATTGTCTTTTTAAATTGTTCTCATAAATATTTATTTATTAGCTACGACGTAGTCAAGTTTCCCGGAGTACGATATTATTAGTTGTTTGTATAAAAATGGAGCTAAAAATAATTTTGTTCCAACGTTAGCAAGTTCTCGTAAACAAGTTATTATTGTCATATTATTTTTATCCAAAACAAATCTATTTAAGGCGGTGCTTAAGTTATTGAAGAAGATTATGTCATAAAATGACAAGCATTTATTTAACTATCTATCGAGGTACGTATTTTATGTCCTTATTTTGTATGTAAATTCAAAATGTGTATTGTACTTACCTAATTATAAAAAAAAGTCATAAAAGCAAAAACCCCTGCTGTACTTTGCCAAAACGTTTGTCGCTGGAATCTGGCCTTGTTCATAGATTTACAGGGTGAAATCTAAAGGCAGCCTGGATCCAGCACATTTCTGCAAACTTCACCAGGTCGACAATCGAAAAATCTCCTACAGTTTTAAATACCACTTTTTTAATGTTATTTTTCAATATCATGTAGGTAAATAGATTTCAACTCCCTCAGTAAATATTAAGAAATTATAGGCGTTTTACAATGTATAAAAAAATATTAGCCCTTTAAGGTTCTAAAAATCAATATTTATGTATAAATGCAAACTCTACCACGAAATTGGTTTAACGCCCACCTAAATTGTCTCATTCATACATGCATAGCGTGCCAATTATGATGTCGGCATACGTGAATATTGTTACACAAAATGTTTCAGCATACCAACTGCCACACGTCGTTTTCTGTCCTACATCTACGAGCATAGAACCATTCACCCTGCTACTTACAAATAGTGATCTAAAAGTCACAAAGCGCACTCGCGTGTCGTGCCCCAGAACGCCGTTTTGCCACCGAGAAGATTCTCGAAAAATCCGCAACGCGCACATTCTCCACGACACGAACGTAATTTGCTTCCACAATGCCCCTAACTTATGGGAATACATGCCTCTGACAGTAGGCACTACTTGTGCTCGAGTTTGTTTACCGAATAATCGAATCGAATATCGATATCGGATTGGCAGGATCGAATGTAGCCAGCTAGAATGTTGATAATTGCGCGCGTAATAGAAATGAGGTCTGATGTGGGTGTGTTATCAGTCTGCCTTCATGTTTGTTTACCCTTTGAGGTTTTCTCTTTGTTAGGTACTTTCATTACAAAGTAATGAGATAAAAATGAGAGACAGTGAGGAAAACATTCAGAGATTTTTTTTCCTTCCAGTCGGGAAGGTAATGTTTTTAAGTTACAACACAATACCTACATCACCCCATTCATTGAAATCACTGGCTGCTAAATTGATTACTGTTTTGTTTGCGGCTGGGTGGTGGTAACCTCCATTACTTGAAAGAGCACTCATGTTAGTGGAGAAAGTCGTGCTCACTGAGTTCTTTTTATGAAATTGTATACTTGAATAATTGTTATCTATACTATAATAATAATAATCTATAATTAATATTATAAAGAGGAAATATTTGATTTTTTGTTTATTTGTTTGAAATGAATAGGCTCCGAAACTACTGGACCGATTTAAAAATTCTTTAACCGTCTTAAAGGGTTTTTGTAAAAGCAAAGTTAAAACTTTGGCTCTTTATGAACCATATGGTCTCGTCTTTTCACATGAAAAGGTTATGCTGGTACCTATCGTCTTTCAGTGCCTTTTTCCAATTCCAACAATTTTGGAAAAAAAAATGATTAATTTAACTATTTTTAATTGTTGATAGCAATTGATTCTTTAATACGTTTTTTATATATCTGAAGGCTCTATTAAAATGTTATCATACAGCCTTTTAACTTATTCGTGGTCAATCATAAGTACAATCTTAAAATCAATCTCAAGACGAAGCGCCCTATCAACGTGGTTTGAATCGATGTAACTTCGTTATTTTAACCTTTAATCTGGCGTCGAAGGCAGCTTGATGGTTTTCCGATTGTATTAACCGCAAAGTGGAGGCGTGAGTTGATTAGTCGGGGGTTAAAACAAGCGCGTATTAAACATTTCTCTGAGATTTTTACTGCGATTTTGTTTACGGATCGTGCCTTTGAGGATCAAATGGTAATCGGTTGCGAAAAAAAATTGTTCGTACAATTATTTCGTGTATTTTATTCAGTCTACTGGTTTTTTGTTTGATTATATATCATGAGATTTTGATTGCTTAGTATATAATTTTATTTTTTAGTATTAATAAAAGGTCATTCAAGATTTAAATCATAATCCACTTATACTGTGGAGGAAGTCACGTTTCTAAGAAAATATTTTTTTTAGGAATTCTTTGCCTCAGACAGTAGGTAACTCTCATGACTTATGACACTTTATTCATTGGTCGGGGATTAAAAAGTTACGACTTCTCGTTGTAAGCACTTTTTTAATTAGTTACGGGTTAAATAATAAAAATCTTAATACAGTTGTTCCACTCAGAGGCCGGTTTAAACCCGACTTCAAAACTAAATAACTTTATCAACTAGATTGTTCTTTTTGAAAACAATGAAAAAAAATATTGCCCTCTCATAATAGTTCTCTAAGTTCCTTTATCACGGCTCTATCCGCACCGCGAAACTCCATGAAGGTTTATCATTAATATCACTTTGCAATTTTAATCCCGGCTAAATTCTGAACACTCATTACCATAAGAGCTGCACTAAGTACGGAGTCCTCTTCTAGTTCGTAAATTTCCCGCAGCGTGGGGAGGTGCACTTTTGTATGAATTTATAGCCTGAGATATGGAGGTATTATAACCGCAGAATGAATGGGCCGAGTTCTGCGTTTAGAATTTGTGGGGCTCTGTTGTTTTTTGGGATTTCCTATTCCGAGAATGCTGCTTCGATTCGATTTTTAAACCTAATTTTCGGTTCAGTTTATAGGCAGTTTGCAGCTGATCTCTTTGCGGTATGATCGATAACTTTGCTGGCCCATATCGATTTTGTATTGACTTAATTACTTTATACTGAAGCAATGGAGCAGCTTTGAACAAATGTTACGTAACTAGATTTCCAATGTTGTTCCATTCAGTTCTCAGTAAATGCATATGATTTAAAGTCGCTACGTCGGATGTAAGGTAGATAAAACTTCGACGCAACTTCTCTAAGTTTCCTTATTACACTTGAAATTATACCTATACGAGCGACCCGCCCACGCTTCGCAATGGTGTAATTTTGCCGACTTGCTCGCGAACCCTTGCATTTTTGCAAACTCAAAAAACCTTTTACTAAATGTTCTTTCTTTATTTACAAATTTAAGTGAATAAATACCCTAAAATATGGAGAAAACCGCATTTTAATCCGTTACGTACTTAAGGAGGAGTTAGCGGCCAAACATACAAACAAACAGAATTAGCGACTTAGATTTATACTATGTAATGATGATGTAATAACTGACAAGTCTGTTTATAGCTTCACTTTGTTTAAGAAAAACACAGCTGTATAATAGTTGTACTTATGAAGTACAAAAAAAAACAAAGAACATTAATTAAATTATTACATAAGGTATAGAAGAATTAAAAACAAAATATTAAACCTTGATGTGTAAATAAACATCTGACAACTACCCTATTTATTTAATTTGTATTTTTTTATTTGTCGTAGGTACACTATCAATAAATTACTTAAAACTTCTTGTCTTCGTAGAAACGCCTACACCGATCCAAGAGCAATTGTTCATGAGTTAAAGTTAGTGACACTAACTAACTTATTTAGTTCTGCAAACTCTAGTTTCGAGATTCGAGAAACCTAATTTACAGTTTCTAGAAATTGGATATATCATATACACAGCAAAATCTAAATATATCACTACTCAGTGCTTGAGTAAAAATAGTTAACAATTTTGTTAGATGACGGGTCAATTATAACTGTCATTAAAACCTTCTCTGTATGTAAGATCAATAAAGATGTACTGTATTGGATTTATAGTATTATTTTCGTTTAAAAAAAAACAATTAAAATGAAACATTTTTACCGTCCATCTAACGGTAAAAGCAATATGTTGTAATAAAGAAGTTTGGAATAAATGTTTTCCGTTGTGTAAAGTTTTCAGTGTTTCCTATATTTCTATACTCAAATATAAGAAGCACAAACAAAAAAAAACTTTACTTTAAATAAACGAAATCACGACGTCGTTCAGTTTTAAAATAACGTTCCGAGTTGGCTAGTGCCTTTTTCAATTTCTTTTATCCCATTCTAGTGAAGAAATACTAGTAAAATCTTTCGCTTGGAAACCATTGATATCTGGAGCTATCTCTTTACTAATGCCGCTTTGTAGACTGCGCTCGGACTTAAAAGCTATTGGGCGGCCATTTTGGAAAAAAGTTTTCATCTACCTTTGTTCTTTCGCTGTGTAAACTACGGAGATAAAGATTAAAAGACTATTAAGTTGAGGCGTTTTGGTAAGCGTACAGTCTATTTTGTCTTTTGAATATTATTTAATGGTACAAATTAACTAATTTCCACAAATATTAACAAGTGTCCAATGACAACATAGTCGAAGAATGTAACCTATAATTATCGTCACTATCGTTAATTTTAATTGTAATTAACGAAGAAAATGTCAATGATATAGAAATCGTTATAAATTCTGGGCTTGAAGCTCTAATTTGGATGATTTTTGAATAAAAAAAAGGTCTATTATTTTAAATAGCATAGGGCATTTCCTGTAGTTTTTTTATCCCACGAAAAACCTCATTCAGCTGCAAGTAGATCTAGAGAAAGCGAAAACTTGGTATAAAATCATATTATTCTATAACAACTATTAAAGACATGTTTATTATTTAATTGGACTCTTGTTTAGTTAGAAATTACACGGTCTCGTTAAGGTACATCGACTATTATCTATCTTAATGAAGCAGCCATATTATTGTGTAGTACAGTAATTGAATGGGAAACGGTCGATCTCATCAAGTGATGGGATGTATGCAATTAATATACGTGGTCATTGCGCGTGAGTGTGATTAACAAAGCATACATCGTTAGGCTATAACGAGAATAGTACAGGGTGAATCTTGAGAAAGTAATGAACGAAAGTTAAATGAGTAAGTCCTACATGAAATAGTATATAAAAAAATATGTTTTATACCTAAGTTAAATTTTATTCAAACGGTCTTTTTTTCTTTCAACTATTAAGTCTACTATTTAGTCCTTTCAGATTGTAGGTGACACAAAAATCAGCGTGGCAGTATATGGTCAGCAACACACCCCCAATACCCACAGTTTTGCGGGTAGTCATGGGCGGCGGAGATCACTAACCATCAGGTGACCTGCTCGTTTGCTCCCTATTTTATATATGTTTTTATATAATTACTGTTTTACTTGAAAATTAATTGAAATTGTTTTTAATTTCCGTAACAATAATGTTAATAAATGTATATTACGATTTTTTCAATGACATCAAAAATCTTGCGTTTAACCTGATCAAAGAAAATTCTTACCTACTGTTTATCTGAGCCTTTATCATTATATTCTCCATAGCTCGTTTTACTTATATTTTACTGGATAAGTTACAGTAAACATATTCCGATAGACGGAAAGCTCCGCATTGACGAGGGTGAGATCTGAGTGGTTTATTCTATTTCAGGCTTCGCTCTCGATTATGCCGGTACAAATAAACCTTCGCGACTAGTCATGAATTAATGTCAAGTTCAATTAAATAATAACAAATTGTTTACGAAAGAGTTATAGTTTGACATCTGAGGTCTGTTTTCTATTCACGCTTCTAATACTGAATTTTTTTGATAATGAAAGGGTAAATGTATTTGATCTATTTTCCTAGACAGCGCTGATAAGTCTTCATTTAATAAAGCTGTAATTGGTAAACACTGTTCGAAACGGCATACATACATATTATAATGAAAATGTACAGTAAAGGCTACTTTATATAAACAACTAGCACATTGAATGTAGTTTTCAGCTTCAGTTACCTACTATGCATTATTATTATCATCATTATCATCATTTATTTTTCTACATATTATGTAGTAAAGTTGCCATTCATGTCTATTTGTATTTATATCAGCCAAGTTTTTCTAAGCTACGTTTCGAGCGATTAGATTATTTTTTTGGCAAGGTTCTTAAAGTAATCAATTTTTTAAATTAATATTATGAATATGGTTACGACTTCTCACCCTTGTGAAACACACGCAGGTCACAGCTTGAAAACGACACTTACTTGCTCAATAACAGCCTCTTTGATAATAATTATGTGTGTTTGCTACGCTGTTACAACCAGTGACTACGAACCGTAGTCTTTGAAAAACGTAGCTTTACTATTACCCATGAACTTCTATACAAATGGAGTATTCAGAGAAAAATAAATTGATTTATATGGCAATGGGAATTCCTTATTATTGATAATTATAAGGAATTCCCACGAAAAACTTATAATGTGACACACAGCAATTTTTAAAACTCCTTGAACCGAAAGTGGAAACTCGTTTCTCTACGACTTAATCATGCCATTGTATTATTTGTTAATCAAAGTTTGATCTTAAACTCATTATTTTCTAAGTTGATAAAATAAGGTTCTAATAGGAACAAACTTGCGTAAACTGAAACACTCGTCTCATTTTGTACTGAAATCACTCGCTCGCATAAATTCATGTGGATATGACGTAATTCGAGTTACACTGGTACTATATATCACTTTCATTCTCAATGGATCTCGTTTATTTATTTCCTCCCTTTTTGTATGTTATATCGAGTTGTGAAAGTTTTGACAGTCGCTATCATTTTGAGTAAGTACAGATTCTGAACATGTTGTATAAAGTTTGAATATACTTTGAAACGATTTATTTTACATGCTGGAACGATAACCATTTTTATTAAGTTTATTAAATGTCAAAAAATTATTGTTTCCACTTTTTTACATCATTTAACTGTAAAAAAAAATTTGGAACATATTTTTGCTAAATTTAGTAACTTCTAATAGGCTTATTATAATGTTCTCAAAACGGAAAGATTTCTTACGAACTGACAAATCAATATTAATGAAACGTTTGAGCTCTGAAAAGTGGATTTAATTGTTAGAGTTCCTCAATATTCAAAAAATATAAAACAAACACACAAGGCCAAAATAATTATGTAAATAGGATAAATTACTGCCCCTATTTCACACAGCACATAGTTTTAAATAATTCGGTATTTTTCTGTTAATCGTACAACTACGTCGCTTGTTTCTATATGAAACCTTAACCCATACAGCACACTTACAGACAAAAATATCCCATCAGCTTCTAAAACCCAGCGACCGTGCAAGAATCGTAACGTTTATTTTCTCGTGTTAAACCGCATTTTCCTCCGACCAATACTCGAGAAGTTTCCATTGTTGTGACAACAAACAACCGACCCGCCTGCACTCTCCACTGACCTTTGCGGGGTCTTACGTAATGCACTTCAGGCTTAGGACAAGGTTTTCTAGAAGACCAGCACTAAGAGTCCAAGGTAGGCTGCTTGGAAGACTATTAGTTGCAGGCTTTTCTTTTAAAACTTATTTGTCAATTTTTGCTGTTTCACTAGTTTTCTTATGATGCTACTGTGGCGGCCAAATTGCTTGTAAAATTTAGAAACGCGAGAATAGCAAGTGGCTAGTTAGAATTGACTTACAGTAGTTTAAACCTTTACATGTTAGCTAGAAAATTTCTAGTAAAAAAAACCTACGTCAAAGTCTAGCAATTAACAAAATATCTATTCGCAGTTTGTAACAGTTGAAAACATTTTAACGAGCACTACGTAGTTTCGTTTAAAACTTTTAAAAGACCGGATCTGTACTAATCAGGCACTTCAGTTGCGTCGTGGAGGCTTTAATTCTGCCTTCACAAACTAGACATTACCAATCTCGCTGGTTTGCAACTACCCTCTCGTTCTGAATGAAATGTTGGAATGTTTCACGATGATACGAGAATGTGCGCTTTCAGAGTTTTTTTATCACGCTAAGCGTAAAGTCGTTGCAGTTCCATACTAGTGGACCGCCCACGCTTGGCAATGGTGTAATTTTGGCTTACTTGTTCCCGGAATATTATTTTTAGCAAATTTTAAGGAACTTTATCTAAATGTTCTTTATTTAAAAAATAAAATGATAAAATATCCTAAAAGTTGGAGAAAAACATTACTCATAAAAATCCGTGAAGTGGTTTAGTAGGAGTTAGTGGACAAATATCCAGACACAATTAGCGACTTGGATTAATTATACTATGTAATAATAATGATAATGATAGTGTTAGGTATACGTATTTAGTAAATTTACTCTTTTTAACCATTTTTGAGGGGTTATTCTAATGAGGTTTGTATTCGGTAAGAAGAATCCATCTGGCATGGGTAACAAAGCATATGCTTAATTATAGAAAAAAGTCTTACTTGTATTTGAAATACTGACAAAATTTTAAGTGTGCGGGTTTTATTCGTATTTGACCACTTTTTTCGTAAATACGGATGGTAATAAATGATTCTACATACCAATACACAATAAAAACAGGCTTGTAAGTCCCAAATCTAAATGACAGCAACAATGCTTTTGTCGGAGGACAAAAGAATAATTGTTTTGTCCTATTAAATGTTGGAAAAACCAATATTGTGTAGGAGTTGTCGGGCCCAACAATGCTGACTTGGGACATAGACAAATAGCTTTGAAACCTATTGTAAACCTAAGATTATTAAAAAAACAGCAGGACAACGCTGGACAAACAGTGAGTTTAAACATAGAAAAATAAAGTAACTAATTAGAAAATTAATCGTATTAAGTAGTAAGAAGTGCTTAGATTGTCGGTTGTTGCTATAGCCACAATATTGACTAAAGCAAGACTTATTCCTGATAGATTTCTAAAGCAAACTCTGTATTTGCAATGATAGCATAAAATATGCATATTTGTGGTTAATTCTATTTAAAAAAAGAATAGTAACTCAAATGTACAAGAGGTTAATCATTTAAAGTAAACATTTTCTTTCGCAATCAGTTCGTCAAAAACTTAACACGTAATAGATAAAAAAACGAACTTTGTAGCCGTTCTAAAATTTTGCATTCAGTTTGGACGTTCTGTAAATTGAATAGCACACTATACCCAGTCATGCATATTCATCACATTAACACATTCATTAAAGTGTAATTTATCATTTTCATGTTTGGAATATCATTATTCATTTCATTCTAGTTGTGGACAAAAGAGGACCTTTTGTCATTAGACGTTTAGGGGATGTCAAAGGATGTGCCAAATAACTTTTAGAATATGCATATAACTTGGCTACAATAGCCTGTTTTGGATACGATGAACAAAATATTTGTCTATGATGGAACATTTTGTTAAAATCTTCTATTTATAGTTATATCTTACTTCAGCCACTCGACGCTAACTCGACAGGTCACAAGCAATGTCAAATATGTTCAATAAGTACTTGTTTAATGGTACGGCTACTCACGTGGTTCCTGAAAAGCCTTTAGGTCTTCATATTGCTTACACTAGATTCAAAATTAAAACTTCTGAATAGCTCACTTTAACGAATGAAGGACATAGTAATTTGTTATGCAAAAACGTTCCTCTTTAAAAACTGTTTCTTCAGAAGCGTCCGAAAACGACAAATCCCTATTTACAGGAGTTTTGGGAACGTTCTAGCATCGTGTAACTTTTGTAATTAAATCTAACGACACCTTAAAACCCGTAAACTTTATTGCGTTTTTGAAACCCTTTAAAATGTTAAATTGTGCGAATTAACAAATTGGTCTTGGGCTCGAGCTTTTGAAAAGAAAATTATAAAAAGTATGGAAAATTTGTTTTCAAGGACGAGTTATGATTTTGAGAAAAAAATTCAGGAATGAATGATGAATGTATTAATTAAATTATTAGAGATGGGAAATTTCATGTCATGATTTTATAAGTACTAGAATCGATTTTAGTCTTTGCACGTGTACGAAGGCAAGATTATATTTAAGTAAATAAGAAAAAAGTGATTGTTTGTCTTGACTTTTAAATCTTCCCTTAAAAGAATGTCAAAACTGTTTAAATAAAAGTATCAAACAAAATCCATTGCATGATATCGATACATGCAAACAGTACTATTTGTAATAACTGTGCTTATCCGCTATAATTTCTCTACTGGCAGTCCACTATTGCACAGCCCGCTCTCTATACATACGCCGGCAGACAATGCAGCAGCAACCACCACTGTAAGCTGAGTTGAGTTAATACTCGACGCGTTTCGCTCTAAAACGACTCGGGCACAAGGATATTTTAGCGGATTTGCACAGTAATTATGAATATGGTATATCCGGATTTTAAACTAAATAGATTTACGAAAGCCAACGCCTGACTCCATAAATTTAATTAGTAAATTTAAACGAAATTCGGTCTTTAATGTTACTCAAAACTAAACATGCCTACCATACCTGCTTGACTTGCTTGAATAATTAGGTTCCCATTTTATAAAATGTTAACCTTCCCTGCTGAACGACACCTTTCTGTCATGTTAAAACTATCGGGTACCTTCAAATCTAGTTCGCTGCCAACAGTTTGTTTGTCTTCCAACCCTTTGCCGTTGTTCCACAGGTGATAGTGCCCAATATTGACATTATTGTCAATATGTGTCAGCCTCACTCAGTCGTGAAATTATCGGTGGTGAAACAGCCAAAATCACTGAAAGATATTCTTTTAAAAGTAATTTGGAACAAGCTTTCGATGTTTACCACTTGATAAATGCTATTTTAGATTTTGATACAGAAGTTTTGAACGCTAATTGGATACAGTCGTCTGTAGTTAGTCGGAGTTCGCTTAGAAGTATGCTTGAAGTGCTTTTACTCATACTTCAGGTACTAATAATATACTTTTACTCAACCACAGTCCATTCTTACCTTTTGAAGTTAGTACACAAGAAGATTAATCTTTTTTTAAATTTATTAAAGTTATTAATAACGCAAGTAAATGAATTTCTTTCATGTTTTAATATTAGCAAGTGATTGCAACTGTAATAATTTTAATTTTATTCTAGGCGAATTTACTATACAGAAGCTATGAAACGGATACTCAACCTATTGATGTAAGCATTTGTCGTGGTCACTAGGTGTGACGTTAAACTGCTCTACCAAGGCCAAATAAAATAGCTATTGTAAGTTAACACTATCAAAATATGAACTCCACCTGTATGAGGGCGTTGCGCAAACATTGTACCCTTACCTAATAACACTCTGTGACGTCACACTCGTGTGTTTTAAAAGCGAAATTAAAGGCGGAATTGTAGGATAAATTAATTTTAAAGGGCACACAACAGAATGTTGACAATTTGTGTTGTGTTATTTGGTTTTAGAGATGTGCGGGCGCGTATTTTGAATGTGTTTGAAAAGGGGCGGATTCTCATGTTTGATGGAATTTAAATAACTTGGCAACAAAAATGTGCAGGTACGGCGATGATGTATGTGTTATTTTACACAAAATGTAATTAAGAATGTTTTAGTACACAGCGAAATTTTGTGTTCTAGTAATTTAAGACTATTTTATGAGTACTTTTTAAGACTATTTAAGGAATAGCCTAGTTATGCCTCTCCTGCTCTCCAGTACACAAGTTAATGAAGCTATGTATATTTTCAGAATTTACGGTCGAGAATTAGACCACAAACCTTTCTATTAACGTTCCTATATCGAGTGGAAATACAGCAATTAGAAATACTATAAATAGCTTTCGTCAAACGATATCCCGATTTATAATTACATACAATTACAAAGCGAAACATTGTGTGAATCTATTTACCTTGTAAATTTAGTTATTTCGTGTACACTGTTATATTTGACAATGACTCAAATAAACTTAGACATTGTTAAATTAAGCTAATGGAGGTAAATAAACGAAGCGCCTACATTACTAACAGTAAGTAAGTCTCATGTTTTGGTATTAATATAACTATTTTGAAAATATTAAAATATTACTTTTTGTCGCCGGAAAAAGGTTTAAAAAAAAGTGTTTTTCCGTTTTAATAATAAAGTTGAAACATTATCTCAAACGGTAGGTACTCTTAAAAATCCAGGACCTCAAGTTTTTGTATCAACACGTTTGCATAAAAAAAACTAGTTTTACATATTTACATTGTCGAATACAAAAAATCCTTTTCATGCAAAAATAGACAGCACATTTTATTTTCCATCATGTCAAATATCCAAGCGATCCTTTTATTTAATTCAACAAGTCAGTAAATTCGACAAAACCAACAACGTACACCATTTCAAAAGTGGGTCGAAATCTTACCCTTTTTACACTTGAAAGAAATTCAAGAGGCATAACGTATTGGATTCTCATTTGTAGTTTATTATTGCTGGGGTTGAAGGCAATGGGGGAGCCGCTTCGTATATTTGTGCGGATTTTAATAAAACCAAGTAGAGACTACATGGGTTGACAGTTGACAGCGATGTTCGCATGTTCTGGTTGAAGTAAATAACATTTCCTTACGATGTAAAATATAAATTCATACTTTATGTTCTTTATCGTATAGTCCTATTTTCCTGTATGAAAAAAAAAACATTCGTTTCTGATTCTTAACCTATTTTTAAGGAACTAGGTACTCATTTTTTGCTAGTTCCAAACCAACTGTCGTCTATCTCTTAATATTAAAAAAAAAACGATATTCAATAATATTTTCAACCTGTAAACTACACGAAAAGAGATTGATATGGAGACTTAATGTGACCCCCTGTTTCTATAAAAGTCATCATTGAATGACATCATAAAAGTCTGTGCCCCTGTACAGTTGTAATACATCAGAGGTGTTTTAAAACTTATCACTTTTTCAATATGTTTCTACAAAAAAAACCTTTTGAAAATAAGAACTTAAAAGTTGATTGTATTTTAAGTAATACACCTTCAGTGCGACAGGTCCTTTTCACAAAGATTCTTCACCAAGTAATTCGGTCGTCGTTTCTCCCGAGGCCTAAAAATGACGAGTAATAAAATATAAAATGGCTGTCCCATCCAACTTTACACTTCACAAACACGTTGAATATTTCTAAGAATAAACTTAAAAAATGTAAAACAAGCCGGAGAGATGTCGCTACATTTTTAATATTTGGAACGAGAAATGTAATAAGGTGTTCTGTCGGAATATGTTTTTGAAGAATTTCTGTTTTAGTGTCAACATTTTTTTACTTGACTACTATAAAACGAAGTTCTTTAAAAAAAACGAACTTAAGTGCTGATCTAAGTATTTATTTTGTTACAGTCTCGAATTCATCACTCGCGTGCTAATTGTTTATACTGTTACAAATTCTAAGCAATAGAAGGTTGTTAAGTAGACAGATAGATGTTTGACAAGACATTCAAATTAACACATTAACAAACCCACGCAGATAAAGCCTCTATTTGATGCAATTTCGAGAGGAATTCTCGTATTACGGTGCGGGGGTGGTGTTAAGTTTAGTTACATAATTGGTTGTAAGTACAATATTTCATGGTTTAAAATAAATTTCATTATGTACCCACAATTTTGATAGTTTATCGTTCCACCACGATTTTATAGTATTTTAAAGAATAGAGTTCATAGAGAAGACGACATTTTTAAAATAATGTCGCAAGAGTCTTTAGGAGTCGGTTACTACCTTCTATAAAGTTGGAGCGAGCAGTCGTTTGAACACAGTATAAGTGACTACAACGATGTCTTGAAACTTAGTTCTAATGACAAACATTCTGCTAACTACAAAAATGTTTTGAAATTTGTATTAAGAGTATTTTACCAAGAGATGAGAAACATTTTTCTTAAAATTCTAAACTCACTCTGCGTCTATACATTTTTTTAATAAAATATTATTACACAAAATGTATAGACGCAGCTAAGTAAAGCCTAAAAAACTTGTTAAGTTAACCGAAGTTCTTCTTATTGTTGTGTTTCCTCGGCTGAAAGTAATTCTCCGTTCCCACAGTTTAGATTGCGATCTGAACCTGGATCCTTTAAGGCTAATTTGTTTCCCACTGGCGCTGGCGCATAACACATTTGTTTGCCGTATTGTTTGGGAGCCCAATTTATGAATTTCGGGTCACCAATCTACTCAAATAAAAATATAAGAATAAGAGTATTTCGGAATATGATACTTTCTATTCAGGGGAGTCACTTTAAAATACCTTACTTGCTTATTAGTTATACATAGCATTGTGAGTTGTTAAATTTATAATATAAATTTTAGTGACTTGTTAACAGTATAGAGTTCTTATCGTGTATCAGTTTAGAAGGTAACCTGTTAAAAACTCGAATTTCATTTACCCGAATCTTAAAACCCCGAAAACGTTTGGTAGAACTTTTAAAAGACAGATTTACTGAATGTCATTTTTTTTAAATTCCTTTTTTTGTTTCCCAGATGAATCAATTTCCAGGTGAACTAAAACCAAATTT
The DNA here is from genome assembly GCA_916618145.1 of Emmelina monodactyla. Taxonomy (NCBI): domain Eukaryota; kingdom Metazoa; phylum Arthropoda; class Insecta; order Lepidoptera; family Pterophoridae; genus Emmelina; species Emmelina monodactyla. The sequence goes on from OU745300.1 coordinate 3,239,741, forward strand.
TCAAAAAATATTTTTTTGTTACCCATATTCTCATAATCCAGATAATAGCTATGCCAGATTCTCAGAATACTTTTTTTTGTTTCCCTTCGTACCATTTTCCAAATAAACGAATACCAAATTTTCATAATATTTATATTTAGTTCCCATACAATCATATTCCTGATAAACTATTGCCAGATTTTCATAATCTTTTTATTTGGTTCCCACACAATCGTGTTTCAGCTTAACTATTGCAATGGGAGCCGCTCCTTTTGCATTACGTCGATTGTCCCAAAATCGTTCGTCATACATAAATTGTCATAATCATCAAAAAGCATAACACTCATGTCGCAAAATTTATTCTTTGCATAACTTTTAAATGGCAAAACAGTCTATAGGCATATTATTCTTTAGCATAATGTATAAAATTCCTAAATTCAATTGGCATAACATCCTCATCATCAGTCCTAAAATGCTTTATCTTGATTTGGTTTGTCATAACTAGGTACTTATAGGAAAAGCTAATTTTATTTGGCATGTTTTAGGTCGACCAAATTATTAAAAAACTAAACTTCAAAATTCTAAAAAACGGGATTACGAAAAAATGTCCAAACGTTTTCTGGATTATGAAATTCGAAATATTAAAATTCGGGATTAAGATAGGTAACCAGTTTAGAATGACCAAATACTTTCGTCTCGTGGATGACCTAAGAAGCCACTAATGGCATAACTTATCTTAGGAGTTGGAGCATTGTTCTACTATGTAAAGCATCACAGTGCGCTTCTTCGAGACGTATTTCTGACTAGTAAGTATTGACCATACTACTTTAAAAATACTCATACGCTTACATTCGATTTATTTTTGCGTAAGAGAATAAAAATCATTCTAATTACTAACTTGTAACTTTGTATTTCTAGCAATGCGCTAGAGTTTCGCTTTCGGACCACTATAAAATATAACATTTATATCAAAGAATATATTTCTCATGAGAAAATTGTTAGAACTGTTTCAGTCTGTTTTGAGGTTAAGAAAATATACACTAATGGATACTTGGAATTCAATAATTATAGATTTTGCCATATTTTCTTCCATGATTGATTTTCATAATTTTTATTACAAATATTTGTGATTATCACCCTTCTCTCTGTGTTTTCTTATACTCAAACAATGTATAAGCCAAACACAAATGATTTTAAAAGCCCACCACCCATATTGCATAAACAATAACTTCCCCCAGCAGAATCCGGTCCCTATTCTGAAATTTGGAATTCCCGGTTGCAGCAATTTGGCTGGACGCCCACGACCGCCATTGTGAACGAACTGAGATATCTGTCATGTGTGATTGGTGGCGTGGGCACAATGCGCGGATTACCTCTTATTGTATGAAGAATCAATAGCACTACCATGATTAGTGGACGATGACCACACGGCGGGGAAAGTTGGAGGAAAATAATAATCTTAGGTAGATAAGCATGGGTTGTGGGAGAAAAGGACAGTCACAATGCCAAACTGCGAAGGTAGGTTCCTATTGACGCGAAAGCTTTTTTTGAAAAAAAATAAAGTTACCTACAAAATTTTCACGACGAATCCCCCTGCAATTTGAATTCCGGTGCACAGTTTATTCTCCTCTCAACAATCCAGTTAACTTTCAACCAGCAAATTGCTGGCTATCAGAAAAGTTTAAAATTACAAGACCAGTTTACTTGGAATCAGCGAAGTCCAAGCCCCATTGCTAAATCCGATTAGTTTGCGAAAATGCTTCAAATGTTTGCTAAACCTAAATTATGAAAAGATAAATAATATTTTAAAAACAAACAATTTTATATTACAGTCTGATTAACAACGAGTAATCTAGCCTATAAACTAAAAAAAACTCAATTTAAACAGCCCCATATTCAAATCGCGTTCCGCCTGTTAAGTGCAGGTGTCGCCACGAAAATAAAATAAACAAAAGTCACTCATTTGTCCAAAGCAGAATGGATTCCTGTTATTTCATTTCACAGCGGACCGATTTGCATAATAACAGCGTTTGTAATAAGTTTATTTTTTATTTTAATATGGATTTTTTTGTGGTGTCTCGTGACCTGAAAATCAGCTATATTGCACAAAAATACAGGCTGGGTTCAATAAAATTATTAATAACAGTAGTCATTCACATTCGTTCCACTAGTTGAGCGTAGGCCTCTTTCTCGGATGTTTAATATGTTAATAAATTAAATATTAAGAGCTTTTACTCCAGCAACACTTTCGTTTACCATTTAAAAGTATAAAATTTAAAATTCTTATTTAAAAAAAAATATGCTAGTCGCCAGTGTTTCATATTAAGTTTCCCTTAATGGCTCTCACAATAAAAAAGGAGCCAGTCGCTCTCTTACATATGACACTACACAGGCTAACCGTAACAATAATATTTTATGGTAATACAACAGAACGCACTTGACTCTACCCAGTTCTTTTTGAAACATCGTGCTCCTTTCGAATCAAATCGACTGCCTTCTAATATTGCTTTATAGAACATATTGCATTTCACTCCTCTGTATTTTACGATACCCTTCCTTTTCAATATCTACAGGTTGGTAAAACGATAGCAGCTTATTTACGACCCTTTTATTATTATTGACGCAGTAGGCAAGAAATTTCCCCAGTCATAACTTTAATGTCAAAATCTACTTCGTGTTTTATTCTGAAACGATAACCTTTTTGATAGGACCTTATATGACATCGTTCAGCTTACTCAAATTTATTGGGACCCTCGATTGTCATTTGTAGATAAAGATTCTGTCTATCTACTAAAAACAAAAATATTATATTGATAAAGATGTTTTCGATTCTAGAAATACATTTAAGATGACGCTCTTTAAGGCAGACAATAAAATTGCGCTTTATTTACTGTCATAAATTGTTACATTGTTTAATGTTAGGACTGTGGTAACAATGCAATTTGACTTTTAAAGTACAGTAAATGAAAGATGAATAACTCTTAGTATTCCCTTAATTTATAGTAAACGTGATGTGAACAAATGCGCAAACATTCCTTTTTTTCACTTAGTCCAAAGTTGTGTTGCGAAAACTGCTCTGAACTACTATAACCCTTATTAAGTACTAAAACAGAACATAAATTCGGGTTTACCATTAACATCCTGTAGTTTTGTCACATACATTTACCTGACAATACCTACACCTTTAGTAAATAAACGTAGGAGTGAACGATATATTTTATTAGAAACTCTGTAGGGATCGTTCCGTATTTACTGCTTCATTAGACTCTCAAGAATATTGCTTTAAATGTTTCAATTAAAGCTCAGGGGAGGAAATTGTCTTATTTATGGAATACAAGGTAAAGTGGAAAAATTATCATTCGAATATGTTTATTTAAAAGCTTTTATTTATTTTTTGAAGTGGTGAGTAAGTTTTTTGGGTAACTAAACATAATTTATATGTCAGAGAGTTTTTTTGTAGGAAAATATCTCAATATAATGGAAAAGACCGAATGCAAGTGTTAAAATTTATGCGAAAGGACAAAAAAGTTTGTTTGAAAATTACCCTGATTTTTTTTTATACAAAATATATTTTTTTACTTTATAATCGCACGGCTATCATACTTATGATACCTACGGGTGACTGTGTATATCATTTGTAAAACAAGTACTCTGTCAGATTCATAATACGGCTTGCGTAAAAACAAAAACTGATTGGTTGGTATGACTGAAAGGTTGGTTGGTAGTAGGTATGACTAAATATTTTTACAAAACATAGCCCCAATTACTTGCTTATCTTAATTTATATCAAAGCCCCAACCCAACCTTCGTTAAAAAAGTACATTCATATCTTTTAATCTATCATTTTATCTTTAGGTACACGTCACTTCCAAGATTTATCTTAGATTATAAAAATAAAACGTACAACTCTCTATGTTATAAACTATGGCCGCTAACAAAGAATAGGAACTAACTTGCAACTTACCCTTTTGTTAAAGAAGTCTCCGTACATACTCGGGTTCAAACTTTCTTCCCCCGAGAGGCAGCAGGACCTTCTAATGTTAAAATGCATGGACCAAACTAGATAAAGTTCATACCTACACGTAGAATAGATAGAACATATGGATAAAATGTACAATCATATTAAATTCTATCAATACCAGTTATCGCCTTGGCAAGGTTTGATTATTTAAAGCTTTAAAAAAGGAAACTAACAAAACCTATCAGTAGTTTAAAAGGAGATGGTGAATTTACTTACAGGCGTGGATTGCCACTTTTATTATTACTTACTGTTCGGTAAAAGGAATATGAAAATAGACACATGAAAACCCAATATTACCTACTTATACCTTTTTTTCCTGTCTGTACCTTTGCAAACAAATAAAGCAGTTGAATTTAGGATTGTTATTTTTTGCACGTCCAAGATTAATGAGCGTATACTCAGATCTACTGTATACTTACTAATTAACCCTTTATTTAAAGCCGTAATCATGTTACGCAAGAATAAATTTTGGGCTCACTACGAGTATAAGCACACGAATGAAACATTTTTTCTTATATGCGCTAGTTTTTCGCCTGCGGCTTCTCATTCGTTTACTTTAATCAATCTAGATAGACCGTGTCTGTTAATAACTAATTGCTGTTTTCCATGTAATTTTAATAAAGACGCAAAATTTAATTTTAAAGTTACATTTACAAACCTATTCTATTTTGATCTAAATTACAATTCTAAAGTTCGTCTTTGAGATAGTAAAACTCCTTATGTTTAATGTAATTCAATTGTCGTCCCTTTGTTCTGGAAATAGCTTCCAAGTCGAATAATTAACGTCGACACTAGAATTTTCTAGAACTCTTACTTTTACGTTTTAATTTATCACAACTCAAATGTTACATTGAGATGTAAAATAGAAAGTTAAAAGTAAAACTTGTAGCGATGTTAAGTTATTTATAAATGCACAATTATATTACTAAAATTGTATACTCAACAACATAAGATAATATATTTTCTAAAGTCAAAAATTGATAATTTTTTCAAATTTTAAATACAAAATTATCATCCTATTCATCCTTCAGTCCTATTTCAGAGTTGGTTTGTAAAAGTTAACTAGGAAAGTAGCTTTTTTATATAGTTAAACCTTGTTATAGAAATAAGCTCCTTTATAATATCCGTGATACATTTTGTATATAAAAGTTTAATAAACTTATTGGAACGAAACTTATTGAGTTCCTGATACTTATTTCATTTTAAAAAATATATACATTATTAGTTCTGAAAGGAAAATTAAGGTAAAAAAGCTGAACTGAAATTAAAACATTCTTATTCTGACTTCAACTAAGCTAAAATATACCTTGTTTCCTTGTATTCGTAGTTCAGTCACGAGGTAACGTGTTTACGTAGTTCCATATTCCAAAAGGCTGCTCCATCGCTGGCCGTCTACAAAAAGCTGCGCTATCGATTTCCCGTCAAACTCGCCCCAGGTGGAGGCCCAACATAAAATTATCTTCCGTTCCATTGGCACGGCCGCTGCACTAATTAAAAAGCCTCAGCTATTTTATTTACCTCAATGAGTTATAGCTCAATATCTGAGAGGAAGTTCAAGGAATACAATTATTTAATTGATCAGAGGGTGGTGTTCTTAAGTTTACAAACATTTTTTTCATTTCACTTGGTTCTTTATCTATTTGACTTCTCACAATCCAATGGAAAAACTTAAATTTTTAACTATGAAGTGAAAATTGAAAGTTATACTTTTAAACCCGCAAGGAAAGCACAACTTTTTGTTAAGTTCTTCTTGATGACTTAGAATCATAAGATTTAACAAGAAGCACGCATAAAAAATACCTTACAGAATAAATTATAACTCATTAGGTATGCGTTACTTACGAAGGTGTAAATATAAATAAAAAACTATAATTTCTGATATGACAACACAGCATTTACTCACAGTGCACATTTATTTCTATGCATTTAATATTTCATGTGACAATTCATTATGTTACTTTTAACAATTTTGAAAACAATGTTTATTTTTATTTCTATATAATAACTAACAGTTTAATTTTGTGTATATCACATATAGTATAATTATTATTATATCTAGATAAAGGGAATACTTTTCAATCAAATAAAACATGAATTTATCGATTTTTATATAAATCTTTGTTAAAAGAAAAAATAGATAAATTTCAACTACTAAGTTCATGTTTAACCCTAAAAAACATTTATTTTGATTTTGGATTTGGAAAGGATATGGACATAATTTCTTAAATACTTCTAAATTTTCTTATTAATTTGATATGAAATCATGTCACTTGTATACTCAAATATAATTATGTATTGTCTTTTGATATTAAAAATTAATTCTTATATTTAGTCAATAAATTATACGACTATAACACTAACCTATTTTATTCATATAAGTGTACCTAATAGTAACAACTTAATAGTTTTCTAAATAAATATGAGCTAGCATCTAGTCACTGATGTTCATACTAAAACAAAACCAATCATAAATATCCTTAACTAAAAAACAATTCCAATAAATAAATCAAACAAGTACTAATTTCCTTAAAAAAACATTTTGCTCCTTAAAATTGTATGTTTTTCTAATTGAATACTTAAATAAGTAAAAAGATTTTCCAATTCGGAAGATCGCGGAGCCATTAGTCGCTTTCACTTGGCGATAAAAGCCCTACAGCTTTTCTGGAAGTTTCCAGAAGGAACGTGGCCAGCATTGTAATATTTTATTACGAATAAGTTATTACAAGCAGTAAATCTGTTATAATGGGACAAAAATTGTGATACACAACAAAGTTTTCAAATAAGTTTAAATCTAATTACAAAATAATTAAAACCCATATTCAATTTAGAAGTCTCTGCAGAATTCTCTAAACTTTACAATAACACACGCCAATTAAACAATAGTTTGTAATTTATGAGATTTTCGTATAACTAAATATTACATAAGTTTGGGTTTTGTTTGGCTAATTTCACCAATATGTCTCGACTTGAACTTTTGGGCTCCACAATAGAACAATACAAAGCGAAGAACCAGTCTCGCAAGTTTGTGACAAGGTTAAAAGGGAAAATTATATTAAATCTGAAAGTTTCTGAAACATTACAGTGTTTATATATCTTGAATCAGAGTAAATGGGAATTCTTATCATATAACTAAATGCAAAAAGTTTTCATGACTCTCTACCACTGAGTTAAGTCGTTAGACTTGCATAGATATAATAATATCTGCAGTATTTTTTCAATCACAAACAAAAGTTTCTTTACTTTAAAAAACTTCGTATTCGCTGCATATTGATTATTAACAACAAAATAGTACCGTTCAATTGTCATTATGTATTGGTACTGGAGTTTCGTGTCACGAACTGATAGTACCATTAAGCAAGCAATCTATTTTGCATAGTCTACAAATATAAGCTAAATTATTCAGTCACATTTATTAACAAACAAGCGAGAAGTCTTGGAGATTAATCTGGCATTAGTTACTTAATAATTTACACCTAATGTAATGAATTCACGTAAGCAGATACATTGATTCTCATATATATCTCAGCTTCAAATTAAGGTTTATTACTTGTTCTCTTAACTAGTAATAAACCTTTGTTCTGTTCTGTTTTCAACTCCCTAAATCACGAGCATAAATAAAAAGGGCTTCTATATTGGTACTTTAAGATTTTGTTTTTTTAAAACGTGTTCCCTTTCTTGTAATAGGTGCCTTATATTTTATTAAGTCACGAATAAGGAATTTAAATTTCCGATCAATTTTTACAGCAATTTTTTGTTGTGATGATATTTTGTACGTTTTTTATTCCGTTTAAATTCTTGAGAGAAAAACTATTGTTTTTTGATTTTCGTTTTGATTTTCATTGTCAGAGTTAAAAGTGACTCAAAACACAGCGTATAGTAAAAACCAATTGTTAACATAAGAAGTTCGGCATGTCAAGTATAACGTAAATCATATTATGTTATTTCACATTATCTTTAAGAAAATGTGCCACAAAATCCGATCAGACATGTCTTGTGTTATAAATATACTCAGTTTGTTCTTCTTATTGATAAGTGATATCACGTCAAAAGTCTGAATAGAAATTGTACCTTCGTATTAAGGTATTGTGATTCATTATTCTTGTAGTAAAAATGTGATAGGTCACAATTTTTGACGAAGCTTTAACTTTACATGCCTTTTTTATTATTCAATCCAAATTAACCCCCAAGACCGAAACCATATAACACTGATTAGCAGTTACCTATTCGGAGCTTCTTTTATTATATTTATGACTATAACTACAATACTTGTGCTTGTTTACAATTAGGCCTGCGGTACTTTTAGGCCCGTAATTTTTTCATGATCCTATATAATATTAAATTGCCTTGATCTTGCCTTATCTTGAAATAACCATTAATATTGTGTCCGTCCCTCGATATCCAACTAGAATTTTTATTTTTCAGATACAAATCTCTACCATACTTACAAAATTACCTACAAGACAATACTTTCACTTGATTCCCAAATTTCCACCAATTTAAGTCTTATCCAAGAACAAGAAATGTTAAATATTCCGCTAAATGGTAAAAAATGACTAATTTCTTTGATAACTACGTTGTATAAGGCTTCTTTGTTATAAACTCCTATGTTGATCTGAAACAAAAAAGTAAAATTAAAATTATGTTCCTGCTATTATATTTACATTACTTATCGGAGATATTATTTGATTTGGTAATTGGAGATGAGAGACTTCAATTGTTTAATAAGCCGTACAAATGTAAAGTACTTGAAAGCCTACAAAGAAAACTCAATACCACGCGAGCATCGGCGCGAGAAGATTTTGATCCCCAAAATTTATATGTTTGTTTCCTTCCCACAACAGATACGACGCTTCGCAAATACTCCGGCTGATCGAATTGTCGAATTTTAACGACTTCCAGCGAAAGTACTGACAACATTTTTATGTGCGGAAGACATTCGAAAGTTTGTTATCAACAAACGGGAACGTAAAGAGGCAAATTTTACATCAGCGTTCTCGAAAAGCAATTTAAATCAGGTTTGATTGTTCCAGCACAATATTGTTCGACAAAAGACATGAAATGGCGTTTAACGAGACGTTTGAGACATGCTTTTATATGTAAAATAAACAAAATTCTTTACAATCGAAGAAATTCAAAAATAAGGGAATCAGTAGTGGGATGACGTGGAAACTACGAAATGGAAACTATCTCTAATGGCCCGATTTATTCGATTATTTTTAGCGTAGGCGTTTTGGGGTATTTTTTGGTAATTGCTTCGGCTGCTAAGCGATTTCCCTGTCGATTTATTACAGGACGAAAAAAGCGTCGTCATCTGTACGATTACGTTTGGTTTACGGCGTCGTCGACAGTGTGTCGAAGGGAAACTGCGATGTAAACTGAAACGCATATTTTGTAGTTTTTATATCCTTACGGTTTTGCTAGTCATGCTCCTCTAATGTCCTGACGTTATTTATGTAAAAGCTTATTTTTTCTGCGTGATATTTATACTCATGCGCAATTCTGTGACTTTATGTGTTGCATTATTTTAAGGAAGTTATAACCTTTATGGATAAAAAGTAAAGATCATAAAGTACCATTTTGGTTGATATCCCAAATCTATTCAGTAGCCCGCCAAAATTTGTACGGGTACATTTGTTGACGGTTTTATAACATGGCCTTATATATTAAATTACTTACGATTCATATTTCTCTTATTCTTAACTGTTTTTTCTTACGCTTGGACTGTACATGGCTTTAATTAACCTACTTTAAAAATATAGAAATAGTAAAACTATACTTAAATCCATTGCGCAGTTTAGTAGAAGTTATACAAAGTACAAACAGACGTTTGACCACATTGTTTTTTACAATTCAGACAAAGGGGATACTTACATAAATATATCAGTGCTCGTACTACACGACGTGAATAGGACACCCGTCTTTACTAGCTGCACTAGCGCTTTCCATCGGCGGTGGTATCACAACGTATGTGTCCCTGGTAGCTTGTTCTTCATCGTCTCCCGCGAAAAGCGGTGGGGGTGGAATGACGTCATCTTCTACCTCGTCTTCAATGACCTCCTGTCGTTTATTTCTCCCTGGCATGTAGTTCATTACGCACGTCACGGCAATCAGGAACAGAAAGAATATGAACACTACGTCGAACATGATTAGGAAATTCAGCATTACAAGTTGCATCACGTCACTGGAGAATGCTCCCGTCACATTCTGTGGCCCTGGTCACTGCTGCGCTGCAATGGCTCGTAGTTTTCTTCATTATAACATTATTGGTGTTATCAATTACAGCAACATATATCTGAAACAAACAATAAATAAATTTTAGGTTTTTTTGTGAAAGCAAATTTTAGAAAAAAAGATTTTTTGTTAATTTATGAAATCCTTTTATTGAAAATGATGCATGGCATATTGTAGTTGATGGCTGCAACGCTCAATCAACTTTGTTGACAGGTTATGGTTTATACTAAAATTTTATCAAAGAAAAAATTCAACCGACAAAAACGATGATTTAGGATCTAAAAATGATTTGTGCATAGTTCGACGATTTGTCGAATATGACAACCGCACTTGGTGATGATATTTATTAATGAGTTGGTTTATATTGTAAAACCTAAATAAAGCTTGAAATTTAAATCATCATGTTTAAGCATTCTTCATTTATGTAATAAATTAATAATCATAATAATTTATTCAGCATTTCACGCATAAACTGCCAAGGTTGTGTTGCTCGATAATTATAAATTCTGATTTAAAGGCAGCAGAGTTCACTTTCACGTGGTTATTGTAAGACGTATTGTTCTGAAACGTTACAAAATTGTGTTTGACATAATTAAGATGTTAATTTATATTCCGCAAGCAAATCTTTGTGAAAGCTTTTCTTAATATTATGCATTCATATTTTTAGAGAAATAATATGTATTTTTGCCTTTTTATTTTTCAGAAGCTTAGAAGTTTGTATGACTGTCAGTGTACCGTTTACCGTTAGCTTCAAAAAGGCTCATTTAAAATAACCAAGCATCCTTTCCGGTGAAAAATATTCGTAGATAATTGTATTCGGGGTTCTTTTTAGAGTCGTAACATCATGGGCTCTGAATACCTACGTCAGAGTTCGTAAATGAATATATGCCGCAAAGTTTAATCGTATACATAAAATAAGTACATCAACATGTCATTCATACCTATTCACTTTCAAAATATTGCGTCTATATTATTTTCTTTGTTTTCATTGCGATAGTGTTATTAAATAATATTTTGTTTAATTCCAAACGAAATAAACAGGTTGTAATTAAAACAAAAAGCCCCAAAATTAACCACAAAACCAATTATACTGATTCACTCGTTGAAAAGGCAACTAAACAAAATATTTTAATTATGTTGAACCAAGGCCCTCCACATATGAGGTTATTAATTACAAACAGACAGTGTCCCATTCAAATAACTGATGATTAATGATGTTTGATGTTCACCACACTTCATTTATTTACAAAAACCTAGTGAGCAAAAGGAAAATTGTTTTCACATTGACGCGCGGTAACTACGAAATATTTTTTTAAATTTACTTAATAACTATTTGATAAATTATAAATACCTACTTAAAAAATTTGGAAAAAACGAAAAATTTAAGTTTGCCAGACACAAATCCTTGCAGTAAGTGTAGGAAAGTAGCCATTTCCTTTACATTTTGTAATGGGACGGACTAAAAGCTTTGCAATTTATGGTAATACTGAACTTAAGCTACAATGGCATTTGACAAAAATCGTCTGTGGCTTTCTACAAATCCTACTAATATTATAAACGTAAAAGTTTGTGAGTATGTGAGGATGTATGGATGTTTGTTACTCTTTCACGTAAAAACTACTGGACGGATTTTGATGAAATTTTACAGTAATGTAGGTTATACATCAGAATAACACATAGGGTACTTTTTACCTTGGGAAAACTTCTCATTCCCACGGGAAACGGACTTCCACGCGAACGGAGTCGCGGGCGGCCACTAGTACTTTAATAAACACCCTTAAATCTTTTTGGTATACATAGTCTCAATCACACATAATATTGAAAGCACAAACGTTCAGCAAATTTTACGGAACATTTAACATTACAATTTGTTTACTGAAAATGATGTCTCTTGTGTTATGTCTTAAGTGCGTAATATAGAGGAGTTTTGCAGAACATAAATATTAGGCAAATTAACGCTTTTATCTAACGACACACTACTTGTTTTTTATGTATTGAGAAAAAGGTAAAACCCAGTATTTACTGAAAGAGTTTAGTTTGATGTATTTTTAAAAAACAATTAACTAAGTTTGTAATATTTGTTATAACATATTGCTATATCCTACCAAAATCAAAATTTAATCGAAAAAAACAACAAAAGATGCGGGGCAAGCTAAGCATTCCTTGACAGTACCTACTTATTCTTGTTCGTACCAATTTGAGTGTGTCACGGGGTGTCTCCGAATTTGTGTTCAAACGGATTCCCTCACGTTTAGACAGTTTGTTTAATTTAACACCACAATATGTCTCGAATTAAAGGAGCTTTTAACGTGAAGATGTAGGGAGGAAGAATCCCTTTATATGGTGTATTGGTATACTTCATGGGTTTAACAGTCGGGAAAATTAGGTTTTCTACTCAACATTTTTATCACACTACACTATTTTTTTTGAATTGGACTCTAAATTCACACGATTCACTTTGTACTTATAGGTTTAGGATTAAATTTCAACTTAAAAACATCTGTAAAAGTTTGTAAATAATTCCTCTAATACTCTACATTTGTTTTTTTAACGATTTTTTAAAGAATAAACTTTGTAATTAATTTTGTTAAAATGTTGTTAGAAGTTCTGAATAACGCATATAATATTTTTTTGCATAAAAATAAAAATTACATATATTTCAGGCAAAAAAAATACTGGATTGAAAACATGGTGTGGAAAACCTGTTGTATAGATCTAGGGAATTTCTAATTACTAAACTACTCCCACTTAATACCTGCTAAGTACTAAACCTCTTGAACAAAATATATAAATTATTAGAAGAATCTTATTATATTCAATATATATTTATAACTAATCTCCCACACAAATCTGCCAATCAATACTCTTTGTGCTTATCCAGTAACGATCAAGACATCACGAAAACAATTTAAGGATTTTTCGGGTCATCGCATTTGAAAAGACTATCTTCTGTAATTTGGCGGCTTTTCTCAATAATATCCCTTCTGAGTTCGTTTGTCTGAAACAATAGAGGGTCTTCGGGGCTATTCTGTTAGCCGGTTGCTATCGATTGCTAAGAAAATAATTAGTGTGTCTTGTCTTACTAAAAAGTGCGCAAAAAATTGCCTGTGTTAAAACCTAAGTTAAGTTCTACAAAGGAAAGCCTAATAAAACTGCAAAATAAATAATGAATATCTACGAGTAACTTTATACGGGCAGATTTAAAACGAGTTTTTTGGTATCAATTAATAGTAATAAAGGTTCTGAATATCCCTACAGTAGAAAAGTGAATGCCTTCGGAACACCAAACGAATCACATTTTCAATGGTTTTTAAATCGCAGCGTTTAATCAAAATTCAAGCTGAAATTTTGTAAGTCTGAACCGGGATTTTATCCGTTTTTGGTTGAACAGAATAATGTTCAAAAGTATACATCTACGCTCTACTTGTTACTTTACTATTAAAAATAGGCGCCAAATCTAAAGAAGATAGGTTCCTATAAGATTATTGTATGGGTGGCAGTATGTATGAATAGTATTAATTTTATAATTTCAAGAATTTTTTATTTTAAATAATTGAACTTGACTCATACAAAAACCTAAGTGCAGAAATGTACTATAAATTATACCTTCTAAATATTAGTTCCAGCTTAACGTAAAGGACTTTAGGTCTTACTTCTGAGTTTTAAGCGCTGCTTATCTTATTCTCGATAATATGTGTGTGCGCCAAATACTCGTAAATTTGTTATAACCTTTTTTGGTAAAACTATTGATGTTGACTACACAAAAAAATAATTCATATATTACACAGCCGTTACACAGTAGAAATTACTTAAGAATTCTCATTTCGATGTAACTACTAGCTTTGTGTTATGTTTCTTTTCATCATTTTCCTTATGACTGTAGTTGCTCTATCTCAATATCATTTAGGGAGGAACGAATTCATCGTTCCGCAATCCTTTTTTGATAAAAAATCGCCTTAATGAAATTTCCGTGCTTAAACATAATTTGAAAGAGCCTCAGAATGGGTTGGACGTCCACACGAAATTAACTTGAAATGGGGTGCCGACAGATCCAGCGCGCCTCAAATTTTTCTTCCCACCCTGTAATTAGTGTCCCGAGAATTCGTTATTGCTGTAAATAAACTACAATGTCTATTTTTGAAGCTAGTAAATATACTTTTGTTGGACAAAATTGTTTTTGTGCGACAATTTTAAGTAATTCCGTTTCATTCCGCTCACGCCCACTCTGACAGACAGCGTTAAATTGGCAAGCAATCCTCGGGAATTTACTGTTTTTTAGTTTAAATATAGAACTGAATTTGTTAACAATCGAGTTTTTACCTAACATGACAAATCAAAATGTTATTAGCTGAATAAATAAGGCACATAAGTGACGTGGAAAAACAATCACGCGAGTTTTACAATTAGATACATGCTTCAAAATATACTTACTCAAAGCGCAAAAACCATTCGACCAAATATCTAGTGCATTTGGAATTTTAAAAGAAACTATCTGTATTTATGTTTAAATAACACCTAGTCGAAAAACATTTTTGCATTTATTAAACACTTATTGTGTGCTAGTTCAATCAATTAAATGTTTTTTTGCGATATTTGGTTTGAAATTAATATCAAAACTTTGTTATCTAACCTCAATATTAACACTGGTACCCCAATATCTATTCTTCTATAGAATTTACAAACTTACTAACAATGAGAGCATTTGGAGGTTAGTACTAGCTATTGTGTAAACTTGTGAAACATCTAAGTAAAGTGTGTATATAGGTCTTTAGTTCTAACCCTTGGGGAGGGTTGATTTGCGGCAGTTTTGGCAAATCATCTGTAGTCGGGTTGCTGCTAAATTGTGATGAATAGTCTGCTGAACGCTAGCGGAAGTATGTAGGAATTTATTGGCTGTGGGTGGAAGCAAAACTTGCAGATTTTGATCAGGGAAGCAGGGTTACTGATGGGTTACTCGTTTGATTAAAACATATTGGCTACAGTCATAAATTAATCGATTTATGGTCCAAGTTTGGGGTTGAATCTATTTTAATTGATTAAATGTAAGAGTTTTAAAATCATTTTAATGTATCCACCTTCCTACCATTCATGATGTAAATAAATAAGCAATGTTTAATGAAAATCCATTTGGAAGTTTCTGCATGAGAGATTAACGATCTATACATATTTACGCCGTTTAAATATTAACAGTATTATTAACCTACAGGCTATTATTTATTTATTTATTAACACTTGATTCATTCATTTTCAATAGCGAATAAAAATGTATTCATGCAATAGATACTGCTCCTAAATAAAACTAATACCAAAATCACAAAAACTCCAAGTCTGTAATACATTAAAATGTTGTATCTTGTTTATTTCATGTTATTTACATGGAACCTCCCAACCTGAAAGTTTAGATGACTTTCCAAATACTCTGGGAGCCCTCAAAGTTTGGTTTAGGCTGATAAATCCTCAATTAATCATGAAAAAACTCAAACTTTGTAAGCTTTAAGTTAATAGAAATTGTTTCTTATTCCTTCTTTTGTTAATTGACTCAAGTCTTGAAAAATACACATTTTACAAAGAGTATTTTTTTTTGTCTTTTACTTGAAAAAAACTTTAAGCATGATATTGAGCATTGCGCAAATTTTTCATAACTTTCATTTAAAATAAATGAAAATAAGGTTTTATTAACTTCGTAATTCCGCAATTTTAAACAAACTGATAGAAAACATATAAAAGTAATATAGGCCAAGTAAGCCAATATAACTTTAAAGTTATTTCCGCCGTTCATTAAATAACCGTTTCGGATCCCATCCGGCGAGCTTTCAACTAGCTGTAAGCCAACGTGTCATATGGTGCCTATTTTATAAAATTAGAGTGATCACAAGTCTCTACAAAAATATGAATTATAATTTAGTTTTTTGCATTAAATCAATTAATATCTATTTATTAAAAATGTTATCACCTTCACTACTTATAAATACTAACTTGTTGTAGTTAGGAGCTGATTTGCTTTTTCCAACGGCACGGTAAATAGGTTTTCGATTAGGATTGAAAAAGGAAGCGACCCGCTGTAGTCTTTTACCAAGTCAACGTAAAACAGACTGTATTCTTTCTAATTTATTCTTCTTGGCGTACCCAGTAAATTTCTATGTAACTGTCTGTATGTGTTTTACATACCTACACTTTAACTTACACAAAAAAATATGTTACTATGATTCTATTTTTAAAATATATGCTTGCACTAGAGGCCGCTCGCGACTCCGTTCGCGTAGAAGTCGGTTTCCCGTGGAAAGCGAAGTTTTCCCGCGGTAAAAAGTTCCCTTAATTCTTTCATACATATATTTTTGGTTTCTAGAACCGTTTTCGCAGCGCACGCAACGGAAGCCCTCAAGGATGAATAATTTTCCCCGATTTTTTCCCATTTTCCTTTATTTCTTCGCTCCTAATAGTTGCAGCGTGATGTTATATAGCCTAAAGTCTGCCTCGATAAATGGTCTATCCAACACAAAAAGAATTTTTAAATTCGAACCAGTAGTTCCTGAGATTAGCGCGTTCAAACAAACAAACAAACAAACAAACAAACTCTTCAGCTTTATAATATTAGTATAGATTAAAAGTAAACATATGTATTTACATAGTTTGCACTTCAAATATTTAAAAAATACATTTATGAACTGTAAAGTATAACTTTTAATGGGAATATTTACGAGAAAGAACCTAACCTATAATTTTGTGGGCGTAAATGGCCCATCGCCACTAAGTGGTAGCTTGGTGGTAATAAAATAGCCTTCAGTAATATGATATCACTTCATCATAGCAAGGGCGCGTGGCTACCATATTGATTTGAAATTAGGAACGCCCGGCTTTGGGAGTAGCCACTTGAAAAATGTGTAAATATTTTAAATAACAAATGAGCAAGTAATATTATGCTGGTGTAAATGATGCAACATTTTCCAAACTTGGTAATTTGCTTAGTTTTTTTTTTTATATAATATGGCAAAGCAAACGAGCATGCGGGTCACCTGATGGTAAGTGATCACCGCCGCCCATGACTACCCCGCAACACTGTGGGTGTTGGGGGTGTGTTGCTGAGCCTTTGACAAAATTGGGCACCGGATATCGCATTCACCGAACGAAACGCAGGAACATCGTCCCTACTTCACGTCGGTTTTCTGTGCGACGGTGGTATTTCACCGGTCGAGTCAGCCCAGCAATCGCTGCAGACAAAGCCTACAGCTAGACTCTACCACTCCAAAAAGTTAGTTTTGAGTAATTTAATTTATTGTTATTCTTATGGAACTTAGTGGCAGTAAATTAAGGAAAAAAGTAATTACCTACATGACAACATAATAGGTCAAACGTTTGAAGAGTAATTGAACAAGAAATAATCTATGAATAGTTGCAAGAAACTATAAGTTTAAATACGTAAAATCTTTAAAAATTAGTGACAATGATAATATTTTATATTATTTGTGACATTAATTTTTCATCTTTTTATTTTTGTAAGTATATCCCGCATGTCCTAAATCTCGTAAATGTTTGAGCTTATTTTCCATATTATTGTGTAAGTAAGTGAATTCACGTGAGGAATAGGTATTCATCTACTAAATAGGTTTACCTACGATATTTTCCTTCACCGTGAGAGCGTCGTAAATTAATGGACATAATTTCATTTATACCAAGTGGGTGTTATGTTCTATACTGAACTTGAATCTAAATTACAACATCTGGAATAATAAAACTAATAAAGCTGAGCTTTATCGCTCTTTTCAAGTCGTTAAATGAAGATTTCATGGGAAATATTAGTATAAAAGCCTTACCTAAAGTGTGTCTAATATTAACAGACAATTACTAAACTCTAGATTTTTTTAATAAATTTACCCATAATGTAGTTTCACATATCACCCAAAGGTCGTTGACCCCTGGAAGCCCGCACTTTTTATGAGCTCAGCATAAAAACGAAGGCAATTCATTTTCTTTCCACTTTATAATAATGTGAAATACAGTTTACAGTTCAGATGAATGCAATCACGACACGAACAGGAAGTTGTTGCAGTTATTTCAGGTCAGTTGTTCACAGGGTGGTACAGAAGTTTTAACTTTATTATGAAGGATTTAACTTGAGTGAAAACTTTTTTGACGTTAATTTAATAGGTTTATTTAATAATAAATAAAAAAAATATAGCAGTTAACTTATATACTATTTTATTGATTTATTATTATAAATTAAAAATTAGGTAGGTATTGGAAGCAAAATCTAAGGTCTGATTTTGATAGTTCATTAATAATAAAACAACCAACCAACCCTTTCTTAATATTCGCAAGCAATTATCCGATTTCATCATAGGCTAATCTAATATCGGGCGTCGTCCCCGCACCCTATCAGAAATGGCTTCCGAATCACCCTGTATAGTCTAGCCGGAAGCCGAAAGTCAACGACCTCTGTGTGCCTCCTGGCGACGTCCCCAGCGTTGCATGGCTTTCCGATATTACACCAATATGCTGTTTGCATACAGGCTATTTGAGGATTAGAAAAGGATGACTGTTACAGGTTTTTAAAAGTTGAGATTTTGATTTGTTTTTTTTTAACGCAACTGTTATGGTGGGAATTCGGATATCTATTCTTAAATATAGATCAGGACAATGATACAAAAAAAACTTCATGAAATAATTGTTTAATCAAACTCTTTAGTGTACTTAAAATCCCTACTAATATTATAAATGCGAAAGTAACTCTGTCTGTCTGTCGGTCTGTCTGTCTGTCTGTCTGTTACGCTTTCACGCCTAAACCACTGAACTGATTTTAATGAAGTTTGGTATGAAAAAAGAGCTGAACTTGGGAAAGGACATAGGGTACTTTTTACCGCGGGAAAACATCTCATTCCCACGGGAAACCGACTTCCACGGGAACGAAGTCGCGGGCGGCCACTAGTTAAAAATAAAAACATTTAAACCAAACTGAAAACGTGTAAAAAATCAAACCGCACATTTTCCTGGTGGGTAGTACAAACTATACGTCGTAGTGGTCTTTTGGGACGATACAATCTTCCTAATTTGTTACCTTCCGCGAAGGGCGAAACTCAAAATCTCACGAGAATAACAATAACTTAGCCGTTCTAAAAATAGTTCTCAGAAAATTCTTCAACAAAAATAATGTCTACATTAAATAAGTACTCGGCAAACTTGTCAAGAAAACCAAATTAATCACTCCTGGACAACTAATTCGCTTGAATTTACAGTTCCGCCAAAACAACTGTGCTCGGTCTTCAGTTACCTTACTCATGAAAATGGGCGGCATAATCCTACTTAAGACAGCGTTAATAAAATGTACCTAAGACCCTCGGAAAAAGGCTTTTTGTCAACCCTTGGAATGGAAAAAATGTGAGACATTCCAATATGCGGGTATTTGTCTTATAGGGGTTTTGTTTTGTGTCACACATCCGAGGCAAGGCTCAGGTGGGGTTTCATACGGCGGTGGATTACCTTTTAAATAAGTTTGCTGGTGTTTGCTTACTCACTGGTATGGGGTGTGATGGTGTTATTAAAGTTCGGGCTGTGGCATTTAAAATAGTGAAAAATATGCGTAGGTGCTTATTTATTATTATAATAATGAATTATGAAGATTTTGTTGATCTCGTAAAAGAAAAGTTGAATTAGGTATTGGTACTACTTGTATTTCCAGGTGAGGGTTTTTAGAACCATTACGTCATCATATTTGTAAAAAAAATTAAAAAAAAGTCAGTTTTTTTTTGAAAAGTTGTGCAATGTGACAATGTATCCTACTAATATTATAAACGTGAAAGTGTGTGAGTATGTATGGATGGATGTTCGTTACTCTTGCACGAAAAAACTACCGGACGAATTCGGATGAAACTTTACAGTAATATAGGTATACATCAGAATAACTAATGGATACTTTTTATCGCGGGAAAACTTCTCATTCGCACGGGAAACCGATTTCCACGCGAACGGAGTCGCGGGCGACCACTAGTTAAAATATATTAGGATTTCAAGATACTCAACGAGTAAAAAACAATGAGCAGAAAATGGTTGTGAGACGATTTAATCCCGAAAACAAAGAGAGTATTTTTTTATCAAAAAGTAAAATAAATTTAAGTTAAAAAAATGCAAATAAAATGTTAAACTTCGGCTGACGTAACATTTAACTTCACACATTTCATGTTTAACATTTCATGTTTTACATTTCACGTTTATGAAAATTTTATTTACCTTTCAGAATATGATTTTTAAATGCTTTTTGAGTAAACGCCGAACTGTAGATAGTCGTTATTTTCTCTTACATTTCCTGCGAAAAGATTTTACTCACACAGTTTGTTTGGTTTTCCCGTGGAGTTTTCTACATATGTAAAGACACATTGAAATTGTGATTATTGTGTACTCACTGGGATGGGGGCGTGCTCATTATTTTTTTGATAAAAATAGAAGCCACCTTTCAGCCCCTTCTATTTGAATACGTCGTTTATGCGAAATCTAAATGTGTATTTTGGTATTTAACCGAGATAGAGGGTTGGTTTAGTGCAAGCACAGATATGACTATTTAAGTTTTTTTTTCTCACAATTTTGCGTAAAAATGCAAATCTGAGCCGTAATTTGTCTGTTTATATTTATTTTTTAAAACTACATTTTTCTGCAATAATTGGTAAAAAGTTTTGTCTTGTTCCTGTAAAGGTTTCAAATACCTATGTCTCATCGATCGGTGTTCTCTATAAAGCTGCATTCCAACGGTGCAGGAAACCACGCCCCACACCGCACATAGATCGGTGATATATGGTTTTATTTAGGCACTAAAAGTCAATTTTAGGTACATTGGGTGTGGTATAAGAACCCACTTTAAGTATATTTATAGGATTTACTTAAGATCATCGTCTCTGAGACGGCACAATATAAAGTTGCACATCTTGGAAAAATACAACCTTAAAGTTACTCAACTTAGCATTTTAAAACTATGCGTTTATGACAATTATTTGTTAATGTTTTTTTTACAACACACTTGCTCAGAAAGTGAGCTTTATCACATTGTTTTAAGGGCCGTTAATCAAGCTATAACCCACTTGTGCGTAATAATATTACACACACCCGTGCATAATAGAATGGATCCTACAAAGTTAAGGTAGTGCCTTACTGCAAATAATATGCTAGTTACCAGAACATTTGATCGGGTAATACAGTTTTTTTGTAACAACAAAGAGGTTTTATGCCACTAAAAATCCATTTATATGTTTAAGATATTAGCAAAATAACATTAATTATGATAAAATTATTGACAATAAACAGTAATTTGTTACAAAATAATTGTATTACATCTCAAAAAAAAATTGAAATAGGCTGTATGAAGTTTATTTTTGATTAAAAATGCTTTTCAGTCAACTTTTTTTTCCATTTAGAATCTTAGTGAGCTGTGTGTACTTAACCATTTTAATTAAGTTAAGCCTAGAAATGTATACGAAACTTCCAAGTATCGACATTCACAGTCAAGAGCCTTTAATGTAACTTAATTAAACCGTTGGCAAGAATATTTACAACAATAAAGAAATAAACTCCTTTTCATACCGGCAAGTTATGAAAGGCTTATTTACATAAATAAAAAAAAATTGGGTATCTCTTATTTTATCTTAAATTAAATAATTATAAGGTCGAATATCTAATATCTGGAGTAAACACTTTACGAGTTTAAAGTATAGGCTTGGCTTATTTTTACCCCTTTGGACAGTAAAAAAAACTACCACATATATCTGACTGGAAGAGTTTCAATTTAAATCAGTAGTAATGCCATTTTCAATGATTTCCTTGAACGCGAACCCATCATTTGGTTTACAAAGCCCGCCAGCGCTAGTTTCTCTACATAATTCATGAAACTTACCTAGAAAACCATTAATGCATTGGAACACAACTTAGAATTTTGAGAAGATTGAATACAGGGTATTTTGGAGAAGGTTTTTTGAAGTTGCTGAATGGAATCTGACGAGGGATGCACCGATACTAGTAAATTGCTAATAAAAAATAAATAAAAAAAACTATTAATTATTAATTTACTTAATAAATAATACTTCCACAAAAAGATGGACAGTTCATAAAATGTATACCAAAAATTAATCCCACAAAAAGTTATCAATCATAGATTTATTTTACTCACAAAACCTCATAGGCCTTTTTATTTCTTAGTAATAATAAAAAATATATTCAGGTTGCTTTTATATACACATTAAGGTTAAGGTTCAAAGAATTTGTTCTCAGAAGAGATAAATCCATTTATTTGAAAACAGTTGCTTGTTTAGAAAAGGAAATAGGAGGATTCGGGCATTTGACAGTTTCAAGTGGGTGGATGATTAATATTAATAACTAATCAAGAAATTCTCCAAATTTATAATTTTATCAAAAATAATAAGAAATGAGTTAAGCTAGACGGGACTTTAAATTTAAAAATAAAAACTTTATCATTGACTTATATTTACCAACATTAAAAACTATTCCCAAACCTGAACAACAAACACTCACCATTACCAAAAACACCCCACACAAATCAATCAAAAACCCACTCCAACCTAAAACCCTATCAGCCCTTCAACACCTAAACAAACCAGTTCATCCATACACTCGCACCTCAATGAATTGTCCCATTACCTTTGATTTGCCCCGTCCTATATGCCGGTGTTGCTTTGTCGTCACTACGTGTCGTGAACTTTCCGCTGCGGTCAGTACGGCAACGCGTGTTTGCGGGTCGGCGGTGCGCCGGAGACTGGGCGACCCCCCGCGTGTCTAGGGGCTGCTACGATGGGAGACGAGGGATGGAGTCACTGTGACAAGTGTAAGGCAAGATACAACTACAAAAAACGTTCGAATTTTGTAAAGTTTTATGTTAATAAAAAAATGTTTAAACCAAAAAAATATAATACATTTTTTTTAAATTACAGTTATAGAGCGAAACATTTTAAATTGTTGCAAAAGTTGGAATTGACTAACTCGTTACTAACCAACAAAACTTATTTGATCTTTGTAGTATTTAATTTTTTTCATGTTTTTTAAATCTTGAGTTGAATTACAATACAAAACATATTAATTAAATTTGTTTAAAATAATATTAGCATCTAAAAAAGATAATGTATTTACATTTTATATTTCAAGGATCCGCAGGCTTTTCTTTTTTAAATCTTGTAGGTATGTTATAGTGAAAGGGATATATTTATTTTAATCAATATTTTGAAAAAAGCTTGATAACTTGATCGATTAGTAAGAACAGTAGTATAAAAATACCTATTCTTTTAAAATTTACAGGAAGGTAATCGGAAAAACCCTAACTTACAGCCAGTGCCTGGCACCATGTTAAATTTGGGTGTCACAAGTTTTAAAAGCTTTGTAGTAGTTCCCTCCTTAAGTCACTTATAATATCAGGAAGAACTTAGTTAAATATCATACCCTAAAAAAACTTTTGTTTGAACAAAAATTATAAAGTTATTTTTTAGAGTTTTCTTCCTGTACAAACTTATTGTAATAAAGAAAATATTGTATCTTAATGCCTTTTTTTCCAAATTGTTCCATAATAAAGGAATTACTTATATTTTATGTCAGTACTTCTAATGACCGTGTTACCTTCCCATTCTGCAAATGTCAGCGTGACATGTACGAGCTGTCAAATTTACGCGCCAACTCTCCGTAGGCGGGACTTATTGCGATTTTGGCTGCCACGACGCGTTTTAATTTACGTTACGTTTCTCATTTTGTATGTTTCAAGTTCCGTTTGATACTTGGTAACTACATATTTAAGCTCAAAGTTTATGAGCGTTAGCGATTACTGCAGATTTTGGAAAAAATAACTTCTAAATGGTATTATATAAAAAAAATATGTCTTCAGTTATAATTAACTTTTGTAGAGTCTGCAGCGGATCTCTGGTTTTGAGATACTTAACCGTAATTTAAGTTTTATTTTGTAAGTTTGTAATATACTGAGAATTTTTAAACATTCGTAAGAAACTATAATAATACCCTAATTTTATACGTCCCAATAGTTGAGCACAAGCGTTTTTCCTGGAAAGCGAAGTAAAATAACCAAGAGTTTATTGGTTTTTATTGTAGTTAAGCAATATCGAAGATAAAAACATGAAACTTTGTAACGATAACACTTGATAAGAAGTATATTAATATATTTTGTTGCGATAACAACATATAGGCAGTTTATGTAGATGTGTATAATCATCTCATTACACAATGCGGAGAGGAAGTTTTAATTTGACATCTAAAATTAAAAGGAAGTCAAAATTATACAACCTTAAAACAACATTTACAGATTTGTTTATGTCTGTGTTATCTCTGTTTGACGCTTTTGCGGCATTTATACAGCAGGCTCCATCAAAATAAATGATACAAAGGGACCATACCATATTTTTCATAACTTTTTTGGCGGTAGCCGTAATACGCCATCAGTGGTAAAAATGAAAATTAGTTGATTTACGTTTCAGTTATTTATTAAAAAAGTAATCGTTACCTAAAGCTTTGCTACGATTAATGATTCGTTTTAAATGTTTATGAAGACTTTTTGCACCATATTTTTTTTAAACCGAAATTTACCAAAGAAAAACAATTGGTACAGTAGTATTGTTACATTAATTTAGTTTATTAGGTGGCTTTAAAGAAATGATGACTTTAATTACATAAATACGATACGATCGCAAAAAAATATATTTTATGTCTTTTAAAATTGTTCATGTAATCTTACGGCCTCTTTAAATTTAATGCTCTATATAGTGAAATGTAAACTGTATTCTATAGTCAAGCTAACTTAGAAATAGTATTTTTAAATGGCCTCTTGTCAGAGTGCAGCTTTGTTCTTCTGAAACAGTTTTGTCTCTGAAATGAAAGGTTGCTTTGATCTATGAAGCTATTTCTAGATCTAGCACTTTTTGTTATCAGTTCACTTTGAATGCTGGTTTGATATAGTTTTACAAGAACTCCTATTCAAAGCACCGTCAGTATATTTAACTTCCTTTAAAATAAAATATTATTAAAGCAAAAACTTACAACCATTCTCACATTTTTCACGATTTTATAGAACTGAAACCACTTAATAACATCGCAGAGTGACAACTGTAAATGTAAATCTATACTTATATTATAAAGCTGAAGAGTTTGTTTGTTTGTTTGTTTGTTTGTTTGTTTGTTTGTTTGTTTGAACGCTCTAATCTCAGGAACTACTGGTTTGATATTAAAAATTCTTTTTGTGTAGAATAGACCATTTATCGAGGCAGGCTTTAGGCTATATAACATCACGTTGCAACTATAAAGAGCGAAGAAATAATGGAAAATGTGAAAAAAACGGGGAAAATTATTCATCCTTAAGAGCTTCCGTTGCGTGCTCTGCCAAAAACGGTTCTAGATACCAAAAATATATGTATGAAAGAATTAAGGGAACTTTTCACTGCGGGAAAACTTCGCATTCCCACGGGAAACCGACTTCTACGCGAACGGAGTCGCGCGCGGCCCCTAGTAACATATAATCTTGTTGCCTCGGCTTCAAAGCTCTTTTTCGTATTTCCCTATAGGTATTACGTAGAGGGCAGATTTCTCGGGTGAATATAAAAGATGAGACGCAACAAGTCACAGAGGGTGAATGCTCATTATCCGCAGTTACATTATACAATTTTTGCTTTAAAGACCCAACTAAGGCCCTTTAATCTTATGTGAAAGAAGTGCCTTCCGCTTTGAGTGATTTCTATTCATAAAATATATTTGGTATATCTGTTTGCAATCTGCGGTGGAATTAACAAAAAATAATGAGTTTGTCCCAAATAATTTTGACTCAGAAAAGTAAAATTTGTTTTTTGAGTCATTTTCTGTGATATAATAAATCTTGTGCTAAGTAATAAATTAACAGAGTCTAAGGAGTGAAAATAGTATCAGACGTACGATAAGAGTTATTCAAAGTACAAAACCCGTAGTTCTTTTTATCTCCTATGATTTTTTGGCGAATGAAGGCATGATTTTATTTATTAATCAGTAGCCACTTTGGGAGCAGGGAGAGAGAGGAGTAGGAATTACGTTTTTATAATTGACTGCTATTTTTATTAACTAAAACTGTTACAATAAATACTGCCTTTTAAAATTACCTCTTGATTAGTGGATTGGCTTGGATTATCATAAGACAATAAGATAAGCAAAGAAATACACACATAAAGCTAAACCCCTTTTCCTTCTTATTCAGGCTCCAAAATTATTGACACCAAAAATAAAAAAAAACCCGTCAAGTTATAGTCCAGAATATAAACCAAATCATGCAAGGTAGTTTTACATATGGTTTCCATATGAAATGCGCCATGCTACCTGTATATATATGTATGTAGTGTGAATAAAATTATATTAACATGGGCAGTTGTTGAGTGGCGTGCAGGGATTGGATTCAATTTCCGACATTTCCAGTGGACATGGACTGACAGCATTTCGTGGTTATTTACCACCGTTTTGCGGATTGTCACTTGATATCGAATAAAGCGATAACATACCTTAAAAGTAGTTGATACATTATAAGAATAATTGATTTAAAATAATAATAAATCTGTGCCTTCTTAGCGAGTAAGTTTAGTCCTTCACATCGACTTTTTGCAGGTTGATAGATTCACAAGATGGATATTCACTTTATTCACCCAACCTTTTTTTCACCGATCATTGTCAAAATATAATTGTTAGGCTTAAAATTATATTAAATGATGGATGAATACAATTTTTAGTTTTTGCGCTCTTACACATATTCATTTTAGGCAATGGACACTATCATTTTTGTTAGGCCATATCCTTACTACATTATAAATATGAAAATATGTATGTATGTTAGTTTATCTGTCTCTATGTTGTGCTTTCACTTCAAAAAGGTTAAACCGATTTTCCTGAGTTTTGGAATAAAGATAGTGCGATTTAGTCTTATTCCCATTGGATAATATGGATTTGGTCTACTATACCGAATTCGTGTTTATACCTACAAAGTCGCATGTATTTTAATTAGTAATTGTGATACCCCTAGATATATATAGGTACAAAATAAGCCCCCATAGTAAAACTGTTTTCCTGAAACACGATTCTCGCCAAACTTAAACAACAGTCTTTGTTTTTCATTTTCAAAAAGCTTTGACTTATTAATAAGTTGAGAATGTGCCCTTAGGACGTGCCTTTTGCTTGTTTTGAAATTAGGTCAGCCCTTCTGAACGAGTACAAGATAGTACGCTAGGTGATGATCTGATAAAAGCCTTTCAGCCGATTTTGTTGGAAAACATCAATCTTTTGAAGAAAGTTCATTAAACTTGATTATACTTGAAAATATCTTAAAAAATTGGTTTGGAGACTAATTGTATTGTAAAAAGTCAAAGTTGTTAAGTTTATTGTTTTTTTTATATACCTAATACACAAATATCAGTAAATCGCAGTAGATATTCATCGAAACTACTCTTTGAAAAGATCAACCTGTTTATTGACAGTCTACTATTACGAACGTAATAACTTTTTTCGTTTCTTAGTTTGTCAAATCAAAAACGTAATTAAAGTTTCAACACAAAAAGACACGATGGATAATGTTTATAATATCCTTAATTAGCAAAGTTAAGGGTAAAAATAAATGGTGTTAATTCTCAAAACAGGTGAGACAGAACAAGGGGTTGCGTTCAGGAAATTAATAACATTTCTACTTCATGCAGAGGAAATGTGGTTATAATTAAAACGGAAGATGAATCTTCAGAAGTTTAACTTGTTGACATATTATATGGTATAGTTTTTTTGTTAAAACTAACACAAAGGCAATATTAAGCTAAGAAACTGGCTATAAATAGTTGTTAGCAGTTTATTTTCATAACAACTTGCCCAGGTCTGTTGTAAGAAAACGTTTTTTTTTTTCGTTTTGGTTGTAATTTTACTATTTGAAAAAAAATGAAAAATGAAAAATTTTTATTGGGTTACAATAATACATTCGCTATTTTGGGTTGGAGTCGCCTAGTAAGTATTAAACAATGCTTGTAACAGACGACCCCGCTCTTTCAAAAATATTAAAACCCAAGTTTACAGAGAAAGAAAACAATAGAGTATAATAAATCTTAAGTTAATTTATAATTGTTAGTAGAAACGTGCGCTGTAAATGTGACTAATTGTGTGTGTGTGTGTGTATGAATGTGTGTGTGAATGTGTATGTGTGTATGTGTGTGTGTGTGTGTAAGTGTGTGTGTGCGTGAGTATGTTTGCGTCTGTGCGTGTGTATGTGTATGTGTGCCTGCGTGTGTGGTTGTGTGTGTATGTTTCAGTCTGATTGTGTGTGTCTGGGTCAATTGTGTCGACGTGCGTGTGTGTGTGTTATGTATTTGTGTATTTGAGTGCTGTGAAAGAGAATGTATATGTGAAAAGCTCAGACAATTTCGTCTGTTATGAAAAACTCTGTTTCTTCGTATGATAACTCACTAATCCAATCCTTTATAGCTACCTTACATTCATAACAATTTTTGGAGAAAATTTTTATTTCTTTGTTTATTTTATTGTATAAAATAGCTGATTTAAAATTGAATTGAGTACTCGCCATTTTTGTTTTTATTATAGGAGTTTGTATGACTGTATGAACCCTTCTATTATTCCTTTGGTTATCAACATAATTTAAGTTTTTATGTGCCTTAAGAACGGTTTGAAGAATATAAAGTTTGCGGACAGAAAGTAAGTCGCATAACTCGTATAACATTTGTGTAGGAAATCTTCGTTTTTTAAAGTACATCAACTTTAGGAGATGTCTTTGAGCCCGTTCAACTTGCAGAAACCGGGTTTTTAGTGCACCACCCCATACCGGAATGCAATAACTAATGATAGACTGAACTAAAGCAGTATATATTTCATTTAAAACATTTCTGCATGGGGTATCTTTCGATTTGTTCTTGACTTTACTGGGAACAATATGTCTAAGTGACTTAAACATCCACGTAAATTTTCTGATCCTTGAAGATATTAATTCGATGTGAGGGTACCAAGATAAATGTTGGTCAACAATTATTCCTAGGTATTTAATGGAATTCAACTTACTGATAATAGAACATCTACACTGATTGGTGAAGTTACCACTGTCACTACACGTGTGAATCTTTATATTTAAGTCAAAAAGAGGTTGAGAGTTGTTATAAAGACTGTAGCAGATATAGTTAGTTTTCTGTGTATTTAAAGTTAGCAAATTATGTTTAAGCCATTGGGCAACACAAGACATGCCATATTCAGCGTTTTCTTTTACTTCTTTCCTAGTCCTACCAGAAAATATTATTGCAGTGTCATCTGCATACGAGTAAAATCTAGATTTATTAAGGTTCATGCTGCATAGATCATTTATATATAGCAAAAATAATGTGGGTCCCAGGACACTTCCCTGGGGCACACCACAGGAAATCTCAATATCGTCACTAAAGAATTGATCTAGCTTAACCCTTTGCTTTCTAAACATCAAAAAGTCCGAAAATATAGAGAGCTCAGTACCTCGTACACCAATCTTTTCTAATTTTTGGACAAGAATTGGTACCGAAACGGTGTCAAAAGCCTTCTTAAGATCAATGAAGATTGACATGCATTTTTCCTTCTTATCAAGATATTTAACAATTTGTGAAGTGAGTGATAATACCGCGTCCTCCGTTGATAAACCTTTTCTAAAACCGAACTGATTCTGGGATAGTATGTTATTTTTAGTCATATAATTGATAAGTCTAGCATTTAGTAATTTTTCGATGATCTTTGAGAAAACCGGCAAGATGGAGATTGGCCTATAGTTACTTAAGTCTTTTTTATCTCCACCCTTAAAAACAGGTATTATTATGGATTGTTTTAGAGCTGTTGGGTAAACACCAGTTTTGAAGCAAAGATTAGCCAAATAAGTAATTATTGGAACGATGTCATTTTTAATAAATTTCACATATTGAGTAGTGATGGAATCCCAGCCGGGAGCGCTACTAGGTTTCAGATTCATTATAATTGAGTTGACTTCATTGTTATCTGTTTCCATTAAGACAAAGGAATGACTACTACTCGGGAGGTTTGTGATATATCTTTGCATATCGTTACTTGAGGTAGTGGAACATATGTCATCAGCTAGTTTTTATGCAATATTTGAAAAATATGTATTGATATAATTGGCCGAAAGGTTAGGTGTGTTTTGGATGTTTATCAGCTCGAGATTCAGTTTATTAGATTTAGTATTGTATGTTAAATTTTTAATGTTTTTCCAAAGACGTTTGTTATCATTAATCGAATTCAAGATAAGATTTTTTTCATATTTCTTTTTTATTTTTTTTATTATTTTATTACAAAAATTCCTATATCGAGAGTATGTGATTTTTTTAATTTCATTATGAGGGTCATCGCGTAATTGTTTTTGTAGTTTATTACGAGTTTTAATGCATTTTAATATGCCTACAGTAACCCACGGTTTTATGTTGCGTTGACTTTTAGGAAGCTTTTTAAGATAAGTGTTTTGAGTAATGGAATCGTTTATTTTATTTATAAATGAATTACACAAGATATTAGGGTCCTTGTACTGAAAAAGTTCGTGTAGATTTGAATCCCGTAAATGGCTAAGAGCTTTATCAAAATCAAGTTGTTTGGTAAATTTTATTTTTGATGACATAGTGTTTAGTTTTGATAATGATAAAAAGATAGTATGATGATCTGTTATAGTAGTTTGAAGTACGGCAATGAAAGTTGAATGAGTTGTATTTTGTATCTTGAGCATATAATGGTCAAGGCAATTTCTGTCTCTTGTTGGTAAAGTATGTCCAGGAAGTATACCGTGCGATGATAACATATTCAAGTAATGTGTTCTATTCCTATATTCGTGTAGCGGTTCAGAAATCTTTGGCGAGATATTTATATTTAAATCTCCCGTAATAATAATATTATTCTGTGAATCGACCGTTTCCAGATGGTTACATAAAGAGTTAGTAAAAAATTCAGCATTTGTGTTTGATGGTGAACGATAGATGCAGAGTACAAGACTATTTAATAATTGCAGTTGTAAGCAAGAGGCCTGACTTAGTTGTATCTCAGACACTGAACATTTAATATTATTTTTAATGTATACAACGACTCCGTCATTTTGATTCATATGTCGTGTAGTAGAATACGAAGTGTAATTGTGTAAAATAGGAATAGGTTTACAAGAGTTCAGCCGACATTCAGTAAGTATAATTATGTCGATTTCAAACGTTAGTTTCATTAAATTTATTTGAAAGTCGTCAAAATTATGGTAAATACTTCGTATATTTTGCGATAAAATTGTCAAGTCCGAGTTTTTTCTGATATAAAAGTGATGAAGATTAAAAATATCACATTCTATTGACTTTGCTATTTGAAAATTATCGATATCATTTAAATTATGTAATATGTCACTCATCAAAGAATTTAAAATTACTTACCTGTGGATTCCATGCTATAATTTGTTGATTATTGTGAGCTAGAAAAGTCAGTAATGAGTTACAAAAATGTATGAGCGAGACTAAGTATTTTGTTTTTGTGTTTGTGTACGTCTGATATGTATAAGTGTAAAGAATGTATATTAAGCGGGTAGAGTAGTTAGTAGTTACAAGTAGGTTTGTTTTAAAACACATGAGAATTGAAGTTTGTTTGAGCCAGAGAGAATTTACGTAATATAAATTAACACACACTGATTTATATAAAAGTCACTTCACGGTAGATAATTCCTTAATTTGAAATTCATTATTGATTTGTATAATGGGAGAGTTATCTTCTTTTCTAAGGAAAACCCTTCCGTACGCTGTCCAGCAGTATTTAAATTTTCCAGATCTAGCCAACTCGCGTGCTAGAAAATGTAGACGCGCCGCCTTGGCAGTAAGCTGTTCGGTGACAAAAATGGGGGTATCCTCAGCTGCGCGAAGCCCGAGATGCTTGGCACATAGTTTTGATTTTTGCTTCATGTTAAAGAGCTTGCATGATTTTAAAAAGTCGTTTTTGATGAATGTTGATGTTAATTCTATAATAATGGGCGAGTTTTTGGCTGCATCTTGCTTTCCACGAACTCTGTATACATCTCTGATGGCTGATTTTATGTTGCCACAGTTAATAGCAGTAGACAGGGATTGAACCATTTGCATCAAGTCATCTTTAGTTTCATGTAGTTTTTTGGGTACGTTTTTAATTTCTAGGTTAGGTTTTCTATTCTCCTTTTGCATTGTTTCTATTTTGTCCTTTAATGTGATTATATACTTTTTATCCTCCTTTATTTTATCCTCCAATGTTATAATTTTATGTTTAAATTCTTCATGTTGGTTCGACAAAAACGTAATAGAATTCTCAATGTTATTACTCGTTTGTTTAATTTCCTTTAAAATCGCAGAATTATTTTTAAATTCAGATTCCTGAGCAGTCATCATTTTTTGTAACATAGCTTGCATTTCTATTTTAAATTTCGAAAATTCGTTCGCCAGTTCATCTTCCCTTTTTCTCTTCTGTCGTGATGATATAAAGTTTGGTGGCGTAATTATTGTTTGCGTCGAAGGTCGCATATCAGTGTCCGAGTGTGATTTTTCTTCATATGCCTCCATTTTACGTCGGTAATTACGCTCGCCGATAGATCGTTGTAAGTTAGTTTGCAGTTTCGTAGGTCAAGGTCAGCGCAGTAGCACTAGTGCGAGACAAAAAATTGCAACGTTCTCTTATCCTTGAGGGGGTGAGGCACGTCCCCGCGCTAGCAGCTTCGTTCCGTGGCGCGGTGACAGATTTTTTTTCACTATTATTTTTGTGGAAAGTCACTGGTGTTTGTTTTGCGAAATACACTGTTAACTCACTACTCTTATGGTTTAAAATAGGTTGATGATATTTGAATTATTGAAGTACAAGCGAGCGACACGTCTGCTTTCTAACAAAGATGGGACGAAAGAGGATATTGGATATCAATATACGTTTTATTAAATCTCGCGGTTTATCGCTTACTCATATTCCTATCTAAAATCAGGAGTGAAGTTTTCCATTCAAACAATTGCTATAGCGTTTTTCCAGGCGCAATTTTTTTATTTATTTTCGCTCAGAGTTTAAGTCATTTCAGTTCTATTAATAGCCAACTAACTGTAAACGATCGTGTTATCTTATATTTTTAATATGTTTATTAACATATTACGACAAACTATTATAATTGTATAACACTATGCACTAGGACGTGCAGGAAATTAATTATATTGTTTATTTCTCATTTAACCTGAGTTTTGAAGATCTGGTTTTGGGATTAACTCAAGGGTATATTAAAAAATATATATATAAGGGTTGTCCACCCTTATATATTTTTTTAATACGGCAAAACGACGTTCGCCGGTTCAGCTAGTAATTTTATACAATTGAGTTTTCTATTTAATAAATTACGAGACTTACTTCAGGCGCGGTCGTAGTAAAAGACTTTGTAAGAAGTAGCAGTAGGGTTTCATTAAAAGGTCACTGGTATACATATAAGAAGAGTAATGCGCTGAATGTAGACCATGTATAACCAACATTAAGTTCGCTCTGGAATCTTTGTTGAAGGCAGTCAAACAGAGGACGTATTGCGGCTAAACGTTGAACTCTAAAAGATAAACAAACTAACAGAAGTAACGACAGTGACTATAGTTCAGTTTCGTTACGAAAATTGGGCGATTGAGCCAAAGTATACTGGTGGGTTAGGTATAATATTCTCTTGGTAACGAAAAACCCTTTAGTAAAATTCGTTACATAATAAAATCATGTTTTATTCGTACCAAGAATTATTCAAAATTCCTGAATTGGGAAATAAAACAACACTTTAAGTTAAATTCTACAAATATACGATTAAAAAACCAACCAAGCCCTAATACACGGATAATGCTTTTCAAAATACCTTGGTTCTCATGTTTCTAACTAAAATATAAAGCGTCCCGTTACCTTATTACATTCCAGACACCGCCGATGCGCGTGCGCTTCCAGAAAACGTTACCCGCGAGGTCAGAGAGTAGAGGCCCGCAAGATGGCCGCCGATCGAGACCCGCCAATAAACCACCGTAATTACTGAACTTATACTTTGAAAGACAAAAACAAATTGAAAGGGTGTTTGCAATAAACTACATATGTATCTTAATTAACAAGGTGGTTATTAATTTTAAGACAAAATTTCATATTGAAAGGTAAAAGCGTTTTGAGAAATCGCGAATCCTCGATGTAATTAAATAAATACCAAAAATATGGAAAATTCAACATTACCCGAATACCTTGTTTGAACAGTTTTTTTTGTAAACACCTTCCTGCTCGGCACATAGTAAACAGTGCCGAAAATAATCTTTTTTTTAATATTTGTTTATATGATTATAAAATGAAGCTGTATACGAGTACAGTAGCAATTTCGACCAAAGTATGAAAAACTGTTCCTAGAAAATACGACCTCTAATTCTAAGCCTAGTTTGAACAGGGTTTTATGTTTGCTGCATGTTCCATAGACTATTTATTTAATAACTTTGACGGGTAAATAATGGTTACCTACATACAGAGGTCTAACGAAATTGTTGGAGCCAATCTTCTATCGCATGTTGCTTCTATAAGCCCCAGCTATGCTACAAATTAAATAGTTTAGTGGCCGATAGGAGATATTAATTTAAACAACATTAGGGAAGGTTTGTAGAGCAGTATGATGTGTTTGGCCGTAAATATTTGATTAGAAAAGCATTATACTCAAAAAAATATACAATGAGATTTTATAAAGTCTTATATAGTAAATCCGAAAAAATATTTTTCTTCTACGGTATGTAATCAGCCGAGACAATTCAGTTATTTCACGATTTATAGAAAATTAATTGAGCGATAAAAGTTCTTTACCAGAAATAAACTCGTTAAACTTAATTGAAACGTATCGTCATAATCGATGAGCATCTTAAAAGTCACGTACATTACACAAAAAAGCGATGTCAAAACTATAATGAACGCCAATTTCGCATTTATAAAAGTAAAATTTCGTCTTTCGACATTTAAGGCAAGGAATTACATTACCCGAACTGGTTGTGTCTGTGGTCAGTTAACGAAGACAAAATGATAAAGTCATATGTACTTACAATTTTTTCTGGGAAAAATGGAAGGTACTTATATTAAAGGCTTAAATTTTATACCTAACTAGCTATTGGCTGCGACTTTGCTCTAGTAAAAAAAAAAAATTCTCAATTTCTTAAGTCGGTTAAGAAATGAACCTTAGTAACTTCTTTTATATCAGTTACCTGCTAGTGAAAATCTCGTCAAAATCGGTCCAGCTGTTTCAGGGATTAGCTGGAACAAAGAGACAGACGGAGGAAAATAGTAAGAATAAAAGTTTAAGTTTGGTATTTATTTTGACATAAATATCAACAAGCATAACATAATATTTCTATAAAATAAATTTTCCCTGCACAGTTATGCAAGGAATACAAACCAGGAACTTTATAACACAATAGTATTAACATTAATTAAATTTAAGATTGCAATAATAAATTAGCAACGATAATAAACTATAATAGAGCAATAAATAAAATAATTATTTGTAGTTTGTAACTCTCGGATATGTACATCTTACTAATATTATAAATGTGAAAGTTTGTGAGTATATGAATATGTGAGGATGTATGGATGTTT
Organism: Emmelina monodactyla; assembly: GCA_916618145.1. Taxonomy (NCBI): domain Eukaryota; kingdom Metazoa; phylum Arthropoda; class Insecta; order Lepidoptera; family Pterophoridae; genus Emmelina; species Emmelina monodactyla. The sequence goes on from OU745300.1 coordinate 3,275,577, forward strand.
GTTACTCTTTCACTTAAAAACTATTGGACGGATTTGGATGAAACTTTGCAGTAATGTACATCAGAATAACACATAGGGTACTTTTTACCGCGGGAGAACTTCTTATTCCCACGGGAAACCGACTTCCAGGCGAACGGAGTCGCGGGCGGCCACTAGTATGATATAACTGAGTCACTTATTAGCTTCACCGTCAAATATCTGGTGTTCGTGTTGTGCGGTAAATACAGTTGTTATTCTATTTTTAATATAGTTGTTTTTAGTAAAGCTTTTGAGATGATTTTGCAGAAAATTGCAGGCCTGGGCTAAGTAACCTATCAGCTAGACCAATTAGTAAGCCTTCGTTGTATACAATTTATTTGTATAAGAGGACCGTATCTAATAATAAACTTTTGTAATCACTACGAGCAATCTTAGATATTTGATTGACATAGGCACAGTTTTGGTTATTTAGGTACAAGATCAGTATAATATTGAGAAGGTTATTAGAACGGAAATCAAAGATACTGATTGTAGCAGTGTTAATGTAATCCTTGCACTTTTTATTCTATGCATAATCTGGTACCCCAAGTTTCAGGCTTAGCCTTGTTTGGGGTCCCCTGCCTGATTCGAAAATGTAAATCGGATGCACACTGTACTTATTTTTAAATTTATTGTAATTGTGATTTATGTGCAATAAATAAACGATTATTATTATTATTATTATTTTCGTAAAACATTTTCATTTCCCAGTCGAACTGGATTTAGTATCTGCAGACGGGCACTAAGGCCAAAGACCGCAGTTACGTCTATCCTATTATTATTATATGGAAAAAATATTTGGCTTCTGTACATACAATATTATTATTATATTACTAGTGGCCGCCCATGACTTCGTCCACATTAAACCCTTTATAACAACAACGTAACAATATTTTAAAAATAAGAAACGTAAGAGTTGACAAATATAATTAGAAAGCTTCGAGCCTCTAAGCTATCGGAAGATACACGTGTTATTGTGAGTCAACCATAAAAGATAAACATATGCTGTGGGATAATCTTAAGGATAATCGTGGAAAATTCATTTCCGTTATACATGACTAGTGGCCGCTCGCGACTCCGTTCGCGCAGAAGTCGGTTTCCCGAGGGAAAAAGATCCCTTAATTCTTTCATACATATATTTTTGGTATCTAGATTCTATCTATCTAGAGATTTGGTGGTTCGCAGCGCACGCAACGGAAGCCCTCAAGGATGAATAATTTTCCCCGTTTTCTTCATATTTTCCATTATTTCTTCGCTCCTTATAGTTGCAGCGTAATGTTTTATAAATTTAAAGCCTGCCTCGATAAATGGTCTATTCAACACAAAAAGAATTTTTAAATTCGAACCAGTAGTTCCTGAGATTAGCGCGTTCAAACAAACAAACAAACTCTTCAGCTTTATAATATTAGTATAGATTTCAGGGTAGCTTTAACCATTAAGGTTGCGCATGCGACGGAAGCTTTAAAAATGGAGTAACTTCTCTCGTTTTCCCAACATTTCCCTTCACTGCTCTGCTCCTATTGATTGTAGCGTCATGAAAAGTATAGTATAAACAGCTCAGGAGTATGAAAAATAATTGTACCAAGTTTCGTTAAAATCCATCGGCTAGTTTTTGTTTCTATAGGTTATACAGACAGACAGACAGACAAAAATTTTACTGATTGCATTTTTCGCATCAGTATCGATCCCTTATCACCCCCTGATAGATATTTTGGAAATATATTTCATGTACAGGCTTGACCTCTCTACAGATTTACTATAAAAATAGATTAATCTCCTTCTTATTAGTTACAAAACTCAACTTAATTATTAGGGTTGAACAAAAGAAGGTTAACATTAATGAGTTGTCCTTTCTATTAATTGGTTAGTACTTAAATATTTACAATTTTTATGTAATTTCTTAAAAAAAATAACTTAAGAAATAGGTTATTTTATGATGAGGACAATTACAATGACAGGTAAGAAACCATCTGGGTACTTTGTCGATGTGTCGTTTGGTAATCTTTAAAGCATTGAAGTATTACAATGGCATGTTTTATTCAACAGATATTGTTCAAAAGACTGATTTATTGCGAAGACATCGTGGACAGATGAAAAATGTCGTATCTTTTAATTTGTAATCGGATGAGGTATGTTCGTTGAATTGTAATTTATACTTATTGAATTAAGGATCACTTAGTTAAGAGTATCTACCTACTATAGTTGTAAAAGCATAGGAGCTTAATATTCATGTCATTTTACCACCCGCAAAGGGTCCTTTACTACTTTACCTACAACTTTATAGAGAAAAATATATACCATTACTTTTAATTTTAATGAGATGGGTCTCTGGTTCAAAATCCTGAAATTAAATAATAAGTGTTTTTAAGCTCAAGTTTAAAGTTCCTTAAACATAAAAAGCAACCATTACGGTGAAGATGTGTAAAATTGCAAAATGGATTTGGTTATTCAAGTTTGACCTGATCAGCTCGAAGATTGATAAGTTCGATTGAGTTTGACCAGAACTTCAGAAACAAGTCCTACCGCGAGATTAAAATGTTTGGTCAGAACCAATCACTTGTTTAACTTTCGTCAACTCAAAATCCAGTGGCTTTAGGTCAACTATTTTAATTTGATCTATCAGTCATTATCACTTAAGCATATAAAAAATATATTGTAATTGATCACAACAAACCACTGATCATGAATAGTCATTTTATCACGAGTTCATTTATAATCTTTGGGTTGGGTTAGGTTAGTAATACAAGAAAATGTATCTTTTTTCATTCATGTAAACGTGAAAGCTTAGCAAAAACTTAAATGTCTTAAGCACCCATACAAAACACAAGTTAGAACATATTTCACTTTATTTTCTGACAAAGCTCAGTAGTTTAAATGTAAATTATCACAATATTTTACTACCACCTCGTAAATCATGTATTCACCAAGCTCACTTATTTATACATTTAAACAACACACGTGTTTAATATTGCAAAATTAAATAGCAGATATTTAATTGAACTCATTATAATGTAAATTAAAATGTTAATGTATTCAAAGTAGCTTATTTATAACGATGTGTCTTGTCAAAAGTGAAGGCTGGCCAAAATTAAATTAAGGACGTAAGGCTGTATTGTTTTATTCAGACATCAAAGCGGCAAAATAAAATAAATGAGGACCTTTCTTGCGCGAAAGTATGTTAATATGGTTAAATTAAAAAATATGGTTTAGTTTTCATTCAGTCATCCATTAATAGTTTCGGTAAATAGAAACGTTATCAATTTTTTATTTAATTTAAAGTTTCCTAATCCGCTGGCAGAGTATGTAATATACTTAATCATAAGATAAGGCCTATAAACTACTACTGAATATAAAATTAATAAAAATCATTCCATTCCATATTATTTTATTAATGCTTGCTTTTTTATCATATACCCTTAAGAAGATATTAAAATTCCGCTTGCTTAGATAAATGACCCATAACACACCTGAGGCTAAGTACTTTCCTCACTTTCAGCTAAGAAATTATTTTTAGGATAATAGGTTTAACCTAAAAGCCTCTGAATAATTCTCATGATTCATTTCCTTCAGTAAAATTATACTTCGTTTTCGTCCCACTCGATTTTAATAAGTAAACAGATTGAAAGTGCAAGTTGATGATTTGTCTAACTCACAAGTACTTTTAATGATACTGTTTAAAATAACATATCATTAATCACAATTAATTTGTTATTGGTGGCTCTAATTCACATTAACAAGACTTGCGTAAGATCTTTATATTTGCAAATACAGAGTGTTGTCAAATAATCATATAGAGGTATGTTGTAAATGTCAGGCACTCTTATTATTTATGTAGATATTTGTGAAGATTAATATGTGAAGCCACTTGAACTACTTATATATTTGATGTTTAGGTATTTAATCAATTTTAGCATTGCTCAGCGACGAATGTAAGGTAAGAAAGCTTTGTAAAAGTTCGTACGGAAATGTGGGCTACCAATGCCATACTTTTTATTAGGAGTCTATGTTTGAAAATTTTAAAATAGGCTTTGCGAGTATAAAGTGATTTCTAGTTATAAGTCACGGTTATCCAGATGGTGCTGGCGTGACCAATGTTTTTTCAAAGATAGACACACTTGTGAGTAGTTTATACAAGACGGACTATATGAAAGATAGTCAATTTTATTTTGAAACACTTAAGAATCTCCGTTTGTTCATTTTAGACATAGGTAGGTATTTTTTCCACATTTTTCATATTCCCTATGGTTTAAAAGTACATGAGTTAGGTTAGTTTAAGAAACATAGTAACACCCTGTATTAATTAAGGCGTGGTTTATGCTTGCTGTACGACGGAGAAAGCTATTGGCACATCACGACTCGTTAGATGGCATCTAATTGATACGTTCAATGTGATCGTATTACCGAAATTATTTGAAGATGTATAATCAATATAATAGGTAAAAGTAGGTACATTTCATTATAATATTTTATGTTTATGTTTATCCCTTTATGAAACAATGGTAAAATGTGAACACACCCTGTATTTTTATTTTTAATCTACAAGAACGAATGTTAAACTTTTTCATGTTGTCAGTAGTGGTAAAAACAAATATTATTTTCGGCTGTTATTGACTTTCAAATTCAAAATCGTTGTGAACTCTTGCAAGTTTTGCACTTTTTGCGCGTTCTTTCGGAACAAAATAATTTCTGTTCAGTAAAAATCTGGAAAGTACTTCAGGCCTATTTATTTGTCAAGTTTATTATATACGTAGGGGCTTAATGTAAAAAACCAGTTGCTTTCGATAATTTTTAAATCTAAAATATGAACTGAAAGCATGTGGCTAATATGTGACCAATGTCTGTTAATACGAGCATGTTTTATGTAAAAAAGATATTATTGTATCACATTTTTTACAATTTTCCCAATAACTGTAGTTTTTGTTTTAATTGACTTTCAGTGTGAAATATGACGTCACATCGACCATTATTTGAGGCTGCCCTACGGAGAATACATTTTCAATTTTATTAACAAGATTATTTTTTATTTTCCTATACAAACAATGGTCATATAGCTGCCACAATTGGAAATAGTTATCAAACAATGTTCATATATTAGGCACCTCAAAAAAGGGTGGCCAACCCCCCCCCCCTTTTTTAGTACTTTAGGATATCTTATTTAGAATACAATTAACCATAATTAACAGAAAAACCAGCCATATCACCCCTATTAGCTCGTATCCGATTAAGGGTTACTATACAGGTGTTTAAAGAAATCGGCGAAGTATCACTGTTGTTTATTTACGGAATTTTCTAATTTTTCAATTTAAATTACACTTCGAATTACGATACAAATTCGAATTAAGATACAAAAAGAAAGTTTTTTATTGTTTTGTTTAGTCTTTTTTCGTATTAAATACCTACCACAATAAATAACCGTAAAACACTAATTTTTATTTTATAAAAAAATTATCCCTGCGAAACTTGGGCATGTCACAAGACATCAAAATAAAAACAAATTAAATTCTAAGACAAATATTTCAATCAGTTTATTTAATTCAACGCAAAGCACTTTTGCCTTAAATAGAATGTAACTAAGTAGGTATTATGTTTCCTTCACGATACCATTAAACATAATGTTCCGAAGTAGGTAAGTACTTTATATATCATACAAGGATTTCATATTTGCACACTAATGGGTAACCGTTGCAAATTTTATAGGTTTGTAAAGCCTAGTAGCGTTATTCTTGGGTTCTGTTATATTTAGTTAGTAGCAGCAGTATGTAAATCTTGAACGCTTAACTGGATTTTAGTTTTGTTTATAACGTCTTAATACTAACTTCTGTTTTCTATAGAAAATAAATATTATGCATTTTTTTTTTAAGTTGCGTTTGACTTTTTTGTAATTGTTCACAACGATTCCCATATTTTTCTTTTAAATACCCATTGACTCAACAATAAAAAAATAGCTTATTATAAGCCACATTTAAATTTGTAAAATATAAATTACTTAGTTAAAGTCTATTTAAATATAAAACATTCAATCAGTCTGCGATTGCATCAATTTGAATGTTGTCACCCAATAGTGAAGCTTGATCGACTTCCACAGTTTTTGTCAGAGTTTTTGTTGATTTCATTTATTTTCTACGGACAATAGAAATCGGTCGTGGCCTTCAAAGTGATGTGATGTGAATAATTCTTAAATTCTCAAGTAACTGTGGAAGAAAGAGATGGAAAAAGGCTTCAAGCTTCTAACTTTGGAACTTTGTTGCTTCTTTACTTGTTTTTTTATGGAACGAAAGCATTTTTGCTGCGGAAACGTGTGAAATGTGTTTCCTGTGGCCCCTGTGGGTAACGTTTAAATAGGGCGATTTGCTTTATTTGGTTTTTATTGAAAGAAAAAATTGTTCTTTCAAAATTATAAGTAAAAGTTAAAAAGGGTTTATCTCAATCAAATCATAATAAAACGATTACTATCAAGTTACTTAGTGCGTGCATACATTTTTATAATTCACATAAAATCACAACATCTTGCAATTGAGACAATTGATTAAAAATGTTTCGAAATTTTCTATATGCTCCATTACTTATTTTATCTATTTTGAGATATAAGAAGTCGTACCATTATTATTGACAATACCTTTTTCTTACTTATTTAAAAACAACCTCAATTCCAATACGTCTCATACGAACCAATGCTACAGTTACCACACAGAAAGAAATTGTATTTAAATTCAAAACGAAAATGTGTCTTGAGCAATATTTTTTTGCGTAAAAAATATTTCACTTCATGTAAGAAATATCTCTTCACACAAGGCGGCACTGAACCATCAAGGAAACACTTTTAAATATTAAATAAAGAGCGCAATATTCATGGAAATAAGAATTTCGAGTTTTAAATTAGACCCAAGACAATTAAATCAAATTTGATAAGTTTCAGACATAGTTTTATGGTTCTTGAGAGAAAGATATTCAATTCAAAATTACTTCTCTAAAGGAAAGAGTTCACATACTGGATCCAAATCTATAAGTTCTTACTTAGTAAGAAAGAAAAAGAAGTCGTTTCAAAATAGTTACATTCTCAACTGAAATAATTTTTATTATTTATTTCTTCCTTTAAAAACGACGGCCTAGGCATTCTTCTTCCAAGAAACAAACTTTCTTAGAATAAATAATTTACTAAAAAACTTTCTTGGTGATTATATAGTGTTGCCAGAGATACACTAAAATCCTTAAAATCTCTTTTTATTTATATTACGTATCCTAATAATATTATAAATGTGAAAGTTTGTGAGTATGTAAGAATGGATGGATTAATGGATGTATTTATGTATGTTTGTTACTCTTTTACGAAAAATTTACTGGACCGATTTGGATGAAACTTTACAGTTATAGAGGTTATACATTAGAATAACATTATAGGTTACTTTTTCGCATTTATAATATTAGTAGGATAAATTTAAATCCATAGGAAACGAGATATTTGCAATAAATGTGCCCTTTAGCCCATAAAATGATATCCTTTAAGTTGAACTTTAATACGGAATTAGAGCATGCAATAGGATACTTTTAATAATTAAAAATAATTAAAATAAATCTTATTGTGTCCATAAATTTTTAAGCAAAATTTTAAAAGTGCCTGCCTCTCAATTTTATAGGCATATAGGTAAGCATTTAAAAGAATAGTCCTTTTTTTCTTCATATTTCGTTAACCAGTTCATTTAATTTCATCATTAATATACGATTTTTTATTTATTTTATAACGACACTTTTTTATAATTTTTTATCAATATTTGTTTGATGGAAATACTTTGTCAACTTTTTAGCCCTAATTTGACCGTAAGATAATGGCAACATTATTTTATTTCGTTCGAAGACTTTGTTTGAAATTGTGTGTTCGTTCTTCTTCCTTTCGCGGTTCGTTATTATTAAAAAGTATTATTTTATTAGATAACGAAAATTACTGAACGTCGTTATTTTTTGAATAATGGAATCAAATATAACTCTACTGGAGTGAATGAGTAATCCGTTGTTAAATAAGTACAATTTTTGTATTAACATTTGGTGCACACCACCCTTAGTAGGAGTTTAAGGTATGTACCTATTTTGTTTGTCATGCTTGTGGCTCATAATAACAAATTAATCTAAATCTGGCATTATATTGATTGTTAACTGTTAAATGTTATTTTTTTTCAGAAAACTAAAACCAGAAGATTACAATTTCCTTTCAGAAAATATAGCCTCATATTACATGAAATCTGTTCCAACTTCAAAATCGTATGCGGGCAAATACATTCCTGCAAAGGGGAAATTAGTAGATAAAGTGAGAAATCTATTATACATTTCTGAAGCGGAAAGAAGGACAGCAATCAGGGACTCAGATGCTACTAAAATCAATAATACAGAGGACTTTGGTATGTATATAAATTTTTTAATGTTTGAATTGGAACTTTCATATGAATGGCATTGCTTCCATTAATAATAATAATCTGAGAATTTTAAATGCTAAACTAACAATATCTGTCTGTAATGCTTTCACTTTGACATATTTTTAGTATTTATTTTTTACATTTTAGATGCAACAACTGAAGAAAATATTATATGGCTACAAAACAATAGCGAACCCTGGGAAGAGGTTATTGAAAAGTGGCGAAATACAATTCCCTATTAGAAAAAATCAAGAACTAAAGACAAGAACTAAAGACAATCCATGAATACCTCGAAAGATGGAGTATTTTAAAAAATGACAAAGGATATGTTTTTGTAATTCAAGAAATTAGAACTAGCAAGAAGAAACATTATTATTCACAAACAATCAATAATAATTGTATCAAAAATTTAAGTATCTGGTTTCAATAAAGGAAATTCTTAAAATAAGTACCTAAATCTTTTAATTTTCAAGAACCATGCAGTCTAGTACCGAGTAGCAATATAACTACATTTAAGTCTGTTTGTTTCTTGGTCTAAGAATTAACGAAATTTAAGCAAGCAGAAGGCAGTTGATATCTAAGAAAGATAATGTTTTGAATAAATAAATTGTAAACATTCTTTCAAAAAGGTTACAACTCAAATCAAAGTGTCGAGTTCTTGAGATGAGATGAAATTATTTGTTGGAGTAAAAAATTAGTCAATACGATTAAGCATTTAAATACTTGATATTTTAAAATATAAAATTGCTTGCTACAAATATCTTATTGTTTCCTGATATACAAAACAGGATATATCTTGGGCTAAATAAACTTATTTGGCAAAAGCAATAATTTCTTTCTGTGCAGGCGAACAGCAATAATTAGGAGTTCAAGCAAGCAAGCAGCAAGCTGTCCCACGGACGACTGATCTTCGTACTGGCCGCGTTTCCTTATAGCCGTATAGTAGAGGGCTAAACTGCGTTTACGCAATTTGCAAGATCCAATTGCTAAGTAAGGTATTATTTTAACAATGTATGGTTCACTTGTATGGTGTTGTTTTTTCACTTGTTGTAATTTTCACCGATAAAAAATGTGGAACACTTTGTTCACAGTTGTTGAACTAGTCCAATTTACAATAACGAACTTTGTTGATGTATTATTTTGGACCTGCATAGGTAAAAAAGCTTTAAATATTGTTGCCACTTTTGGGTATTATCTAATGTAAATAAACAATAACTATTAAGAACTTCACATTCAGCCTTCGACAGAAACTGCATCTATCCAGTTAGAAGCAGTAAATGTAAGGTAGTCAGGATGTTTCCGTGACCAACAATAACGACCTAACGAGTCCCGATTCTACGATTCCGCCATTTTGAATTTGGTCGCTTTAACCCTAAAGTAGCGACTAAAAGCTCCGCAGAAATATGTGATGACTCCTTAATGAGCCACTTCAGCTTAGAGCTTTTCCAGCTTTGTGTATTTAAAAATAATTATGGCAGCCTTTTCAAACTTAAGTACTTACTTACTTTTATTTTAAGAAAGTTATTAAAAAATGTCTTTTCCAAATAAAACTTTAATTTCTGTTGAAAAATAATTGTCTCGAGTTAATATAACGAACTAATTTTTAAATTGAACTGTAAAGTTGTATAATCCAAGTCGTTTAACGCATTGTCAAACATGCGGCAAGCTCTCCTAATTAACGCTAATCGTATTGTATTAGTTAAGAAACTGTTTAATTATAATGAGATGGCTGCACTTATTACTACATGTAGATTGTTTATAGTTCCTTGGATTTTAAATATACTGGTGCAATAATGCAGAAGTTATTTGTTTATATGTGAGTCTTTTATTTGGTCAATTTTTCTTTTAACAATTATTAACATTGTGTTATCGAAATAAGTTACATATTTTTAAACACTATGGAACTTAATTTCAAATATTTCAGTTTGTTGTTTTTTCAGTTGATATCTTTACTAAAATATAGTTTAACCGTTTTCAGTATAATAATATTATGAGTGTCTAAAATCTCCCCCACTACTCACAATAGAACAATTACCTTCTGACCACAATTTCATTAATTCAATTAGCAAAACTATTTAATATCCTAAGTAAACAAAGACCACATAAAATATCCCAGACAAAAACCCAGCCACCTCCCCTCAGTTAGTCGCTTTACGATCGTACGACAAACGATTGTCGACATCGCCGCACCACGTGATTGACGTGTCACTGCGCAACGCCAGTTCATTGTCGTACGCGCAGGGAAAGTTAGAGAAAATGCGGTAATTGGTTAATGAGAAAAAAACAACCTGTAGACATTACGTCGTCTGTAAATTGGACTTTACTACGAAATTGAAATTTTAAAATATTAAATGTAAAGGATTAAAAACAATCTACATTCAAATAAAAAAAGTTTATAAATTTGAAAGGTTTTCGTAACAATTGCACTTAGTGTTATTTAGGTATATCCAAAATTTCGAAATCATTATTATAATTAGCAATTGAATTTGTCACCAGCTGTATCGTAACACCGATATAATTCAAGATTATCACACTTTCCGTCATTTCAAGGAATTTGCAAACGATTAAGTTGCTAAATTGCGAAATTTAAATAGGTACGCACCAACAAGGTTGTATAGATATGTAAACGTTTTGATCAAAAGGTTATTCATGGACCAAGAACTTGGGACAAAAGACTGTGTTGCCAAGTTTTGTTTCGCTAATAAGGCATTAATTTTGTCACGCTTAAGTTTGGAATGGATGCCAAAAGTTTGGAATGGTTCGGTGCGATATTTATAGCGATGGAATTTCGACGGGTGTTAGGTATGCCAATTAAATATGTACGAGTACTTATAGGTAAGTCAGTAATAAAGAGCAGTTATTAAAGATACATTTATAAAATCAACTATAAAAAATTAAAACGGATAAGCGACTCCTTTTCAAAACATGATACCTTAATTTCTTCACAAATATACTTTGTTAAGAAATAAAGGTATATCATGTTTCATATCTAGTAAACAAAAACTACCTAGCGTCTAATAATTTGAAGATAAATGTAAACCAAAATGTTTGTAATCGTAGATACAAAAATAACACTTAACTACAAGCTGTCTTCAATAGATCTGTGCTAACTAAAGACTAATTTAAAATCAGAGTATTATTGTTTTATTGATAGAACAACAAAACCCTCCGCTAGAACAATTATCAGGATTGAACGAAATTGAGTCAACTTTCACCGCTAAGATCGTGACCTCTCCAAAGTAGAGCGGACTAGGAAACTGTCCTGACCTATTGCACAATGTGTTGACTTGATCTGGATCACTGATGTAATACCGATGCTAAATATGAAGGGTTAACTGGCTGGATTAAAGACCTCCTTGGAAGTATCGGCTCCTGGTAGGTCGACGGGATATTTGTAAATTACTTAGTGAATGCTTTTTGAAAGACGATGATGTAATGTGATACGATTTGGGCATGCCCTTATATTCATATATATTTATATTGGTAGGATTTTGAGATTTCTACCGATTGGAATACCTTAAGTTCATTACCTTAAATAACAATATATATTCAGTTTAATTGTTATAACGTTTGTCACACAAATCATAACCTGCTTGCTATATGAGAACTTACTAGAGGCCTTGCTAAAAAGCCTATCTTAGAACAATGTACGAAAATGTTTTTTTATAGATAAACTGACTAACTTAAATATTTTATAAATATATTTACTTCGGCGTTGGCACTTTAAGAATTCTTGATGTACCCGGAAGTGTACTTTGAGTCGCTCACACATCTACATCGTTGACACGTCAACATCTACAACTTGTATGCGTTTGCGCATCCCAGCTTCAATGGAGTGGTTGGTAATTGTCATTTCAATAGAATCGGTTGGCGCCTGCCTGATGGTACTCAATCTAGGGCTTAGACCGGTCAAAATGGACTAGGGCTGCTACGGGTAAGGACGTTGAAAATAGATTTTATTTTATGGTTTAGTAGGATAAGTTTGACACTACATTTGTTGTCTTATGATACCTACCATTTGATATCCTCTTACCATCAATTAGATAGTTTTTCTTGGAAACAATACATAAACACAGTTTTAAGAATGCAATTTGATGTATGTAAAAAGGGCATCTATTTTTTGACAACTGCACTAAGACCCAATTAAGTCAATTCCGGAAAAAGATTTGTAAAGAGAGATAGATACTCAATCAAGATATTAACAACATAAAACTTTTTTTTTATTATAGAGAGGATAGTAGTAATTCCCAGTTTCTTTTTTAAATCATTATAAGTTCTACAAGATCACATGCGTCAATTGCAACAGGAGCCATCCCTTTTTCTTCAATATCTGCTCGGTTTACCCTACCTTGTTTGCATTCGATGCTTTTTGCTGAAGCGCTGCAATGTTTGCTGTCAGTTGTCATGTAGTTTGCCCCGGGGCCATATCGTGACCCCCTGGTACTTGAAACATAGAGCAATGTAACCAAATGGAGAGCACAGTGTATTCAGGTGCAACTTCAGAAAAGTAGAATGGGGGGCGTGAGTATAGATGTTGGTAATTAACTGCTACCGTTTGCAGAAGTTGAAGAATTGGTTGACGTCATATTGAGACCTACGACACTTCAGTTCATTGGCATTGCTGTAATAGTAAACTACTGGCAGATTTTGATAGCCGGGACGCAGTCGCATGCTCTCTCCAGTGGTTAAGCACTCTTTGTCTTGAAACTTTGCTTTTCTAGAGGACACCGCACTAGATGTTCATTTGTTTTGTTTTGTTTTGAATAAGTTCGTAGGTTTCTGGTTATCTGAGGCTAAGTTAATTGTCTGACCTAATATGTTAGTACGATCGATATTATTGGAAGGGTAATTAATTATGCTTGTTTCAAACTTATTGTAATTGTAGGAAATGTATTTTAATAAAGGCAGTATAAAACAAAATGTGCGCTTAGTGTGAAATAAATAAACATTTGCTATAGAAGTATCATGCGGTTTCCTATGAATAATAATTTATAGTGAATACAGAACAATGATACGCAGCAAATAACCAACGTGTGAACAATAAATAAAGTAGCGCTAAGTATTGACCCATACAATACCAAGTTATTACGTATCTAAGATAAATAAACCAAGTCGAATTCAGGTCACAGCTAGATGCTAAACCGACTTGCAAAACCATATATTCACTTCTATTGTTTCCTAAATTATGGATCTTATAGCAATAAAACCAAATCAAGGACAGATAAAATTATAACCCCAACACGTAATTCCATATTAGAGCCTGTTCAACTTAAGACAAACAGAAATTTATCATAATTATAAAAGAGCAAGACAGTTCAAATAGCTTTAGGCGTCAAAAGCAGTTTCAACACTAACTATTATATTTGAATTGTATATTTATGTCAGTAGAGTTGAGAAACAAATGCACATTCGTATATAGTTTCTCCGTTCGTTAAATAAATAAATAAAGTTTTATTCGAGGGTTGGAACTAGCTTGATATCAGACGTACTCCGTTGAGACAAGATTGGGTAATACGGTAATATCGACCTTAAGCTCTTACCGCTAAAATGACTATTTGAATGCAATGTTGATAAATTAAGTTGTGCCATTCGTAGAAGTTAGGCGCCATGAATTGAGACTAAATTATCAATCTCTGAAAGTGTAGTTTGATGAATAGAAATCCTTGGGAAATAGACTAGATTATTCCATAGTCCGCTTTATACAACTAATGGTGCTTATGCAATTTTTCAATAATAAGAGGATAAAGTATTTTATATTTTTGTAGATAAAAAACGATGTATTGGAATAGTAGATTGATTTTTGATAGAGATTTTATTTTTAAATATATAAAATACAAGTGACTCCGTTCGCGTGGAAGTCGGTTTCGCAGTAAACAGTATCCTAATGTTATTCTAAAGTATAATCTATATTATTGTGCAAAATACACACTCGAGGGTCAAACAGCCCTTTTAAGAGACGCGAATTTGATGAACTTAAAACAGCTATTTGCCGAGATCTAAAGCCCTGGGGCTCTGATGATCAGTGATGGATTCAAATCAACAGTAAAATAGAAAAGCGGGCACGTACCTGGACTTTCAGCATCTAGCAATCGCCTTCACCAACGCATTGGCGAGTTAATACTTGGTTCACAACACAATTTTATGATTGATTTCACAGTAAGTAGATTTATTTGGAAGGTAAATGAATTTGCTCCGATTCTTAGTGCGTAACGTTCTCAATTGAAAATCCTCGTCAAGTGAAATGTCCCCATGACAGCACAGCAGCGCCACGGAAGGATTCAGCAACTACTCGCTGGTATCCAATAGAAATGCACGGCCCGCGGGCGCGTTCGAATGCGCAATTTCACTATTGATTGATCCATCACTCATCAATAATTCAAGGAAAAAACGCAAAAAATTTGAATGTTTTGAAAATTACGAATTTAAATATTATAGAATTACCGTTAACATGAATACGCAACATTCCGCCCACCAAAATACAACCCTTTGTATTTTCAAAACTAAGTGATATGTGAAAATAAATAATCTCTGAACTTACACTATGGCATATGAATAGAGGTGGACGAATGCTACTTATTGTTGGGAATTAATAATAATGCACGTAATGTAAGATAAGATGAATAAAACTTAACTATATTTAAATAAAACTATAATGCGTGACAAGAAACATTGTTTTAAATTATTCGTTAAGATTGGGTAAGGGGCATAGTTTGGTTAAAGGACGTATATACTCTGAATGAACTGTTCTGACAGTTGCCACACGGACGATCCCATCAGGACCGCTATGTAGCTTTACAACACGTGCCAAAGGCCAGTGTAAAGGAACTGTGTTGTCAGACTTGATTATAACCACCGAACCGATATCTAATGGCTTGCAATGTTTGTTCCACTTTGCTCTCTGAGTCAAAGTGTTAAGGTATTCTACCTTCCAACGATTCCAAAAATCTTGTATAAAACGCTGTAAGAGTTGCCAGCGTCCTAAACGAGTAATGTTAATAGACGTTAAATCTTCATCGGGAACCGATGTCAATGGCTCCAAGGTCAAGAAGTGACCTGGAGTCAATACACTTAGATCGTTAGGGTCCGAACTCAGCGGACAGAGAGGCCGCGAATTCAACATGGACTCAATCTGTACAAATACAGTCGAGAGCTCCTCAAAGGTAAGAGCCTGAGATCCAATAATACGAAAAAGGTGGGTTTTGACTGCTTTGATTTGGATCTCCCAAACTCCGCCAAAGTGTGGACTAGAAGGAGGATTAAAACGAAACTCAATGTTACTAGAATGAGCAGCATTTTCCATAAACGAAGTTAATTGGGTTTGTGCACCTACGAAGTTGGTGCCGCAATCTGAGTGTATCACACTTACTCTTCCACGTCTACCAACGAACCGTCGAAGTGCAGCTATAAAGGCGTCTGAAGAAAGATCCGAGGCAACTTCCAAGTGGACCGCTTTAGTTGTGAAACAAACGAATAAACACAGATAAGCCTTTCCTATCTTTGCGCCTCTATGTTTACCGAGCTTAATGCGAAACGGTCCCCCGTAGTCAACACCTACAATCGAAAATGCCTTTACTTCGTTGACGCGACTTGCAGGAAGGTCACTCATAAATGGTTCCAAAGGTGTAGGACGAGTACGATAACATTGAATACACTTTGATAAGCAATGACGTATTGCACGCTTAGGTGAAAGAATCCAAAACTGTTGGGACAATAAATATTGCATAGTATTGACACCGGGGTGGCAATGTTCCCGATGAATTGCCTCAATAATCAGAGACGTCAGTCTTGACGAACGAGGCAGTAAGGCAGGATATTTATGCTCAAATTCTAGTCCAGACCGTGACAAACGACCGCCCACCCTGAGAACACCTACTTGGTCGATGAATGGATTGAGTTTTCTGAACTGCTTGGGCAGCAATTTATCAGTCTGCAATTGACGAATTTCGTCCTGAAAACAAGTAGCTTGAACGTGTTTGGTTATGACTAGCAACGCATAAAGAACTTCCGAACTACTTAAAGGTAAAGTAGAGCGACGACAGTTTTATTCTTAAGATTATAAATAAAACGTAATACATAACCTACAATTCGTTGTGTTTTACGAATTGAAGAAAACTTGTTGATAAGGTTGTCGATAAAGTGAACTTCTTCCTGGACAAGAAGGGAAACGTTCCTGACTTCGGCTTCAACGACTGGATCAGGACCACCAGCAGTTAAGCTCGCAGGCCACGAATCTGGTGATTGCTTGAGCCACGAAGGACCCGCCCACCATAAGGAATTGTTAATCAACTCCACCGAAGATTGACCTCGAGATGCGATATCGGCTGGGTTGTCTTTAGTAGGGACGTGGTTCCAGCGCGTGCCTGGAATGGCATCTTGAATGTGACTCACACGATTACCTACGAATGTTTTCCATCGAGAAGAATCGGAGCGAAGCCAGGCGAGAACTACAGTGGAATCTGACCACGCGAATGTATCAGATCCAGGAATAAAAGGCAAGTAAACTTCCTTAACGAATCTAAGCAGATTTGCGAGAAGGACTGCAGCGCAAAGCTCCAGACGAGGTAATGACACTCGTTTAATCGGAGCGATACGAGACTTGCCACACAAAAACGAAATATGCACAAGACCGTCAGAGTCTATGGAACGCAAATAAATGACAGCACCATATCCCTTTTCCGAGCTATCACAGAACCCATGAATCTGACACGAATTCCTATTATGAGTGGACACATAACGAGGAATATGCAAGTGTTTGAGGAGTGGTAATTCCTTTAGGTATTGTTCCCACTGACAAACGATTTGATTTGGTGGGTTATCATCCCACCCAACTCCCTGAAGCCAGAGTTGCTGGATCAGGAATTTTGGAATGAACGTCAAGGGACAAAGAAAACTTTTTTTTGAGTGGTAGAGTCTAGCTGTAGGCTCTGTCTGCAGCGATTGCTGGGCTGACTCGACCGGTGAAATACCACCGTCGCACAGGAAACCGACGTGAAGTAGGAACGATGTTCCTGCGTTTCGTTCGGTGAGTGCGGTATCCGGTGCCCAATTTTATTTATTTATTTATATATTTTCTTAAAGGTCAGCAACACACCCCCAACACCTACAGTGTTGAGGGTAGTCATGGGCGGCGGTGATCACTTACCATCAGGTGACCCGCATGCTCGTTTGCTACCTATATTACACAAAAAAAAAAAAAAAAAAACCTAGGGGATCGTACACACGAGAGACTTCACTAAGAATCGCCCGTTTAGTGCATTTTCGATCTAGGGGGGAAACCTCAAAGAAAAAACAGTCCTCTCTGGGGTCCCACTTCAACCCTAGCACTTTAAGTGTTGATGTGTGTTCCATATCCATTGAAACACACGAGGTGAGACAATGTTCTGGAGGTAAATCCGAAAGCAATTGAGGCTTATTGCTAGCCCACTTTCGAAGCTCTAGCTTACCATGATTGAGAAGCTCAATAAGTTCGGATTTAGCCTGCTCTGCTTGTTGAAGGCTTGAACAGCCGGTGACAATGTCATCAATGTAAACGTCAGAGGAAAGAATTTGACTGGCTAATGGAAAGGGCGTACCTTCATCTACGACCAACTGATTGACAGTACGACACGCTAAGAAGGGAGATGAAGATACCCCATAAGTGACAGTAAGAAGCTCGTACTCCTGTACTGGTTCTGATTGATTAAATCTCCAGAAGATCCGTTGATAAGCACGACTGTTTTCATCAACTAAAATTTGTCGATACATTTGACGGACGTCAGAAGTGAAAACTACGTCATGCATGCGAAAACGTAGAAGGATCTCTGAAATGTTGGTTTGTAACTTTGGGCCCACGAGTTGTACGTCATTCAAGGACACACCTGAGTGCCCCTTGGCCGAGGCATCAAAGACCACTCTGAGTTTCGTCGAGGAACTATCAGGTTTAAGAACACAGTGATGTGGAATATAATACTGACCTTCACTCAAACTTTTAGCAGGAACACGAGTCATGTGACCGCTGCTACAATAATCCGCCATGAAATCTGAATATTGCTGATGCAGTACAGGGTCAGCTGTCAATCTCTTCTCTAAAGAGTAGAACCTGCGAAGAGCTACTTCACGGGACCCAGGAAAGGAAGGGCGTATATCCACTGACTTGAAAGGTAGCACAACGATGTACCTACCATCGGCCGCACGAGAATGAGTACGAACAAAATGATCTTCACACTGCTGTTCCTCAGCAGTGAATTTGTGAGAGTGGGGAATATGATCTAATTCCCACAGACGTTTTATTTCTTCAGATATAACATTCTCTCCTGAAATGAAAAATGAATTAGTGATACCAAAAGGTTCACTAACGCTCACAGTACCTAGCAAAATCCACCCGAAAATCGTATTTAATGCTGAAGGTTGATGTGGACTTCCCTGAAGTTTACCTGATAAAAGAATTGAAGTGAAAACCTCTGCTCCAAGCAAGACGTCAATCGGTCCGGGCTTGTGAGCATTTGGATCTGCAAGAGACAAGTTTTGAAGATGATGCCACGTTGATGTATCTAAGCGAGCTGAAGGCATCTTTCCGCAAATACGAGGTAAAGTAAGTGCTTCAATATTGAATAACACTTCGCTACACGTCCCTAAAGATAAGGTTACTGTACCTGTAATTGAAGCAGATGATTGACCGAGGCCACTTACACTGCTACTTATTGTCTTACGCTGGAAACCTAACACTTCGACTGCCCGTTCAGTAATGAAGTGTGATTGACTACCTGTATCAATAATTGCTCTAAAGGGCTGAAGATTACCTTCAGAGTCACGAATATGAACTATTGCTGTAGAAAGCAATACAAAAGGGCTGCCTCCTATGTTAGTAAAAACACTGACTGAGGAACCGGGCTTTTGAGGATCCCGAAGCGATAAGTTTGATTGATCCGACGCGGCTATGGTGATTTTATCCCCTTCCTGCACTTCTGGTGCGTCATTGTGAAGAAGAGTGTGGTGTCGTCGATGACACTTCTGACATTTGAAAAAGGACTTACAGTCCTTCAACTGATGCGACGGCCGTAAACAATTGAAACACCAACGGTGTGCTTTAACATAATTTATCCTGTCTTGAACAGGTTTTTGAATGAAAGCCCTACAATTAAAGATTGAGTGTGAATCGGAGCAAAATACACATTGAATTGAAGGAGAAGAAGCCGACGCTGAAGTGGGTGAAGACCTCTCGTGCTTGTGAGCTGGAGATGTCAGCGGGGGTGTAGGCTTCTCGTCCTTGAAATGCACCCTTTTGTTTGGGTCAGTGTGGGAAAGGAATGATGCAACTGGTTTCTTCGACGGTAACGACTTACCTGTATATGTCGATGACACAATACGTGACCTATTCACATTAGATTGAGATGAAAAATGAGTATCACGAACAAGTGCTTCGCATTGAGAATACAGGAATTCCTTAAGGTCCTGATATCTAGGTAGTTCCTTAGAGGCCTTAGACTGTTCAAACGAGCGACGTAGTTTAGAGTCCAACTTCGATAGTAATAGATAACACAAAACAAAATCCCAATGTTCAGTTGGAAGCGAGAGACCACTAAAAATAATCAAGTTCTCGTTAAACATGTCCAGCACGCGTCGAAACTCAAGGGGAGTATTCGATTTGATTTCTACGTTTAACATCTCGCGCCAACATGTAAAAGCTAGTTCACGACTGTCACGGTAACGTTCGACTAATGTGTTGTACGCTTGTTCATAAAACTTACCTTGCACAGGGAATTGACGAATGAGTACGAATGCATCACCCGTAAGACTGGATATTAAATAATGTATCTATTGTGTATCTGAAAGAGAACTATTCTCGTGAATGAGGGAGTTGAAGACATCGTAAAACTCCGGCCACTCTTTAATGTTTCCTGAAAATTGTGGTAAATTAATCTTAGGAAGTCTTATTTGCAAATTATTACTCGATGATTCTAGCGAAGTGTTCAATTCACTACTAGTACATGGCTTAGCAGTTAATTGCCTATGGATAGAAAGAATCTCGAAGTAGGCTTCATCAAACAATGAACGAATGTGGTCCTCTTGCTCCTCCAGCGAACTATCAATAAGAGTAAGAATGTCCTCGTGTGCACCCTCGAAGTTAGACGCGCATTTCTTTACATCTGAATAATGTGCAAGAAAGTCATGAAGTCGAGTTCCATTAGTAAGCGCAACTCGGGCTACCTCTAAAGTTTTCTTTAGTCGATTAAACGCTAAAGTGCGTTTCCGGCGTAAAGATGGTAAGTCATGAATGGTTGGAGAATCAACCTCTGCAACCTTGCATTTAGATCCCTTAGAACCCCTGCGGTGACTTTTAATCGCAAGAGACATCTCGAAATTTATTAAAAACAATTTTTTAAAACTCAAAGTTAAAAAAAATATTTTATTTTATCGATAAAAATTAACACACTTTCCCAACACTAGAATGTACTAAAAACAATTTTTTAAAACTCAAATAAAGTTAAATAAATATTTTATTTTATCGATAAAAGTTAACATACACTTTCCCAACACTAGAATGTACTTTTGTCAAAATATTAATTTGGTTGACTAAAATGTACTTGTCCCATCCCTAAACACGCAACAATAGTAAAATGAATATTTCTTGTCAAACACCCAGTTTAATTATTTTTACAGAAAATATCACACAAAATGACGGTAGATACAAATGACGCCGACCGAATGTTTTTAAGTAAAATAACTCAAGAAGAAAGATAAGTTGCAACCTAAAATTGAATAACTATCATAAAATTCTAACACCGAAAAAAAACAAATGTTGATTGCCAGAAAGTTATGTATAGTTAGGTACACAATTGTTTGAATGCAGAATCTCTTAACTAGGAAAGGTAATACGGTCAAATTTAGAATGTCGCATACAATACGATCTTACATACAAAATGCAATACCTCTTTAGCAGGACGGATTATACGGCGAAATATTTTAAAAAATATTCTTTTGCATAAAATTTAAACCTTTTCCAAAAATATTATATATAATGCGTAGACAATAAACTATAACATAGAAAGATTACTTTTCACACAAAAAACATTCATATGCCATAAAGATTTTTAACCCTTAAATTGATATTGGTATACACGGAGTACACTGATTTCAAAAAAATCTACAACATTTTTTATTTATAAATTATTAAATCTTTTTATATGGTATGACTTGAAATTTCACTAATTTTGTTAGAAACTAATTTTATCAGTGGTAGCATTTATATTAAACTGTAAAAATTAAAATTTCTGCGAAGCGGCCTGATGTGTCTGCGAACCGGTGACGTATTATTGATATTTTTAAACGATTTTTTTGGTAAATAATATTTATTTGGAATAAAATTGCATGCTGAAGAGATACGTGGGTGCCTACTATAGTTATTTTATGATAAAGTTACATAATAATGACTTTATTGGCGCGCAAGATTTTGTGTACTCCGTAAATACCATTGCCAAATAAGCAGTAAATTACACTTAACAAACTTCGGTATTCACGAAGTACATTGCCAACCTATATACATAAGTTTTTATTTATTTTGTGGTTGTATAACACCACATAAGGGGTGTTTTTATTTAAATGTTCGATTTATCTACAGTGCTTAATGTTAAGACGCTCGCACAAGATTTTAGCTTTGGTTCCGGCAGACAGGGGTAGTCGACTACCCTCAGTTGGGACATGCTGATCTCACTATCCAGGACGCCATTCAAAAGCCGAAATTATATTGTTTTCTTCAATTTTATATAAAATTAGCCCTGCGGTTTCATCCAAATGACTTTTCCCGTGGAAATGAGGCTTATTTCTGCGGGAAAAAGTATCCTAATTTCTTTTAGGGTGTCGACCTACCTTTATTCCTAATTCATCAAAATCGGTACAGCCGTTTTTACTTAAAAGTTAAACACACATACAGACAGAAAGACATACACATTCTCACATTTATAAGTAATATTATTAAGGATAATTGAATTATTTTTAATAAATAATGATAAAAATAAATAAATGAATTTTGTCGTATTCATGGCAACGTACTCCTCCAAGTACATAGATAGTTTACTCAGTAACTGGCAACGTCATTCGTGAAGTACATTCATTTTCGCGAAAACTGAAAATGTAGGATTTTTTTTTGAATTTTTTTTATGCATTTTAGGTTATAACCAATCGAGAAAGTTCAAAAAGAAAGTTAAATTTGGACTTAACTCATCTTGCCAATTTAAGGGTTAAGGATGAAAATGACAAGACGATTGTTTGAAACTACAGCGTCGACTATGATGGCGGATGCCGCGTAATAAAACTACAATGAAATTGTTACGTATTTAGTGTGAATGAGTATAAAAGGATTAAGTACGTGCCTTAAAGTTTAAAATAATATGTTTAATGACCTTTTTTGAATGAATTATGGAGAAATATACGAGAAATTCCCGGGTTTCGGCACCAAAAAGAATGTGCAAAATACACACTCGAGGGTCAAACAGCCCTTTTAAGAGACGCGAATTTGATGAACTTAAAACAGCTATTTGCCGAGATCTAAAGCCCTGGGGCTCTGATGATCAGTGATGGATTCAAATCAACAGTAAAATAGAAAAGCGGGCACGTACCTGGACTTTCAGCATCTAGCAATCGCCTTCACCAACGCATTGGCGAGTTAATACTTGGTTCACAACACAATTTTATGATTGATTTCACAGTAAGTAGATTTATTTGGAAGGTAAATGAATTTGCTCCGATTCTTAGTGCGTAACGTTCTCAATTGAAAATCCTCGTCAAGTGAAATGTCCCCATGACAGCACAGCAGCGCCACGGAAGGATTCAGCAACTACTCGCTGGTATCCAATAGAAATGCACGGCCCGCGGGCGCGTTCGAATGCGCAATTTCACTATTGATTGATCCATCACTCATCAATAATTCAAGGAAAAAACGCAAAAAATTTGAATGTTTTGAAAATTGCGAATTTAAATATTATAGAATTACCGTTAACATGAATACGCAACAATTATATTACTGCAAAGTTTCATCCAAATCCGTCCAGTAGTTTTTACGGGAAAGAGTAACAAACATCCATAATGCAAATGCAGAATTATCCGCTTTTTATTGTCTTCGTGAGAAAGGTTTATGAGGAAAATAAAGTGAGTTAAAGTTAGTAATAAAAACCTAAACAACATCGACATAATAAATAACTGATGTTTAGTTGTTAAGTTAATTGCATAGTTTTCAATCGTTTTGTACTTAATGTAAAGGTTAGGCTGGGTGTCAGTATCACAGTATCATTATTAGTCATTTTAGCAGGTTTAATTATTTATAATACAATAAAAGTGACACTTTATGTACTAATAATAATACCTCATTCGCAGTAATTTCATTTACGATCTTGGTCACTGACACTTCGACGTTAACATACGTTTTAGATAAAAACTTGACAGAATTCAATCAAATCTGCTTATTATTTTAATTTAATGGTGAATATATAGCAGAAGATTATGTGCATAATAAGCAGTGGAATTTTAATTCTGCGGTTAGTTCATACAGAAGTAATAACATAACATTTAAGTGTTTGCTTTAACGATTTGCGAGTATTACTTAATTTCTCCCATCAAAATAATTTGCCACAAATGTTATTGTTAAGCTTTCGATTAAAAGTCACAGCGAAACATATTTTGAGTAGTATCGAGAAATAAATTAAGTTATACTCGCATTATTTGAGAAATAAATAAAGTAATACTCGCAAATAAGGCTTAACATTGCCATAAACATCAGGCATGCTAAGTAAAGATATCAATTAAAAGCTTTGTATCAAGACTTTAACTATTTTATATGGTAATGCAGTAATATTTCTTACTTTAACTTACTACTAAGTCAATAATACTAAATAAATAATAAACCATTTCATTGATAGCTGTAAAGGTCTGTAGATGTTTTTTTCGCTTTTGGTTTTTAGGCATATAATTTATTAAGGAAGAATTGAATATAAAAAATAAAATATAAAACTCCAGACTAACACACAAATTATGTGGCCCTACGGTAAGCGCTTGTGTAGTAGGTACCACATAATTGGACTAGGGGAGAAACTAGTTACAGCCAGAAAAGCCAGCGGCGAAAATTGCCAATGTCGAAAAACCACGTTGACGCAATTTGTCCGACCCGGGGATCGAACGGAACCTTCCGCTTTATAGTCTGGAATAGTTACCGCTGCGCCACAGAGGTCGTCGAATCTTACTTTATATTGCTCTTATATTTAATTTAATATCATAGATAAAATTATAAATAAGCGACACGTTCCGTGTCAAATCAAGGGTAAACTATTAAGATTTATCTCATGACATCTGTGCCAATGAATGCGCGGTCTCTTCGTGACGTCACACAGCCTACAAAAATGGCGGCTGCTTATAAAGATGCGAATATTATTACCTACCAAAAAGAAATTAAAAAAAAACACTTATCTGTTTTTGTATAAGGAGAAATATATATTTTATTTAGTTTTTAGTATTTGTTGCTAAAGCGGCAACAGAAATAAATATCTTTAATATAACAACTATCTAAAAATATAACAACTGGCTAGTTTTATTACGGTTTATGAGATTATGCCTGGTGACGGACAAACGGACGGACTGCAAAGTTTTAGTAATAGGGTCCCATTTTTACCCATTGAATACGTAATCCTAAAAAAACTGTCATTTATTGTCCGTTGATTATACAATCCGTGTGGAATACCTAACATATTAAATCGTGGCTCGTAGTTGATAACAACTATTCAAATGCCTCGTCTAGTGTGTTAGATTTACGATCAAAGTTTAGTCCGACGCTTAATTGAATTTCGGAAAGGTAAATGTTCAATCTGTATGAGTTGTTAACTAGTAAAATTACCAGCAGGTCGGTGTTTATCTATCGTATTCATAACTGTGGAGTTTAACTTTTATAGGTATTGGCATATAACGTTTTTACCATAAATAGCTTTGGTACTTAATATTTTATTTGTTAAAATAATTTATTGTTTTAACCACTTTAGTGAAAGAACAACTCGTTATGCAGCTATTTTATCCAAAATTTTGAGCAATATATGGTTGAGGTTGACAAACATAACTATAATGCCGCGTGCAAATA
Source organism: Emmelina monodactyla (assembly GCA_916618145.1). Lineage (NCBI taxonomy): Eukaryota > Metazoa > Arthropoda > Insecta > Lepidoptera > Pterophoridae > Emmelina > Emmelina monodactyla. The sequence continues at coordinate 3,301,095 of OU745300.1, forward strand.
TTTTACAGGCCTTTTTTAGTACAATAGGGAATATCAAATACGTGAAATTATCGACAGAAACGAATATTTTATTATATGAGGGTTATTGTCCAATTTTTGTCGCTTAGTTTATTTTCATAATTATCAACTGAATTTAAATGATGAAAAGTTCAATTTATGTTTAAGTTTCCAAAAAAAGTATCTTATTAATATATATTCATTTAAGAAGCTTTGTTTGTTTTGTTAAAAAAACTCGTTTGTTAAGTCCATTATTCTGGAATGAATATTGGCATATTAACTTAAGTTTCAATAACTAGATAAAAAGTAAAATCTGCATATAATTAGTACTTCGTGAGAACAAAAAAATCCTTAACCTCTCACTTAAACAGTTACTAAAACCCTAAGTTAATATTGTGTTTAGATGTTCAGATCTTAAAACAACATTGGAAGACAAAGATCTCCCTGTGCAGAACAACATCTCATACAGTCCCTTTAACTGAAGACTTGTTCAATTCATATTCTCGGTCCAGCTAGCCGCCCACGAAGTACCATCATGACTATTAACTCAAACACAAAAAGTCTTAACCCATCATTATTAACAAACCAAATTAAACCTTAAAACGTGAAACTAGAGTTCCAAACAGCGCGACAGTGTTTAAAGTATGGTGCTGCGCTTAAGAATAGCAATAACAGAACAAAAATATTAAAACAATTGCATAGCATCAAGAGGGATAAGACTTGACCTTTCTCAAGGCCCCGGTGGTAGGGGAATGTGGAAAAAACGAGAAAATGTGGAATAAAATAAAGATATATTATTTCGAGACGAAAAATGTTCTGTTTTGGATTTACACCGTTGCCTTTTTGGGAATTTAAGTAAGATGATAACAATTTGATGGATTTTTAATTTGAATGCAGTTGAATCGTAAATGGTGTTAACTCATAATGTGTTATAATTGATGTGTTAAAATGAATTCAGAGTGACATTTTGGTCAAGTAAGAATAAAAAAACTGTATCAAAATAGTGAAGACACTTTGATTAATAAGACTCCAAAATTTGAAACGTTTTTAATAGCTTTTTGGATAAACGGGTACCCCGGTTAAACGTTGAAAACCATTATCCCTTCTTTAAAAAAGCCTAAAGAAATCGCTCTTTCCTTAACACCTTAATTGCTTTTATGGTTGCATGAATCCTGCAACCTCTAATTCCTTATGCAAAATCATTTAATTTTTTAACGAGATTGCAGTTTTATGGTGGAGCATGGGAAAATAAATCGACAATGTTTTTGGCAAGTCAACGATATTTTGGTTAAAATACAAAATTACTGACATTACTTTTAAACTAGAAAAAAAATATAGCAAATCTACGTGGTTTTATATAAAATAAAAGCAACTCTTAATTAAACACGCCAAATTCTGTCTTCACTCTAATAAAACCGATTAGGAATTTTAATAAGATTCGATTATAAAGCTTTACCGTGCTCGTTTCTATTTAAAAAGCCATAAAAGTATTATTTCACAATCAACAACATCATTAACGGCCTACGAAGATTTTGATTATATTTACCTACCCATGAACATTCCAATATGGAGTTCTTAATATAAAAAAACGTGTCCTATATATAGCGTGTTTGTAAATCTGGGAAGGTGACAATATTAGTGTTTGTGGTAGTCCACGTACGTACTTTTTATTGTTTATAACTACACCACTTTTATCTTTTTATTTTAAAACAAGCGAACAGATAAAAAACTACACATAGATTTTGATCATCTTCCACTTTTGAAATTGTTATTTTTACGTTAGAACCCAAGAAAAGCCGCGGTGCCACACAATTTATGTTAAAGTTAGGCAACATAGTTCACACACCGGGTAGCGCCCACTATCAATTTAATAAAGTCGTTTATTTAGGCGATAATTAACAAGGTTTCAATTAAGTTAACGCCTGTGATAATTGGAATATTTAACTATTGCGAACATTTAATGTCAAACCCTTTTTCAGTTATATTTGGTCTTAATTAAAATCGTTGTTTAGTTCAGATATTTCATTAGTTAGTTGTGATAAATTATTGCGTCTGAGGAATTTTGTTATTCAATAAAATATCTCACTTTTTAATGAGATAAGTAAACGGGAAATCTAGTCATATGATGGTAAGTGGTCACCGCCGCCCATAAACACCCACAATCACATCTGTGATGAGAGAGTGTGGTCTTTGAGAAATGGGGCATCAAATTTAAATCCTGCTAAACATATAGCATGCTAAGGATGCAAAGCAATTCATATTCTGCCTTTTACTTCGAATATCCTTAAAAGTTTGTATATTTGTAAGCTCGTTAATTAAACACGCAATAGCAACTTGACGGGATTGGATAGAACTTAGTACAAGAATAGGCTTTGACCCAAATACACACCTAAGTCACTCTTAGCCACAGTTAAAGGCTTCACTTAAATAGGTAGTAGTTTTGTAGCAAATGACATTAAAAAGGGGGGTAAAATTATAGAAACTTATTTATGATATCACTCTTAATTTAATGACATAAATAATTAAATAGTATTTTACTTATTTGTTTAATTCCGGATTACTGTTTTTGCAACCTCAACAATGCCGCCAGGACATCGCAAAACCGTCTCGTGCATAATCATGTAGCATTCATACCTTATTCATGATAGTTTTGCATTTATGCATATGCAAAGAATAAGTACATGAAATGTTACAAAACGGCTATTTCTGGGTGTTGCTGCGTTATTCCTTGACTTACTGTTCGCAAGTAGCGGGGTTAGTGTTTAATTGTTCTCTTGTAGCCGAGCCTGCAGCTATGAACGCAGTGGATGCGGAAACAGTAGGGAAAAAGGAGGAAAGTTGTGTGGGCATCTTTCATACATATTATACAGCCATAATTTAATGAAGAATTTATCTTTTTTTTTCCTTGTTTAATAGGTTTTGTCGTTATCTTTAATAGACCCTAGCCTTACAACTTTAAAAACTCAATGGTTTTAATATTTTACGGTTATAAGGTCAAAGTTGATTTGTACAATTTAAAGAGAATCTTTTCAATATATGTATAAAATAAAAAGAAATATCACAACATAGTATAAAAGAAAGTCGCTTTCTCTGTCCCTTTATCCCTATGTATACTTAAATCTTTAAAACTACGCAACGGATTTTGATGCGGTTTACATGTATAATAATATAGTACAGGGAATGGAGTTTACTCCGAATTTGACGCGTGCGAAGCCGCGCGGGAAAAAGCTAGTAAAATATATAAAAATGTGTAACATTAAAATAGATTAAAGTTAAATACATTTTTTTTCTTTTAGTCATCTTTTTATTTTCAGATTGTTAAAAACTCCCTTACCCTTCTGTTTCTCTATGTCCTGCTTGTACTTTTGTGAAGTTAGCATCATCTGAGGGCCCTTAAGGCCTGAATAATAAATTAATCTGTCTAGCAAGAGTGTAGACCAAATAATATTGTATTCACATTGGTTTTCGGAAATATATATGATTGTCGTAATAAAGCATTCGCATATATTTTACTTGTAATTTAAGTTTGTTGGCTACTTAAATAAGAATAATAATACAAGGAAGACTCTTACTATTGTTGTTATTTGTAACCAAATATGATTAACTACAGTCTAAGTGCACCGCTTCAGAATCCTTGCAACCTTTTCTATTAAGATATATATCTGCGTCTACAATTTAAAACGATATTACATCGTATATACAGCCTAATAAAATTATCATTCTAGTTGTTCCTAACACGTGCCCTCCCGTTAAGGATTGACTGGATTCAATATTCCTTAGCAATAACTTACACGACTTGCAATTTAACTTTTAGTAAGTGATTGGCATTTGTATCTTGTTTATGCTAACTACATACATTCTAATGTTTTGCTTGTAAATATAAAATACGTAAATTCATTTGATTTTTTGCAAGTATGATATTTAATTTTTATACACAAAAATTTAAGTCTATGTCAGTAGACAACATTTATTTCTATTAAATCTATTTTACACAAGTAACTTTTTAGTAGTGAATTGCTTTTAAATATTTTTTGGACTAAGGGCTGATTTTTCAATAGTCAGATAAATGCTAACTGACTGATAAGAGGTATGTTTTCATTGTCACTTCATACATATGTCAAGTATTTATGTTCGACGTGCAACAAAAACATACTAATTTTCTGTCAGATAGAATTTATCTGACTATTGAAAAACCGGCCCTAAATGCAATAAATATTAAAATAGTTAGCAAGTAAGATTCAATATTATTCTCGCATCAATTCAATACTCCAAATACGTTTAATATCCGTTATTTCATAAATCACTAGACAAATAATTAACCGAGCTAACACCGGGCGATGTCTTATTTACATTTACTTGAATCTAGCCACCGCACTACAAAATGTAGCGAGTCACGCAAATTGTAACATTGTAACAAACACCACCGTTGACTATAAATTATTGATAACAGTCTTAATGCGTTTGGATAAGGATGAATTTCGCACTTTTCGGATTTTGTAGTTATTTTTTGCTGAGTGCCAAAGTATGATCTACATATTAAAACTGAATTTTCCAAAAGGATGGTTTGAAATATATATTGACTATTGGTCAAAGCCCGGCTAACTCATAAGGAGTCCTTAAAGAAATTGTGGGAGAGTTAATTCCCTTTTAGATATTATTTTCCGGAATAATAGCGAAAATAACTAACATAGGCAATGTTCTTAAATGCCTATAAAAACACGATTGTGAAATTATTTCATTGAATTTAAACTAACGCAGTTAATACTGAATTGCTGAAACTAAACTTGAACCCGGGTAAAGTAAATCCATTATGATAACTTAATCTGCCTTTTAAGTTAAATTTATATGAAAACCACGTCGACACTACATTTATGATGTCAAAGCTAACTTCTACCGTTAGTTGCATTACCATTACAATAAATAACACCCTTTTATGTACTAAACTATCTTGAGGTAATAAAAAATATCAACACTCCAAGTAAAATAACACTTAAAGTTTAAAAAAAGTTATTTCTGAAGTTTTTCTATATGAAGAAATCTTCGAGGTAAGTTGAGTTCGTTTTAAAATATATAAATGAATTGACTTGTGAATTTAATTGTAAAAATATCTGTATATTTAATATGGCAAAACCCAACGTACAAAAATATCAGATATTTCTACGGCTCCATATTTTCTGTTAATTACTACTGCTATATTTAAAATTAGTGTTTCCTTCTTTTAGCCGTTTTACTTACTTATATGTATACAAATCATTATATTTCCTGCAAAATAAACCTATATTTATTAGTTTAGTTCTTACTTATTAGGTTTTTAACCATATTTCTTTTTAAATACAAACTGCCAACCGTAACCGAGTTCGCATTTTAAAATAGTATTTCCAGGTACTAGGAAGCCGGAGGTCAACTCCTCTATTTTTAACATTTAAAATTGGAATTAGTTCAGCGGTTCCTTCGAAATCGATTTAAATGGAAGCGGCGCACATTTTGAACTTTATTTTTATTGCATTCCAAGATGAATCATTAATCTAAATGAATTATGTGTCGCTTGGAGGCATCAAAAAAGGATTTCGTTATATTTGTCTACTTTTTATTATTAAAATATAATAAATTTTAGATTTTAAATACAAACCTTTAACTTTTGTTTTTTTTTATTAATTACTATTGGAATTTTATAAATAAGTATACAGAAAATGAAAGTTTTGTATTGAATACAAATATAATATTTACATACATTTCATGGAATGAAAAATAAAAGCTATCTTATTGATAAATCAAATAAAAGCACAAAGAGAGCTCATAAATTTTAAATTCCCGATTAGGGGAAAAACATACTAGCGTTTCTTAATAGTCGGCCGCTTTGATGTCTCCTCAATACAGTGGGTATATACTATAAAAGAATATATGAATTTAACGTTACTTTAACAAAAACAAAATGTAAAGGATATTAAAGACTTCGTTGACGATTTTATGTTTTAATCTTATCTCTTTTCGAAAACGTAAAACTATATAAAAGGTTTTAAAGGAACAATGATATCACTTGGATTGTTTGTAAGGTTAATTAAAATGGGTGCATCTGATAAAAATCGTATAACTACTCTGTTCTTACTCATAATGAAGAAATATTAGAATTGAAGCCATGGAATATACCCAATGTCTAAATATTTTAAAAGAAATTTAAAAAAAGGTTTTAAATTTTAACGTATTTAAAAAAGGTTCATCAAGAGCATGTTAAGACTGTGTTTACATTTTTAAACACTGAAAGATTCCATTTTGAGCTTAAAGTTTGCCTATTTTGCAATGAATAGGTGCTTAAATACTTCTTATCGCAATGTCCACTTGGAAGTAGATACTAAGATAAAAATAGGAACATTAAAAGGATTTTTACGATGCGGTTGTATTACGGCCAGCAGTACGATGACGTAACTATGAAAAAAGTTCTCATAATTAAATCAGTAAAAGTTAATTCAGTTATATTATGGTCGATCACTGGAATCATAATGCTTTTATTATAAAAATAAAATTCAAGCTAATATGCTGCTAAAAAATAATGGAGCATTTAAGAACTATTGATACCGTAACATTTTATGTATTAAAAAAACGATGTTTATCCTACTAATATTATAAACGTGAAAGTTTGTAAGTATGTATGGATGTTTGTTACTCTTTCATGTATAAACTACTGGACGGATTTGAATGAATAATATAAATTTTCAATCACAAATCGCACTTAAAATAACCCTTTTGAACTGGCTCTAAAGGTCAAATTGTATATCGGTATCACACCGCTCATCCTGAACCAACTGCGATAAATCTGATCCCTTATAGTCACAGTGACAGCTAATCTATGCAGCTGTTAAGCCTTTGCGAGGATCGTATGAATGAGCTAATAGTTTCTTAAAGATTCTTCCATGTAAACTGTCCAATAATAGTAGTTTATTTATAGTTACGGACGTTAATAAAACTTACACACAAGTATGTGGTTAGTGAAATGTTTAATTGATTATCGATTATTCTATACTTTTTACGAAATAAAATCTGGTGTTAAAATAAAAGGTTGATTTTTAAAAAAAAAAAACTTATTTCTTTTGGATTTTGTATTCGAAATAAATAATGCTGTAGATTATTTTAAGAGAATGACGTGTTTAAATAATGAACCGGGTTTTAATTCCATAACATAGTCCGTTTTATACAAAATTTCCAAAAAGTCATTCTAGGTAAAATTTTAATAAAACAGAAATAGATATTCGTTGAATCTATTATAAGTAAATTAATCTCATTCAATGAAAGTTAATATTTGGAACTTTAACAGAAAACAAATAAACGTAAACGGTAAAAAAACATTGGAAAAAGCACTCTTTTGTTTGTATGGTGACCATGAAATATACCCATCAACACAAGGTGGCATGACACAAAGCAGTTACTGATCAACCTTACATAAGCAATCAATGACTTATTACTGAATGATACTACCAGCATAAGCTTATTTTATTTATACGAAGTTTTTGTTTTTCACCCAACCCAAAGTAGCAATAATCATTTAATATGTAATTGGCAGTGGTAAAAAGTATACGACAGAGCTTTTTTATAGCATAATATAATAACAAATTAGATAATATTCTCACACCTCATCTTTATTAATTTTACAGCACATTTGTTAATAACATATATTACGTTGGGTGTTAAATAAAATATTTTATGGCGTTTTAGAGTAACGTTCTATCAAACGTAAATGTGATGATGATGAAGCTTTTAGAAGCCAGTTGATGGCGTTGGTACAATTCATAAGCTGAACCGAAGATAAAAAGAAAATATAGAGATATTGCAGAATCCTACTAATATTATAAACGTGAAAGTTTGTGAGTATGTATGGATGTATGGATGAATGTATGGATGTTTATTACTCTTTCACGTAAAACCTACTGGACGGATTTGGATGAAACTTTGCAGTTATATAGGTTATATATCAGAATAACACATAGGGTACTTTTTACCGCGGGAAAACTTCTTATTCCCATGGAAAACTGACTTCCACGCGAACGGAGTCGCGGGCGGCCACTAGTGAGATATAACTTATTATGGTTTTTATTTACCTAGTACTTAATTTGCAATGTAAATAATCGCACCTGAACCAACAGTTGATGTGTGAGCGATGATTTCAAGCGCCGAATATGACTTTTCAATCCTTAATAACTTTTTAAATTAGTGTACTGTTAGTGAATTTAGTTACTATTGAGGCTCCAGAATACATGGTTTCAGGCTTCGGAAGTGGTCTTTTTACACCCGTTATAATGCCAATTAAAAAAGGGCTGTTTGCATACCTAATATAAATAAGTGGCATGCAATTTGGTATTCAATAAATTCAACTTTACTATATTATTCTTTTCTGTTTTGGTTACTTTTTAAATCCTTTTTTTATCGATTTAGTTTCATGCATCCAATTATCAATTTATTTTGAAAATCTAAAATCTATTACAAAAAAAAATCGCTGCCGCTCGTTCCTTGCTCCGATTTTTTTATCTAAAAATGTTTACAACGCCCCCTCGTGGCTCGTCTTCACACCTAAAGAATTCAATTAATCTAGTCCGTACCCGTTTCAACGTCCAAGATACGTGACTGGTAATTACGAGCGTTTTTCAAAAAAAGAAATTAAAAATAAAAGCCATTTCATGTAGCTGGCCGCTTGTTTACGAAAAAAGTTTTAAAGTAACGGAGCCCACAACAATAAAGGCTGGTAGATTTAAGGCTGAAGTAGTATTTTAAATTGTTTCAAACAGAGAACAAAGTCGATAAACTTACAAGCAGTAAATTACAAACAAGATTTACGCGTTCCATTCATCATTTGAGAATTAATCTCTTCGCTGCATCGCCTAGAGATATTTCAATATTCCTTAAAAGAATCCCATTTATTCAAGGAGTGGATTCATATTTCTTCCGAAGTAACAAAGGGAATCGCAGTGACCTCTAGGGCTGCGCGTGCGGTGCAAAAAACGATGAAAAAAAAGGTTGCACGCAAATGAAAACGAAACGACTTATCCTGGCAAGGTCTCGGCAAAGAAATTGCAGTTTTTGATTACCTCGTTGCTTCGTCTGCTGAGAGACCACTTAATTTCTATGTTTTTGTTGTCACAGAAAAAAATCGTTATCTACTTTACATAATGATTAAAAAAGAACCTCGAAAAAACTCAACAGGTTTTAAACCTTATTAATTTAAACAGCGTTAAAATAATTCAACGCGCGCAGATTATAGTATCGTAAATCTTGATAGATTATGATTTATCGATCCCGACGATTTACGTTGGAAGTAATTAGCCGTGTTGATTGTTTGCTGGGATTTCCATCGTTACGCGCCCTTTTATTGCCTTTCTTAAAGGTTGTATTAAGGTAAGGGTAAGTTGGAAGTCACGCGCTCCAAAAACTGGCAAACTTCCTTTTCTTAGTAATTACGCGTGGGTAGCCGAGGGCTGCCCCCCGCGACACGCGATCTACTCATACACCCGACTCGACTGTTCCACGCCAAACTCAAAATCGAATATTCAACCGACCAACTTTTGCCATCTCCTGTCATCCTCTTATTTAACTTGGCGCGAAACTTTTGCAAATATTCAATTTGTTTTCAAACTTGGGCGATAACTTTTTGCACCCAACAAGTAATACTAACATTCTTCAAAAGTTAATTTCATGCAAATAGTGAGTATTTGAAATACGAAAGCTGCTCCGGACTATGTTAACAAAAAGTCGGGTCGACAGAACGTGCAACGAGACCGGGCTGGCGTCTATACTTCATGTGTAGGGTTCTTAGATAGGGCTAGAAGGTAGTCAGACTGGACCGTGGCGCGTCGCGAGCGGCCGGTCAACTCCCGGCGCGTTACCTTTAGTTGCCTACAGACGTACAAACACCGCGGACGTATAGACACGCTGCGCGCGGCTCCAAAACATGGACGCGAACATTCAAAAGTGAACTTAGTTGAGATTGTGAACAAATTTTGAGTGAACGCGGGGTCCCAAAGGGAAAGTGGGGGCGGGTTTAGAACTGATAACTGGATATTTCATAATTGTTGCGTGATAACAGTAAGTAGCTTTCGTAGATTTATGTTGTCTTTGTCTGAGCTTTAAGTATTTATTTTGTATTGTAGTACACTACCCGGTGCTAGATTTATGCTGTAAGTTTTCTGATACTTTGAATGCAGTTTAGTTTAGACCGTAGTTTAGTTTAGTAACATTGAGTCGTGTAGGCTGTATTGCAAGCATGATTCAGACTGTTTTGAAATCGACAAACACGTTGCCAATGAATCTATTATTTACAAAAGTTTCCTTCAATTCTATTCAAGCTTTGGTAGATCGTTTGTTTTATTGGTTTTTCCATAATTTGTTGCATTTATGGCTGCAATATATTTGTTGTTGGCTCGGGCTCTTATCGTTTATGGGATAGGGTTCAAAATTGTTTATTTTATTAAAATAAGTTAGATTACGTCTGTGAGTTTAGTAATTGCAATTTAAATGATTACAAGCGAGATACAGAGCAATTTCGTACAAGGTGATTATGTTGGATTGTGGTTTATTCTTAATTCTGATAATGGGTTTTGACACCTGGTAGTAGTTACTATGAAATTGCTTTACTATTTGTGTTACACATTTGATATGTATAATAACAAGCCCCAAGGGTACAGGTTGTGTGTATCACTTTGAAGGTGATATTAAATTGGTTGTTGAAATATTAATATACATAGTTTTTTGCCATGTGTAATAATAAATATCACATAGTAATATGTATGTAATTTATTTTTTGTATTTAATTGAAATAATATAATTTGCTTCTATTTTTTGAAAAAATATTTAATTTTAGATATCTTATTAACTATTTTTGTTTGTACTTTAACTAATTTAACAAATCTTATACTGTGCCTAACCCAAAAAACTATTTTAATCTCAAACATATTATTCCTTCTTTTTTTATGACACTTAACCCTGCCGCTCTCTTAACTTATTTCTATTCAAACATCACCCACGTAATCCAGTAAATGCATTATCTTTTAATTATTTGTTGTTTGACATTCCGTGTCAATATTGACACACCGAAACCTCGTCGTCGGTTCAAGTCATTAAACTCTTGCGCATAGAATCAGTGCGCGCGCTCCTTATTGTGACAGATCAAATAAAAATATTTTTTGTGACTTAGGTAGTTGTATAAATGTATTAAGTGGATTAAAAAACAATATTTATTGAATAAACTTAGAAAAAAATAAAATTATTAAAAAGGAATAAAAAAGGAATTAAGGCGTTTTAAAAAAAATTCAAATAAACATCATCGCAATACTTCTCTCAACAAAAATCTTGTAGGTACATTTAGCAACTCACCAATCAGCGCCCATTAAAAAAGTGTTATTCCTTTCAAAACCGCTAAAATCAATTTGCTGTTGTAACAAAACTCAAAATTAAATAAAGTAATAGTAATGTTAAATTCATTAGTAATGGTACACCATGTCTAATTCATTGTTGCACGCGGTTTTTTCCCATCGCACAAAATATCTGTGCTAAGAGCTTTTTGTCAATTTTAGTATGGTCATTGAACAATAGCGTTGTGATATAACGGTATAGATATGAGAAATGGATATGTAAAACAGAAACGTATATTTATCTGTGCCAATATATACTCATTTGATAAAAAGTTAATTACCTTATATAAGTAACTTTTTTATGTTTTCGGTAAAAAAAAAACTATAGCAGAAAAGAAAGTTAAATGTTATTTATACTTTTGTACAAGAACTCTTGTCCTTCTGTTACATCATAGCTCTATTTTAAATTTATTTTTCGCCTCACAAACACCCTACGGAAAGCCTACAAAGTAGCCGTGCTTCACCAAATTTACTTGGCTATCACGTTAGGAATTGTACAAATTCTGCGTTTCCTGGTCTGAAACAAAGGCCAACACTTTCACCGCAGCTGCCTACATGCTCTCCAGCCTTATATGCATTTTAGTGATTGCAACATCAGAACCTTACAGCAAGGCACAATGGACGCAAGTCATACGGATGTTTCGAAACACAGATTTAAAGCTCGCCAACTTTGTAAGTCATCTACACTGGAATTAGACCTGAGTTTGCTGTTCACAACACTGTTTACGGGATATTTACCTTGATAATAGTGTTTATTAGACATCCGATATTTACCATACTGAAAATATCGGATCTTCTTCTTTCGTGTGATGAATGAAAATATCAGACATGCAGACATGTGCCACGTTCACGATATAACTGACTAGTCTTAGTCTTTTTTTAGTCTTAGTAGACTGAACTTTTTTTTGTCTTGAGTTCTTATTTAATGGGAATATAGTTTTATCTTACTCGTATTAATTTAATTAAAGTTGTATTAATCATACCAAGCTTTATATCAATTATATCGTCGTATAGTTATTACATATGGTATTAAAATACGAAAACTAGCATTTAACTCCACAAATCCATTTATGTAATTGAGATTATACATCTTTTAAACTTTTGCTTGTATAATTTTACAACTTAAAGTCCGATTCCTGGGAAAACATAACGTTTTACGATGCTGAAAATACTGATGTTGCTTGAACTTGTTCGTAATTAATTCGTTTTTTACTTTTATTTTTGTGTATACATTTAAATATTTTAAAGTTATATTAGAGAAAAAATATTAAATTTAAATCATAGAATTTGTGGTTATAATGAAAAAATCTCATCGGAACAATAATCTGCGCAAGCGCACCGAAGCAACGCGTTGAACTCTCTACAAAGAAGATATACGTTTAATAGCAAATTACTTGTTATTACATAATTAAATGCAATATGTATGCAGAACACAGCAATTAAGCAATTGAAAGAAAATTAAAATGTATAAAAAACTATATGCATGAAAAAAAGACTCTTGATTACGTTAGATCGAACTGTAAATTTCTAATATGTAGAAAATTCTAATGGTATTTTCTTAGACTTTAAAGTACTTCCTTTTCAAGGCTTAATCTCTTCGTAGGCACGACGCTCGATGTAGCAGCTGTTTAGCACTAAACAATGCAAGATAAAAATCCTTATTAGTATCTATAGAGCTCTGAGATTAATTTAAAGAATCCTAAAAAGCTATCTTGGTATCGCATTATTGCGAAATCGTGAGTTCGCTGTCTTGTCGGCTACTGAACATTAGCAACCACAATTAGTTGTAATAAGAAACATTTGCAGGGCGTTCATGTTATGACTTTTAAATTGAGTTATTTAAAACAATTTTTTAATCTTCACTTACATTGTTGCATTTTTTTTATATATCTTTAAACCGATATTTACCACTTTTTTAAAACGAATGCTATAAGCAAAGTTATAATTAGGTCTTATAACTTTGTTTTTAGGTTTTTATTTCATCTTTCAACTTATGGCTTTAAATAATTTATATGTAAATGTAAATAAATAATAACACTCTTAATATACGCTAAATATCAAACATTAAGTTGTCCGCTTATTGTGATATTCACAATTTTAAGAACTAGATGTGAAATTGTGCTCAGTGAAGCACTCCAGAAAATAATGATCTCTCGTTCGTGAAACCTAGTTAAGTGTTAGATGTAGGAATAAATGAGCACTATTAACGCCATCTAGGTACTTATTTGAGTAATCAAATAGCCCGCATCGTTCGCGTAGGCCTTTAATTAAGACCTAAGTTCTAAACGTGGGTTTAAGGTCTAAGTAGTTCAGCTTGACTTTGTGGGATTCCAGATTGAGCTATAAAGATAAGGATTACAAGAAAGTTTACATACGAGCAGTTTATGTAAGTTTTTGTTCATTTGTGGGGTCTAAGTTAATAGGTTAGTTTTATTTGATTCTGTCTAAAGATGATAAAACAATCGATATAAAATAATGCTTAAATGTATGTTTAGGAGATTCGCAAAGTTCATATGAGCATATTTATGTATGAAAATACTAATGAAGTCATGTTTTGTGTATACTTAAGAATAAATGTTAATCTTTTTAAAACCGAGAACAAAATGGTAAAGCTATCTTTTGTCGGAGGCTTAACGAGCTCAAAACGATGTCGTAAGACCCTCAAATCCTTATCGACCTTTGATCTTACGCTTAAATATCCTGTTTACAAATATTGAACTCATTTCTAAGACTTTAATTCTATTGAGCGTTTCAGTTTAAGGAAAAAAAGCTTCTTACTGGCATGTTAAAGAGTGTTTAAACTGAACTTCTAATAGTATTTTTTTGATTCTTAGTCAAATGACGAATGTTATAAAGAAACAAATCATGTATTTATTTACATAATTTAAAAATAAGACCTACTGTAACACGAAGCAATAGTGCTAAACCTACTTTTCTAAGCATAATTAAACGAAAAATGAAACGCGTGCTCTTTAACTTTTAGTTATTTTAACTGTGACTTAACACAAATTAACTGAAGTTAATTCGTCTACCGGCCTACTTATGTTTATGTAACTTTTGGACACGAATTCAAACGTCGAATATAATAACTTTTTTAACGTCCTTGCCCTCTTTTTTTGTTCGTATTTTATTATTATATTTAGGTCTCTACCTCTATTGTTATGTTTTTACTTGGTCAGTAGGCATGTTTTCTAACTGGCCATTAGGTAAAGATCTAGATTTAGGTTGCAATTCGTACGTGCCTTACATTATTCATGCTACGATTGTTAACTTCGGAAATTCGTTATTTAGCTTGTGACTCATTATAGAAATTGATCGGTTACGGTGATATGGGATTGGGATTGTTATGAAATATTTGAATATTGTCATAACTTTAGTCAAGGTATTTCTAATTAAGCAAACTGTTATTTAAATGGCTTACTAACTCCACTCGATTTTATAGTTAGATCCGATTTACTTGCGTCATACAATTATATGCAATTGCTAATTGGGCTTCGAAGGTTTGAGGTAAACAATTAAATATCATAACTCCAAAAATTTAAATGTTTAATGAATATGTTACGGCTAATACCCGAAGTGCGGCTACACCTAGTTTTAGCCGGTTAGAAGTGGTTTTTATATGGAAAAATGTAAAAAAAAAATTAATCCTATGTATATAAAAACTGGCTTAAATCATGAGTCGACGGACTCCCGCTACGCGGGACTCCTTTTTCTAGGTGGTATCAAAAAAGTAACCTAACTAACCTAACCTATTGATGTTCTAACCGGCTAAAACTAGGTGTAGCCGCACTTCGGGTATTAGCCGTAACAAATACAAATAAAAAATAAAACATTATGTAGGTCTCGACTATGTTCTCCGAAAATATGCCTTTTAAATAAATATCACCGTTTAATGGCAGCGGACCGCTATTGACCGGTCTTACAAGATGTTTGATAATTCAAGCAGATGTCGCCGTGTTATGTAACTGATAACTGTAGGTAAGCATTTAATGTGGTATGTAAGATGAGACTAATTATGAACATTCTGTCAACTCGTTTAGTCTTATGATGTTAGGTATGTGTTAATTGCCAATTACGTTTTTTATTAAGTTTATTTGTAGTGTTTTAGTTTTCGTTTTGTGGAAATAAATGTATCAGTATTCTAGCTAAGGGAATACGTAACTCGAAAAGTTAGTTATTGAACTGAGTTTAAGTATTGAGAAACTAAAATATATTAAAACAAGAAAAAAGTGTATTTTAACCATACAATAATGTCTGAAACGAATTTTTATTCCGCATTATTTTGAATAACTGTCAGTTTTCAATGAAGTAATATTGTTTCTGTGAATTCTCATCTCACTCTTTGAAGTCAATTCCAAACTATTGTTGCATTACCTAACTTAACATCAAAATATAAAAAATGTATTTTCATAAAAAATTGTTTTCTTTTGTTTTAAAAGTGACATCTATACCAATGACAAAATTATTTAAAACTTAAGTAATAAAACCCCGACTATTAACAACAAGCATTAGCCCTTCATCATAGATTTGCACATTCCATTTGTGTTATCGGTCTCGTTAACTTAAATCACCTTTTTGGGGCAAAGTTAAATATTTCGTTTATATCAAACAAAATTTATTCCGAATATTATTAAGCGTGAGTATAATTAATATGCCATGTTATTATATTTTAGATAATTTATAGAAAAAACTGGGTAAGATCCAAATCTCTTTTTTCTGCAAATATCCCTCAAGGGAAAAATAAAACTTCTTTTTTTTAAGCTTATACTAAAAAAGGGTAAGCTTAACAGAACACTTATTGATATTCCAAAAATAAAATATTATTTGAAAAGCGATTCTCTTCTCACAAACTGACAAATCACATAACCAAAACAAAATAAAATCAAACAAAATAAACTGATCAAACAGCCCGCAACACTTTATATTATACTTTAACCACTCTATCACACACGTAACTCTGAAACTAGACAACACGATCGATTTTCAATAACTAATTCAAGGTTACTAAACCACTGCCTCCGTAATATTTCTATCAGTTTCTGGTAATAGCTGAAACGGCGCGACTGATAGAATCAAAATGATTCAGACGACCTTTGACCAAACAATCGCGGCGTTCCGAAAGTAGTCACGCAAGAGGGTGACTCGCTCCTTATCGATAACACTGCCAGTACTTAATAAAAATAGTGTTATTTTAGTAAAAGAGGTTTTAGTGTAGACCGACGCTTGACCTATTTAACAAACTAATAACGGTAATAACATCACGTAGCTTTGTCATAACAAAATACAACTGTCATTGATTATTCGTGTTTCAAACATCGATGTTTTGTGAACACAACATTCGGTTAACAATAATTTATATTTGTTGTCTCAATACTGTGATGTAAATGTTTCAATTAAACATATAGATGGATTGCATGGAAGAAAATCACGTAGGAGCGATTTAGAGCGATAACATCACAAGCACTGCACAATGTTGATGTTTTTATTGCGCCTCGATACACCGTGATTGCAAAACCTTGTTCACGTTTATATAAACTTATACAACGTTTCCTAGATCCCATAATTTCAACTGTAAATGATGTAAACTACATAATACGTAAGGCATTTTTACAATGACACAAAACTATGAAGATAAACCGCATTTCCAAATCCAAATAAGCCTTGTCAACATTTTCTCAAACGTCTAATGAAAAGTAAAGATTTTTAATGATTAAAAATAATATACTCAGTAATAAGCGGCGTGCCTCAAAGAAGCCATTTTTCTAAATAGTTGGACTTATAGAGATTAATTTATGAGATTAAGTATCAAGCGATTCTTTGAATAGTCGACTAAACGCGGTTTGAAAGTAAGTTTACTAAATATCGAGAATATCTCATCAATTAAATAAATAAACTGGCCTCTTAGTTTATTCCAGTTTGTAATTAAAAATGATACTAGTGGTGAGGCTAAAGCGGAGCGGAGCGAAGTTGTTTTTCTTTAAAATAATGTAATTAGTTAAAAATACTAGGCGCCCAGAAATCGCCGAAGGCATAAAAAGCAATCCTTCGTTTTCGTTCTAATTTGCGCTGTCGCATTCATCCACGAGGAAGCACTTAATACGAACAGTTTCAATAGGTTAGTTAGCTGTCAATATAAATAAACTGTAGTCGGTATCTTTCCACATACGAGTAAGTGACGGTAGTTAATTGATCTGAACCTTATCTACTGGTTAATAAATTAGTAGATTAGAAAATGCGTTCAAGCGCCGCGATTTATGTTTAGACATTCCATGTCGCGTGCTAACGTCTTGTACTTTAGATCAAACGCGAAATATCATATTGAATTGCGTAACTATATACTGGTGATTGATAGATAGCACTACTAATTATCAACGTTTATAATTTATACAATAAAAAAAAATTCAATACTAATTAATAATAATTAAATACAAAACGGGCTTTCTATACTAGATTTTGTGGGTAATGACGAAAACAAGAAACAATATGCAAATAGAGATATGATTTCTTGTTTTTCTTAAGTTTCTAGATCTTTCCCACTGTTACTTCTCCAACAGCCTAAATTTATCCTGAAAATATATTCTTGGAGGTTGTAAAAGACCGAACAATAGCTGCCATTCGATATCCGAACCGTGACTCGGATAGCCACAACCAAATACGGCCAAAGCATTTGAACCAATATGTCACACGGACCAAATCAGATATAGAACGGCAATAACGGTCGACGATACCAGTAAGTGTCGAGATTTATCGTCTTCCAGATAATTGTCTTCACGATCGAATCGCAAATTGAGATCGTGGGTGCGTGGCATAAAACCTTTTTACACGCTGTCAACGAAGACGCCAGTACAATTTGAAATTTAAACGATTTCAAATATCGATCGCGTCCTTCCGATCTAGTTTTTTGAATTCAAATTTCGATCGGTGGTTTTTCATTCTGTTTATAGTATAGTAATGGGTCATAAGTTACAGAATTAGACGTTTTTATTATGATTACTGATTTGATTAAAAGCCGGTCGATTAATGACTAAAGTTGTTTATTTGTGCGATTTGAATAACTGGATCGATTTAGGTTTCACACCTTGTTGTGAAAGAGGAAGGAATCGATCAATTTTAAATAGAATTCATTTTTTTAATTAACCGTTGCTTATATTTTTTATTTTTATTCATTTGCAAATCCAAAATCTACAAGAATGCCTAATGGTAAAACTCCTGATTACTAAACAGATAAAAAACTGGATTGGAATCGTAAAATTCAAAAACAAATGGATGTTTATGGCGAATACTGTGTCTACTGACAGATTTATTTTTTATCTACAACCAGAATGCTTAATTGGGTAGTAAATCAAACTTTTAAAGATATTTGTGTTGAATTGTCTTTGTTTGTTTGATAAGCACGAAAAAAGGTAATATATTCAAGTGTTTGAACGGCGTAGGGTTGATTTGCATTAAGTAGGTCTGAGTCGCCCTATCGTGTGTGGTCCTTGGTTGCTAGGCAACGAGTTCACTGGACGGCCTTAACTGATGGACACCGCAAGCTAATTGTTGCTGAAGAAGGCTTCTACACACTACATACATTTCTTAACGACATTCAACCGATGGACATTGTTTACCTCTTGGGGATGCTGCTTTTGCAATCGGCTTCTTCCTTCAATCATGAACGCTAACATAGCTGAGTAGGCTAGCTTAAAATATAAGTTATATTATCGAAACTACATAATTTCATGACGCATTGAAAGCTTTGATATTCAAATGACAATTTACGCATTTTTTGCGTTTTTGCCTAAGCCTTTTATTGTTTGTGCCCTTGTTATTGATAAGTAAAAATCTCAATTTTCAAATCAATACAAACTATTAAGTTAGTTAGTATCTACCTACTAAATTGTAAACATAGCTCGTTATTACGTAGGTACTTGAAGCTTGTAGACACCAATATTAAATGTCAGTGACAAAACGTTTAAAAACTTGTTGAACATTATAAAAAACAGTTCGTGGTTTAATTACTCGGTCAGTTCGTGTTAAAAAAGGTTTCGTGTAAAAAATATAGGGCAGTGGCTATTAATTAATCGATATTGTTTAGCATGAATCCAACACGTATGGTTTTCACTTAATTGCTGTGAAATTTAACTATCGGATTTGTAGTCAACGTTCTATTAAAATGACCTAGTTTATGCAATAAAATAATTTAATGCACCATGTGAACGTATGTTGGTTATATTGACCGGCAATTCAAGTCTTCACAATAGAATAATCCACAGGGAAAAAAGCTATTACGTTAGCTATTGTTTACTTGCTGCTTCGTGCTTGACTATATATAACAAAATAAAATTTCTGTTACATACTCGTATTATCATAGTTATCTCTGGAACATAAACGTTGAGAATATGTCTTTTTTTGCCTTATTATACTGCGATGGAATTTAAGACAATCTTAAAAACCAATTAAATGTCAAATATCCTAATTATTTTTTTTAATATCTGATAATATGATAGATAATGGCGCTTGTGTCTATTTTACTAGACAATTCTATTTTTAAAAGAATAAGAATGAATTGTGCTCCAACTCGGCTTAATTAGGATACAATCTAAATACAAACGTGCAAGGGCTATCGCTAGAACATTTAACGTACAGACGGCAAAAGTGATCACGTATCCATACGTACAATGTATAAAATAAAATACAATAATGTGTCAATACATCGTACGTGTTAAAAAATAATTTTATTTTTTACAATACCCTGATAGGAACTCTAATAACGCAAAACTTTTCAAGTTATTTTGCAACATTGTCCCGAAAGTGCCTACACTTATTTTACTGTCTGTACCTACGTACATTACCATAGTACAACAATTACATGCAACATTCTTTACTCGGTTTCTTCTCGCATCAAGATCGAGTTCCGAGTTTCGAGAACTCGTAGTTACCAATCTGGGGAGCTTTTGTTTTTTTCTTTTCAAGCAAAATATTCCGACTAGTTGCGTGAGAGAAATGCAAATGGAAATAAAAAAGTTTTATCGACTTTATTAAGAATAAAACACACGGTTAACTTTTAAATTCAAATTGAAGTTGTGGTAAATGGGTATTAAAAGGATTAAAATTGTGGCTATAAAAGTGTGAGACATGACGCTTTTATAAAAAAATGTGGTAAAGAAAAACATCGCTACAGGAGGGCTTACGTATCAGTACTTTTTATAGCCACTCTTAGTTTATTGCTGGTAGATTTAAATAGCACCGTTTCCCTGAGTTACGATGGGGCCCCGCTTGTTAGACATCTCCTCGGTATTTTTAACATATAAATGTATTTTATATTGGAGTTTTATTTAAACGAATTGACTGAAGTACGCCTGTACAAATAGATTCTATTACTGTTCACCTTGAAGAGCTAAAACAAGGTTTCTCTAAGTTTCTCCGTGTTTTCGTAAGTTGTCTATCAATCATTTCCCGCTGTGATTTTTTCGATTTAATTGCAAAATATGTAATAAATAAATGCAGTTTCCAATTAACACGTCACAAATAAATCGCCGAAGGTTTGAGCAGCGTGAAATTAAAAAAACAAACTATGAATGGAGTGAAACATTGGAGTTTTTCAATGGACCGATTTAATAGGTTGCCAGTGCTTGAAAAAAAAACATTGTGCGAATACCGCTGATAGAGTATCAACCGTGAAAAAGGTTTGCCAACGTGTCAAACATTTTACACAGTTTGACGGCACCGTTGCGTTTTTCTACGCCAATGTATTTTGAACGCACGAACTGCAATTTTGTCATCGACTCTACAACAATGTATCTAAATAAACAATAACACATAAAAACCTTTTCCAAAAAGGAATAAACAGTAGCGATTACGATTTGTGTAAATTTTGGCAACTTAAGTACTTTACTACTTTTGTCGAAAAAACATTGCATGCTTCTTATATAACGGAAGATAAAATACGGCAAAGTAAAATAGTCCAATGAACCCAGATGAATGGTTGTTAAAGTTACAATAAAATTAAATTGAAATGCGATTTTACACTTGTCGGGTTCGCAGCGGGAATCCGTCAAATTGAAATGGGCTGCGCCAATCGTTAAACGAGCACTATTTTGTAGACTTTTAAAGAGTTGTTAATATTTATGAGAAAATTACGCACTTCTAAAATTACATATAAGTTTCTTTACGTTCAAATATAGTGCTAAGTAATAAGTTTAGGTACCTATGTAGATTCAATTCTAACATAGTCAATCAATATTAATATACATAGTTTGTAGTAATTTTATAATACTCATTTTATAAAATGGCGTTACGTTATTTTTACCGTTATTTTGTACCGTCTTATTTCTTTTAAAGCTTTGTTATAAAAAACTACGTCCCTATTGTTGCTAATAAATTCTTTTTGTAACAAAACTGATATAATACGGATAAACGCGTGACCAAAGTTAACGTCACGCCTGGTCATAAGTACCAAGATCCCACAAATAAGAGTGACTTGAAATAATATTGTTACTGTTTCTCTCTGGTTTTTCAACTGCTTCATAAAATAATGAGGAAAAGATAAAAATATTATGTATCAAACAAAACTTTTAGTAATTATTGGTCTCAATAACTGAGAGTGATACATCTGACATTTTTTAAAGGATTCTACTTTTTTTTACTTTGATAGAGATATGTACTTACTACCAATCGATTTTTGTATAGGTACTCGTTTTACTTGAAGTTAAAGGTCATGGATAGCGAAAACTGTCCGATAGAATTATTTTAAAAATAAACGAATACATACCATATCTATGTGCCCAAGTTTAGGGAGCTATATTATCAAGTAACTAACTACATGAATTCAATTCAGATGTGCACCTAGAAACAGAAGTTCAAGTTAAATCATTTTATGCCATCGTATGGCTACATTCTATGGTAATGAAATGGTAACAAATTCCTCTACATATTGTCCATAAATCTATAAGCTAAAGGTCACTTCCTCAAACTTTCTACCACCCTAGTATAATCTAGTTCAAAGCGTGAACGTTCTGTAACACTAATAAATTATAGCGTTTATTCACAATGCAATAAGATTGCATATAACTTATGTAACTACCATAGATGTAGCCTTATTCTAAACGCCTTTTAAAGGAGTTTGCGAACAGCTGGAACAAAACGGCTACATTTAGCACTAAATGCGTGAATTTAACAGCAATAGTATAGTAATTAGGTTACGACAGTAAATTCTGCAGTAACAATGCTAAGGCAATTTAGAATTCATTACGTCAAAGCCTTTTACATTATTTAGTGCGGCTTTCAGCTAAGATGCCTATAGTAGGTATAGTTGACATATCTACATACATAGGTACCAGCCAACATTAAGAAACTTCCGGGGCTGGATTTAAACTAGAGTTTCAATAAAATAACTAACTTTAAAATAGTACGTACAATATTTTTTTGTGTATTTAATAAACCAACGACAGCCTAATGCTTTGTCGCATATATTTCAGTTTCAAATTTTTTTACATTCCATTAATAAGTAACAAAAACCTTTTTTAAACACAAAACAATGCTATCTTAATTTCCTAACCCAGCCTCAAACGAGCCGAGCCGAACCCCAATTGAAATACAAGTTTAAACCCGTTGATCATTGACCCATCATTATCCTGGGTTGCAAGGTCTAATCCCAAGGCAAGCAATTTATGCGGGTAGCTAGAGAAAATAACGCACAATACCCGGAACTCATGTTTCTGTGGAGATATGATGGAAAAATTCATGGCACAGTGGGAACGCGAGCTCCGCAATTTTATAGTGAACTTGCTGAGGGAGCGAGCGAGGTATGGAGGAAAAAATAACTAACTGTATAGGTTAAATATTATTATTATTATTATACGTATATATGTATAAAAATAAACGATATCAAATAATAATTTCATTATATGCGTTTTTATTCGTTAAGTAAAATTTATAGAGTAGTTGAAATTTTGTTTTTTTTTATTTAGAGCAGTTTTGTATAGAAGCTATAGGAACCGCGTGTAAAAGCTAGTTAGTATAAATGATTACTTAATTGTATTGCTCAAGCATGGGAGTAAGTAACCTTTTATCTAGAATGTTATGAAACGAGCTAAACTCGCAACAAACTTTAGGTCGGTATCAATTCTAGTTTAGGCGTATACCGCTGTCTTATCTCGGTTTCTAAGAGAAGCCTACACACCCCTAAGAGGCTGTGCACACAATTGTCCAGTATTTTTAGCAAAATAATATACCAAGATCGAAAAATTACGTTCCTTCGCTTTGTCAACTTTTTTGTTATAAATTGTTTAAAACACAGTTTTTGCTTAAACTGTTGCATAGTTGATGAAAAAATTGGATACAGACCTTAAAAAATGAATTTAAAAAACAATATAACGTCACTGTCCATTCTTGTAAAAAAATATACTTTATATACTTTCCAGTTAGGCGCAAAAAACATACCACTGTTTACGACAAATTCCAAAAATGATTCTTATTATCAGAACAAACAGTTCCAATTGCATTCAGCTCGTTTTAGTCTGCTTTATATAGAGCACACAAATTTCTAAACGAACTATGGTTCACTGTTTTGAAAATATGTTATTTTTTCTAAAGGTGATATGTTCCCTAATAGTAATGTACGAGTATTCTAAAGTTAAATAAAATTAAATAGATACGGAGCCCCCGTGTGCACGGGGTCTTACTGCGAATGTTCCGGTCATTACCCTGGTAATCGGTCTCTTGTAGGCAATTTCGAAAATTAGATGATCACCCATTTTAATAATAGCAACATTTTCTACAAGAATTCTTTGTTCCAGACAGGCAGGGATCGCGTAATGGTCTGCGTGTCGTGCAGGTGAAAACAAATTAACTTAAGTCTTGTAAAAATATGTAAGAACGTAATGTTGTGGCTTTTAATAATAGTTTTGGTACAGGCTTTTAGTATCATTAAAAATATCTTAAAATAAAAATAGATTAACACATTTTACAATTGTGCCTAAAGTATCGAAGGCGTAGACCAACGCAAATATTTTTTCATTATCATTTTTTTATATTTTCCTCCAAAACATATTTGTATCTATAGTTTAAAAGGTTTGTATTGGATACAGTCTGTAAGCATTTCATAATCCGCTTAACGAAATGCCTGCTCACATAGTATCCAGTACATGCCTGGCCACCATAAATGGTGAAGGTAACTTTATAAAAACCTTAAACGATTCGCATCAACTTTCTACGCGTGTGCAAAAATAACGACTCATTACGAAATAACCCCTTAAGTTACGAAATAGCTCCTACACGAGATGATCGATTAATTATTGATTATTTAATCTCAAAGTAGCCGCAGTATATTAAGAAATCTATCTGCTAAATTGAGTAAATAAAAACTTCGTTTTCATTCATTATTATGCAATACCGACACATAATTTATTATTTTACATAGAAATAAATGTCAACTAAATAATTTCAAAATTTAACTACTGTTGTACCGACTTTGAGCTTAATTTAAAGTCAGTTAAAAACAGATCGTAATTTCAATACCATATAATATCTAACTTAAGTATTAATAAAATAAACAATCACTAGACCTGACTTCACAAACTTCCGCTCAACGTTTCCAATTAGACTGAAAATGTATTCATAATATCTCAGATATAAATCTTATTGAAGTATTATGACCATAATCAGGGAAAGTTTGTCTAATAGGCGTGTGGTTAGGAAATAGGCAGTACCTATTTACACCCATTTAGTAAAGCATATTTACGGTGAAGCAAAGACATACGCTACTTTCGCTTTGGCTATTTATGTACAACTTAGCAAGATTTCATTTAGTTTTTTTTTATTAATACCTTTTTTATTTTAAATACATTTACTGATTTATTCAATTACTGTTGAAGATGTTTGTTAATGAGTGTAGTTTTAGTAGTGTATTTTAAACTTTTTGCCTCGAACTTAACGTATGTCTTCCAAAGAGGTCAAAAGGTGAAAACGCTGTGCGACCACAGCTAACAGGCATGTTATATGAACATTTACCCTGTTTTGGTCATCCTGAATTCGGTGAAATAAACCTCTTCCACTACATAACTTGACAGGCATGTTTCGTATGTCCTCAATGAGGTAACATCCTGTATACATAATGAAAGTGAACATCGTACGCCTACAATTTTTGCTTTATCGTAAAAGTCGTTCTTGATCCTATAAACGTTTGTATACTGAACAACAGTTGCAACGGCGGCTGACCGTTTTTTATGTGGTCAAAAAAACCTTTTTTTGCTGTCTACCGTACACTTACCTGAGACTTGCAGAAAGCGGTTTGCCTTCGTATATAGACTGCGCACGATTCGCATACCTACAGACCTGAGACTAATATATTGCTTTTTTTGCTTCGGGCGGATTGTAAAGGTCGATTCATATCCGTTTGGGTCGAATAGAGAGATTTGCATTTTTATTGCGGTAAAAAAATACTCTACATTTCTTTTACATTAGCTTTAAATTTGGATCTTTATTAAATCATTTAAAAATTATACTAGTTGTATGCCCTATAATTGCAATTTGCTCGAATTCAATTTTCGAGAATGTGTTGTTTTCAGTAATATTATAAAATGAAAAAAAAAATTCATATTCATCTTTCCCGCCTTTTATGCGTGATTATGATTATTATTTAAAAAATAAACTTGCTCTTTTGTATATACAGTAGGATAGAATATATTTTTTCTCAAAGTACCAGGCTTCCAGCATTACGCAAGAGGTGTTGACTTGCCAATTCCCGATACAGCTCGTATCAGATCAGCGAGTTAATTACTTGGTGCCAAGGTTTCGCTACCGAACGCGCGTGCCTTTTGCTATCTTCATCAAGTTGCTTTCAACTAGTTATTTATACTGGTAACGTGTTAATAAGGACCAAACCTTAATTAACTTAGCAATAAATAAATGGTTTTAGAACAAACACTAAAAGAATTTGACCTAAAAGTCTTTCAGTTACACGACAACGAAAAGTTTGAAAGTTGAAACATGAAATTCACTGCAAAACTTTGTCAAACTTCCGTTTAAAAGTTAGGGCGTGAATTAAAGATACAGAAGTCAAAGATTACAATTCAATTTGTAAGTCAAATTTCAACTTGTAAAAAATTGTTTGTTCTTTGTTTTAAACCCGATTAAAAAGTAAGGCGGGAAGTAATTTGTGTCTTCATTTTAGTTAAGTCTAAAAACGTAATTTGACAGTAAGCATACAACATGGATAGAACATAACGAAAAAAAGAAAAAAAAAACAAAATCAATGCAGCCACTGCTGCTCGTAAACACAACATAATCAAACTAATCTCATCACCATCGCAATATTGTTTTCTCTTCTGACTTCATTCTAGTATTTACCAATAAAGTATTTAAAAGTTAAAAAGGTTTTTGCACCTTAATGTTGCTCCACGAGTAGTATCGGCACGTAAATTTGCAGCTACCAAACGCAACGATTGCGCTACTTGTACCTACTTAGACAATAACAACTCGAGCATTAGTCGACGATTACTTACTGGATAAGTTGCGCAACTAAGTTTGTGAGGCAATTATCTTGCCTAGGTACTTAATAAGTCATTTTCAAATGACTCTAAAAGTTGACCGTTTAGTTTAAAAAGCAGTTTGTCAACGGCTAAACTAGAGCTTTTTTGTGCAGGTTAGTTATTTGATCCTTATTAAAATACATAGACTCTTATTGTATCTTAAATTATGTAATTATAACAAAAAACTTTTCTATTTATATGTAAATTTATTATAGTGCCTTTTTCATGAATTCATTCGATACCACTTATCAATCACTCTTTTTCTATGTTTTACTTAGCTACGATATTGCCATGCCACTTTTTACCTTTTTTGTAGCAAAGAGTATTTTCTCGGTTTAGGCACTAAATATCAAAGAGAGAAGAAAATAAACAGTGTGGCATTCAATTTCAGACTAAACGCGTTAGCAGAATACAAATCAGTTACCAAGCTCTGTACGTGCATACTCAAAAAATATTTCTGGCAAAAGATAAGAACTGCTCTGTTCTCATACATTACTCCACCATCAATCTTTCCGTTACATTTTGGTTCTTAACCCCCTCATCATAAGGTTGTTTGATTTACCACAACATTTCCGTTATGTTTGCCTTCATTTAGGCGAGATTTGTAAATAGAACATCCGTGTACTCGGAACAATCATTGGAAGCCATATTGGATTGGACGTCATTTCTAGTTATTGAGATATCGATCTTCTTGTGTATCGATTGAATCAATCTACCGGGCCACCTAAAATGAATCGCGATCGTGAGACGGCTGGATTATTACCCACGTCTATTTTCACGAGTAGTTGCTACACAATGCGCAAATGTATCAATCAAACGCATTTAAGTCGCAACGTATTTTGATTTCTTCTCTATTTCCTTAAGATTAAATCTTTAAAGGAAAGGTCTTGTTATTTTATCAAACATCTAAATAGTGTCACCGTTTCAAGCAAATAATTGTTTTACTTCGTCTTGATGAAAGTTGATAAAATACTTAGTTAGCTTTCGTTGTCACTTGTTGATTGTACTTAAGATTAATTGTTTTCTTTTTCTATAGACAAGGATTCAAAAAGGTCAGATTTAATCAAATGAAAATGTATTTATTTAAAGATAAAACAAAAATCTGCTTTCTAATTCGAGAGAATAAAAATTTATTGTGATTATGATCACATCACAATTGTAAGAACCTGAAACATTGCAGAAATTCATGTGTGCTCGAGGTTTTAAACGAAATTACAGTAAATATATTATTTTAAATAGAGCATTAACATGTTGCAATAGTTTGGTTCACATTAGTTTTTAAAGAACTGTTAATCAATCTGAGGGTACTTAATTTAAAAACCGTTTTTTTATTAAATTCGGTCGTTTTAAAAAATAACTTATTCAAAATTCAATTTATTATTTAAATACAATTTGTTCGATAACAAAAATTTTGTTTGATTACATGAACACATTTCCTCGATTCCATCTACACATGTCCCTTGCTAGTAAGGCTTTATACTTAAATCCTTACTAGATCACTATGTAAATGCGATCTTCTTTAAAGATAAGATTGAAGTGCTAGTTTTTAAGTCACCCACAGCTGGTCTGTTTCGTCCACCCACACTTAAAATGATCAAATTCCACGCATATTCAAGAAGAGTTTGGTCTCACTTCTTTGTCCTACTTCAAATATTATTTTCGATAGAACCACCTTGATATTTCCACATCGAGAATTTAATCTCGCGAATACTTTAAACTTGAGCACCGACAATATGCGAGCGACACGATAAGGAAAGGAGTTATGAGCTCATTTTAAGCTTTCCAGATAATAAAAACCTTGGCTGCCGAGGTATGAGGTATTTTTAGAACATGTTATGGCATTTCAGAAGCTCAAGTACCAACACAAATGCAATACACGAATGAAAATTCCAGCAACCATGTTCCTTAGGTGACAAACGCCGACCTAAAGACCTGTATCGTTTTTAACCTTCACCCACTTTCTTGATTTCTAGTAGCGATTTAATTTGCACTTTATTGTCATAGTTTCTCATAGCAGCTCCCACATCGGTTTCAATACTTAACACATGTTTTTCAATGGTCGACATAGTCATATCGGTTGTTTAATCTCATTGTTTTGCATATTCTGCGACAGGCTATGAGCTTTCGCCAGATTATCAAGCCATCTTTGAAGACAATGCTCGACGCATGCGTAATGTGTTATCTGAAATCTACTTCTTGCAACACTCTGTTCTCCTAATGAGGAACTGTGTTCCACTTCTATACTTATGTTCTAATTGTAAGTCCAAACTCGCTGAAGATGTTAGAAATTCATGTTAATTGAGCCTAATTGAAGTTTGTGTCGGAACATTTCGTCTATTTGTGTGTTTGTATGGTTTATTGACTGAGTTTCATTGTTGCAGGTGTAGGCGGATATAGAGAGTTCTATACAAAGGATGAAGAATAAGCAACGATGCGGGGTATGCTGTTTTGGCCCAGGCATTTTAAAATCAACAGGTGAGATTTCATTACTTTTACTCAACAACAGTAGACTCAGCAACTGTTGTGCCTACTGAAATAATTTACATATTAAATCGGGAGTCATAAAAAATGTAATTAAAACCGTAACACGTTGTATCGTCATTGTGCATTGAATATACACATACATGAGCTTATTTCAAAGCAACAAGACAGTTCTCATTATGCGTACACACTCACATACCATATACTCCCGTGAATCACCAAGGAATGACATCTCTCATTCGAAATAACCACCTATACACAACTACCATATTCTATAACAAATAACATTAAACCTTACGAAGGTGTATTAGAGTTGAAAATCCATTATAGTTTTCGTTAGGATCCAGCTGCATGTCTTGCCTACTTGGCACATTGTCACACTATTATCTCGCCCACGACTTTGCACGTATAATTTTCCGATTTAAATGTCCTGCCTTACGAAATGCATCTTGTAGACGGCAACAATAAATAACAGACAAATTACTTAGCCGTAGTGAAATATGTTTACACGTGCGATACTATGGTGTGTACCTACTTTATATTAATATAGCTACAGTGGTAAACAAAGAGGTTTTGCTGCAATTCCAAAAAGCTTATAGCATTTTAGCATTGATCTTTGCGGTTCTATGTCTTGTAAATATGTAGTTGTGCCGTCATTGCTAAGGCAATATGTGGTTTTGTTTGTTGGTTCATGGTTAAACATAAAGTACACAAATCGTTTCACAGTCAGTTTAACTGTAAAAAAATAGGAATTCTGTAACATGTTTTGAAATTTTGTAATAAAAAATATTGACATAGTACAAAAATACTATTAATATTGTTAATTTGGTATATTTTTTAAAGTCTGGCTAATAAAGTTTGAAGAACCACATCAATAGAGACTCAATCTTTTAGCTGAAACAATAAGTTTTGTTACCTTAATTCAGTGGCACCTGAAAAGCAACGACAAAAACATTTGACAATCGTTTAGAGAAAAACATATCAAACGTATACGCCTTAACGCTTAAATTGGTCAACCCTAATCAATATTAAGTTATTGAAAGCTCGGAGGAGCCATTCAAATCCCATTTGACGTTGGCCAACCGCAATTGTGGCGGAGTGACAATCCGTATTTCATCACCTTAAAGTGTTGTTGTATAATAGTCTTGCATATAAATCGTGGATTTAGTGCAATCATCGTATGTGTGACTAAATAATGCTTATTTAAGTGCTGTTTGGTTTGATTTAATCATGTTTTTTTTAAAATGTCGCTAATGATGGAAACTTAAAACTCTTTTTAAAAAACTGTATGTTAAAGAAAAAGACAATTTAAAAAGGAAAAGCAAAGATAAGTTTATTTACCTATGTAAAAGAAATATCCCTTAAATTACTTGGCGAAAACCGTATCTTTTGAAAATATCAAATAATTGGTTGATGGTAAGAAATAAAGATTTCAAATGCAAAATCTGCCGCAGGGCACAAGGCAAAGCTGTGTAATTAAAAACATCAATTTAATACCTCACAAACCCACAATTTAACTTCTAAAAAATAAATATTGAAGCAATATTAATAACAGTAGCCAACATTCATAAATTTAAGAAGCAATAAATCCGATTTGTTGTTTGATTATATTAATTTTGTTTTAATTTGAAATCCGCAAAATTCGGTTAGCCGTCAATATTTTAAGAAGATAAGAATCGATTATTCAAGCCTCAAAAACTTGAATAAATCTTAGCCTTCAAAATGCCTTCTTTACTATTTCATTGGAGAATTCAATTTTCTACGTGATCTTTATCTAATACCAGTCTCGTGAGTGACAAGGTCAACAAATATGTGAACAAACCTTTTTTCCTAGGTTTGGGATGGAAATCATATTGTAACAATTTGGAATAAAATCAAATGTATAGGTAGTTGAAAATATTAAAGCCCTTAGCTTTTCGAATGCACAGAAGTTAACTGTGATAGCTAAAGATTAAGATATAGGTGTGTACAGCAAAAATACTAGCAATTATCGCACTCTCAGTAAAGTATTCGTCGTAAAAATCGTTATATTTCACAAAACCAAGAGACTAAAACACATTTCTCCAACGACAGTGGTGTCGACATCAAAAATATAACTCACAAAAGTTCGTAAAAACCGAGCAATTTCCAACTGCAATTTTCGCCTTATCCCGCTTTCTACGATCCAAAAATAGCGCCACAACCACTCTTGCGCAGAATCTCTAGGCCATCCAGTCATTCTACATAATGATGGCTGATAATCGACTACATCCTTCCCGCGCCATTTGCCGCCATTAAACACATTTTGGGGTTCCCTGTAAAAATGAACAATGAACAACGACAGTTTTTAGTACCTATATGCAAAGGACTTTTAATTTTGTCACACAGACATTACTAAACTTAACTTTAGTTATTACAACACATAAAAAAGTTTACGTTTTTAATTCTATATTTTTTTACTACAAACATGTAGACAAGTTTTTAATAAAAACAATATCTGCGGTAACAGTTATTGATTTATTTCTACAGAACCCTCCAACTTTTAATTTATTCGTACAATGTTCTATTCTTTCACAAACCTTTTAAAGTATCAAAGGGTTTTTATAAGAAAAAGCATAAAATCTACAAGTTACGTAAAAGTCGTAAAAAATTAATTAAGACTGGCTTGAGTCTGCCATTAACATATTGTTTTTTGAGATTATGGGAAAGGAATAGGCCAACGCCCACTCCTTTAAAATTGATTAAATTACCTTTAATTATAGAGATTATTTATTTTATTAGTTTTCAGGCACCGTTAAAATTAATACTTTCAAAGACTAATTAATAAATATGGTCTCTAACAACGGTTGCTTGGCAAAATCTACTCTGATTTATTGTTTCAGTTAATGAGCCCAAAATATAGTTTTAACTTTTAACGGACACAATAAAAGATTCAAATATTTTGAGTATTATAAAATTTATAATTTTTATAAGAGTTACCTATACTTTCAGTTTTTTTTTTCTAACAGCAGTGCTACTGAAACAAAACCGTATTATTAAGTTTCAACTGTAGTATTATTTTATTACAATTTTCTGAATACCAAAGCACGCATCTTCCTTACTTAAAACATTATGCCTACAATGTATAATACGCAAATACCCACACATATGTCGGCACACAATAACACACAGGCTCCAGTAGGTATTTCAATTCATTAAGCCTTGAACACGACGGAGGTTTTCTACTAAATAGTCTGTCAGGCCCAGTATGTACTTGTTGAACTAAAACAAGGAGCAAACTTGAAGCAAATGTATTCTGTGTGTCTTTGTTTAAGGCTCTGTAAGGAGAGTTTGTTTTCAACTTAATTGTATGGAGTAAGAAACATTTTTTAAAATGGTATTTAATTTTTATTATATACATATTATGGAAGACGGGTAATTGACGCATATATGGGTATGTGTTATATTTTTAAAAATCTTAAATTTAAGTGCACTCTTATATTTAGTAGTTTATCTTAAAGATCAAAATTAATTTATTCGAGCCTTTAAAAATATTTATTAAGCAAATAATATAAAAGACGTTAAAGAGTCAGTAAAACTCCATTATCGATCATTTTAAACAACTAAAATACCTACATAATAATTACATAATTTAATAATAAGGTTCACATAACTGTACACCGTTTTTA
This sequence comes from Emmelina monodactyla, assembly GCA_916618145.1. NCBI lineage: Eukaryota > Metazoa > Arthropoda > Insecta > Lepidoptera > Pterophoridae > Emmelina > Emmelina monodactyla. The sequence continues at coordinate 3,334,125 of OU745300.1, forward strand.
ATAAGCTGTTTCCTTACAAAAACTGCTGAGAAGCGATACCTCCATTAACAGTTTCATAATGCGTGCTTTGTGAAGGCAACCGTACTATGGAATCTATAATAAAAACTAGGCAAATGTCTTGTTAGCTCGTAGATACTTGTTTGATATCCGGTTCTGGAATTGCAACAATAAAGCGATCACGTGGAAACGTCTACAACTGAAGACAGGTAGCGAGAAAAACGTTAAAACAAAACATATCGCTAATTCGAAGCGAAATGGCCTAACCAATTAAAAGAAAGCTCTAAAAAAACTCCGCAGTGCGTTATTGAACCTGAGAATTACATTTGACGTCAGAAAACTGAAATAGAAAATTCATCGCGTGTGCTTTCTCTTTTTTGTTATTATTTTCGCCAATACTCACTTTTATCACGCACTTGCTTGTAAGTATTGATTGCTTGAACTCCCACCTAATAATCCGAGTAGAAACTCTCGTAAAAATCGATCCGTCTGCAATTTGATTATCATTACCACGGATCGCATCTGACCATTAGGCTTAACCCGTCGAGCGTTCCCCTCAAAACGGAATAACTACACATATTCCCACACGTCTAGATCACAATCTAAGTCCACACGGTAACAGCCTCTACTGCGGGCGGCCTGTGGGCTTCTGAGGCTGACTGGTAATACGGAAGGACGTTTTAGGCAGACCACGTAGAGCCTTAACCGGTTAATCGATGTGACAAGTCCAGCTTTGCATGCGTTCCGACTAGGGCTGCCGGCGCCCCGCGGAGCTGATAAGCTGGGGATTGGGTTACGTGGGGAATTGCAAGCAGCTTAGCTTTGTCGGGTATTTTGCCCACTTTTTATTCATGTAGGTACATGTGAGTACGGTGATATGAGGTTTTGAACGGACTTAACAAGTTTTTGTTTCCAATACAAATCCGTTAAATATTGTGTATTTAAAGATTATTGCCTAAATGTATTTTGTTTTGGCATAATATTAATAAAACTAAATCATGTATTTGCTTACACATTTTTTTATATTGGTTCCTTAAAAGTTTTAAATTAGTAATTTAAATCTTTTAAGCTTTTTTAACCCGCAACTTTTAACAAACTATTCCGTTTTTTATAATATACCTACGTCCATTATTTTTTTTAGATCATTCCACACAGAACTATGAACTAAGCAGGCTACAGCTACTTTCTGATAGTTTTTAATCCTTTTAAAAATACGAAGTGAGTTTCAAAAATGAATTCTGGCATGCCAGCCCTGCGGTTCTTTCTTTGGTCGGTTAGTCAATTAAGCTCACGACTATGAAAAACGTCAGCTAAGTAGCCCACGGTTCGAAAGTAAGTTCGATCGATGACGCAACAAAATTACAGGATTACCTTACCTCTCCTTATTAAACTCACTAAGCTGATGCATAGATTGACAGATGATTAGACAGATCTTGCGAAGACGTAGCGATTTCCTACCATTTGTGGGATAATTCTCGAGATAATTCTTATAAGAACTATGTACGGAGCCAAGATTTAATGATAGATTATTAATTCGATCCGCTATTTGTCGACGACTCTCAACAAACCGAGAAATACAGTACATGTAATTTTTGTAGTATGCGCTTTTGTAATATAATAACAAGGAATTACAACACTCATTTGTTTTTCTTTATAAATTTAAAGCGATGATATTATTTTTCAGTCAGAATCAATGTTTATGTAAATATTCGTTCTGAAATTGATACAACCAATATTATATTGAAGTACAATTTCACGTTATGGAGTAAAGTGATTCAAAGTGAAACTAATCGCCGATAGAATTCTAAGGAAATCGTAACACTGGTAGACATTTACTTATTTAGTAAACAATATTTTACAGAATTCAATTAAAATATTCATTGCTATTGCAAATGGAGTACATAATTCATTAAGCTTCGTGACTATTGACGCTTATCCACCGTGTAATTGTAGTATTAGTGCTGTGTTTAATTGAAATAACATTGCTCCTTAGAAATTATGGGACAAGATTATACGTAACAACGAGAGTGGAAAATTTACATAAATACGGCTCTACGGCGGTTAAAATTATTTATAGAGCATAAAAATGTTATCTTCGAACTATGTATCTTTTAAGTCTTAATAAAGCCATTTGCATAATAAAACTATATCGGTTTTTAGTTCCATCGGCGGTTGAAGTGCAATTTCAATCTTAAGTAAATTAATGATATATTATAAAAAAAATTGTTACACAGTCACTGTGATTTAGTTAAATTCAATAAGTAGTGTTTATTGGCTTCAAGTAAAACTTATCTTTTTGAAAAAATCAATCCACATTTTCTGCAAATAAATTCTAGAAATACACGATCGTAAATCAAGGCACAGATACTTCAAATCGCAAATCCCAGATCCGATAACAACGAACATGCACACGTGTGCCTAACACAGACATCCTGCCCTCAGTGGGCTGACTTCCAAGAAATATACCCAATAATATCACAAAATACCAAGGAAGTAACCATAACTTACAACCCTTTTACTAAACCGGTAACACAAATATTGAAACAGGAACAGAAGTTAAAACCATAAATAACCGAGTTGACATGAAATTTCTAAACCATGTTTCACAATGAAACGCTAACCTTAAAATCAGAAGTGATTATTTCATAACACACTAATCCGAAATCACCGTTAGCCATTGTCTAACCGGTCTTCACGGGTATTACGATACTGACACAATTATTGCCAGTCCAAATATGAATAAACAATAACAGATAAGAATAACAATTATCATGAATAATGATTCTGGGCAAATAGTTTGACCACCATAACTCAGAGGAAGATATGCAATTATGTTAGATAGGCCAATAGTTGCAATAACAATTGAATGTTTTGGAATAATCGAGAACACAGTCGACGAAACAGATGTTCAGTCGAGCCTTCCAATTGAATGGACGAATCCATCAAATACTACGGAGCATGCGAAAACAGCCCGTCCTCTCATTAATCATAAGAATAAGGCCAATCACGACGCTGATTTGAGAATGCATTTGTTATTTCTTCAGACCCGAACACATTTACAATGCAATAAATAACACCGAAATTATTAGAATAAATTCATGGAAGAAAATCAAGGATATGAATATTATATACTTTTAATAAAATTCAAATCTATGTAAAAGTTAAACTACAAACCACATCAAAGCTATTTGAAATTGCATAATTTCAAAATACTTGATAGAGTCACACTACTTTTATATCCTGGCACCAAAAGCTTTTACGTCATCGTAATCCAAAGTTTCTGGTATCTAATACCGTCTGAGCCTCATAAAGACAAATTAGTTGACGTTTATTGTCGCAACGTGACAACAGCAAGCCGCAAACGCTGCGTTGTAGGTGTTAACGACCGATTAAACCGAGACCTGACCTCTACCCGGCGCTAAAAGTGTACTTAAAAATGTTACTAGCAATAAAATAATAGATAAAGAAAATCAAAACACAATCAAACTCACAGGTACACGTTTTCTAAAGTAAGAAACGAGGGTACAATACAGAAGTGAAACTGACGAAAGTGGCACATTTCGATAACAAGCGTATAGCCATTCAATTTAGATTCACGCGTCAAACATGCGTCAAACATGCGTCAAATCAGCCGACGTTCCCACGCCAGCGATCACAAAAACCTCCGCATTTCAAGTTATAGCACTAATCATTGCTAACGAGACCTACTCACTTAAAAACGTAGATAAATCTTAAGAAAACATCCTTTACTAATAAATTATACCAAGTTACAACGATTTGAAATTCATAGCCATCGTTTTTGGATTCAACCGACCAGGTAAAGTCATAACTGAACATAAATCGCTTTTTACATGACTCGCGTGTTGGAAACGATACCTTTAAACTTATCTTGTCATTTATGATAACATATCGATTACGTAATGGCAGCCTAGAAGTATGACCATAAAGTTTTAATATTAATATTACATCCTTCAGATATCTCGATAGATCCTTGTATTTGGTATTAAATTACTGATTTATCGTACATATATTTTTCTGTTCAAAACATTGTATCACGTTAGATTTAACGTTGAAACTCAACGTTCTTTAAGGGTTCTCGTTAGCTCGGTAATGCAAGAACAGTAGCCTTGCGGAAGCAGGCAGCTGCATAATCTAGCCCTAATTGAATGTTTCATATTTACTAATACCCCCAATAGACTTGTTATTCCGCGCACGGAACTAACAAAGCTCAAGATAGCTGATAGGCTGCGTATACGTTGGCCGAATGATAACTGACAGATTTAAAGGAGAGACCACAACGGTGCGATAAAGCGATCGTAGGAAGACGCGATTCTGTAAATGGAGAAGTTGATAGGCACACCATGTTTATAGACGAAGTTTTGTGTAAACATTGTTTTAATCTTTTTTGATAAAACAGTTTTTTTTTAAGTCAGGTACTCATACTTTTTCTAAAAAAACTGAACTTCTTTCTTATTGAATGCTCTATTTAATAACCCCAAAGTTTAACTTAAATATTTTATCATTGACGCAGATTTGACCGCAACATATTGCTCTCCTTATCTTAAATCAGTTGCCTTATTCCGACCCACTGATAGTAGATTTAAAACTTACATGACGTCATAAAGCTCCGTTGCTTACTTATGTAGTTCCCGCACTATTGCATTATGTTTGTTGCAACAGACAACACATACGTACTAGACTGACTGTATGCATTACATATTTTATATGGAGCGACCAACTTTTCTGCAATTCTGTCAGGTAAAATGCGCATGATAGAAACTCTACGTTGTTATTTGTGATATAGGTACGTTTTTTTATAGGTACGAGTATTATAATAACGATGCTAATGAACCCTATTTTTTAAGTTATTGAGAATACTTGAATGATAGCTTCTTTTCGAGTTTGATAAATCTAGTAATATCTCATTTCGCGGTTAAATGTCTATATTAGGGTAGTGCTTAGGTCATATTCTTAGAATTTCTCGGGTAAATACTGTAAAAGGGCTGACAATTCTAGCTTAATGTCTGCCACTCTAATTTTATTTTCAGCACAATAGATGTCGGCGAAGTGACATTTATTATTATAGTCGCTTTTGTTTTCAGGTTTTTTGTCTTTTTCCTTGATCTTATTAAAATAAAAAATGAAATATCACTAAATAAACTTTATAAAATAATCTCGGTAATTTACGATACCAATTGATTTCCCAAACAATTTCGAAAGCCGTTAAATGTGTTCTTGTATAAAGTTTAATTAAAACCATTACTTTTCTCCTATTTATATCAGCTTAATATAATTGGAAACGAGTCTAACACAACACCTGGACATTATGGCTACCACGCGCCACTGCCTTGCCTAATACAGACATGGCCACAAATGAACCGAGTCACACCTCTCTACACCGCCCCGGACACTCAATTTATACCTTGATTGTACTTTTGTTTACAAAACCTGATTAAATTATACCCATATTCGCCAACTTTGATCTTAACGAAGTGTTAAACTCAAAACCCGTTGTGATTTCATAAGTTTCTTATTCAGTCTAGACAAACTTAAAAAACCAACGATTTATTTACAAAAAGCAGACTGAATAAACATATGCTAATACGAACAAAAATTACCAAACAATAACATTTTTATATGTTTATTATAGTAATGTCATAAATAAAGCAATAACAATAATCGTAATAGCTTCATAATGGTAATAATATTCACTATAAAATTCTTGATGCTACGAATCGCCTCCTACACATGACATTTTTGTTTTAAACCCGTTCGTGACAAGGCAATTTAAATTGTAACGTACGCGTACGCACCTACGTAACATTAAAAGATAGATACAGTTAAAATACTTGTTAATATTAAAAACCAACAATAATAAACATTGCAATTCTTTAGTGACTTGGGTAGCAATGGTATGGTAGGTATGAGTCTGAAATTTAAATAAATAGTTTTTTTTTATTTTATTAAATAAAGTGGTTCTGTCCATTATAAGTTTAGGGTCGAGAGCCACTAATGAATCACAGCGTGTACGTGAAATGTTTACGAAGCAACAAGAAAAATCTTTATAAGTTCTGATGGTATACCAACCAGATAATAAACCTGTAGCATATCTAGGAGAGAAGGTATCTCCTAGTTGCACATGTATCCACGATAAGAATCTTATCGATAAGGCAACGTCTATAAAACTAGATCAATCAGCAGACACTCCTTAAGGAGACAATTTCATAATCCTTGTAATAAATCAATAATTTAATGCCAATTTAGCAATTAGAAAATTCACAACGTGTCTTGAATTTTATATTAAATATCAGTGTTAGTCGTTTTATTGAATGCCTAAAAAGGAAGTAGAAGTGTACTGCGGGACTCAGGTCACTTCTCACGGTATCAGAAGGTGTTTTTACGTTTAAAAAACTTAAGGAGTTAACGATTAGATGTTAGGAATACTTTAGTAGGTATCTTCTGGTAAATAATGCTAAATTTTGAAAATTATTCAGATGTTTTTTTATGTATTAGTTTTTCATAAAAAATCTATTGTTTAACATATCTAATACATCACAAAGCTATGAAAAAAATCACTCCGGAAGTCACAAAAGTAGAGTTAAACGTTAGTAAAGTACGTAACGTAACTTCGGTAATTTATCGACAATAGTCTTTGTTGTCATCGGTCATCACTAATAATAATTAATGCCCATTTTGCAATTCATTTTACGCAACACTAGTTCACCAGGGAACGATAAAAAGACAGGATCATTAACCATTGAAGAGTTTAAATGATTGCGTTAAGATGTAATGCGGTCAGAAGTTGACATGGACGTCTTGTTAGCAGAGATGAACAATACCCACGACTTAGAAATTGAGCAACCCAACTGAGTAATGAGGATCGTTAAAAATGTTTAATGTTTTAGTGGTTTTTCAAAGTCATCGGTCATTGTAAGGCAGGCCAGCGTTATAGTAGTGTTTGTTGTATGTGTATTTTATTATTGAAGTATACATTTTTAATTCATATAACTAGTTCAAAGTTCTAGCGATCTATTTTTGACTAAAAATAAACATAACTTAGTTTTTTTTGACAATTGAGTTAAATAGGTATTATCCACAAATAAAAATGGAATAATGAAACTTGTTTTTCTATCTAACTCTCCCACTTGTAACTTAATTTCGTAACACGATGATATAAAAAGCCTGCAGCCATTCGTCCACCAAATCTTTGTCACGACTGTTCCACATTTAATTTGAATGATTAGTTACGTTGACCCCGTAGTTACGGTAGGTACCAGAATGTTCTCATTACCAATTATATGATCTAGTTTTTAATTGAAATGATGATTATCAATCATCTGACAAATTAGAACGACAAAAACTAGCCTTGCTTGTTAATTATCATAAATATTTTTTTGCTTATACCGGCATGCAGTTTTTTTTAGTTTTATTTTTTTATCGCCCGCGATTCCGATCGCGTGGAAGTCGGTTTCCCGTGACATGAGAAGTTTTCCCGCGGTAAAAAGTACCCTATGTATTATTCTGATGTATAAGCTATATAACTGTAAAGTTTCATCCAAATCCGTTCAGTAGTTTTTACGTGAAAGAGTAACAAACATCCATCCATACATCTATTCATCCATACTTACAAACTCTCACGTTCATAATATTAGTAGGATAGTCTTGGTCAGTATATTTTGTTGTAAGTGGAAAATAAATTGTAATCTGATTTGCGCCGTTTAAAGAAGGTTTCTAGGGTTGGAAGGTAAGCTTCTTAGCCGCTTGACCGCAATCGCTGCTCGTCGGCAGCACTGAAGTATTCTCATCCTATTAGGGAAATTAGATGGTTGGAAGCTATTCTAATTCTGTATTAAGAACTTTGGGGTTTTCGAACTTGCAAAACTTGAAGTTTTACAGGGATTAAAAAATATGTATTAAAGTTTTGGTAGAATTCAGGTATTAGTCGTGTTAGTTTCACAATGGTTGCATTTATCTAGTCATATTTTCAACGTGTTAAAAAAATATTATTGTCGATGTCATTATATCGTCACGATTGAAACTTAATGCTATTGAAAAGCAGCAGTACACAAGAACATTCAATAAATTTTATTAAACAGGATTTTAATTAAAAAAATGATAGGTATATAAGACTTGTGGAAAATCACTCACCTGTTGCTACAGAAAATAATCCTTATAAATAGCACTGGGCCGCTCAGCAATACATCATTTGATAACTCTGATCGGATTACGTTTTTTAGGCTGTTATTCGAAAAAAATAATTTGAGAGCAAAACGACTCGTATTTTTTTTGCATAACTAGATAAAACGTGCAATAAGATTAGAAGACAGACCGTAAGTTATCGTTATGAACACAATTACACAAAAGAAAGACACAACTAATACTATGTGTCCACTAAGCTGATTTACTGGAGTCCACCTAAAGCATTTGCCTACAGTATAAAAGCTATACGGTGGACAACAGTTTCGCACGCCCGTTTCTAAAAACTCTGATAAGTTTAATTTACAAACACGTGCTGTACAGGATACTTGAAAGGATTAAAATAGTTCAGGCTCTGCAAACGTGCAGCTTGTGAGAGCGCCTGTGATTAAATAGAACTCAAAAGAGATTTATAAGTGTTTATTTCCAGTACAGAAATACAAAAGCCTTCAGAAAGAGTTCCTTTTATTTTTGTGTAGTGTCGTGATTTACTGGTGAGAGCATTTCCGTTTGAGTTACTACGCCCTTTATAAATCTTTTGATCTCAAATAACTCTATACACATATCACGATTCTGTATTTGTTATTGAGATGTGTATTAAAATGTCGTTTCCTTTCAAACAGATTCATTAAACTTTGTTACCAATAAAAGCACATAAAAATAAATCAGCTTGATTTACATAGTCCGTGAATAAGCAAATAACCTCGGATTTGGAATATGATTTCTAAATGCGATTGTTCTCTAACTAGCCTAACATAAAAGTAACCGGTAGCCTACACAATTTGTCAGTGGAGTACAAAAGATTTTCTTTAGTGAACGTAAATCATAGGCGCTGTGCCAGGCAGTATGTACCAGGCGGTCATAGATACTACAGAGGTATTTCGAAACTTTTCGTAACTTGCCCCGGTGTACAAGCTCAATGCTGCGCCTGAATGGCAGACCCTAATTAACTGTCAAGTAATTCGACGTTATTGCCATATGATCAATATTCTATTTCAAATGGTTTAAGGGTAACCACTGGTAGGTAACAGTCAACAGCATGACTCAGTAGATAAGGCTGTCTGATTAGGAGATTAAAATTGTGTTGAAACTATGTTTTGTGTCTAGAGAATAAGATTATTGAAGTCATTATTTACAACAATCAATGGTTTATTTATTTGATATTGCTCTTGTAAAACATTGAGTAAAACTAAAAAGGCTTGTCGATCGAAATTCGGATAGTCCAGAGATTCAAAAGATTTACGATAAGTTCTCCTTACAGTACCTATCTATCGACATGTAAATTTATGGTATACTCCGCTACGGTTATTAAGGAATCAGCGAAAAGATACCAAGCTTCCAGCAAAATGCTAAACGTTGCGTGAAGGGATCCGATTTTGCTCGCACGCATTAAGAGTACGTGCGATTTAGAAGTGTTACGTGTTGCTCCTAGAGTCGGATATATTGGATGAGGTGCCTTCGGTCTTATTTTATCTCGTAGTTCTCCACTTATTGGTATTTCTTTATGTACTTATGCAGAAGTATTTATATGGGTAAGTTTAACTTCAACTTTATAAGCAGTAATTTGAGCCAAAAAGTTTACCTAAAAGTCTATGTTAACTTCGACTTTCATACATACCTCACAACTCAAAACCGATTCATATGTATGGCATATATACGTGCCAATTTACAAGATGGCATACCACGTGCAGAAGGGAATACTACACTTAACGAAACGTAATACTTTTGCCTCGGGCAGTAAAGCGAGCTAACAGTACAACAGTACATAGACCGGCGCAAGAGCATGATTAGACAACAGCGATACCCATTGTCAGCACACGATCGCAACTAAAGCTGATTTACACATGCATAGTAAATAAATATCTTTCGGATACACATTATTTATTAATGCTTAAATTTTTACTTAAGTTTTATTTGAGATAGTTAAGATACGCTTCATAAAAATTTTTAACTGACTGAGCCGCCACACTACATAATATTTTTATTTTTAAAAAAAGGGCACCATGTAAAATTAGACAACTAGCACTTGGTTATAAGCGTTACCTGTATAAGATCCTTCTTTATGAAGAGAAATTAATAAATGAAATGTAATGAGCTAAAAATATAAATCTTTATATTTAAAATCATTTTTTCTAAATCTTGTTTCAAAGATCCAAAACTTTATTATGAAAGTGCCTTTACCTAAAGTACCATGGATCAAGGAAATGGACACCGAATGCACCCACTCCTCTAGCGGAACATTTCTATTGCAATGCCATGCGCAAGGGCCACCGGCAAAATGTCACCGATATAATAGAAATGTCCTTTACTGCCTGCAAGGTATTATGACGTTGACATTGACACCGAACAAAACACACCCGCAAGCCAAGTAACCAAAGCCAATTTTGAAAATTCCATGCCACTTTTATGAGGAATTTCTTAAACTTTTACACAAAAAGTCTAATCATAAAACTCTGCCACTGGGGCACTTGACTTAAAGGAATTGTCATTATTTATGGTCTCTCTAATGAGAAATACCTTCAAGAGAACGTGCCTAACAAACTTTACCGTCTCAGATACTAAGTCGTATATTAAGGACCGACCTCGATTCATTTTCAGAACTTGGAGTGTTATATAACTTAGAGCATTCTTTGTTCACCCTGAATCTAACTTCTCGATCAGAGGCAATAATAAATCTACTGGCTAAAGTTACACAATGAGATTCATGCATTCATTGGCAGGTCACTTTCTAGGTATTATATATTACGCCATAATACTTTAGGTAAGCTTTGTACAGGTTTACTGGTATGTACGAGTGTTATTTCTTATGTTGAGAATTTTGAGAGTTATTTAAAGTTATTTTATATAAAAAAAAATAACACAATACTCAAAATAACTAGTAGCTAAAATAAAAGATCCTTGATCCGACCATTGCAAATAATGGGGAATTCAACCAACTCATTCGTCCGGCAAGACCTAAGTAAATGAACCACTCAGCAAGGCTGCAAGGAATAATCAAGGAGTAGTTACATTGTATGCCCTGTGGGAACGATTACTCAATTGTCTTTCCCATGGCTATGTGTGATTGTAGCTATCGGATACATATACGTCCTCGAGAAAAACACGAAGCAGTCTCAACGATGGAGAAAGAAAAAAGAAAATACATTTGAATACAGTGATGAGGTGCCTTATTGAGTTTCGTCCAGCAAAATTGCCATATCACGTATTCAGATCGATATAAACAGCAATCTATTGAACACTGTAACAAAATAATCGTAATCGATATTCCAGAGAGGACCTCTTCCTGAATCTCGAGATATTAGTTAGAAAAATCCAAATCTATAAGACACGTTCAATAAATATTCTCCGTTTAAAATCGTTACCACTTTCAATTCCTTTTTTATCAGAAATACCATCCAGACCTCAAAAATAAAATAAAGATAAAATATTTACACTTGAGAGCAATCAACAAAAACTCTCATACATAAAGAACAATCAATCTTCGGAACTCTGAAAGGGCCTCAATCAAAACAGTGCCCAGAGAGGCCAGAAAGAGATAAAGGGTCTGATAAATCATAAAATCAAGCCCCCATTCAAAGCAGTTAATTTGGAGAAGGAAAAAAAATTTACCCTTTGCTTCGCTCCTTGAAATATTGTTAAACCATCACCGCTTGGACCTTTGAGTCGACTTGGTGTTTTTTACGTTCGATGTTCGGGTCAAAATCAGTATTTGATCTTTGATTAAGATAATAAATATGAAACTGTTAGTACTCTAAAATTTATAAATACTAATATAATATAGCCCACGTTAAACAAAATATTGTACTTTAAAAAATAGAAAAAATATGTTAAAATAGGAGAAACAAAACCTGTGAAAGAAATTATTTTTTTATTTTCTCAGCCTCAAAAACGTTGGTTGATACAAACAACCATTAAACGCGAGTTTAATCTCCAATTTGTCCGACATTGGAAAAAAATCGAAGGCACCATGTTATTTATGGCCTCATTAAAAATTCGATGATCACACCCTGTTCCCAAGACACCGTTGCCTGTTTTTTTTTAACACAGGTCCATCTTCTATCGGTTTCTTTTAAGTTTTTTTAAACCAATTTTTCTTTGTGCCAACGATTAAAATTTTTAATTGACATTTCAACACTTACACTAAACTTTTTTTTGTTTTTAAAATTGTAAAGACACGGGTTGTTAATGTCAGAGTATACTAGTTAGTTTCTTTGAAGGATTTTTCGATTAATGGGAGCAAAAGTAGATTGCAGAAAAAAGGTTTAACATTTAACGAGGGCAAAGTTAATTACTTATACCGTTTTGGCGGGATGAAATTTAGCATGAATAACGTATCATGCCTGCGCATGATTTTCGGTATTAGAGGTAAATTATGTATTGTTTATTACAGAGAATGTTATCACGGTGACTACACAGCCTTCCGGGAGTGAGGGCTCACTCGATTAACCTTTGCTCGAAACGGCAGGGCTTAACTTTGATATTACATTGGTTTCTATTTCGGAAAATGTGGCAATGTACAGTACGTGTCACTTTCATTTAGAAAAACATATGATTTTTTTCTTTATCGGTATAATGTCTGCAAAATATTAAAGTTGTATTATCACATTTTTAATCTTTAATTCATTATGTTGATAATAATATCTATAATTTATCTATAAAAATCTTTGTACAATTAGCTTGTGTCCTAAATAAACTTGATTATTAAAATCATTTAATACGATACTACAAATTTATTAAAATCCCTTAACAAGTAAATACCAGGTGAAAATTAATCATGTTTCAAATAACCCCAGCTAACCTCCTAGATAAAAGCACAAAGGGAACTGATCCTGACCTATTCTAGCTGTATTTTTCCTTGGTCAAGCTGTACGGAGGGTGATTGATCTTGGTAACATCGATCTATTGAACTTGTGTTTACTTCCCGGCCTGTAATTCAGTATTGTGTTGCGAGATCGAGGCGCGCTGGATTTATTATCGCAAGCGCATGTGGGGTACGCTGAAATTGATATTTGAAGCGGCAAGGGAGAACAGTTTTGTTTTGTGTTAGCGCGATATTGAATATCGGATACTTTTAGAGTTAAAAGAAGTTTTTTGGGTTGATTTTATCCAAAACTAGCTTTTACCTGCGCGGCTTATTATACAGTCAACATTCCTCTTGAGTCATCCGCAAAAATTGCGTAGTTTAGCAACTTTGTTTTATACCTCAAATGTAGTAATAGTCATATTGCCTGATTTTAGAATATTGATAATTTACAATCTGAAGTTTATATATAAATAAATCATCTTTCTGTCCTCTCGTCAAGAATATAAGTAAGTACTAACTAGGCAAGGCTAGAATTTAAACATTTTTCCCTACATCAAAACAATACAATTTGATTAACGGTGTCTAAACTTTACTGTATTCAATCTTAAATTAATTTCCTACATGATAGCCAATACCCATTACCTTAGCGGGTGGAGTATTTTCTGGTAAATTGATTTAAAATATGTATAAAGGCTCTTGCAACAATCTAATGCCAAAACCGTCTGCGGGTCAAAGTTTAGGTTGGAGCCAACATCATTCACGGTAAGAATGTCCGTTAGATCGTGCACTCCATATACAGGACTAAGATAGTTTTATGGTGATTTGATACTATTCACTCGTTAAGTTCAACCACAAACTTTAACGTAGTGGAACAAATCTGCCATCGCAACTCGCGGTGATAGCTAAAATATAACAGTACAGCGCCGTCGTGACATGTCAATCCTTATAAATGTGAACTTGAACTTCTGACTGGAATGTAATAAAATTATTCTAATGTTGTGCAATGTAAATACTTGTACAGTACTGTGGATAAACAGGCTTTTAAACAGCTACTTAAATACGGATAACGTAGTAACGTCCATGTATTCTAATGAAGATTTAGATACATATAAAGTTTGTGAGGATGATATCTCGGTATCAGTCGCTCATGAACAAGCTGCTGAATACGTTAGTTATGATACAACATAGTACATGTTAAACTGTGGCCTGTTAAATATTTACGAATTTGTTGGTACCGCAAGCAAACCGCAATGAAAAAACATGAGAATTTGAAGCATTTATGAAGACCTTGTTTACAGACAGCCACATTTCCAATGCTGCAACCACAACATTAAAACGACAAAAGTTGCATTTACATCAAAGCATTCCCGCGTATGTGAATATTCTTCGTATTGACACATCACGACTAATAAAAAACGCAAACAAAAGGAATAACAATGAAGCTATCACATACAGTATGCCATGTATGGACTATCGATATCCGCTGGATGTGATGTCTATGCAATTTTCCTGTTCTATCATTCCGTGTTTACACAACTTTGAACTTTGATAACTTTGCTTATAGGCTATGGTTGTGTGCAATGATTGTTGTGGTCGACCACACTGAGCATCCCCGACCATGACCTGAGGTTGTTGACCCTGCTCGTGACATTTCGATTCTATATCGATCACGACTCGAGATCGCCGGATCGAGCAATCGACTCGGTATTTTTGTACTCGCCGCTTATCAGATCGAGTGAGTACCTCGGTACCCATGGGTGGACCTGGGCTGATTCCCATTAAAATCGCTTTGAATTACCAAATAGAAGAAACGACATTGCTTTCGCATTCCGATCGTGATTTGTAGGTAAACAACGTCGAAGTCGGAAGAAATGCGGGACACAAAGAAAGTTGATTAGATCTTAATGACAAAAAACTTGAGGAATTCCGATTGATTTTTTCTTGTTATCGGGATTAAGATTATTCTGTGTTTGTTTTTCTCGAATCACGACAAACACATTCAGTTTATCCAATTACTTGACTGCGCGTGACTTTTGTCGATCGGCGAATCATCTAACAAAGCATCCCAGTTAACTCATTGCATTGTTGTTTTTTTATTATTTTTTTTACCGTTGGCTCTTTATTGGCAGGTGCCAACCGATTATACCACACCTTGGAATATCGATATTCTTTTGATGATTTAACCAATACGAAGATAAAAGAAACCGTTAAGAAAAGTTTAAGTGTAATATTGCCAAATACGTAATGATATCGTACACAAGCCATTAATAATGATCCACTAAATCATCTCTTTACATGTCGTTATTAATTTTAATGACAGACACTTCATAACACAATTCAAATTAAAGGTCTGTTAATTGCTCTGAACGTTACTTAATTTATCATCATTGTAAAAAGTTCTTTTGATTTAATCTAATAAGAAGTAACTCATCAATATGTACTTTTTGTTGTATAACCTATGATCGAAATCCTCGGTGTCGGCATATCGAGCGACGTTCAGTTTCATAGTCACTTGGAAGACAAAGCCAAATTGGCTTCTAAAAAGCTTGGAGTGCTTAACCGAGCGAGACAGTATTTCAAACCGGCCCACCGCCTTCAACTATACAAGGCACAGGTGCGGCCCCATATGGAGTACTGTTCTCACCTCTGGGCAGGAGCACCTCAATGCTTACTTCTTCCATTTGACAAGATACAACGTAGAGCGGCTCGAATCGCCGGCAACCGAGCTCTTTCTGATCGCCTCGATTCTTTGGCCCTGCGAAGAGATATATCATCTCTTTGCGTTCTGTATCGTCTATACAATGGGGAGTGTTCTGAAGAATTATTCGACCTCATACCAGCTGTACAATTCCACCACCGCACCTCCCGCCACAGATTGAAATTCTATCCCCACCACCTGGATAGCTGGCGCTCCACCACCGTCCGTTTCGGGCGGAATTTTCTGCCACGCACTACGCAGATGTGGAGTGAACTACCTGCAGCGGTATTCCCGGCTACATACAACATGGGGCTCTTCAAGTCGAGAGTATATTCCCACTACAAAGGTCGGCAACACACCCCCAACACCCACAGTGTTGCGGGTAGTCATGGGCGGCGGTGATCATTTACCACCAGGTGACCCGCATGCTCGTTTGCCCCATATAAATATAAAAAAAAAAAAACCTTCTGTAGTAATTGGTATCTGTAACTAGTTCTGTTAAGTAATTTTAGGGTACCACCTCTAGTAAAAAATATTTATTAAAGTTTTTTTTTAATTGAGACTAGACAGTCAAAATATAAGGCGGTTTTAAATGAGTAAATTATCGATCAACGCGGGTGTTTTGATAAAAAGACGACCGTATGAAATAAGTAAACGAAAAACCGTTAATTTATCATGGTTACATCACGAAGAACTATAATATATAACTATAGTTTTTAAATTCTCTACAGGTTAATAATTCGTGACTCAGATCTCCGAAGGTAGATAGAAACGAATACTCATGAAAAAGAAACAATACTATACTCGTATATCACTTGACTGCCAAAACAGAATGCAAAAGTATCGAACAATGTCAAAAGGTCAGAATCATTAATACGTAATTTATTATTATTACGTATTAAGTTCATTTCAATTTGGCCTTGAGGTTTCCAAACAATACTAATAATTTTTACCCTAATAAAAGTCAAAGTTCAGACCAAATTTATTTTTTTATATTTGAGACTATAATTTGCTTTTTTATTAAGATCCAAAAAAAATACCAAAAAAAGTTAAACATATTTCTAATCCAAAAAAAAATTGCCTTACTTATTCATTGTTTTAATTATCATGATAACAATTTTTTAATTATCAATCAAAACGATAAACTAGTAATAATCGGGATTAAAATAAAAATCATTGAAACAAATTCATTAAATTATAAAAAGATAACTAATTTTGTTTATCTGTTTCATTAAAAACGATCTTGTTTGAATTTATCTGAAACTTAAAGGTGTTTAAAGATGTTGTGTTATGAAGAGGTAGAAACTGGTAAGTCGCGCGGCGAAGCCTTAAGGATGGCATTGACGTGATTCCAATCTAAAAATTTAAGAGGATAATATCAAAATATAAACTCTATAACAAATCTTGTTATTACCAACTAGCATTTGCCCACGGCTCCGCACGCGTTCAATTGAGAGTAAAACCTCTTTCCCTACACTTACTACGTTATTATACAAATAAAACTTCCTCTCAAATGACTCTATCTATTAAAATAGTATATTTCAATACAAGTGTGGAAAGGCTGTCATTACAACGAGTTCCGACAAATGTCTACCCGAGCCGAGGCACAGCCGAAGGCGAGGGTTGACGGGCGGGACGAGTTGCAATGACGGTTCCGCACGTGTACTGAACGACTATTTTTAATACAGTTGCGAAAAAATAAAGCAACTTAATAAAATGTAAAATTTGGATTGTAAATGTCGAAATTACTCATTTTGAAAATAGCGCCATTTTTTCTTCACCCATTTGGTAGGCAAAGGTTACTATGCCCATACAGCCAAGTCTTCAGTAGTTTTTTTTATTGATATGAAATGAAAATGAAATTTAATGAGATAAAATGAAATGAAACCAACCACACTAATTCAATCAAATCATTAAATCTGATATCGAAACAAACTAATAGTTTATTTTAGAAATAGGTATACCTACGCTACGTAAGTCGTAAGTATTAACATGAATCATAAAAATCTTTGTTTTTTTTTTGCAAAAACTTCATGATTGGTTATTTTTTCTTTTTAATAGACATTATTTTGACAGTTGGGAAAGAGAACGCACGAGTGCGGGAAAGGTAAAAAAAAAGCACGCGTGTGTAATAGCCCACATCCCGAACGCTATACGTCCCTGCAATACGCCACTTTTTGAGCAACTGTATTAAAAAAACACTTCCCAGTATGGCCAATTCTGCAATTTTCATGAAGGTGATCACCAAACCAGCCTAGAATCAAGATCAAACCATGAACCTACGCCATCAACAACTTTCGTCATCAATATTTGCACTGCAAAGCTAATAGACCTTTGAATCATCTCTCTTTAAATTTATTCAAGGTCTAACGTGTAAACCCTCAACGGGTATTTTTTTCTTGTTTAAGATCCTCTGATATGATTTGTCTTAAAATAATCCTTTACTTAAGGTAAAACTCTCTAACACTTATTCATTTTACCTGACTAGTAAACTGACTAGAGTATAGATTAAAAAAAATACGAACCAAAAAGGTATAGGCGTTTGCAGATGCTATCACTTCGCCAACGATTTTGTTATTTTGAGAAGTTTGAGAATTGACGAATTGGTCTTCCCCAGCCTTGATTCTGGCTGCTATTCCAACTATTATTCCAACTGCCAATGGTAATGGATGACAGGCGTTACGGTTCCTAGTTGGGCCACTTTACCGTCAACGGCCAAGGCCAAAATAGCAACACAGGTAAAACTTAAAACACGCATTTTTTATCATGTTTAGAAAAACTATTCCTACTTATATACAAATAGGTTTTCTAATCAAATCTTATCTTATACATTTACTTATAAATCGTGATGAATTATTATGAACTAGTAGCCACTCGCGACTTCGTCCGCGTGGAAACCCTTTATCATAACGTGACAATTTTGTAAAAATAAGAAATAGGTAGCTACTACAGTTTTGGCTACTCTCTTAAGATATATGCTTTTTTGTAGGTATATCCTTACTTAATATAAATATAAAAATGTGTATGTCTGTCTGTCTCTCTGTCGGTTCTGCTTTCACATTAAAATGGCTTAACTGATTGTAAATAATTTTGGAATAGAGATAGTTAGATACCACGGATTTGGATGAAACTTTACAGTAATATAGGTTATACATCAGAATAAATATAGGGTATTTTCTTCCACCGTTCTTCCAAACCGTCTTCCACGCGAACGGAGTCACGGGCGGCTACTAGAATATTTATCAATTGTAGCCTATTGTTATTCCAATGTATAAGCTATATTATTGTAAAATTACATTAAAAGCCATTCGGTAGTTTTTACTTAAAAGTGTAACAAACATCCATACATCCATACTATAAGGGAACAATATTTATTGGGCTTTAGATTAAACATCTCTTTAATTAATATGAATTAGTAGAAAATACAACATTTAGCCGCCATTAGATTCAATACAAATCCGCGCCCAACGGCAGTAACGCCAACCAGTGATGTCCATCGAATGCTAGGGATGTCCAGTTACCGATTACTTTTGTTTTACCGCTAACAATACATACTTACAAACTTTCACGTTTATAATATTAGTAGGATCTAATGATTGGTATTTATTTATTTTAATTTTCTTTCATCTAGGTTATACCTTAAGTATAATGACGTAGGCTTAATTGACAGTTTAAATAAAAATTATAAGTTTGTAAAATATACGAAATGTAAAACAAACTTTTCTGTAAAAATGGTAGGTTTAAATTTAAAACTTTAACCTTCCCAATTAGGTTTTAGATAAACGAATAGAAAAACTAGACAATTGTATAACCTTAAACTGCCATAAAATCATAGAAACACAAGTAACTTTGATTGAGTTGTTTAAAAAACAGTTATTTAAAAATAAATGATTTTGCTTTTGAATGCATTATGAACTACATAATAGAAAAATAATTTATAGCAAAATATCAAGGAGTAGCCGATAACAATAACTAAACAAGATGTTATATTGTGTTTGCTATTAATGCAATCGGTAAGCATGCTGACAGTAGGGTGGCCACTAACTACCCTACAGCAACCACGACAGAGTTCTTAAAAGGCAGATCCTAAAAAAACTCTGATACTAGACAGATGAATATGTGCTGCAAAGTGCATATTCATCAGCCAAAGGAAGAATAAGCAAGTTTATTTATGGTGTTAGACTGTATGTAGGTGAGCTGATGGACTATCACGTTGCTATTATTGATAATTTTGTGTATAAAATAGCAACAATAAAAGTTGAACCAACCTGTAGTCTTTATTTTGCTCATGACGGAGTATATAGCAACAAACATTACACAGTAAAAAATTATTTATGAAAAAATCTGCCTTTTTTTGACATTATTATTGTAATTATCAAGATTACTTATGTGTTTTTAAAATTATCAAGCAAATTGATAAGCTGGTGATAGTCGGGATTAAAATTAAAATCATCGAAACATAAAATTTTAAGAAGATAATTAATTTTATTTATCTGTTCAAAAAAACAAAGATTCGTCTGCAACTGTAAGGTGTTTAGAGATGTTGTGTGATGAAGGAGTAGAAACTGGTAACTCGAGCGAAGCCTGAAGGGTAGCCAAGGTGACATGCGTCCTTTGCTGCAAATGACGTGACTCCAATCTGAAAATATAAAAGGATATCAATATACTAGTTTTTCTCAAAAACAGGTCCTGATGTTATAATAAAAGAAGTGCAGAGTGAAAGTATTACCAAAGTGCATTTGTCCCTTACTTCAAGTGTCAGAACTAGCTTTTTATATAAATTATTTTATCGAAGATATTTCACTATTGACCATACTCTTATATTCCATTCTTTGGTCTTCATAGTAAATGCAACTACTTTCTTTAATTTCACAAACCAAACCCGTTCAAGTTTTATTTAATTTTCCTTACCAGGATATTTTGGTTGCCCTGGTTCAAGATCAAAGGTCCACCGGAGTCTCCTCCACAGACTCCAACATATCCTGATCCACTGGTGCATATGTTGCTCGTCCGGACGAAGGTTCCGAACGACTGGACACACTCCGCGTTGGAGATCACACGCACGTTGACGTGACGCTTCACGGTATTTGCAGATACACCTACCTCCACTGGGAGTAGAAAAAAATATATTAAACGATACAAAGAGGTATTCTCTAAACTATTGTATAGTACACTTACAGTCAGTTGTTTTTCCATAACCAGCAGCAACTGCCCATTGTCCGTCAAATGTATTGGAGAGTTGATTACTGCTGGGTAGATTGATCGGTTGGATGGCAGCTAAAATAGTACGATAAATATTTTAGAAAGTCTAAATTTAAATATTTGCCCCAAATTTCAGAGCTATTGCATTAAAGTTATCGCACATACTCGTATGTAAATCATTCAGTCATTACTCACCTGTAAAACTCACGCTGTTCGGAAGGTAAATGACAGCCACATCATCCGATATTGTCTGAGGACTATATTGAGGATGGGTGTACACCTGTGAAGTAGCAATCCTGGTGCCGTAATAGAACAAGTAATCACTTCCCAGTACAACCTCGAACTGGCGAGCTTGGTTCTGTCCATCGTACCAGCAGTGGGCTGCTGTGACCAGGCGGTTGCTGGACAGCAGTGAGGAGCCACACGCTGATTGACCAGCAGTGTTCACGAAGGTGATCACCAAACCAGCCTAGAATTATGAACATACCATGAGCCTAACGCCATCAGAAACTATCGTCATCATTGTTTAAACTGCAAAGCTTATGGACTTAGAAATCATTTTTCCTTAAATGTAATTAAGGCCTAACGAGTAAACGCTCAATGAGTATTTTTTATCTGATTTAAGATTATCTGATATGATTTGTCATAAATAATCCTTGATTTAAGATAAAAACTAACACTTTTTCATTTTGCCTGGCTCATAGAAACTGACTAGACTATAGATTCAAATAAAATACTTACCAAAAAGGGATAGGCATTTGTAGGTGCTACTGCTCCGCCAACGATTCTGTTATTGTCAGGAGTTTGAGAATTGAACAGCTGGTCTTCCTCAGCTTTGATACTGGCTGCTAATGGTATTCCAACTGCTTCATGGTAATGGATGACAGGCGTTACTGTTCCTAGTTGGACCACTTTACCTTCAACGGCCAAGGCCAAAATGGCCACACAGGCAAAAATTAAAACACGCATTTTAATTTTTCTATTATTTTACGAAACCCACTTACTTATATAGGACGGGTTTTTTTCTTATCAAATCTTATCTCTTTCAATCACTTATAAGTCGTGATTAATTATATGTGATTGAAAACAAATTGTAGTGATTTTTTTATAATTTTCTTTCATAAAATATCGTAAGTATATTGACGTAGACCTAATTGATGGTTTAAATACATTTTTTAAGGTTGTAAGGGACACAAAAAATCTCTAAAAATGGGAGGTTAAATAATTTAAATAATTCCACTATTAAATATAGATACAGGATAAACTTATAGCCCATAAAAATACAAGTAATTAAACTGTAAAACTTTTAACATGCATCAAGTCGTTAAGTGTCTTTGATTCATATATTTAAAAAACACTTGTTATAAATAAATAAATCGTGACATGCCATTATCAACAAAACAAAAGACGATCAATTGCAAAATATTAAGTAGAAGCCCATAACAATAACTGAACAAGATGTTATACTGTGTTTGCTGTTGATGCAAACAATGCAATCGGTAAGCATGTTTCTTTACGATTTTAGACTATAAGTGATGTTAAGATAATGGTCTGAGCAAAACATAATACGATGTTAAACATTAACGAACAAATACAATGGGATTTACAATCAAGCAAAAATAAATGTTTGACCAGTCTGTAATTATTGTATAGTATTGTGCTTATCATAAGTGCATATTGCAATAACCAATGCCAAATAAAACCAATTTTATGAAATTTCGTTTTTGACAAATATATTTCAACTTAACTTGAAAATATAAAGAATCCATTATCAAGAAAGTACTACTTCTTATCCACTTAAATGTTGAAACAAAATGTTTCAACCGCATACATAGTAGTCTCTACAAGATGGGCTCTACCAGTCCCGCCCACATGATCTACTATTTCAACACCGTAGTATCTCGTAAATTATAATTTTAAAACTTGTAATGTTGCAACACTGCCCTTACAATGTTGACACCATAATTTAAAAAACCCAATAATAAATATTTCCTCGAAATATAACTCTAAAATATTATGGCTTTAAAAACGTTTAGAATTTACCTAATTGCTTTTATTTTGAGTATACTAAATTACGTCGAGTCGTAAAAATCTCTGAATATTTATAATATGTAGTAAAAAAATTTATTATCACAGTTTTAACACCTCTAACATGAGAGGTTTTGGTTTTAATCTCGACTTATTCATATGGTTTTAAAGATTTGTAAATAGGCAGTTTTGCATTAAAACAACACCCAGCTTTAGTAACCAAAACCAGAATCTATTTACTCTGGCAGTTCTATTATCAAGATTTTAAATATTGCGAATAAACTTAACTCCAGGCTAAATAAATTTTAAACGTACATAATATATTGTTAATTTCTATTCAAACGAAACGCTGTTTAATCAAAGTCTTATTCAATAATTGCAATTTACAATAGCTAGTACACGGTTTATTATTAGCACAGAAATATACCTTATGGGTACTAACTAAACGTGTACAAGATAGGTATGTATATGTCTTGCGGCGAGGTAACCGACCACTACGAAGGGTAGTTCCTGTCTTGAACTTTATACTGTTCATTATACACTTTGTTGTACCGTAAACTAATTATGATCTGTAGGGTTGGACCTTGATAAGATTGTAAAAATATACATGTTTTTTTCATGTATATAATTAAATAAAAACACATCTTCAACACAAAGCTCTCATGCTTATAATGCAAATTTAATTTCCGTAGGTATTGTATAATAAATGATTTTAATGAATAAGTGATGTGTTCGTATAATAATAGAGAATATTTTATAAGTATTATACAAAAAAAACTTTCTCTCTTCATTGATGAGGCATGAAAGACACATTGTATTTTTATTTATGCAAATCGATCAAAAACTTGAATTAATTATTATAAAGGAACTTGATGCTGTCATGGGTTTCATGAACTACAACGAAGACAATGAATTAT
The DNA here is from genome assembly GCA_916618145.1 of Emmelina monodactyla. Classification (NCBI taxonomy): domain Eukaryota; kingdom Metazoa; phylum Arthropoda; class Insecta; order Lepidoptera; family Pterophoridae; genus Emmelina; species Emmelina monodactyla. The sequence continues at coordinate 3,357,967 of OU745300.1, forward strand.
AACTGATACAGGATGTCTCACATCACAACCGCTTAAGCAAAAATATTAAATCATGGTTCTCTAACGAAACAGCGCGAATCTCATTGTATAGCTCACTGATTGTGCATTACGATGACAGCAATAGCATTTTTGATAAAAGCAATTTATTCCTATTGCACAATTGCTTATCCTTTATTGTCCTTTGTTCATTTCCAGCAAAAACGTTGATAATGCAACATTACTACAAGTGCGCACTTAGCTTCTGAATACTGCAGAAAATTTGATTACATAAACAGAAATACCGTGACCTAAAATGTATAACATCATAATGGGTGAAATCTCAACAGCTTGTCAGTCAAATTTCTACGCAGCCACAATACTTGTCACTAACGTCCAACTTGCAACCGTACCGTTATACTGACGTCTGAATTGACATATCTCACCTACATTAACACGTCATTGACATTGACGTTTCGCTGATGTTTTACTACGTAACCGCTATACGATTACGTTTACGATCTCAGAGTTTCGCAAGTGATTTGCTATAGGTGTTAAACTTATACATGTATTGTTAAATGATTAATCGCATAATAATGATATGTTATGGTAGATTACAGCAAACATATTAAACTCAATAATATTTGTAGGCACCATTAAAGCTTCAGAATGTTGTAATAAGACTAGTACAATGCCACGATGACTTGAGCAAAATGGTACAAACAACTCGATGAATCTTCAACAAAATCATGGTCAAAGGTGAATCGATAATAATCAGTAACTTACAATACTCATCTCTCACATAACAATGTAATTGGTTAGAGAGGCACAAAGACGTATAATAAGAAAACGCTTATTTTCAAGCACTCACTTGACACAAAGGTAATTCAAGAAATTGGCTCTTCAAACACAGCATTGACCGACAGAGGAACAGTTTATAAACACAAGCCACGTCAACTACGTACTCCCTTTTGAAGAGCAATTACCTACCCTCATCTGACTTAGGCAAGTTCCGCGCAAATAACAAACGCCAAAGAAAATTGGTACAAAATACGGTTTGTGACGGGGTCAGCGTGTGTGTGCTAAGCTCACGTATACACTTAGAGGCTACTGGTACTTCTGTCTGACCTCAGTTCAACAGGCGCATTCCATCTTGGGCATATAATAATAACACACGCGAGTCGTACCTAACGATCGGGCTCTACCATTCCGGCATGCTCATTAGCTATCCTTCTGGGCGATACTCCAGCCTTATTATGCTGCCCTGGTACAGAAACAATTGGGACGGATTTGATACAATTATCGAAACGATATTCCATCCAATCAATGTTTAAAAAAACATTCAACTTAGATATTTTCAATTAGAAACACAAAATAAGAAACAACATGTTTGTTTGAATCTGTTGAAATGTACTTAGATCCGCGACAAAAACATCTCCTAGAACAATTTTAATAAGCCCAGGGCTTGAACAAGAAACGACTTCCATTAAAGGAGGATGAAATGATGAAATGATGACGAAAAAAGCTTTATCAGGCATATTTAAATTGACATTTCGAGAAGTCCCCGCCATACAACATTATGATCATTTTAATGATACCGGATAATACCGCGCCACCCCGGCCATTGTCAGCGATGTTCATGCACCAAATGAGAATACATTTTGATTTAGGGACCCGTGGCAGTATTGTTAAAAATATTTCTTTCCTACTGTCAGAAAATTAAAAATACTTTCATCATTTTTAGTTCACTCGGATTTCACCGTTAAAAATCTTAACAAACCGTTACGAAGTCTATGCTTGTAAAAGAAAAAAAAGAAAACTATCAAGAAGATTAGTGCACTCCTTTTGAGTCCAACGAGCATGTCTCGATTATAGTGATGTCTATAAGTGTGGGCTTGGTTACATGACTGCTTGAATAAATCTAAATCTAATTCTTCATTCTATGCATTTCAAAACGTACGCTTTCTTGCTTTAATAATCTTAACTATAGTAAAATTGATATTATAGGCAAATAACCAATGAAAATGGCTTTCAACAATCATAATTAATAAAAATAATTTTATTTTACGATTACTTTTAACGATCGGTTCTCCTAATAGTGAGTAAGTACTAGGAACACATAAATTACCCGTTGGTTTAGTTATAATCGTCGTGTCTCAAAATGAAAAATGTCGTCCGATTCGTTTGATAGCTTTTCTCACGCGGTCACAGCCAGTATTAAATGTATATCATACCCTGGTCAATAAATATAAATTATATAAGATGAATCAATAAATTAACTAATGGACTTCTTGAATACTTGATGTAAGTGCTATTAGTGAGAGTACCTATTAAAGATTTTATATATTCTGATGAAGGTGAAGGTAGAGGAATACGTTCGAAATGCCAGCATATGGTTATTAAGAAAAATGTTTTGTCATTTCCTGTACAATTTGAATATTAAAGATTTTCTATAATTTAATGAACAATCATAAATATTCTTATACAACACCACATAGTATAAAATAAAGTCGCTTTCTTTGTTTGTCCCTATGTATGCTTAAATCTTTAAAACTTCGAAACTTGATGCGGTTTTTTTTAAAGATAGAGTGAAGGTTTATATGTATAATAACATATATAGAGAAAGGGGTTTTTCTCCGAATTTAACGCGTGCAAAGCAGTGGGTAAAAGCTCCTTAGTATAAACTATTTTATCCTATAATCAGACTCTTTCCCAACAAACATATCTAAAGCTTTCTATCATCAAGTTTTTCGGTGTCCAAATCAAAATGGTAGTTTTTATCTAGTACGTGATCTGAGAAGTAACGGTGTTACAATGAGACCCCAGAACGACACAATACCCATCTTGTTAACTCCGGGTAATTGAACGTCGGTAATATGATACCGGTAAATCGGTTTTTTCTCCACTGGCAACGACTACTCAATTGATTAGGTGACGACGTGTAATGTTGGTTTGGAATTAAATAACGTATGTGTGTAGCTGGTTAACACTCAAATGTAATTGTCATGAATAAAAAAGCATTTAAAACACGGTAAGTACGAATATGTTTTTTTTTGCCAGTCACAAAAAGTTTACAAAACTTTTTTATATAAAAAACATTGTTTGAGACCTAGATTATGCCTAGTGTTCTCTCAATTTCTGATTTGATTCCTTTCAACGCATGCATTCCAAATATTGTTGATTTCGAAACGGGATCTCGCTCTAGCACCGTATAGGTCATTATTTGTATCATTACGAAAGCTTTTGTGGGTAACAAGGTACAAGGTGGGTAATAACTGGGTTGGCTCAGTGTAAATTACTGCGAACACTTTGATTACTACGAATGTTAGGGTCTAAACAGCCTCTTCTATGTAGACAGAGTAATTTTGGCTTGAAAATCTACGTTTTATTTACGCTCACCTAAACCTAGATGGCTTGTTATTTAAAAAAAAAAGAATAAAAAATCTTATGAGTTAACGATATTTCTTATTGAAGATAATATAAGAATCAGGTTTTCAAATAGTAGTTCATTCTTTTTCAGCATTAAATTTGTGTTTGATAGAAGAAATAAAAATTACAAATGTCTAATTATGCACAATTAAGTTTATCCATTGAATACGGTCTGCAAATGTCTACATGCACAAGCAATTAGTAAATATAAACAAACTAAAGTCAACATTATAAATCAAGTAAGTCACTGACTGGTTTGACCATTGCGTCACTGAGGTCGCCCAGATATTCGACGGTGGCTACATCATGCATGACATACATACTTTCACACCTACTCAAATACTCTTTAAGTTATAATCCGAAAACGTACAAAAGCTAAATAGAAGGAACAGATTTAACTATTGGTGTAAGCGGATTTCACGCTTAAATGTACCTAATACCTAGCAAACTAAGGCTTATCAAAAGCGACGCAGGTAAAATAATTTTAAGATAGTATTTTTATCTGTCGCCGATTTAATTAGAACAATTTCTAATGTGATCTTTCACAATGCGTTTACTGCTCTCATAAACTACCAGTTAGCTGTTATATAACAATAAAACGCCATTTGTCTTCAAAATAAAAGGTGACGATAACCAGTTAGACTTGTTATCAAAGTGTTAATGTTACTAGTTGGAAATCCGACTGTTTTGTCCATGTTTTATATTTTTTGACGTGTTTTTGACTGACGTATTTGATTAATTGCTTCTGCATCTAGACAATAAGTAATTTATTGTATGTTTTGCAAATAAAACCAAAAAATCAATCAAGGATTACAGTTGATAAGATACAAGTGATTAAAACCAATTTTTTTCTTTGTCTTATCTATAATAGCAATTATAATCGAGTTTTACTCTTTCTCTGAACTATCGTAAGCTATTAATACTTCACGATTAATAATAAATAATTCAAGTGCAAATTATCCTCAGACTAACTGATTAAGAATAGCGAAATAAAAATAATGCGCAGCGGCTGTTGTTAGCTAGTTTGAAGCAGTAAATATAAATAAATAATAAAATGCAAACGAAACCTTTTAATAACTGAATTATGACACCAACAACGCCGTTAAGGGTAACTAGGTGAAAGTGGGCGGTAGGACCACTACATAGTGAAAAAGTGTAAAAATTAACATGGTTTACATGGTTGAAGTAGCAATTTAATAAATAACTGATAAATGTTACCAAAATTTAAATTTAAATTAAAAAACAACAATTTATAGGTATATTTTTTTATTAAGTTTAAATAAGACACAATTAAATAGTGTAAGATTAGTAAGAAACCTGCTTTTATTAGACATTTATATAGGTTCTATTATATGTGATTATGGTATTAATATTAATATACAGATAAAATTAATTTTTCTTGTAAAAGGGTTGATATCAACCTTGTTAACTCGGCTTTCCTGATTATTACGACTACCGCCAAACAGTTTTACTACCTTCTCGTTATAAGGATATGAAATGTATGATTATACAGAAGTCTCTTGACAATATTTGCTTCATTAAGTAAACATACCATTAAAGTTCTAAGCATCAAGTTAGCCAAGACATTTTAGTTATATGTATTTGCTCGAAGCTGAAAGACTTACACCTACACCTACAATTAAAATATTAATGATAAGAAAACCTTTAATTTAATACGAAACTTGAAATGCCACTACCAAGGTACAGTTAACAGTTGGGTACTTTGCATCAATTAACTAATTAAAACCCTAAGCAGCTTCATTTGCAACAGCATTTGGAGAAGGTAAAAAAAAGGTAGGAAAAAATACTGTTTTTAATATCACTAAGCTCTACAGCATTTATAACCACATTCAAGGCAGTACACGTTTCTATATATATTGGACAAAATATACAAATTTAAAATATGTGTGATAGAAAAAGAGTGACCTAGTCTTAGGTACAAAGTTTACGTTAAAATGCAAGTTAATGAATTAAACATTTAAGTAATTATAAAACAATACACTGACATAAACTATGGAAAATGTTTTACAAATCTCCACTTATGTTGACCCTTACTTCAGAGTTACGCCCTTTGGTTTCTATTTTAAACTTGATTTCACAATCATACGGGTAATATAAGGCTTCGTTTCACAATATCAAGCTGGTCATGTATTTTATTATACAGGAGTTAGCATTATAATAATCAAAAAGGTTGTACACGACTTGCATTTACGATTAGGGTTAGTTACGACATTCAGGTAAAACTACTTAAATTTGACTTAGCTATTTATTAACTAGAAATACGACAAAATTTCTTACATATAGGTCAGCGAATGGTTAGCCTATCAATAAACATTTTTTTAAATAACACATCAAAAGCGTCTATTATTCATCTAAATATTAATATGATAGTCGAATAAGTGTACTAAAATAATATGTGAACCTTGATCTTCAGTGACAGTCGATTTAACTAGACTGTATTATTCAGCTACAAATTGCTCCAGTTTCCAAATCCGTTGGCAACAAATTACACAAACACAGATATGATAATGAGGACTCCAACATTTCTACCATTTACCATGGCTACCGTGCTTTACCATATTTACCATTAGCTAATGGGGTCACTCGAGGGCAGCTAGCGTGATATTCGCCATAAGTCCTAGTTTTTACACAGATTGACCGTACCCACGATATCGCATTTTGGGGTCAGGTGAGGTAAATTCGACCCACCAATAAATTCCGCAAAGCTAATTAGAGATTTTCTTAAAGGCTCAGCAACACACCCCCAACACCCACAGTGTTGCGGGTAGTCATGGGCGGCGGTGATCACTTACCATCAGGTGACCCGCATGCTCGTTTGCTAGCTTCTCATATAAAAAAAAAAAAAAAAAAAAGAGATTGGTTACTTTGACCCACGGAAACACGTAATGTTTACAAACGAACATAGCAAATGTAATTGGTGCATATAAATTATATAGTTTAGTTCATGTTTAGGTATTCGTAACTATTTTAATTTACTTATGTAATTTATTTAGTTGATTATCTTTGTAGTCGTAAAAGCTTAACAAGCTGGCTTGAACTAATAATTGATTTTCTGTTTTTGTTTAGGAAAGCTTTCTCTTCCTTCGAGTGTATTTAGTTCTCTCCACGCCCGAAATGTGAACAATACCAATTAATATTGTTGCAAGTTGAACTAAAATGAATCGTGATTATTGCGTTAGTAGTCAATTAGTCCGATGTTCATTACTTTGATCGGAATCTATTTACTGTTATCCACTCTAGTTTTAGGATGCTATCGTGGACATTATCTCAGGAAAGTAGGAATCTCCTTATCTTTTGTTTATTTGTCTAGTAATTAAAGATAGACAGCCAATTAGCCTTTGTATTGAGGAAGCCTATCTACATTAGAATATTCATGAACATAAATTTCTACTAGTTTGGACTTAGGGAGAAATTCTATTGTTTTGAACAAATTGCTTGAGAAAGTTTTTATCGAAAATATAAAAAATATAAACGTTTAATATAATCACTTAAGTCTAGACGCGTTCCAAATACATAACTGTTTATGTAGCACACAATGAAGTGGGAATGACGGAAAATCAATACTATTGACCCACGCCTACGCCATTAAGTACTAACAAACTGGTTTCACACATAACCTTACATAATATAACGTCATACAATTTTATTATAAGGAATTTTACTATTATAGAGACACCAGACTTTTAAATAGACAATAAATGTCGAAACGAAGGCAACGCTGATAATAAACAAAATAAACATGATACATTGACTCGTAATAAGAGACGCGATACAGTGGGCGGGACGCATTGTGAAGCCAGCGTCAGTATTATGAAAGTATCTATAATCCAAAGCTTTTGTAATCTTCCACCTATTTGGATTACTGACTAAATCCGAAGCCTGAACGAAACTAAAATAATCTCCGAAATCCCATTAGACCATAACACCCTCGGTTTTGAATATCTGTAATTCCCACAATTGTAATAACTGGCAAATTAGCAATAAAATTTTATGCTTGAACAGATGGGATAGCCGCGAGCCGGGAACCATGACCCCGTATCTTAACAAATCGATCGACGCCTGTACAACAACGTGGTATTATGAGATCGTACATTAGAATTTATAATAAGCAATCTGTGTATCAGCACTGGCGTTTGTTCCACACACTCTGGTAATAGTAACCGTGACCAGAACGGCATATTGCGTCGCAGGCGCAGGGGTCAACCAACCAACGACATCGTGCGGCTGCCATTTTTGCCGTATCTGCTTGCCCCAGCTGCCCCGAGGGCACTCCGAGTAAAACTCTAGGAAACTTTGACCATAAATCACAATGACAAATGATATTCCCACTCCGATCGCCACACTCCAGACCATTTCTGGAACAGCCTCCACAGAACACTCTCGAGCAGTCGTAACTTTTTATGTGAATGTGATAGGATATATTTTAGCACGCCCTAAACTCGTTTGGAAACACTGGCATAAATTTACGGGAATATGCATTTATCACAAGGAAATACATGCTATCCCATAAGACAAAGCATGCATTAACGTCAGTTCATAACTATCTGTCTTTAGTGATATAAGGGCGGTCTTTTGGTGGGATCTTGCAGATAATAATCCCTTAATTATCTACAGACGCCTCCTCGAGTGACAGTAATTGCTTGGTTGTTCCTTCAAAACGTTCTTAATTGACAATAAATAATGGAGGTAAGTTATCATAACTACTTCGATTTATGGACCTTTAACACAAATTAAAAACTTAAACTATGTAACTGTGATGTAGATCTAATGATTTCTGAAGCTCTTTTATGTTAATGAATGCTTCAAAAACAACATCATAATTCTAAAATAAAACTTCATCCGTCCGCGATCAATATGGCATTGAACTTATCTTTCTATATCCGCATTCTCTCGGCTCAGTTATAGTTCTCGTCGATAATCCAGGCTGTGTATCAAACTGTTGTCGATATCTAGAGTTGGTTCAACTATAGCTGCACGCGACACATTTTAGAATTACAACCTTCGGACTCGGACAAATATTTTACCTTGGCTCGGCGCCGGGTGTAAAATAACCGAACACGCACACTAAATCCTAGTAGGGGAGCGAGGGGCTTGTTGTAACAGTTTTCAGTAAAACTAGTATATCTTGAGATCTATTGATTCAATTTCTACTAAATGAAGATTGATGGATACTGTAACTCTTCCTCTACCAAATCAAGTAAAAATAATATCATAACTATTGGTCATTATTTAACAATCAATTATTTTCTAAAAGAAGTGCGGTGTTACAACTTACCTCGTGCTTGGGGCAAGTTGTAACGTCTACCGGGGCAAGTAGTAACGACCATAAAAAACGACATTAATACCTCTAATCATTTATTATTTATTTATTTTTAACAAAATTGACATCTTTCCAAAGTAAATATTATGTAATTCTTATCAAAAATCAACTCAAATACACTTTTTTGTAATCAACACTTAAAAATTAAGTAATTAAGAGTTTTATTTAGTTAAACACTACTTATAATCATAATAGCACTTTTAAATCACAGTAAGTAATTAAATTATTTATTTCTAATACACTCTATCCAATCTTTTTTGTTTGTATCTGTGTAAGCTTCACCACATACCAGACAATGCATGTTGTAACATGTTACAACAAGCCCCGGGATTTTGTTACAACTAACCCCATGGTATGATTTTTAACATTTATCAAGATAACTAATTAAACAATTTAGCAATCATAAAAACTGTTACACAATATCAGAGATAGATAAATTTGAATGGAAATAAGATGTAGAAAATTTGAAAATAGGCAATATTAAAAACACAAACCAAAATTTTACGACAGTACAATTTTATATCACCTGGCAGAAATGAAGGGAATGCTCACATTTGCTCAATGCGCCAACCGGCGGAACACTGGCTATGGCAATATGATGTGGTGCAGTTTATGGGGTAAATCGAGTCAAAGATATACGTTAATAGTGTTGAAGATGCTGGTGAAAAGAGCCTGTTACTACTTACCCCTGTAACAACAAGCCCCTCGCTCCCCTACAACACTGAATAAACTCTATAATCTACACCGTGGAATAAGCGTAACAGTATGTGATTTTGCGTGAGCTAGTAAATTGCCTACTGTTCAATTGAAATAGTGCTGTGGCTGCTTTAAGCGCTTTATAAATCAGGCGTCTGCGCTGAGCATTCGTCTTTTTCCAGTGCCAGAACCATATCTTCTCCGCTACGGACTTACGAAAGCAATGGCAGGTAATAAACTACCTTCAGCTACCGAGTAATTACTCTAAGTCAGGAATATCAGAAATGGTTGGACATGAAAGACATTTGAACCTGTAAGCGCGCGCGATACCGTATTAGGAGAGCAGGCTTGAATTTTTATAGATGTCTTTCAAAGAGGGACATGACTTCATGTAATTCTATTAGCCTGTTGGTGGCTTCGGTTGTGTCGCTTCTAAATCGTTACATCTTTTTACTTACCAAGGCCTACATATTCAGTAAGATTTGTTATCTGCGACAGCACTTATATAGCGTAAATATCTATTTAGCTTCTAAGTGCATTAATTCTAACGTTTAAATTCTGTTTCATCGTTTTGTGCCTATATTTGTATTTCAACTATTAATAGCTTGATCTTTGGTAAAGATTAGGGAGAAAAAGGATTGGCGGAAGCGAAAAGGTAAACAGAATAAGGTTCATTGCACTACTTTATTTTGAATATTTTCGAAAGTGGTCCTGATTGGTTACACCTTCAAATCTGAAAAGTGATCATCAACCTTTCAAAACGATTGCCTTTAATTAAAAGCAGTATAAAGAAGTATAATAATATTACTTTATAAAAATTACACCTATTTAATTTATATATACTTTTCTTGTAGGTAATGAGAGAACAAAAAAAAGTAAATTATAAAAAAAAAGTTATATTGACCTACAATTAAATAATCACATTCCTGGATGGTTCGTTAATTAATATATTTAAAAAACATACAAATTCACTTTAAATGCCAAATTAACCTTACTGTCACAACTATCTATATTTACCGATACATTAACCAGTGATACATCAAAATCATCCCGTTACTGCTTGTTACGTGTAATCAAATATACAGACCGCAAAAACCATTTTGTTACGAATGGTAGATCGCTAATGGCAACACCAAGAGCCCAACAAGAAAACTGTTCTATTCCAATTAAGATATCAAAGGGCTTTATATTTTTCAAGAAAAAACATAAGCGAGTCGAGTATCTACTTACATTTTATTTCAAAAAGGAGCGTCTCTCTTTTCAAGAGTTAACTCAATCAGTTGAAGATACAGGTAAAGTGCCAATTATTTTAAAGATAGAGAATGAGAACGAATAAGTTAAATTCAATTTTACGTTTTTATTTAGAGTTCACGGCTTTGTCTTACATTAGTCTTGTTAGGGCTTGTCTAACACGAATACATCAGTCTAACACTGCAATTCCAAATACGTCTAGAATTTCGAGAGGTGTACGAAAGTTAGTGTCGAGTCGAATGTTGTTCACAAACCAGTGATCTTGTTGCTTGTCAGGGACTCACACAACTGCACTCCGACAGATAAGACAACGGGGTACGGATAGCAATTTAGTTTTGTTATTTTGCTTTTTAAAAAATAATAATAGTTATATACATTTTGAAAAAAGCTGTTAGTTGTCTTAAATCTTCTTTTCAAATCTATCTCTTCCGATTCAATTACTTTTTCAAATACTTTTGTATTTACAAAATGCATCTACAATGTAACACACAACTAATAGCATCATATTGATTAAGTGTCCTTAAAAACACATTCTCCTACCATTACTCGAGCAACATCAAGCAACATACATAAACCACAACTACCTACAATTTGACCATTCGTCCTACACTCCATTATTTATGGGAGACTTCGCCCAGCTAACGAAGTACGTAGTACATCATAAGTCTTCCGAACGAGTGATTCAGAGCTTACGTTAACTAGAACGCCGGCTTAGCAATGCTATGAAAAATTGCAATACATGAAAACATAATGAACCTATTGCCTTCGACGGCAATGATGATAAAAGAGGAGCTATTTATCTAAATCGACGCAATATATATTTAATCAGGCGTTCTTTAGAATTAATAAAGACTCGATTTGTTAAATATTTTTTGTTTGTGCTAACTTTTGCCTCAACTACGACTTAAACCAAACTTGAAAACTACTTTATCGGATTCTTTAAATGCTCAAAATAAACAAATATGCTAACAATTACAAATTTTCATTGAATTCCTCGATCTCGGAATAGTATGAATGTGTTTCTAACATTTGAGTACCAATAATACAACAACTATTATTTTCTAATCAATGACTTTTTTGCTTAGCAAGCTGAGACGTTACGAACAAGCTTAAACAAGGTGTAACAATCGTGCCATTTACAATAAAAATGATATAACTCTTAAACGCTATCAGTTCTAGCCATCTCTACAATAAATACATTAATCCTACCAGCATTCAAGACAATATGTGCTTTGTGTCTTTAAAAATAAAAGCGAATGAAGAATTCTTTGTCTGCTACCAACACTGTACCAATACACAGAAGCGTTATGATTTATAATAACACGATTTTCACTTTTGCAATATGGTTTGATTCGTGCCTTGGCTTGCTACATGTTGTAAGGATGCAACAAGCATAACATAGATCTTATAAACGTTTTTAAATACCAATCTAGAAGCATTTTATAGTGTAATAACCATATACAAGTTACATAGTAATTTGAAAAGACCTTCAAGGTATTTTGCATAGAAACAAAGTAAAGTGCTCTACATAATCCGGTCTTAACATTAATTTAAAAATTCTTTATCAACTAAAATCTGTACTTGAACTTTTTGGACTTCCGTTCAGTGGTTGTTTGGGGCAAGAACAATTTACTTTTGAAGGCTAAAATGCTAAAATAACTTAAGGCCATCTCTGGGAAATTTATTCTTTTGGAAAATAAAGCGAAAGAGTTTTATCTAATCAAATTTAAAATCTGACAAGACACTTAAACGAACCAGATAGTAAAATTCGTATCTTAAGTTCTTGTTCGATTCATCTTGGATCCATGGGAATAAATTTTAATGGCTTGAAATGTCGTTAAAAACAATTTCCATTATCTCACCAAAATAATTTAATTTTGTGAGATAATGGGAATTTGGGAAGAATTGAATTTTTTTTTTTGCTTGTACTCTTTTTATCACAAGTAGGTACTTACTTAAAACAATTTAACAGATCTTTTAATTCTCTACAAAATTTGTTTTAATATCCTCGATATCATAATTCTTATAATTTATTTGGTAACATTACTTTGATCTTTCCCTTCACTTTTCTGTACACAGTATAAGCTCCATTGGGATTACTTTTACCTTTCCAAGTTTATTTTGATTTCCGCACGTGTCCAACTAACATGTTTTTCGGGTTTCAAAGGGAATACATTCACTTTTTGGATCAAACAAAATTAAACTTACTTAAGGTCATTTAACGCGTGTTAAGCCTGCCATTTCAGGTTAATGACCATGTCTTTTAAATCTTTAATTTTTCTTCAGAGTTTTTTTTCTTTCGAAGATGACTATTTTATTTTAGTAGTCAATTATTTGTCCTACTTTTGTCTGACTATATTATTTTGTCTCCAGGATGACCATGATCACAGTCATCGCGCTGCTTTGCGCGGTTTGGAGCGTGGACGCTGGCGACCCTGTCTTCGACCCCTCGACGCTGATGCGGCTGGTACTGGTGCCGGCTGATGCTGCAGTGGGCTCAGTCATCTACAGAGTCAGAGCCTCAGACCCTGACTTTGATTATCCATTGCATTTTGAGCTTATTGGTATGTCGTTATGAATATATTTTCTTTAATATTTTTGAATATTATTCTAAACTGCTCGACTTTATTCCGTAAATGCCGATCACAGATTACGCTTAGCCCCTGAAAAGTTAACATCTTAACTTAGACACAGCCATTTAAGAGCACATTGTTTTTTTTTACCTCTAACTAAACCAGTGTCTGTATCAGGTCAAATGGGTCGCCTGGACATCGGCGTGGAGTCGCTTCCCTGCACCCGCTACAACTCGGTCTGCCAGGCCAACGTCATCTTGCTCCGGAGGCTGGAGCCCGGAAGATACGTAGACTTCAGACTGTCTGTGAGGAACACGCGAGGTCGAAGCTCGAGGATCGCCTGTTCTGTTTCGGGAACGAACGCCACGACTCCTAGAGACTCCATATTTCCACATCAGCCTGGAATTATATTAGTGCCGGAGGTAATTTTTTTATATTTTTTCTTGATACGAATAAAGCTTAACAGCATGTTAAGGATATCTCTAGTATTTAAGATCCAAAGAACCTTAATTTTTCTATTCAACAGGCACCTTTCTTGTGTATTACATCCTATAAGTACCCGAAAAAAAGGCTTTATTTTATAGCATATAAGTTTTAACTCACGAACTGAAACATAGTTGTGGTATATTTCACTCATTTAAATATATGATATGCAAAAAAACTTAAAACACAATTTCTATTCAACATATCTATGTTTCTGAGATATTTCGAAAATACATTACTACAAACAAATGATAATGCACTATCCTTGTTAATAAATTCATCTCAGTGTAAGTTATTCAATAGCCATTTCCATGAATCTGCAATAATATTGAAACCTATTGCAAGTATCTCTTCACCCACAGCGCCACAAGTCCTTCATTTCTCACCTAAATTAACATTGAATGGCCACGATCTGTTTTGAGTTCTATGCCTTTGATGTTAAGGGTTATTCATTGATGCAAAATGTGTGGGTGTCAGACCCCTGATGGTTTGTGATTGATGATGATGACGACAGCATACTGCACGGTGTCGGAGCATATCAGAATTGACTCGTTACTTCAACTGGCGCCAAAACTCGCATACATTAGCATTAATTATGTAAAACTATTAAAAGCCTTTAGACAACCATCAATTATTATATATTGACTAGTCTATACGCGTAGATCTTTACAGTAATAATTTAATAAATGATTTGATTGAAGTTGAATTTCCTTACAGGATGCAAAGCGTGGAACTGACTTAGAAATTGTTATCGCGAGGAAAAACCCCGTCACACCGAAACCATTAGAACTAGAACTTTGGGTAAGTTTTTCTGTATCCATTTATTACTAAATCGCACATTATTTACAAATACTTCGTATAAAATATCATACAATCCTAGTAAATACTGTTCCATTTTCTGTCTGACATTATTTTATTACTTTAGACAGATATAAGGTAAATTGCTTTCATTCCATATAAGGTATATTCTATTATTCTAATTTACATACCCCTTCGGATTATGTTAAGATTTGTTATTATGTAATTGAACAATAAATAAAATGTGTCAACAGTTATAGAATAATTAAACATTTAAATCTACGCTAACATTCAATATTGTCGGATGTTTCGTGAAACTTTTTGTCCTTGTTTTATGTATTAAAATGCAGTTTAATCTCAAATTCCAGTATTTTTACGCATTAGTTTGTTTTATATTTTTTTTAGATTAATCAATTTTATTCTTTATCATTCTTTATCATACCACGCATGCTGGGGAACACTTTTATTTCGCATAAAATACTTGTAACAATTAGATAGCCCATCAGCCATAAAATGCGAAACATGACAATGTCTCTCAGCTGGAAAAGAGAGATTTTTATCTTATATTTCGAAATTCTATTTTGCTATCGAATGTCAATGCTAAAACTATTTTGTTTCTACTTATGTAGTTTATTTTTCCTATATTTACATTACATATTTTTCCAGGGTTCACCGTTGTTTGCGATTCGTCAAAGAAGAGTTTCTACAGAAAATACAGAAGGGACTATTTTCTTAGTCGGACCACTGGACTTTGAAGCACAGTCGATGTATCATCTAACGCTTCTGGCTGTGGTATGTAATATTCTTTGACTTAGATTTATAAAACAAATTAAAACATTTTCAAATCTTTATCCCTTTTCCCATTATTTATAACTTGATATTTGAACTATGTAAAATTTATAGTTTCACTTTTGTAAACATGTTCCGTGCCTTATTTTGTGTTCATGTTACTTTATAATGAGTTTTATCACGCCACGATTGTAATTTAGAGCAACATTATAGATTTCGTAAAGCTCTAAGTTGTTTCTCCCTGTATTACCTATATGCGTTCATAAACAAGTTTTGCTGCTGTGTGATTAACAACTCAGTTGATTAATATCCTTATTCGCCTTTAACTCAGACTTTGAGAGCGCTATCGTTATTTCACATTTTTTTCACTACAGGGTAGAGTTCATACATTTGTATCAAGCATTTAATCGCTTTTGACCCAGCCATTCAGAGCGCTAGACTCTAAAGTGTAAGTACATTTAAACTTTAATCACCAACCTTTGTCTTTCAGGATCCTTACATTGAGGTGGGCAAAGACACTCGGAACATAGCTGCGCTTGAGATTGTGGTTGTAGTTCAAGATGTGCAGGACATGCCACCAGTGTTTACAGCAGCGCCTCCCATCACACATCTTCCACCACAAGTGGCCCCAGGAAATGTGATCGTGAAGGTGCGAGCTGAGGACGGAGACAAAGGGGCCCCAAGACAGATCAGATACGGTTTGGTATCAGAAGGGAACCCGTTTACTCCGTTCTTCAATATTAATGAAACTACTGGTAAGTAATTGCGAAACTGTCTTCTACAAAGCCATTGCATGTTTTTAAATATATTGAATTCACTTACAATAATATGACTTACGAAGATATAATATCAAACTTTAATTATTATTTTGGTAGGACAAAAGCCTTGCACCAAACCAAAAAATTCATACAACATACATAATACAACCACCTCGTTTACTTTGTAACTAAAACTGTGCTAAAATAGGAAGTAACTACAGCTGACAGTAAAAGCTTTACGATACTGCATAAATTGCAGACATAAACGTATGGTAGCTAGTCGATGACCGAACTCTAGCCTGTACTAAAATAATGATGGCAGTTCTTACTAACAACATGGAGGTTGAAAGGAAAACAATTACTTCGTGGTAATTTTCATGCCAACAAAAGTTCATTGCCTTGGTTGTAAAATCAACTTGGAGTTTGGCTAGACTGCAAAGTATTTAAATGTAGGCAGTATAACACAAAGTTAATTTCCTTTCTGTACACATAATATTGTCTGCAGCTGGTTAAAGTTACATACTACCAATTCTTATAACAAGCTTAAATGTATGTCACAAGGTGTTTCGCGATTGCTATGAAATACCCACCTTCCATTTTCACTTTTTACTACAGTAGGTCATGAATGGCACATTTTTTTCCCTGATACCATCAGCACGTCCGTTTGGTGTCCGGTTTGACTTCCGTACAATATACTACTACTGCTTATCAAATACAGTGACCCAGGGGGTGGGTCACCACCCGCATTCCTCCATGACCCACTTCTGCCACAACAATCAGATAACTTCGAACAAACTCCTCATTTTAAAACCGCGAAACTAAAGTCATTTAGTTAAGCAATTAACAAAATGTTGAACTTTACTGACTGTTACAGTCAATTAAGGAAGCGGCCTAAATTAAACAAAAACTTTTACAATGTACAAACTTTTTTCAATGCGCAAATATCCCTTGTCTTGCAGTGGCTAGCTTGTTTATGCAAACTTGCATTCAGGTAAGCGCAGAGATAATGGCTCATTAGAACGACTATACCGGCCGCGTCTTGGTTCAGCTTGCATTGTTTGTAAACTTGCTCCGCCTTAATTCATAATAATGGGACACTTCCTTTGAATGTCTGTGTTCCTAGTACTCGGTAACAAACACGTTGACAGTACAGACTTCGCTCGGCATTTTCGGAACAAAAGCCGAAGCAACACCCGCGCCAACTTCGCAATACCATTGTAATTTGCACACCCGATACCAACAATAAGCAATGCGATCGACTTTTTGCCTTAAATAATATACTTACTCTATTTAAAAAATTGAAGGTGTCAAGTTAAATTGGTTTCATCTTTTTCGAGTAGAAATGACTTAAATAATAGTTATTATATTAGGTTAAATTATTTTGTAAAAAAAATTGAAAACTATCTTTTCTAGGTGAGGTAACCCTTGAACGACCAATCGAAGAAATCGCTGCCATATCGCATGCTGGTACCCCAATTCTTCTCACTGTTGTGGCTGAAGAAGTCAGATTATCCAGAGAAGAACCAGAAGCAATGTCTTCAACAGTACAGTTAGCCTTCATACTGCCAGAAAGAGAAAATTCACCGCCATATTTTGAAAACCAGTTGTAAGTTAACTGCTTCGTAAACAAAGACTTATAGGCAAACTTGGAAATAACAATAACCATTATCAACACTTAGTTTTAATAAATGGTTTACCCAGTTTATCTAGTAATAGATACAATGCAGAAGCGGCGTACTTAAAAGACTTATTGATATTATCCTGCGAGATTAATGAGAGTCTTATCAACATTTAAACTAAACAAAATAAATTTGTTTCAGTTATATTACTTATCTAGATGAAAACGCACTTCAAGGAACTGCACTTACTTTCAATGACCCATACATACCTCAAGTTAGTGATAACGATGCGGGGAAAAATGGCGTTTTTTCCTTATCACTACTAGGAAATAATGGCACCTTTGAAATATCGCCAACTGTTGCAGAAAGACATACACAGTTCATAATCAAAGTTAGGGATAATACGATTTTAGATTATGAAGCACGTAAATCTGTAATCTTTCAGGTAACTTATATTATTATTTTTTAACATTTTCTCATTTTACTATACGTACTTTTAAATGTTAATCGAAACATTTTTTTCAGATTTTGGCTCAAGAGTTAGGGCCAGCAACTAACTTGTCAGCTACAGCAAACGTAACAGTTTATTTAAATGACGTCAATGACAATCCGCCTTTATTCCTTGCTCAATCATATGACGTAGAATTACCAGAAAACGTGACTGCTGGAACTAAAGTTGTTCAAGTTGCAGCGGACGACGTAGATACTGGGGCCTTTGGGAAGGTCCAATTCACTGCCATATTAGGATATTTAAATACATCTTTACATTTAGATCCAATATCTGGAGTAGTGACCGTTGCCACTAATAATCATGGCTTTGACCGTGAAGCAATGCCAGATTTGCATTTTTTAGTAGAGGCTAGAGATAACGACGGAGTAGGATTAAGAGTTACTGTGCCATTAATTATTAAGTTATTAGATGTTAATGATAGCCCACCTGAGTTCGAAAAGTCGTTGTACGAATTCGTTTTATCACCGACCTTAGACAATTTTACTTCTGCGGCGTTTGTAAAAGCTATCGATAAAGATGCCGAACCTCCAAATAATGTTGTCAGATATGAGATTATACAAGGGAATGAACAAGGTTCATTTGCCATAAATGAAGAAACAGGTAATTATTTCTAGACCATTTTGTATGAAAGGCAATTTTGTGACTGTTTTTTACATTGTTATTTTTGCAGGTCAACTTTACCTGTTACAATCACTCAAGAGATCAAAAAAACAAAATGTCTATAGAAGAAGTAAACGCCAATCAGATCAACAATCAGAAAGTGAAGTTTTTGTGCTCACAGTAAGAGCTTACGATTTAGGAGTTCCTAGACTATATTCTTCGACTTTAGTTAAAATATACCCACCAGAAAGTAAGACGAGAAGCATGTCGTTTATAGTTCCTGGTGCCAACCCTGACAGAAAAAGACTTGAGGAAGTACTTAGTACTCTATCGGGTGGAAAAGTCACAATTCTCGAAATCAAACCCTACAAAGGAAATAGCAATGGAGTAACTGATTTAAGTGGTGCCGAATCTAGTCAGGAAAAGTAAGTTTCTACGCAATGAATATTACTATAATTCTATTATATTAATATTATAGTATGTTCTCACAAATGTTTTTTTTTACAGAAGTGAAGTTATAGCTCTAGTGCGAATGTCTGGAAATACAGCAATAAACGTTGCAAAACTTCAAGAGCAGCTTGCTAAAAATAAAACAATTTACACCTCTGGTTCAGGAACAGGAAATACTGATCATAATTCAATTGATAACAGTAATGAAAATGTTCGTATTTTGTCCATAATAACTAGCTTTTTTAAATATATATTTTTTATATGTAAGCCTAATAAATTATTTAAAATGTTTTAGAATCTCTACAAAGCTGAAAGTCGCCTATTGTTTTGGCTGCTAATACTTTTGGCAATTCTAGTAGCCTTGGTTCTACTTCTCCTGATTTGTTGTTGCATTTGTGAAGGATGTCCTCTTTATATGCCACCAAGGTAAATTTTACTTTTTAACCTTGCTTTAACAGATAAAAATAATACTGACTGTCCCTAAATTATTTTTCTCATTAACAGATTTAAAGTCACACATATTTAGCCGCTTATGCATGTGCAACCCTAGATTTCACATCATCGGTAAATATTTTAACTGATTTAAATTTGTTTCCTGACTAATAAAACTCATTTATTCATTAGAAATAAATCAATAGTACTTATAAAATAGCTAGGTACATAGATTCCTTAATAAATTCTAGGAAAAGAGTGATACGTGTCAACTCCACAGAGGACGACGTGCATTTAGTGGTACGAGACAAGGGCCTTGGGAAGGAAAGCAAATCGACGCAAAATATAGAAAATAAATCCGTACAAGCAACTGACTGGAGAAGACGAGAAGCGTGGAGTGCTGAACAAACTGACTTGAGAACAAAACCAACCCAATGGAAATTTAATAAAAGAAACTTTAATTCAAAAGATAATAAACCTGCTTCTACACCTGGTGACATGCGTAATGAATTCGTTCAAGCTGCTGAAGATAACGACTATAAATATAGTGAAAGGCAATCATTCCACGGCAGGTAATTATATTTCTTTTGTTTTACCTAACATTCATTTTAAGGTTTTTTAATCTTAATAAACAACACTATTATAACGTGCATAATATATTTTCAGAGGTGGTCCCAAAGTTATTTATACAAAGGAAATGCAACTTCAAGAAGCCTTTTCTAATCAACACAAGGAATATATTGAGGATTTAGAAAATGGTTATGATAGAATTGCAACCCTCCACTATCACCGTAGAGAACATGACAATGATTCTTTAAGACGACATGAAATTGATCGAGGATCGGATGTTGGCGTAACTCTCAAGTCTGAAATAGAAAAAAGCGCACTAGAAAAAGGAGATAGTAAAAAACGAGAACAGTCTTCTCTAGGCAGAGACCAGTACTTTATTAAAGAAGGTAATACTGAAATTTTACGTTTAGTTACTAGGGGAAAAAATGAAGAAGAACGATATGTCAATTTGCCTGTCCATCAGCAAAGACCTGTAACTCTAATACCGCAAACGCAGTATGTCGTAGTAGATGGCAAAGAACTTTTGATGGAGAGGTTTATTAGAGAGCAAGGTGAAGAGGCTAAGAACATTCGAGAAAGAATGGAAAAAGTTACTGATTTAGATAATATTACTAACGATAAAGACACTAAAGGGTTTGGACAAAGGTCTGAAGCCGAAAGTGAACATGGAATTTTTCATGAGTACTCTAACTTAGCTCCTGACGTTCCTGGAGCAGTTCCACTAAAATCTACCTATTTACAGTCGGCATTGTTAGAGATGCAAAATAAATCTTCCATTAACCAAGAACTTTTAGAATCTTCCTTGCGAAAGCAAAATGAATTGCTTCATCAAATATTATTAGAACGTGAAAGAATGCTACATAATCAGGAAACTGCATCACAGGTAGAAAGCAAACTAGAAACTCAAAGCTTGCCAGGTCATTCTGTAATGGCTACTCAAACCGAATGTCATATAGGGACCCAAACAGAGCCCCAAATACTCAAACCAACACGAAGAAAAGCTCGAAGTGATAACGATTCTTACAGTGAAGATGAATCACAAATAGTCACAGAAGATGAACCTAAGAAAGTTGCTTGGGTAAAACGAAGAAAACCTAAAAAGAAAATAAAGTATAAGGATCCACGTCGGAGTATTAGAGTTTATGAATTGAAAAGAAAAATTAAGACACCTATAATAGAGGAAAGTGATATATCTCCATCATTAGAGAGTGAGAAATACGTCAAAATTAGTAAAACAAATGATAGAGAAGAACACACAAAAAATTATGGTGATATCACGAAAAGCACCGTCACTACTTCAAAAAATGAAACTATTAGCTCTACTCAAATAAAATTAGGTGACGTCGATAAGTCTAGATTACGAAAAGAAGTTTTAATGGAAATATCTGACTCCATAGATGAAAAAGATATCAAAAAGTCTAGACTGCAGCGACAATCGCCTATAAGTGCTGACGATATCAAACAAACCTTAGCTCTCGAATATGAAAGTAGCAAGAGCAGATCAAGCTCTGCCTCTAAAGACCAGCGTAACTTAGTATTTTCGCGGCAAGGATCATCTACTGAAGCTCGAGAACTGGCGGAAATACCTGACACGCGACTAAATATACCCGATAGTCCATCGAAAAAAGATAGCTCCAGTAATACTGAATCGAGTTCCAAAACTACAAGTGAGGCTTTGAAAGGTGATGAAAAAGTGCAAAAAAGTTTACCACGATACATGCAATGGTATAGTAAAAAATCTGGCAAACCATCTGATACAGAAAAACCCGTTCCAAGTAAACCTAAGAGACCATCCAAATCTAAAGCCAACACCGAAAAAGAAATACCTAAAGAAGATAAAGCTGGGCGATATGGTAAGCTAAATAGGAAAAAAGATGGGCAAAATGAAGCGAGTCAGGCAAAAAAAAACTTCAAAGAAAGTGAATTTATTCATCCCAGAATACTCAAAGAAGGAAAAGTGACACCAGTTCCAGAAGGGCCCTTACCAGATGCCCATCCTCTGCTTCAACACTCTGAACATCGATACGAGCACCAATATGAAAACCAAAATCCTTTGTGCCATGTACAACAAACGCATATACCTAAATATTTAAGCAATCCCAACGTTCCTTTACCAAGAAAGCAATCAGCAGAACAGCCTATTTACGTGAACCAAGGTGATGTCAAAAGTGTTGATGAAAAACCAGAAATATCCGAAAAAGCTCTTACACACAGCATATCCATTTCAGCCAACTATGACGATAAACAAAACACTGCCCCTGAAGTGCACGTTTCTAAAATTAACATCGGAGGTGACAATGTCGGTGAACTCAACACTCGCAACTTGGCAAGCAGTGTTGATGATAACGACTCAGGTATAGCTATGAATACCTTAGCACAACAAGCTGGTAACATCAAAAGGTTGCCAATTACCGAAAAAAAGAGTATTTTCACAATAGCCTACGACGATGTTCAAACAAAACAACTCCGACCTGACAGCAGCTCCACTTCGTATTAATAAGTCTGTTTCATATGGAAATAGTGCCTTATTATTTTTACAAAACGTGATAGGCATTTGTAAAACCGTCCAATTTTGTATTATTAATTTAAGTGTAAAAAAAATTATTAGTCGGTAACTTTGTAAATATGATTATGATTTAAGGTTCATTTTAGGTATATTTCAAAAGTAAAAACATTAAGCCTTTACTTTGTCGACTGGTATTAATAGAACTAAATATTATTGTACATACATTTTAGTTAAGTTGCGTTAAATAAATGACTATTAATATTTATACCGTTAAAATGTATCTGTAAATAATTTCTTAAACATCCATATTAGCACATTATTTAAAATGTGCAATACTATATTTGTTACAATTAAACGTTACATACATAAATAAGTTATATTTATTCCGCACCTCTTTAGACAAAGATATTATGTCAAGTCAAAAGAAATCTACATTCAATAATCTTCCCGATATATCACTTTTTGGCAAACCTTCTCATACGTCGATCGAAGGTCGATCGTGCACAGCTTTTATGGGCATCTCATTTGCTAGCTACTAACTATTTATTAAATACCTAGGTACTCTTCTGATTTTTGTTTTTCGCAATCAGGGAGTTTATACCTAGGCTTCTTGTCTTAGGACAGTTAAAAAATATATTATTCTTTATTTTTTTATGCCATTCTTTGCCGTAGGTATACTGCCAAGATTAGTTTAATTTATGCCCGGAAAACGAAGCGGGAAACCTTTAACAACGCCATCTATCCAAAAGGTTTGACACTGAAGCAACCAGAGGGAACTTATAGAGAATCTCACAAAAGACCTCTTTATTGTAATATGAAAGGTGCACCCACCCTCCTACAACGTCCTGTTTATGCACACTGTATCAACTAGATGGCGTTACTAGTTAGAAACCATTGTTACCATAAAAGTAAGACAACATTTATTATAAACAGTTACAGGAGCCACAGTCTAAGAAGAAACCATACGTTACTCACCATTTTTTACCGGCAGTTAGGATAATATATTTTTCCGACAACTTTTTCTCTCAGTCTACTACGGCCATTGCTAATGAAAGTAGGGGTGTCCCGTGAAATCTTTTTTTAATGATTTGATGACATTTTTTATTTTATGCTTTTGACAATGTATAAGAGATTAGTTTTTAATCCTACATACAATAATGTAATTTCATTTCATTTCATTTCATAAAAAGTATGAAGTACCCACATTACGTTGTATATTTAAGTACCCTGTTAGATAAACACTTATCGCTAGCTGCCTTAGAAAAAGGTGTTTATAATTTAGTACCCTCATTGCGGACAGCTTGAGGTAATTCAATCGTGAATAGAAAAAGTGATATGAGTAGATGGCTACCCAGTTAAAAAACCAGTGCTGCTTGGAACCAAAAAAATAATACACGAGTCTTAAGGTAAGTATATTATTTTAATTTTAGTTTTGCATTTAAAAATGCTAATTTATAACTTTAAAATATTTTATTCTTTTTTTAATCCTACTAACATTATAAATGTGAAAGTTTGTGAGTATGTAAGGACGTATGGATGTTTGTTACTCTTTCACGTAAAAACTACTGGACGGATTTGGATGAAACTTTGCAGTAGTTAATATAGGTTATACATCAGAATAACATATAGGGTACTTTTTAAAGCGGGTAAACTTCTCATTCCCACGGGAAACCGACTTCCACGCGAACGGAGTTGCGGGCGGCCACTAGTTACTTATATATTCAACGTATGCTTCAATTTGCTTATTATAAAAAATAATTAAAATGCAGTTTAGCACTGCCCACTGTGACACACGAACATGTTTCCTTGTGTTTGTGCTTAGCTGTTGTTTACCAAATTATAAAAGAATTGAGATTTAAAACATAACAGATGTAACAACATTGTAGTTAGTTACAAACAATATTTTTTCCGAAAACAAAACTATTGAAGACAGTTTTTTGCATTCCTATTGAAATTTAAAATCAGAACACATAGCATATTCTTGCTTTGTTTATTTTACATATGTAATAAACACACATATAAATAAGTAATTATTGTTCATAATGTTATGTTTGGCTGACCATAAAAACGAGCTTTTATTTCTGGCTTTCAGATTATTTTGGAACGTGATCATCGACAATCAATCGAGAATTAAGAAGGTATCTGTATCTCCGGAGTAGGTATGTAGCATTTTTTATTTTACGAAGCTTAATAATATTGTTTCGAAGCATCAAGTCAATTCCCCGCCTGAGCTGTTTCATTCAGCTCATTTGCACAAGCGAGTCGCGTGGAAAATTATTTCTTTTCATATTCTCAATTTTTCTAAACTTTTCTTACCGTTTTAGGGAGGTAAGCGCGTCTGTTTGTTTTTCTGCTTCGGGATTGATGAATTGTTTCATTTAGTCGGCGTTTGTCTGTTGGTGATATAAAATTCTTAAGATGTTTTCTTAATTTTACCGCTTATTTTATACAATATATTAAACTTCGACCAAAAAACTAAAGCTATAGCTGTTGATATGAAAATGACAGCAACACGTCATTAAAACTATACATACAGTTTCCTTTAACAGTTTACCTATGTTTTAACTAACTATAGTAACAGAATTAAGAGATCGGTCATAAGAAAAACAAACAAAATACTTACTTAAAAGAAATGGCTATAAAAAATACTTTTCACCCTGATCACAAATTAAATTAGGAATTTTAAAATAAAATAGTCACAATTTACTAATCAAACTCAGATAACATCAGCCTTTGACATTAGAGAAAACTTTTAACTAAATTGCGTCTGCGGTCGCCTTAATTCCAATGTTAATAAAACCCACAAGCAACTTTTATTAAGAAAGTACCAGGGCGAAAGAAACAGACATGAGGTATGGAAATTACAGCACCCCGCGGCAACTTGCTTTCACGGTCCACTGGGCTGATCATAATAAAAACTCGCGCTGTCTCGCCTTCGCCAACTTTGACCATAAATTCGGTGGTCGCATTCCCACTACGTAATAGCCGCTTGCCCGCCAGCACAGCTCCCCCAGATCCACTTTTAATATAATAAATATCACCAGAATACACTACTTTTTACAGTTTTTTCTCTTTGTTTTCTCCGAGGGTGAGACGAAACCATTAAAAAGGTTGGGGTGGGAGATATTTTATGCGATTTTAAGTGTTCAACGTTTCTCTAATGTGCTTGTTATGTTGTGTTCGACTTCTCGAGCTAAGTGGGGTCAGTTTGCTTTTCTCGGCCTTTCTACTTTTTTCCATTTTACTGTGATTGTAAATTCATACCTAGACTACACTAGACGGTTAACATTTTTTTGTATATGAAATTTTCTATCGACGGGGCCACCGTCTCATAAGGGCTGTAATACTTCATTTAAAATTGCAACATCAGATTCAGAAAGGTCAGCGAGACCCGTCAGATTGCTCACAAGTGGCACCCGATACCGCTCATTATTCCAAGAGCTAGAAGGGTTAACTTTTGAAGTATCATTGCCATTTATTAATGGTCAAGTTTAACCCTGCCGCAGCGGGACTGAAATTAAAACTGATTGCTCCAAGTGAATTATTAAATTGACGTCGTTTGTCTTAAGTTTTAATTTTATTAATGTTTTTGATCGACGAAGCATCATACTTGATCTAGCAGGATTTTGATAACATTTCCTTGGGGAATATTTTTAAGGAGATTTTCAAAGTTTTTGCATAAATCATATTTTTTAGATTTGAAATTCAAGGTGAAAATTACTTTTTAAAGTGAAAACATCTTCAAAATTTATAAGTTTATTTATATTATTATGTAAAACTAGCAAACAAAAGAAGTGCTATTACGCTTCACATAATATGAATATCCTTATTTTTGTATGTTCTTAGTTTCACATTAAACTTCAAATTATTTTTAAACCTCTTAAAATTAACAAAGAGATAACTTCGCCAATTTATTTTCTTGATGAGTGTGAACCTGCTAAATTGACACTTATTGCTTTTCGCCAAATATCGGGAGAAACCAATTAATCACATCGCCTATAATAAATCCCCTAACAAAGTTTAATTATTTTCTTATGATTTTAATTTCTACTTTCCGACACGAACTAGGTGCTATACGATGTAGACTTGTATTGAACCCTGTAACGCTTATACAAGTTTTTTTTATAATTACACACGCAAGCATAGATTGAGAAGAGAAAAAAATATATCAAAATATAAATATATTTTTTAAATGAAATTCAAGTGGAAGACTCTACATACAAGGTCCTACTTAACATTAGTACATCTATCTTATTCAAAAATCACATACTGAGCAGACTAGACATAAACCCATAATTGTAACATGCAGGTCAAAGATCTTAGTGCATTAACCAATGATTTTCTTCGGTTGGTTAAATATTTTGCACAAGTTTCTAACAGGAATAACCTCGTTCGGACCCTCGCACAAATCTTGGATTTACGAACAACTGTCTCCAAGTTGAATTTTTCAAAATCCTGATGACTTTTATTAATAAAGCAGAAAGATAATTAATACTACTTAAATTTTGTTTAAGGTTTGAAACACAAACTTAATTAAGTTTTTTTTCTCGTGTTTAGAATGAGCACGTGCAACAAAATACATGGCTTGTTGTGCCAATAAGGACTTTATTAACGTTGGATTATTATCGAATTATTATTATATAGTATTTTTTTTATATAATTATTGGTAATCGCTCGAGCGTCTTAGCACCGCAATTCAAAAAACCGCGCAATTATCCCGCCATTCGTTTACAACAAAAGCGGTCGACCCCCTTTCTCTCGAAATTAGTGATGACTTCAATAAAAATAATTCTTGTCTTTTAAGCAAATTGCATCGCGAAAGTCCAAAGAAAGCCTTTAATTAAGGGTCACCCCATTTCCCCCCTGTAAACAGAGGAGAGACCGTCACCTTTTATTTTTGCTAATTCCTGTAGCTTTCTTCGCCGCATAACTTACTTTGGAGCCACCCCGCGTGATTCTTTACGCCTTTTTGTCACCGTTTAGAATTCTTTTGAAGAAACCCTTTCTTCCCATCTGCTACGCCCGTCAATATTAACTCCGCTACGACGAGTTAAACTTTTTAATATCCGTTAAATTTTGTTACGTTCTGCGTTTTACCTTTTAACCTCTTTAAAAGTTCTTAGCAAAAAATGCCTACGCTTTCACGGAGGGCATGTAATTTGACAGTCTTAATAAAGTAGAGAGAAATGCAATTAAAGTTTTAAGTATTATTGAGGAGGCAAGATATGCAAATGAGGAAAGAAATGAGCAATGTTTATTTAGAAAAAAAACCGAACAATAAAAGAACAGCCACAAAACCGAACAAGATTTTCTTAAGATTCATTAAAATATTCACGAGGGTAGGAAAGAAGGAAAAAATGCGTATGCAAATAACAATCGGGCGGTGTTTAAAAAAAGTTGTTTAAAAACACGAGAGATCGTGATTGGGGCGCAGTTGTTGGGAAGATTTTTAATCCATTTGGTGTAGTCGATTAATATTCAAGACCGGGCCGCGGCTGGTTCATCTCCTCTTCCATTATTGCGTGGACGCAATCTTGCAAGTCTTCGGCCGAATACAGTCAGCCACGGAACTTTCTAATGTGTTTAACAAATCATTAGATGTATTTATAGGCGTCGGCATCCACAAAGTAACTACTTGTACGTTTTAAATTAATTAATCAATGAATTGTTGATTTTATCTAACTACACTAGAAACTGAAAAACAGGTCTGTTTTTTTACTGGTTTTATATAATCCGGCGATTGTACTTTTCAGCTTTGATTTCGCAAAAACTGATTGCCTTCCTTTTACAATTAATTGCATTTGTGTCGGGTTTTGTGGGAATACCTAAGAGGTTTTTTTCAAGTTTAAAGAATTTCATTACCTTGTTCTTTAGGGTAGAGAGAATTTTTGAAGGGAATAGACATCTTTAAGTCTTATACTAATAATTCCATTAAGTTGTTTATTTTAGATATAACACAGGCTATTACAGTCCATTACAACCAATATTTGGGTAAGGACATTTAATCCTGAGCGACCTTTCATTTCCATAATCATAATATTGCTCCATCGGTACTAGGAGATCAGCAATTACACGAATATATCACGTCCACTTTGCATCTTGAGACATCGTAATATTGTCTTAATATATTCAATATCCGGTGAAATGATAATTTACCAGCCCGGGTAGAATCCATTATGGTTGTTTACTTGACCTTAGTGCTTACTAAGACAACAGGGGAGCATCTTGCTGTTTCTGCGTTCCTGGTATTTGAGATCCAAGTATATTGTAATGCTCCAAACATATGAAGTTTGAGGATGATGCCATTGCAGTAGTTTATCTATGTAATGTCTAGTAATAGTCTACGCTTTGCACGGGTTTATTTTTAAAGATACGATTTAAAATACAGGTTTTCCTAACTTCCAATAAACTGTAATGTAATTTTATTCTTAAAAAATCCTTTTCGCGGTAGTTAGGCAAACAGCTAGCGTATATGCACACAAAAAACAGTAGATACGTACCAAAACTGCATTGCTCAATGCTACAAAATACCCAATAAAATATAAGGGTCCTCATATGCATAACCAAACACTCACCCCAGATTCGGCGATAACAAAATAGAACAAAGAAAATAAACAATAAGAACCAAAATACATAGAAAGGTGAATCTGAAATAAGCGAGCTTCAGGGTTTGGTATTCAAATGTCGCTTGTTGACTTGACACGCCTCACCTCAAATAATACCGCAGACGAATACGATTTAAGAATGATTCAATAGTTCAAAGATTTTTTAGAAACCAAATTTTATAATTTAAGTTATATTTTAATTCATTAGCAGCATAGTTAAATTAATCGTATATACATTTTTTTTCACAATCAACAATTTCCACGAAAACATATTTTTATAGCAGTATTTGGCGAGTGAAAGTATAAGAAAAAAAGGTATAAGAACTACGATCCTTTCCGAAGTAAGTTTACGACCATAACTACAATATTTCAAAGACAAATCCCGGATAATCTATAAATATAGCGAACCCTACGTAGCAAATTCTAAAATGACAATATTCGTTATTGTGTTCCTCGTGTGAAAAATGTATGCACACCCTTACGTTAGGGGGGGTTCGCACGGCGTGCTATGGGGAGTTATTAAAATTATAAACAAATAAAATTATTCAAGGAGCACCCCAGATACAGATTCGTGGTTGGAAATATTCAGGTTATTGTCGACTTTAAATTTACTTATATTTACAGTTTGCCGTGATTAAATATTTAGTAGAGTATATACAAATTCTTTTTCTGGCATTTTTAACAATCAATAAGACGAAGGCGTGGAATTAGAATTACGATGAAAAAGAGAGAATCTATTTCCTTTTTTTTTCTTGAGGTGACACCTCCAATACGTGTATGTAACCTTCTTTCCTTTATTTTATATTAAGGCGATAAACATGTCGATTGGCAAAGACACACGTGGTCGAGCCCCCTTGAGTCTATTCCTTTGCCATTCCTCACAAAATATCACATTTGCCAATCTTTTCATATACTCTTCAAAGGATATTCTTCAAATATTATTTAATAGGAGTATTTGAAAAACAAAAAATACAAATATATTTAGTCAAGTTGGATTAGCTATAATAGCCATCGACTTCTTTGGTCTTTTAACTTTCCATCAAATAAGTCACCGAAGAAGTTTTATTACAATAGGGTGAATTTCGTTACTTTTCTATTGTGTGATGAATGTGACCTTGTACTAAATAGTCATCTAAAGGTAGCTAACGTACCTAGCGTGGAAATTGAATTTTTAAACCAATGATATTCCCTAATGAAATGTTAACTACCTACTAATGAACTCATAACTCACTCTGTAAGCACTTATCACCATCAACAATCGTGTAAAAAATCTTCTTACCTCACATAATTTAGGATGCTGTGATTGGGAGTAAAATAGAACAACCCTCGCTCAAATATGCAAGTCATGAGAAAGCTCTTATCACGGACGGAGATACCTCTGCGGATCGACAGCGATGAGTTATGGAGGAACATATTGCAATTTGATCTGTGGCCGTTGGGCGAAAACTAGGAAGTTCAAACAATTGTGAAAGAACAATTTCTCCTTTTTAATATGTTAAGTTAGTGCGGTTGTAGGATATTCACTAAATATTGATTTAAATGTTGTAACCATTTATTGGTTCTGATCCTGCAACGATTATTCGCTACCGAGGGTTATTGGCTATAATTTTATAATTCATGAAAACCTTTAAAAACTAAAAGTTTTGTTTCAAAAAAATCATTCAACTAAATAAGCTTAAGTTACTAGTGTTTTATAAGAGTTATAAATATGAAAACATAACAATTTTACAGACTATTATACCCGTTTTTAAGCCTATGACATCTTTAATTTAGTCCAAACTTTTTTTAAATCTACAAGATTCGTTTTTACCCTCGCCAACAGCTCTATGCCTTACTTATCACCCCTCGGACCCTAAACGCAGTCCCTAAGCATCCGCGTAAGTAAGTGGCATTAGCCAGTGACCATCATAAATAACCGTTCGATTAACCACTTTATCCGAGGCTGCCATCCCGATGGACAACCCAACAAAGAGGTTAAAAATGGTTCCTACTTCTAGCTGTCGGAGCGATGAATTAAATCATGGTGCTTTAGAGGGAGAAGATAACTTTAATTTGCAACCTGACTAAGGAAATGGACAATAGAACAAAGATTTCATTGAATATAAAGGGCACATCACCGTATGCAAAATAAATTTCTGAGAAGGTGCACGTTTGAGGCCTATAGAATAAAAGATTTACCAGGCTTTCATATATCAAGACACTTCCCAACTTTTTAATTAAACGCTACATATCACTTGAACAATAACCCTAGAGTTGTATGTAAACTACATACGTTCCGCTCCGGTATTTTCTTCAATACCTTGAGTGCCATAAAATGAAAAGCGTTTGTGTGAACAAACGGTCGCCTGGGACCCAAACTTTGTGGAATCCCTCGGCTTGTCGCCTACAGAGTTTTACTGCCAAATTAATATGGCAAATTAATGCGTTACGTTACTGTATAATTTTCTCGTATATGGGCAAGGGTGGTTCTTGTGTTGGTTAATGTGCAGTTAAAATGTAAGAGTCGAAGTCAATATCTAATATTGTAGAAAAAAACGTAGTAAAAGCTTGAAAGTGAGAACATCCTAAAACATACAGATTTTCCTCTATAACCTATTAAAATATTTGTTTCACTTGAAAAACGAGACGAAAAACGTTTAAGACTCATTCTACATTTCAGTTTAAAATGAAAGATTCTGCGGAGAAACCCGAAATGTTTTTTCCGTAGGTATGGTAATAATAATGAACAGAGCATAGAAGACAACAACGAATATGCTAATTAAATGAAAACACCCATTTGTGGACGTGTGTTTGTATTCCCTCTGGAGCCGAAGGAGACGGTGCACTGGAGTTTTTTATTTTTGATTGTTTCCAAATTGAAGCTGGAGCACAATTTCAAATTTCTATGAAAAACTCAAACGGTTTTCAAAGTTTCAAAGGTAACCTTTTCGGAACTTAGAATAAGAAAGGCTACTGCTAAGTAAAATACAAAAAAGTATTTTAGTAACATTTTCGTTAGTTAAATATGTGCAAGGGATAATTCCACCGACGAATTGAGGTAAAAACTAGACTGAATAAAGTAAAAACTGTAGGATTAATCCATCTTAACACTTATTTACAGGAAGTTTTTTTTTGTAATTTTTAAACTTTTACACTGGATTACTCGGTACTTGAATTCAAATTGAAATTCTTATTAATAACTGAGGAATACAAACAGTAACCTTAATTTATTGAAACATAGATCAAACATCAAACAATGTCTCAAATGGAGCCATTATATCGAATTTTCATGAATAAGTCTTACAAGAGGACCTCAACAATATTGAGAGCAAACAATTAGAGGTAAGTTAGCAAAGGGTGCCGATTAAGTTATACATATGCGGGTTATAGGGTAAACCTAAGTCAGGGAGATTAGAAATTGGTACGCAATAGTTAGGGAAAACGCTTGCGTTGTCAGCGTTTGTAAAGCGTTTTAGTCTGGAAATTTAAGAAAGTAATACCTTACAAAGATGCGGAACAATTTATGAATTGCCTAAAATTAAATATAGCTTTAAATCTTAAAGTCTTTTAGAAGTTAATTTAAAATATATTGAAGTTAAGCAGCGTATTTATTAATATTTGAGCAGTATGAACAATATGCGCCTATATGTATAACAAAACATAATTTCTAGAAGTACCGTTATATTAATATCAAGATTTTAGCATGCTTTAATAAAAGTCCATTTTAAGTCTCGAATATCTTGTGTCTAAATTTGCATTGTTAGCTAAATATTCCGGACCGTAGTGCGTATTCGTTAGATTCATCAGAAGTCCCTTACACGGATACAAACATTGTACCCAAACCGGTGTCTTGGCGATGTTTGCCCAAGGTACGAGGATGTTAATTTAGTATTCACCCCACCGAGGACCCAATATTAATATTTTGGTTAGCGCGACTGTTTTGCATAGAAAAGATTCGGTTTGTTACCTTCGCTTCTGTGTTTAGTTGTATTGATTTAGAGGTTTTACAACTGAATAAAATTTTTTATTGACGTATGACTAACTTTTATCACTTGGTTTGTAGAGATCTCATTGGTATTTGTTGCTTTGTGATAGTTGGGTATAATAAAAAAGTAAAGACTGAAGTTTTACAAATTGCATTTTTTTGCGTTGGAGAATGTACGTATTTATAAGCTTACATTTTATTACAGTTGCAATTGAATTAGGTGGTTGTTTTAAATACTTTAATTTTATTTCAAATACCTAAAATAAGTAAGCAAATCATTATCGCTTTAAATATACCTACATTGATATCAAAGACATACCTATCCTAACAAAGCTGTGAATACACTCTCTTCTTTAATTTACTAATCATCCCTACACACAAAAGGTGTGGCCACACTATCGTTAATGTCCTCGGAACGCCTCGGGGCAGTCCACACAAATGACCGTCTCCGAGGGACCACTATTAAAGCAGTGTTGACTATTGGAGTGTTAAGCGAAACATTAGCTTTGGGAGAGTTTTCATCTGGGTAATTTTGCGTTATATTGTCTTTTTTGTCTGTAGTTATTGACATTTCAAAAAATGTAAAAAACAAAACTTTTGAGAAAAAAAAACTAAGCATTCTTATTTTAAAAGTTTAAGCCACTACTTTGTATGTCCTACGACATAAGGGGCAAAGTACGCTTCCATCATATCGGCAAAATTAAATTAGGTTAAATGCAATATAATAACACCGAGAGTAGCTTCTTAAAACGAAATAATCTTAAGTCTTACAAATACAGCAATAAAACCACCACCACGAGATAAGCAAGTTAATCCGCAAGACAAATATCATAGGCCATTGTCCAGTAATGTCCAGAGCCCAATAGTACATGAATGATGTCCTTTCTTTTGTCTCGCCCCGCCTCTCACCCCCTCCCCTGCCTATCAGTGCGACATTGTAAGAAAGGACTTTACACGTCAGCAATCGTTGCGGCAGAATATTCGAAACTATAGATGCACGAATACTTAGATACGGTGCTTTGTAATTTTACTCTAAAACTTAACACTTTTATGTACGTACGTAGATAACTTTAAGGATAAAATACTGTTTTGATTCTGATTACAACTATTCATAATGACGCTCTTTGCGTTTCACGGCAAAATAAACATCACCGGTTACATGGCAAATCCCTTCTAACTTCAAGCATTGTAAAAGCAAAAGCAACTCTTTTAGTTACTTTATAGTCAGAAAAAATACCTCCACTTCTTCGTTTCCACATCTGTAACTGCTAACTCTATGACTAAATCCGAACTGAATGAATGTCCGAATTCTCAATGCTGGCACATTAACCGCAGGCGGGTGGGGGTGGTCAGTAGGGGTAGTTTATTTTAAACCACCCTTGGGTCCAAGGAGTCGTGACGTGATGATTTGACTTCATTGTTTAATTGGAAATCAATAGTTTAAAGTATGGACTGACATTGCTATTAAGTAGTTATTAAGTCGATGCATGTCTCGTGTCCCTACTATTTGACCTACCAGTAGGACTAGCGATGCAATTTCTACGACTCGTGGTCCCACCGCTGGGTTGGGCTATCAGACGTGCAAATAAATAAAATATACCTACGACTGGTAGACCCACCGTATTAACTATGGAGTGTAATTAGCTAATTATACAACAAGATCTTTAAAAAAGAGAATCAATTAAGTATAGAAATGGCAAAATTCTTTGATGAAAATCTAGACGTCGGGGGTGTAGCCTAATTAAAGTATTTTATTTTTATCAAAAAACTACTAGGCGATCATAGCTGCCAAGGGACAAATAATTGAGACAGCCCGTTAGAGTGAGAGAAATATATTTTTATATTTTAGGATGTCAAATTTGTCACGTTTGATGAAGTGCCTTTATAAAATATAATATGCTGCCAGTGCGTTTCTACTGAAATAAAGTACCGATACTAAAGTACTCTTAGACGCAAATATCGGTAAATAAATACAAATAAATTATTTGTATGCATGAATTGAAACAAAGCCTCTTAAAAATGTAATTCACATGATGAGCAGTTTTCAAAAAAAAAAAAGTTTATACAAATTCGTTAGATGGCGCTGAACAAACTAAGTACGCAGGTGGACCTTTAAAAAAGTAAAAGGATTGAATATAAATAATAATAGATGAGTCCAAAGTAATCAGAAATAACCAAAGAAATCCACGAATAAAGAAATACACAACATGGTCAGCTAACAAACAAAACAAACATATATATATATACCGCTGCACCACAGACGATATTTATACAGCGGTATATATACCGGAATGTTAAGCGGATGGTTCCGGGTTCATTCCCCGGGTCGGACCAATTTCCTCAAAATAGTTTTTCGAAATTCGCTCGTGTCTGGGTGTAACTGGGTTCCCTAGTCCATTGTTTGGTACCTATAGTACCAGCTTAGGGCCATACTGTTGGTGTGTCAGTCTGAATATTTATTATTATTATATATATTTTTTTTTTTTTTGTTTAATTCTAATTAAAGGTTTATTTAACTTTTATTCAAATTCAAATCAAATCAAAACCGACATTGGTATTGCTAGAGAAAAAATAGCTTTGCTTTTTTCTATCCTTTTCCCTTTTTAAAGGTAACACCTGCGTACTTAGTTTGTTCAACGCCATCTAGCGAATTTGTATGAACTATAATTTTTTTTTGAAAACCGCTCATTCAATTCAAGCCACAGTCAAAAGTCAGTTTTGACGTGTTTCTAAAAAATCACAAGCTATTTTTGAGGTTAGAATAAAATATATTTACTTAACGTTAATCGGTTTATAGAAGTACCGGTACTGAAAAAATTAAAAAATAAAACCGATATTTCTAGTTTTTGGTTCGGCCTGGCAGCTTATACAAGATCTCAAATGAGCAGTTGACACAGATTTGACATTATTAATCAAATATCAGATAATGCTCTGATTACAAGGTACGATTAAAGTTTGTACTTACCCAATTGCTACACAAATTAGAAAAAGCTACGTTAAATTTTTTCATTAAAAAAATTCAATACTACCTACTTTGTTATTTTTTACACTTAAAGCTATTCGTTGTGTATGCCTTTGAAAAAATAATGAATTTTATAATTCCAATGTTTATTTCAATGCAGTCTCATTTTCACTGTATATAACTTATATAAGTGCAATTTTTTTTCGGTAATACTGGTGCCCCTGGAACAGGAGCACCTTACTGCCTTTTCTTTTAATTATTGAAAATTTCATTCTTTAAAGAAAGTCTTTAATGCAGGTATCCTGGTGCGGAAGAGGTAACAGACAGGCTATTTTTAAAGAATCAAAAGATAGCTGTCAGGTCTATTTTATCTATAAAAAATAAAATCGAATGACTTAATAAATAGAGAATAGGTCTATTTATAACCAATTGAATTTTTTTCTGTAAAATCGACGTCCATATTATTAAAAATGCGATTTCGCTTTTTATTTTTGACGACTTTGACAAACACGTGCGAAAGCTACGCGGCACCGCAACAGAACCGCAACCCGTGTGCTACGGGCATAATACTGTACCAAACATTAGTTTCATTGCAAACCCTTACTTATTTTATGATATCCTAGTATGTAAACTCATTTTTAATCATTGGGGTGATCATTGTTATTCTTTGAAAATACTGCTTTGAACAGGGTTGCAAGGTGAAAGAGTGAAAATTATTAAAATTAGAAAACCCACAAATAAGGCAAAGAAGTTATAAATAGACTACTTGACCAAAGAAATGCATTCCTTTGTATTATTTTAAAAGAATTCGAAGAAGTCGTAGATATTATTGCCGTTCCATTTCAGTGTTGCGATTGTACTCGTACAAAATTTGCAACAAAAACGTACAAATGGCAACCCTGCCCCTGAAAGACAATCACAGTGCTACCAACTCCTCTACATGTATGAGGGCCTAGTATTTTTCAAATTTTTTATACCCTAATTTTATTTTATTGTAAAATTATTAACTTCTATAAAAAAAAATCTAAGTTTTTTTGACTGCTACTAGTTTTGAACAGATGAAAATTTAACATGTTCAATTAAATTCTTACTAAACTTTGTTAATACGTATTAAAAAAAGTAACACGGTGGGACTACGAGTCATGCTTTTAGACCATGCGTGGTAGGACTACCGCGTGGTAGGGACACGAGTCATGGTTTTTTGCGGGTGGTAGGACTAACAGGAATGGTAGGACTACCGCGGTAGGGACACGAGTCGTGCATCATTAAGTCTTCTGTTCTCTAAGCTTCATTAATGGATAATGTCTAAATGAAATTTTATAGTTACATATAAATGTATAGTAAACAAAAAGTATTCAAAGATGTATAGCGCACCCTTGCCGTAGTACGAAATCTATACTAATATTATAAAGCTGAAGAGTTTGTTTGTTTGTTTGTTTGTTTGAACGCGCTAATCTCAGGAACTACTGGTTTGAATTGAAAAATTATTTTTGTGTTGAATAGACCATTTATCGAGGCAGGCTTTAGGCTATATAACATCACGCTGCAACTATAAGGGGCGAAGAAATAATGGAAAATATGAAAAAAACGGGGGAAATTATTCATCCGTGAGGGCTTCCGTTGCGTGCGCTGCAAAAACGGTTCTAGATACCAAAAATATATGTATGAAAGAATTAAGGGAACTTTTTACCGCGGGAAAACTTCGCATTCCCACGGGAAACCGACTTTACGCGAACGGAGTCGCGAGCGGCCACTAGTGTTTAATATAAAATCCCATGAATATTAATAACAGTAGTATAGTTTCAGCAGTGTGAATGTTTGCCTGGTCATGTTCCTAAGAGAAACGTCACCCTGATTGATAATTTTTGAACATGTTTTGTTCGAAAAACCATACCTTTTGTATTGGCCACTACAATAAACGGTAAACACACAGAAGAAGTCTAACTTCCTACATACAAATCTTAAAGCAAATCCCGGTAAACCTCTCCCTTTTATTTCCGAAGTTATCGCAAATCTACCAGGCAAACATGAAGTCCGAGGATGTGCTGAGATTTGCACGAGCCTATCGAATAAATTGACCGGTAATAATAAAATGTAACGGGTACAAGAATAGAGATGGCTATTTAGATAATTGTTAGCTACGTCCGCACTAAGCAGTGTATCGGAAAGCCGGGGACTTTATTGCCACCCCAAGGTAGTCATTTATGGGAAAACTATCAAACGGACGGCACGGGGTGACGACACGTTTTATTATTTCCGGTTGATATAAGTTTAACATTTGATATTTTTTCTTGAAATCATAAAAAAAATGTATAAAATTTACTAAGAAAACTGTGGTAACAACAAATGTTTTTTAAAATCCTTAGAAGAAGTAGGTACCTAAAATTAAAAACAGCAAACAAATCCCCATAAATCGTTTTCATTAAAATGTATAAAAACCTGACCCTAAACACCACTTGTTTCAAATAATGCAGCGCCCCTTACACCCATACTCCCCCAAAGATCGAACCGTTCAATCTAAAACGTTTTTGCATGTGTGGCGAAGATTTGATCGCTAAGCCGAATATTATGAGAAGATACTAGGCGCGCAGGTGGCGTTAAACATCCAACTTTGAAAATAAAGGCCTGCTACAAATTGTCAGTCACGTCTTGTGAACAAGTACGTGTGTGTTGTATAGCGGAGTGCCAATGTTGTTAGTAGACATACATTTGTGGGGATCACCTACTAAAAAGTATGGGAAACCAAAAACTGCACATTTAAATAACATAACAAACATCGTAAACAGCGCAATCAACCTTTATGTCCATCTCTAAAAACTTCTATCAAAATACTGCTTCAGTAACACGTAAAAGGACCAAGCGTAATTTTTATAATTAATCAGAATAGAATTGCCAGATATCATAAAGCAAGGAATTCAAGTCAAAGATAATTTATCTTTCCATCAAAGGGTACATTTGTTGATCAGATTATCTAAGGTTTACCAAACGGGTGGTCAGTTGACCGTCATAATTCGGAACAGGGACAAAATGAACTCAGTGATGCATAAAATATTTACCGTGCACACATTGAATTGACTGAATTTGTATACGAGAGAAAGAGACGATAATCGTTTTTAGATAACTCTTTCCTGCTCACACATAACACAAACGCTACTAGAAACAACATTGGAAAAATTGCAAAAAATAAACAGAGCAGAGAAAGCGCAAAATTCGTTCAATTACACATCTCACCTGGGCAAGAGAAATTGTTTCCGTATTTGAACATTGGCTCGCAAAATATGGTTTGCTAAAACGACGTGCGAGCATTAACTATATTTCTTAGGTCTCTTAAATAAATATTTACAAATTCTGTTTAAATATTAGCCAATTTTATTACCCACTTCAGTAGACGTAACAATTTACTTAACGTAACAATAACAAAGAAATAAAACACGAGCATAGGCACTGATGATACATGGGGATGTTGAAATAATATTATCGTTACCAAGTAAAGTACTTCTGCAAAGAAAAATCAACATAAAGTGAATAAAAGAAAATTATGAATCGCACGAAAATAAATTACCTCGTGTTGGCGGCAAAATAACATCACATTTGAATGCGTTTTATGCTTTATGGGTCCTTAGTATATGAAATAAGTCCCGGTAGAGTTTTATGGGACATGGGAGCACGTATTCGGCATAATTTTTGCTTTGTATTGTTATAAAAAGTATAAATCGCATTTGTATCGGAATATATTTTCTTTTATTGCTAAAGGCATAGTTCTCGAAAATCAGAAAAAACGTTAAAAACCTGTGAATACAAATAAACATGATTAATCAAAAATGTTCCGAACCCAGCATACTCATAATAATTTATTGCCACATTTTGAACCCGCTTTACGCAACGGCACCTTTTTAAAAAAGTGTAGCATAAATCCCCAATAATTACATTATCGGTAAAAAATTGTTGCGACGTCTCACCTCTGACAAATTTCCCGTTTCTCCGAAGCCCATAATTCCTAATGACATGCAATAACCATACCCCCAATTTTCAAACATAAACCCGCTATAACAATATCGACATCAGCAAAAAATATTTTCCTCAGGAATTTTTTATTAGGGAGTAAGTAACACTTTGGGTGCGTAATCAAAATTTTGCGAGCGCCATCTCCGGTGGGGCGGCTCAGCTCATATCGGCTACTCAATTTCATTTTTACCACTGCACTGATTTCAAATCCTTCTACGGAATGCTAAAGTGTTTATGGGTTGTGGGAAAATGGAGGATAAGATATTTTATTTTATATTTATTCTGACGATTGTAAGGTGAAAAGCGGTTTTTTTTGTTGAAACTTTATTAAGACAAAGATATATTTTGCAACTATTTTATTAATTATCTGCTTAACTGTTCGTTTATTTTCCATATTGTACCGCTATGAGAATATCCATGTATGATTTAGTAAAAAGTACTAGATCCAAACAACCTTTTGCATTTGTAATATTTTAAATGAACCGTTACATTATTATTTCCATTTAAAAGTTTAAATCCTAAAACTATATAAAACTATCAACGTAGCTATTCTATTTCCTCAACTACCCGTAAAACTTCTAACAAATAGAGCGTCATCAAAATAAATTGCGCAGTGGTCACTGTCCACTCAAATAGAAACTAGTATATTTTAAATTCAGTTTCACGTTCGGGTGTGACGTTTCAATCCTTGTGGAGTTTTCCTTCGTAATCCGGTTAGAGGGAAGGGTGCAATCCTTTTTATTGTCCACACGTCCAGTTTCATTATTGACACGGTTTGATTTTTTATGGCTGGCAGTAAAGGTTTTGACTAGTAATATATGTAATTTATAGATTCTAACTACCTATTTATGCAATAAAATCCTGGTTTGAGCTACTTTTATTCTTCAATTTTATATATATAGGTATATTTTTTTGGATATTTTAAAGACATATTTTTAATATCCTATAACAGTACTTAGTTAGGTGTACTTCAAGGGTGTATATTAGGTCCGCTCACATTTATCGTGTATACTTTTGATACTTGTGAAGTGAATTCACTTTCACGTCACGTCTCGTAGGGTTTCTGCTATGTTTATGACTAATGATAGGCTCACATGGTGTAAGAGGCGACACCTCATGAACCACTCATATTGCTGCTTTATATTCAAATCATACAGCATCCTGGGCCTGATTAATGCTATTTTCTTTATTCACATTTGTGAACGTCTTTAAATTGTGAAGACATGCGACTTAAGATGGTGTCACAATTTGATATATGTTTTCGAAAATTTGTTTGTTAGTTCATAAATTTGCAAAAACTAAGTCCATCTATTTTAACGGTTTTGGTTTAATCGAAACCTGCATAAATTAAATCTTAACTTTCAAACAGCCATCAGATTAATTCTCAACGTACAAGGAACCCGTCTTAGACAAATTAATAACAAGATAAAGAAACTCGGCGGATCTTAATTCATTAATTAACCTAATTGTATTTGCAGTAGCAACCCATTATTATTGTGATTGCGTGGTTTTGCAGAGCAATTTAATGTAGAGATTTTCTTCTGGTAGTTTTGTAAGTACAATACCGTTTGACGCGCTCATAGAAAAACGTTTTCTTTCCACTATGTGGTTAAGTTAAAGATTTAAATATGAAAATGATAGTGAGTAAACGATATTATTTCTTTTTATTTATTTACATAAAATAAAGAAATATTAATGCAGAAAATTTATGATAACGC
Organism: Emmelina monodactyla; assembly: GCA_916618145.1. Lineage (NCBI taxonomy): Eukaryota > Metazoa > Arthropoda > Insecta > Lepidoptera > Pterophoridae > Emmelina > Emmelina monodactyla. The sequence goes on from OU745300.1 coordinate 3,400,003, forward strand.
AACAATATTTTGAAATCAAACTCTGTTTTTCTCTGCTCTGTGGTATACAGTAACCACGATTGGTTGATTGCCGTACCAAAAGGGGTGAATCGAAAACTTTGCTAAGAAAAATTTGCCAATTTAAAGAAAAGGAATAAGCGCCAAAGAAAACACCGCTGGAAACTTTGGCGAGATTTTTCACATTCAACGTTAATTGTTAGCGAAAAGCAAAATAAATCTTTGCTACTTTGCCGAGGTTTGTTTAAATCTGATGCCGTAAGCTAATCAATTAATTAAACTGCTAATATTTTAAAAGGAGTTTTGACTGTGAAAGGAATTGTTTTTATTATTACAAAGACTTTGAAACTAAGGCTTAACAAAAAAATATGAACTTAGAAAATAATAAAAGAAGAATCGATCAATAAAGTAAATCATAATAAGTATTGACTATAAATTGATAAAAGCGGGGATTGCGATTGCCTATAAAGTCGTAATGTAGAAACTACACAACCGAAGTTTGCAAATAAAAAACTGAGCAACAAAATATTTTGTTTTCCCCATGCGCTTGTAGATTGTAGATACCGTAAGATATGATGTCAGGTGTAATAGAAATTCGAAATGATAAAACAACTTTTCCCATAACTATTTTATTTTTATCTGCGAATAAATATTAAGTTCAGGTGATGTCACGAGGAAGAAAATGTAACTAAGACATTTTTTATTGAACTAATTCTAAAATGCAAAAGCTTGGAAAAAGTCATGTTGATTTAAAATTAAATATTTCGAAGGCAAAGGGCACTTAATTGAGTTTGTTCAGGACAAAACAAAGAAAGGAAACTTTTAAATTGAACGTTCAAAGTGTTGACAACATGTTGATCTTGTGAACTCGGGGAAATGGACTTACCTGCTCGTCCCGAGCTAATATTTCCGCTGTGCTGTAGAAAAGTTTTGAAATACTGAAAGTTCTTGCTATAGTAAAAAGACTGCTGGAGAAATACATCTGCGATTCTACCAGAACTTGCATTTTACTATTTACTTTCTCATTTAATTTATAAATAGGTTGTTGTTACTTGTGTTTGAAAAGGAAGCAAGTACACTATCATTAATCTATCTAATCCTAACCAAGACATGTTAATCACGACGAACAACCACCAGGCAATCAGAACAAAGTAGGAATGGGTGTCCCGAAATTGAATGTAAATGTGCGGGCTTTATCAAGGATTATACATAGTGTTCGTCTGCGAATGGGAGATAGTTGCGCGCCGTCCATCCTCTTATTAATACACGTTTTGCACCAGGGTAAAATGATCCCCCACTTCACTGAACTATTCCTAAAGCCAAGGAAAGGACTTGCGGTTTTAGAGGTCTTTTAAAATTGGATACCCCATAGCCTCAAGGCATACGGGTACTCAGTTCTCTTTAACAAATTTTACTGGATACTAATCCGCCCTTTTGGCTATATGGACCCTTAACATGTCGTGTTCATGAATATTGCTATTTATAAGGATATTATCCTTTAATAAATCTAGGTTATGATGGGGTATTAGGATTTGATAGAGTGTTTTCGGGATTCCAGTTTCAAATTGATTTAGGTAAGTAGATAGGTAGTATTTAAAATTGTAATAGTCTGAACACGGAATCCTACTAATATTATAAATGTGAAAGTTTGTGAGGATGTATGGATGGATGGATGTATGGATGTTTGTTACTCTTTCACGTAAAAACTACTGGACGGATTTTGATGAAACTTTACAGTAATATAGCTTATACATCAGATTAACATATAGGGTACTTTTTACCGCGGGAAAACTTTTCATTCCCACGGGAAACCGACTTCTACGCGAACGGAGTCGCGGGCGGCCACTAGTAAATGAATAATTTCTTCAAAATTTTAATATTATTTTACAATTTTTTTACTATATTGAGTGTAAAAATTTATATTTTATAAATATTAAGTATTTTTTCATTTGTCCTTACTTGTAATTTTAATTTGAACTTGCATTTCCTTCACCCGTAACCATGGCCAATAAACGTAATGAAAGCCAGTGAACTCGAATTAGAATAGTTAAATCACATATTGTTGAAATCGTCGGCATCGTTAGGGTGGGGCGGTCGTCAGGCTGTCAATCCGGGAATTCCTGGGAACCGCATATTACGGTAAATGGCTCGAGTAACGGGATCAGGGTGTAATCGGAGCGGGTATAGCAAAATTTACAGAAAGGCATTTTACGCTTTAGTACGATAGTTTTAAAGTGTGTATTTTAAGTTTTTTTTGCTGAAAGTTATGTTTTTTTTGTTGTTGAAAAAAACAGCACTTTTGTGTAACGTGAGGTTGTTCTGAAAGTTAATCATATAACTCATTGGCCTCATACATAAAAGTTAATACTTAACAAATTAACGATCAAATGATGATCAAGTTCTTCTTTTCAAAGTATAGTTGCTACCAGCTAAAAATCGCAAAATAACTATTTTAAAATAGTGGTTGACTTACTGTCGACATATTGTCAACTACCCGAACAAACATGCAAGGATATCTGTATGGACAATAAAACACATAGGACAACTACCGGCGAAACTGGGAAATGAGGCTTGTTATTTAATGATCATTCGTATTAAGTTGTAGTGGTTATAAATAAGGCTTTAGGTAAAACATGATTTATTTTTTGTTTCATTTGTTTTTATTTTAACAATGTTTAAACACAGATACTCTTGCTTCTTAGGAAAAGTAAACACCGCAAAACTTCAATTTAACGCTCCCTAAGTAAATCGACGTACCGCGGCTTTATCTCAATCTACCTTCGAAACTTAAGCTTCGTCGAACTTAAGTACCCACGTTTCATTATATCGTTAGATAGGCTTTCGAGGTTCCCGTGACTTATGGTTATTTGAATTGTAAGAAACAAAATAAATTCACTGAACGTGGCCTCTCTACGTTCTGCCTTTTGCATTTTTGAGTGCTTATTTCGAGCTGGATAAAACTTTTCGTTATTTATGACCTCCTGGTAAGATTTAATGTGAACTCAAACAGCGATAATGCGATTCCCGTTGAATATTTTTGGCAACTGTATTCGGTGTTTGAACGCCGTCTATCTTATTGAGATAGTGGTAAATCATGGGTTTTGTTTTGAGTTTTAGGCGGTTTGGGGGCAAAGGAAATAACACTTAGGTACGTATTAGTATACCGAAACATAAAAAAAGAATTTGCTGCTTATAAACAACAATATACATTTGGTTTTGGGAGTCCTTAATCATGAACCTTTTTTATCTTATTTTTTTATTTATAGGAAAATTCTTTGTAAATAAGTAAGTATATTTTTTATGGACGTGTGTAAGTAGTTGAGAATTAAAGTATGGCACTTAATATAAATTAAAAGAACCAGCCATATCGATTTTCCACATGCTTTCCAAATAATACCGAAAACTTTCCAAGACTCGGCCGTCCGTGAAAGCCTAAAGTTTGCGTTAAAATACCCCGCCATCTTGGAGCCATGTAATTAGGTTGTTTGCATTCAAAACACCGCGGCCGTATGAATTTTACCTATTGTCTGATGTCGGACCGTGGGAGGTATATCATTTTGCACCTAGCCTCCCCCTTGAGTAGGAATATGAAAACGACAAATATCGGACGCGACGTGAAATTTTAGGAGGGTATTAATTCTTTGTAGTTATGAAATCAGTTGCACTAAAGATGTAACCTTTAGTATAGTGATTTGCGAAAACTACTGAAAGTGAGGGTTTCTTAATATAAACTTGATTTACCCACTATCAAAACATCGTATTTTCATCATTGACGCAGTTTTAATAGCAAAACAGTACAAAAATATAAGATATCCCAAGAAGAAGATTAAGACAAACAAATCTTAATTTAAAGTTAACTGCCTCTGCGTAACCCTTGTTTGCCGAAATACCTTCATACAAATTTTGCGAGACAATCCCTTTCAATATAATAGAACTCCATTGAAAAATATTAATCTTCCTTCTAATAGATATTTATGCATGAGCTGAAGCAATTTGTGAAAACCTGTCTGGAAAATATTACACAACGTGGTCTGGATTTCAAATTTTATAATAAACAGTAAACAGCGTAGTTAATGAGATGCAATATATTGTAAAGTGTTTAAGCTTAGTGTGGAAACTTATTTACTTTTCGGAACAGTTGTATATTGATAAAAAAATGTAGTTCATCAATAAAATATATAAATTATACGAGGAATATATTTAAAAAGTTATATAATCATTTAAAACTCAGTTCTAAAAACCCAGCACTCATATAGAATTAAGTATCACGGTTTTGCGCATATCAATCTTTGCAAAATTTAAAAAGTGTTTAATCAATTTTATCAGGGCTATTTAAATATGTAATCCTCAGCACATTAGACTGTCTGGCTTGGATAAGTTGTCAATTTTGAACTGTATAACGTTAGTAATAAGAACTAATCAAATATTATTTCTTTTATTACTAGGGGCTGTCTAGACCATGAACAAGCATGATCTCGAACAATGAGCACGGCGAATATTTGATTTGTAAAAACGTTTAAAATTTATTTAATTATAATATATCGCATAGAAATATTCAGTTATACATTTAGCAAAAATTAAAATTAATACCTCAACCAAAGTATGGAGAAACCTAGGGATATCAAACACTTCATTTACATTTCCCAACCTTGTTTGCTTTAGCCCTCCCATTTAGAATTGGAATTGTTACCGTATCGACAACGAAAAAAATAATAAACGATCTCGAAAGGTGTTACAGCAAAGGTTATTTTTCATGCAGCCTAAACGAATTCCATCCCATGGTACGGAACAATTATGCGAAGGAACAAAACTGAAACAATGCAAATTAAAAATGTGCGAAAAAGAAACATTGGCAAAAACACCGGGGGACAGGTTATGACAAATATGTCACCCAATGTGTTGATGGAAATGAAGCTTTGCAGAAAATAAATGATTAAGCGCTAAAAGAACGAAGGCGGGAAACATTTATGTGCTGATTGCGAAATTTCGGGAATGAAGTGTGAAACATTTTGCTCATTTGTCTTTTCGAAAACAAAACTAAAATGACCTCAAACAAACAAGGGAACTTATCAGACAAATGGCTTTAATTAATCTGATTGTGCTTGCGACTGATATTGTAGCTTCGCAATTAGAATCAGTGGAAATCACATACCAATTAGGCAGCCACCCAAAGTTGTCGTAATTGTTTTTGAATGTTCACACTTTTGAGTGTGGGTGATTTATCCTAATGGTGAGATGTTTATGCACTAGGTGGGTGGCGTAATGTACATATATCTCTACACATTAAAATCCGAAAGTCGTATTCGTAAAACTAATGTGAGATTGAGGACATAATTTAAACCTATTATAAAATTTAAACTAAAGAACATTGATTGCAAAATATTTATTTAAATTTTGTAATATTGACATGTAGAAGGAAAACCAAAGCAAAAATATCAACGAAAAAGAGTGATGCTACAGTCACCGTGCATTTTTTAGCATCGTACAAAAACGAAAACTCTACTGGAGACTTTGAATTATTTGTTAGACTGAAACCTACAGCCCTGACAGCTAATTAGAAGCTTCATTGTTAAGATATCTTACTGAATTCCCAATTTTTGTCACTTGAAATGACTTAGAACCCAATCATAGGGACGTAGAGTCGAAATTTGGATATTTTGATTCTAAGATTCATTTATTCTTTTCTTAAATATTTGGAGAGCTGGAAAAATACAATAATCCGTGGTGAATTGTGGCTATTGTATTGAGTCAGTGTCCAGGAAGGAAGTTTTTCTGGGGTGTTCTTTTATTGCCGAATTTGCGTTTTATAGCTGTCACAAAGGGAATGTTCGGAAGTGTGACAACTACACCCCAAACGTCGGTTTCTTTATTTTTTATTCGTGGTTAGATTTGCGATCGTCTGCAGACATTATGCTTATGCACATTGGTAGCTTCATTTAAAACAGAGAAATAAATCCGAATAAATTTATTTATACGTATATTTAAAATATTGTTTGGCTTACTCGAAAGGCTAACAGTACTTAGGATCGTTAGACAGTTAAATCGAGGGAGTTTTAATTATGTAGAAGAGTTAGAGGAAAGCGCCCCTAATCCCTGTACTCAATAGCCGGTGTCCAGATGTATGCGACTTTGATATATGAGTGATATTTATAACACTTAAAAGGGTTTGCAACCTCTACATTATTGTATTATTTAAGTCTAAGAAATAATATCATCGGAATGATTACGTCGTACTTGTATTGAAAAATATTACTAGTAACCTAATATAAAATTTTGCCTCGAAGTTATCTCAAACATTTTGTTTCTATATGGACGTAGAAAAAACATCCACCCACACAAACTGTCCCGTTTTCACTTTTGATTGTACAAAACGTCACCAGGAGTGCAGAAACCGCAACAGTCAATAAAATTGCGCGTCGCCGACGATTGCGGTCGGACGTGACGGAGGTCACTTTATTGCTGACCTCTGTCTGGTTCTGTGCTCCTAATCACTTCGTTGATACGCCACATTGAATTTTGTTTTTTTTTTTAATTTTTTAATCAAAAATTGTATTTTTGCTTTTTTTAATGCAATGGATATTAAATATGATAATATGTATGCAGAGTGGTCCATTAGACGGTGGGCAAACAAGAATTTAACGGGCAGTTTTGTTACTGTAATCTCTTCGCAAATTTGCTTGACCCTAGGGGAGCTGGGCCTCCACAATTACTTATTTAGATATTTAAGCTCATGTGTACAGCTTTATTATTAGAACCGGTTCATAATCATATCAAAGTGACAAACAAAGTCTCCATCGTTGGACTCGTGAGGATTATTGGCCATTTAAACTTTTCTATCTGAAAACGGATCGCGCTTGTTAACGTGGGATTATTAAATGTAGAAACATTGTTTGCTAAGCCTCGTAGACTGTGAATCCATCTGATGCAGAAGAGTAAGTTAGTTTGGTTTTAATTAAAACGCTTTCTATTGAATTAAAACTATAATATTTGTTGAGCACGGTATTTTACTTGTAAATGAAAAAAATAGTGTCGTTTAGTTTTGAGTTAATGTAGCTATTTTAAAATTAAAGTCTAGATGCAAGTTTAATTATATCTGGGAATTTAGTTATTATATGGGAGAATATAATTTATGTCACGCATTTATGGAGTTGACCCGATTTATTTTTGATTTTATTCCTAATATTACAGTCCCCCAACATGCAGTCCTAAATTTACATTTCGCTGTTGTTTTGTTTTCACTACCACGTGTTGGTAATCCAGATTCAAATCGGAAAATGTTTTCAGCAATTCTTCAGTATCAGTATGCAGCATCACGATCTGTCCACTTGGTACATTAAGTGTTGATCCGGCTGCAAACTCACTCTGATTGGCGGATTAGGTGACGAAATGGATAAAAAAGAAACAAAATGACGATGGATGAAATGGATAGGTTTTACAGTTTAGACATTTATGAATAAAGATGAACTCTTCGCCAGACTAGTTTATATAAACAGGTGACATTGAAGTGAAAAGTATATTTCAATTTAGTCACCAAAACTTCAAACGATACCGGCTTTTTCACTAAACCTATTAGGGTAGGGACAAATCGACGCGTTAAGCTAAAATCGGTTATCAGCATCCCCACAGGAGGGTGTGTTTAATTGTGAAAAGAAATCTTTGCTCTTTGTCACTTACCGCGAGGGAGTGCTATTGATTTCTTTTGTTTTATGCTGATTGAGACACCTTCGACCCACCCCCCGTTTTAAACGCCTGAGAAAACTTCACTTCATATCGAATGGGGAAAAATACAGGATAATTCCGTATGCGAGACGTCACGTGTGGGGTTAAAAGGCGAAGTGAAGAAAATTTTTAAAAGGGTCGCGAGATTTGAGTGGCCTGAGACTTTGTGAAAACAATGACTGAAGATTTTGGGGAAAGCTAAGTGTTAAAGTTCTTCAAGAAGTTTTTATTTGTTTTCTTTAATGTATTTACTACCCCAACACAATCTCATTCTAACCCAAACATAAATCTTCGTCACACCATCGGCATTTGATAACGTCAACTGGCAGACCACACGCCTTTTATTTATTCGATTAGAGACCGTAATATCATGTAAATAAAGCTCATTATCCTTTTTCTCACACTCTTAGTTTCTTTGATCTTAAGGCCCGTTTAACTTGTGATTGACTGCAAGTTAGGAAAAAATTAGATTGCCACCTTCACGTTGGGAGATTTTTTCGATGATTCGCTAATGGGCGTCTGTTTTATCTGGAGCCCCTTAATGCCGTTATGCGGGCGACTATAATAAGATTTTGACACTTTAATAAGACGACAAGTGGGTTTTGTTAAAGGCATTTGAACATTTCTAAGTATTAGATTGACATTGCCAACAATTGTGACAATTTTCAACAGTTTCATAAATACTTTTAAAAACATATTATTGTTTTTTTGACCCCATTGAAATATTTGTTAAAAAAACATGCATTAAGTGCAGTCGCCTAATAATACTAATTAGTGTTAAAAAATAATTAGTTCGTCGCAGACGTGTTTATGACGATGGTTATTTTTAAAATTGTATTACGGTTATTCATTTAACAAACAATATTTTCTAAACACATTAATATTGGCACAATTGGTTTACCTTTGATATCGATGAAACATTAAATATCTTAACCTCCCTATTTTAATTCCCTTTTCCCCCCCACCTTCATCTCGAAGGCTCCTCAAGATCCTCTTAAAGATTCCTCGTCAGCGGCGACTATAATTGCTCACCACTTCGTTAACATCCCACTGATGGCATTTTTAATGAACACCCGACTTAATGTAGTGGGCGAAATCGAAAATCGAAGCAGACAGTGGACACCCCCCCTTACAAGAGCGTCCGAATTTCAAAATTTGTTGATTTAGGATTGGTTTTCGATTACGAATTCCATCCTTGTTTTCTTTAGCTGTTTGTTTAGATTCTGAGTGTGAAATGGACGTAGCGGGGTGATGGGTGCTATAATTAATATTCGAAGTAGTAATAACGGCACAATAAGCCAGTATTATATTATAGCTTTACATAACACATCGTTTCCGTAATAAAGTTTGATTGTCTTATGTTTTTAAAAATGGCGGCAATCAGCAACCCGGATATCTAAAGCCGTTCCCAGTTCTGTTTTTATCCAGGGTGTCCCAAATAAATAACGGTATCGACTCGAATACAAAGTACAGTTACAATGTCTGAGTCCTTACTGCCCTATAGGATTATTTAACGACTATGAATATGGATCTGAAGATTCAAAATTAAGGAAAAGCGTTTCTAATACCGAGCTCTTTGAGCAATTGAGTTGATGAGGGATTTGGACATAAAAAAACTTCCTGTGAAGATTGACAGGTGGCTCTTAATAAGAATGGCGACAGCTGCTCGTCGAAATGAGAAAAGGTGAAATACTCAATTTGAGAAATCTAAACATTTTTCATTTCGCTACGAAAAGGTAAATTGAATGGAGATGACTAAATGGTGCCATTGTTGCTGTTTGGACGTTATGGCGGGTTGTACAGGGTGCGTTCTGATAACTGGTTTGATTCAGGTAAATAGTTTTTCGTAACACTACTTATTTGATTTCGTATTGTACCTACAGACCATACACAACATATTTAGTTTGAGCTCAAACTTTATTAATTATAATTAAAATATTAATTACAGATCTTTACTAGAAATAAAGCCTCATTAAGTTATTATAACCGTAAAACATATTCCAAAAACCTTTACTTATATCTCTGTTTTCCCGCTGGCCTAAGTCAATTTCATCCCACAGTGTTGATTTTTCGTCGGAATCCTGTTTCTTCTCTCTTCATTATATTATTATATTATTCTATACTTTGTATAAACAATGGCTGAACCCTTTTGCACTATTGCCTTCGTCTGTACTATGAAGGCTTAGTATTGCAACGGACTCAATATTAAAAGAAGAAAATTCGATTGTACTTAGTGAGCACACTTTAAAGTAAAGTGTCATTCACTAACGATTCTATAAAAGCTTAAAAGTTCCATGAATTTTACGTAAAGAAAATCAAAGCGGAAAAAACGTCCTTTATCACATAATTGGCTCAGCATAGTAATTAAATTTATCATTCTTAAAAAATACAATAACATAATAACAGTTTTATTTTCTATAAAGTTAATTTGAAGCTTACAATTATGAAGTAAACCAAAAGTTCTCTTCCATACTAACCAACCTTTCATAAATATTTTTGCGGCTGGCAGCCCGCAGTAAAAGGTTTTTGTATACGTTGCTTTTTGTATCCTTTTGGCTGCTAATCTAATATTGACCATTCCAGCTATTGACTTATGTTTGTTATTCCTAATAATTTCTGGAAAGACCCTCTCGTTATATTATTCAAAATATCAATTTGCTCAGTTGCTTTCTTTGGGTTTGGGTAAACAAGCCATTAATTTTATTACGTGCGTTTTAATGAGCTTTACTTTTTGATATTTGGTATAAAAATGTGTGTTTAAAGATCGGCATATTTTCTTAATAATTTTCAAACCTTTAGGAACTAGCATTTGAATAACATATATTACTTCTATTTGATACTGATATTACATAAACGGAGTTTTTTTAGCATAACCAAAAAGGGACATTATTACGTCCCAGAAAATTAAATGTTTTAGAACAACACAATCCCTTCTATGGAGTGTAAAAGATCGGCTTCCGTTGTAGCAGAAAGCTTGCGGTATCTAAATCGTTATCTTTGGTCAGTCGCGCAAAAATTATGTTTTTCGGACACCGGGGAAAGTAGGGACAGCAACTGGACTGGAAATGGGATGATCACCAAGCTTTATTTAATTTACTCATTTAAAACACATGATAATACACGCACAATATTCAAGCCCATGAAATAAATGAAGTCCAAAATAACTAAAGCAAAACCACTTCAAAAACTCAATTTTATTTCGCGTCAATTTCCACAAAGCGAAATGACTCCCATTTGAATATGTAATGGAAGCTTAAGATAATCGGCCCTGGCTTACACTAATAAAGGAGAACTCCAAAACGAGAATCTCAAAAGAATCGAACAATTCGATTGGATTTGGGGGCGTGTAATTTATTCGAAATTCAAACGCCACCGTCAGCCATTTTGCGGGCGCTATCGCATACCGGAAGACGATCCAAGACATTGATGCTGATTCTTTTATTATTATGCTCCCCTGGTATCTTAAAGAAGCTAATACAAAGCGGCCATATATAAATAAGCAGTTTTTTGTTCGTAACGACCCTCGCAGACGGTATACAATCCAAATTACATTTTCACGCAACTTCAAATGTCTTATTAATTACTTACGACTTTTCAATGCAATAAATTTTCTTTTAACGCGTCTCTCCCTCCAAATAAGCTTAGTACAGTCGTTGAATTTGCGTTGATCCATTTATTGTTGAAAAGATTATTTAAAACGGCTTTAACACAGTTAAAAGATACCCAATTTTAATATCGCAAATACAAAGATATTCTGTTGCAATAGCATGCCGATAAACACCCAGTATAAATAACACAAATCCCACCATTTATTTTAGGTGGCAAAAAAGCCGCAGTCAAATAGAAAATACCTGTACAAGGCATGATTTAGAGGATCCTTTAGACAGTGGCAACACCGCCTTCATCACGGTTCAGAATGACCCCACATCCCTCAGCGGAGATAATATGGGGATAGTGTCGCTTGTTCCCGGGGGATTTGTCAAACAAATGCCTTGCAATGTATCGAAAAAAATTGCCGGCTCACTAGTGGCCGTTAAGGCTATTTATGGGTGATTTTCGTAGCTTTTTTATTAATAAAACGTATATTATGCGCGCAAGTGCGTTTTATATCGCTCGACCGGCCTTTCTTCGCGGCCATTATCGTTCTTCTTCGGACATTCAATATTATCGATTACGCGTCTGGGATCTTATATCGCTTTTGTTTACATAAATCTCGATGTTCGTTTGTTTTTCAGATGCGTCAGGGTATAAAGTTAAGGTATCGGTATTGGCATGTTTACCCTGAGACACAAGTAGTTATGCAAACACGGCAGATATTGATATCAAAAGTTTGCGACGGAAGAATAACAAAAGTATCATTTAGGATACGAGAAGGTGTTTGTGTTTTGGTCGTTTACGATGTTTTGACATAATTCTATTGATCACGTTCGTGATTTTTATATCAGTCGGTATATCCAAGTATAAATGTGAAATTCCATAGCAATAGTTGTTTATTTAAAGAAAATAACTTTATATTTCCTAACGCTTTAAAACGCAAATCCATTTTACAAATCAACTCCATAAAACAATTTTGATTAAATCAAAACATCCTATTTCAGAAATCACAGCGATTGCTTGAAATAAAATCATTAATTTGGAACTGAAATCCACATTAAAAGTAACAGCTTGTGTTAAACTTGCGGAGAAAGGGGTTGCAACCGCGATTATACTGCTTTATATCGACCATAACGACAATTCAAGAATTTGATTAGCAATTTCGGGCTGTGAACATTTTCTTTGAATGTCTTGAGTATACAATAACAAAACAATTTTGGAATGAAAACTTGAGTGAGATTTCCATTTTGAAAATAGTTACTGCCTTATTCCAAATAAACCTACGTTTAGAACTATTTCATCAAAATAAGCAATAAAAATAAAATAAATAATCCAAAGCTCACCTCTTAAACTTTGGCTATTTTTGCTCTGTCCCTTATTAAAAACGGTATAAAGGGCCTTAGTTTTGATCCCAACATAACGATACTAATTCCGTAGGCACACCAGCCGCCATATTCTTATAAATTAATTACTTGTAATCTACTCCTGAAACGAGACTTACAGAAATGAAGTTACAACGTGCTGTAATACCTGGGGCTGTTCCTATCAAGACCATTGATATGTCTCTTACTAAAAACAACTTTTATTGAATAAGCAGGCAACTTTATATTTCTTAAATAGAGTTTGAAATAGTCAATGACTGGTAATACTTTTTTCCTTTCCATATTAATAACAGTCTGCAAGTGCCTTAAAAGCTATGCTTATTTCTCACTGTTGCGGTTCGGGTAAAAACAAGTAGATTTATATTATAACCTTACCTTACAGAAAAGCAAGAATTTGCTCTCAAAATATTGTGCAGTTTTTCTCGAAAGATATACTTTATACAACACTTACACTTGACCTATGCTGTTCTGGAAAATAAGTTTTTAACTTTTAAGTTACTAGTAATACACTTTAACGTGATAACTTGAACAGTAAAAGTTACAATCTAGATCTCAAAATACATGTAAAAGTCTATTACAGACTCAATACTCGCTACCGAACCGGAGTCAGCAAGACCGCCCAGCCTCTTCGCTAGGGCTCCGTTACGACTTAATGTCGCATTGCGAGAACAACCCGGAATTAGAAATGAGCTCCCGTCTAAACTGTCTAGTTAATAAGACACACATGTCGCGATTCTTGAACACCACTTTCTTGTAATTTGTTCCCCGACACAGGTAGAGCATGTTTATGAGGATTGTTAAATAGAATGGAAGGGGTGAGGGGTTTCAAGTAATCAAAAAGTCTATTGTTTTAACTATGTTGTTCGAGACAAGGAAAGTTACATAAGTTTTAGCATAAATATACCTGCTGGAAGATCATGACTTAAAACTCACTTCTTAGAATACCAAATTTTTGTGGCGTCAATTACCTACAATCAACAATAATATGGCACATCTCAAAAGCACTAAAAGGAGTCAAAACACCTTTAGATAATCTTCCTTTACAAAAGAGGCCACATTTCATAAATTAGCAGGGCATTCTCCACTTTTTAATTTGTGCCCCCACCCTTATTTGAATACAGGGTGTCCCGTCTTATCCACTACGCAAACACTCCTTACAAGTTGAGCTCCTATTCACTTGACAGGTTATCTTTTATTATTTCTCTCGGCATCCTCGTTTTATTGCCTCGAATATTGACTTTTTATGCCGTTCGCGAATAAATACATTTTGATTTTGATGGTGTGAGCAGTCTTTTGTGCAAGTGATCAAGCATCGAAGAGTTATTGCTTGAGCAATCGTCGCCTTTTATTTTGGGTTTTTTTAAATACTTTCAGTGCAGATTAATATGACTTAAAACAAGTAATATAATCTACAAAGATTCTTCTTATTTACAATTTGTCTTAAGACAAGAAGTTTTTATTCTAAGCCCTTAAACAAACACCACATCAGGATTAAGAAGTTGTTTTGGGAAAGAAAGATAAATTACACGCACTTCGCTATTTCTTTCCTCCAAAATATTTTCCTTTCTTGTCTTGTGTAACTTAAACGTTGATTCTAACTAATTTTCTCTCCAATTGCTTAGTAAATGTAGCGCAATGATGCAATTACAAATCGCTTACTATAGTTTAAGACTGGGGTGGACGCTATAATTTAAATAAAGAACAAAAAGGTTTATTATTTAAAAAAAAAAAAATTTGAAATCGAACCATTTCTTCCAACGATGATTCCCCATGTCTCAACACTTAATTTTCGATTCCAACGAAGTAGCAATAGCAAGACGCCTGGGTCCCCACATCCCAGAGGGGTGATTAAACATGTAAAAGTACCAGGGCTACAAGGTAAGTGAGGAGTTGCTTCGGCAACACTGTCGTTTAGCACGTACGTTGGATAGCTCCACGTTGGGAGTTAACGACTGTCAAAAAGTACGGTATTGTCCGTTTTTTATTTGGTAGTTCAGGCAAGCTATTTTGTAGGATGAAATATAAAGATATTTTAGGCATCCCAATTCCTCGATGATGAAATTAATTTAGAAACTAAATACCAAATTTTAGATTGCAAATCGCAGAAACAAGCATTATAAAAAAAACAAAACATGCCAATGAAGCATAAACACAGCATAAATAATGTGTTGTTTTTCTTAAACTCTTTATTTGAAATATTTTTGACAAACAGTAAAACCTTTAATATTTTATCGGTGCTAATAATCGTTTTATCGTTTTGTTATGCGAAAGAAAACGCTATAAAACGAGAAATTATGACAACATAACCATGATTACTTCTTTTTAATGAATTAACGACTTTTGTTCGAGAAGAGTCATTAAAATAATTAAAAGTGTCATTATAAGTGCCATCAATCCAATCTCAAAGGGGACATTAGTGTTTTTACGGTTGATTCTTATGAAAGTGAAATATTTTGCTCATTAATTGTTTGATACTTCGCAACCCTTAATGCGCTGAAATGTAAAGAAAGAATAATACGACGTAAAAAAAAAGTTTTATTCAATAGGTACGAAGCGAATAACTTTCACATATAATGCTTAAGCCACATACTAAGAAATCTTTCTTTTATGTAATGCCCTTAAACCCAAATATTTAAAGTCTTCTGTTATTATCACGAAGCCACAATAACAGCGGAATGCTGTTTCATTTTACTTTTAATTGATCCTCCAGGGGACAGATAAAAGTGCTTCGCTCCTAAACTTGGACTATTACACGTTTAAGAAAACCACCATCGCAATTTTAGACGATAAGAAAATTTTCATGGCAAATGTCTGTTGTTATAATTATGCAGGAAATTGACATAATCATTAGATATTCTAAGGTTGCCTATGCACGAATGTGGCGATCATTTTGTTACGTTTGACTTAAATAAGCACAGTAAAATAGAAAAACAAAAAAAAGGTATAAAAAAGTGGTTCTAGTGTTACAAACTTATTGTCTGATTTTATTTAAGTTAAAATTTACAGAACACTTAAACTTTTTCAATGTAAATAGAATGTAAAGTAGAAGGAAAAGTAAGTATTTTTAAAACTGGAAAAACAAACAAAATTACTGGTTTTTAGACCAAAATTTAAAAATTCCTAACCTCCAGCATCCTTGTGCAACGCGGTACATCCCAGGCGCCATATTTACAATAAAGCGTTTAGTAAAATCGTGTAGAACAAACTTCCATATTTTATTATGATCGTTATCATAAACTCCGGGCTTCCCTCGGATTTTCACCGTTTAACTTCACCCCTTTTCTAAGATTTGATTATAAAATTACTTTAAGTAAAACTTGCAAACTGTTAAAGTTTTGTTGTTTGTTTCGGTTCGGAAAATGGTAGTTTTATTGAAACTGTATTTAAATTGTATCTGTTCAATAGTTTGTTTATGGCAATAGTGTGTATACAAGTAAAGTATATGCAAATAAATTTAATATTTATAACCGTACTTAGATAAAGTAGATTTGTTATTTTATGAAACACACATTTTAATATATTTTTTTTAATATATAATGAAGATTAAAAACAGTTGTGTATAGGTAAAATACGCGTCGCGTATTTATAACTTACGAAAAAAGCTAACTTGACATGCTCAATAGATGATTGGCAAAAGTATAAATTAGGCAGTTTCAAAGACTTTATTTAACAAATAAAACAATCTATCCAATAACATATCGTGGATCGGAATCAAATCGGAACATGGCCTATTACGGACTATTTATCGGACGAAAACACATAAATTACGGAAACTCCTTCTAATTGTCTTATTCCGAACCGTTTTCACGTGGATTTATTTGTTTTTCGCAGCCTTAATTGTTCTTGTAGGAAATGTTTGTTAAGTTGTAATATAAACAAGCTTATTTGAAAAAGAGTAGATAATCTTTGTTTTTCACGTAAGTAGAACACAAAAGAATATATTACATACTCATGTCCGATTTTCTAAGTATTTAGAATAAAATATGATTTGTAGCCAAAATGGCTTCCTTGCCAGTTTAAGGTAGTGTAGTAAACGATAGTTACATTTAACTAAGTTGCTTGAGTAATGACTATTCATAATGCGATTTTGTTGTATGAAACATAACAATGCAAAGTGCCTTGCGTCAAGATGAGCTGAATTCTCTATAATCAAAACTTATTATAATTAATTAGACTTATTCAATAATTTATAGAACAATTTCGGAAAAAATACATCTATTGCCTGTGCAGTTCTAAAGAACCATTCAAAGAGAGTAGTGCTTCATGAAAATATTAGAACCACTCCGAGCATGGTTCAGAAACCAATTAAAAGGATAGGGCTAAATGGGAAGGGATTAATACGCTTCCATTGTCCTTGGAACCACTATCTGGCAGGCTTTTGTCACAATGGCTGTCTCTAAAAGTACTAGATTAATAAAACACGCGACGGCAAACGGAAAGGGCAGCCTCACAATTGGCTACTTCCAGAAATATCTGGAAATATCCAGACCGCGCCTGATGATAGTACGCGCCACTACAAAACGCAAAAGAATACGTAACCTACGTGACAATGACAGCTAAGCCTCCGGATCAAGAAAGGTTTTTCGTTTTTCTCCTTTTAACCCTGCACACATCGATACGGTTTCTGACGACGTTATTTTTTAATCAAATATATCCGGAACGGGTGACGAACGGGGGTCGAAGCGAATGCAAAATCAAAAGGAAAAAATTCGAGTCTTTTAAGCAAATAGAGGCGAGACGAAGTTGATTGGTTTTGTTAGCCAGTCAGTTGATTGGCTAGCTGTAAACAATACGCTCGGAATTCGAATGTTTAAGTTGGTTTACAATTGAGACTCTCAACGATATTTTTTTGAATTGCGCGCTATTTGTGTTGCAATGACGCTTGACTTTTTTTCAGAATGGTCGCGAATTTTTGTTGACTGTGTCCTTTGAGAACTTCGCAAACATTGGTACCCGTCATATAGACGTGTTTTTCAACACTTTTGTAAACTGTCTACTATTTAGTAAATTTTATCAAAATATATGCGTAGCTAAATTGTTATTATTTAAAAAAAAAAAACGACCCAAATATATATCTTGTTTTATTCGTGATATGTAAACATTTCTGCCAACATAAATAGATTTTACCTTTGTTTGAATTTTGTGGACAATTTACTCACATTTATTTTATTTCTGAAATCCTTAAAGAAATCCGCACCGCCAGGAGCCCCTGATATTTCATTCACGGCAAGTAGTCTGACCGGCAGTAAATCAGAACTCTTCTGCCGTTATCAGGGGTCCATTAGACTACTACAACGCAGGGACTAATAGAGGGTAGGCGGTAGGTAGGAGGTTAAAGTCTTTTAATTTTTATTTATTGCTCTCAGTTTTCTTTATATTTATTCAAAGTACTTTAAAGAAACAGATCACAGTAAGTGAGACTTTATCAAAGAGGTGATATAAAAAAGTGCCGCTAATTATTTTAGTACCAATTCAATAATGAATGAACGAAATGAACGAAAAGACCGAAATGAACGAAATGAACGAAATGAACGAAATGAACGAAAAGACCGAAATGAACGAAATGAACGGAATGAATGAAATTAACGGAATGAATGAAATTAACGAAATTAACGAAATTAACGAAATTAACGAAATTAACGAAAATAACGAAATTAACGAAATTAACGAAATTAACGAAATTAACGAAATCAACGAAATTAACGAAATTAACGAAATTAACGAAATTAACGAAATTAACGAAATTAACGAAATTAACGAAATTAACGAAATTAACGAAGTTAACGCAACTAGCAAAATTGACGAATTGAATTTAATCATTATAAGTTACAAAGTCAAACATTTAATGATTATAAATATTTTACAAATTTGGTTTTAAAAAGTAAACCTAAAATATAAATTGTAAAACCAACAATATCAGTAACTAGTGGCCGCCCGCGACTCCGTTCGCGTGGAAGTCGGTTTCCCGTGGGAATGAGAATTTTTCCCGCGGTAAAAAGTACCCTATGTCCTTTCCTAAGTTAGTTCTTGCTTCATACCAAATTTCATCAAAATCGGTTCAATGGTTTAGGCGTGAAAGCGTAACAGACAGACAGACAGACAGACAGAGTTACTTTCGCATTTATAATATTAGTAGGGATTAACAATCACGATATCCGTGTTGCAAAGTGTTTCTGGCCATCTTTATTTCCCAGCCTCATGCAATCGGAAATTGCAGCAAGAAAAAGGGGCTATTTCCTGGGTGCGGAACTCGATCGAGCACCAAATGGTTTTTAGGCTTCTGCAAGGCGTTGTTTTGCAATTGAAGTTGTATGTATTTATTTTGCAATTTACCCCCATTGCATTAAACAGCTATTTATAGAATAAATTTAAAAATACTTGTAACTTTACCAAAGCCTTTTCCTGAATGAATCGCCCCACAAATCAGTGCTATTGTCAGGGGCCGGTTCTACGAATTTAATTTAAACAAAGATTATATTTTTGTATCAAAACCATGCACACTCGAGCGGGTTTCGGTTCAGAATAAATTTCCGAGCAGAAAGTATCCCTGTCCCGCTCATTATCGTATATTTATGTGAAAAGATAAAAATATTAGGGCGAGAAGTATAATCGCACGGGACGGCTGGCTGAATATTTTTTAATAATTAAAATATTTTAAATACTTTCGCGTGCTGTAAATTGTTTTTAACAATGTGTTTGAAATTTTACTCTCGTCGGCAGTTGAGGCTTCTAATTTTTGACAAAACGTGTGAAGTTTAATTTTGACCTAGTACCATTCACATACAATAAATTTTATTTTCTAATGACATAAATAGCGTTAATATTTCAATACGGTTATCGAAAAACATAAGTACGGTACGAACATAAGTAAGATTTGGCGATTTATCGTAATTTTATTTATTTAGAGAAAAATAGCAAGGACTTTTAATTTTCCCAAAGCCACATTTATCACGTCTTAAAAAAGCCAAACCGTTGTTTTGGACAGTTTTAAAACGCTTAAAAATTAATTTCTCCCGATTCCTTTAAGAAGTTGTAACTCCCCAAGTGGGGATAATACGATGATATATAAAAAAAAGGTCCCACTAAGCCCTGCGCAGTCATAAATTATGCCCTCGATAACAATGGGCCTTTTTTGGCCCTTTGTAGCAACTTTTGATATCACCTGGACGTATTTATAAGTGGAAAAATGAGAAAAGTCGTTAGAAACAGCTATGGGACGAAAAAATGCTAAACGGTCGGTATTGTCTTTGAAAATTTACTTCTTCCAAGAAAATCACCACGAAATGGCCATGGTGGAGTAAATTTTTGTTTAAATTTTTGAGGTCAGTTATAATTTTCGTAGTTTAATCATATTTAAACTTTCCCAAACATTAAAATTTACACAATGTCTTTGTTTATTGTGTTAATATCAAGCAAGCTAAATATTCAAAAACAATTTGCTAGCATTTTGCGCAATATGCTATATTCAATAGCCCGTTGCAAAAAACAATATGATAGGCAATTTTGATATGTAGCCACTTCCTTAAATATATCGCCTCGGCTCTTTTGTCCCAACTATAAAAAATAAAGCCCTAATATTGTTAAATGTTCCTTTGGGGAGTGACTGGCCGAATGTAGAAAATGTGGTCGTTAGGGGTGGCATTTCTATGCTGAACCCGATATATAAAGAAAATAAATTGATCCAATTTAGACGAAATTAGTAGAGAAATCAAGGCCTTCTTTCGTTTACCTATAAACAAAAGCTTTACAATTACCTATATAGCTTATAAGTACCTTTCTTTTTAAGATACTAGCGTAATGTTGGCAATAAATAAGTCTAACCCTGCAAACCGTACTCAAACTACCAGTCAAAAATCGACTAAAACTGCTTTGAACATAAGTGACAGCCCTATAAAAATAGAATGGGCAAACGCCGACAATTTATATAGCAATAATCCTTGCGGACATTACCGGTCGAAGTCGTGCCGAATTCCGATATTATCGGAGGTGGAAACGGCACCGGCTGACGACAAAAAACGACCTCTCATTTATACAGTCGGCACTTTGCGGCGACGTGTGATCACTTTTGCCATCACCCTAAAATTGTATTGTACCGACGATGTATACGTGGAACTATAAAAATATTGTAGTCTGTTGGAGTTTGAAATTGGTTATATTTTCGACTTGTGTTATAAATAAAAGTTAAATAAATATCTAGGCATTGATTACGATGCTGTTAATTAAAGTTACATATCCTTTCTAAAAGGTAAAACTATAGTTAATTATAGTTATCTTAGCTATAGTTATCAAGCAATTGTATAAACAATTTAATTTTATTACTGTTGTACCCCAACGTATCAACCTAGGTATTACCTTTTTCGGGTCAGTCTTCCTACATAGGAGAATCGTCATAGTCATAGAATCGTTAGCTTTAAAAGGTACACTTTACTATTAGCCACAGATTCTTTCACGGCACGCACTTGTTTCAAATCAAGTTTTATTAAGTTGTTTGTACTCATGAAAAATATTCAAGAGCGAAGAGAGAGGTATAAAATGCAACTTTTAAACTAATTACTGGACATGCCTATGCTTAGTTTTAAATCAGGCCATATTTATTTCCCACAAAATGAAAACAGCTGTCTTAAATTAACCCAAAACCTTAAATTAGGGTTTCATCAAAAATAATAAGGCATCATTTAACTTCCTTGATACCTACTCTGTACCTGTAATTTTATTAAAAGCAATCGGACTGAAGCATTTATTTACTTGATTGTTTTCGTCGCATTGTCAAGAAAGCAAACACAGAAACAATTGGCTTGTAATTGGAAAAATCGTTGCGAACTACCGATTTATTATTCAGATGACATTCGAAAAACATTCGAAAACGATCGTGGACGAATCGCGACGCGTAAAACATTCATCGACTTAATCGTTTGTCAATTGTTCCGCAAAACAAGTGAATATAAATCGATGGAATCAGTCGTTTTGAGCCATCGTACAGTCGCCATTTCATTGATATGTATAACTGTCGATCTTTGTAGAAATAAATTCGATGCTGCAACTGTTTTCAAAGATTGATGATACAGAATCCTACAAATATTATAAAAGTGAAAGTTTGTGAGTATGTATGGATGTTTGTTACTCTTTCACGTAAAAACTACTGGACGGATTTTGATGAAACTTTGCAGTAACATCCGAATAGCACATAGGGAACTTTTTACGGCGGGAAAACATCTCATTTCATGAGAAACCGACTTTCACGCGAACGGAGTCGCGGGCAGCCTAGTAATAAAGATCTGTTAGGCTCTCCTGGCTCAATATTTTTGAACTGGTCAACTTTTTAAATTAGTGCCTTATAACCACTGAGCTTGACTAAATAGAAATAAGATTATTGATTTCTTACAACAGTGCAAAATAAAAAAAGACTTTATTTTTAAGGCGTCTGTAGACTTTTGTTTAACTCATTCTTTTTAAATGCATTATTTCAGACCTTGTTTTGTTTTCTTAAGTAACAGACGCAGCGCTTCCTACATAGAAATACTTTATAATTGTGGTTTACTTAAAAAAAAAAAGAATTACAACCTTAACCGTACGTCTTAAGAACACCCGCTTCCGTCTTGTTTCGCATCATAAAATACCTTTAAAAAATTCCCACTTATTTTTCAAACATAACTTGTTTTCGTCAAGTTTCAGTGGGTCGAGTGGCTGCAATCATTAATCAGCTAATATAATGCAGCTCCGTGGAAACAGGCTGCATCAAAATATCTTTCTGTCTAGTTGGGGTAATATGGATTTCAAGTATAATATTCATTGATACTCGAAATAAATATTTTAAGCTATTGCATAGCTTCTATCGCGGGCCTTGAGCGTGGAGACCGAATCCAGAAATTCCGTAACGAAAATAACCTAACACCCCCACTCCGACCGGCACAGCGATGATACTTTTTTGTTTTGCCATCTATCGATGAATAGCAGAACTTTTAATGACTTATAAAAATATTTTGAACACTATCAACTTCTCATTTATTTAATAAAAGAAAAAAATGGTTTCTTATCTATCACCACGCTCAAAAAGTTGAATTAATATCAAAGAAAAAAAACAAAGGAAAAAGGATAAAATACTGCATAAATAAAATAAATAAATAATTACATAAGTTGTTAAAAAATGCTTGCAATAGCTTTACCGCGGCAGTCTCCGAGTGCCACACGTCTTTTTTTTTAATAAGTGTTCATTTATGTTTTTTTAAGTAAGTAATTATATTTACGATTATTTGAAACATTTTTTATTTTACATATATGAATATACAGCATTACGTAAATTTACCATAGGGCAATACAGTTTCCTTCGAAAAATCTACACTATTCCAACCACTTTTCAAAAACAGAATGATGATAAAATATGACGTAACTTCCCCTCCGGATATCCGCCGATTGTGTTATCCGGATATCGTGTCTGATGAATTTGTATCCCTCAAATGCTACTTGATTGATTATGTTGAAGTAATGTCTTAGCTTAGGTATTAATAAACAGCTCTTGTTTTCGTTTCTCAGTATTTGCATGTATTTGAGTGACTGTTAATAAAATAAAATAGAGATGTCAGTGTTAAATTCGCGCGCATATTATTCTTTGCCACATTTTTACATAAAAAAAATAGGTAAGCCAAATTAACAATCTGTTATTTAATGGGCTTAATAAAATCAATTAATTATTCATAAATAAATTTATTTTAAGGTACAAATACTATGTAACACCTAAATTTTAAAATTTGATAAAAATTAATAAACCATTCAAATTTTCACGTTTATTTTTCTTAAATTTGTACTTTTCGACACTAGTGAGTAAAAAGGTATAAAAGTAGAGACAAAGTAACGTAGTAATATCAATTCATCTATTTCCAGTCCATCGATCCAAAATTATGCAGCGTAAATCATATTCTTGCATAAAAACAGGGGGCCCGGATACTTTGTTTATTGTTTTGATGAGTCAGCGGAAACTACCCTTTTTTTCTGGGGGAAAATGCAGGAGACCCGCATATGATGGTGATTAGGGTAAATTCCTTGAGTTATTGACAAATACCTTGCAAGGAACAGAGAAGAAAGGGATTTAATTGATTTGGATAGAAAAATAGATGTTAAGTGTAGTCAGTAAGATTTTCTATACCTACCTCCAATCGATCTTTGTAGATTTGGAAGATTCTATTAGAATCTATTTTTTAACTGATATTACGAGTTCATCAATTCATTTTTTTCAGCTCTGTAAATAATCCAAGAAAATTAAAAAACATCTTTCCGTGCTAAGGTATTTGAAGTTATTCCCAAGTTTCGGAAAACAAGATAAACGTAGTTATCCGTTAAAATCATTGAAGATAAACGGAAAAAGAGTGAAACAATATGTATGTACAATCGGGTTCATAAATATATTGGCATTGCCAACGGTTCAAACAAATCTGGGCATTAGAAGCCCAAAAATCTTTATAGACTTAAAAACAAAATATATGTTATCATGTGAACAGTTCAATAATATATGATCTGTATTTAATCTATAGGATCTGCCATTTTAGTATATTAGCTGTGCCTTATTTGCCTTTTAGGGTAACACACTCCGTGGTTCAGACGTAAAGTGGAGAGCTGGCAAGTTCCAAGGTTCCGATTGCGATCGGCTCAGATAAACTTAAAGTTTAACTTTAACAAAATAAAGAAAACTAAAACTAAATGATTATTCCTTTAAAGAAAAACATTATAAATTAAAATACAACATTATTATAAGAAAAACACAAAAAGATGAACTGAACCGACCACGACCCGAACTTTGAATCTTGGACTTCTAAGCTTACCGTGTTAACTAAGATGTTGAATTAGGTATAATCTATACTAATATTATAAAGCTGAAGAGTTTGTTTGTTTGTTTGTTTGTTTGTTTGAACGCGCTAATCTCAAGAACTACTGGTTCGAATTTAAAAATTCTTTTTGTGTTGGATAGACCATTTATCGAGGCAGGCTTTAGGCTATATAACATCACTGCAACTATTAGGAGCGAAGAAATAATGGAAAATGGGAAAAAAACGGGGAAAATTATTCATCCTTGAGGGCTTCCGTAGCGCGCGCTGCGAAAACGGTTCTAGAAACCAAAAATATATGTATGAAAGAATTAAGGGAACTTTTTACCGCGGGAAAACTTCGCATTCCCACGGGAAACCGACTTCTACGCGAACGGAGTCGCGAGCGGCCACTAGTATTTCATATATGTGCTTACTAAAATGACAGATCGTACATAATTACCTATTATATGCAGTCACATATAAATTAATCTAAATCTTGGTCATGTATTAGTGACTATGGGCCCGCGACTCCGTTCGCGTGGAAGTCGATTTCCTGTGGGAATGTGAAGTTTTCCCGCGGTAAAAAAGTACCCAATGTGTTATTCTGATGTATAACCTATATAACTGTTAAGTTTCATCCAAATCCGTCCAGAAGTTTTTACGTGAAAGAGTAACAAACATCCATACATACTCACAAACTTACACGTTTATAATATTAGTAGGATTTAAGTTGTCTCATAAATATGCCTGTTTTAAAAAACATTTTAAAATTTTTCAAACGTTTAATTATTTTTAAGTCTGGAAAGGCCGTCATATTATATTATTTATTAGTTCTTTATACACGACTGTAGGTACTTATTAAAACAAGACATAATTTTAGTTGAATAATCAGGACTTAAGCTGGTGGTTCGTTTGTCTTAAAATGCGGCTTTGAAGTAACTCGCATTATCTAATTGAGAAACTTTAAGTATTATTCGGCCACAGAAAATGGTAGTCTCAATCTTTTAATAAAGAAAGCATTGTTAATATTAGAAATTTAGAAAGAGTACTATTTTTTAGCTACCACTTCATATGTATTATAACGAACGTGTGATACATAATAAGTGACCTACAACTTAATAATAATGATATTTAAACGAATGTTAAAGCACATTAGTTTAAATATCAGTTATTATATGTTTTGATACAGCAACAATCTATGGGATCAATTTGTTTTGATAAAGGGTTTCCTTTTTTACGTGTGTGTAATAATGACCAAAAAGTATTAATTATTCTAAGCAAACAAGTGCTTTAAAAGATATATATATTTATATATAAGTCAGTTGTATAACAAAAAGATACAATTTTTTTGAGGTAATTTTCTTGCATTATTAAGATTGCATTACATATTTTTCAATGTAAATTAAGTGTGTTAAAGGGAATAACGTTAACTATCATGTTCATATTGTACTTCACTATACTGTGTATGTACACCAATACGTATGCAATTGACATTTTATTATTTTCATACTTTTTATATCGTAAATCTGAAACAGAAGCATTTCTTTAGAGCGGTAACTACAAGTTTTAAGAAAATATGAAATAAAGAGGTACTACAACTATAGTAAAATATTAAACCTACTTAATACAATTAAAAATAATCCAAAGCCCAGGCCTTTTCCAGACACTAATCAATCGTCTAGAAAGTTATGTCGATCAATACCAGGATCGCCATATCGCGCTTTACCCTGCCAGATTAAAAACGTTACACTCTGCTCAGATTTCTTCATACCAGATGACGTTCCTAATTTGAGCGTGTTACCGAGGAGTTTTCTCATACGAAAAGGATGACTTGGAGTCCTTCAAGTGTGAGGTAGGCGGGGGGCGTGGCTTAAATAGAACACGCCTCAAATGGGCGTGGCCAGAATATGAAGATCATTAAAATATGTTTACTTACGAGCATATTGTGATGAACGTCTGAACATTGTTGAACCATATCTAGATGTAAGTCAAATTCTAGATGCAAACAGTTGGACAATTCGTCTTGAAATTTTTATTTTCGGTTGGTTACATAAAGCTTTTTCCAAGGCGAAAATAGAAGTTCTTTAAAATTTAAGGTCAAAGACACTTGCATTTTTTAAGAGGTACCTACGTTATACCAACCTTCCAATGCTTTAATTCTTCCTTCTTTTAATTCGTCATATACGGCTTTGAATCTGTCATCAATAAAATCCAATAAAACATGAATTGTTAATTTTGTTTAAAATAAAAGTTATTTTTGAATGTCATTCATGCCATTTGTGTGTAACTTATATACAATTGATAATTATGTTAACGAGTTTTTAGCGCAAAACCATATTTTATGTTACACTCCAAAATAACAACGTGCACGTTAAGTAAGAAGACAGTCTTACAAAACGCGTAGCACCGTAGTGGCTACGAATTGGGAGGAGCTACGAAACCAAAATTTCCCGACTACGGTCAGTCGTAGCAACTGTAATCTCCACCATTCTAGCAAAAGCTTTCAGCAACTTTACCATTACCCCTCGCGCCGTACTAAACGTACTAACTTAGAGGGAAGTGGTAGGTCTTGCGTTCTTGGTCAGGTTTCATAGGAAAATCGCGGTTGGTGAGAGCGCAAGGACTCGTATTACGTAACGTCAGTCTGCAAGCGACCGTCGGACGGATTGGACGTATCGCTCGCGGCGCAAGTACCAGGAAAACATAAACAACAACAACGTGTTTGCAGTCGTAAACAAGTTGAGTGAAACTTTCGCGGGAGTTCCGGGAAGTGGTAAGTTTTTTTTTGACAGTGACATTTTTTTTTGTGTTTTGGTTTTGTGTATGTGAAACCAGTGCGTTGTTTTAGTATGTAGGTTTAATTAATTAAAAAGAGGTGAGAAAAATGCTAAAAAGAGTATTAAAATTTCAAAACTTATTTTCGTTAAACATAACTTGTCATTCTCTTTTTTTTATATTTGAGTTTGTTGAAATCAAGGCAATAAAAGTGCAGTACATCGTTAGTAAAATAGCCTAGAAGTACTGCAATTTCTGACAAATATTATATTTACTTTAATACTAACTTGTTTTTAAACCGGCGGATTTTAAAATTCTGTTCACATTAAAAACAATATTTAACTAAATAATATTATCCATTTTAAAATAGTTAGTTTTACTGCCGTTAAAGGTTAATTTAGAATTTATTTTAAATTATTACAAATAAAGTTTCCATATTTCCCCTTACTTGTATAACTTTTAAGTAATTTTATAAAATGTATAGTTTTCTCAGTTGTTTTTTAATTCGGTTAGAAATAAATCGAATTCGGGTAATTAGAAAACATTATTTACAACTTTGGTGATTATATTTACTTTTTTCTTAATAAAAAAAAATTGTGCGTAATTCTCCTTATTCAAATAAAGTGATTAGTTTGAAGTAAAATAAAATGCGAATACCCTCTTTTTTAATTATCTTTTGCAACCTTTGTGTCTAATCCTTTGCACGATGCGATAGCTTTTCTAAAATGTTTAAAAGTAAAAACCGATGTAAAACTTATCTGTGTACTAGCATTTTTAAAGGTTATAAGCATTCAGTTAACATTGATTTTTAAAATAAATATTTATCTGACTCAGTCAAATTCGGTCAATGTGTTTGTCGTCAAAACTGTAAATTCAAATTCATTTATTAATATTAAATTACAACAATATGGGTCGGTATTTTATTGCATGTATTTTTCGAGTGCTGTCAGGCAATGCATTGTAATTAAGTGAACAAATACCTAAAACACTATTTTAAATTTATTTAATAATACATACATATCCGCAGCTCTTAGAAGGCAGGTAATAATTAACAAGTGTTTCACCTTTAATTTGTTTCTTAGTTTTATTTCGATATGCAACAGCTCGGAATTTATTTGATACTTACGCGCTTTAAGTAGTTAGACAAAAATGATTAATCCTTTTAGTGATCTGAATGAAAAACAATTATAATTGTAAATCTTTGTTACTACTTAATTCATTACTTCATACTAAACGCCACGGTTTTGTAAATAAGTGTATAAAATAAACAAGATATATGACGGGCTATCAAAATACAAAATTATATTGTGCCATAATAATTTAATATATGATTAACTAGTGGTCGACCGCGAATCCGTCCGCGTGGAAGTCGGTTCCCCGTGGGGATGAGAAGTTTTCCCGCGGTAAAAAGTATCCTATGTGCTATTCTGATGTATAACCTATATTGCTGTAAAGTTTCATCAAAATCCGTCCAGTAGTTTTTACGTGAAAGAGTAACAAACATCCATACATACTTACAAACTTTCACGTTTATAAAATAAGTAGGATAATATAACGAACACGCTCTATAGATAGGGTACTTTTACTGCTTTAACATAGTTTTTATCCCAAAGTCCAGCAAAATTCCAAGTACTTCCCGCAAACCTCAAAATAGAATAACTTCCATCTCGCGTGTGTACCTCAGCAACAAACATGATAAATAACAACAGCCGGAAGCACCCCTGTATCTGCATCCCTCACCGCCTCCGTGCACCCCTGTTTGTTTACATGCAACCCCCTTGTTTGTGATTACGTCACTACCCTAGTGATGTCATTAGTAATTGTGCTAATTTTTAGCAACTATAAATTAAGCATTTTTTTGGAAGTCTACCAAAAATTCAAGTAACATCAGTTTTTTACTTTATCTTTCTATAAAAGATTTTGAATTTTTTGGAGTGACAAAATATATTTTTTTTTTACGTTATTGTACACAATTGCAGCATTTATACCATCAAATTTGCGATGATTTCAAATTGAAAAGAGTTTTAATTTAATTTGCAATGTAAAAAATCGCACCTGAACCAACGGTTGATGTGTGAGCGATGATTTTAAGCGGCGAATATAACTTTTCAATATTTAATAACTTTTTTTAATTGAGTTTTCTGTTAGTAAATTTAGTTACTATAGAGGCTCTAGAATACATTGATTCAGGCTTCAGAAGTGGTCTTTTTACACCCGTTATATGGACAGATGTTTAGAAAAAACTCTTGAGAAATTTCTGCAGACGCTTA
Source organism: Emmelina monodactyla (assembly GCA_916618145.1). NCBI lineage: Eukaryota > Metazoa > Arthropoda > Insecta > Lepidoptera > Pterophoridae > Emmelina > Emmelina monodactyla. Next base: position 3,429,538 of record OU745300.1, read on the forward strand.
CCCCCCGCTTCGACTTCCACGCCCGCTGTCTCCCCACAACAGCGGCTCCCAAACAGTGGTGCATGCGCTGCGTGGACGCAAGAACTACAATATGATACGCAAAAGCTTACATCTTTTGGAACACACGTGACGTGCGATCAGCTGTCCTGTTACACTTATTAGATTCATTGTTAATTGCATATAAGATTAATCCAACTTATAATTTTTTTACTTTGTTGTTAGGCAAAGCAGGGATGTTATGTTTATAAAATTTCGGATACTCGATTAATTATTTTACTGGATAGGGATATGAAATGATTTCGAATTATCCGTTATTTTTTTAAGGAATTTTAAAAGTTTGATAGTATTTAAGTTTAAAAATCTTTTTTCATTCCCTGTGTCAGCCGCCGCGCTTGTCATAACGTGTCTCAAATAGGCTCCGCCCTTATCTGATACTATCCGAAACTTTTTATTTTGTAAACTAACATCCCTGAGGCAAAGCATAATTAAATCAATGCCTCAGTGCTACTTTTTACCTTTTACCAATGGTGTTGTTAGAAAAGTAATTGCTTTCAAGTGATCTAAATTGAAATACTTGGTATGCCTAAAATTGACAAATCATTGACCAGCTAATAAATCTGACGAACACAAATTACGACCGTACTATAGAAAAACGCTTTGATGTGGGGATGTATTATGTAGAATCGAGCTCCCGGTCAAAAAAAGGTTGAGCGACCCTGCTCTTCAACCAATTAGGATTACAATAATATTTATTCTGGAAATTAACTGGCACCGCCTCAAGACTTCGGTCCGAGACCACAACGCAATAAATAATCTAAATAAAACCAACCCCAAGAGGCCAAATCTACGAAGACGGAGCCAGGCAATGTTTGATACTCTTCAATTAATAATATTGATTAGCAGGCAGTTTTTGTAAAGGCGCTATGAAGATATCGGGTGTAATTAATTTATTGTTAATTGGATTGGGGAGTCAATGGAAAAATGGCTGATGAGGATCAACAATTATATTCAATTTGGATACTTGCCTACCTATTTCCAATATTTCCTAGTCAATATAACTAGGCTGTAGATCGACTAATTTTATAATTTACTTATTGACAAATACTAAATTTATAGATTGGACCACTGTGAAAAACTCTCTTTGGCTTTTATGACAAAATGCCTTATTAATATTGTTTTTAGACGTTAATCCAGTTTACGATTATACAAATTACAAAGTTGATAAAGAGTACCAGAAACTGAAGGATTCTTGAAACTTGTCCCACGTTTTCAAAAATCCTTAGAATTAATATCTACAATTGTGCTAGGTAACGCACATCGTAGAAATATTTTCTTATTGCCGTCAATTCACATGCATATGGCTGCAAGAAACCATTGTTTAGCTTGTTAAATGGAAGCGACACAAACAGTTGTAAATTTAAAACGATTTGTCAAACATTAAAATAGTTTATATACGCCTGTCGTAGGTATAACTGGTATAATTTGTTAATGACCGGATCGAACTGGTAACCTTCCATGATTGCTTAAATCCTAGTGTTTGGTTCTTGCTCGTTCTTGCTTAAATCCATTTGTTTCATGTTCCATATTGTTTCCATATTGTAGCGTTTTTTTTATATCTTTTACTCCGAACCACACATGGACCCTAAAGATACGATGACTACTTCCATTCGACCCTATAAAACCCTGACCAATTTGGAATCAAAATTAAAATTTCAGCTCAGAAACTATTTGTTTCTTCATACATTTTTTTCGGCGTTTAACTAATATAAAGAGGTGGAATTGCATATTTTTCTACAACGACTGTCACATCTTTTCTAAACTGGTTTGGCGCTGGACCAATTATGGTTTTTCATCGACATTTCTTCAAAAATAAATAGCCTGGTAAATTATTTAATTGAAATAGCAACTCTAATCAGTCATGCCAGTATTCAAAGTACTATGGAATCAAATTTTAGGGCCATCCGCACTTTAGTTTTCGAAGATAGCCCTTTTTCCAGACGAAGGTATTTTCATTTGAAAAATGTAGAATTTCCTATAAGGATCGTGTCGCAAGTAGGAACTAGGCTTTTTAAATGACAGGAATAACTGTATTGTTAATTTTTGTAATTATCGGTGGAACCATTGATAACGAAAGATTAATTATACGCTCTAACATAAAACTCTGATGGAAATTTCCACTTAAAAATTTTCCTAATTCATAATTGGATCTGGTTATAAGCCTGGACCCAATTATGAAGTTACGTTCAATCAGTGTATTTTGAAATATATATATTTTTTCAGCTTGTACTTCAATACTAGTAAACCATTTCTAATTGTTTATTATCGTTTTTATATTTAGATGTCCGATATCAGATGTGCATAACTGGAGTTTGGTAGAGGGTATATTTAATTATGATTATTTTGAAGAAACTAGTAATAATCCTACCTTAAAAATCTAAAACTTATTCTTGAAGAAACTATTTATTAACGTCCAAAATTCTAGAAACGTGTATAGTAAAACGTAAAAATTATAAATGAAAAACGATCACATAATCCTTATAACTTCCATATTTGGTTATTTTACAATACCTAAATAAAATCAAAATAAAAAATCTGTACCTTTTGGTTCGAAACCCAAAATTAATCATATATTCGACAACCAACCTACACAGTTCATGTCTAATTAACAATACAAAGACACAAACTACGCCACCGACTTCCAAGACAAAATTCAATTTATACATCACAAATATAACTAGCTGATTTAAAATTCCTCCCTTTGATACATAGACGCTAAATAACTAATTTACATTGTTAAGCAAACAGGTATCGCGATTCAATTGTTTCAAATCTTTGAATTATTAAAACCCGCGAATTTTAAGGGGTCTTATAACGACGGTTTAAAATTTACTTTCGCGGTATGAACTTAACCCGCGGGATATCAAGTATTCGGGTCATATTTCTGTAATTAGTTGGCGGTGCTGATGAATAAATAATGTGTTACTTTTGTAATCACTTACGTTTGAGCGTTACTTTGAGAATAATGATGGAAAGAGGTTTGTTTCTTATAAAGTGTTAATAGGATACGAAGTACCTACTTAAGGAGGCTTTTTAATTGGAGATACTGCCCTCATAAGCCAATTAGCGGTATCTCAAAAAAAGGCATTTTTCTTTTTTTTGTTGCATTTGATAGCCTATCAAATTCTCTACAGGTTATACGAAGTAACCCACTAAAATCCACTAAGAAAAAATTGCATAGCTCAAATTTGTACGAAATTGCTAAGAAGCTGAGGGGCATCCCATTATTTTGAATAACAATGGCCGTTATTCATAATAACAACGGTGTAATCACTAAAAAAATAATCTTATAATTCATTGATTAAATTTTTAAGAAAATTGGCGGTATCTATAGAATGCGAAGCGAACAGCATATTAAAATAGAATATTAAAATAGTATTTAATTCTTACAGCAAGTCAATGGAGCTTGAAGATAATGCAAAATAAATAAATATAAACATGGATCAATTCTGATAATTTTTTGACATCATTACCATTATTACATATCCAAGTCGCCAATTCTGTCTGTTTGTATGTTTGTCCGCTTTCTCCTCCGAAACAACGTAACGGATCTTGATGCGGTTTTCGCCATATTTAAGGGAATTTATTCATTTAAATTTGTACATATAGAACATTAAAAAAAAGTTTCTTTAAGTTAGCCAAAATCTAATGTTTCGGGATCAAGTCGGCCGAAAATACACTATTGCGAAGCGTGGGCGGGTCGTTAGATAGAATTATTATAAATGTGAAAATGTGTATATTTGTCTGTCCGTCTGTCTGTATGTTCGCTTCACGTAAAAACGGAAAAATTGTCTTGATTTTGGAATAGAGATAGTTCGACAAAATATAATACCAGGCAATAGGCTGTCTTTCTGGAGGGAGCTCCCTACTTTTAAGTGATTTTTGACATAGATTCTTTTTTCCAAATTTTAAATTTTTTTGTATGTTTGTCTGAATTATATTCAAATTATTATAAAATTCATAAGTTTTTGTGTTTTATTTTGTTTAATGCGAATTTTTAGCAAAAGTGTATTGAAAATAATTTGTTTTATAATTTCTAAGATAATACTAAAAAATAAAGCGGTAACTCATAATAATAAACAAATCATGTTAAGCCCAATAACCGTATCTCAAAAATATGACAAAATATATATTTTTTCAAAATTTTGGAGACATTAAAAGATTATATGACTATAGATATCTAATATTTCATTTCATAGTTTTTAAAAATACTTCTCTATTTGACGCGAAATAAAAAAAACTTATTTCATCAAATTTATCGAATGCACTTTTTTGTTGACGCTTTTTGGCTTATGAGGGCAGTATAGTTAATCATCGAATTACAAGCAAAATGTTTTTTTCGTACGGTCATTCAATTCTAGAATAAAACAAACATAATAAAAAAGGACCTGCATACATTTACTTTCAAACCGACTACAATCATCTTGCCTATAACGTAACAAAAACCCTTTGTTCAAAAAAAACAAACGGACACTACCCTGCCCACCAATTTCAGTACCAAAGAGAGCCCATACCAAAGACAAGTCATTGTTTTCAATAAATTAAGCCGCGGACAAGAGGCCGGTGCCTCTGTCAACAGCCTTAGGGCTCCGTCAACACAATTATTATACTCGGACAGCTCCGACGGTGGCGCCCCCTAAGTAAATTAAACCGGACCAGAGAAAACACTCGTCCGTACTGGGATAAAACAATAGTTTAGAGATAATTGTCCAAGGGTTTCGAAATATCCTCAACAAAATATTTCTATGGAGTATATAGTTGAGCTTTAGTAGATTTTACTTGGACTGGTGTAAGCTTATGAAGCACTCTAAAACTCTCAGAAACATAGGGAAATAGCTTATTTTAAGAAGTACTAATAGGGCTAATCGAAATTTTGTAAAATACCTCTTAAAACGATGCCTTTTTCTTCGAATCTGATATCAGTTGTTATAAAGTGTTGTTTCTTCTTGTTACAGGTCAAAATGAGCACGCGACTGACACCAGGCGTGACTCGAACCAAGAAGCAGAACCACGCCAACATTCCGTGCCCCATCGAAAACTGCGCACGATTCACTTATGGCAAACTACCAGACCACCTCACTAAGATCCACGGCCTTACAGGAGCAGAGAGGGACGCCCTCAACGAACAGCAAAGAAAACGATTCTTCAACGGAGAACTATGTCAAGTCAGATACCTCAAAGAAACAGCCATCAAGGACCTCTGGGGCACTGACTACGACGATCCAAAAATAAGAGCAAAAATACACCAAAGTTACTCACTAGTCAAAATAAGAATCATACCGATAGCAGCCACTCAACGGTCTCGGCCCCTCACGGAACAAGACGCTAATGTCCTTACAGCGTACAATGCGAGAACAGCACCAAGACCAGTCAGAGCACCGCGGCAGAGGACGCGACAACGGCCGTACTCTGTACCACAACGAAGCGAAACACAAGTCTCCAGCGAATCTAGTGAGGGCGAAGAAAACACGAGGTCCAACCCGCTGCCCCCGTCACCACCGCCGTCTTCACCATCTTTACCACCTTCACCAGCACCATACGAGCTCCAACCAGTTGAAACTCGATTACAGGACATATTCGATTCTAAAGTCGACGCTGGGTACAAAGCGGTGATAGATGACATGAAGAAGTCCATGACAATGGGCAGGACACTAGGACAGCGGAAAAGAAAGATCTACAGAACGTACAGACGATATGCCAAACGGCTGATTGCGTACTTGCACCGCCAGCATTCGCCTTTGGCCTATGACGTCGACGTTCTACTCTGTGGCGAGAGACAAGTCTACGATTTCTTAGACCGAATAGGCTCAGAGCATAAGACGAAGACGCTGAGGAATTACATTGTGGCAACTATCAAGCTTTTAGATTCTAGGTTATTTGCCATCGAAACTGATCCGTCGTGTAAGGAGAAGGTCGCTTCCATGACCAGATTGTATGAAGCTCTGCACCATAGACTGAATATGTGTGACCGTTTGTTGGCGCAGAAGGAGAAACAAAACACAACCACGTCATCGAACTTCGACAGTGACGTCATGGATCAGAGTTTTAATGAGAGCTACGATGAGCTGGTGTAAAACAATTTTCGCTCAAAAGGTTAGCTTCACTTCTAAGTCAAAATTAAAAACATTGTAAATGGTCACCAAATACTAATCTAGTCATATTTATTTAACGTACCTTATTATTTGTAATGTAAATAACTTAATTTATATTAATACCAAAATTTTACGTGTACGAAGCAATAATTTACTACATGGAAATAAATATTATTTCAGTGTAAATTAACTTTACCAGTAGTAGGTAGGTGTAGGATGATCTCCCAGTGATTGTAATTTAAACATAATCATATGAGCAATTGCAACAAAATTTAAAAACAAGCGGCACTTTTACTGAACAAAATTATTAAAAAAAAACATTTTTAAACACTTTGTGTCCGTATAAAATTAAACCAAAATATGTATTAAAAATGTATATAAGTAAAATGTAAGGGTAAATAAGAAACCTAGACACTTAAGTGAATAAAAAACAACTTTAATAGGAATTTCAAAGTTTAACTATTTGCATACCTATTAAGTAGATAAATAACACAAATAAAAAAATCAAAATAGCATAGATATGCTTCATTTAATGTGACAGTTTGTATATAAGTAACTAGTGCAATAGCAATATGAATATTTATAAGCTTTTATCAGTAATGTAAAATTACAATAAATAAAAAATACATACCTATTAATGTAAAATTAATATTTTAATTCTGACCTCCCAAACCTAAATAGATATTTTCTGAAAGAAACTTTTTTTTAAATATTTATACTAACATTTTCTTTGTTTGCCTTTGCTTCAATTCACCCCAGTTGTTTATTTTAAACAGTTTTCCAATGTAACATATACCATACAAGTACCTAAGTTTCCCTCTTTTATTTCTAACTTTTATTAGCGTTAGCAACTATATCATTTTAAAGCTATTTTTTAGTCATTCTGAATAACGAAGCCATCAATAAACGATAAGTTCACAGAGTGCCATTATACGCCGTGTAGTTGTCATTTTAAAGTTTTACACAATCTCTGTCGAAAAAAATACCATAAAGTGGTAAAGCGCCATCTAGTTAAATTGTAATGAAGCTTTATCTATGCAACATAACCAGTTAATCCTACCAAAGCATAGGTAGCAAACAACAATTTTAGTTTTACTATCCATCGATAGATGGCCAATAATAGCTTTAGTGTTACTATTCGCTGATAGATGTCAGTGTTGGAAGTATTCTTTAATTCTAACCTCTTCATGGTTATGCAAGCCTAGTACTTGGCGATTGCAACCGCCTGCTCCAGATTCTCCACTAGCGGCCGCCAACGTTCCAAGCGTTCCATTGCGTTGCGAAAGAAAAAGGCGCTTATGCTCTTTATAATAAACCTGTCATAAAAAAATAGGGTTGCTGATTAAGGGGTGAATTAGTCTACTAAAAGACAGACTACTGTAATACAACTATTATTTAAGCAATATCGCCACAATGTTGATAAAAATAACGTATAAATAGATGGCGTTAGTGAACGATCTATGTTTATAAAAACTTGGGCTACATGCTGTAATTTTTATGTAGATGTTACAAACATTATGTAGGTTTATTGGCAATTACAGCTGTTGTTAAAAATCCAAAAATAACAAAATAAATTCATTACGTATCTGATAAAACCTATACTGTTACTGTAGGTATAATACGAAATTCTGTATAATAAGTGTTTTGTTTGTCTTATTATTCATACCAGTTTTATGTATTTCTGTAATTTTAACTTTATGTATATTTCACTGAACGCAGTGGTGAAAGACGGATAGACGAGCCACGTCAATCCCTAAGTACTTACGATAGAGGGCGGTGATATTTTGGGAACTTTACTCACGCGATTATTCATAGAATCACCTTGAACCGCTCGTAGTGTACGACTTTTTTATGGAATGTTTAACGAAAGTTCTGGATATTCGTTCGATTTTCCGATCGTTACATCTACAACCATTATCACAGCTCCATTTTATTTGCATTGTAAGGATTTATGTAATCTTAATCTTTAGTTTTTACTCGTCTCTCTCGCCTGGGATAAAAGTACCAACTAAGAAAAGCAGTTCTGTAACACAATTTTAACAAACCCTTAAATTTCCATAGGTAGAATACTTTTCTTTGCTTTTTGAATTAAGTGAATATCTTCTAGGGTTTTCAAAACGTTTATAGAAAATTAAAGAAGACGATTTGAAATTTAAAGAAGATTTAATGACTGCAAGATTGTTGTCCCCTGCTTCTTTTTTTATCCTCCGATTTAACTACCTCAAACGTTCTTTTTAACGATGTAGATACCGTATATGAGAAGTGTACTGTTTAGACACAAAATGTGTTATTATAAGTGTAAATACATGATATACCTAAACGTAAATCTAATTATCGATCAAGCTAATAAAGCAACAGCGTACTACGTTTTTCTTACTTGTTTTAGAAATATTTTATAATAGGCTTTAATCTTTTTTTCCGAAATCAAATATGGCCTATAAGTTAACACTTATTGATAACAAACAAATAAATCCCGTCACTTATATTACTGCTGATTTTTCTTTCAAGATTCCACTACTCACCCACCTACCCATATAGCAATAAAGTAACAAGCAATAAATGATATGAATAAATCACATAAATTTACAACCGACAGGGACGACTAATAATGAAGCTGTAATGCAGTAGGTTGATATTTATAAAACTGCGGCAGCTACACAAAACAATGAGTCATAAGCCGCGACGTCATCAGGTGCATTCAGTGCAAAGTGCGTTATAATGCATTTCCATCTCCTCGCGTATATTATATCCTGGTGATTGTTCCTTTTGTGACTGACACTAAAGGGGCCCTATCCCCTTCGATGGACCCTTCTCTGGGTCATCGGTCGAATATCGGGCAACCGCCTTAACAGAATTAACACATTTCGAGCGTTACAGTTTGCGATGATAAAAACCGAAAATTATATAAACCGATCAAATAAAACAAACCCAAAATTTCATATTTTTAATGCTTTAATAAACACAATTTATTATATTCGGAGTTGTGAATCGAAAACTTGCATTTTCCACCAGAATGAAATACAATGAGTTTCTTTGCTATTATGGTTATGTTAAATGGATTTTATTTTAGTTATAACGTTGAAGTAATTATTATTGTACTGGCAGTTTATGTAGGTAAGGTAAGCTATACGAATTATTTACGTCATAGAATTTTTTTTAAACAATAGCTCAACAGGAACTAATTGCACAAGGAGCTCATAATTCTCAAGCGATGTGCAACGAATGTTGTTTCATTACAAACATCTTTTTATATTTGTTAAATATTATTTGTTGATTATTGAAAATAATATACCATATTAATATACATTTTTTTTTACTATGAGCAAAACCTATTTATCAATTGAAAAACTGTAAGTTTTTGCTGTTTGAAAAATGTTGATAATACGAGTATTATAACGTAACCTCGGCCTACTTAGTAATTTCAGATTAGATTAAAAATAAACTTTCATGCACCGCAATTAATGCATTAAATAAAACGTAAAATGCAGCTGTTCCGACGACAAATACGAAGACAGATTGCGTTTAATTTAATAAATAAACTCCAGTATAAGAAAAAAAATTGAGAACTATTAACTTTTAACCATTATGTCGTGCAGTCCCTACAAACATTATATTTATTTTATAATACAATTCTAAAATATAATAAGTATAATTAAAGCATTAAGATTTGAAAGCTCAGAGTCATAGATTTTCCATTGTAAAATTCAAAATTTCGTCAGGTAGGTATTGATTTGTTATTCGGCTTAGTAATTTTCAAATACGTAAAGAGGTATTTTCGTCGATCGTTCCCGTGTTTCTGCGTCTTGTATGTTCTCACTAATATTTACACCCAAAGCGCTTTGGTGGCCGTATAAAACAGGTCATATGACTCAGTTTTGCTTATTTTGTTCTGAACTTCTGTGAGAGAGCCATCTATTGACCGACTCGCGAAGCTGTATTGTGTTATTATTATTTTGTGAGTTTTTATTTGTGTGGTGCATACCTAATAGAAAATATGCCTGGACGTCCAATTTGGCAGGTAATTTATCCTTTTCTTTTAAATATTATAAAATATTAACTCGAATGCTTCAATCAAATAAACCTTATTATTGCCACTGGTGTGAGTACATTAAAGATATTTTGTGATTTAAGTTTTACACATGTAATTAAAAAAAACGTTAAAAATATAACGTGTTGTCGTTGGAAGCGAGCCACATTTTTCACCTACTTACTCATTTGGAATAAGCTTTGTCAAATAAAACATCGGATATTTTCCATTTTTATTTAAATAATTACTAGAGAGTTGATGTACCTATTTTTATCTTACACATAAAAAGATTATTTAAATAGCCTAAATTATCTAATAAATAACAAATTTTTAAAAATATTTATCTAACAGGTAGATAGTAGGATTTTTACAAAAGATGTCCATATTTCAAAATCTAAAGTAGAAAATTACTGAATTGCAGTCTCGTTGTCACCTAATCTTAAATAAAATTATGGTCAAAAAGGTTTGAAGTTTTATCTACTATAAACTCAATTTTACAATATAATTTCACCATCAATTCATATTTTATTCTCAGACTTTTTACTAGGATGTGACTTTAAATCTTCAATCATGAAATTTGCTGGCAAATTATGGAACAGTTTTTGCATAAATGTGAGTAAAATATCTTCTATAGTTTTAGATAAAATTGGTCGCAGCGACTCCGATACTGGCCTCCAGTTGGCGTTTAAATAAGCATTCGTGCTGTCCTCTGAAAAAATATCAAACATATTAAGTATCTACATTACATTAAAGAATTGTCATTTTTTCAATAACCTGGCCTTTGACACAAAGTTAATAATTAATCGTTCCGTTTAAATTAGTTTCAGACACTTCAAAAAGTGTAATAACATTGTCTAGACAAGTTATAACAACACCTATTATTCTAAAAGTCCACTTTTCCTATAATTATTTGCTCTTGTCTTTCTGGAACATTAAAGTAAAATCATTCATTCTTCGTGTTATTGAAAAAACGATAATTGATTATTTATCATATTCTTTTAATAAATAACGTAAGGGCAGGGCAGTTAGATAAAAAATAAAAAAAGCTTCAAAGAAAATTTTACTTTCTTTTTGAAAGGTGATTCATGTCTGTCGCGGAACGAACAACTTGGCAACATTGCGCTCACAGAATTGAACGATAATGGAACAACGTTGCAACTTTGAACACCTTTGTACTAGGATAACATGAATAATTAGGAAGTTCATGTTTTATGTAAGTGACATCTAGTTAAACAATGCAGAACTAATTGGTGAAACAGTTGCCTAAAAGGTTTCGCAGCTCAACAAAAGACGGCGCTTCCTAAAAATAGTTACGCAACTCAACAGCAGATGGCGTTTACAGATTTTAAATCATGTTTTCCATCTTTTTTATAAAAGTCATAAAAATGTAAATTAACTTAAGATGGTTGCTGGAACATTTGAGAGAGAGAGAAGAAGAGAAGAAATCATTTTTCCTAATTTTATCCAATAAATAACCAACGAATCTGCTTATTTTCTGTAGCTCTCTTACTTTATTTTATCTGACATCAGCTGATATGCATGTACCCGATTTAATTTACTCACCTAGAGATGAGATGCCATCAAACAAATTATTCATTCGTAGTTTCATCCCAGCGATGTTATACTTGACGTGTGCTGAGGTAACATTAAAAAAGTCAAGGTCATCCTTTTCGTACAGCTTTACATCGCTTACAATATCAATCGTCATGTTACCTGAAATTAATAAGATAGCATCTTTAATTTAAAAGATAGTTCGATAAGCCAAGCGAAGCGCAAGGGCACAAAACTTTTTCGTAATCGTTTCGTCGTCCGTGCCCACAAAACATACCTTCTGCTATGAAAATACTAGACAAATTAATTCTCGGTAATACTTACTAGGTTCAAACCAACAAGTTCCTCTTCCGACGAGAGGTATCAGCAGTATCTTGCCCTTGAGATCGTAGGTTCCCTCAATCCTTATTTTTGGCACTCGAACTTTTGTATAAAAGTCGTATGTTTTGCTGTCAACTCTAAAATGCAATGATAAAGGTTTCAATTTGTTATTCAATTACGGGCTGATTTCTTAATGGTCAGGCAAATTAGGTATATTCGTAAGTTTTTATTTTCACTTCATGAAATTATGTGAAATGTTTATTTTCGATATGTAACTAGAACATAGGTACTTATTATCGAATAGAATTTAAACCGACAATTATAAAAAACAGCCCTTAATTAATAACACCCCTACAAATATATTTTAGCAAAACTAAAGGTATATAAGAAGGTAATAAAAGAAGGCTTACTGGCTGAGTAGTACTTCGGTTTTTCCAAAGCCAGTGACGATGACATTGTCCAGGGCTGCGTTCACATTGACAGGACCATCTCCTTGCAAAATTCTAATTTTGGGAATTTTCAAGGGATCTAACGGCGGCATTTCGATTTCTGGTAAACCTAAGGAAAAAAATACTACAGTTTCTGTTCCGCGTTGTGTTATACGATGCTCTAGATATTTGTGTTCGTTTTTTACGTTTTTGTATTGCAAAGTGTGAATATGACGATGAAGTCACATTTGATATCATACGAGTCTTTGCGTGAGCATGGTGAAGAAATAACGCTTTCGCTTTCCGCAAGTTATGTACGCGTTTCGTAACAAAATTGAGGCTATGTGACTAGTCTAGCGGTTTGAGGACCTACCGACTCACTGCCATCCGTAGTTTAAACTAATACCAACACAAACGGAACGCTACAAGACTTATTTGCAATAACTTGCCGGTGTCATCACTGATTTATTCTTTGACACAAATTATTTTGTGACCGAGTGTGACATGACCTGTGATTTTGAAATTTTAAAGGTCGGATCATTATCATTAATTAGTAAGGCAATAATAATCCTGACGATATTTGTGTTTAGATTTGTATTTTGCCATATATTTTAACTGTCACATTAAGTCACCATTTCACTATTTGGTAAAAATTTTATAAACGGTAATTTACATTTTATCTATTCATTTATTTAATCAAACAATTCCAAAGAGTTAAAATATGAATAGGATTGCAGTACCCACAAGGAGGTCTTTACATATTGCACCAAGCACCAGTCATGACGTTGTGCAACCGACCAGGCGCGCAGCTACATTTACACCGATTTACACAGTTGAATAGTCAACTATTTGAAAAGACTACTTTAACCAAACATAAAACGTCTGATTTACTTATAAATAAATACCATAATTCATCTTACCTGGACCTAAAGCGTTAAATAACTGTTGGACTGCTGTTCGGGAGCATTCATCAAAATCTGGATCACTCTTTCGACATGTTTGTACAAAATCCGCTGCAAATAAAAAATATTAGTTACCTTATTTGTCCTGAGCTAGTAGTACCTAGATATTATGCGAGTTATCTAGGACGCTCAAATTAAAGTCATTAAGTTCAACTTAACCAGCCGAAAGCTCTATTAGGAAAGTAGGTATTAGCTAGTTAACCTTGTATAAGCAATCATTATATAACTTTAAATCTATTATGAATAGGTCAATGATACAACTAATGCTTACATAGATTGATTTTATCTATTTTAAAATTACGCAATACTGTTTTAAATTATAGGTAGGTAATAACTGGTGTTAATATATTGTTTCTTACATATTTAATCTGACATTACTAAAATTAATTAACATATCAAAATGTAACAGCGTTTTGTAAATATTAATAATAATAAACACTGGTTTTTGCACTGTATAATCGAGTCTGCCTCTCTACAAGTATGCAAAATGGGTACCTACACTGTTTAAACAAATCGTTAAATTAAATCATCCAAAAATATACTTGCCGCTTCATTTGGAACACTTAGCTGTTTAATCTTGTAAAACAGAATGACTCTCGATAAATTCAGGTCATTATATTTATATCAACACTTGCATCATAAAACTCCGAAAATACTTACGTTTCGTCTTATAATATTCGGCGGCGGCGTAGTGTAGCACAAACGACATTATATATATTTTGAACTGCATTTTTATGTTTTTCTTGAATACCGCACTACTGAGGAATACCCCACATTAACTTAGCGAGCCGCAAGTTTCAAGTAGTGCAGGCGTGAGACTAAGCCAGCGCTCCAAGCCGGCTTTTCTGCTGCAAGACATTCGAGGAGGGGGTTTTAACGCAATTAATGTAAATAAATTACACACACCTAAACTTGGTAATATCAAAGACCTTCATAATTATAATATACCTTAAGAGATGTTTAAGGAACTAAACTTTAAACTTGACAATCATAGAGCCTAAATCGCTCTACAAAAAATAAAGGTAATACAAGACGAGTTACACCAGTATACAAAAGTAGGTGGTACAGTCGTAATCAAAGACCTAATAAGTGTTACAATCGTTCCGTAACATAAATACAGTCTTTCGCACAAGTGTCTAACTAAATTTGTGTTTAGGTAAAGATTGCTAGCAAACCTACACAATTTAGGTCATTATTACCTATTAGGTAGTAAAGTGGATATTTCAATCACTCGTTTCAAAATTATTGATATCCAAATATAACGAAACCAAAAGTCTTAAAACCTACTGAAGATACGTAAACAGTTTGTTAAATTACTTCCACAATTTTAATAACATTACAAAACGAAAACGATTTATTTACACAAGCACCTAATTTATTTGAGCACAGATCTTAGTAAACAAAATCTTGGCTTCATTATATCTTCAGTAGTATCTACTAGGTCATCTCAAATTATAAGGACAGAATAAAAAATTACGAAAAAGAAAATATAATTTCGGACCTGAATGAGGATTAGTTTTTTTATATTAAACATTTAAAAACTTAACCCTATCTATTTCATTGTGTGACACTATCTTGGGCACGATAGTGACGTGCCCTTTTTTCAAAGTTTGTCACTTTACTGAAACCTTATAACTTTTTTGGACTATGCCAGATACATAGATTATAAAAACATATTCAGCCAATTAAATGTTTTTTCAGTTATTTTTTACGTAAAATGTATTAATATCTTTCCTAACTCTTATCATTTTTCAATATCCACACAAACTACAAATAGTTGTTCAGTAACCGTCTAAAATTCGTGCCAAGTGTACTTCATAAATTATATTTTCGTCGACTGTTACTACGTGGAGCTAATTACCTACTGCATTCATAAATTAGTTACGCAGTATATCACCCACTCCCACTAACCTTTTTTAAGCCACTTCAATCATATTTAATGAGGTTGAAATAATAAACAAACTAAAATACTTACAAAAATATTTTATTAAAATTAGAAATTGTGTAAATCAATATTTACAAATTAACGTAACAGTGATTAGGTACCAGAGAGAGACAAAACTTAAAGTTAACATAAGAGAAAATAAATCAAAACCATAATGCTCCATAAAATAGAAATTGATTAATAAATTATGAAATAGGTACAAAAATACTGAATCGGTTGTACTTATTAAGCAAAAGTTTTAATTATCTATCTTAATTATAGAGAAGTAGTAAAGTTAATATTAGTATTACATGTGGCGGGTGTTGCCAAATCCTCCGTGACCAGATTGTGAAGCACCTTTGTTAAAGCCCATTTGAAGGTTAAGTTCAGCGTTATGCGCCCGGAGCTGCTCTTCAGTGAAGGTTCTTTCATTTTTATCTGCCATTTTCGGACCTAACTGAGGGCCATTGTATTCGGGATGTTTTTGAGTCTGAAAAAACAAATGATTTTAAGTATGGTTTTACTGTAAAGTCACGATAGTTTTATTGATAAAATACTTACAATTCTTCCCAAAGAGTACAAGCAGAGAGTAACTTGAACAATGTTACGTCTTTCAAATAAATCAGCAGTCTGGAAAATTTCTTCTTCAGGAACTCCGTACTTCTTTATTGCCGCTTGGAACCTGTAGAAAATGTATACTTTAGGCGACAGTCAGCTATTTTTAGTATCATGGAGTTCAATAACCTTAGAAATTGAATTGGGAAGATATGTGTCGTGTTATACCTTTGAATATTTTCCATCAACTGGAAATTGGTTCCCTTTTCCTGGATTTTCTTGACAGAACCAGGTGCAAGCTTATTGATGAGTTTGCAGAGGATGACCCCATCTTTCAAAACGTCCTCGTAAGGGCCGTTCGGGAGGGGTTCTCCCAAAACTGCTGCTATCCATGTCAGGACTTCTTGTTCTTGATCCTTGTTTCTGACCTGTTTACATAAATCAGCTATAAATTTTGAACGGTAGCCATAAAACAAACGCTCCAGTGCCAAGTCGTTACAGAACGTTCCAGCATCATAGCCGAAAATAACGTATGGTAAACGTAAACAGATGGCTCCTATCTAACCGAAAGTGATTATAAGAGTCAAGAGTAGAAGGACAAACCATTTTAAGAATTAGAGTTTGAAGAATGAATCGCAGCTGCGTTAGTTATTATCATTAATCTGAGCATGACAGCTCATGACGTCAGAACACACTTGCACTCCTAACAACGAAAACAAAACTAATTACAGAAGCATTGCTTGCACTAACAACAATTAATTTATTCAAACATCATATCTTCGACTACAGTTTGTTATTGTTATTGCACGGAACCAAGGGCTAATGAGAAATTAATAGGCAACTGTCACAAAAGCGATAAAACATCTTTAGATCAGGAAGGCGGTTGCACGTAAACAACAATATGTAAATAGATGCACATATTAACTACCAACTAGTCGTCTAGATTACCCTGGAAGCTATCGAGTGATACGTACTGGCATTTTGAACTGTTGCACAAGTGACTTTGCAAGTTGTGTTTAAGAGCGACCTATCGCCGCGGTTTCACTAATGGAACTGTAGATCCGCCCGCCCAAAGACTCCGCTCGCTGTTTGCGTGAAGGCGGGCGGGAACGTCATACGGATGTTTTATGTACGGAATACATAATAGAATGCTACTTTAAGTACAGTGAGCGGAAGAGGTCTATCTCGTATGTCAAAACTCTCACGAAACTGACGTAAAAATAGCACTCAGTCGCGCACTAAGAAAGAGTCTGGAGAATAATTCGTACCTATAGATAGAATTCGTTATAAAAGTTTGCATGCAATAAATCGCTAGAATCATTTTCATGCAAACTATTAATACTAAGTAAATTTAATAAGCAGATCGACGTAACGGCACAGATAAAATTTGCCATAGATTGACCGTAAAAGAAGCATTTCCAAAGACTTATCTTTAGATTAACAACACGACAAGGTTTTTGGCTGCATGTACCAACACATAAGCTAAATACTGAAGATAACGTCATCTCTACATCACAGCCGGCTACGCAGAGAGCAATGACGATAAATCATTCTTATTTTTAATAACTGATTGATTGATTTCATTTTTAATTTCATTATGTATTTTTTGTCTTCAGTTAGTATTAATACAATGAACCATCAATAACCTCGATTAATATAATTAATATAATGAACCTTGAATACATCGAATCTATAAGACTGCGAAATTTTCTTATTTCAACAGTTGTTTAAGTAAGTAAATAATGTTTCTCAAAATTATGTTTTTGAACAAAAGAATGCAATAGGTACTACTAACTAATTTTACAAATATGACTGCAAAATAAATTATCATCTGCTTGGATATTTGTTTCCAAAACAACGATAGCTCCACCAAAATATAAGAAAGTGAAATTTCAAGAACAAATATAGCCTACTTTAAACATTATAGGTTAACTTAAATCAGTCTTCCAGTAGTAAGAAGGTATGTTCAATACGCAACTTTTCATTAAAGAAAACAACTAGACCGTCAATGATTTAAATACAAGTTATAAAACTGCAAAATCCATTAAAAACATCTGTTTTACGTAAGACAGACGAAGAAAAATAGAATCTCATTCAGCAGATAATTATAAACCGGAAATTACATCAGTTGTAAAAGTGAACGATTCGATTAAAATAGAATTCATGGATTATTGTTTTAATACCTTTCAACACAGAAACTCCAACCCTGTGCATTTCAAAAGTATTTCATAAAATGCGGGTACTTCAAAATGTTCGTAGGTTCTTTAGGGATACAGTTAAAGGGTAGGGGTAGACCCGGGGGGCTTTCTTGGATGCCCCTAATGGCTAACTGTATACCTGCCATTTTTTATAAATGGACTTAAAGTGCACACTAAGTGTGAAGTTATCCAATCATCAATTTTAAACTGTGGCAGCTAATAACCTACTAGACCGCACTAAATGTTATCCATGGATAACGGTAGCGCCAAAAATGACTTAGGTATTGGTTTTAGAAAAACATCAAGCCAATGTAGTGCACCAAAGTGATAAATGTTAAAATTCTACTAACTAGGTTTGCACCACAAAATTTTAGTTTAAAAATACCAACCACTAAAACACAGCTGTAGAAATGTATTTGAAAGTTTAGTGCTTGTTTATTTTACAGTGGATTAATTTTATTATAATTTGAGCTAAGCTTTGAATTTGTAGAGTTAAAATAGAAGTTGGAGAGTTGAATAGATTTTAAACAGTGTTTATTTTTTCTAAAACTTATCATTTTGTGAATACCTTTTTTTATTAAATAAACGATTGAATCATGAAAATTTGAGGTATGGTTTAAAGAAAATGTCTAAATCACCGCCTTAACCCATACGACATCATCTATAGCTTCTATATTGTTATATTTATTCTATGAACTATTTTTATTGTTATTTGTTAATACTACGAGTAGGTTTGACCATGGCTCTAGCACTTTACGATCCATAATTATAACTTAGGTTTGCAACTAGTATCAACATAACTCTAGTTATAACAATATAAATTAAATGCTGTTTAGATTGCGAAAATTTCTAAGCCCCATTTAATTTTTTATTTAAACAAAACCCTGACAAAGAACACCTGTATCTGGACCTGATATTTATGTTAACTATAACTACTTAGTATTAGTTAATACGGCTATAAAATGAGTGATAAAGATGCAGCCGAGTTTAATATCATATCACTTCTTGTGTCACCACGGTAACTTCAGCAGAAATCTTCGTTTATTTTTTTCAAGCAACCTTTTAAAAACCTTAGAAAAAAGATATCAAACCAACTTTTTTGGTAGGATAGTGTTTAACAAAACAAAATACATTAAAACCAATTCTAAACTTTCTCAAGGACACATAAGTATTTTTACAAATTCGTTTTTTTTTTTATCAGTGTGCTGGCAAGAGGGAGCCTGAAAAAGAGGCCGAAGCGCAGCAATGGATTGAGGCTGTAATCGGCGAGAGGTTCCCCCCCGGGATGCCCTTCGAGCACGCCCTGCGCAATGGCATCATACTCTGCAAGCTGATGAACCGGCTGCAACCAGGCATCATCAACAAAGTTAACATCTCGGGCGGTGATTACAAATTCATGGACAACATTAGCCAGTAAGTTGTCTTCGTTGGAAACTTTTAATGTTAGAATAACTTCTCAAAGAATTTGAGGAAGTAATCAACTGTTATCAGGCTTAATACTTGCATATACTTTATTTAATTGTATGATACATTTTGAATGGTTAATGATAGTCTAAAACTGTACGCTTAAGGATAAATTCTATCGCGATCGCTATGAAAACCTAGTTCCAGTTCGTCACAATGATGAAGTTTTCGCTTTATATTTTCTTCGTGTGAACGGGCCTCTGGACATGAACTGCGATCCATTTAGAATGAAAGCTTTTGTCGTAATCAAAACTCATGAATTATCGTCTATTTGTAAAGCATCACTGATCAAAACAGCACATGTAATATTTTTAACGCGCGTGTCATGATCTACTTTTGATATTACAAGACCGTTGTGATTGTAAACAAGTTGTTTGAAATAAAATATTACTGTTTTAGATTCCAAAACGCTTGTATCAAGTACGGTGTGCCTGATGTGGATCTCTTCCAAACAACTGACCTTTGGGATTTGAAGAACATTGCTCTTGTTACGCAAACTATCTTCGCTATTGGCAGAACGGTTAGTTCAAACTAGTTTATTAACAATTGTGTAAATAGTTTTAACAATTACCGAAGTTTTAAGTTTTACTCCTTTTCATAGGAAAGCATTTAACAGATAAATACTAGGTACCTACTGCTTCCAAATATAGGTAGAAGTAGTCATGTGAACCACTGACAGTTATAACCGTGGATTGTTACTATTACTTTCAGTACCTATATACTGACGGTAATCATGATTCATTATACTATTTTATTCTACAACTAGTGGCCGCTCGCAACTCCGTTCGCGTAAAACTCGGTTTCCCGTGGAAATGCGAAGTTTTCCCGCGGTAAAGTTCCCTTAATTCTTTCATGCATATAATTTTGGTTTCTAGAACCGTTTTCGGAGCGCACGCAACGGAAGACCTCAAGGATGTATAATATCCCCCATTTTTTCCCATTTTCCATTATTTCTTCGCTCCTAATTGTTGCAGCGTGATGTTATATAGCCTAAAGCCTGCCTCGATAAATGGTCTATCCAACACAAAAATAATTTTTCGAATCGAATCAGTAGTTCCTGAGATTAGCGTGTTCAAACAAACAAACAGACAAACAAACAATCAAGTATAGATAATAACTGTTCGAAGTGCTATAGTTAAAGTTCAAATAAAAAATCCTATTCACTCATATTTGGATTATAAAAAATCTCCAGCGTTGATAAATAATTAAGATACTTACGCCTTAGATACACTGACGTAACTTTATTACATAAGCTGTTTATGATTAAGGTATTGAACTCGATCTAAATGACACGGATTAATCAACCAAGTTACGAATTCTACTAGACTTGACAAATAAGGCTTTTTCCATAGTAATTAGTTAGTATTTTCCATGTAAGGTAATTTTGTATTTATTACATAGATTTAGTAAACGTTTTTGCAACTTATTTAAGCAACCTTTAGCTATTAATCGATTTAAACCTAAAGGTTATTCCAAAGTCATTCATCTTCAATATTATAACTACTTTTATTATAATTATTTTATGCATTCAGTATGGATATGAACTTTTAATTTTATATCGCAGGCGTACAGACACCCAGAGTGGCGTGGGCCATTCTTGGGCCCTCGCCCTTCAGAGGAAAACCGCAGAGACTTCAGCGAAGACGTCCTCAGAGCCGGTCAAACTGTGATTGGTCTACAAGCCGGCACCAACCAGGGGGCCAACCAATCAGGACAGAACTTTGGCTCGTCCCGAAAAATCATCCTCGGAAAGTAATAAATGTCAACGTCAGATTGACAGCAGGCAGCGCCAAGTGGATGGATGTAAAAAATGCATCTACTTAGTATTTTGTTGATGAGCTACCAAATATTTATTATATAAATAAGTTAAGTGAAAATTACATTTATGTTTAATTATTTATAGTTAATTCCCTAGGAAAAAAAACTACCAACATATTGTTTACAATTAATTGTTCGTTTTAATAAAATAATAAATGATGGAATTTGTATGTTTTGCTCTACTTTTTTAGGATCTCTCACTTTTTAGTTTACATGCCATTTACTACTATTTGATTTTTTTTATGTTACCTACTACCTACTCTGATAAAAAATATGTAAAATAACCTTCAATCTTGGGACTGTAAACAAACAACATCAATCGATGCCTTTTTTATTTAAAAGCACCTACCTACCTACGAGTTACTCATATTCTGTTGTATCATTATCATCCCTGCCACCTGAAAGGGATGCACAATCCACTATTGAATCTAAAATTGAAATGGATTAAATAGGTATAATAATAAATAATAATAATAAATAGGTAATACAACATTTATCAGTATTCGGCGCACTGTAAGTCGCTGTAAGTATCATGAATTTATTAACTTAACCTTAATTAAATGTTAGAAACAGATAAGTACGTACGATAAAGTATTTACAGATTTGCCGCCTGTAGGCTTTCTTTTTTTTAAAGCTTTTCGTTAAAATTGCTATTTGAATTATTTATAAAAAAATGTTTACCGTTACTTACCGTACCTAAGTCAATTCAAAGGGTATAAACTAGACATTTGTTTTAAGCAAAATGAAGAGTGCTTCTTCTTTCGTGTGTTGAATATGCACTAATTTGCGGCGCAAATTCATCTAAGTAGTACCTAGGTAACAAAGTTTTTGGGAAGTGTGCTGAAGCGCTTATACATAACTTGTTTGTTACTCTTTCACGTAAAATCATTTTCTCAAATAAAATATTTAATTCTATTTGCGTACATTGTACCTACTTAAGTACCAAATTTTGAATACAAAATGGCCAATAGTTTTACGGAGAATCATTTTGTAAGTAGATATCTCAGTCAGTATTTACCTGCCTAATTAAATACACACTAGTCGTATAAGTTTTGGATTGCACACTAAAACATGAAAGTGCCAGGCAGTCTGCCAAGTCACAAATCACAATACTTAGGTATCTAAGAACTCAAAAATACTCCAAAGGAGACCAACCAGTTTAAGCCCAAATTAAAAAATGCCAGCCAACGTTTTTTTTTTTTTTAAACTACTTGGAATAATTTTTTTATCATTTATTACTCCGGTACCAAAACTGTGAGACCGATACTTTTGCTGTTATAAGACATTGAATTCTGATATTGCCATAAATTTTACCAACATTAATATTTATTTACTTAGTATTTAAAAAAAAAGTATTTAGGCGTAGTTAGTGATCAAGCTCTGGAAAAAGCTAAGTTCTGGAACTTCTCAAACCAGAGAAACGTCCTAAAGTTTATACTTTGCTATACTATAATTTTTTAGAGCGTCTTCTTCAAAATCAACTGATACAGATGATTTAACCTACACTTATCCCAGCGCTGGCTGGCTTCAGACTTTCCTCTTCGTTTTTTTTTCTTTTTTTTGTAATCCCAGGAAAATGCCTCTCGAATACCCAGATTATGACGGGGTCGCAGCCACTAAACCATCACAACTTCCAGCCTCTCCGACACCGACCCCAAACCTCCCTGACAAGAGTCGCCGACGCGCCACTGTGGAGTCAATGGCGCGCCATCGCGTCACCCTGGACCGAAGAAGAGAGTGAGGGGTTTTGGTTTTATATATTATGCAAACATTTTTTTTTATTATATACTACTAATAAGAGAGATCTATCTTATCTTTCAATTTGGATCAAACTGCATACAGTGTGCAAATTTGATTTAAATCGGTTAAGTAGTTTAGGCTTACCTATTTACTCCATCGCGGTCAAACAACGTGTCATAGTAATCCTACTAATATTATAAATGTGAAAGTTTGTGACGATGTATGGATGGATGGATGGATGGATGGATGGATGTTTGTTACTCTTTCACGTAAAAACTACTGGACGGATTTTGATGAAACTTTACAGTAATATAGCTTATACATCAAATTAACATATAGGATACTTTTTACCGCGGGAAAACTTTTCATTCCCACGGGAAACCGACTTCTACGCGAACGGAGTCGCGGGCGGCCACTAGTTTGCTATAAATGTTAAAAGATTTAGTTTGTTGAATAGCAACGGCCGATTTTACACCTACGGACTACTTACGATTTTCTTTTGTTTTAGTTGTAGACCCAAGATACGAAAAA
This sequence comes from Emmelina monodactyla, assembly GCA_916618145.1. Taxonomy (NCBI): domain Eukaryota; kingdom Metazoa; phylum Arthropoda; class Insecta; order Lepidoptera; family Pterophoridae; genus Emmelina; species Emmelina monodactyla. The sequence continues at coordinate 3,453,206 of OU745300.1, forward strand.
TTATTTTAAAAATAAACATTATATTGAAATAAAATAAGTACTTACTTAATTTATTTTTGTAAAAAACAGAATATACAAAACCTGAATTGTGAATTTGTGCAAATCAAATTAAGTTATTTTCTTTATTAATCTTTATATCTCCAATGAATACCTATCTACCTACAAAATAATGTGATATTATATTACTTTGTTTACCAGCACAGTTAACCTCCTGTAAGCCTGCCATCTTGTAGTGTGCAGCCATACTACAATTTGGTGGTTTCAATACTTCACGATAGGTGTCACTAATTCCAAGATTAATTTCAAGGTTATTAGTGATGGCAAATAAAACAACCAAAACATCGATTTTGCGTGCCGAGTACATGCTCGAAACTCAAAGCGCATGTTGTAAATATACGAATAAAGAAAAAAAAACGGAAATTTAAGAATCCAATAGTTTATTTTAAAGCTCTAGGTTTCCGTGGTGAATTTGTGATACTTGAAAAATCTATATAGTCTTTCAGATAACCATATTCCGTGTTAATATAGTTTATTTTCATTCATCTAATTACCATTCTTATTCATTAATTATTTAAATAAAAAATATGAGAAATCTCCAGACAATTTAGTCACCAACTTGTATATTAGATATACGACACGTTATGGAGTACGAGTCACGTAACAAACTAATTACTCACAAATAAACAATGATTACTTTGAAAAAACATTTTATTAAAAAGACTATTATTGGATTGACCAAGGAATAAAACTTTCCGTTCCGAACTCAAGTAAACTTATAAAATATTTTTAAATACTTTATTAATGGTAGGTATGTATTTTAAATTATTCGATTATTAAAAAACCACAATCCGATTAATCTCCACCTATGTCATGTCAACTTATCAACCACACAACACTAAAGTTAAATAACAATCGCGAAAGAATTAACTAAGTTTTATTTGAGTTTTTTTGTGTGTTGAGATCTGCGCAATGTGTGGTTAGCAAGCCAAATGTATTAAGGAAACATCGAAGATGATAAAATTCAGCGGGTCAACGAGCAATACTTCGAACCAGGATGATACAGGTTGGAAATCAAGGTGGAAAATTTTACTGCTTTGCTCGGTTTATTTTTATTTTTTACGTTGTTTATGTGCGCAGGGGAAGTCAGAAGTGTTTGTGAGAGCGTTTGCAGCGATGGGTCCAGTGCCACTGTGCAGGCTAGTAGCTCAAATGCCAGGCCTAGAATGGATATAGCATGTGTTGTTGATGTTACCCAAAGTTGCAATTTGGCGCATAGAAAACGGGCCTTAGAAGAAGTTAAACTTGCAGCCGAGCTGGTCAATGCCAACGTTCACCACATACATGTAAGATATTAGGAATAAAAAAAGCAATGCAAATTGCACATTGTTTACATAGATTTCTACGAATAATAAAAACTTGGTGTGTGAATTTTCTATTAGTTTCTGTAATATTTTTTGTCTAAAAAGTGTTTTATTTGCATTTCATATTATTTTTAGTCTCAAACACTGAATAGCATACTTTTTTCTATTTTTAGTTTGAAAAGCTGGATTTCGGGGAGACATCAGTACTTGATACTTTCTACAATGCAGATGTAGCGCTTGTAGATCTGAGTGTCCAACTTCAACAGAGTTCGTTGTTGTACCATCTCGGGGTACGGGAAAGCTTTGACATGAAGGAGAATGTCCTCCTATTTAATGATATGGACGCTGATTCTACATTGAGGCTTAAGGTAAACATAATATGATAAATTTAATTTCATTACTTAGTATAAATCCAAATCACAGATTCTGTCTGTTTGTAGGTTTGTCCGCCATCTCCTCCTAGATCACGTTACGGATTTTAATGCGCTTTTCACAATCATTTAGGTATTTTTTTATTTAAATTTGTAAATAAAGAACATTCGGTTCGAACACAAGTTCGAGTTTTTTTAACTTAGCCGAAATTCACCATTGCGAAGTGTGGGCGGGCCGCTAGTATTTATATAAAGCCTACCTATTATTATGACCTTATAAATATTTGTAACCACAAAAATGTATGATACTTTACAATTGCTCAGTAATTGGAAATTGTTCCGGTTAAAGTTTTGAAATCGGTCGCCTGATTTAGGGGTTTTGGGGGGTTGGGGGGGGGTGGGGGGGAGGGGTCTGAACCCCCCCTGACCATTTTCAGCTGCCGGAAAAAAAAGGGGGCGCCAAAAAAAAAACTTTTTTTTTAAACCCCTTAATATGGCGACCTTTAGTAGCCAATTTATATGTATAAAAACTCGCTTCAATCATGAGTCAACGGAGTCCCGCTTCGCGGGACTCCTTTTTCTGGCAGTTTAAAAACAGTAACCTAACTAACCTAACCCATTGATGTCGGATTGTGTCAACTCGGAGTAAGACATTGCTATTAATTACCTAAGAATTATGTAAACACACTTAATGAATACAATCTGATTACCTCGATTGTATTTAAAATTAAGATTGTAGAAAAACCACAATATCATTCATCCAAGATGCTCAATGCGTTCCGATTCACGCAATTGTGCTAGTATTTAGGAAATTTTGAAATTTTTTTAAAAATATTTAGACGCGACTCCGGCAGCCAAAATTAGGGATATCATAACTTGAATAACTTTCAACTTAAAAAATAAAATGTGTTTTGCAGTTAGATTTTGTCTAATAGTTCTGCAGATCATATCAAAGTTATAAATAATCAAAAGTGGATTTTTTTTAAATAAATTATATCAAATATAGATTTTAATTTAGATGTCATGACTTATACAGTGCCATGCACACTCAACAAAAGGTTTATTCTGTATGGTTCTCAACTATTAGATTCAATTTGCCAATTGCTTCATCCACACAATTGTTGATCGGTTTAGTTAGACATATTGAGTTTCATCACATCGGGCCTCACTTTGAATTTGTATTCCATTGTAACTTTTACCTGTATAGTCACATATTTGACGCCCATTTTTACCATCATTGCCAAAAAAAATAAAGATGCATTAAAAAAACTTTTCCTACCCATACTAAAGGGTTCTTTAACGTCAGACCTGATTACCCTATTTTTACCCGTCTTGGACCATGTAACTTATTTTGCAAATACTCCATAAATGGACTAAGTATGAAGAGTAAAATATTATATTTCCCTTTAGGTATCGCTTCCTAACTTCCTGTTTGTTTCCTACAAACTGACGGATGCTGGCACATGTGTCACCACGAACCCTGCAGCTACTAAGTTCAAAGGTGAAGAAGCCACTGACCCAAAGCAACACCTGGCATTAAGGTTGAAAAACATCCTGCAAGATGTGGAAGTACAGACTAAGTGAGTTGGTAATATATTTATTTAATTTCTAATCAGTGACATATCGGATTTTATGTTTTGAATATAAAATTTAATAGCCAAAATTTTAATTATGTTTTGTGGTGATGTAACTTTACTGAAGCAAAGTTTGATCACCTGGCTTTATCTTGTACCAACTCATTAACCTTCTTGAATAACTTCTTAATGGAAAAAACAGTTATAACAAATATGTGCAGTTGTGTAAAAAGAGTATGCAAATAAGATACTATACCGTCATTTTTTCAGAGCCCATCTTCAAGAGAAATTCCTGTCAGACCTTCGCAAAGCGCGCGAAGTATACAACGGGACTGAGTTATCCAACGTCTTGCACGCAATGCGACGTCGCCTAGACGATCCGGCCGTTCTTTCCGGCGATACAATACTGAACATGCTGATTTCATATCGAGAAATACAGGACTACGATGCCATAGTGCAAGTTGTGGATGATCTGAAGACCATTATGAATAGGAAGAACTATGTTAACATGCCGATTATTCGGTTTATGTACGCTTTTGCTATGAACAGGTAAGGTTATATAGATGAGGGGCACCGTTAAAGTTAATGATAGGAACAGCCATTTTAAGGGCGGGTTGTATCATACGTACCTTTTTGACGATTACATCAGATGTTTAACGTACGTCAATTACAGGGTGTCTGGTGGCAGATTTATATTTTCAAACACGATTATTTTAAAAAGTGATAAACGGTGCGGGGGTAGTTTGGCACCGTTGGAATAACTGATCGTGCGGATTTGTTAATCACAATGTCGCAGTGGTCAAGTGAGCATCGCGCGATCGCTATCGAGTCATTTTTTAAAAGTAATGATTCTTACGTTATTGCTCGTCGACAATTCTGCTCAAAGCATGATATTCGGCGATTAAGTGATGGACCGAGTGTAAATTTAATTCGTTCGTGGGTGCAGAGATTCCGCACTACTGCTTCGGCTATGATTGTCACACGGCCAGGGCCTAGTCAATCTTAAAGGACTCCCGAAAACATAGAACTTGTTGAAAGCAGTTTACGTGAAAATCCACGACTTTCAATTCGGAAAAGAGCAGCCGCACTAGGACTTCCAAGAGCAATTAATCAAGAAATTACAAGAAAGGGTCTGAAGTTCCATCCTTTTAAAATTCAGATCGTCCAAAAACTGCAAGAAAGTGATTATGATTTACGCAAAAAAATTGTGAAACGATGTTGGAGCGTTTTTGCACTGAAAATCTCATTTTTTGGAGCGGCGAGGTTCATTTTCACTTAAACGGCCACATCAACAAGCAAAACTGCCGTTACTGGTCTCCAAGAACACATAATCCTCGGTTGAAACATCAAAAACCATTGCATTGCCCCAGGGTGACTGTTTGGTGTGCCTTATCCACGCATGGCGTGGCGTGCAACGTGTGGCGCAGAACACAAGGCTTCGTTTTGAACAATGTGTTTAACTCGACGGAAGACATTTGGATGACATACTCTTTAAAAAATAAAATCCGCATTTCCATTCTATCGTTCAATGCTTTTAATAAAACTTTGTGTCCATTATAACGTTTTTTATTAAAGTTTGAAAATATAAATCTGCCACCAGACACCCTTTACAAAGCGTGGTTTCGTCACAAAAAAAATTGTTCGTAAATGTTATTCGAGTTGCCATTAAAAAGTAAATCATTACTATCATTTTAAATATTTGAAAATAAACATAATCCATAGGTATTGATAAAAGCTTTTCATCAAAGATGTCCTGTCAACACAAGAGAAAAGTTACGTTAACCAGTGGGTGGATGGCCGGTCAACGTAATCGTTAATTTTTAACGTCCGTTAAAGGCCGACATTGGTGAAACAACCCGTTTTCTAGCTTGACAGGTGGTTAACGCCATTTTTAACGTTGACAGACACGTTAAGTAGTTGTGATACAACCCACCCTAAGACAAAAGTAAAGATGCAAGTAATTATTGTATTCAAAAGTTATTTGCTAAAATTTACCCTTCAACATATTTTGAGCATGTGTTTTGGGGTTGAATGCCACAAAAGAATCATGGTTTATATTTATTATCCTGCAGACGAAACAAAGAAGGAGACAGGGAAAACGCGCTTAAAGTTTGTGTTAAAGCTTTGGAGAAAAAAGAGAATCGCTTTCCGGACATGTTGTGTCTCTGCGGGAGAATCTACAAAGACAAGTTTGTTGAGTCAGAACATTCTGATAAGGAAAGCTTGAAGAATGCTATACATTGGTATGTAAAGGATATGCAATAGACAGAAAACTTGTATTATATAAAATATTTATTATTATTAAAAATTGGGACTTAGCAGAGTTTTAAATCTTAGGCACAAACACTCTACTATAAAAAATACCATAAATGTTATTTATCATTAAACCACATATCTAAACTATTTCCAAAATATAGCATAGGATACTCAACATTTTTAATAACTATAACTAAGTTTCATTTATATCCAGGTACAGACAGGGTTTTGAAGTGCAACCAAATGAGTATGCTGGCATCAATTTGGCGACACTTTTAGTGATTGCGGGCAATGACTTCAAAAATTCATTAGAATTACAACACATTGGTAAGATAAAAATAAATTAACCATAAAAAAAATCCACCCTCATTTCCTGCATTTTTAATTGCAAAACTTCCTTAAGATTAAATTCTTTTAGTCCCATTAAATTGTGTTTTTTTTCAGGTATGGTTTTAAACCATCTGATTGGTAAAAAAGGCAGCTTATCTTCTCTAAAAGACTATTGGGACGTAGCCACTTTCTTTGAAATTTCGGTGTTGGCTCAAGATTATGTTAAGGCAATACAGGCAGCAGAGTGTATGTTTAGATTAAAACCACCCAATTGGTACCTGAAATCTACGATAGGAAATATTGAGTTAATTAATAGGTAAGTTAGAAATTTATTATTATCTCTATGTTTTACCTCTGTTTAAAATGAAACAAATGAAAAAAGTCGCTTTTAAATTATAAATTACTTTGAGCTTAGGATATCTGGCTGATTTTGAAAAGTTTTCTTATTTTTATCTACATTAATGGCTAGGTTAATAATTAGAGATGCGCCGAGTACCACTTTTGCCGAGTACCGAGTTTTACTCGGTTCAATATTTTTTTACCGAGTACTCGGCCGAGTAACTCGGTTCTATCAAATTCCCAAATTCGCGCGCGTAAACAAGTACAAACGAACGCAAGTATATTTAGAAGAAAATTTTTTGGCAAATGGTGAACAGGGCACCAAACAAGGCATCATAATTTACCTTTATTAAATTTTAAATATTGATTATTTTTATTACTGTTCTTTTAATTTTGTCTCACTAAGTACTCATGCATTAGCATAATTTTGATTGTATTACTTGAGATTGTCAAAGATTTCCTCAATCAGTACGTTTTGATTAACACTGTTGTTTTAATTATATGTACCTTAATATATTGCTTTCTTTAAACAAAGTATACTCGGCATTAGTATACCGAGTTACTCGGCCGAGTAACGAGTACCAAAAAACCCGCCGAGTACGCCGAGTACCGAGTATAAACCGAGTACTCGGCCCATCTCTATTAATAATCAAGGTATTTGCAAAAAAAGATTTTAGTCTACGATTTATATTTTAACTAGCGACCCGTCCACGCTTCGCAATGGTGTGATTTTACGCGACCTGTGCACGATACGTTGAAATTTTGCTAACATTAAATAACTTTTTCTGAATGTAGCCTAAAAGATAGAGAAAACTGAAACAAAATCCGTTTAGTTCTTTGTTTAGGAGGAGTTAGCGGACAAACATACAAACAGACTCAATTAGCGACTTGGATTACTATGTAATGATGATACTAATAATATTAATGAAAACCAAAGTTTTTTGTACAATAATATAATTATAGTTATTATTTTCTTTTAGATTTAGAAAGAAATACGAAGAAACGCCGGAGCAGCAAGTGTTTTCATTCTGGATGGAATACTTCGTTGAAGCTACAAAGAGTACCTGTGACAACATAAGGTTTCCTGTAAGTTTTATATTATTTTGTATTTTAAAAACTATAGGATAAAATACAATACAAAAAACTGTAAAAAATGTTACCTTTTTCAAGTGAATAACAATTTGTAAGGTGCATAAGCACGCTAGATAGGAAACTTATTGCTTAAATACTGGCAGCTATTAATTTATATTATTCAAATAGATTTTGAAGAGGAAACAATAGCATGTTGACGGCTTCCTTCCAGTCACATTCATATTTTGGTGCTCGGAGTATGAGCACATAACATTAAAATCAATTTTTATGCTTTACAATATAAAGCTATTTTAAACGCAAGTGTTTTAATTCTCTTTCACGTTTCCCCCAAACGTTAGTCAATTGAAAAGCATTTAAGTTCAAACTTTGGCGTTGTTGTCGTATTTCGAATACCGCATTTACGCATCTTCACACAATTTTCTTTGTAGCTCTTCACAATTCTAAACATTTTACTTGAAGCATTTATCCTAAGCCTTTTTTACTTAAAGTTCGTTTTACCTTTCCCATCAGGTGTTAATATTGGAGACCACCAAGGTGTACATGCCTTCCTACGTGAACGTGAACATGGGTGCTGAACAGAAGTCCGTGGAGATCCTCAACCAGTGCCTCAACTGTCTGAAGGGACAGTGCAGACAGGTGCATCGGTGGCTGTTCACTTCGGATATGATACGGACTTATAGGTGGGGTATTTGTTGGGTGCTGGAAAGGGTATTTGAAAGTTATTGTGTATACTTTTAATAACTAACTAACTAATGCTCATTGATTAAAATTGTGTGATGAACAAGTAGTTAAAGTTTGGAACCGCCGTTTAGGGTCCAAAAAAGTTTTCTATAGTGTCAACTTTATGTATACTGTCCGAAATCTCAAGCGCCTAAAAGGCACTACTTACTTACGCTTATTTTACTCTATTACTACAAATGTTAATTGTTAATGGCGACTTTTTCCAAACATACTGCATGCTACACACTTGAAATCCTATTATAATTCTTTCCAGCCTCTACAAACGCGACGAACGCTGCCTATTCCTCTACGTGAGCGAGAATTCCGACGACTTTCAAATATTCCTGCCGTCGGAGGTGTGTCGTCAACATTTACACGACCTGCTGATAGAACTCACCGCTGACCACGAGAAGGTCACGGATTTGGACACGAGTGTTATGCAGGGGCAGCTCAAGGTAAATTGTAACTATTAGCTTGTTTTTGTAACTAATATAAGTTGTAGAAGAATTGGAGTTTGCTGAAAAGAAACGTTGAACCTCTATAACTTTTAATATGCTCTAAAGCATCAAACCCAATAACCCATGAATCCGTCAATCAAATAAAAAATACTGCCAAAATACTTACATTCATTTAAAGTTCAACTGTAACCTTTGATGAATAAATATGTAAATTTTAATACAAAATCGGTTCTGTCAAAATCATATTTTTTTCAGTCTTATTTTAACATGTCACTCATCCCTAGCCCTATCATAATACAATCTCATTTTTTTACCATCTCATCCACTTCCAATCTTCATTACTATCCAGTACGAGTACGAGCTGGACGACTGCAACAAGCGCGTGGTGCTCGGCAAGGGCACCTACGGCGTGGTGTTCGCCGCCAGAGACCTGAACACTCTAATCTCATTTCTACCATCTCATCCACTTCCAATCTTCATTACTATCCAGTACGAGTACGAGCTGGACGACTGCAACAAGCGCGTGGTGCTCGGCAAGGGCACCTACGGCGTGGTGTTCGCCGCCAGAGACCTGAACACTCTAATGTCATTTCTACCATCTCATCCACTTCCAATCTTCATTACTATCCAGTACGAGTACGAGCTGGACGACTGCAACAAGCGCGTGGTGCTCGGCAAGGGCACCTACGGCGTGGTGTTCGCCGCCAGAGACCTGAACACTCTAATCTCATTTCTACCATCTCATCCACTTCCAATCTTCATTACTATCCAGTACGAGTACGAGCTGGACGACTGCAACAAGCGCGTGGTGCTCGGCAAGGGCACCTACGGCGTGGTGTTCGCCGCCAGAGACCTGAACACTCTAATCTCATTTCTACCATCTCATCCACTTCCAATCTTCATTACTATCCAGTACGAGTACGAGCTGGACGACTGCAACAAGCGCGTGGTGCTCGGCAAGGGCACCTACGGCGTGGTGTTCGCCGCCAGAGACCTGAACACTCTAATCTCATTTCTACCATCTCATCCACTTCCAATCTTCATTACTATCCAGTACGAGTACGAGCTGGACGACTGCAACAAGCGCGTGGTGCTCGGCAAGGGCACCTACGGCGTGGTGTTCGCCGCCAGAGACCTGAACACTCTAATGTCATTTCTACCATCTCATCCACTTCCAATCTTCATTACTATCCAGTACGAGTACGAGCTGGACGACTGCAACAAGCGCGTGGTGCTCGGCAAGGGCACCTACGGCGTGGTGTTCGCCGCCAGAGACCTGAACACTCTAATCTCATTTCTACCATCTCATCCACTTCCAATCTTCATTACTATCCAGTACGAGTACGAGCTGGACGACTGCAACAAGCGCGTGGTGCTCGGCAAGGGCACCTACGGCGTGGTGTTCGCGGCCAGAGACCTGAACACGCAAGTCAGGATCGCCGTGAAGCAGATCCCGGAGAAGAACCTGGGGGACGTGCAGCCGTTACATGAGGAGATATTGCTGCACTCGCAGCTCAGGCACCGAAACATCGTGCAGGTGGGGAAAGATTTTGGACACTTTAAAAACATTATGGAAGAAAAAAACACTTTTTGGATTATAAAATTAATTGCTTCTATTAGAGATTTTACATACATCTGCAAAGGAAGACGGTGCTTTTTTATGTTAACCGTCGTCCACATTACTGTTTTAGTTTGTCAATATCTTACTTTCCTGGACAAATAAAAACAAAAGATTATAAACTATTTTTATTTATTTAATATTGACTTATCGTCGTTATTTCTTTAGTACTTAGGTTCAATGTCGGAAGACAACTTCTTCAAGATCTTCATGGAACAAGTCCCCGGGGGGTCTCTGTCAGCTCTACTCAGATCAAAGTGGGGACCGCTTAAAGAAAACGAAGCTACCATCGCATACTATACTAAACAAATTTTGGAAGGTAAGAACTATTAATAAACAATACTATAAATATAAATCTGTAATATCGTATTTTTTCGTTTTTAAACATTTTGACAGTAGACATTTTGACATTACGTTAATTACTTTACTTTGTAAAGTTAATAGCTACAAGTTCGTCTAAAGAAAATAGCGATCGTGGTCACTTTCTAACGTAAAACTTTACTTCGATAATCACTTTCCTTGGGGTAAGGTCCTTCAAACTAATTATAAGTTATCACTATCAACAGAATCTACATATCATTATAAAAGTACATTTTTTCCAGGTCTAAAATACCTCCACGACCAGAAGATAGTCCATCGGGACATAAAAGGCGACAATGTTCTCGTGAACACCTACAGCGGGGTAGTCAAGATATCTGACTTCGGCACTTCTAAAAGACTGGCTGGTCTATGTCCGTCTACCGAGACCTTTGCGGGTACTTTGCAATACATGGCTCCGGAGGTTATAGATAAAGGGCAGAGGGGATATGGTGCTCCGGTTAGTATTTTTGGTATATGAAATAGTATTGGAGTTGGTAACAATATAACCTTTAAAGTGTATATTGGAGATCCTTTATATAGAAGATCTTTGTTAATTAATATTTAAAATTCCCATTAATTTATTTGATATAGTGTCCCTCCCACACTTCATAATTGTATAATTTTCTCCAGCTTGTTCACAAAACATTTAATCTATGACAACTTAATAAATCAATTCAGAATGTTATTTTTTTGTAAACAATAATAAAATTGCCCACCTTTGTTTAGGAGTTAGTGGGCAAATATACAAATAGACAAGAATAGAGCCTTTTTTATACTTTGTAATAAAATGATGATTTTGTTGTGTTTTAGGCTGACATTTGGTCCCTCGGCTGCACTGTGGTGGAAATGGCGACCGGCCATCCGCCATTTATTGAGCTTGGATCTCCACAAGCCGCTTTATTTAAGGTAATATGTCATAAAAATAACTGCCCTCCCGCGCGTGGTTTTAGTCGTAAAGAAAAAAATGCTTAAATTTATCACTTATTTTAAACTCGATTCAAAGAGGGAAGTGCTCGAGATTACGATTAACATCCAATAAGTTTAAATGTGACAGAAAATCGTGTCAAATCTTAAAAGTTATCACATAAAAAATATTTCAATATTTTCGTTTAGGTCGGATACTACAAAAAGCACCCGGAAATTCCCAACGAATTATCGCAAAAGGCCAAGAACTTCATTCTCCGATGCTTCATACCAGAACCTGAGAAAAGGGCGACTGCCGCTGAACTTTTGGAAGACCCGTTTTTGTGCGAGTAAGTTTCTATTATATCAAAAAAAATGCAGTATTCTCAGGTCGGCTGATTTAATTTCATTGTTTCTTAAAGACAAATAGTCAAACGGAGCGTCCGTTTGACTTATCTTTTGAAAATACCGTGATCACGAACCGTGATTAACAAAATGCTGATTAAACCAGTATTGGTTATACCATGTTTTGTCTGCCAGTTATGAAAGTTTTCACCAAAGATTGACAGAGAAAATACATGGTTTAACTAATACAGGCTTAAACGGCTTTTGTAATACGGGGAAGCAACTTGATACTTATTTCTGTCGACTTCAGAGCCAACTATTTCTTTGTCTTTACATTGTTCTCCATGTTTTAATGATAATTATAATTACTTAGGAAAAAGAAGTCAACCTCCCGTCTAGGCGGCAGTATGGACTACAGCAGAAGTATCTCGGTTCCCGCTGATAAAGCTCGGCCCAATACCGCTCAGAAGAAAATATCAGAACCTTCGCTAATGCAGGGGACTGTGCCTCAGTCACCGGATATCGAGTGAGTATGAAGGAAGTACAGAAACGCATGAAGTAGTTTGTTAGTTAGATGGAGTATTTACCAATGGGAGAACATATAGGCAGCAAAGAAAACAAGTAAGTTTTGAAAATGAGGGCTAGTTCCATGTCAGTTATACGAGCTATAAAGAGCTTTATATGTATACAGAAATAAAAGCTATAAATCAACAGGTGTCAAAATCTCATGCCTGAATTGTACGTAGCAAAAGTTGACCTTTCGCCTTATTGTGAGAACATAAAGTCTAATTTGGTTTAAAAATACTTTGTCTAATAAGCAAGAATATACATACAAGCATCGTCGTTCGGTCGTTTTTTGAGAGGTGCTAATACTAAATAAATGAAATAAGCTAACTAAATAAATAAAACGCATGTACTTTTTCTTTACCTTGTGCTGATGTTCTCCTCATTGGTAATGTACTGCATGATTAAGAAATAATTGCAAACATGCTATCTCTGTTTATTATTAGGACATAGAAAGAGTGGTTTTAGGAGTTTTTTTGGATTGGTTTTAGATTTGTGTTTAATAACGGGCAAATTTGTGTCTATAGTATAAATAATATCGTTTAAAAAGACATAAATTCGCTCGTGACATGTTATGACGCATGTAGTTAAATCGGTATGAGGTAGAAGTAGATTTTAAAGTGCATGGCTTTCAAGGTTTTACTGGAATTTTTCAACATGCCTATTATAATCTCTTTCAAATGTCAATCATGTTGTGTTTTTGTTTCTAGTCATGCATATGCATCTCATGTTGTGTTAAAACGAAACATTAAATTGGATATAACTTTTTTTTTAAAACCGGATAAATGTTGACATACCAATATTTATAATCAAATTGGCAAAGTTTATTTTACTGTCAAAATTTCAGCATTGTTTTCCATTGTATCTTAACAAATGTGTTCAGAATATTACTCGAAACATTCATAGAACATGAAAACATTCATTTTAATTGCTGTTATTATATTTCATACTAAAGTTAAAACAACTACAAACTATATTTTAGCTATTATGGTCTCGCCGAGTAACACTTTTTGAACGTCAATGACATCCAAGTTTATAATATCATTTAGCCGGAATATTAACAATAAAAAACCATATCAGCAACCTATACATATTGAGCATTTCCCACATCACCAACCCAGTTTGTATTATTCCCCTGAAGGGTGAAGACGATCCGCTCTAACCCGACCATCACTCGGACGGCCTCGTCAATGCTATCCCCGATATTGATTTGTCCGCCGGATTTGTCCAACTGCAGGTAATAAGGCATTTTGGCTTATAAATTAACGCACAGAAAAATTGGAATACGTTTTCGCTGAAATTTGATAGGTTTGATTACTTGCAATGGCATTGTGTAGTTAATAGCAGTAATATAAGTTTAAAGTACACACGCTTTTATTGAAAAAAGGTTTGGATTTAAAACTTGAAGCCGAATTTATGATGTTTAAAATAAAGCTTTAATTATATGATGTCTCTCAAAATCAAGGTAAAATCAGTTATCTTATCTATTGATAGTTTTCACAGCACATAAACTGAAGGTTACACACACCATAGTTTTTTATCTTTGCTTTGTGTTCATAGCGTGAAAGTCGTATTCAGCGAAAACGTACGTTGATATTTTGCAAATATGTGCACATAAAAATTCAAAACATTTAGATTTATACACGGAACTTAAGTAGTTTAATATTCACTCACATTACCATTTTACTTACTATTTTTGTCAATTCCTAATCACTAGTGACATAGTTACACTAATCGCTTTGTTATATAAAGTGCCCTCTAATTTTTGTCTGTCCGTCCATCTGGTGTCATTGGTAACAGTTAATGTTGTTTTGTTTTATCTTATTTGTTTGAATGGACATATTAATATAAGTGCTTGGTAATTAAGAGAGGCCGACATATTTTACTAGAAGATTTTGCAATAGATCTATTTAAAACAAATATTGTACAAAAAACAAAAACGTTCGGTATTAGTTTGACACAATCTGACAGCTGTTTTGACAGATGTTTGTCATTTGACAGCACGATGCCTAACACCCCTTCGACCGATGAAATGGACAGTGCCGACACCATTCTCAACAGACGAAGTTCTTCTGGTGGTCTTCTATCGCCTGAGGTAAGAATGCGATGTGATTTCTTCAACCGCTTTTATATGGCAAGATATTTAAAGCCAGTTAAGAGCCTCGCTTGCTTATGTTCATTTTACGAGTCAATTATTCTGTATGGTCTGTAAATTTCTATTTTCTTTGCAAATAAAAATTGCTGTCCATTATCACAACTAATATAAATAGTTTCATAAATTTAAATATGCCTTTAAATTACTTAGTAGCTATCGTCCAACATACGAGCCAGAGACTAAAAAGCCTCTGAAAATGCGTTCATAACACTGTCAATTACTTACTATCGAACGTTTGAAGTGTAAGAAAAATGCCTAAAAAATGTGTTTATAAATATTAGGTGGATATGGCAACAGTTCCCGGCCGTTCCTCCATAGACGTGGAACAAGACGGTTTCTACTTATTGAAGAAAGACTCGCAGCGCCGTCTCACTCTCTCACGAGTGTTAGAGCAGGACAGCGAGAAGATCTGCTCGAAATGGATGAACAGCATACAGCAGGACTTTGGGAACACTGTTTTGACTATGGTAGGTTTTATGGTATTACAAGTATTACAAGTACAAATTTATGGCATTATTTTTTTATTTACAGACAAAATTTAGCACTGAAGATAACAAAATTTTAAATAAAACATAATTAATGGTACTTTAAATTTTAGTTTGTCACCGTACACCGTAACTTAAGATTTGTGACATTTTTTGGTAAAATTGATCCCGGTATTACAGACAAATCGGACTGGAATCCATTTCCATCTTCGTTTAATAATCTGTATAGGCAAACACTCAAGAAACATAATAATATCAAACTAACTCATAAAATACTCTCTTAATTTTCCAGAGTCACCTAGAAACCCTGCGCCTCGCGCTCAAAGACTACATAATGGTTCAGAGTCGCAGCGTCATCGAACAAGCGATCACCACGCTCAAGGAAGACCTCGACTTCGACTCCAACGCGATCAACGAGCTGCATTCCGCGATCTACCAGTTCCAGGAGGCCGTGAATGAAGTGTTGAGAATGCACAGCATTAAACCGCATTGGATGTTCGCGCTCGATAATCTAGTGAGGAACGCGGTGCAAGCTGCTATCACTGTATTGTCCCCTGGTAGGTTGATGCAGTTTTCAGATTCTGAGCTTGTACCTTTTTTGTGTTTTGCTTGAAATACATAAAATAACTAGCTGACGGTTTAACCAAAACATTGAAATGCCTTTGTGATCTCTCCTAATATTATAAATGTGAAAGTTTGTAAGTATGGATGTATGGATGGATGTTTGTTACTCTTTCACGTAGAAACTACTGGACGGATTTGGATAAAACTTTACAAGAATATAAGTTATACATCAGAATAACACATAGGGTACTTTTTACCGCGGGAAAACTTCTCATTCCCACGGGAAACCGACTTCCACGCGAACGGAGTCGCGGGCGGCTACTAGTTATGTTATAACAATGTCAAAATAGATTTTAAAATGATCAAAACATAAAACTATTATTTACTTGCCACTGGTGACCTTTCTTTAATTTCATGCGAAAATGTTTTATTTATCAATTGTTTTGTGTTGTAAGCAACTTTAAATCTCATAGAATTGGGCGCGAATCTGGCTGGACAGGAGCGTCGTGGAGCCGCTTCACCTCCCCACGCCGATAATGCGACTCCATCCGCCGTGTCCACTAATAATACTACGTACAGACATGAAAACGCCAGGTAATTTATATAAAATAAAGACGCTTTTCCGAATGATTTTGACAACACACACCTTTTGTTATAAAGTTTATCTTTGTTAAATTCATTATATTTTATTAAAAACAGTTTCTAAAATTATATTTAATACTATCTTAGATTGCATCAAGAACTGCTAGAGAGCTACCAACAATACCAAGGGTTACTGCGTCAGTTGCTCGAGGAACAGAAAACTCAGACGCAAATCATCAAAGAAATTGTTGAGAAGAAACCAAAGTAAGTAGCAATATTTATTACTTCTTGCTCTCCATCCCTACTAATATTATAAATGCGAAAGTAACTCTGTCTGTCTGTCTGTCTGTCTGTTACGCTTTCACGCCTAAACCACTGAACCGATTTTGTTGAAATTTGGTATGAAGAAAGAACTGAACTTGGGAAAGGACATAGGGTACTTTTTACCGCGGGAAAACTTCTTATTCCCACGGGAAACCGACTTCCACGCGAACGGAGTCGCGGGCGGCCACTAGTGTTGTAATAAATAGATGTGCACAGAATAATTAGAAAACAGGCAGCTTTGAAACAATTGTGGGCAATTAGCAATTAATTCTAAAGGTAGCTTGAATGTCCCGTTAGTTGAGTACCTACAAACTTCATTACCCAGCGCCCAATTCTAACACTACTCCGTCTTTTGACTCTGTCGATAACATCGGTTACATTTCATATAACAGTTTTGGCATCAGCCGAAATATAGATCATTAAAGTAACGAATAATATAACCAAGGTCATAAGAAATGACTAACAGCGCGGCGTGTGTATCCGAACAATTTGTAGCCACTTTTGTCCCCCTCAAAACTTTAAACCTTGCACATAAAGATGTTAAATTGTAATGGCCAATGTATTAAGATTGGCGAAATAAATATAAGTTCTAAATTTCATTTTTATACTTCAACAAATATTGAGATAATAACATTCAAAAATCGCAATTTTTCATACTGACTGACCTATATAAAAGCTATATATCCCACTATCAGATGACTAAGAAAGTTAAAAATTTTCATATAGATAGGTAATTGGGTACATACTTTAAGGTTTTCTTTTACTCTAAACTACCTTAAGAAATTACTATCTGAACTACCTCTGTTTAAGGTTGCTATGTCCAATAAATCAAACAGCATATACAGGGTCTGTCGTAATGAATGGATAACCCGTTACCTACAGTTAATCCGAATGTGAGGCTATAAGAAAATGGTGTCTTCTTGCCAGGGTTGTCAACCATAAGAAAATGGCGTAGACTTTTAAACTTTTTTATAAATTTCCCAATTTTTTTTATTTATTCTGCTGCCATTTCTTCAAATTTTGATGTATTTGTATAATTCTTTTAGTATTATACTGCTGAAGACGTGTATTATGTAATTTAAATACAATTTTAGGTGTTA
This sequence comes from Emmelina monodactyla, assembly GCA_916618145.1. Taxonomy (NCBI): domain Eukaryota; kingdom Metazoa; phylum Arthropoda; class Insecta; order Lepidoptera; family Pterophoridae; genus Emmelina; species Emmelina monodactyla. The sequence goes on from OU745300.1 coordinate 3,470,707, forward strand.
TTCACGTTGAACATTATCAAAATACTCATTTTAAGAAAAATATTTCCAATTTTTTTTCTTTATGTCAACTTTTGATCATCTCCTGTGGAAAAAAAAAGTATGACGTTATAGCTGCCCATGATCTCAATAAATTGTCTAGTATGTGTAGATTCTAAAAAGGTATAACGATGTGTACTTTACAAGCAACATTAAGTTACAGGAGCGAGAACACTAATCAAGGTCGGAATTTTTATTTTTCATGCTATGTTATAAATGGTTGTAAAACTTCGTCATAATGATTTTATTCTATCAAGATACTTTGCACAAACTCTATCGGGCCACTAATAGGATATTCAGAAGAAAACCCGGTTGTTTTTGGGAAAAAAATAACTTTACTCCACGATAATAATGTAATGAAAATGTACAAATGAAAATTGTTGTGCTCTAATAGTTACATGCGACAAACATGTTGCGACAAGTTTATTCGAAATTGAAACGGATTTTAAAAATCGAACAAAGACCGCATTACAATGAAAAGAGTACTCATCACATCAGTGTGATTTTGACCATCGCATGTCCTTTTGTTCACATTAGCCCCGATTCTGAAAACACTCTCTAAACTAAACTAAAACTATCGCTGTCGCTTACACATCAATAAGACAGAGACAGGTAATCATTTTAGTCCTGTCAAACTAAAATGTACGTGCAATATGACACGGCGAAGGCAATTTTAGGCTAGTCCTCAGCGCATTTCGTTCAATTTCACAATGATGTGGACTAAATTTAGTGAGACCAATGTACCTGTCTTGTTCTAATACGAAGCATGAGAAAGTGACAGCGATATTTTTAATTTAGTTTTAGAGAGTGTTTTGAGAATCGGGGCCACTATTTTCGTCAATTTGTTACTGCTTTCTAATATTAGACTATGATTTTCCTTGTGATTTGGACTTGATAACGTAGTGATACTGATGACTTAGCTCACATTTACGGACATTGTGCTGTGCTATCGATTGAACTTGTTGATTTGGAAAAGTTTTTGTGTAGTTTGTGTATCATGCCGCAACAGTACACGCCGGCCGAATACGCGAACATGCATTACATTTACGGTGTACGTAATGGCAGCACCAATAGAGCTGCTAGTGTTTATCGTGTAAGATATCCAAATGTGCGACATCCTGATTACCGTGTGATCATTAGAGTGCACAATACATTTATGGAAGGACGATTTCCTTCTATTTTTTTCCACTTTTCTTTGTAATGCGGTCTTTGTTCGATTTTTAAAATCCGTTTCAATTTCGAATAAACTTGTCGTAACATGTTTGTCGCATGTAACTATTAGAGCACAACAATTTTCATTTGTACATTTTCATTCCATTATTATCGTGGAGTAATGTTATTTTTTTCCCAAAAACAACCGGGTTTTCTTCTGAATATCCTATTAGTGGCCCGATAGTGTTTGTGCAAAGTATCTTGATAGAATAAAATCATTATGACGAAGTTTTACAACCATTTATAACATAACATGAAAAATAAAAATTTCGACCTTGATTAGTGTTCTCGCTCCTGTAACTTAATGTTGCTTGTAAAGTACACATCGTTATACCTTTTTAGAATCTACACATACTAGACAATTTATTGAGATCATGGGCAGCTATAACGTCATACTTTTTTTTTCCACAGGAGATGATCAAAAGTTGACATAAAGAAAAAAAATTGGAAATATTTTTCTTAAAATGAGTATTTTGATAATGTTCAACGTGAATAACACCTAAAATTGTATTTAAATTACATAATACAAGTCTTCAGCAGTATAATACTAAAAGAATTATACAAATACATCAAAATTTGAAGAAATGGCAGCAGAATAAATAAAAAAAATTGGGAAATTTATAAAAAAGTTTAAAAGTCTACGCCATTTTCTTATGGTTGACAACCCTGGCAAGAAGACACCATTTTCTTATAGCCTCACATCCGGATCAACTGTAGGTAACGGGTTATCCATTCATTACGACAGACCCTGTATAAAAACTGAGTCGTTTATTTTTAACCCAAGAATGCTATTAAAACTACCTTACTGTACGGGTGACGAATATCGACTGAATTTAACGTCGACGCGCTTCTGCCGACATGGCATTATCGCTGTCCCTACAGTACACCCTTCCTAAAATTTTATACATTAAAAATTTTTCACAAAAAAATATTCTATAACTAATACATAAGTAGAATTACCAACAATTTTAAAACACAATTCAAAAGCGCACTTATCGTGCCTTAGGTACTACATAAATATTCTGACGCTATGTCTGCGTTTCAGTTTACAGTAACATTCTTAGTATAATCATGGATGAAGGAGTAAAAGGATAGACAATAGCCATACAAAGTAGCGTATATGAAAAAAAGTAGTATAAATCTAGATGGCGCTATACATTTCAATTTATAAGGTTAGATGGCGCTAGCAATTTGTCATTAAAATAGGTCAATTTAGTTTTGTAGAAAAAATAAATCTAAATTAACTAGATGGCGCTAATACAATAAACATTTTCATACGAAATTCCAGTGATGCCATTAAAAAAAACAATCAGCTGCACAAATTTGATAGGTGACGTTTAAAAATTAGATTTTGTCGAGTGCTTTCTTTTTCTTTGTCGCCGCATCTACATACATCTATACGTATATGCTATAGTCCATTATAGAGTGTAAGGTCTACAAATTACACACACATTGACAATTAATGTATAATTTGTAACAACATTTTACTTTTGTCAACCTTAACATTTTTAAATACATTAGTTGAAATGCGAGTTAACTGTGAAAACATGTTGAACATTGAGTGTAAAACGAAAATAACCAAATCCTACAATGATTGAATCATTTGTTTCATACTTTGTGGTTCGCCTATGTTGAGATTGATAAAGTTGATTTCTAAGTTTTATAATAAGTATGCAAGCTAATATAAGTATGCAGGACAGAATGCGTATTATCGAAATGCATATAATCATTATAATAGTATAAATCCAATTTTGTCTGTTGTAAGTATGTTTGTCCGCTAAGGAGATAGCGTGGTAAGTGGATAAACCACGTAATGGATTTTAATGCGGTTTTTGCCATCTTTTAGGTATTTTTTTCATGTCTATCCTTATAAATATAATATTTTAAATGTGAAAATGTGTATGTCTGTCTGTTGGTATGTTCGCTGGTTGAACCGATTGTCTTGATTTTGGAATAGAGATAGTTCGTCACTCAGGGAAGAAAATAGGATAACTTTACTTTGGGAAATAGCCTCATTCCCACGGGAAAAGCTATTTACCTTACCGTGAAAACGCAGGGCGGAAAGCTATATATCATTTACTAACTAGTGACTCAATCTATACTAATATTATTAAGCCGAAGAGTTTGTTTGTTTGTTTGTTTGTTTGAACACGCTAATCTCAGGAACTACTGGATCGAATTTAAAAAATCTTTTTGTGTTGAATAGACCATTAATCGAGGCAGGCTTTAGGCTATATAACAACACGCTGCAACTATTAGGAGCGAAGGAATAATGGAAAATGAGAAAAAAACGGGGAAAATTATTCATCCTTGAGGGCTTCCGTTGTGTGCGCTGCCAAAACGGTTCTAGAAACCAAAAATATATGTATGAAAGAATTAAGGGAACTTTTTACCGCGGGAAAACTGCGCATTCCCACGGGAAACCGACTTCTACGCGAACGGAGTCGCGCGCGGCCACTAGTACATGATATTACTCAAACTCCTTACGAGACTCGATTTACTGTAAGTATGAAATATTTGGACACAACATTTTGTTATAAATGTCAAACATTACCTAAATATATTTGTAAACAAGTGTAAAATAAGCTTCTTCATTACATAGGTAGTATAAATCCAAGTCGCTAATTCTGTCTGTTTGTATATTTGTCCGCTATCTCCTTCTAAACCAGTTGACAGATTTTAATGCGGTTTTCGCCATTTTTTAGGTTTTTTTTCATTTAAATTTGTAAATAAAGAACATGCAGAAAAAGTTTTTTAAATTAGCCAAAATTCCGGGTTTCGGGAACAAGTCGTTATACCATTGCGAAGCGTGGACGGGTCGCTAGTATTTTATATAAATAAACTTTCTTGGATTTTTGACTAACTGTTTTTTATCAAAGTATCCTACTTTTATTTAACCTTCTATATTTATTGACCATCATTTAGTTATTAATTCTTTCTTTACGACTTAAACAGCAAAATTAATAAAACTCATAATAAAAATACAATATGGTTAAGATTTTAACTGGGGTAACATGATCCTAGGACGAAATAATAACTCTGAGACCATTAGCTTGTTTAAGCGATCGTATAGATGAATAGAAGAAATAAAACAACAACCACAATATTTTATAGAATAGTGCTGGACCTTAAGTCTCTCAAATTAAGGTTGAGAATGGTGTCGGTTAGAGTGTAGGAGATCCGAAAAAAACATCTTCGTTTTTAAGAAAATGTTGCAACAACCACAAAAATTTATAAAAATATATTGAGCTTTAAAACTGTCGAGTTAAGGTTGATATTAAGAAAGAAGTAGTAAAATAGTAGTTTATTAACGTTAGTGTGTGTGAATATGACCACTGGATGCAATAATGTTTGTCAACTATGTGAACTATATTATGGACTCTTGCAGCTTACCGTACCTACCTACTTTTGTGTAGAAATATTTTAGGGCTTAATCAAATATCAATTTTGTTATATTAGATAACGTTTCTATTCATAAAAAAATGTACATTCACTGTATGTTTAACATACTATGTGTTAAATGGTCACATTTAGATTATCCTGGCTAAGTTTTCTGGGAATTGTAATAGACCACATTCAAAAAATAAGATGTCTGGTATTATTTTTAGCTTAGCCTTCCCCAATTTTAATCATTATACTTATTTTGATACACCTAGTAAGTATATAACCATTCATTCTATTCAGCCCCGGATCTTCAATTTATTTTAGGCGGGGCAAAATCTGAAAATGCCGCCCCCAACCACTTTTATTTATTTTTACCTTTATCATCTTTATAATTTCAGTTATCAGATGTCAACAAATAGCCCTTCCGGAAATAATGCATCATTTGCTGTTCTTTCCGTGCTATGCCTGTTTATTTACAGATGTATAGATATGAACGCGTAAGATATACAGGGTGTTTGCTGGGTGAGTAGCCAATAGAAAATGGTGGATAGGCGAGGCTATTAGCTATTAACTTCTTCTAATTAATTTGCATTTTGATTCAAGTTAAAGAATTTACAATACTTTTAAGATTTTCCTATGAAAAACCCCAGTTTTTTCATGAAAAGTCGTTTTTTTTTATTTACTGTCGGACCAAACGATGTGTCTTATTTCGATGCAATCATTAATCATAATTTATACCAATCATCTCACAAAATGTTACAGTGGATTCACAAACTTCGTTGAACCAGTGGGAAAAAAATGTAATGTCAACTTTGCTATGAAAAAAAAAATAAAAAAACACGAGTTGAAAATTTCATATGCTTTTAAAAACTTCATCAGTTAATACCTACACTTTATATCGATATGCTACAAATGTAACATTAATAATTAGAAATCTCGGCAATAATAGTAAGTTAGTCCTCAAAGACGGCTGATAAAGAAGGTACGAATCCGTACCTATGTAGGTAAAAACTTCTGTCTCATTCTAACAAATCTTAAACAGTTATGCTATCTCATTTGACTCTCCCTTCACTTTCCTGCCTCGAATTTAGGATTCCTGCTATCTCACACGTTTGACTCCGGTCCGCGTAGATTTTCGGTGACCTACACTTTTCTACAGTTGGGGTAAGATGTCGCTTGAAAATAAGCGTATCATCCAGTCATGACCAACGGTAGCGTGATTTTTACGCATGCTAGCAAATCTTATTTCACCAGCTGCAAGTCATGTAGAACCGGTTCACGGAGACTGAATCTAGGAGTTCCTTTTACTCCGTCCCTCACCACCCCAACCATCTGGTGGTGGAAGCCGCAGAATATTCTGCTATTTGCGACCTTCGCAAGAGGCGACCAAAAAATGAACTCGAACGTTAAAAGATTACTGTCGGGAACAATCTGCTTCCTTCAGCCCGCGCCCGCTACCGACCCCGTGGTCACGATTGTGGTAACAGCCTTATTCCCTATAAATACACCTCTCAAACCGATATGTGCGACATTCAACAAAATTGGTTTCATCGCCTATCAGATCCGACTCCCGTCGAGTTTCTTACTGGGTCTTTTAAGAGAGAGGCTCCTAAAGGAAACAGTGTATTGAAAATGATCACGACGCACTGAGGACCGTACCCAAGTAGGTAGCCGTAGTAGTTCGGTGGAGCTGTAAAGTTTTCATTTGGGCCAACAGCAATCGTTAGTCAGAAAATAAAATCATTTTTTTATACATAAGAATAGCAAATAAGAGAAATGTTGCCTGGCCACAAAATAGATATAACAATAGGCATAGATTTGTTAGAATGAGACAAAACTCTTTACCTACATAGGTAGTTGAAGGAGTTCGTACCTTTCTTACCAGGCGTCTTTGAGGACTAACTTACTATTTTTGTTGAGATTTCTACCTATTTAAGTTACATTTAGCATATCGATATAAAGTATATTAGCTGTAGAAGTTTCTAAAAGCAAATAAAGTTTTCAAACTCGTAAACTTTTTTATTTTTTTTCATTTTTGATAAAAAAAAAAAATACCCACTGGTTCAACGAAGTTTATGAACCCACTGTAACTTTTTGTGAGATGATTGGTATAAATTTATGATTGCATCTGAACAAGACAGTAGTGAACTTTAAATTAAAATTATTTTTGTTTGGTCCGACAGTAAATATAAAAATATTTGACTTTTTATGAAAAAATTGGGGATTTTCTTAGGAAAATCTTTAAAATATTGTAAATTCTTAAACGTGAACCAAAATGCAATATAATAAGTGGAAGTAAATAGCTAATAGCCTCACCTACCCACCATATTCTACTCACCCACCAAACACCCTCTATATTTTATACTCTGCACAGGATAGGATTTAAAATAAAAAGTTATATAGTAAAAATAAAAAAAAATAGGTGTATTCAATTGCAATTATTATGAATTAAAATTAAAATCTACTTTTCGAGCTTTTTGTTCAGCAAATTAATCTATGACCTTGTCATAATTTCCGTTCCTGCGCGCGAACTGATGCGCATTTTGCCTGAAATACGCCTATAGGGGCTCCACACGAATAATATGTCACATGTTCCGTGTGCTGTCCCTGAGAATCGGTTGATATGGCCACAGTAAAATAAGAGTGAGAGTTCTGTAATTGAACTTTTATTTATTCTGTGGTCAAAGTTAAGTAGGTATTATTATATTATTTTTTTGTAAATAATGAATTTGGCCGCCCCCTGGGCTTGCCGCCCGGGGCATGGGCCCCGGCTTGCCCCCCCCTAGATCCGGCCCTGATTCTATTATCATTGTCTACTAAAAATCGGTGGGTATTTAAAGTATACAAAAACCTATTACGCGTTTATAAATTTGTATCCGTTCAGAAAACGTATGGCTGGCCGGTCGGGCGGCCCAGTGTTCACAACCGTAGGTACTATTATTTTATGCCTAGAACGATATCAAATAAGTATTTAACGCAGATAGAACGAAGATTTTTGACTAATTTGGGAGACTTTTTCATACTTACTTACATTTTCGACACTATTTTAGTGGATACGATAATATTTTGATAAATTTAGCGAAAATACATCATTAAACATTTTAAAGAAACGGAAACGGCCTCACTATAGGTTGGGAACACTGCGGGCGGTAGACATTTGCAAAAGTAGACTGAAATTTGTCAGTTTCACTTTAATCAAGTTCTGTTCATGCCAGTAAAAAAAATTGACTTAAATCATAAATTTTGTATTTATAATTTTTGGTTTAAATCGACATTTATTGGTCTTAAATAAACAATTGATTTAATATTTTAATGTGTAAAGCAAAATAGTTTTACTACAACGCCATCTAGCGGGTGTATTATAACTAAAATTTGTTAAAATATACAAATTTGTGTTTTGAGACTAGTAATGTCATCTATCGAAAGTTTGAGAACTAAAAAAAAGTATACGCTATTTTGTATGGCTATTGTCTATCCTTTTACTTCTTCATCCATGGTATAATCATGGATGAAGGAGTAAAAGGATAGACAATAGCCATACAAAGTAGCGTATATCAAAAAAAGTAGTATAAATCTAGATGGCGCTATACATTTCAATTTATAAGGTTAGATGGCGCTAGCAATTTGTCATTAAAATAGGTCAATTTAGTTTTGTAGAAAAAATAAATCTAAATTAACTAGATGGCGCTAATACAATAAACATTTTCATACGAAATTCCAGTGATGCCATTAAAAAAAACAATCAGCTGCACAAAGTTGATAGGTGACGTTTATAAATTAGATTTTGTCGAGTGCTTTCAAATCTTTATCGCCGCATCTACGTCTATACGTATATGCTATAGTCCATTATAGAGTGTAAGGTCTACAAATTACACACACATTGACAATAAATGTATAATTTGTAACAACTTTTTACTTTTGTCAACCTTAACATTTTTAAATACATTAGTTGAAATGCGAGTTAACTATGAAAACATGTTGAACATTGAGTGTAAAACGAAAATAACCAAATCCTACAATGATTGAATCATTTGTTTCATACTTTGTGGTTCGCCTATGTTGAGATTGATAAAGTTGATTTCTAAGTTTTATAATATGTTTGCAAGCTAATATAAGTATGCTGGACAGAATGCGTATTATCGAAATGCATATAATCATTACAATAGTATAAATCCAATTTTTTCTGTTGTAAGTATGTTTGTCCGCTAAGGAGAGCGCTAAGGAGCTTGGTAAGTGGATAAACCACGTAGGTAATGGATTTTAATGCGGTTTTTGCCATCTTTTAGGTATTTTTTTTCATGTCTATCCTTACTATATATAATATTTTAAATGTGAAAATGTGGATGTCTGTCTGTTGGTATGTTCGCTTCACGTAAAAACGGCTGAAACGATTGTCATGATTTTGGAATAGAGATAGTTCGACACTCAGGGAAGAAAATAGGATAATTTTACTTCGGGAAATAGCCTCATTCCCACGGGAAAAGCTATTTAGCTTACCGTGAAACCGCAGGGCGGGTCTTGGGCGGGCAAAGCTATATATCATATACTAGTGACTCAATACATGATATTACTCAAACTCCTTACGAGACTCGATTTACTGTAAGTATGAAATATTTGGAAACAACATTTTGTTATAAATGTCAAACATTACCTAAATATATTTGTAAACAAGTGTAAAATAAGCTTCTTCATTACATAGTATAAATCCAAGTCGCTAATTCTGTCTGTTTGTATATTTGTCCGCTATCTCCTTCTACACCAGTTGACAGATTTTAATGCGGTTTTCGCCATTTTTTAAGGCTTTTTTTTTCATTTAAATTTGTAAATAACGAACATGCAGAATAAGTTTTTTTAAATTAGCCAAAATTCCGGGTTTCGGGAACAAGTCGTTACACCATTGCGAAGCGTGGACGGGTCGCTAGTATTTTATATAAATAAACTTTCTTGGATACTAAATTACAGTTTTTTATCAAAGTATCTTACTTTTATTTAACCTTCTATATTTATTGACCATCATTTAGTTATTAATTCTTTCTTTACGACTTAAAAAGCAAAATGAATGAAACTCATAATAAAAATACAATATGGTTAAGATTTTTACTAGGGTAACATGATCCTAGGACGAAATAATAACTCTGAGACCATTAGATTGTTTTAGCGATCGTATAGATGAATAGAAGAAATAAAACAACAACCACAATATTTTATAGAATAGTGCTGAACCTTAAGTCTCTCAAATTAAGGTTGAGAATGGTGTCGGTTAGAGTGTAGGAGATCCGAAAAAAACATCTTCGTTTTTAAGAAAATGTTGTAACAACCACAAAAAAATATAAAAATATATTGAGCTTTAAAACTGTCGAGTTAAGGTTGATATTAAGAAGTAGTAAAATAGTAGTTTATTAACGTTAGTGTGTGTGAATATGACCACTGGATGCAATGTTTGTCAACTATGTGGACTATATTATGAACTCTTGCAGCTTACCGTACCTACTTTTGTGTAGAAATATTTTAGGGCTTAATCAAATCAATATCAATTTTGTTATAGATAACGTTTCTATTTATAAAAAGTGTACATTCACTGTATGTTTAGCATACTATGTGTTAAATGGTCACATTTAGATTATCCTGGCTTAGTTTTCTGGGAATTGTAATAGACCACCCTCAAAAAATAAGATGTCTGGTATTGTTTTAGCTTAGCCTTCCCCAATTTTAATCATTATACTTATTTTGATACACCTAGTAAGTATATAACCATTCATATTGTCTACTAAAAATCTATGGGTATTTAAATACAAAAACCTATTATGCGTTTATAAATTTGTATCCGTTCAGAAAACGTATGGCTGGCCGGCGCGGTGGCCCAGTGTTCACAACCGTAGGTACTATTATTTTATGCCTAGAACGATATCAAATAAGTATTAAACGCAGATAGAACGAAGATTTTTGGCTAATTTGGGAGACTTTTTCATACTTACATTTTCGACCCTATTTTAGTGGATACGATAATTTTGATAAATTTAGCGAAAATACGTCATTAAACATTTTACAGATGTTGTACGGAAACGGCCTTACTATAGGTAGGGAACACTGCGGGCGGTAGACATTTGCAAAAGTAGACTGAAATTTGACAGTTTCACTTTTATCAAGTTCTGTTCATGCCAGTAAAAAAAATCGACTTAAATCATAAATTTTGTATTTATACTTTTTAGTTTAAATCGACATTTATTGGTCTTAAATAAACAATTGATTTATTATTTTAATGTGTACAGCAAAAATAGTTTTACTACAACGCCATCTAGCGGGTGTATTATAACTAAAATTAGTTAAAATATGCAAATTTGTGTTTTGAGACTAGTAGTGTCATCTATCGAAAGTTTGAGAACTAAAAAAAAGTATACGCTATTTTGTATGGCTATTGTCTATCCTTTTACTTCTTCATCCATGGTATAATGCATGATACAAAACAATACCTACTGCACTCGATACAATGCAAAGTGAATTACAAACATAATCTATTTTTAGATTTATATGAAGTACTTATTAAACATAGTACAAGAAATAAAATTAATGAACTATAACTAAGTAAGTTATATCGTAGTATACAAAAATACCTTTAGTTACATGTAAGATTTTACAATTTTTATTCTGAACATCGAAGTCTGAACCATCAATCAGAATAACATTTTAATCAAACTAGGACATTAACATTAATATGTAGGTATAAATGCGCATACATTAATATGTAAGTATAATAGGACATGAAACACAGATGTTTATTGAAATTGTTTATGAGCCGCCACTTATTTTCCACCCGTACAGTAGGTTTAATAGGCATGATGACTGTGAATAAAATACACAAAAATTATGCTACCATCTAATGAAACGTAAATAAAATATTAAAAAATAACAAGGTATTATTATAATTAAAGCGAGATTAATTAATATTTTTAAAAAATAAATCTACAAAATACTACAGTCCGCCATGATATTCTGAACGCCAATCAGAGCGAATGACGTCACTATTGAGCATGGTTCCCAACTTAGGGGTTTTCCCCCCAAATTTAGGGGGTAAATTAGTGGGATGGGATTTTTTTTTATTTTGTTTTTATTCTAAAAATTAACAATTTAGTTTTTTCTTATTGCTTTTTTAAAAATAGTCAGAAAAATAATTTATTTTTACTAAAATAATCGGTTATAGATATTATACGACCGTGCAGATTCCTTCTAAATCTTGAAAAAAAGAAGTTGGTAGATCTACCTACTTTTCGAATTGAGTTTGGTCAGAAACTACCAACTTTTAGAGTCGTACGGAAGGATTTATAAAAATTCGAGTTGGTAACACTGCTCAAGAGTGACGTCAAAATTGACGCCATGACACTTTGGAGCGTTATGGTGGGAATTTTAAACATAAAATTTTAAATTGATTTTTTTCATATAAATCATGCTTTTTTTTCCGAAATATGATATTTTTTACAATAAGTATATATTTCTGAATATGATACAACAGTTTTTCAAAATCTGTCATCATGCCTATTGTCGGGGTCACCACTTTAAGGTTTTCTTTTACTCTAAACTACCTTAAGAAATTACTATCTGAACTACCTCTGTTTAAGGTTGCTATGTCCAATAAATCAAACAGCATATATAAAAACTGAGTCGTTTATTTTTAACCCAAGAATGCTATTAAAACTACCTTACTGTACGGGTGACGAATATCGACTGAATTTAACGTCGACGCGCTTCTGCCGACATGGCATTATCGCTGTCCCTACAATACTATTAGAAAAATCCGAAAGGTATAATTTTTGACAATTTCTGTAACAATTTTTCAATAAATTGTTTGTATGAGAAACACTTACTTAGAATGTATGACGACTTCTGTGTTCGATTCCATGGTCGGGCCAATTTTTGTTGTTGTTTTAAAGGTGGTTTAAAATATTTTATGTTGATATAATTAATTTCTTGACAGACCATTGAACTTGGCACCCATTTAGATCTCACTTCTTTTGTTGTGAACATCATATTGGACTTGGCTCTCATTTTACATTTATGTTTTTGACGGGATATCTCTTACGCCGCGCTAGTTAGACAGAGTATGTTCAGTGTAAGGTTGCACCGAGCATTTGATTAGCTTTTCGAAATTTACTGTTCTATTTACAAAAAAAAAAGGTTAGGGCTGTACCTGTGCACACGGCCATTAATAAAAAGCGAGTGGCTAAATAATGACACTAAATTAAATACCTACGTTGAATCGTTTTATAAAAAAAAAAAAACCGTTGTCCTATTCCGAGAGTTAGCAGTAGATTTGCGGAAAGAAACTTTGCGTACCTGGCTCCTAAATTCTACAATGCATTTTTATCTACTCAACCGGATGCTAAAAACCAGTCTAACTACAACATCAAAAGTACTATAAAGCTATGGCTTAACAAACTTACATATCACGATATTGAGACACTACTTGCCACTTAATCACCAAAGTCAAACAATATTAAATTATTACTAATTAAAAACAACATTTTTTGCCAATATTTCTCACACTTTTAATCAAGTAAATAATTGTTAAATACAAAAATGTACGTAATTCTCACTTCTTGCTTGTTTTGTAAAAATCGTAATTGTATTTTTTATTCTTTTAAAGTCATTTTTCTTTTTTAAATATTTGTATAAATACCTAGACTGTATTACAAAACTGTGGATGTGAACCCGCTGTCCTCTGAAACACAGTTTCCATAAACTTATTGGAGGACAGAGTTTGTTTATGTTATTGTAATGCTGTTATTGAATAAACGTTATTATTATTATTAAGGTATTATGGTCAGACAAATAGACCAATGCGTTATATTTCCTCTTTCTGACTTAGGACAGATTTTTCAATTGTCAGATAAATGTTATCCGACTGGTAATAGGTACGTTTTCATTGACACTTCATACACATGTCAAATATTTATATTCGATGTGCAACGAAAACATGCTGATTTTCCGTCAGATAGAATTTAACTGACTATTGAAAAAATGGCCCTTAGTATAACGGGTGTAAAAAGACCACTTCCGAAGCCTGAAACCATGTGTTCTTGGGCCTCAATAATAACTAAATTCATTAACAGTATACCCAGAAACTCAATTTAAAAAAGTTATGAATGATTGAAAAGTCATATTCGGCGCTTGAAATCATCGCTCACACATCAACTGTTGGTTCAGGTGCGATTATTTACATTGCAAATTAAATTAAAACACTATTTAATTAGAAATCATCGCAAAATCTGATCGTATAAATGCAATTTTGTACAGACGTAAATTTTTTTTTTATTTTTTGTACTCATAAAAAAAAAACTTTGCTCGAAACGTAATAAGTACCCCTCCAGCAATACCCAGTTTTTGTTTTCGGAAGCAGTTCTTTTACACCTTGTATTTATCCCCCCCAGAGCGGACCCTCCCCCCGACCCGTCCCTCTCCCCGCACCACCCCGCGCTGCTTGCCTGGCTGCTGCCCCGCGGCCTGCCCGCCGCCGCCGCCGCGCTCGCCGCCAGCGAGTTTACAATAGACGATCTATTGCAGCACGCCACTAGGGAGGATCTGCAGCGGGTGGGGCTCAAGTAAGTAGTACTAATATTATAAATGTGAAAGTTTGTGAGTATGGATGGGTGTATGGATGTATGGATGGATGTTTGTTACTCCTTCACGTAAAAACTACTGGATTGATTTGGATGAAACTTTGCGGTAATATAGGTTACTTTTTAAAAAAAAGTACCCGATGTGTTATTCTCATGAGGAAAACATCTCATTCCCACGGGAAACCGACTTCCACGCGAACGGAGTCGCTGGCGGCCACTAGTAATACTCTAAGGTCTACTGCGACACGCCACTAGAGAGGATCTGCAGCGGGTGGGGCTTAAGTAATTAGTGTCACAAGGAAGATGTGGTGAATGATTAGTTGTTGGTTATAAATAGATAGTCATCATTATCATTACCATCGCCATCATTATCACCATTATCATTACCATCGTTATCATTATCATCATTAAATAGAATAAATCTAAGTAGGTAGTGGTGTCTGATTGTATGTTTGTCCGCTTACTTCTCCTAAATCACTTGACGTATTTTAATACTGATTTCGCTATCATTTAGGTATTTATTTCACTTAAATTTGTAAGTAAATTAGAAAAAGTTGTTTAAAGAGTTGACAAAAATTATATCATTGCGAAGTGTGGGCGGGTCACTAGTAATTAAATCATACAGAAATAAAAGAACATGGGAATGAATATGGGTGGATGGAAAAGTAGACCTTTGGGAGACCAAAGAAGAGATGGAAAGACTGTGTGGAAGACATTTTGTGTGGATCCCACTTGAAGTGAGATACCGGCAGGGAGATGATGATGAAGTAAGGAATGATTTTATAAAAGTGGTTGAAAATTGGTGGAGAGTAAAGTTTCAAAGCCATTTAACTGACTGAAATATGAATAAAATACTTGGCTGTTCGTTTTGAAGAAGTATGGATGTTACAGCCAAAGTAATAAAGCTGGATATTATATAGGTATACTGTCTAGCCATTATATATAATGTCTACTCAATTTAGATAAAGTGATAATTGACACAAAATTAAACACATTAACTGGCTATTTTATATAATATCTTCGAAGACTTGGATAATGTAATAAAACAAGTTGTTATTCGTTTGTGTTACGGCTAAAACCCGAAGCGCGGCTGCACCTAGTTTTAGCCGGTAAGAAACATTAGTAGGTTAGGTTAGTTAGGTTACTTCTTTGATACCGCCCAGAAAAAGAGCGGGACTCCGTCGACTCATGATTGAAGCCAGTTTTTATATATATAGGAATATATATTTTTGTTACATTCCCCATATTAAAAAGACTACTAACCGGCTAATACTAGGTGTAGCCGCACTTCGGGTATTAGCCGTTACAACGCGACCTCTCATTACAAAACGTATTATTATTACTTTGGCTAACTTTGACACGCTATTATGAATAATGTCCAGATAAAGTGATGAATTTATTACATTGTCTATAGTCTATTCGCGTTAAGAAAATAGTGACAACTACAGGATAAGGGTGTATTCACAGTGGAGTAAAAGTACGAAAGAAAAATAATAATTTTATAAACAGTATTTTCGGACATGCCGCATGCACTTGCTGTTTCTATGACTATGCTCTCCACAGTTGCATTTAAATCACACAATTTAAAGTACTTATAAACATTGTAAATTATGTGTCTCTCTCCACTATGGATTATTGATCCACTTTTATTCTTTGAAATTGGTGAAGTATTCATTTTTTCAAAATTTATCGTTAGACAAGTCACGCAAAATCCACAACCGTTTTCTTCGAAGGTCAGACTTCAACCGGTCACTGTGAACTCGACTTTTTAATTTCTAGCATTTTAATTGGTTGGGGGGCGTGGCCAGGCCGGCTGACAACGATCACTCACTATTTTCTTAACGCGAATAGACTATAGTCAATTTGGCTATTATAAATAATTACCATAGCCCAGTCATATTAGGTAAAAAAAGGGGTCAACCTCGGAATTAAAGATAATAAGCTGCAAATTGGTAATGAACCTTTGTTTTGTCATTCTAAATGTTGTCTCAAAAGTCACAATCGTTATCGTGTCCGCGTCTCAAGATATTCAAGGTCAAAGGTCACAAAAATCGGTTTTTCGCGAATATCTGTCTTCCTATCGATTAAATGAGATTTGCATTTATTATAAAAGTTGTAGGCTATAAAATTCCCTACAACTTTTGTTTAAACTTTTTTTTCATACGACCAACCGTTTTGAAGGTAGAGCGCGAAGAGTGCACATCGTACAGTCATATACGGCCTAATGCAAGGTCAAGCGTGAGTTATGGTTATCAGTACGTTATAAAGTCAATTATTTACTTGGAAATTATAATTATTAAACAATGCCCATTATTTATGTACTAACTATTAATTATTTATATTTAATTAAAGTAAGTGTAATTAAAGTAATTAACTTGATTATTTATATATAATTATTCATATTTAACTATTTAAGTATAAAATATTATTAATTCTGGATTATATATTTTAGTTTTATTTTAAGTCAAAATGATAGTAAGAGTATATATTTTACACATATTTTTATTTATTATTAAATACGGCATAATATACATTTATCAAAATGTGAGTTCAAATATCAAAAGTATCTTTGTTGATTTTAATTGTAATGAAATTGGAAATGTAAGCTAATTATCTTCTTCTTCTTCGTCGTCTTCTTCTTCTTGTCGCTCAAAAATGTTCGATTCATTGTCATCATCCTCATTATCTGTCATGTTCATCTCCAAACCTTCCATTATAATTTCCAAGTAAATAATTGACTTTATAACGTACTGATAACCATAACTCACGCTTGACCTTGCATTAGGCCGTATATGACTGTACGATGTGCACTCTTCGCGCTCTACCTTCAAAACGGTTGGTCGTATGAAAAAAAAGTTTAAACAAAAGTTGTAGGGTATTTTATAGCCTACAACTTTTATAATAAATGCAAATCTCATTTAATCGATAGGAAGCCAGATATTCGCGAAAAACCGATTTTTGTGACCTTTGACCTTGAATATCTTGAGACGCGGACACGATAACGATTGTGACTTTTGAGACAACATTTAGAATGACAAAACAAAGGTTCATACCAATTTGCAGCTTATTATCTTTCATTCCGAGGTGAAAGCCCTAATATGACTGGGCTACCAGTCATTATGTATAATATCCATTTAATCACTATGACTGTAACATGGACACTTAAATAAAATAAGTAAATTATTTCTGTTGTTTTTATACTAACAAAAAATTATCAACCCTAAAGAAGGTCCTTTTTAAAAACGTTTGTTTCTTACACTCCCACTCCGTCCAACAGAGTCGGCACTGAAGTCCGCCTCTGGCAAGCGATTCTCGACCATCGGCTGACCGCCGAGAGTCGACTCCGGCGCGCCAGCTCCACCGAGACCGACATCGACCACAACTCCATGGTCGTGGTGGAATGTAACCGGTGTAAGACCACCAGCAGGACCACCAACACTTGTGGTAGCAACCCTACAGTGGTTATAAGAGAAGGTGTGAATGGGGAGGGAGTGCTAGCGGAGTATATAGGAGAGGCGATTATTCCATGACTGTTGAGAGGGTGGTGCACTCTGCAGTAGGTTTTTGGTTCGGTGTTGTATGGTTAGAATGATTGTAAAACGGTATTTTGTGTTAAAACATGTTAAATTTTTTTGCTGACGTTTGTCCGTGGTTATAGGTAGAAGATAAAGATTTTTAACAATAATCGTGAACCATATAAGACCGAATCACTGACTTATTTCATAAGCAATTGAATGGCAATAATACACCAATAAACAGTTTGTTTGTAGCGTGGCTTTAAAGCAAATGCTTTATTTCAGTGATAATAACTGACCAGACAAAGTAATGTTTAGTTAATGTTGATAAGTAGTTATAAAAACAACAGCTAACAATATTATTGCTTTTTAAAATTGCGACAAAGTTTTTGTGTGCGAACATTAACTTTCGAGTGTGTCACCCATTTACTAATTTATAATATATATTATTACTTTTCTATTCATATAACACTTAATCATATACATTACTTATTTAATTTGTTACTAGTCTTTTGTAAATATGTATTTTTTTCTGTTAAGTAACGCATAATACATATTGATCATAGATTAATTTATTAAAATCAAAATGTGTTTGTTTGTGACACAAAATAAAAATAAAATAAGGTGCTAAAATGTGTGTGGCTTTATAAAGTGCCTTTGTAACGATCTTTACTATAAATAATATTAACAAGTTAACAATACAAGATTGCATAAATGCTATTTATTATATCTATTTACATACGTTTGTTTTTTGATAAACATATAAAGTAATCGCTTTTAAAAAAGGTTCAACCTTTTTAAGGTTGATTTAATTTTATAGCTTCCCAAAATATAATTTAGATAAGAGTATATTTTTACATATTCAAGTATTATGTACTTTCATTTTTTTTTATCCAAGCTATGCTGGTACATAGTCCATTAAAATGTATTAATTCATTATTTTTATGTGCCATAACCATTAAATGTAGAATTTAATTATTAAGTTTAATCACTTGTTAAAACTGTATTTACTATTTTGTTTTTTTTTTGTAGTTTAGTGAATACAAATATCGGTTAAATACTCAATCAGTTATAGAAAAGTACAAATTCCCATTTTCTTTTCTTGAATCACATTGTTTTTGTTAGAGTTCAAAGTATAGTACCTATATGAAGTTATCTGTATAGTTAACAAATAAGTCTATATTTTTCTATATGTTCTATAAATAACCAAGTTATTGAACGTTAATGTTGTCTATCAAGTGTTTGTTTCCTTCAGAACTTTCCAATACAGTATGTTTCGCAATGACTGTCGAAGAAATGATACTTAAACAAACCATTTTTTATTATTGTCACACTTTTTATTTAATTGACTGCAGAAGTATAAAGCAATAATTCCCTCAAAGCATAAATGCAAAATTTTTAGTATTTCCAGACATTGAAATACATACTGTATATAAAAACAACTTAAAAATTTGCAATACTGCACTTTGCTTCAATAACTTTAAGTATACCAGTGGTTGTTAAGTTTAGCAAATAAGTTAAAATATCTCTTCGACTAATGTTGCGAATTTTGACATCCACAACAAACTGTTTCTAAGACAGACCAGAATTGTTTGAACCCTGTGAGAACTTATCTAATAAATAATACAAAACTATTCGCGAATTTTTCAATTGAGCCGTAAAGTTCCTTATTAAAATGGTATGCCTTTAGGCTAACTGACTGATTAAATATGTTTGTCCAAAAATACATGACAGGCACCTATTAAATGGTCTTAAGTTAACCATAGGTACCTTTGTTACATTATTTATGGTAGCATAATGGCGAAAAATGTGACGTGAGCAATATCAATTATATACGAGGTGTAAAAATACTGCTTTTGAAAACGAAAACTGGGAATTGCTGTAGGGGTACCCGTTAACTTGTCGTAGCTACCGGTCGGATAGAATTGATTTGACAAATGAAAAATCTGCCCTCATTATGCCTTTTTTAATTCTGGATAAAAAGGATAAAATACGTTGCTAAAGAGTAACTTCTCATAATACTGCACTTTGACTTAATTGCAAGTTATAAAACTTATGTAATAAAAAACAACTTCGTTTTTATAATGTCAATGAGATATTAAATTTAACATATCATTGATCGAATTATCCTACTAATACTTGTAACGGAAAACTTTTTGCTGATTGTCGCCAATATAGGTTAAATTTTAGTATTATTTGGCGCATCTGTACTATCCGGGCAATGTAACTTTTTATAGATTACCTACAAATATCTTTATTAGTATTAATATAAATTTGAGGTTTTAGATGTTTGTTACTCAATTACACAAAAATAGCTTGTACGGACCTGTTAATAGCCTAATATTTTAAACAAAAACACTCAAATAATCTATTTTCATCGTAATAAAATAATCCTTAAACTCCATTTAATTAAAGCTCCAGCTGTATCAAATTCATTCACTCAGTATATTTCACACACCCTTAACACACCTTCGCTCAACTCCGCAAGCCATGTCCCATTACTTTTAGCTTCAAATTGCGAACGCATGTTCGTGTCTAATTACTTTATATCTTAAGCGATACCTAAAATGTAATTTAACTCCATTCAAATCGGCAGACTAAACAAAAAGCGATATCTTAAATTTGGCCGCCACCCCTAAGGGAGGGTAAAGTTTGGGAGACATTAATTCCCAGTGTTTGCGGCGTACGTAGTCGAAACTAATTTACATACGTCGAGGAACGTATTAACTTGCGTTCGCTGTGTGTGTTGAGACGTAATAGTGTGTTTCTGTACTTAACTAGGGTTGACAGCACTGGACAGGTAACATGTTTATTTGAATGCACACTGGTTTTACGAGTTGTCTGATAAAAAATATGACAGTGTTCTAAAAAATTACATTTGCAACCTTTACCTATAACTACTACGTATTGAGAAGTTAAGTAAAAAGTTTTTTTTCTGTTCCTATTATTATAAATGAGTTATCATGAAAACTTCATATTTTTTCAGTAAGAATTAATTTTAGCTTTCTTCTACAATTTGAAATGCCACCCCTGACATTTTGGCCTGTTTGACATGTTGACACACGCTATATGCATTAAATCTGTAACTAATGTTTACCGACAAAGCTATTTCGGATGATTCGGATTTTATAACATAATGCTATTACGTAGTTAGTGGTGGAGTGTAGTTACTCAATGCAAAATTGTTCCAGCCGATACGATCAAAGTTTAGGCTAATTGCTTTAATTAAATTGCCAATATCGGGTTAATACAAAGTACAACTATTCATTTAAATATAATGAAATTTTACGTAGTAGTTAATTTTGCTAATCTGTGGACAAAAAAATATTGTTTATGCTACCTCTATTGGAAGATACTGCAATTTTTAAACAAACAAGATTTAGATTTTTTGCATAGAAGCAAGATTTGATTAGACCTACCAAGTTAGACAAAGGAAATTCGTCTGTAGGTACACATCTCAATCAATTTAATTAGCAGACGTTCTTTAAATTTAACCTCTTACGTTTCTAACTAGGTAGAACAATCTTGATACTTTTTATAAAGTTAAAAAAGAGGGAGCTAAATCCTACTCAATTAATGAACTGACTTAATTATATTAGATACGGACCCTGAATCTTAGATTTGAATTACAATTGCAGACGAAAGAATTGTTAATTTTGTAAGCATCGCCTGAAGGAATTTAATGTAAGCAAATCTGATGCTGATCTCATTATGCAAAACGGAATTAAACATTGATGGACGCGTAGAATTTCACATGTTTTTAACGTTCAGTAGGTAAATTGTATAGCAGACCTTGTTATGTACGTCTTACCTAAGTTGTAACGAGAATCAACGCATTCAAGGAAATCTATCAAATTTTCTACAGCACTCAAGTTTTTATTTAAAAACACCATAACTATTGCACTTTAATAACCCTTACACCAGATAGGTACTTTTAAAAAGTAAAATGTGAGCTCAACATCTGCTTGAATTACCCTCTAAAGTTAAATTCACGTGAACTCACAAGCTAAAAGTTCACAGCAAAAGGGCAAGCCCTGGAGCCCTAAACAAGCAAATAAAAAGTACCGCAACGAAGAGGTGTCAGTCTAAATAACTTTTCAATTTTCACGCTCAGACGTTGTGTCGGCTCTATTTTAGCTTTACTGTAAAAAAAGAAAAAAAGTTACATTTAGCGTCGGCAAAGAGGAAAGAGATACCTACCTCTTTTGGTTCCACATGAATAACTCATTGGCGCTTTAGGAACCGTAAGATCGTAGGACCGGGGTACGTTTTTTTACTTACCTAATATAATGAAGAAGCTTTTTGCTAGCAACTTTGCATACGTTACTTTTTTTACAAAAGTAAAACTTTCAACTAGTGAGAAAGATTTATTGATTTGAACAAAGACATGCTTCAACATTGTAAAGTTTTTATTTACAATAGTTGTCATATATTTTGACTTTATATACAAAAATATTAAGGACTTAACTTGATATAGCTATACGAAAAGAGACATGTGTTACTTACCTAGGTACTAGGTACGTTATGTGGCACTTATGATGATTACCTAATGATGATTTTTACATAAGCCAATGTTTTTACCCTGTTTAGGTTACTACAACTTGCCTCCCTTTAATGTTAACTAAAGTTGTTTTTAACATCATCCGCAATCATCGTCCGAGGAATACAAAGTTACAATGATAGCACTACACAAAACTATTTGTATAACAAATATTCTATGTATTTTCTTTGCGAGCATCTATTTGATGGATCCATAGCAATTAGGAGGGGCATTAATCAACGCTTTTTTCCGCGATAAAAAATATCACTACGTCGAGACTGAGATATTATCGGGCCTTGCTTGCCACTATAAACGGCTTTTCTTGCATACATTGCGTCGTCTTTTGGCAGTGTACCAAAATGGTGTAGGATGCATAATATGGAGCTACACCAAAATAGGAGATAGCGAAGTCTTTAGGAAGCCTCTATGAGAAAGTTTCATCAGTGACGTCAGAGCATTAAATTTGATTTTTTACAGTAGTGCATATGAGCTAAGTCCCTTTGGTAATAAAATAGCAAAATAATTTAGGAACCTTGTCAATCTTTTTTCTATTGATTACATTTAATTATATTGAAACGATTAAATATGCGCAGTTTTGTATATGCAAGCATTGCTGTCCATAAGACAAAAACATAATAATTTTACAATTCCAACGAAAGCAAGATAATAATTTCAAAGAAAACGTCTTTACCTTACCTTTCTCTAGGGACGCTGAAAAAAGGAATCAAATGGGTCGACAGACGTCTTCACCTCATTTTGAAAGCACCAGGATAATATGATATGAAAGAAGCTTTCAAGAAAATAGCACCTCAGCTCGTAAGATCACCCCTCAGATGTTCAAAGCCATCGAATCGTAGTGTTCGGAAATTTCTACATCCCTTTTAGAATTATTTTATATAAAAACCTCAAACAGGTAATTTTTATATGTGTCCTGTAATATAGACGTACCTACGTAGTAGGTATCTATATCACTAAATTATTGTGTGCGTTAAACAGGTACCAAGTTTTTACAATTTTCTTTTCCAAATTATACAAAAAGGTAATATCAGTTATTATTGAACATGCTTTTATATTTTTTGTGCTATATTTTTATGAATCAAACAAATA
The DNA here is from genome assembly GCA_916618145.1 of Emmelina monodactyla. Taxonomy (NCBI): domain Eukaryota; kingdom Metazoa; phylum Arthropoda; class Insecta; order Lepidoptera; family Pterophoridae; genus Emmelina; species Emmelina monodactyla. The sequence goes on from OU745300.1 coordinate 3,494,112, forward strand.
AAGAGGTACCTGCGAAAAAATAGTTTTACCTGGCGATAATGACGTTGGGTCATATTGACCGGAGGCAATTTTGGATGATAATATATTTTATTTTATGTTAACCGGGAAAATTATGCGAAACATCTGCGAATCAGATGGCGCTGATGACGACAATTATTTTTTACTATGTACTCCTTGTAGACGTCAAACGTCTAATAGGCTAGCCTATATAAACATAAAGATTTTAATAAAAAATAAATTAAAAAAGAGAAATTTTATTTTTGTGTCACTCGTATCACTCGTGGATCACACGTTAGTACAGCTGGTGTGGTGATAAGGACCTCTACCTGCTTCATTGGAATGATCAATGCAACGCCTTGAGTGGAATAATAAAAAAAAGTTTAATATCTAGAACTCACTGTAGTTCTGTTTTTCGTCAGCATAAAACCTTTTTCAATGAACAGCTTCTACAATTTAGGTGCATTGCGTTTTTCTTAAAAAATATAAATTTCGGGCCAATATGACCGCGTCATCGTCCTAGCAGGTAATTGTTTGCGCGACACGTCATTTGCGCTAGGTTATTTACAGAAATCTAATTCGATTTAGGGCCGATTTTTCAATAGTCAGTTAAGCCTTCAGATACGACTTATTCTATGGATAGCAAGATTGTGAATTTTTCAATTAGCGGATAAGTTCTAACAGAAGGTTTAAACTCGATAACTGACTGAAAAACTTAGCTGCCTCTTTTTGCCTCAGTTAAGCAGTTATCAACAGATTATTTGACGTTTCTGTCATCATGCGTACCTACCTATGTAAATATAGGATAATTTATTTGAGTTTTGCTTATTTTTTGTAAAACCATGGATATTTTACTTTATTTGAAGACAATAATGTATAGTTATCAAAACGGGGCAAAAATAAGTATCACAAGAGGTTTAATTTTGAATATCTGTGCAATAAGCTATTGTTGACATCACAGATGTATACATTTCTAGATGGAGTATTACGTTTGATGTGTGCGTGTCACAAATAACACATTGCTAAAGAAAGATACGCTTATCAAATTATAGATTTTTTGGGAATTATAGGTATTAAAATACTAAGTAATTATTATGGAATACAGTAAGGCTAAGTATCTGTGAATATATGAAATACTTACCAAATCGTTTTTTTTTAAAAGCATCAAAATTATACTTAGCAATCAATATAATAAGATAGAAATACTTTCTCAAAGTTTACAGACATATGTTAGTATTTGTAATTTTAACTTGTATTTTATTCGGTGGGCTCCATCTAGTTTTCATTAAATCTATGTATTGTCGTTGACGGCAAATCTAGATGTCATACCTAAAATTTTTGTCAATTGGGACACCCGCTGTCAATGCGTTGAAAGTTTACAGTCCTTTTCTAACAACTGTAAAATATATAAGAATTTCTCTTTCTTGAACAAAAATCTATAGGATAGGAGAGCTAGCAGAGGGTTATTTGACCATTGAAAAATTGAAACTTTATTATTCGTCTCAGTTAAAGCTATCTGGCTGTTCAATATCTGGCGCTTTAACTATCTATTGAAAAATCGGCCCTTAAATATTATTTTTTATTTGGCATTCTAATTTCAAAGTAAAAAAATGATTTAGTTTTCAAACGTGTCAAAATAAAAAAAAAACATTTAAATCAAAAGCACCAAGGAGTACCTATTAATATCAAATTAAATTCAAATCACTCTTAAAGTAGGTAGGTATCTTTCTACCTCATTTTTACCATTTTAGGTGATGATTTTATCGAAAATAAGAACCACGTCTTTCATCAATGCTGATAAAAATGTTTATGCAAAATTTGAAGTAGATTGAACTAAGGAATCACGTTGTCCCATACAAACTTTACCCCCCTGTTTCATCTCCTTAGGGAGCGAATTTTGGAAAATTCTTTCTTATCGGATGCATCGGACCCTCCAAGTCCAAGATTTCTACGAACAGCGGTTAAGGCTGATCCATAAGTCATTCAGGACAAAGGATTTCATACATTAGGTAAGTATATAGATATTCTCAGCGATAAAAAAAAAAAAAATGGTGTCTGCGTAGAACTGTCTGTGAACCTTGCCTTGTTGTGAATTAATCGAATGACCTACTGGTTGCTATCAAGAGAAGATAAAGTCCAAATAAGAGAGCACAGCCAGATGATAATTTTAGAATTAAAATTCACCAGTGCGGCGATATATCCCACACCAATTGCTTATGTCCACTTATCGAAAAAGTTACATGCACAAAATATCTCGGTGTAATGATCGACCAAAGGCTTTCGTGGCATACACATCTAGAACTCATCACCAGTAGAGTAAGAAAGCTTATTTGGCTTTTTAAAACATTAAGAAACGTTATGACCAATACTTTGATCAATAAAATTTACCTTGCTTTAGCGCAATCAGTTATCGATTATTGCATACCTGTATGGGGAGGTGCTACTAAAAATAAATTCCTCCCTCTTGAAAGAGCTCAAAGGTCGCTTATTAAGGTGATGTATTTCAAGCCATACAGGTACCCTACCAGCGACTTATATAAACTGTTTGGACTTTTGTCAGTAAGAAAGTTGTACATTCTACGTCTAGTCTTAAGTCTACACAAAAAACTTCCCTAAGACCCTGAAAAACTCCACAGTCGGCGCAAACACAATGTTGCACCAACGAAGAGAGTAAAGACTGTGTTTGCCGAACGTCAGTACAGTGCTCGATCCTCGCTGATATACCGGGTGTCCAGGAAACAATGGATAAGCTCTGAAGGGCTAATAGTAGAACTAAAGGCAAGCCTAAAAAATAATTTATATAAAGTATAACCCTTACACTGCTAGAAATATGGCGCTTTAAAAAAAAACTTCATATTTTTTTGACTGTGTTCATATTTTTACTCGTAACGTGGTCAAATCACTTAATAACATCATTATTTCTGTGCTAAAATAATTAATATTAACCGCATCAGTGAATAACTATCAAATAACATAGCTAACTAAAGTATTTTTCTCAAAAAATAATGTTAAACTTTTGATTTGTGTAAAATTTCTGAAGCAATATTTTTGATGCGCAACTTTGAACAGCTCTGGTGTAAAAAAATTATATGAAAGCAACAGTGGCCAACGATTTCAAAATATTCCTGGTTTAATAACATTTTTAAAAAGATGTAATATGTCTTTATTGTAATGAAAAAATATTGAACTAATGGTATTAGTGTGTTAAATGGGATAATTATTTAGTTCTAGCAAAATTATAAAAATACAATAAAACTAAAGAAATATGATTTTCAATTGATATTAATTGCAAACACATTGGAATAATTTAGAGTAACTGTTCAAATTATCTGTCCCCATCCTGATGCAGACCCTACATCTACGAATAAAGGATCTTCAAAGAAATCAACTTAACAGGAGAAAGTGATCCAAATTTTCTTCAAAATGACTTCGCGCTTCGAGCTTCGCGACACATACTGGCTTCAAAATGAAGGCTGTCTAGCACACTATGCTGTTGCATTATGTGCATACTTGACGAAACCTACCCTATTAGGTAGGTAGGCCGCCTAAACCTAAACGCTTTGGACTTTTTTACTGGGGGTATTTTAAGGAAGAGTTTTACCGGCAACCAGTAACTTCATTAGAAAATCTACGAGCTCGTGTTCAGGCCGCTGCAATCAATGATCGACGACACGCGCGATTTTTTTGAAGATCCTTTATTCGTAGATGTAGGGCCTGCAACAGGATGGGGACAGACCATTTGAACAGTTGCTCTCAATTATTCCAATGTTTTTGCAATTAATATCAATTGAAAATCATATTTCTTTAGTTTTATTGTATTTTTATAATTTTGCTAGAACTAAATAATTATCCCATTTTACGCACTAATACCATTAGTTCAATATTTTTTCATTACAATAACGACATATTACATCTTTTTAAAAACGTTATTAAACCAGAAATATTTTGAAATCATTGGCCACTGTTGCTTTCATATAATTTTTTTACACCAGAGCTGTTCAAAGTTGCGCATCAAAAATATTTCTTCAGAAATTTTACACAAATCAAAAGTTTAACATTATTTTTTGAGAAAAATACTTTAGTTAGCTATTTAATTTGATAGTTGTTCACTGATGCGGTTAATATTAATTATTTTAGCACAGAAATAATGATGTTATTAAGTGATTTGACCTCGTTACGAGTAAAAATATGAACACAGTCAAAAAAATATAAAGTTTTTTTTTAAAGCGCCATATTTCTAGCAGTGTAAGGGTTATACTTTTTATCAATTATTTTTTAGGCTTGCCTTTAGTTCTACTATTAGCCCTTCAGAGCTTATCCATTGTTTCCTGGACACCCTGTATAATATTGCAAACAGTAAACTAAACATTTACCCTAAAAATGCAGTTCGATGTAAAGGAACCCTGACAAAATGGCTAGAATCATTTACATACGAGGAAAGAGAAGATTTATTTAAAATTTTAAAATAAAGTTATTTAATGAAGACACTCACAAATATACACACACCTCACACCACACAAATCTTGTATTCTGTTTTAACTTTTTACTTTTTATTTTGTTTTAACTTTTTTATTTCTTTAAGTAGGTACTTTTAATTATTGTTAGTAACGTAAATGCTCCTATTACCGCCCCTTTAAGCTGTCTTAGAAATAACTTTGAGTAAATAGATAGATACTGATAGGTTAGTTAAGGTGTTTTAATTTAATATCAATCTTTGTAAAGTATTCTGTTGGATTCCATTCTTCAATTTAGTATTTTATTACACAGTAATTATTAAATAATTGTTTAATCCGAAAGAGCAATTGATTCTATTACCGACCTAAAGATGTAGTTTGATTCTATTACCGTTTTTTCTGATTCTATTACCGACCCTTAAAAATTGCCCCTTCATCTAAACGAAAAATAAAAAAAATGCAGTTAAAAGTATATTAAGACATTATTACAGTTTTGAAATCAACATCTTAATATTGCAATCCTCCTAATATTATAAACGTGAAAGTTTGTGATTATGTATGGATGTGTGGATGTATGTGAGTACGTGAGGATACTTTTTCACGTTACAACTACTGGACGGGATGAAACTTAACAGTAATATAGGTTATACATTAGAATAACACATAGGGTACTTTTTCCGCGGGAAAACTTCTCATTCCCACAGGAAACCCACTTCCACGCGAACGAAGTCGCGGGCGGCCACTAGTCGTACATAATATACTTTCTGGCTGCCCTTTCGGACGAAAACCTGTTTTTCTGTGGGACATAAAAAAAATTCTGTCTCATCGCAATTAAAAATCGGCTTGTAGGCTAATTCAATTCGCCTTGAAATGGTAGGATACCAAGACATAGCCTTAAGAAACAGCTGGAACACCATCATTGAAAGGATAAGAGCGCTCCAAGTTTTCCACCAATTTTGCAACTGTTTCTAACACTGTCTTTTGTAACAGGAAAACCTGACTTTCCGACGTAGAAAATCCAGTCCAAAAGTCTTTTTTCTTCGTCCTTCGTTGAACAATATTGTTTTCCACAATGTTCATTTGTGTATTTATTATTTGTCTTGTCACGGTAGTTTTTCTCGGTATGCCATAGGTCTTCAAGCTTGGTATATCCTGCTTCCTTCATTTACAGCTATCAGCTAAGCTTTTAGTTAAGATAAGAGATAATAAGCAGTAAGTATACCTCTAGTTACATGTTTCTATAAAAATGGTTCTTGTTATTTCTTTTCACCTGTGAGTCGGTAATAGAATCAAATATGAAAATTACAAACTTCTAATAACGCCATGGATCGTTAATAGAGTCAAGTTATGAAATTTGGATCCTATTACCGCCCTTAATTAAGATATGATTTTATGCCATAAAAACCAATAAAAATGATTAAATTCAATGTAACTTCAAAAACGAATATATGTATTATCGTTGTTATGTGATAGCAAGCAGATAAATCAACTTTAAGTTTGTTGTTTACCTTAAGTAATATTTCGGTGCGCTTACGAGGCTGGAGACGCGACACTATGGAAAGTGCGTCGGTATCGAGCGGCACTCACTCAATAACAAATGATTGCTAACACTGGCTATTTAGACAAGACAAATTGACTCTGTTTGTTGACTAACTAATCTACCTATCTAATTTTAAGTTAATTTCTTTATAGAATCTATATTAATTCTAATATGACTGATTGAAAAAATAGATCGTTAATAGAGTACAAATTTCAGTAGGTCGTTAATAGGAGCATTTACGTTACATTTGTTTGGGATAAGAGCGAGTCATGCCCAACTCAAGTATTGTTTTACTTCCTGGGCAGTCTCATTACTTGTAAACAATGTTTTTTTTTTGTAATAAAAACATTTTTATTTATTTATTTATTTATTATAATTACATCGATGAATAACCGTGAGCAACTGGTTTTATTTGATTCTAACACATCCCCCACGTATGCCCACAACTGAAAGTACAAGGCGGCTCCTAAAGATGAACTCTGCTAACGAAGATATCCTACCGTCTTCTTTATAGATATGTTACCGCTAATACCCGAAGTGCGGCTACATCTAGTTTTAGCCGGTTAGAACATCAATAGGTTAGGTTAGTTACCACCCAGGAAAAGGCTACGCGGGACTCCGTCGACTCATGATTGAAGCCAGTTTTTATATACATAGGTATAAATTTTTTTTTACTGTTTTCCATATTAAAAACACTTCTAACCGGCTAAAACTAGGTGTAGCTGCACTTCGGGTATTAGCCGTAACAGATACATATATTAAGTTTAATGCAGGTTTTAAGGAAGGTTCATTTTTGTTTTCTTTAATAATGTTAGATAGATAGCTACATGACTACATGGCACTTAAGGATGTACTACCGGTAGATTTAAAGTATAATAAAAAAACGTTACATATTTAGTGTTTTAATAAATTATATCACAAGTCAGTTAACATTTAATCAGTCGCAATTTAAAATTCATTAAATAGATAATAAATGTTAAATTTCATATACCAACATCTTACAGTGTAAATAATTTGAAAATCAGTTACCGAAATATTTCCAAATCACCTCAATTAATAGGCACTACTGGTAAATATCCATAAGATTATACATTTTTCAAAAAAAATAACTTAGGAAAATTACAAACTTATTAGCTTAGTAAATAGTTACACTTATTTTAAATCTTCTCTTATTTGAAATTGAAGAGCTTTTCCCTTTTAACATTATAATATTATATCCGTTGTCAGAATGGAAATACTTATTATAATAGAATAAGTAACTACTCCTGCATAATTCACGCAACGAAACTTAACGATATCATAGCGACATGAATTATCATTTAATTAGGTAATGAAAAGGTGGAGTGATTTATTTTGCCGCTATGATTTTGAAGCATTATTGAGTGATGTATTTAGCCTGGTAAAATAATATTAGTTATTTAACAGTGTATGTTCATTTTCTTTTACAAATTACGACTAGCGGTTGATCCAGTCTTAGTCAGTTCATAAGACCATAATTTTTCTTTCCGCCAGGTTTTTCAATACTGGGGTTAGTGTCCATTGCGACACATATGCAAACAGACTAACTATGTACGACATAGTCACCATAGCCACCACCCCTGTTGGAGACACCATGTTCAAAACAGGATAAGGATATGCTCCTTTCTGCCATTTTGTGAAATACACCCTGAAAGAATTTGTATATATTACACAGGTGCTACAAAAATACAGTAAATTTACAGAGAATATACTAATTTATTGCTATCATTTAGTTTTTTGCAAGCCAGCGATATATTGGATAATGTACAGTTGTGTACTTTTGACGTTGGGCCTACTTACCTATGATATTTTTTTTAAACAACCAAATATATAATCATAAAAAACTTAAGCGACATTGCAGCAACGCATTCTTAAAGTAAACTAGTCATTCAAAATTAATGTTTTTTTGTGATTTCCTTAAATGTACCTAATTAGCTAAATCTTCTAAGGAAAGTTTATGTAGGTATGTAAACACAGCAGTGTCATTTATTCGATAAAATACAAAAATATCAAATAAAATAAATAATGAGACACGTGACGTCAATTAAAATAATAAGCTATGGATAAAAAACTGTTTATGAGTAAGCCGTATTGTTTTTTTATAATTTCGTGGAAAATAAAGCGGGGAATATGTCTTTTGTTATTGTTTTTTTTTTACCATCAGAAGTCATTTAGATTTCATTAGCGTCCTAACTATGACGTTACTCAGTGGTATTAATTTTGACATGCAAGTGATAATTAAATGGGTGATGAATGAAAACATCTGAATTCTACCTACCAAATAAAAAGGTTGTGCAATAAAAATAATAACGAAAAAAAAAACCCGACTCAAAAATAACCACAAACAAAAAAATGAACAACAAACTTTATAATTAAGTGTGAAGAGTGTTAAATTATTGTAAGTAAAACAATCGAATAATTCGTAAGTATACTTAAGTAATATTTTATCCCCTTTAACTGGATCCTGCTGCATTTTTAGAATAATTGATGTTTCTACATAGCTTTATTTAGGTATTTATCCAAATGTATGCATTTTTAAACTTTTTTTTTTAATATGTTTCGGTGTCTTAGAAGGGGCTTTCGACCCGATGCATATGATTATGATCTTAACAATAGACGGAAAACTTTTTAATAATTCAACTAAGGAAAGCCTTGACAAAATTAAAATTATTCGTGAATCTTTTTTTCAATTTTGCAGTATTTAAAAATAGATAGACGATGACAGTCCGCCTCCACAAAAAAATATCTTACGAAGGAAATGTATGTAAAATACCTATTTACACAACACAATTCCGCATACCACATACCTTTCGGGTCGAAAGCCACGAAACAATCACCTCAAACATTCAAAAATGACAATATAAGAACTTTAAACGTGACAAACAGTATTTTAAAACGAATAAGGTTTGAATAAATTAAGACACAAAAATATTTTAATACCTATTTCCGGAAAACTTCTTCGTCGATGGGCTTAAACGTTCTAAGATCGTTGACACTATAAATATGTGCTAAAGCCTAGAATAGGAACAGAAATTTACATTTGGTTTCGAAGTATTAAGCAAAAGATACTTACGTGGCCGCGTAAGCTAACTGCAAGTACGTTAGTAGTTTAACATGGTGCCAATGGTTCTCCGGCCTCCTGGGGTTGTAGGCTACTTCCAGCAGAACGAATATCACCACCACTGTGTGCACCACATGGTTGTTGAGAGGATGCAGGACTGCGTCAGTGTAACTTGGTAGTATTAGCTCTCGATCGTAGAGGTATATACCCCAGAAGATTGCGCAGAGCGCCTAAAACATTTTTTTTTGTTAGTGGAAGGAAGGATATGTGGTGTGTACCTATGTATCACAGTGTCGATTGATTAGTTGTACCTACTTCCATCTTAAAAACTAAATAAATAGTCGACGACACTTCGGTATTTTTAATGCTATATGCTATTGGTTTTTATTACCACATTGTTACCTATTATCAAGTTCGTCTGCCGAATTAATTATAAAAATACCATGGTGAAGTGTTAATTTCTTGATATCTTTTATAGCATAAACATATTTTTAACGCGTAATTATTATTATAGCTTCTTATTTTTCCTTACTTGAAAGTATTTCATGGTAATATTTTTTATATGTTTATACTGAATCTACTTTTGTATCTTTTGTATACTTACTTTTAGACTCTTTTCGATATTAAAACACAACTTTTAAGGCGTCAATATATAACTAAAAATATAAATGTGCAAAAGGTAATGTGCTTTTTTCTACCATTATTTCTTTCGGATTTATATATTACGTTTTACGTTATACCTACCTAAATTATGTAGGTAATTAGAACTAACTAGATCAGGGTTTCCCAACCTTTATTTCGCAAAGCCTCCCCGAGCCAAAAATAATTTTGTCACGCCCGCACGCAATGTATACAGAAAAGTCAACATTTATTTAAAACAAAATATTAAAAACGGTATTGACTGTTTTTTTGGAAATGTAATCTTACATATTACGTATCTACCTACGACGCCCCCCCCCTTACATTTCTCTACGCCCCCTAGGGGTACGTGCCCCCCTGGTTGGGAAGTCCTGAACTAGATTGAGATTCATCTAAAATGTGAAATATACGTAAAGTAATTTTATAAATTAAAATTACACTAAAACAAATAAATAATAACTTCTGCGTTCCGATCTAATACTCTATTTAGACCTTATAAAAGTGATCAAATGTAAGTTTATCACTGTATGACTTTACATTTCATACCTATGCATAATATTTCTTTATTTTGGCCGATTACCTTCGCCGCTTCATCTTAAATGTAAAGCTGAGGTCAGACAAATATAAGCCAAAAAAGAGATAATATATCGTTTATGACGTTTAGTACAAGTACCTCAAAACCATACAATACGAAAAAGAAGGTACAACAGGTACCTACTTTATAAAATTTTGGTAGATTATAAAATTTCGAAAGTCTAAGCTTAAAATATTTTTGTCTTATTTTAGTTATATCGGGAGGAGGTTTTTGTCATACGTCGAATGTATATATTTATTACAATTATATGAAGTGACAATAAAACATTTCTACTTATCAATCGAATAGAATTTAACTGACAATTGAAAAGTTAGCTTTAAGTTAAGAAGATACTTAGTTCTGAGTAAAATACTTACAACTGTTGTTGGGAACACAATACCACAGAAGAAAGAAGTTCGAAATTTCTCCGCTGCCTGTCGGTGCACCCATTTCTTTTCTTTATTTAAGTCATCAAATTCACAAAAAAGACTCAATACTATGTAGAGTATTTGCAAGATCTGAAATGTCAAAAAAACACGTTAGCTGTTAACGGCCTAATGACCATTAAAACATTTTACTTTAAATTATTCATGTTTTCAAAGTAACTAAAACGATCTTGACGCATACAAAACATTTAAGCAATTACTTAAAATCGTTTCTTTAATTTAATGTTACAAATGTATCCTATAGGTTTTTTTTGGGTTTACCCCTCTATAAAAAAAAAGACGTGTAGCACTCGGAGACTGCCGCGGTAAAGCTATTGCAAGCATTTTTTAACAACTTATGTAATTATTTATTTATTTTATTTATGCAGTATTTTTTTCCTTTGTTTTTTTTCTTTGATATTAATTCAACTTTTTGAGCGTGGTGACCGATAAGAAAACAATTTTATTTCTTTTATTAAATAAATGAGAAGTTGATATTGTTCAAAATATTTTTATAAGTCATTAAAAGTTCTGCTATTCATCGATAGATAGAAACAAAAAAGTATCACCGCTGTGCCGGTCGGAGTGGGGGGTGTTAGGTTATTTTCGTTACGGAATTTCTGGATTCGGCCTCCACGCTCAAGGCCTGCGATAGAAGCTATGCAATAGCTTAAAAACTCTCACAAAATAATCGCCCTACAGGTTTTTCTTATCTGAATTTCAGCACTTACAACATTCCATATAGTAATGAACCGGAACTCCATCGACATGAACATCTTCAACGCTGGCTCGGGGTCTCTCATACCCTCGCCAAGATGAACGGCCCACAGCATCAGCACGCCGTTGGTTACCAGCACAGCCAGGACCGACCAGTAGATCCAAACAAGGTTGTATGTGGTCGACTTCATTCCAAAATTTTAAAAAGTCTAATTTGAAGTTCTAAAAAAAAGAAACGCATCCTTAAAGGAAATACGGAATACCTTCAACTGAGAAACTATAAGATGCGACAGAAATACAAGCGTCACTTAGTAATCCTTTGTGGAGTTTAAAATGTTTTATTTAAAGTATTTTCAATTAAAACGGCGCAATAATTCGCACATGTCTGGGAATAGCATCTCTCTAACTATTATCTATACTACTTCAATTGTTTAAAGCCGAAATTGTAAAATACTACACATCAACAAGAGTGCACATTGAATTTACTACCTACAATGTTTTGTTTATTTTATTATTTTTTATTTAAAAACAAATGTAAATAAAATACACTTACCTAAAAATTTTGCAATTATGTTAGAACACAAATACTTTATATCACTTAAGGGCCTTTACCACCTTTCCCGCTTGGAACTAACACCACACTATTTGTAAGGTCTGCCCACGCGTATCGATTATCAAAAACTGAATTTCCGTCTCTCACGCACCCCGATTTAACTCGTTTGATACATTCGACATCAACAAAGCAATGCCTCTAGCTTCACCTACTCACAACAATAATAAAAAACCCAAAATGTAAATAAATAAAGTCCAAATTGTTTTTGGCCTCGGTGGCTAACGGGTTGTGGGTGTAGACGGACTCACGAGGTCTGGGTTTTTACCTGGTGCGGGCAAGATATTACTATTTGCAGTACTTTTCCATTATATTTAAACTCACATTAATCATCAACCTTAATAATAAATAAATACTGTGACGCACAAGAAAAACATTATGCATATACTGTGCAAGGTATTGAACAACTTATTACCCAACCTACCTAATCATGGGCTTCGATTTGTTTCCGTTTGGTGTCCGGCAGTATCAATCTTATGGAAAAAACTAGATCGATTCGAAAAAAGGACTGATTTTTCTCCTTTAAATTTAATACTTAGATACTTACAAGCTATCCTGTACGGATTAAAAAAAAATTTTGGGTGGTCATAAATATTCTGCAATTGTCTGAAAAATCCTCTTCGACAGTTAAGGAGCATATTTTTCTTGCGCCTAGAAATACTTGACTTATGTAAGAAGTTCCAATGAAAACAAGTAAGGGTAAAACCGGGATAGATGCCCCACTTTTAGACAAATAAGTACCTAAGCATATATTTTTCCATTTATATTGTTTTTTTAAGTATAGAAACAGCTGTAGAAACTGTTTGTTTCTATAGCTGATTGAGTTCGAAACCATATTTAAGGGGTAAGACACCTACCCCTATGGATAGATGCCTCGCTGTGAAATAACTGAGCAGGATAGTTGCCTATATCTGGATAGACACCCTATTCAATAATCAATAAGAAAAAGTAATAACAATGTTTGCATACTATTTACCATCGTTACAAGATGTTACGAGAGTAGTGCTGATATAACTATATTAAAAAATATGCATTATCTTGATCATAAATAATAATAAAACTGTTATTAAGCAACATCTTACTATGATAGTGTAATAGTGAAATAATATTTTTATTTTGCAATAAAATTATTGCTTTATGATTTTTGACTAGAATATTCCACTTTACATACCATGGATATTGTAAGACTAGGGAAGATATCTACCTACTATGCAAGGCAAGTACTGGTTTTGGCTATGGTCGTCACGTCCCCCAAATAATAAGACAAATAAGGAGTCGCCCAGTCCTCGGCAGTACTGCAATTCCTGATTATAGTGGCGGTCACGATAATACAACATCTTTCGAATTTGTGGACAAAAGTAATGGTCTAAAAGTTGGAAGAGAAGATCTCTGGACTATCATCGGGTTTTCTAGAAAGATAATTAAATAAATCTGAAGTCTGATAACTTACTACACGTAATTTTACATGTTTCGTACAAAAGTCCCTTGACAACGACTCTATTGAGAATTAAATAAATTATTACTTATGTTTTGCAAACATAGCCAAGGTGGTTAAATTTGGAAACGAAATTGGTGTATTGGGCGAAGGCCTTTGCTGCGGCAAAATAAATGCATACCATTGAATGGCATCTATTCTTTAAATATTCGGGGTTACTATCCTTTTCGCTAGGGATAGTTGCCATTGTGCATTTTAAGTAAAACAAATGAAAAATAATCCATAAATTTACTCTTTAATATGTTCTCAAATAACCGATGTGTGAATGCAATCCAATATTTACTTCAAAAGAATAAATTGCAATCCAATATTTACTTCAAAAGAAAGGACGCATAAAAACTTGCGATAAAAAATTTGAAGCTTTTTTGGCGTACTGTTCGTATATATTTTATTATAAGTCGTTCTTATTATAAGTTATATCAACTGAAAATCAGCCCTTATCGAAATTGATTACGTAGTTACAATGAAGGAAAACTTATGTGCGTGGACTTCAGACCCTTAGGACTATTATGTAAGACAAGACAATAGCAATAGATTTGCAATTAAGTTGACGTCATTATGTTACGTGCATAATTTAAATAAGAGCGGTGCCACACGAGCGTTGCCGGTGCGTTGCGTTGTTGCAACGGCTTGATTTCAACGGATAGAGTGCTACACGAAAGCTGCGATGTCGCAACGCAACTGTCTAAAATTTATATGTACTACGGTGAGTTATCGCTCAGTCATCGCAGCGACAACGCAACGCACCGGCAACGCCCGTGTGGCACCGCTCTAACGGCCCCAGTTGTATGAATTAGTGACGGCGGCACACATGTTATTTTATCTCTTATGACCAGTATTTTCTTTAATTTAACATTTCATGGTTCTATCTAAACGATTTTGATATGGCAAATTTTATTTCACGTGTTTGAAATTCCAGATAAATACTGATGCAACTGATAAAAGAGTGATAAATTAATATCTTTATTTCAAAGCCATTGCAGACATAAATGTTATTTAAGCAGTATGTTTTGTCATTTGTCAACGTATTTTAATTATTGTATTATCCTTTTTGTTTTATTTCAAATGTAGGAACTACATTAATTTAGACAACTAGCAGATCTTCCTACTAATATCAATCTCAATCATGCAACGAATTTTGGTATTGGTATGGAAATAATAAAAACAAGATATCAATAAAACAAGTGCGTTTAACACGAGGAAAATAATATTTATTTATCGCAATAGAATTAATTTCTACAAGTTTCTACGTCACAAATTACAGATTTCTGATGTTTTGCATAATAACGGTCATATGACTAATGTAAAAGATTCCTCTTAGGGATAATTTCTTATGTACAATGTTTCTTGTATTTATTCATTAGGTCCTATGCAAATTTGGACTGTGCAATGTAAGTACATGAAATTTAAATAAATGAATAAATTAATAAAAATAATTTCATTTTTTTAATATATTTCACGTACACCAATTGCTTTGCAATTTAACAAAAACATAAGTCCGGGAATCCAATTACTTCAAAAAGTATAAGTCATCTTTTACTTTTAACCAGAACATTTTTAAAAATTATTATGAACCACACCCTACAAAAACATAGCCTACAACATGTATAGCCTTTTTGCGTAACAAAACCGAAACAACTTCTAACCGCCGATCTCAATATTCTACTATTAGTCTAAGATCCCGCTATTTTATTTGATAAAAAATATATTTCATGCATTAACCAGCTCGGTGAAGGTCGTTCTATAGCGGGATCCTATACTATATAACTAGTTAAAACCTTGGTAATTGGAAACTGCTTGTTATGTTTTTTGTGACATGTTTCTGTCATTTCCATTTTAACAGCTATCTACTATAGTTATTGAGACGCAAAACATGGATAATAGTTACCAAATTACACAAATAACAAGGCGTCAAAGGTTAGTAGAATATTGAGTTTAGCCGTAAGAGACATTTGCATAATATGGGTATTCATGATTGATGAACCCTGACAATAAAATAACAGTCTAGCCATCAAAGTCACTATGACTACGTTGAAGTTTTATTACGTCCAGTAAAACCATTAATAACTTATTAAATGGTAGTTTTTCTTGTACAATCTCCACGTGTGTAGATTCGATTATTTTATTGGTCGTTCATAAGATCTTTATTTTTCTTTCTACAAATCCCTTCAAAACCGGAGCAAGTTTCCATTGGGTCATATAAACGAGCATACTCAATAAGTACGAGAATGCCAGCATGAGCAATATGTCTGTTGGAGACACCATGTCCATAAAAGCATATGGATATACTCCTCTTTCCCATTTCGTAAAGAATACCCTGAAAAAGTTAAGTTATAAATATCTTAAGTTATAAAAGCTTTAGTAAACACACCGATGGCATTAGATAAATAGCATAAGCCAGTTTATATAAAATAACATTAACGACGTCAGAGCGATGTCATACTATACACACACACATGCATAATTGCAAGCGATCATGAAATTGTTAATGAATGAAAAGACAGTGGAAACTACCAAGTCGTTACGATATTGTTAATTTTTTAAGGAATTGTCACCATACAAATCAATAGGTAGTACACAGTATAAAACAAGTCGCTTTCCGCCGCCTTTATGCTTAGATCTTTAAAATTACGCGACCTATTTTGATGTTTTTTTTATAAAAGACAGAGTGATTCAAGAGGATATCTGTATTATAACATAGTATAGGGAAAGGGGTTTTACTCCGATTTTAATGCGTACGAAGCTGCGGGCAAAAGCTAGTTAATTAATAATATCATCTAAATTATTGTTGCATTTATATTGACGTTTAGACGAGTACTAAGGAAATATAACCAATCTAAAAAATTACTTTAAATTACTACTTTTAACTAATTTTAACGGGTTTTTGTAAATAAAGATGTTTGATTTTATTTTTCATTTTCATTTTTTATGCGTTTTTTAATTTATTTTAGATTTTTCGACAGTCTACCCGTGACCACAAATGCCTTGGTCACAAAATCAAAAATAAATAATAACGCTACTAATAAACGCGTAAAAACCCTTATAATGAGTTTAATTTAAATTTATAATGATCGCGTAAATCCAAGAAGTCCCATGCGCATGTTAAAATGAATAGGTAGGGGAGCGAGGGGCTTGTTGTTACAGGGGTAAGTAGTAACAGGCTCTTTTCACCAGGATCTTCAACACTATTAACGTATATCTTTGACTCGATTTAACCCATAAACCGAACCACATCATATTGCCATAGCCAGTGTTCCGCCGGTTGGCGCAGTGAGCAAATGTGAGCATTCCCTTCATTTCTGCCAGGTGATATAAAATTGTACTGTCGTAAAATTTTGGTTTGTGTTTTTAATATTGCCTATTTTCAAATTTTCTACATCTTATTTACATTCAAATTTATCTATCTCTGATATTGTGTAACAGTTTTTATGATTGCTAAATTATTTAATAAGTTATCTTGATAAATGTTAAAAATCATACCATGGGGTTAGTTGTAACAAAATCCCGGGGCTTGTTGTAACATGTTACACCATGCATTGTCTGGTATGTGGTGAAGCTTACACAGATACAAACAAAAAAGATTGGATAGAGTGTATAAGAAATAAATAATTTAATTACTTACTGTGATTTAAAAGTGCTATTATGATTATAAGTAGTGTTTAACTAAATAAAACTCTTAATTACTTAATTTTTAGTGTTGATTACAAAAAAGTGTATTTGAGTTGATTTTTGATAAGAATTACATAATACTTACTTTGGAAAGATGTCAATTTTGTTAAAAATAAATAAAGAATAAATGATTAGAGGTATTAATGTCGTATTTTATTGCCGTTACTACTTGCCCCGGTAGACGTTACAACTTGCCCCAAGCACGAGGTAAGTTGTAACACCGCACTTCTTTTAGAAAATAATTGATTGTTAAATAATGACCAATAGTTATGATATTATTTTTACTTGATTTGGTAGAGGAAGAGTTACAGTATCCATCAATCTTTATTTAGTAGAAATTGAATCAATAGATCTCAAGATATACTAGTTTTACTGAAAACTGTTACAACAAGCCCCTCGCTCCCCTACTTTTATTAACGTCATACGTTACACGCTAATGAAATCAAGTAGATTTTATTTATCGCTGTTGCCAGTTTTTTATAAGAAATATATTACAGATTGAAAAATATAATAGTTCTTTATTTGAGTTAAATAAATTAACTGAATAAATGTGATTGATGCATATTTGAGAATTAAAAGAAAAAATAGTAAATATCTGCGTCTTCTACGTTTCTGAAATTAATTGTGTTTTAAAAAGGAAAAATGTACATTCTTATTTCAATTAAGTCGACGATTTCCAATAAAAAGGTTGAATATTAACATAAAAACCGCAACTTAAGGCGGTTAAAACTTCGGCATTATCCGAAGGTTTCCACCTACAGAAATAAATGGCTGGCCATGCACGAATTAGGCTTGCTCATACAAATTTTACATTGTTTTTTAATAAAATTCGAAATTGACCTATTTTTTTATTTCATTGTAAAATGATACTTTGTCTATTAAAGTTTAAAACACATCTGTCCATAAGTACTTTATGATGTACAGGTGTACCTTCATTTATATTGATAACGTAAAAAACGGTAATAAAAAGTATAAGTTTACGACGAGTTCAAAGCTCTGAGTCCAAACAAATGAAAAGAGAGGAATCAGAGGAATTCATTTAACTAACTTAATACCTAATCAAACATTTTTTTACTTATTACATAAATCATAGGAATTTATTTAACAGTGGTAACCTAGTGGGAACAGGAATGGATCTAAGTACTATACCGGTGGTTCCGGGTTCGATTTCCACTAGGTTGTACCACTAATTTGGTATTTTCCAAATAATGTACATGTTTATCACATCGTGAGGAAACCCACATAACTGGATGATTATCCATCATGTGATCCACCAACCCGCACCGAGCCAGCGTGGTGGATTCCGGCTCAAACCCTCTCGCTATCCGAGAAGCAGGCCTGTCCCGGGACATATATAGGCTATTATTATTATTATATTTATAAGGGAAATAGATAATAGATACTTACGTGACCGCAAAAACTAACTGCAAATAGCTCTGCAATTTAACATGGTGCCAATGGTTCTCCGGCCTCCTGGGGTTGTAGGCTACTTCCAGCAGCACGAATATCACCACCACTGTGTGCACCACATGGTTGTTGAGAGGATGCACCAGCTTGTCAGTAAAACTTGGTAGAATTAACTCTCGGTCGTAGAAGTAGAGACCCCAAAATAGGCCGCAGAGAGTCTGAAACACTTTTTAGGGTGAAATATTGTGCAAAAGCTAGTAGTGTACAAATAAACATGTATCGGGTCATTGTTAATTCTATATTTTGACCTTAAAAAAAATTGGAAATAAACCTGCTTATGTTACTGAATGACAAATTAATTATATGACGATTACTTTATGTCTACTACATTCGGTGCTTTATTTTACGTATGTAATAAAAAAGGTCTTAAACCGGTTACGAACCAAAAACTGAGCTATGTCGATTTGATTGGGATAAAATAAAATGTCAATTAGAAAGGTGATCAACAATGTATCACCTATGTATCTCCATTAAATACCTCCATAAAAGGACTCTCCATTAATTCAAATATCAGGAAAGTGTTATGAGAATTTATGACACGGGTTTCTTTTTAAATAAAAAAAACCCATTGAATAATTAAAAACTAATAAGAATATTATTTTTTAACGTTTTTAAAACATCTCTTCCTTGGCAAAACAAGCATCTAGGTAACCGATGTCTGACTAACAAATAATTATGTTTATTATCTTCAAAGTTTTTTTGCTACGATAACCGGCGACGTCATTAATTAAACCAGTTAGTTCGAACAAATTTAGATTTAAGTTAGTCCACAAACTAAAACATTACTTACAAGTGTTGTAGGGTAAACGATAGCACAAAAAAGTGTAGTGCGATATTGGCCCGCTATCTGTCGGTGCTTCCATTGACTTTCTTTATTTAGGTCATCTATTTCACAACGCAGACTCAGCATAATATAGAACACTTGAAGGAACTGAAATGTAAAAAAACCACTTAGATTTTGTTAGTCTCCAAACATCAAAACATATTTGTGAATGTGAAATTTATTTGTAATAAATCTTTCTCAAAAGGCTTAAAATATTTAAGCGAACACGTAACAAGGTTTTTATCTAACATTTTGGGTACTTTAATTACCCTAATCACTTCGACAGCTCACATCTCTCCATGGACCAGATCAGTTACCAAACAGGTTTATCTATGAAATTTTAGCAACTTACAACATTCCATATAGTAATGTATCGGTATTTCAAAGACAAGAACCTCTTCAATGCTGGATCAGCTTCAATTACGTCATCACTGACGTAAATCTTGCAGTAAAGAAACAATCCGTTGAATACCAGTGCCGCTAGGACGGACCAGTATATCCAGATATGTTTATACGCCAAATTCATTCTAAACATAATAACTAATGATTAGCTTCTGCCAGTTGAAACATTTAGTTTATCAATAGCTAATCATTATCAATATTGAATTTGTTATCATCGGAATATTTTTGCTAATAATATCGAAAGAAAACCGTACAAATACTTGTTAGTTTCAAAACAATTACAGCAACTCACCTAAAAGATTTGCGACTACGTTAAAACACAATAACACTATATTCACTTTTACTCCATAGAAGTTGTATTACTTATTTTATTTACGTTACCAAATTACCAAATATAAGATCTGCCCATTGGCAAAGATTACTTAAAACTAGTTAGTTATCCATCTTCGGCTCAGTCTCCGTCACAAAAACAAAATAAATCTTATTTATAACGACCTCGGTGGTTAACATTTAGACGCGCCTGCAACGCAAAACATGACATTTACTAGTATATTTTTCATTTAACTAATATTAAAATTCTATCAACCTTAATAATTAACATATACTGTCTCATTACAAAGTACCTACCTCTATACTTTTACTTTAGAATGTACTTTCAGGATTCTGATGTTTATTTGTTAGAATCAAATGAAAATGCCTACCTTATATTTTTGTTCAGAATGAGCACGTCAGGAATGTACTGGGTAACCCTTCAGAGGGTATTTGCTGAATGTAAACTGTTTGCGGGCAGATCTCCGTCGAAGTCTTACCATTCTATGCGTTCCTGGTGCATACCATAGTTTAACTGTAAAAGGTTTTGTATCATATTTTACTATTCTATTATTCGTTTTCTTTTACTTTAATGATCGAATTAAAAAATATGTAAAATCAAAGTTAAGTAGTTTGTGAGTATGTATGGATGTTTGTTACTCTTTCACGTAAAAACTACTGGATGGATTTTGATGAAACTTTACAGTAATATAGGTTATACATCAAAATAACACATAGGGTACTTTTTACCGCGGGACAACTTCTCATTCCCACGGGAAACCGACTTCCACGCGAACGGAGTGATATATATTTGTTCAAACCTTATGCCGCTTACACACTGGACACATTTTCAAACGTTATGCAGCTTGAGTTGTGGCAGAATATGTGCTGCGCTTATTCGTTCACGTCGCGTTAGTGTACTTGCAGTTAGTATAGAAATTAAAAACGAATGCAACAACATTTTTCTTTAAAAATAATTCTTGAACTGCAGATATTATGCATGTCTTGACTCTTATACATATATGCGCTTATGAATAAGGTCGTTAGTCAAGGTTGTATTTCAATCAAAATCGAACGTGTTTCCAAAGAGCAATGTATAAAATGTAAGTATGTCTTATTTTTAATAACCCATCCAAGATCCAAGTTTTTGAGTATGTATGGATATATGGATGTTTGTTACTGTTTAACATAAAAACTACTGGACGGATTTTGATGTAACTTTGCATTTATAGGTTTAAGTTACCTATACATCAGAATATCACATAGGGTACTTATTATCGCGGGAAAACATTTTATCTCCACGGCTACTAGTTGTTTATAATAAAAAAGAAAAAAGTTTAGGTATTCATAATTTATTAAAAAATAAAGGATTATTGAACAAATTGACTTTTTTTAGGTACATTTTCGCAATTATTTGTATAAAATAAAAAATAACGAAAACAGAATGTATTTTTTGAGAAGCGCATATATTCTCAATAACTGTTTTGTAACTAACAGTACTTACCAAGTTTCCAAGCGTTCTGGAAAATATTTAAACACAAAAACGGTTTTCTCAAAGAGCTTGCAGCGGGGGTTCTTATGCAATATTATTCAAAGTGAATGCATTTAAAAATTCAATTTGCTGCTAATTATAAAGAATTAAGAGTCCGTGCTAGTGCTCCGACACTTTTTAATTAGTAGAAAGAGTCTGTAAGGTTTCCTAACTACATTTGGTTAGCGAATTGAATTGAACGTTTGTTTGTTGCCGCGATTTAATTAACTGTTTCTTATGTGATGTGGTGACAAAAAGCAGTTAGTACCTAAGTACATCTAATGATAGCCTTTAGACTCCTTCAGCATTTAAATTGGAAACCAAAAATGTTTTAGTGGTAGAAAAAAGCACGCCGTTCGTAACAACGCAGCTGCGTTCTGTGAGGCTTCGCACAAGTCTAACCACCAATATTCATCCCCTACGAAAAACGTGTAATTGGTGTAATACTTCTGTAATCCGTTTGTGGTAGCCTCGGATGCTCTGAAGTTCTCAGATTTTTTTGCTTACTTTCTAAGCGCAGCTTTGTTTAGTTATTATTAGCATAACTTAACAAACTTAGCTTATTTAATAATGAAAATGCACACTATTACAGTATTACAACCGTATCCGCGAACGGCGTCTAGTTCCATTAATAAAATGCCAATTTTTCCCTAAGTACGTGCCTAGACACGGTTTAATAAACGAGACATTAAATTGAAGACGACGTCTTGAGTGCAAAATTTAATCGCTGGCACAACATACTGTTAGTAGAATTGCTTTAGTTTCTAAAAAGTTGGCAGGAATTCTGTTTACTGGAGATAATTTCGTTTTCGTACACGTTTTAGGTTTAATTTAGAAAGTAATTGTTGGTAAGGTGGGTTACTTTTTGTGCTGGTGTAATTATATAAACTGTTAGTACAAAGTCTGTCGGTGTATGTTTATATGCAATAACTATTTTTTTAAATAGGATGTAAAATGAAATATATATTTTATGAAGAAAAAAAATGGAAACCGGAAGGTCAAAATATTACAATGAATAACCTACACCTCGCGATGTTCACGCGACTACTCACTTTTTATGCAGGATAAAAAAAACTTCCTTGTTCATTTTTTTTGACATTGTTTCCAAAGATTCATCACCATTGCAAATATTATTTTCCACTCTTATCTTAAACAAAAACGTCCAATAAAGTCGTCTGTATAGGTATGTAAAGGAAAAGTTCTCTTTAAGAAATGTAAATACTTGATCCTGAGACCACCTGTTACTTCAAAAGGTAGAACCTTAGATGTTTTATTTAAAAGCCTTCACACTTTTGCAGATTGCACTCTCATACATACGCATAGTGTTGCCAGGAATAAATAATCATGGATATTGAAAGTTTTGAACGCCTTTGAAAGAAATTGCGCCTTAGGTTTTTTCTTTTCACTTGCCTGTGTTATATTGAATGTTACTTATGATATATTCTTGGTTAAAGTTTATACGATTACATACGGTTAGATTTTAAGCGTTTAGTATCTACATTCATTGAATTTCCTAGATTGTTACTTAAATACTAAATTTTTCATACAAATGTTGTCAACTTCTAATTACAATTTTCTCCCGTCTCTTTACATTATATGTCCCGAGTATACATCCCATCTACTTATTGTTCGTCGGAAGACAACTAATTGGAAATACATGAGTATTTGCATTTTACTTTGTCTACCGAATCCCGGCGGAGTGGAGTCTAGTCTGGAACCTCTTTGTCGATGGTATATTTATAAGATATTAATTTAATGCAGCATTTCTATGTTTACTTGTAGGTGGAGCTAATGAGTATTACGTTACTTACGGAGATTCACTGTTATTAAATTATGAAGGAGTACAAAGCTTATTTTGTTAAAACATGGTAGCATTAAATAAAGTACATTTTCCAAGTTATTTGGTAATGAATGTTTTGAAAATATCTTAGCATTACGGAATAATACCACAATTGCAAATGTTAAAAATAGCACAAGCGAAAAAAAAAACTAAAAAGCACTAGTAACTACCTATATATCCATTTTTAAAAGTTTTTCTTTGTCTGTCCTTATTATTGTTTTTTATGTATTTTTATCTTACCTTGTGACTGCTATGAAAGAAGAAGTACATCATGAACTCGATCTACTATATTATTAGGAAAATATTGGTATATGGTAAGTCAGTAGGTATTACTCAAAACAATAATTGAACTCTTGTTTAATACAATTTGGATTTAAGTAAAGTAATAGTAATCCGCTATCTACGTTTTTACCTTTTCAATCCTTATAAATCTTTCTCTACAAACAATAAAGTGTGGTACCCTCATGCGTCTGTAATTCCGCTGGGAGTCTGGCAATCACCGAGCTATAGTCGCCCAAACGCGGCACATTACAGGTAAATTACCGAGTCTCACAGCTGCGAGGCAATACAGATGTGCTGCCAAATGGATTTGGTGAGACTGTTGCGAATATTTTAGATGTGATATGCTTGAGTTTATGTGCGCCTGGTACGTTAGATTCAAACTGATACGGGTTGCAGGCAGAATTGCTGTGCTAGTGTCGGTTTCCGGTAGGGTCATCGATGTTAAGGCATATTTTCGACTGTGTTCTAATTTAATGAATGGTCGTTAATAACAATTCATGAAGTATTGAAGAAGGTAAGTAACTTTTTATTTATTTACCGGTTAACACTTTTCATTTCAAAGAACGCTAAGTGTAATGACCGCGCATCTTTCAATTAGGCTTTTATATTACTTACGGTATGGTCATATCGTATTTATATTTTTTACACAGATTAATTTCCGTTGGTTCTTTCTCATCTACTAGCTTTTGTGCATCCTTCTATTAAATACAGTTAGGTACAACAAACACTTTCTAATCTTCAAACCTAATCACAGCGCCAATTCATAAAGTAATACGTAAAAGTCATTGACATTATTTCTTACAAATTAAGTAAAGGAATTCCTAAAAAGAAACCTATTCTGTACTGTTACTTATTTAAAGGGGATTCTTCAAAGGACGAGCAAGTCTCACTTTGTGCAACATTGCTATCACTCATCTCATGAATTGGAATTTCTTCACCGGCTTCGACGAGACGTTTTACTTTGGCAACTCGAAAATAAATAACTACAAGATGTTTGCAACAGCTCTTTCACTCTCTTTATTAACAAGAAACACTTTTAAGAAGATTTTGTTTTACAGTTTGTGTTTTGTTAAAATAGGGTCTATCAATATTAACTTTTGAACGACTTTAGTACTAGGTATTTATAGTACCTACTTACTTTCCCACTTGTTATGGTGTTTTTGTCTACATTAAGACTAAGTGAAAAGGAAATAGATTTTTTTATAAAAGTATACCTAGCGAATTTTATAGTGCCAAACTATGCACATGCATAGATAAACAATAAAGTACAATGTAGCTACCCTAATATTTAGATTTAAACCAACTAAGCTTTTGACTTTTTGTAAGTAGCTACAGCATTAGGATAGCTAGAGCTATAAATCGCAGCGTAGTACGCAAATCGTCACCAATCTGATACGATCAGTCATTGTCAAACAACGACAACAAAATTAAAAATCCAACCCCCGCACATCCTTATCAAAATCCTTACATTTCCAGTGAATGTCCTCCAATTTTTCAAAACCTTCCATAATCTGCACCCTTTCAATCTTCCGGATCACGTGCGTGTATTCCTCGTTTGTCTTTCGTTAACTTAATATTCAATATTTTTACGTAATTGTGCCCACACTGCACCAGAATTAATGGAGCTCGCACACTGGCCCTTCTAAAAAATTGCTCGGAGACCCTTTCACATTAATATGTCGTTATGACGTCATCAGTCATGCGTGCCTAAATCTATTTTGAATATTTGCAACTCAATTTGGATGGTGTATCGTGTGTCAGCATTTAGTGTGAAATTGCATTTTTTTGCTGTCATTTATCACGTGGTGGTTGAGAACGTTATTGATTCGAGTTCAAATTCGGTAGTCTTTTGTGTGTAAGTTATTGACTCAGCAGTGAGGTTAGTCACCGGAGTTTAGTGATTGGCTATTTTAAAGCCGTTAATGAACAAACAAACAATCATTGGTGCGTATATACTTGCTGTCAATAAGTAAACAAAGTTGTAAGTTGCAAGATTATTTTAGATATCACAGATTAATAAGACAAACATTAACCATTTATTATAACTAACTTCATAACGTTATCTCTAAGCAAACATTAGGCACCTATCAAACCCGAATAATTTTGCACTCCGGCCATTGATCGCCCGAATTTTGCTTCTGCAAAAGCTTCAAAAAGCCTCAAAATAGAGTGTGCTTATTGCTAAGTCTCCAATTAGTGTGAGCCCATTCATCTGCGGTTTGGGAGCGGCGCCGCTATCAATTAGACCCTACCGGCGCGGTCGAACCTTCGCTACGTAAGGGAATAAGGTCGGTTTGCAGTGTAAGCGATATTGTGAAAACAAAGCAAAGTACCTACTGAAGCTAAAAAGATTTTTTATTTTGGAATCTTCTTCTATACCTACAGGAGAAGACTTATTTTTCGAACTCATTTTTATATTAAACAGTTTTGTAATGGAATTAAATATTTCGTTCAATTGGAAAATTCTACCTATATATTTTTATGATATATGCTTTTCGATACGCAGTTACAAATTCCAGGAGTCAAGGAATGGGTCCCATAAAAGACTAAATCCATGAAACGTGAAAACTTACAAACATTCTCAAATTTATTCTCATACATTACTTACTTTATTTACTGTAGCAGGATTCTTTGGAATTTTGATGATTTGGAGAACTTAAGCAGAACTAACAGTAGTAACTCATCGTGCATTGTAATATACTAGCGACCCGCCCACGCTTCGCAATGGTGTTATTTTGATTTTTGAATTGAATTTTGACTAACTTAAATAAAATTTTCCGATTGTTCTTTATTTACAAATTTAAATGAATAAATTCCCTAAAAGATGGCGAAAACCGCATTAAAATCCGTTGCTTGGTTTAGGAGGAGATAGCGGCCAAACATACAAACAGACAGAATTAGCGACTTGGATTTATATATGTTACGGCTAATACCCGAAGTGCGGCTACACCTAGTTTTAGCCGGTTAGAAGTGTTTTTTATATGGAAAACTGTAAAAAAAAAATTAATCCTATGTATATAAAAACTGGCTTCAATCATGAGTCGACCGAGTCCCGCTATGCGGGACTCCTTTTTTTGAGAGGTATCAAAAAAGTAACCTAACTAACCTAACCTATTGATGTTCTAACCGGCTAAAACTAGGTGTAGCCGCACTTCGGGTATTAGCCGTAACATATATACTATGTAATGATTTAAAATCGCCAGCACACCGCCCCCTCCCCGCCTCACCGGCTACCCCGGGACCACCTTATATCTTATTCAGAAGTCTTCACACGCTGCAGTTACGAAGCCACCTCGGCGCTTACAAGAAACAGCGGGTTGAAGGATAAATACGAAATGTTCGGCTTATTTGCAACCTAGAAAGATATTTAAACAAAAAATTTAAAATACGAAATATGTGGCAGCCTAGAAAGATTTTTTTACAAAAAATCTAAGCTGTTAAATAGATAGAAAGAATAACGGTATTTTTGGTTAAGTGTGAGAGGTAGATTGTTTACTCAATGTTTGACACATAAGTTATAATTATAACTTACTTCCTAAGTAACATGTTCGATAACGGAAAACATATTTTTTTTACAAATCTTAGATAATCAGTTTTACTGAATTAACAATTTAATGTAACTTCATAGATTTACGCGATCATTACTTGAAATTAAACTCATTTTAAAGATTTTTATGGAATTGCAAATAAAGAGATGGAATGGAATATGGAATTGTAAATAAGAAAAATTGCATAAGTATAAAATATACCGTCTTGCTCCATAGGTTGTTATAACCTTTCCCTCATATTTAACAAACAAACATCTTTCAATATTTCCTTTCCCACTGGCTCATCGTGGAATTTTAAATAAAATACAGAAGCGGGCAAGTTAAGATATAAGGATTATAATAAAACAATATTAATTAACAGTGATCCGGTTCAGTAACTCCTTTGTTATTGTAAACACGTTTTGGCGAATCAGCCATGTGCTCAGTCAGGGTTGCCTACTTGATTTTTTTAGTGCAATTTCATCAAAGAGAAAAGTATGTTTCTAATATTATTTTAGTGGTAATCTTAAATCAAAAAATACTGTAATAATAATTAAAATTACTACACGATAATGTGAGAGACAAAATCTCAATGAGTTCAGATATTTTGGAGAACAGTATAATAGTAGGTATAGGTACATTTTAGAAAAGTTAAGTGTAATCTAACTACCTCATTAAAATAATCTTACTTATACTATTTACCAATTACAAAAAGAATTACTTAAATATTTAACAGCCAAATAAGGTAAGGCTAGGTATTGCAACTTATAATTAGCCTATATTATTAAACAAAACAGCTAACCTACATAGTTCCTCTCACAATTCATAATAATTCCAACATGCAATTATGGTACGATTCAACCCTACGGTTTAATAACAAAGGAATGTGAGCGCGGCCGGCATTTCACAGCGAATTTGTTTAAATAATAATCAAATCGCATTTGTGTATGAGCAGCTTTTCATTTCCCTGGTTTTAATTAAATATTTTTATATTTCCAGCGATTATTAAATTCTATTCCGCTTGTACCAAATTCACTCATGTTTAGGTAAATATTGTTAGGGAACGCTCTAAGACGGACATAAGAAAATATGGTAAGAGGATAAGCTAAGCCATCACGTGTTTATAAAATGAGCGATTGAGCTGTTATCCACCACGTGACAGAGGCTGATTTTTTTTATGTATTTTGTTTAACTAGCGACCCGCGCACGCTTCGCAATGGTGTAATTTTGGCCGACTTGCTCACGAAACATTGAATTTTAGCTAACTTAAAAAAACTTTTTATGATTTCTTTATTTACAAATTTAAATGAATAATATCCCTTAAAGACGGCGAAAATCGTATTAAAATCTGTTGTGTGGCTTAGGAGAAGATAGCGGACAAACATACAAACAAACACAATTAGCGACTTCGATTTATACTATGTAATGATGATGTAGTAACAAATAATTAATCTAATGACAGTTCAAAAAAAAAGTTAGGTATGGAGGAAGCTATAATTTCTCTATAAGTTAAATATAGTTAACTTAGATATATTAAAGTTTAAATGGTTGGTATTTCGTATATTTTCTTAACTTCCATCCTGTATGAAAAAAAATCTCTAAAAACTTTTACAACATTTTAATAATTTTCCGAAACCGCACACAATAATTTATAACTTGACAAGTACGAAGCAATGTTCTAAATCGTACAGAATCTGTAAGTAAGCAAACGTTTATTGAAAAATCGTGGCGCGCAATCAATTTTGCTCCCCTGCTATTGTGTCCTATGGGCGTTCCTCATCTCAGTTAATAAATTCAAATTTATTCGCTGATCGGCCGCCTTCTTGCGTAACGCATTTAAAAAGTGATTAGAACTTAAATTGACACAATATGAACTTTTTGTCCCTACTGCGTGCGCGTAATCAAAAACTCGATTCAATTTCCATCAAAATACGCGGATAATTTGAATTTAAATACTCGTAAGTGTGTACAATTTGGCGGAATTATTAGATTAGCGTTTCGACGACTTTCGTGCTAAACGGGCGGACGTAGCAACGGTTAACGAAAATTACATTAAAAATATTACTCGGGAGTTCTTTGACATCACTTACAAACTTTAATACTTTTTAACTTAAATGTATTTCACTTTTTGTGAAAACGGTAACCTTTTCAATTCCCTAGCCTTATTAACTATCTAACTTAGGTCAATATTAAAGTCCTTATAGACGTCTTTATTTACCATCAAGTTCCATCCAAGCTCGTTTACATCTTAATGCTTTTAAATTACATTCTTAAAAAGCATCCCGATGGTGGAGGCGAAGCGTGCATTATATACAATGAGAATCAAGATTAAATTTACATTGTTGCTTTTACCTCGTTGGTGAGGCCCCGTCTGTTATGACCATACCAGTAAGGTATTCATGAGAGCAAATGTTTCGTCCCGGGGGCGCTTATAGCGAAGAGCACAATTGTGGAAACGCGGAATCCACAGTGTGTGCGGAACGCTAAATTATGATAATTACGTTTTAGAATAACCCCCCCGAAGTAATAAGTGCAAGCTAGACGGAAAGCACACATTCGGGTTCGCAGCTTTCCTGTAATTGGTTTTGGGGAGGTGTAGTTATCAAACGTGGGTGGTTGTGGTCTTGGTCAGACTGGATACTTAGCATTTTTGAACATAATAGTTGGTGTGTTTCAATTATAGCAGCCTACTAGAGTATGGGGAATCTTAATGCGATATTTATTTGCGTTCCTGGATAGCCTGCAACATATTTTGTTTGCCTTACTAATAAATAATTAATATAAACATCTTAACTCCTCGTCCTCCTAGTTTCCACATCAGCTACGATGCCCCACGGCCTTGTTCCGAGTCCCGCTAAGCTGTCACTCAGTAGAACGCGCCCCAAGTGACCGCCGCCGCTTGAAGGGTTATCCGCGTTGACCACCCAACCAAGTGTTGGATCTGACACCTCTCACTTGAGGGTTAATAGTTCGGGAGATTGTTTGCTTTTAAACTTGTTTGATGGAGGTGAAGTGTTTGGTAGTTGGGCGATTGTGAGATTGAAAATTTCAAAGTTTGTGTAGTTCGTTTAATTCTAATTAGATAAGCCAATCATTTAATATTGAAGTTGATAAATTCAAAACTTTTTTGATTTTACACCTATCGGTATATTAACCATTTTAAGTATTTAAAATCTTAGTTACTATGTAAGCAAAAACCGAATCATTTATCTTCGTAAACATCACTGATAGTTCACGAACAGAAGTTGTACACCAAGTTAAACTTACACCATTTCAATTAGGCAACGTTGCACAACAACGACCAATAAAATTTCGTCAAATTGGCATCGTCGCACGTAAATTAACCAATAAAATGTCTTCAAAACTGCACACTGGCACAACATCGGGTAATAGGAAACTTGGAAAATAGCGAACCGGTCGGTCCGTAGAAATTTTTACGACCAAAGAAAACTAGTTTTTATGAGCGCAGTTTTTATTGAGTACAGAAATGCAACCGAGAGTTATTACGTCTTGAAAGTTGGGTACAGTCAGCTAGCAACATAGTCTAAAAAATAAAATGAAATTCCAGAAAATTTAGGGTTTTTTTTAATGGTTTGCATGTAATAGTGTTACTTAGCCTCTTTCATGCTATCTTTCTCTACTTTTTGCTGTTGCCTTAGATGCTAGAAACTTCTTTTTATCTAAGGCCACAGAGGTGAAGTAGCCCTCGGACCCTCCATTATTTACTACTAAAAAAAGTTTAATTTATTTAACATGTAGTCACAATTTTTACATTTGCTACAGACCATCCCGTTTAATACGGTAACAAATCGCATGTGTAATGACCAATGACGAGGCTGTTCCTTAATGCTTAAAACTATACTTACAGAGAAGCATATGATAAGAAAATATATGCAAAGTCCAAATATATCCAAGCGTATCTTTTAATGATAAGAGCCTTCCTTGTTGCACACCTAACTCGCTAACTCAAAGTCTAGACTTGCCTATCTTATCACCGTGTCTTTATTGAGTCGAATTACGACCCACTATCACTTAGAATTCGTTCATAGAACATCAAGGCATATTATTCGGATTTGTTGGCATTCATTTTTTTGTAGCTTTGTGTACCGAGACTGTTAAGAAAACTTTTCAGTCATAATAACTGTGGGAAGGCGGTGGTTTTTATGCATTTTATACGGTACCCTATTAGCGTTATGTGGCCACTAGAACTGAATGATCCAAGGTTGAAGGTTATTTTTCAGTTTGTGATACTTTTTATGCTTACTTATCATAACAGGAGAAACTTTGGATTTTCTCAAAAATTTCACTAATATCAACACAGTTTTTATTTTTCATTAACTGCCTAACTTTCTCTTGCTTATACTACCTATAGGTATCTTTAATCTTGGTCCTCATTTAAAATCATTACGGTTTGATTTCAAAGAAATCGACACTTACCGAACTAGAACGGTACGGAGGGAAATAAGAGTTTGAAGCTTCTTTACTGCCGGTCAAAGCAGTGTTTGTAAAGGTCGCAAATAAAATATTTACACCAATTTTAAAATTTTACATCTAAATCGTGGCAACACCTACTAATAAATGAACAAATCTCTGATTACTTTACTAATGTGCACGAAGCCTGATTTGAATAAGGTAATCCGTTCATTGGAGCATTATTTACATAATCGCTCCGGGCTGATTTAATTTGTACTAGATAGAAAATAGCTTATTTGTTCACAGACAGTTTTGTAGAAGGCAGGAGATTTATTATCTTGTTTATTTTCTAAAATTTAAATAATTCAACGCATTGGAAATTATTCGACATCAAATGTTTATGCCCTGTTTTGAAATTACGAACCTCCACAAGTATCTTAGTATTTTAATATTATTTTCGTAACCAGCAGTTTCTAAGTAGGTTTTGCGTTGGCGCAATTGCCAATTAATTACAAATATATTTGTGCGTCGTTGAAAAGTTTTGTAAACCTGTTTAAAATTCTTACAATAATTTGAAATTCTGAAATGACCTAAAATTAAAAAAAACTTGAGTTATTCTATCAATTCATAGTAAAAATACGACTTTATGCCATGAAAGACTACAAAGTAACCCACAACAGACTTAACCAAAATAATCCTTAGCAAACTTAAATCTTCCGGGAAAACTCAGTCATTTACCTAAGTTAGTTTTCTCATCACATAATGACGAGTCATTAATTCGTATAAAGGAGGACTAATGAACAAACAGACACACTCGATCACTGGCTGGAGGGTCTAACACGTACTCATCTGGCCACTTGCGACCCTAAAGATTTAACCTCATTAATTGCAGTTATTCAAGGAACACTTGCTAAATTAGACGTGACAGTCTTTCAGAGCCATTTAGAAGGTATTACAAGTCTCGTTAACTTTAGATAAGGTATTATATTGGTTTGTATATTTAAAATTTTAGCCATTAAATAATCTTAAGTTTTATTATAAAAAACTAGATTTTGTTTTTACTCAAAACATTGAGATTCATAAAAGTCAACAAAGACTGATTTTTCCATTAAATTTTCTAGGTTTCTTACGAAAATATAGCTTTAAAGTTTAAACAAATTTATAATTCAAGTCCCCGTCTAATTCCAAAACTAATTATTCTACACAAAATTATCATTGATTTACCTCTAGAACCATTCACAACGCGGTGTCCAACTGCCATGCGATCTATCACAACTAACCATGAAACCGCGGCTTTACCACTACTTGCTAACAAGGTAGGACGAGCCAACTTGTACTGCAGCACCCTCGTCTTGCCTCTAAGACCTGCGTCATTGGTGGTCAAGATGCTGACCCTCCCGAGCTAATTGAAGTCAGTCTGCGGTGACTTCAGGCAGAGACTAATTAAAGAGTCAGTTTGACGTCTTGTAGATATTAATTAGATGGATATTGGCGTTCGTTTGTAGTTTCAAAAAAAAGTTTTAAAAATGAAAATACTTCAAAGGTAGTTGCCAATTAACAAATAAAAATATTACATAGGTAGTTGCCAATTAAAAAATAAAAATATTACATAGGTAGTTGCCAATTAACAATAAAAATATTTCATAGGTAGTTGCCAACGGCACCTTTTAAAATAATGACGATTGTCGAAACAGACAAAAGAAAAAAATATAACGTATATAAATAACTTAACAAAACTGTTTATTAATTAAAACAGTCATTTATTACCCATTCAGTTCAACTAAATATTTTCAAATCACCAAAATTCCGTTCGGAAAAATGCTAAACTGCTACAAACACCATTTGATTTCATAACCCGCGACAAATCGACACATTCTCACTGATGAGGCAATCGGCTGCATCCCTCCAACTCTTAAATATCATAAAAATCTAAATAAAAACACTTATTCGGGACGTTTCGAAGGGATTTCGAGTCGATATTGAAACTGGTTAGAGCCAGTTTGTATGAGTTTTGTCGAGAATGAAAGCTAGATGGGAGAGCTTCCGTAAGTTTGTTCTGTTATAAGGTTGTTTAGAGATTTTTATTAACTTTATATGTGGGTATTGTTCTTTTTAAGTTCCTTCGTGAAAAGGAGGGTTATGGGTTTGACGTAACATTATCTATTAAATTTAAGAGATAACTACGTGAAACCAACACATACATACAATATATTATCATACTATATTAAGCCTATATTCCTAGATACTATTCTAATGAAGTCGACATATGCACCAAATGTTGTTTAACTTTATAGAGTTGGCTTAGAAAAAGGTACATTCTACTCAAGCCTATTTGCCCCTAGAAACACATCTATACAAAAGGTTATTTTTTGTTTTTCCAAGTTTGCTTACTTTCTAAAACAATTATAGTTGTTGGAAAAACACTTATCCCTGATAGCCATATCCCAAGTTAAAAAAACCTATATACTTCATTAATGATATCATCATTACATAGTATAAATCCAAGTCGCTAATTGTGTCTGTTTGTATGTTTGTCCGCTAACTCCTTCAAAACCACTTGACGGATTTTAATTCGGTTTTAACCATCTTTTAGGTATTTTTTTCATTTAAATTTGTAGTTAAAGAACATTAGAAAAAAGTATTTTTAAGTTAGCCAAAATTCAACATGCCGGGAACAAGTCGCTCATAATTACACCATTGCGAAGCGTGGGCGGGTCGCTAGTTTGTTTATAAATTAAAATAAAGTCCTATTGGGAGTAAACAAACTAAATCTGTGCCAAAACGATTCAAAACCGGAGAAACATGGCGTATCGCCAAAACGTCTAATCCGCACAATATTACTTAAATACTGGAACTTACTGCTCAAAATGACTGCCAATAAAATGAAACCGACGTGTAATATGAATTAAATTATGAATAAATTCGCAATTGCGGCGGAATTGCCGCTTTGTATAGATGTGATTGCAGGTGACTTCCTTATTTGGCTGTAGAGGTGTGGTTGCATAGAAGCGGAGCGATATTAAAAACGTGTAGGTACCAGGATTCTCCGAAATAATGTAGAGGGAGGAAAATTTCTTATTTTCTAATACCCTGTACAAAATCAGTAATTAAATCAAAATCAAAATTATTTTATTCATCATAGATATGTAACATATACTTAATGAAAGTCAATGTAACAAACTTCGACTTTACCTAACCGTAGACCGAGAGAAAAAGCCGGCGGATAAAACTCCCAGCAGTCTTTTCGGAAATTATACAATCATAATTTAGAATTTAAAACGTTTAATTCAGTGAAAATATAAATTATTTTCTCGTACCTGCCCGCTCAACACTATAAAAGTTAAAAAAATATTAAAGTGTTAGTATGAACTAATTAAGGAAACATCCCGCACCACAATTCGGAACCAGAGTAGACCGTTTCCCGAAGGCGGCACCTGATCACAGGTATGACGTGTCATCAAGCCATCGTCTTACTCAACCATATTAGAGGGAATTGGGTGACCCGTTATACACAACGCCACCGCCCCAGTAACTTTCGAGGCGAGCATGACTACTCTGGGCATATAAGGGTATAATAGAAATTTATAAGAAAGTGTGCCTATACTATCGTAGCTAATAATTTGTAAAATTTACGAGTATGTTCGCGGAAGTGTAATACAAGCGGCTAAATAGGTACATGTAACTAAACCCTCAAAATAAAAACCTGCTCGACACTCAATGTGGTAAGTGCTCAAGTTAAAAGCCGGTAAAAGACGCAACAAGAACAAACCCCTTCCCTTTTCCTGGAGGTAATTTTTCCTAATCCTCAATCAGTCGTTTATTTGGTGTAGGTGAAGATTCTTAACGTAATTTCACCTCTAGTGCGAGCAAACAGACTGAAAAAGAGTAGCTTCATGTTAATTAGTCTGTGGTGTAAAAACGGAAGGGTAAATATGCCTTGTTGCAAAGGGTTAGAGTCTTTTTTTGAGTTGTGATGGCGAGAATTCTCAGGAAAGTGTGTTGGGGCTGTTTCTTAGGAGTTCTAAGGATGTTATCCTATATCACACAAATTGAACGACTTTTTCTAGACGATAGCTGCGGAAATACTTTTGGGAACCTACTTAGTTCCGCATGATGAAAAGCTGTAATGTAATACGTAAGCGTAAAAACTTAACAAAGTATGAACTTTACTATTACCTTATTTTCTAAGAGTGAATTATTTTGAAATATCTAGGTACCTATATA
The DNA here is from genome assembly GCA_916618145.1 of Emmelina monodactyla. Lineage (NCBI taxonomy): Eukaryota > Metazoa > Arthropoda > Insecta > Lepidoptera > Pterophoridae > Emmelina > Emmelina monodactyla. The sequence continues at coordinate 3,530,129 of OU745300.1, forward strand.
TTATCTAATCTAACAACTTAACTCTAAATCATAATCATATAAAATTACTTTTTGTGAATAAATAGCCTATGCGTGACTGGGAAGTTATCGCTTTTACATAAAATGCAAATTTTCCTAAAATGAACGATTGGAAATGAACATGCTTAAGTAAACGATCACCTTATGAGCGGGACTTTTGCTAAAAAGTAAGAAAAAGAAGGTTCTTTATAAATCGAGACGTGATATAACGGTTTACATAGAACCTGCCCTTTTTGCCTCTTGAATCCCTAATCGCTGCAACCCTTCCTCTGCTTGCATCTCTTTGTTAAACGACGACCGTAAAGACACACTGACTAATTAGCAGAGAACATTTGAATTTTATCTTTCTTCGCTGTTTTGAGTTACACAGTGCAAAGAGGTTTTTAACGAATCACAGTTCGTGGGGAAAACAGAGGAATAAGCTGCTTTGAGTTTCGGGTTTTTGAGTGTTGAAAGCATACTCGTAGCTGGCGAAATTAGCTCGCTACAACTGGAGAGAAGGTCATGAATGTTTTCTAAGAGAGGATATGAAATATTGGATTGTAAAGCTGTCTTAAAAAAAACTAAGAAATTAAATCTAAAACCTAATTATGATTTTTTATGTGTAACTTTTATCTACCAACCCGCACCGGGCCAGCGTGGTGGATAACGGCTCAAAGCGTCACGCTATCCGAGAAGGAGGCCTGTGCTCAACTATTGGGACATATAAAGTAACGTAAATGCTCCTATTAACGACCTACTAAAATTTGTACTCTATTACCGACCTATTTTTTCAATCACTCATATTAGACTTAATATAGATTCCATAAAAAAATTAACTTAAAAATTTGGTTGGTAGTTTTAGTGGTCAACAAACAGAGTAAATTTGTCTTGTCTAAATAACCAATGTTAGCAATAATTTGACATTAAATGAGTGCCGCTCGACACCGACGCACTTTCCATAGTGACGCGTCTCCAGCCTCGTAAGCACACCGAAATATTACTTAAGGTAAATAACAAACTTAAAGTTGATTTATCTGCTTGCTATCACATAAAAACTATAATACATATATTCGTTTTCGAAATATCATTGAATTTAAACATTTTTGTTGGTTTTTTTGGCATAAAATCATATCTTAATGAAGGGCGGTAATAGGATCCAAATTTCATAACTTAACTCTATTAACGATCCGTGGCGTTTTTAGAAGTTTGTAATTTTCATATTTGATTCTATTACCGACTCACAGCTGAAAAGAAATAACAAGAACCATTTTTATAGAAACATGTAACCGCATAGGCGCAAGCACTATACCTCTGCTAAACTAGAAGCTGCGCTGCTAGCTGTAAATGAAGGAAGCAGGATATACTAAGCTTGAAGACCTATGGCATACCGAGAAAAACTACCATGACAAGACAAATAATAAATATACAAATGAACATTGTGGAAAACAATATTGTTCAACGAAGGACGACGAAAAAAGACTTATAGACTGGATTTTCTATGTCGGAAAGTCAGGTTTTCCTGTAACAAAAGACCAACTGTTAGAAACAATTGCAAAATTGGGGGAAAACTTAGAGCGCTCTTATCCTTTCAATTATGGTATTCCAGGGAGAGGATGGTATCTTAAGGTTATATCTAGGCATCCTACCATTTCAAGGCGAATTGAATTAGCCTACAAGCCGATTTTAATTGCAATGGGACGGGATTCTTTTTATGTCCAAAGAAAAACAGGTTTTCGTCCGAAAGGGCAGCAAGGAAGTATATTATGTACGACTAGTGAACGCCCGCGACTCCGTTCGCGTGGAAGTCGGTTTCCCGTGGGGATGAAAAGTTTTCCCGCGGTAAAAAGTACCCTATGTGTTATTCTAATGTATAACCTATATTACTGTGAAGTTTCATCCCGTCCTGTAGTTTTTACGTGAAAAAGTAACATCCTCACATACTCACAATATTTTACTTTTATAATATTAGTAGGATTGTAATATTAAGATGTTGATTTTAAAACTGTAATAATGTCTTAATATACTTTTAACTGCATTTTTTTTATTTTTTCGTTTAGATGAAGGGGCAATTTTTATGGGTCGGTAATAGAATCAGAAAAAACGGTAATAGAATCAAACCACATCTTTAGGTCGGTAATAGAATCAATTGCTCTTTCGGATTAAACAATTATTAATTAATAATTACTGTGTAATAAAATACTAAATTGAAGTACCGAATCCAACAGAACACTTTACAAAGATTGATATTAAATAAAAACACCTTAACTAACCTATCAGTATCTATCTATTTACTCAAAGTTATTCCTAAGACAGCTTAAAGGGGCGGTAATAGGAGCATTTACGTTATATTATTCTTATTTTAATGTGTAATTTAATTTTATTCTAAAACAACTACTTTGTTTATTGATAACCTGATACTAAAAAGTCAATTCCAATGGCATTTTCGAGTATTTATATCTTATACTACAGCCGCAATAACAATAGAAACCGTATTTCCCTTTAATATCAGACAAGAAATTGCGCAGACCTTTGATAAAATGCCGTCTGACCTCAGAGGCTATTCATATTACAGTGCCCACCTATTTCATGTGATAGATATGCAAATATATCGAAGCCGTATGCCGAAAATAGCCATTCCATTCGAGCAAACGGACCGAAGAGTTTTAAATATTCCATGTGTGGTCAAGCGAAAAAACTACAAAGAAAATGTATTACCAATCTTTTATTGGAATTCTGCAGGGTTTTATCTACGTCTGTTTTGCGAGGATGGAAAGTGGTCAGCCCATGATATACGTAAAAGGGTGACGTAGATATTTTATCATTGTTTGCTTTAAAAAATTGTATGAGTCGCTTGAGACGGTATTTTTTTCATACAAATAATTACTAGGAAACCGAGCCAATGAAAGCGATGGTATTTAAAACAAGATCGCACCCACTCAAGAACTGACACCTTGATCAAAGACATCTTTTCAAGAATAAATTCCCGATAAAATTCTCACTTTCTTACTAATTAGCATCCTTTGAAGACATAAGACAGTGCCACTTCAATCAAGTATTTTCCGTAATCGCATAACCCTTTCTCGGGTGTCACTTTACTACCTTCTTTTCTGTCAATTACAGACTCTTGCGAAAGGGGTCGTTAATTGAAATAAATATTTACGCAAACAATTTTAAGATACTTGTCTTTGCTTGCTCTCAATTAGCAAAGAAAAGCGGTACTTTACATATTTTCGCGTTAATCGTGTTTGATGGGCGTGAAATACGCCGCACTGATTTCTTGAATGGCTTTAATTTATAAATTAAATAAGCGCTTAATGCGTTCATTCCTTACATTTTCCATTTCAGTTCAACAAACTCAGGTATTATTTTTCGGCTATGAAATTTTATTTACTAAGTCAGTTTTGGAATAAGGATTTTCTATTTGCGTTTATCCGAAGCAAGTGGAGCAATTGAGCGCCACTAATGGTATGGTTCGTACAATTGAAATTGTTCGGTGGAAAATCGAGCGATGTGTATGCATCACGTCGAATCCAGTGGCTGATCGGAGATGTCTGCAAGCTCAATACCATTAGTAGGTACGTTGCTTTCATTCATTTCTTATACGGGTCTGTTTTCTAACTGCCGAAATAGCTGTATAGATATTGAAAGGGAATGGCCGTGGGTATTGTCTAGTGGGAGTGTTAGATGAAACGTGACGTTGGAAGACATCCTTATAATTAGATAATACATGATGGTTTTTGGAAATTATAGACTAATTATGAAAACTAAAAATTAGTATGACACTTCATATTTTGATGTTAAGTCATATTAGAATACTGAATAGTTACTTATGCCATATTTGTTAACCATAAGTACCTAGTAGAAAAATGATATATTATCGAATCGTTGAGCTTGCTGTGAAAATATGTAATCTATCCGAAGTATCCAAGCCGAACACTAGTCTAATAATAGTAGTTGAATAAATAAAAATATCTCAATATCACCTTCGCCATCACAAAATGGACGTAGCAAGTACCAGGGTCACATAAGCTCGCAGGCGTCCGACGCAAGTGTTAGGAACGACCACTAGTCGGGGTTTACGGTTATTTGAGTGGGCTCAGACGCTAACGTCCTAATTTATAACATTAATACAGAGGACATGATTGCCTGGTAGCCACAGTAATGGCGGTCCTGTCGCGATATTAGGAGCTCAGTGACAATGACAATGCGACACTTCAACTGCAATATGGTTGTGACAGCGGAGTTATATCTAAGGATAAACGTGCTAGAGGGTTATGAAAAATAATATTAAAAGAAAACTGGCGACTCACGAGCGGTCTTTGTTCTTAACAAACTTTAATAAAGTTGTTTTATTTGTGATATGAGATTTCGGTAGTGAAAGATATATTTCTTGGTTTCGGTATGTAGGCAGGGACACCATTATTATATTTAGAGCTAATTTTGCATTTAATGAAAGTATATCAAATATTGATGGCAAAAAAAAGAAATATAAGCCTAAGTACTAACAAAAAAAAAGAGTTCAAAAGTAATAAAAATATTTGTGAAACACTCGTAAATATCCGAGTAAAAAATACATTTTTCATGAAACTAAAAGTTTTGTAACATTAATAAAAGCTTTGGAAAATCCCAGACCGAGATTTAAAATGCAAAAGCATTGTGAAATTAAAATTTGTCGCGTCATCTAAAGTCCCGTAGGAATCGTTAATATTGCTTACGAATCTGAAAATTGTGAAATTACATCTTGCAATGTTCAACATTTATACATGAAGATTTATTTAGAACTACAAAACTTATCTTCATGTCACCGATATTAAACCTATTTAACTTTGTCCTTAGTAATAGTTACAAAGAATATTATTGTTTTCAAAAATCAACTAAAAATTAGTTTTTGTACTTACAGAAGTAGATTTAAATCAGAAATACCCACAATTTACTCTAAATTTTCTAAGCTTTTCCCTCTCCGGCCCAAAGTGAAACGCACAAAGTCTCTTCGACCTTAACCGTCAGTTTTATCAAAATTAACTCTTCATTCGCACCGATAAATTCAGCGTAACGATTAAAACAAGTGACAAACATCTCTATAAATTACAATTTCACTTGACGTGGGTACTTACAAGTTTCAGTGTTTCAGGCGATGAGTCACGCCGTTTATACTGAGTCAGTCATTGGAAGACCTTGAAGGTTGAGTCATCGAAAATGATTTTATTTTCTTGTTTCTTTCGTGTTATACCTAGTGATAGGTTTATTTTTAATAAACCTTTGAGTCGAATGTTTGTAATTTTTTTTCCGTAATTCGTGTAAAATAAAATATCAAATAATTTAAAAGTGAGTAAGGGATAGACAAGGGTTTTCTGCCAGAAGGTTTGTTTGTTTGTAGCTATTGACGCTGATGTAACTAAACAAAAGATGAATCAACCCTCTCTACTCGTTTCCATTTCAATCACCGTCAACGATAATATTTGTATGTATGACGAGTAATTAGACCAAACACTTCTTCAAACCATTTGTCTATGAAAAACAAAACGAAATGAAGTAGGTAATATTAGTTTTGGTGCAACGGAACTTAGTTAGAAAGATAGAGAAAAAGAGGCGTTCCGAAAACTTTTAAAAAACGTAATTATAAGGACAAGTAAAGTTTAACGTAGGGTAGTGGAAATATATAAGGTTTTCATAGCAGAACGAACGGAGGGATGGTTCGAATAACTTATACAATGCGTCTGAAATCTTGTATAACTGCCTGACATACCGGCTGTTCAATTCAAGGCGAACGTCTGCGGTTGGCCTCTCGTATTCAAGAACGGTGTCTAATAGACATTTGTAAAACATATTAAATAATTAAATATTATTGTGAATGACTATAAAATAATGGAAACTACAACTTTTCTCAAACTCAATCAAGGTAAGGAGTTAACCTACGTTTTGTGTCATCATGTTCTTCCTAATCGTATGACAAGAGGATTGTCTTCACTTCGGTATTCGGCCTCGGTCCCTATATTTGTATAATTTCTACTATTAAATTAAATAATTTCAATTTACACAGGTCATCATCATCAAAAAACGTAAAATATTACATAAGCAGCATCAAAGAAAATTGATTATGCCAATGAACGTCAATGACGTTAGAAGCAACTCAGGAAAACGATCTTTAATACGAGGTACTGTCTATAGATTCGGGCTCGAAGCTTGGACAGCATCTTCTAAGAGAATTCTCTCAGTGATCTGAATGAACGCGCCTGAGTTAAGGAATCTTTATGAATGTTTCTAGATGCTTCTATAGAAGGTACTAAGTAAGATAACTAGCGTCTTATTTACTACCAAATTCACTTATCAATGGCTTAAAAGATCTTTAAGATTTATGGGTTTAAAAACAAAAGCTACAAGAAGTTCAACCGGAAGAAGTTTTTACGCTACTTCGGCATTATTAAACGAAAGAGTTCAGAGTCAAAATTTTAAATTTGTAGAAGGCTTATCTTATATTTTTTCAGCAAGTAGGTGTTAAAAAAGGTTTGTAGTTGCGACGATACAAAGGGTTTAGTAAGGAGTTAGGTAAAAGCTAAATCATAAGCTTCATGATATTGATGATGATAACATTATGTATGTAGTGGGACTGTCCCTACGAGATTTTATTAAGTTTTTATCAAAGGTGTTTCTCCTTTTCTACCTCGATCCAGTGCTTCCCAAGGTTGGACTGATAATGTAGTTGTATATTTTTCCAAATAGTGTATTTGCATTCCAAATTTTGCTAATGAAAAACTGATATTTTGTTTTTTTTAATAAAAATCTTTATATTTTTTTATAATTTAGGTAAATCTTTGCAGATACAAATAACTATTCAGCAAATATTCAGTGCCTTCGTTTTTTTTTAACTTTAGCAGCAACCATTAAAACAGTAATCCGTTTAACTGTTTGGTTTTGTGTGATGAAAATGAGGTGCCTTTGTGGGTAGGTAGGTGGACGTACATTTTATACACACATTTTATATTTTTACTATTACCTATCAATATAAAATATAGGTATCCACAGGTTCAAAGCAAGGTCGACGTTCGATGTTCATGGATTACTACTAGCTCATACATAAATAAAGACTCTTATTGGGTACTAGTGGCCGCTCGCGACTCCGTTCGCGTAGAAATCGGTTTCCCGTGGGAATGCGAAGTTTTCCCGCGGTAAAAAGGTCCCTTAATTCTTTATTACATATATTTTGGTATCTAAAACCGTTTTCGCAGTGCACGCAACAGAAGCCCTCAAGGATGAATAATTTACCCCGTTTTTTATATATTTTCCATTATTTCTTCGCTCCTAATAGTTGCAGCGTAATGTTATAAAGCCTAAAGCCTGCCTCGATAAATGGTGTATTCAACACAAAAAGAATTTTTAAATTCGAAACAGTAGTTCCTGAGATTAGCGCGTTCAAACAAACAAACAAACTCTTCAGCTTTATAATTAGTATAGGGTAAAAGTGGGATAGACGCCCTTGGAGGATAGACGCCGCACCTTAAAAAAAGAGAATTTAAAACCAAATTCACGCTCTAGTACCAAGTTTCTCGAACAGATCTCGCCCCCACAGCTCAGTCCGCGCACGCGCTTCGACAGGACTGCACGTGTCGCCGCTTGAGTTAAAAAAACGTTGCAAAATTTTATCGCGCTTGCATGATTCTTGTGACAGTGACATTTTGACGTGTTCAGAACTTTCGTTTTCGAAGGTAAGTTTTAAGTGTGTATTGTTATTTAAATAGTATGTATCATTTATATTTATGGTGTGTTTATAAAATTACGAAATTATTTAAGTATTTTTATTTATTTGCTGGGGCGTCTATCCCTACTAAAAAGGATAGAGGCCCCACTATTGACTGAGTATAGACGCCCTTAGAGGCATATATCCTCTATGACTTATTTACAGGTACTTAGGCTATAGGTAAGATTTTTTTAGTTAATATGCAATTTGTAGGAAAATTGACTTTCCAGTTTATTTATGAGCTGTTTATACCTTTTCATGTCGTACTTCACTGTACTTGTAAAAAATAATGCAGCGTATCACCTAATTTCATTTTTTATTTTAGACAAAATGCCACGAAAATTTAAAAGGAAAATAGGGGCACCCGTTCGTGCTGCTTGGTCTGAAGAAGCCCTTTGCAAAGCTTTCGGGGAAATGGATAAAGGCCAAGTCGGTATAAATGAAATATCTCGTCGTTATGGTATTCCATCTCGAACTTTGAGGAGGCGATATGCTAAAAAAAACTGTGAAAAACTTACTTTGGGTAAGTAATAGAGGAATTAATTGCCCTAATCAAATTCAATTTAGGCACTGTCTTCTTAGTTTGTTTTTTCATACTTGTCCTTTTTGAATCGTCAGTTTTTTTTCTGTACCTACCTATTATTTTTTTCTTTTTCAGGAAAACATCCCACACTGGACTTTGATAACGAAAACAAGATTGCAACGCAACTAAGACTGCAAATAAACATTTTATTTAATTTTCTACGATTTTTTTTTATTACGGAGGCATCTATCCTATTGTAGGGCGTCTATACTCATGTCGAAATTTTGCCAGGGGCAACTACCCCATACAGTAGGCGTCTATCCTCAAACAATAAGTTTTATTAAGAGCCGAATATCTACAAATCTACGGTATGCATTGAATAATGATATGAGTAGATAGTAAGTATAAGGACTATAGTTGTTACAAATAGTTAACTCACTCGAATAATGCTTTAAAAAACAAAGTTATAGTCAGCTTACAAAAAGTGGGGCATCTATCCCACTTTTACCCTAGATCTAAGTAAAGGCATAATCTATTTGCACGTTAAATTAAATGTTTGAAGGCAGCATAGCATTTTTGTTAGACTTGTAACAACATTTTACTAAGTTTCGGACACCTTCAAAATATTTTAAAATACAATAGACCGACACTTAAAATTCTTGTGAAAATCCGAATTTCGTTGTCTAAAAACTAACAAAGAAAATTTTAAAATAGCTTATTATAATTCCCTCGCCGATAATTTTATTCTACCCACGCTTAATATATTTATATTTTTAAAACAAATATTTTCACAGTAATTATAAAGTTTAATCTGTCCCCAAACAAAATGATTATTGTTTATTTACGGAGATAAAACCCGACTTTATCGAGTTTCTTTGTTCTTTAGAAAAATGTTGGCATTTTGTTTGCTGAGAAACAAAAGAGTAGGTAAGGATACGTAAGGGTATGGTTACATACAAAGAAATAAAAATAATAAACAATGGAATTTAATAAGTTTCTTTAATATGCGCGACTATATCATAATTATAGAGAAGGTATCATTCGTTTGAAATTATATGAAATATGACGAAAAAATTATTTCATGGTAATTTGCATTTGGTTTAAAACTGACGGAACTGTTACCATTAGCCCTGTTCAAATCGGTTGCGATCTATAAAACTTGTCATATTTAATTTAATGTTAATTGCAGGGATATTTAAGTATTAATACTTTAGTGGCAACTGAGCTGCAAGCGGCAGCAGACTCTATCTTATATCTATTTTCCTCTGTTACATTTGCGCGCACTCGTGAAATATTAGAAACAATATTTTGACATGTAAACGTATCTTTAGTAATATGCCCTAAGTGCGGGTAACATATATAAAAATGAAGAAACTGAAATAACATGCTGTTACAATTTGTACGTACGTGGTATGTTTTCTGTTTACAATTTGTGAAACCTTTGAGTTCGTTAGAAAACATGGTACGCGTGCTTTCTGGCTGTTTGGATCATTTTATTCCATGTCTGTGAGGGTAGTTTGTTTTCTCCAACAGATGTTGTAAATAAGACAAAATGCTACTTAAGTTTTCTGTTAAAGTTAAATAAAATATAGCTATCATCAACGTTTTTATTACTTTCAGTAACATATTTTAACTAGTATTTATGGTTAAAACTGAAACTAAGGTTTAAAAAGCAGTTTATGAATAAGTGTCACTATCGATTTAAGTTCAATCTTCAATTAATGAAATCTAATAAAAGCCATATGCGAGCTTATTTAAATTTAACTTACCGAGCGAGTTTAGTTGTAAATTAGCATACTCGCTTCGTTCTCCAATCAAAGAGCTTCTAAAACGAGTCTGCGGCACCAGGAGTGCATAACTCTTGAAAAGGCTTCAAGCACCAATTCCCATTAGACTCTGTATGAAAATGCTGGTTCTATACAAAATGAGCAACGAACGTGAACGACATTAGGCAATAATTCCTGCATTCGTCTGCAAACTTGGTACTTATGGGGCCAACTACTCAAAAGGCTGGAGGTTCTGCCAATTTTTAAATAACAAAAATTTCTTCGTGAAATTCTTTTTAGATTCGTGTTTAGTTACCTCGTTTATTTAAAGCAAGTTTAAATAATAACAGACGTTAACGACCTATCGGGCTTTCATTATTACAATTTAAATGGAAATATTAGAAAACCGATCCTTAAAACGATTCGCTGAAAAAAGCAAGTGTAAACCCGGAGTTGTGAAGTAAAAAACAAATTATAGGAGTTGCTTTCGGAATTCTTAGAAATGTTCAGACATTGATTGACTGACTGGAAATCAACAACTAATTGAGTTTGTGAAAGTAAAGTTATAAAAATACAGTAAGAAATGTTAACAGTTTTTTCTGTATTTCATTTTATTACTTTACATTTGTGCAGAAAAAATGGAGTAAAGATAATGTATTCACAAGCCTTTTTTTTTGTAAAGTGATTTGCTATGTTTGATGGGAAGTACTATACAATACTACTATACAATAAACCAACTATGAACTAGCTTTGAGATATGCCTTGGCTTGAAGAGGACCAAACAATAACAACAATAATGAGATACGGAAATTCTTATTTACCTAATCAATATCAAAACCTTAGGTTACCTTATTCCTTAGGTTCATTGTATACTAAACGAACTTTAATACATTAATTTTAGGTAATATAATATCACCTATTTCCCGTAACCAATCAATCACTAAAACCGTAAACAGTAATTTATTAACCAACAAAGTCTACTGAAGCAAATTGTCCAACAATAATTTGATTCTGCGAAAGTCTGGCTTCAAAAATACGATTTATATAATTTTCCAGGACGTACGTACATTAATACCTACAAAGTCACTTCTCTACGCTGTTTTACCAGCTGGCAAAGTTCAGTTGGCTCATATTTACTTTTAAATTGACTGCCATCATTATCAAGTTGCTTATTAGTAGAGGGTGAAGTTAAATACTGAAATAACTTTAAATTTCGCAAACTTTGCTTGACTTTAAAAGTAGCAGGCTTCGGGTCCGTTTAATCGAGAGAAGTATATAAAACTAGACAAGTTTATGTTGTAAGTTGTCTGTTTTTGTTGTAAGTAGCAATTTTTTATTTTGCCCTTAATTTTGTTTAATGTTTTATTGGTGCCCATAATTTGCCCATAATTTGGACAAACAGGTTAAGGTTTAGGTCAGGCTACAGTCATAGCATAAATGTCTTAGTACTTACTCTACAAATATGCCAATGTAAGTATTATATCACACAACTTGAAAATAACTTTTTTTATCTTCTTAAAGAAGGCATATATGTTCAGCATTGGATAAAATATATTCATATCACAAAGAAAAACAGTAAATAAACATTCGTTAAAGAAATGAGAAGCACCCGCCGAGCTTCTTTGGTCACGAATGCCCTTCAACTCAATAACAGCTAAACGAAGGAAATTGAATTAAACCAAACGAAATATTAAATTGTCATTTCATTTACGACAATGTGATTTTTACTTAATGTAATATTTTCTGGCGGCGCTTCGGTATTTGGAGTTACTGACTTGTAAATATGGAATATCAAATACAATTTTGTTAATAAAAAAACATTGATTTTGGCTTGATTTGGTGAAACTTATTTAATCTTTATATTAAAGTTTAACTGTAATATAGTTTTGTGCATATTAGGTACTCTTAACCGTTTGAACTAACCATGCCTCAATATTTACTTAGCATAAATTCTACTATTTGTTTCCGGTTAATATAATTATGCATCGGCAAGGGACTACGCGTTAAAAATAGTGCCAAAATTGTTGGTTACAAAAACTACAAACATTTATACAAAGTTCTAACTACATTTGACATTTGAAAAAAGTTACAAAAGCTAAATACAACAAGATAACATATTTAACACCACAAAAGAACCTTTGCCGTTTTTCAAGGCGTTTGTGCTCGACTGTACGTACGTACTTGTGTGCTTTGTGTATTTTCTTTGTGACTGTTCGCAGACGTAAATATCTGGAATTGGACAACAAAGTGACAAGATGTAGACTGTAAGTTCTTTTGTACTTCAGAAGGTATTATTGTTACGTGTATGTAAGATAGCGTTATCTCGAGTTACTTAGCCTGAAGCGTTGATGGTTCTTTGTATAATGAGGTCTTTCTCTGTATAATATTAATGTAGATGATGTTATATTTGATTTTAAGTATTTCCTGATAAAAAGCGATTATGATCTGTATGACAATTATTTACAATAAAACTTTTTTTTTGTTTTTTTTTAATATTTTTTCTCAAAATCTTCCTTTAATAAAAAAACTTATTTCTTCTAATGTTTGATATTCTTGCAGTTTCTAGGCTTCATTGACGAGTTAGGAAGTTTTTCTTGTAAATACTTTATACAGTAAGGAATTACATCTTTATCAACATTATCACCCTTTTCTTTGGCGATTTCCTATTTAGTAAATTGCCTTGATTTCACTACAAAGTAAAAGATTATCTACAAAGTATTTAAAAATATATCCTATAACTGTATTTTTCTAATCTTAAATAACTAAACCAAACAAGATGCAAAGCTAACTAAGAATTACCAGTAATAACGCATTAAATTATATTACACAAAATTATGCTATTCAAGTATCCTTGCATTTGAAAAGCAAGTAAATTATAGTGTTGGGTTAATAAATAATAGGTATTAATTTATATAATGACTCTGTATCTAAAATATCAATTTCCAAAATCACCATTAGGTAACAAATTACCTTTACAACTTGATAGATCGCCAAACCTTATCTCTTTTTAAAACTGATGGACCGATTTTGATAAAACACTGCTGACAGCATAACCAGTGGGTAATCAGTCACGCTATATGAAGGTAGCAATTAACTTAATCGCGGCGTTAAAATTAATTCATAGCAGTAATAACGTGTTTGGTAAACTGTTTGTAAATTACTAGAATTACTAAATTGTAGACGAATCTATGAGTTATACCGTTTAATATAACTAGCAATAAGGTAAGTTAGGATTTCCTATTTATTAAATACAAGAGACCCAACAAAAATTTACACGGATGCAATTTTCGAAAAAAATATCTGAACATTTAATTTGGAAGTTCATCTTAAAACACAAATGTTTTGGCCCATCAGAAATATTGTCGGCGCCTATGGTTGTCTGGTTAAATGTTTTAGTTATTGAATATTGCTATTGCATACTTTAAATTACGATGTTTGTCTATAACGTAGTTGCAGGGTCAAGAAACTTCGCAATTAGCGGTAATCACGCATCGAAAAATAAAAATCTTATAACACACAGTAACACAACAAAAACAAACGCAATGAGACTACAGTGACGTGTAGAGTTTTAATTTCTCAAACCATATCGAGGAAATCGATTTTTAATGCATCCATAAAACTACTGCATGTTTATTCGGACCTGAGTATCTTTAATCCTTTGTCGAATATTATTCAAATACACTGCTCAAAAACCTTTTTTTAATCTAGAATTTTCTATTTAGTTGATTGATTTACCGAGCACTTAAAAAAATACTTCGTAAAAAGTACATTTACAATTTACATAGAATGACATTTAGGCTTCCCTATGGCAACAGAAATTATAAAATGTCGGAAAAAATCATCACACTAATTCAAAATAAACCTTTATTTGTTATTATTAACCTCGAAGGTTGTATAACTATTCATATTACAATAATTTCTTTTTTAAATTATTGATTTTGTCAGCATTAATTAAGTTTTAATGTAAAAGCTAGTCGCATTTTTTACAATTAGCTTAATTTCGCTGCGGAAATTTACTGTCACCGATATGTGTACAATCGACAAAATTCGCGATCGACCACTTAATGGCAAAACTTTGTACATCTATTTCACTAAAAACCAATTATTTATAATTATTTAATTAATGATTTCTTATCAGAAATCTAGCGGTTATACATTTGTATTAGGAATGATATGTAAAAGGCTTTTGATCACAATAGACATAAAGAAATGAACGACTGATGTGCTAGCTACTTTTTCCGAAACTTGATCAACCACAAACTTTGCTGACTATACCTGTTCAAAAAAGGTTGTATCAACGAAACGAAAATAAAAAACACTTTGTTGCCAACAAAAATAACACTGAAAGAGGCTAGACAGCACTATACCGCTAAATGTATGTAGCCCCATATTGATTTTACTTAAAAATAGAGGACCGTTCAGTCGAAAATAACCGTCGCAATTAGCAGGTTATAGCGGGAAGGTTACAGAGAAAGTACTGCCAAAACTGAAGTAGGAAATAAAAAGGAATTTTGAAATAAGAGCTACGAAGGTCTTCGTCTTGAAAGTGTTGTTTTGTTTTCTGTCTATAACGGTAAAATGATAACAACTCCATTTACGACCGTAGGTCTGTATAAAGTTCATGTTTTTTTTACAGAAAATGCTGCAGATAGGAAGAATGTGTGATTTTACGACGGAATAAAGTCACTTTTAAATTTAACATAAACCTAAAGTCTACTCTTAGGACTCTAGTAAGCTCGTTCTTATTTAGTTATTAAAACTTTTATCCATATCACAAACTAAAACATGCCTTTTAGCAAATAAAGAAGGCTGGAAAGTGAAATTGTCACGAACCTCCATTTGGCTGCAGCCATTGGTTAGTATCGACGTGGCAGACGAAACCCACTCATTTATTCATAAAGAATGGAAAACGTCACTCTGTATATTCTAGACCTGAATCAAAAGGGTTAAAACTCCTTGCTCTACTGGCAAGTTAAAAAGCTGGTACAGTATTAGGGGATCTTAGGATGGTCTTTGGTTTGAATAAGGCTTTGTCTAATATAATTTTGAAACAAATTTTCTCACAAGTTTTTTTTAAATTATCATCCCTTATTAATATTTCGTGATTATAGTACCTATATATTTAACCCTTTTTGAGTCTGTCTGTATGTACACTTGACAATCTTTAAAAAAAAAAATTAAATTTTATGTTTTTTTACACATTGATAAAAAAATATAACCAAATGTCACAAAATACCCGCCAGCGGTAGCAAGCCCGAAAATACTAACAAAAATGTCTCGGCTGACAGACCGCATGATATGAGATACAGCTATTTTATTTCAGTGCACGTAGCATGTGCGGTGAATGTAAATAATTAAATAAGTCTATCTATTACCTTCGATATGATCTTTTAATTTTAAAAACTATCATATTGGGTTTCTAATTCCCCCACATTAAGTTAACAAGTAATCTTCATAAGTTTAATTTCAATTTCATTAACAATATTGACATGAAACACCTTAATTAATAAAGTAAATGCAACAATACGTTAATATATTCAAAATTTACAACATTGCCATTCAATAAAAAAATCCTAACAATTTCTCTGATATCTATCTATGTACTAAACTACAGTTGTAGCTAATCGTTCAGACACCGATATCGATCATAACACAGTTACAAGATAAGCTTTGACTCCAATACTTTCGCTGCAACCTAAATGTAACAACTTCACGGAATTAATGACTATTCCGTGACTAACTTCACTTTTCACGGTTGCGGGTAGTTTTATGACCTCATTCGTGGCGTTCGAATTTCGAATCCCCCAGCCAAAGGTTAAGCTTTAATACGATTCAGCGGTGCTGCCAGACGCGAAATTATGAAAAAATCGTTTGATTGATATAATGTGAAATGATTTGATTGAAAGTGCCTAATGGATTAGGTTTGGGAGAGCCCGTTTTGGTCAGAGTAGTCATAAAAATATTATATTTCAAACAATGTTTTGGTAATGAAAATTTGAATATTTTTATTATTTTTTTTTACTTAAGTAGATTTAATATTTGAGTAGAAGTTCAAACAACAACTTTTAAATAAAATTTTCCTTTCAGTCTTTGGGAAAATCTAAACTAACTATTCTCGCCCTTTTATATCATCTATACCTACTTGAATCGTATCCGTAGGATGACTTGCGCTAAGAAACTAACTACTTATAATATTTATAATTTAATAAATACGAACTAATGTAAACAATGACTACGTTGTTTAAATGCTAGTTTTATACAAAGGACCAAGACCAATTAATTATTTTCCGACGCCTTTACTTTTGATACCGACACTTTTTTTTTTCAAACAAAACAGTAACATGAAACAAAACCACCGAAATAAAACCATCTACATCTAGACAAACCTCGGGATTCGTGACTTTTCTTTATTCTGCTCCCCCGACAATCATACATTTTTTACTTTCATTTTACCTGAGAGATCGACGAACATTATATTAAATTTCGCCTTGGAGTCTCTCAGACGCCTCAATCTATTAGTATGACATTGGAATTAGAGTTACCGAGGCATTTTATAAGATGTTACCTTTCATTTGGAGTGATGAATTCGAAACTTCTTTTTCACCTGCTGCGTGAATGGAAATTGCTTTTGTATACTGTCATTATGATGTGTACTTAAGAAAATAAGCGTTGCAAGGCTATGACATTTTCTTCAAGGTTTTTGGATCCATAACAGTCTAATTCTGGTTTTATATCTACAATTAGTAACACATCATGCCAACAAGACCGCAACCAATATACCAAGGTCAAGTGACTCTCTGCTACCTATGTCGTATACAACATCTTTTATGTAATGGTACAATGGTACATGCTGAAAATCAGCGTTACTCAGGCGGTGTGACGGCTTGTTTCACTTCCTTTATAACACATGCTGAGCATGGACCCAATTACCGAAATATTATGTATTTTTAATTTTTATCATCTTTTTTTACATATTTTTTATTTTTATTTTCTTGTTAATTATTATTTTAGTACCTAAGTGCTTGTAACTTCAATAACTGTATTTTTTGTAACTATTTTTTTCGGTAATAAATTTGTTTTCTTTCTTTCTTTCTTTCTTTCTAAAAGTAGTAGATCTACTCGTACTCTAGCTCTTAATTAAATGATCTACATAGTTTTTTTTTATTTAACAATTTAGTAATAAAATATTGTCATTCCTTGTTCTTAATTTAATTGATTTGCAAAAATTACATCCCTAAGGACCTATTTCCAAGTTTCAACTTAAACTTTTGCCGTAGCCTTAGCATATCCTTGGTGCAGTAACCCGGGGGTCAATTCTCGATGTTTAGACACGTCTCGAGCTACCTGCGAAGTCGACAGTCGAGTCGCTGCGTCTGTTTGTGCAACGGTGGCGACACCAATTTCCGTATGGAAAATATACACAGGGGCGTATTCTGAAACAAATCGATTTGAAATATTTTTAAAAGCGCTTTGGTTATACATTTGTAAAGAAATGCAGGAAGGTAGATTCTGCTATTATGTATAAGCGTAAATATAAAACAATGCCGTTAAATGTCGGCAGGAAGTCTGTCATTCGTATCTAGTCTACCATTAATTCCCCTGCATAATTATTAGAAATTATTGCTTACCCTTGTCATCGTACTTTTCTACAAAACGGATAATATAAATAATAAATTGTAAACTTACCTTAACTATCTTTGTTCTAGTTACTTTACATACAATCAAAGTTCCAAATTATAGAAAGAATATACCTACACGTAAAGAGTGTCATTTCTAACATATCATATTAATTACTAACATTCCTACAGTAATATCACGAATACTCCAACTATTTCGTCATGTACCTCCATATATCTGTATTATTGTTACCGCATCCACTCCGGCGCCGATTTCTGACAGCTCGCCCGCGATACGACAGCCGGAACCAGCGGAAACCGTGACACGCTCAAACTAACTGAAATTCAGGCGGACAGGCTTCATATGTGCTTCAATATGTTGCTTAATTCCTACACAAATATAAGGTGAATATAGAAACTTTTCAAAGCGATTTTGAAGATTTGCAAATATTTGTTTTCAAAAATACTAAAACATTTCTTTTACTTTTTACGTAAAATGTCAAAGAAAAATAAAAGAATATGGAATAATTAAAAGATGTGCGAAGGAATGTATACATTTTTACAGTTCCACAGGAAAAGGTAGTAGATATACTTTACTTTAGAAACACAACACAACCTATTTCTTTATGTTTCAATAGATTTATTTTAAAACTATTCATGTTCAAAAGAGGGTTTACCCTAAAACACACATAATACTATCGTGTTGGTAGTGAAGAGAGCTTTGCACGACACAAAGGCAAAACCCACCTGCCCTAACTTTCAACATACCCAAACGAAATTCAGTTAGCATATGAAGCATGCTCCTACCTTACTACCTTCCTGAAAGCCTGTGTCCATAGAGTATGTAACCAATGGAGAGATGCGATAGCTTTGGTCTAACAAGTTTTAATTTTTGGCGGGAGGCGAGTTAAAAATCGTTGCGTCTGATTAGCTGCCTCTGTTGTCGAATATATCGTCGTGATTTACAGAAGGCACGCGGCCGCGTCACTTGCAATTCCAAACTTTTATTTAATTGTCTATAACTGTTGTGTAATACTTATTGCCGGGTTTAGACCAGTTTTGGCAAGGTGACCATATACTCTCTATTAGTTATGTCCTCCGTGCTTTTGCCCAAACAACATGAGAGCGATAGGGGAACTATCTCGGTACAGCTAAAGGCATTACAGGATTAAGGATCAATGCATTCGTGTGCGACATGTAGGGGGGCGATTCTGGGTGATATCACCGGTTTAAAGTATTACGGCAGTTTTAATTAACTTTCGGTGTAAAGGTTCGTTGAAATTGATTGTTTAATATTGCGACTGTAATATGAAAGTCTAGCCAATCAACTTTCATAAAAATGTAGGATGAAAATGTTGGGTTAAATTAAATTTGATATTTCACATTAAAGTTATTCTGCAAAACTACTCTCTTCTTTTTAAATAAAAATCAAACAAACGACATAAGGATACCCTAAGCCCTAATTCTTGATACCAAGGTGCATTTTATTCGTTTATACATGCAAAATAGTTTTTATTGCCCGTCAAAAATTAATATTGGACTTGTAAAAAACGTTACCCGTCGAACAAAAAACTATCGTCCAACTGAAAATCACCTCTAACACATCACGCATACGGTCTAATTTCCCAGTATGACGTCTATAGAACCATAGTCGTTTCATACCTAAACTCTTCATGCAGTAATCTCCCGCGTGTCCTGTGCTCCTGGTACTGCGTAGTTATTATGTTTGCTCGGTGCCACGGTCGCTAGCCATTGTTGGACCAGACAAAGCCTTAATAACACAAGTCTAACAGAAAACATGTATTTTATTTCATATTTCATAAGTGTAGTAATGGGGGACCGTTTTGTTTGATCATTGGACAATTTCTAGATCTATATGGTTTTAACTTTTAACTTAGCCGCATTCATGAAAACCACAAAATGGTTGATGTAGACTGTGAGTATAGTATTTACTTAGCAGGATAAAAACGTTGAGAATGTGTAAGTATTATGATCTCAAACCATAATTCATTAAAAAGTATCTCATATCCATTAATTTTTATAGGTTTTAAAAGTTATTTAAAAAAAACAGATTTCTTGTCCTTATATACATGCTGAACTTTAAAACAGCTAATCGTAGCTTTCGGAATATGGTATAACTTTTCCACCCGCATATTTTTGTTATTTTCCTAAAAAGTACTTATCGCTACAAAAGGCACTAATGTCTTCAATTTATGTCCCAAAAGTTGCATTCGCTTGATACTGCTATGGTAATTTAGTTAAATGTCTTATCACAACGGGACTTGGAGTGCTTTCAAAACTGTTTATATTATATTTAATGTAAATATAACTTTATAGCTAAGAGTCACTTGAGACACCCACTGTTCTTAGATATTACTGTGGAGTGGAAGCGATATTGGCATGTTTAATAAAATTGTAAGAAAGTAATATTACCTCGAGAGTGTTAGCATTGGATGAAAGCTTTGCTATTTAAAATCTTTATACCTTATCTTAATATGTATTAAATTTACATAAACAAAGTTTGATATTTTGGAGTTGTCTTGACACTCTCCACATTATCGAAAATTACGACAAACATTATACATTACCTAAGTTTAATTATGTTTTACCTACCGCTTACACAAAAACTTAGTTTATTATTATTTTTTTAACCACAACATTAAATAATGATGTTTCTTCGTCACATCAGAAAAAAATCTTTGTTTTGTATTTTAAATGATTAAGGATCAGTCTGAAACGAATTTAATCCTTGACATGTCGTTTCTTTCCTAAATTTATTCAAAATATTCAGTTTATCATTTAGCTCAAAGATCGAACAACAAAGTTGCTTTATTTGTTTTTCTATAGGTATACTACTTCTTCTTAACTAAGTTTGTCTCTACCTTTGAACGATATTTTATTGTTAGAAATAAACATGATCAATGTAAAAACATGCTGAATTTTATATTCGAGAAAATGTTTGCAAACCAAAAAAGTTAATCTTGAAGACAAATAAAACCTTTATGAGTTTCATTTGTTATTTTACATAGATAAGAAAGGTATATTGTTTAATTTTGTCGTAAAGTTGTGTTTTCAACTTAAGGCGAAGGCAGTTTTAAATGGATAAAACGGTTACATATCAGTAATTTGACCTATACCAGGACATAACTAACCTATAGTTTTCTTGGAAAAAATATATAGGTATCTGTGATTCGTTTCAAAACTTTATAATGTTTAACTGACCAAATAGAGGTCAACGACTCTTGAAACAAACATTTTAAAGGTCTTGAACATTAAACAATTTTAGTTAACCTATCAGCTTTAAAATATCATTACACCTTTTGCCAAAAAAAAACAAATTAAAAAGAAAGCTGACAATTAGCAAAACAGAGTCTCTGCGCCTTCTCATCTGATAAAAAAAGTAAAAAAAAATGGCGAAACGTTATTTCCTGACAGCTGACAGTATCACCTGCTGGGTCCCGTAGACCCGGTGATTGGAGAGGGTTAAAAATAATTTATGGGTCTCAGAGAACAATTAATTAGTATGCAGCTATCCCGCCAGCGGGTCAGATGAGGCTGTATGGAGTGATTTGTTTTTCTTCTAAGGCTGAATATTAACTTTATATCATGAGTATTATCAATGAATAATAAAGTCTCAGGTAAAACTGACTTTAAATACATTTTTAAAGTGAGTAAGTATATCTTCAAATCAAAATTATAATGTGATTTTGATTTGAATAAGTAACTTACTTTAATTTTCCTACGTATAATTCAAACTCGTCTTATTATAACGCACTTCAACTTAAAGCAATAAAGGCAAGTTTATTAACTTCTGAGAACTTGTCAAACACGTGTAGTAAAACTTATTCAATTAAGTGTTTAATTTATAATACATAATAATAAGTGTATACCTGCAAAATTCTCTCCACTCGATTAGTTAAAATACGTAATAACTTAGACACTTAGGAATTAGTTCACTAATTGGTATTTTTAAATCATTTACATATATATCACGCCATTATAGAATAATCTTGAGAGAAAACTCACATAATAAGAGGAAGTCACATTATTATGGCAAGTGTGAATGCAAACCTAAATTTACCATTGTGATTGATTTTAGATCTTTCATGCATAACTACAAAAAGGGCTTAAGAAGAATAGTGATTTACTTGTTGACTATGTCCAAAGTGTAAAGACGTATGTTATAAGCCTAGATAACTTATATTGATTGTAAATATTCAAGGCAACATTTATTTCAATAACAATAAAAATATGCACTATTTTGTACTTCACATATTACCTATACCTACTTACGCTGTACAAGCAACGTATACTTTCCCCTTTGTAAGCCGTAACATGTTATAAAAGTAATAACAATGTAACAATATCTCAATAAAATATTGCCTTAATTCAAGAAGAAAAGTATCGAATTAATTTTTAACAAAGCTTGGTAAATAAAGACTCAAATTATTCTTTTGTGGAACATTACAATGAAGATTCGTTTTCAAAGTAGGAACTTAAGAAGGTATGTTCCTGTGTAAGCCATTGAGAAATATTCAATGCGGTTTTTAACGTGTTTTTTCCGGGAAAATAACTTACTTATTATACGAACCAACATAGATTTGTTACAATAACTTTTTTCTATTTAATACATTCATACACTTGGCAACAATATACTAGTATCTATCCACTCTCTCTTAGGGCTGTTAATAAAAAACTTTTTGTCGTAGGCATTGCAAATTTAATAAAATTGGCTTTAAACTTGTTTGCTATTTCATATATTTATTTTAAATAATCTTTATAGTGAATTACCATTCAATTGGTTGTTTTTTTTTTTTTTTTTTTTTATGTAGTATAGGTAGCAAACGAGCATGCGGGTCACCTGATGGTAAGTGATCACCGCCGCCCATGACTACCCGCAACACTGTAGGTGTTGGGGGTGTGTTGCTGACCTTTAAGAAAATATATAAATAAATAAATAAAATTGGGCACCGGATACCGCACTCACCGAACGAAACGCAGGAACATCGTTCCTACTTCACGTCGGTTTCCTGTGCGACGGTGGTATTTCACCGGTCGAGTCAGCCCAGCAATCGCTGCAGACAGAGCCTACAGCTAGACTCTACCACTCAAAAAGTTGTCCGGTAGGGTTGTTTCATAATGCAACAAAAAAACTCAGCAAGTACCTTCCTGTCCTTAGGAATTGCCCCTTCTTTTCCACGCCCGGTTTATCAAGCCAGCGCGCAAGAAAACCCAATGATTTATTTATGTCAATAGGCAGTATCCTAAGTGGGGCGTTTTTTATACAAAATCGGTTATTGTTCGTTGTAAAAACTTATTTTATTACAGCATTGTTTGTAAGACGAGATCAGGCAGCTCCTTTTACAATTACCCTTATTTGCCGAAATAAAAGACGACTTTTGGATTAATTCGGGGTTTTTATGAAATCATGTTTTGCAAATTAGGCTTGGTTTAAATAAATTAGAGAGGTTGGAAATTGTAGATAAAAAAGTAATACCTAAGTTAAATTACTTTACTTGAAAATTCAATGAATTTTCGTTTTAGATATATTTTATAAGCTTTTATATAACGGGCAAAACAAAGCTAAAATAGAGGCGAATAGATCATTTAACTGAAAATTCAGATGTAACTTTATTTAAAATAATAATTTATTCGAAAAAAAGAATATAATAAAATCATGTACCTATAAATTTACAAACTTTCAAACTCGCTCTAACGTAAAATGACTAGCTAGGAGATACACTATCTTATTTTACAAACACCATGTTTAACTTATTTATCTTTCTTTCTCTTATGTTATTCATAATTTCCAAGAAATATTTTACAGCACCTCAAATATTACTAGTTTGCCGTAGTTATTAGTAACACATATGTTCCTAAACCATTTGTTTATTACCTACGTCACTTCTTAGCACAAAGGCACGCCGTCTGAAGTCTAGACTTCACCGCGTGCGAAATAACCTGGCGAATCGTACGTTTACTAATAATAAACATAAACGTACGGACATAAAACTAATAGCGACGACAATGCCAGTAAACTGTACACTTAGCATGTGTCCATTACTTTGACAGATCGTTTACGAACGAAACATGTTATTAATAAAATTGTAAGACTAAAAGCGTTTAACATAAAAAATTTTGTAGTTAAATTTATATTTTATAAATTTTAAGATGTTTTTCTTCTTATTTTGTCGCTATATCTCCTTAATTAATTCAACTTCGAAATCGCTTATAGGTCAGTTTGTAAAAAAGAATTTTTCTTAATTGTATCATAAACTCTGTTTTCCTTACGCAAAGAATCACACCCTTACTAGGTTTGGATATATTGAAATTATGACTGCATATTAACATTATTTCCCCTGTTGGTTTATACCGACCACTTGAAATACAATAGCCTAATTCTAACTTCTGAAACCAAATCTAAAGCGACGAAGCTTCCTAAGCAAAGTTTACTTTGCGGTTGAGAAGTGGACACAGACTTTACATTAACCCATCGTGAGGGACCGGCAATGAATTTGTTAGTTGTTTAGTATCATACTCGGAGTACATACCCACCTATGAAAAGCTTAATTTCATGTGGACACTGCTAAAATCATCACTTTTAGTACTGAAAGCAAGTTTCGTTTTTAATTCGCGTTCATTAAAAAAGAAAATAAAGTGTTGTAGTAAAAATAATGAATTGTTCAAATTCTTTTCAAAAAAATCGGTTTCAGATACATGGACTGTAAATTAGTGCTGTAAAATGTGCTTTACTAACTTTGAAGACAAAGTTTTTTTTTTCATGTGCGTAAATTTTGTTTTTAGCTACTAAGAAGACTTTGATCAGAATTTACTGATTCAGAAATAAGTTAATCTCATTTAATAAAGGGAGTAGAATAACTATTGAAATCTATACTAATGTTATAAAGCTGAAGAGTTTGTTTGTTTGTTTGAACGCGCTAATCTCAGGAAATACTGGTTCGAATTGAAAAAATCTTTTTTTGTTGAATAGACCATTTATCGAGGCAGGCTTTAAGCTATATATCATCACGCTGCAACTATTAGGAGCGAAGAAATAATAGAAAATGTGAAAAAAACGGGGAAAATTATTCATCCTTGAGGGCTTCCGTTGCGAGCGCTGCGAAAACGGTGCTAGATACCAAAAATATATGTATGAAAGAATTAAGGGAACTTTTTACCGCGGGAAAACTTTGCATTCCCACGGGAAACCGAGTTCTACGCGAACGGAGTCGCGAGCGGCCACTAGTACCTTAATAAAGCCCATTACACACTATCTCATTTACCTCAAACATAATTACATTTGCGAACCAATCTGTCGTACAACATATCTAGTCAGTTCATTTAATAACAAATAGCTCCAGATACCACAATCATGCTCCATAACACTTTAACCTGCTATTTATCTGCGGGCGACGCGTAGGCTATTCATTTAGTTAATGCAGGTAGCTGGTTATTTGGCTAAATAATTCGAATTACGTAACAATCCGTTATCTAGGTACTGAGGCCAAGTTAGTCTATTTAGTGCTAGGCTTCTAAGCGCATTCCTTAATAGATTTACGAACAACTTCTATTCAAAACTGTGGGTTCACTAGAAGTAAAAGGAGTTTTCTCGTGCGGATATTTGTTTTACTCAGTTTAACAGCTAGCACTTTTTGTGCACGCTATTTTTTTATAATATGTTATTAGTAAAGTCTATCCATATACCTACCAAGTTTCATACAAATCCGTTTAGTAGATAGGTTTCGCACACAGGCGCTCCTTAGGGTCGGCGCGGCCCTGCTGTGATGCTCACCGTTATTATTCAAACCTAATTCGCAATCCCAATGATATATTATCATCTATCTTATAATCGAGAAATTCTATTTAAAACTACAAAACTAAAGCCCATTAAGTATTCTTAAGAACTTTTCTCATAAACTCCAAAACTCATCAATTATTTTATGGACATCCAAACTATTACATCTAACACGCATTTATTGACACCAACGGACCGCGCAACCCTTCGAAACCAGTAAAAATATTATGTTGCGAGTACAATTTGTAAATAGAAGTTTATAGAAATTTGAGAATCGTAAAGTGACCGGCTGTAAACTGACCATCGGCGGTAGATGGCGCGTTAAGGTCCACGGGGACCATAAAAAAAAGTTTTACTGCCTATCATTTGGCCCGTGTGTAAGTAATACGTTTTTATGCATTGGAACTTTCACCCCCGCCCCACGCCGCCCTCTGTCTCTGTTTACAATAGCTGATTGGAATCGTGCCGCGTCTATTGACCTAAAATCATTGTGGCTGTAATAATATAAAGTGGAATTAGAGTTCAGTTTACTTTTTGGGACGATGGCTCTTCTAGAGAGTGTAGATGATTATGTATGTAAGTTTATTGATGACTAAGAGTTGGAAGAGAATGAGGGTTTTTTTTTGGTTTTCTACAATCGTAGTTAAATTCTTAAAGGCTACTTCAAATCGATTCTTGGGAAAGTACCTACTACCTACTTACTATCGAATCCAAAACACACATGTTTTATACCCCTCAATAAAAATCTTATTCGACCATATCTCGAAGCCGCAAAAATACAGGCGACATTATCAGTATGACGCGCCTTTTGTTTATGACATTGAACATCATAAAATGTGGGATCCATACTTCCATACTGCGTGGCAAAGAATACAGATTAATTGTTGCAAGAACAGACGATCAACTCTTATCGGTTAAGAATATAATGTTTCTTTTTCACTTACCTACGAGTACTGCAAGTAAGAATAGGTACAAATAGACAGAACACTAACCGTATTATACCTTGCATATTTAAGCATTGAATTTTTTTGACGTATAGGTATTTTTTTACAAGAATTAGAACCGTACTTTAAGGCTGCATACAACTGTTAAAGTACAGGTTTGTAGTTTAAGGCCATCACAGCGTCACGGAAGCTATAGACTTTTTCCATCATAACTTATTGTTACAACTTTTAGATCTATGTCATTTCTCTGTCCAACCAAACACACTCCTAATCTACCTCAGGTCCTCGTTTACACGATTCAGTTGTTTTTTGATGAACCCCACGCACTTTATGCGACGGCACCTTCTTTTATACGTATCAATAAAAATTTTATGTTTTACATACATCTCCTGTTGATCCTGATCGTCACGTTTGCTTGGTCAGCGATGTAATGAGTCGTAAACCACTGATCTTAGGGAGCTGTCCACCTGGGGGCGGCAAAGGGGCAGTGTTTATGTAGATGTTGAGATAGTATGGTGTTGGAGGTGATTAAATTGATGGCTGGTTTATCATTGATTACTGTAAGAAACGTTTTAATGATAAGTTTAAGAAGTCAGAAAGTGGGAAATTATTTTTTATATGACACTTTACGGTCTTAGTAGCCAGAATTAAAAAGTCAAATTGATTTACCACAATAAAATTACCGTTTATAAATCTAAATCAACACTGTTTTCTATTCGTCTCTATCGTGCCTATAAAACTTTTATCACATGAACTTCTAAAGAATTTCCTTTTTCAATTACGAGTTACTTAACAATTTTGAACTTAGTAGGTACGTATTAATATTTGTAAAACCCTTACCTTACCCCTTTTTGTATTTTTTGTAAATACCTAATTCTTTATCCGGCCAGACAGAAAACATTTATTGTAGCAAAATTATCTCAGGTGAAAAAGAAAAGGGATAAACAACCATTTATCTTTTTTCGGTGTAGCCAGGTGAAACAAAAGATAAAATCACTTACAAATAAATAAAACGGATCATTAAACTGCAAGAAGAAAAAACGACAAGAACAAATACATCTTTGCAACAATAAAATACGTTGTACGAAATTCTATAACAGAAAAACGTTCATCTCAAGGTGTAATTGCGAAGTCTGAAAACGTACCTTAATTTATCAAAAAAACTTTCGACAAAAGCTTCCATTTCTAACCTTTTTCTTTGTCATTATTAAAATACAATTCTTAGAATCTTTTCACTGGAGTATTTAGTCTTTTTTTATTAAAAATTCAACGTAGTTTTTCCGAATCTTAATTTTGTTTTCAATAGCAGGGGTTGAGCTTGTAGAGTCTGGGTATTGGGGGTGTGTCAAACCCCCGTAGAGAGAAAATTAGGCAAGTGAAGGCCAAAATTAAAAAAGAAATCGGGCGGAAGTTAATTCCAAAAGTTTTAATTACATTTATTTAGTCATCAGGCAATTCGGCGTTAATTAATTTAGGATAAAATGCTAACGGTATCCCACTGTGCGTAGTAAGACATTGTTTAAGGCAAATGGCAGTGACAGCCCTATCAAATACAAAGACCATTTTGTTGTTGGTTTTGAGCCGTTTTTGAACAAGGTTAAGATGGATAGGTAAAGCAACTGATATTACTAATTAAATACCTATGAGGCCTAATTATAAGTACCCACCATAAAACAAGGCTGCATATAAGTAAAGGTGGGTAGATAGTAATCGTAAATCTTGTCATTAATTTTTCATACAAAGTTAAAGGCTTATTAATGTGAAAGTTATTACGTACAAGACTACGCGTGAACAATAAAAAATGAGGCGTCATAAAAATGTTGCCGACCCCGACGTCGTGTCATGACACCTGCCTAATTTGTCGTAAACGCACTACGTCAATGACACTGTCGTTAATTTTTCACGATTCCAATTTAGAAAATATTAAGTTACTTTCAGCGTTTTAGACGAAACCGTATAAAGCGAAAAATGAATTTTATGATGAATAATTTGTATGAAAATTAAGTTTTATTTCTTTTGAAATTTAGCGAATATTGTCTAAGTTCTTTTTAACTTTTAATGTTGATAAGGAGATTTGGTAGATTAATTTACTATTTTCTACTTTTTTATAACTTTTATACCCTATTATTGTCGTTTAACAATCATCTCTTTTCACTACTGATTGCAAATAAATTCGTTATAAAAAACCTTACACGCCTTAAAAAGCGCCTGACAGGTTTCGCGAGCAAAAAACGCCGTCCACAATCGTAGTTAGGAGCCAGACAATCTTCGAAATTCAGCTTCGTCGGTTACGATATATCATTTTTACGAGCACCAGCAAGTCTGCCAATGTCTTTTGCTCCTCCTACAAAATCGTAGTAATAGTCATATTATCTTATCCATCTAGCAGTAATGGCGAGAAGCCCTTGTACCAAGTAAAAATCTATTATTTTAACCGCCCATTTTGTCTAGTGTTCAATATTAGGACCTAAAGGGCTCGTAAAACTCCAGTTTTCAATTCGACTGTTTAAAAGTACCTTCTTTACGTATCATTTTAACAATTAAATTGTTATTTATACTTAGTATATCGTTGTTTTATTGTAATTTTTACTTAGAATAGTCGCTACTATTTCAAGTGTTTGATATTTTTAAGTAAACTAACTATACTAGGCCGATGATCTAACTACGTTAAAACTACAACAAATAGTAGGTTTTACCTAAGTCTTGCCTTTGTATTTGTATTTTTTGTATTTATAAAGAACCAAGCATATGCAAGTCAAACAAACAGCCGTTTTTACTTAGAAAAACTGCACATACCAAACTTGAGATTAACTCACTTACCCGCATAAGGAGGCTTAAGAGGTGTTAAAGGCTGCCAAGAGTTCTTTAGTCTCGTCTTACCTTTACGCAGAAAAGTTTACACCCTAGTTAAATAAACATTTTATGATATCATCAATACAAGTTTTTTTTAACTATAAAATGACACTTTATACACTTCTTTAGGTTAGAAACCTTAGGTCTACCCATAAATACGACTATAAAAATATCAACGCAGCATCCCCACCCCAACAAATTCAAATTCACCACTTGGCAGCACATTAAAAATGGTGGGTAACATAAACTTTTTCAATTTTCACCTGCAGTTAAAGTCTGGTATAAAGTGAGAGAGCGTCGCAAGTAAATATTTTGAGAAGGTTCACGGTAGGTACTTACCATCGCGTTAGTTCTCAGTTCGTCATAAAGATATGTGGATGAGATGATGTTTTATGGTGACAGCGTCTTTACGGTTGTGTGCGCCTGGGAGAGCTTAATTAACGAAATATTTACTCACGGCAGCTGCTTCTTGAAATATTTTGGGTTATTTTTCATTATAATATGAAAAGCTATTGACGAGCTTATTAGGACTTAATACTGAGTTTTGGGCGGTCATGTTTTTTTACACTAATATTAGAGCACACTTATAAAAAAGGTAGAAATAACAATGTAATATGAACTTCATTGCTTAGTTACATTGAAGACTTCGTCGTTTTTAACTATATATTTTAGTATATGATTAGTATCTGCAATTTCCCTGGCTTTATTGGTAAACACCCTCGCCGCCTGAGGCCATACAAATGTAGGTAGCAACTTGATAACAGTTGCCTCCATGTAAAAGCATGTTTACACCTATTTTGTTGAACTCCTGGGACCAAGCAACACGCTGTACTACTCTATTCAGTCAGTATAAGTTTGAACAGGTAAAATGATATTTTCAATGCAATGTAGGTACCTAGCAAAATGCTAGTGCTTTTCCTAAAAGGCTAATGTATAGAACGTTTTCGTAATACGGTTTGATCAAAATATTTTGTTCGGTCTGTGAGCTTTCTATTTTTTTAAACTACATAGGTAATGGTTTACACTATCCATAATAAGATATGAGAAGGTTTTTTTGTAGGTATGTTTAGTTGGTTTTAAATAAGGAATTAATAAAAACTATTATATAAAAAAAATAAAGATGACTTGATAATTAATTGTAAGGTTGTTGCAAATAAAAAACATGCTAAAGAATTTACAAGCAGTAAAAATCACCTGCTGAATGGAAACCATATTTTATTGGTATTTTACAACTTTGTTTATCATCGACAAATATAATAAAAATATAACGCTTCTCTGCTCCTAGCTTTAGCAATTACCATATTTAAAACATAGTTGAAACCCTTAAATGATGGCAGATAAAATTAAACTGTTTAAAAAAAAAAAAAAAAATTAATCAAAAAACGAACAGTGAACTTACCTAAATAGGTATGAAGGTTCCGAAAGATACTACATCTTATTCAGGCAAAAAAATTAATAAATGAATAAATACAAAAAATTGTTTCCGTTATTTTCAATAACCCAAGTACCGGTTGCATCTTCAAAATACAACACTACTCGCGACTAGTGTTTTCGTTCGAAATCCTAAAGAATTCAATCGGCAAAGGTTCGCGAGTGCAATGGAGGCTGACGTTCACCAATCATTCTAATGGGTATGTCGAGTCAACTTGCAGACGAAATTAGTTCTTCTACGACTACCCTCCATCATGGAATTAAACGCCAGACAAAGTTGCCTGCAGTGTATGTTGGGAGCTTTTTAAAAAAGTTATTCAATAACTGCAGACGTACTCGTATACAGCAGGAAAGGATGAATTGGCTAAGGTTTTTAGAGTTTAGAATTATAGAACCTTAACTGAACTATTATACCTACTTATTTTTCCCTTTACGTAGGCTTGTAAGAGTTTTCGATAAGAGAAACAGAATGAATACGAATTTAAAATTATGAGATCAGAAATCTAATTATGCAAAAGGAGATTGCAAAACGTGATCTAGAATGCAACTATCGGACTCTTGTAGGTAAATAATCAATAATTTTGTCAGAAATGAATGGAGTTGAGTTGTTTTCTTTCATGTAAAATTTGCCTCAAATATACAGTATTAGCCATCCACGATCGCAAAGCTGATGCAACAAACGTTATTAAAGCTTTGTACAGATTTTAAGAAGAAAAATCAGTGCCAATTTACAAAAATGAAAGGGGTTATGTACCTAAGACGCTTTAGGAGACATTCGTTGTTGTAGCCTATTAATTAATTTATCCACTTCCGATCACGGCCTTCCTTATCATACATACTTTACGTAGCAGGAAGCTTTTGCG
Source organism: Emmelina monodactyla (assembly GCA_916618145.1). NCBI lineage: Eukaryota > Metazoa > Arthropoda > Insecta > Lepidoptera > Pterophoridae > Emmelina > Emmelina monodactyla. The sequence continues at coordinate 3,561,655 of OU745300.1, forward strand.
CATTTTCGAGTTGTTAATGAACAGATACATTCTATTCAAATCCGGAATTCATTCGAACAACAAAAATATTACTATTCTTAGTCTGCTCCTTAGATATTAGCGTAAAGGGCCGCTTTATAAAAAAATATTTTCTTAAAATGAATACTTCTTTTGTAATATCGCGATAATCAGCATACTTAAAATGTTTCCAAAAGAATTACCAAACAGCGGCCAAGCTGTCAATAGTTAATGAATCGTAAAGATTTCTTTCATTCTTTGATCTTGTTATGATGCCGCGATAATTATGTTGACATAAATGATCGTAAGGTCGGACTAATTTTTGAACTACTGAGGTGGTCTGTGTGTATTTATTAGTAAAATAGACCAACTTATAAGGTAAGTAAGTAACAACTTTATCATGTAACATTGTATGAAAAACAAACCAGCTTGAGATTGAGAGCTATAAGAAAACCTTGTACGGCCTTTATGTGGTTGCGAATTATTTACAGATACAAAAAAGATTTAAAAAAGGTGTGCGTACCATTTTACACTTCATTAAATTGTTTTTATAGACTGATCCACAAATAAGGTGCGGCAGTAAGCTTTTTAGTGGGAGGTAGGCCTTTACGACTTTGTAAAATTAGTCGGTGGTGGCGAAAAGACCTAAGTCTGTTTAGTGGTACAAATCGTGTGGTTAACCTGGTTAACCAGTTTGTAAAAATGCATGCGAACAAAATAAATTTGACGTAAAATTTTCTTTGTCAAATTTGAAGGGCAACCGCAAAGAACAAAAGTCATGTAAATCTAGATTTATGCCTTAATTTGTTGTTTAGAAGTGTGCTTTTACCAGCCGCCTATGATTTTGTAAGCACCAATAGACGTGCTAGTCCAAAATTATTGCTCTACGATTTAATGAGTACCCTCGCGTCTACAAAGTTTTTATCGGGGCGTTCATACGTGAGAATAGAACATTATGATTGAAACACCTAACTTTGAGATAGGGCTGTCACCCGACAAGTTTCAGAACTAAGATACCTTTAGGATTATTATAACGTGGCGCTTGCTTTTGTTTGAGAGCATCGAGTTGTAATTTAATTGAAAACTTGGAAACTTAGGTATTAAATTTAGGTGTAAAACTTATGGGGAAGCCTTTTTATAGCTTATCAGGAATAAGGTATACAAAACAGAGCAAAACTGAAAATTTTTATTTTATGTTATTTTATCACCCTTTTATTCTGAGGTCATTCAAATATCAATGTGGTCGGTTCAAGTAAATTTCTCAATTCTCAATTGTAAGGCGCCAAAATTGAGATGTTCTCTTAAAGTAGACACAATGATAAAATGGAACGTATTTGTCAAAATGTAGTTAACAGTGTACAGCCCTAAACGTCAGGGTGTGTCGCTACAAATTTCGGAATCAAAATTACCACTTTTATAAAGTTCGATGACGCTGTAATTAAACGATTGTGATCGTTATTAGAATCGTTTACCTTGTACGTACGTACGTGTTTAAGATAATATGTACTTCAAAGTGTCTGAACAAGTATATATTACCAAAATATTATGAAGATGCTTACATGATACGAATCCCCAAACTTTTTGCTGGTAATTATAGCGATTGGAGGTCGGTACTAAATTAGATTTACCTTTTAATTACCTGTATCATCACCTGAGGTAATAATTTACACTTCCAACTCAAGCAATTGTCTCAGTTATAAGTTATTGTTTGGTACTAGTTCGAATTTATTAGAACAGATAGATTTTCTAAACCATGTACGTCTCTACATAAATGGGCATGTATCTTCTATTTTCAAGCTGTTTGTATGTACCCGTCTACCCACGCTAAGAAAAGCCAGCCAGAAGAATACCTGAATATTAACTTGGCTAAAAGACAATTAATTTTAAGCTATCCCTGCTAGCTAGTTTTAAAACGAGATCCTCTTACAAAGTTCTGTAGGTACTTCTGATTCTAAGCAATTAGACAGCGAAATGGTTGTAACAATACAATTATACGAAATACCACGGGTAATGGCTGCTTGTAGTCTTTACTGATGCATTCGGAGATTCCAAACTGGCTAAGAACGGCAGGAATAACCTTTTAAACAAAATACGCAACTTTTTAAAGCTTTTTTAAATACTTATAGGTACACGTAGGTTCCGCTTATAGCGTTATAGGCGAATAACATACGATTTACCACATAGTTAGTTAAATTACCTTCACTATTAAATTAACTAATAGTTCCATACAAATTTACATTGAGTAATAGATACCAACACATCTTAACATATTGTCGACGCGCAAAAGCCTATCAGACTGTCGCATAGGCTTCATTACTACAATTCAGACGCATGTTTATCTATGGTAATTACATAAATTAGCTGACAAAACAGCCATGCAACCTTCGTTTACCTATCTATCTCCGACAACTTATTGCAGATTAGCGTCTCGTAACTTACTCGATGCAAATTAAATCTTCTGTTAATTCCACTCCCGCGCATTTAGTAGTACCCCTTTATAGAGATGGGGTGATTCTTGCAAGAGAATAATAGGAAGGTAAGGTTACAAATTCGGCAAGGAATATTCGGTTGTTTATAGCTTAAGCTTTTAGAAAAGTTGAAACATGTTAATTATTATTTTCAGTTTCAAATCTTAAAAAAGCAACTATCTAGTTTGCAATATTTATTCCTATTATTGATTAGCGACCATACCTACTAATTAACGTGTGGGCCTTAAAGAGACACCGTAAGGGTACAATTTATGAAAATACACATTTTATTTATTAATCTATTTCATAAACATAATTAAGGAAACCTGAAAAAATATTAGAAAGTTATCTACTTGGTTATGAACACCAAAATTTTTAACGTATACGCATTTATAAGTTACGCCTTTCTTATTATCTACTCATTTTATATTCTGATGTTTCGGCATTTTAAAGTACGAATAACCGAATATTCGGTAAGTTAGTCACGTCACTAGCCACGCCAAACCAGAGCGCCTTGGTTCATGTTGGCTTTCAAGAAACCAGTGCGTTGTGGCGTTATCTCTAAATTAGCGATGGTGGGATTAGACACGCAGTGCCACGGAGGGTTACCAGTTCGTTAGATAGTATGACTAAAGAAGTACCAGTTCGATAGATTGTATGACTAAAGAAGTAAAAGAAGAGCTGAGAACTTACAATAATCTATTTTGGAAAAAGAGAAAGTCAATTACAGCGTGAAAAATATGAATAGCTCGCCTCTAGTCGCACAATGGAAGGAGAGTTACATAGAAACGTTTAGCTTCGTATCCGTAGTTTATTTCGTAAAATAGGTAATTATAATTAAATTTCTTTGCGATAGAGATTTTTATTGTTAAACTCTGTGCGAACTTTCTAGTTGTTCCAAACTTTTGAAATAAGTGAAAATTACGTTGTAAGATAACATTTTTACCTACATGTCAAGCTAATAAATAGCGTGTTAATTATATACATATTTATGTAAAATAAAATTAATAATAAACCTTTTAGGCTTATCTGATAAGCTTAATGTGTTTGAAATCTGTGGCATAGGAACAATAAGTAGGTATAATGATCTCATTAAATCCGTTTTGGACATTTCTACAATTAATTTATGTGATTATTGCATTGATATCGGTAACCGAATTCGGTATATATAGGTCGGGGCACACTAGTTTCAGTACACATTCAACATGATGTTCCTGAAGGCAAGTCTTCTTCTGGTGATCGCTGTTGCGGGTACTTGGGGGTACAGCGGTAAGCATACGATTTAATTTTATTGTTATAATATTTATCAAAACTGTTTTATTCTTAGATATTATGCTATAGGACAAACTGCCCTATGAATTGCTATAAACTACATTTCTTTATAAAAAAACACAACGGATACAAGGGTTCATCTGTAGTGTTAGTGCCAGGGCAAAACAACCCTATTCGGGTAATAATTAGATAGGAGACCTTACCTTAATGGCAATAAACAAATTTTTATTTATTTCTTTATTTAGTTGTATTAAATTTCTACCCCCTTACTTTAACTACATAACCTGGGGTAACGACTTTATTTTGTAAGTTGTTCTAATCGTGTGTGTGTCTGATTATAAATACCTATATCTTTTATGTTTTCCTTATTGCTGAAAATAAGACTGTAATTAAGTATATTACTTAGAGTTAGTATGGTAGTTGTATCAACTATAAATGAACCTATGTATACAGTGGATGTGAGAGATGCTGACGTCGGCATCCTGGGTGGGGCAAGTGTGGAAGATGAGGCTGGCTTCGTAGCTCTCATCTACTATTCCAGACGATTCACTTGCGCCGGCTCCATCATCAACGACCAGTACATCCTCACCTCTGCCGCTTGCGTCCAGGAGTAAGTACTTACTAAAACACCTTTTAAGACATTTTTAAAAATATTGCTTTTTATAATTCCTGATTACGTTTTAGGGCAGACGTAGGCAATTACACAGTTTTCGTAGGCACACACGTTAACACTCTGTGGGGCTACCGTCATGAAGTAGAATCCAGAGTTATTCACGAGAATTATAACGAAGTCAATGGAGATAATGACGTAGCTCTTTTGAAACTTAAGGGAACTATTGAACTCATGCCGCCAAATATTAGAACAGTAAAACTTGTAAAGAAGGATTACAATCTAAGAATCAATCAGAAATTCACAGTATTTGGATGGGGTATGAACGTAAGTATAACGAAGAGCAAGAATAATTTAATGTGCGTTTAACTTTTAGTACTCGATATACAGAATTTAATATTTGTGTTATAGGAAAAGGCTGTAATATCCAACATTCTATACAAGGGTCAGTCTCATGTGGTACCAAAGAATACTTGCGCTGCTCCAGGAACGTCGACACAATTTTGTGGTGCTGGAGCTACCGTTTGCTTTGTAAGTTTCTATTTGATATTCCGTATCACCAAAAATAATCGAAAAATGTTGGACTAAGGGCGGTCAAACAAAGCAATAGGTACACAAATATTATATGGTTTGGAGAACCTGAGAGCGGTTGAATGGAAAAAAAAAACGATCGTTACAACATTGTACTTTATTTTAGTAAATAAATGTAGCAGAATTATTAAAGAGAAGTTCAGGTTTAAAAGTGATCGCGTCTCGTATTTTTCTTAAGTGTCAAATTTTTTCTAGATAGATGTGTCGGGCTATTTACTTTTCAACTGCTACTCCATTTTTGTGGTAGAAGTTTTCATTTGTAGAAAAGCTATAATGAGACACATATTTTATTTGTTTCATGTGTTTACAGGGTGACGGAGGCGGCCCGGCCGTACTTGCAAGTGGCGCTGACAATGAAGTGCAAATCGGCATTATTTCAATCAAACAATATACAAAAGCTGATGAATGCGAGGGCCCATCGTTCTACACCGACCTGACTGCCGTCGTCGACTGGGTTAATGAGAAAGCCCAATTAAAGCAGTAATTGACTAACTATTTGAGACTAATGATTGCAATGTTACTGACTTGTTAAATATATAAATATATAATGTTTTCTGGCATTTAGGTCTTTTTTTTCTGAAGTCTTTTTATACACGATAGGTAGGTATAGGTATGATAGTAACCTGCATTTCCATACCTAATTACTAAAAAGAGAAAAAAAATATAGGTAGGTATATTTTTTATAGGCTAAGCTAAGCTCGTGGATGTTTGATGCCTATTGCTGGTCGTAAGTGTTTTATATGTAGGTATGTAAATTATTGACCGTTGCCTCCAAATATAACAAAACAAAAAATATATTTATACTTAATTTACAGAGCTGCAAGTCGATTACTAATGCACCTTATTACTTTCTTACATTTCATAAGTTTTTAAGTAGGAACAACCCTTTACAACCATCCAGGGATTAGACATGTTCGCATCCTGTGCAAATAACTACTCGATGAAATTAGGAACCTCCAAGTAATCCTTTATGGGGCGGGCACCAATGTTGCTATGGTGCCATAATTTACTTCGTCGAAAGGTTGATATTTATGAACCGTCAAATCGGAATCCCTTTAATGCCAGCATTAAGAAGATACACAGCTCCGATAATATCTACGATCTCATTGGACAGATGAATAGGACCAGACACACCTCCTGATTGTTGGGGACAAAAGGAAATGTTGTTTTCCGAACGCACCGCATTTGGAATCCAAGTCTTTTTAGGGAGGTACCGACCAGGAGGCACCGAGTAGGTATATCCTATTTCTAATGCGTTGCCATTGTGCACCTTCCACATTTTTACTAAGGCTGAACATGGCTTTGAGTTAATTTGACATGCTCCTATGAATTTTGTGCATTTTGTTATTTATTTATTTTAAAACAATAAGTGTACATTAACTTTTAACCTATATCTTCTAAAGCCGTTTACACGGCTTGACTGGATTCTATTCTCTCGCTAACGCAAATATCTCTTGCCACTTGACTTAGGTAGCTGTGTGGGACCGCTTCTTGCGACTATGGCATTGTATAAGCCCTACAGTTGTCTACCCTACCATGTCAAATTAAACACTAATTAACCGACTCCTGTCCCGTGACGCGCCTAGCGCGTCATGAAGAAACCTTCAGGGAGGCCCATGACGCGAGAGATGCGTCATTAGAAAATAGTTGCAATTCAAATTTTTATTTGATTTAATCAATAAAATATCTTATTTTATATAAAAAGTAACTCATTAGGAACACCAATATCAAGGGCCACTATTTTTTTTGGAAAATTAAATTGCCAGTGGTTGTCAACCATAGGGTGCCTACCTACAGGTAACTGTTTATCCTACTAATTATTGAAAAGTGTTATTATTAAAGCCAGGATTCGAACTTAGCAAATCTATAAAAATAATCACTATGTTTTGGTCACCAATGAATAGTTTAGATGTAAAAACGGAACATTTTTGATTTGCGATAAAATACTTCCCACAGGTTGACAACCAATGGTGAAAATCTATAACTTACCTTCTATCTCCTATAAAACACGTAGATCGACACTTTTAAATACACTAAACTAATTAATGAAACATAACAAACAATAACAGTTCTCACTTTGTATTCTTTTAGTTGAAACTGCCTAAAATAGCGTAATAACATCACCAGTGGCCCACGACGCGTCAGGTGCGTCATCATTTAGGAGGGCCCGTGACGCGACTAGCATGTCATTGAATTTTGTATGGAGCCACGGAGGAAAGGCTCGAAAAATGATGGTGGCAAGGAGTCGGAATGTACACTAAAATAAGCTTATTTCCATGTATAAAAAGTCTGCTTGTTCAAAAAATATTTATTGTAGACTGGAAAATTAGATTAGTCCTTATATTAAAAAAAGATTATAAATGAAACGAGTTATTTTATTTTTAAGTTTTTTATTATATTTTTATAAAAGTTTTCATTGTATTTTATCGTAGGTATAGTGTCATTTGCAATATATTTCATTACTAATTAGCTTTAATTAGACAATGTGTAGTAGGCGATTACAAATACAACTAAGAAAAAAGAAAAAACATTGTTGCAATGATTTGCTAAAGTTAAAAACGAAAGAATACAAACTTTCAAAACTCAGGGACAAATCAGTAAAATAAAGGTTATTTGTGCTTTAAACAAACTATAGGTAAGTAATAAAAATTAATCTAAGTTAGCTGCTTAACATAAAAATTGTTTCTAATGGTATTTATATTATGGAAAAGGATATTTGAACTATTTTTGTTAACTATACGCCTTTACATGTGAATTTATATAAAGTGAGTTTATAGTTAATCCACTTTTTTCCATTCTCTGACCAAAGGGCATCTGGCCGCTCTTGGACTAGCCACAGTTAAAATAATTTCCATCAATAACATTCAAACAAAATTGGACTAAACAACAAGGAATTTGTACTTTGGGAAAGTGTGATATAAAGAGAAACGACTAGGTCCTCATCAAATGAATATTAAATACTAAACATCGTATCCATAATATATCATATAAGCAATATAAAAACGTAACATAATCAGAAATACTAGACAATAATATAATTCTGCTAAATAACTGAAATAATTCAGGGCCATTGACAGGTTTGTAATGGATGTGGTTAGGTAAGTTTAAATAATGTACTGTTATGAGGGGGCTTTACCAACTAGACTATTGAAAAGTAAATATTTCGAATAGTTATGGTCCGGTTGTGTGAGATAGACAACTGCATGTCGAGCTCAATGAATTTGTTAACTTTAAGCTTTATTTATGTAACCAACAATATGGTAAGCATGTATTCGCCCGGGAAGGAAATAAATAGTATGCTTTTATAGACTAAATATCGGTAAAGCCGCCTCCTGACCTGTTGTCAGACTACACAAAAACTTTTTCTTCAGAGATACAAAGGAACAATCTCCACTACAAAACCGACAAATCAGAATTATTCAACAATATTTTTTCGAGTACAAAACTTCGCTAAACATTTGTACCAAAATGTCTCTATCAAAGAAAACTAACCCCTGAATCAAGTTAGATAGCGGTTAGTTTTGTTTGACGGTGTTTTAGCGAGGTATTACAAAATGATATGATTGCGACCGCCAACGCTTTGGTTTCTGATCACAAATGAACGAACGCTGTAACTGTTCACCGAAAACGAAATGAATTCAAAAAACGAATGACCGTTTGCGACCCACTACACATTCTATTGACGATTGTTGGCCGCAGTTTCGGTAATCAGCTATCGTTATCATAGATATAAATGTCACAACATCAAGCCAGTATAAAAAACCACTAAGCCTACTAAAACTACCACCTGCAAATACTCTTTTAAAGAGCAACTTACAAACTAGCTTCGTAAAGTAACACGATTCTTGCCGTAGCATTATCAGGAGACATATAAAATATAACATGATTTTTCCCCTCAGTTTTATTACAATTTTCTGAAACAACCTTATCCAACATTACAAAATAGACAATACAACGCTCACTATCGGTACAAAATTAATAGCTTTTCTTATACTTTTTAAAATTATTATAAAAATGGAACTTTTTCTTAACCAGTTACAATCTTAGGCATTATTTTCTTTTGCTTCTGCCAATTCCTTATGCATCGGCGTCGAGATTAGAAATATAGACTTAATCAAATATCTTTTTTTTTGTTAATATCTATATCAAATTTTAAAAGACTCTTATAACCGTAATACAAACACTTAAAATACCTTACATTATCCTGTTGGCGTTTTCCTTCTGAGCCTACAACCCTATGCCTTACCTTACTTTCTCAAGCCCTATTCCAGTAAAATTGTAAGCAAACTTAAAGAGATCAATAGAAAACACTCGGGTTTTACACGACCACACACAGTAATAAAATAATGTGCCCACACATGCACAAAAAAAACATATGAATAACTTAGAATCGATTGTTAACAATGATCAATTCCATTCGGGATAAGATTCGTCAGTCACTTGTTATACAATGACTGACAAACCTAAAGGTTAGTTATTTGGACTTGACAAAGGAAGAACTATCCAATTATTAAGAAAATGCATAGATACGAGTTAGATACCTAACCTAGAGAGACCTGACTTTGACGTCGAAAATGAAGAAAAAATCTGTGATAACGATTTGGTTGGAAACACAGATCAAGATTTCTTCCTAAAATTCGACGAACAAACGGTCTGTCTGACATTACAAAACTATTATCGCTGTGATACACGTATGAGAGCAAGTCTCCGTTTTCTTATAAAAATACTACACTACAATTCCAGTAAAAAAACGTACAATTACTTGTATTGTTATTTACGCATACACATTAGTAGAAAAGAATTACATCTAATTAGATTTTAACGTTACGAAAGTACAAAAGTATTTTTCTTTTTGTTTACAAATTATGACACTCATACCCTGATGCACCCCGCGCGTTACGTAGAGAAAACCTTAATTGCCACGCAATTCTCTTACTTTAAACCAATTCGTAATTTTATCACCAAATGGCACGCGCAAGTTTTTTTTATAATTCCACAAACGGAGCGCGTTTTTCGCAAAATTTAGAGATCCACTGCATCATACGAACTAACCCTACATTCGTGACGCGTTTTATAGTTTCTATCAAAACTTTAGAATCAAAATTGTCAGTCTATTAACAGGCTCAATTATCAATATCAAAATCACATCCACTGGTCTTCATACTATAAAACGCGCCTGGAATCGCCCGGAGGCCCTACCCTACAAAGTTATACCAAAGATAAATACGAACCTACTACTTAGTGTAGAAAACATCGAGTATCAAAATATAATTAACACGTTTTAGTTTTTGCATCTTTCACTAACCAATTACAGCCGTATACATAATCAGCCAAATGCGTTTTTGATAATTTTGAGCTTTAGTGCTTTAGCAATATGAACGCTGGGTATACGGATTGAATGTCATGTTTTTATTAGAATTTGTCTCGTTTTGTTAGCTCAGTTTAGAAAAGCTTTCCGTACGCAATTTTTGGTTACTGCTGAAGCTGTCTTTGAAAACTTTAGCCAACAACGAACACAATATAACCTCCGAGCGCGATTCGTCCACTAGACATGATATCACGGTAAATTTAAATTTAATTTCAAATATCTATACGCAATGCCGTCGACAAGGCGCCTATGACCAGAATGTACACATTACCATATCCAAAGTTTACTTGAAACGATTATTACATACGATGAAAATATATGACAATGACTAACTTAATGTTACGTGTGACCACAAACATGCATCCCTTTCGCACAGTCGTGAAATACTACGATATGACAGCTATATGAAAATTAAGGGATAAAAATCTAAAGCGATACGAATACCTACAATACGATAAAATATTATGCCGATGACCGTCATGTGTTCTAATGCATAACCTAATAAATATGATGTAAATTGAGGAATAAGTCAAATTATGAGAACGATATAATAGTTTTTTTACGAAGATATAACAATTTTGTCCCTATTTAATACAACAAAACAAAATTTATTTAAAAAACCAATAGGAATCAGAAACTACAGGATGTTTCAGTTTAAATGTACATACTGCATCTATTTCGTAAAGTTAAACTACTCAAGTGTTTATTTTAATATGTATTATGATTTATTTTAATAAAATTTGCAAAAGTAACAAATTGTTTCTTTGTACTTTTAAGCAATTCACTAAATTACACCACATCAAAATTTAACATGAAGAAAATGTAGATGTTTAAATAAATTGTTATTAAATTACAAAAATTTAACAAATGTGCAAATAAACTAATAAAATTGGCAACGTTAGTGTAATTATATTAAAATGAATAACTAAGTGACTAAAATATGAATAATTAAACACATATTCTGACTATGAATAAGTATAGGTAATAGGTAGGTAATTTATAAGTTTCAAAAAAAGTTTACTACTTCAATACAACCTTTTGTATTTCTATTTATCTAAAAGTGAAAATGTTTTTGCAAAGTGAAGTATTTTGTGTAAAAGGTCTTTGAAAAAGAATACTTTCGTTGTCAAAACATGATTAATGTGATTTAGAGATTTAAAGTTAGTTTCATTTATATTGTTTTGTTACGATTAAATAGTCTCTATTAACTATTGGAAAGACTGTTTATAAATATTGGGCAAAATATTTCTCCAATTTACTATTATATTATTTGGGTTTACTTTGTCAGTGATTTTGAGACACGCTGTATCGCTATAATTTGCTATTTAATATCTAAAGAGGTAATGATTATTTGATTTATATTGAAACATCTATATAATATTAAATAAACATTTTAAATGTTAGAAGTTTTTCAAAATATCTTTCAATTTGTACGGGAAAGTGGGGAGTAATGACGTATGGTCATATTTATTATTCTATGTTTGTTTAATACTTGGCTCTGTTTTTCTATTAAAAATTATGCTTTAAATTTGTATAGTGCCTCATTTTCTAATGAGCTCGATATGTAACGACATTTCACTTATCATTTGTACATGGTCACCATCAGATGATCTGGTTTTTTACTTTAACATTTTCTAAATATACCAACAACAGGTCGTTTTTTTTTATTTCTTTTTTTCAAATATTTTTTTAAATTGATTACACTCATTTAAACGTACGTACACTATATTTTAAATATAATTATCAATATAATTCGAACGAGCAACCTCTGATAAAATTAAAATCGTTTAACATATGAAATGTCGTTACAAACCGGCGTTTATAAATTATATAAGGGATATTTGATATTGTTGATAATATGTACTATCGATTCAAGGCTAAACTAGAAAATATGCGATTTGTAAGGTATAATCGAGAAGATAATACTTTGAAGCGACCGCGTATAGGTTAAGTATTTACATTATAAATATAGGTAGGTACTAAGAGTAACTTGAAAGCTGTTAGGATAAAAATATGAAGAGTAGACAACCACACTTGGCGAATGAAAACTATGTGATACATTTCTTGTTTTTAATCACATCTCTGATTTAAATGAACATAGTTTCCCTTCGCCCACCACTCAAACTGTGCCGAATGATGATCATGATGATGAGTGATGATGACGATGACAATGACAGGTGACAGATTAAAGATGACGTGCAGTGATGCGGATGACGACGTGACGATGACGCGAGTGATGATTGATAAAGGCCCGTTCACATAATTTGATTATTGGAACTCGTTTAAAAACTTTTTAAAAACAAACTATGCGAACTGGCCGTAATGTTTTTTTTTTAACGAAGACATGATTTATAGTGTAATCAGTCCTATGATGAATAGGCTTGTGTTACAAGTTCCTTGATAGAGGTCGCAAAAAAAAATAAAAAGAGGTAAATTCGTAGGTAAATTGTAAAGTAGAACCAAAATAAAAAACTAATAAAAACTAGTAAGTTTAGCAGTTTTGTGTTTCTAAAGAGTCTCAATAATATAGCAAAAACTATTAAACAACTATTTTCCAAGAAAGAAACTTGTAACACAGCCACCGGCGAGCTACGTATATACACATTCCTATTTTATTGAAAATCGATACTAAATACAACATTCATAAGCGTACCTTTTCAATATCCACAGAAATTGCTTCTACACGTTATAAGAACGCCTTGTTTATTTAGTAAAATGGCAGTTTCAATTTTGAAAGGATAATGCAAAAATTTTCTACTACAAAAAGTGTCGAGTCTTTCTTTAAATTATTGCCTAGAAATACGGCACTGCTTCGCCGATATCACGATAATTCCGTCTCCAATCCGCACCACTATTTTATTTTAATAAATATATATATAAATATACCCTAAACACGCACTATTACTATGTAATTATTATTTATCACTTGTAATCACTTTGCGAGTTAATTAAGTATCAAATGTATAAAAATCTTACCTAAAATTTTTACTTTAATTTTAACATTTAGTGAATAAATGTGCACGTCACTTATACGTTTAGTAAACATCGCCTTATGACGGTAATTCGCTTAAATAAATAGACATTAATGATAATTATTAAAAAACCCTTAATCTAATTTAATGGTTAAGTTGAAAAGTATGAAAACAAAACAAACACGCTTCCGATCTATAAAATTTAAAAGAAAAAAGTAAATTCCAATGATTATTTTGACCAAAAAGTGCTTTATAAAATGATAAATGCATTTCGATATGGCACTATCCAAAAATTTTGTTTCCGATCGATAACCACAAAATCACTCAAAAACAGTCACAGACATTATATTATATAAAAACCTTACATATAGGTATTTGAAGTATAAACAAGCTACTCTTATTATTGGTGACACAGCAATAACTTACACAATTAAATTAAACATCCCTAGTTTACGTGAAAATATTATAAGTAAATTAATAATGATATTTAAAGTAGGTACCCTAAGATGGCATCTTACTTCACCCCTTGACAAGAAAGAGCCATTTGGTGGGAGGAAATAAACCTAAGAAAATATTATATTTAACACTTAAGTTAGAGTTAAAATTTTGCTAAAATAAAACGTAACTAATAAACTAAATTGAACTAAACAACACACCACTCCCTATCTAATAGGGACATCAGTATAACTGAAACCAAAGATCGAAAATAAACAAATTTTGCTCCTTCTAAAGGACTGAAATCCCGATCCAAGAAAAAAAACAAAATGCAATTTCTGGTGCCACGATATCTATAACCACTTTCGTAAAAATCAACATCTAAACAACAAAGTGCACAATAAAATTAAAATAAAATCAATAGTATGATCTAAACCGATTCATAAAATTATTTTCAATACACCAACTTAATTTAACATAAATTATTTCTAGGAAAAATGTTCTCGTACACTCGAAAAATGTTTTTGCACACACCTCGAATTACGCGATTTGGTTCAAGTAGTTGATGAAGTCGTTGGAGAAGAGTTGCAGCGAGGGTTCCGTGGCGGGGGCGCGGCGGAGGGCGCCGCAGCCGCCGGGGGGCGCGCGCTCGGCCGGCTTGGGGCGGATGGCGGCCAGGTACCGGTCGGCGAGCGACTCGCCCAGGCTCATGGCGAGCGTCTCCGGGCTCAGGCCCAGCAGCGACAGCGACTCCGTGATGCTCGCGAGCGTGGGCTGCTGGTACTTATCCTCTGCCTGCTCCGGGGTGCGGGCCATGCTGGTGTTGACGACGGGGCGTAAGACGGGGGGCGACGCGCGGCGCGGGGGGGACGGCGCCAGACTCCAGGAGTCGGGGGAGGTGCCAGGCGAACCTGGCACCGCCGTCTGTTATGGCCACTGCTGGAACAGCGGGTAGGCCCGTTTGGTGAAGCAGTAGGACAGCGGCTTGACAAAGTGCGTGTCCAGCACCCGGCAGTGCGGGCACGTGACCGGGTGCGAGTAGTCCGAGTAGTTCAGCCGCTGTTGCGGGTGCAGGAGCGGCTTGTAGCAGTTGTTGCACTGGAGACAAAACAATGCTGTTAAAACATAAATCAATTTATATGATTAGGATGAAGATACGAAAAAAAATTTGTTACAATTTGTCAAACACAGATTTGGGTCTGGTGAATCATAGTTTTTTTAGAAACTTGAAGAAAAGTATGATGTAAGCGCACCTTCAGTCTCTCGGCGCAGCATGGAGTGGCCATGAAGATGTCGTACGAGTACATGGTTCCCAGCACCAGAGAAGACCCGTCCCACTTCTGCCCGCAGAACCGGCAGCGGATGGTGCGTTCCGGATCACACCGCTCCAGACACCCCATGCACACGCACGTCAGATACTGCGTGCGACCCTCTACCTTCACCTGAGAAACACGTAAACATGAAAACCAGGAAAGTAAAAGAGGTAATACTTGTTAGTTTCCCTACAATGTAAAATTTTTTCTTTGATGTAAATACACGTTGTACGGCAACTATGTTTCACCCGAAAACAATTTTAGTTCTTCAAAAGTTGCCATAAAACAATCTTGCACGCTGTAAGGGATAATGTAACGAATACGCTCTTTTTATTCAGTTCATTGTATCGCCATAACGACCTCTTTCTTCGCGGGCACTCGAGCGCGAACACTTGAAAGGATCGATTGGATCATACATGAAAAGTTTTGTTTATCAAACGGGCTGTGTACGTACGTTGCGACAGATGCAAAGAGGGTTACGCTAATCCCAAAAACAAATACGAAACGTCCGTGAGACCTCACATTCGTCTCATGTAATTCACAAAACAAACATCGCCAGTCGAAAAGTTTCTCTCAACAGATACATTCGAGACATTTCCAGACTTAAAATAAACTTTGCGGGATCTTGTTTAAGTTTATGTCGAACGAGCTTTGCATTTGCGTAATTTGTGTGAAACTTCTGAGACCAACGTTTTCTTTTTTTAAAAACTCTAAAGATTTCTCGCTTCGAATAATAGCAGTAATTAGAAATGAACTGTTGAAGTTTTAAACAGTGAAGAGAAAAAACAATAAATGAACTTAGATTGATGAGAAATATCCTGGTGCAATTTTCTTTATCGGTTCTTCCAATTAAGTGGTAAAGTTTCTGTTACTACAAAGTTAGTTATTAATCTTGGCAACCAATCTCCGTCAGATAGATTATTAATACTAGAATTTCATTTTCCATTAAAATATCTAGGGATGAATAACGATGTTCAAACGGAAAAACTAATAGTCGTCTTAACTTTATCTATTTGATAAATACTGCGGTAATTTTTGCATTAAACAAACCTTGAAATTAAACTCATTTTAACGGGTTTTACGCGTTTATTTTATTATTTTTGATTTTCCGACGTTTCGACATTTTTACAAATGCCGTGGTCACGGGTAGACTACCCGTTAAAATGAGTTTAATTTCAAGTTATAATAATCGCGTAAATCTAAGAAGTTATATTAAACAAACCTGTTTCATTGTAAAAGTTGTAAAGAATGAAATCAATAAAGCTTCAACGAAAGCTGGGTTTTAAGGCTTAAAAGTATGAGACCATGCTTTGTCCCTTACATGTGTCGAGCCAAATAAGGGACAATAATGGGCATATACGGTGCCAACGTTTGTATCGTGCCAAAATTGGAGAAAGGGAGAATCGACTGGTTGGCAACACGCCGAAATGAACCAAATCCATTTGTTACCATGAATTATAAATTCCAATTTGAACGTGCGTGTATCATTTGTTTCCCATTGTCTATAGAAGTGAGACAAAAGGTTTACCTCTACACCGCTGCCTGAATGTTGGCGTGGGCTCAGGAAGAACGTGCCGTCCACCAGGGGATAGCGGTCGAACACGTCCAGGGTGTCCTTGCACAGAGCACACGACACCCTGGGCTTGTGCTGACCCGCCAACGTCGACAAGATGAACAGCCGAGTGTCATCGTTCCCGTGGTTACCCTCATCCTCGATCTGAAACAAGAGAAACCGTATTTTATAACAAAACCAATAACCCAGTTGGTTTTCAATATCCGACAAGTGAAAGTAATAAAATTGTCTGACATTTACACTGTTACGATCCTCCGTAATCGCTGTTGAAATATAATAATGCTTTTACTGCAGATTCACGCGTAACATAAATCGCGACCCTATATCTTCTGCCAAATAGATTTGTGTAAACTTTACTGTTCAGGAATAAGATGAGTAAGACGCTATAAAAAAGACATGTTCACTTTATTTAAATAAGGAAAGCATTCGACCCCATTGCATTGTAAAAAATTTCATATCTAGATTTACATATTACGATTAATGCATCCCACCCAAGTAAAGTCTCCCTAAGTAATATAGCGAGTATAAAGCTGAATAATGAAAGGCACAAGGCAATTATGCTGAATTCGAAGTCGAATTCAAACAAAGGCAGGGGATATCGATTGTGAGGCGAAATTCGCTCACGTACGACCAATTTGCGAGAGAGAAATAATCATGAAAGTTTAACGAGCTAAAGTGTAGGTGGTATTACTTAATTAAATATATTATGACAAGTTGACAAAGTTACAGACTATGATCGAAGGTTCATTTCACTTACTCTCATCACATTCTCTCTCTCTCAGCACAGTATTTGTACTCTAAATAAATAAACCCCAATATTTGTTATTGAAGCATCACTACCTAGGAGGATCACGTGTCTCATCAATTTGCAAATTCTGTATTGATAATCGAATCATGCACTATGATAATTCATTTTGCAACTGATTTGGTGTCCAGACGCGGACAGAATAGAACGCGTTGCACATTCCCCATGTTGAGCTTTTTGCATTCCAATGCGCATGAGTTAAATATTCGTATTATTCTATTATTAGTTTGACGTCGTGACACCAGGAAAACATAAAACCGACAGAGAGCAATGCCCTGGCTGAACAAACACAGTATGATTTGCAGTATAGTAGATTGTCTGCCAACGACGCGCGGGGGCGGGTCATCCGGCACTGCAAACACTTCGCTATCTACGTTGATACAACTAGCTTCCTAACGCTGTCTGCCTGGTAAAATGAATTGTTATTTTACCTTTTAGTCGCGGTTTAACGATATGTATCGGCAGTTAGTGACAAACGTTCGTGTCGCTAGCGGCTCCAGGCCAAAACAAATGTTTATGTTATGCAAAGTCGGCTTGATTCATACTCGTGCCAAACTTGACAAAGAATTTACAAAGCAAAAACTGTTTGTTATTCAAGCGTTTGAACTTGTTATCAGGCGCGCATTTGCCTTGCCTTGCCACTGATGTAATTAAGGCTAAAAATAGCTTGGCAATAATAAATAGCGATAATGGCGGCTGCCATCCATGGTGATTGATAAATAACTGGACACGAAACCGTCTACATCAAGCATATATGATTGATTCAACCAGACGAACATCTGCTCTCTCAATACGTTGATTGATAACCATAAGTGGTGTTGAATTATGAAAGTGATTCATAGAGGTGTTAAACTTCTGATGGATTTGAAACGCTTACTAATTAAATAGTAAAATAAGGTAAGTAGACAATCAAAAGTCTAATTTAAAATATATTTCTCTTTATCAACAAAATTTTAAAATTAAACAAGCACTAGAATTAAGACGCATTTATATTAAATAATCAGCACAGACGAAACTGAAAGTTTTCTTATTCATTAACTGTACCTCGAAGACCCTTGAAGCACCCTACTAATGAAATGTCTATGGCTCTTTACTTAAATAAAGGAGAAGCAGAATTGTCTGGTGCTAATGAGTGACAATTAAATTGTCCACCGTCACGTTTCTAAAGATTTGTCGAGCCAAAAAGGTTGCAGCCAACGAACCGGTCCTGAATATTTCAAGGGTATTCTGTTTTATTGCAAAAAAAGGTTTTCAGTTCTTTTAGCAATTCATTTCGAAGACTTCACGAGATAAATCTTCGGAGAAACCACACAAGGATTTGTTATCCGGTACTATCACCGAAGATTGATGAACACTCGATACCGAGACTATTTATTTACAAAAGCTGATCACGCCCCGTCTAGCAATCGTCACCTTTTACAGTCCAGACTGGAGCAGTAAAACAGGACATAAAAACTGTTTCACGACATCTACGTTGATATTACCTACTACGTCGTTGTCTGCGTAATCGAAATGCAGTTCCAATTCCAACTTACACTTAATTTCCTAAGGAAAAAAGTACAAGAGCTCAAACGAAACCCAGGCTAAGTTTAATGCATAAAGACCCGTCTAAGCGAGAGCTAGCAACGACAATCAGCTATTACCAAAGTCGTTTAACAGCAGTAGACTAAGCTATTTACTTGAAGTAGGCGATCATGGTTCCCTTATAATTACGCAGACTAAATTTACATGAAACTTCTCGGCTAAAGTTGGTGAATCGTCTGAATGGTGTCGGAATTCTCTGAAGGGTTTAGATAAATCACGGAGTTTAAAATTAAACAGCGTGTCAAAACGATGCGTTGATTTTGGATTTATTCTTGTGTGAAGCGAGAGTCGGTCGCTCAAACATACCCCGTAAAGCACTCGTTTACTGGAGAGACGAGAGGTATTCAAGTGTGCTCGAAACATCGTCACGAGCTCTCGCCAGTACAAATGTACACACATTAAAAGTTGCCAAGTTAAGGTGACGTGATAATTAAAGCTACATGGGGTGGTTCTAGCTTTTAACATTCCCGCTTCAAATATGTGGCCAACAAAACATTTATTTAAACAACCGTATATATTTTGTTCTCTGATTCACCATTTAGTCTATGTTTCGTTTGAAATCCTCTTTTAATAACAATTCGTAACTCATTATTGCCGCCGTCTATTGTTACGGTCTACAGTTTACATAGTGAAATGTCTACAAACGAGCGTTTAATACCAGACATACCTAAAGCTGGAACGACAATAAATTCTCATTGTCCTCAGCCAACGGTGGCTTATTTTTAATTAGTCAAATGAAACTTCTTCCTATTATATTTTATTTTAACTGCAGTCGAGAAAATTAACTTAAGGGAAAATGGTTTCGCGAGACGCGAAGGCAAGCAAAAATGAAACCACAGATCCAATTAAATGGAATAAGATCTCCGATACTATTTGTAGCTGGTTTGATAATATAATTGAATTTCTCGACTAGGTTTGGCGGAGTCTTTTCCGAGAAATTGGAAAGTCGAGTGTGGTCTTTGGGTGTTCGTTTTGAAATATAATTGAAATGAAATAGTTAGAACTCAAAAGTCTAATGGACGGGCTGTAGAGGACGTGAGAGCAGCAATATTTCAGCGGTGCCATCACAAACAATAAGAGGTGGGAGTATTTGCAGGGTCGATACAAGAGAGCGACGTACCAACTCATGTTTGCTATAGTCTGAGTGGTTCACTAAGTTAATAGCTTTTATATACAGCAAAATGGAGTCCACCGTATTGCGATGGAAATAAAAGTCGTTATTTAGAAACTGTAATTTACATAAATTGCCTTAGATGCAACTACTTTACCATGTGCACGAGTGGGTTAGACTTTCTAAGCAGAATTATGTGTTTAAATCTTCATCATTAATCGTGCTAGTTGTCTGAGAATTTCATCTGTATTCGACTGTCAAAGAAGCCCAGTTTATGTAAATCCCCAGCATTTATTACGTCTGTAAGTACAAACGTCGATACTCAACCGAGCTTGGGGAAATCATGTTGCGAATGAATTTGTTAATCTCAAAAGCTAGGAAAATTCTTATCAAAAATATCCCCGAGTCAGCTATTTGCGCCAATAATCTACGCGTTTCGAATTTGAAAATAATATGCTAAGGTGACAAAATTCTGTTTTAGATATTTTCTCGCGTGAATAAGATTCGCGTCCCCAGCATTCCGTATAGCGTAGAATGTCGCGCATTCCACATATTGTGAAAAGTTACAAAGCCGTTTTAATCTCGTTTTATATGTATATTCCCGACAAAATTATATGAAAATTTCTAACATAACACCTGAGAAAGGCGGTGCAGAAACTTTATTATTTTCCTCAGTCTCGATAGAAGTGTAAAAGAAGCCATTGCGTCTCGTCGCGAAGGTTATGAAGTGAAATTTGGATTCAAATTGATGTTAAAAATTTTCGAATGCAGAGTTTGAGCACCCACTCGGGCGTTTTGATGCGATTTTGATGAGCTCCGCGATAGACTCGACAATGTCGGAACGTTTTAATAAAAATGTTCTTCTGTCAATATAACGATGATTTCTTTGCATAAATTCAATCGAAAATTGATGGTCGGTGAATTTGATTGAAGTGATATTTGTTTAACAAAGTACGTATTTCTTTTGTGGAGTTCTTTGTGTTTTACAGCAGACGAGGCGTCTATTAGAAGGAACATGAAAAACTACTTATACTAACTTCGTTTTATTGTTAGTCTCATTGTTAGGTAAGTAAGTACCCATTGAAGGGGCTTCATTAGTGTAGCTTGATAAGGAATAACGTGCATTATTCTGTATTGTAGTTTATTTTAACAACAGCTTTTATGCAGTTTTATGTCATAAATACATAGCTTTATATTTTTGTGATAACAATGTTTATAAATTAAGTCATTCAATATCATTATTTAACATTTTTATTATTACTAAAAGCAATCAGAGCGTAAATGACAAACGTAAAAACATAAACATATTGTTATCTGCGTTATGATATATGTAAAAAAATAAAATATGGGGCTTACGATGGTACGAAGATAAAAAAATGTTTGTTTAATTAATTAAGCAATACTTTAAAACAACGAAGCGCCTGCGTCCTTCAATTGGCAAATATAGCGACCAAACGTTTGCTTTAGATTCAAACATTGATGCTATTTGCTTTTCTCGCAATATGTACTTTCGGCATATTCAAATACATTAACAATTCACATTGTTTTTAGCATTTAGTGCTTTACAAGGTCCATGAAGGAATTGATAAAATGGTCTTCATTGTTTAAAAATATTGCTCTTTTATAAATGTAAAACAACAGACATACCTTAATCAAACGAATATTTATAAAACTTGTTGACAATTTTTTAAATAGAACCATTTCGTTGTTTGTGTCTCGTTTTTATTACAAAAATAGCGATACACGTGCATTTGATCAGCTGAATCAACAAAATGACCGTATTTTATTAGAATAGTTACAGTTAAATAAATAATCAAACTTTTGGCATAGGTTCATGGCTATACCTTTAGTTTAGTTTATGAGATCTACATTCAGTTTATAAAAACAATGATTATTAGAAGAAATTATCAAAATCAGCAGCAATGCCTACCTAACTAGTATTCGTGTAATTACTCAGTAATAGATGGCGCTGATGTCGACATAACTGTTATTTTTCTCATATACGTAACAACATTAGCATTTTAGCAAAAAACACCGAAATGTTAAAAAATTAAATATAAAATTAAAATTCTTATATTAAATTATTCAATGAGTTATTTTCATTACACGGAAAATAACTATAATTACTAAACTATCTGATTGTTTGTATTAATTGCTGTAGGTATACAATCCCAGGATATATAAATTTATTATTGTATAAATTGTAGAACTACCGATAATGTTATCATTAACTGCAGAATTGACCCAACATTATCATATTCCTTCGCAATGAAATATTTACAGTACCTAGTCCTGCAACAAAATTCTGCAAGTATAGCGTACCTATAAGTAGGGTAAAAGTGGGATAGATGCCCCACTTTTTGTAAGCTGACTATAACTTTGTTTTTTAAAGCATTATTCGAGTGAGTTAACTATTTGTAACAACTATAGTCCTTATACTTACTATCTACTCATATCATTATTCAATGCATACCGTAGATTTGTAGATATTCGGCTCTTAATAAAACTTATTGTTTGAGGATAGACGCCTACTGTATGGGGTAGTTGCCCCTGGCAAAATTTCGACATGAGTATAGACGCCCTACAATGGGATAGATGCCTCCGTAATAAAAAAAAATCGTAGAAAATTAAATAAAATGTTTATTTGCAGTCTTAGTTGCGTTGCAGTCTTGTTTTCGTTGTCAAAGTCCAGTGTGGGATGTTTTCCTGAAACAGAAAAAAATAATAGGTACAGAAAAAAAACTGACGATTCAAAAAGGACAAGTATGAAAAAACAAACTAAGAAGACAGTGCCTAAATTGAATTTGATTAGGGCAATTAATTCCTCTATTACTTACCCAAAGTAAGTTTTTCACAGTTTTTTTTAGCATATCGCCTCCTCAAAGTTCGAGATGGAATACCATAACGACGAGATATTTCATTTATACCGACTTGGCCTTTATCCATTTCCCCGAAAGCTTTGCAAAGGGCTTCTTCAGACCAAGCAGCACGAACGGGTGCCCCTATTTTCCTTTTATATTTTCGCGGCATTTTGTCTAAAATAAAAAATGAAATTAGGTGATACGCTGCATTATTTTTTACAAGTACAGTGAAGTACGACATGAAAAGGTATAAACAGCTCATAAATAAACTGGAAAGTCAATTTTCCTACAAATTGCATATTAACTAGATTTTTTTAAATAACGTACCTACGTTATTTAAAAAAATCTTACCTATAGCCTAAGTACCTGTAAATAAGTCATAGAGGATATATGCCTCTAAGGGCGTCTATACTCAGTCAATAGTGGGGCCTCTATCCTTTTTAGTAGGGATAGACGCCCCAGCAAATAAATAAAAATACTTAAATAATTTCGTAATTTTATAAACACACCATAAATATAAATGATACATACTATTTAAATAACAATACACACTTAAAACTTACCTTCGAAAACGAAAGTTCTGAACACGTCAAAATGTCACTGTCACAAGAATCATGCAAGCGCGATAAAATTTTGCAACGTTTTTTTAACTCAAGCGGCGACACGTGCAGTCCTGTCGAAGCGCATGCGCGGACTGAGCTGTGGGGGCGAGATCTGTTCGAGAAACTTGGTACTAGAGCGTGAATTTGGTTTTAAATTCTCTTTTTTTAAGGTGCGGCGTCTATCCTCCAAGGGCGTCTATCCCACTTTTACCCTAATATGAAATTATATGTAGCTACGCGTACTAACATCTACACTGATAACCCTGCAATATTGTCATGTCACAGAGATAGCATATCAATGTTTTGCAAAGTAACGAGGGCCTTGTAAGAAGATCATATGCAATGTTATCTTGAAGAAAGCAAGAGCAAAAACAAACAGATAAGATGGACACAAACGTAAAAGAAATAACAATAAGTGCTGCAGTTATGTTGACTCAAGCATTTGGACCTTGCTGTAACCGAATATTTACCTTATGAGTTAATAAGCAAGCAGGAGCTACTTGATATAATATTAAAAATATAATAGTATGGTTCATTATGCTTAAATGTTTTCTCATTATCTTTATGTAGGTAGGTACACTAACAACACTCGGAGACTAGGTGGCACCGGTAGTTGCGATTCCTGTCCTGCCTTTGGACTTACTGTTTAGACGTTAAAATAGGAAGAACGGTCCTAACTCGAACACCAGTAAAAATAAACTACTGCCAAAGCATAAAAACATGCTAAGCGACAAAGTTAATAATAGAGTTATTTACATTGTTTACTAAAAGACCTTGTTATGGTATGGCGCCTTAGCTCGCCCACTATTTATACACAATCGCTGTATCATCTATATTGCATTTAAATGATTATAATCGAGATATTATAACTGCGACGGCGCACCTCACAATGCTATTTATAGAAATCGTAAACTCACGTACAGACGTAGAATTATTTTACCAGCAATTGGTTAACGCTTCACATAAGAATGATCATGCGCCGTGAAGATGTTCGGATAAAAAGCACTTTTAGATCGTTGTATATGCTACGTGAAGTGGTAAAGAAAAATGCTGTATCATAAAATGGGAATTCACTTAGTATTTGTAAGATTTTAGACACTGCGATGTAAAGCGAAACAAGCAAAATTTCGATACTGTTTGTTTAACCATGGAAAAATATTGGATCCAGTCGGAACTTAACAAGTTTGTACACAGTAAACACAGTTATCATAATGCAATAAAAGTGTCCTAATAAAGATTACTGTATTTGGACTAAACAAAGGCTAGGTCAAGGAACGTAATAGAATAGCTAATTCAAAACATGTTGAAGCAAGACATAACGACATTCTTTCCCTACTTAGAATGATAATATTAATAGTATGAGTTCAATTGTTTTAAAATCATAAAAACACAGCATATTAAACCTGAATTAAAGTATGAGTAACTATAGAACTTTCTCATGCCAATCAACATCGAAAATCGGTAACAGACAGATATACAAATCTCGACAGGATAAGAAGTATTTGCGGGCTAAAAATAACTAAATTCAAGATGGTGGATATCTTATCGTCTGTTTGCATTTCGAACAGTTTAAAATGTTGACGGTGTACGTGCCACAAATTCTGTAGACATTATAAAAGCGTATTCTAGTTTATTTAAGTAGTTTGTTTTTAGCAAAAACAACATATATTGAATTGTGTTTTTTTTTTAATTAATCGAGAAATCTTAGTGCATTTTTAGTAGGTATAAATATGCAGATTTTGCTAATAGCCCTTATACTGCCCATTAATAGCCCGTATGATATTCATGCAGCCTAGTTGTAACGTTAAAAAGACTTGTGATTCCGAATTTTATTATTAAAATCCGTGGATATAGTTGATTATTGAATGCACGTGCGATAAGAAGCCAGCAGGCAAACATATCGCGGTCGTGGGGATAACGGCCTCTCAAGGCGAGCTTAACATACATACACGCATTTAAACACCAACATAAATACATACTTACAACGATAGGGACGCAATAAGAAAGAAAAACACTTAGGATTAACATCATAAATTCTGATAAAACCAATCATTAACCAACTTTGCACATGGCAGTGCAAGATACATTAATTGAACCAGGTTACCTCTAGGGGATAAACAAGATTATTTTCTATTTTTGTATTGAAATGATAACCTTGCGTTATCTAACTCGATTCGTTACGTAATGCAATAACATAATAACAATATCCGGTTGATCTCAAGTTGTTGTTTACCTGAGGCTGATGATACTAAAACTAAAGAGTTATTGTCAAAAAGGAGAATCGTATATCGTTAAAGTAAGGACCATAAAATACTGGATTTACAGAAGTCGCAAAAATTTCCAACGTTATTTGACAATGCAGATATCCTTATTACAACACTAGATACACCAACACAAATGCATAAAATCCCACACTTCTAAATTTAAAGGCACTTCATGCCTATTTACTTATCGGTCAGTGTACTCAGAAAATACTTATGTAATACAAAATAATATTATCAGTCAAATAAGTTGTTATTAAGGAATGAATGAGTTCTTATAGAAAAATATGGAACCGTATTATCAGTTGCATGCGCGTATCTATGTTTGTGCAGAGCAAATAAATAGTGTTTTCTGGTCAGCTTATCCATTATATTTTGAACCAATATAGGTGTTCCAAATAGAAGGGATCATTATAATTCGTTAAAAAAACTGTTTTCGCATACCTATACAATAAGTTAGTTTCCCAGAATGAAACTACTTATATGCCTTGAGGCTATTCATACTTATTAATGGAATTAAACAAAACACTAAAGTATAATACTAACAATTTAACTTAACTTGTTCGACCAACTTTGAACACAGCATCTCTTCAACACGAACAAGCAAGTGTAACTCGTAAGTTAAATATGCAACAGGATTACGCTACAGAGAACACTTTAAGTAATTTAGACAATAATGAGATTAACTTTAAAATTTTCCCAAGTGTTGCCAAGAGCTCGCAGGGTTCAAACGAGGGTCTATTCATATCCCAGGGCAGACGTTAAAGGATCTAAGGAAAAATCCGAGACGAACTGACGATCGCTCCCGTAAACCAGGGTTAACTCTCTCAGGATATCCGCGATTCGCCAATAGACATTCTTTATACAAGCTCTTCACATGAACCCACTAGAAACATCGAGTGCCCTTTTACGATAGACTATGGATTCAGCAAATACCACAAATAAATAATATATAAAGGTCTACGACCCAATGAGTAATTCATAGAATGGGCAGAGAACGTGAGGTGCAGCCCAGCCCGATACGGCAGGTGTTATGTAAACTCAGCCAAATGCCACTGCACTTATCCAAACTTGCACCAAGGCTAATCGAAAGTAACAGCGTTTCAAATATAGGTTGTCTAAAATATAAAATAAAGGGCAAAATTTACGCGTTCCCTAAGCAGCAAGAAGCCAGACTAATTTATTACGATATAGCCCATTACCTCTAGCAGGGCGCTCATAACGATAACCTTAGATATAGTCGTTACCGTCCGCATACCAAGTTTAAAACAGCGCTGTTTTAAACATAAATTAGATAGTGCAGTGTCTAAATAGGAGGACACTGGGAGGTACTGACTACCGGGTGGTTAGGGACGATGAATAACGAAACGAAAGAGAGGGAAAATAGAGAAATCACAGAACTGGAGTGAGAGAACAGAGGGGTGCAGTACGCAGTGCACACAGACCGATCGATTAGCGGACTTACTAACCATTCGCGCCGCAACCAATCTACCGGGGTTCATATTACAATTTTTATAACTGAATAATTGTTTCCTCTATAAATTTATCGTAATTACTCAATTAAAAGTCTGAATGTCGACTATTGTTATTACATTTGTTAAATAGAGTTAAATTTACGAGACGCCAGGTGTCGAAGAAATATCAAGTTCTGATCACGTCCCGGACCGGTGATTTAACTTTGCTGTGATTCTAAAGAAATCCTTCTAGCAGTCTGCCCATTTTTTATTTATGAAATATTCTATGAGAATAAAAGAAACCAACACTCGATGAGCTCTCTCATCGGTATTCAACTAAAATATTCCTCGCAAACAGCTCAAGGCACTTTATAATTGAATTTGAACCAGCCAGTTTACTTTTCAATTAAAAATCATCCATATTGATCAAATTTCTAATAACATTTTAGAATTTATCTCCGGCGTTCAATAAATAATGTATCTGAGCCATTTATTTCGAATTCAATAAACTGGATATTTAAAACCCCGTCTAGATCCAGGGAATAAAAAGGGACGATATAGAAAATCCTGTACACATAAAAGTATATTATGTTCGTCGTTTGTAGTCAATTGATTGCGGTGTCGAGTGCAGAAGGCTTGCGTTCCTTCGTTCTTTCTTCGATGGCTTTGAACGAAATTGGCTGTGACTTACAGATTTCAGGCATTTGTTCCGGTCGGTTGCCTTTTCAGGCGAACAATAGTGTCTCAAGCCCTATTGAAAGATCCAAATATTAAAGGAACCAATGAGGTGGCAACGACGGTTACTCTCGACTTTCAAGAAATTAAGCAACGGATTTTAAATCGTAACTTATTTTTTTGTCTGTCTGTACTCCATATTATCAAAAGAAAATATAAAGAAAGCTAATCAGCTCGACATACAAGTGCACAAAGTAAGTAATGGAAAAGAAAACTTGTTACAGGAAATGCTGGTAAATAGTTGAGACGTTATGTTAACAGGAAATAATATAAAGCGATAAAAATACAATTTCCAACGCTATTTTTGAACTGCTCGATACTGAGACAACCTAAATTAACAGCGAGCGAAGAAAAGGGAAGTGTTTAGAAAGATAATACAAATTTGGTGCAAGAAATTCATTCAAGTCCAAAGATAGCGTTAAGGTAGACGATGTTACTACGAACAAAGCTGGATCGAGTTAACAATGTGTTTAGTTTCCAGATTAGAACAGTCCCGCCCGACACCTAAACGTGGATTTCAGATAACATCCAAACTCCAACCGCACTGAATATAAATGAGATTTTGGAACACCAGTCTTAGGGCACTCCTGCATAATTACTTCAAATTACACACATTGAAATACATTCCAGCGACGATAAATAACTTTAATATACAAAATCTAGATATGTTTAAG
This sequence comes from Emmelina monodactyla, assembly GCA_916618145.1. Taxonomy (NCBI): domain Eukaryota; kingdom Metazoa; phylum Arthropoda; class Insecta; order Lepidoptera; family Pterophoridae; genus Emmelina; species Emmelina monodactyla. The sequence continues at coordinate 3,590,341 of OU745300.1, forward strand.
CTAGATTGAGCCCAGCCCTGTTTTAATTAAAGCTTTAATTTGAAAGAACGAATTCGATTTGAGGAAGTGGGTGTAGAAAGGGTGGTATTGCGTAGGCCTTCGCTCTCTCTTACACAGCTGTTGCTTCCATTCCGATTTCAATGTCAAGAACGATCAATACAGGCGGGATGTAAAATTTCGGCAACCTTCGGCCGGTTCCGGAGGCCGCGAACAGCCATACTAACCTACCGTAATACAGGGTGCGTGCTCTCTACCCGATCAATAGACGCCAAGTAAGGTCCCCCGCTTATAAATAGTCCCGGCTTGAACTTCACCTCGACCGAGCCGAATCCGTGGGCGAAACCAAAGATATAACACTTGCGTCACGATTGCGTGTTTATGTTACTACTCATAAAGTCCATAACAAAAACCGTACTCCCAAGTTCATTTAACGAAATGAGATTTTTCATTTCGAAGCTTACGAGCTGTGATGAAGTTACTACAATGCAAGGCATCTCATTATTCAAATCAGATGCACAATCCCTGGCGTGGAGAAAGTTTGAATATCTCAATAAAACGTGACAATCGACAGCTGATGTGAATATTTCACTAAGTTAGTATGTAAATTGCTGATTACAGTGGCGTACGTTGCCGCCAATGGCTTGGAGCAACTGGTTGAAAAATCTCAACCGAGCTCAGAGTGGCAATATTCTGCACTTGAGTCCTCTGTGAACTGAGATTGAAATTCGAATACAAAATTCTAAATTGTAAGGTAAATAACGGTAATAATTAGAAAGGGATGGGAGAAATCAAGCCGGGGTCCATTACAGTGAGTAAAGGGAGGAGAACGGTAATAATAAAGACGAAAACGAGCGCTTCATTACGGGAATACTGGCAAATACTAGCAATAACAATACAGCTAATGGTCGCTGCGATCGTCTGGAGTACCGGCGGAACAAAAATAATCCGCAGTAACTTACAAAATCTCGACGAGACACTACTAACGTTTGCTTTTATTCTTTTTTGAGGATTTAAATTACAAATTCTACTTTTACAACAATAGTAAGCAGGGCGCTATTGCATATTTTCGTTTGACTTCAAAAACTTTTTATTAAAGGTTTTCTTTAAAGAGGTTTGAAGAACTTCAGCTTTTGTTAACTAAAGAACAGAGGTAAATTAAGTTTCAGAATAATTCTTAACACCATAGACAAGATAAAAACAATTAATACAAAATGACAAGCCATTAACGTTACGTAAATGGTAAGATACAAATAAACCTATTCAAACATATCTCAGTACATAATCAAGATTCCTAATAAGCGCATATTATCATGCTTATTCACAAAGCTAGCGTAATTTAATTTACATTGCTATTTTCAAATATGTAGAACCAACACTTCAATTAGACGCATCGACTAGTAATAAGTACTCGACAATGTAAACAGTTTAATCTTTATATAAATAGCAACATTGTGCTGTAGTTGTTAGTCATTGAATTTTAAAACGACATTACAAAGTAGGCAAGTATTCATAACTTTTATTTTACTTTGTGAGGTTTTTCGTTTTTTTCTTATGGCATTGATTTGTCGGTCGACTTAGCGGTTTGAATAATTCAAGTATTGTAATCTAAAGCCGAATGTCAAGAAAGTCAGGATTAATCCTTGTTTGAAAATCGTTATCTTTTATGTGAAATAGTTTATTCTGCAACATAGTTGTAAAAGTAGTCATAACATAATAATAGCTTTAGATTTATAGTCAGTATAATACGATATACGTGTGGGTAGGTCACGTAGCAATGATAATTCTTTTTTTAATTCTATTTGACGAATAGTTGTTTGTCACTTGAGCTGACCTTGAGGCCGGCGCGGGCGCACGCAGTAGTGCCTATTTGGAATATGGTATGAGATCTTGAGTGGATGAATTATGACTTTAAACAACAGAATGAGGTTAACAGACTTTGCATATAAAATATTGTTTTTCTTGCGCTCGAATCAAACCTTCAAACTAGATCTTGGAAAAAATATGTTAATCGCTTATTAAAATTCATAAAAAAATTGAATTGAAAAAAGCATGCGTGACTATTTGTAGGTAATCAGATAATCGAACATAATTATCTCTCAGAGTGAAATAAATTACAATCAGTAATAGTTAAAGTAATTGCGTGTATGACCACACCTTGCCCAGGCGCAGATTATGAGAATCATTTTAAACCGTGTTATTAAAGCTACATATAAACAAGTCTTAGAAGGAAACCTGCTGCTTAATATGTACTCGTGTAGAATTAATTTTGCTTCATAAGAGAAATATCTGTACTGAATTACATTATTTACTGTTATGATAAAACGATTTAAATGGTCGAATTAAAAACCACTTAGATAACAGAAGTTGCCCAATATCTATTTATTATGAAGAAAGTTGAATCATAAATCAAACTCGTCGAATTGGCTTTTGCAATTCCCCGATTGAAATCCTTTGGTATTTCGTGTAAAAATTTCATCAGGCGCTTAGAAAATGCGATATTATTGGCAGGTGCAATACCGAGCGTTGCATCTAAACGTGCAGATTTAGCGGCGCGCACGCATACCGCAAGTAGCTGCAAGTAGGTTACACCAGGGCATTGAACCTACGTCCGACTTCAGGGTTACACGATTGTAAGGACAAAGCATTAATTATATTTGTTATTTATCTTTAAACAAAATGCTGTTTATTTTTGTACCGCTTTTAGTGTTATAACGAAGCAGGCTGCGCGATTAAGTTATTTAAAATTCAAAAAAATATTTTGTTGTCTGGATGCGTTTTTAACTTAGGTCTAGTAATGTTTTGTGTATGTTCATTGTAACCAATTTCTATGAAAGTCATGAGAATTGGCTCCTGTTTAAGTACGGTGATGTACAAACTAATACTTCAACACAATTTATATCAAAGTAAGCAATTTAATTATCCCATTACACTGGTTACATTATAGCGAATCAGGCGCATGTTTTCCAAACAATATTGCCAGCATTCATAGTTTCCGAGATAATAATAGAGTTAAATGAAAACAGTTCAATGGCCGCTCTAATTCAATACTAGTTTGTAAAGCAACTATGTAGAACCTGAGGTATCTACCACAAACTTCGAATTACCTGCAAGCATTAAAATACCTATGCAAAACTGTGACAGAACACTTCAATACCAAGATTGGATAGTCTGGTTACTCATTCAAATTCACGTTAACAGAGTGCATTTACAAGGAACCCGGTCTAAAGATTTAAAATCATAAGTGTATAATAATAGTGGCATGACTAGAAGAGACATCTAACGAACTAGCAAATTGCTGGTGCTATAAATCATAAAATTAGCAAGGAGGAGAGGAAGTCATAGAGATAATGGGCGTGGATACTATTTATTCATAAACCGGCGCACGAGTCTATGACCGAGCGACAACCACAGAAAACGTGGGCGATAACTAGCGTGGGACGGCCTTTACATTATAATGCAGACGAACGCTGGTATTACACCTAGCACGCACAAATCACACCACACAACAAATATTTTTAAAGCTACTGAGGCTGCATTTTAAATTTTAAATTCAATACTAAAGCCCATTAAATACCCGCCCGAACCCACTGCCGTATAAGGCCAGTGACAAGTGGACACTTACCATAAGTTAACAAAAAAAATGATCAATGATATACGAAATGGTACTGCGATTGCAAACGTAAACCTCATTCGACCATATAAGCACCGACATGCGATGTTGAAAGGACATATCTCCAAGAAAATACGAAATCTACGTGAACCGACATTCGCTGGACAAGTCTTTATAAATTAACAATTTACTATTCGAGAAACTTACGAAACCATTATACAGTATTACAGAGATATATCAGTTTTTACAGAGTAAGAAAGTTACATATCAGGGCCTATTAAGAATGTAGTCCTATTGTATCTATTAGCGGGCTACTTTCTCATTTCTAACCATTTACGGTCCGTTGAGAAAATGTAGTAACATTCTGTAGTATTAGCTCACAATGATATAAAAGGCATAGATAAAGCTGTTTCCCGTTTTTTTATCATTGTAGCTTCTTGGCCCGCATTGTTTTTTTTCGGTTTCCAAGGTTGGAAAAAATATATACCTACTAAGTAGACTGCTAATCGTATAGGAAGCCTTGAGCATGGTATCAAGTGGCAAGGCACAGTCAGATTCAGTTACACGAACAACCGCGCTACCACATCTCTTCCTACGTGCTCGGCAAAACATTCTGTATAATTCCTTTTTATCCGAGTCGGAATAACAAGAAATAACAATACACCTCACTAGATTGCTTTTTACAATGTCACAAAGTAAACAAGATTTTTGATCGTGACTGCGCACGATACGATCTCGGTCGTGCATGTGTGCTTTGTAAAATTGGCAACTCGATATTATAAAATCTGTTTTAGGCCTTTACGATGTTGGGGTAACCGGTCCTTGCAATCAATATACAGGCAGACAGTTCGGCCACCATAAATAGAAGAAGTGGCCGGGGTTTTAATGATGCCGCTGTGAAACGTGCTTCGACTGCTTGCGATATCTATCACGCCCGCAACTTAGTAACGCTCAACTACCAGTTATTATCGAGTTACAGTAGTAACAGCTTTTAACTCATGAGTACTCACGTGCTTGGACATTCTAGGACCATTTGAAATCCAACCATAGGACTAGCACTTATTCTTGTTCTGATGTGGGTTTAGTTTCACAACTTCATGTTTATTTATACAAACGCCTGTTGCTGATTGAGACATTGATTTCATCTGTTATTTTACTTATGTTGGTTAAAATGCTGTCAAACAATATTGGTAAGGTACCAGGAGAGCAGAGAATTATGAAGTTCTGTTTGCCGCGGTCGGTATAAACGGGCTACTGTCACGCGACGCAGAGCGAAACGAGACCCACAAGACAATACCGCTGGATTTATTTACGTGATAAGATGCTTTAAATTAACCGGCGAGGATGAATAGTCTGGCTCTAACACGAATCTTGTCGTAAAGTGCGAACCTCGGTCGCTATATAAATTGCTTGATAAAGACGATGCTCCACTAATTTAGTCTATTAATAAGACCGACGAAATCGCACTCTTCAACTGTTTTGAATTGCCTTGTTTTCTTTGCAATAAAGAAAATTTGCAAACCAGTTTATTGCCAAAATCTAATTTTGAAAATGCTTCGAGAATGTTGATATCAAGAGAAACACAAGTCAAACGCGCATAGCAACTGATCCGAAGCGAGTTTCGACTCGAAAACAACAACTCAATCATCGCGGCATTAAAATAAATGCGAGTCAGTCCGAATGCACCGAACATTGAACAACCGATTGTAATAAATAAAACAGTCAGTAAAAATAGCCTACGCGTACAGGCGAATGACCGTAGGTTGACACATAACTGGCTCAAGGCCCACGGAGATTAGATACCAGAGCCGCATAACAAACATGTAAGCATGTAACATAGTGAGTATTGCTAAATTATCCGCACAAATGTCATTACGAAGGAGTGAACGACGTATTGTTTGACTAGCAAGTTTCTGCCGAGTCCTGGTATCCTAGTACTACACAACACAACAGACTTCGTAAAAAAACTTGAACGTAACCAACTAAAGGTTACGCGCGTTTTCAAATATTTAGTTTTGATTTTATGTTGTTTACACAGAACGATTTTCCCCGATTGCATCTTATCAAAATACCTACTTTATTACAGTTATCTCAAAATAACGCATCCAAAACATTTTTATCTTAACGATAAGAAAAAAGCAAATAAATAATATGTCAGCAGCAAGGGAGTTTTATCGCAAAACATTTAATCGTTGAGTTTAAATTTTACTTTAAAAAACAAATGAAGTAAGGTGCAGCGGGGCAATCTCGACTGCGGGAAATTTCAACTAATCAACATAACTTTCGTAATTTACATATTTGGTGAAAATGCCATCTATAATCGGGAAGCGCAATGCGTTTTTTCGTAATTCCATCATAGATGGCGCTCACAGATCTAAAACTGTTTGACCGACAACGCCATTTTGTTTTCGACAATATTCCTTGCGTACACGTACAAATTGACAGCCTAATATCTTTATTAAAAAAGTTATTTAAATGTGGTTTTCCAAGGTTTTTAAAGGTAAGTTGTATATTTCATAACCCATTACATAATACTAGTTCGAATTTTCTGCTTTTCTTTGTGTTTAAACAGTATTTTGGCAATAGTTTAAGTAACCCCAATGAAATTGTTTTGTCGGTTAATTTCAACTATTTGGCAGTTGAAATTGCCCCTCTATATTTCATATGAAAATGACTAAATAGTAGTGATGTGCATTTTTCGATAATTAATCGATGTACTATTATGAAACTATTAACAGAGCTATGTGTGTGTACATTAAAGATATTTGAAAAAAAACTGTAATGAGTTATTTAAGCGACTTTGAAAAAAAAATTAATTTGTTTTAATAGCATTACAATGCTCAATACACAATTAAAATCGAAAAAAATGTGATGAAAAAATTCTCTAAATTAGTACTGGAGAAATACGCATGCATTCCGGTCCGGGTAATATGTGGTAACGAATTTCGTCGGGGTAATTCGAAGCTACGGTAGTGTAGATTGTTGGCACGTTTAGGGCGCAGACCTAAGAGTCGTTGGTTCGAATCCCACCTGTAGCGAATTTTTTCATTACATATTTTCGATTTTAATCAAAAAAAAATTGTTTCTCTCTAAACTTTATTAAAATATATTTTATTTATAACAGATGGTTCGTCACTATAAAAAAAAGAATGAAAAGACTTACACTGAGGCAGGACTACAGCAAGCAGTAAAAGATGTAGAAAAGAAAAATATGACGAGTTACCAAGCAGCAGAAATATACGGAATACCAAGATCGACTATTATAACTAGATTATACAACACTGACATGAGTAACAAGACTGGAAGACCATTGGCTATTGATGAAGAAACAGAAAAAAGAATGGCGGAAAGCTTACACATTATGGAAAAATATGGTTTCCCACAAACCAGAAAAGAAGTGGCAGTTCTGGTGTCTCAATATGTGCGCAGAAATGAAATTAAAACTCCCTTTAAAAATGATATGCCTGGAAAGGATTGGCTGCAGGCTTTCCAAAAAAGGAACAGCCTATCCATCAAAAAGCCTCAATCAGTCGAAATCGCCAGACGAAACGCCTGTGATCCATACATTGTTTATGGCTATTTCGATTTGTTGGAAAATGTGCTAACACAATTGGGGTTAAAGGATAAACCATCACAAGTTTATAATTTAGACGAAACCAGTATATGCAATGACCCCGTCAAAGGTAAAGTTATGGGTAAAAAAGGATTCCGCTGTACCAGGACAACTAGTGGTCCCGGAAGAAATAATACAACGGTTTTATTGGCAACGAATGCTTGCGGGAAAAAAGTCCCACCATTAATCATTTTCCAAGGAAAACACCTTTGGACCGAATGGATGTTCAAAAATGATAACATTGACACAGCCTATGCAGTAAGTGAAAAAGGCTGGATGCAAACCAGCATATTTGAAAAATATCTAAAATCGGTGTTTGTGCCTGCGTTGGGAAGTGCAAGACCGGTGCTGCTCATATACGATGGTCATTCTTCGCATGTCGATTTAAATGTTATTGAGTACGCGGCCTCTGAAGCAATAACAATTTTAAAACTTCCACCACACTCGTCACATGTTTTGCAGCCTTTAGACTGCAGCGCCATGAAACCCCTGAACCGCCATGAGACCGCTGGGAAGACGAAGTAATTAAATGGCAGAGACTTCATATTGGCGCAAAGTTACCAAAGTCGGAATTTGCACGTATTTTAACCAAAATATGGGATGAACTAGATCCTTTAATTTTACAAAATGGATTTCGCAAGACTGGCATTCAACCATTAAATCGAAATGCCATCCGGGAAGAAATTTTTAACCCTTTGATATTGCAAAAATGGAAGAATTCTCAATTCAATACCATCCAAGCTAGCCCCATACCACCACGAGATACACGTGGCTGTCTCAATTGCAAAGAAAAACAGGATAAAGAAAATGTCATGCCTGTCGTGTTATCGGTTCCAAGTCTAACCTCAATTGCACTAACAGAAGTTAATAAGCAATTAACAAACGAGCAAATAATAAATAAGAACAGTGACAAGCCCATTACCTCCCACCAGAAAAAAGCGAGTCATAGTAAAGTCAAGAAGCAAAATGTACTCATCACGTCAAAACTGCCAATACCCGACAAAATTGACGTGGAGCAATTATCATCATCTCTGAAAATTTTAGATTGCAAGATAGTAAAAGCTGCAACTAAGACAACTGCCCCATGTGTTTCGTTTGAAGAATTATTGCTTAAGACTATATCTAAAAGTGATCTTCCTAAAACTAAGAAAAAGCGTATTACTAACAGCAATGCTGAAGTTTTGACGTATAAAGACACAATAGATAGAATGAAAAAAGAAAAAGAAGAGAAGGAGAAGAAATTAAAAAATAAAGAAAACCAAAAAAAGCAAAAGGAGGCTAAGAAAAATGAAAGAAAGGGTAAAAATCCCAGCAACCTAAAAAGAAAAGAGAGAGAATTAGTCGGGGTGGATCCAAAGCCAAAGAATCTTAAAAAGTCTGGTAAGAGGACTATCTGCAAGCGCCAGAAATATGTAACAGACAGTGATTCTTCTTGTTCCTACGTATCTATGAGTGAAACTGAATCAGTAGACAATTTAGAAAGCTTTTACGAACGCATTTTACATGACCAGAACTTGGATTCAGAATATGGGGATAATCTTGCTGATGCGGAGTTAGAAAAACCTTTAGTTTATTCCACTTCTAAAGATGTTGAAGCTAGAACGTCAAAATATCAAAATCCAAAAGAAGGTAAATTTGTTTTGGCCAAATTCTCGTCATCGAAGGGGAAAAAATCATTCAAGTATGTGTGCATGATAGAAAATGTGACTCAAGGCAAAATTGTGGTACAAGGATTCCATTCATTAAACAAAAATAAAAACGTTTTTCGTATAATCGAAAATGACCATTCAATCATTGAAGAAGATGAGATAGTTGAATATCTTCCTGATCCTGATGTGAAAGGCGTTGATTATATTTTTCCAAAGAACATTGATATTAAAGAATTTAAGTAGTTAAGTTTTAATTTGTATTTCTGACTTTATAAAACCTAAGACTGGAGTTTTGTGCCAATGTAATTTTAAGAAATAAAGTTGTGTAAGGATAGAGGTTGTTGATCTTTAAATAAATGTGTCATTATAATTTTGATCGTAGTTTTTTTATTTAACTATGCACTACATTTTCACCACACCTGTTGTTTTTCAACTTTCCTTTTGTAAATCAGATTTCTCGGCGTAAAGAGTAATCCTAATAAAGTGTTCCAGTGTGTACATTAATAATTATATCGTAGGAACAAAATTCAAATAATAGGTAAAAATAAAAACATCTATCGACTTTTTTTTTATTAGTCGCATCACTATTTACTATAGCGAGCAGTTGAAATTACCCCGCTTAAGCCTATAATCTGTTTTTCTACAAATATGAGCCTTGTTACATAGAGAATAGGATTCAATTTAGATTACTAACGTTGTGTCAATACTCAGGAGCTCAAATTTAGCCGTTGATTTACACTATAACTCCGCTTATAATCAATAGTTGAATTTGCCCCCCTGAGGGGGAATTTAAACTATTTTGGCATTTTTATACAAGAAACGCATTTTCAGATATAAAAATCAATATCATTAAACACAAATATGGAAAAATAAAACACAGATAACTACTCTAGAGCATGAATGCAATAAATTTTCAGTAATGGTGCATTAGATATTATTTACAAGTATTCAAAGTTTGTTTTTGCCATTACCAGTTGAAATTGCCCCGCTGCACCTTAAGTTATAAATTCTTATCAACCCAAATATTACCGACATTTTTGTTGTTGAATAAAGTCGTTAAATTATTTACGGACTGTAAAAAAGACACCTGAAGTCACCGTCTGAAAAGTTACCCTGAAAACACAATTACGCAACTCGACGACAGCTTAAAGGGGTTAAAATAAAAATAAATGATTTGTTATTTTGAGATGAGACAATGCTCAATTATTTTTACAGTAAAAAACCTATGCCTCTCGTTCTAAACCAATGATGAAAAGAAATATTTAAATGAGAGTACTTATAGTTTTTTCTTAGACCAAAACCTATTATTTTTTAATAGGTACAAAAAAGTGACATGTTTAGTATGGAAATATGTATAATTAATAAGTACTTATCTATTTCATAAGTTAAATAATTTAAATCTGTTCATACGTAAAATGATAAATCAAAATGTTTTTGAATAAAACACTGAAAAGTATAAACTTACCTTGATTTGGTAGGAGTTGACTTTGTGCTTCGGAAGTAGATTGAAAGTAGAGAAGTCAAGCCGTCTGGAAAATATGCCGTTGGCTCCAGCGCCCGCTCTAGAAAAAACGAGAAAAGTACATTTAAAACAACGATTATAATCAACTAGAATAGATGACTAGTGGCCGCCCGCGACTGCGTTCGCGTGGAAGTCGGGATCCCGTGGGAATGATAAGTTTTCCCGTGGTAAACAGTACCCTATGTGTTATTCTGATGTTTAATCTATATTACTGTAAAGTTTCATCCAAATCCGTCCGGTAGTTTTTCCGTAAAAGAGTTACAAACATCCATACATACTTACAAACTTTCACGTTTATAATATACTAGAGGCCGCTCGCGACTCCGTTCGCGTAAAAGTCGGTTTCCCGTGGGAATGAGAAGTTTTCCCGCGGTAAAAAGTTCCCCTAATTCTTTTAAACATATTATTTTGGTATCTAGAACCGTTTTCGCAGCGCACGCTACGGAAGCCCTCAAGGATGAATAATTTTTCCCGATTTTTTTCTATTTTCCATTATTTCTTCGCTCCTGATAGTTGTAGCGTGATGTTTTATAGCCTAAAGCCTGCCTCGATAAATGGTCTATCCAACACAAAAATAATTTTTAAATTCGAACCAGTAGTTCCTGAGATTAGCGCGTTCAAACAAACAAACAAACAAACAAACTCTTCAGCTTTATAATATTAGTTGAATAATATTAGTAGGATGTAGAAGTAGGATTAAATAAACCTACAAAGGTAAAGTAGAAATATATAATAATAGATGAGTATTATAAGTAGGTATTCCTATCGTAAACAGACACGCAAAAATGAACCTATAATGTCTGTAAACAAGACGGTTTAGATAATAAAAAAACAATCCTTCTTTATATTGACCCACCTACCTATTTCGTTTATATCTTTAAGTTAATTTAAGCCGTCGCAAAAAAAACTGATCCAAATTATAGCTCGAAACGCCCATTAAGTTACAAAATTATTACATAACCTCACAAAAACGACCAAAGCAAGCATTGTTAACGCTTTAGATGCGCAAAAAAATGTTTTCGCGTATAGCAATATGGCGACTGGAGCGCCGCCGCCACGCCGCGGAATTCGAGCAAAACAATCTCCAAGGTTACGTAAAAACGTGTTTTTTTTTCAATGCCAAGGCCAACAGAATTAGATACTGCCTGGTCGGTATCGGGTGTGTCAACAACGCATTATGTTTACTTTTTTTATTGTAAAGATAAAACGTGAGATTATTTTATAAGTGCGATTATTATGCAATTAGATCGTTTTATTTTGTCAAAAAAAAATCTTTAAGATAGGGGTTTTCCAGAGCTTACTTACTCTTTTAAATTCATCCGTTAAAACGAACCGACAATTTTAATTATGTTTACTATATTAGTATGGATATAATGTTAATTATAGAGTTTTATAAGAAAAATACTTCGTGTGCATCTACCTATTATATCAATAAAGATAATTATAAAGTATAAGTGATTCTGTTGTTACGTGCCACGTACTTCTACTAAGCTAGGTAATTTAGCTCGTTATGTTTGTTAAGTGAGTGAGTGCTCATTATTATTTCCCCCTTATAATTTGTTTTGTAGCAGACATCAAAGTAGGTACCTACCTACTCAGTCTGAGTAAGCGGAAGTACGCACGACTTAATATGGGTAACCTTGGAGCCACAATGGTTTATTTTAATTTAATATCCAAAAAAAACTCGGTCAAATTATTGTATTGTTACCAAAAAACAAAACATTAATTAAAAAGGTAGGTGTGCTTTATTTGAAATATGACTAAGTTGTTACTGTGTTTTGTTAATAATGGTGTAAGTATATACAACTCTTTGCGTAGATAAACAAACTACATTTACTATTTAATATACTGTATGTTTGTTGTTCAGTGTGTACACAACTTCAAAACACTAAATGCGTGCAAATATTTTTAGCGGCATTTAAATTGCAAATGGCGTCTAAGTTATACTGATGTTGCCAAAATGTTGCAGTTTTTTTTTTGTTTTAGATAAGATTTTCTGTTTACAGGAAATGTAGAGGAATATAGTTAAGTTGACCTTCATAATATGTTATACTGCTAAAATGGTTTTATAACAGTGTGGGTAGAGAGCGTTTATACCTATTATTAAACAAGTGCATATTAATAGGTTGTTATTCAAAACAAACGGAGTATAGTATTCAAACCGATAATAAATTAATTTTATCAGCAATTTTTTGCATTGAGCAGAACAAACTGAATCATCATTATTAATTAAAAGCAATACGTGTGGACGACGTTTCTAGATCAAAACAATTTGAAACTAATTTGTATTGTAATCACATAAATCCTAGATTTAATTAACGTTTGCATGGCAATGCTATGGTTAAAGTTGTTTAGCAGCTGTCTGTTGTCGATGTCATTCTTTAAAATATTATATAAGCCGCTTAAAATTTACTTATTTACATCGAACAAACACACTGCAAGGCCAGCCAGTCAATAAATACGTATAAGTAATTTCTTCTTTTTTTAACTGCTCAATTAATTAGTTATAGAAAAACAACGTTCTGTTTTTAATTTTATTTTTTTCCTGAAATAAAAAAGTCAGGGTTTGCGTTAAATTAGGGCTTGATAAGAGCAGCCTATTGTGATTTGAAAGTAGCTAAAGGGAGCGAGTATTAGAACCGGTTAGACTTTCTCATTCATGGACGACCCACGTACTAAAAGCCGGTCCAATAAAAACCTGAACTGGTCTAACTAAACGTTAGTAAGGAGCAGAGTAAAGACACCCCACAATTCCTTTTAACGCCAGATGGAATGCTTACATTTTAGTAACTTTTTTTGTATGTAACTTTAAATATACGCGTCCACTTCGCAAGCGACTGTCGATTGTTACACCATACGCGTTTAAAAAAACATGTGATGTTTGGCGAATATTAATGCAGTGGTTGTGTTGTGTTTAGTGTAAACAGTCGAGACCTTGGCCTCCCCGAACAATAGGCTCCACCAAATTAGTTAGGTAACAGCAACAACAATGTCCAGCATGAATTGGTGCACGTTTTAAAATAAGCTTTTACGTAGCTAGGAAGTATTCTAAGAAATGACAAAGTACTTAAAACATAATAGATAGTTATCTAGCTGGGCAACATAAATCTAGACTAGACAAACAACTTTATAGTTTCGTTCTGGCTTCATAAAAATTACATTAAAGTCCGTTTTACTGAGCACAACGTTCCAGGGTATTAATTCTAATTTAATGTATCACGCAAACTTAAATAGACAAATAATAAATCTTTAAAAAATACAAAATAAAAAAACGGTGACTAAATACGGGTAACATAAAGGCGAATATGCATTAACCGGTATGGTATCAGTATCTCAATAGTATTTTGAACTTCATTAGAATTCCATTATGCTTTCGCCATTGCGAACAAAGAAACCGATTTTATTCTACGAATAAATAACATAGCTATTTAATTTAAAAAACATCCAAGCTATAAATAAGTTAACGAACGGACAAACAAAGAAATATGTTGTAATCACATAATCAAAGAACATAAATATCGTTCCCAAAACCAGATAATGACTTGTTTACCAAAATTTGAGCGCAAAGTTTCGTCACTTTGTAAAATATCTCAAGTTTTTTTCTACGGCATAAATTGGAAAATGGGTTCAGTAAGCAACAAACAAACGGGTAATAAAAATAATTAGACAATTAGTTCAATTGAGGCGTGGGCGAGTCGATTGATCAGCTATCTTCCATTGTATGTAAAATAAGATAAGCGAATTCAATCACCCGGGACGGTCATTTATTACGGGCGATGGTGAAATTGCTTATAAAATATACAGTTAGCATCAATGTAAAAACTTACATAAGTACTTAAATATTTTTAACCATTCTAATAAAATAAATTGTATCAATGAGACGAAACATTCTATGTTAAAACCGGTTTAAAAATTAATAGCGACAAAAATATATTTAAAATTTAATAGGTACCTAACAAACGTTTAAATAACTACCGGAAAATTGCCAATAAACTAAGATCATTGTCGGGTAAAATATCTAAATATGAATATATATAGAATATTAACTTCATTAGGTAGGAAATAATGTTTAAACCACAGGAGTGCAACAGTGTGAGTTAAAAACATATACAATGTCTTCGTAATAAGATCTTATCAAACGACCTTGGTCTTGCTCATAAGTAGTTTATAGTTATAACTGAAATTCAAAACAATAAGCAAGTAATCGTTGAAACCGGCGATTTCATAGTGAAATAAAAACAATTGCAAGATTAGCTGTCGTTTCTACGCATATCGCTAGCAACTGCGTAGAAAGTGTAAACAATATGCAATTCGCCTAGACCGCCCCTTGTCATAAAAACTTACATAACCTGCAAAAACACATAAAACGACAACAACGTGAGTATTGAGGAAGGTTAGTGCTAGAAACTACTATTTATCAGCGCATGCGGCGGTGTACGTGATAAAACATACTATTGTATAGTGCAGTTGCATTATACAATCTAGCTATGACTCATTATATGCGCAGTAAGCTGGCAGGCGTAGGTATTCGTTTTTAATAGCAATGTTGATGATTAAGGAACGCAGGCGCTAAAGATAACTGTAACGAATAAATTACTTATTTCCCAAATGCTAAAGTTTATAAATATCAAATGAATCTAAGTATCATGTCATTCTCCAAGTTATAATGGAATACGGTTGTAAAAGCCACATTGACTATTTGATAGTAAATAAATAAACATGCATTATTATGCAAATAGACATGACATTTAAGCTAATCCTACCAGCGCTGTTATGCTGCAAGAAATATCGATTTTATACAGAATAAATAACTATCACACTAACAATAAAGTGATAGAGTAAAATCAGTTACTTCAAACCAAATATGAATTGCACCAACATTAAAGTTTTCTTACGCCAAAATCCATACAAAGTAACAACACAATAATGCAGTTTTATGCAAAGCAAAACATTTTCATGACAATTCTCAGTGCAATATTAAATTGTAGGAGAACAACGTTTTATACTAAAGTCAAAAGTCAGACATTGCTCGTAAAGCAACTTCTGCTGATGAATTATTGCCTGGAAAATAGCCCCCTAGAGCCTTATGTGTGGTGTGCCTGGTATTTTACAACATGAAATGTAACTCCAAACATTTAGATGAAACAAGCGAGTAATTAAATTCGTAATTTGTATACTGTTTCAATTGAAATTCTTATTCTCGGCATTATTCAATGTAGTGGTTTTGACCTCAAGTGAAGGGACAATGATCGCGATAGCAGATTGCACAGGCTGATTGAACTACTGAACTTTGCATATAGTTGCCAGTTGCCACATTCGAGTCGAATTCCCGCTGCAATGGCATTCACGACGCCTTCATTCGATTTATTTATTCTCGAGTTGTTTGAACAAACATCAAGGCCACGATATTGTTTTCGTTGACAATGTTGTATTCAATTTTTACAAAATCGAATTTAAAATTTTGAATAAATTCACACAGTTGTTGACGATTTCTGTCTGCCGATGTATCCTCGATGACCTTTCCAGCTACGCGGGATGGCAACGTCGCCCGTTCATCTTATATTTAGCTCGGATCAGAACCATAAAGTTTCGCCTTAATTGCATTGAATATCGCCCGCAGTGAGACACAAATAGCCTCCTCGTCCCTGAACCTCGACGAACTTTCTCCAATCTACACTCTGACACTGAATGTTTAGAACTCGTGATTCAAGCAAAACGCGGGTCTTGACTTGTTTTACTATCCTACAAGAAGGAATATCAGATCCGAGTTCATAAAATGCTGCAACTATTATACCGGAGATCCCAAAATAACAATTTGAACGGTACCAGAAAATACACAGACTTAAATACAACTGCAGTCCGATTTAGTTTCAACGAAAACATCCCCATTAAAGATATTAAACTGCAAAGTTTTAAAGCACGTCCATACGTATACATATTAGAGTTGGTCAGCCATGTCTGGTGAACTTCGAAGAGTCATTTCAAGAATTAATGGTTAAATTATGCATACTTCGCTCTGAATTGTCGCCACTTCGCCGTTCGACTGCGTAATGAACTTAAACTGCATAACAAGTTATACCCAACTACGTGGAGTGTTGGTGAAATACTAAATGCCAAATGTGTTTGACTTTGATTAAAGATAAATATCGAAAGTACTTTAGAAGTAAGAGATTAAAACGAAAAATGTTTGGTTAAATAGGCAAAAATACTGGAGTGACGTGGCAAGTACGGAAACCCACGAACGTTCTTAAAAGCCATTAAATATTTTCGACCTGCAAAGTGCACGCTATAGGTGCAATGTAAAGGGGCTGCATCGATTTAACTCCAACGGGAATAACGAAGGGGAAGTAAATGTTTTATAAACTCCAAACGTTGAAAAAACTGCAATATTCGACGGAAAGACGCCTATTGAAAGACACGGGTAAATGCGCAACAAATGGTATAAGTTGGCGACACCAGTAACATACAAACAATGAAACATAATACAAATACACATGTAATACATCTTCGCCCAACTCCACATTGTGCATAATCACATAAATTTGCAAGTTAAATTAGGAGACACACTACTTTTTAAGCCTTTGCAAATGTAAAAACGGCATTGTCTACTTAATGTTGTTTTGGCCCAAACTGCATTGTGGTCTAAAAAATTGACACAAGGTCACACACAATAGGTACGTGACAAGAGGTTTAAATGCCTCCTTATGCTATGAAATTAGATAATATGTCCTGTTGCTTTGTATTTTAAATAGCAAACCGCAATGATATTCTAGGATGGTCGCCAGCTCGCCACAAACTTGACTTGATTTTTGATGCGGCGTTGGGTTTTGGTACTCGTGTTATCATTTTGCCGTGGTCTTTATGGCAGGAAACGGGCTATCAGGAAATCCGCGGAAAAAACCTCTGTCATCGCATTTCGCATCTGTATGCAATTTATGGAAGCAAGGGCCGTTGAGCGAATCACGCCCCAAAAACCGAGTTAACGAGCCATCACAACCTCAAGCAGCATGGGAACGGAAGCAATCGAGTTTGCAAACTTGCAGACAATTTGACCAGACCTCGGACAGACGAATTATCGTCCGCAGTTGAAGAAAACGTTACAAATTACAGGGGACAATTCGATTTGAAGATGATTCACAAATGATTAGGTAGGCACCGTCTCCGTGATGGGGATAAAGTCATTTGCAATTTAGAGTTATTATACTCTGTAAGTCATACGACAATAATGAATATTCTCCAATTTAAAATAATAAGTATTATCAACTGCATTCAGGACGGAAAAAAATTACTGTTGGTCATTTAAAGCTTTAGCAGATCCAGTTTTGATATTGCGTATTGATTCGCTTGTAACCTCTCGTTTTTGATGGCTCATCGTTTAAATGAGTTGCTTGTCTTGTTTTTTGTGTTGTAACGATTTGGTGGTTGTTTGTTACTTTCATGATGGGTGTGTTTGGATGATTGACAGGTCAATGGTTCGGAGTGCCCTATGCGAAGGTCGTCATCTGACGTGTGTATAATTAGCGTCTAGACACAGGCTCAAGAGTTGAACTGTGAAATCAGTGATACCCTCGGAGGCCTCCCCTCTTCATGTTGCTTCACGCAACAGCGGCCTCTGACTCAACGTGCTGTTTATATCGTCTGGTTAAGGAGAAGCTTACACTGATATATATATTGGTTTATTATAAATGTAATTTAAAGATAAAGAAATAGAGACTCTTTGATTTTTCATAAGAACAATTTTTCAGTATGTTTTTGTTGCACGTCGAACATAAAAACTTGACATAATGTATGAAGTGACAATGAATACATACCTCTTATCAGTCAGTTAGCATTTATCTGACTATTGAAAAATCAGTCCTAACTAGAATAAAGATAGCGACGCCCCTTAACGCACACTAGTAGATTGACTTCAAGGCCACAGCGGCTGTGATCCATTACCTTATATCATAAAACTGCGAATACCATATAATTATAGTTTATTTCCTATTTAAATTATGTAAGTTGGAACAGACAGGCCGTTTTTATATATTTTTTTACAACCTATACAATTATAGGATGAGTATTTACATGTAGTTTATATTTTATAGGTAGTTGTTGTTATAAAATTATATGGTCTGTCCTTTTACCTTTATTAAATTATAAGCAAAAGACCGCAATCTATCTCAAATGTATCAAAGTTAATTAAAATAAAATAAAAGTAACCTTTTCTGAACCACATAATATAGTTTCCTAGTTTCAATAAGCAGTTGCATATCAAAGTTAAATATCTTAATACTTTAATGATACACATTTTCACTCAACATAATAAACTTGAGAAAACCAGTTCTATTAAACACAATAACTGTTTATTTAAAAAATATAAATTACAATTAAAACATATATTACACAACTGGTTTAACACGATACAAGATTTTCGCATCGAAATAATATCACGATATATTTATTTCGACATATAAAATCTCAAATCGACAATGTGTGGAAAACTTGTTTTTTATATAACACAATTTAGTACTAAAAAATTCAAATGTATGATTTATGTAGAATATGTGTGTGCCACGCCTACCTAAAAGTTTAATGATCAAGTCAGCATTGAAAATAACCCACTAATATGAATACTTGTATTATTTAATTCAAAACTTTATGATTTAAAAAATATATAATTGCCGGGTACATTTTCAAAAACTAAAACTGGACTTGTAACTTTACTGAGAGAATAATACAGTGTTTTTTTATTGTAAAGCTAGATATTAAAGGTTAAATTAAATAATTCCTGTAATATTACTAGCATATCATTACTTTTTACTTTAATTTATCAAATAGCTTACTGTAACCTTAATCAACAAATAATTTAAGTGACATAATAAGTGCGTGATACATTTCAGGCATGCGTCGGCGCATATAAAGAACCGATTTACAATCAACAAATAATTTATTCATCATAATTATCGCATAAAAAACTAATGTTGTTATTTAATTCGTTTATCAACAGCAACAAAGCCTTATTTAGATAATGATAAGTACCTACCAAAAAAACATTGAAAAATTGTTTTTTTTTTGTTTTTTTTTACCAAACAATCAAAAGGCGAATGCTATCAGTACCTTATCAAAATTTTATGCAGTAACCTGAGAAAGGGCTTAATAAAAGCCACAGCGCTTTACGACAGCAATTATAACATGATCTTTATGTCGACGACGATTTGCTGGTCTTGAAGGCATATTCGACAATGATATGCTGCGTCAAAGGCATATTTCATATAGTTAGTAGGTCAAGTCGACAAATGAATAAGCCGGCAAAATGCAACGCCCACGACTCAATCAAGACCGAAGTAATAAACACAAGAGTAATCTTTACACCTACTCTTATTAAATCTATATGAATTTCGTTAGAGGTCGCCACTTAAATGGGCAAATCACCAAAAGTAAAATACCTTGTTCGAAAGGAATTTTGGTAAATAAACTGTGGGGTGTTTTTGCTATGTTTTTGGGCTATTTATATTTTAAAATATAAATTATATAGTGACATAAAACAAATATCGACGTAATGTTTTAGATCACGTTTAATTTATTAAAATAAATGAAAATTAAGTGATGTTGCAAATTTTACCTAAAACATTTTGAAATTAGGTAAGTAAATTATTCAATTCCATGTACGAACTCGAAACCACTAGTATATATATATTTTTTAATTTTAGCCACTGTTTGGTTGTAAATTGCAATGTTTTTATTTCTCATTCAACGTACTATCATAAGAAGTAAACAAAAATTTAACGGCGGTTTAATTAACCACGTAAATAAGCGAGTAGTTTGATTGCGTCGGGTAAACAGTCAACGCTAGAAAAATAACTACCATTTATTTATATGTATACTATTTTCTAATAACAATTCCTGCATTGTAAATTGAGACTGAATGGAAAACCGAGAAAGTACATAGTGAACGAAACATACTGTCAGGCTAATAGTTATTGCATTCTGTCGGCAACGTTTTCCTTTTTTTTTAATAGTACGTAACGTAATAACATTTCGCCAAAAAAAGGACAAACGAAAATGAGTTTTGTGTTGTTGCAACCGCAACGTTTTGGCTGCGGGGGGCAGCTGTGTCGTGCAACTTTGGGAAAATCGCACTTGCGTACACTTTGCACGGGAAACGGAAACCAGATGTTCAGCGAAGCGAATTTAATGTATGTAACCGACGAAATTGCATTTTTAGGGCTCCAGTAAATTGGGCAGGCCCTTCAACCAGCGAATTAAAATGGCGATTCTCACAAAAAGTGCAGCGTCAGTTGTTACAGAGCGGAAACCTGTGAATGGCTTTGTTTCGAGGAATTATAAAACACAACACCTGTTTTTGTAATTTGAGTTAGTTTTGCTAATGTTTCAGTTTACATACTAACTGTAATGTTAACTTACTCTCTAACCGAAAGTATTATTACTGTTATTTAACCTACCAAAAGGAGACGCATTGCATATTTAAAAAATAAATTTTATAACAGAATCTGATATAAAAGACTCATAATAAGTTGTAAAATTTAGTTTCGCTTTTACTATTTCATTTTATAAAACTAAAAAATAGGCAGTATAAATTAAAAGGTTAAAAAAATCGCTGCTCTGGGCATTCGGTAGCTCAGATGTAATGTAGTGTTGTGTTGTGTAGGTAGGTAATAAATTTGAACGTACCATTCATTGTTACAGGAAAAAATATTTTTAAATAAATAAAAAATACCTGTTTTTTTTCTAGTTGCTCTATCATGAGAAGGATGTTTATTAAAAATATTTAACATTAAAATAAGACAATTTTTGCATTACCTAGGTACATTATTGGCTGGATTTACTTATTAAATTACATAGATAAGATATTGTGTACTACCAATAAGGTTCTCTATCACCTAAATTGGCATCCACAGCAAATATTTTAGGTGGGAGGATAAGAATTAACTAAGTTCTGCATAGTTAAAAAAAACAAACAAGCGAAGCTTGGTTATTTATGAGTAGTAGGTACCTAGAGCACTGAAAAAAAAAGTAAACTACCTTGCTATTTACTTACCTTCTTTGCATAAAATATAATAATAAAGTTTAACTACTTGTTTTACTAGTAGGAAAAGCGGCAAAACAGAAAAAGAAAGGCCTAATATCAATTAGGATTTTTCACTTATACTTATTAATTCTTTTTAGGAGATTTATAATTTTTAAATGAGATTTTGTAAATCGAAAACTTGTTTTTTTGAATGCAGAATAACCGCAGAATTAAAAATAAAGGTAGCAAAAGTCCCTACAATAACAACATAAATAGTGCTTACAAACAATAATAAAACAATGTGGGTAGTTGTCGGTTGTGGTTTGCTTATCACCAAAGCATTCCAAATGACTGGGGCGTGTGGGAGGGATAATCGTTTGCCGGCAACAAACAAGATTCTTAATCGAAACAATAATATTTTCACTCACCTGACCCGATCCGAGACTATTTCTGGTTTTGAGTTTCTTTTGGCGGGAGGTGTGACATGTGTGGGTGCGTGGATTGGGCTGGTCGAGGGTTCTGACGAGGCGGATGGCGGCGAGCAGGAGCCGGAGCTGGACAGGCTGAAGGCGCGGCTGCGGCCATCGGCGACGGCTGGCATGCGGCCCGAGCGAGTGCGGCGGCGGCGCTTCTTCTCATCGTCACCACGGACCGGGATACCCGGCGGAGTCCAATCCAAATCCTTTCTCAAATGACCTCTTCCACAGCGACAACCGCAAGCTTTGAAAGCCAGATCGTAACCTTTCTTCGTCCATAAATTCTGATGTCTCTGCCTTTCGGACCAGGAACGCGCGCGGCCGCATGATTTCAAATACGAGAGCACGCCTGCCTCCCATTGCTCGAAACATTCTCGGTGCATGTACCGGCCGGCGGAGCACGTGTCGTTGTTGCAAAGCACGCGGATCGCATCTTCGTTGAGCACCAGATCTCTGGGTCTGAGACACTCGCCGGGTACACAGCAGCCTCGGCCATCTTCGGCCTCGCGTTCGCCGGTCGCCTGTCGCCGTGGAGCCATGTCGATTTGCGAACGAAATCGAGCGTGCGACGGGAGAGCGCGTCACGCGAGACACATGTTTACAGGAGCGCGCGCGGCCGACTAATAACCGCGAGTGAACGAAAGCGAAATTTCAAGAGCGCAGCGCGTCGCCGCGCCGCCGCCGCCGCCGCGCCGCCCGCTGCACGGGCGCGGGGGTGCGGGGGGCGCGGCGCTGACCTTCGCGCGGGGGGATGCAGCGTGGGGCGGGGCCGCGAGCCGTGGGTGGGGAGAAAGTGCTGCAAATTTTCACTTTCGCGCGGGAACAGCGTTGCGAAAAGCAAAGCAGCGCTGCATTGCGGTTGCAGTTGTTGTGGATGTAGTCGCCTTTACTCACAATTTCTTTAAATTTAATAAATATGAACTTGTCTTGATAGGTTGGTAGGCTAGGTAACTTTGTTATTTTCTAACTTTATGCTATCTGGCTAGTTCCCTTGTTAATCAATGCGTAGTAAATAAATATTATTCTATTACTTAAATCAACATATTGTTGGTAAGTGTAGTGTAGGTTTGAGCAGTTAACGAAAAAACATCCCAGGTATCCACAAGTAGGTAAGTAGGTTGACTTCTTTATACGCAGCAATCCTACTCCAACTATAGGTAGTAAAAAAAAAGTAAGGCTTCTGGTACTTTTTTAGTTTTTACTTTGTCACTACCTAGATACCTATGTTGCAACTGCTGAATCTTGCAGATCAAGATCGCTTTCCCATGCCCTTAAATATTGTAAACATAGGTAAACTAATGGTGACAGACAACCTGTCTGGCAGGACTATCTCTACCTCCAATGTTTTTAAGTTTGTAATACCAGCCTGCGTCATAGTCCATTACTATTATAGTAAGTAAGTATATTATACCTATGTACTCATACTAATTGATTATCATTATATTTATTATTAATCAATTAGGTAGGTTAACTACAACTACTTTTGTGATTTTAATCTTAAATGTCCTGCCAGACACATACAATACAATTAAAATCACAAAAGTAAACACCTACCTACGTCTGAGGCTAAAAATATGAAGAAAGGATATAATCTTATGGAAACTTACGCTACGTACTTAGGTACTTAGGTATGCAGATGCATTTTGTAATTATAATTTTAAACTCTTATTATTAGGTACGTATTCTTATTATAAGATGTCATCGAAACCTATAGGGACCTTAAAAGTTTTGGTGCTTTCAATTTTTTTTTCTCAATCACACTTACCAGACATTAAAAGTAATAAGTATAAAATACTTAATAACTTACCTACAGACTTTTTTTTATTCTTTACCGCCTTATTCTACAATTTCAGACTTGCCAATTAGTTGTTTTTTTTTTATTTCTACTCATGGAAAAAAGCACAGGTCAGCATTCTGGCCGTCTTCTTCATATTTTATTTCACCCAAGGACATCCTTGTTATTGAAAAAACCTGAAACTACCCCATAAAACAAGTGACAAAGGCCATTCAACGCATTCATTTTAGATTTTCACACAATTATAATCGAATATTCAATAAAATCTTGCTATGCCCATTCATAAGAGCTGTGTATTACGATTATAAAAAGGCGCACGTGTGTTAAG
The DNA here is from genome assembly GCA_916618145.1 of Emmelina monodactyla. Lineage (NCBI taxonomy): Eukaryota > Metazoa > Arthropoda > Insecta > Lepidoptera > Pterophoridae > Emmelina > Emmelina monodactyla. The sequence continues at coordinate 3,614,345 of OU745300.1, forward strand.
ATGGGGTTGACTATGAAAAGGCCACAACAAAACATCTTCTGTTTGTACGGAACCAGTTCAAGGATAATGTGAGGGGAATCAAATCGGTACAAATCTTATGAAACAAATGCCTAAGTTGATTCTCTTTAGAGTACCTACTTAGGTTGCAGTTTTCTTTGATTGCCGTGCCTTTAGCACTTCGGTAAGTAAGTTGCGAAAACGTCGACATCTAGGTATACATATAAAGTACTTATCTTAATTCATATTATTTATACAAGTTATAATATCAACAATAATGAGACTAAAAAACTCTTTGTTAATATATAAAAGTCCCTACACATTAGTAATGCTATGTAAGCATACTAACTCTTCAAATAATCAATATTTAAGGTTCGTCATTATGATTGAATCCACTTTTAAAACAATATTTTTGAAACTGAAATTTGTTTTTCGAAATCCACGTATTGTACGTACCTACCGCCGCTTTCAAAAACGTAAGCGATAAGCGAGATAAGACTTCAAAACATGTATTTTAATTTCAAAAGACAGTTCAAGAGGAAAGAAAGGGGAACATGAACTGTCGCAATGTGTGACCTAATTCAAAATAAGTAAGTACATACTTACATAATATACTACATTTCTACCTATAGGTACCTATAGCTAAAGTAACCAGGTGATAGGTGCATTTCATTTAGGGGACTCCAAGAAACACGTGTTCCAAAGGACTGACCGAATTTAATCTCCACAACATTACTTTACACTCCCCAAACCGACTCTTTCAACTTCATGACTCCTAACTCTAAGGCAGTAAGGGCTACAATCAATGAAACTCAATTTCGTGAGCTTATAAAACGCTTTCGTCTAATGAATTGCGTCTCAAATGAGATGTTATTATAGCTTTTGTCTGAAAGAAGCACATCTGTGTGACCTCGGCTCAGCCATTGAATATTTAGTTATGGAGCATAAAAAATGTAAATAATGCATTTGAATCCTGGTTATGGAGTGTGGAAATGTTGGAACTCACGATGTTACAAAAGAGGTCACGTTGCGAATTATAAAACTCCTTTGTAAATAAAAAGAGGGCGCGAACCCAGAATTGAAATACTATTTTTTCTTAAAAATATTGTATTATTTTGTTCACAGTTTTGATATTTGGATGTAAATTGTGCAGAAAAGAAGAATTTAGGCAACATAATTAATTACACGTACTTAAGTAAACACTTTGAATACCTACTTATTTATTTAATATCTGATAAAACCTTTAAGTAACAAAGGTTAATAAAATATTTAGAATAGTTTATGAGGTGTAGACTGACCGCGCTTAAAAAGTGTTCCTATGGTACTCGATACGAGCCACACCATAATAACAGTTTAACTTTTAGTATATTCAAAAATCCTTATTACAAGTGCAGATCTACTTGCGCAGATTTATTATGCAGTAGGTATATTGCTCACCGTGGGACCACAACATATTAAATAGGTTTTTAGAACTTAGCAACCACATAGAAACATACCAGCAAAAATAAGCAGCGTGAAAAACAAGCTAGTTACTTTTACATGATGCATGTGACTTATTGTTATTACATTTCTTTATTTCTCATGTTTATAAAAAGGCAAAGGAGTAAAAATGGCAGTTGCGAAGTTAACATAGAACCCTCATTTCCTTTCTAACAAACAAGCGGATGCAGTAAAAACAAAAAATAAAGGACGAGGTGTTTGTAGGGTTCCGCACCAAGAAAAATTAATGGTAAGAGTAGAATGAAGGTAGGTACTGGTACTTATAGGTAGGTTTACCCATTAACCCAGTCGTTTCTCTGTGCACCAAGTTGGCAACTACACTTTCTTGCCAACTTTTATTTATTGAGGTGCACCTTTTTTAAAACCTTGAATATTGAAACACTCTAGGTAAGGGTAGAAAGGTAGGAAAAGCAGAATAAAAATTAAATTATTTCATTTTAACGGATTATTCATAATCTGCGTAATAATCCGTAACCTTAACTTCTAAGAAATTAATACTAGTTTAATTTCCTGGAAGTTAAATTGAAGCAGACTAACTTGTAGCCAACTATACCTACCTTCTGATAAGACTACAACAAAACCACAACGCCATCGTAAACTTTATGTTTACAATTAATTAAGTAGCATACCTACTTACGTTTATCAGCTGATCCCTAAAAGCACCTTTTTTATTTGACCCACATATAAAGATAATTGTCGGGTAATAAATTACTTAATTATTACTTTTATAGGTCAGCGCATATTAGCAGGTGCATGAAGAAGTCACCTGCCATGAGGGCTGTTCAAGGTCTAATGCAAAACGCTTGTTTTTTGTTTTTAGACGCGCAGGAGTCGAAGGGTAAGAGTATGTGCGCACGCGCATTCAACCGAGGAACCACCGCTCACATGGTTTGTTTGGTTGAGTTTCAGGTAAACTTGGTCCTGCAAACGAAAGAGTAGAATTGTACCTATATTAAGTGCCAGCTTTGAGGGTTAAGTGATGGAGGAAATGTTTAGGAATAATGCTGCTAGCACTTAATCCGACCAAACAATTCTAGTTTTTTTTTTAAGGAATTATTATTAATAACTTATTGCAGAAGTTCTTTGCAAAAAATAATACGGAACTGATAACCGAATACCTTCAAATGTAACTTGTAATAACAATCTCATTTTTAATTATAACATTTCATGCAATAAGCAATCAAAATTATATTACCCAGCGTGGGAGATATATTTTTTAATATGAAAGTCGTTTCTCCAGTTTCCATGTGCGTTGTTTTCAAAGTAATAATATCGCTTGGAGTTTGTTTACGAACAAACTTTTTGCAAAAAGAGTCGTTTCCTCCTCGAGAATCAATAATATGCGCTTTGGCGTCGCATTCCACAACGTTCCTATAGGCTACCCTGCGAAACTGGTAGACCTTGATGTTACAAAGGGTCCCTCCGAAGCCGGAATAACCTTGAGTTATTTTTAAACCACGCTGCATTCGAATCCCGTCGAACAACTTCTTCCGAGTATTATATAATGCGAAATTATAGAGAGTTTTTTTTACATTCCCGTCCCGCGAAAAGCGTGTGGCCCTGTCATTTTGGTTTACTGCCTTTGTTTCGGCTCTATATTTTTATTTCTTTTCGACGAATCGTAAAAGGAAGACGCAATGAAGGGTTAGCATTTTTGTGTAGTTGGTTATTTATGGTTTGGTATAATAAGTTTTGGTGAAATGCCGCAAACGCTTTTAAGTTTTGACACAACATACGTAATTTTTGTTTGCTTCTTGTTTTATGTTATTGCTAGTTATTGAGTTGAAGATGCCTTTAAATTGTAGGACATAGGTAGATGATAAGTATTTACCTAATTGGTCTCCTCAATAAGTCGTATTGCGTAAGGTGAACAGAGCAGGCTTTACACCTGCATGTCCCCTTGTGACTGGACACAAACAAGCTATTTATTTTATTTTTATTTAGATCGCGTGTTCGTTATCCCTTCTTTAATTTTAATAACAGCCAGTACAATTCGGTTAGTAGGTGAAGCAAACGAGTTTGAACGCGGCCTATTGTTCCAACTGGTTTCTGCGGCTCGTTGTGGTTGCTGATTCCTAAAAATACCAATCAATAGGCTACTTTGCTGAAAGAAATCGGAAACCCGAAGGTATAAGTTTTAAGATACCTGAGCTGGCAAAACCTGTTTCCTTTTATGTGTTCCTGGTGTTTTTCTTATTCTTTTTACAAGGAAACTGGATATTCGAGTATGTGACCAACATTATGTTTATCTTCATTTACGTGACATTTTTGCTAAAAGCTGATTAAGAAAAACTTCCTGGTGAATTGGTTGGTACGTACACAATAGTTGAAATATTTTATAAACTTTTAAAAACTCTATTTAGATAAATGTATTAGTAATAAACTATTGGAAAATACTGTAGTAGGTACCTAAACGATTTCGCTATGTAAATTATTTTAAATATAGCTATTAAATAAAATTGTAAGTATTGTTTTCTACTTGATTCTCAAATTTCTTAGACCAAACAAAGGTAACTAATTCAGGTCATTGATCTTGATTTCTAAAATTAAAATTTCCGCTATTTTAAACAATGGAATCGAAGACAAGCTATCCTAAATCTGTTGTTTTTTTATTACTTCAGAATTAAAAATGTGAATATTTGTGGAAGTCTTCTCAGAATTTTAGTCTAGAAATTTAATCAAAACACAATGCTACCTCCTCGATTATTGGGGATTGATTTGATTAATATCTATGCCTACTAACCGATTCAACGAATTTAATAATTAAATTTTAAACAGGCAAAACTGTACTTAATTAAAACACCATTCAAACAATTAAAAGCTAGGTACATTGTGACAAACATTGCAATCAAATTTATTTCGTAATAATTCATGATCATGTTTTAAAACAAATAAGTATTTGGGTAGGTACTATTTGGTAGTAAGTGTTTCATTCTCACGCTATCGAACCATATGTGCCCATTGCGTATTTTTTTATTTTATTTTAGCGTCTCATGACTTAATGTTTTAAGCTCAGTAGTAATTTAGGACAGTTCTTTGTTACTTTATAACTCGTGTTCGTAATAAAATATTGTTTGTTTTGAATTAATGTCAATCAGTTTGTATTTGGTTTGTATAGTGTGTACCTACCCAGTTGGTAGCTGATTTTTGAGGACGTTGACGACAGTTACTTTCTTGTGAGTGATATTAAACTACGTGAGGCATAGTAAAGTGTTAATATAAGTATTGCAGCTGGTATTATTGTTAATGGTTCTAAAAAAATACTTACAGATTTAATTCGTCCTTAGTTATTAGTTTTGATACTGCAGTGATAGATGCTACTAAGTGTAGGTACGTGCACTTTACTCGGTCTCTTAAAATACCAACAACATTAAAAAACCTAGAAGGAAGGAATACTATTGAGGTACCAAAACCAAAAGGTGCGACAACCCCTCACGATCGAAATAAACAATAACAGTAAATATTACAACATAAACGAATTTTATAGTGCTACCGTGTATAATTGAAAAAGCTGCGGAACCCGGCAATAAAGAGGAAGTGATTAAAAAGACATAACATTCTTTTTTATTAAAAATTCCTTTGATCCACCGCCATAATCAGTGTGACAAGAAGAAAATATGATCCCAGTAAAATTATAATGGCTGTCTCGTAAACTGAATTTGAATAGAAACGTTACATATCAAAAATTGTCAGTGAGCCATGTTTTACGATTTCTCGTAAAAGTGTTTTTAAGTATACAGGGTGAATAAAAAGACCCCGCACTTGTGTTTAAAGATTCTACACGAGGAGGGGAGTTTTAATCAGTTCGCAAACTTTTTTTTATGATGTGCCGTGCTTTGGGTATACTCGAATGGTTTCATAAAAATGTGTATGTTTAGGCTAATGTTATGTGTGTTTTTGTATTGTGTGATTTATATGATGCGTTAAAAGATAAGCTTGAGTATTTTATCGGTCTTTTCGTTTTTAGGTCGCATGGCGTAGATAGAAAGGGGGAAAGTTGGCTGTTTATTGCAATCCACATTTTGCTTCTGAAATGAATTGGGACAAAAGGTGTAGGCACTTACTAAAGTAAATAAAAGTAATGTCTATAATTATAAAAAATTGAAGGAGGAAACTAATTTATTATCTATGCCTATTGGTACATACATAATTCTAAAAATAGGTTGGTAAATGAAGATTGCGGTCAAAACATTAACTTCATCAAAACCTTAGAAATTAAAAACTAATGAAATTTCTTATTTTTGATACCCTATCACAGAACTCCAAAAATCCAATCGCGTCTTTAGCCCGGAAGCTAAAGAAATTTCTTTTCACACAAAAGAGTTGTTTAATAAAGAATAAGCAACTTCCCTCAAGTAACTTGATGCTTAATTTTAATAAGATTTCCTTGGACTTGCCTAATACAGGTGCTTTGACAATACAGTCCCTTGGTACCCTCTTTGACTATTATAATAAAAAAATCCTATTCCTTTTCGAATTACTTTGAAACGAATAAATAAATTAACTTGAGGATCAGAAGATTGAGTTAGAATTAGAGGAATCTGTCCGTTTTCGAGGGTAGAATACAATGAGAGACGTGATCGTGTGACAGGCATTACCCCGGAAAGGATCAGACTCCTCTTTTGATGTCAAAAAGTAATATTTGAAATGAAAGTAAGTACCTGTATATGTAAGTATGAACCTATGTTGGTTGTAGAAATAGAGTTTTTTTTTTACTTGGCTACTTGGACCTAATCTAAAGATAAATATCAGAGGTTGTAGCTTTGGATGTTGGTTACTCAATCATGCATAAACGGAACATCAGATTCGAAAAAAAACGAAAAATCGAATGGTGGCACGTGCTTTTAACCGCAGAAAATTACCCCAGTACCACGGGAGTAGACATCTAGCCGCCGCCGTTGAGACCGCAGGGCGGAGAAAGCATTGGAATTACTTTTAATTATTTTAATTGGGTACGGTTATTTTTGTTATTAAAGGAGAATGCACAACTATTGTGCGCGATTACGCTCAAATTAATCCAACCCGCGATGAAATGGCTTCTTCCTTTTCGATTCGGTTAGATACTAATAATCGACAAAGTAGTTTAGTAATTAGTCTTATTTAGGTTAATTAACACCATTCTGATAACACTTGCAATAGTCGTTTATGTGTGATACCTACCTACTTCTTGGCCTTATTTATTCGGTTAAAAAGTTGTGCTAAAACGGTACTTAGATATGTTAATTAGTTCCAAAATATCTAAGTTGCTACTTAAATGTCAGTCTTTAAAACTCAGTAGGTATATAGTATTGCCGGCTTCGCATCAGCGGCGCTTGGCATTAGCTACCTACCTAAAGCTAAACTTAATGTGTGATACTCTCAGGTGTGCTGGTTTAAATATTGTGGGAACGCACCTTAACTTTCTTATTGCTACGACCCTGCAGTGCGCGAAATCACGGACAGCATCGTACCGGCAACTCACAGATCAGTGCTTGAAACAATTTCTTTAAGATGTAAAAACCAAACTTTAGATCGTTGTGCGACGAAGTCTTATTGTGCCTCGTAGATACCTCATTCTACCTTTAGGTAAACTTTAAAATTTACACGCTAGGTTTATTGAAATACAAACTCAACAGATGATTTTCCTACAATACTGAATGAGTTTATTTATGTTTACATCTACGTATTTTTATTGGTAAGTTATTTGAAATATCAAAAAGTACGTAGGCACGATACAAAGTAGAACCTCAATAAAATATGGAGTAGGTTACCAAAAAGCTCTTGTGTATATGCTTATTTTGGCTTTTCTTATTTTATGCAGTAATTTTCATTACGAACAGTTTATGAGCATCGAATAATAGCTAGCAGTACTCTTTTTAGGGTACCGTATTGTTTACCAAAGGTAGACTATTCACAGAGAGACATAATTCAAAAACTAGAAGATTGTAAGGAAAAAAAAGGTTACAAATTAATGTTTTATTGGTATTTTTTTTTGGTTTTTATTTTTAGATTTCTAAATGCCTAATAACCCTGTTATCAGTCTATTAAAAGTCCTTTTTTTGTCTTTAAAAATACTTAGAATTAAAAAAGTATACTACCTACCTACTGAGCCTGTTTCAACAAACATTTCAGTCTTAACCGAGTGGTCTTACTTATCTTGTTTTTATTTCGCAAAACACTCGTGACTTCTACTAATTAACAATTTTAAGGATCTACGTATACTCGTCTGCTCTCTCTTGTAATAAAAATGGTCGAGAAGGCAACTGGTCGTATAAATTTACATTATGACAGGACTTACTTAACGATAATATATCTTTTTCTGCAAATTATACGATAAAGACGGATGAACAATATATCTTTTTTTGGAGTTAAAAGTGACATGGCACGATTATGGTCGTTAAAGGTCGCTTTCCAACTAAAGGTTTTAAGGTCTTTGATGAAACTTATATACCAATTGTGTTTATTATATTAAAATAAATCCAAAATTATAATATTTTTATTTGATATAAAAAAAAATATATAAAATAGTTTTTTCCTGACAGGAAGTTGAGGTTTAGCACAGGTAACTACTTACTAGGGTTTATTAAAGTATGATTTGATATCAAAAAATATTTTGTTTACTTACTTATTATTAAAAAAATAGTACTTTTGCCTATTTCGGCATAATCTTTTATATTACTTAAAGTTTCGGCCACAAATTCAGAAATCAATTGAAACGCAACCACGTAAAGTTCTGCTAAAATACTAAGACAAGTACAGTACTTGAAGTACTACAATATATTAAAAAATCTTTATTCAAAACAAAAATTGTGTCGACCACGATCTTAGCATTTTAACCGCGATATGTCATTGATTACACCATCTTACGCCCGACAAACGTGTTCGACAAACACGCTTGCGTTTTCTCTCCACTGCTAATTATTGGAACAAAAGTTTATTGTCTGGACTGCAGAAGGCTGAACAGTTTCATTGTTGCTAATTTTAGCCCAAACACTCCGATGAATGTTTCAATCTCAATAAACAAATGAACCGAGAAGATAAGTGACTTTATTTGTTGAAGCGAGACAAGGATACACGCTGCATGGGAAGTTGGGGATTTTTAATGCATTACTGTGAAAAAAGCTATATTCAAGCTGTTTGGTAAACTGTGCCTTTATTGCTTTACAGCCTTACCTAATCAATTTTTTTTACTAAGATCACAAGGAGTCTCGTGTTGTAAGTCTCATTAACTTTAAAATAAAAGGGATTCACTTCATGCAAGACTCCTTAGACCTACCTTCTGCTTTTGTTGTCTTACTGTAACTATTTCTCGGCCTTTGATTTTAATAAGTCGTTAAACACAATGTTTGATTTAATTAGTTCTCAAGTACCTACCAAAATAAGCCTAAAAGCCTAGTAGTCACACAAGCGCCTGCAAAAGCTGTAGCACCTCGATACAATTTTGCTAATAGAAAATCATATTTCTTGGGTTTCATAATATTAAAACAGAATTTAAGTCAAAAAAAATTATTATTTCGTAGATAAATTTTTAATAAGCGATTCTACGAGACCTTCTTAGATATATTCCTCGAATAAAATATACTTACCTAGTATATCTACGAAATGAAAAAAAAATCTTTGATTTAAATTCTGTTTTGTTTGATATTATTACCTACCTATATTTACGCTGCTGGTCAGTCTATCTTTAACAAAAGCATTGTTGTTAATATAAGTTTCTACTTATTTTTGTTACAGAAGGTACATAATCTTGTAGCCGTAATTTTTCTTAGTGATAAATAAATTAATTTCCAAATAGAGCATCGAGTGAAGTTAGAAATACCGTAGATACTGTGGTGTATAAAAGTTGAAAATTACAAATTCGCTGCGGGGCGTTCGATTCCTGATTTTGACATCAAAATCAGAAAACGCTAGGGAACATATACAGGGAAGGTATAGTACTCGTGTACTGTGGCAGCTTTTTATGGGGTGGAAAAACATTCTTTTATTTTTAGTTGTTTGCCTTAGCAAAGGTAGGTACTATACTACAGAGGTTAATAAATAGGTGTGATCCTAAAAAAATCAGAATTAACAAACGATGCAGTTTTATATTTATTAATAGAGTGTATATAATAAGATTTTAGTACTTATCCCTACTAACCAACCGAGTTTAATTAATTCATACCTTGGCTCAGAATAAATACAATATAAACCACTCAGAGGTCAAAGCAGCCAATCTTATTGGACGCAAACATAAATCATCGAATACTCACTGATTTATAATCTTGATGGCGTTTACGCATGATTTTAAATCGTATCCTTTTAAATGATAAGAACAAAAAGTAATATGGCATAATGATAGTTAACAAAAATACGCAAACCCCTTATTCATGAGCACATTAGCTAAATTAAGTTTCGTCAATCTAAACCAACAGCTAAAAAAAATATATTAGTTTTTACTTAGTTTATGAAAAAAAACATTGGTCCAATCATCCGATTTCAAATCACCTGATTGCGTAAAATACATCTAAACATACAAACTTTCTCACTGATTAGATATATACTCGTAAGAAGAATGAATTAAAGAAAATGTATCGTAAAATACTTAAATAATCTTCACACACACCTAAATGTAGTATGACTAAATCAAAGTTATTATGTACTTACTATAAGTTTAAGGTCTAACTAATTTAATAAAAGGCCTTAACAATTTAAATATGCTTAGTAAAATCAAATTGCATTAACTGAGGCTTATTAGCTTTTACCGCAAAGCCTATTAAGCACCAAATTTTTACCTTCCTACCATATTAAGTAAAATATGTGTTTATATCGTCGCCCAAGCAATAAAACCATTGTGAATATTGTCAACACTGCATATCATACGGTCCTCAAGGTTTGCGCAAACATTATGGGTCTGGCATTCTGTCACCAAAAGGAGACATGATGTAAGAAGGCTTTAGTCCTCACTTTATGGCTACAAAATACAGAATGTACAAATTTTACTTAATAATTTACTGCTACTCACAGTCTATGATACGCTTTTTATCAATGCAACGTTTATTTAAGTGGAAGCTGTGGCTGCTACTTAAGCAACTTAGGTACCTTTTTTCTTTCCAAGAAATATAAAAAATTTGGTAAATGTAATAACAAAATCACCCTGTATCATCCACGGAGAAATCTCCAAAATCACCTTTATTACACTATACGACGTTGTCAAATTACTTTATAGTCCTTGAGGTCTAGGCAGAGCATCAGCAGCGCAAAATAGAGGTGACATTATAGATTCAAGATAGTATAGGTGTATACTGCAAAAATTGTACCTATAAAAAAAGGTATTTTAAAGTAGTCATCTAGTATAAGGAAGAAGCTGCTCCAATTAACTTACGTAAATAAGCAGAAAATAAAAGATGAGAACGAAAAACACTATAAAAAAATGAATCTTATGGTAGTGGCAATATTTTTTCAAAGTTCTTTGTTTGCAGTTCTGCTGGTTTCCTACAAATTTATCACTTTGGTTTACAGTTTTAGAATTGATACTGAAAGGTAAAATCCATATATTTTTCAGTTGACGAAAGTCTATCAATAGTTTCTTTGTCTTCACCACCTCTTACAAACCGGAGCCATTTGTCTCTCTCATATATATTTTTCTAAATAACAGATTTATACGACACGCCTGTCATGTCCCCCAGATTTACGCCGCGCGCCAGACAAAGGATTCTTGTCGAAAAATCCAGAAACATGACATCATGCCTGTTAATTATTAGACTGATTTTAACAACCTTCTCACACCATATGACATGCCAGTATCAATTTCAAAGAAAAAAGAATTTATGTCTCAAGTTTACGACTCTCTGATTTGTTAGGTTTCCAGAATGCCGAGTTACGTGAGCGAAGCTAATGCTTTGTTTTCAAGAAGCGGTTTTCGGGTCATTTTTGGGTCACGAAAGCTCTCGGAAATTTGTAAGTTGTAGTAGATTGTCGTCTATTGGCTGCTCGTAATTTGGTCTTAATGGGTTAATGAGTTACGGGAACACGGCGCTAGTTTATGCAATGAGGCGACAAACAATCCGTTGATCTAATTATTTTCATGTGGTTACTGTACCTATATACAGACCTAGGTACTACTGCAGCATTGAGATACTTGGTTTCAGTAACTACTGTGTATGTCTGGTTTTAAAACACAAATACAGTGACACTGCTTAGACATAAAAAATTGCAAGACTATCACCCTTATGTAGGTAATCACATTTTATGTTCCTTGATTAAATTATAAGACATTATTCAACACAATTTAATTAAAATATAAAAACTTAAAGCAAGACAGTTAGATGTTGTAAATAAAACAAACTTTTATACAATTCCAATAACTGAAACAACGGAATCCTTCAAGAATATTTCCATCAATAGGTACAACTCTTTTACAAAGTTTAAAAAACCCAATACTTACAACAAGTTTTTACAATTTGCTGGAAACAAAACACAGCTAAGTGCACTTACAGTACAGCGAGGGAGGGACGCCGGTTGGAATAAACTAAACATTTGTTTACGAAGCAACTCAATCATAATTTGTGGGTAGTCAGCGATCGAACAATAATAAAGTACCAAGATTATTTTATTTCGATTTGTTTTTACAATGTCTAGACACTAATTGATGGGGGTTTTCTAAGTTTTGTACGCTTGGTAATCTTTTTAGGAACAGTCTGCGAAACTTTAGGGAATTAAAATCTATTTTGGCGTGAAAAACGTTTTTAGACGAATTAGCTGCTCCGTTTTGGTCTAACATTATTTCAGTGATATAAAATCGTTGTTTGGCTACAATAGTATTTGGTAGAAAGATAAAGTAATAACTACGATTTGTTATTTTTCTATGCATTCATTACCGTACTACCTATGTTATCCAAATATTAGTTGATCTATTGTTGATAACAACCGGGCACACCGGAGGGTCTAACTGCTTTTTCCTACTTCCTATTTTAGAAACCAAAAAGAACTAGTTTTGTTTCAAAAAAAACCTAACTCTATTCCTCTTAAAAAAACAGTTATGATCTTTTTTCGGTTCTAGAATTCGCAAACCATTCCGAGCATCATCAGCTAGCTACCACTTCAGGCGCAAGTGGAACGAGTCTATAAATCAGACGCGGGTTAGTCTCGGATTCAGGCCCTCGACCGATCGACGAACCTGCGACTCCAACAAACGGACAAGATGCAAATTAGATGCTGGGAGAGAAATCTGCTGGTTATGTGAAATAGTTCTTAGATTTTTTTGGTCTGTGTGATCTGTGATCCTCAGAGTAAGTTCAAAAATGTGTTAAATAATTAGTCGCTACCTGGGAAGGTTTTTAGATTTTTAATTAATCGAAGCAGTAGGTAAGTACCCAGGTAGAATACGAGGAACAATAAGCCGGCATTATAGGTAACGGTAATTTCTAATTATAAGAAACACGACATATTTCAGATACCTACCTTATTCAACTTAAAATCCTATTTCTAAATCGGGACTTCCACAAAAGTTCATTCCAACTTACATTCGCTCCCCAATGAAGCTGTTAAAATCATGATTCCCAAGTTTTTTCCTCAGTTGCCCAACAAGTTCCTAAGAACCGTTTGTACCTACTTAAGTTGATACAAGAGCCGTTGAAATCCACTACTGCGAAGTTTTCAGCGACATGTTCACATTCTTTCTAAGGACAAGTACACGACCCTTTAGTGGATAGCAAGGAAACTTTCGTATAAAATTAATTGAGAAGTTTCTTGCTCATAAATAGACTGATTGTCTTGCAAGTTCTTAAGAAGTAAACTGATTATTAACGAGATTTAAATTCTTTCTGAATGGGAGTTTAAATGAAAAGTTAAAGTTTTTAAAAGCAATAATCTATAAGTACTTAAAAATAAAGTAACTTCAGAACGTTTGCTTCCAAGAACCAAGAAACATATTTTTTTGTTGTGTTTGTCAACGTTAAGAATCAAATCATCACGCGTGCAAAGCACGGGCAACTTGTAAGTAAATACATATTGAACGGAATCATTTCGAATGTTTATAAAATTTGTATAATATACACGTTTAAACATCTTTACAGTCAATAACCACGTTACAGATATATTTTTGACACAAAACGTCATATTTGTCTTTACCTACTATTTTGCAATTTAATACTAGGTATATATATTTTATACTTATTACAAGCAAAACTTAGCCTACCTACGTATTAAATACCCAACATTGATCTTTAAAGCACTTTAACAAAGTAGGGAGCTAAGTATAATTTTGAATCGGCGGTTTTCGTGGTTAAAGCTGGTATCTCGGTTCCTTTGAAAGCACCTTTAATCTATGCGATTGCACTCACGACGTGTGCTGTATAATGAAACTTGGCTTATATTAAACAGCATTAATCTGCTTTATTTAAGACAGAATAAGGTTGGAAATTGCTTGGCAAACAGTTAATAACTGCTCCTGTGGTTTCATTCATAGCAAAATCTTTTTCACACAAATTAATGGGATATTTATGAAGAGATGAAAATCATCTTTACTTTACAGATTAAAACGTGAAAGGAACGCGAGCTTTTTATAAGAATGTAAGTATTTTGGTTTAAAAGGTAGATTAGGTACCTAAAACCTACCTTTAAAAAGTACTTTTTTAACTGTTTACTTAATTTTAGGTATTAATCATAGGAATAAATTTCGGTGAACTTTTATGGCTGGTTGTAGTGACCTATAAACTGTAGTTATAATGTGAGATAATTTTAAATGGAATGAAAGATCGCAATGAAAAAGACTTTAAGAAAAGTAGCATTTAATTTTTAGCTCCTGTCTTAAATTAAGAGCAAATACGTATAAGTTAAAATTTACTAAATAACTCAACATAAAATTACTATCAGTACTCTCGAAATGTCGGCAATATTTTGAAATGTAGAAATCTACGTCGTATTTCCAAACTAAGGCGCAATAACACATTATATTTATTGCGCAATATTTTACCCCAGTTTTGTAACGGAGTGACCTGGTGACTCACTTCTAAGGGATGAGGGTGGTTCTAAGGGGTGACGCCATATCCCAATAAAGGTACTTACAGAGAAAGAGATGAGATCATCCCTTTATAAGGGCTACTGGTTTTATATGCTATAGGTACTCTATTAGTACCTACTAGTAGGACATTTGTGGTAAAGTTTTGCTAGAATGCTAGAAAGACTTTACAATAAAGATTTTATCCTGATTATACAATGAAAAGTATTTTAATAAGTTAATTATCTTCAAACGTAGGTTCTTTTTAAATACTAAATTGTTACCATGGTGGTGGATGTACTGAACTTCCCTAAATTTGATAAATTGCTGCTTTGACCAATTTTACATTTGGCCGTAGTTAAGTCAAAGTTTTCATAGCTACTGATTCCAAAAAGCTATAACAATAATATTAACACAAATTGTTCAATAAAATGCAAATTGCTTATGACTCTCCCAAGAGTCGTTTTAGACGATTTTCCTTGTTATTACTTGTTTTGAACCCCACACGTCTATTCATCCCTGATTTAATTATTATTACTCTTGTAAATAGTAGTTAAAACTAACCGAAATGAGTAACAATAATAACAAAACGTAACGTTAAATATTGCAAAGATAATTGGACGAATTTGAATAAAACGTAAACAATAGTGTTGTACCAAACAGTGTACCTATTAAACAATAACAGGTAATTGTATGCCTTCTTTAAATATACCTAACTACTTGATAACGGCTGTTTTTTTATGTTTCCGTGATTGTATGTAAAATACGCAGAAAAATGACCTTATACTAAAAAAAATATCTAAAACGTATCCGTATTTTATGTAACGTTCCTGTATTTTATGTAACTCTTTCTCACAAAAAGCCAATACTTATTGTTATAAATAATATTAATTGAGACTAACAGTAGGAACACAGTTTCAGAAGCATAACTATCTATATCAACTGCTATAAAATATTTGTGTATTTAAAGAACACATACTCTAATGCTTTCGACTATATTTTAAAAACTAACAATAAAGTAACTAGTGCGACTTAAACTTATCGCCCGGAATAAATCCGCAGTAAAGTCGATACATCTCTTTACCGATTGGGTTCTTAACTGCATATTGTTAGCTATAAATTTTCTGCCAGCACAAATTGAAGTTTGTATCGATGCAGGTTTACAATCAATATGTTTCAATACCGACAAATATATCTTAGGGGCTTTAGGCAAAGTAACAAACTCATACTTTAGGTTATAAACGTTAGGGCGATATACGATAAGACTTTATATTGCATCTGACCAAAATAAAAAAAACTTCATTTATTTCAATATTTCAGTAGATTCATTAAGCATTTTAAAAGCAAGTAATTTAAAATAAGAATATATTTCCACATCAATATTTCTCAAAAACGCAATACACCAAGGACCAAACTCTAACGATATTATTAGTATTTGACTATTTTGTTCATAGGTAGTTGTAATATTATGTAACTAAAAGCATTTTCACTTTTTTTGGTTTTTACAATTTGCTAAAACGTTTTTGGAGCGTAACTTAATTTTACTAAAAACATCTAGACACGAGGACGAATCAAAAACATCTTATTCAATAATTTTCTTTTATGAATTATAACATTAAGGGCCCTTAGTAACTGAAAACGGCAGAATTAGCCGTTTTCTATTAGCTGTTACTTACAAAATATATAATATTTCGCACTGATATTTCAAATATATAATAAAGAACGTAAATGTGATGGGAGGACTGTTTTAAAAACACGATTGGAATAATTTTGCTCGATAGAAAAAAATCCTGAAGTCACCTCTAAAATTTCATATAAATGCACATTAAGACGGTGTTTTACAATAATAAGTCTTATAAAATCGCAAACTGATAGATTTTTACCTTTCCTATGTCGTGACTGTTTTAGATTTCTGAGAAATTGAACATTTTATTAACTTTTTGATGATAAATGTGTTTCGAGGCCGTTGATTCTATACGAACCGCGTTCCCCGACCCCCCCGCCTAAGGCGTAGAATCGTAGCGAAATCTGAATTTTCGCTGACCGCCTAACCCCCCTTAAAGATCAGGCAATTTGCCAAGACTACTGTAAAAAGTTGGTCAGACTAATGGTTTGTTTATAGTGGTGGAACAAAATTAAATGTTAGACAATAAATCAGCTTATTGCCGTCCACTGTTTGACGAAAGTCTAATATCGCTATTTTTTTAAAAGATAAATAAGATATTTTTATATCAGTATAAAGTAAGGTGTAGGTAAAATATTTACCTCCTATATCCTATAGATATTTTAACGTTACTTTATGATTTCAAACAGGGATCTCCTTGGCGTCCTAATGGTCTTCGTTATCTCAGAATGCTTATGCCTAACTTTTTCGTTAAACCTTTCATTTCATCACAGTAAATAAACATTCTAAAATATGATTCATCAAGTCGAGGAGGAAAATTTACATTGAGGATTCTAAATGTCTTCCTCCTAAATAATAATTGATATTAATTACAGTCGATATTTGATTTGGTTCTTACATAACCTATAACATGACAATGTTAAATTAATTAAGAATTTCATGTAAATATTTGCTCTTGTATGGAAAGTGAAGTTTGAAAAAAGGAATCCTCGCAATTATGATCTGTAAACATATAATTATCCTTAGTTTTGCTGTTGTGGTGACTGCTAGAAGCCTAGAGCGTGTAAACATTGGTAAGTTATATTTCACTTTTGAAAAAACGTTGTTGGTGAAAGAGATTAGTTAATAGCCTTTCCTAATACTTTGGTTCTATTATACTGCCAATTTCTACCGCTAAACAGTTTTCTGACCTTTGTTTGGATATAGTGGAAGGTTTGAATACTCTAAAGTGAAGAAGCTTTACTAATATAATCAGAGGGCACAGCAGAGTCCCCGCCAAGTCGAGAAAAAAAAACGGCACGACCGTACTATCCTTTCTTTGAAGCAATTTAAGTCATCTTCGATTGCCTATAACTTAGTTTTGGATAAATCTAGAACTATGTATTCGTTGTTTGTCTAGTTATAAAAAGTTTTTTGATACTTACGGCAGTATCCTGTTAATATCTGTCTGCTGTCATTCGCAGTTATTTTGATAGACACCTAAATCTTCGTAAATGAATTTGATTTTAATATTGTATTATGCAGAGACTTGGTAGAGATATAATTATTGCTACAAAAATATATATTTTCGGAAACATCTTTTTTATTGTTGATTCTTTAACCATTAACCATTGTGTAGACTGTTTTTCTGTCACCGTCCTATTTTTGACTTACAGAAACGAATTACACCATGATTGAAAATAAAACGGCGCCATACTTTAAACAGCCAAATAAACTATTTAGTATAGAAATGAAGCCCGCCGGATCTACAGCTCGCTTAAGATGTGCTGCTGGAGGTAGATGCTTTTCTATTCTAGCGAAAAGTTCTGTTTTAGTTTCTAAGTTGAGAAGAGAGAAGAAACCTACCTACATTCTTAGATTTCATTTTTGTATTATAATAAATACTAAAGAACAATCACAAAAAATTATAAATACCTGCATCATTTCAATCTTAAGTTTGAGAATGTGAAGCTCCGGGTAAAGTGCGAGTCAAATATTAAATAGAAAAAAACTGTGTGGCTGATTTTTACTAGAAATTTTATATACCTACCACGTTTATGTTTATATATTTTGCAGGATTTCCTCAACCTAATATAACTTGGTTCAAAAATAATAAGACCCCGATAAAAAGGCAGTTTCCATTGGAATATAAAAGGTGGTCAATTAATTTAGAAGAGCTAACAAAGGCTGACAACGGGAACTACACTTGCAAGATTTGCAATGAACTAGGATGTATAAGTCATACGTATAATTTTGTAGTTCAAGGTAGGGAAGGCATTCTTGTAATGTAATATATCATAATACTGAATACAAAACACCAGAATACTTTGATTGAGTAGGAAGGTAAATATCACGACTTGTAACTATGCCCGAAACTTACGCATTACTTATATTGCAGTACGTACGGTCAGTTTCAAAAGTCCATACCGACTACTGTTTTTTATCTTTTTTTTTTCTACCTAACCTTTTATATTTATTTACCCTCATTAAGTTTGTTAGTATTTCTTTCTTTACGACTTAAAAAGCAAAATATATGAAACTGAACCTGAACCTTAAGACTCTCAGAATAAGGCTGAGAATTATTCGTAACAATTAGTATCAATGTTGTCGGTTAGAGTGTAGGTAGATCCGAAAAAACAACATCGTATTTAAGAAAATGTTTTAACTACCAAAATAGTGTATAAAAATACATTGAGCTTTAAAACTGTCGCGTTAAGGTTGATATTAAGAAGTAGTAGTAAAATAGTAGTTTATTTATGTCAGTGTGTGTGTGAAGCGACCACTGGATGCGATAATTTTTGTCAAACCTGTATGCACTTTTGCAACTTACCGTACATAGGTATAAAAATGTATAAATATTTAAAAATCATCACATAGAGCTGATTAAGAACTGATTTTTTGACAGATAAAGCTCTCTGTCTGAAAATAATTATTTTATCATTATTATTTAGTACATACATAGGTATGTCAAATATTTTTATTCGGCGAGCAACGAAAACATACTGGTTTCTTTCAGATGCAATTTACCTGGCTATTAAAAATAAGCCCTTAGGCTTTGTGCATGAGATAAATATATTTTGCGTGCGCTGAATATAGGTAGATCTTCAATTCCGCAACTTCTTTATGAGCATGAGCGAATATCGTAAAAAGTGGATTTGGGCTTACAACACTAGTGGCCGCCCGCGACTCCATTCGCGTGGAAGTCGGTTTCCAGTTAGAAGTTTCCCGCGGTAAAAAGTGACCTATATGTTATTCTGATGTATAACCTATATTACTGTAAAGTTTCATCAAAATCCAGTAGCTTTTACGTGAAAGAGAAACAAACATCCATCCATACATCCATACTCACAAACTTTCACGTTTATAATATTAGTATGATGCATACATCATTAATTATTCATTACATAATATATATCCAAGTCGCTAATTGTGTCTGTTTGTTTGTGATTTTGTTGAATTAATTGACTTGTTTGAATTCATTGATTTAATTTTTTTGTTTATTATTTAGGAAAAGTTATTTACTGTAAGTACTGTGTAAGCTCAAATTCAACGTGTGGTGAACAAGTCGCGCAAAATTACACCATTGCATTGGGTCGCTAGTAAATAAATAACTAGGTAGGTACTTACATGTTTTCAGAGCGTTATCCAGGAAAGCCGTTTATTAAAGATGGCTTTCCAGGGAACCATACAGTTCTTGAAAATGACACAATTGAGCTAAGCTGTCCAATGATTAGCGATCTGGAACCATATGTTTACTGGATGAGATCCGATACAAACTCAACTAATAATTCTACGATGATTGTCGAGGTAAAAGCGCATGTATCTTGAAACTAAGTACTATTATTGAATGAGAATGCAACTTGTACTGTACCTTTACCTACATTATTTTCACAGTCAACAAACGAAAATGACAAACCAGAGCATTTAACAATTTACAATGCCACAAAAAATGATCAGGGCTGGTACGCGTGTACAGCTATCAATACTTTAGGAAACTCCACATCTTGGGGCTATGTTACCGTTGGTAAGAAAGCCTTCAGGCCCCTCGCTCACAGCGACTATTTGTAGTGATGCAGTTGCGATACTGTCGCGCGGTTGTCGCTATTCAAACGAGATTAAGTAACTGATCCCCGATTTTTCATTCACGCTTCCTTCGGTTAACCGTGCGACGGCATCACCACAGAAACGTCGCTGTGGGGGCGGGGCCTATAACATATACTGTCTCTACAGTCTTATGTAATAGGTACGTATAACTATTTTCAGTTAAAGAACTTATAAATACCGATGCTGCATCCAACCATAAAGAAAACAATTTCGTAATTGGACTTCTGACTGCAATTTTCAGCACTATGATGGCTGTTGCAGCAATGGTTTTCATGATCCTCTTCAAAAAGTTGAAAAGGAAACAAAGGAAAATTGACATAGATAAAGAGATGCTGTTTAAAAAGAGAATAGTTGTTGAAAAGCCTCACAATGTAGAGTCCACCGATATGAACATGGTAACTAATTTATTTTATAAAAGTGATATTTGCTTAAAGGCTACAATTAAATACATTCCTTCCGATCGTAGCTCATGCCTGCGGTGCATATAGAAAACAGCAATCTTCAAGTATCGAATAATGCTGATTCATCTTTAGAATATGACCTTCCTCTAGATGTTGAGTGGGAAATACCAAGAAGTGCACTATCGTTTGGAAATATATTAGGTGAAGGAGAATTTGGAATAGTAATAAAGGCAGAATGCGAAGACGTTATGAACAAGGTTGTTAAGTCTACCGTAGCTGTCAAAATGCTTAAAGGTAAATAAAGTACTAGTGTATTAGAATTGCTAAAATACGTTAGTTATTGATATACTTACCTATACAGGGTGTAAAAATACTGCTTCCGAAAACGAAAATCTGGGCATTGCTGGAGGGGTACTCGTTTCGTTAAAAGCCAAAAATATTTTTTTACGATATTTTTGTTTGCTTAAATGTGCCAAATTGCAATTTCCGCATTATTTCAAAATAAATAGTGTTTTCATTTTATTTGTTATACACTATATTCATAACTAACTTACTTGAGCAATTTATATATGTATAACAGCATGGTACTTTAAATAACATTAATTTCCAGACGTCCACAGTGATTCCGACATGGTGTCGCTAGTATCGGAAATGGAAATAATGAAAATTATTGGGAAACACATCAATATAATTAACCTTTTGGGCTGCTGTACGCAAGATGGCCCACTCTACGTCATTGTAGAATATGCCTTATATGGTAATCTCAAACAATTTTTGAGAGAACACAAAAGTCGCTATGCAAACCAAAGTGCATTGGAAGGAGATGAAAATATAAGTCCTCTAACTGAAAATGATTTGGTATCGTTTTCTTATCAGGTTGCTAGAGGAATGGAATATTTGGCGTCAAGAGGAGTAAGTTTGTGATTGGATTAATTTTTGTAACGTTATCCCGGGATACCTCTGGAAAAAGCCTGGTAGAAAATTTGTTGTTGTTAAAGACCTTATTTTTTGAATTCTTCTATCTTTATTTTTCTAGTGCATTCATAGGGATTTAGCTGCAAGGAATATCCTGGTCTCTGACAACTATTTGTTAAAAATTGCTGATTTTGGTCTAGCCAAAGATGTGCGTAATAGTGAATATTATAGAAAAGAAACTAGTGGAAGATTACCAGTGTGGTGGATGGCGCCAGAGTCTCTTTCACAAATGATATTCTCATCTCAGTCAGATGTGTAAGTGTTCGAATTCCTTACAGAGAAATAGAAGAATGTCATTATAGTAAATTTTTGTTTGAGGAAATTGGATTGCCATTATAAGTCTAAACTACGTTAGTTCAATTCATTGAACGGTAGTAATGTTTTGATTACAGGTGGTCATTTGGTGTACTTGTTTGGGAAATCATGACTTTTGGCGCGACTCCATACTTTAATATACCGGGACACTACATATTACAATATTTGAGTAATGGTAACAGACTGGAAAAACCTACAAATTGTCAACCTGAAATGTATGCTATATGCGTTTAGATGTTTATAAATTCTTGACATTATTTCAAATAGCTTTTAAATAATAAATTTTAAGTACAATTTTACTTATTTTATAGATACACACTGATGACAGATTGCTGGAAGATTTCGCCCGAGGATCGTCCTTTATTCAGTGAATTGGTCCAAGATTTAGATAAAATCTTGACAGTTACGTCTAATCAGGAGTATCTAGTCTTGGAATCAATGGAAAATGCATCAACCCCCAGCAAAGAATTGGACACTGAAGCTGTTTAATCAAGCGATGAATTTATTTCTAAGCCTTGAGTTAAAAAAGATAAAAGTGGGAAACATAAGTCGTGCTGGTTTATTTTCAAACAATAGCAAACTCTTATTTATAAGTGAGCAACAAAAAAAGCTATTGATATAATTAGGTTTTAGACAACTTCTATTAAAACATTTAAAATTGTCTTTGGCCTATTTACAGTTCATAGTTCGTTGGTACTCGATAACATAACTTTTGATAACTAGCAATGCTTTTGTTTTGCTTTTGTAATAATCCTTTGCTTCTTGATGAATTTGCCCGTTGTTTCCTACCTTTTAATGTAGCTAGTGTCTGAGTAGTGTCCAAATTCTATAATATATTAAAACTTTAGAATTTTTGTTATTTTATTTGTAAATATTTACCTATTGTCTTACGACACGCAACGTAATTAAACAATGTCGCCCTCTACAAACACTCGACTATAAAGCTACCCCACTTTTGCCCATATAAGCAATTTATGTAACACTTTACAGCGCTACCTTTCTTTATGTTGTAATAAAATATACAAGATAAATAAAGATATCTTATAAGACTACAAAGTCTAATTAAATCGGCTTCACACCTGCTATCAAGCACAATTGGATAAGCTATTGTTTAATTTCCCTGTTTAGGAAATTAACATTAGAAATAACAAAACATATTTGAACCTCATTTAAAATATTAAACAACTTCTCTAGCAACTTTTTGCATGGTCTCCATTTTTTCTATATTCCTTTTGTCTATTTGCCACGTGTTTACTTCTTGATATTGAAATTAACCTTATTAAGATTAAACTCCGCTAGGCCTCGCAAATTTGGATTTTGTTGCTATCATCTTTTACATTACATCTATTTCGAGATTTATAAGTGGAATACCCACGTTCATAAATTTTATGTTACGGCAAAATTTTGTGTTTTGTGATCAAGCCATGAAAACATAAGCTAGGCAGAATATTAATATTGTTAATACTTCGATAGAGGGTCGTAATCGTGGTGAGCCCGCTTCTGTTCATAGTTCACAACAATGTCATGATGCAATGCTTGTAAGTGAATTCAAACCATAACAGTGTGATGGTCCATCAACATTAAAATTTGATTTACATCCTTTAACCCCAAAACTGCCTAAAAAGCCGCAAAAGTTAGGTACGCCTACTAAAATTTTTACAACGTAACCCTAAACAGCTCCTAAGTAAAGTTTAAATAGGCACCTCGGGCGAGGACATCAAACTTCAATAATGTCTGATATGAGTCTTTTGATGTCCTTTCGTCTTGTGATATTAAATAAACTCCTTCAGAGTCAATTTTGAAGCTTTTTATACGACAAACCCTTGTGTTTATAGACTGTTCCCGTTGAAACATCTCTGACTGTGGGTATTTTATTATGTCAAAAGATTACATGGGTACCTATGTATATATTCCTTGTTGTTAAGGCATGAACTATGTAGATTTAGGAATAAATCTGTATACAGTAGTGATGACGAAACTCTGAACTTACAACAAAGCTCTACAGAAACATGCAATAAATAGCACAAAGTGTGTTTATTGAGGCCCGGTGTTTGGTTCCCGGCCGGGTTATCTTTAACTAGAGAATTAATGACTTCGTTAATAATAAAGGAGTTTCTCATACCTTGTCATATGTTTACGACGAGATTAATTACAAATCGTACAAAAAAATACAAAATCACCCTTTAGGCGACGTCACCAAATTTTTAAAGTTTTTAATGATAAAAATTTTAATTATAACATTGATTACAAGGTTTTTATCAATCAAAAAATATTTTAAAAGATTTTTTTGCATTTAATTAGTGAAAGAGCAGTTTTTTTATTGATAGATAAATTTTAATCGCTAGGTACATAAGTAGTACGTTTTTATTGCACATCGAATACAAACATTTGACATAAGTGACCATGAAAGCATAGTTATCTGTCGAATAGAATTGATCTTAAATAAATAAATAAATCTCCAGTAAATATCTTGTAATAATTACAGTAATAATCATTACATAGTTTAAATCGCTATATAGTATAAGTCGCTAATTCTTTCTGTTTGTATGTTTGTCCGCTAACTCATCCTAAACCAGTTGAGGGATTTTAATGCGGTTTTCTCCATCGTTTAGATACTTTTTTCATTTAAATTAGTAAATAAAGAACAATCGGAAAAAGTTTTTTTAAGTTTTTAAAAATCAATGTTTCGTGAGCAAGTCGTCCAAAATTCCACCATTGCGAAGCGTTGGCGGGTTGCTAGTTCTACATAAAAATACTACTAAATAAGCAACCGAACTATAGGCAAATGGTCCCCTTGATTTACAGCCAAGTGTTCGATTGACCGGCGACATTCATTTGTTTCAATAAAAACTCCCAGAAAAAGGCTCTTACCGAAACGCAAAATTGTTGACGTCATCCGATTGAGAAAATATGGATGAAAGAAAGGTTACCATGTGATTAGAAGGACTTTATAAGGAAAACAAACGTTTGTAAGTAGAAATGATAGTGGGAGTCTGAGTAGGTATAAGAGATTGCCGTTCGAGGCCATTAAGGAGTTTATCATAGTTTATTCATTTTTCATTTATTTGCTTGGCCTGTTTTTATTTGTTAACCACATCTTAAGTTTACACTAGATAACCAAAGTCCTTCTTCCTATTAGGTTGTGATTTTTTCATATAAATTATCATTTAATGCTCGTTTTCCGTTAGAAAACCAACGATTCCAAAATATAACATTTGTTGTCATAAATCAAGTGTTAGCAAACAAACATATCGCGAATGCAAAATTCTCCCTCGCTTTAGACACTTCAATAAATTTTACTTTAATATAAATACGAAGGTAGTTTGGTCATCGATAAGCGGACGTCACTAGCCCTGCGGCTGATTCTAAAGAATGGCTGGAATCTATTCGATATTCAAATATTTTATCGATATTTCAAGTTTGACAGGAGATTCTGAATAACATTTGACTATAGTTTGTCTGTTTTTGTGATTTTCACAGCCCTTCGGTTTAACTTTGTTGAAATAACATAAGTAGTTGATGCCTGCAAAATTGGTTTCTTTTGATATATTTTTTTATTCATTTTCATTAATTTTATAAGATCATTTAATTATATTAAGTAAATTGACTTAATTTTTTGTTATTAATCGTGTTAAATTAAACAGATTGGTTCCTTGAAAGCATTAAGTAGAAATTTATTAATTAACTAGAAGTTATCTCAGAAAATAATTTGAGTGCATTTTTTATTTTTAAAGTGTCTGATTTAAAAATACAAAACGTCTACAGGTGATTTTATCTTCAAAAATGTCACATAAATATGTGAGTGGCATTATTCAGTGGATGTCCGAAGCAAGCTAAGGTTGGGAACCCTATATTAGTATAGTCAGATAGAAGAAAAAGACACACAATATAAACAAAACAGTTTTGTGACCCTGCGTATTTTAAGTTGAGTTCTTAAAAATAATTCTTAGTTAACAATAAACTTGGGCAATTTTTATACTCGTTTTAGAGTTAAGGACATGTTTTTTTAAAATCCAACTAGTGTTTTGGTCCTTGCAAACTTTAGTCTTTATCTTCTGGGACTCCTTAATTTAAGTATTTTTATTTTTTGGATTTTTAAACGTGTATTTTACTATTTTTTACCTATCAAGCTGACCTTGATGAGTAGGTTGTTAATTTATTTTTATTGAAACTAAAGTACAGCTAACTTCCTTGCTTTTGATAAACGAAGGTACCTACTTGCTATACCTACCTTTAAGTTTTTTTCATAGGGCAGTAGGAATAGAAATGTAAGTGCATAATTATAAAGTTTTTTTTTTTAATTTTAATAATTATAAACAACTGGAGATTCAAGAGCCTCGTCTACAATTAAAGTCAATACTACCAAAAATAAAAGGTTCCATTCGCTTTTTCAATGAAGCATTTGTTTTATTTTTTCAAATTTGTAATTTTCTCTTGGACTCGACTCTAGCGATTTTCTTTCTTAGAATTATTTAGGTAAGCTTTTGAGACAGTCGAAGAGGCCACAACCCCCAGAGCGGCGGTGATCGCCAATTTATCATGACGTCTCTCGACTCGGGGTAGGGATTCTGGCATTTGCACCCTTTCTTCAAATATCGACGGTGATATTAAATTAACGACAAAAAGGTTCAAGGTTCTGGATGTGATAAGAAATACCATTGAACCAGTAAATGTAAATTGTACAATTTTATTTGTAAGAACTAGTAACAGATAGGAAAGAATAGAAGTGTAAACGCATTTTATTTTCATAAGTTAAACTACCTCTTACCTACTAAGATAAATTCAGTCAACGATGTTTTGGCAATCCGAGACGTTTCGCTCAATGTATTGATTTTTAATTACCTACAATTATCGACTCCCCATTGAAAGCATATTCTGATAAATCTGCCAGCATATTCTAGTAAGGCTTCAAATGTAGTAGGTAATAGGTACATTAAAATATTTTGTGTGCTTTTTTAAACTAATGTCACTGTTCGAGGATAGCCCCCCAGCCTCTTGGGCTCCGTCCGAGCGTTCGATTGAATACGTGCCCTAGCTTAGATTCACTATTGTACTGCGATGGTACCTCCTTAGGTTCAATTGCTTTTTATTTATATGGATGTTTAAATCAACTAGGAGCACTCGCGATCCTGCGGTTATTGGGATACTTTTTTTTATTGACTAACACACCAATTATGTGGCCCTAAGGTAAGCACAGTAAGCGCTTGTGTTTTAGGTACCACACAATGGACTAGGGGAGAACTTAGTACACCCAGACACGAGCCATTTACGCAAGAAGAAATGACAATCAGATATTCGACAGGAAATATCTGATCAACGTGGCACCTACTGAAAAACTGGAGTTGGCTTCAGAACAACGTGTAGAATGTATTTTTATAGTTTTATACAATGACAAGATAAATCTTAGTACCTAAATCTTTATCTCAGGATAAATCTTTCAGAACTTAAGATGAAAAAATACTACTTACTTATATCTACAACGACAAATCATATTCATATAAATTTATTATCTGTATTTATAAGTGGAAAAGAAAAAAAAAGAGTTTTAATTAAACACAAAAAAAACAAATATGTTAAGAAGTGAAGAATTTTAATGACAGAAGAGGAAACATGGGCTCAAGCTCTTGGAAGTTTGTTCTAAAAGATTTTTTTTTTTACAAATAGATACAAAACTGTAGATGTATCTATACATATTTTGGGTAGGTTAGAAATTTGATCTTCGCTAATTTATTAGTAGGTAATCTTATGACAAGTACATTGGATCTATTTCCTTATATTCCTATAGTACCTACCTAGTGAATTACCAAACAAAAAAGCCAGCACAGTCTTACTTAATACTACCTACTGCTTTCGTTTCGTTATTACGTTTAGTTTTTACACAAAAGCATTCCAATGGAATATTTAGAGAATTCTATGACTGCGAGCGAATAGCTAGACTGTAAAAGATAAGAGGTTTCCTCCCACCGACATAAACCGAGTTATTGTATTAAGAAAACAAGTGAATTTACCCATCTAGAAACACCAACTTAGAAATAATAATGTTTTAAGAAGCACCCTAGCAGAAAGACTTTGTAAACTTTATAATAACTGAATTTATGACAGAAATATTAGAATGTTGGAAATATTAGATTTTTTTTTAGGAAATCGCTATTTATTGTCATAAGACTTAACTTTTTTTTAAAGTTGTACTTGGTTTTCAACTATGTAGTATTAAAAAAAATCAATCCGGCGCCCCTCTTGCTTAGGCGCCTGTACGCGCCGCACACATCGCACGTATGGGCGGCTCGGCCCTGCCAATCACCCTGTAAAATAATTTACTTAAAATATTATATACCTACTCTAGATTGTTTTTATTGTATTTGTTAAAAAATATGTGAAGTTACCCTTTTATTTATTTATAATTTACTAGCGACCCGCCCACGCTTCGCAATGGTGTAATTTTGGCCGACTTGCTCACAAAACATTGATTTTTGGCTAACTTTAAAAAAACTTTTTCCGATTTTTCTTTATTTACAAGTTTAAATGAAAAAAAAATCCTAAAAGATGGTGAAAACAGCATTAAAATCCCTCAACTGGTTTAGGAGGAGTTAGCGGCCAAACATAAAACAGACAAAATTAGCGACTTGGATTTATACTATGTAATGATGTACATAGAAGGGACAAGGAAACTTAAAAACTAAGACCATTAAAATTACGTAAGTACAATTGGTACTGCTTATCCCTTAAAGGAATTTCTCCGCAGCCCTGAGATTGAAGAGCAAGAAAGGAGGAGATTGCAACTTCAGTAGGTATATAAATATAAATACGAAGAGGGTACAAAATTTAAATATACTACACAGACATACTACTTATAAAATAAACTTATATACATATAATATTGGTATAAACATATAATTAACCATAAGAATAAATAAACTAACTAACTAAATGTACACATTACTTTATAAAGGTTTTATTGCTACAAGATATGAACGGAAAATAATTGTAGATTAAAAGAGTTGGTTATAATCTGGTGTCAGATTGCTTTAATTCCCAAAAGGTTTTTGGACGTCTTGTTCACAACTAGTGCTCCCCAAAACCGGCTAAGTGCGAGTCAGGCTCCTGCAAGCGCGAGTTTCGTATCATTCTTTATCTTCAAAAAAGACTTGCTGTAATGGGAGTACAACTTTTATATTTGTTGTTATAGTGGCAACAGAAATACATCATCTGTATACATTTCAAATGCCTAGTTACCTCGGTAGTGGGCAGAGAGACGGAGTAAGAGATAGCAGAATTTTAGAATTAGGGCCCCGTTTTACCCTTTCAGTAAGGCACATACCTATGCCGAAGTAAAAGTCGAAACGTTTTGTTATAAAAAACTTTCCTACACTACCAACAATCATGACAAATTAAACTTCATATAACAGGTTTAAAATCTTATTAGTCACTTAGGCCACAGAGCGTGACAGTGGTTAACTTAATGCAATGAAGTTTTAAAAGAATTGTAATCTTACAGAGGTACTTAATATAAGGGAACAATATTTATTTGGACTTTAGATTACCTAAACATCTCTTTAATAAAATGTGAATTATTAGAAAATAAAACATGCAGCCGCCATTAGATTCAATCCAAATCCGCGCCAACCAGCAATGCCATTTGATGTCCATCAAATGCTAGGGATGCCCAGTTACCGATTACTTTTGTTTTATATGTAACACTACCTACTGTAAATTACCTTTTTTTTTCCTGTAACATACAAACAAATAGGCGGACCGGAAAGAGATATTTTTCTTTAATAGATAGTTGTATAATTATCTCATTTTGCTTAAGTACTTACCTAATGATACCAATAGAATTATTAGCCAAATCCTGTTTTAGATTTGAGCGTTGTAGGTTGAATGACATCAACTTCAAATAGCGTCGATGTTTTCATTCTAATTTTACCTACAACTTGACGATCGTTGTTTTATTTTTTGCTGTCAATACTCGCTAAGTGCTTACTTGCTATACGGATATTCATCAATATGTTTATAGTATAAAACGTGCGGTCTTGACCTCTAAGAATCCAGTATCGCGATGCGCGTACGCAGAAGATCTCATACGAGTTTTTACGTAACTTCTGTTAATACAGTGCAGTTCGGTATAAGTGGGATTATGTATTGAGCTTTGTGCTAAAATTATTGTAAAACTTGTTGTATCTGTGTTAAAATAAGAAGAATTTAGGATAATATATTAAATATGTGGAAGTTAACAGTGTTTGTTTTGAACCTAATTCTTGGTTATGTCTGTAAGTATTACTTTGTTTTTTATTACATTTTTTTCGTTACAAGTCACCATTTTAGGCAAATGCATTTAATTTCTTATTTTTATTTTATTATTAAATGTAATAACATTAATTTAATACAATTAAGTCTTATTGAAACGTGTTGGTATCATAATATAATGTAAGAAATTATCGGAAGAACTCGAGGTTATCAGCCCGATGTGGGTTTTCCTGTTAAGTTTTTTAGTCCAATGGGTTTAGCCATATTAATTGACGTTGTTAATTAATAAATATGTACCTACTTCGTTCAAACTAATATATTCAAAGTTAAACTGCTTAATTACAAAAATATAACTTATTGTATTTGTAATTAACTTCTATAAGTAACTTCTTTGCTAGGTACCTATTCTGTTTACTTTACGTTTTTTTTAAATAAACACCGATTCAAATTAGACATATCAAAACTGAATTTTAGTACTATATCTATTAGGAACTACATCAGTGCTATTGTTTCACAGACGTACCTACTGGCTTAACCAGTTTCAAAATCGGTTATTTTTGTAACCAGTTAGGTATGTCTATAATTTAAAAACAATGATAAAGGCACGTCTGCTAAAGTTATAAAATATTAATAATGAAATTTGTCCCCGACGGTTATAAATATTTTAGCTGAGATCACACTGAATCCAGTGACCTTTAAAATAAGTGTAGATACGAGTTCCATAAGGAATGAAACAATTATGATGTACCTACCTTCTATTTATTTTGTTAGAAAGACGATATACATTGACATTGTTGTTGGCTTTGATTGATAACAGTTGCAGGACTGTATTTTTTTTTAAATATAAGATATAATTGGAAACAGACAGCTATTATGATCACGATACGACTAAGATAGTATAGGGAAAAGTGGGGTAAATACGAACACCTAAGGGAAAACTTGAATAAAACAATGGATTTTTAATTACAGAGCATATTTACTGTTTTATTATAAAGTTTACTTATCTGTTTAAGGAATTCACTAATCAAAATTGATGTACTTTTAATAAATTATAACAATATGAAAGAAATAAAAAACCTTTTGTGTTCGGCTTTACCCGATACCTACTAGTGGGGTAATTACGTACTAACATTTATAGCAACAATGATCACATTTAGGTATAACCCAACGATGTTGACTCTCCGTTAATACAATACTCGTGAATCTATTTTTTACACCTATAGCACATAATTCAGTCTTTAACTACTTACTTAAAATAAAAAGAAATACAAAAATAATTATTTTCTTCATTCGAGATTGCCCCTCATGGATTGTTCGTGTTTAACCCCGCTGTGTCATCGCCATTAAGACGATTAATATATGTATGTGTTTCACATCGTAAAAGTTAAGTTACTAATAGTAGATAGAAACAAAGCAATACCAACTTGAAATTACCAAAATAATTAAATCAATACAGGTAAAATATTAAAAAATGCACACCATAGCAAGTACGTACGACCACCCTTTGTTGTTGTTAACTGGCACAACTGGCTTGGTCTCTGAAAAGTCGGCAAGCAATCTTTTTCTAACACATAAAAACAATTGGATTCGGGATTACCCCGCATCCGCATTTCCCCCAATCTCCCCTAAACAAATTACAAAAGATAGGCTTAAATAGTTTGATCCATGCATTCTTCCTTATTAAAATATACTTTCATAACTTTTAGATTCGGCGTGCACAACCCCACTAGGTGTAAGAAGCGAATGTGTCAACATTTACGACTGCCCCGAAATTGTGAAGGCTTTTGAGGTTAGACCTCTTCCTACCCACATGGTCAGCTTCCTCAAGCAGTCACAATGTGGGTTCGACGGATACACACCTAAAGTGTGCTGTGGTCCGGTGCCGCAGCAACCTGCTACAACGGTAAGGCTTTATCATTATCATGAACCTTTTAAGTATGGTCTTTCTATGGTGATAAATGATAGTTGTGCCTCGCTTAGGTTGAAGTTTGCTGCCTAAAGTTTTACCTGCACCTACCAGATACTTATCGAGATAATATAGACTACCTGACTTCTCGTGAAAGTCTTATTACTACCATAATTAGTTTGTGAATTTGTTCTTCTTTTACGTTCTTTTTTAGTGTAGAAAGTGTTCACATAATGATATTCCTTTTTTTGATACTTGATTTTCTCTATCACACAGTTGAATAAGTGTCCCAATAATTGATTAAGTCCTTTTACCAAACTAGACCCTCAATTGCACCTCCGACTTAATGCTTATTGTAATTCAACAAAATATCCAAAGCCATTAGCGCTCTATTAGAAGACATCTTTATACATAATATGCTCATAGGTACTATTCTGTAAGACGACACCTTTATCCATATGCTAATAAAACATTTCAGCCAAGACCTACGACCAGAGCCCCACTAGTGAACCAAGACAGTGGTCGGATCGACCCTGTCAATAATGAGGACTCCACGCCAAGCACCAGATGTGGTATAGACGAAGGTGGAGACCGTATATATGGTGGTCAGATTACAGACCTGGACGAGTTCCCCTGGATGGCGCTTATGGGATACCGCAGTATAAAAAGTAAGCAATGTTTTCTAGACTTGACGATAAAGGTCGAGATTATACCGATGATATTTCAACTCATAGTTTTTAGTAGTTAAGTAGGTTTTCAATAGGCTCATTGGAGTAGTAAGTATATTAAAACTAAAATTTGGCACTGTAAATATTTACATGATGATACGGAGAAAAGTCCATAGCTTTATCATGGAACTTATCATGTATACCTTAAATTCATTCCAACTAGGATTTATCAAAGAGATATGGAGTAAATAGTCTTACTACTATTTAATTAAATAAAGTTTTTAAAACTCGTACCTATGAAAGTAAGGGTTTATCTTTAACGAAATATAAATTTATTGGTCCGAAGTTCGCACGCTATTATAACAAAAAAAATAAGATTTTTAAAGTAGGTAACATAGTGTTAGACAAGAAATATCTGTTTGGAACAACTTTATTTTCTAAAAGGTAAAAGACTCGGATTCGTTACTCACTAAAGATACTTAGTAGTGTTAGCGGTAAAACAAAAATAATCGGTAACTGGACATCCCTAGCATTCGATGGACATCACTGGTTGGCGTCACTGCCGTTGGGCGCGAATTTGTATTGAATCTAATGGCGGCTACATGTTGTATTTTCTACTAATTCATGTTTAAATTAAAGAGATGTTTAATCTAGAGTCCAATTAATAGTAGGAACCTACTATAATTTATAGGTGCGCGTATATACTTACTCAACGCTTTTTTCTATTGCAGGGAACAATTCTTTAACATACCAATGCGGTGGAGTGTTGATAAATCGTCGTTACGTACTGACAGCTGCCCATTGCATTGTTGGACAGATCGAAACTCAAGTTGGGCGGCTGTGAGTTATATTTACTTTATACATTTGTTCCCTTAGTTACCTATAGGTACCGGTAGATACTTATCTACGGGTGAATGTATCTAAATAGCAACAATTAAGTGCCTACCTAAATTAACACTCAGGTAGATAATTAAATTACTTAGTTAAATGTCTTGAATTACAGTCGAAATGTTACTTTAACTTGGTTAATCGGCCACATTTAAATATCCTATTTTCTTGGAAAATGTGAACGTAAACACAGCGAACTAACATGTTTCTGTATATATTTTTTTTAATTATAGATTTTTTAATTTACAGAGCAACAGTTCGCCTCGGCGAATACGACACTCAGACAGACATCGACTGTTTGCAGAGCGACTGCGCGGACCCACCGCAAGAGATCCCCATACACAGTGCGCGCGCGCATAGCGGCTATGTCGACAAGAACAAGCATAGACACAATGACATAGGACTCGTGCGACTCGCCAGGAGGGTTAGGTTGACTCGTAAGTTGCTGTAAATTTTGCAGTTACACTTACGATAAAAAATATTTCCTACACACAGCTAGACATTTCCAATAAGATCTTTTTAAGAGGTGTTTAAAGTAAACTAAACTTATAAGCAACGAGCGACGCGCCCCCGCTTCGCAATGGTGTAATTTTGCCGACTTGCTCGCGAACCCTTGCATTTTTGCTAACTTAAAAAAACTTTTTCTATACGTTCTTTATTTACAAATTTATATGAATAAATACCCTAAAATATGGAGAAAACCGCATTTAAATCCGTTACGTACATAAGGAGGAGTTAGCAGCCAAACATACAAACAGACAGAATTAGCGACTTGGATTTATACTATGTAATGATAATGATGGTTTGAATGTTACTTTTCTAATTTGTCTCAGATTTCGTGGCACCCATTTGCCTAACGAGTGCTGATTTTCGAGTCAATCCTGGAAATGATGTGCACGTCGCTGGCTGGGGACAAACTTTGTCAGGTAAGAAACTAAAATCATTTTACAGATGTTAACACTACAAATACAAAAAAAAAATGAATAAAGCCTTGTTATAATATACTTAATTATTATAGTCTATTAACTTTAACATTAGTTCAATAAATTGACCCATTGAATCTATCTTGAAGCAGAAGAGCGATTCGAATACCTATCAATAACTAACTTTTACCCGCGCGGCTTCCCACGCTTTAAATTCGGAGTAAAATTACCTTCCTTGTCTATGTTATTATACATGTAAACCTTTCTCTTGAATCACCCTATCTATTAAAAATAACCGCATCAAATCCATTGCGTAGTTTTAAAGATTTAAGCATACATAGGGACAGAGAAAGCGACTTTGTTTTATACTATGTAGTGATAGTGATGAAAGGTTTGAAAATAATAAGAAACCTTTACTTACCTATGTCTCGAAGGCAGTAGCAATTTACAAAAAAAAATAGTAAAAAGACACCAAGCATCACCAAATTTATAATAATAACAAATTAATAGTTCCTGTGGAAATTCCATTTAAAATATGTGTCAGCATAAACCTGCTCAATATTTCTTTGAGTCACAGATCTTTACAGATAATGACTTCTTTACCTTACCAAGAAAAAGGTGTTAATTATTTAATTACTTCTTGAGGAAATATCCCGTGTGATTGAATTACCAATATTACAACATGCATAGAAATAAATGGTGTTAAATATAATACAACTTGTTTAGAATATAAATGTCTATTAATGAAGAGTCTATTATTTTGTTATTGTTTAATCGTCTCAAACTGAACCTCAAATATAAATAGGTATATAGGTAGTTCACTAGCAACTTAGGTTGCACCCTGCACCACTAGCAAGAAACGCATTAACTAGGTATATTTGGCCAATTAATAAACCTAAAGTTTTTTTTTTTTCATTTAATATTTGATTCTCATACATTTCTGTGTTCAATTGGCATTAAATTACTTTTATACGGATCTAAAGTATGTGTGATGATAAAAGTAAGTCGAATACAATTGTAAACTTTGTTTCAGGTCGCAACAGCGATGTT
Source organism: Emmelina monodactyla (assembly GCA_916618145.1). Taxonomy (NCBI): domain Eukaryota; kingdom Metazoa; phylum Arthropoda; class Insecta; order Lepidoptera; family Pterophoridae; genus Emmelina; species Emmelina monodactyla. The sequence goes on from OU745300.1 coordinate 3,649,874, forward strand.
AAATTGAAGCTGAGAATGCCACTGTTCGACAAAGAGAACTGCATCGTGAAGTACAGAACTCTAGGAGTAGACCTGGGTGATGGGCAGATTTGTGCCGGTGGTGGATTCGCACAGGACTCTTGCAGGTAAAACCAGCAGAGTATACTTAAAAATAGGCACCTACCATGTGCCAACCTATGGCATTAAAGCTATTAAGAGGCGTTCCCACGGTGCACAATTCTACGCACACGAGATTGTTTAAAGTCTATTTTAGCTTACAAACACGCCGATATGTATGCGGTGTGCGGTTTAGCCTCTTTAAACGAGAACATGTGATTTGAGAATTCTATCTTCTTATACAGGGTTATTTCTAATTAGCGCATCACCTCTTGTAGGCAGCTTTTCTACATCAATCCCAACAACATTTAACCAACGAATAATAAAAATTAATGTTTTTAAAAAATAAGTTTTTCCATACAAATTTATAAGGTGCATCTAAACGGTACAATACTCTACGCGCACGCAACTGGCGTGGCAGGCGCGCGGGCGACGGGGGGGGGGGGCGAACATAGAACAAATGTTATTGGGATTGAAGTAAGGAAGCCGCCTGCAAGAGGTGATGCGCTAATTACAAATAACCCTGTATATTCGTTTTATAGCTATTTTCAATGCAAGGTTTTTTTGTGATGATTTTCAGGCAAAGTAAAAGCATTCTTACATCCTATTATTTCTATTTTCAGGGGTGATTCCGGGGGTCCCCTCATGCGGCAGAAACCTGATGGTATATGGGAGGCAGTTGGAGTGGTTTCCTTCGGCTATGGCTGCGGCAGAGCTGACTGGCCAGGAGTTTATACCTCGGTGGCCAAATACCGTGGCTGGATAGAAGACACCATGCGAAACAGCAATGTTTAGGAATTACATGATAGTTAGTAGTAGTGCGTTTTATTTTCACCGTCACGCCTATTAGAAAGGTGCCTATTACTTATTTCATTAACCTTACACTTTGTCTAGCCAAATACAATAAAAAAATCGAAGGGTTCACAAAACAACTGCCAGATATTCGCCCGGTACCTAAGCTATCTATAAGCGTAAGAACTACCCTACATTAGTTATTCCGCAAGAGCATTAAAATGGTGGACTTAATAATGTCACAGTAAAGTGCAACTTTATAATGTGTAGGCACTAAACTCTATTTCTATCAGTGTAAGGCAGTCCATTGAATTGGTCCTTCGAGACGAGCCGACCGCGTAAGTAAGTATATATTGTAGGTTTAAATGTAACGGCTTTTCGCCCACAATATTGCTGGTAAGTATATACGGTAACTTGAGATTGGTTTTAACAAACTTCCGTCATGTTTGCTTTCGCGTTCTCTCATAGGGACTTGATGAAACTTTTCAACATTAAACCGTGCCATAGCTACTTTCGTCGATTCACGCTCCATTGCCCCGGGGCAGTTTTATTATTTTATTTAAATATATTATTTTCCCCACTGACCCGAATCTCTATTACCCACTGCCCCGAATTATTAGTATTTTTTTTTATTCCCCACTGACCCGAATTCTTAGTCCCCACTGACCCGAGTCTTATTTTTAAAAGAAATAAATAATAATTTTGTACAGTCCTCAATAGAACGTTTTAAAAAATAGCTGTAAAAAATATACTGTGTCAAGTTTAACTTGTATCGGCCTGGCCGTCGGCATTTGTATGATGTCAAAGCTGTTGAATTTATGGTAGTAACTTGGTAAAAAACAATAAGCATTATAACCAGGTGGTGGCAAATGAATAGGGATAACGATTGTGAACCCAGCAGTTCATCTCCTAGTGAATTAAGTTTTGTGGACTCTGAACGAAAAGGCCTCATTTTGCTTCGTGCGGGTTATCTTCATAAAAGAAACGAAACAATTATCATTAACTAAATCACCTTCCTAAAAATCATGTATCGTTGTGTTTTGCCTTAACATTAGTACCAAATAAATTGGTAGAAGATGTTTTTTCTATATACAGGGTGTCCAGGAAACAATGGATAAGCTCTGAAGGGCTAATAGTAGAACTAAAGGCAAGCCTAAAAAATAATTGATAAAAAGTATAACCCTTACACTGCTAGAAATATGGCGCTTTAAAAAAAAACTTCATATTTTTTTGACTGTGTTCATATTTTTACTCGTAACGAGGTCAAATCACTTAATAACATCATTTTTTCTGTGCTAAAATAATTAATATTAACCGCATCAATGAATAACTACCAAATAAAATAGCTAACTAAAGTATTTTTCTCAAAAAACAATGTTAAACTTTTGATTTGTGTAAAATTTCTGAAGAAATATTTTTGATGCGCAACTTTGAACAGCTCTGGTGTAAAAAAATTATATGAAAGTAACAGTGACCAATGATTTCAAAATATTCCTGGTTTAATAACGTTTTTAAAAATATGTAATATGTCGTTATTGTAATGAAAAAAGATTGAACTAATGGTATTAGTGTGTAAAATGGAATAATTATTTAGTTCTAGCAAAATTATAAAAATACAATAAAACTAAAGAAATATGATTTTCAACTGATATTAATTGCAAAAACATTAGAATAATTGAGAGCAACTGTTCAAATTGTCTGTCCCCATCCTGATGCAGGCCCTACAACTACGAATAAAGGATCTTAGAAGATCTCATTAGAAGATCTACGAGCTCGTGTTCAGGCCGCTGCAATCAATGATCGACGACACGCACGATTTTTTTGAAGATCCTTTATTCGTAGATGCAGGGTCTGCATCAGGATGGGGACAGACAATTTGAACAGTTACTCTAAATTATTCCAATGGGTTTGCAATTAATGTCAATTGAAAATCATATTTCTTTAGTTTTATTGTATTTTTTTAATTTTGCTAGATCTAAATAATTATCCCATTTTACACACTAATACCATTAGTTCAATCTTTTTTCATTACAATAACGACATATTACATCTTTTTAAAAACGTTATTAAACCAGGAATATTTTGAAATCATTGGTCACTGTTACTTTCATATAATTTTTTTACACCAGAGCTGTTCAAAGTTGCGCATCAAAAATATTTCTTCAGAAATTTTACACAAATCAAAAGTTTAACATTATTTTTTGAGAAAAATACTTTAGTTAGCTATTTTATTTGATAGTTATTCACTGATGCGGTTAATATTAATTTTTTTAGCACAGAAATAATGATGTTATTAAGTGATTTGACCTCGTTACGAGTACAAATATGAACACAGTCAAAAAAATATAAAGTTTTTTTTTAAAGCGCCATAGTTCTAGCAGTGTAAGGGTTATACTTTTTATCAATTATTTTTTAGGCTTGCCTTTAGATCTACTATTAGCCCTTCAGAGCTTATCCATTGTTTCCTGGACACCCGGTATATAATGCAAGATTGTCCTGATCATAATAAGAATATTGAGAAATTCAATGATTATTTTGTAAAAACATGGATGGCGCATAAAGTTTTCTTTGTTAAATGGTCATTCTATGAAGAAATTTTGAAAACGACCAATAACATTGAGGGTTGGCGTTCCAAAATTAACAAGATGTTTACCTAATACAAATCCAACTATTTTAAAGGTATTAGAAATTTTGTACAAAGATACTTCTGTTTATAAAATGAAAGTAAATAATTTTGTAAAAGGTGTTCCTATATCTCTAAAAACTAGAAACAATATTGAATGATATACTAAAATTTATGATTCATTCAAGATTATTTAATAGGGAAAATAACTTTAGGACATTGTTTAGAAAAAATATGTTGTCTCACAAAATAACCGTTTCGTAATTAATGCTTAGAATAAAAATTACTTATCTAAATATCTTTTATGTAAGTTAATTAAAGATGTTTTAGTTTTTCATGTTGAGAAGTGGTTAATTATGAATGATTGTAAGAACGAATGGCAAACAAATAATGTTGTTGATTTAATATATTGTTTTATCACATCACCTTAACAAATTTGTAACTATCTGTACTTTCGTTGCTCGGGGCAATGGAGCATACGTTAGACATCTCGGGTCAGTGGGGAATGATTTTAAAAATATTTAAAAATTGTAACTGCCCCGGGGCAATGGAGCATGAATCCTTTCGTCAAGCTCTGCCATGAATTAAAATCTTTACAAAAACAACGTGAACATGCATAGTAGGTACCGCGCGCAATTATAGAGAGTTGAATACCTCTTTATCTGCTTTGATCGAAGAGGGTTTTTATAGGATTTAAATTAAACAGGTAGAATATTAACAAATAATATTTATTAAAACATATTAGCATTCAAAAATAACATCTTTTATCACAATTAGGTAGGTACTACTTTTTCATTGTCGAATGCACTTTCTGTACATGCAACTGAAGTTTTCGCTTTTCATGGAAAGATTTTTCACACAACTCACATTTGTATAATTTGACGCCTGTATGCATTGCCTGGTGTTTTTTTAAAAGGGTTGTGCTCGTAAAACTGCGAGTACAAACATTGCATACGTATGGTCTTTCACCAGTATGTTTTCTAAGGTGAATTTTTAGCGCCGCCTTGGCCTTGTATGTAGAGTTGCATATAGTACATCTAAAGGGCTTTTCTCCCGAGTGATAGAACACATGCGAATCTCTGCTGTTAGTGTCCGAGAATTTCTTAGGACAATGCGGGCAAGACAATGTTTTCGGTTTATTTATATTTGTCAAATGCTTGTCTAAATGCGTTTGAGATTTAAATTTCCTATTGCAATGAGAACATTCCACAGGCTTTAGCTTATTGTGTACAGCCATGTGCAGCTGAAAAAAACTCTGTTTTTTTCAAAAAATAATAGCAGAAAAAAACTGAAACTTAACTGAGTTCTAAAAAATAAGTTTAGTTTAGGTTTATTTTTGTTTTTTTTACCTTTAAACTTCTTTTTCTATAGACTGAAAACCCGCAAATATGACAAATTTGTTGGGATCGTTTCAGATGATTTTCGATCATATGACTTCTCATTGTTTTCTTGTATGTGAACCTTTAAAATGCAATATTTGTTTATTAATGACTAAAAATGTACCACATGAAACTCATAAGAAAGATTGACACTATCAATACTTGAATTTAACATAAACGGATTATTAGGCGTTTATTAAATTACTAGTGGCCGCCCGCGAACCCGTTCGCGTGGATGTCGGTTTCCCGTGCTGCCGTCACTAGCATAATTGCAGTAAGTACGATTTAGGCGGTTTCGAGAAAACGCGGTAAAAGTTTTCCGAAATGTAATAAGATAGGCTTGGAGATCCTATATCATCGAAGGTATCAACCATCACTATATGATTAAAATATTTTCGCACCAAAACTTAACCGCGTTTTTCTCGAAACCGCCTAAATCGTACTTACTGCAATTATGCTAGTGACGGCAGCGTGGGCATGAGAAGTTTTCCCACGGTAAAAAGTAACATACGGTAGATAACCTACATTATCGTAAAGTTTCATCCAAATCCGTCCTTTAGTTTTTACGTGAAAGCGTCACAAAATCCATACATACACACAAACTTTCATGTTTATCATATTAGTACGATATTACCTCTTAAACTAGCACACGTTAAGGGCCCTTAGTAACTGAAAACGGCAGAATTAGCCGTTTTCTATTAGCTGTTACTTACAAAATATATAATATTTCGCACTGATATTTCAAATATATAATAAAGAACGTAAATGTGATGGGAGGACTGTTTTAAAAACACGATTGGAATAATTTTGCTCGATAGAAAAAAATCCTGAAGTCACCTCTAAAATTTCATATAAATGCACATTAAGACGGTGTTTTACAATAATAAGTCTTATAAAATCGCAAACTGATAGATTTTTACCTTTCCTATGTCGTGACTGTTTTAGATTTCTGAGAAATTGAACATTTTATTAACTTTTTGATGATAAATGTGTTTCGAGGCCGTTGATTCTATACGAACCGCGTTCCCCGACCCCCCCGCCTAAGGCGTAGAATCGTAGCGAAATCTGAATTTTCGCTGACCGCCTAACCCCCCTTAAGGCAGGCAATGCAGTAGTAGTGAAGAAGTAGTACCAAAGTTAATAACTATTATAACCTACTTTCAAATAAGATAAAAAGATAACTTACTCTTTGCCACATAAATCGCATTTAAACTTTGGTTCACTATGTGACTTTTCATGCCATCTCCACCATTTGTATGACGTGAAGGTTTTATTGCAAATCAGACAAGCACAGGAGTTACTTCTAGTGATGTGCTTCGTTCGAAAATGAAATAATAATTTTCTGGACGGTTTCTTTGTTCTCCAACCGCAAATGTGACACCACATAAGTATAGATTTTTGATGGGAGAACCTAGAGATAAGGAGTATTAGAAATTTCAAACATAAGTAATAATAAATCTCTAGAATAGCAAACTAACTGTGCAGTGCAGCCCTAAACTAAACTCAAAACGTTAAAAGCAGATACAAGAATAAACTGCCTGCCCTGCCTTGGCTCAAACCTTGAGACATATGTGTAACAATCAGGTATACCTTTGCAATGTGCTATAGAGGTTTAAAAACTTACAAAATATAATTTGAATGTCATGTTATTTTAAGAATAAATTAACATCAAGTTATTTTAAGAATAAATGTGAGAAAACATTTTATTTTGATACAAGACAATACCTGTGTAGCTCCATGTCTGCAAAGTCAAATCCTTTAAAATCACATAACTGGCATATTAGGTCATTTCTAGAAAAGTGTAAGCCAACATGTTCATCCATAGTTTTTGAATTAGGGGTGTCTAAAACTTTATCACATAAACCTAGAAATTACATACACCTTTTATAATAAATAATAAAAAAATAATTAAATTTTTTTACGCATATACTAAAACCTACCGCAGTTATATGTTTTTAAACATTTGCGTTTCTCAACTTCTTTTGATTTTGAACATTTTCTCAAGTGACATTTTAATGTCATGGCATTTTCTGAAAGTGTGCTATAAGTTTAAAAGAGGAACTGATATCAGAAGAAAGAAAGAATAACATAATACATAGCCAATACAGTTACCAAAATCACCTAGTACGAGGCATACAGGACTTTCTTGTGTTATAAATATGGCTGTTGTTCAAATCTTTTTTCCAAGGTAGAATAAAAAGCAAATCAAGATTAAAAAAATACATTGTCAGTGTAAATTATCATATTAATAATTAAGAATTTTGAAAAAGACATATTTTATTTTTATTTTGGTAGAGGCAAAAAAATGATAAAAAAAGATCTACTTACTGAAGTCCTTATTACATTCTAAGCAACGAGTCTTGACAATCTCAACCGGAGGCTCCTCGACTTCAACTTTAACGATTAAATCCTCATTATCACTACAGCTGTCCTGCACTTCCACTTTGATTAAACCTTCATCGCTTTGTGTATTAAATTGTGGTCCACCAAGAGACAAGTTTGCGTTCCAAAGATCATTCGATGCCTGCGCTTTTGCTTTGAATTTATGAAATTCACATAATTTAAGAACGCACTTTGAACATAAGAAGTTTGAGCCGTTTGTCACCTTTAAATGATTTTATCAATAATTTAATTTAACAACTGGTACTTCGTATATGTATAATAAAAATTGATTAAGGACTGTACTTACCAAATCACCTACGAAATCTTGATATTTTACCAACATATCCCCAGTAATTCTAACGCTGCAAGGGTGTTTTTCAAAACAAATGCGGCACAATGAATTGTTACAAGCAAGGCCAGGCTCGTAAATCTCAGTCATTTTACTTTAAATAAGTATTTTTTTGTTTGTTTTCTTCAGAATCAAAACAAACGAGCCGTACAAGCGAAGTGAATAAAGTTCTCTGACGTTGACATTTCCCATAATTGGTGTGACATTGACAGATTTGACACGAGACACGTTTTTTTTTCAAATGGCAATCCTATTGGATGGTCACGATACGACTGGCCTCTTTCAAAATGATCGGAAGCAAACTAGGGTTTAGGATCCTCAGTCTAGGGTCGTCCGAGTTGAAAGAAGGAGATGCATGACGATGGAGCATATCCGGATAGGTAGGTGGACAATTTGGAAGAAGTACGGGTAGTATCTGCAGACAGAATCGACGTGTAGATAGTTGTATGTAGGCCTACTACCTTTGACTAACAGTTTTTGTTTTCTCACACTTATTTTGAACTTATAGGATAGGATACGTTGTTAAACTTTATCGGTTTATCTTTTTAAATTACAGGACTGTAACACATAATTTTATTTCACTCAGTATAAAAGTCGCCGTTACGTTCTTTAGAAATTCACTTATATGGACGACTAGTGGCCGCCCGCGCCTCCGTTCGCGTGGAAGTCGGTTTCCTGTGGGAATGAGAAGTACCATAATGTGTTATTTTGATGTTTATTAACCTATATTACTGTAAAGTGTCATCAAAACCCGTCCAGTAGTTTTTACGTGAAAGAGTAACTAACATCCATACATCAGTACCTATATACTCACAAATTTTCACGATTTTATGATGTAAACTGTTAAATTAAAAAAAAAAATTGAAATTTTGTGACTGTTAAAGTATTAATTACAGTAAGCCATTAGTTACAGTTCATGCATGCACAAGAGAAGAGTTTTGTAGTATACCTACTTAGATGGATTATCCTGATTGTCGTTAAATTAAACTTTTACAGTTTATGTAAGTAATCAGAAATAATAGCTGATTATTCTAATACTTAATAGCACTACACTGAGACCTAAGAAAAGCAAAATACCTACCATTAAAGAGATGATAAAATATTACAAAGATTCAATGTTCCTAAATAGATAAGCTTAGCGTGTTATATTATGTAGACGCAATTCTCTTAATTTATGCAATAAAAAAAGTACTTAGTTAATCAAATCCTCATACCTACGAGTGCCTACTACGTACCTACGGTTTATGATGGAACTAACTAAAGGGTGTAGATATAAAAATAAAACTTCACGTTTTTTTTTCAAATAAAGTATTCTATAGATCAACTAGACAACCTAACTGTCTCAAACTTCGAGCAACTACTACTATCCCACCAATGGTACCGTTCATCGCCCTTTTCAACAAATTTTCCAAACTCAATAATGTAGGGACTAAAATTTAATGGATCCCAAAAGTCATTGAATGCCCCGACACTCATGGAAACAAAGATATTCAATTAGATGGAACGTATCATTTGCATATAGGTGTCGGTGACAATCAAATTAAGTTGATCCCTGACGATTCGCATAATTGAATCATTTGGGTACCCCTACGATGGTAGATGGGTCCTTACCTACTATATGATCAATGTCGTCATAGGTATATGAATACACATTACAAAAAGGTTAACCCTTTACCAGGCCAAGAACACATTTTGTTGCAATAGCGATTTTATTATAGATTTATGTTAATAAAAACGTTATGATTGAATTTTTTACAATTTTATTTAGAAAATAAGCTAAAAACCAAAAAAAAGTGATGTGGGAAAACATAATCCCATTGCCTCTCAACACGTTGATTTTAAAAAATACATATATAAAAAAAGAAACGTTTTACAGTGAAACTGTTTTTTTAAGAAAGTGGTTTTAAATCTAGTCTATTAATTCTTAACCAGACATTTTTATAATAATTAGCCGTTTCTTTAATTTATAGTAATATTTTAGAACTTTTGAAAATAATAATTATGTAGGTAGGTACAAATGAAAAATATTATGTAAATAGGCACTTATTCTTTATTTTTAAATTGAAAATAGATAAATAATAATATTTTTATTTATATATTACATATATGTATTTATCGTGGATTTTGAGCCTGGTGGTACAATTTCATGCAGGGGGTGATACACAATGCCACCTTACAAATTTCGCATTCATATTTTGACCGCTTTTCCTCTTTCCTTCCTTGTGCTACAAATCTTTTCCTTGTTCAATCTTGCGTTGAAAGATTTTGGGACATAATCTAAGTATGGGTCGTCATCTTCATAATTTTCGTCCTCTGATGAAAACATCTCACCAAGCATTCCTTCGATCTTGTAATGTCTGTATAAAACAAATAAATAATACTAAAGTAGGGAAATACAATCCAACAATTCAATGAAGATAAAAGTTTACCTACCACTACCCCCTAATTTATAGAATAAAATCAAATCTATTTATTTTTAGTTGTACTATAAAAACCAAAAGTACAATCCGCGGCAAAAAGCTAGTATAGAATAAAATTTTCTATTCATAGGCAATGGTAATATAAACAACCACATAAGTTAGGTATTCACAGGCTAGGGTCATATGGTTCCCCACATTTTTTATTTTATAATATTATGAGATTTTTGAAGTATATACGTATAATTTATATATGTCTCACTAGAAAAACTCAAATTCTATAACATATCAAAAAATTGTACGACTTACCTTTTCCCGATTTGCCATAATTCACAAAACTCGGTGCACTTTTTAAAAAATCAACCGCTCTCTAGGTGGTCACAAAAGAAATGGCGTTGACATTGACATTTGTGGTTCGTTCCAAAATATTTTTTGTTTTACTATAGAGAAATATTTCTAAGATGACGTTCTGGCAGTTTGCGGGTTTTATTTTACCAAAACCTGTTAACAACCTTTAAAATTCTATGTGGGAGACGCTCAATCCATAGCCTGGTTAAGGGTTAAAGGTGTGGCTCGTAAACCTAGAATTTCGAAAAAAACCTAATAAATCCTACAAAAAGTAAAAAATTATATTACAACCCATTAGTTTACCTATCTTCCTACTGATTCTTGAGAGAAGTGTAGTTACCTACATTAGTCAGCTATTTTGTAAATGATATATTCGTTTCAATATACGGTGCAACATAACTGCTATCTAAGTGAGGGAAACAAAAACACCGAGGCGTTTGAAGAAGAATTCTCATTTAAACTTCGAAGTGTGTACAGTTTAGTTACAAAATAAAATAGAAGTAAAAACGCGCGTGGAAAGCCCCGCAGAGAGATGAACCGAGGCACACATGAATAATATCTTCCTGTCACATATGAGTGCTTTAGAAACTCAAGTGGAAAACAAAAAGTTATACTATATACATACATATTTGTGATAAAAAACTTTTTGGTTATCAGATTTTGTTAGACATGAAGTTAATAGGCATAAAGTTCATTTGGCTATTGGAAAATTAATAATTCTGTTTGGTTTTTACAAAAAATCAAGCTTTTTATAACTCTAAAAGCATATAGGTACCTAGATACCAAGCGAGTACCCGGTACAGTCAGTGACACTTGAATAAATTAAGAAAATCAGTAGCTTCTTCCATTTTACGCACGGCAAGGTACATGCATGAAAGAAGAAAAGTAAATAAGGCTGCAAACTTTCAAAAAACACACCACTAAATCATTTCTCCAAATATAATCATTATTCCCAAACAAAGATAACATATACGAGGAGGGGAAACTCCAATCGGAATCTAAAAATTACGACAGTTTAAAAGTAGGCGTCATTTACATGAAACTACTATTTTGGAAATGATTCACTTCGGTGTAAGCCCCATTTGTTTGCTTGCGCTAAAATATATTGCGTTGTCGAAGAGATATTGGAGAAATCACTTGTGGAGTGGGGATTCTGATTTACTTGAAGTAAGTTGACGTCGGGATATTTATGGTTGGAAGGCGCATACTAACTTACATTTAAATGATCAGTTTATATTTTTCTGTATCTTGTATTTCATTCCTTGATTGGACATGCATGATCGGGAATGATATACCTATCAATTTCTTCAAATTAAAGTTTTGACATTTTAACATAATACGAGTATATGTATACATATTATCAAACCTATACTTGGCTAAACCATTTAATCTTTATTATGTATGTACTTATAAGTTACATGCATATAGGTACGAAACAGTGGCGTGTCAAGTATAGATTTGAAACTTGGTCCCACATCATGCAATACCAATAATACCCCATAGATGACATTACGATAGGACACAGCGTGATACTAACAATGTTAAACAACAATAAAGATGTATATCTGAGTTTGTATATAATGTTTTAGAGGAAATAGATAAAGGTATTTTGTTTGCGGTTCACCCCGTAGTAGGTTTTGACCATGGCTTTGATATTGGTCGAGTTTGTAGTGCTGTTATGTTTTGGAGTCGCCTTATCTGAGGTATGAGAGAACTAAATATTTTAGGTGAAGGGAAAGGAATTAATAATTTGCCTATTTTCGGAGACATAAATATCGATTCTAAAACATTGTGAAAAAAATAAAATTTATTGCACACGTTATGTGGGTTTTTTATTACTAAAAAAAAAGTTTTGGGAGGGCATAAAGTTTAAATTTTACAGGTATACTATGCAGCGGAGTTTTCTGATGATGTAATTGCTTGTCCTGATTTTGATAACCAAGTATTCAGAGCCGAAGATCTGAAAGTAGGAATTGTCCCTAGTGATGAAGAAGATGGTGATAGCAGTCTTGGTTTGAGTGGGTCTTTGGAGATAAAAAAGGCTATTGAAGATGGCAATGACGTGAGAAATAATATGTTATGATAATTTGGATAAATATTTATTCTGTCTCAGGTTATGACCTCCATTAATATATTTTTTAGATTCAAATTAAAATATCAAAGGTGTTGGAAGTTGGAAAGGAACTTATGTACAGTGTTGTTGGAGACATCTGCTCAAGTTTAAATAATGAAGATACACCTTGGTATAGCTTGGTTTCTACCCTAAAGTGGACTCAATGTCCAATAGCTGTGGTAAGTATTTACCTTTAACGTTGACTGTACGTTTTTTCTTTCTCTCAGAGTTGATATGGACCAAAGAATTTGCTAAACTGTTTTGAAAAATCATATTCGCTTGATTGACTAACGAATTGTTTTTGATTTCATACTTATTTTTTTAAGGATGTGTACGAAGTGGCAGACATGCAAATATCCATGGCTTTTGCAAAAGATATGCTCAGCCATGACTTTTGTGGATACTACGAGATCGAGCTTTCGGTGATAAGCGGTGCTGACACGCTTTCCTGTCATATCATTTTCATCAATATTATAGAAAAGGACACCGACGATTAAATTCACATTTTTATAAATATATATACTTGATTTGAAAAACTGTATCATTTTATCGATGTTTGTACATATTTTGTACATTTTACTATGTACCATAAGTATTTTCTGCAATATTTTGGTACTTATAATATTTTACTGGTTTTGTCAATGTCAGTTCAGTAAGCAGTTTAATGATAAACTGAGAAGTGGGTTCCCAAAAGCAAACAAAAAACTACTCGTTCAACCGGAGAGTGCTAAAACTTGTTGACAAGTCGTTCACAAACATCAAAGTCCATTCCAATTTACTCTAGAGGCAGGACTTCAAGTCAAGGCACTGAAGATGTGCAAAAAACATGTGCACATAAAAATATATTTTTTGCTATACTTAGTTAGGTACTACTTCTCCAAGGTGGTATTACGCTTTAAGATTTTAGATTACCCTAATGTATCATTGTTGACTTTTCGTGCATACAAAGTTTCGCGAAAGTTCTATTTAGAAACAACACATTAGATAAGTATGTTTCATATAAGTGTGATAAAGATAAAAATTAAAGTTCATTGTTCTATCTTCAATCAGGTGCTGAGTTTCCGCATCTTTTGAGTTTTGGAAAAGAAAAAGTGGTGTCGCAATAAAAAACCACTCAAGCGCCCCTATGTTTGCTCCATTATTGACATGGGCCTAACTCCCTTTAAAGAAAAATGCCAAAAAGACGGACGCATCAAAAAAGTGTGATAACTAGCGCAAGGGAACTGTGAAGGAGGCTTCAGACCTTTAATAATACCGTAACTTCTGAGGTTGATATAAAATTGACACTCCAAGATCTGCTAACGACGCGCTTTGAAATCCTACTTCAATTTGTGGCTATATAAAATAGACGCTTAAAGCTGCATTAATTTTATAGGAGTTATAAATGTAACAGAAACATTTGCAGTTGCTAATCTTTACAATGAGTATTAAAGCAACAATATCATGTTATAGAAAAACATGTAGTTACAATATTTATTGGACTCTAGATTTAACATCTCTTTAATAAAACGTAAATTAGTAATAACTTTTGTTTGTTCGTTTGAATAAGTTTCGCTATAACTGATTACATTTTAAAACAGCAACGTATGCAATTACCTAATATTTACACTCGTTTCTTTAAATGAAACTGTAAGTACTTTTAAAATGTCTCGCATGCCCTTATAAATAAAATTGCGGACAGGAAAAATGTTCCAATTTAATTTTGTTCTATTCGTGCCCTGTACGACACGGACAATTACAGAAAAACTTAATGATCCTTGAAGCTGGACGCTGGCCTGTAATTACAAATTAAAAGTTCGTCCCCTGCACCCCGGTTTTTCTAATTTTATTTGTTTAGATTATATTGCACTCTAATTTTCTAAAGTCGTCAATTTTGTTTTCAGACCTATGCGGAAGAAACAAGGTTTGTTTTTCTTTAGCAAGGACGGGAAAGAGATTAACTTTTGCAGGATTCTTAATCACTTTAGAAATGTTAACATATCCTATATACACTTAGCGGTAGGCAATAATAACTTTGAAGTTAAAACATTTGAATTCTTTGTAATTTGTATAAATATGCACACTTAAAATTTAGTAGTGACTTTAAGATTTGTTTTTTTTTACATGGTGGCAGAAATTTTGAATGCTGCCCTATTTCGACTTTTTATGTTAGGAAATTGCGTTTTTCCCAGATACAAATAAAACGTCCATAAGTCTTGGCATATTATGATTTTTAAATAAAAAACTATTTATTTCAGTTAATTCATTTTTGAATTAGATTACATTATTCTTTTTAATAAGCAAGACAAGATTTGTGATCTCGTATTTCATAATTCAAGTAGCATGCACCTGCTAGATCCACAGATGGTGTTACAAATCCTAGATGTAGTTTTACGACCACTCCTTCAGTCGAATACAAATTGTTTCAGTTGAATCGTAAAATGCTAATACTTTCATAAAATTACAGGTTAAAGCAAGTAAGTATAGCATGGTGAGTGGAGAGATTTATTTATTTATCTTTAACTAGGAGTAACTAACACGTAAGGTAATTTTTATCGCGAGAAAATACCTCTTTCCTACGGCAAACGCCATTTAGCTACAGTTGAATCTGCAGGGCAGTACGTTAGGTATATAAAACATTTATACAGTCAGACATCAGTAGTTACATAACACGTGTAAACAGAAATAGAAACCTACAAAATCTCAAAGCATTTCACATACTTCCTCGCCCCAAAGGTTTCTGATTGGCAACCTACTACAGAACATAATCCTTGGAGTAGATTGATGAAAAAATCTCTTACTACTTCTTTTGAAAGCGTTTCGGTGTATTTTTGTTGGGCCGAAAACTTTTTCAATACCTTGCACGGCTCAAGTTTGCACAAATGTGACGGGGCATTCACGGTTATTTACGTGAACATCAGATTTGAACACGTCACTTTCATAACATTATTTTGAACGGAACTGATTTTTAGATTAATAAGTTCTTTTGCTTAAACTGAGGAACCTCAAAATTGACGTGCTTGTTGTTAAAACCTTTAGTTGTAATAAAGATACTGCGTATTCTTAAGTTTTTATTAATTTAAAAGTAAATGTTAACATAACATACTCTTGCATAAACATAAATAGGCCCATGGTTGATAAATTTTATGAACCCCATTTCATATTTTTAACTATGATTTACGTAAATCAAAGCATTTTCACACCCTTATTCTATAATTTGAGAGTAACAAATTGTAACAAAAATTACTCTATCGCTGAATTAGAATTTATGCGTCGATTTGCGATATTTTATCGATAGGTACCTACCAATTCCGATAATGCTTGAGCGAGATAAAATTGAACAAAGGCAATAATTTTAAATAAGTTTAATAAATTGTTACAATTCGATTTATAGCAACGAAAAGCTAACATAATTTGACTAAAATAAATTAAAATGCAAACTGTACCAGTAAATACGTCCATGATTGATTATGTTAGTACAGTATTATGAAAACAGCAGGTATTTAAGCAATTCAATGAGATAATTGATAACAAATAGGTAATTTAAAATATGAATTGTGTAGGTACTTCAAAGATTTACATTTTCACGCCAGGGTCTAAAAGTACCTACTAATTAGAGAAATCTCTAATAGCGACCATTACATTTTGTTATGAACTACATAGATTTTGTAAATACCAATAGTTAGGTATTTATTTCCGATAACAGCTTATGATTAGTTTTATCTCTGCAATAATTAACATTTTGATTTTTAATCAAAATTTAGGATGTTAAAAAATATACGAATAATAAATGCGCACAATCTCTGGAAAAAACCTACTTATATCTTATTACCCATCAATATCAGTGATTTAAGTATTTCCCGTATCATTTGTTTCTCCCGTACCTCAAATATAACCGTTTTTATTTTGTTAAATTGCTTTCCTTTGTAGATTTATCCCCCTTCAGATATGAGGATATTCTTGACTTGAGCATCGGATTGTGTCCCATGTATTTAATGATAAATTATTCGTTTATAAAATTCATTTTTTTATGATAAAACTACATTAAAAACACGAACTACTATATTTCAAAGACCACCCAATGGCAACATATTATGTTAGCTAGTGTAGATCGTATTTTCTAAGATGATTTTTGAGCTATGATAAACGCTGGTGGGTTAACATGGTGTAAAACATTTCTGAGCAATGTTTACAAAACCTACATATTATCTTGAAGTTCACAGAAACTTGTTCTCCTGGATCGTTAAAGGTATTAATAGGTTTTTCTTAAAGCTAAAATCTTGTTTTAATATTGTTCAAATATTAAACAAGTAAGAGTAAGATTCGGAAACCCTGTGATACCTTGACACATGTGTGCCCTACGGTGTATACGCAGATTTGTTTTTAAGGATTGTCGTTTATTTGCATCAGCTCTTGGCGAAATTGCTCATCTTTATAAAAAATCCTCTTAAGAAGTTCACATAAAGACTCATCTCATATATGTCATATATGTCATGCCTTGAGTGATGTTCGCTTCGATTTTGTTTTTAACGAGGTTTTGCATTTATGTTGGTTGAATTATTTTTACTCGAGAAATAAGTTGTAAATCTAATAAAGAGCATATGGACATGTAGGTTTAGCAAAATATTATTTGTTTAGCGCGGGAAGAAGTAAAAAAAGCGTATGTAATTTGCTGATGCTTTTTTTAGGGTTCCGTACCCAAAGGGTAAAACGGGAGGGTTCAGTCGTAAAAAAGCTTTTTTTTCTTGGTTCTAATCTTAGTAAATTAAGAAATACTTTTAGTATCTAAGAGGAAATGCACAATTGTATTTAATCCCTTTTAAACGAGTTCAGACATACAAACTTCTTAAATTCGTTTAATAAACGAAACATAATAACGGGAAAACCATCAAGCTTCATACTCAAGAAACGATCCTCAAGACGTAAGCGCTTTGAAAGAAAATACATATTTGATTGCTTGCAAAAAGGCGCGTCATATTCAAAAGGTAACAAGCAGAAACACACGTCATTTTCTATTCTAAACGTCATTCATTACTGACTGACAATAAATAGATTATGTGTCGTTACAAAAAGTGCACGATATACGCTTTTTCTACGTCTACCCTCGTTTTGGCTGTTCGTAATATAATAATCAAAAGAATCTGAGGGGTGAAATCAAATGTCTGCATATGTGAGCGATAAAAGAAAGCCGTCCTATGTTAGGGTTGTATTTGATTTGTATTGACGAGAAAAATAAAAAGGTACGCCAAAAAAATAAAACGGCTCGGAAATTGATATATCTTTTAATTTTTATAATTGGGGTTTGGTATTTAAAATGTGGGAATATAAAATATTATATATTTTTAAAAAATGCTTATTGAAAAAGGATTAAATTTACCAGACCTACAAACTTCGTTTGTTCAATGTCTTTTTTATCTGCTTATTTTTGTATAAAATATTCACTTATAAGTGCTTGAAAAGTATTCCCATTTTTAACGACCATATTTTTTCTCAGCTTAATCTAATATACTGGTCCGAAATTGCTGTCAGCACGCTTTCTGCACTATTTGCGTGCAAACGGTCGGTCCATTAATACGAACGTTTGCGTACTCTGAGCAATCTGACGTCATTAGTGACGTCACCGTTCTGTGCTGACAGTGCAAACAAAAGATAGGTAGTGCACTGTGTGCAGCAATGTCAGATGAATGTCAGGCAATGTCAAACTGACAACTGACTACTTTAATTTGTAAGATCTAAACTTTCGGACAAGTTTTGTTGAACTTAAATTGTTTAATGTAAAGATATTTAGCAGATTCATCGGGAAAACCTCAACATACAATAATTCTGACCCATATTAAACCACCTGTCATTTTGACAGAACGTCAAGCATATGATCGTACCAACAAGTGGACCAAATTGATTTCAGTGCTAACGTTTGTGAGTAATGATATCTTTTTTAGTCCACGCATTTGCACGCTTACCAACGTTTTCACGTATTCGATTAAAGGACCACGACATAAGTGCTTTTGATACATTTAATTTTGACACGTTTGAAAAATTTTGTAAGACAATGGGCTTTCAAAGTTGATTATGATAAAAAATACGTAATAAATGCTGATGACACACTTCATTTAACAAATCATAATTTTAACATTCAAATCATCGGTCCTAAATTCTTCATCAGTTACTGCTTCAATTGGGCCTTCTCATTAACCCAGTCGACGACGGCAGTCAGGTCGGTGTAGAACGATGGGCCCTCGCATTCATCGGCTTTCGTATATTGTTTGATTGAAATAATGCCGATTTGCACTTCATTGTCAGCGCCACTTGCAAGTACGGCCGGGCCGCCTCCGTCACCCTGTAAGCAAATGATACAAATAAAATATATGTCAAAAGTAGCTTTTCTGCAAAACGTAGATTTCTACCACAAAAATGGAGTAGCAGTTGAAAAGTAAATAGCCCGACACATCTATCTAGAAAAAATTAGACACTTAAGAAAAATACGGGACGCGATCACTTTTAAACCTGAACTTCTCTTTAATAATTCTGCTACATTTATTTACTAAAATAAAGTACAATGTTGTAACGATCGTTTTTTTTTCCATTCAACCGCTCTCAGGTTCTCCAAACCATATAATATTTGTGTACCTATTGCTTTGTTTGACCGCCCTTAGTCCAACATTTTTCGATTATTTTTGGTGATACGGAATATCAAATAGAAACTTACAAAGCAAACGGTAGCTCCAGCACCACAGAATTGTGTCGACGTTCCTGGAGCAGCGCAAGTATTCTTTGGTACCACATGAGACTGACCCTTGTATAGAATGTTGGATATTACAGCCTTTTCCTATAACACAAATATTAAATTCTGTATATCGAGTACTAAAAGTTAAACGCACATTAAATTATTCTTTCTCTTCGTTATACTTACGTTCATACCCCATCCAAATACTGTGAATTTCTGATTGATTCTTAGATTGTAATCCTTCTTTACAAGTTTTACTGTTCTAATATTTGGCGGCATGAGTTCAATAGTTCCCTTAAGTTTCAAAAGAGCTACGTCATTATCTCCATTGACTTCGTTATAATTTTCGTGAATAACTCTGGATTCTACTTCATGGCGGTAGCCCCACAGAGTGTTAACATGAGTACCTACGAAAACTGTGTAATTGCTTACGTCTGCCCTGAAACAAAATTTAAAATTAAAAAGTTATTAAAAAGATGCATTAAGTTATGAATAAAGTGTATTTACAATAAAATGGCCTTTAATCATGTTAATATTTTCTTCAAAGGAGTTTAAATGCTACTCCAGTTCTTTTACCTATCTTCTGTAAACTAACCGACTCCTAAAGACATTCAGGTTGATAACACTTAATAGGATGTATTCCAACCATCTTTGAACACCCTCTGTAATCTAATCGCGCTTCCTTGTAAAACTAACCTTCGTACAAACACATGAATGTGTAAGAATTGTCTACGAATGCATTTGCTATCACACTGGATATCTTGCAGTACCGTTTTAGCTAGGATACAGCTGTGAAGCTATTTGTTACAGGGATTTAAAACCTGTCTGATAACAGAAGACTCATTAGCTATTGGTGCATTATTTAAACACACACGCGTAACACACGTTTTGGTACTTACTCTTGAACGCAAGCGGCAGAGGTGAGGATGTACTGGTCGTTGATGATGGAGCCGGCGCAAGTGAATCGTCTGGAATAGTAGATGAGAGCTACGAAGCCAGCCTCATCTTCCACACTTGCCCCACCCAGGATGCCGACGTCAGCGTCTCTCACATCCACTGTAAACATAGAGGTACAATAATAAAACACGCCCAGGTAATTTTTAAAATATTGAGGTTCATGTGGGTATTAGGCTCAATTAGATCTCATATCCGGGAGTTTCGTTTTTATTAGGTATTATCACCGGAATAGGGCCCGGTTGCCGTG
Source organism: Emmelina monodactyla (assembly GCA_916618145.1). Lineage (NCBI taxonomy): Eukaryota > Metazoa > Arthropoda > Insecta > Lepidoptera > Pterophoridae > Emmelina > Emmelina monodactyla. The sequence continues at coordinate 3,670,280 of OU745300.1, forward strand.
TCATTATCTCTTTAGACAAACCCACATATAGAGTAAGGATAAGACAAAAGACATGCATTCGAAAGAAAAAAAATAAAAGAGATTTTGTTTAGAACAGTTATTTATAATTGGTTAAAATATATAAATAAATAGTAGTAAAATTAAAAGAGATGCTTACCGCTGTACCCCCAAGTACCCGCAACAGCGATCACCAGAAGAAGACTTGCCTTCAGGAACATCATGTTGAATGTGTACCGAAACTAGTGTGGCCCGACCTATATATACCGAATTAGGTTACCGATATCAATGCAATAATCACATAAATTAATTGGAGAAATGTCCAAAACGGATTTAATGAGTTCATTATATTGTTTCTATGCCACAGTTTTTTGAATCACGTTATTCTTATCAGGTAATCCTATAAGGGCTAATATATTTTTCACTTAATAAGTTAAAAATAATAAATAAAACCATAGAAATATTCTAAGGAACAATTGTGATTTTAGTTTTTTTTTTTCACTTACTTAAATATTTAATTAATAAATGCTTCGAAGCCTGTTGTTTTTTTCATTGCTTTTCATTAAATAGGTAGGTTCGCAATTATTACCGCATTTAGTCAAAAAAAAGAAATGAAACGTAGCTGCATACATCGACGTAATATCTGAATCTTGCCTTTTCACCGAAAAATGTGTGGCCGATTATCACTTCTCAACCAAACGGTTCGCCTATTTTTAACTTTGGCAACAAAAAACTGTAAAATGTTTGTATGACGTTTCATTTGGTAGGATTATTGTTAACCCGATTATCATTTGTCGAATCTTTCACAAGGCCTGCCATTTTTTAACGAATAACGTGGCGTTTAAATAAACTATTTTTTAAGCGTATATGAAATCAAAAAGAATCAGTTTGGTTAGGTAAGAACTTCGACCTACAATGCACGAGCCGAGCGAGCTAAGCGAGTGTGACGTGGCAGTGGCTGGCGAAGTGCCAGAACCAAATCGCTTTTGTTTTACTTCACAAGGAAATTGGATACTTAAGTGCTACGAGTACGTTAGAAAAATAATTATTTGCAAGAATATTCTCTAACTGAAACATTCACTTCTTGAAAGTAACCCTTTTTGAAAAGTGACATTATAAAAGGCAGACCAAACGTACAAGTGTGCAACTGTTGGGAAATAAAACAAAAATATGGGATAAGTTACGAAATGATTAATCGGCGAAAAAATGGCATGCGATTATGTGCCAAACAATTTTCGGCGAATAAGTGACGATCTTGTATGTAAACCCTTATGTTAGGGTTAAAATTTATGAAAAAGATAAATTATTATCAAGATAATTTCACGTATACAAAATCAATATCAATCTACTACTTATAATAAATCTGTAGAGAGATCAATTCTGTACATGAACTATATTTCCAAAATAACTATCAGGGGGTTATTAGGGATCGATACTGATGCCAAAAATGAAATCAGTAAAATTTTTGTCTGTCTGTCTGTCTGTATAACCGATATAGAAACAAAAACTACTCGTCGGATTTTAACGAAAGTTTTTATTTTTTGATTTTATGTATACTTTTCATCACGCTACAATCAATAGGAACAGAGCAGTGAAGGGAAATGTTGGGAAAACGGGAGAAGATACTCAATTTTTTATGCTTCCGTCGCATGTGCAACCTTAGTGGTTAAAGCTACACAGAAATCATCTATCACAGAAATGTTCTCCTTAAAATTATATAAAAATATCCCACGACAGCATATATGTCTATATTTTATAGTTGACTGACAATAACACGTGTAACTCCCGATAGCTTAGCAGTTCGAAGCTTTCTGATTATATTCTTGTCTACTCTTTCGTTTTATAACACTCTTTTCTTACACTCTCTCTTTAATTAGTCATCCCTAATTAAAAAAGTTAACATTATCAACTATTCCATAAAAAAGAATCGGTATAGAATTACCAAAGTAATATAGGGTACTTGTTTACCGCGGGAAAACTTCTCATTCCCCCGGGAAACCGATTTCCACGCGAACGGAGTCGTGCACGGCCCCTAGTGTTAAAATATTCTTAATTTTTTGGGGGTTAATACTGTCCGCGTCCGTAGGCGAACCCCTTTTTTTGGGGTTCCTGACTCTAGTTACCCTACACGTGACCCCTGGGTAGTGCCAAATGGACTGTAAAAGTGGTAGAGTTTAGCTGTAGTCACATAGACTATAGCGTAAATTGGGCTGACTCGACCGGCAAGTACCACTTACGCACAGAAGACCAACGTGAAGTAGGAACATTGTTCCTGCGTTTCGTCTGGTGAGTGCTGTTTCCGGTGCCCATTCCCCCTTCCCACCCTAAGTATGACAGCGGCATTTAAAGAGTTGGTACCCCAGGAAGGTACCTGCTCTCTTGGAGCAGGAGAATCCTTCCCCGAGCCCCCCAGCTCGGGCTGCCCTTCGTACTCTGGGGTGGGCACAATACCGCGACATACTTCCCGGGGCAAACGAAGCAAGAGCATGCCTAAGACCCCTCCCACGTTATCAGTGGATTTTTGTAACATTCGAGGGGTCCACTCCAACCTAGCTGCCGTCCATCAACACCTTGAGACGGCAAAGCCGGCCATGCTCTTCTTAACCGAGACACAAATATCCTCCCCACCCGAATCATCCTACCTCACCTACCCTGGCTACACGCTTGAGCATAGGTTTTTGCCTCATGCCGGGGTATGCGTACACATTAGGGAGGATATTAGTTACCATCGCCTTGGGAATCTTGAAGCCCGTGACCTGTCCACTCTATGGTTGCGTGTAGACTGCGACGACCACCCCCGCATCTATGCGTGTATCTACAGGTCACACAGTGGTGACGATGAGACGGAGCGACTCTTTGAGCGTCTCCAACAAGCGACAGACCTCATTCTTGAGCAGTTTCCTTCCGCCGAAGTCATTTTGTTGGGAGACTTCAATGCCCACCACTCTGATTGGCTCGGTTCTAACAAAACCGACCACGCGGGAAGAACTGCTCGGGACTTCGCCCTGGCTTATGACTTTAAGCAACTGATTACTTCGCCCACGCGAATCCCAGATGCTGAAGGCCACACACCTTCTTTGCTGGACCTTCTGCTGACCTCACACCCCGATAACTATCAGGTGATGGTCGATACCCCTCTGGGGTCGTCGGACCACTGCCTGATACGGACAAAACTGCCACTCACTTGCCCCTCCCGTCCTAGATCTACTGGAAGTCGGCGTGTTTGGCACTACAAGTCAGCAGATTGGGATGGAATGCGTACTTTCTTTGCTTCCTACCCGTGGAGACAGGTTTGCTTCTCATTGGATCCCAGCGATTGTGCACAATCGGTTGCCGATGTCGTGTTGCAGGGTATGGAATTATACATTCCTAGTTCTGTGATACCCGTCGGCGGCAGATCCCAGCCCTGGTTTAACAAATCCTGCCAGGCAGCCACTGCTGAAAAGCAGCAATGTTACCGGGCTTGGGCTTGCGCTCACACAACTGGAGATCCCAATAGCGTATCGCTAAAAAAGAAGTACAACCTTGCCTCCAGGTCATGCAAAAGGGCCATTGCTAGGGCGAAAGCCGAGTACGTCCGCATAATTGGCGACAGACTTGTGCGTTTCCCATCTGGGTCTCGTGCATTTTGGTCATTAGCCAAAGCGGTACAAGGCAACTTCTGTCTGTCGACCTTTCCACCATTGCGCAGGGATGACGGTTCGCTTGCCCACACTGCAAAAGAAAAAGCCGATCTTCTGGGCCTTCTTTTCGCATCCAACTCGACTTTGGACGACCAGGGAAAAACACCTCCGAACATCCTGAGATGTCAGAGTTCTATGCCAGATATACGGTTCTTGCAACGCACCGTACGTAGAGCTCTTCTTTCCCTGGATATCCATAAGTCGAGCGGGCCTGACACCATCCCGGCAATTGTACTAAAGGTCTGCGCTCAAGAGCTAGCTCCTCCCATGACGCGGCTCTTTCGGCTCCTGCACTCCACCGGCGTAGTCCCTAATTGCTGGAAGACAGCACTAGTGCATCCGATCCCTAAAAAAGGCGACCGCTCAGATCCAACTAACTACCGGCCTATTGCAATCACCTCTATACTCTCCAAAGTTATGGAGAGTATGATTAACACTCAGCTCTTACGATATCTCGAAGATCACCAATTGATCAGCGACCGCCAATACGGTTTCCGTCACGGACGGTCAACTGGTGATCTTTTACTATATCTGACCCATCGCTGGGCAGAGACCGTAGAGAGCAAAGGTGAGGCCTTAGCAGTTAGTCTGGACATAGCGAAGGCTTTTGATCGGGTCTGGCACAAATGTCTTCTAGCCAAATTACCATCATATGGACTACCCGAGAGATTGTGTAACTGGATCACCAGCTTTCTTACTGGGCGGAGCATTAAGGTTGTAATCGACGGTGCATGCTCTGACTCCCTGCCCGTAAATGCCGGTGTTCCTCAAGGCTGTGTACTCTCCCCTACATTGTTCATCTTGCACATAAATGATATGCTGCAAACCAGCGGTGTACATTGTTATGCGGATGACAGTACCGGAGATGCACTGTACCATGGCCAAGCCAATCTCAGCAAGGGGTCGGTTGTCGAAAACCGGAACAAGCTTGTGTTAAAAGTTGAGGCCTCTCTAGACCTGGCCTCCTTGTGGGGTAGCGGTAACTTGGTCACATTTAACCCCCTCAAAACACAAGTTTGCGCGTTCACCACTAAAAAAAACCCCATTCGTATTAGCCCCTACATTTCAGAACACTCCTCTTTGTATAAAGCCTATGATCGAAATCCTCGGTGTCGGCATATCGAGCGACGTTCAGTTTCATAGTCACTTGGAAGACAAAGCCAAATTGGCTTCTAAAAAGCTTGGAGTGCTTAACCGAGCGAGACAGTATTTCAAACCGGCCCACCGCCTTCAACTATACAAGGCACAGGTGCGGCCCCATATGGAGTACTGTTCTCACCTCTGGGCAGGAGCACCTCAATGCTTACTTCTTCCATTTGACAAGATACAACGTAGAGCGGCTCGAATCGCCGGCAACCGAGCTCTTTCTGATCGCCTCGATTCTTTGGCCCTGCGAAGAGATATATCATCTCTTTGCGTTCTGTATCGTCTATACAATGGGGAGTGTTCTGAAGAATTATTCGACCTCATACCAGCTGCACAATTCCACCACCGCACCTCCCGCCACAGATTGAAATTCCATCCCCACCACCTGGATAGCTGGCGCTCCACCACCGTCCGTTTCGGGCGGAATTTTCTGCCACGCACTACGCAGATGTGGAATGAACTACCTGCAGCGGTATTCCCGGCTACATACAACATGGGGCTCTTCAAGTCGAGAGTATATTCCCACTACAAAGGTCGGCAACACACCCCCAACACCCACAGTGTTGCGGGTAGTCATGGGCGGCGGTGATCATTTACCACCAGGTGACCCGCATGCTCGTTTGCCCCCTATTAATATAAAAAAAAAAAAAAAAAAAAATATCATCATTTAGAATAACTTTCGTTTAAAATGTAAAGTTTTCCCGCGGTAAAAAGTTCCCTTAATTCTTTCATACATATATTTTTGGTATCTAGAACCGTTTTTGGCAGCGCACGCAACGGAAGCTCTCAAGGATGAATAATTTTCCCCGTTTTTTTTCACATTTTCCATTATTTCTTCGCTCTTTATAGTTGCAACGTGATGTTATATAGCCTAAAGCCTGCCTCGATAAATGGTCTATTCAACACAAAAAGAATTTTTAAAATCAAACCAGTAGTTCCTGAGATTAGAGCGTTCAAACAAACAAACAAACAAACAAACAAACAAACAAACAAACAAACAAACAAACAAACTCTTCAGCTTTATAATATTAGTATAGATATAGATGAAATTTCAATAACCAATCAATAATAAATATTCAGATATACAACCTTTTAAGAAAGAAATTATGTATTTCACTGGGTAAAGATTTTTTTGTTGAAGTTTCGCTCAATATTTTCATATGATGTTTATAAAATTATAGTTTATATGATAAAAACATATATTTAACCTCACATAATAAACCTAATCAAATTTACCTCTAATTAGATAAAAAAAGTTTTTGAAAATCAGGCCTAATAGACGTAGTTTTTTTTTACTAATGACCTCATTAAATCTGTTTTCGACTTTTCTACAATTAATTTGCGAGATTATTACATTGATATCGGTATCCTATTTTAGTATATATAGGTCGGGCCACACCAGTGTCAGTACACATTCAACATGATGTTCCTGAAGGCAAGTCTTCTTCTGGTGATCGCTGTTGCGGGAACTTGGGGGTACAGCGGTAAGCATTTTTTTAATTTTAATATTTTACTTCTATTTTGTTTATATATTTTTTTGTTAATGTTAACCAATTGTACTTTAGGACTAACTAACTGCTAAATAAATAAATGATCTAAACTCAATCTCTAATTTTTTTTTGGTCTAATGCATGTTTTTTGGTCAATCTATGTAGGTATATGAGGGTTTGTCTAAAGTGTTAGTGACATGGCAGTTAGCCCTATTCTGGTAATAATTTTGAAAACAGATATAAGACCTAATTTAGTCTTAATTTTACTATAATTAACCTCAATATTTTAAAAATTATCTGGTCGTGTGCTTGATTATTGTACCTCTATGTTAACAGTGGATGTGAGAGACGCTGACGTCGGCATCCTGGGTGGGGCAAGTGTGGAAGATGAGGCTGGCTTCGTAGCTCTCATCTACTATTCCAGACGATTCACTTGCGCCGGCTCCATCATCAACGACCAGTACATCCTCACCTCTGCCGCTTGCGTTCAGGAGTAAGTACAAAAACGTGTGTTTAACAAGTAGATTAAAAATAATTCACTAATGGCCTATGAGTCTTCTTAAATCCCTATAACATATAGCTTCACAGCTGTATCCTCGACAGACATCCAGTGTGATAGCAAATGCATTCGTAGACAATTCTTACACATTCATGTGTTTGTACGAAGGTTAGTTTAACTTTAAGCTCGAATAGATTACAGAGGGTGTTAAAATATGGAATACATCCTGTTAGGTGTTATCAACCTGAATGTCTTTAAGAGTCGGTTAGTCCAAAGAAGATAGGAAATTGGAGTGGCATTTAAACTCCTTTGAAGAAAATATTTACATAATTTTAAATAAAGGACATTATGTTGTTAATCCACTTTATTCATAACTTAATGCACCTTTTTATTAACTTTTTTATAATTTTAAATTTTGTTTCAGGGCAGACGTAAGCAATTACACAGTTTTCGTAGGCACTCATGTTAACACTCTGTGGGGCTACCGCCACGAAGTTGAATCCAGAGTTATTCACGAGAATTATAACGAAGGCAATGGAGATAATGACGTAGCACTTTTAAAACTTAAGGGAACTATTGAACTTATGCCGCCAAATATTAGAACAATAACACTTGTAAAGAAGGATTACAATCTAAGAATCAATCAGAAATTCACAGTATTTGGATGGGGTATGAACGTAAGTATAACGAAGAGCAAGAATAATTCAATGCGCGTTTAACTTTTAGTACTCGATATACAGAATTTAATATTTGTGTTGTAGGAAAAGGCTGTAATTTCCAACGTACTGTACAAGGGTCAAGCTGAAGTGGTACCAAAGAATACTTGCGCTGCTCCAGGAACGTCGACGCAATTCTGTGCTGCTGGAGCTACCGTTTGCTTTGTAAGTTTCTATTCTATATTTCGAGTAACGAAAAATAATTGAAAAACGAAGGTATAAGCTTCTGCAGAGCCAATGATAACAAAATCATATGCATATACCTACAGATAATGAAGAGTATGAGGCGGCTACTTTTCTGCTCCTCCATTTTTGTGGTAGAAATCTTTGTTTTGCAAATAAGCTACATGTGACGCATATTTTATTTGTATCATTTGCTTACAGGGTGACGGAGGCGGCCCGGCCGTACTTGCAAGTGGCGCTGACAATGAAGTGCAAATCGGCATTATTTCAATCAAACAATATACAAAAGCTGATAAATGCGAGGGCCCATCGTTCTACACAGACCTGACTGCCGTCGTCGACTGGGTTAATGAGATAGCCCAATTAAAGCAGTAATTGACTAACTATTTGAGACCAATGATTGCATTGTTACTGACCTGTTAAATATAGTGTGTTAATGTTCACGAATTGTTTTTCTTTTACTTAAAAAATACTTTTGTTAGCTATCATGTCATGTCAAATATTATGTAATGTTAAGTAATAGCCTACTAACAGAGGTTGAGCATGTTTGCTATTGCCAGATTTAAATTTAATGCCCTCGTTTGCAACTACATTATGCACGGTCTATGTGTTACATAATATTTTTTTTTCAAGCTGAAGTTGTTAAATACCGACTTGCATTAACAGTTTTTTGTTACTTATTATGAATGAAGTTTTATTTTAAATTTTTCACTTAATCTTATGTCTTGGTCTCGAGATATTATGACCAAACTACAAATACAAAAACGCAAATGGCCCAAAACCCATAGGAGATAATTTTAATCAGATGATGAGTTATTAATGAATAGAAAATATATAGAGTTTACAGCATCTTTGTTGGAATTCCGAAGAGAAATTATATTTGACTAATCTATGATATTGAATCGTCGGTAAAGAATTATTTTTTAGGTGCCTCGTTTTGAGATGAATCTGAAATAGGATCTCGCATAGTCTTCGAGTTACGATTTTGTTTAAGATTTTTGCAAAATTGTTACTTGAAAAATTTAACCAATGTCTTCAAAAATTAAACGTTTTCTTTATTGCTCTTTTTGCTTCTAACTCTTTCGAACTGTGCATATGAAATTATTGAAGTTACAGTTGATTTTGCAAGACAGCTTTAAAAATCTTAACTCGGAAACTTCGCAAAATCGTAGAACATACATGGTGTTGTTTCAAGGATCACTCAATGCTAAAGACCACAAAAAATGTTGTACGTCACTTTTCTGGTTACCCTTTTAACTTAATAACAGTATCAATTGTGTTAAGACTACGTATCATGAAAGGTGGTAGACGCAGTTTTTGGCTCAACAGTTTTGGCAGATGTTGCTACTGCCATAGTGTCAATTTCATAAGAGCATAAAATACCGTTCATTCATGACTATACAATAGCCGCTACCGCACGCGAACGTGTAAAGTATTTCGTTGTTTAACATTAAATTCATAGATTATGTCGTCATTTATTTTTTTAGATTGGCACCGTTTATTTATGCCCTAACAATAAAAAATAATTAACAAGATAATAAATAATTGTACTTTGGAATGTTATAATGTTTAAAAATCGAGATGGAACACTCAAAATGACTTGAAATTACTTGCAAAATCAAATAAAAAATAGAAGCAAATCTTCCGCCCCTTAGAATCTGCCTAATAAACAAATTCAAAAAGATAATAAATAACTTTACTTCGGAATATTATAATAAGTTAAAAATAGAGATAAATGACACTCAAAATGTCTTGAAATTAATCACTTGTAAAATGTTAAGACTATTTTTCTCCAAGTATGTTTTTGATCAAAAAAAATAGAAGCAAATCTGCCGCCCCCTAGAATCTGCCGCCCTAGGCTCCAGCCTACTTAGCCTAGTGGTAAATCCACCACTGCCTTTTAGCTATGAATGTAATCCTAAAAAAAGATTAATGTAAAGTTAGTGGAACATTTTACGGTACGGATACTATCAGAGCGTAGTTAATACAGCGGCTTCAAAGGGAGATGCATGGTGGAACACAAAATTTCATCGAAGCGAAGCGAAGTAACCCATGTTGGTCCGTTCACGAAAGCGAAGTATATTCAATTACAGCCTTATTTTGTTTGAGGACGTTGTAGAAAAAGGCTTTATACACAAAACCAATAGAGTATGAAATTGCTTAGATAATGAACCATCTTGAAATTAGCTTCAGGGTAGAAAATAGTTTGTTAAAAATTGGTTTCCTTAGTATTAACAGGTTAAGGTTTCATTTTATTATATTTACAAAGCAAGGTAGTCATCAGTGTCCGTTTGTATGAACTCGTATAAATATATCCGCAAAGACTTCATCTATAACGAAACGGGTGTTAGAAAGTAAGTATCGATTATACCCCGTGAACAGCAAAGGAGAAAAAAATGAAAAATGGAAATGAGAGATTTTTAGATTTCTTTTCTTTGTATACCCCTAAACTTAATTATTAATCTTTGTAAGCTAAATAATTTACTGGAAATTAAACATAGCTAAGGAATTATTTCTGAATGGGGGAGAAGTGGCTTAAAGAGCTAGGATTTTGAAGAGACACTTGTAGTTTCTCGTTAAACAGATTTGACCGGCGCGTTTTATTTTGGAATTTGTGAAAAACCTACTATAAAAAAGCGATGAATATATAATTAAACAAAATACAATTTATAAATATAAGCAATCATGTGCAAGTTAGAAACAAGCATTGAGGTTTTTGTAGACCAGGTATGAAGGTATTTGTGCTTTTTTATTACTTTTTACTGAATGCTTTTTAATAAGCACACTCTTGGTTTTGATTTGCTTGCAAAGGACACAATATTATAACATAAATTAAATTATTTATCCAAATGAAGTAAATTATCTTTGAAAGATTTCGTTTGTGTTATTTTATGGTACTGATATTATTAGTTTCTTGGATCAAAATCTATATGAAATAAAATAAAAAACTAAAATCTAAACCGAACCCTGAGTGACATAAAATCAATATCACCACTGTATTGAAATCTTGTTTATATTTTCCATTGATAATTCAAGTTGATCCGGATTCACTCATTCAATATATTTGAAAATCAATCCATCGAAGAGTCAGGTGAGACTAGGACCCTTAAATAAAATAAACCTGACTAAACTAGGGTTGACGACTTCTGAGTTCGAAGGTCGTTCGAAACCTATTTGAGACAGTTGGAAATGTGAAATGTAATTTCCATTTTGTGAATGCACTGATTGAAAATTGCTAGCAAATGATTTTGGTTGTTAATTTTGAAGGATTTGGCATTGGTTAATAAAAGCTTAACCGAAATAGAATATAAAAATAATTGATTTATACCTACATGTGAGAAACAAAAGTACCTACCTACCCAACTATTTCGCTATAACAGCAAACTAGTTGGGTATACTAACTAGGTATACCTACTTTTACTTTACTTTTTATAGTTTTATACTAATTTCAAACAGCGAATATTAAAATTTCTTGTATCAAACTCCTTCTAATACTGAAAATTAACTTAAACTTAAAAAACAACGGTAGAAACACAAATATAAATTTAGCTCTTTCACAGACTCAGTATAAATTGAGCTTCAGCCTGCCAGACTCTCATTTCCTCTTTTCACCATTGTGAGCCTTCCACAATACAAAAAATCATGAATTCCAATAACGGTGCTTTATATTTTTACCAATCTACGTGTCTACGACACCCGCGAAATGTTTGAAATAGTTTTACAATGTTATATGACAAATATTTTCTAATTTTGTGCTACCAACTGTTACAGTGGATTTTACAATAAAACCAATTAAGTGTTTTTTTATATAAAAATCTCTATCTTAATAAACTATGTATTTTCCAATTAATTTTGTCGTTAACATATTCAAATAAGGGTGTATCAACAAATTCGCAGATCGTAATAAATTATAATTTTAATCAAATCTAGAAGCAAAATGTTATCTAACTATTTAGTTTAATAGCATTGTTAGGGTATATGAGTTTTTTATCATTGAAAAAAAAAGAACAAAATACTTTGATATCTAATCAAATATTAGCACGGTTTATCATGGCTAATGTTTAATTTATTTATTTTAAAACTATTTAATTATTAATTTAAAAAACAGAATTATGTGTTTTAAATATGAATAATGCGACATTATTCTATTTATGTCTCCATTATTTACTTTCAGCACGAACTGTCAATCATACTTTTGTTAATTTACAGAAAGTAAAGTAACGGTGTTAGTTTCCACAAAGAAAACGTCATTAATGCGAGGAAATAGATGAAAAGTTAATATTAGAATCACTGTAACTATCCTGCTGAGTCTTTTGTGTCTGTTTGAGTATAAATAATGTAAATTAGTACTACAACTTAGTTGCTGTTTATCAACAGAACAAGCATGGCTATCTTCAAAGTAGTCTGCCTTGTCCTAGCCCTAGGAACACTTTGTAAGCTATTTTTTGTTTAAATATATGTATAACTAAATTAAAGCTAAAACATGTATTCCTCGTTCTAGATTCCACCGCTATACCGGTAGAAATTCCTGATGACGCACAACCTATCGGTATAGATGATGGTACCAAAGGCAAATGGTCTATTGGGTTTCATTCAAAGCAAGCTGCAAATAGTGACGACGTACCATCGCCTACAAATGACCTAGAGCAAGGAAAGTGGTCTATTGGCTTCCATTCCAAACAAGCCGGTTCTAATGATGCTGATAGCGCTGCGGCTGAAAAGCATAGTCAACACATTTTCTTCCCAAAACAAGGAAATGCTGATGATCAAGTTCTAGCATCTCCTGAAAATGAAGCTGCAAGTAAGTGGGGAGTCCACTTTCATTCCAAACGTGATGTAGCTAATGATGTTGCTCCAGAGAATGAATCTGCTCCAAAGTGGGGAATCGGTTTCCATTCAAAACAAGCGAATGCTGATGATTCACAACCTATCGATGTAGATGGTACTAAAGGCAAATGGTCTATTGGGTTTCATTCAAAGCAAGCTGCAAATAGTGACGACGTACCGTTGCCTAACAATGACCTAGAGCAAGGAAAGTGGTCCATTGGCTTCCATTCCAAGCAAGCTGATTCTAAAGATGCCGATAATGCTGCGGCGGAAAAGCATAGTCAACCGCACTTTTTCCGCACAAAACCAGAAAATGCTGATGACCAAGTTTTCGCATCTCCTGAAAATGAAGCTGCAAGTAAGTGGGGAGTCCATATCCATTCGAAACGAGACGTAGCTAATGAGGTTGCTCCAGAAAATGAATCGGCTCCAAAGTGGGGTATCAGTTTCCACTCGAAACAAGCAAATGCTGATAATGCAGAGGTTGCGTCTCCAGTCAATGAAGCTGCAGGAAAATGGGGTATCAGTTTTCATTCGAAGCAGGCTAACGCTGACAATTCCGAAGTGGCCGATCCAGAAAATGGTGTTGAAGTCGGAAGATGGTCAATCAGTTTTCATTCCAAGCAAAGCAATAGCAATGACTCCGCCAGCTCACTTGAAGGTGATGAGGTAGCTAGGTGGTCGATTAGCTTCCACTCAAAGCAAGGAGAGGCTGGAAATGTTCTACCACCGATTGAAAAGTGGGGCATAAGTTTTCATTCAAAACAAAGCGCCGTCGATGGCGTGCCAGAAGTAGGAAAATGGTCAGTCAGTTTTGACAGCAAGAAAGATGATGCTCCTCCTCCTGTCAATGAGGAGGACAAGGAAAAATGGTCGATCGGTTTTCATTCAAAACAAGATGGTGTCCATGAAGAACCACGTACGTATAAAACTTACCTAATTCACTGTGCTTAGTAGAGACTAGCTTATTTAGTTTTGACGCTTAAAAATATATTAAATAAGACGCCTGGCATAATTTTCTCTCTGTGTAATATTTTTTAACGTGTAATTTTGATCTAAACATACCATAAAAGGAAGCTTTTAACTTAATTTGTTCAAGAGGTGCTTATCAGCTTGTAAAAGCGCACAGAGGGCAAGGGCTGATGATATTACAACTAAGTGTATTTTTTTGTTTATATTTACATTTATTTTCACAGGTGCGCCACATATTGGACACGTTTCGTTTTGAAAGTCGAAGACAAGAAGAATAGAAATAATTTATGACAAATAGAGTCAGCTGGTTTTTGCGATTATCTTACTCTGATTGTTTAGTTAGTTCCAAATAGTAAGATAAAAACAATACCAAGTGACTTTACTTGTTATGAGTTAATAATGTTTTATTTGTATATATAACTGTGGAGTTTCTTTCCGATTCTTCTCCATGGATTCACTTCATGAATCGGTATGTTATCGAATAAAGCACACTATCGCGTTATTATTTTTTATTAATTACACATTATATAAGCTTTGGAAGACAATTATTTCGTTTTAAATATAAAATATTTAATTTTAAAGGCCACAAAATACAAATGAATCAAGTAGATATACGTAGATAAAAATTCTGAAATGTAGCCAACACTGGAAATGAATGAATATTTACGACTTGAAAAACCAAACTTTTCTCTTTATTGCCGTAATTATAGAGATAACTCTTTCTTACAAACACAACTCATTCTGCTAAGTTCCAGAGATTTGTAATCCAAATTGCAGTATTATACAAATTAATTGTCATAAGTCGACTTAACGGTCGTTACATTTATAAAGATTCAACTAAGTTCATAGAATTTAATTCGGGTTTAAGTAAGATTTAATGTTGCGTAAACATGGTTATGATTCAGAGTATTAACAAAGTTTGAAAATATCACACACGTAAGATATACAGAAAAAAATATTTCAAGAAGCACATCAATTCTATGTTTAGTATTCAACTATGGGTAAAAATCGTATAATAATGTAATGTGAAAAATAATGTGCAAAAAAACAAAAAAGTGAGTGTGGTTTTATTGAGAAGGTTTATTCATGAAATTAACTCCCGACTTATAAAAAATATTCACCCAACACACATTGGAGCTGTTATAAAAAAAGGAACCTATTTTACGAAAATAACGTAAAATCGGCGTTCTTCTCTGGTTTAACTGTAACCATAACATAGCAAAACTTTAAATATTATGATAATTTTTTTATAACTCAAGTTACTTTTAAAAAAGCTACCGAATGAGGAGCGACTTTACAAACCATTTTCAACTGAAATCGTTTTTCCGCAGTAATTCGGTATTCAAGCAACCTACGCTTACCTACAAGTTTTGATAGAACCTCCAAACCAAAACGTTCGATGAATCGCAAATTCAAATTCTAGACTACGTACAACCCGAAAACATTGGTGAACACAGACAGCAAAGAATTGCTAGTAGGGTATAGTGCGTTAATGTTGTACTTCGTAAGCGAAGGTCTTATATTTCAAACTCACGAGTTCAGATAGGTTATCGACTTGTTTCTATCTATTACTAGGAACATTATGTATGTAACATCTAGGGAAATAGTTATATTACTTTTATCGGAAGAAAGAATTCATATTGTTCTTTAAAAACACCTAATAAAAAATAGTATAAAGCTTATCAAGGTATGCATGTCTACGTCGTACGTAGCTACCACCTACGATGTAGCTCCGCTACGACAATTTGATTGCAATACTAAACCTGATAAAAACACAATTTTAGAACTATATTTAATAACCTGAGTGCAGATACTAAGTTTTTTGGTCACGTCGACTGTCTGCCATTCAAATAAACTTAGTACTAGAATGCTTTATGACCGCTCCAAGACGAAACTTATATTTTATTGGTAATTTCAAGGAGTTAGGGATATCAATCTTAGAGGAAACCTTTTTACGATTTATGTTAAGTAAGTGCGATTTGATAGTTCTCCAGAAAATAAAAACTAGAAGTAAAATTGTTGAAGCCATTCGCATTTAAATGTGTACTGCGGAGAAGTTAAGTGCAGGGGTGGTTTTATTAGCAGATATTGTGTTTATTTTAGTGTTTGGTGTAAAATGTTGCAAACTTCATATTTTTGCTTCTTTAGTCAATAACAAAATCGAGAAAAATAAATTCACATTCTTCAGCGCACAGCGCTTAATGATCGCGACTTAAAAACTTTCCCAAAGCCCACGGTTTAAGTCCCACAATTTATATTCACATCGTGAATTACTGACCAAGAATTTAAGAACTCTAATTACCAACGCGCTTATCTGAAAATATACAGGGTGGTTGAATACAGGGTGTCCTAATTACTCTATAGATCTCAACTCTTTACGAGCGTATTTTCGTTCGCGATAACGTCTCTAATTGTCGAATAAAAAAGGATTTTGAGTTAATCCTTGTTTAATAAAAATGTTAATCAGTGCCCTGGCGGGTATGCAAATTAAACGGCGTCCACTCAGTTTTATATTGATGACGAGTGCCAGTTATCTGTAAATGAGATGTAGTAGGTCGCCATGGAGTATTTCATCGGTGGAGCGCTTAGGTCTTTTTAATAAAAGTAGCTAAATGTCTTTAATAAATTTTAGACTTATGAAAGCGTTCTCTATGTTCTCGGCTATGAACAATTTTAAATTTGTAAGATTTCTAATCGTCATTAATTTTTTTATTGTATGCAAACAGTTAAAATTTTATGTTTAAAATTAAATGTGAAAATTGTTAACTAAAATGACTTTTTTACCGGAATTACATATGGAAATATATATGCGAGGAAAACCAATATAACAGTTGCATTGGTTTATTTAATTTTTGCTTCTTTTTGCATGACGTCACACACTTTACTAAAAACGCAGGGTCGATGACTTTTCGGACACCTCGGTAAAAATAGAGTGGTAGAATCTAGCTGTAGGTTCTGTTTACAACGATTAATGGGCTTATTCGACCGGTGAAATACCACCGTCGCACAGAAAACCGACGTAAAGTAGGGACGATGTTTCTGCGTTTCGTTCGGTGAGTGCAAATTTAAAAAAAAACATTTTTTCATAACAAAAACGTGTCGATTGTCTCTCCATTGATTACAATGTCTACGTAGATATAAAATAGTAAGTTGTGTGAGTGAAACCGATTTTTATTACAGTGATGGAAGGGGCGTTTGCGCAGACGAAATAAAAACAGTTTCCTGTAATAAAAGCGGGATAGATAAAAGCATTAAGTGTCATCAACATTGAAGAATGTTTTGGAGTAAAAAATACATTTAATGTATTTCTGAGTACCTGATATGTTTTCTAAATTGGAAACCATTAAAATTTTATTGGAATAATCTCCTTTATAATTATGACAGTAAAATGATAATTTATAGCAATACGTTAATAAAATTGTAGGTATAGTTTGCATCTTTTATTCTGACTAGAGACTCGTTTTGCTATATAATCTTACCTTTAATCCAAATAAATATTTAGCTTAAAAAAGATCCTTTTTATGCAGAAGGCTGCGGTCAAAATCCCAAATGAGGTGTGTTGTATTTTTCGAGGGTTAATTACAAAAGTTTGGGAACCCAAGCATTTTGGATAAAATAAATACGCATTTATAAATGCACGTATAATTACTGAGAATTCTTCGGATTATAAAAAGGACGGGGCCCTTTTGCAAAGGTGTTGGTTTTTAATTTCCATACGTTAGAAAGCCGGGCCCCATAGGGTGTAAAGGAAATGAAAATATGTGTAAGGATTATGGATATAAACCCCAAGGAGGAAGATTTATTGTTTTACGTTACAATGGACTTTGGTTAATACTTAGCATTAATTTTACTAAGTTAGAGAAGAATATGTAAATTGTTATATTAACTTGTAACTACTGTAACCATCAGGTAAAACTGACTGTATTTTTATGAAAGCAAATATTGCCGTTAACATGATAATATCGTGAATGTTTAGTACAACTCGAAACCCAAAATTAATTTCTGCAATTCTTTTGTCACATTTCAAAAAGCGAAAATCCTGTAAATAAATATAACACCAAACACGAGGATTAATCCGACTCACTTTTTAACGAAATGGGAAAAAGTTAACTAACTGTAGTCGACCTTTACAATAGGCAAGAAACATTTTTAACTCCATTCATGTTTATTTTCAACCTTATCTCTTATAGCTTTAGAACCATTTTTGAATGTGGATTTGAGCAGACCGTTCTAAACATTAAATCCGCAGTGAAATATGGCCTCCCGCAAAATTATTTGTATCAATAAAATGTTTGTAGGGAATTTCCCTGTTCAAATAAAACTTGAAATATTCGGGGCGGCAGTTTAAAAAGGTGTGTTTGACTTAACTAATAAGAATGCGGGTTCAGTGTAAATAGAAATGTTAGAAATAGGGAATTCGATAGCGTTTGGGAGGAAGAACAGAACTTTTTTTTACAAATTGGCTTACGGGACAACTTTTTAATCAAACACTCAATAAGTGTTGTTAAAGTTTATTTTTAAATAACGTTGTAAAGTATGTAGGTGTAGGGTATACAACATAAGTATTGTAGACAGTTACTACGGTGTGTACGCAGGTGCATACCTTAGGGGTGTTGGCAGTTGTATGTACCCGCCTAATAAGTAGGGATCAACCCATATATAAAAAGATACTTTGTAGTTTAACTTTAGTCGATAATAAATCTTGGAATCGTCAAGACGTGTTTATAAGGTATAGATAGGGGGTATCTACATAGAACCTTATATACCTATAATATAATATAATACCTTAAAAGTATTTCCATCAAAGCTGATTTAATATAGCTTTAAACATAATGTTCGATACAGACAGTATTTTTTAATTTCCGTTGCGTCGTTTTGTAAATTATTTTGACATCGTCTCAAAGCCTTTCAACAAACAACCCGATCTTTATTTGCAGTATCAACGTATATTTAAAATATATTTTGTTTAAGAAGCAATCGATTTTACATGTACAATAAACGCAATATTAACGCGGCTTGTTTGGAAAGGACGTACTTTTAAATAATTATTTTAATTGTAACGCATAAGTTACCGATCGATCTAGTAAATAAAACCCATGATGAAAGCACATCACAATCGCAGTAAGAGCTATATCGTTAATTGACTGCTCCAATAATTTAAATATATCGCAACCGAAGGCTGATATATAACGTCATAAATCATGGGATTAGATGCCAGAATGGGTAATGGACACTGGGAATTGAGATAAAACGTGTTTTATAATTCATACGTTACAGGGTGATAACGACAAAACAATCGCATGTGCGAGGGACAGCGAATATTTGGGGCAAAAACTGAACGTTAAATACCCTTTGTGACTTTATGCTGCCCTGGTACTTTTAGGCGAGGGTCCACTCATTATTCTGTGGAAATTCGATTATTTTCCCATTTCACAAAATATCCATATCGTCCCCGGCTTTCAATCTAATTGGGAATGGAGCGGCTCACGTCGGGGCATTGATCACTGAGGTTTTACGATATTATCGGAAATAAAAAAGTGTATATTATTTACATGCGATTTATTTTGTGGAAGCGTGATTAAATTGTTTAAAGGAACAATCGTAATTTGTTCTAATGATATCTTACTTTAAGTAAGATAAAACCAAAAGTATAACATTGAAAATTATAACGTTCTTTACATAGTTAAAAGTACTTTGAGAGTTTAATATTACAATGCAAAATAACCATTTAAAAACTCTCCTAATAATAACGTAGATTATTATTCATTACTTTATTTACGTTCGCACCTTTTTTCATCACAAAAATGTTAAGTTAAAATTATTTTACCTTATAATATAATCTATTTTTTGATTTAACCACCAAATTACCCGTAAGCCCTAAAGTGTCACATGAACGTAAAGACACATTATCCACAAACATGAAAACCTCTTTGATTTGTTTTTCAATCCATATCTCAAATCACCTATTTACCTCCCAGCAGTTTTCTTAGAAACACAAGTCTTACGTCTCACAAAAGGCTTTCCCGCTTCAAACACATGAAGGTAATAAAGCCCGATTGTCCCTAAGTACGTCAATACGTTTTCTAAATGACGCCATCGGGTAAAGCTTCTGATCTAAACTAATAATAACGTCGTGGCTACGCCGGTTGCCACAACTTAATACACTGACCGGATCAAAGGAGCCTGGGACTCACGAGCTTAGAATAAACCAATTATGAGTGAAATATTAGGGATCAGACGGGGATACGTCTCCATTGAAGAAAGAGAAATAATGATGGGTTATCTGAGAAAAAGTGAATACTGTTTTATGTTTCTTTTTACTTTAATTTTGCCAAATTCAAGGATCCGACACGGTCATCAGCAATGCTGATTGGTTTATAGGTACTAATTTCTATCGAATACCACGGCTGTCATCATATTTATTCACAGACACTAAAAGTACATACTAAGGCATAAGCAAGCTACATATATGATTCTATAAAAAAGTAAATTTTAAAGCTCATAGTATCGGAAGTCTGTCTCGCGACAATGAAAACACACATCTGACAAAGTCTTTGATCACACCGTTCATACCGCTTCATACGGAATTCTTTTCCTCCAATGCAAAGAGCGGTCAGATTTTCACGGAGTCTTAATAAATTACACAAATCGCCGTGGATACTAATGCCACTGGTATACGGGTGTATGGGGAAGGAAAATTACCCGTCGGGTTATTTCGGGAAGTAGAGAATAAGCTGATCATAAACGACGGGTAACTACGCGTGCGAAGGGTTTGCTTCCGGACGTCTGCTGTGGTTATTAAAAGCGGGATTTCTAATTACAGCACGTAGACTGACCATTGTGGGCCCGCGTGTTATGGGTTAAAGGTTTTAAGAAAATTAGAAGCCTCAGAAGGGTTAGGCCGCCAAATTACAAGGAGAGGTGCGGTTTTTGTGATCATACAATGTTGTAGGTACACATTTTTCCAAAATAAAAAAGTTGACTAGGTATCTACTTGATAATTTATTTTAAAATTTATACTTTATTAAATTTTATTGAATTAACTTTTAATAATTTGTATACACATTTGAACGTTTTTTATATGGAATTATTTGATGGCGACTGTTAATTCGTTTAAATCTTTCAATTAAGGTATATGACTGCCTTTCGCCACCAACAGATTATAGCATTATTAACTTTAAATTCGATTTGGCGCTTTTCGTGGCTTTTTGTCTCCCGTTGTCCGCCGTATTGCGGCGACCAAAATTAATGTCATTGTCTGTCGGCCCCGTTATTAATTACTCGATATTTATGTTTACATCTGCTTTTTCGGCTAAATTTAATTGTCCAACACGTTTTTCCACTACCATGATTTACGAAGCTCAATTTCCTTGGTAATATTCAATTTTGGGGAATTATTTTAGCTTGAGCTGATATTGCATAAAATTGGTCGTGCTTAATTCGTTTCTATTACGAAGGTTGTAAGGTTTAAATTGTTATTTTTCTGAGACAATAAGTTTAGGGTAGACGGTTGTCATATGACGTCGGATGTTGGGTGCCCTTGTCCCTTCCATTTCCGGCCACAGGGCAGCCGTCAAAGGACAGGAAAGTTTATGTTATCTTAATACAAGTTTCCCTTTCGCTGTGTGTAATTTTGTATACTGTTTATGTAAACATAGAATTACGTAAACATCTGTAAAATTGTAAGCAATTTGATATCACAAGCAATTTACAATACAT
Source organism: Emmelina monodactyla (assembly GCA_916618145.1). NCBI lineage: Eukaryota > Metazoa > Arthropoda > Insecta > Lepidoptera > Pterophoridae > Emmelina > Emmelina monodactyla. The sequence continues at coordinate 3,691,512 of OU745300.1, forward strand.
TTCTTTTTTATTAAAGTTGTAATTGTTTTTTAATTGTTTGAAAAGTACGTGCCAACAATTTAATTAAATTTCTTTCCTGCATATTCCCACTAACTAGCCCTGGACAATAAAACTACTTTCAAATTAATCTATTATTATAAGTCGTCTGCAGACGCTATTACCACTGATAAAGGAGCCTCCCCGTTTTCTTTTCAAAGGGAATATTAATTTTCACAACTTCTTATTTTTATGTAAAAAAGGTTTGTTGGCGAACGTGGGTTTTCTTTTGCAATAAGTTTTGTATAAATTAGCCAGACTATGCCTTTACCTATGTGGTTGGATATGTTTTTAGGTAGCTTTGATATTTTCGCAAGTTCGTATTTAATTTTGAACAAGTAAGTTTAAAAATCAGATATGACACCGTCTATCGGATTACATTATCCTAACACTAGTGGACCATTCCATACTAGTAAATTTAGGTACAGGTCCGACACCACCCCAAGTTTCTATTAACTTTAATAAAACCCTGCACATACAATTCATTAGCTAACAATAGTTCGAATCAGTGCTGTCTATTACATACAATTTTCAATTGTACGGTCAACTAGCGACCTCTATCTACCATTATGGACAATAATACGTCCGAAGGGACAAATGTGTCCCTTGCAAGATTTTAAACATGACCGTATCTACCCCAATTATAGTGTGGGGGAAATTATTTCCGCCTTAAATTATTTTGGCGAAAGTAATGCGATACGAAGTCGGTTGTTGGTATTTTTATTGTTCTGCGATCTACGAAGGTATCTAAGTCGGTACTGAGTTTGCTACCTTATGTGACCCTAAGATGTCCCCATTTAGATTTAGGTATTAGATTTTTTTTATAACTGATAGACTATCCCTGCTGACTGTACGTCAAATTGAACAGTCGGTATTTTATCGAAAGCTAAAGTGACTATATAGCAATATATAGATCCCGAAGCCCTATTAAAGACCCTATTGTATTTCAGAGAGGTCGTGGAGTAGGTAATTCTGTTAATTTTGCGTCTAAATCTCATATTGCAAAGTGGACGGGCCATAATTGTGTTTAGCAAACAGTAGAAGGTTACTGTACATCCATTAGGCTAATACAGGATGTTGCTCAAACGAGTTTATAGCTTGTTAACTTGCGACAAAGGTCGGCTGATTGATCCAATAGGCTTTGAAGGGTCTGAAGTTCCAAAGTCTAAGGTTAGATAGAGCCCTGAATGGTTCAGTATCCGTTTACTTAGCTACAGCATTTATAAAGTGGAATAACGTTCTCTCTCGGAGCATACTTCCGTTTAGTTTCATAAGCCGAAGTTACGATTCACTGACCTTCATTAAGTTGTATAACGCGTAACTAAGTAACCTACACATAATATTTTTTTCCAAAAGTAAGATGAAAAGCTTAAACATCACATTTCCAACTTCCATACCTAGATTACGTATAAGTAGTTACACATTACACCATTTAATCTCTGTATACAAAACAAAACGCCATACACAACATTCCAAGTGACATCAATAAGTTTTCCTCAACGTAATAAAAACGAGTAATAAAATAATACTAGGGTAAAGCGTGTCATGTTCGACCATTGTGTCCTGCACACGATTGTTGGATTCATGGCGACTCATACAACAAGAAACACGACAAGTATTTGTATGGTGATATCTGTATAATGAAATATATTAGTTTTGGTTACAATTGCGGTGCATTACGTCCAGGCCTTTCGACGCGGAAGCCACATACATATTTGCGTGATATGTACTATTTTTTTGTATAAAAATTTATATATTTTAGTACATATACTTTAATACAATATAATATGTATTTTTTATTTCTGAGGCAAAAATACAAGTATTTCAATAAAACATACCTACATATTATAAAAAAGCATCCGTACGAAGTTCATTCATCACAAAAAAAATATCTAGAACTTTTTTTAAACATCAAAGTATCTACTTACCTTCTCTATTAAAAGTTAACGAAGATCTGCAAGTAAAAGCTTTTTAGCTAAAAGAAAAATTAATTACTTACTCCTGTGAAAGATTGTGAAAAGTGTATTTTATACCTTCTAAGGTTTGTAGCGTATTTTTCTTCTTTTAATATCTAAAATAATGTAAAAAATGCAAACTATACAGTTTTATCGCTAAAAACAAGCTGTCAAAAATGATGTTTACAAATAAAACAAACAAAGGACAAAATAAATAAATTGTTAATGTTTTTAAAACATTTCAACTATCTTGTTTCAGTCTGATACACTTTCATTGCGGTTGAATGAATCCACGAGTAGTAAATACGAAGATATCGTGAATATCGAAACATTTATTTACTTATTCTATCTGTCTGTAGCTAACTTTTGGGATAGCATCAAAAACAAAATCTACTTCAATTTGAATAGGTACACTCACACATGTACAAGTGTACACAGATACAAAGGACCTTATCAAATAATTGTACAACTGCTGTAAAAGTAACTGGTTTGGAAACTCGAGTGGCTTTCGGATCACCCCTGGTTTTCTTTTTACAATGCCAATCAATGAAACATGAAATCCGAATAAGCAGATGCAATGATTCTTTTCTGAACGTCTAAGTACTCTCGTCTTGATTTTTGTCCGAAAATGAACCTTATTCGCTGTACTTAGAGTTGATTTCGGCATGGATGTTGGTTAACATGTAATCTTTAACAGAGTCTTATTAGGGTATTGTTAGGGTAAGCCGGCCAATCTTGGCTATCAGCACTTGAGAAGCCAATGAAGTGTGCAATTCGGTGTGGGAGGTTAAATTTTTACGCACTTGGGTTTGTCGTTTTGTTGATAGGTTACGACTTTATCTTCTCGAAGCTTCGACTCAGTGTAATAAGCACACAATACTAAGGAAAAGTGAGTTTTAGAGCGTGAGAAGTAAATAACAACAAAACTGCAGTTATTCAGACAGATACTAAGTTTAAATGTGTTTAAACACTAAAAGCACGTGATTGAATGTACTCATTGTATGTTTGAGTACCAATTTGATGGTTCAATCCCGTTCACCGTTTGTAATCAGGTAGGGTTAATATGGGAGTACCCACGTTAGAAATGAAAGGCAATTAGTAGGGATTTAGTGGCATGTTGCCTAGTAACGTAACACGTCAGTATGTGCGTAATCCGATTAGAATAATTGCAGGAACCTACTAAGATCCTTTGGACCACTAGAGAAACATTAATAGGAAGTATAAAATTAAACCTTATATCATTATAGTTAAGGTTGAGACATTATTAAGATGAAAATCTCAACGAGAATTAATAGTTTAAGTTAACAACAATTTAATTGATTGTCTTCACGGTGTTATTACAGTCTTCGTTCAGCGTCTTATGAGAATTTACATACATATTTTGACATGATTAGATCAATTTAAAACAACGGGCACTGTCGTCAGACAAAACTTAACTTAAAAATATAATAATAACCTTAAATATTCTTATTAATAGTGTGATTTTACATTTGTATACATTAATAAATGAAGTTGTCATTCGCACATGTTTCGAAAATCCCATCTCAAGTACCTACTAACTATTTCAATTAAGTTATACATAAATTAAGTACTAAACTCGTTATACCTAACATTCGCTTCGATTAGCACGTCTTGTTTGAACTTAATTAAGCACTCGCGTTCACAAAATGAACGTCGTCGGTTACTTTAGATCAAAGTTAGTAAGTGCTAATATTTGCCGCGTCTATTGAAAGAAGTCATTGCCACGGAGACGGCAATGGAAAGGTAAATTAATAATTGACAAGAAAGCTTATTTATTTACTCGAATGTCAGGGTAGACTTGTTAGGATAAGGTACTCGAAACGACAAGGAAATATGTTGATTTAGAAATTAATCGATCAGGTAGCTTGGTGTATAATAGTTGTATTTACCCTAAAAGTAAGGGTATTTATTGATTGAAAAAAATGCATTTTTATGCATATTTTTTAGTTAACTTCTTTGGGTTTAACATATAATGTGCATGATTCTATGATTATCAATTTTATCTGCCACTTAGTATGCTGACCGCCCCGTTATTAATACAATTCTCTGTCAACGTATATTTTTTTTAATTTTATCAAGACAGACATAATAGTTGTTAAAGACATTAATTTAAAGTAAGTATAAAAAACATGGCAACTAATTACTTTAACAACGACAAAATTTTCTATTGCCTTCACCCACACACTCTTGTCTACTCTATCCTCAATACATCGAAGTTACCGACAAACAGCTGCAGGCCCCAAGTTTCCTGTAAGTAATTAAAACCTTTAAGTCGAAGACAGCCACAAGACACGTCGACACAAAAGATACAGTGTTTACCCATTACGCCTTGACGGAGAACTTCAAATCGGCTCTGATTTCCTGGTAGCGGTTGTTTGCTACAAATAGAAGTTTCACGTTATTGGATAGTTTGTGACTTTGTTTGGATTTTGAAGACTTATCGTTGTGGCGCAATAAACTATTTATTACTAATTATACGGTTCGTATAAATTTATGTTTTGTATACGCGTAGTAGGTAGTTGAATAACATTTTAAAAGTGTCTATTATGTCCACAGTATGTCAAATCAAGCGTGATGGCAATTTTTATTCGTTTTTGCAGTTTTCTCTATCCTACCACATTTATGTACAAATGTTTTAATCTACAAATCCTCGCCGTACTTTACAATTTGCATCGAAAACACAATACGTTTAGCGCTTTACAAAATGTTGCCAACACGATAGTGTTAAATTCTTTTTGATATTTATGTCTCGACAAAATACAGCTATTTATAACGAAACTAATTCATTCTTATCACCGAGCGCTGTAGCGTTTATTTCTCAGCGTTCAGTGTATCTCCCTCATTTTAACGCGACGTATAAATCACTTTACCCGTTTTACCTCAGTCGACTCCAAAAAAGCGACTACACAAGATAACGTCATAAAAAACAGTATTAAATGCTGGTGTTTAGAGTATTTTTATGGAGAACAGTGCAAATAGCCGGGACAAACAGTAATCGTGGGGTACAGGAAAGATGCAAAGGGACCCTTTGTCAATATTATGCTGGGGGACAAAACGGATGCCTCTTGTTGGCAATTAGAGCGTGGTATGATTTTTGTGTAAACTTAATTTGTGTTATTTAAGTAATGGACGAGGCGTGTTTGAGTCTTGAGATTTGTTTTATCCAAGTATTTGGTTAAGAACGAGATTTGAGATTGTTATTTGCGAAATGGGGAAAACAAGAAGATATTGTTAAAGTTCGTAAAAGATAATATAGCTTGATAAGATATTAAACTTTCTGCTTTAAGTATATGGTAAAATCTACAAACTTTCGACTACTTTATGGAAAATTAGAGAGTAGTAAACTAGAGACGCATTGCGGATTTACCCTCACAGCTTCCTATTTCGCTTTAAAGTGAACGGCGAAATAAAATATCGACTCCCCAGTTCACTCGCCAAAATTTCTTCCTTTCCATTTCGTGCAATAAACGTTCATTTTAAAATTATTATGTTTACATAGTAATAAATTGTTATTGTTATAATGTGAAACACAACCCTTTGCGTTTTAAAATTAATTCGATTTCCTAAGTCGTTAGTGTATCGATGCGTGCAGAATTATTAAATTAAATTTAAATTCAGTCTCTGGTTGAGATTGCGGTGCGTTAAACTTTAAGTTTAACTGGAATTTATTGTGATTGCTAGTTGATTTATTGGTTTAATGTCAAGGGGTAAAGTCACAAGCTGCAATACTGAATAATTCGGGTTCAACCTTTCAAAACGCTTTAAGGTTACGGAATGACAGATAGTATTATTATACCTATTCTTCTATAATAAATAAAATAGTTTTTGTAAATACTTTTTGCTCACAACTCAAGGAAAAAATTATAATCAAACAAGTAAGTACTTTTGCAAATTTTAAACCTAACAATTAAAATACTTACTTTTAAAATCTTAATAAGTTTAAGAAATATTTATAAACACCCCGTAGATTCCATAAACTAGCGATTTAGCATTATAAATTATACCAGATTTAACCAGAAAGTTGTGATACAAATTAATTTATCGGATTATTAATTTTGAATAATGAACTTTTCTTCGTCTTGAGTTAGCAGTTTTGTTCCAAACTCATTTAAGTTTTAAAATGCTTGAACAATAGAATATTAATTGCATTATTTTCATTAATCATAACTTAATATTTGGGTATTGTTCTTTAAGTATTTAATAGATCTACTTGTTTTTGAAATGAAAGTCATCATTTTTTTTAAAAAAAATACTTGAAAGAAAGCTAACTCACTTTTAAATTTAAAATAAAAACAGCCGTCTAAATGTATCTCAAACACAAATTATGTAACCGCAGCGCAAACTACCTTTGCAAAGAATTTATACAAATTAAAAGAGCTTTCCGTGCTTACAAGCAGATTAAAGGAGGCGCTGAAATGTAAGTCAAAGTGTAGCTAATTGCAGTAGTTAGCGTTAGAAGAGATTGCGAGCGAAGCCGGGGCGAGTGGTGAAAGATTTATATCTCGAGATAAGGAGAACAGATTATCGTAGGCACAGTGTACGTGGAACAGAAGGTTATGTTGGGTGGTGCTTTTAGGGTGCTTTGAATTTGCAAAAGTAACAGATTGTTAGTAGGCTGATCAAAAGCAAATTAAAAAGTATAGCCATGTGTTTTAAAGCTGCAATAAAATAAATGCTAAGATTTATGTCATTAGAACGGTATATTTGTGTACAATGCTTGTGAGATTTAATATTTTTACAGTTTTTATGTATTTTAAATTAATGATAATCTCCTGCAAAAAAATTACATAAAAAGACAACAATGAGTGCTAAAGATCTTTTAGCTGTATTTTTCTCAAAGCTGTTTAGTATTATTCAACAGTATTTATTTTCGTTAATATTTCTGCTCTACGTCCCTTCCGTTCGCGACCGGCCAGGAAATGAAGACATTTGCCAAGACTTTGCAGATTTGGCAATCTTACACAACCTTAAACTGGTTTTATACAGCCTTACAGACAGTTACTCACATAAACCGTTTAGCGTCAAATCGAGTTGAAAACTTGTTAACCTTTCATTAGACATTTAATTCGCAATCTGTTTTATTGGGTCATGATTTATTTTAACTGAGGGATGACGTCATCACCGCTGCTTGGGGTTCCGAGTTGGGAAAAAAAGTCTTATTTTAAATCGAGTCTTGGTTGCCTTTACATCCTCTTAAAATGTCTTATAAACATTTACTAAATGGTTTTTTTTACTCTTCCCCGTTCAGTATAAAAAAAAACCTTTTTCATTCTTATTTATTTCCTTTTCTATCAAAGTACATGATAAAAAAGCAAGCTCGTCTGCGATATTATTAAAATTGAATCCGTCCGTAGTTTTAATATGATCATCTCTTATTTGAAAGAAGAATGTAATAAATTCTCCTTTACTCATACGTTTCTAATCTAAGTTTAATAAAATACTCCCATTATTTTTGTATGAAGAAAAGGATAAACTTTTCCATATATTTATTAATTTTTGCTTTTGCATGCAATTTGAAATATAAATTTTCAATAAAATTGTAATAAATTGCTTTATACGGCGTGCAAATAAGATTTTCACGGGTAGAAATTAATCTATATCCAATTAGGCTCAAAGGTTTAATTACGAATTTTAGTCAAGATTAACTACGAGAATGGTTACTAAAGGACCGTTTTCACTTGAATATAATCAATAGCTTCGGATTCCTTGAAATTGACTAACGATCTGTATAATTTGCGTCATTTTAAGAAATTCAGACTTAATTAGTATTTCATGTTTTTTTTTTTTAAAGAAAAACACAGACAGTGTGTGTTAGAAAGTGATCTTATTTTAGTTCCTTGTTTAGTTCCCAACTCCAAGAAAGAACGAATTTGTTGTTATGGTTAGATTTAAACCAATGTTTTCACAAATCTATATCCTCCATCCCGTAAACATATAAATCCCGTAACGAAAGCAAACTTTGCAATAAAACTCCGTCTTAAGAGGTGTAATGTTTCCTATAAACTTTTGAAAGCTTTTAAAACTGAAACTCTAACACCCTGTGTGCCATCCCTCTAGTAATGGTAACCACTAACGCATGACACTGATTCGATTTCATATGAAACCATCTTGAAACTCTACCCGTTTATCTTAGTTCCTGATGTGATTTACGCTAATATAATTTCACTATGTTTTCAGTGTAAAGGGCTGAGGTAAGTTTTGGGTATACAGTGTGTCAGTTATTTAGTTAATGTATAGAATGTATAGTTTACGGCATGGCTGTTACTGCCGACAGAATTTTACTCTGCTGTAACTTGGTTGCTTACAATTTGTATGGAATTTCACGTAAAAAGATTCGTTTTTGAATTGCCAAATTTGTATTTAGTCTTAAGAGTCTCACTAATAAATAGTGTTATTAACTAATGTACTTGAAAGAGATCCAAATACGGATGAATATTTTTTTGAAAACCAGTCTTACTTTACCTAATTGGTTATTCACCTTTTTCTGCGGATTACTAAAAAATATAATTCATAGTTTAAACTCGAATGTTTTTAAAATCATAGGCAGAAAAGGCTTGTTTTACCTTCACCACATGCGATATTTATTTCATGCTAGTCGAGGGAGCGATCCAGATTAGCTTAAGATTTAATTATGTAGTCCGTGTACACAGTCTGAAGTCGCGAAAGTAATCACAATTTGTAATTAGGTGACGTGCACACTGTATCAGAAGGGTGCCACATTTACATGTTAAGACTAGGCTTTTCTTAAGCCGATAACAACAAACAATTTTAAACCTTATTGCGTGGTTAGTTGATTGGAATTTTGCGTGAACAGACAATGCTGAGTACAAGCAGGATAAGAAATTAATTACAGTCAGCAACACACATGTTAAGAAAGTTTATTAATGTTTAATGAATCCGCGTGATTTGTAGGTGTTTTCGGTTGGATTTTCGATGGCGTTCTTAGAAACCGCTAATTCTGTTATTTGACAGCTTTGTTTTATGAAATTCTATGTTTGAATATTGTATTACCTGTAGAGCTTAATCACATGAGTAAAGAAACTGACTGAACAGAGACAAAGCTTCTAAAGAGCTAGCAAAATTTATACCTATTTTGGTAGGGTTGGCACAATTGAATAAATTAAAAATATAAATGTACTTTTTTTTCAAATTTTTTATTAAAATAGGTTTTTTTTTTACAAATTACATACTCTAAATATTTTTTTTTTATTACTTTTGGTTTTTAATAATTTGTTGTGTCTTTTAATCGAATGATAAATTCTAAATCTAATATAAAGTTTTTTCAAATAAATCATATTTACAAAACTTTTTAAATACTAAAACAAAAGTATTACTACGTATTATGTGAGAAACTCGAAAACAAAAACAAAACACGCACAACGTTCGAGCGTCGCGTCACGCCTGCACGCCCTAAGATTGACCACTGACTGATCTAGTTTGAAGCGGTTTCGGCTCATACGTGACAAGCGGCCAGTGGTCACGCACACACACGCGTTGCACTTGTAGTGATGTACCTGTCACAGCGCATTCGTATGTAGCTTTGTCTCTGTTCAGTTTCTTTACTCATGTGGCTTAATGTTATATTGATTAACATCGTCTGGGACGTTGCACGTATTCAGTTACGACAGACTCTTCAGGTTTAAAACAAAATGCTGCTAATGAACGCGTTGAAGATTACTCTGTAAACTGAGAGCTATTTAAAACCAAAATACTGTGATGTTATTTCAATTTTAAGTAAAATTTAAACTCAATCGATCCAAATTACCGTTTATTTTTAAAACAAGCTTATTTAATTTCTTCGCTGATTTTCTTAGTTCTGCAAGTAACATAAGCCTTCGTTCGTCATAGAAACAGTTCCAAAGTCTAGAAGTGAACAAATCAGAGTTGCATAAAGCCTTAGAGCTACAAATACAGCTATTTGCCAGGTTTATCTAGGACTGCTACTCGCTTTATGGCCGCCATAACATAAAACAGACGCACCCCATGGCCATGGTCGAACAACTTCGAGCCGGTTTGGACCGGTTTAATATGACATGTATGATTGCCAAAATTAACTATTTGGTATTGAAAATGTAAACAAAGCTTTTTTTTCCTTCAGGAATGATAAAGTCGCAGAAAAGTGTGATATACAAGGAATGAAACCTAAACCTTTGCCGTGATTCTTTAGTGAAAAAATAATATTGTAAAGAAGAAAAATTTGTAGGATACTAAAGTGACTTATCTTCTCTTGTAACTGCAGGACTACAAGGTTTTTTCGGCGGTTGTCTTAACTTACTGTAATCAAATCAAGTTTCAAAAGGAATTGAAAAAAATATCATAAAAAAGAAATCAGCCTATGATTTGGTTTTTATTCAGTTGAATGAGTGGTCAAAAGTAACTGAGTCCAAATAGCCATCGCACCGTGGTGGATCGCGTCGCATAAACACGACAGGACAATCACTGTAAATACTCGGTATAGAGCTACGGAATACAGTACAGGTACGGAACGATAATTACAGCCAAGGTGGAGATTGCAGATGAAGCTTGTAAAAAAGAAGATATAAATTAGGTGACTGTGAAATGTAAAGTGAAGAGTTTGTTGTCAAGTTATATAAATCCAAATTATTTTACTAATAACTGTTTTGAAACGTGGATAGGAATGTTTAAAATTGTCTCACTTTAATAATAAAAATGTTTAAACATCAAATCATTGGTTTAGAAGTTGAAAGATACATTTCATGCACATGCAAACATCACGATATGTTGTTATTATGTTCAAACTAAGTTTAAAACCATTTCAAGCTCTAACTTCGATTTTTTATTATAATTAAATTTTAAACTACCAAAAGGCCTTTTTAAAAGAATCATTCAAATTAATAAACAGCTTCGCCTCTGTTTTAATATTTAGAATACCGGCCTCACGACAATAATAGTATCTACGCGTCCAGTATCCAGTTTCATCTGAAGTTAGCCGTGCTGTGCACCGCAGACACTATCGATTTTGTCTGTGTTAGGGGGACAGCTTGATAATCATATTATATTGCATTTTAAATATATTGTATGGAGGGCCCCAGCCGGGCATTGTGGATGGATGTGCATATATTAGTGACCTTGAATATGGATGGGGTTGCAGCCATTTTGATATCGGGTTGGTTTTTACACGTGTTAGGGCTTATTAGCAAGGGAATACTAACCCGGTATTGCTTTAGAAGAGTTTTAGCTGTGGATGGGATAATATTTCATGTTGATTAAATGGTGTACATTTAATAGCTGTATATTTGCACTTTTGTTTGAATAAGTATCGATTTTTTGTTTCCATCGGAACTTGATGAAATCTGGGAAAGCAGCTAATTATTTCGGGCTTTAGAACTTTCTCATCCTGCCTAGCAAAATCTGTATTGCCTTAAATTAATCTTCTTATTCAAAGTTACAAAAATAGCTTTTTCTTTAGTACTAAGAATAACTAAATGTAATTGTAAACTCGAAGCAAACACTTGTAAATTATTTGTCTCGAGGCAACAATCTCACCTTAAACTTGTTTTACTGCAGAAATTTAAATTAAAATCTCTTATAAGTTTTAATTTACAGCATGTTTGTTTCGCAAAATGTTTCGGATTTGTTGTTTTCGAGCGCTTACGCGATTCGATAACTGTGTTTAAGTTTATGTATAGCATTCTTGTTTTGAATAAAAGTTTTCAAATATAACTGGGTAATTTAGTACTAAACTTATAAAACATACAATATTGGTATTGTGAGCATATATTTGTCTTTGCAAATTTGAATACAAGAATACATTTTATTAAAGTTCATATTAATATGCGATCATACAACATACCTAATTGACTTACTAAGTTTTAAGTAACTTCTAATTAAGTAGCAACATAAAAAAAGTTTAATACATACAACCTTTTAGTAAGTACTCGGAACCTACCAGGCAGTCATGAATGCCAAAGAGATTTGCATTGTAACCGCTCCTAAAGTGTTATTTCCTGAATTTCCTCTATAAAGGCGTCCATTACGTGAAAACATTGCGCACGCGACTATGATCATAACGCATCGTCTCCACAATGTTATAAGACAGGTATAAGCCATTAGGGAATAATAAAATACCCCTTATCGGACCATTAAATACTCGTAAAGTAACAGTTAGGCATAATAATATGATGGATACTAATATTCGTGTTTTTATGTTCAGATTGCGCCGAATCGGTTGGTAACAGGAAATGGGCTTCTATATTGATTAGTTTTTATTAAGAAAAGGGTTTTGAAAAGTTGCTACCTCAGTACTATAATTATATCAGGGCTTAAAGGATTTTAAGATAAAAAGCACCTACTTAAATAATGTCCTCCCCAGGTGTTTGCTATTCAGCATAGCTCACGATAAGCCACGACACATCCATCAACATGTCACTTAAATACATACAAAATAAATAGTTTTGCACCCCTACGTCTACCCCTTCTTATACTTTTGCGTCACGTTTGAGCGCAGAGTCAAATTTCGTAGAAAATCACCGAAGTAATGTAAGGAAAACATACGTCATTCATACAATGCAGCGTATAATGGGCTGCCTATCGCGAATATGGAAATCCATCGAATAGAGTTTAGCTTCCCGTTTGTGACAACATTATTATCGATAAATGTAATATTGTTGTCGGTGTTGAAAAATAACGCGCAACGAATGCAGACTGTAAATAATTGTATTTTAAGACAAATTAAAACACAAAATGAACCATCAAAGATTAAAGTCAGCAAATCGGTATAAACATACCTCCTTTAGGATAGAGAATTAAAACGGTGGTTCACAGAACTGAGTCCGAAATAAGTGTCGCAAAACCAAATATTTCAACACATTTTTGTAATGACAAAAGGGAATATAATAAAACTTTGCAGTGTTACAGCTGGGCTTTAATAAAACGCCTCATTTCTTTGGAATTGAAGTCACGCGTATAAGTTTAAAATAGGTGATTTCACATGTAGAGTTATTGCTACTTTGGTATGTAAATTATAATAAATCAATAATCACTTACGCACGAACTTATATGATAGTATTTGCATCCAGCGAGCACCCCTAGTAAACAAAGCAAGTACTCCAAACTTGCAATTACCATAAGTGGCAGAATGAAATTTACCATTGTATTGTAGTCACCCATTTTATTCAGATTTCAACGCAGCACGAATGATTGCGCTCGATATTAATGATGTTTGTATGGATATTCCATTCAATATCGACGATAAACGAAAAAGCGTGTATTATACGCAATTGGATTATTTATGATTTCATTTCAATTTCGTTTATTGAAAACAATGTTGTTTGATATACGTTTTTGTCATAATTAAGTTTGCATGTTTTTTGCGGTAAATATTTTTGGTTTAGGAAATTGTTAACGTATACAATTTAATTGAAAAGTGATACCGGGGATTCATTTTTGATTTCATGTTTACATTTTTTGAATCAACACATTTTTATATACTCATTGAGTCCATCTAAGTGAATTCCTTTTCAATTTCGTGTTTCTTCTTTTTGCATCAACAAATTTTTGTATAATTATAGTGTGTATCTCAATCATTCATCTTTAATCTGAGCTGCAATACTTTACAGGATACTATCTAAAATCTCAATAAACCGAATTCCTTTTCATACAAAATCGCTGAACCTTAACTACCTCATCAACTAATTACTAAAAAAATATCAAAAAAGCTCTCTGAAAGCATGGAACTGATTACTATCAGCTTTTGAGTGTAATGTGATGAAAATGTTTTGATGAAATGAGCTTTCTGTTTACTTTTGAATCAAATCCGAAATGTATGTTTGAATTATTAATTCGGTTATACGATTCAATATAAGGTTTATGATTAAAAATTTAATTGTCTTTGATGAAATAGGTACACAAACTTAATTTCTTGCTATAATAACGACTTGCTATATTGCTAAAATAAATTAAAAAAAAACATACCGGCCGAATTGAGAACCTCCTCCTTTCTTGGAACTCGGTTAAAAGTTAGTTTCCTCACTTTTTATCCTTATCGTATATTTTGCATTTTTTAAGCACCTATATTTTTATTAAATGACTTAATAGTTGTCTTCGTTATTCGTGACCATTTGTAACATAAAACTAAATACGAAAATCTGTATAGTTCAAATCACAACCTAATAATATTCAACCCGCAAGCTTTACATAAAGTAGGTTTACTTCATCCCCGAACTCGACCACATATGACTTGCGGGGTGTATTCAGTGTATTTTACACAATTTTATTGAATCCACTGGATATAAAGCCATGATAAAATTTCAATTGCCGAGCCCACAGACAGCGCATGTCTCCATAGTTTATTTATTGTGTTCAACCCAAAAAGCACTCCGAGTACAATGATGTAGATATCTGGAAGTGATTTTACTGCCGGAGAAAAAAGTTATTTATAGATTTGAAAAGGAGGGATAATTTTGATATTAGAGGTGACAACGTACCTGAATAGACAATTTAAAAATTCTATAAAAAGCTATTACAATTTACAAATTCTTTAATGCCTTAATCAAAATTCTAAACGTAGTAACTTGAAATTAAACCAAAATTTTAAAGGGTTTTTACGCGTTTATTAAATTATTTTTGATCATCCAACCATAATATAATAAACACGTAAAAACCCGTTAAAATGAGTTTTGTTTCAAGAAATAATGATCGCGTAAATCTAAGAAGTTACATTCTAACGTAACCAGTTTTTGTAGTTTAGTTTTAATGGAATAATTGTCACATAAAATAAAAAAGTCGCCTGAAAAGAATTCTTTTCAGAGATAAAACATAGACCACTAACGTCTACTTCACTAAGTTTTATTGTGATTATAAATAAAAAAAAAAAAAAAAACACACTTGTGAAAAAAAATGTCAAATTTAATTTTGCTTTATAAATCACTGTAGTAATTCCAGCAATTTAGTATCAAAAACCCGTAAACCCTGTCGCTTCCACACGAAAAATTTCAATCGAACCGGCAGACGGAGCGGCCACCTCGCAATCCCTAGAAAACGTGAAAATACTCTCACAATACGTTTGCGAATGCGAGATACGAGCCAAGTTAGCCTCTCTAATTAATTTTGTTAAATACTATATCGTAGCGTGTAGGTACAGTCAGGGAATTTCGGCTTGGACTGTTTGTGAAACGATTTTACGTTAAAGTTCTGTAGTTTCTTGGACATATTTATAGATATAGAGTAGAAAGATTAATCGGCATTTAAGCCTAAAGTAGTGACTGAATACAATTAATATTTTTTTAAATGTTGTATAGTTCTTTTTAAATGGTTCCAAAATTATTTTATTATCTGTATATGATTTCCATATTTTTATTTTTTGTATTTTTACAAAAACATTAAACCAACAAAACCCAATCATATTGTACGGTAGTTATTTTCGCCATAGTACACATACATACTTGGATATAATAGGGATGTAAATAAATAATAGTTGTGGGTGTAAGTCAGTCGGTTGGATTTAATATAATACTATGCGGCTTTAGATGTCTCTTATCTTAACAATGCTCTCTCATTTGTTATACTCGTGTTAATATTAACATTGTTTTCTAAAACATGTAAACAATGCAATCTAAATTTCAAAAAACAAAAGATAAGCACTTTTTTAGAACCAATAATTCAAAGTAAACACCCTTTACTGCTATAAATAAGCCGTCAGCGATACAATTTTTATCAAAATAGCCTGCCCATAATGGACTTACACGGCGAAAACGTTGTACTGACAAATGCGAGCGGGCCACGTGACCAGCCATATAAATCTGAGGTTTCCGCGATCGTACATCAAGATTATTGAAACTCGAACCGATATTGGATGGGTTTATATGCAAAATTAGAATTTTGTTGCCATTACACCGAGCAATATGGTTTAGTGAGATATACTGAGGCTCTTACTACGTGATATTGTCAACAGTGAATATTGTTAAGCCTCTCATACTACGATTATTCGACTACGAAGAAGACTACGAATTCGTGATCTACTACGGCGTAGTAAATATTTAAATAAAAGCTGAGCACTTTCTTCTGAAAAGATAAGTACCTCCATTTGAAAAACTGTGTGTTGATATTTATCTTTGCGTCATTTAAATCCGTAGTAAAAATCTACGTTACCCACACATTGACAGTGTGAATATAAATTATTCATACAAACCACACACACAGGCATAATCTCACATGATTTACGATTTGAATTCGCATTTTACACTCAACTACAATTTATATCAAGTTTCTAGAGAATTTTCATAAAAGCCAGACATGTAGAGATGGATCGTGAAAATGTAGCGACTTTTGTTTGTGACGCATTTTATTTTATTCATCTTGCAAATGTGACTTTTGATGTAAGTATCAGGTAACTTGAAGGTAAAGTGCTATTTGTTGGGTTATTTATAAAAAACCTTGTAAAACTTTATCAACGAAATAAATTCACAGTCAGTCTATCATTTCAAAAAAAGAATACTTTAAAACATTTTTCCTTTTTTTCATTAAGTTTTTTCGGCCAGTGTCAAGCCTGTGTTCGTAAAAAAAGGTAATCCCAAATCGAGTTCCTACATGATTTCGTATAAGCTTGTAAATCCTTTAGGCCTGTGTCAATTTTCACGGCACTTTCCCTTATCGGGCCCTTTGTGTGTCGCGCGTAAGAAAATCCCTCGTAACCGAAGGGCGGACGTGTCAATTCGAAACTCAATTCTAGTGCACTTTTAATGGATTTTCATCATGATTGAGTAAATTCGGATAACGGATATATTGAAGTTTTTCCCTTTAGTTTTAGTTTTCAAAATCTTTCATCTTATAGAGTTATTTGGTACTAAATTGACGTTTTTATCTTTTCCATTTAAATTGATCTGTATTTCATAGCATTTAAAAAATATATATTTCATTAGTATTAATTACCTTCATTATGTGTTAAATTAAAATATATTGCATTATTTTTAGATAAACTTATTTTTAATACTTTGTAAGATAAACTAAACAAAGTTCTTAAAACTCTACGATTTATTTCGAATACTTCACAACGAACATTAACCTACGAAACGAACTGAGCTCCAGTAAATATCTATGTTTAGAATTAAGGGATGCCAACCCGAAACTTTCTGAAATATTTTCGCTGAACTTGTACACAGACTTTCTTATTTACGCCTGAAAAGAAGTCTTTTCAGAGATTTCACGATAGCTACGGCTCACTTGATAAAATTAATGGACGAAGCAGACATTTAAAAAACGAAACTTTGTAACAACTTTTTAGTTGAAGCTTTTGGCCACTTGATTTTAATGTTTATGCATCACGGCGTTGGTGGTAAGGTTAGAGAAGTTTAGAAATAGGTAGGTATATAGGTGTATACTTTAAGGTAAGTAAGGTAACCGACTTTTTTAGTACCTATTTTAATTGATAGCCTTTAAAAAACATTTTTAAGAATTTCTAAGAAAAGTATTTTCTGCTACTTACCAATTCAGCGAGAATTACCTATATACAAACGTTGTATCCTTTAACCGACTCACTAAAAACACTTTGCACATTTTACCTACACACATTTCACAAAACACACTTATAATTATTTATTAAAAAAAAATACGATTTTCACGTAAAACCTCTTTATACTTCACTTTTTTTTTACCACAACACATACACACACACTCACTGGTTTTCAAGTTTCGAACATCTTGAACGATTCGAACTATCATTTTCGGCCAGTGATTACCACGTTTCGCTCGATAAGTGCGATTTCAAATTCCGATTCTTTTACGATTGTCTACGTCTTGATTAATTATTGGGTCGAGTACGTTAGTTGCAATAGGCAGTGTGGGTGGCACTACGGTGCATTTTGTTCCAGTGGCCCAGTGCAGTCGCGCGCAGCTGACCTCAAGTGATAGCGAGAGTGAATCAATACCTACTCCCACGTGCAAGGATACATGCTTCGAGATGACCATGACTGCAAGGAACAACTATCGGCTGGAGGATACCCTTGAACAATCTTGGAAGTGAGCGCTGGCCTTTGTAGAAAATATGGATTCATAAATGGTGGCAGGACTCAAGTTAGATCACGTGAAGGTAACTAGGCGGTTAATAGATTTATTCAGAATATATTTTAATAAATAGTTAGAGCATGAGACTTGCAAATGACGTTTAAGCAGACCTTTTAGTTTTGGTCTTCCGATTGCTCAAAGGTTAGGAACAAAATGTTGCAAAGTTCATAATGTGTATCTAAATACAATTTCTTTGCAATAGTTTGTACATTTACTGTTGACGTTCTTTACCGAATATGTTGATGTAAACACAAACGCATGCTTAAAAGACTTATTTAAATCTTCAATACAATGAGTTATTATTATCGCCGAACAAAATCCCGCCCCATTATACCCAACGCGGCCCTTTATCTTATTCCATCAGAATATTCTTGTTTATAATTTGAATTTCTCACTTGAAAGATTTCTAATTCGGTAATGATTAAATACCGTGCGATAATCTCGTTATCTTCGTTCACAACTCATAATTCATAATTAACAATAATAAAAATCTTTAAATAGCTTGGGAAGTACTGAAGTGTGCTAGGATTACAGGGGGCGTATCGAAGGCGCGAACGGTTCAGTTGCCGCTGTTGTTAAATCTGGCGTTAAAAAGAAATGGGATTTGTAAGGAGGTTTCACGTTCCTTTTATAAGGTGTGAGGCAATTGTTTTCAAGTTGGAGGAGATTTTTATCACTGCAGCGGTGAAGTTGCGAATCTGACCAAAGATTATTTTACAGGCTTTTTTGAAGGAGCTAAGGATATAATATCATATTATAGTATTTATAACATCAATGAAATGTTTGTCTTCGTAAATATCCATGCGAAAAATACCTTTTATTAGTATAATGCAGAATCAACACAGTAGCGAAGTCCTACCTGAAAATAACCTTTTATTGTAAACACAATACTTCAACCCTACTCTAGCTACTTTTTGTTTGGCCTGTCAAGGGACAATAATTTAGATAGAACAATGTCTGCGTGAACCATTGGGTACGTAATCAACGGACAACATGTGCCAAGACACTAAGCTATTGAAGGTTTATAATATTACAGATGAAAAAAGCAAATGAATTAGAAAGGAAGAGAGCTGTAAACAGCGTCAAAGGTGGCCAAAGGGCACAATGCATTTAAGGCTAGAGTCAATAACAAAATATTGCAATAAATTATTATTTAATAATTGCGATCGTTTAATCAACGCTAAATAAGATGCGACGATTCATCCCTCTGGTTGTGATGTCCCTGTAACGTAATATTATCTAAAGACTGGCCTCAAACTTATAAACTCAAAATTGAACCGCATTTATTCTTACCCCATAAATGACAACTCGCTTAAACAAAAACCTGTCAAAATTCCCTCCATTAATTACATACTCCATGCGACAGAACAACAGAGTCTACGTAAACCATACTAGGTACAGGTAGGTTCAAGTTCGAGGGCTATGTCCTACGTCACAAGTAGACTGGATCGATAAGAGCTTTTAAAAGCAATTTTGCCGCATCCCAAAATATTTTAATCTCTTGCAAAGGGCGTCTCGATTGTGGTAGATTGAAAATTATATTTTATGAAAGTTTACAGTGTAATTGAAATGTTGAATGGTTTTGGTGGGAATATATTTCTGTGCTTTAATTTATGAATGAAATGCAAAATATGTAAGCAGAGAGGTAGGTGATTAAACTTTTTTTTATGTTACTTATACAATACTTGGTGTTCCTAAGATTTAAATTATATTCCATCACAGGTGAGATATATTATCTAGTAATTTAAAAACTATTTTTGTCAGGAACAAAAGGAGCGTGTTGTATATGAAAAGTAATACAAGTATGTATAAAACGCATATATTTGTATAGTTTAGCATACCCGATCGCTTCAGATAGGATTTGTCTACAAAGTTTTGAATGCGCCAATACACCTATACATTGGAAAAGTTTAACCCGAGTGAGCCTCAGTCCCTGTTGTACTTTCATAATGTTCGCTTTGTTTTGTTTTACATTTACAGTACAATTTTAAATTAAACCCTCACTTTGAAAATAATCAAAAATGTTCTGCTGTATATTTTTGTGGTTCAGTCTCATAAATAACGAAATTAGTTTATTCCCTCACACGCAAGATTTAACATTGAAACGTTCGCACCA
Organism: Emmelina monodactyla; assembly: GCA_916618145.1. Classification (NCBI taxonomy): domain Eukaryota; kingdom Metazoa; phylum Arthropoda; class Insecta; order Lepidoptera; family Pterophoridae; genus Emmelina; species Emmelina monodactyla. The sequence goes on from OU745300.1 coordinate 3,711,660, forward strand.
AGCTCTGCCAAGCACAACCTTCGCAATAACACAACAATGCGCCGTCTTACTAATTATGTCTGGAGCATTCCCCGCGTTTATTTCACCAAAGTTTCTATTTTGACACATTACTATAATGGAGCTGTCAATGGAACGAACTCTAGTCGACACATCGCCACCGATTCAAGAAGAGCCCCGCGCTTGGGCCGAGACGCCGCGATCTTCAATTGTTTCTGACGAAGAAAACCCGAGGGGAGGGCTCAGTTTAAAATGGTGTCTGCGAGACGTCAGGAGCAGGTGATCACGTGGTAATTACAATCTGACATTAGAGTTAATAACCAGCCGAGTTTGACAGATACGCAGACGGCGCTGATAGACTGCGATGGCTGGGGAATAAACACCTCGCTTAATGAGGCTCGATAGCTCCGAATACGTCATACACAGATTTCTTACACGGAATTTGAAAAATACGGCATAGTGGCTATGGATTTTCTTGCTTCAATTTAAATGCTGGTTTGAAGACCACATAAGGCGGATTAAAAAAATAAGCTTATATGAACTTTTACATTGTATATGCTGGAATTTTGTAAGAAGTTTTTCCAGCTGTACTGAAATATGTTACCTGAACGTTACGTTAATCAACATTTTCATTTCACAAATTATTAGTTAAATAATTTCACTGCTTTGTTCTCCACAATACACATGACGTAACTATTCCGAAACACACAACAAAGAAATAACTTACTGCTCTCTGTTTAGTCATTAAAACTTCTCAAACCGAACTTGCGAGACTGCACACGAATTTCAAATGAAACTTCTCGTGGGTAGCTGCTTTATTTCATGTGTACTATTTATATCAATTGCTTGGCTTCGAGAATTATGAAGACCGCCGCCTGACCGCTCCACTAATTAAGTTTAGTCTACAGACTTCAAGTCTGATGGGAACAGATGTGGGGGACGTATTCCGTTTATCTTTAAGCAGTTGCATTCGTAAACAGACTAAGGCTTTTGAGTCAAGTTATCATAATTGGAACGTGACATACCCGCATATATGTTAATTTAAAATGTATAATTCTGTTGTTTTTTTGACGCATATTATATATTTTTTTGTTTGTATACACAATATGGCATTGAGGGAAAAGCGTGCTTTAGCTACTGAAGGGTTATGTCAAGGTAAGAACAAATATGATATAAGGTTTCCTACGACCAGCTGTGCTAAGGGCTTGATATTAATGAACTTGCTTATAACTACGATACAAGGGTAGATTTTAGTACATAAACGGTAATTTCAACGTCTTTATTTTTATGACGACATAAAAATGATAAGGACTCCGGTGTCAGTAGATGTATAAAAACGACAAAGGTTCAAGTACATATTATACGATTTTATTTACTGTGTTTCAATATTATTCCTTTGTTAAGCAAATATCTATGAATATTTTTTTCTGTCTTCGAATTAAATGCTTTCATTTATATTCGCCTGTAAGCAAAAAAATTGCCAAATCATAACCTTTATATTATAACGATATGACTGCTACTTTTTAGCTGGTAATCACCATTGACCTTTCCCATTGAGATTCGACCACATACAACCCTCAACAATGTTGACTATTTATGCTGTTTTTTAATACACTGTAGCTCTACTTTCGTTGTTGATGGTACTCTACTTGATATTCAGTCTTGCACTCGTGAATGATTATTGGATCTTCGCCCGAAAGCCAAATTACACGTTGCGGCCAAATTGTCCCCACCGAGCTTTGGCTTCATTTCATTCTGCAGGTATCTATACACCCTGTATACTGCGCAGCAGTTTGGATGATATTGATGAGACAAATTTTCTTTTTGCCAGAAAAAATATTGACAAGAAAATATTTATTTTATTTTTGAAAAAATTCTGCTATAATAAAAAAATATATAGATTTTAGTTTATTGATAGGATGTTAGTTGTAGATCGTTATATACTCTTTCGGTGGATGATTCCTGTCGTCTAAGCTCTGGAGGAGCTTGTTAGACATACTTGAGCGAACGAACGTCAAAACTCAGCAACTCTGACTGTACTTCAGGACCACTCGAAAAGTAATAATTTGGAACCCTTTAGACTCCAGCGTCGGCATTGCTGATTCTCCCATTCATATTCATATTTATTTCCTGTCATTTATGTTGGGAATAGCACAATGCGGTGAATTTCATCAACCACGTTAACTTACAACAAAGGAGGTTGATAAACTTATTATTATTTTAATCTTCATACGAGACTGGCCTCTAATAAGAATTTATATCTATAAGAATTTTAAGAAATAACTACAAAAAAAGGTATAATATACATATTATGTTGTTTTAAATGCCCGAGGCAGAATTATTTTTCGCTATAAAAAAACTCATTACGTCCGCGTTAAAAAAAGTCTCATCGGAAAGGCTAATTTGAATCTGTTGCAATCCGTTGTTTTGTTTGTTTCTACAGAATTTTATTTTAATCTCTAGCATAGGTATTTATATTCACGACAAAAAAAACGCTTCTAGCAGAATATTTTTTGTTATATTTTCTGATTCTCGCCTTAAGAGCAAATTTGTCCCACCTTACCATTAAAATTACCATTGGTGGTAAGACACCTACTTTATATGGGCACTAGTAATAGGTATCTTTAATAACGTTCGGGTGGGTTGGTACTAATAGAATATCCCTTTAACCGCAGACTTTATACTACGTAGGTACCGGTCTGGAATTAATAATTTAAGGTTGGCAAGACAATTGCATTCCATTCGTAGTTGTAGATTAATTTAGAATTTTCATTAAGCTCTAATTTTAGTTTTAAAATGTATTTATAGATTCTCTTTTGGCTGAAGATTCGTGGGGTGTGTGATAACCGTACCGGTGAACATTTCAACAAACAGCTTTCTTTAGAATACAATTTACATAAAACAGGGTTTGCTGAATTATTTTACACCGCATTAATATAACAGTGTATTATTTTATTCAAAAACACAATAGAGTCGTTCCACATCGGCGGTCACCGTCTGAGTTATAACTGTTCTTGTTCAAATTAAGGATTTAAATTCTAATTTCAAATGTGAATAGAATGGGAATGACTTGGCGCGTTCAATCATCGGAGTCCTTCGGGAGCGGTTGTCAGTTCCTAAGGTTGTTGGTTTTTTGTTTAATTAGAATAATATTTGGTTTTAAAAATCTGTTGAGTTTTTGATTTAAGTGTTACCTTAGCTGAAAGGTAACCGGCAAAATTTTACAGTAGTAGTTTTTAATCAGGAATTCGAATAAAGAAGCTTAAAGTCACCTGAATATCTATATGACAGGTATCCGTTTCAATATTTAAATCTAGAAGCAGACTTGAAAAGATATATACGAATTTCCATAAACTCCGAAGGTAAGGGATAAACAGGACTTACTAAATTCGATTCGAAGATTCAAAGTAAAACAAGAACTTAGGTACAATAAAACCTCTGCTACTGAAAAAATCTTACCTTGCACTTTGCGAATAAAACCTTTTGAAACATTCGGATTAAAGGTTTTTCACCTCTGTCTGATTAAGACCTTGATGAGCAGTTAAACAATGTCTCAAATCGATTTGCTGTGTGAAGACATTGATTAATACTTTTTATCTTTGTGAGCACAAAGTAAGTAGTCACACACGTAAAACTAAGTTGTTAAATATTTTTAAGATGAAAAAATACACGTCTTGTGCAATCAAGAATTTGTATACAGAAAAAAAAGCTTAGAAAAAAATAATTACGGTTACCCATTTTGAAAATTATATTTCTTATGAAATATAACAAATGAATGTTGTAATCACAGACTTATTTGCATGGAATAACAATTCGAAACTCCGAACCATTGAATTTCCAACTATTTGGCAACACTCGGAATTTAATTTGTAAACTATTTCGCGGTGAATCTGTATTGACTATACCTCATGGTTATTAAGGGACTAACCACAAAAACATAACTTGTTAATTACAACTCCATAAATTGTATTTAGTGCGGAGTGCAAAATTATTGCTAAAGCTTTTCGTGTTTGTTCGATTGTAGTAATTGAGTTCATAATAAAATTTCTAGGCAAAATAGTTCATAGGTAAAATCCCTAATTGTAAACCAATCCATTATTTATCTTCAAAACATAAAAGGTAGTTTCCAAAATTAAAAGTAGGTATCATGTTTAATAAATAAAATTCCTGATAAGAAAATACAAATAAATATTACTAACAATATTTAAGTTCAGTTCAGTGTTCAATTTTTCCTTGTTTGTCTAAAATTAACGTGTACAAAATGTGCGCATGATTCTCCTTAATGAATTCCCTGCTGAATGATAAGATTTCTCCCTCGAATCTCGTCATATTTTTTCTTCCGCAGATCGGCTTTGTAATAAACGAGGTGACTGTGTGATTTCTTACAAGGATTTTGTTATTTAATCTATAGAAATATGTAGTTTTGTATTAATTTTGTTACATAATGTTTTTTCGTTTATATACTAACCTACTTCAATTAAATTTCAAGCATTAATAAAAAATATTTATTTGATAAACTTACATCAAATTTTGGTATTTTTTCATTACTCTACTGAGTTTAATATAATTTGAAGGTCATAAAAAATCAAATATTATGATAACAAAAAAAATAATTGCATTACTACTCAACATAAAAACTACTGCCATACACTGAATTAATTTACGCCAGTTTTTTTTATCGTACGAAGTTGCTACTGCTACAGCCACCTCCTGGTCTATTATTCTTTCCCTGTCGTGTAGTAATTAAAGATAAATATAATATAAAACGCTCCACTCCACTTCTTTCTGGCTTTTCTCTTGTATAAATGGTTCATTGTTGATAGATTGTCATCTATTGTTTTCATAATCTTTCAGTAGCCGTAGGGCAGAATAAATGATTTATAAGGCTTGTCAAGTATGAAATAATAATACGGGAGAGAGCAAAATGTAAAAGCTTTTAAGAAAGTATAAAACAATGATGTTTGTTGTTGCGATTGGGAAAAGGTTGGTTTACGTGGAAGTTCCTTTGTGTTGAGAAAAAAAAAGTTTTTTTTGTGAAATTATTATGGAACCTTTTTTTCTGAGCTTAAATAAAATGAAAATTTGTTAATTTAAATGAAAGATTTTAAATATTTTGGGAATTAACGCTCTACAAATTGAACGTCCTATTTGGTATCAAGTTTGGTCAGTTAAAAGTAAATGCAATATACGTGGAGTATATAACTAATGCAACACATTGCATCGTAAAAGCGAGGAACGACAGCTTTCACCTTTAAAACTAAATGCGATCTTAACCTCGTCTCCTTCTAAATTGCATTTGAAACACATAAACCTGTTTATGCTCAAAAGGATAGCAAAACTTGAATTATTCTCACTGCAATGTAAAATACGTCGTCACAATGACGTAAAATAAGTAATTTCCTTTTGTATATCTTAGGTGCCAGTGTTTATGACACTTTTACGATTTATTTGGACGCTGTGTATCATGAAACAAGACGTGCTTCAAATCTAGACTCATAGATGGCGTTAGTGTCTACGTGGCGCATACTCAGCACTTCAGCGAAAGTAATTTCTTTTATTTATAAGGTCTTTTTACTACTGCGAGAAGCTGGGAAAGTTACTAAAAGGTAAATAAAGTAGGAATAAAGTCGGTGTGTATAAAATTTAGTTACTTTTTATTAGTAAACCATAACAGGTTCGTTTTTTCTACACAACTGTATCCATTTAGTAAATACAACTTCTACGGTTGTAAACTCCAAAAATATTTGTACTGCTTAGTCTATTTATGTACATGAAGGTACTTTATCACCCAGTTTATTTTTACGTCAACAAATTTTGCATATACAAAAGCCAAAACGTGCAGACAGAATAGGTAAATCAAACGGGCGTAAACGTAGCAAAAACACTGTAATTTAAGTCAGGACACATTCTGTGTTCCTTTTTTAAAAAGAAAACCGGCACGTGATCTGAATATGGCGGACTTTGGCTGGACCTCCTTTGTGAATGGACACAAAATAGCGAAGACAGATCGGGGAAGCTATTATTATGTGTTATGTACATTGCGCAATCGTGCACATTTTTTTCATGGAATAATCATGAGGGTGCTTGGTTTTTCCAACCGTTTAAAAGATTGTGATCTTATGAAAAGTAACTTTTTATCTTCATTTATTTATTTAACATTGTTAGTATTTACACTTACAAATAATATTAATTAGGTGACTTATTTTAGTATCTTAGAGTTAATATTACTCTACTATTATATAAATCTAGGTACAATTTCAGTTTTTTTATCCAATTTACGATTAATTATAATTGTGGAAGTTGTTCTTTTGAAATCCTAGTCTGTTTTATTTTGATTTGGCTCATAACCAAAATAAAAAATGTTATTTTGAAATTATATTAAGTTATCTCCAATGGTAACATCATATTAAAGCAATGCTTAATCCCTTTTCAATTCTAAACTATATACACCGTGTAGAACTACACTCAAAAATCAGTAGAAAAATACTTAGTATTCATACAACGAACACCCTTTAGGGCACACAGCTGCTGATTAAGCTGGACCATGTGTTAGTCTCCAGTTATTAATATTACAAGACTTCTAACATATAGCTACGTGACAAGCATGCTAACACCCTGAGCAATGCGATTTTGCTTCAAAAATATAAATTAAAATAACAAATGAAAACCAAAAAAACAAAATAGATGAAGCTTAAAAATACAGACGTATTCCCATCTCTAATTATAAACATGTAGGGGAGCGAGGGGCTTGTTGTAACAGTTTTCATTAAAACTAGTATATCTTGAGATCTATTGATTCAATTTCTACTAAATAAAGATTGATGAATACTGTAACTCTTCCTCTACCAAATCAAGTAAAAATAATATCATAACTATTGGTCATTATTTAACAATCAATTATTTTCTAGAAGAAGTGCGGTGTTACAACTTACCTCGTGTTTGGGGCAAGTTGTAACGTCTACCGGGGCAAGTAGTAACGACAATAAAAAACGACATTAATACCTCTAATCATTTATTCTTTTTTTATTTTTAAAAAATTGACATCTTTCAAAAGTAAGTATTATGTAATTCTTATCAAAAACCAACTCAAATTCACTTTTTTGTAATTAACACTTAAAAATTAAGTAATTAAGAGTTTTATTTAGTTAAACACTACTTATAATCATAATGGCACTTTTAAATCACAGTAAGTAATTAAATTATTTATTTTTAATACACTCTATCCAATCTTCTTTCTTTGTATCTGTGTAAGCTTCACCACATACCAGACAATGCATGTTGTAACATGTTACAACAAGCCCCGGGATTTTGTTTCAACTAACCCCATGGTATGATTTTTAACATTTATCAAGATAACTATTAAAACAATTTAGCAATCATAAAAACTGTTACACATTATCAGAGATAGATACATTTAAATGGAAATGAGACGTAAAAAAATTGAAAATAGACGATATTAAAAACACAAACCGAAATTTTACGACAGTACAATTTTATATTACCTGGTAGAAATGAAGGGCATGCACAAATTTGCTCACTGCGCCAACCGGCGGAATACTGGCTATGGCAATATGATGTGGTGCGGTTTATGGGTTAAATTGAGTCAAAGATATAAGCTAATAGTGATTAAGATCCTGGTGAAAAGGGCCTGTTACTACTTACCCCTGTAACAACAAGCCCCCCGCTCCCCTACACATTTCAGTAGATTTTTTCCCATACGTCACCAGTGAATTTATGAGAGGACTGCTTGTTTTAATACCTTTTCATTAACAATTTTAAGGTCCCACTTTATTGAGGTCGTAAATAACTCGCGATCACCATTCGCAACTGTCACGGTGTTTTTTTAACTGTCACAGAGTAATTTGGAAAAAAGCTTAATTACGAATCGCAAAATTAAAACGGACCTTTTTATTGTCAGCGTTTTGTTTCTCGAAGTGATTTCGATTTAGTATTGCCTTTATAAATTTTATTGTAAAAGTTTTCAATTTTTTACCTTGCAAATTCAGTTTTACGTACCTTCTTGAAAATGTAGCTACGAAACGATTTGAAATCAATTGGTACCAAATAATTATCGTTGTAGTTTTAGAATGCTTACTGTAGATATCAGCTCATATTTAAAATAGTACCTAAATAACCATTCCTACAATTCAAAAACGTATTTTCCCGATATCTCATTCAGCAATAAAGCCGATAGGATTAAATTATTAATTATCCGATCACCGCCCAGGTTCACCGCTAGGGGTGGGAAAAAGAAAAAATAAATCTTGCTAATGAAATCGGAACGAGTCGAACTCGGTAGCGATTCGATTGCGACCGGTCGTGCGTGAAATCGTCATTATATCGCGTTGCTGTGTACGTGTGATACGCTATACGCTTTTGTTGGGGTTCTCATATTTCCTAACTTGATGCTTGATATGATGTAATTATAATTATAATCTGTAGAGGTCGCACTAGTTGAAAGAGAGCAGAAAACTATCTACTTGTAGTACTTAGCATACTGGTAAGTAATCCATATAATTTTAAGACATTTATTGTTTGGTGGACATTATTTGGTGTTCAAAATAGAGGTGCAATGGAGATTATGTTAATTAAGAAATATTAGAAATACCTAACTATTTAATAACACAAAAAAGACATAGAGAAGAATATAGTTACAACCAGACACAAGCCAATTTAGGTAGAAGAAACTATAAACTAATTTATAGTTTCAGTCCGTTTCGGGAATCGATTCTAGGGCTAAGCGTTAAATCACGGCTGCGGAAGGTCGAAACGATTATTTCTGTTGGCGACCGAAGTCTTGAAAATAACGATTACGAAGAATCTCATTGTTTTAAAGTGCAGAAAGTGTAGTTGACTATATTTTACTAATAAGTTAATGTTTGAATATTTGTTGCTCAATAACTATTACCTAAAACTATTATTAGTGGAATTGTTCTTTGCATAGATAGATTATACTTATTACAAAATAATTATAAAAACTTATTTAAACTAAGCTGTAATAAGTTTAAGTAAAACGTTTAATAAATAAATATAAAAATTTGGGGCGTAACGTAAATCATCTAGAGACATAAATGCGAAGCTGTGGGCGAAAACCTAGTCTTAAATATTTTTTGCTTTTTAATAACTTAGTTTTATTATTTTTTGTCCACTCTAATTACGTTTACAGGCTCCCTGTACTAGCTTCCTAACAATTCAATTAAACCAACTGCATTAATTAATGCACGCCTCACAAACAAATTGACGTCCTTTGACGACGCGGCTCTCCACTGAAAATCTACATCAAAGTAACATTGACCAAAACATGGATCGATTGATGCATTTAATTTCGTCTCCCCCCAGGCCAGACCTACCTATACGTAGGCGTAAAATATTTTGACCTTGACGGTTTGTATCCTAGCAACGCCATTGTACTCAGATCCCCTAGCTCAATCTAAAGATACCTATAGGGTGTCCTATAGGACGTGTAACATGAGTTATAAAAGCCGGAGTTGGTCGGACGTAGCAAAAACTTTGCCGGACAAATTGCTTTCGAACTACCTCAACGAGTTCAGATGTTAGAGGAATAGTTTGATTAAGGAGTAACTGCTTGTGTTATCCGTTAAAAGTTCTTCTAGGTATATTCTATACAACTATTCTAAGTAGTAACTCATTTTGACAAATCAGTATTTGGGTACCAACTATGTAAGCTTCACGTTAACACTCCGAAGTTTATTTCAAAGCATTTTTCCGAAATTGCTTAGGTACCTATAAGAAATAGTATTGCTGTTATCATATCCAAAATTAAATTTCTCCAGTCTTCGTACCGCTGTGGCCCCTGCCTGGCAACAGCATTGCGTCACCGGCCCCCCAGACCGACATAGACATATAGATGAATACTTTTAACACAACTCCATACAGACATACTGTATCTAGAGGTATAGGCACTGGGCAGATAATAATATCTGTATCATCAAAGGGTAGATGAAATAACTGGTAGACTTTTAATATCGGATATTTTTATTAAAACGCAGTTAAGTTGAAATCTTTCTGTGGAATTTGATTAACTGACTTAGAACTACATTTTGATTATATTTGAGCTTTTATACGGTTTACCTTGGTTAGTATATTTACCAGTATTGAACCATTGAAGTTGATTACAGACAATCTCAATTGCTTAACGAGATTGAGGCCTGTGCTCAATCAGTGGAAATTCATGTGCTCTCATGTTTTAAAATGGATTTTAAATTATTTATTTCGGTCATCCCATTTTTTGGAAAGACTAGGAATATTACCAATACTGTTTTAAAAATAACATTAAAAAATAATTTAAATATTGTTTTATATACAAAATTCCATCTGATAGTTGTATTTCTCGTAACCTCCTCACCTAGAGCACCACAGTTCATGTGTCAAAAAATAGTCAGTGACACAGTGAACTGATCTTCACGACATACTTACCCGCCAACCCTTACATTTTTGCCCCACACCCTCTGACATACTTGATGTTTCCCCTCCGTAATTACTTCCCCTAACCCACCCCATAGGGCTATAGTACTAGATTTAAATCTAGGTATAGGGCATGTACAATGGGATTTGCAAAGGGGGAGTTGGCGTCAGTGTGCTATGGATACCAGTCTGCATATGTAGCTAGGTTTATACAGACTCTTGCAGTTTGTTTTAAAAGCTTACATAGGATTTCGCGGATTTTGAAAACTACCTAGACATTCAGACTTTAAAAGCTTCTTTCTTTCTAAATATTAGAAAGGTAGACAAGTTACGTAAATATTGCGTAATTTTGCAAAGTCACTGATTAATTCTCATTCAAACAGCACTCGGTGAGTTTTAATGAATAACTTAGTCAACCGAACATAATGAACGCACTCCAAAAAGAGTGTCTATTAAAAGGAATTGAACATCTAGTCTAAAATTAACTTTTACCAAAGTTTACCCTCAAAATAATTACGAGTCCACCGCAATTATCACCGCAAAATCAAACTTTCCTTTGATCGTTATCTTTAATTCTTCACCTTGATTTTAAACTCTATTGCATAAGTAATAGACCTGAATATTGATAGTTAATTGGAAGCAAAACAATTTTACGAGGACAAAATTTACTCACGAAGGCGTGTACAAAAGTTGGTGCTACTGCCCTTTTTGTAGGACCAAAGGGATCCCCGATGTTTGTAATTATTTACCAATTTTCACAAAGTTTCCAAATAACTCCTGACTATAATTGGAATTCATTTAAATTGATAATATTCAGATTCAATGTAAATTCAAGTCACTGCATTTTCAAGGGTGAGTACTTAATATTATCAGGCACCGAATTTGTCTGTTAATTTTTTACAAAGGAAGCTCGTCGCCAAAACGAATTATTACGTATGAAAAAATACTCTAGTGCTTTAAAATTACGGCTGCTTATTTCAGATACTAATGCAAAGATATTACGGAAATCTGGAGAGCTTTTGATATTTTATACACTTTAATCTTCTACCTACTTCAGACGATCCGTCTGAGATATCTTCTATTCTGATATTACGGAGTTTTAATACTTTTAGCTCGCAGACTACCACAAATATAAAGATACTAAATATAATATTTTGGTTAACTTACTTTCACTTTAATTTTACCCAAATAAATAAATAAATAAATGATTTCAATTGAACACTGTTTTCATAACAATTATATTTTCTTTCTTTACTTAATGCTCTTCAAATTTCAGCGATTCCCCTAAACACATAAGTAGATAGTAACTTGTTACCCACAACAGTGATCCATCATCTGCAGATTTATCCTCATACTGTTATCTTTTACGGTTGTCATCGCTTCATATTTTGAATAAGCCATGAAATGAAGACGTCACACGCCTGGGCTTCTGCCCTGCCTATCAATCACTGATCGGAATCTACACCCTACAAAAAATATATTACCAAAATACAAAGACTGATGAATAGATACAGTTCTGCAAAAGTTGTAGAGTGTAACATTTTTGAAGGAGTTTGTCAAATCTTATCGCTTCGTTGGCTCAGCAGAGCGAGTAATAGCTATTTACCTGCTGCCAACCCATGTTCGAGGAATTATCTTTCCCATTCGATTTTGGATTCTTTTTATACGATATACCAGGATTAACTGGGGCAAAGTATTTGGTGCAGATATGATAGGGGCCAATCTGAGCTGATTTTTAAAAATCCTTTTCAAGAGATAGAAGATTATAGCGACCCGTAACAAATAAGTGGGGTCGCGAATAAAATATGCTCAGAATGTTTCATGTACACACCCAGTTGTGGTTTTAACACTCGGGAACACGCTGTTAAATATTCTAACACCATACACGGACAGCCATTACTTTCAGGCTCTAATTTCCCGCCCGAATAAAATACTACACTGTTAAGTTATCAACAAGACTGGACCTCACATATAATGGGTCCCAAAGGCCCTTTCCTTTAATGGCGACGGACTCGTAAATTGAACGAAAATAATTAAAATCGTCGGTCCATGCCGACCAAAACACGGCCATTAGGAAAGAGTGGATTTCGATGGCATAAAAGGGGTTCGATAAATAAACCTAGTCGCTTGTACCCGGTTTAATTGCTAGTGCAATCTCTATAATTCGCTTTTCATCGGTTTATTGCTGTCACATTAGGGTGTGATTTGTTTAGTTCTAGTAAAGATTCCTATGATATGTATCCTAGAACAAATAAGTTTGTAGTATATAGCAACTAGGAAATACTTAGAGAAGTATTTGTCTTAATTAGTTTAACCTATATTTCTTTATAACACAGTTATAAAATCAATAAACAAGAATATAATTAATTAACACATAATCGCAGTCTCTGGGTGCCACATGCTTTCCTAAAAGACGAAATAATCAAAATCGACAATTCTTACTTCGCCTTCTCTCATCTAGTATGTATTGTTATATGAACAAAAAAGTGCTGATAGTTAAATAAACCTACAAAAATCCAAACATTATGTAGTTATTTTAAAAGAGATTCCTTTATATCTATCTGACAATCTGTAAACTTTTAAACAACTGAAAAACACTATCAACATATCCCAATACCAAATCATTTCTAAAAGCGACAGATGTGTTTTACACGGCAACATTTAGTGAATTGGAGTGAGCGCAGTGACCACAGGCTCCGTCGTAAACCATCGCCGTTGCTCGCCACTCAGCGAGATTAAATTTGAATGTAGTTATAAAGAAGGATGGCTTGTGTTCGGTGTATAGATGTGAGAGATTTGATGGATTTTAGCGGTAATAGGTTTTTGTTTTATACTGCAAACTTTTATAAATAGAAATTGGTGGGTAAAAATATTTAATATTTATGTTCTTGCATTTATTTACTATTTGGTAGAAATGAAATATACCGCAACAAAGAGTGAGCTACATTAGCTAATTTTAGTCATGACAGTTGCAACAAAAGATTTTTTTGAGCTTTTTTAATATGGCTATTTATATTTATCACGAAATTTCTTAAAATTATTCAAACCTTACCTTACCCGGCAAAAGATGCGCATGGATAAGACAGGAACCCTTCTAGTTTTTTCTACTGATTATAACAATTAAATATAATACTGATTATAATAAACTAGCGACCCACCCACGCTTCGCAATGGTGTAATTTTGGCCGACTTGCTCACGAAACATTGATTTTTGGCTAACTTTAAAAAACTTTTTCCAATTGTTCTTTATTTACAAATTTAAATGAAAAAAATACCTAAAAGATGATGAAAACCGCATTAAAATCCCTCAACTGGTTTAGGAGGAGTTAGCGGCCAAACATACAAACAGACAAAATTAGCGACTTGGATTTATCCTATGTAATGATAATAATTTTTATAGACTAGTTCTATATAGTCATCCTACTTACACGATAAGAAAGAAATAGTTACCATGTGATCTTATCCTTACCTTGAAAAAATGCGCCTGACCGTTTCTGTTAAAAACTAAACAGCTGTAAGTACACCGGAACAGACTAAATCACGTGATTTTACATCCAACTTTTTTTTTTTAGTACTAGTTTCTCTCTGACGTTGTCAGAGCTAAAAAAACGTCCAACCTTTGAATGGTCCGTATAAATAAACATTGTAGAAAATCTATACTTAGGTACAAATAGTTCCACCGGACATTGACCAAATGAATGCGACCGCTTTCGCAAACAACCAAAACTGAAACAATAAAAAAATATTTAGCAAACAAACATTAATATTAACGTTATGCTTTTGTTAATTCTCATTTTTTCAGAATTCGGTATTACGAGGTTACACAATGGAGACCATAAATTTTGCGTAAAGTAGTTTTCGACTGTTAATACAAAAGAGACGGAGAATTAATTTGTTTTTCTTACAATAGCCTGTCTAGACAATTGCAGATAAATCATGTTTCACTTAGGTCGTGTAGGCGGTAATGGGCAAGTGCGAAAATTCATTCGAATGTGATTTGGTTTTGTATCGCCAGAGGTGACCTAACCTTACATAAAATCGATTAAACTATTTTCGTACCTATTTCATAAATCAAAGTATTGATTTCTTTATTGTAAAAAAATAAACTTATTGCCTTGTTGCGTAACACATTGGGCAAAAAGCAATCAGAAACATCAGTATTTTGAAAATTTTTCCATGTAACAAAAGAACACTTAAAATTTTACATTATAAATAGGGGAGCGAGGGGCTTGTTGTAACAGTTTTCAGTAAAACTAGTATATCTTGAGATCTATTGATTCAATTTCTACTAAATAAAGATTGATGGATACTGTAACTCTTCCTCTAACAAATCAAGTAAAAATAATATCATAATTATTGGTCATTATTTAACAATCAATTATTTTCTAAAAGAAGTGCGGTGTTACAACTTACCTCGTGCTTGGGGCAAGTTGTAACGTCTACCGGGGCAAGTAGTAACGACAATAAAAAACGACATTAATACCTCTAATCATTCTTTCTTTATTTATTTTTAACAAAATTGACATCTTTCCAAAGTAAGTATTATGTAATTCTTATCAAAAATCAACTCAAATACACTTTTTTGTAATCAACACTTAAAAATTAAGTAATTAAGAGTTTTATTAAGTTAAACACTACTTATAATCATAATAGCACTTTTAAATCACAGTAAGTAATTAAATTATTTATTTCTAATACACTCTATCCAATCTTTTTTGTTTGTATTTGTGTAAGCTTCACCACATACCAGACAATGCATGGTGTAAGATGTTACAACAAGCCCCGGGATTTTGTTACAACTAACCCCATGGTATGATTTTTAACATTTATCAAGATAACTTATTAAACAATTTAGCAATCATAAAAACTGTTACACAATATCAGAGATAGATAAATTTGAATGTAAATAAGATGTAGAAAATTTGAAAATAGGCAATATTAAAAACACAAACCAAAATTTTACGACAGTACAATTTTATATCACTTGGCAGAAATGAAGGGAATGATCACATTTGCTCACTGCGCCAACCGGCGGAACACTGGCTATGGCAATATGATGTGGTGCGGTTTATGGGTTAAATCGAGTCAAAGATATACGTTAATAGTGTTGAAGATCCTGGTGAAAAGAGCCTGTTACTACTTACCCCTGTAACAACAAGCCCCTCGCTCCCCTACAAAATTTTAAAATTTTAACGATAACTGCAAGAAAACTGACATTAAACATTTTTTCTAAATATTATTTATTGACTATTAATTTCAAACTATATACACACATACTCAAAAAATAACTGTGTAAACACAATTTAAACCGAAATAGGTAGGCACTTAAAAAAGTCATAGACATATAAATTATAACATGCGACATCGGAGTATTCGTTTTATCTGTCCACGGTTCGTTTATTTTACAGCCAAAGTTGGGTCACATTTTCAGGGAGGGTCGCCGAAAAAAAACTTTATTCTACACTTATAAATACTGGCCGTCGAGAATTACTTTCATTTGTTTTAAATTAAAATGTTATTTTGTACTTTTGTGGCTGTCGAATAATAAAACAAAAGAACATTTTAGCAGGTAGGTAGAGTAAGGTGTTTAAGTAAGAATTTTCATAAAGTTTTAAGCAAAGCTTTCAAAATCCAATTTATTCTGATTTGCAATAACTACCCCCCATTAACACTATGTTGCGGCGTAAATTATAATTAATATTCGTCATTAACCGACCTCGATGGCAGTTTTACGTTTTATTAAAGGGTTGTTAAATTTAACGATCACTTAGGAGTTTCTTAATTAAAAACGTTTGTTGAATAATCATGACTATGACGTTTTAATACTTTCTTGTTAATATGTCGGGAAAATATTAAATATCGTGTCTTAATGGCTGGTATTTTCTTATTAACGTCCAACATGTTCTTTCTTCAACGTGGACCAGCTCATTTTGATGCTTTATCTTACAATTTTATTCCATTGTATTAATACTTAAAATTTTGAGATATGACAATACATCAACCATGTTATATGTACTGTTAACTTATTATTAAAATATATTTTTAACTACCAAGTTTTCTACGCTTTAAAAACATTTGTTTTTTTTATAATATTCATTTTATAAATTAAATGTCATTAATTCAATGAATTCTTAGTATTTACCAAGATATACGTGTTCAAGTAAAACAAAGCTAATATCAAAACCAGTTGGTTAGCAACAAACTTTAGTATTAAACATCATATTTTCTGTAAGATTTAATACTCAGAGGTCTTTGTTCAGATATTGTCCTGCCCGTGAAAGATGTGTCTAAGGTTTATAAACCTACAATTATACAGGGTGATTCATAAGCGCTTTTCCACCCGAAGCGTATATACTTTAAACAATGGGCAGAACCTACTTTTAATAACCAGTGACATATTTTTTTTTTGTAATAATTTACTGAATTTTTCGAATGATCTTTTTCTAAAGATTTATTGATTAGAAGGCAAAATATCATTATCATACGATCTTAATCATTTTGCAGTTTGCAGATTCCCATGTAGGACGAGGCGAATTTATTATTTTAATTCCGAACCACCAAACAATCACGTTGTATAAGGATACGATTAATAGGGTGCGTTTCATTAATATATTCTTTTCAATAACTAATATGATATGTGCGACGATTATGCAGTTTTATATGTTAAAAGAGGGTTGTCGAAACTCGCCGCACTTGCAAGATATTATTAAGTGTATTATAATTGAATCGATGGCGCTACATTCTTTCTCAATGATACTCGTACCTAATAATAATCTAAATAATAATGACTAGTGGCTGCCCACGACTCCGTTCGCGAGGAAAGTCGGTTTCCCGTGGGAATGAGAAGTTCTAAGTTTTTGTTGCGTTATAAAATTGATAGTAACACAAAGCATTCGTAATTAAAACGAAGAGATTGTTCCTCAGGACATCACTTTGCTTAAAAAAATAGCATGTAGCAACTATTTATAAGCACTATCAATAAAATTGTAATTTCCTTCATTTTACAACCCCATCAAACAAGAGTCCAAATGTTTTTATTAATCTTTTACACTGACATTAAAAGGGGTCTATCCTCAACAATTCGAAATGTTGTCGAAATTGTGCTCTTACTTCCACTACCGGATGCCATCTAGCAAAGTATCTTTTGATGGTCGTAAAAACAGCCCTTAACGATTTGGACCTTATTTGGTTCTATTTTGGTCCACTGTCCATTTAAAAAAATAAATTGATGTAAATAAAAAATCATATTTTTTAATGAGTTAAAAGAGTTCTGAAGAACTCATTTATGTACCTTTTTATTAAAACACGGTATACCGTAGAAAAAATAAGACATAATTATTAAATAATTAATAACTTAATTAAATAATTTTAATTTAATTCCACCACAATTTTTGTATACCTACAGTGTAAGATCACACAATCACAGCAGCCGGCAAAAACCGGATTGATCCGGTCGAAAGTGGAACCATCTCGTTTCCTCCGCCCACCGCTAGTATTCGCAGGTTTTATGCCCTGTTCCATCTTAACCCCAATAATAAAATGGCAGTAGTAAATAGATAATAAGGGAGGAGGAGGTTCTAAGCAGACGTCGTTAAAGGCGCCACCGCTTACACTGCTTATTGAAAACTAAAGTTATGTGAACAGATTTACCACCAGTTTCTAAAAAGACATTTATTTGTAGACTCAGTAAATTCATTTGCTTTCAGAAACCTTTTGAGTAGACCGGAGTTTGATCTTTTGTAACTTACATTTTTCGTATAAATATTTGTTTTTTTCTACAATAATTAAATTGTCTAAATCGTATGTATATTCTTCATACTAAAATTAAGTTTCGAATGTAACTAAAAATGTCTTTAAAAGAAGCTCACAAAAACAAATAATCCAAAAAAGCTATTTACTTTTGTATTACTCTACGAAGATTTCATTTTATTTCTATTGATAAAGAAAGAGTTTTGTTGTATCAAAGGATAAAGACATATACAAAGTATTGAAACAAACTGAACATTGTTCCCAAAGTCTCCAAAGATTCCATAATCTCATATAAAAGCAACAAGTCTGCGAACATCGACAACCTCACGTATAGTTTGATTGAAGTGTCTGAGCTTAATCGACTTAAGGACCCTATTACGGGCGCGTACGATATTCGAGATTATCCTCGAAGTCTAAGAAGTTTCGTTTTCGTCTATGAACAATGAACGGTAAATGTAACTTGATTATTTTTGTACTAAGTATCATGTTTGTGGCGATTCAGCGATGTTAAGTTATAGTTTGGTATATCATGTTAGTTTGCCTTTGGCCTTAACAGTTCAAAATTTTTTAATATCTTTAAAAAAGGAAGACATTATTTTGGAAACAGCATAAATTTTTCTACGAGTACGTTGTTGCCATGGTTTTAATTTAATGTTATTTAATAATAATAATATAAAGCTTGAATATTATAGGTAATTTTAATCACCAACTTACTATCACTAGTTGCCAAATTGTCAACAAAAGCGTTAACAATCTGCGAAAGTCATTCATAATGCCGATAAAATGGTGACTGGATTATCACAATGCGCGGCGCGTAGCAGGTAATCGAGTTAGTGGCGGTCCGTTCGTTGCTGATTACAGTACGTACTACACGTAGTTAGGTTGTACCTATACTACCTATAGGGCAGTACCTAAAAGGTGAATGTTAAGAAGAAATATGGTACTGGAAGTGGCAAATGACTTGCAAGTTTAAAAAATTTGGACATTGCTGGCGTTTTAAGCATTCGGAATGAGCAGTTTATGTTATTTTTTGGTTATGAACTATTTAAGGTATATTAATGATTTATTCATGTCTAAAAATAACAAAACGAATGAAACATTAACTAGGTTTGCATGTATTCCAAAATTGCGAGGCGTGAAACCGCGCATAAAAAATTGCCTATAATTTTTATGACTTGACAATCCGCAATAACAATGACGGTATAAAACAAATAAAAGCAAAATATAAATCATAGAATAACAATAATATTTTTATCATACTCAATGAAAAGGACTACTGCCACTTCCATTAATTTTATGTAAAGGTGTCGATGAGTCAGCAGTTTTGCGCGATCGAGATAATTCGAACGTCTGCAGAATAGTCGCCTGGAGATTCTTGCTTCGTGTAATAGATAAGTTGGATTAATAATGGAGTTAGTTAGTACTTGTTAATTGTTTTATTGAGCATATAAGTTTTTAATAGATTGCAGTCACATATTAGGTAGATACCGTTTGAAGTATTGTACGCATACATCTAATATACCTACCCCTTATGTCTAACAATGTTTTTCTATTCTTCGCTGAATCTTTATACCCTCCGTGTTAAATCGCTAAAAGTGAGAGTACCTAGACTAGGTAAAACTAACGAAATAGATTCTTAGAGACATTTGATTTTATTGGGTTTTGAACTATCAAAGGCCTCTCTTCAAAGAAAACCTCCAATCAAAGGAAGTATAGTAGGTAAGGACTCACTGATTTAATTATACATTTCTTTTTTGAACCACAATATTAAATGTTTCTTCACTTATTGCTAAAATTGTCTGTATAATATTAAGTGTAATTTTAGGTAAAGATTAAGTTAAAAGCACACAACACCCACTTGAAAGAAGGCAACACACGGCAATGGTCATATTATTGTAGTAATGTACCACGCGAAAAAATGAGTTGATTCATTCATACATTGAACCTTGAGTTGGTTACTATCAAAAAAATATAGCGAAAAATGTTTCTTTTTTTGTATGAAAATTGGTAATAGCAATAATATAACATAATGCATTTCCATTACGGCGAAGTTTCCGAGTAGTGTCGGCAACAAATAAATAAATCCTTGCAATAGTGGATGTCACTGAGATTAATGCGACGTCAATCCACCGCCATTTGTT
Source organism: Emmelina monodactyla (assembly GCA_916618145.1). NCBI lineage: Eukaryota > Metazoa > Arthropoda > Insecta > Lepidoptera > Pterophoridae > Emmelina > Emmelina monodactyla. The sequence continues at coordinate 3,731,972 of OU745300.1, forward strand.
GAGATCTCTTCGAAACATAACTGGGAGTGAGACACACAGCTTTCCAGAATAACGATCTTTGAGAATGATGTTTTTTTTTATTTGGTTACAAGCTTTATCGTATACTTATTAATTATTCATTTCGCTTTAAATATTTATTTTCATGAGAAGTTGTAAAGCATACGCAGAACCTTATTTTGATAAAATAGAAACGTAGAAAGAAAATCGCAGACTTTTTGTGTAGCTTAATGTAGTTAAAATTTTGCAATAGATATTATAGTTTTATAACAAACCATTTTATAAACAAGTTAATACATTATTTTGACTTATAAATGCATTTAAACTAAGATAGCACACAAAAAAATCAACAATAATGAATGTAAATCTAACAACAAAACCATTTTCATTACACCTAATCAATCTTGTGTTTAATAAAATACTAGTTTGTAATCCATTATTACTGTGTGTCACCAAGAAAAGTGCAAAAACAAGGGACGGAACAAAAACTTAATGACAACCGGACAATGATAGAGATTTGAAACGGTTGTCGGCTGCGCGACGTGATGTGAGCCGTAATCCGCAAGTTTCTATAAACATTGGGAAAGAATAAGAACCATTATTTCTCGACAGCTAGACAAGGGAAGATTTGATGGGAAATAATTAGAAGGACTTATTGTTCAGAGACTGTGACGTCACCAGGCTGGATAGGCAGTGATTAATAGAAGGATAATGTGGACACGATTGCGGCTAAAAGCTTAGATTAGCAAAGTTTTAATGAAGGGATTATAGTTAGCTGAAGATGGAACTTCGCAGTTATATCAAGGTTTTGTTAGAAAAGTAATCTATTATTAGTGTCTAACTAAAACTTTTGTTCTAAGCCTGTAAGAATAAAATGTTAAGTCGTATATTTTTGCTTAAAGCTAAGTTTTAACAAAAGGTTTTTCAATTGACTAAAAATTGAAGATAAAATAAGCTTCTCTCAATGGTATTTAACATTTGAAATCTTTTACTTTTGTACCACTTAAAGTATCCTCCCATCTTTCAATATACTTATCACAAACCTAAATCAGAGTTCTTCAACTGAATCAAATCAGACAATCAAGTGGAAAAATCCGTGTCTGCAATACAAACAATCAACTCGAGTTACGTGTGCCGAATTGAGTCGCGAACTGACGACATGGGGCCTAAATGGGACTCAAAATGGAGACTCAATGGGACCCGAGTAGTCCCGAATTGACCCGAACAGTCCTCACTTATTTTATCTCCACTCCAATCCCGACTCCCATGAGAGCGCTCTTATTTGTTTTAAAGCTTTATTACTAAGTAATGTGTACATAGGTCAACCCTCTAAAAATTTCCCGTTTGCAGTATTGACCAATATCTTTAATGTAGATGGTACGTGTTATACTCGGCGGTTGTGTGTTTAGGTTTATTTCCCTCTGATGATGAGGTGGTTTAGTTTTCTCATTTAATTTTGGATTTTACTTTGAGGTTGGTAAATAAGATTATAAATGATTACAAATAAACTTTTTGTAATTACTCAATTCAATCAAAGATTCGCTGGATGTTTATTTATTCATCTAAAATTCGATGGCAGTCATTTCGAGTACCAGGGCCTAATAAATAAGCAGGAGTGCTAAATTGGGTCCCTGTTGTCCAAAGTTTAATGTTTTCTAAATTCGAACAGCTCAAATACAAAAAAACTTGTCCGTTTCGACCGCGAGGGTTGAGTTAACCCTTAAAGGGTGTCAATTTTTGAAAGATTGTACCGCGTCATGAATATTATATGAACGAGGTTAAAACCTTTTCACACTGGACACATTGTTAAATTAAAATAGTTTTTTTTTCCTTTTTTTTAATGTTAATCTACTTTTCACAGAACTAATATAATTTAACAGTAATATTTAAGAATCGAACGCCTAGAACAAACAATTGTATTTTATTAGATTAAATCAATTATTTACACATAAATTTACTTCAAAACTTAAAAAATATTAGGTAATAATTCGGTAAATAATAAAATAAGAATGTATGAGGTCTTCTGATATTTAGTTTACATAGTAGGTTGGTACCTATAGAATAAAATTAATCGACTTTATAATTGTTTTTTTAATTACAAGAATGCCTAATAAATTCCATAAAATGATCTCTTTATTGTTAAATCTTCGTGTTAATGCGAAGAGACCTTTAGCTGCGTACCCCAATAGACTGATATAGTCGAATTTGCGATAATTCGACACCGGTCGTTTGAATGCTGTCATCCTACGTCACTTTACTTGGAGTTCCCTTTGTTCACTTGTAACTTACGTGGTGTCAACGGGTCGAGGTCTTTGAACCGAAAATACAAGATTTGTAATAAAATAAAACATTGAAAACAAAGTAGGCATATTACGGGATGTTTTCCTCAGAATTGTAGACGGTGTTGCAAACTCATTATTTGTTTTTTTCAATATTATTTTGCCACAACAATGTGTTTATTTTCCCGAACAAGTACCTTATATACTGTAAATCATAGTTCCAAAGTTTAACATTGTCGATAAAATTGGCGAAAACTATCATAAATATTATCATATTTTCGAGTGAGCAGTCCTATATCGTCTCGCTTGAAATCGGAAATCGTAAACGAAACTTTTCTCCACTGTCGCCGTCGACGTGGAATATTTCAAATACAGGAAATATAGCTGATTTATTCGATTTGTTTTGCTACGTTACTTTATTATTACTCAATATTTCAGAACCAATATACTTAATAGAGAATGGTAACAGAAAACAGAACCTCCAACTTTGATGATGTGAATAAGTAATAATAACAATTATGATTTCAATTGAATCATGGTGCAAGGGAAGAAATGCGTTCCTCCATATCGCCCGAAGAATGTTGTAAGAAACAGCTTAATGCTATAACTAGTCGCCGCCCGCGACTCCGTTCGCGTAGAAGTCGGTTTCCCGTGGAAATGCGAAGTTTTCCCGCGGTAAAAAGTACTCTGATATATAACTGATATATAACCTATATTACTGTAAAGTTTCTTCAAAATCCGTTCAGTAGTTTTACGTAAAAGAGTAACAAACATCCATACATCCATACATACTCACAAACATTCTCGTTTATAATATTAGTAGGATAACTAGAGTCATAAATAAATGTCACTAGACATTTACAAAAAAAATAGACTTTTGACTTAGGAAGAGTTCGTCCAAAGCGGGTTCTTGACTTTTATTAAATTAATCTAGAAACGCGGTAGCGTGTCAAGCTAATTTCAGGCTGACAGCTTAGACTCTTCAAGTTTTAGAATGAACAAAACAATTGCCAATTTATTCTTACAAAATTCCCAATACTTAAAATATTAACAATCACTACAATTTATATTTTAGATGCTTACCTACATTGCTAATTTCCATTTGTGTAAACATATTTTCATTTTTAATCAATAGCCAAACCAATTTAAACAATGAATAAATGTTTGTAATGGAAACTCAAAAATATTTTTTGCAATACCTATAGTCAATAAAAAACGTAAATTCCATTTTTTTACCATGTGTTAAAAAAAAACTACTTCAAGTTAGAGTAGGTAATACATTAAGGTTAAAGAGATATCTGTGTATGACCCCTTGAACTTACTTAACAAGTATATGCTAATATTATTTTTACTCAGGTTTTAGTACTAATTAGGCAAACCTTGTAAATTTACCATTAGAAACTGAATAACACATCATACCAATTCACATTACGGTTGTCTGACAAAGGCGGTCTTTACAGACAAATATCTTTTTTTAAATAGTTAAAACAATTTGTATGACAATTTTTGAAAATACTATTTACTTGGGAGTTACTTTAACGCATAAAAGCCAAATCAATTTGTATCGGCTCAAATCGTATTTTTCTTATAAAAACTAATATTGAACTTGAGCCCGAAACGCCTTAACAGAAATATTTCTTAGTTTTCTGCATGGTTTTCCCGTTTTAATGATCATTTAATTTTAAAACAAGTGTTATTTATGCCGAAAAGTTTTTTTGGACGCAATAGTATTATTTTTCGTTTTTGGTTTTCCATTCATTTATTTCCAACAGCATCAAGAAAAAAGACATAAGTGTTGATCATTTAAAATGTCGTCAACTTCTTTAAAGTGCCAACGTGTAATGGTTGCAATGATTATTTTATAGGTTTTCATGAGTAAAACAAAAAAAAACGTTTTTTTTGTAAAGGCCAATTCATTTGTGCCTAAACCGGGAAGTCGAAGTAAAACAAAATTATAAATTTAAAAACAATTTCAGCAGTTTTAAAAAAGCTACTGCTAAGGTTGTTATAATTAATGTGTAAAAAACAATGATAATATATTTTTGAAAGGTGAAATACAAGAAAATTTAAATACGGTATTATTATTTTGTTTGAATAAAAAGGTTGACGATGCACATGCAAAGGATCACGATGCATTGTAACAACTAAAAATATACCTTCTGATCCTTTCACTTAAGATGAATCCAAAGCATTTATTTTATACCCTCTTAAAATCATTATAGGTACTACGTCTTTAATCCGACATCATCATTTATGTATACAATAAAAACGCCCAAAAGTGATGCTCAAGAGTGCTCATTGAAGCAATCTCTGAAAGTCTTAAGTACACGAGCTCAGGACGTATTAACGAATAAATAATTCAGAATAATTTCACCGTATTATGTCATTACGGTGTTACATTTCAAAAGAGTATTTACACAAAAGAATGGGGAATCAAAAATTATAATTATATGCAAATCCGAGACTGTCAGAGGTTAACACAGGAAAAAGCGTAAAAGGAACTTTTTTTTATAAAGAGTAAAAAAAAAGATCTTATGAATGAAGAAGAAATGTTTTAAAATATATTCTGGCCTTTGATTTTATTCTTAGTTTAACTTCAGAACAACTTAAATTTATATTTATTCAGTTTGACTCCTAACTTCTTAGACATAACTACTTATTCAAATAAAACCTTTGTTTCGCAGGACTCTCGCGTAGAATCACAGAAAATTCGATTGTACAACTTCGTGTGTCAACTTGTAACAAATAAACAAAACTAATTCGAATTTAGTTTGTGAAAACATCAGATACGATGCTAAAGTTGTAAGTCTTGTCGGTTTTTTGCGCAATTTTGGGTCTTACGGCTATAGTTTTAAAGACTATAGGCGTTTTTTATAGGAAGGTACCAGGACATCATAGAGTGTAACATATGCAGTGCAGGTAAGGGTTGGTCCTAACGAAGAGATGCCGTCTTCAGAATACTTGATGTCCTCAAGTCCGTAGTCCGTAACTTGTTTACGTATTGAAACAACACAACAAATCTAAGTTACCTCGTTTTTCAGATATCGAAGTATTTTGTGTTGAAAATTTAAAAAACAAAGATTTAATTTAATTTAAAACTTTTTTTTTTAAAGCTAAATCGTCATCCAAGTATATTTGTGAGTGAAGAAATCATAGAAGAATAAGGTTAAAAAATTAGAAACAAAAAAAAAAGATTTCGTTTTTTAATAAACCTATTAAACATACCTATTGTAAAATTTTATCGTCATCTAATACTTATTGTCACAGCATTTCATAACTTTGTTTTGTCCAGTTTTGTCACTGACTCTTTTCAGTATAACAACCTCCATCAAGTTTGTGACTATTTATAATCTTCGCCATTTGTATTTCTTTGGCAGTGATATCTTTATCATCCCATCCCCAAATATGTTTCTCACTATCCGGTCCATCGATTAACTCTTCTAAGTTACTATTATTGAAATCCTTATTCTTTTCCCCCCACAAATCAGTGCCGTCTCCAGTCCTTTCCTGCCTCAGTTTTACTATTTCAGGCTTGACTGTCTTCATGTCGTATGCCCATCCGATTTTGGCGAAAAAGTCTATGAACAATGTGGTCAAGTTGAGTTTGTTGTTTCCTAGTTCTGCCGTGCGGTAGTCCCAGGGGAAGACGTGATGGTAGTTGTGAAAGCCTTCTCCGCCAGCTACTATTGATACTGTTATGTTTTGAGCTGGTAGCAGTGATTTCTCATAAGGTTTATATCCCCACATATGGGCTGCGCTGTTGACTAAGAATGTGACATTGAGGTTGATGATATACCGCATGATGGCGAGATGCCATGCGCAGGATAGACTCTCTCCCCAAAAGTACATTGGTATTAATGTCGGCAGGACAAAGCATACAAGCCCAAAGCATGCAACGGCATATCTGTAATTTAATAATTCTCTCGTTCATACATGACTAAATAATTGAAACGTTACATGCTATTTCTAAGGCTTTAATAAATAGTAAAGCTAAAAAGCTTATCAGTTTGCAAAATTAGTGAAGAACTTAGGTTAAGTCTTCAGAATCGATGTTACGTGAAAGGCTTGCATCGTTAGGTTTTTTTAATTACAGAAACACACATAGAACTGCAGAGAAAAATCAACCTTGTTGCACGATGACATGTAAAATAACTTACACAGTAATGTATAATCAAATTACAGACATCTTATTCAACGTTACCAATTATGGTTAATGCCTGGTTAAAATTAACAAGTAACTTATCTATTATCCAGATTATTGTTAACGCCTGATGCAAATTAATACGTAACTTATCAATTATCCACTTACTTTTTCTGGAACCGCAATAGAGGGTTACTGTAAATATCGCTCATATCTATCGTCTTTCCTTTCTCCCTTACTTCTGGATGTTTCTTTACTAACAACCATCCTACGTGAGAATAGAAGAATCCTCTAGAAGCATTGTGAGGATCAGCGTCGGTGTCACTGTATTTATGATGGAGCCTGTGATCTCTTATCCAATGTATGGCTGAATTTTGGAATGCCAAAGTGTTGAAGAATATTAGGATACACTGCAAAGGCAGGTTAGCCTTGAAAGATTTGTGTGCCCATAACCTGTGTGCACCAGCCGTGACACCAATAACTGCTGCCCAGTATATTGGTATCTCTGAAAATAAAATCAATAATTACTCTACAATGTTAAAGTGTACTAAACATGGTTCAAGTAACCGATTCGGATTAGCAATTTAAGATAGCATATGGGTTACTATCACAAAACGCAAAATTGTACATAGGTACATATTTTAAATACTTACGGAATAGTATAGTGGCCCATTGAGCTTTTGTAAAACATAAGTATAAACCATATACAGCAGCTAGATGCCCATACGCGAATGTTAGGAAATTTATATAAATATATTCAAATTTTCTAGGCGTTGCTGTACCTGCGCTCATTTTTAATAAGATTTGCCTATTTTGCAGAACCCTAGAATAAAGAAATACATTTAATTATAAATAGAAATTATTGTTGATTTTACAATATTAATATAAGTTAAACAATATTAAACACGGTATAAAATTAATTTTATTTATACACTTGTTAAGTTTATATACAGTGGACGAATATTATTTTATATCAACAATAAAAAATACGTTTAGTTAATTTTTAAGCATTCAAAAAAGGCAAATAAAACTAAACTCCATACGTTTTTTTTGGTCGGACGCCACACCGTAAATCACTTACTTATATGGTACTTATAAGAAAAAGGACAGGTAAAAAAGAACAATATATCTTACTAAATTTAGCCCAAATTAATGTAAGATGGACAAAAATTATTGTGGCCTAGCCTAAACATGAAAAAAAAATCCGTGAAGTGTATTTTTTTCGAATACTCAATTAATATTAATTACGTAATTATTTCAACAAGGTTCATAAGTTCCTGTGACGATGGTCCTGGAAGTGTCTTATAATGTCATCTTTTTACGAATCATTATTTAAAATGATAGCTGAAAATTAACGCGGATATGACGTGTGGCGATTACCTAAATTCGCGGTCACTTTAATAAGAGGCTACTTTAAGTATCAAACAGACGACCATAAACAGTTTAAATTTTAAGTAATTTTATCCTTATAGGTAGGAACGGAACGGAACTTAAAAAACGGAATAAGTAAATATGTATTGTTAAAAGTTTTTTTTTTCATTATTAACATTCAATATTGCATATTCATAGCATTATTTATGTGAGTAATAAGTTAATTATACGTATATTTAAGAATAAGCATATTTTTGTTGATCAATAGAAAGCAAGCGACTTTAATGTTTTCAGATTTTTAAAAGGTATCAATAATATGTGTGAATAATTTTTTTGTTAATATGTTTCCAAGGTACAGTATTGTAAATAAATCATCTTTTTGCGTAATTCTTTGTAATTTATCACCTTTTTTTCTTATTTCCAAAAAGTAATTAGAATAGGTAGCTATATCTAAATCATTAGAGCTAACTTAAATCTAAATTTTGAATCCTCTTGACATCTTCTTCTATCTAATTATTCCATATTAAAAAAAACTGTTTTAAAAAATGATATTTACTTTTTTATTAAATAATGATTATCAATTATGATTACTTTCAAAAAAAAAGTACGGACAAAGTTACCAATTATAATAGTCTAAAAAATATAACTTGTAACTTTTCCTTTTTTTCCATAAAAGATAACCACAGTTCAGTAACAGTACCTTTACAAAATTACATAATATTTCCTTTATCTATAATACTTACTATGTTATGGCACAGTAACACCAAAAAACATTAAACCAATTGGAAATCAAAAACTATTTGTCACTTAAACAAAAGCACAGTTAAAAAAAAAACAAAAGTCGATGTTTAATATCTGCGACCGGTCGCTATGCCACATAGTCGTTTAAAGGAAAAAGTTTAAATAGTAGGTTAATATTACGCCTCATTTACACACACAAGCACACTACACTACTACTTGTAAACATTTTTTTAAAGAAAACGTTTCAGGGCTTACCATATCACTGAACGACGACACAGCGTTTTCAAACAACACATCGGTAAGTAAAACTACGCTTTTTGCCGGGCAATAACTATGATAATAAAATTAAATAGTAGAAATTAAGAAAAAAACTTTTTAAGTTAGGTTTTGATAAACTATATTTAAAAACTATTAACTTATTTTAAATCTAAATTCATGGTCTACGTATTTAGTATCAAACTTACCGATTTGCACCATGGAGGTTTCAGACAAACCTTGACTTTGTAGCTTATTACCCTCAGATTAAAAGTCGGAATCATGGTCTTATAAGCATTTTTTTTCTTATAAAATTAATATATATTTTTTCTGTAGGTACCAGAATTGAGGCTTTGATTCCAGTAACAATGAATTATAAGGGAGTTGCAAATTCTTAGTCTATGCGTGACTGTCAAAAACAATCTATCATTATCACCATCATCATTACACGTATAAAAAGAATTCGTGTCCGTTTGTGTATTTGTCCTTTAACTCCTAAACTATGTTCCCAACCGATTTTGATGCGGTTTTCACCATCTTCTAGGTAATTTTCGAATTGGTTTGTAAGTAAGGTACACTCAGAAAAAGGTACGTGCTAACCAAAACTCACATTTTGTGAACAAGTCGGTCAGAATTACACCATTGCGAAACGTGGGCCGGTCACTAGTTATACAATATACAAGGTGAGCGATAAAATGTAAGCCATAGAGCATTGGTGAAAGGATTTTCACTCCAGTTTTTTAACAATATCACGAAAACTAAAGTAATTTTAAACAAATCAATACTTTTAAAACCGAGTATTTTAATGTCTTGAGTTGAATTTAAGTTTATTACACACTAGTGGCCACCCGCGACTCCGTTCGCGTGGAAGTCGTTTTCCCGTGGGAATGAGATGTTTTCCCGCGGTAAAAAGTACCCTATATGTTATTCTGGTGTATAAACTATATTACTGTAAAGTTTCATCAAAATCCATCCAGTAGTTTTTACGTGAAAGTGTAACAAACATCCATACATCCATTCATCCTCACAAACTTTCACATTTATAATATTAGTAGGATTCGAAAAATTTTTGAACTCGCTTTTAGTGGCTTCACCTGTATACAATATATGTAATTATGTTACGTAATATTCACCTACTTCGAGAGGTTTGAACAGCTTGAAAAAATTGCGGACCCTTTTGGCCTAGCACTGCTAGCGTGTACATTAAAACTATTTATGATGACAAAATCAATAATTTAAATTAGAAATTACTGTAATATTAAATAGTTATAGGAACTTCGAGGCTAAATACAACAAATAAAGGTTTATTATGAATTATTGTGATGATTTCTTTTGCTGCCATAGGGATGCCTAAATGTCATTCGATGTAAATTGATTACAATGTATTTTTTATTAAGTTTTTAAGGCCCAATTGCAGGGAACGTTTTAACCTCGGGTTAGCTAACTCTGGTTTAAATGGCGCCACCATCGATTGTAACTACTTTTTATTACAATCGATGGTGGCGCCATTTAAATCTGAGTTAGCTAACCCGAGGTTAAAACGTTCCCTGCAATTAGGCCTAAGTGCTGGGTAAATCACTCAACTATTCAGAAATTCCTATATGAATAAAAAGGTTTTTAAGCAGTGTATTTGAATAATTTTCACAAATGTGATAGATCGGGTCCGAATAAACATGCGGTAGTTTTATGGATGCAATAAAAATAGATTTCCTCAAAAACTGGCATGTGACACTGTAGTCTCATTGGGTTTGTTTTCGTTGTGTTATTGTGTGTTATAAGATTTTTATTTTCGATGCGTGATTACCGCTAATTGCGAAGTTCCTTGATCCTGCAATTATGTTATAAACAAACATCGTAATTGAAAGTATGCAAAAGCAATATTCAATAGCTAAAACATTAAACCAGAAACCAATATTTCTGATGGGCCAAATCATTTGCAAAAATAAAAACAAAGAAATCTATACTAATATTATAAAGCTGAAGAGTTTGTTTGTTTGTTTGTTTGTTTGTTTGTTTGTTTGTTTGTTTGTTTGAACGCGCTAATCTCAGGAACTACTGGTTCGAATTTAAAAATTATTTTTGTGTTGGATAGACCATTTATCGAGGCAGGCTTTAGGCTATATAACGCTGCAACTATTAGGAGCGAAGAAATAATGGAAAATGGAAAAAAAACGGGGAAAATTATTCATCCTTGAGGGCTTCCGTTGCGTGCGCTGCGACAACGGTTCTAGAAACCAAAAATATATGTATGTAAGAATTAAGGAAACTTTTTACCGCGGGAAAACTTCGCATTCCCACGGGAAACCGACTTCTACGTGAACGGAGTCGCGAGCGGCCTCTAGTAAGATATAAAAGCAAAGTATTCGATTATAGTAAAGAAGCGTAAGGTGCCATCAATGATGGGGCAGGCCCCACAGTGTCTTTTGTCGAGTACGTCCCCGTCGTCTGCCCTGGACTCTCCCTACTTGGTGCGCGGTAACGCAGTGGCCAGTAGCGGTAGAGACAAAATCTCGAAGACAATACTGTGTGGCAGTGACTTTGATTCTATGATGGATCTGTCGATGAGAGCGGAACCCGCTACCCCCGGGTGTCCCCCAAAAGGCCCTTCTCAGGGCCACCCAAAAGGCCCTTCTCAGGGCCAACCTGCAGTGGTGCAGGCTAGCGAGGTGGAGACGCCACCAGTCGCGCGACCGTCCTCGGACCTGTTCGTCAGGCCGAGCGACATGTCGGATGGGTGTTTGTTCGACACATCGCTAACCACCGACGCATCGCTAGCCACCGATGCGTCGGATAAATGGACGCGCAAGCGGCTTAGGTCGCGTACGCGTGCGTCGGAGGGGTCCTCTGGGACGTCGACCGTGAAGGCCGTCAAGGCCAAACGCGGCCGTAGTGTCCGCGGCAGAGGTCGTACTCCGCGGGGTGCTCCGAGGTCGGAGCCCCCGTCGGAGACGGATCAGGAGGATAAGGAGGTGGCGGTGAGTGCCAAACGCGCCGAGTTGGCGCGCGCGAAGTTCCTGGCGGCCAGGAACACTCCTGCCGCAAGGAAAAACATGGAGAAGTTGGCGTGCTTAATTAAAAAGCAGGCGGGGGAGGAGCTGGACACCATCATGATGGTGGCCGGCAAGGCCTCCAAACTGCCGAAAGACGCGCAGACGGCCCTCAAGGCCGCAGCGGCATCTCTGCAGGAGATTGTGACGGAGGCAATGGGCCGAAGCGCATCTGAGGAAGTGGGGCGGTTGGAGGCAATGGTTGATAACCAGAGCCGCGAGATCGCCTCGCTTCGTTTGGAGCTGGAGGGGCTCCGCAAACAAAAGACGAAGGCCCCCACTCCAAGTGCGGGGGGGGTGTTGACCCCCGAACAATTGGAGGCAATACGTGGTGTCATGCAGGAGGAGCGCGTTTTCCTGCGCTCCTGCCTTGCAGGGTTTGAGGACCGCCTCCCACCGGCTAAAGTGGTCCGGCCGCCACTGGCGGCGAGCGGAAACCGCTCGGAGGTGGTCCCGGCAGCGGTCCCGGCGTCGGTTTCGGCCCCGGCGCCGGCGCCAAAGAAGAAGGCGGCCAAGAAAACGGCGGCTCCGGCCGCACCGGCCCCTGTTCCGACTGCCCCGGTGGCGGGCCCGTCCGGAACCCAGTCGGCGGCGGTGGTGTCCTCGCAGGAGGACACAATGCTGCCATCGACCACCGAGGCCAACGAGGGGTGGGCAACGGTGGCCAGGAAGGGGAAGAAGAAGAAGGCGCCTCAGCCTCCTTCTTCTCCAGCGGCTGCCAAGAAGGCAGCCCCCGCACCGGCACCAAAAAAGGGCCGAAAAAAGAAAGGGGCGGCGTCAAAAACGGCGGCGGTGGTGGTCACCATCTCGCCGGCGGCAGCCGAGAGGGGTGAGACCTATGAGTCGGTGCTTACAAAAGCCCGACAATCGGTCAACCCCTCGGAGATGGGTATTGCGAGGGTGACGTGCCGGCGGACCCAAACGGGGGCTCGAATTTTCGAGTTCCCGGGGGCTGACCGGGACCAGAAGGCCGACGCCTTCGCAAACAAAATGGCAGAGGCCATCGCCGACGTGGCGAAGGTGACGCGGCCCGTCAGGACCTCGACCTTGGTGGTGTCGGAGTTGGACGACTCCGTCACCAAGGGCGAGGTAGCCGCTGCCGTCGCGGCAGCGGGCGGGTGCGGCATGGACGCCGTAAAGGCCGGAGAGATCCGGCCAGGAAATGGGGGGATGGGCCGGATTCGGCTGGTGTGCCCCACGGTCGCCGCTGAGGCCGTCCTTAAAAAGGGACGGCTGCTAATCGGCTTCAGTTCGGCCGTGGTCCGGGCGCTGGAGGCGCAGCCGATGCGCTGCTTCCGGTGCCTCGCGTTCGGACACGCCCGGCCGTACTGTCCATCGCCGGTGGACAGGTCGGAGCTGTGCTTCCGGTGCGGCCAGGCTGGCCATCGGCAGGCCACCTGCACCGGGAGCCCCCACTGCGCTGTTTGCGCAGCTAGTGGGAGGCCGAAGGGCCACGTAATGGGGGGGGCTAAATGCTGCCCTCCCGTCAAGAGGGGAAGGGAGCAGGCCACCGTGCGGCCCGCCCTTTCAGGTGCCCAGGCTCCCCCGGTCACCAATGATGGTACGATGTCCGAGTAATGCCCAGTCTCGGACATCGTACAATAATGCAGATCAACCTCAACCACTGTCAGGCGGCACAGGACCTAATGGTCCAAGTGCTAGCCGAGTGGTCGGGGGATCTTGCCGTGGTCGCCGAGCCATACTCGTTCCCAGCCACATGGCTGCGGGACACAAATGGTACGGTGGCCATCGCGCCGCGGCCTTCCACGGACTCCCCGCCCCTCTCGCTCATAGAGAGGGGCCATGGATACGTGGCCGCCGCGTGGGGGGATGCCGCCCTGGTGGGCGTCTACTTCCCCCCAAAGCGTCCGGTCGAGGAACTGGAGAACTATCTCCAGACTCTCTCGGCCGCGCTTGCGCGAATTGGGAGGAGCAAGGTCGTGGTCTTGGGCGACCTAAACGCCAGGTCCACGGCCTGGGGAGACCATGTCGACCGCCCCCTGGGCCGCTGTCTGGCGGCCTGGGCGGCGTCGGCAGGTCTGGTGCTCCTCAACAGGGGGGCAGTGCGCACGTGCGTGCGCCACAACGGGAGCTCGGTGCCGGACGTCTCGTTCGGCACTGCAGCCCTGGCCGCGCTCGTGCGCCAGTGGGAGGTGGACCTGAGGGAGAATCTATCCGATCACAGATACATTCGGATAGAGATCTCCACTCAGTGTCCACCGGGGGGGAGGGAGCGGGAAGGAAGAAGGTCCTTCCCGCGGTGGGCCCTGACGCGGCTGGACCGTGTCGCGGCCACGGAGGCGGCCTTCGTCCAGGACTGGTTCGCTCCGTCAGCCAGTCCGGACGTCGACGAGGCCGCCCTCCGACTGAGGGAGGCAATGACCGAGGTGTGCGACTCAAGCATGCCTCGGTCGCGACGGCCCCCCCCTAAGCGCGCAGTCTATTGGTGGTCGGTGGAACTCGCCGGCCTCCGGGACGACTGCGGCGCTGCAAGGCGGGCTTTCCAGCGGGCCCGCCGCCGCAGCCACCGAGATGCCGCCAACGAGGACCGCCTCTATGCCTCCTACGTGGAGGCCCGGCGTGTCCTCAAGACGGCCATTAGGGAGGCAAAAAAGGCGGCGCGGCTCGAAATGTTGGCGGGGTTGGATGCCGACCCCTGGGGGAGACCGTATCGGGCGGCGCGTAATAAGCTCCGCCCGATCGGCCCCCCCTGTAGTCGAGTCCCTCCAGCCGGCGTTGCTGGAGGAGGTGGTCCGGGGACTCTTCCCAGACCGCTCGCCGGACTTCGTGCCGCCCCGGATGGCCCCGCTCCCGCAAATGGGCCCTCCGGTCGACGCCGGGATTCCCCCGGTGTCGGAGGCGGAATTTGCCTCGGCGGCGTTTCGCCTCCGGGGCAAGAAGACGGCGCCGGGGCCGGATGGCGTGCCGGCACGGGTGGTGGCGATAGCCACCGCCCAAATGGAGGGACGCTTTCGGGACCTCTTCGACCGCTGCTTAGCGTCGGGGAGGTTCCCGAAGGTGTGGAAGGAGGGGGTGTTGTGCCTCCTCCGTAAGGAGGGTCGGCCGGAGAACTCGCCCTCCGGCTACCGGCCGGTCGTCCTTCTGGACGATGCGGCCAAGCTCCTTGAGAGCGTGATTGCGGCGCGCCTCAAGGAGCACCTGGGGGGGGCCGGCCCAGACCTGTCCGATGCCCAGTACGGGTTTCGGGCGGGCCGGTCCACGGTGGATGCGCTTCAAGAACTGAAGCGCATCACCCAGGAGGGGTCGAGGCAGGGGGGAGGAGTGATGGCGGTGTCGTTTGACATCGCCAATGCCTTTAACTCCATCCCCCACGCCACAATATTGGAGGCGCTCCGATATCACGGAGTGCCTCCATACCTGCGGGCCCTGCTGACGGACTACCTCCAAGGCCGGGAGGTACTGTTCGTCGGCAGGGACGGCCGCATGAGGCGGCGGCCGGTGGAGTCAGGTGTTCCGCAGGGGTCGGTCCTAGGACCACTCCTGTGGAACATCGGGTTTGACTGGCTCCGGGGCGTCCTCCCCGATGGCGTGGGTGTCATCTGTTATGCGGATGACACCCTAGTCACGGCGCGGGGGCGCAACTATGGGGAGGCGGCCGCCCGGGCGTCGGAGGGGGGGACCCTGGTCGCCCAACGTATTGGGCGGCTGGGGCTGGAGGTGGCGCTGCCCAAGACCGAGGCCCTATACTTTCATGGGCCTCGTGGGCAGGCGCCGCCTGACGCCCACGTAGAGGTGGCAGGGCGGCAAATCGCGGTGCGGGCCCAGATGAAATATCTGGGCCTGATCTTGACGGGGCGCTGGAAATTCGGGGAGCACTTCCGCCAGCTCACTCCGCGCCTTCTCAAGGCGGCGAGGAGCCTCAGTTGGCTCCTCCCCAATATCGGGGGGCCTGCTGCGGCATGCCGGCGACTATACGCCGGCGTGCTGCGCAGCATGGCGCTCTATGGGGCGCCCATATGGGCGGATGACTTGTTTTTGGCCAACCGTGCCCTCCTCCGTAAGCCACAACGCGCCATCGCACAGCGAGTGGCGCGGGCTTACGGCACGGTTGCCCACGGAGCGGCCTGTGCCATGGCGGGCACTCCGCCATGGTACTGGGAGGCCGAGGTGTTGTCCGCCGTCTATCACTGGACGGCGGATAAGCGGGCGCAGGGGGAGCGCCCCGCACCAGAGGAGAGGGTCGCCGTCTGGCGGGGGGCCCGCGAGGACATGCTCCGCCGGTGGACGGCGGAGATGGCCAACGCGGAGGACGGACGGTGGACCCTGGACGCCATCGGTCCAGTCATAGAGGGCTGGATCGAGAGGGGGCATGGGTTCCTCACCTACCGGTTGGCGCAGGTTTTGTCCGGGCATGGTAGCTTCGGACATTTCCTGTGCCGGATACGGAGGGAGGAATCCACGGCGTGCCACCACTGTGGCGCGCCGGACGACACGGCGCGGCACACCCTGGCCGAATGTCCGGCTTGGGATGTGCAGCGCCGTCGCCTCCAGGCGTCCGTAGGCCCGGACCTCTCGCTGCCCGGCTTGGTGTACGCCATGCTGGGCTCCGAGGCGGTCTGGGTCGCGGTGGCCTCCTTCTGCGAGGACGTAATGTCGCAGAAGGAGGCTGCGGAGCGGGTGCGTGAGAACGATCCTCTCGCGCCCCCGCACCGCAGACGTCGAAGGGGCCGGACGAGGCGCGATCGCGCCCAAGTCCAGCCTGGTGGTGGCCAGTGGGCGGGGGACGTGGGAATCCACCTGCCCGCATTGCACGGTCCACCACCGTCGACGGGTGGGAACAATCGGGCGCTCCCGGTTGTTCCCACAGGCCCCCCTTCACCGCGGGGGGGGTCAAAATGGGCCCGTCGTGCAGTAGACGGGCCCATCGCCGGTGAAGTCGTGGCGTAGGGCCGCCGGTCCGGGCCCCACGGCTTCACCACAAAGGCGAAGACGGAGCGCCGCGGTGTTTTAGTGGGTAGTCCCCTGGGCGACGTGTCAGTTGCTCAGGCGGGAGTCCCACACACGCCCCCCGCCACCCCGGTGGGGGGTACGGTGCGTAAACGCATTTCACCGCGAGAACAAAAAAAAAAAAAAAAAAAAAAAGGTGCCATCAACGATAGAATAACACATTTTTTAAAAGGTTATTAAAGTTATTGTAGCAATAAATATCAACTATTTTTTGGAGTGGTAGAGCCTAGCTGTAGGCTCTGTCTACAGCGATTACTGGGCTGACTCGACCGGTGAAACACCACCGTCGCACAGAAAACGGACGTGAAGTAGGGACGATGTTCCTGCGTTCCGTTCGGTGAGTGCGGTATCTGGTGCCTAATTTTCTCAAAGGCTCAGCAACACACCCCCAACACCCACAGTGTTGCGGGAAGTCATGGGCGGCGGTGATCACTTGCCATCGGGTGACCCGCATGCTCGTTTGCTATATGTATTATTTAAAAAAAAACTATCATGTGGTTTTTCCATATATATTTTTTTACTTAATTTGAACACTTTAGTTCCTTTGCAGTCAAGCGTTTTTTTTTAGTTTTTTTACTATAAATAATTTACTTAATTTAACATGAGCAAGTACTTACACAATTGAATATTTCATATTAAATTACTAAGTGTAGATACGAGTACATATACGTCGTCGGACACGCAACGTAGCATTTTCTACAAATTATATACCTAAGATTCTTATTTTTTCCATCTTAGAGACGAGTTTGAGTGGAACATTGCAATATTGACAAATAAAACGTACTTTTCCTAAAACAGGAAAAGATGAAATGAAATGAAAAGTAGAGGTGTGAGGATCGGCCTTCCTGCCATTGTATTTATGTATTTAAAATGTATTAAAAAAAAACCATTCACAAAGAACATGAACTTATCAGTTGCTTGAAAATTTGGATTAGTAGCTTTATACAATAGAAAAATACCATATTTCCAAAGATAAGGTACTTTAACCGCAAAGTTAAAAGTTTAACGAAAAAGGATTATACCGGTAAGATTTGTTAGTATTTTTTTTATCAAATTTTAATTTGTATTATTTTGATTGATCGAAATCACAGTTAATTGATTTTTTTCAAATCATTATTTCAATGAATATGTATTATATTTTTATATTATTATTATATTAATGAACATTTTCACTCTTGTACGATGACGTGTAACAGATGTATATGAAATTACTAATTCATTGAAGTATCTTCTTCATCACAAAGAGACGCTAACGCAAAAACTAAATGTGCTAACCTTCCATAGCGCAAAATCCAATAACCGATTCTTTAATCGAATTCATATATATACCTTAATAACTCAAGATTTATAAAAATGTCAGTCCATATACACACAGTAAAATTAGTTCTTCCAGCTTTCAGTTTTAGTTTCCATCCCCTCTCTCCTATCTGAACCCCCACTTTCCGACGGGCATACATTAAAACTTTACCGTCGGCTAAACACTAACTTAAAGAAAATCTCGATGTTAGTTTCATTTTTGAACCGATGCACAGCTTGTTATTGGAGATTTAGGAAAATATATTTTGTAGTACGAGAAGATAAATCCTAGTTTAAAAAGTCTTCGTTTTAACTGAGTTAACTAGCTATAGTTTAATCTGAAATGAATCTATATCAACACAAAAGTATTTTAACCGTTTTTAGGAAAATACAGTTTTGTATAGTATGTTGTACAATACGATCTCTAATAATAACAAAATTGTTTTTTTATCTTGAATACATTTATAATATAAGTATATTTTATAAGTAGTATTTCTATGTACTCGTAGTATATTTAAATTTTTTACCCTCTGCGTATTTATGTACAAAAGTTGCATTCTCCTCCTTTCTTCCTTTCCAATCTCAGGGCTGCTGGAAGAAATTCCTTTAAGGGAAAAGCAGTAACCATTGTACTTACCTACATAATTTTAATTGTTTTAGTTTTTAATTTTCCTTGTCCTTCCTATGTACATAAATTATAAATAAATAAATAAAATAAATACCTAACTAAATCATAGACAGTTCATAGCTTTTTACTACTTATTGTTCCTATAGGTAATAATTCATAATTAATAGTTTCATTATTCTTGGCTAAAATTAACTTTATAGTTAAGTTCATTGTCCAAATTGTGTCTTGATTAAAATTAGTTTTTTTGTTTATAATTTCCATGAAATCATTTTTTTCAGATGTTACAAACCTTCAACGACATTGGATACCTTTTTTCCACATCTTTTAACTGCTTCCCGAAGTTTTTTTTAAATAAGCTGTTCAAAACAAATCGCATAATATTGTTAGATAAGATAACTCGCCCATGTTTGAAAGCACTGACAAAGTTATAACTCTTAATAAGATCACGTTTAGTTAGTCGTGTGTCGAATACAAGTTTTGACAGAGCATTTAATTGAGTTATTTTAGAATTAGGGATCCATGTTCTACAGCAACTTGTAATGAATTTATAGATCAATTATTGTTTTACGATAGTTTTGTTATATGATGCTGGAATTGACTTGAAGGTAATAACAATAATAATAGTGAATTTATAACTTTTCTAAACAAAGCTTGTTTTTGCTATTAAAGGACAGTTTTATAATAATGGGATTGCTTATATTATTATACTTAACGAAAATAAAAAAAAATGATTTTGTATAAAGCTCTTACACGCAGAAATACTTATTAATATACTCATAAAACTTAAGATCCCTTAAGGCTCAAATCAAGTAAAAGGGATAGAAAATGAGCAACGTAACAATGTAAAAAGCAAACGCTATGACAAACATGCTGTAAAATAATAATATCTGTGTTCCATTTTCAAATTTTCTAAATGAGCATTACTTTCATCCCGAGAGTAAAATTGGACAAAGTGGTCATCTGAACGTAGCAGGGAGGAGCCCTTTGCCAATTATTATAATTAACTATGAGAGGAAATGACCTATGGCTTTGTGAGGGGAGGGTAACGTCGTTTGATGAAATTAATGATAACAAGAATACGTACTCAACCCGGGAGATATTGTGTTCGAAGTTTGAATGTTGTAACGCTTTTTTTTGTAGCTATAGGGGTCTGGAGAAGAAGGTAGCGACATCTAGTTGGCGTAGTCGTATTTTCTAACCTCAGTTCCAATATTTGATATCAAGTTGTTACTTGCAACACATAGATGGCGTTAGTTGTGTCATTCCTATTGCCTGATTTGTTTTGGTTGATGAGTAAGATTTTAATTTCTTCAAAGGAGAAATAATAATTAATAAATAAATATAAAATGATAATTTATTATTTTAAACAAGATATTCCATTCTGAGCTTATTTTGTCTTGTTTTGAGAAAGTTAGTTTTCGCGTTTGTTAATTCGGTAATTTCTGTTGGTAACATTCGGTGCCTCCATTTTACGAGCCCTTTTCTTGTCAACAATGGTTGGAGTCAGACGCTTTGTCGTAATTTCTTGAGAAGATGTGAGGAGTGTACGAATTAAGCAGTGTTTCATCTTTAAATGGCTTTTTAAGTCATTCTTATTAATATTTATTATTGGTGAGTTTCTTCGCTGGTGATTTTTTCTTCAAACTTTGCTTTTTCAAAGACGGCGTGTTAACATTTTCCATGCTTGTTTGTTCTTAGGCTTTGCTTCGTGCCTGCCACTAAAATCAACATGCATCCCTTTAAAGGATTGTTGTATTTCATTTAAACCCAACGATGTTGGTAAGTAATTTGCTGATCTTCCATCTGGTTAGTCTATTTTGCTGCGGCATGTGATATAATATTTTGTATCTTTTGTTGCAGGGTTTTTTTTTTTTTTGGTTTTTATTCTAGTTATCCTTTTTAATTTAGTTTCTGATTTTAATTTCAAATATGGACCATTGAACTTTTTCCTGCTTCTGCACCAACGATGGGATCCATATAAAATTATCACACTTGCTATTTAACCTCAAGCATTTCACAAGCACCATGTTTTCTACTTCACTTTAATGGATATTAATTGCTAAGCCTCAATGTTAATATGCACCAGCGCATACAGCTTTGGTTCTTCTAATACATCCATCACACCAGTACTACATAAGTTAAGGTAAAATTGTAACTATTCATAATATGTCTAGCGTTAAGTGAAAGACCTTGATGTAAAATATTGGTTTATTATGACTTTATAAAAATACTCGTTTAGCACTTCCCCTTGCTCTGTTGTAAGCAAATTATCCAAACAATAAATTGTTAATAATCTATTTTAACCTTTTTTATTTCATAGGTGTATCTGAACCTCGCTTGCATGAGCAGCGGATAGGCGTCCTTAAAATTTAAATTAGTCTGCTTGCTCATCTCTAGGCCTAACGCTCCCACAACCCTGTTAGATAGGTTCTTTTTTGTCTCATAGCTCAAGCCGAGCCCAGGTAAGGTTGCAATGTCTTAATTTATTCATATTAGTTGATAGTTGGTTGACACTTATTTTATAAGATGGCTTGGTGCTGTGTTGATATGTAAGCCACGTTAAAATAGTGAATTTTGAAAAAAAAGGAAGGTTTAGCTTTTGACCTAAGTAATTGGAATAGCTAGAAATCAACCTTGCAGAAAAGCATGTTTGCTATGATAAGCGTTTACATTTTTGGTCTTGTTGGCATTAGTCATTTTTGTTTTATTATTCTACAACTAAAAAGGAAGAAATTGATTTAGGGCTAATTTTTCAATAGTCAGATAAATGCGAACTGACTGATAGGTAAGAGGTATGTTTTCATTGTCACTTCATACATATGTCAAGTATTAATGTTCGACGTGCAACTAAAACATACTGATTTTCTGTCAGATAGAATTTATCTGACTATTGAAAAACCGGCCCTAACACAAATTAATCTCTTTTTGAATGGCTGATAAGTAAAAACAAAACATTTGGGAAAAAATCATGTTAAATAAACAAAATTGTATGTGTTGTGATCAAGTCGATGTAATAAATATTAATAGTTCTTAGTATCAAACGTCACAATGTCAAATATCAATTGTTTGTCGTTGTTGTTGTAGTCATTTAGGTACACTTTGAAAAAAATAAGTACATGATATTACAAAAACATTTTAAAAATAAGATATAAACAATCGTAGGAACTTTAAACATAATTATGGAGATTAAACGAAAAGTCAATGGAATAATGTAATCGTTAGAAACTTATTGTTTGCTTTAAAATATTGCCTTTATCAACAAAACTAGGGTGGCATTATAAGACCGTGATGGGATAAAAGTAGTTCTTGTCTCCGACTAAAGAGATATCTAATATTTTTTGCATAGTAAATAATGACATTTATCGTGTTTGTCTTAATTAATCAAAAATAAGGTGTTTAATTGTAAAAGTGTATTTGGGACTAATTATTTAGTTTTAGGTGCGTTAGAGACATATTTAAACACCGTTTTGAACATGCCTCTTTCTAACCACAAATATAGGTACTTTTGTTGTAATTAGTATTAAAATTAAGTTTTAAGATAACCAATAGTTTTTAAATGTATAGATAAAAGCTTTTTACTACCCATTAGTTTAAATAAAATTTCCAGCAGAGCCATAACTTAGTTGTTTTTCTGTTCTGAACATCGTGCAAACGCAGACGAAGGTAAATATTTGCGGAGTAACTTCGTTCATTACTGTTTTCAGAGTCTTCACGACGACCGTTGGTTTTTGTGCATTTCACAAGTTATCTACTTAAAGGTAAAAAATATCTTTTTATTTATAGCTGGTATACTATTTAAAGGTTGTAATAATAATAATAAAACTCTTTATTGCATAAGACATATAATAAGACACAAGATTAAACAAAAAAGGAAAACTAAAGGCGGCCATATCTCTTTCAGCGATTTTTTCCATATAAGTCGGTTGTGGAAGAAGAAAATAATTTAAAGTAAATAATTATAACATGTCTGTTAGTTTAAAATAAAAGCTTTAAAATAAAATAAAAACACTTTTATTCAATTTATTTAAAAATTTAAATAGCAATTTAAAAAAAACTGTGGTTTACGATTATATGTATATTGGCACATACAACAAAAAAACTTCAAAATTAATTTACTTACAAATGAATAGTATTAAGACTTAACAAGAATGCTATAAAACTTCACGAATCAAATACGAAACATTACCAAACTATTCTCGGTTCCTGAGTGGAAAACTTGGTTTTAAAAAGCAAAAATCCAGTTCAGTCTGGTCTAGACTAGTTATTAAACATTTATTTTTCATAGAATTGTAAATGCATTTCTTGTTTTGCAAGCGTAATGTCGTTGCTTCGATTTGATTGATCGACGTCTGGGCAAAGGAAATCTAAGTTATCGAAGGAACAAGATAAGTAATAGCTTTGGGAAAATAAATTTGAAATGGTAATGTTTTTCTGAGTTTATTTAACTACGTTTCTTTTAGAATTGCATTTATACTCGAAGTAATATTTATTGCATACTTCTTTTACTTGTATTTGATAGAGTCATACTATAATTTCAGATTTTGAATTTAAAAAATCGTAGGTCGTTTTAACCCACGAAATGCTCTAACCTAACACCGTCAACCCTATAATATAATAGCTCTGCTGTCATAAGCAATAAAACCCATGGTGTAGATGGCGTCCCGCCGTCTAATTAGACGTCCGCCTTCGCGCAATGCATGTAAACGAATGACATTTGCATACGACCTGTCGGCCACATCTCGTCGAGGGTGGGGGCTGCGTCGGAGGAGACGCGATTTCGTTAACGTCTTAAAGCCTGTGAAATGACCTTGATGTATGATGAACCTTAGTCATTGTGGACATGGTCATTACGTAGCGCGTATTTGGCGTATTATTTCTAATAGGTACTCGCCACAGTTACGAATGAGATAGTAGTGTGACAGACTATGATAATGCTATTCTAAGTAGATTGAAGGACTAGATTTTTTTTTTATTTGAGTCTTGCAACGTAAATATAAAGATAAGTCGATTGAAGAGACTTCAGTTAAGATTCCAAATTCCTTACATTACGGAAAAACACACTTTCAAAGACTAAAAAATCTTTACCACATTGTTATAAAAAAAACTTAAAACTCATCTTATCTACTTCTTGCTATTACTTACAATAACAAGAAGTACCCTAGTAACGTTTTTACCCATAACTCACGTGAGACAGTGAAATTAATGCGTGATTGTACCACGGAAAAAAATAACAATGCGTAGGTATCTTTTTTTATTCGAGGAAAGTCACGAGACAACGTTCGACCTATTCCGTGTATTTCCATATTCAAAATATTTTTTTAAAAGGAACAAAGTCGATACAAAAAAACTCTTTATGTCACCTTGACTTTTTCATATACATTATTTATTAATATTACATTTTTGTTTTTTGGCTTATTTTTTGTTTTTCAATAGGTACTACGTAAAAGCCATCTACACAATGCCCATGGCTTTTGTCCAGTGACATAGTTAAACTCATGGATATGCCTCATTTGCTTTTAACATACTAACTAAACTTTCACCTTTTTCAGAGTAACGATTTTGATTTCTAAGTATCCCATGTAAATACCTATAAGTGGAAAACGTTCCATAAAACCTTTTTTTCGTTAAAAGAATAAATTCGACACGTTTAATAAAGTTTGCTCTATTGTCGTTTAAATTAATGCCATGTCCATATGTTTTCTAGGCTATGAGGGGCTCAACTGTCAAAATCACCGAGTGATCATTACACCCGGGAATGAGTTGGAAAATGAACGAATGAACGTTTCGTATAATTGGCTCGTCGAGAATGAAGTGATACGTAATGCGATATTTTGATGAGGCGGTGATGACGTAACATAGAAATGATCTTCGTTTGTTATTGTTTGTGGTTATAGGACCTATTATATGCGTTGATTAGAACGTTAGTAGGTTAAATAAGCTTATAAGAACGTAAATATACTTAAGACAAATGACTCATTGCTGCTTGCAATTATCGCTTAAATATCAATGACATTTTACACTGAAGATTTGTTTATAATACAATAGAATAAATACAAAAAGTAAATTAAAAAAAATGACATATAATAAATAATGATGTTATTAGAAGAGTTTTATTTTTCTCTAAATTACTTAATTTTTAACTAGAAGTATTGTTATGAATTATTTTAAAACGATATGTTTGAACTTTCGTTTTTACTTTTTTTGATACGTAGTTATTTAATAAATAAATTTACTTTTTATTTCTGTCTTTTGTTTGAAAATATTTGGACGCCAAGTTGGAAACTTCGCGCACGTTAAATTAGGAGTAAAACCCCTATCCCTATACTATGTTATTATACATTATAAACCTTCCTCTCGAATCACAAAATCTTTTAAAAAAAAAACATCAAAATCTGTTGCGTAATATCAAAGATCTAAGCATACAGACAGACAGACGGCGAAAAGCGACTTTGTTTTATACTATAATCTAGCTCTTACCCGCGGCTTAGCACGCGTTAAAATCAGAGTAAAAGCTCTGTCCCTATACTATGTTATTATACATACAATCCTTTCTCTTGAATCACTCTATCTATTAAAAAAAAACATCAAAATCTGTGGCGTAATTTTAAAGATTTAAGCATACAGATAAGTGAAGTGATAGTGATTCAACCATCGTCCGTTATAGCTAGAAAAAGACATTTACTGCCCCCCTTCATATTATTGATTTTTAGCCTTTATACATTTACCCACAGTATCTAATTTGCCTACCCTAATATGTGTTTTAAATTTTTCTTATTAATCGACCGTGTCGTACAACTTACCTATAAGTTACTAGTCATAATTTACCTTTGGAATTTATCTAGAAAAAAATATTATTATTCATTGTTATAAAACGATAAAAAATTGTAAATAACAAAGATTTTCTTGAATTAGCCAACCAGTAATACTTTCAATTAGCAATATTGTGTCAAAGGATTTTCCTCCCAAGAGCACTAAAAACGAAAACATCTTGAATAAAACCATCTTACTATCCCAATTTATCTCTAACTCATATCAACTTACTCCATTTTACCATTAACGGAATTGTTATACAGCTATTTTCAGTAAATTATATTTATAATAAGTGCCGTCTGGAGCACGAGAACGTAGCTTTATTTTTATAGTCTGTTTACAATATTTTCGCTACGGTATAAAGTCTATTGCACATAAAGGCTTGTGTCTGGTCGGTTTTGCATGAATATTTTGTGAGCTTTTTTATTTTACGTCGAAACAATAGAACCTCGGGATGCTTCAAAGTTCAATCAAATCATTTTAAGTAACAGCGTCTTGCTATTGGCCAATAGCCAACCAATCACAAGGAATCGTCTAGAAACTTCTCGTGACATTCTAGAGTATTATTAAATTCCTCATGTATCGAAGACGTAAGGCAACGTTATTATGAAAAACTCCCTGTAGCAATAACTTACCTTTCTCTATATAAACTCTTTCACCTTCAATATTCCTTCGATAATAACTTCAGCAAATATTTCCCTCCACATTTTCACGGAGTGCCTGTGAAATTGCAATCCCCTCCGTTGGGACATTAAATCGTTTCAGTTTTTTTTATAAAACGATCTTATTTGACGTAGTTTCTTCATATTTCCGTGTTTTTATAAGCTTACGTCCAAACGCTATTTGCTTCAAGTTGATTCCCCTTAGGAATAAATAGTTGTTTGTGAACCGAATAAGGTCGTAATATTTTAAAGCTATTTCAAATTTAAAAGCGTATATGCTGAATGGTTCTATTTGAAAGGAATATTTTAATCATGCTATTGCGGAGGAATAATTACTCAACTACATACTTGTACGCCTTTTCTGAATGCTAGCTTCATCATGAGAGTACCATATGGCTGCCAAAAGTATAATAAAGCCAAGTAGATATAAAAAGGCTTTGTAAGTCAACCCCTTCTGTGAGCAACCGCAATGAAAGCGCTCTTTTATACGCGAGAAGTATGTATATTGTACTATGAAAACACTCAACCATTACTACGGTTTTTCATCATATCGCTTTCTATTGATATTTTGAATGTTATTAATATGCTATTTTATTTCACTGCCTTACGTAATTTTAAGAACTTAAATTTCTAATGGATCAAACAACTTTCAATGTCAAGTACTTTGTACCTATCAACATAACAAAAAAAACATGTTTAGATATCTGAAAACAAACTTCAATGTATGACGTCAATTTAGGAACTAGCTAAGGCCTTAGCTACGAAAGTTTTTTTAACAATAGATGTTAATAAACTCAATTTTTTTTCAGACTTTAGTAATCATTGTGTATTCGAATAAAAAAATCAATGCTAAGACAGGACAGTTGTGTATTACATAGTTAAACATTCTGGAAAAATCTGTTCGCGAAGATATTTATTGGCTTTACTAACAAAATCTGTAAAACTGTAGTGAAATTTTAATCTAAGTACTTTATAAATAAAAAGATGTCTTGTTTTGAAAATACTACAACAATTCTTACCTACTTTAAAAGTCATTCGTGTACCTACCTAATCTTGAATCTTTTTAAATTCTGACAAGAAAATGGTCAAACTTAGATGATATACGTCTGACAGATGGCCAGTTAGTACTTAAAGGATTTACCTTAAATTTTCATTAAACAAATAATCCTCTTAACGACCTCCTGCCTTTATTTATCTTGTACCTTCAAACATATACCTTTAATCACTGCCCTATAGGGCTCTAGCTTGAACTTACCAAACTTCTTATCCCTTTCGAATATAATCAAAGAGGTTTATGATATTATTACATGAATTTACATCGTAAACACTATGCGAGGTTTCAAACGGCCAATTCCCCAATAGTTTCATCTTTAAGGATTACCTTCTGTAAACTAAAACCGGGACCAATCATCATCTTGTGGACTAGGATTAAATTTTAGAGGTTGTTCCGGACTACGCTGTTATCACTGCAAGTTTAATTTCTTGCAAAATTTTGGTAAAATAGTAATTGATACAGGAAACTACCATAGATAATGTCTGAAAAAAAGGACTCACAAGATTCTAGTTTTAAGTAGTTTTTTTTACATACAAATAAATACAAAAATATTTATCGTCAGAATAAACGATTACCTACATAAACCTTGGGTTTCTAGAGGCAAGCTAGATTTAGCATAAACCACGGTTAGTTCAACGTTCTAAAGTATTTTCGCATTAGTGTATTTTTGCAAACTTGGCTCTAAAACTTGGCGTGAAACTTAGCACCACCGTTGTTCAATACAACGTAGCAACCTCAGCGGCCGCAACTATCTTTATGAAGCGCTCGAGGCGCCAGGACCCCTCGTCCTCTGCAAATATTCCAGCAATCATTCGCTTTTAATTATTATTGCTGCAGCGGCTAACTCGTGTTTGAAGTATTGATTAAAACCTTGTTTGTGGTGGAAGTGGCGCAGATGCGTGCCAGTGTCAATACAGACCCGCGGGCAGCCATGTTGCTTTGGGGATGATTCGGAGTAGTGTATTTTAAATTGAAATTATAGTTAGAAGTAGATATGGTAACCTATAATCATTATAATGGACTATAGTTTATATTTGAACTCGGATTAAAACCCACTTGGTACTTAGAATAATGTTAACCTATAAATGTCCCACTAGTTAGGCTCCTTTTTGGATAGCGAGAGGGCTTGAGCCGTAATGCAACACTCTGGTGAGATACTTTGGTGGTTATTCAGGGTATATTTAAGTTACAACAAACAAGGACGTAGTTACTAAATAAAACTATCCTATTTTTAGATTTTTTAAAATGACACTAGCTTTCCACCTTCTGGTTTCACCCGCAGCATTTCCCATGGAAATGAGGCTTATTCCCGCGGTAAAAGTATCCTAATTTTTTTCCCAGATTAACAAACTACCTCTATTCCAATTTATTAAAATCGGTTCAGCCTTTTTTAGGTAAAAGCTGAACATATAGACAAGTTTTGTTACGTTTATAAAGCAACTTAGTCTATGTGTAAAAAACTATATCCAGATCTAGAATCTATAACTTTAGACATCTAGACACATCCAAACTGCGTAAAACGAAATATTACCAACGTATAAGAAGTCTATCACAAGCGTAAACTACACAGTAAACGTAAACTATAACGACAATACCAAACTTTACGACAATGTGAACATAAAAAACTCATCGGTACGAGAAGAAATATGAAAATGTTGCTAATATCCTAACTTATACAGGGTGCTCGCCATATATTTTGTGAAGAGTGTGAATGTTTTAGTAGTAGGTACAAATAAAATGTGTACCTAGTCGATTTTATAGAACTGAATGATTAACTAAGTACTAACTTTACTCAATCGTTTTTCATAAAACTGTATTAAAGTTTCGTATTTATAACCTTCTATAAGTAAACAGTTTTTACACGGAAAAAAACTTTTCATCGGAAGTTTCGAATTCGTATTTTTATATTTTACAACACGCTTTATTTATAGTATGGCGGAAAAACTTTTTCCATTTAGCGCAACATTTCCCTGCCGGGGCCGTAAACACGATGGTTACTGTCCGACAGGGCAGGTATTTGCTAACCCTCTAGGTTTTATAGAATATATTACATGTATAGGAAAAAAGCAAATATCGTTAGAAAAGTACACAAAATAGTAAAATGAGTTTAAATCAAAATTCGAGAAGAAAATGAATGAATGTGAGTTTAAATAAATTTGATTAAAATAGATAGAGAGTAATTCGGTTAAAAATTACGCAAACAGTAAGACTTACACTAACTTGGGCGGGCCACTACTATACATAATTAATGTTAGATAGTATACATTAAGCACTTTCTAAACCATCGCTAACAAATCGATTGTTCCATCTGAGAGCTTGACATTGTACTTAATAAACACCCCTTTTTGTGACAGATATTAAAATAGCATAATAAAACATTAGTTATTGTTACAAGCACCTTACACAAAGCGTTTTTATTTATTTCAAAATAGATACAACTTACACCTAAATCCAGATTTAACTCTCTAAGCCCCCATTTAATTTACCCAACGTCCAGAGAAAAAATCTTCCCACCCATTAACAGTCTTAATTAGAATTTTAATTTTTAAAAGCGCACTTTATCTTTTAAAACGAATTCTGGCTGCAGTACAAAAAAAATGCTAGAGTTCGTTGACAGGCAAAAAAGAGGACTTTAATCGGCTTCGAAAAGGGATTCGCGTTTTTAGATATTCAAGATTAAAATTCTCTTTGAAATAACATAAAAATCTCAGTCATAGCATTTGACAACAATATTTCATACCGAAAATTGGATACGAATTGAATAAGCTTCAAACCTTAATGTATAACCGAATTTAATAAAACCGAAAAATCAAAACATACCAAATTGAAAGCAATTTTTAATTATTAAGTTTTCCTTCAGTTTATTGTCAGGCGAGCGTGCTATTACGGCTCTTGCAGGGCTCTCCCTTAAACCTCTAACGCAAATAATAATGTACCGAACTCGCACAATAATGAGAGTTCATAGGATTACAAGGCTTACACCCCAATAATAATAACGGCCAAAAACGCACGTGTTTTTGGCCGCGTATTAAATAACTCACTCAATACAGAGTAATTTAGTTAGATGCTTATGAAGACCGCCCAAATACCGGGAGTGTTCCGTTGTGAAACCAAATATTTGATGATAAAAACCTTTTTAGTTTTGTTGGTCATTCAATCATTTTAAAATAGTGATCCACAGCGGACTACGAGTGTATTAATATTTCAGAAGACTCGATTGATTTCAAATTATAGTCTTACGAAAAAAAAAACAAATAGATCGAACCGTAAGTATTAAATAAAAAGGTAATGGTGCATAGGTACAAAGAAATATACACGGAATGCAATGAAATAGTTTGCACAGATGTCTTTTAACTATTAATATTTTATAACCAAAGGCAAAAAAACAGATTAATTTCGTACAATTAATGGTTTACTATAAAATTTATTAGCACTCACAACGGCAGGTGAATGTTGGTCTACATTGGTGTCACCCTCTTGACTTCCTGCAAATTTTCCGTTTTCGCTTCAAATAATCCTTAACTTTATTATTATCGTTACAACCAAACCTTGCAGCGGTGGTTAACTCGCTTAAACGTTTTTATTTAACCAAACTCACAGAAAAGCCCGATTTATGAAAATTGTTTTTTAAATCTAAACGTACTTTCTTTTTAAATACCGTTTTACATTACCGTCGACTTATATTGTAAATTTGTATTTTAATCTCATTGTTTACCTTTTTGAGTCCTAAATTTAGATGGAAACAAGCTTTATTGGTTAAAAACTGATTGCATCATCTTATATTCTACAATACTTGTGCAAAAAAAGCATTGCTTGTAACAAATAGGAAGAAGTGTAGTCTCAACCAAACCAAGCGCACAACATCGAAGCAACCTTTAACCATTATCGGAAAATGAATCATAGCAATGTTTACACAAATGGTCTTTGTATAATAAATGTTTTTTCGATTTACTTTACACTATTTTTACAAGACTCTATGTGAATGTAAAATCTGTGTACCTATTGTTTTATTTACTAAAACTGTCAAACTTTTTCCTTCTCTATCTATATCCTATTGTATGTGTATAAGTGTATATCCTAGACATCCTTGCCGAACCTCAGGTGTGTTCTAGTATGAAACAATTTGATATCTTCTCGTTGAGACAAGGGTCTGGCAGAAATGCAGTCTCTATTCGCACAACTGCTTTGAGAAATCTAAAGAATATAGTTAGATACAGAGAGTCTAAGGTTAAAACTAACCTGTAGCTTTTTACAAAATAATAATACTAAATTATGATTAGAATTACAAGTGCTGATAACCTGTTCCATCTTTTATTATTATTCAATCTTCGTATCTGTTTTGCTATTCCAACTGTTATTTAGCATATTTATCGCATCAAAATAAGCGCAAGTTATTTCAAGCGGCGCATCAATTGTAAATAATATTGTTTTTCTACGGTACATTAATACTAAGCCGAGATGTAAGTTGAGGCAGTTCCGATATAGCACAGTAAGGGTAATCCCTTATCGAACGCAAAAAAAATTAAGTTCATTTTTCAAATTTTGAACAAAATGTAACAACGTCACGTGACAATGACCATTCGTTCTAAGTGAGTGAATGTGTGTAGCGACACCTTTGCATGTGTGAGTTAATAACTGGATTGGCAACTAGTTCATTCAACTTCAGTCTCATATCAGATTGTGCCTGAGCGCCGCGTCGATTGCACAATGAGTCTTTTTATAGTAATATTCGTAATCTTTTTCATCCTTCTCTACATCTATAGCACAAGGACATTCGGATATTGGAAAATTCGTGGAGTAAAAGGCCCAAAACCATATCCAGTTGTCGGAACACATTTGGAATTATATCTAATACGGAAATCGCCAACTCAACGCACAATAGAAGACTATTACAAATGGAATGACGAAAAACTAATTGGATGGTTCCGTTCAACAAGACCTGAATTAATTATCAAGAATCCAGAAATTATTCATCGTGTACTTGCAACAGATTTCGGATATTTTTACCCTCGTGGTTTCATGCAAGAAAGATCAGTAATAGAACCTTTGCTGCGCAATTTATTTTTTGCAGATGGTGATCTTTGGCGGCTTTTACGTCAGCGAATGACACCTGCGTTTACGAGTGGAAAATTAAAAGCGATGTTCCCATTAATCGTAGAACGAGCTGAGCATTTACAATCGAGATTAATCAACTTGACATCAAACAATACCCCTATCGATGCTCGTGATCTAATGGCTCGTTTTACCACCGATTTTATTGGGGCTTGTGGTTTTGGACTAAATGCTGATTCACTGAACGAAGAGAATTCCCCTTTTAGACAGCTTGGCAACAACATTTTTAATGTCAGTCCGACAACCCTCTTTAAATTTGTATTGAAGGAAACAATGCCTTACATATGCAGACATCTGAAAGTTTTAGGACATTTAGAAAAAGAGGTGTTCAATCTTGTCTACAATATTATCGAGGAACGCGGCGGCAAACCGTCCATACGCAATGATTTCATTGATTTAATGTTAGAATGTCAGCAAAAAGGAGTCATGACTTGTGATTCTATCGAGAAAACTGTAGAATCGGATGGTGCTCCTGTTAAAGTATCAGCTGAGTTAACAAACGAACTGATAGCAGCACAAGTATTTATTTTCTTCGCTGCTGGATTTGAAACATCATCTTCAGCAACCAGTTTTACATTGCACCAACTCGCTTTTCACCCCGATATCCAGAAGAAAGTTCAAGCTGACATTGATAACGTGTTAGCGAGGAATAACAATAAACTTAGTTACGATGCTATTAAAGAAATGACTTATTTAGATTGGACATTTAAAGAGGGAATGAGACTCTTCCCATCCTTGGGATTGCTTAAAAGAGAGTGTGCTAAAAAGTATACTATACCAAAATTGGATATAACGATCGATGAGGGAGTTTCAGTGGTCGTTCCAGTGCATGCGTTACATCATGATCCTAAATATTTTAAAGATCCTGAATTGTTTAATCCGGAGAGGTTCAGTCCAAAAAATTTTACTGAATTATGTAAAAAGGTTTATATGCCTTTTGGTTTTGGCCATCGTGCTTGCATAGGTTCGTATTCTTTGTCGTAGATGGATAAACTTTAAAGAACTTCTATTGAGTTTGTCTTTCATTTCAGGTGAGCGACTTGGCCTTATGCAGTCTCTAGCTGGTCTGGCAGCAATTTTATCTAAGTTCTCCGTAGAACCGGCCCCACAGTCCTTGAGGCATCCTATTGTTGACCCTAAGCTAGGTGTCGTTCAAGGATTTTACAATGGATTACCTCTCTATTTCCGCAAAAGAGATTGTTACGGACGAAAAGCCAGTGTATAGACAGTTAATTATTTTGTGATATAAGTGTATTTTGATTTATATATAGTGCTTATAAAATAGTGTTCAATTTTGTAATTTGTTGTAATATAAATGTAATGTGGGTACTTTGATAGTTACAAATGTTAAGTTAGCAAGTAAGTTTTGATGTGCTAATAAATAAAGTAATTTTTGGTAGTATCATTTCATACACCTGTAGGGGCTGCAAATAGGTAGGAAATTGTATTGTTTAGGTATAGAATACCTAAGTAAATAAGTTATTTTGCACATAGGAAATGATGTATGATGTACTACCCACGGTTAGTTAACATTTAGGAATTTAAGTAGAAATGTTAAATAATTGAAGGTAGGCCGTGAGGAAGGTGCGGGGTGAGGATATTGTTGTACCCTACAAATTGTTAATATTTGCCATGTTCCTACAGCTAGGAGGCGGAGCTTAAAAATATTAAAAGTAGGACTACCCCGCTAAAGCCGCCTTAAGCCGTGGGTAGGTACCCGCAAAATAATAACATTTGCAGCCGGTGTATGATTGGTCGGAATTGTAATAAAGTGCTCTGCGAAGCACTCTAATAGAGAATAGTAAATTTGCCTATGTATATGGGGCTGGCTGGCCTAGTTTGTGTTCGCTCCGGACCGGCCCCACCCTAAGGAAATGGAGAAGAAATAAACAAGAATACAGTCCACTGCAAGAGTTTTATTGCCAGCTACAGAAGAAAGTTTTGGTCCTTCGGCGCCGGATATGAAACAGCAAGAAGAAAGTTTTGGTCCTTCGGCGCCGGATATGAAACAGCAAGAGAAAGTTTTGGTCCATCGGCGCCGGATATGAAACAGCAAGAATCAACGTGTGGGGCACGGGAGCGAAACACCAGCAGCCGAATGAACTAGTGTCGGCATATCTTCGGTCGGCAGCGGTGGCCGAATGAATTAATTTCGGCCTACCCTCGGTTGGCGGCGGTAGTCACGGATGCCAAGCGGTCAAGGGTCAGCGCAAAAGAAGAGGGGCAGCCCAGGTTACAATTGAAGAGGCGCGGCCCAGGGTCATCGCACAAGAAGAGGGGCAGGCACGGAAGCCAAGCGGTCAAGGGTCAACGCACAAGAAGAGGGGCAGCCCAGGTTACAAACGAAGAGGCGCGGCCCAGGGTCAACGCACAGAAGAGGCGGAGTCCCTGATTGACATCGCACAGAAGAGGCGGAGTCTCTGGTTGACATCGCACAGAAGAGGCGGAGCTAAGGAACGCGTTTAACGCGGCTCGCAACAGGCTACCTAACGGTGCCAAACGGTCTGTTGCGAGTGAACGCCACTCAGGCGGTTTTCAGTGGTAGGGCTGTTCACGGCAAGGCTAGCAAGTGCCGAAGCAATGATGCCCCGAAGCCCACCCGTGACGAGGAAGAAGACCATGAAGCAACGCATCTTTGAAGACCCCCCCGCGTCCCCGTCCGACGCGCTTTCTACTGCACTCGGGTCTGCTGTGCTCGAGTCCATCGCCCCCGCATCTACCGCCCCCGCATCCACCGCGCCAGAATGTACCGCGCCGGCGCGAACTGCGCCCGAACGTTCTATGCCCGAACGTTCAACAATGAAGAAACCAGATGAGATGCCCGCCCCTGAACATGAAGTTGAGGCCCAGAGGGACGGTCATCAGTCGCGAGCTGCTTCCGTGTGCTCAAGGAGGTCGAGCGTCTCGACGACGCTGCGAATACGGAAGGCTGAAGCTGAAGCGGCTTTACGATTGGCTGAAATTAAGAGAAAGCAATTGGATTTAGAAGCTGAGATGATTAGAAGCAAGTTGGCAGTCGAGATTGCTACGATACAAGAAGAGACTTGTGATGAAGACGAGCCGGTCCAGGTCGAGGAAACGGCAGAGCGTGTGCGTGTATGGCTCCACCAGGGCAACGTACGGGGGGAGCAGCCGCACAAAACTGACCAGGTGCGTGACGTCACGGCATTGGAGGCGAATCACCGCGTCGCATATGGACATGCGACAGAGGAACAAGTGGCGGCGATTCGACCTGCGTCACCCACACGGCGAGCGACGACGGATGGCGACATCGATCGACTAGCAAAAGCGATCGATAATCTGAGGCGAAGTGGACCTCCCCCGCGTCAAAGCCAGGACCTGCCGATATTCAGCGGAGCAACAGCGGAGTGGCTGCCATTTAAGAAAGCGATGACAGAGTCAACGAGACTCTACAGGTTCACGCCCGAGGAGAATATGGCCAGACTGAGAATGTGTCTACGAGGTGAAGCACGCCAGGCGGTGTCGGCGCTGCTGGGAATAGCAGCCGACCCAGATGTTGTTATGAGGAGGCTAGAGGCGTGTTTCGGCCGGCCAGCGATGATAGTCTACCAAGCTATGGAAGACATCAAGCGTCTACCGAAGACAAGTGCGGAGCCGAGTGATTTGAATAGCTTCTCCATCAAGCTGCAGAATGCAGTGACTGTTTTGGAATGCGTGGACGACAGAGGATATCTGCAGAACCCCCTGCTAGTCCAGCAAGTTGTAGAGAAGCTAACGCCGCACATCAAGTCACGGTGGTGTGATTACGCGAAGCAATATGGCAACGTTCGTGAACCAGAGATAATAACGCTGTCGAAGTTCCTCGAACAGGAAGCGGATGCAGCTGTGCGGCACCTACACGCCCCGCCAGTGCGTGTGATGGCCAGTGAACGACCGCACACAGGGACGAAGCCCATCCGCCGCAGCGTATACGCCGTACAGAAGGAGAGCGGAAGCAACGTGAAGAGGGAATGCTTCTGCTGCGGCGCCGCCCATAAAACCACAGAATGCAAGAAGCTTGTGGCAATGACAGTGCCTGAACGATGGCAATGGGCGAAGGAAATAAGAATGTGTTTTCAGTGCTTGAATAGCAAACACAGGCGTTTTCAATGCAAGGCCAGGCGGTGTGGAATCGGCGAGTGTCGGCGGCCTCATCACACCTTGCTTCATGGACCGGTGGAAAACGCAAGTGCTCCTGTAGAAGAAGAGAAGGCGACAGAAACAATCGCGTCTACACGAGCAAGCAAGAAAGAAATGCGCGTACTACTCAAGGTGTGCCCTGTGACGGTGCGAGGGCCGACAGGGAAAGAGATAGAGACGTACGCACTATTGGATGAAGGCTCTACGATAACTCTCATCGATGAGCAGATCGCAAACGAGATTGGAGCAGGAGGACCCAGGCGACCGTTGAACATTGTCGGCGCTACAACCAGCCAGGTGCAGCAAGCAAGCCGAGCTGTAACGGTCACTATTGAAGGCAAGAGGTCGCAGCCTTACACAATAAAGGCGCGCACGGTGAACGACCTCACACTGGGCAGACAATCTCTTGAGGAAAGGGCGCTACAGCACTCACACTTGCGCGATCTAGCTCCGGAGGAGGTGTGCTACACCAATGCGAAGCCACGACTGCTTATCGGTGCCGACAACTGGCCACTGATAGTGACGAGAAGGTTGCTGACGGGAAGAGAGCGTGAACCGGCCGCGTCGCTCACTCGGCTGGGATGGATAATACACGGATCTACGCCGTCAAGAATGATCACGGAACGCAACCGCGTGCTGCACACACGAATGTCACAAGACTGGCATGGCAGAAGCGAGGACTTAGAGAGTCTAATGAGAGCACACTTCGACATTGATGCACTGGGAGTTTCGATGAAGAAGAAAACTAGAGCTACTGATGAGCGCGCCGTAGCCATCTTCGATGCGACAGCGAAACGCGTCAACGGGCAGTTTGAAGTGGGACTGCCATGGGAAAGCGACGACATAGCCATGCCTCCGAGCTACGACATGGCTTTGCAACGCCTACGCGGAATTGAACGCAGAATGGATAAACAGATCGAGTTCAAACAGAGTTATACGAGAGAGATGGAGAAACTGTTTGAAAAAGGATATGCGGTAGAGAGCATGGACGACCACACAGAAAGCAAGCTGCTGTGGTACTTACCGCACTTTGCTGTCACCAATCCAAACAAGCCTGGAAAAGTGCGATTGGTGTTTGATGCGGCAGCAAGAGCGAACGGCGTATGTTTAAATGATGCGCTGCTCGATGGCCTTGATCTGTTACAATCACTACAAGGCGTTCTATTCAGATTCAGAAGATATCAGATAGCTGTCATGGCCGACATACGAGAAATGTTTCTGCGAGTAAAGATAAGAGAAGAAGATCGCTTGGCGCAGCATTTCCTATGGAGAGGAGATAACCGAAGTGACCCGCCACGGAAGTATATGATGACGTCAATGATATTCGGCGCACGCAGCTCTCCCTTTCTAGCACACAGCGTGAGAAATAGAAACGCCGACGACAACAGAGAGACGCACCCATTGGCGTTTGTGGCGATCACGAAGAATCATTACATGGACGACTGGGTCGACAGCTTTGAGGAAGAATAAATGCAGCTACAGTACCGTCAGAGATGAAGTGCCCGCCTATATTGGACGGCCGGCACCGCCTAGCGTACCTGATGATAAAACATGAACACGAGAAAAGCAATCATGCTGGAAGAGAGCAGCTGGTCAACAACTTAAGGCAGCGAACGTGGATATTGCGCCTGCGAACAACAGTGAGAAAGGTGCTACGCGAATGCGTGACGTGCAAGATAAGAAGAGCGAAGCCTACTGTGCCAGTGAAAGGGGACCTACCGAGAGCGCGTCTCACCACACATACGAGACCGTTCGCGCATTGTGGCGTGGACTGCTTTGGACCTATGTGGGTGGCGATTGGAAGACGCAGAGAAAAGCGATGGGGGATGCTGTTCACGTGCCTCGTGACACGAGCTGTCCACATCGAGCTCGTCGCAAGTCTCAGCACAGACTCAGCTATAATGGCGCTGAGGAGAATGGCCGCCAGAAGAGGCGTTCCGCAGCTAATGATGTCAGACAACGGCACTAACTTCCACGGAGCGGACGTCGAACTTCGCAAAGCTTATCAAGAGTGGCAGCCGGCGCTTCAAGACTACGCCCACGCGAAGCGCATGCGCTGGGAGTACATAGACCCCGGCGCGCCGAACCAGGGAGGCGCGTGGGAGAGAATGGTGAAAACAGTGAAGCACGCACTCGCCGTGACGTTAAAAGACAGAGCGCCGAAAGAAGAGGTTCTCACTACCGTGATGACAGAGATCGAGCACACGGTCAACTCGCGGCCGTTGACACACGTTCCGGTTGACCCCGATGAACCTGAAGCACTAACGCCCAATCACTTCCTATTGGGCACATCAACTGGGCTCCCGTACGTGGGCGAGAGTAATGTCGCAGACAAGCGGACGTGGCGGGCAGCACAGGCGCTGGCGAACATGTTCTGGCAGCGGTGGGTGAACGAGTACCTACCGACGCTGACAGCACGAGGAGACCACCGCGGGCGGGCGAGCGGCCCCAGGCCCGGCGATGTTGTCATCATCGCCGACGGGCTGCTACCGAGGAACGTCTGGCCTCGAGGAGTCGTCGAGAGGGTGTACACGGGACCTGACGGCGTGGTGCGCAGCGCAGACGTCCGTACGAGAGGAGGCATCTTCAGGAGACCGACGAGGAGGCTTGTCGTCCTGCCGATCACCTAGGGCTGCGAGTTTCTTCGCCGGGGGGAGGATGTTACGGACGAAAAGCCAGTGTATAGACAGTTAATTATTTTGTGATATAAGTGTATTTTGATTTATATATAGTGCTTATAAAATAGTGTTCAATTTTGTAATTTGTTGTAATATAAATGTAATGTGGGTACTTTGATAGTTACAAATGTTAAGTTAGCAAGTAAGTTTTGATGTGCTAATAAATAAAGTAATTTTTGGTAGTATCATTTCATACACCTGTAGGGGCTGCAAATAGGTAGGAAATTGTATTGTTTAGGTATAGAATACCTAAGTAAATAAGTTATTTTGCACATAGGAAATGATGTATGATGTACTACCCACGGTTAGTTAACATTTAGGAATTTAAGTAGAAATGTTAAATAATTGAAGGTAGGCCGTGAGGAAGGTGCGGGGTGAGGATAATGTTGTACCCTACAAATTGTTAATATTTGCCATGTTCCTACAGCTAGGAGGCGGAGCTTAAAAATATTAAAAGTAGGACTACCCCGCTAAAGCCGCCTTAAGCCGTGGGTAGGTACCCGCAAAATAATAACATTTGCAGCCGGTGTATGATTGGTCGGAATTGTAATAAAGTGCTCTGCGAAGCACTCTAATAGAGAATAGTAAATTTGCCTATGTATATGGGGCTGGCTGGCCTAGTTTGTGTTCGCTCCGGACCGGCCCCACCCTAAGGAAATGGAGAAGAAATAAACAAGAATACAGTCCACTGCAAGAGTTTTATTGCCAGCTACAGAGATTAAGACTGGAACTTCAAGTTTAACTATTAAACCTGCCAATATCGCCAGGAAAAGTAGCAACCGATTCTATTCTAATATCTGCAATACAAATATAATGTACAATTAAGTTAATACATTTCATTTTTCTTTTATTCCATTGAGTTCGCGATCGACAGTTGCCTTTATCTACCAAGAAGCATGCATACCTACCAGGCGCCAGTAATATCTCTAGACCACAATCTTGTAGGTATTGGCAGGCAAGTTGATCTTGTACAGAGCTTGAATAACGTCTACTTGTCTTCGAATCGTAATAAGTCTCAAATGACTTTCGGTATGAGATAATTTTAATGAAGGTAAAGTGATATCATTTTTAACTAAAATATGATTTAGTACAATTTTCCCTAACCTACACAGAGAAGTGATTATATTAAAATGCTTTTTAACCAAACAACGATAATTTGTTGCGAAGCGTACCACAGTGAAACAACCCCAACCACCACGTCGCAGCGTTATATCTTTTTGTTTCCGTTTTGTAAAATTTCGCCCCACATAACATTATGTTGATGGCGGCAATAATGCTTGAAATATTTACGAATACATCCTTGTGAAATAAAATATCTTTGCAAACGATTTGGTGTTGATAAATCGGCCATATTCGAGCCGGATTGACCGTGCCCGAATACAGATTAGGTCCCAACCGCACGGAGCGGAACATTTTTCATTTGCAAACAATTTGTTGGATGCTTTTGCTATTTTTTTTGCGTAGGCGACCCTTTTTCTTCGAGCTTTGTTTTTTCTGTATACCTTATACTTAATCGAGTATATATTAATGTGTTATTATATTTATTAAGTAAAACTACATAAATTAAACCAGTATAATCTTAACATTAATTCAAGGGGAATAGTATTACAATTCAATACCCCTGACAATTTCGGGTTGATTATGCGGATCAGCGTGACAGCTCAGTTCTTGCATTTTCATTAACAATAGATTTGACGGGGCGTCAGTCCTCGAGGCTCGTTGAGAATATATCGCGTCAGTCCCCGGGGCGACCGACCACCACTTATCCTACCTTCGGACGATGCTAGTTCGCTAATTTGCTATTGCTATACATACGGACTGCAAAATCGTTAGGCAAAATTTGTTTTGCTGTTTAAAAAAAATGTTTTTTTGATTTAATTTGGTACTATAATAAAAATAGTAAACACATGATAAATTGAAAATTATTTAAGGATTTAGCCAAAGTACATAATGTTCTTTTTAATACAGTTGCTCAAAAAGTGGCGTATTGCAGGGACGTATAGCGTTCGGGATGTGGGCTATTACACACGCGTGCTTTTTTTTTACCTTTCCCGCACTCGTGCGTTCTCTTTCCCAACTGTCAAATGCTTATTAAAAAGAAAAATTAACCAACCATAAAGTTTTTACTAAAAAAAAAAAGTTTTTATGATTCTTGTTAATACTTACGTAGCGTGGGTATATTTCTAAAAAAAGCTACTAGTTTGTTTCGATATCAGATTTAATGATTTGATTGAATTAGTGTGGTTGGTTTCATTTCATTTTATCTCATTAAATTTCATTTTCATTTCATATCAATAAAAAAAATCTCCTGAAGACTTGGCTGTATGGGCATAGTAACCTTTGCCTACCAAATGGGTGAAGGAAAAATGGCGCCATTTTCAAAATGAATTATTTCGACATTTACGTTCCTAATTTTATATTTTATTAAATTGCTTTATTTTTTCGCAACTGTATTAAAAATAGTCGTTCATTACTCGTGCGGAACCGTCATTGCAACTCGTCCCGCCTGTCAACCCTCGCCTTCGGCTGTGCCTCGGCTCGGGTAGACATTGGTCGGTACTCGTTGTAATGACAGCCTTTCCACACTTGTATTGAAATATACTATTTTTTTAAATTAATTTTGTATTATTGTACTTTTTTACTTTGATTACCTACCTATAAATACAAATTTAATATAAATATAATCATATTTTTTTTGTTGTCCGTGTGTAAATGCAAGTGGTCAGTCGAAATCGCCGAGTCAATAGAGTACCCTAATTAGACAGAACCCTTTACACGGACCCAATTACGACAAATTTTGAATAGTTTCTATGTTACAATATAATATTCCCCTTTTGATATTTGAAGGGCAAATGAGCAATTTGATATCAGCTTGTTAAATTTTTGGACTGGAATTTGGATTACGGTGGGGATTGATTAATTACTTAATTCAGTGAAAATGGTAGACAATTTAATATTTACAACTTTAATACCTGATTTAGCAGCTACGTTAAAACTAATTTATGAAGATAGAGTCCAACGTTTGCCTAACAATCATGATTAACTGTACCCTTCAATTCAAACAGCGCAAGCAATATCCAAACACATCTTGTTTGATTTCCCGTCCTTCGAGCCGGATACTGCATCCCCAGAGAGCTTCATCTGATATCTAATTACAAATTCAATGTGCTCAATAAATATTCCAATATGGCTTCGAATCTACATAATACAAATTTGCTGTCTCAAGGAACCACATACAATATCCAAAGTTAAATTGAAAATAAATTGGTTACCAAAGTTTATTTTCTGACTATACTACAATCAGTATGTATGCAGACGACATCAAAAGACTACAAAGACACAATTACTATTTGGAATTGATAGTTATAGAAACCCTTATTAGGAGCGTCCACAATAAAGCAATTTTCTGGACAAAAGAGCGACCGCCCTTGTTTGGGGTTCGTCTGTTCAAATACAAAACAAATCGAGATTTTTCACAATATGTTATTTTTATTCATATTTTTTTTTAATAAATTTAAACCTATATTTAAAATAACATAAAAAAAGGTTTTTATTTACAAAAAAATGAAAACCTCCTCGGTTTTTGGAAGTCGGTTAAAAGGGTCATGCTGATTAATAATATATCCATTCAGAGATTGCATGAGCTTTAAAAAATCTTAAGTAATAAAGAAACATACTTTTAATAGACAAGTCCTTTACCGAAACTCCCTGGCGTTGCCTGGAGACGGTTATGTGAAGGTAATTCAAAAGTTTCCAACTGACGGCCGAATGGACACCCTAGTTGTCCAAATTTATTGAATTTCATCCAACGTCTGTAGGATGACCACATGCTCATTGTTTTCTCGGACGTTGATTAGGGTAACCATGCTACAAATGCGAGAATGTTGCAAATGCTTGATGGGGTGAGGGTCTGTTAGATTGTAAAGGTAAATCGGCCAATTATTTTCTTCATATTTGTTCTCTTATTAATAAGAACAAAAGACTACCGTTTTATATAATTATACTAACTTACACATATTTACTTTTCAAAATCACACTAAAATCCATACATATAGAAAAATTTACGAAAAACATACTTATATATTTTTAAAACGTACACTAATTTAATAACTGTCTCGTGCCCATTTTTTTTCCTTCAGGCAATAAATCGCAGTCGTTTTTAATAAACTCATATCCTGCGAAACTTTTCCTGATATTTCAAATTCGCTATTACAGCAACCAGACAATTTATCCAAGACGAGGCTTCAACTAGTAATACCACTATAAATTTTCCTCGAGGAATTCCCTCCCTCGAATAGGACAATTAATTATTATATTGCTTTTTTGACAACATACCGGAGATAGTTGCTTTATTGACCGAACCCAATTGCTTAGGTGTTATTTTGTGCTATAAATAACTGCTTCCGGCTTAATAGGATGAGATTATTTGTGTTTTGAGTATTGTGTTTCATGGATTTTTAAAATTAATAGAAAACTTTTGTTTTAAAAGCCAGTTTACGTTTCAGTAGTAATTTGGGCCACCTTCTCAGATAGCTTGAGTGATTGAGTCGTTATCCACAACGCTGTCTCAGCATATTCTCGCTCATTGGTAAGGTGAGGTAATTTGTCATATCCAAACAATTAGCCAACCAGAAAGCAATTTGCAACCAAAACCGTGGTTGCAGACTAAGCAACCAATAAAATCTTCCGATTTATGGCAACTATTACGTGCAGGGAATC
Organism: Emmelina monodactyla; assembly: GCA_916618145.1. Lineage (NCBI taxonomy): Eukaryota > Metazoa > Arthropoda > Insecta > Lepidoptera > Pterophoridae > Emmelina > Emmelina monodactyla. The sequence goes on from OU745300.1 coordinate 3,775,870, forward strand.
AAGTGAGACTACCAGGCGCTCATGAATAATGGGGAGATGCCTTTAAACTTTAATAAGGTCCCCGAACACCGCAGTGTGAGTAACGATCGTAATTTCGAATTTCAAAATGTGCTCCTCTAAAATTATAATAGCCTGGTACCGCTGAGTCGTGAATTGGAAAATACTGTGGGTCTCTTTTGTTTTTTTGGGTTTTTTTTTTATTAGATAGCTTTTGTCTAAATCATTGCTATTTTTGTAATGGATTTGCGTTATGTTTATAAAGGCGCATGTCCTATCGTGGTATTTTGTCTCGTTTGAGATATGGCTGTGAGTGAGCGACAGATTGCCTACATTACTATAACGTATTGCTCTAGACAGGGTTGGCTGAACCTCGCCGCACGATAATAATGGACTTAATGCTTAAAAAACAAATACCAATGCTTCTACTGAAAATTCTAGTAAAGTAAACAAGTTCTATTATTTATTTTTCCCATTGAAAGAATTTATTTTCAAATAAACTGAAAAGGGTATTATGCATTTGTTATTTAAACAACAAACAGCATTCTGAAGTAGCTTTATTTCTTTTTTGTACTTAATTACTAAAGTTAAGTAGGGTACAAAAGCACTTTATAAAGCATAAAAAAAGAAATACTTTAAAAAACCCTGTAACAAAGAGCTTTCATTCCAATAATGTTTGTAGTGAATTTTAAGAGGCTTTCGAGCTAAACAAACATATTGAAACGATGCTTACATTCTGCAGTCTTCATTTAATTATGCTGTAGGTGGAAATACTTAGCGTTTCAGCTCAGAAGTGCTAGTTACATGCAAAAGTGCCTGTTGTGTACCGTTAGCAAAACCAGTCTTTTATAAAAAAAAAATGTTCTTTATCGTTAAGATTTAAAATATTTTTATTTCTAAGCAAGATAAAATAAACGCTAAATATAAAAAATAAAATGTTATTATTAAATAATAAAAATTATTAAGTAAAAAAACCCGTCTTCAAAAATTAAAAAGTTAAAAATAATTAAGATTTAATTTAATTAATTTATTAAATGATACTTACAAATCTATTTGAAAATAGCTCAGATAATTAATATGTAGCATTTAACTTTTCTGTTTTTGAAGTTAGTTTTTTTAACGTAGATATTTTTATTTAATACTTTTTAGTGTATTGTTGTATTGACAACTCCTGCACGCCTTAACACTATAGATTTAAAGAAACGGAATCTGATAAAAGTAGTGGTTTCCATATATGCTATTCGAAACACAATTTCACGTTCTTGAAGAACTATTAAATTAAAGATCGTGGAAAACGATTCTTGGCCATGAAAACATATATGTAATCACGATTACTGAATTGTAGTTACTGATATCGTTGGAGAGTCCTATAGTGTCCATCATCAGATCAGCTTTATGTTATAATCATTTTTCATTGTCATGCAATTTACATACGAATACAAAATTACAGCTCATTCGTTAACCAGAAAATGGATCAAATTTACTTTCAGACAATATTTGATTTCAGACATCGGTATCGGTAAAAGTAAATAATAAAACGCTCATAAAATAGAAACTGCTGTGCCTACCTGAATAATTTTTTTATGGGACAAATTCGAAACTATTCCGCATAAAAAAAATTACGTAAACCGGGTTAGAAACCTCAGCGAAATCGGTGTACATTTTTTTACAATATTATGAAGATAACTGATTCTAATGTACTTTACGAATATTATATTTTAAATCTTTACAGTCGCATCTTAAATTCAACTATTTTAAGGATAAGAAATAGCTCCATGCTTTTGCTATCAGTACCTACACGAGTTCTTGAGATATTCTTGTTTACATTATAATTTCTGATCTATACGTATAATGTAAGTTAACTTCAAAGAAACACTAACAGCAAGTTAGTAAGTATTTTTATTAATAAACATGCGAACTTAAAAAATCATTTTTCAAGATAAAAGTTTTCTGTTTTTTGAAATGAACTGCTACAAAAAATTTCTGCAAAACAGACAAGTTTAAAATACTCAATATACACATACTTACCCCGTCCAAAACCTAGATTATTGAACAGCATAATTTGCTAACAATTCCACCCATTATTCACATTAATCCAATACTTCTCAAAGTCGATGCCGAAACACAATGAACTTCTCAATTAAGTTTGCGCCTATTCAACTCCTTAAGCCTTCTGACTTCCTGGTATGCGATCAACTATAAAGAGCTTCCGTCGAATTAAACAACTATTTATAAAGATTTCCAAGGGGGAATGCCTATTCAGGATGTGAAATTTGACGTGTCAGAAGGCAAAGCACAAATAAAACGCCATTCTATGATCACCCTGAATGAAAGCCCTCGTATGGAACATATCTACCTCATAACCTTTGCATCTCCTTATTATTCTTTGTGACGTCTTCATTTTCGGTCTAGTGCAATATAACAACAGAGTTGCTAGTCCACAGAGTAGTTTTAATAGTTATATTGCAAAGTTTTTTAATTACTAGACCAAGTGTGAAATATTTATTCCAAACTGCACCGAGCCAGCGTGGTGGATTACGGCTCAAACCCTCTCGCTATCCGAGAAGGAGGCCTGTGCTCAACTATGGGACATATATAGGCTATTTATTTATTTATTTATTTATTTTTACTTTTAATAAACGATACCTTACCTTGTTTCCACAAAAAAAAAAAAAAACTGATATAATATAAAATAAAAAGGAATAATATCATTCTGAAGGTGCTTCAAGAAGCGAAGATTCTCTTTTTTGTATTTAATTAAATACTAAAGGTAATGTAAAATATTTAAGAAACTCTTCTCTTTTTACTATGCCGTTGCAAACTATTTCAAGTTTTTGTATCTTCAGCTCTATATAAATCTGCACCTGTACAATATCAAAAAACTTATCCTATTCCGTGTGAATACGGCACATACAAAGGTTTTCAATAAGACGACATATTACTTTCCCAGTGTAAGTTGATCCCTCTTGGTTCATTCCGTCTATTCTTATTCTTCAAGTAAAACACAAAAGACAGGTTCTTTATAATTTGGTTTGAAACGCACGAGTATACATTTATAAAGATTCAAAACCTATTTCGTAAATGAACACAATTTAAAGATAAATGCGATCCGGAATGCGCAATTTAGGAAATATTTGGTTCGCCGGATTGAATTGTAATGTTATTTACTCGTCTTATCATTAACTAAACATTTTTGTATATCCTTTGTGAACACTTTTGTTATTACTGTTATTTCAACTATTGTAAATGACATCTAACAGCTGTCGTATTACGATATATTAATGAAAGTCGTTCTAGTATAATTAAGACTTCTGATATAAAACTGTAAAATCTGTTCTTATGACACAATCAGAGAAACAGTTATGTTCATAAAGTCTATTATCCCATGTTCTCCATCCCCGAAGAATCACAACAAATATTTGAATCTGATATTCCCTCAACAAATAACCAAAGAGAATTGAATAGCCTTATAAAAGCGGATTTAATATCAAGTGTATGACATACATAAGATTAATATCCGCATTAGCAATGCATCAAAGAGTTCCAAATGGTACCCTTAAGTGGAAATGGAACAATGGAAACCAAATTATAAGCGAACGCTACCTTTAAGAACCTCTTGACCTGATTCAGTATAATATTAAATCATCGTTAATGTCAAAGGAAATTGTTTCTTAAATTGTTCGCAGTAAAGTATAAATTGCAGTGGAGCGAAGGTATAATTTGCAAATTGAAGCGCAGATACACATTTGCTCAGCTTGATTGACAAGAGTAAAGACAATCTACGGTACAGAGTACAATTTCAATAATAACACGCGTACATTTTTCAAGTTTAAAAAGAAAGTTCGCATGAGAAAAAATCCCAAATAATAAACATCTGAGTATGAATTTCAACTAAACTTTTAATTTTTGAAATCATATTCGCTTTATTTTCAATTGCTTTACAAAAAAATATACGAGTGGTAGAGTCTAGGCTCTGTCTGCAGCGATTACTGGGCTGTCTCGACCGGTGAAATACCACCATCGCACAGAAAAACGACGTGAAGTAGGGACGATGTTCCTGCGTTTCGTTCGGTGAGTGCGGTATCCGGTGCCCAATTTTCTCAAAGGCTCAGCAACGTATCCCCAACACCCACAGTGTTGCGGGTAGTCATGGGCGGCGGTGATCATTTAACATTAGGTGACCCGCATGCTCGTTTGCTCCCTATACCATAAAAAATATAAAAGAACAATACCGTACCAAAGTGCATGTATTAGATTTATATATATCAAATCAATGAAAATACACACAGGTATAGACTTTTAAAATTAAAACGGATCCAAAACCGACCTAAGTTTTGAAAGGCTGACCGTACATAAAGTAAGTAGTGGTTACTTTTTACAAACGACAATCTCTGATCAAAAGGATAATCAGATTACCGCAAATTACTTGATAACCTGCAAATCATACAATGTAGAAATTAGAGGCTTAAACCTGCTATTACAAAATAAAACTTGACTTAAGCTTTTGTAAAGTTTCATCCACATTCAAGATTTTTTTGAAAAAAATACATTTTTATATGTTTGAAAGTTCTACCCCCTTTTTCAAAAATGCATTTTAATATGTATTTGGTACCTAAGATAATGTGACAATGATTACATTACAAATAATGTAAATATGGAAAATATAAACATGTAAAAAAGTAGAAGCAAAGGGCAACCATTTTAAAAACCTCATTGCTGTGAAAACATCTTTACAATTTACCCTTTCATATAAGAACTTTCTTGATAATTTTTTCGCTATACCCCAGAGAACTTTGCATAAAAATGCCTTAAAATGGCGAAAGAACTAAAAAATCTCAAAGAAAAATTCGAAATAGAACTAAGTTACATAAAGACCCTAGCCTCTAGGCTGTTTCTTAACCCATTCGATGGCAGTAGAATAAAACTTATCGGTTACTACGTCATTTTGTCCCTGGTCATGTTTACCACAGCTCAGTTAATCCTGACTTTGTGTTTATCCGGATTTAGTGACTTAATGGAGGTTATAAACATCGCCCCAAACATAGGCGTCGCGGCCATGTCTACAATCAAATATATAAGTATTCACAATAACAAACAACTCTACACCAAAATGTTCACGCATTTTCGCGGAGACGTATGGGATGTCGTAAAAGAACATGAAATCCCCAATGAAAAAATGGTCACAAAATACCTGGTCCTTACTAAATTCATTAACAGATTTATGGTGTACTATTCCCTACCACTTATTATTACCATTAATTCTTTTCCCTGGTTAATTATGATTTACGAAGCGAAAATCCTTGGCCATGATCTCAAGTATCTGTACCCGTTTGGTGCCTGGTATCCCTTTGATAAAGTAAAGTTTTACTACGTAGTATATGCTTGGGAGAGCTTCATGACTGGTGTAGTCATTTGCATTTATGCGTTCTGCAATATAATAAATATTTCGTATGTTGCCTTCATTTGCATGGAACTAAGGCTTTTGGGGAACAACCTCGTGAATCTGGTTACTGATGAGGACGTATCCAATATCGTGAAACAGTTGAACGTGGATGAAATTCATAACAATATAATATGTAAACTGAGGGCTATTATAAAGCGTCATCAGTTTCTGGCAAAGTAAGTTATTTTATTAATTTATTCTCTCTTTATTAACAAATTAAAGTAAACGTTTTTGTTTTCAGCACTTCGTATGAATTGGACTACGTGTTGGGAGATGTGATGCTCCTCAGCTACACTTTAGGAGCAGTTTTTATTTGCTTAACCGCTTTTTCTTTTACGGTACAGTTTTTATTAGATTAAAGTAACTTATTTGATTTTAATGAGTATAGTAGATAAAATACTAATTAAAATATTATTATTTTCAGGTTGTGAATGATTTATACCAATCGCTACGATATTTCTCATTTTTCATATCTTTATTATGTGAAATATTCAACCTATGTATGATTGGCCAAGTGCTTAGTGATCATGTTTGTTTTATTTCTTTGCTTTGCTTTTGATAAGTTTAAAAATATTTAATTTCTCATTATTTTATTGTTTTCAGAGCGAAAATCTATCAGAAGCTATATACCGTTCGAACTGGACATTTGCAGATCCAAAATGTAAAAAAACACTTTTGATGTTTTTGTCTCGGACTCAAAAACCTTTCGTCTTGACTGCTCACAGATATATCGTTATTAATTTAAATACATTCTGCACAGTAAGTGATTTAAGTTTTTGAAATCTTCATAATACTTGATTAGTAACTTGATGTTAATGATGCTTTCTTTACAGATCTGCAGCTCTTCTTACCAGTTTTTTAATCTTCTGCGCACGATTTACCAGCCCTAGTGTATTGATTTCAATCAAAGTAAAATAGTCAACCAAAATGGCGTAAATTAGATGGCACATTTAAAATAGATCTATAAATGATAATATTTTTTCTTTACTTTCTCTTTTCCATTTTATGAGACGTATAACCCTTAAAAATATAATCGCTACATTATTTGTTGCTCACGACTCTTTCATTTTATGTAAAAATAAAAAAATAACGACTTTTTCTCCTTTAAATACAGATAGTTATTACTATGTAGTAATGTTGCCAATATCACAATGATTTTAAGATGTTGTTGTATTTCCACATTATTTATTTTTACGTTTCTGGTGGATTTGTCATTAGCAGGTCAGTAAAGATTTTAATAAAGTTGGTATAAATGGTCGACACGCAAACCTGAGACTGTTTACAAGTATCAAAGTAAACTATTTACGTCAAAACTCGAAGGTATATCGCCACTATATTACCCACGTCAACTGATTGTGGTGCCCTCCTTTTAGATTAAAATTCTGCTGATTGTTAATGTTAAAATTAATGTAACAATGAAGCTTTTACTAAGCACGAGCTATATTCTCGGTTATAATTCATCTGTTTACAAAATTTCATCCAAACCGAACCAGCCGTTTTTGCGTGATTGCACGTTTTGCACATCTTCTATAGGAGAGGATGGGAATGGGTATGATATTTTTTTTCATATTATTAAATAACTTTATAGTATTCATACAGTAGGTATTAATTGATGATAGCTATTAGAATAGAATAGAATAGAATAGAATAGAATAATGGAATGATGTTATTATATTTATGAAATCATTGTTTATAAACAAATAAAATAAAATAGGTTTTGTTTAAGAGTGTCTCGGTTCACTCAGGCCGTTGAGAATGTTTTATTCTAACAGAAGTAAAATATTTATTTTATTTTTTTCATTGTGTTTATTATGGTTCATATTAAGTCCAGGAAGCGATGGAATGCATAGGTTACTTACAGGTAAGTTAATTTAAAATAAAGTTATACGTAACTACTTGAATGTACTTTATAAATATTTTTATTTTTTAAACCTTTATGTATATTATTTTTAAACAAATATTATTAAATTGAATTGACGTTAAAAAGAGACTCTGAATTACATATTTCCAATAACCCAAAGTTAAACTTTAGGCTTTTTTTATAAATCTTCTAATAATAATTTTAAATTCAAATACAAAACATTTGTTGTGGTACTTTAGACTATTACCTTGGTCAGGATTATTTAAAAATGCTTGCCTTTTTAAATTTTCAGAAAATATAATGCTTTTTTTCTGAGTCTGTCGAAACCTTTCCGAGTATTTCATAGTGTAGGGCATAGCTTGCAGTAGATCTTTTTTTTTCTTTTCACTGAAACAGAATAGTATTTGATTAATTTTTTTTAATTCTAAAAAAACTTTTCAGATACAGCAGCGGCGCAGCCTACAAGCACCAACATAACCAAAACTCCTTGTGTTCAAACAAACAACGGTGGCATTACTACAACGGTCACTAACTCTACTTCCACTAACGCTACTACGCCTGGTAAGAATTTTGGTATATTTTATAACATTACAAGCTTTTGCCCGCGGCTTCGCACGCGTAAAATTCTATATTTCAGTACAAGATCAGGGATGTACCAATAGAAAGAAAAAGTAAATTCATAAGTTATGCACACTTGTTTTTTTCTCAACTTATTTATTATTATCTACTTAATGGCTACAAGAGTTATTGTTATTTTGCTCTTTTACTGCGTTAACTCTTTCACATGTAAGTAGTACATACACGTCGGCGCTAAATGGCAATCGTTTTAGAATCATTAATTGGCTAAACTCAGTTATAGTGACGTCATTAAGGACTATTCAAGTTATAATATGTCAGCTGTTGCAGGAAACCTGAGTTTTTAGAAATAAAATTTTAGCAGCTCATCAGTTAGTGATTTTTACCTTGTTTTACATAATTTACAGTATCAAACTGCAGATTTGTGCTATTTTTTATTGAAAACATAGAAACTGGTTAAACGTAATACTTAAGACAAATCTAGACACGCGGTAGCGTATCCAGCCAAGTAGGTACAGGCTGACAGCGCGCCATGTGTATATTAACCCGAACCGTTTGGAGCCACTTTTGTCCCCCTCATAACTTGAAAACAGATGTTAAATTTGGTTTTATATTTTAAAAGAAAAAGACAAATTATATCGTTACTTCTTGATAATTGATCACAATATCATGAGTTAGATATGGCGACCACTATTTTTACGAAGTAGGAAATCAGTCTCTTTAACGTTTCATATGTTATCATATCTAAACCCAAGCTTTGGCTAGTGAAATACTTTAAGCCCTTAACAGTACCAACATTTTTTTACTTTTAGGTTTCAATCAAAATCGGATATCTGGAAGTCCAAGAGGGTTTAAATCCAGCTCTCGTCGTAAAGAAAAAAAAACATTTGGTTCTAAAATCAGTCAATCATCATCAAGGAATTCCTTTTCTCTTAAATCCCAACGTCAGTTTAAATCACCGCGGAAAAAAAAATAAAAAAAATGGAAAACCTACTTATTTTAATAGTGATTCTTCATCATCTTCATCAGGCTCAAGTGAAAATAACTTAAAAAGTCAAATACGATTCGATCAAAAATTTCAAGTTTTATTAGAAATCATAAGATTTATTGAAAAAAATAAAATTTACGTTGCAAATTCTGGAGATTTATTAAATTCGAGTAATTTTGATTTTTTCAATACTTTTCCATTCATATCTCAAAATTTACGAAACTTGAACCAATTTAATTCTGGAATTTTAAGTAACTTAATTAAATTTAATTCGAAAGTGTCAAGTAACATAAAAAACAAACTTGATTCCACTTTCTCAAATTCAAATCAGAGTGGATCTTTTTTTCCATTCAATTTCCTTCCAGGAGGTCCAAGTAATAAAAAACTATCAAGTCGTGATACTGAGCGTTTTTCATTTAATGGAAACTCGTTTCCCATACGCATAACTAGGAATGTACAAGAAAGTAGCGAGTTAAAATATAAACAGTCTCGTACAAATCGTTCAAATAGACAGAAATTAAATAATAGACGAAAAACAAACAACGGTAATAAAACAAATATTCCTAGATTGACACGCATTACCCCACCTCCTGGAGAGTTACGGCCTGTTATACCCAGAATTATCAAAAATAGAACAATGTTCCGATTTCCGCGTCAGATAAAAAACAAAACTTATATTATTGGAAAAAGAAGGCGTGGTAAATTTGGGATATCAACAACTAAAATAAAAAACAGAACTCTTACATCGAAAACCACTTCCATACCAAAGGAAATTACAACGCGTAAAATAATTACGACGAAGGCGCCTCTGACAACGGTTTCAAAAAGAACAACAACGAAGCAGCAATCAAAAACATCTAATGTAAGCACTATTAAAACAACTAACAAAATACGTCCCAACGCAACCACCCGGAATCCATCCCAAACTACATCTAGACGTCAATCCAGTGCAACCACCAGGAATCCATCCCAAACTACAACTAGGCGTTCATCCAATGCAACCACCAGGTATCCATCCCAAACAACTACTAGACGTCCATCCAATGCAACCACCAGGAAACCATCCCAAACAACTACTAGACGTCCATCCGATGCAACCACCAGGAATCCATCCCAAACTACTACTAGACTTCCATCCAATGCAACCACCAGGAATCCATCCCAAACAACTACAAGACGTCCATCCAATGTAACCACCAGGATTCCATCCCAAACTACAACTAGACGTCGATCCAATGCAACCACCAGGAATCCATCCCAAACTACAACTAGACGTCCATCCAATGCAACCACCAGAAATCCATCCCAAACAACTACAAGACGTCCATCCAATGCAACCACCAGGAATCCATCCCAAACTACTACTAGACGTCCATCCAATGCAACCACCAGATATCCATCCCAAACTACTACTAGACGTCCATCTAATGCAACCACCAGGAATCCATCCCAAACTACTACTAGACGTCCATCCAATGCAACCACCAGGAATCCACCCCAAACTACTACTAGACGTCCATCCAATGCAACCACCAGGAATCCATCCCAAACTACTACTAGACGTCCATCCAATGCAACCACCAGGAATCCATCCCAAACTACTACTAGACGTCCATCCAATGCAACCACCAGGAATCCACCCCAAACTACAACTAAACGTTCATCCAATGCAACCACCAGGAATCCATCCCAAACTACTACTAGACGTCCATCCAATGCAACCACCAGGAATCCATCCCAAACAACTACGAAACGTCCATCCAATGCAACCACCAGGAATCCATCCCAAACTACTACTAGACGTCCATCCAATGCAACCACCAGGAATCCATCCCAAACTACTACTAGACGTACATCCAATGCAACCACCAGGAATCCACCCCAAACTACAACTAACCGTTCATCCAATGCAACCACCAGGAATCCATCCCAAACTACTACTGCGCCTGCATCTACAACAACGAGAAAACCGTCCAACACATCGACAACCACTCCTTCCAATACATCGACAACATCACCAGCCGCAACAACTACGAGAAAACCGACCAACACATCGACATCACCGGCCGCAACAACTACGAGAAAACCGTCCAACACATCGACAACCTCAATGACTGCTTCAACAACGAAAAAACCGTCCAACACATCAACTACCTCACCGGCCACAACAACTACGAGAAAACCGTCCAACACATCGACTACCTCACCGGCTGCTACAACAACTAAAAAACCTTCCAACACATCAACTACCTCACCGGCCGCAACAACTACGAGAAAACCGTCCAACACATCGACATCACCGGCTGCTACAACAACGAGAAAACCGTCCAACACATCGACAACCACTCCTTCCAATACATCAACTACTTCACCGGCCGCAACAACTACGAGACAACCGTCCAACACATCGACAACATCACCGGCTGCTACAACAACGAGAAAACCGTCCAACACATCGACAATCAATCCTTCCAATACATCAACTACCTCACCGGCCGCAACAACTACGAGAAAACCGTCCAACACATCGACAACATCACCGACTGCTACAACTACGAGAAAACCTTCCAACACATCGACTACCTCACCGGCTGCTACAACAACTAAAAAACCTTCCAACACATCAACTACCTCACCGGCCGCAACAACTACGAAAAAACCGTCCAACACATCGACAACCAATCCTTCCAATACATCAACTACTTCACCGGCCGCAACAACTACGAGAAAACCGTCCAACACATCGACAACATCACCGGCCCCAACAACTACGAGAAAACCGTCCAACACATCGACAACATCACCGGCCCCAACAACTACGAGAAAACCTTCCAACACATCGACAACCACTCCTTCCAAAACATCAACTACCTCACCGGCCGCAACAACTACGAGAAAACCGTCCAACACATCGACAACATCACCGGCCCCAACAACTACGAGAAAACCGTCCAACACATCGACAACATCACCGACTGCTACAACAACGAGAAAACCGTCCAATGCATCGACAACATCACCGGCTGCTACAACAACGAGAAAACCGTCCAACACATCGACAACAGCACCTTCTAACACATCGACAACATCACCGGCTGCTACAACAACGAGAAAACCGTCCAACACATCGACAACATCACCGGCCCCAACAACTACGAGAAAACAGTCCAACACATCGACAACCAATCCTTCCAACACATCAACTACCTCACCGGCCGCAACAACTACGAGAAAACCGTCCAACACATCGACAACATCACCGGCCCCAACAACTACGAGAAAACCTTCCAACACATCAACAACATCACCGGCCCCAACAACTACGAGAAAACCGTCCAACACATCGACAACATCACCGGCTGCTACAACAACGAGAAAACCGTCCAACACATCGACAACCACTCCTTCCAACACATCAACTACCTCACCGGCCGCAACAACTACGAGAAAACCGTCCAACACATCGACAACATCACCGGCCCCAACAACTACGAGAAAACCGTCCAACACATCGACAACCAATCCTTCCAATACATCAACTACCTCACCGGCCGCAACAACTACGACAAAACCGTCCAACACATCAACTACGTCACCGGCCGCTACAACAACGACAAAAACGTCAAAAACATCACCAACCTCTCCTTCCAATACATCAACTACCACACCGGCCGCAACAACTACGAAAAAACCGTCCAACACATCGACAACATCACCGGCTGCTACAACAACGAGAAAACCGTCCAACACATCGACAATCAATCCTTCCAATACATCAACTACCTCACCGGCCGCAACAACTACGAGAAAACCGTCCAACACATCGACAACATCACCGACTGCCACAACTACGAGAAAACCTTCCAACACATCGACTACCTCACCGGCTGCTACAACAACTAAAAAACCTTTCAACACATCAACTACCTCACCGGCCGCAACAACTACGAAAAAACCGCCCAACACATCGACAATCAATCCTTCCAATACATCAACTACCTCACCGGCCACAACAACTACGAGAAAACCGTCCAACACATCGACATCACCGGCTGCTACAACAACGAGAAAACCGTCCAACACATCGACAATCAATCCTTCCAATACATCAACTACTTCACCGGCCGCTACAACAACGAGTCAACCGTCCAACACATCGACAACCTCACCGGTCGCTACAACAACGAGTCAACCCTCCAACACATCGACAACCTCGCCGGCCGCTACAACAATGAGTCAACCGTCCAACACATCGACAACCTCACCGGTCGCTACAACAACGAGTCAACCCTCAAACGCATCGACTACCTCGCCTTCCAATACTTCAACAACTTCACCTTCCAACATATCGACAACCTCGCCGGCTGCTACAACAACAACACAACCGTCCAACACATCAACAACCTCTTCTTCCAATACTTCAACAACCTCGTCTTCCAACACATCGACAACCTCGCCGGCCGCTACAACAACGAGTCAACCGTCCAACACATCGACAACCTCGCCGGTCGCTACAACAACGAGTCAACCCTCCAACACATCGACAACCTCGCCGGCCGCTACAACAATGAGTCAACCGTCCAACACATCGACAACCTCACCGGCCGCTACAACAACGAAACAACCGTCCAACACATCAACAACCTCACCTTCCAATACTTCAACAACCTCGTCTTCCAACACATCGACCACCTCGCCGGCCGCTACAACAACGAGTCAACCGTCCAACACATCAACAACCTCTTCTTCCAATACTTCAACAACCTCGCCTTCCAACACATCGACAACCTCGCCGGCCGCTACAACAACAAGTCAACCGTCCAACACATCAACAACCTCTTCGTCCAATACTTCAACAACCTCGCCTTCCAACACATCGACAACAGCACCTCCTACCACATCGACCACCTCGCCGGCCGCTACAACAATGAGTCAACCGTCCAACACATCGACAACCTCACCGGTCGCTACAACAACGAGTCAACCCTCCAACGCATCGACTACCTCGCCTTCAAATACTTCAACAACTTCGCCTTCCAACACATCGACAACCTCACCGGCCGCTACAACAACGAGTCAACCGTCCAACACATCAACAACCTCACCTTGCAATACTTTAACAACCTCGTCTTCCAACACATCGACAACCTCACCGGTCGCTACAACAACGAGTCAACCCTCCAACGCATCGACTACCTCGCCTTCCAATACTTCAACAACTTCACCTTCCAACATATCGACAACCTCGCCGGCTGCTACAACAACAACACAACCGTCCAACACATCAACAACCTCTTCGTCCAATACTTCAACAACCTCGCCTTCCAACACATCGACAACAGCACCTCCTACCACATCGACCACCTCGCCGGCCGCTACAACAACGAGTCAACCGTCCAACACATCAACAACCTCTTCTTCCAATACTTCAACAACCTCGCCTTCCAACACATCGACAACCTCGCCGGCCGCTACAACAACGAGTCAACCGTCCAACACATCGACAACCTCACCGGCCGCTACAACAACGAAACAACCGTCCAACACATCAACTACTTCACCAGCCGCAACAACTACGAGAAAACCGACCAACACATCGACAACATCACCGGCTGCTACAACAACGAAAAAACCGTCCAATACTTCGACAACCTCACCTTCCAATACTTCAACAACCTCGTCTTCCAACACATCGACAACCTCGCCGGCCGCTACAACAACGAGTAAACCGTCCAACACATCGACAACCTCACCGGTCGCTACAACAACGAAACAACCGTCCAACACATCAACAACCTCACCTTCCAATACTTCAACAACCTCGTCTTCCAACACATCGACAACCTCGCCGGCCGCTACAACAACGAGTCAACCGTCCAACACATCGACAACCTCACCGGCCGCTACAACAACGAAACAACCGTCCAACACATCAACAACCTCACCTTCCAATACTTCAACAACCTCGTCTTCCAACACATCGACAACCTCACCGGCCGCTACAACAACAAGTCAACCCTCCAACACATCGACAACCTCACCGGTCGCTACAACAACGAGTCAACCCTCCAACACATCGACAACCTCGCCGGCCGCTACAACGACGAGTCAACCGTCCAACACATCGACAACCTCACCGGCTGCTACAACAACGAAACAACCGTCCAACACATCAACAACCTCTTCTTCCAATACTTCAACAACCTCGCCTTCCAACACATCGACAACCTCACCGGTCGCTACAACAACGAAACAACCGTCCAACACATCAACAACCTCACCTTCCAATACTTCAACAACCTCGTCTTCCAACACATCGACAACCTCGCCGGCCGCTACAACAACGAGTCAACCGTCCAACACATCGACAACCTCACCGGTCACTACAACAACGAGTCAACCCCCCAACACATCAACAACCTCTTCTTCCAGTACTTCAACAACCTCACCTTCCAACACATCGACAACCTCACCGGCCGCTATAACAACAAAACAACCGTCCAACACATCATCAACCTCACCTTCCAATACTTCAACAACCTCGTCTTCCAACGCATCGACAACCTCGCCGGCCGCTACAACAACGAGTCAACAGTCCAACACATCGACAACCTCACCGGTCGCTACAACAACGAAACAACCGTCCAACACATCAACAACCTCACCTTCCAATACTTCAACAACCTCGTCTTCCAACACATCGACAACCTCGCCGGCCGCTACAACAACGAGTCAACCCTCCAACACATTGACAACCTCGCCGGCCGCTACAACAATGAGTCAACCGTCCAACACATCGACAACCTCACCGGCCGCTACAACAACGAAACAACCGTCCAACACATCAACAACCTCACCTTCCAATACTTCAACAACCTCGTCTTCCAACACATCGACAACCTCGCCGGCCGCTACAACAACGAGTCAACCGTCCAACACATCGACAACCTCACCGGTCGCTACAACAACGAGTCAACCCTCCAACGCATCGACAACCTCGCCTTCCAATACTTCAACAACTTCGCCTTCCAACATATCGACAACCTCACCGGCCGCTACAACAACAACACAACCGTCCAACACCTCAACAACCTCTTCTTCCAACACATCGACAACCTCACCGGCCGCTACAACAACGAAACAACCGTCCAACACATCAACAACCTCACCTTCCAATACTTCAACAACCTCGTCTTCCAACACATCGACAACCTCGGCGGCCGCTACAACAACAAGTCAACCGTCCAACACATCGACAACCTCACCGGTCGCTACAACAACGAGTCAACCCTCCAACGCATCGACTACCTCGCCTTCCAATACCTCAACAACTTCACCTTCCAACACATCAACAACCTCACCTTCCAATACTTCAACAACCTCGTCTTCCAACACATCGACAACCTCACCGGTCGCTACAACAACGAGTCAACCCTCCAACGCATCGACTACCTCGCCTTCCAATACTTCAACAACTTCACCTTCCAACATATCGACAACCTCGCCGGCTGCTACAACAACAACACAACCGTCCAACACATCAACAACCTCTTCTTCCAATACTTCAACAACCTCGCCTTCCAACACATCGACAACAGCACCTCCTACCACATCGACCACCTCGCCGGCCGCTACAACAACGAGTCAACCGTCCAACACATCAACAACCTCTTTTTCCAATACTTCAACAACCTCGCCTTCCAACACATCGACAACCTCACCGGCCGCTACAACAACGAAACAACCGTCCAACACATCAACAACCTCACCTTCCAATACTTCAACAACCTCGTCTTCCAACGCATCGACAACGTCGCCGGCCGCAACAACTACGAGAAAACCGACCAACACATCGACAACATCACCGGGTGCTACAACAACGAAAAAACCGTCCAATACATCGACAACCTCACCTTCCAATACTTCAACAACCTCGTCTTCCAACACATCGACAACCTCGCCGGCCGCTACAACAACGAGTAAACCGTCCAACACATCGACAACCTCACCGGTCGCTACAACAACGAAACAACCGTCCAATACATCAACAACCTCACCTTCCAATACTTCAACAACCTCGTCTTCCAACACATCGACAACCTCGCCGGCCGCTACAACAACGAGTCAACCGTCCAACACATCGACAACCTCACCGGTCGCTACAACAACGAAACAACCGTCCAATACATCAACAACCTCACCTTCCAATACTTCAACAACCTCGTCTTCCAACACATCGACAACCTCGCCGGCCGCTACAACAACAAGTCAACCGTCCAACACATCGACAACCTCACCGGCCGCTACAACAACGAAACAACCGTCCAACACATCAACAACCTCACCTTCCAATACTTCAACAACCTCGTCTTCCAACACATCGACAACCTCGCCGGCCGCTACAACAACAAGTCAACCCTCCAACACATCGACAACCTCACCGGTCGCTACAACAACGAGTCAACCCTCCAACACATCGACAACCTCGCCGGCCGCTACAACAACGAGTCAACCGTCCAACACATCGACAACCTCACCGGTCGCTACAACAACGAGTCAACCCTCCAACGCATCGACTACCTCGCCTTCCAATACTTCAACAACTTCGCCTTCCAACACATCGACAACCTCACCGGCCGCTACAACAACGAAACAACCGTCCAACACATCAACAACCTCACCTTCTAATACTTCAACAACCTCGTCTTCCAACACATCGACAACCTCACCGGTCGCTACAACAACGAGTCAACCCTCCAACGCATCGACTACCTCGCCTTCCAATACTTCAACAACTTCACCTTCCAACATATCGACAACCTCGCCGGCTGCTACAACAACAACACAACCGTCCAACACATCAACAACCTCTTCTTCCAATACTTCAACAACCTCGCCGTCCAACACATCGACAACCTCGCCGGCCGCTACAACAACGAGTCAACCGTCCAACACATCGACAACCTCACCGGCCGCTACAACAACGAAACAACCGTCCAACACATCAACTACTTCACCAGCCGCAACAACTACGAGAAAACCGACCAACACATCGACAACATCACCGGCTGCTACAACAACGAAAAAACCGTCCAATACATCGACAACCTCACCTTCCAATACTTCAACAACCTCGTCTTCCAACACATCGACAACCTCGCCGGCCGCTACAACAACGAGTAAACCGTCCAACACATCGACAACCTCACCGGTCGCTACAACAACGAGTCAACCCTCCAACACATCGACAACCTCGCCGGCCGCTACAACAACGAAACAACCGTCCAACACATCAACAACCTCACCTTCCAATACTTCAACAACCTCGTCTTCCAACACATCGACAACCTCGCCGGCCGCTACAACAACGAGTCAACCGTCCAACACATCGACAACCTCACCGATCACTACAACAACGAGTCAACCCCCCAACACATCAACAACCTCTTCTTCCAATATTTCAACAACCTCGCCTTCCAACACATCGACAACCTCACCGGCCGCTATAACAACAAAACAACCGTCCAACACATCATCAACCTCACCTTCCAATACTTCAACAACCTCGTCTTCCAACGCATCGACAACGTCGCCGGCCGCTACAACAACGAGTCAACAGTCCAACACATCGACAACCTCACCGGTCGCTACAACAACGAGTCAACCCTCCAACGCATCGACAACCTCGCCTTCCAATACTTCAACAACTTCGCCTTCCAACATATCGACAACCTCACCGGCCGCTACAACAACAACACAACCGTCCAACACCTCAACAACCTCTTCTTCCAACACATCGACAACCTCACCGGCCGCTACAACAACGAAACAACCGTCCAACACATCAACAACCTCACCTTCCAATACTTCAACAACCTCGTCTTCCAACACATCGACAACCTCGGCGGCCGCTACAACAACAAGTCAACCGTCCAACACATCGACAACCTCACCGGTCGCTACAACAACGAGTCAACCCTCCAACGCATCGACTACCTCGCCTTCCAATACCTCAACAACTTCACCTTCCAACACATCAACAACCTCACCTTCCAATACTTCAACAACCTCGTCTTCCAACACATCGACAACCTCACCGGTCGCTACAACAACGAGTCAACCCTCCAACGCATCGACTACCTCGCCTTCCAATACTTCAACAACTTCACCTTCCAACATATCGACAACCTCGCCGGCTGCTACAACAACAACACAACCGTCCAACACATCAACAACCTCTTCTTCCAATACTTCAACAACCTCGCCTTCCAACACATCGACAACAGCACCTCCTACCACATCGACCACCTCGCCGGCCGCTACAACAACGAGTCAACCGTCCAACACATCAACAACCTCTTTTTCCAATACTTCAACAACCTCGCCTTCCAACACATCGACAACCTCACCGGCCGCTACAACAACGAAACAACCGTCCAACACATCAACAACCTCACCTTCCAATACTTCAACAACCTCGTCTTCCAACGCATCGACAACGTCGCCGGCCGCAACAACTACGAGAAAACCGACCAACACATCGACAACATCACCGGGTGCTACAACAACGAAAAAACCGTCCAATACATCGACAACCTCACCTTCCAATACTTCAACAACCTCGTCTTCCAACACATCGACAACCTCGCCGGCCGCTACAACAACGAGTAAACCGTCCAACACATCGACAACCTCACCGGTCGCTACAACAACGAAACAACCGTCCAATACATCAACAACCTCACCTTCCAATACTTCAACAACCTCGTCTTCCAACACATCGACAACCTCGCCGGCCGCTACAACAACGAGTCAACCGTCCAACACATCGACAACCTCACCGGTCGCTACAACAACGAAACAACCGTCCAATACATCAACAACCTCACCTTCCAATACTTCAACAACCTCGTCTTCCAACACATCGACAACCTCGCCGGCCGCTACAACAACAAGTCAACCGTCCAACACATCGACAACCTCACCGGCCGCTACAACAACGAAACAACCGTCCAACACATCAACAACCTCACCTTCCAATACTTCAACAACCTCGTCTTCCAACACATCGACAACCTCGCCGGCCGCTACAACAACAAGTCAACCCTCCAACACATCGACAACCTCACCGGTCGCTACAACAACGAGTCAACCCTCCAACACATCGACAACCTCGCCGGCCGCTACAACAACGAGTCAACCGTCCAACACATCGACAACCTCACCGGTCGCTACAACAACGAGTCAACCCTCCAACGCATCGACTACCTCGCCTTCCAATACTTCAACAACTTCGCCTTCCAACACATCGACAACCTCACCGGCCGCTACAACAACGAAACAACCGTCCAACACATCAACAACCTCACCTTCTAATACTTCAACAACCTCGTCTTCCAACACATCGACAACCTCACCGGTCGCTACAACAACGAGTCAACCCTCCAACGCATCGACTACCTCGCCTTCCAATACTTCAACAACTTCACCTTCCAACATATCGACAACCTCGCCGGCTGCTACAACAACAACACAACCGTCCAACACATCAACAACCTCTTCTTCCAATACTTCAACAACCTCGCCGTCCAACACATCGACAACCTCGCCGGCCGCTACAACAACGAGTCAACCGTCCAACACATCGACAACCTCACCGGCCGCTACAACAACGAAACAACCGTCCAACACATCAACTACTTCACCAGCCGCAACAACTACGAGAAAACCGACCAACACATCGACAACATCACCGGCTGCTACAACAACGAAAAAACCGTCCAATACATCGACAACCTCACCTTCCAATACTTCAACAACCTCGTCTTCCAACACATCGACAACCTCGCCGGCCGCTACAACAACGAGTAAACCGTCCAACACATCGACAACCTCACCGGTCGCTACAACAACGAGTCAACCCTCCAACACATCGACAACCTCGCCGGCCGCTACAACAACGAAACAACCGTCCAACACATCAACAACCTCACCTTCCAATACTTCAACAACCTCGTCTTCCAACACATCGACAACCTCGCCGGCCGCTACAACAACGAGTCAACCGTCCAACACATCGACAACCTCACCGATCACTACAACAACGAGTCAACCCCCCAACACATCAACAACCTCTTCTTCCAATATTTCAACAACCTCGCCTTCCAACACATCGACAACCTCACCGGCCGCTATAACAACAAAACAACCGTCCAACACATCATCAACCTCACCTTCCAATACTTCAACAACCTCGTCTTCCAACGCATCGACAACGTCGCCGGCCGCTACAACAACGAGTCAACAGTCCAACACATCGACAACCTCACCGGTCGCTACAACAACGAGTCAACCCTCCAACACATTGACAACCTCGCCGGCCGCTACAACAATGAGTCAACCGTCCAACACATCGACAACCTCACCGGCTGCTACAACAACGAAACAACCGTCCAACACATCAACAACCTCACCTTCCAATACTTCAACAACCTCGTCTTCCAACACATCGACAACCTCGCCGGCCGCTACAACAACGAGTCAACCGTCCAACACATCGACAACCTCACCGGTCGCTACAACAACGAGTCAACCCTCCAACGCATCGACTACCTCGCCTTCCAATACTTCAACAACTTCGCCTTCCAACACATCGACAACCTCACCGGCCGCTACAACAACGAAACAACCGTCCAACACATCAACAACCTCACCTTCCAATACTTCAACAACCTCGTCTTCCAACACATCGACAACCTCGCCGGCCGCTACAACAACGAGTCAACCGTCCAACACATCGACAACCTCACCGGTCGCTTCAACAACGAGTCAACCCTCCAATATTTCGACAACCTCGCCGGCCGCTACAACAACAAGTCAACCGTTCAACACATCGACAACCTCACCGGTCGCTACAACAACGAGTCAACCCTCCAACGCATCGACTACCTCGCCTTCCAATACTTCAACAACTTCGCCTTCCAACACATCGACAACCTCACCGGCCGCTACAACAACGAAACAACCGTCCAACACATCAACAACCTCACCTTCCAATACTTCAACAACCTCGTCTTCCAACACATCGACAACCTCGCCGACCGCTACAACAACGAGTCAACCCTCCAACACATCGACAACCTCGCCGGTCGCTACAACAACGAGTCAACCCTCCAACGCATCGACTACCTCGCCTTCCAATACTTCAACAACTTCGCCTTCCAACACATCGACAACCTCACCGGCCGCTACAACAACGAAACAACCGTCCAACACATCAACAACCTCACCTTCCAATACTTCAACAACCTCGTCTTCCAACACATCGACAACCTCGCCGACCGCTACAACAACGAGTCAACCCTCCAACACATCGACAACCTCGCCGGCCGCTACAACAACGAGTCAACCCTTCAACGCATCGACAACCTCGCCGGCCGCTACAACAACGAGTCAACCCTCCAACGCATCGACTACCTCGCCTTCCAATACTTCAACAACTTCGCCTTCCAACACATCGACAACCTCACCAGCCGCTACAACAACGAAACAACCGTCCAACACATCAACAACCTCACCTTCCAATACTTCAACAACCTCGTCTTCCAACACATCGACAACCTCGCCGGCCGCTACAACAACAAGTCAACCGTCCAACACATCGACAACCTCACCGGCCGCTACAACAACGAAACAACCGTCCAACACATCAACAACCTCACTTTCCAATACTTCAACAACCTCGTCTTCCAACACATCGACAACCTCGCCGGCCGCTACAACGAGTCAACCGTCCAACACATCGACAACCTCACCGGTCGCTACAACAACGAGTCAACCCTCCAACACATCGACAACCTCGCCGGCCGCTACAACAACGAGTCAACCCTCCAACACATCGACAACCTCGCCGGCCGCTACAACAATGAGTCAACCGTCCAACACATCGACAACCTCACCGGCCGCTACAACAACGAAACAACCGTCCAACACATCAACAACCTCACCTTCCAATACTTCAACAACCTCGTCTTCCAACACATCGACAACCTCGCCGGCTGCTACAACAACGAGTCAACCGTCCAACACATCGACAACCTCACCGGCCGCTACAACAACGAAACAACCGTCCAACACATCAACAACCTCACCTTCCAATACTTCAACAACCTCGTCTTCCAACACATCGACAACCTCGCCGGCCGCTACAACAACGAGTCAACCGTCCAACACATCGACAACCTCACCGGTCGCTACAACAACGAGTCAACCCTCCAACGCATCGACTACCTCGCCTTCCAATACTTCAACATCCTTTTCTTCAAACACATCGACAACCTCACCGGTCGCTACAACAACGAGTCAACCCTCCAACGCATCGACTACCTCGCCTTCCAATACTTCAACAACTTCACCTTCCAACATATCGACAACCTCGCCGGCTGCTACAACAACAACACAACCGTCCAACACATCAATAACCTCTTCTTCCAACACATCAACAACCTCTTCTTCCAATACTTCAACAACCTCGTTTTCCAACACATCGACAACCTCGCCGGCCGCTACAACAACGAGTCAACCGTCCAACACATCGACAACCTCACCGGTCGCTACAACAACGAGTCAACCCTCCAACACATCGACAACCTCGCCGGCCGCTACAACAACGAGTCAACCCTCCAACGCATCGACTACCTCGCCTTCGAATACTTCAACAACTTCGCCTTCCAACACATCGACAACCTCGCCGGCCGCTACAACAACGAAACAACCGTCCAACACATCAACAACCTCACCTTCCAATACTTCAACAACCTCGTCTTCCAACACATCGACAACCTCGCCGGCCGCTACAACAACGAGTCAACCGTCCAACACATCGACAACCTCACCGGTCGCTACAACAACGAGTCAACCCTCCAACACATCGACAACCTCGCCTTCCAATACTTCAACAACTTCGCCTTCCAACACATCGACAACCTCGCCGGCCGCTACAACAACGAGTCAACCCTCCAATACATCGACAACCTCGCCGGCCGCTACAACAATGAGTCAACCGTCCAACACATCGACAACCTCACCGGCCGCTACAACAACGAAACAACCGTCCAACACATCAACAACCTCACCTTCCAATACTTCAACAACCTCGTCTTCCAACACATCGACAACCTCGCCGGCCGCTACAACAACGAGTCAACAGTCCAACACATCGACAACCTCACCGGTCGCTACAACAACGAGTCAACCCTCCAACACATCGACAACCTCACCGGCCGCTACAACAACGAAACAACCGTCCAACACATCAACAACCTCACCTTCCAATACTTCAACAACCTCGTCTTCCAACACATCGACAACCTCGCCGGCCGCTACAACAACGAGTCAACCCTCCAACACATCGACAACCTCACCGGCCGCTACAACAACGAAACAACCGTCCAACACATCAACAACCTCACCTTCCAATACTTCAACAACCTCGTCTTCCAACACATCGACAACCTCGGCGGCCGCTACAACAACAAGTCAACCGTCCAACACATCGACAACCTCACCGGTCGCTACAACAACGAGTCAACCCTCCAACGCATCGACTACCTCGCCTTCCAATACTTCAACAACTTCGCCTTCCAACACATCGACAACCTCACCGGCCGCTACAACAACGAAACAACCGTCCAACACATCAACAACCTCACCTTCCAATACTTCAACAACCTCGTCTTCCAACACATCGACAACCTCACCGGTCGCTACAACAACGAGTCAACCCTCCAACGCATCGACTACCTCGCCTTCCAATACTTCAACAACTTCACCTTCCAACATATCGACAACCTCGCCGGCTGCTACAACAACAACACAACCGTCCAACACATCAACAACCTCTTCTTCCAATACTTCAACAACCTCGCCTTCCAACACATCGACAACAGCACCTCCTACCACATCGACCACCTCGCCG
Organism: Emmelina monodactyla; assembly: GCA_916618145.1. Taxonomy (NCBI): domain Eukaryota; kingdom Metazoa; phylum Arthropoda; class Insecta; order Lepidoptera; family Pterophoridae; genus Emmelina; species Emmelina monodactyla. Next base: position 3,800,711 of record OU745300.1, read on the forward strand.
GCCGCTACAACAACGAGTCAACCGTCCAACACATCAACAACCTCTTCTTCCAATACTTCAACAACCTCGCCGTCCAACACATCGACAACCTCGCCGGCCGCTACAACAACGAGTCAACCCTCCAACACATCGACAACCTCGCCGGCCGCTACAACAATGAGTCAACCGTCCAACACATCGACAACCTCACCTTCCAATACTTCAACAACCTCGTCTTCCAACACATCGACAACCTCGCCGGCCGCTACAACAACGAGTCAACCCTCCAACACATCGACAACCTCACCGGCCGCTACAACAACGAAACAACCGTCCAACACATCAACAACCTCACCTTCCAATACTTCAACAACCTCGTCTTCCAACACATCGACAACCTCGCCGGCCGCTACAACAACGAGTCAACCCTCCAACACATCGACAACCTCGCCGGCCGCTACAACAATGAGTCAACCGTCCAACACATCGACAACCTCACCGGCCGCTACAACAACGAAACAACCGTCCAACACATCAACAACCTCACCTTCCAATACTTCAACAACTTCGCCTTCCAACATATCGACAACCTCGCCGGCTGCTACAACAACAACACAACCGTCCAACACATCAACAACCTCTTCTTCCAACACATCGACAACCTCACCGGCCGCTACAACAACGAAACAACCGTCCAACACATCAACAACCTCACCTTCCAATACTTCAACAACCTCGTCTTCCAACACATCGACAACCTCGCCGGCCGCTACAACAACGAGTCAACCGTCCAACACATCGACAACCTCACCGGTCGCTACAACAACGAGTCAACCCTCCAACGCATCGACTACCTCGCCTTCCAATACCTCAACAACTTCACCTTCCAACATATCGACAACCTCACCGGCTGCTACAACAACAACACAGCCGTCCAACACATCAACAACCTCTTCTTCCAATACTTCAACAACCTCGCCTTCCAACACATCGACAACCTCACCGGCCGCCAACACATCGACAACAGCTCTGACTAACACATCTTCAACTATCGTCTCCCAAGCAACAACGATGCAATCTGATATTACTTTTACAGGAAATCCAACGCAACCGACAACTGAGCGACCTTCTAATACGTCGACATCAAATATTATAACCACATCCTCAACAAACCTTCCACAAATAACCACGCTACCTCCAGCCAGCTTCTCAACACCAAATAATTCTCAACCAACAACTGGGCCAGTAGCTAACTCTTCGTCAGAACCACCTTGCGATGGAATGACAGAGATAATTCCAAGTAATCCAATCTTTTTCGTCCCAATCAATCCATTTTTGCGATCAAGAAATTATATTAAACAAGTGAACAATCCAACATATTACATAGAGCCCGTGCTTGTTAATTCATCACCTACGATTCCTTATGAAGACCAATATTTGGAGTTATTGAAGCTGGCCCTTTCAAGAGTTCAATACGAGAGGTATGGAAATGAATTTGATCGGAACGAAATATATTTAGTTTCTCCATTTGGATTACCGAAACGATTGAAATACCTTATAAGATCACCAACACTTGTATCTGATGGGCCCAATGGAATTATTGTATCAAGTAAGTAGTTATCAGTAGAACTTCTATTGTAGTGAATTTTAGTCCAGACTTAAATTATTAAGTTAATATAAACAGTGTGCCTTTTAGCAATGCAATAAAGTGTAATTCTAATAAATCTTATTACATTTTATAGAAAAGGAGAAAATTGAAATGAACGCTTATAGCATATTGAAATTTATTTTTAAATTTTTACCAATGTTTGATTTGATTTACCCGCAAATTTTCACCTTGATATGGCACCAATGAAATTAAAACTATTTTTTCAGCATACATTACCTTGCCGGATGGTATGAAAACCAAGATTATTTTGCTTTTTACGAAGACAAAGAATATGGATGAAGATTGCTAAAAATATATTGCCTCCTCAGGTAAGACATACTAAATGATGAGTCCAATTGTTGGAACGGCTTTGTCAAAAATTTAATCAGTTAACGCATTTTAAAGCAGCTTTAGGCATCTTACACTTAAATTTATGAAAAGAACGAGTCATTGTCTTTTCGGATACAAAAAACTCGGACACCTTTGTCAAGTAGTGGTTTTTCAATTATAATGTTTTTTTACCAAGGTGTCCGAGTTTTTTGTGTACAAAAAGTCAATGACTCAAAAGAACACCCTAAAATTAATTTTTGCCCGTCGCACAATATATTATGTTGGGTAACCTGTTAAAAACTCGAATTTCGTTTACCCGAATCTTAAAACCCAGAAAACGCTTGGTAGAACTTTTAAAAGACAGATTTTGTGAATGACATTTTTTTTAAATTCCTTTTTTTATTTCCCAGATGAATCAATTTCCAGGTGAACTAGAACCAAATTTTCAAAAAATATTTTTTTGTTACTCATATTCTCATTATCCAGATAATAGCTATGCCAGATTCTCAGAATACTTTTTTTTGTTTCCCTTCGTACCATTTTCCAAATAAACGAATACCAAATTTTCATAATATTTATATTTAGTTCCCATACAATCAAATTCCTGATAAACTATTGCCAGATTTTCATAATCTTTTTATTTGGTTCCCATACAAACGTGTTTCAGCTTAACTTTTGCAATGGGAGCCGCTCCTTTCGCATAACGTCGATGGTCCTGAAATCGTTCGTCATACATAAATTGTCATAATCATCAAAAAGCATAACACTCATGTCGCATAATTTATCCTTTGCATAACTTTTTAACGGCAAAACAGTCTATAGGCATATTATTCTTAAGCATAATGTAAAAATCCCTAATTTCAATTGGCATAACATCCTGATCATTTGTCTTAAAATGCTTTATCTTGATTTGGTTTGTCATAACTATAGGAAAAACCTATTTTTTTTTGGCATATTTTAGGTCGACCAAATTATTAAAATTATAATTAACAATTTTGGTTATGCGCTGTTTGTTCATATATCAAATAATAGGTACGACGACGAGCGAGGAGGAATGTGAGGTTGAATGGTGACCACACAGTGCGCAAGCCGAGCGAGCGAAGCGAGCGTACCGCGGCAGCGGTCGGCGAAGCGCCAAAACCGAAGTTCTTTTCTAAATTACAAGGATTTAGTTGTTCTAGATATCGGATATAAAAAAGCTTGATTTTAAAAATCTAGATATTGTTTGTCTTGATATCAATTAACTGTATTTTAAAAATTTGTGTTTTAAAAATCTGGCTTTTGTGCATATGGATATCGGTCATCTAGATTTCGCGCATTTAGATTTCGTGTGTCTGGAACTCATTCGTCTGGATTTTAAAACGTCGTACAAATGAATAAATGGGCAAATGAAATTCGGAGTTGCGATTATATGGCAAACAAAACTTCGAAATGCTAAAAAACGGAATTATGAAAAAATGTCCAAACGTTTTCTGGATTATGAAATTCGGAATATTAAAATTCGGGATTAAGATAGGTAACCATTATGTTGCTTTAGTAACAGTTACAATGATAATTAAAATATATATATATCTGTACTTACACTTACTAACGTTTGGGGGAAACGTGAAAGAGAATAAAAGAGTTTAAACGATTTAAAGCTTTATATTGAAAGCATAAAAGTGAGTTTAATGTTATGTGCTCACATTCCGAGCACCTAAATATGACTGAGTCTGGAAGGAAGCTGTCAATATGCCATTGTTTTCTCTTCAGAATCTATTTGAATAATATAAAATAATAGCTGCTGGTATTCAAGCAATAAGTCCCCTACATAGTGCTTATGCACATTACACACTTATACTTTGGTTTATTTTCAGATAACTGACAACTCTTTCCACGTAAAGAATTAACAGAACATCAAAAATAATAGGTATAATAACAGAGTATTTATGAATAACCTAACAGACGCATTTCGACAAGTAATAAACATTATTTGTTCCTAAAATTGTAAACCTGTCACTGAATTATTAATAAAAAAATGCTTGAAAATCTTTCATCTAAATAATTGTTTAAACTTTAATAATATTAGATGCATTGAATAAGAAGGATCTCCTAAAAGTTAATTCATCTGTTAAAAAGTGTCAGATTAATAATTTTGATGATGCAACTTATTAATTTTGGCGAATTATTTCTTAGAGACCGATTTGTACTGAAATTTTGACTAATATATTTCTCGAAATATAATATTTTTATAATTAAGGTATTGCAGTTTTATGGCAAAATTCTAAATTTGGCATCAAAACAATTTACTGTCATAATAAAACGATTTATGTTATTTTTGTGTTTTAATTTAAAACCCTTATCTAAACTTATAAAATATCAAGTCCCGAATGACAGATTATGGTTTTTTTTAATTTATGGAAATTCTACTCCTAAGGGGGTAAAATTAGGGTTAAAATTTATGAAAGTACTAATTAAAGGGCTAAATACATAAATACCTATGTTAAAAAACATTAATAAATTATTCATTCACATTATACAGTTTATCCGTTTATTCAGGAAATAGGCCTTTTTCCCACGGGAGAAGCAATTTAGCTGCGGGTGAAACCGCAGGACGGAAAGCTATATTTGAAAACTTACTAAGATGTTGGAATATGACTAACGCTTACAAAAAATAAATAGAATTCGGAATTCTACACCCAATTGGAGTTGTATGGTATTCAGAAAAAGGCCAGATGCAAGTCAAAATTTAAACTGAGATGGTAAAAAGGATGTTTACAGCAGTTGAACGACGAAACAAAACTTCAACAACATAACGTCTATTTCGCTGGTTGAACTCTTAATTTATTCTCCAGTCAGTTTAATACTGAGATGTCTTGATCAAAGGTCATCTCATTGATTGATTAAAACTTGTCGTAATGGTCGTGATTCCGACTTCTTCCATTGCAAACATGAACTCGGTCTATTATTTAGTATTTATCACCTAAGCAAATATTTAGGATATAAAATAGTTTAAAATTCACAAAATCAAATGTGTAGATTGTGCAAAGCACTAAAAGGAATTGCTATATAACATCGTGTAACATAAATCGCTACTGCTCATTTAAAATAAAATAAATTTAGATAAAAATCTTTCTAATGAGCATACTTGAACAAATGAGTCAAACTGTCACAGAGTTTATAACTTGTATACCTGGATAGCTTAAACGTTTCTTCAATTTTTCACTCATTTTGGTTACATAGCAAAGGTACAACTAAAGTACTTCAATATCGATTTTACAAACTTACCATGCCGTCGCTTACGAATGCAATACATACCGCAATTCACATGCATACTGAGTTTGCCTTCTTTGAACATAAAACCTTTGAAAAAATAGACACTTTCATTCAATTTGCAAATCCCTTATTGTCCTATTACGCTATTTGGGGCGCTAGTGTAAAAACCTTTATTCAGTAACGCATTGCATTATTCGATATTTTGGGGTTTAGTTCTTTTTATATTAGATTTAGTTCCATATAAAACTGATTTCTGTTAAAAGGGATTTCCACGGGAAAAATCATGATACCTTTTTACATTCAGTGGACGCTTTCATTGCGTTGGCGTTTCTCAAATACTTATATAATTAAATATTTTAACTGCAATAGAATTTATATACACTATATTTAGAGGCTCTATGTAAAGCTATGCCATTTTGGAAAAAAGTGAAAGAATATTAGCAAAATATACAGATACTAAGTGTTTTATGGTACGTTTAGATTTTATTCAGGGCTTTGTTTAATATGTGTTATTTCAAAATAAATGAATTGTTGAAAATGTAAGCTTACCTTATTTAGTTCCTGGTGACAATATTTACTGATTAAAAATTATTATCTACGCAAAGAAGTTTCTGAAGGTGCTGTTTAGAAATGCTACAAAGTCTTTCAAAATTACATAGCTTAATTAAGTCATTATATTTATTTTCCATTAATCCATCAATCCTCAAAAAATATAAGTTAAATACATTGAATCCCCATGAGTTTTCTTAAAGAAAAGTTTTCTATTAAGTATAATAACCTTTACTTTTTAATAACTTTAAGTACTTTTAATTTTTTCTAATTAATTTAAATAAGTACATAATTGTAAGTAGGTACCAATAAAAGGTGTTACTTAAAATTTATGAAAGACATATAATTGTAAAAAAAATATATGTCGGAGATCGACTATGCTTATGGTTGATATAAGAAGAGTGCGGATTGCCAGTACCAAATATGGTGCTAGACAGAGTCTATGTGACATCGAGCGAGCAGCTGTCAGAGAATTGTCTTGTGAATTAATTCAATGACCTACGGAGTGCTATCAAGAGGAGATAATTACAGTGTTAAAACAGTTCTATTGGTTTTATTTGAGTCTAACACATAACCCACGTACGCCCACACAAGTTATAGTACTAAACGGCCCCTGAAGACGGCTCTGATGACGCAGATATCCTGCCGTCTTCGTCATATATATAAATTCTTAGATTTACGCGACTATTATTACTTGAAATTAAACTCATTTAAACGGGTTTTACGCGTTTATTTAATAATTTTTGATTTTCCGACATTTCGGCATTTTCGCAAATGTCAGTCTACCCGTGACCACGGCATTTGCAAAAATGCCGAAACGTCGGAAAATCAAAAATTATTAAATAAACGCGTAAAACCCGTTTAAATGAGTTTAATTTCAAAATATATATAATTATTTATCCCATTGTACAATTTTGTATTTATGTAGGGGTATTATTTTCATCAGGAATGGTTTCCGCTGCATCAGTAGTTTTTCCTGTGGTTTCTATAACTAAAAATCAGGGATGTTAGGGAGCTCCGTAACCGTAACCGAAACTATCGGATATCCGATATAAAAAAATATCCGTATCCGTAACCGAATCCGCTATAATCCGCTAAAGCTTCGGATAATATCGGATAGTGGCGGAGCCTATTTGAGACACGTTATGACAAGTTGTTTTTCCAAGCGGCGGCTGAAACAGGGAATGAAAACGGAATTTTAAGAGTTAAATGCTTACTTTTAAAATTCCTTAACAATGTAATATCCGTAACCGAAATTACCCGAAACTAACAGATAATCAAAAAATATTTAATATTCGTATCCGTATCCCTATCCGGTATAATAATACTTCCAATATCCTATCCAATCCGTATCCGTAAAATTTTATATCCATAACATCCCTGCTAAAAATACATTTTATTTGATTATTTTATTTTTAACTAGTGGCCGCCCGCGACTCCGTTCGCGTGGAAGTCGGTTTCCCGTGGGAATAAGAAGTTTTCCCGCGGTAAAAAGTACCCTATGTCCTTTCCCAAGTTCAGTTCTTTCTTCATACCAAATTTCAACAAAATCGGTTCAGTGGTTTAGGCGTGAAAGCGTAACAGACAGACAGACAGACAGACAGACAGACAGACAGACAGACAGAGTTACTTTCGCATTTATAATATTAGTAGGTAAAGTAGGTAATATTAGTAGGTAATAGTAGGTATTTCCATCAATAACTTTGTTAGTATTATATTAATTATATTAACATATACTTTCTTTATACCAATAAACAGGCGTAGCTGAAACACACAAATTATATCGTTTTTTTAATATTTATTGATAGGTTTTTACTTACCCAATGGCAAAGTTTAAGCCAGAAAAAATAAAACAACTAAAGCCAAGATCACTCTAGGCTTCATTATTAGCATTATTAAATAAAACTATATTTTCCAATAGTATTTATAGAACAAAATATACGTAAAATCAGTATAATGTTCATTTCGTGGAAAGTAAAATTAAACTATGTATTTTTTATCAATTTACTATTCTAGTAGCGTATTTTTTTAACCTTGAAAAATTAAATTTATATCATTATAGTACTTAGTACCTTAATTCAATACTTAAAAAATAGCAATGACAAGAAATAATGTTTTCTACTCTTATTTTATATAACCTTAAAAAGTGAAAGATTTTCATGCAAAATTTAATTCACCTTTCTTGGTTTTATTCACATTTTAAACGTTTTTTTTTATAATGTCTAGTACCTATAGCAATTAAACACAACACAAAATGGTCATTAAAATACTCGTACACTTTATTATATATTACAAATAGCAATTAAATAGGTTTATATACACTGAATGGACTAAGCTTACAAATAGTAATGTCGTTTTTATCTTAGGAAGAACCCTTGATAGAAGTATCTTGGCAGTGCTGGCCCTGTAAAATAAAGGAAAATATATTTATTATTAAACAATTATACAAATAGCAAGTACACATTAATACCTGAGAGATATGATTCAATGGTGATCAAATTAAATGTCAAATTAATACAAAATTATTTTCAACAAGCTTTCTCAAGTCATTTACAATTACTGTAACGTGGCACACGATTATTGAATTGAAATAAACTTATTATTGAATTGATAATAAACAGTAATTTGTTACAAAATAATAGTTTTTTATTTAAAAAAGTGTACTTTGAAATAAACTGTATGGAGGCAAGTTGGCGTTGTGAAAAAAAAAGTTGAGCGTCATTTCCCGAATCCCTACTAATATTATAAATGCGAAAGTAACTCTGTCTGTCTGTCTGTTACGCTTTCACGCCTAAACCACTGAACATATTTTGATTAAATTTGGTATGAAGAAAGAACTGAACTTGGGAAAGGACATAGGGTACTTTTTACCGCGGGAAAACTTCTCATTCCCACGGGAAACTAACTTCCACACGAACGGAGTTGCGGGCGGCCACTAGTTCTTTATATTTTGTTTACATTGCATTTGTTGCTGTATAGGAAAACGATCTATGCAAAAAAATATTGTTTTTCCTCGCAAGTGTGTTGAAAAAGTGCGAATGGTACCTACTCGTGAGCAACTCGATCAATAGACACTCGGCTGACATGCCTGCGGTTCGGGCTGCAACCCTCAACCTCGTGTATAATAAACAACTTTGCGCACTTGTATCATAATAAGTATACTAGTATAGTTTTAAAGTAAAAGTAAATTCTTACCCACTTTGTGGGAATATAAGGATACTTTTATTGGTATTAAAACACAAATTCATGCAAACGTTATAACGTAATATTAAATTAGCAATAATGCAACAAATAACAATTAATTAATCCAAAAAAGAGTAAGTCTTTATCGATATCTAAGGGATAGTTTGCAAATGGGCACTACTAAGCAGCTTTATGATTTTATTTCGTTTTATGCATTTTATTAATATGTTAGCATAAGTATTACTTAAATCAGAGGTAAAATTTAAAGACCAACACAGCTAAAATTAACTAGGTAATGTATGTATTTTGCTACCAGACAACAATAACAAGCCAAACAATAAGCTTTTAATATTATAATCCCAAAACAAATGAATATCCTTCAAGTTCACGTTCGTGTATCAGGAACCATCCACTCAAAGTTCCTATCCTTCCCAAATTGAGCTCTTCTACTTAACAATAAGGTTGACAATCGTCTGTGCTGCAGGATTGATAGATTTCATGCTTGCCGAGTTGGAAATGCACAAAGTTTCCTTTTGTGGCATTTCTCATAAGTTGATTTGTGACGGGGCAACCCTTCAGTTCGGTTCCGGCGTGGCGCCGCTACGACGAGACGCGTCACATCCGAATAAGACTCAAATAGGTTAACGAGCGGAGCGGAGAAGAAAATAATGAAAAAATATAGACCAAAAAAGAATTTATATAACTAAAAAAACATAATTTAGACACCACAATTTATAAATGCTTATTAAATTAATTTTGTTTTTTTTTTCATCTGTTATGATGATTGCCGATTATAGATATCATTTAAAGGCTTGTTTAGTATTCTGCCCAAAATTGCGTGGTGCCCTACTAGTGAAACGTATACGCTTTTTATTATGAACTTTATTTATTTTATTTTATAAAAGCAAGTCACATAATCTTTAACAAGAATATGGATTTGATTGTAATATATTTTATAATCATAAAAAAAAACACTTAACAATTATTAATAAAAATCAGTACTTGATGTATTTGTCATTATTTTTTATTCACGTTCTTGATTTCCTTTTTTATGTAAAATCAGAATAAAAGACACTTTTTCCATAATTTCAAACCCGCTATCTCCCCACTACCGTGGCCGCTCCCTATCACGTGCACGTAGCATTCGCTTCAACTCGATTCTGACAAGAATCTGTGTTCAAGATCAAAACCAGTTGTCTAACAATGTCAGAACTATTGTTTCCTAATTGCTAAATAAAGATACGAAAGAATAATGGCACATTAAACGGAGGGAAAATGTTTCTACAAAATAGGTGATTAATTTGGTGTTGCAATGCGCTAGGACACTTAGATTTTTTAGTAGTTAGTTACTTAGTTAGAAAGAACACCTGTCTTTGTAGAACATTTATAGACATAGAATTTTACCGGAGTTTCGTTTGTAAAGATTAAAATAAACTGTCAAAATTATGTATTTGATAGTAGAGCGTATTTAAAAGGTGTAATTACATTTTCTCAGATATATTTATTCTTATTTTTCTTTAGTATGAGAAATTGCAAATTAAAACGGGTAAGGTTGCTTATGCCTCACCGCTCCCTCCTGCGTTTGATATAGTACACGCAATATAAGAGTATTATAGCATTTAATATGACAGCATTATTACTTTAATGTAAATAAAATGTAAGCACAATGTTATTTTAATTTTAATGATGTTAATGCTTTTAACGATTTCAAGAATTAAAAATTATAAAACCACAAGTAGTTTTGTACTTTTTTGGGGACTGTCAATTTTAAACTGCTGATTTTGGATGCCATGGTAAAACAAATATCTTTGAAACATAGAACAAGATGTCTTAGTTACATCTCTACATTTTCTACTTTTTTTTTCGTTAAGCACGAAAATGATCGTAATAAAAAGCTTTTTAATAACACCACACCGAACCTAAACCTAACCTCGAAAACAACAGCACTGAAGTAAAATACAAAATTAAATTAAGTTCCAACTCAAATAAAACTCTTGGCTACAATACATGCATTCAGATTAAAATGAACAGCAAAATTAATTTCACAAAGATTTCCATTATTCATTTAGAGAACCTTTTTAATTGCGTTTGCCAAAACTGTAGAGTTCGTTTATGTGTATTTTTAAGGGTCCGCAGTCGAATATTCAATTCGGGTTTAGTTAATCTCACGGGCCCCTACAACGGTCAAATGACTTTCAATTATGAATTTGACATGTCAAAATGGTGAGCAGTCAACTGTATGTTTATGATTTAATAAAAAGGAGCGCCGCGTTTTGTAATTAATTTTGTTTGAAGGAAATGTCCACTGATACAGTAGCTGGGTGTTAATGAAATAATTAAATTCATATAAGCCTCAGCAAAATGTTTGATTTTATTTTCCAGTTCCGAAACTTCAACATTTTTTTTTATTTACTAGTCAATCTTAGTGTGTTATTTGTGTAAGTATCTTTTTATAAGCCATAAAAAATAAATAAATCTCCAGACTAACACACCAATTATGTGGCCCTAAAGTAAGTTTCAGTAAGCACTTGTGTTATAGGTACCACACAATGGACTAGGGGAGAACCTAGTTACACCCAGACACGAGCCGATATCCAAAAACTATTTTAACGACATCGGCCCGACCCGGGGATCGAACCCGGAACCATCCGATTAGTTACCGGAATGGAAGTTATAAGCTTAGCTTTAGGCACAAAAACAAAACCGAACTCTATCAATTAACTATCCTAGTTTGAACTATTTAACTTAGCAAATTCAGGCTTAATAATTCTATTCACGTTCACAAAAACGTTTGGGTCAAGTCTTAATAAAAGTCACGTAATATTTATATCAAATCTAAAAGAGCTGTCGACACCCAAAAAATCCTAAATCAATACAATATTTCTCCACGACCCTTTACGTCAAAAATTAAACGGCAACATATCCAGATATTAGCCTAATGCATATTTATATGTTTGGTTACTTAGAGTGGGGGCAGATCTGTCATGTGTGTCGATTTCATGGCGCGCCGGTGGGAACCCACCCTAACTTTAAACAACTGTGTTTACTTTCTGTTTCGTAATTTTGTAATGGAAAGGTCAATTTTATTATAAGAATTAAGAGAATTAAATTTTCTAAATTGTAAGTTTTTTGAAATCGTTGTGAATACTTTGATTTATATTAAACGAGCGACCCGCCCACGCTTCGCAATGGTGTAATTTTGGCCGACTTGCTCACGAAACATTGATTTTTGGCTAACTTAAAAAAACTTTTTACGATTGCTCTTTATTTACAAATTTAAATGAAAAAAATACCTAAAGGATGGTGAAAACCGCATTAAAATCCTTCAACTGGTTTAGGAGGAGTTAGAAGCCAAACATACAAACAGACAGAATTAGCGACTTGGATTTATACTATGTAATTACTGATGTCAAAAACTTGACATAAGTAAATTTTTTCGAAGAAGATTAAAAAAATATAGTTCTTCTAATATAGTTTATTTCAGATCATGAAACCAATTTAAAAAAAAGAATTCAATTAAAAACTATAATTGAATGTTTCAGACATGTTTCTTTTCTTCTTGACTAAATTCACCCTGAACATACATTACCTACATATCATATCACACAGGCTTGAGGGAGAGAAAAGCGGATACGCCCCAACTTCCGTCAAGTTCGCAAAGTTTCGAACTCGCAGACTGTCTCATAAGCTTTTTTGCCGTAACAAGTTAAAGAAGCGTTTCCTTTTATGGCAGTTATTGTTTTGTTTGGTCACGGTGCGCCGGAGACGGTCGTGTGAGATTGATGTATTGGAGTTAAGGTTTTGATGTACTTGTAGGTGGGGGAGGTACACACTGGATGGCGAATAATTCTCAGTATTGTTCTACTTTTTTTTTATAGTAAAGAAAACGAAGACCTGATAACTACCTATGCTATAAGGCCGACATGGATCCAATGTATTAAAAAACATACTGGTTTATCATCTGTCTTCTCTTTGATATTATTTTTATTATATTTGGCCAGTATTTTTATAATTTTAATTAAATTAATATTAAGTAAAACCCATTTTTTTTAAACTCCAATAAAAAATATTTTGATCATTGTAATGATCCTATTTTTCTAATCACAAAAAATCTTATAGTCTTTACTATTAGTAAGTAACTACCACAAGTAGCAGATAACAAACAATACACAACACTTAAATAATGTGACAGCATAAACAATAATGCCTAAAGATCGATAAAGCAATTCCAAATTTAAAGGTCGACTGTCATTTTAACTGCCGTGTCCGTTACCATTAAACAAAACAATAAAAGTCCGCTTAGAAGTTTAAAATTAGAAACAATCGTGATTGATATTGCATTCGCTAATAAAAGAAAGGGATTGAAGAAAAATCAACTCTATTCCGAAGGTTAATTGTGTTTTAAACAAACTAAATAGTCATGCATCTAATGTGAATGACATTAAAAATGTTGTTGACAATTCCTAATGTACCAATTTACAAAATAGTTGTAGTTTGAGGTATATCTGTGTACTATTTCGCATATTTGCCTTGATTTTGATATTTTATATTTCATTTTAAAAAGTAACTCTTAACTTAAAGAGCTTTTCCTACACACTTAATTTTGATATAAGTTAAAACAAAAAATCGGTACTACAGAAAAGTTTTTAGAGTAGGTACTTTTTAATGTAGTCTATTTCTGTGGAATATCCATCGTGGTGGAAGATATTGATATTCTTTTTGAAACTCACTTCATTTTCAAGTACCAATATCCAACAAAAAATCTTTTTTTTATTAATTTTTTGTTTACTTAGTGTTACTTACATACAGCTACGTAAAAGGAGTTACGGGCCATTAATTTTTTCACTACTATCATCAAATTTATTTTCCCTCAATATCAAATTAAATCTGTCTGATTAAGAAAACTTACGACTATACATAAATCTGCGCGTAAATGATTTAAACCATCTTTCTTAGCAAAGTTTTCAAGCCTTATTTGTATAATATTTAAAGAAGCAATAACTACAAAGCAGTAACTAATACCTTTCCAAATCTACAATGTTTTAATACTGTAAATTAATGAGACCTTAAAACTGTGTTAATTATTATGTAATGTCAACATTTTCGTAATTAATCATTATCTTTCAACAATAAAGCCTCAGTGTCCACTCGCCAGTAACCATTGTGCAAGCATGCATAGTACCAGTGTTTTTAAATTAAATGGAAGGTCAAAAATAAAACTATTGTCAATTCACACATTTGTATTCGTAATTACAAAAAATCACTTCGTTCTTTATTTACATTCCAGTCGTGAAACAAAATAAAATGGGTAAATATATTCAGTAATGCAACTTTACAATTTAGTGTAGTTAAGTGTTTAAAAAAACCATCCCCAATCAAACTAAGGGATGCAGTCATGCAATAACAAACCATGCATATTTGTAACTACTACAGTAATTAATAACTTATATTTAAAATAATTTACAATCAATATGCAATCCATAACAACCACACATCGACTTGGTGATACAGAAAAGAAAATTTGACTTACCACAAAAACTTTTTTAATTATTTTATTACATACTAAGAAATGTAACGTTAACAAACTTGATTTAAAACAAAACATCAACATTCCTTGTTTATTGCTTCCACAGACTTTAAATGCCAATTACTCAACATTATTTCCCTAACAACAGTAATTAATATGACAATTCAATTATTTTTTAGCCACGATTATTTTGATTTGGTATATTTGTGGCATCATAGCTCTCAAAACCAATTGGGATCGCTAGCTACAATTTTAAAAGGGTCAATGACTTTTCAGACACAAAAAACGGACACCTTGGTAAAAATAAAATATTAAAATTGAAAAACAATAATTTGGCCAAGGTGTCAGAGTTTTTTTTGTCCGAAAAGTCATGGACCCTTTTAAAAAGTCGTGGATCTTTTCACTTTTTTTTAAACATAAAATTTTCTTTTCTGCATCGGTATTAGTGCTAACTACATTTTGACTAGCATTCACCGTCCGTAGTTACCTTGGGCTCCGGGCTGAACGAACCCGTAGCCTGAAGCGCCGACCACCACCCCGCTGGTCTGAGAGGGGTCGCCGGGGGGCGAGGGGGGAAACACTACGGGACCTGGAAATTATTCGAAAACGATCCATCCATTTGAATTTTCAGTGAGTGGAATGCTTTATCGCTACTATTTGTAGGCAGTACTAGTTAATTACTGATGAATAATAAGAAAAGTAGGTAGTATGTAAATAAAAAATAACTTTTGGAATTCGGTTAAGTAATTTTGTAAGGCAGGAAGCTTGTAGTTTGTAATGAATATTAAAAGCAATACAATTATGTATTTTAATATTTAATTCTCTTGACCCTCAAATAACTAGAGTTGTTATTATCAAAGCAGTAAATTATTAAGTTAAAACACCAATTCTAAGTCCTATATAAATAAGATGTAACAAAATTACTTCTGATTTGCCGATAAGTGGCCAATTACAGTATTTTACGTCTCAAGGATAGTTAAAGTAAGTCATGATATAGCTATTTAATGTCAAACCGCAGGGGGCAATTCTCAGTTTTTCGATAATAGGTGTCTATTATGTTGTTCGCGAGATAATGCTCCGAAATCGGTTTCGACAGCTTTGATTTAAAGATTAATAAGGGCTCACAGCGTTATTTGTTACTGCTTTTCGCTATTTCCGTAATTGTATCTAACCTTTTATAATGATAAAGTTGCCCCCGAATATTGAAAGTTGGCAACAACCTGTTGATTAATAATCAAATTCATACATAAATCTAAGTAGAGCTAAGTTATGCGAACGATCCAATAATTTTCGTAATAAATTACATATTCACGGGTCAATTTATCAATCAGGACTTGTAGTACAACGATCAAGATTGGTTCACGTTGAACGTCAATCAATCTGCAGTTAATCGTTACAATCGGTTTAAGTAGGCATATACATAACCAAACTAATAAATATCGAAGCCCTTTCGCATGATTCTGTATACTAAAAGGATAGTATGGTATATAGGCTTTTTTCTTTAACAAAAGATCCATAAATGTCGAATGATACTTAAACATACTTTTATAAAAAAGTTGTTAGTAGGAATTATACTCATTATATTTAACTAGCTTTCCACCTTGCGGTTTCACCCAAAGATAATGACAATTTCCGTGGGAATGAAGTACTTTGCGGTTAAAAGTACCCCATGTGTTATTCCAGGATGTAGTCTATCTAGGTATATACCAAGTTTCATTCAAATCAAGTCGTATTTATTATATTGTTTTTTTTTTCAGTGCATTATTTTGTTACACGAAATAACACATGCCTAAAGTTGCAAAGTGCACGTTTAATTGTGTAAGCGTGTGTAATGTTTGTAATTAAAACTGTTCTAAATCTGCGCTGTTAATTAACAGATAATCCTAACTACAAGATACGGTTTGCCGGTTCTTACGTGACATTGAGGTAAAACAAACAGAGCGAAGTGCGAAATATAATGTTTTATGACTTTTAATTACCTGCAATTAGTATCTAAAGTTATTTGGGCATATAATTCTTTGTAATAAAAAATAACTAGGCGCTGGTTTTTCAATAGTCAGAAAAAATCTATCTGACAGAAAATCATTATGATTTCGTTGCACGTCGCATATAAATATTTGACAAATGTATGAAGTGACAATGATAACATGCCTCTTTTCAGTCGGATAATTGAAAAACCAGCTCTTAATATTAAAGTTCATAGATGAACAGTATGCAAATCTATTTACAACAAACTACAAATAAAATTACTTTAAAGTATGTCAAGATCTAAAAAATAGAGAATAAACCTGAATCATAAATGTTAGCAATAATTATTTTTTCTATTATTACACTTCCATAAATTTGTGATCGAAATTTAATTCACCATAAAATGATAACAACAGTTAATTTGTCCCTTCAATTGTAGATATTGAGTAAGATAAGGGCTTGCAACGCTTTAGCTGCCGAGAATTGCACCTTTTGAATGACTTAAGACTAGTTTATAACAAGTTATTATAACAAAAACCGTAACAAATTCAATTATCGTCGATTTTACTCTGTTATCATAGAAAATGGATTGAAAGACAAGATATTTGAGAAGTCAGTGATAAAAAACACGTTGTTACTCGTCTATCTGTCACCAAGCATTTTTTGTCAATTAAAGTTTCCAAATAAATCCTAGTAAAAAATTACTCTTTATAAGAAACAAATTTATTTTACCCTAACAAATTTAATACGAGACGGACACTATAAACTCTTGTATATTACATGTAGGGGCAAGCTCGCTGGTACGGATTATTTAATTAAACCCGGTCAGAAGCAGCACATGACTCTGACAGTTGACATCTGTCATGCATACAGCCCAGCTCAAATTACTATGCCTGTTCACCATACAGTTTGAAACGGTGTCTAAAATTTCTATCCAAATTTAAGGCACACTCTCTCTGAATCACTCGTGTGTAAATCGAGAAGAATATTTCAAAGTGCATTAGTATTATTGAAAACCATTAATTCATTATTATTTTCCAGTTATAATTTTACTCTAAGAATTGCATTGTTGTGTAATGTTGTTTGTTTGTTTTCATTGTCAAAATTCATAAACCACTCGCAGTTTAAACATACACAATCAACCATCAAACATTTGGTAACAAAGGAGCATGTAGAATATTACACTGTATTTCAGTTAACCAATCTAACTTTGTGTTTGAATACAGCAAATTATTGCAACATCTGGTTAACTTAACTTCAAAGTTTTGTTTTCTCATTGTTTTAACTTCTAAAATATATATAAAATATAAAACTCTTTTTGGTGTCTTTTCATAACAACAAATGCTAAATTATAAAGTCTATTAAATCAACTTCAATGCAATATAGTTACATATTAATGCAGATAACTACCTGCCATAATCATCATAAACCTACTAGAATGTAATAAATAGCTTTTCTATATAAATTATAGATCGTTGTTATACTGTTTCGTAACCTCATAATAAATAGATATACAGGCCAGGAGAATAAATTTACATTTCATTTGTTTCGTCACTTCACTTATCTTGAAATTGCTAAGCTTTTTAAAGGGCTTAAAAGTAATTTATAGCAAAAATTCAAACACATTTTTTCGTAATTTACCATTACGGTTATCATTGTTGGCTTATTTGTACCACACCTTTACTTTTATTTAGAAGCTAATCATTTATAAAATATTCCATTGTTAAATACAGAAAGATAAAAATCAATCAAATGCCACTGCTAATATTAAGCATTTCAAGCGATGTAAACCATGTTGACCACTTTAGTATGTAATGCGGGCCCTTGAACCAAACATTTACTTTAATGCTATTTGTTACACAATTTAATAAAATTACTGACAATTAATTTCGACTTGTTTTACTTCCTTCTGTCACTCGAATTTAGGTTTAGGTCAATGTCATGTCTTTAACGTTGTTATTAAAAGAATAAATAGGAACGCCCTATGTTACTGTAATTGTATGTTTGTTATAAATAATATGAATAATTTCAAATGTCGCAACAAAATAGTTCAATATTAAATTGCATTTAATGAATGAAATTTGTATTTATTAACGTTTGTCTGTTTATCTCGTGTATTGTCACTGTGTAAATGAATAAATTATAAATAAATAAAAAAATAATTTTAATTTTAATATTAATAATAAAAAGGAACGGTAAAATTGCTTTTCGAAAATCTTAGAACAACTTTTTGTCTCTGGCGACATTTTTAAGAACAGAAATAAAAAGCAATTCTTTTATTTACCCATCGATGGTATTGCATTACGTATTCAAAACAAAGCTCAAGATATTAAGGTGACAACTATTATGAATAGTTGAGGTGCCTCAGTGGTCAGCTGTTTGCGGTTACCCTATGCCCTAAATACCTACCACAGAGTTGCATCAGACACTTGTGACACGAATCTTTACTAGACAAAGTAGGCAATAAAATGACGCGGTTGGAATAAAGGCCAACATGCAAAGCTGGTACAAAGATAACAAAACATTTAAATTTAGGATGTTGTTAGTTTTACTGGTGAACCCAGTTCAGAAGTTGGATTTAACGTGGTTCCATTCTAAATATATTTTTTTCATTCTTTAAGCGTCTTTAACAGAATACTTTAAAAATGACTCTCTCAAAGTGAATTGTTTTACTAATGCCCAGAGTCTAAGAAACAGGATCTTAAAAAAGTGCGTAGCTTTGTTTGATAATCTGCTTCGTATTTTAATCGTGTGTTAATGAAAAAATTTCCTTTCGCTGCGTGACATTACGAAATACTATGAATTCAGTAGCAAGCTTCCTATTTTTGCTTGATTAATAATAAAAAGGAACGGTAAAATTGCTTTTCGAAAATCTTAGAACAACTTTTTGTCTCTGGCGACATTTTTAAGAACAGAAATAAAAAGCAATTCTTTTATTTACCCATCGATGGTATTGCATTACGTATTCAAAACAAAGCTCAAGATATTAAGGTGACAACTATTATGAATAGTTGAGGTGCCTCAGTGGTCAGCTGTTTGCGGTTACCCTATGCCCTAAATACCTACCACAGAGTTGCATCAGACACTTGTGACACGAATCTTTACTAGACAAAGTAGGCAATAAAATGACGCGGTTGGAATAAAGGCCAACATGCAAAGCTGGTACAAAGATAACAAAACATTTAAATTTAGGATGTTGTTAGTTTTACTGGTGAACCCAGTTCAGAAGTTGGATTTAACGTGGTTCCATTCTAAATATATTTTTTTCATTCTTTAAGCGTCTTTAACAGAATACTTTAAAAATGACTCTCTCAAAGTGAATTGTTTTACTAATGCCCAGAGTCTAAGAAACAGGATCTTAAAAAAGTGCGTAGCTTTGTTTGATAATCTGCTTCGTATTTTAATCGTGTGTTAATGAAAAAATTTCCTTTCGCTGCGTGACATTACGAAATACTATGAATTCAGTAGCAAGCTTCCTATTTTTGCTTGATTGCAGTATTATAACACAAAAAGTCGACACTAATCCAATTTCTTTCTGCTTTTGAGAAACAAATGACGATCATTAATATAATTTGTGGGAACCATTATCATATTTTTTCATACATATTTGTAGATAATTCGCTTTAGTTATTAAAAGTTTCCATAATATTGTAGACTTTGACAATTGGCAAATTAAAACAGCGCTAAATGGTTAGTATGTAAGCAAAAGAGAGGTGTCCATTAAATTTATTTCTTAACCTGTGTTAGCTCTAGGGTCTCTGGCCCCGGCTGAGGACAGATAACTCTGCGAGCCGCCAAAGCTGGATGGTATAAATGAGCCACCGTAGTCGAAACCGTAGTTGAACTGCGCTAACGACACCGCCGCGCACGCGCACAACACCAGCATCTATAACAAAGGGAATAAGAACTATTATTGAATGAACGAAGACAGAGAGAACGCTAGATTTTGCTTTGAAACATCACGAACTACGAGATAAGGTAAACAAATGTTGTGTGATCTAAATACAACGCGTGATAAGTAGAACTTTAAATAACATAATTTACCACTAATTGATCGAAAAGCTTCTAATCACATTCAGACAGACCAAACAACATACAATAAATTAAGTACACCATTAGCTATTTTACAATCAGATATACGATTCCCATGATTGATTATAATAACCGTTGTCTACTACTTAAGTCGTTAATCAAAATTTATGATCTCGTCTAAATAATAAATAGTGTCAATTCTGCTTATACAGCATGTCATTTATATGATGGATCAAACGCGAAAAAGGTCAAGTACAAGTACAAAAGGTCATTTGAAGCAAAAATGACAAATCGTTCTTCTTATATGTAAGCGTGCTTGAAAAAGTAGATACTTTTCTATGAAATAAGTTATTTTTTAGAAGATGAGATTTATTAACGAATGCTTTTTAGTTCTTTTTACTTAAGTAAGCATTTTAATTTATTTTAACAAGTAATCTGCAATTTTAAACGACTTTGAGCGACTCAAAAGTTTGTTAAAAATCAAATAAAATCAAAAGACTGGAATCTTTTAATGATAGAACGTAAGCCTTGCAAGTAAACTACAAGATATCGTTCACCGCTACCTATCCACTTACAAGTATCGCAAACTTACAAAACACTCTATATAAAGTACAATAGTGCGTTGCATGAGAAGCTGGTCAGTCGATGTTTGCAGCTTAATGATCCAAATTACGTCACAATATGGCTACTTTCGAATACTTGAAGACGAGGTTTTAGTCTACAATTCTAGAGGAAGATATAATGGTAGGTGAGTTTGGAGTGCAGCAAGACCAATCAGATTTGTTGAAATCGAAGGTATGATATCAAGAAGGATTGAATATGAAGGAAACGATTATGTTTCTGAGATTGAAATGTGCCTTTTTTGAAACGTCTTTAAATTTCAAACTCGTTTTATTCTCTGCGTCTAAGGTGATGACGTTTTCTACATATTGAAGGCATATTTTAATAGTGAGTACCTACTTAGAAAATACGACATTACAAATACAACTACAGTTGCAACGTTGAATATAAAATCAAAGTTACAGTAAAACTCTGACATATATGGCGTATATTATGGCTATAAAACACCAACAATCTGTCATACAATATTTCCGTATTGATATTTATTGCCAGTCAATTACATATCTTCTTCTTATATGTGTCGGATAAATTGATTTATTCTATTGTGATTAACATTCTATACATCATATATGTAGCTATGGTAATAATAAAATAGGAAGTCATTACAACAACTACTTTTTCATATTATTTCCTATAAAACACCATATCCTGCGTACGGTTATTATTATAAAGGCATTATACGTATATCAAAGTTATTTATATCTCTGTATGTTTTTTCTGAAATAGAGAATTTTTCTTTGCACAAAAATACCTATTTACATCAATTTAGAGGTGACGAATATTAAGTGAAAGCATGCTTGCAGTCAAAACAGATGTATACAATTCGGTTGTTTAAAAGGATATAGAAAATATACAAATAATTGATATATATTATATACTATTATATATTTGTAGAGAGTAAAACTAAAGAAATTATTTACGCAATAGCAATACTTATCCACTTCTTTAAAAATACTACAAACATTGTGAACGAAACAATCTTTGCGAAGAAATTGGTTGTTACAGTCGAAAGTTCGAAAAATAAGATAGTTTGTTTCCTTAACTTAATATTTCCTCAGACAATGTGCCTACTACAATGATCATATCAATTATTAAGGACACTCAACAGACACATTGACTACAAGACCTTCATACATCAATCTCAAAAGAGCTTGTATAGAGTTTCGCGCAATACCTACGCACTGACTAATCACACATGTACGAATACCTCTGTCTATGTCCTGCATTGAACTGGTTTGCAAGTGAATGAACTGGTATCTTGTTATGTGACCTCACATAAGGACTACAAGCGAACTTGGGATATTTCAGCATGTGTAGTGAGTCATTTAATAGCTCAGTTCATTTAATGTAGCGCAAGTTCACGGGTTAAAGGCGAAGGGCGTTCGATGTTCTCAATTTGAATGTTGTTTCCTTTTTTTGATGTATGAAATTGCAAATGGCGCATGAGCGGCCATTTAAAAGTTTAGCTCGTGTATTATTGAGGTTATAGTTTTTTAATGATCTTAGCTCCATATTAAACGATATGATTTAATTTCAGGTTAGATGTAGGTAAAGCAGGATGTTTTTATGGCATCCACATAAGATAGAGCCCTCCGTACCTATATTATATTTAATTAAGCAACATCCTTCTCAGTTCAAAAACGTATCTATTAAATAAGCGGCTTATTAAATAAATCAACTTTTTGATATTTGTTATGATTTTTTTACTAACCCATGAATAGGTTATAATGCTATCTAAGTTGAGTCTTTAACAAAAAACTAATTGAAGATTATTTATATCATTTTCAGATTATCAATAACATTTTATCCTTTATCTTTATGCCTTTACATATCTATATAACTTAGTGAAAATATAATTAATCAGCATTAAACGGTATATCGTTTGAAGTTTCTTTTAAGCTTCACCGATAAAAAGATTAAACTAAACCAGAGCTATCTTGCCTTATTCGGGTAAATAGCAATAACTACCGTCTAGGAAGTTGAATTTATTGATGAAATAAGTACCTACTAGTCTGCCCTTGCATTTCCAACCTTATCACAGGGATGTAAGGTTAAAATTAGGATTTGTACAATATCTTGCTAAACTGCAGTACCGGTTAATAGTTTGCAACTGAAGTAAATGAAAGGCTGTTCCGGTTATGACGTCATATCTCATCCGGCTTGTAAAACAATAAATTTAGAATGTTCGAATCTAAGTTGATACTTGATTACAAGTTGGTAGTACAAATTTATGTATTGTGTTATTCAATTAATTCTAATTTTAGGTAGGTCTTACAAACAAAATTAACATCCAAAGTAGGTACGTAAAGATTATTTAAAAAGACAGCTGGAAAAATATATTATACATTGTTTTAAAATTACTTTAGGTGTGGTAAGTAAATAATTATAGTCAACACGTAAAACACAGCCTTTTAAGTAAAATTAAAGATATAATACAGAAATAAAATCCACGATGACCTAAATTTTAAACATCATTGGCATCAACAGTAATTTTACTTAAAAAATAAAATAATTAAGAAATTTACTAATGGAAACCCAATAACGTTCTGACGTATTTAAGATATTTAATAACACCTTTTGATCATTAACGTTTACTTATCGATTCCATAACCACACTAAAATGTTGCAACGTATCTCGTTATTTTAAAATGGAAAGTCAATAAACGCTCTCAAATTATAATTATATTAAATTTAAATTGCGCACGTGATCTGGCACACGAATCTCATACTATTTGTATTACTTTTGAAGGACAAACCTAATAAATATGAAATATTCGATCAAAACCAAGATAGGGACTTTCGCCTTTGCAATATGAAGGTGAAGTTTATAATAATGTTACTCGTTCGCATATAATCTTTTTCTTTTCCATTTTCCTTTTTTTTTTAGTTTTTACGCAGAATTCACTGGCTGGCCAGTTATAGTGTTTGAAATACAAAAAGAGTATTTAACGCAACTAAAACAAACGCAATTTCTAAGTGGCCAGTGTTTTAAAATTCCTGTGGAGCATTCAAACCGCTCACGTATTCACGCGTGTCTAAGTGAAACGAAATCAAGTGCAAACGCACCGTTGCTCAATAGACCTGGCAAGGACTAGGCTGTGCTAATATCTTGTATCCATCGAACTAAAATACTGTATAATGTGAACGTGAGACTGGCCATTATAACTGACATTGTCAATTTGAGTGTGGCATTATCACGAAGTATGCCAGGGTGGTCAAGGCTTGTCCAACAATGGCCAAAGGAAATTCTTCAGCATTGTCTCGTAGTCCAAATTTCGAACTGCCCAATTAAAACGTGGGTTAAGAACGTTTACGGTTCAAATAAGGTGGTGTTAGGTTAAATATTGAACACTTTTATAATTCATATTAAAATATTGTATGCCACAACTTTAACATTGAAAGTAAGGATTTATTTAACTAGCCACTGAAGATATTTGAAAATCAGTTGACTTAATTCTGAAGTGTGTTTCATAACTTCAAGTTTTTCATTTCAATTGTGTCATTTTGACGATGACATTTCTAACAAACATGTGTATCTAGTAACCTGTAGTATCTAGGGTCAGCGAAAACCGAACAATGGCCAAACCTTACCAACCTTTGGTTAGCTTATGATGTATATCCGACATGACTAACCAATGTAGTAACAAAACGAGCATGAACCATTCTTACGAAACAGTAACCAAATAGCTCTATTGAAATTACTCCGATATTTACTACGTCAATTATTGAACCACTATTACTCCGCAAACCATTATTTTAGAAAATTTTGTAACAAGATACATAAAGTTTTTGATTTATTTAAACTTAGGTCCATAATCTTTAAGTCAGCAATTAAATGTTGTGAGTAAGTTGGCGTGGCATCTTATCTGAGCAGTAAAAAAATCTGTATGATAAAATTCACAAATAATTAAGCAATATATTGTTGGGTCCACTGCTAGAGATTATAAATCTAAAATCGAAAGTTTTCACGCTATGCCGAGCCTATTATTTACCAAATCCTATTCAACCAAGAAACAAGGACATTGTTTCTGTTGCTTAAATAAATTTAATAATATTTTTAAAGTTCAATCCTAATCTAATCTTTCCAAACCTTAATAAACCAAAAAACGAGGGCCGTCAATGTTTACCATAAAATTTTTATCGCATCATGAAATACATCATAATTGATGGTTTAAAAATCCTTGCTTGTAATAACACTTACGCAACTAAACTGCTTTGCGACGACATAGAATGGCTTTATTAAACTAATAAATAAGCAAAAAGATATAATCTGCACGTCGGATATCCTTTTAAATTAGGTGTTTAATTACAAGGCGATGATTACTACTTAAGGTCACACACTATATATAGTTTTAACGGTCAATAACTAGATCGGAATATGATAACTAAGATAACTTTAATTAAGTTCTCCCTCAGTCCAATTTTAAATTTCAAGTTGGTATTTAAAAGTTTTTTTATTTTTATTTTATTTTGAAGTTAGTACCCATAACACTAAATTTTCTACAATGTAATCATAACTATTATTAGCTGCCAAAAGTAATAGTAAAAAAAGCTACCACGCTTGAACAAATCTAAATAGAAGAGTGTCATGCAAATTGCGTGGATATTGTATAAAAATGGCGGTTCATTGTAGTGCCATTGTTGTAAAACAGTGTCTTTATCATTGTGTCAAGGTTAATGTCAATACTATGGAGGCGGAGGCAGACAGAGTATAGCGTAAAGTGCTTAGAATCAGAGCAAGCTTACCAAGTAACGTAGAAATTGAAGTAAATGTTATACTATAAGTTTATATCTATAGTACGACTTCTATATTTTACCTACATGAGTCTATGCCCAATAGTTTATCGAATATAAGCTCTTATACGTTAAGTTAGACTTAAGGTTCATTTATGTTAAACGTAGTTATTAAAAGTTTATTTTAAAAAGCTGATAAAAGCGTGTTTTAAATGATTCGTTAGGGAGGTTAGGTTATTTACAAAGTGGGTAAATACCAAATTTATAACACCCAATATAAAAACCCATCATTCCTAGTGGTATCAAGTAATTGTCACCTGCACGTACTTCAGAACCTACTTGCATGAAGGTTGACATCGTACTTAGAGTAGAGTGGTCGCACGCAAACCAAACATCTTTGTTTCATTGCAACACACCTATAAAATTACTTAATATAGGTTCTAAGTATATATCTAATCGTTAACTATGTACACATAATTAACGCAAAGGGCTTTTTAATTTTGGGAAGGACCTTAACCTAATAACAGTTTTTTGTTTAAGGCTCTTTGGGCTATTTTCAAATTAGTGGAAAATTGCCCTTTTCAAGCTTTGTTGATGTTATGTGGCTTTTGCATGAATTCAGATGTGTCATAATTGCGTAGAAAATAAATCTCATTTTCTGTTTGCGTAAACAATTACTATTATGTTTAGTACGTTGTTAAGTTTAATATTTGTGGTGTGTCTTTGGATACAAATGACCACAAGATGGCACTGATTTCATAACTTCACGCATGTAACGTTATGTTAAAGTTAAAACATAGGTGCTTACATAAAGTGTTATTTTTAATGTGTTTTTGTAATTGTAAAATACTTTGTTGCAAACTATTAACTGCGGAAAATATTAATTTAGTATTTAATATTAATATACTTATTTACCTACTACTATTAGCTTTTGAAATGTTCTGTATTCTTTATTGTTAATTAGTAACCTAGTAGATTCATTTTTATCAAATGTGCGTAAGTAAAAAACTTTTTTAATAGATTCTTGTAGATATGTATGTAACATTTGTAACAACCTGCATAAATTATCATAACTCTACTGAGCGTAAAGTTTAGTTAATCACTCGAAATAGTTCCGCATAGTTACCCGACTGCGCATAGAATTGCAATTATAGCTTTGGGCTAGTCCTGGTCGCGTTTTAATTAAAACGAGAAATGTGGTATGGATTTAATAAAATTAAAAGGATTACAAAATCAAAAAAAAGCAGTGTGATTTACTGACAAACTTTTCACAGATTATTATTTCAAAACTTTGTCATTTAATCCCACGTGAAAATAACTCACCCACTTTAAAATGTATTAAAAGGAAAAGGTTTTAAAGATTAAAATACATAATTCAAGTACTTACTTAATATGAACCTTTACTTTTTCAGAAGGTGACTATTTCGCCAGCAAAATTAGCTATGCACAAATATCTATTGCGGTGGCCAATGTCTATTTAATTGAATGTTATAAAAAGATATAATCGTATATTTCACAACTTCAATTATCAGTTAGTTTGTCATGAACCGACTCAGTTACATTTACTATCATAAGAAATCGCTAAATTCTAATTACTTTTTGACTCTAGGTAATTCAATAACTCTTTATTCTGCTATCTTATTACAAAACTAGAGTTTATGCGCGGATTTCTCACGTGAATTTCGTGTTAATTATTTCCTGTAGGTAGCCTTTAGCTAGGTTATCGAATGCATAATCAATTTCTTTAAATCCAACTGGCATTCATGTTATGCTATTAGTAGTAAATCATCATTCATTAAGTATATGTTTAGCATCCAAACTTATTACTTTTTTATGCAAAACTCATGTTTTTTATAACCAACCTTCAACTTTGCACTACCGGTTTACTAATTGTATATCAATCAGTTAATCTCATAGATCCGCGAACTTTACAATGCCAAAGATAAATACACATACACACACATATAAGTGATCGATCACGCGTGTATGTGTGCGTGCACCGGGAAGCGGCGGAGGCTGCGCGTGCACATGTGATCGTAACAAATTGAATATAAACTATTGATTCGGTTTCACTTTTTGATGGATTTTATTAATATTTGTTTTAAATAAATTTTGTGTGTAAAAATATTTTCAAGTTATTAAGAAAATCGCAAATATAGTTTCAAAGTTAATATTATTTAATCATTTAATGAAAATTACTATAATTGAGATTTTTGGGAAGTCGTTCTAATTTTTTTATCTTGCATTGCTAGGCAAACCTTATTTCCAGAAAGACAATGAAGATGTTACCTAATAAATGAATTATTTTATTATTAAACAAACAGACACACTTTGCTTTTCTCATCGTCACAAGGATTAATCAGGTGACTTCGGCACGCGTACTCAAGTCGGACCGGTTCCACTTAACTTCCGTTTAATCCGACTACCGTAGTAGGTATTTATTTATCCATTTTTTTACACAACTGTTGACAAACTCAATTTTAAGCACGGTATGGATCTTTGCTTATATAAGAGATGAAATCGTTTTCAATTGCACTTTCGAAGTCGTGTGATAATTTTAATGTTTGTTAAGGCTGGTAATATTTTTTTTTGTATATGTATTTAGTTCAGAATAGTTTTTAAAACAAACTAAGGGAGAGGAATATTTAATATTTCTTAAGCAATGATCTACTGGACAAAGTAAGTTTTAGCAAGTAGGCTGGTTTCTAGGTGAACTGCCTAAGCAAATCTGCGATATTACAAAACCTATTTCTCAAGTTGTTATTGTAGAATAAATACATCTTATATATAAAATTTCGTGTCACAATGTTAGTTACCCTACTACTCCGAAATGGCTTTTTTGATTTGTTTTTTTTTTA
The DNA here is from genome assembly GCA_916618145.1 of Emmelina monodactyla. Lineage (NCBI taxonomy): Eukaryota > Metazoa > Arthropoda > Insecta > Lepidoptera > Pterophoridae > Emmelina > Emmelina monodactyla. The sequence continues at coordinate 3,829,395 of OU745300.1, forward strand.
TATGGATATTCTGTAAGTCTGAGAATCGGCTACAATCTATATTTCATAGCCCTTAGTGATAAGGGTTGTCCACCCTAACATTTTTTTTTATATGAAAAAACAACGTTTTCGTGGTCAGATAGTAATTTATAATATTTAATAAAATAAAAACAATTGGATTCAGTTGAAAGTACAGTTCAAGGATTGACATTGAAAAATGTAATCAACAAATTGCTTAAAACCGAAACACGCAAACTTCAATATTTATTGACAAATTACATAGAAAATACATAATGCGACTTGAGGCAAATAATTATGTAAATACATAGTAACAAGGTCTGAATAAGCATTTAAATAATCAGTAGAAACACATTTTAAATCATCCTTGACTTAGCTACAAAGAGGTCAAGTCAATTTAGAGGAAGTGTGACTATCCCACAACAGAAAAAACGACAATTTCCTCTTTGGTCTATGGTAAGCTAGAATCAAAAAGATTCACTTAAAAGTGGGTGTATGAAGGTCATAAACCAATAAAAACTTCTTACTTCGACACTGGCCACTTATAAACAACGAAAATGACAGTTACCGCGTTCCTGTCATTAATTTAGGCGCGAAGTGAACTCTACGACAAATGAAAACTGTGGTGATATGACATTCCATAGCCAAGGTAAACTACTACGTATCATTACTTTTATAAAGTAGTTTAATTTGTTATCTTAAAGGTAATCTTGCTTAAATACCACAATAATACAGCAACATCGAGTAACACAAAAACTTTATTTGAAATTAAAATAATTACATAAGAAAAAATATTTTCAAATAATGTTTCAGTTCCGCAAAGCGTTGTTATTATACAAACTATTTGCAAAAGAAACGGCTTTGATTGCTTCAAGTGTGTTTTAAGTATGTAGCTGGCATCGCGATATGATTATAAGAAGTTCGTATTATATGTATGTGGTATGATATATTTAAATCTTCCGGTTGTACGAAAATATTATATAAGAGTTGCGGATCATACATCATTCTTATAAAAACAAGTAGTTAGCAAATCATTAAATTGATTATTAAAGTCTAACTATGAATAATTGATGTAATAATATAAAAAAAAACAAATAAACTAAAAAATAGCACTTTACAATTTACTATAAAAAAAAGGTTCTCGGCCTAATTTGGCTTAACAATAAGTAAATAACCGGAACTTAATTGCCACAAAAACGTTTAGCAAAAACTAGATTTATTTTGCCACCAGATAAAACGTGACTCGTGAAATAGTTCACTCAACTTAACACTGTACCCTTAAAGGTTAATTTTACCATTATGTTTAAAACACACAAAAAACAAACATTAATCCTTGCGACCGTATGAAAATCTAATAGCATTTGACAAATCATTTTTTGTGATAGCCTGTAACGAATCGTGGGATCATCAAGTAAACAGTCACCTTCAGATAGTTAAAATGATCACTTTTCTTACTGCTTTGTGTGGAAACAAATGGCCCCTTCTATTTTAAATTGGCTATACAAACAAACATAATAGGATAACTATTAAGACTACATTCCTACTTAGCTATTAAGTTTTTTATTAATTTATTATACGCAAGACATTTAACTAGGTAAGTAATATTTGAGTAACTAAAAACAATTGGCAAATTAATCATACAACACTTAAAGTGTATCTGCTTATCTATAATTATTGTAAGGAAGAGTTTTTGTCTATCTTTTTGCTTCAATTCTATATGATTATTCGATTAAACTTTATAAAGTTAACCGAGTTTTAAAAGGTGGTTATCAAAACGTGAATGATTACGTCAGTTAGAAAAAAAATAGTCATACCTACTCTTAGTTGTGTGATTGAAATCATTCTACTAATATTATAAACGTGAAATTTTGTTAGTATGTATGGATGTTTGTTACTATTTCACTTAAAAACTACTGCACAAATTTTGATGAAACTTTACAGTAATATAGGTTATACATCAGAATAACATATAGCGAACTTTTTACTGCGGGAAAACTTCTCATTCCCACGGGTAGCCGACTTCCACGCGAACGCGAGTCGCGGGCGGCCACTAGTTTAGAATAAATAAAGTCCAATCCTTGAGCATGCTCTGACTAATCTCATTTTAAATAATTACACGCATTCTTAGTATCATGAAACTTAGTCAAAGCATAAGATAATTGTATACCTTGACCAGCTAACGTCTCGATTTGCTTTGTTACGTATTTAAGCGATGAGTAATACTGACCCAGATTTATCACATACTCACACACCAAATTTAATTACACACGATATTCTATCGTTACAAAATATGGGAAGTAAATGTATCTCAGTGTTGTAACAAAATTAGCGAAGGTGTAAATCAAGGAAATGTATTGAAAACGGATTCAAGTGATAGCAATCTGTAGAGCTGACTTGAATCTAGATTGTACTAGTAATACAGGTAGACTAGAAGAGATTGTTTACAGCACTCAACAAGGCTCACTACGCTTAGATTTATCTTTAGTTTTTTTAATACTGTACTCCCACAACTTCATTTAACAAATTTAGCAATCTACACGTCTTATTTATTTTACATTATGTCCATGTTAAAGTATTGTAACAAGAAAAAAAAATATTGAAATATTAAGTATAATGGTAGTAAAGTTCTTCACGTTTACGTAAATTTTAAAACTCTAATGAATGGGTTAGATATAATTATCGAAATAATGAATGTATTTTTTATGATAATTAATAATGTATCTAGATTTTAATGTTATGTCAATTAATTAATGTCAAGGTTAATAATAAGCGACGCATCGTTAATTATGTAAATATTTTTGCTAATTACGTTGGCATTGTTTTTTAAAGATTGATAACGATTATTTTAACATGTAATCATTATGGAAAACATATTTGTATAGTAATAATTTCAAGGCCTAATCAATAAAAAGAAAGTCGTTACAAAATTGTAAAATGAATACGATTTTATAAAAAAAATATAACATCGTTAATTTTAACGTGACAATAGCTTTACAAATCTTCATTCAAAACTCGTGTGTTTTTCTCAAAGTTTAATTTCCTTTGTTTTTAATTGTTTACGCAAGTAATACATTTAATTATGGAAAATCCTTGAATTTTTGCATGTTTTTTGAAATCTCATCGGTAATCTAAATGCATATCTATTAGCTTCGAGGATTTCGTAACACACTCCAGTTTTGACATAACAAAATGTCACGACTTTTTGCGTATACTCTCCTTAAGCTATAAAACTTTTATGGCTTTATTACAAAATAATTATAATCTCGTTTTAAGATTTCTTGTAATTATTTTAATCGACGTGTTCCGTATTTGTTTTTTTAAACGAAAAAAAACAATATAAGTATAAATCAAGTTTAAGTGTTTAAATTAAAATAAATTTATAAAATACGTATAGTTATTTTTTAATATTTTTAGATACTTCAACAAAAATAACGCAAAAAATTAAAACTCGTCTCATAAATTCTAAAAACAGTATACTCACAATTCTCACGTAGCCGCTCATATTGAAACTGTGATTTTCGTTAGTTCCTTCACTGTCACAGACACTGCGGAAAGCGCACACCAACGATGCGTGAGCGCCGACTGACTGAGTCGAGAAAACCGCTCCCTCTGCAACCAAAGAGGTGGTATTTCAATGTCACTCACAACAAACACTTGAAAAAGGGTGGTGATCCAACCTTCACGGTTCGGATTAGTTTTTTTTTATTAAACAACGTACGAGTGGTGTCCGAATGCGCGCGACGGGCAGTAAGCGAAGCCTGGGAGGCTAGTTGTTATATAGATCAGCGCGACCTCCGGGTCCTAGCGGCTCGATAAGTGCCGGTAACACCGCGTAAGAGTTTTACCGCGACATATACACTTATAAACATATTCTTCCTATTTGTTTTTTTATTGGAAAATAGAAAAATGTAGTACTAATCATAACTAATACCTAATGGTATTTTAATATGCTATTAGTTATTATAATGCAATAAATAAAGTAGCATGCACTAATTTATTCTTACGCAACAATAGGTCCTTTCCAAAATTATTGCTAAAATATTTATTTTCGATTGACGTCACTATAGGCTGGTTATAACATGTAAGTAAGCCTATCGAGGCACTTACAAAAACAAACAAAAATAAAATTAATGTACCGACTAATAAACAAATAAAACACTTCAAATAGGAATGTAGTTAATTAACGAAAGTTATGAAATACATACCTCCAGTGTATATACCTAATTATCGAATCGTATTCGTTTACTGATATTTAACAAATTTTAAAACAAATAATTCAATCTAGCATTAGGTATGAGATTTTAGTACAAGGATTACTTTGTAATTAAATATTTTAATTTAACGAATAAATAAATTAATTTGTATCAAAATTTACCTATATTTTATTTTGTCATCAAATATGAATATAATTAAAACCATACATTAGACATCAACGCGTGCGCACCCTACTAGGAAGTCTTAACTCTTTTTATTTTTTTCTACTATATACCTATTTATTTTTATGAGCAGTTAAACTTTTTACATTTCCTAAAAATAGTCAACTCAAAACAGTAAGTTTACCAACTAGGTGTATGGTTGACCTTTATTATGTTCCATCTTAAAAAATGCAGTAAGATCTTCTAAAACTGTGATAACCGTGACCTAGTTAGTTATTTTATATGAGACTAATATTATTTAAAATCTTAAAAAAATACTGATAAGAATTATAAGAGTAAAGTTACGGTTCCGTATTTCTTGTCTGGTTGTATGAAGGTCCTTTACTAGAGCAAACTTTCCATTGCTCTTATTCCTTAGTAGGAACTATATAGAGGTACTATAAATAGAATCATAACATGAAATATTCCAAAACAAATTAAATAAAAAAATGATCTTTAGAAAAAATCACTCGTCCCACCATAATGATATATTGATACTAAAATTAACAAACCTTTAGTAACAAGTATCGTGTCTGTTATTTAAATGCCAAGATTTTAAAACTTATTTAAATACAAAACTTACATCAAATTTTCCACGACAATCATGAAATAATAAATTCAAAAAATGTGACTATTGGTTAACATTCTCAAGAATGGAAAATTTATCAGTATTTTGTTTATTGCGCCACTTTTTATTTGAATTTCTTGTTGTGTTTAAACATGTGAACCCTTAATTGAACTTCCGCTATAATGTCATTGAAAATAAACCTGCGGGCTATTGGGAAACTACTTCAATTTTTAATTCAAATTGTACTTAAGTGTAACGAGTTTATTTTTGCATACAAGTTTGTGGAAACAAGTCGACTCTTATTTTAAAAAGTCAATGCCTTTTCAGTGTTGATGGTCATTTCAAACACTTATTCTTAGGTTTTCGTCAACAAGGAACGATATGTCATTTGCATAATATTAGAACAAAAATACTAATGTTGTGTGTATTCAATCTAGCTAATTAGAATAATTTAAAAATCTTATACATACCTTAGCATATAATGTGCACCTATAACAACTTGAATTATACATTGTGTGTAAAAAAAAAAGAAATATTAAGAACAATACCTGGATGGTAATGGATAAGAGTGACAGTTAAATTTAAAATTTCACTGTCACTTTTATTCATTACTTTTATATTTATTGTCCTTCTTCTATAGTTTACGTCTCAAGTAAGATTTGTCTATAAACATTGTTGTACAAATTCTGACACACTTAAATTGCCGTTCTACCTTTCGTGTCTATAGTAAAAAATATTTACTATCAAAATATACCTACAGTCACACAAAAATCATGAATGAAAAAGGCCCCAAGCCTGATTGCGTACGTAATTGGATTTTTCAAAATGAACCACTTATCTTTATCAGGTACGACATTCTTGAAATGTTTTTTGTATAAAGTAGCATTGAACTTGAATTACTTTTGATATTGACCTGATTTTAAAGCCATGGTTCATTGATCTAAAATAAAAAACTTATACAAATGTCTGTGTTAGAAGTAGGATTAGAAATATATATCCGGTAGATTAAATAGTGACCTTACTGTACTGCTGGATATATATCCGTCAAAAGCATAGATGTCTTAATCAGAGACGGAAGTAAAATAATATATGCATAATAATAGATATCTTTGGCATATATGCATATAGATTTTATATCTGAGGTTATAAATGTTTTGATTAAGTAAGGTGTGTTCACCTACCAACTCAACAGTGTTGTTTTTTAGTGTTTAAACCATTATTATCGAAAAAGAGTAGAGATTTATGCAAATAGTAGGTTTTGGTAACTTTTGATATCGTTAGATAGTAACTTTTTATCTTAGGTGAAGAGACACACTTTAAAACCCTTCCTTTAACCATTTATGTTTTTGTTTTAGACGTAAGTAGAGAGTACAGGTAAGTTTGTGTTTTAAAATTAGCATCATAGTGTAGTTCTATTTTGGTCTCGTTTGTAAAATGTTTACATTTTATAAGAATTTAACAAGAAATGATAATGTAAAAAATCAGTTTATTTAAATCAAGTCATTTGAGTTATTTTCCAATAATTGTAGTACCTATCCTTCACCTTGTCAACATTGAGACTATTCAGTCGTGAAACGCAACAAACTAACTCAAAAAACCGATGTTATTTAATAACTTTATCTATGTTAAGGTCAGCCTTAACGTCGCGTTAAGACAATAGTTAACAATACGCCCAATTAAAAATATGATTATGAATCTAAGTTTAATATTTAATGGGTATTTAGGATTTTTACTCTGGGAAATAAAGTTGACATTTTAATGGGCGGCTGACGGAAAATCTTATGACAATAGTGGCGTGTCAATGTGACTTTAGTTAGGAATAGTGGAATATCCGATTATTAGTAATTATCCTCTTTAGGGTAAGGGCACATGAGTAAAGAAACTGGTAAGGGTTTACATGTCGAGGTTAACCGCAACTAATCATACTATTCTTCTTTCATTATTAACGATTTGTACCTATTAATTAACTAAATTATGAATAGCGGTAAGTTAATTCATAAAACACTTCTAAACGACCAAATTGCTTATTCATTAGAAAATTAATTAATTTATAGTTTACTCCAGATCTCGTGCTAAGTGTAAGCAAAAATATGAAGTCCTTGTATCTGGACTTCATATTTATTTACTAAGGCCCAATTACATACGAAATTAGTGTGACATTTGGTATGCAAAATTAAAGTTACATAACTCGCAATAAATGATTACTTAATAAGTAGGTTTAACTAAGTATTTAAACTACATTGATATTTGTTGCATAAATTATTTTATAAATATTTTACAATTAAATTGTTATTTTTAACCTTTCAATGTTTAATGAACTAAATATGAACTGGCAATTAAATAGATAAATATGATAACCTTAATTCATATTAGACGATATAATAGGCTTTAAATTTGAAAAATGAAGAAAAAATCTGTATATTGGCATGGCCCATGATCAGAGCAACAAGTATATATTTAAATTAATATGAAGACGGATCAATGGGACAATAATTGAGATTTTAATTTTTAGTTTTGCATTTAAAAATGCTAACTTATTAATTTTGAAGTTATAGATACCTACTGGAAAAAGAAACGTGGGTCTCCGAGCATTGCGCGAATGGGAAGAGCATTAGACTGGACAATATTTTTTAAAGTCAATATTCAATTTCAAAGACTTTCTGGATTATTGGAATTCAAGAATACTTACATCTTGTTTTAACAAATATGATAAACTAGGGGCCGCCCGCGACTCCGTTCGCGTGGAAGTCGGTTTCCCGTGGGAATGAGATGTTTTCCCGCGGTAAAAAGTATCCTTTGTGTTATTCTGATGTATAACCTACATTACTGCAAAGTTTCATCCAAATCCATCCAGTAGTTTTTACGTGAAAGAGTAACAAACATCCATCCATCCATACATCCTCACAAACTTTCACATTTTATATTAAGTAGGATGCTAATTTAACTACCTATACCTACATTTTAAAAGCAGTTAGCGAGTACCTACACTTAAATATATTGGTACATACGTACACATAACAAAGTGGGCGAATGAATAATATAACAATTATATTTTTCTATAAAAGGAAAGATTATTGATTACGATGGACAAATACAAGCTCGTTAATAATTTTAAAACATTACCAACCTACGATTTTTCACAATGAGCAACTAATACAGGTGTCGGTGCGATTTTAAGTCGAACTCTTAAGTAAGTACATACCTATTTACGTTAAATTGTTCCGAACTACAGTAGTTCTCTTTTGTTAATCTCCTAAATTCAAGCAGAATTCTTGTAACAAAGACAATGACAAACTATAACTATGTTATCGATGTAAATATATTCGTGTAAAATTTCACAACAAGGTTAAAAAACTAATCTGCCTGTAAGCAGAGGCTTACCTACATGTAAAATGTATCATACATTGATTGAAATTGTTTGATATTACAAATTTAACCCTAAATACGTAACAAAAGCCAGGTGACTACCTCTACGAAGCGGCAAAAGCATCTGACAAAACACAGAATCACTTACCTACCTAATGACCAAAAAACCTACGTTCAACGTTCTCATAATTTACAACCGTGTTTTTTTTTCTATACAGGGTGTGTGCAATTAAAGAGTAGGTAGGTATTATATTAATATCAAGTTGATCAGTCGGAAGGTCGATGATCGAACTCGGTTCCTATGCCCGTCGGAAACGAATCAAGGTTGTTGCAAGCGTCATGGCTTCCGCATCCGATGTAGAATATATTGTCTTACGAAAAACTGGATTCTTAATACGGGGATTGTAATTTTATAGCGCAGGTTGGATACTTGTCTTTGTTCCTCATTGCGCATGACCTAGGAGACGCAAAATTAATTTAGCCAAATGAAGTTTAATTCAATGTCTTGTTTATGCCCGTATTTGACATACAGTTGAGGCAGTTATTTTAAATTGTGAAAAAAACATTTGCCGGATAGTTTTTAAATTTTACGAAACAAGTATCAAGAATGTTTATTTTCTGTTCCATTAGAGTTCATCTTTTGATTAGCTTACGTATCTAACTATATAGATAGGATATACCTAAAGATGATTTATTAGATACGAAGGTAGGTACGACAACATTAGTAATATGAACAAGGAATTATTTAAAAAGGTTTCTACCCACATAAAGTATATAATAATTTTGGTTTTTTATTTTTTATTTGCTTGCAGGAAAATTTTCGGAATATTAGGTATTTCAATAGGTACCTGTTTTTGATAAAGAATCATTAATTTTATATACCCACTAACTTAGGTATCTAAACTGCAGTAACATAGCAACCTCCTAGATAATGCAAAAAAATGTATATTATAATTGCTAATTTATTTCGAGTGTAATTTCCGCATTATAAGAAAAAATACCTACTAAATTAGATTGTAATCTATAAGCAATTGCCTAGCTTTTAACTACCTCTTTTGTCGTAGAGCCTTATTGGCCCTATCATAATAAAACAGCACAAGTTATTCAATGAAAAATGCATGCCACAGCTTTCCAAGTTCTAGTGAACCAGTTCAATTTCCATTCATAAAATCGGTGACCCTGAATTTTTTGAAAAACGAATTCATTGGGTAAATTTTACCAACGATGTTTTTGTATTGCATTAATTGAAAAACCGGCCAAGTGCGAGCCGGACTTGCGCACGAAGGGTTCCGTACCTACTATAATTTTCTACCTGTTTATTAAGATTTACTTTATTGTTATTTAAATATTTATTTTGAAAGGTAATATACAAGTTAATATTCTGTGAAAATTTGAAGTGTCCACCTGTTACCGTTTTTAATATTGAGCAAAATAATACGAAAAAACACGTTTATTGTATGGGGACCCTCCTTAAAATATATATTTTTTTAATTTTTTGTACAGACCGACAGACTGCGTAGTCTTAGTAATAGGGTCCCGTTTTACCCTTTGGGTACGTAACCCTAAAATTACCTATAGGTCTTACTTTTGTATTACTAAATTATTATAACTTTTGATTGCATATCGAAGATAATTTTTTTCAATAATTTTAATATTAATTTCAACTTTATACGCTCATGCGTTCCCGAAAAAAAGGCTGGTGACAGACAGATTTGTTATAAGGACTCCGTTTTTGTAGGTAGGTACGATGCTAAAAAACAGAAGTCTATAAATAGAAACAAAGCAGCATTCATTGACAAAATATTCTTTAGAAACCAAAAAACATTAGGATATTATGAATCATTTGCTTTTGTGAAAAAAGAATGGGGTATACTCCATGTATACCTACTTATAATTACTACATTAGGTAAATTTTATTTTGGACCAAATACCTATCAAAGCACCACATATAAACCTACCTTCACGAAGTTTATTAGTTTATTCATTCCAAAAGCAAAAACAAAAGAACCTTAAACGTAACTTTAAATATTTACCGTAAATAATTCAAAATGTTGCTTACTACCAAAGGTTATTTCATTATTTTCATTATTAAAATGCAGTTATCTATGAAACTAATTACTTATTATCAATACTTACATCCGTAACAACGAACGCAGGGTCACCAATGACGCGTATTGCCAAAAATGAAAGCCGGTGTCACAACTGCCAATTTCATTTACCTACAATAAGTTATGTGGGTATGCCATACATACTGTCACATTTATACAGGGTCTGTCGTAATGAATGGATAACCCGTTACCTACAGTTGATCCGGATGTGAGGCTATAAGAAAATGGTGTCTTCTTGCCAGGGTTGTCAACCATAAGAAAATGGCGTAGACTTTTAAACTTTTTTATAAATTTCGCTATTTTTTTCATTTATTCCGCTGCCATTTCTTCAAATTTTGATGTATTTGTATAATTCTTTTAGTATTATACTGCTGAAGACGTGTATTATGTAATTTAAATACAATTTTAGGTGTTATTTACGTTGAACATTATCAAAATACTCATTTTAAGAAAAATATTTCCAATTTTTTTTCTTTATGTCAACTTTTGATCATCTCCTGTGGAAAAAAAAAGTATGACGTTATAGCTGCCCATGTTCTCAATAAATTGTCTAGTATGTGTAGATTCTAAAAAGGTATAACGATGTGTACTTTACAAGCAACATTAAGTTACAGGAGCGAGAACACTAATCAAGGTCGGAATTTTTATTTTTCATGTTATGTTATAAATGGTTGTAAAACTTCGTCATAATGATTTTATTCTATCAAGATACTTTGCACAAACACTATCGGGCCACTAATAGGATATTCAGAAGAAAACCCGGTTGTTTTTGGGAAAAAAATAACATTACTTCACGATAATAATGTAATGAAAATGTACAAATGAAAATTGTTGTGCTCTAATAGTTACATGCGACAAACATGTTGCGACAAGTTTATTCGAAATTAAAACGGATTTTAAAAATCGAACAAAGACCGCATTACAAAGAAAAGTGGAAAAAATTAGAAGGAAATTGTCCTTCCATAAATGCATTGTGCACTTTAATGAACACACGGTAATCAGGATGTCGCACATTTGGATATCTTACACGATAAACACTAGAAGCTCTATTGGTGCTGCCATTACATACACCGTAAATGTAATGCATGTTCGCGTATTCGGCCGGCGTATACTGTTGAGGCATGATACACAAACTACACAAAAACTTTTCCAAAACAACAAGTTCAATCGATAGTACAACACAATGTCCGTAAATGTGAGCAAAGTCATCAGTATCACCACGTTATCAAGTCCAAATCACAAGGAAAATCATAGTCAAATATTAGAAAGCAGTAACAAATTGACGAAAATAGTGGCCCCGATTCTCAAAACACTCTCTAAAACTAAAAAAAAAAATATCGCTGTCACTTTCTCATGCTTCGTATTAGAACAAGACAGGTACATTGGTCTCACTAAATTTAGTCCACATCATTGTGAAATTGAACGAAATGCGCTGAGGACTAGCCTAAAATTGCCTTCGCCGTGTCATATTGCACGTACATTTTAGTTTGACAGGACTAAAATGATTACCTGTCTCTGTCTTATTGATGTGTAGGTGACAGCGATAGTTTTAGTATAGTTTAGAGAGTGTTTTCAGAATCGGGGCCAATGTGAACAAAAGGACATGCGATGGTCAAAATCACACTGATGTGATGAGTACCCTTTTCTTTGTAATGCGGTCTTGTTCGATTTTTAAAATCCGTTTTAATTTCGAATAAACTTGTCGCAACATGTTTGTCGCATGTAACTATTAGAGCACAACAATTTTCATTTGTACATTTTCATTACATTATTATCGTGAAGTAATGTTATTTTTTTCCCAAAAACAACCGGGTTTTCTTCTGAATATCCTATTAGTGGCCCGATAGTGTTTGTGCAAAGTATCTTGATAGAATAAAATCATTATGACGAAGTTTTACAACCATTTATAACATAACATGAAAAATAAAAATTCCGACCTTGATTAGTGTTCTCGCTCCTGTAACTTAATGTTGCTTGTAAAGTACACATCGTTATACCTTTTTAGAATCTACACATACTAGACAATTTATTGAGAACATGGGCAGCTATAACGTCATACTTTTTTTTTCCACAGGAGATGATCAAAAGTTGACATAAAGAAAAAAAAATGGGAATATTTTTCTTAAAATGAGTATTTTGATAATGTTCAACGTAAATAACACCTAAAATTGTATTTAAATTACATAATACACGTCTTCAGCAGTATAATACTAAAAGAATTATACAAATACATCAAAATTTGAAGAAATGGCAGCGGAATAAATGAAAAAAATAGCGAAATTTATAAAAAAGTTTAAAAGTCTACGCCATTTTCTTATGGTTGACAACCCTGGCAAGAAGACACCATTTTCTTATAGCCTCACATCCGGATCAACTGTAGGTAACGGGTTATCCATTCATTACGACAGACCCTGTATATACGTAAAGTCATTAGTTACGATCATTAACATTATAAGTATGCACTTCCAAATGAGTATTCATAACATACATTGGAAGTGGAATGGTTAATTTTACTATACCTACCTAACTACAGTTGCACCTATGAGTGCACAATTTCAACCTCCAATAAATATGCATAAATACAAAGAATAAAAAATAAGTCACGCTTTGGTAGTTACAACTAATGGTGCGACCCAAGGGTCTGCGAAAAACTACACACAGTGCAGAGACTGAGCTCAGTAAAAAAACAATTCAGCGCTCGAACTCTATGTCTTAAGGAGCCTCTAATTATATTCAGTGATTTCACCTGCAATATTATAGTATAAATCCTTGATAAAATCACGTCTCCTATCATCTTCTTTTTTATAGCAGCTCTTCAAACTATTAGACTGTAAAACAAAGAAAAATAAATTCATTTAAAGATAAACATACATTGGTTCGTACAATATTATTCAACACAATTAATTCACGTGTTAACTTAATATTCAAACCGAACAAAAAAACATGTTCGTAAATGCCTACTAAAATTAGCCTGTTAATACTTACCTAGTCAACAATTAAAACTATTTGCTCAGCACGCAAACCAAAATAAGAAGGTTCTGCGAAATGCACGTATGGCCTTAGTTTTATTGTAAAATAATTATGTTAAATACTTTTATACCTGAGCTATGTCAAGGCGTTATACTTGCTTACATAAAACAATGCATGGATGTAGGTATTTAACTTAATTGTTTTAAGCAAGATGAGATCTATAATGGTATGTATAACGGGTGTAAAAAGACCACTTCAGAACCATGTATTCTTGAGAATCAATAGTAACTAAATTCACTAACAGCATACCCAGAAAACTCAATTTAAAAAAGTTACCCTCTATAACTCAATAACATGTTTTTTATTTTTTTAGTTGTTATTGGGTAATTAAACCAAAATAAAAATACACGTGTTTCATAGTTTTTATTTATTGTAATTATTTTCCGAAAAAAATTGAAAAATAGGGAGCGTTGCCTAGGGGCAACACTGAGTTGTAATCTTAAAAACTATACATATAAAAGGAAGTTATGAGAGATGGAAGTTCCTGAAGCAGTTCTTGGTTTTGGTATAGCATAGAGCAACCCCGCATTTTTCGCATGTATTGTGAGTAAATCCAGTACACTTTGGAAACTTGCACCTAATTTTTTTGTCAGACCATTGGGGCCAGTGCCCAATCTGGTCTTGCCGTACTGCCATAGGAGGTGCATGCTGTGCAGGTCCTTTATGTTTTTTGGCTTGTATCTCGTTTTCCAGCGAACGGCGACTAGACATACTAGGCTTTGTACCCAATTTACAAAGAGTAAGTGCAACATCTAGACGAAAATCTGCTGATGATAAACGACACGAAAGGCCTTTGTCTTTACAGACTCTTTTATAAAGCAACCATGCGTTTGCCATTGTGAGATCCAAGTAATGATAAAATAGACGAATTTGCCATCGTTTGCTACGCAACTGTATCTTGTATATCGCCATGATGCTGTCAATGAGGTCAACACCACCCATGTGGCGATTGTACTCTCCTACAACGTTCGGACGTTTTATGCTCACGTACCTAGAGTTCTGTTTGTCCCATCTGCGAACATCAGTTTCAGGCTGTATTCCAGCAAAAGTAGAAACCAGAGTGACAATTTTGTTATCTTTCCATGCCACATTAGAAATGTCGGTGCCATTGACGTCAGCTACATATTCTTCTGAATGTCCTCTGGGTTTTTTCAATAGTATCTTTTCTGGTTGCAACTTACAGTCTGGGATTCTATTTCTTCTAATCGTACCAAGACTGTGAATGCCTTCTTTGGCCAAATATTCCAACAGACGAAGAGAGGTAAAGTAATTGTCAAAATACAATTGGTAATTTTGATGCCTAGGAATTAAACGCGCCAACCTCATGACGACGTTGGATGCTGCGCCCAAATCTGGCTCTTCTGGAAGAGTAATGTTTTCCTTACCAGTTTCAATTTCTGTTTTATAGGCATAACCAGAAACGCCACTCAACACATAAATTTTATAACCCCATTTATGTGGCTTTTGAGGGTTGTATCGCTTCAACACATTCCGTGCCTTAGTGGAACACATTTGCTGGTCAACACAGAGGTGTTCTTCCAAAGGAACCTTTTTGTAAGCTGCATTTAGAGATTCAACCACTGGTCTTATTTTGAAAATTCTATCATAACCAGGATCGTTTCTAGGTAGATTTTTACTATTGTCATTGAAGTGTAAAGTTTGGCGCACTTTCTCAAATTTATTCAATGGCATAGTATCCTGTATTATTGGGGTACCAAGTATTGGGTTCCAGTGGTTCGTAACTCTGGGTAATCGGATAAGAGACATTAGATAAACCACGCCCATAAATTGCCTGATATCCATTTCTGTCACACGAAAAGTGCTATTAGGATCATTCTGAACTTGGTAAAGATTGGTCTCTTCTGATATCATCTTGATAAGCTCTTGTGGAAAGAGGTAAAAGAAAAACTGGATAGGGGTTTCTAGTTCTAAAAGTTCAGTGCCTAAGTTCATGTTACCCTTGAATCTAAGCTGCTCAGAATTTACCTGTAGGCTCTTCTTCTTCCAGCGTAAATTCAATTTAGTAGGTTTCGTTGCAGTTTTATTTGATTGATTGCTTTGAGCTGATGAAGGAAGAGGACCGTGTGATGCAGTTTCAGCGCTTGGAGGTGATGGAACTGAGCTTTCGTGGTTACTTTCTAAGGTTTCTATTATAGAATCAACGTCGATATCTAAGGTGGAAGTATTGTCTTCAAAAGTTTCTAATTCGGGGGAAAAATCTGGGTCGGCGAGGCTGTCATCGTCGAAATCCAAACCGTCCTCACTGTCATCATCATCCTGCAGCATCGAGGTAATATCCTCTTCTAAAAGGACTCGATGAGGACGCTTACGAGCTGCCCTGAAACATGATATCGAGTGATCATGATATAATCTATACACACACAAAATAATACCCCTATCCGTCAATGTAGCTTACGGGCAACAAACACAAATTCAAAAAAAAGATCAATATAATGAAAATAAATGTTATTGATAACGTCAAATATTAAATATTCAAACACTTACCTGTTCATGTTATTGAAAATAATGCCTTAAAACTCGAAATAACTATATTTAAATAATTTTCAATTCGGAGCACGCGCGCACTTTTTCAAACCACTAACGACTTTGTAAAAAAACTTCAATTGGTGACAAGTAACGCCATCTAGTGATTAGTTTTTAAACTTGTTCGTTACTTCTGTTTGTAGACTACAGTATTCAGTGCGATGTATTGTCAGAAAACGAATTGTATGGATGTAGTGATAGATCCGACGGTATGTTGCTTACAGTCTACATCATGATATAGAGGGTTAAGGATCGAAGTCATACTCGCCGCTTGAAATCGTCACTCACACATCAACTGTCGGTTCAGGTGCGATTATTTACATTGCAAATTAAATTAAAACCCTATTTAATTTGAAATCCTCGCAAAATCTGATAGTATTAATGCAATTTAGGAAAATTAGGTACTCTTTCTGCTCAAAACGTAACCAGTACCCCTCCAGCAATGCCCAGTTTTTGTTTTCGGAAGCAGTTCTTTTACACCCCCTATAACTTACATTATTGAAGGCAGGGCTATATTTTGTGAAGTAATGATCACCTACTTATTAAATTTGGCGTTTTACTCTTAAGGTTACGCCACGTTAGGTGAATAGTGGTCCATAATATAGTCGGCTCCGATTTTATTTGAATATTTTTGAACAACATAGCTGGATTTTTCAACTTTCATAAGTGAATATAAGAATTTACTTGAAACAATTGGAGGTATTGAATTAAAACAAATAATTTACTACAGAGTAGATTATAATAGTTCACATAATGTTTGAAACACAATGTACAATGTTATACAATATTTTTTTAGCTCCTTTGATCATAAAATATCTCTGTAGTACTTTTATACATTATTATCTAAACATTAAATATTAAGATTTTACTTTTTTTTACTTTTTTAAATATTAATTTTAAATTTCTTAATAGTAGGCGGCCAAAATATCAGGAAAAGCATTAATAAACTTAAAAAAGTAAAATAATAATTTTGAGTATAATTTAGATGATTAGGTATTACAGAAGACTTAAATAGTAAAAAAATTAATTTTTTGTGTTTTTATACAGATGCAAATAGAAGAATTCATTTCTTTTTAACTTAAAAGTATAATGCAATTATACACCCTGGCAAGACCCTCAAATTAAAGGATTGAGGTATTAATTTTTTTTATTAAATATCCTATCGATAAATAATTATAAAAATAACGTTATATTTATAATTATTATGAATCAGATGTCATAAATCAGTTTGATCTTATTATTGCAGTAGTTTTTTTTTCAGACAGTAAATAGGAAGAAAATAAGTAACGATGTTATTACCAAAGGCAAAATGACTACTTGATACATTGTCGAAAACCAGGAGTTTTCGGCGACAAAATTAACACAATAAATGCCGCATCTTACGTCCTCTATTAAATATATTTAAAAGCGCTAACTGAGATTGAAATATCAGCGATATGACTGATTAATATTAATGATTGATATACATTTACGTTGAGTTTCAGTTTTTTTTTTTGATTTTTTTTTCATATTTTTTTTTTATCCTTAAATTTCTATGAGAATATAAACACATAAACATTTAGACAAAGAACATTCGGCTGAATTGCAGCATTTTGTCCAAAACGCGGAGGCGGACTGGCTGCTTTTCCAAGTCGTGGTTGTTGAATTTATCGCCACTGCAAAAAAAATAGATTGATAAATATGTTTTGTCAGATAAAACATTGATTTGCTATTTTAATTATATGAAACTAAACTAAACCATTGACTTGCTGCAGGAAAAGCTTTTTTGATTGTTTTTCTGGCACAAAACCTAAAAAAGGGATGTCTGTATGTTTGATATATCGTCCTAAACTACCAATAGGCTATTTGACAATTTTCAAAATCTTGTTTTTATTATGTGGTAGATCTAAAGGAACCCGGCAAACTTTTTTTTTTCTGGCACTTTGTATATTTGCTGAAAAATATCAAATTAAACATTCAATATTTGAATAAAGCGCCAGAACGCTACTTTGGCCTTCGGTGACGTCACAAGCCTGTGCTCATTGTGTTGCGCCAAAGTAACATTATCATTTCAACATAACCTATAAAAGTTGTCTTGCTTGCCAGTGGCGTCATCATACGCCCGGCCAATCAGGAGCGTTTTGTGTCACGTGGCAATGGTTAAAAAAATATCATTTTTATTCATGGATTTAAAAATAATAAAATTATTATTTTTAACTTACTTACGTTACCGAATCACCATTTTTAAACTTATAATACATACTGAAAACAATAATTAACATTTTATTTTTCTCATTGTCAAATAACCTATTCGATTTTAATGCGTTTATAACCTTTTTTTCGTATACATTTGTAAGTAAAGTGCAATCTGTTTTTTTTTATTATCCAAATCTCAACTGCGAAGCATGTGCGCTATGTCTACCACAATCGCAAGATCGGTACCGGGACTTACCTCTTTTCAAATGATATTTCGTGTGGTCGATGATTTAGTCTCGGAACCTCACCGCGACTTGCTTCGTCGTCAAATTTTTCTGTCAAATTTGACTGTTGATTTCGTAAATTGTCGGAAAAAGTCGGTAAGGTATTCTCGATCGTACCAATTTCGATCGTAGTTTGGTGACCTGCTCGTAGGGGAGGTTGCCAACATGATAACTTACTGCGTGAGCGCCTTCGCCCGCAGACACGCGAGGTGCGCGTAGTACGTGGGTGTTGGATACGACACGGCCCTCATGCAGCGCGAGTAGAGGTGGCACAGGTAGTACGTGAGCTGTTCCACCTCGTCGTAGGCAGGTTGCAACATGATAACTTACTGCGTGAGCGCCTTCGCCCGCAGACACGCGAGGTGCGCGTAGTACGTGGGTGTTGGATACGACACGGCCCTCATGCAGCGCGAGTAGAGGTGGCACAGGTAGTACGTGAGCTGTTCCACCTCGTCGTAGGCAGGTTGCAACATGATAACTTACTGCGTGAGCGCCTTCGCCCGCAGACACGCGAGGTGCGCGTAGTACGTGGGTGTTGGATACGACACGGCCCTCATGCAGCGCGAGTAGAGGTGGCACAGGTAGTACGTGAGCTGTTCCACCTCGTCGTAGGCAGGTTGCAACATGATAACTTACTGCGTGAGCGCCTTCGCCCGCAGACACGCGAGGTGCGCGTAGTACGTGGGTGTTGGATACGACACGGCCCTCATGCAGCGCGAGTAGAGGTGGCACAGGTAGTACGTGAGCTGTTCCACCTCGTCGTAGGCAGGTTGCAACATGATAACTTACTGCGTGAGCGCCTTCGCCCGCAGACACGCGAGGTGCGCGTAGTACGTGGGTGTTGGATACGACACGGCCCTCATGCAGCGCGAGTAGAGGTGGCACAGGTAGTACGTGAGCTGTTCCACCTCGTCGTAGGCAGGTTGCAACATGATAACTTACTGCGTGAGCGCCTTCGCCCGCAGACACGCGAGGTGCGCGTAGTACGTGGGTGTTGGATACGACACGGCCCTCATGCAGCGCGAGTAGAGGTGGCACAGGTAGTACGTGAGCTGTTCCACCTCGTCGTAGGCAGGTTGCAACATGATAACTTACTGCGTGAGCGCCTTCGCCCGCAGACACGCGAGGTGCGCGTAGTACGTGGGTGTTGGATACGACACGGCCCTCATGCAGCGCGAGTAGAGGTGGCACAGGTAGTACGTGAGCTGTTCCACCTCGTCGTAGGCAGGTTGCAACATGATAACTTACTGCGTGAGCGCCTTCGCCCGCAGACACGCGAGGTGCGCGTAGTACGTGGGTGTTGGATACGACACGGCCCTCATGCAGCGCGAGTAGAGGTGGCACAGGTAGTACGTGAGCTGTTCCACCTCGTCGTAGGCAGGTTGCAACATGATAACTTACTGCGTGAGCGCCTTCGCCCGCAGACACGCGAGGTGCGCGTAGTACGTGGGTGTTGGATACGACACGGCCCTCATGCAGCGCGAGTAGAGGTGGCATAGGTAGTACGTGAGCTGTTCCACCTCGTCGTAGGCAGGTTGCAACATGATAACTTACTGCGTGAGCGCCTTCGCCCGCAGACACGCGAGGTGCGCGTAGTACGTGGGTGTTGGATACGACACGGCCCTCATGCAGCGCGAGTAGAGGTGGCACAGGTAGTACGTGAGCTGTTCCACCTCGTCGTAGGCAGGTTGCAACATGATAACTTACTGCGTGAGCGCCTTCGCCCGCAGACACGCGAGGTGCGCGTAGTACGTGGGTGTTGGATACGACACGGCCCTCATGCAGCGCGAGTAGAGGTGGCACAGGTAGTACGTGAGCTGTTCCACCTCGTCGTAGGGCAGGTTGCCGTCGTTGCACACCGCGTGGTAGCGGGTGGGCCGCGCCGTGCCCTTGATGGCTTGGTGGGACACCTGGGAATCGAAGGAATGTCGAGTGAAGAGATAGTCTTAAGCCCCGTGTTCATGGTAAACATCTGTTTAGCTACAATGTTGATCAACTGTTGCTAAACAAATGTTTACCATGAATACGAGGCTATAACGTAGTCACATAAACATTAATTTGCTTACAGCTAGAAAGTGCTGTGGAATAAATTTTAAGGTGATAATTAGATACCTAAATAAGTAAATGTGTGTAATCGGGTAACTTTTCACACAAGTAATTTTTCGACAGATGTACAAATGAAGCAAAAAGGACCAATGAAATCAAGTCGCTGTCTCTGTGATCTATTTATAAGTGCTCAAAGGAAACTACAATGACTATTGAAATGAAGTCGCCTATGATCACTCTGGTGAATATACTCTCAAGTAACTTTTGCACACAAATCGGTTTCAGCTTGTGACCCATGTAATATCATCTGATCACAGTTGAATAGTTCTTTCAGCTCTATGCCAATTAATGAACCCTTCCCTATTCCTATTTTTGAGCTACCTTGGCCGGGTTATCTGAACATGTTGAGTTATTTATTATGTTTTATTGAGGGGCTATAACCAAAGATAAGGTTATATTTTAAAACATTTTGATTTTAGTAATGCAAGGTCGATAACAAGCTAGCCAATGAGCAAAATTATAAGTTAGCTCATGATTTTAATGCTTCGGTATAATCTCGACATTTTCTTAAAATGATTTGATAGTTTTTTTTCCATAAAAAAATAAATACGCGGTACTTTGTACAATATCATCAATAGAAGATATTTTGATATTTTTAACTAGCTTTCTGCCCTGCGGTTCCACCCGCAACTAAATGGTTTTTCCTGAGGGAATGAGGCTTTTTCCCGCAGTAAAATTATCGTATTTTCTTCTTCCCTGGGTATCGAACTATCTCTAAGACAATCTCTAAGTTATTACGTGAAGCGAACATATAGATAGACGGACAGACAGACATACACATTTTCACATTTATAATCCTTCTAGAGACCCGCCCATGCTTCGCAATAGTGTATTTTCGGCCGACTTGATCACGAAACATGAAATTTTGGCTAACTTAATTTTTTTTTTTAAATGTTCTATAACGGGTGTAAAAAGACGACTTCCGAAGCCTGAAACCATGTATTCTTGAGCCTCAATAGTAACTAAATTCACTAACAGCATACCCAGAAAAACTCAATTTAAAAAAGTTATTAAGGATTGAAAAGTCATATTCGGCGCTTGAAATCATCGCTCACACATCAACTGTTGGTTCAGGTGCGATTATTTACATTGCACATTTACAACAATAACATTTAATACAAAAAAAAACCCTATTAAAATTGAAATCATAGCAAAATCTGATAAAATTAATGCAATTTTGGAAAATTACTTAAAAAAAATATTATTATTTAAAAATAAAAAAAATTTTTTTTGCTCAAAACTTAACCAGTACCCCTCCAGCAATGCCCAGTTTTTGTTTTCGGAAGCAGTTCTTTTACACCCAGTATGTACAAATTTAAATGAATAAATTCCCTAAAAATGTCGAAAACCTCATCAAAATCAGTTACGTAGTTTCGGAGGAGTAAGCGGACAAACATGGAAACAGACAGAATTGGCGCCTTGGATTTATACTATGTATATGTAATGATAAGGATGATAATGATGATGCTGATAGTAAGGATAGACCTACAAAAAAGCCCTTCGCAGTACCTATATACCTATCTTTATTTTTAGTGTAAGACATGTTAGCCTATACTGCAGAAGCTACCTATATGCCTGTGATAAGGGCGCTGCAGGGCTTTACAATATTATTAAGTTGTTATAAAGGGTTTCCACGCGAACGAAGTCACGGGTGGCCTCTAGTTTTACTATAACTTCAAAACCAAACGTCCAATTTCAAACATTTAAAGACCAAAAATTATCTACATAAACTGTACTTAGTGATGAAATAATTTATTTTAATAAGGAATAATAGCATGAGTAAAATAAACGCGTTTATATGTAGTCCAAAAAAATCAAGCTATTTAAATAAAAAAATGGTTGTTGTGCATCACTCGACATAGATAGGTATAGTGTGTCACGGACTTTTCGGTAGATATTTATAAGATGTACAATTAATTAGAACATTTTATGGTTCTATCTTTTGTAGTTAAGGCAGCGTACGCAAAATAAGTAACTTTTCTGGTTGATTTTTTACACCTTGTGTCCGAAAAACCCAAATATCTTACGGAACCCTATTTTTTCCAAAATAAAATATAGCCTATGTTACTCGTGGATAATGTAGCTTTTAAATGGTGAAAGAATTTTTAAAATCAGTCCAGTAGTTTTTGACCCTATTTGCCACAAACAAACAAAGTTTTCCTCTTTATAATATTGGTATAAATTAAGTAACTTTCGAAAACAGGTATGACAAATCGAGATATGACAAATCTAATATAAAATTTACTCTCCACATCAATACCGCCATTTTAACCGACGAAAAAGGGGTTCCCGATTCGGTGGATATATTTATCTATACTAATATTATAAAGCTGAAGAGTTTGTTTGTTTGTTTGAACACGCTAATCGCAGGAACTACTGGTTCGATTTGAAAATTATTTTTGTGTTGGATAGACCATTTATCGATGCAGGCTTTAGGCTATATATAACATCACGCTGCAACTATTAGGAGCGAAGAAATAATGGAAAATGGAAAAAAACGGGGGAAATTATTCATCCTTGAGGTCTTCCGTTGCGTGCGCTGCGAAAACGGTTCTAGAAACCAAAAATATATGCATGAAAGAATTAGGGGAACTTTACCGCGGGAAAACTTCGCATTCCCACGGGAAACAGAGTTATACGCGAACGGAGTCGCGAGCGGCCACTAGTTGTTTATATATCGATTACGTGAACCCTTTTTAGTTCGATGCGGAATAGTTGCCATTTGGCATTTTGCTTTATTTAGACCACCAAGATCCACCTACCCGCGTGGTGGATTACGGCTTTATTTATTTAGTAGTATTTAGTGTTATTGTTGCAACATAATCTGTGGAAACTTCAACTGTCTAGCTAATGTTTTTCAATTATGTTTTTTTTTGTTATTACTCCCAAAAAAAATGGTAAATTATATTATTATCTAATAACAACACCAATCAGTCGTATTAATATTTCAAGTGTACTGAAATTTTCAGACGTAGAGTTTTTTTTATTAAAAATATAGAATTTCATTAGGATCGCGCCGCGCTTTTTATATGACAGGTGAAACTGTTGTTATTTTTTTATTATTTGCTGAATTATTGGTAATGAAAAAATTACTACACGCTTTAACTCAAAACCCCAAAGGAATTTTACACTTTAAATTTGTCGATGCTCATAATTGGATCTGGTTATATGCCTGAACCCAATTAAAAACATATGATCAAACTAGGTATTTTTAAAATATATGTCGAAGATCGACTATGCTTATGGTTGATATAAGAAGAGTGCGGATTGCCAGTACCAAATATGGTGCTAGACAGAGTCTATGTGACATCAAGCGAGCAGCTGTCAGAGTGACCGAGATGGTCTCAGGTCTTGGTGAAGAGCGGTTGGAAAGTGGTGATGCTTGGTGTTTGCGTAGAAACTGTCCGCGATCCGTGCTTTCTTGTGAATTAATCGAATGACCTACGGAGTGCTATCAAGAGGAGATAATTACAGCGCTGAAACAGTTCTATTGGTTTTATTTGAATCTAACACATAACCCACGTACGCCCACACAAGTTATAGTACTAAACGGCCCCTGAAGACGGCTCTGATGACGAAGGTATCCTGCCGTCCTCGTCATCAGAAGTGGGATGGATCCTGTGTTAGTTCAAATGAAGAAAAGGAAATTGACCGTTGCTATGATCTGTGTTAGTTCAAAATTGAGAAAAAGAAAAAGTGAAAAAGAAATTGACCGTTGCTATGCATTGTTTGAAAAACAAAATGTAAACATGCGCGTTGCTATGCATTGTTTGAAAATCAAAATTAGAACATGCGCGCGCAGATGTACCGAAAACAATTGCATGAAGTAACCTGATTTCAAACTTGGAAAAGAAGAACACGGACGCGAGATCATGATGCGCAACTGTAAATTGTGTTTTGAGAAAATTAATTAAGTGGTACCTAGTCATCATGTCGTCTCGATAAACAATGAAAGAAGAAAATAGTATCAACGTAGTTGTTAAGGATTGCATACCAAGGAATGTCATAAACTCCCCCCCAAGGGATCGCGCCTTGCCGCGGCGGGGGGGCTTAGTACCCCGTAGCAAGCCAGCTACTGGGGGAAGCTAAGTGGTCCCACAAGGGGCCGGTCGTGAGGTAGACCGGCCCACGAGAGGGGGGCTGCTCCAGCTGGGCGTAAGCCCAGCGTGCTGATGCGCCCGGAGGGGAGGCTCTGGCCGGGCACTCGGTCAGTTGCACCCCAGGAGGGGAGGCTCCGGCAGGGCCTTTGGCCCTCGTTCTGTCGAGCGCCCAGGGGGGTAATCGTGGTGGGTCGGGTGGCGCGGCGTGGCGGCCGCAGCATCCGATCCTCCGCGATTTGGATTGGAGGTGGATTGAGGAAGGGGTGGTGGGGAAACCCCTCTCCTCGGCCCAGGGCAGATTCGGCGGCGCGCCACTGTCCCCGCAGTGGCGCGTCGGCGACTCCAGCCGGTGAGGCCCCAGGTCGGCAGACGGCCGAAGACCCTGGGGAGGTTCCCAAGCTGCCGACACAGGGCTAGGTCGGTAGCCAATCAAGGGAACGTGAGGGGGTAGGCGCGCCGCGGTTTGTCCCAGCGCGCCTCCAAACTTGAGGGGGCTGCCTCGGTGGCCAGCCGTCGGTGGGGTTCGCGGCGAGGGCCTCAACAGGTAATTCCCGCGGCCCCGCCATTATACGACGGCCTGAAGGACAACTCCAGGTTTTTAGTCGGTGCGAGTCCGACATAACCCGTCTCCTTTCCCTGGAGGGGACGGGTATGCGTAGGAATTTTCCTGGATTATAAAAAAAAAAAAAAAAAGGAATGTCATAAACTGAGAATTAAATTCTGTTCACAAGCCGATTTACTACTACCAAACCAAAACCTGCATAACCTCAAAAAAATCTGCTGTTGTTGTTGTTGTTTTTAAATTCACTCATACGAGCAGGCAAAGGAACTAAGCCATACAGCCTTGTCTTGATTTTCGTTCAAAAATATACATAGTGACAGATCATGTGACGAAGAAAGGTCAGTAAAAAATAAAATAAAAAAAAAGGATTGTGCGTTGAGTTAGCGCAGTCAGGGGACCACCAGTGGAGTCGGAGCTCATGAGTCAATCGTGTACGCCAATTGAGATACTGCGTCACGCTACCAGGTGAGAGTTAGTTGCCTTGAATAAAAGTTTGCCGAGCTATGTGATGCTGTGTGATATTATTGGTTTCAGAAAAACAGTTTACAAATAAACCAAGGTTGGAGCCGCGATGACGAGATGTGCCGACATGAGGACCAAACCCAGCGGTGCAGCAGTATACAGCGAGGGCGCTGTTTCGCTACAAATGTTGTGCCGGGACATCTCGCGGCCTGGTGTACGTGCGGTGGCGGCGTCGCAGAGGCTGGAGTTAGACGCGTGCGCACCGTGCTGCGGGTTGACTTAAGTTGCCACGGGTTATTGAGAGCTCAAGGTGAACCGTATTGTTTCTTTTATGATTCTGGTGCTGAATGCTCGTTGGTTCAAGAAAGTTTTAAGGCGTAATTTAAAGGTAAACGATTTGACAAGGTGGCTTATGAAAGGCGTGGTGGCCTATGAAAAGCGTGGTGGCTTATGAAAACCGTGGTTGCTTATGAAAGGCGTGGTGGCCTATGAAAAGCGTGGTGGCTTATGAAAGGCGTGGTGGCCTATGAAAAGCGTGGTGGCTTATGAAAAGCGTGGTGGCTTATGAAAAGCGTGGTGGCTTTTGAAGCGTGGTGGCTTATGAAAAGCGTGGTGGCTTATGAAAAGCGTGGTGGATTACGAAAAGCGTGGAGGCTTATGAAAAGCGTGGTGGCTTTTGAAGCGTGGTGGCTTTTGAAAGCGTGGTGGCTTATGAAAAGCGTGGTGGCTTATGAAAAGCGTGGTGGCTTATAATAAAAAGGGTGGTGGGAGCAATGGTGATGTTGCTGGTCGGCCGAGGCCGTGGAGATAGAGGGGTGTTCACTCGTGTCATGGAGTGTTTCAATGATTGATTTGTGGTGATAAAGTGATGACCTTTATCGATGGTACATGATCTATACTGACTTTAGTGTTGTGATATTACTGTTTTATGATATTCTGATTTACTTAGACAAGGAGTAAAAACAATATTTCAATATTTTGAGTTCAGAAATTGAGTTTAAATTTTGTTTTGCGTGTGAAGTTGTCTGATGAATGTTGGTCAGAATTGGCCGAGCGGTACAAGTAGATACTGTCGTGTTGTGTTTGTACACAGTATAATACACGAGGACGTGTATACGCAGGATGGCCGTGTCGGAGATCGACTATGCTTATGGTTGATATAAGAAGAGTGCGGATTGCCAGTACCAAATATGGTGCTAGATAGAGTCTATGTGACATCGAGCGAGCAGCTGTCAGAGTGACAGAGATGGTCTCAGGTCTTGGTGAAGAGCGGTTGGAAAGTGGTGATGCTTGGTGTTTGCGTAGAAACTGTCCGCGATCCGTGCTTTTTTGTGAATTAATCGAATGACCTACGGAGTGCTATCAAGAGGAGATAATTACAGCGCTGAAACAGTTCTATTGGTTTTATTTGAATCTAACACATAACCCATGTACGCCCACACAAGTTATAGTACTAAACGGCCCCTGAAGACGGCTCTGATGACGAAGGTATCCTGCCGTCTTCGTCATATATATTCATCTCGTACTTGAATACTCGTAAACCGTATCTAATTTTTAATAGTGTTTAAAGCAGCAGCAAATGAAGCCTCTGTCCAATTGTGAATATTCTGTCAATATTAAGGTGTCCTATTTATAGCCGATGTTCATAATTGGAGTCTGGCAATGAATATATTTAATTAAAAAAAAAATGAAGCTAGTAATAAACTTATTTTCAGACTCAAAAACTAATGCTAAAAGACACTATTTATTTATATCCAAAACGTGTATAGTAAAATGACTAACGTTTGGGGGAAACGTGAAAGAGAAATGAAATAGTTGAAACGTTTTAAAAGCTTTATATTTAAAGCATAAAAGTGATTTTAATGTTATGTGCCCACAGTCCGAGCACGAAAATATGACTTAGTCTGGAAGGATGCTGTCAATATCTCATTGTTTCTTCTTTAGAATCTATTTAAATAATATAAAACAATAGCTGCCAGTATTCCAGCCTACATAAGTTTCCTACATAGTGCTTATGCACATTACACCAACTAACGTTTGGGGGAAACGTGAAAGAGAAATGAAATAGTTGAAACGTTTTAAAAGCTTTATATTTAAAGCATAAAAGTGATTTTAATGTTATGTGCCCACAGTCCGAGCACGAAAATATGACTTAGTCTGGAAGGATGCTGTCAATATCTCATTGTTTCTTCTTTAGAATCTATTTAAATAATATAAAACAATAGCTGCCAGTATTCCAGCCTACATAAGTTTCCTACATAGTGCTTATGCACATTACAAAATGTATACCGGGTGTCCAGGAAACAATGGATAACCTCTGAAGGGCTAATAGTAGAACTAAAGGCAAGCCTAAAAAATAATTGATAAAAAGTATAACCCTTACACTGCTAGAAATATGGCGCTTTAAAAAAAAACTTCATATTTTTACTCGTAACGAGGTCAAATCACTTAATACCATCATTATTTCTGAGCTAAAATAATTAATATTAACCGCATCAGTGAATAACTACCAAATAAAATAGCTAACTGGAGTATTTGTCTCAAAAAATAATGTTAAACTTTTGATTTGTGTAAAATTTCTAAAGAAATATTTTTGATGTGGAACTTTGAACAGCTCTGCTCTAAAAAAATTATATGAAAGCAACAGTAGCCAATGATTTCAAAATATTCCTGGTTTAATAACGTTTTTAAAAAAATGTAATATGTCGTTATTGTAATGAAAAAATATTGAACTAATGGTATTAGTGTGTAAAATGGGATAATTATTTAGTTCTAGCATAATTAAAAATATACAATAAAACTAAAAAAATATGATTTTCAATTGATATTAAAAACGAAACACTAATGCTTATAATGTCAATAAATTGTGCTTTTACCTAATATCTTTCTTTAATAATTAATGAAGTCTGGTGTGAGACAGACGGACAGACAGTGGAATCTTAGTAATGGGGTTTTTACCCTTCGGGGTTAAGGAAGAAAACTATTGATTCTGGTAGTACATGATAGTGTCCAGAACTTTATAAAGGGTAAAAGAGCCAAAGCAAATACATACAAAAAAGTAAAAAAACACGAAAATATTTAATTATCTTTAGTTAGAACGGCATACCTTAAGGATGGGATATAACATGGAACTTTTAAAGAAAGGCTGTGGAATCCATTTGTTTCACTTCTCTGTAGTCCTTCAACTTTAATACCGTAAAATTGCCAATTTAAATAAAAATCTAAAATTGCTTACCAAATAAAAGTCCAACTCGCTAGCGTGAACAATGTGTTCATCCACAACTGTTCCCGCTTCCACGTTCTTTGAATCCCTCGATCCAAGGAAGAATCTGAAACAAAGATTTCATAAGTTAACATGATTTCTTATTAATATAAGAACTTTTTTTCTAACTTATGTTATTGTTACAATATTCAAATAGGTGCGGTGCATTCCTAGAATATGGGGTCTTTAAAAATTTAAATCAAAATTAGTTTCTTTATATTTTTTATGAAATAAATAAGCTAATAAAGCCATCGGGTCACATGATGTTAAGTAAGCTCCGCTGCCCATATACACCAATAATCAATTTTGCACTGGATATCGCACTCACTGAACGAAACGCAAAAGTGGTACTTTGACAATAATTTTCTTAATGTATATTTTAAATGATATTAATATTCATAGTATATTTTTTTTATGTAATATAGGTAGCAAACGAGCATGCGGGTCACCTGATGGTAAGTGATCACCGCCGCCCATGACTACCCTCAACACTGTAGGTGTTGGGGGTGTGTTGCTGACCTTTAAGAAAATATATAAATAAATAAATAAAATTGGGCACCGGATACCGCACTCACCGAACGAAACGCAGGAACATCGTTCCTACTTCACGTCGGTTTCCTGTGCGACGGTGGTATTTCACCGGTCAAGTCAGCCCAGCAATCGCTGCAGACAGAGCCTACAGCTAGACTCTACCACTCAAGATAATATCATGTAAATCAACCGCACTGAGTCAACGTAGTCGACCAATAGACATTATTATCAAATTTTTGGAGTGGTAGAGTCTAGCTGTAGGCTCGGTCTGCATCGATTACTGCGCTGACTCGACCGGTGAAATACCACCGCCGCACAGAAAACCGACGTGAAGTAGGAACGATGTTCCTGCGTTTCGTTCGGTGAGTGCGGTATCCGGTGCCCAATTTTCTCTAAGGCTCAACAACACACCCCCAACACAGTGTTGCGGGTAGTCATGGGCGGCGGTGATCACTTGCCATCAGGTTCCGCATGTTCGTTTGCTTTGCCATATTATATATAAAAAAAAGCCTTATTATAAGTATAATAAAATACCTGGTGTGATGTCGTTTCTGCACCAGCAGGAACAGTATCTCCGGCTTGGAGGCGCCGCCGGACAGCCGCTGGTAGGCGCGGTGCAAAGCGGGCAGTTCGCTGTCTAGCACCTTTGTACGGGAATATAGGGTAAATTAACTTATAACACAGGATAGGAATAGACTATAGTAAGATATTTTATAGTGTTTTAAGCTTAGAATAAGAAAATAGCGATATATTTGTCTAAGTAAACTTAGGAGGAAAATGGCTACCCGTCTCTGTCTTATGCAAATAAAATCCGATAAAAGTTTCTTTTAGTTAGCCAAAATTCACTGTTTCGTGATCAAGTTGGCCAAAATTACACCATTGCGAAGCGTGTATGGGGGGATCGCTAGTTAAAATATAATCTTTAAACTGCCCCATTAATAAATTACACTTACATGAGCAAACTGCCCTTCTGACACACCATCACGGAAATAATATATTTTCCTCGGCAAATGATTGTTCATTTTCTGTTTATAAATCTTAAGATGATCCAACATCATCTCTTCAAAGTCCATTATCATTTCACGCTGAAAAAAAAATATATTTCATAAATGTTTGATTAAAGACAACAATAATTACGAGAAACGCACAAACGAGAAAACTACAATTAAAACGTGTTTTCGTTCATTTAAATCCATTCGTTTCGTTTAAATCCATGTATGTAAAATTAACGGTTAAAAAAACTACAGAACATCAGTTATCCCTACTTCCCTACTAATATTATAAATGCGAAAATAACTCTGTCTGTCTGTCTGTCTGTCTGTCTGTCTGTCTGTAAGCATCTAGACCAAGACAAGACACAAGAATTAGTAGTTGTATTTTCTTATTTCAATTTAACCGTCCTGTGACCATACGTTTTTATCTTGTCTTGGTGTAGTTGTATGCCTTGATTTTGTATATTTGGTGATGGACAAAAGAGTGCCGAGTTTTTTTCCGCCAGCTTTTTTCTCTCGGCCTACTGATGATAAGCTGATGATCGATATTTTGACTTTCATCGAATGTAATTAAGTTACTTAATTATGAAATAAATGATTTTTTTTTTTGTTACGCTTTCACGCCTAAATCACTGAAACGATTTCGATTAAATGAAGAAAGAACTGAACTTGGGAAAGGACATAGGGTACTTTTTACCGCGGGAAAACTTCTCATTCCCACGGGAAACCGACTTCCACGCGAACGGAGTCGCGGGCGGCCACTAGTTGGTAATAAATTTATACAAAAGCAGGTTTAATATGATTTTTATATAAAGCATAGTACCTTAGGAGTTTGAACACTCATCTCTATGTTGTATTTATAGCATTCGTTGTCCATTGAAGCTGTCACTGCTGCGATACTTGGTATATTTGGCTGAAATAACAATATTAATATAGACTTTGTACGAATTGATTGCTGTATTCAATAGGGTTATGACAATAGGCATGATGACAGATTTTGAAAAACTGTTGTATCATATTCAGAAATATATACTTATTGTAAAAAATATCATATTTCGGAAAAAAAAGCATCATTTATATGAAAAAAATCAATTTAAAATTTTATGTTTAAAATTCCCACCAAAACGCTCCAAAGTGTCATGGCGTCGATTTTGACGTCACGTTTGAGCAGTGTTACCAACTCGAATTTTTATAAATCCTTCCGTACGACTCTAAAAGTTGGTAGTTTCCGACCAAACTCAATTCGAAAAGTAGGTAGATCTACCAACTTCTTTTTTTCAAGATTTAGAAGGAATCTGCACGGTCGTATAATATCTATAACCGATTATTTTAGTAAAAATAAATTATTTTTCTGACTATTTTTAAAAAAGCAATAGGAAAAAACTAAATTGTTAATTTTTAGAATAAAAACAAAATTAAAAAAAAATCCCATCCCACTAATTTACCCCCTAAATTTGGGGGGAAAACCCCTAAGTTGGGAACCATGCTCTAAAGTGACGTCATTCGCTCTGATTGGCGTTCAGAATATCATGGCGGACTGTAGTATTTTGTAGATTTTAATTTTATAAATATTAATTAATCTCGCTTTATTTATAATAAAACCTTGTTATTTTTTAATATTTTATTTACGTTTCATTAGATGGTAGCATAATTTTTGGGTATTTTATTCACAGTCATCATGCCTATTCGTACTATAGAATATTCTCAAACAATGCCTTGGAACATTACTTGAGTACAAATAAGTTTACCTATATAGAAAAGAATTTCGAAAATTCCTTAAAAATACTATGAGTAAAGTATACCAAAGAGTCTTTACCAGAAGATGTTAAGGAAAATTGTCGCTAAAAATTAATCGATTACTAAAAAGATTTCACTCGCTGATAAAAAAAACGACTCTCTGCCACCTCTATTTTATTCCCCACAGTATTCCAAAGCCACTTCCATCACATGGTTTATACCAATTACCTGATCAGGGGAAGGATGCGTGACGTCAGCGCCCACCACCATGACGCCACCGCCTTGTAAACAACGCGGCATGCTCGAAACGTTCAGGGCTTGGTTTATACCCATCAACTTGGAATTCACCTGCACAAACCGATGGGAAATTAGTATTAAAAAAAAAACCTTCATGTACGGAGGAAGTTTTTTAAAAAATGTTGGTAGAACGTATTGGTCAATAAGTATATGCCTTAGCACAGGCGATAAGTTTGATTAAGACTCGAAAGACGAAAAAAACAAAACAAAAAAATATAATCAGATGTTTCTATTGGAAAATCAGTTAAACTAAGACAATTTTGTAACAGCTTACATAGGTACAAATAACCGCATATACCTTTTAATTTTAAAATGTAACAATTAAGTTATAACAATTTATTTGTGTAATTAGTTAAACTTGTAAAATAAAGTAAATACTTGCCTTCAACAAAATATTCTTCACAGTTTGGAAGTTCATTTTTTTTGATGCAGTAAACTCTCTAATGCATTGAGTTAAAATACCGACGTCACGTTCCGCCATACGTTTCACCTAAAATTATTGTAATATTAGTAAAATAAATATGTATGTAAAAGCAACTTAGTTGGACATTAATTTATGGCTTAAATTAATAAAAAAATCTTTTATATTGGAGGAGATAAGAAATCACTAGATAAATATATACCTAACACTATATTTTTTTTTACATTTATAATGTTTTTTTAAACATTGTTTCGTTTTAAAATTTATTAAAAATAATTTAGAGTTGCCCTGTTGTATTTTCTATTCGTTTAACGACTTCCATATTGCAAAGCCATAAAATAAATTACGAATTCCTGGGTGATCAATTTATTTATTTTTTTAAATTTAAACGTTTGTTCTCTTCGACTAAACCTAAATAATCTAATTCCTAATCCTACCTAGTTTTATTAATTATAACAACAATAGTATAATACTTACCGTTTGATAGTTATCCCGTCCTCTAGTCGGAACCACGATGAATAGAAATTTGACGCCTCGGTCCAAACAGTCGAACAATATATGTCTGAGTTCCCGCATTGAAGCGCTCACTAAAAGTGGACCTGGCTCGTTCACAATCATACCTAAGCCCCGCCCGGCGTTTTTGATCTGGCAAAATTAAATACAATATTTGTAAAACTGCAAAAATGAAAACGTTTAGGTTATTATTGATTTGCAACGTGTCTCATTTGAGGCATTCAAAAATAGCTAAACAAAGATTATTTATTTATTGGTAAAACTTAAATTGGTATACAGGGTGTAAATGAACTGCTTTCGAAAACGAAAACTGGGTATTGCTTATTTTTTTACCTAATTGTCCTAAATTGCATTCAATTAAACTATCCAATTTCCGCATTATTTCAAATTAAATAGGGTTTTAGTTTTATTTTCTACGTAACCATCGCTCCTGAACCATTAGCTGATGTGTGTGTGATCTCCAAGCGGCGAATATAACTTTTCAATCCTATTAATATTATAAACGTGAAAGTTAGTGAATATGTATGGATTTATGGATGTATGAATGGATGTTTGTTACTCTTTCACGTAAAAACTACTGGACGGATTTTTATGAAACTTTACAGTAATATAGGTTATACATCAGAATAATACACAGGGTACTTTTTACCGCGGAAAAATTTCTAATCCTCACGGGAAAGCACACTTCCACGCGAACGGAGTCGCGGGCGGTCACTAGTCCTTAATAACTTTTTTAACTTGAGTTTTCTGCGTATACTGTAAGCGAATTTAGTTACTATTTAGGCTCAAGAATATGTGGTTTTAAGCTTCGGAAATGGTCTTTTTACACCCGTTATATACTTAATTACTTACGGTACTTTTCGTAAAACTTACATGATTTAATTAAGAGAACTTATTTAACCTTAGCTTTATTTTATATTTCAATAAAAAACCTTTATTAAAATTATACTTAACATCTAATTTTCTCCTTTACTCAAACATTGCATATTTACGAATAGGAGATATTACGTCTTCAATAAGTTTCAACGTACCAATTTGATGATCTCTTCGTAATTGATCCTGGGATCGCAGTCCAGAGCAATGAAACCCCAAGAGTTGAGAGGTTCCGGGCTAAGAAGTGTGTTGGCTTGCCAAACACCATTCCTGAATAGATAATTTGTACATGAAAATACGTTTTTATTAAGTATTTACGGGGGTTTAGTGTTTAAACATTCAGTAACTTTATTTGAATTATTTTTTATTGGTATAATTATTTTTTACCAGATTAATAAACAAGAGCGTATAATTGTGTTTTTTGAAACACATTCAAATATTTGTCAATTTAACCACTATTTTAAACATTATATACATATATTACATCTGTAGGGATGAATGTTTGTAACTCTTCATGAAATAATCACTGGACGGATTTGAATGAAACTTTACAGTAATATAGGTCATAAATCAGAATAACACACAGAGTACTTTTTACCGCGGGAAAACTTCTCATTCCCACAGGAAACCAACTTCTACGCGAACAGAGTCGCGTGCGGCCACTAGTTTAATACAGGGTGTCCCAAAACTCGACGTCAACCCGAAACCGGGTGACAAGGCAAGTCATGCTGGTTATCAGAAAAATGTTTAAAAAAATCTAAGTCACGTGTTCTCAAAATTATTGGCATTTTAAAAAAACACGCAAAATTTCACACCCTGTGACAGTGTTTTTGCTGCTGTTGCCACAAATGTTCACTTTTGGAAACTTTTTTTTTTGATATGTAACCCTGAATAATGCTTCTCTAAACTGTTATCAACATTTCAAATCTAGCTCCTCGAGATTGCATAAAAATAGGACTTATTTCCAAAAAAAAAATTTAAAATTAAAAATGGCCTAGTTTTAACTGTCTGCATTGAAAAAAAATTGTACTACGCGAGTTTGGCAAGTTGTGACAAAAGTTGGCGCATTTAGTAAGGATTCCAAAATGGTATGACACTTGGCAAATTGTAGCTGCTATCATGAACAAAAAAAAATATTTCCATGAAAACCCATTTTTAACTTTTTTTCTTACTTGGTTAAAATTGCAAAGCTTATCGTTGGTTACATTGGAGCCGCTTCCAATTTACACACTGATTAAATTTAACTGAATTGTACATTGTACTGATGTACTCGTCTATCTTTATTGAATGAACAGATTGTTCACTTTTAATTTTTTTTTTTAGTGTGTGCATTTATTGTTAAAGGTTTCAATTTTAAATAAAACAAAATTTTAATACCAATGTTTATTAATAAAATTTACAATAATTCTTAAAATGTTATAATAAGTGTTCGAAATGCCTTCCTTCGGCGGCAATACAAGCGCGACATCTTTTTAAAAAAGATCGAGCTATCTTTCTAGCGTATCGTCCATTATTTACAAATTGAGCTGCTTCAGCTATTCTCTGCCGTAATTCATGTTCACTCCCAATGGGCTTCTCGTAAACTTTTTCTTTAACAGCTCCCCAGTAAAAAAAGTCTAAAGGATTCAAGTCCGGTGAACGGGCCGGCCACGAGATTGGTCCAGCCCGCCCGATCCATCTCCCAGGAAGCTCTTCATCGAGGTACTCTCTTACGGGGCGAGCAAAGTGCGCTGGGCACCCATCTTGTTGGAACCACATTTCTCTGTAAATGCTTAGCGGCACGTCTTCTAATAAATTTGGAAGATGGTTTTGAAGAAAGTCTAAGTAAACCTCGCCAGTTAATGCATCAGGCAACTCAAAAGGACCAATTATTTTGCCATTCAAAATTCCGGTCCACATGTTAACTTTGAATCGGTACTGGGACCGATCCTGTCTCGTTAAATGAGGGTTTTCAACACGCCATTCATGCAGGTTGTGCATGTTCACGTAGCCGTCCTTTTTAAAAGTTGATTCGTCCGACCATAAAATTTTTGTTAGAAAAAGTGGGTCATCTCTGTACCTCTCCAATATCGTCCGGCAAAAATTCACCCTATTTTGGTAGTCACCGGGTAATAATGTCTGTACTCGCTGTACGTGGTATGGGTGTAGGTCATTTCTTTTTAAAATACGGTGGGCTGAACTTTTGGGCACTCCGGTGTTCGTTTCAATAGCTCTTACTGAAGTACTTGGGTCTTCTTCGACAGCCTGTAGAACTTCTTCTTCCATAGGGTTGGTGGGTCTGCCTCCACCATGCGTTTGATTTGGGAGGCGGCCTTCTGAGAAGAGCAACCGATGCACATTCGTAAACACCCGATAATCGGGGTAACGAGCAGCGTTTGGGTACCTTTCGCGGTAAAGTCTGGCAGCAGCACTGGCATTACACCTGCACTCACCATAAATAAGGTGCATATTAGCGTATTCGCGAGTGGTATACGAAGACATCTCGGCACTTGTCACACACTCACACAATAGTCCAGAGGAAAGCAAAGGTCGTCGTTAAGAGAAAACAAACAGTCCGAATCTAAATCGCAAGCAATCACAAGTCCATAAACATAGCCAAAAGTAAACAGTACGAAATCAACACAAACGAATACGAAAACAAGCGCAGTAAACGAAGGAACGTAACGTACTGACTGGTTTGTAATGTGTATCTACAATAGCGAATACCTGGCGTCACTCTCTGTCTCTCTCGCACTTGGTAAAATGACTCTCTCCATCTCAGTCACTTTAGCGTCCATACCTGTCTCGCTCGCACTTGAGAAGGTGACTCTCTCCGTCTCACTCAATCACTTTAGCACAAATACTATCTCGCTTACACTTCCTAGAAAGACTCCTTTGTCACTACTTACAATTTACGACTCTTTGGAAAACCTTGGGCCCATTAGAATATTTTTTAACCAGGTAAGAAAAAATTGTTGAACACTGGATTTTTACGAATTTTTTTTTTTGTTCATGATAGCAACTACAATTTACCACGTGTCATACCATTTTGGGATCCTTACTAAATGCGCCAACTTTTGACACAACTTGCCAAACTCGCGTAATACAATTTTTTTTCAATGCAGACAGTTAAAACTAGGCCATTTTTAATTTTTAATTTTTTTCTTGGAAATAAGTCCTATTTTTATGCAATCTCGAGGAGCTAGATTTGAAATGTTGATAACAGTTTAGAGAAGCATTATTCAGGGTTACATATCAAAAAAAAAGTTTCCAAAAGTGAACATTTGTGGCAACAGCAGCAAAAACACTGTCACAGGGTGTGAAATTTTGCGTGTTTTTTTAAAATGCCAATAATTTTGAGAGCACGTGACTTAGATTTTTTTAAACATTTTTCTGATAACCAGCATGACTTGCCTTGTCACCCGGTTTCGGGTTGACGTCGAGTTTTGGGACACCCTGTATATTACCTTGGCATCATAGTCTGACGGTTGCCGACATTCAAAGTTGGTGGTTTCAGAAGTCTAGCTTCAACCTCGAAGAACTCGTTTGAAATTTCCAACCCAAATGTCTTAAAGAACTTATTCCCGGAATAGTTCATCTGAAAATTTACATTAATTAATTTTGTTTTTATCACTAAGATCACATTTTGGCCGCATTTCTGCATGGGTTAACTATACGATATTTAGCACGCACTTTAAAATTGATATAGGAAAAGTGACCTGGAACAAGTGCAGTTTTAAAAGACAAATTCTAAGATAAAGGTCATATCAAAACAGACTTGGTATTTTTGAGAAGTTAAACTCCAGTGATAGAAGAATTTGTTAAACCATTATAAAATTATGAATATACAAACAAACAAGAGTTAAGTTGAGGTTAAGATGAGATTAAGTTGAAGTTAAGTTGAAGTTCAGTCGATTATTTGTTATTCATAGGGTAACAACTTTGTATATTAAAGTTTTTTATATTACCATATTTTGCTTATACATTTATAGAAAAAAAAACATACGGCAGCTTTGACTTCGTCAATCTTCTGTATCCTCTCATTGGGAGGCGCGGCCGCGGTCTTCACCATAGTCGATAGCTGCCTATCATTCAACATCTTGTTGCTAGGCTAAATCAGACACAAATATAAGCATCAAATCATGGATAATTCATTAAAAAAAAATCAAATATGTGTAGGTACAGAATAGTGAGAAGTATTTTCAATATTAATCCTTCAACCTGTATAAAACGATTATGGCCCCAACTCTGAAAACGTTTCCAAACCAAATGAAAAATAATGCCGTCACTTTCATTTACATTCTGTTAGAAAATTTAGACTAAAAATGTAGTTCATTGTAAAATTTAACCAAACGCGCGACAATAGTCGAGCAAGCGCCGTGTCATAACACACGTTATATCTAAAACAAAATTACTACAAGTCTCTGTTATACGCTATAGCTAAAAAGTGATAGTAATACTTTAATATGTAGTTTATTGGTATAAAACTATATTTACCGATCCGTAGGCAACTTCGAGCAGCTCCATTGGATAGTAAATGGTCTTGTCACGAGGGCCAACCCACACACAATTCAAATTCGGGTATCGAAGCCTAGAGAAGCAGAAAAATAAATATTTATTTATAAATCTTAATTTTATATAACCTTAGCTTAACCTTACTTAGATAGGATCGATGTATTTGAAATATTAACTTCATCTGCGAGTCTAGTACAATAGTAATTCAACAAGTAAGATCAGTGAGCTTCATAGACGTTTCGAAAACTTCTAATTCTTTTTAAAACTCCAAAAGAATCCAATGTAGTATGTAGCAAAATACCTTTTGAAATTAAATAATTACATAGTATAAATCCAAGTCGCTAACTCTGTCTGTTTGTATGTTTGTCCGCTATCTCCTCCTAAACCGCTTAACGGACTTTAATGCGCTTTTCGCTATCCTTTAGGGAATTTTTACACTTAAATTTGTAAATAAAAGAACATTCGAAAAAAGTTTCTTTAAGTTAGCCAAATTTATATGTTTCGTGATCTAGTCGGCCAAAAATACACCATTGCGAAGCGTGGGCGGGTCGCTAGTCCCTACTATAATATTATAAATGCGAAAGTAACTCTGTCTGTCTGTCGGTCTGTCTGTCTGTCAGTCTGTCTGTCTGTCTGTCTGTCTGTTACGCTTTCACGCCTAAACCACTGAACCGATTGTGATGAAATTTGGTATGGAGAAAGAACTGAACTTGGGAAAGGACATAGGGTACTTTTTACCGCGGGAAAACTTCTCATTCCCACGGGAAACCGACTTCAACGCGAACGGAGTCGCGGGCGGCCACTAGTAAAATGTAAAACACAAATAAAAAAAACTCCACAAAGCTAAGTTTAAGAGTCGAGATGCAAACTTAGCTTTGTGAACTTGTATAATTGTACATACCTGACTCCTTTCTCTCTGAAATAGTCAGCGACCGTCATTTTCCTAGTCTGGCCCTTTTCATTGGTAGAGTTGAATTCGATCATGCCGGGCGGGTTTACTAAACCGTTGCAGGTGAACTCGCGTCGTTGACCGCGCGACGTCGCATCGCCACCAACCGTCGCCACCACCTTGAATGTGGCATAGATACATTTTAATTTAAACAGCACTAATGATGTCTTAAGTACAACTGTGCTCTAATCTAGATATTGACAAATAAGAAAATCTTTAAGAAGATTAATGGCGTATTATTACACACAAAAAAAACTTTTAGCTCGGTGGCTTTCCAACTTTGGGATGAGGAGAAATCAAAAAATTCAATGTAAGAGTAAAAAAATGACAATCGTACGATTAACAGACAAATAAAAATATATATGCTGGATTGAGTCATATATAGTTTTATGTATGACTCAAAACTTAAACTCAAGAGGTGATGCGCTAATTAAAATTAACCCTGTATATTAATTATTATATTTACCCGCAAGTTTTTTATGAAATCCTGGAACACTTCTGTACCCCAGTTTCCCATTTGCCTTTCTATAGGCCTGTCGGATGATAGGTTAAAATCTCTCTCTAAGGCTTGTACCAATGGCTGCTGCCTGGGAAAACCTTTATGAGCCACTGTAAAAAATATAAATTTTGATATACATACATGAATAAAAAACCAAATGTTTTTTTTCGACACTAATTAAGATGTAAAGTAAGCTTATTCTATATAAGGGCAGAGAGAAAAAAAATTAGATTTCGAATTTTTCTAATTTTGCACAAAGATCGAATTAGTGTAAAATATAGCATGTACGCAAAATGAAATTGTTATTTTTTATTGAGCTTAAAATTTCACACTTTGCTCTACCTATATTTTATTTTTATTTTTTTTGAGAGAAGCTAGCAAACGAGCAAGCGATGGTACGTGATGGTAAGTGATCACCGCCGCACATATACACCCACAAATACATAAATATTAGAGATGGGCCGAGTACTCGGTTTATACTCGGTACTCGGCGTACTCGGCAGGTTTTTTGGTACTCGGTACTCGGCCGAGTAACTCGGTATACTAATGCCGAGTACCGAGTACCAAAAAAGTAATATACTTTGTTTAAAGAAAGCAATATACTGGGTGTAAAAGAACTGCTTCCGAAAACAAAAACTGGGTATTGCTGGAGGGGTACCGGTTACGTTTTGGGCAAAAACTTAATTTTCCAAAATTACATTAATACTATCACATTTTGCGATGATTTCCAATTAAATAGGGTTTTAATTTAATTGGCAATGTAAATAATCGCACCTGAACCGACAGATGATGTTTGAGCGATGATTTCAAGCGGCGAATATGAATTTTCGATACTTAATAACTTTTTAAATTGAGTTTTCTGGGTATGCTGTTAGTGAATTTAGTTACTATTGAGGCTCAAAAATACATGGTTTCAGGCTTCGGAAGTGGTCTTTTTACACCCGTTATTTAGGTAGATATAATTGAAACAACAGTGTTAATCAAAACGTACTGATTGAGGAAATCTTTGACATCCTCAAGTAATAGAATCAAAATTATGCTATTGCATGAGTAATAGTGAGACAAAATTAAAGAAACAGTAATAAAAATAATCAATATTTAAAATTTAATAAATGTAAATTATGATGCCTTGTTTTGTGCCCTGTCCACCATTTGCCAACAAATTTTCTTCTAAATATACTTGCGTTCGCTTGTACTTGTTTACGCGCGCAAAATTGGGAATTTGATAGAACCGAGTTACTCGGCCGAGTACTCGGTAAAAAAATAATTGAACCGAGTAATACTCGGTACTCGGCAAAAGTGTTACTCGGCCCATCTCTAATAAATATGAACTAGAAGAGTTAATAGTGACCATTTATAATTTTTTGTACTCGTGTCAAATCTTAAGTAAAATACTCACAATCTATGTTAATAAAGGCTGATGACGTAAATATAGCAGATTGGAACAGTCCAGTCCACATTTCGAGTCCACCAGAAAGGTCTACGGGTCTTTCTGGGCGCTTGAAGAACTGACGGCCAACCTATATTAAACATAAATAAATAATACCCCGCACTGAGCCAGCGTGCTGGATTACGGCTCAGACCCTCCCACTGGCAGTGGAGGATGTGCTCGAAATGCTTGTATTAAGGCTGATATTATTTTGCACTATTATTTACTACTAGTGGCCGCCCGCGACTCCGTTCGCGTCGAAAGTCGGTTTTCCGTGGGAATGAGAAGTTTTTTCGCAGTATAAAGTACCCTATGTGTTATTCTGATTTATAACCTATATTACTGTAAAGTTGCATCCAAATTCGTCCAGTAGTTTTTACGTGAAAGAGTAACAAACATCCATACATTTGTATGGACAAACTTACAAACTTTCAAGTTTATAATATTATTATGTGAACCTCTTTGGCCACTCAGAGTTTTTAAAAAGTTAATGCCTGTCACGTACCGATCTTCTTTTGTTTTTTCATTGGTTGTCAAAGACACACGTCTTGCGGCAACTCTGTGTCAGGCGAGCCATTTTTGTTTAATTATTGTGAACAATTACTTATTTGATTTATTTGTATTTCTGTTAATAATATTTGTAAATCGATGTTATTTTCTGACGTTGTTATTTATTTAACTTGCTTCCTATATCTTCGCTAAAAATATTATAATAAGATATAATAACAGAGATGATTATGTTTTTACCTTTACATACTTCTCCAAAGTGCCCTGTCTTAAAACAACATCCAAACACGATATAGCTTCCGCTGGTGGATTGAGTGATGTTCCTTTATTTTTCATGTAACTGTCAAAAAAAGATAAAATTACATATTTTTGTACTTAATA
This sequence comes from Emmelina monodactyla, assembly GCA_916618145.1. Lineage (NCBI taxonomy): Eukaryota > Metazoa > Arthropoda > Insecta > Lepidoptera > Pterophoridae > Emmelina > Emmelina monodactyla. The sequence goes on from OU745300.1 coordinate 3,871,997, forward strand.
GACTACTTCAAAATAATATTGAATACTATACAGGGTGTCCCAAAACTCGACGTCAACCCGAAACCGGGTGACAAGGCAAGTCATGCTGGTTATCAGAAAAATGTTTAAAAAAATCTAAGTCACGTGTTCTCAAAATTATTGGCATTTTAAAAAAACACGCAAAATTTCACACCCTGTGACAGTGTTTTTGCTGCTGTTGCCACAAATGTTCACTTTTGGAAACTTTTTTTTTTGATATGTAACCCTGAATAATGCTTCTCTAAACTGTTATCAACATTTCAAATCTAGCTCCTCGAGATTGCATAAAAATAGGACTTATTTCCAAGAAAAAAATTAAAAATTAAAAATGGCCTAGTTTTAACTGTCTGCATTGAAAAAAAATTGTATTACGCGAGTTTGGCAAGTTGTGTCAAAAGTTGGCGCATTTAGTAAGGATCCCAAAATGGTATGACACGTGGTAAATTGTAGTTGCTATCATGAACAAAAAAAAAATTCGTAAAAATCCAGTGTTCAACAATTTTTTCTTACCTGGTTAAAAAATATTCTAATGGGCCCAAGGTTTTCCAAAGAGTCGTAAATTGTAAGTAGTGACAAAGGAGTCTTTCTAGGAAGTGTAAGCGAGATAGTATTTGTGCTAAAGTGATTGAGTGAGACGGAGAGAGTCACCTTCTCAAGTGCGAGCGAGACAGGTATGGACGCTAAAGTGACTGAGATGGAGAGAGTCATTTTACCAAGTGCGAGAGAGACAGAGAGTGACGCCAGGTATTCGCTATTGTAGATACACATTACAAACCAGTCAGTACGTTACGTTCCTTCGTTTACTGCGCTTGTTTTCGTATTCGTTTGTGTTGATTTCGTACTGTTTACTTTTGGCTATGTTTATGGACTTGTGATTGCTTGCGATTTAGATTCGGACTGTTTGTTTTCTCTTAACGACGACCTTTGCTTTCCTCTGGACTATTGTGTGAGTGTGTGACAAGTGCCGAGATGTCTTCGTATACCACTCGCGAATACGCTAATATGCACCTTATTTATGGTGAGTGCAGGTGTAATGCCAGTGCTGCTGCCAGACTTTACCGCGAAAGGTACCCAAACGCTGCTCGTTACCCCGATTATCGGGTGTTTACGAATGTGCATCGGTTGCTCTTCTCAGAAGGCCGCCTCCCAAATCAAACGCATGGTGGAGGCAGACCCACCAACCCTATGGAAGAAGAAGTTCTACAGGCTGTCGAAGAAGACCCAAGTACTTCAGTAAGAGCTATTGAAACGAACACCGGAGTGCCCAAAAGTTCAGCCCACCGTATTTTAAAAAGAAATGACCTACACCCATACCACGTACAGCGAGTACAGACATTATTACCCGGTGACTACCAAAATAGGGTGAATTTTTGCCGGACGATATTGGAGAGGTACAGAGATGACCCACTTTTTCTAACAAAAATTTTATGGTCGGACGAATCAACTTTTAAAAAGGACGGCTACGTGAACATGCACAACCTGCATGAATGGCGTGTTGAAAACCCTCATTTAACGAGACAGGATCGGTCCCAGTACCGATTCAAAGTTAACATGTGGACCGGAATTTTGAATGGCAAAATAATTGGTCCTTTTGAGTTGCCTGATGCATTAACTGGCGAGGTTTACTTAGACTTTCTTCAAAACCATCTTCCAAATTTATTAGAAGACGTGCCGCTAAGCATTTACAGAGAAATGTGGTTCCAACAAGATGGGTGCCCAGCGCACTTTGCTCGCCCCGTAAGAGAGTACCTCGATGAAGAGCTTCCTGGGAGATGGATCGGGCGGGCTGGACCAATCTCGCGGCCGGCCCGTTCACCGGACTTGAATCCTTTAGACTTTTTTTACTGGGGAGCTGTTAAAGAAAAAGTTTACGAGAAGCCCATTGGGAGTGAACATGAATTACGGCAGAGAATAGCTGAAGCAGCTCAATTTGTAAATAATGGACGATACGCTAGAAAGATAGCTCGATCTTTTTTAAAAAGATGTCGCGCTTGTATTGCCGCCGAAGGAAGGCATTTCGAACACTTATTATAACATTTTAAGAATTATTGTAAATTTTATTAATAAACATTGGTATTAAAATTTTGTTTTATTTAAAATTGAAACCTTTAACAATAAATGCTTATTCCAATGCACACACTAAAAAAAATAAATTAAAAGTGAACAATCTGTTCATTCAATAAAGATAGACGAGTACATCAGTACAATGTACAATTCAGTTAAATTTAATCAGTGTGTAAATTGGAAGCGGCTCCAATGTAACCAACGATAAGCTTTGCAATTTTAACCAAGTAAGAAAAAAGTTAAAAATGGGTTTTCATGGAAATATTTTTTTTTGTTCATGATAGCAGCTACAATTTGCCAAGTGTCATACCATTTTGGAATCCTTACTAAATGCGCCAACTTTTGTCACAACTTGCCAAACTCGCGTAATACAATTTTTTTTCAATGCAGACAGTTAAAACTTGGCCATTTTTAATTTTTAATTTTTTTCTTGGAAATAAGTCCTATTTTTATGCAATCTCGAGGAGCTAGATTTGAAATGTTGATAACAGTTTAGAGAAGCATTATTCAGGGTTACATATCAAAAAAAAAAGTTTCCAAAAGTGAACATTTGTGGCAACAGCAGCAAAAACACTGTCACAGGGTGTGAAATTTTGCGTGTTTTTTTAAAATGCCAATAATTTTGAGAACACGTGACTTAGATTTTTTAAACATTTTTCTGATAACCAGCATGACTTGCCTTGTCACCCGATTTCGGGTTGACGTCGAGTTTTGGGACACCCTGTATATAAATTTATATTTTACCCATATTCAGGTTTATATGGAATATTAGTATATCTAATGAATTTAAACATAACTTACTCCAAAATGACTTGCGTGTCGACAACACCAGTAAACTTTATTGAGACTTCGTAATTGATTGCTCTCCCGTTGTTGTCCAAAACTTCAGCCTGTTAAAATTTATGAAAAAAATTCTAAGTTGATTGTGAAAAGGCATTGTCAATTTGCGTTACAATAGGAAAGAAATTACTCGTAAAAAATTAAATAATGCAAAGATTTAAAGTTTTTATTTTTATGATTAAAAAAATTAACACTGTTTATTCTGTCTAGCGAATTATGTAGAGAACCTATGTTTTGTTTTGTTTAAAAACTTACATGTGTTGTAAATCTTTCATCTTTGGGCACTTTTGGTAGTGGCTTGAGACAATAACAATTCTTTACTTGGTCAAATGCCAGTAAATCTTTAGGAAACTTATTGGCTTGAACCACCTTTTCGAATGCCACAGGTAGCAATTTCTTTGGTCTTTCGGGTTTGAAAGTGACATCATAACGGTGCTGAAATAAAAAAAAAACAAAATAAGTTATTACAGAATGTTATTATCAATACCGGAAATTGTTATCAACTCTTATTAACTTACATATTTTTTGGGTTGTAAAACCATACGCAAGTAATTGGTCAGAACCCTGACATTTCTGAATGGTATTCCTCCTTTTGATGGTACTCTGTGTGGTATAGATAGACCACTGATTGATGTCTTTAAAGCGACCGCTTTAGATGTCGGTTGGCTTGTCGATGCTGGCGCGCTGTAAGGATCAGGCATTTGTCGTGGACCCGTAGGTTGCCGTTGTGGCGGCTCTGATTGGGTAGGTTGTTGGCGACCAACCGGCGGCATAGGCTGCTGGTAACCAACAGGTGGCATAGGTTGAAACCCCGGAGGAGGCATTTGGCCTTGGTCCCGTGTCCGCCCCCGACCGCGACCAGCTGAAGCAGGAGGCATAGGTGCTGCAGCTTGAGGTACTGTTTCCGGGATTATTGCGGATGTCGAAGCACTTTCTGCAGGTGCCTTCTTTTTCTTATTTCTAGCCCTCCCTCCGCCTCCGGTCAGGCCACTTGTTAAGCCACCAGTGAGGCCACCCTCGTCTGCCTGTGGCGGAACTACCTCCGTGGCAGAAGCTGCAGCCACTGGTGGTGACGCTGGAGCTGGTGTAGCTTCAGCTCGAGAAGTGGAAGGCGCATCTTGCTTCGGTTCCTGGGAAGCACCTTTTTTCTTTCCTATAAACATAAAGTGTGTTTTGTAAATAGGCTAAAATGGCAAAGACACTTACCAGAGATAGATAGTGGATCCAGTTTTGGTATTGTCACAGGTGCACCTCAGATACTTGATTTTATTGTTACGGCCGTACGCGCGCGAGCAGTTTTTGGCGTAATTGACAGTTCTTTCTTACTGGGAGCGGGGGAGAGGGGAAGGAACCGGAAGTGGAATATAGTGCCTTATTTGGTCACCCTACCAATGTTGTGGACGCATCGCAAGTAATCACAAGAAGCATAAGCTGAGTCAGAGGCGTCGCTAAAACCATGCAAATCAAAGTATAAAACCGATCGAGACAGAACTTGACGCTGAATAGACCCAGAATAATCCTCTTGGTACATTCAGATGAATCGAGAGAAACTTGATAAGTAAACGCGTCAGACACATGATCGTACTGCAGTCCCAAAATTTTCAAAGAAGGATGGTCACTCTGTTCAGTGAAGTTAAGTTCGCAGTGATCTAACGGCAAGTCTTCAAGCAACTCAGGTCGGTTGCTTGTCCATTTACGTAATTCGAAACACCCTTGTGATCAATGACCTCTGCCTTAATTTCCCTAGCCTCTTCTAGTGAACTAGCGCCCGTAACTATATCATCTACAAAGACATTGTTGAGTAAAATCTTTGAAGCCCGAGGATGAGTGTGTTCACCCTGGTACGCTAGCTCGTGAAATCTCATTGCTAGACGTGACACCATACGTAACTGTATTGAGTTGAAACTCTTGATGGTTCCCGTCGTCATTAAACCAAATAATGAGCTGAAACTTCCTATCGTCGGGACAAACCAAAACCTGTCTGAACATCTGTTTGATATCCGCTGTAAAAACTACTTCATGCAAACGAAAGTGGAGAATAATGTCGACGATATCCCTCTGCAACTTTGGACCAGCTAACAAAACATCATTCAAAGATTTTCCCGAACTACCTTTCATGGAAGCATCAAAAACACAACGTAACTTGTCAGAATCCTTCTTGTAAACTCCATGATGAGGTATGTAAAAGTTAGTAGAAAGTGCAGTCGAATCATCAACTAGCTGCATGTGGCCCAAAGTGACATATTCCCGCATAAAATCCTCGTATTTTTTCGATAAGGTATTGTCCCGTATTAATTTCCGCTACAACGATTGAAGTCTGAGAAAAGCTAATGATTTTGTCTAAATTATGGTCACCCTGTTGAAAAGGTAGACGCACGACAAATCTTCCCTCTAGTGTACGCGTATGCGTCTGCTTAAAATGGTTTTCACAAACTAAATCGTTGGGGTCAATGACCTTGGTCGAAGGAAGAAACTCTTCTATCTCCCAAAAGCGCTTTAAACAATCATCTAAGTTATTGACTACGCAAGTAAAAAATGGCGACTCGTTTGACTTCACACTGTCGCAACTAAAATCTCCCATTAAAACCCATCCGAAAATCGTAATCGAAAGCTGTAGGTAAGTAAGACTAAGTTTACCACCCCTGAAAATGGGGGGGAGGGTTCTGAACCCCCCCTGAACATTTTCAGCCGCCGGAAAAAAAAAATTTTTAAACCCAGTAGCCCTCAATATGGCGACCTTTAGTAGCCAATTTACATGTATAAAAACTCGCTTCAATCATGAGTCAACGGAGCCCCGCTCTTTTTCTGGCAGTTTAAAAAAGTAACCTAATTAACCTAACCCATTGATGTCTGATTGTTTCAACTCGGAGTAAGACATTGCTATTAATTACCTAAGAATTATGTAAACACACTTAATAAATACAATATGATTACCTCGATTGTATTTCCAGAGTCCAAAAACGTAGCCAAGTCGTAGAAAAAACACAAAACAATACGGAAGAACACATTCACATATACTCGAAAGCAAAGAAATGACGCGAACTACGTACAAATTTGACATTAGAGCTGTCAATATCATTCATCCAAGATGCTAAATGCGTTCCGATTCACGTTAATCACCAAAAAACATTGAAAAGCATGAAAATTACGTTCCGATTTACGCAATTGTGCAAGTATTTAGGAAATTTTGATTTTTTTTTTAAAATATTTAGACGCAACTCCGGCAGCCAAAATTACTTGTAGGGGGTTCAGACCCCTCCCCTACACCCCCCCCCCCAACTCCCCACAACCTAAATCAGGCGACCGATTTCAAAATCCAACCCGACAGAAAACAATTGAAACACAAGTTGTTCGATTTCACGAATTCACGACGCATATCTATACCCATTGCTGTAAACTTGTCGCACTTATACAAGTAATGTGAATCACTGTGACATTTGGGACAAGTAGCTATACTTCTTCTGCCGTCGGCCGTTCCTTAAGAGTTTAAACAACTCTGCTGGAGTACACTGGACGTATGTGACACCTTACTATTCTTTAAAGGATAGGAAACACTGCTAGGTTTGTCGCTGATAGATGCATATAGACCGGTGGTTTCTAACGTCTTACAATCAGTTTCTAAGAATGCGAGTAGGCAAAGTGAGGTGTTGGTTAGCGAGTTCGAATCTTGAGCGTAAATCAGTATCGAGCCGTCGCGTAAATATGTGTAGTAACAACAAAGACCATTATTTACTGGGAAGCCTAAACTAGTCAAGCCCCGCGTGTTTTCTTGCAAAGTGCTAGTACATTGTCACAGCTGACTGACGTTCTTAGCGGACGCGGTTGGTAACGACAACATTTTGGCTAGGTGATAATCGGCAATAATACGCTTGTCATCGTACCGTTCTTTTAGCATACTCCGAACCATTTCATAACTGTCAGGTGTGTTAGTCAAATGTTTTACTAAGTTTAGGGGTTCGTTAGTGAGACAACTAAGTAGTATTAATACAATAATATTTATTGGGCTCTAGATTAAACATCTCTTTAAATTAACATGAATTAATAGAAAATACAACAGGTAGCCGCCATTAGATTCAATCCAAATCCGCGCCCAACGGCAGTGACCTCAAACAGTGATGTCCATCGAATGCTAGGGATGTCCAGTTACCGATTACTTTTGTTTTACCGCTAACAGTAGATAGTGTTTTTTCTGGACGGAACTCAATGTCTGATTGTAATGAACCAAGCTATCAAACATACTAATGGAATTTGGAAAATCGCAATAATTACCGCAAAAACTAGGCAAACTTATACTGGGTAATCTTACATTACATTCCGCAGGTAAACTAGGAAAACTAACCTCACTTTTTATACATGCAGGTTCAAGTGACTGCAACTTTAACTTTATGTCGAAATATTGTTCTTCAAATGTTAAATACTTAACTTTATACTCTGATAACTCATCCTTTTCTAGTGACTGTGACAATACAATGAATTTTTATCTACAGTTGCTTTGATTGAATCGATGTCCGCGCAACGGATTCTAAACTTGTCAATGTTTGTTGAAATAGTGAAATCCAAGGAACTAATGAGATTATACATTGCACTAACTTTATTCAATAAGAAATCATACCTACTTTGATTCCAATAACTGTTGCTTAGATTTAGACATATTGAAAGTTTTAATGCAAAAGTTTTACAGACGAAAATGGCGGCGACGCGTGTTGCGTGAGCTAGTTCAATTATGTGGCGAAGAAGGACCAAAAATGTTGTGTAAATAGGCTAAAATGGCAAAGACACCAGAGATAGGTAGTGGATCCAGTTTGGTTGATTTTATTGTTACGGCCGTACGCGCGCGAGCAGAAGTTTTTCGCGCAATTGACAGTTCTTTCTTACTGGGAGCGGGGGAGAGGGGAAGGAACCGGAAGTGGAATATAGTGCCTTGCCATTAGCAACAAATTTAAAGTTTTTAATAATAGTAATGCCACTTAACAATACGCAACAAAGGGTTTCCGGTTCCGGTTCTCAAAACGTAAACACTGTTGTAGTGCAGTCCTCAAACTTATTGCAATTAAAAATCATTAACGAGCTGTTGGATACGGTGACTATTGGAAAACACAATCTTAAGTGCTGTGGATTTGTGGAACATTTGATTTTGGTGCCAAAACGTGGAAATAAAACTGATAACGAACCAAGAAGAATCAACAATTACCGAATTGAGGTTAGAAATTTGCCACAGAGATTTATTAGAAACGTCATAGTGTCACTACCAGTCACTGTCAACCTGACAGTGACAGGGTCATTTGTCTCATAAGTGTTGCCAGAGCGAAAATTACCATTGCACCGCTGCGGTCCACTTTACGCACAGGGGCAAAACGTAAACATGGACAATCAATTTCAAATTTTGTTTGACAAAATGAAAATCGAAATGCAGAAACAGACCGCTGAACTGAAAGAGTCCTTAACTAATTCAATCATGGAGAAAATTGAGGAAAAAATAAAACCAATATTAGAAGAAAACAAAGATTTAAAAATGAAATTGATAAACCTTGAGAAAGAAATGGAATATCTAAAAAGAGATAAGAAACAAAACAACATTATTATTTTTGGATTAAAAGATAAAGAATTATATACTTCAGGACTGCTGCAAGAGGTGAAAAATGTTTTCAAGGAAGATTTAAACATAAACATTGGGGATTTTGAAATAAACAACATTTATCGTATCGGGAAGAAAAGTACAGATGGAAAACCAAGACCAATTTTAGTTTCCTTTGTCAATTTATGGAAGAAAAATGAGGTAATGAAAGTCCGGAAAAATCTCAAAGACATCTATATCACAGAGGATTACTCTAAAGAAGTACTGGAGAAGAGAAAAATGTTACAATCTAAATTAAAAGAAGAAAGAATGAAAGGAAATATCGCATATCTTAAATACGATAAGCTGGTCGTAGTGGAAAATAATACAACCAATGACAAAAGAAAGAGAGAAATATCTTCATCGCCGGGAGACAATGCACAAGCAAAAAAACAACAAGTCTGGAAGCCATCACAAAACAACAGGCGTAACGCTTTTGATGTTATGAGAGGCAGATCCAACTCTCTTTCCTCCTGTTCGGCGGATAATAATAAGCAATAACAATTAGCTATCGGCAACCGGAAAACACAACAACATAAAAATATAGAAAAACAAATAACTAAGAACCACCAACCTCCCCCAAGCCGACTGGTCCTCGTGGGGGAATATGACCACGACCCTCTAAAGACAACAAAAAAGAAAAAGAAAAATAACGATATACATGTAGCAACTTTAAACTGTCGATCATTAGGAACCTTTGAAAAACTACAAGAACTGGAATTAGCATTGGATGAAATAAAATGGGACATAATTGGTTTAAGTGAAGTGAGAAGATTAGGGGAAAGAATAGAAGACCACGGAAAATACATACTATACCATATAGGGGAGACACCTGGATTATACGGAGTCGGCTTTATGATTACAAGAAACCTGGCTAAAAACATACAAGAACTAAGAGGGATATCAGAACGGATTGCACTTCTAAACATTAAATTACCTGTAGATGGAGAGGATGAACAAGTTTGGTCTATAATCCAGGCGTATTCACCTACCGAATCAAATAAAAAAGAAGATATAGCAAAAATCGAAAAATTCTACAAAGACCTACAATCCACCACTGCAAATGCATGCAAACATACCTAGTCGGGTCATAAATTCTGTCAAAAACTTTAAATGTGATTAATGATACAGTTTTTGATAATTGTTTAAAAGTTATATATGAAATTAAAGGTAATTAAATGCACAATCCAAATTTATTTACATTATTCAAAATGCCCTCCCCCATTTTGAATACAAGCCCGTAATCGACGCGGCCAGTCGTCGATCGCAGCACGCACCACATTCATGTCTATTTCTGCCGCTGCTTTAACCAAAGATGCTCGGAGAGACTCCAAATTCTGATGAGGTTTAGCACAGACAATCTCCTCCAAATGTTGCCATATCTTGTAGTCCAGTGGGTTTAGATCTGGACTAGAAGAGGGCCAGTCTTCATAACCAATGAAGTCAATTCCTCGGGCGGTCAGCCAGTTTTGCGTGCTTCGTGCCCTATGAGCTGGCGCAGAATCCTGCTGGAATATCCAGTGTCTGTTTTCGAACATCGTTTGGGAAAGAGGTTCCACAATGTTCGTTAGGACGGTATTTTGGTATACAACGGCACTGGTTTTTAAACCTTTTTCACAGAAAAACATCTCAGTTAATCCTGAATATGAGACTCCAAGCCAAACCATGATTGACGAAGGATAATGCCCACGCTGCACCCTTGGAATACGCGCGCTTGCTTCTTCACTGCTATGGGCATACACTTTATCATTTTGTTTGTTGTAGCTTTCCTCGATGTTAAAAAATTTTTCGTCGGAAAACAAAATTTTGCGGTATTTTTTTCCCGCGTACCGCCTTAACAAAGCTCGGGATCTTTCCAACCTATTTTTTTTCAAACGCTCATTCAAAAAATGTCCGGTCTTTTTACGATAAGCTCGTAGTCCTAGGTCTTCATTTAACACTCTTTTAATCGTGGTTCTGCTTAGGCCCATCTGAAGAGCTAAGATTTTTTGCTTCCGGACGGGATTTCGTTGAATTCGCGCCTTCACGGCTTTGATGACCGCTGGTGTCCTAACTGTGCGAGGTCGGCCGCTCCTCTTACGATCTTCGAAGCTTGAACCTTCAGTGTACCGTTTGATAGTGCGATAAACAAACCGTAGTGTTATTTTCAAATTTTTCAGAATGTTGAAAATCTCTGTTGGCGCGTAACCACAGCGGTGCAACGCGATAACCGCGACTCTATCTTCCTTTTGCGACCACTCCATATTTGAAAATGAATAAAAATGATTACTTTCTTTATATTTGAGAAGGGCGAATGTTCTATTTTTAAAATTAGTCGAAGCATATGTGGCCAGTATTCGAAAATCAAAAAAAATATGGATGTGACAGAACTTAAGACCCGACTAGGTATAATAGTTATGGGCGACTTTAATGGACAAATTGGCCAACAAAAAAGTGGAGAAGAATATACCATAGGATGTCACGGATTTGGCAATAGAAGTAATAATGGCTCACGACTAGTATCCTTTGCTATTGAAAATAAATTAAGAATCCTTAACAGTTTTTACAAAAAGAAAACATCAAAGAAATGGACCTGGGTCTCCCCAAATGGCCGGTACAAAAACGAGATCGACTATGTTATGTCTAACAATGCGAAAGTGTGTAAAGATTTATCAATTTTAAACAACTTTAATTTTAACACTGACCATAGAATGGTCAGAGCAAAACTGTCAGGGACACGTGCTAAAAGAGCACGACAACTCCACAGCAATGTTAAAGCCATCGAGTGCACTGGCAGTACTGATTTACTTCTTAACAACCTCAAAATATCCTTGCAAGGTGGAGAAAAAGAATGTGTATCGACCCAAGAAAAATACAACAGTTTTATCAAAAAATTAATAAAACAGACTAAAAAAGCCAACATGAATAGCAAGACAACGATATCACTCAAAAGTAAGCAATTATTACAAGAAAGAAAAGAACTTATACAACAAAGGAAACATAATAACAATAACGGTCCAAAGATAGCAGAAATAAGCAAAAAAATTAGCGAACAATTAAGAAAAGATCGTAGAATAAGAAGGTTAACAACATTAAGGAAACATATAGAAAAAACAGGGGGGGTAAAGAAGGCACTTAAAGAAATTAACTACAAAAAGGATTGGATTACTGACATGAAAAATAAAGATAGTAGAAAGACGTGCCAAAGACCAGAAATTCTGGGAATTGCTACGGAATACTACCAAAATTTATACCAAAGTCGTAATCAGGATCAAGAAAAAATTGAATATAATCCAGTAAACAAAGAAGACATTAAACCAATTCTGAAGGCAGAAATAATAAAATCTATCGAAACCCAAAAACTTGATAAGGCACCTGGTTCAGATTTAGTCACAAACGAACTACTAAAAACTACGTTACCAGTTATAGTACCAAAACTTACACATTTGTTCAATGAAATACTTGAAACGGAAATCATCCCGGAAGATTGGACCAAATCGACAATTATACTGCTGCACAAGAAGGGAGACAAGGGCAATATAGGAAACTACAGGCCGATCAGTTTAATGTCCAATATTTATAAAATATTTTCAAAAATCATACTTAACAGAATAACTAATACACTAGATGAAAACCAACCCAAGGAACAAGCTGGTTTCCGAAGCAAATTCTCAACTATAGATCACATACACACTCTAAGACAAATTCTACAGAAATATAAAGAATACAATAAAACGTATTACATAGGGTTTGTGGACTTTAACAAAGCGTTCGATACATTAGAACATCATTATATATGGGACGCCCTAAAAAGACAAGGGGTGCAAGAAAAATACATTCGAATAATTAAAAACGTATACACAGCGAGCACAGCACAAGTAAAACTTGAATCTACGGGTAAAGAATTTGCAATTAAAAGAGGTGTACGCCAAGGAGATCCTATATCCCCGAAATTATTTTCAGCAGTGCTAGAGATGATCTTCAGGAACCTAGACTGGACCAAAAATGGCCTAAATATAAATGGCGAAAATCTTAACCATCTACGCTTCGCGGATGATTTAATATTGTTTTCTGAAGACGCAGAAACTTTAGGACTAATGTTGCAGCAACTATCAGATGAAAGTGTTAAAGCGGGCCTGACAATGAATCTAACTAAAACCAAGATTATGACGAATTCCCAACAAACAGACACCAACGAACAAATAACAGTTAACAACGAACAAATAGAATATGTAAATGAATATATATATTTGGGGCAACTTATATCTACAGATGATTGCATGAACAAAGAAATAGAACGAAGAATAACTAATACTTGGAAACGGTTTTGGTCTCTTAGGGAAATAATGAAGGATAATGAGATACCAATGAAAGCAAAAAAGAAAGTTTACGAAATATGCATTATGCCATGTTTACTATACGGGTGCCAGACATGGGCACTAACAGAACAACAGGAAAGTAAACTAAGAGTTTGCCAAAATTCAATAGAAAGAAGTATTTTAGGTGTTAAAAGAAAAGATAGGGTGAAATTATTAGAAATAAAAAAGAAAACAAAATTTAAAAATGCATACACAGCCTACAGACAGCTTAAATGGCGTTGGACGGGACATATGTTAAGAGAAAGTATAGAAAAATGGACAAAGTTAGTAACTGAATGGTATCCCATAGATAACAAAAGAAAAAGAGGCAGACAGAGCAAAAGATGGGAAGATGACTTTAAAAAGGTAGCTGGTCCACTGTGGACCCGTTTAGCAAGAGACAGAAATACGTGGAAAACTTTAGAGGAGGCCTTTGTCGACAGACAAGCTGTTCCAGACAAACATCCAGTTGCCGATCATTCAAGTGCAAGTTATAATTTTTAATTAATTTAGTTTAAGTAAGGCATTTATGTATTAATTGTAAGTTGAACAGCAATAAAGGCTATTTTATTTTATTTTTATTTATTTATTTTATTAGTAAATGGAAAAATACATACGTACATACCTACATCTATTTCGAAAAAAAACTAGTTGAAAGAAATTAGATAACTGAGCTAAATAATAGAAAAAAAATATATAAAAACCTAGCTGAGCATAAATTGCTATTATTAAAATAAAAACATAGAAGTTTGTCTTACCTCTCCCCATTTTCAATTAGCCTGAAACAGAAAAAAACATTTAACTCTTTTTTATGTTTTCCAAATCTTACCCCTTTTTTCAAGAAACTTTAACCTTAGCCAATGTATGGTTTGCGTCTATCAGTAATGAAAGTTAAGACATGTCACATGAGATTGACACAAACCATTTTTTTTACAAATGTTAAGGTTCAAAATTTGATGTCATCCCCCAACAGTTAGTAAATACATAATTGTACTGAATGCACATCTATAAGCAGCCTGACTGCATTGTATATTGCTAAAGATGCAACAGACAGGTAGAAACTGTGAGGAGTAATGTCAAATTCAGTGTAACTGTCAATTCAATTATTTTATTTTTATTAATCCAACACATTTAAAAAACTTTTAACCACTTAAAGGATATAGTTACCTGTTCAAATGAAATTCTTATTAAATTTCCTCATATTAATTTTTTTTTCTCTATTACCACAATATTTTATTCTTATTTTATGTTCTAAACATAATTGTTATTATATACAAAACCCCATTTTATTTATGTACAAAGTCTATTTTAATCCCTTTACATTAAGTATATAATTATTTATATACTTCCAACTTAGATACTTTATAGCTTTCTTCTTTTCCCTATTTTAAAAACTTATGTTTCATTGGCCAATCATTTCAACAAATAATCTCTGTGTTTCCTTTCAGTGTGACAATAGAAAGAATACCTCCGAGTAGATGCCAATATGAAAAAAACCAAACTATAATAATGCATAATGCAGGATGTGGTAGTTTTATTCAGGTCTTTGTGTTTAAAGAACCACAGTCTAGTGGGGACATCTGGTTGTAGTCTACCGTAGTGCTTAACTTTAGAAGCTTTGTATATGCCAATTTGACTCCCAATTTCTAAAAGATTGTAAGCTCTTAGGTCAGAAGGGAAGTAGCTAGAATATTTATCACAGCCAGTTCTAATTGCCTGCTTTGCACAATTGTCCGCAGTAATGTTCCCTGCTATACCTGAGTGACCAGGTAGGGACCCACGCCAAAATAATTTCTTTGCCATTTTCATGATCCCATACTTGGAAAGAATAATGGTTAGGCTTAGAGTGAAACGGAAAATTACAAATATCCTGCAAGCAACTTTTGCAGTCTGAAAGAATGATAGCCTTAGTGATACTATGGCCCTCTACAAACATGACCGCTTCAAGGATAGCAATTGATTCGCCTGTGTATACAGAGGAGAGAAAATGGAGCTTAAAATTGAGCATCAATTTGTAACTCTGTATCCAAACTGCAGCACCAACATCACCGGATTCAGTTGTTTTGGAAGCGCTATTTAAATGGAAATGTAGTCATGGTAGTGAGCAAGGAGTTAGCTGCAGGGTCATTTTTGTCGATGCCCGAATTAAGGATCAGATTGGGGGAAAAAGGGCTTTGTATAGAGGGGTGGGGAAGCCGTTTAAGTTTTTGAAGACTTTTAAGGTAGCAAGTGGGTTCTTTGTGAGTCCAGTACTTTGAAGAGGCGAGTAGGTTTTGTAGTTGGCTAAGAGGAACCAAGAGAGGATGTTTGGAATTTTTAAATACATTGCAAAGAAATCAGTTGGAGAGAAGTTGTCTGCCAATAATAAGAGGAGGTTCTGAACATTCGCCTTGAAGTGCTTTTATGAGGGAAGATTTCATGCAGCCAGTAATAATTCGAAGACATTTTGACTGTATCTTATCCAATTTTTAAAGAAGCTTATCCAATTTTTCAACAATCCAACAGAAAAATGGCATAATCAAAATGTCTGCGTATAATATTGTATAGTTGGCTGTGTATAGTTTAGATCTTACAAATTAAAGTTTTCAGTTGTCAGTTTGGCATTCATCTCACTAATTATGTTGGATTGCTCAGAGTATGCACACGTTCGTATTATGGTCTACAGTTTGCAAACAAATAGTAGAACAGACCAGTATTTGAATGTTGCTTTTAAATTGTTCAGAAAACCTAGGGCAGGTTTAAAAGCATTTTCTCCGACCCAGATTATACAAATATATAATGTTTTCTGGGCAACTACAACATTGTAGCTCACTTTAGCAATAACCATTAGTCCAAATTGATTTGAATAAGTTTTTATATTTTTTTGTATCTAGTTGTATAATTATAATATCTAGCTTTGATAGGCACATTACTAATTATGAATAGAACATCATGTTTACTTATGTAGAAAAGTATGTAAAAGTATAAAGTCAAGAGTGTAAGTCAAAAGTATAAAGATAAAACATGGTGCTAAAACAGAATACAAATCTGGATGGAAATTGAACATTCAAAATGTAGGTGGCTGATGCAACTGCATGAAAACTGAAAGTATCACAACTGCAGTTTAAAAGCTGACATGCTAAGTAGTAAGTTTTTTAATTAAAAGCAATTCATTTTCGTTTATCGTACGTTACTTATCAAATTTTACCGTTCATGTTACTTGATCAAGTGTGTGTAAATTACATAGTTTCAATAAAATCTATTAAAAAACTTACCGCACTCGATGGCAATTAAATGATTTTATTTATTTCAGCACAAAACACAGAAATTTCACGTACAACCACAAATCCACGTTAACTTGCACGATTATGTATCTATCTGCAGAATTTAATATTATATTTCAATAGAAAGAAAATAGTTTGTTTGTGATGATATTAATATTGACGTTTTTGTGATGAACTTAATCGATTAAAAGAGGAGTTTAATCGATTGCTTATAAATTGTGACATTGAAGCCATCAACGATACATTTTTTTATTATAATGGTCACGAAGGAATTCCAATGAATTAAAAATTAATTAGAAACATTGACCAATATTAAACATTAAGGTAAAATCATCAAAATGAAGTTGCAAGTTGATACATGCTACAGCTGGGTAAAATTGATGAAATATAAAGTTTTTTTGGGATTAATGGATAGATAATCAATGTCGCCATCTATTAAGCCCAACACCGTGATGATTTTAATTTATTTTAACATTTTCCAGAATTGTTGAAAAAATTACATTCGATTACCATTGGCTTACATTTCCTTTCCCCCCCCCACAGTTCCTTTCAGAACGAAATCATTTGAATATCGTGTAAAATTAATCGACGATTGTCGACTTGATTCTACGACAGATCGATTTAATTGCATTATAACTCGTATTGTACATACCTAACAAAACTAATGTTGCCAATGGTTGTAATTTTGAAATCGCAATTTAAAACACGTACGTAAGTAATGCAATATTTACTACTTCAGAAGAATAACTAAAGTAAGTTTAGTTATCCCTCCAAGGTGAAAACCTTTGAGTAGTTAGCCGCCGGAGACGACAAGAGCTACATTAATGGAACATACACTCGAGAGCAAAAAAATCGCACATACGTGACTTAGGAACTTAACCGAAAAAACAAAAGAAAATTGAATCAAAGTATTTTTTTTGTTAATGCAAATTCATAGTCTATTTCAATACCTATCCATTGGTTTCTTATTTGTGTTTAAAAATCAATTTTTAATGATTTTAGGGGTAAGAATTCAAAGGGCACATTTTTTATGAATTTCTTAGCTGTTAAATAAGTGTAAATGCAGAAAAAAAGAGGCAAAAGGATTTTTTTTTCTTATTTATTAATACGAGGTGTTTCCACCCCTTGCCTGAATCACTGACTCCATACGAATTTTCATTGATTTGACAAGAGTTTTGATGTCATCTTGTGGTATGGCGTCCCATTCCTCTGCGATCGCCTGTTGTAGCTCCTGTAGTGTCGTTGGAGTAGCATCTCGGGCTCGAACTCTCCTTTTCAGTTCATCCCATAAATGCTCAATAGGATTAAGGTCTGGGCTTCGAGCTGGCCACTCCATAACGGGCACATCTACCTCTCGAAGGTACTCGTACACTATGGCAGCCGTATGCGGTCTTGCATTATCCTTCATAAACAGGAAGTTTTCGCCGATAAACCCAGCAAAAGGCTGCACGTGGCTCTCGAACACTTCCTCATTGTAACGCCGAGAAGTGAATCTTCCTGATTGACGGCCAGTATTCGGTCCGGTGATGAACACAAGTTCAGTCTTCGCTTCTAGTGATATGCCTCCCCAGAACATGCACGACCCACCGCTGCAGGGGACACGTTCCGCTATGCAACATTGAACGAATCGCTCCCCTGATCTTCTGTAGACCCTTCCTCGATCATTGTTGCCATGTAAGCACATCCTGTACTCGTCAGAGAACAGGACGGTGCTCCATTGCTCTTCGGTCCAATTCAAGTGCTCTCTAGCGAAATGAAGGCGAGCTTGTCGGTGGGCTGGGGTCAGTTTTGGTCCATTCGCTGGTCTGTGTGCAGTCAGACCACCTTCATGAAGTCGTCTTCTGACTGTCCACCGACTGACTTGCACTTCATGAGCTTCTTGGAGCCGCTGTCCCAGTTGAACTGAGTTCAAGCAACGTTTCCTTAAAGATGAAGACACAAGAAAGCGGTCGTCACGCTGTGTTGTAGCACGACGACGGCCAGATCCTTGTCGCCGCTGGTAGCTCCCAGTCTCCTTATACCTGTGGTACACGCGATGAACGGCGTATCGGCTCATATTCAGCTGTCGAGCCACTTGACTTTGGTTTAGCCCAGATTCAATAAGGGCAACCACTTGAGCGGCTGTTTCTGGTCTGGTATCCATTTTCTTGTTTCGGTTTGAGTTGTAATCGATAGAGAACCTTTAACACAGGACGTTGGTATGCAAATGATGACTGTTCCCGAAAAATGCACCCTTTTATACCTGATACAGTCGCGCATGTAGCGCTACCTGCACTAAGCGATTTGGGGGTGTGTTGTTGTTGTGTTGATATTGTTTTGTTTTTTAAGGTTAATACCAACCCCTTATGTGTCCTGCAAAAGCGTACATTATGTGCTTTAATTTTATGTAACTTTTATTTGCAGTAAGTTATAAATAATAGAAACATTGAACTTTTAAGTAAATATTGGCAGATGTGCGATTTTATTGCTCTCAAGTGTATATTTCTGGCACTATTAGTGGGAGCAGGCTTTGAGTATTTAGATAAAAAAAGTTAAATACTCAAAGGGTACCAAATTAATTTTTGAAATGAATGCTTTTATTTTAGGGTGGAGTGTCCAACATTGAACCACGATTTTTTTGATAACACCTCAATGAATCAATTTTAGAGCTATGACTATCTATTGTATATCAAAATGTAGGTAATTTTTAGAACTTTAAAATACTATACAGAAAAGTTTACTTTGTTATTAACTTTAAAAGATAAAAATGTTTTTTTAAAAACTCAGAAATGGCTCATTGTGAACACCCTACAATCAACAATGAACCATAGGTATAGTGTACACTGAACCGGGTATTATACAATGAGCCACCATTGTTAAAAATAATAAAAACCACCATTTACAATAGAAATGCGTTTATTTTAAGTGACTTTAATAAACTTGTTAATAAATAAAAGTTACAATCTTCTTAAACTTTTTAAAATATTTAAACAAAAAAAAAACATACCTTAATGTAACAAATTATAAACTTATCACCCATAAAAAATATTTATATTTTTGAATCTCTTATATATTATAACAAAGAATCAGTCTTTTGTATACGGTCCTAATCATGAAAAATCACAATCATATAAGGTATACTTTGAACTTATTAATAGTTAAAAATAATATAATAAAAAATGACTTCCCTAATAGCGAAAATTTAAAAGAGACATATTGACTGCAAATTGAAAAGTAACTTGCCGACGACCCGTGCCTAGGATTGTTGGTGTCGGCAATATATATTTAATGTCTTCTCTCTTAACTCCAGCTAAATCCGGCTCTAGCGGTTCGCAAAATGTTTGACGAACTTTACTTTTCACTTTCAAATACGACACGTAAAAATCAACTTCCGAGTCATCAGCCACTTCTATAATTTTTGCTATATAGTACACCTTATTTTTTCTTTGGACAAATAGAACTATTACGTATTCATTTTCTTTCGGGTCCCGTAAAAGAGGAGAGAAATCATCGTTCAATATTATTTCCTCTGCGTCTTGGTCACTTGCGAACTCATCTCCGCCAGAAGATGAACCACTTGCTTCAAAAATCTCATCAGTTTCTTCTTCTGTATCAGAGCTTGTTGGTTTTTTAATCGACTTCTTGTCCTTATTCTTTTCTTTAAACAAATCCTGTTTTACCTTTTTAGCTCCCTTTATTTTTTTAATAGTAGAAGCTTTCTTTTCATATATAGCTTGTTTTTCTGGAGTGTCCGTTGCTATTATGCTTCTGCCTTGTGTTCGTTTTCTATTTTTTTTCCGAGGATCAGCTTTTAGTGGAGGCCGAAAAACTTTAGGCGAAATAAAAGTTTTGGTTGATGTTGAACACTGTGCAATGTTTGTGCAGAAGAGTCATATTTTGCACTTATATCTGCTTTAGGTACTTTTACACAGTGTATGAAATTTTGAGCTGGATAGGACTGAGTTTGGGATGATTCATGACTGATGTCCTGAAAATCTTGCGATAAGGCCAACTCTTCGGATAGGGATTTGAAAATAGAAGGGGATTCACGTTCGCTATCCCCTGCATCAGTTTCAGCATCTGTTGTTTCCGACACTGCAGGCCTATCAGTAACACTACTTGGTAAAAAATCTATCTCATTAAATATCGAATCGTCAAATGGATGGATCCCACACTTTTTGAACGCATTGACAATGTTGCTTGGAGTCAAGGCCTTTAAAAATGCTTGTCCCACACATTCTGCAACATGATATATTGTCATAGATTTTCCAGGATGACGCATCATCCACGAGTCGATGGCGGAGTTATAAAAAGCCTTAAATGGAGCGTTGACCCCAACATCTAGAGGTTGCAACTTTGATGTTGTGTGCGGATGAAGCGTTAATATTGTCACGCCTGATAACTTTGCTATATCAAGAGCTTCGACAGATAGATGGCTTTCATGGTTGTCCATAATAAGCAAAGCTGGGTTATCCTTTGACGCTGATGTATGTTTGACGAAATGTCTCATAACCTCTGCGAAAAGAGAAGTATTCATCCAACCCGATGGAGTGGCTAGTCCTAAAGTACTAGAAGGTGCACCATTTAGCATATGCGTTTGAAAATTTTTTCGCGGGAATACCATGGCTGGTGGTAATGCCTGTCCTAGTGCATTCACGATCAAACAAGTGGTTACAAGTGTTCCCCTCTCTCCACTTGTAACTTTGCAAACACTTGTACCTTTGAGAGCGACAATTTTTTGTGGGCGTTGTACGGTAGTAGTTGCCGTTTCGTCGAGGTTGTAAATTCTTCTACCATCACTAAAACATTCATGGCGTTGTAGCACTAATTTAAGATTGTTGAAAAATTTCTGAACGTTAGCTTTGTTGAACGCTGTTGCACGCGCTAAACTGCATGGCTCTGGTTTCCTGACTGACAATTCCGAATGCCTTTAATTAAAATAACGGAACCATTCTTTGCCCGCCATTTCATTTGTCTTCCATGTGGAGGGCATATCAATGTCATTAATTTTAGCCATCTGGTAGGCGATGCGTCGCACTTCTTTTGCAGAGACGCCGTAAAATGTTTGCGCGCAATCAATTATATACATTTTGAGCTCATTTTCTTGCTCTGCGTTAAAAACACTGTTCACTTCGTAATTTGGAGTAAGGGTACAGTTGGGATTATTTTTATACTTTAAAACATATCGTCTTAGCGTAGGGTAAGCTATTTTATATTCTTTTGCTGCTGTTCTGATACTGGTGCCTCTCATATGCATCAGTATTGCACGTTGCATATCTTGACTCGTATGTTTACCTTTTGATCGATTTTCGCGACCGAGTTTTTTACGTGCCATCCTGAAAATAAAATATTACTATAAGCAACCAACGTGCAAGCTTAAGTCTTTTATAGGAAAAAATATTTTGAAATGAAAATAAACAAGGCTTGGTGTTTTTTAGCAACAATAAAATTAGGTAGTCAACATTGAACCAGTGGTTCATTGTAAACCGTACGAATATGGCTCGTTGTGCACCACTGCCGGATAAATATATTTGGGGTTATATAACAACAGACACGTGCTTGCTAAGCGGATACAATTATTGCTAAAACAAAGTTATTTAAACACAAAATATTCCCTATACATGCAATTAAGTATATACAGACACTAAAAATATACAAAAAAGAAAAGAAACTTACCTTTTTTTCAACTTTTACGCAGAAAAATCACAAAATTTGTTCTAACACGTGTGTTCGACTAGACTGATCGCCGACAACTGGAAGGGTAAGAGGTGTTACTGGGACGTACACGCACACGCGTGTTGCACGAGTTGGCAACGTCGCTTTTATAAGTTATCCGTGATGGTTCATTGTATCTGCCTGGTTCATTGATGGACACCCCACCCTACTGAATTGATATATTTTTAAGAGTAGTATGAAATTACCGCGAAAAGTACACTATGTCACAGATATAATAATACTTAACTATGTTAATTTGAAACACGCAAACTGATACAAAAAATTTCAATAACTACAAAATCTGTAGACCTACGTAGGTATTCTACGTATTATTTTGTCATCTAAAATTTACTTCTTTAGAGGTAGGTTTGGATATAGGTGCATCAAAGTGTTGATAGATCTAATAAAGTTATAGCAATGTTTTATATGAAATACCTACCTACTTACTTAGTATTATTGTAAAGTCTATTCAAAATATTTACGCAAGGGTTGCGCCTCACTTGCTGTACTCGCACGACTAGCGGCAGTAATAACGCAAACTTTTTATGTTTATTACCGATTGTACTCCAGCAACTTGCTTGAGTGATTTGAGCCACTGTGTAGTAAACCGCCACTTTGGATATAACATTATCACACACAGCAGTTTTGCATAAGTCGAAATATTCGAAAGAAAATACTTCAGTTATACCTCAGTCCGGTAAGCAACAAATCGCGGTTTCTACAATCTTAGAAAAACATAGTAGAAAGGTTGTATTAATTTCTTTAAACAAATACCTACAGTTTTCGTAATACCTACAGTAAATATTTGCCGTTGCCAATAAATAGGAGAATCGGCTGAGGGGGAAAAATCTTATACATGGTTGCTTTGAGTATTTAACCGATACTCAGATTTGGTTGATCATATATGATTTAATTCCTGTAATTTGGCAACATTTTAGAAAAATCTAGAATTTCCTGAGAAATTGTCATGCAAACGATTTTTCATGTTACTCATTAGGGGATTCCCACGAGGAATTCACAAAGAAATGATAAGGCAAAAAATTAGGAGCTAAAGATGAAAATTGTACTTTGTAAATTCTATCAAATAAGTATTATTTTGCGACGCTTTTTTAGTGAGATTTTGTATGCAAGACTCCATCTAGGTCAATCACTCATCTAATATCAATGACAGTTTTACTAATGTGAGTCGGTATAGAAAACCCGTTGAAAAAATAAATATATAAATTAAATAATGGTCACACTGATTATTTATTTACTAGTGACCGATCGCGACTCCGTTCGCGTAGAAGTCGGTTTCCCGTGGGAATGCGAAGTTTTCCCGCGGTAAAAAGTTCCCTTTATTCTTCCATACATATATTTTTGGTTTCTAGAACCGTTTTCGCAGCGCACGCAACGGAAGCCCTCAAGGATGAATAATTTTCCCCGTTTTTTCCCCATTTTCCATTATTTCTTCGCTCCTAATAGTTGCAGCGTGATGTTATATAGCCTAAAGCCTGCCTCGATAAATGTTCTATCAAACACAAAAAGAATTTTTAAATTCGAACCAGTAGTTCCTGAGATTAGCGCGTTCAAACAAACAAACAAACAAACTCTTCAGCTTTATAATATTAGTATAGATTTGTTAATAAGAAATAACAGCACTTCAACTGAGTTAAATGAATCTGAACACTTTGTAAAACAAACTTTTTTAAGATATGGGTGATTACTTACTTCTTTACAACCAAACCAAGCGTTGTTCGTGTTGCCTATTCTGTACCTTGTTACATTGTTCTTTGTATTTTAATATTCGAACATATACAGGGTCTGTCGTAATGAATGGATAACCCGTTACCTACAGTTGATCCGGATATGAGGCTATAAGAAAATGGTGTCTTCTTGCCAGGGTTGTCAACCGTAAGAAAATGGCGTAGACTTTTAAACTTTTTTATAAATTTCCCAATTTTTTTTATTTATTCTGCTGCCATTTCTTCAAATTTTGATGTATTTGTATAATTCTTTTAGTATTATTCTGCTGAATACGTGTATTATGTAATTTAAATACAATTTTAGGTGTTATCCACGTTGAACATTATCAAAATACTCATTTTAAGAAAAATATTTCCAATTTCTTTTCTTTATGTCAACTTTTGATCATCTCCTGTAGAAAAAAAAAGTATGACGTTATAGCTGCCCATGATCTCAATAAATTGTCTAGTATGTGTAGATTCTAAAAAGGTATAACGATGTGTACTTTACAAGCAACATTAAGTTTCAGGAGCGAGAACACTAATCAAGGTCGGAATTTTTATTTTTCATGTTATGTTATGAATGGTTGTAAAACTTCGTCATAATGATTTTATTCTATCAAGATACTTTGCACAAACACTATCGGGCCACTAATAGGATATTCAGAAGAAAACCCGGTTGTTTTTGGGAAAAAAATAACTTTACTTCACGATAATAATGTAATGAAAATGTACAAATGAAAATTGTTGTGCTCTAATAGTTACATGCGACAAACATGTTGCGACAAGTTTATCCGAAATTGAAACGGCATTACAAAGAAAAGGGTACTCATCACATCAGTGTGATTTTGACCATCGCATGTCCTTTTGTTCACATTAGCCCCGATTCTGAAAACACTCTCTAAACTAAATTAAAACTATCGCTGTCACTTACACATCAATAAGACAGAGACAGGTAATCATTTTAGTCCTGTCAAACTAAAATGTACGTGCAATATGACACGGCGAAGGCAATTTTAGGCTAGTCCTCAGCGCATTTCGTTCAATTTCACAATGATGTGGACTAAATTTAGTGAGACCAATGTACCTGTCTTGTTCTAATACGAAGCATGAGAAAGTGAAAGCGATATTTTTAATTTAGTTTTAGAGAGTGTTTTGAAAATCGGGGCCACTATTTTCGTCAATTTGTTACTGCTTTCTAATATTTGACTATGATTTTCCTTGTGATTTGGACTTGATAACGTGGTGATACTGATGACTTTGCTCACATTTACGGACATTGTGTTGTGCTATCGATTGAACTTGTTGTTTTGGAAAAGTTTTTGTGTAGTTTGTGTATCATGCCGCAACAGTATACGCCGGCCGAATACGCAAACATGCATTACATTTACGGTGTACGTAATGGCAGCACCAATAGAGCTGCTAGTGTTTATCGTGTAAGATATCCAAATGTGCGACATCCTGATTACCGTGTGTTCATTAGAGTGGAAGGACGATTTCCTTCTAATTTTTTCCACTTTTCTTTGTAGTGCGGTCTTTGTTCGATTTTTAAAATCCGTTTCAATTTCGAATAAACTTGTCGCAACATGTTTGTCGCATGTAACTATTAGAGCACAACAATTTTCATTTGTACATTTTTATTACATTATTATCGTGGAGTACCTAATGTTATTTTTTTCCCAAAAACAACCGGGTTTTCTTCTGAATATCCTATTAGTGGCCCGATAGTGTTTTTGCAAAGTATCTTGATAGAATAAAATCATTATGACGTAGTTTTACAACCATTTATAACATAACATGAAAAATAAAAATTCCGACCTTGATTAGTGTTCTCGCTCCTGTAACTTAATGTTGCTTGTAAAGTACACATCGTTATACCTTTTTAGAATCTACACATACTAGACAATTTATTGAGATCATGGGCAGCTATAACGTCATACTTTTTTTTCCACAGGAGATGATCAAAAGTTAACATAAAGAAAAAAAATTGGAAATATTTTTCTTAAAATGAGTATTTTGATAATGTTAACGTGGATAACACCTAAAATTGTATTTAAATTACATAATACACGTCTTCGGCAGTATAATACTAAAAGAATTATACAAATACATCAAAATTTGAAGAAATGGCAGCAGAATAAATAAAAAAAATTGGGAAATTTATAAAAAAGTTTAAAAGTCTACGCCATTTTCTTATGGTTGACAACCCTGGCAAGAAGACACCATTTTCTTATAGCCTCATATCCGGATCAACTGTAGGTAACGGGTTATCCATTCATTACGACAGACCCTGTATGTAGTTGTTTTAAAAAAAAAAATGTCTTTACATAACCATTCTCTTTTCACCCCTTTATAACAGATATTAATAATGGCGTCTACTCATGCTCATGAATACTCAGGAACACTGATGCTGATCGATCGACTTGATTGAAACAAATATGGCCGCCACAAGCTTCCATACAGTGCGAGTTAAATATTGCTATCGTTGTTCGTATCTACCTACTTATGTACATACTTGCTGTTCTAACTTTTCTTTTCTACTTATGTTGTGTTTGTGCCACTCTGTAAATATCTGTTCTTTGAATAAACAATTATTTATTTATTAAAGTATACATATTAACAATTTGGTTTAGGTAGGTAGTGATAGTGTTAGAGCAACATTATTTTCCTTGCTCTTTGGGTATACTTAGCTGTACGCAGCGTTGCCAACTCTACGTCTTTTTACGTAGATCTACGTATTTTAAGCCTATCACGTGAATCTACGAACTTAAGTCCCAGAATCTACGTATTTTCGATCAAAATGATTCAATTGCACAATAACATATTTTGTAAGACTAAATGGGCATTATTTCCGTTACTTTCGAGAAAAAAAGTTAGTAAACGTTCTAATTTAATATTTATTATAAGGCGATTCGTCTCAAATGTTTCATTTACTGACCCAATTTTAGCAAATGCTTTTTGCAATTTTAAACATTGCCACATGAGCATTTATAAACTAACATAAGAAACAGATTTTTCCACTGAAATGTTAACAAGCTTTTCTTTCACGAAAAATGGCTTGAAAATAAACCGTGAGCCTTCGCAGGAAAACATTTAATCATTTTAATAAATATATGTATAAATTAAATTTGTCTAGAAATGATAAAGAAAATGAATAATTAAATTAAATCGATGACCCAGGAAGTACTTAGCAAACTTTTTTAATTATCTGTAAGTGTCAGTGAATGTAGTCATATAGATAATGTAAAAACTAACCGGCTACTGGAATATTTATTTATTATTATTATTTTTGTTCGCGGGGATATCTTTCTGACCAGTTTTGTCCATCTATCTATACGCTGCCTGTCTGCAACTTGTAGGATCTTATAAATTGACGTTTTATTTGCTTTTACCTAAAAAGTACGTAGATCTACGTATTTCTCATATGGTAATGGTACTATTTCTACGTAATTTTCTAATCTGGCCTACGCCTTTTTCAAAATCCGAGTTGGCAACACTGGCTGTACGTACGTAGTCGTAGTGTCTCTTCTTAGTCTGTGTGTTTTGTTTGTTTGTAAACATTAAAGTTATAGTTCTAGTAAAGGCTCGATTAAAGATTTATGCTAAATAAATTTTATTGCTTTTTTTGTGTTGCTTGCCCGTAGCGGAGAATGCGTTTGAAATATCTTGATATTTGAAATATCTTTCATTCAACTTAAGTAATTACGATGTCAGTTATGATAATTGCCGTAGCCACAGAAAGTGGTGTTCCTATTTTTTCAAGACGACGAGGAACTAATGAAAGTGTAGGTATTTTCTTGGTGGTGTAGTAAGCCATGGACAACATATGTGGAACTATTGCTTTCTTTAAAAATTGAAATGTTACTTCCTGCTTTGGTTATTAAGTTTCATCGTAAGATATTCGGTTGCTATTATATCACATTTCAGATACAATTTTCTACAATTGCTTCACTCCATGGAATAAACATGTTTAGCAAATGTCATAGCTTAACTATTGAAAATACAAAAGTTGATAATGGCACAATAATTTGGAAAGAATATTGCAAAAGGTATTTTGCTATACAATATATGCAGGAATATCCTTTGCGACGGACGGAATATTCATAAATAATTTCAATTATTCTTTTATGCATTGAACTTTATATTGCATGAGCTAATTAATTAGTCAATTATTACAATAAATAATAAAAGTATTGATATTCCTGTTTTACTTGTAACATATTTTTTAATTACAGCATAACTTTGATTGGGATATCTTCCGGTGGACTTGAATGTGACCTAGAGTTACTTTTATCTTGTGTTTATGACACTATGATATTTACTGTTGGAAAGAAAGATTTGGAAAACTTAAAGAACATTGATCAACTTAAAAGAGACCTAAGACAGTGTTACATGATACTGGATTACTTATTAGAGTCTTTAGATGCAAATGCAGCAAGCAGTCCATTGCCAACTCTAGCATTAGACTTGATACAAAGTATTTTGTGTCCACAAGCACAGCAGTTGCAGGTAAACAATTTTATACAGGGATTAACATTTCCTTACCTTGCTTTATTTTGTTGCACCTATGTAAGTTACCCTCAATGAATACTGCTGGTTAACCGTACAGTCAGCATTATATTCTTTGCAACAACCACTGTAGCCAAATAGTTAAAAACACCCAGAGTCCTCACTTTCATCGAATCAACCAGTGTCATAACATTCATCAGAACATTCACGTTGCTCTAATTTATCGTAACATGCAGAAAGCCTTATAGACAGTCACATTCAAAGTGGCTCAATCCCGTATCAACCAAAGCGCCATCGGTTACGAAGCGCCAAGGGTAGTCACAATCTTCGGTACAAAGTAAAAAACCACTGCACATTTAAAATCGCCCATTGTGTTACTATTGTAATACATAACTGTTAAAACACTAATATTCTAGTTTGTTCTAGCAAGCTCTGGATAACTATACGGAATGTGTTACGGGTCGCTGGGCATGTCTCTGTATCCATGGCCAATTGGTGGCTACAAGTTCAGATTTCCATGAGCTTGATGCAAGGGAAGCCAGACTTTTGATGCTGTTGATCACTGCACAAGATGGAGCTCCACTCAGAGATACTCCAGTTTACTTGCCACATATGAGCCCCAATGTAAGTTAATCTGAATCACAGGAATTCAGCTCTGGAACTACTTACTAAGAACCCTGATTTTCCTATGTTATTTATAGGTAGCTTTCCGAGCAGTTATTTGCAAGCTGTTGTCCGATGTTTATGTTCTGGTAATATGTGGGGCGACTCCTGCATTGTCACAAATTGATGAAATAGTACTACAGTGTTGGGAAAGTTATGCTGCAGTTATAAAAGAAGCTAAAATGACATACCCTCGAAACTTCCCTATGAGTGTTACATTTGAACCCTGCCTGTTAGGGTAAGTGTAGTTATTAATATATTGCAGTGATTGACTATTTTTAATTAATGTTCGGATTAAATAATTTACTGTGTAAGTATTTTTTGTGTTTAAACAAAAAAGTTTACTTCTTAAATTTGGGTTGTAGTCTACCTTTTCATGAAAAAATCAAATTGCAATCTAACGGCCCGTTCACACATGTCTCCGTTTCACTGTTCCGTTTTATCGTGTACGTTTTTTTTTCGTCGATGGCGTATGTAGTTGTATGAGCGACTTCATACATGGCACAGTATTCTGTATTCGTTAAAAAATATCGTTCCGTAAAAAAATGACATTCCGTTTTGTCATCGAATACTGGACGACGGAGCAGTAAAAATATACGGGTACGTAGAATTTTAACGGATAGATACTGTGTGCGTACCAATACAACACGACAGCGTCCATCCTTGTAGAATAGCGGCGGTATACAGCGAGTTTTCTGTTCACACATCTTTCCAGTAATGACGGATCCGTTGAATGTTATACGGTACCTATGTGTGAACAGAGCGTAAATTTATGACGTATCCGTTAAAAACGTACCAGTAAAACGGACTCCCATGTGTGAACGGGCCGTAACCAGCTGCTTTTGCGTTATTACATACGCAATTTTACCTTTATTGTAAGTGCTTTTACATTTTAGGGTTCTCCTCATTAACATAACTAAACGGAGGTGCGTTTTTTCACGGAATCTTCATATTTCCAACCAAAACAATAGAGGTACTTCTGGAGCTCATAAAATTGATATACTAAGGACATTTTATGTAACCAGTGCCAGGGCTCTAGTACCAGAACTTAAGATGAATAATGACGATTTTAAAGGTATATATTTTTAAGCCTATTTTTTTTGAGATACCTGTTTAAAACTTAAGCAGATACCACCAAATAGAATAGGTGAGAGAGAGATATAGAGAGAGAAAATATTTATCTCTAAGATTCTGTATTTGTCTCTTGAATCACCATTCGATATTGGTAATTACAGATACCTGCAATATATCTGAAACATTTTGGTGTTCTGAATACCACAAGTGCCATGCACAGAGGTCTGGGAATCTTTTGTGTTGTGGATTATACCCATCTAATGTGCCCACGCACACTATGCGGTAAGATTTAACTTCAAAATTTTAAGATTTTGTTAACGTTTTGCAGGTGTTAAAACCAGATTTTTTTTTCTTTCAGACTTATAACAGCTCAGCTGTTACAAGATTTAAATAATAACAAAGAAATAGTATGGTGACATGGAATTAGGAGAGTAAAGTACCTTAGTATTACGAACTTGCTCATTCTTAATCATATACCACTCATGACTAGAACATCGCCACGTTTTATTTTTTGTCAAGTGGCGAGGTGTAAGTGAGTATATTTGCGTCTAATAGCTGCCGTAACTTAAGTGTAAAGTGTGATGCCACACACCGTTTACGTTACTTACACATACAAAGTATAACTGTCACCACTCTATGATAGCTCTATGGGGGCCAATTCTGTAACTTACCAAGTTCTTTTAACTTTTTTGCCAACTGAAGATGTGCGCGTGGCCTGTCCGTAGATTTTTATGTCAATTTGAATCACAAAATTATTATCACAAAAATTTGCCAATATTTACAGAATCGAGACCCTAATCGTAAAACGTGTCTTATTATCGATATGCGCTTTGGTAATATAAACTACATCAAATGGAACACTATTCCGTCCATTAGTAATAAGTCACATATTATAAATAAATTTAAAAATAAATAAAAATACAAATATATGGAATTTGCAGTTTTATTACACATGATTTAGGCACAATAATAAATATGTATTACATTTGTTGATTTGAATATTATCTATTTCTTCATACTTTGATATTCTTGTTTTTAAAGCATTAGTCCAAATATAATGATTTAATTATGCAACTCTCCAGCATTGTAAAGCAATAAAATATGGGTAGGTACATTTGTAGTCAAACTAATTAAAAACATTTAATTCTAATTAAATAGTTGCTTTACGCAACTTATTTAAAGGCTGCAGTCAAAGAACTTATAACGACAGCTTATATCATTATTTTGACAATTAATGTCTCGTCAATTTGTATAGTCGTTAACGATCGAACACGACAAAATAACAATGTTAACGATCGCTTATAAATTGTTTCATTTGACTACCAATTGAATGCAATACTTTATTCGGTATCATAATCACTCAAATCTAATACATAAGTAACAACCTGTCCGCAAAATAAAAATAGGCGGGGATATTCTGTGTAACACCTTAATAATACCTTGTAAATAAGTTCAACCTTAAGTTTTAATGCATTTCACGATATCGGAATGATAATAAAGGCCTCTCGTTCATACATAAATATTGTAAAAAATCTACACACTCAAAGGCTAACACCACAATCACATCCTACTTAAAAATAGTCAATCTACTTTGAGGTTGTTTTATTTTGCATTTTAATTGTTGTATAAGGTCGAATATTTTCAGTGATGGTCCTACTTTCATTTCTAAGAGTTCTATAATTTCGTCTTTAGATAATTGTAGCATCATTGGGCCTGTTATTTGAGTAAAATTAACACAGTATGGTTGGCAATCGTTAACTGCTAGGAATTTAGCGACATCCGCCGTCGTCCAACTTTCTGGTTCGACTGAATTTAAAACGTCCATAGGTACAGTTGTGTTATTGACTAGTCTAGGTATCACTTTTTCTGTGTCTTGAGGTGGTTCAGGTGATAATTTGCTTTCGCTTTCTTGAGTTGCATCTTGTGATGTGTCCATTGGTAAACTCTAGAAAAATAATATTTTTTAAATTTTGATGAACACTGTGGCATTTTTATCTTCTATTCATTTATAGGCGTAGCAAAAAACAACGTTTTTACGGACAATTAATGATTTAGGACTTTACCCATTGTGTCAATGCGCGTACCTTCGAGACAAGGAATATATTTTTTGTCATTTATTTGTATGAAAGTAACAAACGTCTTTCTATAATTCCATACATAGCCACTCACTAAAAACTACATTCATACAACTCAAACTTACCATAAAACTATTTGACTCGTTGCTATCGCTAAGTCTGTCTTCTTTCTCTTCTTTCTTGTCGTCTTTAACGTCGACGTCCATTTTCATTTCGTCTTGTTTCGAGCCCGTGACTTCGGGCACACTATTTTGTGGTGAACTACTTTTATTGTCGCCCGTGTCGATTGAGTTCTGCGAGCTGTCCTCGGCTACGTTTGGCGGGGGCTGGGATGCTTTGGTCACTGCAAATTATAAATATGAAGTCAGAGGACAACGCATATAAATAAATACGTTGCTAAAAATGTAATAACTACACTTGAGAATATAAATTTTCCGTCCGGTTCATGGAGGCTTTATGTCGAAATACCTCATTTTCTTAATGTCTAAAAGTCAAAATGACTTAGTACCCAAAATGCCTGAAATTCGATTTGTCCACATCCAATAATAGCTGATTTACAAAATGCCTTTGAGGTTTGGTACAGTCAAAGGGAAAACTTTTGAATCATTTAGGCCCAATTGCAGGGAACGTTTTAACCTCGGGTTAGCTAACTCAGTTCAGCTAAAGCGTTCCGTGCAATTGGGCCTTAGTTGGTACGAGTAGTAAACGATTTTGATTTGATTTGATATTAACAACTTTCTTATAAAACGTGTCAATGTTAAACCCGCACCCCTAGTGTTACTTATTTTCCGTCTGCGGCGCGTCTTGGCGGGCGGCTTCCTGTGCGCGCGCGCCGCCGGCTGCGGGCCCTCGAGCCGGTGGCGCACGGCGCGGCTCCAGCCCACGGGGTAGATGTCGGGGCTGTGCGCCCACACCCACTGGTCGTACTCCGAGCCCCAGCCGTCGAAGTGGACCTGGTGGGGTTTTATGTGTTAGTCTAGCTAACACCGCAAGCGTTGTTTTGCCATATTAAACACTAGCTTTCCGCCCTGCGGTTTCACCCGCAACTAAATGTTTTTTCCCGTGGCAATATCTTACGGAACCCTATTTTTTCCAAAATAAAATATAGCCTATGTTACTCGTGGATAACGTAGCTTTCGAATGGTGAAAGATTTTTTTAAATCGGTTCAGTAGTTTCGGAGCCTATTCATTTCAAACAAACAAACAAAAAATCAAATCTTTCCTCTTTATAATATTAGTATAGAAAATTAAAATGTTAGGGGAGGACCACACTAATTACTTAGTGGTATGTAAGATAGTAGCCGATTCTCAGACTTTCTGAATGTGCATATAAAATTTGGTAAAAATCGGTAAAG
This sequence comes from Emmelina monodactyla, assembly GCA_916618145.1. NCBI lineage: Eukaryota > Metazoa > Arthropoda > Insecta > Lepidoptera > Pterophoridae > Emmelina > Emmelina monodactyla. The sequence continues at coordinate 3,905,227 of OU745300.1, forward strand.
CCGTTTTGGAGGAGTAATGGTAACTAACATTGTGACACGAGAATTTAATATATAAGATAAGATAGGAGGCTTGAACATGACTTATTTATTGTATTGCTTATATTGTAAATGCGAATATTTGAAAGTATGTGTGTTCAAAATCTCCTGAAGAGATTTGGATGAAACTTGTTATGTAGATAGACTATTACTTTATTTAATTAGCATAAAGTCATTTAGCTGAAGAAAGCACTGGGCAGAAAGCATTTAGATAAGATAATAAATGTAAACGGTTACAATTTCTGGTATAAACATACTGTTACGCGCCATAACCTTTTACCTGCTCACGCGCCGCGATCGAGAACTATCTACATGTGTCTACGTTTGAACGACAACCATTGTGTTCGAGTGCAAGCCAATAAAGCCTCTATTGTTTACGCATAAGGGCGAAAGCTGTCTAACGTGTTCCTTCCGGAATAATTTGTTTGTTTACTTCTTTCGCGAGTTATTAGGATTAATCGAGAATGTTTCTTTTTGTTTGTTTGGAGTATAAAAGGCGCGGCCCATCGCCGCGTAGTCAGTCTTATTTTGGCTACGATTACGGAACTAACAGTGCGATTAGTGAACCTGCGAATCTCAGTGCGTTGTGTTGTGCATAACTACTGTGAGTGTTTTGTGAGTGTTTTGTGAGTGAGTGAGTGAGTGTGTTAATAAATATCGGAACACGTAGTCTGGCATTTTTCATTTCTGTCCCGAACCCCAGCTCGTAACAATTGGTGTCAGAAGCGGGGATGGAAAAAATGCCTGTGAAGCCGAAAGACGATACTTCGCCGAGTGCGGAAAGGGCCCGCACAAGGAGTCAGCAGCGCCAGCAAGAAGCGGACCATCGGCGCTTCACTGGTGAAGCAGCGGCCGGTTCCTCGGAGCCTCCGGCACCTGCGGCGTCATCGGACCTGGCCGCGTTGATGGCGCTGCTACAGGAACAGGCTCGCCGCCAGGAAGAACATGCGCGAAGACTGGAGGAGCAAATGTTGCGCAACAAAGAAGAACAGGCCCGCCATCAGGAAGAAAATGCGCGACGACTGGAGGAGCAAATGTTGCGCAACAAAGAAGAACAGGCCCGCCGTCAGGAAGAACATGCGCGACGACTGGAGGAGCAAATGTTGCGCAACAAAGAAGACCAGGTGCGGCGACAGGAGGAGCAAACCCTGCTCATAAAAGATCTGCGCACTGTCATCGGCAAGGACATCGCCGCTATTAAAGAAAAGCTGGAAGGCCACGAAACCCGGTTCGAGTGCCACGAAACCCGGCTCGAGTGCCACGAAACCCGCATCGCAACGGCGGAGACCCAGCTGGCGGACATCAAAAAGAACCTCAACGTCCTAAAGGTGGCAGATGGGATCACGGCACCTGCAGTAACTCCTTCATCGGGCCGAGGCTTTAAGGTGCCACCATTTGATGGAACATCGTCGTGGTCGGCCTACCGGAAACAGTTTGAGGCCGTTGTGAAAGCCAACGCTTGGACGAAGGAGCAAGCTCTCACGGCGCTTACATTGGGCCTGCGTGACCAAGCCCTCACTGTCCTGGAGGCCCTTGGGACGGATGCGTCGTACGAGCAGCTGATGGAGGCCTTGGAGGCCCGCTATGGCGACGCTCATTTGGAGCATGTCTTCCGAGCGCAGCTCAAGGATAGAGCGCAGCGAGCCTCCGAAAACCTACAACAGTGGGCCCTGGAGGTGGAGAAACTAGTAAGGAAGGCGTACCAGTCAGCGCCTTCACTCGTCGACGGCCTTCTGGTCCAGGCATTTGTCGACGGAATCAGGGACCTGGATGTTCGAGCGGCGGTGAGACTCGGACACCACGAGTCCCTCAAGGAGGCGCTGGCTCACGCGTTGGAGGTGGAGGCGGTACGCCAAGACCCAAGACCCCATCGCATCAGGGAAGTGGTACAACCAGTGCCACAATGGAGACGTGAAAGATTAGCCCCCAGGTGCTATGGTTGTGGGGACAGGGGACACCTAAGGTCGAGCTGCCCCAAGAAGTTAGACCAACGACGAGAGCACGAGGTGCGGGTGGATGATGTCCAGCCGCAGGGAAACGAGTAAACGCCAGGACTGCGGGGCGAGTGCTGGCTGGTTCTAACAAGGCCCCAAAAATCTACATCTCGCAGGCACACGATGGGAACAGCCTGATCATCCGAGGCGAAATAAATGAGACGCCGTGCAAGCTGACACTGGATACTGGAGCTTCGCGTACTGTGGTCAGTTCCCGACTTGCTCATCGCTGCTTTGGGGACACCTACTGGAACAATGAAAGGATACAACTTCTAACAGCAACCGGTCAGCGCATACCCGTTCAAGGCGAGAGACAAGTGAAGATGAGATTAGGAGAGAAGACATTCTGGCATCGAGTGATTGTGGCAGACATCGTCGATGACTGTATCCTGGGCTTGGTTTTCATGCGTGAACATCACTGTACCATCGATGTTAACCAAGGGACACTGATATGTGGTACGGAAGAAATCTGCATGGATGGTGGCTCGTCCGGAAAGGTGTACTGTACCAGAAGAACTGTACTGCCACCTAGATCGGAAACCATGGTACCTGTGAGTCTACCACAGAATGCTGACCGGAACCATAGATGTGTGCTACTGGAAGGTGCAAGCAAGAATCAACCATGGGTGGTTGCGAGAACTCTAGTGAGAACATCGAAGTGCTCCGCAGTGCGCGTACTTAACCTGAGTTACGACGAACACATCCTGAAGAAGGGAACGTTAATTGGGACCTTTGATGAGGTGGCTTGGCTGCGGAAATGTGAAACATCCACTAAACGGGTTCCAGCGACCTACGATATTTCATCGTTGCTGGACGACTGTCGCAAAGACCTGTCCAGTGAAGAAATGACAAGAGCCAAGAGGATGTTACTCAAGTACGCGGATATCTTCTCGACGAGTGACGCCGATATTGGGAAGACTGGACTGGTGAAGCACTCGATAAATACCGGAAATGAAGGGCCCATCCGTCAACGACCCAGAAGGTTGCCGGTCGCACGAGACAAAGAAGTGGGAGCCACAATCGAGGGGATGATGAAGAACGGGATTATAGAGCCTTCATCGAGTCCGTGGTGTTCTCCTGTGGTGCTCGTCAAGAAGAAGGACGGCAGTATGCGGTTCTGCGTCGACTATCGCCGACTCAACGACGTGACAAAAAAGGACAGCTATCCACTGCCGCGGATAGATGACACGTTGGATACACTATCGGGGATGAAGTGGTTCACCACCCTTGACCTGAAGAGCGGCTATTGGCAAGTGGAGTTAGATCCAAAGGACAAAGAGAAAACGGCGTTCTCTACGGGGAAAGGCCAGTGGCATTTCAATGTAATGCCGTTTGGACTATGTAATGCCCCGGCTACTTTCGAGAGATTAATGGAGCTGGTTCTCTCTGGACTGATTGGAGACGCCTGTCTTGTCTATCTCGATGACATAATCATTGTTGGGCGCACGTTTGAAGACCACCTACAAAACTTGGACCGAGTACTGTTGAAAATACGTGCAGCAAATCTAAAACTGAGCCCCAAAAAGTGTTTATTCTTCAAACGACAAGTGAAGTTCTTGGGACACATCGTATCGCGAGAAGGAGTACAAACTGATCCAGAGAAAACCGAAGCAGTTAAGGATTGGCCTGTCCCGAAAGATAAGACAGAAGTAAGAGCATTTTTGGGCTTGTGCTCTTATTATCGGCGGTTTGTCCCGAACTTTGCCGATATTGCAAGACCCTTACACAAGCTTACGGAAGAAAAACGAACATTCTGTTGGGATGGGGACTGCGATGCTGCGTTCTATGAACTGAAGAAGCGACTCTGCAAAACACCTATTCTTGGTTTTCCTGACACCAAGAACGATTTCATCGTGGATACGGACGCCAGCAACACAGGGATTGGTGGAGTGTTATCTCAAAGAAAAGGAGATCGAGAAGTTGTGATAGCCTATTTCAGCAAAGCGCTATCAAAACCAGAGAGAAACTACTGTGTTACGCGGCGTGAGTTGCTGGCCATTGTGAAAACTTTGCAGCATTTCAACAAATACCTGCTGGGACGCAAATTTTATCTACGGACAGATCATGCTGCATTAAAATGGCTTTTGCAATTCAAAAATCCAGAAGGACAAGTAGCACGATGGATCGAACAGCTACAGGAGTTTGACTTTGAAATACAGCACCGCAGCGGGAAGTCTCATGGGAATGCAGACGCACTTTCAAGGAGACCGTGCTCTGATGACTGTAAACATTGCGTCAGACAAGAGGCTAAAGAGACTTTGGCAGTTCGAGCTCTGAAGACTGAAATCCACAGTGGCTGGAAGGAAGAACTACGTCGTGCACAACAGGAAGATAACGACATCGGGCCGGTGCTGGATTGGATTGAGGCTAATGTGCCTAGACCTGGATGGAGTCACATCGCCGGAAGAAGCGCAGTCATGAAGGGCTATTGGGCGCAATGGGACAGCCTCCTTGTCCAAGATGGAGTCCTTCACCGAAGATGGGAAAATGCAAAAGGTGACCAGTGTCATCTTCAAATGGTTGTTCCAAAGGCCAAAGTTCCGGAAATTATGCAGCTGTATCACGATGGATGCTCAGGAGGACACTTGGGAGTGAAAAGGACCCTTTTAAAGATTCGTGAGCGATTTTACTGGCTGCACTGTCGGGACGATGTGGAGGACTGGTGCCGCAAATGCACAAGGTGTGCGGCTGTTAAAGGACCACACACACGCAGCAGAGGGGCACTGAAACTATACAACGTCGGAGCACCATGGGAACGCATAGCCCTGGATATTGCTGGACCATTCCCGGAGAGTGAAAGTGGAAACAAGTATTTCATGGTGGTCATGGATTACTTTACCAAGTGGCCAGAAGTTTTTGCCATTCCTAATCAAGAAGCTACCACAGTTGCTGATAAACTGGTCAATGAGGTCTTCTGCCGTTTTGGAGTACCCCTGGAAATCCATAGTGATCAGGGACGAAATTTCGAGTCCCAGATATTCCAGGAGGCTTGCCGGGTGCTGGGAATCCACAAGACCAGGACTACCTCGTATCACCCTCAGTCTGACGGAATGGTCGAGAGATTCAACCAAACCCTGGAGAGATACCTCGCAAGAGTGGTAGAAAACAGGCAAAGGGATTGGGACAAGCACATTCAGCCTTTCCTGCTATCTTACCGCAGCGCAGTCCACGAGAGCACTACCGTCACCCCTGCTTTCGCTAACTTCGGACGAGAACTGAGACTGCCGGCAGATCTAATTACGGGAACTCCACCGGACACACCAAACAGCATTACTGATTACGCAAATGAATTGCGACAAAAGCTGAATGACATCCACGACCACGTCAGGGAATCTGGACAGCTAATGTCGGAGAAAATGAAGACCCGTTACGACCGGAAGATTGTCAATCCTGGATTTGCTGAAGGATCACTGGTGTGGCTGCACAATCCAACCCGCAGCAAAGGAAGGTCTCCAAAACTTCAGGCAAAATGGGACGGACCGTATCGTGTGGTGACCAGAATCAACGACATCACGTACCGGATTCGGAAGGAGCCTCGAGGGGCGCCCAAAGTGGTGCATGTGGATCGCTTGGCGCGGTACCATGGCAGTGACGATGCTCGGGACGAGCATCTCTTAAGGAGGGGGCAGTGTTACGCGCCATAACCTTTTACCTGCTCACGCGCCGCGATCGAGAACTATCTACATGTGTCTACGTTTGAACGACAACCATTGTGTTCGAGTGCAAGCCAATAAAGCCTCTATTGTTTACGCATAAGGGCGAAAGCTGTCTAACGTGTTCCTTCCGGAATAATTTGTTTGTTTACTTCTTTCGCGAGTTATTAGGATTAATCGAGAATGTTTCTTTTTGTTTGTTTGGAGTATAAAAGGCGCGGCCCATCGCCGCGTAGTCAGTCTTATTTTGGCTACGATTACGGAACTAACAGTGCGATTAGTGAACCTGCGAATCTCAGTGCGTTGTGTTGTGCATAACTACTGTGAGTGTTTTGTGAGTGTTTTGTGAGTGAGTGAGTGAGTGTGTTAATAAATATCGGAACACGTAGTCTGGCATTTTTCATTTCTGTCCCGAACCCCAGCTCGTAACAATACCTAAAAAAAGGTTTTCAGTGAAACTAACAAACACCTAACTTTTGAAATGGACATGGCTACGAGCACAGAACTTGTGACGATCGTTAACTTCGTTATTCTGACATTTATTTCGATAACTTGTATTGATATTTACCCCGAGAAATACCAACATAACGATATTAACGATCTTTATAAATAAATATAAATATAAATAAATCTCCAGACTAACACACCAATTATGTGGTCCTATGGTAAGCGCATTAAGCGCTTGTGTTACAGGTACCACACAAAGAACTAGGGGAGAACCTAGTTACACCCAGACACGAGCCAATGTCGAAAAACCATTTTGACGAAATTGGCCCGACCCGGGGATCGAACCCGGAACGGTTTCTCGCCGTGAAAATCTACGGTTAATTCGCCACGTGTAGGCACGGTCGTCAGTGTGGTATGGATCACTATATGAGCTTGTCGACATGCACGGTGGCGCCAAGGCACGGCGCCGTGACTGCCCCTCGGCGCGCCGCGTCTACGCACGGCGTGATTTTCACCAGTGTTGTATGGCAGTCTATCGGGGTGTGTCGACGGTGCCGGACGTACGCACGGATTCGTGACCGCTTATATACGCTGTTTCGCGATTTTATTATAAAATGAACATAAATCAAGAATTATTAATTACGTTGATTCAAGAAAGGCCTGGGATAAGACCATCGACGATTATAAAAATAAGCGGCTTAAATATGATTCCTGGAAAGAAATATTTATTCATTTCCAGCCCACATTTGAAGATTTAAGTGGTGATGAGAAAAACAAGATGACGCAGCACGTCCTACACAGCCCGAGTAAAAAGCGCTACTAGCCAGTACTTACCAATGTCTCGCGCGGTGATTTTGCCGTATCATGTACAAGCTAGCATGTTTTTTCAACCGTACGGCTTACACACCGTACGTTTGAACAACCGTGTAATGGAAAAGAGGCCGTATAGTTACCGCTGCGCCACAGAGGTCGTCAAAGTCTTTAAAGGCATGCTTCAACTGCAGAATTGTAAAAAGAGTCCAAGTTCCAATTTGCTTTTACCACTCCCCTACAAACTTCAACCAACCTTGAGCAAATCAGCGACGACCCTCGCAATAGTAGCCACGCAGACCAGCCTCGGGTCCATGAGGTCGGCGCTCTCCAGCCTCATGCCGGCCACGAAGCCGTGAGACACCACGTGGCCCCTAGCCGCGAAGAGAGAGCGATCAGCGGCGACCGCGCCCAGCTCGGATAGGTACTGCTGCCAGCTGAACGTGTCGGGAGTGTAGCTGGTGGAATGAAATTACTTTATTGTATGTAGGATTAAAAACTAATCTCTTATACATTTCCGCCAGCTTTTTTCTCTCGGCCTACTGATGATAAGCTGATGATCGATATTTTGACTTTCATCGAATGTAATTAAGTTACTTAATGATGAAATAAATGATTTTTATTTATTTATTTACAAATTTATGTATATACACAATTTAACACATAAAAGGACAAAGTGATTACAAAATATAACGTAAATACATAGGTTCTGCTTATTCCAAACACGAAATCTCTTCCAGCAGACCTGTAGTTGAAGCGATGGTAGGGAAAGCAAATTTTGCGTGTCTACATACAGTTTATACATATCTACTAATATAAACTACATGCAAATAGTTACATTTTATTACTTAAATACATATATAAATATTTAAACACATTTACAACTATCGATACATAAATAAATATAAAAACAATGTTACACATATACTACATAGCAAGATAAAAACTTTTGACACGTTTCTTGAACAACGAAATGGTTTTCACCGCTCGAATATCGTGAGGCAATGAGTTCCAGAGCCTGACAGCATGGACTGTAAAGGAATAGGAATAGAAATCAGTGGAATGAGAAGGAACAGACAGTAGATACATTTTGAGTGGTCTGCAGATCCCATTAGGTGGGTTGTTATACGTCAGGGATGGCCAACCGGTCGAACTTTAATCCAGTCGATCGCGGCAATAAATACATAGAACACACAAAGTAATAATACTCCATAACTGATTAACTATGCTGTTTTATTTAAGTTTTTCAGAAGTAACATACTTTATACAGGGTGGTTAGTAATGCGATACATTCCTTGAAAGAGTTAAAGTATAGCAAAAAAACAATTTTGAGGTTCGAATGTATCCTTTTAGTGAAAAATACAAAATAAAGTCTAATCTTTCGTTGTTTTATGGTAGCGTAATAACTAAAACCATATTTTACATTAAAATTTGCTAAAAAAAAAACGTACAAGAAACCAAGTACAACTTTGGAAAAAAGTTAAGTCTTATGACAATGAATAGCGATTTTCAAAAAAAAGTAAAAAAAAAAACACACAAAAACTTTTTAAAAAGGTACATACTAAAAGTATTTAATTGACAACTGTAATAAAAAAGCAGTAACCTCTCTCCTAGAACGGTCACCTACATTGTGGTTATCGCGCACTTTTGCAGTGTTTTCTTTAGTTGCCGTCGACGTCTTGCACAGGGATAATGCAATAACGTTAACGGTCTGCTGTTAAATAAATAAATGTTGTGAAAAGCCAAACCTTCAAGTGTGCAGCTTTTACTCAACCAATTAGAAAAAAAGTGCGGAAAAAGGGACCTCTCTTAAAAGAAATCTAACTACATATTTATCAGTCCACATCACTTGTTGTTTTTTCTTTGGTTGATGTCGCCAGCTCTTGTGAACAATCAGTCGCTGGCTGTCTGCCCTAGCCCACATAGCCACAATTCATTCGCGCGTCTATCGCAGTATCGCTACAAAAAGTCGTCGTGAACTGCACACTTGAAGATTTGTCTTTTCACAAAATTTACTGATTAAACGGTAGACATTGATTGTTATTGCATTATCCCTGTGCAAGATGTCGACATCAACCCAAGAAAATAGAAGTAACCACAATGTAGAAGCGTTCTAGGAGAGAGGTTACTGCTTTATTATTAGAGTTGACAATCAAATACTAAGTTTTAGTATGACATATGTACCTTTTTAAAAAGCAAATGAATTTGGGGAGTTTTTTGTGTTATTTTTACGCAAGATTATGTGGTATTTTTTTAGAAAATCACTATTTATTGTCATAAGACTTACCTTGATTTTTCTATGGACGAATAAATAAATTGAAATAAAGAATAAAATTTGACAAAAATTTTAATCAAATTTAAATCTAAATTATCATTTTAGTTATTAATCTACCATTAAACAACAAAAAATTTAACTAAATTCTGTATTTTTCACTATAAAGATACATAAGAACTTCAAAACTGGAGTTTTTTTTCATAAAAAAACTTAAATGTTACTTTACTCAGAAATTATCAATTTCGGATATGGTATAATATGACTTAATTGACTGCAAATAAGCTCTACTTTAACTCCTTACAAGGAATGTATCGCATTACCAATCACCCTGTATACGTTTCATAGTTACTGGTAGATCGCACTGAGTGACGTCAGAGAAAAGTCGATCTTCGGTCTAAATAAGTTGGCCACCCCTGTTATACGTGAAGCGATCGCGTAGGTAGGATGGGTAGGAAAAATTATGGAGTTCGTTATGGAGGAGACATAGTATACGAGTGTTCCTACGAAATCGGATTGGGAGCCACTGGAGTTGCTTGCGAAGATGTGATACATGATCATACTTTTTAAGATCAAAAATAAATCTGATACAGAGATTTTGCAAGCGTTCCAGTTTGTTTAAGAGCTCCTCTGTGGCATCAAGGTAACAAGCATCCGCATAATCGATACTGGGTTATTTATTTATTTTTGTCAAAAACATAAAATAAAAAATTAAAAAGATGTCACGGCACACCCCTACATTCATCAGCAAGGCCTTAGTAGACCGAGAAAGCTGGCGGAAAAAACTCTCGGCACCCTTTTCGAAATTATACAATTAAAAAGTGTACATTCAGTAAACATATTAATTATTTTCTCGTACCTGAGCGGGGTCAATATTATTAAAGTTAAAATTGTTAAAATACTAGTAAACTAATTGAGGGAACTCCCCGCGCCACAACGGTTGAGGTTATAAGTGCGGGTAACAAGGATTAGTAGAAGATCCGAACCTAAATCGACCTTCACCGGGGTGATAATAGAACGAAACATATTTTATCATGAATTTAGTATATTAGAAAACATATTAAAAATGGGTTTGCTAAAAAAATCCTGGACAGACTATTTTTAATTATTTTTCAAAAAATGATTTTTAATTAAATGTTGCAACATCAGGATAATAAAAAAATTTTGTCCTGACTGAAAGTATAAAACGTATAGAATGTGCAGCCGTTGGGTTGCCTACTATTTACCTGGGCGAACTACTGGGTTGTCAGGTATAAACAGGTATATCGATGCCAGTTACTTTCACTGGATTGGATAATTAAAAAAAAATTATATCATCATAAGCGCTGTTTTATTGCGAACACGTTGATATAGGGTTGTCTGCGAAAATTCCGGTCCTATTAGGGGTTTGCGAATTTTAAAGATTTTAATTTATGAAAAAGAAAATTAATCTAGAACATTGTTTGACCTTTCCACTGGCACCAATGCCACCTGCACTTTTCTCATATACTGGTGAAATGTTAAAAACTCCTAAATCAGCAGTTTCCAACAGTTTAAAATTTTAAATCGAAATGGTTGAGCCCACGAATATTAACGTTGAAATAATTGATGGTTTTTATTATTTGTACTCAATCGGAAACTCAATACCACAAACGTTGCATTAAGCCACATGGAATTTACTTATATTGTTCTTAAATTTTTTTGTAGTAGGGAAATCCAACATGGCGGTATAAAGTTGGAGTCAAAACTTTTAATCTTCTTTAAAAAAAAATCGCTGTCTTCTTTTGCGCCGTACTTCTTCATAAAAATACGAATTTTCGCATCATACACTGACTGCAATCAAACCACCTCGATTGCATCAACTGCATCGATTTAGCATTAAAGTTGGGACCCAAATTATGTAAAAGTCTACCTGCTTTTCATTCATTCACAGGTTGTGACTACACTGCGGCATTTTATAATAAAGGAAAAATCAGGCCATTTAAAATATTTTCAAAAAATGAGAAGTATCAAACTATTTTTGCGTCATTGACAGATGAAGCTGATATTTTCATCAATGAAAAAATAAATGCTGTTCAAGAGTTTACAGCAAAAATGTATGGCGTGAATCACTGCCAGTCAGTTAATGATGCGAGAATTCGTATTTTTATGAAGTACGGCGCAAAAGAAGACAGCGAAAAATTTTTAAGGAAGATTAAAAGTTTTGACTCCAACTTTATACCGCCATGTTGGATTTCCCTACTAAAAAAAAATTTAAGAACTATATATGTAAATTCCATGTGGCTTAATGCAACGTTTGTGGCATTGAGTTTCCGATTGAGTACAAATAATAAAAACCATCAATTATTTCAACGTTAATATTCGTGGGCTCAACCATTTCGATTTGAGATTTTAAACTGTTGGAAAATGCTGATTTAGGAGTTTTTAACATTTCACCAGTATATGAGAAAAGTGCAGGTGGCATTGGTGCCAGTGGAAAGGTCAAACAATGTTCTAGATTAATTTTCTTTTTCATAAATTAAAATCTTTAAAATTCGCAAACCCCTAATAGGACCGGAATTTTCGCAGACAACCCTATATCAACGTGTTCGCAATAAAACAGCGCTTATGATGATATAATTTTTTTTTAATTATCCAATCCAGTGAAAGTAACTGGCATCGATATATCTGTTTATACCTGACAACCCAGTAGTTTGCCCAGGTAAATAGTAGGCAACCCAACGGCTGCACATTCTATACGTTTTATACTTTCAGTCAGGACAAAATTTTTTTATTATCCTGATGTTGCAACATTTAATTAAAAATCATTTTTTGAAAAATAATTAAAAATAGTCTGTCCAGGATTTTTTTAGCAAACCCATTTTTAATATGTTTTCTAATATACTAAATTCATGATAAAATATGTTTCGTTCTATTATCACCCCGGTGAAGGTCGATTTAGGTTCGGATCTTAGACTAGATGGTAGGAGGTAATAGTTTTTAGTGGCTAGTGACGTCATTAGTGGAACAGAGAGTAACGAGGGGTAATAGAAGAGAGGTAGTGAGCAGCTTAATGACGTCATAGGAGTTTCATTCTTGTAATTTAGTATGGATTTGAAAAGGAGTGTTTGTAAAAATTACTGAATTAAAATCAGCTACATTTCCCTCATTCCGTACAATTTTGGATAATTAATTAATTATTAACGTGCATTATCTCAAAATATAAAAGGGTAATTACTAAAATACTATAAAAAAATGTCAGTCTAGAAATAAATATAATATAGTATAGGTACATACTATTAGTAAAATAGGTTTGACATTTTGAACTTACCCATTAGGCGGTATCAAAGGTATATTATTTGCCAACGCGAAACCCACAGGGAATATACACGGCGACCGTTGGTGGTAACAGAACCAATCAGCACAATGCGCATCAGCTGGATAACAGTCTATCCTAATCATCATATAGCCTTCATTCAATATCTGCATCACAGTGGCAGCACACACAGCTGACAAATTCAAAGGGTCTATAGCTTCCAATTTCAGTCCTTCGGTGAATAAAGGCGGCTCATTCGTAGGATATTTGTAAAACATATCCGGTGTGGTATCATTGGGTGTCAAACGCCCGGCGGCGATCCTTTGACAATAGCTTTCCGGTGCGTCTAAAGGATGACCAACTCTAAACGCCCAGCCAACAGGGTGGATTAAGGAAGAGTCTTCGTGACACCAGAATCCGTTATCTTCTGGGGAACTGTCATAGTACTTAACGTGAAGACGTTTGCCGACTATTTCGCAAACTGTAGCTACCTGTAAATAATAACAAAACTATCAAGAAAGCTAATAGCTTTGTTACTTCTGAAAGACCAACAGATTGGTGCTTGAAATAAAGTCTATTTAAGTTTAGAAATCAAACTTTAGGTTTTTGTAAGACGAATTGGGCACAATGTTCCTTTAGTAAATTTGACTCACCTTAACCTGTGATATGCGATTTTTATCCACAATTTCCATAACTGATCCTATTGAGAAACGAGACTGTAGGCTATCATTTAATTTAGTATAAAAATTTGCTGGTAGAGTTCGAGCTCCAGTTAGCTGCTTCATTAAAAACCTAAAAAGTAAAAATAACTTATTAGTAGTTGAAAAAAATTGTTATCATTTTAGGAGAAAAATTCAATATTAATGGAAAAAGATACTTGAATTTAGCAGAAAATGTATTTGAACATAAGCAGTAACATAATTGCATTATTTTGATTACCTTTTCCAGTCTGTATATTTATCTTCAATACTTCGAGGAGGAATCAGAGGTCTACCTCTAGTTGCACACCATCCTACAGGATGAACCTCTGAACAACACAGATTCACCCAGAAATCCTTTGAATCATCACTACCAAACCCTTCATAACGAAGTAAACCCATATAACCTTTTACCTGAAATTTTAACACATTTTATTTTAAATACATAACAAAACAGAAATATTGATATACATAAAAAATACCTAAAAATACCAAAATATTACCTTTAGAACTGTGGCAACCCAGAAATAATCACCCAGTTTGTCTGAATAATTGTCACAGTCTGTATTCTTTACTTCCACCTTAGTGCCTTCAAAAGTATTATCCCACATGTCATTAAGAGGAGCATGTTTGAATAAGCGGACAGGGGCTGCTAGGAAATCACAACCAAACAGTTCATCCTTCCACTCATAACTGTTGGCAATTAGCGATGGTGACGATTTTAATGGACCAGCCTAAAAAAAATTTGGATTCACTGCATATTTTAATATTATTAGCTCTTAAGATACACCAATTAACTAAGTCTAGGTTATTTATGAGATTAATAGTTAGTTCTTTTTGTATACCTGGATATCACTCAGAGTAGCTTGCCAGTGTTGAAGCTGTGGCAATGGCTCTAGTGGTATCATTCCAGCCATTTGTTCCGCACCTTCCATTAGCCTGTATCTTTAAAATGAACAGTTTTTCCTTTAGCAAGAATAACATAGACAACACATTCAGAAAACAAGCACAAAAAGGCTGGTTTCCTACCTGTAATTGCAATGACGTCTACTAACAAAACTTTTGTTACAGCGCAAGGAACAAAACTTGTTGTTTCGAGTATAAAATTGACCTCTGCGACCAACCCTACCACAGAGCTCGCATATTGCTGTAATAATTTAATGAAAAGTTACTAATAGAAACAGGAAGAGCAAGTATTTAATTTTAACATAGCAACTTAGATGATACGTCTGTGTGTTTACAATTTAAGTAAAAACCATCGACATGAATAGCAATACAGAATGCAAATAATAATACTAACAGAAAAACACTGACTTCGACAAAAGCGTGCACTTTGGGACTTACCGAAACTGTCTTTTTCTAGTGGAATTATTGAAAGTTTATCTTCGTTATTTTCATCCGCATCGATTGAACTAGTATTATTTAAATCTGAACCGAATAATAATGCCATAGTTTTGCACTAACACACGATACCGTAAAGAAAAACACGGCAGCTACGGCAACGGCAATATTCATGACTACTACGAGTCCACAACACTGTCCACTAATAAATTTTAGTTAAAGACATGGAACACATTCTGTGAACATCAAATGCTGGTGATTTCAACGCTTGTGTACGTAATTAAATTAAACCTAAAAAATAAAATGAACATAGCATTCTTCTACTTTATTTCAGGCGAGCAAGCGATTTCAACCTAGGGTTTCTGATTTAGAAATTTAAGATCTAAGAACATATTGGTAACGAAGGAAATTGGATCTGGGAATTGACTGTTTAGCAGTAAAGCGGACTTGTATTTTTATTATTATTTTTATATAACCAAAATGGAATTTAAATTAACCAACGAATATTATATTTTTTTATGAGATATAAATTTTAAGTACAAACATATTAAATTGGCAATACAAGACCTGACATTTACTCTTGTCAAGCTGTCAATCATTAGAGAAGCCCAATTCAATTTCGATTGAAATCATTTGTTTGCTTTAACCGACTTCTAAAAACGGAGGAGGTTCTCAATTCGGCCGTTTTTTTTGTACTTATTTAGTTACGTATACTGCAATATTATTAATGAATATTATAGAAGGTGTTTGGCGCCATCGTTAGCCAAAGGGCAACGGAACACGAAATTTAACTTACTAATAGCTTTAATTGAGACGAATAATTAAGTTTCAATTTGTCAATGGTCAGATAACCCTCTATCCTAATTTTTGTGCCTAGCTTCACATCAATTCAGCAAGAAAGTGACATCACATGACATTCTTATATATTTTACAGTTGTTAGGAAAGGACAGTAAACTTTTAACGCATTGACATGACAGCGGGTATCCCAATTGACAAAAACTTTATGTAGGTATGACATTAGATTTATTCATGTTAAACTAAAGTGAATTAATGAAGGAATTAGGTAACCTTGATAAATACCTAAATAAACCCTAGATATTGTATTCATTAGATTTATTCATGTTAAACTAAAGTGCATTAATGAAGGACTTAGGTAACCTTGATCAATACCTAAATGAACCCTCCTGTACACTACTGGTCTGCTTATGATGTTTCTTATATGATCTAGAAACAAATACAGATTCAGTTCAAATCGCTCTTTTTCTCTTTGAACTTTTCACAAATTTAAAATTTTAAGTATAAGTGACACGATTTTGAAAACATGGTCTTCACTGAAGTAAACACTTAATAGTGATACAAGTGTGCAAAGTTGTTCATTATACACGAGGCTGAGGGTTGCAGCCGGAGCCGCAGGCGAGGGCGTAAATTAGCCAAGTGTGTAATGAACATGATGCTCACGAGTACTTTTTTGAGTTTTTTACACTTGCGAGGAAAAACAATTAAATCTTGCATAAATAGTTTTTTACACAGCAACAAATAAATGCAATGTAGGTAAACAAAATATAAAAAAAACGATAAATATGTAAATAGATTTTCATTGGCAAAAACCTATTTGTTGTTACAAAAAAACTGTATAGGTAACCCGATTGAATTGAAAATGCTATATTTACTAGCATATAATTTGCAGTAATGCACTACCTGAACTTTGTAGGGATCGTTATATTTATGGACTAGTGTGTAATATTATTACACACGAGTGTTTAATAGGTCGGTTTACGGCCCTAAAAACGATGTAATAAGGCTCACTTTCTAAGCAAGTGTGTTGAAAACAACATTAGGTATATCAATGCACTTACTCTTACTTTATACATGTTTTTCTATTATAATTTATCTGAATTATAATTAGAAGGTAAGTACTTATACAAAAACGTATATTAATATCTTCAGTTACAAAAAATGCTGAAATGGTAGGTATATCAAGGTTTTCCATTTTTTGATAAAAGTCGTGGACCACTTATTGCAATAAGAATAGCACCCAATGGAGCAGATATTATTACGCTTAGAATACTGACGGTTAATATTGTTTTTGAAAAATAAACTTCATCTTGTTTAGGCCATCCTGCGGTTTGGTTATTATTTACTAAATCCAGCGCTGCAGGACCTAATGCCGCCTGAAAAAAATATTAAAATAGATTAGCCTGAAGAAAATATAAAACCATATTGAATATACAAAAAAAAATATGATACTGACTTGAACCGTTGCTTTTGCCAACCAAGTAAGTCCAATGAATAACTTCTCTTTTTGGTTTAGACCGCATCCAAAACTAACCAAAAAGGTAGCTACTACGCGTATCAATAAACAGGAAACCAAACAAATTGTACCCATCTTGATTACTTCCGGGTCAAGTTCGCTAATCTATAAATAATTAGCAAAAATTTTAACAAATAATAATATAATAACACCTTAAGTGAAATATTGTATCCAGTTTACTTACAGTAATTTGAGCACCCGTAAAGGCAAATAATATTGGTTCGAAAAAGATCCATAAAATCCTGTAAATATTGCTTACTGGGTTATTATTAATTGGCCAGCCTTGTTTTTCCCAATAATAAGCTGCTACGAAACCGGAGCAAACAATAGCTAATGGTCCTGTAAAGGTAATATTTTATTTTTATGAATTACTTATGCATAACAAAATAAAATTAAATTCTTATGCTGACAACCTGCACCGCTCCAGCCAATATAGTACGACATAAATAATGCAAAATTTCCGCCCAAGAATAAAATTAGAAACCGTAAAGGTACAACATAAGAGTCTCCTCTTTCTGGAATTATAGACGCCATTGCACCCCACATACATCCTAGCAAGACTCCGGCGGCAATTGATAGAGGACCCTGAAAGTTTGAAATAATTATGAAAAAATAATGATTTTCGTCTTACCTTTTTTGTTTTATTTTACCTTAATGACATTGTAAGTTAAAGAGTCAGGAGTAAACATTGCATTCAGTATAATTGCAAATACTGCAACACTTATTGAGTCATCAATAGCAGCAGCAGCTAAAAGTATTGTTGGAATCCCCTTCGACACTCCATAACCAACATCACGTAGTCGAAAAAGACATGGAACCACAACTGCCGGTGATACAGAGGCGATCATTGAACCTAGTAACCATGCTAAAAAAATAAATAAAATAAGATGATGAGATTTTAAATTTGCATTTCTACTCATTTGGTTATATCAATTTACCCCAGATCCATGCTAGATTAAGTAAATAATGAGTCGTAATAGCTATGCATACACATTCGACAATCCAGGGTAAAAGACCTAGTTGAAGCACAGCAGCATAGTGTTTTTTTAAAACTGCAGCGTTAAGTCCGAGTCCAGCGCGTGTCAGAATAATGACAAGTGCAATTTTCCTAAAATATTTTAGATTGGTATATTCTTTAATAAAAGTATTTTTTTAAATTTAATAATCTGGATTTGCGTTCACCTTAGGTCTTGATTCAGTTTTCTGTGTGTGTCTGTTATCTGCACTAAATTGAGATTCTTAAAAATGATTCCTGTTAACAACATTCCTATAAGTGCAGGTAATGTTGTGATTTTTAACCAGAGCCATCCTATTAAGTACGCAGCTATCACAAGTACGGTCATACTGAAAAGTTCTCCATTATGTGATACTTCAGATCCGATTTCAACATATAAAAGACCCCATGTTAATAAAACTGAAAATATATATTTTATTTTATTATTAATAAATAATTGTATTATGTGTTTTTAGAAAGATACCAAGTTAATAATAAAAAAATGTCACCATACTTACAAAACATAAGAATGCACAATTGCTGAGCACTCTGTCGAAATGTAGGGAATATTGGAAATGGAAACACCTTTGACCACCATTTCGGCTCCCATTCTGTTGGTGGGCTATCTTGTTGATGACATCTTAGAAACAGTTTTTCCCACCATCTTTCATTGTAAATTATTACATAAAATATAAACAAAACATGTTTAAAGATCCATATTTTATTAAAAATTATTTAGCACGTAGGTACTAACTTTTTGTAAGTTTTTGTGTCAACATTGTCGTCCTCTGAAATACGTGTTAATTGATTTACACATTGAATAAGGACATTAATTATGGCAATTTAGAAAGTTGTAAAAATATGGCGATAGAAAAGTAGTTATATTCATGAAATATTTATTTACATGCAGGCGTTTTTGAATCACAGTAAGAACAAAATAAATGAATATATTGAGCTAATTAATGCGTCAAGCACCAATAAGCAAAAGTAAAGAGCCAATTTTTTAATAAAAGTGTTTTCAGTTTTACCTACAAATGAATATAATCGGTCACCTAAAATATAAAAAGATTTTTAAAACACGAACAACAATGCATGAATAATTTTAAATACCGACGTTTATAAAAGTATCACAAATGTATGCTTTCATTGATTTATCGTTGTAATACAAAACTATAACTACCTACTCACCTCCACGGATCTCGTTTTCCATATCTAAATCTATATACCCAGATCTTTTTCCTGAAAATAATGAACAAAACATTTTGTTAATATACAAAGTGGTTTGTTGTGTAAATACTAGCACATTAATAAAAAATGTGCAATAACTTGCTTTATTAACTTTAATATACAATTATCGCCGATATCTATAAGATATAGATGATAAGCCAGTAGCTACATTGCTCATGAACTCACTTCTCGTAAGTCTCACTGAAGTACCTACCGTTGACATATAGGATATCAAAGTTAAAATTTTAATAAGCAAGTTAAATTAAATACCTACCTATTAAGTAAATAACACAAAGTTGTTCAAAATTTTATAAAAATACAGACGTTAGTTTCCTTTCAGATATTCTTCAAACTAAACAGAAAAACCTAGCGATGTAGGTTCGTAATATTATTTCAACATATAATCTTGACAAGGACAGAAAGTCAAAAGTCAACAAAGCGGTAAGAAGAACAACACAATTGCAGAGTTATTTTCAAACATTTAAGTGCAAAGTTGGGATATACAAGTCTCGTGTATTGTATATTTACACTGTATCATATGATAAATATTTTGTATGTGTCATTTTGAATAACTAAAGAAATTATATAAACTTTTATTTTGAGATGTTGGATATTTCACACCTACTAAGACCTAATCACTGTGGTTAGTATAATATTATCAATAATAGTTTAGTTAACCTCAAAATATATGTGCAGGATTATGTTTACTTACATTTAATAAAGAAACTGTGGGTGTTGAAGCCATAGATCATTTTTAGATAATTAACATCTATATTAAGTACTAAAAACTTACAATAATAATTTCTTAGCAAGTTATTTATATCACTAATTAAATTTAAAATTCAAATGTGTATGCATCAAATCATAACAATAATAATAAACCAATGATTGATGTGATTGACAAGCCCATCACTAGCCGGGATAAATTAGTAAGTACGTAAATTCTTAGATAGATGGCATGGCACTTTACTTAGGGTAAACTACTTAGTTTGTGGCGTGTCACCAGAACACAGATTACCCCCTAGATTAGGGGGTGATTTGCACCAGAATAATTAAATTAAATATTATCTTCCTTTTACAAGTTATGGTAAAGTGACATTATTTACCACATGACTGGTTATGCCAGTTTTCGTTCCTATCCAACCACTTGGCGTGTAGGTATTTGAAGTTTAATTTTGTTCTTCAACAGGGTTCTTTACCTAGACTGTTAGTAATACTAACAGTAAAAACTTGGATAATCTACAGACACTCAACAAAAGCAAAAGTTGGTATCAACAACCCTCTTAGCGTTAGGGATTCATTAATTAGTTTTTATCTATATATTCTTTTGGTTCGTGTGTTTTTATTTAAGTTACCTATATACTTACTTGTTATAATACCCGCGAACCTATTTTTAAATACTTAGATAGCGAATTAAATTTTATACCCATCTAAGACAGATACCAAACAAATATAAACCTAACATGCTTTTAAATTAATCCTTGCGTTGGTTTATTGATGCCAGCTTTACTTCTTAATTTCACATTTCACCAGTGACCGTGCGCGCGCGCAACGGTGTTCCGTTCGAGTTGAGAGCACCTGCGCGAAAGCCTGCGCGACAGGCACTTTACAGTAGTAAAAAATAAGTCTGGATTTATGTGTTAAAATCTTTGTAGTGTAGTGAAATGGAACTTATTATGGCATTTTGAATAATTATTAGCTACACAATTACTACAAAAAGTGATTAATTAATGGTTACCTATAGTGTAAAACTAAAATAAGTATAAAGTTGGTAATATGTGTCTTTTGAAATCTGCAATATTAGTGTGTGTTGTATTATTAATTCAGCAAGGTTCGTATATGTATAATTTTGGCAGACTTGTTCACGAAACATTGAATTTTAGCTTACTTACTAAAAACCTTTTTTCAAATGTTCTGTACGAAGAAATTTAAATTAATAAAAAATCACAAATAGCTACTTTGATTTATACTATGCAATGATGATGATGATGATTAGGTACTTATCATCTTATTGTTTTTATTTATTTTAACGCTAAATTATCACATTAATATGTGGCGTAAGTACCTACCTACCTAAGTTCTTTCTCCCAGGATTTTTAATAAAAAGTGATACTTTATTTTTAATTTTTAGTTTTACCTTACTCCTTATTTTTAATAAGACTGTAGAGAGTGAAATTTCACCGAATTTTACGCTCTGCTAAAGTTAATAACACAGAAGAGAAATGATAGCAGGTAATTGAAACGCCTTCAATGACAATTCTACCAAATAGGAAGTTTACTTTAACAAAGTACCTAGTAGCTATATACTTACCTTACTGAATCACTTAACCATGAAAGAAAAATTAATAAAAGAGATCGGAGATAGCCCTTGAGATGGTGACTTTTATCGATACCTAGGTATCTATCTACTAACTAAGAAATATTATAAAGCATTCAAGTTTCTGAGTTTTATGTGTGGTGCAATTTCTGAAAATATGCATCGATTTAAAAAAGTATCTGTTTTACCAGTAGAAAACGGTTATTTTATAAATTTGACATATTTTATTTTTCAATTGCAACCGGCTAAGCGGGCTTCTTATTATAAAACAAAAATTGGTATGTTAATAAGAGTCGGTAAATTGCAACGTACCTACGTGATATAAAAAATTAAATGCAATTCTGTTAAAATAATACCCTTGCTCAAAGCGACACTTTGGTAGTAAGGAAAGTTGGAAAGATCTAGTACCTAAAGAACAAACGGTACACTAATCGTGCCGACAAGTTTAAATATCGAAATCTACTTATGTTAATCTTTACAAAAACAATAAGTATAAATTGTTTAAAAAATTTTTTTATAAAAATAAAGGTGCACATTAATCGTCGTCCTCAATTTGGCACAGGGGATCTAAAGAGGTTAAATCATATTATTACATGCTCTGCCAAATTGTTAAAAAAAATAACTTTTTCTGTAATAACTATACTTATTAAAAATATTCAAAATCATTAAATACAGGTTGACAAACGTTACCTTCTTTTTTAAAATGGAAAGTTAAAAATTGATGTATTGTAATTGTAACAAATGATAACAGAAAAGGAAAGTTGAAAAGTTGAGCCTAAAAGATCTAGAGACAATGCGCTGTGTCAAGAGAATAAGATAAAACAATGGCTATAATATCTTATTGCCTCATTGAAGCACTTTTTATTTGCTAAACAACTCAAATCTATTATCTTCTTTTTTAAAGCCTGTTAACACTCCAATCATTATTATGTTTTAATTCATGCAGTTAATAAATACAAATAAATTGGGAATCAAGAATTCAATTTTGTAGTAACTATGACCAATCTGAGCCTTTCTGTAATATACCCATGCCTACGTCAATTGCATTTTACTATTTTACTCTTGCCAGCCGGTCAAAACAAGTTATCTTTGATACAAACATGATCACATACAACTTTGCGAATCAATGACATGACATTTCCCTTGAGGAATATTATTTTGTCTTTTTCATTCTACCTAAGTACATCATTTGCTTCTTCTACAAAACTATGGAATACAATTAAATCAAAAATGGTACCTTCATACAAAGTATACCAATATTTTCCTTGGCCAGTTTAGTCGGAACTCGTTTCCTTCCGATAAAGTCAATGTAAACGGTAGGTTAGTTCAGCGAAGACGACAGTGAACCGACCAGTTTCTAAGATATTCCGTTATGCTCTTAGAAGAATTCCATATTTCCCTGATACTGATGACCTTTATATTAACTCTTACTTATTCATATTTTAGTTATTAGCATAAAGGTCATATTATGTCAATAAATTACTTTCTTTGGCTTTACCTGTTTGTCAAATAAGCTCAGCAGGTAGCTTCGGCTTCTGTTAGTGGTCTGTCAGTATTAGTGTTACAGACAATAGGCACTTGTGTGTTTCCTCATTATTGATTAACATTTTTGTCGCTCTTTACGGTATATTTATGTTATTATAGTAAGTTGCTAATAGTAATGTCTCATTAACTAGTACCGGAAGCGGGTTCAAATGGTGACCTGATGTCTATGGTGGACTTCCAGTACTTTCGCTGCATCATGAAGAGGGAGTGGCGATGTCCTGACAGTGATATAAACTTCTTTCTTTATACACCGTAAGTTTAACTTTATTACTTGATGTAGTTTGTTTTCGTTCATAATTTAGGCTTCAATAAATATTTAATCATAATATATTAACCCAGTTTTGAAACGAAATGCGTTAGTTACTTTAAACCACTAAAGAAACGTGTTTGAGAGCACCTATTTATGAGAGGAGTCACAGCATCTTTAAGCTGCTGCAACGAAGGATTTTCTAAAGGCTTTATATTTTTCATTAATCTTATAAAACTGTGTTTGGCCATAATCATGTATATTAGTATTCCCTGGGCAGGGAACGCCCTTTCAAGCAGTGGGTGGATGTGAGGTACAAGAATTTACTGAAGGTCTACGGATGGCTGCCGACCAGGAAAAACGTCTTCATCATCCATGGGTTTAATGGAACTTACTCGAAAACACCCATGACCTTTTTAAGAGATGGTAAGTGTATGTAGGTAACTTACCTAGGTATTAGGATAAATTTCATAATTATTTTTCATTCTAGTTCAGGTTCAAGTTATAGATTAACTTAATTTTCTTAGTCTAAAATACTGTAAAGGTCGACACGAAATTTTTTAGAAATCATAACTTAAATTATTCTGTAAACATAGAATTACTGTTCTATAAAACAAATATGAAAGTTTGTAAGAAGAAAAATATTTCAGGCAAACTAACTTAGTCGCATGTGTGATCGTGGGCTGGAAAGTTACAATATTATAAACTATGTTATTAGTAGTATAGATTCAATAATCTTTATCACACTATTTTAGGCCCAAATCTTAAAACTAAAGATTTCAAATTCGGGTATGAAAATTCGGAATGAAGGCTTTATATATTTTTACCTAACGAACGTTTTACGGATAGTTGTTTACTTGATATGAATATATTGGAAAAACACGTGTAAATAAGCCACACATACACACAACTTTCTAAGCTATGAGAGTCATCAAGGTCGTAGATACAATTCAAGTTTATCGGAATAAACGTTACCCGCATAATTATGTCCCAATGACCATTCTTTAAAACGGTACTTAGATTTAATATCTATTCGAGCACTTAAGGTTCTTTGATGATTTTTTAAAGTTATGTTAGAGTAGATATTTTCACGTTTTCTTTTTTAGGAAATCTTCTTTCAGCTTCTTTTAAAAATTAAATTTAAAAGATAAGCATAAACTTTTAATTTTACTTCATAATATTTGTGTTTCGTTATACAGTGGGTATATAGTTTCTGATCCTCAAAGGTAGATAAACTCTAAATAACTTTCTATCACGTTCGATCACAAAATTAACAACCATTTACAGTCAAAAGCATAAGTGAAATGAACACACGTAGTAGCAACCTATTTACTGTTAAAAGTGAAGTTAAACATTATTGTTTTATTTTAAAAGTACAATGAAATATATTCGTTGAAAATAATTAAAAAAATATTTGAACGGCTTCAGTCAGGCGATATCGAGATTTAAAAAACAACATTATACAAACAAGATTATCTAATAATTAAAAAAAAGCAAGTTACTTACCTACTTAAAAATAAATCAGCTTCCGTCTTAACGCTGTTGCAATTAGTAAAATCAATAAGCGTTAAATGGTAATTGTGGATATCATGTAATTCATGATTTAAATTAATTCATAAGTTTGGAATATCAACTATTTCTAAAATAATTACGAAGATCAAGGAAGTGTTCCATCGCGTAACACACATATCATCAACTGGATATAATACTACCTGCATTGTAGATAATTACTATATTCTACTTTTTTTTTCTTTGACCACATCGGCTGTAAAATACATAACAGAAACTTACGATCAGGTGCCTATACATAGGTATAAAAATAAAGCATCAATAAAACCGGTCAAAGTGATTGTCTTTGAATTTATGGCTAGATTAAAAGCCCGAAAATCTAATTAAAATATTTCATTTTACATTAGGTCTTCTATATACCTTCCACAAATTATTAATTTTAGTTTTAGTTATCTCTATGATATTGCACAGATTAAAAATAATTGATATAAATCTATTTTGGCATTAAGATTTAGATAAGCTAGGCTAATCACTGATCAGTTGATGGTGCGTAGGCGGTAGTAACAAACTGACTTCCTTATTCCTTCAACCATGCTTTCACATACTTGCGTTTTGTTATCATTACTTTACTACTACCTCGTCAAACCACAATCATTGTTTTTCCCACAGCTTTCCTCTCACGGAAGGATTACAACGTATTCATGGTGGACTGGTCTAAGCTCTCTAGATTCCCTTGCTACTTATCGTCACTTTCCAATTTAAAGTAAGTTGTTAACACTTAATAACAAATTTGACTTTATAATTTATTTACGTTCTCAATTTTACGAACACAATCTTCGGCCTGTATCGTCTCTGACTTTCCTTTTTTTGTTTGCGTCTTTTAACTCAATTTTAATTGATTAATTTAAATTGTAATGTTTGTCAAGTTTAAGCGAATTACTTAATTGTACCGTATAATTAATAATTGTATTTAATTATTTTCGTTATATTTACAGGTTGGCGGCACAGTGCACTGCTCAGTTGTACTCCTATATAACAAAGGCTGGGGCCCTTTCTAAAATGACCACATGCGTTGGGCACTCCCTTGGGGCCCATCTTTGTGGCATGATGTCGCAGCATCTCACCGAAAAGCAATATAAGATAATCGGTAAGTGCATTCCCTAAGAAAATTACGAGTAAAAATATATAAAATAAAAACAAATTAACTTACTCAAACGTTTTATATAATACAAATAAAAAAACAAAATAGGTACGACCTACAATTTATTTACAACTGAGGTTTCTTAGGTAAGTTAAAAGTGACAGTTTTGTTTTCCAAATATGCGTTTATGCCTTCTTCTCCCCTGTAATAGAAAGTAAATGATTAATTTTAATCATCAATATTAGACACGGGTATATTGACAAGGATTTAGATAGACTTCAGTAAAATAAATTTCCCCAAAAAAATTATCATCGTAAACATTTTGCGCTTTGATTAGATAAGCATCGCCCGATTGACATAGCATAAGGTTATATACTTAGATAAAAATGTTTTTTAATACCAACAAACTTAAATGTGACAATTAGATGTATCTTTAGTAAATATTTCAGTGGGTTGCCTACTGTGGTTGTCAATAAAAAAATCTGCCACAATAATGGTGATTGAGTTATGAGCTAGATTGAAACACCTTAAAAAATAATGTATAAATAACAATGTTTGCTTTACCATATACGGCAAATAAAATACTTTGGTATTGACCTCTGCACAACTTTAAATTTTTCTAACAGATCACCGATAGCGTAACGATAGCATAAGTCTGATACCGTGTATCAGAGGCAGCTTATATGGAAAATATTTTCCTTCTTATCTGTATCGGTTGTTTATTTGATTTCATAGATACGTAGCAAGTCTTAACTATAAACTTACAATTCCCTTCCAAATCCGGAATCTTTGAACCCACCGAACGGTGTTTGGCACGTGACATAGTCGTAGGTGTTAACCCTGGAAGCGTAATTTATGTTTATATTGTTCCTAGAAATTTTGCTTGTGCATGGAAATATTAAGTAGATTATGTTTTTTTTATTGTTAACATATTTTTTATAGTAGAATGTTGTAATATGTAACTATTTTATAATGACAATTAGCTAAAGAACTAACCAAACAGAGCCAGCTCTGACGTGTTTAACGAAGCTGAGTGCAGTTGTGATATCGTTAGTCATGACTCCAGCAGCCAGGCCGTAGTTGGTATCATTAGCCCTGTCGATGATCTCGTCGAAAGTGTCGAACTTCAGAATACTTTGGACCGGACCGAAAATCTATACAAAGTAGAAATGTATTTAAGAAATTAAATGATTAAGTTCCAATGGCCTCAATTAATAAATAAGAAATAAATAAAAGAATAATTAAAGGAGGTTTTAAAATTCAAACTGGAAAAAGAAGCGTTTGCGAAAATCTCAACGAGGAAGTAGATATTTTTGAAGGGATAAGGTTATTTTATGAATGTGTTTAATCGTACCTCTTCTCTAGCAATCTTCATGTTATCAGTTACATCGGCAAAGACTGTAGGCTTGATGTAATAACCTTTATGACCCAGTTTATCACCACCAGCAACTAACTTAGCTCCTCCTTCCTTACCAGCTTTGATAAACCCTAAAACTTTATCGAACATTTCTTTATCGATCTGAAATAATAAAAGTTTTATTCGTTATTTGCGGTTAAAATTGAGATTTGGTGGAATGTTTTATATTATCTCGTCAAAGGTTATCGTAGGTTCTGTGTGTGTTCTGCAATCAACCGTGTCGTTAATTTCTATCAAAATTAAGTTAAAGTTTATTTTAGGTATAAATTATTAAGCTTATGACCTGTGGTCCTTGTTGAACATCGTCGAATGGGTTGCCAACAGATCTACCCTGTGCAATTTTAGCTGCATTTGCCACAAATTGGTCGTAAATTCCAGATTGAACGTATGTTCTTGTGCCAGCACAGCAACATTGACCTCCGTTTGCAAATGCTGCGGCATGAGCTACTTGGGCTGCTGTTTCCACTACAAAATTAAATGCGTGTTTAAAAACTGGATTTACAAAGTTTCAAGTTGTCGTGACTGGGAAACGTAGTCTTACCATCAGCATCATTAAATACAACTAATGGACTTTTGCCGCCGAGCTCCAGAGTTACACGTTTTAAATTTACTTGAGGAGCAGTTTTCATAATTATTCGTCCAACCTAAAACAAACGTAATGGATGTTACCATTTTTAGAAAATGTATCAAATTATAATTTATGTAAACGTTGTAGTAAGTACTTCGGTGGATCCAGTAAAAGCTACTTTGTCTACGTCGGGATGTTCAGTCAAAGCAGCACCAGCAGTAGGTCCATAACCCGGAATAACATTAACTACTCCCGGAGGAAAGCCTGCTTCTTTAATTAAAGCTGCCATTGCTAAAGCCGTAAGTGGAGTCTGTTCTGCGGGCTTGACTATCAAAGTACATCCTAGAAAAGAACAATTGAATATATCTGGTATTACTGTAGTTCAAAAGTAGGTCATAATAGAATAAGTTTATTATATACCTGCAGCTAGCGCTGGGGCCACTTTCCACGTGAACATTGGAATAGGATAGTTCCATGGGATGATTTGACCACATACCCCAACAGGCTCTTTGATGGTCATTGACAATACATCCCCATCTATAAAGAAGTTAGATGATTTATTCATCTATGCAATATTTTCACGTGATACATATGTGACTTATTCATGTGGCCATTATATTAATCTATGATCATTCTTAATTGTTCTAACACACTTATTTATTATCAATAAACAAGAGTACAAACATTTTGTAAGCAAACAGTTTCGTAATAAATTATCTCTTCTTGTCACGTGTATTGGGCGACTGACTTAATTATGAGTAAACAGTAGACATATTAGCAGTTTAAAATATATAACTGAATACTAAGATATAAGAACTTTAAGATTTAACGACTATGACCTGGTAGATAGTTCCTAAAATGCCAATATTGAAATCCAACTTACCAGCAGGAATGGTGTTCCCTAAGATTTTATCAGCCTTGCCTCCATAGTACCGCATAACACTTGAAGCAAAGTAGACTTCTTCCTCAGCCTGCTTCACTGGCTTGCCGCAGTCTAAGGTCTCAAGCTCTGCCAAGTATCTTGACTGAGATTCCATCAAATCTGCTAATTTTAGGAGTAAGTACCCCCGTTTTGAAGCATCCATTGTTCTCCAGGCTGAGTACCGGTGGAAAGCTTTTTTGGCTGCTGCTACCGCCAGGTTGACATCAGCCTAGTGAAGGGTGAAATCATCTTAATGACTATTTCAAAGGTTAAATAATTAATCAGTTTGAACTCGTTTTACCTTATCTCCTTCGGCCACTTGCGTAATGATTGATTCATCTTGGGGGTTGATTGTTGGAAATGTCTTTTTGCTGACGGCATCTACCCATTCATTGTTAATAAAAAGCTGAAATATTATATAACAGTAACGTTTGATCAATTCTTACATCAACTTTTATAAAAATTGTTTGTACCTACGTAAGAAAACAACTTTAGAAGATTACTTAAATCAAAATTTTACAAAGAACTATTATTCTTACCCTCTGCACTATTAAAAATGTAAAGTATTTTAATTTATTTGAACTCGCTCTCAAGAAGTAGGTATCTGGTATTATTTAGTTTTAGAGTATCGCATTGCAGATTTTGAAATCTCTATCATGATACAAATATACAATCATTTATGTATAGCTTCAAATTTATATCTGTTTACTTTAAAACGTATTTTATATTATCCACTGTTACGTTATTTTGATACTTGAATCTTATTGTATACCTACTTTTGTATATTTCACGTCCACTTTCACCATTTTCACTGGTTTATTTTGGGATTTGATGTGTTCTATAATAATAACTGATAAAAGAATTTAGCGATACGTGCTGTCTATGGAAAGGCCCCGGCTCTACTGCGATAATACACATGCATGACGTAACAGTTAAACGTGCACTTGAACTTGTTAAATCCGCTTTAAACGACACATTTTATTTAATAGAACAGTAATAAAATTAGTCCCTTCGTAGTTAGTGAAACAAGTTAGTTAGATCAAGGGTTTGTAATGATCAATTTGTGAGAAAATAAAGGATTATTTTTGTTGTTCATTACTTAGGTTGAAATGTTAACCGACCCCAAAATCCAAGTACGTTATCAATTGTTCGGTTTTATTCTATGTAGGCAGGTATGTGTTACAGTTGTTTAGTCAAAATGCCCAATCCTACAGGGTTTGTGGGTATCAAAATTTAAAGACACCAATGTCGCCATTTGGTTTTTCTTTAGACACTCGTTTATTTGCTTCAGAAAAACAAATTATTAAGTGGCTTAAATATGCTAAAATAACACTCTTAATACAAGTGTACATTAAAACACATACCTACACATACTTGTTTTAGTTAGCAAAATCACCAACACTGTCTATAAGTAGGTAATTAAAGTAATCTAAATCAGAGTAGTTATAGACCATATATTTATTATTGGTACTCGTTTCCGCTCTGACAAGATGGAGTACTGCCTGTGGCTTGGCAACTAATAATTATTGTCGTGATAACTCGTGTGACAAATGATATACATAGGTACTATTCGATACGCTTCTGACGAGACGATGCCATGTTCTCTGAGTAAGTACTACGTAGGAAGACCTTTGTGGCGCAGCGGTATATATACCGGAATGTAAAGCGGATGATCCCGGGTTCGATCCCCGGGTCGGGTCAATTTCGTAAAAAATGTTTTTCGACATTGGCTCGTGTCTAGGTGTAACTAGGTTCCTCCTAGTCCATTGTGTGGTTCCTTTAACACAAGAGCTTACTGCACTTACTTAAGTTCAACATTATAGGTGTGTTTAGTCATGAGATTTTGGAGATAACAGGATAGGTTGCAAACTGAGCAAAAGATAATACGTAAAAGTTTACTAGCTTGACAAAATGAAAACCACACAGCTGCACATATGTTAATTTTCAATATTTTTTGCAATAAAAGGTATCAGCCTCAATAGCGTCAAACGACGACTATTTCTGATTCCTGTTTTTTTTTGTTTTATTATTGACCAATTTTATAGATAAACATGCTGTAAAAATTAAACTCTATGTAAAATTGTAAAGGTAAATCCTGTTTCTAAACCTAATCTCGTAAGCATATCATTTTACAGTTTTATTGCATACACACGTTCGGGGCCCCAGTAGCTCGGGGGCCCAAAATAATTGATACGGTGTTAGCTATGCCCCTGAATCAAATAATCTAGCTCGGGTAAAATGATTATGCCGATTTCGGCATACATACTATTTTATAAGTGTTATACCAGTTATTTTATACCAGTGCTCAATCTTGTCGGAGCGAAAGCGAAGACCAAATAAATCAATGGAATGACCAGTAAATCAAAATAGATTATTTTTTATGTTAAGGGTGCGATGGAACTACTTATAGTCAAAAAAAATGAATTTACTAATTAGTTTTTGATCAGTAAATTGTTTTTTTAATTTTAAACTACAAAATTCTCTTATTTTATTTACTTTAGAGCTCTTTAAATGTACCTGGCGTTTATTTAATACTTACACAGAATACTAATCTTGTTTAAACCAAAATAATATAAACACTAGCGGTTTCTATTTGTTGCAGTAGGTATGTGACGCGCCTCTGCTCAAAATATGTAATTGGCTATTAAAATCGATTAGTTTTATGCATACAACCTTTGACCCAAACAGTTGTCTCTTTAATGTTTCCAGGTCCCCAACATTGCATTTAAAACACTCATAACTTACACGATAACTCTACAGGGTAGTAGGTAGGTGACTTCACGTGGATAATACTCCGGCCGTAGACCCTATGCTATATGAAATAACCAGGGAATGACATGGTTGAGTAGTTGGTAATACGGTTAGAATACTTATACTTGCAGTACTGTGAATAACATGGTGCGTTTGGGGTATAGGACTTCGGTTATTGAAGAGCAGTCACAAAAAACCCCTGATTAAAAGTGATTGCAATAAAGATTTCTGGCATCTTTTTTCGCTCTTGAAGCAAAATATTTTTTTCCAATAATCTCTAAACGAAAAGAACCTTCAAAAAATAATGTTCAAAAGTACTTAACGAAACATCTTTATTTAAACATACAAACAAAGAATAGGTATCAAAAAAATTTGGTAGCATACATCTTTTTCAAGTGAGTGTTTAGATTACGGCTTTCTTTGGCAGGTTGAATGTAACAGTCTTGTTTTCCAGATATTGCAGGATTCCTTCTTCACCCCTGAAATAATGAAATAAATATTTTAAACTTCTTTTTCTATTTGGGTAACGAATTTTAGAGGTCAAATTTATCCAGTTACGGCGATTTAAATATAATTTAAAAGTCTTTACGACGTATCGGGATGATATTGAATTTATACTTTTTATTTTGGGGGCTATTAAGTTGCCATAGTTTAAATAAAGCAAAGCTGCCGATCTTATACATTTACGTTCTTTATATGAATTATTTTTGCATATTTAACTGCATTAAATATTACAAAAAATAATATGTACTTAGCAATTTACATTTTGCCCTAACATATCCTATTTTGTAACCAAGCAGCAATATTTTATAATGTCCAAAGGATTGTCCTTTTGTATATCTTATAAGAATATACTAACATTTCTCGTCCAATACCCGATTCTCGGAAACCACCGAAGGGAGTTTGTGGAGTGACGTGTTCGTATGTGTTGACCCTGGAATTGATAAACATCTAGTTATTTATTTTAAATACATAACTAGTTTTCGATATATTCTGTTTTATCACCACTATTGATACAATATCACAAACATACGTATTTTGTGAGTGTGACTTGGTTGAAATAAAGAAAGAGATCCTACAAAAATAATGATAAGAAGGCGCTTTAAAATGCAAAAATGGAAAATATATCCGAAAGGATAAAGTTAAAACCAAACAAGCGCCTCAATATTGTTGTATTTGGGTCTGATTATGAATATTCTAAAAAATCGCAACTCAATTTTGAAGGTCTTCATTCTAATTAGTTTCGTGGTTATCACTTCCTGATTCATATACGAGAATATTCTAATAACACGTTTTTCTTTTATTGAAATCCTATATGTACAGGTAATCATGATTTAATTTTTTTAAGCATCTAACAGTTTTGAAATGAAATGAAATGAAATGAAATGAAATGAAATGAAATGAAATTACTTTATTGTACGTAGGATTAAAAACTAATCTCTTATACATTGTCAAAAGCATAAAATAAAAAATAAAAAGATGTCACGGGACACCCCTACATTCATCAGCAATAGCCGTAGTAGACCGAGAGAAAAAGCTGGCGGAAAAAACTCTCGGCACTCTTTTCAAAATTATACAACAATAATTTATATTCATTAAAAATTTGTACAAACAGTGAACATATAAATTATTTTCTCGTACCTCCCCGCTCAACATCATTAAAGTTAAAAAATATTAAAATGCTAGTAAACTAATTGAGGAAACTTCCCGCGCCACAATTCGGAACCAGAGCAGACCGTTTCCCGAAGGCGGCACCTGATCACAAGTATGACGTGTGCTCCAGCCATCGTCCTACTCAACCATATTAGAGGGAGTTGGGCGACCCGTTGACACAACGCCACCGCCCCAGTAACTTTCGAGGCGAGCATGACTACTCTGGGCCAAACAAGGCACTAAGGAACCTCACAAAACAGCTAATTTATTGGAAACAATAAGTTAAAACAGAGAGAGGAGGAACGAGAAAACAGTACAGAAAAAAGTAAAATGAATAAATAAAAACAATAAAAGTACATACTTAAAGTTAAGTATCGTCAAGGTACATAAGGTAAAAAATATGATGCACGTACAATTACGTCAACCAATAAAACCTATAATCATAATAGATTTTTTGTACCTATAATCATAATAGAGAAATAGTTTTTACCAAACGCTTCCAGCCCTAACGTGTTTGATGAAGGCAAGTGCTTTGTTGACGTCATTGGTGACAATACCAGCTCCCAAGCCATAGTTGGAGTTGTTGGCACGATCCACCACCTCTTCGAAGGACTCAAACTTCAGGATGCTCTGAACCGGACCGAAAATCTGGAAAAATAATATCATGTAGCAAAAAAATATTTTTACCAAGTCAAGCTGCCTTCATCAGTGTAACAGGATATATTTTTATATACATATTTAACAAGCGACCCGCCTACGCTTCGCAATGGTGTAATTTTGGCCGACTTACTCACGAAACATTGATTTTTGGCTAACTTAAAAAAACTTTTTCCGATTGTTCTTTATTGACAAATTTAAATGAAAAAAATACCTAAAGGATGGTGAAAACCGCATTAAAATCCCTTAACTGGTTTAGGAGGAGTTAGTGGCGAGACATACAAACAGACTTGGAGTTATACTATGTAATGTAATGATAATAGTTTACCTCTTCCCTGGCAATTTTCATTTCATCTTGAACATCAGCGAAGACTGTTGGCTCGATGAAGTATCCTTTGTTACCGTGGCGGTTTCCACCGGCAATGCAACGGGCGCCAGATTGCTTGCCAATGTTAATGTAGCCCATAATTTTTTGGAATTGTTCATCATCAATCTGAAAAGTTAATAAAGTTCATGGAAAAAAACTTGAGGTCTCAGTTCCTTGTTGTTGGACTGTGATCAACCTATGTTTTCTTTCAATATTTATTATTAGGTGTATCGTTCAGTTAACAAATTTAATTTACCTGAGCTCCTTGGAGCACATCTTCATGAGGATTACCGACAGTCCTCTTTTTGGCGACTTCGGCGGCTGCCGCAACAAACTTATCATAAATACCAGACTGCACGTAAGTTCTTGTAGCAGCAACGCAGCATTGACCAGCGTTTGCGAAGGCCGCTCTGTGGGCGACTTCAGCAGCAAATTGCACTAAAAAAGACATATTTTTTATGATTAGGTACACTAATATTGATATTAGATGTTTTTATAGAATAAGGTATCTTACCATCAGCATCATTTAAGACCACTAACGGGCTCTTGCCACCAAGTTCGAGTGTCACACGTTTTAAGTTGACAGATGGGGCAGCTTTCATGATGATACGTCCAACCTAGAAATGCAATACGACATGTGAACAAAATATCTTAATGGATTATGTAGTTTTTTTAGGTTTCCGTACCCAAAGGGTAAAACGGGACCCTATTACTAAGCCTACGCTGTCTGTCTGTCTGTCTCCAGGCTGTTATCTTATAAACCGTGATAGCTAAAAATCAGAAATTTTCACAAATTATGTTTTTCTGTTGCTGCTATAACTAAAATTAAAAAATATATATATATATATATATATATATATATATATTAAGGGGGTCCCCATACAATAAGCGTGTTTTTTTTCATATTTTTTTGCTCAATGTTAAAAACAGGTAGTCGCTTTAAATTTTCACAGAATATTTACTTGTATATTACTTTTCAAAAATAATTATTAAATAACAAAGGGGGTAAATATTAAACATTAGGGGTCCATACAACAAACGTAATTTTTAAGCAATTTTTACTCGACCTTAATTAACAGGTTGAAAATGATAGTAGCCTTCGTGCGCGAGTCAGACTCGCACTTAGCCGTTTTTTTTAAAATACGATTATAGATCTTTTCAATGCTGGCTATTGTTGGCTTATTCGAGAATACTGCACTGAGTGATTCAGAGCAAATTGAGAGTTCTCAATTGAAGTGGACGATGTTACAAATAGTATTAGATCAACTACTTGATTGTCCAATTGACGTTGGTGCATCGACAATTTGCAGCATTTATTTAGTACATAAGAAAAGTTTGTGCAAAATATAGGTATTAATTTTTTAAACTTATATTTCTCATTTTGCAACAACATCGTTATCGTATCGCTAAAATACGATTAGAGCTAATATAAGTACTTATCTTCTTTTTTATAATAGTTTAAAGAACAAATATCTTAAACAACAACTTTCTGAAACATTTGTGTAATTGATTGCTTGGTACCTACACAAACTATTACATTATTGTTTTCTTTTTATTTCTTAATGGCACATTGTCTGTAATGAATCAATTCTATCTACGTGTCTGAGTAAGAAAACGACCAAAATACCTCAGTTGATCCAGTGAAAGCGACTTTATCAACATCTGGGTGGCTGGTGAGGGCGGCGCCAGCGGTGGGTCCATAACCAGGAATAACGTTCAGTACTCCTGCTGGTACTCCAGCTTCTTTGGCAAGCGCGGCCATGGCGAGTGCGGTCAGAGGAGTCTGCTCGGCAGGCTTGATAACCACAGTGCAACCTGAACACCAAAAAAAACGTTAGCTATTGCTCGTGTAGTATTTTACGCAAGAACCGGCTTTTATGTTAATTACAAATGGTTAAGAGCTATGAACTGTTTCATCTTACCAGCTGCCAAAGCAGGAGCGATTTTCCAGACAAACATGGGAATGGGGTAGTTCCACGGTAAGATTTGGCCACAAACTCCAACTGGCTCCTTCAGAGTCATCGTCAAAACTTCACCATCTACAAAACAGTTCAAGTATTACCGGTGCTCTATGTTCATAGAAAAAAATAAGGGACAGGGATTATAAAAGATGTTTACCAGCAGGGATTGTGTTTCCCAAGATCTTGTCAGCCTTGCCAGCGTAATACCTTACAACACCAGCGGCCCACAGAACTTCTCCGTAAGCCTGTTTGATTGGTTTGCCATTGTCTAAGGTCTCGAGTTCCGATAGATATTTGGCATCACGTTCCATGAATTCGGCGATTTTGTATAGAAGCCGACCTCTTTGCGAGGCGTCTAAGGTGCGCCATTCTGAATAGCGATGGAACGCTTTTTTGGCGGCAGCAACGGCAAGGTCAACATCGGCCTAGTAAACAAACAATTTAATATCGGGTGGATCTTTTTTATACCAATATGAATATAAATATGAAGTAAAAAACATCTCGTACCTTGTCCCCTTCGGCAACCTGAGTGATGACAGATTCATCTGCAGGATTGATGGTGGGGAAAGTCTTCTTGCTGACAGCATCCACCCACTCGTTGTTGATAAACAACTTTAAAATAAAGATGTCGTTTAATACGTATCTCTAGTAATCAGTAGATGGTTTGGAACCTTCCGGTATTAACATGTAATAATATCTTGAAGGTAACTACAACTAAAAATACATTAGTTTTTAAGTTCAGAATACGGTTTTGATGCCTTTTTTGTTCAGTCCAAAATTAATTTTAAGTAACTTGAATTGCTTTTGTCTGAAGGTGGGCGTTTTTGAGTGTGACACTGATATGCTAACTGAAAGATTTAGCATTGACAATTGTTGGAAAAGATACATATCACTGTTTATAAATATAGCCGAGTAGTTCATAAACATGTCTATTGTAAAGTGTTGTTTAAACGCGGATGTTGAGGCTAAAAAGTCAGTAGCAGACAATAGCGCTTCATGTTACGGAATGAAATTTGAGATTTGACACAACGGGCCACAAGATAGCATGGACGATATCTTTACAGCTGGTAACTCAATATGACAACGAAAACAACAGAAAATCAGGGGTTATTCACGAAATTATCTAGATTTGCCTACTTTTTACTAAAAACGTTTATAATTGTTGTCTCAAGTCTGAAGTTAATAACAGACATGTCTGTATATGTATCTATCATTTCGTAAATTAAAAACAAAATGATACCAGCAGATAATACCTTCAGATGTTAGGTAGGTACCTTACCTTAATCTTTTTACTATCTCTTGTTTGTATTGGAATTTAAAAACACGTTGCAGTACATTCACTGATGTCATGTTTTAAAATGATCCTCAAGAATGTCATGAAGTACAAACCTACTCGTTTTTTCTAGGAAGTAGGTATCGGTAGTTTAAATAACCATTTAAAATAAAAAACATTTTTTTCTGTCAGCATGACATTTATAAAGTAACTGTACAAAAAATCTTTCAATTTAAGAAATTGTATCTCTGACATTTTTTACTAAAATGAATTATAATATCAACTACTTATAGTATCATGGAAAGGAAATGAAATTTAAAATAACATAATTGCAAGTCACACTTACATGTAAAATTTGTTATCGCGTATTGATAATGATATTTATTTAACCAACTAGTTTTAATTTGTAGGAATGTCAAACCGAAATGATTAATTTTGTCGGTAACGTGTTGTTTAGTTTATTACCTTAGTACACTTTTCCTGAAGTTTCATTTCTTAAATATGTTTATTGTTGAAGTTCAGTTAAATCATACGATTTGATTAGATAAGTAGATAAAATAACTTTGTTTACTGTTTGTGACCAAGCCTCTAAGAATAGCTATATTTCCGCGATAACTGCCGGCTTCTTACCTTATTGTTTTTATTGATATACCTATACAACATATGAATTGTATCATGCAAATGTTTTATAAAAATGTACAAATAAATATGAGTCTTACCTTGTTGTATTTAACGTCTACTTTAGCCATGTTGTTGCTTGATATATGGACACGTCCGCTTGGCACCGCTGAGCCCTAACGTATGCCTACGATTTTGCCGCCTGATTGAATTTTGAATACAGCAGACTGAACAAATAAAGACCAACGCACACGATTCTATTTAGAGACAAACGTACAGTTTAGTGTGTGGGGTTCTGTATGAATTATGCATTTGTTTAGAGTACATGGCGTTGTAGGTATTATCAATGGGTATTCTAGAATCATACGGATTATGTGATCTCGGTATAGACGGATAGATTAGTGTTATTATTATTCAAATCGATTCAAGTAAACATCTACGAGTGCAGTAGATATAGAAAAAGTATGGTTTACAATTAAAAGAAACAATAAAGAAAGAGTCCTATTTGATAAGAAAATAATAATAACTACCTATAATAAAATCGGCTTATTGGTTTCAAAGCAACCATGCCCAGTCAGATTCAACAAAGACTCATACATAAAACTTATTGCTATATTATTATTGCCTTCTACAAAAGTTTATTATTCATAATGCATAAAACATGTTACAAAAGGATACCTAATTTATGAATAAAACACAGTGTCTGTATTTTTGGAGTTAATTAAATATAGCCTGAAAATATCGTGACGATTGTACCTAAGTACTTATTTATATTTTGGTCAAAATCATTCTTGCTTCATGTCTGTAGGCATAAAAATAAATTATACCTATCTATAATTAATAGATGAAAATATCCTAGTAAGTACAATTAATATCAATTTCGAAGTATCTGTCAATTTTTTTTAAATGTAGCCCTAATGATAAATTATTTACAAAATCTCAAGATTCTACAGTTCCGGGCCTTGGATTATTTTACTAAATTAAAAAAAACTTCGAGAAACCTCATACTTTGTTTTTAATAGAATGCTTGATACTTGATACTGTTTACAATTCATACTGCACATTAATAAGTAGTCACTTAAGAGCAGTAGCAGTTATATAACCTAGTGAAGTACCCTTTTACTGACTTAATACAATGACATGTAGATCACTAGATAAGAACATAATTTTCATTTAGTCATACGTGAAAATCATCTTTTATTTCATATAGAAAATAAAGATAAAGATAGTATTAAGCATGTATGATAGATACGAGGAGGTACATCCTGTGATACTGATCTAGCTATTTGATTCATGGTTTGATTTAATAACCATTCAATAGTAATCCATTTGACGTGTAAAAAGTTTTATAAAATTTTAAGAGAGAGGGAAACATCAATTGATTTTCAAATTACTCAAAAATCTGTTCCATTCCATATTCATTCTTCTTTTTAACAGGTGTAAAAAGACCTCTTCCGAAGCCTGAAACCATGTATTCTTGGGCTTCAATAGTAAATAAATTCATTAACAGTATACCCAGAAAACTCAATTTAAAAAAGTTATTAGGGATTGAAAAGTCATATTTGCCGCTTGAGATCATCGCTCACACATCAACTGTTGGTTAAGGTGCGATTATTTACATTGATAATTAAATTAAAACACTATTTAATTAGAAATCATCGCAAAATCTGATAGTGTAAATGTAATTATATACAATTACGTAAAAAAAAATTTTTTTTTGGTCAAAACGCAATAAGAACCCCTCTAGCAAAACCCAGTTTTCGTTTTCGGAAGCTGTTTATCACACCCTGTATAATTGTACCAACATTCTGCAACAACATATACATTTCCAGGTCTTGACCCAGCCAGACCTCTGGTCACGCAGTTCGGTTCCAGCATCTACAGGCTGAGTCGAGAGGACGCGCACATAGTCCAGGTGCTGCACACCAACGCTGGATTCCTGGGAGAGGCTGGGCAGGTCGGCCACGCTGACTTCTGCATCAATGGGGGGAGGCTGCAGCCAGGGTGCACTGGACATTTCATGAGTAAGTGACTTCTGCGTAAATGGAAGGAGGCTACAGCCAGGGTGTACTGGACATTTTATGAGTAAGTTGGATATGGGTTTTGATGTTATTAGGTGGTGAATGGGCCTTCATTTGTGGTTGCTTCTGCAGCATAATGCCAAAAAAACTAAACCACTTTGACACATGAACTGCTTGATTAGGCAATATAAGAAATAGACAATAATAGTGGCCGCCCGCGACTCCGTTCGCGTCAAAGTCGGTTTCTCGTGGGAATTAGAAGTTTTCCCGCGGTAAAAAGTACCCTATATGTTATTCTGATGTATAACCTATATTACTGTAAAGTTTCATCAAAATCCATCCAGTAGTTTTTACGTGAAAGAATAACAAACATCATCCATCCATACTCACAAACTTTCACGTTTATAATATTAGTAAGATAATGCTAAACACAGTGCCCTAGGTATGTAAATCATAATACGCTAGAACGAAACGGTTTTTTACATACATAAGTATTTAAAGGTATCATGTAAATGAAAAATGTAGGTTACTTATGGATATATTTGCTCATTATTATAATTATGTGACATAGAAAAAAAAATTTTGAAACTTTACTTTTGTAATCGTGATTATAGTTTGAGATAAAACAAAGAGTGGTATAACTAGTCATACTGAGGCAGTAGTTTCCGTTTACAATTTTGAACTGAGCGAATACTTAGACTTTCATATCAGTAAATGATACGTACCTACATAGGTACTAATGTAGATAATTAACATTATTTATCTTTGACGATCTTGTTCAGATAGGTAGTCTTTTTGTTGAATCGTTTTATAGATTTATTATGACCTTCATTATAGAGTGCACTTCAATAGTGATAGTGCCATAAGCGTAAACCATCATTTCAAAACATAGATAACTCCGAGTTTAAGTTAAATATGATAATTTTAATTACACAATGTTTTAAAATATTACATAGATTAGTTAAATTTACCTACAAAATAGCTGTAGCTTCCAAACACTCAGGTTGATAGAATTATCATTTAAAAATAATTAAGCGAACTTAGGTAAACATTTTTAAGAAATCTTTGTTATTAACTTCCAATACCTACTTACCTAAAAACTAAAAATTATAAACTTTGTAAATATATGGTAAAAAAACACTTTATAGAAAGAATATAATGTACCTAGGCGACGAACGCGCACTTATAAAAACCTTACAGGTTTCAAGTGCGAAAAAATGTAATTTATATGTATATTTCTTTGTATGTATTGAGTAAAGGTATTTAAAAAAAACCTATATTTGATTTTGTTAGGTGTTGGAACTACATCATTGTGACAAATACGGTGTACCCGTGACCACGGCATTGGTAAAAATGTCGAAACGTCGAAAAATCTAAATAAATTAATAAACGCATAAAAACCCGTTAAAATGAGTTTAATTTCAAGTAAAAATGGTTTATATTTTATTTTTATTTCCAGCGTCCTTACATAAAATCGCTTAGTCATGATTAGACTGATACACTGTCTTACAAAGATAGTAGATAACTGTGTTTATCTAAGCACAGTATGCATATTACTTCCTTTGTTAGTATACCTATAACTACATATCTACACGATGATTCTTAAGTGGCTTTCGAACAGCAGCAAATAAAAGCCCAACAATATTTTTCAAAAAAATCTGTAGATGTGATTTGCCCTATTTTTTTTAGTTGAAACATGATATCGGCAGTATATCAATTCCAAAATTATTTTCTTGCCGCAAACGCAGTTGAATAATTGGTTTCCTCAAACTTAACTTCCATTCAATAACTGTTCGTATATTTTTGCGACTTGACCTTAAATAGTTCATTTCAATTTGTATTTGACAGACTCATACCTTTATAATAACACCTAAATCGAAAGTCACAAAGATCATCGTTTACCTACTACAGAGCTTCTCATCCTCAGGGGTGGCTCGCTGCAGCCATTTCATGAGTAGCTGCTACTTCGCGGCCAGCATCAGGCGCGAGATCCGAATGGTGGGGGTTCCTTGCGACACCTCGTGCCCGAAGCAGGGGCGCTGGGGCCTGCGCATGGACCGCAAAGCTGTCAGATTGGGAGAGGAAACACCTGATGCGTAAGTTTAGTTTACCTTAGGTCCAGTGTGCGTCGGGCATTATCTGGGTAACATTCTCTTACCTTCTGAGAATACAAGTGCTTCGTCATCGTTCATGTTTTAATTTTGATGTAATGGTAGGTAATGTAAGTTCAATTTTGAGGAATTATATATCTTTATTTTAAAATAGTAATATATCTATGTGATATATATTTAAGGACGTCATTTTAGTGTCATTGTCGCGACGCAAGATAATAACTATATACCGTGCTTATAACGTGCGAAAACTAAACTACAGAACACCTAAGATTTTCAAATTGACTAACAGTTGCATTAATGTACCTACATTTAGCTTTGTCGAGCTTGGGGACTTTAGATGTTCGGTCTTGGCGTCAGTAAAAATTGCTTTGTCTATTCTATCTTTTGAACCAGAATACAATAACCGAATTAGCGGTAGAAATAAGCTGGACGGTAGTACCAACGTAGACTTTGCCCAAATCCATTCCATTTGTAAGCTCAGAATATACCTAAGAGTAAGTTAAATACATATTTTTTAGTCGTTAAAATTTACTAACGTTTGGGGGAAACGTGCAAGAGAATAAAAGAATTGAAACTGTTTTCAGCTTTATATTTAAAGCATAAGATTGAGTTTAATGTTATGTGCTCACAGTCCGAGCACGAAAATATGACAGTGTCTGGAAGGAAGCTGTCAATATACCACTGCTTCCTCTTTAGAATCTATTTAAATAATATAAACTAAACAGCTGCCTGTATTCAAGTAATAAGTATCCTACATAGTGCTTATGCACATTACAAATTTGATATTTACCTCTAGATAGTTATTTTGACGTCTTTTGTTCCAGATCTCGAGGAATGTACTGCGTTTCTTTGGACCACCAAGAGAACTGTCCTTTTGATTAAACTAAGCAAAATTTTGGTAGTAATAAGTTTTTAGTTTTGCATTTTGTAAATATCTGATTTATTTTATAGACTAAAACATCTATGGTTGCGATTCAATTTAACAAATACTCATTACTTGTAATAATTTATTGTATTCTTAGAAATATTTTCTCCCAGCAAATTAAGTTACCGACTTGACTTGACTTAAGTATGTAAGTATAGTTTGATAACAGAAATCAAACTTGATTAGCTAATAATGAAATATTGGGAAGCTATTTTAACATTATTTAAATGTGTCAAAATAAAGTATTTGGAAGTGTTTTTTTGGGAAGTTTTGACAATCAATTGACTATTCCGTCAACTACAGATTTTGCATATTTTTTTGTCCTTGTCAATTCAATCGAATATTTTAATGAATAATTGAATTTAACCATCTACTTCTCTTTTTATTTACCCGAAGGCTAGAATAAAAAAATACGAATATTGTTGTTTTTTTTTTTAAATTATTATATTAACGTGGTATTTCACACTGTTGATAGTATTGCATAGTACCACTTTTATAACATAAGGAAAATCCCATAATAATATTTGTAGAAAATGTCATCAAATTTATTTTGGTTTGCATAATAAGAATAATTTCTCTATTTATTAACTGCATTACAAAAACTATCTCTTCTAATTTTCACTTGTATGCTGAT
Organism: Emmelina monodactyla; assembly: GCA_916618145.1. Taxonomy (NCBI): domain Eukaryota; kingdom Metazoa; phylum Arthropoda; class Insecta; order Lepidoptera; family Pterophoridae; genus Emmelina; species Emmelina monodactyla. Next base: position 3,948,925 of record OU745300.1, read on the forward strand.
GACTTGCAGCTGTACCGCCATTTTCCAGCCGCAGATGCCGCTTCTGCGTTCACCATGTTAAATTCTGACATGTCTATTATAAGCGATAGGACAAAGTCCTTCGGCGTTCGAATTAACCCTCACAAGTCCAAAGCTATAGTGGTAGGTAACAAATACTTCTGTGACAGTCTAGACTTATGTTCCTTACCTATTTTATCCATTGACGGGGTTCCTATCACTATAACTGACAAGGTAGATAATCTAGGCGTCATGCTACAGTCAAACCTCTCTTGGTGTGCGCATGTGAACGAGGTGAGTCGCAAGGTACACCATTCCTTTCACGCGTTAAGGTGTCTCCAGGGTTATCTGCCCTTTCAAACTAAAGTTTGTCTGGCACAAAGTCTTATCCATCCTATAATAGACTACGGAGATTCTGTTTACTCAGATATAACTGAAGAGTTACTGAATAAGTTAGAACGTATTCTTAATCTCAGCATACGTTTTATCTTCGGACTACGAAAGTACGATCAGGTATCTGAATTTAGAAAGAAACTCGGCTGGCTCCCTATTAGGTTTCGTAGAAACTTGCGTATCCTTTGCCTTCTGTTCAATGTCCTTAATAATCCATGTTCCCCTTCCTACCTATCCCAACGATTCTCTTTGGCTCACTCTCTGGATGAACCTTGCAGATCCAATCTCCGTACCTTACTGCTGACACCCTCGCATAAAACAGACTTCTACTCATACTCGTTCACGGTTCATGCAGTCAGGCTATGGAATCAGCTTCCATATGAAATTCGCGAGTCCAGAACTATATCCCTCTTCAAAAGACGAGTTAAGGTGTACTACTTTTCACTCAGTTAGAATTATTGTTGTCATTTTATATTTATATATGTATACAGGGTCTGTCGTAATGAATGGATAACCCGTTACCTACAGTTGAGCCGGATGTGAGGCTATAAGAAAATGGTGTCTTCTTGCCAGGGTTGTCAACCATAAGAAAATGGCGTAGACTTTTAAACTTTTTTATAAATTTCGCTATTTTTTTCATTTATTCCGTTGCCATTTCTTCAAATTTTGATGTATTTGTATAATTCTTTTAGTATTATACTGCTTAAGACGTGTATTATGTAATTTAAATACAATTTTAGGTGTTATTCACGTTGAACATTATCAAAATACTCATTTTAAGAAAAATATTTCCAATTTTTTTTCTTTATGTCAACTTTTGATCATCTCCTGTGGAAAAAAAAAGTATGACGTTATAGCTGCCCATGATCTCAATAAATTGTCTAGTATGTGTAGATTCTAAAAAGGTATAACGATGTGTACTTTACAAGCAACATTAAGTTACAGGAGCGAGAACACTAATCAAGGTCGGAATTTTTATTTTTCATGTTATGTTATAAATGGTTGTAAAACTTCGTCATAATGATTTTATTCTATCAAGATACTTTGCACAAACACTATCGGGCCACTAATAGGATATTCAGAAGAAAACCCGGTTGTTTTTGGGAAAAAAATAACATTACTCCACGATAATAATGTAATGAAAATGTACAAATGAAAATTGTTGTGCTCTAATAGTTACATGCGACAAACATGTTGCGACAAGTTTATTCGAATTTGAAACGGATTTTAAAAATCGAACAAAGACCGCATTACAAAGAAAAGTGAAAAAAATTAGAAGGAAATCGTCCTTCTATAAATGCATTGTGCACTCTAATGAACACACGGTAATCAGGATGTCGCACATTTGGATATCTTACACGATAAACACTAGCAGCTCTATTGTTGCTGCCATTACATACACCGTAAATGTAATGCATGTCCGCGTATTCGGCCGGCGTGTACTGTTGCGGCATGATACACAAACTACACAAAAACTTTTCCAAAACAACAAGTTCAATCGATAGCACAACACAATGTCCGTAAATGTGAGCAAAGTCATCAGTATCACCACGTTATCAAGTCCAAATCACAAGGAAAATTATAGACAAATATTAGAAAGCAGTAACAAATTGACGAAAATAGTGGCCCCGATTCTCAAAACACTCTCTAAAACTAAATTAAAAATATCGCTGTCACTTTCTCATGCTTCGTATTAGAACAAGACAGGTACATTGGTCTCACTAAATTTAGTCCACATCATTGTGAAATTGAACGAAATGCGCTGAGGACTAGCCTAAAATTGCCTTCGCCGTGTCGTATTGCACATACATTTTAGTTTGACAGGACTAAAATGATTACCTGTCTCTGTCTTATTGATGTGTAAGTGACAGCGATAGTTTTAGTTTAGTTTAGAGAGTGTTTTCAGAATCGGGGCCAATGTGAACAAAAGGACATGCGATGGTCAAAATCACACTGATGTGATGAGTACCCTTTTCTTTGTAATGCGGTCTTGTTCGATTTTTAAAATCCGTTTTAATTTCGAATAAACTTGTCGCAACATGTTTGTCGCATGTAACTATTAGAGCACAACAATTTTCATTTGTACATTTTCATTACATTATTATCGTGGAGTAATGTTATTTTTTTCCCAAAAACAACCGGGTTTTCTTCTGAATATCCTATTAGTGGCCCGATAGTGTTTGTGCAAAGTATCTTGATAGAATAAAATCATTATGACGAAGTTTTACAACCATTTATAACATAACATGAAAAATAAAAATTCCGACCTTGATTAGTGTTCTCGCTCCTGTAACTTAATGTTGCTTGTAAAGTACACATTGTTATACCTTTTTAGAATCTACACATACTAGACAATTTATTGAGATCATGGGCAGCTATAACGTCATACTTTTTTTTTCCACAGGAGATGATCAAAAGTTGACATAAAGAAAAAAAATTGGAAATATTTTTCTTAAAATGAGTATTTTGATAATGTTCAACGTGAATAACACCTAAAATTGTATTTAAATTACATAATACACGTCTTAAGCAGTATAATACTAAAAGAATTATACAAATACATCAAAATTTGAAGAAATGGCAACGGAATAAATGAAAAAAATAGCGAAATTTATAAAAAAGTTTAAAAGTCTACGCCATTTTCTTATGGTTGACAACCCTGGCAAGAAGACACCATTTTCTTATAGCCTCACATCCGGATCAACTGTAGGTAACGGGTTATCCATTCATTACGACAGACCCTGTATATTATATTTTGTATGTATTATATATACTTGTATTTATTTTATGTATTTTTCTTTTTGTTAACAATAAATACTCAAATATTATTTCTGATTATATTTTACTTGCACAATGAATTGCTTTCTGCATCCAACTCTCCAGTCATCGGTCAGCTGGAAGAAATTTCATCCTGAAATAAGCTGTACCTTTGTACAAAAATTTTGCTATTACCATTTTTATTATGTATTTTGTATGTGCAAAAACTGTAAATAAATAAATAAATAAATAAGATGTTAACCCGGTTATCAAATCCATAAAAACACACTAAAGAACAAAAGCTTTCAGTTACTCTTTGCGTTTAGGAGAGATGGACACATCGAGGTTACAGCAGGCAAAGTTGCAGGTACTGCTGAAAAATGTCGACTTGAAAGTAAAGTCGCCAAACACGAACTCCTTAGCAAAGTACTTTTCAGCGATTTCCACGATGTCGATGTTGTATTCGAAGGTTCCCTGCAAAAAACAAGGGTTTAATGTTGAAAGATTCATAACACACATTAAAGATTCCAAAGTACAGAGTCACAACAGATTGTATTGAGATATTTTGCAAGGGGTATTTTTTTCTTATCAAAAATGTGTAATTTTTACAATATTGTATTTTTTGCCGACTTGTTCACAAAACAATGAATTTTGAACCTAAAAAACATATCAAAAGTGTTTGTATTAAACAAATTTTTTGGTAAAATTACCTTCAAGATGGCAAATTCACATTAAAATTGAGTGGTTGAGGAGTTAGCGGACAAACATACTAGACACAATTAGCGACTTGGATTGATATTCAATGGTCACTGAGATTTAATTCATCATAGGAATTTAAATTGTCATTTGCTAAAGACAAAGACAAAGACAGAGACAGAGACAGAGACAGAGACAGAGACAGAGACAGAGACAGAGACAGAGACAGAGACAGAGACAGAGACAGAGACAGAGACAGAGACAGAGACAGAGACAGAGACAGAGACAGAGACAGAGACAGAGACAGAGACAGAGACAGAGACAGAGACAGAGACAGAGACAGAGACAGAGACAGAGACAGAGACAGAGACAGAGACAGAGACAGAGACAGAGACAGAGACAGAGACAGAGACAGAGACAAAGATTATAAATATTTGCACATTGTCGCCTGTGGCCATCCATGTGCTTATTTAGGCTGGTGTTAAAAAAAAAACTCACTGAAGTCACCTATGATCCAGGTGAATACATCTCAGGTGATCATTGGACACCAAATTAATTTTAGATAACTACCTACGTAATATTAAAAAATTAACCAGCAAAGTCTGAGCCTGAACTTGCGGCTGGTGGTGGCGACATGGTTACTTATAATCTTTTTTTTGATGATGTATATTATTCCCTGATTTTTTAATTTGCTTCATGACAAACCTCCAGGGAAAATGGTCGGAACGCTTGTGAAGGGTTACTTTTACCATTTGATAGCGATGACTTAAAAAGTTTCATGTTTAAATAGTTACTGATTAATACCTACTGATTCAAATAGTTACTCATACGGATTTTAACCTTATTTAGTGGGAATTTTATGTTACTTACCACAGGAATAGTGCACTTTTCTGAAATATTGAGAAACTTCTGGAATATCGGCTTGAGGAAAAGATGACTGCAGGGGTTATCCATGTGCAGTCTAAGGAATGGTATGCGATGGTTTAACACTGCTATTTTACTCTGAAATAAATAAGAGATAAAATTTGGAGAGAAAACTATATGACGGGAACATTATGGTTTATTTTATCATCAGTTATGTGCATGTTCTTGTTGACGGGAGGTCTCTTATCATTTGTGATATGTATGGGTCAACTTAAATATCTCTTTCTGACCCCACTTTAAAATGTATGTAGGAACCAAACAACTAAGATCATCTATTATTTGAAACTAGTGGCCGCCCGCGACTCCGTTCGCGTGGGAGTCGGTTGCCCGTGGGAATGAGGAGTTTTCCCGCGGTAAAAAGTACCCTTTGTGTTATTCTGATGTATAACCTATATTACTGTAAAGTTTCATCCAAATTCCTCCAGTAGTTTTACGAGAAAGAGTAACAAACATCCATACATCCATACTCACAAACTTTGACGTTTATAATATTAGTAGGATGGTGGAGCTTACAATGCATCAAATGCAGATTCGCAAAATCTGAATAAGTACTCGTAAGTAAGTACCGACTATGATTTATTTATTTGTTGCTTAAAAAGCTTTAAGGCGACATTTTCAATATCAATGTAACTATAAGCAAGATGTGTTGTCTTCTATAACTTCATTACTCGTAGAAGTCATTCACCGTGTTTTAAATCAATATCATATACACCGGATACAACTTGATCAATAAACACAATATTTCGATGACAACGGTATGATTCAACTTACGTTGGTGAGTATGACTGGTTCATGCGTTTCGACGTGGAATTTCATGACTCGGTTGCGTTCAAGCTGAAGATCGATGGTAGTACAGTTCTTTACTTTTGGCCCTTTACAGAGAACGGCCTCAGTCACATTCAAATTGAATTTTCCCTAAAACATAATGCAAATAAGTGTTAACAAGTCGTTCTTTTAAATACGGTATTATGGCATTGTAGCTGATTTAGAAAAATATTTATATAACCGATATTCTAAATTGGCTAAAAAGTATTTTTTTTATCCATTTAATTTTTGATCTATTTTCGGCTCATAAAAAATATAAAGTTGTTTTTAAAGTAATTGTGGTGGAAAGGATGATAAAAGTTAATGCTCATCTATATTCGTAGTGAGAAATTAGTTATTGCAAAACCACAAAGGCAGCTATAGATAATATGTTTATTAAGTATTACTACTTACGTATTCTTTCCCAAATCCTTTAGATAATATTAAGCCAAATCCAATACAGTAAAACAGTTTCAATAACCGACTAATCATATTGTTACATTCAACAAGCCGTTTGTTGATACTGAGTATATGGAATCATGGTTAATGGTAATGAGGTTTTGATTAATATTATTAGGGATTCTAAAGGTTGTTTTACAATAAAATAAAAAACATCAAAAAATACTTACAAAAAGGTTAACTCAGATGAATATTATCAAAAGTGCAACCTCCATTAACTCTTAAATGGAAGCTGAAGGAAACTATACCTATAATTAATATGAATTAAATTCAGATTCATTATGTTAGCAAGAAAGTAAAGTTATTTTTTTTATAATTATTATATACATATAAATAGCTGCTATATTTAAAAATAATTATAATATTTCTTATAATTATGATTTTACGCGGCTCCGGCCAAGTTATTAAAGGTTAGCAAAGATAATCTTTTTTTGTGGACACGGGTTAACAGTTTCATAAATTGAAACTTACTTGGTTAAAAAGTTGATATGTTGATAAGTTGACCACCATTATGGGATTTTCCATAATATTTTTATTCCTTGATGCAGATTTACTGTCATATATTTAACTAGTGGCCGCCCGCGACTCCATCGCGTGGAAGTCGGTTTCCCGTGAGAATAATAAGTTTTCCCGCGGTAAAAAGTACCCTATATGTTATTCTGATGTATAACCTATATTACTGTAAAGTTTCATCAAAATCCGTCCGGTAGTTTTTACGTAAAAGAGTTACAAACATCCATACATCCATACTCACAAACTTCCACATTTATAATATTAGTAGGATTTACTTGACTCTATAAACGGTCAAACGATGAATATTTTATATTGAGTTCGATTTATCCTTGCATTAAAGCTAATGTGAAAAAAGAAAACCTTTATTATGATATAATTACGCATAGCTTAAAATATTATGAACGTAAGCCTTTGAGGCTTTGCTAGTAAAAAAAGAAAGTAAAATGTTGCAAAGCAAAAATATATGACAACTATGTCATGACATGAACTGATAACAACTAAATAAATAGATCTTGACTTTTAAACCATAACAATAAAGTTTGGAAACTAAATTTGAAATCATGGCAGTCCCTAAGTGGTACATCCGGCTAATTTTCAAGATTTTAACGCTTAGTTCCATGATAGGGGCTGCAAGTCTATGGATTACATCAGGGATCGACAGTCGGCCGAAACAAAGAGATGAGCAGACGATAGTTGCAGGAGCTATTTGGAGTCAGATCCTGATTCCTTTAGCAATGATTATATCAACAGTTACAGATGATAAAATAGACGTTTTTATACACACATTTTTTTTGGTGTTTGGAGCCCTTCTGTTGCTGTTCACCGGGACATCTTTGGTAAGAAATTGTGATACCGTTGTCTCATTCAGCCAGACTGATTAGGAAAAAAGTATCACGGGAAAAGTTTCCTTTCGAAAGGCTAAACTTTCCCCCTGTATTATACCGAGTCATTTCTCTAGAAACAATAATTTGGTCAGGATTGGGTGATGATGGCAAAAGCTACTGTGTTGAGTAAATTTTTGCAATTCACGAAATGTGCTATCTTCTTTTCCCACGGTTACCCATTGCCCAAGGTTTCTCTATTATGACTTCTATTCAGTGTATTTATTTTCAATTTAACTAGTGCAATATTGGTATTTCAGATATTTTTTGAACTAAGGAGATCAAGACCCACCAAGCCCATTCGATCCAGTGTGATTGTGGATGATCCGACCCCTACGCCCCGCTGGTTCAAATCAGATTTCATGACTTCATATTTTGGTATTGCAATGTTTTGTCTTGCTGCTACCATATTTACAGTCATTGATCTCATTATATTGCTTGCTTAAATCTTTTAAAGTTTTATTTCATTTGCGCCTTAACATAAAGATTCGCAATTAAGTCGATATATACTTATATACAATGCACGGGAATAGTTTTTGCGTCCTCACACCTGTAGTGCGTTTTTAACTTTTATTCGGCTTACTCTAAACAGCCTATATTTTTTACTTGCTATATGCCAACAAGTAATTATTCTCTTCCCAGAGACTAGTACTTAGTAGACTTTATCTAGATGTTCAGACTCTTTTTCTTTACTTGTAGGATCATTTTGCCTTAGCAATTGTAACAGACATGATGTAAGTATAAACGTGGCAAGCTTGGCCGAAATCTTTATCACTTGAAACACAAAAACTAATCCAAAAGCGGGCTGACTTTGTTTAGGTTTTGCAACAAACTGTCTTATCGTCTTACGTTCGCCAAAATAAGCTCCTTCGGCGACACAATCTAAATAAATAGCAATAATCTTGGTCTAGAGTTTCATGGGAGCCCCCTATTTTGGCATAATATACTTTTTCAATTTTTTCCTTAGTTAGTAAAAGTAAAGTACTTAATACTATAAAGGTATATGAGTATGATAAAAACAGCGTGTAAAGTAGCTATCCTATAGTACAGGGTGGATAGATGAACACGCATTTCCGATTATCCACCTTAGGGTGGCAGCCCCGGATCTTCAATTTTTTTTAGGCGGGGCAAAATCTGAAATATGCCGCCCCAAACCACTTTTTTTTAATTTATTTTAACATCTTTATAATTTCAGTTATCAGATGTCCACTAACAAATAGGCTTTCCGGAAATAATGCATCATTTGCTGTTCTTTCCGTGTTATGCTTATTTATTTAGATATGTATAGATATGAACGCGTAGAATATACAGGGTGTTTGCTGGGTGAGAAGCCAATGAAGAAAATGGTGGATAGGCGAGGCTATTAGCTATTTACTTCTACTGATTAAATTGCATTTTGGTTCATGTTTAAGAATTTACAATACTTTTAAGATTTTTCTCACCACAAAAATAATTTTAATTTAAAGCCTAATACTGTCTTATTCAGATGCAATCATAAATTTATGTCAATCACCTCGCTCGTTCATTTAAAAAATGAAATAACTCAAAAACTCAAGTTGTTGGGAAAACGCATTCAAAGTTGGAGATAATTGTATGGACAACTTTGAATCGTCATAAAATAACAATTAGATGGTTTTTGTTTATTTTATAAATAGGTATAGGTAGGATAGTTAATTCACTTTACGAATATTATTACCATTTACAATCTCACAAAAAGTTTATGAAAAACTTCGTTGAACCAGTGGGAAAAAAATGTAATGTCAACTTTTCTATGAAAAAAAAAATACGAGTTTGAAAATTTCATTTGCTTTTAAAAACTTCTTCAGTTAATACACTTTATATCGATACTAGTGGCCGCCCGCGACTCCGTTCGCGTGGAAGTCGGTTTCCCGTGGGAATGAGATGTTTTCCCGCGGTAAAAAGTACCCTATGTGTTATTCTGATGTATAACCTACATTATTGCAAAGTTTCATCCAAATCTATCCAGTAGTTTTTACGTGAAAGAGTAACAAACATCCATCCATCCATACATCCTCACAAACTTTCACATTTATAATATTAGTAGGATGCTACATGTAACATTAACAATTAGAAATCTCGACAAAAATGGTAAGTTAGTCCCCAAAGACGACTGATAAGGAAGGTACAAATCCGTTCAACTACCTGTGTAAAAACTTCTGTCTCATTCTAACAAATCTTTAACAATTATGCTGTCTCATTTGACTCTTCCTTCACTTTTCCTGCCTCAAATAGAAGAGAATTAAGGATTCCTGCTATCTCACACGTTTAACTCCGGCCCGCGCAGATTTTAGGTGACCTACACTTTTCGACAGTTGGAGTAAGATGTCGCTTGAAAATAATCGTGTCATCTATCCGGCTTGCGTTCATCCAGTCATGACCAACGGTAGCGTGGTTTTTACGCATGCAAGCAAATCTCATCTGGTAGTGGAAGCCGCAGAATATTATGCTATTTGCGACCTTTGCAAGAGACGACCGAAAAATGGACTCGAACGTTAAAAAATTACTGTCGGGAACAATCTGCTTCCTCCAGCTCGCGCCCGCTACCGACCCCGTGGTCACGATTGTGGTAACAGCCTTAAGTTTTCCCTATAAATACACCTCTCAAATCAGCAAGTGCGGCATTCAACAATTGGTTACATCGCCTATCAGATCCGACTCCCGTCGGGTTTCTTGCTGGCTTCTTAAAGAGAGGCTCCTAAAGGAAACAGTGTATTGAAAATGATCGCGACGCACTGAGGACCGTACCCAACAAGGTGGCCGTAGTAGTTCGGTGAAGCTGTAAAGTTTTCATTTGGGCCAACAGCAGTCGTTACTCAGAAAATTAAATATTTTTTTTATACATAAGAATAGCAAATAAGAGTAATGTTGCATGGTCACAAAATAGATATAACAATAGGCATAGATTTTTTAGAATGAGACAAAACTCTTACCTACATAGGTAGTTGAAGGGGTTTCGTACCTTCCTTACCAGGCGTCTTTGAGGACTAACCTACTATTTTTTGTTAAGATTTCTTACTATTTATGTTACATTTAGCATATCGATATAAAGTATTTTAACTGTAAAAGTTTTTAAAAGCAAATGAAGTTTTCAAACTCCTAAACTTTTTAATTTTTTTCATAGCAAAGTTGACATAAAAAACCCCCACTGGTTCAACGAAGTTTATGAACCTACTGTAACTTTTTGTGAGATGATTGGTATAGATTAATGATTGCATCTGAACAAGACAGTATTAGGCTTTAAATTAAAATTAATTTGGTTTGGTCCGAAAGTAAATAAAAAAATATTTGACTTTTCATGAAAAAATCGTGATTTTTTTAAGGAAAACCTTAAAAGTATTGTAAATTCTTAAGCTTGAACCAAAATGCAATTGAATAAGTGCTACTCACCCACCAAACACCCTGTATATTTTACACACAGCACAGGATAGGATTTAAAATAAAAAATATATGTACCTATAGTAAAAATAAAAATAAAATAGGTGTATTCAATTGCAATTATTATGAATTAAATTTAAAATTTACTTTTCGAGCTTTTTGTTCAGCCAAATAATCGATGACCTTGTCATAATTTGCGTTCCTGCGCGCGAACTGATGCGCATTTTGAAATACGCCTAGAGAGGCGCTTCACGAATAATATGTCACATGGTCCGTGTGCTGTCGCTAAGTATCGGTCAAGTTGATATGGCAACAGTAAAATAAGAGTGAAAGTTCTGTAATTTAACTTTTATTTATTTTGTGGGCAAAGTTAGGTAGGTATTATGAGTTGATATTTTTTTGTTAATAATGAATTTGGCCGCCCCTGAACTTGCCGCCCGGGGCAGGGGCCCCGGCTTGCCCCCCCCCCTAGATCCGGCTCTGTAGGGTGGCTGTTTCAGGGTGGATAAACGAAATAAGCCCATTTTCATCGTTTATTTGTATCGTTGTAGATTTATATTGTTAGTACGTACCCATTATATTAAATGTTGACTTTTCTGCTGTTAGGTTTCTTTTGAGTCTTTCTAAGTAACTTGAAACAATTACCACAGGAAGTGTCTATAGTCTATACCCAGCACATTGTTTTGATTAACAGTTATTATAACTAACTTTTATCAAAGGTGGTGTGTTATGCATACCATACTATATTTGGGTAATGAGTTTGTTAAAAGTACCTAATGATCATCATCATCAATTAAGCCATGAGCAGTCTGCTATTAGATGTAGGTAGGCTTTCTCAATAGACTTATAGATAACTTCCAGTTGGAGGGTCTGGTCGCTTTTCCTGCTTCGTCAATTTCTGGTAAACGAGTTAGTTAGTCGCGATTCGTGCGATTGGAAAAATATCATAAATAATGTCTTTACCGAATAGTCGTTCCCGACTATTTAATACAGGATTTGTTTATAATATCTTAAAAAACGCACGAATCGCGACCAGACCAGTTTGAGGCTTGCATACAGCACTTTCAGCAACCTTTCACTGATCGTCTTTTCAATTTGTAGGACAACTACGAGTATCAGCAAGATTAAGGAAAGTATTAATCTCCGAAGGTAATTTAAAAAAAATTCTTCGTGATGAAAAAAGTGTTGTGATGTTGAGAAAATGAATGAAAACTTGTCTATGCTATAAATAGCGTGTCTTTATGTGGATGTATAGGTGATAATGAACAGTGGCATATATACCGATCATTGTTCTCTAACTGTTTAGAAAAAAATGTATTAACTCAAAAGTAGGACGCGTATAAAGTGTAAACTAAATTGATTTAAATTTCAAAATCCAGCCTATTTAATTTCAAGATATTAAACATCGTGAATTAATTAAATAAAATTATATAAAATGGCGATTGGACTGTAAGTACCGAACTTTTATTATATTTGGTTATTTTATGTAGGTAACTAGATTTTAAAATGATAGTGTGGTTAGTTAAAAATTTGCGTCCAAGTGTGTAAACATCGTAAAGGAAGTGATGCCAATTTTTTTTGCGGTGAATAGGCAAAAATGCCCTAATATAATAAAAATGAGAATTAGGAGTATGTAGTTTCAATATAGCAGGCAATAAATAACTGTAGATATAATTTAGGAAATTTACGTCGTTCCTTATTCTGTGACAAAGTTTATTCAAACTCATATTAAACATAGTACCTATATCTAACTTTAGCAATTTTCAGAGTATAAAGGTTTTTTCATTTTTCTATAACATAAAAATAATTAACACTTGTTTTAAGCTAACGCGCGTTGAACACATTGTTTTTACTCTATCCGGGATTTCACGCGGTAATTTCTAAGCAAAATAAACCTATAAATATCCCAATAGTTTAGCACTGGCCTCCTTCTCGGATAGCGAGCGGGTTTGAGCCGTAATCCACCACGCTGGCTTGGTGCGGGTTGGTGAATCTCATGATGGATAATCATTCAATCATGTGGGTTGCTCCACGATGTTTCATAGTTAAATAAAATAATAAAAAAAAGTTAATAAAGTTTTTTAATTGATATCTGTGTAGTTTCATGTGATATGTATTAAATGCTTGTCAATCGAAGTGTAAAAAGTAATTGATCAATTATTTATTAGTTTATTGCAATTGAAAAACTTTACCTGAAATTGATTTTTGTGGCAATGTGTTTAAAAGGGTTTCGTTGATTTATAAGATAAATTCCCAAAATAAGATTTATAAGTTAAATTGATGTATTAAAAAATATTATTGAAGAAATCGTCTTTAAAAAAAGAAAAAACTTGTCATGTCAGAAAGTAATCTTTCCTTTTTTACGTATTTGGCAATATCCATCCTCCGATTGAATAAGTACAAGAATAATTCTGATAGCTTGCTTTGCTTACATTTAAACTATTAATATTTTTGCTTAAATAAAAGTTTATTATAGTTTTAAATTTGCGTTTTTAACCATCTTAGGAAACTTCTTTATAAAACCTATCTTGAATTATCTTTGCTTAGTTTAAGTTTGGATCAAATCTCGCATGCTTAGTTAATTCTAATTTACATAAGTTTCTTTCTAAAAAATACTATTAATTTGACTTTTACTATTATGCCCTTTTATTCTTTTCATACCATGATATGATATGTACATAAACGCAATTACCTTTCTTCCCGAAGCTTTTGCGTTCTTATGTGTGATTTATTACATTACTCAAACGAGTGATATTATAAGATTACTCAAAGCTTTACAAAGCGTTTTATTTCAGTTTGCTGCTGACTGGTTTATTAGCTCTTGGAGCTTATTGGACTGCCAAGTTACTTATCCAATCTATTCCTGAAATCATTTCTGTAACTGAAAATGTGATGCCAGTTACAACGACGGAAATGTTCATAGAAACTTTGGATACATCTACCGAATCAACTATTACAGAGTTTACATCTATGGGAACAACACTTATGGGAACTGTAACACAATAAGATAAATCATTGAAGTTATATTAAATAGTAATAGTAAAAGAGTTCCTGAATGTAGTTACCTTAGTACACAATGCAGTTTTATAAGTTAAATTAGAAATAAACAATGTTAAAATAACTGTTTTTTATTTCAGCTGATCAACCTCTACTATTCCATTTTCATTGCGATTTTATCTCGATAAATACTTATTGCTGTATGGTCGCTCAATGGCAAATTTACCGTTTGAATTATAGTCAATTTAGTGTTGTTTTTTGTTGTTAATATTGTTGGTCTGCCAGGCATCTTATAAAAGTCTTGTTTCTGCCTTTTTCAATAGGCTATTTTTATCATATCACTTTTCGTCCAAATGGATTGGATTTCCGCGAAACTCCTGACTCTATAAATTTTATGGACTTTTCGTTTTTCCCAGGTTTCATAATGGTGTGCAACTTTGTAAGAAATGTGTTTTTTGTATGGAAACATTCTTGTTTTTTTTTTCAGTATTATAACAGCCGGTATTATAGCTGTTGCTGTATACTATACAACAAAATTGCTAGTCACAACATTTCCCACAGTGATTTCTGTCACTGAATATGAGCATGAGACGACTACTGACAACCCAACTATTTGAAGATATATAATATACTTGGGTGAATTGTCAAAAGACTATATGAAGTACCTATACAATGCACCATGTATTTATTCGTGTTGTTTGTTTCTAATAGGCACCTTTTTTAGATTAAGAGAGTATGTTACACAAATCGGAAACCTAAAATTAAATATGGTATATGTTTCAGTATGTTTGCAACGGGTCTCGTGGTTTTTGGTATATATTTTGTTACAAAATATTTAGTAAGAATATACCCAGCTGGTTTAACTATAACCGGAGCTCCAACTAGTACCACGCCCGTTGCTTTTGTTCCTGATTATTATAGTTAAATGGGATGCATTGAACGGTGATTAGGAAAAACGTTGTTTTCAGTATTTATTTATATATTTTCACGAATATGTTTTTTTATCACAATTAATATAAACATATTTTAAACGGTGGCAAATGCAAAAGAAAATGTTTTTGCTATTAAAATTGTAGAGACGTATTTATTTCGTTTAAAAAGTAGTACATTGTATGTATATACTTACATTTACTTTAGTAAAATAATCCAAAAAATGACTTTTGATTATAAATATATATGTTTTATAAATATACTTAGCACATCAATTTATATAAAAAAGAGTTTCTATGTGGGCTGTGTGATGTTTTGTTGTGTTATATATTACTTTTTTAAGGCAAAAGCACCTTTATTTCTCAAAAAAACACCTCTGTACAAACATGCACAGTGTCTTACATTTACAAATTGTTTATACTTTATATTTTTATTAATATTTATTGTTTATTTCAGATTAATATTAACTGGGCTGCTGGCTTTCGGCGTATACATGACTACGAAGTATCTGATAAAGTCCAACCCCAATGTGGTGACTGTAACGGAATACATCTTCATGAACAGACCGACAACAACTCCATATACAAATTTTAGTAGCACCACTACGAATGAAACCCTTCTCATGTAACGGCCATTATATACATAGCATGTTTAGACACGTACGTCGTGTAGATTTTTATTTTTTTCGTAAAATGAAAGTAACCTAATCGTAATGTAAATACCTACATAGTTTAGAATTGAAATATTTGTAAATAAATACCGTTTAAAAAAGCTGTTGTTCTTCTCTTCGTCTGCTCTTGTTTTGTTATAAAATGGTTATTCGTTTGATTCGCAGTTCAATATCATATTCAATAATCAGTTTCAGGCGCTTTGGTAGTTTTCACACTAGATTTCCTAAAGGGGGGTATAAGTTGTTTTATGTGGTTAGTGGTAACTCTTGAAGTAGTGTGAAATGCGTCGGATTTCTTGAAGGCTTCTGGTTCGGTCATACTTCGATTGAACTCGTGTAAAGCGTAGTAGGTCCCGGCTATCATTGCTGCTGTTAAGCAAAACCTGTAAAATACATTAAGTTCCATAATCATTTTATTTATAAGTTAGTTAAAATTTACTAAATAAATACCTTTAAAACATATAGGCAATTGAAGTGGAACACGTAAATCAATATAAGTGTGGGGGCACATTAGTCATTAATAGGGTTATTTAGGTTTTTAACTGCAAGAATATAATGAAATATTTAATAATAAATTTTAAATATTATACTTACGCAAAAAAGGACGTGCCAAACACCATTTTATAATACTTATGTTAAAACTATTTTAGTACCTACTATTTTGATTGAAATCGATTCGACAATGGTTTTTGTCGAAAACAAACCCCTCTATTTGTATTCTATTTTGGTTTGATTATTTACTTCCATTATAAGATGTAATATTTCCCTTTGTAGCTATTCAATTTTGGTAAAACTTAAAAAATAATTATTTTCTAATGACATATTTATTAAAAAAAAACTATGTAGGCTAATCGTTTTTTTTTGCTCTATCTCAATATTATTTCGATAGCCGTTGTTAAGTATCAAATCTCATATCTTTACTGAGTTACTTTGCTTACAGTATCGCTGTCAGTGTTTTCAAGATTAATAGTTTTTATAAATATTTTTATTTAATTTTATTGTTCTCATTCTTGACTTAGTAGGTACCCTGGCAATATTTTCCCATGGTTAATATATGAGTAATTTAGTATGTGGTGGATATTAACAAAAGTTATACCTATAACCTAATAAGTTATGCTTGGGTCAGCGTTTATACCGTAAGTATTTTTTTATTTTCTTTAAAAATCCAATAAAGCTCAATAATCCTTAGTTTTTTTTAGGAAATGAAAGTTTTAGGGTTGTAAACTAAATTATAGTAATCATGTAAAACTATAAAACTTTTGATATTGGTATTTTACCTGAGTTGAATTTATGTGTCAATGTATTCAATTTATTCGAATTTCTGCATTAATTTAGGGTTTCCTAACAATTTTTATTATTTCAAGGTTTATCCTGACGGCTGTCATAGTAACTACTAGTTTTTACGGTCTCAAAAAAGTCATTGAAATGAGGAAGCCCTTTTCTGTGTTCCGAGAGGATGTTTTCATAACTTCAACAGCCAATTATGAGGAATTGCATCAACAAATATTAAAAACACGGTGTTTGTTTGGCAAATGTAAACGAAAAACCTTACCTAAAAATGCAAGACCAACTTGAAATAAAAATACTGAAATAAGTACTTAAAATTGTGATGTTTAATTTTAATCTAAGTGTTTATAAGGTACAATACATTGATTTAAGCTAGTTTACTACTATTTCTTCTTGCTCTTCGGATATATTCCTTCTAACCCTTTGCCGAAGGGTTCTTTACCATTTGTTGTCAAATAATAAGATCCTCGTGCACTGCAATAAAAAGGGCAAAATTAAAACATTTTGTTGTCATTTCTCTAAACCTAGCCTTAAATGAACCTTACATAGTTAACTTTCACCACCAATCGCCATCATTTAAAAAATATAAACTACTAGTTGCCGACCGCGACTCCGCTCGCGTGGAAGTCGGTTTCCCGTGGGAATGAGAAGTTTCCCGCGGTAAAAAGTACCTTATATGTTATTCTGATGAACCTATAACATTGTAAAGTTTCATCAAAATCCGTCCAGTAGTTTTTGCGTGAAAGAGTCATAAACATCTATCCATACATCCATCCATACATACATGTATACATACTCACAAACTATCACGTTTATAATATTAGTAGGATTAGCTTTCGAAATAAAATGAAATCCCATAGCCATTTTTGATTTCCAGAAGAAATGTAGCCGTTGCGTAATTTTAGATTAAAGTCTACCCTTCAATTAAGTTTCAAGAACTTTCATCCCAATCTGTTGAGCCATTTTTATGATTGAGTTACAGTGGAGTCCCACTACTAGGTACTATAAGTTTGGTTTTGGTATTTTAGCTAAACTAAAACAGACTTTATTTCAAACGATGATAAACTCAAAAACGTATAAAACTCCTTTCCATTTCCAACCCATTAAATAAGTTTTCAGTTATAGGAAAGGTTTATCTTCTGTCTACCTTCCTTTCTACCATTAAAGCTAAGAGTAACATCTACGATATAAACTACCTATTATCACAGTTAGCGCCCATATACACCATGCCGAGCTCGGGCGTCTTGTTCTCCCGGAACTTGTGGTAGGAGTCGGCGGGGGACGCGGGGAACGACTCCGGCGCACGCACCGACTCCGCGTAGAACTGCCACGACCGCCAGTGGCTGCATAGGTCTGGAAAAATTAAGGGGTATATTTTTTATATCATATACTTAGCAAACCAGCATGCGGGTCACCTGATGGTAAGTGATCACCGCCGCCCATGACTACCCGCAACACTGTTGGGGGTGTGTTGCTGACCTTTGAGAAAATTGGGCACCGGATACCGCACTCACCGAACGAAACGCAGGAACATCGTCCCTACTTCACGTCGGTTTTCTGTGCGACGGTGGTATTTCACCGGTCGAGTCAGCCCAGTAATCGCTGCAGACAGAGCCTACTGCTAGACTCTACCACTCTAAAAGCCGTGGCGTAAAAGCGTCTCAGTAGGTAAAAGGAATTTGGGTATAGGAAGATATGTGTTAGTTATTTATAATGGTTAGCAGATATATCCTAACATCATTTATCAGTAGTATACAGCGGATATCGATAAACATTCTTAAATCGGATTTTTCACCTTCAAAACAATTTAAGGTCATGTTGTTCCATTTCGACGTACATGCTTGTTCGCTCTACAAATTACCTTGCACATGATGCAAGCTCAAAAAGGTATTAAACAGTAACTCACTATCATCTGGCAGAGGCACAGGCTCGAACCTCGGGCACCCTTTTTTTTTTTTTTTTGTTCTCGCGGTGAAATGCGTTTCGCACCGTACCCCCCACCGGGGTGGCGGGGGGCGTGTGTGGGACTCCCACCTGGGCAACTGACACGTCGCCCAGGGGACTACCCACTAAAACACCGCGGCGCTCCGTCTTCGCCTTTGTGGTGAAGCCGTGGGGCCCGGACCGTCGGCCCTACGCCACGACTTCACCGGCGATGGGCCCGTCTACTGCACGACGGGCCCATTTTGACCCCCCCGCGGTGAAGGGGGGCCTGTGGGAACAACCGGGAGCGCCCGATTGTTCCCACCCGTCGACGGTGGTGGACCGTGCAATGCGGGCAGGTGGATTCCCACGTCCCCCGCCCACTGGCCACCACCAGGCTGGACTTGGGCGCGATCGCGCCTCGTCCGGCCCCTTCGACGTCTGCGGTGCGGGGGCGCGAGAGGATCGTTCTCACGCACCCGCTCCGCAGCCTCCTTCTGCGACATGACGTCCTCGCAGAAAGAGGCCACCGCGACCCAGACCGCCTCGGAGCCCAGCATGGCGTACACCAAGCCGGGCAGCGAGAGGTCCGGGCCAACGGACGCCTGGAGGCGACGACGTGGCACATCCCAGGCCGGACATTCGGCCAGGGTGTGCCACGCTGTGTCGTCCGGCGCGCCACAGTGGTGGCACGCCGTGGATTCCTCCCTTTGAATCCGGCACAGGAAATGTCCGAAGCTGCCATGCCCGGACAAGACCTGCGCCAGACGGTAGGTGAGGAACCCATGCCTCCTGTCGATCCATCCCTCTATGACTGGACCGACGGCGTCCAGGGTCCACCGCCCGTCGTCCGCGTTGGCCATCTCCGCCGTCCACCGGCGGAACATGACCTCGCGGGCCCTTCGCCAGACGGCGACCCTCTCCTCAGGTGCTGCGGGCTCCCCCTGAGCTCCCGCTCCCGCTGTGCGATGGCGCGCTGGGGCTTACGGAGCAGGGCACGGTTGGTTTCCACCAAATCGTGCGCCCACACGGGCGCACCGTACAGCGCCATGCTGCGCAGCACGCCCGCATAAAGGCGCCGGCATGCCGCAGCAGGCCCCCCGATGTTCGGGAGGAGCCAACTAAGGCTCCTCGCCGACTTGAGGAGGCGTTCGCGGAGCAGGCGGAAGTGCTCCGCGAACTTCCATCGGCTGGATATGGTGAGGCCCAGATATTTTATCCGGGCCTGCACCACCACCCTCCTCCCGGCCACCACGACGTGGGCGTCCGGCGGCGGCTCCCCCCGAGGCCCATGGAAATATATGGCCTCGGTTTTGTGGAGCGCCACCCCCAGTCCCAGCCGCCCGATACGACGGGCGACCAGGGTTCCCCCCACCGACGCCCGGTCGGCCGCCTCCCCGTAGTCGCGACCCCGCGCCGTGACGAGGGTGTCATCCGCGTAGCAGATGACACCCACGCCATCGGGGAGGGCGCCCCGGAGGAGCCAGTCATACCCTATGCTCCACAGGAGTGGTCCTAGGACCGACCCCTGCGGAACACCCGACTCCACCGGCCGCCGCCTCATGCGGCCGTCCCTGCCGACGAACAGTACCTCCCGGCCTTGGAGGTAGTCCGTCAGCAGGGCCCTCAGGTATGGAGGCACTCCGTGATACCGGAGTGCCTCCAATATTGTGGCGTGGGGGATGGAGTTGAAGGCGTTCTTGATGTCGAATGACACCGCCAACACCCCTCCCCCCTTCCTCGCCCCCTCCTGGGTGATGCGCCTCAGCTCGAGAAGCGCATCCACCGTGGACCGGCCCGCCCGAAACCCGTACTGGGCCTCGGACAAGTCGGGGCCGGTCCCCCCCAGGTGCTCCTTGAGGCGTGCCGCGATCACGCTCTCAAGGAGCTTGGCCGCATCGTCCAGGAGGACGATCGGCCGGTAGCCGGAGGGCGAATCCTCCGGCCGACCCACCTTTCGGAGGAGGCACAAAACCCCCTCCTTCCACACCTTCGGGAACCTCCCCGACGCAAAGCAGCGGTCGAAGAGGTCCCGAAAACGTCGCTCCATTTGGGCGGTGGCTATCGCCACCACCCGTGCCGGCACGCCGTCTGGCCCCGGCGCCGTCTTCTTGCCCCGGAGGCGAGCCGGGGAATCCCGGCGTCGGCCGGAGGGCCCATTCGCGGGAGCGGGGCCATCCGGGGAGGGACGAAGTCCGGCGAGCGGTCCGGGAAGAGACCCCGGACCACCTCCTCCAGCAAGGCCGGCTGGAGGGCCTCGACTACGGGGGGGCCGATCGGACGCAGCTCGTTGCGCGCCGCCCGATACGGCCTCCCCCAGGGGTCGGCATCCAACCCCGCCAGCATCTCAAGCCGCGCCGCCTTTTTGGCCTCCCTGATGGCCGTCTTGAGGACACGCCGGGCCTCCACGTAGGAGGCATAGAGGCGGTCCTCGTTGGCGGCATCACGGTTAGCGCGGCGGCGGGCCCGCTGGAAGGCCCTCCTCGCGGCGCCGCAGTCGTCCCGGAGGCCGGCGAGTTCCGCCGACCACCAGTAGACCGCGCGCTTGGGCGGCGGCCGTCTCGACCGAGGCATGCTGGAGTCGCACACCTCAGTCATTGCCTCCCTCAGTTGGAGGGCGGCCTCGTCGACGTCCGGACTGGTTGACGGAGCAAACCAGTCCTGGACGAAAGCCGCCTCCGTGGCCGCGACGCGGTCCAGCCGCGACAGGGCCCACCGCCAGTTGGGCCAGAAGTTCACACACTGTAGAAGTTATTAAACAGTAACTCACTATCGTCTGACAGAGGCACCGGCGCGAACCTCGGGCACCCTGGCTGCACGCTCTTCCCGTCGTTGGGCTAGAAGTTCACACACTGTAGAAGTTATTAAACAGTAACTCACTATCGTCTGACAGAGGCACCGGCGCGAACCTCGGGCACCCTGGCTGCACGCTCTTCCCGCCGTTGGGCCAGAAGTCGGCGGTGCCAGTCTTGACCGGCGCGCCGTACCCGCCGGCGTCTGTGTGTATCACGTCTACAAACTCGGCGTCGCGTGCGTTGATGTGCTCCATCATCACGTTGTCGGGGTAGAACGCCGGGAACGCGGGGTCTAGGGCCGTTAATCTGAAAGGAGTTATACGGTGTTTTTTAAT
The DNA here is from genome assembly GCA_916618145.1 of Emmelina monodactyla. Classification (NCBI taxonomy): domain Eukaryota; kingdom Metazoa; phylum Arthropoda; class Insecta; order Lepidoptera; family Pterophoridae; genus Emmelina; species Emmelina monodactyla. Next base: position 3,970,682 of record OU745300.1, read on the forward strand.
TTACAATTGAGGGTTTGGTGAAGGTAGTAAATGGTTGAGTGTGAGAAATCAACGAAGTCGAGGTCATATATTGCCACTGCTCTACTAGTGTCGAAGATCAAGACGATTAACTTCCATGGTCTAAAGAATTTATTAGATTTTCCTTCTTTTAAAGGACAAATAGTAAACAGTGTTAATACAAATTATAGTGTTTTTTGTATTAAAAAAAACTAAGTATTCAAAAGAAAAGAAAGGGACTAAAGGCCCTAGTAAAAAAGATAAGATCTCGATTTAAGAAAAAGCATGCTGAAATTACAAACGATAGCTTACCTTTTGACAGTTTTGTTATATTTATTTTTAAGCTCTCTGGCCGTGTACCCTGCTACGTGACTTCCTAGTGAATGTCCTATGATATGAAGTTTGTCAAATGCGAGACCAGCTTCTATTAACTTAAATATATGCTCTGCTGCTGCAGCCCCAACCTGGAACATAATAATAATATAAAATTAGTGATCTGATTATTATAAATTTCTAATACAAGATAAATATAGTGAGGTATTTAGACATCTTGAAGTCTTGTCGAACATTTCCGAAAGATAAAGGACGCAATTGTGGTGCCTCTGTTAGCTCTGATGTTAAAACCATAAATTAAGACCACTTTTCAGGTTTATTTAAATATAAGGTGTTTACACGTATATTTAAACCAATACTTTGTTACCTAAATATAATATTAATATGAAAATGCCGTTTATACAAATAGAACCGTATTGAACGGATTACAAACAATGTTTCGAATGGGAAGGCATCAACTCAAGAAACTAACCCAATGTATACGTATAAAAGAAATATACCTACAGCCAACGTTCCTATAAATTATTGATCGGTATTCGTTTCTCGACACCAACAGATATTACTCGTAGACGTACCTACGGCGACATTTCGTCAAGAATCGATTAGAATGAGCTGTTATTATGTTCTATAATAACTATTAGATTAAAAACAGAAGCATAATCCAAAAAGTCTTATTTGGTATTTAATTAATATGCCTACTTTATTTTGGCAAATAAATTACGCACGTTTAGCGCAACTATTAGGTAGGTACATAAAATGATTTACGTGACATGATGTTGAATAACATTTTGAAATTAACGGAAACATGCATGGTAGAAGTTAAGGTCGCGTAGTATTTAACAAAAGCCAATTAATTATTATAGCAAACGTTATTATTTCTGCGAACAAGCCAGTCTCAATCCAGTGAACTTACATTCTACCTTGTAACAGTTAGAAAACCGGTCTCAGTTCATTATTAGTCCATTATTCATTACAGTTAATAGTTACTTTAACTTGTTAATTTACAACTTAACTATAAATTAAGAAATTGTATTTGTAGCGTCATAACTTTATTTTGACATATTTATTATCAAAACTTATCTGCTTTGTTACTTTTTAATTAAATGCATAAGGTTATTAAGCAAACAGGTGCGGGTACGGCACCAACGAGGCCCATAATTCTGCTAATCTTTAACAATTCGTCATTTTATTGAACATGGAGTGATTTTATGAATGAAATGCCATGAATTCACCGAAAATACCTTATAATCCTTCTTTTTTCTATTTATTTTGTACTCAGTTCTTTAACTTTAAAGTAACCCGCCTGTTCATAAACTTTAAACCTTCATACGTTGATAAATGTTCTATCTAGGTCAAACTTATGTGACAGTTTCCATAACTGAAAAAGACGGAACATATTTTCAAAATGCGTTTAAGAATATAGTTATTATCTTATGGTTCTAAAGTTCAATTGCTAACTTATAAATTGAGATTTTAACTTTTTACCTTTAAAATCATTTTCTGTTTGATATTGTCTCAACCTATTCGAGGTAGCTCGGAAAATCTAGTTTTAACAACAGATAATATCAGCAAACAAGGTAATCGCTCCTGACACGCCATGACACATTACTCGTGCACGTCATCTAATGAATTTAAACGGTTTTATCTTTTTGCCATCGTATTATTTTCAAAGTTAATCCGATTTTAAATGGTTATCTGATGTTATAGCAAAATGTTATAAAAGATAAACATATTTTTTGTCGTATTAATAATGAGCTATATTGAAACAATAGTAGTAAGATATGTCCGTATTTAAAGGGTCACCTGAAACATATCAAGACGAGAAATATCATATACGGCTATAGGACGAAGCTGCCCGGCTTGTCAATGCCTTTAGTTTTCATCACGGTTGTCCTATTCTGATCCTTAGTATAGATTTAGGATCTACAAAAAAAAAAAAAACATTTTAAAGGAGTTTGTTTAATAGTATTTAAAATGGTTTCTCAAAACAACGTAAGGACTAACTTTATTCAATTTAACGTGATATACCTACAACGGGTCGCACAAATCAAAGGGTGTAATTTTCATGACACAGAATAGCCTATTTACTTAGTATTAAGTAATTAACTTTGTTATTGTATTTATTCATAGAAAGGTTAAAGGTTAGTTATCACTATTAATTACAGATAGTTAACCTGTAACCATTCGATTACTAACTCAGTAGTACAGTATGTCTCAGATACAAGGAAATTTAACATTATTTTGTGGATCTACCTAATAGTATTACTTATAGCCATCATTAACGTCAAAATAATTAAGCACACAAAAATCAAGGAAAACGAAGGAGGAAGCCGAATTCTGTATTTTTTCTGTTTTATTTTATTTCAAACACAACTATAATGGTGTACCTACTCGTATTCCCATCAATGTTTTGGATAAAAAGATTTTTTTATCAGCAAGCTTGACCAATTAAATATAATTTCCTCTACTCAATTTGGAAAATATTTGTGTTCTGCCAATAACTTAAGCTTCATTATTTTCAAGTGACCATCATACGGCCAACCGCATACTTGTTATTTTATCTTACGATGTCTTTTACCAGTATTGAGGATAATGTCTAAAGCATCAAAGGCTTTGTGGTCGCTTGTAGAAACACAAGGTATTATCGGTTTTATTGTGATAGACATAACGATCTATTTAGCGGTCTATCGGTATCTACATAGTGGTCTATGCAGATGTGGTTCAAGACTCTTGTTAAACTCTAAGCAAAAATGGATGAAAGTGGTGGTAAATGACGTCACACGTTGTTGTATGTGTATTTATTTATTAATTTACACTTAATGTACACATATTGAGAAAAAAAAACAAGTCAAAAGTTAAAGCACAAAAGATAATTAAAAACATGTACAAAGGGTACTGTTTATCCCATAAAGGGATCTCTTCCAGCAGCCCTGAATATTTATTGTTAATAGACTACATAATAAGAGTTATGAGAAATAAAAATAGAAAAAAAATCCTTATAGGCAACGGTAAAGTAGTTAAAGCAAAGTAGTTAAGTAAGGTATTGAGTCGAGGTGTAATTTTGGTTATACGAAAATATATTTTAATTTATTATACAAATGACACATTCTTAATTAATTTCATAATATAAACACATATAGTTTCCTATAAGACAACCCGACCGACACTAATCTCCGTTGTAATAGAAAGGAAACAATCTATTGTATGTTACTAACTGAGTACCTAAATCATGCAATAATTACGTATTCATTGCTCCTAAACTTTTCGTTTATATTGTTTGATATATTTTTTAATAATGATAGAAAACGGTTAACTGCTACGAGGTGAAAGCGTTGAGCGCAACTAAAGAGTTACGGTCAGCGGTCACCATATCATTAATTTAACCATATTAACATTTGACGGCAACTTAATATAAAAAAATGCCCATGAGAAGGTACGATTCTCACACACATATTTTATGTTTTTACACGTAAAAGTTTACGATGATTCGGTTTAATGTAACAAAACCACACTAGGAAATGAAGCCAGTTAAATTACAGTTGTGGAAAAATCATTCATGCTCCTAATATACGTAGTAATATTACTTAAGTATTCTTTAAAAACCAATAATTTTATGGTATTTTACTTTTTGACTTAATACCAAATAGTTTGGAAGTAATCAACTAATTAAAAGGTGTTTTTCATCTACGTTTAATGATCTAAACATTAAAGATACGCGTCCGAACTTGCAATATTATTGAAGCGCCATCAAGATTTGCGTTAACATCTTTAAAATTAGTGCCCGGCAAATTTCTTTTCTATTATTTTTCAAATTAAGTTAGCAAGGCCTCCGCACAAGTTTATAACCCAGAAAAACAAGAATTAAATTTAAAGACTGTAGGTAACTATTATGAGAAATTATGTTTCTTTTTCCTCCCATCTAAGTGTATTTTTTTCTTGTAAAATGACTAATGGTCAGTCTCAATGTTCAACTATAGTTAAAACCTCGGTAACTGGATGTGGGTTTTGTGTTGTTTGTTACTGTCAGTTTAATATCAATAGCTTTCTATCATACTACACTTCAAACACAGGTGAAGCTCATTATAGTAATACTCATAACAAGGTGTCACCTGATACAATATAAGGATTGGCCGTTAGTTTATCACAGACACAAAAACAATATACATAGGTAACAGAAAAACAATTACCTTTTTGGTATTCCTAGCCGCATTGACGAGGTATGACCCGTGGGACATATTGGACCAGTCTAGCAGAATGACGTTTGTGTCCGGTCGCGCGTCGCGGTACGCGCTCACCATGACCTGGAAACAAGCATGTGACGTCACTGATGCGCGTGATACAGCGCGCAGATTGCTTGATCAAGTTTGCAGACCGAAGCGTTGCGTTAGAAAATGAACCGGGTTTCAGAAGCTTGTGGTGTACAGTTGGTAGGTATAGTTGATCAAGTTTAGAGAAATACTTTTTCTTCGATCTTCTCTTTATTTTCATTTATAATGTGTGCAATAATATATTTGATGAAAAATGCATAAGAGCCAAGTTATTTCCATTTGCTTTGTAGAATGTAAACAAGGCTGATACCTTTGCTTACGTTTGATTTTCACTGATTCTAAGACTTGTCTGTAGCACAAAACTGTAACTTCAGTTATTATTTAGCGCATGTGTCAAAGTCAACATAACACACTCGTCGCTATAAATAAAATAAATTTCGAGCAAGCAGCCGATGAAATAAATAGTTTTTGTAACAATAGCATAATTATTATTTCGTTTAATGACTAAAAATTAAGCATTGTTTGTACAAATGGATTTCTGCCCCCCTATCTTGTAGAAAACTACGCCTCGCCTCGAAAATATATTTTTAATTAACATTAAATACTCAGTGTAGTGTAAGTAAATAGTATTGTTTAAAAAATTGTTACATACAATGAAATAGGTATGTCATTTTACCTATATTCCACAAACATTTAAATTAAACCACTTGCCTCTAAAATTAAATTTGAAAAATGTAAAACTTATTTATGCTAATAAAAAAAATGATGCAAACGTCTTTTCCTCAACCAAAGAATTTTCCATAGCGTTCTTTAAAAGACGTTTCATAGCGCCAAGAAAGTTTAACTACATAAACTTTTATATAAAAAATGTATTGTAAACAAACCTGGACACTTTGTTGATGTGCTGTCTCAATAAATCCATGTATATAGAGAACTGTAGGTTTGTCTTTGTCAAAGCCTTTGATCTCGCAGAGCTTCGTGCACTGGCTTAGCGGTAAGTCGATGTATTCCTCGCAAGTAGGCCTGAAAAATAAACGTTACATACAACAAACACAGTAATAAACTTAGAATAATAAGGTTCATGTAAAAACTTGCAAAGTCATTGAACACACGGAAAAAAGTAATAAACGCATAGCCAAGTCATTAAATCTTTGCATGCTCTTGTGAGTAGGTGCAATTTTGTGATGTCATCATGGACTATATAATTATAGAGGCTTGCTGGTGTACTCAGAAGATAATATCAAATATTGTTGTATACCTACTGCTGTCCATCTTAATATTGAACGTAAATAACATTGAAATAAATGTAACGATTTTAAAGCTATTGACGATACCAGAGGAAAAGTAACTTTTTAAAATCTCTTACAGGGACACCAGGAAGTTAAATATAGTAATGATGGTTTAGCTGATATTTTGTTCTTAAGTGATTCCTTTTATAATATAAATGGTCCGATTTTAAATATAACATGACATTGATGTTTAATGATGTAAATCATCGTACTGATAAAATGGATAACTTTAATATAATTTGAACAAATTACTTATTTAGTTTTATGGATTGAGAGGCGATTATGTATAACTGATAAACTGATTTATAAATAGTATGGTTATGCATTAGGTAATTACACTTTTGGTATAAATTGGTTTGATTCATAATATGATTAAAGTTCCTATAATATTAACTAGCTGTTTATTTAAAAACTTAGTTGACTCAGGTCCTTTTGATTTTCAAGTTTTAGTGATCCGCTTTGGGTCGAAATACCTACACTAATAAATCATCATGTATGTTATTAAGCTAAAAAAATAGGTGCAACTGCTATTTATTGAATAAATGAGTTTATAACATAATGTAGTTAAATGTTAGTTGTTCCATAAATCCACACAGTTACATACCAACTTGCGGGTTTAATAGTTTGTGTTCTGTAAAATTTATAAACCATCATTAATTGCTTCTTAAATACTAAGAAACCTTTCTTATAGGACCGACTTGGAACTTCTACTCAGCAAGGCGTGGAAAGGAAACCATAGAAAATTAATTGCCAATGATTGGGTACACTTTTGTTTACGTCTTGTCACTTACCCGTTATAAAACCGCAGGTAAATGTCTTCTACCCTATTGTTTCTGTCTGGCAATATTCCTGGAAAAAAAACAGATATTTCAACATCCCATTTGATATTTTCGTATGTAACCTTACAAAGATAATTTAGCTGATCAGGTATTTTTGAACCTTATAATACCTAATAATAAATCTCCAGACTAACACACCAACTGTGTGGCCCTAAACTAAGCAGAGCTTGTACTATAGGTACACAATGGACTAGGGGAGAACCTAAACAAAAAAACATTTTTACGAAATTGACCCGTCCCGGGGATCGAACCCGGAACCTTCTACTTAGCAGTCAGAGACACAGAGGTCGTCAAAACCTTCAAAACAATGATCGTATACATTCGTGGCTATGAAGGTTATACATCTAAATAAGGCAGTTTCCGCCAAGACTCATACTGACCTTTGCCTTGGTAATTCTGAAAGCCCAATAAGGCAAATAGTGGGAAGCCAGAATCTCCATACGAAAAGTTAGCAACAGTTAAAAACGTTAAAAACGATATTACTAGTTTACTAAACCACATGCTTCTGGCCTCTGCTATAAGATAAACTGACTTCTATTTATTAGATCAGTGGTCTTTATGAAGATATCATTTTATGTTTGTTTTGAAATTGCAGTTTACGTATCTCATTGTTGAGTATAAGAAACATCATTTGACTTTACTCAAAATAAGACTTTACGAATGATGTGCCTTTGTATTCAATTCCTGTTTGAGGAAACTCTAATGTGTGACTATTATTAAGAAAAATGTACGGAAATGTAAAAAAGACGGGCATTGTTTTGGTGTATGACGTCATTAATCAATGGTAACCATCTATTAGGTGAAGTTAGTGTTAAAAGCTTACTTGATGTGAATACATGAAATGGGTAGGTATACTTAGTAACTTAATCGTAAACTGTTCTCAATGTCAAGCGCGCCCTTAAATTACTAAATCTGTTAATCGTCAAATACGCAAGTTGTGATCTCAGAATTAGAAGGCATTTTTTGTAATTTAAGAAGAACTTAGCCACCCATGCCCATAAGTTTCTACTAACTGCATTACTTTGAGATCCCTTTCGATTTGTGGCTATGCGTTGCATTTACATTTAGAGTCAGTATTCTTGAAATCCTCGTTAAAAGCCTCTGCCGTAGTTTCTATAGCGGTCACCCTACTGACAGAATTTTCAAGCCGTCCAATACCTGACTTGGCTTGACATGAACAAAGCGCTTTTCAATGGAAAATATTTGGTATCTGCAGCTTTACGTGACTTCCAATCATATGTCAGCTTCAGTACTCAACCTCTCTTTCAAACCGAAACACAATCAAACCGTTTACTGATGAAAATATAGCTTTGCTATTGAATTTTCCAAATACATTTTCTGATTCTTTGGTAACAAACTTAAGTTATTGCAAATATGATAATTGACCGTTTTCTTACTAATTAGTAATTAGGTTAACTTACAATCAATATCTGTGACGTACTATGGAAAATCGAATCGGAACAAACAGAAATGAATCTCATTTTATTCTGATTACGCATTTTGTCACGTGTCTTTAACATATAGCATGCAACCACATAGCTGACCTAAGATCATCAATGTGAAAAACAAGCCATAATTTGAATAAACAAGACTAATTGAAACATTTTATTATCTTAGATATTTTCATTTTTCTATACGTAACGTAGTAATATGTTGCCATAGGTAAATAAAATAATAAAACTTTTCTCGAAACAATAGAATACAGGGCGTCCCAAGACTACGGGACATCAAGGGAAAGTACCTTAAATATCGTAGATAGGAAATTTTGAAGAAATGACTTGGCAAACAGTATTCCTAAATGGGCCATAGTCACACTATTTGCCGATGACACTCATGTCGGTATAACTGATAAATCGGAAGAAGGCCTATTAATTAAAGCAGATCAAATTTTAAACGTTTTAGAGCAATGGTTTAGAGCTAACAGCATAATAATGAATGCAAATAAAACGAATATACTGAGATATAGATCTAAGCACTTAAAAGCTGAAAGTACTAGCGATAAGGTAGATATAAGTAGTGATGTAAAATTTCTAGGCTGTGTACTTGACTCGACAATTTCATTTGAAAGCCACATTGATAATATAGGTATGTAAAAAACTAGCCAGTGCAAACTATGCACTTTTCAAATTAAGATATATAATCGATAAAGCAACTCTTATATCTGTGTACTATGCCTACTGTCATTCGATCATCAACTATGCTATTACAATTTGGGGTAACTCTGTACATGTGAACAGAGTACTTATCTGTCAAAAACGATCAATAAGAATTATAAATGGCCTACAGAGACTAACATCAGTACGAACATATTTTAAAAAGTTAAAGATAATGACAGTAATATCTTTATATATTTACAAGGCGCTTCTAGAAATTCATGAAAGAAATGACATACCAAAGAGAATGCAAATACACAATTATAATACACGACATAAAGACAAATTAGTCCTTCCAAAAACTAGACTCGTCAAAACGTACAAATTAGGTTTAAGTTTTAAAATTGACATGTATAACAAATTACCCTCTGACATTCATGAGTTTAAAAACAAAATAAAATCATTTTTTCAAAACAATCCTTACTATTGTGTTTCGGAATACATGTCCTGTACATTTTTTGAAAATGAATTCTAGGTTGTGTTAGATTTAAGTTAAATTTTAGTTTTTGACATATATTTTTTAATTTTGTTTGTTTATAGTACATTGAATTATATTATTTTATTTTTTTGATTTATATTGAATGTTTATTATTACTATTATTATTTTCTATATTTAAATTTTATGTTTGAGTTAATGTAATTTCTTATTGAATTATAAATTGTAAACTTGACATGCCAAAATTATGCAATGTAATATCTGGTGCAATAAATTGATTTGATTTTGATTTGATTTGAGAACACTTTATTTTATTTTTTAAACTTAGTAATTCTGCATTTAAAGAATTTCTCAATAATTTACAAAAAATACTTAATTTACTTCGGCAGTTTCACGTATGTTTTTAATTTTATTAAAATGATGGATTGCACGTTGTTCCTTTCTTTAAGATACTATGTTACTTAAGAAGAATTATTACTTTTTGTCTATTCTTTCGATCATAAAAATAGGGGTATTTTTTTTTGAGATTTTACTTTTAATTTTGCATTATAAATGCTAATTTATTAATTTTGAAGTTAAAGATACTGGAAAAAGGAACGCGTGCCTCCGAGCATTACGCGACTGGGACCCAGGGCCTTTGGAAAGCCGGTCCAATGCTCTGACCACTGAGCTATCGCGCCGCTACGTTAACCCACTGAAATTTCTCCCAGTATCTATGTGCTTTCGTCATATAGCTGACGTTATTCCATCAAATGAGAGGAGTTTCCGCCTCTTCATTTCAGTAGAAATACCTTTACAGGATTTTTTTTTTCATATTATTCTATGTGCAAAATTTCCTATCTACGATGTCCCGTAGTCTTGGCACGCCCCGTATATGACGGTGATAAGGTAGCCCTCGTTTGTGAGTAAGACTCGTACTTGACTAGTTATTAAAAAATAAGTTCTTTTTTTATCCTATTTTCTGTGCTATAAATAAGTATTGAAGGTCATAAGTTGCAATCGTACGTGAATACTTATAAAATGACGTATATTGGTATTATACATCTTGTAAAGGCAGAGCATAAAAAGTTTGTAAAAACTATCTTTTGTTTTTTTTATTTTTTTTTATTTTGTGATGACTCATGCTGTATAAAAAACTACTACTAAGTTAGGTACCAACATTTTAGAATTTAGGAGTTGAATTTAATCTATATCTACCTGGAGTACCTCAAGGATCTTTGCTAATACCTACACTATTCTTTAATTTGTAATTTGTCTAGGCAATAATTAATTAGTTAGTATATTAAATAATTGTTAATTACATGAGATAAGATTGCAGTATATATATCAATCGCGTTAATTCAACTCGAGTGTGAATAGATATATAAAAAATTTGTAGCTAGATTTTTATCTTAGTTATCTTAGTAATTAATTTAGCTAATTATATTAAACCATTCATTCTGTAAGATAGTTATTTAAATATGTTATAGTTAAATATAAAATAAAATGCTTCAAAACCTTTGGCAAAATATTTAAATATAGGTATTTTAGTGTGACCTTAAGATTACTTATTGATAAATTAATTACAAATTCGCAGGTGTTAGAAAAGACAAGTTTACTTAACCACTTGTCCAATAAATGCCTTTTTTTTTGCAGCCTTCTATCTATCTTTTTATGTTATCCAAGCTCGGAACACTGCATGTGTTTCAGTAAAAAAGAACCCTCGTCAATTTCACTTAGAATTTATAGGGTTGATTGTAATCAGATGAGCCTGATAAAAGGGTCAAGGGTGTTTTGAATACGAGTGTTACGATAGGCGTATCTGTCTGTTGTTAGAAATGCATCGTTTTTTAAACCAATATAAAAAAAAAACTTATTACTACGAAATAAAACAATGTGCAATGTTGCCGAGATGTGTTTAGGGCCGGCCCTGTCAAAAAGTTATCTAATCTCAATTTAGAGTCAAGCTCTTCATGTCCTACAACTGTACAAAGTACATATTAACTTCATATACTCTTCACCTTAGTCAAAGTTAGTGTCTTTCCGTTTTTTTACTTCAAGAACTATTTTATCTATAGAATACTATCTCTCAGATTACGTATAATATCGATTTAGTCACAAAATAAAACCACGTGTACCTCGAGCGATGACACCGACTGCATAATCTCTGTCTATAAATAGTAACTATAAAACAAAGTCGCTATTCGCGTCTGTTTGTATGTATGTATAAACGATACGCTACTCTAACCACGTAACGGATTGAGATACGGTTTACACATCCATTTATAGTTATGTAGAGCATGAAACTAGGATTTAAAGAAGGCAAAGTTTGATGAAAGTTGATCCTGTCATATAAATGATATTGCCAAAAAGTAGTTTAATTAATTATGTAGTGCTTCATTTTGCGATTTCGTAATTATGTATGACTAAAGTGTTAATTTTGATTATTTAGTGTTTGTAACTAACATTTAAATTATAATTATTTATATTTGAAAGTCTATTTTCAATTGCGTAAATTGTAACTGCAGTGTTCATAAAAATAATAATTAAATAAATAAACTGTGATTAGAACAAAATGAATATTTTTTGACAAGGTTATTTTAATTAGTTAGAAAATAAAAGGATCAATCGATTGCGATATATTTTTAAATTTCAAACTTCAAAAAATGATTTTAAGTAAGTTTTTAAGTTATTTTAAAACTCAGGAATTCTTTTTTACTCTTCTCCTTTTTTATCTTTTAAACTTTTAGTGTATTAATCGTATTTCTTCTTGTTTAAAATAAATAAAATTAGCCTTTATTCCTTTATTGCTTTTTAAACTTACAGACATTGACATAAATTATCTTACTACCTATATTTTACAAATGTTATCTTACTTATATCTTCTTATATCGGCATTCGGTTGAAAAACAGCTTGCCTTTCGACATAGGCCTCCTCTAAAGATTTCCAAATCTCCCTGTCTTTTGCTAATCGGATCCATTCCGGACCAGTCACCTTTTAAATGTCGTGCTCCCATCTTTTAGTTTGTCGCCCTTTGTTTCTTTAACCATCTCTTGGGTATCATTCTGTTATGATTTTCGTTCATTTCTCTTGTTTTTCCCTTAGCATGTTTTCTGTCCATCGCCATTTCAGTGTTCGACAGAGTGAATTTGCCTGTTTGAATTGTGTTTTGTTTTTAATTTCCGTTAGTCTAACTTTATCTTTTCTCTTGACTCCAATAACACTCCTCTTCAAACTATTTTGGCAGACTTTTATTTTATTTGTCAAAGTTTCTGTTAATGCCCAAGTTTGACAGCCGTATGTTAAACATGGCAGAATGCACATATTGTAGACTTTTCATAACTTCGCTTAGTGACCAGTACTGACTGCTTGTTTACTATATTTCAAACTAGTGGCCGCCCGCGACTCCGTTCGCGTGGAAGTCGGTTTCCCGTGGGAATGAGAAGTTTTCCCGGGGTAAAAAGTACCCTATGTCCTTTCCCAAGTTCAGTTCTTTCTTCATACCAAATTTCATCAAAATTGGTTCAGTGGTTTAGGCGTGAAAGCGTAACAGACAGACAGACAGACAGACAGACAGACCGACAGACAGACAGAGTTACTTTCGCATTTATAATATTAGTAGGGATTTCTGAATTCTCAAAGTAAAGGCATGTAGAAATATAATTATGATTGATTCTATTACAATGCCTATTGATTCAGTAATCATGTTTGATGACTGGTTTGATTGGCATGCAGAATATGTTAACTGAGAAGCTTCCATATATGGAAATATAATTAATTATGATAAGCATACGCTCTTCGTACGATGCAGTGAATAACATACAATATAAGCCTTAGAATTAAGTATGACATATTAAATATATCAAGTAAAACCATTTTTAACAATAAACAATTTTATAAACAAAATACAGACGGAAAGCATTGAGCGGTAGTTGCATTTTTTTTAAATCAATAATATGGGCTTATAGTAGATATTGTTTATTGCAGCAGCATTTAAAAATCAAGTTTTTACTAAGACCACGTTATAGGAAGGCTTAACAAACATTTTATACTTTTTTTTACTATTTACGAGATCCATAAATGTTAACGGAATTGTTTATCCACTTTTTGCGATGTAATGAAACCTGTTGTAAGATCATGAAAACAAATAATTAAGTTATTTTTATTTGAATAATACGCAAGAAATATGTTTAGTTTCCGTTTTGATCTTTATTTCATCTTGCTCTACACTTGCTTAAAATCTTGGTCATCTATTAGGTTGTTTTTTGAATTTGACAGACTAAAAATTTGTTTTATTAATTTTATGAAGTTGAATTGTTCTACTGTTGGAGTTCAACGCACATGAACGTCACGCATAAAGTTTCCCAATCTTTCTGTTATCTCTAGCGCTATGGTAATAGGTATACAATGCACAGGGTGTTCTAAAAAATTAGGCTTTTCTTGTTCAAAGAAAGGCTTAATCAGAATAATCAGACAGCGTATGTTTTAGATCGGATTTTAGAAAAATAAACAGCACACTATTTAAGTACTTACTACGTCGACAAATGTAAACTTATTTTAGATTTTCTCTGTAACATAAGTAAATTCTTCTTTAATATATGGAAAAAAATGCCTAAAAGTCAAAATAAAGCAATGATATAAGCTTATAAATTTTTGAACTGCAAAAAACCACTATATTTACAATTTTGTTTAAGGGGGGTTAGGCGGTCAGCGAAAATTCAGATTTCGCTACGATTCTACGCCTTAGGCGGGGGGGTCGGGGAACGCGGTTCCTATAGAATCAACGGCCTCGAAACACATTTATCATCAAAAAGTTAATAAAATGTTAAATTTCTCAGAAATCTAAAACAGTCACGACATAGAAAAGGTAAAAATCTATCAGTTTGCGATTTTATAAGACTTATTATTGTAAAACACCGTCTTAATGTGCATTTATATGAAATTTTAGAGGTGACTTCAGGATTTTTTTCTATCGAGCAAAATTATTCCAATCGTGTTTTTAAAACAGTCCTCCCATCACATTGACGTTCTTTATTATATATTTGAAATATCAGTGCGAAATATCATATATTTTGTAAGTAACAGCTAATAGAAAACGGCTAATTCTGCCGTTTTCAGTTACTAAGGGCCCTTAAATTTAACACTTGTGATTTTAGATCTGTTCTTCGTCAATAGTAACTTTAGGATCACCCTGTATAATCCTGCTCATTTAAGAATGAATGAGTGAACGTGCTACAATTAATTAAAATGTCACGAACACGACTGACGGTCGTTCAACATTCATATTGTTCTCTCAGATTAGATTTAATTAATATCAGGTTAATATTTACATTGTTAATTAAAGATTGATGTTATATCATATTTTATACCAGCATGATATAGTTAGAGACGCCTGATGATAAAAGATTTACGTATTTTATTCTGTGCTGTGAAAATTTAATAAATCTAATAGGCATCAAATATAAAAATATCACATGATTATTATGGAATAATCGATGTGTGATTTAAATTAGGAATAATTATTTTATTATAATTCCTAGCTAATCCAAATCACTATTTTAAAAGATAAATATAGTTTTGCTGATCCTTATCATGTTGTAACTTCTTAGATTTGCGCGATAATTATTACTTGTAATTAAACTCATTTTAACGGGTTTTACGCGTTTAGTTTTTTATTTTTGTTTATCCGACGTTTCGACATTTTTACAAATGCCGTGGTAGGTGGTAGGCTGAGATGTTTGTCGTCTACATAGAGTATAGTAAAAAAGGATTTTTGAATTCACTGCCACTATTCCGTAATTTTCTCGCATAATTTTCGAGAAAACGTCGGATAAACAAAAATCCTACTAATATTATAAACGTGAAAGTTTGTGAGATGTATGGATGTATGGATGTTTGTTACTCTTTCACGTAAAAACTACTTGACGGATTTGGATGAAACTTTACTTACTTCCTTTGTAATATAGGTTATACATTAGAATAACACATAGGGATCTTTGTATCGCGGGAAAACTTTTCATTCCTTATCATGTTCTTTGTATAAAATCATATAAAATTTTAATACGAACAAGAAGAAGTTATCGAGCTCCTGATCTTACAGATAAAAAAATAAGTTATTCCTCCTTGTTTAATTTTTTCCACGTCATGGAGGAAATATTATCGGTGAATTACTTGACCTGACTACTAAACGCAGACTCATATTTAAACCATTTATTTAATTGGAGATACATAAAAGCCAAACTAACCGGGTCGAGCCATGACAACTCTTTTACGGTTCGAGAAAACCTACAGTGAACTTGAGTCTGTTTTTTCTGACAAATATAGTTCCAGAATATCCAAATCTATTGTGTTTATCGACACTTCATCAGCTCAGAGAAAATACACACCTACACCTACATTTAACACAAACTAGAACGATATACTCAAAGAGGTCTGATAACAATCCTACAAGAACCAACCCTGTTCCGAAGTATTACATTAAATGAACCCGAAAATTGCTATCATCATCATTATCATCATCATGTGTGTGACATTGACGAAAATGGCGTAGTACCTACATCAAGTCAAGAAGCAGACGACCTTACAACGGTTAAATTGAAGTAAATGAATCATAATGAAAAATCAGAGTATAGACTTATTGCCTAGAAAATCTAATAATCATCTCATAACCTATAACGTTTCTTAGCTTGATATATAGTTTCATTCTTAGTCATAAGCCAAATGATACTATATTGATCTAACAAAGTTCAATGTAATTGTTTCAGTTACTCACTGCTGCGTACGCGTCGATTAATCAGGCAGTGAATTGACTGTGTCAATACTCGTATACAATGAACGGAATATTATGAGACGATCAATTGCTATTACAAAATGTTAGTGATTGTGTTACAAATTCCTGGAGGGTTTTTTTTTAGTTTTCTTCAAGAAAGTAAGTAAATGTGTGATTATAGAGCCGATAGTCATATAAAAATATATGAAAGTAAAGTTCATTGTATTGTTTTTTTTTATTATAATAATAGTATGACCGTGAAGTCAGTTGCAGTCAAAAATGTGTAAAAAATATCAAAAAAGTAAATAAAAGCTTACTTAACGACGAACAGTAAAGTATAAATTGATTAAAAATAGTAGAAATTGTTACGAATTTGAATTTTTGTAATATATTTTTTAAACCACAGTGTTGAATATATGTATAACAAGTAGGGTTCAAATATTTAGGTTTAATAAAAATGTGAACTCTACTTTATTACCACACTGTTATATTAATATTTGTGTTTGTGTAATTAAAAATAAGTATTAATTAGTATTTGTTTTGCCTTAACAAGTATATGCCAAGGTGTTCACCGACAATGTTAGGTGATCAGAAATATTACAAAATTACGACCACAATTACCTACAACTTACTGTTTTCAGCATCATACTTTAACAACAAGATTGAGTAAATGACTAAGATCTATCAAGTATTTTGAGTCTTTCAGGCCAGTATTTAGAAATCGTTCTCAAGATCGATCTCAAGTTCTAGTTGATAAATACGAGCTCAATAAGCATGCAATCACTTGAGACGCTAAATTCAAGAGTATACTTAAGTTTGGTCTTTTAAATAAAGTATCATCTCAAGATCGCCATCAACTTGAGATCAATCATAGGTGACACGCTGTTGATGATAACTGCTTAGTTAGTAAAGAACTTAATAAGTCTCGAGAGCTGAGATCGATCTCAGGATCGATTTATAAATACGGGTCTTAAAGTAATTAACGCTTCTGAATATTTTATCTTCTTTGGTTGCTTATTATCTTATTACGTTGTAATTTTTACGTGTGTTTACACTAAAAACTTGATTTTTTATTAATGTGCATTCGAAATGTTCGTCTTCTTAGCCCATAGTAACGCATTTACTCATCCATTTCTGTAATGAAAAAGTGGTTAGTAATTTGTTAACGATAACTAAAATTAAAGTTACGTAATTACTGATTACACAACTCACAAGTATTTATTTTAGTTTGTTTGCATAAATTGAGCCATTTGTTGTCGCAAATGGTAAAGTACAGTTCACCTTTTTTGATTTTACTGTTTTCCTTTTTCACTAAAACCCAATAATTATGGCCTGAAATATTTATTTTCCTACTATTGTTGAGCGACAGACGTTCCCAGTTATTATCGAACTTCAAACCATTAATTAAACCACTGTCGGCCTCGACAGATCGACCTTAGTTTTTGCTACTTGTAAACCAAATGACTGTCAGGTACTTCGATTTATATACAAAACTTATACCTAATATGTTATATTTACTTGAGGTTTGTTAAATATGTGCTTATTGTCAATTTCCATTGCGCTGTAGGTATTGAGTTTATGATTTTTCAAATGGCAAAGGAGAATGAGTTTCCGCGTAAATATATGGTATGATGACGTCTTGTTATTGATTAAATCTACAGTTCTTCTTTTACGAGAATCCTTTTGGCGTGTTTAAGTTTTTTAATAAAAAAAAACACAATGGCTCTTTTTTTCGACAAAAACAATCTTTTTTTCTGTGATCATTAGATGTTGTTCGTGTTTGTTTGTGCACAAAAATTTTAATACAGTTTCAAGGTTTATCTTAAAATAAACCTTGTTGCCATTGAAATATAATAACGGCAAGCAGGTGATTCAATAGTTATTGGTATTTTATTGATTTGATAATATTGGTACCAAACTGTATAAATTCCAATAGGAGTGTCTTGTTACCCAAATTAAACGGGTAGGTATTTATCCTACTAATATTATAAACGTGAAAGTTTGTTAGTATGTATGGATTTATGAATGGATGTATGGATGGATGTACGAATGGATGTATGGATGTTTGTTACTCTTTCACGTAAAAACTACTGGACGGATTTTGATGAAACTTGACAGTAATATAGGTACCTACATCAAGCAGCGGGAAAACTTCTTATTCCTACGGGAAACCGACTTCCACGCGAACGGAGTCGCGGGCGGCCAATAGTGTCTAATAATATTAGTCGATTTTGGCAAAACAAAAAGAAACATATATTAGAGTGTATGTGATACCGGTTAGCGTTATCATAAATGAAGCAGTCGAATATGTACGAGTAAATTGAAAACATATAACTACACACATCAACATCGTCTAGGGATATTTTATATAAAGTTCTTAAACTCAAAAAATACTAAACAGTTTTAATTTTTTTTGAACGAAGCTTATTTTGGACACCTTGTTGAACGATTCTAAATTTGAATTTGAAAAAAAAAATTAAAAACAAAAGATTAACGCTGCATAATGTGTAGCCAAGTCTGAAGGTTTCATTTATCTACAGTAACTTTTGTCAATTTTTTGCGTCAAATTTAAGTTTTATAGCAAGTTATCGGTTAATTTTGAATAAATGTTATTTTGTGCATCATGCAGCGGCGCCATTGAACGAGGGAGGAAATTTTAAAGGCAGTAGGCATGCTCCAAGCTGGGGCTACTCAACGAAATATTGCTGAGGAGATTGGAACAAGAGAAAACGTGTTATCAAGGTTATGGTCATGTTATCGTGCTACTGGCGAAATGGCTGAAAAACACTGAGGCGGGAAACACATAACCACTCAACGACAAGACCGATTTTTGAAAGTTGCCGCGAGAATGCAACCAAATGTTACGGCCATGCAGTTGGTTCAGAGGCTTCAGCCAGAGCACCAGTTGCTTGTGAATGATGAAACTCTGATGAGAAGGCAGCATGAAGCTAATCTTCATGCTCGCAGACCACTTCGTACTCCAGCACTACGCCGAGGAAATCGTGGACGACGGCTAGAGTGGGTTTGTGAACATTTGCTCTGGGAAGATAAACATTGCGCCGAAAGAGCAACTCTTTTTGCCACTTAGCCAGACCTGGAGCAATACACCGCAACCTGACTAGGATAACTTAATCCAAAGCATAAAAAACTTTCCAGGACCGTTTTAAAAGTCATGGATGGTTTAACTGACTACTGATTTTTCACAATACCGTTCAAAACCGAATAATTTCTGTTTATTTTTCAATTTTCCTTGAGAAACACATTCATTGTTACTTCAAATTTTCTTTCACTTTTTTCTTTGTTAAAAAAAACACGTTTTATGCAAAAAAAATGATTCATTTTATTTTGTAAGTGATGTCTGATAAATGAGCTTTATAAAAATATATACATGTTGTATGTTATTTTTCATAAATTTTGAGTAAACTAAGTAAATTCAAAATATCCCTAGACGATGTTGATGTTTGTACATGGATTAGAGTGCAGTGAAAATTGCATTACATTCTCTATGGCAACTTACTTAATAACACATTTCGGTGCGGGTGGACTACTTTGGTATAGGTCCTTTACCGACACTGAAGTGTTCTAAGTAGATAAAACTCTATGCTGAAAGAAAAAAAATACTTAACATGGGTAAGTATAGATTTCTGTGTGGTTGGTTTTGATGCAAAATCCAACTTTATTGATAGGCACCGTCTTGCATTCTTCCACCACGAAGCATTTAAATGTGTTTCGGTATGAAGGATAGGATGAGCTGAGTCAATACCAGCACCGAGTAAGAACTCTGGAAGAGACAAAACTCCTGCATCTTTCTGCTGCAGAGCAGAATACCTAGAGGTTGTAACCGTCTACTATCAAGTAAACTAATTGCATGTTTGCCGCGTAATTGAAATCAGAAGATGTAAAACTAAATAGTAGTTACGTAACATCTTAGTGGAAAACAATAATTACCATTTTACCTGCAAACGACAAGGAAAACGCAAATTAACTGACGTATGTTTTTAAAAATAACAGGTGTAAAATAACATAGAATTAAGAATAAGTACTGATGTAGGTACTAATTTATTTTAGATAAATAAATGTTTTTTTTTAATTATCTGTTTTTGCTGAGTTTAACAGATCGCTAGAGGCAGTCATGTAAATAAAAAAAAATGGGTGAAAAATAAACTCAGTTTATTTTCTATTCATTGTCAATATAAATACTTCTACTACTTCACTGCACTTAATTTCTTATTCACAAAGGTCCATAACAGTCTTAAGCCTTCACGTACCACCATTTATTTTGCATAAAATGAATGCCTCTTGAAGATAGGGCAGCGCAGAGGAAAACAAAACTTTAAGTTATATGCAGTACGGTCGTTTATTGCTTAGCAGAGCGGGTTAACTGTAAATATTTTTAAGCAAAAGGAGTAAAAGTAAGAATAAGGAGTCACTTTTACTAGTTACTTTTTACCGATGAAGGCTTAAAGCAAGTGCCGAAAAAGTTATTAATGTTGTAACTGCACTTTTAAAGAAACTAGTTTTTTTATTTTGCATTGACTATTATGCCACTAGATTCCAGACTATTTTGCAATTAGGTGCAAAAAGTTTCCAGCAAATCATTCGTAATTGGGATTTTCAAATAAAGTAAAAAAAATATATGTATAGTCTTTTTTTCGATGGTTATTTATGAATTAAAGATCCATTGTAATCGAACTTCCAGTATGATAGACAAATCGATGTAAAAACTACGTAACTCTATGATTTGCGTTTATTAACGATCACGTTTTTATTTTTGTGATGGATATACCTACAAAATTTTCAATAACGAATAAAAACCAATTCGCCGATAAAAATGTGTTTTTGAAAGTTTTATATTCCCATAAAAAACATATGTTTTCTAAGTAAGTGTTCTTATTTACCACACGTAACACTTGTTTAAGGAAAATAAAAATATGTTAATAATAGAAACATTTTCGACTTCCTTGTTTTTATACACACATATGAAGCAGGCAACAGTGATAAAAACATGTAAAACGTTACGTTTCGTTACGTTGTAATATTATTATCGCTACGCTATCTAGATATAACAAATCGCAAATATGACATGCTTATCGTTTGCAATATTTGGTTTACAATTTTTGCGTAAAAAATACTCTAACATTCATTCATAAAAAAAGAATGCTCATAATTTGTATGTAAGTACTCTACAACTGGTTTACCTGTGCGGCCTTGAACCGCGGCCGTACCACAACAACTGTCAAATCTTAAGACCACGTGCGCCGAACCTCTCCGGATCTTGCCGAAAATATCCGAACCAGGAATAGTTTCGCGCTAAATTATTCATCCGACCGAACTTCGCACCGGCGAACACTTTCGATGACTTCCTCCTCACAAACTATCCATTTTCACGACTATATCGTGTAACGGAGAAACGAATCCGAGCTTTTGTTTTTACACCAGACACCTCAACAATGCCATAGCGTACTCAAGTCGGGGAAAGCGAAAAACTCTCAAAGTGCGTAAGTTGCGTGGAGGCTGTTTCTCAAGTGATTATATTTGATGAGTGATTATTGAGGATGTCGTGATTGGTGGTTCCGTACCTGTGCCCCACCAGTAGCGTTTCCAGCCGTCGGAGACCGCGCGGAATATTGACATGTCGGCGCGTCGTGTGTCGCGCGCGGCGCGTCGCGACTTACTGCGAGTGCGAGGTGCGTCGCGGGCGGCCATCGCGCGAGTAGCGACCGCGACTAACGGTGCGGCGAGTTCCCCCCAGTGCGTGTCGTTTGGGGAATTCATGCTAATGTGCATTACGAAATTAATAATATTAATAAAACAAGATTAACATCGGAATTATTTGTTGAATATAAAAATTAAATAGAATATCTAGGTTGAGTAATTTATTAACGACAACTATTTTTTTAATTAAATACCGCTGATAGAATAAGTGCTTCGGAATTTGCGCATTGCTATTTAATTAAATTGAAAAACTAAGCTGATAATCATTTACAGTTACCTAATTGGTTTTTGTATACTTATGTCTTAACATATTAAGTTTATTTATTGAACTCTAGATTAGTTTTATAAGTTGGGTATGTAATTTTTTTTTGGTATTTTTCGGCTGCGTCCCAAAAAAAAATAATTAACAAGTGCTTGACATATTTATAACACCACATCCATCCAAAAACTGCCCTAGATAATATCAACTCCAATAATACACTTATCTACTATATTGTTCGTAAAGCCTTTTACCAAAATTAAAACAAAACACGGCAATTCTATTTTCGAAAAACTGCGCACAAAAGCTCTGAGTGGCCAGGATTCAATTAATCTCTAATTAGTCGAGAGTGCTGTACGGAGCTGTCAGATTTGACATCGCTGTCTGTCACTTAGGTAAATGGGTGTCTGGTAGGTTGGATGGGAGCCTGTAAATAGGTCAGTTGCAAATCACAGATGGATAATCATGACACCCTAGAAGCGACAAGGAATGAGAATGAAGCCTTAACTAAGATGGTAATGTTAGTACAGAGATACCGTAGGCATTTGTTCATTTGTAAAGATTTGACGCTGTAAAGTAAAGTTTTTTTAATTAATAATTGGTTAAGCCCATATCTAGAAAAAAGAATAGTAAAGAGATAAATAAGAGAACATGAAATTAAGATCTAATTATACTAATAAAGTGGTGTACCTATAATTTTTTTTTGGTCTACGTATTCTACTTCATTAAGTTAATTATCTGTCTTATGTGTTTATAGAAATATTTAAAAAAGTTTAGTAACGGAAGGCGGTTTAATAATGTTACTTATTTGTGATTATGTCCTATTATAAATTTTTTCCTACACCTTTTGGTTTGGTTTGCCTTAGGTCATGCTAGATAAGACATGCAATTACATGAAATTCAGTTCATGATCATACTAGTTCATACTATTCTTAGGTACATTTTTTGTCTTTTATGAGTGCAAGCACATATTGGCAGATAACATTATTATCTAAGTCGTAAACATAAAATCACTTATCTATTTACAGTTACATAACATGGTTTTTCATGTTTTCGGCTAAAACACTTTTTGTGATGACGCGTCTATTGTCGCCGTCCCAGCGACAAACTATGTGCTTTGTAAGTTTGTTCTTTCTTTTACTCAAACAAACAATAGCCTATACAGGGTTATTTCTAATTAGCGCATCACCTCTTGCAGGCAGCTTTTCTACATCAATCCCAACAACATTAAACCAACGAATAATTAAAATTAATATTTAAAAAAATAAGTTTTTCCATACAAATTTATTAGATTCCTCTAAACGGTACAATACTTTACGCGCACGCAACTGGCGGCGTGGCAGGCGCGCGGGCGACGGGGGGTTGTCGACCGGTTTAGAAACTTCATACAAAATACATAATTATAAATAACAGAGCGCGCAAATTTGTTTTGGCTTCTTTGTTTTTGTGTTAATTATCAAGTTTTGCAAAAAGTCGTAGAACAAATGTTTTTGGGATTGATGTAAGGAAGGCGCCTGCAAGTGGTGATGCGTTAATTACAAATAACCCTGTATATGTGTATACTTTTTACGAGTGGCAGAGTCTAGCTGTAGGCTCTGTCTGCAGCGATTACTGAGCTGACTCGACCGGTGAAATACCACCATCTCGCACAGAAAACCGACGTGAAGTAGGGACGATGTTCCTGCGTTTCGTTCGGTGAGTGCGATATCCGGTGCCCAATTTTCTCAAAGGCTCAGCAACACACCCCCAACACCCACAAAGTTGCGGGTAGTCATTGGCGGCGGTGATCACTTACCATCAGGTGACCCGCATGCTCGTTTGCTTCCTATATCATAAAAAAAATGACCCATAGTTGAGCACAGGCCTCCTTATCGGATAGCGAGAGGGTTTTTTACTCATTTTATGTAAATGTTAAAAATGAGTTAAGCAACTTAGCAAGCTGCCAACAATAATCCAGATTAAATTAAAAAGAGATAGTAGGCATTTTGTATATTATTTTAAGCGTAGCCTATATATTTTGTAATAAAATTTAATTTGAATTGGTAACTCGACGAAACAAAGATGCATTAAATTTCTTGGCCTCGTAAAAGGTTCATGTATAACAACCGCACTGGGTGCCGGCGGCGGCATACATCGTCTTTACATAGTATAAATCCAAGTCGCTGTTTGTCGTCTGTTTATATGTTTGTCCGTTAACTCCTAAACCATGTAGCGGATTTAAATGCGGTTTACGACATCCATTAGGTTTTATTTCACTTATTGTAAACAAAAAACATTCAGAAAAACTATTTTTAAATTAACATTTAATTTATCGGGAACAAGTCAACCAAAATAACACCATTGCGAATTGGGGGCGGGTCGCTTGTCTTAATTAAATAAATATTATTTTAATAAGTATGTCAAACAAAGTTTCATTCAAAATTAATTCCCTCAATAATAATTACACTTTGTTTTTAGTATTATTTGTTATAATACCAACATAAATAAATCGTTTGTAAAAACAAAAGACTAGCTATCACGGCTGCTGAAGAAAATCCTGGTGACGGATGGACAGCGGAGGCTTCGTAGAAGTGCCCCAAGTTTTACCCTTTGGGTACGGAGCCCCTAAAAAAAAACTATAATTATTAATACCAACATATTTATAGTTTTATTTTATTTAATTATCCTCAAATTTCCTACACCAACCCGATTTGCAAAAGTAAATCAAATATTGCCCAATCGTCTAAGCCTTTAAATTAGAATTAGGCCTTATTAATATTTATATCATTATAATAAAAAAATATTGCAATACTACGTAACAAAAATTATATATTGAAATAAAAAAAGGTAATTCAAGGACTAGTTAGAGAAAATTTTGTTTCACGTTTAAAAAAAACACTTTCATATTAACCAACCTACTAATTACAAAAAAATATATACATAAACTGCTCTTTATAAAATTACTTTGGTACATTATATTAGGTTCTCGAGTCACATACACTTTACTCAGTTAACGTCGACGAAAATAGTTTTTAGTTACTATAGGTATACAGATTGATATCGCAGATGTCAAAAACGTACAAGCCCAACTATTATCTAAGATTTGATAACGTTAAAATCCTAGCAAACGAGACACATTTTATTCCTGGGTTAGTAAGAGAAACTATTGAAATTAAATAAAAATTACTACGTTAAAAAAACCGACTATAAAACTAAAAAGTTAAAAATAATTAAGATTTAATATAATTTAAAAACTGCCTATTATTTATACGTGCTATTTACTAACCGCCGAAACCAATAACCTACTAACCTTTGACGCCTTGTCATTTCTGTAACTATTAGTAACATTACCTATGATTTTGCGTCCCAATAAACTCTGGTAAAGGGCGATTACTAACCATTTGCTTGATCTACCAATGAGTTTACCATAGATTGTCAAATGCATAGAAAAAAATATTTGAGCGTATCAATAAATAACTATAGTTTTCTTTATCTATTTTCTGTAACTATTTGTTATGACATTGCTATCTTTCAAAATTGGGCGATAAAGTAATGGTAAAAGACCTAATATAACCTTAAAATAAAAATGTAAACAGAATAGTTTATTGAAGAAAGTGATAAAAAACAGTTTGAACGCAAAATTTATAGTCGAACAAGTTATTTAAGTATATTTTGAATCGGACTTTGAATTAATATCCCGATTATGATTAAAAAAACATGTACCAAAGAAATCCTAATGAAAATATCACCATCTCTGAAGGTGTTGTCCTCCCGGTAAGCAACATTAATTATCTTAATTCGTAACTAAGTACTTGGTTCCTTTTGAATAAAGATTCTGTCAAAAAAATGTTGAAAAGTTTATGTTTTTATAAATATACTGATATGTAAAAAACATTCAAGGAACCACTTCACCAATTGATGCTCACTCTGCGATTTTATGCATTGGGCACAATGCTGGTATCTGTGGCTACTACACTACTACTACTACGGCTAGAGCCAGCAGAATGTCCCGAGAAATAGCTGGCTTGTATCCGGACGACGACGTCAACGAACAGGACAAAGCCCAGCAAGGATTCTCCAGCATGGTACGTTTTCCTAAAGTTCTCGGTGTAATTGACTGCCCACACGTGCCAATGACTGTAAGTTGGGTTATATGGTTGATATATTTGCCTGCCAATCTCTTTAAAACTGTTATTTTATTAACTACGTACTGACTGTGAATCATCAATAAAGGTTTATTTAATTTTCAGATTAACAAGACAATAGAGCAATAAGAGGCAGAAGATACTATCCCTATACTTGTCGAAGATATGGGTAACCAACATCATGCAGCTAGACAAAATTCGATACATAATTATTTAAGCTCATACATAAAGGTTTATGAAATGTTATTATGATTATTGTTAAACAATTTTTTTTCAGATAATCTTCGTTTAAAATATTGCTACTAAAACTAAGACCTGCAAATAAAAACATATTCTGAATATTTGTTTTATTATTTAAGTCTATTGTATCCAACTATTATCTGAAACCTTTTCGAAAGATAACCTACCTAGGTTTTGGTAAAAATTAAAATCAAAATATCATATTTTAAAATATTTATTACACATTTTTATCTTTTACCACACCTTGACATGTGTGGGGCAACAGATGATTTCACTATCTCTGATATGTCTTGGCTATCACCACCATAGTGCGTAGTCAACCCAGTAGGTACATGTAGTACCTAACTGGTCAAGGGAGTTAAGGCAACACCACCTTCAGTCTGCAAATAAAAACATCTAGCTTATACCTGCAAAAAGCTGCATTTTGACTTCAAAAACTTTTTTTTAATGCAGCAGTCTAAACAAGTGCTTTCATTAAAATTGGTTCAGTCGTTCTGGCGTGAAAACGTAACAGACAGGCACACAAACACACAGTGTTTCTTTCGCATTTTAAATTTTATTAATGTGGGTTTATACTCGTTACTTTATAACCTAGAAGCTCAGGTCATATGGGGAAATATACAATAGAATTACAAACCTTTAAACTGTTTTGCCTTATTTAAGCACTGCACTTCCTTGCCGCCTTTATTAAATTACCCCATCTAAGACGTAGTTGATCAGGACAATGATTTTTAACTTTTACGGCGCTGAATTTCTGCGAAATAGATTTCCAAGCATCTTCCTCTTTTAATTTATTACGAGTGGCATTTGTTGATTTACATGTTAAGACTTCATGTTTAGATATTAATTCCATCAGGAAAACAGTATTTCAGATATTTTGTGGCAGTAAAATGTGTTTTTAAAGATACATATTTTTGATTTATTTACATAAAACAAATTGGAACCTGACAAATGTCAAAACTACGTAAGTACCTACGTAGAAACTACGTTATATTGATAATGGAAAATTCAAATTGTTTTAAGGGTACAAACAACTTTCGAAGAGGTCGCTTTAATCAATTGTATTTTATCATAATGTTAGTCTCTTCTAGCATTTGGATGCTTTTTTACATATATTAAGAGTAAGCGCTTACTTATAAGCATTAGCTCATAGGTTTTGTACGTTTACGACTTGAACCTACCTTAACTTGGAACCTGCCTTTTGAATGAACAATTACATTAAAGATAAAAAAGTATAGAGGGCGTTTTTTTAAGCAGTTAGCTCATTACAGTTATATGATATCATATACATGAAGTACTCTGTAGACAGAGATGTAGGCTGACACATGTAAAAAATACGTTTCGTTACTCCGTATCGGCAATGTTTGCAAAATCTATTTAAAGAGAATATACATTAAAAATAGAATATTATATCAAATTTAAGTTAATTAGTTTAAGATGTATGAAGATAAATTAGCATATCTAATAAATAATTAAGGGTACAATGTATTTTTTTTCAAAAGCGTTTAGTTTTAAGGGTACAATATGCAAACATCGGTAATCACAAACTAATGGATTCATGGAGCAAAAGTTAATATTGGGACGGCAGTAACAGTTACATCAAACGTCACTGGATAACTAATAGTTACCAGTTTCCAAAATCTATGGTAAGATATTGGTTTCGGCCGTAGGTTTATAGTCGGAAACCTCGCCGTAATTTATGTACATACATAAAAAACAAAACTTACCGGCCAAATTGAGAACATCCTCCTTTTTTGGACACCCTAACTTCGATAGAGAAGATGGTTTGAAATTGTCATCAACTTGGGACACCACTTAGCAAAATAAAAAAGAACAACCAACAGTCAAATCAGAAAAATCAAGACACCGTCAGCGCCTATTGTGTGAACCTGGGAAATTATGCGAGAAAATTACGTATACGTAATTAAAGAAAAACATATGCAGTGTACTAGTGTAGACAAGAAGGTACCTACTTCAATTTTTCCCAACACGTTAACGCTTATTTAGACAGTAGACATAAGTGACAAGCCTACCTTTCCCAAGTTATTACAATACAAAGATATTTACGTCAACTATTTTTTTTGTCATAAATAGTTTAAGTAGCTTTTTTTTACAGAAGGATGCAAAAAAACTCACGGATGACAGACAGTGTAATGTCCTTCGTGGCGAGGTTCATGAAGATCTTCTGTACCAGCTTGCAGGAGTACGTCCCCGAGTCTGTGTGGTTCAGACTCTTGATTTCCAGCTTCGTGTTGGCGTCTTTTGTAATGACCCTGTACTTCCTGAAGTCTGTAATGTGATAATAAAGAAATTAATTAAAAAAGACGACCATAAGGAAGAAAAGAACCAAAAACAACCTATGGCGGTGAAAATGAAAATCGTTTTTATTTACTATACTCAAGACGTCAAACATCTCAAACACGTCAAACGTTTACCCGTGACCACGGCATTTGTAAAAATGTCGAAACGTCGGATAATAAAAAATAAAATACGCGTAAATATATTTCAAGGTCATCTTTGATATTTTTATTTTAACAAACTATTCGTCAACTTGAAACACTATTGTCGTGTTATTTTTGATGAGTATGTTTTTTAAAGTTGTGTTCATAATCGCTTTCTAATGGAGACACAAAACATAAGTTGGCAAATGTAAGCTAAAAGTGCATCATTACATAGTATAAATCTAAGTCGCTAATTCTGTCTGTTTGTATGTTTGGCCGCTAACTCCTCCTTAAAAACGTAACGGTTTTCTCCATATTTAAGAGTATTTATTCTTTTAAATTTGTAAATAAATAACATTTAGAAAAAGTTTTTTTAAGTAAGCAAAAATGCAAGGGTTCGCGAGCAAGTCGGCAAAATTACACCATTGCGAAGCGTGGGCGGGTCGCTCGTATTCATATAATTATATCGTTATTATTAAGGTAATTCAGCGCCACCACCATAAATTTTTCCTACCTAACCTTCTTTCGTTGGGGGCCCTTCGTGTTTGAACTTCTTGTTCAAAATACTCTGGCCTTTAACTTAGACTGTACTGTGTCGTATTTTAATATACTCAATGTAGATGGCGCTGTTTATAGTAATTTTACGGTAATAATTGTAATATAATAACATAATGTACATTAGTGCTGCTTTTTGGTTAAGATCCTAGATGTCAGTAGAACAGGAAATTTTACTAGTGGCCGCCCGCGACTCCGTTCGCATGGAAGTCGGTTGCCCGTGGGAATGAAAAAAATTCCTGGGAATAACTTTATAACTTTAAAGTTTCATGAAAATCTGTCCAGTAGTTTTTACGTGAAAGAGTAACAAACAAACTTACATACTTACATCCATACATCCATCCATACATATTATATTAACGTTTATAATATTTATAATATTAGTAGGATTAATGTATCATGTAAAAGGCATGGTATCTATAAGCATCAAGTTGCTTTACGCTAGTTGCATAGCATAGTCTGGTAAAGTTGCAACACAACTTAGGTACAAAATAACTTAAAAAATAAATAGTACCGAGAGTTCGTTTTCGCAGCCCTTTACTCTTGTTCTACCTTCTACTAAACTTTTCTTATAGGTTAGCCGAAGTTTTAAATACCAACCGCCACCGACTGTTAGTAGGAAACTCTTATGTTGAATACAATTAGTTATTAAGGGAGACATTACTAATTTTCTGGCAAATATAAATATTCGGGCTTACCAACGCATATTTTTTTCCTAATCCACATAGAATAAAGAAATTTTATTTTTCAAAGCTTGTCCGTGCTTTATTATGCCGGTGCTTTACTTATTTGGAGTATCTGGAGCCACGGTAACGCGACTTAACAATCGCACTTAACAATATAATTTAATATAGGAAGTATGTAGGTATAACCAAATTGAGAGAATCATTGTGTGCATCATAGAAGCCTATAAGTATTAAAATACTAAATAACACTAGATTTGTTTTTGAAACCATTTTATTGTTGGCCAAACACAGACACAGTGCGGTAACTTAATGTTATTTTACATTGTAGGTTTTATTAAGTATTAAAGATAAGTATACATATTTACTTTATGAATTAATAAATTTATTACATATCATTGGCTTTAATATACTCACAAACAATAATTACAAAAACCATGTCGCTTAGAAATTAACCAAAAGTTTTTTTACATTTTTTTCTAATTTTATTGTCATTCATCCAAATAAAAGAGTTTGTACAATAAACAACATAAATTATAACAATCAACAACAGAATCAAAGTCTTATAGATAGCTAAGACTTGATTGGTTGCTCAAATGGACGAAATTCAACAGTCATTGGGGTGCCCATCTATGGAAATAAAACTCAGTCGCTTTCATACTCACGTTATTATGATCTAATGACCAACTAATATTTCTCAGAAAAGGCCAGTTTAAAGTTTTAAGACCAGTAGAAATTAAAATATTTTTATGTTCTCCTTGGTTGTTAATACATACGAAGTTGCGATATTGTAAACTTTTGCTACTTATTGCACCGGGCCCAGGCAGCATCGGGTAGAGAGCAAAGCCTACGACTGAAATTATTCAAAAGTTTCACGAGTAATTATCTCTCTCAATTAGATCAACCAAATACCATCTTCGAGATAACATTTATACGTACAAGGTTTTTAAACAAATGGTGCAGGAGGTATGTACAAACTGATATGAAATATACTTAAATTATAAATGAAGATGATAGTTATATTCACTTTTTAATATCCCCTATATGACATTACGGTAACTAAAACTTATATATGTATAAGGTTTAAAGACCACCATTTACTGTTTATATTCTTAACGTTAAAGAAAAGCCAAGTTTCTGACATCAAACCGTTAGTGTTTGCGATAGTTGTTGGTTTAACCTTTAATTTTTTTTAATCAAGCCTTCAGTTCATGGAATAAATATTATACAACATTGAACCATAAAAAGATAATATCATTATTCGTGATAAAGTATTTCTGATGCGGGTATTTTAACCGTTACGAACGTCTAACCGGAATAAACGTACAAGTTATGATCTACATAACAATAACATCGTTTAAAAAGTTACGAAGAGTCGCTTAAAGTTATGCTTTAGCTTACATTTACACATTAAAATTTCTAAATTGTCTATCTACATCAGTTTGACAGCTCAAAACCGTATTAGTAAGAAAGCTTTAATAAACTTTACAATATACTTATAGCAAAAACACGGGACTTTAAGTCAAGCATACTCTTATACTCATATTGAGAAAATAAGTTATTATAAATTAAATCACACATATGCAAATAACCGTCGCCTTAAGTGTAAACATTTCAGGCTTAACAAAATTAACATAATTAACTTATCTAGGAATCTACTTTGGAACGTTGAAGATATATCTAAGATAATGGACATAGTTACACTAGGTCAAGCTAAATTGATCTTTGGTAATTATTTGATATCTTGTAATAGAAAGTATAAATGTACGACTTATTTCCTGTAAGCAACCACTTAAGACTAATTTAATTACAACGATGAAGCTTTTATTGAAAAATAATTGAAACAATGTAGCAATCAAACGGGAGGCACAAATTATTTTTCAGACTACTAATTAGCGGTACCATTCAGTCAGATGTACTCGTATGTAATAGAAACAAAAATTGACAGGTTTTGGATACAAGACGATATGAAACGATTTTTAGACATTTTGATTTGGCCTTGTAAGGAAAACGGTAATCGCGATTGTTATAAACTTTGAAACGATATTCAAAAAGTAATTGTAATAAATACTACAGGAAACTACCAACTCATTGCGATTTCTGTTTAACAAACCAAATTCAAAAGAAGATTCAGTAAAATTTAAAACTCAATAGCGATGTTTACCTTACGAGGACAGATTCGTAGCCAGCACATTCTAAATAGATGGAAACGAAAACTGTAGATCTGGCCATCGATACAGCTTACATGCTGTCGCTGAAATTTGTCAGCAGATTCAGGAAGCTGGATCTACCCCAACCCCTCTTTACCAACAACAAATATACAGACTAAAATTGGACATAGTTTTGCAAAAAAGAACCAACACATTTTTTGTGAAATTGAGTTAACATATTTAATAGATCTCTATTGGAGTTGTTAACACCTCGTTGTTGTTTGCAAGAAAACATTTGGGCTATAATATTTTCTGTACAATTATATTTTGGCCCAAATATTTTCTAAAGGTGTAGACAACTCCAATAAAACCTATTAAATATGATCACTCAATTTCACCCAAAATGTGGGTTGGTTCTTTTTGCAAAACTATGTCCAATTAGAAATCCCGCGTTATTAACCATCGTTTGTTTCTTCATCCTCCAATCGTTTCATACCCCGTATGCATTCTATTCAGTATCCTCCGAGGCACGCCAGCAGCAGCAGCAGCGCGGCGGGTGCAAGACGCGCGGGGGGCGCGGCGCTGGTGGCGGCGGTGCCCCCCTCCAGCCACGACGAGAACCCCGCGGCGTTGCGGCTGCGCGCGCGCACGTGGAACATAGTGCTGTTGGGCAGCGGGCCCACGATGAACAACTCGTCTGGAAAATAATAAATGTTTATAAGAAACCATAGGGGTTTTAAGTTTTTATGGGTGATAAGTTGTAAGGGAATAAATAATTTTGGTGGGCAATATTTGTCGTCTCATACTGAGACAAAAGCACTTTCAACTGACCTCAGTTAAATTAAGTTAATTACAATGGATATTTTCCTGAAGTTTGTTACCAAATTTTAACACGTTTTTATAGATTTATAATTCATCCTATGACTTTAACGCACAACATTTTACACGATCACCTTTCTTTTGTTGTCGGCCAGAAAATAGTGTGATAATTAAAACATCATCCTGAAATATTTATTTTCTTTCATTCTTGGTATTTAAGATATTTATCGTAATTTTATTTTCATTAGGCAGCCAGAAATTTCTAGTTACAAGTAAGTATCTCTGTAATAAACTCAGGCGCAACTCACCATCTGGATTTACAATTGGAACGTCAATGTCAATGAGGTTTTCACTCGCTTCCCAGTCTGCGGGAAAGCCTTCCTTGTATGGAACAAACTCGAACTGATATGCTGGAAATAGAATTACAAATCTTAAATACAGAGACGCATTTAAATTAAGAACAATATCTTAAGTTTAGTTTATTACTTTAGACTTCGTTTTAGTCAATTCTAAATAGAGTTTCTACAATATAATGACGGTTGCTAAAATATTTCATCAAGTTATTTGTTTTATTGATTACGGCGGAGCCCAATATACGATCTCAATCCATTTTTAGGCATCTAAGACCATCAATCGGAGCCAAATTTTCTCAAAACTGTTTCAATAAACGATCTACAGATTCTGGAACCAACCCAAAGACGCAACCGATCCATGGGAAGCAAGCGATCTTTTTTCTAGCATATTTGTTTGAAAATGGTGCCAACCATCATCCCAATAACCGATCTATTAATTTTGACACATCCTTTGAATCAATTTTTGCGAACCCCGGAAAGGGGCAGTTCAATCTTTTGTTTGAGTGATTTTTTATGTCAGTCCATGTAAAACAAAATCAGTTACCATAGCAACGTACATTGATCTAAAACTTTTAAAATCAAAATTTTACAAGAAGTGCCTTTACTAGATGTGCCTTCCCGTTAGATGTGTAATTCAAAATTGATGTTTTCGATTAAATTAAAATGTTTGTATAAACACAATGCAATTATTGCAAAAAAACAGCAAATATATCCGGCCATTTTTCCAAGCTAATTACATAAGATGTGTTTATTTATGTGTATTAAACTATTTTCAGACAAGTAAATAGTTAAAACTAAGGCATAACTTTTTAAATAGTAGTAAAACTAACTTTTTATTCACAATGAAGAGATCGATGGACGATCTTTTTGCATCACTGACATCGATTGCATATCATTGTTATTGGGACGCAGGTTGGAGATCAACCGCGGATCGTGTACGATCTCAGATCGTCCCAACTCTCGGATTCAGGATTCGATATTGGGCTCCGGCGCGGCGGGTGCGTGTCAAGCCAAGTACAGGCTGACAGCGCGCCGTGTGTATATTTACCCGAACCATTTGAAGCCACTTTTTTCCCCCTCATAACTTTAAAACTATTGCAGATAAACATGTTATATTTGGCCATTGTAATTTAAAGATTGGCGAGGTCAATATATGCTCAAAATTTTATTTCATACTTCAAACAGTTTTTGAGATAGTAATAACATCCAAAAATCGCAATTTTTCATACTGACTGACCAATAGGGAGTGCTGCGATAATACTTGGGCACGAATGTGCTCGAACGGACGACCTCCGCACACTCATTAACAAAAAAAATAAAGAAAATAAATTAAAAGAAGTAAATTAAACCCCGTAAAAGAAGCGAAATACAGCAGATTATTAAAACCCGTTTGGTGTCAATTTTATTTTAAATAAGTACCTAAGTTACCAACTAATAATTTCTATAAAGTAATGATATCCCATCAAAAACATAAATTTAAAGTGAGAGCCAAGTCCAATGTGATGTTCACAACAAAATAAGTGAGATCTAATTGGGTGACAAGTTCAATGGTCAGTCAGGAAATTAATTTATAGGAACATACAATATTTTAAAACCACTTAATTATAATTTCTTCTTACAACTTAGAATAATATATTGAACCTAAAGGTCTGACGTGGTTGTTACTTGGAGGTTGTTATTGCTAGAAAATAAATAAATATTGTGTACCTTCAACGGCTAACTGGTTTGGCTGGATATCTTCAGTTTTGAATGTACAGTTGGAACATGTCACGTTGAATTCTAACTGAGTATCGTTGGCACTGACAAGGGTCACCTGAAGGTAAAGAAAATAATGGCTGTTTATATCATATATTACTAGATTTTCGTGCGTAGCTTTACATACGTTAACATAAGATAGGTGTTTCATAAAAGGCTGCCTAACTTGTATTATCTCTATATTTATTTTGATGAAAAATGCGTTAAATTGATATTATAAAGTGGGGAGGATAGGTTAAATGTTAAACAAAAGACATGATAAAGACTGATATAGAACTTTGTCAATATCTTTGCTACATGGATATTTTGTAATTGTTATCGACATTTTTTTCCAAGTAATAAGTAACAATACTCCTTTGCCGGTGTTATCACTCAGGCGTTAAAATTGTTACCAATTTACTACTCCTTACAAAAATTGACAAGATATGCAATTTTCAGTAAAATTCTACAATTATTACAATTACGCTTATTTTAATTGTCTGATATTTAAATTTTAACTTTACATATTCTCAGACTTAAAAAAGAAGCCTTTTCTGAAGGCTCGTTTACATCAAATTAAATAATAACCTTAATGTCTGTAGAATTGGATTAGCTCTCAAAAGGCTAGTCTTCAAAAAATTTTCATTATGAAATAAAAGTTATATACATTTTTATTGCAATAACGTTTTTTGCTGTTATTATCACTTACACTGTCCGGTGGGTTTGGTTTCTCTCCCAGACTAACGTGGAATATGACTTCAGTGGTTCCCTTGTCGTTGCGGACTGAACACTTGTACTCGCCAAGATATGACTCATTCCTCATCATGAGAGTCAGTTCTGAATAGTCACCGGTGGGGTCAGTCTTGGCTGATATGGGCTTAGACGCCTGGAATTTACAAAAATTGGTAATTCAACCTTCAGGTGGTTATGATAAGTTCGTAAATGTGATGAAGTAGTTTATGACAATGTTAGGGGTGATAGTCAGTAGTCAATGTGTTTTTAAAATTAGTCGCAATTAAAAAATCGTTGTCAGTTGGGAACTTTTCTTAGCAACATACTACAATCCAGTTATCCTATATCCTATATAGGTATAGAAATGCAATACAATTCCATTCGATTTCATTGATTAAAGCAAAGACTACGATAAGACATATTAAATTACCTCTTTTTCAAAATCGTCTTCTTCAATAAGCTTTTCGAAACCAGAGTCCATTTTTTTGGTCCATTTGTACTTTGGTGGGGGGAAAGCTACTGCATTGCATCTTATCTTCTTACTGCAACACAGTGTTCGTTTGATAGAAAAAAGTGTAACATTTTATTAATTCAACATCTTTATTTTTGTATGTATAACATGAGATAGCAAATAGGTTAAGATTCAGAAGTACGTAAAAATAAAGAACTATTTCTAAAAATAAGTAATTATAAATATTAATCATTCTCTATTTTTTTACTACTTATTATTAGTATATTAGTTTCGTTTCATTTCGATCACTATACTATATTGTAAACGTAACAGGTTTTTAATATGTATATGTAAGTTATTTTGATGTTATTTTTATTTTTCGAAACTCACATTTCATTTAAGATTGCGTAGGCCTCCACGACTCTTTCCGTTCGGATCTCGTTATCATTGTCCAGTAAAATAGGTTTATCTAGAAAATTAATTATATTACTTTCAGATTTTTTCAACAATAGGTAACATTATGAAAAATGTATAATTCTTGTTAAATTTTTAGGATATTTGATAACCAGTCACACAAAAAAGACAACATTATACATAATATACTATAACATTACGTTAAAATTATGTACCTACTTGAATTGATTATTCATTGAAATTTAATCCTTTTGTAAATTAAAACTGCATGATATGTAATTAACGAAAAAATATATAATCTACTAGTGTAGACAAGAAGGTACCTAAATTTTTCCCAACACGTTAACGCTTATTTGTAGACAAAAGTGACAAGTCTACATTTAATACAAAGACTTTACGCAAACTATTTTTTTTTGTCATAAATAGTTTAGGTAGCTTTTTTTACAGAAGGATGCGAAAAACTCACGGATGACAGACAGTGTAATGTCCTTCGTGGCGAGGTTCATGAAGATCTTCTGTACCAGCTTGCAGGAGTACGTCCCCGAGTCTGTGTGGTTCAGAGTCTTGATTTCCAGCTTCGTGTTGGCGTCTTTTGTAATGACCCTGTACTTCCTGAAGTCTGTAATGTGATGATAAAGAAATTTATTAAAAAAGACGACCAAAAGAAAGAAAAGAACCAAAAACGACCTTGTAGAAATATGAACTAAGAGTATAACGGCACCAAACTTATCGAACATTAAATAAAAGAAGTAAGATAGTATAGAAGAAGAAGTTTTATGACAATACACTAACCGTGAGGGATAGGAGTTTTATCTTTGTACCACTGGGCGGTTGGGAGAGGATCACCTTTCGTTGGGCAATCTAATTGGACATTTTTGCCTTCCTCTGCCTGCACATCTTCGTGCTCGTATTGTAAGGCCATTTGTTCTGGAAAAAAACAAAAAAAGTATACCTCTGTGTCTTAGTCGTCACCGTAGAATGGTATCAGAAGAACTTTAACAAGGCAGGGTCATATGCAGTTAAGGTTATATTATTATTTATTTATCCCTCTTGATATCAAGGAATAAAAAGTTTTTATTAATATAATTAAGTTTCATCGACATACATACCTCCGACAAAAACTTCAATTTTATCTTCTAGTTCTCCGCATTTACAAGTCCAATTTCCATTTTCTTCGGCTGTAGATTTATTAATAACGAGTGCAGCCATCATGATGTTCTTATTTTTGTTTAATGTGTTTTTTTCTAAATATACCCTAGTATTCTTTGAGGATTTAGGTAGTAATACAGCACCTGAAGGTGATATCCATTGGAATTGCTGCAAATAATAGACATAAATCATCTAAAAGGTTGCGGCTAAACGATTTAGTTTTAAAACAATTATTTTGGAGTGCGAATAAATGGTCAAATGTCTTAACCGTAGGTTGTAACTAAAAATATATAAATCGCTCATATAGGTTCCTGATTTAGTAAGGCCATCCATAGTACGAGTAGTAGCATCACATTTTAGAAGCCATGGTTTAGGCAAATCCCCATTTGAGTCAAACCCTTGTTCAGCAATTATAGGATTGCGCTAGTAACAAACATCACCATATCCTTAGAACATATTCAAAAAGAAACCAAAGAGGGTGTTTTATTGTAACTGGGCATTTTCCTAAATATACAAAAACACTTACTTTAACATCGGGAAGGTTTTTCCCTTCGCAATAGACAGCTTTTTTCTCTCCAACACTCATAATTACTGAACTGGGAATTATTTTCAAAGATGGTGGATCGTCCGCCGTTTCTTCTGATAAAACTGAAACAAATGCATTAATAATGTTAG
The DNA here is from genome assembly GCA_916618145.1 of Emmelina monodactyla. Lineage (NCBI taxonomy): Eukaryota > Metazoa > Arthropoda > Insecta > Lepidoptera > Pterophoridae > Emmelina > Emmelina monodactyla. The sequence goes on from OU745300.1 coordinate 4,009,240, forward strand.
ACAGACCGACTTTCAACCAAGATGCTGTTTGATAAATGAGATAATCGTTATTTAATAATAAATTGAGAGAGAATAATCTCAATGGTTTCTTACAGACCTAATAACAAACAAAAACAGATATGAGTATATTGGCACAGGATCAAGGATCCTGACCTTAAGTCTTCTTCATAAATTTGTGTTTAACTTTAAGGTACCTACGTTTGATTTAAGACGATGTATTGTTTGTCTTAACATTAAAATAAATAAAATCTTCAGAGTATAAACTACAGTTTCAAAACATTGTGATAGGTCTTTTAAGTTTTGTCACTCCATAATGTCCTTTTCTTCCGTGAACTGTGGTCTAGTAAATTATTCCCGAGAGCGGTGCCTCTTTACTTTCCTTTTAGCGCTGTTTACGTCAGTTAGCAAGTATAACTGGGTTGTCGCATTAAGTTTGAGTGTTATAAAAACATTAAGTACATAAGAAGTGGTCAAACTTGCCCGAGATGGGAAAACTTCCGTAGCTAATGCTGAGTGGCTTCTGCGTACAATTAGTTGGAACGTTTATTGACGAGTTTCCTATTAGTTTCGAGGCTTCGAACTACTCGAGTTTGTGTCGGATTGACAGCTTAAGCCTTTGAATTTTAATAGAGAATTTGCTTACCTTTTTAGTGTAGCGAACTATGTGTGTGTGTAGTTTAAGTGGTTAGTACTGAGTACTGAGTAAATTTAAGAAATATGTTAGTAGTAGTTGTGGATTGATTATCAAAAAATATCCTAAAAAAAATTAAGTAACCTTTAAGCGGAAAATAAACCGGCGTTTAATCCATACAAACGAATTCCCCATTTCCGAAGCTGGAAAGAAATTGTACCTTCTAGAGCAATAATTTCCTATTACATATAAACTAAAAGGTCTCTTAGCTGTCAATGGCTTTATAGCAAAGCCTGATTTTCTCGAGTGATTTTTAAGACGTTATTGTATTCAGATTTTTTAGATGTGGGCGCTTTAAAAATGTTGGTAAAACCTACGTAATTTATTGAAGCAACTTCTTTTAAAACATCTCGTGACCCAAATTAGTATTTGCTGAGAAGCTGAATCCATCATATGAGTGTTGGTGGAAAGGTATTTACAAAGTTGTAAGACATACCTTCATCTCTCTTGTTTATTACCAATAATCTCCAAGTAAGTACACGTCTAAGGTAATTAGTGTGAACTCAAAGGTGCGCAATACCTGTCAAGATGATTAATGGCCGCGTCTTATTGGACGTTGGTTGCAGGGGTAGATGAACATGGATGAAATGAAAGGTTTGTTAATAAAGATGAAAAGTCAGTTCAAACGGTAAAAAAATATATTTTAACCGTGATGTAGCTTGTATAGAAAAAGACTAAGAACATATTTTTCAATTGTCAAATAAATACTATCTGACTTATAAGTAGCATATCTTCTTTGTCACTGCATACATATATATCTACCGATATTAATCTGGCCAAGAAGCCACGTGGTTTGTCCACTCTTTAGACGATTATCGCTATTTATCACCATTTACTCGTCAGGTAACGGACACATTTCAAATTTTACAGAAATCTCGTTACATTATACAAATCGTCTAAACAAACTAGTACAATCTGTTCAGTGTAACACATTTGATTCTATTCCACGCGTTGACATTTAAAGTGATGGGATTCAATTTCGGTTTCATATTATATTGGTTGGCAATATGTAAATTCATATTAAACTGTCAAACTTATTCATTGGTTCTCTTTGATTTCATAAATGGGATAGTGGAATTCAATGCATTGTTTATGTTTGTGTAAAATCAAACGAAATGTTTATTAAGCCTTGGTTAATCCAATTATCGTTTAGTTAATATTATTTATTTTAATATTTAATTATTAAAATACAGATAAATACATTCAACTTTATTAGATTTTTTTAAAATCTATTGTGTCGACATAACGTTAGATATCAGTACGTAATTAGGTACTTGTTACAAATATATACATATGTAAAATGAGAACGTGAAGAAAAGCTATAATTACAATTGTTAATTGCTTGACATTTCTGACTTAAAGAAGTACAAGCATAAGAAAACATATTTCGTTTATCTTCACCGCTCTTACAAAATTAATGAATACATACTTACTGATTTAATAAATTGAACATGAAAGATTCAATGGACTGAAATGATTCAGCCAAAAGCTGGACTTTATTTTCATCGATTTCGTTAATTAAAAGTTCACTTTGATATAAATTATCTCGTCGGCGGCGTTAAGAGGATTACCTGAATAAATGTTCTAGAATTTAATGCTAACCGAATATCTATGAGTTGCGAACTTATAGTTTAAATTGGTTCTAGGTACAAATGTTTGCTTTATACGTAGATGATAACTGTGGGTATTATACAGGCTATTTTGGAAATTCACGGAAGAGCTGTATGTCTAGCAGTGGACGTCGATCTCGTAACCATGACATGTTTTAAAGGTTAATAATGCGCCAAGGTTTTTCTATAAGTAGGTAATTAGATGTCAGAAACCAATTATTAAATTCTCATTTGATATTAACGTTCTAAAACAAAGTGAGCCGTCTGTAAAACTACCACAAAACAGAACGCACAAATAATCAAAAGTTACAGGCGTTTTTGATTAAACTGCCAGAAGTTTTTAATGAAAAGAATAGAATTTGGCTGTTTATATCAGAAACATAATTTCCCAAAAATTGTTGGCTATTCATTCAATTTTCGTTTATGAGGTAACAAAATATTAAAATGAGTTAATGATATTTCCTTGATTAGCAAAATCTAGGTTTTAAATTACCTTGAGAATCTATGAATTTCATTGTTGCAGCATCTTTGTATACCTACGCTTATAGGCTTGTAAACCTAAACCCAATGTTTCAAGATAATCAACACTATTGCGTGACCAAATTATATTTGACTAGGTGATAGACATAAAAAGGCGCTAGTGACCTAAACACAATGAGGTCAAGTTGGTCAAATATTTGGTCTTTGACTTTAGGGATTGGCATCGCTGATTGTGGCTACGTTGAAACCTTTTCTGAAATATTAGTCACATCTATCTATGTATTCTTCTTTTCTCTTTGTTTACATTTATCTTGCCATTAATTTAAAATCTTATAAAATAGGGTAAACTTGCTTAATTCGTACCTGCGCCTAAATCGTACCTCGTCTATATCTCGGCTTAGGTAATAGCTACCAGTGCCTCTGTTGGCATAATGTTACTAACAGTCGGCCATATTGCCATGTTTCAAATGAACACCTGTCACGTTGCTCCCGCCTAAAATATTAAACAGGTAAGTTTTTTCTTACTTTTTGAGTAAATTTTTCGCATATTTCATAAGAGCTGTCTTGATAGTAGATCATTCGTAAGTTGTTTAACTGTTTATTATATATTTATGCGTATATTTGTGAATGTATTTAACATAGTAAAACCGGCTTGTTTGTTGTCACTTTTTTTTGCGGCAAATTTGAAATTCGTTTGACACTTGTGCCTATTTCGTACTCGCAGCAACTTCTTAAAACGTACCGGTACGATTAAGGAAAACTTATTATAATCTCACAGTAAATTATTAACTACGAAATTATTTTTAGATTTTTTATTTATCTAATTGTTTCTAATTAGTTATTTTTGTTTCTATGTCAGGGCAACATGTCAAAAAGAATGATAAGATCTCAAAGTACGATTTAAGAATATACTAGTACGATTTAAGATGAATAGTCTTAAATCGTACTTTTTTTAGGTTTTTTAAAATTGTTTATTTCTCAGAAGTTTATAAGATTTATGTTATTTTGTGTTGAAATACTTATAGAACTTTAGTCAAATTATAATTACTTTATATAAATAACTGTGTATTTTTGTTCATTTCCAAAATATTTGAGGTTCTCCTTAAGTGGTACGAATTAGGCAAGTTTACCCTACGTGCTTAATCTTCATGTTTTTCAGTTTCGCAAAATATTTTTGTAGGCGCATGTGTTGCGGCAAATATTTTATCCACCATTAGCTGTTGGTTCCCGACTTGACTTCCTACATTCATGGACTAAATTCTTTATAAAAACGATTCGTGTTTGTACAGTTTATAATCGGAGTTTCTTGTGTACTCTATGTTTTTTTGGAAATGTGTCGCAGACAGGACTTGGCTTGGCTTGTGACTGTTATTAATAAACAGTCAAGTACAGTTTAAGAAGAGAAATGTTACAAATTATTATAATAATTGCTTTTCTTCACATACCTATACAAAATGTGCCTGCTATTGTTTGGAGCCAACAGGACCCAGGGTTAGTTTGGAGCCTTAATAGGTCAATTTTTCTACATTTTTCGTGCGCTAGCTAAACCTATGCGGACAGAGTGATTAGTTCTAACAAACAATGTTCCATTACGTACAAAATCGTTTACCTTCGTGCTGGTCCAATCTGACAGCCATTAAGGGTTTTTCACTTAAACGACTAGAGAAAAATGTTCAAACAAGATACTCCTATCTACAAAGTGAACTCAACATGACAACACCCCAAAATACACTTTCTAAATTTAGCTCCGTAAACTACTCTACCTATAATCTTAGTATAATTTTCTATACATTATTGGCGAAAATTTCGCTCATCACCGTTTAACAGCAGAGCCCAGCCCTTCCCTAAAACTAATGGGTTCCGCGACCTTGCCATTAAATTGGCGGCTTGAGGTGACATCATGAATATTAAATTTAATAGGACGCGTGCTTTTAGTGCCGCGCTGCCGAAGAAGTTAATAGAACCTACGTATGTAACAGTATTACCAACTAATTAGATCTTGTAATTAATAATAGCTAGTATTACATGCAATCTGCAGTGAAACTTAATCAAGTTATTGACAGAACCAGCCAATTCAAATTAAGAAACTTCTACACAAAAATGCTAAATATACTAAGGTACAAAATTTAAAATATTTTTGCTGTTTTTCCAGCTTAATGATCCCGCTTGTAACCATTTAATTTTCAATATTAATACCAATAAATCATATTCAAATACGTAACGCAAAACAAATAGTTGTTAAGGGAGTGGTTTGGACGTTGTTCACATATAATATCTGACCATTTAGAAGATCATTTTAATCATGTATAAGTCATACGTGATGAAATGTTATAAATCTCATTTAACTACTGTTTGATGGGCAGTGAAGTGACATTTAACGTATTCGGGTAAATTTTCCAAAATAATTATTTATTTATTTAGTTAAGATACAAAAAACAAATTTATACAATACTAGTGGCCGCCCGCGACTCCGTTCGCGTGGAAGTCGGTTTCCCGTGAGAAAGAGAAGTTTTCCCGCGGTAAAAGTACCCTATGTGTTATTCTGATGTATAACCTATATTACTGCAAAGTTTCATCCAAATATATAGAGTAGTTTTTACGTGAAAGAGTAACAAACATCCATACATAATCACATACTTACATACTCACATTTATAATATTAGTAGGATATTAAATCAGAACTGCTACGACGTGTCTCCAAAGAGGTAATGTTAATTACACAATGCACATTATATGAATTCAGATGTAACTCTAGGTTATTGTCTATTCTAGGCATTAAACGCTAAACATTAAGTCGTAAGATTTGTTTATGAAGTTGATGACAAACTTGACTCATTTATAAATCCGAAAAGAGTGCCGAGAGATTTTTCCGCCAGCTTTTTCTCTTGGTCTACTACGGCCATTGCTGATGTATGTAGGGGTGTACCGTGACATCTTTTTTTATTTTTGCTTTCATGCTTTTGACAATGTATAAGAGATTAAATTTTAATCCAACATACAATAAGTAATTTCATATCAAATGGTTTTTACTATTAAGACCAACATAATGGAGAAGTAACATGGACACTGAGGTGCCTAACACACATGTGCTGACTTCTTTGTTAAAATGTTAATACTATTTACACTATGAAAACATTTGCGTATACCTATTTCTTATCAACCAGCGACAATAACGTATAGACAATAATTAATAGTAAGTATTTTTACGGTACAGAGCTTTTTGGGACGGGGCAATGAGTGAAATAGATTAGAGAAGGTAAGTTTTATGACGAGATCGTTTTTTAAAATACTAATACCTAACGAGCGACAAGCTGCGTTTTTCTTTTTTCTGACGTTAGTTTTAAACTGAAAATCTCTGTTTAACTAACTGTTCTAATGGTTATATATTCGTAAAGCACATACATCATCTATCAGTGTTTTGAAAAGTGAAGAGATTTTAATTTATCACATGCTTAAGACTAGCAAAAAAGAAATCCAATAATATTTTAGCTTGCTAACCACTCTTTTCATAAATGTATTTAATTTTAATGCAAAGTCCGGATTATGGAATTAAGGCTATATTTTCAAATACGAAGTCTGCATCCAAGTGAAATAAGAAGATTAACTTAGGCTAAGGATTAAATACTACGAATATTTTATTTTGCATAAAACAGAATAGTAAATAATGTGCTTCGTTGGTCTGAGAGGACTTTAATATTATTTTTGTAGGTTTATGTTGTAGTGAATTATTAGTACTTGTAAAGTTGGTTTTGCTTTGGTGTTAAAAATATGTAGGTTGGGACTTGACTGAAATCAACTCACCTACCCACTGTTTTTGGTTAATATTGTATCCTAAGACAATATTATATGTTACTTATTCGTTTTCAATGTATATGGCTCTCATCAATCAATCTATCTCTACTTATATTATGAATGTGAAATTTTTATGTTCGTAACTCAATCACATAATATCAATGCCATTTTGTGTATTTGATAGATTAGTAGAACCCAAAAAAACATACGAGTTTAGTTTAACAGACTAAATTATATAGTTACTAAGATGTTTAATCAGCTGTTAACACTTTTTGGAACTCAAATTAAAAACGTTTATTTTTCCATTTCATCAATTCATTTCTACATATTCATTTTAGGCAGCTTCTGCATCCATCTCAGCGCAAAATTTAGCCTAAAATTAATTTGCTACACAATTCTCCTAACTTTGCTAACCCTACACACATAAGTATACGAAAACCTCGACAAAAATCTAAAAACAGATGAAGTCATGATTCTCACATCATAAATTCCACATGAAACGTACGAAGGTCAGATCCCAATGAATAAGGTCAGGCTGTTCATAATATAGAGGCAAGTTTGGCCAGACTCTGTGGCGACAGCGTGACCTAACTCTGGGACTATTGGCTCCCGTTCAACACCTCACTGCATAGGAATGACTATACGTTTTTATTTTATGGGGAGTTAAGGTAGTCTGGGAGGCGACTTATGACGTATGGGTGAGGCAACGAATGAGCTTCTTTAAATATATATTTTATTTTAAATGTTTTGGGAAATTTTATATGAGAACTTAAGAACTTTATGCACCTACTGTATTAACCTAATAAAATTGTTATTAGAGAAGTCAAACATTACGCCAAGTCTGACATGCTGCCATTCCTATTTCAGAACTAAATTAAATTTCATCTTCGACTGCACATTTTCTAACTGAAGCAATATCAGCCTAGTCGGCCATTTTTGCGTATCAGCCCCGCATAAATCGTGTACATTGCCACATCAGGCCGCGTTGGAAACATCCAGCAATATAGCGGGCCAGCAATGAATGTCGAACATAAATTTTGCCCAACGGCCGATCCGTAATGGTCAACAATTATAATTTCAACCGGTAGTAGCAGTGTCTGGAATTTTGCTATCTTCGAGCTTAATTAAAACCGCTATAGTAGAGTCCGCCTACCGGTGTAACATTTCGTTAGTATTTTCATCAAAATAGTCTAAGTTCTTCCAGAAAGGAGGTAGTATATCAAGGCAACGTTGTTGCAGATACTCTGTAAGCAAATACTACAAAAACATATTTCAAATATTAATTTACATTTAATTTGAAGATATTAAAGTTTTCAGTTGGTTTATTCCTTACAGAAAATAGCATATCATCGATATGTTTGTGTTTTACCAACAATTTGTTTTTTTTCAAGCGGGGTACGAGTAAAAAATGGTCGCCCATAATTTGCTGCCGCCATATGACGTCACGCAAGCACGGTGTCACTTGCACATACCATAATTCATTGGTTGCATTGCAATGAAATAAACTGTAACCTTTCTCTTGTACGGCACTCCCATGCACAATGCTGTACGTATCTACATTTAACGTTTAACTACTACATAAGGATAACTAATGACACCCTCCATTAGCTATTCCTGTTCTCACAGTATTCCATGTTCTACAGTGAATATTCCATGATGTTTCGACCAGAAGTTTCCAGAAATTTCCAGCAACTACGTCATATGAAGGCAACCCTGGACGGTGTTGGTATTGTTCTGTGCAGAATTGCAATAACGCAACTTTGACGTCGCAGTTTAATTTTAACGTCAAACACACTTGTGTGAGGCCATTTGGAAATGGTCACAACTTGTACACTAATTTCGTAGTTAGATATTTAAATTGTTATTACTTATGAGTATTTAGAATATGAGAATATGATATTTGTATTTAGTGAATAGTCCTACTTTTATATGTATTTATCTTCACACTATATATTTTTCTTCTGAAATCATACTCTCCAGTAATTGGCTAGCTGGAAGAAATTTCATTTTGAAATAAGCTGTGCCATTGTATGTTTGTTCTCGACATAATGTTTTTTTTTTGTTAAGTGTGAAAATATACATAAATTATTAAATAAAATAAATAACATTTTATGGAAAATTTTAATCATAGGACTAGTATTACAAATTGTTAACTTATAAGCACAAAAGTTAAAAACAATCTTATATTTAAAAAATACTATCAAGCTCATAAATAAGGCTTCTTCTTAAGAAAAATATGCTTACAATATACCTGATTTCATTAAATAAACTTAATTAAAGTCCTCAAAGCAGACAAATTGTATTATGTCGGTAATTATCGCTACTTGTTCGGTTCTTTATAAACTTCTCAAGTTAATAAACTTCATACTGGTGGGTAGTCGGGAAGCTTCCGTGTGGGAATTTCAATTGAGCTAATCCTTTGTGAGTACAAATTTTGTTTTAAAATTTCGTCAGAACTTTCCAAAGACGACGCAGAAATTCGGTAAATAACAGACGTTGTTAAATTATTAATATCAATTAAGATTCTCTTGTTTTGATGTTTCATAGCGATTGTGTTTTCATTTGTTTTTTGGTTTATACTTGTTACTGCCTGAGTTGCGAATTTTTTGTAATAAAATAAAGTTTGTGAGTATGGATGTATAGATGTTTGTTACTCTTTTACGTAAAAACTACTGGATGGATTTTGATGAAACTTTACAGTAATATAGGTTATAGGTACATCAGAATAACATATAGAGTACTTTTAGTGATTAGGATTGTTCTTGTTAAATTTCCGTTTTTAAGCATCTTTCCTAGTTTAATTAAAGCAATTCCTATTTAAAGGTCCATATACAATAAAAACTATTTAAGCTACGCCTGTCCAGTGTCTTTTCTATCTGATTTAAGTCTGAAAGTTTTCTTTTTAACCTTAAATTGAAAACACGATTAAATCTCAAGTACGAGTACTTGAGTATAAAATAAATGCAGCCAAATAAACAACAGGGCCATTCTTTTTCTTTCCAATTTACTGTGGAAGTAGAAAAGAAACAGTTTTTTATGCTATCTCGTATAATTTGCTTGGATATGTACCTGTTGAAACTAATTTAATTATAATTATTTTAAAGTACCCTAATTCTACATGCTGGTTTTTTTTAGTATCCTATCCATGAATTTTAATTATTTTTATTTAACAGTAGGCAATTAAATCAGATCAAGCGCTATACTTTAATAAAGTGATTACAATACAATTTACAAAAATAAATTGTAAAACTACAAAAAATGATTTTTGTAGTTCAGAAAAATGATTAAATCGCACAGGTAAAAAAAGTATGCATATCACAAAATGCATTCATACATAAATGCACCTGTATATTAAACACAGGCAAAACTCAATACCACCGTCTATACAAACGTCTGGATACCGCAATCGATTACCACTTCGCCTCCGAAGCTAATCCTCAATGATGAAGCACGAATTGATCTGCGCTTTACGTAGAGGAAGCGGTGACATATTACCCTGCTATCTATGGGCTTTGCGGACTCCAGCGGTTCACTGGTCGGGTGAATTTATTAAGATGCACCAAATTGTTTTTAAATTGCTCTACGGTTGACTTAGATTTGAACGAGAGCTCCTTGAGGTTAGGTAGGAGATGGGTCAATAATGGTAAGGGTGCTTTGCGATGTTTCATATGTAGTAAGAGAAGTACGTATGAACTGAATATTGCAAGTTATTGAATATTGCGATTGGAATATTGCATATTGTACGTATTGTGTGGGTGTCAAGTTAAGCTCTCTTGTCATAGATAGAACAGTTTCTATTCCAAGGGAGATTATTGTAATGTAGGACGAATAGTCGACAGATCACTGAGATACCTTACTTACATTATCTAGTGAGATAATAAATATTAAAATTGGAATGCAATTGCATTATTGCTATCCAACCACGCGAAAAATGATAATTATTTTTAGATGAATTTTAGGAGTATAAAGGTTATACCTAACCCAGAATAACATACGACTACATAAAATTTTAACTAAATTGTGCCGTCACTAAGTGCTATTCTCAGAATTTATTGGACTTCTTAAAAAGGTCAGTGTACCTTTAAGTAGACTTCATGACGGACATTTGTAAAATACTAATTTAAAGTAAAATAGTTACTTATAAATACATAAATTTAATGACACAGTTTAACGTATAGTAATTGTCCCTGACATAACTATTGAAAATGTACATGAAAATGTTTATTATTGAAATGGTTTGTAATTAAAAAAACTTTTTGTACGCATATCGTCAATAAATTATTTAAGTCGTGAAGTTCTTGCGCAGGTTACCATAAAATTAGTAAGTTAGTAAAATGAACCAATACAAGAAGTTCAACACAAAGTAGCTAGTCTTAAACTATAAGAAAGTCACTTTCCTCCATTTAATATGCAAATGTAAAACGAGAAGAAACCTCATTCCTAATAGATGGTTGGATTTTTACCTACCAACGTAACTTTTTGCAGACTTACAGCTTTCCTGTGGGAATCTTTTCTGTAGAAACTTTTAAGTAAATTAAGATGAAAGAAATCATTACCAACGCGTAGAGCTGTCTTCTTCAGAAGCCAAACTAATACTGAATCATACCTCTTGTCAAAACTCAAATTTTGGAGTTTGTAATTCATACTTCTATTTTTTCCAATATAGGTATTACCTATCATTTTTAAATATTTTTCGACGAAGAAGTTAAACTTTAAATCTAAACAAATGAACAGCTTTATGAAGATTGTCTTGATACTTTAAAGAAACATTCTAAGTTAGTAAGTCTTAAAAATGGTGACTTCGGCAAGTTTACAAAAGAGGACAAACTTAGTCTGAAGTTGTTCCCGAGTCTGTGCTTTGTGAAGTCTTTCTGAGGAACTAGGAAACACTTCTTCATAACAACTACTTACTTGTTCAAGTTTTTACTGCGCCAGAGCATTGTATTGTTTTCATTTAGTGAACTGTTGATTTAAGAACGTTTTATTTTAGAGAACTTGAGAAAAAGAGGTGGGAATATAATTATGGAACTGTAGGACTAAAGTCAGTTTGCGAGAGAGCTTTATTCAGCAGTGGACTCCTAATTGTTGCTTTCTATGATGCTTTACTCATTTTTTTTTTGGTTTTGATTATTTAACCAGTCACTGGCCGGGTTTTGCACCAGCGACGGTGGAATTGCATAAAATTAGTTCCAACTTATTGAATAAACATTGATTTTATTTTACTCATTGGTGATCTATCTCGAACTAGTAGTAAATAGATGTTTTAATAAAATCTACTGGGTATTTCAGAAGTAGGGTTCGATCTTTAAGCTAAGACTACGCCGGCTGAATTCAATGGGGACCGCTAGTGGAATAACATGGTGAGTGCCTCCGTGATTTCAAATGCACATTCAGTTTTCCAATATTTATTTAACAAGGTTCTACTGAAGACCACTTCAGGCTAAACACTTCTGGGAAAAGGGAATAGCTACATACCATACCTACTAAACCAAAAGTGGCTCGAAAGACAGTTTTAAAATCTATGACACCTAGTAGAACAATAAGTTTTATTAAATAGGTACACGATGAAAAAGAAAAATATAATTAGTCAGTTTTAAATATAGCCTAGATATCTTTTCACAAAGTATATTACTAAATTATATAGTATCGTAGATTAGGTATTCAAAGTAACAGCTTTTCCGTTTTGAAATTATTTTAATATACATAAAACGCAATATCGTCGCATGTTAATGCCACATTCATTATAAGGAAGATTAAGTCCTCTATTTTGGATTTACCAATATTTTGTAGTAGCTGCATACGTAACTTTGATTAAACTAAATAAATAATCAGCACTAACGGCTAAAGATGCTCAGTAGAAATTATGCATCCTTCTCGCTTACCAAATATAGTTATTTCAGAAATGAAACATACCTTGCTTTTGATCATTTATTTCAACAGCAAACGAAATAATCTTTCCTCTTCACAAAATTAGTGTAGTTACTACAATAATATATCTATCTACTACGTAGATAGTTCTTGCTTAACACCCTGAAGTTCCGAATCATGCTAGAAATGAGCTCAATCAATCAATATTGTATAGAGATTAATGCTTAACATTTGAGTAGTGTTGTGAACCCAGTCCATTATAGCGGAGCGGAGTTACAATACATCTGACAAGTGAGAAGGAGTTTCTTAACTTGTCAGAAGTAGTAAGACGGAAATGTGGCGGTATTTCGTTAAAACAACGGATTCCCTTATTCTCCATGAGTGGGCACGGACCTTTAGTTCAGTACTTTTAAGCATTGATTTTTTTAGTATTTTCAAAATAATAAAAGTTAAGTTTTTCGACGATCTCTGTGGTGCAGCGGTATATTAGACTGTTAAGCGGATGGTTCCGGGTTCGACACACAATGGTCAAAATGGCTTTTCGAAATTGGCTCGTGTCTGGGTGTAACTGGGTTCTCCGCTAGTCCATTGTGTGGTACCTATAGTACAAGCTCTGCTTAGTTTAGGACCTCTCAGTTGGTGTATTAGTCTGGAGATTTATTTATTTATTTGTTCAGTTTAGGTAAATTAATAAAATTTGAAGAGGTTTTATATATTATGTTTTAAAATGCCTTGTTTATTTAATAGTTTTCTTTAGTCATAATTTTGTAAATTTTGTGACTTTTTAGTAATTAATTGTCTGTTGAAGCAATGGTCAAACGAGCGACGTCAATATTTTATTTATAAAAGTTTGGTGTTAAAACTCCGCTCCGCTTCAATGGGGAAGCAACTTGAAATAAGTTCCGATAGAATTTGTGGGTACCACACTTATGATGACGTCATTGCTTCTACATTAAACAATCTTTGAACTGTATAATGAATCAGAGATAAACTTTAGTTTCTTCTCTGACAATGAAAATAAAACAAACAAACTAGTTTTCCTTGCAAATAGGAATAGGTTTTTGGAGTGGTAGAGTCTAGCTGTAGGTTCTGTCTGCAGCGATTAGTGGGCTGAATCGACTATTGCATTGCTATATTATAAAAAAGGTAACCTATTGGCACATAAGTACTCATTAATTAGTTCCTATTCTTATGAACACTACTTACTTGGAAATCTTTGTTTCCACATAATATCTTCAAATGTGATTGCTAATAAACTATATAATGTAAACTATTTCGTGGTATACAGAAAATTATTTGATTAACATAATTATGTAATGAGGGTCTTTATTGTTGTTATTAATTTGAAGTCGGATCAATAATCAGTTAATCATACGATTTGATTTTTTTTCTTTCCAGACTCTTTGCTAAAACTATTTCTATTCGCTTGAACGTACAGTTTTGACCGACCAGCCAATTCCCACAGTCACTGTAACATAAGTATCTTTTATCTAAAAAACAATTATTCCATTTTAGTCCACGACTCCTTAAATTTAATTCGTAAATCGATAATGTGAAATTCAAATTAAATTCCGGCCGGGGTTCCGCACATATCTCTTGTAATAAAATGAAACATAGTGAAGTGAATTTTCCATTAGTTGGCCCACTTCTCCCTCTTTCGGGATATATGCAACGGACGTGGAGCTTAAAGCCAGAAAAAGAGTATGAAATTTAAATTTTAACGCCTGAACTAAATCGATAGTAGTTTCATTGAAAATAAAAGAATGTCAGTGGAGTTTTTGGCTTATAATTTAACTTAGGTCATTAAATTAATCTAGATGTTCACTTGGTTACCTAACTAGGAATATTAGGTAGGTACATTTGCAAAAACAGTACTTTTGAGCGATAAAAATCAATTGATTTGAAATGTTGTTAAAAATGACACTTGGCTGGCAGCCAGCGATAGCGATTTTATATTCATTTCCAATGGAGAGGAATATCAATTTTTAATAAGCCTTTGCATTTAAAAAAACTTTTATAAATAATGTAAGAAGAAATCATACAATATAATATTAAATCAAAGGATGTGTTACAAATTGTACAGCGTCTTCATTAAGAGCTAGAAAAGAGAGATATGAACTACATTCAACTTATTAAGTTAGATGAGTTTCTATGTGCCTATTTTTAAAAACGTGTCTCAATGAAAGTAACATGAGGAAACAAGAAGTAAGTTCAAAAAGAAATATGGTTTTTATGATAGGTATTACGTAATTTTCAGTACACGGCTTCAGATGGTTTTTTGTATCAATTTTAAAGAGTTAAAATAACTTACTGATACATAAAGTAAGCAAATGTTTTTTTACGCTCATATAACCCTTTGAACCAGAATGGCAGTTAGAGCCATATAGCATTGCCTCAGAAAACTAGCAAACGAACGAATGACTTCCCGAAACTTTCAACAATATAGGTAAATTGAATAACCTATATTTTTGATAATGTATTGGTAACGGTGTTTCAAAAAAATATTCAGACTTCCACTCCCAGCCATCTGTATAGGTAATGGATAAAGTAAAATACATTATAGACAGTCATGTTAAAAGTGAAGTCACCAGATATCCTAAAAGTTTTTTCTGCCCAATCTCTGTCATTCGAAGATTGATTACAGCTTTTCAATCAAAAGACAAACATAAACAAAACAGAACTTGTACATTATCGTTGACACATTCGAACAAATTATTTCGTCTGCGTTCCGCTGGTTCATATTATTTTAATATTACTTGGTACAATATAGATTGAACACCTGCTGTGCCTGTAGGTACTTCTCCGTCCTTAGTAATAACGCTGGCATTTTCAATTTTCCGCGTGTGACAATATAAATCTAGTTTATTTTTTATTTTGCATAATCTCATAAAAAACAAGCTCGGGGTAGCGTAGGTAGTGTAAGGCAAATTATTTATTAGGACCCGAAAGCTTTGTAAAAATGTGACATGGACAAGACATGTATGGAAAATAGGTATGTACGAGTAGATCGGTATGAGTTTTTAAATTAAGTATATAGAAAAAGTGTATTACGGGAAATTTATTTATACCAAAATTTTACTATAAAACTTATATTAATTATTAAATCACTCGTCTGTACTTATTTACTCTGAAAATATCAAGCAAGGAAAGATTTTTAATATTGAGTAGGTTCTTGTTTTTAAAATAAATATTGAACAGAGTGAACAATACAGAACAGAGTATGATGTAATTATTAATAAAAAACGTGTTTAACAACTACCTGTATTTTAAGATTTTCCCTTTTATATTAAAAACTGTAAGATGAAGAGAAATTTTAAATAACTGTAAGAAGAAAGAAAATATATAATACTAGTTGCCGCCCGCGACTCCGTTCGCGTGGAAGTCGATTTCCCGTGGGAATGAGAAGTTTTCCCGCGGTAAATAGTACCCTGTGTCCTTTCCCAAGTTCAGTTCTTTCTTCATACTAAATTTCATCAAAGTCGGTTCAGTGGTTTAGGCGTGAAAGCGTAACAGACAGACAGACAGACAGAGTTACTTTCGCATTTATAATATTAGTAGGGAAGTAGGGACTAGTGGCCGTCCGCGACTCCGTTCGCGTGTTAGTCAGTTTCCCGTAGGAATGAGAAGTTTTCCCGCAGTAAAAAGTACCCTATGTCCTTTCCCAAGTTCAGTTCTTTCTTCATACCAATTTTCATCAAAATCGGTACAGTGGTTTAGGCGTGAAAGCGTAACAGACAGACAGACAGATAGACAGACAGAGTTACTTTCGCATTTATAATATTAAGTAGGGATTTTCTTTCTACCTGCAGCACCTGTAAAGTAATCTACAAGTACCTACGAACGTGAAGTAATTAGATAAGCTTGCAGTTTTAACAAGAGATACAAAAGCAAGTCAAGTAAAAACGGAATTTGTAACTTTATATATAAAGTAAAATACATTTTACCCCAATTTTGCCAGTAGTTTAACTTATAACATGTATTTCTACCGAAATTTCTCATTTTACTTCAGGATATTATAATGCTGTTAGAATATTCTAACGATGAACGCGATGAGGTAAATTATTGTTGGCTTAATTTCTCCGTGCGAGCAACCACAGCAATGTTTTACGATGGAAAATTATTTAGCACAGAAATAACTTATTCTTTACAAAGAATATACAACAGGAGTTTTTTGAAAAAACATTTTTCGCTCTCATACAAAACCTGGAGTTCAGATTTTAATTTTATTCTGTGCATTAAATGCATTTCATAATTTTTAATCACTGCTTTTAGTTATTATTGTAAAAAAAGTTTTGAGTTTCAGTGGCTACTGCTTTTGTGTGTTATTCAGCCAATATCACGATTTAGGATCAACTCGGTGATAGCGAGAAGTATCTCGTACTAGTCTAGGATCCCGCTATAGAACGACCATTACCGAGCTGGTTAATGGATGAAAGCTATTTTTTATGAAAAAAAATAGGTTGTCTAAAAAATGAATATAATAAATAATGAATATTTTTTTTACACTGGCTTGGTTAGTGAACAAATTACATTCCAATCGCATTAATTTTCATGCAAAGGAAGTACCACCAGGCTGAGTTGTACATACATTAATAACAAGTGGCTAAGATAGGATTATTTTGAAGGATGTTGATTGCGGCTGACTTAGTAATTTAGAAGGCGATGTGGATTTTTAAAGGCGGAAAATGCTAACAAAGGACGCCGGTTTAATTACTACCCCTTTTAATTAAGTTAAAATGTCAAAATAATAGTTGTAGTCGTAATACGCAAAACTTCATTTATTTTGCGACTAGAAATATGGTAGTCTTCTTTGTATTATAAAACTAGAGCCTTTGACTACTAGAACTTCGTTGTAGAACAAAGCTGAATGTTTCGTAGCGTAGCTCCCAACAAAGGTACGTGAATGATCTCGCTACTATGAATATTCTTTGTTTTCTTGTAATATATACCATTGTATCTACTGTTGCGAAAGCCGTGAGGTTCTATTCTATTCAATTCAATTATTTTCCTTTATATTTTATGCAGTTTGGATCATCGTGGCTTTGGTGCTAGCAGTAAAAGTGTACCTACTTATAAGCGATGTCAATAATATTAACTGTGTTCATTTTAAACTTTACTTAAATATTTAATAAATCTCACTTATATTACTCACATTATGAAAGTAAATAATTACGAAACGTCGTCGTATAGAATATAATAAA
Organism: Emmelina monodactyla; assembly: GCA_916618145.1. Lineage (NCBI taxonomy): Eukaryota > Metazoa > Arthropoda > Insecta > Lepidoptera > Pterophoridae > Emmelina > Emmelina monodactyla. The sequence goes on from OU745300.1 coordinate 4,026,882, forward strand.
ACATAATAGAACTACCACTTACCTATAAGAATTCATAAAAAACGAAGCTTAACTCAGACTTTCATTATGGAAACAAACGTGTTAAGGTAATTATCTTGAAATAGCGAAAAAATATTATTCCTTTTAACGATAGCTACAAAATGAAAATGGGAATGTAAGAAGAACAAATTGTATTTCTAGCTTTGAAGCTGAAAAAAGCACATTATGCGCCCGGAGCGCCACCTGCTGGGGTCGTTAAGAAGATTATTGCATTTCTGATACAACTCTTTATTGAAGGAATTGATAAACGAATGGGTATTCAACCGTTCTTATTTGGGGTTTTATAATAGTACATAATCCCGGTATTAAAACTTTATTTAAAATAATCTGAATACACGTTTAAACATTGCTTGTTTTAAACTTATTTCATTTTGCTGTGATAACACGTAACGTTTAACGCAAACGAAAATGAGGTAAAATTTCAATTAATCTATAGTTGCCAAACGCCCTTATAGATCTTCGACTATGGCTTCTTTTTAATATTGAGTAACATTTCTCTATTCGACAGAGTGCCATTGCACTTAGTATTAAACATGAATTTCAGGGTATACTCGGCTGTAACCAAGTAGAACGGAACATCTTGAGTTATTGTAATAGGATGAAGCACTTGCAATGTATGCAAATCTTCCTTTAGAGTTGCGCAACCAATAGATTAAGTACTTGCGCTGCATTCATGTACTAATTACACTCTTTGAAACTATTACTACTTGTAGACTTTAATTTTGATTTTAACCAAATCATTTTGGATGTTATATAAAATAAAGTGTGGCTTAAGATGTAAAGTGTAAATTGGTCTATTGATTAGATGGTAGATCCAAATCCTAAGTCTTTAGATTTCTTCAGTGCGATGATTCTTGGGCGTTTCCAAGTGGGTTTAAATTTGTTTATGCTAGACTAGCTTTTGCCCACGGCTTCGCACGCGTTAAATTCGGAGTAAAACTCCTTTCCCTATACTATAAGGTTAATTGAGATCTTTATGGATGAATAATTTTCCCCGTTTTTTTCACATTTTCCATTATTTCTTCGCTCCTTATAGTTGCATCGTGATGTTATATAACCTAAAGCCTTCCTCGATAAATGGTCTATTCAACACAAAAATAAATTTTCAATTCGAACCAATAGTTCCTGAGATTAGCGCGTTCAAACAAACAAACAAACAAACTCTTCAGCTTTATAATATTAGTATAGATTTAACGGAACAAAGTTCTAATTATTTGATAACATGTATTTGTATAGAAATATTAAGAAAGCTATTGTTAGAAATGGAATTTATAGATTTGTTAATATAACCAGAACAAAGGATTTATTACAAAACTAATGGCACGTAACACCACAATATTATGTTTCTGGCGTTTTGTTTGCATTATAGCAACTAAAATTTATAAGCTTGTTTAACTTTGAAAATCATAAAGTTATGCTTTCAAACTAAAGTGAAAACGCTTTACATTTTTATAAACATTTCGGTACCTACTGAATCTTGCTGTGTTTATTTCAAGTAGCTTTTCAACCGTGCTTCCACTCATGGGAAATGAAAAAGCCTAACTTCAGCGGCCTTTTTCAATCCCATATGACGTAACTTCCACTGGTGAAGAATTCGGTTCAGTAGTCCCAGAATACAAAAAGACAACGCAAAAGCATAGGTACTACAGGCGCTAGCATTGGGGAACGATATGTCCAATTTTAAACCTCCAAAATCATCGAACAAGTTGTTAATTTTATTAAAAGATATGTTTTTTTTAGTATTGATATGTTTTGTTTTTTAAAGTTTCTTTATTAAATTAAAATCCTTTTCCATTTTTCAATTAACCAACTCCCAAGTCATTAATTACATCACATCTGTAAGTACATGATATATTAATAAATATATACGTACCTAGAATGTACTTGTGGCGGATTAATTAACCCCATGCTGAACTCTACGTTGTAGGATATCAATAAGATTTAGAAAATAAATTGACAGCTAATTCAATTTCCCATTCTATGTGTTCCAGACCCATGTCAACTTTTTCATCTGTCTGTGACGTAAGTAGATTATTATTTTCATAATAATTCCGAATAATGACCATCCTAATTTATTTCATGACTCGCGCTTGATTTTTTTTGGAATCCTGAAATGTAACCAAATAACAGTTGATATAAAATATTTAGGTTCTACTAGGTGGGCCCAGGCGTCAATCCTGGATAGTTAGAGAATATAACTTGTAAGCTGTAATCCACGACGCTGATTCAGCGCAAGTTGGTGATAGCATATGATGGACAATCGTCCAGCTTGGTAGGTTTCCAAACAAAATTTTCCCTTACCAAATAAGTGTTTTACCAGTGGGGATCAAGCCCGGAACCTTCGGTATGATATTTCAGATCTTTAGCCTGACTATCAATAGGTATATAATCATAATTATGCGAGAGATATTTTATATACCTAATAAAATAAGTATTAAAAGGTAGCTATAACTCTGATAGCTGAAAGAAGTTAATTTATTCAAATCGTATTCATAACTATTTGATTAACAAACTCGGTTCCAACCATATCAACGTATATTAGGTTAAACCAAAAACTTCCACCAAATTTTAGTTGTACAAACATAATTACCTACACGAGTTTGGTCGCTACGTGTCTTTGTTAAAAATATTTGAACAGTTTTAATGCACGTGCAAGTTCCATTTTCTAAATAGGACCAAATGTTTAATCGAAATCGTGTCGGGTATTACAGGGTGCACCTTGCGAATACCCGATTATTGAGGCAGGGCATGCATCAGCACGTTTTGTCAGTAATGCTCGGATATCACAGGCCATAACTGAAACGGATCAGAATATCTGACAGACAGGCGGTGAGGCGATTCAGACTTGATTACTTGGGGCGCTCTTGATAACTAGCCAAGCTTGATTGCCCCCTTCCGATAAGTTTTGATTTAGTCTAAGGTATTTTCGGTGTTGATAAAATATTGACAATAACGGTTAAATCACAAATTACGTAAGATAGGCAACTTAACCATTTCTGTGGTGTATATACGAAACAGAATACATACAAGCCTCAAAATTAAGTAGTTTTGTTACCTCAAATTAATAAATAAATAATTAAATTTTGTAGGCTTTATCCGATAAAATTACGAGTACAATTAAAACTGCCTGTTTTTTAAAATATCTGAACAGTACTTGAGTCAAAAATGCTGCAGCAGTAACATTTAAAAGGGCATTCGGGCGAGCTGTAATAAGTCCCATTTAACCCTTGACCTCTGGCTAAAATGTCAGATACAGTGCATTCGTTGCAACATACTGCGTGGTCATCGAAGCTCATTGCTCCCTTTGGCAGCGGAATTCAAATTTACATGCTCGTAGACCAAAGTCGTATTGTTGACGGTTACGAAATTTCGATCACCAGGACTGACGGTATTTTCTTGTTAATTATCTGATTGATTAGTGTTTTTTTATATGTAAGTATTACTTAGTTACAAAATGCCAAGGGCGGTGTTGTTTAAGTGACTCTATATGATGATAGCAATATAATTTAGACCAAAGGCAGAATTAATTGTTAATATTTATTAGTTAATAAGTTTTTTTATTTTATTTTGTAATTGTTTAACGGAATCATTATTCTTGCAAAAAAACATGGCCGTGCAGTCGATAATTTTTTTTACGTCTTTATAAAAGTAATTTTAAGAAAAGTTGGTGCTGGTTAGTAAATATATTTTGTTTGGTGTTTAAGGGTTTAAAGTTATTAGAGATCACGGTTTTAATTTTTTTCTCAAAAGTATTTTCCCTCCTCACGGTCAATCTTATTAACTAGTTTACGCACGTAATCAGCAAGATAGATTCTTCTAACAATACCAACAAATTACAAATTTTAGATATAATTTTGACCAATTCACATAATTTGTTACCAACTTGAATCATAAAATATTACCAACCAGACAATTTGCTACCTTCTGAGTCGAAGAAAGTAAAAACACATAGAAATTACCCAAATCGCATTTGGCTGGGTATCTATTTGTTACTGTAGCCGGCGCCTTGCCGTCGAGACCAGCGGGCGCCTGTGACGTCATAGCAAAGGGTCTGTAGGTCACTGAGATGGAATTCAAGGTTCGGTAACTTCAGTTAAACTACAACCAGGGTAGGTGGGTAACTATGGTTGAGACGGACGGGAAATGCAAGCAGAGTTGCGAGTTGCGGTAGATGACGTTTCATTATCATTACATAGTACTAATCCAAGACGTTAATTGTGTCTGTTTGTATGTTTGTACAAATAAAAGTATTATTCTCGTAAAACAGTGACATGTATAATGAACAACTTTGCACACTTAGGTACATATTATGTTTCTTGCAAAAGCCATTATCTAATTGTTCAAGATACAGCAATAAGCTGACTTAGGAACTGCAATTAGGTAACGTTTCTGCTTTCTAGTGCAACTTAACAGATCAAAGAGATGCTTGTGGTTTGAAGGATGATGAGGTGCTTCATCTATTAAGATATTTAACAGGAAATAGAGTAGAAATGTACTCAAGTTGAATATTCAACGATTTAGTACCTACTTATCGCAATTTTAATGAGTTGTTGTTTCTAGAAGCTTATAGGCAAGGCAAGGGCAGATATTATTATGTTTAGGTTTAATATAACAATTCAATTAGTGTAGTTGAGGTACTTCTTACAGTGCTTGTAAAAAGTGTGGGTAGGTTTATGCATGTACCTACGTAATGCAGGCTTGATAATCCAGTTACACTTTAATGTAGGTACTCTCTGTAATAACTCAGGAAATGTATGATTTATAAACTAATATAGTTTTTACGGTAATTTTATATTGGTTTCATAGTGTATGTATTTTAATAATAAATTGCCAATAACAAACTTTAATTGTCTGAGTACACCATGAATTTAATGTAACCTACACTAGCTTTTTACTTGAAGAACGTGTAAGGAAAGGAATAAAAAAAAGACTTACCTATTTTGAAATACTAAACCCAGTTAATTGCAGTTGCAGATAATCGTTAATTATTTATCATGATAATTGGCAAGGTTAACAAACAACCTTGTATCAATAGTCATAAAAATTAATGTTATAGCTACAATAATTAATATAAACTTGGAAATCTTTTAAGATATTAGGGCGGATTAAATGATAAAAAAAATCGCCAAAACGGTTGATATCTAGTTCTCAATACGTGACTATTTTTTTGGTATAACTACAAATTCATTTTCATATAATTTAAATATTCTTGGTGTTGCTACAAAATTTAAGAACATTTTGTTTTCAGCTTTAATTATTCTTAAGATCTTACATATAAAGTTGTATGTAAAAGGCCAAAATCTTTTTTTATTTTTTAAAAATTGATCCCCTTAAAAAACTTTTTATATCAATCACAACAAATAATCGTAAAATTTTGGGTAAGAACCTTTTAAATGGAATTTCTTTTATAATTCTTAGTAATAAATGCGTGTGGCCGTCCACGTATAAATTAATGTTTAAACCTGCTACTACACCGTATGAACACGCCCATACCTACATACTACGTAATCCCATTAGGAACTTGATTAGAATGTGTTGTTAGTTTGTTCAGAAATAGGTTTCATTACTTTCTTGCTTTGTGATTATCTGATTAATTATAACACACATATATTCGTATTTGACTTCTTTTTTTCTCCCCTTAGTTTTTTTTCAGTAAAGTTAAGTTCTCAAGATTTTACTTTTAATTTTGCATTTTAAATGCTTATTTATTAATTTTGAAGTAATAGATACTGGAAAAAGGAAGGAGGAAGGAGGATCCTGGGTTCGATTCTCAGTCGCGTAATAATCGGAGGCCCGCGTTCCTTTTTCTAGTATCTATTACTTCAAAATTAAGTTCTCAAATCAGTCGGAACCTTACTTTAAAGCAGATTACCATTTCTGCATTTAAATGAACCTAATCACAGCCATTGGCATCCACCACGCCCGGACCCACCATCCATCATCCATTTTGTTAACTGCATCGTTAAGGCATAGTAATATTATAGAGTTGTCTATCAGATGTGCTATTAAGTCGTATTGAGGTCATAGGATTCTACCCTCGTGGGGTGAGATCTGGCGACGGGTAGTCGCGACAGCATGGCGGCTGTGACGTCATACCGCGAATCAATGCTTACAATACAGATGATAAACAGCAGGCGACCCCATAAAATGTATTTGAGAGCCAAGATGGAGATGAAGTAAGAATAAAGCTTTTAAAGTTATAGTAATCGGTGATGATTGATGACTTTTAGTTACTTTCTAAACAAAAAGGTGTATTACCGTTGAAGATTTGCTTCAGAATTTTTGATAAGAAATGGACTAAATATTTGATATTTTGGAAAGACCTTTAATGTTAGGACAGCGAGTTTAAAAGTGTTGATTCCCATGTGGTTAAAAGTAGGCTACCTCCTTTGTCCCATGGGTTTTAGATGACACGACAAAGCAAAAATTAACAACCAGAAGGTGTAAAGTAGTGTCTTACGGCCTTTAATATTAGGTACTTTCAGATCAGTCCCTAAATGCTGCAAGTATTAAGATTAGGTACATTGCCTTGAAAATTGAAAATACAATTGCTATCAAAACGATAAAACAACTACCTTAGTTACCAAATTTTGTATAGGAGGATGTCCATCTTTCAGAATGCGAACACAGTACAGCATGAAACTACATAGTGATGCCTCTGTAAGTCATCCACCCAAGTCTAATCTAAATTGCGTTAACTACGAAACCGAGGGCATCCAATATTGTGATGATTAAAGCAACAGTTCAGGCACAAAGAGAAACGTTCCGTTCTACTGCACGTTATAAGTAAGAGAATGTTACAAACATTGCCCGGACGAGATGCATCAAGTCCCGTTTCTGGAAGTTTAATCAAAGCTCGCTACGGATTACTGAAAGCTTTTTAAAAGCTTGGAATTTTAATAAATATTTTGCATTTATTTTTAAGCAGTTTTGCAATATTATATTTATCGGAACTATTGAGATAATCCGTTTTTCGGATTGGAGATAATTGAAATCGATCGTATTTTTAAGGAAATTTGTAAATTTTGTTTTTTAATTTTTGTGTGTACACATATTCAAAAAATTACAGAAAAAAAGATATACTTAGATATATTATGTTGGTATTGATCAATCGAAAAGGTGCTACTTTACCGAATAGTTTCAATTCAGTAAGTAATAGTGTTATTGGATAAGTTTGAACGTCTTGTAAGTAAAGTCAGCAAAACAAAAAAACCTATAAAGCACGAAGATATAAAAATATTCACGAAACATTGGCATGTCAAATACATAAGATTTTAAACAATAACAAAATAAAAAAAATATATTTATAAGCACACCTTCCTTTGTTCTTCAATATTAATTCAGAAAAAATGAAACTGTATTTTTTTTTCGCTAGGCCATAACAACTCAGAGTGTAGCAAGTTTTGTGTATTCGAATTCATTTCCAGATAAACTAGTCTACTGATGTCAATTAATCAGACATTTTAGATTATAAAGCCTTGACAAAAAAATATGTATCCAAACTATAAAACAACCTTTGCATTTCATTTTCATGCGTAACAAAAAAGTTAATGATTAGGATTTCCTTTCTATTCCGTCAAGTTTATTTTTGGTGCTGATTGTACCTAATAACATGAAGCGGCTCGTGAAATTGTAGTGTAAACTCCGAGGCATCTTGATGTGGGCAAAGTTTAATAATAACGATCTCGAACCTAAAGCTATCTTTTACTCATATCAAAAGTTGTTGACTTTTTATAAATGTGAAATAGATTCCTGCACGAATTTTTAATCTCAAATACGCATAACCATCTTATCATAAAACTAAGATAAAGCAAGACTTTCAAGCGAAAAATAATTTACTACGTAATTGTTTTTTTTTTACCCAAGTTTGAAGCTTTTCAGTCCACTAGCGGTAACCCATCCAGAAACTGATACAACTAAAGTTGCTTAACTTCCACGACAACTGAGTACTGTGAAAACCCTCTATTTTCACTGACTACCTTACAGCAGCTACTTTGCGCATGTTTCCACAATGATTAATGTGATCATCGGTCACGTACTTGCACGCATGTAACATCTGGCCTTACTGAAAGTTTTCATACCACGCCTATACAGTTAAACTTCCAGGAGGGGTCAATGTATGGTAAAATAGGTACAGACGAACCGCCCACGCGAAAATAACAATAATAAGCTGTTAAGTATCTTAGTGCGTTTTGTGCGTGGGTATATTTTCTTCTTCTTTTGTACATATACTACCTACTTATTTTGAGTCAAGTAAGTTGTTGTTATTTTGCAAAGCTTTTATGTTAGTTTTTAAATATTTCGGTGTATTTATTATTAAATGTTGTTGACAAAAAAAACTATTTTCATGTCTTGTAATTAAATTTCAAATCCGATAGTGATCCAATCTATTTAACCTATAAAAATGTCATACAACCAGAGACACACCAATACAGCGCATGCTGATAAGTAGGTTGAATAGTTCCGATTACTGGTGTGATAATTGAAAATGAGATAATGTATAGATGATGTTACTCGATATACTATTCGAGATATTACATCGGTATAATATACGAGCTGTGAATCTATCCGTAATAGGGAAATATGGAAAAAATATATATACAAACCCCTTTCTGTTGTGTACTTCAGGATATGAAGCAACATATTTAAAAGCTTCTTCAAACTTACTTGGCCTCTGCTACCTTATATATTACAGCAAGCCTTCATCAAAGCATAGCTCAGATTGTTCAACCTTCTGCTTCTTTTATTAAACATAAGCTAGACTAATAAAGAATTTTATTAAGTAGGTACATAACTATTCTCGTTTGGAAGCTGTATCAAGGTTTTATTTATTAGTAAATAGAACAGTAACTCTGTTAATTGTTTTACTACGTATCTCTATAAAACGCCTGCATTTTTTATGAACTTAATTTTGGATACATTGAGTATCTAATGTATTTTTTAACACAAAATTAAATCAAGCACTGTTAATTCATCAGTCCATATTCTGTCTGCAGAAATTTATCAATGCCCTGAGCACAGCTTTAATTCATTGTTTTTTTATCGTAGCTGCCTCGCTGCCGGACCAACCGACCTCTCCCACAAAAAACAAAATGGACGATGCACTTCTTTTTCTTCATTATTTTTAACACAATGAGAAAATGCCAGTATGGTTCTCGACAAGGAAGAACAAGTATATATTGTTTGACAACACCGAAAAAGTTGTATCGAGTTGTGTCGAGGTGTTGTCTAGTAAAAGTTTATCAAAATACTTAGAACCTAACATGAAATAAGGATATATTAAAAAAAACGTTGTAGTTTACAGAATCCAGAACAAATTCTAGGGAATTAAATCAGATTCTTAGGAAGAGATTGATCAATTAACCTCTGGTCTGCTGATATGTTAACCCTGCAGGCGGCGGCGTGGTGATTCAATTAGGCTATAGCGAGATAATGTTAACTATGTGACACTTGCTTACTATTTAGCAAATACCTTTGTATAAATGTAATAAACCTGGACTATGTATAATGAATAAATTAATCAGAGAGCATGAATACAACTTCAAAGCTTGTGCTGAGATGAATAGTAAAAATACCAACCTAATTTGAAGGAAATCGAAATATGATGATTATATGCGCATAGATTTTAAATTACTGTACTTGTTTGAAAAAAAAAGGTTTTAAAAGAACATGAAATATATCGCCATCTTAAATAATATCATCAAAATCTCATCTTACTTTTGTTTATGCTTTAGTTTTTGACTAGATAGGTATAGTTCAACGAGTAAACATTAGTTTTCAATAAGTTCCAAAAGAAATCACCTTTAAGTCAAAAATGTGCATGCATTATATGGCCCGATGTGATTTCTTTACGTCAAACACAATCGTGGTCCATTAATTTGCCGGATCGTTCATGACAGTACAGACGGCGTGCCAAAAAGTGTAAATAATAGCCTTAACTTCGAGGCAGCAGTCGTAACGTTCGCTCGTTTCTGAATTCGGGCCTTTAAACGTTTTTTTAATATTTGTAATGACGCGACTAACACGCGCTATTAGTGCTTCCACTTGTTATTACTATCGCACTATTGTTGACTGCAGAGGGTTAAGATTCCAATGTTAAGCGACTTAGATGAAGATGTAGTAATGGAATAAAAAGGAGGCTGGTTTCATGGACAGGTTCTGTATAAATATAAATGTAATATATTTTATAGCCTCCGATAATTTTTTTGGTAAGTACTTATAAAATATATTTTGGCTTGGGTGCTACATTTGGTGAAAGGCGAAAACAAAAGCGGTTAATTTTCAAGGTACGTATACAGATGTAATGTAAGTGTTATTAACATACACACAATTTAATAACAAAAAGTGTGTGGTATACGCAATTTAATAACAAATATAATATCACTTACAGTTAAAAAAAGGACGAATAATAGAAAAATACATAGACTAGAAATAAGTTGTTTAACTTATTCTTTTTTATGTGTTTAATTATTTACTCATTTTATTCAAAGCAGCCTTACGACTTACAACACTGTTGATACTGCAGTAAACTCCGATACTAATTAAAAATTCCGGGAGATACCGAAGTAAATTAATCCACGCGTTTGGCTTCAATTGGAAACTTAGACGATTAATTATAATTAACCATGTGTTCACGTATCTTGTTTCACCCCTATCTTAACTTGAATATACCAACAATTAAAGTAAAAAGACTTTTTAAAAAGTCCTAATTATAAGAGATTTTAATTTTTTTATAAAGTAAAAAATCGATATAAAAAATGAAGAAATCCGTAGTATTAGCACTGAGAACCTTTGTTAAACATTGAGTCTTTTATCATAACTATGCTGCCTTCTAATTGGCCAAAATAAATCTAGGACGTTTCTTAGGAACAACGTAAATAGTATTTTAGCATTTTGTTACAAATTGATAACTATTGATTAGCCTCCAGGTCAACAAACTTTATCTGTCTACATCAAAGTTATGTTATGTAGGTATGTGTAAGTTTTCAATCCACGAAAGTGCAATTCAATATAGGTGCGGCTTTACCACGCCTAGTACATAAAAACAGTCGTTATCTACGAATCTATGTATACTAAAAGAAGCAAGAAATATAATTATTATAGTTTTGAAATGACATAAATTTGGTTATCGCAAAGTATAGAATATAGGTATACAATATTAATGAGTAGTTCTTTGAATCCTTATCATTAATCGCAAAAGTTTGCAGATTTCTGTACTGACTGATAATTTGCCAAGGTATAAATTCATCAAAGAAGTTAAATACCTACCTACCTGTCTAGACATTACTTTTGTATTTCAGGTATTAATAGAAAATATTATTTTATAGCAGTCATATGTGTTTTTATTGTCTTTGTATAAACATATTTTTCTGATATATATATTTTTTAACATGTCGACAAAAAATTAGGCAGGATCATTGAAATACCTAATACACTCGCGTGCAAACCAATCGACTCAACGTTTCAGAACACACAAAGTCTGTTTTTTTTCAGTTACGGCTTAACCTATCCACCCTAGACTTAAATTTTTTGAAAAGCTTAGTCTTTCAACTTTAAAATGAGACCATTGAATTTAAAATCTACCGATGAATTTTGAATTTACACAAGCTTAAAGCTTGAGCTAAAAAATCAGTAGTTACTTAAATAAAATTCGGGGATGTTGAAAATTAAATAAAACAAAAATTCGTTGAATATTTTTTTTTATTATTAGATTTAATAATTTGTGTTACCCCCTCTTGCCCTTAATACCGCTCTAAGGCGGTTCCTCATGGAGCTGATGAGCTTTTTCACCACATCTTGAGGTATTCCTTCCCACTCCTCTGAAAGCGCTGTCTTCAACTCTTCGACGTTATCAGGGGCTGGATTCTTGGCTCGGACCCTTCGTTTGAGCTCATTCCATAAGTGTTCAATGGATTGAGGTCAGGGCTGAGTGCTGGCCAGTTCATACTGCGAATATTCAACTCGTCTAGGAATTGACGAGTGGCTCTTGACGTATGGCAGCGGGCATTATCATGCATTAGAATAAAATCATCGCCGATAAAATTTTCGTAGGGTACAACATGCTTAAGAAGAATGTTTTCCACATATCTCTCAGCAGTCAAACCGCCTCCACGACCTCCACCAGGAACGAAAACAAGTTCCGTTTTTCCTTCCGATGAAATGCCCGCCCACATCATACACGAACCACCGCCGAAAGCTACTGTTTCTGCGAAACAGCACTGCACAAATCGTTCTCCTGGACGCCGGTAGACCCGACCTCGCCTGTCACTGCCATGCAGACACATTCTGCGCTCATCAGTGAACAGGACAGACCGCCATTGGTCGACAGTCCAAACGATGTGTTCGCGAGCAAATTGAAGACGCGCTTGACGGTGAGCTGCAGTGAGTTTTGGGCCTCTGGCAGGCCCTTTTGGGGTCAGGTTAGCTTCTCTTAACCTTCTTCTAACGGTCCACTGACTAACAGACGCCCCTCGAACCTGTCTCAGCTGTTGCTGGACAGCAATGCCAGTCAGGTGACGATTTCTCAAACTTGTCGAGACAATAAAGCGGTCGTCTCTCTCAGAAGTACGCCTCCGTCGACTGGTATCTGGTCTTCGGGTGAAGTTACCAGTCTCTTGAAACCTTCTGTACACTCTTGATACAGCAGACTGGCTAAGATCCAGTCGACGAGCCACTTCGCGTTGGCTAAGGCCCTCTTGCAATAAGGCAACTCCTTGTGCAGCTTGTTCAGGCGAGGTATCCATATTAATCGTAATCCGGTGGTTGTACTTGCGAGAGGTGTATTTAGGTCAACTTCTGTAAGCGACAAATAAGGGTGCATATATTGCAGGGGGTTATATAGGGGGTAGCAACGCACAACTAGCGGCTACAGCGGTGAGTCGGTTCTCAGTGCTTGCGCTTATGTCACGATATCTTAAAAAGTTGTGGTGCGACATTAATTTCAATTTCATAATTTAAAAGCTTAATTAGTAAGCTTTTAAAAAAATATAAGTTTTGTGTAAATAGGTTAAGCCGTAACTGAAAAAAAACAGACTTTGTGTGTTCTGAAGCGTTGAGTCGATTGGTTTGCACGCGAGTGTAGAAGGTTGTATGTGATATACATTGTATGTGTGTGTCCATTGTACTATAATATTATGAAAACTTTAATTTTGTGAGAGGATATCTCAGGTATTGCTGAACCAATTGAAAAACAAAACAATTTTAATTATATTTTTTTAGTAGAATTATACGTTATCGGAAAGTGACATTGACTGTATTTATGGCTATTTTTTGGGTTACCAAACTAATTATTTACCATAAAGTGCTAAACAGGGAAAAAATCTGCTTAATTATTTTAAGTTTTGCGCATCTTTACAATTTTTTGTATACCTACCTTAATCTCATCTATTTGTACATCACCCCACACAAAGTAAATACCTACTACAAAACTACACACAAATAAGTACTTTAACATTTTAACCAGTAGATACAATTTTGCAAATAACCACTAAGTAATTCTATTTCTAACCAACCGACTGATCCCTAGTGAGTGCTTGTTGTGAGTCAATACAAGTGTATAAAGGGCAATGATCACGCTCCTAGTTCATGGAAACATGTGGAAAATGTAGTAAGAATACGTTTATTTTAATACCATTTAATTAAGCTATAGTTTTAGTCGAAGTTTTTTTTTGAAAACTTCGTTTTTTATGCAATAATGAAAAGGAGGGCTCAATATAAACATATCTTTTAAAACAAATTACATATATTTTCAAAGAAAAATCGATAGATTTTAATTTATTCAAGTGTTTATCATAAAAAATGAACACAAAAATAAAAGGGCTACCTTAATTAGCTTTTATTTATTGATTTACCATTAGAAAGATATTTAATATACAAGCATTTATTAATTTCAAATGTTAGTGCTTTGAAGCGGAAAACAAGTACCTAAAAAAAAAATAACATCTTGTTACTTATTTTTTTTTAAATATGGAAAAATCCTTAATAATCAAAAAATCGTGTCACGATGAAATAAATGAGTTCCTTATTAATGTTTTTTGTATTTTACATTAGTGAACGTTAGTTATTTAGGTCTGACGTATGAGCGCTAATTGTACCAATTTACCGGCAATTGACCTTATTAATTACATAGCAACTAAGCTAGAGTTATCTTTTAGGTGCAAAATAATATCGTTTATTAGCTGATTTTACTTGGACATCCTAGAGAATTAGATTTATAATAACTTTGCGTTTATATCGAACTGAAAAGGTTTTTTTAACCGACTTCCAAAAAAGGAGGAGGTTCTCAAATTGGCCGGTTTTTTTAATGTATGTACATTGATTACGTCTAGGTTTCTGAACCGATTTACGTGATTCTTTTTTTGTTTGATGCGAAATAGCTTAAAATTGGTCCCACAAAAATTTGATTCAGGTACGCCCAGTAGTTTTTATTATATGATCATTTTTTTATTACCTATTCTGATGAAAACAAATATTGCAAGTAAATTTGATCCACTTTTCAATAATACAATTTTAAAAACATTAGGTATAACATGCGGAATGAAGGTTCAATTTCACGTTCAGTTAGAGCGTGCCGATGTTATAAACATCATTCTAAAAGATTATTATGGTTACAATTATCAACACTTTTGAAACCTTATCAATACTTCTGCCAAAATCATAGTTTTTTTATACTTTCTGTAATCTTTCTAAAAGCATTTTACGCAATAATCTAATATTACTCAACACTTTACAAGCGTTAATAGTTAATTTACTACCCACCTCTCGGTCCCTACCAACTTAAGAAATGAATATTTAATCTTTACTCTATTTTAAGTAGGCCCTACTTAAACGTCTAAATCAATCTATTCCGATCTCTCTTTGAATACTCTTATCGTGTGATGACTATGACGAAGCTGTGTTATAGAAAAGTAACAAATAGAAAAAATGTACTTTAAAAAAAATAAGGGTAAAACATTAAGGGTAATATTTTAAAGACAAATGATATTTTCATGGCTCGAAAGCTACCTTAGTTCATCCTGCTAATATTATAAACGTGAAAGTTTGTGAGTATGTAATGGATGTATGGATGTTTGTTACTCTTTCACGTAAAAACTGCTGGACCAATTTTCATGAAACTTTATAGTAATATAGGTTATACATCAGAATAACATATAGGGTAATTTTTACCGCGGGAAAACTTCTTATTCCCACGGGAAACCGACTTCCAACAAAGTCGCGGCGGCCACTAGTTGCATAATAGAACATCAGCTACAAAATAAATCTAGTAATGTAGGTACTAGTAAAAACTCATTTTCCATCTAACTTTACATTAATTAGTATTGATGTTACGACGCAGTAAGGTTATCAAGAAGTAAATTATTGTAATAGAAATACATTGTTATATTAATAAACGAACCCTAATGATTTTCATGTAGGGAAGCAGGCAATTGCAAAGGTAAATATCGACAAATTTAATATAGTTGCTGTAGGTACAGAGATGAAGTGTCTACTTAATCTGTTTTCTCAACCTTGTTGTTGGGACTTTTCATTACCACTATAGCAATTTCTTGCTTTAATTGGCAACTTGAAGATTTACCCGAGAAAGTTTTCCAATAACTCCATTTGTTTGCTATGAATAAGCACTATAAAGACGTTTATATTATTGCAATAATGGTCCCGATTCTGAAAATACTCTCTAACCCTTTTTAAGCCAGAGGCAACCGGAAATGATAGCGATTTGTAACATAGTAGACATTTAAAGTTGTACATTAAAAAAGACAAATATATATTAGGTATTACTTTTATTTTTTATTTATTAAAATGATAATAAAAGCGTAACAATTAAATATAAAAAATACTCATTGCAACCATTCAAGCAAATGAAAAAAAATAAAAATGTTGGTGGTAAAATAGTTGCCACTACCTTAAAAAGAGCTAAATTAAAATGAAAAATTCGCCATAAAAATTTCATACTTAGTATTAGGAAAAGCAGGTACCTATATTGGTCTTACTAAATCACTACATAGTATAAAACAAAGTCGCTTTTTCTGTCCCTATGTCCCTATGTCCCTTTGTATGCTTAAATCTTTAAAACTACGCAACGGATTTTGAAGCGGTTTTTTTTAATAGATAGAGTGATTCAAGAGAGAGGTTTATATGTATAATAACATAGTACAGGTAAAGCAGTTTTACTCCAAATTTAAGGCGTGCGAAGCCGCGCGGGTAAAAGCTAGTTTAGTATATATTATTGTTGAATCTAACGAAATTAGCCGAGTCTAACCTTGCTTGTGCCACGTTGTAATGGGCGGAAATTAGGACAGCACTAAAATTATAACCCTGTCTTATACTATTTCTGAGTAAGTGATAGCAACATTTATTGTTTAGTGAATCTTCACTTGGAATCGGCACCATGGCAAACTCTGTCTGTTTTCACTATGACGTCATTTTCATTTTCGTCGGCATTGCAATCAGACCCTGCAAATATTTGTTTTCGAAAACCGAGATGTATGTAGAGGTGCTTTCAAGTGTGTTTAGAGGTAGTGTAAATACAGATGGTCATCTTACATAATAATTTAATTAAAATGACGTAATACTTAATGTTACTTGTCGTAATACTTAATGTACTTACTGGAATTTGTCTTACTTTCCCTGAAATTATACTATTTAAAATAGATTGCTTAAATCTTTTGTGAAGTTTAGTAAACTGCCTTTATTCATAATATGGCCGTCTTTTAATAATTAAATTTTAATTTTAATTTACTTAAATTCATGGACTTACTACATGTTTTATGATTACAAATATGAGCTTCGTTTGCGGAATACAGTCCGTATTAAGAGGATTCGAAAATTCATGCAACGCTTCTCGTATTTCAACGCTGTGTTCATAATTTATCACGCTGTATGTGTTTTTGTCAACATTTCTTTTGGGAACCGTTAATCATCAAAGCTTTTGGTAAACCTTTTCCAAAGTTTCCACGAAAACGTGATAGGAATGGAAAACGAATCTTCTGAGATTTTCTTTATTGATTCTTGCCGGGACGTAGAATAAGTCTTTATGATGCTTGTACATTTCAACCGTGGTATTTATTAAGGTCCTTGTAACCTTTAATTGGGTGTTCATTAATTGGCACAATCATTATTTAGAGATAAGATTGGCGCAGAGTAAATTAGTTGGAGGAACGTATTGTTAAAATGTTACGATCCTTTAGGTAAGTACTTACTAGTTTCATTGTCTTACAATCCCTGGTATTAGGTAACTTAAGTATTGCGACGATAATGATTCAGTCTGTTATAAGAAAATTCAACAGCAAATTCTGGATTAGTTTTTTTATGAGAAGATAGTAATAGAAACTAACCCCCGGATCTTCATGAATTTCCAACCTCGTACCTACTCTCTTAGGTATACATCCAAGTGTGTTCCTAAGTCGGAACGGAATTCCAATAAAATCGAGGACGTTATTCTATCGTTAACTCAAACTGTGCTTGAAAATACGGCTCCGTAAAAAAAAATAGGGAATCAGATAAGAATAGGAAAGCTCTCTTCGATATATTAAATACATGCCGGAAATAATAGCGAAACGATAAAATATACTTTATATTTAGATAATTGGATAGAATATCTAGACTGGGGTAAAAGCTTGATATATATTTATTAGACGAATTGTTACTTATCACAGTTACTATCATATATCGGGGTATTAATACCATTAACTTATTTATTATGAATATTACTAAACTTTTTTTTTACTTACTAACTATTACACTTACCTACATTGTATTTAATACGTCGATAACATAAAATATTATAGCGTTCAAGCCATAAACGACCCATTATTAACGTAAACGTATAATTTTATACCAACCAAGTATTAAATTCAGTTTTTTGTAAACTACTTACATTTAGGTTTCGGTTGAGTTACCTACATCCTTTTATTGTAGAAACCATCTTTGTAGTCATAAAAGAATTATAATTTCAGAAAAAGATTTTTAACGTAATAACCAAATTTAAACTTTTGCAAACGTAAAATTTAATCATCATACCGACGTCCGTTGTCGTACCAATTTAAAAATAGACGTTATTCCTTTCATAATTATGATGTTTTTATGGATATTTGGTATTTTAAAGCTTGGCTTTAACCTTAACTTAATGAAGAAGATTCTTAAAAAATTAATTACTTTAGAAAATTTGATAATTAAAAAGGCGATAGAAAAGAAAATTGGTAAAACATTACGGAACTTGGGAAATGAGCGTTACACTTATCTATTATTGGCAGTATAGAAAATATAATTTATTTTTTTATCTGACAATTTATATGAAATTTATTCAAAATGTTTTTCGACATTCAATTTGATTAAAATATTTTAATAGTGAAAAACTGCACTCAACTACATTTTTCTATCCATTATTTGCCAACCGGAACGTGTTGGTACCTTATATAAAAATCACAGGACCTTAAAACTATGATGCTCTCGCAGAGTTAAAAATATGCGGTTCATGCATTTTAGTAGTATTAAATACAGGGTAATTATTAATTACGTATCTACCTATTCTAGAGCTATTTAGATCTATGTTATAAGTTTTACAAGGTTTAATAATTATTTATGTTTTTTTAAGTCAAGTAGAGTCGAAGTTTCAAATAGGTACACACCTTATCCTGCGTTAATAACATACTATTAAAAACAAAAAAAGACCACGACAATTCTCACCTGACGACCCGCATAATAAAACCACCAGCGCAAACCACCGCATCTTGCTATTTAAGTACACTTTTCACATAAACACGAACGATTCAACTTTTTTTATACCAATGGCACAGGAGCGAAACTTTTCCGCGCTTCCCGATTCAGTGCTGCCAACCGGGATGCGACAGCCGGCAATGAATTCAAATGTGGAACTACGCGTCCACTGGGTCCTAAGTGGACTCTTGACATTTGACACGCATGCGTGCTGGGCTCACCGCATGCCAGATAATTAATTTATATTTTTTTGAATAAACGGTAATGGATGGAGTTAATTTCATCTGAAGTGAGCAACGGAGGGGTTTACTTTTTTGATTTTGAGTTAATTGAGTTAAAATGCGGATCTTTGCATAATAATCCACTAAAGAGTGTACCTAGGACACTGTTAAAGACATTGTACTTAAGTTATAATTATTATAAATGTTAACAAGGGGTTTACAGTATTATTTAAATAATCGTTAGTAACAAAGCTGTAAAAAGCAATATTGCGAAATGTTAATGTTTTTAGGTCAACAACTAAATAAGTTGGAAGGCAACTTGCCGATCCTCTGCCAAATATCTTGCAGAATGCGTCAATCCTGGGACTACTAACCTACTAACATTATACTTTGAGACTATTTAAATTATTATTTGCAACTGGCCACTTTAAGCCTAAGTGAGGCTGTGTCTTTAAGCTAAAGCCTTCAAGTAAAAACATGTTGTAGGTAACGATAACAGTTTATTTATTTAGTTAAGATTTAAAGTTTCAAATTTAAAAGGTACCAAAAATACTAACGTGAAAATATCATTCGTGATAAAGTAGCCGAACATTTTTTTTAAATTTCTTTTAATCGATGCCGATTTTGAAACACTCCCTTAAGTTAAGAGCCCAAAGAAAACGAAATATATTGCCGTTACTTTCTCGTACATAATATTTAAAGAAGACATATAAGTATCACACAATTTTGTTTAATAATTCATTGCAAAATTGGATGACATGCGATTGCTACCACTTAATTCTAAGTACGAAGGTTAGAACTAATTAATAGTAAAAGTGTTTAACTAATAAGTCGTTAAACTTTAATAAGGTTTGATAAAAACCAACCGTTATATTTGCTAATCATTATAACAATCAATCCCTGCCGCTTGTCATGTTACTAAAACATAATAAATTTGTAGAACTAGCGCGAACACCCACCAAACGCAAGCCGGAGATTAAACGAATATCCCATTGCAAAAAAATACTGTCTGTGACACACGTGATGACTTTTCCCGGGACTGGTCACACAGCCTTTATATCTGAAATGAATGAAACAGCGCGTTTCGAATGGCAATGTTTTTTTGTTTTATTTTAATTAATACCAGTGATATAAATCATGGTTTATAGTTTGTGGAAAACCAAGAATTGGCGGTTTTAATTTTATTGAATGGGAAAATATTGGTCATTTCACGAAAGCGTATGGGTTATCTTGATAACCTGAAGGGAAGTGAAGGTATTCATTCTATATATTACTAGCTTTCCGCCCTGCGGTTTCACCCGCAGCTAATTTTAGTTTCATACAAACTTTCATCCCGTATTTTATCCCCTTGGGGGTAAAATTGTTTAATATCCTTTCTCAGTGGATGCCTACGTCATAGCATCTACCTGCATGCTAAATTTCAGCCCAATCGGACCAGTGGTTTGGGCTGTGCGTTGATAGATCACTATGTCAGTCAGTGTTGTGTTATTATATATTTATTTTTTAGGGTTTCATTATTTTGGGTTTATATTTTAATTAAAGTCTGTCTATTGGTCTGTCCGCGTCTAAACACAGTTTGTATTTAAAAAAATAATAAATAGAGTAGTAGGTATAATTTATCACTCGTCTTATTATTAACAAGAGTAACAAGCCAACGATGATAATTTCGCAAAATTTTCTCAGATTAGAAAATTAGTAAAAAAATCAATAATAATTGAAAATTCTTTCCGAAAATTACATTGTTTGGAAGTTTTTCGCTTCGGATTGAAAGCGGCTTACAAATCAAACAAATTGTGTCTCTAAAGAGTTATCCACTGAGCTCAAATTACTTTACGTAAAAATCTTTCAATTCACTCGCTTTCGCGTACCTAGTTGGATAAAAAGAACTTGCAAAATGTAAAGGTTAAATAATAGCTTCGATTAATTTACTTACACACTAACTCGGAAACCGTGTAGAAACTTGAATTCAATTAAAATGCCTTCTTACATTGGATTTTTCATTAAACATTTTCTGAAAGAGTAATACTGCTTGAATAGTTAGCAATAAAATTTATTCGACAAGTTCGAATATTTTAATTAACTTACATTGGTTTTATACACAAAATAGTCTTGATTTAACAATACTTTTTTTTATGGTTTTTAAGTCGGTAGGAACTACAAGCATTTTTGTTTAATTCCTTACACTTTAAGAGGTACCCTTTGTTCAAGATTACACATTGAATGATTTTTTTGGCTTTGCTATGAAAACAAACCTATTTTACAACACATAGGCACACACCTACCTACACATCAAATTCATATAGTTATGAAAGTTATGGATATTATTTTTGGAAATTCAGGCTTGTTTTTTGATAATTATTAGCTTTTTGATTAAACTGACTTATGTAGGTACCTAAGATATTACTTGTTTATCGTGAGACGAGATTCACCAAAATCAGAAAGTAAATATGTATATTCGGTTTTAGCTTTTTTGGTAAAATTAATCATTCATTATCGGTAAAGGCCTCTTACTACCTACTTATAAAAAGCTTTAAAAATTCCTGTTCCCTTAAGCGTTGAAAAACTTTGCTTCGTTGCATGAAATAAAAAATAGAGCACGTTGCATTTTAAATTACTTGGAAAAGCTTGGCTTATCCAGTAAAGAAGTCATCTACTTACTACCTTTAGGGTTTCACGTAAAGCTTATAGCATATGTCTTTATTGAAGGGCAATGAACCAAAGAGTTGTTAAGTACACACTACTTGGCACTTAAACGTATCGGTTACATTTTTGTACCTACTTACATTTCAATTTTTAATAACGATACGATAACTAAGCTAATAAATAAAATCACGTTTCTTTGATTTCCTTAGGCTCTGTTGGTAAGAGACAAACCAACAGAAGTAAAAAAATTTTTTTTTTAAATATTGTGATATTTGTTTTAAACTTTTGCAAGTATATTTTTGTTCCCAAAATACAAAGACTGACTAAAGAAAGGACAAACGATGTTTACAATATTTTTGTAGAAATTCTGCAAACCAAACTTTTTAATACTCGTATTCTTTTATAAAAGGCTGTATATAACTCCTAGATATAAGTAATGGAACAGAAAATCACTGATGTGTAACAGATTGGAATAGTTTCTAACTATTCAAACGAACTTCGAGGTACAGTAAGCAGAGAGCACCCACATGCAGGGTAGCTACGAGCTCCGTGCCTTCAGCTATGCCTGCGTGAGTTCAATACGATGTTTTACTCCATTACGGACAGAGTGCGGTAAAATACTTATTAAAAGGGTCTTAAGTTCTAACTATGTACGATAATTTTCCGGATGTTAATGGATTATATCTTACTAATATTAGATTTGTGTGTGTTGGTTCAAAGTTGAATAAAATTAAGTAGTATGTATAAAAAAATGGAAATGGCACATGGGTAATTAATAAATTAGCTGCGAACGAAACAGGAAAAACACTTAACATGTACATAACATATAAAATATTGACCTTCAAATATGTTACTGAATGTAAAATAACTTTTGCATCGCTGATTGCTGTTCAAAAGTTTATATTATATACTTTTTATTTCATTACTACTTAACTTTGTTATTATTTTTAAAGTAATTTGTATTGTTTACATATTTCCTTATAATCCATTATTATAGTATCGAACAGCATCTTGGATTTCATCAGCCACACCTAATAAATTTAGTTACTATATTTATATTGGTTAGCACTTTCAATTGGTTTATCCATTAGTAACCTCTGATCTCTAAAAAGTTTAATAGCGACATAACTTTTAAGTTACCTACTTTTCTCGGCAAAATAATTTCAGTGCGTGTATTTGTATTCCAAGTGTTGCTACGTATAATTGTAGAGATATCAAATTTAGAAGATGGGATCTCCTTTGATTGATTTTTATAAGGATAAAACAGTTTTCGTAACGGGCGGTACAGGATTTGTTGGGACGGTAAATATCTTTATAAATTTTATTGCTAAGTTAATATATACAGGGTGGCTCATTCAAAGCGGTCAGTATGGGAAAGTCTGAAACTATAAGACATACGAAGATTTGTTCTTAGGAACCATGTCACCGATTTTCATAAAAAGAAAAACTGCATTCATACATTTGAAGAAAAATCTGTACCCAGCTAGGGAATCGAACCTGGTTGTTTTGAAAAAATAAACTTACACTTTTTTATATTTAATTATCGATTGTGTAGGTCTTAAGCTGTAAATGGCTCTATGAAACATGATGTCTTAAATGAATAAAATACATTGTTTTCACATAATTTTAATTTATTTTTGTAGATGTTCGAAGTGACCACCGTTTTTTTCAATACAAAGTTAAACACGACCGGGTTCGATTCCCTAGCTAAGTACATTTTTTTTCAAATGTTTGAATGCAGTTTTTCTTTTTATCAAAATCGGTGACATGGTTCTTAAGAACAAATCTTCGTATGTCTTATAGTTTCAGACTTTCCCATACTGACCGATTTGAATGAGCCACCCTGTATAATTTAGGCTTTTTACTTTTGATTTATTATGTAATAACCTTACATATTAATATAAGAAGTCACTTCTCGTTTAATTATGTTTTTATTGGCGTTATTTAAATGGGATATTTTTCTATTACACTTATCATAAGGCCCTAATTGAAAAGCTGCTTTATTCATGCAAAGACCTCAACCGTGTATATTTACTGACGAAACCAAGGTATGGAAAAAGTATAGAAGAAAGAATGGTTCACTGGCTCGGCTCAGAGGTACGTTTTTTAAATACGAATTATGCGAATACAAAAAGCTATTTAAATTTCTCACCACGTTGGTTTCAACATTATTCCTGGTTTTGCCTCAGCAAAAAAGTAGTTTTAAGTTGGGACTGAGGAAGAAACTACTATTTAAAAATAGACTCGCTTATTTAGCTCAAGTTTTGATACCTGAAGTTACATTAGCCATTGTATTTTTTAAATGAATTTATATTGTTTTGTTTTTACACTTATTGTTTCTATCTAATAAATATCTTTGCTCTTAGGTATACATTATTATTAGTTTACATTTATTTAAAACTTGTCTACTACTATTACTCTTAAAAACTGTTTTTTTTTCAGGCTTTTGAACGCTTGCGAACAGATAACCCTGACGCGTTAAAGAAAATTAAACCAATGCAAGGAAACATACAAGATGAAAATTTCGGACTTTCAAACAGTGACTTGAAGACTCTACAAACAGAGGTAGAAAATAATTTAGTCCGTAAGAAGTATATCATACTGGCGACCCGCCCACGCAATGGTGTAACTTTGCGCGACTTGGTCACAACATGTTGAATTTTAGCTATTTTAATATATTTTTTCTGGATATTATTAACTAACAAAAAAATTAAAAAATACCTTTAAGATGTCGAAAACCGCATTAAAATCCGTTTAGTGGTTAAAGAGGAGTTGGCGGACAAACATACAAACAGATAGACTTAGCGACTTCGATTTATACTATGTACTTAATGATTTCCTGCTGACTTCTAAAGCCATTTTTTATCGTTATATATATTTGCAATTTTAGTAAGAACTTGGCAATTTTTGTAAGAAACTTTTAAAGATGTTTCGAACCACTTGCAGGTAAATATCGTGTTTCATGTAGCAGCGAATATTCATTTCGACATGACACTGTCTGAAGCCGTAGGCATCAATACGAGGGCAACTGAGGAGATCATCAAAATCTGTAAAGGAATGAAACAAATGCAGGTTAATTTTTTACTTATAATTTTTCAATTTTCTTTAGGTAAGAAAATTATTCAACTTAAGTGGTATAAAACAGTTGATAGCCAGATTAAAGCCTCAAAAATATGTTGACGAAAAAACTACTAACCTTTGCTTTCCAATCTTTTCGGCGATTTTTAACAGTGTTTTAGCTTAATTTTTTTGTCTAAAAGTATATTTTTAATTTAGGGAACTAACTAGTTTGGGTTCTAACATTCATTCACCTTTAATTTAAGAGGTCAGACACAGTTGCTAGAGTTAAATTGGCGGTTACGAACTATAACTAAAAGTTTGCTTAGATTTGCTACAATTGCGGAAGCATAAAGCAATTTCCCATACGGAATGTTTCGCGGTACTTTTGTTGAACTGCATTTAAATCGACTCTAAAGTTATGTTATAAGGACATTTTTTATCTAATCTTATCTTAGCTAATTGTTATATGACATCACTATTATTCATATGTAAAATTTATGACTATCAGTTTTCAAAATTATGTTCCTACAATCAAATTAGACCCGTTGTTCTTCTACCATCAATTCTATTTCTTTTTCCATTCTAAACTTTTTGATTAAAATGTAACATAGAAACTTTGCTATCGAATAAATGAAGGCACTTAATTTTTTTTACTAACCTTTTCAAGTTTATTTCTACAGGCGTTGGTGTATGTTTCAACAGCGTATTCTAACTGTAACAGAAATGTTATTCATGAAAAAGTTTATGGTACCGACATGCCCCTAAATGTCGCTTATTACGCTGTAAACAATTGTACGAATAAAAGAATGCTTGATATTTTAATAGGTAAGTACCTAATGTCACACTTACTATTATAGAAATACACAATTGATAAAATAAACAAATAATAACTTTAACAGCATATTGATTGCGAGTTCAAGACTGCAATACAACTTATAAAGTGAATATTATATTTCACTATGCCAGTTTCAATTAATATTACTTTGCCAAACTAATGTATTAATAGACATTTTGCATTGACTTTGGGTATGTAATAACATTAATAACAAGTCGCAGGAGTCAAGTTTAAGCCCCTGTTTTAGAGAAGTATGGTTATCAAAATAACTCATACTAATATGAATCCCTACTAATATTATAAATGCGAAAGTAACTCTGTCTGTCTGTCTGTCTGTCTGTCTGTCTGTCTGTCTGTCTGTCTGTCTGTTACGCTTTCACGCCTAAACCACTGAACCGATTTTGTTGAAATTTGGTATGAAGAAAGAACTGAACTTGGGAAAGGACATAGGGTACTTTTTACCGCGGGAAAACTTCTTATTCCCACGGGAAACCGACTTCCACGCGAACGGAGTCGCGGGCGGCCACTAGTAGGTTAATAAATAAACATAACCCTAATGATTTCAGAGGGAAGACCTAACACATATTCCTTTTCAAAAATGTTATCAGAGCAACTATTTGCAAATGCTTTTCAGGAGTTGCCAATAACTATAGTGCGACCTTCAGTTAGTAAGTATAAGTTTCTAACTTCTTTTTATTTGTCTGGTGTAGTGGAGGCCGGATGATATTCAATTATACGTCATTATGATTTCAAAGTTGCACGTTCTTTGTCTAATGATCATTCAAGCTGAATAACATAATATATTGCATCCGCGTTAAATATAACAGTGGATATGGTTGTTCAGCACTTACACATTAATTTACCGTCAGATTTGTGGTACTGTTGTTTCAAATCTCTCAGAAACTCTCAGAGACTAACTGTGCAGTAAACAGAAAAAATGTTTCATTTATTATTCAACTCAATATAAGACAAAAACAAGTGATAATTAAATGTAAAGCTATTTTTAAGAGTTATTACTGAAGTCTTTAGCGTGTGTATTTTTATACATTAGAACGCCAGATATATAATATAATTTTCACTATTGGGTATATATATTATCAGTTAAGAAGAAGAATATTTATAAAATAAGTAATATTTCCTCAGAAGTTCGAAGTTCAAATCCTTCAAGGAAAATACTCCAATAAAGAAAAGGCTACCTTCATTAGCGTTCTACTTATTTATTAATAATAGAATTAAATATAGTAGCTATATTTTTTTAAATTGTAATGAATACATTATTTTAAGTTTATGATAGAGTTTAGACGAAGAAAACAAGTGCGAAAAAAATACCTGTCATTTTTTTCTTAATGTTAAAAAAAAGCTCTTAAATGTTTTAACCAACTTTAAAACTATTTTAAAATGATATCCATTGA
The DNA here is from genome assembly GCA_916618145.1 of Emmelina monodactyla. NCBI lineage: Eukaryota > Metazoa > Arthropoda > Insecta > Lepidoptera > Pterophoridae > Emmelina > Emmelina monodactyla. The sequence continues at coordinate 4,053,806 of OU745300.1, forward strand.
ACCCTTTAACACTCCCCCAGTAACGTCATCAATCCGCGAGCCCTGCCCCGGCTGGCTGAAGGGCTGGAGCGGCGTCAACCTGCTGGCGGTCTACCTCGGCACCAACACCCTTCGCTGCTGGGTCGGTGATAAGGGCAAGGTGCTAGATCTGGTGCCTGTTGATATGTCGGTCAACATGATCATTGCCTCGGCCTGGGATGTGGCGAGAGAATGGTATGATGTTTAGTTTTATTGGTAGTTTTATGAAGGGATACTATAGCTATGATGTTGATGAAAGGTTTGGTATGTAGGAAAAAAAAATAACCATGTGTGTTTAGTTAGTAATTAATTTACTTCAATTTGCACGAGCCTTGGCCTGAATAATTGTATTTTTTAATTCCTTAAATTTTATCTTCTTTCTACCTTTTTATAGGTTAAAAGGAAGAAAGGGGATACTCTACCGTTAAGCTGGTATGCTCATGGAGAGAGAGTTAAGAGTTCAATTATAATATAATTCTTAGTAAAATGTATTACACAGTTCCATTACAGCAATACTAGTGGCCGCCCGCGACTTTGTTCGCAAGTCTGTTTCCCTTGGGAATAAGAAGTTTTCCCGCGGTAAAAAGTACCCTATGTGTTATTCTGATGTATAATCTATATTACTGAAAAGTTTTATAAAAATAAATAAATCCGTCTAGTAGTTTTTACGTGAAAGAGTAACAAACATCCATCCACACATCCATAAACACTCGCAAACTTTCACGTTTATAATATTAGTAGGATGTGTGATCTCTACGACCATTCCACGCCTTTGGTGGCTTCCATCTATCATGCTTTCTATTGAATTTCAATGTATGCATTTCAAAGAATCGATATTCAATACTTATAACATCAGCATAACTGCATTTTACTACCTAGCTATAAAAATAAGTTGCTACTATTAAGAAGGGTTTAAAAAGCAATAGGCTTCATTAGGTATATTATTATCTTGGAAACTACTTTAATTTATCAGAATAAAGCGAATATTGCGATTGAACCCAAGATTCGATTTACGTTCAATTTTCAGGAAAGTAAACAAAGAAGAAATCAAAGTATTTAACTACTGTTCCGCACTACAGAATCCTGTGACACATGGTCAATACAATGATTCGTGTAAACAATATTTAACACGTAAGTCAGAATTTCTTCATGTTGGAAGTCGATAGAGATTTTACCTCAGAGTTCAAGTAGGTACTTATTAACAAGAAACAATATTTTATAAAAGAAAATTGAGTGCTGATAATTCCAACGTCTTTTACTTACAATGTTTTCTTTTGTTTTACTTTTTAAATAGATCTATGTATTTAATAGATAAAACCGATGATATTAATTTTAACCTGTGTGATATGTTTTTTATTACAGGCCAGAGTATATTCCCCTTTAATCTACCACCGCTTGTGATCGAGAACCGCACATTGTACTCGATTGTACACTTTCTAATTCAGACTATACCCGATACTATACTCACAGCTTTATGTTGGATATTTGGACAAAATTCGTAAGTATACATTACTAGAGGCCGCCCGCGACTCCGTTCGCGTGGAAGTCGGTTTCCCGTAGGAATGAGAAATTTTTCCGCGGTAAAAAGTACCCAATGTGTTATTCTGATGATGTGTGTTATACCTACCTATAATACTGTAAAGTTTTATCCAAATCCGTCGAGTAGTTTTTACGTGAAAGAGTAACAAACATCCATACATACTCACAAACTTTCACGTTTATAATATTAGTAGGATTACTTTCAGTATTTTTCCTAATAATGGATTGGGCTGCCCCCGCCGTTGGTTCACTCCCTTGGTTTTAGTTACTTTATTTAGTAGTAGACTGAATAAGTTAATTGTCCAACACGTTCTCTCTATAAGTCACAGTAGTTTTCCACCTGATTATACTGAGAATGGGAAAGATGGTTTTTTTTTTTTTTTTATACATATAATTATAAGATTTACGTTCAAGTTATTTATTTACAGCTTTTAACTTTATTTATTTTTCATTAAACAAACATATTTAGGAACTACTTTCAAAAACTCAATGAAAATTGGTCCGCCACATAATCACGCTTTTCTACTAGACATCAAATCTTTATTAGTAAATTTTCATATCATTTCAACTTCCAGATTCCTAAGCAAACTGCTACCGAACAAAAGGTTTCTAGACGTGATCAAACATCTTGAATTCTTTTCCGAAAATGAATTTATGTTTATCGATTACAATGTTCGAGAACTCTACAACAAAATGGATGCAATAGACCAAGAGGTATTTGATTTCAACATACGTAATGTAAATTGGGATAGCTATTTGAAAGTATACGCAAAGGGATTAGAAAAACATGTTTTAGGTAAACAGAAGTGATACTTATAAATTATGAAACAAAAGTAAAGTGATGATTATGAAAATATTTTAAATTTTTCTTGGTAGTTAAGTTAAAGAACTAAATGATCGAGTGTTTATCGACTAAATATGTAAACGGTTTTTGATTTACTCGTAATAAAAAATTATAAGTATTTTGTGTCCTTAATTGTATGTCCTAGTGGATTTTTGCTAATTTAGGACCTATAAATACTACTATCTAGTGTCGATCTGAGTTTAAAATAGGCTACACTATTCACCTTTAGTAAGAGAAGGCTTAAGGTATCACCGACGACAGGAAGGGCTGTAGGGGTAGATAAAGCACCCCACTGCATTATTATAAGCACTAAGATGAACCTGTACAGTATATTCCTATGATATGAATCTTCCTAAGTAACATGTACAGTTTATTCTATGTAGTTAACATTTGTCGGATGCAACAGAAAGCACAACGGATCGACAAAAATACAATAAAATATAATTGGATACTAAATAGAAATCATATCATAGCGAATCATATCGTTGTTTACCAATTTTAGTGACTGCCACAAATCAATGGGATTACCTGCTCAATTGTTGAAAGATATATCAGGTTAAATATATTAATTTCTCAAAGAGGATACAAAGACTTTACTTAAAGAGAAACATAATTATAAAATCAAGCAAAGAATGAATGACTTACATAGCGTTATAATATACAGGGCGTCCCAAGACTACATCAAGGGAAAGTACCTTAAATATCGTAGATAGGATATTTTACTGAAAGAAGACTTTATTTTATTTTTTAAACTTGGTAATTCTGCATTTAAAGAATTTCTAAAAATTCTTCGACTGGGAATCGAACCCACTTAAATATGAAAAAAATCACCCCTATTTTTATGATGCCAATCGAAAGAAAAGACAAAAAGTAATAATTCTTCTTTAGTAACATAGTATCTTAAAAGAAAGGAACGAAAAAGAAGGGAAAAAAAATTTTTTTTCGTCCAATCTTATCTTATTTTTAAATCATTAACATAAATGTGTCTGCCAATATAGCTGTTTATTTGTTATCAATAAAATTTAGTTTTGGTTCATTAATCACACAGTGTTTTACCGGCGGGTGTTGGTATTTCTTTTATCTGTCTCAACAGCAACTTTTATATATCAGAAAATTAAAGTGAAATATGTGTCTATCTAATATGTATTCAATTGACGGTTTATATTCTAAAGCGTACCTAGTTACGTCACTTTTGTTTAATTTAATTAATCTGTCTCAAATATGGTGTGATTTATTGACGTCCAGGTGTGATCGGAATTAGAATGAATTAAGAACCTTCGATTAAAATCAAAACGGGTACGTACCTATACCTATCTTCTTCTTAAAACACCTCTTATCAATTAAATTGTCATCTTTTTTTTTTCATGCAACTAAATTAGTAGAAGGTTGTAGGCACTTACTGATAGGTTTTCACTGACTATTGCTATTAACCTTACCACTTCTTAATTAACCTTCTCTATTAACCTTGCCAACTGTACATTTCGTAGCTTATCTAAGCCAAAATAAACGTGTTCTATTTTTAACCAGGCTATATATATTTACCTTTTTTCCTATATGTAGAATGAATTATACTCATTTAAGCTAATTACTTTGTACTATAACTTCCTTGTCTAAAAACATGTTTTAAAATAATATTTATCGTAATATACATCGCAGTTTAAACAATTCTTTTTTAAGACAAAATTAATAGTTACAGATTAGCTGGTTATACGTCAAGTGTTTAATTGTTAGACACTGGATCTTACCATATTATTATACCTACAACTACATACTTAGCCTCGTGCATCAATACGATAAACTGAAATAAATTATCAATCGTCCTGCGTCTTGCTTCTTACAAACACGTCAATATTTTCGCAGACACTGTGTTGACTATTAAATCGAGAAATAACACATAATTGCAAAAAAAACACAAAAAAATGTCTTGGCACCAGTTGAAACATAGTGATGCACTCGTGAAAATAAGACTCGGTTTCTACAGTGTTTCATTCGTTCATTTAGCGTTCATTGCAACATTTTTACTGAATGTAGATTTTACAAGTGCTAGTGACCCTAGATTATGGCCCTACCAAACACTAAGATGGAAGTTAATTACACTCTGGTTTAATGTGAGTATGTTGTTAATTTAGTATGATTATAATTTATGGTGGTGTAAGGCTTAAAGTTTTGAAGGGCTACTTCATCTAAACTTGCACCCTTTAATTTTTTGCAACAGCTTCGTGCGCGTGAAATCAACATATTTTTGTTGATTTGATTGACACTATAAAATTTGAATTATATTCGATTATCTTTTAGCTTATATGTCGTAAAATCAGAGAAACAAGAATGTGTACAGATAATTAAGATACACTGGATAGTAATTTTGCGGGGTAACAACATTTTATGTATTGTTCTTTATACAGAAGATAACTGATATGTTTCAGATGAAAAAGTAAGGAAAAATAAACAAACTTATAGTAAAAAATAATATTATCTTATCTTATCTTAAGGTAAAAAGAATTTAGCTTAAATATAATATTAAGTAATAAATGAAGGATTTAATTTTCAGAGACACAAAACAAGCTCTAGATATATTTTTAGAAATTAAATGAATTTGTATATGTATATATTTTTACCCATATTTTATTAAAAAGCATGTTTTTTAAATATATGCCATACCTGTTGGTATTTTTTTTACTTTTCCTACATTAATTTCAGATATTAGCGCTCATCTATTACCCAGTATCAATTTACTGTGATTGGCGAATTTTGGCAAAGAAAACTCATTCGAATCACGTCCAGCAACTAAACATTATGAGGTCTATATGCTTCACTAGCGTTCTTTTTCCTATAACTCTTGTAAGTATTTTATCATTATTTTTGTTCAAATTAAAATATTTTTTAATTCCTTTTTATTTTAACCATAAGTTTCTAAGAAAACGGCCTATTTATTTAGTTTTTTAGTAACAAGTTAATTTAAGGAAGATGCATGACTCGTGTCCCTATCACGGTTGTCCTACCATTCCTGTTAGTCCTACTACCCGTCAATACCAGGCATTTTCTAAAAGTATGTCTCGTAGCCCTAACTTGTTACTTTTTTAATACGTATTAACAAAATTTAGGAAGAATTTAATTGAACATGTTAAATTTTCATCTGTTCAAAACTAGAAGCATTCAAAAAAATTTAGATTTTTTTAATAGAAGTTAATATTTTAAAAATAAACCAATTGCAATACATACCTAAATGGTTTTGTTATTTGCGTTTATTAAGCTTTGTATACATTGATAAGTAAAGAAATATTATAGCAAATGATGTAGCTCAAATATATTTCACAAAATTTTTAGGAATAATGAATTGTCGGTATAAATTTTGTTAAAAACACTAACTTATTTTATTACGGCGACCACTTTTTTTATATTTAGCCAACGAACTTAAATACTGTTTTGCTATCATATTAGATATAATCAAACAATGAATTTATAAGGTCTAATTATGGATTGAATAATTTTAAAGTTTTCAGACACCTTGTTTTGGCGAATATGGATAAAAGATCGAGAGCTGCTTGCTCCAAAAACAGTGGATGAAGTTATCCCATTTTGGACTCAGCATAGTATGCATACTGTGTCCATGATATGCTCAGTGATCGACTTATTGATCATGCCAAGAAAAAAGCCCGTTCGCCAAACATTAGGAGTTAGCATATTGGCAGCATTTATGGGAATATACTTAATTGTGTAAGTATTCGCTGCAATATTTTGGAGAGTTAAAGCTGGTTTCAACATTTTAATTGCGATTTTTGTTTGTAAGAAACTTTTAGAGCTATTCGCGAATAATCATCTCAGTGGATATCCAATCCCTGCCCATCGAATGGTTTTCACTATTTAATAAGAGATAACTATCTTTACCTTGGAGACTTTGATTCTAATCTGCTATCCTTAAAACTTTGCATCAATGACTTTATTATCTTAGCCAACAAACAAATAATTTCTTCCACAAGTAGGTTCTTCTCCATTGTGTAATGTGCATAAGCACTATGTAGGAGACTTATTGCTTGAATACTGGCAGCTATTATTTTATATTATTCAAATAGGTTCTGAAAAGGAAACAATGGCATATTGACAGCTTCCTTCCAGACTCAGTTATATTTTGGTGCTCGGAATGTGAGCACATAACATTAAACTCAATTTTATGCTTTCAATTGGATAAAGCTTTAAACCATTTAAACTCTTTAATTCTCTTTCACGTTTCCCCCAAACGTTAGTGTGGTTAGTTACTATAATACAAGCTTATGCTGAGATTAGGGCCACATAGTTTTTGTGTTAGCCTAAAGGTTTATTTTATTGTTTTGTTTATTTCACTTTAAAATAAATATTTATGTTAAGTTTTCTAGAGATACCTAAATACTCTCATATTAATACAAATGAATCCAAGCGCACATCAGTAAATAGCCCCACCAGATATAGCACGAAAAATAACCTATTGTTGGCTTTATAGATTTATTATTCAATCATTCAACTATTAGCACCTACTTGAGGCTTACGTATTAGTCATATAGCACTTATGTCACTGACTTTATTTAAATTCAATTGTATTGAAAAAAATTTTTTTTTCTTCTTGCATATTGGTTCACAAAGATTATGTCATTAGTTTGTAATTTATTTGTTGCAGGTGCGGTATTGACTATGTAAGAGGAGTGAACGTCTATCCATTTTTTGAACTATTAAATGGATTTAATTCTTTAATTTTTCTCATCTATATGTATGTGGAAACCTTCTTTTATTTTACCGTACAGTGGATCGTTGTTGATCTACTTTGGCAAGAAAGAGATGATGTCAACAAAAAGGAAAAAAAGAGTAAACAATTTGGACCTACCGATTGAAAACTGTTTTTTTATTTATAAGCACTTAATACCTTAAACGTAAATCTTATTTAATGGTTCAACGTAACGTTTACTCGTGGTCAAAGTCTTATAAGTACTATACGTGGCCACTTTTTATGATTTTTTAAAGTGTGATTTAACTGTAAAATGTGCTATTATAGTTCAATTCAGAATCTAGACACGCGGGCAGCGTGTCAAGCCTAGTAGGTACAGACTGACAGCGCGCCATGTGTATATTACCCGAACCATTTGAAGCCACTTTTGTCCCCCTCATAACTTTAAAACTATTGCACATAATGATGTTTAATTTAGCCAATGTATTGGCGAGATAAAAATTTGCTCAAAATTTCATTTCCCTACTTCAAACAGTTATTGAGATAACATCCAAAAATTGCAATTATTCATACTGACTGAACTATATATTCAAAACTATATCTAACTTCCAGATGACCTAGAAAGTTCAAATTTGGCATACTGATAGGTAATTGGGTAGGTACATATCATGGAAAAAATCCGAAAGTAGATTTTTTTCAAATTTCTTTTACAATTTTCAATAAATTGTTACATAGAATCACTTAATTAGAATGTATGACGACCTCCGGACTGTATACCCAGGACGGGCTAATTTTGTTAAATGGTTTTTTTGTTCGAAATTGTCACGTAAAGATCATTTTGATAAATAATATAGATATTTAATAGAAATAATAGTAAAAAAATTGGACCACGGCAAGCAGTTCAGGGGAGTGCTGCGATAATACTTGAACGCGAACGTGCCCGAGCGGGCCACAGCCGCACACTCATAAACGAAAAAATAAAGAAAATATCACAAACAAAGTAAATTAAACCCCGTAAATGTAGCGAAATACAAAACCCGTTTGGTGTCAAATTTATTGTAAATAAGTACCTCACTTACTAATAATTTCGGTACAAAAAGTAATGATATCCTGTCAAAAAAATAAATATGAAATGAGAGGCAAGTCCAATATGATGTTCACAACAAAAGAAGTGAGATCTAAACGGGCGCCAAGTTCAATGGTCAGTCAAGAAATTAATTTATATCAACATAAAATATTTTAAAACAACTTAATTATAATTTCTTCTTATAACTTTGGATAATATATTGAAGCTTTAGATCTGACTTGGCTTGGAGTTGTTAAAGGCATATATAGTCCAAGATCCCAGAGCCGTAAGACACAACTTATTTTCTAAAGATTCAACATCTTTCTCACCTGGTACCTGCGGAGGTGTCACCGTGCAAGTCCCACAAACGTGCAGGTATTAAAAGTACATGAAAAGACTACTTAGAATCGAAAAATCTATTCTTTAGAAAATAAGTTGTGTCTTACGGCTCTGGGCTCTTATCTTACTCTAATAGCATCATATTGGCTTTGCTCGGCTTTTATTTCACATTTATGTTTTTACGGGATAATTATTTACGATTACCATATAATATTTTAAAGGCTCGTAAAATGGCAATGTGACAAGTTAATAGCCAAGTGCCTCCTCAGAGACTTGCTGGTCTAGACTCTAGATACTAGAACTAAAACAAAGAGAACAAACGACAACTGCTCTCACTCGGCCAATGGACAGTGAAAACTTGTATCAAAAGAAACTTTGGAACAGAACAATACCTTTACCGACAGAAGACACTTTACGGCGGAAAGGATGTCGCATAGCTGTAAACATGATAACTTACTGTTTTGCAATGGACTCAGTTTTATCTCATAGTAAGTGGTATTTTTGACAGATTTCATGTTGTATGATAAGTAAATATGCCTGAGCTGTGTGTTACTTAAGCTTCATAAGCGTGGGCAAAGCATATTGAAATACAGATTTGAAAATTTTGACAGATTTCTTCAAAGTTTTTTTTTTTCGCATAAAAAATAGTCCTTGATAAATAACTAAATAAGTATAATTGAAATAAGTAAATCTAAATTAAATAAGTATTTTTATTATTAATTTATATAACTTCATAGTTAACTCAAAAAGCAAAATACGATAGAATAAAATCCATTAATAATAATGGCACTATAAGAATAGTCCATATTGTTGCAAACAAATAATATATGTTTAAGCCTAAATTTGCTAATTCTTCTAAAACCATATGACTTGTACTCTTCTTTTCAAAAGTTTTTATAGGGTTGGACCAAGGAGATTGTCCTGCCTGGTTCCTTACTCGAACTCTTACCCATTCGATGTTATCATCGATAATGGCCACTGAAAAGAATATATTACTATTTAGTATCCAAAATAAACAATTCCACTTAGGTCCTTTCACTTGAGAAGAAGAAACTCTTAATATACCCGATAAATATTTGTGTTGATTCCAAGTTCTGATTTACTAAAATTTAAATGAATAGATCTTACTTATTATTAACATATAAAAAACAACTTCATATATCACTGATTTCTACTATAGGCAGTGGTTAGTATAGTGTGTTTCTTTGGCCATCAGTTTAGATAAGTTAGGTTTAAAATTGGCAATCTTTAGCTATGGCCAATGCATATACCTAAACAATAAATAAAAAAATCGTATGTAAATCATTTTGCAAGAGTAATAATAAAAAAATTACCTGTCAAGGAAGAATTGAATGCGCTATCTTCCTCTACTTCGAAACTGATATTTTTAGCTTCTTTCCAGAAATCTTCAAGCGCAACTTCATCACTAGGTTCCTTATTGGAGTTACTTAAATATTCAACTTCTATGCCTGTAATGATTACTTGTATAAGGAACATTATTCCAGTGCCTTTCTAGTAAAGAGCCGGTTCCAGATTGGGACTTGAAATAAAGTCTATTTTAGATCACAAAAACACATTGTAAAGTTTTTTACGAAGCGCTACTGCAGTGTTAAATGAATTTTAGTTACAGTTTCGAGAGTAAGTTTATGCCCGTAAAAGCAGAGTTATACCAGAAAAAAGCCTCGACAAAGTTTGCCAATATAGGCTGTTCAGGCAAACTTTACCCTATTGTTTTTTGCCTCATTTTATCTACAAAAATCCCTTGCTAGTGGAAAATCTGTCAACCACCAAACTGCTACAATACTAATTTGCACCATTAAAACCTTAGGTAACTTTTAAACAAGCTAAAATTTTGATTGACTTAGGCTAAAATAATTTAAATAAGAAAAACTGTGCCACCAGTTTAAGACTACAATAATTTTGCTTACCTTGCACCGGAAATATTATATCCTCGTTCCAAATTAAATTTAAATATAACTCTGTCTCCGTCTGGTTAATTTTCTCTATCTGCAATTACAACAATATTATTTTGTAAAATTAACTTAGTTTGATGTCTTTTTTATTATAAAAACTTATCAAATCAGCTAAAAGTAAACAAACAGATTTACCTACCTCATTAGGAATTGGAGGTTCAAACATCTGATTCAAGTAAAACATCTTGTAAATATCTCCAAGGTTGTTTTTAACACGGCATATTATTTTCTGTCCTACATTGGCTTCATCGAATTCTATTGGTAAAGTGTTATGCGTCCAATGAGCTATCTTAACTAAGACTTCTCCTTCATACTTATACCAAATGAAATCTGGAGTGGGTACACCATCGGCATCACAATGTAATAAAACCCTGAAATAAAAGATTCCAAAAATGATAACCCATTTTTATTATGTTATTTTATGTTAGAACACAGTTTACCTCTCTCCAGGAACGCCGTAAACATTTTTGCTTTCATTTCCATTTTTGAACGTCGGTGCATCTGGAAATTTATTGGCATCTCCATCATTGCTATAGAGATTGCTTAGGCGGTAGGTAGACATATTTGATTAATATTTCCTTGAGATACTTAAGGTAGCATGACTTTTTATGAAAATAATGAAAAGAATGTTCAAATAGAATTTTAGTTTTAAAACTTGATAAAAACTAATAAATTTTAATATTTAAGATATACCTTGATTTTACTTACGTGTGACTTGGACGTTAAATATCTTCGAGTCTGTATGGGTGCAGTTAATATTCGCCAAAGCATTTTTCTGAATAGCTTGACACTTATACTGTCCTGCGTCTTCATCGTTTACTTTGATAATAGTCAATGTGCTGACTATACTGTCAAGGGTATATTTGGTTGTAATCCTGTACTTTGAATTGAATTCATCTGCCAAAATTAAATTGTATTCAAATTGTATGTACCTAAAGTAAGCGAAAGTTTGGATTTTAAGCACATATTACAGAAAACCTAGCTTCACCCAGTCAAATAGGTCTGACCGGAAAATTAAACCCTGGATATTCCACAGTAAAGCTTTCTTGTTCTTCTTTCGTTTGATGAATATGCACTTTGCAGCACATATTCATCTAGTATCAGAGTTTTTAGGAACCGAATTATTAAAGCCTCTGACATGGTTACTGTAGGGTAGTGGTCACCCTATATAGTTATATAGCCTACGGCTGCACTATAGAAGTTGAATAAAAAGTCTTATTTTGATTAATTATGATGAAAACCACAAGACATACCGTTACTTAGTTGGTCGTTTCGGTACCATTGAAACACAGGCGCTGGGTCCCCTGTAGCTTTGCATTCTAGTGATAGAGATCTACCAGGAGGTGCTATGTGGTCAGTAGGACTTTTTAAGAATTTTAATTCATCTAAAACATTAAAATATATCATTGAACGATCCACAATCTATAGGATCAAAATTGTTTCGTAAAAATTCGATGTAATTTTTTGTATAGGACTAAATTCTCAATGTTTGTAAACCCCTTGAATATTAACCATGAGACGATATTTTGCACATTTATTTATCTGTTTTAAGCACATGTACCTTAAAGCTTGTTTTAGGCAGAATCAGTTTCGAGTCATAAATAATAATCGTGTAGATAATATATTGCTTTCCTTACCAATAACACAAATGGATATAGCATGATTGAGTGAAGTATTGTTAACTCTGCAATGCCATTGGCCGCTGTCTTCAGTCGACGTTGAGTTAAACGTTAATCTTACTGCAGTCTTGACATAACCTCTTCTAGGTTTGGACCATTCATCGATCAAAAATACCCGATCAGTACGTTTATGCTGTACTAATTCTCCGGAAGGATTATAAACGTCCAATGAAACCTAATCAATATTGAAATATTTTGAATTTTATATTATAAGCAATAAAAGTATTGTTACGAATGAAAATAATTGAATTTGACACAAACCCTATCTGAAGCGTTCTTCACAACGCATTTAATGGATTGATAGGTACCAGCTTTCCAATTAAATACGTGATTATAGTCATTACCATCAGGTATTTCAATATAGGCTTCCTTGTTTTTATTTTGATAATCCTGTTTGCCTACAAATAAACTACAATGTATTAACATGGGCATTTAAATTATTTCCTGATTTAATATACAGTCGACTCTCGTTAATTCGAAACTCGAGGGACTCTTAAAATATTACGAATTATCGAGTGTTTGAAATATCAAATGGTTCGAAATTTGTGAGAGAAAATAAATAAAACTTCGAATTATTAAGTGTTGATCAATTATGTATATTAATTGAGGATGTACTTACCTTTGCTAAATGAGATACTCATCAATGCTATAGTCACCATTATTAAAATTATTCGTTCGCACAGAGCTAAAGTCATTTTTTCTATTTTATGTAACAGTAACACAACACAATTGGACAGTTCGCTGTTATTTTATGAGTAAGGTAATCAACTATGTAGTTGTTGTACTTTAAAATTGAGTGGATAAAAGGTCATCCTAATTTAAATAAATTAACTTGTTCTGCTTATGTTTGAATTTATCTAAAATTAGCCTCTTTCCTTTTGTTTCGATGTACCTGATCATTTCAAGCTAACGTAAATGCTCCTATTAACGACCTACTGAAATTTGTACTCTATTAACGATCTATTTTTTCAATCAGTCATATTAGACTTAATATAGATTCTATAAAAAAATTAACTTAAAAATTAGATAGGTAGATTAGTTAGTCAACAAACAGAGTAAATTTGTCTTGTCTAAATAGCTAGTGTTAGCAATAATTTGTAATTGAGTGAGTGCCGCTCGATACCGACGCACTTTCCATAGTGTCGCGTCTCCAGCCTCGTAAGCACACCGAAATATTACTTAAGGTAAACAGCAAACTTAAAGTTGATTTATCTGCTTGCTATCACATAACAACGATAATACATATATTCGTTTTCGAAGTTACATTGAATTTAATCATTTTTATTGGTTTTTATGGCATAAAATCATATCTTAATTAAGGGCGGTAATAGGATCCAAATTTCATAACTTGACTCTATTAACGATCCATGGCGTTATTAGAAGTTTGTAATTTTCATATTTGATTCTATTACCGACTCACAGCTGAAAAGAAATAACAAGAACAATTTTTATAGAAACATGTAACCAGAGGTATACTGCTTATTATCTCTTATCTTAACTTAAAGCTTAGCTGATAGCTGTAAATGAAGGAAGCAGGATATACCAAGCTTGAAGACCTATGGCATACCGAGAAAAACTACCGTGACAAGACAAATAATAAATACACAAATGAACATTGTGGAAAACAATATTGTTCAACGAAGGACGAAGAAAAAAGACTTTTGGACTGGATTTTCTACGTCGGAAAGTCAGGTTTTCCTGTAACAAAAGACCAACTGTTAGAAACAGTTGCAAAATTGGTGGAAAACTTGGAGCGCTCTAATCCTTTCAATGATGGTGTTCCAGCTGTTTCTTAAGGCTATGTCTAGGCATCCTAACATTTCAAGGCGAATTGAATTAGCCTACAAGCCGATTTTTAATTGCGATGAGACGGGATTCTTTTTATGTCCCAAAGAAAAACAGGTTTTCGTCCGAAAGGGCAGCAAGAAATTATATTAAGTACGACTAGTGGCCGCTCGCGACTTCGTTGGCGTGGAAGTCGGTTTCCTGTGGGAATGAGAAGTTTTCCCGCGGTAAAAAGTACCCTATGTGTTATTCTAATGTATAACGTATATTACTGTTCAGTTTCATCCCGTCCAGTAGTTGTAACGTGAAAAAGTATCCTCACATACTCACATACATCCACACATCCATATATAATCACAAACTTTCACGTTTATAATATTAGGAGGATTGCAATATTAAGATGTTGATTTCAAAACTGTAATAATGTCTTAATATACTTTTAACTGCATTTTTTTATTTTTCGTCTAGATGAAGGGGCAATTTTTAGGGGTCGGTAATAGAATCAGAAAAACGGTAATAGAATCAAACTACATCTTTAGGTCGGTAATAGAATCAATTGCTCTTTCGGATTTAACAATTATTTAATAATTACTGTGTAATAAAATACTAAATTGAAGTATGGAATCCAACAGAATACTTTACAAATATTGATATTAAATTAAAACACCTTAAATAACCTATCAGTATCTATCTATTTACTCAAAGTTATTTCTAAGACAGCTGAAAGGGGCGGTAATAGGAGCATTTACGTTACCAAAGTAAGAATCAAAAAATCCCGTTACGTGATGCATGAAGAAAATAATTATGCTTCTTTGGTCGGTGGTACAGTTGTTCGGCAAAAAATATAAACAAAGTATACTTAATTCATTAAAAAGTATATTGTAGAAAAAACTTTCTTGTCTTGAGTGGATATTAAATTTTCCATTTACTCTTTAGGTTAGACAAACTTGTTTTTGTTATGCACAGACAAATAAACAACTTTTTTAAATAACATCGTTTTTATTAGGTAAGTACATAGTTCGGAAAAACAAAAGCAAAAGTGCTTTATCTTGATTATGCAATAAATATCAACTCACTCAAAATATTCAATCACAAATACACCAATCTCATGATTTTAGTATTCAAATAAAAAACTTAAAAACAAATTGAGCATTTCATCATTTAGACACTAATAAACATTCTGAATTGTAACCAAAAAAGCAGTTGACTGCAATATAAATTTCAAAATCCAGGAGTTTTCAGCATATACTGCACTAAATCAAACAATAAAGAGGCACTAAATGGACACATTGGATACATTCTGCGGCAGTTTTCATAGTTGCCTTTCGCACGTTTTCCATGATTGTAGGCCATCAAATATACTTGGTGGGAAGTCTGGTCCTCTTGTTGTGGCTCCAAACTAGAATATAACATTTGGTGTTTTAACATTTTGATATTTCATAAATTTGTTGACGAATAATTGGATTTAGAAACATAATAATATTAAACACATAATAAATTTATAGCTAACGATTATAAGTAAAGACAGATATTTACGAGTAAATGTAATAATACCTTTATTAGAAAACTTGTACTACCTAATTAAAACATAGATAACTTTATTAATCTGAATAGTATTAAGAATGTTTGTTCCAGATAAGTAAAAGATATAAAAAGACGATAGCGACTTTCCTTACTACCTACGAGTATCACCAACCTTAGCATGTAAGTAAATCCTTCTTGCATATCATGACTGGCACCGCCTGCGCCGATCCCACAGTAAAAGACTCGCGCGCAGTGAATTGGATCATGTTGCAGAATCTTTTTCCAACGGACATGAGGTTTCTGAAAAAATGTCGACCATTTTTAAAATTAACACCAACAAACTTTCTCGGTTGTAAACGCTATGAAAAAAAGGAATTGAACTAAAATTTCCATCAAAATTTGTTATTAGTCATTAAGATTTAATAGTAGCCGAACCTATTATTAACAAAATGTTGTTTACTCGCAGTGACGTAACGGTGAAATTACGTAAGCTGAATTGTCTAGTAAGTAGATCAAAACAGTGAGAGAGCGGAACTGAGGCCCAACTGGTAGATACCTACAGCACTACCTATAGATGGTTCGACTGGTTCTACCTCTTAGTTAAAAGCGCAATTGCAGTAAGCAAGTGAATAAAACTGACTGGACAAGAACAATAAAGAGACTGATGATGGTTAAGTTGTCTGAATGGTCTATGCTGTGTTGTTGAAATAAAATGGATGATGGTTTAGTGTTTTGGATGGGAGATGAGAAGATGATTTTTGAATAATTAGCTACTTTTACATAATACCGCACAAACAAAGATGAGTAAACCTAAAAAATACGAATCTGAAAGAAACAATACGACGATACGACGTAAGATAAAATAATAATGAAATGAAAATTACTTACAGTTTCATTTCTAAAGTTAAGATCTCGTTTGAACAGGAATCGTAGAAGCCTCGGAGCGCTGAGGGCCTGGTAGTCTTTGACTAAAAGATGCAGGCAGTAGAGAACACCAACCAAAAGAGCTAGTAAGATTATTAACCTGAAAAGTTGTACAAAAAATGTTCAATAGCTAAATGTATGGAATCTATAGCTACCAAAATGAAACCTCCCCATGACAAACAAACGGTTACTCAAGCTAATTGAGTTCTACAACCCTAGAAATCAAATCGCCATCATTTTATTTCATTTAGTTTTAAAATCTTTAGACGTGATAGACGGCGCGGCGGTAGCCATTAAAAAAACAAGTAATAAAAAAAAAATCCGTCGAAAAGTGCGCAACATGTACATTGGCCAGGATTTACTGCTAAAGAGTACACCCTAAATGGCTTACTCTTATCAGCCGTTACGTCTTGCATGTTCTTTCTAATGGTTATTATACTTCGTGCTGATTCTCGATGCTATTGCTATTCCTTTTCCCCAGGATCACCAGGTTAAGCGAATAGTGTGCATCTTATTACATCTTTACCCTTACTTATATTAAATATATATTCAAACAGTATAAGCTTAAACCTTAGGGTAAAGATCAAACATGAGCATAACCTTAGCAAAGTTCCGCAGTAAGTCTAGCTAGTATTGTGTAATAGGGCAGGCCATATTAGAACCTATCTAGGTACACCTACTTCGGCATGACTCGAGAGAAAGTCTCATCCCGTAATCATGATCAATTTATAAATAAAACTTATAGACTCATTTAGTTACGTATATCCGTTAAGCTATTAGATGTTTTACTTGGAAGTAACGCACCGGTGTTTTTATACGTTACGAGTTCGTTTGATATAGATCTTTTAACGACAAATCTGTTATAACTTCGTGCAAATAATTAGAACGGAACCCCTTATTACCTTCATCGATTTATCCATTGGTTTAGGTAATATTAGGTTTTGTTTGTTATTAGTTATCAGAGGCGGGACTTCACAACTTAACTTAAAAAGAAAGAGGATAAAATCTTTACCGTTTCTTTTTTTATATTATTTTGTTTCTTTTCGCTTATTTTCCTGTACAATTCCTTTATGTTCTTTGTGTGGAGCACGGTCTTTTATTAAGGTTGAAACAGTTTACAAAATCATTATTACTACTGGTCAATGTTCAAGCCCCAATATTAATTTTTTTGTTATCAATTGGTTAAATAAATATAAAATCATAATGTTTGACCTTTTATTACTTTACCTTAAATTAACTTTTGTTTGTTTTTAGTTGATCAAAGTTGGACAAATAATAGAGAAATATATTAAATGGAAGCCTTTAAAAAATTAGAGGTCAAGTTATAAACTGAGATTGAATTTAATCAGTAATTTTTTGCTATCTAAGTATGACCATGATAAAGTTTTGAGAAACGAATAAATCGTTTACGTTTAAGTTAAATTGTAAAGGTTTCCTTTAGGATTCTAGGCAAGAGTCACGAGTTTTAATGTAAAGTAAATAAAAGTAATGAGGTAGGTACTTACTTTATTCCCATTTTAACTCAAAATATTACAAACAAGCACTAAATAAAACACCAACAAAAATATAAAACAATTACACACTAACGAAAAACTACATGTTCAAATACCGCAAGTATTTTGTTACAAATAACCGCGCGGATTCAAACAAACTTCCCTTACTATTAGATATTATCCAGCCAAATTAAAACTTCAGCTGGTCAAAAGCCTTTCGAAACAATTCCGCACGGTTTTAATTGGGTAGGATTATACGATGGTAGGAGTAAAGTGGTGGCAAATATTGTAGGAGAGGTTTGCCGGTTGTATTTCCGCGGCAGAGAGTGTAAATATATACTTAAGATATACAGTAACTAAGTAAGGAGGTAGTATACTACTAACAGAAACATTTGCATTCTTGACTATCAAGGAAGGGAAATAGGTAAATGAAATGAATGCTATCTACAACCTATATATAACTAGAGGTTACTTTTGGGCATTTAGAATGCCGGTAAATACATTTATTTCGATTACGGAATAAACTAGTAGCCGCCCGCGACTCCGTTCGCGTGGAAGTCGGTTTCCCGTGGGAATGAAAAGTTTTCCCCCGGTAAAAACCCTTTGTGTTATTCTGATGTATAAACTATATTACTGCAAAGTTTCATTAAATTCCGTCCAGTAGTTTATACGTGAAAGAGTAACAAACATCCATATATCCATACATACTTACTCGTACCTACTTACAAACTTTCACGTTTATAATATGAGTAGGATTTAGATAGGCATTAAGTATCTCTACCATACGTTTGTTGATTAGGATTTATGTATTAATAGATGAGGTTTTTTACTCCCTCAATTAAATAAAACTGGTAAATGCATTAAGTTAAACTCAATGACATTGCTTAGAAATTAGGTATAAAAACGTAAAAGAAGTTCTTCGATATGAAGATATTTTTTTAAGAAATCAATAATAATCTTGTTCTTCAGAGAATATCAATATTAAAATTAAAAAGCAACTTAGAATACGTATTTTACTGATGTTTGTTAGTAACAGGTATAAAAATCTTTGGCCAGAGAGTATGACATATGGACTCTTGGGTACATCAACCCTTTGTCAACCCAAAATGTAAAATACCCTTTTCTTTCTTTCCTCCCACTGGGAAATAAAGAGAATGCCAAATTTAATGGCTTTAAATGGAATATAAACCAACCTACGCCTAAGCCTACCAACCAACCAAACAGTGTCATGTCGCTTTTGTTGGCCAAGATTCCTTTAATTTTTGAATAAGTAGTAGGTATAAAATCCTACTAATATTATAAACGTGAAAGTTTGTGAGTATGGATGTTTGTTACTCTTTCACGTAAAAACTATTGGACGGATTTTGATGAAACTTTACAGTAATATAGTTTATACATCAGAATAACACATAGGGTACTTTATACCGCGGGAAAACTTCTCGTTCCTACGGAAAACCGACTTCCACGCGAACGGAGTCGCGGGCGGCCACTAGTTTACAACATTTGACTAAGCTTTGTCCATAAATACTTCTGTTACAATTAAAGTAACTCTGTCTGCTTCCTGGCTAGTGGTGCCACCGTCTTGTTGGTTCTATCGCTTAACAATTGTATCTATTAGATTGTATTTAAAGTCTAAAATGCTCCTGCTGCATTATAAAATGCTGTTACTTTAAAAAATATATAAACTTCTAAGTAAAGAAGACTTTAATTGTAATAAACTCGTTGATGTCAACAACGGTCCTGCAACCGCTCTTCATCTGTATTTCCACTGCTGTACCGGCATATTAAACTTTTGTAAAAACACAAAGATTAAGATCTCAGATATAATACTTGTAATGACATCATCCGTCTGATCCGGTAATGAGCATATACATATGTAAAATGTGCATTGCATCAGATATCCAAGAGAAAACCAGAAAAGCCATTCTTACATAATTATGTACCTAAAATGCAATCTGACATAAATCTACATGAATTCCAGTTTGAGAATCATGGTAACAAACATATTTTGTATTCATGTTTACCACAATTGTTTATTGTATTAAGATGAATCAAGTTTTACGGTACCTTATATAATTTGAAGTAAAAAAAGTGAGAATAAGAGTCTATTAGAATAATTTTGATTTTAACTGTTAATAGCTTTTTTTGTCATTTTAATTTACAACAAAATTCAACATTACCGTTCACCTCTTTACCTATACACCTATTACTTATAACCAAAGTTTCCGTATTCTAAATTATAGAATGAAAATTATAACCTTTCTTCGTGTTGTAACTAAGCACCTATTCGAATGCCATTAGAAACTTATACGACTGTAATTATATGTATTTTCGTTGATAAGCTCAAAGAAATAATGTTACACCGTTGATACTTGGTAATGAAAGTAATTAAAAGTAAAATACTACCAAAATATTGTACTTGATTATTGAACTGTCATTTCATCGAAAAATAGCGGTCTAATTCACACTTCGTATTTACCCATCTACTCTGAAGTAGAATTAAAAATAGAACAATCAACCTAGTTCAACCAAAAACATACAGTTTATTTTATGAACGTTGAATTAACCCCGTTTGTTTTAACAATGTATGTTTTGTAAAATTGTGCTGCTCGTGGTTATGAAGGGTTTTTTATAACATACCACCCATGCATTTATGATAATGTGCTGGTAATATTCAGGAATAATAAGAAAAAAATAATTAAATGCTCATTCAACATAAAGAAAGAACATAAGAAAATATATTTATTGGTACTGTGTCTCCTTGCAATCGAATATATAAAATTGTTTTAATGTTGAATTTTCGAGTAGTTTGTATGCTACAATTGGGTATTCTGCGAAAATCAATATACGAGTGGTAGAGTCTAGCTGTAGGCACTGTCTGCAGCGATTACTGGGCTGACTCGACCGGTGAAATACCACCGTCGCACAGAAAACCGACGTGAAGTAGGGACGATGTTCCTGCGTTTCGTTCGGTGAGTGCGATATCCAGTGCCCAATTTTCTCCAAGGCTCAGCAACACACCCCCAACACCCACAGTGTTGCGGGTAGTCATGGGCGGCGGTGATCACGTATTGGAAAATGAAAGAAAAGCTATTTGTTATCAAATTTATGATCTAAATTGGTACACTTGAGTATTTTGTACTATATGAATACTAGTGGCCGCCCGCGACTCCGTTCGCGTGGAAGTCGGTTTCCCGTGGGAATTAGAAGTTTTCCCGCGGTAAAAAGTACCCTATATGTTATTCTGATGTATAACCTATATTACTGTAAAGTTTCATCAAAATCTATCCAGTAGTTTTTACGTGAAAGAGTAAGGGCTCTGCCTCATTAGGACGCCATGGCGACGTCGCCAGCGGCGCAGGCCTGGCTACTTCTGGCATCCGAAGGTGCCAAGTCGAGTGGCCATGGCGTCTAGACAGTCAGTTCGTTCACGTCGTCTACGTATCCAAGCAGTTAATATTGAAATGTATGGTACCTAACTCACTTGGCGACGGATTGGCAACGTCGCCAACTTGGAAGCGTGTCCACGAGCTACAATTCTCTACGTGGCTTCTGGATACTCTGGCGGCTTGGAGACGTTGCCACTATAATGTACACGGTAAACTGCACCTCGCTCACACAGTCGCCAGTCAGCCGCCAGAGTATCCAGAAGCCACGTAGAGAACTGTGGCTAAATATCGTATCTTGTTTAGTTAAATCATTTCTGTATAAGTTAAATCATTCGTTAAAAGATGCTATTGACATTCACGTGTAATTGAAAAATTTTGCAGGATATTTTCGTAAACCTCCATACAGTTTAAAAAAAATACCACTTCGGCTTTGATCTGATATAAAAGGATGAACCCATAGTTTCTTTTTTTTTCTATTTTTCTACGACGTAAATACAAAGAAGTGCGATTTCTTCTACATCCATTCCTGACGACGTAAACGAACTGACTGTCTAGACGCCATGGCCACTCGACTTGGCGGCCTTCGGATGCCAGAAGTAGCCAGGCCTGCGCCGCTGGCGACGTCGCCATGGCGTCTTCATGAGGCAGAGCTCTAACAAACATCCATACATACATCCATACTCACAAACTTTCACGTTTATAATATTAGTAGGATTATTAAATTGCCGTGTAAGTAAAACTGTGCATTGCCATTTCTCCATGATTGGCAGTTATAAAGATTTTCATTTATGTAGGCTCGACTCGAATACTCGATTTTAATCGGTATAAGCGTCATCTAGGGCATAATAACATGACTAAAATGGTTTGCGTAGTTGAAGGTAGCATCACTGTGAGGCTGACTACACAAGCCATAGGAACGTGATTTGTTAAAAGGCTGCGTTTTAGTTACATTGTTTAAGTATAGATGGCGCTAGCTGGTCGAAAACTAAATTTGAACTTGACATTTTCATTTTTAATTCTGTGATCACATCCTCAATCACAAATTATTTGTGCGTTTCTGACATTAGGTAATTTATTTATTTGGATTTTAGAGAAAAAGTATTTTAATATTATATTTAACCCATAAAATCTATGTCATTAAAAAGGAAAAAAGGAAAAAAAACAAGTTTTCAAAAACTAAAAATATATATATTAAGGGAAGAGGGTCAAACATCTTGCACTTCATCATGAATTTCATTTTACCTATCACCGAATATCAACAAGCTACATTCATCAAAACTTCACTAAGTAGTAGGTACGTAAGTAGGTACCTCATTTCTGTAATAAATTTCTCAAAAACTTTACTCGTTAATCATTCGGCGATAAAACTTAAGCTCATTTCAGTTTGTTTCTTCTATTCAATCACTATTTAAAATCGTAGGTCAGTGATTTAAGATTTAAGTTTTATATATTTAAAAAAGTATATTTATTAAAATACTATACTAATTATAAATTATAAAGCTGACAATTCGGTTTGTTTGCACGTACTTATGTCAGGAAACACTGGTTTGAATTAAATAGATATGCTTGATTAAATAGTCCATTCACGGAGCAAGGCTATTTAGGCTAGGTATATGACTAATAGGTGCGGAGCGGCACCGAAAAATGATGCAAAATGGGGAAAAATATTCCTTTAAGAGCTTTTTGTGAATCTTACTGATTGTAGTGTGTTGTTCGCAAATAGATTTTTCTCTAATAACGCAGGTAAACCAAGGGGCACAGTGTATAGTAAGTTATTGAATAACCGCAAAAGTGTAATAGTTTGAAGTGACATTGATTTAATAATAGAAAATTTAAAATTCAGTCCGTATTAAAGCCTGATAGCAGTGAATAATTAAAAATTTTTGGCCTCATTTTACTAAATATATGAATTACCTTTAAATTATTACCAGCCGGTCTTTTACGATAACCTTATAGCATTATGACGAAACTAGGTATCTAATTATTGGTAAATTCTACTTCAGACTATTTTACAATATCATCATGCTGCAACATAAGTACGTTATTTTAAACAAAAAATATAAATTTGCCAATCAACTAAATATACTTACATATGTATTAATAACAAACTTTATATCTTATTCTTAAAATGGTAAGGAAACTATAGGTGCACAAAAATAAATAATTAAACAATAGGGTAGTACTTTCTTATGACCGTACAAAGACATTTTTGTTTAAACAACGTTATCTTATTTGTGCAGCAAAGTGATTATACTTCACAATGTTTACATAAATAAAGGCTTTAGCTTTTTAATAACGCTAAAACATTTCGCACCTTTATTTTTGTAGGTACTATTATGCGTAAGATTGCCAAAAGCGCCGGCCCAGGGGTTAAATTAAATTCTGAGACCTGTTTAGTTAACATTTTGTTTGTTGAAAAAAGTGAAATGTTTTATTTTGATTTTAGAACAAACAATATTTGAGTGCTTATTCAGTATTAAAAAATCGACCTGTCTTTGCAACAAAAATGCATAAATATACCAAAATTAAGTTTTTTAATGAAAATTTCTAACTCCTAATAAACTTCGCGTGTTGAATACACTTTTTCATTAAATCCGTACCAAACCTCCAGCTTGGTGAAAAATTGAAATTTGACAAGTGCGATCCAATTAGGGGTATTAAGTTTCAGAATCTGAAGGCTTCAGGCGCCGATGTCATTACAGCCCTCAGAATTTATGAACACAAATTGGAGTCTACGAGAGAATTCTTTTAGAATATCTGCCTTTAATTGCTTATTAACGACGGTTAGGGAGATTTAGGCTAGACGTTAATTTTGGAAAATATTAAGAGCTGTCTTTTTACGCCAAGGTTTTACTTGGGTTAGCGATGTATGAAGTTGGGATAAGGTATTTGCTGTCGTACTGGTTGTGTTTTTTTCGGGGACAAAGTTTATGACTTTACCAAATACATAAAGTATGTTGAATGCAATATTATAGGTATTTCTGACTATAGGTTCGAGATTTCATCAATATTCAATTACTCTTATTATAAACGCCAAAAGGTTTGTTTTGAAGAACCAACACTCTTTATTGTAACTATGAAGGACTGAGACTCTGATTAATATTATTATAAAATATAAGGAAATTGTTAAACAGTAAACCTTTCTATAGCCGTCGCGTTTAAGTTAAATAACTTCAAAACCATTCCAAAGTAAAGTCAAATAAAACCATTAAATCACAAGCTGTTTTATAGTTTAAAGTAAACTTAAACACAGTAACGGCCGCACTGTAATATTTATACTCGAGTACAGTTCGCGCAAACAACCCAAATTTACATAAAAGGCGGACAGAACCGAAAACTGTGGCCGCAAGATAATCACGAATTTATAAATTCACTGACCTTAAAAGAAGTAACGTGTAATTAAATCGCTTCCGGGACAAAGTTTGCCAGTTTACGATACGAAAATATTTTTGGGTATACTCATTTTTTGTTTTAAAGGAAAGTTATGTTTCGGTCTAGCAGTATCTCATTGCCGATTTAATTTGCGAATTAAAAGAGTTTTTTAAAAGTTTAAGATTGTAATGTTGATTTTTTGAAACTGCAGTAAGAAACAAAGAAGAATAGAACAGAAATACTCTTTTTTAGTGCACAATGAAAAAAAAACATAGAAGTTTATACAGACTAGAATAAAAAAAATGACAAAAGGTGACTTTATTGCTCTGAGCTATCTCTCCCGGACAAACCTTATCTTAAAGTGAAATACAAAAGTAGAAATCGGATAGTTGCAATTTCTGTACTAGATAGTTAACTATGTAATACACACGTGTGCCAAAACAACAGTTGGTTTTGTTGTTTAATAACAAATTCAAATAAACGATTGGCATGTTATTATACGGAGTCAGTAAGTAAAATAGAAAGTATTTATTATTGCTTCCTCAAACATTCCTCTTGGTAAGACTTTAGATAACACTAGTGGCCGCCCGCGACTCCGTTCGCGTGGAAGTTGGTTTCACGTGGGAATGAGAAATTTTCCCGCGGTAAAAAGTACCCTATGTGTTATTCTGATGTATAACCTATATTACTGTAAAGTTTCATAAAAACCGTCCAGTAGTTTTTACGTGAAAGAGTAACTAACATCCATACATCCATACTTACAAACTTTCACGTTTATATTATTTGTAGGATTCAAACAAGCATCCGATTCAATAACGCTGTAAAGTATCAAGATTAACTGATTTATATTGTTCTCCAAAAACTCCATTTTATCTTAACTTTCTGCAATAAAAAAGCAAACGAGAAGCAATTCGAATGATAGCCCAAAAACAGAGTTTTTAACTCCATTTGCGTTGTAAAAATGGTTGTAGCGTGGAACAAAAAGTAAAAGACCAAAGGTAATCAAGTTGCTTATATTGAAATTTTTATTGCGAGTAGGTAAAGTATGCTTACTTTTGAATTTGGGAATACAAAACATTGGTACCTAATCTTGAAATTTAACATTAGGTATCTTGCTTAAAATTGATATCAAATTGTTTAAGGTTATTACTTAATGTAAACAGTTTCAACTTAAATATTCAATGTAAATAAAAACTTTTGTATAAATGAATTACAATGATTTTATTCATGCGAGGGAACCTCGGTATTAATTCAAAGTTTTACAAGTAATAAATTTCAAAGTATTAAAAAAACCTATTAGATTGTTACGTTAATAATTTACTATAAGTACCTAGTATCATATTAAAATGATTTGTTGATTCTTGTAAAAAAAAACTAAACCGTTTTATAAACTAATCATATACCTAGTCATATAATTCTTATATAAAGCTTAAGTTCCTTAGTTTCTTGTCATGCCTGTAAGTTTAATTTAAGAAGGTTTTTCTTAATATTTTTTCATTAACTTAGCTATTTTTATAAATTTCAACTTAACGGTAATGTTAAAATTATTTTAATTTTATTTCGTAATCAAAAAGAAACCTTTTATGTTACTTTTAAAATACTTTTTGTAACCAAAACATTTTCGAACTTTTGCAATCAAGCCATAAAAACTAAAAAACAGCGACTTTCCAGCAGTACTGTGTGAATTAAGACAGCAAAAAGCTATCAAATAATTCTTATTTGGATATTTTTAACATGTTTACACAATTAAACGATGAATTCATTTAAAGCAATTGAACAATTTTTTTCAAGATCATTTAGTTAGTTACTTTAAGCAAATCATCTTTAAACCTTATTCTATTTCACCATACCCATAAGGAAAACGGTAAAACGCATTTCCAACTTGTAAACCCAATTATTACCCATCCCGCCATCACATAAGCCTTGCACAGATTTTTTTGTTGTTTTGTTTGTTAATTTACGAACTCAGAGCTTCAGCAATAAAACCTTCATTGAAAAGTACAAACTTAGTTTCTTTCATTTCTGGATAACAAATTAAATTTCTACTGTCATTTATGATTACTTATCTTAAATTATTGCGTTATGAGCACCCAGTCGTCAATATGAAATGAATAAGTCTTGAACAGTTACAAATATACCCGTAAAAAGTTCATAGCGCCAACTAGAAAACATCTCCTTTGAAAAACCCTTTTTAGCTATGCGCGGCACGTCGCAACAGTTTGATGTCGTAGCACTATCTGCATACCCTATACGCCCTTACATACAGGTATAAGTAGGTACTTACCGTTACAAAAGTGTAAGATAACGCTTACGTTGGTAGCGAGCTAAAAGTACGGGTGCGACAATACAGGCTCTTACAATATATGCGATCCTTGCGTGTAGACGACATGCGAAAAAGAAATAGAAAACAAGATGGATATGGTTACTTGTCGTTTATTGAATGATATTAAAGTGTAGGTAAACACTATTCTTTAAACTTTGAACAAGTGAAGTTAGATCAATCAAAATAATAGCAGTATCGTATACACAAAAGATGCGATAAACATATTTGTTCTCATATTTGATTTATGTTAAAAAAAAACACATAAAACACCATATACTTCTGTTTGTTGAACACAAGATTCTGTTTGTAGAACAAGTCGATTATTGTAATAGCTTACTTTCAACCCTGAATATAACAGTTATTAAGTTATTCAGACTCGTAAGTGCGGGAAACCTCCAAGTGTCTGAGTGTTGATATTCCACGTAGGTGCGGAAAGGAAGCCTGGCTGTTCAAATAAGGAATATATGGTTCCCTCTTTTGTTTGAAAAAGAAAAAGATCACAGCTAAGCAAAAGTTTCTCTTCTGCCAGCAATCTGTAGGCGTGATGTTAAAATGAAGATTAATGGAAGGTTTTTAAAACTGTTGTTTCGGTTTTGTAACAAACTGTTATAAAAACGTGAATACATATAGGTATCCAAATTCGATTCTCAAACATTAGTTTTGCTTGACACATACTAAGTAAATACTGTGTGAAAAATAAATACCTCCTGGACACTATTTTACTGAAGCCTCAATAATACCAAAATAAATAAAACAAAGTAATTATAATAGTTTATATTCACGTCACGTCTGAAGTATTCAGCTTTCTTAGTGAAGAAATAAATGGCTAGACAAACACAACAGTCTTGGCTCGAATCAAAGATACCACTCTATCTCGGAGAACCTAGGGAGAACCTAGACAGGTGAATATTAAAGAGACGTTTAAATTGACCCGACTTAGGAATCTTACCCTGGACCCAACAGATACCCTGCACTTCAGAACTCAGATTATATGTGTACCTTAAAGCTTACAATACCTTTGACTTAGATCAAAAATTTTGAGCTTTGAGGTATATAATCAAATTCTGAATAATAATCTCATTTCTACAAGTAACTCCCTCGCACCGAAACTTCAACAATAGGTATCTCTTCAGTGTTGCTCTGTAACGTTACAGGATCACTGAAATTGGCGCAACTTCACCAGTAAAGGCCGTAATAGGGGATCGGCTTAGCATTTGTTTTTGAATCCGTAATACTCGGGCAGCTATGGACGCCCAAATCCGCTTTCAGGCCAATATTTCCGCGCGCAGATTACCGACTGCCGGTTTTTTATGGAGTTAAATAATGCGTGGAATTTGGGTTTTGAGTGTCTAACTTGTAAAGTCGTGGTTGGACAAGATATTGTACAAGTTACGTTTCTAAGATTTAGAAAAGAAAATGGATTTTAACATGACCTGAATATAAAAAACGCTGTATTTCTAGTTGTAAGCTTGAAACTATAAAATATATTCAACTGTTATTCCGTAAGGCGTTATTTTTTTCTTTTTTTTAGGTATACGTATTTTAAGCAAAGCTCATAATGTTGTCTTTAGAAACCTCAGGCGAACCTCAAAAGAGATTTCTAAGTTTCCCTACATTACTTACCTTCTGTGGACAAATTCTAAGTCATGCTTAAATTCGACGCACGCACTTACCAGATGTATGAAACTCCGCTCCGCTTTGCTCCTATGGAGGTCCACCCCTGGCGGTAAGATTTAATCTGCCTGTTTACAACAAAGATTCTATATACCTATATTTCCACATCAATGATTCCTCAGTAACATTAGTAACATATTACACATTGCCTTGATAAATTGTTGATTTTGGAAAAGGAAAACATGGCTTTTTCCACATGGTTGTTGGAAGTTTTGATTCTGTTGCCCTATTAAAACATTTTAATTCAAATTCTAAGAATTTGTTTGATATTATACGTTTAACAGTCTGATCATATCACTACGTAATTATGAAAATCGAGTAAGTACCTTCATTTACTAAACGGGATGGTAATAGGCAGTTTCGGAAAGATACACATAAATTCGTTTGTACAAGAACTAAGTGAATCATATTCGTCAACCAAAAGACAAAATTATTCTTATTATTACTAATAAAATAAAGAAGCTTGCTTCCGTGACTGTGGCAGTTAGTTTTTCTTTTAGTGATAATAATAATTGTTTCCTTAATGGACTTCGCGTGATTCGCTTGATAACTCATTAAGTTGAGGATTTTTGTTGTAGCTCGAATTCTATAATTACAGCTCATTGTCATTTTTTCCATTAAAGTTTCCTCTCTAATTGTACCTTTCTCTCTAATTAAAACTATCATCACACACAGGTCGACGCTGGGAATACAGTGTTATATAGCTAATGAGAAAAGTCTAGGTCGTATGGCGTACCGTGGGACTCCACGGTAAGAAGTTTGTATGTACCTACAGAATATCTTGCATTCATGTTTTACGAGATGACGCCAACCACGAAGATATTGTCTTGAGCTCAGCGTGTAAGCTTGTTGCATGAGTCAAGCGTAACACCTGTCAAATGCTTAAAGGAAAATAAAGTGATATATCAGAATAATGCCGCAGTTATTCTTTAATGGACATTCAAGCAAGACACATTTAATATATAGTGGTAAATAGCTTTGAGAAGTTGATAATAAGCAGATACCTTTCCGAAGAAGCTATTGAAATGCAATAACAATTTCACCCAAACATTAATTTACAGCAGAGGAGCACCCGAAAAATGATTGTTTTACAACGACTTTATAAGTGAATTCAATTTCCGATTCCATTATTACCCGCCACTCTGTTAAATTAAAGTTCATCCCTTTATAATTTATCCAATTTAAATGGTGAATACGTTTTGATTTGGTAAGTTTGTTTAGAGCGATGAGCATTTCTGTTTATATGGGCACACCTCACCGCCCTGTGATGTCAGGAGCAAACAAGCGGGAAATTAACTTTGACTTACAGTCCAGAGCACAAGCAAATAAAGCTATTAAAAGTCTTCTTGAGTTAGATAGCTATAACTGAAAAACATTCATAAAATATATATTTCTGAATAGTTGAAAAATGCAAAAAAAAAACTTTAAGAAATATATGTTTATTTTGTTTTGATTAACTAGAATCCCTTTACAAGCAAAATCCTCACGAGTCGCGTTACAAGATTTACACGGTCTAAGGGCTGAAATAAAGGGTACAATTCATCCTAAACTGTGCTTGACTGATCTTCAGAGTTATCCTATGAAATAAATCCCAAGACAATAAATACGGGTTAGATAAATGTTTGCTATCTTTAAAACAAATATATTTAAATGTTATTGAAGGTTTCGGAACTACTTAAGAGTAAAAAAATGGTAATTTGATACTACTGTATTTAAAAAAAATGGTAATTTAAGAGAAAAAAATATACTTACAATCTTCAATTAAGAGAGATCAAGAATGTTGACCGTATAATGTTTTTAAATAAAAGACCATTCGTTACAAATTGAGTATTTTAATATTGTACACAGGTACACATTTAATGAATACCATTTAATTTTGTAAATACATTTTTCTGAAAAACACAAAGTTAAATTTATCTATGTAAAAGCATGTAAACTTCTTGCTTTCTACTTAATAATTACATACAAGAATTATGCTAGATATGTAAACATTATTATTTTAACATTCAGAGCATAATTGGGTGAGAAAATTTAACTTACACGTTTGAAACTAAAGCTTAAAAAGTAACGAAACAAAAAATAAACATATCAATGCCAAAATGATATTTTAGTATTTCCATTCATAAATAAACTTCCAACATAAATCGGACCTAAAAGTTTTAGTATGAAGAAATAAATATTGCGCACTGAAAGCTCTATGACAAGCCATTGAAAAAAAAACGAAGTAAATATTGATGATTCAGTATATACAGCGTCAAACAAAACTGTAAAACAATGATTTTAATGCTGATTACAGATAAGTAAATTTCAAAGAATGGCTCTAAAAATATTCAACATGTCAAAAATATGAGTAAGTAATTAATTTCATCACTGTTTGTTACCGTTACCTCGGTATTAACTACAGGATGTAAAGGATGGTTTATTTATAATTTAAAACACAAAAAAATATATGAACTTACCAAAGATCCTATACAACACAGCTCATATTGTTAAAATATGAGAAAGTAGGCTCACCGCTGATTGGCGGTATTAGAGATTTACTAACAATTTGTAAAGGTAATCAAATAACTTATAATATTGTTTATAAAAGTAAAAATCTTCTTGTTGTAAAAAGTAAAATCAATGTAAGTATTTAGAAGATAGATACGTATAAAATTTAAATTTCATTTATTTATTTAACTAAGATCATATATAATTTTCTAGAAATACTTTGGTTACGTAATAAGACATTTATGTGTTTAAAAAGCAATAAGTAGGTACAAAGTTTATTTCATTATTATAATCAATTCTTACTTTTTAAATCCTAACTTACTTTAATACATTAATTCGAGTAAAAGATTGTATAGCGACAAGGAAGACATCAATTAGCCTGCATAATTTTATATTCAGTATTTTATACATTTTATAAGAAAATACCATAAAACTTTTTTTTAATAAAGCCAACAAATCGACATTTTTAATTTATGTTTTTTTAATTGAATATCTAACAACAAATAGTCAATTCGTCAAAATTTTCTCTAATTGATTTTTTTAAGTAACAAAATTTATTTTATAACATAAACAAAAGTTTAAAATGATTTTTTATTTAATTACACTTTTAAAATATAGTTCTTGGAGTCAAAGAAACATAAAGTGTCCGAATTTGGAAAATTTGTCATTGGAAAGGTATGAATGAAAAGTTTTTATTTTAAAATTAGGCTACTTATGGGTATTTAATTTAACTAGACATTATAAAAGAAATGAAAAGTTAAGAGAAACAATACAAATCTAGTTTTATACAGGAATCAGTAAAGGACATTATATTATATAATTCACAAATATAGCGATTTTACCTATATACAAACATCGTTATTAAAGCAAAGTATAAAAATTGTGATTAATAAACATAAATTTACAGTTTTATGAAAAAAATCGCATCACAATCCACAACGATCACGAAAATATTTATATAATATCCTAAATTAAGACTTACAATTAAAATATTTTTCCATCCTTCTTTCGACATTATTATCTTATAATTGATATTATATATAATCACTCCTAGCAATGATATGTTTTAGTTACAGGATTGCTCCTAAATTTAACTAAATGGTAAAAAATATGATTATAACTTTGTGGTTAAAATAATAAACGCAAACTTAGGATTAGCTTTTATTTAAAAATAAAAAGAGCTTTTTCCGTGGGGTTATTCAATATGTCAGTTACTATTGATTGACATAGAAATAAACGTTTCAATTTGTAGTATTTCTAACTACCAACTTTTAGACATTTATTTTTAAGTTTATAGTGAACTAGTAACTGAATAACCCCGACCATCTTTCCAGGTGTCTGTACTAGACGTTCATTAGGTCCCCATTATTAGGGTAAAAGCCTAAGTTCCTAAGTCAGTCTCATTTTTGCGCATGTAAAAAAACTGAAATAACCTAAAAAATTAAAAAGCATGAGATTTTTTGTTAATTGATCTCTGTTTTTATATCCATAAAATTTAATTGGTATATACGATCCTGAATCACCGCTTCTGAATATTCAAGCGCTAGGTATTTCACCATAATTTACTTTCATGAGATAAACTCTCTGCTTCCAACGATAACAGACAATTGTAAATAAATGTAACAATGATTTCGCTTAAAATTTTAAAATTAGACATTTAACATTTAAAAATTGACACGCTGCATTATCGTATTACGCAGTCGCTCAATTCTATAACATCGATTTCATAATAAAGTTTATAAGCACCGGTAAACTTACACATTGGCAATACGTTTTAACGGTACACATCTACTAAAGTATACATGCGTTGTCCAGCGATGCTGGGCTCACAATCATTTGATACACAATCGAACGTCAGTCATTACGAGTCTATACAAAACTGTCAACTGCCATAGAACTAAAGTATACCACGAATAGTAGAGCAATTATCAAATGTTGAATATTGAATCGATGAGCTGAATTCATTTGTAGGCTAATGATTTTGTCGGGCTGTTGAGTCGGCGTGGGCTCCACTCGAACCACGTTTACTGAAATAATTGAAGGTAGTTTTGGAAACATTAACAGGGTGGTGGTAGGTAATCAATATTTAAAAAATATTGGTTTGGACGACTTTGATACCAATCTTGCTGGAATGCTTTTGAGACAACATACGCTTGACTAGAGCCATTCATTAGCATGGCTATTAAAGAAATCACGTACACAAAGGCTTTTTGAATATATTTTACTTCAATAATGTATGTTTGAGTGGAATAGTTCTGTAAAGTTTCAAATATATTTAAACATATAATAAATTAAGTGGACAAGTTCAATTAAATGTGGACCAATAACACGGATCGTTTGAGCATGGTCGTCCCGTGGGGGGCTTAGCTGTAGCAAATTGGATCGAACACATAGTGTGTGTTTGATTTGTTTAGTTATAAATGATTACTGTGATCTGCAGTTAACAGACTTGCCTAAATTTAATGCATACTTTAGAACGACGATTGTCTTATTTGTTACTCAAACACAAATAAAAGGCTGGACACATTTGGAAGTAGGATAAACCTAGAAAACAACTCATAAAACTTATTACAGCTGTAAATGTTAAGACCAAGGGGGAAACATGTATGTTTATGATAACCTAATAAAGCTATTACTAAGTGACTTCTACAAGTCTTTACAATCTTGTGCTGATAGCATTAGTTTTTTACCATATGGTAAAAACTACCTATTATCCAAAGCCTCTTTTGCAAAAGTAACAAAAATCAACCTAACCACACCACTATCATATTCATCCTTCAATTACCTTTAAATTATCACTTTTTTACTTCAAAAACCAGCATCACAAGAACTCACCGCTAACAGTATAGTTCTGTATATCAGCGAAGTCCTCCCCGAAGGTCGCGTAGCTGGGTATGGTGGACAGGCAGGTGATCTCCACGGTCTGGTTCGGGTGCAGGCTGAGCTTGGACAGCGGGTAGACCAGCGAGGTGTTGGTGATCGACAGCTTGATGCCGTGGTGGTAGCGGTGGGCGTTGGTCGTGCCGTGGGGTAGGGTGTACTTTTCGTCCACCTTTGGAAAGTATTTTTTATTTGTCATCCACATTACAGAGTATATAAAAATGTAGATTATTACATTTGTATGAATAAACTAAGTGTTAAATTTTATCATAGGTGCCATTAATAGATCAAGGCAGACCTTAGTTAACCCCATTAAATACAAATTTGTTTAGGTAAGAGCGTTTCTGAGCGTTTGAGTACTTATAAATAAACAGCTCTTGGAATGATCCAAAGAAGATACGGTTTTGATTACTAATTAATTCAACGTTACGTGGCCTATAAATTTTATTGAACGTTTCGAATTACACCAAATTTAGCTGTAATTTTCTATTTTCCATGCTTTCAACATATCAAATAAATTTGACCGAAATATCGAATAACGTAAACCTATTTGGTCAAAAGTGATTCAGAAATAGAAGTCAAACCAAACTTTGTTTCTTTGTAAACTTTGTTTTTGTTGATCGTAAATTATTAAACCTTGGGGAAGCGGCAATGAAGAGCTCAAACGCAAGTCAATCAACTTCTACAAAATAAGCAGTGAAATATTGAATCAAAATCTTATTAAACTTCCAATTCAAATAATTTTACAATCATTGGCCGCTAGTACAACAACTTAAATTGAAATTTGACATTCGCAGTTATAACATAGGTACGAAGACATTTTAAAATGCAATTAAATGTAACTGATACCATCCTTCGTCACTCAAACAACTATAAACCATATATTTTCTATCATAAAAGCTAAAATACCTAACGAAGCCATTTTGTAATGTACCTAGATAAAAACGTTGTGATAGCTACGTTCCGTTTGACGTTAGATTGTTGAGCACGGTAAACAGTGACCCTCCAATTATTATTGAACCATACCTTTTCGTTATTTATAAACCAGGTGAGGTGGGGGGCGGGGTGTGCGGGGGCGCTGTGGCACGTAGCCTCCAGTTCGTCGTTGGACGACAATTTTTTATGCCTTATTTTGATTTTTGGACGGTATTTTTGGCGTACTGCAAACACAATTAAAGGTTAAATGTCAACATCAGAAGTAAAAAGAGGACTCGTTTTAACTACAGACTTACCGATGACATTGATTTCGTGCATTTTCGAAGGCTTTGAGTATAAGAGAGGCGTCTCTAAAGCAATTTCACAAAAATACGATCCCGATGCCGTGAAATCCATTCTCTCCAGCGTCACAGAAGTTGGCGTTGCTTTTGAGAGCTGTAAAAAGATAAATAGTTTTACTCTAAAATGAAATAGGCCTCTCTTAAATGAGGAGCTTTGTCAATACTTGCCGCCCTTGTCAGGCGTGGCAAGCGAAGTTGGTATTTTTTATTTACTCAGAAGCACACAAGTACTCTGATCGCTAATTCCTTCAATCACCTCTCAGCAATAACTTTACCTTTGTTTTAAAAACTTGTTGCCACAGAGAAAATACAAACCTAATAAATTTAGAATCATAAATCTCGGCACCCACAATACATTTTGCCCCAAAATCGAGACGAACAACATATATTTACCCATCGCCGCGGATTTTCGATAAGGTCGACATAATTTTCTATATATCTCCAATCATGATTTGCGCTTGGAGTTCGCAAAGTGACAAGTGGGACTCATCTTTCAATGTTTCTATGATATTTATATCTCACGTTTATGTCGGTGAGCTTGGTTTCTCAAAAAAAGGTAAATAGGTTTCTTATATATTTCCTATCGTCATCAAATGTATCAAGAAAAACAGTTTGTCTATGTAATATAACAGCTGTCTTGATTCTGAAAACACTCTCTAAACCAAAATATGGTAATTAATTTAACTAAAAATATTGCCCTCAATTACTCAGTAAATTTACAATGAGCTGAACTGATTTAAGCTATAACAATGTAACCGTCTTTTTCTAAAGCTAAGCATAGGTCAGTGAGAGCAATTTTTTGGATTTGGTTTAGTGCGTTTTCCTATGTTAACTTACATGAACGGTAGCTCCAGTAAAATTGTAAATTTCGATGGGTGGTTCGCGGCCGTGGACGTATTTCATGAATCGCTGACTTTCTTTGTAGAACACGACCTGAGGGGAAATTAAGTTATTGTTTCGTAGAAATTTTATCGAAAAGTAGACGTCGCCGGCGGCTCCGGTCCTGAATGCGACTAGAGGTATTTCCTTTGCTGATAGAGCGTAAAATGAAAAAATATTAAAAGAAACAGGTTAATTTATATATATTTTTTGTATAATAATTGAAAAAGCTGCTCTAAAAGGTAGATAGGATCTTTGAATGACTAAAATTTTGTAAAGTTCAGGTATAATCGCCGTATTTACTGTATCATATTAATAATAAATACGATTCATGTTTAAGCTGAATATTATCCTCAAGATAAGCGAATTAATAATGAATACCTACGTGTTATTACATCAAAAGGGTAAAAGTAACATTAATGCCTAAAGTTACTTAAACCTGAAGTAGGAGGAAACTTGTTGTTTGTTTACGGCAACCCGCACAGGTTAAACTTTTATACTCTCTTCATAAGAGCTAGAAACTTCAATACGTTGCTACAAAGTTAAATACTTTTACACGTTTATTTCACTTAAAGTTCTGACTCCGTTTAACTTGAAATTTTTCCTTTTCGGTTAAAATCTAATAGTTTCGAACCTTTCCGGAAAATGCACAATATCAAAAAAAAAAGTTCCATAGCCATTCTGAAACTCACTGCTTTTAAAGTGGAATTTAACAGGAAACGGTGTATTACCAAAGGGATATTTCCAACGGAAAAATGAATGTTACTTTTGATTAAACTGGATCGAAAACCTTTTTCAAGTGTTCAAAACGGTCACAAATATCACAATTTCATGACAGATTTTTTATTTTTTTAAAGAAAAAGGTTAAAAAAAACCTTTTGCTTACTCGTTCAAAATACATGTACCAAATGAGTGTGATTGGGTGTCTTGTCTTTTCGAGGGCCTCCCTTACACGTATCCTTTAAGAAAGCCGCTACGTATTCTACGTGTGTAGGCAGCGTGTAGGTGTGTAGGTGAAAAACCTCTTTCGTGAGCGGAATCCAGAACACGCTCCCAGTAAAACTCTGGATGTGCACGAAGCAACTTGCCGCCAAAATAGGTAATTCGAATTTCCGACGCTCATTTTTGAGCGTAATAGGGAAACATTGATTGAATTTAATAAGAATGGCCGATTGTGGTGGAATGGCTTGATGTTTCTTTTTCTTTTAACATAATCCCTACTAATATTATAAATGCGAAAGTAACTCTGTCTGTCTGTCTGTCTGTCTGTCTGTCTGTTACGCTTTCACGCCTAAACCACTGAACCGATTTTGTTGAAATTTGGTATGAAGAAAGAACTGAACTTGCGAAAGGACATAGGGTACTTTTTACCGCGGGAAAACTTCTTATTCCCACGGGAAACCGACTTCCACGTGAACGGAGTCGCGGGCGGCCACTAGTTTGGATATAAAACCTTAAGCAAAGGGCTCTTAATATTTTTTTTTTCTTAAACTAACATGTTAAATATTTATCTTTGTAATCTGTTTCAGTAGAAATAAACCCATTACAGCTCTTAATAATATCAATACAAAAATACCCTTTTATTCCAAGAAATAGAGAACTACGGAGCACCGGGCATTTTGAACTTAGACGGTACATCTAATTGACAGTTTGATCCTCGCTTCTAGTGACTATTGCGAGACTGTAGAAACCCGGCTTGCGATGTCCATTAACCAAATTAAACTGCGGAATAGACTGATACTTCAAAGTGCATCATTACTTTGTGCAGATTTTTTTACGAAATACACTAGTTTTATGAACAATATTTCACCGCAACAGTATTTTTAACTTGTAATTGGAGAATACATGAAGAGATAATTCAATTACAAAATTAACTTACTTATCGAATTTATCATGCGTTTCTAAGTTTTTTCAAACTTAGAAACGCATGATAAATTCGAATTATAGGATTCAAAACTACAAAAAAACAGGGCCCTTATAAGATCGCTTTGTAGTCTGTCTGACTTTTTTCTATAACCATCTTTTTAGCATGGTTTGCTGTTGACCTTTACAATAAAAGCCAATTTACAATAAGTAGTTAAGTAGTCTAAAAATAATATCAATACATACTTAGTATAAAACAAAGTCGCTTTCTCTGTCCCTATGTTTCTTTGTATGCGTAAATCTTTAAAACTACGCAACGGATTTTGATGCTTTTCTTTAATAGATAGAGTGATTGAAGAGGATAGTTTACATGTATAATAACATGGTATAGGAAAAGGGGTTTTACTCCGAATCCTACTAATATTATAAATGTGAAAGTTTGTGAGTATTTCAGTATGTATGGATGTATGGATGTTTGTTACTCTTTCACGTAAAAACTACTGGACGGATTTGGATGAAACTTTACATTCATATAGATTATACATCAGAATAACACATAGGGTACTTTTTACCGCGGGATAACTTCTCAATCCCACGGGAAACCGACTCCCACGCGAACGAGTCGCAGGCGGCCACTAGTGTACAATAACATGGTATGGAGAAAGGGGTTTTACTCCGAATCATTACATAGTATAAATCCAAGTCGCTAATTCTGTCTGTTTGTATGTTGGGCTGCTAACTCCTCCTAAACCAGTTGAGGGATTTTAACGCGGTTTTCACCATCCTTTAGGTATTTTTTTCATTTAAATTTGTAAATAAAGTACAATCGGAAAAAGTTTTTTTGCCAAAAACCAATGTTTCGTGAGCAAGTCGGCCAAAATTACACCATTGCGAAGCGTGGGCGGGTCGCTCGTTACCTTATAAAGTGAGTTGGGGTCGACGTTGTGCTCGCAGCGCAGCACGGCGCTGTTGCGGTGCACGATGAACCGCGGCGCGCGCAGCTCCACCCACACGTCGTCCATGCAGGATACTGGCAACAAATCGTCCGAATCAATGGCCTATTGATTATTAAAAAAAAACTCCCAACTGCAACACCACCACTTAGGTAGGGCCACACTGGCCCTAAACTAAGAAAATGGACTTGGGAAGAACCTAGTTATACCCACACACGAGCCAAGTCGAACCCGGAACCATCCGCTTAGCAGTCCGGTATATAACGGATGTAAAAAGACCACTTCCGAAGCTTGAAACCATGTATTCTTGAGCCTCAATAGTAACTTTATTCACTAACAGTATACCTAGAAAACTCAATATTAAAAAAGTTATTAAGGATTGAAAAGTCATATTCGCCGCTTGAAATCTTCGCTCACACATCAACTGTCGGTTCAAGTGCGATTATTTACATTGCAAATTAAATTAAAACCCTATTTAATTTAAAATCATAGCAAAATCTGATAGTATTATTGCAATTTTGGAAAATAACGAAAAAAAAACATTAATTAAGTAAGTATTTATTCCTATTAAGTATATAGTTTTTAATTCAGGGAACAAGCCGGGAAAAGCCCACGTGTGAAACCGCGGTCATATATTATACAAAAGGCAAATCTGACTCACTGACTTACATCAACACACAACCAAAACTGCTGAACCTAGAAACTTAGAATTTTACACAGGACTTACATTTATGATGGAAGTAAGCACTAAGAAGGTATTTTTAGAAATTCAACCCTTCGGGGTTCAAATAATGAGTTAAAATTTATATGGAATTTTTGGATTTAAGGTCGGAAATAGGTCGATGCATGTGAGTGCGCAGCTCTAGTTAATGTAACTAGCTGACCCGTATAGCTTTGTTCTGCCATATAAATTATGTGTGGTCGTAACGGTATGAAATATAGTTTACAACCTATTCTAGTGGGCACTCATGCAAAAAATCACATAAAGCTGGTTAAACCGGTTCGTAGGAGTAAAGCAGAAACGCTGTGAGATGAGTTTTTTGTATACTAAATTATTTAGAGGCTTTATTTTAGATAGTCTGTACGAAAAAAATAGTAATGATGTATTTGTCACTTGCTTATTGTCCTACTAATATTATAAACGTGAAAGTTTGTAAGTATGGATGAATGGATGGATGTTTGTAACTCTTTCACGAAAAAACTACTGGAAAGATTTGGATAAAACTTACAGTAATATAGGTTATACATCAGAATAACACATAAGGTACTTTAAAAAGTAAAAACTTTTCATTCCCACGGGAAACCTTCCACGCGAACGGAGTCGCGGGCGGCCACTAGTCAGTCTATAATCATAAATGTAAAAAAATTAGCATTCAGTGCTAAACCAGTGTGCGTGACAGCACGTTGTGAGTTTTGCGTTATTTAAAGTTCGTTGCATTTGTTTTTACTTGCCAAATAGTTCATATTATCCTTAACTAGTGACCCGCCCACGCTTCTCAATGGTGTAATTTCGGGCGACTTGTTCGCGATATATTAAATTTTGTCTAACATGAATAAACTTTTCCTAAAAGTTCTTCATTTAAAAATTTCAGTGAAAAAGAATTTAAATCCGTCATGTGGTTTAGGAGGAGTTAGCGACAAACATACAAACAGACACGATTAGCGACTTGGATTTATAATATGCGTTATGATGATACATATCTTAAAAAAACTAATAAATAAACTATGAAATATATCAAGGATTATACTATGTGTAATGATGACACTAAATCTTAAAAAAACAATGAAATTTATAATGAACTGATTAAAGAAAAAGTGAAAAATAATGGTGTTAATTTTTGTTTATTTTTTAGTTATCTCGATTGCCAGTTCAAAATAATATTATAGACCACGTCTCTGTCTGAGTGTTTATATAATACTGAGCCGTAAGCTGCGTATTTACGTAAGCGGATTGTAAATTTGCAGCTTTGATGGCATTCTGCTACAACACGTGGCTTTGATAGGCTGAGGTTTTACCACACTAATTACTATGTGCATTCATTAGTTGCATTTTTAACTTGAATATTCTTAATTTTTTTCAATTGTGTCAATGTTAAATAATTTGTATATTAATTTCTACAGTAAATCCCTGCAAACAAAAATCACGTCCTAAGTAAACAAAACAGAAATCTTTTAACTAACCACCCATGTTATTTTTACTATAACCCGTAACTAAAAGTTTCAACAATGTTAAATTACATTAAAAACTTTGCTTCCAATACACCTGAAATTTTGCACCCACATGACAATGTTTCCTAACTCAATCATGTTTCCAATTAAAATGCTAACTTCTTGCAATTTCAATTACGATTCCATAAAGATCTCAAATTGAGGGTTACGTAAATTACCTACTACGTCTTGTGTGTGATCACAGTGTCGTAGCGCCGTAGCAGCGTAGACGTAGCAGCTACGATTTAATGACGTCATAATTCAGGCCGCTTCCGTAGCAAGGCTAGGTTTGATACGACTACGTTTAGTAAATCTTGTGGTAGGCAATGTATTGTGACATTCGGAATCCGACTAACGGTTAGATACTAGAAGTCAAATACACTAAGAAATTACCACATAAATGTACTTTTTTAAATTCTGGAAAACAATAAAGTTTTAATATTATTAAAGAAATAAGTGCAACAATTTTTTTGGACGTAAAATCCTTATTATTTATCTGAACAAAACATTATAAATGTACAGAATTTTGTTTGACAGATGCTGTTGTATTTTAAGATTTTAACTTTATGTAAATATCATTCTTACCTTTGATTTAATATTTCATTTGCTTAGGAATATTGTATTGTATAAATTACTTTTAGGAGCCTTTGTTTTGTAAGATTGTTTTAGCTAAAGGAATGACAATGTCTTATTGTGCGTTTGGTTAACATCTACAACAGTAGGTAAGCCACTACTATAAAACGAGTTAAGTTAATCGTAAAGTTAGTTATCATTTAAACTAAAGAGTGAAAAGACACAGTGTGCTAAAATATTGCCATCAGTAAATGCGTAAATAAAACAAAAACTTTGATACTCCATTTTTTTATTGATAACTTCAATTTTAAATAAGCTGTTAACTTGTAAACGTTATTAGTAAAAACAGTTTATTCATACTGCATGCAACACGTTTTCTTTAAAACTAATAAACGTTTATGACACGGTCGTATCGCACCTCTGAGGAAAATATCAGGAAAAATAAAAATAATTCTAGCTCGCTTTAGATATACCGTGGTCACGGGTAGACAAAGTTATGAATTTACATGGTTTTTTTTTCGTACAAGAACTTTATAAGATATAATTAATAATAATAATAGCCTACGTCTCGCTAGTAAGTTACAGGTTCTTCCTAAAATATCAAGAGGGCCTGAACCGTAATCCATCAAGCTTACTCAATGCGTGTGAACTAAAACGATTCAACAAATTCTAATAACGCTCAATACAAAAAACTTAACCAAACATCTTATGACTTACAACTCTCACTATAAATAACATTAAAACAACAATATTTTCTAGTCTACACAAGTAATCTCTATTATTCCTGTACTAATTCAATTTTGCAACAGTTATTACATAATTACAACAGCCGTGATGTAAACTCAGGCGCACAAAGGGTTAATGTTACAATTGACATAGTTAATGACTGTCAAGGGCATCTTAAACCCTATGTTAAGGTTGATCAAGTATAATTAAGGGTAAGGAATGTGATATGTCGATAGGATGAAGTCGTAACTTTACGGTGAAGGTTTAATATGAATTTATGAGAAGTTTCGTAAAGTGAAGACGTTTGGGAATAATAGTAAGGAATATACGGTTTGATAGAGTTTTTTTGTATTATTAGCAGATTGTAGGAATGTCAATGTTGTGGTAAAATTATTTAGTTGGTGAGTTTTATATGGGTTACGTTTTATGTAATACCCGAAGTGCGGCTACACCTAGTTTTAGCCGGTTAGTAGTCTTTTTTATATGGCGAACTGTAAAATATATATATATAAAAACTGGCTTCAAACATGAGTCGACGGAGTACCGCTACGCGGGATTCCTTTTTCTGAGCGGTATCAAAGAAGTAACCTAAATAACCTAACCTATTGATGTTTCTAACCGGCTAAAACTAGGTGCAGCCGCGCTTCGGGTTTTAGCCGTTACATATGCATTCAATAAGTATTATGGTTAAGCAGGTAAAGGGAAAATGAGTATTGTCTGATTAAGGTTTTTTAAATATAAATTTTTTAGCTTGTTTTTTTTCAGGACATCATTTGTATTATTACGATTTGAGAAAACCACTCGTGATTAATGTAGGTATGTATGAATTCTTTGTATAATTATTCATCAAAGGAATCCCCCAAGCTGTTCGGAACCGGCGTGGTAATATATTAGCGCAATATTTTTGCTTTCCTAAACGATTACGTCTGTTTTACTATATGGTGTACATACTACAATAAAACAAATACCATTCATCTTGAAAATTAAAAAAAACTTGATCAAATCTTCGTCTTTATGAAAATGGTAAAAATATATAATTTAAGATTGACCTTTCACCCAGTAATTATTAATTACACAGCATTTACATCACATGAATTAAAGGTTGTATATCACTTCATATCTTACTTTTTGTTCTAACAAAAGTCCAAATAAATCCAGAACCAATTATTTTGACCGTTTTACACCTTTGTCAAATTTTTTCATTTGTAGCCATTTCCAACCAAAATAAAGGGGACATTTTTTCTTTCCCAATTAGTCCCTGAAAGCCCGTAAATAAAGATTTCTAAAAGCAGAGGATTCATCGTTGAATATTTAAACGATTACGAACATGCCCGCATTTAGGGGTATTCGTTACTTTGACGTCTATTTTTAAAATGTGTGCGTTACGTAAACGATACAGCGTGCAATATAAATAAATATTTCTTAGAGAGTTTTACCTAACTTATAATTTTACTTATCGTTTTCTGTGGTAAGTGAGTCAGATGTTTTATGAATTTATTAATCTTCCGATATTAACTTATCTGTGAGTTAAATCAAAGTTCAATAATTTGTGTTTGAAGTTTTCTTAAGGCGAAACAAGAAAGTTCTGCTTACTTTGTCAATCAAATTATAAATCGTTAAATTATAAAACCAAATATTGAGCTCACAAAAATGTTGTAATATGTATAAGTAGGTCCTTTATATATTTATTTTGTATAAACATTATTGAAAAACAATCATTTTTTTTTTATATGTCTTTACGTAAAAAAAATGTAAACAAAGAAATGATAACCATTACACACAGAATTACACGAAAACGCACACGCAAAACTATTTTGTTAACTATATTGACAATTTTGGCGTGACGACGCATCACATTGGCGTCACATGTCTAAATATGGTAATATTCCAAACA
Source organism: Emmelina monodactyla (assembly GCA_916618145.1). Taxonomy (NCBI): domain Eukaryota; kingdom Metazoa; phylum Arthropoda; class Insecta; order Lepidoptera; family Pterophoridae; genus Emmelina; species Emmelina monodactyla. The sequence goes on from OU745300.1 coordinate 4,098,184, forward strand.
AAGATATGACAAGACGTTTACATAATGTATAGTAAAATCATGCAGGAAATAGAGAAACGTATAGTATACTAGTGGCCGCCCGTGACTCCGTTCGCGGGGAAATTGGCTTCCCGTGGGAATGAGAGGTTTTCCCGCAGTAAAAAGTACCCTATGTGTTATTCTGATGTATAACCTATATAACTGTAAAATTTCTTCCAAACGGACGGTTTCAGTAGTTTTTACGTAAAAAAGTAACAAACATCCATCCATACATACTCACAAACTTTCACGATTTTAATATTAGTAGGATGTTTTTAGTTGGGTTTTATGTGATTCTATGGTTTTGGTTTAAAGTTAAGTTAAGTATAAGTAAACCCATGTCTGTTCTCTTCAGGTCTTTTGCGACAGATTTCGTAACTGATATAAAATTATAGAGAAAACATGGCGTAACTCATATTGGCTTAATCTGCGTTAAATATTAAAGCGGGTTATGTTAATGCCGAGCTTAAAATATACGTTGTACACACAAATATTTGAGGTTTAGTATTAAATGTGCACATTTCTAAATTAAATAAGTATCTATAAACTTAAATATTAACTTTGTTCATTTTCAGCTTTAAACTCTACTTAAATAAAGACCGAGAAATTCCATTAAGTCTAAGTTAACGTGACTTAAGTCAGTGGAGAACTTTAGTCGTCTCGGAGTTATATTTGCTGTTTAGTTCCGCCACGACTGAACAAGTTAAATTGTCAAGTGTGAGTGCATTTTTTTTATTAGTAGTAACACTAGTCTCCCGATCGTGGCTTCATTCGCGAGGACAAGAAAATTCCTTAAAGAAGCCTATGAAACTCCTTGATTGTACCCTACTAATATTATAAACGTGAAAGTTTGTGAGTATGTATGGATGGATGTTGACTCTTTCACGTAAAAACGACTGGGTGGATTTGGATTAAAGTTTTAAGTAATATACATCAGAATAACACATAAGGTACTTTTTACGCCGGAAAACTTATCATTCCCTCGGGAAACCGACTTCACGCGAATGGAGTCGCGGACGGCCACTAGTAACTTTATTTTTATTTTTTGGTTAAATGATTTCCATGGCCTCTACCCCAAAACTTTCGAACATTATGTCATAATATTATAGGTTTTTATGAATTTGTACTACTTAAACAGACACACAAGTTACACACATACGAATCTGATTATTGTAATTTCCATAACCCCAAAATCACATAAAGCAAATAATACTATATGTAACCTATCTTATTTTAGCTGTTGATTCTAATTTGCTTTATCTCACAGAAGACTGATAACTTTGATAAAACAAATTAAATATACACGCCTAGGCTTCAACGCAAAAATGTTGACTTTGTTCCAGGCTGTTTGTTGAAGAGTGGGCGAAAGCCTCCTCGTAACCCGATAGAATGTAAATTTGTTCCCCTCCCACAAAGAAAATAAGGATTTCCGACGCCAATTCTGACGTCTACTTGATAGTCGATCTCGTTGAACTGGACAAACCACTTCATCTTGCATGTAAACTTTGATTTCAAATGTAAAAAAAACGCACATTGTTAATATGTAACTAGTTTTTTACTGTGCCATTTCTTTCTTTATTTTTTTTCGTGGAATGTCGTTTTTTTTTTAAAAGAAACTACTGCCGTATCTTAGATTATATTCCATTCAAATGCCACATTTTGTCAAAATCCGTTAGACCAATTTTAAGTGATTGAATGACAACCATATTTTTTATTATAAGATTTAAACAACCACAATTAATCCAATACTTAGGTAGTTTTACGCACTTGATATTAAATGGAATTATTCAATCTACATTTGAAGATAAACAAGAATTTGTTTAATTCAGACCCTATCGTAAAACCTTTCGAGCAAGTAATCCACCAAGGGTCCGTTTGAAGAGGACAATTTTAATGGTTTAGTCGGGTTAAATACTTGACCTCCTTGTCAAGTCATTGTAAAATATTATACCAAATATTTAACAGAACCAAAAAAAAACTGATATAGGTACTTCAGCATTGAGAGGTTTGTGAGATAAACTCTGCTTTTTACTGCTACAAAAACTGTTTTCAAAAAACTTACTTAAACCTTATTGATTTAACTTTTTTTCACAGAATTTTATTGATCATTTTATTACATACGAGCGAAATTTTTATCAGGCCTGTTTATACTGATTACTGCTACTACGGCACTAAGGAATGATATTGTCTTAGTGATACAAATCTATTTTATTATAATCATTTAAATTTTTTACCAACAGGAAGTAACTATATTTTAAAACTAGAAGTAGTAGAACATATTAAATAACTAAATGATTGCACTTGACAGATATTCGCAAAGTTAACAACGTAAACTAACGTTTTAACTTGTGAGTCACTATTTTTTAACACAAATATACAAATATATAGATCCAACTTTTACCCGCAAATACTCCTTACTATTTGTGTTATTTCTTTTTATATCTTGCGATATAACACGAAAATCTCTTCTCCGTACAAAAACTTACACGCAGTGTCCCGCGAAACACATACATTATTTATAAACTGCTAATGACGACTCCCTTTGAAGTTCTGCGCCGACAAAATAACTAGACAACACGAAAGTAGATTTTAGAGAAAAAAATCCCTGAAAGAATTAAGTTGGCGTACTAACGCGTTAGTGCTATATTTTTTTATTATTATCGAATAAGTCAAACTTTGTGTTAAAGTTAGCGCAGCAAACATTTCTAAGAGTAACATGCATTAGTTGGCTTTAGTCGCTGTCGTTTTAAAAATATATTTCAATGGTGTTATATTCTTGCTGTTGATAAGCCAAGGTTTTACTTATGTTTACACGTACCTATATTTTACGAAATAAAGGAATAATCACACTTCTATATCGTACTATTATCGACTTCTATTATTAGAAACGTAATTTTCGGTCGAAACTGACTTAAACATAGCTTGCCACTACCTATTTGTTTAACAAACTTATTAATTAATATAAATTCTTGTAAAATTTTAAGCCCAGTCTTGAGTGACAGCTGTTTGCTTGTTCAAGTGCTGTCAATCAATTTTCGTCCTTCCGCCGAACTATATAAAGCGTAAATCACGAATTTAAATTAAAGGGTGTCTTATTTTATTGAATGCTCCCACCAACTCCCACGCATTTGAACTTCGGTTGCTAAAACTAGTGACGTACTCATTAACCTTTACCGAAATGTCATGCCAACACCCACTGTTATGATGAAATATGAGATAAACTAGAATTTTTGAAGTATGCTTAGAGTATCAAAGCTGTAAGCTGTTAAAACTTGTTAGATTAATATAAGATTCATATTTATTTAAGATATATGAAAATTATTACCGAATATAAATTATGTAATTTTTTTTTCGACATGTTACAATCCAGTTAGGAACTAAATATAGTAGTACAAGGCCTTGATAACATAATTGTTGGCTTAGTCTACAGTTCCACTTTTATCTATGACGCACGCCAGCTACAAAGTTAAATTACTATATTTTATACATGAGCTCTATACAGTAAATCGAGAAAACACAGACACCTACGCGTTAAAATTATATTTGAACAATGCCAATATGTAAGTCAATAATTTTACTGAAAAACTAGAAATTTATCATATAACTAGTATTATAAATAAAGAACAGTACATGTAAAGCGATAGTTCTAATTAACATCATAGTTGAACAATGACAAATTTAGACAGAGAATCAATAGGTTCATTAGACTAATGTGTTTTGGTGACATCAGGCTTACAATTACCATGTTGACGTTGTGTAATTGCTTCTAAATATCGTCATTTATTGTATATTGATATACATTTAGAAATAAATCATGTAAGGGATAAAGTGTGGTTTTTAAGTTATCAATAACTTAAAAGTAGTCATTTTTATATAAAATTAGTTCTGACCCCATCATGATTTTAATTTTACCAAACTACATTTGACTTCATGGTTTCATATATATAAACTAATCTACATTAACTGATGAACGTTAATCTAATTTTAAATTTCAAGTAATGTAATCAATTCTTTCATTTTTACCTTTTAATTAATCTACGGATATAACCTTTCATTTCTTTTTGTAATTTTATCCTTCTTTAGACTTACTTATAACCTTCCTTATCAAAAAATAGATATGAATCCCTTGAACTTTGTTATGCGTTGTTTATTCTATTACAATACTGAAAGAAGACGGTGAATTATTTATGGAATTCAGCCCACAGCTTTTTTTGCGTATTTTTACTTATACAAATATGAAAATTTCATATTTGCACCTGGAGTGGTATATTTTCGGGGTTCTGTTCTAGTTTGCACCAACACCAAAAATTATCTATCTTGGTTTCGTTATAAAAGTAACTATAATTTCAGTTCCAGTTTTTTAATTCTAAGTACGTAAATAACACTTTTTCTGGCTGTTTCTCTCGCTCAATAGTATGGGGCGATATATAACTACATTACGGCTGAAAGGATAAGACAGGCTGATATGAGAAATTAAGTACTTCCAAAATTTCAACATCTTGTATACTGCAGAATATTTTTTGCATTATTTAAATAACCAGCGTTAAAACTATAAAAACACAGATTAATGTTCATACAATTTAACTTTGTTAATTGAATCAATTGTAGTCGATTGTCAAATGGCATAATCATACTCGTAACTGAAACTACTGATTAACTCGGCCGAGTTACAGAATTAAAGCTTTTAGTTTCAATAAAAACAAACCTTCATGCCACCAATTACTGAACCCTATTCGAAACCTGATCACTTAATTTAAATGATGCCGAATAAACTCTTTAGTAGATTAATTAAAGCCCTACCGTCTCAGTCCACGGAGTACCCTTTTAAAGCGTTCTTCAAAGGTTTTCACTGAGAATAATTAGATTCTATTTTTTGCCTTTTTGAATTACCTTTGGAGTGGAATTCTTTGAAATAACATTCCTGTTTCGTTTGGACCGCTGTTAAGTAAAGTTTAGTAGGGACACGTGTTTTTTGTAACCTCCATTATTTTGAGAAATGTAGTTGATATTACTTTTCTAAATTATGTCGTGTTCAGCTGTCTTGATACGGATTTTGAAAGTAAACAATATTAAAATTTGTTTTTTTGATAACATTATTGAAAATTTTTGTTATTTATTACCTTTGTATAGCTTTTGTTTGCAAAAAATCTGAGTTACTATTTTGATATTTATTCACAACAAATTTATTTCGAGTTTGTATGAAAAAATGGTTTCCCATTTATAACATACTAGTGGCCGCCCGCGACTCCGTTCGCGTGAAAGTCGGTTTCCCGTGGGAATGAGATGTTTTCCCGCGGTAAAAAGTATCCTATGTGTTATTCTAATGTATAACCTATATTAAAGCAAAGTTTCATCCAAATCCATCCAGTAGTTTTTACGTGAAAGAGTAACAAACATCCATCCATCCATCCATCCATACATCCTCACAAACTTTCACATTTATAATATTAGTAGGATTAACATGAACCTCATTAAAAGCTCATGAAAGTACATACAGGCAAATACTCGCTTAAATGGTAAAAAATCAGTCTAAGTTACTACGCATGTTATAACATAACAAAGTTGACTATTCCTTGAAGTTGTTTGTATGTTTCCTTTCTTATTAACAAAATTCACATCTACAATAGCTTAATTTCACGTTGTGTTTATGTATACAGGTACTTTATAACAGATTGTGAAGCAGATAGACCCCGGTTCAAGTCCTAGGTCAGTAAGGTTGGACTAAATTAATTAAAAGCCATATCTAAATTGATTTGCGTCTGGGTGTAACTAAGTTCTTTTCTAGTCTATCGAGTATTGTCCCTGTGAAATCCCTTCAGCATACACCCATATAGTAGATGTTGTATTCCTCGAGTTTTAATTTATATTATGATACAGGATCATTTTTCAAACCTCTTTTACCACTTTTTCTAGGCACTGTACTGTGTAACGAGCTCGCCTCATTAGCCTAATCCCTGCTCATCTAACTAGAAGCCATGACCTCGCATGAGTACATAAAACCTGCTAGAAAAGTAGTTAAAAAACGAGTAATCCGAGCTTTTAACGTTCATACACCGGAATCCTATCTAAGGCAACCGCCGAGTGAGTAATTTTACTTTATAATAACGTTAGTTCATATTAAAAATGTACAAGAATGTGAGGATGGAGGGTTGTTAGACTGATAGTCTGTAAAAACGCGTGTTCAAAAAAACATTCCTTATTCGGATTTGAATGAAAATTTGTAATAAGAATATATAAGGTTTACAACTTAAATAAATATGATAATAATGATTTTTCCCTAAAATAAATAACTCATTGAATGGAAAACTTTGTCACCACGGTTGAATCGTGTATTAAGATAAGCTATTAAAACGCAATAACTACAGAATTGCTGATTACAAGACTAAAATAGCACGTTACAAAATTTATATTATCTTAATTTTCCAAGCAGTTTAACGCTTAATTATAAACCTAAAACGTATATCGATAAAGTGCACGTGTTTCGTTAATTACAAGTTCCGCCAGAATCCGACAAGAAGTCTTTGGTTGATAAGTTTTCGCTCACCTCCGGGCGTAGCAGCAGTTTCTACCGTAATAGCTTTTACACACGCAACATAAACTGGGAAATTGAGCGTGAAATTAAATATTTTCACATTAATTGCAGCTTGTAATGTATGGCGAAGATTAATAATAATAAACTGTGAACTTTGTGGGCGTGGGTTTAAAACGCAGTTTTAAAGAAAGAAGATATGGTTTGCTATTAAAATAATGTGATGAAAGAGTATCAACTGTATTTTTAAGCAATTGAATAAAATACAGATTTTTCTGTTAAAGCTTATTCCTTTTTCTTAATATTTCTATAATAGATAAATTTTTCAAACATTTTAATGTAAATTGTTGTGGTTGTGATATTGGGAAAAATATTCATTTCCTATTATTAATATTAAGTAAGTATATTTTTATTAGGTGAGTATAAAAACGCATTTTATTAAATATTACTAAATAATACCCTCTAGACGTGCAAATTTTATTACGACAAATTGAATATTAATTTCTAAAAGAAGATTACCAGATAAAAGGGAATGAATCCGATTTTAAGCTGATTCAATCATATCTTCGGAAACGAAACAAAATGAATCAACTTGATTTTGTGATAGACGAAGTTATACATTTCTCGTTTATTTATTTTCCAAAATCAAATACTCATTCAGGTAGTTTTATTCTTGTATTTTTTTTTTGTTTATTTAAAGTGAATTTGAAATACTTGAAGTTAAACTAATTTTATCGGGGTTTTACGCGTCTATTCGATTCAAATAGATGGTGCTGAATTAGTTAGACGTCAAATATTTCCAGTCTACCCGTGACCACGGCATTTGTAAAAATGTCGAAACGTCGGAAGATCAAAAATAAATTAATAAACGCGTAAAAATCCGTTAAAATGAGTTTTATTTCAAGTATTAATGATCGCGTAAATCTAAGAAGTTACATGAATTTGAAATATTTCACTTCACTTGTTCAAGCCTCATAAAAGAATATGTAAGTGTCCCAAGGGTCTTATAAGTAAGGTGTTTGTTTCAGGAAATATTTATTTGATGCCCTACAATAGTCCCTTTTCTTACCCTTGAAGCTTTATATTACGGATGGGAGGACTTACTTAAGTGTTTTGAATGCCTGTTTATTTATATAACAAACATACCTATCAACATGCAGGGGATTGAGATATTACATTTAAAAACAAATACTTAGGTAAACTATATACCTCATTTCCTCAAAAGTTCTTAAAACTTAATTATTTGTAAATGAAGGAGAGAGACATCATTCATCCTATATTTTATTTTATTTCATTTATCAAATTAAATGTTCAGCCTTGTTTTTGTTTATTTTGTTACAAAAGGTGACCTCTTACCTAAAAGGAACAGAAACATTGTATAAACGCCATCTACATTTCTCTGATAGATTTTTTATGTTCTTAGTGATGAACCCCTAGGATTTAAGCTCATTATATCTTCTTTGTTAATGTTACCAAATTATGTTTTTTGTTAGTTTATTTCTGTAGTTTATCCAACAAATAAAAAAATAAATAATAAAAGTATAATTAAAGAACAACCGGCAGTTCGTCAAGTCATACTTATATTTTATTTGGGTAAATCACACCTATCTATAAAAAAAAAATTAAAATCCCATTGCCTACATCTAAACTTCACTTCCAGAACTTTAACTTAAACAGTACAATAAATAAGATAAAAGGGCATAACTGAAGTTTAGGTAATTCAGGGATTGTACGATTTGTCATATTTCATTGGAGTTCACCGAATTTCTTTGAGAAGGGCCGGCTAACCGGTGCCCCGAATTGCCAGTATGGATAACAAATGATCAGGGATTTTATCTTTCGGTCCTTGGTTTCTGAAACTTTGCAGTTTATTACATGCCTACTGAAATAAAGGGTAAAATTACTATGCAATAGACGATCACGTTGCCTGTTTTAATATTATCAATCTAGTTGAGTGTGACGAATATAATATAAAAAAAAAACAAAAACTATGATTTTTTATGTGTTGCCGCTTGTTGCTGTTATTCGTCTATGTATTTAAAACAAACACAAAGCACTCTACATTTAGTACGGAAGCACTCGACTCTATCACTTAAACGAAAAGATAATTTCCTATACTGACAATATATTATTTTAGTTCAAAACATTAACAAAAAGTTACAATTTATATTTTTATTTACATTTTGTTACATTGCAAGGAACACAATTCACAGTACTCAATGATAACAAAACATTGAATCAAACTGGAATTTCCATGTCACGTTCAATGAGAGCACAGAGGCCCTGTGCTGCTGTGATAATAAACAGTGCGGCCTAGATTTTCTTTACTGTACAGTCTAGAAATAGATGGACAATTTCTGTATTTTAAGCTGCTTTTAGTGTTTTTTAACTTTGAAAGCAAAAAGAAGGCTGTCAGGAGCTTGCAATTAGTATCCGACTCTGTCTGTAACTCTTTAATGGATATATCGATATGGATTTAGTTCTTTCGGATTTAAAGCTGGCCGAATCGAGCTTATATCTGTAATTTTTAAGAAAAAAAATGCGATAACAACTAAGATTAAATAATTTGGTTATGGTAACTATGTAGACATTTCTAAGCGTACGAGATTTGAATATTAAATAGGGTAGTCATTAGGAAATCTAAACTACTGTTATACTACAGAAACTCGGCTACTAGCGCAGGGCAACTGAAGCCTAAACGCCTCGGGCCATTTAACAAAACCTACGCATACCTTTGTCTTCTTCTCCAATCTCTATTTTAAATAAAACAATATCAGATGGTCATTTAGCTCCGTATGTTACACCTGCTAATGTAGCATATGAATGTCTTTATGTATTTCACTGACATTAAGGTAAATTTTCGGGAAAGTCTATATGCTGCTTAAGCGCTCAAATAAGTAAGCGAAAACAAAATTATCTGTTATCAAAACATTACAACACAGCCTATCCCAAGCATGCGAAACCCGGGTCACTAGTGTCATATAAAATAAAGCATACGTAATCCGCATAATATGCTTCACCGGCCGTGGATCTTATCTTGCAATGTGTTCTGTACCGGGAAAGGGATGAAGGCAATGAGCATCTCCCAAGGACCAGTAGCCCCGTTTGAAGATGATTGCGCCATTAAGTCGGCCATTACTGCGGAAGGATCGACTACAATTGTTTCTTTATTTCATTACCCATCTACTCGTACTTCCCGTCTCATTCCGTGTGAAGGTAGTAAAGCTTAGAGAGCTTACTGTTACCGTGATTGGTAAAGTTGTCGGTATAGCGTTTATAGTGTTTTATATATGTAGAAGAAATGATATATATGTTACGGCTAATACCCGAAGTGCGGCTACACCTAGTTTTAGCCGGTTAGAAGTGTTTTTATATGGAAAACTGTATAAAAAAATATATACCTATGTATATAAAAACTGGCCTCAATCATGAGTCGATGGTGGGTGGTATCAAAAAAGTAACCTAACTAACCTAACCCATTGATGTTCTAACCGGCTAAAACTAGGTGTAGCCGCACTTCGGGTATTAGCCGTAACATATTATACACACCAAATATTTTTTTTACTGCAGGTTACAATAAGTTATCGCTTCCGCAAATTCGGGGTAGCGGTCAATTACTTATATGAATGTAAATAAATGTGTTCATTAGCATGATACCTCTTATGCAAGTAGCATCAGCATAAAATGTATGTTCTTACTAAATAACCCATCTCTTTCTTACCAACCTAAGGAAATTAAAAATACAATCTATTGTTTAAACTGCTCTGTAAAGAACCCGAAGATTAACAGAACATTAATCTGTAAAGTACCGACAGGAAATTAGAGGGATTACAATAGTATCACGGCAGAACGTCGGCGTTAATGGTTCCAACGCACGAATAAATTTGCTTTGAAGTCGTCTCGAGAAAGTTTGTTCAGTGCCCCAATCACGAATATTTTGACAATGGCACCGTTAACGTATCGAGCTCTCGATACTAAAACGGAGGTTGACGATAGAAGTGATCACGAGGCACTACTTACCACTACAGCTAACTCAATACGAAGAAAAACGATGACGTCGCATTGATTCGATCATAAATTGTGAAAAGTGAAAAATTATCAAGTTTTGTATAAACTCGTGAACGATTGATTTAGTAACTTTTACGTCCACTTAGCACTGTCTAAATTTCATAAATTTTTGTACGATACCGCTACGCTTACTATACGATATTTGTTCGTGATTATGCTACAGGTAGGTACGTGATACGTAAGTTTCACGATAACCAAACTTGAATTTCACCGCTCGTTCTAAATTCGAGTACCTACGCGCTACAACTTTTGGGACGTTAATTGTCACACTACCTTTAATGGTTTATTGACTAAAGTTAAAGTTAAGATCACAATACTTATTCAGGCTTGTTGAGATAGATAAAACGTAGCAACAGAGGTTTATTAAGAGATAAAATTGTTCACGACAAACGTTTAAGTAAATCACTCATTTTTAATAAATCATACTAAAACAAGTAAAATATTTACGACAAATGTTGAAAAAATGTGAAATAAACTTGAGAAAAACAATGAACAAAGCGTTTGTTGTTTGTTTTATTGTGATATATCTACAAAGTTTTGCAAATCGCTCCGACACGATCATTGTATGAACTTTTATAAGAGTTAAGTAATACATTTAAAAGCTTATGAAATTCATCTCTTGAGCATCGCACCGTTATAAATTCCTAGCCAGTATTTTAACTACTTTTAGTTAACTAGGACATTTCTATAATTCAGCGCTAACATTTTTAAATCTGATGCTTTTTTTAACTTCCGACCGCCGGTGCAGCTTTTTTCACACTTTTCCCTTGAAAGGTTCCGCTATGCCAAGCGTAGCGTAAGTAGGAAGGTTCACACACACCCTTTAGATAATTATTATACAGGGTGTATCCCTGAGCTGGCTTAATATTTTCATGGTTTGTTTAGATCATCTTAAGAACCTTAAATCAGGCTAAAACATATTATAAATGAATATTTTTCTACGGCAGACTTTTTTAAGCGATTTTAGACAAGCGTTTTACACGGACGTAACGTAATTTTGAAGTTATGGGCTCGTATAATTAGCACTAGAGATACACGCGCGTCCTTTACAGGATGGCCCGGTTCGAGCGTAGGACAAAAAGGTGCCTGTGTGCGAGTCTAGATTTTTGAAGCACGTTTACCGAAAATTCCGTACCAGCGCAAAAGTAACGCTAGTCTGAAAACGCCCTTAGACTTCCATTTGTAAATGCAAGAAACATTAATTTACTGTTTGACATATTCTTAAAGTTTTTTCCGTCTCAAGATCCTACACCCTATTTAATATGCTTATTCAAGAAACATATTTCGAACTAGCGATCTAAAAACAAATAAATGATAGTTTTTAAATTAACATCAGAATTAACTACATTATTATGCGTTAACTTAATTCATATTTTTAAAAGCTTTTATTTAGTTTGACTTGTATGTTAACAAATCTTGCAAGTTTAATTTGACCCACTTCCCGGTATCCGATTGAGCTGAAATTTTGCATGCTGGTCCAGAACCGATGACAATGAATGTTAATCATAAACGTGACCTGATGCTGCAGCGAGGATCGGCTCCGTACGAGAAATCTCCTCAGCGGTAAATAGCAGGGACATGAAATTTGGTATACACATTCGTTTATGATAGGCAGTTGGTAGGCCCACCATGAAATAGATGCCATATACAGGGTTTTCTTCGAACTATGGAACTCCTCAATATTCAACTGCTGGGACTTGAAATTTTGAAAACGCATTCGTTTACGATAGGCAGTTCATAAACGAATATAATTTCAATTTCGATAATTTCAATTTGTAAATTTTGTAATTAGGCAGGCACCAACTAAACTTGACCGAATATGTAGAGATATCTTCTAGGCATTGCGACAAGCTTATAGTATAATTTCAATTCTGTAAAGTCATAAATGAATGTGGTTAATGTGATTTAAAATTTTATTTTGATATTTCTAGGGCACTTAAATAAAAGCTTGTTTTAAAACTTTTTTATCATTTTTTTATGTTTCTGATTGTTTCGGCACTACTTTAGTCTCCCGATGACTATTTGTGAAATTTACAAAATATTAAAATGTTGGAAAATAGTAAATTAAAAAACTTAACAAACATTTGTTAAAAAAATGCTCCAAAATACTTATAATCCAAAATACTTATATTATTCTTAAGGTAAAATAAAATATCAGTTTACTCACCAAATACTAAGATGTACACTTGAAGAAAAAGAAGTTGCGATAACTTCACCGTATTTATTAGCTTCATATTGATAATTTCACTTATTTACTTGATTTAACAGTCATCAAAAATAATCACAACTATGCTCAATACACACATGGCTCGAATCACACAATCTGAAACAAAGAATACAAATAATTAGTTTTACAGAAGATATAATGATTATAAAAACAAAAAATGTACACCATAAAACGAATAGTTATGCATGCATATTGAACTTCATAAGAAAACAAGTTTTATGAATTTTGTACAATACTTAAGTCAACGTAATTAATATTGAGGACAATAAAATATATTGGGTATTACTTGTTGTCCTAGAAAAATAAAAATTAAAAGCCAAATGTTTAAAATTATGTTTAAACTAAGCAGATCGCCAAGAACTATCATATCACGAACCAAACTCATATTGAGGGAGAAAGAGGTTATTTTAGGCGCTTATTTATGTAAGAGTTTAATCTGTGAAGATTAACTAAGAAATATAATATAATTTTTAAATGCAATTTACAAAAACCAAACCTTTTTATTTACTGAGAAGTTAAGTTAGTTATCTTAAAATGTTTCCAACACCACATTCTTTAAAAAAAATATAATCATTGACTTCATATGTTTTAACTATAATCCTATTTTCGGCAGGGGCGGATTTACAGTCTCGGCCGCCCTAGGCCCCAAGCCATCAGCCGCCCCTTTTTAACATCCGCCATATAGAATACTCGAGAAATAGTTTTTTGATTTCTTTGAATTTTTATATCTCCCTTAATGTGCTCAGTTAAAAAGAGATCTCCGTTGATCTCCGTCCATCTCGTACTTTATATACTCTATACAGGATGATTGGTAATGCGATACATTCCTTCTAAGAGTTTAAAGAAGAGCAGTCAATTGAATCAGATCATTCCATGTCCGAAAATTGATAATTTCTGAGATATGCACCATTTAAGTTTTTTTTTATAAAAAAAAAAACTATTTTCGTAGTTCAAATGAATCCTTTTAGTGAAAAATTCAAAATTAAGTTTAATGTTTTGTTGTTTTATGGTAGCTTGATAACTAAAATGATATTTTAGATTAAAATTGTCTAAAAAAATCGGCCTTATTTTATAAAAAGTCAAGAAACCAAGAACAACTTTAAAGAAAAAAGTATTGTGAAAAAACCGCAACGTAGAGGCGTTCTAGGAGAGAGGTTACTTCTTTTTATAGTAGAGTTGTCAATCAAATACGTTTTAGTATGATAAATGTACCTTTTTGAATAGCTAATGAATTGGGGAAGTTTTTTTATGTAATTTTTACACAACATTATTTAAACTTTTTTTTAGAAAATCGCTTTTTATTGCCATAAGACTCTCCTTTTTTTAAAAGTTGTTCTTGGTTTCTTGACTTTTTCTAAAATAAGGACGATTATTTTAAGCAAATTTGAATCTAAAAGATCATTTTAGTTATCAAGCTACAATAAAAAAACAAAACATTAAACTTAATTTTAAAAATTTTCACTAAAAGGATTCATTTGAACTTCGAAAATGGGGTTTTTTCTAAAAAATCTTAAACGTTGCATATCTCAGAAATAATAAATTTTCGGACATGGTATATTATGGCTTAATTGACTGCAAATAAACTCTTCTTTAACCTCATAGAAGGAATGTATCGCATTACCTATCACCCTGTATATGTTTTCGTAAATAGATCTACGTACATCTTAGTACATATAATTTGATCAAAAAGTTGGCGCACCTATGTATGTAAAGCCTAAGCAGCGCCTGAGTGCGAAACCTATGAAGCGCCTTTTTTAGTCGGTTTAGATAATTTCTTCAACTATGGTGTATTAAAAAAAAACAATCCGGCGCCCCTCTTGCTTGCGCCGCACACATCGTACGTATGGGCGGCTTGGCCCTGTAGATGAGTATTTAGGGCGGCCGCATACACTCGGTTTCCTGATTAGGTTTTCTGATCCAGAATTCAGATTTCGGAAACCTGAATGCTCAATTTTCATACAAAATGTTCAACACGACGCACACGTCCTTACTATTTCCGAACGGAAAAATACCCATTTTGTATGAAAATGTGTGTCTGCGGCCGCCCTTAAGGATGCGGTATAGATCGCGCCGTGCAGTGCAGCACACCCAACATACACCAAGATAATCTTTTTTGACATGATTAGGGCCGCCCCTAAATCTGGTCGCCCTAGGCCCGGGCCTACACGGGCCTTAGGGTAAATCCGCCACTGTTTCGGTATATACAATTTAAAGCAATAGTTGGCAAAACCCTAAAAAACGAGGTATTTCAACACAGTGATTTGAGTTTCCAGTTGGTTTATTACAGTTGGTAGAACAGCTACCTATCTAGGAGATACGGGACGGTAACGCAGACAAAGGGTTGAATAATAATTTCATTCTCGTCTTATCTCAATGTAGGTTACTTCAGGTACTGTGGGAGAAATACTGTATGGAGACAATCTTATTGTGAGATTAAACTTTTAACTATAACTTAAGGAATAGCTGGAATTGAAAAGGTATGATTTGTTCAAATTGGTCTTTATAACTTGGTAATTTGCTTGAAAAAAATTGCTAAGTACCTTCAAGTGTGAATGTAGTGACACGTCTAAAAGTATCGTATCTATGTATATATTTTTAAATAACGTAGCACTTCAGGGCAAAAGATTTCCAATAAGCCTCGTTTTTTTCTTTTTTCTTTGGTAACGTTATACGGTATATTAACTTGAAGTGTAAGTAAGTAGAAAATGTAAGCGGATTGGCTAAGATTTCCCTGATTGTACCGTCGGCTTTCACTGAACCTGGGAGGAAACTCATTACAAGGTTTTAATTAAATGTCTCATTGCTTTGCATAACTTATTCTCTTAAAAGGTATATTACATACGATTTGTTAAGGATATTAACATACGTCTGTGGCGTTAACACAATTTAATACTTGTCTAAGCATAAGTGTGACATTCTGCATTTTTTTAAATACAATTATGAATATTGTAAACGGCTAGAGTGTACCTATGCTGAAATAACACCTGAGGTATTTATTTCCACGGAAAAATACCTCATTCCCACGGGAAAAGTTATGAAGCCACAGCTGAATCTATTAGGCGTATAGCAATTTTTTCTATACCGTTTATTGTTCATAAAAATGTGTGTAAAATTAACGTAACTTTAGTATGTAACCAATGCACGTCGTTTCAAAGTTGACATTTACAGCGGCAGGTGAGGTAAGAATAGACACAAATAGCCGCCATTTTGGGACAGCGTGTGATTGGCAATTGTTACGCGTGGGGTTACTTAACAAGCATTCATAAGCTGCAACTGAAATAGACCTATGTTTCAGTACCTTATTGTACATTGCTTTAGTACAAGACTCGATAAATTTCATGAAAGGGATGTGCAAAAACATGAGACAACTTATTGTACTATATGGATGCAAAACATATGTTTTTGATCTCCGTTGCAGATTCTTATCATTGTTTGAGACATTTTAACATTTTCAGACAACGTTCCTAGTCGTAGATAGCTGTATTTCCGTTTTATATGCTAAATGCATACCTGAGTTTATCTTTATATTACTCATGCTATGGAAGCAAAATGTTTAATATTATGCCAGAGAGTATACCATAGTATGCCAGAGATAAACAAGATGTGAAGGTCAATATTCAGAAAGTGTTATTGCATTTAACTACCTAAGTAGCTAAAGCAATTTTGTGAAATGAAAAGCGGTTTTAGCAACACCCACATTAGGGATTATTCCTATGTTTATGTATGGACACTGTCATTGAGTCAGGTAGGCAAGAAATATTATAGATTGAGCATATATTTTCATTTCGATAGCAACCAATTATCAATATTCTCAGATATAAAAATATCAGTAAGTATTGCTTTTTTATCCGGTATTCATTTTGTAATTATTAAATAAGAATTTAAATAAGAGTTTTTGTAAAATGACGTGTGGCCGATCCATCACTCTGTTACTTCGTAAAAAGGACAATCCATGCAAACACACATTTATTTACACACGACCATTACTGAAAAGATTTTGTTATAAGGCTAAGATACTAGTTTCCACATTAAACCTAATGGAATTTGTGATAAGATATAATAACATAAAAGTTATATGAGACACTAGTATATCGCGCGCAGCTTCGCATACGATAACCGATTGTGGCATCCTTTATTTAGGTACCTACACATTAGCCTACACTACAAATGCATACACTACATTTTAGCTTATTGTTATTTAAAAAAATGAATCACAGAAGTAAGCCATTTGAATTTGTGCGTGAGTTCTTCCGAGTTAAATATTCTATTGACAAAAATCATCCAAATTCGACCTACCGTGTTTGTGTGATTGACTAATAAACATCTTAATATCCAAACAAAAAAAACACATTTATTATATTAGTAGGATAAGTAGAATGTTCAAATTATTCAGTGCTGTGTAAAGCAATATGATTATTCATCACTGGAATGGAAAATCATCATCATATGGCAATAATCATTTATCGTTAAATTGGAAACATCATCATACGGTATTTAAGATCACTTCTACTTCCATCTGCGATTCAAATGCCCTCGGTCGGTAGGTACAGGATTAATTCGTAATCTGCTTAGCTAACATGCAGCAGATTGGTCGTTGTTTGTCTCACTAGCATTCCGCACACCGCATTTCCGCTGTCTTGGAAACATATGGTCCTTAAGCACTTATAAACTGCTCGCTATACTAATGGTAAACTTAAGTTAAAATAATCAGGGCCATCTTACAGGACGATATTTCAAAGATGGCAGGGCCGACCTGGACCAGAACCGCCGCTTCAAGAACCATATGGAAAACCCATCAAGAGGCATATGTCCAACAGTGGACTCAATAATGCTGAAAAGAAAGAAAGAAAGAAAGATTGACTGGTTCTTTGAGATAGGTCCTTATAGTCAGATTCCGGGTTTTTTCTTTGGCGAGCGATTCGAATTAATCCATCCCTGAGGCTAATAATATACTCATCAAGTGCAGTTAACATGTTAGTTACTACTTCTAGTGTTATTGTTTCTTTCTGAAGAGAATTGTTTGTTTTGTTTATTATTTCTAATATACCTATTGCAGCGATACCACACCCAGCGGCATGGACACCTACTAAATTTAGTGAATGTCCTGAACAAGGTACAAAAGTGGCAAATTCGCATTTCTCTTTGATTCTTGCCTTATTTGAAGCATTGTCGTAGCTTTGACCTCTACAATCTTTAATGGGAATATCATGACTCTAAAAAATTAAAGATGGTTTCAGCTAAATACTCAGATTTATGCTCTTTGATAGGTATAAATTTCAGAAATTTATTAACGTACTGCAATCGGTACCTACCTAAGCCTGATTTTCGGACGAGAGTAGAGTAACTATTTGGTCATAATTATATTATCTGTGGTTTGGTAATCGAGTAGGGGGCCCCAATTGATTGCGGGGCCCTGGGCACGTGCCCATCGTGTCCAGTGGAGAAGAGGGGACTGAAAATAATATATGTTTAAATTCGAGAACTAATGAAAAATGTTATGCGTTCAGATGCAAATTAGTGAATGGGTTCAAGCAATTGAATATGTTTCTTCGAATTTTAACTCGTAAAAGGTCACTAACGAGGAATACCTTAGTATTAAAAATCAAGTCTAAATTGTTACAGTCGGACTTTGCAATGGTAGGAATTTCTTAGATTTAGGACTACGAAATTCTGAAAATCTGTATTCACCATCGAGTAAGCACTTATTTACTTACCAACAAAGTAGGTAAGTCGAAAGAACAAGAAAATAACGTTATTAACGGAAAAAGTAAGAAAGTTAACAACCTTGTAATAAAAGTTTCCTAATTAACCCCGTGGATCTTTCCACTTTATAACCAGTTAAGGTAAGAAGTATACATGAAATACCTACTACCTTTCCTGTGGGAATGAGGTACTTTTCCGCTGTATGTATTATTTTTGGTTACAGTCTATCTATTTACCAAGTTTCATCTAAATCTGTTCAGTCGTTTTTGCATGAAAGAGTAACAAGATAAACATTCGAATTCATAACATTAGTAAGAAGTAAGATTCCCCTTATATGAGACCTACAAATAATTAAAAGTTTAAGCCAAATTACGATGTGATAGAGAGTTTTCATGTCTAGACACTCTAATTGCAAAAAGTTCAATGTTTCGATGTTCACTAAAATCTATAAAAAACTAAATAGATCTGAAAAATTTACTAAAAAGTAAAAAAGAAGGTGAATAACCTATGCAGAGATAACTTGTAAATACCAGATTTTAGAGGAAAAATACATAAAAGTTTTACTTTTATTATAAAAACAAATTTTACATTTCGATTCAACTTTAACATTCTTTTTTCTTTTTTAAACTTTATTTTGGTTGTTTTTTATTTCGTATACTTGTTCTCATGTGTATCTATGATTTAACCAAACTTGTCAAGTTTGGTTAACAGCCTGGCTGCTAGAACTCAGAATACAAGAAGCTTAAAAGGGATACTGCTTAAATATTTATATAGGGTAGGGTTACAGTGTAACTAAGAAACCGTTTACCCACCGGTGTTATGGTTCACCGAATTATTATTATTTAACTGATATAATACTAAATGTACGGTTATTACTCTTGTTATCAGCTATGATGTCTCAATCAGCACATTTGGTTTTAAATGGTGCCTAATAGAAAAATATGCTATTTCGGGTTCGTTTTTTAGACATATATATGTAGTCTACTAATATTTAGTATATTATATTTATTTTGTACGCCAACCTGCTTAATTTAAAACATATACAATCCTCTTTCACTGCTGGGTTTGCCTGGAAGAAATCGCTTACTAGCGATAAGGCCGCCTAGTTGTACTTCTATTTTATAACTTACTAATTCTGTATATTTTTCTGGTGTGCAATAAAGAATTGAATAAATAGTCTAAAAGAAATATGTATGAAGTGACAATAAAAACATAGGTATACTACGTATCAGGCAAATATAATTTATCTTACAATGCCCATTATAAAATAAAAATAAGTTACGTCTTATTAGGGTCATTTTAGATGAGCTTTCGATTGACAAAGGCCTCGCAGAAATTGCGAAAGAAACTGCCATAGAATAATTAGCAAATTAACTGTACATATTATACATGCTTCACTTTATGCTATCAAATGTATAAACGAATAACTTTATGAATATATAACACAAACATTAGCTACACAAAAGGTATTAAAAATGTGCAAAAAACACTCGCTTTGATATTTGAAGGAACATAAATACAAATAGGTAGGTTGCTAGCTAACTATGACAACAAAGGCGAAGCTATATGACAGTTTGTAATACAACTGGGCGTGGAGTGAGACCTTGTTATAACTTTTACTACTAAAAAAGGGACATCTAGGTACTTGTTGCTTTGAATCAAACGGTAATGGACACTATGTATAGATATACGATGGAATACTTCATTATTTAATCAAACTGTACTTATAGTTAAATGTGAAAGTTTTTAGTACAAATGGAAAGAAAGAGTGTACGAAAACCTAATGTGCAAGAAGTGTGGAGTAAGGAGTCACATGAAGGTAGGTACACATAAAATTATTTTACCGTATGATAAAAAAATTACACTCAAAGAAAACTTATGAAGCCGCATTAGAGACTGCACTTCTCATTTGTAAACAAATCAATCTTGACACATTCATATTTATTTACAAATAAACGGATAGAAAATCAATACAGGCTAATCGTATTATAAATAATAATATTAGGAAAAGAACTATATAATATAAACTCGAAAAGCTGTGGCATTTTTTTTATAAAAACTAATAAAACAGATCACAATACCTATATTAGGTAAATCCCGTTAAAATAAACCGGTAACAACCGTGGATATAGAAACAACTAACAACTCAATGTTTTCCTTACATTTCTACTCTTTTCCCTATGGATTTCCAAGGGAAATATGACAACACAAAATGTCAGACAACGTTAAAATAAGTTACAACTTACAGGAACGAGATAGTTTGTAACTATCCCCCTCGATCAGTCCCTTCCGGCTTTATCATATGACCTTTATTAAGGTAATCATTTACATTTTATAAATGTATCAAATTATACACATTGAGATTTACGGCACGATAATTAAAACTTTAAATTGAATGATGGGATGTGCGATCAATTTTGGTGAGGAACGAATGGCAATATTAAAATCTACTTTGGATTTTTTTTTCGAATAATGTTGGTAATTAAAAAGGGGTAAAGCAAAAGTTATTTTTTAAATATATGGTTTTACTTCCACTAATAAAGGTTACGTAGAAATCATATTTAAAACAAGTTTACTGTAATAACCCGACTGTTTTATTGTTTTGAAATATTACTTCTGTTCATAACAATTGCAGGCATTACAATTCATAACCGACTTTCAGGTTAAAATTTACCTTTAAACCTCATTTACTTGAAATCTACCTTTCTAGTCCACATTTTTTATTTTATTCCCCATCCACCACAATTGCACAAAGAGTTTTAAAATCCACTTTTATGACCAGCCAGTAAGTGGTCGCTATTCGCGGTGTAATTGTCGTGAGGCGGAACTCATTTCGTTGAAAACTCTTTTCACTGGAATCACTAGATATTCCCCACACGAACACTCTATTATCTGCAACTTAATTTGGTTCATATTTCTGCGCGTGACACTATCCACCAGCGATCTGTGGCCAAGAAATAAGGTCTGTATTTCATCGGATAAATATCGAGGCATGATTTTATCAAGGGTAGATGAAATTTCAATACCCACACAACGCAACGAGATTTTACGTAGGAAGTAATTTCAATTATCGATTTAGTTATTGTTTACTGTATAAGTACTCAGAATTCGATAGATTCAGGTGTTCTTTATAAAAAAAAAATAACATTTTAGTAAAAAGTTGTGTAAGGTTAAAAACTTAATATTTCCGCCACAACAGAAAAAAGCTCTGAAGCACAGAATTACATGTTATTTAACCGAGGTTTCAGCCTGCAATAGCCACAGGCCAATGCTGCTATAAAGGCCGTCAGGGGGCTAACAATAAAAGATAGCTCGGAAAAAATATTCTTGCCACGTTTCGCAAACATGTTTCAATGAAGCGTGTCGTTACCCCGTATCATTTGCAAGTGTTGACTAGTGCACTATTCCGAACCGTCTTTATTTGCATCAAATATTCGTAGCGTTAGTAAAACAACCTTCTGCCAAAGACTGTGTGTGATACGCTGATTCCCAAAGGTCGATGTATGCGGAACGTAACTCCAATCCCTCGGCACTTCTGGAAAACCCTTTTTGTAGTTTGTGAATGCGAACTGTTTATTTATTCGTTTCCGAAACATCCGCTGCAAACTAAACGTGGCATGTGTCGAACAATAATTGAAATATTTTTTTCGAAGGTTTAAAATATCGGCATAAAATTTATTGGCTAGTAGGGTTAATTGTTTAATACTTTAAACTGTTCATTAAAATTTCATTTTTTTATCGCTAGCTAGGTGTGTCTTTTATTTATTATAAATGTCTAGACAGAGCTTATAAAAATACTTGAGATGTGCGTGACAACATCGCTTTATATTTGCTTCACGCCTTAAGTTTTAGGCTTAAGCCAAGAGTGCGTGAGTGTAGCGGTCAACTGTTGATCCTAATTTTATGCGACGCTTCGATATCTTTGACTGTTTGTCTAGACATAATAATTAATAATAATAATAAATCTCCAGACTGACACACCAATTATGTGAACCTAAAGTAAGTGTAGTATGCACTTCGTTATAGGTACCACACAATGGACTAGGGGAGAACCAAGTAACACCCAGACACGAGCCAATATCGAAAAACCATTTTACGAAATTGGAAGGAAGGAATATGAAATTAAAAATAATGTAGTTATTATCAGCGATGACGATATATTTTGAAAGAAAGAAAGAAAGAAAACAAATTTATTACCGAAAAAATTGTTACAAAAAAAATACAGTTATTGAGGTTACAAGCACTTAGGTACTAAAATAATAATTAACAAGGAAATAAAAATAAAAAATATGTAAAAAAAGATGATAAAAATTAAAAATACATAATATTTCGGTAATTGGGTCCATGCTCAGCATGTGTTATAAAGGAAGTGAAACAAGCCGTCACACCGCCTGAGTAACGCTGATTTTCAGCATGTACCATTACATAAAAGATGTTGTATACGACATAGGTAGCAGAGAGTCACTTGATCTTGGTATATTGGTTGCAGTCTTGTTGGCATGATGTGTTACTAATTGTAGATATAAAACCAGAAACATGTTTAGTAATGATACAAGAAAATATATAAATATACACATATACATACATACATACATACACATATATAAAGTAAATGCAGATGAACAAATAATAAATAAATTATAATAATACTCAAACCAAAATAAGAGCATCGGATTGAAAACATAACAACCGTAAAAAAATTGAAACGTTTATTCATTTTCGTGTACACCTTCAGACGTATACAAAACTTGCAGCAGCTATTTGCTTGTTAAGAAGGCTTGTCTTAAAACGTCTTTTAAAGGATGCAAATGGCATGTGCTGCTTTAGTGGAGGTGGAAGATCGTTCCAAATTTTCGCTGCTGCAAACTTGAAACTACTCCTGTAGTTTGCCGATTTGTGTTTCGAAATGGATACCGTGTGATGGGATTTGCTTCGAGTGTTTTTGTCATGAGACGTTCCTAGCCATTTGATCTTATCATACAGGTATTGTGGCCTCATTGTATGTATTATTCTATAAATTAGTCCCCCCAAATGCAGTTCGCGCCTTCCATCCATTTTCAAAATTCGTTTCTCATTGAGGTATGGTGTTATATGTGAGCGTTTTGGAATCGTTAAACAAAACCGAGAACATGCATTTTGAACGCGTTGTATGGCACGGCTGGTTTTTGCATAGAGTCTTGGACCATATACAGTATCGCAGTAATTCATGACGGACAAAACTAGTGCCTATATCTGGCCTTAAACGAAGTCGAAAACAAAAAAATACATGTGTAGGTTGAAAGATCATTACTATGCAAATATCTTTACTTGCTTTTCATTCTCGCAATGAAACTGCAGCTAAAAACCGGTATTTCATAAGAATAATATACGTGTTTATGAGTTATGGTATTTTTATTATCCATGTCGTACATATTTTAACGTAGCTTTAAGGCCGTAACGATCCATCTTTCACCATTTATTATTATGCAAGCGTAATCATTTAAAGGTTTAACGATCTATTAATAATTAAAAATGCAAGCAAACTTTGGTGTGCATCTTATGAATTAGTTGATAAATAGGCACTTGCCCTAATTCGGCACTAGTAACATATCATTGCCAGGAGGATAAAAAATATTTTGAATAATTATGGTAAACGCAAAAAACGAAGTAAAAGTAAATACTCGGTTTTTGTTGAAATATCCATAATTAGCACAATAATCAAAAACAATGCTTTTATTGTAATCTTAAAATTTAGTTTAGTAAACGCGAGTTTGCTTTATTCCTGTTAACAACATGGCTTTGCAATATAAATTGTTGCTTTAGTAAATAAAAATGTAATTGCAAGAAAAGTAATGTCTACTATCCACTCCCATCAAAAACCAACGAG
Organism: Emmelina monodactyla; assembly: GCA_916618145.1. Taxonomy (NCBI): domain Eukaryota; kingdom Metazoa; phylum Arthropoda; class Insecta; order Lepidoptera; family Pterophoridae; genus Emmelina; species Emmelina monodactyla. The sequence goes on from OU745300.1 coordinate 4,122,595, forward strand.
CACTAACACTGAACTCACTACAAATGCGTACCTAAAACATCCAAAAACAAAGTAAACCACACAAACAATATTTACCATATTAAATATTCATATTATGAATTAATGCAAAACCATCCAAACGCGAAAACATCCACAACTTCGCGAACAAACGTACACAACAAAAACCAAATTATCATAACAAAAGCTCGTTACTTTCTTAATACTTTGAGCAGGCAAAAAAGTTTAATAGGAAAAGTGAAAATTATAGCACGGGACCACATCTAGCAGTTACAAATAATAACGACCTGTTGAGAACGTATGTTCTTCTGTCTCTTTCTTAATTGGGTTGGGTTGTGTTTGCGTCTCTTTCTTTTGGTGGCGGGATGGCGCGGGCACGACCGTGCGCTTCCCAGCGTCGGGTCTCACTGATGGCCTACGATCTATAAGGGTGGCAGCTACCGCCCCTCGGTAGATACACGTCCTGAATAAGGCTGAGCGTCCACTGGAGACATGTGACGAGATGAGGGAAGTCAACAGGTAACGTCCAGAAACGGCTCGTTGGAATAAGTGCGGTCGTTTATTAGTCGCTGTTAGTGAGCTTGGCACGGGTTCAAGTTTTGACGACTTGATTACAAATATTTAATTGCACTAAAATAAAAAATATGTTTTATGTAAAATACTTACAAACTATTCCAAAAAATATATTTAATGGTTATAGACGTGAAAACCGTTAAAATTAAACTTTCTATTACAAGGTTAAGAAGAAGTAAGACAACTTTGATTTATACTGAGAAAAATAAGATAAAATAGTATCAGGGTTGTTCTATTACAAAATTATCAAAGGTAAATCATGAAATTGCCCTTTAAAGTTACTATAGTTCCATGGAATGTTACAACTCTACTATTATACACAATACACCGAAACTACAATTATTATCACTACATAGTATAAAACAAAGTCGCTTTTTCTGTCCCTATGTCCCTATGTCCCTTTGTATGCTTAAATCTTTAAAACTACGCAACGGATTTTGAAGCGGTTTTTTTTAATAGATAGAGTGATTCAAGAGAGAGGTTTATATGTATAATAACATAGTACAGGTAAAGCAGTTTTACTCCAAATTTAAGGCGTGCGAAGCCGCGCGGGTAAAAGCTAGTTTATGATAAATTAAAATATTTAAGAAAAAACAAGTTGAGATTTTCTATAACTTCAAAAAACAAGTTATATGCTTAAAGTAGATGTGCTCTTGTTTGCCTTTATTTTGAAGGGAATGTATCATTTTGTGATTTTGTATTAGTTTAGTGGATGACCAGCCTTAGTAAAGCAGTAAAATTGCCACCTGCACGCACAATAGGTACAGGTGTCTTTATCTGAACACATTAAATTGAAAAATGCGCCAAAATCTAAAATTTTGGTTCGGTCGCCGTTGCCATGAAAATTATACATAATTGATACAAAGAGATACCAGAGACATACTGTTATTTCATGGCAGTGATCTCTTCTCTTTCTGTATATCTGATATCTGGTTTAGTTATAATACAGTTATTTGAAGGGAAAAGAGAAAGTGTGTTTTTGAAGAGTTATTTTATTTAAAAAGTAATAAACTCGGGATCTAGCCCTGTAAAATCCACTTTTAAAAATATAGGTTATTTTACAAGATTTCTCGCCGGTGCAAAATAATACAAAAATATTTCGATTTAATCATTATTCAGCCTTATTTTGCAGAGTTCTTCATTTCAGCTTCGTAATTTTCATAGAATCCTAATATGATATCTTTTATATTAGTTTCTACTATACTCCAAAAACTATTATTCAAACTAAAAATATATTGAGCATGTAGATATTAAGAAAAAATGAGTGAGTCAAACGATGGTTTTATCATAAATTGGTCTATCAACGTTCGACCGCTCGATCTATAAAATATCAGGGTATAATACTAAAGATATATACCCTCTCAAAGGGCGAAGGGCTATAGAAATATGGAGGGCACGTACTCTCCAAGGATTAAGTGCAACTGGTAAAAATGATCGTGATTCATTCGACCAATGAAAATAAATCGCTGTTGATTTTTGTTGTGTTTTTTTTTACCTTTTATTATTATTATTTTACGCCGAAGTAACTGCTTGTAAACCGTTCGGTATCAATCAATATTTGACGGAACGTCACTCGTTACAGCAACTGAGGAGTGCATACCAATCAATAAGTAAAAGGAACTTCATTACCCAAAAGTTAAAGTAGAAGTTGAAAACTAATGTCACCAATCTGCATTTTACTATATTTAAAAAGCAATCGCGGGACGTCGATTACATTTTCTTAAAAAACAACTCGCTTTCGACCTATCATATAGTTTAGTAAAATCCAAGTTCATTAGTAGGTAAAGGAGTTTCAGTAATTTGTTCTGTGTTGATAAACCGGTTCGAATTGCGATGATGGAACTAGCCTTTAGAGTAATTAATATTGAAAATGTTTGGTGACCGCAACTGCAAATTCTGTCACGTTGTTTACGAGATACAATTGTACTATGGGTACCTGTGGTTGTGTTTACTGTGTAAGTAATTGTGAAACACAAAGCTATCGTAGAGCAGTGATTGTTCTCTCTCTGTTCCATCACGTTGATAGAGTACCTACTACAAGAATCAAGAAGATAATTATCGCGATCGAGGAAACTGTAACCGTTGATACCAAAAAATTTCAATTTCAATTTCAATTTTACACAATCAGTGCAAATAATAAATAATGCAAATACGTTGCTTTAATCTGGAACCGCTGATCATATACACAGTTAGTAAATACAGCCTTAAACCACACATGCCGAATGGGACTGTCTTAAACCTACGCGAGCAGCTCAGTATATCTCCATGCTGGTATTTTAGTACCTCCTGAGGTGTGTGCAGATTTTGTTAGCTCCGTGAAAGGACCAAAAACAAAACGGTTTGAATTATTCCTCGTTACACCACATGCAAGTAACACAGTTTAAACAAATAATTGCTAAATCTAATGGGTGAAACTGGCCAAATCTTTTACTCTGGAAGGAGGGATACCCACACACATACCCATTCTGAGCATATCGTATCATATCAGAGCATTTCCCAGGGAAGGACCAGAGTTGTCGGAATTAGAAGTCTCTAGAATGACTTTGGACTATGGTCAGCCTGAGCAGGGACGACATATGGGGCAACAGCTTGGAGTCGACCCGCGTATGTGGTGTATTTTTTTTCTCAAACTATGGCACATATCTTGCTTGTGTCCCTCCACCAATAAACGTGACCACCACGGAAAATACCTTGTAAGTGGCAAAACACTATTCCTTACATTTTATTGCTTAATTCAAACCAAAAAGCAGAATATTAAATGCACGCAAATAGCACTCCCAGTATGTGAGTATTCAATAGTTGCGGCGGACACAGCATGTTATACCTCTTCTCGTGCCAAAAATAGCAAAATGTTTGCAGAACAAAAATATGGACAGATACTATATTTGCTTTACCAATCGCAAATGAAACCAGAGGCTTTTGTTTATCGGTCCATTTTTAATTTTACTGAAGTAACAAATGTATGTGTAAACTATGTTTTAGAATAACCAAATAACATTTATATACTTACAAAAATGACTCTATAAAAGTTTACCAAAATAAATTATTTATCTAGAGCACTCAGTTTATTCTAAATTAGCGCAGTAACTGCAGAACGAACATTTGTTTATTTTTGTTCTCAAGCTGAAACTGGTAGCAGTTTCAATCTGCGTTACAAGTACATAGTTAGCGGCTTTTAATTTAAAAGGAAAAAGAAGAAAGTAGTGGTTAGGCTTGGTGTAAAACTGATACCACTATTAGGCAAAGCAGAAGAATTTTAGACACTAGACTGGCGTCTATAGGCGCTGGTAACCACCAATTGGTTTTATAATTATTATTAATCTCTACATAGAAACAGAGCTCTAGCAAAGTCGCCACTGCATGTGTAAGTATGGTTTTAACCAAAATTTTTTTTTATCTACATTTTTTATTGATTTTGTGAGTTTTCAAAATAAAATCTTCGTTTTAATAGCAACATCTTATAAAGAAAATATTTACAACTTTGAAATAGTCTGAAGTATACGTTTGATTATGCTCCTTGTTAAAAAACTAAGGTAACTGACGTTTAAAACCTTAAACTGACAGATAAAATATGGTTTTAAACTCATCACAAACTCATAAATTTTACGGATACAGCAGTTCTAGTACGTACATAAATATAACTTCAGCTACTAAACTGCTAAAGTATACGCGTTATAAAGTTTAACAAGTCACTTTGTTAGCTGTGATTGCAATAAAGTTAATTAAAACTACGACAGAATATACCCGAGTTTAAAGTTAGTAGTTGGTTGCCACTTTAGACACAGGTTTTATTCGTGTTAACGCACGAACAGTTTGGAATAGTAGGCATTGTCGTAAAATAGGGATAATCAAACAATGAGCTATGAAAATTGTAATTATTGCATGAAGAAGATGTTTTTGCGATGTTTTATTCAAGTTGAACGGTCCATTTAAGACAAAACTTCAATGAAATAAACTGAATTTCATAAACTCTAGTATGTTATTATTTAACCATGAAAAGCTTTATAAGAATGAGCTTTTATAGATATTAAAAAGAAATATTTCTGGATCAACAAACTTTCAATCTTAAAAGTTACTAACTACGCCTATTTTTTTCAAAAAAATAAATTTAGAATATCTAGCTTTAGCTTTTTAGTTCTATATTTTATAAAACCACAAAGCTATCATAACTGAGAGTTTAGTGTCCGATTAGATTACGGGTTTCTCCAGGATGTATATTTATCCTTGGGAATATAAGACCGAAGCGGCAATACAAAATTGCATTTGCAAAGGCGACAGCGCAAAAAGGAACGCTGTACTTTACCCGTAGTTCGGAGAGCTGGAAAATTTCAATATCTGCGAGTTACGTACTAACAGCTACGCGGTTTTACAGCACTTGGAACAAATTGGAGTGTCTCATGAGTTGGTGGGGTTGAAGTTTCATAGTTTAACAACGTGTAGTTTTAATACTAGTGAGTTATTGATACTAATGTAAAAGAAGAATTTAGATTGTAATTATTATGAACATCAAAGAAAGTTCACAATTAGTAAAAACTTTAAAACGTCATTAATTAGTAGGTGCTGTATTAAATTACCAACAGACCAAAAAAGCTCATTACACTTAACATCGAATCCCGAATTCACTCCTAAAAATATTTTAAAAGTTCAAGTGTACTCATTGGTTCATTTTTCAAGGAATTGCGAAGGCGTTTATGCGACGAGAGAAGCCAACAATCCATCACCGTCGGTGGCAGAATGGTTAGCATAATGAATTAGTGCCTCTTGATGCCGTCTTACAGTGCCTTTACACTGGTAGCGTTTTTGTGAAACATCCCAATCTGACCCTTGCAACAAGGTCGTTAAGATGCTTTTATCTTTGCATTCAAAATTGAATTTTAAAGACACGGGTGAAGAGAGTTCATTTTATTTAACGTTTTAAGGAACTTTTGAACGTCCATACTACTAGTTCTACTATTTACTAATAGTTAAGCTAATAGTTAAATTAAATTATCTATTACATAAAAAATCTGGGCCAAAAGTGCCCAGCATTGCCCTGTTAAACCGTTTGTGCACAAAAATCTATAATTAAAATAATAAATTAAAAAAATATTTTGAACTTCAAGGAACTTCAGGAATATTTTGAGTTAATAAAGGTTTATAATTAATTATTGTGTTGATTTTATGCGTCATTATTTATTTCCGCTGCCTTAGTGATGGGTATCTATGAACAAACCGATTTCAATAGTGAAATCGATTTCCAATTTTAAAGTTACCTAATTTTAATATTATGGGCAAATATAATATATTTCGTTTAGCTAAGAATTATCTTCAAGGAGATACAAAGGTTTTTGTACAGTCATTGACTCGCACGTTAAAGAGCAAAGAGATCAAGCCGACGCAGTAATGCTCTTCATTCATTTGAACTTGTTCTGGGACTATCTAAAACAGCGACTGGTATTTGCATTGGCTTACGTTTTTTTTTTTTAATTTTCTCCAGCAGCTTTTACCCAACTGGAGATATTTTTCAGCATGTTTATAATCTGCCGTGAGTTTATCTGCAGTATTTAGGGTGTTCTAGAAATATATTCTAAGTATATCACATATTTTGCCTATAAAACGTATCAAATCGATAACAAGACAAACAATGTTCATAATCTAATCGTTTTGTTGAAATATAATCCTTTTTCAAGCCCTTCGTGTCACCAAAACTGGCATCTGTCTGTCATTGAGGTCTCCTCGTTGCGTTTGCTTTCGATGTTGTTATTGTGCGATTTTTCTGTGATTTGTGATAATTACAGCTATTATCCGCTTACTCTCACGGACGATAAATACGATTTCAATTACAAGCTTTATTTTGCACGTTATTTTTTTTTACTTTTTCTTAAAAATGCTTTGCATCAACTGCAGTATAGCAATCAGTCGTCTGTTATTGTTCCTGCTTCCTTTGTATGGAAATATATGTCAAGCATGATATAGATTATTAATTACAGAAGCAGCAGAAAATGAAAGATTGAGTCGCCGCTCAATGGTTTGTAACAAGACCTCGGCACTAAACTCTTAACAATGATGATCCAATATTACCAGTTATTTTATCATAGCATAATCACCTAGTAAGTTGAATTAATAACTATTGACCCATATTTAACATATTTTTTGGTTGAAGATTAGTTATTTATATTTATGTTTCAGCGTGGTAGTGTGTTGTATTATGCATGTTATACTTGTTGGACGAGTGCTCGAAGGTTTTTGGCTCGCAGTGCTACTCCTAACAATGAATTACCAATACCACATCCATTGCATGTGGTTTTACCTGTAACAACTCACCGCCTGAGTAAAATAATATTAATCTGCCGCACTACAAGCGTGCTTCACTTCTGTTCACTGCATATTTAAAACTTGCACTACCTAATCAGTTATTACATCTTGTAGTATGCCTTTACAAAATAATGATGCTGCAAGAGTTCAACGGATCTTATTTGCACTACTGAATTTTTACACAACTCAGAATTTACCTATACAATTTCCAAAAATATCAAAAACAGAACAGTAAAAGCCGTCGAGGGCCCAGAGGGAATAGTCACGATTGAAAAACCGCCTATATCACAACATGCAATTGTATTGATGTGAATCAGGGAAGTCTAGATGTGTTAACAGGAATATTAGTTTAAGATTTACTTTATTTATAAAAAGATACTTAATAAAAATGGCAACAACATTTGTTTCTTTTTTGCTAGAATCTGTAACACAATATTGGAAGAAAAATTATTTTCATGATTTAGGCTCTGACTGGCTGCCCAGCCCGTGCTTCAACGGCCATTTAGTTAATGCGATGTGCCATGACATGCAACGACGATATGATTGCATCGGATCTAAGACGCACTTGCTCTCTCTAACTCTTTGAGATAAAGTTATAAAAATATGATCAGTCAACGCCTAGTCAACTGTGTGGCCCAGCGGAGTTTATAATATTGTTATAGGTCGAAGATAAGTTTGCAGTTTTAGGTGATGAAATGGATTAAAATACCTCCCTCCTATCACGTATAAGTTAGTATAACAGGTGTATCTACTGCTATCTAACTAAATGGATTCAATTTAGGACAGCCGCTTTTTAATTCTAGCAGCGTTGAGTACATAATGATACTACTGTTGTTATCAATTACCTATACTTGTAAGATTTAATCATTTTAAACATTATAAGATTCCTTATGAAAAGTGATAAGTAGCAGAGCTGCAACATTGCTATGGATTTGTAAAAGGCCTTTTATTTTATGATGTCTGATTACAGTTAATTGTGAAGTTCCTTGAATCTGCAACTATGTTTTAAACAAACGTCATAGTTTACAGTTTTCACAGGCAGAAACATTTAATTGTATTTTTAAATGTTAAATAAGGCAGGCAGGCAATGCAAACGGTCCGTCTTATTTATCATAATTTAGTTTAATAAAATTGGAAGAACAAAGGCTTTTGCTGTTGTGCTACTGATGTCAAAGTCTCTTTGACTATTTAACTCCAAAACGTGTCAAAATTCACGAATCCACTGCCCAATTATTCGCAAAGCTGCAATGTATCTGAAATGCAGTAAAATATTGTAAGGGCAGGTATATATTAAACAAATCATGAAATTAAATCGAATGACGCGTACAATTTGCTAGTTCTTTTTATCAGAAAATATGAATATAATTTAAGGTAAATATTTGGTATAAGCCGCAAGTTTTTGGTTCAGTGTCTTAAACAAATTACCTACATCTAATAAATAGGGACTCTGATTTTAATTATCTGACGTATGCTTTTTACTTTAATGATGTTCCCGTTCGTATTTGCTATGTAAATATCCTTTAAAAAGTATTTTAACGCTCGCTGTATTATTTTTCCCAGTGTCTATCCACTGCGGGATTAAAAAGTTTATCGTATCTTTGAGCATTTTAGATCAAATGTATAATATCATATCATAATTAACGAACAACGGAATCTCTACCATAGTTACAATCGTAAATTAGCGTGTTTGAAAACTTTACTTCACATTGCTACTTGAAAGTTTGTGCAGTTGCACTTCTAATGGGTTTTCGCGATTCACTATTTTAAAAATGATATATTGGGTTAGTTAAATTAATTGCGATCATAAAAAATACAAGATAGAAATGGATGACAAAGATAATAAGTTAAAAATATCGTTTACAAAATTGACTTTTGAGGAATCATAAACAAATTGAACATGCCAATCAAATCAAAAACCAAAAACAATGCAATTGAAGCCGTCAAAATCAAATAAGAAGAGGTAAAAATAAACACGAATGCATTTTTTTAAGCTTTTACCCAGTAAAACGATACACCTAATATCTGAAACAAAGTGAAATAAACAAAAATTAATATAAAACACTTACAACAATTAAAAAAAAACAATGGATTGTGAATATGATGCTTAATATGATTGTTATTAGGAAAAGCTAATTTTGGAAACTTAAAAAAGATGTTTGAGAACCAAACCTGTGATCTAACCCTTAAAACTATAAACTCTAAAGCTTTTTAATAATATTTCTTCCAAGTATAGAGCCAACAGTTACATGTTTTTACTATTCACAACTTGTTATCATAAAACGTCTCTGAAAGTGTCCACTTAGTTTCCACAATGTCTCTGTTTTCTGCCATCAGCCCAGCTTGGAATATTGATAATATGAGACCTTATTTCACTAGAACTAAGACATATTTGGTAACTACTGCTACTTTCCTAAAACCTCTCTCACGCTGACCTTACTTCGCTGATAACGTTAAATAAAATTGATGTGCAGCAAGCGTGTGAAAGCAAATGGGATCGATGTTTTCCTTATGCGGTCAGGCCCCAGCTCTTTGTAATACTTAGATGATACTTTATTTTTCAGACAGATATTTCGTACAGCAATTTGACAATTTGTCTGACCAATGAAGACCTGTCTCTTGACTCTGCTATCTCAGCGTTTAGTTTTGCAGTATTTCTGAACTGGAGAAACGATATTTACCAAAAACAGAACAAAGAGGTTAATAAAGACATTTTCATAGCGCTTTTCGATGCTGAACGGGAAACTTATATATCAAGAACCGATATCTATCGACTATTTACGTGTCATTGTATTACTGCGGAGTTTCTGATTTTTAGGTGAGTTTGTATCATCTATGAAGTTACCCGCTTTCAGTATATCTACTTTAGTAATGTGATTCATGGTTTTAGGGATGATTATGACTTTAAAGCTAGAATTTGCCACACTCCTGCTCGTGTGATATTAATAGACCACCATCTTTTGGCTGATCACAACAACTACATGAGTTGTTTTGTCAAAGGAGTCGTTAGCCACAGACCTTACTTTTTGTCAGAGCGTTTGTAAGTTTAACTGTATTTTTAATTTTTTGCTAAGTATCACGAAATTTAAAATTTCATGTTAGTCCTCTAACGGCTGAAACCAATATTCTACTAACCTTTGACGCCTTGTTATTTGTGTAACTATGGTAACTATTATCCATGTTTTTGCGTCGCAAAAAACTATGGTACTTAGATAGCTGTTGATATGGAAATGACAGAAAAACGTCACAAAAAACAAAACTAGCAGTTTCAAATTACCAAGGTTTTAACTATAGTAGAATATTGGTTTCGGCCGTTAGTCTTTCCTAAACATGTGAAGAATTAATTTTTGAAAAGGTTTGAAAATTACATGGAAATTCTTTAAATTAAATATCATATTCTCCAAAACAAATAGTCTTATAGTCAGTATTTAAAAGTCGAGGTATCTTTCAAGCACTTTAGAAGAAAAGCCGCGGTCGCTCATTGCATGCGGTGCATGCGCCACTGTGATAGTAACAAAGTGTCAAGCGATGACCAAGAAGCTGCGCAAGCCAGCGTGGGACTTTTTCTGTGCGCACAGAGTACTTGTTGATATGCTACACAGTAAGAACAATCTTTCGTGAAAATATTACTCTTGTAGGCTATTACTTCGATTGTGTAGCTATGAATAAGCTATGAGTAGCTATATTATGATGATACCCCCTAATGTGTACTTGTCATTTGGTTTTATTCGAATTATGTTCATAGTATCACGCACTAACAGTGAGGTTTAACGTCGTGAGGAATTAATTTCAGGTGGAATTATTTCATTATCCACCATGTGCATCTCTAACCGAGCCAGTAGTCCCGATTTCGAAACACTCTCTAAAACTAAATTAAAAATATCGCTGTCACTTACTGTTCAACAGTATAAGACAGAGACAAGTAATCATTTTAGTCCTGTCGAACTAAAATGTACGTGCATTATGACACGGCGAAGGCAATTTTAGGCTAGTCCTCAGCGCATTTCGTTCAATTTTACAATGATGTGGACTAAATTTAGTGAGACCAATGTACCTGTCTTTTTCTAATACGAAGCATGAGAAAGTGACAGCGATATTTATAATTTAGTTTTAGAGAGCGTTTTGAGAATCGGGGCCAGTGTGGTAAATCACACTTTCACTATACGAGAAGGAGGCTTATTCCCAAGTGTTACTTTCATAATAATAAGTAAAAAAGCGTCCTTGCATCTTAGGGAATTGCAGGCACCTTATTTATTTGTTTATGTTTGCAGCTGTTATTATTGATGTGACTTTTAACTTGCAAGTTCAACATACAAGCTTAAACGATGAACAAGCACTAATGTTTTTGGAGGCTTTATTAAAATTTAGAGATGCCAATGAATTTAGGTCAGTATTTTAATTACTGTCTTTCGAGTTTTAAAAAATCAACGCATTTATCACGAGTTTTGTTAATCGCAAATAGTTATAAAAATGTTTTTGTGAGCAAAGCTATTTGATGATTACTTTGCGAATATTTATTCTTTTAGGAGAACGAAGTTCAATATATTAGCTGAAGCCAAAAGAGATTTAGTCAACGTTACAGCCATGCAAATGTTAAAACGAGATAACCGAAATGTGCATAATATTCTAGTTTCAACATTACCGTTATTAGTTAAGGTATGTTTTTTTTAATTTGATTTTCGTTACTACAATTATAATCGCAACTATTATTTGCAGGACTTTCTAAACAAACCAGATACTGACATTGCAGTTGAAGGTATTCTTCGTAAAAGGCACTGCAATTATCTTTTACTTTTAGGCAATGACAAACCTTACATTTGTAACACTGCCCGAGACATCGCTGTGTATCACAGAAATTCTGAGAAAGCTGAAATTGTAAGTCCTAAAACTAGACAAAACAAAACTTACTCTTGTATTTGTTTTTCTGAAAAATCTCTTTAAAGCCACGGCTGAACATAATTTTGCCTATAAATATAAAGGGGATTTTGTCTTAGCACCGTTTGCCAAACATGATGTCCCGGGCTTTAGTCCTCTTCATCTTCTGGATATTGATTCCCTTGGTTCATTCCATTGATTTTATATAACCTTTGGTGTCTTTTCCAATACTAAATTTGTTTAGATTGGCCTGGTCATTCAGCCACGGAATCATCGCTAGAGTCGTAATTCTTCTTTTTCCTTTATATCCTTAAGTTGTAATTAAACCACAAAGAGGGTCCAAAATTCGACGGCATAAATTTTGTTTTGTATTTTTAGTTGGCGTTGTATCTGGAACGATGGGCTTCATCCAAATTTATGTTAGTTTCTGAACCAATGCCATGTCATCCATGTTTTTTTTACTTCAAACAATTAGACGGTAATGCTATGCGAAGAGATTTTATGAAAGTTCTCGAAGAGTTTGCCACGGTACTAAAAGAAAATGTTCCCCAAGATTTGACAAAATGTATATTTCCTCAAGTAATTTATAAGGAGATTAAGTGTCCTCCAAATTACCATGGAAAATATGTTCTTAGAACCTTGGATGATGATAAAGATGATAGCAAGGAAGCTAGTAGCTCAGGTTGCCCACCAGGATATCATTGGAAATAATTCAGAATATAAACGGAAACCAAAAAGGAGCCGTATTACATCCAGCATACAATACAGCATACAAATATGGATTTCTCAAAATAATAATTGTGATATTAAAACTTATACATCAAAATATATTTAGTTTACTTTAGTTTAGCATGGATAATTTAATTATAACTCCAATTAGATGCATTGATAGAATAACAATAAGTAAGAATATTTGTTAGAAATAAACACAATTGAAATATTTTTTACACTGTTTGCCCAGTTTTCAATATTATAAATTTAACTATGCTTGTCGTCGTTGAAAATTTAATCATCACCACAATTCTATCGTATCCTTTTAAAAAAGTATATTTTGCACATCACTAGGTTACGCAATAAATTCAAGCTAAAGTTATCAGCCTATTGTACGTGTAGCGGGTCATCCCCTCACAATAGGGTATCCTTCATCTTTATTCGGTAAATAGCGAATATTAAAAACCCTACACAACCTTGGGAAGAATGAATGGCCACAATAGCGTTATCTTTTTAATAATAAAATAAATGTTAACGTGTTTTTTTATGATGTGGCTAAGAAACAGTTGGTCTTCTTGGTAGGTGGTAACCAACGCCTATGGACTGCAGTAGCTTTATGATGCAGTAATGTTGGAGATTTGGAAGTTCAGTCTCAATGCCACTAATAAGTTGACTCTGTATAAGTCTGGAGATTTAAAGTACTAAATACATGTCTACTTATAACTTCACAGAATACGTACAAATATAGAATACGTCAATCTAATTAACAAAGTTTTAAATATTAAGAATCCCTTGTTAATGAGTCGCTTGGGATAGAGTTGATGGTTGAGTTACAGTGTCCAAGATACAATCTATTGTTTTTATTTCATGAATTTTTTGTTAAAACTTTTTATGTGAAAAAGGTTGTGGAATAATTTTTATATACACTCTTTTTTTAAAGAAAAGAAGTTATATCATGTTAAGATTTAATACACTTTAGTAATTTTTATGTGTAATGCAATGTACCTATTCGCTTAAGCTTTACACCTTTGTGGTGTAAAGCTTTAAATTAGAATAAAAAAAAGAATCCCTTATTTGATTTTTGGATTTTGTAATATAACAAACCTCAATTTCTTTAATTAACTTCGTTATTGTCATCAGGCTTAGCTTTGATATTTAATAGAATTACAAACTTTTGTAATTATATCAACTGGAATTCTGAAAATGCCTTTCAGGTATCTTTGTGGTGACAGATTACAAACATTTTTGTTCCCGCCTCCAAGGTTGAATTACACAATTTCATTGGCAGGATTTAAAAATTAGTATCTAAATTTTCGAATGCAACCAGTGCAATGCAATAAATGAAGATATGAAAATATTTGGTATATTTCTTCAAGGCAACCAAATCTTCTTTTAAATAAGATCACGTAGGTATATTCAAGACGTGAGACGCCGTTCTATATAATTCACATAGTACATATGTGCACTGGATTAATAATAACTACTTTTAAATTTTTATTGAGTTAAAAATGAACGTAAGAACGTATGAATAAACGGACACGAGTCCAAACGTATTCAAGCTACGCAAAATTTAGGGTCCTAAACTTGCTTTTGTAGTCACAGAATTTACAGAAAAGGCTGACACATCTCTTAATAAACTTATTAACAAAATTGCACATATGTTTTTTATTCAGGATACAGATAAAATAATGATTATATTAAAAAAACTCATTTCGTTTTCATTTTAATTATGTCCACAATCGCTTAACAAATCATTCCCAAGTATAAGCATACTAGTGGCCGCCCGCGACTCCGTTCGCGTGGAAGTCGGTTTCCCGTGGGAATAAGATGTTGTCCCGCGGTAAAAATCCATCCAGTAGTTTTTACGTGAAAGAGAAACAAGCATACAAACATCCATACTCACAAACTTTCACGTTTATAATATTAGTAGGATATTCTCGGTGTGGAGATACAGGCCCGTGCCCAGCTAGTGAGACGCCCGTGGAGGCCGTTGATGATATAATGATGCTAAATTATAGGTATAGCTTTACCACTGATAGCCTTTGATAAAACCCGCGGGAAACCGGCATGGCGAAACTATTTTGTTTTTTTAATGATAAAGGGAGCAAACGAGTAAGTGATCACCGCCGCCCATGACTCCCCGCAACACTGTGGGTAGACTCTACCACTCATATTCTTTTTATTCATATTGTTCTAGTGCAAAATTGTACCCTTAAATGTTTTATGTTTTACTTGTACTACGGAACCCTTAAAGAGAATATCGATCGGCATATTTGTTATATGCAGGCTCGTCTCAACCTTGACTTCCGAATGCGCTACGGTTAAGGCCGAAATTACGTTCATAAACCAAAATACATTCTAAACTTGACATTTAATATGATTTAACATTAATTTTAAGTTATTACTCATAGCATGTAATACTTAATTTTATAGCAAAATTTGTTATTATTTACTCAATTTGCATAATAGTTTTCGTAGAATTACGAACTCAAACGACCGTCGTTAAAAAAAAGTATAATTTGTTACACTTTTTATGGTTAATATATAACCATATACAAAAAACATGGTATAAACGGTTGACAGAGGGTTTTGTTGAAACTTAGTCTTTGTATATATTAGAAAAAAAAAAGTTTACAGATTTTCCTTATTTGTTCTTCACATTTTAATGAATCTAGGTTAACGAACAGTATTGGTCAAGGGTTATGACTACCTTTCGAGTGTCGAAACATTAGCCTTAGGTATCTTTGATAGCGTAAACTTAGAAGCCTGATTGCGTTACTTCAAGGAATTATAGACCGTATTTAATATTAATTTCAACTTTGAACCCGTTCCTCAGAAAAAGGGTCTTGACAGACACCTCTGTTGATGAAGACCTCGATGTAGAAACTTTCTAGACCTTTCTGAACAATCTAAACTAATAAAAGTCAAATAGGTAAGATCGCAACAACTTAACTACATTTAGTTTAGCAGTTTAGCTCAAAACTTGCAAAAACGTCTGAGAATTTCTAATATTTAAAGGTGACTCCTTATAATATCCCTCCGGTGTCTGAATTTAAAGGTCATGAACCTTTAATTTCGTTTTAGTTTTTTGCTTCCAACCCGTTCTGGTTACGCACGGGTGTAATTGACTGCTAGGGTGTATTTTTTAACGACTTTATGCTACATTTGATTTAGAGTTATATTCTGCATACCTACTAAAAATATGCTCGAAAAAATATAATTAAAGCGGGTGCAATGTTGCACGAAATGACATATTTTATAGTTTAGTTTTAAAACTTTATTCTAAGCATCAATCCATGGTGTGCGTTGCATAGTAACCCTCCTTTAGAAGGATACAGTAAATTATCTTTTTATACCGGGTGTCCAGCAAACAATGGATAACCTCTGAAGGGCTAACAGTACTAAAGGCAAGCCTAAAAAAAATGATTATTTATTTCTAGCAAAATTAAAAAAATACAATAAAACTAAAGAAATATGATTTTCAATTTATATTAATTGCAAACACATTGGAATAATTTGAGAGCAACTGTTCAATTTGTCTGTCTCTTGGAGGATCTTCAAAAAAATCGCGCGTGTCGTCGATCATTCATTGCAGCGGCCTGAACACGAGCTCGTAGATCTTCTAATGAAGTTACTGGTTGCCGGTAAAACTCTTCCTTAAAATACCCCCAGTAAAAAAATCCAAAGCGTTTAGGTTTAGGCGGCCTACCTACCTGTTAGGGTAGGTTTCGTCAAGTATGCACATAATGCAACAGCATAGTGTGCTAGACAGCCTTCATTTTGAAGCCAATGTGTCGCGAAGCTCTTCGGGCACGTCTATCAATAAATTGGGTAAGTCATTATGAAGAAAATTTGGATCACTTTCTCCTGTTAAGTTGATTTCTTTGAAGATCCTTTATTCATAGATGTAGGGTCTGCATCAGGATAGGGACAGACAATTTGAACAGTTACTCTAAATTTATCCCAATGCCTTTGCAATTAATATCTATTGAAAATCATATTTCTTTAGTTTTATTGTATTTTTTTAATTTTGCTAGAACTAAATAATCATCCCATTTTACACACTAATACCATTAGTTCAATATTGTTTCATTACAATAACGACATATTACATCTTTTTAAAAACGTTATTAAACCAGAAATATTTTGAAATCATTGGCCTTTGTTGCTTTCATATTATTTTTTTACACCAGAGCTGTTCAAAGTTCCACATCAAAAATATTTCTTTAGAAATTTTACACAAATCAAAAGTTTAACATTATTTTTTGAGAAAAATACTTTAGTTAGCTATTTTATTTGATAGTTATACACGGATGCGATTAATATTGATTATTTTAGCACAGAAATAATGATGGTATTGAGTGATTTGACCTGGTTACAAGAAAAAATATGAACACAGTAAAAAAAATATGAAGTTTTTTTTTAAAGCGCCATATTTCAAGCAGTGTAAGGGTTATACTTTTTATCAATTATTTTTTAGGCTTGCCTTTAGTTCTACTATAAGCCCTTCAGAGGTTATCCATTGTTTCTTGGACACCCTGTATACGTACCCAAAATAGATACAAATAATAATTTCCTTTTATTTAAGTCAAAATGTAAAACATTTCACTTCGTACCCTAATGAAAATAATGTGCAAAAAAAATGCATTTTTTATAAGTCTTACTTAACTAAGTGCCTACTGATTAAAGATTGCCTCACATAAAGTGCAATTGAAGGATGGTTGTACGTGTTACTTACATTTCAAATAAAAAACGTTAATATTAGCAGCTTCATTTATTTTCAGGGATTTTTTGATCAGACTTTTACTACATAGGTTTACGCAATCGTAACTAAAATAAACATATTAATAATAAATTCATAAAGTTAACTACGTGAATAACTGTTTACGTTTAAAATGTAAATATCTTAAATGTAATTTGACCATGAAATAATAAGCAATAAACAACTTGTAGGTAATTTCATTGTGCTTAAGTCGCACATTAAAATTATTTGCCACATATGACTGTATATTATTTAATAAAAGTTTTTAATTAATTACCGCGATGTAAATAGCTCGTTAGCATAAAGTGCATTGTTTTGTAAACAAGCTAGACATAAAATAGATTAGTTGAATACTTGTTCAAGTTATTAAAACCATTTCGACGACCTTTGTGGTGCAGCGGTATATTTAACGGACTGCTACGCGGATGGTCCCGGGTTCAATCCCCGGGTTGAGCCAATTTCGTTAAATAATTTTTCGATATTGGCTAGTGTGTGGGTGTTACTAGGTTCTCCCCTAGTTCATTATGTGGTACCAATAACAAAAGTGCATACTGCACTTACTTTAAGGCCACATAATTGGTGTGTCAGTCTTTAGAATTATTATTATTTATAAAAAAAAATACTACAAAAAATTATGCATGATAAAAAAATGAATCTATGTATCATTTATTGCTATTGCTTAGTCTGTATGTTACATTTATTATACACTATAATATTATAATCCCACGCTATTATCTTTCAAGTTTTTTTTAGAAACAATACCTAGATTTCATAAGTTTATTTATGAAATTAAAAGATCAATAGGTTACAGAAAAACTCTTGTGACAGACAGGCAGACAAAGGCGGAAGACAAACTTAACTTCTAACGGTCCGTTTTATCGTTTTAAAAAACGGAGCCCTAATAGTGAAGTTTTAAATTAATAAGTAAGTAGGTATACCAATCTTAAAATTCTAAGGCTAGTAGTAAAATCTTTAAATTATGATTTTCGTGGTAGGCAAATAATTTATATTGGCCGCTTTTTAGGAAAAAATAATTGAGATGATCATTCAGTCATCATTATCGTAATTTCTCCTTATTTGCTTTACCTGCTTGTTAAGTTTCTGCTACAAACAGATTTCAATATTTAACCTAGTACAAAAAAGTTACAAGATATCGTCATTAATGCATAGTTTGCATGTTTTTACATTGATTTATTTTCAGTAAACTTTATCATGATCCGATTCATTACACTACAATCAAGCAACTCAGCAACAAAAAGCCTCTCAAATATAACTAAAGCCTATAATCGCTTAAGTTGATAATGTTCCAAAATTCTAAGATCACCATCGGGTGAATCAAAATAAAAGGTAATTGTACGGACGAAGCAAGGCCAGTACAAAACTAAAGATTAAATTAATAATTGCCACCAACGGACAATAACTTACAACACATTTTAAGGTAAAGCCATATCCTCTCGCTCTTGACCACTTCCAAGTTCTTAGGTGGGAGAATCCTGTCACTTTAGTATATAATAGAAGCATTTTCAGACCAAAGCATGTATTTGTCATACAACACTACAATGAAGGTACTGTACAACCACTAATAAGCTTCATTTAAGCTTGGGGTATATTCAGCAACCTGAATAAACCACATTTATCATACTCCATGGTACGAAGCGTTCGTTATACACAAGTGGTGCAAATGATAAAGTGTAACGTGGCGTAATAGGGACCTGAATTCCCTAGTACCCGCTGAGCAAGGGATATTCTTTGTCTTTTATTAAGAAGGGTGTTTTCGGGGCAATATTTGGAGAATGTTACCTAAAAGTTCAGGTGTTCATATCCCTGCTTGATTGGCTGTAGAAAGGTTGGATCCTGTTCAAATAAATCGATGTTCTTTTTTTCTGTGTGCAGGTATTGGTTTGTCTCGTTGCCCTCGTGGTTGTCGCCAGCGCCGGTTTCATCGGCGGCGGTGGGTACAGCGGCGGCGGTGGTGGCTGGCGGTCCGGCGGTGGTGGCGGCGGCTGGCGGTCCGGCGGCGGCGGTGGTTACGGCGGCGGTGGTTGGAGGTCCGGCGGTGGTGGCGGCGGCTGGAGCTCCGGCGGTGGTGGCGGATGGTCCAGCGGCGGACGCGGAAGCGGCTATGGAGGGGGCAGCCGTAAGTTAACACAAAAAAAGCTTGGAATCGTTAATTCTTGTCATCTGGCAATCATAAAATATTTTATCATTTACATGCATACAATTTCTTTGCAGTATTTTCTTCTTCAGTTTCAATATTCATGTTTTCACATTTCATTGGCGTTGCCTTCAAACATCTTTTATATTACAGCCTTATAATGCAATTTCAACCATTATACGTATTATAGCAGATCTTAAAATAATCGTCATCAAGGATATTTAATGTTAAAACATAAATAAGATGGCATTTAGAATTAATGGTTATAAATTTAATTGCCACAAACTATTACAGCCTAGAAAGATATAGCTGTGCTATGTTTTTAATACATTAGCATCTCTTATAAAAACTACTATGTGATTTTAAAGGATTCAACATTTTTCAGAAGTTAAAGTGATCAAAGTCATTTCATCTGGAGGCGGCGGTGGTTACGGTAAATTACGCTAATTATTTTTAAACTTAAATTAACAAACAAAATGAAAGAATGGGTTTTGGTTACGTACTTCACGAAAGAGCAAAGAAAACTGCCTATATAGGACGAATATATAGGACGTTTTACGTAACCAAGAAATTATTATTAAATATTGACACGAATAATCTGCGGTCTACCTAATTCATTATTTAATATAGCTATCACGATAATCAAACACGATTAGTGCACTTTATAAAAAACTCGGCAGATACTTAGCTATTTTGCAAAGTTTTATTTTTCAATCTTCTACTGGATAACTCAATTTTTTTTTTCAAATTTTACTTTTTTATACCACCAAATTTTATTAAAGCTACCAACCTACTTACATATACTTAAGACCTAAGTATTGCGAAATCGCGAGTTAACTCAGAACCAATAAGGCACACTAGACGATTATCTTTTGAGCGGTCAAATCACTTTACAAGGTCACTTAGATGCTCTTGTTTTGTTTGTTACTCTTTACTTAGTGACGTTAAAAATACCATTTCGCAACTTCGTGTGAACGTAATTCAATACAAAGGTTACTCTACCAAGTAACGTGTAATTTATTCTTTTATTTCGATCTTCAATGAGACCGTAATCTGATCACACATAAAAATATAATTGGCTTTGTCTACTATTGTGAGTGTGTTGTGATTGTATCTTCCTTTCATTATTTCTTCATATCACTTGTCATCATCCTTCAATTCAGAATCCTTTCGCTTATCATTCAAGTCATTTGATGGATCGATTTAAAAAGCACCAATTTCTTGGCTTCTTTTACTCCCCGATGTTAAATTGTTTTAAGCGTAGGCAAATTTTAAAAGCGTTTTGCAAGTACGAAAAAAAAACCGTCATTTTTTATGTTTATTTTTTACACATACTTTTTTGTTTTTAAAAAAAATATTTTTCTGATTGTAGACCTAATTATTGGTTAATTTTGCAGGAGGCGGTGGCCACGGAGGCTGGAGCGGTGGCGGCGGTGGTTTCGGCGGTGGTGGCTACGGCGGCGGTCGCTCCAGCGGTGGCTGGTGGTAAAGCCTTATGACGTAATGACCTATTTATTCTTCGATAATACATTGATATTCCTATAAAATACACCTTTTATTTTGAACATTCCCAAGATTAAGTTAACGCAAATAAGTAGGTATCTTTTTGCTGTGTTATACTCGGGTTACGATTGTACTAAAATATGGATTTAAAAAGTATTCTATTAAAGAACGGAACTTAGACGTATATTTATCTATTTAATATATATTCACAATCAAGGATCAAGAACAAATCAAAAAACCCATACTACTTATTTGATAAGAAACAATTTTCTTATTCCGAGACAAGTAAAAATGGCGTAAAGGAAGTAAAATAGACTAGGAAAGATCGTATGTGCTACATTTTATTTGTTAATACATTACTGGAAGTGAAGCTACTGGAATAATTTAGTACTCTTACTCAAACATAATAAGGTCGTTGAACCTAGACTTTGCTCGGATACTTAACAAAAAATAACTTACCTACCACACGTTACACCATTTTAAACATACAATTAAAAACATACATTTCAAAACGCAATACAAAGATTAGTTCCCAAGCTAGTGAAAGATATGCAATGCTTAAAATTATATTCTTATTCCTCTGGAATTCAATTACCTCACCTAATAATTAGTAGGCGGATAAACTTACGTTTATAATTCGATCATATCAAGTCTTTGCGCCAATATTAAACTAAACTCGATTAACCATACCGAGAGCATAGTACCTTTAAATCACCAGTTATCAAACACACAATCCCTGGCTGGCGAAGGTGGTTCAAGGCTCCAGTTTCTGTTCAATTTCCTTCGAAGACAATTTCCTCACCTAGTAATAGGAAGGCGGATAAAGTTACGGTTGCACACAGCGAATGGGAAGTTGGTTCAGTATGCATTGATAGGTCGGCGTTTTTAATGTTCCTACGAATATGCCTCACTGCTTGCTGGCAAAGTTGCTGAGTTAGTTCGAAGTTGTACTGGTATGAGCTTTTAAAAAGTTGGCATCAATGCTGTTTTGACGATGTGTATTTTGGATTCGTTGGGTTGAAATCAGGTTTTAATTTGTCCTGTGCAATACGGTTCCTACATCCAGGAGTGTTTTTTCTTCGAAAGTAATGTAAAAAAAAAGTGCTGTTACTTACCATCACAGTCTACATACTTCAATAGACTTTCGTCATAAATGGAGATATTCTATTACGAGACAGTATTTTTATATGGAAATACGTAAGCTACGAACTACAGTTCGCTTACTCGTTCAACGCTGAAGTAACAATTTCTTGGTACAGAGTGTTAAAATGTTATCTCGTTTATGAAATGTTCACCTTTAGCAAAAAAATACCTTTTAACGAAATTAAATCCCTTTTTAAACGATGTTTTACAGTGATATTGTATAAATACTTATTTACTTTTTCCATACAGTGCTTTCATACGAAATTTGTTCTTTGTAACGCGCTTTCCTCATTAAAATTGTTACTTAACTAGTGAGTAGTTCATAAACTAATTGTTGATCACACCCTTTATTGTTAGTTGTTACATGCTATAGGTAGTCGAAGTAGGGGCGAGGCAGCAACCGTATATTTATGCGAAGGAAGCATGAAATTGATCAAGATAGTGTTTCATACTGCACGTTGTGTTTCAGCTAAAGAAAGCTTAGTCAGGAATTTAGGTAGGTACTTATTGAGACTAAGATTTTTGTACAAAAATTTAAATACCAAAATTAATAGAACAAACAGTTTAGGAACCTATCAGGGCTTTCATTAAAAGCTTTATTACAATTGGCTAATAACCAATTTAATTGATTGCTTGGATTAGCCAGACTTCATTTATAAAAGTTTCGAAGCTATTTCGAGAAGAAAATTACATAAAAATTTAAATGAATTCAAAAACTATTACAACAAAACCTCAACTTTTTCATACATCTGACAAAATATAAATCCTACTAATATTATAAACGTGAAAGTTTGTAAGTATGTATGGATGTATGGATATTTGTTACAATTTCTCGTAAAAACTGCTGGACGGATTTGGATGAAAGTTTACAGTAATATAGTTTATACATCTGAATAATACATAAGGTACTTTTTACCGCGGGAAAACTTCCACGCGAACGGAGTCACGCGCGGCCACTACTATTATATGAATATTCTCTCTCTAAATCATGATAAATACGTATTCATATAACAGTCGTTAGCTCAGGTGGGCCTGAAAAGGCGAAATTCGTAAACGTACCGCTTCTGTAGAGGATAGTGATTGATTGATTACCGTAATCCTTTATTGAGGTGCACCCGTCTCTAGTTCTTTGAATTCATATACAATAGATGGAATACAAGTTTTTCTTATAAAAAGCAGTGATCGGTTCTCGGTATTAGTAAATATGAATAGAACGCTCGCATATTTATCTTTCAGTCAAAACTGGATGCTTTTTGTACTTGTTTTTTTTTAATTATATTTAAACGAATTCAAGAAACTAAAATTAAATTAATAAAACAGTAATGAATAGTACCGCGCAGTAACGGTTTACAAAAACTTAAATTTTCTTCTTGATATTGACAAAATAATTATAATAATATGTAGCTACAAAACTCTCTTAACCTAATGGCCAAAATGTATTTTCATAACGTAAAGCACTAGAGTCACCTTTTGATAATATCAATTCATTAACTTGAAGTGTCCAGTATCCTCCTCATAAATAGCTGAAATTGGTTCAAAGTAAATTATAGAACTTGAGGGTAATTTGCAAAAGATCCCTTCGTAAGAACACCTGTGCCGCCCTTTCAATTTTGACTAAATTTAGTTTATACTTTTTCTGTAAGAACATTCCTATTTTGAAGTTATATACGAGGATATTGGTAGGTATTATTTTTATTTGTTTTATTACTTGACCAAATTAAATCCAACCCTCTACGCTTGTGGTAGTTAAATCCGAGGGAGTGGGTGTAAGAGAAGCCTGAAAGCAAGGCGCAAAGATATTTCAGTCAAGTCGTAGGTGTTAACTTTATAATGCAAGCAAGCCTTATTAAATATGAATCTTATTATAACCCTTGATCGTTGTGTACCTTAACATAAGGATTTATTTTAAGAAACAAAACTAGTTATATTTGCAACCATGCTTCATCCAAGAATGTTAAGTGGAATTCGTATAGTTAAGTTAACGAAAAACAATTGCCTGTCCCACTTGTTACTACTCCTGATAATTAATTTCCCGTCAAGCTAAGCTCCCAAATCTCTACTTGATCTCTACGAATGTGGAATCATTGACACGTTGCTCTTTCAGTTGCTTTGATAATCCGCATCATTCATCTGAACGAGCAAGGGGAAGCAACCCTTACAACGCCCTCGAGTACGTAGCTTTATGTGAAGTCAAGTTCTTGGTAATATGATCAAAAGTCGCTCGCTATAAGTTGGAGGATAGAAGTTACGGAACAACGGACTGATGTTAGCTGAATAAGATATTTTAGGCTTTTTTAGGTGCTTTTGTTTGGAAATAATGGTTTGGTATTGATTGGTTTATGGGCAATTACTTATTAATCTAGGTTATTCTTATTATGAAGCAAGGATTTATTAACTTCATTTGTTTTCTTACATAGCTAAGAACACTCTTGGTGTCTTTCAAGCTAAAATAAGTAGGTAATTAATTCCATAAAAAATCACGAAACTTGTTACCCTCCTTATGTTCAACAGGTATATAAAACCCATTTATAGATATATACTTAATACTTACACTTAATTGCCTACGAATTAAAAAATGAAGATATAAACGTAGTACAATTTCGCTGCACAATTAAGTTATCCGTTTTACTTATTTCAGAATTATTAAGAATCGTATTAAGCCATAAAAACAAAAACGGGCAGTATTATATTTGCTTATCACTTTGCAATTTTGTTGATCAGGTAAAGTAAGGACAGTCCTTGGGTGAACAGAAAATAGGGGAATTTAATAAGGTTAACGAAGCGCTGTTTGTCTACTTCACATCGGCTTGTATACACAGCACAATAGCAGGAAAATCATAGTAATTTACCATCACAAGGCTACAAACTGACGAACATTTTTGAAAGTAATTAATTATTAAGTGAAATAATCGATTACTGGAAACCTTAGTAGATAGTGGAAGTTGTTCTATTTTTATGTAGGTGAGTGTTATATTAGATATGGTTTTCTTAAAAACTACAACAAATTAAAATATCGATCCAGTGAGACGTTTCGTGCCTTTCAGACTAATGTTTTCAAAATATTGCAAATTATTTATTTCAGGTAATTATGGCTTAACTCTATTAAATAATATTGGGGAAAACATTAAAAATCTAAAAACTTTTTGAATAAAGCGATTTAACTTATAAAGACCAAACCGTATTAAAAACAACAAAAAAGTTGATTTTAGTTACTGAATAAGATGACGACAAACGGCTTAGATTAATAAATTTACCTAGAACCAAAACTGAATTAATTTTATGAAACCTTTAAAGTTATTGTTTATGTTTTCACTAAATAAAGGTTCACTAGTCTTACACAAAGGGCAGGTAATGATATGAATTATTAATGCCAAACCTAAGCAGACAAAATAAACTCTATCCTAAAATATTACCGAAGTTACTTGTTGGTTAGTTACAACTTTGGACGTAAAGATTTTAGCTATAGCGGACATTTTAATTACATTAAATTCGAGGGGTTAAAAATGCGGTGAGATTCTTTGCTTGAGGCTTGATTTCGATGTGTCTGGATGTGCTTTTAGTATTAGGAGCGGCTCGGTCGATGCGGCGGAGAGGGGCGGCTCAGTTCGACATCAGGGTCGGTCCCGCGCGCACCCCCGCGGACCTCTCGCGCCACAATATTCACGATATGCAGCTGAAAAACGGTAAACCTCACTTCGAAATTACTCTTGTGATCATTACAGGCGCGTATGGACGCAATTTTGACTGAAAAAAATAGAGTAAGGTAAACTAGATTTTTTGTTACGTATGTATGTTTGAGTATATTTGTTGGTCGTTTTATATGCTTTGGAGAATAGAAACGTTGCGTTAAAGTATCGACGCTACAGGTGCCTGTTTATCGTTCGTGGCAATGATAAATGGCCTATGTTTTTTCACGCCTCGCCTTGAGGCTTTCGGGGAATACGCTGTTAGAATGAATAAATACAAGTTTGTTTATTCGTTGTTGAAATAATAGTTCCGTTTGTGTATGTACACAGTCACTATTTGCTGTATTTTAACTTTTCGTGAAACCTATTTATATGAAAAGGCTTTTAGAAAAATAATGGAGCTTTGTTTCTGTTTCCATTTCATAAAGTTGGTACCTACTCAAACGTTTCAATTACTTAGAAAACAAAATCTCGTTAAAGATGCGTAGACCGAGTAGTTGAACTATCTACTGCGCATGTCCTGCGCAAGAGGTACCGTAATGACATATTGTTATACAAATTGTGGATACCTCAAGTTACCTATAGGCTGTACGGGTTAGAAACTTCCTTCGACCTAAATTCTGTTTAGCACTCCGCCTCAGATCATCCCATTTATCACGGAATAGCGGAAATCCGGAACTTAAGATAGGAGCAAACTGCCGTGAACGGGTCTTGTTGCCTTATTTGCTTACAATTTTGCACAAAACTTTTGACCTTTAGAGAAATCGATGCGTCTACCAACTTACAGCAGATTTTTCGATTAAAAGTTTACTGTATAACTCAGATCGAAAGTGAAAGTAATTCCTTGCAAACAAAAGACTGATAAAGCCATAAAAACAAATGAAGTTACCCTTAAAATAATAGCCTACCCGCAACAAGTGACCTTACCAACAACATAGATATATCGTTGCAAGAACTATGAATAAACTATAGAGCTTAGTCTATTTCCATCTAAGTTTTGATAAAATATTCAGTGTGCGTAGTGCGTGTGACGTAATAACTATATACTTAGCTCAATATTCAAGCTTTTGAAGTAAAATGTTACGTGATGAAGACGCTCAGCTACACTTTAACACTAATCCCTTCGTAGGCTGTGCCATAATGTGTTACTTAACCTTTACTTAGGCTGCGAACTTAATGTTGCCTCAAGTTTTGCAAGTTATCATCATATTTAAATATAATATGAAGTTATTTTTAGTTTTTTCTCTATCTCGTTTGTTTCAAAGCTATTAATGACTAATATAAACGTATCATGTTGTTGACAAACTAAAATCCACGCTCCCTGTCACCTCGCGTAAAAATGTAACACAATTTTTTCCAAAAAATAAAACCGCAATACATTCAATTTCATACAGAGAAGCGTCGGCAAAACATTTTTCTTTTTCCTTTCAACAAGTTTGACCTGGAATCCCTGGCGACTGTCTTGTTCTGCCAAATACAGAAGGAATAAAATGTAAAAGACTTTCATGTGGGCACAATCAGGAGTCATATGTAGGCTGAATGTTTTTTAGGCTTGAATTTCATTCCCCATATATTTGTAGTAATAAAAATGGAACCGTAACTTATTTGGGGTTATGTTACCAATAAAAAGGGATATAAATGTATTGTGGAAAACGATATCAATGTTTGTATTCAGATGAGGTAGTTAAATTGATGCAAAATTGAATTATTGTTTTAGGGAACGTTGCTGCCTACCCTCATCATAAAAGCTCAAGCCTTAATTAGGCTTAAAAA
The DNA here is from genome assembly GCA_916618145.1 of Emmelina monodactyla. Classification (NCBI taxonomy): domain Eukaryota; kingdom Metazoa; phylum Arthropoda; class Insecta; order Lepidoptera; family Pterophoridae; genus Emmelina; species Emmelina monodactyla. The sequence continues at coordinate 4,150,064 of OU745300.1, forward strand.
TTGTTATGTCATACTTCGAACACACTTACATTATAAAATACGTTTTGTAATTTCAAATTCCTTAGCCTTATTCAGATGTTCGTGCATTTCGCTAATAATCACACCCAAATCCAAGCAGACCTGCATTTAGATTTTAGTTTTCCGGAAAAGGCGAAACAGGAAACATGGCCGCACTCCGCTTGTAATCCATGTGAAATGAGCCTGGAAAATAGCCTAATGCAACCCAAATACGCTCATGAAAATCACATGAAGGAGGTTCCTGATTCCACGCTCTGCTAGCGAAAATAACGAGTGCCCCGAGTGTTTGTGAAGCCTGCTTGAGTGTAAGTGTTCTGCAATTGATCCTAGTTAAGTGAGTATTTGAAAAACACGCACTCCGTCTTGACGAGGGAAAAGTATCTGCGAAACAGATCTCGTTTTCAAAGTTGGGCTAAACAAACATAAAGTTCTAACGCACAGTACTTAATGTTAGACCAACTCGTTAAATAAACAATTAAACATGATGACACCCAATCTGCAAATGTTTAAACTATTTTGGTGAAATGCTACAAGGAAAGATAAGTCAAGCTATCTATAAGCACGTAGTGATCGTTGCAGATTGCAGCCTGCCACAAACAGTGCGACAGAGAATTATTATTCTGTGGTTGACATAATTATTGTTCTACCCACCGTAACGATGCCTATTGACTGCGCCCACTAAACCTACTCCGTAAATAGCTTGACATTTGTACTTCTCAAAATGCGAATTGTTGACAGTACGGTGTCGAGGAAAGTCCGTAGCATAGACTATTCCGTCTGTGAAGAGTAATATGTGTAGCTCGTTTCTGTCACCTCGGCGGAAAAACCCTGTCAGTGTTCTGTTGAAACATGCTGCTGACGCTACCTTTGTGTTGCACTACGCGTTTCCGTAGCGAGACAGACCCTACGTACGTAGGCGTCTAAGAGTAGACATTTATTTGTATTGTAAGGAACATGGTGGTAGAAAACAGTTTGGGAAATTGCGTGTTTTGGATGTCTCATGACTTGGAGGCTTTAATCTTAGAAGTATTTGAAATAAAGTAAACTCCCGAGTTGTGGGTGGGTGAAGTATTTTTGTTTTTTGAAAGGACTTTTAAATAGAAACAAAGTTTTTAGATTACTTTGATTTTAATTCTCTCAAAAAATTATCAAAATGTCTTTGACACGTTTTTGTAGATAAAACGTACATTCTAATCTGTTTTAATTAAACCGTACCTACATACCTATACATAACTAAGAACTGATGATTTCTTAGTAAAAAAATTGATATGATGGCTATTTCTGTTCAAAAATTATAAACAATATCACAATCACCCATTTAAAAACAATTATTTTAACATTGAATCTACAATCCTCTACTCAACTCCACATTGACGTCACAGTGTGTGTTATTTTCATATTGGAAGCTGTTATCCAGTGCTTCATTCGCTGCACGTAATTTACGAGAGCGTACCGAAAGTTCGAACGAAATTCGCACCTACCGTCTAACCTGACGATCGATACTCCGCGTGGGTAGAAGCCTAATTTAATTGAAAAGCACAAAACTTCCGCCTCACTTCCTTTGTTTTATACCTCTTGTCTACTATTTCTGTACTAAAAGAGTGAGATAGCCTATAAATTCAGTGGTTAATACATAATCAAAGTTGGAGAAAACTTTAGGAAGAGATCAGAGTTTCTCTACAGTTAGGTTTGTTACAGGTAATTTCTACTGTAAAAAAGACAGTTAGTACTTGTTTCTTAATGGCTTTCCATTCTACCTTTTCTATATTTAACTAACAAATTTCAACTGGCAATTTAACCTTTTATTTCAACACTTTTGGCAAAACTATTCTTAGTTCCCGAATCGCTCATATCCATTCATGCTAACTCGATTCTATTAATTGTTGCTTCTATAAATAAACGTGCACTATTAGGTCAGAACAAACTCGATCTGACCCAATTCTATGGCCAAAGTGGACATAAATATTGCAGTGGGATGTCGCAGTAAACATTATTGAAAGGTTGACATCCAACGGAACCAATCTCGCGGTGCCTTTGCGGCTCCGTACCATAATGTATTCGTATATTGTATGTTTTTATTATACTAGCTTTACGCCGTGCGGTTTCATCTGCAGCTAAATGTACGTACATGACGTTTATGCTTTCTCGCGGTAAAAAGTACGTCATGTGTCATTTTAGGTTTACGACTCATCAAAATGCTTAGTTTAATCAAATTAGTCCAGGTTTTGCGCATTAATAATAGTAGGACTGATATAGAGGCATTTAAGGGATGTAATCGGGAAGATTATGGATATATTTTTACCCGCGTTGGAACAGGGAATGGTATAGGCGTTTAGGTTAAAAGGTCAATATACTTGTACATGGCGTTATCTATTGCTAGTGAATCTCGTAGGATTTGATTCAAACTAGATTCACTCAAATTAATAAAAAGCCGTCAACAGCAAGAAAGTTACACGTATTTAAATTAAATAGCTAAGTGCAGTTATAAATCAATAAACTTCTTTTTTTCTTTTTTCTTTTTGTTTTCTTATTTTTTTTTTGTAAAAACTAAATGCATCATTGATTGTACAAATGAGGGTGTAGGGTTCGATCACGACTGGGCTAGTTAATGGACCCGAGGACGGTAAATTAATCTTTAGTCTAACCCTTAATTACTCAGCTCGACTACTTTAATTAGTCAACATTGGGTATTATACGTCACACTGTTTAAATAACTAGTGTTACAATCTTGGTCTAAAGTGTTGGTCAATTTCTTCTCGCAAAAGAAACGATCGGAATAGATGGATGATAAAAGTGGGGATTTAAATAATTGAAGATCATTATTAGATCCCACTGTAACATAAAGTTTGACCCCCTTATTCAAAGTCGTATTTTAAACCTACTTTGGCTTAGATATATCTTATGTATGTTACTCTTCAGAAGAGTTACAATTAATTAGATAATAATATATAGTGTAAAGAAGTTATTTGGTTAAAAACCGTAATTATACTGCCAAATAGGCGTTTATTCCAAAGTGTTTAAACAACTTTGACTCTAATAATCACATGTCTTAAGACCCACTACTCCCTGCACACAATATTTTCTTATCCTTGTCTTTGTCAGCTGCTAAAAGAGATAAAAAAGAAAAAAGGATTTTAAATTATCTAGAACTTCCGCCCGTGATTTGCATTGTAGCTGGTAATCACGAATTCAAATATAGAAAAGTTTTTAAGAAAAGTTTCAAGGAAAGCGTGACAAAGTTTTTTCGTTGTGTTTTTTTTTATTAACTGCTATGGTAGCTCTTGGTAGTTAAATCTTTTCATTGGATATTTTATAGCACTATGTCGCCAGTTAAAAATTTATATAAAATGGGGTACAATAAATAGGTACCTATACAAATCAACGAAATAAAATAAATTAAAATGAATGATTTAAAACAGTCGAAGATTAGTTAATTGTTTGCTGAGTTACAAGATCTTCAGTTAGTCATCAAATAACACTAAAAGCATAAAAATAACTGCAGTTCCCTTTCGCTTTATAAACCAGCGATATTATTACATTAACATTAAACAGTACAATTTGATTCAGACTGCCAAAATATACGGGATCCGTGCTAGGTAGCAGTTGTTCGAAATGTTACTCGAATTCGAACTACTCTTTAGTTTTCAGTTCAACCCAAACATTGTGAAAGCTTATTTAGCTAGGAACTTGTTTGTGCAAAACAATGGTCTTTGTGGAATGTATGCGATTATAATCCATATGGAGACTGAATTTAGTATCGAAGTTCCTGTAACGAGCTTAGTGCGGAATAAATTATTAGTAAGCTGTAAAAGCTATTTATTTATAGTATCCATTCCGGTTATGTTTAATTGTATAAATGCGTGGATGTGTATAATTCTTGCATATTGTTTACAAAATTGTTAGTTGCTCTGCCTGTCCAATATATTTTTTCAGAAAGGTTGAAATGGAAAGGCAGTGCTAGTGATTTGAATTAGGGTTTTAATTCATTTTATAAGCAAACTTTTTAAAGAATAGAAACTAAAAACCACTTAAGTACCAAAATATTGTCTTAATAATTTCAAACAATTTTATTTTTACTAATTGTAATTAAAAGCTTAATTAAGTAAGCTTTATCTTACTTAATCTACTTACTCGTATTTGACTGTTTTTGTTTATATTTCTTTTCAAACAAATGAGCTTGAAATCATAAAGAATACATCTAAATAGAATTCAGGGTAATTGAGGTAATCATATTTTAAGCATACACCTGCTGTCCCGGCGAATGAAGTGGCGTTTTGAAGTATTTACTCTGGGCCAAGCTAATTAGTTTTGTGTTCCAGCTGGCTCTCAAAGCTATTCTCCATAAGTATAACTTATTATTCTTATTTTTAATAAAGTTTCATAATAGAGACATAATTCTCAGTCTGCCGTCCAACTATAATGTTATTTTTAGCTACCGTTTAAACGTTGAAGCATATTTGTTTAGATTTAAAATGAGGAGAGCTTTTGAAAGTCCTACAAGCAAGTGACGTCATTTTTTCTTGCAGTGTCAACCTAACAGAAACAATGGTGGATCAGAGACAAGACTCGAGTGATGTAATCTGAGAGCTATCCTGGGCAATGGTGTGCAGCAAGACATGCTGGGTGTGGCTGCTGACCATACTCTACACCCTACAAAGAGGTAAGAGTTAAACCTTTTGAGCACTGGTTTGTTTGTTAGGCAAAGGGTATAAACGGAGGTTTTTAAGTTGCAAAGTGAATAAAAAAGGTGTTTTTTTATTTAAATTATAGAGTTTTATTTGCTATGGAACTTGCAAATAGGTACTTAATTTTAATTATCTTAACAACATTGGAACAACTTTGACTCTATTAGATTGGTAATTATTGAAGTTACACCAAAAATACAACACAAAAGAAATAAAAGTTTTTGTTTTGCACAGCACAAAATACGACTTACTATTAAAAAAAATCCAATTTACACACATTGTAATTTATAGTCTAGCGATCTTAAAAATTTGGCTCGCCATTTTTCAACGTCCACGTCTATTTATCAGGTCATTTACCAAAGTAAATAGGCTTGTTCTCTTGGGAAAAACAAGGATGTTCCTATTTTTCTTCAGACGCCTAGCAAATTATTCACACCGTATTAAAATTAGTATGCAAAGATATTTATTGCCTCTTTCGTTTATCGGGGAAGGTGTGTATAACCTTTATATTAACTCATCAAAGGCTCCGCTGACCCTTTTTAACGTTAATATCACGGGAATTCTTTATTAATTGACCTTTAGTGCTGTAACTATAGGGCAGGGTAAGTTGGGTGCTATTTTTAGATCATTCTGACCTTACGCTTGGTCGTTTTAATTATTTGGTTAACTTTTTGAAATATCAATATCACGTTTCAATGCGGAGATTACGGATAATAGAGATCGATCGAGTTTCATTATTAGGGATTTATATTGTGGAAAAATAATGTGTTGGTCATGATGGCAGGAAGTGATGGATAAGTAATTAAGCAATGTTGAGATGGATAGGTTAATTTGTGTTCGTGTGATGTATATCAGAGAGTTTGATAAGTAATGTTATCGGTACTTTTATGTGATAGGTCAGTTAAAGAATAAGCTTGGGATGGTAAATATCTATGAAACTGTGGGGAAAGGAAAATTTTGTGGATTAGACTCGTAAATGCCTTACCATCGAAAAGCAAAGAAGAAAAACACAAATTCTGTATTTTATTCTAAAAAATCATCTTAATAAGAACTGTTATTACAAACAAAATATTCCTGTACATTCTTTCTAAAACATCAATATTCGTGGTCTTGTTTATTTCATATTTTCCACAATATCCATTTCATGGTCTGAAACCGTTGTTCAATGGGCGAGTGACGTTTCATTAATAGTCCGGGCAAGTTCTATATTTCCTGTTATTGACATCCAACACGATTTCGCTTTTAATTCAATTAACCGACGGCGACAAACAACAAATTATCACGAAGCATTTATTGCTTTAAGTTTATTGAAAGCGAGTTTAAACCGAGTATACAAGCGAACCTGAAAATTTAGTCGCATAATTCAAGTCGCTAAAACAACTTAGTAATTACATACACACGTAACTTTATTAACAAAATCACCTTGTCTAAGAACACATACTTGAGAACGGTTTATATATTGTTTCTTTGATTGACAGCTGTAAAATGTGTGTGTACCAAAACTCAGTCAGGCGACACTTGAAATTCGCTCTACTCCCAAAGATAAACGCAGCACAATAATAATGTCAAACGACTTCAAAAGGGTTCATAAGATGTATGCTTTGATGTAGCACTCGACTGTAGGGCGTTAAAAGAGGTCAAAATAAAGACTTGACGACGAATCGAGAAGTTTTCTTTCCCGTGTCGTGAGACGTTATTTTTACAGCGCCCATTGAGGTTACTACTTTAGTTTAATGTTGCAAATATTGCCTCGGAGCTATTTTAAGGTTGCTTTCAATAGCTGTTGTAAAGAAACATAAACACTTGGTGATTCTTTAGTCGCTTTCGACTTGAATGAATACGCTAATATATATAAAAATTGGCACAAAACTGCAAATTGTGCAGAAAAGATTGAGCGTTCCAAACTATTTTTAAACAGTTTTTCCTGAACACAATATGTGTGTTCTTGCCGTAAACAAGCGCAAACTCTTGTTTTTAATACAATAAGAGCTTTCGAAATATCCATTCAAAATAATAAAATATGATATTGTCATAAAGTTACTTAGAACTTAAATCCGAATTGTACAATAGCATAAAGGGAACAAGCCACTAAATAATCACGATGTATATTACAAATTAACTTTGGTTTAACACAAAATATGCATGTAACCAGCTATTTTATTAACATGTTCCAGTCCCACAAACACTCCCATTGTTTTAAATAAAACTTCCGACAAATTACAAAAATGTGGTGTTCGTGTGACAACGTAATATCGTGTTAATAAGTCCATAAACTGTGAAGGTTGTTAGTCTTCATGAAATTACATTTTTTAACGTGCAATTTATATTTATTACTTTTACACACAACAATAGTGATGCATATCTCTTTTCAACACAAAAAGTTACAAGTTATTCGGAAATATTTGCAAACAACATTAGCTTAGTTTCTGATACCTTAGTAGAGTCTCAGATTAATGTTGATTTCCGATAGAGGCCGGTCGATGGCAGGCGGCGAAACGAACAAATCGGACCCAGACGGCGAATGCTCCCACATGAAAGCACTTTGAGAATATCTGCTTCAGTAGCGATAAGATTTAAACTGAGGGAGTATTATCTATGGAAAGCGCAGATAGATCTATCATGGCAAAACAAAAGCAAGTTTTTGGGGCAAAGTGGCAACTTCACATGTTTCCATTCATAGAAAATTCGAAGTGTGGTAGTTTTTCACTCATTTTTTTGTCAGGTACAAGATACCTATACAAAATCAAAAAAGTATATTCTCAAACATATAGGGTTACCAAATACTGTCGATCATAAAAAATACAACTTGTAATAAAATCCGATCAGCTCGAGACAATGACTCGTAAGAAAAACTCTATAAACTAAAGAAAATCTAGAAAAGTAATATCACAGCCGCGAACACAGCCTACGCTAATAAAACTGGAGAACACAGTTACTTATTTACATTTAGATACCGCTACCTATACCCCGCTATGGGCATACAAATGTACCTCATTTTCCTTGAGACTGACGTCTTATCTTGTCAAAATACATATACAGGGTGTCTCAAAACGACCCACTCAAGAAGATACGCGCACGCACGTTCGACGGTGTAAAATAATGGTGCGTTTGATGAAAGTAGGCAGAGAATATTATATTTTTATTCATTTGTTTACGTGGGCGCAAATCGTTTTTGGTAAGATTAAAGTCTGATTACGAGGAAGCTTATAACAGGAACATCAACTGAAGTTATACTTTGTAACAAATTGTAAAAAAAGATACAAAAATCTAAGTGAAATTTAAAACTATTTAAAAACCATTGTCTGAAAGAACTCTATAAAAGTTGTTTTATTCAAATAAAATGTTCAACATAAAATATAATGAGTCACAGCGTAAAAGAAGCATTCAATAACACATTTTTCAACCCTGCCACCCTGTGAACCTCAAGGTGAATGGTTATTTTTCCTGAAACCACATTAACATTTCATGCTGAATACATAATGTAGGCTTATTTCATTTCTACTTAAGGAATTATTATTCTATTGAATGTTATTATTACAGATTGGTAAGATATACCTACTATACGCGTAGAAATGCCTTTATTCCCGCGTATCGTTTTCCAAATACAGTCAACAAAATGAGTTAGTTTATAACACGTTTACCTTAATTGTTAAATTAAATTTAAGAAAATATAGTTTCGTCAACATAGTAGTTATTGCAAATTATTAAAACGTTTTTTGCATTTTACTTTCATTAATTCATTCACCACATCAGCTACCATCATCAAATTAGAATACTTGAAACCCCAATAAATCGTGTACCTTAAATTAAACCAATGTCAATATACCCTTAACTATGCAACTATTCTCATATGCATACGTTTGTTGTCTCACCTACATTGTATCCACGTCCCAAATCGATATTCTTACTAATAACAAACCTTGTTCTACCTTAATCCCTTCGAAGTCCTGAGCCCTAGAGATTAGTACTTATGTAACTGAATTAAACCGACGTAGTTCCTAATGCACTGACGGCCTGAGATTGGCTAACGAGCTAATATTAAACCATGGAGCACACGATAGCTGAGCACATACCATTATGTTCGTGATGTGAATTATCTACCAGGTGACAAACTTGGGAATAATTAGAGGTTAACACTGTTTTTGTTCCTTTTATGGGCCACTCTGACATAACAAATTGATCAAGTAAATAAAAATACCAATATTTTTATTGTTCAAACAATTCTGACAGAGATCCGTATCTGAAATAACACACATGAAACAAAGCAGTATGGAAAGACTCTTTCCATCTTCTATTTTATTATCCCTGAAATATTTACGATTGTTCGTCCATTTCCTTTATTACTGGTAGCGGAAACCCCAGAATTTCGTAAGAGGCGTTAACAAATCCCTCTGTGGAGAGTATTCTGTAAAAATAAATAAATATTATTCGCGGGCACAAAACGCTGGTGACAGCCGGCCATTTAAAGTTTCAACAAAGACGAATTCAACAAAAGCAGGAGAGAAATATCAAACCGACTGAAGATGGCGAAGAATGGGTGCCACGAAAAGTTAGATTTTCCGTGGCAACTTCGGAATTTGCAATGGAAATGTTTGTTAAAGACAAAAACTATAAAGTGCAATATTTTCCTATTTAAAGTTCGTCTGTTAAACTATTAATTTAATAGCGAAGGAAATAATATACTTACAGTCGCACTCAAAGATCGACCGAAGTTGTTTACTTATACTGTCACTTAGTAGAGATATTTCATATAAAACCTCTACTAAGTGACTCTCTAAGTAATCATTAAATGCATTTTAGTGCGTTTATTATTTATTATATGCACCAATGAAACCAGGCATTATCATAAAATGCTTACCATTTTGGTGCTAAACAAAGTAAGGTCTGTAATCATAAAACTTTTAACGCTTATAATAAACACAATATAATAATACCAAAAAGCTAGTGTTCTGTCTATATTGCATCATATCCATCTAAAACTCTAAGCAAATAAATCGATACTAGACCGACTTTATTATCATTATCATTATCATTATTAATTACATAGTATAAATCCAAGTCGCTAATTCTGTCTGTTTGTATGTTTGGCTGCTAACTCCTCCTAAATAAGTTGAGGGATTTTAATGCGGTTTTCACTATCTTATAGGTATTTTTTTCATTTAAATTTGTAAAAGAGAACAATCGGAAAAAGTTTTTTAAAGTTAGCCAAAAATCAATGTTTCGTGAGCAAGTCGGCCAAAATTACACCATTGCGAAGCTAGTTTTAAATAAAAACAAAAATACGTTTATTAAATTCACCTTTTTTAAATTCTTGCATCATTACGATTCAATTTTACTTTACATCGCTTTATAATTACTATCAGTTGTCTATCTATCATATCATTAAGGTTGAACTATTTTTTATTGATTTTTCCTAGGTACCTACTCTAAATTACCCTACTATTAACCTTCTACTGACTAGAGAGGTTATACTTTAAAACTATTATATTTTCTAAAATATAAACAGAAATGCTTGAGTATTTCTTCGTAACCGCTTCACGGCTAATTTGGCACGACAGCTTTTGAGCTAAGCTACAAAAGGTTATTTTTAAAACGAATGACACAAAATGTTGACTGGTTTCTGGTTTTACTTGCAATACCTAACAGTTACTAACTGGAACGTCAGCCTGTTAGTGCAGTCTTATTTGTTTGACCCGAGCAATTATTTTCCAACAAACTCAGCAAATAACAGTCGACGTTCACAATGACAGGCTTCACACACTCACGAAACGCCGACTACCAATTGTAATAGAGCTTAAATGGTGATGTAAATTTTGTACAATATCTCTTACTTGCTGTACCTTGCGTTTTCACTTGCTTTAACTAGAGAAAATGCATTAAAAAGGTTCTTGAGGAACATCCCGCTATGATCAATCAGAGTACACATTGCATTATTTCTTGGTTTTGCAACATTTTCGTTGTACCACCGCGCCCCTTTAAGTCTTGTCGTACCATATATCCTAGCCTTCCTCAAGAAATAGACTTCGCAACAAGAAAATATCCTCTCCAAAACTCTCCAACTTTAAAACATTATTGTAGGTATAAGGATAAATTAATATACCTAAGTATTCAAGGCGTCCCAAGACTACGGTACATAAAGGGAAAGTACCTAAATATCGTAGATAGGATATTTTGATGAATGAAGACTTTATTTTATTTTATAAACTTAGTAATTAAAAATAATTTACCATAGTCTTGGGACGTCCTGTTGAAATCGAACTGTTGTGCAGGTTCTGGCCAGGTGACGGAACTCGACGTGCAGCTGTCGGCGCCCAGCTGGGTGGCGCGCGGGGGGTCGGCCTCGCTGCGCTGCCTGCACCAGGTGCCGCCGCAGCTGCTGTACAAGGTGGAGTTCCTCAGGGCTGGCTCCAAGATACTGCAGTACGTGCGGGAGAGGATACCGCCTTTCACCAACTACACGTTCCCGGGGGGAAAACTTAATGTAAGGATTATGTATCTAGTTGTTTTTTTTTTCTACCAACGCACTGAGTTTTATGAGCAACCAGTGTCTACGACGCTTATATTTGTGTATGTTTTTTCTACCGGTGCACAGCATTTTATTAGTGGCCTATTAATTTAGCTTAACTATGGGGGATGCCCGAGGCTTAGATTGCATTGGTACCAGCGCTTTGCCAGAAGAACTGAGAAGTAGAATGATTGCTCACAGTCACTTATACTTAAGCTTCTAGTAAATAGCAATCTTATGGCAAATGGAAAAACTGCTGTCTTATCTTATAGTTTAAATACTATTACTACAGATATATTTGTTTTTTCTTTAACTTCTTCATTGTAGCTTCACGTAAAGCAGCAGAATCTTAAAATTTTCTATTAGTTAAACAGTAAAATTGTGAGCATAAACGAAAAACCACAACAAATAAGCGAATTACCCAAGAGGCATAAAGTAACGCTCGTAATTCTTGTAACACCAAAGTGTGGATTATACAAAACATTATTAAAGATATTAAGAACAGCAATAAAGCACAACTTTGCTAAAAGGATATCGTCCCGTGTGTAATCAAATAGCCTACTTAAGATATTTTTTTATAACTTTTCCTTTACTTATGGTTTTACGTGGTCATATTTCTGCTGAACGTGGGCGTTGGCAATTTAATCTTCTAAACAGCTTTGCTGTGAAATACCTTAGGTACTATCACTAACTTTTATTGATCAAATAGTAGTAAACAACTTTAGACTTATCCATGCCAATCTGGTAAGTCTTGAGATCCACTCTCTTCGATCAAGTATCAGTATCTCGTTAATTAAAGTCCACGAAGACCTTACCAATTATTTTAGTTGGTCTGACCCCTCGAACGCCGATGCAACACATTTAATATGACCTAGATCTTTCAGATCAGTGCATGTTCCGTGGGACACACGATATAGTTTTTCCAATTCCAGTATCAATAATTTTGTATAGGTAATAGCTTCCAATAAAACTGCCCGGATTCATTCATAGGTCCAAAACACGCATGGACGAGATGAAAAAGAATGATTTAATATTTGAATAAACATGAGGTGTGCGAAAATGATTTCATGAAGGTTTTTTTATGTACGATTCAATATTCGTCCCGCGTTTTGGTTCCCGGTTGTAAAAAGTTTGGCATCAAAAACAGTTGGTGTAAAATTGAATTGTTGTGTGATTTTATTTGCGGGTTAAATTATTGTTATTAGAGATGCAAGTTTTGTCCCTATGGTGAGCCAAGTAGTGCATATTAACAATTTCGTGTTCCAACGCTGGGGAATTAATTAAAACTATCCATTATCCAACAGCAAGCTACTGTGTAGGTACTAAATGAAATAACTGAGGCAATAACGACGTCTTAATTACAAATGTCTCAAAGGACTTCGGGTTGCTGAGTACGAATTGCAATTGAATTGTCTCTGCCTGTGACCTTTGTTCTGTAGGTTTATTTAAACGTTTCATGTAATTTTAAATGAAATTGATAGTTTTGTCATTATCGTTAAAAGTTCTATTTTTAATATCTTTATATATTTATTATCAAATGTTAGTGAAAATAAAACTGTTAAGATCTCCATCGCAAACTCTCTTGTTTTGAGAAACCTTTTCATTTAAGAAGGTAAAGGTACAATCTACAAAATTGCTGGACTATCATTAAATATCCTTACAGAACCAAACTAAAACCACTACAGAATCGTCTCTATCGTTGTCTATTGATGCAGATGTCGTTAGTGACAGATAACTCTATCACTATCGATAACCTGGATCCATCAGCGTCGGGGCTGTACTGGTGCGAGGTGTCCCTGGAGACGCCCATCTTCACGGCCTCGTCGCCGACGCACCAGCTCACTGTTGTATGTGAGTAGAACACCCTACAATTATGTAACGAATGTAGTGTTTGGATATAAATGATGAATTAGTTTTACGTCATGCGGTTTTAATAGGAATGAGGTAAAGTACCACGTGTGATTCTGGGAAAAAACTATCTTTGCACCAAATTTCATCCAACACTGAGTAGTTTTCGCGTGAAAATATACGCACATATACTACTCATAAACTTTTGCATTTAAAATAAAAAAAATATTTGCTCTTTTTATTTGAAGAATTTAAAATTGAAAAAATAAAAAAAAGCTTTTTACGTGTCATTGTAATAAAAACTAATTCGGCTTTTACATTGTATGGTCGGAGTATTTTTTTTTAATTTCCGGAATTAATCCAAAGTCTTCAAAGGTTCTTCATGAAAAGCGCAAAATAAACCTTTGATCGTGTTCTTTTATTTTACACTCTTGAAAAATATTTTTGTTTTGTTATCTTTTGTTAAAAAGAGAGCGGCAACAAATATAATAAAGAAGGTAAAACAGAGAGGAAAGAGTTCTTATATATTTTAATATGGCAGACATAGTCAACTAAACTGTAGGACAAATGCTTAAAGGCCTGTAGAATCGGATACCATCATAAGTTTTAATCGATCAACTTAAATCGAAATAGCTTAAAACTCATTGGCTAGTATACTTCTTAAAAAATTCCCCACCCTTCAGTCCTATACCAGTAACATTTTAAATTTAGATTCTCAAAAACACCCGCCAATCATAACGTTCGGCAAGCCGGACGTGGTGGTGGGGGGCATGCTGCGCGCGAACTGCACCAGCGCCCCCGCTGCGCCCGCGCCGAAACTCATATGGTACATCGACAACGAAAAGGTAAGAAAATTTATTTTGTGAGTATGAAAAAATGGTAAAGGGTTCAAGCTTTAGTATATTTGATATATCTGTTAAGGCTAATAGGTACCCGAAGAGCGGCTACACCTAGTTTTAGCCGGTTAGAAGTGTTTTTAATATGGAAAACTATAAAAAAAAAATTATACCTATGTACCTTTATAAAATCTGGCTTCAATCATGAGTTGACTCCTTTTTCTGGGTGGTATCAAAAAAGTAACCTAACTAACCTAACCTTTTGATGTTCTAACCGGCTAAAACTAGGTAAAGCCGCACTTCGGGTATTAGGCGTAACATATCAACCAGGTTAATCTGATTAACTTGGTATAAGACTGTTTACTTCAAAGGGTTCACTCTCAAATGTCCATCTGAATATTATTTTTGTTGTGTAGTAGTAGTATCACTCAAAAAATATGTAACAGGGCATGGATAAGCATTCCTGACCTGAGTGAAAAAAATGTTAACAGCGTTAAGGGTGTTATCTAAGACTATAATATTCGTGGAGCTCTTGCCTTAAAGTGGTCTGTAACAATTTTGGTTTCGCCGTCGGCAAAGTTAGAGACACAGTGCCGTTTTCCCTAAAATAAAAAAAGAATGCAGCCAAGACTCTATTTTCAAATAAAAGACATGCATTGGATAGAAGTTCATAAATCACAGTGCCACAGTAACTAGCTCCTTCAGAAAACTTCAATATCTGCCACATTGCGAGAAAGAAGAACTCTTCTGACTCGAGACTTTATTCGTCGGTTTCCGACAAAACTGGGTTTATTTCCTACGCCAGATGTTGTCCAATTAACTGACAAGCTGAAACAGATTAATTTAAACCTTGTTTCAAGCATCATAAGTTATTTTAAAGCAAAACTTTTCTAATTTAACTTGGTTAGCCGGAAATCTATTTTATCTACAGTGCACGTGATAATAAAAAGATTTTTGGAATTTGTATTACGAAATTCGATATTAACAGAAGTTGAAAAACATTTAACATTTTCTCTGCATAATACGGAAGCTTCCGTTTGCATCTATCATGATAGAAATCAGGAAAAGAGCTTCCAGTGAACAAACTTATTTAGATTGAAACAGGAATAACTTAAAAGTAAGAAGAATATAAGGACTTTCATTTAAATGTGTTTTTGTTATTTCAAAAATACAAAGACAATAAAATCACAACAATACAGTCATGTTAAGTCACTGTATTAAGAAACATAGTTTAAGTTAATATACCTATTACATAAAAATATGCCTTTACTTTACAATAAATTTAGAGAGTATTGAATCAGAGCTATAATTATCTTTAGTAACAATTTCAACACAACAGTCAAAGCCAAGTTAGGCTTTGTAATACACAACTTGTTAGTGCACTCACAGTCTTGCTTCCCCCAAGTTGGGTGTCTATACCGTTCAAACTCAAACGAGAGAAAACTTACTGTCTTCGCCTATCTTAATGAGTTAGTTAGTTACCTTCATTTGATACAATTTATTTTTATTTTTATTTATTGGATTTAAACTAGTTGCGATATTTCATTAACTATTCACTAAAAGTAAGTGCTTTCGTAAATGGTCGTAATAGCTCTGAAAGCGAAATTTTTGCGTCGGTGTCACAAATGCAATATAGCTGGCGGCCAACACCGGCTTATTGCATTCTACGTGGTAATTAAAATGGCAGGAATTAAAAAATAAATGCACAGTAATAATATAAAATGTTCCTGAGTCTGTAACTTGTAGCTATAAAATGATGGACATATTTCATTGTTTTTATTTATTGTAGGTATGTTATGAAATTGATGAAGTCTGATGTATGTAACAGCACTTTTATATTAGATTTTCAATTAGTGACATTATTATATCACTACTGCACATATAGGTAACCTAAAAAAACCACCCCAGTAAAAACACCTACAATGTTTTTCTAAAAGCCCCACCGCTATTGAGTACTCCACTGAAACCAGTCAATTTGTACAGCCCCTACCATTTTCCACGAGCAAACTCTCTAAAGATTTCCACTTATTTCATTTCATAAGCGACACACGTTCTTCAATTGTTTCCCTAGTGCAGCTCCACACTGGAAAGTACTCAAGTGAAGAGTGACACAGGATTTGAACAGAAAAATGGACATGGAAGGTTTAGGAACCGAGAAATAGTGTTCCGCTGAAACCTACTTTAAAATGTGGTTTTAAGTTGTGGCGTATACAATTTTCAGGATATTTTGAAACCGTATTTTAAGTACTGCCGTGTGCTTATACGGTTGAAACTCTATTACATCCCATCAGGGACGGATTAACTACGTAACAACCAAATAAGTTTAGAAGCCGCGTAGTGCCTGAGGTTCAGTGATTAGCAAGGGTTGTTATGTTATTAGATACATACCTTGTAATTATATAAGATACGCTTTACGAACACAGACCTTAAATAGGTAGTAATAGAGGCGTAATTCATGAATATAATATATGTAATATTTAAACTTAAAAAGGATAAGTTCCGTAACGGGCTTACTACTTGCACTAGACTGTTTTTATTTTGTCATAATACCTACGTTTTTTGATGTAGTTTTTTACGAAACTTCAGAATTTTTTATTGAAAAAGCTATTTTTGCCGTAGCCTACGATTAAAATACGTGATTTGAAGTCAGTTAGCACAAACAAACCTACGATATAACTCCTCTTAGGGCGCCCTATTAGAAAGCAGTTTACTTTAACACACAATAATCTTGGCTATGTTCAAACTAATTTGCTATAATTGTACATAATCAACAACTTGGAACATCATTCGCAGGTAACCGAAGAATCTGTAAAATATTTCTCATACCGAGTCTCAAGCCTGACTCGAACCAAGGGTGGTGGTGGCTATCGACACACCAGGAAGCACCAGCACAGATACATAGCTCCGGAGTTCAATGTTACCAACAAGTACTGGTCCTTAGTAACGGAGACCACGACTCCGCCGCCAGCGAATATGAGCAAACACAGCAAATGCACGCTGCGGGACGGGCAGAGCGAGGAAATGGCCAAGGTAAGAAGGCGATTTAAAATAAATACGAGTAAATGTAACCTTTTTTTAGAGATATTTGTTCTAAATATGTAGTTACGACTCACCTTAACCGAAATGAAAAATTTAATCTTAATCCACAGGATTGTCCAAAACCTTTTTACTAAATGTGTGACAGTTCATCACACTTGCCTATTATGGAATTGTTCTACATTACACACTTTTGAACTTAAACAAATAAACGATCATCAGTTTTTTTCAAAATTAATGTTCTATAAAAAAGAGTTTTTCGAACTTTATTTCGATAAAAGATACAAGAGCGAAAGCGTGCGCCGACGGTGCCCCCCATCTCCCTATGGGTGTCTATAGCGGAATTACGGGTACCTGCGCATGGGCAGCTCCAGCTGACCTGCACCTCGACCATACCAGACGAAGTGGGGCCGGGGGAGCGGTTCGCTGACGTCAAGAAACAAACTGTCACTGGTAAGTTAGCAGCTATAGGTACAAGATTTTTCATTCATGAATCGAATACGCTCTCTACAGTAGCGCAGAGTAGACTTCGGATACAAAAATGGAAAAGATTTTGGTATTTAAAATAAAAGAATGGAAAGACTATTACAAGCTTGCTATTGTAACAGTACCTATATCAGCGCAGATAGTTGAGTTAAGTCACCTTTATAAGTACTCATAGAAAAATATGAAAGGCACAAACAAAAAATAAAAAAAACAATTACATTTCTCTAAGACAATATTTAATGTAATTTGGAGCCACGCTTTTCTTAGATTACCACGAATATTTAAGTTAAGTGCTCACTCTATTTTAATAATTACGTGACTGTACTTACAGTAGCTTTTGTTATGAACATTTTATTTAGCTAGTCTTCATTTTAAATTAAGAACCTCTGCGCTGAAAGTACTGCCCGGCGTAATTAACACAATTAGCTGTTGATTTGCGACTGCACAAACCACAGAAGGAAAGATGTTCGTTACGTTGTCACGAACAAAGCATTCTCTCTCATTCAAATACACCTACCACAACAACAAAGAATGTAATTTTAATCTTTGTAATTCTGTGCAAAAATGAAACCTCAAAAGTCCTGCGTACAGAATTAGTATCTACCCTCAAAATCGACCTTTTCCCAACAGTTGCGGTGAACGAACTAAGCCTGAAAAAGCCACATTCAGAGACAAGTCAAGCAAACGAATCACCCCGGGAAAATTACCATTCATTCTGGCTCTTTACTTACACCATTTCCTTGGGATTCCTATTCAATTAAATTGAATAATCCTATCCAATTAAATTGGATCACCATCCCGCTAATTAAACATTCGCCGACGTTTTTATAACAGATCGAGATAATAACTTCAAAGGAATAAGGGCGTGTCCTTTTCATTGTCAAATAAATTAAGACTGTTTCGTTTAATATATTTACTGATGTTCAATTTTAAATAAAATATCTAATAGCCCGAGTTAATTATGTAATTAGAGTTAATTTCTCGTCTCACTTTTCAAGGTATATGAGAGGTTGTTAATTTTACCCTATTTAATGTTTGAGATGTTTATAATTCTAAAATATAATATTTTAGTACTGTGTTCATAGTTTAAGTATTTGAGCAAGTCCTTTGTAATGAATATCCCAAGGCTACAGTCTTTTATAAATAGAAACTATGTAAATAAATTCAAAAATACTATATTCAATATTATTCATTTGTTGTGAGCTTTTTATGTCAATTAAAGTCCTATCTCTACATACTACAGGGTTTCCACAAATAATATTTTCATAAAAGAACTTTATTTTTATCTATGACAAAACTTTGCTTTACATGTCTTTAATCTCGATAAACTTGTGAAAGTGTTTATTTAATTTATTTTCTCTGAATAAGATGTTATCTAAAGGTTATATCGTGAAAACAATCAGCGGAGATATCTGATTACCTTGAAATAGAGACCCTGTGAAGATTAAAATGAAAACCTTGGAAATATCGATAACAAAAACATCTTCGGTAATACAAACCCATGGTACAGGGTCTTCAAAAATATTACCACTACGACTATGTAGTATTCTTTATTAGTTTAGATTGTTTTCTGGCTTTTAGCAAACTTTAAATAAATGTTAGCTACGTAGGTGATTTCAAAGTGAGAATGTATTTTGAGAAATTACAATAAATTGTGTACTGTGTATTTCAACAAAATATTTTCGATATTATTAGTGTTATGCTGTGAATACAGTGTTTAAATAGTGTAATTGCCGGAGAAGATTGGAATTCATGTACTTAGCGCTATTGTTATGGGAGTTCTCGAAACTTCTATTAGTTTTCCACGGAAAATTTGCATGGGACGTTGCACAGGCTGGCGTGAAGCAAAAATTAAGTGCTAAGTCGATGAATTTCGTATCTATTCGGTGTAAAATGTCTTCCCGCAGCTCTATACACTGACTATTGTAGAAAATTTATTTATTAGGCTAATCAAATGTGATAAGTTAAGAGATTGTGTAAGCGAAATATATTTAAAAATAAATCTATGTGCTATTGTATTATAGAAATTATTTATTATTGTTTTTTAGAATAGTAAATAGAACTGTAAAAGCATGGAAACGTAACGTTTATAGATGCCATCAGTTGCTATTGAAAATGTATAAAAGGAATAATAAAATATTTTCGTTCGAAAAGATTTGGCATGAGAAAGCATAAATGAGCATCTAAAGGCTACGGTTATGTGACACCCAGTACGTGATGTGAATGAAAGGTGAGCATTTAGCTTCCGTGGGAGGAAAACAAAAGAAAAATCAGTATATTTACTTAGTTATTTGGTTCTAAACAAAACCTTAACATGCCTAGAAATATAATAATTTGTCGCTGATTGGTACTAATTACTTAATCCTTACTAATAATTGTCAAAGCCATTTCAACATCAAATGCTGGCATCCTTAACTTTGTATTTTGTTCTTTGGCCATTAAAAATGTGTACGATTAAAATAAAAGGCTTAATCAATTTAACGAGACATTTTATTTGATTCCCCAGCAAATGCCAGCGATAAACCAAATACCGAAAAGCAGATTTATTCGTAAAACAAATCGCAAGCAAGTTAATCGTTATAATTAATTTGATTGTTGGTACATTGTTTATTTCGTTTCATTTGGGGACCACCTCAATTGTTTTTGGGACAAAAAGGGTAAAATTCACTGGTAAAATCATAGCTTCATTTTCGCACATTGTGTAGGTTTTTGTGAATTTTTGGTTGAAAAACCGAGGTCGGACGAAATAAACAATCTGTAATTATCTCGGCAACATTTTCCTGTCGAAAAATATTCTGATACTACTTTCAGCAGGCTTTATATTTGTAGTCAAAATAAACTTTTTTGGTACACATGAAAGAAATTGCTGCCATATATCGTGGTGTTAGCATTAAACGGTCTATAAAACTTAGGACTAAGCCAATTTCCTAAGCCACCTGAATGCGTGTTAGTCAGGCATTAGCCATCCGTTGCTTGTTAACGACCAACGATCACTACTTCCATAGTTTTTCCTATTTCCAGACTTTTCCATTTAATGTTTTTATGTAAATTTTAAGTCACTGTATCGTGTTGACTTTAAGATTTATACTGCAATTCAAGTTTATTCAAAACAATTTAATTACATCACTGGAATCATAAACTTTTTATGTTTATTGACCAAATAATTACGGTTAGGATTACGGTATTAGCTTCGGTGAAACTGGAGTTTTCTATTGATATTTATGTGTACGAATAGGCAGGTTAAGGAAAATTCAATACATATCTACAATATGGCTTAGTTCTACGTCGATAAGGTAGGCTTTAAGCTTTGTGAGCGAACGAGTCGAAGCGACATTTTTGCAACATCTAGATCCGACATTGTTTGACCTTTTTCTCTTTTCCATCCAGTATTCTATTGTAGATATTTCCAAATATCTACCTAGGAGCGTCTAAAACTTCTTTCAATAAGTCACTACAGATCCGTATTCTTCACACAATATATACGGAGGCATTTTCTACCGACAATAACATGAATAATTCACAAGTATCTCACTGACTCGTTACGCTTATAATTCGATGTGGGCCAAAATAATATTACTTGCTTGCTTCTCATTCGTATGCGGATAAATTTTATTATTTTGCTATGGGAACGAAATCGAGTTACAGCGAAAAAACGGTAAGGAAAGCGGATAAATTGAAAATGATTTTGTAACGAACTCGAAGACGGTGATTTTACTCGCTGACGATGTAATGGAAAAAGATTTATGTAAGTATGTGTTATGTGGTGCGTGACGTGGGTTTTGCAACTCATTAGTTAATTTTGGTTATTAGTTACATATTTTTATAAAGCAATTATTTTGTCAAATTACAATATGTATAGCTGCATGTGACAGCAAGTAAAAGGGTGTAAATAATGTGTGTAGTAAGACCAAGACACAAGAACTACTAATATAAGTTAAAATCGAAAAAAAATCAAGTCAAAGAAAAATTGTACCAGTCGCTCCAAGTTAAACGGTGTCTTTTGCAAAAATAAAATAAAAAATATCTTATTGCGCTAAAGAATTCTTCCGTCTCAAGTGAAATCCGTTACGGGAATGAAAAACAAACAACAATCGTTATAGACAAAAGGCAACTTAAAGAATAAACTCCACTGCAGGTGCTTTAAAGTCACTGGAATTTAAACACGCTTATAATTTCCTGGCTCTGAATATTAAAAAGTTTAACTTTTTCTCATAAACAATTGGGGCTTCCATGAGCTGAAATTGAAATTGTTGGAGAAGGCAACGTAAATATTTAATGCTTTATCGCTGCTCCCTAAGTAACTTGTGCTTAATTGCGTATCGTCAATACAAATTTTTTCATGCGTATAAAAATATCTACCACATTCGCTTGTTTATTCACGGTGACAGATTTTCAATTTAATGAAGTATAGGTATTAATTGAAAATCTGTCACCGTGAATATTAAATTAGTAAGTAATTTCATATTATAATATGTCACTTACTAATAGTTAGTTTATAAGCAAAGTCGCCATGTGTGTCTGTTTGTCCTATTAACTACTCCTTCTTAACTACGTAACGGATTTACAGTTTTAGTTATTGTTAAGGTGATTGTTTCAATCATAAAGAAATGTAAGTGAAGGACTTCAAGAAAACATTATTTTACTTGGCCTAACATCAATGTTTATTTAATCCCAGGGCGGGTCACTAGTTTCAAAATATAGATTTTTAGTCTTATAGTAGGTTGTATATAATGCGTGTTATCTATGTGACTGAGAATAGTGTGCCGCTGTTGACCTAAAAACCTAGGTCTTAAGTTTATGTTGCCTACTTACTTGAGGGGGATTGAAGAGGGCGGGGGGGCGTCCAGAGCGCCTGATGAAATTCACTAACTGAACATCTGTTACCTGGCCCCTTCAAGAAACACACTGTTTATTGTAATATCCTTATATATTCAAGATAATATTTTTAAATGAATATACCGTAATATAAGGGGTGTGAAAAAACTGCTTCCGAAAACCAAAACTACGCATTGCTGGAGGGGTACTGGTTACGTTTTGACCAAAAAATTTTTTTACGTAATTGTACAAAATTGCATTTAGATTATCAGATTTTAAGATTATTTCTCAAATTAAATAGTGTTAATTTAATTTGCAATGTAAATAATCGCACCTGAACCAACAGCTGATGTGTGAGCGATGATTTCAAGCGGCGAATATGACTTTTCAATCCTTAATAACTTTTTTAAATTGACTTTTTTGTATACTGTTAGTAAATTTAGTTACTATTGAGGCTCAAGAATACATGGTTTCAGGCTTTGAAAAGTGGTCTTACACCCGTTATGAGATGCCAGTGAAAAAAAAAAATGACCACCAGCTTCGTTTTAGGAAATTCTTCGTTAACAGGAATATTTCAGCTGAACAAAACGCTGAGTGGTGAAAAATCAAATTTATATTCTTTCCATGAAATTTGTATACGTTTTTTAACGAGCAATAAACTGGGTCATGGCATATTAGATATGAGACTTCTTTTCTACTAGTAGGGACCCTCGACTTGATCTGTGATAAAAGTGTTTTTCACGAGGGAAAGAGACTTTTTCCCACGGTAAAAAGTAATTCCTATTTTTATCCCAGGCTATTGAACTATGTATTTTCCAAAATTCATTAAATCGGTTCATTTATATTTAAGTAAGTATTTTTAGGTATATAACTTGAGAATAATCTAAATTAGATTTCCAGTAATTCCAAATTTATCATCCTACTTCCTACTAATATTACAAACGTGAAAGTTTGTGAGTAGGTATGGATGGATATATGGATGTTTGTTACTCTTTCACGTAAAAATAACTGTATGGATTTCGATGAAACTTTACAGTAATATAGGTTATACATCAGAATAACATATAGGGTACTTTTTAGAAATAAATAATTTAGAAGTAAATAAATTCGAAGAAATAACTTAGATAAACAATATAAACCTAACATTTTAATAGATTTTAAGTAAAAAATGAAAATTTACTGGAAATAAAAAGGCTTTTTTATTTTATTTTATTAATTTATTTTATAAATAGGTGTACAATTACTAGTGTAGGTATAACTTGAGCAGATATTTTTTTATATACTTAAATAATTTTAACGTACAAAAAGATATAATTCTTTAAAGTTTTTTTTGATTGAAAAGCGATTATTTATATATTAAAAATTAACAAACTTAATAGGTACAAAAAACGTTTAAGGCACAATACAGAAAGTTTCGTCTACCATTGTATTTTCTTCTACATAATATTTGCAATGTTATTCCTATATACCTATTTGTTGGTTTCGATCACAAATTGTAATTTGATCCTAATGAAATCAGTCCATTGTGGATTCAATTCAAAGTCAATTTAAAGAAGGTAGGTTTAAATACACTCATTGTATTTAATCGCTTTTATAGAAAATTCGGTCTGCGAAAAGGTTGTTCAATAAAGAAAACGGCGAAGTAAGTTAAATATTGCCGTCTTGAAAATGTTTTTAATTGAGATTTCTAAAGTTAAGGATGTTGGTATGACTTAGTTTTTTACAGACCAGAAATAGTTTAAACGGTGAACACTTATACTTATGACCAAATAAAAACGTATATTTTAAGATATTAATAAATATTCGAAAGAAGACGATGTCTTTAAAAACTGACACTAAGTATTAAAGGTGACTCTTAAAATACCTTTAGGTAGTAGGTATTTCAGAACCTAAGTACAAGTAAGTAATCGCCATTATTAGAATTTTATACTAAACTAAGGGCTAGTCTTTCAATTGTCAGATAAATTCTATTCGAAGAAGTTGGTTATCTTTTCCCGTCAAATCAACAGTAGTCATATTTTTGAAGTGGAAATAAAAACATAGTACATATCAGTTGAATAGAGTTTATCTGGCAATTGAAAAAATATCCCTTAGTTACGTTTAGTGTACTCTCACCCTTCTGTCAGAGTTTCAACCAAAGTGAGACCGAAACGCGGCAGTAAAACGCAATGTGCGCGATATCCAACCGAGAAAAGAGGAACCGAAATAGCGATGGAAACTGAGACATGTACCAGTTGCTACAAACGGAAGCATCGGAGAGCATTTTTATGTCGAGTTAAGTGTAAAAAGAAATAATATTAAAGATATACTACTGGTATTAGTGGTAGAAGTAGAGGAAGGCGAGTATGTCTTTGGTTAGTTTTAACGCGCTTATGTCCAAAACTGTTAGGAGGAAATTGAATATTATGTCAGAATTTTATAGCCCATTTCCTTCGCACAAGCTCGAATTATAAATGTCGACTAAGAATACTACCAAATACAGTTTTGAGTTTTGTTTTTTTGTTAGATGGAAAGGGTAAAACAGCATATAGTTGTAGGTACATACAAATAGTTTAAAAGTTCGGAAAACGAGACCAGAGACTCGTTGAGAGGAAAGTCAAGTGTGTCAAAGCTAACAACGTTTTAGTAAAAGCTATTACTACAAATCTTAATTTCTTATAAGGTATTTTTGGTACTCGCGTCTTCGTCTGCGTGGACTCAATTTTCGATTTTGCTTCCAGGTTTCTCCCCGCATAAAATTAAATAAGTAAGGATAATTTTTTTATTGACATTTTAAGTCAATTACATACTTGTACATTCATTTTCGGATCTTTTCCCTGTGGTGCAGCACCACGATCGCTCTGCTCACTGAACCTGCAAATAGTGGTTATATCATTAACCTAACTTGCTCATAGTGAACCTAATTTTCTTCCCCTAATTGAGGTAATTGTACACGTTTTCAGTTTCGAAAGTTCACATTTGCGGTCAGGTTTTTATACTCTTAAGCACGGGAAAACTTTTAGTACGTACTGTTCAGCAAGTTTGAAGCTGAATCCTTCATTAATACAATACCTAATCTATGCTTTATTTCGTTCAGTGTAAGTACTCTGGAAGAATCGCTGATATTATACCTATAAGGGATAACATTGATACCATTTTAGCTCGTAACGAACTTCAGATTCCTATAACCCCGAACAAAATAAATAATTTTCTGGGTACCATCGCTTTGATGACCTTAAACTATTGACAGATACCGACGTGTAATTTTGTTATCAAAGTCGTTCATCGACTCGTGTGCGATGTACTGTGTGGGCCTAAACTAAGCAGAGCTTAGTGAGCTGTGGTACTACAGGTACCACACAATGGACTAGAGGTGTATTGTTTCCTTTTATTTGGCTGTTTCATAACAAGTAGTTAATATCTTTTAGAAACTTTTGCAGCAGGATTTATATGTAAGATGGTTTTCGACTGCAAAACCTCCATTTGGTTGTACTCGGCGCCAGCAATTATACCGTCTATACCTGTCCACTTACTGGAACAGTGGTATCATCGTAAGTATTTAAACATAACCCTGCCAAATTGCAACAATTTGATCCTAATACGAACGAACACATGAAAACAAATAAGAGTTAACCAAATAAAAAAACACGTGTCAATTACCTACCACGAGTCGATTTAAATGTTCGAATTTCGCTCATATCGACATATTTTCATTTGAGTATAAACGGTAATAGACGCCATTCATACAAACCGTTACTTATCTAAACTGTTAACGACGTCGCTTAAATGTGAAATCAATTTTCATGAGTGAAAGAAGATTGTCGGTGGCGGTCCCGGGAGCCCGCGGGGGGCAGGCGGGTGCAGGGGGGACGGGGGGCTTACAGAGGCTGCTCGTTCATCATTTTATGACTAT
Source organism: Emmelina monodactyla (assembly GCA_916618145.1). NCBI lineage: Eukaryota > Metazoa > Arthropoda > Insecta > Lepidoptera > Pterophoridae > Emmelina > Emmelina monodactyla. The sequence goes on from OU745300.1 coordinate 4,176,185, forward strand.
CATTTACCTAGAATACTTCGAAAAACCACTCAGGAATGCACTTAAGAGAAGTTTCGTTACCTTTATATTTTCGGTGCCTTGGAATGGTATGTTGCATAAGAATAATTGATAAGGTTCTATGATTTTTTGATTTTGATATAAAGTGGGTGTAAAAGGGGGTGAAAAGTTTTAAAACTTTAATAAGCTTTTATCAGGTCCCACATTTAACTTACTGAGAATTACTCGAAAAAATCGTACGCATTATTATAAAATGTTTTGTTACTTTTAAAACCATGTATTTATTAACTTCATTGAACGGTCTAAATTCATTTGTTCTATCAGTGAACGTCTTATATTCAGAAATAAGTCAATTTTCAATTCGTTTCCGAAGCCTAGCGGCTATCCCGTTGGGGATTGCGTCAAAGAATTTTCAAGTAACTCCGTTTACAATAAAATACAAGCACCTTATGGGATTTTAAAATATATTAAAAAAAATATGGTACTGTTCTATTTCGTCCAGTAATTGCAAATTTAATAACTACCTACTATGTATATTTTTATAATATAGAGTGGTTTGGATATTTATATAGAAAAAGGAATAAAATTTCACGATTTCGAAAACAAATTTTAAAATCTTTATTCAGAAAGACAGACAAACCAAAAAAAAAATACTCATTAATGGGTCTAGTTATACCTTTTGCTACTTATTTTTTTTATATTTTCAATGTATAGAATTTACACTACTACAGATTTATTATAGGTACCTATAGAATATACCAAAACGAAAAAAGATACCAAATTATTTATTCAGTTTTCTCTCAATTAAAGTTGTATTTAAACTTGTCCCATCGCAAAATACCACGATAAACATTATTAAACGAAAAGGCGAAACTTTATGAAAAAGAAAATGAGAGAAAAAATAAATAAAACGCATTACATTCTGTTTAAAAAAGCCTTTTGAGGAAAATACCCGACGCCTACACTAGCTATGGGAGATTTTAATAAAATGTAAATAGCACATAAAATCCGCCTGTAGGGTGTTTTATTTCGGTTTCAACAGAAAACAGAGTATGTATAAAGTATAAACCTGTTGAATTTATTACCCTCTTATTTTTATAATTTACTTTGATGTCTAACCGCGAGCTTCTTTCTTAATAATATCAGCAGATTCTTTATAATATGGTACATATAAACAGCCGACATTTTATTAAAACAATGAAAACAGAAAGAAGACCAATTACACAGTTGTAAAAATCACACAAATAACAGTCGTCATAAATCCACCTAAATCAATAAAAAGGCTATTACAGTTCAGAACAAAGATTTACAGCACCAATGTAGAAGGCGGATCCACTTCAAACTAGATCGTAACTCTTCAAACTCCGATGGAAACCTCTAGGAGGCTCCAAACAAACGGATCCGAATGCAGCACTTAATGGAACAAATTTGTGAAGCTGCTAATAAACTTCCCAAATCAGCATCGGCTGCAAGCGTCTTAACCCTCGAAGATACGTTCTGGGTCCGATTCTGGGTCCGAGTCCGAATAAAAGCTGTTTCCTTAAAAAGTAGAAAATAAAAATATCTGAAATGAAGAAGTGAGAAATAATTAGTTTGTAACATTATAAGCAATTGATTAAGTTTTCTGTTATTGTAAACTAAGCGTTGCCATAATTTCGTTCTCTCCAGAGAAAGTTGTACATAGAAGTAGGTTTGCTTTACACTAAACAAATTTCGTGAAAAGCTAGGAAGATACTACCTGAATTGACGCCTTATTTATAAATACATGTTTTTTATTACATACCAATAGTAGCACCATTTCTTAAACGTACGTTATTTTCAATCGAGACTAATAAATATTATCAGCTTAGGTCTATACGACCCAGCATGATACTGTAAAGGTTAACTATTCCAAAGTTTCTGGAAAATTTAGTCTGCCCAATGAAACGTTGACTCAAGTTTTGCGAAATACAAGTTTCGCAATTAATGCCATTTCATTAACACTAAAGCTAGTTAATTTTCGTAAATATCAAATCTATTTCAGTTTAGCTGAAGGCAAATTACGACCTTTTTGAAAATAATACTTTGGGTAAAAGATATTTCGCAACACGAGACTGCGTAACTGGAAATCTGATATATTTTTAAATCAGCATCTCGGAATTACTATATTACGAATTATTTTAGAAATACTTTTTTGAGGTATTATTTTATTTTACATTAGAATACTTAGAGTTTTGTAAACTTAAAATTTATATTACAGTAAAGATGGCCGATCACAAGTTTTCACTGCCAAGCATCAAATTAATTAGTATTTCTTGAATTACCTCCCTTGCCCAGTTTTGATTATATGTTTAATATTACAACGGTTACCAGGCATAAGGCGGATCGCAAATAAACAAAATTGCGTAATGAACAAAATTAAGTTTCTTATGCGGAACTTAAGAGAGTTTCCAAAATCTATATCGCATCCGAAACATGTTGGTAACTCTGTTGGCAATAATATGGAATAGTTACTACATCAAAAAATATATATAAAATATTCGCCTGCAAGATTCGCTATGATGTTAGCGGGCAATCTGGAGAGATTTCTTCATATAAGGACGCAGTAGCGACTGTTGCCTTTAGATACTTCAGATGTTAAGTCTCGGTCCCATTAATTTTCTGCCTCTTCTTCTTCTCTTTTTAAAGCGTCGTTAGGCTTAACTGGAAATTTTTGCACATTTTATATTTACATAATTACCATAATTCAAAAATTGACCAAGCTAGAACCTATAATAGAATTATTTCTTGCGTATCAAATAAAACCATTCAAATTTACCTCATATTAGATGAGCAAAACTGCATTAACTATGAAAGTTCTCCAATTTATATTCATGAATTGAATATTTTAAAGCTGAAACATTGCAACTGTTGAATGTGGGTAAATAAATATGCATACAATCAGTGACTGAGTGTGTTGAGCCGAAAATGTTTCACATTAACATCGCTTACTACACCATTTTGGTTTACTCATATAGCCCAAATCAAAAGCGATTCAGGTAATGAATGAACCAACTGAAATCGATTATCATTATCAGATTTCGATTGTGCTGGAATCAGTTTTTAAATAGATTCAACTGGCCTTTTAGTGTGTTCGATTGTTTTTTTCGGTTACATCATTAAACTGAAGGCTTAATTTCTATTTCAATCAGTGGGGGTGTCCTCTAACTCGAATATCAATACCTTTGAACGGTATCGGTGTTGGGACTCTTGAACGAAATCGGTTATCGAGTCGTAAAATTTTTAAATGAAATTGCTGAATGATGTTGCTGCGTTTAGTATTCAGCAATTTCATTAGAAATTTTACACGATTGCGACGATATTCGATATGTGCGATATTCCAGTTACGCGACACCCCCACAGGTTACCAATGCCAAGTTACTGCCAACTAAGAGTTAGTGTTATTTAGGTACATCGCTTCAATTCAAAAAGTCCTAGACCTTACAGCTTTAACACGTACAATACCAACTAATACATTACAAAGTTCAGTTCAAAAACCTTGTTAGTGTCCGGATTTAATACACTTCACGAATACCGAGACATAATTAAGTTTAAAGTCACGGATCCTTTCCGGTCACATTTGAATTCGGTCAGCTCAACCCTCAGAAGCTAATCTGTAATACTTGACTAAGGTCCCCGATGCAAAACATTCTAATTTGGGCTTTGACGACATTTATTATGGGTCTACCAGATGAGTTTTCATGGACGGCTGGCTCTCAATATTTCGGATGCTATTAAATACATTCTGAAGGGATCAGGAAACGTCTCTTTGGTAACTTAGTGGATTAGGTCGGAATCTATCACTAGTTATTCGTATACGGTTAATGTTTTAGTTACGAGTTGGGACTGAGTTATGGTTCTATAGTTTATAGGGACAATTCACAGTCTCTGTTAATTTTGGCATATCGACATCCCACATAATTATAAAGGACAAATAATACTTGTCATAGAACAAAGTGATACAAAGATTCTCAAATATTAATGTAGTAACGTTTTCAAAACATGATAAGAGCTGAGTGCCTAAAAGTGTTCATACAAAATTCACGATGGCACTTAAGAGTCATGACCTTTGATTAGTAAAATAAAAGCCACCCACACTTATACCCTTCTCCTACACACACAAACACACCTACGCATTAGTTATTGTTCTTTTAACATAAAACTAATGTTTTATTAAAATGACAAAAGTCTCTCTAGAATGTTTCGAGATTTTCATTTTCCCTTTGCTAGAATGAAATAATAAGATTAGCAGTCCACGCAAATGATGACCAATTTTCCTGATAACTATTTAGTTTTCAAATCTGTCACTCAACAAAACCACTGATAACAAATGAATTATCTTTTTCACCCTTCAAAAACGTGGGTAAATCCAAACTAATTTAAATATCTTATTCAGCTTCAGAAACACTTTGATTTTTTTATTTCATTTTACTTTTATATTTGGGCATGGTGCATGTAATTACATGATGCAAGTACATGCAGCATAGTGAGACAAGGCTCCTCGGTTTTGTTGCATAATCCAAAGTAGTTATGCAAAGGCACGAGCCCCCAGCTTGAGGCATTGACTATCTTACTAAGCAAAAATTATCTGCTTCACATTTACTAGCATTGTACATTGATTTTAAATCTAGTAATCGTTTATTAAGTCCGTTGTGATTCAAATATAAATCAAGATATGTTAGGATTCAAAATATCTTCTGAAAGTTAACTGAACACAGGAAAGGATAAAACTTTTTTTTTCAAATGAGTACAAGAAAAGCTATGACAATTTCTATTATTTATATCCCTATCTCACCTACATATTCGTAAGAACGATTTTGAACCATTAATTTTCGTTAACGTCCGTACAGATAAAGGTGCAAAAAGATAATCCTAAAACGTCGTAAAACAAATATAACGACACAAAAAGAAACGCGCGAAATGTGTTCGTTTTCTTTTCAGTCGCAGTTCATCTGAAAAGCCAATTTACGCAATTGCCGTCCTTTGCAATCCGGTTTTATTTCAGCTTTGAATTTCCAATTTTGCCACGTATGTGCTGTCTTAAATTGCCTTCACTTTTAAATGGACTGGTTTAATAAATACGCTTGTAACTTAATTGTATTTTCTTTACTTGGATCCAGATTTATTCCAACTTAGAGCGCTGCCACACGGGCGTTGTTGCTGCGTTGCGCTGTAGTTGCGACGACTGAGCGATAACGCTCGGTTTTTTTATATATATGTTACGGCTAATACCCGAAGTGCGGCTACACCTAGTTTTAGCCGGTTAGAAGTGTTTTTTATATGGAAAACTGTAAAAAAAAAATTATACCTATGTATATAAAAACTGGCTTCAATCATGAGTCGACGGAGTCCCGCTACGCGGGACTCCATTTTCTGGGTGGTAACAAAAAAGTAACCTAACTAACCTAACCTATTGATGTTCTAACCGGCTAAAACTAGGTGTAGCCGCACTTCGGGTATTAGCCATAACATATACATTTTAACCTAAGCCACACGAGTGTTAAAACAGCGTGCGGCAACGGAACGCACGTGAAGCGGACAAAAGACGTGAAGGTCGAAGCGGGGAGGGGTGACGACGAACGGAGCGACAACGCAGCGCGGCGCAGTGTGTTATTGAAAATCATAGACTGCGACACCGCAACGCTCGTGTGGCACCTCTTTTACATAACTGTTAATCATTTACTTTTTAAATTTCCTTTGTAAGATATCATATTTTCGGGTAAGTTAGACAATTATGTAAAAAATATTGACCACGCTTTTCTACCGCCCAATCATTTCCCTAAATATGTAGATGGTTTTTATTGATTTAAACACAATTTTAAAACTAAATCCAGGATGATAATAGTCACCATGAAAAATATAATTCAGACTAAAATAAATAAATTATTATACTAAAATATATAAAGGTAAAAAATATTTGTATAGTTATTTGAAACCTTCAATGAGAAAGATATTTTCTATTCATCTCAAGCTTCTTAGTTTATTGCAAAATAAAACTCTGTTCCGTTAAAACGAACTAGCCAAACTGTTTTGAAATGATTAACTAAAGCCTTTACTAGAGCTATTTATTTTTCATCAGTCATTTTAAACCAAGCGACAAAATATTTTTATAAATATTAAAAAAAAACATTGACTACAATTGTTTCAGTTTTTTTTTTGCGTTATACTTTTCAATTAGGAAGGTGTGGAGGCTTGACACAGTTACCAATACCTTTCTTATTCCCCCCGCTTTTACAATTTAATCACTTTGGGAAGGTAAGTAATTGCGACTGCTACCAACTGAGATAATCAGACCATGTCAGGTTTAAATTAAACCATATATATTATAGAATCAATATGTCATATCAATATTGGTCAAAACGTATAATAAACTGGTCGGAATATCAAATTACTTAAATTAATATGCAGCTTAAATGGACAGCTAATGATTTGTGTATACCTAATTTGCATTTAATATTTTTATTTTTTATATTAAGTTGCTCACATATTTAAGTTGCTTCAGACTTGGTATTAAAAATGTATTACAATTTATATTACCGAACCGTTAGTTTGCTTCTATTTCATATAAAATTCAGATAAAAAACACAAAAGTATTATTATAATATTTCCATGGATTGTAACGGAATGAAAACATTACAAACCCAGAATCTAAAATAACTAGTTTCCTGAAATATGAGGAAGCGGTCATTCGATTTAAGAAGCAATTCTTTCGTTTCTATTTTAAATCTGGTTTGAGGTAGAAGCTACTGCAAAAGCTGATTCTTCAATAGTAACAATATTTCATTCGTAGTAGAATGTTTCTCAAACCCATACAAATGTATGTATTTGCATTCAACAGGCAACGAAAACATTACAATTTTAACTAAAAGTTGAAGAATAATATCTATCTGACTTCCTTTCTTTAGTAAATGCTTTGAGTAAAATTGTAACTGATTGTTAAGCCATTCATCATTATTTTCAAGATTAAAAAATGAATTTAATATTTTATTTTACTACTTAATGAAAATGAATATTAAAATCAGTAATTCAATAAATACAAAGCATTTAAAAATGCTAATGCAATTAACAACTCCAACATCGCGAAATTATAATGGCGCCTATATTAGTACAATTTTATTAAAATCTTGGAGTTTGAAAGTTATTTTGTAAGTTTTCAGACTAGATATAACTAATTTGAATACTAACATATCGGAAGAACGTTTTGGACTTAATGACAAATACAGTATCTATTTTAAGCAAGACTGAACCTGTAGTTACGCCTTGTCCCTTGTCAAAACATGGAATTAGGCCTTAATTAAAGACAAAACTGTCTAATGAATACTCAGTAACGAAAACAACGTTTCAATTAAAATGTTTTATAGCTACAAAGGTATCTAACATGCTGAAGGCTATTTGCTTTTATGACATTCTTTTGACCGTTACATTTTGTAAAAAGGGCACAAACATATGTTAGAGAGTTCAGACAAAAATAAAGAGTTCACACGTACACTGATAGCACTGGGGTGCTGTATTATCGTTAAAGTAACGAGAGTACATCTCGATTTATTCTTCCAACAACGACTTTTTACTTAGAAGACTTAGGTTTCCATATGCAGGATTAATATGTGTAAGTTTAATGATGCTCTAGTGGATGTTACCAATAAGTAAATACTCAAATAATTAACACAAATTAAAAGTATTATTATTTTCACACCTTAAACTATTTAACATTTTAAGCCGTCTAGAATACAGGAATCACAGACAGGAATACAGGTTTTCCCAGAACGTGCTCCACAAAAAAGGATCTTATCGCTTTTAAATACGACAGAGGTTACACTTGAGCTAAATCCTCGTCACGCAGCCAGCAGGCTTTGCCCTGTCTAAATTAATTTAACCCTATGTGATGATATCATCATTGCCCTTTAGTTCACGCTTTGCCCTTTTGTTTTATTAAGGGACAGTGAGGATCCAATTCTAATTACGGGAAAACTTTAGTTGAAAACTTACTTTGTCTGATTCTGTTAGTGAGTAGCTTTTGATTATTTGTCGACATAAATTACGTAATTTGCTTCGAAGGTTTATATTGTGATTTTAAATCAAATTGTTTAATTTTAGATTTTTTTATATACAAACGTAAAGTACACGAAAGCGTCGAAATAAAAACTACCGATCTACCTATAAATACATGAAATATTTGTTTTACCTATGTAATAGGAATTGTCTACAGCAACAGATGTCTGAAAACATCATATCCGCTTTATGCACGAAACAAATGTTGAGATTTTCAGACTTATTTTCATGACTGAGCATAACTTTGCATTGTACCTTTCCAGCGAATTCATTGTTAGAATAATTTGAAGGCATAAAGCTAGTGGTTCCGCACATAGAGAATTTACTAACGTTTTCATTTATCTCATCAACATACATTTTTAACCCCCAACACGCTGTTATTCCAGTTTTACAACCCTTCTACAAACCGAGCCGCATAACAACAAATGGGTTCAACCCCAAATTATTTATTTTACAGTCATTCTGCAAATACCCCAGGGACATGAGATTCCGGTGATGTCGCACAAATAATTGTAATTTTAGACCCTTCTTGCTTAAGTACTTACATTTGTAAGCAAAGATTAAGCAGAAACAAATAAAACTAATCTTGTTCTGATTTTAACAAGAATATCCTTTAATAGTAAGACGATGATAATGCTAGTGTTTTTCTTTGTAATGGAGATAATGTAAATAATACTAGTAAATTACCACTACTGTTATCAAATTATTACTATTTATTAATTACTTTTATCACATTCATTGAACTCGGCTTATAAACGACCATTTTAACCTATAAATTGTGAAAAAAAACTCACACATGCCAGCAATTAATTAATAACAAACGCTTCATTACCTACTCACATAATAAAGTTCGCATCATATTGTTTGGGGTGCGAAATTGGTCAATATCAAATATAGTAGGTAAACTGTAATGGCCGACTTTCGCTTAATTTCACTGGTAAAGCTTGCGTTAACCCCGCGGTCGCTTCTAATTGCAAGTCACGCAAACGTTTCTGTTTCCAAACCTGGCCAGCAATAAAGTTAATCGCGTGCTATACCACATCTACATTTTAAATTCCGATACAGATAATGGATAGGCGGGTTCTTTTTTAGTTGAAACGAAGATACATTTGCTTCAAACGTCGCTATCTAGTTTGAATCTTTTCAATACATTGCTTCCAAAGTTTTATCGGAGTACTTTTCAAAAAGGTCTGCAGGGTCCAACAAAAGCCAATGATATGTAAAAACAATAAATAGGTTTTCAGATTACCACACAAATCGTGTAGCCCTAAACTGAGCCCTGAGACCAAACGCGGAACACAAAAAAAACAATAACAGTTAGAATTAGTTTTTTAGCACACATTAATTAACAAAACCTTAAAAATTTGTTTATCACACTCCATAATACTTAGTTAAAACTTCGTCGATAAACGGAAAAAGAAATTCTGACATGTTTCTAGCAAATAGGAAGTCTAAATGGCCCCATTCTTTTCTTGTAACATTACTGTTCTTGACGATATTTGGAAGTATTTTTGATAACAGCAACGTGTCCTCGACGGTTGCAAGTGTATCATGCTGACCAGTTAGCAGAGCCACTTTTATAGTCACCTTCTTCAGGTTATATTTTGGAGGATTATATGCGCCATACACTATATAGTTCTGCAAGGGGCTGTAGCTGAACTGAGCAAAAGCCTTGTTGTTAGACAACTGGGAGAGATGTAAAATATTCTTAATTGATGTACTTCGTGGGTAATGTTGCACAAACACTTTGGTGAAAAACTCGGACTCTATTGCTTCAGGATCTGATCCAGTCATGGCAAATATTAAATCCTTAGCACACACATCGTATCCTATTCCTTCCAGGCTACAAAAGCGTTGTTCAGTCTGCCTTAGAATACCTCTGTCATCCAATATTTTAACTAAATGAAGTAAGTTTGTATAGTATCCGAGTACAGGCGCTAACGATATAAGTGTTCGTGTGGCACCTCTAACGTTCCGCAGGAAACTTATTGGGGCCAGTGATATCAGAATCTCTACTTTTTTGTTATACTCAGGTTTCGTAGAGCACATCACATAAAAAACTTGGTTTCCTTGAGAGTGTCCGATGGCCGCAACGCTTTGGACTCCATTCTTTTTCAGGACAAAATCTATTATTGCTGGCAGGTCATAATATCCCATTTCATGGAAGCTGTAGTCCCAGAATCGGATGTCGAGGTCTGAGTTGAGGACGAGATGTTCTCTTGAGTACTGACTGCCGCGGAGGTTGGGGAGCCAGACGTCGTAGCCGGCTTGCACCAGGTGGAGCAGCAGGGAGGTCGGGCCGCGGAGGATCCAGCTCTCAGCGCAGTCGATCAAGCCGTGCACCAGCAGGATAGGACGGTTCTTGGAACCTGGGATACGAAACAACGTCAGAATGTAACCGTCATCTGTAACAACCTTGTACTTTTCAGCCTGCAACCCATTCAACGCCGCAAGTCCAGTGAAATTTAGCGCAGGAAAAATCAACGTCCCGTAAATACCTATCATCGAGCACGCAAATGTAAAACTCCGCAAGATAAACATTTTTAACCAATTTTTTAACCGCGACAGTATAAATACTTATCATTATCTTAATTTGCTATTTATTTGAATATAAGATAGTATGTAGGTATTGCCCCAGTTTTTGTTAATTAAAATGAACCTACTTATGCAATACGGTTTATTAGTTTGTCAATCATTTTGGTGAAATAAGATTTTAATTTATGTATTCATGATAATAGTTGTTAGTTTATCGTTCAGTTTGCTTATAAAGTAGGCCGTGTTTTATTAAAAACGAAACTTAACTGGTTGCCTAACGGTTAATAGAATATGTTCGTTCCATCTCGGGCATTGATTATTATGGCTAAATGATTCTATTTCAGATTTAATATTTTTCAAACCTCTTTTAAATACCTATTAAAAAACCTAGTCCTAACTAGTTTATTGTTTATTGGTGCTTGGTTTGGGTGAGGTTAAGTAACTTAAAAAAAGCGTATGAATCGTATGTCAGCACATTATTCGTATGTAGGTAACCATAAAGATACGTTTAAGTGTTATTACAAATAAGTTATTCACTATTAGGAAAAGTATGTTACAATGATCAATAAGTATATAAAACACTAGTGGTCGCTCGCGACTCCGTTCGCGTAGAAGTCGGTTTCCCGTGGGAATGCGAAGTTTTCCCGCGGTAAAAAGTTCCCTTAATTCTTTCATACATATATTTTTGGTATCTAGAACCGTTTTCGCAGCGCACGCAACGGAAGCCCTCAAGGATGAATAATTTTCCCCGTTTTTTTCCCATTTTCCATAATTTCTTCGCTCCTAATAGTTGCAGCGCGATGATATATAGCCTAAAGCCTGCCTCGATAAATGGTCTATCCAACACAAAAAGAATTTTTAAATTCGAACCTGTAGTTCCTGAGATTAGCGCGTTCAAACAAACAAACAAACAAACTCTTCAGCTTTATAATATTAATATAGATTCATTGTAATCAATTTCACAAACACTGTTCTTTGTTCGTCAATTCAAGGTCATACCAAATAAGAGTAGGACTCACCAAAGCGTCCACAAAGCAAACCATACCTATGAAATCCACCTTACACCAACACCAATGCAGAATTGAAAAAGTTGAGCATCTACATCGATTCCACTGCAAAAGTGATCAAACTCAAAGCGAAAGTTCACAACAGTGTTAATAAACCCACGTGTAATATTGTCACAGTAGAGTGTGCGTTTCCGTTTGTCAACGAAGTGCTAGTGTGACACCGCACGACATGCGGAAATTGAATGTCGTGTCGTGGACACAAGCGACCGAGCGAGGAGAGTCGAACGACGTGTGACGTCAGCGTGGGCGGCTTTTCAACCAAGACAACGGGGAAACTGCAAACTGCCTTAAAGGCAAGCTGCCAAGAGACAAATGATTATGTCAGGGAGATAATAAGATATAAGATAGGTAGTAAATATTACTCTGATATTTAATTTCTAGCTCATTTTTGTCAATACCTTTTATTAAGATTTTAAAGGTACGAAATAAAGTTGAAACATGTGAAAGATAAAATTAAGAAGAAGAGCTAGTTCCAAAATCCATATATTACAAATACATTTAAAAGTTGTTGAATAAATAGAATTATAATTATGCAACAATGCACTCAAACTAAGTTGCGGTCGGGCGAATAAACGGCAAACTTCATACTTAATCACGCGACTCACTTCAGGCTGTACAATGTAACCAAGTTCGCAAGACTCGGCACACATAAAACATTAATTCGTATTCTAACGAGTATAATTTGAATTTACATTTACATCTTTATGAGTAGATATTTGCACGGCGCTCACTGAAAGATACGGGCGTATAATATGTGTGTAAGTAATTTTGGCATTTAGCTACGGAAATTGTAGAGATAAAATATCAGGAAATGTTGGCAAAAATTTCTAATAGCTAACGTCTAACAGATAAATAAAACCAGTCAATGGCAAATGTCAGTGTCCAAATTTTGCCTTTTTAAAAAACCAAATTGAAACAGATTGTGGTAGTATATATTTAAGGATGGATGGAGATGGTAATTTTTAACGACGGATGATTTTCTTTTGCATTTTCATGGTATTACCTTACGGTAAAATTTCACTAATCAGGCTGTTTTGGAAGTTTTTTTTATATAAAAATAACAAACAACTATACCTTTCCTATATTACACACATCGAACTCATACCATACGTTTCTGGTCGAGAACCACTACATAACCTCGATGTCTGCAACCATACAAGAGCTTACTGATACCCCGTATACTATTGGACCACTCAATGAGTTCGACTAACTCTGTCTAACATGATATTAAAAGATCAAGTTTCAACTTACCACAGATAACCACTTCACCTGATTAAGGACTGTCTCGCCAACCCGACTTAATAATAATAATAATAATAATAAGCCTTTATTTAATTCCATGACAATTATTAGTATAAATAATAAAACATTTAAATTAAATATTATTGCAGTTTGAATTATACATATTAGAATTATTTATATTTAATTATATTTATATTAGATTTAATTATACATATTAGATTGATTTATTGATTGTATTTAGTCATGGCCCCTTTCGGGTATAGGCCTCCTCCAAATGCCTCCATTTATTTCGGTCTCTGGCTAGTTGCAACCAGTCTCTACCTGCTGTTTTTATAACATCGTCTACCCAGCGATCTTTTGGTCTGCCTCTTGCTCTTTTCCTATTGTTTGGACCCGCCCAGAGCGTTGCTTTTTTGGTCCATCTTTCGTCAGATAAGCGGGCAACATGTCCAGTCCATTTCCATTTAAGGCGTTTGGCATGTTGTACTGCGTCGATAATATTTGTTTGTTGTCGAATCTTTTTACAGTTCTGTTTATCACAAAGTTTGATGCCTAAGATGCCTCTTTCCATTGCTCGCTGACACGATCGAATTTTTGCGATGGAGCCTTCATTGAGTATCCAGGTCTGAGCGCCATATAACAGACAGGGCAATAAATTCGTGTCCATCACTTTTTTCTTCAGCCTTACTGGTAGTTTGGATTTTAATATTTCTTTATAGCTCCAGTACTTTTTCCACGTCATGTTGATCCGCCTCTCCAGTTCATCCTTGTGTCTGGTACTTTTGAAAGATATTAATTTTCCCAAATACACGTAGTCTTCTACATATTCTATTTGTGTGTTTTTAAGGACTATTGGATTGCGCGCTCCATTGGTAGCCACTTTGTTTTTTTTTGTGTTAAGCTGCAGACCAATATTTTCGCTAATTGTATTTAGCTGTGTTAGCATTTCTTGTAGCTGTTTTGAGGTGTTTGCAAAGATGATTATGTCGTCCGCGAATCTTAGGTGGCTAAGAAATTTTCCATCAATTTCGATTCCCTTTTTGTCCCAGTCGAGGTCTTTCATGATGTTTTGTAAGACAGCTATGAAAATTCTTGGTGAAATTGGGTCGCCTTGTTTTACGCCTCTACGAATATTGAATTCGGGGCCCAACCTGTCTAGTTTTACTCTGCTAGTGCTTTTTTTATATATATCTTTGATAATGTTAACATAAATAGAAGGTAGATTCTGGTGGTACAATGCTTTCCATATGCTTTCGTGTGAAATAGAGTCGAACGCTTTTGCGTAGTCAACATAAGCAAGATAGACAGTCTTTTGAAACTCTATGTGTCTTTCAAGAATTTGTTCAAGAGTGTGGATGTGATCCATAGTAGAGTATCCTGGTCGGAACCCTGCCTGCTCTACTGGTTGACTTATTTCGATAATTGGCTCTATTCTTTTCTCTAGGCACATTGCAAAGAGTTTATAGATGGTTGGCAGCAAGCTAATTGGCCGGTAGTTGTTTATATCAGCTGGGTCTCCCTTTTTGTATAAAAGAGTTATCTGCGATCTAGCCCAGTTTCTAGGTATTTCTTGTTTTTCTAGTATTTTGTTGAAAAGAGTAACGAGAGGTTTTATTAAAAGGTGACGTCCAAGCTTTAAGGCTTCATTAGGGATGTTGTCTGGGCCCGAGCTTTTATGTTCTTTCAATTTCTCTATTTTTTTAATTATTTCTTTCGCACTGAAAGATTCTACTGAAACATCTGATATCAGAGTCAGTGGCAATTGATTATCTCTTTCAAAAGTAAAACAATTTACGTCATACAAGTTTTTGTAAAATTCTGAAGCTATGTTAACTAGTTCCTCTCTTTTTTGTTGTTTCTTTAATGTTTTTCTTTTATTGATTTTAGGTATCCATTTTTTTTCTTGGTTTAATTGTTTGTAGGCTCTTTTTTGGCTTCCTGTTTCAAATAAATGTTTTTCAATTATATCTATTCTATATTTTTCGTAGTCCTTTTTTAGTAATTTATTAGTTGTTTTATAGAGCTGTTTCAATTCGTTTCTCTCTTCCGTGTTCTTTGATGGTTTGTGCTGTAAAGTTGTACGCCTTTTTATGTATGTTATAGTCTCTTTAGATAAAATTTCTTTTCTCGATTTGGTAGAGATGAGAGTATTTATACTTTCCTGAATAGCTGACTCTATTTTGGAGTAGAATGTGTCTATGTTATCTTTTTCTTCCCAAAAGATTCCTTTTATTTTTCTTTCTAGACTGGTTAGATATTTCTCCTGGTTCTGTTCATCACTTAGTTTGGTAGAGGTAGTGCCAAAGGATGTTCTGTTTTTCTTGAGTTTGGTAAGTTTTATGGTCCCTCTCAGTAATCTGTGATCGCTTGGAAATTCAGTACTGTTTATGACTTCTATGTTGGAGAACAGTTTTGGGCAGCTACTCAAAATATAATCGATTTGGTTTTTATGTTGCTTGTCTGGTGTTATCCAGGTCCACATTTGTTTTTTATTTTTTTTGAATAGTGTATTGATTATTTTGAACTTGTTTTCCAAAGCAAACTGCACTAATCTGTCACCTCTGTGATTTCTTTTTCCGTAGTAAAAGGACCCCACCGCCAGACTTTCACCAGTTTTTTTTTGACCTATCTGTGCATTTAAGTCTCCCAGCAGTATGATCTTTCCGCTTGCCAAGCTTTGAGCTTTTTCTATTTGGTTGTAGAAAATATCTATATCTTCCTGTGTTGACTGTAAAGTAGGTGCATACACTTGTATTAATGCCAGCTTTGTTGCTCCGAATTTAAGATTAAGCAAACAGACTCTTTCAGAAATTCCTATGTAACTTTCAATGTTGTTTTTGTATTCTTTCTTAATTAAAAAAACCAACTCCGTGGAGCCCTTTCGTTTCGCCGGTGTGACAAAATATATGGTCTTCGTCCTCTATAATATTATTGCCAGTCCTTCTAACTTCCGCCAGTCCTACAATATCATATTTGATTTTATCGAGTGAATATTTCAATAGTATCATTCTTTGGGGAGATAAGAGAGATCTTACATTGTATGTGCAGATGTAGAGTTTTTGGCATGTTGGAGGGTTGTAGTCTTTCTCTCCCGCGGTGACAAGCCGTGTTGGGAGAACCTGAGGGGCCTGCGTTGATTGCTATTCTGAATTTTGATATGAGCAATGCGCGTGAGGCATACCACCCGACTTAAGTGAAGATTAAAAACCCCGATTTAATAACTGACTGTGGAAAGGTCATCAATTCTGATAAGTTGAAAACGTGAGGTGTCGCCAATATCAGGTATTATGCAAAATAGCTTGGGATACGACACAACGACTTATGCAGAGCGAATTCGGTTTCAGCAAAGTAAAAAGTTTTTTTGTGTGCTTAAAATGTTAAGAATATATTATGATACTTGAAAAAAGCGGAGAAATACCGCTAATTATAACATCTCCTCACTTACCAAAAGTTATCACACTTTGATAAAGATGGTGAAATAACAGATTTAACAGATGCAAGTAACAGTTACACAGAAATAATTCTTAACGTAGTTATATTTAATACCATTATTTAATCGCCAAGTACAAAGTAGAACGATGGCAATACTTGATCCCTGCCTTTTAAAAACTGAAGTTTATCGATGTTTTATGTGGTTGGTCTATAGATACCGCTAAATTGATTTATCTTTCAACGTATAATCTAACTTGTTATGTAAATATTGCTACACGGACACAATACTTTGACTATACAGCGAATAATTTAAGATCATGTTATATTTTATATACAATTTATTTAATAACAATCGCTCAGGCCTACTCAGCATGTTGTATAAAAGTACATCCTTAGTCTGGCACGTCGCCAGTAGAACCCTGCTCAACAGGTTAACTAATTAAACAAGCCAAAATTCCGAATTCGCGACTACACCCCTACTCCCCAACTCCCCAGCAAGGCAGACAACTACTATCACTACAACACTACATAGTATAAAACAAAGTCGCTTCCGCCGTCAGTGTGTTTGTATGCTGAAATCTTTTAAGTTACGCAACAGATTTTGATGTATCTTTTAAAAATAAATATAGTGATACAAGAGGAAGGTTTATATGTATAATAACACCCATTAAATAGCCCAGAAATACTGCTATTTTTGAGGTTTCTAATGTTATGTCGTAAATGATTCTATCGGAGTTAAAATCTAGTATAAAAATTTAGATATTTCAAAGATAGCAGGTCATTTTTAAGGTATAGGGAAAGGGGTTTCACTCCGAATTTAACGCGTGCGTAGCCGCGTGGTAAAAGCTAGCCCCGGGATATGTGGGAGTAGGAATGAAAACTATTTCAAAGTTTAGTTCACTATCGGAATGCACCGAAATCCACAGTTGAAATAGCATGTATGATATCCAGTGGAATTCTGTAATTAGTGTTATGAGTGTTGAATGTTTTGTTAGCATGTTTGCGAAATAGCTGTTTTAACACGATTATCATTTTAACCTCAAGCTTGTTAAGCAGAATCGAAACAAATTTTTTAAATAAGTATTTACTGCGAAATGGACGTCATCTTTATAGTGTTTGTGCAATTTAAAAGTGCCTAATAACTAAGATCTAGGTTACACATTATATAATTTAATGAAAAGGAGTTGATTTTGCATCATTCCTTTAATAGTGATATCAATACTTTTAGTTTCTTTTAAAACTATTTAGAATCGGATATCGGATACATAGCTATCGCTTTAAAATCGCGGCATCACTAATGGTTAGTGCCACAGATAGCATCACGACTGGGTATCGACCGACGCGATACAAACAGACAGATAGTTTCCGATCCTCAATTACTAGTGCCAGTCAATCGAGGTTAAATCAAAATTAGTAAAGACTTTGTAATACGGTCTCATATAGATGGTAGATATCACACAGGGGTAGTAACTTCTTGGCGCTAAAATAAATTATAGATATTAAGTATACTGTTAGATGAAAAATAAAAGTTATTGCTAAATTGGGACATTTCTAACGTCCACGGACACCGAGTTGGCGGCGTCTTTGCTCTTCCCCGCGGATTTTTTGCATTAGATCTTTTGCGGTTGCATATTTCCTTTTATTGCTTGTTTTGTTAAAAGTAATGTCGTAGCTATTTTTTTTATATAATATAGCAAAGCAAACGAGCATGCGGGTCACCTGATGGTAAGTGATTACCGTCGCCCATGACTACCCGCAACACTGTGGGTGTTGGGGGTGTGTTGCTGAGTCTTTGAGAAAATTAGGCACCGGATACCGCACTCACCGAACGAAACGCAGGTACTCCGTCCCTACTTCACGTCGGTTTTCTGTGCGACGGTGGTATTTCACCGGTCGAGTCAGCCCAGTAATCGCTGCAGACAGAGCCTACAGCTAGACTCTACCACTCCAAAAATTGTTTAATGTCGTAGCTAAAGTCCAGCGGGTCAATTACCGTATTTTATGCAGTGCTGCTTAGTTGCGTTTACGTCTTAATCTCTAAATCTGTTAACCGTAATGACACGAAAACCAAAGGATTCGCAAAGTTTTTAACGCTTAAACGTGATGTGTAGGTTTTCCTGTCATTACGGTAATACGGATTTAGAGGTTAAGACGTAAACGCAATTAAGCAGCACTGCATAAAATTACGGTAATTGACCCGCAGTACTTTCTGTATGTTTAACTGTACTAAAAATGTAGCTTAGTTAAGTAAAATATATTTATTTTTAGCTTATCTATGTATAACTTTAGGTAGGACTCTTCTCGCAACGCTTTTGACAAATACATATACCTATTATACAGTTCGATTAAATATATAGATAATTCCCTTTATTTATTTTTAAGTAAGAATTTATTTATCTGACAGGTTTTGTGTTGTCACAACAAGAGAACAATAAATATGGTGTCAAATTTATAAGATTTTTATAACTTCGGTATGTCAGCTGAGACAATAAATAATTTTAGCACTTAAACAAATATTAACGCTATAAATCTAACTACTTAAATTAAATATCTATTTGCTCCGCACATTACACATTAAACAATTTAGGTCAAAAAGTTTGCTAAAAAACAAGCATAAAAGGTTCTCCATAGTATTTTTTATTGTAAAATCATCATACTGTAATACCACGTAATTGCATTTCTTTCTCAGTTTTTGACCCGTGACGTATGTCATCTGTCAAAAACTGTATACATATTAGCGATACAAAGGTTTGTTTTAAACACAGATTTTTTAAATATGTTATTGGAACCTTTTTTTTTTTTTGTTAGTCCAGGAAAATGCCTACGCATACCCGCCCCCTCCAGGGAAAGGAGGCGGGTTATGTCGGGCTCGCACCGACTAAAAACCTGGAGTTGTCCTTCTGGCCGTCGTATAATGGCGGGGCCGCGGGAATTACCTGTTGAGGCCCTCGCCGCGAACCCACCGACGGCTGGCCACCGAGGCAGCCCCCTCAAGTTTGGAGGCGCGCTGGGACAAACCGCGGCGCGCCTACCCCCTCACGTTCCCTTGGTTGGCTACCGACCTAGCCCTGTGTCGGTAGCCTGGGAACCACCCCAGGGTCTTCGGCCCTCTGCCGACCTGGGACCTCGCCGGCTGGAGTCGCCGACGCGCCACTGCGGGGACAGTGGCACGCCGCCGAATCCGCCCTGGGCCTAGGAGAGGGGTTTCCCCATCACCCCTTCCTCAGCCCACCTCCAATCCAAATCGCGGAGGATCGGATGCCGCGGCCGCCACGCCGCACCACCCGACCCCCCTCGATTACCCCCCTGGGCGCTCAGCAGAACAGGGCCAAAGGCCCCGCTGGAGCCTCCCCTCCTGGGGTGCAACCGACCGGGACGAGCCCGGCCAGAGCCTCCCCTCCGGGCGCATCAGCACGCTGGGCTCACGCCCAGCTGGAGCAGCCCCCCTCTCGTGGGCCGGTCTACCTCACGACCAGCCCCTTGTGGGACCGCTTAGCTTCCCCCAGTAGCTGGCTTGCGCGATCCCTTGGGGGGGATGTTATTGGACCCTTGGTTATTAAGAGTATCCTTTATCGGAATCGCCATAGTAAATAAATACTGCTTTGCTACTACTGCTGGGCTGCATGGATTCTTTTCATTCCTTTTCGTTGGTTTATTCTTTCTATTCTAATTCAAAAGTTCTCGAGCTTAAGTAATAAGAACACTATTACAAGCCAAAGCTTTAATTATCGAGGATTCTTGTGTTAAATCTGAAAAAAAAGTGTATAGGTTTTTTACTAATGCTATTTTACAATTACAATAAAAAAAAAAAAACATTTTTGTGGCTTACATAAAAGTTATTGAAAGATAAACTAAGAGATTAAAAAAAATGAACTTTTTATTTTTAATTGTTTTTATGTAATTGAAAAGAAGCTCCTGTAGGTTTTACCCCTTGTTGATTCAAATTATAGCAAAGAAGCCGAATAAAATTTAAGAAGAAAAATAATGTGATGTTTCTAGTTTTAAAATTGTAATCATAGGGCCTTTCTCGTAACAAATTACTAAAAATAACACTTACCTACATGTCACTAAATACAAAACATAAACAAAAATCATAATCTTTAGAAGAATGAGGAAACTGTTTTCAGAAATAGCAAAGTAGAACAGTCACATTGTCTTTGTGCAAAGTAAATTGTTGTGCAGTAATGGTTAAAATTATAGTAAAAGTGTAAGTTTTTTTTTATACAAATTTAATGGATATACCAACACTTAAATCAAGAAGCTGGAACAAGCTGGTTATCAGAACACCTACTGTATCCGACTAATATTATAAACGTGAAAGTTTGTGAGTATGTATGGATGTATGTTACTCTTTTACGTAAAAACTACTGGACGGATCTGGATGAAACTTAACTGTAATATAGGTGATACATCAAAATAACACATGAGGTACTTTTTACCACGGGAACTTTTCTCATTCCCACGGAAAACCGACTTCTACGCGAACGGAGACGCGTGCGGCCACTAGTAAGATCATAAAGCAGACTTTTATAAATAAAAAGTATTGTATCATGGAGGTAAACAATTTGGTAGTTATTGCTTAAATCTCAAGTGTTTAATTAAATTTAAAAAAAAAGTTATGATATAGTAAGTCGGTACAGAAATACTTTATAAATACCTATATATTTATTTACTACTTACTCTCGTATAGATCAACTTATTATCGTCTATTATATTCTCGAGATCGTTTATGTAACAGTACTGCTTGGCCAACAGTTCTATCATACAATGTAGGTGAGTTAGCAATACTGTCTCCAACATTATATATAAGGGAAAACAGTTTCTAGAGCGTTCCAGACTAATCGATAACGCTGAGAACATTGCAAGTTGGACTTGGTTTAAGTTAAGGAATTAAGTTATAATATCAAGTAATAAATAATAACTTGAACACCATTTGAGTTAGTACTTAGTTGGTTCTCACTCTGGATAATTCAGTATTTGTTTTTCAATTTTATGGTTAATAACACAAATTTCAAGATGTTGGTTTTTAGAGTGTTAATCTAGCTTTGTGTGTACATACCTATATGTTATTTCTTTGTTTTTCTTTTGCTTTTCTTGAAACTTCCGATTTTTATAACGTCTCATTGGACCTTAGCAGGTTGGATATAAAGTTTTAATTACACCATCATCTGATGGCTTGTTCAAGTTCCTGATGTCATGTTAGTTTGGTTAGTAGCGCAAAGTGCCTCGAGCGAGCAAGCAAGCAAGCAAGCAATGAGTTAACATTTCATACACATTGTGTGGTTACCATACCGTATTGTTCTTAAGCTACAGTTACTTATGAGCTTAGGAGCTTAGAGGAACGTTCAAAACTTAATTAGAACAATGTTCCGGAACATAACGTTTTATTCAATCTAATTTAATAATTAAATGTCGAATTATTTCAGTAAGATTTACTATATGATTATTTACTCATTAAAGGTTAAAAACAATTTTTATCCAGACATAATTTTATGATTACCTTATGGGTTGTTTCTTGAGAGATTATGGAAAATAATTTCAATTTTCATATATATTAAGAGAAATCACGAGATCGAAAGGTAGTTAGAAACCTAGTTTAGAAAAGGAGTTAGTGAATATAATAAAACAGACATGTAGATAAATAACACAAAAGTCCGAAAAATTATTTGAACCCCTTAAACATCTTATGCTACCCCTTATATATCTTATAACTCACCTTACCTACACAAGACACATATTCAAACCCAATTAACTTCAATTCTATTCAGTGTGTGCAGCTATCTATTGCTCTATATATCATTTAGGCGCACGCGTTGCCTGCTATGTTCCGAACTACTAAATTAATGGAGCCGAGATACCATCCAACTCGTTCATCATAACTATACGCCATAAATTTGTTGCAGCAGTAATGAACACGTAACTTTAATAGTAACAAGCATCTAAGCTAACGATTTGGTTAAATTTAGCAATTATTTGGCGTAAGTAAACACGTATTTTTTTGGGTTAGATAACAATATGTTTATAAAGCTGGGTAAGGAAATAATAGTGTAAATAATATAACACGATTATGATTTTACACCCGCAGTAAAAATTATTTATTAATGTTGAATTCGGAGTAAAACCCCTTTCCATATACTATGTTATTATACATACAAACCTTCCTCTTCACTATATCTATAAACAAACCGTTGCAAAGATTTAAGCATACATAGGGACATAAGGACAGAGAAAGTGAAGTTGTTAAATACTATGTAGTGATAACACTTTGTGTGTAAAATACTTTATTTAAAAGCGCACCGCTTTGAATTATGTTCTTAATGTCGTTGCACAAATTAAAAAGAAATTGTCACTCTCATTTCTTTTTTCAAACAAAAAAAGGATATAGGTCTGTCGAATAAAGGGACATTGGCGCCTTTGACAACTCAATAACGTAGAACAAGCTGTAAGGTAAGATAAAAGTAAATCGACACATTTCTTGATAGTTTGCCAATAAAATAAATGGTTCGGAGCTACTTGTTGCTCCAAAACAGTCAGCTCATTCGTCTTCTCAAAGCATTCATCATTCGCAATTGTTGCACTTAAAAAATTTGTAACTAAGTCATTTCTTTTGGACTGATGTAATAAAAAGAAATTTACAGCGTTTAGGTAGATTTGATGCGAAAAATACTTGAATTTGAAACTTTTTAAGGAACCTTAGGTTGACTACATACAGCGGCAATAAAACAAATGCATTCAGTGATATAAAACTGCAATTAAAAAAATAACGAACAATATTTTTTTTATTCTTATATACCTTCCAAACAGTAAACTCATATACAATGAACTTAAAATACAATTTTGAAAAAGTGGATTGAAAATCAATAATGCACGGAAACACCATATCGACAAAATTTACATGAGCAAATATGTTGGCATAAAATTCACATAGTACGGAAACGCCGGTCTCTGTAACGGAACGACCCTCGGACTATTGCAATAAACTTATTTTCCAATATTTGTTTGTACACACGACACGTACAACCAATTACAGAGCGAACGCCCGCGGCCACGCGCTTATTCCGGTTTAAACCAGTTTAACTTTACTTGTAAGGAATTTTATAAAAAAAGTAGTTACTCAACTTTCTATAGTCTCAAGAACACATAAAAAATACAGAGAATCTTCTTATTATTTTTTTAACTTTTTAATAAAACACTCAATAACGTTAAAATTGAGTCACGGAATACCCTTGTTGCCGGCATGTGTGCAATATGTCACGAAACGCGAACTAAGCAACCCTGCTACACAGTGTCCTAGTTTAAAACTCGGTGGAGTGTCGGCACAAACTGATTACTTGTCTGTAGTTACCCCTATGCGCCCTCCACGCTCCGCACTCAATCCTTTTGCGCCACTAATTTATCAATAGTCTGTGAAAATGAGTTGGTATTTTTCAAAGGGACAGCGGGTATTCGAGGTATTTCGCTCTACGTGGCGTGGAATTCAAGGAACATTTCGTCTGGTATTTTTGGTACGCGTCCAGTCAACAGTCAAGGTAGGTACAATTTAAAATTCCATATACAGGCTGAGTACTAATTACATTTAAAAGACTTTATTTGGCGACGTGCAATTTTCAAAAAATCTAATTTTTTCGACCATCCTAAAATTAAAAAGTAAATTAGAGTTATCTTGACTTTTAGAAATATAAAAATAAAATTGGACCTTTACCTTTAGGTCTTTCTTTTATTTATATAAACCGTCTCGATCTTTAGAAAACTTACGTCAAATGTCAACAACTCTTAAACAAGGTGAAATTAATTTAACCTACCGAATTTTACGCTACGAACGTCTACATTATTTACCACAATAATTAAACTCATCTTTATTTTATTCCTGTATATCTTATCATTTTATAAACCCCCATTAAAAACTCCATCGCTAGCTTTCTACTTAAATTCGCGCAGAAATATTTGCGCTGCACTAAAGATAAATAAATAAAAAAACCGGCCAAGTGCGAGTCGGACTCGCACGAAGGATAAAGATCGAGTAAAAATTGCTTAAAAATTACGTTTGTTGTATGGGAATAATATTGACTTTTATATTTGCTTTATTGTTATTTCATTATTTATTTTGAAAGGTAATATACAAGTTAATATTCTGTGAAAATTTGAAGCGTCTACCTGTTACCGTCTTTAATATTGAGCAAAATAATACGTAAAAAACACGTTTATTGTATGGGGACCACACTTAATATTTTATTTTTAAATTTTTTGTATTTTTTCTTATAGCGGCAACGGAAATACATCATTTGTGAAAATTTCCGCTTTCTAGCTATCACGGTTTATGAGATACAGCCTGGAGACAGACAGACAGACAGCGGAGGGTTAGTAATAGGGTCCCGTTTTACCCTTTGGGTACGGAACTCTAAAAACCAGCGAAGGTTAGGTCGAGACTGCACTGAAGCGAGGAAAAGTAATTTAAAACTTATTGTTATTTACTAGCTTATAACCACGGCTTCGCTTCTGTAAACCCCAGTGGGTAAATAAATTACAGATTAATATCAAGCTCAGCTGAAGCACTATAAAATCTTTATTATTGTCTCAAATTTTCAGCCAGTACATACATAGGAGACAATTTTTACTAATAAAACAATAAGTTTTCTCTTTATTGAAATAGATAGAATATTATAAGATAACAAAGATGAATTATTATAATAAAACAGGTTATTAGAGTTCAATTTTCTTTGACAACATGAAAATTAAAAAGCATCAACAGAAGCTGTTAGGAAGACCCTCGTCATAATATTAAAAGAATCAATTCTTGGGATCGCTTATTACTTTTTCGGTTTTCTACCTGATTTCAATACCGCCTTATCAGATTTTTGTACACTGCTTCCTACGACTTTGAATTTAAACTCAAACGTTAAAGTCTTAGAACTTTATACAGGGTGTTTGGTGCATTGAGAGATAAAGCAATTGTGGATAGTGAGACTTATTTTAAGCCTTTAGTTTACCTGCCACCCAATTTTTTCATAATTTATGCTTTAGTTTTAACTTTGGCTTATTATCAATTTCATAATCATCATTTTTCCAATTTATTTTATTATATATTTGTATTCTATGTTATATGATGCAGAAAACTGATGCAAAAATTATAAGCTATCAAAGTTTTAACAAAAAGTCTAAAAAAAAATCGTTAACGTAATACACCATTTCACTGTGGATAATGTTGCTCTAAGCACCCTGTATAATACATTTCTAGCTAGTATTATTGTATGACCCACTAGATGCAATCTGCGGAGTATTGTGTCTTCAATACTGAAACTATTGTTGTTAAAGTATGATTTCCGATATTGTCGTTTCAATATACTTAATATAAGGATATGAAGGAGAACTTAGAAAATCAAGTAGTACACTTGTAGCTTATTAAAACCGCTCCCAGCTTTTTGATACCTAACACTGGTAGAATTCATCTGACAAAATTACTAATAAAAGCCGAGCTATTTGCTATAAATTAACAAAAGAACAAGTACAATTTCCATCCTTTTATAAACGTTTACAAAAACTTACAAAACCAATTTTCTAAATCATCCCTTGTAAAATTACCTATGAAATATAGGCGTTAATAATAAATTCTTTTCACTTACACTTAAAAAATCCCGCTGATCTCCGAATTCTAATTCCAAGTACTGTGGCACGTAGGCACACATGTTGGCCACTTCAAGAACCCGTCGCACCATTTATCTTCCTTAAAAGCCTTTGAGAATACATTTTACCTACATGAAAATGTTTTTAAACGATTCGCACATGAGTTTAAATGGCTGTTTTATAAAGCGTTATATAAATCTTGTTGGATTTTAACATAATTTCTCTATGAAATATCTCACGGTTTAATTAAAATTCATAAGATTTTTGGAAGGATACTGTAAAATATTATGTTAGGTAGGGAATTAAAATATCGTACTTAAAAAAGTAATTTATTAATGGTGTTTAGTAGGCGGGGGCCACTTTACTCTTATTTAACGCCATCCAATAAATTAATATATACAGGGTGTCCAGGAAACAATGGATAAGCTCTGAAGGGCTAATAGTAGAACTAAAGGCAAGCCTAAAAAATAATTGATAAAAAGTATAACCCTTACACTGCTAGAAATATGGCGCTTTAAAAAAAAACTTCATATTTTTTTGACTGTGTTCATATTTTTACTCGTAACGAGGTCAAATCACTTAATAACATCATTATTTCTGTGCTAAAATAATTAATATTAACCGCATCAGTGAATAACTATCAAATAAAATAGCTAACTAAAGTATTTTTCTCAAAAAATAATGTTAAACTTTTGATTTGTGTAAAATTTCTGAAGAAATATTTTTGATGCGCAACTTTGAACAGCTCTGGTGAAAAAAAATTATATGAAAGTAACAGTGACCAATGATTTCAAAATATTCCTGGTTTAATAACGTTTTTAAAAAGATGTAATATGTTGTTATTGTAATGAAAAAAGATTGAACTAATGGTATTAGTGTGTAAAATGGGATAATTATTTAGTTCTAGCAAAATTAAAAAAATACAATAAAACTAAAGAAATATGATTTTCAATTGACATTAATTGCAAACCCATTGGAATAATTGAGAGTAACTGTTCAAATTGTCTGTCCCCATCCTGATGCAGACCCTGCATCTACGAATAAAGGATCTTCAAAGAAATCAACTTAACAGGAGAAAGTGATCCAAATTTTCTTCATAATGACTTACCCAATTTATTGATAGACGTGTCCGAAGAGCTTCGCGACACATATTGGCTTCAAAATTAAGGCTGTCTAGCACACTATGCTGTTGCATTATGTGCATACTTGACGAAACCTACCCTAACAGGTAGGTAGGCCGCCTAAACCTAAACGCTTTAGACTTTTTACTGGGGGTATTTTAAGGAAGAGTTTTACCGGCAACCAGTAACTTCATTAGAAGATCTACGAGCTCGTGTTCAGGCCGCTGCAATCAATGATCGACGACACGCGCGATTTTTTTGAAGATCCTTTATTCGTAGTTGTAGGGTCTGCATCAGGATGGGGACAGATAATTTGAACAGTTGCTCTCAATCATTCTAATGTTTTTGCAATTAATATCAGTTGAAAATCATATTTCTTTAGTTTTATTGTATTTTTATAATTTTGCTAGAACTAAATAATTATCCCATTTTACACACTAATACCATTAGTTCAATCTTTTTTCATTACAATAACAACATATTACATCTTTCTAAAAACGTTATTAAACCAGGAATATTTTGAAATCATTGGTCACTGTTACTTTCATATAATTTTTTTACACCAGAGCTGTTCAAAGTTGCGCATCAAAAATATTTCTTCAGAAATTTTACTCAAATCAAAAGTTTAACATTATTTTTTGAGAAAAATACTTTAGTTAGCTATTTTATTTGATAGTTATTCACTGATGCGGTTAATGTTAATTATTTTAGCACAGAAATAATGATGTTATTAAGTGATTTGACCTCGTTACGAGTAAAAATATGAACACAGTCAAAAAAATATGAAGTTTTTTTTTAAAGCGCCATATTTCTAGCAGTGTAAGGGTTATACTTTTTATCAATTATTTTTTAGGCTTGCCTTTAGTTCTACTATTAGCCCTTCAGAGCTTATCCATTGTTTCCTGGACACCCTGTATATCGAAGGCGGCTGGAATACCACCTTCGACATCAGAGCCATCTTCAATGGCCATCTATTAGTAGTGGGCTTGCGTGGGTTAATGCTAGTTCAATAAAAGAGGTTATTCAGTTTCAGCGATGTAATCATCTTC
This sequence comes from Emmelina monodactyla, assembly GCA_916618145.1. NCBI lineage: Eukaryota > Metazoa > Arthropoda > Insecta > Lepidoptera > Pterophoridae > Emmelina > Emmelina monodactyla. Next base: position 4,204,316 of record OU745300.1, read on the forward strand.
TCTCGATAGCTACCAGTAGATCATTTGATTAATTCACAGGAAGGCACCAGATACCGAGGCACCAAGAATTACAACTATTCCGACCGCCTGTGGCCGTAGCTTGAGATCAACTCCATCACCCTGACGGCTGCTCTCTCGATGTCACATAGACTCTGTCATGCACCATATTTGGTACTGGCAATCCGCACTCTTCTTATATCAACCATAAGCATAGTCGATCTCCGACACGGCCATCCTGCGTGTACACGTCCTCGTGTAGTATACTGTGGACAAACACAAAACAACAGTATCTACTTGTTCAGCTCGGCCAATTCTGACCAATAATCATGACCCTACTACTCATGCAAACCAAAATTTGAATCAATTCTGTAAACTATTGTTTTTACTACTTGTTAAACATTAAATTATCAAAACACTGTTAAATCGCAATATAACAATCAGTAGAGATCATGTACCATCGATAAAGGTCATCGCCTTATCACAACAAACAAATCATTGAAACACGCCACGACACGAGTGAACACCTCTCTATCTCCACGGCCTCAGCCGACTAGCAACATCACCATTGCTCTCACATACGCGCATCCACCACATGGATCGCCCGTGTTCATCCTCAGACAACACACGACTCGGTCTCCACAGACCCCGACCTCCGCCAGAGCTATACGCGCATCGCGCACCCACGGTCTACAAGGGAAATACTTGATTTCCAGAGAGATACCGATTTCTAACGGGCTACGACTACGTTCCTCTGGTGCGGTCGAACACAATACGGCAGATAGAGCTCTCACTTGCGTTTCCTCAAAAACAATTCAACTCCGTCAATAACATTATCAATTTCATCTGGTACATGACCTACTAACAATTTACCTAATCAATCAGGAGCGTATTTTAATGTTCTATTTGAACTCAGTGTTTTTAAAATGTTACGATCCACGCTAAAATCTCTGTCTCTTAAAAAGCATCTTTAAATACCATGTAATGCAATTGTCAATGATTATTTTCGCTTAATATCATTACGTTGCTATGTAAACAAACAATTAAGTAAGATTACATAAGACTGAGTGTCGATCGTCACACAACATTAAGTTGATCAGTGCTGAATACGCGTGTTTGAACAAAAGGTAACAGACATAGCAACAACCTTGTCAAATAGTTTATTAATAACAAATTAAGCGTCAAAACTTTTCTGAACCAACGAGCATTCAGCACCAGAATCATAAGAGAAACAATACGGATCACCTTGTGTGCAAGACTACCCGTGGCAAGGTCCACGATGCCTAAGTTGACCCGCAGCTCGGAGCGCGGCTTGCCTCACATGCAGCAATGCAGCGCCCTCGCTGTGTGCTGCTGCATCGCTGGGTTTGGTCATCATGTCGGCGCAGCTCGTCATCGCGGCTCCAACATTGGTTTATTGTAATCGCCATTTGATGTATCCTCGGAACATATTAAAACACATTAGAATTACAGTTGTAAATAAAACCAGCACCCACACCATTATTAAACATCAATCAACACTAAATGTCAAACCAATAAATTCTATTATGCGTAAATAACTTGGTTTAACTTGAAAATATCAAATAAGAAATGCAACACATAAAAAAAGTTTAAGGGAATAAATACCAATTAAAGAACAATTGTAAACACAAATGTAGTTAGGTAGGTAGATAGATAGGCGCAGACAGCAGCAAGATGCGTGTGCTCTCTTTTTTCATTTAAATCGACATCATTACTTTTGCCGCCAAAACATAATTGAATTAAAGAACATACTTAGCCCCAAATATTACAAAATATTGTACATCACCCAGTCAAGTTGTGTCCGGTTATAGCGTAATAATGTAGGTACTGCTGCGTACTTCAATGTTTCTTTTCTTTACCAGGTTCAAACCATCCAGCAATTCCACTATTCTAGCAGCTTTTCTGAAACAAATTATATCACACAGCATCACATAGTTCGGAAAACTTTTATTCAAAGCAATATACTCTCACCGTATAGCGTGACGCAGTATCTCAATTGAAGAACACGATTGACTTTGGAGCTCCAACACCACTCTTGGTTGAGCCGACTCTACGCACAATACATCTTGCTTTTTGTTTGTTTTGTTGGATTATAGGATTTGTATGGTCTACTAGGTATAAGATGTGAATAGGTAGTTAGTTCTTGCTCTTGCCCTTATTCCTCCCTTAAAGGATGTTACTTGTATGTTGTTAGATAGAGACACATGTGCAGATACCGTTTTACTGCTATTTTGTTCTTTATAGATCCCTCCTTCCTTCCTTTTAAAAATGTTAGTGAAATTCGTAAATAAGATTTGCAATTTTCAACTGACGTTTCTTTGTCACAGGATCTGTCGCTATGCAGATTTTTAAGGCAAAACAGGTTATAGAGATGACTTGCTAGTTCTTTGGTAGAAATTAATCTGCTTGTGATCAAAACTTTAATTCTCAGTTTATGACATTCCTTGGTATGCAATCCTTAACGACCAAGTTGATGCTATTTTCTTCTTCAATTTTTATCTTGACAACATGTTCACTACCACATAAATAATTTTCTCAAAACACAATTTATAGTTGCGCATCATGATCTCGCGTCCATGTCCTTCTTTCCAGGGTTGCAACCAGGTAGCTCCATGCATTTGTTTTTCGGTACATCTGCGTGCGCATGTCTTCATTTTGTTTTTCAAACAATGCATAGCAACGGTCAATTTCTCTATCTTTTTCTTCTTCTTCATTTTGAACTAACACTGATCCCACTTCTGATAACGAAGGCGGCTGGAATACCACCTTCGACATCAGAGCCATCTTCAATGGCCATCTATTAGTAGTGGGCTTGCGTGGGTTAATGCTAGTTCAATAAAAGAGGTTATTCAGTTTCAGCGATGTAATCATCTTCTCTCGATAGCTACCAGTAGGTCATTTGATTAATTCACAGGAAGGCACCAGATACCGAGGCACCAAGAATTACAACTGTTCCGACCGCCTGTGGCCGTAGCTTGAGATCAACTCCATCACCCTGACGGCTGCTCATGTACCATATTTGGTACTGGCAATCCGCACTCTTCTTATATCAACCATAAGCATAGTCGATCTCCGACATATAGTATATAATTAACTAGTGGCCGCCCGCGACTCCGTTCGCGTGGAAGTCTGTTTCCCGTGGGAATGAGAAGTTTTTCCGCAGTAAAAAGTACCCTATGTGTTATTCTGATCTATAACCTATATTACTGTAAAGTTCATCCCAACAAACATCCATCCATACATCCATCCATACTTTCTTTCACGTTTATAATATTAGAAGGATGTTATTTGATTGCCGTCTCAATATCTCTGTACTAAAGTTATGGTTGTTCTCTTTTTTTACACACCCTCAACCTTGCAATACAGTCCTACCGTGGCATCTAGGTATCACTTATACACTTTATATGACATACAAAAAAGTAAAGTTAAGAAACATAAAACAAAAAAATATATACACTTTATTTGCACAAGGCACACCAGACACATAAATAGGCATTTCCTTGAAATCGTTGACTTTTCGTACCGTAAACAAAAACAAAATATTCTCAAAATACATCCGAGGCTTAAGTGTAGTTGAAGTCGAATACAGCCTTCAAATGTTCTCATTTCCGGTTCAGGTGTGTTCTGAAATTAGATGGATGTACTCGAGAGCGATTTCTCCCCGAAATACGACGCTATCACGATTCAAAAAACTCTATTATTTCTCCAGTTTCAGGTGGGAATCGTTTCGTTTCTGAAATATTGCTGTGAGAGTCTGGTATTACTGGCAACAAGTGGAATTTGGATGTTCTTGGTAGTTATATTTAACACATGTTTTTTAAGGTAACTCAAAATTGTTACTGTACGATTTGAAACAGGAATTTCATGACTTACAAATAGAAACATACAAATTCTCTTATTAAATATTTAAACGATTTAGAAAAAAAACTATTTTGAAATCGCAATAATTACTTTTTAAATGTTAACATAATGGTAATTCACCTACTACTGTACCAAACTCCAAATGCTATAAATCACATTTTATTACTCAAGTCGACTATTTCCAACACAAAAATGCCAGCTCCCTGGGTTTTCATTTCTGTCATTAATCATATTAATTGTTTTTAAGCTTGCCCACTGCCAAAAGGGTTATGGAATGTGGCGGCTTCCTAATAAAATGTCAACCATGGACAAACAAATTACGAAGATATTCAATTGTTTTATGGGAGAAAAATAAGGTAGCTTTAAATTGCCTTAATGAGATTACTTTAGTTATTATCAGCTTTGTCTTCTTCTGTTTTATTTTGTGGAGAAATTGTTTATTATTGTCTTGCGTGAGACTCGTTAGTGATAATGTTCATGTACCAATTAGTGATCACTTTGAGTGGTCCTTGATTCCCTTTTATATACAGCGTGTCCCAAAAGGTTACGTAGCTGGGAAGGGGGGTGGTAGGGATGGTCACAAGGGTCACCAGAAAAATAATTAAAAAAATCCCCTCTGGATATTTCAATAAAAAAAAACCATTTTTTAAAAATCTAAAAATTTTACACCTTGTTACCCTATTTTGCTTACTGTACCTACAGATATTGCTGTATTTGAAAAAAAAAACCTGTTACGTAATCGTCAATAACCCTTTATCAAATTGAAATAAAAAAAACTATACATATCTAACCAAGTTTTAAAGAAAATTAAGTTCTTGTCCAGTCAAGGACTTAGTAATTACGACTTCACTCAACTTCCTCCAAGCATACTGAAAAAAAAAACGTACTACGCATCTCCGGCGAGTAAGTTAAAAAAATAGGTAATTTTATTGCAATTCCAAAATGGTATAACACTTATTTGAAAAATTCATACTAGGACATTTAAAAATATTTTTCGGGAACAATACTCCTGCAAAAATAAAATATCAAAAAACAATAGTCTCAAATTCGTACGCAAATACATTTTAAATGTCTGTTCTGTTGCTTTGATGTTACTGCCCGGTATAATTCTCAAGATTGGAGTACAGACATACCTCAAATATTCGAATAAGGCTAGATTAAGTTTTTCCATATTCCAGGGAAAACAATCTTTACTTAAAAGTGGCTTATTAACTAATACTTTCAGCTCATCCCTAAAATAGTTTTGGTAATATTCATCATAATTTCAGTATAGGCCATAGACATCTATTACCCTGTAGGTACAGTCTAAGACTAGGTAAGCTGGGATAACAAATAAAAATAAATCCAATTTCCATACAAAAAAAGTTCGGTTAGTTAGTTTCAAAACGGCCACAGCTTACTCGACATTACAGTTGCGATTTTAAATGAAACTCGAAAGAAAACAAAATTATAATTTATTATTTTAATAAAATGCTCGAAATGTCTACCACCAACACATGCCCTGCGTCGTTTTAAAAATGAGCATCATAAATGAACTCAAGTCAACTAAGTCCTTGATGGGTTTTTCATAAACTTTTTTATTTTTTATTAAACGAGCAAACGAGCATGCGAGGCACCAGATGGTAAGTGATCACCGCCGCCCATAACTACCCGCATCACTGTGGGTGTTGGGGATGTGTTGCTGACCTTTAAGGTGGGAATACACTCTCGACTTGAAGAGCCCCATGCTGTAGGTAGTCAGGAATACCGCTGCAGGAAGTTCATTCCACATCTGCGTTGTGCGCGGCAAAAAAATCCGCGTGATACGCACGGTGGTACGCACAAATGATGCGCAGATCAAGCTCCAATTTACAACTTACGCGTTGATCTAGCCTAGACTGTACTTGAATGTTTGAAGTATGTTTGTACTCCAATCTTGAGAATTATACCGGGCAGTAACATCAAAGCAACAGAATAGACATTTAAAAATGTATTTGCGTACGAATTTGAGACTATTGTTTTTTGATATTTTTATTTTTGCAGGAGTATTGTTCCCGAAAAATATTTTTAAATGTCCTAGTATGAATTTTTCAAATAAGTGTTATACCATTTTGGAATTGCAATAAAATTACCTATTTTTTTAAGTTACTCGCCGGAGTTGCGTAGTACGTTTTTTTTTCAGTACGCTTGGAGGAAGTTGAGTGAAATCGTAATTACTAAGTCCTTGTCTGGACAAGAACTTAATTTTCTTTAAAACTTGGTTAGATATGTATGGTTTTTTTTATTTCAATTTGATAAAGGGTTATTGACGATTACATAACAGGTTTTTTTTTTCAAATACAGCAATATCTGTAGGTACAGTAAGCAAAGTAGGGTGACAAGGTGTAACATTTTTAGTTTTTTAAAAAATGTATTTTTTTTATTGAAATATCCAGAGGGGATTTTTTTTATTATTTTTCTGGTGACCCTTGTGACCACTCCTACCACCCCCCTTCCCAGCTACGTAACCTTTTGGGACACCCTGTATAACTCGGCGGTTTAGGTTGAGGAATACTATGTTCATAAATGATGTTTCTTTTTACAGTTAAATAAAAATAATAAATAATAAAAAAGGAGAAAACAAAAGGGCATATTAAGTTTTAAGTAATAGCGTAATAGCAATCATCAAGGTTCAATTGGTTAAGATTGATATGGGAAAAATGGAGAACCTCGCATAGGCCAACGGCCTAAATGAAGTTTATTTTTCTCACGCAGCACTGCTAAACAAGGCGTTCAATCAAGTAAGTAAATTATGTCTTAATTAGAACTAATTTTACGCATATTTAAATTATTCTAAAAAACACCCCATGAAAGCTTGTATTTAAGCACAATTACTTATAGCTTTTAACATTTTTTCCTGTTTCAGAAGTGCCTATGTAATAATAATTAATTACATCTTGTTCTATTTATTAGGTATAACAACCTTCTTGTTTATTTACCCTCGGGTAAAAGGAACGTTACTTAGACTTTGTAGGCCGGGGCTAATTGTTTCATTGTAAACAATTTATTATTTACTTAATAACAACAATAACGGTTGAATAAATTACTAGAATTTAGAGTAATTAGATCTACGAAACGACTGAATAAAGATTCTATATATGAAGGTATACAATTTCAAATGTTTTACTTTGTATGATGAAAGTATGAAGGAACATTTTTACAAAAACATGATGAGACCGAGCAATTTATTATTTATTTGAACCTGCCCGAGGCTTTGTAAAGATGAATTATTCTACTTCGAGATCCATTGTAAAATAAGTATAAAAGGTTGAGGGTAACCTATATTGTTAATATGAGCTTTGCAATTATTCTTCAGTATAATAAACACATATAAAATACGCACAAAGATTCGATACAATAGAAAATTTAAGTTCCTTGATATTATTAATGACTAAATATTAATATTCAAAGATAATGGAAACTGACCCAAGTTGATTGATATCGATTATGAATTCAATAAAATATAAAAATCTAAAAATTAGTTTGATATAAAAAACTTGAGCATAAATACTTAAAAAAATCAACTCACACATTGCTAATTTTAATTAACTTTAAGTACTAACATATACATTAAGACAGACAATGGTCGGAACTAAGTATCTAATAATAAGGGCCCGTATATTGCTTCTACCTTCCGAACCATCAAGCAGCGAAACCTGTAAACGATTAAGATAAATCGATTAGTAGTTAACCTCTCAGAAAACGATGTGTTTCAGATACAACTGAAAATAATATGTGTGGTGGAAGTAATGGAGAATGTTACCTATACTTAAGTATTCGAGCAAATACAGATGTTCTGAGTTATTTATTTTGATATAAAGGCGTTATTAGTGAGCATGAAGTATTTTAAACAATGTAGAGGACATTAGTTGATTTCGCTCTATCAAAGCGAACTAATAAGTTTTATTTAACTTTTCTCAACAGTGAGTCCTTAAAGATTGTTTAAATAGGGTTAAGCAATTGTCCGATTTGTAATTCTTAAGTCTAACACGTAGGTATATATAATTTATGAGAACGCGTTGGGTAAAATTAGTTCTTTGAAACATTTAAGTATAAACAGTAATAAACCCATTAAGCACAAGACATTTTTATAAATAAGAGCCCTTGTGCTGTTTTAATTTTCCTTTCTTGAGTTAAGTCTCGCATAGAAATCGCCGAATTTTTAACCGTGTGTAAAGACGGAAAAATACGAGTGAAATTACATTTGTGTTTTATACCAACCCATTAAACGAAAGAACTGAGTTTTGTTGTTTTTATTATATGCCATTATTGTTACTCCAAATTAAGCTATTTAGAAAATTTTTGCATTGAGGAATCTGTACTAAATTTGAGTTGATAGCCTCTTAATCTTATGGATGATGTACTCGAGAAGTAAACAATTTGACATTTAACTTCTTCTTCGCCTTATACCATCATTAATCGAGATTTTAGAAAATAAAGCTTTAACGTTCGTTTTAAATAAACAAACATCATTTATTTCAGACCAAATGACCCATAGTTTGTTAGTTTAAAATATGTAAGTAAACAGTAGTTTTATATGTTCGAGCCCCTTCCCGCACCAACGTATTTTTTTAGTATGGGATAAAAAACAGTATCTTACTATGAAACGTAGAGGTATCAACCCTACTGAGTTTGATGCCGTGCTTTATGATTTATGGTTCAACTACCAAAATTTAGGCACCTCAACGTATACTCATTAACTACTCTTTAGCCACTAATGTTGGGGTAAAGTTACGTGATACCGAACCCCACTTAAAGCTAATTGCTTTTGAAATGTACGAACTCATAAATAAACCCATCGGATGTGACAAACTGTAGGTACGGATGGTAATGCAATTTGTTCAAGCAGTTCAGCGGGGCGTAATTTGGTATAAGTTAGTGTAATTTGGTGCAAGTTGGTGCAAGTTGTGACCCATTAGTAGCCGACTTGGGTCGTAGTGGCACGCAACGTTGCAGCAACTTGTGGCAGCTCGGCAACTTTAAACTTTAGAGACCACGTATTCAATACGTTTAGTAAAAGTTGGTCGCGCAATGGGTTCTTTCACTACTCGTATCTTTATAATCCACGATTACGTGTAAGATTTTAAGGATTTCTCAAAAAAGAAAACAGAGCCTAAGAAACCTGCGGGTAAGAAGAGCCGGCGTTTTGCAAGAGCCAGTAGATACTAAAAAAACCGGCCAAGTGCGAGTCGGACTCGCGCACCGAGGGTTCCGTACAAACCTGCAAAAACTACTTAAAATTTTAAGCTTTTCGGAATTTTTCTGTTACCTGTGCTGTAAGCTATTGCTTCTTACCAAATTTCGAGATTCCATGTCAACGGGAAGTGGTCTTTAGGTTTTAATTCCCGTGCGTGTAGTTGCGAGTTTCAAAATATGCGGTATCAATGGTTGTACTTTTGCGTTTTGCGTTTTGCGTTTTTGCGTTGACTTAGATTTTTTTTTTCACGGGTTAAAGGCAATTAGATCTAAGTATTAGATATGAATTTCAACTTATAAGTTTATATTTATTAAAAAAAAATATATTTTGTAATGTAACAAAAAATTTAAGGTTTTCGGAATTTTTCCTTTATGTGTGCTATAAAATGTTGCTTCATGCCAAATTTTAAGATTCTAGGTCGACTGGAAGTACCCTTTAGGTTTTGATTCCCTTGCGAGTACTTGCGAGTTTCAAAATATGCAGCTTAAATGCTGTTTCTTTTGATTGCGTTGACATAGAAGTTTGATTTTGTTACAGCTTAAAGGTATTATAGACTTGAGTATTTGGTATGAATTTCAATTTAATACCTCTACGCATTTATGAGGAAATGGGTAGTAAGGTTAAAATTATTTAAAAAAAAAATATTATGTGATGTAACTAAAAATTTATGGTTTTCGTAATTTTTCCTTTATCTATGCTATAAGACGTTGCATCGTACCAAATTTCAAGATTCTGAGTTCACGGGAAGCACCCTGTAGGTTTTGATTCCCTTGCAAGTGTCGACTTGCGGCATAATTTGCGGCATAAACGGCTGTATCTTTTGATTGCGTTGGCTTAGAAGTTTGATTATTTCACAGCTTCAAGGGACAGTAGACCTGAGTAATTGATATAAATTTCAGCTTCATACCTCCACGCGTTCCTGAGAAAAAGGGTCTTGACAGACGGACGGACGGACAACAAAGTGATCCTATAAGGGTTCCGTTTTTTTTCCTTTTGAGGTACGGAACCCTAAAAACACACTTTAAACCTTATTCGAAAATAGCGTTTTCGCACACATATAAAGGACTAATAGAAAAGCTTAATTCCGCAAACCCTTGATCATACGATGCTCCATCTTGCCAGGAGTCAAGCATCCGTCCAGGCCGTTGGTCTACGTCACTCGATAATTAAAATCTCTCTGCAAAAATAAGGAAATGTTCGAAATAATTGCCTACTGTTTGTAATAATTGCCGTTTCATACTAACAAATAATGATTTGTGATAATTAATAAACGTAGATTTAGCCGCTTTACTGATATTTGACAATATTAAATCGAAACATATCACTTTATTCACATTGGCTAATTTGGACCACTGAGAAGGTGGTTTACAGAGCCGCTTAGAGAATGTCTAGTTTTACTAATACATGGACAATCATCTTGCACATTTTCTTCATTTTAATTTATAAACGCTGGTTTCAAAGAGCTTTTTATTTTTAGTTTTCATAGTTTAAGTTTAGGTTTTCGTGCCATTTGTTAATTTTAGTTAATTAATTATAATTATAATAAAAAAATTATAAGTTTTTTTTTGATAGAATTCATACTGATAGATCATACGTCCAATAAGGGCCCACATTTTTTGAAATCAAATATTTTTTACTTTTTTTTGCTTTTATTAAAGAATTAAATGTTGTTATGATCCCATTTCTTTACCACATGAGTATTTTCTATTTGTTTAATTACTTTTTATAGCAATTTTTGTAACGTTATGCTAATATGGCTCATAGGGTTTTTTTCAATAGTTAGGATTTGTTGAAAATATAATTGTATCTACTAGAAAATGATAATTTATGTTAAGTCAATAGATAAAACGTTTTGATCCTACCGATAAAGACTTATAAAACTTGATTTTAATTCGGTCCTTTTTAAACCACCTCGGCGTAATAAGGGACATAAAGAGTGTTTTAAAAAACCAGTGTGAAATAAAATTTATGGAAGAAATAAAAAAGGCTCTGTTAAATTCAACTTTAAATAAAGGAAATAATTGTCTAATGTCCTGTTTTTTATTGATTTTATTGAAATATTGGAAATACGACGGTTTTAATTAAGGTTATTTGCCGCAGGTACCTTACATAAAATTACTTCTTTGCCCGTCTGTCTGTTTGTGTATCTGTCCGTCTGTCTGTATGTATTGTGACAACAGTAATTTTACTCAAAATCGAGTGTAGGTTACAACTCGAAATTAATATAAAAAAGCTAAGCTTTCATTTCATGTTAATGTTTTTTTTTCTATCCTGTAACTTCACTGCAATAGAATATTTATTTATTGTGATCGCACCGGCAAAGTGAGAAAGCTTAAAGGTGAAGAAGCAGAAGCAAAACACTGGGATCACTTCTCAAAGGATATTTTGTTACCTCAACAGCTTTTGTTACCTTAAGATCGATAATCTGCTTGGTTTTAGATTAAACAGTGTAAGCAAACTTAAACCACCGATCACATACTTTCTTAAGTCTCTTTGAATCGAGCTAGTATTACATACCACTATACGCAGTCGTTAAGGATATGTTTTTGTAGTAGAAATAATTAATCATAACTGAACACAGCTGCGCGTACGAATCTTTGACATACAAACCTTGAATATTTTTATATTAGCTTTGGTGATTGAAGTGTGTTTTTATTTGAGAGTGATTTATAGATATCGTTATGATTTTTACAGGAATAAGCTTTTCTTTCAAAAAATGTGGGACAGGCCTCGCCTCGCCTGTAGTATTTTATTTTTAAGTCTTTGCTACAACTTGATCTAGAAAACATTATCTTTGTTCACACTAAACCATAAATAACTATTAGTGTTTGGATTTTCCTGCAAAGCCATTTTACAGTACCTATTATTGAAGAAAACGATTTCGCATGTTGATTTATTACGTTACAGGTCTGCTGGTTTTTATCTTAAACGATCAACGTTCAAAAAAAGGAGATCGAAGATACATGGAAAGAGCAAAACCTCTTAACTTAAACAAAAGTCCAACTTGTGTTGGTTTTATACCAAAGGCTGGCAACAGTTTTAAAAGAACACTCACGTAGTAGTCTGAAGAGAGAAGGTAATCCAATTTGTTAATAAAAGTTTTTTCGACTACCTTCAAAGTTCCTTTTATCTATCGAAGTAACTTTAATGATAGGTAGAGTTCTATTCGTTAAATTAACGTACATGTCTTGTCCACTAAGTTCTAACAGTCAAAATATCAATCTGGGTCGAAAAACCTCATCAATTTGACTGAAGATCGACTTAAATCATTATACCTATATGTATATTAGAGAAGGAAAAAAAGTCCCTTTTAACAACAACAAGGGAAACTGAAACTACATTATAAACGCGACTAAGGGCTTAGGGCTTGTACACAAAACTGCGATGCGACGTCGCATCGCAAAAATCTGCGAGCTCCCTCTACGCATCGCAAGAACTTACGAATTGATTCGCATCGCGCATTCCTGCGATGTTGCGTCACACTTGTTGACACCATTTTAGTTCGCTCTGGGACAGCGCGTGGGCAAGACGTGTAGGTACTTTAAAAATGACAGAATACGACGTTGATTTTTTAATATCACTGATTGAGGAGCGCCCTGTTGTTTGGGACACTAGTAATGAAGATTATAAAAACAAATTCATCAAACAAGATGCTTGGAAGGACGTGTGTAAAAGTTTATTTCCAAATTTCGAGGAAAAAGAAAACAATGAAAAAACTAAACTTGGTAAGTACACAAATACATTTATTAAGTATAACTTTTTTTTACTTTTTACTAAAACTACCTACAAATCAAACATTCTATTCATATAAGCACAAAAAATATTCTTTAAATTGTTTACAAATGTTTAGGCGTCGACAGCGAGTTACTTTAATGTTTTACGGTGTGTCCTTTTGTACCTATTGTATTGACTTATTACCAAGAACTCGAGCAACAATACAAGCCGTATGGTATAGTCTTAAATTTTTTGTAGTTGCCAGTTTAATGCTCCAACTTCACTTGTAAAGTAATCCGAATATTCGTTTCTAATTATATTTGCACCAACCACCTGACTACCTACATTCAACCCTTGTTCAAGTGGTTGTAGTTCGGAATCATCTATGATCATTTCAATAGGGGTGTCTAATTCATCACGGTTAATGACAAAGTTATGTAGTATGCAACAAGCCTTAACAATATCTATAGCAAAGTCATATGAAACGTTAATGGGGCGGTGAAATATTCGCCACTTATTGGCTAATATGCCGAAAGTACACTCGACATATCTTCTTGCCCTACTCAAACGGTAGTTGAATACTCTTTGTTTAACAGACAAATGCTTGCCAGAATAAGGACGCATGACATTATTCGAAATAGAAAAAGCTTCGTCTCCGACAAAAACATATGGAACCGGTTCTTGAAAGCCCGGTAGCGGCCTTGATTTTGGTGTAGGCAAATCACCTCTCATCAGTAAGTCGTACAGTTTCGTGTTGTGGAAAATAGTGGAGTCACTTTCCTTTCCATATGCTCCTATGTCCACATAGATGAATCTGTATTTCGAGTCCACAATAGCCAACAAAACTATTGAATTGTAGCCCTTGTAATTAAAAAAAAGTGATCCACTTTTTGGGGGACTACGAATACGAATATGTTTCCCATCAACGGCTCCAATACAGTTAGGGAAGTTGGCTTTCTTGTCAAAGTCCGCAGCTATTTCTTCAAACAGCTGTTGTGTTATTTTTGGTATGTTTGCATTTAAACAAAATTTCCATATTGCTTTACAAACTACTCGTATTATCTTAGCAACTGTACTTATTCCTCGATAATAATCTAAATGTATATTTCTGATTTCATTTCCGGACGCTAGGAATCTGTAACATAAATAGAAAAATAAGGATTAATTTATATAACAAACTTAAAAAGTAAAGAACACTAACTTAAAACGACATAAACATACATAATTTAATTTAATTCATTGGTAGACAACGCTTCTAGCGCTAAGTTCGCCTATTGTTATTATTATTATATTATTGTTCTGTACAAATGGTATTTGATGAATTATAAATAAATAAATAAATTAAATATTGTCTATTTTTTTTTGCAGGTAATTTAGTAATACAAAGATGGAGAGGGATTAAGGATACCTTTAATAAATATGAAAAGAAACTCAAAGATGCAAGTAGGTCAGGGTCTGGATCCAAAAATATAAAAGAATACCATCTGTACAAACAATTACAATTTCTTAAGAAAAATTTGCAAAATGAGACCACAACTAGTATAAATGAGTCAGAAAATGAGCAAGATAATCAAGAAGGTACATCAAAAACACGTTACCAAAGGCAGCCACCAAAAAGAAAGATGGTTAATAATACATTTGAAGATGATATTGTAAAGATTTTAAAGGAACCTGAGAATAGACACATATCTTTTTTTAAAGGTATTTTACCATCACTTGAAAGATTAGATGACAATAAAACTCTAATCTTTCAGAGCAGAGTTCTTCAAATTTTAACAGAATTGCATCAACCTCATGGCTACTACTATCCGAATAGCAACTACCAGGGTGGCTATCAAACTCAACATTTTGCGAGATCTCAACAAACGCCACTGATACGTCCACAGTCATCTAACATACCAGATCAAATTGATTCACCTAGTAATGATTTTTCTAACTCAAGCATATTAAGCACACTTTCAACTGAAGAAGACTTTGATTTTTCGTAAATTTTATGGATTGTAATATTTTAAAAACTCTTTTCTCAATAAAAACTAATGTAAACAATTATTGTCTTACTTCACTTACCGGATAGTGAGGCCAATCATTTCCAGAGGCATAACAGGAATTCTCCCCTTGTACGATTGTTTATGAAGATATGGTGATAATAAACTTAAAAGCTCTTCGAATGAAGATATGCTCATTCTAAAATACTCCAAAAATTTTTTTTCGTCGGTTTTCAAAGCTTTATATTTTAGAAGAAAAAAGTTTCCATCAGGATTCATAATAGTAATAAATGGATGAACCCAAAATCTTCTTTGTTTCTTTTTTCTATATCTCCTAAGCAATAATAAAAGTGCACACTTCTTTTTACGATCCATGTCACGACCTAGCTTTCAATTCAAAATACGTTTAGTACGGTTAACGGTCGTCGAAGGAATGGTCACACTGGGAGACGCCTTGCCGCACGAAATCGCATCGCAGCAATTCGTGTCGTAATTTTCTGAGTTGCGAATTCGCATCGCGTCGCATCGCAGTTTTGTGTACAAGCCCTAATTCTAAAGCGTCAGTTGGCTAATTTATCAATGCTGGCGGTACCTAGCCCGTAGACGTCGAAAGTCGTCGAGCCGCCATTACTCTTGCACCTAACGATTGTTTCGAAGCTATAACTTCCATCGCCAGCTAGTTAAATGACAATTTGCTAACTCTGAACTCGAAGTTGACACAAATAGCTATTGATTTTGAAGGTTCGTTAATTGTTTTTGATGGCTGCTGAGATTCAATTTGCATTATCATAATACAAAATGAACTTATAAATATGTTTAGTTATAATAGGTACTATGACAATAAGTTTACCGTGATATAAAGCATTCCAAAAAAACTAAATTATATATAATTTAAGAATCTAAAGAGTCTATCTATTAGTTTTTTAAACAAAATGGTGTCCTATCCGAATTGTTATTGCAATGTTTTTTTTGTACAGCTACGAGAAATTTAAAATAAACGTTACAACTTTAAGCAAGAAAGTGTGTAAGTATTCCGCAAGACGTTTTAACATCGCAAAACTGTATTAAACGTTATCTAACACCGACCCTTTCAAACTTTATCTTTATAAATCAATTATCGAATAATTTCCAAACATAATAAACGGAAGCAAAAGTTTTCTCATTTTTAGGGTTCGGTATTAAATTGAACTTCTGGAATGAGATTCTACGATATATTTGGAAATAATTTACCTATTTACTTGGAATTGAGATAAAAAAATGAAAATTCGTAAAGACTAGATGTGATTATTAAACAAAACAATCTTTAGAAAGTAATTTGATTTTATAAGCTTATTCAATTTGATTCAAGCCTCGCTCGAGTATTAATTTATTTTTCAATACAATATTTCTTTTATGTAAACATAATCTGATCTTTTTACTTAGGATAACACATACAGACTGACTAAAAGCATAAAAAAAACAATGATAACGCTGTGAATTTTGCATTTTACTCTTAGGAGCTTAGAAAACATAAAAAACCTGTAAAAAAACACAAAAGCTACCCACTTAATCTGGCAATTTATCAGCAAAGGTTTGTTCAAGAATCTCGAACGGACAAAACGTAAGGACAGCGGTAGCTTTCAGTTAATTTTGGAATACTGAGCGATAAAAGTTTATAGCACCAGGAGCCAGAGTTGAACCTTCAGAAACCTCCGAGTTTACGAGGGCAGTAAAATTAATGTTTGTTCGAAACACCGTTCTCACATCACGCCGGAACTGCGGACATTACCTGTATCGCTCCTGAAACTACTACGCCTTTGTCTTATATTTTATAGCTCTATGTCCTGTATTGAAAGATTATTTAAATCGAAGTATTTCTGCGGTTTTGTGTAGTTCAATATTAAATTGTCGAAATCAACATCGTAAGGCGGCGAATGTGCTTTGATTGAATTGTTGAGTTGATTGGATTGTTGAGTGTCAGTTAGCTAGCTTATTATTTTTTGGAAATTACGTAAGAATTATGCATAATTTATGAATATTATATTGGTGATGATTTTGAACAATATTCTTTATCATAATTAAAGTGTTTTAATTGAAATATATCACTCTCTTAGATAGGAATTGAATAGCACATAAAAATATTATTTTTTTCTAGAATTTTCGCCCTGTCAAGTCCTAGGTGGTTGGGTTTATCGATGAAGTTAATAAAATGCAAACTTATGAAAATTTTAAAATTGCAAACACTACACTAACATGCTCAAGGACTTTAACAATCAATAGAAAATACTCCAGAGTTCCATTGTCTAATAAGAGTATTAATTATACAACCAGCCAAATATTGGACCGCAATAATTGATGTTCATTTTGCGGCCGTAAATTAATATTAATTGAATACCTACGCTGAAGTTGGATCGAAGCTATTGTAATTGATATAATCTAACCATAAGTCAATATTATCTACAGTCTCTGCCCCGTTTGATGTAGTTGGAGATATAAAGCAAGGGACAGCGGTTCGATAATCAGTTTTGAGTTCATAGCTGTGTTGTAAAGTTAGTCCCTTCCTCAGAGATATGCAGATATCATCTAGTTTATTAATGAACTAATAAACTAGTCCTTTGTTATAGAATGATTACCTAAGCCAATGTACCTAAGTTGCTGTATACCGATAATAGAGTTCGCTTACGCTGCTAGTTTCATATTAGATTAATTTACACGTCTATTATTGAGTAATAGGCTATCTCAATTACCATGAGCTAATCAATGAAGGCACCAGCTTCCAATCAGAATTAGCTTACAGCTGAGATATTCAGAACAATTCAAGTTTTTACGAGTTTACAGTTATATTTCATTCCTAAGAGAAACCTAAATATTGGGTTATAAGTAGTTATTGCGCCGAAGTATAAAAACATTTGTAATATTAAAACGTGGTCAAATTAATTTATGAGTAGGATTACTAATGAAAACTTTGAATTTCAAAACCAGCCTCTATAGATATAGCTACGTATAAAGTAAAATGTAGGTCAAGTAAACAGTTTCGGTACCTCATTGAAGGAAGTGTGGTTAACTTGATAACGAAAAGGTAAATAATTTGGAAGGCTTTGTTCCGTCTTGACCCTTGTCTTTGTGAAGTTAGAAAAGTTGAGCTTTTTCGAGACAAAGCATTGGAATACTTGTAATCCATGTGTCGTGGGATTATATGAATGAAAGACCTTTTTATAATTATATCATGAAAAACAATATTTGTTTTCTCGTCATGGATGCAAAACATAATGTATGAAAAATTCAAATTTATTTGTAGGTGTATCTCTAAGTCAATTAATTTTGAATTGTTATTGATCATTGTTAATTATTCAATTGTTTGCGTATAGTTTTAATGGCGTACCATCATGCTAGGGTACACCCAAAAAGTGGAACCTTTAAAGTGAAATAATAGGCACAGATACCTTTACGATAATCAAAACACTGTAAGGCTACAATTACCTGTATTACAAATTTGATAAAACATCGTACATTCCCTTAGTCATTAAATATGCAAACACCAGCTGACTTGATTTTGGGACTATCCGTAAATTAAACTCATAGCTTAGTTCACAACTAGTAAATTGGGTTTAACAAATAGTTTTTAATAAGAAATTGGTTTATCGTGTGCCCGTTATGTTCATATTACATTGCTCTGTTTACCATAATTCGATGACCATGATAGTTTTTGTACATGATTATACTTTTGTTTAAAAAATATAACTCAGTATAGTATTTCTCGTACATATAAACGTATCCTCTACTTAAACACAATATTAATTAATCGAATCAAATAAATCTTTACTATTTAAGCTACTGTATTACCTACATATTTTTTTCATTTAATGCGCCTTTTGTGTGACTTTAAAAATATATTTTCCTCTTGATGCTTCTTTTCATCAAATCTAGTAACTATGTGCCCAATTTGCTTCCGGTCCCTTTTTTATTTTTCTACATAAAACCTAGCGTATTTAGCTCATTGAACCCTTGTCAATTGTAGTGTCCACCATGCTAAGTTATCTAATATTCACTTCTTTCCCTAACAAAACAAACATAGATACAGTATGTTATGTTTATTACATAGTGTGAGACTGATGGCCTTGTTACTTTTCCGACTGGATCCCATTCCGAACTCTAAACCAAATATCGTCCTGCCCAGACGAAATCCCATTAATCAACCCGTCACAGGATGTAATAACATACATTATTAATGTCATGACACCCCATCATGTGTAGCATGAATATTTAACAATATTTAAAGCGAATGCTACTTGCAAGGATCTCATCTAACTTAGAATTGTTTACTCTAAGTTGACTCGATGCTTTCGCGTTTAGAACCAACGTTGTAAGTGCCTACTAAAGCCTTAAAAAGATAGCTGAAAGTTGGAAATGTAATCGGCTTCGGCAGAATGTGAGACTGTCCGTCCGTAATTACTTAAAGTTAAGCTATCACAAGATGGTGTACTTTAACACGGAACGCTTTTTTCAGGTTACAAGTTATAATTTCTATAAAGTACCTAACTGAATAAAGGAAAGGAAAATGGATAAGGGACAGCTGATATTTTCCTTATTACGCAATAAGGCATAGGTTAAGGCTATACATCACCTAGTGATATTTTCAGCAGCTATTTATTTTTTATATTAATAACAAAACTTACTTAAGTAAATGAATACTTGGTAAAAAACAAACATGTGTGCCATTTTATTACCTACTAGAACTTCAGTCTCAACAAGCTACTTTTTGATGCCAGAGTGTGCTTTAAATAGATACCTAAGTATATACTTTTTAAACCAGCGTTTCACATCATGAATATTTAAAGCGTAAAATCATTTAAAAGCTATTTTCCTCCGAAACTTTTCCGCCTGCCTCATTCTTCTAAAGTTGAGAACTCATAAAACTTTGGGATGTTAGTCGTAAATAGTTGCACCAGAATGCGTTACTTTCGGAGCAAAATTTTCTGCTATATTTTTAAAACTAATATTAAAATATTCCACGGGTATTTTGCATGCTACTAAAATTTAAGTGGCATGGTCGTAACAAGAACGATAAATAGGGCAAATAGTTCCATATATACAATATACAAGAATGCGAAGGTAAGTATCAATAATAGACATAAATGTAACTAAGTTTAATACTTCCCAAATAACAGATTTATTTTCATCCCTTAACATTAACCGTCTTTCGTTTTAGAACACAGATTTGCTCCCTGGTTTAACTACTAATCCAGATTTAATATTTTGTTATTTTAGTTATCTTAGTGCCATCTAGTATTTAAGGACGACAATATTTGCAAATAGTTACCCTCCTTATAAACTTGGGCTTGCAATATACAGTACCTTTTAGCCTGGGCTTGACACGTTAACAAATCTTAACGCACTATTTTTAAGAGACCAAAAGCGCCATCTACTAATTTGATGCTAAACTTCGGGAAAGCAAAATTCCAATCTTCTTCAAGCCACAGACATATACCATGCCTTGCTAACACAACAAAATCAACTGTGAAAGTTAATATCAGCTGTAACCTGCATGAACTCAGATTTATAAAATATAGGAAACGTAAAATTGGTAAAAAACAGCGTCACCAAACCGAGGAAGAGGAATCCTTTCATTGCTCCATGGGCAAGTTGCTCACGAAACACTATAATCATTCTAGAATACTACAAAAGTTCTTAATCTTTTACACAGATGGCGCTATTTGCAGTTTTAAAGTTTTCTTATTTTATAACTGTTGTTCCTGTTACCAATATAATTACTTTTATAATATTGTCTTTTTATAAGATCACTGTAATAAAATCATAGCAAAATCACAAATGTTGTTTTATACCTAAATAAAGCCGACGGTTTGGACCAACAGGGACGGCTGAAAAATTATATGGCTAACCACAATTCAATGAAAATTTAATTTGTCAAATAAACATGTGTGTAAAGAAATATAAAATAAATTGTGTGGTAGTAAACATGTGTCGATATCATTTGTCATCCTGTTATGAGTCTAGCTGTTGTTTACCCCATTTTTCAATGACAGAAATAGCTCCGTTACCATCCCGTAAATGTCGAAGTTCATAAAATATATCTGCGTAGAAGCCTTACTACGCATGCGCCAAGTGATCGATCCAAGCCCACGGTCTTGCCTTTCATTTCCCCCCTGGTATCAAATCGGTGAGTACATGTCTGAAATTCAGCCGCGTTAGTGAAATCAATTGGCTAAAACCATCGACATCTTTTTTTAAGTTGCGTGAGAAAGAAGCAAGTGCATGTATGTACCTTGCAGTGGCTCTTATCATAATAATTGCGAGTTTGGTACGATTGCAAGTAAGTCGAGTTTTATATAACTGTCCTTGAAAGCACTTTGACTGGTCTCTGACTCCGCACGCTTTTCTCAAGCCGCTGCTTTACTGACTGTCATTTTCTGTGCTTTCCATGAAAACTGAATTGTCTTCTTAGAAATTGAAAAATATTCCTTACGACTCTAAATACCATTGTTGACAACATTTGCAAAGCAACGCGACGTAATAGAAAAAAGTCTAAAAACAAAACCTTAAAATAGATATATACACACACATACATATTCCTTTAATATCTACTAAAATCTAGGATTTCGTTCGTGAAAGTAACAATGAGAAAAAGTAGGCGGTTAATGTTACAACAAGTTGGTGTGCCTGGCACACGAATAATATATATAAACCAGTGTTGGCAAATCACATGTTTAATAACTTTCACTATTTTTTTCGCCATAATTAGTACAACAGTTTGGTACTTTTTTTAAGAAAATGTTTAAATTTATTTATGACATATAAACGTTTATTTTTTTACTTGAAGACTTGATTTCTCAAATAATATTTTTCGAGATTTTTTTCATTCAGTATTTTATGTAAATCTATAGGTACACTTAACACAGAAATTTATTTATTTCTTTATTTCCTTATATGTGTTTGTAAAAACAAAACCAATAGTAGGGCCTATGATATGTGTATTGCAATGCGCTTTGCATGATCTTTCAAACTATTATTGATTTTAATATCAGGACTTAGTTACATCAGTTTACTTACTTTAAAGTTTTACTTAACAAATATATAAAAAAATAATGTTATATATTCATATGTTTATGTGCGATTTCGTGTTAAAAAGGCTTCATGTTGTAAAAATTAAGCTAAACTTCTGTCGAGTTTCAGTGGTACGGCCACTAGTTGCACTTGCGCCCTGCAACCCTTTTGGTACTAACAAACTTTTTTTATAGATTATATAAAAAGGGCTTATTTATATTAATAAACTCGTTTTAAACTATACGAATTATAAAAATCGGCTGATGTTTTATCTTGGTGTTAATTCGTAAATTTTTTATGATTTCATCTTGTTGCAAAAAGTGGTACATAGTGTTTGGAAAGTGTGATTTACCATTACATATACTGATTATATTATTCGACTAAGATCGGATGTTTTTGCAAAAACAATTTATCGTGGTGTTGTTTATTTTTAATGATTTTAAGTTGTGGCAAAAGTGGTGCATAGTGTTTGAATTGTGTGATTTACAGTTGTGAGTGAAGTTACAAAAAAAGTGAAATGATTTTCTCATTAAGAAATAATCCTTACCTATACTTTATTATTGTTATTATAAAAAGCACCTTTGTGTTTACTCATTTGTGTCTGTTTTTCTTTTTGTATTATCTTTTTATCGTGATTGTGTAAATGTATAAACTATAAATACTTAAATAAAAATATATTTTAAAAGATTAAAAAAATTACCGAATTGATTATTTTATTATACTGTAATGTTACTTAACAAAAAACCTTTAATATTTAAGGCGAGCATAATGCCAATTTCCATATAATTTATTTTTATAATAAAAAAGCGAAAACCCTATTACGCAACATATATTAAGATTTAGTAGTTGCACTTGCGCTCTACAACCTCCCCCGGGAGATGATTTCCGTATTGATGTCCCAATTACCGATACCTGCTGTGATTGGTGCATCCATTTCAATCTAGACCTGCGTACTCCATCTCATCTGTACCTAGGTTTTGCTAGGTCCGTCAAACGCTTGCAAACCGCGCGCGGAAGTAACCGCGAAAGTTGTCAAAATGGTCATCGCCATGATATGGTTGGCGTTTATAAATATTTTGTTATGCTTTTCGATACTGCAAATACTGATTAAATATATAGTGGGTAGGCGTGTTGAGAACAATGGCTTTATGCGACTTTTACAGTGTCTGCAAATGAATTAGTTTGGTGCCCAACTGCGTAAGTACCGATTTTGAAATTGTTTAAAAGGTTTCCAGTATATATGTATTTTGTCTTCCATTATGCATGATACAATCCATGTTAGTAACGTCAGCAAAGCAACAGGTGCCCGCGATGCTTTTATGTATTTTAGTTTTGACGTCTTTGTCTTTACAACGAATACATTGAAACGGATTGTGCCACGTCGTGTGACAGTTACATGAGACTTATTTTATACATAATAATAATAATTAAAAAGAAAAATTTGCATGGCCCGTTTTTCATGTCTTCTCGTTATCTGTAAAACGCCACCGGAAAAACCAACCCAAAACCTACATCGAGTCTTTGTTCCTCTTGCGAGTTACAATCGAGTTCGGACTACAAGCAGTGAACAAACATCCAAGTGCATGTATCTAGCAGTGGCTCTCGTTTTGATATCAATCGCGGGCTTATCTCTATTACAAGTAAAGTTTTTAAACCTTTTGTCTCACAATTACACACGCTTTGTTTACACTAAACCCCGTACCAGTGATAATGATAGTGTGGATGCTGATATTTTTCATGAGAGTCATTTCTTTTTTGTCGTATTTGACGACTAATTATATAGTGGCGCTATGTGATGTGATTTTCAAGTTTGTTCATACTTTGTATGAGGAAATTTACGATCTAACATGCTAATTAGAATTCAATCGGCAAATCGGAAATTTACGACAATGGACTATAATTTTAATTGTTAAGAAAAACTTGCCCTATTTCATTCCCGTTGGTAAATAGTTAACAACCTCGTTTACTGTCGAAGTTTAGTGTTTTAGTGTGTCGTAGCATAAAACCTCCTTGGTGAGTGATGTTGGGTATTCGACATTTATTTCATATACGTTGTGTTATTTACAGATATTGACACATTTTAATATTTTTTTCTGATATTGACACATTTTAATAATTTTTCTGTATTTGGGAAGATTGTTATGTAATTGGGGAGTATTCTGCTTTGTGAGAACCCCGCGAAGGCTGCTGCAATGACGCTTTGCATGTCCTTGCGCCCCCCTCCCCGCTCCCACATGTAGTTATTGATTTCAATCAAACTGTTGCGTAATTAGTCAAAAATTTGGAAATGGCTTTTCTAAAGCTTTTCGATGTTTGTGTAAGATTATTTGTTTAGAAAACTTTTGTTATATATCTCAGAACTTTCGTTATGAATCTCGATTTGACAGGGCAACGTCGTAATAAACTTGATTCGAGTTTTAATGGTAGGGGCTATCTGTTGCACCTGCGCCTTGCATCGCGTCCCGGCCCAGCGGAGGCTGTATTGATGTTTCTATTAATAAATTGGTATCGGGGCGCATGTTCCTAGGTTTCAGACTAGACCGGCGTAGTAGATTACATTTAGTACATGCGTAGTGAATCCAGGTAGTGCATCGATCAGTATCCGCCTGGACCCCGGAAGCTGCAGTCATGAGCTCTTTTATATTAAACCGAAACAAAAGTAATTAAAATTTTATAGATTCAAGTGGACTTGTGTTAATTATGAGGTGAGTTGAAGAACTTGATCTTCGATTGAATTGATTTGATTTCGGTGTGTTGTGTGCGTTTTCAAATTGACATCAATCAAGACAAAGGAAATTAAAAAAATATGATTTAATACATGGTGATAAAAAAAGTTTTTAGTTTCAACAAGAAGCTTTTTGGAGAATACCTTGGGATTTCAAATGGATTTTCTACAATTTCGTCTAAATATACCAATCTCGATATAAGATGTTCGAGTGAGTTACGCTCGACTTGAATTCGAGTTACCATAGTAGGGGTCGCGTGCATCTGCGCTTTAGGTGCACCCCCGGGACGTGGCAGTATTGATTTACTTCAGCCTCCTGAAATATGTTAGGCCTTTGTTTGGAAACTAATATTTTATTTTACTTATCAAATATTTTAAACAAATCAAATGGATATACCTACCTATGCGTATCTGTATACATATGCATAACTATAACAAGTATTTATCTTGAATTGATTTGAGACATCATCTTAATTTTAAACACTTTAATTAAATTTATTACTTAGTAAACATTTATAACAAATTACAATTACTATAACTTTAAACAAAAATAATTATCGATCAAAAACCATTGACTGATTCTTACCTCGTGTCGCGGCCTACATTTGGAAAAAAACAAAAAAAGAAAACGTTTTGTATTCACAAAATGCGGGTACTCGAATAAACAACCGAAGTGTTGCCATCGCCGCCTGCGCATCTAAACGGGTTACTTAATTATATTATATACTTATATTATACATGGCTACTCATATGTACCTACAATGTGAAGAGGTGTTTGGAACTTCAAAATTAAAAAAAAAAAAACTTTTTGAAAATTATAATCATCTTTGATATTTGGATAACTTAATGAAGGTTAAGGATTTTAGTTTAAATTGAAACGTGTACCTATCTATTACAGGTTAAATAAATAAGAAGATAACAAAAAAAAATTCGTTTTTGCATTAAATTTAAAATTAAATAATGGTGAATTTATCAGTAGGTGTATAGCAACTAAGAGGTCTTCCCACATATAAACTACCAATTAAATTGAACATCTTTTAAGATTTTTATACTATTCAATAAATTTTATGGCCTAAAAAAACTATTGTGATCCTGAAACAAATTAAAAATAATAACTGAAACTTAAAAAACATATACCTATTAGAAACTATCTCTACCTGAAAACTGTAGCTCAAATATTCCAATAATAATTAAATTAAACAATATGTTTAATTAAATTAAACAAAACAAACATTATTTTTCATTCGTTTATCTAACTCGCATCTATGAAAAATGCCCAACACATTCTAAGTTGCGTAAAGTTTGTACTACGTATCCGCGGTGTGGAATCGACGGTCACGTGACGTGCGCGGGCGGCGACGCGCCGACAGATCGCCGCCCACGCCCTGCGCGCGCGCACTCTACTACTACACAGTGAAAGGCTGACTCTCCAATCGAAACAGAACTAACCTTACGATGCATTCAGTTTTGAATCACTTGTTTCTTAACTTAACTTTAGTAAATTAAGATAAGAGCGCGAATATGTTTGAAAAAAAATGTATTGGCTGATTTGGATTTATAGTAAGAGTTTCTATGGACAAACTCAGCGATTTTAGTGTCGTTTTGGTATTTGACTAACAGGGAAACTTATTTCTTAAATAAATATCAATATTTCGACTGAGTAGTGAAAATATTTACTAACTGATTCCTAAATTATTTTAGGATCAGCCTTTACGCATGTATGTTGTATTGTTAATTTCATGGGGTTCAAAATGTAAAATAGATTTATTCTGCAACATTGAATATTCTTTGTCTGTAGAAAGCTGAATGAACGATTGTGAATGGTTGTAGCGTGGACTCGGTTGGGACGTCTTGTTGCATATTAACTACCTTCCTACTTAAAGCTGTCCGGTTCAAGTTATATCAAATACTTGTATTTTACATTACTTTGCATTTTACTGCCAATTCACGGACACATAAAATCTGCTGATATTACAGTTTAATACTACGTATAAACGAAGTGGTTTGTAAATAAACAAAAGTTTTGTTTGTGTTTTTTTATAATATAAGTTTATAGAATAAAATATAAATGAAACTTATTTAACAATCTGTATAAATAGGAAATGTATAATGAATGGCATCGTTACCAAAGGCAGTCACCTCTTAGATCTTCCATTGATATGTCTGTAGCTTTCTTACCTACTCACCGTGTGGGCAGCAACCATATTACCGGCCAAGCCATTTGCTTGCATTAGATACGCTGAGGTAAAATATAGATATTGAACCATTATAGTTTGTCAAACGTTGGGCAATACGAGCATAAAGTGTATGCTATATTTACCGGTCACTCCGACTTGAAGAGGCGTTTCTACCGTTGATTAGTAAGTGGGCTGTGTCGTCGAGATCTTTAAATTCTAGTTTTTACAACTTTTTTGAGGCACAAACGATCTTTGAAGGCTTTGAAAGTAGGCCGATTTGATTTGAAATTGTTAATCAAATTCCAATCTGTCATATTTCACAGATATTCGGATTAACTTGTAATTGAGCTCGTTACGGTCGGTTTGCATGAATAAATAAGTCGCTAATCTCAATCTAAGGCTATGGACTTAGGCCACGATTTCAATCTCATGACTAAATATCTCGGACACGCTCCCCTGTTTACTTTATAATGATATCATGCAAAATATTGATACAATGTTACTCCATTTCGATCATGAAATCAGCTTTCAATAATATAGCAACAACATACAATACTATAATGAAGTAGGTACTTATTGGTACATATCTATTCTATAGTAGCTTTGTTTGTAATTTATACTTCCTTACTTTACAATACCCTTTTTCTACATCAAGAGAAGCTCTCTATTTAAATTACACTTTTGACGAGATTTTATTAAAACAGAAAAAAAATATTTAATTAAGACTATTGTCTATTTAAGTGGAAACTTCCATGCGCTCAGCGTCAGTTCTATTATAAACTTAAGAAACAGTTTACGCTCAAAACGCAATTCAATAATCAAATGATCAATTTAAATGTAACATCAAAAGAAACCGAACACCAAAACATTTGATAAAATCTAAATCGCCCACATCTGAATTTTCTAACACAATGGGATGAAGTTAATTTTACATAACAAAAAAACAATGTTATGTCATGTAGGATTTGATTGATTCACGTCATTCAAGATACTTATAAAATCCAGTTGACTGCATAAAAAAGTCGCCACTCAAACGGATCGTTAATCTTATTTCAAGTCGGGCGGGCAATGATGACTAATTAAAATCAATTATAACTTGTCAAATCAATGAATTACATCATTCTGTTTCCATACAAGTTTTTCTTCTTTGCTCTTTTGCGTTGGAAGTGGCATCGTGTTATTTATAAAACTTTTCCGTGGTGTAACTGATGTCTCTTTTTGCAGATTCGCAATGGGTCTCCGCGTACTTCTATTTTTGGCCATAAGCATCGTAGGAACCCTGGGGTATATCCCCCCTGGTTCTATTGGGGAAAAGGTAGGTTTACTTCATAAGGCCGATGTTTGTTTGATTTTTTTTAAATCTGGAGATTCTAATGTAATCCGACTTTGGAAGCTAAACATGGTGATGCCATATTTTCTGGGTTGAATCCAGCTAACGAAAGTCTCCCATCCCCAGGATCATATCTTAACCGAGGCTTTACTTCGTGAAGTAGTCGAGCGTATGGGCAAGGAGTTGAACGATGCCGCGTACCTCGAGTTCCCGCCGAGCGACCGGCACCTGGCGCTGATGGCGCGCGCCAGCAAGGACCTGGAGAGCGAGCAGCTGGACTACGACTCGCTGGTCGACGGCAACCCCAACCCCAGCCTGCGCGACCAAGAATACTTGCAGCACAGGTGGGCACATCCCAGAACTGTTTTTTTTAAACCAGTGCAAGAGTCTTAAAAAATAAGATCAAATTGTTGAATATCACCAGTACCCTTAGTTTTTCTTCAATAAAATGATCTTCTAAGGAAAACTTTTATAGCTGCAATGATTGAATATTTCTTTTGTATGGCAGCTCGTTATGGGGCCACCAGTACATGACGGGCGGTGCCGGCGAAGGGGAGCAGCGGCTCCAACCCTCCGGCCTGGTGCCTAACAGACAGATGGTCAAGACCGATGCCGTACTTCCTGCTTACTGTAACCCCCCCAACCCCTGCCCCGTTGGATATACTGGTAAGAAGGCTTTTAATAATAAGAATAAGAAATACATCATTTGTGAAAATTTCAGCTTTCTAGCTTTCACGGTTTATGAGACCCAGCCTGTAACAGACAGGCAGACAGCGGATGCTTAGTAATAGGACCCCGTTTTACCCTTTGCGTTCGGAACCCTAAAAACGTAACTAGCTTCTGTTCTTAAATCTCCCGTCGATTCCGCAGAGGATCAAGGCTGCATCACCGAGTTCGAGAACACGGCAGCCTTCAGCCGCGAGTTCCAGCTGTCCCAGCGCTGCATGTGCGACGGAGAGCACATGTTCTCGTGCCCGCCGGAGTCCGGAGACCTGGACATCCGCTACCCGGAGCACCACAAGAACCTCGTCGCCAAGAAGTACAAGCCGGATGTTAGTATGTGTTTTACTATACTTTTTTTAACCTAGGCTTTCCTTTTTTTAAGATTTTTTTATTTGGATAACATGTATGTTTTTTTGTGCAGAATGAAAATCCTTACCTGGCTGGCGAGAGACTCCCAATCGCCGCTAAGAAGGGTTTCGATATAAGTGTTTATTAGATGTAATTTAGGGATAGTATTGCATTATTTTAAGTCTTTAAGATAGATGTTGCGACTTTAAAATTTTCTATTTCTATTACAACAAATCAAATTATTTTTATAATACTTGTCTTTAGATATCTCAAAATTTATCACCTTTGTATGAATAAAAATTAAGAGCTTATATACATTATTAATATGCTCGTAACACCTACCTTAAAGGCTTAATAATCGATTAAGTGTATTAAAAAAATATAACTTTATGAGTAAGAATCTATTCGTACATTTTTAAAATAAAAGGTTTAATGTTTCATCAAGTAAATTACTGTTTGAAAGCCGCTACGAACTTAAACTTCAAGTTTTGAATCGTTGAACAACTACGAAATATGTTTAAATGTTTCTAAGGTATGGGCGTATATGGGCGGCGGTGATCACTTACCATCACGTGACCCGCTTGTTCCTTTGCTAGATTCTCTCAAAAAAAAAAGTAATATACTTAACCAAAGACCAAAGTCCCAGGCCGAAGTTTCATAGCGGTGACAATACACGTTACAAAAATCAAGGTTTAGATAGTAAACATGTTATTGGTAAAACGATTACAACCTCATTTAGGGTATTAGGATTATTTGGATGTTGCTGTAATAACATCTTAACGGAACTTGATATCACTTTATTCATTTCAAAATACTTATCTCTATCTGATATAGGTATACTCCTTAAATATATATTTAATATTTCCTAATAATTAATCATTTAATATAGGAATGTTTAGAACTAGATGAGCAACCAGCTGCCGTTAGAGGAACTGTCAAATTTACTCTAAATAGTAATATTCTGTCTGATACTAGTCGATTAGTCAAGTATAGTTTTAAAAACTGTCAAAAAAGATCGTTTTCAATAAATTATCTAACGCTAAATTATAGTTAATGACTTATTTCATCAGATATTGTAAAATAACTCTTCTCTTATTGTCTTCACTGGATATTTTGTTTGATAAAGAAGAAGTTTAAAAAGAATAGTCATGAGTACCTGTTTGAAGTTTTCAAAATTGGACGGTAACTTTTCTAGTAGTTTTTCAATTTACAGTTGTAATATGAAAGAGTAGAGAGCACGTTCATGGCAACAACAAACTGATAATAAAAGTAGTGTGTATATAATTAATATATAAGATGTACATTAACAAGAATCGACAGGACCGCATTATGTTAGTATTAGTAATGTCGTTATAAATGACATTTTAATGTTCAACCTATTTAATCATATTATAAAAGTAGATAAATGTGTAGAAATTTAGCAGATACTGTAATTAAAACAAGTTTGAACGTCAAAGCTGTGAATTTTTAGATGTAAATAGTACTTTTTAAACTTTTAAATTACATAATATCGATTTGCAAGTTCAATTTTCTGTTAAAATATGTAAGTAGTAACACATTACTTATTCGTTTTTATTTATTTTATTTATATTTAATTATTTTATTAATTAAAAGTAATTAGATAGGTCTAGGTATATACGCCCTTCTATTCGTATTTATACTATTTCTCTATTCGTGATCTCTTTAGGTATAAATATTTGTGTCTGTATTCATATTATTTAAACGTATTTACGCACACTTTAGCCAATTAGATATTTAAGCGTAATATAAGAAATATATTCAATCATTTTTAACACCACTGCAATAAGTTATAAAGATAAAATATTTAAATGAAAACGTCTTCCGAATTTCGTCTTCACTCATGATATAAATAGGTGATTTTAAGCATTTTTTTATTTAATTCATATTTTTTTTAATGATTTTACAAATCATCGAGTTAATTCTTTTTTTCCTAAGTTAAAATCCTTCATGGTCATACATTTCATTGTAAATATATTATCTAAGCTCTCAGGTCATATCTAAAACTCTACATTTGATTTTTAGATTTTTCCATAATCTATTTGTATAAATATGTTTTAAGATCCGTAGGTACATTTAGATTCATTATATTAAATAATTATCTGTCTATTTATTTAATCATAACTATTAACATGTCTATTGGAATATAACAATTAATTCTTATATCATATTTATATAATAAGTTATTTTGAGGCAAAATATTCGATATTAATGATTAAAGGGTACCCTAAAGGTATTCCTAGTCAAACGAGTAGCATGTACATAAGTAGTAAGAATATATTTTATTATAAAACTGAAAACCATACAAAAAAACTGAACATACATAAATACTATTACATTTAACACATATAACAATATATAAATATATATACATACACTTCAACTACCTATACCGTAAAATAGGACTAATTGGAACCTTAGGGCGAAACTTCGTTATAAGCAAATTATTTTGTATCTGAAATCTTTTCATCTACGATTTCATTCATTAAACATATCTCGGGAATTTGCAAATGATAAATGATTTATTATTAAGTGCTGAGTACATAATAGCCACAACGGATTCCATTTAACCCTACCTTACCATATAAAATAAAATAAGTCATATTCCATAATACCTCAGTAATACTA
Organism: Emmelina monodactyla; assembly: GCA_916618145.1. Lineage (NCBI taxonomy): Eukaryota > Metazoa > Arthropoda > Insecta > Lepidoptera > Pterophoridae > Emmelina > Emmelina monodactyla. The sequence continues at coordinate 4,236,099 of OU745300.1, forward strand.
CAAATTATAAATAAACTAACTAATAAGTCACCATTGGGAACCTCAATATAAAATAAATATACCTTACGCATACTTTTATATATTATACTTATAAGAACATAATGTATAATACCGGATACAAACATCAGTTTCGAAAGGGCGCCGAATGTACGTACTGTCAGATGTAAAATAGAATTTATCTATAACTGGCACACCCCTAGTGTTCGTTTGACATCACTAGTCGGCGTTTTGACGGCTCCCACAAATTTGGATTTTGATCTAATGGCGGTTGAATGTTGTGTTTATATCTCAAGGCCAGTACTTATTTTATATTTACAGTACGTACTTGGTTTAGCTCCGCTGAATCTACACGGAATATGTACTAGTGTATAGGGGAATATGAAACCTACAATTGATTAGGTATTTATAAAGTTGCAATATCAATTTTTATTGGCTGAAGTGCCAGCAAGTTAAACATCTAAAATGAAGTATGCCAATTAAAATTGTTATTGTACATTTCGTTTATAAGTCATAACATTATTAACTAACTAACACTAACATCATAGAAACTGTAGGTTTTAAATATGAACCACAGATACCTCTGACAGCAGCCAATCTGAACACAAGTAGAAAATTTAAATCAATGTCATATCAATGTGTAATTTAAATACTATAGCGATTATCATTGTAATTGTAATCAAAGTCAACTATTCTTATTTATTTTTATATTTTCATTATATTTAATTTTTTTTTCTAAAACCTGCTTTGGTTTTCGATGACGCCATTTAATTTAAGTTAAGCCTTAGTTAAACTTTAGTTTATAAGGTACTTAGTTAAGGTCATTTCCGGGATTCTTACCGTGTTCTTTGAGTTTTCAGGACCCGATGACACAATCACATTCACTCATTCTCTTCATAGACTGGTGATGATGGCGAATTATCTTCAATATTATCTTTCAAATCAAATCAATTTATTGCACCAGTTATTACATTACATAATTTTGGCATGTGAAGTTTACAATTTATAAATAAATAAGATCATACATTATATCCAAAATAAAAAATAAATTTTAAATAATGAAAATAATAATAATAAACAATCAATATAAAATAAAAAATAATATTCAATGTACTATAAACAAAAATATTTGTCAAAATCTAAAATTTAACCTAAAACTAACAGAATCCAGAAATCATGTTCAAAAAATGTATAGGACATGTATTCCGAAAGTTCCGGACCGAAACACAAGAACAAGGATTTATTTAAAAAAAGGATTATACTTTGTTTTTGATTTCTTCCATTTTGTTAATTTGTTTCACATCGTTTTTATATTAAACTAGCGATCCGCAATGGTGTACTTTTGACCGACTTGTTCACGATCACGATACATTTAATTTTAGCTTATTTAAGAAAACTTTTTAATGATTGTTCTTTATTTACAAATTTAAGAAATTAGATTACTATGTAATGAAAACATATAATAACACGGTAAGCATCCCGATAATGACAAACTATTAATTTAAGTTAAATTAAGTTATTCGTTTTTATTTGTAAATTAAGTTCAATTGTACTTTAGTCGATAATTACTTTTTTGTAATTTAGTTAATTGTATTGTTTTTTTTTAATTTAAATTTACGTAATTTGTTTAAGCAATGTTGTATATTTCGCCGCCCGGTTAGGAGGGTTCCCAGTTCGTAATATCAGAACCTGGCGGTTGGCTTCTTCCGACGGATCTTGGCTAGAAAGATGGTCCCATGGAGGACAGGCTATATAGGAGGTATCGATGTAACCTGTCCTCCATCACACTTAGAATTATATAAAAAGAGAGGTCTTTACTAACAACTTCTACTTATAGGCAATAATGCAATGTATTTAATAATAAATTTGGTAATTTGGTGTCGCAAAGAAAATAGAATAAGTAATTAGGTACAGATTTAACTAAGGCTTTCTACGTCCTTACATTGCTTCTGGTTAAATTTATAGGATAATAACTGTAAATATTAGAATAAAACTAATTTTAAGGGACAAGACATTATCTTGTCCCGGACATAATTAGTTTGCAACACTGTAATTTTTTCCATAATGGCGGTCACCTAACTAATTTACCTAGGTATGCGTTATAAAAATCTTTATTTTACAAATTCATTTTAAATATGAAATTGAATGAAAAGTGACACAATAAATTGAATTTTATCAACAAGTAATTCTTGCAACTAAAACAATAAAAATCAATAGAATTAAAAAATATCAAAGATAATTGAAATGCAAATAATACGCTTAAATGTATCGCGATTATCTACTTGTGTGTGACAAACGGTGTACAGTAAAGACTGAAATAAATAGATAAAATATTATGACTAAACATTATATTGCTGGAAAAGAGATCTGAGTTGTTGACATATAATTTAAATATATTTAAAAACGCGGGCGAGATCTTGGATTATAATGGGTAGTTCTTTTTTTGTAATGATGTCTAAAATAGTTATTAAAAAGCTCTACATGTAAAGTTCTAAAATTTATTGTTTGCAACCTTATCGTCTTTGTTCAGTAAGGGAAGCATCATTTGCTTGCGTAAAAGTACAGCCAGAGTCCATATCTACTGAACTACTTGTCCTTCTCACCTTATTGTCTTCTAGGAACTATCATGTTGTAAAAAATCCATAAAAATGAGTCAAAAGCATGTTCCTATGCAAAATTTACAAGTTTTTGAATTTGTACACTGGTCTTGTTGGTAAAAATAACTAACACAAATAAGATAGAAAAGGTTGCATCCAATTTTAAAATGTGTCATATTTTTTTGTAAATTTTAAATACCTACTCAATAAGCGAAAATTATTTTCGCTTATTGAGTAGGTACTTAAATCCTACTAATATTATAAACGTGAAAGTTTGTGAGTATGTGTGGATGTATGGATGAATGTTTGTTACTCTTTCACGTAAACTACTGTAACTACTAAAATTATCTTTCCCACGGGAAACCACGTTACTCGTTAATGGAAAGCTATCTGACCACGAAGTCCTCATAATAGGTATAAGTTGTATTATAAGTAATGTCTAACGAAAAACCAAATAAGCTGTACCAAAGAAAAAAGTAGCTTTAGCTCATTATGTGGTAAATATTAATAAATTTTGTGTAACAAAATATTTACGCTTAAGATGTACATTATTTCAAAAAGGACGGTCATTCAATGTTATATTCGTACGGTAAATTGTAATAGTAAGTAATTTTAAGGATGTACATATAAGTCAATAACTTTGGCTGAAAAATGCGAAACCATTCACACGATAAGCAGCAATTATTAGCGATAATGAGAAGTAGTGTGTACAGTCACTGGATGTTTTTGCTTTTACTTTATAAATATAGGAGCTTTGTACTTACTTCATTGTTTGTGTCCTTGTATCCTGAGTGTTCCGTTTTACGAGTATATACCCACTTACTTTGTTAAGTACCTATTTAATATTCCCTAATTATATAATTTTGTAGAGGTTTCGCAAGAAAACGAAAGGACATCGAAGAACGTGGCATGTTTAGTGTTTAATTGTTATTTATTTATCGATTGTTGTTGTATATTTTTTACTTGAAATGTTTTGTTTCACATAACTTTACACGTACAGTTCATGATTAATTGTGTATACCTTTTCCTTTTTGTTTAGTAATAATTGAAAAAACAGATATTTGCAGGATTCATTGGAATTAATTTTCCCTCCGTGCTGTTTATTACTTTTATGTACAAAGCTAATGTAAATAGAACGTATGATTTTAATGAAAAAATAAGCGAATTCCATTAAGCATTAAAGTAGAATATTATGAGGGTCGAGCGAGGAAATTACCCCCACCCTCTTAGGTATAATACTAGGAGATGATTATGATGATTATGATTAGTAATAAGAACAAGATAGCCAAGCACTGTAATTTTGTAGTAGTATTTGCCTTTTAGTTTTATTTTACCTACAATTTCAGTTGTAAAATCATTTTTTTTGTGTTGAATTATCTAACTTTTTGTTAAAAAATAACTTAAGCATATAAGTTAAGTGACATTTATTATTTATTTTTTTATGTTATTTTTCTTTACCCATAAGTTTATATACAATAGCATAAGGTTAATTAAATACATATATAACATAGGCATTTAATGCCGCGCGTATATGCATATTTTAGGTTAAATTATAAATATGCATTGAATATAATGCTTTAGTGTTTAAGACACATTTATTATTTTAGTCGTCAATAGCTATGTGATAATTAAAAATTAGCGCAACTCAGTGGCAATATGGCTGATATTGAGAGTTACTATTAGAAGTTAAAACAATCTATTTCTATATAGCTATTTATCCTTCGTCTATAAATATCATCAATCTGTACTATTTTCTTGACCTTCCAAATTATCGAATAAAGTGATATGTCCCTTAAAGTGTAGCGTATATACGGTTATTGCAAATATTTTAAATGAGGTTGTAATCTTAACAAAATTGAAATCGATGTTTTAAACATGATTGTTCTATTGAATAAAGATATATTTGTCGGTGTAATTGTTGTATTACTTTTGGCGGCCTATTTTTCAACACCAATGCCCATTTCACTAAACTATTTCCAAAAACAAAAACGGGGCATTGCTGAAAAAAAAGTGTGTATGATAAAAAAACTTTTTTTTTACTGTACAAAATTGCATTTATACTATCAGATTTCGCGATGATTTCAAATTAAATAGTGTTATAATTCAATTTGCAATGTAAATCATCGCACCTGAACCATCAGTTGATGTGTAAGCGACGACTTCAAGCGGCGAATATGACTTCTCAATCCCTAATAACTTTTTAAAATTGAGTTTTCTGGATATAGTGTTAGTAAATTTAGTTACTATTGTGGAAGAAATTCAAGAATACATGGTTTCAGGCTTCGGAAGTGGTCTTTTTACACCCGTTATACACTCAAAATAATGTATGGCAAGAAAGAAGTAACACTGTAAGTCCTATTCTTTTTCATGACAGGTAACAAATATCACTCTAGTTTAAACAAGTCCTTAATTATATTATTTTTGCTGAATTTAGAAAACAAAGATATGAGTCAAGTTTAAGTAGAGTTTACACGAAAGACGTAGGTATATGAAACTACAAACCATGCATCTAAAGTTAGACTTTTAGAGACCTCAATATGAAACTTATTAAATTAAACCCTAATCTGTGTGCGTAGGCATATTATTTGTAGTTTCACGTACCGTGGGAACCTAGCTTTAGCACGCAGTAAACATAAGGTATAAATAAAATAATTTTATCGGCATATACATATTTAATTCAATATAAAAATCAATACCAATTACAAAACAGTAAAAAAAAAAAACAAATTACACATTTGATTTTCAGTACATTTTTATTTATTCTGGATTCTACGTTATTACAATTTTAGGACAAATGGCATGATAGTATCGATTAATGTGGTATATTTACGGAATTCGTTTTAATTTTTTTACTGAATAAATATTTATGAAAACATGAAACCATTGTGCATTACATAACCAATCGTAACTTTATGTACTTACACAAACAGGTGTTGTTTTTAATCGTTAAATTCAACGTTAAATTGTGGTTAAAGTTGACGCATTCTAACCCAGATCAAACAGTATTTAAATTAACACAAAACAAATGAAAACTATGAAAAATACATTAAATACAATAAGCGTAATTTTTTATCTCATATTTAAACATAAATTGTACATTTTATGACGTTTATTCCATTTCAATCTAAATCATATCTACGCAAACAGCACAGCGCGGCACTACATAAGTTAAAGTCATTTTATAACTAATATCACACATTCTGTAACTAAAACAAACCTACTCTATTAAGTGCACACTTAACTTTTATTTAATTGAGTTAATATCATAAATAAAATTAAGTGTACACGTAATTACCTACGACACATTTAAAGCTTTTTTTAATTAACATATCGTACAATAAGCGTCTATTTCCATTTTTTTTCTAAAATCAATTTTATAAACAATCTTGATAATCAATTTATATTTTTATATGAAACTTTACTCACTTTTTACATTCGGATCTTTAAAAATACTAAAAAGATTGTTTACACCTTTGAACAGTAGAGTTAATGGAATACGCGTACCTAAGTTTGCATCTATATGACGTCATCTATTGACGTATAAGAGCACGCGATCCGAATCGTTGATTAGATAGCAGTACGCACCGCAATTAAGTCATCGTATAATGCAATAGCTTCTCATCGAGGTATGTACCGTCGAGTTTTCCTTCCTTCTCGTATCTGTAGGAAGGCCGCGTCAACTAATCCCGGCGTCCGAACTCAGGACACAAACATCAGCGACGTTTGACGTCACCACAACGGTTACACCGTCTTCCATTCGAGAGTCCTTCGCAACGACAGCGCGAATTCACACATTTACAGGTAAACATTTACACTGTTTGACTTTCTGTAACCGCTTGCGCCGAAACGGAGGATTCTGTCCCGGACAACGCAGCGTCACAGTTATGTACGAAAACTTTTTCGGCCGACAAAAAGAACAAGATCTGAACGAGGACGGCAGACGATCGTTGTTATTGTCTCTGCGGCGCGGGCCCTTTGGTATGTAAAACGAGTTGCACTGGCCGTAGCAAAAGTTATTTAGCACTGTCGTAGGCAAACACCCGGGCTCACGTATCTTCTGCACTAACGGTTCAGTCTTGCACCAGTCTTCTTTCAGGTACTCCTTCTTGGTGACGAACAGCGCGTTTTTAGACGACTTGAGGATCTTGCGGAAGTCGAGTCCTGGTGGTATTTCGGTCGCTTCGTGGTCATCAGGCATGGACACGACCATGGCCTCCGAGCTGCCGTCGCCGAGCTCGTTGCGGCCGTAGACCGGGGCCGACATCAGCTCAGCGCGGCGCCGAGCGGCCACTATCTTCTCCACTTGCTTGGTGTCAATAATATCCATGATCGAGTCGGTCGGAGTGAACTTTCTGCCGCCGACTCCCGCGCCGACGCAAAATCCGCAGGCCGTCAGCAGGGCCATCGCGGCCCAGACGTGGGTTTTGATGAAGCTCTCCATCTGGAACGAAAAGCGGCTGTGTTTAATGTTGTGGCAGTGTTATTAGTTGCGTGTGGAGGTTGTGGGGCAGCGGAAGTCGTAGGTTTTACTCACGTTGTAGTTAGAGACGGGTGTTATCATTGCGTGGGTAATGGTGTGTTTGTGGAGGCGCGCGGGTGCGTGGTGTCGGTCCGGCCGGCGGAGCGGTAATGAAACGAGCCTCAATGGACCCGCGCTCAATGAACGAGCCGAGATGACTCACGCGCCGCGCCTCCGTCACAGACCACCAAGCCGAGTAGAACCACTACGACACATGTGCACCTATACCTCGGTACAGACTACAGCCCTACTTACACTATACCTAAGCCTTCCCCAAAGCAACATCTGGCTCCTACATCTGTTTTACAATCGCGAACGTAAATCTCGAAATACTAGGAAAGATTTTATGCTGTAATCTTCCATTATGATAAGATTATTTTAATCCTTCGCTAATGTTTAAAGTATATTTTTTCGCTTTGATAAAAAACCTCATATAAATGACGTAGTAAGTACTTCCATCTCGTCCACCTGTTGAAACAGAATACCTATATCAAAAGCTTGTTAGACAGTTGTTTGTTTAATACATTGTATTAATTTATTCCCACGTTCATATTATTAGTATGGTAGTGTGATGTGTCGCATCTATGGTTCATTGTTGCGTGTGCGACAGAGAGATTTCTCACCTAAGTTTTGGCGCCGGTCGAAGCCGATGTTACGTTCTGAGATCACGTCTCTAGGCGCCGGCGCAGATGGCACCCGATTTAGTGATGCTCCCATAATATCGATATTTTTCAATAGCGGTCAAAACCTCAATGACGTTACTATCACCTTAATCTCTGAGCATATTTAGTATTCAACTACTTCATGAATTTATACCAAAGATTTATTGTTGTTTTAGTGTATGTTTAAACAACGGAACTATTAAAGTTAATCGATTATCGTATCGATAGTCTCATTCCTGGCTATTTCCGTTTAATTGTATGGTTTACAATGAGCTATAGATCCCATAGAAACGATGTTCTATCCATTGGAGTCTTCGTAGAAATGTAGGCGACGTGTGGGAGCACAAGATACAATTGCACTTCTATACAAATATTTTAACAATTTGTAAGAAAAAAACAGCTTAGTGTGTTTTGTAATAAAAAATATTATATATAAATAAATCCGAAATACACGTTTTATAATTTAAGTAGGTACTTTATATAAACTACGCAACTGCATCGGATAAGCACTAATTAAACTTTTCGTGTAGGAAATTTCAAACCACGTTAATAGAATTAATTAACAGCGCCAACCGACCACGATTGACAATTATGTAATTACTGCCCACATTAACATCATTTAATTTAATAATCCACTAATGCATAAATCCTAAGTCGGCAGCGAGTGGACCGGCAAAAAATAGAGGTTGCCAGATCAAAAAGATTAATAACTGACAGCTTGCCCATTCACACAAATCGACCAATTAATATTTTTTGTGCCATTTTTTTAATTTATTCCCATTTTTTACTTTTTATTTTAAAAACTAGATGTGTCATTAGGGTCATTTCAGTTTTAATCGGTGATGTAAAAGTTTATATTTAGATGATTAAAATGAGTAGGTAACTAGGTACTTAGCAATAAAAATAATATAGTAATTCTAATGAATGAAGGTGATATAAAAGTTGTTTAAAGTAAAAAGCTGATCCGTCGAAAGTTCTAGGCATTAAAACCACATAATCCAAAACACACTATCGTATTTTTTTTTATCCACCCATAAAAGTTTCATCCCACGTCTAATTGTTAGCAACCTACAGCGAACACTAAACGATTTGCGATCAAATACCTTCTCTACAATACCCGTGTTCCTACACAAAAGCCTGAGATTCGTTTCAAATAACTTTAACCGACGAAAGGAAGTAGTTTTTTTTGTAATTGTCACATTATTTTTTTGGAATACTACAGAGGCGCTTAGGAATTTCATTCAGTAGGGCCGTTCAATGGTTTGGTCTTCGGGTGTAAAGGCGAACAAAAAAATTAACCTATTAAACGCTTAAAGGGCGAAACCTTAGAGACAAGCCGTCTGCGTCGTGCCTTTGTAAACAGGGTGTTCCTGTTTTGTTTTTGTGACGTGAGTAAAACTTTTTTGTTTTTTTGACCTTGATGTTAAGAATTAAAAAAAAACAATGTTCCTATATATTTACAACGTTATAATTAATTTAAAAAATAACTTCAACATTTGACTTACTCTTTACTAAAATATTTAACTTGAAGTTGCTTAACATCCTGTAGATATACAGTTTAGTGATACATATCAAAAGTAACACCACAGTATTTAAGAACGAAAATAAATATCGGCCGCTTCTAAGAAAATCCTTTGAATTCCATTCGTAGTGGTCTATTTGACGCCATTTCATATTTTAAAGTCACCTAATCTGAAGTTAAGAATTTTGATCTGTAAAAAAGTGTTATATTAGTCATATGTATGGAATGCTGTGATTTTTTATTCAGTACTTGGGATCAGTCCTTACACTTAGGAACTTTAAGAGCCAATGGCCACTTGACTTGGCAATTTTAAGTTGTAAAACAATCCAAAAAATATAAGCAATAGTAACTTATCTAGACTGTTTGTTAATTGACAAAAATATTTGTCAAAAACGGTAAACGTGGAACCTATCCAAAACAATTGACAATCAACGTTACAAAAAAAGCCGAAGATCGCCAGTTGAAATACATCTTTCTTGTACGTGCACAATTTTATGTAATATTCAACAATTGGCGCTGGAGGTTGGTTTGACAAATGGTCGTTGGGTCGAGTGCGAGGCTCGTCTGTGAGGCGCCGGTGTGCCTTCCATTGTTATTGACGTTCTTAGATGCAGGGAGCACATGGGTGTTGGATACCGCATAATATATTGTCACAATTAGTAAGAAACAAAGACAAATGTATATGATATGACTTGATGAAAGTTTTTCATTTCTAACGTAGAAAATTATTTGAAGCTTTTTCCTGTGTAGATATAATGACATTGAACTACATAAATAGGAAGTAAATTTTTATTTGATGATCTAAAATTAAAATTTTGTCACAGTAATACACCGTGGTTTGTGGGTTTTAGTGATAGTAAACGTAATTAGTGATAATTACGTTGGAGGAAAATGTGATAATGGGATCCACAACCGCACAGTAGGACAAAAGCTTTTTTTTAGATACGACGTTCAAACCGTATATACTCATAGATTAAATAGCAATCGTTTTGATTCGAGCACGAAACGACGCGATCGGCGCCACACATAACAATATTATACACAAAAAAATGGAAACACACAAAAAAACCTTAAAAGGATCATTTGAAGCCAGGTACAGGCATTTAATACTGCCAGACTTATAAATCAAACCAAACACAACTTATGACATAAAATTCTTTATTATTTACCGGGGCCCGAATTAAAACTTGACACATTCAATCTAAGGAGCCGTGCAGGGACATGACATCGCCGGATTAAAACTTATTTTCTTTTGAATACCGCCATTAGAAGCGGACATAATAGAAAACCATAAAATACAACAATATTTTAGTATTATGAACTGCGTAAGGATTAAGTTCTAAAAGGAAAACTTAACATTAAAAACATAGGTACTTATCTAATGACGTAGCTTTCATGAACGAATGCGTAGATGCAACGAAATGATTTTTAAGATACCATCTAAGTCAGTTAAGATCCAAAATATCTTTGAAATGGCTTCTGCTAAGAGGCGATTAAACAAAAGTGACGCAAATAAGTGAGTGTTTGATACAGCCTTATTTTGGTATGTGACGTTAAACATGCTTAATCGTTTATTGTAATACGTCACGCAACTCTGTTATATGTGGTAGTCTTCATGTAGTCTTGGTTTTGCATTTTAATGTGTAAAGAAGAGGCTCTAAATAATATCAAATAATAAGTCATTAATTCTAAACGTACCTACATTTAAGTTTACGCCGACTTTCTATTTCTCAATGTACATGTTGGTACTACACTTTTAAATACACACACCAAACACTCCCTTTTAAGTTAAGTACATTTCAAACAAAGTGACTAAAACTGCCAGACTGATATAAAACTGAAATCTGTTCACTCGTTTAAGAGCTATGATGCAAAACGATAGTAAATACTTGTATACTTAACATATACAGATAAGTCGAAGGATTAAAAAAATACTTTCCTTAAACACCCGAAAATCTAGTTATTTCTACTAAGTCTTACAAACCCGCACCTGTGCGAGTGAAGGCGGGTCGCGAGTAGTAAATATTGACAACGCCCGCGATGGATCCGTGGCGTCGACGAGTCATAAAATCTGCATAATTAGCCCCTCTGGTTTCTTGTATTATGTATTAATTCAATATGAACAATTCCTCGACACTGTACCGGCAATTTGCTGGGTTCTCGCCAATACGTATGACTCCAACTATTATTATCTAGGGACTTTTAAAGTGCTTACTTGTGCCATTTAGCATAACAAATAATAGACATAAGGCATTCTTCTCCGACTAATGCGTTATGAGTACTTAAATCAAGCACTTGGCGGTTAAGGTCTCTACATTTTGTATGAATTTGTTCTGAACTACATTGCATTTTGTTTGCAAAAATAATTTATGTCTGTTGTTAAGTTTTTTGCATAGTTACCAACTAGGAGACTGTCAATATCAGTCAGTTTAATTCATATAATCGAAACTACTTGTATTGTAAAACTGAAATATTTAAACGGAGGTATATAACAAAAAAAGTTAAATCCAGAAGGAAATTTTTAAGTTTACAGCAAAAATAACATTTTATCACTCACTTTTTTGTGGTCCGTAGCTCTAGAACTTCGATCACGCCAAGTACTGATATACCCAACTTGTATCCGCCGCTACAACAATCCCTATTTGAACTTTTATCAAATAATAATTATAGGTAAGATTAACATCAATTCAAAGTAATGATATTATCTAACAGATGACTAACACAGATAAAACGATCTATTCTCTTGTCCGAAATGTTTACGAATGTGTTACATTAACTATAGATTTAATAAAATCGACAGACGCCACTAAAACATGAGATCCGATTTCTGAATATAAACATGGTGAGTCATCTACATCCAATTCAATATGTATTGATATGATCGAGTAGCTGTTTGTTTCCATTCACAGACGGAGGTTAATGGAAGTTTTTTCATATTGTTTTGCAAAAGCATTTTCTAATAGGAAAATGTAGAGTTGTATTTTTTAAAGCAGTTTCTGATTAGAAAACGAACTAAATAACCGAATAGAATGAACGTAATGTTAAAGTTTATATATTTCATTTTAGCAACCATCCAACTTTTGAAATATCGGAAAATCCCGATTTAATTAACGAATCTTTAATCTTAATTCTTTGACAAAAGAAAATTATTTAAATAAAAATTTTGTTAAGCACGACGTCTTTATATAATTTTCAAAACAACACAAATTAGGTAAAAATATACTATTTTTGTCGTGAGTAAATGGACGCTCGTTATTAAAAGACGTCATCGGTGGATGTGAAACTTGGCAGTAAAGCCGCTGTTATCACAGTTACAGCTTTTTTGATTTAGAGCCATAATTACATTCGAGTCTTGAACTGATTTCTGCTGAACAGTTAGAAAAATGGAGCGTGGAGTGTCTGACTCTTTGTTACGTATCCGGAATAATTTCATTATTCGAAAATAATTTCAATTTCGGAATAATCAACCTCTTTGACGACTCTAGGCCCTACATAAATGGTATGAATATTTTGACATTATTATAGTACCTTATTAATGGTAGGTACTGAGTAAGGCAAATAGTTACTTTATTTTTTAAAAATCTTGTCATATTTTTTTAATAAAAAAAATGTATCTGACATCCGTCTCGCATTTTCAGAATAAATGTTAAACGAAGTACAAAATACAATAAACAAAGTCCATACATAAATCATTATACATAGAAAAATGTTGGACTTGAGCCGCTCTATTGGCCATGGAAGTAGGATACTGACACATTGTTCCTACATACCGACTCATGATGACATAGTCGAGGAAATCCCCTCACTCATAAACACACGCGATATAATGATCTTAATTGATGAATTGCTCCGGCAATCGACACCGCATCCTCGAAAAATTCAAACTACCCACAAGTTTTCCATGACATTCAATTAAAGAAATGTATTTTCCAGACTGCGGCTGATATTTCGCGCGATTATCAATCAAATATACAAACTGACATAAACCTTCACTATAAATACCATGGACTGAAATTATAACGGAAATTCGAATATTTATACAAGTAATTAAAGGTCTCACGTTTTGACCTACACTCAAAATACTAGTGTTATTGAATGCAATTTGTACCAACGGTATTGACATTATAGATTGACCGTACCTTAAACAAGGTATTAACTGAACCTGTTCGAATAGATAACAATAATTAACAATAAAAGAGATAAACCACTCACGCGCAGGTAAATGCGTGATTTTGTGTCACACTATCTCACACGATCAATAATATTTGCACATATTTTAACCGGACAACTTAATTTGTTCTTTGTAATCTTTTATTTATTTATATGAATTAATATGGAATAGTTTAGTTATTTGTTTTCATGTTATTGGTCATAGTTTTTCTTCTGGTGTCGTCGGAAGGAACACTATCCTGTATGCATTTTAAACAAAAACATAATTAGATTTATTGTATCCGCTTAGTATCAAAAAGGTCACAGACAACGACAAAATATATCAACTCATCTTAAACTAATTTAATAATAGATTCATATTTTTAATTCTTCGAACTCTTTATGAGTAATATAAATACCTACTTTTAATTGTATTGAAATAGTAACGTTATCTTTAGTTAAATCAATCAGTTACCTACATTACACGTATTAATTAAATTAGAATTAATTTATTCGAGACAATGACATCATTGCATTGTTTTTGTTTAATAATGACGACATCAAACGTGTTCCCAATGTAAAAGAGAGCGTTTACTATGTTTTTTTCAGATATTTCTCGGTTTGACAATCTGTTTAGGATTATTATTTGAATACTTCAGAAGTACTTATTTTATTTTTTTCTATAAATTATTATTACTTTCATGAAAAAAAATAATTCTTTGGTAGTAGTAAAAAGGTAGCCAACAAGGAGTTTCATTAGGAAAAAAGCAAGAGATGACAATTAGCGAAAAGGTGTCATCAAAAACCAGAATATTCGCCGATGGTCCGTAACAGCTTAAATCTAGATACAAAACTAAAATTTTTTTTTTTTTAAATAAATTGGTACAAATAAAAATCTACGTAACAGAAACCATACCATCTTTTTTCTGTATTCGTTATCTTCTAACACAAAAAACAAGCCTTCCTATCTGTCGGTCTCTCTATCGTTTGTACTACTGTGTGAAAAACCACGGATTAAATACATTAATTCAATTACAATGCATGATGTAAACTAATAAAAAGTGACCTACCTATATCTATACTTATAATATAATGTAGAGAGGTCAATTCTGAACATAAAATATATTTTCAAAATAACTATCAGGGGGTGATTAGAGATCGATGATGCCAAAAATGTAATCAGTAAAATGTTTGTCTGTCTGTCTGTCTGTCTGTGGAACCGTTATAGAATCAAAAACTACTCGGCGGATTTTAACGAAGCTTGGTAGAATTATTTTTCATACTCCTGAGCTGGTTATAGTATACTTTTCATCACGCTGCAATCAATAGAAGCAGAGCAGTGAAGGGAAATGTTGGGAAAACGGCAGAAGTTACTCAATTTTTTAAGCTTCCGTCGCATGTGCAACCTTAGTGGTTAAAGCTACACAGAAATCATGTATGACGGAAATTTTCTCCTTAAATTTATATAAAAAATATCCCACGACAGCATATGTCTATCTGTTATAGTTGATAGCAGTTCGAAGCTTTCTGAGTATATTTGTCTACTCTTACCTTTATTATACTTTTAGTGATCCCTAATTAAAAAAGGTTAACATTATTAACAATTCAATAAAAAAGAAAAATAGTCGGTATAGAAACATCAAAGTTACATCATTCCCATGGGAAACCGACTTCCACGCGGCCGGAGTCGCGGGCGGCCACTAGTATATTAATATAATTAATTTACATATTATTGAAACCCATACAGAAATACAGAAGGTGGATAGTGGCGTATTATTTTGTAAGTAAAACGTGTAAAACGATTAAATTAGTAGAATAACGGCGTAACAGCACTACACTTCTTTGACGGCACCTATTGTTCAAAGATTTTCAACCATTATTAAATGTACTTTTGCAATATTTATAGGACGCTCCCGCCGAAGGGAAACACCCAAGATTGTTTATTTTCTGAAAATTAATACTTTTCTGACTGTCTGTAATAGTCGCCCATTCAAACATATGACTATAATGCAGTCAACATTTTATTGCTATATATTTCCCAGTTATAATTGGTCTATATTCTTGTAATATGCAAATAAGGATTTAAATGCAAATGACTGGGTAGCAGCGGCCTACACACATAGGTAATACTAATTTATGTACTTTTTGCCTACGTGTGATGTTCAGATAGGATACTTAAGACCCTCCTACAAATGAAGTTAACTCCTACCTTTATTGAACTTAATTACAGTTTAACTTATTCTTGACCATGTACTTGACCTATTTATGAGTCATGTTAAGCTGAATCGAATTTATATGCTTATCACAAGCAGGGAAAGAACTGGACTGTAAAGATCCGGTTCTCAAAACTTATCGGGCACTTTACTAACCAAAACTTTAAAAAACCTCAAACAAAAGTTGGCTTTGGAAATCTAGAGTTTATACTTTTATTAATGCTTATTTAGTATCAAAATCGTTGTTGCTGATTATCAATTTTTTTACAGCTAATAGACTGCACATTAATTTACGAATTCCAGTGTTATGTAGACTTGCACTTCATCATCTAATTATATAAATAGTGTTAACTTATTCACTGAACGTGGGCCAAAACTTAACAAAACTATTTATTATCTGTGTTCTTAAGTTGACAGGACAATAAATAATTGCAGCTGCCACTGCGCACCATTGCATTTTAGGTGACTGATTACTTGTCTTATTAGACCGATAGATATAGCAAACATTGTATCATAATTACACTTTGTGGTGGTAAATCTAATATTTATCATTAAGCTCCATTTATAAGTTACTTGCCCGGCCTTCACATAAGCTTTTTAATAAAAATAAACAAATGTCGAAAAGCTAATCAATATTCGTTGTGAAGTTTTTAAGTAGTATGCAATTGCAGATATGCATGCAAACAGGAACGACCGATGAATTACCTAAACCCATTAAGAGAGAGATATATATAGAGACGCATTTTATTTTACTGTTTTAAAACTAAACAACCTTTTAGTTTCGATAGTTTTGTTACTTACGTTGAAAACCTAATTCTATTCGTATAAGATTCCTACAAGATACAAATGAAATTATACTTTTAACAAATTAAATACGTTTTAGCCGTCCTACATACCGCTGGGCGGAAAGCTAGTCAAATATACTTTAATACTACTTGAGGGTAGAAACTGAGATTTAGTATACGTCGGTCCACAACAACACGGGCACTGGGGCGTGTCGAAAAGTGTCACGTCGATTTATCGTTCCACCAGAAAAGCCTTGGATTTGCAGTATTTTATACATGTCTTTCGATAGTTCGTGGATAATTAATATTGGACTCAGATTAAAAGGCGGGATTAAGGTAAATTTGTCAAGCCACAGTTCAAATTGTAAGTTACTATTGCGCAAGTTCTCGTATTAATGTTAGGAAGTAAAACTTAAACTTATGGCTATATTTAAATAATAAAGTAATAGTTCCACCAGCATATCCCTTTATAGTTTCCTTATTTAATAATACAATTTTAACCTATATTAGTTAGGTATAATTTATTATGTCTCGGTCGGTTACGAACGCTGTTACCGAAGATTGATGGAGACTTAAAATATTTTAACTTATAAAGGATTTTATGAAGGTTTAAAATATGTTTATAAATAGAAATAGGTGATACTATACATGTTTTATGTGCACAAGTGACGTTGTCAACAAAAATAACTATTTTAATTGTGCGCGATTGATTAGTAGTAATTACTGATCATACGACCGTTATGACATCATAGTAACTGACTGTCGCTTTGGTAACCACCCAATGATTAATTACATGGATCAAAAATATTTTTAGCGAAACAAATAAAATATTACCTGTTTTAATATTTATAAGGATATTAAAATGACGGTAATTTAAGGAAAAGTCTAATATCCACACGGGGAATACACATCGCTGAAATTTGTGACCGCAAATCCCTGATATTGCATCATAGCTTATTCATAATTATTATTAAACAATTACGGAGCTTCCACACATATAAAATTTTGTCATATACGATAGTTAATTAATAATAAAAAGTTTATGAAGTTGATACTAAGTTCATAAATTAATTTACTACCGCACAGTTAAAAACTTATCTTCAGAATATAAGATAGGTACCTGCTACTAACTTATTTATGTCTAACTTGCTTCCTAGAATGGTAATAAATATTTATTTACTTAGTATTTAACATATAATTATACTCATTATTTATGTTTAATGATCACTCTAATCTTAATGTCTTGTCTCTTTCAATTGCATGTGCGATTGACATAGACAAAACAGACTTAATTTTACCTGAGCTTATGGTTTCCTTAATTTTAGGTACTTTTTGCCCACAGCCACGTAAACTGCAATTTTATTTAATAATTCGTTAATTCACGACATAAAGACTACCCTCTGCCATCTTAATTTTTTCTAGTCTGCCATACTAAAACACTTTAAAATTTTAATTCAACCAACTATTATTTATTTTTTATCATGATTATGATCATGACTCAAGCTTTTACCATGACGCGTCAGTACAGTACCAATGATGACATAATAGCCAATGTCATGTACTTGATAGATTGGTAAAATAAGTCATTTTAATAAGTTATGCAAAAAAATTAAGGAATTACATCAGGAACTGTTTTTTTTTTGGATTTGCATACTCGATTAAACGAATTTAATGATAGATTTTAGAGTTAAAAAATTAACATGATTCTAATTAAGTATATTATGTTTGATAAGAAATTAAAACTTAGTTTCAAGACCAACGAACGGTTGGTATACAGTAACAGCAGTTTGCAACGCAATAAATAATATTAAACGAGTTTCTCTTTTTTAAGGCAGAACCTTATAAGTTAAGTTTGAATCAGCAAAACTAAAAAAAAACTATCGTCTAATTGACTAAAAATATTAAAAAATAATAATAATAATACGATTATCTGTTAATTTTTTTAGCTATAAGATCTTTAAATACATAAAACATCGAGATAACTTTACACGCTACCATTTTTATCACTCCTCTTTTTGCAAGGTACCTACATGAAAATATCGAAATACAAATATTTAACTAAGAAAGCATAAACCTGCTGACTTTTAGGTACTATTCTATTGGCTTGTAGTTTTTCTCGCGTAGTTCTTTTTGTGATGACGCTTGGATTAAAGCGTAGATATAGGCGTGCCCAGCTGGTTAGTGAATCAATCTCCAAGTAAATTGTAATAAAATGAGATCATATATGGGTGCAGAGAAGAATTTTACGCTAATGACAAAAAATGTGTTAAAGCATAATGCTACGGTAGGTGTTAAAATTTAAACGTAAGGTTTTCTACAACGGAGAAGATTTCTAAGTCTAATTTGATATTTTTGGTACTAAGAGTCAATTGACAAAAATAAACTAAATTTAACTGTGTTAACGTTTACACCCTATGAGAAAAATTACTAATCAGTGATTAAGGAACGTCGCCAAGTCAATATTCTCTATTAAAGCCAATACAACGACAATATATATTGTTTTTTCTTAAAAATAATATTTGCTCAATCCTAAAAATAGCAGGTTTTAACTATTTATAGAAAACAAATGTCTCAATAACAAATCATCAAGGCAAAATCACTTGTTTCTGTGGAATGAAGCTCGTTATTTTATTCAATGCAAGACAAATCTCATTGAGCTAATTAGTGCTTTGTTTACTCAAATGAAATGGCAATAATACTTACTAACCAATATAGCATGTTGGCACAGATAGCATACGAAAAATTACTATGGAATTTTTCTTATTACAAAAGAGTTCAACGCATCTTGTGTTTTTTTTTTGGAAACCTTTGTATATTTCAGTAGTGTTTTCTTATAATTGGTTTCAATGTCTTTGTGGAAGCCCGTTATATAATTTTAATAAATCTCTAAACAAACGTTTGTCAAATACTAATGACTAATAAAAAATTACTAACATCCTTATGCTAGTTTTCGCCGAGTGTGAGTTTTCTTTGATTTACTAACGTCCATAAAAAGGCTTTACTTTGCTAACGGTCCATTGACCGTAAACTGAAACAAACAAATTTTGTATGCGAAAATGGTTCTTATTTCCATGTGTGAGGGTTGATATGAATAGTAATTGTTTGTATGGGTTGTCGTAAAATACATGTAGTAGCGTAGTTTGCTGGCGCCAAGCGAATGTTTTGAGGAAGCTGCATAGGCGCCGCCGGCAAATAACTTACCTACACATTACTGTACTAAATAGTAGGCATTAATACATGCCTCTTTTACCTTTATATACAAAAATAAACACATTTTTTTTATAATTTGAAAAAAATAAACACTGCTATTAATATAACTATTAATATTTAAATTACCTATTTAAACGAATGTGTACTTACGTACTTTTATGGGAATAAGTTTCATAAAGGATAAAATTTGTGTTTTATCCGCATATACCATATATTATTCTTTATTCTGTTTTGAGTGGTTAAAACAAAAATAAATACAGGTAGATACATAATTACTTAAATAAATAAATAAGCAAGGAGCCTGTACAATGTAGAAGGTATGTTATAAAATAATTATCATAGTTTAAACATATAATTAAGCAATTATTCAAAGTAGTGTTTGTTATTCGATTGTCATACTTAATTGTTTTGTATTTGTTTTATTTTTGCGTCTTAGAAAATACGCAGTTAATCTTCTTAAACCCAACATATTTTATTAAATATTAAAACTTTTAAATTGACAAAGTCTGAACAAAACCTATCTTACCTTTTTTGGTGTCGCTCCAGTTTCACTTAAACATTTTAACTGAAATTAGTCAGATTGCTTTTGCAGAATATTCTTTTCCGTTATTTCCCTTTTCGTTGGTACCGGCATGAAGGTGAACACGAGCTCTCCCTACAAACGCGGTCACTACTTTGAGAAGAAACCCCGAGTTTGGTGCCAAAAAATTGAACCTTACCAGGTAACTTCTAAGACATATTTTATAATAACTTGCACGTTGGGACATAAATTAATTTGACGCAGTGCGAAAACATCTTCAGTTCCTACTGTATAATAAGAAATCATGGCTTAATAATAGCAAGATTTATATCGCAGTTTGCTCAGTAAATGGCCTGGGAGTAATGATGCGTGCAAATGTAACCTTAATTCTTGTTACAGGAATAAATGTTTAAGTACAAAAGTAAAGTTTGAATAGGTTAACGTTTATTAAGGAAGTCAACACTTTATCTGTGCTTTTCTTTACTTGTTTATACTTGAATTGAATTTGCAGACGATTTTCATTGTTTGCGTTTTTGCCATTGTAGTTCCAAGTTATTTTTAAAAAGGCCAAGTAAATAAGAAAAGTTTTGTAAATAAGGGTACGGTATTTCTTAGCAAAATATAAATCAAATTCCAATAACATCTTATTTTAAAAAACCCAATCTACCTAATCACTTAAAAAACAACTTCCAAAAAGATAGCCAACTACAAACCCCAGACTATTGTGATTATTAACAAAATATTTGCCTGCCTATTTGCATTACCAAACGTACACTTCGTAATTAATTTTACAAGTTTAACTTAACACAAACTCTGCCTACACATGTTGCTTAAATAAACGCTTTACTCAGGCATATAAGTTTCGTCTCTGAGTATACCTACGTAGTAATTTCAATGCCCATTCAAGTCTACAAGTTAGCTTGAGTACTTCTTAAAAAGCAGTATACCCACGACATGCAATAAAGTTAAGTATCGTGTGTAAACGATGGATGTAACTCAAATGTGGAATCAACCTAATAGTGTTATGTTTTGAGCGGGTATTCTGTGACAGATAAGTTTAAAATCTTTTAGTTTATATTTAATAGCCATATTGCAACGAAAGCTATACGTATTAACAGTTTTCAAACTAAGTTTTAAGTTTGTAAAGGATATGCCTTAAATTACTTTCTAGTCAGAATAACAGTCATACGCAAACAAAGATTTTACTTCATGTGTGCTATTTTAAAAAGTACCAACTCATTTTAATTTGTTATTTTAGGGTGAAAACATTTACTTAGTTAAAAAAAACTTATTCATTCATATTTTTACATATGTCATTATTCGTAAAAAGGCTTTTTTAAGGTCCTTAACTTTTTAACTGTCACAATGCATAGATTTTATCTACTTACCTATTATTTTTGTACATAATCTTATTACCTTTTAATAGGGTTTTGTTATAGTCTACAGGTAGATGTTGTCTAAACATAGTAAACAAACTAATCCGAGCTGGCGCCTAGCGAACTATTGTAATGGTAAACTTGCAATTAGACATTTGATCAGCAAATAACTACTAGATCGTATTTACATAAAACATGCCATGTTTATTATAATTTGATAATCACCTATGATGGATGCCTGGTTAATACGCAGAAATATTATACGAGCCCTTTACACTCATTATAGCATTTAAAATACTCATTATAGCTTGCTGAAATGTACATATTTAATTGACAATATGCTTTTGTCAATTTCATCGTTAAGACGTTGTTAAAAAAACAATAATAGCTAACCCTATAACAATAATCATGTAAAAGATCCTAATTTCATTAAAAACGTTAAATACAAAAATAATAAAAGTGTAATGGGTGCCTAATGCAATTTGCAACTAAATTTAACAATTCCAAACTAGTCAACAGAGTAATTCGACGTCGCACGACCATGTAACTGTCCGCGTCGTTAAAATCGTTTGTAAGTGATTGAAATATTTATGTACACGGCGCTTACAAGTCATCATCACATTTAAATCACGTTTAGTGGGGACGATATATTTTATTGTCTATCGGTCGGCCACGACGCGACGCGTGCGCAGGCAGCGGCACCCACGTCGCCGGTGGCGCCGAGTATTATGTAACCCAGCTACCTGCTAGTTGTAAAAGATGATAGCTTCACCGAAACGTACAACGCTGTACGACCTTTTGACACTAAATACATTGTATTCGCGAGAAGGGGAAACTTAAGGAATCGCTAACTAGTTTTATTGTTTACCGAATAGCGGTGACTTCCGAGTAACTTACCTACTTATAGGCGTGTAATAAGCCAAATTGTGCATTTGTTTGGCTTATTACTAGTGTTTGATAAAATGAGTTCAAGTTCCCAACATTGAAGCCAATTGAGTTACGGTCGGGGAGCGGGCTCGGTTCGCACGGTGCTTTCTCTATTTTTGCCGTGACCGCAAAATATCATCTCCATTGGCGACTAGCGTCTCGACCCGACGTCTGGACGGGACGGTTCGTACACAACCGAGCATATGAGTAATGCAAATGTTTCAGGACAGCAAATAATTCATTGATCAAATTTTCATTAACAAAAGGAAGGCACTTATTAATTTGCAAAGAAAAGACTTCAACGCGTTGTATCATAACAACTACTAACCTATGACAATAAACTATTAAGTGTTTAAAAAAATACTATGTAATTTCCTACGCCAACCACAACCCATGATGCTGACTTAAATTTGGCAAAGTTCTAGAAGCAATCACATTTTCATATGCAACGTTATAGTATTATATTTTTTGCGTGTTGGCTGTTACTGTTTCCGTGTTGCATACAGTAGTAATTTCCAATGCTTTTGAACTCGTCGAACTATATTAAATGGTCTGTGGTGAGCGTGGTACACACAACCACTGGCGGCTATAAAGTTGAGAACTCGCGTTTGTCTGCCACTTTACAAGAAAACATGAATATTTTGTTAAAAATTACGTAGTTGGTTTTCGGTTAGTTCCGATACAATTACAAATAATCATATCAATGGTATATACGTTCGTATTTACAAGGTTAAAAATATTTTCATTTTCATATTAGTTATACCTAATTATTTTTTACATAATATGGAAACCAAGTGTTCATGTGACTTTTATTTTGATAAACACTTATTTTTTTTTTATACTTAACTTTACTAATACACTCGAAAATAGGAAAGACAATAACTTTGATCATCACTTTATTAGTGGTTCAATGCAGAGAGAATAGAGAGTAAACACGATCCTAGCTAGGTACCTACTTTAGGCTTTCACCTACTTTCAATATTTACCAGCCATATTAATAACTTATTTATACCACAAACCTGTTATTGTAGATTAGTAAATCCAAAGTATTCAAAACTCATCGTATTTTCATGAATTCAAATACATGCATCCGTGATAACTGTTATCCTTAAGAAATTACAATGGAAATGTATCACGACACCAGTGATTATAGAATTTATCGCATAGCCAAGAATTATTGCTTTAATTATTTAATTGTATGTTTCCAGCGCGCTAATAACTTAATTATGTCAATTGCAGTTAGTGTACCTACGTGTCAATGAAATTCCTAATCTATACAACTTACCTACTTATACACAAAACTGCGCTTGATTAGGTTCCTTTGTAAGATACAAGGCAAGACGCGAGTAAACTAATAATTTAAACACATTATATATTTCACCATAAACTAAGTAGGTATTGTTCAAACTTCCGACCAGCTTTTTTGTAATTTACTTGGCAATTATGTGCAAATCGCAGTTTTGGTCAACAATGAAGTAATTTGTCATCCTGGACTACAAAAACTGTTTTAAAATAGCGACATAAACCTTAAACAAACCCACGCGTAATACTGAATTAGCAACGATAATGTTCTTCAAACAATGAATAATTTGGTAGTTACCTACGTACTTACGTAGGCTTTTCGGTATGGAACTGATAAAACAAGGTTTAGATAGGTCATAAAAACATCTGAACCTAAAATGCATTCAATTTACGTCTACGTGGGTACGATATTGCTATCTACTATAAGTGTGTTATACTCCCTTTATATCTCATCTAAAACTGATAATAATTTATCAACGTGCATGTGCAATTAATTTCGTGTGAGCATCTGAGTATGAATAAATGAATTTCAAAGGTTACTTTTTGGAAACGCATTTTTTGGAAATTCATTCCGAAGTGATGGCAAGGTTAAAAATAAACATTGCAGTAAGTACCTATTTTCACATTATTAATAATAGCAACAAAAAATTTACATAGGTATAGGTACACCTGCATAATAATTTGTTTGTTAATTGCTTTTCAAATAAACAATTAACCAAGGTAAAATACCTACAAATACTTGCTCTACTACAAAGAATTTATATGTTGCGCGCAACAGCCCACCAAGTGCAACCAACATATGTTGCGAATTGCATAAACCACATAAATGTCAAAGGTGTTAATTAAAACATCACTTTTCAGAAACAAGTTTACCATCGCAATGCTACTAGGTTCGTTTAAAATACTAGAAATAGGTAGGTACATTTAGTGGCGCCTAGATTTACACCACGGCGCCGTCTGCGCATGCTGGCTATAAACAATTTACAAATAGGCAATAGTTCACAATTTGTGGAAATCACCGGGTTGTACCAATTGGATATGAGTAAACTGAAAAATAAACCAATGCTATCCTATGTTTAGATGCTCAGTAGGATAGTCCTTATTTATAGGATCGCTCTTGTGTAGGATTGTTCAAATAAGGTTTTATTTTATTTCAGAAAGAAACAACTTAGTAACCTTTGCTATTTAAAATAAGATTGTACCAAAAAAATCTCATATGAATATGGTGTTTTCTGTGCAAGCCAACGGGAAATGTTGTTTACATTACATAACATGTTTTTCGCAGTGTTAGTCTTATGCCATTGGGCCCCTTCTTCTCATTTGAATATTTTATGAAACAAATGTGCAAAACGAGAAAATTTCCTATTTTACACTGAAATATTGAACCTCAAGTTGATTACAATTTAAAGTAAGTAGATATACTATGACCCCAATTCTGAAAAAACTCTTTAAATTAAACTAAAAATCGTCACACACAGACAAGTGTATTATTTTCACTGAATTTGGTCCCAATCTTGGACTACGTTACACTTGCTCGCTTGTACCGTGCGTGTCATAATGCACGCAAGTTTTAGGTTGGTCGGACTAAAATTATTGCCCGTCTCAGTAGTCTATTATACCACTGAGTAGGTTATAGCAGTATTTAGTTTAAAGTTTTTAACTCTGAACCGGCACTAATGTGTATTGGATACACAACGCTTCCAACTGTGCTTTTAGACCTTTCAGACTGTCAATTATTTGCCAGTTTAATAATTAAGCTGATTTGAGCTTATAGCTTTATTTTGATTTGACATTGTTTTAAGAAAGGCTAGGTTTAGTCATTCTTTGCAAAATGTACAATCCAAGTAACTTCACTCAACCATGGCAATATCAAAAACCTTTAGAGCTTCATCAATGGTAAAAAAAAACAATATAAAAAAATAATAAATATATTTTCCCTTACATCTATTCAGCTAATCACAATGTTAATGCTCCAAATATTGGAAAATGATCGTTCGACTGCCACATTTTATACCTAAATCTATCTAACAATCCCGTTGCTATAACAACTTGGCTTCGACTAGACAAGTACATATTGTGATTTCTATATACAGCCAACCTCTGTATCTTATGCGGTAATTCTTTATTTTTACAATTCTTAACCCTAATATGTATACCCTTATTGATTCGATCTATGGAAAATTTTGTTGGTTCGAAAACTGTGTCCCTGTGGATTGTGTCGTTGATTCTGTTTTTTGTTGCGATTCTGAATTTCGGCCGTCGAGTGGGGCGCAGGGGGGTGTAGCAAAATTCATCCTCTGCTGATTTTTCTGTGTCCGTTTTCTGTTTTGGGTCAGGTTCTGCGAAAGATAATATTCAAATTTAATTTAATACATGAGACTGGACGCTATATCATTATAGATTTTCCCTTTGCACTGCTGAAGTTAAAATAACATTGTTTAAGGCTTTTTGTCAGTCCTTGTACACGTGTTCCCTTTAGATAAGATATACGCAGCGGTCGTACAACGCTCTCCGTGTTCAATTCAATAATGCCTTCAGAATGTTGCTGGGGCTCCCAAGATACTGTAGCGCATCGGGCATGTTTGCGGACGCACATACGAACGACTTTCCGACACGGATACGCAAGAGAACAGCGTCTCTGATGCGCAGGGTTCGTGGGAGTGCCAGCAGTATACTGAGGACCATAAGTGATAAGCCAGACTGTATGATTTTGAGGCACTGGGTTCATACTCACGCTCATATAAAGGGTGTAGGGCACCAGAAATACATGAATTAAAATGTAAGAACTTACTAACATAGTTATTTAAGCATTTTTGTAAACTAACCAACTATGGATCATTGGTCTGAAATAAACGATTTTAATTTAATTTAATAATTATTATTTTTCGAAATATATACAGCGTGTCCCAAAAGGTTACGTAGCTGGGAAGGGGGGTGGTAGAGATGGTCACAAGGGTCACCAGAAAAATAATAAAAAAATTCCCCTCTGGATATTTCAATAAAAAAAAATCATTTTATAAAAATATAAAAATTTTACACCTTGTTACCCTATTTTGCTTACTGTACCTACAGATATTGCTGTATTTGAAAAAAAAAACCTGTTATGTAATCGTCAATAACCCTTTATCAAATTGAAATAAAAAAAACTATACATATCTAACCAAGTTTTAAAGAAAATTAAGTTCTTGTCCAGTCAAGGACTTAGTAATTACGACTTCACTCAACTTCCTCCAAGCGTACTGAAAAAAAAACGTACTACGCATCTCCGGCGAGTAAGTTAAAAAAATAGGTAATTTGATTGCAATTCCAAAATGGTATAACACTTATTTGAAAAATTCATACTAGGACATTTAAAAATATTTTTCGGGAACAATACTCCTGTAAAAATAAAATATCAAAAAACAATAGTCTCAAATTCGTACACAAATACATTTTTAAATGTCTGTTCTGTTGCTTTGATGTTACTGCCCGGTATAATTCTCAAGATTGGGGTACAGACATACCTCAAACATTCGAATAAGGCTAGATTAAGTTTTTCCATATGCCAGGGAAAATAATCTTTACTGCATTTACTCAAGTAAACGAAAGATGTAGGTAAAGGATCAAGCTTCACCTTGTCTGGTCTGTACAAAAGCAAAGGTTGATATCTAAGCTTATTTAACTGGTCTCTTACCTAAAAGTGGCTTATTAACTAATACTTTCAGCTCATCCCTAAAATAGTTTTGGTAATATTCATCATAATTTCAGTATAGGCCATAGACATCTATTACCCTGTAGGTACAGTCTAAGACTAGGTAAGCTGGGATAACAAATAAAAATAAATCCTATTTCCATACAAAAAAAGTTCGGTTAGTTAGTTTCAATACGGCCACAGCTTACTCGACATTACAGTTGCGATTTTAAATGAAACTCGAAAGAAAACAAAATTATAATTTATTATTTTAATAAAATGCTCGAAATGTCTACCACTAACATAAATACATGCCCTGCGTCGTTTTAAAAATGAGCATCATAAATGAACTCAAGTCAACCAAGTCCTTGATGGGTTTTTCATAAACTTTTTTATTTTTTATTAAACGAGCAAACGAGCATGCGAGGCACCTGATGGTAAGTGATCACCGCCGCCCATAACTACCCGCAACACTGTGGGTGTTGGGGGTGTGTTGCTGACCTTTAAGGTGGGAATACACTCTCGACTTGAAGAGCCCCATGTTGTAGGTAGCCAGGAATACCGCTGCAGGAAGTTCATTCCACATCTGCGTTGTGCGCGGCCAAAAAATCCGCGTGACACGCACGGTGGTACGCACAAATGATGCGCAGATCAAGCTCCATATTTTTACAACTTACGCGTTGATTTAGCCTAGACTGTACTTGAATGTTGGAAGTATGTTTGTACTCCAATATTGAGAATTATACCAGGCAGTAACATCAAAGCAACAGAATAGACATTTAAAAATGTATTTGCGTACGAATTTGAGACTATTGTTTTTTGATATTTTTATTTTTGCAGGAGTATTGTTCCCGAAAAATATTTTTAGATGTCCTAATATGAATTTTTCAAATAAGTGTTATACCATTTTGGAATTGCAATAAAATTACCTATTTTTTTAAGTTACTCGCCGGAGTTGCGTAGTACGTTTTTTTTTCAGTACGCTTGGACGAAGTTGAGTGAAATCGTAATTACTAAGTCCTTGTCTGGACAAGAACTTAATTTTCTTTAAAACTTGATTAGATATGTATAGTTTTTTTTATTTCAATTTGATAAAGGGTTATTGACGATTACATAACAGGTTTTTTTTTTTCAAATACAGCAATATCTGTAGGTACAGTAAGCAAAATAGGGTAACAAGGTGTAAAATTTTTAGATTTTTAAAAAATGTATTTTTTTTATTGAAATATCCAGAGGGGAATTTTTTTATTATTTTTCTGGTGACCCTTGTGACCACCCCTACCACCCCCCTTCCCAGCTACGTAACCTTTTGGGACACCCTGTATATGTTACGGCTAATACCCGAAGTGCGGCTACACCTAGTTTTAGCCGGTTAGAACATCAATAGGTTAGGTTAATTATTAGTCCACAAACATGTTATTAACTTACCCGTGTATGGAAATAAAGTCCGTCGCG
Organism: Emmelina monodactyla; assembly: GCA_916618145.1. Lineage (NCBI taxonomy): Eukaryota > Metazoa > Arthropoda > Insecta > Lepidoptera > Pterophoridae > Emmelina > Emmelina monodactyla. Next base: position 4,265,003 of record OU745300.1, read on the forward strand.
GCATAATAGAGTCTCCAAGCATTTCATAAAGCGTGTAGTCAGTCAATACGAAGTCCTCTAAGTACGTAGTTGGTTCAGATCTAAGCAGACATGATGATGCGTCCTAGGACAGAAAATATATGTTTATTTGTGCCGTATAATAATTTCATTACTATGAGTTAGAAGAGAAGTACTTGCAGACTAAATAAAAGTAAATATCACATATTTTATGCATTTTTTTTAATGTAACACAGAATAGTGTTAGTGTGTTTTTTGTACTATTAAAATAGTAGAACTTTTCAACTTGAACTTTCCTTACACTATAACTAATTATTTAAGTAACCAACTTACAAGTAGAGTTTCTCTAAGTTCAGTCTGCACATTGTTCCTCCTCGGTAGTTGTAAACAATCGTCTATATGATCCAAATGATCTCCGAGACACTCCACTAACGCTTGTCTCCCGAGCGCCATAACACACTTTATCATGGGCGCAGTCAGTCTTTCCTTGGACCCTTGTGATAAGTAGTCAAATAGAATGCCCTTTCCTGTGAAACAAAAAAACATGAAGTAAGGCTATTATAGATTATTCATAAACTTCGGTCGTTTCCAAAGACAATATCCTAACCCTATGGAGAAAAAAATTGGAGCTCATGTCGACCAAAATTTTGTCTGAAACCTTATGGCAAATAACAAAATATGTATTTTTTATGTTATTTATCAACTAACTACAAACAATCACTTCCGGCTTCACAGCAAGCGGCGGTCTATAGAAAACGGCACTATGTAGGGAGGGTACAAAGAGAAAAACGTTTGCAGAAGTATTTCAATATAAAAAAGAAAAAAGAAGTAAAAGATTTAAAAATAAAATGTACAAACCTATTGTTATAAATGAGGGCCAGGTACGTGTGATTTTTGTTAAAATAGACACCATTTTCTCGGCAAGCGATCCATTGCCCAATATGTTTGATACCATCACAGGAAACAACCTTTGAAACTGTAAGAAAATATATCATTAGTATTTCATTATTAAATTAAAAAGGAGATTTAAAAATGTAGTTAATCTTTACCTGTTGCTGTATGTTAGTATCCAAACTGCAAGGATTTGAGCACAAAGCATCAACCATATCCAAAACATTTGATTGCAAGGGCTTCTTAGCAGGGACGTTGAGTGCATTGAGATTATCATCGTTAAGTACAAGTACTGCCAAGTTGAATAAATTAGGAAATATAGGTCCAATACGAGTATTTGTTGTAAGATCTTCAACTGCTATTTCTTTTGGCTTTTTCTTCAAATTTAATATAGCTAGAAATAAAAGAAACATAAACTTATACTTTATGGAGCGGTAACAGTTTTTGAGTTGTTTTTATAGTATTTATAAAACTTTAAAAAGTTTTCTATTTTGTGACAACTGAATAAATACATAATCAGTTTTTACATATTACTTAGTATCAGAATTGATAATTAGATTATTATTCCTTACCTCTAGCAACTTTTGTATAGTAATTTTGTAAATTAACACTAATGTTACTGTTATTATTTAGACTTTTTTCATCTGTTATCCATTCTACTGCAACGGTGGGTAGCGTCTCGAAAACATTAGTCTGAGGTGTTAATGCAGCTTCAGTAACATTTTGTATTGTCTCCTGTAAAAATATTTATATAAATAAGTACAGGTTTTTATATCTGAAGAGATATAAAAATTAAATATGTTTGTTGCCATCCTTAAAAAAAATATTTTGTTGTTATAGTAGCAACAGAAGTACAACATCATATGTTTATGAGATACAGCCATAGATTTATTATCTTCGCTCTCGCTCTTTCTAGATGGAGCACTGGTACTCGTAAAATACGGCAAAACATAAGTGTGCTGAATTCAGCATACTCGAACCTACCCGAGCTTGTGTCAACTTTTATGCAGGGGCGTAGCCGCCGTATCAATTTTTTGGGGCCTTCGAGCTACAGGGGCCATAAAATAGTGAAAACTTAAAATGAATGTATTTTTTTAAACCTACACATTGAATATAGCTTACTTGATTCTTTTTTTTTAAACAAAAAAAATCTCCATTAGTCCATACGTTTCTAAACTGACAGTGTTAAAAAAGTAAAATATTTTTTACAAGATATGGTCAGGATATAGGATTTCTCGTTTGAAAATGCATAGTAAGATCAAAGAGGATAGTCTGACAGAGGACATACTCGTATATAAATAAGTATATTTTGATGAAACTAGTAATAAGCTACTTTAATAAACGAAAACTTGTTCTAAAAGTCACTATTTATTATAACATCCAAAACCCTAGAAACGTGTATAGTAAAACCCATAAATGAATAAGCAAAAAGAAAAATATTCTTTTTATTGTCCATAATTGGTGCTTTTACCTTCTTTATTATCCCGCATTTTACGAGTACTATGGGCGAGGAGTAATTGTGAATCTATGTTTAAATATTTTTTTATAGGGCCCTTAAAAATATTGTTACTCCTACGCCCCTGTTTTTATATGACATAATATTTGACATTAACCCTTAACCACCTAGCACCTATTTTTGTCCTGTTACCACCACCATGCGGTCGCAAAGACCGCTAATAGATAATTGCGTTGATTTTAGGATTTCAATTAACAAATTAAAGTTCCGTAACAAAACATGTAACTGTATACGCCAATGCTTCGTTTTAGCACCAAATATTTGCTATTAAATTATAAATGTCTTTAAGAACTGAAAAAAAAATATAGCAATTGTTTCGTATTTTTTTAAGTTTTTAACATAAAAAGTAGTAAAAAATAACCATCTTTTTTTTTTATTAAAATTATATTTGAATTTTATAAAACATTACGGTCTCTGAGACCGTAGGTAGGTGGTTGATGGTTAAAAAATAGTCAATTTTAAGAGTAGTTACTAAAATATAACAGCTTGCAAGGAATGTCAGGGGTCATATGTAGATGGCGTTTCAAAACTTTTGAAACATTTATTTTTTATTGCCAAAATGATTGAAAAACGACAAAAAGACAGATGTGTAGTTTCCGTTTTGTCGAGATTGAATTTTTTTACGTATTATTTTGTTGCTCAGCGAGGATGATGAGTAAATAAAAGGTTTGGACTTAAGCAACATCTTGGTTTGTTCCTAGTACTAAGTCAGAAAACATGTCATGGTTTGGTTGGAAGCTTTTCGAACAGTTATGAGCTTTTCGAACAGTTACACACGAGTTGGCACGAAAATAGAAAACTGCCGCAAGATCAAAGCTATTGTTTACAGGCAGTGCTCCATCTAGTAAGAGTGAGAGTGAAGATAATAAATTTATGGATACAGCCTAGTGACAGACTGACAGATTGGGGGGTCTTTATAATAGGGACCTGTTTGGACCCTTTGGATATGTACCCTATTTAAGAAGATATGCCATACTTACAACAGAACAATACAATTTCTCGTCACCAAATATAGTGTACTGAGGAGGGGTTGCTCCAACAATTGGACTTGAATCTGACAACTGAAGAACTGTATTCACATCCCAAGTATCTAGTCTTGTTTTCTTCATCATCTCACTGTGAAGGGCCATCGTCTAAACACATAATTTTTATTACAATCACAATTTTAATATAATGTACATTTTATTATCATGTTTGTAAGGTAACTATGTAAAAGAAGATAAAGGGTGTACTTACAGACATTAACTGTCGCAACTTATAGCTCACATCCTCAGCTAAATTGGAAGCAGCATCAGGATTAATATCAACACCAATTTGTTCTGCCATACATTGTATAGAATCTGCTCCAACACCAGCAAACTTTCCATGAGATGAATTGCCATCCTTAAAATAGTAATTTGAAAGATTAGGCTTTTTCATATTTCACATAAAAAACAGAGCTTTTAAGGAAAAACCAGTTTGCAGAACTGTAATCGTAAAAGACATCTTGAACTTATATAGATATCAATGAATGATAAGTGCTGGTACCTTGTCTGTAAGGGGGGGTGTATCACATTGACTGGATCCTCCAGACTCTGAGGCCACTATTTTATTCTTGTCTCGATCTCGATTGATACCAACTTTTTTTAAGTGGCTTTTGCTAGACGCCGGGTTAGACATTTTGACAACAAATAACTCGTCAGTGCATTGTACGTTTACCTATTAAAAACATAGTGAGTATGTTCCGTAGAATACTTAAAAATAAATTATTTTGGATCAAAAAATAACACGGCACAGTAAACAACAAATGCTGATTTGTTTGACACTTGCTTGACATGACATTGATTGACTAGACTGACATTTACTAGTGTTGGCTTTTAATAATCCAATGGCAATAGGGGATATGCATAAAATTTTAAATGGCCTAAAATATTTTTTTCTTGAATACTTATTATCGTTATATTATAATGCAAAAGTTTTTTTTAAATTTATTTATTATTTAAACCCCTAAAATAATATTTAAAAAGTGCAAAATAAGGGAGCGAAATTCAAACTTCCAAAACGCGCCACCATTGGTCGAACGTAATGTGACGTCATCTGACACGACATTGCATTCATCAGCGTCGAAACTTATACAGTTTTACAAGTTTTTGTGAAACAAATAAATACATTTAATCTCTATTCTTGTGCTGATTGTAATGAAGTTTAGTTTAGATTGGTAGTGAATCTTTGACGATGACTGAAGCTGGTTCTGTCATAGCACATTAGGACAATCTACCGAGAACAGGTGCATTTATGATAGCATATAATTTTGCATCTGTCGCGTCTCCAAGGCGCGATGTGGGTTGTGGTGGTGTAGCAAATGACAACCCCAGATTCTTCTTTGATATTCGATGTGGTTTACAATTTGATGTTGCGTGTTCAACGGTTGGTTGGAAAGTGAAGTTATACAAAGAAAAGAAACAAAAACTAGACCAAATATGTAGTTGTGACGTATTGCTATAGAAAAGACGTAGGCGCGCAGACAGCATCGAAACCCGATTATACGAGCGCAGAGATCAGAGGATGTTTCATAGTATATTTAAGACCATAATATAGATTTTTATTCATAAATGCACACAGCAGTTTACTTAAAATACACCAAAACATTTACATATTGACACAAAAATATATGAGGCAAAACTCCTTTCCTCAACCGTAGAGTATATTTTTCTCCTTGCTCTTTTATTAAATTGTATTCAATATAATTTTCTGTATCTTCCTTTACCTAGAATAAATCAACAACCATAAAAAATTCGTAAAACCACAATAGGAATAAAGCTTTAATAAAAAGTTATAGCTACTGATCTTTTCTTATAGGGTAAGTTAATTTTATACCGAATTTTCTAATGTTCAATAGCTAATGCAAAACTTACTTTTTACTAATTCACATTAAGCTGTATATAAATAAAGTATACTTTCGTTAAAATGATCTTCACAACAATATGAACAAGATTTAGGAGATATATTATCCCTTCTCATCACCTTACACGACCGTCTTCGTATTTTCGCATCACTTGAAATACGAAAAATACACTTTTTTGGGTGTTTTTCGAATACTATTTATGCACTCCGGTACTATGCAATACTTATAAGATAATTTTTTGGCTTCTTCCATGGGTTTAAAGCTATTAAAACTGTAAATATGTATGAAATAACTGAAAAGTTCATAGTAAAGTCCCACTGGACGTGTCGTGTGACGTCACGCAAAGCGCGCGCAAAATGGCGGCGTTTCAACTGCTCTGATTTTTTCAATGTTTTAAATTTCGTTTTTAAAAGTATCTAGAGTATTTTGAAGATTTTTTATATTTTTTTCTATGTTATAATGTTGTAAACTATTAATTTAAGGCAAGAAAAAAAAACATGAATATCCCCTATTGGAATCACTTATTAGATAATAAAAATACATGAATTTTTGGACTTAATCTTGCTCTCGCTTCATGTGCCGTGCCGATAACTATATAATTTGTATTACCAAACTTTTTTTTAGACATAATTATTCTAATAGCATATGGGTTAAAAGAAAATTGCACCAAATACCTAACTAAAATTAACCTTCCAATTCTTTTATCAATTCCCTGGTTATTAGGGTTCGTATCAAAAGGGTAAAAAAGGGACCCTATTACCATTACTAAGCATCCGCCTGTCTGGCCACCAGGCTGTGTCTCATGAACCTTAAAAGCCAGACAATTGATATTTCTATATTTGTTTCTGCTATAATAACAAACAGTTAAGTACTGAAAACGAAATAAAATAAAGATTTAAGAGGGACTCCAATACAAAAAAACGTGTTTTTTTATAGTTTTCGGTTCGGAATACATCGTGCGCGAGTTTGAATCGCATTTGCTTATTAAAACATGCTATAGAGAGAGAGGGTATAGTAGTTAATGAAATAAAAAATAATAAGTAATGTTTTCATTTATTTAGAAATTATAAATTAATAAAAATGTATCTTGATAACAATCTTGACAAACAAAGTTTATCCTTACACAAAATAATGTTGGCATTATAAAAAGCCACATAATATATTCTACTATGTCATATTAGGCACTAAATGTAACCAGATAATTCATGTCTGTTTTATGTAACCTACAACAGTGATTATTGCGTTACAGGATCATTACCGACCGTCAAAGGCTTTGTACATTTTTACATTTTAGTTGATACAAAATTGTACAAACTCCTTTGGTATCCTGTGAATTCTCTTAGCTTCTCGATCAACAAGCAATAAATACGATGCGATTTCAAATTGGAATCTATGTCTATTTGTTTCAAATATTTTATATAAAAACAATCATATATTGCATTACCTATTTTATTTACAATTATAGTTGGCGACTTTCCTTTGAGCAATGCAAACAATAGTTTGTTTTATGAAAGAGCCGTAATAGAACTCAGTAACATAAAAATCTGTTACTAATAACTCTTATCACTGGCTTTGAAACAAACCATTTATCAGCATTATAACAGCCCATGTAATGGTGTAAATATAATCTACAATATTCTCTGCTTGTTTTAGGCACATATTTTTACATCAGGGGCAGATCATTTTCATACAATAGACAAAATCATAATGAAATAAAGATATACTAACTAGTACTAACACTTTAATGTACCTTGACTTTCTTATAAATATAACTAAAAACATGACAAGGGCATACCTGAGACGTAAACTTAATTAATATGGGACAAATGACACAGTAACAGTAATATAACACTTGCCATGTCTTATGAGTAATTTGGCGAGTGACCACAATCTTCACGCTTAGTTTTATTAAGTAAAACTGTGAGATTATCATTTAACAATGGGAAAAAAGAAAATTTTGGTAGGAAAGACACTAAAACAACAGAACTAATGTGTGTGTATCTCTGTACACCGTGATTCTTAAGTAGCTCTCGACCTGAAAGGTATGATATGGTATGAAATATCAATTACTTTATATTAGTTGCGAAAACTATTGTTTTCTTACTTTTAGTGCCAAAAGTGGTTCCGGCCATTACTTACAGCATATACGCTTCGGCTCAAAAGCCACTAATGAATCACTCTGTAGAAGTCTAGAAAGAAAAGTTAGATATAATGCTAGCAGAAAGTACCCCGGGTCCGTATAGAATAGGTGTAAGGTCAGTCTGAGTCACTGCCGGACTCTGAGAGATTGAGATCATCGTTTAGAACGTCACTTGGAAGAGCTGTGGTATTGCTTGAGGTTCCTGAAAAATATCGTAAGCTTTGTAATGAAAAGAAAGGCTTGTTCTCATTTAGAGTACTTTTTCCTCTTAACTAAATTAATATGTATTGTTTCAATATTTTCTAAGAAAAGCAAGTGTTGTTAAATTCATTAAATCATAAGAACAACACGTCTACTATTAAATCATACGGTAGAAACGACAATAATAGGAAATCCGTTACTAATAACTTTCACCTACGCGTCTATTACTTATAGATTTTTTGCTAAGACTTTCGAACTGCAGTGAAAGTTCGCAAAACATAGTTTAACTTTTCTGTTGTCTTTTGAATGAATAAAACGACGCAATGTAAATTATGTTTTCTTAAAATAAATCTTAAATATTGTTGATAGTGGCCGCCCGCGACTCCGTTCGCGTAGAAGTCGGTTTCCCGTGGGAATGAAAAGTTTTCCTCGGTAAAAAGTACCCTATATGTTAATCTGATGTATAACCTATATTACTGTAAAGTTTCATCAAAATCCGTCCAGTAGTTTTTACGTGAAAGAGTAACAAACATCCATCCATCCATCCATACATCGTCACAAACTTTCACATTTATAATATTAGTAGGATGTATTTCAGGAGCGCGTTCAGAGGTTAGGATCAAACGGTCGAACCATCAATTTATTTTGAATAGGTTTAACTTAAAGCAACTCTCTATCTTTGGTTGGTCAGGCAGAAATCGCTTAAAGCGATGTGACCACCTTTTGTATAAGTTTAAGTTGATGCCCTGTGTAATTTTCACGTTTTGCAATAAAGAGTATTTATTATTATTACTTATTATTATATGTATATTTTTTGATTGTTGTGGTCTAAATCTTTCAACAAGCTTGAATATAATTATTTAAGCGTACTTCATTTCATTACTTCAGTGTAACGTCTGAACGACTCCTTAACTACAATTTGATTGAACGCACCTTTCGCAAACGTACCGTTAGGGATTGAGTGTTGGTTGGTGGGGTGCGAGTCGTCGTCGCTGTCACTGCCGCTGTCACTGTCACTGCCACTGTCAGACGACGACGACGACGAGGACTCCTCCGCCGCCGGCTGGAGGACTGGCTGGAGGTATAAACACAGTACAAACTCAGTAATTTACAAAATATTGACATGTATCATCAGTATATTGCTAGTAAACAGTTTGAGTTGTTTTATGCGGACAATTTAACTAGATTTTGATGAAATTTCGCAGATTTATAGCCCAAACCATAATACACATTAGCTATAATGACACCGAGTACACTCGTAACAAGAAAAAACGGTGTTGGCCACCCTAGGCCACTTCCATGAAAAATATCAAAGGCTTCTTAAACGGCAGTGGTTCCACTGGGATTCTGACAAGAGCTAAAAAAAAGAATACAAAAGAAGTTATGTGCGTGTGTAATTACCTGCGCGGCGATGTGCGGGGGCGGATGATGCGCGGGCGGGTGCGGGGGCGGGTGGTGCGGGGGCGGGTGCGGCAGCGCCAGGGGCGGCAGCGCGGGGGGGCGGGTGCGCGGCGGGGGGCGGCACGTGCGCGGGGGGCGGGGGCGCGGCCGGCGCGGGGTCGGGCCCGCGCGGCGCCTCCTCTAGTCCGATCATGGGCAGCGACGCGAGCGTACTGTTGCCGCCGCCGGACCAACTGGACATACAGAAATATTATGTGGTCAAGGTTTTATTCAAGTTAGCCCAAAAAATAAGGGTTGGCTTGTGTTTATTCGTATGAAAATGAAATTAATACGCAAGTACATCTTAAAAAACAATGTCTTGATATTCTTAAACCTACGGTTTGACTAAATAATGCAAAAAGAAACCTATAGGTTTAACATTTAACCTTGGAAAAACTTTTTTGCAAATTATGGATTATAATATGTGAGTTTTTGACATTTCATTAATGAAAAAATATAAAAATTCCATGTTTTGTCAACAAGTCAGGATAAATTACGCCACAGTGAAGTGTAAGCAGTACCATTAATTACTTAATAAGGGTTGCTATAATTTGGAAAATTATTATATTTATATAATTGCCATTTAACATCAACATACACTCTTATGAGGTACTATTAATTTTATCCTGTTGTTTTTTCATAAGAAGAAACAAAAGTAAGATATACTTACTTAGTCATTTAATGACAAAATGATGAGTTATAGGAAAACCTTAAGGAAAGCAGCAGTACATACTTGCCTTGCACAAGTTTATGTAATGACTTTATAATTGATTATTATATTTAAATCCTTATTATTTCTACAACGATACAAGTACGATTAAGATTTTCCATTCATAGATTTTATAATTTATACTAGTGGGTAACCGCGACTTCGTCTGCGATCAAAGTGATTTTCCCTTATGAAGGAGACTCATTCCCGCGTTGACAGTAGCCTATTTTCACCTCAAAACTATGTCTGTTCCAACATTCATCGAAATCGCAGCAGCCGTTCCGACGTGAAAGCGGAACTTACATACAGAGTGACACATTTATAATATTATCAAGGATCTTTTTGTAATGTAACTTACATTACGTAAGTATGCCAATGCACAAAGGGCATTGACCCATCAGGTCATCGACCCCATACTCACAGTACTTCAGGCGGCGACGACTTCACTCTGGGCGGAGACCGCACCATGTTCTGTGGCTTCTGCGACGACGAGCCGTTGTAGCGCCCCGCCGCCGGCCCGGTCGCCGCGCCAGCCGCCGCTGTTACAAAAAGTTATGAAATGAAATTACTTTATCGTATGTAGGATTAAAAACTAATCTCTTATACATTGTCAAAAGCATAAATAATGAAAAAGATGTCACGGGACACCCCTACATTCATCAGCAATGGCCGTAGTAGACCGAGAGAAAAAGCTGGCGGAAAAAACTCTCGGCACTCGGTTAGTGCTTGCATATCATGGAGATGTTGATAAAGATGCTGGGTGGATATTATGACGAAGCTCGACAAAATCAACTCCATTGGATAAGCTCCTATGTATATTAAAAGCTGCGTTGGCTTAGCTTGGTAAATCTTTCTAAAATAAATGAGCGATTGGAGAAATGTTTATGGCACTGTCGTGAGCAATATTTTGTAACAACAATTTACTTCACGTCTTGACAATAAGAGGCTATAGCAAACCATCAACATCAAAAATGACAAACGCCACTCAAGGTCACATTGCATGTTTCGAAATCGGTTATTGGCGCGATGCAAATTTGGCCTCGGACACATGCTTTAGAGGGTCGACTACATTTCGGACACAAAAAACTCGGACACCAATCCAATGTATGGATTTTTAATTTACAATTATTTTTTATCAAGGTGACCGAGTTTTTTGTGTCCGAAATGTCGTCAACCCGCTTTAGACTGTGTAGACAGTGACCCTAGTTTTTTAAAAAATCTCTGACCACATGCAATATCAATATTTAGACACCTGGATTGACCGTTCTCCTATTAGTAGCAACCCTTGTCCGCGAACTGGACCGCTGCGTGGTGTTCGTGAAGTCCGTGGTGACCGGCGTGTGCGGCCGCGGCTTCTGCGCCGTCTCTTGTCTGAGGAAATACACGCAATTTGACACATACCCACACTTTTGACAAAATACACGAAATTCGGAACATACCCATACTTTTGACATAGCGTCAGAGTACAGGCTCAGTTCAGAAACTGAGTGCTAAAGGGTAGTGACGAAACACTTACGAGGTTATTCAATAAAGTGAAAGTTGAAACAATAAATCTTTTATTTAACAACTGAAAAATGCTTCAGCTGTTTGTAATGGTAGAATTGGTACCAAATACACTGCAAGCTTTTAGAATAGCACCATTAAACCTGTTTTGGTGACAGTTATAGTAAGCAATTAAAGTTTTTGGTACTTTTGTATAAAATAATATTATACATTACAAAATAGATTTTTGAATCCTTATGAATATTTGTAAAAATAGTAAACTATTATATTAGTCTTTAAATGTTTTTTTTTAAATATTTAAGTATTAAAAGGGCAACTTACCTCGTCTTTTTAACCTGTATATTACTTGATAGTTTCTCAAGTGTTATTTCTCCCGTAACCCTGTCTATGATAAGGACACATTCCTTGGTGTATGGTCTTTGATTTCCTTTGAAAACAGTTTGAGGCACACCTGCTCCATCTGTCAACAATTTATACTTGTTAGACTAGTAACATATTGAAATATGTGTCAAATTTTAAACTTATTAGAATTATCTGAAAACCATTAAATGCTATTTAAAGTACTATCCACAGATCTAAATCAATGCTAAATCTCATAATTAGTTTTTTTTTTCTTGAAGCTGTCAGAATTACTAGGTCTTAATATTATTCATAATGTTTATGCAATCACACTTACCTAAATGGGGCACTGTGACAGTGACTTGATTGTTTGTTCCAACATCTACAGTTGCCATTTTATTGACATCTACCGATGCAGGCTTGAAATCATCTGAAATTTATGTATTAAGATTTAATGCACTGGAAGTAGTCTTATATATGGGCAGTATTCTTAATGTCCTACAAGTAATTTTAATATCTTAGATTATATTGATATTATGAAAATTATATTATAGATATTATCAATGTATGCCTTCCTAGAGAAAATCTATGGAATCTACCAATTTTAAATGTTTTTAATTAATCAGATTTAAATGGATATTTTTCTTTAAAACAATATTCAAACAACTACATTTAAAAAACAACTTCATGTTACTAAATTAGGTGTCTTAGGCGATACATTTTACCCTGTAATGCTTACATTTTATGGTGTGGTACTGTGAGGCTTTGTTATTGGTGAAACTAGCACCTAGTTTAAGCTCCTGCACTCCATAGGCATGTTTGTCAGCCATTGCAGGCTAAGCCATATGATATCTGTTCAAAGATAAAGCAAAATATAGACGACATTTTAAATATACACAACTTATTACAAGAAAAAATCAGCACCTATCACTAACACACTTTTTTACCAAAACAATTACTTCACTAAATTAGTGTATTGTAAACAAAATAGGTACAGGTAACAAACAAGTCGCTACAAACTGCACACGTATTATTTCTATCAATTTACTGATTGTATGAGTCTACAGCTGACAAAACTGGTTTCATTAAAGCTAAGAAAAGATAATATTTGACAATATATTTTGAAGTAAATACACTTTGTAAGGCTAGTATTACAAGAAATAATTCATATTCCAAAATAAAATAGTTCATTTATGATGAAAAGAAAGTTACAATTGCAAAAATATGGCAAAGTCGGATAGATACCATTACCTTTCGAGAGATAATTAGAAGTCCGAGGTTAAGAAATATTACAATTAAATAACATGTTCTTATTCAGCTCTGCTTTACACTTGCTGTTAAATAGATCCTTCGTAAACTGTGGAAAAAAAATATTACTTCGATTATTACTTGGCTAATAATCTTTTTACCTAGTCTCCGTCTCTATTTCGTTCGACCTAAATTTCCTCAGTCTGACGGATGGACGGAACTATTATTCTGTGTCACCAAACCATAAAAATAAATTGCAATAATTTACAAAATGCAAAGCAGGTCCCTACGAAAATACTGTTGTAATGTAAGCCACCTTTCAAATTTTATGTTATGAATGCTATATTATGCAATAAAAGAGTTCTTACCTGCACTATAAAAAATATATCATTGATACTTATGAAATTCTAAGGTGTCACGTACGTATATATATTTTTTTAAGTTGCTTTTATTTATTAAAAAGAATATTTTTTGTGAAAATGTTATAACAAATGTACTTGACTTGGACCCTTTTCCCCGAGAAATTAATAACTTTGATTTATTTAGGATCTCTAATATTAGGATCCCCAATGCATTGGATACCTTTATATTTTAATCAATTTCAGTAATTTGGCAGCATTTTTTCCAAGTTCGGTTTGACAATCAAGTGTCAATTTGATTTTTTTTTGTTCATTTGTGTCAATTTGATTGAACATTCGATCCAATGACGTAGACACTTATAGATATGTCACGTTAACCTAATCAAAATTAATTACCTTAATCCCACAATGTGTTTGGCCAACGATTTATTAGAGGATTAAGTTGTTGTAATCTAGCTTATTATAATTAACACTATTACTCTGTATGAATATTTTATATTAGCCGGTCGACCTGCTTTTAGTTAAAAAGTTTTATATAACACAATTTTCACGGATAATGTACTTGGTCACGCAAGTGGTATCGTTTTAGCGATTCGGAACTTATTATGATGCAGCAGTGTCTCTCAGTCGTACTAAGTACCTATCTCTTTTTAGTCTGTGGCATAAAGTAACTTTTGTATACTGTAAAAGAGACCAATCTCAGCCCTTCTAGAGGAAACGTCATACATAACTAGCCACAGTAACTAGCGCTATAGTACGCTTAAGTTTGCAACTTTTAATTAATACACATATGTATAGATTCCTCTAAGATAGATTCAGATTGCACCTACTACAATGTATTCGGAATGACTACTCATAGGGAAATAATGCTTTGTTTTTGGAATTAGTTGATTTTCTTGAACTATTTTAATATAAGTTATTGCAAAGTGGATCAAATGTGTAAATTTTATAAATTTTATTTTCTTCTCTTATAACATTTTCATGACGTTCAGACCCGAATACTGGACAATCGCTAATGAGGTGTGTGACAGTTTCATAAACTGCTGGGTCGCACATACATGCCAAGCTATCCTTACATTTAAACATATATAGGTAGGTATTATGAGAAGGCCCCGTGTCCCGTGTATATTTGAGTTAAGTCTTTATCTATACCATCAGTTTTGGCGATATGGAAGGCCATCTCTACACCGGATAAGAAGCACTTTGTTATTTTGGCGGTATCACTACCTACGTGGATGTGTATTAACCGGAGGAAAAGCACAATTTATGTGGAAAAACAGAATATGCAGCTGCGGGCTGCGATAACCACACGGCACCATAAATTTTGAGTTACCAATTTTCGAAAGTCACTTGCCTCTTAATTAATAAAAGCGTGGTAAAAAGTAGGTACAACTTTCTTCTTCTAAAAATATGTCATTTTATTTGATTACAGCAGTAATGTATTCTAATAATTGCATAAAACTATAACATTTTGGAAATTTGTGTCAGCCTTTTACATAAAATGTATATTAAGCATTTACTTATTTGATTGCAGCGCCCCTGGTGACAGTAGTGGTACTTACCAACTACTATAATCCTAAAAAAAGTAACAATAAAACAAATCAGTATAAGCAAATAAGTAAATCCGAAAGGTCCTCCTGGGTTCGATTCCCAATCGCGCAATGCTGAGAGACCCGCGTTCCTTTTTCCAGTATCTATTCCAAAGTAAATCCTAATTTTGGACAGTGTCTTTTGCATCAGTTTGGTACTAAGATAGAGCTGCCTAGTCTGTGGCGGGTGCGAATTACAATACAATCGGAATCGGAACGCCGCGCCGCTCTCAGCCTATTTTGCTTTTAATGATTTGTGAAAATAAACATTAAAGTTTTTTTTTAACCAAGTTAGAAGTTTAATCAGTCTCTATTTATTTGTTACTATAGTAACTAATTCAAAATGACAAAAAAGTCAATAACTTTAGAAGTTGATCCGACCATCATGGAAAAGAATATGAAAATAGTAAAAGTGTGTAAAACCTTTGTTTTTTACATCTTTAAATTCAAACTTTAAGGAAGGCTTAATAGTGCTTAATCAAATATTTTGGCTGCTATGTTAAATTAACAAGGATAAGGACTGCTATGATAGCACAGAGAAGCCCATTTAAAGTTTCTTTTCTTTTGCAGGATACACCAATGGAGGAAGAATTTAATAAATTGCTCTCTTCAGTTGATACTGTTCCTACAAAGTTTGTCAAGCCACTACCAGGTAACTAAGTTCTCTTTAGAAATATATAAAAATATTTTTTGGAAGCCCTGTATCACTACAAACCTTCATTTTGATAGAACTTTACAGTGAAAGTGTAGGTACTAATATTTCCATATCCCTACCTATTCCTAACATTCATCACATAAATGGATTATTTTTTAAATTTTTTAATTTAAGTTATTTGTTTTGCTTTATCACCTTGCTAATTATAAAGAAATATGTCTTATTATAGGTTGCTGTGTCAAAACATATTCAAAACCTGATAACAAAAAGGTGTTTGTCAACATATGTGTCACTGATGCCATACCATGTCCCCGAGACATTACTAATGAGGAACTAATGCAGATATTGAGCTCTGAAGATCCATCTCGCTACAGAGTTCCTATGAGCATTGGGGAGGGAAGGACTGAGAAAGATAAATCTGGAGTCCCGGCAACAGTCTATGATGTTGCCATTAATCCAAACTTCTTTAAAAAGATCAGAAAAGATGATCTGTTCCAAACTTTCTTTTTAACTGTGGTTTTTGAAGGCTTGCAAGATAAATACCAATTTATTATTGACATGCAGAGATTCACAATATTAAATAATAGAAAATCAATTGGCTCCTTGCAATCTCATAGGATTCAAATCAGAGATATTAAGTCAGTTGAAGAAAAATCTAAGCCACTGATTCAAGAGATTGAAAATAAAACTAACCAAATAATTAAAGAGATTCCATTGCCTAATAACAAAAAAGAAATAGTTTATAGACTAAGAAGAGAGCCCCCAACTGGAGAAATACAGTATTTGTTGGCAGAATTCAAAGTACCTGCCTGTGTAAGACTTATATTTAATTCAAAATAATAGTAGATTAAACTGCAAATTTTTAATTGTTACATCCAATTTTGCCTTTTTTTTCTAACATGTCAAATAATATTTCTAGATAGAGCTAAAGGATTTGAATTTGGAAGTTGGAGAAGACCGCTTAGTGTTGGATACAAAAGAATTATTTGATGTTGTGGATTTCTTCTTGCCGTGCAGTGTAGACCAGGATCTCATTGACGCTCAGCTGGACCGGAATATTGATGTAAGATTTATCTCCTTCATACATTTTAGCAGTTACTTTAAAATGTTTGGTAGGAATATTATTTATAACTAGTGGCCGCTCGCGACTCCGTTCGCGTAGAAGTCGGTTTCCCGTGGGAATGCGAAGTTTTCCCGCGGTAAAAAGTTCCCTTAATTCTTTCATACATATATTTTTGGTTTCTAGAATCGTTTTCGCAGCGCACGCAACGGAAGCCCTCAAGGATGAATAATTTTCCCCGTTTTTTTCATATTTTCCATTATTTCTTCGCTCCTTATAGTTGCAGCGTGATGTTATATAGCCTAAAGCCTGCCTCGATAAATGGTCTATTCAACACAAAAAGAATTTTTCAATTTGAACCAATAGTTCCTGAGGTTAGCGCGTTCAAACAAACAAACAAACTCTTCAGCTTTATAATATTAGTATAGATAACTGGGTCCCATTGATATATTACTCTCTAGATGGAGTGTTGCATCCAAAACGTCACTCCAAAAGCGGCGCAAATTTTTATGAATGTGTGCGTGACGCGCGTATAACACTATTCAAAATTGTGCATGTGTACGTCAAAGGGATACCAAGTTATAAAATTAAAATTCAGAAGTTACCTATGCAAATTTTATTTATCAAGAATAAAAAAATATTAAATTAAACATTTTTTTTCTAGTAATTAATACACTAACATACAGAGACAAGCGTCAAAAATGCGATAGTTTAATAAAACTGTTTAAGTGCAGTACTTACGTGGCCTTAACACTTTGCCACGTCCTACTAATATTATTTCATACTAATATTACAAATGTGGAAATTTATGTTTGGATATTTATTTATTAGTTTCGTTAAAAATACTGTTAAACTACGCATAATGAAGAAGATGTCAAAATTCCGCTTTAAAAAATATATATAATTATAATTATTTTACGTGCTTAAAAAAACCGCAAAATTTAATTTTTTTCCTACAAAAGAAGTTGGCAACACCAGAACATTTCAAAACATTTTTTCTATTCGAAAACTAATGTAATGTTTTCTAGTATTTTACTACAAAATCATTATTAAATGCTTAAACTAACCGAAATAACGATAAGCCAGGGATATTGGTAATGTTTCTTGAACTATTACGGCAACCTTTGAACGCGCATTTAGGCATTGTTGTCTTTTTTCCTAGAGAACCTCTCTGCTTGACGGACCAAATGACACTAACGTAGGATGTACGTATAAATTGGATTTGGTAGCTTATTTTTTGCGCCGCTTTTGAGTGTCGGACTTGGTATCTAGAGAGTAATATATCAATGCTGGGTCCATATTGGCTTGTCTAAAGTGGTTTACCCAAAAATGTTCTTACTAACGATCTGTAACCCAAATGATCACTCTTCCTTGAAAAAAATTGTTCTAAAGTTTTCATTTTACAATTTAAAGCACTACCGACAATGTTCATAAAGTTCATGATATACATTTGACTAGTGGCCGCTAGCGACTCCGTTCGCGTAGAAGTCGGTTTCCCGTGGGAATGCGAAGTTTTCCCGCGGTAAAAAGTTCCCTTAATTCTTTCATACATATATTTTTGTTTTCTAGAATCGTTTTCGCAGCGCACGCAACGGAAGCCCTCAAGGATGAATAATTTTCCCCGTTTTTTTTTCCCATTTTCCATTATTTCTTCGCTCCTAATAGTTGCAGCGTGATGTTATTATAGCCTATAGCCTGCCTCGATAAATGGTCTATCCAACACAAAAAGAATTTTTTAATTCGAACCAGTAGTTACTGAGATTAGCATGTTCAAACAAGCAAACAAACTCTTCAGCTTTATAATATTAGTATAGATTTCCTATTTTTGTTTTTCGTAACACTGTTATTCCTAAACATATACCTATTATACATATAATATTTTACTACTAATCAACATCAAAATGCCTAAATTACAATAATGCGTGGTTGGTTGATCTAAATTCAAAGAATGTAATTAACATCTTAATGTCAGATGGGTGTTATATCAAAGTAAAAACCTAATTGTGTGTGTGTACAAAAAAAATCGTGAATACTTTGCATTTTTTACTGATCCTAAGCCTTTTCTGTAGCACATAACTAATTCTTATAAATTTTACTTGCCAATTTTTGTGGTGAAAAAGTCAACCTAACACACTTGTCACAGCGCTCCTCGCTAACCTATCCTCATTATTTATTTACTAACATTTTCTATTTATTCAATTTGAGTTAATTAATCCCTCTATAATTTCAACGAGCGATTGTAAACGGACTGTGCTGTTTGTTAAATGCCGAATTTGCCTGCAACTTACGTAATGTCGATTATTATGAATAAAAAAGATATATCTTTGAATAAACGTATGAAAGACGGTTATGTTGAGAAAATGTAGGAAAACAAATAGTAGTACAATAGATGTTTATTGCTACTGAAATAATAGGAACAGAGTAGTAAGGAATTGTGATTGTTAGGATGAAAAATTTAAGGAAGAACATTTTCGGAGTTCCAGTAATCGAAGTTTGACGCTATATAATGTGGGTATATTAACCATCACCTTCACTCAAAACATTTTTTTAGAGCTTCGTATAGCGTAAAAGGTGTAAGCTGAGCTTTGCATTACTGTAAGTGTATACAGATAGAGTAGGTGTGACGTCAGTCTTTAAGCGCGACGCGTCTTTACATGGTAAAAAACGGTTAATTCCGCTTTTTGGCTACCCCAAAGAGTGAGCTGAGTGAGCACCCCGCTTCTAAAATCCAATAATTTTAAACTTGTCTTATGTCTAGTAAATTGTTTTTTTGCCTAACTCTACTTTTGGTTTACACTCACACTAATGCAAAGCTCAGCTTACCTATACCTCAAGGTATAACACCTCTCTGTCGTCCGTACGTCTATCTCATGCACTTAAATACTCGCCTCTGCAATACCCTGATGCTGAAGACATTGCAATCAAAAGATTAGTAACCTTTCTATGTTTCATATTAAACATTTTTTATCATATAACAAAGAAACCTACAGTTGGTGTAAAAAATATAGTTTCTAACAAAGTATGTTTGTTTTTGCAGATGCTCAGCGTGAAGATGCCGGTCATTCATTAACTACCTACTTATTACTTTCTTTACAATTAAAATAAAATTTTACATACAGTAAATTTTTTTTTCTTTATTGCCATCTATGAAGATCATGGAAATACCTTTTTCAACTTATATTTTTTTTCTTTAGACAATACGTAAAGCTTTTCCGTAAGCTTTTTTCTCGTTCAATCTATAAAATCAGTTTAATTCAATGATACATAAATATGTCCATACTCACTTTAATTATGGGAACTTATAACAGGATTGGAGATAAGACTTTAAGGTTTCCGCAGTTGTTTTGTTAATAACTACAAGTTTATACTGTTCAGAATGTAATTCCTTATTTATTATCGTTAATTGATAATGTGAAAGCTCAGTGGCTAGGAACTGGGTTTAGGATAGAGCCCATCATACTTTAAAAGAAAAATAAGAAATACCTTATCGGCTGCAGTTCTAAAGTTATGCGCGTATAAAGATTTCCGCGATACATTTTTATCTATAGGTACCTATTTGGTTAACCTTGCGACCGCGGCATTATTCGCGTAAATAATGTTAATTTCAATTAAAGTATCCTGTATCTTTGTAATATTAACAACCAGAGCTAATCTCGAACATGTTTATGTAACAAACTTTACATTTTCGAAAGTTCTCTAAACTCTAAAATGTTATCTATATGGAAGTTCAATTTGTGTCCCTCTGTCATCTGAGAAGAAGGCCTATGCTCATCTCGAGTAATTATAAGTTATGGTGTTTAGGGCTAAATTAAACCTTGTTACCTTGGTGCGGTTCGGTGCATAGTTTCACGCACCGTGGGATCACCTAACTTTCCGCATAGAGTTATACCATCGTTTTTTTATTATAGGTAGGTATTTTAAGTGTAATTACCTACCTACAATTGAACGTATTTGATAAACCTATTGGATTATCTGTTCCATGATTTTTTGTCCTCATTAAATCAATTAGGATTGTTTTTTTGCTAAGGTTAATTAATCCGCAATTGGAATTTAATGCATATTATTTGCATATACACACACAGTTGTAAATAACACTTGAAACAAAACAGTCATCTACCTACTAAAGTTTGGTTACCTACGTTGCTAACTTCTTATATTCGTGTACTCGATAAATAACACGCCTTGAAAATAAATAAAATTATCTATTGATTACCTATCCGTATTTGCAAATACTACAATGTATCAACCAGTGCAAGATTTTTATAATGGTCGTTCAGTGTTCATAACAGGCGTTACAGGATTTCTCGGAAAAGTAAGTACCTACCTGTTAAATCTATTTAAATCACATCTTTTCCTTTTTTGTGCATCTTACCAGCGTGTACTGAGCCAGCGTGATGGATTACGGCTCAATGCCTGGTGCTCACCGAGAAGTAGGCCTGTGCTTTACTAATTATATTTGCAGCTGGTTATTTTTAGCGCGTTTGAATGAAAGCTCAGCTTTAAAAAACTGTATTACGGAGGCATACAGGTACCAATACTATCTATCTAAGAATATCTAAGTATCTAAACCTCTACGTTTAGTTTTACCTACTCGTTATTTTATTTTAGAGTTAATGCATCTTTGTTCTTAGATATATGAAACATGCATTTTCTGCCAAAACGTTTAGGAACATACAGCAGCTTTACAATATTTTTAATATATTCACTTTAAAGATGTGGGAATAAATACCTAGAGGATTACGATGATAAAACTTATGATGTTAATAAGCTATATCAACCGATAGTTATGTTAAGCCATTTCTAGGAGTTTAGGTAGTAATCTTAACATGAAGTGATGAGTGAAGATTTATACGAGTGGTAGAGTCTAGCTGTAGGCTCTGTCTGCAGCGATTACTGGGCTGACTCGACCGGTGAAATACCACCTGAAGTAGGGACGATGTTCCTGCGTTTCGTTCGGTGAGTGCGATATCCGGTGCCCAATTTTCTCAAAGGCTCAGCAAGCAAGGCTTTGCTAGAACTAAATAATTATCCCATTTTACACACTACTACCATTAGTTCAATATTTTTTTATTAAAATAACGACATATTACATCTTTTTAAAAATGTTATTAAACCAGGAATATTTTAAAATCATTGGCCACTGATGCTTTCATATTATTTTTTTACACCAGAGCTGTTCAAAGTTCCACATCAAAAATATTTCTTTAGAAATTTTACACAAAACAAAAGTTTAACATTATTTTTTGAGAAAAGTACTTTTGTTAGCTATTTTATTTGGTAGTTATTCACTGATGCGGTTAATATTAATTATTTTAGCATAGAAATAATGATTGTATTAAGTGATTTGACCTTGTTACGAGTAAAAATATGAACACAGTCAAAAAAATACGAAGTTTTTTTTTAAAGCGCCATATTTCTAGCAGTGTAAGGGTTATACTTTTTATCTTTTATTTTTTAGGCTTGCCTTTAGTTCTACTACTAGCCCTTCAGAGTTTATCCATTGTTTCCTGGACACCCGGTATAATATCTTCATACAATGACGTAGGTACTAATACTTCCTCAATAGAGTAAATGTTCTGTGCCTAGCTGGTATGCCTGTCTTGTATGTTGTATGTATGTTCCAGAATATTCTCTGTACATATTCCATTAATCTGTTAAAAAGAAATCAACCCCTTTGTAAATAAGTACAACCTTCTTCTTGTTTTTTTAAGGTTTTGCTACAAAAACTGCTCTATCAATGTCCCGGAATTCGGAAAATTTATGTTTTAATTCGGGACAAGAAAAATACTTTTTATGAACAAAGGTTGCAGAGGATTTTTCTTTCACCTGTAAGTAAAACTTTGGTTTGCTATTTTTTTTTACTAGGTTTTTATCTTTATCTGCATTGTGTAGTATAGGCTCTAGGTGTAGAATTACTTTTTAAAGAAATAATAACAAGCTTAGATTACGGGCTCGTTTAAGCTATACGAGGGTGCGTTTTTAAGTTCGCGGAATGAGAGGGTTGGAGGGGGGTGATTAGGCTCATTAGGACCGTAACGCGTTCAGTGACTCATAATTAGTATAAATACGAGGTTTCATTGTTATCAGACAATTAGTCTTTGAGCTATCGTCAACCAAGCAACATAATCGGGAGTGAAAAGTCACGCCGCCGCAAAAACAACAACGCGTAGAGTGTTCACGTGCATTTTTGGACCTCTGCAGTGACGACAAGGATGGTGTATTGAGTCGAATTGTTACTGGAGACGAAACTTGGGTTCATCATTATGAACCTGAGTCGAAACAAGACTCCATGCAGTGGCATAAAAAGGGCACACCACCCCCCAAGAAGTTTAAGGTGTCACAGTCAGCTGGGAAACTCATGGCAACGGTCTTTTGGGACTCAGAAGGAATATTGTTGATCGATTATAAAAATAAAGGTGTTTCTATAACCGGAGAATACTACGCTTCAATATTAGAGCGACTAAAAGAAGCCATTAAAGAGAAAAGACGGGGAAAATTGACGAAGGGTGTGCTGCTTTTGCACGACAATGCGCCCGTCCACAAGAGTCGCGTTGCGTTGGCTGCCCTGCATAAGGTGGGCTTCGATATTTTAAACCACCCACCCTACAGCCCAGACCTAGCCCCGAGTGATTATTACCTCTTCCCAAAAATGAAAAAAGAGCTTCGGGGTAAAAAAATTACCACCGATGATGAAGTTAAGGAGGCAGTTTCAGCGTATTTTGAAGACAAAGATAAAACATTTTTTTATGAGGGTATAAATAAATTAATTGAAAGGTCTGAAAAATGTATCCGTCTTGCAGGTGAATATACTGAAAAGGAAAAATAATTTGGTTTTTTTATTTCCACCCCTTACCCTCCATTCCGCGAACATAAAAACGCTCCCTCGTAGTTATCATAAACGCAACGTAAACCTTCATTAAATCGCGCGTCAAACCCTTCAAGAATATACTTACAAATGAGTAAGTAAACATTAGTGTCACTAAAAAAATGGAACAATTGATTTAGGTTCAGCCTACTTACACAAAGAACCACGCCCAAATTAGTTTCATAGGAGTAGGTAAATAAAATGCGAATTAGCATTTAAAAACGTGTTTGTGTAAAAAATGGTAAAAAACTTCGAACCGGTAAAGTTAGAAAATAAAATTTTACTTATCAAACTATCATAACTGTAGGAAGTATTTTTGTGTTATAAACAATTAAACCTTATCTTTTCTTTTTGGTCATTTTGTATTTCGCTGTCTGGGAATTTAATATTTTTTCAAGACTTACGAGTGATAAATACGTCTTTATTACGTTGCCAATTTGATCCACTAAGTTTCCTGTTTGCAAGCTAAATCATAGTTTATTACTAAACGCGATCTGGTGCGGTCTGTGCTTAGGCACCATGGAACCGCCTCTTTTGGTCAAGTGAGATGTAGATAGGTACAGGAGGACTATTGACTTGTTGACGCCTTTTGCCTTTGCTATTGAGGAAAATAAAGTATTTTTTTTCAGCTTTTCGAGAGTTTGAGAGAGGGCCGTCCTGATGAGCTGAAGAAAGTGATTGCTATTAGGGGTGACGTCAGCGAGCTGAACCTCGGTATCTGCTCAGAAGACGCACAGCTACTACAGAATGAGGTTTTTTTACTACACACTGCCTACATGTCTTAATTCTAGTTTAATGAGAGTAAACGTTGACTACAACTTATAATATCTACCATAAATTTATTCAAAAAGAAACAATCTCCACGAGAGTTTTTGTAGTTATGTACTTACCTACCTACTTACTTATTATTTACAGGTGTCTATCGTTATTCATATGGCAGCTATAGTACGGTTTGACGAAACTTTAAGATCTCTAATCAATACAAATACTATGGGAACACAAAGAGTCATCGAATTCTGTTACAGCATTAAACAGTTAAAGGTGAGATGCTTAATTAATAAGGTATCGTAAGATGTAGGCATGAGAAAGCTCGTCTGCTATACTTTTCATAACTCTGTAGGTTGGGTCAATTCTGTAACTTTTAATGACATGCATGTGGCTAATTTTGAGTTGATTGGAGTTTGAAAATGATTAGTACCTACTTACTGAACTATTTTCGCTGATCAGCCTTTCTTTCAGAAAGGTGGGTATTGTTTTCTTTTTGTTTAAGTGTAGCATATATCGTCAAATATTTTTTGTCATTTCCAGACATTCGTGTACGTTTCTACAGCGTATAGCCAAACACAAGACCACATTATAGAGGAAAAGATATATAATGCATCTGGTACTATAAATGAAGTAGAAAAGGTTCTAGATGAATATGAAATGAACCCTAAAAGACATAAATACATCTTACGTAAGATTAGTTCTTATTTTTTACTCGATATTCGACTTTATACAGAGTTTTATACCTACTTAGGTATTTGCACAGTCTCCGGGTTTCAACTTACGGCGGAGCCCAATATACGATCTCAATCCATTTTTAGGCATCTAAGACCATCAATCGGAGCCAAATTTTCGCAAAACTGTTTCAATAAACGATCTACAGATTCTGGAACCAACCCAAAGACGCAATCGATCCATGGGAAGCAAGCGATCTTTTTTCTAGCATATTTGTTTGAAAATGGTGCCAACCATCATCCCAATAACCGATCTATTAATTTTGACACATCCTTTGAATCCATTTTTGCGAACCCCGGAATTGGGCAGTTCGATCTTTTGTTTGAGTGACTTTTTATGTCAGTCCATGTAAAACAAAATCAGTTACCATAGCAACGTACATTGATCTAAAACTTTTAAAATCTAAATTTTACTAGAAGTGCCTTTACTGGATGTGCCTTCCCGTTAGGGGTGTTTCGTCGTTTCGCCCCGGTCCTGAAAGCACCGCGGTGCGAAACGCACAACGACGCTTTTTGAATTGGCCGATTCGCCCCGCGGTGCTAGTTAATAATAACAACGGTGTCAAACGGGAATAACATTTTTCGACTTCGTCAGTTGGCACCATCAACAAAAATCTTATTATTGATTTTTGTACAGTTGAGTACACAAGTAAATTGTAGATTAAATTGGTAGGTAGGGTCTATTTAAATATTCTCTAATTATTCGTACATGTAACTTAATTTAGTCGTAGTTACATATTGTGTAAGTAATAAATACATTTTTGATTAAACATAGAAACGCAAAGTATTCGGAGTTATCAAATGGTTAATGGTGATATTCATAATTCACGTTTTGTAATGTAATTACGTATAGGTACGACTCTAAAAATGCATATTGTAACAAAAAATATTACATACAAATGTATTTACTTACCAAAATATAACGAATTAACGGAAGACACCCTGTGCACGACGACCATATTTACTACTTGAAATTAAACTCATTTTAACGGGTTTTACGCGTTTATTTATTTTACGGGTAGTCTACCCGTGACCACGGCATTTCTAAAAATGTCGAAACGTCTGAAAATCAAAATAATAAAATAAACGCGTAAAACCCGTTAAAATGAGTTTAATTTCAAGTAATAATAATCGCGTAAATCTAAGAAGTTAGACCATATTTACGCTTAGATTTAAGTTTATTTCAACAACTATATAAATATCTATCATATTATGTTTAAAGTTTGTTAATGAAGATTCGTGGCGCTGAGAGTTAGATAAAAATACGATTTTCGACCATTAGGATAGTGAAAATGATAGTCAAAATAATTCGCTAAAACAGTGCTCTCTTTAAGGTATTGCTCGGTTTCGAATATGAACAGGCCGAAGAGAGCGCCGATGCCTCAGTCGGAATCAAGCCTCTAAATAGAAAAAACTAAAGAAAACTTATATCATCGGAAACACCCTTTTCGGTACAGTCTTGCAATAATATTATTGTATAAGAAATATGGTGTGAGCAAGATGGACTTAGCCCTCCTTCCCACTCACACAAATGATTCACTTTTGTCTTTAACTGTACATAATCATTGGTTTATAAAATAGCGGTGTCAAACGACGAAGTCGAAAAAAGTTGTTCACCGATTGACACCGCGGGGCGAATCGGCCAATTCAAAAAGCGTCGTTGTGCGTTTCGCACCGCGGTGCTTTTAGGACCGGGGCGAAACGACGAAACACCCCCCGTTAAATGTGTAATTCAAAATTGATATTTTCGATTAAATTAAAATGTTTGTATAAACACAATGCAATTATTGCAAAAAAACAACAAAGATCAGGACAAAAAATATATCCGGCCATTTTTCCAAGCTAATTACATAAGATGTATTTATTTATGTGTGTTAAATTATTTTCAGACAAGTTAATAGTTAAAACTAAGGCATAACTTTTTAAATATTAGTAAAACTAACTTTTTATCCACAATGAAGAGATCGATGGACGATCTTTTTGCATCACTGACATCGATTGCATATAATTGTTATTGAGACGCAGGTTGGAGATCGAACCGCAGATCGTGTACGATCTCAGATCGTCCCAACTCTCGGATTCAGGATTCGATATTGGGCTCTGGCGTTAATGAAATAATTATGTTTTATTCTATGTGTGTGTTTTAAAATAAAGGTAATATAATAAGATCATAAAAATAAAATCATATCCGTAAATGATTATCAATATATTTTCTTTGCTAATACCTAACCTGTATTATAGGGAGTCGCCGGCGACAAGTCGACAGTGCGTATTGGCTCTTAACACCCAGAGTTTTACACGTTTTATATTACATTAGGTTCCTTAAAGTTTTAATTTTTTTTTTAATTTATACAGGTGGTAAGGCGAATGAATACACATTATCTAAGGCTCTTGCAGAAAACTTAGTCGCTGAGGCATGTGAGAAATATAACCTACCTGCGATTATAATTAGACCTTCTATTAGTGAGTATTTAGCATTTATTTTAGATAGTAAGTACTTAAGTAAGTTTTATCAAGGTTTAATGATGACGCTTCGGGAAATAGGTATTTGTTTATTTATCACGTTAATTTGCAATAATTGTCGGTTATTTTTTAATAAATACTTACTTCCTAATCTGTTGTCTGTAGTTATATGTATAAACAGACATATATCGGAAAATGGTAAATATGTAGGTATGTATTATTGGTCAAACCAGTCAAACATTTTTAATATTATGACAGGTCTGAGATCGAAGATATTTTGGATAGGTATATAGTAAATGGCGTTTTCGCACCCTATCACTAAATCGAGAGATAAAGCTTTTATTTCTTTTGAGAAGTAATACGATTCATGGCTTAAAAAATGTCAAAACCGTATTGACATTTAGCGCCATTTACAAAATTGACTCCGCACAGCGGTCTTTCACCGCGTGGTTTTTTTTCGCAATTCTGTAATAACGTAAATGCTCCTATTACCGCCCCTTTAAGCTGTCTTAGAAATAACTTTGAGTAAATAGATAGATACTGATAGGTTAGTTAAGGTGTTTTAATTTAATATCAATCTTTGTAAAGTATTCTGTTGGATTCCATACTTCAATTTAGTATTTTATTACACAGTAATTAATAAATAATTGTTTAATCCGAAAGAGCAATTGATTCTATTACCGACCTAAAGATGTAGTTTGATTCTATTACCGTTTTTTCTGATTCTATTACCGACCCCTAAAATTGCCCCTTCATCTAGACGAAAAATTAAAAAAATGCAGTTAAAAGTATATTAAGACATTATTACAGTTTTGAAATCAACATCTTAATATTGCAATCCTACTAATATTATAAACGTGAAAGTTTGTGAATATGTATGGATGTGTGGATGTATGTGAGTATGTGAGGATACTTTTTCACGTTACAACTACTGGACGGGATGAAACTTAACAGTAATATAGGTTATACATTAGAAAAACACATAGGGTACTTTTTACCGCAGAAAAACTTCTCATTCCCACAGGAAACCGACTTCCACGCCAACGAAGTCGCGTTCGGCCACTAGTCGTACATAATATAATTCCTTGCTGCCCTTTCGGATGAAAACCTGTTTTTCTTTGGGACATAAAAAGAATCCCGTCTCATCGCAATTAAAAATCGGCTTGTAGGCTAATTCAATTCGCCTTGAAATGTTAGGATGCCTAGACATAGCCTTAAGAAACAGCTGGACCACCATCATTGAAAGGATAAGAGCGCTCCAAGTTTTCCACCAATTTTGCAACTGTTTCTAACAGTTGGTCTTTTGTTACAGGAAAACCTGACTTTCTTCGTCCTTCTTTTTTCTTCGTCCTTCGTTGAACAATATTGTTTTCCACAATGTTCATTTGTGTATTTATTATTTGTCTTGTCACGGTAGTTTTTCTCGGTATGCCATAGGTCTTCAAGCTTGGTATATCCTGCTTCCTATCTATCAGCTAAGCTTTTAGTTGAGCAGAGGTATACCTACTGCTTGCGCCTATGCAAGCAGTATACCTCTGGTTACATGTTTCTATAAAAATGGTTCTTGTTATTTCTTTTCAGCTGTGAGTCGGTAATAGAATCAAATATGAAAATTACAAACTTCTAATAACGCCATGGATCGTTAATAGAGTCAAGTTATGAAATTTGGATCCTATTACCGCCCTTAATTAAGATATGATTTTATGCCATAAAACCCAATAAAAATGATTAAATTCAATGTAACTTCGAAAACGAATATATGTATTATCGTTGTTATGTGATAGTAAGCAGATAAATCAACTTTAAGTTTGTTGTTTACCTTAAGTAATATTTCGGTGTGCTTACGAGGCTGGAGACGCGACACTATGGGAAGTGCGTCGGTATCGAGCGGCACTCACTCAATAACAAATTATTGCTAAAACTGGCTATTAAGACAAGACAAATTTACTCTGTTTGTTGACTAACTAATCTACCTATCTAATTTTTAAGTTAATTTTTTTATAGAATCTATATTAAGTCTAATATGACTGATTGAAAAAATAGATCGTTAATAGGGTACAAATTTTAGTAGGTCGTTAATAGGAGCATTTACGTTATATGTAATCTTATGCAAGTTTCCGCACAGCGGTAAAAACCGCAAGAGGGAAAAAAAACATTGTTGCAACAACAATTTGACCGTGATACGGTGCGAATTATTTTCCGCGCAAATTTTTGTGCAGTATCAAAAAAGTATAGATAAGTTCGCTCTGCCAAATAAAAATCGCACATTTCGCCTAAGGGTTGCCAGACGTACGAGAAATTTCGTTTTTTTACGGAAGACCTGCACTGTTCGAAGTTTTTGCACGAGATACAAGATTGATTCTTCGTTCGTCATGTTGAAAAGCCAGAAAGTATGATTGTTTTAATTGCCTCACATACTTAACTAAAACTAACTAAGCCTATGAATTAAAATTTTTGTTTGTTGGTCCATTTCAGTCGTGCGTCTCACAACCCGTCTCTCAACCTATCGTCTGGCAATTTTCAGTCACAGTCAGCAGGGAAATGCAATAAAATGATCATATTATCCGCGGTTGCGTACTGGGTGTAATTTTGTACGTGGAATTTTAAACGCGCGAATAAAACCGCGCGGATAAAAACCGCTGTGCGGACGGGCCCTTAGAGTAATAACTTTTGCCTCACCTTGTACTTTGCCTAGGTACCTAATATAAAATTCTTATATGAAAATTATGAAAGCACAAAAAATAAATTACCTACGGAGTGTCAAAAACTCTGTACAAAAAGATCTGAAAAAAGTAAACCATTCTGGAAATACTAAACAGAAATAAAAATCGGGTCCTAATTATGATGGCTTGATTGCAGTTTCTCAATCGTACAAGGATTTACCCGGTTGGATCGACAGCTGGACAGGGGCGACAGGCCTGTACTACCCAGCTTTCAAAGGTCTAACTCACGTGTGGAGAGGTCGGGAAACCAATATCCTGGACCTTATACCTGTGGACTACGTTGTCGGTTGCATTATTGTAGCCACTGCCAGATATTATGAGTATGTTTTTTATCAGATTTTTATTATATTAGTATATTTTTTTTTAAGTTTTACTTTTACTGTTGGTTTCATTTACTTACATAACTACATATTATTAGAAATAACAAGTAGCTACACTTTAAGAGTTGTCCGATTACTTTGCTAGGTACGAAATGAATTACTGATCCTTAAATCGGAGAAATTGAATTTATTCTATCGATCAATTACCATTTTTTTGTATGAAGCTGATATTGTTTGAACAGTTTTTCTGCCTAAGTAGACAAAAGTAGATTATAATATATATTTTTTATTTGTTTCAGTGGTCTATCAGAAGTTCTGGTTTACAACATATGCACAAGTTCGTCTAATCCATTAACTTTTAAACACATTCGAATACTTTTGAAAAAACAACGTAAATCTAATAAAGGTAAGTTTGATTAAAGTCGACTTGTGTCGTGACATATGTAGGTACCCGTGTATTGTGATGATGGTTACTTTTATATTTTTGGTATAAGTAGTCTACAGTTCTATACATATATTTATGGATTTCAGGCTCTCTTACCGTTGGTGGATGGTTCACTGATTCGTGTTTGCTTTTCCACTTTCTGAGATGCATGACTGAAGTCGCACCTGCAGCATTTTTAGATAGCTGCAACTGTATACGTCGAAAGAGGACTAGGTCAGCCTTTTATTTTAAATGTCTCTTCTTTTCACACTTTTGAATGTTAAAATATTAGGTAGGTATAAAGCTTTCTGCTCTGCGGCCTCGTCTTTACTTTATTAAGCCGGAAAAGCGCATTGGGCGGTATGCAATAATAATATTCGCACTTTAAAAATTTGACTTTTTACCAAAAACAAATATTAATTAAAATAAAATATTTATCATACTTCCTTTTCCAGGTATCTCAGTATTTTATCAAAAACTCATACACTTCGAAAGGTACTACAACCATTCACTACAAATTCATGGGAGATACAATCCACAAGAACCGAGAGCCTTGCATCCACGCTATCAACTGACGACCGACGCAAGTATCACTTGGATCCAAGAGATATAGACTGGGACGAGTACTTCGCGCTTTACTTTCCAGGAATCGAGAAATATCTTATTAAACCGAAGGCTCAGAGTTAAGCAAAATAAATAATTAATTATCTTAAGCGCAGCCTACGACAGTACTTTTATTTAAACTTAGGTAAGCTAAGAAAGGATGTAAGTGCCTATTGAATTTTCACGCAAATGAAGCCGCGACATTCATACCACTAAAGTATTTTTTCTTAAGACATGTTTTACGAAACAGATAGATAGAATAAATGTTAATTCTGTTCGTTAGTTTTTAGGTGTGGTTTTTTACAAATTATCATAGTATTTATTTATTTGGTGGATATTACCTACAACTTAATTATCGAGAAATAACAATTGTTAAAATATTAAAATCAAAGAACAAAGTGCTTGTTTGCTAAAATCATTTTCTATTTTGGAAATCGATTTTTTTTTTACCACCTATTGTAAAAAAAATACTTTTTTTTGCAATATTTTGCAACGAATCTTATTAACAAAGAAGTCTTTTTGGGTCTGTTTGTCCGCTGAATAACCAAAGGTTTTTAATTTTAGCAAGTTAATATATAGTTTTTTTACGAGTAATATAATAATAAATAACGTTCAGGCGCGATTGGTCCAATGGTGAAAAAATAACCAATTCGCGATAGGTCGAATTCGCAATTGGACAATTCGTGATTAGGCCAATTCGCAATTAGTCCAATTGGGAATTGGTCTAAAATGAAAGGTTGTGTAAAATAAGACAAAGCATGTAATTTATTTGATGGATTTTTTTGGTTGTACTTATTTATTCTTAGGTAACTTGGATTTATTAATTAACTATCAGTTTCAAATTAACCATGAAACTAAAAAAGGTAGAAATACATTAAATCAACATTGATGAAAAATGAGGCCGGTAGGTACTTAACGAAAAAGAAAATTATCAGCTTTATGTAACTAATTATTTTTATGTAACTACTTAATAATTCTTATAACAAGAGATGAGAACTTTTTTTTGACAAAAATATGTAAAATTACTACTTCTTAATTAAACTACTATTAATGGAAAATTATTATTAGGAAAGTTGGTATCCGATCTTGCAGATAGAATGTTGAGTGGCAAGGTTTATTGCCAAAACCGTGAAAAAACTTATGATATTTTCCTTATGTTAAGCCTTAAACTCTGATAGGTGCTCTTAGTGTATTTTTTTTTAACATAATACATTCAGGGCTATAGAGCTAGGATCAGCAAAAATCTGGTCAAGTAAATAAAGGTACCTTTTATTCAGTAGTAAGCAGGTATTTGAAGGATTTATAACATATCTGAATATTACCCGGAAGTCTCGCTGCCGATAGTACGATCCAGACATGGCCACTTAAAAAATTTAAAACCTAACCTAAGAGCGCTGCCACACGGGCGTTACTGCTGCGTTGCGCTGTAGCTGCGACGACAGAGCGATAACGCTCCGTAGTTTTACATTTAAGTTTTAACTGTTTAGTTGAAACGTGGCGACGACGCCACGCACCGGCAACGCCCGTGTGGCACCGCTCTTAGGCCGATCGCATGTTAGTTAATTTAATTGTATGCAAAAACTATGTATGCAAATAAATCAGCCATGTCTATGTTTCAACGATTGTTTTAACCTTTCTATTGTTTGATGATCTGTAACTTCCGAAGTCGACCTTGTCTCGTTTTCTTAAAATCGTTTTTTTCTGTCCCTATTTATGTTATTTATGTAACCAACACTCAGTAGTAAAGATTAATCGCAACAGAGCAGTCCTAACTAGCGACTTCCTTAATTACTTTGATTTAACCTTCGGGTCGCAAATCATTATTTTTCGCTTCGATTTTATAATAAAATCTATATTACTTAAATAGTTATGTATGAACCTGTGCAAAATTATTATAATGGATGTTCAGTGTTCATTACGGGCGTTACAGGATTCGTTGGAAAAGTAAGTACCGCCCTATTTACCGACATCATTAATTAGGTAAAATCTGATAATATAGTTAGTTACTAAACAGAAAATGATTGACTTGACAATTCCACTAATATTAATTTCAATGTGAAAGCTAGCAGGCTTAATAATTTGTTACTCCATCGCGCAAAAACCGCTAGTACTTTTTGGGTAAAATTTTGTACGTAGATAGAGTACAACGCGGATTAACACACCGGTTATTTAATTCATATTTAACTAAATTGTGAGGTTTAATGTTATATTCAAAGTTAGCATATTTTTATGATAATGCGAAACTGCGGGTGAAATGCTCGTTATTAACTATTGATAAACGATACGGAGAGTTATACCTACAGAAATTTTCTTTTATTAATCACTTTTTTTTAGGTTCTCCTACATAAGCTTCTTCAACAATGTCCAGGAATTAATAAAATTTATGTTTTAATTCGGGGCAACAAGAGTTCTACTTATAATCAAAGGCTACAAAAGATTTTACTTTCACCAGTAAGTATAATTGATTTTAACCTTTGCCTCCTTCTTCTTATTTTTCTGCATGTTGGGTTCTATAAAAGGTACAAAGTACCTAAAGTTTACTGTTTACTAACTAACAAGTTAAAATAGACTCCTTATGCACCAATCTGTGTGTAGTGCAGAGCGCGGTTTTGCCCACCGTGGGCCTGTTTCTTTAGAACAATGCATTCATGTAGATGCCTGTCTAGATAGCGGTTATGTGTGCATTACAATTGCGACACAGCGCGTTACGGCGTTACCGTAAATAACGGGTGCAAAAAGACCACTTCCGAAGCCTGAAACCATGTAATCTGGAGCCCCAATAGTTACCTACTTGATTCACTCACAGTATACCCAGAAAACCCAATTTAAAAAAAATATTAAGGATTGAAAAGTCATATTCCGCCCTTGAAATTATCGCTCACACACTAACTGTTGGTTCAGGTGCGATTATTTACAATGCAAATTAAATTAAAACCCTATTTAATTTGAAATCATCGGAAAATCAGATAGTATAAATGCAATTTTGTACAATTACGTAAAAATTTTTTTTTTCTGTTAATCACAAAAACATTTTTGTTGCTCAAAACGTAACCAGTACCCCTTCAGCAATGCCCAGTTTTTGTTTTCGGAAGCAGTTCTTTTACACCCCGTATAATAGAAACTCAAGCCATACCTATAAATAAAGTCACTCTTCAAAATACTGAGTAAATTAATAATTTCAAAGTTGATTTTCACTTGAAAATTCGCTTTTGCTTTTAATGTAAATATTTTTCTAGCTCTTCGATAGTTTGAGAGAGAGCCCTTCGAAAGAACTGAATAAGTTGATTGCTGTTAGTGGTGACATCGGTGAAGTGAAACTTGGCATCAGTTCAGAAGACGCACAGTTACTTCAGAACGAAGTTTGTATAGAACACTACCACACTATCTTAATGCGATGGCTTTCTGCAAAGATGCTTAGTTACTGTGATTTTTATTTAAGTAAAAGTTAAGAGGCCCAAAAAGTACTTGTTGAAATATAATAAGTATGAAAATTAAGTTATTTATATTGAACCATTTAATCAAGAACACATTTTAAGAGTATAATTTTATAAGTATAGAGCAGAACTAACCAATCAAATATGTTTTCAGGTATCTGTGGTCATTCATATGGCAGCTACTGTACGGTTCAAAGAAACATTGAGATCTCTAATCAATATAAATACTATGGGAACACAAAGGGTCATCGAATTCAGTTGCGGCATTAAGCAACTTAAGGTAATATTCAACTTTAATATCATATCGATTTTCATATAGAAAACGAATTTCTTATTATTTTTTTACGGTTTTTCAACATTTAGGTATCTTTATTAATATCAGGAACTATTAGTATCTACCTACAACATGAAAAAGTTTTTAAATCAGCTACGGAAGCCGTCAAATAGTTTGGGTGACCAAAAATAGAACTTAAATAAACATAAAGTGCATTTGTGAGTAAATAGGTTATATTATATAATATTTGTCATTTACAGACCTTCGTCTACGTTTCTACGGCGTATAGCCAAACACAAGACCTCGTTATCGAGGAAAAGATATATAATGCATCTGGAACTATAGAGGATGTAGAGAAGGTTCTAGATAAATATGATCTAGACCCACAAGGACTTAAATATATTTTACGTGCGTAATTTTTAAGTAATTTGTAAATCTTCTTTACCAAACCAATACCCTCTTTTACAGCAGTTAATAGTTTTAACTTTTATAATAAGAGTTTAAAGTAAGCTTTCTAACAAACGTTTAAATACAGATTCCTTTATATATAACTTTAAAAAATATTTCAAGGAAGGATGCAAAGAATACCACATCAAAGTTCCTAAGTTATTTCGCATTTATTTTCAGCGTCTTACGTTAAAACCAATCATCTATAAAGGTATTTAAGGTGCAGTTTCATGTATTGGAAAACTTTGAACTATAATATATTAAGATGAACCTAGAAAGAGATTCACAGAAGACAATTGAAATTGAAGACAATTGAAAACTCCTTTGCTAAACTAGTGTAGAGGTTCTATTTATTATTTTATTTCAGGTGGTAAGGCGAATAATTACACATTATCAAAAGCCCTTGCGGAAAACTTGGTAGCTGAGGCATGTGTGAAACATAATCTACCAGCTGTCATAGTTCGACCTTCCATAAGTAAGTATTCATTCGTATTAAAAATATATATAGTTTTGTGATTTTTTTGACAAACATTTTATGGTTTTTACATAATTTTTCGTACTGAAATAATAATAACTACATAGTATAAATCACAATCGTTGATTGTGTCTGTTTGTCCACTAACTGCTTATAAACGACTCGTTGGGTTTTAATGTAGCTTTCGTCATCTTTCAGGATTCTTTTCACTTACATTTAAATATAGCATTCAAAATGTTTCGTAAGCAAGTCGCCAAAAATATCACCATTGCGAAGCGTGGTCGAGTCATTAGTTGATTTATATATGTTACGGCTAATACCCGAAGTGCGGCTACACCTAGTTTTAGCCGGTTAGAAAAGTTTTTAATATGGAAAACTGTAAAAATAAATTATATCTATGTATATAAAAACTGGCTTCAATCATGAGTCGACGGAGTAACCTAACTAACCTAACCTATTGATGTTCTAACCGGCTAAAACTAGGTGCAGCCGCGCTTCGGGTTTTAGCCGTAACATATACATACTAAAAGATGAAGAAAACTGCATATAATCCGTCAAGTGGTTAAGGAGATAGCATACATACACAATTAGCGATTTGGATAAATACTATGTAATAAATAGTGGCCGCCCGCGAATCCGTTCGCGTGGAAGTCGGTTTCCCGTGGGAATGGCAAGTTTTCTCGCGGTAAAAAGTACCATATATGTTATTCTGATGTATAACCTATATTACTGTTAAGTTTCATCAAAATCCATCCAGTAGATTTTGCGTGAAAGAGTAACAAACATCCATACATACTCAAACTTTCACATTTATAATATTAGTAGGATGATAAATATGATGATGATTGTTTTATACATATAAATGTCTGATTGCAGTTTCTCAATCATACAAGGACCTCCCCGGCTGGGTCGACAGCTGGTCTGGGGCGACAGGCCTCGTGTATCCAACATTCAAGGGCCTAACTCACGTGTGGCGGGGCCGAGGAACTAATATCCTGGACCTCATACCCGTGGACTATGTAGTGGGATGCATAATTGTAGCCGCTGCTAGATATTCCAAGTATGATTGTACTCTGATTTTAATATAAACGATGTCGTATTAAAACGGTGCAACACAGAAGAAATACAAAATTTTGTCATGTCGTTTCACATATCAAATCAGACTGTGGGTTTTTTTAGAAAAAAATAGGCTTTTAAATGATAAGTACTCGTAAGTTTAAATAATGTTTATAATGGTGCGTAAATTGCTGTTGAACTACATTGAAGTTCCGCTAAGTATAGGTAAATAAATCTAGTAGGTAAGTTCTAACTAAGTTGTATTGATATACGAATCAACTAAAATATTATTAAAGCTTTTTTGCACATAATTATGTGTAATTCTGTAGTTAATTTCGTTACAGATCCCAACCCGAAGTACAAGTGTACAACATCTGTTCTAGTTCATCTAACCCGATAACTTTAGGACGAGTGGTCAGTCTAATTGGGAAGCACAGTAAACCAGTTAAACGTAAGTTTGATTGACGATATATTGAATTTTAAATACTTGAGGCATGTTCCATTAAGAACCCGAAGTAAGAAAGCAAGAAGAATATACATTATGTCTCTCTATCTGCTAGTTTAGTCAAAGCTTCATTGAAACAGTAAAGCTATAATTTTACATAATTTTCACGCTAAAATTTGAAAGATCTAGAGATAATGATTTGGGAGGCATTTGCCAGCTAATTATCAGAGCACATACCTATACGTAGGTATATTGTGAGACACTTATATTTTATTAGTAGGATAGAATATATTTTTTGGAAGCAATAAAAAAACTAGTTTTAATCGTTACGCACATCTTTATCACCGACAAATAATTTAAAGGCAGCATGTAAAAGTGACTGTAGCTATTTAAAAATAATTTTATTTCACGATTTCAGGCTCACTTCCGTTGTGGGGAACATTCACAGAATCGACTTTGCTTTTTCACATATATAGGTTTATGTTTGAGCTTCTACCTGCGATAGTAATAGACTCCTGGAATTATCTTTGTCAAAAGAAGCCATGGTAACTTTCTTTTTTATTTATTTAAGATTTAGGAAAATAAGACCCTTAGATATTAATACACATTTAAGTTACCCTTCCGTTCGTGCATGAATTTTTTGATGCAATTAATGAATTTTTGTTTAAAAACAATATTTATTTTTAAAACTGCTGGCGAAAAGCTAGTACTGATAAAATATACTTGCACATGGTTAATTTACTAACTTCACTGTCTAAATGTATACTAATTGTTTATAAAACTTAATAAATACTTTGGATACATCATCATTCTATATAAACATTAACACGTTTTATACAGGGTGTCCCAAGACTACGGTACATGAAGGGAAAGTACCTGAAATACCGAAGATAGGATATTTTGCTGAAAGAAGACTTTATTTTATTTTTTAAACTTAGTAATTCTGCATTTAAAGAATTTCTAAAAAATACTTGCTTCGCCTGGGAATCGAACCCACTTAAATATAAAAAAAAAATTAACCCCTATTTTTATGATGCCAATCGAAAGAATAGACAAAAAGTAATAATTCTAACATAGTATCTTAAAAGAAAGGAACAACGTGAAATCAATCATTTTAATCAACTTTAAAATGATTGATGATTTAACATACCTGAAACTGCCGAAGTAAATTAAGTATTTTTTTATAAATTATTTGGATTTTTTTTAAATGCAGAATTACTAAGTATAAAAAATAAAATAAAGTCTTCTTTCAGCAAAATATCCCATCTAAGATATTTAAGGTACTTTCCCTTCATGTACCATAGTCTTGGGACACCCGGTATAAATATTATGTAATATAAAAAAAATATGCAGGTACATCCGAACGTTAAGACAGATCGATTCCCTCCGGGAGGTACTTCAGCCATTCACCACCAATTCATGGGAGATTCAATCCACAAGAACCGAGAGCCTTGCATCCACACTATCAACTGACGACCGACGCAAGTATCACCTGGATCCAAGAGATATAGACTGGGACGAGTACTTCGCGCTTTACTTTCCAGGAATCGAGAAATATCTCATTAAACCGAAGGGTAAAGGTAAAGAAACATAAAACAATGTTTTAGAGGCAGTTTATTGGTCTAAAACTATATGTACACTGCCATAAATATTGAATGAAGTTAGTTACATTAATATCACAAAATTAGATTGTAGGCTACTTAATATAATTTGTTTGATTTGATTTGTTAACTCATTCATTAGGTTTTATTAGTTTTATAAGTAAATAGGAAATGTTTATGCTATAAATCAAGCATGGTCTTATTCAATTAATTTATTCGTTTTCTTAAGGTGAAGGAATGTTTTATTATTTAAGATCCGTAAACAAAATGTATTAACTAATATCTACTCTACATTATGATAGATCATGCATTCCATTACATTTATTCAAAAGTCTGAGAACACCTACTTTAAAAGCGAGATACAACAAGAGATTCACTGAATCTTGAATACAATTACTCTACAAAAATAAATAAATTGATCTACACTTACACTACCTATAGTTCATCATGGCTCATATATTTTGCTCCTGAGTTGCTAACTTGCTGTACCAACTTTTTATCATACTTAGCTAAATGCTTTTTAATTTCATCTAAAATGCTTTTGTAGTCGCCAACTTGAATGTTGATCGTGGAACTAAACTGCTGACGTTGGTTTCTACTCAGATATAGTTTAAGACTCGGATAGCTAGTGATGTGTTCATTTTGACATAAACTGCGTTCATTTAGACAGTTGACTTTCCCCAAGTTGACAGCGTTGTTTAAATACTGTAAAAAAGATTAGTTATTTGTAATGTTGTAAGGTTGAAATTACAAACGATTAATATCCATGTATCTTAAAATGAGTTTACAAAAAATACCGTATCAGCTACAGTCAAAATATGGGTATATGTCATGCGAGCAATGTCAAAATAAAAAATCTAAACGTAAGCAATACAACGTAAAGCCTTAAATATATAGTATTTTTGGCACAGTTTTCGAAAGTAGGACAAAATTTGAACACTTCTAATTTATATTAGTATCGAGTTTCTAGATAGTTGAAAAAACTTACTACGAACTAGTATGTAGTATGATAATAAAAAACGATTTGATATGTCATCTTATTATTTAACGAACATTTTTTTTAAAATTATTATTTAACTTAAGCAATTTTTGTATTTGAGAACAATGTTGAGAGTTAAGTAACTCTTTTGGAATTAAGTACGTGTGTTAAGTGTATCCGGAAGTTTTTTTACTATGAAATAATGTTTATCTAATTTTAAGTTTAGATTTATTGTTACTTACAATTCCCGCAATAGCGAATTCAGAGTACATTTCATAGCATCTGTAGCATCTTGGTGAATGGAAGTATATTAACCACGGTTTCTTGTCACTGAAAACATCCAGTTTATATTAATCAGTTTACTGTTTTTTTTACACAAATATACTTGTTAACTATTTCTATATAAAAATATACATTTCAAATTGTTTCTCTATTGTTTTCTTCAAATACTTCGCTTACTAAGGAAATGTACCACTGAGAAAGTGAGCAAAGACCAATCATTTTTAAGGGGACCATGACAGACGATCTTTTTAGGTTATTTACGAAGTTTTTAACCAACTTAAAAAAAAATGCATGGTACTTTGTTTTACAATTGTAAGCATTTATTTGGGATCGCTTATATCACCTTAGCTTTCCAATTATATAGTTTAAAATATATTTTTTTGGCTTGTGTACTTAAACATATTAACATTATTTTCATATCAAATCTATAAAATTACCCAGTGGGATGCAGTTCCTCTGCTATAACACTCTTCGAGAAGATATGCCAGCTCAGCTTTTGAACGGAGTCGTCGATGCGTTCCATCGCCCACTCCAATATGTATGGCGCTTGAGATACTTGCTGGAGACTTATCCTATGGGAAATATATTTATTTATAATAAACAAGATATCCTACTAATATTATAAATGTGAAAGTTTGTGAGTATGTATGGATGTATGGATGGATGTTTGTTACTCTTTCACGTAAAAACTACTGGACGGGTTTGTATGAAACTTTGCAGTAATATAGGTTATACATCAGAATAACACATAGGGTACTTTTTACCGTGGGAAAACATCTCAATCCCACGGGAAACCGGCTTGCACGCGGACGGAGTCGCGGGCGGCCACTAGTAAAGATATAAATGTACTGTGGAGTGATGAGTATTTTTAGACGCCTGTTAGTAATATTTCAAGTAATATAAAAATGGGAAGCAATGTGATTAATTCTCTAGGCCTGCAGAGTAGCGCCTTTATCGGAATTGTTTGATAAATATAATATAAATATTTTTTCTTAAAACCTAACTAACAAGAACAAATGATAGGTAACATTCGGCAATGTTTTACTTTTTAATGGTGTTTTTTAATAGTCTTTGCAGTTTATGGTAAAAACACTTAAACCCCATTTTATTATATTTGTGCGGATATAAAGCACCTACGTAAGCCAAATTTCCTCAATAACCAAGACAATAAACATTACGTGGTTTATAAATATAATTACTAGAAATTTTCGAGCAAAAAACTGTTGTTAATGCGTTTTCAGTTCAAGGTGCTTCACCGATTACTATGTTTAATTAATGATCATTAATATGCATAAGTCGAAACTATGCATACATTAAATGGACTTACTAGTCAATATTTTTATAATAATTTACATTAGGTAAACAAGTGCAAAATTCTACAAAATGTTTCACGAAGTAAGATATATCCTGTACCACAAGATAGTTTTGAATGATACCTTTTGTTATCTTATTTTTTTAATTAAATTTAAAAATGGAAAATCTAACGTGTGTAAAAAGACCATTTCCGATGTCTGAAACTACGTATGCTTGAGCCTAAATAGTAACCAATTTCTCTAACATCATACTTACCCAGAAAACTCAATTTAAAAATGTTATTAAGGTTTGAAAAGTAATACACCCTGCTTGAGGTCAACGCTCACACATCAGCTAATGGTTCAGGAGCGATGGTTTAGATAGCAAATAAAACTAAAACACTATTTACTTTGAATGTTCATTGGCACAATTCGATAAAAAAAATTTTTGCTATGAAAGTAACCTGTGGTACCTAATTACCTTTTCAGCAATGCCCAGTAATTGGTTGTATAATTACTATTACTTCTAAATAAACAATTTCATTTTTTAACCGACTTCCAAAAAAGGAGGAGGTTCTCAATTCGGCCGGTATTTTTTTTAATTTTTAAAATGCAAAAATGTATAATTACGAGTAGTGTTGCCCCGATGCGATGGGATAAAGCCTCGCGGTCGCAGTTCGAATGTTGCTACAGAACGCGGCTCTGTTGCTGCAACGCAGAACCCCAACCTTCACGAAGTCCAGGGGACGTAGCTGAAAATAAATAAAAATGTAGAATATTTGAATTCATAATTATAATTGTTAAAAAAACTAAAAAAGCGCCATGGGCTTAGGAGCGCTGCATGCTTCTGCCTTCACTGGTAAGCGAATCATTGAGGATATCAGGACGGAGTTTGCATAATATTGCATTGTCACCGGTCCGAAATAAATGTGCAAAACTTCATTCAAATTAATCTGAAGTTCTAAAGTACGTTAAAATTAGGTTCAAAGATTCCGTTCCATACATACATACAATAAAATCTTGTTAAAATATTTAAGCTGTGTGCTGATGTCGTAGAGACAAGTCTGTAATGTTTTAACAGATGTGGGAAAGTAGTTCATGGTTATAATAATGTACAAAACTTTAAGTGGTATAAAAAGTAGGTATCTAACTTTTATTATACCACGCTCAATTATGAGGCTCGTCTAGTCAAGTTTAATGTACAGAGCCTAGAGGCACGTAGACAGTATTTTGATTTGATTTGTATCTATAAAATAATTTACTCAATTTTTGATGTGCCTAATTTGCTTGCTCAAATAACCTTTAATATCAGATATAGCTCTCGAAGATCCAATCAAACAGGACTTTTTGTATTGCAAGTGTATAGAAACAATACTTCGTTTTACAACCCCTTGGTTAGAATGGCCCGTCAGTGCAACGTAATCCTTAGGGAAAACCCATCATTCGACATATTTGTGCCAAAGCTGGCTTCGTATGTTAAAATGGTTAAAGATATCTTTTACAATAAGCGTACCTCGGTTTAAACTCTCCTACCTACTTAATATATGTGTAATATTTTTTTCTATGTTTGTTCATTGTATTATTATTTGTGTCTTTTCTGATCATAATCTGTAACTTTTGTTTGTTCATGTGTTTCACTGTTTAATGAAATCTCCTTTTGTAAGTGTTTATGTACACACATTGTTGTGGAATGCAACCTAGATTTTAAATATATTTAAGTATAATTTGTTTCTGTAATAGTTGTAGTCTGTTGTGTGTGATATAAATAAAAAAAAAAAAATTATGGTTGCACGATAAACATTCGAAAACGTGTTTTTAACTACATAAAAAATAGTAATGACTTTCATTTGTTTAAAAAATGGCCTGCTCTATTTTTATGATTCTGCATCTGTAAAAAGGTACTTTAATTTCACAGTAATTGATAAGTGATATACTCAAT
Source organism: Emmelina monodactyla (assembly GCA_916618145.1). Lineage (NCBI taxonomy): Eukaryota > Metazoa > Arthropoda > Insecta > Lepidoptera > Pterophoridae > Emmelina > Emmelina monodactyla. The sequence continues at coordinate 4,308,655 of OU745300.1, forward strand.
CTTATTTTAAATTTACTTAACCTGTGTAGACGCTTGACTTTAGATCCTTAAAATAGACAAACCGTAGTCATAATATAAGTAACTAGAGGTCCCGGCAGACCTTGTTCTGCCCTATTTGACGTCAAATACAGGCAGTTGGGGCAGAGTGCTTTGTAGGGGAAAAGAGAACTGTTTTTACCTTTATTCTCTCCATAAGAACCTTTCTCAGACTTCATCAAATACAACAAAAAAGGAATCAGCCAAATCGGTTTCGCCGTTATCGAGTTTCGCGCTTAGCAACACACACACACAACTTTGGCGATTCATTATTATTTATAAGTAATAATAATAAAATGTCTTATTGGTAGTCATTTACCTTGTCGGCGACAACTAGCCACTCGTACATCAAGTCGTCGCACAATTCCCCACAGTTGGAAGGTAGGAACGCGACCAGCCAGGTTTTCTCTCGGCTGGACGGGTCCAGGATCTCTAGCACTTGCTTCTCATCTATTTCTAGATCTGTGAAGAAAACATTTTTTATACATAGGTAGTAGGAACAACAGAAAAACACCTATGTTATAGACGTCCCTGTCTAGTAGTATTTATGTCGTTGAATTTTACTCGCATCCTTTTTTTGCTGTAGAATTTATATTATTATAATTTTTGATGCGTGAACTGTTCAAAAATAGGTATATGCCTGTCTTTTAGTTACCTGCTACCTATATAGAAAACTAGTATTTCGCCCGCAGCTTCGCATGATTTACCGATTTTTAATACACGTAGCGTCCATTTGCTTGTTTATAATTTTTTTTTAATTTAATAACACTATGAAGCTTCTGAACTTTTTACAAAATTTTAGACAAACCATCCAGCCGTTTTCCCAACATAAGAAATGTAAGATTCCAAAATGAGATGATAGCGAACATTACTCAATAAAAGTTTTTTTTACTAAATAAAAAAACCGGCCAAGTGCGAGTCGGACTCGCGCACCGAGGGTTCCGTACAAACCTGCAAAAACTACTTAAAATTTTAAGCTTTTCGGAATTTTTCTGTTACCTGTGCTGTAAGCTATTGCTTCTTACCAAATTTCAAGATTCTATGTCAACGGGAAGTGGTCTTTAGGTTTTAATTCCCGTGCGTGTAGTTGCGAGTTTCAAAATATGCGGTATCAATGTTTGTACTTTTGCGTTTTGCGTTTTTGCGTTGACTTAGATTTTTTTTTTTCACGGGTTAAAGGCAATTAGATCTAAGTATTAGATATGAATTCCAACTTATAAGTTTATATTTATTAAAAAAAAATATATTTTGTAATGTAACTAAAAATTTAAGGTTTTCGGAATTTTTCCTTTATGTGTGCTATAAAACGTTGCTTCATGCCAAATTTCAAGATTCTAGGTCGACTGGAAGTACCCTTTAGGTTTTGATTCCCTTGCGAGTACTTGCGAGTTTCAAAATATGCAGCTTAAATGCTGTTTCTTTTGATTGCGTTGACATAGAAGTTTGATTTTGTTACAGCTTAAAGGTATTATAGACCTGAGTATTTGGTATGAATTTCAATTTAATACCCCTACGCATTTATGAGGAAATGGGTAGTAAGGTTAAAATTATTAAAAAAAAAAATTATGTGATGTAACAAAAAATTTATGGTTTTCGTAATTTTTCCTTTATCTATGCTATAAGACGTTGCTTCGTACCAAATTTCAAGATTCTGAGTTCACGGGAAGCACCCTGTAGGTTTTGATTCCCTTGCAAGTGTCGAAAATTTGCGGCATAAACGGCTGTATCTTTTGATTGCGTTGGCTTAGAAGTTTGATTTTTTCACAGCTTCAAGGGACAGTAGACCTGAGTAATTGATATAAATTTCAGCTTCATACCTCCACGCGTTTTTGAGAAAAAGGGTCTTGACAGACGGACGGACGGACAACAAAGTGATCCTATAAGGGTTCCGTTTTTTTTCCTTTTGAGGTACGGAACCCTAAAATTGCAACTTACCCGGACTTTCTTTGATCAGTTCAATAAATTCAGTGAGCTGGTTTTCCTCCACTTGGCCGTTGAAGGTAAATCTCTTCGTGCCGTTTTGTACAATGATGACAGGCTGATTGTACGCGATTTGGCGGCAATACTTATCTGTTGTTTGTGTACATGCCATAATTCCAAACTGAAATAATGACATTATTTTATAGCCACAGTAAATCTTTACAAATTTAACGTAAGTGATGTTTTTTCAGGTCGAAAGCCACTCAACAATCATTTTACAGTTTTATTGGCTTAATAATGAAAGAAAAATCAGAAAAGGGATAAATAGAAAAGACGTTTAAAGCTAAAGAGGGGTTGGATTTAGAAATAGGTCGCCTGATTTAGGGGTTGTGGGGGGTTGGGTGGGGTGGAGGGGAGGGGTCTGAACCCCCTACAAGTAATTTTGGCTGCCGGAGTTGCAACTAAATATTTTTTTAAAAATTTCAAAATTTCCTAAATACTTGCACAATTGCGTAAATCGGAACGTAACTTTCATGCTTTAGTACAGCTTGTCTATATTTTTTTTTGGTGATTTACGTGAATCGGAACGCATTTAGCATCTTGGATGAATGATATTGACAGCTCTAATGTCAAATTTGTACGTAGCTCGCGCCATTTCTTTCGAGTATATGTGAATGTGTTCTTCCGTATTGTTTTGTGTTCTTTCTACTGGCTACTTTTTTGGACTCTATTTGGAAATACAATCAAGGTGATCATATTGTACACAATCCGACATCAATGGGTTAGGTTAGTTAGGTTACTGTTTTTAAACTGCCTGAAAAAGGAGTCCCGCTCTCATGATTGAAGCGAGTTTTTATACATATAAATTGGCTACTAAAGGCCGCCATATTGAGGGCTACTGGGTTTAAAAACATTTTTTTTTTGGCGCCCCTTTTTTTCCGGCTGCTGAAAATGGTCAGGGCGGTTCAGACCCCTCCCCCCCCACCCCCCCCCCCCCAACCCCCAGCAACCCCTAAATCAGGCGACCGATTTCAAAATTTTAACCCTAAAGAGGCATCTGCGCAGCAGTGGAACAGTTTGGCTATGTAAAAAAAAAATAGAATAAGTGCATGCATTTGTAAGAAACTTACGTTTATTCTATCTGTATGTAAGAACCTCAAGCTTGTTTTCGCAAAAGGTTCCGCAAAGTTTTCATATGACAATAGATATGGAACAACCAGTAGAACCCAAGTGCCGAAATCTGAAATATAGGAAAAAATATGTGAGGCTGAATGTGATATTGATGTTACACCTAATGACTTCTTTCTAAACCACATTTACCATCGCCGTATAAAATCCTTGTAAATTCTGAAGAGGACAAAGAATGCAGACGTGTTGTCTCCACGGCGGTTCGGATGAAACTGCGTAAATCAGCGTTGTTCGGCGCTTTTTGGTATCCCCCACCACTTTTCAACACCGCCCATGCTGGGGTGTCTTCAACTTGTAACGAAACGCAAAGATCGTTCCATTTATTGCAGTTGATCTCACCTAAAAATAAAATAAATTTACATGTGTTAAAAGTTTTTTTAAGCAACTGTATTTGATAAAATTTGAGATTTTATTCAGACATACCGAAATGAAAATCTGGGAATGCGTTTCGTAGTTGGTGAAGAGTCAATCTATCATCTTTTTCCGATCTAAAATACAAAACCCAAGGCACTGCATGCCCAGCCCGCAGCTCATTCCTTATTTTCTGATAAAGTAAATAAAACGTTTTAAGAAAGAAACATTTCATCAGTAAAGAAAGAAACATTTTATATTTTCTGTAAACTTGTCATAATAGGAATTTTACGTTTGACCCGCTCAAACTTCGAATAGTTGTAATTTTTGAAATAAAGATTGACGTGGTATTGACTTTGTTTTATATAAATCAGAAATGAGAAAAATTGTCGCGGGGATTTACGGCAGATATAGTTTTTTTTTTTATAGTAGGTATATTTTAAAGCTTCAATAAATTTTAATATTATGGGCACCACAGTCAGATTAATTACAGGCACCTGTGTTAAGTCTTTTAACAGCTCTTTTAAGAGTTTAATTTTAAAATTCTACGACAATAATCCTATTATTGCATTGTGGTAACAATTACAATACAATGGAGTTACTTACCTTTAATTTTTCAGGATTCACTGTTTCTGTTGTCGGTAATGTGTTGACAACAATTTTTACTATTTCCTCCTCCTCTGTGCTTACTATTTCCTTAACGATATCCCTGTATTTAAACACAACCGTGACCGAATCATCTTTGGTTAATTTATGGCGTAAATCGTCATCTTCAACTTTTACTACAGTAACAAGATTTTTCTGAAATAAAACATGGTTAGAGTAAATTAGTTAAAATATTTAAAAGTGATAAGACTTAAAGTTTAATAAAACTTACCAATTGATAAGCTATTCTGGTCAAAATAGTTTTATCAATCATGTTATCACCTAGTACATATGCAATAGGATGGTCAGTTTTTTTTATTTGGTTAACAACAGGAATATGAACCTTACTATTTAAGTAGTTCATTATAAACTGATCAAGGGCTTCATATGTGCGATCTCCTCTGTAGTAATTATAACTGCCATGTTTACCCTGTTTGCAAAAACAAGAATAAAGAAAACATCATCAACTATTAAATAAGATAAATATTTAATGACAAAAAAAAACTTACATTGGGGTAAAATAGTAGTGACGGATAACTTGAAATCCTCATAGAATTGTAACAGAAGTTGTTATAATATTTGCAATTTACTGCTCCTATTTTAACAATACCCTTGTATACTTTTGCTAATTTCTTCCAATGATCGACCAAGTTTTGACAGGGGGGACAAAATGGTGAGTAGTAGTTGATGAAGTAAAATCCTTCACTCAGGTAATTATCTAAAATCAAGACAATAAGAATCACACATTTTCATAAGGTATATGTAAAAAAATATCAAGTCATGATTTAAAAAAAAAATCTTACAATAAGTCTTGGGTGATAATGTATCCACAAATGGATCTCCATGATATAGTCCATTATAGTACAAGTTGTCGTACTCTGATTGTGTGCGATAGTCATATTTTTTTGTGAATGCATTGTTACTTCCATACAAATCATAATTTCTACGTTTTTCAGAATCTTTCAGCGTTTCATAAGCTTCTGTGATCTTCAAGAAATGTTCTTGTTTATCTGCATCCTGAAAGTGTTAATAATATAAAAGCCACCTAAACATGTTTTAAAAATCTAGTAGGTAAGCAAATTATAAGCTCTTATGAAGTAAAAAAAGGTTAATTAATCTTACTGGATTTTTATCAGGATGATATTTCACTGCTAATTTTTTGTATGCTTGTTTGATTTCCTGAACGGTTGACTGTTTAGAAACGCCAAGTATTTCATAATAAGTAATATCAATAAGGGTGGCTCTGCCAATGAGTAAAAAGCATACTAATAACTTATACCTGAAAAGTTAAGTGGAGTAAATTAACCTAGTATACAACCTAGATCACGTCAGATAACCTAATTAATAAATGCATGATCTTTATTTGCTCAAAGAGATGAACGATCTTTATCAAACGCCTACACACAGATGCATAATATAGCACATACAAATAGATATAAAATTAATTTAACTATCTTAACCGAATAAGATATCACTAAGTTCATTAAAAATATATTAATATCCTATTGTTTCATTTAAAAATATTAATAAATTGTGTTTTTACATTATAATGTTTACGCGTCAACACACACATCACAACACAGCCGGCAGTTGATTGAACAAAACTAAGGATGGGTAACTCGCCTGCATATTAGCGATCGAGTTTAATCGGCGTAAAATAACAGTAACTAACTTACTATACTATAACTAACTATATCAGCGACATTAAAAAAATGTTCGCTTTAAAGAGTTCATTAAAAGATAAAGAACATGACTTAGCTGTTAATGTTTGAAAAACAAATATTGAATCAAATGACTTTTCATTAATGTTTTATTTATCAGTTATGTTTAGTCATTATGAAGTGTAAAGTCTAGCTGCAGCTTTAGGAATATTTTCCCATTGATGAGACTCATTTGAATTCTTATACTTGCTGTAAATTTAATTTATTTAGGTATCTAAAGCGTAAAAATATCGATGCTATTTTTCGGGCCTTAAATTATTAAGGTGTAATATATCAATGAACATAATTTTGCCGATCATCGATTATGTCCTGCAGTTGTTGCAAATTATAATCAAACAGTTAAAACGTACATTTGTCTCTTGTACATGGGTGATCTGAAATAAGGTTAAAAGACTTGTTAAAGTTGCATGAATTTACCTGCTAAGTTGATATACCAGATCGATACAATTTGATTTTGCTTTCGTCAATCCTTAGTACACAGCTGTCAACGTCACTGTCAGTATCCCTGCGTTCCGATTCACAAAAAAAAGCGTTCCAGCGACATCGCCAAACAATATCATAAGCGTGAGCGCCCGTTGGGAGGTAAAGCAGCGTCAGCGCTGCCAGTTTTTTTAGTATTATCGGCAGGTGTCAAAAAAATATAATGTTGTGACGGTTTTTTAGAGTGGTGGAGTCTAGCTGTAGGCTCTGTCTGCAGCGATTACTGGGCTGACTCGACCGGTGAAATACCACCGTAGTAGGTACCTAACATATAACTTCTTAGATTTACGCGATTATTATTACCTACTTGAAATTAAACTCATTTTAACGGGTTTTACGCGTTTATTATATTATTTTTGATTTTCCGACGTTTCGACATTTTTACAAATGCCGTGGTCACGGGTAGTCTACTGTAAAAATGTCGAAACGTCGGAAAATCAAAAATAATAAAATAAACGCGTAAAACCCGTTAAAATTAGTTTAATTTCAGGTACCTAACATTTTGGGTAAACATTGAACATAAAAATAAAGGCACTTTCTTTCATTTCCTTTGTTTCCTTAGGCACTAACGCTTGACACTTCTAGTTGAGTCAAGGAAAATTTTGCATGCCCGTGGCACTACTGTTCCTATTAGCTGATTGAACGTATCTATACTTAATAGGGGATATTCATGTTTTTTTTTCTTGCCTTAAATTAATAGTTTGCAACATTATAACATTGAAAAATTATAAAAAATCTTCAAAATACTCTAGATATTTTAAAAAACGAAATTTAAAACATTGAAAAAATTAGAGCAGTTGAAACGCCGTCACACGACACGTCCAGTGGGACTAACTTTTCAGTTATTTCATACATATTTATAGTTTTAATAGCTTTAAAACCATGGAAGTAGCCCAAAAATGATCTTATAAGTATTGCATAGTACCGGAGTGCACAAATACTATTCGAAAAACACCCGAGAAAGTGTTTTTTTCGTATTTCAAGTGATGCGAAAATACGAAGACGGTAGTGTAAGGTGATGAGAAGGGATAATATATCTCCTAAATCTTGTTCATATTGTTGTGAAGATCATTTTAACGTAAGTATACTTTATTTATATACAGCTTAATGTGAATTAGTAAACAGGGCCGCGCGACCCTGAGCAGCGCCTGTGTGCGACACCTATGAAGCGCCTGTGTGCGAAACTTATGAAGCGCCTTTTTTAGTCGGTTTAGACAATTTTTTCAACTATGTTGTATTAAAAAAAACAATCCGGCGGCGCCCCTTTTGCTTAGGCGCCTGTGTGCGCCACACACATCGCACACAGGGGCGGCTCGGCCCTGTTAGTAAAAAGTAAGTTTTGCATTAGCTATTGAACATTAGAAAATTTGGTATAAAATTAACCTACCCTATAAGAAAAGGTCAGTAGCTATAACTTTCTATTAAAACTTTATTCCTGTTGTGGTTTTACGAATTTTTTATGGTTGTTGATTTATTCCAGGTAAAGGAAGATACAGAAAATTATATTGAATACAATTTAATAAAAGAGCAAGGAGAAAAATGTAATCTACGGTTGAAGAAAGGAGTTTTGCCTCATATATTTTTGTGTCAATATGTAAATGTTTTGGTGTATTTTAAGTAAACTGCTGTGTGCATTTATGAATAAAAATCTATATTATGGTAATATACTATGAAACATCCTCTGATCTCTGCGCTCGTATAATCGGGTTTCGATGCAAAATTATATGCTATCATAAATGCACCTGTTCTCGGTAGATTGTCCTAATGTGCTATGACAGTACCAGCTTCAGTCATCGTCAAATATTCACTACCAATCTAAACTAAACTTCATTACAATCAGCACAAGAATATAGATTAAATTTATTTATTTTTTTCACAAAAACTTGTAAAACAGTATAAGTTTCGACGCTGATGAATGCAATGTCGTGTCAGATGACGTCACATTACGTTCGACCAATGGTGGCGCGTTTTGGAAGTTTGAATTTCGCTCCCTTATTTTGCACTTTTTAAATATTATTTTAGGGGTTTAAATAATAAATAAATTTAAAAAAAAACTTTTGCATTATAATATAACGATAATAAGTATTCAAGAAAAAAATATTTTAGGCCATTTAAAATTTTATGCATATCCCCAAAATCTCCCGTGGATTAACTCATTACCAATGGCACTACTGATACTAAGTACCTAAATGTATTTTACACCATGCAAGAGAAAATATAAAAGTGAATGTTTATAATAGATTTCGTATAATATTAACGAGTAACGTTGATATTAATTCATAGAAATGCATTATAAATTTTAATTCGACTTTTATTATCTGTTTTTGAAATGTCAAAAACGCTGTTCGCCATGACGACGTGACATCACTCTGATAGTAAACACCATAAACACATTGTCGTGCTTTGAGAAGATTTGTTGAAATTGACAAATTGTTAAGTTTGTGAACGTTTATCCATTGTTTTATCCAATGATAAGGATTACAACGCATATTTCCGAAAATATTTTCACTTGCTCTCCAACAAATTGTATTGTTTTGTCGTGGTCCTTTAATAGAATACGTGAAAACGTTGGTAAGCGTGCAAACGCGTGGACCAAAAAAGATATCATTACTCACAAACGTTAGCACTGAAATCAATTTGGTCCACTTGTTGGTACGAACATATGCTTAAACGTTCTGTCAAAATGACAGGTGGTTTAATATGGGTCAGTAAGATTGTATATTGAGGTTTTCCCAATGAATCTGCTACATATCTTTATATTAAACAATATAAGTTCAACAAAACTTGTCCGAAAGTTTAGATCTTACAAATTAAAGTATTCAGTTGACAGTTTGACATTGACTGACATTCATCTGACATTGCTGCACACAGTGCACTACCTATCTTTTGTTTGCACTGTTAGTACTGAACGGTGACGTCACTAATGACGTCAGATTGCTCAGAGTATGCAAACGTTCGTATTAATGGACCAACCGTTTGCAAGCAAATAGTGCAGAAAGCGCGCTGACAGCAATTTCGGACCAGTATATTTATCTACTATTGGAGTGACGTCACCAGTCGAAACAGCATGTTTCCGCGCGCAATTTTAAAATCCTACTAATATCATAAATGTAAAAGTTTGTGAGGATGGATGGATGGATGGATGGATGGATGGATGGATGGATGGATGGATGGATGGATGGATGGATGGATGGATGTTTGTTACTCTTTCACGTAAAAACTACTGGATGAATTTGGATGAAACTTTGCAGTAATATAGGTTATACATCAGAATAACACATAGGATACTTTTTACCGCGGGAAAACATCTCATTCCCACGGGAAACCGACTTCCACGCGAACGGAGTCGCGGGCGGCCACTAGTCATAAATAAAATTTTGGTTTTATGGCATTTTTCAGTAATTAAAAATAAAAATAAAAATTCTACAGGTACAGTACAACTTCAAGATTGATTAAAAATAGTTTCCCAAAAAGTGTGAGATCTGGTCCCTTACACATGAATAGGCCATGCCTCGAATAACACCTATTACCTATATTGTTTGATTAAACGTTTTTTTTTGGTCGAGCACGACCCTTAGCTATACTCGTACTTACTCTCACTAGGATACTGGACTCTTTCAGGAGCTTATTAATGAATCCGAAAAATGAAAAGGGACCAGAAACAAAAACACCTCCCCCTGCGTAGAAAGTATGGAAAATTTGGTTTTTAGACTCATCTATCTTCTGAATGGGACCAACTTATAATTTATTTAAATTATTATGGAAACGGTTTGTCATAAAACTTTATGCCAGTAGGTACCTAAGTGGGTATTTATAAAAATGAATCCTTAAAACGTCTTTTTCATATCTCTGATAATAATTTTGTTACGAAAAAATAGATAAGTATGTATATCTAAGTAGGTAAGTACCTACCTACGAATACTTAGACCATTTACTTGGCAAATCCAAGGATTTACCGCGGTGCGGTAAATACTGAAAGCCTATCCTACCCTTAGACGTAAAAAATATAAAATAAAAAATAAAAGAAAATAAGAAGTCTTTGGTATTTAACCGATACGACTGAAATGTGTTAAATGCTAATATTTACCGGTAAAATTACCATAGATGTGTATTACACCAGTAAAGTAACAAAGGTTCGTTCATCATAATTATAGTGTTCTAAAAACCGGTGTTTTGTGAATATACCAACTTTGTATTATTATAGCTAGGTATACGATTTTTTTTAATATAGGAACCTATATGTACATTAAAAATGCCTACGAATTTGTACGAGCACAAGTAACCTTGGCCTTTAGCGGACAAATACGATTAAAGATTGGCCCTTCGGTAAATTTCAATTGCAAATAAGTAATTAAGTAAATAGAATACGAACATTAAATATTATTCAGCCGCTTCAACGTCAAATCGGAATATAACAGATAGACATTACATATTTTCACATTAAGATATTAGTTAGGACGTAGGGATAGAAGAAAAAAGGAAGTAGTACCAAAGAAATAGTTATTAAAAAAAATGTGTTAAAAAAGGTTGACTGACGCTCAATGTGAATAAAAACTTGTATTGTATGGTTACATTTCTATCTAGTTTTGTTTGAACCCAGACATTTTTTTAACAAAGCATAACTGACGATGATAGTTAAATCTCCAAATTAATACGGAAGCAAAAAGCAATGTATTTATTTTGAAACAGAACTTTATTAACTAACAGGCTAGGCAGGAAGCAATTAAATAATAGATAACCAATGATTTAGTTTAAAGTTCATTGAAGATGTAAGTCTATTTTTTTTGCTTAGCAAGAAGTACATAGGGGCAATAAAAACACACATAAATATTTTTATTCTTTTATTTGACATGTAATTATTGTCGGTTCTCAAAATATTTTAATATCACATTTTCATTCTTCATTATTAGTTTATTTCCTACATTATTTCACACAGTTAGTACATGATACAAAAAAAAGATTTTAAATTAGTAGACAGGGTTTTTTTAAGGCTGATTGTCATATCATTTTAAAATCTGACATTAGTTTTCAGAAATATTTTAAATATTGATTTTTCTGCAATTTTTGATAGATAGGATAGTCTTGTATAGGAACGAATAACAAAATAAGGTCCTGAAGATAAAAATGAGAAAGAATTATAGTAAACAAGTAATAATAAAATAAATTAATGTTTGTATCAAAACATTATTTATAAAGTAACTGGACGGCCTTGCAGATTTTGAAGTTACCCGGTACGTGGTACCTACTTAACAAGAACAAAAAAGGGGTTTATCTATCCTCAAAATATAATAAATAAACTGTCTTTATCACTCGTGCCTTCCAAACGATATAAATTTATGATAATTTTTTGAACAAAAAGAAAACCAAGTTGTTACTAAAAGTTTTACAGCACTTTCACAAAAATAGTAACAAATATAATCCAACCGCTATTAATCCAAATTTAATTATTCGACCGCTACCTTTACTGCCTAGCTTACGTTTAAAAATTAAGTTACCTATTTTTCCTAAGACTATTCTTTCATACACATATCTAAACCAGTCTAAACATTAATTAGTATCTAAACATTATCTGAAAACCATCACAGACTAAGTACCTAGTACCTACCCAACAAATTTATGTATTTTGGTTCAATAGAACCAAGGACAAGATAAGAGAAACCTATTTTAAGCTAACCTAAGGCTCAGAATAGTTAAAAACATTAACGATGCAATCAAGGAAGTTTAATGATAGCTAATACCGTTATTCTGACGTTTGCTATGTCATTAATGATTTTAAAGACTACTTTCTTTCTATACGATCGCCAAGTATTCCATAATTTGACTACTGTAACGATGAATTACATCTTGGTATTAAGCATTATAAAAGCAGTAGTACTACATTTAACTTAATTGTAGATAATTTGAGTTATTTAATTTTGATGAATTTATTGTACAAATCACATGATCAGAAATAGTAATTAATAACTATTTACACATTTTTTAGTTTGTTATAACTTACAAGTAGCCTGCAACGCCTAGTACCTAACATTTTTTTTAATGCGTTGAAGAATTCTATTCCCTACTTGGTAGTTTCCTTAGGTAGGTCATTGCTTAGGTAGGTACGTTTGGTAAGTACCTATCTTGCATATAACACAGATTCTTTTTCAATCCCCATTCAATAAGTCTTGATAAATCATTTGCAATGTTAGCAAAGGAATTATTGTCATTTAATTATAAGCACATTCGAGCTTACGCTGAAACACTAACTTCATTTGTCACCGTTATTGACAATTCACATTGCTAAAGTTTGTTTTCATGCGAACTGGCCCAAAGTCTAGCATAAATTGACCACATTTCTAAACATTTGCATCTAAGCTTTATTTACAAAAGGCAACTAACGAAATGTAATAAATACTTACTTTAAATAGTTTAGTAGTGAGATTGTTATAGTTTCAACATGTAGACTAGCTTTACGCAGTTCTACATATTTATATCGACCAAGGCTCATTGCTTGAAACGTGAGATTATAAATTATTCTTAATCAAATCCAAGTCTTTCAAAAGATTAAATTATGACATCGATCAACTGCTGCGTTTAACACAACGTTTAAGCGTGTAGTAAGCTATTATTCTAATTAAAAGCACTTCTATTATTAACACACCAATGTCAGTCCAATAGTTGTCAACTTTGAAACTAAATTGCTTGATCACCTCTTTTGGATACCTGAAATAGAAATGGGTATCAATACGCTTATCGAAATTTAACACTTAAAGCTAAATTACTTTTTTATATTTTGAACAAGAAGTTCAAATACTTAGATCAGTCTATATTATTATGTTAAATTACAGTATTTAGAACTGTAATGCAGTTGTTTTAGTCAAATCATAGCAACATAGTTTTAATAAACACATTAACATAAATATCAATAGACAACATTCGTGGCTCAGTGGTATATGTACTACACTGTTAAGACTTAGGTCACGAGTTCGATGCCCGGATTTTGCCTGAAAGCTGCATTAGAATCCGTGAAGTGATTTAGAAGGAGTAAGTGGACAAACAGACTCGAAAGCGACTTTGGTTAATAATTTGTAAAGATGATGATGTTGATTATTATAATTTTTAAAATACGTTTTTTTTTTATAATTTAGCAAAGCAAACGAGCATGCGGGTCACCTGATGGTAAGTGATCACCGCCGCCCATGACTACTGAGCTGAGCCTTTGGGAAAATTAGGCACCGGATACCGCACTCACCGAACGAAACGCAGGAACATCGTCCCTACTTCACGTCGGTTTTCTGTGCGACGGTGGTATTTCACCGGTCGCTGCAGACAGAGCCTACAGCTAGACTCTACCACTCCAGGAATTCAGGTTTGTTTACCTCAAATGGCAGTACATGTCGGTGCAGGCGAGCGGCGAGCGGTCGTACCCGTACAGCGCCAGGCCGAGCGCCTCGAACGTGTGTCGCAGGAACGAGACGTGGCTCACGGCTCGCATCGCCGGGCTCATGTCCTTCAGCAGCGCCAGGAAGCCCGTGAACACGATCATCGTGCACGTGAAGATGGCGCCGAGGAACGTGCCGTTCTGGAAGTACAATTATATTTTTAGGCTGAAGTTAGTATTCTACAGAAGTTTAGGAAATCTGTATCATCCAACTAATTGAACGGTTTTATGAGGTAATTATCACGAAGGCTACAAGTTGAGCGAGCAAACTTTGTTGTGATCCTACAATACGATCCCACGGTGCGCAATTAGGGGACATCTTTTAGAAAGATGCAATGGTTTCCTTGGTAAGCACTTTCTACCTTCACAAACCAACTTATCTATAGTCCCGCTTTAGTGTTACTTACCACAGGGTCGAACATAGTTCCTATAACGTTTCCAATGGCATCACTAAGCACTGTCAGTATCGCTAGTACCAGCACAAACATCGCGAATCTATACAGCTCAGGAGGCTGGCCCGATAGGAAGTACGACGACGTCGAGTACACGAAACTGAACCATATCTGTAAAGCAACAAGGTTTAGATTATAGTGACGTGTATATCACTTAGGTTATACTGTTATTAACTACTTAGCATGTTGAGTTCATGAATGGGAAGGAGTAACTATAACTGCGTGTAATTAGGTACCTAGCTGAAGCCATTGATTGTCTAACTAAAGAGATGGTCATGTTATGATCTTGGCGGAACGCCCCCGACTGTGTTTACATACCTACTTTATTATACGTACTTAGGTTAAGTCGCATAATATGAGCTACTGCTTAAAAGATTAATTGTTTGTGGCAATGTATTGTAAGATTAAATATTACAATGTATATATGTAGGATTAAACAAAATTATGACCGATACAGATGATGAAATATGTTTTTAATAAAGCAGAATTAATTGCAGAGTGCTCAGACGCTAATCGATGATAATATTTCCATTGATATTGTTTTTCTTCAATTTTAAAAGTGTTTTTTATGAACGTTGGGGAAACCCTTAGGTACAATGAACAAAGATAAATTAATTAGTAGTGACGCACTATCAATATTATTTTATTTATTTACAATAATTTTTGAATATCTTAATGATTGGGAAAATTGTACCAAATTCTGTTGCGTGGTATAAACGTGGTATAAAAGCAAAAAAATATATAAATATATATTGAAACAGACGACTTTGGTTTATGTATACAATAAGAAATCATTTTTTTACTTGAATTGGTATTCCAGTGACTAGAACAGCGGCGTAATAAGTCTTCAGTTGGTACCAGTTGTTAAAATTCTCCTTTTTCAGCACCGGCAGCTCCGATGGAACTAAACAAAAATAAAAATACTGATCATTAATAGTAATCCTCCTAATATTATAAACGTGTAAGTATGTACGGATGTATGGATGTTTGTTGCTCTTTCACTAAAAAACTAATAGACGGATTTAGATGAAACTGTACAGTAATATAGAATATACATCAGAATAACATATAGGGTACTTTTTACCGTGGGAAAACTTCTCATTCCCACGGGAAACCGACTTCCACGCGAACGGAGTCGCGGACGGCCACTAGTATAAGTAGGTATAATTACTTATCTTGCTAATCAGGACACATCATGAATAAACGCTTTTAAACGCTTAGTAGGGACTTCCCCTCGTTAATCATTTTTGAAATTGCCAATGGAAAAACGTTTAAAAGGGTATGTTTATTTCGCGATCGGCCTTCTTTGTTGGATTTCCCTCACCGACAATCATTGTAACTATAAACTACCAACCTTTTGTTAAAAATACAACCATGATGTCCCACTATAATATTGAATATGTTACAAGGGTAATATGAGGAAAGTTGTCATATAATTTGCTGAATAGCAATGCAATTTTGAATCATGACCAACAGTTTGCGATAATTAACGGTCACGGCCATTTAATATATGGAGTTTCATTCCACAATTATTTCCTATTTGTCATTATGATATCCATTCAGAGTTGCTATTAGTGGTTGATACCTGTGTCAGATCTGTTAATCATGTAATTGTAACGATAATTGTGGGATCACGTGTTGGTACGTGACTTTTAATGAGCTTAAAAGTCACGAGAAAATTTTCCTCCGCACTCCTACCTTTGGACTCTTTCACAAACGGTTTAAAACGATTATGTCGCTTTTAATTATCTGTGTGTATATTTTTTGTATTACCTAAGAACAATCACCATTTAAGTGTGAAATTATACAGCGACGTGCAAAGAGCAGTTAAAAACTTAAATATAGGCACAATAAATACACCTTTGGTCTAACTAATGAGAGGAAAATAGGCTGTTATTGCTACGGAGATAGTCGGGCAAGCCATTATACGTCCTATTGGTAGCTCGTAAGCCTTATTTTTAATAAGTGGAAATTATTTTACCTCCTCTTTGGATTGTAGTGTTAATCATGAAATAACTTGGAAAATACCGATTTAATAACAATCTTAAGTGGGGACTTAACTCCTAGCCACAAATTACTATCACGCATTGCGGTCAACAAAGTATCATCGTTCTATTAATTAATTTTAATTATTTTTTTAAGTGGTGGAAATCAGTACTATTGAGGAAATAAAGGTGCAAAACCTTATCAATAAGTAGTTGCAACAATATGCTTGTGTCTTAAACTTTAATTTTATTAGAAGAGGTTAAAATCGTTAACTATTGGTAGTTAGTATCATAAATATCAGAAATTAATGCTCCGGAAAACCTGACACTGCATAATTGAGACTTATGACCTTAGTAGCTACACGAAAGTACCTACCTTATGTATAAATCATTCATGAGTAAGATTCTGTAGATATGCTTTAGTTATTAATTATCTGCAGAATAAAAAAAATATAAAATTAAAAAATATTTTTTGAATTTATTTATTTAGATAAAATCATAACGTATAGATACAGCTTTGTGATTAGCAAACACAAAATAGAACCTTCGCGATGTAAATCTCTCTCGCTAACTGAGTAAGTCTACTATGCCCCATAAGCTAGCCACAGGCCTACTCAACAGACTTATTGTCTAAACTGTTATAACGGGTGTAAAAGGACCACTTCCAAAGCCTGAAACCATGTATTCTGGAGCCTCAAGAGTAACTAAATTCACTAAGAGTATACCCAGAAAACCCAATTTAAAAAAGTTATTAAGGATTGAAAAGTCATATTCGGCGCTTGAAATCATCGCTCACACATCAGCTGTAGGTTCAGGTGCGATAATTTACATTGAAAATTAAATTAAAACCCTATTTAATTTGAAATCATCACAAAATCTGATAGTATAAATGCAATTTCCTACAATATTTAAAAAAAACTGTGAATCATAAAAAACATTTTTTTTTCTCAAAACGTAACCAGTACCCCTCCAGCAATGCCCAGTATTTGTTTTCGGAAGCAGTTCTTTTACACTCCATTTTAATAACAATACGTACATCTAAGTACAGCAGGCATGAGCGACGTATAAGTGAGGTACACAGCCGAGACCAGCAAGAAGCTGATGTTGCTGATGGTCCTGGCGCCGTCTTCTCCGGAGTCCTGGAAGAGGAGCCCCAGCAGCACCCCGGTGAAGATGTGCAGCAGCATCTTCAGATGAGTTACCGTCTGAAAAGTTAACGTGATTGTAAGTTACGGTAATTTAATTAATTGTCTTTTTTTTAGATTATAATATAGAAAAGGATTTTAGTTCGTTGGTCGATAATTTTGTTTAATAGAAAAATCAATTTTTCGGTTAAACTTTACTATGGTATCATTAGGTTCATTGGCGTGAAAAAAGTTTTTTGGTCTATACAATCTTTTTTTAAACTATTGCATGAGAAAAATCGTGCATTAACTCTATTTGTCCAATGGTTTATACGCTAATTGAGTCCAAAGATATCGATATGAGGAGAGGCTGGATAGAGTGCGTTTTCAAACTTTACTATACTTTGTAACTTCTATATTTACTACAACATATAGCCGTGTTCAACAAACAAAGTTTTAGCAAAGTTCTACAAAAACAACGTGATACCTATTGAACGTTAGAGAAAAGAATCCAGAAATACTGGAAATAAACAAGTTTAATTAAAAAATAGTATTTCCCCATGCATAATACTAATAAACGTTTAAAATAGGTATCTACCAGACAAACAAAAAACTTTGATTTTGTAAATTATATTATTTAAGCCCCGGCCGGAATAATAAGTCTTATGCCAGTGTACGTCGTTTCGGTTTTTTTGGAACAATAATTTGGCAGCAATTTGAACATCTAGTTTAGATTTAGTTTTTGATAATTAAGGTGTGGGTACTTTTTAAAAGATTTCAATCATGAGTGAAGTTCTCAATTTAGTTTCAATTTACATAGTAGGTAAATTAGTTTTAAAGAATAGAAATGCCTAAAGAATAAATAACTTCATTATCAGACAGGAGTTCATTGTTTGTGAGACAAACTTGATTTCTCAGTGGAAATAAGAGGTATTTATTAAAATTGCCCTATTAATGGAAAAATGTCACTCACATGGCTATAATTGATTCGATATTAGTATGTAAGGTAAATAGGTAGTGGAGTTTTGATGCGTCATTTTGTTTATGTGTCCTAGTTACACAACACATTTCTGTGTTGACGCAGTATAAACGACAATATTACTTGTAATTAATGTGTTTTTGCAGGCTTTTAAAGGTTTTATAGCAAATAATAAATTGATTAAACTACTGACTTACAGTTTCTGTAAGAGTGATTTATTTTAACATTAACTGGATAATATTAAAGCTTCGATGAAATCAATTTTTTGTTAGGTACGTAAATCATTTGGATATCGTTTTATGTTATTTTATACAGTTCTTTACAATTGTTTTGTCACGTGCTTATTGCATATTTATATTTCTAGAGAAATAAAATTATAAAAAAAACAGTATTTTTGTTGAACATTAATTTTAGTAGGGGATTTTTGGATTTACTCAAGCGCGGCAGATTAACATACTGAGGGATACCTTGTACCCGGATAAGCACTTCCACCAGATATGAGCCTTATATAAGTAGCTGCCCGATTAATTAATAATAATAAATAATAATAATAATAAATTTCCAGACTGACACATCAACTGTGTGGCCCTAAACTAAGCAAAGCTTGTACTATAGGTACCACACAATGGACTAGGGGAGAACTTAGTTACACCCAGACACGAGCCAATATCGAAAAAACATTTTTACGAAATTGGCCCGACCGGGAATTGAACCCGGAACCTTCTGCTTAGCAGTCCGGTATATATACCGCTGCACCACAGAGGTCGTCATATTTTATCGAATTAAATAACCATAAAATAATCCTTATAAAGTTCATAGTCGGTTCTTTTACCCCACTTAGGCTCAATTGCGGGGAACGTTTTAACCTCGGGTTAGCTTCGGGTTAGCTAACTCAGGTTTAAATGGCGCCACCATCGATTGTAACTACTTCTTATTACAATCGATGGTGGCGCAATTTAAATCTGCGTTAGCTAACCTGAGGTTAAAAAGTTCCCTGCAATTGGGCCTTAAGTATTAAAAAACACCGACACAAACATATAATCAGCATAAACTTGACCTAAACCTTACCCAGTCTCTGTACTGCTGCGTGACACACCTGCGCAGGAGCACCCCGAACCTGTGCAGCTCGTGCGGCGGGTTGATCATGATCGCCATCTTGCCGCAGGTGAACGTGTCGACCGGCGCGCGCGCATCGTCGACGGGCGGCCGCGGCTTCTCTGAACCGCTCCGTTGTTCGATCTGAGTTATTTTCTTGGAGAGCATTTCGTTGAAGTTACCGTATTCGCCATTGGCTATCTCTAGAACTGAAAAAGAAGGTGTTAATTCATCTTTTGCTAAATATGAAAAAAGGTATAAGGTGGACTGAAAAAAGTAAGGTTTTCAGTGTAAAAATAGATTTTTGAGTGTGTATGATTTATTAGCATGTATGTATGAAAAGAATGACTTTGCAACCTAATGGTAGATTAGGTTTTGTGACAAAGTGTCTGAAAACAAAGTAAATATTTTATATCTAAAATTGGCTTGTTCGGCTACAATTAATGTCACTAGGTCAAATGTCTGGACACACAGGAAATTAATTATTATAACTATGATTAAATTGACAATAATTTTATGACAAAAGCGAAACTACAATAAAAAAACGACACAAACACATTTATGTTCACCTCCACTTTTTTTAGTTTCTTTTATTATTATCGCTGGATAGGCTTAGGTTACTAATAAATAGTTAAATAAACAAAGTGTAACTTACTATAATCAGCTGGATTGTGGTACATTGGACACTGGAAGCCCACTGTCGCCAAGTGTGGCACCGTATTCTCACTCGACCCATTGTAGATACACATGCCTTCAGCCAAAATATACACCTGAGGACAACAACGTAATCTTTACCCTAAATAGTTACCCTAATTAGTTACTGGCACGCATTTGAACAACATGATAAGAGTTCGTTGTTCAACTGTGTATTTTGTGTTATTTTTTTTTAGTAATGGAATCTATACTCGGAAGCAATAAAACTGGGCAGTATATATTGATATAATAGTTTCGTTATGAAGGCGTTATAAAATTAAAAGTAACTTAACGACTTAAAAAAAATGTTTGGTTATTAATATGAATAAAAAAAAAACTAGCCAATTTAACACCAATATCGAAGGAGGAGCTCGGTGGCCCGTTGCGATCTCGTCTATCTACTCGATAGTCGAGGTTAAGCAACGCCGGCCGCGGTCAGTCCAAGGATGGGTGACCGCTAGTGGCATTACATCCCGAGTTTCTCCGTGCTTCGGAAGGCACGTTAAGCCGTTGGTCCCGGGTACTTTTCCACCTCGTACTCGTCAAGCCAAGTCAGGTGCCTAGTAGACAGGCGGCTTGAAAAATACTGACAGTAGGGTGGCCACTACCCTACGGGAACCACGTCAGAGGCCCTAACAAGGCGGTTCCCAAAAACTCTGACACTAGATGAATATGTGCTGCAAAGTGCATACTCATCACACGAAGAAGAAGAAGAACACCAATAAAGTTTCTCGGGATAACAAAACTCTGTCCAGTTTTAATGCTCGCTGGGGTATAACTTTATTTTAATACTAGTAGCAATGATGTAATTTTGGACGGCTTGTCCCCGAAATATTGTGTTTTAGTTAACTTAAAACAACTTTTTCTAAATGTTCTTTATTTACAATTTTAAATGTGAAGTATGCTAAAAAAATTGCGAAAACCACATTAAAATCCGTTAAGCGGTTTAGGAGAAGTTAGCGGACAAACAGACACAATCAGCGACTTGGATTTATACTATGTAATGAAGTTGAAATTATGATCTAAAAATCGTAAATTTAAAAATATGTCTAATTATGCTATGAAAAAAGGCCTACGTTGCTACGGAGGATTTGCTACGAGCTTTTCGACTACCTACCAAAAGATATCAACGAGCTCTAAAGACATTTTTTCAGACGTTATATCCATTTCTTTAATAATCTGTTCGTTATATAAGACTTGATTTTAATTTTATGTTACGTCTTTACTTGCAAATCAACAATAATTTTAATATTCATACGAATTTATTCAATGTCAATGCAGTTTGGAATCGGAAGAATTTGAATAATATTAATGTCATAAGGAAATAAAAACAGCGTTGAATGCGCGAGTGTGCCCATGGCCTCGATGTCATCGAGATTAGATTTAAATGACGGATAGCGATTTACCAGAACAAATTTATAAATTACACATAATAATAAAGGTTCCCGTCGAAATAATTATAAATAGTACAAGCTGTAAAAACGGCAAAAATGACCAAGGGCTCGGTACAAATTTGTCAGTTACTTTTTACCTACTGGCGTTATGCTAAGTCAAAGAACATTTTTTTTATTTAGTTACTAAAAATTTATAATTTACACATCTGCACATTTAAAAAAAAAGATTTTTGACAAGAAGATTATAGATTTGAAAGAATTTTGAAGCGATCATATATAAAGGTTGTAATTTCAACGTGAGGTAGGGAACCCTAAATGTATGCTAACTTGAAAATATTGACCCTAAGGACTTAACCTTGAATCTTTTTTAAACTTAATTAACATACCTAATAATAACTGTGACATAATCTATTTTTTTCGTTACAAAAAAATATCGTTGCTTTTTGTTACTTATGATTATTATTAGGAATATATTATGGAATGAGTACGTTTCCTTTTTTAGTATGTACATTGCGCAGAGTTTCATGTAGTCAATCCAACAGTAAGTCAGTTACCTAATCAAACATGCAGTAAATCGAAAAGTAAGTCAGTTACCTGATCAGACAAGCAGTTAATCGAACAGTAAGTCAGTTACCTGATCAAACATGCAGTAAATCGAACAGTAAGTCAGTTACCTGATCAAACATGCAGTAAATCGGACAGTAAGTCAGTTACCTGATCAAACATGGAGTAAATTGAACAGTAAGTCAGTTACCTGATCAAACATGGAGTAAATCGAACAGTAAGTCAGTTACCTGATCAAACATGGAGTAAATAGAGGCAGAAGGTTGGTGTACAGTACAGACAATAGTCCGACCTCCGTAGGCCAGTTCTTTCAACATCTCAATGCATTGCGCTGAAGTCAGGCTGTCCAGTCCCCTGCGAATAGAAACATAATTAATAAAAAGGTTATATTACCAGTCGAAAGCACATTTGTATTTGAAATGCAAGTCCTTAATAATGACCTTGACCTTAATGCGTCAGTAAGTTATTTAAAAATAGCGCCAGACTGCAAATAATCTTGTAATATAGATAATACCGTTTTTTAGATGTCACATGAAGTTACAATATGTTAAAGAAAAATTGTCACCCGCATATTCAGCTTTTATTGTTATGTTTTAATACCAGTGCAAATAGTAAGACTATTTCCGCAGTTTCTTTTTACCAATTAGCGTTAACTTAAGACCCTGGTGCAATTTTTGACGACTTGTTCAATTGAATTGAATTTTAACTTATTTTAATCAAGTTATACAAAATGCAGTAAACTTACTTACAATCATTTTCAATTAGGATTTTTTAAGGAAATTTTTTCATTATATCGGTTTTGATCATGGTGAAAACTGTATCGAAAAGCACGCAAAAAGTGTCATTTCTTTTTTCTACGTACTCAATAATGCAATGTAAGTCAAAAAATAATAAAAATGCTATCGCCTAGTTTTTGACAAATAAGGAATAGATTGAAAAAAAGAAGCAGAAACCTTACATTGTTTTAATATACCTTATGTACTACGGTTTGTGAAGAAATACGTTTTTACCTTTTAAGCTCTTGCTGTAAATTCAGGTTTTTATGCAGGTTAATTTTCCATGTAAATAACTTATTGCTCATCATAATAATAATCGCTTTATAATTAGTAGGTGATTGTTAATTTTACGTAAGATTGTTCGTGTCTCAGTTTGTTGCTTAGCATTCATAAAAATAAAATAACTTGGTTATGACTTGACTTGAGGTTCTTGAACTTTACAACCAGCTAATGGGCAAAAAATGAGTCACATAACCTTGACTAATGTAATTTTATTAATAAACAATAAAATATATCTATGTTAAAAACCTCAGCTTAACTCGTAATTCTATAAACTCGTTTATGTATACATATATATTGTTAGTAGTAAAAAACAAAGTAACTCGAACGTGACTATAACCAGAAAATCATGTTAGATCTAATTAATTATATATTTTTAAAAGTCTCTGACTCTATCAGGTCTATTTGGTCTTCATAACTAAACGTTATATATAGATAAAACATAATAAGGAACAATATCAAGTTTAAATTGTACTGTAACTGAATATATCGTATGCGTTTCAACTAATTAAACAAAAAATGATTAACATTCGAGGAAAAAGGTCAAAAGTGGATTGTTATAACATACGCCAGTTGTTTGTATTTTGGTCCGAACAAAATTAAACTGTTGCCTTACAAATATTCGATGACAGACTTATGATTTATATCATTACACTATATTGAGTATCTAATTTAAAATGTATTCATAAAAAAAATACAAACTCGACTTATGGAGCACAGATAATACCGTTAATAACCGCTGAGTTAAAATGAATAATGCGAAACTTTTTCACTATAAATTCGCTATAGGTTTGGTTTTAAATCGAATTTCACCAAAATTAAAATTATGATTAAATAATTAAAGTAAGATAACATTTTTTTAATTTTTATAATGTAGGTATAAAGAACATTATCTATTTGCAAGTCTTATTCAGAGTTTATTATATTATCGGTCTGGAAATTTGTAGTAAGTGCCTACTGCTGAAAAAAGGGTCTGGTCGCGGTTCGTTCGCCGTTAATTTTTGGCAAACAAGTTGTTTAGTCGCGGTTCGTGCGATTATTATTTTTATCATAAATAATGCCTTTACCGAATAATCGTACCCGACTCTTTAATACATGCCATTTTTATAATATTTTAAAAAACGCACGACTCGCGGCCGACTCACTTGTTTTCCAAAAATTGACGACGCACGAACCGCGACCAGACTGAAAAAAGGTAGTAAAAAAACCACACATTGATATGACTAATAGTATACCGATTAACGGCCGAAACCAATATTCTACTAACCTTGCACGCCTTGTTATTCGTGTAACTATGGTTACTATTATCCATGTTTTTGCGTCGCAATAAACTATGGTAGATAGCTTTTGATATGGAAATGACAGAAAGACGTCACAAAAAACAAACCTATCAGTTTCCAATTACCAAGGTTTTAACTATAGCAGAATATTGGTTTCGGCCGTAAATCAAAGTATCAAAAGGAATATCCTTATTTTTACAGAATGCATCACCAAATAAACACTAAAACAAGCAGGTAACTAATACAAATGATTACTTGCTAACCGGCTTTCAAACAACAAAGGTTGATGACCCCGGTCGCCACTCTCATAAAAGATGTAGGTATTATGGTCTGTAAGTTTTTTACCATAGGCTTTTAGGTAGCATCCAGTTAGTTCCGTTACAATCAGTTTAAAGATAACTGTGTTTGAAATGTTCGAAGAACAAAAGTTTTGTTTACATTACACTATTTGTGTAATTAACTAGGAAGCTTTTATTCCACCCACTAATTTTAGGTGCAGAAACATGAATGAAGAAAATCTCACAAAATGGTTGAACGAAATCGGCTGAAGTTTTTCATAATCTGAGAGATATTTTTACATACGGCGCGTTCGCACGTTTGATTTTTGGTAGTCTTTTCCAAAAGTCAAATGTTAGGGAAAGTATACACTACCGATACTTATTTAAAGGCTTATATCGTAAAGGCTTACTTACGTAGTTGGTTCATCGAGGAATATGACGGGCGGGTTGTCAATGAGTTCCACTGCTATGGACAGCCGCTTCCTCTGACCCCCGGACAGCTTGTTGCAACGAGTGTTCTCACTACCATTAAGTCCCAATGTCTTTAGCACATCACTTATCTGCAAAAAAAAAAACACGGCACATTAATTAGATTAATCCAGACCTATTATGATTATGTATCAAGTTTTGAGAATTACATTCCAGTTTTGTTTTTGCGTCTACTCAAAATAACTTTATAAGTATGAACTTTTTTATTATACTATCTGACAATAACAAAATTTGTATTCAAACTTTTAAAAAATATGTATGACTAGTGGCCACCCACGACTGCTGTTCGCGTGGAAGTCGATTTCCCGTGGGAATGAGAAGTTATCCCGTGGTAAAAAGTACCCTATGTGTTATTCTGATGTTTACCTATAATACTGTAAAGTTTCATCCATATTCGTCTAGTGGTTTTTACGTGAAATAGAAACAAACATCCAACCATACATCCATACATACCTACTCACAAAATTTCACGTTTACCTATAATATTAGTAAGATAAAATATTGTTTTGGAATGAATGTCTGTAGATGACTAACGCGCTTTGTACGTTCTCTCCTATTTTCTGCACAAGTATGAAACACGTATTTTAAAATAATTGAAAAAATATTAAAATCTTTATACTTATTATGATAAAAACATAGCTAAAGTGTGTCATAACATAAATAGTTAGAGAAACATCGTGGGTAAACCGCACTAGGGCATTGTATTGGATCAATACCTATTGTTAATTCATAAAAGACTTTAGCAGTTCGATTCAATCAAAGCTTCTTGAAATATGTAATAACGCTTTAAAATATTCCATTGTAGGAGATGGCAGGTATAATAATTTGGTACAAGTTAGACTTGTTTTATTCATCATAATACCAACAAGAATGGTTGGTGTCTTTTATCTGAATCATTAATCAAGACGAACTTTTGGCCTTTAGGTATCTTATTAATTTAATCATTTACTGCATCTTGAATAATCTAGTTCTTAAATAATAAACGTATTATTAAATAGAACAGGATCGCGAAGTTTTTTGTTAAACGAGTGATTATAAACTTGTAGTTTGCTCTTATACATTTGCAGTAAGTAAGTATATTTTCTGTAGGTACTGCAAGGAGGTAGGAATAATATGACGTACCTTGATAAAAAGAACCGAAACAGTATTCAATACTAAACCTTGTATAAAACATAGTAAACATTGGTTAGCCGTGTGTTAAAGTATTGAACCCATAAAGGTCATTGACCGTGAAACCGCGTGGTTAAACTTACTGCAAGAACCTACTTCGTACCTTAACAGTGAACCACACTCCCTTGTCGACCTTGAGCAGGTATGACGCGCCGAGATGATAAATAATGTTATGATAACAACTTAATAATACAATAATATTTAACCTCATTTACTGTACTAAGCTGTGTTCGACTTCCCGTTTGTTTAGCACGTGTCATTTGCATGCTAAATAACTTTGAATTACTTATAAAAATAATAAAAAATGTAATTACAACATAAAATTAAATTCTTTAATTCAAATCATACTTAAAAATAGGTTGAAGAAAAAAGTGATCAAAATAACTGAAAAGATTCCAAATTTTGTTATTCAGTGGATTTTTCCATCGTTGATATTAAAGTCGATTGTCTGCTTTAGACTATATGCGAATAAATTAAACAAGTATTAACAGGAATAAAAAAGGCACCGACCTTCAAAAAATGACCAATGAAAACCGGCCTTCAAATAAAATATAAGAAATGTTTCTAAATATGTTAAGCTACGGTAAAATGCAGGTAATAACTAAAGAAACCATGAAGATAATTAATTGAAAAATGTGTCGTAATAAGGAAAAAATCATACATCTAGGTAAAGAAATAATAACTACGTCATTGACAATTTTCCAGTAGAACAACAGACAGACATAAATATTTACGTAACTCCATATGAATAATATATAAATATTTGATGCTGAATCAGTTCGTGTTATTTAAAACAAAACAAACCATTGCATACATGTATATTGGTGGGATATTTATTCGTACATATCAAATATTATAACATTAATATCCAGTAACATTTTTTTTAAATTTTTTATACCTTGTCTACAAAAAAAGAAGTATTATTTTGTAGACAAGGTGCAACTTGTAAAATGCTCTTGGCAGTTCGGAATAATAACGTATCTAATCAACTTTAGGTGTTTACTGAAACTGTAAGATCCCCCAGTCAAGCCGTGTAAACGTGTTTTTTGTTTTACGTAAATAATAATAATAATTATAAAAAAATAATAATTATTAAATAATAATAATTATTATTATTATTGCCTGTTATACCTAACTTGAATGTTTCCATTCAATTGTTTCATTTATTGATAAGAATAAATAATTCGCTTACAACGATACAGCATTCGTAAAGTGACGATAAAGAAAAGAGGAATTTACCGTCGCGACTTTTAAATAGATGAAAAATTATAGGTACCTACTTAATCATTATCTTGAACAAATTACGCGTTCACCTACAAACAGACTGGAATTAGGTCACCTACGTGCCGTTTATTCTGCTATTGTCACAATCTACAATTACAACTTGAAGGTTACCACAGTCTGTTTCAGTTTGTCAGTCAGCGCGTTCCCGATCTTCATGTCGGCTGCGAAGGTCATCAGCTCCAGCACCGTGAACAGCGGGTTCAGGCGGTCGTCCTGCAGGATGTAGCAGCACTTCTTCTGGTACGCGGCGAGCGTGCGCAGGGAACTGCGGTCCTCCTTGGACAGCTCGCAGAGACAGTCGCCGGCGCGGATCTTGCCTGACACACCGCCGATTCTGCGCAGTATGAAAAAGGATTGGTAAAAAAATAATAGGTAATATAAAAATAATAAATCTCCAGACTGATACACCAACTGTGTGGCCCTAAACTAAGCAAAGCTTGTACTATAGGTACCACACAATGGACTAGGGGAGAACCTAGTTACACCCAGACACGAGCCAATATCGAAAAATTTACGAAATTGGCCCGAGCCGGGGATCAAACCCGGAACCATCTGCTTAGCAGTCCGGTATATATACCGCTGCACCACAGAGGTGAAATGAATAATAATTAACTAATAAGGACAAAAAAAAAATGTCGAGCTAATTCTTTGTAAGTAAATATTACGAGTTTTGTCGCTTACTGTAGGTACAATATAGCAACTATTTATAGGCTTAAAAATTAGTCTTACCTACTAAAATTATATGCCGAGGCAACTTTTTGTTAGGCATGACAACTTATGAATAAGTAATATGGGATTAATGAATGTGTGAAAAACTTAAACAAACACTTTTTTGTCATAATTAACATTTTAAAATATTTTAATAAGGCGTCATTAAAAATCCTCCGAAAAAAATGTTTTTTTTACATTTATTTTTCAAGAACATTCATTAAAATAAAAATGTTTGTGTATAAAATAGTGACCCGCCATAGTTGTCCTTTTTAATAAGGCACTTATTCATTACATTTCCACTACCATCATCTAAAATCAATGGCTTGGTAAACAACTCCTAAATACATACAAACAGATTCCAAAGGAGACTTTGCTTAAAAAAAAATAATTACGAGAATCCCGTGATGGCGTTGAGCAGTGAGGACTTCCCCGCGCCGGACGGCCCCATGATGGCCGTCAGCTGCCCCGACCGGAACCTGCCGGACACGCCCTTCAGGATTGTCTTGGACCCTGCAATGGAAGGTTTCATTTTAGGTTTTTGACGACCTCTGTGGTGCAGCGGTATGTATACCGAACTGCTAAGCGGATGGTTCCGGGTTCGATCCCCGGGTCGGACCAATTTCGTAAAAATGGTTTTTCGATATTGGCTCGTGTCTGGGTGTAACTAGGTTCTCCCCTAGTCCATTGTGTGGTACCTATAGTACAAGCTTTGCTTAGTTTAGGGCCACAAAGTTGGTGTGTCAGTCTGGAGATTTATTTATTTATTTTATTTATTTAAACTGCTTTTTTATTTTCGGTAATAGTATATTTCAATACAAGTGTGGAAAGGCTGTCATTACAACGAGTTCCGACCAATGTCTACCCGAGCCGAGGCACAGCCGAAAGCGAGGGTTGACAGGCGAGGGGCAGGCCCCACAGTGTCTTTTGTTGAGTACGTCCCCGTCGTCTGCCCTGGACTCTCCCTACTTGGTGCGCGGTAACGCAGTGGCCAGTAGCGGTAGAGACAAAATCTCAAAGACGAAACTGTGCGGCAGTGACTTTAAATCCCAAATGGATTTAAGTATGAGAGCGGATCCCGCAACCCCCGGGAATCCCCCAAAAGGCCCTTCTCAGGGCCACCCAAAAGGCCCTTCTCAGGGCCAGCCTGAGGTGCAGGCTCAAGCGAGGTCGGCGAAGACGCCACCAGTCGCCCAGACGTCCTCGGACCTGTTTGTCAGGCCGAGCGAGATGTCGGATGGGAGTGTGTCCGACGCATCGGTGGCTAGCGATGCGTCGGACAAATGGACGCGAAAGCGCCTGAGGTCGCGCACGCGTGCGTCAGAGGGGTCCTCTGGGACATCGTCCGTCAAGGCCGTCAAGGCCAAACGCGGCCGTAGTGTCCGCGGCAGAGGCCGTACTCCGCGGGGTGCTCCGAGGACGGAGCCCCCGTCGGAAAGCGAGGAGGTCGCGCCGAGCGAGGCTTCGCGCGCGAGGTACTTGGCGGCGAGGAATACTCCTGCCGCCAAGAAAGACATGGGGAAGCTAGCGAGCATCCTTAAGAAGCAGGCGGAGGAGGAGGTGGAAGCCATTTTGGTGACCGCCAACTCCTCCAAGCTCACGAAGCCGGCTCAGGCGGCTCTCAGGGCCTCGGCGGCGTCGCTCGGCGAGATCGTCGCGGAGGCGATGAGTCGGGTGGCCTCAGAGGAGGCTAAGCGACTAGAGGCTATGGTGGAAAGCCAGAGCCTCGAAATCGCGGCGCTCCGAAAGGAGCTGGAAGGGCTCCGCCGCAAGGGGCCGGTAGCCCCTGCTCCCAGCACCGGAGGTACCTTGTCCCCGGAGATGCTGGAAGCGATCAGAGGGGTCATGCAGGAGGAGCGTGCCTTCGTGCGCTCCTGCCTGGCCGGCGTCGAGGACCGCCTCTTACCGGCGAGGGTGGTCCGGCCGCCATTGGCGGCAAGCAAGGGTCGCCCGGGGGTGGTGGCCCCGGCGGCGGGCCCGGCGCCGGTTTCCATCCCGGCGTCGGCGTCCAAAAAGAAGAGGGCGGCCAAAAAGGCGGCGGCTCCGGCCGCACCGGCCCCTGTCCCGGCGGCCCCGGTCGCGGGCCCGTCCGGTATTCAGTCGGCGGCGGTAGTGTCCTCACAGGAGGACACAATGCTGCCCTCGGCCACAGAGGCCAACGAGGGGTGGGTCACAGTGGCCCGGAAGAAGAAGGCGCCTCAGCCTCCTTCCTCCGCAACGCAGAGGGGGCCTGCCAAAAAGGCGGCCCCTACTCCGGCTCCCAAAAAGAGCCGGAAGAAGAAGAGTGCCGCCTCCAAAACGGCGGCGGTGGTCGTCACCCTCTCACCAGAGGCTGTTTCGAAGGGCGAGACCTACGAGTCGGTGTTCGTAAGAGCCCGACAAACGGTCCGCCCTTCAGAAATGGGAATAGAGAGGGTGACGTGCCGACGGACGGACTGGAGGCGCAGCCTATGCGCTGCTTCCGGTGCATGGCGCTCGGACACGCCCGGCCGTTTTGTCCGTCGCCGGTGGACAGGTCGGCCCTGTGCTTCAGGTGTGGCCAGGCCGGACATCGGCAGGCCACCTGCACAGGGGCCCCCCACTGCGCGGTATGCGCAGCTAGTGGGAGGCCGGCGGGCCATGTAATGGGAGGGGCTAAATGCAGCCCCCCCACCAAGAGGGGCAAAGAGCAGGCCACCATCCGGCCAGCAAATGCGGGTTCCCGGGTCCCCCCAGGTTCCACTGACGGTGCGATGTCCGAATAATGCCCAGTTTCGGACATCGCACAATCATGCAAGTGAACCTCAACCACTGTCAGGCGGCACAGGACCTAATGGTCCAAGTGCTAGCCGAGTGGTCGGGGGACCTTGCCGTGGTCGCCGAGCCGTTCTCGTTCCCAGCCTCCTGGCTGCGGGACACGGACGGTACGGTGGCCATCGTGCCGCGGCCTTCCACGGACTCCCCGCCCCTCTCGTTCATAGAGAGGGGCCATGGATACGTGGCCGCCGCGTGGGGGGATATCGCCCTGGTGGGCGTGTACTTCCCCCCAAAGCGTCCGGTCGTGGAGCTGGAGAACTATCTCCAGACTCTCACGGCGGCGCTTGCACGACTGGGGAGGAGCAAGGTCGCGGTCTGCGGCGACCTAAACGCCAGGTCCACGGCCTGGGGAGACCATGTCGATAGCCCCCTGGGCCGCTGTCTAGCGGCCTGGGCGGCATCGACAGGTCTGGTGCTCCTCAACAGGGGGGCAGTGCGCACGTGCGTGCGCCAAAACGGGAGCTCGGTGCCGGACGTCTCGTTCGGCACTGCAGCCCTGGCCGCGCTCGTGCGCCGGTGGGAGGTGGACCTGAGGGAGAATCTATCCGATCATAGGTACATTCGGATAGAGTTCTCCACTCAGTGTCCACCGGTGGTGGGGGGGGGAG
Organism: Emmelina monodactyla; assembly: GCA_916618145.1. Classification (NCBI taxonomy): domain Eukaryota; kingdom Metazoa; phylum Arthropoda; class Insecta; order Lepidoptera; family Pterophoridae; genus Emmelina; species Emmelina monodactyla. The sequence continues at coordinate 4,340,370 of OU745300.1, forward strand.
CGGGAAGGAAGAAGGTCCTTCCCGCGGTGGTCCCTGATGCGGTTGGACCGCATCGCGGCCACGGAGGCGGCCTTCGTCCAGGACTGGTTCGCTCCGTCGGACAGTCCGGACGTCGACGAGGCCGCCCTCCAACTGAGGGAGGCAATGACCGAGGTGTGCGACTCAAGCATGCCTCGGTCGCGACGGCCCCCGCCCAGGCGCGCGGTCTATTGGTGGTCGGCGGAACTCGCCGGCCTCCGAGACGACTGCGGCGCCGCGAGGAGGGCCTTCCAGCGGGCCCGCCGCCGCGCCAACCGCGATGCCGCCAACGAGGACCGCCTCTATGCCTCCTACGTGGAGGCCCGGCGTGTCCTCAAGGTGGCAATCCGGGAGGCCAAAAAGGCGGCGCGGCTGGAGATGCTGGAGGGGTTGGATGCCGACCCCTGGGGGAGGCCGTACCGGGCGGCGCGTAATAAGCTGCGCCCGATCGGCCCCCCCGTCGTTGAGGCCCTTCAGCCGGCGCTGCTGGAGGAGGTGGTCCGGGGTCTCTTCCCGGACCGCTCGCCGGATTTCGTGCCTCCCCGGATGGCCCCGCTCCCGCGAATGGGTCCTCCGGCCGACGCCGGGATTCCCCCGGTGTCGGAGGTGGAGTTTGCCTCGGCGGCGTTTCGCCTCCGAGGCAAGAAGACGGCGCCGGGGCCGGATGGTGTGCCGGCACGGGTGGTGGCGATAGCCACCGCCCAGATGGAAAGACGATTTCGGGACCTCTTCGACCGCTGCTTCGCGTCGGGGAGGTTCCCGAAGGTGTGGAAGGAGGGGGCGCTGTGCCTCCTCCGAAAAGCGGGTCGGCCGGAGGATTCACCCTCCGGCTATCGGCCGATCGTCCTCTTGGACGACGCGGCCAAACTCCTTGAGAGCGTGATCGCGACACGCCTCAAGGAGCACCTGGGGGGGACCGGCCCCGACTTGTCCGAGGCCCAGTACGGGTTTCGGGCGGGCCGGTCCACGGTGGATGCGCTCCTCGAGTTAAGGCGCATCACCCGGGAGGGGGCGAGAGCGGGGGGAGGGGTGTTGGCGGTGTCGTTCGACATCGCCAATGCGTTCAACTCCATCCCCCACGCCACAATATTGGAGGCGCTCCGGTATCACGGAGTGCCTCCATACCTGAGGGCCCTGCTGACGGACTACCTCCAAGGCCGGGAGGTACTGTTCGTCGGCAGGGACGGCCGCATGAGGCGGCGGCCGGTGGAGTCGGGTGTCCCGCAGGGGTCGGTCCTAGGACCACTCCTGTGGGATATCGGCTACGATTGGCTCCTCCGGGGCGCCCTCCCCGACGGCGTGGGTGTCATTTGCTATGCGGATGACACCCTCGTCACAGCGCGGGGGCGCGACTTCGGGGAGGCGGCCGACCGAGCGTCGGAGGGGGGAACCCTGGTCGCCCGTCGTATCGGGCGGCTGGGACTGAGGGTGGCGCTCCACAAGACCGAGGCCATATATTTTCATGGGCCTCGGGGGGAGCCGCCGCCTGACGCCCACGTCGTGGTGGCGGGGAGCAGGGTGGAGGTGCGGGCCCAGATAAAATATCTGGGCCTCGTAATATCGAGCAGGTGGAAGTTTACGGAGCACTTCCGCCTGCTCCAAGAGCGCCTCGTGAAGGCGGCGAGGGGCCTTAGCTGGCTCCTCCCGAATATCGGGGGTCCTGCGGTGGCATGCCGGCGTCTATATGCCGGCGTGCTGCGCAGTATGGCCCTCTACGGTGCGCCCGTGTGGGCGCACGACCTGGGGGAGTACAACCGTGCCCTGCTCCGTAAGCCCCAACGCGCCATCGCACAGCGAATGGCGCGGGCTTACGGCACGGTTGGACACGGGGCGGCATGTGCCATGGCGGGCACTCCGCCATGGTACTTCGAGGCCGAGGTGCTGGCCGCCGTCTACCACTGGACGGCGGACAAGCGGGCTCAGGGGGAGCCCGCAGCACCTGAGGAGAGGGTCGCCGTCTGGCGAAGGGCCCGCGAGGTCATGCTCCGCCGGTGGTCGGCGGAGATGGCCAACGCGGACGACGGGCGGTGGACCCTGGACGCCGTCGGTCCAGTCATTGAGGGATGGATCGACCGGAGGCATGGGTTCCTCACCTACCGTCTGGTGCAGGTCTTGTCCGGGCATGGCAGCTTCGGGCATTTCCTGTGCCGGATCCAAAGGGAGGAATCCACGGCGTGCCACCATTGTGGCGCGCCGGACGACACAGCGTGGCACACCCTGGCCGAGTGTCCGGCCTGGGATGTGCCCCGTCGTCGCCTCCAGGCGTCCGCTGGCCCGGACCTCTCGCTGCCCGGCTTGGTGTACGCCATGCTGGGCTCCGAGGCGGTCTGGGTCGCGGTGGCCTCCTTCTGCGAGGACGTCATGTCGCAGAAGGAGGCTGCGGAGCGGGTGCGTGAGAACGATCCTCTCGCGCCCCCGCACCGCAGACGTCGAAGGGGCCGGACGAGGCGCGATCGCGCCCAAGTCCAGCCTGGTGGTGGCCAGTGGGCGGGGGACGTGGGAATCCACCTGCCCGCATTGCACGGTCCACCACCGTCGACGGGTGGGAACAATCGGGCGCTCCCGGTCGTTCCCACAGGCCCCCCTTCACCGCGGGGGGGTCAAAATGGGCCCGTCGTGCAGTAGACGGGCCCATCGCCGGTGAAGTCGTGGCGTAGGGCCGACGGTCCGGGCCCCACGGCTTCACCACAAAGGCGAAGACGGAGCGCCGCGGTGTTTTAGTGGGTAGTCCCCTGGGCGACGTGTCAGTTGCCCAGGCGGGAGTCCCACACACGCCCCCCGCCACCCAGGTGGGGGGTACGGTGCGTAAACGCATTTCACCGCGCAAACAAAAAAAAAAAAAAAAAAAAAGGGTTGACAGGCGAGACGAGTTGCAATAACGGTTCCGCACGTGTAATGAACGACTATTTTTAATACAGTTGCGAAAAAATAAAGCAATTTAATAAAATATAAAATTAGGATCGTAAATGTCGAAATAACTCATTTTGAAAATGGCGCCATTTTTTCTTCACCCAATTGGTAGGCAAAGGTTACTATGCCCATACAGCCAAGTCTTCAGTAGAATTTTTTTATTGATATAAAATGAAAATGAAATTTAATGAGATAAAATGAAATGAAACCAACCACACTAATTCAATCAAATCATTAAATCTGATATCGAAACTAGTAGCTTTTTTTAGAAATATACCTACGCTACGTAGGTATATACATGAATCATAAAAACATCTTTGTTTTTTTTTTATTTTACTAAAAAAAAAATTCATGGTTGGTAAATTTTTCTTTTTAATAGACATTATTTTGACAGTTGGGAAAGACAACGCACGAGTGCGGGAAAGGTAAAAAAAAAGCACGCGTGTGTAATAGCCCACATCCCGAACGCTATACGTCCCTGCAATACGCCACTTTTTGAGCAACTGTATTAAAAAGATACTTTCTTATCTTTACGGTGCATTTGGCTAACTAAAGAGGCGGTCCCATGGTGCCTAGCACTGCGCAGCGCACAAAGTCGATTATAGCTTGCAAACACTAAACTTTAGATACTTTGTGCGTAGAATCGGGTACCGTGGATTTAATATACAGCATAGGATGGTAATTAAAAGTTAAATTAGGGTAGGAGAAAAGTAAAAATACGTATCTATATGCATATTTTTCGTAGGTTTGCCAAAGAGAAATGATAGACAGCAATGTGTAACTATAAAAAAGTGAAATTAGGAGTTGCGTCAATTGATTTATCATATTTGTGGTTTTAGTTTTTAATATAATAACCGCTAAATAAGCTATAAAATTGTTTTTTACAAGATAATGCCAAATTACTATAAATGTAACGTTCTATAAATTACGTTAAAAATAAATGTCAATTTACACGAAATTACCATTAGTATAATAAGTATTATTTAAAATCTTTTTTTTTTAATTCAAATTCAAAAGAAAACTTATACATTCTAAGTTGCAGTGTATTATCACGACGGTATTTTGACGAATTAAATAAAACAGGGCATTCTCCGAAGCGCGTTAGGACTGAATTCAGTCAGGTCATTTACCCGTTGTTTGGGCCGAGTAAAAATCAAGTTTAGCCTGCAGCCTGCAATATCACTTTAGTTGGCTTTGATATATATGTTTTACTAGTAGGCACCCGCGACTTCGTCTGCGATAAAAGTGATTTTCCCGTGGGAAGGACACTTATTGCCGCTGTAGCAAGTAGCTACATTACATCCCAGGCTGTGTCTATTCCAAAATACTTTAAAATCAGTTCAGCAGTTTTGTCGGGAAAGCGGGACATACAGACAGAAAGGCATAATTTTCACAATAAAAAGGATTATTCATATAAGTAAGTATTCTAACTTATCTTATTTCTAAGAATATCAACCTTCGTAGCACAGCGATAAGTGAGTTTAGAGACGGTCGAGTGTAATTTACCAAGTTTGACGCCCAGGGTTTGTGTAGGTGTAACTAGATTATTCTTTTGACTATTGTATGGTGCATTTAACAAGCATGTGCTTATTTAAGAACTTTTGAAGCCACAAAATTGATTATGGTAGATAGATGATTTATTTTTATACGATTAATTAACTAAGAAGAAATTAGTTTTCGTTATACAGGGTGATTGGTAATGCGATACATTCCTTCTAAGAGGTGAAAGTAGAGCTTATTTGCAGTCAATTAAGGCATAATATGCTATGTCCGAAAATTGATAATTTCTGAGATATGCAACATTTAAGATTTTTTATAAAATACCCCACTTTCGAAGTTCAAATGAATCCTTGTAGTGAAAAATTCAAAATTGAGTTTAATGTTTTGTTGTTTTATGGTAGCTTGATAACTAAAATGATATTTCAGATTCAAATTTGCTAAAATTAATCGTCCTTATTTTAGAAAAAGTCAAGAAACCAAGAACAACTTTTAAAAAAAGTTATGTCTTATGGCAATAAAAAGCGATTTTCTAAAAAAAAGTCCAAATAATGTTGCGTACAAGTTACATAAAAAACTTCCCCACTTCATTAGCTATTCAAAAAGGTACATTTGTCATACTAAAACTAAGTATTTGATTGACAACTCTACTAATAAAAGAAGTAACGCCTCTTCTTTGTGGTTACCGCGCACTTTTGCAGTGTTTTCTTTGGTTGATGTCGACGTCTTGCACAGGGATAATGCAATAACATTTAAGATCTGGCGTTAAATAAATATTTTTTTTGAAAAGCCAATCCTTCAAGTGTGTAGCTTTTGCGATTAATTAGAAAAAAAGAGTATGCTGAGTGCGGAAAAAGTTACTGCTATTAATAACTACATCTTTTTCATTAATCATTACACATCACTTGTTTTTTTTCTTTGGTCGATGTCGCCAACTCTTGTGGTGGTTGCTAGATTTCTGCGAAAAACATCTATCATTTCTTCGTCTACTTCGCCAAATTCGAGGTCTACTAGATTCACTTGTTCGGACGGATACAAGCTTCATTTTTCTGAGACGTCGATACGTCCCCTCTACACTCTAACGTTTGACTCACGTCCATTACGGAAACGCAACAAGTACTTTTTTTGCTGTAACAGCGTTGCCATTACACAATACGTAAATAAGAAGAATGTCTGAGTAATCTTCATTACAAAAGGCCCTTGCCCACAGCAACTTTTTGTAGCGATGCTGCCGTGTGTTAGCATCGATATCGTGGTTCGTATCGATTCAGTCGCGATGCGTTAGTATTGTCTTTACATCCATACAGTTGCGATAATGTAGCGCGTTGCAAATGCGACTAACATGCGTTTACTTAACGCGCAACAGCATCGCTACAAACATTCTTCGAAGGCAAGGATCTTAAATGATACCATTTCAAGAATTCCTAATGAAAATATGCAGTTAGTTTTCTTGTAATAGAGGTCTCTTTTTTCGCGCTTAACACTTTTTTTTCTATTTGACTGCAAAGGTTGCACACTTAAAGCTTTGGCTTTTTACAAAATTTATTTATTTAACGGCAGACTTTAGTGTTATTGCATTATCCCTGTGCAAAACGGCGACATCAACCAAAGAAAACACTGCAAAAGTGCGCGGTAACCACAAAGTAGAGGCGTTCTAAGAGAGAGGCTACTTCTTTTATTAGTAGAGTTGTCAATCAAATACCTACTCAGTTTTAGTATGACAAATGTACCTTTTTCAATAGCTTATGAATTGGGGAAGTTTTTTATGTAATTTGTACGCAACATTATTTGGCCTTTTTTTTAGAAAATAGCTTTTTATTACCATAAGACTTAACTTTTTTTAAAAGTTGTTCTTGGTTTCTTGACTTTTTCTAAAATAAGGACGATTAATTTTAGCAAATTTGAATCTAAAATGTAATTTTAGTTATCAAGCTACCATAAAACAACAAAACATTAAACTCAATTTTGAATTTTTCACTAAAAGGATTCATTTGAACTTCGAAAATGGTTTTTTTTTATAAAAAATCTTAAATGTTGCATATCTCAGAAATTATCAATTTTCGGACATAGCATATTATGCCTTAATTGACTGCAAATAAGCTCTTCTTTAACCTCTTAGAAGGAATGTATCGCATTACCAATCACCCTGTATATGTCCCGTGTAAGAAACATATACTGTTTTTTTTAAAGTTAACTAATACGAATGTATGTATTTACAAGAACTTTATAAAAAACTGTAAATATACATATAGATGGCTCGTAGATAAAATGCTTTTCATGGTACTTGCTTCTACAATGTAATTAACTTTAGCAGTACAATGAATCGTATACAACAATTGCAAACTACTGACCACAACAGAAGAAGATCACATTTGCATTTTCCTATATTTATTTTCTATAATTGCATAGTAAATAATGCTTGTCCGCAAATTAGATTTCTTGAAAAACTACTTAACTACGAGTACGTAAACAGAGCTTAGGGAAGTATTTATGATTTAATTATAAAGTCTTCGTCATTTTTCTATAATTAAATTTTTGTTTGTGCAGCTAGTAATGCTAATACAAATATTTATATGTATGCAACGCAAGGGTGATTTTTCTCTAAGATCGGCTAGCCTAATACGAGTATGTAAGAAAGAATCAAGAATTTTTCAACGTAAGATACCGGATTTAACTGTATCTTGTTTATTTAATATGACCTACGTTATCTCTTGAAGACAAATGTTTTAAATAAAATAAAATTGTGCATGCTATATGATGATTAAAACAAATGTTTATGTTTATACTTAATTTGTGTTTGGTAATGCAATTATACGAAGAATTACAATAAGAGATGACTTCAATAAGAAAATCTTGTTAAAGGCGATTTTTTACATTTATAAAGATCTTTATAGAATCGCAAAAACCGTTGTTTGCTTGATTTAAATTGAGACCACATAACTGTGAAACATAAGAAACAGGTCACTTTCGAAAAAGAAACGTTGCAGTAAGATACCTTCAGTTATTTTACATATGCACGTAATTTAAAAATATACTTATGGCTTCCAACCATCAAGGCCGTTTTTTTTGGTAAATTGAGCAAACAGATTATAAGTAGAGGTTGCAAAGTTGTGGTAACCAACCCTGGCCCTTTTGGGTTTTGCGAATGATAATCGATTGGCAATTTCTTCGGTAACATACAAATAAAGCCATGTTATTACGTTGTAGTTAACTAAGTGTGAAGTGGTTTGCCATAAATGTCGTTTGTCACAAATATAAAAAAAAACAAGATTCTCAACAAGTCACCTACCGGAAAGCAGGGTTTCGAAATTAACTATAACAATATTTTTAATTTTATTTACGAATCCGGAATACATTTTGCAACGGTTCTTATTTCACTCAGACAGTGGTTAAATTCCGATAAAACCTTTCATAAGAATAAAATACAGATATGAAAAAAATGCATTACAAATTGCGTGTTTCTTTGAAAACCTTCACTTGAGGTTCCATGGGTTCGATACGCTCATATTGTTGCGTCCATCCATAAATATTTGTAAAAAGACAGCACGATGTACCAATAACTTAAACCTATCTACAAGTATATATGTAATAACGATACGTACGTATTGCAATTTACACCATTTGTACCAATATTAGCGATTGGGTGTTTCTTTTGATTACCGTGAAATTACCACATATACATACATTTACGAATATGAAATATTGAGTTAGTGATAAAGTTTTTATGGCTCATCCATTTAAAAAAAAACAGCTGTGTAATGATAAATGTTTACATAAAAAAATGTTAACACTTTAATAACAAATATTTGTCAATTACTCAAAATATTAACAATTTAAAAAAATAATATTTTTACAATTGTCTGGTAGGAAGGAGTTAACTATTTAGGAAAGGTTTTTGTCAAACGGGCAGGGTTGACAATGTGTGGCATCGTGTCACAAGCAAGACGCAACCTACGGCTGACGACTGAGCTTGTCCCGCCCGTTCTTATGACTTACAATTTTGAGGTTAATATTGTAATTTAAAACATGATTGTGCACAGTATAAACTCATAAATTATGAGTCATAATATAAACCTACATACTTATGCCTACCCTACGTTGCAAGTAAAAATAGAACACATAAATAAAAGTAAGACAAAGTCAAGCAATAACATAACGTAAGTAGTAGTGCTTCATTACTCAATAAGAATCACAAAATGCCAAAATTATTGTGTAATATCAAGAAGATAAGCATATTTGTAATGATACATGTAAGAAGTAATGATTCCTTATCATTTAGTGCATTAATATCGTTTATACCTACTTATCTAGACTTATCTAGGTTTTTATACAGGGTGTAATCGTTAATTTTGCACAGCCGATTATTCCGCAACTATTACAGATATCAAAAAACTTAAAACTGATATCGAAAGTACTTGACCTAATGAGTAAAATAACATTAATAACTTTTTCAAAATAAAACGAGAAATATCCAAAAACTTTACATTAAACTCTCCCATACATTTAGTATGGGATAGTAGAGATTTTAGTTTCCTTATTTTAAGTGGAATAGTATCAACTCATTTTGCCCTTATCATTTTATAATTATGTGTGATATGTTATTGATTATTGATCATTGGGTCATATTTTTACAGTGGAATCTTAACTGGATTGAGATATCTCATCTTTGTACAAAACGATATGCTAAGACTCTTAGAACCAATTACAGACGATGAAAGAAGATCGACAATTTTTCAACAAGATGGCAGGTGCTACATAATACAAATGTTGTAATGAATTTCTTACGAAACAATTTTCTAATTTCTAAATCAAAGTCGCTAATTGAATCTGTTTGTATGTTTGTCTGCTAACTCCTCCTAAACCACACAACGGATTTAAATGTGGTTTTCGCCATCTTTTAGGGTATTTATTTATTTAAATTTGTAAAAAAGAACGTTTTAAAAGAAGTTTTTTTAAGTTAGCAAAAATGCAAGGGTTTGCGATCAAGTCGGCCAAAATTACACCATTGCGAAGCGTGGGCGGGTCGCTATTAGCTAATAATAGTGCAACCCCTTGGCCTGCCAGATCACCGGATGTCTCGCGTTGTGATTTCTTCCTGTTGGGATTTGTCAAAGACCACGTGTACCTACGCTGAGCGAGTACATAGCCTAGAAGAGTTACAGAATCGTGTACTGTTTAAATTAAGTTCAATTAGAAACTGTAAATAAAGCTCAATGAGTATTGCACAACAAGGACGTCACTTCGAATACAAAATATTGTACTTACTAAGAAATGTATGGGAGAGTTTCATGTAAAGTTTTTGGATTTTTCTCTCGTTTTTTTTTGAAAAAGTTATAAGTGTTATTTTATTCATTAGGTCAAGTACTTTCGATATCAGTTTAAAGTTTTTTGATATCTGTAATAGTTACGGAATAATCGCCTGTGCACACTTAACGAATACACCCTGTATACCTACCCGCTTAATATCAACACTCTGCTGGTGTGTCACAGATGGTCATAGTAAGTATTCGCTTATGGTTTTAAATTTATGTATATGTCTAATTAGTTTATTTTATAAAATATCTAGTAAGTATCATTGGGTAGGAAATCAGTTTTATTTCATCGTGAGAATTAGGTACGGAGAAACGTGGGAAACAATTTCAATTCGATTACAATAGGGTGCAGAGTACAATAATAGTTAAATATTTAATTGTGTCACAGTTCATTAAGTACCTGCAATATAAGTAATATGCGTACTGTGGAGTAATTGAAGTGAAGAAACCCATTGAGCGGTTAAAATTGTGACAGAATGATCACAAAAGTATAGGAAGCTTAATATTTTGAGATTATAAGAATATTATATTCTACTTACTTATATAGGTATTAAAACTAAATCGACAGGTATGGCCACGAGCATATAGGGACCTCTATAAATTATTTTAAAAAACTCTAATGCATTACCGAAAGAGGTCTTGACTTTAAAAATGTTACTTTTATTTACTTTAAAAATTAACCACATAAGATATGACGTATGCTTTAGACTCTAAACTCTCTAAAGTTTAGAGAGTATGAAATAATTGGTAGATATTAAAACATTTATTGCCATCACTCTTTGCCCGCCTCTAAGTGAGAGAGACAACTGGACGTCGTTAATTGAAAAGGATCCAATCCACAACAACCTAGTTATACATTTTTTTAGTTTTAAAATGTAATTCTTCTTTTATTTTTAACTTTAGCGCATAAACTTTAATGATTAATGATTAAAGTTTATGGGCTAAAGTTAAAAATAAAAGAAGAATTACATTTTGAACTAAAAAAAGTTGTATTTCTCAAAACTAGGTTGTTGTGGATTGGATCCTTCTCAATTAACGACGTCCAACTGAGGTTTGGACTGGTTATGTCCGTGTAAATTGAACAAAATCGTGTCTTATTTTTGACATTTACAAAAAAAGGCATAGAGGAGCATTCATTTCATCTGTTTAGTTAAGAATGGCTAAAATTTCTGTATGAACGAAATATTGCTGCAAACCCCAGTAAGAGGGTTTCCAAATAAAAGTCTAGCATATATCCTGTACCTACATTCCCCAAACCTAGAATTCCAGGAGTACCTAAAGGTAAAGTTTACAACAGTAAAGCCAAGGTAGACATAATACAATATCGATTTCTATTACTTTTAGGTTTTGTTCTAGTCACCTAAATCAGGATAGTCATATCTGTTTTTAAACAAGGTATTTCATTTTGTAGTTAAAATATACAAAGAATACCTACTAGTTTACATAAAACAACTAACCTACATAGCAAAAGGCTTACGCACCAACTAGGTAAATTAATGATGTCCTTATTTGGTCATAAACCAGATTTTTCTAGTTTTATGCCAGTTTCATGAGGCGAGTGTACAAATAATTGGCATGCTGTCCACTTCCTCAAGATAAATGTAGTTTAACCTTTAAAATTGCACGTAAGTATTTACAATAACTTTTTAATATTATACCAGGCTTTCAAAACAGACCATGTTTTCTTGTGTAAATAGTAAAGTTTATAGCGATTTTCGGTGGACGAGTCCCTTCCCTACATGACCCAAACTGCGAGAAGAAAACATCAGCAAGGGTATATAGCAAGAACATAAAAATATTTAAAAAACGCGGTATATTACTTAACTATTTTGTAATAAGCTATAAGTATAATAATATGTCGCTGGTAATTTCTATAATCCCCCATTCTACAAACTGCCTAGTACGTTTACACATCGTCTTGTTTAATTGTAACGTTCGATTCGGTTGAAATTGTAGAATGACTGTCATGAATAAAAATGGAAAACAAATAACCATGAAAAGTTGACTTAGTCACGATTCTGTAGCGAGCGTAGTGCGGAAGCACCCAGCGTAGCGCTATTCAGTAAGATAAGTACTTAATGGTTTTGTGCTGCAGAAAAGTCTTAAAATCAGTGAAAACTCTACGTGAGCAAAGAGTGAATCTTTCTCTTAGAAATTGAATCCAACTAAATAATCAAATGCATTAGGATATGTACGAGCATTTTCATATCCTAAAAGAAACGGTATTGCGTTACCTATACTTTCTTTTTTTTTTCAAAAATGGAATCGAATTCCTTTGTATTTATATACTTAGATTTACATGTTATGTTTGTTTAATTTTATGTTTTTGTCTCTCCTTTTGTTGTATGTGTTATAACTGTATGTAAATACATTAAATGTTAAATAATAATAATCGAAATCTACAATTGTTATCCTACGTCTATCTACATACGAGAATTTCTGGCAAGAAGATTTTTTTATTAAGAAAACAAGTTAATAAGCAAGTCCAACACGTACTTTACTGTTTTTTTTTGAAATAAATAAAAATACCACTATACATTTTTTGTGTTAAACAAACTCATTTTTATGATAATCTTAAAACAGGGAAGTCAATTAAAGAAGTTTTATTATAATTGCTTACTTTATTTTATTTATTCAGCTGGGCACTGTAAATACGTTAAGAAATGCCAAGTTCTTTTTCAGTACTTATTTTACGAACCTTTTCATAATTAAAACTTTTTTTGTCTTCAGTTTTTTTTTTGTGTAATAACTTTATTGGCCGGTTTGTCGACTTTTGTAAGGTTTACCTAAAGAGGGTACTGTAGAGGTTTTTCGTTTCTACAATCATTATTTATTTATTGCTCCTCTCGGTATTTTGAGGTAAACATATTTTTCCGTTCAATTTATCGGACAAAGATTCGTTTTAAAACAAGCAGCTTTTTAAACGGAATATGGGAAAAAACTCGAAAATTGGATATAAAACTAAACATTTAAGTAAACAAGAACTGATGCTAAGTGAACGTTTGATTACTTTTGATATTGATGAGTCAAGTTCAAGTTCTGGCTTTGAACTTCAGAATGGTGTGAACAGCCCCTTACACAAAACTGATCTTCAAATTTATCATTTGTTTGTTCAAAACTGGGTCTTATTACGTGGGTTTAGAGTTCAATGCAACTCAATAGGTAGGCATTAACTACCAATAAAAAAATTATGACGTTTGTATATCTCTATATCCTTTCAATTTTGTCTCAAGTCTCTTGAATTATAATTAATTTAAATACACACATAAATATAATGACAATACAGAATAGAAATACAGTTTTTTGAGGCTTCTTAATAGAAAGCTTGTCTGATTGCGGAAGAAGTCATAAACATTCTTCTGAATTAAGATTTTTAGAACTTTGTGGAAGTCCTTTTTATAAGATATTCTTGGATATTATTTTTCTAATCCACGTTGGTTTGAAGAATTCTTGTAAACAGAAAATGCATAAATTAAATAAATATATAGCACTTTAGTATCAAACAAATATTTGCTTAATGTAAAATATATATATGAGTATTTAAACCAGACAGACAGATCTATATCTAGTTATGTTAATAAAATAAAATTCAAATGCTAATTCGCATGGAAGATTTTGTTATTACTTACTTATAGTTTTTTCGTAGATTTTACTGGATAGAGTTAGCAGCGCTACTAACATTACTTCGTATGGCTTAATAGGTTTTTTATTTTATTTTGATGATACTCTTTTATTTATTTATTCAAAGTACAAATAAATTGATCGTCTAGGGTATGTCTTGCTCCCGTAAAGTACATTCCAACATCAAATTCATAAAATAATATTGAAGGACACACTGTTATATATTACCGCAAATTTATAAATGAAGACAGTAGGCATAAAGTTCATTTTGAACTTTCAGACTGGTTCCCCACCGGTTCTTCGAACGCGGTCATGAGGTGTGGCAAAGTTTCCTTAAACTTGACCCAAACCAATGCACCGTGGCGTTGACACTGCGCAGCGAAATTACAACATTAAAACTCTGTAACCCAAGGGCGTAGCCAGGATTGCATACAGCGTGGTTTTCTAGACGACTCATGTGTTAAGGCGGTCATTTTTTTTTTTAATCTATTTTTTTTTTAATTTAAATGATCAGTACATATAACCTTCTTTTTTTTCTTTTAAATACTTGACAGTCAATCTACGAGCCTTCAAGCCTGCTAGTTTCTTAGGACTCATAAGCGTCGCAAGCCATAACAATCGCTAGAAATTCAGATAGAGACAGAACCAGTAAACGAACGCACATATGAGGGGAAGGGGCGTGTGCTACTAGTACCTCACTACGCTCATGGGTAGCCTGAAGGAACAGGTAATATAAAGTAAAATGAGGAATATCGGCTTGAAAATAGCTGAGAGTAATAAGTATTTGGGAAACAAGAGTTCTTCTAGGTATATGATGAAGATGCATAAATTATTTGAATGTACTCGAAATCGTTCAGAACACAAGCGTCAACAACAGGTGCTGGACAGTCTTCTGACGTATCGGAAATATCTTAGAACTGTGATTTAAGGGTAAATATAAAATCCGCCTGCTGTGTAAATGTAATATAGTACCTGACGAGTGTGTAGATAAATAACCTAATTTTTTCCTTTTCACATACTTGTTAAACTTGTATCATAAAGTCTTAAGTTGTGCTCAAATGTGTCCCGTTGTTTGCTATCACACTCAATATTAACACATACAGTGACACACTAACCTTCAGACAGCTGCTTGCCGGGTCATCTGATACCGACTCGGTTATTCTATTTTACAACGGCTTCCTCTAACTGTTAATAGAGTTTGTGTATTAACTGGTTTTAACTGAGAATATAGGATACACCTAATATAGGAGGATAGTGCCTTCATAACTGAAATCTTGACTTGATCAACCAAGTGTTTTAAATGTGAAAAATACGACTATTTATGAGGTAGATGTTGATATATAGGTAGTGTGGCAATTTTGATTTCTCAAAACTCTACTATTAGGAACTTACAATAAAACCGGTGAAGTGTAAGCAGTCTTGACTCCTGCGTAATCTTAGGTCACGTTAACTTTAGCTATTTTTCTTTACTTAACATACCTAAAGCTAATTACCCAGTTGGTTACGTTTTCCTACTTATAACTAACTTTTGAACCGAAAACATAGATCACTATTGCAATATGTGATTTACCTGTTCAAATATTAGTTTTCTGACACAAATAGTTCCTTCTTCACCTAAAAGTAGGTAGGTGTTTTTTATTCCATGAGATCATAGATTGTCTTGATTTTTATTGTTGATTTGATCACGTATTCTTAAGAAAAATCATATAAACAAATTAATAACCGTGTAAATCGTTTTACTTTGGTGCTTCTACGTTTTTTTTATCTCCAATCTTAGATACAAATAAAAAAGGAAGGTGCATATAATATAATAAAAATATATTTATTTGGTTCACTTCAGTGCACACATTTAGATAGCTCATATGGCATAGGTACTTTTTTTCGAATGATAATATTTTGCCAGTTCCAATTCAAATACTTTCAATTATTTTTCTCCAAAATCTATGAAAGGATATTAGAAAGTTTAATCAGTTGACATTGAAATTAAAAAAAATACACTTAGTTAACCTTGATCGTATACCTATTAAAATAATTAAAAACCAGTTTTCTATCCATCCCGCGGTTTTACCGAACATAGTGATATTTCCCGAGATCCTTTTCCTCAGTACCTATTTAGGTATCCGTAAAGCGTCATCACAGTCTATAGGTTGTATCTTAATAAAAGAACTTTCATTAATAGGCCATAAAAGTAACTGTTTTTTTTTGGATAAAATACAAATATGTTTAGTTTTAGTATTGTCGTTACTTCCATAAAAAAGCTAGGAACACTTGATGGTGCGTGAAAAAAACTAGACGGCAATATAACTTTGTTGTTTAGGTATAAATGTGATGAAATGTTACATTTTCCTATGTATTCATTAGTTCATTAGGTATTATTTATAATCCTGTATATATTCTTAGTAATTAAATTTATTTCCTCTATTAAAACAATCCGAGTTAATTAATTTGCACCTATAACTTGATGGCGTTGAAAGGAAAAAAATAGGTCTTATATGAAAAAGCACAACTTTTCACACTCAAAGTTTGAACACTTACTTAGTTGCATCTAGTTAATGAAGCTTCTTGTTTGACAGTTTATGACACAAAAAAGGCGGTCAAGTGTATGTCAAAATTGCGAGATTTACCTCCACTATCTCATAGTACTAGTAAGTAGGTAAATATTTGTATACATTTGTGAACATAATTAATATTTTGGATGCACGACTCGTGTCCCTACCGCGGTAGTCCTACCATTCCTGTTAGTCCTACCACCCGCAAAAAACCATGACTCGTGTCCCTACCACGCGGTAGTCCTACCACGCAAGGTCTAAAAGCATGACTCGTAGCCCCACCGTGTTACTTTTTTTAATACGTATTAACAAAGTTTAGTAAGAATTTAATTGAACATGTAAAATTTTCATCTGTTCAAAACTAGTAGCAGTCAAAAAAACTTAGATTTTTTTTATAGAAGTTAATATTTTAACAATAAAATAATTTGGGTATAAATAATTATTAAAATACCAGGCCGTCATACATGTAGAGGAGTTAGTTAGTAACACTGTGTTTGTCTTTCAGGGGCAGGGCTGCCATTTGTACATTTTTGTTGCAAATTTTGTATGAGTACAATAGCTACACTGAAATAGAAATGCAGACTTCCTCGAATTCTTTTAAAATCTTTCAAAGGAATTCATTCCCTTGGTTTAGTAGTCTATTTTTACTTCTAACTTCTTTGCATTATTTGTGGGTTTTCTAATTTAAATATTGTAAAGTAATATACCTTTGGCCTTATGCAATATTTTTCACTCTTTCACCTTGCAACCCTGTTCAAAGCAGTATTTTCAAAGAATAAAAATGAATGATTAAAAATGCGTCTTCATACTAGGATATCATAAAATAAGGGAGGGTTTGCAATGAAACTAATGTTTGGTACAGTATTATGCCCGTAGCACACGGGTTGCGATTCTGTTGAGGTGCCGCGTAGCTTTCGCACGTGTTTGTCGAAGTCGTCAAAAATAAAATGCGAAACCGCATTTTTTAATAACATGGACGTTGATTTTACAGAAAAAATAATTAAAGTGGTTATAAATAGCCCTATTCTTAGGGACATAGGGACACGACCCTCTAAGATATGTTATAAACCTAAAGATATTCAAACAACAAAGACCACGTTTCGATTTCATTTTATTTTTGATAGATAAAATAGACCTGACAGCTATCTTTTGATTCTTTAAAAATAGCCTCTCTGTTACCTCTTCCGCACCTATAGGATACCTACATTTAAGACTTTCTTTAAAGAATATTTTTTTCAATAATTGATAGAAAAGGCGGTAAGGTGCTCGTGTTCCAGGGGTACCAGTATTACCGAAAAAAATGCACTTATATAAGTTATATACAGTGAAAATGAGACTGCATTGAAATAAACATTGGAATTATAAAATTATTAAATTCATTATTTTTTCAAAGGCATACACAACGAATAGCTTTAAGTGTAAAAATAACAAAGTAGTATTGAAAAACTTAAAGAAAAAATTTAACGTGGCTTTTTCTAATTTGTGTAGTAATTGGGTAAGTACAACTTTAATCGTACCGTGTAATCAGAGCATTATCTGATATTTGATTAAAAATGTCAAATCTGTGTCACTACTCATTCATTTGAGATTTTGTATAAGCTGCCAGGCCGAACCAAAAACTAGGAATATCGGTTTTATTTTTATTTTTTTCAGTACCGGTACTGCTATATACCGATTAACGTTAAGTAAAAATATTTTTTTCTTACCTCAAAAATAGCTTGTGGTGTTTTAGAAACACGTCAAAACTGACGTTTGACTGTGGTTTGAATTGAATTGTGTGAATTACGGCTTTGTTTCAATTCATGCATTCAAATAATTTATTTGTATTTATTTACCGATATTTGCGTCTTAGAGTACTTTAGTATCGGTACTTTATTTCAGTAGAAACGCACTGGCAGCATACTATATTTTATAAAGGCACTTCATCAAACTTGACAGCTTTGACATCCTAAAATATAAAAACATATTTCTCTCACTCTAACGGGCTGTCTCAATTATTTGTCTCCTTGGCAGCTATGATCGCCTAGTAGTTTTTTGATAAAAATAAAATACGTTTAATTAGTTAGGCTACACACGCCCGACGTCTAGATTTTCATCAAAGAATTTTGCCATTTCTATACTTAATTGATTCTCTTTTTTAAAGATCTTGTATAAATAAGGCAAAGTTATGATATTTATATAGGACGCGTGTGAATTGTTACATTTATTAGTTCTTTCCATTTTACTTTCCAAGCTTATCCTAGATATGATGACGAACAATTTTTTGGCTTAAATTTTCTAAAAAATAAGGTCATCATATTTATGTAATAAGTACTTACGTAAATAAAATATTTTCTATTAATGAGCAGGGTCTTTACTTAATAGACTTATATTAACTTAAAAAAAAAGTTTTACGATGGCTATATGCACTGCACTAATAGTTTGCATGATATTGGAAGATTGCATGTTTGCGCATTGCCTTTAAACTTACTTAACATCTTTAAAACTTATGATATACTAGTTTGTTTCATCACATGCACATGAGTAACGTAAGAAAAACTCTCTCAATAAAGGTCGTTGAATTGTTATTATAGATTAACTCTTTCGTGAATCTGAGAGCCTAGTAGTTTTTTGTCGAGAAAATATAAATACCCACTACAAAATTAAGTGAATCAAAAATAATACTTGTTAAATACCTATAAGAAAAAAAGGCATTTTTTTTCCCTTAACATTTATTCACGGATTAAAATTAGAAAGGTTTAATTAGCTAATTACACTCCAATAGTTAATACGGTGGGTCTACCAGACATAGGTATATTTTATTTATTTACACGTCTGATAGCCCAACCGAGCGGTGGGACCACGAGTCGTAGAAATTGCATCGCTAGTCCTACTGGTAGGTCAAATAGTAGGGACACGAGACATGCACCATATTTTGAGGCTTGGTATATTTAGACGCAGTCCGGGTGAGACTTGCCCACCTCAGTAACGTCTTATGCCCAGGAGATTAGGTCAATCAACTCTCAATTCTGACCTAGGCAAGATTGGCCCAATCTGTCAATCCATAACTATCTATGGTATGGTGCGGTCATGTTATTGGGAATTGTAAAATTGACCTTTTCAAATATGTAAATTTCTTTGAATTCTGATGCAAAAAGTTTATTTTTGTCCTGCTATATTAACTTTAACATATTTATGCATATCATACAATGTGACAGACGCACATATATCGCAGAAGAACAGCTACTTTATACTTAAAATGAGAATATCTACCAACTGTTTTCTTTTCATATAAATACTTAATTAATATAAAATTGATATCCCTAAATTAATACTTAATCAAATTCAATCAACCTTTTTATGATTTTCAGTATAAAAATGAAAAAAAAACGTGAATTCTGCTTAATAGGTCCATGTCTAATTGGGTACCTACTTTCTCTTAGTTATTTTGCCATCGAGGATAATTAGTGTGTAACTAAACAAATGATGTTAAATATTAGAAAATATGTTAGTAGGTTTGTAAATAGCAGCTAACGTACTCATTCAATGTGATTAGTGTGTGTGTGTCTGTATGTGCACACCAATCGCAATATTTTAAGATAACAAAGGTCGCTCACTACAACGACTTATGACATAGTTTTATTTGATCATACATAACCTATCGATATAAAATAGTTCGTAGATAAAGATAATATTTACTTATAGACACAAATAGCATTAACATTGTTGGTGGCGAGTAAATGCAACACACAAAAATATCAAATAATATGGTTCGTTCGTTCTATAGAATTGACGTTGCATACATATAGGTACTTAAATTGTTAAATAAATAATAATGTTGATAAGTATGATATCTATGTGCTATGTCATAACAAGACCGATACTTTGGTTATCAAAAAATATCGTGCAATTGTATTTGATTGCCACACCATCGAAATGGATACATAATAGTATATTATGATACAAGTGTGCAAAGTTGTTCATTGCACACGAGGCTGAGGGTTCAACTTCTTTTTTGCACGCGCCATCCAGCCGCCGTACAGCCTATTTCAAAATATACTTTTTGAGATAAAATACAATTATTTTGTAACAAATTATTGTTTATTATCAATAATTTGATTATAATAAATGTTTATTTTTCTAATGTGGACACATTTATTTTATTCTAAATATCAGTGGCATAAAACCTCTTTTGTTGTGATTACTAGCTATGCTCTGATTACTAGCATATAATTTGCAGAAAGGCACTACCTTAACTTTGTAGGGATCGTAATATTATGCACTAGTGTGTTATGGGTCGGTTTAAGGCCCTCAAAACGGTGTTTTAAGGCATACTTTCTGAGCAAATGTGTTAAAAAATAATAAATTAATTACTTTGTTAAAACTTAAAATAATATGGTATCTGCACAGCATTATACCGGGTGTCCAGGAAACAATGGATAAGCTCTAAAGGGCTAATAGTAGAACTAAAGGCAAGCCTAAAAAATAATTGATAAAAAGTATAACCCTTCTTACACTGCTAGAAATATGGCGCTTTAAAAAAAAACTTCATATTTTTTTGACTGTGTTCATATTTTTACTCGTAACGAGGTCAAATCACTTAATAACATCATTATTTTTGTGCTAAAATAATTAATATTAACCGCATCAGTGAATAACTATCAAATAAAATAGCTAACTAAAGTATTTTTCTCAAAAAATAATGTTAAACTTTTGATTTGTGTAAAATTTCTGAAGAAATATTTTTGATGCGCAACTTTGAACAGCTCTGGTGTAAAAAAAATATATGAAAGTAACAGTGACCAATGATATCAAAATATTCCTGGTTTAATAACGTTTTTAAAAAGATGTAATATGTCGTTATTGTAATGAAAAAAGATTGAACTAATGGTATTAGTGTGTAAAATGGGATAATTATTTAGTTCTAGCAAAATTATAAAAATACAATAAAACTAAAGAAATATGATTTTCAATTGACATTAATTGCAAACCCATTGGAATAATTTAGAGTAACTGTTCAAATTGTCTGTCCCCATCCTGATGCAGACCCTGCATCTACGAATAAAGGATCTTCAAAGAAATCAACTTAACAGGAGAAAGTGATCCAAATTTTCTTCATAATGACTTACCCAATTTATTGATAGACGTGTCCGAAGAGCTTCGCGACACGTCTAGCACACTATGCTGTTGCATTATGTGCATACTTGACGAAACCTACCCTAACAGGTAGGTAGGCCGCCTAAACCTAAACGCTTTAGACTTTTTACTGGGGGTATTTTAAGGAAGAGTTTTACCGGCAACCAGTAACTTCATTAGAGATTACGAGCTCGTGTTCAGGCCGCTGCAATCAATGATCGACGACACGCGCGATTTTTTTGAAGATCCTTTATTTGTAGTTGTAGGGCCTGCATCAGGATGGGGACAGACAATTTGAACAGTTGCTCTCAATTATTCTAATGTTTTTGCAATTAATATCAGTTGAAAATCATATTTCTTTAGTTTTATTGTATTTTTATAATTTTGCTAGAACTAAATAATTATCCCATTTTACACACTAATACCATTAGTTCAATCTTTTTTCATTACAATAACGACATATTACATCTTTTTAAAAACGTTATTAAATCAGGAATATTTTGAAATCATTGGTCACTGTTACTTTCATATAATTTTTTTACACCAGAGCTGTTCAAAGTTGCGCATCAAAAATATTTCTTCAGAAATTTTACACAAATCAAAAGTTTAACATTATTTTTTGAGAAAAATACTTTAGTTAGCTATTTTATTTGATAGTTATTCACTAATGCGGTTAATATTAATTATTTTAGCACAAAAATAATGATGTTATTAAGTGATTTGACCTCGTTACGAGAAAATATATGAACACAGTCAAAAAAATATGAAGTTTTTTTTAAAGCGCCATATTTCTAGCAGTGCAAGGGTTATACTTTTTATCAATTATTTTTTAGGCTTGCCTTTAGTTCTACTATTAGCCCTTCAGAGCTTATCCATTGTTTCCTGGACACCCTATATATGTTACGGCTAATACCCGAAGTGCGGCTACACCTAGTTTTAGCCGGTTAGAAGTGCTTTTTATATGGAAAACTGTAAAAAAAAAATTAAACCTATGTATATAAAAACTGGCTGCAATCATGAGTCGACGGAGTCCCGCGGGACTCCTTTTTCTGGGTGGTATCAAAAAAGTAACCTAACTAACCTAACCTATTGATGTTCTAACCGGCTAAAACTAGGTGTAGCCGCACTTCGGGTATTAGCCGTAACATATATACGGAGAAGCTAGTCACTTATTTATTTATTAAAAAATCTAATTGTACATCACAGGTAGTATTAGGCGACCTCATTGTTTAGAAGCGATTTTCCCATACAAGCTTATTTTTAGTTGGTTGGTTGAATGTAGGATAAAATCATTAAGTTGTGTATAAAAATATAAAAGGATTTTAAAGCTCAATTGTTTTTTCTAGATATTTAAAATTAGGTTCGGCTGGGCTATTTATGATATTGGCAATACAATGGGAATCGGTACCGCTTTTTTTGATAATTCCATATATTTTATGAAAGTCCTTGCTCAATAGATTGATATACAATTTAATTATATGATAAACATTATTTGTACATAGAAGACGGTTTTTCTAATTTCTATCAGTAAAAAATTTAAATCTAGGTATTACGATTTAGTAACACTGTTGCCCAGTGGATTAAGTGTTCCTACGTCAAGCTATCGTGAGAACACTTCTTTACCCATCAAATACTTAATGTGCACTTGTAACCAATGATTAGTTTTCCTACAAGTGCAATTCTGCATTTAACCACTAAGTACTACACTGATGGGTTCTAATTAAACCTATTGTTTAGTGGAACAACAATAGTTTACAAAGCTCATGACGCTAGTTTGTGAAACAATTCTGTTGAGATCACGCAATGTTTACCTCGATAAAAGTAGGTACTTTATTATTTTAAGCTTTATAAATTTTAAGTTAATTTGTCATCAAGGTATATTTGAAAAATGAAGGAAGGTACAAAATTCGTTTTAGTAAGGTTCATAGAACTTAAAAAATCTTCAAAATAGATCTTAAGTTGAGTAAAATTCAAGGAAATAATAACAAATAATAAAGATACCATTGAGGATATAGGTAAATATCTTAATTATAAAATAGCTAATAGTAAAGTCATACTAATTACCTAATTAAATTCAGTTACAAACCAGTAATCATTCCTGTTCATAAAGCGTTAACATTGTTATATGCTTTGGATAATTAATAAGGGACATAAAAATGTATGCTGAATTAAAGTAAATTTATATTTTTGTTATTTATAAGCAAATACACGTACTAAGTACCCGGAAAGTTTTTTGGTGCAAAAAATAAAAGCGAATATCCTCCTAAAAAAAGAAGTATTCGTATAAAAATGATAATTGTTAAACGAATTTCAAATTTAATTTGAACATTTTATATGCTTAAGTTTAGCTCTCAGTTCCATTGATGCGGACTCAGATACATTGTGGCCTTAATGCATTTTTTCATACTTTTAACCTTAATTTAATATTCTGCTCTAGAATAAGCCCATTTTTTTACTTCCTTCTATGTGCCCTTGTAATGAAAACCTGTTAATGTATAAATTAAAACACACCGGTACGAGTAAGTCTATAATTACAAGCCGGCTAGATGAGTTTTCCAGTCGAGTAGTAACGCATCGTAATACTGACTTTAAAGAAATCCCTATATGTAGGTAACAGATTGATGATACCTACATATTGAAATCTGTTATATGTTTAAAAAGCGAATTTACTTTATATCCTAAAAAAGTATAACATCCATATAATAAACTAGTGGCCGCTCGCGACTCCGTTCGCGTAGGAGTTGGTTTCCCGTGGGAATGCGAAGTTTTCCCGCGGTAAAAAGTTCCTCAAGGATGAATATTTTTCCCCGTTTTTTTCACATTTTCCATTATTTCTTCGCTCCTTATAGTTGCAGCGTGATGTAAGATAGCCTAAAGCCTGCCTCGATAAATGGTCTATCCAATACAAAAAGGATTTTTAAATTCGAACCAGTAGTTCCTGGGATTAGCGCGTTCAAACAAACAAACAAACAAACAAACAAACAAACAAACAAACTCTTCAGCTTTATAATATTAGTATAGATATACAGCGTGTCCCAAAAGGTTACGTAGCTGGGAAGGGGGGTGGTAGGGGTGGTCACAAGGGTCACCAGAAAAATAATAAAAAAAATCCCCTCTGGATATTTCGATAAAAAAAATCATTTTTTAAAAAACTAAAAATTTTACACCTTGTTACCCTATTTTGCTTACTGTACCTACAGATATTGCTGTATTCGAAAAAAAAACCTGTTATGTAATCGTTAATAACCCTTTATCAAATTGAAATAAAAAAAACTATACATATCTAACCAAGTTTTAAAGAAAATTAAGTTCTTGTCCAGTCAAGGACTTAGTAATTACGACTTCACTCGACTTCCTCCAAGCGTACTGAAAAAAAAACGTACTACGCAACTCCGGCGAGTATCTTAAAAAAATAGGTAATTTTATTGCAATTCCAAAATGGTATAACACTTATTTGAAAAATTCAAACTAGGACATTTAAAAATATTATTCGGGAACAATACTCCTGCAAAAATTAAAATATCAAAAAACAATAGTCTCAAATTCGTACGCAATTACATTTTTAAATGTCTATTCTGTTGCTTTGATGTTACTGCCCGGTATAATTCTCAAGATTGGAGTACAGACATACCTCAAACATTCGAATAAGGCTAGATTAAGTTTTTACATATGCCAGGGAAAATAATCTTTACTGCATTTACTCAAGTAAACGAAAGATGTAAAGGATCAAGCTTCACCTTGTCTGGTCTGTACAAAAGCAAAGGTTGATAGATTTGATTAGCTTATCTAACTGTTCTCTTACCTAAAAGTGGCTTATTAACTAATACTTTCAGCTCATCCCTAAAATAGTTTTGGTAATATTCATCATAATTTCAGTATAGGCCATAGACATCTATTACCCTGTAGGTACAGTCTAAGACTAGGTAAGCTGTGATAACAAATAAAAATAAATCCTTTTTCCGTACAAAAAAAGTTCGGTTAGTTAGTTTCAAAACGGCCACAGCTTACTCGACATTACAGTTGCGGTTTTAAATGAAACTCGAAAGAAAACAAAATTATAATTTATTATTTTAATAAACTCAAGTCAACCAAGTCCTAGATGGGTTTTTCATAAACTTTTTATTTTTTTATTAAACGAGCAAACGAGCATGCGAGGCACCTGATGGTAAGTGATCACCGCCGCCCATAACTACCCGCAACACTGTGGGTGTTGGGGGTGTGTTGCTGACCTTTAAGGTGGGAATACACTCTCGACTTGAAGAGCCCCATGTTGTAGGTAGCCAGAAATACCGCTGCAGGAAGTTCATTCCACATCTGCGTAGTGCGCGGCAAAAAATTCCGCGTGACACGCACGGTGGTACGCACAAATGGTAGCCTAGACTGTACTTGAATGTTTGAAGTATGTTTGTACTCCAATCTTGAGAATTATACCGGGCAGTAACATCAAAGCAACAGAATAGAAATTTAAAAATGTAATTGCGTACGAATTTGAGACTATTGTTTTTTGATATTTTAATTTTTGCAGGAGTATTGTTCCCGAAAAATATTTTTAAATGTCCTAGTTTGAATTTTTCAAATAAGTGTTATACCATTTTGGAATTGCAATAAAATTGCCTATTTTTTTAAGTTACTCGCCGGAGTTGCGTAGTACGTTTTTTTTTCAGTACGCTTGGAGGAAGTTGAGTGAAGTCGTAATGACTAAGTCCTTGACTGGACAAGAACTTAATTTTCTTTAAAACTTGGTTAGATATGTATAGTTTTTTTTATTTCAATTTGATAAAGGGTTATTGACGATTACATAACAGGTTTTTTTTTCAAATACAGCAATATCTGTAGGTACAGTAAGCAAAATAGGGTAACAAGGTGAAAAATTTTTAGTTTTTTAAAAAATGTTTTTTTTTTTTTGAAATATCCAGAGGGGAATTTTTTTATTATTTTTCTGGTGACCCTTGTGACCACCCCTACCACCCCCCTTCCCAGCTACGTAACCTTTTGGGACACCCTGTATACCTAAGGTAAACTATGAGCTTATGATACTCTAGTGGAATTATTAAGATATTCTTATTTTAACGATTCATAAGCCTTATAGTAGATGGAAATAATGCTTTCATACATTCGTCGCGTTGCTCTGAAAACATACCAACTATTTTTGATTTTATCTTTTTAATTTTTAAAAGAAAATTTTTATAAAATCGATTTTATAGTTTCGTAAAATCGTCGACCCGCACATAAAATCCTATATGGATGTATGGATGGATATTTGTTATCCTTTCACGTAAAAACTACTAGACGGATTGGATGAAACCACAGGTTATATAGGTTATACATCAGAATTATACATAGGGTACTTTATACCGCGGGAAACCGACTTCCACGCAAACAGAGTCGCGGGCCCCTAGTGCAACATAATTTCCTTAAAAAAATTCATTTAGTCTCAAGGTCTTAGCTTTTTGAATACTTGATTACCTACTCATGCATGAGTAAAAAGTTTTTCGATTTCTTTCTTGATCATTATTATAGAGTGGAAACAGAGTTTGTTCGCATACATATAACACACTATCAATAAGATAATATTTAGATATGGTTTGATTTCGATGATTTCTCAATGAAATATGTACAGAAACAAACTTACGAACATATATTATCATTAATTCATGATGCAATAATGGCTTATTTACTTTTGATATCGCTAATCGGAAAGGTGCATAAAAATTAATGTTTATTGTTGTATGAAAACAAAAAAATAATATCAGCCGTTGGGTGGCGACGCTCATTTACTAAAGTACCCTTTTATATTTTTATTTGTCAAGTAGATATCTAGAGGTTTATGTACCTTACTCAAAGTACAGATATTTAACTGACTTTAATTTTTTTAAGAAAACAAGGTTATCAGGCAACTTTAAACGTAGGTTTTTATTATTGCACATATCTTTATCTACTTAGACTTGAGTATTGCAGTGAAAAAATATCAAAATTATTTCGCAAATATAAACAAGTACTTACTACATAGTTAGGTACGTAGGTACGACTGTATAGCGGAAATGATTGCATTTAAAATGTTTATAAACATTTTATTGCTTATATCAATATTTGCACTTATTTGCTTAGATGTTTTGCATATAGTGTACATAGGTTGTGATATAAGCATTGCCTTCCTGATTAAGTACATACTTTAATCAGGAAGGCAATGCTGTTAAGTTACCTACATAAAGATTAGGTAAAAAAATTATGAAGAGACTATCTTTAAATTATATCCATGAATTTGTATTGCAGGTGTTGGAAACTGTTTAGGTACTATTGACCACTGTAACACGTTTACTGGCCACCATTCCGTAGTAACTAAAACCAAACATTTATTTTATTCTTGACCCCCCGAGCTACGCACTAGCTCTTCTCTTCTTCTGATGTTCTTTACTAACACTCTTTCGAAATAAAACTTAATAGTATTATAAACAATTTTACAACTCATAGTTTGTGTATACAGAGTTATGAATGTCTGCAAATGGCAAACCCCTTGACACAGGGAAACCATATGTGGGTTTCAAATGTTCAGTTGTATGTGTGCCCTGTTTATCATTTCCTTACTGCCTATTTCAATTATGTTAAGATGTTATCTGTCAACATCGGATTTCTAAGACTTTTTCGGTTTTTGGCGTAGAACTTTGTTGTAAAATTACTCATTAGGTATACGGCGCAATTAAATTGTAATTTTTTTTCTTCGTTTAGGTATTATCTGTGAATTATTTGAATTTCTTTCTCCCGGATGTTGTTCAAATGGGATTGCATTTAAAGTCGATAGCCTGTTTACACGTGCCAATTCATTACTTTTTTTCAATCAAAAGATAAGATTTCGCGTATTAAGATAGTAAAAATAACTATCTGGGTATATAATAAGAATATGTTAAGGTACTTCCAATGCTAATACGTCGTGATATAAATGACTAAACTTTTCTTTGTTACCCGATTCATTCACATGCAAATGGAAAAAATGCAAATATATTTGTTCAGTTTCAATTCTTTTCAATTTTATTAACCATATAATATGTTGGGTATGGCTGCGGCAAAGCCACATTAAACAAAATTTCTTTTATATTAAACTGAAAGGTACGATATAAAAACATTGATAGCATTGATTATACCTAAATATTCGTGGGAATATTTTTTAATATGACACATTAGAAGTGATTCACTTCTTCAAAACGCCCCTTAACCATATGATGGTCATATTCATTAAATAATTAATCTAACTGCAATTGCATGCCATACGGCTTCATTTATTATTAAATCTCTTATTATCAAAAGCTCGAGTAAATTCGTGATATTCTCTCAACTACCACTTCATTTTGACCTTTATTTGTTTATTTTTTTGTATCAAAGTACAAAAAATATATTTATTCTAAGACTTGGAATCCTTCACTTGATAGGTCAGCACGTGATAGATTGCGAACTTAACCTTATGTTAATTATAATATTAATAAGTTATCTAATTTCTCTCTGAGCGGTTAATAAAATCAATCAAACACTTAACTTGAGTTAGTTAATTAAAACCTGTGTCAGCAGAATAATCATTGTTTATCGATCCATAAATTTTTTTATATATAAGATTTTCACGTTTAGTTTAACTCTCAGTTAGAAACAAACAAATCAAAACAAAACTTCAATAAAAATAACTAGGTATGTTGTCGTAAACAAACGACAGTCGACAAGTCACGTATTTATAAAAATTTTGCATAACTAATGATTGAAAGAATCAATAATAGATTAGTGGATCATCGTTACTTAATGGTAATTCCAATTACGATGCATTTTTAAACTCACCTTTCAAACAGTGGTTTACTTGCCTGTGTCAAAAGTTAATGCGAAGCAATTTCGATTAAGTATACGAATGGGTTTTATTTACGAGAATTGGATCAATATTATTTGATTGTGGTTTATAATTATAAATTCTTACGTTTAGAGAATATCCCCTGCGACACTCGGAGGGTGATGTTGGTGAACTCGATGTCGACCGGCGCGGGAGTGCTCATATTCACTTGCAGGACCCTGCACTCATTGCGCTCCTTTTTCGCCACTTTTTGTCCTAAATCGTGCAGCATTGTCAACGCGTTTGACATGTTTATTTCTTTGTTTTTCACTTGGTCACAATACGAGGTTTGATTAGGTTCTACCACATGATAAAGTAGCTGGTGTCAGGTGTTTGGTTTGTTTACGACAGCGATGGTTGTGACGGCCGCGCGTCGCGAGTGCGGTGTCGCGAGCTGCTCCAATCGAACTAAACTAAACTAAAAATACAAATGTCAACGCGGCTTCGGCCACGGATGAGATTATAGGGGCGGTAGAAGGGAACTTAGTCGCAGTTACGCACACACTGCTTATAACAATATGAGTTAATGACGTTATGATGATATTTTTTTAAAACCACCTTTTGATATCAGAGCACGCATAGTGACTGCGCTCGACGCATGTGTTTATGTGTATTAAGTATACTTTAACTGAGCAAAAAAAACAATCAGAAACTTGTCTTTGATTAAAAATGATAAAAAGAATTTTATTTGTGGTTTTTTTCAACTTCCATGTTTTGTTAACATTTAATTAGCCAAATAAGTAAGGTACAGTCTTGTGTAATGAATCATATTTTTATTAATCACTTTTATAACAAAATACACTTCAATTAACCTAGTTAGGTGAACGTTTTCGAGTCTGGATATTTGCTGCAACCTTTATAGTTAGTAATCAACAATGCGCTTACAGATAACGTGTCGTAGGAATATAATACAGGTCAAATACGAGGCTTGATACAAGCACAAGTTTGTTTAATTAATTCACAAAAAATATATTTAAAAACAACTATTTTACTTAATTAAAATTGGCGGGTAATTGTAGAACAATTTTGTTGAACCATTAATTTTCTATTCCTTATATTATTTTTGTGATGTAAAAAATAAAGGCCTATGATTGTACTTTCCGCTTAAAACGAGACATACATAAAATAAAAACAAAAGTATATTTAGCTTCAAGGAACACCTTTTTAAATGTAAAAACGTGTTTTGTATAATACGGAAAATAAATGTACTCCAAAACTATTCAAGTAACATTATTTTGTTTAATATGTCCAATTAATTTTAAGGAATGAGTAAAGTCGTTAAAATGTTTTCTGAACCCCTTTAAATGACTTTGATACCTTAATTTATGAAAACTACTTACCTATGTATGATTTTAAAACAATTTAAAACTTTTTACAGACATACACATAATTATGAATGTTTAAACTTATATTAATTAATTATATTGATTGGGTAGGAACCAACAATAGTGAACCTTAAGGTTGTGCTAAAGCAAATTTTGTGCTCTTGAAACTGTGTCGTCGAATTTCTTATTTCACTCATCCAAAACTAAAACGATTTTAACGTCCCTTTAATACATATCATTAAGCTAAAAGTTGATATTCGGTCTCGTCTTTTCATTTTGTTTTTTTTTTTAATTGCACTAATTGTTTTATAAAAAATTGAGAGTTTCATATGTGGTGTGGGAATGGCCAAGGGGGTGTCTTGTAAGAATTGTCACCCAGGTTTGACCGAAGTTAACTATAATGGTGGGTCGTGTTACCTTTAACTGCCCAAAAATTATGGCATAGTCTGGGTCATTCGGGTGTCATGAAACTCACAAAAGACTATAAGTTCTATAGAAATAGTAGGTACTTCAAAACTTTATGGACAATCTCGACTTTGTAAAAAAAGAACAAGTTTAAATACAATTATTCAGATGACACATTGAATTGGAAGTTAATGGAACAAGCTGGATTTTCCCTTATTTGGCTATTGAAGTAAATATTATTAAAATTTAATTAATTTTGCTAAAACAATAACTGACTAAGTTTGATTGTTGACATTGCTTTAGTGTTTATACCTAATTGTTACAATTAGACCACCCCCTTTGATTAATCTTACACTTACTATGTTTGGTTCGCTGCTTTGTGGTAATATAGGCATTCATGTTGAATTGAGTGAGTTCCAACAAAGTCCGTTGCATCATTTGAAAATTAAATAAAGTTCCAGTGTTTTTCTAGTACCAAATAAATAAATAACTCAATGATACTACCCAAAACTTGATTGTTGTATAAATAAGGTAATAATATTTTTTAACAAATTTATTATTCTTCCTATTTTGTAACCAGTCCTTTTTTGTTCGTTGCAAGAAGGTTTATATACTCGTATAAACTATAACCTAGGTTACATGAATGTGCCTTCTACTTGAGTATATTCGTTCAAGGCGGAAATAATGCTAAGACCTTAATTAAAAATAACTTTTTAATATCCTCGTATTCCTTAAATGCATTTTACACACATACCTAAGTAAAGCAAAAGTTTAATCGGGAACTTATATGGTCTTTTTATTTATTTCAATTTTAAATTAAAAAATAAACCGGAAACTGTATCTGGATGAGAGTCAATTGGCCCTGCTTAAAAACAAGTTGTTACCAACGCAAAAAGGACAAAAAAATAGCTTTTAGATATAAATGCCGGTGGTGTATCGGGTTTTGTTATAAAAATGCGGTTCTTGTTATTCAGTAAAACTAGTTTATAAATATAAAAACCCGTGTAGAATTTTATAACTAGTTTGTTTACTAAGTTGTCAGTAATTGGCATAAAAAATATAAAATAAAAGCTGCCTCTACTGATTTTTAAGTATAAATATAATATTCGCTTCCGCAACAAAACCTTACTAAGCTTTGTTAATTAAACTAAGTGCATGTAATGCCTTAATTTCTTACTTGATGACCTAGAAAACTTCGTTCCATCTAGAAATGATTTTATTGTAACCTACTGTAATCAAAAATAAGCCAGTAGATACTGAACAAAAAATTAAAACCAACTGAAGTTTTTTTTGTGATACCTTAATTATTCCTAATAGTACGAGTAATATAGTCTGCTTGAAGAAGGTAAACCAATGCATATGTAGCCACACAAACTAGAATAATTATAAACCATTTGGTTTAATCAAGAAAAAGACCAACCTAATACCTAAAAAAAGCTTTTATTACGTAAAGAAAATTATAAAAATGATTGGTCAATGGAGAATGTTAACAAATTTTGATTATTATCTCTTCGTATTCTCTGTCAAAAATAAAAAATACTGGTGAAAGAATTATTTCGATGCGTCAATTAGTTTCCGATTTATAAGTAAAATAAGTTGCTACCGCACGCCGCGGGCTGCCGGCGGCGGTGTGACGTCACACCACAACTGGCTCGGTCTGGCTCACTCAGTACGCTCGCGGTCGCGCGCACTTGTCGTCTAAATTAAACCTAAATACTTTTAAAAATGTCTAATCCAACTACTAGGAAATCATGTGTTGTGCCTAAATGTAAAAATACAACTATCAATTTGCCGGAAAAGTTGTTTTTTACAGTTCCAAAGGATACATACATACATCACCAAATCTTTTAACTTGAACATAACCAATACCATTAAACAATTTGTTAGTAAAAATACAAATAAATAAAAGAGGTTTAGTTCATATTATCTACATTTGCAATAAAAAATAAATTCAATTACTTAAATAAAATAGTAAAGGTAAAGTGCATCTGTAACGTTCAACTACCTACATCTAGATCGTATAGGTATCCTACTTCCTAGTAATATAATAAACGCGGAAGATTGTGTTTGTGTTTGTTATCTTTCACACAAAAAGTACTAAACGGATCTGGACGAAGACTGAAATAATCCATAGGCTTCTTTTAATCCTGGGAAAATGTACAGTTCCCGACGGAAACGCGGGCGAAGCTGCTAACTAAAGCTAGTTAGTACTAAATCAATGCAGGTATTTATTTAAATTTACTTAGAAGAGCGGTATCTTTGTATACATACTAGTGGCCGCCCGCGACTCCGTTCGCGTAGAAGTCGGTTTCCGTGGGAATGAGAAGTTTTCCCGCGGTAAAAAGTACCCTATGTGTCATTCTGATGTGTAACCTACTGCAAAGTTTCATCCAAATCCGTCCAGCCCCCCAAGTCAAGTGGCAAGTGATATTTGCGATAGCAAGTGAATAGAATAAATTTTTGACAAGCTTGCAATTTGACAGTTTCATACATATTATTTCTATTCACTCGCTATCGCAAATATCACTTGCCACTTGACTTGGGGGGCAGTAGTTTTTACGTGTAAGAGTAACAAACATTCATACATCTATACTCACAAACTTTCACATTTATAATATTAGAAGGACGTACCTACCTATAGCTACAAAACTATGATACATGATTTGTTGTCTTTAACGTACAAAAAATAATGATAGGTAGGTAGGTACATACTTCTACTATTGGACTTGCATTCTTCCATTAGTATTTTTATTATATTGGTTATTTTGTTTTGATAAAACAGTTTAGAACATATCAAACATTTCGGTGGCAACAAAATCACTATTTCTTGATAAATAATTCATCTATTTTAGATAGATTACACGATTACCTTTTTTCGAAACCTATACCCAATTTATTAATAGAATAATATTTACTATTAACGTATAATAACGAATAATATTTATATTTACTAATACGCGACCGAAAACACAAAAAAATTATACATTAAATGTTAAATAAATAAAAAAATAAAATAAAATACTGTGCCAGCTATATGCGCCACCGCTGGCGCGTTGTGGTAAGACGTCACAAGCGGTCACGTGACTGTTAGCGGGACTCGATATTTTTCGAAACTTTGAATGCCTATAAAATCAAAACTACTGGGTATTTTTGATTACAACAAAAACTAGTGTATTTGTATGCATACAGGCTTTACTGAGACAAAATTTCAAGCGATTTGGCATACCTAGTAACATTCTCCATTGTCTTTCTTTCTGAAATGAGATAAATTTATTTTGCTCTATTATCTAAGTACCTACATTCTGTAGCCATCTGAATTTTCATTGATTTTCAGTAGGTAAATAAAGGTCAAGTGTTTTCCAAGACCAATTTAAACCCCTATATGAACAGTAAAGTAAAGCCATAGCCAAAGCTTCTTTGAAAACAATTTTGTTTATGATACAACTTACCTATTTTTATTTTTTATTAATTGAAAATTAGTTTAAACTATTATATCAATATTTGTTTCCTTTTTATTTTGTAAAGTTATTGGGTTTCTATAGGCTTTAAGTAAATATGTTTATAAACGTTGACAAGATAAACAAATGATTATTTGCGTGTTTGTTATGGGTATAACAATTACGTATATGTAAAGATATTAAAAACGCCTTATCGAAAAACAATGCAATCTGGTAGAACGGTACCTAAATACGACAGTTAGGTAATTAGTAATTTGGCATCGTTACCTACTATGGCTCATAACATATTATATGATTGTCGAATACTTAAGACAATTTATTTATAAAAAGTTTTAATCAAGGGAGCCTAATGGGTAAGGACCTTTGTTTCCTTAGGCACTACTGCTTGGCACTACTAGTTGAGTCAAGGGAAATTATCATGCTCGTGGCACTACTGGTAGTGCTACGGTTAAAATCACATTTCCATGACACTACCTTGTTGCCAGTAGATTCATGGGAAATTAATTTCCCATGGCACGATATGAGACATCTACCGGGTGTCCAGGAAACAATGGATAAGCTCTGAAGGGCTGATAGTAGAACTAAAGGCAAGCCTAAAAAATAATTGATAAAAAGTAAAACCCTTACACTGCTAGAAATATGGCGCTTTAAAAAAAAACTTCATATTTTTTTGACTGTGTTCATATTTTTACTCGTAACAAGGTCAAATCACTTAATATTATAATTATTTCTATGCTAAAATAATTAATATTAACCGCATCAGTGAATAACTACCAAAAAAAATAGCTAACTAAAGTATTTTTCTCAAAAAATAATGTTAAACTTTTGATTTGTGTAAAATTTCTAAAGAAATATTTTTGATGTGGAACTTTGAACAGCTCTGGTGTAAAAAAAAAATATGAAAGCAATAGTGACCAATGATTTCAAAATATTCCTGACTTAATGACGTTTCTAAAAAGACGTAATATGTCGTTATTGTAATGAAATTGGTTGCCTAAATGCTATTATTTTAAAAGACAACTTGGCTATTTCGACTTGACTAGTGATTGGAACTTTGGTGATTCTACGACGACCTTAGATATTTTAACGGACTTTGTGTTGTCAACATGCCCCGATATGTTTATTCATCTCAAGAATATGCAAATATGCACTTTATCTATGGGGAGTGTAGAGGTAATGCAAATGCTGCTGCAGCTCTTTATCGCGAACGGTTTCCTTATTCACGTCATCCAGATTACCGTATTTTTATTAGAGTTCACGGCTGTTATTCCGAAGGCAGAATGCCTGGTAGCGGTGTCGGTGGTGCAGGTCCCGGAAGGGTTGGTCGCCTAGACGTCGAAGAAGATGTCCTCAATGAAGTTGAGCAAGACCCTACGATCTCCACGCGAAAAATAGCTCGCCGTACGGGCATAAACAAATCAACCGCGCACAGTGTTTTAAAGAAAAACAAATTCCATCCGTATCATTTTACACGCGTGCAAACTCTACTTCCAAGAGACTTTCAACTTAGAGTTCAATTTTGTCGTATTATGTTAGAAAAGACAAACGAAGATCCGCAGTTCTTTGATAAAATTCTGTGCAGTGATGAGTCTACTTTGAAGAGGGACAGCTACATGAATTTACACAACCTGCATAGCTGGCAGCTTGAAAATCCATACGTCTATCGAGAAGAGAGTTCGCAATACCAGTTTAAAATTAATTATTGGACTGGGATTATTTATGGCAAAATTGTAGGCCCTTTTGAAATCCCAGGAAACTTAACAGGAGAAAGTTATCTAAATTTTCTTCAAAATGACTTACCCAATTTATTAGTAGACTTGCCCGAAGAGCTTCGCAGCACATATTGGCTTCAAAATGATGGCTGTCCAGCACACTATGCTGTTGCAGTACGTGCATACTTGAACGAAACCTACCCTAACAGGTGGATAGGCCGCATGGGACCTATTCTATGGCCCCCAAGTTCCCCGGATCTAAACCCTTTGGACTTTTTTTACTGGGGGTGTCTTAAGGAAGAGGTTTACCGGCAGCCAGTAACTTCATTAGAAGATCTACGAGCTCGTGTTCAGGCCGCTGCAAACAAAATCAATGATCGACGACACGCGCGACTTCTTCGAATATCCTTTATTCGTAGATGTAGAGCCTGTATCAGGATGGGGGGCAGACAATTTGAACAGTTGCTCTAGATTATTTCAATGTGTTTGCAATTAATATCACTTTAAAATCATATTTCTTTAGTTTTATTGTACTTTTTTAATTTTGCTAGAACTAAATAATCATCCCATTTTACACACTAATACCATTAGTTCAATATTTTTTCATTACAATAACGACATATTACATCTTTTTAAAAACGTTATTAAACCAGGAATATTTTAAAATCATTGGTCACTATTGCTTTCATATTTTTTTTTTACACCAGAGCTGTTCAAAGTTCCACATCAAAAATATTTCTTTAGAAATTTTACACAAATCAAAAGTTTAACATTGTTTTTTGAGAAAAATACTTTAGTTAGCTATTTTATTTGGTAGTTATTCACTGATGCGGTTAATATTAATTATTTTAGCACAGAAACAATGATGGTATTAAGTGATTTGACCTCGTTACGAGTAAAAATATGAACACAGTCAAAAAAATATGAAGTTTTTTTTCAAAGCGCCATATTTCTAGCAGTGTAAGGGTTATACTTTTTATCAATTATTTTTTAGGCTTGCCTTTAGTTCTACTATCAGCCCTTCAGAGCTTATCCATTGTTTCCTGGACACCCTGTATATGGTGTGTAAAAAGACTGCTTCCGAAAACAAAAACTGTGCATTGCTGTTACTATTTAAAAATGTTTTTTTCCTAATTTTACAAAATTGCATTTATTCTAACAGATTTTGCGATGATTTCAAATTTAATAGTGTTTTAATTTAATTTGCAATGTAAATAATCGCACCTGATCTATCAGTTGATGTGTGGGCGATGATTTCAAGCGACTTTTCAAACCTTAATAACTTTTATAAATTGAGTTTTTTGGGTATACTGTCTGTGAATTTAGTTACTATTGATGCTTAAGAATACATGGTTTCAGGCTTCGGAAGTGGTCTTTTTACACCCGTTATATAAGGGTTATTTACCTAATATACTCGTAAATAAGAGTTCTCTACCCGTTTCTTTTTAAATACGGCGTAAAAACGTTTGCTGGGTCAGCTAGTTTTACAATAAAATAATATGGCGATTATAAATTGAGATATACGCTACCGCTATCTTTCAAGTTGGATTAAACTGTATACGGTGTGCAAATTTGTTGTATATCGGTTGAGTAGTTAATGATTACGTCGCGGTCAAACAACGTGATACGAATTTTTTGTTTGTGATTTGACAAACAAAGCTTTTTCTAAATAGACCAAGCAAATGATTAGTTCTTCAGACAATATAAAGGTGGCAAGGTAGTTCTGAATCGCGATTTATTATAACTTTAGATTAACTCTAGACTATACCAACAGAAAGAACCATAAATGTAATATTGGAATCACAGCAGTCCTACCATTGCTGCAGACTAATGCTAGTATGCGGGGTTGGGAATGTAACGGGTGTAAAATGACAATTTCCGAAGCCTGACAACATGTATTCTTGAGCCATAATAGTAACTAAAATCACAAGCAGTACCTATACCCAAAAAATCTTTTTTCCACTTGACCTCATCGTTTATCCATCATCTGATGCCCCTGGAGTAATGCGAGTTTACATTGCAAATAAAATTAAAACACTAGTTAAATTTTAAATAAGTCTGATTTTGGTAGTTCAAAATCAATTTGTTATAATTATTTAAAAAATAAAATACTTTTAAAAATAATCTTACATCTTTGCTCTGAACGAAGTTTTCAGAAACCCCGTATAATAAGGGAAAGCAAAGATTTAGTCATGCCGCAGAGGATAATGATTACACACAGTAGGTACTTACATGTGAATTTTATTTTGTTATAACAAATAACTTTTATTTAAAAAACTAATCATAGTAACTGTTTTATTTTACTTTTCTACATCTACTTAGTATCAGTAGTAGGTAATGAGTTAATCCACGGGGGATTTTGTTATATGCGTTTAATCACCCAATAAGAACAGTAGTGCCACGGGAAAGTAAAATGTCCCTTGACTCAACTAGTAGTGCCAAGCGGTAGTGCCTAAGGAAACAAAGGAGTAAGGATAGCACGATCGCGAACGGTTTTTTTGTAGCACCGTCCTTAAGTGGCTCAATAATGCCCTAGTAAAAGCGGGAGCATAATTGCATACTTCGAGGTAAGGTAATAATGGGAATACTTCAGGTCTTAAACAGCGTAAGATAGTGTCTATTTTAATAACAAAACAATCCATTTGTTTCATGCCTCGGAAACCTACCTATCACGGAAACATATTTTCGTTCGTTAAACTTGACAAAATAACAAAGTAACCAAGGACTTAAAATAAAAACAAACAACAAAGAGGTTAATGGAGTAATATGTACACATTTAAAATTAGTATTTAAATCGTTTTACAATAACCATCACTTTAAGCTTAACCGCGAAATAATGATAATGTTCTGAAATTGAAATAGGTTTTTTACTCAACTTTTCGCTGCCGGCAATATAAGGTACTTACCTACCGAATCTTATTAAAATTAAATTAAGATGTTTTTATCCCTAGTAACTAGAAGGTACCCGTGACTTGGTTTGCGATAAAAGTGATTTTTTCGTGGAAATGCGACTTATTCCTGCGATTAAAAGTAGCCTATTTTCGTCCCAGACTGTTGAACTATGTCTACCTATTCCAAAATTCATTAAAATAGGTTCAGCCGTTTCGAAGTGAAAGCAGAACATACTGAAAGATAGACAGACCGAAAACACATTTCCATATTTATTAATATTAAATAATTGTAGGTAAGGATTATCTGCGTGCCTACCATAACCATTCAACCAGGTAGTCATTTGTAGTGACAACAATACAAAAAATTAATTTTTTTAGCAAAAAGCGTACCTACCTACATATACAGAAATGTTGTTAATTTTCTAAATCAATGTTTTACTGTGATTTACTTTATTGTTCACACTAACATATTAAATAAATCCACCTGGTTTATTATGATAGTAGTGGCCGCCCACGACTTCGTTCGCGTGGAAGTCGGTTTCCCCTGGGAATGAAAAGTTTTCCCGCGGTAAAAAGTACCCATATTACTGTAAAGTTAACTTACCTATATTACTGTAAAGTTTCATCAAAATCTGTCCAGACGTTTTTACGTGAAAGAGTAACAAACATCCATACTGACAAACTTTCACGTTTATAATATTACTTTGTAGGGTTTTCTACATTCAGTTTTCATAACTGTAATTTTCTATTACTTCTATTAGTCTTCAATGAAAAAAAAATGCTATCTAAAGGATTAATAAATCCATTCCATTTATTGTCATAACACACTATTTTTGTTTCCGTTTAAAAAATGATCCATGAGACCTTTATAAGTACCTATTCCTATGTTTCGGGACCTACTATTGCTAGAGAGTGACTGATTGATTTTATCTTTTCTTTTTTACCTAACAACAAACAGCACAGTCGTGTTGACTTATAGTGGGACACGATGCGCAAAGCACTTAAAGTTTCGATTTTAGTAGCTAAATTGAGCTTTATTTCAAGCATCGATCTGATTGCGATGCGGTGCGTGATTTGCTGGGTCGATGACTTTTCAGACCCAAAAAACTCGGACACCTTGGCCAAACTATGGTTTAAATTTTAATATTATTTTTATTTATTTATTTATTTACTAATTTATGTATTTACACACAATTATATACAGAACAGGACAAACTAATAACAAAATAAAACGTCCTGCTTATTCCAAAAGAAATTTCTTCCAGCAGACCTGTAGTTGAAGAAATGGTACGGAAAGCAAATTTTGCGTGTCTACATGATAATAATAGGTACATACATACCAATATAAACTACATACAAATACTTACATATTATTACTTAAATATCAATATATATGTTACGGCTAATACCTGAAGTGCGGTTACACCTAGTTAGAACCTCAATAGTTTAGGTTAGTTAGGTTACTTTTTTGATACCACCCAAAAAAAGGAGTCCCGCGTAGCGGGACTCCGTCGACTCATGATTGAAGTCAGTTTTTATATAGTTACATAGGTATAATGGAGAATGTTACTAGGTACGCCAAATCGCTTGAAATTTTGTCTCAGTAAAGCCTGTATGCATACAAATACACTAGTTTTTGTTGTAATCAAAGATACCCAGTAGTTTTGATTTTATTGGCATTCAAAGTTTCGAAAAATATCGAGTCCCGCTAACAGTCACGTGACCGCTTGTGACGTATTACAACAACGCGCCAGCGGTGGCGCATATAGCTGGCGCAGTATTTTATTTTATTTTTTTATTTATTTAACATTTAATGTATATTTTTTTTGTGTTTTCGGTCGCGTATTAGTAAATATAAATATTATTCGTTATTACACGTTAATAGTAAATATTATTCTATTAATAAATTGGGTATAGGTTTCGAAAAGAGGTAATCGTGTAATCTATCTAAAAATAGATGAATTAATGGCTGCGCATTATTTATCAAGAAATAGTGATTTTGTTGCCGCCGAAATGTTTGATATGTTCTAAACTGTTAAAAACAAAACACCAATATATTAAAATAGGTACTAATGGAAGAATGCAAGTCCAATAGTAGAAGTATGTACCTACCTACCTATCATTATTTTTTTTACGTTAAAGACAACAAATCATGTATCATAGTTTTGTAGCTATAGGTAGGTACGTCCTTCTAATATTATAAATGTGAAAGTTTGTGAGTATGGATGTATGGATGTATGAATGTTTGTTACTCTTACACGTAAAAACTACTGCCCCCCAAGACAAGTGGCAAGTGATATTTGCGATAGCGAGTGAATAGAAATAATATGTATGAAACTGTCAAATTGCAAGCTTGTCAAAAATGACAGTTTCGTACAAATTTATTCTATTCACTTGCTATCGCATATATCACTTGCCACTTGACTTGGGGGGCTTGACGGATTTGGATGAAACTTTGCAGTAGGTTACACATCAGAATGACACATAGGGTACTTTTTACCGCGGGAAAACTTCTCATTCCCACGGAAACCGACTTCTACGCGAACGGAGTCGCGGGCGGCCACTAGTATCTATACAAAGATACCGCTCTTCTAAGTAAATTTAAATAAATACATGCATTGATTTAGTACTAACTAGCTTTAGTTAGCAGCTTCGCCCGCGTTTCCCTCGGGAACTGTACATTTTCCCAGGATTAAAAGAAGCCTATGGATTATTTCAGTCTTCGTCCAGATCCGTTCAGTACTTTTTGTGTGAAAGATAACAAACACAAACACAATCTTCCGCGTTTATTATATTACTAGGAAGTAGGATACCTATACGATCTAGATGTAGGTAGTTGAACGTTACAGATGCACTTTACCTTTACTATTTTATTTAAGTAATTTAATTTATTTTTTATTGCAAATGTAGATGATATGAACTAAACCTCTTTTATTTATTTGTATTTTTACCAACAAATTGTTTAATGGTATTGGTTATGTTCAAGTTAAAAGATTTGGTTATGTATGTATGTATCCTTTGGAACTGTAAAAAACAACTTTTCCGGCGAATTGATAGTTGTATTTTTATATTTAGGCACAACACATGATTTCCTAGTAGCTGGATTAGACATTTTTAAAAATATTTAGGTTTAATTTAGACTACAAGTGCGCGCGACCGCGAGCGTACTGAGTGAGCCAGACCGAGCGAGTTGTGGTGTGACGTCACACCGCCACCGGCAGCCCGCGTCGTGCGGTAGCAACTTATTTTACTTATAAATCGGAAACTAATTGACGCATCGAAATAATTCTTTCACTAGTATTTTTTATTTTTGACAGACAATACGAAGAGATAATAATCAAAATTTGTTAACATTCTCCATTATTTTTTTACAGTTTTCCATATAAAAAACACTTCTAACCGGCTAAAACTAGGTATAGCCGCACTTCGGGTATTAGCCGTAACATATATATATATAAATATGAAAAAAATATTACACTAAGACTATTTATTACATGGAAAGATATAAACTTTTCACTTTTTTCTTAAACAAAGAAATGGATTTCAAAGCTCGAATTTCATGAGGTAATGAGTTCCAGAGCCTGGCAGCATGAACAGTAAAGGAATAAGAAAAGAAATCAGTGGAATGGGGAGGAACAGACAGTATATGCATTTTGAGGGGTCTGCAGATCACATTAGGTGGGTTTTTATACGTGAAGCGATCGCGTAGGTAGGATGGGTAGGTAGGATTATGGAGTACGTTGTGGAGGAGACATAGTATACGAGTGTTCCTACGAAATCGGATTGGGAGCCACTGGAGTTGCTTGCGAAGATGTGATACATGATCGTACTTTTTAAGATCAAAAACAAATCTGATACAGAGATTTTGCAAGCGTTCCAGTTTGTTTAACTGCTCCTCTGTGGCATCAAGGTAACAAGCATCCGCATAATCGATAATAGGTTGGATAAGAGTTTGGAGACACTTCAGCGAGTGGAAGGAGTAGTGAACTTTACGACTGACCTCGCTGACATGCAAGCCCCAGTTAAGGTAAGAATCAAGATTAACTCCTAGGTTCTTAGCTGATTCCGCGAAGGTGATCGGCGTACCATTTAGAGTGACAGTAGGTAATGTAGATAAATCAATACGACTGCGCATGCACCTGCTTCCAATAATTAAGGCTTGCGTTTTACGAGGGTTTTTGACCAGACCAAAGGACAGAGCCCAGTTAGAAATGCGTTCCAAATCTTCGTTAATAGCGGCTATGGCGGCAGAAATATCGGACACAAGACAATGACGGTAAATCTGAAGATCGGCAGGTAGGAATCGAACCAGGATAAAGCAGGAGAGGAAATATTCAAGGATTTAAGGATGCCAAGAAGAACGTCAAAATTGACAGGGTTGAAAGCATTACTAAAGTCAAGTAGAATGAGTATTGTAAGGGATTTATTTTCCATGGCCAAGCGAATGTCATCAGTCACGTTAGTGAGTGCTGACACAGTGCAGTGGCCAGGACGAAAGCCGGATTGTAAGGGATTGAGGAGTTGGTAAGAAGAAATAAATGATGATAGCTGGCCA
Source organism: Emmelina monodactyla (assembly GCA_916618145.1). Taxonomy (NCBI): domain Eukaryota; kingdom Metazoa; phylum Arthropoda; class Insecta; order Lepidoptera; family Pterophoridae; genus Emmelina; species Emmelina monodactyla. Next base: position 4,383,602 of record OU745300.1, read on the forward strand.
TGCACCAAATGCTCGAGGACTTTGGAAAGAACCGGAAGAATGGAAATTGGTCGGAAATCAGCTGGAGTAGCAGGATTAGTTATTTTAGGTAGAGGAATCAAAAACGCTGTTTTCCAGGAGGAAGGAAATGTAGAAGAGGATACAGAATAATTTAGTATATGGGTTAGGACAGGAAGAAGATGTGGAAGAATCAGAGTGATCATTTTCGGGCATAGGCAATCATGGCCAGCGGATGTAGAGCTTATAGACAAAACTGCTTTTCCGACGTCCTCCTCAGAGAAATAAGAAAAGTTGAAAGGTGGGTGAGAAGGAGAGGCATCAGCAAGGTTCTTCAAAGTTAAATATTTAACATTAGGGTCAAGAACAATAGGAGGAGTGGAAAAATGATTGTTGAGTGATCCTAAGTCAAAATCTTTAGCCATATCATTAGAACATTTGCCGATGCCAACGGATTTAAGGAAATTCTAGACTTCAGCGGGACTGCGATTATGTAACGATTTATGAAAATACCGTCTTTTTGCCTCACGACACATGCGGTTGCACTTGTTGCGTAGATGTTTAAAGTGAGAAAGATTCTCGTCAGTGGGACAACGCTTATGTCGTCGTTTCGCTTTGTCTCTGGAGGCCATCATGTTTTTAATAGGGTCAGTAAGCCAGGGTGCAGGTCTGTGCTTAAGTTTAACTAATTTCAGCGGCGTATGCACGTCGTAAAGATCTCAACAACCTGGTGAAAATGTCGACCTTCTCTTGCATATCAGAACTTTCAGTGACCAGACTCCAATCGACGTTGCCAGCATCACGCTGAAGTGCCGCCAAATCTATGCCCCTGTAACTGCGGAGAAGGATGGATTTTGGCTTACGTTTAGGAGGGCGAATACGGTAGGAAAGGAAGATAAAATCATGGTAGGAAAAGGAGGCCGTAAGTTGTCCATGGCTGGACACATTACTGGGAGAGGAAACAATCATAAGGTCAAGTAAGGAAGGTACGGAGTTTGGAGAATGATGAGTGGCGGAGAGTGAAGAATATTAAGATTGAGAGAAGAAAGAAGAAGATGAAGCTTTCGTGTGCGGGCCATTAAAATAGTGTGTTCATAAGATGGACAGAGATCACTGAGGAGATCTTCCAGAGAGGTAAAATAGTCTGTATGGCAGTTGGGACTATAAAAGACTAAAAGTGCCAGGTGACGCTAACCACCTTGTAGTTAATACTACTACGGAGGTTCATAGCAACTCCACCACATCCCTTGCCTAATCGGTCGTTTCGAACTAGAACAAACCCTGGCAAAGAGAATTGGGCAGTAAGGAGTGAAGGTTTAAGAAAGGATTCAGAGATTAAAAGTGCATCCAGCGGAAGGTTACTAAAAGACGCCAGGAGATCAGAATAGTGGCTAGCAACACTCTGTATATTAATGTGTCCAATGTTGAGGTTGTTTGGAAAATTCGATACTGAAGAGGAAATCTGATCATGTAATGTCAGGGAGGGAGAGGAAGTACTTTCAGAACTGCGGAAACCACACGATGAAGACGAGCATGAAAAAAAACTATCATACATATGAAATTAATAACAAATGTATAATAATAAATCTATGAATAAACTAAATATGTATATGTTACGGCTAATACCCGAAGTGCGGCTACACCTAGTTTTAGCCGGTTAGAAGTGTTTTTTATATGGAAAACTGTAAAAAAATAATTATACCTATGTATATAAAAACTGGCTTGAATTATGAGTCGACGGAGTCCCGCTGCGCGGGACTACGCGGGACTCCTTTTTCTGGGTGGTATCAAAAAAGTAACCTAACTAACCTAACCTATTGATGTCTAACCGGCTAAAACTAGGTGTAGCCGCACTTCGCGTATTAGCCGTAACATATACAATATATATTTATATAAATAGAAAATAAATTAAAGTTGTTTAAATAAACTACTTATAAAAAATATTTCCGAACTCTTCACTCTAATCGAGAAACAGGAGAACAAAAAAAAAAACAAACATAAATTAAAATTAGTGCCATTGTACTGAGTACCCAGAGCCGAAAAATTGTATTAAATTTTACTTAAAGTTAAGGCACCCAATCAAAACTCCCAAAATTTGACAGATGTCGTCTTGACATTAAATAAACAAAAGTACCTAACAAGTTAGGTGAGACAACAAACAACACAAAAAAGAGAGAAAAGAAAAAAATATTGCAATTACCGACTTTTGAAAGATAAAGTACAAAGAAAAACAATAAAAGTAAACTAAGTGAAGCACTAGGTGGCTGGTGCTTATTGCCGTCTTCTTGTCTTCCTCGGCGATTTAATCTTCGGGTCCGATGCTTGCGTAGAAAGTCCAGTGTCGACACCAATGGCAGGAAATTTGAGCTGCAAAGCTTCGAGAGTACCCTTTTTTTTTTTTTTTGTTTTCGCGGTGAAATGCATTTACGCACCGTACCCCCCACCTGGGTGGCGGGGGGCGTGTGTGGGACTCCCGCCTGAGCAACTGACACGTCGCCCAGGGGACTACCCACTAAAACACCGCGGCGCTCCGTCTTCGCCTTGGTGGTGAAGCCGTGGGGCCCGGACCGGCGGCCTTACGCCACGACTTCACCGGCGATGGGCCCGTCTACTGCACGACGGGCCCATTTTGACCCCCCCCGCGGTGAAGGGGGGCCTGTGGGAACAACCGGGAGCACCCGATTGTTCCCACCCGTCGACGGTGGTGGACCGTGCAATGCGGGCAGGTGGATTCCCACGTCCCCCGCCCACTGGCCACCACCAGGCTGGACTTGGGCGCGATCGCGCCTCGTCCGGCCCCTTCGACGTCTGCGGTGCGGGGGCGCGAGAGGATCGTTCTCACGCACCCGCTCCGCAGCCTCCTTCTGCGACATTACGTCCTCGCAGAAAGAGGCCACCGCGACCCAGACCGCCTCGGAGCCCAGCATGGCGTACACCAAGCCGGGCAGCGAGAGGTCCGGGCCAACGGACGCCTGGAGGCGACGACGTGGCACATCCCAGGCCGGACACTCGGCCAGGGTGTGCCACGCTGTGTCCTCCGGCGCGCCACAGTGGTGGCACGCCGTGGATTCCTCCCTTTGAATCCGGCACAGGAAATGTCCGAAGCTGCCATGCCCGGACAAGACCTGCGCCAGACGGTAGGTGAGGAACCCATGCCTCCTGTCGATCCATCCCTCTATGACTGGACCGACGGCGTCCAGGGTCCACCGCCCGTCGTCCGCGTTGGCCATCTCCGCCGTCCACCGGCGGAACATGACCTCGCGGGCCCTTCGCCAGACGGCGACCCTCTCTTCCGGTGCTGCGGGCTCCCCCTGAGCCCGCTTGTCTGCCGTCCAATGACGACGACGGCCAGCACCTCGGCCTCAAAGTACCACGGCGGAGTGCCCGCCATGGCACATGCCGCCCCGTGACCAACCGTGCCGTAAGCCCGCGCCATTCGCTGTGCGATGGCGCGTTGGGGCTTACGGAGCAGGGCACGGTTGGTTTCCACCAAATCGTGCGCCCACACGGGCGCACCGTAAAGCGCCATGCTGCGCAGCACGCCGGCATAAAGGCGCCGGCATGCCGCAGCAGGCCCCCCGATGTTCGGGAGGAGCCAACTGAGGCTCCTCGCCGACTTGAGGAGGCGTTCGCGGAGCAGGCGGAAATGCTCCGCGAACTTCCATCGGCTGGATATGGTGAGGCCCAGATATTTTATCTGGGCCTGCACCACCACCCTCCTCCCGGCCACCACGACGTGGGCGTCCGGCGGCGGCTCCCCCCGAGGCCCATGAAAGTATATGGCCTCGGTTTTGTGGAGCGCCACCTCCAGTCCCAGCCGCCCGATACGACGGGCGACCAGGGTTCCACCCACCGACGCCCGGTCGGCCGCCTCCCCGTAGTCGCGACCCCGCGCCGTGACGAGGGTGTCATCCGCATAGCAGATGACACCCACGCCATCGGGGAGGGCGCCCCGGAGGAGCCAGTCGTAGCCGATATCCCACAGGAGTGGTCCTAGGACCGACCCCTGCGGGACACCTGACTCCACCGGCCGCCGCCTCATGCGGCCGTCCCTGCCGACGAACAGTACCTCCCGGCCTTGGAGGTAGTCCGTCAGCAGGGCCCTCAGGTATGGAGGCACTCTGTGATACCGGAGCGCCTCCAATATTGTGGCGTGGGGGATGGAGTTGAACGCATTGGCGATGTCGAACGACACCGCCAACACCCCTCCCCCCTTCCTCGCCCCTTCCTGGGTGATGCGCCTCAGCTCGAGAAGCGCATCTACCGTGGACCGGCCCGCCCGAAACCCGTACTGGGCCTCGGACAAGTCGGGGCCGGTCCCCCCCAGGTGCTCCTTGAGGCGTGCCGCGATCACGCTCTCAAGGAGCTTGGCCGCGTCGTCCAGGAGGACGATCGGCCGATAGCCGGAGGGTGAATCCTCCGGCCGACCCGCTTTTCGGAGGAGGCACAGCACCCCCTCCTTCCACACCTTCGGGAACCTCCCCGACGCGAAGCAGCGGTCGAAGAGGTCCCGAAATCGTCTCTCCAGCTTCGAGAGTACCTAGGGTGTCAATTTTATGTCGGGATTTGTCAGGCAGATTAATTATGATGTTCCCATCCGCCGACCAGCAGTTTTTGACCCCTATTATTTTCTTATTATTATTTTTTACTAAGGTGTCCGAGTTTTTTGTGTCCGAAGTCATCGACCCGATTTGCTGCGCCGTTTGACCGTTTAGGCTTACCGTGGATACGCTCTTTTATATTTAAATTTATATGTAACAAGCGACCCGCCCACGCTTCGCAATGATGTAATTTTGGCCGACTTGCTCACGAAACTTTGATAAAAAACCTTTTCTAATTGTTCTTTATTTACAAATTTAAATGAATAAATTCCCTAAAAGATGGCGAAAACCGCATTAAAATCCGTTGTGTAGTTTAGGAGGAGTTAGAAGCCAAACATACAAACAGACACAAATAGCGACTTGGATTTATACTATGTAATAAAATGATACTTTTTCTGCCAATAATAGAGCACTATTTAATTACGTAACAGTGGCGACATCTATCGGTATTGTTGTAAGTCTTTACTGCTTAGTACTAAAATGGTAGCCATATACACCACAATTTAGTTTTTATGTTATTTTGAAAACATTCGTTATAAATTAAATATCGTCAAAGAAATTAAACACACATTTTGCTTTGCTAATTTTAATACTTCGAGAGTCTATCAACAGTTAAATTATAAAAGTGTTGCACTAATATTTGTATTATTTGTAAAATAAAAGTGTGTATGGACGTCAAATCAAAACATACGTACCTATACAAAATTTGAAATAATAAACCACTCATCAGATAGATGGCGCTGTATATAAACTTGAATAATTTAATTTAATTATATTTATATAAGCTAATAAAGATAAAGAGTAAACATGAATTAGGATTCAAAAAGTATAATGTTATTTTAATTTTAAAGATCAAAATCCCATTATCTACTGCATATAAGTTTGTACTCAACAATTAGTTTTTTACAGCAGAAACCATTAGTACCTAGATATAAAAAAAAATAACACAATAAATATGCAATAATTGCAAACTTACATTTTAATTAATTGCAAATTTACAAACTTCACTTATTGAAGTTTGTATGTAATATTTAGGTAGGTTTTTTCGTTACAATTTGCCTATCTTGTCTTGAAACAAGATACCTTAATATATCAACCTGATTTTCTATGAATTATGCATGACGAATCAAAATGTGAAAATGCAATTTAATAAAATTATATACGGTATCAACATATAGGTATTAGGAATTGGTCCTCAAGCGTTCTTACGATTAAACTTAAAGATTTTATGTACCCTCTTTTTCATTAAGATGTTTGTTATTGTTACTTTTTTGGTATACCTAAATAATTGCTAACGATCAACTCATTAACATTGCTACCTACTATCCTATAATAGGTGTCGGTAATTACAACACAATGCCCTTTACAAACAAAAATAGCTTTATCTTAACGTGTCACTCCAAATGTTTACGTAAATAGGCGATATTCGAGTTGATATTTTCTTTGTTAAGGCGAAATTTAATACAGCAAAATATATGAGACTGTATGGTTACTTCACTATAAAGAATCAGTGATACGAAGAGGTTACTTTTTCCGCGCTTTGGAGATTTGGGTATTTATAGTTTTTGTCCTTTAAATACTTATCCGGCAGTTCCTTTTTACCTTGAGAATTTTGCAGACTTCCTTTTTTGTATACTGACCATCTGTGAATAAAAATATTGTTTACATATCTACAACAAATGCCCAATGGATTATTTACTACCAGTACTCAACATTATTTTAACAATATAATAAAACAATTTACTACGAGTAATAATCAAAATCTGATTGGTTTTCTTTATCTGTATTCGTGCTCTACATTGTGTCAACGCCGTGGGGCAACAATCGTATCTGAAAGTTATTAAACAAACATTCGTTTCAAGACACTGAAATATTTAGAAATCAAACACTTACCAGCTATCTTTTAGCTTAATTTGTTGTTTGTATAACTGATTGTAGGTACACTTTTTTATATTAAGCTATGTTCCTATATTACCGCGCTGCATAAACAGCACTGAAGAGAACTTAAATAAATTTAAAAACAAATTTGAGAGTAACTTAAGCATCCTGCGCAGCGTTGTATTATACCTATTTATATTCACCTTTATACTTTAGAAAGACTATCAAAATTACAAAAATATAAACAATGCTTTACAGTTTTCGCTAATGAAATGTCACTGAACAAAGGGCTGCGTCGCTTCAGCGCCGCGTAGGGTGTGCGCCGGCGCATTCGATCGTTGGCCGCCGCCTCCCGCGCACGCGCTCCGCCACCATGATGCTCGCCGGCGCGCAGATCGTCGACGACAGCGTCACCTACCGAGCCAACGCGTCGACCAACACGGACCCGGGCGCCCAGCCTGCAGCCACCACGGCGCCGACCACAGTGGCCATCAAGCAAAATGCACCAGAACTCAAAGGGCTCGCCCGGAAGCCCTCCCGGGAGCCGGTGGACATGCAGTTCTCCAACATCACCTGCACTGTTAAACTCGGGATTAACAAAGGTTAGTTCTATATGTCTTTGCCTACGTTTTCTCGACCGCTAAAACGTCAGTCTTTGTGTGGAATACAATTATTATTACACTCTTTAGCGTATAAATGATAACCTCCGTCGTAATTGTTTGCTAACATCGGTGCATCAAAACATTGGAATCAGTATGTTGTAGAAGTGTTAAATGAACGACAAGCCATGCTCAGACAGGATATCAAATCGTAAACATAATGGAAAAACTGTTTCTCAATAAATCAATTTATTAATCATTACTGGAAAACACATTAAAGTTAGCTATTGTTTACGAGGATTCGAAGAAAAACATTCAGAAGCCAAGAGTAAGACGAAATGAAGGTTTCTGCCTCATAACACACTTATTACAGAAAGTCAGTGCGTTTTCAAAAGGATATAGATAAAGTAATTTTGATAGTGTTTGTCCTATTGTGTAAATGGCCTTTCTTATCTAAAGATAAGTCCTAGTGTACTAAATCAAGAGAGTTTATGAACTAATACATTTACGACACCTAGCGACTAGTAAGCGGATATTCCTTCTCGTTCATCGTAAATCAACAGATACAGTTATACCTAATTAACGATAACTTGTCATAAATAGTATTAATTACATAACGGTCACTTCTGCTATACTTTTTAACTTATAAAAGGTCAAAATAATTAGAAGTCTGAAACGTTACTTATATAATTAATAATTTAAATTACTTAATGGATATTGTTGCATTGTTACCAAATCAAAATAAAACGTTGAAGTTCGGTCAAAATAGAGCTATGATTTTTATGATATTGATTTTAAATCCTACATTGTAATGAACAGCGTCTCAGAGTTTTGGTAGAGCCTCATTTTCAACAGAGTGCTTTTCCAAAAATCAAATTTGTAGTTTCTTTTTTACTGATTTGATTTCGCCTTTTGGAGTGCCTAATATCCAGTCAACCTGTAACGATAAGTAGCAGTTGGTACTCATACCGTGTAAGTGATCTTAGAAACATACATAGACCTTCTGAAGTCGTTTCTTTGCAGAAGCGCTTGCTCCTAATGCCTATCAATTAACATGTTTCCTGTCAAGGGTAACATTTAACTGCCATTAGTCTACGCAAATGACATCTAATACGAACTCTCTTGCTTACAAACAAGATAACAAGTTAGCGGGTCACATTGATTGTTAATCTTAATATTATCTTTTGCCTCGAGAATTAATCACACTCACGTTTAACGCTTATATACGGTAATGGAATTGTAGATATATTAGCTGTTTAAACTATACGTGTGCAATAATGCAACTTTGTAATTTAGAAACGACAATGTAAGGTTAGGTTTTTTGCTGAAGTAAAACTCGTTTAGCTGCAAGATTTGTTTTCGCATTTCTTAAATACCATTTTTATTACTATTTATATTGGTTACCTGTGCTCTTTACACATAATAAAAACCTATCAACGAATCAATTTTTTGTTATATAAACTTTTATAACATCTGACATAAAGTACAATGGCTAGACGCAATTTTGACGCGAAGATCCGAAAAGTTTAAGCTTTTGCTGAATTCTAAGGAATTCAAGGAATTTAACTTAAAAAAACTAAATATAAAAATCTATATATAACTCAAAGGTGACTGACTGACTGACATAGTGATCTATCAACGCACAGCCCAAACCACTGAACGGATTGGGCCGAAATTTGGCATGCAGGTAAATGTTATGACGTAGGCATCCGCTTAGAAAGGTTTCTGTAATGAAATAAGATGATGAAAGTTTGTATGTAATTAAAATTTGCTAAAAAAAGCACGGAAAGCTAGTGACTAATAAAACTGTCCTAATAACAGTTAAAACCAATTTTCAAATCCGTGTAAATTATTTGGAAAATTACAAATTAGTGGTACACCCTTTGTAGGGATCGACTATCGTTCCGGTTTCCACGCGCATAATTACTACTTATTAGGTAAAAATGTAAAATAAAAAAGTTATTCAAAAAATTGATTAAACCAAAGATAATTTCCACCTGCGGCGTCATTTTTTCAGTTCAATATTACAATTACCTATAATTTGCACAAATGTATATTTGGATATCTCTTGATAAAAACCCTTGCAAGATTCCGGAACTCAAATGCGTACAAATGTACTTACTAAATATTTCATAAGATACGTAGCCAATATCTGATAACATAGACCAAAGTACTTACTTTAGCATTGATTCTTAACGATAAAATCAAACCAGTTTTCCAATAAGTAGATATCCCAAAAACAACGATATCATAAAACAAATGAACAACAATAAGCACATCGCTGCAAAGTCGTCGTTGTCAAAATAAACGGACATCCTTAAACTGAGCGAGAGTTATGTAGTGGTCCCCTTTGTGGTATAGGAAGTGATCGATTTATTTCTATTACATTGGACTAAACATATATGGAAGAGGACTTACCAATAACCCGAGTCTACACAAGTATAGGATTGCTTTGCAGAAGAAACTTTTAATAAATATTTTTAGGAAATCAATTGGTATACGATGGTGAAGAGAAGGACAAATGGCAATCGGATTAATGAAGCATTTATGTATTACTTACAAAACTTTGGCTTTTATTTCGGGTGTTTATATTTTTGTATAATTTCCAAAAAAAGTGCTGGGAGTTTTTTTCCGCCGGCTTTTTGCTCTCGGTCCACGGTTAGGTAAAGTCGAAGTTCGTAACATTGACGTTCATTAAGTATATGTTACATATCTATGATGAATAAAAGAATTTTGATTTAAAATAATTTATTAAAACTAATTAATTGCCTCGAAACTCTACAGTAATATAACGGAGCATAAAAAAAGACAAGAATAAAACATTAATAGTTACATATTTTTCTTATTCTAAACAAACTTCAAGTCTGTTATCAAAATTGTTTCAAACTCACCCACTACAAGTAAGTGTAGCATGTGCCTTTTAAGTTTTAATTCGATGTTATATAATAATTGCCACTGTAACAAGGTTGTTGGTTGCAACTGGTTCGGTTGAGGCCAGGGGCAGCCTGTGTCATAAGGCCGAATAAGGATATCAGTGTTGATGGTAAGAACATCAACTCACACTAGGGTATTACGACAATTACTTGATGCAGTTGACGTCCCTTTCGAAAATTAAGTTGTGCAATTTTCTTCGTAAAAATGTGTTAAGCGCTCTTTAGTTAATATAAATAATATGATGAAGCACAGATTTGGAATTTAGTAGAAAGCTTAAAGTGGTTTGAGTCCTTGTTGGTAGCATAACGTTCATTGCGTTTAGTCTTAAATATTTTTTGAGGTTTCAAAAACACCTTGTATTCGGCCTCCTCGAAAAATAATAAGTTTAAATTGCATATTACGTGTTCAAAAATCCAGCTCAAAAATAAGTTTTGGTTTTGAGTGCCTAGTTTATATTTTTTTTTGTTTTTTACATTATGTGCAACACAACACAAACCACAAAGAAACAACACCCAACGTATAAGATATTGCCCTTGACCTAGCGTCTGCGGTAGGGTTACAATTACAACCTATCATTTGCAGTATAAATTTATTAATATAAAATTACGTAAGTGAATCTGTTTTTCTAGCAAATGCAAACAATTTATTTTGCTTTAGTTTAGCATCGTAGGTATTTCATAAAATTAAATAAAAAACGAACCGGTTGTATTATTGGACTTAGAACCTGAACCTCTCTGATTCATCATCCAGCGCTGTTTTTAAATAAAGAGCAAACATAATTGTGGTAATTAACCATTTGTTAAGTTAATAACAAACCTAATCGCCCTTTGGACTATGTTATCACGTTGGTAGTTGGCAGCTTGTACTTTTATTGCAGTTAGAACTAAGATGTACCTACGTCATTGTGTTAGTTTAATGTTATAAATGTGGATATAAAACGATAGGATTGTATCAAATTATAAATAAAGATCAAACTATTTAACTCTAGATTTCCGACCCACTGCTTTACTTGTATGTCTAAACGTGACTTACTATGGATATAAAGTATCCCACGATCAAAGGATACGTTACTGCAAGTTATTAATAATTTATTTTTACTCCAAATTGAGTAACAAACATCCAAATGGCCAAACTAACTAACGTAAATAAAAGCAGGTAATAGTAAGGTAGCGTTAATAATTTGTATGAATGTATTTTTAGTAATTACCAAACTAGACTAGAATCTAACTAATCGAGGCCTTTCTTATCCCTACAATGTATTGTTAATCTATAACATGTAATGTATAAGTAATTTACTTAGCACAAGGGCATGAAGCTAATTGCGCCACGTCTGTTCTACTTTATTATCAAGCAATTGTCTATTATTTACTACTTTTCTGTGTGCAGCAATTGAAATTACACATAATTAAACAGTACTGATAGCATTGTTATCACAAATAAATAATCACTAATATGTTGCCAAGGTAGCTTCCATATTGATGGATGGAATATAGATTTGAGACCGAATTGTAAGGAGGTAGAGATACTAATTGATGGATTGGGCTTGTTATCTCAATTATTAATAACCTGGAAAGAGTCATTTAGTGGCCGACAACTGTAGAAACATTTATGGAAAAAGTAAACATAATACACTAATACTGTACAAAAAACAACAACATTTTTGGTACGATTTGATAAATTAAGTATTATTTTTAAATGATAATTTTTATTATTGTAAATTGACATAAAACATTTGTTTTTTGATAAATGACATATGTTTTATATTTTAGGTTAGTATTGTAATTTTTCAATTAAAAACATTAACTTTGGTTAATATATTCATTAAAATTTTATTATAAATTTAATTAAAACTATCTTAATATTTTTTGCTATCTTATATTATTGAAAATATGTGTGCTGGAAATAAAGTCTTATTTTATCGATTATTGGTAAGTAATGAAACTGCCAGAACCAACAAACATTTATCATGATAGGTAGAGTTTAAAAGCGCCGAAGATCTATCAGATTCATGAGTAGATGCATGAAGTACCTATTGTAAACCTAATATTAACTGCATGTTGTCAGCTTATAAAAAATAAAGAATATGCTTAATGAAGGTAACTAGAGGTCGAAAAACAATCTTTTGTGCTGAACGAAAATTCCACATCGCTTCATCAAGAACAGCGACAAAGTGAAGAACATTTACCTCACTTTCTCAACTCTGAATCACTAGTATTAAACAAAGACACGTGTTTGTTCTGTATGCACCGACATGGAGTTTCCTTATTTATGTTAATGCACTAAGGAGTATTTTGTTTTGCATTATAATTATGTGCTCTACGTTTATCATTATTGTGTTTGCCAAACAAAGGGTGTCAGTGAACGCGTGACGTCATCGCAGCTGATAGTGCTGGCCGAAATGAAAATGAAGTGCGATGTGGGTCACGCGCAGGGAAGGAACTGACAGATAAAGACTTTTCACTCGATAACAACGGTTGTAGGCATCGAACGAATAGGTAACTTGATCTTAAACAACTTAAAAGAAGTAAGCAAATGCTATGCAAAACAACGACTTTAAATGCTTCCGTAAAACATAAATGCATAAATCGTTTGCACAATTTGATCAATTGATTTGTGTTTTGCCTCATTACTTGCGTATTAATGAAGATAAACACGATAAGATTATAAAAATGTCATAGTAAATTATTACATATCTTATTTTTATTATTTTGCAATTTATAGACAGAACTTAAATGTCAGGTTTTTTTGTAGTTGGTATAAATAATTGATTTTAAAAGTGTTCTTTTGTTAAAAGTAGAAAAGTACATAAGCTTACCAAGGTTTTATATTTTTACCTATCTTCATATTTCTATTGTATTGATGGATCTATGCTATAGGTAGGTATTGGTTGAAAAACAGAAAAATAGTTTTTGTTCTACATTATATTTTAAAACAAAAAAAACAATTTTTACATAATTATATTAAATTAAAAGTTTAATACAGAATAAATGCAAGCAAATTCTACATTAACTATTGCATATCCTCAATAGTAAATTACAGCCTAGCAAGAAATAGGTAAGGGACAAATCTATAATCGCTCACCATTATTTTGTACTGTCAAAGCTACTTCCATCTACCGTCCATTTCAAATGAATGGGCATGTTCAAAGATAAAGAATTCATAAATATTCGTCTTTATATTTACTAAGCAGTAAAATTATCGCAAACATAAAACACTCTACGTGTTTAAAACACATACATTTTACAGCTAACGCCGCATTCCCACGGTACGCAATACTACTGCCCAATTTATTGCCAATTCATATCTTATCCTTATCGGCGCTTGCAATTTCATTTCTGATAGCTATCTTAAAAATATAGGCACATTTTGCGTCGTTCGCACCGTGGGTCGCATCTTTAAGCACTAATAAGACGTGCTACAGATATCTTTAACCTCAGTAGGTACAAGTAAAGTCGGTGTGAGTGCAAACAGCTCGATCGCATGCGCTAATCGCTGACGTTTGAAAAGGTTATCAGGGTCGGCGGATCGCGGAAACAAGCCTTGCCACAAATAGGTCAAATTCAACACATTATTTGGTAATAAAAGAACTAGAAGATAAAATATATAGGTCCCGACAGGCTAACTTTGGCAAGTTCAGCTTTTTGCGTTTACTTGAACCTAAAAAGATAGCGGTTGTTAAGCACTTACGTTACCGAATGAATAACAAGAATAATATTTGTAAATGTAATGTTTGTGTGAAAATTCTGATAACTATGCGTTGTTTAAATCTGCTGTTGTCTATTTGCGTTAGTTTTCTAACTAGTTCAACTTGTAGTACTCAAATTAAAATTATTGCGTATAAGTGTATTTTAATGTAAGTACCTACTTATAATTCTTTTTTATTTTTAATAACCAAAAGGTTCAGCGTTTCGAGTAACCTTAGAGTAGGTATAATTTACATATTGTACCTACTTTTTCGAACAATTACTTCTTATATGTAGTCATTTCCAAAATGACTAAAGCTAGGTACTTCATTCATGTAAGAAAGTAGGGTTCGTTGGTAGTTAACAATCACTAATCATCCCGGATGTGCCGTAAATGTAAACAAATAGTATCTAACTATGTGCTAAAGTTTACAAATATCTATTGAATAAATATAAAAAAACTGACGCAACCACTACACCTATATAACATTTAATTAGTTAACAAATTTATTTACTGCTGTTGTAAAAATCAGGGACAGGAGCAAGTCGATTCCAATCGCTGCTATATGTTAATTTTGAAGTGAAGGTGAATCATAAACTAATCTAATGCATCACTTCAACGGGCCAAGCAAAAAAAAACAAACAACAATCGCCCAAGTTCAATGTCAAATACAACTTCATAATTTTCTTTCCGTCGCAAAATACAACTACATGATATCCTGCAGGTTACAAGCAGATCCTGCACGGCGTGCACGGCCGGCTGCGCCCGCGCCAGCTGATCGCGATCATGGGGCCGTCCGGCGCGGGCAAGTCCACCCTGCTGGACGTGCTGTCAGGATACCGGATCACCGGCGTCGGCGGCGCAGTCTTCATCGACGGCAGAGGACGCATCATGAGTAAGTCAAACGCTAACTTACCCACAACTATTTCATTATATTACCCAACTTACCCGCAACTATTACATTATATTACCCAACTTACCCACAACTATTACATTATATTACCCAACTTACCCACAACTATTTCATTATATTACCGTACTTATCCACATCTATTTTATTATATTACCCTACTTACTCACAACTATTTTATTATAGTCTCGCTAAAAATATAGTAATGATTAACTAATCAAACACGTGAACAGATTACGAGGGTCAAGTTCAACAGTTCAATTTGCAATAACATTATAGAAACCATATCCTGATTGGTGATTTGATCTCGACGAGGTAGCAAAAACACTATTTACTTGATTTATACGTAAGGAAGTGTTTACATGCACACCGTATATTGCAGTTATATTTTATTGAATGTTTTAACTTTTAAGTTCTTCTATTATAGGATATACTATCACTCGCCGTTTTCTTTTCGTGACCAATTGTATTAATAAACACAACACTAATTTAATAGGTCACTAATTTAAAACCTGTCCAAACAATGCATTCAAAATATACTGCAGTATATCACAAAAAAGTAGTTACTATAATGACTTATATTAAAATCATGTAAATGCTTTTAGCGCTGCAATCTAAATTAGAATTCAAAAAAAAAATAGATAAACTAACCTAACTTTGCTATACGCATACCTTAATTCACCCTTTAATTTAATTTTACACATGCATAAAGTAAAAATAACAATAAAAAAACTAGAAGTCTAGGCAACTACTTCACTTATGACTTGCACTTTTCACACAACAAACTGACAGAAAACCAAATAACCTTACAAGTACGGTTTCAATTGTGCTTCTATCATATCTATAGGTTAACTTCCAGTTAATCCTACTATCCTACTAATATTATAAACGTGAAAGTTTGTGAGTATGTATGGATGGATGTATGGATGGATGTTTGTTACTCTTTCACGAAAAAACTCCTGGACGGATTTGGATGAAACTTTGCAGTAATAATAAAGGTTATACATCAGAATAACACATAGGGTACTTTTTACCGCGGGAAAACATCACATTCCCACGGGACACCGACTTCCACGCGAACGGAGTCGCCGGCGGCCACTATTAAAAAATACTTCTCTAATTTCCAGAACGCTTCAAGAAGATGTCCTGCTACATCCAGCAAGACGACCGACTGCAAGGTCTTCTCACTGTTGGAGAAAACATGGCCATCGCCGCGGACCTCAAACTGCCGACCAAGCTAGACCGATACGAGAAAGGGGAAGTGGTCAGTCAATACTACCTATATAACGACCTTTGGGGTACAGCGGTATATACCGGACTGCCGAGCGGATGGTTCCGGGTTCGATCCCCGGGTCGGGCCAATTTCGTTAACCCTTAAATTGGCAAGATGAGTTAAGTCCAAATTTAACTTTCTTTTTGAACTTTCTCGATTGGTTATAACCTAAAATGCATAAGAAAAATACAAAAAAAAATCCTACATTTTCAGTTTTCGCGAAAATGAATGTACTTCACGAATGACGTTGCCAGTTACTGAGTACACTATCTATGTACTTGGAGGAGTACGTTGCCATGAATACGACAAAATTCATTTATTTATTTTTATCATTATTTATTAAAAATAATTCAATTATCCTTAATAATATTACTTATAAATGTGAGAATGTGTATGTTTCTCTGTCTGTATGTGTGTTTCGCTTTTTAGTAAAAACGGCTGTACCGATTTTGATGAATCTATACTAATATTATAAAGCTGAAGAGTTTGTTTGTTTGTTTGTTTGTTTGTTTGTTTGTTTGTTTGTTTGTTTGAACGCTCTAATCTCAGGAACTACTGGTTCGAATTTAAAAATTCTTTTTGTGTTGAATAGACCATTTATCGAGGCAGGCTTTAGGCTATATAACATCACGTTGCAACTATAAAGATCGAAGAAATACTGGAAAATGTGAAAAAAACGGGGAAAATTATTCATCCTTGAGAGCTTCCGTTGCGTGCGCTGCCAAAAAAGGTTCTAGATACCAAAAATATATGTATGAAAGAATTAAGGGAACTTTTTACCGCGGGAAAACTTCGTATTCCCACGGGAAACCGACTTCTACGCGAACGGAGTCGCGCGCGGCCCCTAGTTAGGAATAAAGGTAGGTCGTCACCCTAAAAGAAATTAGGATACTTTTTCCCGCAGAAATAAGCCTCATTTCCACGGGAAAAGTCATTTGGATGAAACCGCAGGGCTAATTTTATATAAAATTGAAGAAAACAATATAATTTCGGCTTTTGAATGGCGTCCTGGATAGTGAGATCAGCATGTCCCAACTGAGGGTAGTCGACTACCCGTCTGCCGGAACCAAAGCTAAAATCTTGTGCGAGCGTCTTAACATTAAGCAATGTAGATAAATCGAACATTTAAATAAAAATACCCCTTATGTGGTGTTATACAACCACAAAATAAATAAAAACTTATGTATAGAGCTTGGCAATGTACTTCGTGAATACCGAAGTTTGTTAAGTGTAATTTACTGCTTATTTGGCAATGGTATTTACGGAGTACACAAAATCTTGCGCGCCAATAAAGTCATTATTATGTAACTTTATCATAAAATAACTATAGTAGGCACCCACGTATCTCTTTAGCATGCAATGTTATTCCAAATAAATATTATTTACCAAAAAAATCGTTTAAAAATATCAATAATACGTCCCCGGTTCGCAGACACATCGGGCTGCTTCGCAGAAATTTTGATTTTTACAGTTTAATATAAATGCTACCACTGATAAAATTAGTTTCTAACAAAATTAGTGAAATTTCAAGACATACCATATAAAAATATTAAATAATTTATAAATAAAAAATGTTGTAGATTTTTTTGAAATCAGTGTACTCCGTGTATACCAATATCAATTTAAGGGTTAAAATGGTTTTTCGGAATTGGCTCGTATCTGGGTGTAACTAGGTTCTCCCCTAGTCCATTATGTGGTACCTATAACACAAGTGCTTACTGCACTTACTTTAGGGCCACGTAATTGGTGAGGCTGGAGATTTATTTATTTATTTTATTTATATTTAACCCTTTCAGACCTGAATTATTGCTTTTTATCATCAAATAAAATTTATTATTTGAAGATAGAATACACTCAAAAAATTGTGATAGCTAGGTCTGAAAGAATTAACGATACTTTTGCAGGCAGTTCCACAAAATTAAACTTAAATAAAAGCAGTCTATGTTGGAATAATGGAATAATTTTAAAAACAGTTTAGTAATTCCAGCGATAACTCATACTCTATCTCTTTATGAAATAATAAAACATCCTAACAAAAACATATAGGTATATTGCTATATTTTAAATATTGCTAAGACAAGACCATGCGACTCGAAGTCTAGGTATGGCACAAAAATATTTAGTTTTTTTACTTTAGATTTTATTATTTGAGAGCAAACTATTGTCAGTATAAACAGACTATGGACTATCAGACCTAGGTTATTTGTCATTTGACCTGTTTTCTTGTTACTCGTTATCTTTATATCAATTTTATAGATAATTAAAATAGATTGAAAAGATATTAGGGAACTCAACTTCATTGTTATATCTTTTGAATTATTCTTAGGGCTGGTTTAAGCATTGATAGATATTTTATTTAAAATTAGTATGTTTTAATAGAACATCGAATAAACATTTAACATATTATGTATGAAGTGGCAATGTAAACATGCTACTTATCAGTGGAATATGGTTTATTTGAGAATTGAAAAATCAGCGCTTAGTCGTCTAAATGTGAACCTAAAAAATAGTCATTCATAAAATCGTGGCAGACAACTCCCTCATTACAATTAACATAATTTCTCGGTTCAAACAAAGAACACTTAGTAAAGAAAAAAATATACATCCATCGGGTTTTCCTAAGCAATTTATTCAATTATTTCTTTCATCAGAACATTCCTCCATAGCTTTGACAAACATAAGAAAAAATAATTGGTCTAGTATTTTTTGTAATTATTTTTCATGACATGACAATTTGATAATGCGAGCACTTTGGTGGGTTAGTACAACCTAAGTGCATTTATAAATTAATTATTTTGAAATCTAAGTAAATAAAACATGGAAATTTGTTTCATTAAGTTATAAGTCTAATTACATTTACAAAAAAAAACCTAGTTCGAATGAAAATCATATTTTAAATTCAGTTTTATATTTTAAATTCACATTATTTATTTTTGAATTTGTATTTGTAAAGTCCGCTTAATAAATACTTATATTTAGTAAAAACCGTAATTTGATATAAGGCAGCAGAAAAACAATGATTTTATATTTTATATCTTTCACTACATTTTACTGTATATGTTACAGCCAAAGTAATAAATCTGGATATTATATATACTGTCTAGCCATTATATATAATGTCTACTCAATTTAGATAAAGTGATAATTAACACAAAATTAATCACATTAACTGGCTATTTTATATAATATCTTCTAAGACTTGGATAATGTAATAAAACAAGTAGATATTCGTTTGTGTTACGGCTAAAACCCGAAGCTGCACCTAGTTTTAGCCGGTTAGAAACATCAATAGGTTAGGTTAGTTAGGTTACTTCTTTGATACCGCCCAGAAAAAGGAGTCCCGCGTAGCGGGACTCCGTCAACTCATGATTGAAGCCAGTTTTTTTATGTATATGTTACAGCTAATACCCGAAGTGCGGTTACACCTAGTTTTAGCCGGTTAGTAGACTTAAAATAAATGGAAAACTGTAACAAAAAATATATTCCTATAAATATAAAAACTGGATTCAATCATGAGTCGACGGAGTCCCGCTGCGCGGGACTCCTTTTTTTGGGCGGTATCAAAAAAGTAACCTAACTAACCTAACCTATTGATGTTCTAAATACGGGTATTTATTACTTTGGCTAACTTTGACACGCTATTATGAATAATGTCCAGATAAAGTGATTAATTTATTACATTGTCTAGTCAATTTGGCTATTATAAATAATGACCAGTCATTATGTATAATATCCATTTAATCACTATGACTGTAACATATACATTATTACTGTATGCATTTTAGTTTTAAACGATCTTACTTTGTCGTCCTAGCTTTCACGTTCACCAAATAAACTTTAATAAACTAGAATGTTAATAATGCATATAATGTTAATTTCTCTTAAACTTAACTGTGGCTAACTAACTAATCAAGTATTTTGGTTTTTAAGGTCGTCTTAATCTTATCATTTTCTTTATGAGGTATGATTTTAATTGACAACGCCTATCTTGTATTATCTACGAGAATGCCGGATCTGATATGAAAAGTGACCAATTTGTGTATAAAGAATTTTGGATTTTTTTTTGGAAGCTATGTAGAGCAACGTTTTTGTTTTTAAAGCCCATTGCCACATAAGAAAGAGAACGAGAAAGTAAAGCAATGTGTAGTGTAAGGTAGCCGTCATTAAGAAGAATATGTGATTGGCTAACGTCAAACTCAGAGCATGCCACATTGGCACAAAATTTCATAGAGTCAACTTAATAGCTTTAATAGGACTATTACCTCAGAATAACTAAAACAGGGAGAGAGAGAGTATAAAAATGACTAGATATTTGTACTCTTTTCTTTTATACCTACTAGGACGGAAAGCTAGTTTTGCTTTTTTATTTACCAGACATAACACGCAAAGCAAGGATCATATTGTACGCTATAATAATATGATGAAACAAAAATAATATTTGAAAGTTATTTTAAACCATAATTGTGACCAATACCTGAAACGATAAGGAAATGTTTTTATCGACATTTGCCCACACTTATCTGCCAGGCAAGATCTGATCTTGACAAGTGGCATAAACTTGACACCAAGATATTTTTTGTCACTCTAGTTATTTTACTTACTTTTGATAGCAAATAGCATTTTAGCATTATATTTAAAACTATGGCACCAAAAAATAAACGGCCATCTGTGCAGGCAAGGAAACTTTTAGAGCAAATAGAAAGAAACAAGCAAGAGAAGTTGCGGATCCTAAAACGTGATACCGAGATTGTTGCACGCAAACAAACAGAAATTGACGAAAAATGGAGAAAAATATTGATGCAACTGAAACAAGATGAGGAAAGAAACCAAGTGCGTGCCTCCTGGCAAGCGTTCTCTCGTGCCTGCGATACTAAGAACGGTATCATTCAACTCATTTTAAAACTCTTCAAACAATCCGATGATCAATATGACAGGGGGGTCCATCACTTTCTCAAAACTTTTGAAACTGAGATTCATAGCTTCCTAAGAAACATGGACGAATTAGCTAAAACGAACGAATACAGGGTTGCCGAAACCATAAAAAACGGTAACGAAGAGTATAAGGGTCTGGTTGCACGGTTCCAGTATGATCAACATCATCTAAAGCTTGCCACTTTTTACGGACACCAACGCTTTCTGGAGTCTGTCGACAATACTCGCGGTGACATTTTAGTAAAAATTTCTGACGATATGAACAAAACTGAAGAACTCTTAGATAGCATGGTATCAATGCTAGAAGACGACTATAATCAACTATGGGAAGATTTTAAATCATATTTAAAAAAATACTTCAATAATACCGCAGAAATAAATAAAAAAACCCGTGTTCTCCGCACCAGGGTGGTCAGCTTAATTAATACTATCGAGGAACAAACGCAAAAAATGATACAACTGGAAGCATCTATAAGTAATTTAAATAAGGAACTAGAATTAGTCATTTCAAAAAACTCTAAAAATGATTTAATTCGACGTCGCGAAAAGTTCAGAATAGCTTGGAAAGGTCTAAAAAGAAAACTAGAATTTGAACAGGATGTAGATAGAAAGAATATTCAACTCCTAGTTATAGAGAGCAATGAAGCATGTTTTCGAATATTACAGTCTGAAAGAACATGTCAGAAAATAATTAAAATGATAGCTTTGTGCCGTAAACACGAATCTCTTAGAGAAAAAGTGCTTCCCATTGGTGCGCCAAAAAAAGGCGTAATCGAAAAGAGTGAGACCATATCAGTGCGTGTTGCTCTTAAAAGACTACTGCACACCAGCCAATCTTTAATGTCTACTACAGGTATACAGAACGCAATTTGTGCCACATATGACTATAAAACTCTTATGTACCGAGTCGGAAAAGTAACTCTAATATGTAAAGCTTTAAAACGAGAAAAAAAGCTTTTATTAGATGAGAATGCAATGATATGTGAAGAACTGAGTCGGCACAGAGGGAGCGATATCTTGAGCCCAGTCACTTCGGAGTGTGTGTGCCTGTTACCAGGAGAGTGCAGGACTCCCTCTCTTCCTTCGATTACCAATTTGAAAAGTATAATGTCGAAAAAGGATAATAAGCGCAAATCTTAATGTTTTTACGTACTTTAGTAGTGTTTTTATGTCTATTGTTTTACGATGTTAACTGGATATTTTTTTAGTTTTTGTAACGAAAGTACTTTTTTACTTTTCAGTGTCATTTTATACCTTTATATTTAGCTGAATCTACATTTTTTTTTCACATTGCACTTTTAAATTTTTGTTTGCTTATGTTATTTACCTTTTGATCTATTTATGTAGTTTAAGACCTTCTTTTGCCTTTATTTCAAAGTACTATTTACATTTTATTCGATGGTTTATGGTCAAATTTGTACGTTTTATACTCATATATTTCTAATTTTGTTTACGTTATTTTTAAATTTGCATTAATTTATTTTCAGATATATTTTATAAACTTATTTTAGTCTTTTTGCCTTAAATTTTGAATTTATAAATATTTTCAATAATTTTTTTAGAAATGAGTATGACGTTAAATTATTATATAATTTTTTTATAGTAAAGAAAATAAAGCGTTTTGAAATAATAGTATTACTTAATTCTTGTATATACCATTATGGAACAGAAATACTTATGTTGGTTTATAAAAACAAGTTTAGGTGGTTAATTACATAAATTTTACCAACCTGTTTATTGCGAAGCGTTTCAAAGTCAACTGCATCCAATGATTTGCCTTGAAATATGATAACAATTCTGTTATTTTTAGTTTTATAAATAAATGAAAGTTTAAGTATGATATCATTAAAAAGGCAACAAACAGCACATTGTTTCTACTTAAAGAAGATCAAAACGCAGATGTGTAATCAAATATTTATATTTCTATATTACAGATAGAAGACATCCTTACAAATCTAGGATTGTATGAGCACATCAACACTCGAGCATCGCAGCTGTCAGGTGGTCAAAGAAAAAGGCTCTCTATAGCACTGGAGCTCATCAACAACCCACTCATCATGTTTTTAGACGAACCTACCACGTGAGTAAACAGTCTTTGTACAATACGTAGAGCAAGTAGCTTTATCTTTGTATTTGCCCTATTAAAATAACAGGATTTACATATTAAAGAGCACATGTCTATAGGCCATGTTACTGTGTACAGTTAAAGTTATATTTTTTGGGGAACAAACTTGTCGAGCAAGGATATTAATGTCTAGCTTCTGGGACAATCCATTTTAATCAAATGTTCCTATCCATTCGCAGAGGCCTGGACAGTTCATCGTGCTCACAAGTAGTGAAACTATGTCAGAACCTGGCGCACCAAGGCCGGACCATCGTGTGTACGGTCCACCAGCCCTCGGCTTCGCTGTTCGCTCTCTTCGACCACGTATACGTGTTGGCAGCTGGAAACTGCCTTTACCAGGGCACCACCAAGAATCTTGTACCGTACCTGGAGCAAGCAGGGATACCGTGCCCCATATACCACAATCCGGCCGATTACGGTATTTTTTATTGTTTTCGTAGATGATAACTAACGTTTATACATCAAAGATGTCAAGGTTTTATGTAACACTGTTTAAGAGCAAATTTTTAATAGGGACCTTTAGTTCCACAATTGAAAGTAATCATGCTTAAAAATAGATGATTCACTTTCCCAAGTTTCCCTGTAAAGACATATTCCTTCTCAATATTTCAGTTATCGAGTTGGCCTGCGGCGAGTACGGCGAGGACAAGATCTCCATCCTCAGCACCAAGGCGGAGAATGGCAAAGCCCTGGATTGGTTCGCCGAGCCTGACGTCATACCGACCATGGAGGAGCTCCGGAAGCAGTTCCCTCTGAGCGTGCTGCGAGAACATGACTCAGGGTCCGCGGTCGAGGAGACGTCGCAACAGAACCAGAGGTCTGTGCTGATCAAGAAGGGATTCCTGAAGGCGAAGCGGGATTCGGTTAGTATAGTACACTGTTTTGAATCGGTATTGTCTGAAAATTTGGAAAATGAAATGAAAGTTTAATTAATTCATAAATTTATTAAGATACAAAGTCATTACCTAAGCACTTTTGGTAAAGGAATTCACATCATTACATAGTATAAATCCAAGTCCCTATTTGTGTCTGTTTGTATGTTTGGCCGCTAACTCCTCCTAAACCACACAACGGATTTTAATGCAGTTTTCGCCATCATTTAGGGAATTTATTCATTTAAATTTGTAAATAAAGAACAATCGGAAGAAGTATTTTGAAGTGAGCCAAAATTCAATGTTTCGTGACCAAGTCGGCCAAAATTATACCATTGCGAAGCGCTAGTATAATATAAAAATATGTTTTTAAATATATGGCAAGCCGAACTATTTTTAGTGTCACTTAATAAATGTAAAAAATAAGAAGAGTTAAATCTCTAGCCCAAAACTAACCTAAACGTAGTATATGTTTTTTTTTCAACTATCTTCCAGACAATGACCCATCTCCGTCTGCTGGTGAACGTGCTGGTCGGGGTGATGCTGGGCTGCCTCTTCATCGACGCCGGCAACGAGGGCTCCCGCGTGCTGGAGAACTACAACCTGCTGTTTGCGATCCTGATGCATCATATGATGTCGCCAATGATGCTTACCATTCTTACTTGTGAGTATTTTGAACCGACTTCCAAAAAAGGAGGAGGTTCTCAATTCGGCCGGTATGTTATTTTTATGTATGTACATCGATTACGTCGAGGTTTCTGAACCGATTTACGTGATTTTTTTTTTATTTGATGCCGAATAGTTTCGAGTTGGTCCCACAAAAATTTTATTCAGGTAGGTCCAGTAAGTAAATATCCAAATGACTGAGCTTGGCCAACCTCAAGAGTCGAGTCAATATTCAAGCTGTCTTTGTAGCTGTAGAATTAAACTATATTTAACTCAATTTTTTTATTGCAGTCCCATCTGAGATGAACATCCTGATAAAAGAACATTTCAATCGATGGTACTCATTAGGGTCTTACTACGTCTCGATTACAATTGTGGACCTTCCAATATCGGTAAGTAAGATTCTCAACTTTTGCTTATATGATACTAGGGGCCGCGCGCGACTCCGTTCGCGTAGAAGTCGGTTTCCCGTGGGAATGCGAAGTTTTCCCGCGGTAAAAAGTTCCCTTAATTCTTTCATACATATATTTTTGGTATCTAGAACCATTTATGGCAGCGCACGCAACGGAAGCTCTCAAGGATGAATAATTTTCCCCGTTTTTTTCACATTTTCCATTATTTCTTCGCTCTTTATAGTTGCAAAGTGATGTTATATAGCCTAAAGCCTGCCTCGATAAATGGTCTATTCAACACAAAAAGAATTTTTAAAATCAAACCAGTAGTTCCTGAGATTAGAGCGTTCAAACAAACAGACAAACAAACAAACAAACAAACAAACAAACAAACTCTTCAGCTTTATAATATTAGTATAGATATGAATACGAGTACCTAACCAACAAGTTTCAATAAGCATTTTTACAGATGTAAGTTTCCAATTGAACATTCGTCATAATCTCACAGGTGGTTACCAAACTGACAAAATAATTTTAAGATATAAGGTTGTTTTGAAACCAACCTTAAATTGAACAACTTCCGCATACTACGGAGCTACGACGTAGCATTTTTATATAAAAAATGCGAAAACGTGAATGTTTGTCAAAACGGCTTAACCATTTTTACTGATTTAAATTAAAGACAGTTTTTCACCCAGGGAAGAAAAAAAGACTTCACTATACCGCAAGAATAAGTTTCAATCCCAATTCGAAATTCACTATTATCTAGACACGCGGTAGCGTGTCAAGCCAAGTACAGGCTGACAGCGCGCGCCCTGTATAACATTTGAAGCCACTTTTGTCCCTCTCATAACTTTAAATCAACTCTACACCAAATATGAGTCGCCTACGTAATTGCGGTTACCAGTTGTTTTATACGTTTTTCCAGATGGAATAAGATTTGGAATTGTTGCAGATAGTCTCTTGCTTCGTGTTCAGCGTGATCGTGTACACGATGTCCGCGCAGCCGCTGGTGGTCTCTCGCTTCCTGATGTTCTTCGTGATCTCGCTGTACACGGTGCTGGTGGCGCAGAGCTTCGGGCTAATGATCGGCGCCGCTTTTAATGTCGTTGTAAGTTGTCGAAGCTAATGGGTTGATAGCAGTTTGTTGATACTGATTGAATAAGCCTCGACTTGGGATAGTAGTGGGAGCCGACGATGCTAAAAATGGATTACTCGAGTGTCCTTGGCACCTTGCATTTTGAATAATTGTGAGTAGAAATAATATACAGGGTGATTGGTAATGCGATACATTCCTTCTAAGAGGTTAAAGTAGAGCTTATTTGTAGTGAATTAAGTCATACCATATCCGAAAATTGATCATTTCTGAGATATGCAACATTTAAGATTTTTTATAAAAAACTCCATTTTCGAAGTTAAAATGAATCCTTTTAGTGAAAATTTTTAAATTAAGTTTAATGTTTTGTTGTTTTATGGCAGCTTTATAACTAAAAGATGTTTTAAATTGAAATTAGCTAAAAAAATCATCCTCATTTAAGAAAAAGTCAAGAAACCACGAACAACTTTTAAAAAAAGTTAAGTCTTATGGCAATAACAAGCGATTTTCTAAAAAAAAGTCCAAATAATGTTGCGTACAAGCATACTCTTTTTTTCTAATTAACCGCAATAGCTACACACTTGAGGGCTTGGCTTTTCAGAAAAAATATTTATTTAACGGCAGATCTTAAATGTTATTGCATTATCCCTGTGCAAGACGTCGACATCAACCGAAGAAAACACTACAAAAGTGCGCGGTGACCACAATGTAGAGGCGTTCTAAGAGAGAGGTTACTTCTTTTATTAGTAGAGTTGTCAATCAAATACTTAGTTTTAGTATGACAAATGTACCTTTTTGAATAGCTAATGAATTGGGGAAGGTTTTTTTATGTAATTTGTACGCAACATTATTTGGACTTTTTTTAGAAAATCGCTTTTTATTGCCATAAGACTTAACTTTTTTTAAAAGTTGTTTTTGGTTTCTTGACTTTTTCTAAAATAAGGACGATTATTTTTAGAAATTTTGAATATAAAATATCATTTTATTTATCAAGCTGCCATAAAACAACAAAATATTAAACATAATTTTGATTTTTTTACTAAAAGGATTCATTTGAACTTCGAAAATTGGGTTTTTTTATAAAGAATCAAGTTGAAAAGAATGTTGTATATCTCAGAAATTATCAATTTTCGGACATGGCATGATATGCCTTAAAAGACTGCTAATAAGCTCTACTTTAACCTCTTAGAAGGAATGTATCGCATTACCAATCACCCTGTATAAGTCATTCGATAAGTGAGGGGAGAAGGGGGGCGGTCTACATGACATATATCGAGAAAATCCTAAAATCCTCTCTTGTGCTACAAGTAGGTACTATCAGTAACTTATTATTGGCAAAATGCCTCTGTCCTACTCCAGTTCTGTCCTAAATGATAAAATATCAATTTGTGATTAAAAAGGTTAAAATTCACGCTCTTTCTTTGCCTTACCGTCCCTTATTCCGCTTGCTAATTTTCCAGTTTAGAAGTAGGTAGGTACTTAGCCCATAAGAACATCATATAAATATCTCGGACATTTCATACTTTTCAGAACGGCACATTCCTGGGCCCCACACTATCTGTTCCTATGATGATGTTCGCTGGTTTCGGCGTGACGCTGAGGGACTTGCCCCCCTACCTGTCCTGGGGGTCGTACATTTCCTACTTGCGGTATGGCCTCGAAGGTTACATCGGGGCTATCTATGGACTTGAACGACCCATGCTGGACTGCAAGGCTGGATACTGCCATTATAGGTCAGTACCTAAAAATACTTTTTTTTCTGGACTGCGAAAGTTTGTTTCGGCTAGTAAGGCTTCAGGTCAAAACACAGGGTCAAAAGCTGCTAATATTATAAAATTGTTAACTACGCTTGTAAAACATTATTGACTATTTTTTAAGACTAGTGAACCATGTTTTTGAAGTACGTTCATATTTTGTTGAAGCTATCGCCTTTATAAAACAATTTCTTGATCAGGTATCCTCGGCAATTCCTGAAAGAAGTGGCCATGTCACCGGACATGTTCTGGTGGGATGTGCTCGCGCTCACCGTCACCCTCATCACGCTGAGGACTGCCGCGTTCTTACTGCTCAAGTGGAAACTCAACGCTGTACGATAATAACACTTACTGCAAGCAAATAGAGGCCAGTATCGCTCGGTGGTAAACTATGGACTATAAATTAAGAATAGGCTCTCGCGCGTTTTAACGCTTCAGCACGTGTAGACTTATTCTTAATTTATGCTCGGTTGTCACTGAAGCAACATTGTTTTTTGGTCTTAGTAAAAAAAGTACTGGTTTTGTAAGTTTTTGAATTGGCTGTAATTAGAGTACATAAATAAATAATAACATTCCTGTTTGAACTAAACATAAAAATACTTATGAAAATTGTTCCAAAGAAATATATTTCATAAATATGTAGGTTTATATTTTGTACTTAGATACATTTAATGAATTTATTATGTTTTAATACATAAACATTGTTTTCAAGGGTATATATCTATATGAAAGATTGTCAAAGACTGTGATATTTGCAAAATATTCTTGCTCATGATTAAATAATCTTATTTCTTCCTTTATTTGTCACGTTACACAAATAATCCAATCTATGTATTTCTAACCGTTTAACGAACAAATAACCACAACTACTGTTTAGGTTTTGGTTTAGTACATACTTGCTCAATTGTAAAATAAAGTAAGCATTTACAACAGTACTGGAAGTGTCACTATTCTTAGCTAATGAATACGTGCTTAGTTTGGGAACTGCACACATTTTCACTGCTGTAGTAAATACCTACAACTTTACGTACGAATGGTGTTAGGTTAATTTCCATGACATTGTCTTGTCGTGGTAAGGTGTATATTATACATAAGCCTTACTAATATAAGCGTAAAGTACCTACAAAAGTAGGAGTCAAAGTTTCTTTGTAACTGTAGTCAGGAAGGTAAAGGAACGTATGACGAACGTAATTAATTTATTTTAGCTTATTTCATAGAGTTTTAGTTTAATTGGTTTAGAACGTTTTTTATTGTAGTATAGCGGTGCTATAAATTTATTTTATTTATGAACCATTTTTGTAAACGCATTTTGTAAAATAAAGCGCCTTAAATGAATCAAGTAGTTTACCTGTTTTAGTACCCCTAATTTTTTTATCATAATTAGGTTTTTATTTTACCCTCAAAATCTCCCCTGTCCCATTGGCCTTTAGTTTTTCGAGTTATGAGCCTGAGCTCTGCTAGATTATTGCGGTCACTATTCTTCTACAGATTTTGTAATTTCACATTTCCCGCCATGGTTTGCTGAGCAACTGAAACTTTATTTAAGTTCTATTGTTAGAGACCACGTCTGCTCAGTATAAGTCATCGCTGGCACACATTCTGCTTAAAAACTTGCATCTTCAGGCACTGAGGAATATTCGGGGAGAAACCTAATATATGGATATACAAGTTGATTGAGCTGCCAACAAGCTTCAGCATTATAGGACAGCGTTTGGAATGGGGCGTGGGCCCTGGGTAAATAATTATGACGCAACCATGTGGACAGCTTCTACCAATCCTTTAGTAAAATCCTCATATGTCCATTAAAACAAAATAAGTATTTAAGGCAATTGAAGCAATTTGAAAGCTCGAGTTGAAAGCCCTCGGTGTTTTGGATTTCAGAACGCGTCAAGCGTCGGCAGAAGTGTGAATTCTAATGCACTTGATATACAGGGTGATTGGTAATGCGATACATTCCTTCTAAGAGGTAAAAGTAGAGCTTATTTGCAGTCAATTAAGGCATAATATGCTATGTCCGAAAATTGATCATTTCTGAGATATGCAACATTTAAGATTTTTTATAAAAAAAACCCATTTTCGAATTTCAAATGAATCCTTTTAGTGTAAAATTCAAAATTTAGTTTAATGTTTTGTTGTTTTATGGTAGCTTGATAACTAAAATGATATTTCAGATTCAAATTTGATAAAAATAATCGTCCTTATTTTTGAAAAAGTCAAGAAACCAAGGACAACTTTTAAAAAAAGTTAAGTTTTATGGCAATAAAAAGCGATTTTCTAAAAAAATGTCCAAATAATGTTGCGTACAAATTACATAAAAAACTTCCCCAATTAATGAGCTATTCAAAAAGGTACATTTGTCATACTAAAACTAAGTATTTGATTGACAACTCTACTAATAAAAGATGTAACCTCTCTCTTAGAACGCCTCTACATTGTGGTTACCGCGCACTTTTGCAGTGTTTTCTTTGGTTGATGTTGCCGTCTTGCACAGGGATAATGCAATAACATTTAAGATCTGCCGTTAAATAAGTATGACAAATGTACCTTTTTGAATAGCTTATGAATTGGGGAAGTTTTTTATGTAATTTGTACGCAACATTATTTGGACTTTTTTTTTGAAAATCGCTTTTTATTGCCATAAAAGACTTAACTTTTTTTACAAGTTGTTCTTGGTTTCTTGAATTTTTCTAACATAAGGACGATTATTTTTAGAAAATTTGAATCTGAAATATCATTTTAGTTATCAAGCTACCATAAAACAACAAAACATTAAACCTAATTTTGAATTTTTCACTAAAAGGATTCATTTGAACTTCGAAAATGGGGGTTTTTATAAAAAATCTTAAATGTTGCATATCTCAGAAATGATCAATTTTCGGACATAGCATATTATGCCTTAATTGACTGCAAATAAGCTCTACTTTAACCTCTTAGAAGGAATGTATCGCATTACCAATCACCCTGTATAATCATTTAGTGATCTTTTCTAGTTTTTCACCTGAATAGAGCTAAATTCTAATTTCTTCCAAATATATGAGGAACCGTAGGGACCAACTCCATTTGTAGCTAAAAATAAATCATTTTAAGGAGATCCCTTTTCTTCATGAAGTCGTCCGACATCTGTCTGTGATAGTTCTCAATAGAAAACGTTTTTTTTAATTTCGGTTATTAATTAATTACAACCTAAAAAAAAGGTAGATATATTATGCATTATAGAGAGTTAATTTTAATTAGCGCATCACCTCTCCTAGGCAGCTTTTCTACATCGAACCCAACAAAATTTTACCTACGACTAAAAGTTTTTCCATACAAATTTATTAGATGCCTCTGAACGGTCAAATACTCTACGCGCACGCAACTAGCGTGGCGGGGGCGCGGGCGAGACGGGGGGTTGTTGTCGGTTTAAAATACAGACGAATAAATAACAGAGCAGGCAAATTTGTTTTTGTTTTAGTGTTAATTATCAAGTTTTGCAAAAAGTCGTAGAACAAAATGTTATTGGGATTGATGTAGGGAAGCCGCCTGCAAGAGGTGATGCGCTAATTAAAAATAACCCTGTATATAATATACAGTATATTAATTAATTTAACGATGCAAATATATTTATGTAGGTATCGTTATTTAGACACACTATCTTTGACCTATCTTAGTCTATTTATACCCAAGTGACCTAAGGGAAATCACTAAACTAACATGCATCATGCATTAGACGTTATTTATCTTCGTGATATTGTGCGTCAATCATTATCGCTCTTATTAGAATCGTATAATAAATCATAATGTGATGTGAAATGTGATCAATTACTTCTTAATTAGGTAGTTATTTTAATTATTTACTTGCACGCGCCGAAGTGGCAAGCAAATATTGATTAGGAACAACGCTAGCATAACCTCTTTTCTAATTCAGATACGACATTCAAAAATGTCCGGCATATCTATATAGAATACTGTCGGATAAATGTTCTATTTAGGAAGACACTTTATATTTAGGTAAACCTACTAGGTACTTTACAATCTAGAAAAAATTGTAATGTAGAAAGGTAAATCATTTGTAAATTTTGTATAAATGACGATTATGATTTGAATTATTATGTTTACAAAACAATCTAGGTACAACTAAATAGCCTCATTAATAATACTTACCCACCAGTTCTATCAAAAAACCATTAGCAAGATAATGTAGGCGACAGGGTGGTATCATCATTTTAGTCAGCAACATCATATAAGTTAGCAGTCACATTTAGACAATTGTTAGTCAGATTTTAAGTCTGTAGCAACCAATTTAAAGGAATTTGTCTATACAAAGTATATTATGACCGTGCTTAGAGCGAGTCAGGCAAAAATTACAGAGGCGCAAGTGTAGTAAGTTGATTTCTTTTATGTTGGTTTTATCAGAACTTTCGACAGAAAGAACCATTTTTGCTGTATTTTTTTAAAATCTGGTGGTGTTGCTGGTCCGCTTCTGACAAAAGCATCAACAGGAAAACCTCTTACCTAAGCCTTAAATTAAGTACATGTTTCGCGACAAATGGACGAACTATTGACTTCTTAGTTTAATGTTTGAGGTGGGCTTTCTTTATTCTTCAATGTTTTGATTGTTTTCTGTGCTTGGTTCATAGTAGGTACCTACGTTCTAATGGGCAGAGACATTTAAGTAGCAGGAACATAATCAGTGTCAACTAGTTTTCACAGGCGATATCCGAGTTTATCTCTAGTTGTATAATACGTAACTGCGATTCATTCACGGAATTCATTGAAAACATTAAACTTGACCTCCTTGCTTGTGAAACTAATAACAAAAACATCGATAAATAAAATCACGAGCTACCCCTGTGACTGTATCACTTTCGTCGACTTTTAATACTGTAAATAAGTAGTATAAAGTAACAATATTTATTGCCCTTTAGATTAAACATCTCTTTAATTAATATGAATTAGTAGAAAATACAACATGTAGCCGCCATTAGGTTCAATACAAATCCGCGCTCACCGGCAGTGACGCCAACCAGTGATGTCCATCGAATGCTAGGGATGTCCAGTTACCGATTACTTTTTAACCGACTTCCAAAAACGGAGGAGGTTCTCAATTTCATATTTCATAATTTTATTTCAATATTTCAATCAGTTCGGCCGGTATGTTTTTTTTTGTTTTTTTTATGTATGTACATCGGTTACGTCGAGGTTTCTGAACCGATTTACGTGACTCTTTTTTTTGTTTGATGCGGAATAGCTTCGAATTAGTCCCACAAAAATTTGCTTTAGGTAGGTCCAGTAGTTTTTATTTTATGAGCATTTTTTATTTACTTTTACCTATCCCGATGTCTGAAATCAAATATAGCAAGTAAATTTGACCCACTTCCCGGTTACCGATTGAGCTGTAATTTTGTGAACGTATGTTAAATCGATGACAGTGAAAAATATTATGACATGGAGCTGCTCTGATGATGGAATCGGAAGGTGGCCATAGGAACTCAGTAATTTAATGAGAGAACACTATCGAGTTTGGGCTCGTTTGATTTGTCTTGACGAGTACTTTGGTGCTTGATGGTAACTAGGATCCTCCAGGGTCCGATGAAGGAGCCAGAAGGTGGCCATAGGAACTTAATAATTAAATGACACAACTCTATCGAGTTTGGGCTCGTTTGATTCGTCTTGATAAGCACTTTGATGCCGGTAGTAACTAAGATCCAAAAATAACTAAAAAGTGTTAAATAATAATAACTACGTTAAAAAAAACCGACTTCAAAACTAAAATGTTGAAAATAATAAGGATTTAATATAATTTTAATTCTGCCTTTTATTTTTACGTGCTATTTAATAATAGGTTTGAAGTCGGTGCCAAGCCTTAAAACAAATACATTATAATATTATCATCACTTAATTAGAAACGAGCAAATTAATGCAATGAAATTCCTACTTCAAAGTTTAAGATATGTAACGAGTAATAAATAAATAAAGAGCAATTAACTCTTACTATTTAATACGTAAGAAATAAATTGATTTGGCACCGACTATAAACCTATTATTAAATAGCACGTAAAATTAAAGGCAGTATTAAAATTATATTAAATCCTTATTATTTTTAACATTTTAGTTTTGAAGTCGGTTTTTTTAACGTAGTTATTTTTATATTTTACAGCTAACAGTAGTTAGTTTGTTTTTATTATTTATTTTATTATTTATTTATTTATAATTATTAATACTTACATGTATTTATGATAGTTGCTGCTATTCATCGCCTGCAAAACTGTTCTGACAGTTTGTCTGCAGGGAAAAATCACTTTTACATTATTTAGGTGACTCCGTTCGCGTGGAAGTCGGTTTCCCGCGGTAAAAAGTACCCTATATGTTAATCTGATGTATAACCTATTTCACTGTAAAGTTTCATCAGAATCTGTCCAGTAGTTTTTACGTGAAAAAGTAACTAACATCCACACATCCATACATACTCACAAACTTTCACGTTTATAATATAGTGCCCGCCCGCGACTCTGTTCGCGTGGAAGTTGGTTTCCCGTGGGAATGAGAAGTTTTCCCGCGGTAAAAAGTACCCTATGTTTTATTCTGATGTATAACCTTTATTACTGTAAAGTTTCATCAAAATCCGTCCAGTATTGCATCCATACATTCACAAACTTTCACGTTTATAAAATTTGTAGGATTAGTAGGATTAGGATGATTAGACTATAGGTACTCATTAGATAGTTAAATAATCTATGCTTAAATTTGAGATCGTTAGGCTCTAGTCGTATTTCATCCGGTATCCCGTTTAACAGATATAGTAATCGTTTGAATAAAAACTGTGATCAGATTTTTTTTATTATTTCATGTTCATAATCTGAATTCAAAGTCATGTAGATATATTTTCTTTTCGTGGGGCGTAAAAGAAGATATTTCCTACCTGATTTCGATAATGTGAAGGTAAATTGTGTACCTTTTAATCTTCTTATACTATAAATATTAATTTAATGATCAGTAATATTTTGTGATAAAGCTTACGGCTCAAGTAAATCGTCGTAGCATTCGTAGCGTAGTTCTTCACAACATTTACTTACGCTATTAGGAATTACGCCATTAGGTAATTGCCTTATTTACTTATGTTCTTCCTACTAATATTATTAACGAGAAAGTTTGTGAGTATGAATGGATGTATGGATGGATGTTTGTTACTCTTTCACGTAAAAACTACTGGACGGATTTGGATGAAACCTTACGGTAATAAGTATAGGTTCAGACAACATCAGAAATATACATGGGGTACTTTTTACCACGGGAAAACTTCTCATTCCCACGGGAATGCAACTTCCACGCGAACGGAGTCGCGGGCGGCCACTAGTTTAAAATATTTAGCTCATAAATAGGTACTATAATATTGTTTTGTTCGGTCCTATTTGAAACTGTTTTTAACGATAATTACAGAGTTGACTAGCCTAATGCGGTGACTACAAAGTGTTTTTGACTCACGTTCAATTTAAGTATCTAAGCCAATGTAATGAGGTATTTAATCAGTCTCTCTAGTTAAAGGAACCAACCGAGGTCTTTGTGACTATTGGGTTTTTGTGATCGCTATTCAAATATTGAAAAGGTTTGTGGGTCTTTTAATTTGTGCATAACAGTCCGAGGTATGCAATGGTTTATTATGAGAAAAAGACTTGAAGATTCTATAAAATATCATAGTAGGCATAGGAAATTATGGTGTAGGTAAATTAGATGATTACGATAAATTGCCGGGCTCCGATTTCCTTGCAAGCTTTTTGCATTTTCCTTGCAGGCTTGTATTACCTGCTATGTATTACCTGTTGATATTATTGAATGTACTATTTTGCTTTTTTCAACCTTAGATTATAAAAATATCTCAAAGGTTATTTAAACAACTACCTAGTAAATAATATTGTTTATTCCCCTATAAAAATTTTAAGTAACTTTCTTATGTTAGCGGTCTCCACTTGTCCCGAGGGTATTTAATTTACGATTGGTTTGCACTGGTAGACTTCCTTATAGACATAAGAACTGCAGTGCGAGGAACGACACGCTTGACCCTTCGCGAACCTTGCACGGCTCTTATCGATGTTTGTTTTAACCCTTTGGGCTTTATCAACTGCTACTATATTGCGCAATATAAAATCCTTATACTTTTCTGAACTTCTTGCTGGAACATTTTTTCTAATAAGACAGTACGTTATGTACCTACGTAGGTACTAACGCTTAAACAACATTTCTCCAATTTCTATAGATGCTAACCTTATAAATTTTACCTAAGTACGTAGGTACTATGCTTTTGCGTTGTTTTATTTATTATGTGAGTAATGTTATACAATTAGGTGTAATGATTTTAACCAACTATGTATGTCAATATTGTTAAAAATACAATGGGATATCAGTATGACCTTCTTGAAATAAAAGCTAGATTAAGAAAATTATAACAAAACCAATTTCTTCGCAGTACCTAAGATAAGAAAAACACGATTTGCCCTTTTTTTAAACTATATTTACAAATACATATTAATAGTCTCTTCATTGATACTTTGTGTCCATTAAAAAATAGCAAGTATAATTTCTATTGGTACACAGAAAGAAATTGTATTTAAATTCAAAACGAAAATGTGTCTTGAGCAATATTTTTTTGCGTAAAAAATATTTCACTATATCTCTTCACACAAGGCGGCACTGAACCATCAGGGAAACACTTTTACATATTAAATAAAGAGCGCAATATACATGGAAATAAGAATTTCGAGTTTTAAATTAGACCCAAGACAATTAAATCAAATTTGATAAGTTTCAGACATAGTTTTATGGTTCTTGAGAGAAAGATATTCAATTCAAAATTACTTCTCTAAAGGAAAGAGTTCACATACTGGATCCAAATCTATAAGTTCTTACATTAGTAAGAAAGAAAAAGAAGTCGTTTCGAAAAAGTTACATTCTCAACTGAAATAATTTTTATTATTTATTTCTTCCTTTAAAAACGACGGCCTAGGCTTTCTTCTACCAAGAAACAAACTTTCTTAGAATAAATAATTTACTAATAAACTTTCTTGGTGATTTATATAATCACCAAGAAGAGTGTTGCCAGCGATACACTAAAATCCCTAAAATCTCTTTTTATTTATATTACGTTTTTATCCTAATCTATACTAATATTATAAAGCTGAAGAGTTTGTTTGTTTGTTTGTTGGTTTGAACGCTCTAATCTCAGGAACTACTGGTGTGATTTTAAAAATTCTTTTTGTGTTGAATAGACCATTTATCGAGGCAGGCTTTAGGCTATATAACATAACGTTGCAACTATAAAGAGCGAAGAAACAATGGAAAATGTGAAAAAAACGAGGAAAATTATTCATCCTTGAGAGCTTCCGTTGCGTGCGCTGCCAAAAACGGAATTAAGGGAACTTTTTACCGCGGGAAAACTTTGCGTTCCCACGGGAAACCGACTTCTACGCGAACGGAGTCGCGCGCGGCCCCTAGTACTATTATAAATGTGAAAGTTTGTGAGTATGTATGGATTAATGGATGTATTTATGTATGTTTGTTACTCTTTTACGAAAAATTTACTGAACCGATTTGGATGAAACTTTACAGTAATATAGGTTATACATTAGAATAACATTATAGGTTACTTTTTCGCATTTATAATATTAGTAGGATAAATTTAAATCCATAGGAAACGAAATATTTGCAATTAATGTGCCCTTTAGCCCAAAAAATTATATCCTTTAAACACAACAACGGAATTAGAGCATGCAATAGGATACTTTTAATGTTATATTTATTAATTAAAAATAAATCTTATTATCTACATTTTAAGCAAAATTTTAAAAGTGTTTGCCTGTCAATTTTATAGGCATATAGGTAAGCATTTAAAAGAATAGTCCTTTTTTTCATCATATTTCGTTACCCAGTTCATTAAATTTTATCATTAATATACGATTTTTTATATATTTTATAACGACACTTTTTTATAATTTTTTATCAATATTTGTTTGATGGAAATATTTTGTCAACTTTTTAGCCCTAATTTGACCGTAAGATAATGGCAGCATTATTTTATTTCGTTCGTTGACTTTGTTTGAAATTGTTTGTTCGTGCTTCTTCCTTTCACGGTTCGTTTTTATAACGAAAACTACTGAACGTCGTTATTTTTTGAATAATGGAATCAACAATAACTCTACTGGAGTGAATGAGTAATCAGTTGTTAAATAAGAACAATTTTTGTATTAACATTTGATGCACACCACCCTTAGTAGGAGTTTAATGTATGTACCTATTTTGTTTGTCATGCTTGTGGCTCATTATAACAAATTAATCTAAATCTGGCATTATATTGATTGTTAACTGTTAAATGTTATTTTTTTTTAGGAAACTAAAACCAAAAGATTACAATTTCCCTTCAGAAAATATAGCCTCATATTAC
Source organism: Emmelina monodactyla (assembly GCA_916618145.1). Taxonomy (NCBI): domain Eukaryota; kingdom Metazoa; phylum Arthropoda; class Insecta; order Lepidoptera; family Pterophoridae; genus Emmelina; species Emmelina monodactyla. The sequence continues at coordinate 4,421,729 of OU745300.1, forward strand.
ATGAAATCTGTTCCAACTTCAAAATCGTATACGGGCAAATACATTCCTGTAAAGGGGAAATTAGTAGATAAAGTGAGAAATCTATTATACATTTATGAAGCGAAAAGAAGGACAGCAATCAGGGACTTTGGTATGTATATAAAAAAATTAATGTTTGAATTGGAACTTTCATATGAATGGTATTGCTTCCATTAATAATAATAATCTGAGAGGAATCCATACTTCATACTTATCCATGCTTAATATTTTAAATACTAAACTAACAATGTCTGTCTGTAATGTGCTTTCACTTTGACATATTTTTAGTATTTAGACTTGATTTAAGATGGATACCTATTATGTTATAAGTGGAATTTTTACATTTTAGACACAACAACTGAAGAAAATATTATATGGCTACAAAACAATAGCGAACCCTGGGAGAGGTTATTAAAAAGAGGCGAAATACATTCCCTGTTAGAAAAAATCAAGAACTAAAGACAATCCATGAATACCTCGAAAGATGGAGTATTTTAAAAAATGACAAAGGATATGTTTTGGTAATTCAAGAAATTAGAACTAGCAAGAAGAAACATTATTATTCACAAACAATCAATAATAATTGTATCAAAAATTTAAGTATCTGGTTTCAATAAAGGAAATTCTTAAAATAAGTAATTCTTTTTATTTTCAAGAACCATGCAGTCTAGTACCGAGTAGCAATATAACAACTACATTTAAGTCTGTTTGTTTCTTGGTCTAAGAATTAACGAAATTTAAGCAAGCAGAAGGCAGTTGATATCTAAGAAAGATAATGTTTTGAATTAATAAATTGTAAACATTCTTTCAAAAAAGTTACAACTCAAATCAAAGTGTCGAGTTCTTGAGATAAGATGAAATTATTTATTGGAGTAAAAAATTAGTCAATACGATTAAGCATTTAAATACTTGATATTTTAAAATATAAAATTGCTTGCTACAAATATCTTATTGTTTCCTGATATACAAAACAGGATATATCTTGCGCTAAATAAACTTATTTGGCAAAAGCAATAATTTCTTTCTGTGTAGGTACGAAAATTCATTCAGACCAAAGTTATAATTATATTTTCTTCGAGACGGAAGCGAACAGCGTGGTACAGATTTCAGTTGATTTATCATTTACCTAAATATGTGAATTTCCACACAGAATGCCGATTTCCATAAGACCCAGTTATTTTCCTTAGATTAAAACAAATAGTAGTTAGTATCGCGTTCATAATCTATTCCTTATCGCCGATATACAGGTATATAGGTTTATGTCTTTGTTAACGTTCAGTTGAGAAAATTCACACCTTCTGATAGATAATCCACAGGGTTATGTTTATGGGGTACCTACCTAAGTACGTACCGACTATAAACATATTAGTAAATAGCTCTTATAAATAATAGGCAGTATTTTAATTATATTAAATCTTAATTATTTTTAACTTTTTAGTTTTGAAGTCGGTTTTTTTAACGTAGTTAAATTTATGTAATGCCAAATATATTCAACTTTATAATTAATCAAGATTTTCTCAGTAAAAAATTCACCTAAAAAAAGACGCATTGCGATTTCAATAACGATGAATGAATAAAGGTGCCATTTAGGGGCTTAAATAAAATTGCAAAAAAAAATCATCACTTTCAACCCTCACAAAAAGTAAACAACTACTCGTTATCATGAGGAGTTGTTTACTTCACATGACCTTCCATCGGTCTTCAACATCTGACCTAGGCTGTATAATACTTATCTTTAGAACAAGAGTACAATAATTAATAAGAAATGGTTTATTTCTTTGTTTTCATCTTGCCGTTTGACGTAGTAATCTTTGGACTGGTAGGCAGGCCTTTTAAAGACACTGGTTTAACTTTATCTGCCTTTATTATGAAAATTTAATCTCAGTAATTAGTTGAAAAACAAAAAATAGCTAATTAAATAATGTTTAGGCCTAGAAAGACCAGTCAAACAAATTTTATTTCGATTGTTTACAAGCCTTGCAGGGCAAACAAAACCGTTGATGCTAGATAATAACTAAGATATCTAAATATAGATAACTTTAGGATCAGTGTCATGACTAGCAATATTTTTTTATCGTGACCTAATTAAAAGATCGGGTACATAGTAACACAACATTAAACTTTATTGACTGGAAAAGTCAGTGTTAGTAAGGTACTTCAAACTGAATTTTGTTTTGTTAAATATTTACAAGATTGGTCAATGTTGAAAATCTGTTTTTGTATCCAGGAAACATTGGTATTATTACGGTAATTCCATCTATTAGCATTTAACGCTTACGACAGTTGTGGTTTATGGTGGGTACTATTACCCTAATCAATAATTCATAGAAATACACAAAGGTAAATAAACACGTGTAAACCGGTTTGAACCAATACCTACCTCACTATACTACAATAGGAACCGCAAACTTCGATCGCTAATCTCGGAATTGGATGATGGTATAAGTACTTCAGTTAATGAGTTCTGAGTCATAATATGGTGGTAGTCGGGCTGGCTGGGAGTTTCAATGATGTTAGGTCATGCGCAACTGTCTGTGTGTAGCACGTGGCAGTCGCGTGCGCAACACGGAGCGCTCACGGCGCGCGCGCATGCAGCCCGCGGAAAACTCGGAAAAACTATTCCTGTGTCCAACTGTTAACGAAGATCTTTAAAGTTCTAAATTACAGGTTATGATATAACTGATTATTATTCTGTTTAACTGTCGATTATTCATTTATATACTTATAATATTACTTACCTACTGTTAAGAGATAAAAAATATCAATGACCTAAAATTAAAACATTCACCATTAACTTGATTTTTTTGCTAAAATCGATTGAAAGTCTCGATTTTTAGGTTTCCTTTTTTGCACTTTTACTTTTAAGTTTTGGTCGCATTGATGTTGACAGAAGTCTTATAATTGCATAGATAGTATGCGTTTTTCTTAACCAAAGTACTGACTGGGAACTTCGTTGATAGTATTACGCAAAAATCGGTTCTTAAGGTATCTACTTCTTCTGAGGTAACCGCGAAGCTTCGAGTAGGAAGCTTAATTTTTTTTTAAAACACGTTCCGTTACACTCTGATTTTCAGGTGTCATATTAGGTAAATTATAATTCCTTCAACATTCAAAATGCCACCATGGAAAAGTGCGTTCTTACTTTTACAAAAAATAGGGATTTAGATTTTAGATTTTTTTTTAAAAACTCCTCAAAAACGCGTTATTTAAAATATGCTATTGAATAAGAGACTATACCTTAATATTTCTTTAGCAATAGCAATATAAGTAGGTACATATTAAAAAAAAATTAACAGTTAAAGCGTTATTATGACAACATAAATACATCTCAATTAATCCCCAAAAAGGGGGATTTCTGTGGCCTAACTTCTAACGGATGAACTGATTGTCATGTATAGGTATTTATTACATAGTACCTACTAGTTCACTAAAAGAAGGGTGTTTTGAGTAATTAACCCTTACGCATAGAAAACAGAAAGTCTTATTATTAAAACATATTTTTTTGAAACTGCAAATATTTGCAGTATCACCCATTGAAAGGCATAACAAGAGAGGGACAGCATTATATGGGTCAAATGCTGGGTCAGTATGTTGGAGATAACCCCTGGCTGGACAGACTCTACTACATCTCCGACTCGAGAACACGTCACAACAACTTCGTACTTTTGATACGCTTCTTCTAAGTCTATAAAACCAAACGACGCTCACAAAAGAAAACAGTCCGCACTCAGCCTCCGCACACGATGTACACATAAACCCGCGTCAGGAATCAAATAAATCGCGGATTTATAAACTGCGATGCATACAACACATTCCGCAATAGTGATTCGCATTTTCAAATACACCGCCATTTTTGACGCGCATGCGGATTTGTGATATTTCGTGAAAAGGAACGTTCTCGGCCGAAAACATGAATGGTGCGAATGTCAGTGGCGGCCGGGGTCGCAAAGCGTGCAACAGCAAGGGAAGCATGATCGTCGTATCGAATAGATTGCCCTTCGTCCTAAAACGCAATGAAAAAACCGGCGAATTGGAGAGAAAAGCCAGGTAGGTAATCATTTAAACATATTGTAGGTTTACAGTATTAACTCTCAATAAAAAAATATTTTGAGATAATATAGGCAAATGTAGATTTCTTAAAGTCGTTGTTATTGTTTATTATGAAATAGTTTAGCATCAACTGCATATTAGTACAACAAGTGGTTTCGCTTATTTACAAATACAGAAGACCGGTTTCAATCAGCCCTGAAGGGTCAATGTCGTTAAACAACTACAGGCCTACTTAGAGTTAATTAACCGGGAGTAACCTGTCTGGTTTAACTTAGTTCAGTACACAGTAAAAGATATATTTGAACGGGATTTATTGGTTTACGCCACCGAAGACAAAAATCAATATTGTCACTGTCCGTCTTCTATAGTACATTCTGGAAATAACTGCAATAAATGGTTCACATTCCAGTTCGGAACAGTGGGAAACTTCTACCTGTGGTTACTAAGACCACGAAATAATTATTAACAAAACTAGCAGTAGACACAGAATATTTTGAAATGAGAAAGTTATAAATAAGTTACATTATTAGTGTGTGACGATTCATATGAGATACGTAATAGTAAGTAGATATATGTAGATAGATTTAAATAAACATTCGATAAAATAATTACAATCAGCTGTTATGGTGCCGCCGCCATGCTGTTTGTTAATTGTGATGTTAACCGGCCAAATTGCGATGCTTCCATTTTACCTATGTGCAAGTAAGCGTAAGCGTGGCGTTTGTTTTGAGTCGGATAGCACACCTACATTGACAAAAGTAAATAAACATAACCGAGGTCACAAGGTAGCTCTACCGTTACCATCTCGTAACTTATTACCTACTTGGCATTCTTGGGTTAAGGTAAAGTTTTTGTTAACAAGAATCTTAATGCCCTCGCGTTTTACATTAGGGCTCGATTTGAATATCTTGATATTGATATGAACAACAACGTCTGCCCTAAATAACGCACTTTTATAGATACAATGTAGGTAAGTATGCACATGGTTAATAGTTGTGGTTAAAAGATTACCTAATAAATACATGCTTACATTTTAACATGTTAACTTTACTTTGAACATATTTTATTGTGACTAACTAGAACGTAATAATAGTAAACAGGGACAAAGTACCTACCCACGTTTAATTATCCATTATCGTACTGGAAGCTACTTTATAAATTTATGTTAACCATTTACCACAGTTGACAAAATAGTTAGGTATCAAACATTTATCTAGAGCCTTAGAATTTCGCTGCAACTAGATATACATACAACATTGTTAAACAACCTATGTGTCTGTCTAGAATTTCGCTGCAACCAGATGTAGACATACATCATTGTCAAACAACATATGTGTCTGTCAGTTTATTAAACTGGTATACCCCACAGCGCCGGGGGTCTGGTGACGGCCGTGGCGCCCGTGGTGATCCGCGGGGGTGGTATCTGGGTGGGCTGGCCCGGCATTCATCTGGAGAACCCCAACGAGAAGATACCCGAGTCAGACCCTAATGACAAGACGCCCACCGCTGGACTACTGTCTAAAAAGGTACATCTTCAATAGTTATCATAATAATTTTAATGCGTGATTAAAAGATTACCTGTCAAAAAAAGGTGAAAAAATATAATAGAAAGTACAATAAAATTTCAAATAATAATGAAACAATAATAATATTAAATTGAATCGTGTTATTTTTTCATTTAATTGAAATTAAATCGTGCCAATTACAAGTTTATGTTTTAATACTTATAAGTATTTACTAAATTACCAATAGACTATTAGGTACTATATCGCTGTAGCGACTGTTCAAGAAGCCAAGTTATTGTTATAGTTTTACGTATAAACATCTATTGGTTTCGCAAAGTCCGTTTCTCTAATATGTCTTAATTTTAGTATGTTCTGACAGTGTTTTCCCTCGGAGTGTGATGTTGCAAAGTGGAGTTTCGTGTGTGCAAGCTAAAATAAACTTTATTGCAATTGCCAATGCGTGCGGTGCGCGCTTTTATGCACCGTGGGACCGCCTCTTTAGTTTGTAGCAAACGACCTAAAATTAATATTATGTAGAAAGATGTTTATCATATTACTATGATAAGGTATAGTTTGACATTAAACTAAACAGTAAGATTTTCATTTTTGTAAGTAGGTAACTTAGAATTCACGTAAACTTTTTTGGCAATTTAATTTATAGAAATTTTGTTTCATTTAAGTACCTACTTTACTTAACTGCAGTCATAAGAGAGTAGATTGTGTACAAGATGGTTTTAACCTTTTAAGTCAATACAAGTTTAAGATCAAAAATATGCATCAGTTTCTAATATTTAAGCGATTCTACCATTATTGTATCTACAATCATATTCTATTTACTCTCGCTTGACTGCTTTTTACTGTTCTTTTGATGTGCAAATGTAAATAGCTGAGTTTGAAGGTTCTTTTTAATGGAATTCTGGAATAAATAAATGTCTAGGTGCAGTGGTGACACAAACAGAGTGTATAGAATGTTATGATTCAAAATCCGATTTTATTTAAATATAAAACTTACTATTTTAACGATCAAAATGCCACCAGTGAAATATATTTGAATATAATTCAATAAAAAGATAAAAGTTCTTGACACCAATGATAGCAAGGCAGTTAAATATTTATCATTATGATGTAAGTAACCCAAACTTTCCTAAATACCAACAACTGATTCGCGATTTATTGCTAAGGTGATAAATAATAATTTACACAAACAATTAATAAATCATTCGTAACTGTAAAAACAAAATATATACCTAAATATTTTAAAGTATAAGACGTGATTTTTACTACAGTGAATAAAACACAAAGCGATGTTAAAGCATGCTACTGCAATTAATTTATGCTAAGTCTTATCTTAGACAAAGCATATATTGATACTAAACAGGTAAGCCTGTTGTATATAGTGCGGAAATCAAACAAAAGATTATGTGTATAAACATAGATAGTATGGTATTTGATTATCTATCGATTTTATTCAATGGAATTGAACCTAAGTAGGTAAATCTATAATTATTAGCTATTTATTATCATGTATATAAATGATAAATAACATGGAGTCCACGAGACTTCCTCATAAGATATTTTCATATTACGAAATAAAATTGTAGTATGCTTGTAGGATGTGTAGGTGCTACGGTATCCACAGTTCGTATATGGAAGAGAAATAAATAGGTTTATCATGAGAAATCAAACATAACAATCTAACTTATAAATTTTGTCGTATAAGCAATGTTAATGATTTTTATATCATTGTTCACAGATAGTACCAATTCACTCAGAGCCGAAAATATTCGACAGCTACTACAATGGCTGCTGCAACGGGACATTCTGGCCTCTATTCCACTCCATGCCTGACAGAGCCACCTTTATCGGTGACCACTGGAAGGCGTATATCAAACTTAATGAGGAGTTCGCCGAGAAAACCATCTATGCTTTAAAACTGCTAAAGGAAAATAACGAAAAGAACGGATCTCCGCCTATTGTGTGGGTTCATGATTATCATCTTATGTTGGCCGCTAACTGGATCAGACAAGTGAGTAACTTTGATAGATATTCCTAGCATCTTAACTTGATCAATAAGTAAATACTTATCTAATAATACTATTCATAAACACGAGGCAGCCGACTACGGTCTTGCATATTAATGCTTCTGAACCTTCCATTGGATACCACATATTAGAAATATCAGACGAAGACTTCATAGCCTTTATATGTTTTTAGCGAGCCGAGGAAGATGAATTAGAATGTAAACTGGCATTCTTCTTACACATTCCGTTTCCGCCATGGGATATCTTCAGACTTTTCCCCTGGTCCGATGAAGTACTTCAAGGAATACTAGGTAATTGATTTATTATATGATAATGCCAAACAATAGGAAAACTATTCATTAAATCTAAGGATATACATAGTTACAATATAATGAACATTGTTAGTGATAATTGCACAGATTAACTCGTTATAATTGCAAGTATGTAGGTTCTGAGTCATACTTCTGTACATGTTTTTGTTTGTTTAATTTGCAGGCTGTGATATGGTTGGTTTCCACATAACCGACTACTGCTTGAACTTCATCGACTGTTGCCAAAGAAACCTCGGATGCCGTGTTGACAGAAAGAACTTGCTCGTTGAACTAGGTGGGCGCACAATCTGCGTCAGACCACTACCTATAGGAGTACCATTCGACAGATTCGTGCAACTGGCACAATCTGCAAAACCCGTGCTCTCTACAAACCAACAAGTGATACTTGGAGTTGACAGACTGGATTATACCAAAGGATTAGTACATAGACTTAAGGCTTTCGAAAGATTGTTAGAACAGCACCCGGAGCATATCGAAAAGGTGATGTTGCTACAGATCGCTGTCCCATCCAGAACTGATGTTAAGGAGTACCAGGATTTAAAGGAGGAGATGGATCAGCTAGTTGGTAGAATCAATGGAAGATTTACTACTCCTAACTGGTCGCCCATTAGGTTAGTATTTGTCTTGTCACCGTGATTCGATCTTCTTGATTGTGCGGTTTATATAAATTGCTTTTTAATTTCAGGTACATTTACGGCTGTGTAGGCCAGGAAGAACTGGCTGCGTTCTACCGTGACGCGGCTGTCGCTCTAGTCACTCCTCTCCGTGATGGAATGAATCTGGTTGCCAAGGAGTTTGTGGCTTGTCAGATCAACAAACCTCCAGGGGTGCTGATAGTGTCTCCGTTCGCCGGAGCCGGGGAAATGATGCACGAGGCTTTGATTTGCAACCCTTACGAGCTGGATGAGGCGGCTTCTGTTATTCACAGGTAAATTATATGTACAAATCATACTATTAAAGTTACTTACTAATTTATACAACAAAAACAGTATTATCATTGTTAAAAAAACTTCTTACGTACATGCATACCCTACTTTCAAGTAGACATAATATAATGTAAATTGTTTAATAGTTTGCTATCAACATCATTATAATGTTCAAAATTCATAGTATTCGACCTTAACTTTGCCTCTGCTCGAGGCATCATTATGATTGCGTCTCCTGTAGATCATAATTACCGATCACAAGATATGTGGGCTGCGGCATGATTATGTAAACTGCGGGCATCTAGTCTAGGTAGCAACCAACTCACTAGTGTGTATGTATGTAGTTAGGAAATTAGTGTCACGGTGAGATGAACCAACCTTTGTCATCTTATAGACAGCATCAGTGTTGTGAATCACTATCAGGACCACTTGTTCAAACCATTAAATTTTTTGCCGCTTCAAACCTTAGTTTTCTAGTATGAACTAATAATTATAATAACATTAAGTAATAATTTAAATTAAAGCAAAAATGTCTGATAAATAATTGACTGGCCTAACTAGCTTGCGCTGCATCATTAGTTAGTTTCATAAATGTTTGTGTGTTTAAGATTAATTACAATATTGTAATGAATTAATTAGCTAATAGACCCCATATTCGAAACTTGATCAAATCCCCACCTTCCACTGGCAAGTTTGTTGTTCCCAAAAAGCATCTAAGCATTTACCAAATCATCCTACAATCCCTTGACAAACCTCTCCATCCCAGAGCGCTCATAATGCCTGAAGACGAGCGCACCGTCCGCATGAACCACCTGCGGCGGCGCGAGCAGACCAACGACGTCGACTCCTGGATGAAGGCGTTCCTGAAGGCGATGGACTCGCTGGAGGAGGAAACCGACGATATAGGGGCCACGTCGATACCGCCCGTCACCATTGACGACTTCGATGAATACCTCTCTAAGTAAGTAAGGCTTGATTTATCAGCTCGAAATGTTGTAATTGTCTTGCGCGTATTGAATTGTTTTCTTAATTAAACACTGAGGCTATTTATTCGCTTTAAGTTAATCGCGGCATTGTAAATAGACCCTTCTTTACTATAGTAAATTAATGTATGCCACACCCCTTTTATCTTTGTTGAATATTTTGCCGCGCAGACTATGTTCTTAGACTATAATTAGACTCATCAATCAGCGAGAGCTCATTGTCCAATTGTCATCATTTTACTTTACCTAACTTCAACATGATTTTTTGCACTTATGAGTAAACCTACAACGTTTCGTACAACTTACGAGTTTATTTGTATGCAGTATCTCCCTAATAGAACATTAAGCCTACCATTTTCCCTGCGTCGTATTCCCACCTTATTTATCACATGTAACCTCCAAACCCAGATACATCGGCTACACCCAGAAGCTGGCACTCCTCCTGGACTACGACGGAACTCTTGCGCCGATCGCGCCCCACCCCGACCTGGCAACACTGCCGCTGGAAACCAAACACACCTTGCAGAGACTGTCCAATATGTCAGATGTGTACATAGCTATAGTGTCGGGGCGAAACGTGGATAATGTTAAGAATATGGTGAGTTTAACAGGTGGATGTCAAGAACTATAGAGATAGAAGGGTAATAAGAATGATGAAGTTCCGCGTATAGTACCTATAGCTTATGTGTAAGGCATGAAGGCATTTTGGGGCTGTAGTGTAATTTTTAATATACGAATTAGTTCTTTTTGTAAGATAATAAATAGTTTGAGAAGCAATTGTTTTACCGAGTTTAGCAAAAAATTAATACAGAAATAGATAGCCTTATTAAGAAACTAGCTTCTTACCACGCGGATTTACAAAATAGTTTAAATAGCTTTTACTGTGCGAATAAAAACTCTTCCCCGTTGTAAAAATTACGCCATATGTTATTCCACGTTTTAGTTTACCTATACACCAAGTTTCATTTAAATTCGTTCAATAGTTTATGCGTAAAAGGTACCTAACAAACACACATACCCACAAAACTATCGCATTTTTAAAATTAGTAAGATTTAGCGTAGGTAAATAAGTACGAGTAAATATCCTCAGAAGGAACTGGCGACGGTCGACGTTTGTGTCCAGATAACTAACAAAGGTTAATTTTGAATGCATTGAACTTCTCACTTGATAACATAATTTGACGTCAATAAAGACTTCCGTAGGTACCTAACAAAAACGTACCTACCTAATTAGATTTGGGAGTCGAGCCTTTAGGAATAGCAGACGGGGATAATAATATGAGCAAAGATAACAAGGTTCAAGACATTAGGTTTTCATTTATAAAAAATATTGGTTTAATATTTTTAAGTTAAAATACATGCGACCCATTTTTTTTATTTGTTTTCCCGAAATTCTTTTTTGATGCTTTTCACGACTGAATGTTTGAAGACTGAAAGAGATTATGTGCTTCTGGGCTCCTTAATATACTACCATAATAACAAATAGAAACAAGCAAATATGTTAACATACAGGCAGCGTTCCTAGTACTTACAAGGATAAGTATGTACCTATACTTTAATGAAAATGCTCTCACTCCCATTCATAGTTTAACCTTTTCAGTTTGTTGTTATATATTGTGAAAGAAATTTTAAACATTATTTTTCTGAAAATTTAAACATGTCTAATTTCAACCCACTAAAATCCTTAAGATTGGTGCTACAGTGCTACGTCGTAGCGTAACACCGTACCGTTTCATTGACTTGTTTAAAAAAGTTGGGTAATTAGAAATATTTAAGGCTGATTACAAATTCTACTATTCAAATCTAGGCACTTAAAATTCTTGTGGGTGTGCACTGCACGTAAATAATATACAAACATCAGATTATTATAAATAACAAGGCCTCAGCAATCAGCTTGAACTATGACTGCTTTTATCAAATGTTAAACAATAATATTTATTTAACTAACACGTACACGCAGCGGTCAAATGTTGTAGATATTTCACTAACCGGGTTCTGTTATCTTTTCGTTATTACGTAATAGCTAAGTACTTACGCACATACATGCAATATGTGTAAATACCTATTTACTATTGTGTGCCTACGGCGTCGAGTGGATGGTCCAAACTTGATTGACGTATTATATGGCAAACACATCATAAAACATTTAGATTTGCTTTTTGTTTCAATAATAAGTCGTTATTATAATAACATTAGCATAAAATGACTGAAAAAAACCTGAAAGAATGAAACTGTTTAAAAAAAATAGTCATTTGTAGCGCCGAATCATGATTTACAGTGATTTGTTAAAGAAGGAGGTTGTCCAGACAATTTTAGGTATTTGACCCAATCGGTCAATATCGGATATTAATTTTGTTTAACTTTACGTCAAAACAATGTACGCAATCAAAAAGCGTGGTATGCCTTGTGTTAAAATATGCTGAAGATAATAATACGCCCTTAACCCGTTATCAAAAATACGTTATTTCCAGTAGATATTACGTATTTTGTGTAGGTCAAGAAAAAAGCGAAAAGGGGCCATACGGATACCTAATAAATATAACATTTCCGTAAATCTGAGACAGCCCCTATACACTTTCATCTATTCACTACTAAAAAGTGCTTAATCACCACCCTCATCAATTTGCATACTCTAACCAAACCGTTTACCCCATCCAGGTGGGCATAGAAGGCATCACGTACGCCGGCAACCACGGCCTGGAGATCCTGCACCCCGACGGCAGCAAGTTCGTTCACCCCATGCCGATGGAGCTGCAGGACAAGGTCGTTGACCTGCTGAAGGCTCTGCAGGAACAAGTAAGTCAATTGGCACTTTTATAAAAAAAATGTATTTCAACGACTTTTGAGTCAAAGCCATTTTGTGACAAAGATTTTATTTAGAAAATCTAGGCTGTGTTGGTTAAATTTTCTCGTGTTTTCTAAATTTCTATAGGTATGTCCTCATAATAGTCTACAACTTACCTTATAAAAACTTTGATTTTGATTGATATAACTAAATCATTTTAGGAAAATAAAAAATTAAAATTGTTTTTTTTGCTCCTTGTCATCCCTTTACTTCTATGATAGTAATAACAGACTAAGTGCCTACCTACGTCCACTATTTGTGCTCTTTCAGAGAACAGAACCTCGCTGTATTTGGAAAACACCAAATAAGTCGTCCACCCCAATATGTCCCTTTGTCACCTCTCCTTGTCTACTTCTTGCAATATGTTGTTTCCAAGTGACCCCGCATATTCCTTACCATATTATCTCCTTTTCCCCAGGTATGCAGAGACGGTGCGTGGGTAGAGAACAAAGGTGCCCTCCTCACATTCCACTACCGAGAGACCCCGCTGGCCAAGAGGGGTCCTCTCGCGGAAACCGCCAAGCGATTGATCGAAGAACACGGGTTCAAACCGTCGCCCGCGCACTGCGCTATTGAGGCCAAACCACCCGTGCAGTGGAACAAAGGTACGAATAACAATATACTATATTTTACACCTAAATAGCAATTTTTTATGAATTTATACATAGATTTTTTTTGCACAAATCTAGAACCATTTCAAGCCTGTTCAATAAAAAAATAGATTACCAACATTTTTACCTTCTAAAATAAATCTAAAAAATGGTTAAAAACCTAATACATTTTTTAGGTCGTGCATCTATCTACATCTTGAGAACTGCTTTCGGCTTGGACTGGAGTGAGAGAATCAGAGTCATATACGCTGGAGATGACGTCACTGATGAAGACGCCATGCAGGTAATATACTTTTCCTTATCTCATTTGACGATTGACCTAGATCCTCAAGGTAACTAAGCTTTTCTAAATAGAATGCCACCGAACGCACGCCAAGATATAAACGACTGCCTACCTTTATCTCATTTGACGATACGCCTAAGATCCTCAAAGTAACTTAGCTATCCTAAGTAGAATTCCAAGGAACGCACGCCATGTGCTATCTTTCGTGCATTTTTGTCTAGGTATCTGTTAACTATTTTTTCCAAATAAAAGCGAAACTACAAGTCCCAAGACCTCTATTAACAGATAATCAACCAAGCAATTCCTTCCAGGCTCTCAAAGGTATGGCGGCTACGTTCCGAATCGCGTCCTCCAGCATCACTAAAACCTCGGCCGAGCGCCGACTCTCCTCCACCGACTCCGTCCTCGCCATGCTAAAATGGGTGGAACGTCATTTCTCCCGCCGCAAGCCGAGGGCCAACTCGCTTACATACAAGAGCGCGAGGAAAGCGAGAGATACCATACAGATGCATATGTCGTACCACCTCCCCCCGCGCGGCTCGCCCAAACCTTCACCCCCGCTCACGCCTGATAAAGCTTCAAGTGGGTCGGAGTCGAGTTAAAGTAGCTTAGGTAATATAGCAGAGGATCGGGCCAGTTTAGGGTATACGAACAACAATGCCTTTAGAAGCTTGATTGACATCCAAATCCTATGAAAAGTCGTTTCACGAGAAACTTTACAGGAGTATCTCGACTCCCTGCAAAAGTTCATCATGATAAAAAAATCTTTGAATCGATTTGTTGTTAGTGTTAGTTGCAGTATACTTATTGCACAAATTCTAAGAATATAGTTATAACTCAAGGTGTAACTCAAGCAGTCAAAATATCGGCCATAATGAACAAACCTTGACAAAACGATCAGAGGTTTCGCCAGTTTTATTTAAGCATTGATTGAGATTTCATAATGTAGGTATGTAAAAAACAACATGCTTTCAATGTGAATGTAGATTTAAATGTATTTATTTCGAAATAATTTATAGGATTAAAGAAAATATATCTTTTTTCACAATAGCGGTATATGGATAGTAGAAAATATAACAGTATTTACATTGCAAGCTTTTGATAATTAAAATATTTAAATTTCTACAAAACCAGTAGTCAATGTGTTTTAAATATACTAAAAAGAAATGTAATGCACATATTTATGAAATGAAAATCTTATATGTGTACTTAAAAAAATATCTTCAGAATGTACGAGTAATATACCTTAACTACACTGTGAAGTAATTAGCCCCTATTTTATAATATTTACATCCAAAGTAGATTAATAAATGTAATTATTTCATCTACGGTGAAATTATACCGAAAATAATTCCTATTTTATTGTTGGAATCTTTTATTTGTAAATATTGTATTTTAGAATATTTGTAAACATTATTCTTTAGGGTTATTCCAAATGTTATTGGCAAATCATAATAAAGATACAGAATGTCTCGAATTTTAACTGTCAATTTATTTAAGTAAAGGTACAGTACTTTTTAATAAATACAATAAAATTAAAGCAAATGAAAAAATGATTTTTATTTTATATGAGTTTTATGCATATGAAAATCTTTCGGTTTATGAATATTTAAAATTTGAAAGTTTGGTAATAGATGTGAGATAATTCTGCTTAAAGAAAAATATTTAAATAATGCAAATTATAATACTAAATATTAGACATGCTTGATGTAAGAAATCGAATACAATAATGGAAATACCAGCCTATAAATTGTCCCACTAGTTGTACACAGGCCTCCGTCTCAGGATTGAGCTGTAATCTACCATGCTGGCTCGGTGCGGGCCTCTAGGCTACCACGCACTTATCAAGAAATCGAATATCGATTAAAAATCTCATTTAACAATATAATTTGGTAAAACGATCTTCGTGGACACTGACCGAAACTAAAGATTTCGACAAATACCCGATTTCTTTCTTATAATCCAGCCTGGGTGCTACTACCCTTATAATAACGGAAAAAAGCTGCACTGAGGAAATCTTTCTTAAAATATACGCCAGAACAGAGTCTTTGGAAAAACCTAAATTTTTAATATTTTCTTACATATTCCTTTTCGGGTTACTATTTTCTTACTTGCAGTGGTACAAATTAAATTATTTCTAACATTAACACAGTAAGTAAATTTGATATATTTACAAAGTCTGTCTGTGAAATATAAATATTTTAATTGTGCTCATTTACCATAGTTCCATTTAATAATGATAATTATATTTTATTATACATATATTAATTACTTGCAACACTATCTAAAAGTACACACAAATACATGCAACTTGCATTGTAGTTGAACCAAATCACACAGTTAATTATACACAAATTACTCTATAGTTTGTATATCACAATAAATACACTTACAGTCTGGTCGACATTATTAAACATTGCTATGAGACACTACCAGCCATGATAATATGAAATAGAATAGACATATTGGATACACCGCCAGAGCTTTTTTACCTTCAGGCTGACTGTCCCCAAGAAACTTTGTAGCAGCTGCAACAAAACATTCACATTTAGATTTTGGATGACATTCCAAACATTTCAACCCTTAATGAAATATTATGGCATTGGAAGAATGGCTGTTTACTTAACATATTTAATTACATATGACATTTATAAATTGTACTTACCAAAGGTAGCCCAAACAAATCCAATCATTGTTATGACTAATCTCAGGAAAAACAGGAATGTACTTTGTGTACTAAAGAGAATGATTCTGCATATAATAAGAGCCAGTGCAATTGGACACAGGCAGTATCCCAACACACACACTGACTGGAAAAATGATCTGAAACAGGAAAAATAAAATTGCTTCAACTGGGTATTTACTTAGCATAATGGCAGACTAGTTTTACATCTATAATTTTTTTAAAGACTTTTACTTTTATTGATACCAATCAGACTTTACTTTTGTTATTTTGCTTTATTACATTCAATAGAGCTTATAGACTTGGTATACTTACATATTCCCACCTAAAAGTTTAGAATTGTTGGCAACAATAGCTGCACCAATCCAAACTAGCACAAAAACTTCAGCAAACTCTGGACCTCCATCGTTAGAGTCGTCAGCTTTCTCTGCTGTGCCCTGGAGGATTGTGGCCATCAATGTGCAAAGAAGAAGAGGTCCCCAAAGGTCCCCTGAAAATAGAAATCCTGCTTAGAAAACTAAAATGCCTCTATACTTTTGTTTAGCTTATCAGCTATTTAATTTTGTTACAACTTACAACAGTGTTAAATTTTATCTTTCAGACAAAACAAATATACTCACAGTCTTTTAGCAGACTAGACTTCTCTCTGGGAATAAGAACATGGTAGAACTTGTTTCCAACTGCTCTCAGGTCTCTTAGCTGATGAGCAAAGACAAATAAATGTTAGCACAGTAACGATTATGGTTACAAGAGGGATAAGATATAAAGTTACTTACAAATGTTTCTTTTATAGGCTCATCAAGGGTATTAAATTCTATATTGTCACCAGACTGAGCACCCTGGCCAGGAATGTTCATTTCCCCTTCGACAATCCCGACATCTCCAGCAGGAAACATCTAAAGCAATGAAAACATTGATAGAGATATTGCTGTAAGTAGGTAGCTAAAATCTTATAATGATTCTGATGACACCCTACTGTGGTAAAAGTTAAAGGGTATATTAAAAAATATTATTAACTTACATCATATTTAGAGTCAAACGTAGTCATTTTGTTTAATTTATTTCGAGGATAATACTTATTTTACCGAAAAATTCTCCAACACATCACTCACAAACAATAGCAAAATATGTCACTGTCAGTGTCAATCTAGCTGTCAGTCATGGGTTCCGCAACATTATTAAAAACAATGATAGCCGGTCTAATGTTTGGGAAACCGTATTGTACGACACGATAAAGCACGACATGATAAAACGCGACACAGTTTTGTACAACCTGATAATTGATGGCATGTGTCACCAATTACAGGGTCGTACAATACTGTGCCGTGCAATACTGTGTCGCGAATTACAGGGCCGTGTCAGTAATGTACGGCACGTATTGCCCGACCCGATAATTGGTGACACATGCCACCAATTACAGGGTCGTACAATACGGGCTGGGCTTTATTGTGCCGGGAAATACAGGTCGTACAAATAATGTACGACACGTACTGCTCGACCTGATAATTGATGTACCACCATAGACAAGCGAGAGTTGAGTAATTCTTAAAAAATCTTATGCCTCGTTTACATTCTCTTTTATTTACTGTTGTGTCTTTGATAGTCTTTTTAAATATTGTTATAATTGAGACAAAGACAAAATAATTGTCAACACTTTATTTGGGGTTGGATTTTGAAATCGGTTGCCCGAATTTGAGGGTATTGGTGGTGTAGGGGGCCTAAGGGAGTTAGTCTTAATCCCCTAGAAGTAATTTTGGCTGCCGGAGTTACGTCTAAATATTTTTAAACAATTTCCAAAAATTCTTAAATACTGTCACAATTATGCCAAACGGAAAGTAACCGAACGGTTTTATGTGAAAAACGTGAATCGGAACGCAACCGCCATCTTGATGAATGATATTGTCAATTCTTAGGTAGCAATGTCTTATTCCGAGTTGGCACAATCCGACATCAATGGGTTAGGTTAGTTAGGTTACTTTTTTTAAACCGCCCAGAAAAAGGAGTCCCGCGTAGCGGGACTCCGTCGACACATAATTGAAGCAAGTTTTTGTATATATATATTTTTGTTACAGATCGCCATTTTACGGGAAATGGGTTCTCGTTATGAATGGGAAAACATTTTTTTTCTTCTAAGGAAACCAAGTTTTTCCGGCGGCTGAAAATGGTCAGGGGGGTTCAGACCCCTCCCCCCTTCTCCCTCCCACACCCCAAAATACCTCAAAAAGGCGACCGATTTCAAAATTTTTACCATTCGTTAGTGTGTACCTTTCCACGATACGCTTGATTATTTTAACGTTGTCTGCACCAGATGATTTATTATTAGTTGGTCAGTCGCATTTGGTTAAAACTTTTATTCTAAGGACAAGATACTTGTACACACCTATTTAGTAATGCCTGCCTATCTGGAAAATTCATGAGTCGCTGAGAAAGAAAGAAGTATTCTGATGCGTGTTGATGGTCCCAATTCTGAGAACACTCTCTAAACCAAATTAAGAATATTGCCGTCACTTTCTTATTCTTAGTGTCATTTAAAGAGGGGTGTATTGGCCTCACTAGAGTCAGTCCATATCACTGTAAAATTAGAAGAAATGCGCTGATAACTAGTCTAAGCTTGCTTGCGCCGCCGCCGCGCCGTATCATAATGCACGCAAATGACTACCCATCTCTATCGTATACTACTGCGAATTAAGTTATAGCAATATTTATTGTTTAATTGCGAGAGTTTTAATGTAGAATCGGTACTAGTCTTACTAACGGCTAATCTCAATAATCTACTAACCTTTGACGCCGTGTTATTTGTATTACTCTGGTCACCTTTATCTATATGTTCAATCTCAATAAACTATGATAAATAGTTGTTAATATGAAAGTAACAGAAGCCAGATACCGAGGTTTTAATTATAGTAGGAATATCGAGAACAGAACCTTAGTTATTATGTGAGTAGGTAATGTAGATTTTAGAAAGACAAAATGATGAACCTCAGTATTTACGAGTACGTTTTATTTTGTAATTAGTTTGTCCTTGTGTGTATATAATGGAGAATGTTACTAGGTATGCCAAATCGCTTGAAATTTTGTCTCAGTAAAGCCTGTATGCAAACAAATACACTAGTTTTTGTTGTAATCAAAAATACCCAGTAGTTTTGATTTTATAGGCATTCAAAGTTTCGAAAAATATCGAGTCCCGCTAACAGTCACGTGACCGCTTGTGACGTATTACAACAACGCGCCAGCGGTGGCGCATATAGCTGGCGCAGTATTTTATTTATTTTTTTATTTATTTAACATTTAATGTATTATTTTTTTGTGTTTTCGGTCGCGTATTAGTAAATATAAATATTATTCGTTATTATACGTTAATAGTTAATATTATTCTATTAATAAATTGGATATAGGATTCGAAAAAAGGTAATCGTGTAATCTATCTAAAATAGATAAATTAAGTAATAACTGCGCATTATTTATCAAGAAATAGTGATTTTGTTGCCGCCGAAATGTTTGATATGTTCCAAACTGTTTTATCAAAACAAAATAACCAATATAATAAAAATACTAGTGGGAGAATGCAAGTCCAATAGTAGAAGTAGGTACCTACCTACCTATCATTATTTTTTTACGTTAAAGACAACAAATCATGTATCATAGTTTTGTAGCTATAGGTAGGTACGTCCTTCTAATATTATAAATGTGAAAGTTTGTGAGTATGGATGTATGAATGTTTGTTACTCTTACACGTAAAAGCTACTGCCCCCCAAGTCAAGTGGCAAGTGATATTTGCGATAGCGAGTCAATAGAAAAAATATGTATGAAACTGTCATGGTATTTTTTTACCGCGGGAAAACTTCTCATTCCCTCGGAAACTGACTTCTACGCGAACGGAGTCGCGGGCGGCCACTAGTATCTATACAAAGATACCGCTCTTCTAAGTAAATTTAAATAAATACATGCATTGATTTAGTACTAACTAGCTTTAGTTAGCAGCTTCGCCCGTGTTTCCCTCGGGAACTGTACATTTTCCCAGGATTAAAAGAAGCCTATGGATTATTTCAGTCTTTGTCCAGATCCGTTCAGTACTTTTTGTGTGAAAGATAACAAACACAAACACAATCTTCCGCGTTTATTATATTACTAGGAAGTAGGATACCTATACGATCTAGATGTAGTTGAACGTTACAGATGCACTTTACCTTTACTATTTTATTTAAGTAATTTAATTTATTTTTTATTGCAAATGTAGATGATATGAACTAAACCTTTTTTATTTATTTGTATTTTTACTAACAAATTGTTTAATGGTATTGGTTATATTCAAGTTAAAAGATTTGGTGATGTATGTATGTATCCTTTGGAACTGTAAAAAACAACTTTTCCGGCGAATTGATAGTTGCATTTTTACATTTAGGCACAACACATGATTTCCTAGTAGTTGGATTAGATATTTTTAAAAGTATTTAGGTTTAATTTAGACGACAAGTGCGCGCGACCGCGAGCGTACTGAGTAAGCCAGACCGAGCCAGTTGTGGTGTGACGTCACACCGCCACCGGCAGCCCGCGTCGTGCGGTAGCAACTTATTTTACTTATAAATCGAAAACTAATTGACGCATCGAAATAATTCTTTCACCAGTATTTTTTATTTTTGACAGAGAATATGAAGAGATAATAATCAAAATTTGTTAACATTCTCCATTCTGTAGGTATAGATAAAAATACTTACTTAAATAAATGAAAAAAATATAAGTAAGTACTTATATCAGTTATAAATGGCACATTTATAAAAACATTTTTTAATTCGATTTAAAAGTATTTTTGTGTGTGATTCTTATTGTCGCTCCTCCTGACATAAATATGCTCGAGAGTTTAGACATTTCAACTAGAGGCAACCTAGATTTTTAAACTTAAGCATTTTTTGGGGATAAACGATAAGAAACTACTCATTCAGAGTATAGAAATTCAAACACACATTTTATTTCAAATAAAATCATTTTGTCTTATCTTTAGAAACTTAAGTGCCCTGTCCTCCTGAAAAATTAATTCTTGACCTTCGCGCAACTTTATTAATGTTATCTCCATTGCGTAGATATTTAAGACTCTAAAAAAGTAGGTTTCGTAAGGGTTATCCACGATAGAATTTATTTATTTATTACAAACAATTTATAATTAAGGAATAGTGTAAATTTGCCGGTCGTTAAGGCATCAGCCAAACGTGCTCGAGCGTAACTTCTTAACGTAGCCATTTTTTTAGGATGATTTCGTTCAAACGAAGCATGAAATTGACAATAAAAAAAAATCTATGTATCACCGACCAATGAGAAGAAGGTTTATCAGCCAATAGCAGGCGACTGTACACCAATTATCATGCCGTGCATTCCACCCTGTACTCAACGACTCACGCTCCGGAATGTACGACATGATAAAACACAACATGATAATTCTCAACACGATAAACCGTGTCAATTCTTGTGTCTCCAAATACGGGTCGTACATTATCATGTCGGGCTTTCCTGGGCCGTGCAATATCAGCCCGTACCGATATTGCGCAACACGTATTGTACGACCCGTAATTGGCGACACGCCTTGGTCGCGGATTACTGGCCGTGCAATACGTGTCGTGCATTATCATGTCGTGCAATACTGTGTCGTACATTATAGGGATGTTTAACCCCCCCCCCTTAAAAACAATGCAAAAGTTAGTTGGCACGCAAACTGACGTTCGTAGTTGATTTCATTACTTTTTAATGTACGCAATTCGCATTCAAAATATTATTTGTTTAGTAGTTGCCTAATAAATAGTTTAACATCTCATGAAATTTGAACATTACTTAAAAAAACGTATGTTGAAGACAAAAAAACTAAGACCTTTTATATGAGAATGAGACTCACAGATCCCAAAGACAAACTGTGTAAACAGTTTTGTGGGACTTTAGCTAAGTACCTACTGTATCTAGATGTTTAATAAATAAATAAATAATATAAATAATTAACATATCACAATTATTATTTTTTACTATGTGTAGCCTTTGAAACTCATGGCTTCAAACAACGTTACCCCCCAAATCGGTAAAAAAATTTATCAATTAAAATCCTGCAGGCGACGTTTTACTATTGAATTTTCTGCGCATTGAAATTAGTTTGAATAGTTAATGATATTTTATTTTCTAACATGCGAATTACGTTTTAATTTAAATATGCAAACGTTACATATATGTATTAACTGTTTGCATGCAAATAGAATAGACAACGTGGGTGCCTGCAGCTAATTTCGAGCCTTGGCAATTTTCAATCACATTCATCAATCATGTAAGGAAGGAAACTTAATTGTTCATTCTGATTTGAGGCTTTGAGTAATCGATGCAAAATAAAACTGAAATCATTAAAAATATTAAAATTTAAGTAAAGAACAGATAAAATATAATGAATAACGAAACAGCTATCTTTTTGTATATTGAAACAATCACGAAGCGTAAGCAGCAATGGCAGGAAAGAAGAGAGTCTGAATAAAGTAGAGGGATGTAGCGATGTAGCAAAGAGTTTGAGGTATCATATCAAATCGATTCATAGATTTTGCTTAAGTAGGTACAACTCTATTGTAAACGGATTTTGTTTGTTTGTTGATTTGCTTCCTACAATTTTTTAGCTTTACTTTTGAAGTTCCGTCAAATTTGTTATGATATGAAAGTCACAATAAAGAGTAAGTTTTAACAACCACTTCTTTCTTAGAATTGTGTGTAAATCAATATCTGACAAAATGATTTTTTAACCTGTTTTTTAGGTTGGACAGGGGTAGCGACTTGGCGCTGGGTTGCCAACGACGATAACTGCGGTATCTGTCGTATGCCGTTCGATAGTTGTTGCCCTGATTGTAAATTGCCGGGTGACGACTGTCCTTTGGTTTGGGGTGCTTGTTCTCATTGTTTCCACATCCATTGCATCGTGAAGTGGCTTCACTCGCAGCCGCAGCAGCAGTGTCCTATGTGTAGACAGGACTGGAAGTTTAACAACAAGTAAAGGTTAGTGCTATGTCTGTGTGCTAGACCAACAAAAGCTCATATCATAATTTGTGTTGTTAGTTTCACAAATGTTTGTATAAAACAATATGTATTGTATAAACCTAGACCATCTTATTGGCAATAGTGGTACATCCTGTTGTTTTTAAAGAACCCCACCAATTCAAAATATCTGGAAAAAGCAAGGAAATATGAGTAATTTTATTTAATGTAAAACTTAAGGTTAATAAAACCCTAACAGAGTTTAATAACTAAAGATATTAGGTACAGAATTGTCATGCAATGTGCCCAACGAAAAGCTATAGCTTGCCATAGAACTAGTGCCGAGTGCATCAGTGAATGCTCTACCTACTATAAATATAAAAAATGAATCAATTATGTAAACAGAAATTGTTTCACATCTGCACGCAAATAGCTTGTTTCACAGTTACAAAATTATCTACAGGGAACAGTCTACTTGGTAACTTTATCAGTAAATACCTACTTACGTAGTAACATGAAAAAAATTCTACAAATTTTATCTATACTAATATTATAAAGCTGAAGAGTTTGTTTGTTTGTTTGAACGCGCTAATCTCAGGAACTACTGGTTCGAATTTAAAAATTCTTTTTGTGTTGTATAGAACATTTATCAAGGCAGGCTTTAGGCTATATAACATCACGCTGCAACTATAAGGAGCGAAGAAATAATTGAAAATATGTAAAAAACGGGGAAAATTATTCATCCTTGAGGTCTTCCGTTGCGTGCGCTGCGAAAACGGTTCTAGATACCAAAAATATTATGTATGAAAGAATTAAGGGAACTTTTTACCGCGGGAAAACATCGCATTTCCACGGGAAACCGACTTCTACGCGAACGGAGTCCCGAGCGCCCACTAGTTTTTAATAAGTTTTATACTTGTTGAGTTGGGTGGCTTTAAATGTTTTACCAGAAAGATGAAACAGTCATGACATACCTACAGGGTTTGCAGCTACGGCCTTAATTGGTAATATTGAGAGTTTTGAAACACACCCAACCAAAATCATAATATATTGTATCAATATTTTTTGAAACTTTAATGCCTAAGGCTATTGTTTTTGCAAAAATAAACACAATCAAATAAAAATATATTTTTTCCAATAAAAACTTAATTGTCACCATAATGGTGCATACTATTATGTTAAACTTTAATAATGCACACTTGTTTAAAATTTGAAACATTTAATAAACTAAAAATGTTTTTGAACAGCCATATCGACGAATATTTTAATCCTAGGTATCATATTTGACTTCTCATTATTATGCAATCTTAATTTTACATAAAACATAACATTCATTGTCATCCTACTGAAAGCTTGTGATGAAAATTTGCGCCAAACCAATTGTGGTTATGTTGATAAACAATAAAATTTTAAACCATTAGATACTCATAATACTTTGGGACCTGTAGACACAATACGCATCATGCCACCGACGAAACTAAAACCAGTAAAGTAACAGAGCCATTAATTTGAAATGTCACAGTAAACTGTTAAACCAATTGTCTGAATAGAAGTAGTCGGACAGGGCTCGGCGAGCGGGCGCTCTATCATTTGAAGTTAGTGAGTGTTTCGCGGCCTGCGGTGACGGACGCGCCGACCTCGCGCACACCGGCGGCAACGCGCACGATCCTATGTGACTAATGCGATGTTTGTGCAAACGCTCCTATTACTATAGTGCCCCTTTTATAGTTTTGGACGAGTGACAGTATGTTGATGGTACAGACCAACACGCAGCCGATGAAGACCACCAAACTAAAAGGCCCCCCGCCGGTACCACCTCGGCCCAACCAAAACATCGTAGCTGAGGCTCTAGCAAAAACTAGGAGGGCGGTTGCCGATTCTAAGACAAAATCTCGTTCACTGACTAGACAAGAGCGTCAAAGTGTTATTGCGAGATCCAAAACGTTAGACAGATCCAACACTGTTGAACATGTGCAAATATCACCCAAACAGAATGGACTGGCACGAGTTAAATCTTTTATTAGAGACGTTATAAGTAGAGATTCTAATTCTTCGTCAGATGAAAAAAAATCAAGTGGACAGAACTCCAGAAGGAGCTCCAGTGACAGTAGCTCTATACCTGCGCCGTCACCGACTAAAAGATCGAATGAATCAATATCTTCTAAACTTGCAAAAAACAGTAAACAGGTATTAGTGAGGTCGTTCTCCACTTCAAACAAATTAGAACTCGATGCTAAAAGTAAGGTCTCAAAATCGTCTAGTTTCGCTGAAAAAACCTTCCCACTGAGAAAAGCGCCACCACCTCCTTTGTCACCTAAACCTGCTTTTAAACTTAGACCCGTACCTCAAAAACATAATGTTATTGCACGAAAATCTTTAGAACGTAAACAGACCCCTGAAGTTAGTCCTTATTCGTCACCTGTAGACGCAAAACCTCCACCAAGTCCCTTACCGGATGCACCTTACGCCACGGTAGAGGAAGTTCAACAAATTGACGACAGATTACGAAATAGTCCAACAAAGCAGGTCAATAACCTATCGAATACACAAACTACTCCTGACACTACAAAATGTGACGAAAATATTAATAGATTCAACTCGCTAGAAAGGAAAACTTCTCAAGTCACCGAAATGTTAATCTCAGAAATCCTCGCAAGTAGAAATAACAATCAGAGTGACGAGAATACAGTAATAGATAAGGGGAAAGATTCCGAGAGAATGACTAACAGCTTGGACTCCCCGGAGATCTCGAAGGATATGAATAATCATGAAATGTTGATATACGAATTACAAACGATGCGGTCTCAATCGAGCGTGCCCGAAACAATTGACACTCCATTGGAACTGAACGGACATTGTGATTCAGATTCGGAACAGAACTACGCGGTGTCTGTGGCGAGTGAACAAACGGAGCTCGACGACGACGGCGACCAGGCATACGCTTACATACAAGACGACGATCTCAAATCTAGGTATGGGAGCACAACACAGATTGCATTCTCTAAGAGTATAATAATATGCTATTTAAAATGTAATTTTCGTTATCTAGAAATTCCACGGCAGCTTTCCGCGTTTTTCACCTCGTTTCCAGCCCCATTGTGTGGGGTCAGTCGACGTGGTTCGTACAGACTGGTTATGTTTACGCGTCTAGATCGCCTGTTCATAATATCTAAAACATACTTTCTCATTTATATTTCAAGAACATGTATTTAGCTAAATCAAAGAAAGTAGGTTGACTAAACACACCGATAAGCTAAGCTCTACATTTGTTTTATTTATTTCAACTTCCGAAATGTATATTTTGCGTTCTACATATTTTTAAGAGATAAAGTTTGATTTTGAACGAAGGCTGTTTTGTCGGCAGACTTCGTAAGCAGTTTCGCGCGATCAGCACCATGTCTCTGCAAGGGCTGCCTCCGCTTCCGAAGAGTCTCAGCGGGTTCGCCGACATGGACCCCTCACCACCGGACTCGCCCGAGAGTCCGCCGGAGCCTCCGCCCACAGACCTCGACTCATCACTCATATACTTGAAAAAAGAAATGGTGAGTAGAGAAGCTCTTTGTTAAAGTTTCTTCGACATGAACTTCATCGTTTTATGGCAGGCTCTTTTTAAAATCCTTTACAGTATAACCTTAACTATGAGTCTGCTGTAAAACGGAAAATATTAAACATAATATTACACATCATAAAACGTAATTAGAACTATGTTTATATTAAACTGTTTCCTGATTGTGCCATACGCGGTATTTTAGCCGAAGATGTAAAAAGCA
Source organism: Emmelina monodactyla (assembly GCA_916618145.1). Classification (NCBI taxonomy): domain Eukaryota; kingdom Metazoa; phylum Arthropoda; class Insecta; order Lepidoptera; family Pterophoridae; genus Emmelina; species Emmelina monodactyla. The sequence continues at coordinate 4,448,743 of OU745300.1, forward strand.
CCATACATTTTGTGCAACCTCTATCCTCTATGGTCAAATTCTCTAACTAAAAGTACCTAATTAAATATTTAAATAACGATTCCTATACTTAGACAGGCAACTGTACCTTAAAAGTATGTAAAAATTTTAAATCTTGGATAAATAGTATCTAAATAGTACATACAATGTTTAAACAGGTTAACGTTTATAAAATTAATACTGCCTGGTGTACTAAAGCAGACATGGCCGCATTTAAAAAAACAGACGCTTTGCCTTTAGTAGGTTTATCGCTAGTACCGTTTATAAGGAATGTGGTGTTTACGTTTTCCTTTCAAAGCATATTTTGTAACTCGTGTACTAAACTACCACTTTGAACTCGTAACAAATCATAAAATAATACAAATGAAAAGTGGATTGCGTAAAACTTAATCACAGTGCGGCTGTAAGGTGATAATAGTTATTTGTTGTGACTTGTTTATCCGTGAACGGTGATGTAAAATGACCTACTGCAAAATTTGCATACAATGTTTAAGGAAACCTCACTGTTTGGTATTTAAACCTAGATGATTCGGTAATAATGAAAACTTCAGATAATACGTTTTTAGCGATTGCTTGACAAGTGATAAACTGAAAATTGCAATAATATTTTTTCGGAAATGTTCTGCTCTGTTCCTAAATAACAATAATACCTCTTGCATGGATAGATAAAGACACATTTATTCCGTCAAGTGAACACCTAAAAAGCAATATAAAATAAGAGATCAAACAGCTACTTATCATTAGGTACATGCTGTTTACTACCATAGGAGCCGCAGCAATACTCATTGCCAAGTATACGCAAGCGATACTTTATAGACGGTCATAAGTTGTTGCCTAAATAAGAATTTGTCTTTATAGCTTTGGAATTAGTTCCTATTGAGTTTCGTTTTATATCCCAACATTCACTATAAATTAGTGTCATATAATCCTATACATAGTGTGATTATTTGGTATTTCATATTTCTTTTTTACCAACATATAAGCTATAGGTACTTATTTAATATTAATTTAGGTTACAAACAATTTTAAATCGTTGACATGCTAGAGTGTTCTAGATATTATTTTATTCTCAAAAATATATATAATTTAAGTGAATAGTGTCCATTGACGGATAAGGCGTTTTTTATTATCTAATATGCCTCAACAAGGCTTTTCACGTCTACTTTCTACGTTGTTATATGTTTATGAACAGAGCTTCCCACACAAATAGAAGAATGATTAGAGATGTAACATATAGGGGAGCGAGGGGCTTGTTGTAACAGTTTTCAGTAAAACTAGTATATCTTGAGATCTATTGATTCAATTTCTACTAAATAAAGATTAATGGATACTGTAACTCTTCCTCTACCAAATCAAGTAAAAATAATATCATAACTATTGGTCATTATTTAACAATCCATTATTTTCTAAAAGAAGTGCGGTGTTACAACTTACCTCGTGCTTGGGGCAAGTTGTAACGTCTACCGGGGCAAGTAGTAACGACCATAAAAAACGACATTAATACCTCTAATCATTTATTCTTTATTTATTTTTAACAAAATTGACATCTTTCCAAAGTAAGTATTATGTAATTCTTATCAAAAATCAACTCAAATACACTTTTTTGTAATCAACACTTAAAAATTAAGTAATTAAGAGTTTTATTTAGTTAAACACTACTTATAATCATAATAGCACTTTAAAATCACAGTAAGTAATTAAATTATTTATTTCTAATACACTCTATCCAATCTTTTTTGTTTGTATCTGTGTAAGCTTCACCACATACCAGACATTGCATGTTGTAACATGTTACAACAAGCCCCGGGATTTTGTTACAACTAACCCCATGGTATGATTTTTAACATTTATCAAGATAACTAATTAAACAATTTAGCAATCATAAAAACTGTTACACAATATCAGAGATAGATAAATTTTAATGGAAATAAGATGTAGAAAAATTGAAAATAGGCAATATTAAAAACACAAACCAAAATTTTACGACGGTACAATTTTATATCACCTGGCAGAAATGAAGGGAATGCTCACATTTGCTCACTGCGCCAACCGGCGGAACACTGGCTATGGCAATATGATGTGGTGCGGTTTATGGGTTAAATTGAGTCAAAGATATACGTTAATAGTGTTGAAGATCCTGGTGAAAAAAGCCTGTTACTACTTACCCCTGTAACAACAAGCCCCCCGCTCCCCTACATTTTAATAGAATATAGAAATGTCGGCACTGCAAGTTATTTATGCTTATTTTTAATTGCATTTATCTTTACTTTCTACTGTTTTTAACCATTGCTATTTAGTGTTATAAACATTGAAATTAAATTTAACCTGTTCAATAATGTTAAGGCTAAAAGCTCAATTTAAGAAACATTTTCTAGGACATTTGGCTCGTCCCGGTTTACAAAGCTAGCACATATAGTCACCGCCGTGAAATCATCCGTCAGCTAGTTGTAAATCTATTTTTCAACATCTGGATAATTTAAAAGATGATTTATGCCAGTTTTCATTTGTTCTTGCCGCATTAATTTTCTGGCAGGTTGCTTTAGGCTATTTTAAAGTTTTTTGAAAATGTAGAGCAATCGGTTAAAGCTGTTTGTTGCTATAGTATTTAAATGATTGTCATATCCGCATTGGCACGCACCTCGATGGCATTTCGAAGTAGCACAGAAAGTGAACCATGCTACTAAACCATGATTTTGTCACCAAAATAGACGTATCTTACGTAATGCAGCTTAAAACCATAAACATTTAATTTATGTATTTCAACACTAATTTTGGGAGGTCTTGTTTATATATTTGTAAAACGATAAACGATCCCTACTCACCTACAAAATATTACAAACGGAAACTGTAAAACAATATACAAGTCATGGAACTAAAAGAAAGGGGAACCGCCATGAGTATTGTTTTTAAGGACAATAGTATATTAAAAAGGTAGTAGAAGCTAGTATTGTTTTGAGTATAACTTGTCTATTTATTTATTCAAAATGTGTAGTTTGTATCTGTATTTATTATTACATATTTTTCGTTAATATAAGAAAGAGCCTAGTGATCGTCACTATTTGTCTTATCTAAAAAGTATACGTATCATGATCGAATTCAAGCAATTTTGATTATAGTCCTTAGCGCATTCTGACCAACTATCTGAGTGAATATGTTATCCTTAAAAATACATAAAATCCAAATTAGAAATAAACATAGGTACGAAAATTTAAGATCCCAGAAGTATTTTGCATCGATCTTACAAGCTAGAAGTCGACATAACAGAAGTGGCATGTGGATTGTGTCGCGCGCAGCCGGCTCGCGCAGGACTCTCCCGCGCACGTGCCCCGTATTTATAGAACGCGACCCCTGACAGCTGCTGACGTCACATTTGTTTACAAGCCACCACATTAAAGAAAGTAACTGACGATTGAAGTTTAACTGTAATTGATGTGGTAATTAACAAGCAGATCATGTAAGAGAATTCTATTACTGTGTTTGATTGTTTTCGTTTTCATAATTACATGATTGGTTACATTGTACAAGTAAATTGTTGTCAAAAATTATAAATCATTTTTTATATTACATCTTCTAAAGATACTAAGTATTTGTAATCTATTGATAAATCAATACTCACACGATACCGACACCTTATTAAGATATTGACGCGCTAACTGACGACAAGCAGTTTATTTTGAACGTAACCTCATTATCAAAAAATAATACAGCGTTTGACATTTGTAGTTGGATTTCCTCGTGTTCGCATTGGAAGGATGACTAACGTATCTGACAGATGACATTTAACTGCATCTAAATTAACTTTAGCTATAAATAAGTGAGTAAGCGGCCGAAGTGACTGGGGGTTCGTGTCGTGTCTCATAAAAGCTATAGCACGGCTCGTTGGTTTATGTTACGGTTAATGTTGTTTAGATTAGAACAAAACATACATTGGGTTTGGGCGATTCAGACCGTTACTACGAGCAACAATAGCTAGAGAACGCCACGGGCACATGAGTAAAGACACTGAACAGAGACAAAGCTTCTAAAGAGCTAGCAAAATTTATACCTATTTTGGTAGGGTTGGCACAATTGAATAAATTAAAAATATAAATGTACTTTTTTTTCAAATTTTTTATTAAAATAGGTTTTTTTTTTACAAATTACATACTCTAAATATTTTTTTTTTATTACTTTTGGTTTTTAATAATTTGTTGTGTCTTTTAATCGAATGATAAATTCTAAATCTAATATAAAGTTTTTTCAAATAAACCAATGGGAAACACTCACATGGCATATGAAATGTACAATCTTGCAAACGTGCTAATATTTCATTACCAATATTAACATTTTTAATATGAAGATCAAAATATTCGCGAAATTTTTGCTCAAGCAATTCAACAAATTCAATAAAATTGTCAGGAGGTATTATCAAAAAACCTGATTTCACACTACCTTCATTAAAGTCCTTATAATGGCAAAAAAAAGAATCTTTTCCTATATTTTTAAATACTTTTTAAAAACTAAAACAAAAGTATTACTACGTATTATGTGAGAATCTCGAAAACAAAAACAAAACACGCACAACGTTCGAGCGTCGCGTCACGCCTACACGCCCTGAGATTGACCACTGGCTGATCTAGTTTGAAGCGGTTTCGGCTCATACGTGACAAGCGGCCAGTGGTCACGCACACACACGCGTTGCACTTGTAGTGATGTACCTGTCACAGCGCATTCGTATGTAGCTTTGTCTCTGTTCAGTTTCTTTACTCATGTGCCACGGGCATACAAATGATGATGCATTTAGAGTTCTCGTGCTCGAAGGTAATCTGGGCGGCTCATCGGCATAACACACAAATGGGAGAAACTTAGCCTCCATTATTATAGCGTTATCTTGCAAATGTCTTTCTAATCACCATATCATTAGTTGAATCATAGCTTTGAATACGCTTCCCTCATACGCGATGGTTTTTAAAAAACATATTATCATTGTTGACATACTTACTAAAGTGATAGCTATAATCTTTGTCCAACTAATATCGATTAATAGATAAACGTTTGGAACGCAGCTTGCGTCATAACTGATTTTAACTTAACTAACCGTTTTCGTAATATTTATTACTTATTAATGGAAAATATGTAATAAATTTGGGATTTTCGTAGAAGAGTTGCATGTTATGGTTGTTGATTTTCTCTCGTTTGTTCCGTATTAGTTATTATATAATATTATTATTATATCAGATTATAGATGCAATTACAAGTGACAAGAAATTCTTAACTATCTAATATCCAAGTGATGTAACACGATCATTTGTAATTGGATTTCCCTGACGTCGCCTGTGACCTAATTCTCCTTAACATTTATTTTGTCTTCACACGTCTTCAGAAACCATAAGAATTACGATATCATTGTTTCAAGTAATATAAATCTAATATCACTAATTTAATAACAAAGGGTTTCACGAAAGTTATAAAGGGGCAAGTCATACCGAGACTAGTAATTTTGTTGTTTTAAACAATAACCCAGTGAAATAGTCTCACAAGCTTATATAATTATCTTTATTAGATGGTATTATGCACTTGTTTCTAGCACCTGTAGTGTGGCAGCTGCGCGGGAGTCTAGTTAACGGATACTCGCTAAGATATCTACAGTAGCACTGCACTTAATTATACAAAAGTTACGGCAAATTGTCATAATTAACCATATCAATACACAACGTGTCTGTTCTACCAGGAAGCAGTTATGCGATAGAGCTAAATCACCTACCAAGGAAATGCAATGATTATGTAAATACACGTTTATGACCAATGCCAGAAATGTACATGTTGCGTGTAACTACGCGAAATCTTCTAAATCGTCCGATTGTTTAGAATTATTCGCTTAGTTAATTAAATGCAGGTAGGAATCCGCCGTTTTTGTGATTCCGCAGATACGTTCGTTTTCAAACGAAACACGGTTAATATACAAAGATACGTTCCCGGTAATAACAAAAGGTGTTTAGAAAAAAACGTTGGCAAACATTTAATACTTAATCCGTGGTTATTCGTTTGATTCACCCACAAGCGCGCACAGGCAGGTACAGCGAGTCGTTGGCGCGCGACGGTTTCGCCGCGTGCGCAGCGGATGCCCAGCCGCGGCGATCACTGCAAACTAATACTTTCACACGTCATTGTTCACAATAAATACAATTTCACCTACATTTGTGGATTTTTTCGGTTAGTAGGCTCACGATACGCGAGTCACAAAGAGTAATTTACGTCAGATAATTATAAAGTTGAGAATCAGCCATCCGATCAATCTGATAAATAAATTGTAACGTTTTTATGCTCGTTATAATTTAAGGCTGGTTTCTTTGAACGTTTTCTGAATTAACTCGTTTTCAAGCTATATAATTTCATCCATTGACTGATTAAAAAATGTTGATTGAGAAATTTAATACGTTTACCTATAGTTTTTTGTGTTTTTATAAAAGAACTAACTTTACATTGTTATATATGAAACGAATTTACAAACTTTCTACTGACAACGCAGTCTTTTTATGACGCTTTTGCATATTTGGTACAATCATCATAAGTCACTGTCTTACCAAAGGAAGTTCGGAGTAAGCTCTTCCTTAATGGCCTATTCAAATCAACTCTCTCACACAATGAGTTTCGGTAGAAGTGGTATTACAAATACATAACAACACTGCACACGATAAATTGAAAATCGTGCCGTGGCGGTAGGTACTCGAGTCGATGACGTAATCACACGCCTTAGACAGAACACAAATCTTTGCCGAACGTTTCGTTTAAGTACACATTCTTTCTCGCCAATAAGGATCGACAAATGTCATCTTTGTTTACAAATCTGCAAATTCACCTTGAAAGAACGAGTTTCTGAATGATCGTAAAGTGATTCGGAAACCGCCACTGTCATTGCGACCGGTTCAAGACATTGAAATCGATCTTAGGATTGTTCCCACGGACTCAAGATAAGGGAGAGTGTCATTATGGCCGCTAATTAAGACTGGGTTCCATGATTTCTTTTAAAGTAATGTTTCCGACAATGCATTTTAATGGTATTGGATTGCTATAGCTTGTGGATTGGTATTCGTCATTCAAACAGACAGTATGATAAGCAGGTACATGTTGATTACTAGTATGGTTTGTATCAGAGACCTTGTATTAGTCGTGACGTGTACCCACGTGTTCATGAGGTTTAATGTCTGAATAGCGTTGTCAAACAAAGTGCTATTGATTGGCATCTAACACTGACTAGAACGTATTTTATTTACCGATCGCATGCACGTATGTTAGTGCTACTTATATTGCAGGTAATAATTTAATTGGGCTTAACATTTGAGAAACATTTCTTTCGAAACTCAGTTTGCGCCATCTTGGTGAATTGCCTCGGAGTATACTTACCGTGAGAAGTCTATTGTGGTGAGTCCTCCATAGAGTGCATCGATGCGCGACTAGAGGCTTTACTAGCTGGCTAGTGACTCAACAACCTCCACTAACTCATACGTCGGTGCCTCTGATTTTTTTACGCAGTAGTAATATTCCATAGCTAAATAAGCGACATTGAAACTTTTTATACAATCAAACGGAGAGGAAGCGAACGAATCCAGTCAAGCGATAATAACTTTTGAATGCTGTTCTTTTAACAGTTTTCAATGAGTTGCAAAATTCCATTCTTGTTAACTCAATGTCGTAATTTTTATGCGAATCTAAGTGGACAATGAAATTAGAGTTCTCGTATAAAACTAAGAAAAGTCGTTAAGTTTAAAAAACTAAGGGCGCACAAGTTTCAACAGTCGTGGAATAGAATTCATTAAAACACGTTGTCCTTGTATTTAATCTACGTAAATTAAAGTTATAATTGTTTTTTTTATTATATGTACTTATTACTTTATGAATCATTGTTCTCTGAATGGCAAGTTTTGTTTGTTTTGCTACACTTTTCACGATTTTTTAAATGCGATGGTTAACTTTAGATCATATTGCTAGTAGTGTATACTCATACCCCACATTGAATCATCGTCCGATGAATTCGCATCTAATTCTGCGCCGACGCATGCGGCTGAGGCTTAAGGTTCCATGATCCAGGCTATTGATAATTAAGAACACGTTGCAGTACGTTTGGTGAGCATATTATTCTCATTACTCATACAATCAGCTGCTCTTTGCGTTTAATGTAATCATTTAGATCATTTCTTTTAGTGCCTTTCTCTTTCATAAATCCCAAGCTACAAGTTTGATCGCTTGAAGTAAAAACAAATGATGCATGACGCCGTGTTAAAGGTTACATGCACTTTAGAATGGTAATTGCTTATATAAATAATGTCAAGGTAAATTCAATTCAATCTATATTACCTTTTTCAATTTTACAGAATACTCTCAGGATTTATTTGAAAAAGGAAAGTATATACAATTGTTGTTGGTTTCTCTTCTGTTGTTTTGGTGGTTCATCGACCACCTCCATAGTCACATTGGTGGTACTTGCCATGAATTTCAAACAGCCGTTTGCCTCGAGCTCGGCTAAGTATGCCAAATCTGTTATTTGTATGCTTTGAAAACTTTCATGTCTATGGACGTGTTTTTTTCATTGTTAAAAAATGTATGGTTCTTGAATTTTTCGTTGATGTTACAGTTATTAAACAAAAACTTTAGCATTACAGTGACGGGTCACCAAATATTATTTTATTACCTTCTCAAATGACTCATATTGTCTAACGGTCATTTTGTGTTGTGCTTGTTTAACTGTGTTTTGTTTAATGGTATTTTTCATTGCTCCTGTAACAAATATTATTTAAAGCTAATAATAAAATTGTCGTTTACCAGTACTTGCTTGAAACTTCTTGAATAAGTTTTCAGTTACAAAATGTCTGAGGGCATCATTTTGAGGTTTGAAAACTAATTTTGTATAAAGGTTTTTTTCCTAAACTGTAACAAGGGCATGACGTTGTTTTAAAGTAATTTCTGCCTACATGACCTTCATAGAAGTAGCTGGGCCACGACTGGTCCGACCACTATTGTCTTGGGACAGTTTTTGTTACGACCTGAAGCCGTAATTCAATCCGTTGTAATCAAGTTACGTTAGAAAAAAAATAAAAGGTCTTTCAATTGAATAAAAACCTCTCTTTTGAACTTAACTTTACTTATTTGTCTGTTGTGTTATTTTTATTTTCGTTGTTTACCATAAATCATGTTCCGATGATAGAACTTATTGGCAATGCATTACGTAAGCTCGTTTACGTAAGTTTTAGTGTATTATTAAATGGTTATTAATCGTGTATTCATACCTCTAGCTTGGAGAGCTATTAAAAGAGATAATTACTGCAAAATTTACCTGCTCTGTAGGCACGTGTCTTTGTCTGGAAACATATTTATTTATACATACGACCATCGTTCCAGACAGGTGCTCTGCCAAGCTAACCATTATTGATGACATCTGAATCATTAACATTGCTGGCGAGGAGATGGCTACTGGTTTTTGCATCGTTGCAGTTGTTACGAAATTTCAATTATAAATAACAGTCAAATACAAGCGAGTAAGCGCTATTGTTAAGCCAGACCATATCATGTTTTGTAAATTAACACGTTCAAAGTGTTAATTATTCGCGTCATAGTTACCCGCTTTCATCACCTAAATTGCGCTTGCTAGTTTGACATGTTTAGTTCCTTTATTTGAATTCTCAAACGGCTGCAATGCTCCGCCCTCGCCTACTGTTTCGCGCCAAAACAAAAACGTTTTTCTTTTTTTTATATTATAGTAGACCCACAAAAAACACCTTAAACCGGATCCTGGGCATGCGCATGTCGGTCGTTGCGCGTTGTGCATACCTGAACTTTCGGACAATTAAGTGGAGCGGGTTTGTGCGTTTAGTTGTTTTGCAGGAAGACATGCTGCTTGTGAATATCAATCAACGGCCGATCGAGCCGGCAAACAGAGCGTAGAGTTATTTCAGACTCCTACAACCTGATACGTGTAGGTACATACAAAATGTGTGTTGGACGGTAAATAACCATTGATAGATACGACAAGTCTCTATAATTGGACAAACGAGGACTGGCTTGGACCAGGGCCGTGGGTGGACTAGTTCTGGTGAAGTTTTTCTAACGCCTCCGTGACTAACTGTATTGAATTCCTATTAGTCGCTGTGTCAATAGGCCTCTTGTTAGCCACTGCAACTGCATATTATCACCAGGGATATATAATAGTCTTGTCTTCTAGCCTTATCTCTAAAGGCGTACTTCACAATTTTTTTATTTAAACCACCTCCACACTTTTAAAAGTAAGCGATAAAAAGGAAAAATATAGAGCAATTTTACATGTTCGTAATAAAAAAACCTGAAATATTCTTGATTAATAAGAAATCTTGAGAAAGGGCCTATGAAAGTCGCCAACTTGTATTAAAATAAGCGTGAAGCAGAAAGCAAGTTTAATTTTCTCGTCGCCCAGTACGATATTAAATAACAGTGTTTGATCGAAAGGAAAGAAAGTTGAGTATGACCAAACGATCTCCCTAGTGCTCTTGGGCATCGGAACCCTACTTAGAAAACGATGCTGTTGCAACGGTAATTCGAGCGGTTTAAACGAAGTAGAATTAATATTTAAAAGCAACGTTAACCGTCTAGTTCTAGCCAACAATCTTATTGACTAACATGAATTCTTATCTAATAGGGGTAACAATTCAATTACAGCTTCATTGCAGCTTTAATTCATGTTATTGCGAAGACTTACATATAAGAGGATCAGTTAACCTGCCACAATTTTTCCTTTAATTGCAATACCTACAGATTTTTTAAAATAACATCTTAAAATTTGTCACAGTTGCTAATCATAGTAAGTACGAGAACTGAAGTAACAAACAAATAAGTTCTCAATTTGGATGCACAACTGGATGAAACACAATAATCTGACCCCACGCAGGCGCAACAAACAATTGCCCAGCAGACGGACGCGGTGAATGTTTTGATGCAATAATAGCCATTTCCTTTGAACCAGCAACTGTAACTACCACGCCGATTGTTGATCTAGCTAGAGCCCTCCCTTCGTGGAACCACTAAAAAGTTAACATGCCATTGAACTCTAAATAAGTAGTATGAATACCTACAAATTGATTTTTTTCGTCTGACCACAAAGTGACAAATGGGCAAAAGCTTTTTAACACTACCTCGGGTCGTTTTACAAATTTCCCTTCGAATGAGGCCAGTGCATAACCGAGGGTGTGGTATTAATCCAATTTATTAATCTACCTGTCTGTGTATTCCCCTATAATATCGTGCCCTTCCAACTGACATTCCTTGAAAATAGATTTATATGACTCTTTCCTTTAATGACTGGGAGTGATATGCTATGACGTAGATATAGGTATGAAATAGTCACTCTAACTATCCTTCCTTGTATTGATTTTTCCTATTCAAACGCCGATTAATACAAGTTAGTTCTAAGTGATTCTATAATTAATCAATACCTACGTTACTAAGTTGAAATGTCTGTTTGAATGTAACCTTATCACAAATTATTAAGTCAAGTTTGGCATTCAAATTACATTATGTCTTATAATGTAGTTGAGCTGCAGGTAGAGAATAGTAACCTCTTATTACTAACTTATCTTTTGCGCAAATTTCTTGATAAATCGTACGCCATTAGTCAAAATTCAAATCTAATTCTTGTGGCAGGTATAAAACCACTTTTTCCTTGACACCATTATTGATAACATCAAGTTTAAAAGAGCATTGTTAACCATATTTGAGTTCACCTTAACAGGATACTAGTTATAAAGAGGTAAAGTTTGTAAGTTTAGATGTCCGATCCCATTTCAACATTTCGTGACCAAGGTACTAGCAACAAAGTCATTGGTCATATCGTTATTAGATGGATATAGGCTAATTCTGTAGTTGGGTATACCAATTTTGCACAGCTTATAAATTCAAGAGACGTGGTAAAAATCCGATGGGCAGCAAGTCCATTCCAAAGGCATCATTTTGTTTTATAAATGATGACGACCTCTGTGGTGCAGCGGTATATATACCGGACTGCTAAGCGGATGGTTCCGGGTTCGATCCCCGAGTCGGGCCAATTTCGGAAAAATGGTTTTTCGATATTGGCTCGTGTCTGGGTGTAACTAGGTTCTCCCCTAGTCCATTATGTGGTACCTATAATACAAGTGCTTACTGCAACTTACTTTAGGGCCACATAATTGGTGTGTCAGTCTGGAGATTTATTTATTTATAAATACTACATGCATAAAGGTTTAAAATACCATATTTAATTCTTTTATATTTTTTGGAGTATAAGACTGAAGCTTAGAATATGAATAATAAATAGGTAAATAAATTAATTAACAAATAGTATTCTTACTTAGTAGAAGGTTTATTTGTATTCCAAATTGTAAGTTGCTTCTTCTCAAACTAAATCCAAACTCTTCCTGTGTCTTGAGATAGTAATGTCTGTTTTACCTTACAAATCTAAGTTGATTATTAAATGTAGTTTTAACATTGCAGTAAACACATGCTCTTCACTCCCTTTCATCTTCTACAGGCGAATGCCAAATATTTTCTCGTAGGTTTCTCGATAATTCTGATCGATGACGTGATCTCACGCGAGTCTAATGAATCGGATAGATCGATTATCTAAACGAATTTTTACATCTCAGCCAGACCGTGAAGCCAGTCACTTTCGCTGTTTTCCTAAGCAATTTCCCCAGAACGATTGCGATTTTAAACGAGACGGCGAGTCTATGTAATTGCTATTGATCGTTAACGTTATCTACACCGTGGTACATTCGGACAATAGCGAATCGTTGTGGATGTGTTGTTTAACGAATCTCAGATTTTATGTGTGCTGTGACTTACTAGAAGATACCTAAGATTTACATCATACCTTCTTCTTTGACTAAACTTAACTGATATAGATATAAAATATGGATTTTGATGTTTTGATGAGATTTCACTTATATAATGAACGATACACAGAGAAAGTACACGCATATTTTTATTATTATTGTAATATTTTAAAATCTTGTTATACAACCGACAAATGCCATATTTTTGATGTTTTTTAGTCAACCAATTACAATAAAAAATATCTCATTCTCTAAAACAAAAATTTCAATTATATTATTTTGGCCACAAAGCAAAAGTTAACCTCATCTATATTTCGAAAATAATTTAACTCAAATTATGACATTTTCCACGCTCGTTAGAGAGAGAATGCTAAAAACAATCGTGATCATACCACATTCCCAACTAACGCAAGCGCTTTATTTCAAGGTTCTCTTTCTGTTTGCAAAGTTATTTTTATCAGCACCCATAAACTACTACACCGCTATTTTAAAGCTTTATTCCTCTTTTCTATAATTACAAAATTTTTAACTATTAATAGGACATTGACTGCCGTCAAAAGCAAGTTAAAATTCAGTTGTAAGTTTAATTAACCTGCAAAAGTTTTTCTGCATTCGGTTGGGTGGCCTTCGCAATCCCTTTTCAAATGCATAATCGCCGTTCACAAGATTATTTACATAACAGGTTGCTGGCATTGAAAATGTGCTTGGTAAATTGGAAAACACTTTGTACTTGTCAAGCTAAGTCAGGTGCATATTGGGCAGTTTGAAAGCCCTTACATAGGTTGGTCACTTGATAGATGTGAGACCACGTCTACTTAGTAACCGGCCCTATGCTTACTCGATTGCAATTTCTGATAACACATTGAATTGTATCGTATGTCAGTAAATACCATACCAAAATCCGATATCCAGTTTAGAAGGAGCCAGCTGATATACTTACTAACGCTATCTTTTTGGATTTGATTGACGTCTTTGCTTTATACTATGTAAAGATTCTCACAACTTCAGAATTATGAAAAACTCACTTAAAACCAAATTCATCCCAAGAAAGTTTTATAATGAATGTGGTTGCCTAAATGTCACCTTCTCAATTTCCAGGCTAGTCTTCGTCAACTGGACCTATCCCTTCTCTCCGAGTTATGGAGTCTCAGTGAATCCATGGCGTCCTGGCGTCGACAACTAGAGCGTGGCCATCGACTGAGGCCCGCGCCGCCGCCGCCGCCGCCGCCGCACTACCTGCGGACATGAAGATACCAACAACACGAGGAACGTCAACCCGGGCCCATACAGCTCGATGAACGTCAACCCGGGCCCATACAGCACATTGAACGTCAACCCGGGCCCATACAGCACATTGAACGTCAACCCGGGCCCATACAGCACATTGAACGTCAACCCGGACCCATACAGCACATTGAACGTAAACAAGTGTCCATATGTGGGGAAAATCGCTGTGTTATTGACTGAAGTTTCGTGAATCAAACGATGCAATGATGACGTCAGTGTTAGTTTGACGTTTGCCAAAATACAAGCAGGTTCAAAGACGGTAACAGAAATACCTATGTAACAATATACTACTTGCTATTTCCAAAATGTATCAAACGTACAAATTTTTTTTTCTATACCTACTGATGATCGTGTGCCACTATCATTCAATTTAGCTATTCTTTTTTACGTGTAGATGTGTGTAAATTTCAATAACTGTTATTGTAAATAACACATATAACTTGTGCAGTGTGTTGCTTGCATTTTATGCTTGTAGTAAATTAAGTCAAAGGACTGTAAAATAGTAACTTAAATTAGTTAGATGTTGTAATGATGTTGTGTTTAAGTAAACTAAGTCTAAGTTATGTTAAAATTGTAGGTACATAAATATAATAATGAGCAGATATTAAAAGCAATTTCACCTCGTGTAGATCTCGACTGTTAATTCAGTACATAATCTCCCAAAAAAATTTTTTTTCGTTGGAATTGTTTAACAAAAGTACTAAAATACTGATACGTACATAGTCATATACCCCTCAATAAAGTTTCCACAGTCTGTACCTATCGTAACATTGAAAATAATAATGTACTTGACGTAAATGCAATGCTTAGAGTTAATTATCATAATACATTTTTTGACAAGATGTTGACAATTTAAATTAATTAAACCTGCAACTATGAAAACCCCCGTTTTTTTCGTTTAACTTGTAGTAATGATCTATACTTATAAAATAACATGTCCTGACTATCTGGCTGATTCTGAATCTGATAGGGCCGTGAAATTTGTTGTGAAATTTTATGGGGGAGAAATTATGGATTTTTTTATCCTATTAAGGATGAAATAGGAGTTGAAAGTTTGTATGGATGTCCGTCATTGTTATTGTTATAAACATGACACTTTATTTTTGAGCTACTGATTCAAAATGAGCAGATACGTATTTAATTGTTTCTAGATATTGTTCCTCTCAGGGGGGTAAACAGATGCCTAAAACTTTGTATTCATGCTTTTGATTACAAATTAATGAATACGTATATCAGCATTTAAGGATATTGTAGTCCAAAAGGGGTAAAATAAGGGAAGTTCGTATGAAAGTCCTAATTCATTGTATAGGATAAAAAAATACCTACGCTTGAAAACAAAAATAAATTATTCATTTAGGCATTATCCTCATTTATTGCGGGTGCGCAGGGAGGAAAGTTATTTTCAATTTAAAAAAAACAACATAAATCACTACGTACCTAGTTTTTGTGTCAAAAAAGTTACAACCATCTAATAAAAAGCTCATGTGGACAAAATGCAAAATTGGACATTTCACAAGCGCAACACATTTTCTTATTTCATTCTAAAAACCAGGATACAAAACCACCGCAGATTTATTTTACAGCAACCGTGTCCTCTCTTATACTTTTATGCTATTCCAATCATTAATTCTATTTACACAATTATATTAAACTAGTGGCCGCCCGCGACTCCGTTTGCGTGGAAGTCAGTTTCCCGTGGGAAAGAGATGTTTTCCCGCGGTCAAGAGTACCCTATGTGTTATTCTGATGTATTACCTATATTACTGCAAAGTTTCATCCAAATCCATCCAGTAGTTTTTACGCGAAAGAGTAACAAACATCCATCCATCCATCCATACATCCTCACAAACTTTCACATTTATATTATTAAGTAGGATTGATATTATATGTAGTTTGACACTTGAAACAATTTGTAAAATAGAAATAATGACTCAAAAGTTGTTCGTTAGAAAAATAAACGAAAGTACAATTTCTTCAAAATGTTTGAACTGAGTTTTCCATTTAAACGGTTTCACAGATTAAACTAAACTTCATACATTGAAAGAAATGAGGAAAAAAGTGTTTACTATTTTTTTACTAAAATATGAAATATCAGAATCGAGGGCCCCTTGAGTTTATTTAGAGCAAAATCTCCTAGCTGAATATTTGACGAAAGAAATGTCTGAAAAAACGATTTGCTTATTACTGATTGGTCTTCTTATTTTTTATGACTGTAATTCTATGTGAAAAGGTATGTTATGCATACAGTTTAATCCTATTAAATTAACAATTTCATTTCAAACGTATTATTTAAATTTTTAAACAAGTATCTACCTACTTCTTAGATTTACATATTTATTACATTGTGACTTTATTTTGTAGCTGTTTTTGCGCTTGATAAGTCATTTGATATATTTTTTTGGTTTAAAATAAAATTAAAGATCACGGTCACTGCATATTTAAGTGAATTTAAGAGGGCGCTTGTGACTCAATATATATAGTTACTGCAGTAAAAGTAATCTTTACCTGTTACATGCTGTTAGATGTCTTTAAAACTTTAAAAGAATTGCAACATTTTAAAGAAACATAAAAGACAAATATAAATTGAGTGTGTGCCATGTACTTATTATCAATTTATTTATCAATCAGCGAAATCACTAACCTATAATTCCCTCTTAAGTGTCTCTTAAGGAGAGTCTTCACTTAGCCACAGACTTAGCTTTCTGAACAAACATTTGCTCCGAGCGAATGCTTAGAACAATGGCTCCGAAAGCTTTGCTTTAGTGCTGACAACTTTTAAAAAAATATACCTTCCCCTCAAATCGAAATGTAGAGTAAATATGACGTATTATTTAAATAATCCGGGCCCTATTCCTACTTTAAAACTTAATTTCTTACAATAAAGAAAATGATTAAAGAGTCAAAATATTTCTATAAGAATATAATATCGCTTTGAAAATCCCACCCAACTTTATTACTCTCTAACTTTGGAGGAATTTCCTAAGTTGGAACACTGACTTATCGAATTGAATTCGTTAGTTCGCGGTGTCGTTTTCAGTTACCGAGCAAACGAACGAATGTTCGATCTGAATAGTTCTGTCTGATGTCTAAGTGAAGAGGCACCTTTACACTCACATGGACTGCATAAACCGGTTTAGATGTACAGACGCTGACGTAGGAGGCAAATGGAACGCTTGTAGGTTTCGATGGAAGCTACAATTTATTACGATTCAGTGCTGAGTCGTGCACGGCTGACTCAAGTGACGATACCTCTTGAAAGTGCGGAATTCAATTAACCTACACATTGTCTTCTCAATCGGTTAAATGTGATATAACATGATGTGTATAGACTGAAACTTAAATAATGACACCAGTGTTTAGTAGCCGGAGAGAAGTTTAATTTCAGAAGTCATCAATTAAATACACGTTATTACTGGGTTTTAATATTTATTTATACGTAGAGTCTATTCTATGAACAGCAGGCAGGCAGATTCTGCGTTTGATTAAAATGGTTCATAAAGGTAAGAATATTGTAACTGTACACTCAGTAAACTAAGAATAGAATAATAGTAGGTAGGAATGTTAATAATAGCAACAATAATAAAAAATACAGGGTGGCGCAATAGAACGTGCATATAGGCATGATGACTGTGAATAAAATACACAAAAATTATGCTACCATCTAATGAAACGTAAATAAAATATTAAAAAATAACAATGTATTATTATAATTAAAGCGAGATTAATTAATATTTTTAAAAAATAAATCTACAAAATACTACAGTCCGCCATGATATTCTGAACGCCAATCAGAGCGAATGACGTCACTATTGAGCATGGTTCCCAACTTAGGGGTTTTCCCCCCAAATTTGGGGGGTAAATTAGTAGGATGGGAATTTTTTTTTTTTTGTTTTTATTCTAAAAATTAACAATTTAGTTTTTTCTTATTGCTTTTTTAAAAATAGTCAGAAAAATAATTTATATTTACTAAAATAATCGGTTATAGATATTATACGACCGTGCAGATTCCTTCTAAATCTTGAAAAAAAGAAGTTGGTAGATCTACCTACTTTTCGAATTGAGTTTGGTCAGAAACTACCAACTTTTAGAGTCGTACGGAAGGATTTATAAAAATTCGAGTTGGTAACACTGCTCAAGAGTGACGTCAAAATTGACGCCATGACACTTTGGAGCGTTTTGGTGGGAATTTTAAACATAAAATTTTAAATTGATTTTTTTCATATAAATCATGCTTTTTTTTCCGAAATATGATATTTTTTACAATAAGTATATATTTCTGAATATGATACAACAGTTTTTCAAAATCTGTCATCATGCCTATTGCGTCATCATTTTTCGCGGGGTCAACGGTGCGCGGGCGGGGGGAGCCTAGCGTGGTTAGATAGTGGCACTCGTGGAGTTTTAGTAGCCATGAGTCACTTCGACGGGAAGCGTCGCGCTTTTTGTGTTCGCACGTTTTACGAGAACGGTCGTTCATACATCTCTACAAGGCGACTGTATTGTTCTGAATATGGATTAACACACATTAATGAAGCTCCGAGTGCAAATTTAATTAAAATATGGATAAAGCGTTTTGAAGAGACCGGTTCCACGTTTAAACCACCAGCAAAAGGTCGTCCAAGAACGTCTAGGACCAGTGACAATATTGAGAGGGTTAAGGAGTCAGTAGGTACGAAAAAATCCGCAAGTGTCTACTCGGAAGCGATCTGCGGCTTTAAACTTGTCGCGACGAAGTTTACAGCGAATTTTGAAGTTGGATCTTAAACTGCATCCTTATAAGCTCCAGTTAACACAGGAATTAAAAGATTCCGATTTCGGAGCAAGGTTGGCATTTGCTGAAGAAATGCTTAGTCGATTTTCCACTTTTGACAACATCCTTTTTTCTGACGAGGCTCATTTCCATTTAAATGGGTTCGTAAACCGACAAAATTGTCGTTATTGGACGGACGAGAATCCAAAAATGAAACATCAAAAACCACTGCATAGTCCGAAAGTAACGGTATGGGCAGCAATCTCAAGCAAAGGAATTATTGGCCCTTTCTTCTTTGAAGATTCACGAGGACGAAACATCACCGTTAACAACGACCGCTATGTTGCGATGTTAGAGGGATATTTGACTCCAGAACTTGCGAGATCAAGAATAGCGAATACGAGGACTTGGTTCCAACAAGACGGAGCGACCTGTCACACATCAAATGACTCTATGGCGGTTGTGAGACAGATGTTCCCTGCAAGACTAATTTCCAAAAGAGGTGATATCCCTTGGCCCCCACTTTTTTCGTGAAAAGTTTAGGTGTTAGTTTTAAAATAAATAATCCTTTTTTTCTGAAGGTTATGATCTAAAATCATTTTTAGTAAATACCTACTTATAAGTATATTTTTTAGAATACCATAAAGATACCATTTCTTGATTTAACAAACAAAAAATAAACAAATATTTTCTCTCTTAACTTTCCTTCTTACACATTACTACAGACTTGCCATAGACAGTAAAACCCTTATCTGAACGGGATACGATGATTTCTTAATAATAGAGAATAGGTACCTTTAGGTATCCAATGGTATATAATGTTAGCGCCGCTTATTAAATACAATTATAAGTATCGATTAATTAAAAATAAAAAAATAAGAACAAAAATAGACAGCAACACTGAACACACATCCTTCCTTCCGGTTCCCCTTCCTACCCCTCTCTCTCTCTCGCCTTTTTACCTGAAATATGTACGCACCCGCTCCGCAAAATCCTACTAATATTATAAACGTGATAGTTTGTGAGTATGTATGGATGTTTGTTACTCTTTCACGTAAAAACTACTGGATGGATTTGGATGAAACTTTGCAGTAATATATTATAGGTTATAGGTAAATACCTACCTACATTGAATGCAGAACATACTTAAGTAGTATGAAAAATAAAACATCACTTACATATTAATTATGTAAATGGTATTCGCTTCAACGCTGGCCATTGTTTAGAAATATTATATAGGTATAATAGGCATGATGACTGTGAATAAAATACACAAAAATTATGCTACCATCTAATAAAACGTAAATAAAATATTAAAAAATAACAAGGTATTATTATAATTAAAGCGAGATTAATTAATATTTTTAAAAAATAAATCTACAATCAGAGCGAATGACGTCACTATAGAGCATGGTTCCCAACTTAGGGGTTTTCCCCCCAAATTTAGGGGGTAAATTAGTGGGATGGGATTTTTTTTAATTTTGTTTTTATTCTTAAAATTAACAATTTAGTTTTTTGTGTTTGCTTTTTTAAAAATAGTCAGAAAAATAATTTATTTTTACTAAAATAATCGATTATAGATATTATACGACCGTGCAGATTCCTTCTAAATCTTGAAAAAAAGAAGTTGGTATATCTACCTACTTTTCGAATTGAGTTTGGTCAGAAACTACCAACTTTTAGAGTCGTACGGAAGGATTTATAAAAATTCGAGTTGGTAACACTGCTCAAGAGTGACGTCAAAATCGACGCCATGACACTTTGGAGCGTTTTGGTGGGAATTTTAAACATAAAATTTTAAATTGATTTTTTTCTTATAAATCATGCTTTTTTTCCGAAATATGATATTTTTTACAAAAAGTATATATTTCTGAATATGATACAACAGTTTTTCAAAATCTGTCATCATGCCTATTGTATCTTTCTTCAGCTGCAAAGTGTTATTCCTAAGATTTCTAAAGTTGACTTAAATGGTGTAGGATTGAGTAAATATTTAATACTCAAACAAACATCGTTATAAATAAGAAAACAACTTCGAGTTAAATATCCCTACTAATATTATAAATGCGAAAGTAACTCTGTCTGTCTGTCTGTCTGTCTGTTACGCTTTCACGCCTAAACCACTGGACCGATTTTGATGAAATTTGATATGAAGAAAGAACTTGGGAAAGGACATAGGGTGCATTTTACCGCGGGAAAACTTCTCATTCCCACGGAAAACCGACTTCCACGCGAACGGAGTCGCGGGCGGCCACTAGTTACTTATAAGTATCTAACTATTTGTGGTGATCAAGGTAATTTGCTCAATAACAGTTGCTCTACCTTCAAAAGAACAACCTAACAACAAAGTTTTATTTTTAAAGCTAAATGACTTCCCAAGGAAAGAAGATTCAAAGCATAATTTCTAGTTAAATCCATTGGAACCGGTTGCGTGTTCGAGTAACAATCATCCAAACATACAGACTTTCACATTTATGCTGATTATTAACTTATCTAGAATTGTTCGTTTGTGGGTCGATATTTGTTTTAGATAAAAGATAATGTATCGTTTGGCAATTTTATGACCACTTGGTGTAGCTAACATTGCTTTGAAAATTGCACTAAATAAAGTAACATTTTATACGTACATTGTTTCTATTCGGCGATGCACTTACTAATCCTGTAGATAATATTAGGTACTACGCTAAGCTAAATAAATAATCATTATAATTATTTTATGATCAAGTTTAAAACAAATGGTGTACTTAGGTACTTATCCCATCTAAAACAATTTTCCAGAAGCTGCCCGAAAATTCGTGGACAATTTACTATCTGATGAAGCTCAGAAAGAACCTACAGTTCCCTTAAAGGCTGGGGAAGTGGATCTACCAGAGTGGTTTGACGAGACTCGGTATAATGCGTAAGTAAAGACTTCGTTATTTATCTTCATTATGGTACATAAGAGCATTTATCGCACATGTCAATGTGGTTTGTATGATTCACATGATAGATACAGAGTTTAAAAAGCCTGCTACCGAAAACGAAAACTGGGCATTGCTGAAGGTGTAGGTACTCCTTATATTTAAAGCAAAAAAAAATTTTTTTTTACCTATTGTGCCAAATTGTTTTAAACTATCTTTCAGCATTATTTAAAATTAAATAGTGTTTTAGATTTATTTGCTACTTAAACCATCGCTTGTGCACCATTAAGTAGCTGATGTATGAGTGATTGATACCCTCAAGCGGCGAATATCACTTTTCAATCTTTAATATTTTAAAATGAGTTTTCTGGGTATAGTTACTGTACTGTAAGAATACATGGTTTCAGGC
This sequence comes from Emmelina monodactyla, assembly GCA_916618145.1. Taxonomy (NCBI): domain Eukaryota; kingdom Metazoa; phylum Arthropoda; class Insecta; order Lepidoptera; family Pterophoridae; genus Emmelina; species Emmelina monodactyla. Next base: position 4,470,919 of record OU745300.1, read on the forward strand.
TTCGAAAATGGTCTTCTTACACCCGTTATAATACATCCAAACATGCCGTTCCCTCACCGTTAATGAGTGAGAATTTTATCAATAAAGGTTTGAAATTCTACAGGGCATGCAAGTTCTTCTGGGACAACTGTTACAACGTCTTAGGATCAATGACTGTTGGCTTGCTTACTATTCTTGCGGTGCCCTCGATACTCAAAGTCCTCATTGGTTCTAAAAGGTCTTCGTCGCCATGCACAGCCTACGTCAGATATCTATCAACAACACTTCATATGATCGTATGGTTTGATGACCTAAAACCTGGTACAATGTAAGAACTTCAGTATATTTATTTCATTTTATAATCTGTTTGACTCAGAACAAGGACTCACACAACCCTTTTATTAATATGCTATTTATTTTATTTTTTACTAATATTCTATTTTCTTTTTCAGTTCTTGGAAATCTCTAATCGAAGTACGAACTCGGCACTTGCAAGCTTCCACGAGTTCTAACTTAAAAGGCACTGGCATAATCTCGCAAAGAGATTTGGCGTTGACTCAATTTGGGTTCTTTGGCTTAGTGATACTGAAACCGCTAGAATTTGGTTTATGCGATGATAAAGGAACGTTAGACGCTTACACCCACTTCTGGAGGGTAATAGGATATATGATTGGCATACAAGACAGGTCAGTTAAAAATTAAAGGCAGGTAGAAAAACTTAACCCCGTTAATTATCAGTAGCAAAAATATAACAGAATACAAAAATATTACAAACTATATTAATTAAAAATTACGCCTCGACGAACAATCTAATTATAGTTTGGTGTTAGCAAGCTAAATTAGAACTAATTACAAGCGCCGACCTACGTGCGGTGCGGTGGTGTGGTGCGGGATTTAGGCACCATGGGACCGTCTCTTAATTTATTAACACAGGTTGCCAAGATATCATAATTATGAAGAAAAATACTAACACTGACTGAGGCCGATCATCCACCTTAACCGTCTATCACAACTATTCGCAATACGTAGTTGGTGGGTCGACTCACAAACATTATTACACATTTTTTGGGTTTTGTGCTGTTTCTGTTTATTTACGTAATAATTATAACTTCAGGTACAACATTTGCCGCGAAACAGTCGAGGAAACCAAAGAAGTGTGTCACCTTTTAATGAGACGCGTGTTCACGCCCTGTCTGACGAATGTACCTGAATATTTCGAACATATGACCCACGTTCTACTTGATGCACTGTCGACATTCAACCCTGTTGTAGAGGCTGGGTCCTTCATGTATATGGCTAAATATCTAAGCGAAGTTCCCGGCTATGTCCTCACTGAGAATGACATGCGCCAGATCCAGGACCGAATCAGAAAACATCTGGACGGCAAATCACTTGACACAGGTGTCGATGCAACCGAGTTGGTAGAAGAATCAGCCGTAGAAGGATTAATGCCGAATCCAAAACAAAACATCCTCTACTTTGCACATTATCAAAGCTTGAAAACTGTTCCTGCTTATAGCCAACTACAATTTAAAAGCAAACTCTTACTCGAAGTTATTCGTTTTTCAGCTTATTTAAATACATGGTATCTGGGTCGCATATTTTTAAAAGTTAGTTTTCTTATAATGTTGTTCTTTGCGAAATATCTTCCTATTTTAGCTATACTGAAGTTTGGATTGAAAAAAGCATTTGTAGATATGTTTAAAATTGACCCCAAAGACGACACCGTTCCTTATACTAATGGTTATTACTATTCAAATCAAATCGTGGAGAATAATCTTTAAAATAATCTCATACAATTCGCTGATTATAAGAAAACTAATTTCGAGACTAATTTAAAAACTACAAAAGTACCAATTTAATTATGCAGTTTGTATTTGATCCAACCTCCGAAAATAATGAAGAAATATACTTACTTATTGAAAAGATACGTATAGGTAAATTGCATATAGGTTTTTGGGAATGAGCTATCTTCGTTTACAAGCAACTTGTATTCAAATTCATTCCGTAGTTATTGCGTAGCAGTACAAGTTAATATAAGTGTATACCTAGTAAGGCTTGATATGTGTGTATATAAATTTTGAAGTTTACCTGCCTAACAAATCCTGTATTTTCTACACCTTATAGTGTATACTTTCTTACATTTATAGGATAAGAATAACTTTTTTACGAATTTAATAAGATATCTACTTAAGCTTGATATAAGATGCCAGTGTACCTTAATACTTTAGGTTTTAGATCGTCTTGTTTTAAATTATAATTATAAGAAAAATAAATAAATTAAAAATATTATAACGTAAGATTAAAAAAACAGTGTTGCCTCTTTAGGCTGTTGAATTTTATTGTCTACTAGTTTTACTTGCCATTACCTACCTGTGGTTTTACCCGTAATTATATTAACTAATGTAAGATAAGTGATAAGTCTAAGATAAACTGCTACTGTTTAATATCCATATTAAAACAAAAAAACACTAAATACGGGGTGGGGTGTAAAAGAATTGCTTCCGAAAACAAAAACTGGGCATTGCTGGAGGGGCACAGGTTACGTTTTGAGCAAAAACAAATTTATTATGACTAAAAAAAATTTTTTTTAACGTAATTTTCCAAAATTGTAATAATACTTTCAGATTTTGAATTTGATTTTTTTTAGGTTTTAATTTAATTTGCAATGTAAATAATCGCTCATGAACCGACAGTTGATGTGTGAGCGCTGATTTCAAGCGGAAAATATGACTTTTCAATCATTAATAACTTTTTAAAATTGAGTTTTAGTAAATTAGTAAATTTAGTTACTACTGAGGCTCAAGAATACATGGTTTAAGGCTTCGGAAGTGGTTTTTACACCCGTTATATAGTGTATTATCTAATACAAAAAAAAAACTATCAGTGTTAATTCAAAATTAATCTTAGATAAGTTAAATAAAATCTATAGAAAAACTGAATCATAGTCATTATAGCACTTTTTGTTTAAAATAGATTTAATTATGGCCAGCATCGGCACGGTTACATCTTCAGTTAAAACTTGGATAACTAAATATCAAATGGCAGAAGAATGTTTTTCACTTTAGGACTGTAGGGATATTCTGTAAACATAGAGCTCAAAAGTTTAAGGCAAAATATTTTTACAGCTTAACCATTCTGAAACTTTATTAAACTGTCAGTAAAGATTGAAATACTTAATTTCGACAACAACCTTTAAAGCTTAATAGTAAATTGACATTCTTGAAGCCTCTTTCCGACTAATACGACCAGACTCTACATACCTATCTACAGATAACATAAATACATTGTTTGAAGAGAAATCTTACTAATTAATGCATTAATATACTGAAAAGAAGTATTTCTTTCAATGCAGCGGCGTGAAGGCATGGTAATTGTATGTGAAAAATTATCTTATTAACTACTTGATGGTTATCAATTAGGTACTTTAGTGGCCGTATATACTAGTACCACCCGCAACTCCGTTCGCGTGGAAGACGGTTTCCCGTTGGAATGAGAAGTTTTCCCGTGGTATGAGGTACCCTATGTGTTATTCTGATGTATAACCTATATTACTGTAAAGTTCATCCAAATCCGTCCAGTAGTTTTTACGTGAAAGAGTAACAAACATCCATCAATACATCCATACATACTCACAAACTTTTACGTTTATAATATTATTATATATGATAGGGACTAATCAAGGTCAAACAAAGATATATTTTCAAACGCTAGCTTCAATTAACATTTTTCCTCTAGGACAGATAGGTACCGAAGGCGCTAAAAATACATAAGTCGAAAAAGACACGCAAATAAAAATTTCTTATAAGTTTGGTCGTGACTTTGAGACGAAGTATTAAAGAATGAACACTACCCGTCGACCTACTCAATGTGAAAAATCATGAAAAAGAAGTCAAACTTCCTTCGGATCTAAGTTAGTAAGCGACTTTGCTACATCACGCTATATAAAGTAACTTACATATAAAAGACAAAAAACTAACAAATTAACTTTATTCTTACGAAAAACTTACCCCTTCCAAGGCGTTTTCCATGAAATGATTAATTTCGTTCGTAGCCACCGTATTAACACTATCAACTATAACAAAATAAAGTTTTCACTTCAAATACCAACACACCCTTCACATTTAAAAACTCAATACTTATTATAATATTCCGGTTAATACAAGTAAAAGAAAGAGTTTGCACGAAAAGCAAAATTCAAGAAACAAAACAATTGAAAGAAGAACGCGGCATTCGCGGCATTTTGAATTTTGAATTTTTTTTTCTTCCGTGGTCCAAGTTGCGGTCCTAAATGCTACCGGCCAGTCAGTTTTTTCTTTTTTTGAGGCTAGCACCACTGTTGAATTATTATCCTTTTTTATTTGCTCGTAAGTGAAATAGAAAAAGTTCCTTTGGTCCATAAGGCCCTTACCTAACTTTGCAATGCACTAGGAACTTATTAAGTAGGTAACTAGTGGCCGCCCGCGACTCCGTTCGCGTGTAAGTCGGTTTCATAATTTGTATAATTCTTTTTCGTGGAATAGTTAATAATGTTAACTTTTTTAATTAGGGACACAGATCACCCCCTAATAGATTCCGCATGTTCGTACATTTACGTTGTATCAGGGTCACCAAAAGTTGAGGAGCGGGGGAGAAAGTAATGACATTCTGATTGGCTAGTTCAAAAACGTTCTAAGATGCACCCGTCAAATAGTGATGAAAGTATTCGATAAAAGTATCGATAAATTATAAATATCGTTGAATAAAAATATCTACAGATTTACATTTAGCTGGTTGATTGGCCTTCATTCTTTTATTATAATCAATTAGACTATTAATGTTGAGCCCAAATTAGAAAAGTACCGACCAACAAAAAAACTTTTCGCACCTAATTGTACCAAGTTTCGTTAAAATCCGTCCAGTAGTTTTTGTTTCTTTAACGGTCAAACAGACAGACAGACAAAACCCTAATCACCCCCTGATAGTTATATTGGAAATATATTTCATGTACAGAATTGACCTCTCTACAGATTTATTATAAGTATAGATTGGTCTTAACTGAATAACAATTGTCCTTCTACCAAACGGTAAACTTACGTTTGAGACATTTGTTATCTTACCCCTGTCATGATAAATTCATATCGTTCTACACATATTTAACTAAAATTAACCTTGATGCTGTTAAAGCAACAAATAAATATTCACTGCATAATTCAGTGTTATCCTGTAACAAATGTTGTGTTTTAATTAAGGTGAAAACAATAGTTATTTTTTATGATTTAAAAAGTGTCAATAAGTTTTAGGTAGGAAAACTAAAAAGACATACAATGGAAAGCAAAAATGATAACCAGGAAGGTAAGTACCTCCTGCTTTAAAAACGTTGAAGTACACATAGATGCATAGCAGTGACAATCATTAATTAACAATCTGGCTTCAAGTCCCACTCGTTTCAAAATGTACGAGTATCTACGTAAATCACAAAATAATAACCAATTTTATTGTTACAGAAGCAATTTCAAGTGAAGTAGAAACCATACAAGAAAAAAGGTTAGTTTGATTAAGTGCGCTAACAACTTAATTTCATAAACTTAGTAGTTGACCCAGCAAACTTTGTTTTGCCATATTAAAAAAAAATGGGGTGGACAACCCTCATCACTAAGGGGTATGAAAAATAGATGTTGGCCGATTCTCAGACCTTCTCAATATGCTCACAAAATTTCATGAGAATCGGTCAAGCCGTTGCGGAGGAGCACAGGAACGAACATTGTGTCACGAGAATTTTATATACGAGTATATAAACTATAAGTGTAACACGATAAATGCAGACCCTCTACTATCTAGAAGGAATTAATTTTTATTTACAGTAGGAAAAAAACTATTTACCAAAACAAACTTTAAAATAGTTGTTTATTTTAACTGTTCATTTAGTTATAATAAAATAATTCAGTAATATATAAAAATAAATATATAATAAATATAAAACGCCAAAGTCGACACGATAAGAAGAAGAAGAAGATTAAGTAATAAATCTCCATTCTTTTCTTTTTGTAAAATTAATATATAAATTTTATAATTTAATGTAATTAACCGATAATATGTTTATTTTTTTCTTACCTAGGTTTTGGGAAACGCTTTGTTTAAGATGTCACCAGGAAGACACTACACCTTCCTGGCAACCAAAATGGTGGACAACAGTTTTCCCTTTCCCGCTATTTTCTACTTACAGACAAACTGTTCAACAACTTTGTATAATTACTTTTTGTACGACTCTATCCTTTATATATCTATATATTATACTGAAATCTATTATGTACTTATTGTTCTGAATATTTTTTTCAGTTTTGCTCACATGGGGTATTCTGTATGCTGAATTTCGTAAGAAAGTCTCAGAAAAGAGTGAACTTTTCAGCATGACTTTGCTTGTGATTGCTGCATATATGATAGGCTGGTTGTGGTTAAAAATAACAACCTTGCCAGCACTTATTGGAATGCTGTTAACCGGAATTTTGTTTAAAAATATTAATCTCGTTTATATGACAGATTCTTACTCTAAGCTTAATCAAGATCTGAGGTGTGTAGTCACCGATAGTTTTTGGTTTTTCTTTTTACCTGTTTTTATTGCATACCTATTGAAACCTTTTCAATATTATTTAAGGAAAATTGCTTTGGTAATAATATTGACGAGGGCTGGTCTCGGGTTGAACGCTTCAGTTTTAAAACAACACTACTCAGCCGTGCTCCAAATTGGCTTCTTACCGTGGATTGTGGAATGTGTAGCCATTGCTATTTCTACACACTACTTCCTAAGTTTACCCTGGATGTGGGGTAAGTTTTTACTATTTTCCACCTTATAAACGCACTGTAAGTTGTATACTAAAACCTAAAATAGTTTTTACTTTTTCGCTTGATCTCGAGTTACACCGAAGAGGTAACTTTGGTCAATGATCCTAATGAGTCTTCTTTTCATAGGTTGGTTAATAGGTTCTATGATAGCTTCAATATCGCCGGCTGTGGTCGTCCCATGTCTATTTCGCCTGCGGGATGCTGGGTACGGCGTCTCTAAAGGCATCCCGACAATATTGCTTGCTGCAGCTGCAATCGCCGACTCTATTAGTGTCGCTGTTTTTGCAATTATACTAAACGCAATGTTTACGAGTGACTCCATGACTTATAATATCCTTAAAGTGAGTGTATGTAATCATTAGTCTTGATTTGATGATAGGGCAAGGGGTTCTAATTTGGCCAATGTAAATGAGGACAAACATAAAAGTCTAAAAAACCAACATTTGGTGGATGTAGATATACGCTTGAAATATTTTGCATAGTATGTTAATATCCATGTTATCCTTTTCTAGTGACTCTTACTAGTTTTTTTTGATGATTTCAGGGTCCATTATCAATTGCAGCTGGAGTGATAATAGGATCACTTTGGGGAGCCTTATGCTCCGTGATGCCCGAAAAGGGAGACACATATGTTGTATTCTTGAGGTTTTTAATGTTGTTTCTAGGGGGCAACTTTGCTTTATTCATGTCTAGTTTAATTGGTTGGAGTGGTGCTGGTAAATATTTTATATTAGGTACAGCTTTTGCAGTAAAGGTAGGTATCTGATACTAAATACATTGCTTACTTGCAGGGCCATTAGCTATTGTTTCCTCGGGTTTTGTGGCGGCGTACTATTGGGAAAAGCAAGGTTGGGCTGTAAATAATAACCCTGTAAGCAACATATACAGAATATTGTGGATTTTCTTTGAACCAATACTTTTCGCTTTCACTGGAGCACAAATCTCTGTAAGTAACTTTTCAGTGAGTTTACCATTCATAAAGATGTAAGACAAAGGCAAATGCAACATTACCGCGCCAAATCAAATTTTTCGTTCTACACAACACCGCAGACTGTTTAGATACTATTAAAGGCCTTAATCTTGTTACTACAGTTTCTAAGTCTTATGCCCGTTTTCACCAACGTTACCTAAATTAGTGTCTCAATATATTTTCAGATTTCTGAATTAGATCCTTATGTCATGAAAATGGGTACCTTATGCTTGGTAGTTTGCTTACTGATCCGAATAGGAGCTACTTTCGTGGTCAGTTTCGGATGTGGGTTAAACAGCAAGGAGAAGTTATTTATCGCACTTACTTGGATGGCCAAAGCTACGGTTCAAGTAAGTTGTTGGTACAACACAGTAACTATTGTAAAACTTATTTACATACCTACATAAATTATGTAAATTGTGTCGTGAATGTAAATAATTTTTAAATATATATTTTTACTACTTTTGCGTCGGCGGGTTCGCGGCATCCCTTCTACGACTGCCATTATACGACTGGACAACTCCAGGTTTTTAGTCGGTGCGAATCCAAGATAATCCGTCTCTTTTCCCTGAAAGGGGCGGGTATGCGTAGGCATTTTCCTAGGAGATCAAAAAAAAGTATAATGTAGAGCAAATTAGCTCCTAATCACTAGAACTAATGTTGTTTTGATTTAACAGTAAAAGTAAAAGGTTTCTTGTTATTTAACATCGTTACAAAGTGACCAAAGTGTAGTTATATTAAGCATTTATTCAAAATTGCAGGCCGCACTCGGATCAGCAGCTCTAGATTTAGTCAACAGTGGTATGAGTGCTGGCTGGCCTAACTCTACGGAATGGTATTTTGCTAAAACAACCCTTGATTTAAGCGTCCTAAGTATTATTTTATCCGCCCCTTTAGGCGCTATTCTCATTGCGATCTGGGGCCCAAGATTGTTGAGTAAACTTGGTAAGTCATATTAAGGTTCCTTAAATCACTTTTAAATTCGAGCCTTTGCATTGCTCAAGGTCATTTAATTTACCCATGTTTTTTTCCTTTTAAAAGTAATTGATTCAGGGTTTAAGAGTTTATAAGAATAGCTCATAAAAACATCTTCTGCCGTTATTAAATTAGTAAGTACTTATTAAGTGATTTATTTAGTAAAGTTATTTATTTTAGGTAGGTAATTAAAGATTTTTTTTGTTTTTCCTTTATTGATTCTTATGTGTAGGTATATAAAATTTTTGCTTCAGATGAATGTGAACTAAAAAATGATGAGGAATCACCTGAAACACCGCTACAGTTTTTGGCTACAGAAAGAACTCAATAATTTTGTTAATTTATTGTATAATCAATGGTAACCTGTTAAAAACTCGAATTTCTGTTACCCTAATCTTAAAACCCCGAAAACGCTTGCGAAAACTTTTAAAAGACAGATTTAGGGAATGACTTTTTTTTTAAATTCCTTTTTTCATTTCCCAGATGAATTTATTTCCAGGTGAACTAAAACCAAATATTCAAAAATTTTTTTTGTTTCCCATATTCTCATAATCCAGATATAGTTATACCAGATTCTCAGAATACTTTTTTTTCTTTCCCTTCGTACCATTTTCCAAATAAACTAATACCAGATTTTTATAATATTTATATATAGTTCCCATACAATCATATTCCTGATAATCTATTGCCAGATTTTTATAATCTTTTTATTTGGTTCCCATACAACAGGTTTCAGCTTAACTTTTGCAATGGGAGCCGCTCCTTTCGTATTACGTCGATTGTCCTAAAATCGTTCGTCATACATAAATTGTCACAATTATCAAAAAGCATAACACTCATGTCGCATAATTTATTCTTTTCATAACAAAGCAGTCTATAGGCATATTATTCTTAAGCATAATGTATAAAATCCCTAATTTCAATTGGCATAACATCCTCATCATCAGTCCTTATATGCTTTATCTTGATTTGGTTTGTCATAACTATAAAAAAACCTAATTTTATTTGGCATATTTTAGGTCGACCAAATTATTAAAATTTACTATTTTGGTTATGCGCTGTTTGTTCATATATCAAAATAATAAGTAGGTACGACGACGAGCGAAGCGAGGAGGAGTGTGAGGTTGAATGGTGACCATAACCGAAGTTCTTTTCTAAAGTACAAGGATTTAGTTGTTCTAGATATCGTTTATTAGGATTTAAAAATCTTGATATTGTTTGTCTGGATATGAATTAACTGTATTTCAAAAATTTGTGTTTTAAAAATCTGGCTTTTGTGCATATGGATATCGGTCTCATTCGTTTGGATTTTAAAACGTCGTGCAAATGAATAAATGGGCAAATGAAATTCTGAGTTGCGATTAGGTATATGGCAATCAAAACTTCAAAATTCTAAAAAACGGGATTATGAAAAAATGACGAAACGTTTTCTGGATTATGAAATTCGGAATATTAAAATTCGGGATTAAGATAGGTAACCATAATCAATATGTAAAAGTTTAAAGAACATCACAAATAATACATGTTTTATAATCAATCTTGTATCAAAGTACCAAATGCTGAGAAAAGCTGTGTTTTTTACATACCTACCCCTGGAGCAAACTTGCTCAGTAGCAGAGGCGAACTCGTAAAGTGAATCACAAAGTTATTAAATAAGTAAATAGTAGTTGTTCTAATTTAATTATATCCTCGTGTATACCTTAGTTTGAACATCAAGATTTAAAAAGTAGCTTAAAATTCGTGAACCTACTTAAAATATGATAAAGGTTAATATGTTTTCTAATAGCGATATGTCTCCTCAAAAGCTTTAAAGATGGTTTTACATACATTTTATAAAAAATAAAAATAACTGCGTTAAAAAAACCGACGTCAAAGACTAAAAAGTTAAAAATAAAAAGATTTAATATTAATTAAATACTACCTATTATTTATATGTACTAATAGGTTTACAGTCGGTGCCAAGCCTTATACAAATAATAATATTATCATCACTTAAGTTAATACCTACAAAATTGTTGCGTGCCTTAAAAAAATATGGATCTCAAGTAGGTAACGGGAACGGATAAAAGTAGTGGTCTCCGTATATGCTCTTCGAAACACAATTTTACTTTCTAGAGAGACTACTAAAGATCGTGAAAAACGTTTCTTGGCCAAACGAACTCAATAATTTTTGTAATTACTGAGTTCGCTTTGCCAACTTTTGGCTCCTTCATCGGGCCCTGAAGGATCCTAGTTACCACCGGCGCAAAGTGCTCGTCAAGACGCATCAAACGAGCCCAAACTCGATAAAGATGTGTCTTTTAATTATTTAATTCCGATTCCATCATCAGATCAGCTCTACTTCATAATAATTTTTCATTGTCATCCAATTTACCTACATACCTAGTATTCAAAATTACAGCTCAATCGGTAACCGGGAAGTGGATCTAATTTACTTGCGATATTTGATTTCAGACATCGGGATAGTTAAAAGTAAATAAAAAAATGCTTATAAAATAAAAACTACTGGACGTACCTGAATCAAATTTTTATGGGACCAATTCGAAACTATTTTGCATCAAACAAAAAAGAATAACATAAATCGGTTCAGAAAAACTTGGTTCTCGACAAAATCGGTGTACATACATTAAAAAAAACATACCGGCTGAATTGAGTACCTCCAAGGAAGTTGGTAAAAATGTTTCTCAACAAAAAAAATAGGTGTAGGTACTTATAACTAAAAGACAAAAATAAACATATTATTCTCTAATCTTCATGTTGGCTGGGTCAGTGCTGCCAACTTAGGGCGGGTTGTATCAAACAGTTGGTTAACGTATCTACGCACGTAACTTTTTGACAATTAGATTTGCATCGTAGGTAGGGCCAAACTACTTACAGGCTGAGCGCCTTAAGCGCTCGCCATCCAAGCTCGGTGAAGCTGTGAAAGCCGTCATGTGGCTAACAGCAAACAACAGAACGAAAAAAAAAAAAAAAAATTTGACAATTACATCATGTTTAACGTACGTCAAATACAAAGGGTTGCGTCTCAAAAAAAGTCACGAAATTGGTGAAACAACCCGTTTTCTAGCTTGACGGTGGTAAACGCCATTTTTAACGTTGGCAGACACGTTAAGTAGTTGTGATGCAACCCGCCCTTAATATAGGATGATTATATTCCTTAGCCTAAAATAAACGCAGAACGTGCTTAATTTTTTTAAAATCGTAAACGAGCTCATACCTTCAAATCCGCCAAATCGTTACGTCAAATATTTTTGTTTATGGCAGCGGAATTTTTAAAAAAGATAGCCTTTCTCTATTGTGTTGATCTTGTGGAAACCGTTTTTATTAAAAATAAAGCTAAAAATGTATTTTAAATCGAGAATTAAATTTTCCCAGTTTTTTTACATGATCTTACTCAATGTCAGACACAATGACTTAGAAAGATGTGTTTGAGTTGGTATAAGTACCCAAGAAACAAATATGGCGGCTATTTAATATTTTATAAAATTACCTTTACTGCAATGTATAGGACGATTTTTAGTAATTGTAATAAAATTAGTATTAAAAAGAGAAAGCTTTAACCGCCGCGACTATGCAAAACAGTTTATTTATGGGAATCGTAGTGTGTTTATTTGTCAAATAAAAAGTGACATGTCTGTCTATTAAATGTCTAAGTCATTGGTCAGATAATCACGAAAATAAATAAACAATTGAATGAATGCATTTAAATATTGTGGCGGCGAGGACCTCGTAACAAACGAAGTTTCTGTGCTAATATAGTGTACAAACATTAAGTGAATGTAATACAATAAGACAAACTAACAACCGATGTCAGAAAATTCGTTGCAAGCACACAACAAAGTACCGGAACAACCACCGTCCAAAATTCCCGACTCAGTAAAGGTATAATTTTGATGATAATTTGATATCTTACCCTGTTTTTTGAGTTATAATTAATTATATGTTTCAGAAAATCATTTCAATGGAGAAGGATACAGACACCAATACAAGCCGCAAATCTAGGATTGATCTGAATGCGCTCCCAACCCGGCAGTACTTAGACCAAACCGTAGTACCCATACTATTACAAGGACTATCTGCACTAGCCAAGGAGAGGCCACCAGATCCTATTAACTATTTGGCAGCATATCTGCTGAAGAACAAGACTGCTTATGAAAATAATAATCCTGCTAGCAATAACAATGCTGCATCAAACCCTCAAACATAGCAGTTTACATTTAAAGTTAGTTAACAAATGAAGTGAGATGTGAGTTGCATTTTCATTAAACTTCTGAAAAGAACAGTTTCTTATAAAGTGATTACTATGTCTAGTTGCTGGCAACCAAACAAAGCTAGTTAATTTTATCATTTCTTGAAATAAAATACTAAACTCTACTTTGTTTTATGATTTAAATGTCATATCAAAAGAAATGAGGACCTCATGAAAAACCAATTTAAATGTTTTGCTGTAGACTATAGTAAGCTATAACTTTGAATATGAAACCATAATTGAAAGATTTATCTTTGGGTGAAGCTAATATAACTGAAATTTTGCATTATCCTTGCCTGTCTTGCTTGCTATACCTAAGTGTTGCAATCAAACAAAACTATGTAAAAATTCACTTCAAAACATTTAATAGTTAGCATTTCGCAATACAAGACACATTTATGGCTCTACACTTTGCTCCGCTTCTTCCAAAAACTTTTGTCTATGTAAAAGCCATGAGTCATTATCATCACCACCTTCGTGTTCTCCAACGGCAGATGGAAGATCAAACTTCATGACATCGGTGACAAAGCTTTGACAGCTTAAAGATGGCACTGATTCATGTATTGGCAATGGAACAGGTTCTGGTGGCAGGAATTCAGCCATGTAAGCTGTCACATTCCGAGCTCTCCAGGTTGATATTTTGCCTGAAACATTTTTTTATTTTAAGCAAAAAAGGACTACAATAATGCATATTTATATTTGAATTAGCATTTAAATAATAATTCAGCTAATTTTTCTTAAATTTAAAATTTTTATGAACCTTATTGAATACTCAACTTAGGTGTCACCGATCATTGCATCAAGCATACCTGCTGTTTCGTCGATCTCGGCTTCCTCCTCGCCCTCTCCAAGCTTCTCGACATCTTTTTCCTGTTCTTCTTCTCCCTCCCCATATGTTTCTCGTTCCGGATCTTTGACGAGTAAGTAGAAACCATGCTGCATACAATTCAAGTCAAAAACAAAGCACCCTGGACCGTTGGGCTTGCCCTTCGTCCACGCGCCGTGGTAACGGTGACGCGGGTAAATGATCTGCCCCGGTCCTTGTATGACCCCATCAACCCACGTCCCCATAAACTTTACATTGTATTCGGCGTGGAAGTAAGTGCCCAGTCCATGACGCTTGCCTTTAAACCAAGCTCCTTCGTAGATATCCCCGTTGGGGTAGTAGTAGGCACCAAAGCCTTGCTTTAAGTCTAGTCTCCAGTCGCCTTCATACTTGGAACCATCAGGGTAGATCATCTGACCTACTCCGTATTTCATTCCCTTTCTCCATTCACCTAAAACCAACTTATAGTTTTGTTATTCCATATGTTTCTAACACAAAAGTACTAGGGGTACGGCCCCAGTACAAGATCTTAGATCGATCAATATCCTGGCTGTTATAAACATGCTTCATTAAGTCATACAAAATTAGCTGATTACTAATGAACGAACCTTCATATCGTGAACCATTTTTCATAAATACGTAGAGACCTTTTCCGTTTCTCATTCCTCGACAATAGCATCCTTGATAGAAATCTCCGTTTGGTAGAACTGCCCAGCCTTCCCCGTGTCTTTCTCCATCAGGGTTTCTTTCTCCTACATAAATCTAAAGTAAAGAAGAACAGAATTCATATTTGCTCGAAAAATCCATCAGGAGCTTGTATTTAAAAAAATATGTATGTGTTTCATGTTAAGGTAGGCAATACGAAATTTAAATATATTTAGCTTTACCTTGAACTTAGTTTTTCAAGAAATAAAAAGAGAGACTGCTGGAGGTCACACAGCGATGTTCTATCAACAGATCTTATTTCATTGTAAGAGTAATCTTCAGATAGATTATTTTCAAATAGCAAAAGACTACTTACTCCAATAGTATCTTCATCCTCTCCTGGTTTTTCCTCCTCTGCCATTTCGGGCTTGTTCTTCTATCTCTTATGTAGGATAATTACCCTTTCTTATCCTATCTTTAGGATGTAAATATTATTATAATTACCAAGTGAAAGAAACGTCAGTTAGGTTGCAGCGATTATAAATGTCAGTCAGTAATAAAAAAAGTGAGGCATTTGATCCTCCTTATTATTCATTTCATTAATAAACTACATTATTTAATTTTATTAATAAACTATAGTAATAACATAAAGCACATTTTATTAAATATTCATCAATGCTTTATTAAATTTTCACCTACCTAATATGTACAATATAAAATTTTGGTAAGCAACAGGCATCGTTCTTGGCAAGAATAACTTAAAACAAACGTCAAGAACAGTATTACAAAAATAGATTTACTCTTAGCCTCATTATTGTCAAGATATAAATGTATTTTGAAGTTATTAAACCTATTTTGCTGGTATGAAGTTACAAAATAGCAAACACTTAAAAGTCAAAATAATTTAAAACAGTAACATATTTAATAACCAACATCTACTTACCTACCTATTAAATTATAAGTTAAGTCTGAATTTAATTACATTTTAATTCGGTTCTTTAGGCCAACATTAATAGATACCATTTTAAGAAACTAAACTTAAAAAGCTATTTTGTACTTTTCATATAAATTCTATGCCTTTAATAATGTAAACTTTACCATGATAGGTACATTTATTCCGTTCTAAAACACGTTTGATAGATTTCCCATAAGATAGTCGTAGGTTCTACTAATAACAAGGTCAACACTTCATTCCGTCTTTAGGTCACGCACGAGTCGGCATTCAAAGCGACCTCGATTAACTTGAAATTTAATCACATCCACTTTCTTTCTGTAAGATATTTTCCAAACACATACATTCAGATCTGTTTAACTAACGAGGGGGAGCCTGTGGTGGTGCCTCTTCTAGCTTCCCCCACACAACGTTACACATTTCGCGTACTAATGCTTGCTCTCCGGTATCCAAGTCAGGAGCAGGGCGCCGTCGCTCCCGTTCGACTCTTTCGCGGACTTCCAACACTTGTAATGCTCGTACCACTGCTTCGGGACGTTCGTTTATTCCATTTCCTACGCCTTTTTCGGCTTCCAACCTTCTAACTTTCTGCTCGAGGTCACGAACATATTGAACTGTCCTTTCTGCTAATTGTGGATGCGTGATAGATACGGTCGGCGGCAAACGAGGAGCTTCGTCCACGTTAGTTCCGCTGCTGCTGCCATCACCGTCGTCCCGCTCTCGACCGTTAGTTCGACCGCAATTCACGCAAGCACTTCGTTCACGCTCCTCATCCAAATATAAGCAAAGTTCCTTCAACTCTAAGTTGTCACGTATTAATTCCTGCTGCTTGTCATCCAGCTCCCTCAGTTTATTCTGGTAGGCTGAAACTTCTTGTCTCATAACAGAAGCCGTATACCGGCCAAAACGTTGCCATTCCCGTGCTAATTTTCTTCCTTTTTGTCGGTCATCGTCCAAGAAGCAACACAGATCTCGTAGCTCTTGATTGTCTTCGCCGAGTCTTCGATTGGCCTCTTTGAGAGATTTAATTTCGTCTAACAAGTTTTGAATTTGCCGTCTCTGGTCAGTTGAAGCTCGAGGTCCATCTGGCTCTACACGTTTTGTAAATTTGAGCATGTCTGCGGATCTTCGGTGTATTTGTTCTTCTTCAATGTTTCGTTGCCTTTGGGTGTCGTCTGCGCTGCGAGCACGCGCTGTGGGTTCTACTGGCTCGTGAACGATGGCTTTTGTGACTACTTCACCAGATGGCCTAAACACTCGTAGTCCGCCAGGTGCGATTGGGTAACCAGCAGGAAAACTTTGTGGATATTTCCCGAAAGGTCCTGGTGCTCCGAGATAAGGTCCTGATATACCAGGTGGTCCCAACGAATACTGTAGTTTATTGGGATCAATGGGTCGTCCCACGTAAGGAGGTTTAAACTCTTTGGCGGCCGCGTCGATAGTGGCTAGTTTGGCACCTGCTGCCGGCGGCGGAGGCGGATGATAGCGCGGAGGAAAGTTGACCGGTTCTTGGCCCTGTTTACCTAGTTGCGGTTGAGGTTTCTGTTTGTTGTAGTGCCCAGTTGTTGGATTGCCTGACATTGTTAATGAAATCGAATGCCAGGCGTTTTGCACTAATCGTCGCTGTGGAACAGCGTGTAGACATCAGCGTACATTTCCAAATCTGTGTTGCGTACAAACGATTGTAGAGCGAGCATGGGTTCAACGAATGGTCCTTGAATGAGCGTCGACGGTGGGGACGCGCCGGCTGCGTAGGCTGTAGACCGTGGCATTCGCGCAATTACTTAATCCAGGTAGAAGGCACTTACGGTTAAATAACTTTGTCACAGTTCAATAAGGCAAATGTGGCACATTATGGTTTAATGATAATATAGAGTTGTTTGTTATGTTTCGCGATAAGACTATAGTCTTGTTTACGAGCTAGTGCGAGACGCGGGAGCGCAAGGGGCGCGTGGCTTTGACTGGTTGTATACCTGTGCGCGCGGAGGCTCTCGCGGTCCCGCTCTAGCGCCGCCATTACCTGAGCACACACACACACTCACGCACACTCTCGCACGATGTCACTCGAGATGCCTGCGCGGTCGCACGGTACTCGTTCATTCTTTAGATACGATCCATTTAACTCTATTATAAGAACGCAGACTCACTATTGTACTCCACTATTCCTTATTTCCGGTTTTATTATTCAAACATTGCAGCAACTTTGTAGAATTAAGATGTATAAATAAATACATAAATTTAAAGAAAAGGGAATTTTCACATTTTTTCGTTTTTTATACCAATTCGCAATACTTATTGTGTGTTTCCACCATGAAAACTTTTATCCGGTGTTAATCACAAGCATATTTATTAACAACAACTTCACATTTATATTATTTAGATTAAAGAGAATTAGAATATTTAAAAGAATAAAAGAATTGGAATGAATAAATTGCAGGTTAACTAGCTAATTGTATATATTAATATCTTACCTTCCAACTACATTGCAAATACATAAATACCTATAGGTTGTTCAGTACATCATTAGTAAAATGGCAGATTGGGTATCTTATTTAGGCCCTATTTTATAGATATTAGGCGATTATATATACTTATATATATAAGACGTAAAAAAAGATTAGAACAAACGCAAAGTTTTCTGGTTATTACCATTTTTATATTTCAGAGAAATGGCCCAAAAATTAAGAGGATTCAATATTTTAATGTTTTAATTGTTACTTTCAACATAGGCATAGTACAATGTAATATGGTAACTTATAATTGGACGCGGAAAACTTTTGCAAAAAAGTTAAATGGAAACTAAACTTTTAGAATCGTGTAAAAAATATCAGTCAACGCAGATGACTTGGTGAATTTCGTAGGGACATTATGAACACGACATTTATCATCTTTGTAACTGAAATCTATTAGGTGCCTTACTTTGTTAACATTTGGTTAAGTTGTGGTTAAGATAATAATTATGAAAGGGACAAATTTTCGACTTCAAGGGTAGGTACAATTCGCCTAGGACCGAGTTTAAATTTATCCTTATCGTAATCGTAGCGTATTTATTAAATTTACAAAACACTTATTGAGCAACATTATTTCATTGAAAAGGGATTTAACTAGAGGCACTTTTAAAAAAATATGTATTTGATCACTTATGTATTTATTTAAATAAATAATAATAATAAATCTCCAGACTGACACACCAACTGTGTGGCCCTAAACTAAGCAAAGCTTGTACTATAGGTACCACACAATGGACTAGGGGAGAACCTAGTTACACCCAGACACGAGCCAATTTCGAAAAACCTTTTTTGGCCCGACCCGGGGATCGAACCCGGAACCGTCCGCTTAGCAGTCCGGTGTATATAACGCTGCACCACAGAGGTCGTCAAAATTTCATTGGCTACAATCTATGTTTATTAATATTATAAAGCTAAAGAGTTTGTTTGTTTGTTTGTTTGAACGCGCTAATCTCAGGAACTACTGGTTCGAATTGAAAATTGTTTTTGTGTTAAATAGAACATTTATCGAGGAAGGCTTAAGGGTATATAACATCACGCTGCAACTATTAGGAGCAAAGTTATAATGGAAAATGTGAAAAAAACGGGGAAAATTATTCATCCTTGAGGGCTTCCGTTGCGTGCGCTGCAAAAACGGTTCAAGATATCAAAAATATATGTATGAAAGATTATTCCTTTTGAAATTATCTAAAAAAATGTCTCAGACAGTATATGTCTATTTTTTAAGATTAACTCACTAGAACCGTTTTATGGTAATCAAATTTGGTCGAAATTAATGCATTGTTTGTTAAGAGTTGTATCTACGTAATAATATTATTCTTTATCCAAATAAATGTGTTGTTGATTAAGAGTATTTAAATGTAAACAAAATTGTCATTGACATCACTTAATTTCAATGAATATCTTAGAAGATATTACAATTTTAAAATAACACCGATATAAAATTCACCCGCGCCGCATGATGTGCAAAACATGACGCTGCAAGGAGGAGAGGCGCTGTATGACAAAAGTTGGCGAAAAGTGAAACTCGGGAAAGATCTCAATTTACCTAATAGTATAGGGAAAAGGTTTTACTCCGAATTTAACGCGTGCGAAGCCGTGGGCAAAAGCTAGTTTTATATATTTACTATTGAATTTATGCACGCTCTTTTTCATTTTATAAACTTAACGTTTATCTTTTAAATTAACAAACTGAAGTGACTCTCCAATCAGCTGCACAGACAATGTAGTAACGAATGCTGACAATCTTTTGTTGGTACGTAACTACATTAGGTTCACTAATCGTTAATTTAGACAATTTAGAGTATCACCATAACATCTACTAGTTACACAGGCACCTTTATATTAACATGCCTTCACATGTAGTTGGTTCGGTAGAAACCTTTGCAATCGCGTGAATGTGTCAAAAGCGCGAAGTAGGGCAACGGTGGCAGTGGTAGCGAATCCTGCGCAGTCGATACTTACTGTGCGCAAGGATGGCCCGCGCGCATGTGCAGGTGGCGGCATTCGTCGCTCTACTGCTGGTTACAGGTTAGTGATTACAATACCTTCTCTTACTGTTGAAATACCCTTTATGTAGGTTTGGGTTAAATATTACCATTATGTGTTCTTTGTTTTTTTTTTAAATTTAGTTATAGATTTAGATACTTCAACTTCGAAATTGTACTTATCTTATTAAAAAAAATTGTGGTTTTGAAGTTTATCTTATATAAATATTTTTTATAGAAAAAACTTGCAATTTTTACATGAATTCTAATAAAACACACCGAAATTGTTATTTATGATATTATGTAATGGGTGCACAGAAAATCTGTCACATTTTCGTAATATCGGTTAGCAACCTACTATTCCTATTTCTTGCGTTCTTCTTGCGTTATGTTGTCAATTAAAATCAAACAAATTTTATCGGTTGCTTAAGTAATAATCTCTTACTTAGGTATTTGTGTATCCTTGTTATCACTCCTTAATCTGAGGTTAACTCATTGATAAATAGCTAATAACTAATATTTTTACGAACATTTCAAATTTAACTCTGCTTTAAATAAAATAAATATGTGTAGGTATCGAACATGTCATCAAGTAAGCAATTACTTGAAAGTGAGAGTTTCATTGGGTAGTCCGACCAGTTAAGTTGATAACTTAAAGTACTAGTGCTTCTTATTGAGGATTGCTTTTAAAATACATATATTGCAACAAATTTTCTTTTATCAACTCATGATCAAATGTAAAAATAATACATGCATTTTCATCGAAAAGACATCAACGTGTTCGGTCTTAAAAAAATATTATCGAAAAAAAGTTTAAGGGCTGGTTTTTCAATAGTCATATAAATTCTATCTGACAGAAAATCTGTATGTTTTCGTTGCACGTCGAATATAAATATTTGCCATATGTATGAATTGACAACAAAAACTTACCTCTTATCAGTCAGTTAGCATTAAGCTGACATTAAAAAATCTGCCCTTAGTGTTTTCAAAGTACCTACTCGTAGATACAACCTACAAAAACTTTTCGTCTGCGTGTGCTGACGTTTTTTTTATCTCCAGCCTCGTCATCCCAGCGGAACCCGATCAAGGAGGCGCTGCTGCTGAACAACAGCGCGTTCAGCAACGCGACGCTGGACGACTGCGTGTGGCGGCGCGAGCGCGAGGCCTGCCCCGACCCCGACGTGCGCCTGCACCTGTACACCCAGGGGGACTACACCAAGAAACCTGTAAGTTGATACGATTCACTGAGGAGGCTTTCCTGTTGAACAACAGCGCGTTCAGCAACGCGACGCTGGACGACTGCGTGTGGCGGCGCGAGCGCGAGGCCTGCCCCGACCCCGACGTGCGCCTGCATCTGTACACCCAGGGGGACTACACCAAGAAACCTGTAAGTTGATACGATTCACTGAGGAGGCTTTCCTGTTGAACAACAGCGCTTTCAGCAACGCGACGCTGGACGACTGCGTGTAGCGGCGCGAGCGCGAGGCCTGCCCCGACCCCGACGTGCGCCTGCACCTGTACACCCAGGGGGACTACACCAAGAAACCTGTAAGTTGATACGATTCACTGAGGAGGCTTTCCTGTTGAACAACAGCGCGTTCAGCAACGCGACGCTGGACGACTGCGTGTGGCGGCGCGAGCGCGAGGCCTGCCCCGACCCCGACGTGCGCCTGCACCTGTACACCCAGGGGGACTACACCAAGAAACCTGTAAGTTGATACGATTCACTGAGGAGGCTTTCCTGTTGAACAACAGCGCGTTCAGCAACGCGACGCTGGACGACTGCGTGTGGCGGCGCGAGCGCGAGGCCTGCCCCGACCCCGACGTGCGCCTGCATCTGTACACCCAGGGGGACTACACCAAGAAACCTGTAAGTTGATACGATTCACTGAGGAGGCTTTCCTGTTGAACAACAGCGCGTTCAGCAACGCGACGCTGGACGACTGCGTGTGGCGGCGCGAGCGCGAGGCCTGCCCCGACCCCGACGTGCGCCTGCACCTGTACACCCAGGGGGACTACACCAAGAAACCTGTAAGTTGATACGATTCACTGAGGAGGCTCTCCTGTTGAACAACAGCGCGTTCAGCAACGCGACGCTGGACGACTGCGTGTGGCGGCGCGAGCGCGAGCCCTGCCCCGACCCCGACGTGCGCCTGCACCTGTACACCCAGGGGGACTACAGCAAGAAACCTGTAAGTTGATACCCAGGGGGACTACACCAAGAAACCTGTGAGTTGATACGATTCACTGAGGAAGCGCTGCTGCTGAACAACAGCGCGTTCAGCAACGCGACGCTGGACGACTGCGTGTGGCGGCACGAGCGCGAGGCCTGCCCCGACCCCGACGTGCGCCTGCATCTGTACACCCAGGGGGACTACAACAAGAAACCTGTAAATTCATACGATTAACTGAGATACGAGGGGGACTACGACAAGAAACCTGTAAGATACGGTTAACTGAGATAAGACTATGGGATAGGTTGTTACAGTAAATAAAGATAGTTGAATTACTATTCCGACGTCCGCCTGCATCTGTACACCCAGGGGGACTACAGCAAGAAACCTGTGAGTTGATACGATTCACTGAGATAAGGTTATGGGAGAGATTGTTATAGTAAAAAAAGGCACTTGAATTACTATTTTTAAAGTAATTTCATTTGCGTACAATTATGTTGCATAAATTAACAAAAGGTTTTTTTTCAGTTACAAACACAAATAATAACGTATAACCAAGACTTTGTCGAATCCAAATCGAACGCTCTATCAGCAAATCATTACTTAATAATTTCATAATTATATAGTCCTAATTTTCTGAACTTTTTTTCGTATAACTTCACTTTTGAATTTTAAGAAAATTCAGTTACCTACTTATGTCAAAAATGCACCTTGTATTTATACAAAACAATAACATGATGTGCATGCAATATTAGATAATTAACATCCAATAGCTCCCACGGTTTCCCAAGATAATTAACATCGAATAACATTTGCTCATGAAACAATCGTTATTTACTTTTACTCAATAGGTTATGATATAAGCGAAATATTTGTCAATTTTACGTTATGATATAATTGCATTCGTTAACACCCACATGTGCCGTCGTGGAAACTACCGTTAGCTGATAAACATTATGTTCCGATCGTCAGATTCCTGATTTGCATCACAAACTGAGCACCTTTGTAAGTCAGTGTTAGTGGGTCGACCGCCAAACTGGTAGATTTGGTGAAATAAACCAGACCATGGGCACTAGCTGACCAGCGACCACTATCGAATACTAAATGATGTCTCATTGAAAGAAAAACCTAAGTACATTTACATTCAAATCACTAGAAATAGGTTCGTAGGAGCAGGTTGATAGTGTAAATACAATAATTACACCTTAGAGAAGCATGATTAGTCTCTAAATACGACAAAGAAATATAATACTGCAACACTTTTTTTGTTGTTACAAAAATCAATCGAATTTGCTTACCAAATGTAGACTTTCACCAAAATTGTGATGCATTGTGTTGCGCTAGGAATGCGACCAATATACCGCTACTCGTCGTCAAGGGAGCTACTGGTTCATTCATAAATATTGCAGTAGTAGTTCGCAACGTTGGTACTTGCCTCGGGTTCGATCGGATAGCCTTTAATGCTTGGATGCGTCGAGTCGTGTGTCGTTTGATTTGCCGATATGCAAACAGGTGGTTAAGCGAATCATGTTGTTTAAATAAGTTTAAATAAGTTTAAATTGGATGGAAGAAGGAGGTACATTATATTCTTATTGCGACATATGATATTTATTACTAGATTTGTCGGTTTTTTTACGGTGGAAACGAAATCTACAACGCGTTGATGTCTATTGCTAGAATTTTAGAGGTTTCGTAAAAAAATGTGATCGCAAACCGAATACAGAATGAATACAGAACTCTGTTAAAACTGACAAGTAAAACATTTGGGGCTTGTAAGAAAATAACGTTGTGTAACGTTACCTACATAGTATCTACAATCTCAGTATGCTATTGCTGCAATATGTCACGCTCGTCACATTTTCTGCTGTTTACCGATAAACTTGGCGATCGAGCTATTTAAAATAATAATGTCAAAATAATTATAAATATTTCGATACAACGTCATACACTAAAGAATACAATTTGAATATTATTTTATTAAGCACCAAATATAATTATAAGGAACTAAGGCACATTTTACTGCAACGTTGATGTTATTGTCTTCAGGTGGACCTAACGAGTGAGGACTGGCTGCGCCGGAGTGGCTGGGACCCGAACGCGGAGACCATCCTCATCATACACGGGTACGCCGGCGGCGACGACACTCTGCCCATCACCGTGTTGAGAGATGGTAAAATAACAATGTCTTTTTTATATATAAATCGTATGTGCTCCTTTTTGTGTAATAATTACCAAAAAAGGATTGCAAATAACATACATGGAAAAAATTAATAGTTTTAACTGGTAAACCGTACGACTTTGTTTTATACGGCAACTATTAACCTAAAGGTGTTTCACTACGTTTCGTTAGTGGCACACAGAAAACGAGCGGTTGGTTAGCAAAATTATGTTCCGGTGGATAAAATCCCTACAAACTATGTTATAGCTACTAAGGTAATGTATTTTTACTTCCTTCGTATAAGTTCCAAGCAATAATTAGGTAGTAGGTAAGGCACTTTAGGAAACGTAGTAGGTATCTAAATGTTACTTTCTATCTAGACAACAGTAAACAACCAGTTATTAAGGCAAAGCAGTTTTCATAAATCAGCATTTCCTGTTTTTCCCTAGTAGAAAAGTAATTGCTATAGCTGAATCCGTGAAATCTATAATAATTTTATTCGTCGGGGAAAGTAATTTATGTTACCTGACAAGTTATAAAGTTAACATTGCTTTACTTAAATGTGATGCAAATTTATAGCCTTATACATTAGGTTCCTACCGGCAAAATATCCGGACCTAAAGTAAGACAGGTTTGTTGGTTTTATAATACAAAAACATTTCTGTAAAATACAATCTCGAACGATATTGTTCACGATTGCAGAAAACCAACGTTATAAACTAAGTTGCCTCGTGCACTTACTTATTTATTGAACAAAACGTAATTGCATTGATCTAATCTATCCCCTCAATATTTGAATTATTGACAAATATACAACGCTTCTTGTAGTACTTATAGCTAAAGCCATGTAAATAATCAATAATAAATTAGACAAACAATTAGTTAAGTAATTACTAACAATAGGGCGTCTAACAATGTTTTACCGTTATAAGAAAGTCGTGGGAATCATTCTATTGTTTTAGGATTTGGATCTCATATATGAGTATAATGAGGCAGAATAAAAGCTTTTTGGTTTTTTGTACCTACTTAGAAAACTTATTAGGAAGAAAGATATTCATATAAAAATAGTAATAGTGAGTCAATGGGGGTTTGCCAGAATAAAATGTTGATAGATAGATCATATTAGGTATTACAACTGCTATGGTAAATACTATGAGCTCTTATAGCTGGACCAAACTGAACTGCAAGGCATTTACACCTACTCTTGACCCTAAAACGTCACAACTAGTTCTTAAAGCCGTACAGTTCAGTTACATCATTTTGTTACAACTGCTAGGTTACCATGAGCTCTTATAGCTGGAACAAACTGAACTACGGCATCAACACCTACTCTTGACCCTAAAACGTCATGATTTCTTTAAGCCGTACAGTTCAGTTACCGTCGTTCCCCCCAGCGTACATCCGGCACGGCGGCTACAACGTGCTCATGCTGGAGTGGGGCGCGCTGTGCCAGCCGCCGTGCTACGTGGCCGCGGTGCACAACCTGCGGCCCGTGGCGCGCTGCGCGGCCGACGCGCTGGCGTCACTGCGCCGCGACGGACTACGGCCGGACAAACTCACCTGCGTGGGGCACTCGCTGGGCGCGCACATGTGCGGCATCATGGCCAACTATCTCACGTTTAGGTGGAACAGGATCATCGGTAAGTGGTTTTCTCTACAAGTAGTAACTTGGCTATTGGTACGAAGCATTTTTCGCAACCAAGACTAAACCAAATGTCGTGACGGCAGACGACTTACCGCTGCCTGCCTAACTTTTCGCCGCTTCCTACTGGCCATTTCTAAGTCAGTGATTCATTAAGGGCTGGTTGCTCAATAGTCAGATAAATTCTAACTGACAGAAAATCAGTATGTTTTCGTTGCACGTGGAATACAAATATTTGACATATGTATGAAGTGACAATGAAAAAATACCAATTTTCAGTCAGATAGTATTTATCTGACTATTGAAAAACCAGCCCTAAATAATTCAAAGTTTACCTACTTGGTTTTATGTCTACCTATAACCCTACACTTAGGTATTAGGTATTTCTGTCAATTACTGCATTGCCATTGAACCCGGTCACAACAACCCTATTCCCCCAGGACTAGACCCGGCGCGGCCGCTGATCCGCTCGGCGCCGGCGCTGCGCCTGGACCCGGGCGACGCGCGCGCCGTGCACGTGCTGCACACCAACGCCGGCCGCTACGGCGAGGCGGCGCGGCTCGGCCACGCCGACTTCTGCCTCAACGGCGGACGCAGCCAGCCCTACTGCGAGGACACGCCTAGTAAGTCACGAAGTTACGAGAGGACACGCCTAGTAAGTCACGAATTACAGCTTTAGAAGTTTTTTGATAACAGTCAGTCTGAGCAATTCTAGAGTTACTATCCAATGAAGATACAGGGCTTTTGCTTTTGTCGAACAGATCACACTGGAGAAACTTTCAGGTGTTAAGTTAGTTACTTTTATGCTGGAGTTATATTAAGTTGTTGGTTTGATTCTACAAATTATCTAAAAACTGTTTTTAAACACGCTTTCTTCTCTATCTCTTAATAGTAAGGAGGTATAAAGTACTTAAGACTGTTTGTAAACTTTGCCGACCTTTGTGTTGCAGCGGTGACTATACCGGACTTTAAAGCGGACCAATTTCGTCAATATGGTTTTTCGACATTGGCTCGTGTCTGGGTGTAATTAAGTTTCCCCTAGTCCATTGTGGGGTACCTATAACACAAGCGCTTACTGCGCTTACTTTAGGGCCACATAATTGGTGTGTTAGTCTGGAGATATATAATTGTTTATTTGCAAACACGCAATAAAATTGTTATGTAGGTAGGTACTTTTCGATTTGCGTTACGATATTATTTACAAGAAGGGTTAAGTAAGGTTCTCTACGTACTCAATGGTGGCACTATGTATTTTCTAAACCCAAATTATTCAATCCACAACTTCATTTTGTTTTAAAACACCGAATACAGCTTAACGTATAAGCTACCTCTGTGGCGCAGCGGTAACTATACCGGACTGCAAAGCGGAAGGTTCCGGGTTCGATCCCCGGGTCGGGGAAAGTTGATTTTAAGTTGTTTTTGTTTGTTGTTGTTTGTTTTCGTAAAAGTTGATTTTCGACATTAGCTCGTGTCTGGGTGTAACTAGGTTCTCCGCTAGTCCATTGTGTGGTACCTTTAACACAAGATCTTACTGCACTTACTTAAGGGCCACATGATTGGTCTGTTTAGTCTTGAGATTTATTATTAATATTATATTATTATTAATATTTATTACCTAAGTTCAAACCAAGTGTAACCTAATGCTGAAGGTTACACGGAGTAGATACAAGATAATCCGTATTCTACAGACGAGGCGCTGTGCTCGCACATCTGGTCGCTGTGCTACCAGGCGGAGTCGTTGTTCCGGTCGCGCGCCGCGGCGCCGTGCGGCCGGCGCTGCTCCGCGCGCGTGCCGCCGGGCCGGGCCTCCGCGCTGCCCGTGCCGCTGGGGCAGCCCGCGCCCATGACGTGCGTATCATCATCATTACATAGTATAAATCCAAGTCGCTTATTGTGTAAAAATGATGCAATTTAATAAGTGGGAGTAAATAGCTAATAGCCTCACCTATCCGCTATTTTTCATTTGGCTACTCACCCACCAAACACCCTGTATATTAGAAATTACATTTAAATTATTTTTACCCTGTTGATAAAGTAATCAAAATTATTTTTAACTTCTTCTAAGCCCCCGTACACTTTAACAAATTCCCAACATCAATCACATCGACCACGTACATCTACCCGCAGCGCATCCGGCGCGTACTGCGTGGAAGACTTCACAACCCCGTTCTGTCCGTCGGAGGCGTCCCCCGCCGGCGACCCGCGCTGCTGCCTGGACGCGCAGTACGCCGCCGCCGCCGCCGCGCCGCCCCCCGCGCGCACCCGCCCCCGCCCCCTCGTGCGCCTGCGACAGCGCCGGATCAAACCGAGCGGGATCGACGACTTCTACGCTAATGAAGTTGATGATAAGAACGAGTAACCCGAATTGTCGGGGTCGGCTGCTTACAATGACATTATGAGCGAAAAACGGAGATTTAAAAAGAACACTGAATTCAAAGTCTGGAGTTTGAGGCAAACCCTGATTTTTTACACTATAGTGAAACAGAAAATTGAGAAAGATTATACTTTTATAACAAAGCAAATTTTGATATGTAAAGAAAATTTTCTTGCACAAAGTACCTACTAAAACGATAAGTGGCTGCTATTATTACGTACTATTACAAACTGAACCCCCTTTCACAATAAGTATTAGGGACGAATTCTTAAGTTAGATTTTTAAGAAACATGGCTTTCGACAGCATTCACTAAGTAGTATTAACACTAACTTTAAAATGTTTCTGCTTAAGTAAAATGTGGCATCGTTAAAGTAAAGGTACAATATGTATAAGTTACGTTAAACGTAATATTGCAGAAAAAATAGAGTAATAACTTATTTTATTGATGTTAGGGTAAGTAGGTAAGGAGTCGTAAATAAGAATAAAGACTAAATAGTTTATATTTTGTAGCATTTTTATTTTTTGTAATTGGGATGAATAGCCAAAGAATAAAAAATTTTTAATACAAATTTGAAGTTTTTTTCCTTATCAAAAGTAGGCACACATCAGTTTGTAGAAACCTAAATCATACATTTATTTATCTAATTAAGACGTTCTAAATGCTAGATATCAAATCACAAGTTCATTCTACATTGCTTTATTTGTCTTACGTGAGTAAGATTAGATTTTATTGCCAGACATTAGCAGAGAGAGTAAGGCTGCCTTTTCTTTCTCTTTCTTTCGAACAACGTCCAAACTGCGATTCTTCCAGGAGCTCTTGCGCAGTTTTATCGGTCGACTCCCAACATAGCGACCTTAAAAAAATTATAAAATAATAAATATTGTTACGTTTTGTAATTTAACCAAAAACTTTTAAAGAATTCTAAAGTAAAGACAGTTTCTTACCATCCATTTCTTTCATAGCCTTTATAAAATCTCCTGGATCCTTGAAGCTGACAAAACCATAGCCCTTGCTTTTGTTGGTTCTTTTATCTCTTATCACCTTAGCCCTTTGAAAGGAGGTATATTTGCTGAACGTCCGTATGAGTAGTTCGTCGGTGACGTCATTGCCTAGATCCCCGCAGAACATTCTGAAGTCATCATCGGGCCAGTCAAAGAGAGTCACGTCCTCCCACACTTGACCACCTGCTGTTCTGATTACCTGTACAACATTAAAGTTTTTAAAATAGGAAAAAAAACGATCAAAAAATTATGTTGTATGTACAATAATGTTTATGCCAAGTGTGAGTTTTGTATAGAATCTTACCTTTCTGTTCTTCTTTTCTTTCTTGCCCTTTGGCATGGTGGGATCTACAAGTAGTGGTATTGGGGCCGGCGCTGGCGCCACGGGGGCGGGGGCGGGCTCCGGCAGCGGGTCCACGCGGGGCGCCGGCGAGGGAACCACCTCCTTTTTCTATATAACAAGACAAGGCAATCATTGAAATACTATATTACAACTTAATGTAGCAAAGTATACAGACATAATATACAGGGCGTCCCAAGACTATGGGACATCAATGGAAAGTACCTTAAATATCGTAGATAGGATATTTTGTTGAAAGAAGACTTTATTTTATTTTTTAAACTAAGTAATTCTGCATTTAAAGAAAACTGGGTTTGATTCCAAGACAAAGCAAGTATTTTTTTTAAATGTGTTTGTTAAATGTGTTACCTTCTTCATCCATATCTTTGCATATCAATTAACTATGATAAAAAGCTGTTGATAAGAATGTTTTAACTGTAATATATTAATATTGAGAGCTGCCATTAGACTTTTAGAAATACATTTTAATTATACCTTTTTTTTCTTTTCTGGTTCCCTTACATCATCTGTTGACTTTTTATAAAGCTTTGGTGCTGCCGACAGCACTGCAGGCTGTGGTTTTGGTGGTGGAGGTGGAATCAACTGAGGCCCTGGTAGACCTGGCCTCATGAATGGGCCTGGAATAAATGGTGACTCTGGTCCACTCATAGGTGGTGGTCTCAGTCTTTGAACCTGGAAATCAAAGGTTTGTGTAAATATATACCATAAGTTTGGGGAAATAACAAATAACAGACACTCACTGAAGCTGGTACCATAATCGAGGGTGGTTGTTGAGCAACCTGAGGATACATCATCCTAGGTGCCATCATACCATGCTCAAATGGCATCAACATTGCTGGAGGTGGTGGTGGAGGTGGAAGCGCACTCTCCAGTTGTTGCTGTACAGCTCCAAAAGTACCCGCACTGATCACGGGCCTGTGTAAGCCATCAGTACCAGATATCTCTGCTTCAAACCTGAATATGTAAAAATATATTTTTGAAGTCATTGCTTTAGCTTCAGTCATTTGATTGTATTACTGTACTACAAAACTTACCTAGACATTTCATCTTGCATCTGCTGATATTTCGAAGGGTCTTCCATGATGTTTCTCCAGTAATAACCTTTAAATAAGCCCAAATATTTTACGTAGAGACGCAGCTAATTATTGAAATTCTACAACTGGTCAATAATACGTACACAGCGCAAAGACATCCCTGAGTATTCCTTGGTCATTACTTTAACAATTTTAGATTCCTTTTAGATAAAGAAATTTACTTTTCTCTGCAAGCACGCAAGCAATCATACACAAAACAAATCAAACCAGTATCAATCAATCAATCAAACCCCTAACCAGGATTGCCAGATGAGATTTTAAAATTTTAGTCAGATTTGTTTAAAAAAAAAAAGAAGGAATAAGAAAAAAAAGTAAGATCGTTTCCCTTTGTCATACAGGAAAGATAATGTTTATTGTTTTGTTCAACAGTTTTCTTATGCCTATTTTTAACAATAATTTAAGTAATTCAAAAGTTGTAAATGCATGATCATTTTCGCGAGAATAGCTGTAAAAATACCTCAATCTGGCAATGCTTAACACATTAGACGATTGACTGACTGACGAGTTGTGTGTAGTGTTTGTCAATTTCAGGACTTCCGGTTTGCGCGCGGGAAAATTGGAAGTGAAAAATTTTTTCGTGAACTTAAAAATTCATTTAATTCTTTCAATTTTGTTAAATAGTGTACATTTTGTATATATTTTTAATAACTATAGTATAGAAGCTTAATTTTTATTAAAATGACGTCTCGGGCGAAACGCAAGAAAAAGAAGGAGGAGGCAGTAATATCAGGGGAAGACTCGCTGCTTTCGGACTCCGACTCCATGCACAGTGACTGCAATTCAGCTAAGTCCGATCCATATAAAACTTATTTCGTTCCCGATTATACACGTCGGTATCCTGAGGATTCTTCAGCTACAGATTTCGTTGTCTTCTTGGAATCAAACGATGAGTCCAAACCTATTTCAACAAGAGATATGATTTCTTTATCATCAACATTAAAGAAATATATAAAAGGCATAAAATATATGCAAAATCTTAATAAATACAAAGTTACAGTTCATTTTGACCGTGCAAATTTGGCAAATAGTTTTCTTAACAATAAGACTTTGTTATCAGAATATAAACTCAAAGCAACTATTCCTGCAAAAACTACTGAAATTACTGGTGTTATTACTAATGTGCCCATTAAATGGTCCAATCAAAAAATTTTTGGAGTGATTAATAGTAATAAAAAAATTATTTCTGTTCGGAGAATTCAAAGGAAGGTTAAAAATGAACAAAACTTTGAATTACAACCGACTAAAACAGTAATCATAACTTTTGCTGCCATTTATCTTCCTGATCATATTGATTTACAAGGCTGGAGGTTTCCAGTTAAGATGTACATTCCACCTGTAAAACAATGCTTTAAATGCCTACGGTATGGACATTTGGCTAAGTACTGTAAAAATAATGTTAGATGTTCAATATGTGGAGATGCACATTCTTTTAAAGAATGTACAGTACCTAGGGAAAAGGCTACATGCTGTCACTGTAGAGGAAATCACATTAGTATATCTGCTGAGTGTCCTATTAAAAAGAAAAAAATTAATGATATTAAAATTGGTTTATCCTCTTTGTCTTATGCTTCAGTTGCAAATACAGAGAGTTTTCCAGCCTTAGGACAAAAGTTTGACCTGCTCAGTCACTTGAAAAAAGATCATAAATCTTTGAATTTATTGGTTGAGGCTATTGTTAAAATAATTACATTAAATAAAACAAAGGAAACTTCCATCAGTACTAAAAATATTTTACAAATATTAAGTGATATTTATGAAAAGTCATCTGCTAATAATCCATCCTAATGGCTCATTTAAAAATAGTTCAGTGGAATGCTCAAAGCATTAAAAGTAATAAATCTGAATTTACATATTTTCTTTATAGTAATGATGTTGATATCGCTTTAATAAGTGAAACTTGGCTTAGACCACATCATACCTTTAACATAAAGGGATACACAATAGTTAGAAATGACACTGGTAATACACATAATGGAGTTGCAATAATAATTCATAACAAATTACAATTCTTAAAAATTGATACTTATTTTGATGATTCCTTACAAAATGTTGCTGTACTTACAGATAAAAATAGGTGGTAAATATATTTCATTTGTTAGTGTTTATTGTCCTTCTAGGTGTCATTATTCAAAATTAAAATTTTCAAAATTAATTGATAGTCTTCCAACTCCAGTCTTTATTGCTGGAGATTTCAATGCATACCATACTTCTTGGGGTTGTCAAAAAGTGGATAAAAGAGGTGAAGAAGTACTAGATTCTTTTGATGAAAATAACCTTGTTCTGTTAAATTCAGGAGAAGTCACGACTGTAGGAACTTCGTCCTGGAGACCAAATGGCTTAGATCTTTCTTTGGTTAGTCCAGCTTTATCATGGGATTGTGAATGGTCTGTTCATGATGATTCCTTTGGAAGTTATCATTTGCCTACAATTACTAAACTTCTGTTGTCTCAAACTCCAGTTATATCTTCAGAACATTGTGTTCACTCTCAAAATGTCAGTAAGAAATCAAACTTGAATTTAGTTAATTGGGATTTGTATGTAAATATTGTTAATACTTCTTTGAATAGTTTTATGATTAATTCTGAATGTTCACTAGAAAGTTATTTGCAGTTTTGTGATATTTTATTGGCATCAGTTGAAAAATCTATGTCACAACAAAAAACGAAAACAAAGTCTTGTTGTCAATGTCAAAATCTTTGTCATTTATGCTCACGTTCCGTTTCAGGTTTTAGGGCAAAAAGGGCAAGACATTCCGTTCCTTGGTGGAATAGCAAATGTGCAGATGCTGTTAAAAAATGTAAAGATGCTTTTGTTGCTTTCAAAAATGATCCTTCTGTAGAAAAATATTTGCTTTTTAAAAAAAATCTGGCTTCTAAGAAATTGACTATAAACTTTGAAAAACAGAAATCTTGGCAAGATTATTGCAATTCTATAAATCGTCTTACTCCAATTTCTCATGTCTGGAATAAAATACGCAGATTTAACAAAACTTTTGTTTCTAGAAGTGAAAATGATCATTGGGTAAATAGTTTTTTAAAAAAATACACTCCAGACTATGTCTCGAAACCTTTTACTTTTGCAGATAACAAATTTCATAGACAAAATCTTTCGTTGCTTGATCCGTTCACAATTTCTGAACTTACTGCTGCCATAAAATCAAGAAAAGACACAACTTGTGGTTTAGATGGTATTTCCTATAAAATGTTTCGTCTTCTCAGTCATAAAAATCTATGTAAATTCTTGATAATTTTAAATATTTTGTTTGAAAATGACTTAATACCAAATCAATGGAAAACTGATTGTCTGGTCCCTGTACTGAAGCCAGGGAAGGATCTTGATAGTCCAGATTCTTATCGACCTATAGCGTTGTCCTCTTGTGTTGGTAAAATTTTTGAGCAGCTGCTCAAACAACGTCTGGAATATTACATCGAATCAAATTGTATTCTTCCTAGTAATCAGTTTGGTTTTCGGCGTGGACGCTCGGCTAGGGAAAGCATTGCACATTTGTTATTAGATGCAAATAAATCCATAAAGGAACGGAATTATCTTGCTTGTAATTTTTTCGATGTAACAGGAGCCTTTAACAATGTAGGTTTAGAAACGCTTGCTAATATCTTGCTATCACTCAGAATTCCAAAAAAAATGGTTCTTTGGATATATAACTTTCTAAATGAAAGAATGGTCTATGTTAAATTGGGTAACAACTTTTATGGTCCACGTAATTCCTATAAAGGCGTCAATCAAGGCGGCATCTTGAGCCCTCTACTGTATATAATTTATATTCATAA
Organism: Emmelina monodactyla; assembly: GCA_916618145.1. NCBI lineage: Eukaryota > Metazoa > Arthropoda > Insecta > Lepidoptera > Pterophoridae > Emmelina > Emmelina monodactyla. Next base: position 4,505,426 of record OU745300.1, read on the forward strand.
ATTGAATGAGATATTAGGCGCAAATATTTCTAATCTGCAGTTTGCTGATGATCTTGTTGTTTATTGTTCTGGCAAAAAACTTAAAGATGTGCAAACGAATTTAAATAATGCCTGTAAAAGGCTTGAAGTCTATTTTTCTTTCTTAGGTTTAACTGTAAATACAGAAAAGAGTAAATCTCTTGTTTTCTCTAGAGATAAAGATTGTAAATTAGAATGTGTATATAATGGTAACCTTATTCCTAACTGTACAGAAATAAAATTCTTAGGTGTAGTATTTCAACAAAATTTAAGTTTTAAAAAATATGTGCAAATATTGATAGATAGAGCTGTAAAAGCTACAAATATTTTAAAATGCCTTACTGGTTGTCGTTTTGGTGCAGATCCTAAAATATTATTGATGCTGTTTAAATCATTAGTTAGAAGTCACTTTGAATATGCTTTTTTTTGCTTTGCTTCTGACAATAATTTTATAAATAAAATAGATAAAGTACAAAATAAAAATCTCAGGATAATTCTAGGAGCCATGAGTACTTCTCCGATTAATTCAATGCAAGTTGAAACTAACACTTGTCCCATTAAATTTAGGTTTGATTATTTGAAAAGAAGGTTCATAATTGATCTGATGAAAACTTCTAATAATGCGTTGTACAAAAAGATTTTGATATCTAATTACTCTTATTTATGTAAAAATTTTGATTTCATTAATTATTTGAAAAATGAAAATATTGCTCAGTATGATATTTTACCTTGTTATAGTGGAACATATGAAGGTAAGTTTTTTAAATTTGATGTCATTATAGACACAAATTTAAAAAATAAATATGAAGTATATGAAAAGTTATCATACTATGATAATTACCGTCAAATTTACACAGATGCTTCAAAAACATCTCAGTCTGTGTCGATAGCGGCTTATGATATTATTTTGAAAATTGCACATGGTTATAAGCTGTCCAATATTTGCAGTATTTTTACGGCAGAAGCTGCTGCTATTCTGTTTGCTTTAGATTTGATAAGTTCTGTAGATTCTTCTGGTAAATGGATTATTATTTCTGATAGTATGAGTGTTCTTCAAGCTATTAATAATCCCCGTCTTTCTAGTAAAATTCATCCTTTTATATATGAGATCCGGGAAAAGATTTATAAATTATCATTGAAACATAAAGAAATTGTCATTTTCTGGACACCAGCACATATTGGTGTTAGTGGTAATGAATTAGCTGATACATTAGCTAGTATCATTACAAATACTGATAACAACATTTGCAAATTAAAAAACATAGCAATTCCCATTTCAGAGTTTCTTCCTGAAATAAAAAATCAAATGATTAATAATTGGTTTCAATTTTGGCAAGATTCTCTTAAAGAAAAGGGCAAGTGGTATTCCGTATGTAACCAAAAAATTTCGTCTCCTTGGTTTACCAAGGGCTCTTTCAAAAATAGAAATTTTTATACAACAATTTGTCGTCTTCGTATAGGTCATGCTGCTTTTAATGAACACTTATATCGCATGAATATGATAACTTCCCCTTGTTGTTCATATTGTAATGAGTCAGTACAGTCATTGGATCATATATTTTTTGAATGTCCTCAATTTCATATTGACAGGTTAATTTTCATTGATGAGCTATTAGAAATTTATAAAACATTAGAAAATATCCCGCGTAATACTCAAGAACTTTTAAAAACAACTGAATGCTACTTACCTATGTATAAATTCATAAAATTTACAGTGTGTAATATCTGATGAAAATGTTTATGTATACTCATAACAAATATATATTAGCATTTTATTATTAAAGACATGGACTTGGTCCTTATTATGTTTGTTTATGAGGAAATAAAATATCGTCAATGTTACTTCTTATTGAAAACTAAACAAAACTAAGTCAACAAGAAAGAAGAAAACCAAATTATTGATGACATGGCTGTATGGGCATAGTCTCTTTGCCTTTCCGCATGACGGAAGAATCTAACAAAAAAAAAAAAAATTGTCAATTTCAATCCATGTAGTTTTATTTTATGGTAGGAGTGATAGATATTGTAAAAACATCGATGGTAACATCGATATAAAGGCTGTTCCTTGCCGATGTACGATTAATAACTGTTCAAGAAATAAATATAAATAATGCTAAATTCATAAAATTGGGTGGGGCTGTATCACCAAGAGTCACCTTTGGGCATGAAGACAGTATCAAATAATCACAGAAAAGACCTTTTTGAACCATCATTTTTTTATTAACATATGTAGAAAGATTAATGTGATTTTTAATAAATTAAAAGCCTAAAAAACTATGGAAGGCCATTTTAAATGAAACACCGATTAGAGTGAATGACGTCACATCTATGTAAACAGCATCCGTGTCATCTATTTTATTTTTGCATGTTCAGTCTCTTGTATTTTGCGAATCCCTTTATTTTCCATCAACAGTTTGGAATTATTTTTTTACGATACAAAATATGCAAATCACTAAAACTTCAACGTACACAAACAATGATTACATAGTCGTGACGTCATTGGACCACCATGACACCTGAGCGCGTTTTAGCACGAAATTCGAATTATGTAGAAAAAAGTGTTATTTTTTGTTACTTAGGATTAGTTTTTTGCTGAAATAATAATATTTTCGGGAAAAGTAGACATCTATAAACATTATTCAAGAGGATTTCAAAATTCGTCACCATGCCTATTTTGCTTTGCTATCAAATTTTTAGTCAGTTTCGGTGCTATAATATTATAGTACAGTTGGCTAGCTTTAAATAAGCCTTTCGGAAGCTGTAGAGTGGAACACGATTTGCAATACAAATATTTTACTGCAATTAACTAAGTTAAAAGCATATTGACGTTCCAATAATAGGGGATATTCATGTTTTTTTTTCTTGTCTTAAATTAATAGCTTACACCTTTATAACATAGAAAAAAATATTAAAAGGCGTCAAAACACTTTAGATATTTTTAAAAACGAAATTTAAAACATTGAAAAAATTAGAGCAGTTGAAACGCCGCCATTTTGCGCGCGCTTTGCGTGACGTCACACGACACGTCCAGTGGGACTTTACTATGAACCTTTTAGTTATTTCATACATATTTACAGTTTTAATAGCTTTAAAACCATGGAAGAAGCCAAAAAATTATCTTATAAGTATTGCATAGTACCGGAGTGCACAAATACTATTCGAAAAACACCCGAGAAAGTGTTTTTTTCGTATTTCAAGTGATGCGAAAATACGAAGACGGTCGTGTAAGGTGATGAGAAGGGATAATATATCTCCTAAATCTTGTTCATATTGTTGTGAAAATCATTTTAACGAAAGTATACTTTATTTATATACAGCTTAATGTGAATTAGTAAAAAGTAAGTTTTGCATTAGCTATTGAACATTAGAAAATTCGGTATAAAATTAACCTACCCTATAAGAAAAGATCAGTAGCTATAACTTTCTATTAAACTTTATTCCTGTTGTGGTTTTACGAATTTTTTATGGTAGTTGATTTATTCCAGGTAAAGGAAGATACAGAAAATTATATTGAATACAATTTAATAAAAGAGCAAGGAGAAAAATGTACCTACGGTTGAAGAAAGGAGTTTTGCCACATATATTTTTTATATGTAAATGTTTTGGTGTATTTTAAGTTAACTGCTGTGTGCATTTATGAATAAAAATCTATATTATGGTCTTAAATATACTATGAAACATCCTCTGATCTTTGCGCTCGTATAATCGGGTTTCGATGCTGTCTGCGCGCCTACGTCTTTTCTATAGCAATACGTCTCAACTACATATTTGGTCTAGTTTTTGTTTCTTTTCTTTGTATAACTTCACTTGCCAACCAACCGTTGAACACGCAACATCAAATTGTAAACCACATTAAATCGAATATCAAAGAAGAATCAGTGGTTGTCATTTGCTGTACCACCACAACCCACATCGCGCCTTGGAGACGCGACAGATGCAAAATTATATGCTATCATAAATGCACCAGTTCTCGGTAGATTGTCCTATTGTGCTATGACAGAACCAGCTTCAGTCATCGTCAAAGATTCACTACCAATCTAAACTAAACTTCATTATAATCAGCACAAGAATATAGATTAAATTTATTTATTTTTTTTCACAAAAACTTGTAAAACAGTATAAGTTTCGACGCTGATGAATGCAATGTCGTGTCAGATGACGTCACATTACGTTCGACCAATGGTGGCCCGTTTTGGAAGTTTGAATTTCGCTCCCTTATTTTGCACTTTTTAAATATTATTTTAGGGGTTTAAATAATAAATAAATTTAAAAAAAACTTTTGCATCATAATATAACGATAATAAGTATTCAAGAAAAAATATTTTAGGCCATTTAAAATTTTATGCATATCCCCTATTTTATTCTCAAAACACCAATATGCCGATGATATCGAAGTCAAACATCAATGTTTTCTAGCTAAGAATCAATGTTTATTCACTATCGATTAAAAACTATCGATCATCCTATTCCTATTTTCTGGTCCCACTCTATCTAGCTTGCTACTTACTTTATATTGGCCAAGCAAACAAGTGCGAAGACTTCCGGTTTGCGCGCGGGAAAATTGGAAGTGAAAAATTTTTTCGTGAACTTAAAAATTCATTTAATTCTTTCAATTTTGTTAAATAGTGTACATTTTGTATATATTTTTAATAACTATAGTATAGAAGCTTAATTTTTATTAAAATGACGTCTCGGGCGAAACGCAAGAAAAAGAAGGAGGAGGCAGTAATATCAGGGGAAGACTCGCTGCTTTCGGACTCCGACTCCATGCACAGTGACTGCAATTCAGCTAAGTCCGATCCATATAAAACTTATTTCGTTCCCGATTATACACGTCGGTATCCTGAGGATTCTTCAGCTACAGATTTCGTTGTCTTCTTGGAATCAAACGATGAGTCCAAACCTATTTCAACAAGAGATATGATTTCTTTATCATCAACATTAAAGAAATATATAAAAGGCATAAAATATATGCAAAATCTTAATAAATACAAAGTTACAGTTCATTTTGACCGTGCAAATTTGGCAAATAGTTTTCTTAACAATAAGACTTTGTTATCAGAATATAAACTCAAAGCAACTATTCCTGCAAAAACTACTGAAATTACTGGTGTTATTACTAATGTGCCCATTAAATGGTCCAATCAAAAAATTTTTGGAGTGATTAATAGTAATAAAAAAATTATTTCTGTTCGGAGAATTCAAAGGAAGGTTAAAAATGAACAAAACTTTGAATTACAACCGACTAAAACAGTAATCATAACTTTTGCTGCCATTTATCTTCCTGATCATATTGATTTACAAGGCTGGAGGTTTCCAGTTAAGATGTACATTCCACCTGTAAAACAATGCTTTAAATGCCTACGGTATGGACATTTGGCTAAGTACTGTAAAAATAATGTTAGATGTTCAATATGTGGAGATGCACATTCTTTTAAAGAATGTACAGTACCTAGGGAAAAGGCTACATGCTGTCACTGTAGAGGAAATCACATTAGTATATCTGCTGAGTGTCCTATTAAAAAGAAAAAAATTAATGATATTAAAATTGGTTTATCCTCTTTGTCTTATGCTTCAGTTGCAAATACAGAGAGTTTTCCAGCCTTAGGACAAAAGTTTGACCTGCTCAGTCACTTGAAAAAAGATAATAAATCTTTGAATTTATTGGTTGAGGCTATTGTTAAAATAATTACATTAAATAAAACAAAGGAAACTTCCATCAGTACTAAAAATATTTTACAAATATTAAGTGATATTTATGAAAAGTCATCTGCTAATAATCCATCCTAATGGCTCATTTAAAAATAGTTCAGTGGAATGCTCAAAGCATTAAAAGTAATAAATCTGAATTTACATATTTTCTTTATAGTAATGATGTTGATATCGCTTTAATTTTTTTTTTTTTGTTAGATTCTTCCGTCATGCGGAAAGGCAAAGAGACTAAGCCCATACAGCCATGTCATCAATAATTTGGTTTTCTTCTTTCTTGTTGACTTAGTTTTGTTTAGTTTTCAATAAGAAGTAACATTGACGATATTTTATTTCCTCATAAACAAACATAATAAGGACCAAGTCCATGTCTTTAATAATAAAATGCTAATATATATTTGTTATGAGTATACATAAACATTTTCATCAGATATTACACACTGTAAATTTTATGAATTTATACATAGGTAAGTAGCATTCAGTTGTTTTTAAAAGTTCTTGAGTATTACGCGGGATATTTTCTAATGTTTTATAAATTTCTAATAGCTCATCAATGAAAATTAACCTGTCAATATGAAATTGAGGACATTCAAAAAATATATGATCCAATGACTGTACTGACTCATTACAATATGAACAACAAGGGGAAGTTATCATATTCATGCGATATAAGTGTTCATTAAAAGCAGCATGACCTATACGAAGACGACAAATTGTTGTATAAAAATTTCTATTTTTGAAAGAGCCCTTGGTAAACCAAGGAGACGAAATTTTTTGGTTACATACGGAATACCACTTGCCCTTTTCTTTAAGAGAATCTTGCCAAAATTGAAACCAATTATTAATCATTTGATTTTTTATTTCAGGAAGAAACTCTGAAATGGGAATTGCTATGTTTTTTAATTTGCAAATGTTGTTATCAGTATTTGTAATGATACTAGCTAATGTACTTATCAGCTAATTCATTACCACTAACACCAATGTGTGCTGGTGTCCAGAAAATGACAATTTCTTTATGTTTCAATGATAATTTATAAATCTTTTCCCGGATCTCATATATAAAAGGATGAATTTTACTAGAAAGACGGGGATTATTAATAGCTTGAAGAACACTCATACTATCAGAAATAATAATCCATTTACCAGAAGAATCTACAGAACTAATCAAATCTAAAGCAAACAGAATAGCAGCAGCTTCTGCCGTAAAAATACTGCAAATATTGGACAGCTTATAACCATGTGCAATTTTCAAAATAATATCATAAGCCGCTATCGACACAGACTGAGATGTTTTTGAAGCATCTGTGTAAATTTGACGGTAATTATCATAGTATGATAACTTTTCATATACTTCATATTTATTTTTTAAATTTGTGTCTATAATGACATCAAATTTAAAAAACTTACCTTCATATGTTCCACTATAACAAGGTAAAATATCATACTGAGCAATATTTTCATTTTTCAAATAATTAATGAAATCAAAATTTTTACATAAATAAGAGTAATTAGATATCAAAATCTTTTTGTACAACGCATTATTAGAAGTTTTCATCAAATCAATTATGAACCTTCTTTTCAAATAATCAAACCTAAATTTAATGGGACAAGTGTTAGTTTCAACTTGCATTGAATTAATCGGAGAAGTACTCATGGCTCCTAGAATTATCCTGAGATTTTTATTTTGTACTTTATCTATTTTATTTATAAAATTATTGTCAGAAGCAAAGCAAAAAAAAGCATATTCAAAGTGACTTCTAACTAATGATTTAAACAGCATCAATAATATTTTAGGATCTGCACCAAAACGACAACCAGTAAGGCATTTTAAAATATTTGTAGCTTTTACAGCTCTATCTATCAATATTTGCACATATTTTTTAAAACTTAAATTTTGTTGAAATACTACACCTAAGAATTTTATTTCTGTACAGTTAGGAATAAGGTTACCATTATATACACATTCTAATTTACAATCTTTATCTCTAGAGAAAACAAGAGATTTACTCTTTTCTGTATTTACAGTTAAACCTAAGAAAGAAAAATAGACTTCAAGCCTTTTACAGGCATTATTTAAATTCGTTTGCACATCTTTAAGTTTTTTGCCAGAACAATAAACAACAAGATCATCAGCAAACTGCAGATTAGAAACATTTGCGCCTAATATCTCATTCAATTTATGAATATAAATTATATACAGTAGAGGGCTCAAGATGCCGCCTTGATTGACGCCTTTATAGGAATTACGTGGACCATAAAAGTTGTTACCCAATTTAACATAGACCATTCTTTCATTTAGAAAGTTATATATCCAAAGAACCATTTTTTTTGGAATTCTGAGTGATAGCAAGATATTAGCAAGCGTTTCTAAACCTACATTGTTAAAGGCTCCTGTTATATCGAAAAAATTACAAGCAAGATAATTCCGCTCCTTTATGGATTTATTTGCATCTAATAACAAATGTGCAATGCTTTCCCTAGCCGAGCGTCCACGCCGAAAACCAAACTGATTACTAGGAAGAATACAATTTGATTCGATGTAATATTCCAGACGTTGTTTGAGCAGCTGCTCAAAAATTTTACCAACACAAGAGGACAACGCTATAGGTCGATAAGAATCTGGACTATCAAGATCCTTCCCTGGCTTCAGTACAGGGACCAGACAATCAGTTTTCCATTGATTTGGTATTAAGTCATTTTCAAACAAAATATTTAAAATTATCAAGAATTTACATAGATTTTTATGACTGAGAAGACGAAACATTTTATAGGAAATACCATCTAAACCACAAGTTGTATCTTTTCTTGATTTTATGGCAGCAGTAAGTTCAGAAATTGTGAACGGATCAAGCAACGAAAGATTTTGTCTATGAAATTTGTTATCTGCAAAAGTAAAAGGTTTCGAGACATAGTCTGGAGTGTATTTTTTTAAAAAACTATTTACCCAATGATCATTTTCACTTCTAGAAACAAAAGTTTTGTTAAATCTGCGTATTTTATTCCAGACATGAGAAATTGGAGTAAGACGATTTATAGAATTGCAATAATCTTGCCAAGATTTCTGTTTTTCAAAGTTTATAGTCAATTTCTTAGAAGCCTGATTTTTTTTAAAAAGCAAATATTTTTCTACAGAAGGATCATTTTTGAAAGCAACAAAAGCATCTTTACATTTTTTAACAGCATCTGCACATTTGCTATTCCACCAAGGAACGGAATGTCTTGCCCTTTTTGCCCTAAAACCTGAAACGGAACGTGAGCATAAATGACAAAGATTTTGACATTGACAACAAGACTTTGTTTTCGTTTTTTGTTGTGACATAGATTTTTCAACTGATGCCAATAAAATATCACAAAACTGCAAATAACTTTCTAGTGAACATTCAGAATTAATCATAAAACTATTCAAAGAAGTATTAACAATATTTACATACAAATCCCAATTAACTAAATTCAAGTTTGATTTCTTACTGACATTTTGAGAGTGAACACAATGTTCTGAAGATATAACTGGAGTTTGAGACAACAGAAGTTTAGTAATTGTAGGCAAATGATAACTTCCAAAGGAATCATCATGAACAGACCATTCACAATCCCATGATAAAGCTGGACTAACCAAAGAAAGATCTAAGCCATTTGGTCTCCAGGACGAAGTTCCTACAGTCGTGACTTCTCCTGAATTTAACAGAACAAGGTTATTTTCATCAAAAGAATCTAGTACTTCTTCACCTCTTTTATCCACTTTTTGACAACCCCAAGAAGTATGGTATGCATTGAAATCTCCAGCAATAAAGACTGGAGTTGGAAGACTATCAATTAATTTTGAAAATTTTAATTTTGAATAATGACACCTAGAAGGACAATAAACACTAACAAATGAAATATATTTACCACCTATTTTTATCTGTAAGTACAGCAACATTTTGTAAGGAATCATCAAAATAAGTATCAATTTTTAAGAATTGTAATTTGTTATGAATTATTATTGCAACTCCATTATGTGTATTACCAGTGTCATTTCTAACTATTGTGTATCCCTTTATGTTAAAGGTATGATGTGGTCTAAGCCAAGTTTCACTTATTAAAGCGATATCAACATCATTACTATAAAGAAAATATGTAAATTCAGATTTATTACTTTTAATGCTTTGAGCATTCCACTGAACTATTTTTAAATGAGCCATTAGGATGGATTATTAGCAGATGACTTTTCATAAATATCACTTAATATTTGTAAAATATTTTTAGTACTGATGGAAGTTTCCTTTGTTTTATTTAATGTAATTATTTTAACAATAGCCTCAACCAATAAATTCAAAGATTTATTATCTTTTTTCAAGTGACTGAGCAGGTCAAACTTTTGTCCTAAGGCTGGAAAACTCTCTGTATTTGCAACTGAAGCATAAGACAAAGAGGATAAACCAATTTTAATATCATTAATTTTTTTCTTTTTAATAGGACACTCAGCAGATATACTAATGTGATTTCCTCTACAGTGACAGCATGTAGCCTTTTCCCTAGGTACTGTACATTCTTTAAAAGAATGTGCATCTCCACATATTGAACATCTAACATTATTTTTACAGTACTTAGCCAAATGTCCATACCGTAGGCATTTAAAGCATTGTTTTACAGGTGGAATGTACATCTTAACTGGAAACCTCCAGCCTTGTAAATCAATATGATCAGGAAGATAAATGGCAGCAAAAGTTATGATTACTGTTTTAGTCGGTTGTAATTCAAAGTTTTGTTCATTTTTAACCTTCCTTTGAATTCTCCGAACAGAAATAATTTTTTTATTACTATTAATCACTCCAAAAATTTTTTGATTGGACCATTTAATGGGCACATTAGTAATAACACCAGTAATTTCAGTAGTTTTTGCAGGAATAGTTGCTTTGAGTTTATATTCTGATAACAAAGTCTTATTGTTAAGAAAACTATTTGCCAAATTTGCACGGTCAAAATGAACTGTAACTTTGTATTTATTAAGATTTTGCATATATTTTATGCCTTTTATATATTTCTTTAATGTTGATGATAAAGAAATCATATCTCTTGTTGAAATAGGTTTGGACTCATCGTTTGATTCCAAGAAGACAACGAAATCTGTAGCTGAAGAATCCTCAGGATACCGACGTGTATAATCGGGAACGAAATAAGTTTTATATGGATCGGACTTAGCTGAATTGCAGTCACTGTGCATGGAGTCGGAGTCCGAAAGCAGCGAGTCTTCCCCTGATATTACTGCCTCCTCCTTCTTTTTCTTGCGTTTCGCCCGAGACGTCATTTTAATAAAAATTAAGCTTCTATACTATAGTTATTAAAAATATATACAAAATGTACACTATTTAACAAAATTGAAAGAATTAAATGAATTTTTAAGTTCACGAAAAAATTTTTCACTTCCAATTTTCCCGCGCGCAAACCGGAAGTCTATCGCTTTAATAAGTGAAACTTGGCTTAGACCACATCATACCTTTAACATAAAGGGATACACAATAGTTAGAAATGACACTGGTAATACACATAATGGAGTTGCAATAATAATTCATAACAAATTACAATTCTTAAAAATTGATACTTATTTTGATGATTCCTTACAAAATGTTGCTGTACAGATAAAAATAGGTGGTAAATATATTTCATTTGTTAGTGTTTATTGTCCTTCTAGGTGTCATTATTCAAAATTAAAATTTTCAAAATTAATTGATAGTCTTCCAACTCCAGTCTTTATTGCTGGAGATTTCAATGCATACCATACTTCTTGGGGTTGTCAAAAAGTGGATAAAAGAGGTGAAGAAGTACTAGATTCTTTTGATGAAAATAACCTTGTTCTGTTAAATTCAGGAGAAGTCACGACTGTAGGAACTTCGTCCTGGAGACCAAATGGCTTAGATCTTTCTTTGGTTAGTCCAGCTTTATCATGGGATTGTGAATGGTCTGTTCATGATGATTCCTTTGGAAGTTATCATTTGCCTACAATTACTAAACTTCTGTTGTCTCAAACTCCAGTTATATCTTCAGAACATTGTGTTCACTCTCAAAATGTCAGTAAGAAATTAAACTTGAATTTAGTTAATTGGGATTTGTATGTAAATATTGTTAATACTTCGTTGAATAGTTTTATGATTAATTCTGAATGTTCACTAGAAAGTTATTTGCAGTTTTGTGATATTTTATTGGCATCAGTTGAAAAATCTATGTCACAACAAAAAACGAAAACAAAGTCTTGTTGTCAATGTCAAAATCTTTGTCATTTATGCTCACGTTCCGTTACAGGTTTTAGGGCAAAAAGGGCAAGACATTCCGTTCCTTGGTGGAATAGCAAATGTGCAGATGCTGTTAAAAAATGTAAAGATGCTTTTGTTGCTTTCAAAAATGATCCTTCTGTAGAAAAATATTTGCTTTTTAAAAAAAATCAGGCTTCTAAGAAATTGACTATAAACTTTGAAAAACAGAAATCTTGGCAAGATTATTGCAATTCTATAAATCGTCTTACTCCAATTTCTCATGTCTGGAATAAAATACGCAGATTTAACAAAACTTTTGTTTCTAGAAGTGAAAATGATCATTGGGTAAATAGTTTTTTAAAAAAATACACTCCAGACTATGTCTCGAAACCTTTTACTTTTGCAGATAACAAATTTCATAGACAAAATCTTTCGTTGCTTGATCCGTTCACAATTTCTGAACTTACTGCTGCCATAAAATCAAGAAAAGATACAACTTGTGGTTTAGATGGTATTTCCTATAAAATGTTTCGTCTTCTCAGTCATAAAAATCTATGTAAATTCTTGATAATTTTAAATATTTTGTTTGAAAATGACTTAATACCAAATCAATGGAAAACTGATTGTCTGGTCCCTGTACTGAAGCCAGGGAAGGATCTTGATAGTCCAGATTCTTATCGACCTATAGCGTTGTCCTCTTGTGTTGGTAAAATTTTTGAGCAGCTGCTCAAACAACGTCTGGAATATTACATCGAATCAAATTGTATTCTTCCTAGTAATCAGTTTGGTTTTCGGCGTGGACGCTCGGCTAGGGAAAGCATTGCACATTTGTTATTAGATGCAAATAAATCCATAAAGGAACGGAATTATCTTGCTTGTAATTTTTTCGATGTAACAGGAGCCTTTAACAATGTAGGTTTAGAAACGCTTGCTAATATCTTGCTATCACTCAGAATTCCAAAAAAAATGGTTCTTTGGATATATAACTTTCTAAATGAAAGAATGGTCTATGTTAAATTGGGTAACAACTTTTATGGTCCACGTAATTCCTATAAAGGCGTCAATCAAGGCGGCATCTTGAGCCCTCTACTGTATATAATTTATATTCATAAATTGAATGAGATATTAGGCGCAAATGTTTCTAATCTGCAGTTTGCTGATGATCTTGTTGTTTATTGTTCTGGCAAAAAACTTAAAGATGTGCAAACGAATTTAAATAATGCCTGTAAAAGGCTTGAAGTCTATTTTTCTTTCTTAGGTTTAACTGTAAATACAGAAAAGAGTAAATCTCTTGTTTTCTCTAGAGATAAAGATTGTAAATTAGAAGGTGTATATAATGGTAACCTTATTCCTAACTGTACAGAAATAAAATTCTTAGGTGTAGTATTTCAACAAAATTTAAGTTTTAAAAAATATGTGCAAATATTGATAGATAGAGCTGTAAAAGCTACAAATATTTTAAAATGCCTTACTGGTTGTCGTTTTGGTGCAGATCCTAAAATATTATTGATGCTGTTTAAATCATTAGTTAGAAGTCACTTTGAATATGCTTTTTTTTGCTTTGCTTCTGACAATAATTTTATAAATAAAATAGATAAAGTACAAAATAAAAATCTCAGGATAATTCTAGGAGCCATGAGTACTTCTCCGATTAATTCAATGCAAGTTGAAACTAACACTTGTCCCATTAAATTTAGGTTTGATTATTTGAAAAGAAGGTTCATAATTGATTTGATGAAAACTTCTAATAATGCGTTGTACAAAAAGATTTTGATATCTAATTACTCTTATTTATGTAAAAATTTTGATTTCATTAATTATTTGAAAAATGAAAATATTGCTCAGTATGATATTTTACCTTGTTATAGTGGAACATATGAAGGTAAGTTTTTTAAATTTGATGTCATTATAGACACAAATTTAAAAAATAAATATGAAGTATATGAAAAGTTATCATACTATGTTAATTACCGTCAAATTTACACAGATGCTTCAAAAACATCTCAGTCTGTGTCGATAGCGGCTTATGATATTAATTTGAAAATTGCACATGGTTATAAGCTGTCCAATATTTGCAGTATTTTTACGGCAGAAGCTGCTGCTATTCTGTTTGCTTTAGATTTGATTAGTTCTGTAGATTCTTCTGGTAAATGGATTATTATTTCTGATAGTATGAGTGTTCTTCAAGCTATTAATAATCCCCGTCTTTCTAATAAAATTCATCCTTTTATATATGAGATCCGGGAAAAGATTTATAAATTATCATTGAAACATAAAGAAATTGTCATTTTCTGGACACCAGCACACATTGGTGTTAGTGGTAATGAATTAGCTGATAAGTACATTAGCTAGTATCATTACAAATACTGATAACAACATTTGCAAATTAAAAAACATAGCAATTCCCATTTCAGAGTTTCTTCCTGAAATAAAAAATCAAATGATTAATAATTGGTTTCAATTTTGGCAAGATTCTCTTAAAGAAAAGGGCAAGTGGTATTCCGTATGTAACCAAAAAATTTCGTCTCCTTGGTTTACCAAGGGCTCTTTCAAAAATAGAAATTTTTATACAACAATTTGTCGTCTTCGTATAGGTCATGCTGCTTTTAATGAACACTTATATCGCATGAATATGATAACTTCCCCTTGTTGTTCATATTGTAATGAGTCAGTACAGTCATTGGATCATATATTTTTTGAATGTCCTCAATTTCATATTGACAGGTTAATTTTCATTGATGAGCTATTAGAAATTTATAAAACATTAGAAAATATCCCGCGTAATACTCAAGAACTTTTAAAAACAACTGAATGCTACTTACCTATGTATAAATTCATAAAATTTACAGTGTGTAATATCTGATGAAAATGTTTATGTATACTCATAACAAATATATATTAGCATTTTATTATTAAAGACATGGACTTGGTCCTTATTATGTTTGTTTATGAGGAAATAAAATATCGTCAATGTTACTTCTTATTGAAAACTAAACAAAACTAAGTCAACAAGAAAGAAGAAAACCAAATTATTGATGACATGGCTGTATGGGCATAGTCTCTTTGCCCATGACGGAAGAATCTAACAAAAAAAAAAAAAATGTAATTTATTTGTTTATGATTTAGTTAGAGGATAAGTGTGTGTTATTTTCATTTTGTTGCACTCGTATAAAAATGATTGAGGAAGATAACAAAACGCTTTGGTGCGGTAATCTAGCGGAACAAGTCACGGAAGAAATACTGTACGAGCTCTTTTTGCAGGTTATTTATTTTTATATTTACAATTTGTTTCTCACCCACAACAGCAGTTAAATGATTATTTTTTTATATATTTTTAGGCTGGTCCTCTAGATAAAGTCAAAATGCTCAGAGACAAAGATGGAAGACAACGAAATTTCGCATTTATAACTTACTGTCATGAAGTATCAGTGCCTTATGCGTTAAATTTGTTCCGTGGTACTTCACTATTTCATAGAACTTTAAGTTTACAATGCCGGGGACGCATTGCTTTGTTACCACCACCAATCAGGTTTTATGGACTTGAGCCTCCAATGGAGACAATTAATCACAACCATATTCAACAATTTGCTAATATGACTGAGAGACTGAATGAAGAAATGTCCAACTTTATCCCTAATGCTCCTATGCATCAAGATATGGCCCCCAAGTTAAATGACCAGCTAGTGATGGCTAGCTTGCAAGGTAACTGGTCACACCGACATCATCCCTACATGGGTAAAGATAATAAAAATCACAGAAATGATTACCGATCCAGGGATAGCCATCACAGAAACCATAGCAGATCCAACAACTGGAGAGATAGTAGAAATCACAAAAAAGGAAATAATTATTACAGAAGAGATTAAAGTGTAAGTCAACACTTAATATATATATAATTAATTTTGTAAATTGTACACTAACATTATGGTAATGTTAAAGCAATGACACAGATGTTCTGCATTTACCGTTTAATATAACTTCTTACACATTACAACTTATTTTTTCATTGTACAAACAACTTATATTCTTTCCTAAGCAAATAAGTTTTAGTCCACTTCCTTGAAGATCCCTGTTCCAGGAAGATATGGTGACCATCAAAGACTTAGTATTTATGAGCTTATTTAGCGATAGAGGTTTATAATGTATCCCAATCCATCTATTAAATCTAGGACCCCCGCCTATAAAAAAATAAATATTAGTTGGCAACAATCTGTTTTGTAATTTATGATAATTTATGTGGAGTTTTTAAGTTTAAGACATTAATATTCATTTAATAACATCAATGAAACATTGAACACACTGTACACACAATATTTTATTTTAAAGGAATTGACAAAAACATATTTTTATCATCAATGATGACAAAAAAATTGTTACAACATTGACAATTATTTTAATATTAAAAAAACTAGGAACTTACAAAACGATGTCTGTATTTGTAAATAACATATCCAAATATCTCATAAAGAAGGCCCATAGATATTGCATATAATCCAATTGATATGAGCTTTGATTCAGTGTCAAATATGTCTGAAGGCATTATTCGTAATATAACATATGTACCAAACACTCCACGAGCCAATATAAACAGGCAAAGGTAGGTAACTTCCACCACATAATACACAGGAGACTTCTTATATTTGCTGTTTTTAAGAAACCTGAAATATAATTTTGTCATCCATTGCTAACTGATCTAATTTTTTAAGTTGGTATTACATAGTTAAAATCAGAATAACTCACCACCGTGTTTGTAGTAGGGGATTTGTAAATTCCAAAAGCAAAATTGAGCAAGAGAAAATATTACCCGAGTTTGGCTTACTCAAATAAACAGTGGACCCAATAAGGGCTATCAGATGGTGACCAAATATTAAATAGTTGTCAGGGTTGTAAAAGAGACACCACACTAAGTCGAAAGCAAAGTAGCCCCAAGTAAATAACATTAAAGAATATTGCGACAAGGTAATTTTTTCTGAAATTGCAATAAAATAATAAATCACTAAATATTTTATATCACTTATCACCTTGTAACTGACAAAGATTTTCATTATCATCATCATTATTATCATTATCATCATCATTATTATCATTATCATCATTTCATTACATAGTATAAATCCAAGTCGCTAATTATGTCTGTTAAATATGTTTGGCCGCTAATTCCTCCTAAGCCAGTTGAAGGATTTTAATGCGGTTTTCACCATTTTTAAGGACATTTTTTCATTTAAATTTGTAAATAAATAACAGTCAGAAAAGTTTTCATTCTGTTTTTTTTAGCTTACTAAAATTCATTGTTTCGGGAACAAGTCGCCCAAAATTACACAATTGCGAGGCGTGGGTCACTAGTTTATACTTTAAAAACATTGCCTTGCCTTAGACTGGCAGATGCACTGAATTAAAGTTCGCATGTGTAGGTATGTACCTACATATAATTTGGTGCAGATAGAGATTAGAGTTAATGGTGTTGTAGTAGGTATAGTGT
Source organism: Emmelina monodactyla (assembly GCA_916618145.1). Lineage (NCBI taxonomy): Eukaryota > Metazoa > Arthropoda > Insecta > Lepidoptera > Pterophoridae > Emmelina > Emmelina monodactyla. The sequence goes on from OU745300.1 coordinate 4,522,862, forward strand.
GTGGAGGCAGTGCTACTGAGTATTCAGCATCGACAAGATAACCTTCGAAACGATTTTTATATTAGTTGCCAAAAGGTAGTACACACCCGCCTATCGTATAATATAAAATCTATATCTATAGGTACTATAGATAGTTGCAATATAGATACAAATCCGTAGTTAAAAGAAACCTACATATAATGTTCGGTATTAATGCCGGGTATATAATCTGCTTAATTACAACTGTACATGATCGCAAAGGAACTAGTTAACTTACTCGCGAAGCAACTTTTAGTCAGTGTGGTAATACCGCATTGTTTGAAACCCATGATGGTTGTCACTGTTCCATGTATCAATGTGACCGCTCTTGAATACCATTCTGGGTCCTCTCCGGGCAACACTACTAGAAACCATAAGTACAAGTAACTCCAACATAGAATTGAAAACAATTTGAACAAAGTCGCCCAAGCTAAATCATAGTGCACCATATTTTACACAACTTTTTCATCCTTTACTTGGTCTAATTTGGTAATTCGGTGAATTTAATTTTCAGAAGACATCAGATTTTTATTTATTGTAGTGTAAGAGGTATTTTTTTTCATTTTTCAAATCATTTGTTGTTTTGATCTGTTATTTTTTGTAACTAAAAGTGACAGTAGCTGTTACAGTGGTTTTATGATTTGATAAGCATTGACCATAGATTTATTATCTTCGCTCTCGCTCTTACAAGATGGAGCACTGCCTGTAAACAATAGCTTTGATCTTGCAGCAGTTTTTTATTTTCGTGTGTCAAATAATACACATACTGTTCGAAAAACTTCCGACCAAACCATGTCATGTTTTCTGACTTAGTACTAGGAACAAACTAAGATGTCGCTTAAGTCCAAACCTTTTATTTACTCATTATCCTCGCTGAGCAACAAAATAATACGTAAAAAAAATCAAGCTCGACAAAACGGAAACTACACATCTGTCTTTGTGTCGTTTTTCAATCATTTTGGCAATAAAAAATAAATGTTTCAATTGCTTTGAAACGCCATCTATATATGACCCCTGACATTCCTTGCAAGCTGTTATATGTTAGTAACTACTCTTAAAATTGACTATTTTTTAACCATCAACCACCTACCTACGGTCTCAGAGACCGTAATGCTTTATAAAATTCAAATATAATTTTAATAAAAAAAATGGATGGTTATTTTTTACTACTTTTTATGTGAAAAACTTACAAAAATACGAAACAATTGCTTTATTATTTTTTTCAGTTTCTAAAGACATTTATAATTCAATAGCAAATTTTTGGTGCTAAAACGAAGCATTGGCGTATAAAGTTGCATGTTTTGCTACGGAACTTTTATTTGGTAATTGAAAATCCTAAAATCAACGCAATTATCTATTAGCGGTCTTTGCGACCGCACGGTGGTGGTAACAGGACAAAAATAGGTGCTAGGTGGTTAAGGGTTAATGTCAAATATTATGTCATATAACAACAGGGGCGTAGGAGTAACGATATTTTTAAGGGCCCTATAAGAAAAAAATTAAACATAGATTCACAATTACTCCTTGCCCATAGTACTCGTATAATGCGTGATAATAAAGTAAGGTAAAAGCACCAATTATAGACATTATAAGGAATATTTATCTTTTTGCTTATTCATTTATGGGTTTTACTATACACGTTTCTAGGGTTTTGGATGTTATAATAAATAGTGACTTTTAGAACCAGTTTTCGAATTTTAAAGTAGCTTATTACTAGTTCCATCAAAATATACTTATTTATATACGAGTATATCCTCTGTCAGACTATCCTCTTTGATCTTACTATACGTTTGCATACGAGAAATCCTATATCTAGACCATATCTTGTAAAAAATATTTTACTTTTTAACACCGTCAATTTGGAAACGCATGGACTTATGGAGATTTTTTATTTAAAAAAAAGAATAATATTTTTTATTTGAAATAAAGTAAGCTATATTCAATGTGTAGGTTTTAAAAAATACATTCTTTTTAAGTTTTTACTATTTTTAGGCCCCTGTAGCTCGGGGGCCTTAAAAAATTGTTACGGTGGCTACGCCCCTGCATAAAAATTAAGACACTAGCTCGGGTAGGTTCGAGTATGCTGAATTCAGCACACTATGTTTTGCCGCATTTTACGAGTACCAGTGCTCCATCTAGTAAGAGCGAGAGCGAAGATAATAAATCTATGGCATTGACTTTAAATTATTTAGATCCAAAAAAATACGATTGTTTTTTTTTCATTGACACATTAACAGTTTAGTAGGGTTTTCAAATTCGGTTTCTTGTACGTATTTTATTTTTTATTTTACTGTCTAAGTGCTGACTTTTCAATAGTCAGATAAATGCTAACTGACTGATAAGAGGTATGTTTTCATTGTCACTTCATTTATCTGACTATTAAAAAATCTGCCCTTAACCTATCAATCTATCTGGGTGTATGTCTGTAATAAGTCCAAATAAAATCGTGTCATGGTATTCGTCTTTTCATTTATCCAAATCAGAATCCATTGCCAATTTTGAATTCAATTTTATCAAATAAATTATATTTGTTCAGGGAACGTCTGTAGCATCTGTGTCTGTAGCCAATGTCTGACTGCCACTATAGAATGTCTAAAAACGAAAGTTAAATGAGTTAGCAACGATAGCTTATCTTTTGAAGTCAGCCAGCCACACACAGCTTCTAAGATAAAGTTCACTTAAAATGGTTCTCTTAGTTCACTCAAAGGGTTAGAAATAAAAAACAAAGTTATTTGCAGACATATAATATAACCATATTATATAGGCCGTTTTATCAGTTTCAATCTTACTTCACTTACAAAATAAAAATTTATTTGCTCTCACAGCTCTTTATAAAGGCTAAGTCTTAACTATGAATTAAAAATAGTTCACTCCATTGGAGGATAACAGCTTGTTTTTTTTTACAAAAATACCTTTCGCAAATATCAGTCCTGAGTTCAAATAGAGATTAATTACAAAATGACAAAAAAACATTTGGACGTATTTTATTAAAACTAACGATAAAAGTATCTGTTTATCACACCCAAAAGAACTAAACATGTCGGTAGGTAGGTACAACAAGAAAATAATGTTCATCAACGTTATCGGGACCGTAGCTTTTGTATAATCTTCTCGATGGCTCTATAGCGGCTGGGCATCATGGCGTCTTTCAGAAGCTGCCGGAACCGTTTGTCCTCGGCGAGTGCGAGACAGAGCGAGCGGGCGTGCTGGCGGGTGTCGGGGTGTGCGTCTGTCAGCAGATCTCCTGCGACACGCAGCAGCAGCGTGCGCGGCTCGGACGGCAAGTCCAGCAGCCGCGATCCCCCGCGGTCGGCGGCGAGGCGGGCGAGCGCGGCGGCGGCGGCGGCTCGCACGGGACCAGCGCGGTGGGCGGCGCCGCGCCGGGCCAGCGCCGCCAGCGCGCGGGTGCTGTCGCTGCCACAGGCCACGCGCGCCAACGCCTCGGCTGCGTCCGCCCGCAAGAAGCGGTTGACATCTGCGCAGCGATCTAGCAGCGCAGCGGCCGCCTCCTCGAGCTCGGACTCGAGCACGCGGCCTCGGTGAGTGAACAACGCAGCGACGGCCCCGCAGGCTACGCGCGCCACCCGCGACCGCAGCGACCGCACGTGGTTCGCCGCGGCGCGGGTAGAGGCTCGCCAGCAGTGCGCGGGTGCCCTCGCGCGCCTGTCGTTGGCCAGCCTCTCCGTCTCCTGCAGCCCGTTGACGATCAGCTGCCAGTCCTCGTGGCGCGGCGGCACCACGCACTCCGCGAGCGCATTCCGCACGTCACGCTCGTCTGCAGACCGCGGTTCCTCGTACACTATGCTGCATGGGTCCTCGTTTTGTGTGTGATGAGTCGGCGACTTAACCCGATCCACCGGTTCGGGAGTTGAATGGCGACTGTTAAAGCCCTTTGGTGAAACGGCTCGGCTCGCAGGCTCCGATGGACACTTTGCTGGTGTGTCGCTGAGTAAAATTGACTTGGGCGAATCTGATCTGCCTTCGGAACTTTTGCTAGATTTTATAGATTTCGTGTCTTCACTGTACCGCGACGCACTCTTTGGAGATTCATAAGATTTCTCTGATAATTCTTCAATGCGGATAGATGGGGACCTCGATCTAGGTGGCGCCTGATCTACTTCATCTTGTTCACCCAATTCGGTTGTAGCGCCGACGATGATACGCTCGGACGACTTTAAATCGCCCTCGTTCCCGTAAGTTTTTTCCGACGGAACGCTGACTGAGCTCGAGTCTCTGAAAGGGGGACGTTGATTAATGATTGTTGAAAAGATACCTGTGTTTTGTGAACGGGTGGTGGGGTGTGTGTGTGGGTGGACAGATACCGCGTGTGTAGTGGCAGGTCGGCGACGAGGTCGGGGGTGCGGGGCGTGGGGCGGCCGGGGGGGCCGGCGGGCGCGGGCGCGACCGTCGACCGACAGCAGCACAGCATGCCGCCGCCGCGACAACACTGCTACTGCCGCCCGCGCCCCACGGAGCTTCCCGTTACCCATCCTCCCCCATCGCCGCATGTTAATGAACTCGCTACCTGCATATTATGCAGATTACTCAACTCTTTAATTACCCGCCCGACAAAGGAAAGCACCAGTAATCCATTTAGAAATGAATCAGCAGTTTGATGCCTTAACCTGCGTGGGTAGTGGTGCCGGCCTAACTAGGTTTATTGGCTGCTTTTCGTAATATGTCGACTCGTCAAACTGACCTAAGCACGAGTTCACGTTGGCAAGTGGAGCGATCCAGCGATATAGAAATGGGTCGCTCTACGTTGACCGCCCCAATGCAGACAGCTGGGTATTAATTTAAAATTCTGAAAGTAGGTTACTGGTGTCACGAAATAAAGAGGGTCGCCCAGATTTCATGAAGGGTGTTATAAATAATAAATGTCTGAAACTCTACAGGTTGTAATCTGAGGTAGTAGATAACCTTGAGGTTTAGATAAAGTTCCAGTTCTGTGCAAGGTGGCCAATGAAGTACATAAAAATTCTTGTGGGAACTATTTTTGCGACTTTTATCAGGAATCTACTAGGTAGTTACGCCCACTGAAGTCTTCAACTTTTTGTTTGTCATGTAGCAGCAAATAGCCTTCCTATACGTTCTACTTCGAGGTATAAGCTTTATGTACGTAAGTAAATATGTGTAGGCAAGCATCAAAGGTGTTACCTACTAGAAGTAACTTACCTAAGAGGAGTATGTAACCAATGGAGAGCCCATCTCAACTTTTGAAGACAATTAGTTATAAGAACATGTATTATTTGGATGATAAGGGAGGAAGTGACCATATTTAAGCCTATCTAGGTCTATTTTAAAAATAACAGGAGAAAACGTCACGCTGAGAGACCACACGAAAATGGCATGGAGTAAGCCATAAATTGCTCACTGCCGTTTTGACACGGCATCGCCAACACCGCCACATCTGTTCTCCATTGATTATATCCTCAATGCTTAACTGCTAACATAAATAACCGTCGATATGGGTAATTGTAAAGGAAAGTATGCTGGTACCTACCTAACTGCCTATAGAATATCGATTTTAGGCTAGACTTTAGAATAGTGGTGCTTTTACCGATTATATAGGTCCTAATCGAAAGTAAATTGTACACTTGTAAGTTGTATTTAAATACGTAAACACTTTAAACGAACATAACAAAAACAACATACTAATACAGAAGCATTTTTTCAACGAAACTCATTCGAAAAGTTCGTGTACAGTCGCAAATTTATTATTGTGTTTTATTGCACAGTTAAAATATAAAATAAAAAAATTGAAATATTATCAAAGAAACCCACTCAAATTTGGTTGTAAAGCTATTTCATTAACCCACACAGCCCCTACCCGACTTAGGTAAGTAGGTACCAACCTATTAACATTGACTTGCGTGTCACAGTTATGGTGGAAACGGTAGCAAATAACATTCTTTGATAAAGAGAAAAGCACTTTGGTACACGTAGGTATAATATTTTCTATTTTTGTGTCACGAATCAAAAGAAGTTTTAAAATAGGCATTTTTTTTATTTAAATATAATTATTTAGAATTATTTCTTACGTTTTAAAATAAATTGCTAAACGTTGTAGCTATTACAGAATTTTATTCACTTAATATTTTATCAACATGCGCAGATATAACCCGTATACTATATATTTTGCAATCCAACTTTAATTTCATTTGCACACAACACTATACTTGACGAACTAATAATGTAGCTTTCTACGCACGCATCGATCACACAAACACACATTGATTGTGTCTTGCAACTACTCAAGTAACTATTTGCAGTAAGTAGGTCTCTACATTTAAAAGATTTTGCGTCCAGAAACAACAACAGTTGTTAAAGTCTTTAATAATAATAATAAAGCCTTTATTTATTTCCCAACACAGATAATTACATTAAAAAAAATAACAGATCAATACGTTAAAAAAATATATATAAGTTTTTGATGAATTTTACAATTAAGATTAAATAAATTAATGGATATAATTTTTAATTTAGTAAATAGTAATATAATATAAGGATACAATGTCAATAATCTATAATTTATGTCGTTTGTCAAAGAATATTATTTTATGTCAATTTACAATAATAATAATCATTAAAATAAGTCAATTTATTGTACGAAAATTTATTGGTGTTGGGGTACCCAGTTGCGGGTGTAGGCCTCCTCCATGTCTTTCCACGATTGTCGGCACTGCGCCAGCCTCGTCCAGGTCGGTCCGGCGGTCGCCACGATGTCGTCGCCCCACCGCTGCCGCGGCCGGCCGCGCGGGCGCACCTCGTCGCGCGGATACCAGTGAAGGATCCGTTCGCTCCAGCGCCCGTCTGTCGCCCTAGCCACGTGACCTGCCCATCTCCACTTTAATTTGCAGACCAACTCGACGGCGTCAATAACTTTGCTAATTTTCCTTATGTCATGGTTTTTCTTTCTGTCTGATAACCTAAGATTAAGCATGTTTCTTTCTAAAGCTCTCTGGAAAGTTGCAATCTTATTGGTTACCTCTCTAGTTAAAGCCCAGCTTTGACAGCCATATAGTAGAGTTGGTAAAATAACTGTGTCCATTGCTTTCTTTTTTAATCGTATAGGTATTTTAGATTTGAATACTTCTTTAAGTGACCAGTATTTCTGCCATGTCTTTTTAATCCTTTTATCAATTTCTCTTGAAGTCAAGTCGTTGAAACATAAGCTTTGACCAAGGTATATATAGCTATCAACGTATTTGAGTGTTACACACTGAACCTGAACTTCAACTGGTTCTCCATTCGTCATCAGGCGTGTCTTGTCGGTGTTCATATGTAGACCGCATTTTCGGCTTTCCATGTCAAGATCAGTTAGCATAGCCTGTAGTTCTGTTATATTTTCACTCACTATAACTATATCATCGGCAAAGCGTAGATGACTCAAGTATTCACCATTTATTTTTATACCTGAAGTTTCCCAGTTAAGTTGTCTAAATATATGTTCCAGTGTAGCATTGAACAGACTAGGAGAGACAGGATCGCCTTGTCTTACTCCCTTTCTTACATTAAAGGGCTCTCCTTCTTGTTCCAGTTTGACTACTGCTTTGCTTTTCTTATATATCTCTTGTAGAATGCGTAGGTATTTCTGTGGCACTCCTTGATTGACAAGTGATATCCAGAGAGCTTCATGAGAGATAGAGTCGAATGCTTTCGAGTAGTCAATGAACGCTACATAGAGTATCTTTTTATGTTCAGAGTATCTTTCTATGAGTTGGGTTAGGGTAAATATATGGTCTATGGTGGAGAATCTTGCTCTGAAGCCAGCTTGCTCTTTGGGTTGGTTTTCTTCCAAAGTTTTTGTTATCCTTTTATGAATTAGATTTGTGAAAATTTTATAAACAGATTGAAGTAAGCTTATTGGTCTGTAGTTTCCGATGTCAGATGCATCTCCTTTCTTGTAGAGAAGTGTGATAATTGCTGTTTCCCAATCTGAAGGTATCGTTTCTGTGGTCAAAATTTGATTAAAAATGTCAGTTAGTATAGGCGTTATAGGTTCTATAGCAGCTTTTAAAACATCGTTAGATATAGAGTCACTCCCAGGGCTCTTCGAGGACCTTGTATTTTTAATGCAATTTCGAATTTCATTTTGTAAGAATGGTAGAGCAACTTTACTTGAGGTCGATATGTATTGAGTGGATGATTCGACTTCATTATTTTTATATAGATTTGCGTAAAATTGCGAAGCTGTTTTCAATAGGTTCTTTCTGTTTGAGACTGGTACGCCATCTTCCTTTAGAGCTGAAATCCACGTTTTATTTTGATTTAGTTTTTTGTGAGCCCTTTTGATTGATGCTCTTTTTTCTAGTTCTACTTCGATAGTTTTGTATCTTTGATGTCGTATATTTTCTTTAATTCTTCTTTTTATAAATTTGTAAAGATCAGATAATTTCTTTTTCTCTAAAGTTGTTTTGTTTTTCTTTTCTTTCAGAAACTTTCTTTCTTCTATGTATTCTTTTAATTCTTTGTTGATAATATCACTTTTTTTATTTTCGCGATCCGGAAGTTCATTGGTAGCAGATTTTATAGTGTTTATAAATTTTGAGTATGATTCGTCTATATCGTTAGATACTGTAAAGTTTTTCAGTTTATTCGATATAGATGTAGATAAAGTCAGCTTTTCTGTGTTACTGAAGTCACAATTAGCTCTTTTATTGAAGTTTTTTCTTGAAACAATGTTTTTTCTTTTTATTGGTAGAGTTGTTCGCACTAATCTATGGTCTGTAGGATATAAAGTAGTTATGATTTCGACGTTGGTTACGGAGTGCTTGTTTTTAGTAAGAATGTAGTCTATTTCATTCTTTGTTACCCCATTGGGATGTAGCCAGGTCCATCGATTTTTGATTTTCTTCTTAAAATGGGTATTTAGTACGTAGAGTTTATTTTCGAAACAAAATTGGACTAACAATTCTCCGCGCGGGCTTCTTGTCCCGTAGCCCCATGGTCCTAAAGCAGATTTTTCTTCTAAATTGGGTTGGCCAATTTGTGCGTTAAAATCTCCAATTACAAAGGTATCTCTACTAGAGTTTTCTAGAGCTCTCCTGAGATCACTGTAAAATGATTTGATGGTTTCTACTGGCGAGTTTTCAGTTGGGGCATACACTTGAATGATGTTTAGACATGTATTTTCTATTTTTATAATTAACTTAGCAACTCTATCAGAGAACGGTATGAAATCAATTATGTTCGGTTTTAGATTTTTCTGAATTAAAAATCCTACCCCATTTCTATTATGCTTCTCACCATAGTACATCATTATATAGCTTTCCTTTTCCACGATTTCTTTTCCTGCCAGACGAACTTCCGAGATTCCTAATATATGCCATTTCAATTCTTGTAAAGCATTTTCTAATTCTATATGTCTTGTATTACTGATTAAAGATCTTACATTCAGAGTGCCTATGTATGTATTATTATCATGCAGTCTTGAATACTCTCTCGTAGCGGTATTTTGCTTGTTTGGAGGGTGTTGGTCGTACTCCCCCGCGGTGACCGGCCGTATTGGGGGACATAGAGGGGCTTTTACATGTTTTTTGATTGGCTATTATAGTATGACGTTATGTTGTTACTTTTATTTTTCTTATATGTTATTTCCTTTTCTTGGTTTGTTCTTTCCATTATGTTCTCTGAGCTTTTAGGTGATTCTGATAAAATTCTTTTGTGTGTTCTTCTATTTTCATTATATTGTTTTTTCTTAGTGTCATTGTTGTCAATAGTTATAATTTTATCGTAGCGTAAAAACACACGTTTTCCAGCTTCTTTCGCTTTTTGAACTTCCCCTTGTAAGGCTTTGCGTTTTTCAAGGACTGCTTTAGGGAAATCTTCTTTAATGTATATAGGTAGTTTTTCCAAAAAATTCTTGTTTTTCAAAATTTCAAGTTTTTTTCCGAACGTCGTGAATGTTGCGATTATAGGTCTAATTTTTTCTCCCTTCCTTCCGAGTCTTCTTACTAGTTCCACTTCATTTTTATGGCAATTAATTTTCATTTCATTTTTTATAATATTTGTTATTAGATTAACTAATTCATGTTATAGTCTTAATGTTAAAGTCTTACTATCCGTTTATAATATTGAAATGCAAACTCTACTTTCCCGCATACATTTAACTTTCCCCCAATGGTTTAAACTTCATCCACCCTTGACATTATAACTCTATGTGTGACAAATAAAACCCTCAGCAGGTGTTTTCATACTGAAATGGAGATACCTAGGTATATTGAAGTTTGAAAATTATGACTAACTCTCTAAATATAAAACATATGTAACATCCACAATATACGAGTATGAAATAAGTAGGTTAGTTGTTGGCTTAAATTGCAATAAGGTGAAATGTAATACATCGATATTTGACCTCATTTACCTTAACCACAGGTTGGCGTCAACGTTTCTTTGTTGTGTTTCGTAATATTACGAATAGGTAAAAATTCTAAAATAGTTTATTTTCACATCGAGTATCGTATTTCTAATCTGTGACTTAATAGTAGGTAGGTACTTATTAAAAAGTTGACATCCCAATCTGTTTGTAAACATAACTGTTACTCCTTTAAAGTCATGCAACTAAAATAAATAGAAATTACGAAATTCGGGCGAACAACAATTTTTTTTTAAACATAACACACGTCACTTACCTAGTTCTATCATTGAAAAAAATGGGCGATAGCGGCTTAAGCAGGATCTCCTTTCCGGCTGAATTAGTGGTTACACCTAAAAAAAAAGATTTTTAGTACATGTTGTAACTTTATACCACCTACTTTTGATAGCCAAAAGTTTTTTTTGTCACCTGGTAAAGGAGCAGAGTCGGGAAGAGGTCGCAACCTCCTTGGTGGAACGGGGGTCGGAGTGGGAGTCGACCTTGCTCTTCTTCTCACTGGCACTGGCAGTAAAGAACTCCTTGAAGAAATAAAACATTTGAAAAGGCATTTTTTTACATAGTAGGTATTTATTTTAGGTGGTTTGTACCTTACCTTGAAACATGTAAAGCTTTCGCATTTTCGACGGGTCTATTCAGCCGTTCCCTTAGCTAAAATGAAAATAACATTTTTGTTAAATTATTCATTCTATTTAATATTTATAGACCGATTACTTTAACAATTGCTAAGTATCCTTGAACCGTAGAATGTTTTTACGCATGAATCATGCCGAATATTCTGAATAGGTTACCTTGAAATTTTACACCCCAAACAAAGCCTAATTTACTAGGGTTGATGTCATAGGTTAAATTGCATTGGATTTCAAGAAACGTGACGCAAATTTTCGCAAGCAAACATGTTTTATTCAATATGGAATTTAATTTCGTATAGTGCTACATGAGTGCTACGAATGTGCTACAGAGTTTGCTACAGATTTAATGCTACGGGCTACTACAGGGACCTTTTCGCAGAAGGAATCCGCCCTTGATGTTCCGGCGAGCCTTCTTCTGACTGCTGACAGCACAGCCGCCGGTCCTGCCGCCCTAGCTAGGCACAACGCTGCTCGAAGCTGTGCGTTTTGAACGCGCTCAGAGTTACCCGATACCTAATTAAAACATATGTTTTTATTACAATAGTTTTAAATTATGAAAAAGAATAAAGGTAAGATAGTTTATCTTTTCATACCCCTATATAATCAGGGTCAAATATCAGGTCGACTAGATGGTGCAGCGCCAATCTCTGCAACAGGGCTTGCGGCACAGCGGTCAGTGGAGGCTTCTTTCCCATGCGCGTTATCATAGGGCGCAGCATCTGACGCGCGCATTCGTTTCTCGCACCGCGGAAAAGGGCACAGACAGCGCCCTCCGCAGGTGCCCGGGCTGCTGTTACCTGGCAAATAAGTAATTAGAAACGATGCTTTGAATGTATCTGAAAAAATAAATATTGTTAGGAAAAGTTGTAATTTACGTGAGAGTCAGGCACTGTATTTAAAAAAAAAAGAAGTATAAAAAGAAAAGAATAGTGACAAATAGTAACAGCCTTAGTAGACTTTTATAGTTTAATTTCTTACTTGTTTATAGGTTGTAAAAGCTTATTGTTTTTTTGGTTATGCCAAACAAAAAACAAATAACAAAACAGTTAGTAGTAGTAGTAGTAGCCGTACAACATGAATTGAATAGTATAGTAACTTGCTTGAACTAAAAGCTTCAAAATATTTTGCTATACCCAGTAGTTTGACCATCCCAGTAGTTTCATCTCTATTTTGTTTTGCCTCTCTACAAAATCTGTTGTCATCTAAAACATCTGTCAGATATCTTACAGTATCACAGAGGGCCCACATGTGGTGCACGAGGGAGACGGCCGCTGGCTCCATCTTCTTCACGTTGTCGGCATCTAACAACGCGCCGTGGAGCTGATCTGCCGCTTTTACCGCCGATATCCAGTTCTCCTGGTAGACAAGGTGGTTTTTATAGGAGATTCAAAACGGCTTAAATGATAAATGTATTATTTAAATGTATAGTAAAGGTTAAATATACCGATAGATAACTTACTAACTATGGAGTTTTAAATTAAATAAAATTTACAATTCTTACATCAAATGAGCGACGGTTGGACAGGCACTTTAGGTACCTATACGTAATTATACCTAGGTATTAGTAAGTTTGCTTTGTACCTTATTTAATTTTTTATTGGAATTCTGGAAGGAGGTCAAGCTATTAAATGGCTGTTAAGGTTCGATTACCTCAATAATATTTCACCGCTAGCCACAATCGACTACATGCAATATAAATTACTCTTAGATCGTAGACTTTGATCAAGCTCGAGGACTTTCTACTACGCTTTTATAGGATAAAGTTAAGAACTACGTAAGTGTATAGGGCAGAAGTTAATTTGGGTTAAATAGCCCTAAAATGTTTATTGCAGGCCTACTTTGAATTTCAGATTGTTAGCAATGTGCCGACCTTTGACGCTATTAGTATACATAAATAAAATTAACATTAATTCTTTTTAGCCATTTCAAATACTTACCCACAGATGACTTCAGATGGAAATTCTGACCCATTTTTTCGGCGATAAAACATATTATGTAGATAGCATATAAAAACTTACTGTATTGTGCAATTGTTCCACTACGTGTGAAGGTACCACGTCGAGGTCTTCCCATTCGTAATACTCTCGTAAAGGAGAAGGTTGTCTTGGCGACAATAGTTCTGGAGCCATAGCTGATGATGATGAAATTATATTCAGGACAAACCTGTAAAGCAAGATACAAAAACTTACGTACTCAGTGGCGGATTATCCCTAAGGCCCGTGTAGGCCCGGGCCTAGGGCGGCCCAAATCATGTCAAAAAGGCTTATCATGGTGTATGCTGGGCGGGCTGCACTGCACGGCGCGATCTATACCGCATCCTTAAATACTCATCTACAGGGCCGAGCCGCCCATACGTGCGATGTGTGCGGCGCAAGCAAGAGGGGCGCCGCCGGATTGTGTTTTTTAATACAACATAGTTGAAAAAATTGTCTAAGCCGACTAAAAAAGGCGCCTCATAGGTTTGGCACACAGGCGCTGCTTAGGCTTTATATACATAGATGCGCCAACTTTTTGATCAATCAAATTATATGTACTAAGATGTACGTAGATCTACGAAAACTTATACAGGGTGATTGGTAATGTCATACATTCCTTCTAAGAGGTTAAAGAAGAGCTTATTTGCAGTCAATTAAGTCGCATCATACCATATCCGAAAATTAAATCGCACCATACCATATCCGAAAATTGATATTTTCTGAGATATGAAACATTTAAGTTTTTTTATAAAAATCCCTATTTTCGAAGTTTAAATGTATCTTTTTAGTTGAAAATTCAAAATTAAGTTTAATTTTTGTTGTTTTATGGTAGCTTGATAACTAAAATGATATTTTAGATTAAAATTGTCTAAAAAAAATTGTCCTTATTTTAGAAAAAGTCAAGAAACCAAGAACAACTTAAAAAAAGTATTGTGATAATAAATAGCGTTTTTCTAAAAAAAAGTCCAAATAATGTTGCGTAAAAATTACATAAAAAACATTCCCAATTAATTAGCTATTCAAAAAGGTACATTTATCATACAAAAGCGTATTTGATTGACAACTCTACTAATAAAAGTAGTAACCTCTCTCCTAGAACGCCTCAACTTTGTGGTTACCGCGCACTTTTACAGTGTTTTCTTTGGTTGATGTCGCCGTCTTGCACAAGGATTATTCAATAACATTGAGGTCTGCCGTTAAATAATAAAATTTTGTTAAAAGCCTAAGCTTCAAGTGTGCAGCCTTTGCGGTCAAATAGAAAAAAATCTGTTGAGTGCGGAAAAAGTGACCTTTATAGTAAACGAACTACATCTTTTTCATTAATCACTACACATCCCGTTGTTTTTTCTTTGGCTGATGTCGCCAGCGCTTGTGTTGGTTGCTAGATTTCTGCGAAAAACATCTATCATTTCTTCGTCTACTTCGCCAAACTCGAGGTCTACAAGCTTTATTTTTTTGAGACGTCGATACGTCCCGGAAAACACTAACGTTTGACACACGTCGATTACGGAAACGCAACAAGTACCTACGTTTTTTGCTGCAACAGCGTTGCCGGTACACAATCCGTAAATAAGGAAAATGTCTGTGTATTCTTCATAACAAAAGGCCCTCGCCCACGGCAATTTTTTGTAGCGATGCTGTCGTGCGGTAGCATCGATACCATGGACTAGCAGTCGCTGACTGTGTGCCATCGCCTTCAGAGCCACGATTCGTTAGTATAGTCTTTGCATCGATACAGTTGCGATAACTAGCGCGTTGCAAATGTGACTAACATGCGTTTACTTAACGCGCGACAGCATCGCTACGAAAAATCTTCGTAGGCAAGGATCTTAAATTATACAAAAGAAAGAAATCACTGCAAAAGTACGCGGTAACCACAAAGTAGAGGCGTTCTAGGAGAGAGGTTACTTCTTTTATTAGTAAAGTTGTCAATTAAATACTTAGTTTTAGTATGACAAATGTACCTTTTTGAATAGCTAATGAATTGGGAAAGTTTTTTATTTAACTTTTACTCAAGACTATTTAGATTTTTTTTTAGAAAATCACTATTTATTACCTTTTTTAAGTTGTTCTTGACTTTTTCTGAAAAAAGGACAATTTTTTTTAGACAATTTTATCTAAAATATCATTTTAGTTATCAAGCTACCATAAAACGACAAAAAATTCAACTTAATTTTGTATTTTTCACTAAATAGGATTCATTTGAACTTCGAAAATGGGGTTTTTTATAAAAAAAAAACTTAATGGTGCATAAAATTATCAATTTTCGGACATGATATGACTTAATTGACTGCAAATAAGCTCTACTTTAACCTCTTAGAAGGAATGTATCGCATTACCAATCACCCTGTATAGAGTATATAAAGTACGAGATGGATGGAGATCAATGGAGATCTCTTTTTAATTGAGCACATTCAGGGAGATATAAAAATTCAAAGAGATCAAAAAACTTTTTCGCGAGTAGTCTATATGGTGGATGTTAAAAAGGGGCGGCTGATGGCTTGGGGCCTAGGGCGGCCGAGACTGCAAATCCGCCCCTGTACGTACTCAACGATATTATACGAAAGGCAGACTGTAAGTTAAGAAGCTGTATATAACTTACATATCGGGCTCGAAATGTACATGTTTCCTTTGCTTTCTGGGTGACACAATCGGACTTTTCTGCAAATTGTGCAGGACCTCCACTTCTCTATGCTGCTCTACTGGACTCGGTATCGAATCAGAAGGACGAATGTCTGCCAGAGTCCATGCAAAACCTAAACCGTTCTGCTTAGATTGATTCAAGTAATCAAAATTATTTTTAGATTTGAAATATTCATGCAGTTCGCTTAACGACTTTGATTTAGATTTTAGTTTCGACTGTACATAGATATCTTTTTTTGGGTTTTTAACGTTATGATTTATAATAGGTAAAGGAATTCCACTCCGTTTCGATTGCTTTACTGCTTTTGATTCCCTATCCATTGCTTCGCGTTTAATTTCGTTTACTTTAGCTACAATCAAAGGTGTGGAAGGCTTAACGGCTTCTTCAATGTTATCCTGAGGCACATTCTCAGGTGAAACTGAATTTTGTTTATTGTCATCTTCACTGGTGTGAAAACTATCACTATCTGGGGTTCTTATTTTTATGCACTCTCCACCAAATCTCACCTTTTTAACAACAACATCTGGATCCTCTGAATCACCATCACTATATTTTAACATATTGCGATCGGAACTGTCGTAATCTTCTTCACTTGCCATATTTTTTTCTGATTCAGTTTCATTTTCTTCTAATACAGTCATGGTTATCGCAGTGTTAGGATCAAATTGGAGTTCAGTTTCTACAATTACTTTTCCTAAATGATTTTTTCTATTGCAATACGGAGCGTATCCAATCGAACTATCAGATGAGGATTCTGAAGTAAGTTTCATCGGTGTATTTATTCGAGGAGCAATAGAATATTGAGAAGTATTGTAATCGCTATAGGCTCTGCGAGGGGCGTAATATACGTCCAATGAATCTTCATCATAAATTTCACACAAGAGTCGAAACTTATCTTGTACAACTCTGTCTAATTTTGACAAACAGGCCATGTATTCTCTTGGTCCACAAATTTTACGCATTTTCAATAAAGAACGTTGTGCTACGTCCCTGTGCACATGATCGAGAAGCTTATCTCCTAAAACTTGAAATGTGGGAAATAAATTTAAACCTTGATATCTTCTCCTTAAAATACCCATTACAGAGGGCAGTGATAAAACTAGTCCAGTTATTACGTTCAATTTGTTTTCGATGTTTGCCGAATGTGGACGGATATTGTTATAAGAAGATTTATCTAAAATTGCACTAGCAGCACATTCGGGATCTTCGCAATGCATGCAAAACACCTTCAGAGCATCCAACGCGCCTTTGCGGACGTTCGGCGAGTTGTGACCTAAATTGTCTACGACTTCGTCGAACGGGAATGCCAGTGCGTTTCCTGAGAGCGGGAGCAGATCGGCGAGGACCCGAAGAGCGTTAAGTCGGACTTCCCATTCAGGATGTGTGAGCCGGTGTCTGATGGCGTTGTAAAGTAGTTCGACATCAAGGTCGGGTGGTAGGGTGCGCGCCCGGAGTACGCGGTCCCAGAGCGGGGCTAAAGGCAAGGGCGGCACCTCAGGCATTTGCATGTCGCGAGAGTGAGCGGCTACGGCGGGGTCGCATGCCCGGCCGCGCCGCCGACCGCCACACAACTGGGTTAATGATCGGACGGTAAGCCACGTCGTTGCCGCCACCCTGACCAATCGATGAACTATGTGTACTAACTTTGCACCCTATGTGTTCGCGACATGCGAATAACTATTAGTAGACCCAAGTTTCAATTAAGTAGTCCCATTTGCGTTTCGCCCTGAAATCAATTATAGGTATTATTTATAAATATAAGGTCTAAGAGAACTTTGAACTTTTTAACTTTAAACTAAAGTTTGTAGGTAGGCAGGTTTGTCTACTAAACAAGACGGATAGGCATCTTTTCACGCTAACTATGTGAACTAAGAGACTTAAATAAATGATCTTGACTTCTATACATATAGTAAGAAAATTGATGAAACTTAAATAACAATAAACTTATTATGGACTTCATTCAAGAAGTGAGGTAATGAGCGAAGAGGATTAAGTGATACTGGTAGTACCTACCTATTATCCCAGTAAAAGTTGGATACTATAAAAAAGAATGTTAGGTTTTAGATAGGTAGTTGTGTGGTTAATTATAAAGATCACATAATTTTGGTTTTGTTTTTAAATGTTTTATTTTAGCATTTTATTTGTGTGATTGTTTTGATTGGTGACATTGCTAATAGTCTATCCTTTTGTCAAATATACGTCACAAACGCCTCAGCAGAGAAACAGCCGAGTACCGAGTACCGAGTTTTACTCGGTTCAATTTTATTTTAACCGAGTACTCGGCCGAGTAACTCGGTTCTATCAAATTCCCTAATTCGCGCGCGTAAACAATTACAAACGAACGCAAGTATATTTAGAAGAAATTTTGTTGGCAAATAGTGGACAGGGCACCAAACGAGGCATCATAATTTACATTTATTAAATTTTAAATATTGATTATTTTTATTACTGTTATTTTAATTTTGTCTCACTAAGTACTCATGCATTAGCATAATTTTGATTTTATTACTTGAGATTGTCAAAGATTTCCTCAATCAGTACGTTTTGATTAACACTGTTGTTTTAATTATATCTACCTAAATATATTACTTTCTTTAAACAAAGTATACTCGGCATTAGTATGCCGAGTTTCTCGGCCGAGTACCGTGTACCAAAAAACCCGCCGAGTACGCCGAGTACCGAGTATAAACCGAGTACTCGGTCCATCTCTAGTACCAATAGTCTAATACGTAATCGCAAAGTAAACGATGCGCAAGGAAGAATATTAAGTTGTAAAATATCAAATTAACATCTTATAAGCATAGCAGTTAAAAGTAAAGTTTTTAATGCAAAAATATTATTATCTTAAATTATATTATGCGTTATCTTTCGTATTGATTTGAATGCACTAATGTTTTTGCGATATGAATACCTAATGAGATGGATCCTAAGTACCTACAATATTAGGAAGAGACAAATTAATAAGCTAAATATTCATTGAAATTAAACTCATATTAAAAGATTTTTACACGTTCATTATTTTGATTTCCGACGTTTCAGCATTTTTACAGCATATTTTGTTAAGCCGGGAAACTTGCGAAACAGATAGCGCTGAAGTCAAAAATTGTTTTCTACTACACTCTATGTAGGCGTCAAACATTTCAGTCTGCCGAAAAAACAGCAAGCCAGCGTAATCATAATGGTTTTAAACGTTATGGTGTGGTTTTGGCTGTGGGTTTTGGTAAATCCTCTGACTTGTTTCAGTAGTTACTCAACTCCTAAAGCCGTACGGTTTTGCTTCTTTGCCTACTCATATGAACGATTCAAATAACAATATGCCATTGTCATTGTCAAACAAAGTGTCAAAATCTGAAATGGACGCTTGTGTGATTTTTGTTTGATATCAATTTATTTTTTTCATAATTATAAGTGTAATCAAGAAAGAAAATACATAAAGCTATGTCTAAAAATTTACTTAATTTTTGTAATGTAGCATTACTGATGAATAATAGTAATGTTCATTTAGAAAATCCAAACAAAGGCTTTATCCACTGTTTTGGATATCAGCCTGATTTATGAAGATAAACGAAAGATATCTACGCTAATGATTACAAAATTGGGTAAGAAAAATGAGTACAATGTTTGCACTAATCATATTTTTTGCGTCTCTGTTAAATTACACCTTTGGCTACAATGAAACATGTTCGGCAAGCAAAGACGCCAACTTCAAGTTATGTGTGCGGGAACTCTCAGAATACTTAGCAGGCGAGTTGAATGAAATCATTGTGAAGGAGCTTGGAAGTGAATATTCAACGCACTATGAAATGCGCTCTGCCTACAAGGTGAGCAGAATGCAATTAACAGATGAAGATGTCCTAGCCACTATCACAGATAAACTTGGCCTCAAACTATCAACTGCAATAAATATTTTAAAAGAAATGAACACAGTACTTAAAGATAATAATACTCCGTCCTTCACTCACCCATGTCCTTTTAATTCTATGAGAAAATCTGTTAATATTAAGGGACCTATTGTTTATGATAATTTATCATCATTGCTGGAAACCAAACTTAACATCAGCAGTGTCAAAGACTTGAAAGTGAAAAGGAAATATTTCTTATCTCATATTGACTATGCAACTGATGGGGAGTGCTCGCCGATATTGCATTCAAATTTAAGATATCTTTATCACAGGGTTGTGCATCCAAATCCAAAATTTATTGTTTTTGTAATAGATAGCAACATGTCACAAGAATCACTACAATATGCCCTAAACATTGTTAAAGAGATAAGTTTTTCTATGCAAAACACTGATATGTTTGCTTTGAAAATAACAAATACAACAGAAACTTACAAATTTGAAGATGCTTGTAGTACTGACGGAATGTCTGACATCGGAAATGCAACTGACAATAATAAACTTCTGCTTAGAGAGTATTTATCAGCCGTAGATATATCTGATGTAAATATTTCTCCTTTATTTATTAATAAAGAATTGAATGCTAAATTGTACCAATCAAGGGTGCCCAACCAAAAACTGGTAATATTTTTAACAGACACAAAGGTTGTGAAAAATGATACATGGATTAAAATATTTCCGAATGTTACCGAAGAGAATGTTATTTTTGCTATCGGGATGATAAACCAAGGAGAACGAAGAAATAATTCATTAGGAATAATGCATTTTGACAAATGGCATAACCATTCAAGCAATCATTCAGTTATGAAAATCCATATTAACAATAGTGGAGTTGTTGGACAAGTGGCTTCATCATTTATATCATTACTACCACAAAAATATATTAAAAATACAATCAAAATTGAAGGGCCAATGTGGGAAGCAATAGAAAGGGACTTCATGATTTCACTTCTATACCCTACAACAAGTGGAGTTCTTGGGTTAGATCTGTATTGGTCTGATCTCGCAGAAGATATAATTTATTTTAAAGGTAAAAATCACAAAAAAAGAGCTTTTGTAATGGATTTTAATGGTAAGGTACTTATGCATAGTTATTATCCAAGACCTGAGTCTGCTCCTGACAAAATTAAATTTACAAATATAGACACTGTAGAAGCATATGACTTCATTCAAGATGTTAAACTGGCCATGCTCACCAATAGTTCTGGCAAACTAGTTACATCTGAAACCAATAGCACAACATCAATATCATATTTATGGAAATGGGTTGATAAATTGTACATAGTCTGTATTGTGTCTGAAGAAAGTGAACAAATTTATAATAAGACAAATCTTTTTTTTACTAATAATGCAAACAAGGAAATATTGTTTCATAGACTTGATTTATTTCCACCAAAGACTGGGTCTATGTGCCGGTATTTTAAACAAATTGCTACTATAGATCAGGGTACTGTATATCTGAGTCCTTCCAGTTTCCAGTCTCCATTTACTTATTTATATGATATGACAGATGGCCAAGAAGCTGTCACATACATGCAGAATTATTTGGCTTATTTGAAAAGTGTTGCTCATGGTCTTCTGTCCAATCCAGGACTTAAAAATGAAATTCAACAGGATGTGGGTTTTCTGAACTCAATATTATCATTTTTCAAGAGGCAGCATTTACATGGCAGTTACGCAAAATATATTATTCGAAGGTACGCGGCAACAGAAAGTGGAGTTCTTGTAATGTTCCCTGGAACTGTTCTAGAATATGACTATGAACCAGTAAGACGTCCATGGTTTACATACGCCTTGGAAAATCCAGATAAAATAATCTTAACCCCACCAAACCTTGATGTTGGAGGTGCTGGATATATAGTGTCGATATCCTACGCCGTTAAAAGTCCTTTTTATCCTACTATGGTAGTTTCGATGGATGTGACAATGGGTTTTCTGTATAAACTTCTTATAGACAACCTACCTAATTGTGCTTTACCTTCTGTGAAATGCTTTATTATGAATGACAAAGGGTATCTTGTCTCCCATCCTGGCTTGATGGATCCTAATAGCTCTGGTCCAATTGAGCAGCAGCACATCACGCACAAAGAGTCCATGATAGCCATTGATATATTAAATCATAAAGGCTTTGTAACCAAACGGCTTTGTAACAATTTTTATGACAAAACTGTTCAAAGGTTTTACGAATTCAACACGTCTTTACCAAATGTTCTATCTAACATCGTTTCTGGCGATCATTGCGTCCACTATTATATTGCTGCTATTCCTGGAACAAACGCATTCGTTGGCCTTGTTAATGCATCCTGTAGTGCAGGAGCATTCTGCCCCTGTAGCATGGTAGATCGTCTCTGTCTTAACTGCAATCGCATGGAACAAACTGAATGTGAATGTCCCTGTGAATGCAGTTCAGAACAATACGAATGCCCCAATTCAAACTTAACACGACTCAATCAAGATATTCCGCTGTGTGGTATGATGCCTGAAAATAATAATCACAAATCACATTACTTCCATAATTTTGCAGAAAATTTAAAGTCGTGTTTTGATTTCCAGTGCGAAACCTATGTTACATACTCTTCTTGTTTAGGTGTTTTAGGATGTGAGTGGTGTCAAATTGATACAGACAGCAGGACACCTCTAGGAGCTCCTTTTTGTACTTCTCAGTCTACTTGTTTCAATGGCATTTTAGGTGCCGTTACTCCTTACGGTGAAGGGACATTCGGTCATTTAAATAGAGACGCTTTTGTCAGTTATTCTGCTATAGGTCCTATTGCTGGTTGCATCGTTACGGTTAGTTTAATCGTCGCAGTAGCTGTATACTGCTATAGACAAAATGTTACAACTGCTAGTTGCCATAATCTTTACGTGGATGGTCCTGCAGAAACGTGGCATGATGCCGACGTTCAAATGAGTCACCTCCAGTCGGATGAAGCTCACGATCAGTCGGGCCAAGATAAACTATTACCGGCTATGGAGATTGAAGCTCCAATATCACCTTACCGGGTAGTCACAGGTTATAGGCGTGCTCATACAGCAGGTGGATCGGATCATGGGTATTCCACCATGACTCCACACGAAGACTCAGAGGCTACAGGTTTCTCTGTAAACGATCCTACGTTATTATCCGATGATACAAAATCAGACGTCAGCTGTCCATTGCCAGCTAAAATCAAACCCAGATTAAAACCCATAGATCCTTCAGTTACCAATCTTCCATATGGTAAAAATAGCATAATCGCTCCTGTTACTGTTCATAGGCATATGGAGGCCTCGTAATTATCGTAACTGAACGCACAAACTCATACCTACACATTTTAATTTCAACTAATTTTATCCTCAATTAATCTACCTCTTTTGTATAAAGATTGCAGCCCAAAAAAATCTGCTACGCCGCCCTTTACAAATTTTTAAGAAAATATAATTTAACTTTATGTGCTAGCTACAATTCGAACATAGGTATAATAAAAACAAGGTAAAGGACATGATTACCTCAAATTTGTAATATAGTTTTAAAAATACAGTTTTAAAAATACTTGCCGACAAATGTAAATTACTGATGATGGTATCGTTTGGTACTTAAATAGCTTAGATAGATGTGATAAGTTAAATATGTAATGAGATGTATAAAATAAACTTTAGGTGTACCTTCTTGATTCTGACTTACCTTAATAGTTTAAGTACCTACAGTAATGTGAGTTGTGTAAAATGCTTTAGTATTTTCGTAACGGTTGCTTTAGAAACTTATATTTAAACCCTGGTGCTTTAAGTTGTGCTGTAACATAGTGGACCTATCAAACGGACATTAATTTTGTTGTTTTATTAATTGTATAAATATATAATCACTCTAACCTTATGACGTTTCTGTTTTGAATATTCATAATAAGTTTTGTATTTTAATGAATAATTTATTTACTTATAACTGATTGAATTAATTATAACAGGAAACAAGAATGAACACAATATTAGGTACATACCTATGTGGGTACTATAATTATAAGTAATAAACTTTAACTTATGTAGACTTAAGATTTTACCTATTATTTTTATAATAAATGTGCCAGTGCCTGTTATTTTAAGGATAAACTTTTGTATGGTCAGATCCACTGATAATGAGATAAACTTTTCAACTGAAGAATATTCAGGATCTCCTGCAGTGGAGTCTTATGTTAAGACTGATTTGGATGTTGCATTTAAGTGACAAATTTATTAAATTTTCTTTTGATAATTGTTGTGTTTATTACTTATTATTGTAGATAAGACAAACCTTCTACCTCTTGTTGACAAAAAATAGTCTATTTAAGCTTTAAATTATATTTGACCAGTATGTTCCCGGGACTTCGTCTGCGATATGTGATTTTTCCGTGGGAATATTTTCATACAGTCAGCATCAAATAGTTCAATGCATCCACTGTAGCCAAATATTATAAAATACCCAGATTCTAAACTTTCATCGAATCAACCAGTGTCATCACATTCATCAGAACATTCACGTCGCTCTAATTCATCGTAACGATTACTGATTTTTCTATAGGTACAAATTTAAATGAATTAATTACCTAAAAGATGATGAAAATCAAATTAAGAACCATTACGTACTTTAGGAGGAGTAAGCGGACAAATATACAAACAGACAGAATTAGTGACTTGGATTTATACTATGTAATGATGTGCCGAATTTCGCAAGCCAAAGGAGCGCAATCATAAATAAAGTTAAGTACACCTCCGCCTATATAGGTACCTATAGGTTCTCGATAAATTAACTCAATCAATATTGTCTTTCTAGCATCTTCAGTCATTAGACATAAATTCGTTGGCTCCCCATTAGGTATATCACATTGTGTGTTTTAAAATTATTTTCATAATTTAGTGTAATAAAAAAAATAAAACCCAATCAACTCCACCTAGGTATTTATTGCTCATCATCAAATCGTATATGCGTGTGCGTGGGCTGCGGCGAGGCCGGCGCGTGGGCCGCGGCCGCCACGACCGCGTCGTGCCGCGACAGGATGCGGCAGCGGCCGCGCGGGCGCCGGCCGGACCGCGCCGCCTCCGCGCGCGCCCACTGCTCCTCCTCGGCCGCGCCGCGCAGGATGGACGTCGCGTTGTGGGAGCTGGCTACGTACTGGAAACAATACGGACGGGTTTATAAGGATCTTTTCATCTTTATAGAAAAATAGCAACTTCTTTTTTAATAAAAAAAAAGGCTAGTGGATCTTACCTCTTTCGCTGATTTTGCTTCATCAAATCGTATAATCACTTCTGTTTGACCTTCTTTGACATCAACATGAAGAGCATGTACGTTGCTTCTTATCTAAAATGAAAGAGACAGAGAATTAGTGCTAATTGCCTAAAAAAATATTAATTTTATAATTAAATTTTCACAGAAAAATAACACAAAATGAACAAACTGGGTACATGACTTTAAGCAACTTGACTGACATTATCGTTAACATACTCTAAAGGATTCTGGTTGTTAAGAAGCTTAAATGAAAATTCAATTAAGTGAGCAACTTAAATAAAAATGACTTACAGTTCGTTTAGTTTGCCTGACGTCAAGGCATGGTTCTGGTAAAATCTCCTTCACAAAGACACCAGGAATTTTCTCTAAAATTGCAGTATTCTTGTCCTTAGTTCCTTCATGGGAAACTGTAAATTTAGATAAACAGTCAAATTAAATAGAATTAGTTCCTACTTTATTCTATTTAGCACCAATTAATTATTAACCTGGTTCAGCTTCAGCAGATGGTACAGCAGGTGGTGGAATCTCAGAATAAGTATATTTAGTATTCTGAACTTTATTTTTCATATCCTTCATAAACTTCCTTTGTAAATTTAAATACTTGTTTCTAAGCGCTTTCCATTCTGATTTAGGTAGTATTTGCAAACCCCACAATGCCCCTTTCGGTGCTTCATTAGAGTTCAAACCATTTTTCGCCTTGCTCCTTTCCTTGGCACTTCTTTTGCGAGACTTTTTTTTCTTGGGAACATTTGAATCTGTTTTATGTTCTTCCTGACCTGACATTTCATCTTTTGATTCGCCCTCTGTTGTTTGCTCATCCTGTAAATTAATCAGGTACTATTTAGATTTCATAACAAAAACAATGTCTTAAAATTAAATTATTTAATTTAATTTCAATTTCTTTGAGTGTTGCAACTTAAACTTACATTATTAAGTGGTGATTCTTCATCATTGTCAGCTTCATCATGTTTGGCATCTGTGTCCTGAAGCACTTTCTTATCCTTCTTTTTTGCTTTTTTCTTGGGTGGCTCACAATTGTCATCTATCTCATGCTTTTGATCAATGTTGTCTTGTGTATTATCCAGAGTGAACATTTTGATTGATGTAAGCTCTTCAGGCGGTGTTAGGGTAGGCAACTTACAACCCATTATAGTAAATTCATTTAAACATTTCTGGGCTTCCTCAGGCTTGCTAAATTCTATGAACCCAAAGCCCTGCAACATGTATTTGATAAGCAAAAAAAAATTACACTGTCAATCTTATGTGATATACACAACTGATATTTGTACAAATATAGGTTATAAATGTGTGAAATAAAACTATTTAGTTCCTTACCTTGATTTTCTGTGAGTTTTTAAACTTGGGAAGCGAAATGTATGCAATTTTACCATAATCTGAAAAAACTTTATGAAGCCATTCACGGCTTGCCGTGACAGGTATAGATTCAACATAAATAGTTCGAGCGTCAGCATCATATGACAATAAAGGGGTTTTTCTCCTTATCTGCAATTACATTTTTTATTATTAAACTTAAATTATAATATTAGTGAGAATAGTTTAATTAACAGGTATTTTAAAGACTTTATAAATAACTATTAACTTACTTTCAACTGGTCCTCCGATATCTCTAAAATTGTTGAATTTTTCATAGCTTTCGCTATATCATTAATTTCTTGAGTCATAGAACGTATTTTGTTGAACTTTAAAAATTCCTCAATGGGTACATAAGGGTCGTTCTTAACAAGTTCCCCAAGAAAACGGTCTTTGGTCAAGTTAGCATCGCTGAAGTAAAATTCCATTTGTTTAAGAATATTTTCATAAAGAAGTTTCTTTCTATGTCTTACACGCTTTCGTGAGTTGTTATCTGCTTTCATTTCCATTTCAGTTGAGCACATTTTGTAACTATAGGCAAAAAACAATTCAATTGCAGACAAATAAACACGGTATCAATCAACAAACAAAATTCGCTCGAATCGCAAATTATTGTGTTGTCAGTTGTCATTGTCACTTTGAATTTGACAGCAACAGCATTAGCCAATGACTAATGCTGTCTATATGAAATTGCGAGTCAAATAAACAAAGCTTCTGACTACCGCCCAGTCCCAATATACGATCTCAATCCATTTTTAGCCATCTAATATTGACAATCTGATCCTAATTTTCTTAAATCTGTTTCAATAAACGATCTACAGATTGTGATACAAAACCTCACACTCCTCGCTTCGCTTGTCATCGTACCTATTATTTTAGTAAAAGATCATACAGCATATACCCAAGCTGAAGAGTTTGTTTGTTTGTTTGAACGCGCTAATCTCAGGAACTACTGGTTCGAATTTAAACATTATTTTCGTGTTGGATAGACCATTTATCGAGGCAGGCTTTAGGCTATATAACATCACGCTGCAACTATTAGGAGCGAAGAAATAATGAAAAAAAAAAACGGGGAAAATTATTCATCTTTGAGGGCTTCCGTTGCGTGCGCTGCGAAAACGGTTCTAGAAACCAAAAATATAGGTATGTATGAAATAATTAAGGGAACTTTTTACCGCGGGAAAACTTCGCATTCCCACGGGAAACCGACTTCTACGCAAACGGAGTCGCGAGCGACCACTAGTAAATTATAACTTTAATAATTTGGTCGACCTATAATATGGCAAATAAAATTAGGTTTTTCTATAGTTATGACAAAATAATGCTTTGAAATTAGGGATTTTGTTAGGGCTGAAGCGGATAGTGATTCGGCCGGCTACCGGATATTCGGCCGTTTATCGCATTACAATTTGATTAAAGTACTAAGTACTAACACTAAGTAAATTTTCATTAATTAACTTTTTAACAAACAATAATAATTTCTGTCACTATTTTAATTTAATGAACGGTGTCCGTCCATAACCTATTGTTGTATCATTTTTATTTCATACAAGTGGCCGCCCGCGACTCCATTCGCCTGGAAGTCGGTTTCCCGTGGGAATGAGAAGTTTTCTCGCGGTAAAAAGTACATCACATCACTTGTAAAAAATAATTTATGAACTTGTCTTATGCATAAACCTTTTGGACCTTTAGTGGAACGCACCCTTAGTAGCTTAGTTGTCATAGTCTATATTTTGATTGGTTGGTCTGTGGCGCGTTGTGCATTGATTGGTTGCTTAGGTTGCTGTGTTCTGTCAGTGTTGCCGTTTGTATATTTTGAATACCAAAGACTAAAACAAACTAGATAGAGTGATAAAGTCTATAGAAGTGGTAGAAATTGTGTCATTTTTTTCTTGTCTGTCTTGTGCTCTTGTCGAGCGGGTCGCGTCGCTCGCACAGTTCTATTGAGCGAAATTATGTGACGAATTTATTTTATCGAGCACCTACGATTATCGCGAGAGTACTCTACAGTAATGTTCTCTTAAAATCAGTGCGCCATTTATATGTATTCTTTATTTGGGGTGCCTCTGATTATAGTGTTCAGTGTTTTGTGATAAGTTTTTTGGTTTGGTTCATCAATCCCTGAGAACTAAATAGAAAATCATGATAGAAATCTGCGAGAGTGTTGTTACTATTTAATATATTTTAGTAATCATTCATAATGGGCACAAATCCAAGATCTTCTAAGCTTACCCTGAAACCAATTGAGGTGCCACAGGCTTTGCAAGAAGGAGAGAAGTTTTTAAAATGGGATGAGGTGATACAATCAACAATTGTTTTTATCTGAACTATTGGTATGGTTTTCTGACTAAAATTGTAATTTTAGGACTCTGGTACTGGCACACCAGTCACTCTTCGAGTAGACCCTAAAGGATATTTCATTTATTGGACAGATCAAAATATGGAAGTAGATCTGCTTGACATTGCAACTATACGGGATGTGAGAACTGGAATTTATGCTAAGGTTCCTAAGGTAAGGAAAATACTACTTCTAATTAATTTTAATGTTTAGGCTTATAAACACACAAAAATGTAATTATTTGCTGCAAAGGAAATGCCAAAATTGAATCTCTTTTTATGTTTCTTAATTTTTTTTAAGTTAGACTTTCTTAAGTAATTTTCAAATTTCCTTGTTGGAATATATTTTTTTCTTACATAGTTGATAGCATGTTATACATAATAGTAATACTATTTAAATATTAATAATAATAGGTATTTTGGGTGCCGGACAATTCATAACAGGCAGGTTTTCAAAATTATAAAAAACAACAAAGCAAGAAAAGTTTTATACTATTTTAATACTACCTCCAATTAATTTAAAAATAATGACAGGTAATTTATTACTCTCTTTGGTATATATTTATTAAAAAAGTTACCTTACACTATTAAGGTAAATTTTTGAATTCTATTAATTAATAGATAGTTGTATGGTAATTATTGCTGAAGCTCAGATAAAATTCTGACCTTAATAAAGTTACATGAAAACAATGTTAAATTTTCTAACATGAGAGCTAAATACAATATGCAGAATCTGAAATTTTGAATTCCAATAGACACAAATAGATTGCTGTCAAATTTCAAGCTGTATCATAATAGATAGATTAACTTAACAAATCTTAAAACTTATTGAGGATTATTCATACCAACTTTAGGTTGTA
Organism: Emmelina monodactyla; assembly: GCA_916618145.1. NCBI lineage: Eukaryota > Metazoa > Arthropoda > Insecta > Lepidoptera > Pterophoridae > Emmelina > Emmelina monodactyla. The sequence continues at coordinate 4,552,213 of OU745300.1, forward strand.
TAAGAGTAGATTGCAGTAGTGTACAGTTATTTTGGTTATGTGATCGGTTTTTTTATTTATCTTTGAAGCAGACACTTATTAACTGCCCATTTACCCCTATTTACCTGTATTATTTATTTCCTTGGGGTGAGATCATTTAAGCTTGAGGACCAGCAAGGAATCTTGAAAACAACTAATTGATTGATGTGGAATAGAAAAGATTTTAGTATATTAGATGTTTAGGGCAGACATTATAATGTTCTAAGGAATATGTATTTATTAATGTTTCCAATATTGGTTGATTGAATACCAAAAAATGCTTTCAGTGTAGGCATACAACAACTATTGAGGAAAACCTTTACCTTAAAATACTATAAGATATTGGCATAATGATTATGGCTTTGTTGCAAATAAATATATTCCCTTTGTAAGATTATACAAAGGGAATATATTTATTGCACAGACAGACATAGGGCATGGAAGAAAGTTGAATGCTATTTTATGTTTTTACGGAACCTTAGGAAAGAACGAAAACACTCGTATTATTTAGATACATTGTTGCGTTGCATTCAGATACAAGGTATTTAATTTAAACATGATTTTTACGCATTAATAATGAGGTCATGAAATAGAAACAATTTTTTTTCTGTGAATTTGTAATGAAATGTTACGATTACACAACAATAATAATAAATGTAATAGTTACCATCGTAAAGTAGTCGCCATAGTATCACTTAGAAATTGGATAAAAGCAGCTCGATTATGCTATCAAAACAGTATGTCCAAATATTTTATAGGCTTTTTTTAAATCGATTGAAAGCAATGCTACATTATGCCAAAATACGAATCAAATCCATAGTAATACAATTATTTTTAAATAGGTATTTGTTTTTGTTAAAGGACCCATAATACATAGTTTCAATTAGCATTGTGTATAAAATTATCTCTAACGATCCAAAAGATATAATATATTGCCATACGAACATCGTTGTCTTCTAATAAAATCACCTACCATTTAGTTTAATTGATAAATTGTGATTAATTGAGCTTGTTATATTTTTAACAAGAACGTAACACCAAAATTAAATTGCAGCGGGTCAATTAGAGAGCTTCTTGTCAAAATGCGGTTTGCTAACAAATTGACGAATGTGAATTAAGGTCTCTACCCATTTCAACGTATCATTTCATAATCGTGCTAGGAACATATCGGTCACGGAAAGCAACAAGATACGCTTTACTATGTTCACTGAATCGCTCCTATGATGCCTGTATGCACCCTGTATATTTCAGAAGGCAATCTTACTGAAGTATAGCGTTTTTTTCAATAGTAGGTACAATAAGGCATGGTTATGAAACTCTTATCCAACGGTAGTTTTTTCGGTACATATTGCCGCCAGCGATTAACATTAGTACGCACGCGCCATGTCTATTGTGATTCAGTATCAAACAATTTAAGTTTTTTTATCTGACACGTTCCTAACACAAGCAAGGAATGATGCGGTGAAATGGACAGAGACCTCTATCCTATGCGACGACTTCTATCTATCTAAATAGTCTATCGAATATTTCGGTATACTACAAGAGTTCGAAAATTCTATAGCAAAATAAATAAAAATTAGTTTTCAAGTAAAATAAGGTAACATATAGAAATACCAGCCTTCCGTCCGTTACACTTGGAAATAAAAAAAGTTATTAATTTAATAAATGTAGTATTTGTCACTGCCTGATAACAATCATAACGAATTTTAACATCCTAATGAGTGGATTTCGTAACTGACAGAGATTAATGTTTTTGACAATCAGTTGTTTTAAAGTGATTTTGATAATTTAATACAAAGCCCATCGATGGTACGCATTCCAAGTAACGACTCTCTAAGCTAAACGATGAATATCGCTACCACTCACTCAATCATTACATAGTTATAAATCCAAGTCGCTAATTGTGTCTGTTTGTAGTTGGTCCGCTAACTCTTCCTAAACCACTTAACGGATTTAAATATGGGTTTCGCTATCTTTTAGGTATTTTTTTCGCTTAAGTTTATAAATTAAGAACATTTACTAAAAGTTATTTTAAATTAGCCAAAATTCGTTATACGGTTAACAAGTGGGCCAAAATTACACCATAGCGAAGCGTGGACGGGTCGCAAGTGATAGAGTGAGATAGAGAAAGAAAATCATTTTAGCCCTGTTTAAAATATATGCGCAAAAAGGCTTAGATAGCGTTTTCAAAATCGGGGCCATTATGAGACTTATATACCTAGAAGTATGTTTAACGTTTGAGTTTTAGTAGTCTATGTTATTCCTGAACTGATGAGGATATATAGTCATCATAAGAAATATCATTCGACAATCAAGATTTTCATCGTTACAGCGTCAATACTGTTCTGACTGTCGAAGGGACTTGGATGTATTTTATTATTGTTTCAATGATATCTAATACATTATCGTGTTTCGTTCGTGTAATGGAACCATTAGGGAGGCATTACTAGTTTATTGCATTGTATAACACCCTATATACCGTCTCCTGAGGTCGCAAAGGGAGTGGCAGGCCTCGAACAAGATTCAATTATAGCTCTTACGGAAAGCTGTATATTTTCAAAATTTAATTACAAAGATGCTAACAACATTTGATTTACCTAGCACGTACCAAATCAAAGTAGTAATATTATATGGTCTAACAAAATTGTATGTTTACAGTTGCTAATGATTATAAAATAGATTTAGCTGCCAAAATCATCGCATTAATACATCTACACCGCAATCACGGAATTGCCATAATTTCGGTCGTGGCTTGGGATTCGATCTCGATTACGTGTGTCTAATTTGCGCTGAGACTTAGTGTTGAGTTGAAGGTTAACACGAAAAGTTTTTGATGTTATCAACTTAAACACGTAACATGAGTAACATTTTCAATATGAGCCTTATAAACATAGATTTTTGTTATAGTCGATTGTTTTTATATTTTACGTTGATATTAAAATCGACTAATTTACGTTATAACCTTTAATGATTTGTAATAATGACTAGGTAGGTATCTTAATTCTATTGATCGCAAAGGTCGTCGCTGAAGGCCTTTCGTAAATAGTTTCACGCAAGACCGTAGCTCGCGAAAAGGCTTATCTGATATAAAGGGCTAGTGGTCAAGTCCCGAACTGATAGTTACATCAGAGCAAAGGTAGGGATCGTATTTTTTATGATTGCTACAATGATACGAAGCTAAGGGTTTCATGGTAGGGATTTCGGAAATGATGGACAGACTTTACCTGTATTGCAATCAATAATGGTATTGGATTTCCTTTACGGGTTCTGCGTAATAAAGGGTCGCTAATAATAAGTGACTTTAAATATTAGCTTAGTTAGGTACTTTTCTCTTTATATAATTTCTGTAGATGATAACTACCACATTTTGATACTTACATTATTAAATTGATATCAACCTCAAATTAATTATATTTAGTTTAATAAAGTGGTTAAGTTATCACTTGATTGTGAATTGTGGTTGTGACGCGTTGGTTATTATATACCTACTCTCGGATCTGCATAATAATCTCATAAACAATTTAATCAACATTATAAAAAATTAAGCATTCATGTTATTATGACATATTTTTTTTCGACTTTTGTTCTGATATTCTGCTCGTTTGGCTTAAAATGTAAGGTAGGGTAGGTACTCAGGTTGAAAAGTTTTCCAGTAACACCAACTTTTGAACCCAATTAAATATGAGGATTGGTGAAAAAGTTTTTATAAAAGCTATTTCCTCTATATTTATTATTATAAATGCGGATGCATCTCAGCTGGAAAATAGGAAGAAATTGCAGAAAAATATTGATGTTCCCAAAACTAAACCGAAGAAAATGCGGAAATAAGTTACGAAGGTTTTGGAAGATTTAAAACAAGTATACTTTTGAAAATATTGACGTAAATCCAAACAAATATATTAGAAAGAGACAATTTAAAAAATAACAGCAATTTTGTTATAAAATATAAAAAATATATTTCTTTTGTAATATTTCTCGTGATAGCTCTAAAATATTCAAAACTTAGTAAGCTCTAAGAAAACATATTTATTTTGTAATTCATAGGTATTTATAGTGATAGACAAAAATTGACAAAATTTTCAGAATTTAGTATTCTTGAGATTTTCTTTCGTAGTCTGTTTAGGTTCGTATTTCGATGTGTATATATAGGTTGAAGTCTCGCGGCATGCCATTACCGTCTGACTCCAATAGCTGAACCAATTGTTTTTGAATTACTTCACCTTGGCTTATACGAAATACCGAACTTCAAATCCAGAAATTCCTTATAAGTTACTTATTTACCAAAGCAATATAAATAAATAAACGTTGTCGTTCGTTTCGTTTAGCTAGATCAAAGATTAATGTATTCACGACGAATCTAAAAAGGTTTCCAAAACGAAGGTGGATCTTTTTAATAAATTATTGGCCGTTGACAGCCCCGCTGGATGACGCTCGGTATTGATTCCCGGTCATACTCTAATTTTAGAAAAATCTAGCCCGATTGCATATTAAAGCGGTCGCCTGTGGCACATATTTTTATGTAAAGTATTTATAAAGACTGACACACATCTTTGTTCATGTTATACGCTGCTCAATGTAACTACCGTACGTAAAGTTAATCATTTTATACTCAAACATCGCATAGTTAGTGGCCTTAAAGGCTATGTTTTATTATTACCTACCTTCGACATAGAGAACTGTGTTATTCAAATTTTATTACAGTCAACGTCGCTTAAACTTGGTAGTGAATTTATTCGTTAAAATAACCGAAGAAAAATAAAATGAACTTAAGAGGTTCTTCCTTGATACATTATTGTTACTGAGAAATACATGTCATTGCTGTCACTGAGAGATTTATTCCTTCTATTGTTTTTAAGTTAATTACCTAGTGTTATCTTTGTCCTCAAAGCTTATAAGTAAGTTTTAACTTAAACATAATGTTTCTTTAATAGTACCTATTTAGGCCTGATGAGGTTTAACTAAGTGTTCACGAAGATAGAATTCAGAAGTCTCTTACATTTTGTGTTACCTCAATCCTTGTAACTATTGAAAAGCCTATTAAGCTTGCTCTGGCAATTTAGACAGACTGCACAGTGCAGTTAATCTCCTGCATACTAACATTTAGTTTCCGCTGTATAGTCTAATTCCACGTAGTTATGCAGGTAGATTGTTAGGCACAAAATAGGATTACACTAATATCCTGATGCTGATTTGTCGCCTTATGTAAGCCGTTTAATCAACCAGGCAAGTACTGTAAAAGGACAGATGAAAATTTAATGGACTTAGTTGCGTACTTACATGCCCTTTCAACCGAAATTTATTTCGACTCGAACGATACTCGTGTCAGCAAAAATAAAATTGGATTGCCTAACAGATATAGCGTTTAGATTTAAGGACGTTATGAGAATTTATATATTCAAACCGCAACCCATGTAAATGCGTGTTTTATAAAACACCTATATATTTTGGACAAAATTATAAAATAAGTGTAAGTTATGTTCTGTGTTATTTAATTAAGTTTATAATTTTCCTGTTGCTATCGATCGCTTTGTAAATAATAAATGGAAAAGTGAAAAGCTGTTTATATCGATATCATAATTTATTTCATAATGTTCTAGCGTTATTTTTTGATTTTGTTGTACCTATTATAGGTTATATCTTAATATATATATTCGTGTCACGTTGTTTGTCCGCGGTGAATCTCAAACTACTTAACCGATTTAAATCAAATTTGCACACCGTGTGCAGTTTAAACTTGAAGGATAGGGTAGCGTATATCTCAATTATTCAAATTATTAATTATTTATAGTCGCAATATTTTATTTGATTGCAAAATTTAATAAAGCAAAAACCTTAACCACAGCAACGCGTAGCCGGATCTGCTTGTAAGAATATAAACATTTGTTTTGTTACAGGATGCGAAGATTCGGAACGTTGTCTCGATAGGCTTGCACGGCTCTCTGGAGGAAAAGACTGTCACGGTGTGCTACGGAGCTGACTTCGTTAACGTTATGTTTATCAACTTCTGCTGCACTAGGAAAGAGATTGCAAAGGTAAGGATCACTTTAAATATTATAACCAAAATGCGGCTAGGACACTTGTAAAATTTGCTATTGTATAATTATGATTTAGAACAAATAGTTATTCGTATATAGACCACGGAAAACTATGTAACCGACTCTTAAGACTGGGTGTTCGATTCTTGGTTTTTTCAAAGGACTAGCTTTGTTAGTAGGTACACAAAAAAAAAACAACGTAGATTATAATGTAATCGTATTTCTGTAGGTATGCGTAACCACTCACTATATTTTATTATAAAACAAGCGCTCATAGTCTGTGCTGGGTATATCATAACATCGAATTCAATATAAAGCTCGGTAAATTCCGTTAAAATGATATTTAATTGCTTGCATAGCTTTCATATTGAACCGTACGGTCGACCGCCTATCGCTGACGTTCAAATATATGTAATAATGCCTACGTTTATAAAACACATATAAAATGTTCACACTGTTGAAGCTTGCCGGAATGTTGGTTTATAAATAATGCGGCTAGAAATGTCTGTCATTTGACGTAAATCTGATGTATTCAAGTTTTAAAATACGACTGCATTTATAATTGTTATAATAACTGGACTTTGTTCTTCGAATTTTATACCTTTTCGCTAGTAAATTCTAATCAGTTTTCACGTTTCATTTTGTTTAAGTGGTAAAAATGCTTTTGTTTTTAAAGTTTCCGTTAGGTATTCGAAAACGTACCTGCCATAAATAGTTTTGTATGAAAGCTGTCCATAGTTTTATGTTTCCGATATTCCTTGTAAAAGTATTCGAATTCCGCGATACAGAATATTGAGTTTGCGATGCAATATTGGCTCGTTGTATGAAGCTTCAAAGACTTATGTAAACGCCAGCTCAGCTAAAGGTAGAATTGACTTTTAGTGTGACGGGCAAGGTAACAAGTTTCATACGAAGTTTGTTTATAACCAACTTCTGTTTGTAGATGTGGACTGACGAATTGTTTGCGCTAGCATACAACATGAATCAACTGAATAACCCCACCATCAACTTTCTGGAAAAACTACACACAAAAATATGCCTCAAATCGGACAAATCAGGGAAAATCCTCGTGAAAAAGTAAGTAATATGGTTTTGTAATATAATAATATTTAATGAATATAAAAAAAACAACCGAAACTCTTCAAAACAAGTATAAAATAACAAGAGGATAAAGTTTCAACGGGTTAAATATTGAGTAAAATTTGTTTTAAGGACGCTTTTAATTAAGAGTTATTATTTCAAAAAAGGTTATTATCTATTTTTTTACATTCATATATTTACTTTTTAATTGTATATTTATTCGTATAAGATTTATAGGTAGTAACCGAAATTGTATTTAATTATTATTATTTTAAGTAACTTAATGTTTTTTTTTAATTACCTACACAATATTATGACCTAATTATATATTCATGTCTAAGGCTTACATGTAGTTTCCAAAATTTTATTTAATAATGACATAAAATATTTTTCAATGTTACATTATCGCAAAATTATGACTATTTTATCTGTAGTTTTCGCGATAAACTTTTTTTATCGCCATTTCGCAACCGCTAATTATTTTTAATTCTAACGTTGTTCAGTTTTTTTTCAATTAAACTCTTCTAGTTTTTTACTTAATACCAAAATGCACAATATGTTAAATCTTGTTATTAATCAAATTTAGGAATTAGCTAGTTGTAATATTTAATGTTTAAGAAACGTCCATCCACCATTACGAACTTGTTATATAAGTAGAATTATAGGATTACAAGCTGACACGGTTGTTATATTGTTGTTACATGCACCGTAATTAAACCCTGTATCTGAAATCAATTACGAATTGGGTTTACCACTGAGAATCAAGCTACATAGCTTTAAAGTAGGTATAAAGCAGTTTCGTTTAGTTACTAATTGTACAAATTTGAGCTTCCATATAACATTTCGCGTTCCCCAATTATTGAGATTGTACTGTTTTGATTTACGAAATATGATAATAAACTTTCAAAAAGTTCTCTTTTTATCGATATAATTAAGGGATAATGACCTTTTTTTCATTCTACGAAATTCTTTTGGTTTAATTCTACGAAACTTTTAATTTTGTTTTATAATTATTTTTTATTCTGGATTGTGCGTTTTTAAATTTTAAAAGAGTAATATTTATTTCTTAACCCAATAAATATCACTTGTAAAATATAAAAATTGTGTTTTCCATAGCATCGTGCGGCTATTTGCCCAAAATAAAGAAGATAAAAAGCGAGTCGAGAAAGCTCTTAGTGAATCAGGGTTGCCAACCGGCAAAACAGACACTATCTGCCAATCTAAGTTTCAATTTGAAGACTTCTTCGCCTTCTACAAAGTACTTACACAGAGAACCGAAGTGCTGGATATATTCAACAGTCTGTAAGTATGAAATCATTTTTATTATTGTGTTTATTTGAATGTGGATATTTCAACAGTTTTTTTTAATTAGTCATTAATATAAACTTTTAAACAGGTTTTATAAATCTTAATATTTTATCTCCAGCATTTTCAAAATCTTGTACAACATCCAATAGTAGGAAGAGATTCCAGACAATGCATAAATTTTTTTCGTGAATCAAATATCTGACCTATGTAGTTAATGGGTCATAACGCCACCGCTGTACAATTTTACTATCCACCTGTTACTGGAAGCGGATTTTTCATGATAGTCCTAGTTTTAGTGCTCGATGGCATACCGACTATTAAAATATTACTAGTATTTTAAACGCAGCTCAGCTAATGTTTTTTTTTATTCCACGTTTTTAACCCCTTTGGGAATTAAACTTCAATAAATGTTTTATATCAAAATTGGTTGTACAAGTGACCACAGACAACTTTTTTTTTATAATCAAAAAAGCTTTACTTTAAACATGCTTTATTTATAAACAAGTACGACACTCAACAAGATTTTGTTATAATGGAATTGTTCCCTTTTCTGTTACAACTTAGACACGAGGTTTAAATTCTATTTATTTAGTTTCCTAGCCTTTCCTTTTTAGTCGATAGTCAATTTGCTCCGTGCTTTTAGCACCGACGGCAAGCCCCATCTCTCCGCCACGCAACTTGTGGAGTTCCTTAACGAAGTGCAACGTGACCCGAGATTGAATGAAATCCTGCATCCCTACGCCGACATGCAGAAAGCCAAAGACCTCATCAGGACATACGAATTCAACAAGTACCATCAGCAGAGATCGCAACTCACTTTTGATGGATTTTTAAGGTCCGTTTTATCATGTTATATCGCTGACGTCGCTCGTTTAGTGTTTTTATGCCGTCATTATTAATATTTTACGAACGTCGTAGTGGTCGTTTGATGAAGTTGTTACTATCAAATATCAAAGGAGTTTTACTGGAGGAAAAGTGAATGCTTTTGGGATTTTAAAGAGCTGGCAGTAAAGGCTTTAAACGTTAATTAAAACTGTAGTTGTTTTGTTGCAGATTCCTTATGTCAGAAGACAATCCTATAGTGGCTATAAACAAGTTGGATTTATGCGATGATATGGAACAGCCTATGTCGCATTACTTCATCAACAGTTCTCATAACACGTATCTGACTGGACATCAGATCACGGGCAAGTCTAGTGTTGAGATCTATCGACAGAGCTTGCTGGCCGGCTGCAGGTAGGTCGTGCTAATGTCACTACATAGTATTAAACAAAGTCGCTTTCTCTGTCTCTGTGAATGCTTAAATCTTTAAAACTACGCAACGGATTTAGATGCGGTTTTTTTAATAGATAAAGTGATTCAAGAGGTATATTTACATGTATAATTACATAGTAACTACAGAGAAAGGAGTTTTACTCCGAATTTAACACGTGCGAAGCTGCGCGGGTAAAAGCTAGACTATTATAAGGAAAAAAAATGTTTTTTTAAAGAGATTTTCCTCTTATATATAAGACGATATTGATAGCATTTTGTTTTTATCCTGGCCTAATAAAATAAAGTAATTTCCAGCAAATTATTAAGGTGCGTTGTGTTACCCAATCACTTAGCTATTGAAATACTTATTCAATAGCTTAATTGGAACAATACAATATGCCCTGGCTGTTATAGACAGTTATGTCATTAAGATATAATTAATGAACATTCTATAAACATAGTTAGTGTCGCGGCGGTTACTTAATTGCGCATTTTTTTTCGTTGAAGAGAATGCATTTTTAATGGCCGTGATGATTAATCTATTAGTCATATCGTTATCGACCTATATTACAATAGTAAATATTTGAAAACATCGGCATTAATTGTTTTGGAAGATTTATGAGTCCTAATTCGAAAATAAAGTGTTATTAATTTGTTTTCGAATGTAATCATAAATAACAGTTTTGATGGTAATAACTTTGTTTTTGTAACACAAAAATCCAATTATAGTAACGAATACTTTAATATCCAACAAACGAAATTATTTTTTATGAAAAGTGTATTACACTGTAATATTAAATGATGAAATGGAATGGAATAACAAATGTTTCACTACATTTCTTTAAATTAATAAATCTTTACAGATGCGTTGAGCTTGATTTCTGGAATGGTCGTACTGAAGAACCAGTAATTGTTCACGGTTATACTTTCGTGCCAGAAATAAGTGCTAAAGAAGTGCTGGAAGCAATAGCTGAAAGTGCTTTTAAGACTTCGGATTTCCCGGTTATATTAAGTTTTGAGAATCATTGCAACCCACGCCAGCAGGCAAAGATAGCCAACTATTGTAGAGATATATTCGGTGAAATGCTTCTGGATAAACCATTGGAATCTCATCAGCTGGAACCAGGTAATTACAATAATGAGTAACTATTAGCCTACCTCGTAGCCATAGCCCTATTTAAGCACTTGATTTAAGGTACTTTTTAGCAACTTCAGGTAGCTTTTGCGCATCGTGAGAACGCATCTCTACAGAAATCCTTGATCGATTGCTGTTTTTTTAAAGATTACGTAGGAAATTATTTTTAGAAATAGTTGAAAATTTTGATTAACCCATCGGTCGTAACTTTGATGTCCACCTCTCGTGTTTACGTTGGCCTATAGTCAATACAGTGTGACGGGCGACATTAGGTACATTCTACCGCTACTTCAAGGAAATATATCCACCTACACTATTTAAATCCAATAACGTATAAAAATACAAGAGTAATAGTATAATAATAAAACTGCCGTCAACTCTGATTGTTATTTATGTTTTCAAGGTTTGACATTATTTTTTATGATAATAGAATGGTAATTTATGAAACCACCGAAGAAATTATCTGAATCACCGGTGGTTCTGTCGGAATTCATTAGAGGTGATAACGGATTTTCCCATTACGAAACTTGCGTAAACAAAGCGTGGGTGATGTCTGGGGACTCAATAATATTAACATTTATCCTTATTGCCATTTTCATGATTACAAGGGCGGTGCTTTAATTTATCATTTTTGTATCCGACTGTACCTTAACGGCACGACAGTCTGTTTTCAATAAATTATCGACTATCACTGCGTCAGAGTAATTGTTTGTTTCCACCGTTTATTATTAAAAATTACCTCACAGTTTACAAGATCCGTTTCTTTGAAATCGATTGAAGTAGTTTTTCACTCTGCCGATAGTTGTCGTAAATTATGTTCTCTTTTGGTGCGGAATGGTTTATTGATCATTCGGCTGGAAGTTTGGATTTTTATTTTGTTTATTAATTGGATTTTATTACGGTTTTATCGCATTGGCAGTCGGATTGATTTATAAATGTAGTTTGATGTAACTTTGTGTTTAGGTAACGAGTTGCCGCCGCCTTCGTTGCTTCGTCACAAGATAATTATAAAGAATAAGAAGAAACACCATCATCATCATAAGAACAATGATTCGGGTGCATCGGAGGAAACCGTCTCAGAGCAACCAATGGCTCAGGGCCCAGAAGATATACCACACGAAGGAGTAAGTCTTGATAATTTCATGTCATAAATTTCATTATGGACACTTCATGGGTGTTTTACGACTTAAAAGGTAATAAAAGTAAATTAAAAAATATTATCATTTTCTTTTTTAAAACATAGTATATAGAGGGAAATATTTAATAGCCCTGAGTTGCGGACCTCGGCCAAGCTCCTCAGGGAATAATTTTCCAAAATTGCATTAATACTATCAGTTTTTGCGATGATTTCAAATTAAATAGGGTTTTAATTTAATTTGCAATGTAAATAATCGCACCTGAACCGACATGTGTGAGCGATGATTTCAAGCGGCGAATATGACTTTTCAATCCTTAATTACTTTTTTAAATTGAGTTTTCTGGGTATGCTGTTAGTGAATTTAGTTCCTATTGAGGCTCAGGAATACATGGTTTCAGGCTTCGTTATTTGTTTTTAAATATCAAACTTTTTGTTTTTGCTGTTTTTGTAAAACGGTTTTTAAAAGTAAAGTGCGTTTCTTAATCCGTTCGTTTTGGAATTTTGGAACTAAGCATTACTTAAAGATTGATGCTATTGTGCAAAACTGATCGATACAAAATACAATAAAAAAAAACAATAAATTTCTAAAATAAACTCGCCACATCATTCAATTCACCGCATTTTCGTGTTTAAAATTGATAAATTGTTATCTGGAATAGTTTGTAGGCCACGTTTTATTTATTATCGATGCGTCATGCACCGTCGGGATGTGCGAAGTTGTGTTCCGTATCGCAATCACGAAGAATTTGACAATTAACGAATCAAGCTCTCGATACCAAAACGGAGGTGAACGCTAGAAGCGATCAGAAAGCACCGTCGTATTGATATGTTCATACATGGTAAAGTGAAAAAATAAATAAAGTTTAAAAACATACTCGTTTACGTACGCTAGGGGCGTTGTCTAAATTTCATACAGTTATGTATCTAGGATGACACTACGCCATTCGATAGTTATTCGTGATTGTGATACCGCTTCGACTATCAGCGTCCCTGTTCCTACGCAACTGAGATCGTTTGCGTGATCTCTACCAGTACCAGCGTTTTATTCCTTAACACTAGATCCTTTGCGCGATCCTTATCGTTACCTGCGTTCTCTTTTACCGCTTGGCTCGTTGCGTGACCCGTATCAATACCAGCGTCTTGTTTTAGCAACTGGTCCGCCAGAGTTCCAAGGAGTCGACCGACTCGTCCGACTCGGAGTCGTCCTCGGGGGAAGAGGAGGCGGGGGGGGCGGAGGCGGCGCCGCGCGACGACACCAGAGAAACGCACGCGGCGGCGGAGATATCCGCGCTCGTCAATTATGTGCAGCCGGTGCATTTCAGCTCCTTTGAGAACGCTGAGAGTAAGTATGGTGTTACATACACTAAGCTAAGGTAATTTAGGGCTGATTTTTCAATAGTCAGATAAATGCTAACTGACTGATAAGAGGTATGTTTTCATTGTCACTTCATACATATGTCAAGTATTTATGTTCGATTTTCTGTCAGATACAATTTATCTGACTATTGAAAAACCGGCCCTTAATGTAGTTTGTACACCATCGACAAAAGAAAAAAAATGTATATTAATACGAAACGGGGTTTGAAAACCACAGTTTTTTTTTATTTATTTATTATTTGGCACAGATACTTACACGATTTAAAATGATACATGCAATGGATAAGTACAAAGATTAATGACTTAAATTGTATTGTTTGTAAGATACCACTAAAAAGTTCCAATAGCTGTAGATCGGGATCCGGTAAAAACTACTCTGACCACAAATTATATTAACCGTAAGCCTCAATAAGTAGATATGCATTTGTTTTAAAAATACAGGTTTAGCTGTAGTTTGCTTAGGAATGCCGTATGTTAATTTTTCTAACAATATGACATTAGAATTATCGACTAATATTGACAGCTAAAACAATGTCGTATAGTTTATACTTAAACCTCAGAATGTACTTATCGACCTAATGTGTTAAACAAATATTTAATTATTAACCTGAATTTTAAAACAAAGTTGAACTTTGCAAAATGTTGCAAGTAAATTTTCGAATTGTTTTACCGCTGAGCTTGTAACTCGTTTCAAACTTTTCCTAAACACGAGTCTACACAGGAAGTTTGAGGCAGTACAAAAGCTTATTCGAGTTTTTGAATCATTCTGCTGCCTGTCCTTACAATGCAGTTGGAAAATATTGTTACACGGGCATATTGAAACATGCACAGTAAAGAGCTATTGAATAAATGCTTAGCGTATACGTAATAATGTAATCAAACACATTAGTGCTCGCAGTTAAAAGTGTGCGCTATGTCTAGAATATGTTATGGTTTTGATTATGTTAAAATTATAATTTAAAAAACTTAAATTTATAATTTTATAGTAACTTTGAAGGGTTTTTTTTTAAAGAAATAAAAGAAGTAAAATTTCAAATTATAGACACATCAGATCATCACAGTCACTATTTTGCTCGTATTAATGTTGTGATAACTTTTACAAATATTTCGATACAGTGCAATTGTTTTTTCAAACGATCATTTTATATTTTAAGTTGAAGCCTAATATTTAATTCATTTTGAATGTAGCGGCATTGCATTTAAAGGCCCATCTGCAGGAAAATGTTTTAACCTCGGGTTAGCTAACTTAGATTCAAATGGCGCCACCGTCGATTGTAATGAGAAGTAGTTACAATAGATGGTCACGCCATTTAAACCTCAGTTAGTTAACCCGAGGTTTAAAACGTTTCCTGCAAGTGGGCCTAAGTCAAGTATTGTTATCACTTTCTTAGTTTCTCCATATTGACATGGTGTCATTTGTTGCTACAGAAAAGAATCGTTACTACGAGATGTCTTCGTTCGACGAGAAGCAAGCGACAACTCTACTGAAGGAGCGCCCCATAGAGTTCGTGAACTACAACAAAACGCAGCTGTCGAGAGTGTACCCGGCTGGCACCAGATTTGATTCGTCTAATTTCATGCCACAAGTACTAACAACTTTTATACTTTTACAAACTAATTATCTGGTATATCAACGAGGTTATGTTCTAAGTAATGTTAATTTTGAAACTTTATTTGTCTAAATAACGTAAGTTGCAAGATTTTAAAGTACCGATTTTTTTTCTTTAAATAACTAAGTTAGTTTAAGGTTTTACAAGTTTTGAAATAGTGTATTGATTAATATAGGTTTTCTGGAATGCGGGTTGTCAACTCGTGGCGCTCAACTATCAGACTTTGGACCTCGGCATGATGCTTAACTTGGGGACGTTCGAATATAACAGCAGATGCGGTTACCTGCTTAAACCTGAGTTTATGCGACGAAAGGTGCGTGACTAACATTATTGTATTTTTTATAATGTTATTTTTTATTATAAAAATTATGATTTCCACAGTTATGATGTCATATTTTTCTAACATTTTCTCTTCTCAGAGAATGTAGGTAATTGGAAAAGCCTTGTATTTTCAGGATCGCCGGCTAGACCCGTTCGCGGAAAGTACGGTGGACGGCATAATAGCCGGTTCGCTGTCAATCACAGTGCTATCAGGTCAATTGCTGTCAGACAAGCGTTGTAGCACGTACGTAGAAGTGGATATGTTCGGACTGCCCGCGGATACAATGAGGAAAAAGTTCAAAACTAAAGTCGTGCCCAATAACGGAATCAATCCGGTGTATGGGGAGGAGCCGTTCGTATTTAAAAAGGTTGGTTGATAATTGAAAACGTACAAATTATTTTTCGAAAAAAAAAATGAAAAATCTTTTATGAGTAAAAATAATTAATTTTCTATTTAACTACACGCTGTATACTTGTTGTATAGCTCATATTTACAAGCTTGCCAGATTTAATCGTGTGTTAAAATCTAATCAATTCTCGTATGTATCGATCACACATCTATTCTGTTTACACGTCAAAACATAGTTTGCGATGTTTGATTGTGAGTGATTTGTTTAGTCTAATCGATTCTATTCTAGATACTATTGAGTTACTGCAAAGTAATGCAATTAGTGGAATGGCTAAATAGACCTATTACGTAACTCTAATTCGTTTCATTATAATAATTGAGGATATTGCTTTAAAACGCCAATTTCAATTAAAACTTGTCAAAGTTATTTTCAAAGTGAAGTTGAAACAATCGCAAGCAATATTTACGTTACGCGAATAGTTATCTGTTTATACAGCATTCGTATTCGAATGTAACGTGCTGTAACTACACCTACACTATTTCAATCCTGATCTATAATGAAAACTAAACCACCTGTTTCTTTGCATAGTTCTAGCATGCCAATGCCTATTTATTTTATTCCAGATGCATTTCAGCATTGTATTGAACAGCTAGACGTAAAAAATGTAAAACCGCCTATTACCCTAATGTGTGATACAAATTGGTTCTGTAAAGTAATGGTTCGTGTTTGTTTAAATTGTTTTTTTACTGTGTTCATTCGATACCATCGTAATTGATCAATTTGATTCCCGATTAGTGGGAATTGATATTTTTCAATGTGTACAACCACAAGCTATTATTTGACTACCATGCGTTATATTCGAAATTGATCCAATCTTGTAAATAGGAAAGACTAACAGGGAAAATATTCCCAATGAAATAAAATTTACAAGATATTTTTTTACCTAAACATAAGCAACAGGTATTTCGAACCGCAATAAGTTTTATCGTTTTGAGCCAATCTTATACAGGGTCTGTCGTAATGAATGGATAACCCGTTACCTACAGTTGATCCGGATGTGAGGCTATAAGAAAATGGTGTCTTCTTGCCAGGGTTGTCAACCATAAGAAAATGGCGTAGACTTTTAAACTTTTTTATAAATTTCACTATTTTTATCATTTATTCCGCTGCCATTTCTTCAAATTTTGATATATTTGTATAATTTTTGTTGTATTATACTCCTGAAGACGTGTATTATGCAATTTTAATACAATTTTAGGTGTTATTCACGTTGAACATTACCAAATTCTCATTTTAAGAAAAAACATTTCCAATGTTTTTTCTTTATGTCAACTTTTGATCATCTCCTGTGAAAAAAATTAGTATGACGTTATGGCTGCCCATGATCTCAATAAATTGTCTAGTATGTGTAGATTCTAAAAAGGCATAACGATGTGTACTTTACAAGCAACATTAAGTTACAGGAGCGAGAACACTAATCAAGGTCGGAATTTTTATTTTTCAAGTTATGTTATAAATGGTTGTAAAACTTCGTCATAATGATTTTATTCTATCAAGATACTTTGCACAAACACTATCAGGCTACTAATAGGATATTCAGAAGAAAACCCGGTTGTTTTTGGGAAAAAAAATACATTACTCCACGATAATAATGTAATGAAAATGAACAAATGAAAATTGTAGTGCTCTAATAGTTACATGCGACAAACATGTTGCGACAAGTTTTTTAGAAATTGTAACGGATTTTAAAAATCGAAAAAAGACCACATTATAAAGAAAAGTGGAAAAAAGTGGAAGGAAATCGTCCTTCCATAAATGCATTGTGCACATGAACACACGGTAATCAGGATGTCGCACATTTGGATATCTTTCACGATAAACACTAGCAGCTCTATTGGTGTTGCCATTACATACACCGTAAATGTAATGCATGTTCGCGTATTCGGCCGGCGTGTATTGTTGCGGCATGATACACAAACTACACAAAAACTTTTCCAAAACAACAAGTTCAATCGATAGCACATCGCAATGTCCGTAAATGTGAGCAAAGTCATCAGTATCACCACGTTATCAAGTCCAAAACACAAGGAAAATCAAAGTCCGGTATTAGAAAGCAGTAACAAATTGACGAAAATAATGAGAACAAAAGCACATGCGATGGTCAAAATTACACTGATGTGATGAGTACCTTTTTCTTTGTAATGCGGTCTTTGTTCGATTTTTAAAATCCGTTTCAATTTCGAATAAACTTGTCGCAACATGTTTGTCGCATGTAACTATTAGAGCACTACAATTTTCATTTGTACATTTTCATTACATTATTATCGTGGAGTAATGTATTTTTTTTCCCAAAAACAACCGGGTTTTCTTCTGAATATCCTATTAGTGGCCTGATAGTGTTTGTACAAAGTATCTTGATAGAATAAAATCATTATGACGAAGTTTTACAACCATTTATAACATAACTTGAAAAATAAAAATTCTGACCTTGATTAGTGTTCTCGCTCCTGTAACTTAATGCTGCTTGTAAAGTACACATCGTTATACCTTTTTAGAATCTACACATACTAGACAATTTATTGAGATCATGGGCAGCTATAACGTCATACTAATTTTTTTCACAGGAGATGATCAAAAGTTGACATAAAGAAAAAACATTGGAAATGTTTTTCTTAAAATGAGAATTTTGATAATGTTCAACGTGAATAACACCTAAAATTGTATTAAAATTGCACAATACACGTCTTCAGGAGTATAATACAACAAAAATTATACAAATATATCAAAATTTGAAGAATTGGCAGCGGAATAAATGATAAAAATAGCGAAATTTATAAAAAAGTTTAAAAGTCTGCGCCATTTTCTTATGGTTGACAACCCTGGCAAGAAGACACAATTTTCTTATAGCCTCACATCCGGATCAACTGTAGGTAACGGGTTATCCATTCATTACGACAGACCCTGTATATGTGAAGTGGTTTATTATTACATAATTTTATACCACTTTTTATTTTTGTAGGTGGTGTTGCCAGAGCTGGCAATGATCCGTATAGCGGTCCACGAAGATTGCAGAGACAACCGTCTGCTTGGACATCGAGTATTGCCAGTAGTGGGCCTCTGTCCCGGATATAGGCATGTCAACCTACGAACAGAACTGGGGCTGCCATTACCTGGAAGTTTGCTTCTACAAGTCGTCGTAAAGGTTTGCACAACCACTGTTTAAAACGTTATAGTTGTTGCAGCAGTTTTCACTTTTATAATTGTTCGAGAGAACCTATTTGTTTTTGCTTTTAAAAATTATAGGATAGTTTTGCAACATTATTCATATTCAAAAGGGAACTTTATGTTTCATTCCAATTGTTTCCAACTGTTTTGTTGTTAAACGTCTTTTGTCTAAGCTGGAAATAATGAGTGCACAGTTTTCTTTTTAAAGAAACACTTCTGAGCTTCTATTTAATACAAATAAATGAATAGACACGTAATCAGCAAACTACGCAGAAGAGTTTTATTTTCTTTTTAAAGTTCTAATTTTGGCTAAGCGTTATTCTCTCCGCTATATCAGGGGTATTCCTCGCTTTTTTTAATATAACAAAAATGAATATAACGGGTGTAAAAAGACCACTTTCGAAGCCTGAAACCATGTATTCTTAAGCCTCAATAGTAACTAAATTCACTAACAGCATACCCATAAAACTCAATTTAAAAAAGTTATTAAGGATTGAAAAGTCATATTCGCCGCTTAAAATCTTCGCTCACACATCAACTGTCGGTTCAGGTGCGATTATTTACATTGCAAATTAAATAAAAACCCTATTTAATTTGAAATCATCGCAAAATCTAATAGTATTAATGCAATTTTGGAAAATTACGAAAAAAAAAATGTTTTTTTATCCTAAAATATATATTTTTGCTCAAAACGTAACCAGTACCCCTCCAGCAATGCCCAGTTTTTGTGTTCGGAAGCAGTTCTTTTACGCCCAGTATAGTTGTACCATCTTCTTATCTATTACCAATCTTTCCAGGACTACGTCCCGGACAAGTTGTCGGAGTTGGCCGAGGCGCTGGCCAACCCCATCAAGTACCAGAACGAGTTGGACAAGAGGTCGCAGCAGCTGGCCGTGCTCACCGAGGACACGGAGGAGGTAGAGGAGCACAAGGAGGTCCCGAGGCCGGGGAGGCTGGCCACGCAGAATGTAAGTATTGTGGTTATTGGGGTTTTTAATGTAGATCTGGCGAGAGGACACGGAGGAGGTAGAGGAGCCCAAGGAGGTCCCGAGGCCGGGGAGGCTGGCCACGCAGAATGTAAGTATTGTGGTTATTGGGGTTTTTAATGTAGATCTGGCGAGAGGACACGGAGGAGGTAGAGGAGCCCAAGGAGGTCCCGAGGCCGGGGAGGCTGGCCACGCAGAATGTATGTATAGTATCTATTGGGGTTTTTAATGTAGATCTGGCGAGTGGACACGGAGGAGGTCGAGGAACACAAGGAGGCCGTGCCCAGGCCGGGGAGGCTGGCCACGCAGAATGTAAGTATTGTGGTTATTGGGGTTTTTAATGTAGATCTGGCGAGAGGACACGGAGGAGGTAGAGGAGCACAAGGAGGTCCCGAGGCCGGGGAGGCTGGCCACGCAGAATGTATGTATAGTATCTATTGGGGTTTTTAATGTAGATCTGGCGAGTGGACACGGAGGAGGTCGAGGAACACAAGGAGGCCGTGCCCAGGCCGGGGAGGCTGGCCACGCAGAATGTAAGTATTGTGGTTATTGGGGTTTTTAATGTAGATCTGGCGAGAGGACACGGAGGAGGTAGAGGAGCACAAGGAGGTCCCGAGGCCGGGGAGGCTGGCCACGCAGAATGTATGTATAGTATCTATTGGGGTTTTTAATGTAGATCTGGCGAGTGGACACGGAGGAGGTCGAGGAACACAAGGAGGCCGTGCCCAGGCCGGGGAGGCTGGCCACGCAGAATGTAAGTATTGTGGTTATTGGGGTTTTTAATGTAGATCTGGCGAGAGGACACGGAGGAGGTAGAGGAGCACAAGGAGGTCCCGAGGCCGGGGAGGCTGGCCACGCAGAATGTATGTATAGTATCTATTGGGGTTTTTAATGTAGATCTGGCGAGTGGACACGGAGGAGGTCGAGGAACACAAGGAGGCCGTGCCCAGGCCGGGGAGGCTGGCCACGCAGAATGTAAGTATTGTGGTTATTGGGGTTTTTAATGTAGATCTGGCGAGAGGACACGGAGGAGGTAGAGGAGCACAAGGAGGTCCCGAGGCCGGGGAGGCTGGCCACGCAGAATGTATGTATAGTATCTATTGGGGTTTTTAATGTAGATCTGGCGAGTGGACACGGAGGAGGTCGAGGAACACAAGGAGGCCGTGCCCAGGCCGGGGAGGCTGGCCACGCAGAATGTAAGTATAGTATTTATTGGGGTTTTTAATGTAGATCTGGCGAGTGGACACGGAGGAGGTCGAGGAACACAAGGAGGCCGTGCCCAGGCCGGGGAGGCTGGCCACGCAGAATGTAAGTATAGTATTTATTGGGGTTTTTAATGTAGATCTGGCGAGTGGACACGGAGGAGGTCGAGGAACACAAGGAGGCCGTGCCCAGGCCGGGGAGGCTGGCCACGCAGAATGTAAGTATAGTATTTATTGGGGTTTTTAATGTAGATCTGGCGAGTGGACACGGAGGAGGTCGAGGAACACAAGGAGGCCGTGCCCAGGCCGGGGAGGCTGGCCACGCAGAATGTAAGTATAGTATTTATTGGGGTTTTTAATGTAGATCTGGCGAGTGGACACGGAGGAGGTCGAGGAACACAAGGAGGCCGTGCCCAGGCCGGGGAGGCTGGCCACGCAGAATGTAAGTATAGTATTTATTGGGGTTTTTAATGTAGATCTGGCGAGTGGACACGGAGGAGGTCGAGGAACACAAGGAGGCCGTGCCCAGGCCGGGGAGGCTGGCCACGCAGAATGTAAGTATAGTATTTATTGGGGTTTTTAATGTAGATCTGGCGAGTGGACACGGAGGAGGTCGAGGAACACAAGGAGGCCGTGCCCAGGCCGGGGAGGCTGGCCTCGCAGAATGTAAGTGTAGTGTTACTAGCGACCCGCCCACGCTTCGCAATGGTGTAATTTTTGCCGACTTGCTCACGAAACATTGATTTTTGGCTAACTTTAAAAAGGTTTTTCCGTTTGTTCTTTATTTATTAATTTAAATGAAAAAAATACCTAAAAGATGGCGAAAGTCACATTAAAATCCGTTGTGTGGTTTAGGAGGAGTTAGCAGCCAAACATACAAACAGACACAAATAGCGACTTGGATTTATACTATGTAATGACTAGCGACCCGCCCACGCTTCGCAATGGTGTAATTTTGGCCGATTTGCTCACGAAACATTGATTTTTGGCTAACTTTAAAAAAGTTTTTCCGATTGTTCTTTATTTACAAATTTAAATGAAAAAAATACCTAAAAGATGGTGAAAACTCATTAAAATCCCTCAACTGGTTTAGGAGGAGTTAGCTGCCAAACATACAAACAGACAGAATTAGCGACTTGGATTTATACTATGTAATGACTAGCGACCCGCCCACGCTTCGCAATGGTGGAATTTTGGCCGACTTGCTCACGAAACATTGATTTTTGGCTAACTTTAAAAAAAAATCCGTTTGTTCTTTATTTTCAAATTTAAATGAAAATAATACCTAAAAGATGGTGAAAACCTCATTAAAATCCCTCAACTGGTTTAGGAGGAGTTAGCAGCCAAACATACAAACAGACAGAATTAGCGACTTGGATTTATACTATGTAATGATGATGATTGGGGTTTGTACAGTAGATCTGGCAAGTGTAGGTGTTGGTTAGCAAACATAAGAGTTACAGGCCAGCAGTGAGACGTTTTGTACAAATTCGTTGACCCGTTGAATTTTGCGTGAATCAAACATAAAACCGCACAAACTTATATATTAATAAAATTAAGAAGAAACTCAAAATAGAATTTAGACGGTTAAGATTTCAACTTTAAGGGAGAGATCCGACAATAATCTTGATAAATAAAGAAACAAAGCAATGAATAAAATAAAACGGAAATGAATATAAGATGAGAATGTGAAATTCTTCTATAATGATAAAGATTTCACCATTTTAGTTTTAAAATTTGCAAGTAGACACTGATAGCACGTTGATGAGTGTACCGAAATACGCTATTTTTATCGAAAAGGTCGATCACAATTTGGAGCGTGCGTAGTAATAGTTAAATCTAAACAAGGGGGTGTCGTCTCACCCTGTTTATAGCGAGATGCTTATCTCTGATTTGTTTAAATGGAAATGTTTCACCCTTGATTCTTTAATGCGTAGGGTGAAATGATTAGTTGATTTGTCAGTTAACCTCTTTATTTTTTAATTACATATTAACTATTATATTTATTAACAGGCGAAAATATACATCAATAACAAAAGATCATTTATTCCATTATATAATAAATTGATAAAATAGCAATCAATATTATTATATTCTTAAAACGTTAGTAAATAGTAATAAAAAATGCTTGTAAGGTACAAAAAGTAAATCAAACATGATTTAAAATTACAAAAAGAGACATAAATAATAATTATAAATCTCCAGACTAACATACCCACTGTGTGGCCCTAAACTAAGCAAAGCTTGTACTATAGGTACACAATGGACTAGGGAACACCCAGACACGAGCCAATTTCGAAAAACCATTTTGACGAAATTGGCCCCATCCAGGGATCGAACCCGGAACCATCAGCTTAGCAGTCCGGTATACAGGGTCTGTCGTAATGAATGGATAACCCGTTACCTACAGTTGATCCGGATGTGAGGCTATAAGAAAATGGTGTCTTCTTGCCAGGGTTGTCAACCATAAGAAAATGGCGTAGACTTTTAAACTTTTTTATAAATTTCGCTATTTTTTTCATTTATTCCGTTGCCATTTCTTCAAATTTTGATGTATTTGTATAATTCTTTTAGTATTATACTTCTGAGGATGTGTATTATGTAATTTAAATACAATTTTAGGTGTTATTCACGTTGAACATTATCAAAATACTCATTTTAAGAAAAATATTTCCAATTTTTTTTCTTTATGTCAACTTTTGATCATCTCCTGTGGAAAAAAAAAGTATGACGTTATAGCTGCCCATGTTCTCAATAAATTGTCTAGTATGTGTAGATTCTAAAAAGGTATAACGATGTGTACTTTACAAGCAACATTAAGTTACAGGAGCGAGAACACTAATCAAGGTCGGAATTTTTATTTTTCATGTTATGTTATAAATGGTTGTAAAACTTCGTCATAATGATTTTATTCTATCAAGATACTTTGCACAAACACTATCGGGCCACTAATAGGATATTCAGAAGAAAACCCGGTTGTTTTTGGGAAAAAAATAACATTACTTCACGATAATAATGTAATGAAAATGTACAAATGAAAATTGTTGTGCTATAATAGTTACATGCGACAAACATGTTGCGACAAGTTTATTCGAAATTGAAACGGATTTTATAAATCGAACAAAGACCGCCTTACAAAGAAAAGTGGAAAAAATTAGAAGGAAATCATCCTTCCATAAATGCATTGTGCACTCTAATGAACACACGGTAATCAGGATGTCGCACATTTGGATATCTTACACGATAAACACTAGCAGCTCTATTGGTGCTGCCATTACATACACCGTAAATGTAATGCATGTTCGCGTATTCGGCCGGCGTGTACTGTTGCGGCATGATACACAAACTACACAAAAACTTTTTCAAAACAACAAGTTCAATCGATAGCACAAAACAATCACGTTATCAAGTCCAAATCACAAGGAAAATCATAGTCAAATATTAAAAAGCAGTAACAAATTGACGAAAATAGTGGCCCCGATTCTCAAAACACTCTCTAAAACTAAATTAAAAATATCGCTGTCACTTTCTCATGCTTCGTATTAGAACAAGACAGGTACATTGGTCTCACTAAATTTAGTCCACATCATTGTGAAATTGAACGAAATGCGCTGAGGACTAGCCTAAAATTGCCTTCGCCGTGTCATATTGCTCGTACATTTTAGTTTGACAGGACTAAAATGATTACCTGTCTCTGTCTTATTGATGTACACATCGATAGTTTTAGTTTAGTTTAGAGAGTGTTTTCAGAATCGGGGCCAATGTGAACAAAAGGACATGCGATGGTCAAAATCACACTGATGTGATGAGTACTCTTTTCTTTGTAATGCGGTCTTGTTCGATTTTTAAAATCCGTTTCAATTTCGAATAAACTCGTCGCAACATGTTTGTCGCATGTAACTATTAGAGCACAACAACTTTCATTTGTACATTTCCATTACATTATTATCTTGAAGTAATGTTATTTTTTTCCCAAAAACAACCGGGTTTTCTTCTGAATATCCTATTAGTGGCCCGATAGTGTTTGTGCAAAGTATCTTGATAGAATAAAATCATTATGACGAAGTTTTACAACCATTTATAACATAACATGAAAAATAAAAATTCCGACCTTGATTAGTGTTCTCGCTCCTGTAACTTAATGTTGCTTGTAAAGTACACATCGTTATACCTTTTTAGAATCTACACATACTAGACAATTTATTGAGATCATGGGCAGCTATAACGTCATACTTTTTTTTTCCACAGGAGATGATCAAAAGTTGACATAAAGAAAAAAAAATGGAAATATTTTTCTTAAAATGAGTATTTTGATAATGTTCAACGTGAATAACACCTAAAATTGTATTTAAATTACATAATACACGTCTTCAGCAGTATAATACTAAAAGAATTATACAAATACATCAAAATTTGAAGAAATGGCAACGGAATAAATGAAAAAAATAGCGAAATTTATAAAAAAGTTTAAAAGTCTACGCCATTTTCTTATGGTTGACAACCCTGGCAAGAAGACACCATTTTCTTATAGCCTCACATCCGGATCAACTGTAGGTAACGGGTTATCCATTCATTACGACAGACCCTGTATATACCGCTGCCCTACAGAGCTCGTCGACATAATAAACAATTATTGTAATATTTGCCAGACATGCAAGCAAGAATCAAGCACGCTAGACTGTAGTCCGGTGAAGGCGGTCTCGTTCGAATGTAAGAAACTGATAGAAGCTGAGTCCACGCTCACCGTGCCGGTGCACAACACTGTGATTGAAGAGAAGTCGTCACCAGGTAGCCATTTTATTAGCTTTTTATGGAAATGAGGTGATTGGGAAGTGATTTGGTTAACTTTGGAGGTCGATTAAAGGCTGATTTTTCAATGGTCGGTAAATTTTATTCAACTGATAAGTAGTATGTTTTCATTGGCACTCCATACATTGACAATTGCAAAACCAGCCTAACACTAAAAATTCAATTCAAACTTCTATTGATATAATCAACGAGTATTCCTTTATTTACGATTGAAAATCTATTGCGTATATTTCTAGTCCAAAATGAAACCTAGCTTCTTTTAAATTGATAAGAAGTTTCTGATATACTAAAATATTTAATCATTTTATATCTCCTTCCATTTCCACCAGGCGAGTCCGAGACAAAATCCAACGGCAACTCGGAAGACACGCTCGCCGAGAGCCTAGACAAGCTTCTCTCAATCAAACTAGTTAAAGAGAAACGCGCGGAACTAGCGAGAAAGTTAGACGCACTACGCCGGAAACACGACAAGGAGAAGCGACCGGCCTCGGCTAAATTCTACGTGTCCAACAAACTGGTGAAGAGATTGTCGTCTAGGAATATGTAAGTTTATTAGTAGTGTTAAGGTGTAGTGTAGAATTAGTTGTAGAAATGTATTTTCAAAGGTGACAGATACAAATGTGGAAAATATTGCTTAAAGATAATTAATGAAATGAAATGAATTATTAAGTCTATTTTCTTAAAAAAATAAGTGTTTATAATTAGTTACTATACAAAAACAACAATGTCAAAGTCAAAATCAAGGTTTATTAGTCAATTAGAAACATTTAATAAATGACTATATTTAATTTCCTAACGTTTAATGTTTTCAGATTAATTAATTAAATTCCGCATGAAAATGATGGTTATTCAAATTGTCGGACAAAATGTGAACTTTATCCTCGACCAGGGCTAGTTCTATCTCATCTCGTTTTGTTACCACAAAACACTTTTACTACATCTATTTGCGTACGAAGAATCTATTACACACAATTGCAACTTAACGACGCTACTATAAACAAACATTACAAAAAAATGCATTTTAATATGCAAAACACAAGGTTTTTTGTCCCATAGTAGCAACACCCGCGTCACCGAAGAGCTGGTTGTTCACAAAAATACACCTTAGTTTGCTTGATTTAAGATCGTTTCATATAAACCAGCAGCAACAGCGCCAGCGAAAAGCCAATATTACTCAAAATTATACCTTACCTCGTTTGTTTTAAGATCGTTTCTCCCCCAGCAACGACGCCAGCGCCAGCGAGGCCTCGTTTTTACACAAAATAGCACGTTATAGTATATTTCAATACAAGTGTGGAAAGGCTGTCATTACAACGAGTTCCGACCAATGTCTACCCGAGCCGAGGCACAGCCGAAGGCGAGGGTTGACAGGCGGGACGAGTTGCAATGACGGTTCCGCACGTGTAATGAACGACTATTTTTAATACAGTTGCGAAAAAATAAGCAATTTAATAAAATATAAAATTAGGATCGTAAATGTCGAAATAACTCATTTTGAAAATGGCGCCATTTTTTCTTCACCCATTTGGTAGGCAAAGGTTACTATGTCCATACAGCCAAGTCTTCAGTAGATTTTTTTTATTGATATGAAATGAAAATGAAATTTAATAAGATAAAATGAAATGAAACCAACCACACTAATTCAATCAAATCATTAAATCTGATATCGAAACAAACTAGTAGCTTTTTTTAGAAATATACCTACGCTACGTAAGTATTAACATGAATCATAAAAACTTCTTTGTTTTTTTTTAAGTAAAAACTTCATGGTTGGTTAATTTTTCTTTTTAATAGACATTATTTTGACAGTTGGGAAAGAGAACGCACGAGTGCGGGAAAGGTAAAAAAAAAGCACGCGTGTGTAATAGCCCACATCCCGAACGCTATACGTCCCTGCAATAAGCCACTTTTTGAGCAACTGTATTAAAAAGTTATTTTTAATACAGTTGCTCAAAAAGTGGCGTGAAGAAAAAAACCATGAAGTTTTTACAAAAAAAAAACATAGAAGTTTTTATGATTCATGTTAATACTTACGTAGAGTAGGTATATTTCTAAAAAAAACTATTAGTTTGTTTCGATATCAGATTTAATGATTTGATTGAATTAGTGTGGTTGGTTTCATTTCATTTTATCTCATTAAATTTCATTTTCATTTAATATCAATAAAAAAAATCTACTGAAGACTTGGCTGTTTGGGCATAGTAACCTGTAAAAAAGTGGCGCCATTTTCAAAATGAGTAATTTCGACATTTACGATCCTAATTTTACATTTTATTAAATTGCTTTATTTTTTCGCAACTGTATTATAAATAATCGTTCAGTACACGTGCGGAACCGTCATTGCAACTCGTCCCGCCTGTCAACCCTCGCCTTCGGCTGTGCCTCGGCTCGGGTAGACATTTGTCGGAGCTCGTTGTAATGACAGCCTTTCCACACTTGTATTGAAATATAATATAGTTACAACATCGTTTGTTGTACAGCAGCGACGCCAGCGCCAGCGAGGAGCCGCTGGAGTCGGCGGCGGCGGCCGAGCGCGAGCTGCGCCTGCGCTACCACCACGCCATCCACGCCGCGCTCGACAAGCAGCTGCTGCAGGACCAGCACGTGCAGATGAAGGCACTCACCGTAAGTGGTAATATAGATGCGCTACCACCACGCCATCCACGCCGCGCTCGACAAGCAGCTGCTGCAGGACCAGCACGCGCAGATGAAGGCACTGACCGTAAGTGGTAATATAGATGCGCTACCACCACGCCATCCACGCTGCGCTCGACAAGCAGCTGCTGCAGGACCAGCACGTGCAGATGAAGGCACTCACCGTAAGTGGTAATATAGATGCGCTACCACCACGCCATCCACGCCGCGCTCGACAAGCAGCTGCTGCAGGACCAGCACGCGCAGATGAAGGCACTGACCGTAAGTGGTAATATAGATGCGCTACCACCACGCCATCCACGCCGCGCTCGACAAGCAGCTGCTGCAGGACCAGCACGCGCAGATGAAGGCACTGACCGTAAGTGGTAGTATAGATGCGCTACCACCACGCCATCCACGCCGCGCTCGACAAGCAGCTGCTGCAGGACCAGCACGCGCAGATGAAGGCACTCACCGTAAGTGGTAATATAGATGCGCTACCACCACGCCATCCACGCCGCGCTCGACAAGCAGCTGCTGCAGGACCAGCACGCGCAGATGAAGGCACTGACCGTAAGTGGTAATATAGATGCGCTACCACCACGCCATCCACGCCGCGCTCGACAAGCAGCTGCTGCAGGACCAGCACGCGCAGATGAAGGCACTGACCGTAAGTGGTAGTATAGATGCGCTACCACCACGCCATCCACGCCGCGCTCGACAAGCAGCTGCTGCAGGACCAGCACGCGCAGATGAAGGCACTCACCGTAAGTGGTAATATAGATGCGCTACCACCACGCCATCCACGCCGCGCTCGACAAGCAGCTGCTGCAGGACCAGCACGCGCAGATGAAGGCACTGACCGTAAGTGGTAATATAGATGCGCTACCACCACGCCATCCACGCCGCGCTCGACAAGCAGCTGCTGCAGGACCAGCACGCGCAGATGAAGGCACTGACCGTAAGTGGTAATATAGATGCGCTACCACCACGCCATCCACGCTGCGCTCGACAAGCAGCTGCTGCAGGACCAGCACGCGCAGATGAAGGCACTGACCGTAAGTGGTAATATAGATGCGCTACCACCACGCCATCCACGCCGCGCTCGACAAGCAGCTGCTGCAGGACCAGCACGCGCAGATGAAGGCACTGACCGTAAGTGGTAATATAGATGCGCTACCACCACGCCATCCACGCCGCGCTCGACAAGCAGCTGCTGCAGGACCAGCACGCGCAGATGAAGGCACTGACCGTAAGTGGTAATATAGATGCGCTACCACCACGCCATCCACGCCGCGCTCGACAAGCAGCTGCTGCAGGACCAGCACGCGCAGATGAAGGCACTGACCGTAAGTGGTAATATAGATGCGCTACCACCACGCCATCCACGCCGCGCTCGACAAGCAGCTGCTGCAGGACCAGCACGCGCAGATGAAGGCACTGACCGTAAGTGGTAATATAGATGCGCTACCACCACGCCATCCACGCCGCGCTCGACAAGCAGCTGCTGCAGGACCAGCACGCGCAGATGAAGGCACTGACCGTAAGTGGTAATATAGATGCGCTACCACCACGCCATCCACGCCGCGCTCGACAAGCAGCTGCTGCAGGACCAGCACGCGCAGATGAAGGCACTGACCGTAAGTGGTAATATAGATGCGCTACCACCACGCCATCCACGCCGCGCTCGACAAGCAGCTGCTGCAGGACCAGCACGCGCAGATGAAGGCACTGACCGTAAGTGGTAATATAGATGCGCTACCACCACGCCATCCACGCCGCGCTCGACAAGCAGCTGCTGCAGGACCAGCACGCGCAGATGAAGGCACTGACCGTAAGTGGTAATATAGATGCGCTACCACCACGCCATCCACGCCGCGCTCGACAAGCAGCTGCTGCAGGACCAGCACGCGCAGATGAAGGCACTGACCGTAAGTGGTAATATAGATGCGCTACCACCACGCCATCCACGCCGCGCTCGACAAGCAGCTGCTGCAGGACCAGCACGCGCAGATGAAGGCACTGACCGTAAGTGGTAATATAGATGCGCTATCACCACGCCATCCACGCCGCGCTCGACAAGCAGCTGCTGCAGGACCAGCACGCGCAGATGAAGGCACTGACCGTAAGTGGTAATATAGATGCGCTACCACCACGCCATCCACGCCGCGCTCGACAAGCAGCTGCTGCAGGACCAGCACGCGCAGATGAAGGCACTGACCGTAAGTGGTAATATAGATGCGCTACCACCACGCCATCCACGCCGCGCTCGACAAGCAGCTGCTGCAGGACCAGCACGCGCAGATGAAGGCACTGACCGTAAGTGGTAATATAGATGCGCTACCACCACGCCATCCACGCCGCGCTCGACAAGCAGCTGCTGCAGGACCAGCACGCGCAGATGAAGGCACTGACCGTAAGTGGTAATATAGATGCGCTACCACCACGCCATCCACGCCGCGCTCGACAAGCAGCTGCTGCAGGACCAGCACGCGCAGATGAAGGCACTGACCGTAAGTGGTAATATAGATGCGCTACCACCACGCCATCCACGCCGCGCTCGACAAGCAGCTGCTGCAGGACCAGCACGCGCAGATGAAGGCACTGACCGTAAGTGGTAATATAGATGCGCTACCACCACGCCATCCACGCCGCGCTCGACAAGCAGCTGCTGCAGGACCAGCACGCGCAGATGAAGGCACTGACCGTAAGTGGTAATATAGATGCGCTACCACCACGCCATCCACGCCGCGCTCGACAAGCAGCTGCTGCAGGACCAGCACGCGCAGATGAAGGCACTGACCGTAAGTGGTAATATAGATGCGCTACCACCACGCCATCCACGCCGCGCTCGACAAGCAGCTGCTGCAGGACCAGCACGCGCAGATGAAGGCACTGACCGTAAGTGGTAATATAGATGCGCTACCACCACGCCATCCACGCCGCGCTCGACAAGCAGCTGCTGCAGGACCAGCACGCGCAGATGAAGGCACTGACCGTAAGTGGTAATATAGATGCGCTACCACCACGCCATCCACGCCGCGCTCGACAAGCAGCTGCTGCAGGACCAGCACGCGCAGATGAAGGCACTGACCGTAAGTGGTAATATAGATGCGCTACCACCACGCCATCCACGCCGCGCTCGACAAGCAGCTGCTGCAGGACCAGCACGCGCAGATGAAGGCACTGACCGTAAGTGGTAATATAGATGCGCTACCACCACGCCATCCACGCCGCGCTCGACAAGCAGCTGCTGCAGGACCAGCACGCGCAGATGAAGGCACTGACCGTAAGTGGTAATATAGATGCGCTACCACCACGCCATCCACGCCGCGCTCGACAAGCAGCTGCTGCAGGACCAGCACGCGCAGATGAAGGCACTGACCGTAAGTGGTAATATAGATGCGCTACCACCACGCCATCCACGCCGCGCTCGACAAGCAGCTGCTGCAGGACCAGCACGCGCAGATGAAGGCACTGACCGTAAGTGGTAATATAGATGCGCTACCACCACGCCATCCACGCCGCGCTCGACAAGCAGCTGCTGCAGGACCAGCACGCGCAGATGAAGGCACTGACCGTAAGTGGTAATATAGATGCGCTACCACCACGCCATCCACGCCGCGCTCGACAAGCAGCTGCTGCAGGACCAGCACGCGCAGATGAAGGCACTGACCGTAAGTGGTAATATAGATGCGCTACCACCACGCCATCCACGCCGCGCTCGACAAGCAGCTGCTGCAGGACCAGCACGCGCAGATGAAGGCACTGACCGTAAGTGGTAATATAGATGCGCTACCACCACGCCATCCACGCCGCGCTCGACAAGCAGCTGCTGCAGGACCAGCACGCGCAGATGAAGGCACTGACCGTAAGTGGTAATATAGATGCGCTACCACCACGCCATCCACGCCGCGCTCGACAAGCAGCTGCTGCAGGACCAGCACGCGCAGATGAAGGCACTGACCGTAAGTGACTTACAGTGACATGTCTATATTAAGTGGATGTTGTATAGACATGGCACTGTAACACCAGCAGGCGCAGATGAAGGCCTTGACCGTATGTGGATGGTGAATAGATAACTGGGGGGTTATTGACTGGTTGTATAGACATACCATTGTTAGTTGCTTAGATGTTTTTGCTTTGTTAGCATTGTAGAAATCACGTTCATTTGTTTAATTAAAATGAAAATAATACATGCCTTTAAGATTTGTGCATTTGAAAGTCGATATTTTATTTTACTATTTAAATCGGACTCATACAGCTTTTGACTTGCTAACGTTTTTTATATTAATATATTTACGTAAGTTTGACATTTCATCTTAAAATTAGGTATAAATGATACAGTACTTACTAAATCAAGTCTCAAAGATATGTTTATTTACAGGATCAGTTGGAAGTTGAGAAAAAGGAAGTATTGAACCGCCTGGCGAATGCTCGAAAGGAGGATGTTAAAGCTCTCGTGAAGAAGACTAGCAACAAAGACGAAATCGTCAGACGGAAGCGAGAAATACATTCCGAGGTTTGTATTACTTTAATGGAAATAATCTTCTCTATTCTTTTTCTTCGTTTGTAATCCGATAAAATCCTAAAGTACATTTTAAAGTACACGCTCGATTTCACCTTTTAAATTATTGATTTTTTTTATCTAAAAATTTTAACAACAATAACAATCATATTAATATTATAAACGTGAAAGTTTGTGAGTATGTATGTATGAATAGATGTATCAAAATCCGTCCCGTAGTTTTTACGTGAAAGAGTAACAAACATCCATACATACTCACAAACTTTCAGATTTATAATATTAGTACGATTAATGTACGAATTGTGTCTAAAAAGATACGGTTCGCGAGGATTAAGCTGGGCTTTGCTTTAGTGTGAGTGTATCCAGATTGAGTCAGTATGACGATAGACCTCAAGTGCAACGCGTCTTTTGCTTGATTTAAACCGGTTTATACCGCATTTTGGCTACCGGCCTGTAGCGCGCACCACCCGCACTTCAGTATTCGATTTATAACTGGCACTGTCGCTTTTTTTTTAAACTACAGATATCGCCCTCTATGCTAGTTTATTTAAATATTGGTTTGTTTCTGTTTACGGTCCTCATTTTACGTTTCTCGGTCAGGTTGCACTCATACGTTTTTTTGTTACACTGTAAATCTATGTCTAATCAAATTGATTCGTTCTTCGACTCTATTTTTGGTGTCGAATGTGAGATACTAACGTATATTTCGTGTATTAGTCCGTGAAGAACGGCGTGGAGCAATGCACGCGGCTCGAGCAAAGCTACGCCAAGAGGAGGGAAATACTCGCGCGCGAACACGAGCGGCTGCGGGCCACGCTGCTCAAACACCGCGACCAGGTAACTACTGCCGCCACTACATACAGCTATAGCACAACAACAAACATCGCGACAAGGTAACTACTGCCGCTATACATACAGCTATAGCACAACAACAAACATCGCGACCAGGTAACTACTGCCGCCACTACATACAGCTATAGCACAACAACAAACATCGCGACCACGTACAACCAAGCAATGAGGCAATACTGCATAATCTGTTTTGTTGGCGTATAAAACATATTTGTAAATGATGTAAGTCTCGAAAAAAAATCGATTTCTAAAATCCAGCAGGTATACAGGGTGATTGGTAATGCGATAGATTCCCTCTAAGAGGTTAAAGTTGTTCTTGGTTTGTTGACTTTTTCTAAAATAACGACGCTTATTTTTAGCAAATTTGATAACTAAAATCTTATTTTAGTTATAAAGCTACCATAAAACAACAAAACATCAAACTTAATTTTGAATTTTTCACTAAAAGGATTCATTTGAACTTCAAAAATGGGTTTTTTTTTATAAAAAAATTAAATGTTACATATCTCAGAAATTATCAATTTTCGGACATGGTGTGATATGACTTAATTGACTGCAAATAGGCTCTCCTTCACCTCTTAGAAGGAATGTATCGCATTACCAATCACCCTGTATAACATCATCCTGTATAACATAAGCTTCTTCCTTGCAGGAGCTCCTGGAGCTGGACCGGCTCTGCGGCGGCGCGCCCGAGGGCTAGAGGCAGTCGGCGCCACCTCTCTCTACTCCTCGGTACGCGAACTCTGTGCGCGTTCACTTCTCTATATATCTGTGATATTAACACCTAAGGAGCCACAACCGGCGACGGCCGCGAAAGATAAGTGGAAGGTGCGAAAGATTAGTCTTAGTCTATGCCCCAAACTCCAACCATTTGTCTAACCCAATTGTCAGTAGCGACTCGTGATACACTCGATCTGATTCTATAAAACTTAAAGTATAAGGAACGCATTTAATGTAAGCACAATTTACAGCGTGGTTCGGTTGAGAATGCTAGTCACATGCGTGTGGAACACTGCTTCTGAATGTCTTGTCAACTCGCCATCACAATTTTTCTTGTAACATGTTTCTGTGGAGAACCTAAATTTAACACTCCAAGTATTTCTAAGCACAAAACAAACAGTTGAAAACTGGAATTGCCAAATACTTATTTTTGTCTTCTTGGAAAGTCTTTATTTATTTAACTATATTACAAAAATATATTATAATTATAAGTATCGAGGGGTTATTTCTCAAAATATATTTTACAACTGCTGCTATTTTATATTTAATGTACAGTTTTTTTTCTATCTTTAGATTTATCTCTACACTGAAAGTAGTGTGAATTTAAAATAATTACGAATATGTAATGGTTTTCTGGTTAGTGAAGTACTTTATTAAATATTGATAAAAACTATTCAAAAATATACGTATACATTTCGATATTATATATTTACTTGTTTTTGAAATGTTCGTCTGATATTTTTTTAACTGCCCCATCTGCAATGCAAATGGTACTGCTTACAAAGTGTATATTAGTATTAAATAATCAAAGATTAATTTGTGATTGAAAGGCAACATATTATTTAACATATTTTAGTTTTCATATTTTATTATCAATATACGATAGTGGTTTGTTAACACTAGGTTGTAGTTATACATTCCAAGTACTGTTACAAACAATAGCAAGTAGTAAGTGAATTTTAATGATATATTGAATTTTAGGTGGTTATTTCTGCCTTCAAACCACTCAACGGACTTCAGTTGCGTTGAAATATAAATTTCAAAGAAATCGGATTGAAGTACTAGTTTAAATTACGTAGCGATTTAGAATATCATGTTATACATAGTTACACGGTTATCAACAATAGTTGCTTCTCGTTTCAAAATAATTATTGTAATGAAAACTCCAACTTTATAGCAATAATTTATATTAAAGACACTAAATTTTAAGTCTAGTGGCCTTGGTCAAGTAAAATATAACGTGGGATTGGTGTTTAACTTTAATAAAAAAGTAGATTTTCTCGGTTATTTAAGAGTCAAAATGATGATATACTTGAAACCGGATTGTTTTGTCAGCCTGTACGATAAATTATGTGCTATTCAAACTAATTATTTTAGATGTTTGATTTTATACAAGTTATACAAGGCAATAAGTAAAAAATAGAATTTCTATCTGATTAGTAGGTACAGCATTCACTGCCATATGTAACAGTTTTGATTTAATAGTATAGGCATAGTATGATGTAGCTTCGCATAATAGGACATCGCTTAATATAAAACATCTTTACAATAGTATTTAGCCAAAGTAGTTTTTTTCTATTTAATAATAAATAATTTTCAATTAAACTTTCATATCATTTTGTAACGAGTCTTAACATAGTTTTTTGAACTTACTTGGATCGTCCCATAGTCTGGTGATATTTTAGTGCTTTTAAACTTTTTTGGCACAATTAGTTTATTAATTGTATATCAGCTAGCGGTTACGCATTTATTCAAGTAATTGTATTGTCAAGAATTCTAATGAATTTATCGTCAAATTCAAAATTAATACTTATGTAATTTCCGAACCGTTTGTGTGAGCATTCAGTGTCGATGCCAAAATAGATTGTATAGCGAATTCACTATTCGAATTTTTATTAAATTTAATATCAGGTAGAAGTAGGTAGAAATGATAATAGTGAGTGTTTACGTAGGTACATGCGATAGTAAACCTTTTAGGTAGGGCTTTAGGAGTGTTAATAATTTGATTGTCGAAATACTCGTTTGGTAGCTTGTTGGCGAGGGTGTGTGTGTCTTTTGACTGGCCGAGACTGGTCCGTAGAATATTATCACGTATGTATAGCCCTATTAAGTGCGAATTTGAAAATAACAAAATTCGAAAGCACTACTTGTCCTAATTAACTTGCCTTGTTAAAGTTTTAAAATAGTTTGGAGATGCCTTTCCATTGATTCACTGCAAGGTGATCAATAAGTAGAAATAATTATTACGTTTGTTGTCATTTAAACGATAAATACTTGAAATAACTATACCTAATTCTAAGTGCCATTGTTACCCTTTATTAGTTTGGAAAAATGAAACAGGGAAGTTCTTATAAATCTATTGTAATCAGGATAGCTATCAATTACACGTAATAAATGTTCGTACATAGTTATTGTAGAAAATGCACAAATATTAGTAGTTTGAAGATCGAATTTTCTTTTTATCTTATCACTGGTGCTTTGTGTCACGATCACAAAAGTAATGATACTTTAACGATGCGCCCAACATTTGTATAATAAATAAATAATCTTGTTCTTGCCTTATAAAGTAAGGTAAATAGTTTATATCACAAATTTTGCACCGGTGTAAAGAAAATCTGCACAAGTCTAGAATTTTCAATATCTGATTTAGGCCTAAATTACTCTATAATAAATGGAGGTTTTATATAGTTTCTTGATAATGATAAAGTAAAGAGTGTCATAGCAGTACTTTGTTTGATGCACAGAACCTAACTACGTACACGATAGTTGAAATATAATGTAAAGGAATGTTAACAGATGTGTACTTGTATTTATATTACTCTTATAATTCTGCCAACTAGTGGTTAAGAATACCTTGTGTCTATAAAGATATTAACTACATATATAACTGTATATTTGTAAACTTTCGGCCGCTGCAGCTCCGAGTATATGATGAAAGAGAGTTAACTGGAAGGTATTTTCTAAATTCTATAAAAGTAGACTAAAACATATTTTTAAGAATCTATGAAATCTTCTATTTTGTTAGACTATTCTATTCATAAGCACTTTTATATATGGTTCTGTATTTATGCATTGTCATCCATTTTACGTTTGAAAAACATCTTTCACGGTCGCTTATTTATGATGGTGCTCTTGAATACCGGAACCTTTGAACTTACATCGATATCTTCGTACAAACTAAGAAAGTTATTTTGTCTGCATTGCCATAATTTAAGTCTTGTAATTATTTAACTATTCAGGGCAAATCAAACCAATTTCGTAGGTATTAGGGAAATGCAGGCTATAATTCTATTTTATTGCAAAATAATTCATTTGCGTTATTACGTAGTTAATAAATTGTCTTGTCCGATAAAATATACAATTTAATAATTATATTTTAAAGTGGCGCCTAATGTTTCAATTTAAAATGTTTTTTCATACAATTGCCACTTGAAATTAAACTCATTTTAACGGGTTTTACGCGTTTATTTTATTATTTTTGATTTTCCGACGTTTCGGCATTTTTGCAAATGCCGTGGTCACGGGTAGACTGATACCCGTTAAAATGAGTTTAATTTCAAGTAATAATAATCGCGTAAATCTAAGAAGTTATATCATACAATTGTCTTTCAGAATACTATTATTAAATATTTTTTTGCCAAA
The DNA here is from genome assembly GCA_916618145.1 of Emmelina monodactyla. Classification (NCBI taxonomy): domain Eukaryota; kingdom Metazoa; phylum Arthropoda; class Insecta; order Lepidoptera; family Pterophoridae; genus Emmelina; species Emmelina monodactyla. Next base: position 4,590,437 of record OU745300.1, read on the forward strand.
TCAATCAATGAGATCATTCAAATCAGATATAATCCGAAATGGTTTGGTTTACCTTTTAATCATATAAAGTATATAAAAAACTGTTCTTCCTGAAAAAGCTTCATTACGCTTCTTGTATTTTTATAAACTTTTTGAGAATATTATTTTGTCTCGATTGTTTCCGCTACTTACGTATTTTGTATTGGTGCGTCTTGAGCTTCAGTGTTGTCTTCCGACAAAGTCAGACTTGTAATTTTTTATATTCACAATATTTTGCAGCTTGTTCTTTCGCACATTGTTGACTGTTTTATCGAATAACTGTTGATACCTGTAATTTAATTGATTGTAAAACTAGTCCTAAGCTAGATAATGTTGGTGTTTTTAATGTTATGCGAGATTTGACACTGCAGCTGTATATAAAATAAATCAATTGGCATAAACACAAAAACAATGTTATAAAAAAGACAAAGAGCTTTGTAAATTAATTGTGGATAATATCATCTGGCATAACATTAAGCAACATGTGAAACTCGTGATCAGTACATTTCTTATGATCTACTTATTAAGCTACGGAGGTGGGTTGTGAATAGTTCGGATGTAAAGTAAACGGAATCGGAGTTGCGGCTGCTTTTCATTATTCTACTTATCAAAGAACCAACTGTTTTAATTTTTTTTCTTATATTTTGCATTTCAAATTGTTTCTTTCAAGGACTTGAAACCCTCACCCCCAATTAATAAAAACAGTTTCAGCTTGTTCAAGTAAACCATGTTTTATCTCTGTCAGCTGCGAAAGTTGTCACATAGAAAAGACAAAACATGGATACTAGTTAAGAACTGCATTTATTAAAAAGGAGGTCAAATTAAAACAAGGTTTTTTTGCATTTATTTTATTTTGGACGCCATTTGCAATTATTTAGTATTTACATTTTATGTTTTTTCGTTTATAATTTATTGTTTGGTTTTTGTGTGGGATTTGAGGGAACTTTGCTACGTTTATCTGGTTGTTTGAGAGATTTGTTTTATTTTAGTATTGAAATATTTTTATCATAATATTAATAATAAGCTCAACTACTAACTAATTTATTTTAAGATTATTAAAAAATAATGACGGTAATGTTTTAAAAACAGTCATCATTGTTTTTAAGATCTGCTGTTGTTGCTTTGTAAATTATTATTGATATAATTATTACTCATTAAATAAACCTAGATCTGTTTTTGTTTGTTTTTAATATTTTTAAATAAGTTTTAACTTTGAGGTTGTTTTGCAATTGTAAGTTTTTATTATTAGTTTAATTAAATTTAAGTTATTGTGTGACGTGTATCCGCCATAACGCCCTGCGTGGCGCTAAAAGATATATTATTAATTTAAAAGACAGATTTGCAGTTAATCAAGCAGCTAACACCAAAACTGTTATCTAAACCTATTATTGAAAATACATGCAGTTTTACTAAGTTAATATTATTTGTGATTAGATTTAATTGATCAGTACTTATTATTTGAGTGTGTCGTTGATTTACGCGGCTTTCATTCAAATGATTCTAGTCATTTTGATTCCTCCATGTTGTATCTGTATATTGGAGTATGCCTCTGTATGGTAGACAATATAATATTAACCAATATAAATGTTTACATTGTATTTAGGTGAATCTTATATCTATTAAATTTGATGTCTGTTCTAAATTGTAGTTTGATTTTTTCTTTGTCATTATATTTTGAATACTTAGGCAGTTAGCTACAGAAAGCCAAAAATGTAGTCTTGCATTAATATATTGTCTATTGTTAATCGTTAAAAAATTTGAAGACTTCTTAACAAAAAAAAAAGATTTCCATTGCTCTAATAATTATATAGGATTATTTATATATTATAGATTTTTATTTAGGTAAGTACTAGGTACTTAGTTATCCATAGTTTCCAAAGAAACAAGCTTAACTTTACCATACTTCAAGGTTTTAATGTAAAGTTAAAGTTAAAAAAATATTGCAAACTAAATAAATAGTATATTCTATGAGACAATAAAGCGCCCTTTTAAAACAGCTTCCCGTGTAATTATGCCTTAGATAGGTTTTTATTTATTGCGTTTTTTATGCTAATTTCTAGCAGCCTGGCATATTGACAAACGGCTTGTCAAGATTTTGACTTTATCTCCCAAATTATCACCTCAAAATCTCAGTAAGAATATCCCAATAAAATTTATGTAAAGATGCTACATTAGGTTATTTTGTAAAATCAATGAAAAAAGTAAAAAAAACTAAGGAAAAATTTGCTGCAATATGATTCGTTCGTCACAGAAGTTGCTCCGGGCTACCACTGGTATGTTGGTGCCGGCAGCACGAGATAATAACTTCGTAATGTCTGAAGCTTTGGCACACATTGAACAGGCTTGTGACAATATTTGCCCGCCGGCGCCTAGGAAACCGCTTCGAAAGGTAGGTTTCATGTAAAAACCATTTAGTAAACCAAGGTTCTACACAGCTGTGTATAACAGAAATACCTCAAAGTAGAAAACAACAGTTTAGTTATTTTTACTTTAACAAAGAAATTATAAAAACTATTTTATTTGTTATTATGACTTACTTCCGTAATACAGGTAACCGTAGTTGGAGCGGGAAGCGATGTCGGCTGTATCGCCTCGCTGTTTCTGAAACAGCAGTCGGTGATAAAGATTCTAGCGCTGTACGATGACGTGCCAGAGAACAAAGTGATGGGAGTAGCCACCGACATCTCACATATCGACACCAGCCCCAGAGTCGAAGGCTACGAAGGAAAATTCTATCTCAAGGACGCTCTAAAGGTTACTTACTTCGTTTTTAATTATAGTAGGTACCTACCCAACAATAAAGGCAGAACTATTAATTTTATTGGTTTGAGTGCTCAATAGATTTTTGCACGCGAACCTGCGAACACTGAGGATTGGTTTTTAAACTGAATCTAATAAAGTAACCTACTCTTATATAGGTAAAACCCTCCTCTCCATACATCTAATACGTTTTGGTGAGCTGTTAATAAGAAAAGTTTATGTTGTAAGGAAGATACTTAATGTACCGTAAATTAAGCAGGTATCTCTAGTCTTCAATATTTCCGCGGCATTATCAAATTCTCTTATTAGCGCAAGCGGGTAGGTACCTACAAATTTAGAAGAGTAGCGTTTTTGTCTGACTAATTCTACAAATAATGATTTAGTAGTATCGCAGTTCAAGGTCACAAACATGTCTTTCCTTTTATAATAATTAAGAATTATTTAATTACTAAAAGGGTTGTTTAAATGGTGTACCTACTACACTAAACATTCATAATTAGACGACCGCTGTGGGGCAGCGGTAACTATACCGGACTGTAAAGCGGATGGTTCCGATCTCCGCTTCGGGCAAATTTCGTCAAAATGGTTTTTCGACATTGGCTCGTGTCTGGGTGTAACTAGGTTTTATTTATTTTATTAGAAACACTCTTAAGAACGTACTTAACTTAAATGAAAAAATGAAGTTATATAGGATAAAAATGAAATTTGGCTTTATAGGATGCTGATGTAGTATTGATCTGTGGAGGTTGCTTCATAATGCCGAAGTCATGTGACACATCTGATTACGAGATCTTTATGGCAAACATGCACCGAGTGCGCACCACCGTGTTGGCATCTGCGCGCTTTTGTCCGAAGGCTGTCATAGCTGTGCAAACGCCGCCCGTTGATGCAAACTTCGCAATGGCCGTACATGTAAGAACTTTACTCTAGTGATACTACATAGGGTAGAGTTCCGTTGACTAATTCAGTTTGCAATATGCTAAAAGGACATAATGCAAGTGACGACACGTTTCACGTTAAGATATATAGTATGTCAAATTCCATTTAGTACCTGTTTAAAACTTACCTATTGTTGAATTCACAGACTTTGAAAGTAAACGGTGTGTACAACATGCGTAAAGTGTTGGGTATAAACGCCATTAACTCGATGAGAGCGAATCAGCTGTTCTGTTCCCTGACTGGCACCGACTCTTTACAAAATTCGATACCAGTGGTTGGTGGGACCACCAGAACGACGAGGGTGCCGGTCTTCTCCGCGGGAAAAGCTGGCAATTTTCCAACGGTACGTTCGTGATCAAAGTATTTCAGAGCATCGTGCAAGTTTTTCATGCAAACGATAGCGATTTCCAGCATCTAACTAAACCATGAGAGTTTTCATAATTTTAATGTTCGTAGCAAACAACATTTTTATAAACTTACATATTATCTTAAGCATCGACTAGGAAATAATAGGTAAACACATTCAATAAAGGAATAAGTTTTTCGTCCCAGTATTGTTTGTACCTACTAAGTTGTTTACACGTCTTTTAATCTTTAACAGTTGTAGACGTTGGTAGCTACTTTAGAAGATAAACTATCATGATCGGATTACTTCCCAACCTTGTCCTTGTTGGTTGTGGTCGGTAATCCCTTCGCTTGAAGGTCAATGCTTTCAACCTAAGTTGGTATATTAATTGACATAACCGTTATGGTGGGTTGAATGAAACCATAGTGAAACCTATAAAAACAATTGATTTGATATACTTGATTTAGGTAATGGGATTCTTAATTTAAAGAGAAGGTTTAAGTGTACATCATAAAATAATAGCATATTTGTATAATTTAGTAGATAAAGTTGATTGTGTTTTGGAAAGGTTTTTAGTCGCCTTTTCTAATTAGGTTACTACCGAACTTACTATTAATGGATGAATTATTTCACATGATTATTGCACAGAATCAAGCCAACTGCCTGACGAAGCTGGTTCGCGATGCCGATGAAATAATTTGCAAAGTAAAGAACAACTGTGAACAAGGGCATCTCTCTATAGGGTTTTCCACCGCCAGATTTGTGACTAGTATTATGAAAGGTAAGGGCGGGTAACCAACAAACTTATGGGTTTCTGAATCCCCACTCCCACTAATATTAAAAAGGCAAATAATAATTAAATGTGTATTTTAATATTAAGTGCTTTCACGACAAAACGGCATTACTGATTTAAATATTTTTTTAAATAGAAATAGACATTAATTTTTTCATTAGCAATTTAGTAAAAGCACGGCCAGAACCTTTTTGCAAAGCCGTTTTCATGTCTATACCGCTGAATTGATGTTTTGATTTCCCACTGTTTTTTCAAAATATGAATAAAATGTTATCATAACACTTTTTATTCGACTCTCCTGTTACATATTATATCACTCTACATTGAAATGGAGTCCACGAAGAGAAAGTCACAAGCACGTGGTTCATAATGTTACTGTTTTCTTGTACAGGTCTCTTCGAAGGCAAGTCTTTCATCGACAGTGCTCTCGTACAGCAGGCCGACCCAACGAAATGTTTCGGGTTAAAGTACTGTGCGACGCCCGTGTCAGTGAGTGAAGGGGGCATCAGTGAGTACGCGGTACCTACGCTAAGCGAGGCTGAGAAATCTCTGTTGGAACAGAGCAAGTAAGTTCATTATAACACGTTTAACTTAACAAGCAAAACTTACGAAAGCAATGTTTTTTTAACGATGTGATCCGCAAGAAGTTTGCTTTTACTAAACTATTAGCAGTGACAGTCTGTTTCAGCGTAGTACTGACCTTTACTTAGCCTCTATAATCTGTACCATTAAAACACTAGCAAGTTCAGATATTATTTTTTTCTCAAATGTTTTCATACTTCTGTTTTAGATGTGACTTATTGGATTTGTTGCATCTGGGCAAGTGTTATGGTAAAGGTGATGACTACCAACCCCTAAGCTGTAAGATCCGGCTGCCCCCTCCGAAACCCTGTCCTATGCGGACCGACTGTCCCAATAAATGTAACAAAACACAATACGCCCCATAGAAAATATACACGTTTGTCATCTAGAAATGTCATCATGACGTGAACAGTCCTAGTAATTTTATAATGTAACTGAAAACAACTAAAAATACTTAAAATTTGGAACAGTACAACGAAATGAAATAATAAAAAAGTAAAATGTTGTAACAGAGATGAAAGTTTAAATAAAGTTGTTAACTATTTGTATACCAGATATTTTGTTTAATTACGAGTTCACTTTGTTTTTGATAGTTTTTTCTCGATGTTATCTTACAAATACCATTAATCGTGTTTTACTGTATCTATCCAAGATAAAAAGGGCAGTACACAGGCACTCACTAAAACAAAAACTATTTTGTCTGATTATGTCCAAGTTTAAGACTATGACCTCACTGACAAGAATAGCGAAAACTATCCTGACTGATTTATTTCTGCAATTACCAAAATTATGTGCTGCCATATTATTAGATTCACTAAGCTTTAAGTTTATGTAAAGAAAATCATCGTAAGGTGCGTGTCTTACTGGTCTTATTACTACATTTTAGAAATATTTTGTTGACAGCGATATGTTCTGTTAAATATAAGTGTTTAATAAACGCTCATCTAATGACTTATAATATAACCCGCGCATCGCTCTGTGCTTCTTTAGATAAGGACGTTAAATGTAATCGTATAAATAGGTTTCGTATCAACAAAAGAAATACATTTAAAAATGTCTTTATTTTCGTTTGCTCGTACGTTTATATTTGAGATCTCTATATTCTTTCTTATTATCGCTGCGGTAAAGTTTATTTATAGATCATATAATGCACCGAGAAAAGGAAAATGCAGGTGCACTACGAATTTGAGTGGTAAAGTGGTACTTATTACTGGTGGAGAATCCGGGATCGGGCGTGAAATAGCGAGGGAACTGGCGAGAAGAGATGCTAAAGTCATAATGGCTAACATAAACCAAGAAATGTCAATGGAAGCAATCAGTGACATAAGAAGAACAACTGGAAATGGAAAAATTGAATATTTTTACCTAGATCTGTCATCGTTTAGCAGCATTGAAGAGTTTGTATCTAACTTCAACAAAAAAGTTTCGAAATTGGATATTTTGGTAAATAACGCTGGTTGTGTAGTTATAAGAAAAACCTTTACCAAGGATGGGTTTGAAACAATGATGCAAATCAACTACTTTGGTCCGTTTTACCTGACACATCTTTTGCTTGATAAACTGAAACAAAGTCGGCAAAGTCGTATAATTGCGACAGCTTCATCTTTGTATAAGTTATCGTCGCTTAAACTTGACAACCTGAAAACTAACGATGCCCCATCATGGTGGGTTCGGTACGGAAACAGCAAACTTTGTAATATATTATGGGTTAAAGCGTTATCTAAGCGTTTACCCGAAGGTGTCACAGTTAACAGTTTGCACCCCGGCATGGTAAATACTAAAATTGTCAAGTTTCCTTCAATTGTTTTGCTAATTTTTCGAGTTATAGAACCGGTATTTTGTGGTTTTTTAAAATCACCAATTGAAGGTGCTCAGACAAGTTTACACCTCTGCTTGTGTCCTGATTTAGAAAAAGTCACAGGACAGTATTTTTACAACTGTAATATCAATGAACTAACTTCTAAGGCGCAAAGTGAAGAACTAGCTGAAAGTTTATGGGACAGAACTAATCAGTTAATTAACGAACATACAACATCATAAAGAAAATTACCAATTATTAATAAGATTATGGCGACTATATTCTAGGATAGCGAGGGAATTTTATTAATTGATTACTTGGTTAAAGGGACTCCTATGGTCAATACTGGTCAATACTGCCCCAATTTATCGGGTCGATTCGATATATATATACAAATCGATCGATATATATATATCGATCGATTTGTACCTTTTTTCAAGATTGAAAAGGGAGTATTTTTAAGGGTATTAAGGCTTTGTATTATTTTGATGTGAAAAGTTTATTTTATTTTAGATTTACTACTACTACTACATAGAAAAATAAAAATTAAAGAACTATACTTTTCTTTCATTGAGTACCCTAGGCCGCGAACTTATCAGCCGCCCCTCCTAAGTCACTTCACTCGTAAGTCATTTTCCGTAAACGTATCATACGCAATGTAACGCCTCATTATCTGTTGATACAATTTGTCCATAATCCGACTTCGCACCTGAGAATGGTCACGCTACATTCACAGTCACGTGAGAGCAACGTTCTTGTATCCAGCACATGGCATTAGTCACGTTTATTTTCATTATGTATGTAGGTACTATTGTTGAATTTACCCTGAATTGGACAATTTCCGTTGGCGAAAAGTTCTCATACTACGGTTTTGGGCGCTTGTACCTCAGCTACGAGCGTGCTACGAATGCTACGTTGAATGTGCTACAATTATTATGTGGTAAGTAGAAGGTGTAAGTATGTGTGCAGGTTATTATTATGTTCTTTAAAAAAATGTGTTTATTGTACATACGCTATATTTTATTATGAATAAAAAATAATAAAAAACCACATGAACACACGTGCAAGGCTAGAAAACCTGCTAAGCGTGTGGTCGGATCCTATATATATTATAGTGGTGCAGTATTATGCAGCATTTCTGATAGGTACTCAAGATTATGTTTTGATAATTCATCGTACGTAGGTAATGGTTTTCTTTATCCTTTTTGTAAATACACAAGTTGTTTGTGAAGATAATGTTATTTTATTCAGTTGATAATAAAACTAAGAATATTTTTTTAATAAGTTTAGGTATATATTATGCAAGGAACACTTTAATTGCTTACAGCATCACAAATAGCTCTTGCCAATACATCTGCCGAACGAGGCAGGTGTTCGCTTACCCTATTAAGGTGGTTTCAATGGGAATATATCGTACAGTTAGGCTACTTTGGAATCAATTGTGTCAATAACAGTATAGTTTTCTTTATCGGTTTATAAGCGACTATTTTTTCTTTGAAAAACACACAGAGAAACCAATTTCATATTTGTCGTCGGCTATTCTACAACAATTTTAATTTGTTCGCCTTCAAGATATTTGGAGCAAATTGTTTCTGCGTGGTAATTAAACCGATTTTTTATAGCATTTTTGGCCTCTAGAAATCCACATTGCCTTCTAAATTACTACGTCAGCCACAATCAACATCCTTTAATATAATTATGTCTTAGCCGCTAGCTCTTCTCTATTTAAGACACTCTAAATACAACTCAGCCTGATGGTTATTTCTTAGTATCAAGAAGACACTCTAAATACAACTCAGCCTGATGGTTATTTCTTAGTAATAAGATGCACTCAAGTAGAAAACTTCTTAAATAATAATAAATGACACAAAATACTAGTTCAAATCAGCTTTTAATTTTGTTAAGATTTAATCATTAATGCCACTCATTACAAAACTTTTTAACGGCAGCAAGTATATTTTTGGCGCATCGCCTGGTGCTACGCTCTCTACGCTCGCTCGGCTCGCTCATGCAGTATCTATCTATTATTATCGACTTGACTTATTATATCCCATTGTTTTTTTATTTTAATAACAAGATAGAATTAAAAAAATGTTTCCTTAGCAACACGTTTTACTTCTAGACTTGAATTGATCGTAGATTCACAGATAAGAAAGGATTAAAGGATTTCTTTTTGTACATATTAATTATACGATTCTGACGCATCAATTACTGGCATTCTAACGCTTAACGTTTTTAACACAGGGTTGAGTTGACGACAAAGCAGATGGCATTATATCCACTAGTTGACGGATTACGGCTATAATAAACTGTTCTTGTTTCCGTTGCATTAGTTGTTACTAGTGGCCGCCCGCGACTCTGTTCGCGTGGAAGTCGGTTTCCCGTGGGAATGAGATGTTTTCCCGCGGTAAAAAGTACCCTATGTGTTATTCTGATGTATAACCTATATTAGTGCAAAGTTTGATACAAATCCATCCAGTAGTTTTTACGTGAAAGAGTAACAAACAGCCATCCATATTCACAAACTTTCATATTTATAATATTATAGTAGGATTTTCACCCATCATCAACTACGAATTGTAAATTTTCCAGCCGTTAACCATGACGTCAGTTAGTATTGAACTTGCCGCTTGACCTTGCGCCGTGCCGCGGCGAAGGTCCCTCCATCGCTGGGGATTATCCAGCCTCGAGCGCGGCTAACGACTCGCCAACAACCATCCAATTTACTGCAAGCCCTTTGAAATTGTAATATACCACGATTAACAATTAGTATGAAACAGACAACCCATTCTAATTTTGATAAAAAAAAACTACTATGATGATAAACGTATTTTTGTCGGGACTGGTTGTAATGTGCCTACTCGTTTTTTAGTAGGTATATGGATAGACCTTTATCCTAGAACAACACAACTCATTCGTTTTACTGTGGTAACACAAAATTCATTATCGGTTTTGCTGGAAAGTGAGTCATTTAACAAAGTACTGGCTTAAAATAGGTGTCTCTTCGAATTGCTGAATGTCTAGTCACGTTTGGAGCCATCTGTTCTGAAAGTAGGTATCGTACCTACGCTAGTTATGTAAAGATAAAAAATACTTGTGTTGTATTTGTATTGAAGTATCTCCACAGCAACAGGTCTAAGTCTCGGCGAAGCCTGACTGGTGCGGCGCGTAGCATGACCTGAAATAACGCACGTGATGAAATATCTCATAGAAGTTGCAAGCATCTAATTATTGCATAGCAAACATCAAAGGAAAAAGCTTGACACATGAACGACCTGTGGTTTCTTTGAGCTGAAATTATTTCTGAAAAGACGTATGAAAATAAATACAGCGAACAAAATAAAAGAAATATTTTAATAGTCTCAATATCGAGGATGTTTACACTTCAACTTTATTACGGTTTTAAAGAAGCTCTACATTTCGGTGTTATGTAGACGTTCAAATCAATGTTTTCTATGTTATGGCCACGTCCAGGTATATTTTAAATTATCTTTGATGAAAAGTACGTCGTATTGCTGATTCAATTAATAATTTTAAAGATAAATAATCGATCCATCTTCGATAAAATGCTCCCAATATTGTTAAAAGCATTATGCATAAAAATGCTATGTCTTACAATATATGCATGTATATGCACTAAGGAAAATTTCCATTAACAAGCGATACGGTAAACGTTATATAATCCGCACGTAAATTGATAGTAAAGGCAAGTACAACCTCTTTTAGGTAGAGGTTAAAAATATGCAAGTGAGTGTTTATAAATAGGTATAGTATTTATAAACACTTAGGTTTATGTGGCAATGTATAAAGTAAAAAAAAACACCTTCCCGGTCTGTTTAATTACTATAATCATAGTTTTTATAATTCAATACACTTTTTTCAGGATATCGGGACATGGCACATGCAAAACAATAAAAGACAAGAACCACGATAAATATCCCGAAAAAATGTTATGAATAACGTAACATACAGTTTGCATAATCATTTAGAAGTCATTAAATATTGCAATTTTGGGAAGTTCGTATGAGCAACAAATAAAGTAGGTAAATTAATTAAGTATGCCTTGTTTATAAGGTTTAAACTGAAAAGTTTCACTAAACAAAACCTAAACATCGCTTGAGCTCTCCGGTCGGTTTGTTATTCTAGTGTCGCTTTCAGTAGCGGTCGGGGGTGAGATCCGAGTTTAAGGTCAAGCGTAGGCGGCCGCCCCCGCGCCCTCGGAGACGCCACTTCAACTACAGAAGCGATCACGAACACTCCTCTTTTAAACACATATATTCCCTGAAACAATTATAAAAATTCGCGAAGTGCAGCTTCAAACAAAACAGAATTCATACCTTAACTATAGGTATTCCTTGGTAATTACTAAATTCGATAATTAAAAACATAATGCCGTAATCAATTGATATTCGCTTATGCGGTTATGCAATTTGCTATCATTAAGAATGTATTAAAATTGCAGAGACAGGAAGTGGTACGTTAGTAGATCTATGTGTTTTGTGCAATGATGGCGGATAGTGAGCAGAAACTATACCCGAACTGTGACTCGAGCGTTTGGCTGCGATCATGCGAAAAGGAAATAACAGAACCTTTGGAAGGGAAAACAACTGGTTAGTTAATTAAAGCATGTTATAAATATCTGTTCTATAATTAAATTAAGATCGAGTTTGTTGAACAATAAAGTCAAACCTTAAAAAAGGGACGTCGAAACCAGGAAAAAAGACATTGAACTTTGTTTTCTTATTACGTAGTTCAATCAGCAATTCTTATGAGGTTATTATACGCTCAAAAAAATATCTTTCACTTACCTCCAATCTTTTGTTATAATTTCAGGCACCATTCCGTCTTGGTTGCAAGGCACACTCTTGCGCAACGGTCCCGGATCTATCAAAGTGGGATCGATGCGGTTCGAACACTTGTTTGACAGCTCGGCACTTTTACACAGGTACAAACTATTTTTATATTTTTTTTAAAAAAAGGAGGTACAACATAATAATTGGTGATATTTTGCAAAAATGAAAAGTAACAGTGACTATCATATTTTTGTTATCATACTAGCATTACGCCTGCAGCTGCAGGTTTTCCACATCTAGATGGAGCTCTAAGGAAAAATTGCTAGAAGCAATATTTTGGTTCCTCTTTGCTTTTTTATGTAAGTGCATAAGTTCAAAGGTTTAAGCCATAAAGGCGTTACAAACAGACGAAGGTAAATCTTTATGATAAGTACGACATATAAAACTGGTATTTACCAGTTCGTAATTACCTGCGTTCAATCAGCACTTGCTTATCTAATCGCTGCTTTGTTAATGCCCATTCATGTCCGCTAGGTTTGCGATCCGCGACGGCTCGGCGACGTACCAGTGTCGGTTCCTGCAATGCAACACCTACAAGAGGAACCAGGCGGCGCAGAGGATCGTCGTCACGGAGTTCGGCACCAAGGCCGTGCCAGACCCGTGCCATACTATATTTGACAGGTACCTATATCGTTGTTAAAGAAATAACCAGTTAGAAAATGTATAACTAGTGATCCGCCACGATTCGCTTGGGGAAATAACAAAACATTGAATTTTGGCTAACAAGATAACGTTTTCCGAGTTTTTTATTTATATTTTTTGTTAAATATATGTATAAAATGTATATCCGTGGCCATTGCGATATCAGAACTATGTAATTAAGCGATGATGATGATAATGACATTGCACAAATTTGTGCAATCAGTCACGTTCGTCTTTTAAGCTGCAAGAAGCAAAATCACATGCACCTTCACAAACAAAGCACTAAACTGTGGCTTTCAAGTTACAAGTCTTGGTAGTTAAAATGTCTATTGAATAATATCATGATCATTCTCAGACACATATTACCTATTTTCTTATATTTGTAATAGCATTCTTGACTTCAATCTTTTCCGAGAACGTACACATAGAAAATACCTACTTTTTGAATAACCTATTTTACGTTCCGCAGGGTATCTGCAATTTTTAACCCCGGTGATTCCATGTCCGACAATGCGATGATTTCCTTGTACCCTTTTGGGGATGAGATGTATGCCTTTACCGAAGGTCCTGTAATACACAGGTTTGTAAAAAATATGATTTAGTGATTTTAATAATAATTGTCACTACCTATTTAGGCACCTAAAACTCGTTTACTGGGACTCCAACCACTGTTAAAATAACTTAGATTAAATTTCTATAAAACTCATTCTGTTATTAACTTGACTTCCTAATTAACTTAAATTGCAGTCAGTAGGTATAAATCTTCCTCTAATTTTAGATTTTCAGTTCTGAAATAAAAAAAAAAATTCAGTATTTGTCTTCTTTGTTTTAAATATGAACTCATTGTAACACGTAGTTGTGTAATGTGTAGAATCGACCCTGTGACACTGGACACGCTGGAGCGCAGGAACCTGACAGATAGTGTGGCACTGGTTAACCACACGTCGCACCCACATGTTATGTCCAATGGTATGTACTTGTCGCTTATATTCTCAATTGCATATTTTATCTTAGGATCTTAAAGAAAAGTAGCAAAAACGATCTAGTAACTAAAAGTTTGTAGGAGATATATTATATGTGATATCTGAGGAGTAATATGTGTCTTTTAATTAACATAACTTTATGAATACATGTCTCAACTAATTTTTATTTTTGATTCCTGTTTCAATGTTTCAGGTGACGTATACAATGTGGGAATGTCGATTATCAGCGGCAGACTTCGGCACGTTGTAGTTAAATTCCCATTCGTTGAGAAAGGTAGAGAAACATAAATGAAAGCAATTCCAGCTGTTTTATACAATCGATTATTTTGTAGTTATAAATGGTGATCGTTTCAGGTGACATGTTTCAAAAGGCGAAAGTGGTAGCTACTATGAAAACACGGTGGTTGATGCATCCAGCGTATATGCATACTTTTGGTAAGTGAGTCTTTAAGAACCACATTCTTTGTGTTATAACGTGTTAAAATTTAAACTGTTGTTTATAGGTATCACAGAGAACTACTTCGTGATTGTAGAGCAGCCGTTAGCAGTATCGTTGTATGACATGGTTGGTAATATCCTTAAGAACGAACCGGTTAGATCCAGTCTCAAATGGTTCCCAAAATATGACGTAAGGAAACAACATTTTTTATTATAACAAACTAGTTAGCAAGATATTTTTGAAAGATCATGTGTGTGTTTATAAGGAAAGTTAATAGAGCAAAATTTTATTCAAATATATTTGCAGAAAGCTTAAGGAAAATAAACTTAATTAATGCTGGTGATTGAACTCCTCGAATAATAAGAGTTTTAAAAAGTTTTAAAACAATATTTTTTTGGTTTTAGACGCACATTGTCCTCCTGAGTCGGAAAGATGGTAAAGAAGTAAAAAGGTACCGAACTGATCCGTTGTTCTACCTTCATATCATCAATACATATGAAGAAGGAGATTCTTTAGTCGTAGACCTCTGTGCCTATAAGGATCCGAACGTTCTAGACGCCATGTACGTTCAGGCTATAGAGGTAAGCCATATATTATTGTAATATTAAGTTTAATGAAATTCTATTACAATATAACGGTAAAAAGAGAAGATATTTGAACTTTACATAGGCAACAAACAACAAATAAGTCAACGCATAGCCACAACTTCGTCTAAAGCTTTATTTGAAACAAAGTTTTATTTAACGTTAGTATTAAATTCATACTTTGGGAAGTAACTTTCCTGTTAAATTTAAGAACCATTTTTATGTAATGTTAAATTTAGACAAACTCTATCAAACAACTTGTTATTCATGTCTAATTTATCTAGATTAAGATATAGTTTTTTAACGTTTTTTGGCACCGGAATTCATCATTTGTAAATGTTTTTCCCCATCATATCCTGTTTTCTACCAGTCCATGCAAAGTAACGCCGACTACGCCGACTGGTTCCGAGGTCGTCCAAAGAGGTTCGTAGTTTCGCTCAGCGCGGCCAACATGTCATGGATCTCGCCGCAGGATCTCACTGATGTAGGATGCGAGACACCCAGGTTGCACTACTCCTTGTACAATGGTAATATTTAAATGGATATGGTTATTAATATGTTTAGATGTTACACTCGAACAAATTTGGAAATTTTGTAAGCCACTGTGTGCGGCAGCTGCACTTAAAATTCACGTAATATTTTATATTTAACATCAGGAGATACAACGGCTGTTTTCTATTTTGTGGTTTTCTATGTGATTAACTTTTAATTAATCTGAAATAGGTAGTAAGGTAAGGTAGTATCTTGATAATAATATTAAAATGGCTACGGCGAAATACCGATTAGGTAATTAGCCTACAAAGCAGCATGCAGTCAAATGTTTAATTCTTGTAACCAAGACTAGGTTATTGAGATTAGGAACTCCATTGATTTAATGATTCAATATTCTATTAATTAATTTTAGATTTTTTTTTTATTAAAAATCATTTTATGTTCCTACTGACACTTAATGTGCAATATAAAAAAGGAATGAGAAATTGCGGCTTAGATTTGAAAACATGTTAAAACATAATAGTTTTTTTTTTCAGGGCGACCATATCGTTATTTTTACGCCATCAGTTCCGATGTGGACGCTGAAAACCCTGGAGCTGTAAGTAGTATAACTATTTGAATATAACAACGATGTTCTTCAAAGTCTTTTACATCATCATGACTGCGATAAAAATGCTTAACAATATCTTTATTTTCATATTTATTAGGAAAACTTGTCTGAAGACGCGTTAAATCATACACGCAGCCGTGGTATAGGTACTTAGTGGACCACATTCTTGCGATTAAAAAACGCGTGTAAAATTCAGATCAGTGATAAAAAAGACTCTACTAAAAACAAACATTGATGCCTACTTAATAATGTCATCCAGCGATATTTCCGAGTCTGTCTTGCGAAAGCGCAATTATTCTGTTAATGTAAAAAAATTAAAAGCTCAAGTGTAAAAGATCAAACCAAAGACAAATTTGAAAATTTATTTATATATTTTCTTACAAATGAAAATTTACGTATAGAAAATTAAATGATTAATGAAATAAAAAACAAATAATATCTTTAACCTTATTACTAGGTTATAAAAGTGGACACGCAAACAAGAACCACGAAAACTTGGAGTGCAGTGAACTGCTACCCGAGCGAACCCATATTTGTGCCTACACCTAATGCTAAGGTAAGCTGTAGAAGTGTCTTATTCGTAAAGATTTTATTTACTGGAGAGAGTCAATGATACCAATGATAAAAATAACTACGTTAAAAAAAACCGACTTCAAAAATAAAAAGTTTAAAATAATTAAGATTTAATGAAATTTAAATACTGCCTATTATTTATACGTGCTATTTACTCATAGGTTTATAGTCGGTGCCTAATCATTTTATTTCTTACGTAGTATTAAATAGAAAGAGTTAATTGCTCTTTATTTATTTATTACTCGTTACGTATCTTAAACTTTGAAGTAGGCATTTCATTTTATTAATTTACTCGTATTATTATTTTAAGCTTGGCACCGACTTCAAACCTATGAGTAAATAGCAGGTATAAATAATAGGCAGTATTTAAATTATATTAAATCTTAATTATTTTAAACTTTTAAGTTTTGAAGTCGGTTTTTTTTAACGTAGTTATTTTTATTTAATACTTTTTAGTGTATGTTGGCAGCTTCATCGGATCCTGGAGGATCCTAGTTACTACCGGCATCAAAGCGCTTGTCAAGACGAATCAAACGAGCCCAAACTCGATAGGGTTGTGTCATTTAATTATTGAGTTCCTATGGCCACCTTCTGGCTTCATCATCAGACTCTGGAGGATCCTAGTTACCTCCAAGCACCAAAGTGCTCGTCAAGACAAATCAAACGAGGCCAAACTCGATAGTGTTCTGTCATTTAACTACTGAGTTCCTATGGCCACCTTCCGATTCCATCATCAGATCAGCTCCATGACATAATATTTTTTCACTGTAATCCAATTTATATACGTATACAAAAAGACAGCTCAATCGGTAACCGGGAAGTGGATCAGATTTACTTGCGATATTTGATTTCAGTCATCGGGGTAGATAAAAAATGCTCATAAAATAAAAACTACTGGACCTACCTGAATCAAATTTTTGTGAGACCAATCCGAAGCTATTCCGCATCAAACGAAAAAATAATCACGTAAATCGGTTCAGAAACCTCGACGTAATCGATGTACATACATAAAAAAAATAAAGATTAAAATTAACATACCGGCCGAATTGAGAACCTCCTCCGTTTTTGGAAGTCGGTTAAAAACCCGGCGTAACTACATAAGTAAATATAGGCAATGTAGTGATATCATCACAGTTGCGCTTAACAAAAAGCCACACTCTAAATACCGGTGTGAAGTTGGCAGCATAATTTTGGCAGCCAATATAACCCGACTAAATTAAGAAGTTGAATTTTAGTGCTTGAAATTATTTGGTTACTATGCACAAAAATAAATAAAAACCGTTATATTCAATAGCTGTATATATTCATATTAAAAATGATTTGAATATATTTTATATGTTTATGTTTTTTACTTTTTAGTGAGTGACTATTTACTTTTTAAGAAATGTCAAGAAAAAACCATAATTGGTCCAGATGCATAATAGGTGCTCTTAGCTTATATTTTTCTACTAAAATAATGTAATTTTGCTTTCCAGGAAGAAGACGACGGAGTCCTCCTAACAGTGCTAGTGTGGGGTGGTGCCGCCACCCAACAGGTGGCGCTGCTAGTACTTGATGCCAAAACCATGCGCGAGCTCAGTCGAAGTGAGTTTGAGACCACCTCGCCTGTGCCCAAGTGTCTACACGGGTGGTTTCTACCCGAGAAAACAGCTAACAATTAGTCAACGTGCAAATAACAAATAAAAACAAATTTAGTGATCTAATTGCAGCTAAAATCATTGCTTGGACGATATCTGCAAAGCTACATTGGTTCCGAAAAACCAATAACAATTTTTGGTAATCGCGTTGAGAACTTTATGAAATACAGTGCTTGTATTGCCTACATTTAATTGCTTGGGAGATATCTGCAAGCTAACAAACAAATGATTCATCTTACTTAATACAAAACCGAGCACACTTATGATCTAGAATTAAAATAATTACTTAGAAAAATATTGTTATGTACCGCTTAAGTATAGTAAATTAAATAAGTGTAAGTTAAGTTAATTAAGAATATTTAAAAAAAGTAGGTACTTATTTAATAATGTAACAGAAATAAATGAATCCTCATCAAACACAGGTCATTGTGTTTTTTTTTATGATAATATTTTATCAAAATATCTAATCTCAACTTAACTATTATTTTTATCTTAACCCAGTGTCTTGCATCCTATAGCTTTAATTTTCAATACGCAAAGTATTAGTTACTATAAAAATGTAGGTATGGATAAAAAACAAAACGTGTTACTTTAACTACAGGTATAGGGTGGACTAAATAGGTTCCTAATTATCCCTCGTAATAACATATTATGATGGTTCATGAATAGGTACAGAGTGTATTTGTTTACTGGCCAAACCTTTGGCTAAACTATTATTTAGACCATGGTTTTGCATTGTAGAGCTAAATAAGTCATGGAAGTTTAAAGAAAATAAATAATACTTATTAATAGGTCTCAATACGTAAAAAATGCCATATAAGTTTATTGAAAAAGCAAGTGATTAAATGTTCCACTTTTGTATATTAGTTGAAGTAAGGTTTGCATTGAATTCCTTATAAATATAGAAGTAGGTAGGGTGTACCTACTGAAAAGTGTAGTTAATTATTTTTTCTAGAGTCATATATACTTCAATTAATGTTTTATTGATTATTAGCGTTTACTCAATTACATTAATGAAATTAGTGTATGTATTAGCTGTATGTAAATTTGCATAGTTGTTAGAATAAAAAGCTTTCTAGTCTAATTGCATTTTAGTGGCGACTTTTATCATAACGCATTAGTAGTAAGTAACATAAGTGGAACTATCATCATTATTAAGCGGTAAAAGCGCCGGTATCACACGGATATTATAGCGGTTCAATTTAAAAAATGTTAAATATATTTTCGGAAGACGATTTTAATTTAACTAAATGGTGTGAATTTATGGAAGGACAGCTTAGCCAGTCTGTTTTTATTCCTACATTGTTCTATATTTACTACGTTGTCATTTTCATCGTGAGCTTTATCGGTAATCTTGTGACGTGTGTAGTGATTTTCTTCGATAAGACGATGCATACGGCAACTAACTGCTATCTCTTCAACCTAGCTATCGCCGATTTGATTGTAACCTGCTCAATAGTGGCAAGTTTTTTTTATCTCCCGACGTATTCGTACCCTTGGCAATCTTTGGTTTGTAAAATTCACCATATAGCAGTCAAGGGTTTTTGGAACTTCAGTATTTTGATTGTAACAGCGCTGGCGATAGAGAGATATATAGCGGTGAAGTATCCGCTGACACTGCGCACTGTTACATGGAGACGAGTAAATAAAGTCATTTTTTGGATTTGGATGTTAACAATCGCTGAGACTGCACCGGAGTTTTGGACCGTGGATCTTATACAAACGGAACATTATTCTTTGTGTTTTAATGTTCCCAATTCAATCGCAAGATTGTTGTGCGGAATCTTGGCTATCATTACGTACGTAATTCCTTCCATTATCATAATATTTGTTTACTCAGCAATTATCTTAAGAGTTGGCTGGAATGAGAATTCCCAAAACACAACTGGACAAATATTTAATCAGCCTGATGGTCGAAGGGTAAATAAGGTTGCAGGTGAGTTTAGAGATACTACCACTACATATGTAAGTTAAATAGATTAAGTAGATAATATTTTAAATAAACCTGTTCACAACCATCGGTTAAATAAAAAATAAGTCTCTAAGGTTACAAAAAATTATCTAATATTGAGTTATAAATTGAGTTTATATTTTAAACATTTTCTTTTAACTTTATTCTCAAAACATACCTTAATCTTCATTATCCGTACATACATTAAAACTACTAACTTTAAAATTTGATCCATTTTTAATATTTTTCAGTAACTTTGACGATCTCCTTCATCGTTTGTTGGTTCCCGTACTTCATAGTGCGCATGTTCTTTTTTGTATATAATTTAGATGAGATTGTACAGAAAGGCAAGGTATGTTTAATTAAATGTATGTACATTAAAAGTTAATTCTTGATATGATTTCGGAGCAAGTTTCGGTTCTGTTAGCTAAACAAATGTCGGAAGAAAGGCTAAGAAAAAACATACAACGAAGCTGCTAAATCCTGTAATCCTGGTAGAGCCATCTCCATTCCTATATCGGACTACTAGGCGCAGGCAAATGTTTAATCCATACGTTGTCGACATATCTACCTAAAAGTCGAACTAAACGGTTTGACAGCTTATTTCAGGTGAGAGTCGCTAAGATATGGAACGACCTGCCTGGGTCTATTTCTCCTGATGAGTTTAACTCTGGAGACTTTAGGAGTAGAGTAAACAGGTTTTTTTGGATGGGCGTGTACCACCTTCGTCTTAATCTACACTTTCCATCAGGTGGGATGGAAGACAAACGCCTACTCCATTACAACTATAAAAAAAAGAAAAAAAAGATATACTAGGTGTTTGGAGGGTGAGTAGCTTCCTTAACAGGCGTCTTTGAGGACTAACTTACTATTTTTGTTAAGATTCCTTATTATTTATGTTACATGTAGCATATCATTATAAAGTGTATCAATGGAAGATTTAAAAAGTAAGTTTAATTTCTAAACTCTTTTTTTTTCCATAGCAAAGTTGACATAACATTTTTTTCCCACTGTTTCAACGAAGCTTATGAACCAACTGTAACTTTTTATGAGATGATTTGTATAAATTTATAATTGCACCAAATAAAATAGTATTAGGCTTTAAATTAAAATTATTTTCGCTTGGTTCCGACAATAAAAAAAAAAAATATTGGACTCTTAATGAATAAAACGGGAATTTAGGAAAATCTTAAAAATCGAATAAATTCTAAATCTTAAACCCAATTGCAATTTAATTAGTGGAAGTAAATAGCTAATAGCCTCACCTATCCACCATTTTCATTTGGCTACTCACCCTCCAAACAATCTGATTGATCAAAATTTCTAAAAGCTTATATATATTTTTTATCTATTTTTTGAATTCCCCTTTTTGAAGTTAATGAAATCAGGTATTTATACCTACATTTTATACAGTTATCAATTATCATCATTAGGTACATAATATAAATCCAAGTCGCTAATTGTGTCTGTTTGTATGTTTGGCCGCTATCTCCTCCTAAACCAGAAGACGGATTTAAATGCGGTTTTTTCATTTAAATTTGTAAATAAAAAACATTCAGAAAAAGTTTATTTAAGTTGGCCAAAATTCAATATTTCGAGAACAAGTCGGCCAAAATTACACCATTGCGAAGCGTGGGCGGGTCGCTCGTAACTTATATAGGTTGATTAAAGTAAAGAAATCATGGCACTGAAAGGGTGACCCTTTCAGTTTTAATACGATAGGTGTCTAAACTTTGATTATGATTTTATTTTAATTGCAAAGGGTAGACTTTCAATCGACTACTTGGTAAAGAAGTCGAATACTTCTTTTAAAAATGTAATCTATAAAATAATACTACTTAATCATCTTACCATGTTTTTAGTGGTTCGGAATCTGGTTTGTTATAGCGGCGATCAATAGTTACCTTAGCATCGTTTTGAACCCACTGCTGTTTAGTTTGATCTCTTCAAAGTTCAGAAAATCATTTAAGGTATGTTCCAGGTACTAAAGTGTTTAACTAAGTCTCATGTTATTAACGAAGTGGTAATAGTTATTATGAAGTAAATAAACAGCAGTTTATCAACAATTTATTTAATTACCTTTTATGGTATGCGTCATAATGCAATTGTTTTATCTGTTTGCGACAGTGCCAGCTCGCATTAGATACCCTAAGATTTTAATGCTTCTGTTCCAGAATCTATGCAAGTCAAGGTTAAGACAACTGAAGCGTAGGTCCACGATGCGTGATACGTCACATCATGTGACTGATGAAAGGCAAAACACAGTGATTCCTTTGATGTAACTTGAGTGTGAACTTAACCTACAGAGTTTTAAACTCTATAACACCCTAGATTGTGATTTTTTGCATTGTGCGTAAGAAAGTAAATTAACAATATTTTTGTTTGATGTTAAAATCACAAAAGGTTAGTTGTTCCTTATTTACAATTGACCGCAGAAGTTCTATTTTTCTATCTCGAGAAAGTAATGCTTTTTGTTAGCAATACATATTCTTGTAAAAAATGTTTGATTTATTTTACCTTTAAATATATATTTTTTAGAAAATATGGTTTGATTATATTTTGGAAATTATTAATGGCTATTATTTTTTATTTGGGAATTTTAAGTACTGAAACCAAATTAATAACCTTAAAGTCGTTTCGGTATACCTAAGATAATAATCGAAGTTTTCTATACTAACGTTTGGGGGAAACGTGAAAGAGAATAAAAGAGTTTAAACGGTTTCCAGCTTTATATTAAAAGGATAAAATTGAGTTTAATGTTATGTGCTCACATTCCGAGCACCAAAATATGACCGCTGTCAATATGCCATTGTTTCCTCTTCAGAATCTATTTGAATAATATAAAATAATAGCTGCCAGCATTTAAGCAATAAGTCTCCTACATAGTGCTTATGCACATTACATATTGTGTTAGTTTCTCATCGCCTACTTAATTTTTGCAAATGGTTGCTATACCGCATTCGCTTTATGGACCACAAAGCACACAACTGGTATTTCAATAAATGTGCTTCATTTGATAAAAGAGGAATTTATTTTTTATTTGTTAGCGGGACCCGAAACTAAATTAGGTATTATTACTATTTAGTAAAAAAATATGGTTGCCACCCTAACCTCATAATGCCGCTTTACCCAGGGGCAACGTTATTTATTTTTGCTTAATTTAATTTATAATTGTTTAATCTTATTAAAGGAAATTCAAACATGTAGAAAAGATGAATACTGTAAAATCAATAAATAATGATTAATATTAGTATCTTTTACTGAATTTTTGCCCTTTTCTGCTACAATTTAATTTTCAAATACCATAATGTATTCACTTTTTCCAACCTCGCCCTATCTACTAGGTTTGTAATAATAATTGGTGTGTAAATTTGCAAATAAAAAGCTTTCAATTTTGATTGTGTTTAAGTAGTGACTTTTATCATGACGCATTAGTGTTAAGTGCTTTAAGTGGAACTATCATTAGTCTATCAGGCGATTTTGACGCTATCGCGCAGATTTACCTAAGCGTGAAGCAATAAAAAAATGTTAAAAATATTTTCACAAGAAGAAGATTTTAATTTAACCAAGTGGGATGAATTTATCGACAAGATACTAACTCAAGCTACTTTTTTCCCCACCGTGTTTTTTATTTACTACATTATTGTTTTCATCGTGAGTTTTATTGGAAATCTTGTGAGGTGTGTGGTAATCTTCTACGATAAGACAATGCATACGGCTACTAACTGCTATCTGTTTAATCTGGCTCTCGCCGATTTGATAGTTACCTGCTCAATTGCTGCTCACCTAATATACTACCAGAATATGAACTACCCGTGGCAATCCATAGTTTGCAGAATCCACCATATAGCAGTAAAAGGTTTTTGGAACTTCAGTATTTTGATAGTAACAGCTTTGGCAATAGAGAGATACATAGCGGTGAAGTATCCAATGACACTGCGCACTGTTACATGGAGACGAGTAAATAAAGTTATTGTTTGGATTTGGATGGTCACTATTGTAGTGACTCTACCCGAGTACTGGACCGTTGACCTGTTTCAGACAGAACACTTCACCTTTTGTTTTATCATACCTACTTTTTACGCTAGACTGCTGTGTGGAATCCTGGCTGTTATCACGTACATTATTCCTTCGATTATCATTATATTTGTTTACTCGGCTATTATAAAAATTGGTTGCGTTAATCGATCACAAAATTTAAGAGGGCAAACATTTAATCAACCTGATGTTAAAAGAGTTAATAAAGTTGCAGGTGAGTGACAAAGATACTACTTTATGCTCGATACATAACATAAAAACCTAACATTACCTACAAGTTAAAAAATATGCAGTAACGATACAGTGGAAATGACCTCCTTGTTGGTTTCAAATTTATTAGTAGTTACAATTTTAAAGGCATTTAAGTGCATAATTAAAGATCAATTCATAGCACACAAAATTAATTGTAAAAAGAAAACGCATTTTTTAAGATTTTGCAATGTTTTTTTGAATTGTTTGCAGTAATTTTGACGATCTCCTTCATCTTGTGTTGGATGCCATTCTTCATAATGCGAATTTCATTTTTTTGGCATAACTTTGATGAAATTATACAAATGGACAAGGTATGTGGAACACTATATTAAGTAAAAAGCTTTTTTTTACTTGCTTTTTTTAATACGTAGCTAAGTAATGGGCCTTTATGTCAATTTTTTTCGAAACCGAAGCAAAAAGTTCAATAATAATCACTGACTAAATGTTCGGCTTCGGCTACGGTTTTCCATCGGTGAAAATAACCCGCTGTCTTACAAGTATTTAGATAGACCATGACCAATGCGTAGAGACGTTTTTGCGTTATTGAGTAACTTACATCTTCACATTATTTATATGAATATAGCATCATGTTAATTATATCTTTGAACCTTTCCTCCCTTTCCTCCCTAAACGAAACATTTATTTTCGGTAAAACGTTTCGGTAAAAAGTTTATTTTCAAAAACATATAGTTTTTGATTTATCAATGTTATAAAAACGATTAATCACATCGTACAGTGCTTGTCTAGCGGCTAGACCCTAGCCACATAACGAAATGCCTACACAATATCAATAGCAATTGGTCAAAACTTTAAATTTGATATTAATTTTGATAACTCTTTGGTTAACGTAGGGTATTGAACACACATCTTGTATTAAGTATTTGAATTCAATCAAAAAGAAAATTAAGGAATCTTCCAAGCATCTTCGTGCTATTTTATATTAAATCAAAACCAAACCACGCTAATATGAATACACAGATGAATACGACCATATACCTACATACGATCTTGTGATGTTTATAATTTTTTTCTCATTACTTTTCAAATAAACTTCATTTTTACTTATTTTAATATTTGGAGAAAATACAACTAAAATGTTCTTAAACTTCCTATTAGGTTTTATTTTTAATCGTATTTTTTTGGCATGCAATCAAATCTCCCTTAACTGAAGAAATATTTTTCTGATGAGAAATATTTTTTTTTGTATGCATTGACTCAATTATCTTAACTATCTTAATACTGATTAATTTAAATCTGCCTAATGTAAAGATTTTTCCTTATCTTCTATTTTCAGTGGTTTGGATTCTGGTCTTTAATAGCGGCATTCAATAGTTACCTCAGCATTGTTTTAAACCCATTGCTGTTTAGTCTAATTTCTTCGAAGTTCAGAAAATCATTAAAGGTAGGTTTTCATCAGTTACGTACCTACTTTCTTATTTCAAAGTTCTTCATACACTTTTTCTCAAACTAGTATTTTCAAGTATCTTGACACCATCTTGTAACTCCAGACATTACAACGATTATCTATAGACTTATCCAGCGCAGAAAGTTCAAAGAGTTCAAACTCTGTTTATCAATCATTTTTATGGTAATATTCATAGTACGAGACACATACCTAATGTTGCCTTTTTATACGCTGGAGGCTGTTTATACCATATATTTTTCTACGTCTTATGTTTCAGATTTTATGCAAATCAAGGATGAGACAAATACATCGTAAATCCACACTGCGGCACACCGCAGAAAATGACCTGGATAAGAGACAAAGCACAGTGATTCCGTTGGTGTAGCCTGGGACTGATATGGCCATACCTAGATTAAATTATACTAACTCACTAATGAGTTTTTTTTTTAAACAATTTTTCAATGATTTAAAGTTCAATTTGATTGTCATCATTATTTATTCGACTTGGCGACAGTACTTATAAGAGTTGTTAATTTTATTTTTAGTAAGTTTAGTAAGCACTAAAAAAACGCAAAAAGTTGTTGGCAATTAGCAGCAATAGGTATTAATAGTAAACTGTAATGGAGACTAATTGAATCGCAAAAAGTCTAAAGACGTTTATAAAATATAGATACAGATATGGGTACATTATCTTACATTTGCTCTAATACGCTTAGTAGCCTACGAGTTTGTTATCCTAATTTGTAGTGAACGAAAGCGCTTGGCAAACTTTATTCAGCAAACATGATAAGTGATATTACGTTTCCGCAAACAGTGGCAGGCGAGTTAACCACCTTAATTTATTAACGTAT
This sequence comes from Emmelina monodactyla, assembly GCA_916618145.1. Lineage (NCBI taxonomy): Eukaryota > Metazoa > Arthropoda > Insecta > Lepidoptera > Pterophoridae > Emmelina > Emmelina monodactyla. The sequence goes on from OU745300.1 coordinate 4,616,983, forward strand.
TAGCCTTCTCAACTACCAACTCATTTCCATTGAACTTCAGAAGCTAGTGAACATGAACAGTTCAGAGTTTTTTGATGAAGTGGATATCGAGATGTGGGAAAAGTTTCTTAATTTGGCACTTGGCAAGGAGTACTCGTCGTGGACGCGTTACATTTACGTGTCTGTTTTAGCTTTAACATTTGTGATCGGTGTGATGGGCAATTTAGTGACTTGCGTCGTTATATATTGTGACAAAACAATGCACACAGTGACCAACTTCTACCTGTTTTACCTTGGGGTATCCGATTTCATAGCGGCCTTCGCGGTGCTTATTGACATTCAGCAACTTGTCACTGGTGAATACCAGTTTGGGTGGATTGGATGCAAGCTTCATCTGTTCGTGGTCTTTCTACTTTTCAACAATGGAGTTCTGACGATGACAGCATTGTCCATAGAGAGGTATCTTGCTGTGCAGTACCCCATGAAGCTTAATCGAAAACCAAAGAGCCGCGTTTCTAAAGTAATTATGTTGGTCTGCGGCTTGGCTCTTGCTGAAACCCTCCCTGAAGTATGGACAGTAAACGTAATCAATTGCCCGAGTGTCACACTGTGTTACACTGTTCCCACACGATTTGCTCGAATACTAAATGGAATACTTGGAATAGTGTCCTTTGCGGTGCCGTTGACTATTTTGTTATTTGTACACACCATGATAGCTATAAAGGTACATTCAAGTGAGAACTTAAAAACTAGAGTCAATGTTTTTAATCACAGAGAAAATCGCAAGAAAGTGAATAAGCTCGTTGGTGAGTATTTCTATTTTTTTTAGTGTTATATTTATTGTCAATTACGGCTAGCATTATTGACGAAGTAATGGAACTTTTGTCCATGGCTTATTTGACAGATTTCGTAAAAAAAATGACTCTACATTTATCGCTATTGGAAGCATGGAATTTTTTTTGTTAAGTCTTTGTAACCTTTAATAAAACTTTAGTACTTTTTGTCGAATATAACATAAAATGTAAGCCAAATAAAATAAGTTAACACTTTTTTGTATTCCAGTAGCACTGACGTTGTCGTATACATTTTGTTGGACACCTTTCTTCATGCTACGAGCTACTATTTTTTTATATAATGTGGAAAAATTAATGGGAATTGTTGAGGTTTGTACTCTTTAATGTTTTTTCTATAATTTAATTTATTTTGTTGATACTTATTTATTTATGCAATGAATTTAGTCATGCTCCAAATAGAAAAAAAATAGTTTGTTAAAGGGGCACAAAAAGAGCACATTAAGTTAGAGATTAACGAATTATTATTTATAAATTGGTTGAATAATAAAATGTGATCAAAATCCCATAAAAAATATATTACATTGTTCTTAGGTTGCCCTAAAGCAATAATTTAATCATTTTGTTAAAGGAGATGTGTCACGTGTGTTTGGCGCAAAACTAAAAGCGCCGCCCACGAATATATTAATATAACTATATAAAGAGTAAAAAATAATTGTTGGCATTTTAAAAAATCTCTTTTAATCTTATTCCCGAAACATATTTTCCTACTTTAACGTGTTAATTATCGACATGCTTAACGTCTAAAACCTAAGTTGTATAATTTAATATTTGCAGATGTGGGGGCTATGGTACAACATATCGGTCGTCAATGCGTGGCTGAGCGTAGTGCTAAACCCCGTATTGTTCAGTTTGATATCTTCCAAGTTCCGGAAAGCACTAAAAGTAAGAACGTTAAAGAAACTTAATTAAAATAAATTATAGAGTAATTACGTAGGCATTTGTTTACTAATAAAGACAAAAGCACACTTAAAGAATTTGACAATGAAATAGAGATAACCTTTAATAAAACGTTAAGGGTATTGTTTTATCTGTACCTAAAATCAGGGCAAGGTTGGACCTTTGCTCTTCTCTTATCAAATGATTCCACAAAAAAACAGATGTATGGTATCGAAACGATTGTTTATGAGGCACGATTGCACGATTGCATCTAAGATAAAAATGTTTGATCTTTCAGAACCTATGGGAAAGAAAATACCGCCCGACCAGAATTTCAACAACGTCCATGACAGGATTTTCTCAAGGAAACAAAATATAAAGGAAACATATTAAAATTCCAATAGTTGTCCATTCTTACTATAAATGTATAAAAATTTTTTAGACCTATTCAGAGAAGATTCGTAAAAACATAAATTAAATTTTCATATTCATTACATTATTTTTAGTTTTACTCTTAATTAACAGTAATTATACCAAGTGCGTATACATTATTCAAATTGTTGAGTTAATATTTAGCTTCTGTTACGAAATTTCACGTAAAGAGGTTTAATCGGACGTAGGATGATGTCCACGGCGTATTCGATTTCTTCAGGCTTCGTAACTGGCTCCAGCTTAAATTTTCTGAGTAAAGTTGACATGACGGTCTTCATTTCCAACATGGCGAATTTTTGACCTAAAATTATAAATAATTTTAGTAGTTGCAACATATTTTTTTAAAGTGGTAAGGTATGGCTATTAGTCTTAGCGAAACAAAATATTAAAGGTACTTTGCTTGCACCCAAAAAGTTAATATGTAGATTACGAAGGTATGTGCAGAAATTCTTCTTAATGAATTACTAATATTCAAATAATATGCATGCTTTATTAAACTTTTCTTTGCGTGCGTAAAGTGCATCGTGAACTCAAAGCAATATATTTGATTAGGTACAACTTAATCATACTAACGCAATGTCCTTGATTATTAATTAAATTTAAATTAAGCGATACCAATTAATCAAATTGTTTAACCACCAAAAATTTGTGAATACCTATACAATTTCGGGGGCCCGCACTGAATGATAAGAAAGAGTATGGACTCCGTTTAATTTGATTTTCTGGAAGAAATCTTTCTGGAATAAAGCGCTCAGGTTCCGGATACACGGTTTCTTGGCGGTTGATGTCAAAAATGTGTATGTGACATACCGTTCCCGCTGGTATTTTAAAACCACCTAGACAGAAATAATTATCCCTTTAAATTTATTCAAATAAATATTATTATTACATTCTAAAGGATTTGAGGCTATGACATTACACTTACTTAGGAAAGTATCTTCAGTTAAATATCTCGCAATAAACGGTACACTGGGATAAATTCTCAATGACTCTTTAATACATAGCTCTAAATATTTCATATCCGCTAGGTCTTCTGTAGTTGGCATACGATCCGACTCTCCAAAAATATTTTGCAGTTCTTCATAAATTTTCTTTTGAACTTCAGGTTCATTTGCTATTCGCATAATCATGAAACTAAGAGCAGTAGCTGTTGTATCATGCCCCTAGAAATTATTTACCTCGGTTATTAATCGAACAACAATTCCGTTTTCAAAGAGTAACCAAACTTATAATTCGATCGTGACTTAAAGATTTAAATTACCTCAAACATGAATGTGTCTACTTCTTCTCTGATTCCTTCATGGTCAATTTTACCGTCTTTTTCATTTTGTATTAATAGATCCAGCATAGCAAGTTTCGTTTTCGAACCGTAGGAGTCTTCATTTATAAGTAAAGCATTTTCTGTTACATACTTTTTGCGTTCATTGATTATCTGGTTTGTAAATTTATGTAAGTGCGTTAAAGCTGTCTTTTGTTGTTGATTTGTAGTTGTTAACTTGAAAATCCAGTCTTTGTGTGTAAGGATTCTAGTTGTTCTGGTAAAAATTATATGACCAAGCTTTTGTATACCTTCTAAATATTTTTGTGTAACAAATTTAATGCCTTCACCCATTGATGTGCCCATCGCAGTTTCTGGAATAAATTATTACTAGTTTCTGTTTGTTTTGTAGCAGTTATCATTATAATGTTTTGACCTTACCACACATTATTTGTAAAGTTGTGTCCGCAACTATAGGAGCTAGCTCCGTCATATCTTTAGTTGTTTCCAAGTTTATTTTATTTATAAAGTCACACATTAATTCATTAAAGGTACTCGAAAATTGTTTCAAAATATTGAAATGGAAGGCGGGTGTCAGGAGTTTCCTTCGATGCTGCCATTTGTCACCTGCAAATTAAAAACCATCAATAAGTACCTACTCGTATTTAAAGGTAATTTGAGTTATGAAGAGATTTTCTAATATAACGAATATTACCATTGCTTATAAGAAGACCTTCTCCGAGCCACGCAGTAAAGAAATTGTATGGGGCACGTTTTTCATTATATTTTGTTGAGGATAACAACTTCTGGAAATGTATAGAACAAATAAAGGTTATTCTTTCGTCTTGTGGAGGCACCATGTGATAGATATTTATGTTTTTAAATTAATTCTTTACAAAGTTCTGCTTATTATTTTTCATATAAAGCTAAGCAAGCTTAAGGAGATTGAAGTATATAGGTACATTTCGATGGCAGCAAAATACATTTTTTTTGGGAAAGATTTTAAATGGGAAACTGGGAGATAAGTATACATAGATATGTTAATATACAAATTTTAATCACATTGTAATAACGGATATTATTGTATGTGCGTCTCAGTTTCAAAGGGTAAAAAACACATTTAAGTAATATTGATAAATAATATTAAAATTTTATGTCAATCTGTCCATAACTCTCAAAACGCCTGTAAATTTATTATACTTTCTTCTACTTTGCTGCCTTCGACTTATTTGCACCTAATGTCTTGTGTTAGAAGGTGAAACAATATTTCAAAGGATTTTTAAAAATGACCAAAATTTACCTCAGCATCTTGCGCGTTGTATATATTGACAGTTCTAAAATCAAACGCCACGAGTTTCACCAGCCCGCCATATTGCTGGAGAGATCTTAGATATTTGAACAGATCACCTAAAAACATACCCATTTTATATTTAATGTATAATTGTATAATGTAATACCTATTAATAAAAACGTATCTCTACTATATAGGTATATTACTTTACTAACCGTAGGTATGTATTAATTTCTATTCAATAGGTACGTGGTTGAGAAGTTAACCGAACTCAAAGCAAACAAGCAAACAATAAACCTTTCCTTTTTATAATTTTATTAAGTATAAGTAAAGATTGCGTATAATTTGGTTTACCTTCCTTCCATAGACTAAGTAAACCTAGGTGCATGGTCGGCATTTGTAAAATTAAAGTTTTAAATCTAAAGTTTAGGCATGCGAAGCTGCGGGCGAAAAGTAAGTTAATTAAAAATAGAACGTCGCTTTATGCATATCTACTTTTATTGAACATACTGGATATAATGACGTTAATGGTAAATAAACTAAATTTGGAAGAGACCTTGATAAATTAGATAAGTAGGTAACCGAGTTATTATTGTTATTATCAAAGGCAAATATCAGAGTCGACTGGATTAAGCAATAAAATGGCCTAGTTTATGAAATCCATAAGTGTGTGATAGTACCTATTAAGTAAACTTTTCCATTGTCTGAAAGACACTGTCTCCCATATGTGCATCTGCATTGAGTGTTCTTTTTTTAAACTTTTAGTAAAAGACGTGACATTTTTGATAATTTTAGTAAACTTAGTAAAAACTCATTAAAGCTCTTAGTCAAAAATTTGAAAAAATTAAGTTTAATCAGTTATCACCTAAAATCTAGAACACTCGATTCAGTAAATGTATCATATTTATGTAATTCTTGATCAAACTCACTTCCGTTCACTCAGTTTAGACACCTACTAAATTGAGTGTTCCATTTAAACCGACATTAATCTGTAAGATAACATCTAGCAAATTGTTAATTTCTTAAAAGATTTTTCCTAATTCTTTACTAAATTGTAAAATAAAAACTATCCTCACAGAAAAAGTACTTTTTTAAGATTTAGACCTTGCCATTTGCTTCAGACGTCCGAACGGAGTGTTCTAGATTTTGGGTTATAACTGTTTTAACACTAAATGCAGATGCTCATGTCTCCCAAGCCACATATGTTTCTAGACATTGGTCATGCATAATGCATTATGATTACCAAAATTATCTTTAGTCATAATTCCACGAAACTAAAAAAATTTATTATTATTGTAAACTACGACACACCTTCACAATGCGTTTGCTTTGCATGCACTTAATGAGTTAAGTTTCTTTTCATGAAATTCTGTATTGAAAAATAATCAACCTAAATAATAACAATAAATTCTTTAAGGAACTTTTTATAAATATAATTTAATGTTTAATTGATTGATAATTATAATTAAACTTATCTACCCACAAATAGATTTGTAAAATTGCACTTAAAATAAACATCCCCAATAGTTTTTTTTAAGACATGGGTAGGTAACAGAAAAAAACATATATTTTTTTACAAAATTAATAATTAGAATAAAAAAAATTAAAAGTAAATATGCACCTATGCTAAACTGTTTACATTTGAAAGATGAAATATTTTGCAATTCATCCCTTACTATGATTTTGTAAACTCTGTTTGGCAGTACCTGGAGATGTGATGACATGTAAGGCATTTCCTAGGATAGGCAACGGTGCTGGTCCCGGTATAAGTTGGAACAGTCGACCTGCCCGGCCATACCTGAGCTGCAATGCCCAACCTAGCGTCACTACCAACACACCGACTAACAACTGTAGTAACATTATCAAAATTTTAACTAGGTTTTAATTTTACTTTTAATTAGAGCAACTGGGAGCGCAGCCGCTAACGTAGTCAAACATTAACCAAATATTTAATGTAATTTAAACATGTTTATAAATGGCAAAGTGCGAGGACTCGCGCATGGAGGGTTCCGCACAAACACTAAGGCATATCAATGTTTAATCTACACGAGCATATTCATCATCATTTTCATCTTCTATGATAATTATTCCATTGGAGAATGGGTCAAAACTAGACTATCTGTTGGGCTTCAAAATAAAAGTCGCTTTCTCTGTCCCTATGGCCCTATGTACCTATGTTTTAATCTTTAAATTTACGCAACGGATTTTTAATGCGGCTTTTTCAATAGGGTGTTTCAAGAGGAAATTCAAATGTATAATAAAATATTACAGGGAAAGGAGTTTTTTTCTATATTTATGTTAACCAACAATGAAGTAGACTCGTATAAGATATTTTTTACCGCATTATTCCCACCTTGATTGCAGACCTTCACATTAGGTAGTTTTGACTTGAAATTAAATTAAGAAAAATGGTGGTGGCTCTTAACGTTAACATTAAATTGAGATAAATGTTGGTCACAGTCAAACGGATAGACGGACAATAAAGTAATTATTTAAGAGCTCCGTTTTAAATTTTGTGGAACGGAACCAAAAAATGATAAGATCCCTTAACAAATAATGTTATTAGTTACTTATTACTAGTAGTACCTATTATAGATATGTGTTTTTTGCTATGTCAAAATTATCTGTGATAAATTTAGTTGTAGGTAGATGAGGTATTTTCGATTATAATGAAGATTAATTTATATTTAGGTTTAATGATGAAATGCTTGCTTAAATATGAAGGTATATGTATGTGGGCTTAGGTACGTATTATGTTTTGATAAGAAACAAATTGTAGTAGGTAAATACGAGAATTGTTACCAAACCTAAAATAAACTAGGTATTTTTTTTCGATAATTACTCTCACTTTGTATTTAAAATGTTTAAACTAATATAATTAAGAGTAGAACTTCTGAACCGATTTCAAAATCTTTTTCACCGTTAGATCCTACTAATATTATAAACGTGAAAGTTTGTAAGTATGTATGGATGTATGAATGGATTTATGGATGGATGTATGGATGGATGTTTGTTACTCTTTCTAGTAAAAACTACTGGATGGATTAGGATGAAACTTTGCAATAATATAGGTTATACATCAGAATAACACATAGGGTACTTTTTACTGCGGGAAAATATCTCATTCCCACGGGAGATCGACTTCCACACGAACGAAGTCGCAGGCGGCAACTAGTGAAACTATATATCAAACAAAGCCATTGTTTGATTTCAGTCGTTTTGTTATTTTACTTGAAATGATAACTATCTTTGAAACAACAATAAGAATACTGTTTTTTTTTTCTTTTTCAAATGGAATACACTGCTGCGGGAGTATTTCATTTAGTTATTTAGTTTCCTCTCAAATTGAAGCCTCAAGCTAGTAAAGACTAGTCCTCAGCGCATTTCATAAACTTTTACAAAGATGTGGACGTAATTTTTTGTGTAGATGAAATATTTACATGTTACTGCTACTTATCACGAGAAGTGACGCTAAGGGTTTTTTGATTGGTTCAGAGGTAAAACTACACCTCAAAATGCATGCACACAAAAGAAAACAAAACTCGAGCATTGTTCGAGCAACAATCCAATTTTGAATTACAGGGACTTTGAAACTGTCCGATTACACCAAAAATTTATTTGGCAATTAATCATAGAGTTATCATATTATAATTGATAATTACAGTAGGCATTTATTTTGACCAGACTTGTATTAAAATATCACAAGATAATTATGATAATGCAGTGCATTGTTAACGTTTAGGTATACCTACTGCATTTGGTAAGCAAGTTTGATGGAATATAAATACAAAAAAATATAATATTTAAACTAAATGTCTTCAATAAACGAACATATCTTAAAACGATCGTAAACTGTTTTATCTATACTTAGGTACCTATAAAAAACAAGTCCTGACTGACTGATCGAATGACTGTTCCTAAACTATTTAAGCTAGGACCATAAAATTCAGTACAGGCGTTTCTTGTACGTATATAATTTTCTACATCAAGTGAGGACTAAGATAGGATTTTTAGAAATTCACACAGGAAAAGCAATTCAGCTACAGGGGAAACTGCTGGGAGGTAAGCTAGTAATTACCTAATAAAATAAACCCTAAATTAGTTAATCTGTATTTTAAAAATTAAGATTAAGTAAGCAAAGTATAATTTAGTGCTCTAAAAATTTACTTTTCAATAAATACCTTGGCTGTAAACATACATAGTAGGTACCTACTAAGGTATTTTATATCTGGGAAATATCACTCTTTCCTACGCGAAATCAAGATAACAACCACCGCATAATAAACGCTTCAAATTGAACAAAGTTGGCATTCTGAGCGGAATTATACCTACTATAAACATGTTTTACATTACATTTCTTTCCACTTTAAGTTTATTTTTAATAGTATTATCTTTAGTACTAAGATATAATAGATCAGTGAGGTTGATTGAAAAAATCCCTGGACCAAAGAGATGGCCGATAGTTGGTAGCGGGTTGACAGTACTTCGATCAAAATGTGAGTATAACTTACCTACACATTTATACAGAAAGAGATTCGTATTTATTAAAATTCTTTAATATATTTTAATCAATTAGCTACCCACTTATCAGTCTTATCTGACTGGAAAAAAAGGTTTGGCTTTTTTCACGGGTTTTATCGGAAAATATTTAACAGGCTGAGGATAGGATTTATCGTGGCTCGGGCTATTATAGTAGGTAGGTATATACCTTATTTTTTAAATATTCCAGCGGAACTGTTCAAATTCCTTCGTTTCATGTTTGCAACATACGGCGATCTCGTAGCGTTGTGGTTTTTCCATAAAAGGGGCGTTTTAATATACAGCCCTGAGGGCGCAGAGGTAAGTTGAATTTCTCATACTTATACAAAATCTATCTAATTTTACAGAAAATAAATTAATAATGGATATTTTATAGCATCAGTTATCCGTCTGTCTGTTTGTCTGTCAACCATCTTTAATTAGCAACGCGTGGATGATTAAATTGAAATTAAGAAAAAAAAAGTCTTAAGAAAAGAAAAGTCTTAAGAAAAGAAAAGTCTTAAGTCTTTGTCCACGTAATCAATAAATATAGCCATTTGAGATTTATATTTCATACATACATCATCATCATCATCATTATCATTACATAGTATAAATCTATGTCGCTTATCGTGTCTGTTGACAATTAATTTTGATTAATACAGATAACACAAATAAATCAATCTAATTTTAACTATTAGGTCATTGTACGTTTAAAATTTATGCTAACACTATAAAAAGATAATGGTTTGGATATAACGGGTAACTTTTGAATGTATCGCTGGAATTACAGTTTTATTTAACAAATAAAAACTACGATATCCGGTAGTGATAGAGGCTTATTTTATTTCCACGTCGAAGAAGTCGCAGGCGGAATACAAGTTAGTTCAAATACAAATGTTAGTTTAAAATATATTCTAATTTTTGTAATGGCAACAAACACAAACATTATCAATAGAAGGATTATTTGTGTAAGTAGCTTATTGTACTACTGATCTAAAATATTAGATATTCTTAATGTTTTCAGTATAACATAGTTATTAAATTATAAAAGGAATAATGATACCAGTAAAACAAAAATCGAATTAGATAGTACTTTGATCAAGTTTGATATAAGATTTATTTATTAAAAAAAATGTAACTACCAACTACCCTCTCTTTCATATCTCTTATGGAGCTACACACAAACCTAAAAGGATTATGTAGTTCTCTTTCCTTTGTAAAATATTGTTTGTATATCTTAATAATAAATAAATAAATAAAAAAAATAATTTATTTTAGGTAATACTATCATCAGTTAAGTTCAACGAAAAGCAAGAACCTTATGATTTATTAAAGTCTTGGTTATGTGAAGGGCTTTTAACAAGTAACGGTACGTGATTATTTAATTACGATGTCAAATAATAAACTAAGGATACAATTAATTTCTAAGTTTTTTTTAGGTAGCAAATGGTTACATCGGCGTAAACTTTTGACACCAGCATTCCATTTTAATATCCTAAGACAATTCGCCCAAAGTTTCAATGCCAAAACTGAAACTTTCTTAGAAGAAATTAAAAAGGAAACTGACAAAGAAGAAACAAATATTGCCCCTTTCATATCAGAAATGACGTTGAAAACTATGTGCGGTATGCTTATATATGCCTATTACTTAATCAAATTAAATCCTATTTAGAGCCGATTTTTCAATAGATAGTTATAACGCCAGATATCAAACAGCCAGATAGCTTTAACTGAGGCGAATAATAAAGTTTCAATTTTTCAATGGTCAGATAACCCTCTGCTATAATCTGGCCACCGAGAGATTGCGTTTGTGACACATGCCAGTAGTGTTGGGGTAAAAAATAATATTGACAAATATTTTTTCAATCAACATTAGTAAAAAAATTAGTTTATCTTATATCTATTTTACTTGTATAGCAAGAAACTCCAACTGCTGCCTTTTTTCAAAACAAATATTTAGGTCTACAATACAATAAGTACTAAAACTAAAAGTAGGTAATAAATACTTAAAATAATAGATATCGCGCTGGTATAAATTTAATCAGATTCCGATTCGCTTGAGGAGGTGCTATCATCATCTTCTCCAACATTTATAATTATGTTATTATCAATGATCGAATCAATTCTAATATCTCGATCAAAGTCTTTGGTAATAAGATTTTTTGTTTTTTCTACCGCCTTCGCCCAGTCTTCCTTCGTGATTTTTTCGCAAGCTTCTTTTAATAGAGCCATCATCTTTTTTGTGCTAAAAGGTGGGGACGTATTGCGACGGGCTGCATAACCCTTAATTTGAGCCCAAATTAATTCAATAGCATTGTATTGGCAATGATATGGTGGAAGTCTCAGCACCCGATGACCGTACTGCAGAGCTAATTCATCTATTTCATATCTAACATTTGCCGATTTATTTTCTTTCACTAACCGTAATAATTCTGCTTTAAGCATGTCCATATTTACGTCAATACCATGTTTTTATAACCAAGCTACTTATTCTGCTTTTTTATTAGAAATTGATTGATAACTTTAAAATTGACTGATATTTTTAGCACATCCCTACGAAAATATGATGTTGTTTACATTTTTAAAAATACATATTTTATCAGTAATTATTACCCTTACAGTAAGCCATCAGTTATAAAATTTAAAATCAGTGTGTTTTAATATCATTTTATTGCTTATTATTTGTTTGTAGGGTCAAAATAGACGACTTTTTTTTTGTTTGTTTTCGTAGACGGCCTGTCAAAGTTACCTCGTTATGTCAAACACAATGTGTCAGGAACGCATTCTCTCGGTGGCCGGACAATAGCTATCCTAATGATATTTGTGCAAGAAAGAGACATTCTTATATATTTTACAGTTGTTAGAAAAGGACTGTAAACTTTCAACGCATTGACAGCGGGTGTCCCAATTGACAAAAAATTAGGTATGACATCAAGACTTGCCGTCAACGATAATACATAGATATACCGAAAACTAGATGGAGCCCACCGAAAAAAAATACAAATAAAAGTTACAAATACAATATATTTTAACATGTGTCTGTAAACTTTGAGAAAGTATTTCCGTCTTATTATATTGATTGCTAAGAATATTTTTGATGTTTTTTTAAAAAATCGATTTGGTATTTCATATACTCAGAGATACTTTATTTCACTGTATGTCTTAATAACTACTTAGTATTTTAATATAATTCTCAAAAAATCCTCATTTTGATATTGTGTATCTTTAGCAGTGTGTTATTTGTGACACGCACACATCAAACGTATTACTCCATCTAGAAATGTATACATCTGTGATGTCAACAATAGCTTATTGCACAGATATTTAAAATTAAACCTCTTGTGATATATATTTTTGTCCCGTTTTGATAACTATACATTATTGTCTTCAAATAAAGTAAAATATCCATGATTTTACAAAAAATAAGCAAAACACAAATAAATTATCCTATATTTACATACGCATGATGACAGAAACGTCAAATAATTTGTTAGATAACTGCTTAAGGCCCAATTGCAGGGAACGTTTTAACGTGCAATTGGGCCTAACTGAGGCAAAAAGAGGCAGCTAAGTTTTTCAGTCAGTTATCGAGTTTAACCTTCTGTTAGAGCTTATCCGCTAATTGAAAAATTCACAATCTTGCTATCCATAGAATAAGTCCTATCTGAAGGCTTAACTGACTATTGAAAAATCGCCCCTTAAAAGAGTACTACTGTCACTGTATCATCGTAACGCACTATAAATCGAAGTCGCTAATCGTGTCTGTTTGTAAGTTTGTCAACCAACTTGTCCTATACCACCACAATTCACAATCAGATTTTTTTTCTCATAAATTAGCCAAAATGTATCGTCAACAAGTCGGCCAAAGTTACACCCAAAGGTCACTAGTAGTAAGTTAAATTTAAATGAAGCATTAAAAGATCAGCAAGAACTATCTGTATGATTTTTCGTTTGCTCATTTGAGAAAAGTTTTCGCGAGGAAAAGAAATTTAAAATAACGCAGGACTCTAAAAAAGTTTTTTTTTAACTAACGGTACCTGGCTGCCAATTCGAACGATTTTGATAGAATAAAAATAACATCTGTCTTTAAACAAGTTTTTTTTAAATACAGAAACATCAATGGGGACGACGATACACGAAAACCTGCAAACAAAAAGAAGTCGGTATTTTCAGGCAGTAAATAGACTTTCAAATTGTGTTGTATTTCGTCTGCCGAGACTCTGGTATCATGTAGAATGGATATACAGGCTGACACCTTATGGAAGAACATACAAAACAGCATTAGATGACTTGCATAGTTTTACAGATGAGATTATCACGGAAAGAAGAAGTCGAAAAATTGATGCCCAGAAGATCATTGCAAATTTTAACGAAGATGATGTTTATGGTAAAAAAACTACACTTGCTATGTTGGATCTTCTTTTGGATAATGAATTGCAAGGCAAGATAGACAATGATGGTATTCGAGAAGAAGTTGATACATTTATGTTTGAAGTAATGTATTTCTGTACGTAGTAAGCGTTTACAGCATTGATATCCGAATAACTCTTTATTTTTTATCTTCAGGGTCACGACACAACTGCAACAGTACTTCTTTTTATGATTGTTAGACTTGCAAACGAGCCAGAAATTCAGGTAAAAAGATACTTTTCCGTTAGCATTCCAGCTTACGTAAAATACTCTTTGGTTAGATCGTTATTTAGCAGTGAAAATTATAACTAACAAAAAAACATTCCCCAAATATCTGTATATTTTTTGCTTTGGATTGCAAAAAAAATATTCTTGCGGTACTTAATTGCTTGATTGGTCCCACCTTCGAAAAAGAGATGCTTTAAAAAATACATGTTTAGAAAAGTAAATTATGAAGCCATCAATTTGGAATTAAATAATTATGATTGGTTAAAATTATTTGATAAATCTAGTATAGAATACAGAATAAGTATTTTTTATGACATTATTTATAAATTAATAGATAAGTACGTCCCTCGCTCAGTAGTCTTAGGAACACACCAGTACCCAGTGTGGTTCAACCAGCCACTTATTCGACTTACGAAGGAAAAGGCTAAATATCATTCATTATGGAAACGTTTTAAAAATCCGTCTGATTACTTTTCTTCTCAATACTTAGAGTTCGTCAAAAAAAATGCAAGCTGAATGTTATAATAGCTATATCCAATGGTCACAAAATATGATTAAAACATCGACTAAGTATTTCTGGAAGTACGTGAACTCAAAAAGGAAATGTAATTCTTATACGTATGACTTTCCTTGATTCAAGTTTCAGCGGTGGATCGAATATTTGCACGGCTTTCAATGACTTTTTCATGAAAAATTTCAGCTTACCTCTTGACTATGGTTACCTTAAAACGCCGCGTCTCGTCGATACAGACTCAGTCAGTAGGTACCCTCAGGATCGATGCAGCTTATTGTGAAAAATTGTTAAAAGGACTATTTATCACAAAAGGCCCGGGTAGTGACAACTTACCACCAATTTTATTTGTGAAATGCTCAATTGCCTTGTCGGCTCCGGTTACGTTAATTCTCAATCGCTGTTTTGCTGAAGGGTACATGCCCTTACTTTGGAAAACTGCGCACATCACACCTGTACACAAAAAAGGACCCTAGACAGCAATTGAAAACTATCGCCCAATTTCCAAGCTAAATGTTCGTGGTAAAGTTGCAGAGAGAATTGTGTACAACCATATTTATCCTATAACCTATCAAAATCCCAAATGAACAACATGGATTTATGAAAAATCGTTCCACTTGCACTAACCTTGACATCTTCACTAATCAGGTTCTGTCTGACATGGAGGGTGGGGGGCAGGTTGACGTTATCTACACTGATTTTGAAAAAGCTTTTGACCGCGTGGATCACGTCATCCTTTTGTGGAAGCTCTATGAAATAGGAATATGTGGTACTTTATTAAGATTGGTGGAATCTTACGAAGTCAGGCTGTTGTACTGGGTTAATATTGTTCAAATTATATTTCTGTCCCCTCTGGAATCCCACAGGGATCCATACTTGGACCCTTGTTATATTCTATTTATCTTTACGATTTTGGAACATCAATCCAGTATGCCAAATTCATTATGTACGCGGATGACACCAAAATCTACATGAAAGTTAGGACCTTATCTGACAGTGTCAGAATGCAGGAAGACCAAAATTGTTTTGTCACTGTACTATGCATTGAATAGAATTAATGTTTTCGCGAAAGAGAAATCTGTTGTTAACAGACTACTATTTCAATGATAAAGAAATCTCGAAAACGAATCTTGTTCGTGATCTGTTGTTCTTGACGCATAGCTTAGTTTCAGTGATCATGTCACGCATATAGTTACCAAAGCATATAAGAATCTAGGTTTTTTGTTAAGAACCTGTGCTCCATTTACAGATACCTACTATATGCCTTAGAATTCTGTTATACTTTGGTCCGCAGCACTCTAGAGTATTGCAGTTCTGTGTGGAACACTCAGTATATTGTTTATGACAATGCTATTGAGTCTATTCAAAGAAAATTTCTTAAGCATCTTAGTTATCGCCAATCAGGAACTGATATACCTTATTCAGAAGCGTGTAGGAAAAACCGAATTTTAATACTTGAGAGCCGACGTACTCTACTTGATATGCTGTTCTTGTACAATATTTGTAATAATAATATAGACTGCATTGAACTAACCTGCATAAGCCTTAATCTATGCACTCCTTCCACTCGAACTAGGCACACAAATCTTTTTATTCCCAACTTACGAAAACCAATTACACACGAAACTCAATAATAAATAGGATACAGAACACTTATAATAAAGTATTCTCACAATTTACCGATATATTTCATATAAGCAAAGAAATATTTAAAAAAATATTATAGATTTAAAACTGGAATAATTGTTTATCTTACATGTATAAGTAGTATTTAAATAAATAAAATAAATCACCCATACATGCATTCATAAACTCACACATGCATACACACATACACACAACTCATATAATGCACTATTGGCCATGACTAGAATTAAATTTATAAGTTACATCAGATATACCTACTTATATAAATTTTGTTCATCCCTATCTTAGTAGTCTGTTATATGTATAAATAAGAAATTGTAAATCCGTAACTGGCTGTCAGATCAGTATTTAAGGCATAGTTTATTTTATATAGCATAAGAGCTGTGGATTTTGTAATAAAAAATAAATAGAAATAAAAAATAAAATAAAGTACAATCTTTTAAACTTAATCTTTCAATGAAATCGTAAAATAGAAAAAAAAACGTATTGATAATTAATTTTATTTTCTTAGAGTAAGATGTATGAAGAGCTAGTAAAAATATTCGGTGATTCCGATAGAGCCCCTTCAACTAAAGATTTGGCTGAGATGAAGTATGTAGAATGCTGTGTTAAAGAATCGTTGAGGCTCTATCCTAGCGTGCCATTCATTGCCAGAAAAATAAATGAAGATGTCGTTCTAAGTAAGTATTTTAATTTAAACAAAAAATATATAAAACAAGTCCAAACTATTATAATATAGATTTTTGAAATCTGTATTTTAACTAAGCAAACGTAAGTCTGATTAAGTCGCCCCATTAAATGAAGAATATTTATTTTTAGATGGCTATACGGTGCCTGCTGGGATAAATTGTGCTATACAAATCTTTGATATACATCGCAGAGCTGACATCTATCCTGATCCTGAACGATTTATTCCCGAGAGATTTTTACCTGAAAACGCCAACAAGTTGCATCCTTATGCCTATATACCGTTTAGCGCTGGACCTAGAAACTGCATAGGTAGGTTGCTGATGGTTCTTTAGCAGCAGATTTAGATATAATGTTTGTTAGCGTCCTGTGTGTTCGTAAAAAGTTAATAAAAAGTTTTAGTAAAAATAAGTCAATTCAATCAATATTATTATAACATTTTGATAAAACCTCAAACATGAGCATAGTTAAGTACCATTTTCTTGCTTTTTATTGCCACTCAGGGAGAAAGCTAGCATTTCTTTTATTTAAATAAATAGTAAAAATAATTGTTTTAATTCATCATTTTTCATCATCATTCATCGTTACTAGGACATTTAAGAAGTAACCTTTCCATTACTTATCAAATTTTCTCTGTGCAGGTCAAAAGTTTGCTATGATGGAGTTGAAGACTGTCATATCGGGCTTGCTGAGGAGGTTCAAATTGGAGCCAGTGACTCGGACCGAGGAAATTCAATTTACAACCGGGTTAGTACTCAGGCCGCTCCATCCACTCTATGTCAGACTCCGAAATAGGAAAGAATAAATATTGAGATAAATAAATATTAAATAAGTCTCGAGACGTAATCGATGATGAGCTAAAAATCTTTTTTAAATCACTGATATAAGTTAAATCTAACAAACAAAAAGACAAAATAATTGGAAACTTTTAAATCGATTGTAAGAATTCCTAATATGCAAAAATGTGTGTAGGGAACTTTAACCAAATAAAAAGTTGCATTATCTTTTAATTTTTTTATTTCTTACCTAGAAAAAAAAACCTAAACCGTTTGGTTAAAGTTTGTACTTAACCATATTTCGCTTATAAAAAGGTAGATTAGTAAGCATTATTCTGATATTTTATTCAAAATGATCGCAGAGATCTCTATTAATAAACCGAACATGCATTGGGTGTAGAGGTTTCAGAGTGAGGTCTATAGTAAAGTCAATGTCTTCAGTTTTAGTGATCGGTTCCAATTTAAACTTGCGAATGAGTCCACACATCACAGTTTTCATTTCGAGCATTGCAAATTTCTGACCTGCAAATAATAAAAAATGAATAATGATTTAACATTTCTTTAAGTAGTTTCTCGTAATTATTAGTTGTTAGAGTATTTTAACCTAGCCATTATTGAGAAACTATTATAGCTTCAGTACATGGTTAATGTTAGTACTCTGATGAAACCTAGATAAACACACACCCGTATTGAAGAGAAATACTTTACCTATACAGTTTCTGGGGCCAGCACTAAAAGGTATATAAGCATACGGATGTATTTTGTTTTGATTTTCTGGTAAAAACCTCTCCGGGATAAACTTTTCAGGTTCTGGGTAGATATCAGCTCTTCGGTGAATATCAAAAATGTGTATAGCTGCTACTGTTTGAGCAGGTATTTTAAATCCACCTGTAATTATGTTAACAACGAATCCTACTAATATTATAAACGTGAAAGTTTGTGAGTATGTATGGATGTATAGATGAATGGATGGATGTTTGTTACTGTTTTACGTAAAAACTACTGGACAGATTTGGATGAAACTCGTTATATAGGTTATACATCAGAATAACACATAGGGTACTTTTTACCGCCGGAAAACATCTCATTCCTACGGGAACCGACTTCCACGCGAACGGAGTCGCGGGCGGCCACTAGTGTAAGTAAAAAAAAAAACGTGGCCGTGATCGACAAACAAAGTACAAGTTGTTCTTAAAAATCTACCGCATTGTAATATAAAACGATGAGTCGAATGGTGATTGGTGATTCTTCAACACTAAGGGTCGTATTATAGAATGTAACTCAGTAATGAATTTAGTTTTAAAACTAGTTTTAAGTAAAGCTTTTATTTTAGAACCGCTCTTGAAACGAAATTCGTTGATCAACGTTCAATTGAGTATTTTTATATTTTGAATTGACTTTTAAGTTGAAATCACCACTCAAGCGAGGATTTGATCTATGATCACGTAAATCGTGTCAACACCACTCTTGAGAGTAGATTGAACTAGATTCTGTCAAATGTCTGTAGCTGTAAATATTGTAAACAATAAATATTTTTGACGACAATATCTACAATATCATGGATTGCCTAATATTGATGGTGCAATTGATGCACACATATAAAGAGTGTCAATACTGCTGAAGTGCAGCATCATGAAGTATTCAGAAACATATGCCATACATTTCGGTGTCATTTGTATGCGTTATAATGTTCAAGCCATATCATCATACGGATGAAGGAAATTACATATCAATGTATCAATACGCTTTGTTGGAACTTACTCAATTCGATTTCCTCTTTAAAACACCTCAATATAACGGGCACACTCGGATAAAGGCGTAATGACTCTTTAATACACAGCTCCAAATATTTCATCTCATTAAGATCATCAACCGTCGGTAATCGATCGGAGTTTTCGAATATTTGCGTTAGTTCTTCGAAAATTTTGTCCTAAAAACAAATAATTAATATTATATTGTTATATTGTTGTATTTGTGTATAGTTTAAGTATCTTATTATCTGCTGATATACTTATATATTGTATTGTATATGTATGTATTATATTATATTATATATACTTAATATTAATTAATTTAATTATGCTACACACAATATTGCATTTCCTCACTATCTCTCCAACAACAGGGGGTCAAGTCAAGTGGCATTCGCTAATTGTCGATTCGTATTCACGCCCAAATAAGTTGTCATACAAATGTTCCTTAGAAACTGAAAGATCGTAGCTATGACTTTTTGACTTTTCCATGCCATGTGGCAATTTTGACAAGCGTTTCGCCTTGATAGAATAGAAAATGAAACGTAGGGGAAGGGAATATATGTACCTTTGCATGATACTTTGTATGCATAGATTTAAATCGTTAGATAGGCCCCGACACCAAAAACTGTAGCATTGTTTTTTTTTTTGCAATCTATACACAACAAGTGAACTGAGAAAATAGTGTCATCTCTTTTTCTCCTACATAAGTTGCAAACACTACTTTCTCTTTCGTGCACTCCCAGGTTAGTGAGCTCACTCACTTCGACTGTGGAACAACACGGCGCGGTGTCACTGCGGTAAGAGCCTATCTAACGATATATATCTATGCATTTCTTATTCTATTCACTCGCTATCGCAATTTTCTACTGCCACTTGACTTGGGCCCCTGGTCTGCTGGAAGAGATTTCATGCTGAAATAAGCAGTACCTTTGTGTTTACTCATGTTTTTCTGTGTCTATTATGTATTATCTTTTTTGTGTAAATGCATAAATTATAAATAAATAAATAAATAATTACTTTAGGTATATGAAACATAAATAATATGATATTATCGGCTCCAATAAAACGACGATAGTGTAGGTTTACCTGAACTTCTCTTTCATTGGCAAGTCTTATTATCATATAAAATAATGCCATGGCAACTGTATCATGGCCCTGAAAAAAACAAATAAGACAATGTTAGGTATGTAGAATGATAAAAACAATTAAGAAAATACTATTTTCTAAAATAAAAAACTAAGTGGTTACATTAAGTTAAAATTTTCAACTATATATTAGATTTATTTCAAACACATGGAGTGGGCATGAAAATGAGCAAGTATTTGTATCCGAAAGTAAGTCCGTACAAATGAACGGTTATCATAGTTAAACAAAATTATCTACCCCTGTATTATAAGCAATTAAATACGTTACTTACTTCAAACATAAATGTATCGACCTCTTCTCTGATACCTTCATTGTCGATCTTGCCCTCTCTCTCATATTGAAGCAGAAGATCTAACATCGCAAGAGTATATTTTTTACCGTACAAGCAATCATCGTCATTACTTTCTAGTAACTTTTGGATATTTAAGTTTTGATTACGCCTTCGCACTATTATGTTATTAGTGAAATTGTGAACCTCATTTAGTGCTTCTTTTTGTATTCTACCGAAAGAAGTAAGATTGAAAAGAAAATCGACGTGGAACCAAAGTCTCGTTGTTTTGATGACAATGCAGTGTGCTAGTGATTTTACAGCTTGGAAATACTTTTTCTTTCTTTCACTCTTTTTTTCGTCTAGAAAAATTCCCATTGACGTATCTGAAAGTATTATATGTACCTATATTGAAGATTTGTGTGAAATATATAAATCAGTTTTTGAAATTAAGTGTTCTTACCACACATAGTAGACAGAGTAAGCTCGGTGACAAAATCATAAGGATTAATCTTATCTCGCGCCACTTCCTTATGGAGTTGATCTAGGAAAGCTTCCGTATGTTTGTTGAAGATTTTCGTGAACTTTTTTAGTATTGTGAAGTGAAATGCTGGTGTGAGGAGCTTGCGCCGGTATTGCCACTTATTGCCTGAAATGCAAATAATTATTACCTAATTCACATTACACTATTAGTGCCAACCTATCAGCTTGTACGATTGGCCGCACTACACAGAGATTTTATTTATCTTTAAAACACCTGATATTATGAGACACATAAAATAATATACACAGTCTAAATATTTTTTAATACTAAACACATTAAAATAATATCTTTAAGTTATATAGCAGCTATACATACCATTGCTAATTAAGAGACCTTCACCTAACCAGGGTCGGAGAAATCTGTAAGGCTCCGGTTTTTCAATATGGTTTATACTTGATAGAATAATCTTAAATAAAAGATGAGCATTAAATATATGAGACATAAATTATACAATTGAAGCAGCTACCTCTAAACAGCTACCTCTGCATCATTTGGGCTGTAGATGTTGACAAGTTTTTTGTGAAATCCCCATAATCTGACAATTTCTCCATAATCGCGATACATAGATCTCACAAACTTAAAAAGTTCGTCTGAAATATTTTAAAATTTATTTGGAAATCTTATTAAAAGCTTATGTAAGATAATAACAGGCTTACCTTTTGATACAGCAAGTTCCAATGCATTTCCGATCAGAGGCCATGACTTCGGTCCTGGAACTTTGGCTATGAGCTTTCCAGAGTAATTATACCTAAGCAACAAAGATATCACACTTAAAAATACGAAAACTGCTAGCAGAGCACATAGCGCCATGATTAGAAGAACGGCAATAAGACTCTCTAACTGTAGCTTTGCCAACTAAACAACCTATCAATTAAGTAAATGTTGTTATCATCAGTGACTTTCCTACCTACTTATCAATTCCTTATTAAGGATGTAGTAAATTTTTAACCGGTAAAAGTTTTATGAGGTTTCCAGTTCCTGTTGAATCTGTACGCGTAGGAACAGCAAATTTATATAGGTTAAGGCTTTCAAAAGTGGGGTAGCAAAAGGCATCAAATATGTTATTGGTATTTATCGGGTTGAATAATAATAATATTCGATATTTTACAAATATTTTACAGCCGAAACGTTTTAACGCGCTATACCATATTACATAACTATTAATAGAAAAATTTGCGAAATGGGAAAAAAATAGAGCTCTTCTTGCTTGCGCTGCGAAAGCGGTTTTAACATTGAATACTTATCACCAGTGACATTGCGTGGAATAGCTTGTAATTATTAAAATGATTTACTTATCTATCATTATAATCATAAGAGTTTTCAGAATCCTTATCTTCTAAATAAGTATTAATCAAAAAACTCGTTCTGTTCTATAAGGTAAGTGCATATAATTATCAAAACTTACTATTTACTGTAATGTTTTTTTGGGTCAGGTTGATTGATAAGAATAGTTTATTTATCTACGTAAATAAATAGCGGTATAAAAACATTCCCAAAATTAAATGTAACTAACTTAAAAAAAAATATTCTGATTGGGTACTCTAATGACTGTTATTTGTGTATTTTTTGCAAGTGAAATTATCACAATTAAAGAGGCATATAAAAGAAGTTTAAACTTAAAATATTTTGTTTATGTTTAAACTTCTTTATGTTTTATGCATTTTTTACCAGTAGATTAATAAATAATGCGTAAGAATTTTGAATTGTGCCTGCAGTAGCTTAGCCTTTATCTATAATCATAAACTTTATAAGTGTGGATGTATAATCTCTGGAACTTCTGAACTGATTTTAAAATGATTATTACCAGTAGAAAGCTACATTATCAGGGAGGATATTGGCTACTTTAATTGATGATTAAACGAACTTACCTAAGTGACGTTCTATCATAATTATACGGTGCTTCATCCGAAGAGATTAGAGCCCTCTCTTCCCTAGCTATGTAGGTACAAAGGTCCCCACTAAAATATATTAGTACTTATCTTAATGATGTTTCATAATGAATCACGCGCAGGTAATCTATTTGTGTATGTTTGTGTTAGATTATAGACTTTACTTTCAACTTAATGATGTTTGAAATACCGACGACTGAGTTAACGGTTCGGTATGGAGTAGGGATGTCTAGTGTTGCCAACATTACAATATTTTTTACCAAAATAATTTTTTTTTTTACTTATTTTCTTCCAAAAAATACTATTTCTACTATAGTGCAGATTACCGAGTACCTACGCGAAACTACAATTGTTCTCTTATCTTGAGGATGAAGCGCAAAGTATAATTTACCCTAAAATGTCCATGCAAGTAAAGCCGCGAGCAATAGACTATTTAGGATAAAACTGCAGGGTCGTGCAGGATGCATTAAAAAATGACAAAAGGTTCTGCTCGCTCAGCTTGCCGATACAGTAAAAAACATAGAGTATCATCAAAATAAAACTTCTGTAAAAGTTTTCATACTTATACAACTTTGAGTACTTACGGTAAATATGTAATCATGTTGCACGTCATAGTTCTAGCCGGTATTATGTCGCTACGCAAATAAGGTTTTTTTTTAATAGGGTAAGTTCGTTAGAGATGGCCGTAGTTTTTTTAAAGAGTCATAAAAAAAAAGAAATTATATTTATAATCAAATTTTTATTTCCTTCATAATCTTTGATGTTTAATCTTTCAAAAATCAACAACAAATTAAAATTATCATTAAAAAAACATGAAAAAATATATCAAAAAGAAAAAGTAGGACTGGCCATCTCTACCATATATACCAGTGTGTGTTGGCCATAGTCATACGGGACAGATGGCCACTACTCTTCTTGCCTTTTCCCTTTCCCTTTTTAGATGCTGTTGCATTATTTTATTCAGCTTTTTGCTTCTGTCTACATTTGACACACATATTGTCCAATGCGGTACAATTTTCATGTACCCGTAAGTCACTAATGACGCATTGAAACCAATCTTCAATCAAGCCGGTTACACAAGAATTTTCACCGCATCCAGAGCAATTTTCAGCCGCATCTGCTATTTCTTCCAGCGAAGTATCACAAAATAATGGTACATCTTCTTCTGAACTACTTACAGAATCTTGTTTGATAACTTTCTTTTTCTAACTGTATTCAATTAATTATTAACTAGTGGCCGCCCCCGACTCTGTTCGCGTGGAAGTCGGTTTCCCGTGGGAATGAGAATGAGATGTTTTCCCGCGGTAAAAAGTACTCTATGTGTTATTCTGATGTATAATTTATATTATTGTAAAGTTTCATCTAAATCCGTCAGGTAGTTTTTATGTGAAAGAGTAACAAACATCCTTACATCCATACATACTCACAAACTTTCACGTTTATAATATTAGTAGGATATTGATTTTTTTTGTCTTGTGCTGACAAAGCAATTTTTTGGTATTTAATTGGCATCCATAATGAAATAAAAAAGCCATTGCATACATTTAAATGACAAAACTTATATGGCCATCTCAACCTGAATCATTAAGGCCATCTCTCCTACTTTTGTGCGGGAGAGATAGCCATACAAAATTTGAATCTTTGAAGACCAAATAGGCAACTATTTTGAGGTTAGAATACAGATAGAAACGTGTTAATTCAGCAAACTCACAAAACATTAATATTCAACATAAAGTATATATGTTACACCACGTAAGGTAAACCAACAAGAAAACTTTTGAAGTATTGTGTACAAACAAAGCTTATTTACTTACTTTTAGTTTTTTTTTATTGCGGATATTTTTTACGTGTGTTGTTCCCTAGCGTCGCCTGTAGTAAACTAAGTGAAACCGAACGTCATTTGTCGATTATTTTGTGAAATATTGGTATTGGTCATCTCTCCCGTACGGCCATCTCTAACGGTTTTACCCTATATAAAACCTTTTTAGCTGCCCATAGAAAATCGTATATTATAATATTTTGCCTAGGAAGTATATATAGGTTTCAACGATCATAGTCCATCTACAGGGAGAGAAATGAAAACAAAATTGTAAAAAATATGTAGGTATTTAATTAAAAGATAAACTTAACTTAAGAAAATAAACACAGATAAATTAAAAACATTTTGTTTGAATTAATATAAAATTTTAAGTGGATCGACGCCGGCATCTTCATAAATAGATTTCCAAAATTGAAAGTCATCACTGTCCACTTTGTAGCTAATTGTTAAGTCATCTTCGATGATACCACATGCTTGTTTAGTCGAGTCGTAAGCAGGCCAAATTACACCCAGACTGTTGTCCGGAGTAGGGTTTCTGAAAAATATCATACTAATTTAGTGCTTTATAGTAATAATAATAACACAAACTTATAAATATTTGTAAGTTCTTACCCATATTTAGCAAAATTGCTAAAGAGCAAGCAGGTTTTGTTGACTAGCTCAAATTCTCTGCTAGATTTTGGTAATGGCAGATTGGCGTGCTTTGGGTCGAATAGATACACTAAATCATCTAAATGCGATGCTCCTTTTATTCCATACTTTTCCCCGAGTTGTCCATAAATGTTTCTTGCAGAATAACATGAAAACTTGTAGAAGTAACACTTTCCTCTGTTGTTTTGTGACAAGTGATTAAGAAAGTTTTGGACTTGAAACATAAAAATATTAGCATTTAAATAATTTATAAATTCTTTCGTCGATTCTTTGTTTACATGTTCTTTGTTGCTAAAATAATGTTTCATTATTTGTTGTCCAACTTGTAAACAGTATGAAGGATTCCTTTCGTTTAATATTTTTTTTGGCGTGAATAGTTCTCGATAAGTGTCATAATCTTTAAACAACTTTTTCTCAATAGCAGGAATAGCAGCAAGAGTTTCGCAACTTGTGTATCCTATTAGAATGTCCACTTCATTGAATGTTCGCTTTTTGAAAATCTCATCATAACTTTGCCCTATAAACTGCTCTTGGCCAAATGATTTTTCGATGACTGGCGTGTAAGGGAAAAACTTTCCTAAGTTATCCACTGATATTTCGTTTGATAGAACATAAGAGCTTGTGTTAATGAATTGTTCAGCAGAAAGAGTTTGCAAATATTTAAGCAGTTTTTCTGGATCGTTGGTTTCGAAACCAAACTGCTTACCAAGTTGAAAGGCTCGTTTAACCGGTTCATATGCAAGTGACCAGTCACAAGAAGGTACTCCACTCATTGGTATCGCCCTCTTAAATAGCCCTTTTGACATAGGGGACAGTACATGCAAACTAGTTGAAGCACCTCCAGCGCTCTCCCCCATTACAGTTACATTAGATGGATCTCCTCCAAAATTTGATATATTTTTCTGAACCCACTTCAATGCTGCTACTTGATCTTTAAGTCCAGCATTTCCTGGAACATCTTTAGTATCCAGACACAGGAAGCCAAGAGCACCAAGTCTGTAATTGATGGTGACGACAACAACATCATGTTGAACGAGGAAATCAGGTCCGTAGTGTTTAACATCTCCAGAACCGGATTGGTAGCCACCTCCGTGTATAAAAAACATCACTGCGAGAGGCGTTTTAGGTTTTAAGTTTGGTGTATAGATGTTAAGATGTAGACAATCTTCATCTCCTTGGATGATTTCACTTGTAAAGATATCCATATGAGGGCAGTTAGGTCCATGCTCCGTAGCGTTGCGCATTCCATCCCACGGCAGCGGGGGCAGAGGTGCCTGCATGGCGAAATTTGTTATACAAACATTACCAAAAATATAGCTGTCAAATATTATGAAAAATTACCTTAAAGCGAAGATTCCCGACCGGAGGTTGAGCATAAGGTATTCCTTTGAAACTATAATATTGGAACTCCCCATCGCACGTTTCTATTTGCTCTCCAGCAAGCCACCCTTGTTCCACTTTTACTTTTATCATGATTGTGAGTTTCTAAAAATAAAATTTTATAACTTAAGTGAGGAATCAATAACAATTAACATGTATTGTCAATTTTCTTATAAAGTGTAGGGTTAATTAGAATCCGAAGATGAAATTATATCAGCATCAAAATACACTAGTGATTATCAATAGTTCCACTTACTATACCTACGCAGATAACGTAAGTTATAAAAATATATTTATTTAAATTTAAACAAATATCGAATAACTAATATATTTCTCAAAAACATAAACACAAATTAAACTTACCAGACTTCAATTCTAGCACAAGATTTGTTTATATTGTTGCCACTTGTGTTATGTAAGAGTTCCGAACTTAAAATGGTAGGAGTAAAGAGATACGTTTATCTTCAAACCTCACTATCAACTAAACCTGTTTTAGATACCTATAACTGTTGAACAATGGCAGTTAACTTCGGAGTGAGACGACTTCACTGTGATCTACAGCATGTAGAGTAGATAAAACATGTCAGAGTTACAAAAACAAGTTGGAATAATAAACTTAACCATCATGTGACCCGCTTGCTCATTTCCTAGCTTATCTCATAAATTAAGTAATTTACATTGATAATTTAACTATTTGCCTTAATTAACCTACCGGATTTTTATAAAATATTTGTTTGTTGTTAATTAGGGATGTTAAGAATATCCATATCCGTAACCGAAACTACCGGATATCCGAAATAAAAAATTATCCGTATCCGTAACCGAAACCGAAATAAATGTTTCGGATAATTTCGGATAGTGGCGGAATCTAAAAATCTAAATGAAACACGTTACGACAAGTTGTTTTTGGCTGCTTTCCGTAGACCGCTTACAGAACTGTGACCAAAGTGTTGGTTCTCTCTCTGAGCTCAATGTAGCGGTGTTTATGACGTCATCGTTCTCACCCATCGTCCTCCTCTATATAAATAAAACCATTTTATTATCATTTTTTTATATTAGGTACTTTTGAAATTCCTAGAATCTAATATCCGTAACCGAAACTATCCGTAACTACTGGATAATCCGAAATAATTTCATATCCGTATCCGAAACCGAAAACGATATAAAAAAAAATCAATATCCGTATCCGAAACCGAAATTCCATATCCGTAACATCCCTATTGTTAATGCTTCGATGTGTGTTTTGGGTAGGAAAGCATTTGATGCCGTGGTTACCTACAAAAATACTGATTAAGTTTTTTTTTCGTGTTTATCGGTACACGTCAATACACTTTTTATTTAAGGCAACGATTGTGTTGTTATTTAAAACAAATGCCACAAAGGCGACCATTCACGCTCCATATAAACTTGGGCCCAAAATTAAAAGTGCCGGTCAGCAAAAACAAAATCTTTTTAATGATTGGCCACATCAATTTGATAATTTCGTTGTATTACACTAACATCTTCAAGTAAACATCTTTCATGATAATAGGAATCGAAATTTTTTCTTATAAAAAGTGTAAAAATGAAATTCATGCATTTTAAAAATAATCTTTTACATCACACTCAGGGATCATAAATAACATATTTCCGTACGTTAAATGCTTTTTATTCGACACAAATAAAAAAATAAATAGAATAATGCCATAATTAAATAAAGTTATTATTGACTAGTGGCCGCCCGCGACTCCGTTCGCGTGGAAGTCAGTTTCCCGTGGGAATGAAAGGTTTTTCCGCGGTAAAAAGTACCCTATGTGTTATTCTGATGTATAAACCTATATAACTGCAAAGTTTTATCCAAACCCGTCCAGTATATATACTATGTTTGTTATATGTATATCAATTTTTACTTAGGGGTGCTAAGAAAGAATCATATAAGAATCCAACAAGTATTCAAATATTTTTAAGATATTATTTTGGTTGGTTTGAATGGTACCTACAGGAAGTAAAAGAGGTGCATTTAGAATTATTTATATTCACTTTATAAAGTAAACCAATATATAAATATAATATAAGTAATCCATTTACACTTATTTTTAAGGTTCTATGAAAAGTTTAATGTTCCTGGTGCTCTGGGTTGTGTTGATGGCACGCTGGTGGCTATGGTTCGACCCCAACAACATGAGGAAAGATATTACTGTCGAAAAGGTTTTCATGCTAGAAATGTCCTTATAGTAAGTTTCAATGCCACACAATTAACTTAAGTGTGATAGATTCAATATCTACTAGATATTAATGAAAGAATGCACAAATCATAAATGTTGATTATTTTGCAGATAAGTGATGCAGATTTGAATATTTTGCATGTTGATGTGACATTTAGAGGAGCAACACATGACAGTTATGTGTTCTCTAACAGTTGCATTAAACAACATATGGAAGATATTCATCGCACTGGATAAATAGCATACTTGCTTGGTGAGTGTACCTACTTGTAAAATCAGTCATTCTTGAAGCTAAAGTATCTTGTAGATTTTAAAAGGGTTTTTGTAAAAAGTACTAAAACACTGTTTCTATTTCAGGCGACTCTGGGTATGCTCAAAGACCATACCTGATGACACCCTACAACAACCCTGAGCCAGGAAGTCCAGAGGCACACTACAATACTCTGCACAGTTCAGCACGCAACAGTGTTGAACCAAAGAAGACCTGCAAAAGTTATCCACGTGCACGTCCAATATACAGCGTGAAATTGCTGATATGCGCGTGGATAATACTAACATGAAGGTACGAATAGCCGAACTGGAACAAAGCTATGCACTAGTTAAACCGCATATTTCATCTCTAAAAGAAACTTCTGAGTTCTTGGTGGCCGGACAGGCTGATTTAACTTCACGCTGCAACCAACTTTAAGATTTTTCTAGAAATAGCCTACAGCAGTATACTGATAGGCTTGAACTCAAGATCGAGTCTATGGAACAACACTCTAGAATAACAAACACTGAGGTATGCAATCTGCCTGAAAAAAGGATGAAAACTTGATAATGCTGATGGAGGCTATCTGTAATGCACTGAAGCACCCGTTTTCACGGCAAGATATAATGTCTATTCACCGTGTCCCCCATGCTCGAGGTTCTTTCTGATGATAGACGACCTAAAAACATCATCGTGAAACTATCTTCGCGTATGGTTCGTGATAACATCCTGAGTGCGTTTCGTGCTTGTAAACAAGGTATTAAAGTGGAACAATTAGGTATCTCAACCAATAACTCCGATAAACCTAAGATTTATCTTAACGAACACCTTACGCTGCAAAAAAAAACTGTTGCGTGAGTGCAAATACTTTTGTCACAAATACAATTACAAGTTTGTATGGGTAAAAAACGCAAGTATATTAAAGTTCGTAAAGATGAACATTCACCTGTTTTATCTGTGAAATCATCAACTCATTTAAAAAGTTTGTTTCACGATAATTCTACTAATAATTTTAATAAATGATAATTGTCATGTATTGTACTTGCCGCTGGAATACTCTAGTGTATTGTCCAAATATCTATTCATTATGTTCTGTAGTTATGTAATCTTTAAGTATCTTTTATTATTTCTGAAAATTATGACAATAAGTAAAGATCCACATTATTTCTCTTTTTTTTCTTTCAACAGCATAGAAATATTTCTTTTTCTTTTTTACTTAAAACTAGCAATGCAAATATTTTGTATTGTATAAAAAATTACGTTATGGTACTTACTCTATTTATAGTTTATGCAACAGATATAATTTTTAAGCAATATTACCTGCCACGACAGCACTATGATATTCTTTCTTATATAATAGACATGAATTATTATATATTTTTTTTATTATTTGGCATATAAATCTTTTATTAACTATAAATTATGGATAGTAAATTAACAATATTTTATCAGAATTGCAGGGGTCTTCACACAAAATTGCATACGTTGAACATGAATATTTTGTCGTTCTCGCATGACGTAATCATCCTTACTGAGACTTGGCTTATTCCTAGCATCTTCGATAGAGAGTTCATAGACGATAGGTATGTAGTATTTAGGTATGATCGAGACCGCGTGGCGACATGCAAAGACGACGACGGGGGAGGGGTGTTGATAGCCATGCGGCGCGCGCTGCAACCCGCCCGTCACACGGACCCAGCCGCGGATATACTTCACGAACTTGAACAGCTATGCTATTCTCTAAAACACACCTTCGTCGCGCTCGTCGTCGAGCCAGCGATGAGATCGACGACGAGCGCAGCGCTGTTTTTAACCGTATTCACAATAGCGTTGTATCTCGACGTCGAAGTCTAGGCTGTGACATCTCAGCGCTGTTTCAGTGTAGATGATTGACAACTATCAATCACATAATTTTGTTCTAAATTATAACCTCTGTTATAAAATATTTCGTAAAAACTTAATTTTAACATGATTATTACACAATATTTTTATGTAAACGTTAAGGGTCGTGATAAAAGATGCAAAAAAGGGTTTGGAGCTTAAATTCTCTACCTACGTCTTAAGTATCGTCAAGAGTGTTTTTTGTCGTGTGTTGATTTGTTTTTTGGGTTTGTTATCGCCTTCAAAGAAGTTCCCTATTTGAAAAGTAGTTCTATTAATAGTCAACTGCAACTAAGAGACCTTAGTGGGGCTTAGATACGACAGAATCAATTGCTAGGAGAAATTGTTGAGAGAATAAATAATGCACAGTAAAATTTTATTTTTTTATTAACTTTTGAACATAGATAAAAATAAGTTAAAGATGTAAATAATTATTATAAACACATTAATTTCTAATTGTCAAAATTAGAAATAAATAGACAAACATCTAAATCTCCCTTTCAGAATACCAATTACTTGTATGTTCATCTCTGAACTTCCTGAATCAGGGTTGTTGTAGGGTGTCATCATGCTATTTCTAAGTATGCTATTTCTCCAGTGCGATGAATATCTTCCATATGTTGTTCAATGCAACTATTAGAGAACACATATCTGTCATGTGCTGCTCCTCCAAATGTCACATCAACTTAAAAAATTTTCAAATCTGCATCACTTATCTGCAAAATAATCAACATTATGATTTGTGCATTCTTTCATAATACCTAGTAGATATTGAATCTATCACACTTAAGTTAATTGTGTGGCACTGAAACTTACTATAAGGACATTTCTAGCATGAAAACCTTTTCGACAGTAATATCTTTCCTCATGTTGTTGGGGTCGAACCATAGCCACCAGCGTGCCATCAACACAACCCAGAACACCAGGCACATTAAACTTTTCATAGAACCTTAAAAACAAGTGTAAATGGATTACTTATATTATATTTATATATTGGTTTACTTTATAAAGTGGATATAAATAATTCTAAATGCACCTTTTTTTCTTCCTGTAGGTACCAAACAATCAAACCAACCAAAATAATATCTTTAAAATATTTGAATTCTTGTTGGATTCTTATAAAATTATTTCTTAGCACCCCTAAGTAAAAATTGATATATGTAGAACAAACATTGTAGGTTAGTATTATACACCTACTATGTATGGTGAGTAGGCAAGTAGGTACTTACTTCTCTTTCAAAACTTGTCGTTCATGGGTATTTTGGGGAAATCTTGTATATATTTTTTCAATGTTCACCTTATTAAGGGCGTCAACCACTTCATGTATGGCCCTTGAAGCTGAGGACACATATGTGCTGGTATTTTGAGCCAATATTTTTTGATTACTACCAGATGCCATAAACAATATGTTATTAGTATCTGCAACAACAGTAGCAATAAAAATATGTATAATATTAACTAGACAGAAAGTATTGTGTTAAGTGGCTAATAAACAAAACTAACTTTCAGCCTGGGGCCTGATTCTGTAATTTTTAACGTTTCGTGTGGTAACGTGCGTGTGGCATGCCAGTGGGTCCTGTGAGGACAATTTGTAGGTATTCTGTAAGCCACGCGTGTCGTACGTGTGGCTTGCAAGCAACTCCATAAGGCGCTTCGCTTAGATTGATAGTTCATTCAACCATTCATTATTTCTCAATATCAATATCTCGTCAATAATTCATCAATATTAAGAAAAAAATATATACCTACTTTTGTACAATTTTATTTTAAATCTGTATTAAACGTTTTTTGAATATAAATGGATATACTTTTTTAAGCGCTTTGATTAAATATTATTTAAAATAATGTTTCGTCTGCTCTGCCTTTAAACCTTGAGCCTGACTTTGAAATGTAATAATTCGATAACTCGTTGCAATCCTAAGGTTCAAGTCTATTGTTGAAGTTAAGCGACGTCGGCCGCGGACAGTCCTAGGATGGGTGAACGCTTGTGGTATTATATTCTGATTTCTTCCGTGCTTTAGACACGTTTATTTTGTTGGTCTCAAATAGTTATTCAATAAAAAAAAAATTAAGGAATGGTTAGGTTCCCATCATGATTTGCCTTAAGGACTAGGTATTACCTATATATTTTTCAAGCTAACGGGAAAATAGCGTAGCAAGACCGTGGTGTTACGAATATCCTGTGGCAAGCAGTCTTTTGATCGTTGTGTGCGTTGGTGACTATAGACACAATCTAATAATACAAAACCATGACAAAGCTTATCTTAAAATTGTAATATCCTATGATTACACACCATGCAAAATAAATGGTAATTAGGTTTATAGGTTTGAAAAATGTATATTGTATTAATTTATACAAAAATAGTATAATAAAAGATATATTTTTAATCAAGTTATTTTCCTGCTTTTGCTTTGGCGTGAACGTTCAACTTCATGAAGCGGGCGTCGAGCTAATACGACGTCACACCTTAGTTGTTTCCACCAGCAGATTGCTGAGGACATTTCCTCTTACCATTGAAGTCACTGCACCAGTAGCTTACCTAAAAAAAATATTTATGAAAAACATAATTAAGTATATTAGGTACAATGTTACTTAGGTACCTACTAAATATTTATTATGTGGATGTATGTATGTACCCATACGTAGGTACATACATACATCCCATGAAATTCCAAATTGGGAAAAGTTTCTGTTTAGAACCAATTGCAATCTAAGCACATCGTTTATTATAAATATCGAGGTTCTTCTTATTGAAATAGATAATATTGAATATTTTAAATTGATATTTACCTTTAACTGTAATCATTTCTTTCCAAAACGAACCAAGAACTTGGTAAAAGCCTCGTTACTACACGCAATTTAGTTTAGCAAGGCGATGACTTCTCTTATGGGCATAAAGTTTCGGCAGCTCAAAATAGAGCTTCTCCCAGTCACACTTATCACTTTATACTTTATTTCAGTATTTTTTTCTGAATTTAGCCTTTAAATGCAATATTTATCTTTGTTTGTTAACAAACCTACAGAAATGGGTGACACTACATGACATGACAGCGACGCAACCCATTCACTCATGTTACGCGTTGTTCAATATCTATGTTCTTAAATTTGGTATTCTATAAGCCCACACGACTGGGCGTCACAACTTGTCCGGTAAAAATAGGTATTCTCTAAACTTTTGGGACAATGTGACGTCATTTTTGACGTGCGTGTGGTGCGATTTACAACAGTTACTCTTCGGCCACTTGTTACTCGAACGTTTTTGATAATTTAGCAATATTTTATAATTATTTGATTGATTATTACTATAAATTACTTACTTACTTAATAATTTGTACTTTCTAATGTTGAATTGTTTAATAAATATACTTTTTGAATAGAAAGATGTTGGCGCCTATTATTTCTAAACGGCAAAGCACTTATTATTTTCTATTGTTATTGTCTATAATTTTGTATGTTTGACTACTTCAATTTTTGGTTTTACAAAAAATCGTAATTGAAATAGAAATTACTTCAAAAACACAAAAATATATTAAAAATAAGACTTGTGCAACAAACAATATACATACTTCGGAGTTATTAGCGAGTTAAAGCTAGATAATTGATTAAATTTACCTTAAATATGTATAACCTACCTATTTGTAAGTGTTTTAAGTTTAACAATAGGTACAAATATATTTTTTTGTGCCTACCACTTCAAAGCTACCGATTTTATGGCACCTACTAGTGGCTGCCCGCGACTCGTTTCCCGTGGGAATGAGTAGTTTTCCCGCGGTAAAAAGTACCCCATATGTTATTCAGATGTATAACCTATATTTCTGTAAAGTTTCATCAAAATCCATCCAGTAGTTTTTACGTGAAAGAGTAACAAACATCCATCCATAGATCCATACATCTATACATTCTCACAAACTTTCACGTTTATAATATTAGTAGGATATCGGAGGCAAAACCTATGCATCTAGGGAAAGACAATATCTCCTTTTTTTGAAAAACCTACTCTTCCACAAATTTCGTTAATATGTAGGTACAGTAAGTTGCAAAAGCTTTTGCGACGACCTCTGTTGCGCAGCGTGATTGTTGTGAGGCAGGTCCCGTGTTCGATTCTCGATTCTTCTGCAAATCAGCTCGTATCGTTTTCCTTTAGGCTATTCTGTAACGCGTACTGCGCTAACTTTAAAACTACATTGTTTGTATGGTATTCTGGAGATTTATTTATATGATAATTAATGAAATAATAAAAATGTTATAAAATACACTACGTAAGTACCTACCTAACTCTTGGTAGTGGTTCGTTTAATAAATCATAGCTTTGCAATTGTATTTTATTGGTGTCAAAGTAAAGGTGTAACTTTTAATACAACTTTGGTTGGGTAAAAACATACAGAAACATCATAAATAGGTTATTACAATTCATTTACTAAACACACCCTGTTGAATTTATTTCATCTCATACTTTGAAAATAAATTTTACCCAAAATTGATTTTCTATTTGAGGACCACTCACTGCCTGTGAATAAATGGAGATGTTTATTAAATAAAGGCATTACTAATTACTTCATAGAAACAGAAAATATGTTCCTAATTTTATAAAATGTAACTATATTGATTTGGGTTCAAAATTTTGGTTTGTTTATAAACAACTTGTCAGTGCTTGTCAAAAATGTTAAAAACCATTCTACTTTTTGTCTACCTCATGTCATTTAGATTTAATTATTCCTCTAAGTCATTGACATTGTCAATTTATTAATAAAATTATTTATAATAACATTGTCTTAAGGTAAATGATAATCTAAAAATTATGAACACCTCACACTGACTTTAATTAACAAAAATAGTTATTTCCTAAGCCTGTTGGTGGTATGTTGCAAAATATTGATGAATGATTGACGAGATTTGTTAGTTAAAAGAGGTTACATCACTAATGACTGGTTAAAAGGAAAGCACAGCCCTAGAAGGACGCCAACCGATTTGAACCACACGCACGTTACCATTATGGTAAAAAGAGATAGAATATAAATAAATGGTTGAGACCAATAACTTAAGAACCCTCATGTGTCTACACATAGCATACCTAACTATAAATATATGCATAATTTAATTTATGAGAAAAATCCCTAGCAGTTTTTAGCATCGCTAAAATAATGGTTACCTACTTATATTTAAATTAGCCGCCTTAAAATTTACAACTTCAGCTTTACTAAGGATTCGGTAGACCGAAAGAAAAAAAATACCAAAAATACTACATACTTGCTCATACTGGTAATCAATATTATTAGCATATTTTTCAATAAAAGGGATATTTTATAAAACCAGTGATTGCAAAAATAATAAAATTACCCAAAAAATAAGGCGTCTAAAAACCAAAATGGCTACTCGACCGCTTGAAGGTATTTTTGTTTCTA
This sequence comes from Emmelina monodactyla, assembly GCA_916618145.1. Lineage (NCBI taxonomy): Eukaryota > Metazoa > Arthropoda > Insecta > Lepidoptera > Pterophoridae > Emmelina > Emmelina monodactyla. The sequence goes on from OU745300.1 coordinate 4,653,642, forward strand.
TATTTGTTGAAAACAAATGTTGTACGTCTATAGGTTTTATTAGTCTTTGGGAAACAATGACATTAAATTGTACTTACAGAATACCAAAATAAGAAAATGAACGTGTGGCTCGATGCAGCGTGTGGGCGTGTTACAGAATACGAAAATTGCAAAAACGTCACACGTATTGGTCGATATCGACCGTGTTGCATCGTTAAAAAAGTTACGGAATCGGGCCCCTGTTGGTCACACCCGAACACACTTTCATATATGGGTTTAGATCTTTTTCTAAATTATTAATTAGTTCTCCCGACAATCTATAATGCCGGATAAAATCAGTGTCTCTTGTTAAATGACTAAGTTTTCGTATTTTCTTTGCTTGCCGACGCTTCACCAAATCATCATGTCTTTAGGTTTCTTCCAACAAAAAAAACATCACACATAGACGCGCAGCTATTGCTTTTAAAGTTCGTGGCTGTTGCTTTAGAGAATAGCACTGCTGGCTGCAGGACGGGTTAGTCGTCAAGTACTTATTAATCAACTGTGGCGTGCCAACAGACCTTAGCTTAGTTAATTATTTAGTGACATTATTTTATAATTTTTCAAATGCCTCTTAAATATTTTTAGCTACTAATTAGATGTTTTTGTAATGTAAGTACCTACATCCCTAACTTGTTTTAAATTGTTGTTTTGGTATTATTATTCATGTTTGTGTTTTTATTTCTAATTTTTAAAAACAGAAATTAATGTGTTTACAATAAGTATTCACATCTTTAACTTATAGGTATTAATATTTTTAGCTACTAATTAGATGTTTTTGTAATGTAAGTACCTATATCCCTTACTTGTTTTAAATTGTTTTTCAGTATTGTTATTCATGTTTGTGTTTTTAGTTCTAATTTTGACAAATAGAAATTAATGTGTTTACAATAAGTACTTACATCTTTATAACTTATAGGTATCTATATCTATGTTCATAAGTTAATAAAAAAAAACAAATTTTACTGTGCATTATTTATTCTTTCTACAATTTCTCCTAGCAATTGATTTTGTCGTATCCAAGCCCCACTAAGGTCTCTTAGAGTGTTAATTACTGCCTGTTGGTTACGGGCTAGCAGTTCTTCCGTATCGAATCTGCGCTCCTCTAATGCTAGGAAACGCTCAGTGAGGCTCGTTATCTGGCTAAATCGCTGCGATGGTGGTGTTCCACTGTGCAGCAACCGTCGTCGTGCACGCCGACGACGGGGTGCTAAAACAAGAAATAGGTTGTTATTGAATAGAAGTTTATTTTATAAATTTGATCGCATTTTAGGTGCAATTTACTATTACATGTTCTAAGGCTAGGAGGAGCTTGTCGTGGTGACGTGCGCACTAATGGAACCGAGGGACCAGGAGCATGTATATCCTCAGGCTGCGGACATAAATAATATAATTTAGGTCACAATGAATAAATAACACTGCTAGTTGAGTAATTAATAAAGGATTAGAGAGAGAACAAATTAAGTAATATTATAAAATCAAAGGGCAAATACCCTTAGTATTAAAAGTACCTAATATTTATTTATCTGTACCTTCAATTGAATAACTGTATATAGTTTTGGAACTCACTGGTATAGAGGACCTCTGCGGATCAATACAGTATTGTGGAACTGTTCCAGGTTGTGCTGCCACCGATTCTTCATAAGCCTAAAAGCATAAATTTTTCTATGAATAATAATAAAATAAAAAAAAAGAATTTAAGAAAAGGTGATTGAAGTAGGTACCTGTAGAACACTTTCGGATGCTGTAGCAGCACTGTCCACTTCTTCATTGTTAGGTTCAATTATCATCTTAAAGAAAAAGAAGGCATTAGATAGTATCTTATTACAAATTAACAATATTATAAAAAATCAACTTAGGCACTAAAAAACTTACCAAATTAACTCCTTGTAAGTCATCCTGTGATGGTGCTAGGTGGTCTTCACAAGCTGTCTCCTAAAATATTAATAATAAATAGAGAAACAATAGGTATGTAAAATGTAGTTATGTATTAAATATTTTAAAAATATTTAAATGAATCATACATGAAATGGGTTAATTTCTAGCTCCCGATCTCCAACAGCAAACTGCTCCCCACCCATTACTGCTATTATTCTTTTTTTTTTTTTATTTATTCAAACAGAACCAACAGCACATGTACATTATTATAAAAAAAAACATATAAAACAAAACTAAATGCCAATTACAGGTTCTTATTATGTTAATAAAATATTATAAATAAATTGTCACTAGGTAAGTCAAAAAGGTTAATAAAATACAAAAAATAAAAATTAAAAAAATAAATCAATGATGTCATAAATTAACCCTTAAATTGATTTTGGTATACACGGAGTACACTGATTTCAAAAAAATCTACAACAATTATTATTTATAAATTAATTAATATTTTTATATGGTATGATATGAAATTTCACTAATTTTGTTAGAAACTATTTTTATCAGTGGTATATTAAACTGTAAAAATCAAAATTTCTGCGAAGCGGCCCGATGTGTCTGCGAACCGGTGACGTAGGTATTATTGATATTTTTAAACGATTTTTTTGGTAAATAATATTTATTTGGAATTACATTGCATGCTAAAGAGATATGTGGGTGTCTACTATAGTTATTTTATGATAAAGTTACATAATAATGACTTTATTGGCGCGCAAGATTTTGTGTACTCCGTAAATACCATTGCCAAATAAGCGGTAAATTACACTTAACAGACTTCGGTATTCACGAAGTACATTGCCAAGCTCCATACATAAGTTTTTATTTATTTTGTGGTGTTATACCCACATAAGGGGTGTTTTTATTTAATTGTAGAGCATGTTTTTCGATTTATCTACAGTGCTTAATGTTAAGACGCTCGCACAAGATTTTAGCTTTGGTTCCGGCAGACAGGGGTAGTCGACTACCCTCAGTTGGGACATGCTGATCTCACTATCCAGGACGCCATTCAAAAGCCGAAATTATATTGTTTTCTTCAATTTTATATAAAATTAGCCCTGCGGTTTTATTAAAATGACTTTTCCCGTGGGAATGAGGCTTATTTCTGCGGGAAAAAATATCCTATTTTCTTTTTAGGGTGTCGACCTACCGTTATTCCTAATTCATCAAAATCGGTACAGCCGTTTTTACTTAAAAGCGAAACACACATACAGACAGAAAGACATACACATTCTCACATTTATAAGTAATATTATTAAGGATAATTGTATTATTTTTAATATATAATGATAAAAATAAATAAATGAATTTTGTCGTATTCATGGCAACGTACTCCTCCTAGTACATAGATAGTTTACTCAGTAACTGGCAACGTCATTCGTGAAGCACATTCATTTTCGCGAAAACTGAAAATGTAGGATTTTTTTTTGATTTTTTTTTATGCATTTTAGGTTAAAACAAATCGAGAAAGTACAAAAAAAAAGTTAAATTTGGACTTAACTCATCTTGCCAATTTAAGGGTTAATAATATAAACATAATTACAAACTAAATTAAAATTAAAGTTAAAGAAATTGATTTGCTAGGTAGGAACGCATGTTTTGAATGTGGGGTATGTGTGTTGCGTGTATGTGTGAGTGTAAATGTAGGTTGGTGTAAGAAAGTGCTCTTTGTATGCTAGGAATTGGCTTCACTAGTTAAAACACGTATAACCTCGCTTCGAAAAGAATCCTTAGTTAGGAAAAACAAATCTGCTGATTCAAAGTGCCCATTATAAGTGCTTATCATTCTAGTAACTACTGATGCAGCACCAAAATTAGTGTGACTGAGAGAGACATGAAAGAGTGGAGAGTGCCTCGTGCGTGTTTTAGGTGTGTTAAATTGCAACACATGCGAAAGTAGTTCAGGACTATCAATCCTATGATTGCAGATATCATGTAGGAACAGCATTTGTAACAAAGATCTCCTATCCTTTAGTTCCATCATATTATGTTTCTTACATGAATTTGTGTAACTAGGGGAGACCGAGGGGAGTTGAAACAATTTTAATATTTTGTTTCATATATCAAATACTATAGACAGAAATCGTATGATATTAGTACCAATCGATAGGTCATTCTTTACACTTGCGAATGACTAACATAAAAGAATTGTAAGCGTTAAATATTGTGGTTAAAAATCGACTAAACCGTAGCAAGTCAACTTGTTTCAACTCCCCTCATACCGAGGTAAGATGAAACATGGGTCGAGGAGAGTTGAAACATACAGGGTCTGTCGTAATGAATGGATAACCCGTTACCTACAGTTGATCCGGATATGAGGCTATGAGAAAATGGTGTCTTCTTGCCAGGGTTGTCAACCATAAGAAAATGGCGTAGACTTTTAAACTTTTTTATAAATTTCGCTATTTTTTTCATTTGTTCCGCTGCCATTTCTTCAAATTTTGATATATTTGTATATTTTTTTTAGTATTATACTCCTGAAGACATGTATTATGTAATTTTAATACAATTTTAGGTGTAATTCACGTTGAACATTATCAAAATTCTCATTTTAAGAAAAACATTTCCAATTTTTTTTCTTTATGTCAACTTTTGATCATCTCCTGTGACAAAAAATGTATGACGTTATAGCTGCCCATGATCTTAATAAATTGTCTAGTATGTGTAGATTCTAAAAAGGTATAACGATGTGTACTTTACAAGCAACATTAAGTTACAGGAGTGAGAACACTAATCAAGGTCAGAATTTTTATTTTTCAAGTTATGTTATAAATGGTTGTAATCCATCGTCATAATGATTTTATTCTATCAAGATACTTTGCAAAAACACTATCGGGCCACTACAAGGATAATCAGAAGAAAGCCCGGTTGTTTTTGGGAAAAAAATAACATTACTCCACGATAATAATGTAATAAAAAATGTACAAATGAAAATTCTTGTGCTCTAATAGTTACATGCGACAAACATGTTGCGACAAGTTTATTCGAAATTGAAACGGATTTTAAAAATCGAACAAAGTTCACATTTCAAAGAAAAGTGAAAAGAAGTGGAAGGAAATCGTCCTTTCATAAATGCATTGTGCACTCTAATGAACACACGGTAATCAGGATGTCGCACATTTGGATATCTTTCACTATAAACACAAGCAGCTCTATTGGTGTTGCCATTACATACACCGTAAATGTAATGCATGTTTGCGTATTCGGCCAGCGTGTATTGTTGCGGCATGATACACAAATTACACAAAAGCTTTTCTAAAACAACAAGTTCAATCGATAGCACAACACAATGTCCGTAAATGTGAGCAAAGTCATAAGTATCACCACGTTATCAAGTCCAAATCACAAGGAAAATCAAAGTCCGATATTAGAAAGCAGTAACAAATTGACGAAAATAAAGAGAATAAAAGCACATCCGATGGTCAAAATTACACTGATGTGATGAGTACCCTTTTTTTTGTAATGCGGTCTTAGTTCGATTTTTAAAATCCGTTGCAATTTCGAATAAACTTGTCGCAACATGTTTGTCGCATGTAACTATTAATGCACAACAATTTTCATTTGTACATTTTCATTACATTATTATCGTGGAGTAATGTTATTTTTTTCCCAAAAACAACCGGGCTTTCTTCTGATTATCCTTTTAGTGACCCAATAGTGTTTTTGCAAAGTATCTTGATAGAATAAAATCATTATGACGATGGTTTACAACCATTTATAACATAACTTGAAAAATAAAAATTCTGACCTTGATTAGTGTTCTCACTCCTGTAACTTAATGTTGCCTGTAAAGTACACATCGTTATACCTTTTTAGAATCTACACATACTAGATAATTTATTAAGATCATGGGCAGCTATAACGTCATACATTTTTTTTTCACAGGAGATGATCAAAAGTTGACATAAAGAAAAAAAATTGAAAATGTTTTTCTTAAAATGAGAATTTTGATAATGTTCAACGTGAATAACACCTAAAATTGTTTTAAAATTACATAAAACACGTCTTTAGGAGTATAATACTAAAAAAAATATACAAATATATCAAAATTTGAAGAAATGGCAGCGGAATAAATGAAAAAAAATAGCGAAATTTATAAAAAAGTTTAAAAGTCTACGCCATTTTCTTATGGTTGACAACCCTGGCAAGAAGACACCATTTTCTTATAGCCTCACATCCGGATCAACTGTAGGTAACGGGTTATCCATTCATTACGACAGACCCTGTATGATTTTTGAGAAGCAATAAGGGCTGTAAAATAAAAAAAATGATACAATTTAAAGGTATTTAATAAAATAATACTTTTTAAGTAATAATTAACTTTCAGTCGTTTCTTAGCATAACAATCAGTCTCAATAATCTTACAAATGTCCAAAAATATAATAGTATGAAAATAAAAAAAGTCAATCTGACAAGCAGTTGTGGCAAACATAAGAAAGTTCTCCACCAGTGCAAGCTTCATGAGCCCAGTTCTTGCATTCTTATCTGCTCGGCTCCACTATTTGAATATGGCTCAAAACAACAAAGGCAAAAGATTCTTCTTCTTCTTCACTTTCTTCGTTTCCTCTTTGTATCTTGACAACCTTGATCTTTTTAGTTTAAATGCCTGGTTTAGATTTTTTACTAGTTACTTTTTCATCAAAGTTAGGGTTTTTCACCTTTTTCTTAGCTGTTCTAGCTGCTTCGATTGCAGCTAGTTCATCTTTTACGGAAGTGTCAGTTAAGATAGCGGATTTAACTTTGCATCTGTTTGTTTGATTTCCTTTTCTTGCTGGTGCCTTTGGCAAGGGTCTTAGAGTTTCAGGTGAGAATGGATTTGCTGTCATGCATGTATAGACTGTGAAGGGAACAACGGATTCAGTGGTTGAAGGCGTTGTGGTAGTATTAAGCATTCCTTCAGATATCGTCAGATCAGGTGAATTCTTATCAGGGTTACCTGCAGATTCGGGTGCGTCTTCTGTTTGGTAGCTGATTTTTGGAGAAGAAGCCGGTAAATTAAAGATTGATGGACTTGGTGTACGAGAATTATGTAAAATACTGTTTGTAAGGGTATGTTCATCACTTGTGCTAGTAGTAGGACATGGTGCGGGTTCTTCACTTCTTGGGATTCCCACCAAGTTAGAGCTAGATGGGCCAGGGCTCATCGAGGGATCAGTAATTTGACTCGGAAGATAATCAGCGTCTTGAAATATTTCAATATTTACTGGCCAAAGTCCAGTATGGATGAATCCCGAAGCTATATTGCGTGGTGTGACGGCTATATCGAACGACATTTTCAGTATTCCAGGAATATCATAGATGGACATGACTTTTCCTGGATTAGTCCGCATCCAATTGTCGCAAGTCAGTTTTTCTTTTATAATCGGTAGGCATGCTAAAACAAAATAAATAAATTAAATGAACGAAAAAAAAAAAAATTTGCCCGTTATTCATTGACTGCTGTCTGATATAAAATTGAAAACGAGGAGAGTTGAAACAGCTTGTTTCAAATCTCCTCAGTAAGAAAAAATCTCTCAATTTTTGTTTATTCCACAATCCAGAAAATAGTATACAGAAATCAATTGTTTTGAATATTTTTTATAAATCTTTATTAAATGAGCTTTCGAAACATATATAACTTAAACCATAGGACAAAACCCTTATTAAAATATAGGCATCGTAAAAAAACGTTAAAAACTTACTTTTCACATTTTTCGTCACGTGGCACGAAGAACTACACAACCGCGCAACTTAAGCAGCTGACGCGAACTGACACGTCAGCGGGCAGAGGGAAGTGATTGAAAAGCGATGTTGCCAATTCGCTAACGGTTTTAAGTTCCGAGAAATCGGTACTGTTTCAAATCACCTTTGTTTCAAATCCCCTCGGTCTCCTACTATACTTATATTCAGTACGATAATTTAGGACTTTCAGAAACTTTGATTGAATGCGTTCAATGCTTTGCGAGTGAATTAAGTAGGCAGGGTTCCAAACAACGCTACAGTACTCAAGTATGCTTCGAACGTAAGCATAATAAAGCACCTTGAGACATTCTGGATCAGTGAAAGCGAAGCGCATTCTCTGTTCAATGTCAGAGAGAATAACTTCTTCAGCTGCACCACCACCTGTCTGCTGTCTAGCCAGACGCATAAGACTGTATTATAAGGAGACTTCCCCTCTGTGATTCGGGCTACCAAGTAGACACCTATAAAAGGCAAAGCGCATCGTCGCACGCGCACTTTTTGCTCGAGCGTTCCTGGTGTCGACTTGGTAGCGTGAGTTACGTATTTCTTTCATTCATCTTTATTATTTTCTCATCGATTTTATTTTCATTTCTGTGTTTATTTTGTGTTACTTGTGAAATATGAAAATCCGTTCCTCAATAGCCCAATATTTTATGAAAAAGATTAGTTTTTTTGATTAAGTGATGAGTTCCGCTAATATTGTTTTTTTTTTAGTCTATTTCCACTTCCGATCTTATATCAGAAGTGGGATGGAAACTCTCGCTCACTTAATAAGAGGATCAGAGTCTCATATTTTTGTTTCTAGTATTCTTTTCAATAATTTTTCGATCTACCTGCATTTGATTTATAAAAAAAAAACGGTTGTCGAATACCTGGGCCGAATTCTACGTGAAGGTCAGGTTAAGCCGAGTCAGCGAAAAGTCGAAGCTTTATAAAACGCACCTGCTGCATTCTTCCTTAGTAAGTAGGTATTACGTTTGTTACAAAATTATGATTTTTTATGAAAAATTGTTTTATCTGTTCAAGGTTTATTTTACATCTTCATACATAAGCAGTTTCAAGCACATTATGATGTCCTCAATAAGTTTACTTTGAATGCCCTGGAGTTACAACAAACAACTTTTAATGAAACTTGGCGTGTGAAAAAGAAAATGGCGTTTGTCGCCCTGGCGTGTGTCGCCCAGACGTTTGTCGTCTTATAACAATGGCGTTTGTCGCCCTGGGGCCCAAGTCAAGTGGCAGTAGAAAATTGCGATAGCGAGTGAATAGAATAAGAAATGCATAGATTTAAATCGTTAGATAGGCTCTTACCGCAGTGACACCGCGCCGTGTTGTTCCACAGTCGAAGTGAGTGCGCTCACTAACCTGGGAGTGCACGAAAGAGAAAGTAGTGTTTGCAACTTATGTAGGAGAAAAAGAGATGACACTATTTTCTCAGTTCACTTGTTGTGTATCAATTGCAAAAAAAAAACAATGCTACAGTTTTTGGTGTCGGGGCCTACCTAACGATTTAAATCTATGCATACAAAGTATCATGCAAAGGTACCTATTTACAACTATAAATTATGAAATTAAAATAAAACCATATTTTTGTTACGGTTTACCTTTTAAATAAATATTTTTTTTTACATTCACACATACATTAAGTGAATCCATTTAAAATAATTTGTCACTAAAACATGTAAAACCGCAATCAGCTGATCGCAGAAGCCGCCATTTTGTCGCCGGAGTTATCTACAAGGTTTTGATGTACGCTTCATTTTCTATTCTATCAAGGCGAAACGCTTGTCAAAATTGCCACATGGCATGGAAAAGTCAAAAAGTCATAGCTACGATCTTTCAGTTTCTAAGGAACATTTGTATGACAACCTGTTTAGGCGTGAATACGAATCGACAATTAGCGAATGCCACTTGACTTGACCCCCTGGCGTGTGTCGCCCAGACGTTTGTCGTCTTATAACAATGGCGTGTGTCGCCCAGACGTTTGTCGTCTTATAACAATGGCGTGTGTCGCCCTGGCGTGTGTCGCCCCGGCGTGTGTCGCCCAGACGTTTGTCGTCTTATAACACTGGCGTGTGTCGCCCTGGCGTGTGTCGCCATGACGTTTGTCGTCTTAAAATGCTGGCTTTTTCAGACAACTAGGAAAATAATGAGGAAAACGATAATGTGAGCACCTCGGCAGGAACAGTGCCTCAACAGCATGTCGATGCCACTCCTAGAAGACCCAACCACGACGGTACCAGACGAGACCAGCGCCCCTTCAGCGGTCTTGTTAACGCCACTCCTGAATGACGACGCAACGACCGAATCCAACGATCTCACAGCGGCAACCGTCGAGGACGACGTTATGTCAGGAGAGGCCGTATAAGGAGACCTCCCCTCTGTGATTCGGGCTACCAAGTAGACACCTATAAAAGGCAAAGCGCATCGTCGCACGCACACTTTTTGCTCGAGCGTTCCTGGTGTCGACTTGGTAGCGTGAGTTACGTATTTCTTTCATTCATCTTTATTATTTTCTCATCGATTTTATTTTCATTTCTGTGTTTATTTTGTGTTACTTGTGAAATATGAAAATCCGTTCCTCAATAGCCCAATATTTTATAAAAGATTATTTTTTTTGATTAAGTGATGAGTTCCGCTAATATTGTTTTTTTTTTAGTCTATTTCCACTTCCGATCTTATAGTATTTTTTCTTTACAGCAGACTTCTTGTCTTTCCAATACTAACCCAAAGCAGCAAATGGAATGAAAAAGAATGTTAAAATTATGGTAAAATGTAGAAATGGATCCTAACAAATATACAAAATTAAATTAAACTGACCTTAGACCATTGCTGTCCTGATTTGAGGCATCCTCCTCCTCGGCTGCTTAATTTGGTGGCAATGCCATCCTAGGCCGCTCTTGTGCGGTCTCTAGCATGGGATGTGCGCGCATAGGTACCCTGTTGCCAGCCATGGTCTTTCTTCAAGAAAGTTGAGCAATAGCTCTAACTGTTCTTGTGAAGGGACCGAACTTCTCGACATGTTACCTTGATGGAAATATAAACAGGTTAATTAATCTGTTTAAATACCTAAGTACATAGAAGCATTTACTCAGGCAGGTAGTAATAAAGTTTTTTGAAATAGGAAGAATATTACTTACTTACAAATTTTAGCTCGCACTTCTTCGTGGCACGTCCAAGTTGCAGTTGACTATTAATATAATTACTTTTCAAATAGGAAACTTCTTTGCAGGCGATAAAAACCCAAATAACAAACCAACACACGACAAAAAACACTCTTGAGTCAACGACACTTGAGTCGTAAGTAGAGAATTTAAGTTCCAAACCCTTTTTTGCATCTTTTATCACGACCCTTAACGTTTACATAAAAATATTGTGTAATAATCATGTTAAAATTAAGTTTTTACGAAATATTTTATAACAGAGGTTATAATTTAGAACAAAATTATGTGATTGATAGTTGTCAATCATCTACACTGAAACAGCGCTGAGATGTCACAGCCTAGACTTCGACGTCGAGATACAACGCTATTGTGAATACGGTTAAAAACAGCGCTGCGCTCGTCGTCGATCTCATCGCTGGCTCGACGACGAGCTCGACGTCGAGCGCAGCGACGAAGGTGTGTTTTAGAGAATAGCATAGCTGTTCAAGTTCGTGAAGTATATCCGCGGCTGGGTCCGTGTGACGGGCGGGTTGCAGCGCGCGCCGCATGGCTATCAACACCCCTCCCCCGTCGTCGTCTTTGCATGTCGCCACGCGGTCTCGATCATACCTAAATACTACATACCTATCGTCTATGAACTCTCTATCGAAGATGCTAGGAATAAGCCAAGTCTCAGTAAGGATGATTACGTCATGCGAGAACGACAAAATATTCATGTTCAACGTATGCAATTTTGTGTGAAGACCCCTGCAATTCTGATAAAATATTGTTAATTTACTATCCATAATTTATAGTTAATAAAAGATTTATATGCCAAATAATAAAAAAAATATATAATAATTCATGTCTATTATATAAGAAAGAATATCATAGTGCTGTCGTGGCAGGTAATATTGCTTAAAAATTATATCTGTTGCATAAACTATAAATAGAGTAAGTACCATAACGTAATTTTTTATACAATACAAAATATTTGCATTGCTAGTTTTAAGTAAAAAAGAAAAAGAAATATTTCTATGCTGTTGAAAGAAAAAAAAGAGAAATAATGTGGATCTTTACTTATTGTCATAATTTTCAGAAATAATAAAAGATACTTAAAGATTACATAACTACAGAACATAATGAATAGATATTTGGACAATACACTAGAGTATTCCAGCGGCAAGTACAATACATGACAATTATCATTTATTAAAATTATTAGTAGAATTATCGTGAAACAAACTTTTTAAATGAGTTGATGATTTCACAGATAAAACAGGTGAATGTTCATCTTTACGAACTTTAATATACTTGCGTTTTTTACCCATACAAACTTGTAATTGTATTTGTGACAAAAGTATTTGCACTCACGCAACAGTTATTTTTTGCAGCGTAAGGTGTTCGTTAAGATAAATCTTAGGTTTATCGGAGTTATTGGTTGAGATACCTAATTGTTCCACTTTAATACCTTGTTTACAAGCACGAAACGCACTCAGGATGTTATCACGAACCATACGCGAAGATAGTTTCACGATGATGTTTTTAGGTCGTCTATCATCAGAAAGAACCTCGAGCATGGGGGACACGGTGAATAGACATTATATCTTGCCGTGAAAACGGGTGCTTCAGTGCATTACAGATAGCCTCCATCAGCATTATCAAGTTTTCATCCTTTTTTCAGGCAGATTGCATACCTCAGTGTTTGTTATTCTAGAGTGTTGTTCCATAGACTCGATCTTGAGTTCAAGCCTATCAGTATACTGCTGTAGGCTATTTCTAGAAAAATCTTAAAGTTGGTTGCAGCGTGAAGTTAAATCAGCCTGTCCGGCCACCAAGAACTCAGAAGTTTCTTTTAGAGATGAAATATGCGGTTTAACTAGTGCATAGCTTTGTTCCAGTTCGGCTATTCGTACCTTCATGTTAGTATTATCCACGCGCATATCAGCAATTTCACGCTGTATATTGGACGTGCACGTGGATAACTTTTGCAGGTCTTCTTTGATGTAGTTTAGGATGGTGTTGGTTATTTCGGATAACTTGTTATTGAGCTCAAGACGCCATTCAGTTATTGCAGATGACACAGCAGACGCCACGGCGTCCGCAACAACAACCTGCAATTGCTTGGTGCCGCATTCTTCGGTGTTGTCAGGGCGTTTCCTTTTTCTCAGGCTTATCGAATCGACTAAGATGTCTGCGTCGAGATACAAGTTAGGACTGGAGCTGGATATAGGTGAACGCAACATTCTACCCAAATTTTTCAATAGTTAGTTAGTACAATGATTTATGTAAGAGCGCAAGCGCACGTCCGCACGCACAGTGAACGCGAATGAACTGATGGTTTTTAGCACAAAAACTCTTATATGGATTTCAAACATTTAATAAATAATATGCACTTATAAACCTTCTCACGGGCCAAAGAAAAATCAACGCGTGTTAGTTGTTGGCTATTTATGAGGACCAAAAATTTACAAACATAATCGAATCGTTGTTGAGTATAAGGCAATACTTTTTGCCATGTTGACCCTCTTTTTTCACGCTAACGTAGGTTGACCCTGTATGGTTTATTTGACACATTGTCAAGAATCCTAAAAATTAACCTAACAAGTTTAGTCTACTTAGATGTCGTCGCCCTATTTTCCAATCGAATATAGAATGGATTCTTTGATCGTAGTACTAAATCTACACAGAAGATAATTTCCTCTGGCCTTGTAACAGGCAGAATTTTGAACTTGCGCAGGATTCTAGATAAAAGCGTTTTCATTTCCAGCATCGCAAATTTTTGTCCTGAAATTTAAAATATTTCATTATAAATTTAAATACCAAGCCAAATCGTATTTTTACTACCGTAGTCATGGAGAAAGCTTAAACATACTATGAACATAGTTGCAAATAATTTTACCGATGCAGTTCCTGGGTCCTGCGCTGAAGGGTATGTATGCGTAGCTGTGTCTGTTGATAGTGTTCTCAGGCAGGAACCGCTCGGGGATGAACCGCTCGGGCTCTGGGTAAAAGTCTGGTCGACGATGGATGTCATATACATTAATCTCGCAAATCGTGCCTGCTGGGATTATGTAACCATCTAGAAAGTAGGTACATATTCATGTTTACAATGATTTTTTCATGTTATGAGGATACAAGACTATATTTAAAAAAAAATATTGAAGAACTAAATGTTTAGTTCATTTTTACGGATTCTTAATTATTACCGATCTCGACGTCTTCCGCATTAAACCTGGCTATAAGAGGTACACTTGGATACAGTCTGAGAAACTCTTTAATGCAGCATTCTAAGTATGGCATGGCGTTGAGATCTGCAACGGTAGGGTCTCGGTCATCTTCGCCAAATATATTCTGCATCTCTTCGTAGATTTGGTTCTAAAATCATATTTTTCTTCAGTATGTTTATTAAATGGTTTACTCTAGCATTTATTTATGATATCAATCAGTGTAATAACCTGAGCTTTTTCTTCATTTCCTATGAGCATCAAAAATAAACTCACAGCCGTTGCTGTTGTGTCATGTCCCTAAAAAATAAATTTTCATCATCAGTTATAAAATATGCTCAGCTGAGTTTTAGACCTTTTTCATGGATTCATTCAAAAGATAGGTGAAACATGGGTGAAATTCATTATTGTACCCACCGCAAACATAAAAGTGTCTACTTCCTCTCTTATTCCTAAATGGTCAATCTTACCCTCATTTTCATTTTTTAAAAGTAAGTCTAACATTGCCATTCTTTTTTTACCATAAACTTCATCACCATTACTCTGAATATTGTCAAAACCAAATTTCTTTCTGTAAATCCTTCTTTTCTGGATAACGTCTTCACTGAATTTGTGAAGTTTTGTGATTGCTGCATCTCGGTTGATTCGGCTCGATGTGAAGTAGTAAGCCCAGTCAAAATGATAATAGACCCTAGAAACTCTGTGCACAAAGGTCTCCCCAAACACGTGGATAGCTTTTAAGTAATCCTTTACTTGTTTTTCGACTCCCTTATGGATACGTGTTCCCAAAGCGGTCTCTGAAACAATTTCACTAATAGTTGAGAGGCTTAAATAGCTTAACTTAATTAGATATCCTCAAATACACGGTCATTTATAAGTGGTTTGAAACCTGAAGCAAATGTGCTCGCATGCTTGTTCTACTGAGATATGCATTTCTATTTTGATTTTGCCGATGTGTGGATGACAACGCATCGGATACCTACAATAACATAATCTTATATTATATTTACTTGCAATGATGGAGAATTTCCTTATTTAGTAAATTTACATGAAACATCACTTATGCTTAAACGCATGCTAATAAACACCGGTTACATTAATTTAATATTTGCAACAACCTTTTGTTGATAACTACCACCAAATATACATTCTTTGCAGAAAACAATACCAAAGTCAATCAAGCGACCTTTCACACGATATGCATTAACACATATAAATAAGTTCCTACCGCACATAACGTTCAGCGTAGTTTCGGTGACGAAGTGCGCTGGATCAGTTTGATCTTTGCCAACTTCATGTTGCATTTTGGCCACCATTGAGTTGGCCTGCTCCACAAACGTCTTCATAAACTGATTCAATACATCAAAATGGAATGCTGGGGTCAACATCTTTCTTCTATGCTGCCACTTCTCTCCTAATAAGTAAGCAAAGAAATTATTTACCAATGATAATAAATACATCTTGACATGTCAGACAGTTAATTAAATCATACTAACCATTGCTCAACAATAAACCTTCGCAGAGCCATGGCCGAATGAAATTGTAAGGAGTCTGCTTTTCGTTAAATTTGGTCGTTGATAGAATTTTCTGAGAAATAATAAACGAGCATGTTTGATAAAAATGTACTCATGTCATTGTAATTGTAAGTAGTTTTTCAGAATCGGCATCATAATTGCTGGAGTGGAACGGACATATAACCAGTGTTTCTAATCTATACTTATAATAAATCTGTAGAGAGGTCAATTCTGTACATGAAATATATTTCCAAAATAAATATCACGGGGTGAATAGGGATCGATACTGATGCCAAAAATGCAATCAGTAAATTTTTTGTCTGTCCGTCTGTCTGGGTAACCTTTATAGAAACAAAAACTACTGGACGGATTTTAACGAAACATGGTACAATTATTCTTCATACTTCTGGGCTGGTTATAGTATACTTTTCATCACGCTACAATCAACAGGAGCAGAAAGAAGTTATTCCATTTTTTTCGCTTCCGTCGCGTGTGCAACCTTAATGGTTAAAGCTACACAGAAATCATGTATGACGGAAATGTTCCCCATAAAATTATATAACAAATATCCAACGACAGTATATGTCTATCTTTTATGGTTGAGTCACAATAACACGTGTAACTCCCGATAGCAAGCAGTTCGATGCTGTCATATTATACATATTTGTCTTCTCTTACGTTTATACTATCAGTCATCCCAAATAAACGTCAAAGATTGTGTTTTCAATTCGGATTTTTAATACAGTACTTCACTATTACGGCAGATAATTCAGTAGACTCAGTTTATTGAACATAGCTTAACATATTACATACTAGCTTTTGGCCGCAGCTTCGCACGCGTTAAATTCGGAGTAAAATCCCTTTCCCTATAAAATATTATTATACATATAACCCTTCTTCTCCAATTACTCTATCTATTAAACACCATAGGCTCAGACAGAGAAAGCGACTTTGTATGAAGGAACTTTCTTAAAGTGCCTTTAGAAGTTTATCCGCCGATTTGTGAATTAATAATGTTATGTCGATGTTCGATATCTGAGTTAATGACCATACAAAATACTCAAATATCAATAGTCTTAATAGGTACATGACTAATCTTTAAATTCCCAATTCAGAAACCGTCGGAAAAGGGCATGGCTTTTTTTTTAAATCCTATTAATGTATAATAAATGTGAAAGATTATGTATGTTACTCTTTCACGTAACAACTACTAGACGGATATGGATAAAATTTTGCCGTAATTAAGTTTTGACATCAGAATAACACATAGGGTACTTTTTACCGCGACAAAACTTTTCATTCCCACGGGAAACCGACTTCTACGGGAACGGAGTCGCGGGCGGCCACTAGTTAAGTAGTATTTTTCCATTCCTCTGTTTAATCAATTAGTGTATGTTTGAAAAAATATTGAAAGTTTAATATTTTTTTAAACCAATTTATTTGCAAATATTATATATTCCACAAGTATTTAATCAATGAACCTGCCTATTAAAGAATGATACTAAGGTTTAATAATAGTAAAAGCAAGTCTCTCCTAAGGCTTTCTTTATAAATATTTTAGTTAAATGGGATATTACCAATGTAGTAATGAGCATAGATAATATTAGACTTCGTTTTAATTATATAAAATTTTAAAAAAAAAGTTATAGTCTTAGCTGCTTTTTAAAATATGCCCATAACAGAATATTCGAGTTGTAGGTGTTTTACCCTTCCATAATAAGGTTATAAGATGAGTTTTGCTATTGATTCTTTAGAAAAACTCTATCATTATGGATTTAAATGTAACTTACCTCTGCACCGTCTGGATGATATATCATCGCAACTCGGATATGTAACGACCAGAATCTAACCACATTACCATAAGATTTTAGTTGTCTTATGAGTTGGAAAATCCTCTCTGGAAAACATTATCTAATTTAACTTCAAAAGCATTATACAAATGTTTTGGATTAGGTATCTCTTGTGCTATTTATTAATGCTACATTTTATTATTCTTTCACTAAAATGCTTTTTTTATGTTTTTACCAATGTGAAATTTAATTCAAGTAGGTAATGATCACGTAAGTAAAATATGAAATTACTTATAATAAAAATAGTTACCACTTGTATCTATTATATCTAACGCATTTCCTTTAATGGGTATCCTGATGGTCCGGGAAGCTTCTTGAGTTTACGTATGCGTTCACCGAATTCACAATTATAGGCGTAATATAGGAAAACAAATCCAGCCAAGGCACAAAGTAACTCCCAAATCATGTTGTCTCGGCCGACACAAATTTCACCACTGAGAACTTTTGCTACCGCAACTTACTTAAAAAGAAAAAAAATCTGTTCATTTTAATGAATCCTCGATAATATATATACGATGCCATTTGTTACTGGCAATGTGCGTAATCAGACATTCTAGGAGACGCCCAAAATGTTCAAGTATGTGTAATGTGTATGTGTAGCATTCAAATTAGAAGCATGCAGGGAACAACTTGTAGAACATGAGATAGACTAGGTACATGAAGAATGCAGTAAATGGGATTAAGGTGGGACAGGAAATATTTGGTGAAAGGGATGGAGGGATGATTAAAGTTAAAGGAGGAAAGTTAAGGTGCATACGTAACAACTGCAGAGGAAGGTAGGAAGATGAAGGGAAGACAGGAATTACGGTTGAAAGCGGTATAATTTAATTATTATTTTTCATTAAGTCCGAGGGAGGGGTAACTAATATATCTTTGTCCCAAAAAAAATTCTTTTACAAATAGCGTTTTACATAAATAAAATATTTTTGGCCGTTAGCATCATTAAATTTACTTACAGATTTTCATTTGCCTTACCAAATATCATATGGTAATATGTATCTACTTAGGAACCTGTTCTCTTTAAATTGCATAATCGGAAATGCCAGAATTATACATATTCTCGGTATCATATACATATTTTAAAGCTTACTGAAAAAAATTACCTTGAAGATAAACAAAAAAAAATTTTTAACTCGTGGCACTCGCTAGTTAAATAACGAAAATCTAGGGAACTTATAATTACAATGAAAACAAGTTTTTATAAGAAGTATAACAAATAAATATAAAACACGTTTTAAATGTATGAATAATTTAGTAAAATTAGTTTTAATGTATTCTTAAATAATATGAACGAGGTATATTAACGAATAATTACGTATCAGAAACCTCATTTTTTATTATTTTTTATACTTACACGTGAAATTGAACGTCAAAAGTTGCATTCGTTTTAACTACAGAAAAGCTAGAGTAAAAGCCAGCCCCGGATAGAAGCCAAAACTGCCAGAGTAGGTATACTTAACTATTCAAATTGTTCTTTTTAATTGTAAAATTTTTCATCTCTTATTTTTGCGTTACTTTCTAACCCAAATTGTTGACTTATTTTTGACTTTGTGTTCCGAAATTTTATTTTGTATCTACTGAAGCTCATATAATACCTATAAGTACCTACATAAAAACTTTGTGTTTTATTTTGGTTGATAATTATTTAAAGTGCTATAGGTACAAAATAATATGATCAAATAAATTAAAATGTGTTTAAATCTATACTAATATTATAAAGCTGAAGAGTTTGTTTGTTTGTTTGTTTGTTTGTTTGAACGCGCTAATCTCAGGAACTACTGGTTAGAATTTAAAAATTATTTTTGTGTTGGATAGACCATTTATCGAGGCAGGCTTTAGGCTATAGGTATAACATCACGCTGCAACTATAAGGAGCGAAGAAATAATGGAAAATGGGAAAAAAACGGGGAAAATTATTCATCCTTGAGGGCTTCCGTTGCGTGCGCTGCGAAAACCGTTCTAGAAATCAAAAATATATGTATGAAAGAATTAAGGGAACTTTTTACCGCGGGAAAACTTCGCATTCCCACGGGAAACCGACTTCTACGCGAACGGAGTCGCGAGCGGCCTCTAGTGGATGATAAAAATAGATGACAACCGAAGGTACTCCCACACTACGTTGAACTCTAGAACTTATTTCCATCGGGCTTCTATATTTTTGAGCCTATACATCGCGGATTCGTAATTTGAATTTCAGACGTTCAGTTTTTCTTGATGTACAAAACATAAATAAATATTCATTGCTTAAATATGGTCAGAAAAACATTAACTGTTTAATTATTACCTAGAGTTTTGCTTAAACACAAAGTTAAGTTGCAAATGTAGGTATGCACCGATCTCGAACAAGTTTTGCTACAAAATAATCAAAAAGTAACGTGCTCCAAAAATAACTTTGAACGTTCATTTTAAACAGACAAAGCACCTTTTCTTTCCGTGATTTAAATTATTTTATATTTTTTTTGTCTTCCAACCATATCTGAAATTTTAATAATATTCTGGTTGGAAGACAAAACAATTATAAATTAGGCAAGGCATAAAAGCTATTGCGGCGTAGAGCTTAGGTCGTTCCCAAGACTCCACCACTAAGGCGAGGACGAATTGCACGCGGGTTTAGTGGGTAGTAGCCTGGGTGACATGTCAGTTGCCCAGGTGAGAAGTCCCACACACGCCCCCCGCCTCCCCGGTGAGCGGTACGGTGCGTATGCGTAACGCATTTCCTCGCGAAAACAAAAATTAAGGCTATGAAGGTATTGCTTTTCTCGTAAGTTCTTTAATGCTTTTTACAAAAATATATTTAACTATTTTGAAAAAATGTATAGCAATTTGTTCTGAATCGAATCGTTAAATCGATAAGTAAAAATAACGTTTTATTCTACATACTTATTTCGTCATACATAATGTATTATAAATCAAAAGTTTTTATTTAGCAAAGCATTAGATAAAATATTATTTTTTAAGTAATATACGATAGGAACACAAATAAAAATAAATTAACGATTATTAGGTACCTTCATTGATTATTTTAGCTAAATCGGTGGCAGTCATCTTGTTTGCATTTGTCAATCACGTCGTTATTCATACTTTTCTTGGTTTTCGATACTAGGTACCTACTCACCAACATTTGAAAGATAGTTATTAGGTTCAGTATTAGAGCTACAGTCATGCACACAAGCAGCTTGAGGCATTGTAATCTAAGTAATACCTACTAGCATCATCATTACCTAAATTGCACAAAAGTTGATCGCCCCCTAAGATATATTAATAAAGAAATTATGAATTACCAAGTGGAGTAGTAATTAGAACCTAACGATTTCCTGACTTTACTAAATTAAGTTCAAGTAAGTACCTACGTAACACAACTATTTGACATAACCTAAAAGATCTATTTTCATTGCATGATTTTGCCAATTTGGCCAGTTATTTGAAAATTATAGTTGTTCTCACTATTTGAATAATCAAAATACTGTACAATTTCCAGTTTGTATGAGCTTCGGTTTTATCCTTTAATAAAAGAGCGATCCCTACTTACCTAAAATTATTGCATTCCTGATGACCTCTTTCGTTTCTCATAAGAAAGTATTTTTTCATAGCAGTAGATTAGAATCTATCTTTTCTGAGATTAAATTCTTTAAACCTTAACATAATTTAATGTGCGGTAGATCTTAAGTTTGGTTTAAGCATTGGTTCTGCAAATCCTTATTAATTCTTAAATAGTCTACCTGTATGTCATATTAACACCTCAAAATGGTTGAACCCATTTAAATAAGTGTTGGAATAGAGATAGCTCGAATTCCTTAAAAATAAGCTACTTTCTTTCGCGGAAATGAGCCTTATTTCCATGGGAAATTACTTCTACACAGATGGTAGACTTAGATTACTGTTTTTTATTACTATTGTATAATATTAGGTAATTCGTATTTTTCTTTATGCTTAAAAGTTTTTTTTAAGGTATATTTACGCAAGGAAAAACTACTAATTTAACAGATTCACCTAGGAGTCAAAGAGGTTTATAACGAGGAGTATTACGTTACTCACACACGTGATGAATTTAAAATAATATTTCTTAGTCCAGAAGATATGCAGTGTTGAGCACAGATGATGAGTAAAATTAGAGGATAATATTGAGCACAAACGGCCTATCTTCACCAACACTGGTCTGCCTTATTATACAGGGTCTGTCGTAATGAAATGATAACCCGTTATCTACAGTTGATCCGGAAGTGAGACTGTAAGAAAATGGTATCTTCATGCCAGGGTTGTCAACCATATGAAAAATAGCTTCGACTTTTAAACTTTTTTATAAATTTCGCTATTTTTTTCATACATTCCGTTGCCTTTTCATCAAATATTTGTTTGTTGTTAATGTTTCTAACATCTTCAAGTCTTTCATGATAATAAGAATCAATTTTTTTTTATACAAAAAGTGTAAACTGAAATTCATGAATTTTAAAAATTATCTTTTACATCACATTCAGGGATCATAAAAACATATTTTCGTACATTGAATGCTTTTTATTCGACACAAATAAAAAAATAAAAATAGAATAATGCCATATGGTATTTAAATAAAGTTATTATTGATAATATAATGAGTTTTTGCTTATTTGGCCTAACATGTTATCCAAGCCTGTGACTGTAGGTAGTCTTGCCACAGGTTCATGTTTTGCGTAGGTAGGCATGAGATTAAAAGAGCGATGAGCAGAACTCTTGTAGTACCTGTAGCGTTTGTATCAGTCTATAGTATAGTAGCAGATTCAACATTGTCTCGTGCTCTCGGTGTGGCGGGGCGCGCGGGGGTATTACCGTCTGAGCCACGGGCGAGAGCGGACGCGGCTGCCCGCGCACATCGTTAGTTGTCGAGCCAGTGCATCAAGCGTATACAAAATGCGTACACTACAGTTTTGCAACAGGTTCATGTTTTGCGTAGGCATGAGATTAAACCATCACATAATATGAGCAGAACTCTTGTAGTACCCTTTCTTCTTCTTCTATAGTGTCAAGAAGAACTCGATATTTTAGGTTGGTCATACGGCCCAGTGCTTTGTAACATCAAGGGCATTGTCAGTGCCCTGGATGAGGTCTTCAATTATTCAGTTCTTCTTTCGTGTGATGAATATGCACTTTGCAGCACATATTCATTTAGTGTCAGTTTTGGGAACCGCCTTAAGGCCTACGACGTGGTTCCTGAAGGGTATTGGTCACCCTACTGTCAGTATTTTTCAATATATCTTGTTTTTAATGGTGCTGATTTCTTACGCGAGAGCTAATCGGTGCTTCACTGGGCAGGCTTATTGGGCGGCTGAGAAGTACAGCGGGTCAATTACCGTAATTTTATGCAGTGCTGCTTAACTGCGTTTACGTCTTAACCTCTAAATCCGTATTACCGTAATGACACGAAAACCTACACGTTACGTTTAAGCGTTATAAACTTTGCGAATCCTGCTCGAGCTATTTTCGTAAGAAAAATGCACCAATAATCGCAAAGTCACGGTATTACGGTAAATTTTGACGTTCGGTAAAATCGGACGAAATGTTAGTTTGAAACGCATCCCGGTTGTTTAAAAACATTAAATTTATGGCTAAAAACTATTGTTTGTCATCAAAAACCAACTTTTTTGTAAAAAAATAATCGATCTGTAACGAAGAATCGGTAAATTTCTCATAGTGGCAGCACATGTTCGTCTTTGCGGGTTCGTGCAGTTGTCGTGCGATAAACGCCACAATGAAATTTTACGGTAATACGAACGGTGTCCTCTGTTTTGCGTTGACTTCACGTGTGCGTCAGTTTCGCGAATGCGTCGGATCCACGTCTTATTATTATGGTAATTGGCCTGCAGGGCTAGACCCGTGGTTCGTAAGATATCTGCGGTAGCACCCCATGTCGTTTTACCGAATCTTCGGAGCAGATTGTTTCGAGAACCAACTTTGTGCTTTGACACTTTGACAGTGGTTTTAACCGACTTTTAAAAAAGGAGGAGGTTCTCAATTCGGCCGGTATGTTTTTTTTTTAATTTAAATGTAAGCGATCTATCCAATGTTACACCAAGATAACAGGGGTTTAAGGAGTGCTGTCCAAAGGTACCTCGCCACCAAAGATCAATAGTTCTGTTTGACTGGCGGTTGCGGAGAGTCGTGTGTAGACTGTGTTTTGGATGGATTTGGTCTGATTGTATTATTATCATCGTCACGTTGTTTTGGAGCACTTTTAGGGAAGCTGATGTAATTGGTGGTCATTTCTGTATATATTAAGGTAAAAGCACCTAACTCCGCAGTATTTTTGCATCATTAAGAAAGGAACAGTGATATTAGGGATAAAAAACGCGGTTCAGGGTAATAATATAACTTTATAAGATGGACGATCTAATATTCTTAACAAATATTTAAATACTTTTTTAGTTATCAATGGGTTTATATTTCAAATTAAGCAAAATGTAGGCTAAGCCAGAAAACCCTAATTCCGCGGTAAAAATCCTAACTCCGCGGTAGTTGGGCACCTAATTCCGAGGTATGGATTTCTCGTAGAGAAAGCCCGCTTTAATAGTTATGTACTTATGCAGCAAATTATGCAAATTATGATGAAATATTTACGTGACTTACTCTGCTTATTGATTCTACGGAATTATTAACTAAAATTCTATAAATAATAATATTTATCATTATTACACAGAAAGAAATTGTATTTAAATTCAAAACGAAAATGTGTCTTGAGCAATATTTTTTTGCGTAAAAAATATTTCACTTCATGTAAGAAATATCTCTTCACACAAGGCGGCACTGAACCATCAAGGAAACACTTTTACATATTAAATAAAGAGCGCAATATTCATGGAAATAAGAATTTCGAGTTTTAAATTAGACCCAAGACAATTAAATCAAATTTGATAAGTTTCAGACATAGTTTTATGGTTCTTGAGAGAAAGATATTCAATTCAAAATTACTTCTCTAAAGGAAAGAGTTCACATACTGGATCCAAATCTATAAGTTCTTACATTAGTAAGAAAGAAAAAGAAGTCGTTTCGAAATAGTTACATTCTCAACTGAAATAATTTTTATTATTTATTTCTTCCTTTAAAAACGACGGCCTAGGCTTTCTTCTTCCAAGCAACATACTTTCTTAGAATAAATAATTTACTAATAAACTTTCTTGGTGATTATATAGTGTTGCCAGCGATACACTAAATTCCCTGAAATCTCTTTTTATTTATATTACGTTTTTATCCTAATAATATTATAAATGTGAAAGTTTGTGAGTATGTATGGATTGATGGATTAATGGATGTATTAATGTATGTTTGTTACTCTTTTTCGAAAAATTTACTGGACCGATTTGGATGAAACTTTAACAGTAATATAGGTTATACATTAGAATAAAGTTATAGGTTACTTTTTCGCATTTATAATATTAAAAGGATAAATTTAAATCCATAGGAAACGAAATATTTGCAATAAATGTGCCCTTTAGCCCAAAAAATTATATCCTTTAAATTGAACTTTAATACGGAATTAGAGCATGCAATAGGATACTTTTAATGTTATATTTATTAATTAAAAATAAATCTTATTGTCTCCATACATTTTTAAGCAAAATTTTAAAAGTGCTTGCCTCTCAATTTTATAGGCATATAGGTAAGCATTTAAAAGAATAGTCCTTTTTTTCTTCATATTTCGTTAACCAGATACGATTTTTCATTTATTTTATAACGACACTTTTTATAACTTTTTATCAATATTTGTTTGATGGAAATATTTTGTCAACTTTTAAGCCCTAATTTGACCGTAAGATAATGGCAACATTATTTTATTTCGTTCGTTGACTTTGTTTGAAATTGTTTGTTCGTGCTTCTTCCTTTCGCGGTTCGTTTTTTTTAAAAGTATTATTTTATTAGATAACGAAAACTACTTAACTGTCGTGGTCCTTTAATCGAATACGTGAAAACGTTGGTAAGCGTGCAAATGCGTGGACATAAAAAGATATCATTACTCACAAACGTTAGCACTGAAATCAATTTAGTCCACTTGTTGGTACGAACATATGCTTGAACGTTCTGTCAAAATGACAGGTGGTTTAATATGGGTCAGAATTATTGCATGTTGAGGTTTTCCCGATGAATCTGCTAAATATCTTTACATTAAACAATATTAGTTCAACAAAACTTGTCCGAAAGTTTAGATCTTACAAATTAAAGTATTCAGTTGTCAGTTTGACATTGCCTGACATTCATCTGACATTGCTGCACACAGTGCACTACCTATCTTTTGTTTGCATCGTTAGCACTGAACGATGACGTCACTAATGACGTCAGATCGCTCAGAGTGTGCAAACGTTCGGATTAAAGGACCGACCGTGTGCACGCAAATAGTGCAGAAAGCGCGCTGACAGCAATTTCGGACCAGTATAAACGTCGTTATTTTTTAAATAATGGAATCAACAATAACTCTACTGGAGTGAATGAGTAATCAGTTGTTAAATAAGTACAATTTTTTATTAACATTTGGTGCACACCACCCTTAGTAGGAGTTTAAGGTATGTACCTATCATGGATGAAGGAGTAAAAGGATAGACAATAGCCATACAAAGTAGCGTATATCAAAAAAAGTAGTATAAATCTAGATGGCGCTATACATTTCAATTTATAAGGTTAGATGGCGCTAGCAATTTGTCATTAAAATAGGTCAATTTAGTTTTGTAGAAAAAATAAATCTAAATTAACTAGATGGCGCTAATACAATAAACATTTTCATACGAAATTCCAGTGATGCCATTAAAAAAAACAATCAGCTGCACAAAGTTGATAGGTGACGTTTATAAATTAGCTTTTGTCGAGTGCTTTTTAATCTTTATCGCCGCATCTACATCTCTACGTATATGCTATAGTCCATTAGAGAGTGTAAGGTCTACAAATTACACACATTGACAATAAATGTATAATTTGTAACAACTTTTTACTTTTGTCAACCTTAACATTTTTAAAAACATTAGTTGAAATGCGAGTTAACTATGAAAACATGTTGAACATTGAGTGTAAAACGAAAATAACCAAATCCTTCAATGATTGAATCATTTGTTTCATACTTTGTGGTTCGCCTATGTTGAGATTGATAAAGTTGATTTCTAAGTTTTATAATAAGTATGCAAGCTGATATAAGTATGCAGGACAGAATGCGTATTATCGAAATGCATATAATCATTACAATAGGATAATCCAATCCAATTTTGTCTGTTGCAAGTATGTTTGTCCGCTAAGGAGATAGCGTATGGTAAGTGGATAAACCACGAAATGGATTTTAATGCGGTTTTTGCCATCTTTTAGTTTAGGTATTTTTTTCATGTCTATTATATCCTTACTAAATATAATATTTTAAATGTGAAAATGTGTATGTCTGTCTGTTGGTATGTTTGCTTCACGTAAAAACGGCTGAACCGATTGTCTTGATTTTGGAGTAGAGATAGTTCGACACTCAGGGAAGAAAATAGGATAACTTTACTTCGGGAAATAGCCTCATTCCCACGGGAAAAGCTATTTAGCTTACCGTGAAACCGCAGGGCGGAAAGCTATATACCATATACTAGTGACTCAATACATGATATTACTCAAACTCCTTACGAGACTCGATTTACTGTAAGTATGAAATATTTAGAAAAAACATTTTGTTATAAATGTCAAACATTACCTAAATATATTTGTAAACAAGTGTAAAATAAGCTTCTTCATTACATAGTATAAATCCAAGTCGCTAATTCTGTCTGTTTGTATATTTGTCCGCTATCTCCTTCTAAACCAGTTGACAGATTTTAATGCGGTTTTCGCCATTTTTTTGGTTTTTTTTTTCATTTAAATTTGTAAATAAAGAACATGCAGAAAAAGATTTTTAAATTAGCCAAAATTCCGGGTTTCGGGAACAAGTCGTTACACCATTGCGAAGCGTGGACGGATCGCTAGTATTTTATATAAATAAACTTTCTTGGTTATTAATTCTTTAGTTATTTTGGTTATTAATTCATTTAGTTATTAATTCTTTCTTTACGACTTAAAAAGCAAAATGAATGAAACTCATAATAAAAATACAATATGGTTAAGATTTTAACTAGAGTCTAGGACGAAATAATAACTCTGAGACCATTAGATTGTTTTAGCGATCGTATAGATGAATAGAAGAAATAAAACAACAACCACAATATTTTATAGAATAGTGCTGAACCTTAAGTCTCTCAAATTAAGGTTGAGAATGGTGTCGGTCTAACCGATCCGACCGTGTAGGAGATCCGAAAAAAACCTCTTGGTTTTTAAGAAAATGTTGTAACATCCACAAAAATTTATAAAAATATATTGAGCTTTAAAACTGTCGCGTTAAGGTTGATATTAAGAAGTAGTAAAATAGTAGTTTATTAACGTTAGTGTGTGTGAAACTGTGAATATGACCACTGGATGCAATAATGTTTGTCAAATATGTGGACTATATTATGGACTCTTGCAGCTTACCGTACCTACTTTTGTGTAGAAATATTTTAGGGCTTAATCAAATATCAATTTTGTTATAGATAACGTTTCTTTCTATTAATAAAAAATGTACATTATATGTTTAGCATACTATGTGTTAAATGGTCACATTTATCATTTATTGATTATCCTGGCTAAGTTTTCTGGGAATTGTAATAGATAGACCACCCTCAAAAAATAAGATGTCTGGTATTGTTTTTAGCTTAGCCTTCCCCAATTTTAATAATTTTACTTATTTTGATACACCTAGTATGTATATAACCATTCATTCTATTATCATTGTCTACTAAAAATCTATGGGTATTTCAAGTAGGTAGGTATACAAAAACGCGCGTTTATAAATTTGTATCCGTTCAGAAAACGTATGGCTGGCCGGCCGGGCGGCCCAGTGTTCACAACCGTAGGTACTATTATTTTTATGCCTAGAACGATATCAAATAAGTATTAAACGCAGATAGAATGAAGATTTTTAACTAATTTGGGAGACTATTTCATACTTACATTTTCGACCCCATTTTAGTAAATACGATACGATTGATAAATTTAGCGAAAATACATCATTAAACATTTTACAGATGTTGTACGGAAACGGCCTCACTATAGGTTGGGAACACTGCGGGCGGTAGACATTTGCAAAAGTAGACTGAAATTTGTCAGTTTCACTTTTATCAAGTTCTGTTCATGCCAGTAAAAAAAATCGACTTAAATCATAAATTTTGTAAGGTGGGTGTACCATGAAAGGCCACGCTCCTTTGAAGGCCAACTATTAAAAAGTCGTATTTATTGACATGTTAAGACATATTCCTTCTACTACACATTAAGATCCCTCAATCTCAAAGCCACACACGGTGGTGGTGTTTCGTTTGCGCCGCTATTGTGGCAGTGCGATCTCACGCTTCGTAGACTTTGGTTTTCGATGTTACAATCCTTATTTGAGCGCACAGCAAAACATAAGTTTTTAGTCAATAACCTATTATTATCACATATATTTGTTTTGTAAATGGTCGTATATGGATATATGTATATTAATAATGAAAAAAAAACATAGTTTTGCCACAATTTAAGTAAAAATATTGGTAGTGTTCCTAGAAAAGCCAGTGTTCCTTATAAGGCCAATAGAAAATTTGACTTTTGGCCTTGCTAGGGTACATAGGCCTTACAAAGAACATTTACAAACCATTAACTTATGAATACTTACTTTTTTAGTTAAGTATGATAATAAACTTAAAACAAGTTTTTATATTGATAATATTTTTAATCATAGTCATAATTGTTAGTTTAGCCTTCTTAGGAACTTTTTGGCCTTACAAGGAACGGACCCATAAGAAGGCCAATTTGGTTAAAAAAAAAAGATTTAAATTACGTTATAAAAAGCGTTGGCAAGTTATTTTCTGCGAATATCATACGCACTACTACTGTTTTTAAATAATTTTCTTTAATATATTCATAGTTATACGATGGTGTTCAAGTAATGTTCGATGAGTTTTTTAAAGGTGATAAAAATATATTGAGCATTTAATGTTTTGCTTAAATGATATGTCTTATTATGTTGTTTTAGTAAAAGCGGATATATTTATAGTTAAAACTCTATTTTTAAGTTTATCGACTGATACATAATATTGGCCTTGTTTGGAGCCATGTTCCTTGCAAGGCCATTTGGAAGAGCTTAACTAAACTTAAGATTAATAAAAAGTGATTAAAGTGAGGTAAAAAAAGAAGTATTTTTATGGTGCACATTAAAACAAAGTATTACCTCATAATTTGTTTACTTTATTTCTCCAGTAAATAAATGAATAAAAAGTGTTTTCTCGTTAGAGTGGCCTTCTATGGTCCACCCACCTTATTTATACTTTTTGGTTTAAATCGACATTTATTGGTCTTAAATAAACAATTGATTTAATATTTTAATGTGTAAAGCAAAAATAGTTTTACTACAACGCCATCTAGCGGGTGTATTATAACTAAAATTGGTTAAAATATGCAAATTTGTGTTTTGAGACTAGTAATGTCATCTATCGAAAGTTTGGGAACTAAAAAAAAGTATACGCTATTTTGTATGGCTATTGTCTATCCTTTCACTTCTTCATCCATGGTACCTATTTTGTTTGTCATGCTTGTGGCTCATAATAACAAATTAATCTAAATTTGGCATTATAATTGATTGTTAACTGTTAAATATAAATTTTTTTCAGGAAACTAAAACCAGAAGATTACAATTTCCCTTCAGAAAATATAGCCTCATATTACATGAAATCTGTTCCAACTTCAAAATTGTATACGGGCAAATACATTCCTGCAAAGGGGAAATTAGTAGATAAAGTATTATACATTTATGAAGCGAAAAGAAGGACAGCAATCAGGGACTCAGATGTTACTAAAATCAATAATACAGAGGACTTTGGTATGTACCTATATAAAATTTTTAATGTTTGAATTGGAACTTTCATATGAATGGTATTGCTTCCATTAATAATAATAATCTGAGAGAAATCCATACTTCATACTTATTTATGCTTTATATTTTAAATACTAAACTAACAATGTCTGCCTGTAATGCTTTCACTTTGACATATTTTTAGTATTTAGACTTGATTTAAGATGAATACCAATCATGTTATACGTGGAATTTTTACATTTTAGATGCAACAACTGAAGAAAATATTATATGGCTACAAAACAATAGCGAACCCTGGGGTTATTGAAAAGAGGCGAAATACATTCCCTGTTAGAAAAAATCAAGAACTAAAGATAATCCATGAATACCTCGAAAGATGGAGTATTTTAAAAAATGGCAAAGGATATGTTTTGGTAATTCAAGAAATTAGAACTAGCAAGAAGAAACATTATTATTCACAAACAATCAATAATAATTGTATCAAAAATTTAAGTATCTGGTTTCAATAAAGGAAATTCTTAAAATAAGTAAATCTTTTTATTTTCAAGAACCATACAGTCTAGTACCGAGTAGCAATATAACTACATTTAAGTCTGTTTGTTTCTTGGTCCAAGAATTAACGAAATTTAAGCAAGTAGAAGGCAGTTGATATCTAAGAAAGATAATGTTTTGAATAAATAAATTGTAAACATTCTTTCAAAAAAGTTACAACTCAAATCAAAGTGTCGAGTTCTTGAGATAAGATGAAATTATTTATTGGAGTAAAAAATTAGTCAATACGATTAAGCATTTAAATACTTGATATTTCAAAATATAAAATTGCTTGCTACAAATATCTTATTGTTTCCTGATATACAAAACAGGATATATCTTGCGCTAAATAAACTTATTTGGCAAAAGCAATAATTTCTTTCTGTGTATTGATAGAATTTTTAACCAATATTTTTAAAATTTATTTAACTCTCTAAAGTTCATATAAATAAGAGCCATAAGTAAACAAAATATTAATAATTTTATGCATTATGTTTGGTCTCATTACATTGGAAAAGTAGCACGGCATTACGTTACGATTTATTTCCCATATAACTTAACTCCGTGGTATATACCTCGGAATAACGGTCCTACTCGAAAATTAATATTTCTAAATCCGAGTAATACATGTTTTTTAATATTTAAAAATCAAAGTGATTATTTTATTAAATATAAAAAAATGAATTAAAATTGATAATTCTGAAAAGAAATTGTTACTAGAACATAGGATTAAATCAATTACAATATTGGTTACGTTTTGGAAAAAATCATCGAATTTTACTCTGGTCATATATTTTGATTCCTATTTAATATGTGAAATATATTCAAAACACTAACACGGAATTGGGTTTTTTAACCCAATGTTAACCAATTTTTTCAATTTGATTGCCTAAACAAAGTTAAGCTTATAAGAATCACGTGAAAAATTTAAATGAAATGAACTCCATGATTTCCTTATGCCGAGGTATACCACGGGATAAGGAACCGCTTTAAAAAAATGGACGGTAATGCCGATGTATTTTCAACACGAAATTTCTTAAAAAGTAAGCTAGTAATGCATATTTTTTTAACAAAAACTTAAAGATTAAACGTTTGACTATTGAATTAATATTTAAAAACCGACCTTTTCTGTTAGAACTAGAATGATAATCACTCCTCTTGTAAATTGAACGTTACGGAGAAATGGCGTGAAAATGTATGGCGCATCCTTTTACCTCGCTCGCCACAGCGAAATACTTTTTTATTTAATATGTTTTGCGTGTTTATAATAATATAAGCACTCAAATCTGTTCTTAAATTAAATTATCTTAAGGCTGAAGAACTAAAAAGTCTAAATATATGACGGAAACTATAAAAAAACTTAGTTTTTCTATTTACCGCGGGTTTGGGTTCCATTTTTAGAACCCCGCGGAATTAGGTGCTTTTACCTTAAATAGTGTTGGTGCCCTTGAAGAAGTCCATTCTTTTGGGTCCGCCAACGACTTCTGTCGTTATTCAAAATTGTTAAGCATTTCTAGGGAGTAACTTTTTGCTGTTGACGGTATCGTATGCCTATAGTACACGATTTGCCAAGTCTGAAGCCAGCCTGCACTAGGATGAGTGTTTGTTTAAATCATTTGTATCGGTTAATTTAGAAGAACGCGCTCGAAAAGTTTGTAAGTATGGCAAAGTAGGGAAATGGGTTCTGGGAATTTCAGGACTTTTTTTCTGGTTTGAGAAGTGCCAGAACTTTAGCTTTTCTCCAAAGCTCGGTCACTATTTAAAGTAAGCCTAAATATAAGTAATGTAAGCTGTGAGCCCCTCAATTAAACATAAATAAATAAATATTTTTAAAATACTAGATATTTTGGTTGGCAAAATGTATGGCAATATCAAAACTTCAATTTCTAATAACAGCAAAAGTATCTATACCAAAGTATTGTTGCCGTAGTAACAAATGATAAAGATGATATTTTTAATAGTTTAGAAAAATAAAATTTCGTTGGTCGGCACTTTGGAGTTTGGCCCCAAAATGATTGGTCTTCTTTCTTTCTCTGACAATAACTCTCATTGTTTCTAGCACAAAAACACTTATATTGATTTCAAAGTTTCAAACATTTAAAAATAATATGCACTTATGAACCTTCTCACAATTTTAAGGAAACTGAAAGTTTTTTTTAGTTGTTGGCTATTTGTGAGGACCAAAAATTTACGAACATAATCGAAACGTTGTTGAGTATAAGGCAATACTTACTGTCATGTTGACCCTCTTTTTTCACGCTAACGTTGGTTGACCCTGTATGGTTTATTTGACACATTGTCAAGAATCCTAAAAATTTACCTTACAAGTTAAGTCTACTTAGATGTCGTCGCCCTATTTTCCACTCGAATATAGAATGGATTCTTTGATCGTAGTACTATATCTACACAGAAGATAATATCCTCTGGCCTTGTAACGGGCAGAATTTTGAACTTGCGCAGGATTCCAGATAAAAGCGTTTTCATTTCCAGCATAGCAAATTTTTTTCCTGAAATTTTAAATATTTCATTATGAATTTGAATACTATGCCAAATCGTATTTTTACTACCGCAGTCATGGAGATAGCTTAAACATACTATGGACATAGTTGCAAATAATTTTACCGATGCAGTTCCTGGGCCCTGCGCTGAAGGGTATGTATGCGTAGCTGTGTCTGTTGATAGTGTTCTCAGGCAAGAACCGCTCGGGGATGAACCGCTCGGGCTCCGGGTACAAGTCTGGTCGACGATGGATGTCATATACATTAATATCGCAAATCGTGCCTGCTGGGATTATGTAACCATCTGGAAAGTAGGTACATGTTCATGTTTACAATGATTTTTACTGTAATAAAGTACTGAATGTTTTAGTTCATTTTTACGGGTTCTTAATTATTACCGATCTCGACGTCTTCCGCATTAAGCCTGACTATAAGAGGTATACTTGGATACAGTCTGAGAGACTCTTTAATGCAGCATTCTAAGTATGGCATGGCGTTGAGATCTGCAGCGGTGGGGTCTCGGTCATCTTCGCCAAATATATTCTGCATCTCTTCGTATAGATTTGGTTCTAAAATCATATTTTTCTTCAGTATATTTATTGAATGGTTTACTCTAGCATTTATTTATGATATCAATCACTGTAATAACCTGAGCTTCTTCTTCATTTCCTATGAGCATCAAAAATAAACTCACAGCCGTTGCTGTTGTGTCATGTCCCTGAAAAATATTTTTTTATCATCAGTTATAAAATATGCTCAGCTGAGTCAAAGACCTTTTTCATGGATATGCAAAAACGTAAAATATATAACAACAATAATTCATTCAAAAGATAGGTGAAACATGGGTGAAATTCATGATTGTACCCACCAACATAAAAGTGTCTACTTCCTCTCTTATTCCTGAATGGTCAATCTTACCCTCATTTTCATTTTTTAAAAGTAAGTCTAACATTGCCATTCTTTTTTTACCATAAACTTCATCACCATTACTCTGAATATTGTCAAAACCAAATTTCTTTCTGTAAATCCTTCTTTTCTGGATAACGTCTTCACTGAATTTGTGAAGTTTTGTGATTGCTGCATCTCGGTTGATTCGGCTCGATGTGAAGTAGTAAGCCCATTCAAAATGATAATAGACCCTAGAAACTCTGTGCACAAAGGTCTCCCCAAACACGTGGATAGCTTTTAAGTAATCCTTTACTTGTTTTTCGACTCCCTTATGGATACGTGTTCCCAAAGCGGTCTCTGAAACAATTTCACTAATAGTTGAGAGGCTTAAATAGCTTAACTTAATTAGATATCCTCAAATACACGGTCATTTATAAGTGGTTTGAAACCTGAAGCAAATGTGCTCGCATGCTTGTTCTACTGAGATATACATTTCTATTTTGATTTTGCCGATGTGTGGATGACAACGCATCGGATACCTACAATAACATAATCTAATATTATATTTACTTGCAATGATGGAGAATTTCCTTATTTAGTAAATTTACATGAAACATCACTTATGCTTAAACGCATGCTAATAAACACCGGTTACATTAATTTAATATTTGCAACAACCTTTTGTTGATAACTACCACCAAATATACATTCTTTGCAGAAAACAATACCAAAGTCAATCAAGCGACCTTTCACACGATATGCATAATTAACACATCTAAATAAGTTCCTACCGCATATAACGTTCAGCGTAGTTTCGGTGACAAAGTGCGCTGGATCAGTTCGATCTTTGCCAACTTCATGTTGCATTTTGGCCACCATTGAGTTGGCCTGCTCCACAAACGTCTTCATAAACTGATTCAATACATCAAAATGGAACGCTGGGGTCAACATCTTTCTTCTATGCTGCCACTTCTCCCCTAAATAAGTGAGCAAAGAAATTATTTACCAATGATAATAAATACATCTTGACATGTCAGACAGTTAGATTAGAAATCATACTAACCATTGCTCAACAATAAACCTTCGCAGAGCCATGGCCGAATAAAATTGTAAGGAGTCTGCTTTTCGTTAAATTTGGTCGTTGATAGAATTTTCTGAGAAATAATAAACGAGCGTGTTTGATAAAAATGTACTCATGACATTGTAATTGTAAGTAGTTTTTCAGAATCGGCATCATAACTGCTGGAGTGGAACGGACATTATAACCAGTGTTGCTAATTAAGTAATCTTTTCCATTCCTCTGTTTAATCAATTAGTGTATGTTTGAAAAAATATTGAAACTTTACTTTCAATATTTTTTTAAACCTGTTGCATACAATAAATGCGGTATTCAACTCTAGAGGGCGCCTGCGATTCTCTCTCTATTTAATCGCTGTGCGGTGCGGACGTGTCTCTGGGTTGTGTGCCGACTTACTGACAACATTGGCGACGAGTAAAAGTGCAGTAAGTTATCCACAACTTAATTATTCTGTTTATTTTATCTGTTTACGGAATCTGGTCAACATTTTTATGTACTACCCACTATATCAGACTTAAATCAAAATTATGCTAGTACTTGTGTGAATCAATTAGTATTGTATGAAAGGAATCAACTGTAGCTTATATTTCCCAAATTCGTATGAAAA
The DNA here is from genome assembly GCA_916618145.1 of Emmelina monodactyla. Classification (NCBI taxonomy): domain Eukaryota; kingdom Metazoa; phylum Arthropoda; class Insecta; order Lepidoptera; family Pterophoridae; genus Emmelina; species Emmelina monodactyla. The sequence continues at coordinate 4,689,544 of OU745300.1, forward strand.
AAAAAGAGATAAACAACAGCTCGGCGCCTAAGCGGGCCGCGCTGCATTTTTGTCGAATGAGTCATTTTGTTTTGACAGCAAATCTTTACAAGTAATAACTGATTGCAAGTATACAAGTTGTAATGTGCATAAGAAGTCTTAATTCTAGATAAATTAATGCATTCACGTAGTAGTATTTATTATAAAGGTATACCTACTTATGTTTTATTGGGTTAAGGTGCATATTTTATTAACTGTTGACCGGATCCGTTAAACAAAGTTTCTTTTGATCGAAAATTGTAAATAAAAAATGTTTTGTTCCCGATCATAAAACAGATAGCAAATATATCTGATTGTACTTCAATAAGTACATAATCTGTTCCTGTTCTATGAACATAAAATATTTCTAGATGGTTTATAAAAATTACTACCGTCGTATGGTGAACATGATAACAAATGTTCCGGTATCAGTTATCTATCATACTAAGTTCCCGCCATCTATACCTACTAGTAAAACAAAAGTTTCCTAGTCATCAATATTGGGTTTAACTAAACTGCTCCACAATAAATTTAATTTAAACTTTAAATTATAACAAAAATGATAAATGTAAATAAAAAATAATACAATATTGTTTCTTAAAAAGTGCTAATTGCAAAAATAAATAAATACATTAGATAATAAATTAATATAATAATCTCATAAATATACGTTGAATTACTTACCTTATATAGTATTTTCAATACAATATTCTATAAACTTTAACTCCTATCTTTCTGTTTGTGCAGATCGTCCCAAATATGTCTCTGTACCAATCTCAATTATCTACACTAGAACCATTTGACTGCGAAGGAGACCCATTATCCATAGGCTCCAGTTGGGAAAAATGGAAACGCGCCTTAGAAATCTATTTTATAGCAACAAATACCGTGGACCAATCTAAAAAGCGTGCAATGTTACTACATTTCGCGGGAATGACTTTCCAAGACATTTATTTCAATATACCGGGCGCTCATGTAACTGACACTAGTGCAAGTGATTTATACGACACTGCAATAAAAAAACTAGATGAATATTTTTCACCAAAACAAAGTTATTTGTTTGAAAGACATATTTTTCGGCTTATGAGACAAGAACCAAATGAAAAATTTGAAAAATTTCTTATCCGATTAAGACGACAAAGCAGCAAATGTAACTTTAGTAACGAAAACGAAAATCTGATTGATCAAATAACTGAGAAATGTTGTTCTACTAAATTAAGGAAAGCTATCCTATTACTTGGCGATGATGCAACTATTAATAAAATCACAGTTGAAGCAAATTCTCTTGAGACCGTAGAACGTAATTGACCAACACTGTCAACAAAATTGACACAAACGTTCCTACCACTTATAATAAAAAGAATGGTAAATCATACAAGCAGCCTTCTAATGAAGCTGAAAATTCCTGCTGCCGTTGCGGCAGTAAAAATCACAAAAGTGACTATAGTGCCTGCCCTGGCATTAACGCAACATGTCTCAAGTGTGGGTTCAAGGGTCATTTCCAAAAACACTGCAGAACGAGGGCTGGTAAAAGAAGGAATTCTCACTTCTCCTCGAATAACAAAAACATATACAAAAGGGCCAAGGTGGAGAAACCCCTGTTGACTATATTTTCCACATCGACGATGATGCCACAATAGATTGTCAGGTTGGTAACATTAACATAAAAATGCTAATCGATTCAGGTAGTAGATCCAACATTATAAGCAAAAAAACCTGGGATTATTTAAAACAATCTAAAGTTGTAGTTACTAACCAACAAAAATGTTCAGACAAAATTTTCATGGCCTACGGAGCCAAAGAACCTTTGAAATGCTTAGGTTCATTTGACGCAATTATAAAAATTGGTACCGAGTCCTTAAAGGCAAAATTCTACGTCATAAAAAATGAATCAAGGAATCTTTTGGGAAAAGAAACCGCTGTTTCACTTAAAGTTTTAAAACTAGGTCATGACTTGAATTCTGTTGAACAAGGGCAATTTCCCAAGTTCAAGGATGTCCAATTAGAAATTACTATAGATAAAAAAGTTCGTCCCATTTGTCAGCCCTATAGAAGGGTACCCATTCCATTAGAAGAAAAAATTAATAATAAAATAGATGAGTTAGTTAAATTGGACATCATTGAACCTGTAAGCAAACCTTCTTCTTGGGTTTCCCCGATGGTGCCGGTACTCAAGCCTGATGACGATATTCGACTTTGTATAGACATGCGATGTGCCAACAAAGCTATTATAAGGGAAAATCACCCTCTACCCACAATGGAGCAACTTCTTCCTAAATTTGGTAAGGCAAAGGTTTTTTCCAAACTTGACATAAAGAACGCATTCCATCAAATAGAAATTAAGGAAGATAGTAGAGAAATTACGACTTTCATTACTAGCAAAGGACTCTACCGTTATAAGAGACTTATGTTTGGCATATCGTGTGCACCAGAACTTTTTCAAAAGACCATAGAAAAAATGTTATTACCTTGCAAGGGAGTAATTAATTTCATTGATGATATTGTTGTTTTTGGGCATAATGAATCTGAACATAACGCTAGATTACAACATGTACTGCAAGTGCTCAAGGACAACAATGTATTGTTGAACACAAATAAATGTGTTTTTAATGTAAAAAATATTCAATTCCTTGGACATGCATTATCGTCAGAAGGCATAAAACCCCTTGATAAATACATTAAAACAATTGAGACATTCAGACCACCGGAAACCATCGAGGAAATTCAAAGTTTTCTTGGTCTTGTCAATTTCGTTGGAAAATGGATTCCGAATTTATCTACCCTGACTGATCCAATCCGAGAATTACTCCGTAATAAAGTTCATAAAAGTTCCAATATAAGTTCACTTTGGAAAAAAGAGCAAACAAAAGCTTTTAATGATTTAAAAATCTGTCTTTCTAAAATACCTACTCTTGGCTATTATGACCCAAAAGACCGTACTCAAGTGATTGCTGATGCAAGTCCAGTCGGTCTAGGTGCTGTACTAATACAGTACGACGACAAAGGTCCTCGTATAATTGGTTTTGCTAATAAGAGTCTGACAGACGTTGAAAAGCGTTACTGTCAGACCGAAAAAGAAGCGTTAGCTCTTGTATGGGCAGTTGAACATTTCCACATGTTCCTGTACGGGAAAAGATTCGAACTCGTCACGGACCACAAGCCTCTAGAAACTATATTTGGTCCACATTCAAAACCTTGCGCACGAATAGAGCGCTGGGTTCTGCGGTTGCAAGCATACGACTTTAAAGTGCTTTATAAACCTGGCAAATCAAATATAGCTGATCCGCTATCTCGGCTGTGTACTAGTTCGCAATCAAGTCCGTTTGACAATGAATATCATGTTAACCAAATTGTCCAGTATGCACGACCTGTTGCTTTATCCCTAAAAACTATAATTGAAGCATCAAATAACGACGAAGAATTCAATTTAGTAAAAGAAGCTTTAACACGTAATAACTGGGATCCTTCAATCAATAACTACAAATTGTTTCAAAATGAATTGTGGTTACACGACGGTGTTTTGTTACGAGGTAGTAAAATAGTTATTCCAACCAAATTGCGTAAACAAATTTTAAATGCAGCTCACGAGGGCCACCCAGGTATTGTGAATATGAAAACTAGACTTCGCACTAAGGTCTGGTGGCCGAAAATAGACAAAGAAGCTGAAAACACCGTAAAAAATTGCAAAGGGTGTACTCTAGTTTCCGGTCCAAATCCTCCCGTGTCTATGAAAAGGCGAGAGCTCCCTACACAAGCCTGGGTGGATACAGCTATTGATTTTTTAGGTCCATTTCCAAGTAGAGATTACCTTTTCGTGATTATAGATTACTATAGTCGGTATAAAGAGATAAAAATCATGAAATCTATCACAGCACAAGACACCGTCAAAGTATTGAAGGAGATTTTCTCTCGGACTGAGAATCCCGCAAGTATTACGGCCGACAACGGCAGACAATTTACTAGTCTTGAATTTAAAAAAATTTGTACCGAACAAGGAATTAGCTTATTCAATACGATCCCGTATTGGCCACAACAAAATGGTGAGGTTGAAAGGCAGAATAGGGACATCTTGAAACGACTAAAAATTAGCCAAATAGAGAAGACAGACTGGAAAGACGACTTGTTAAAATATTTAGCTATGTATAATAGTACACCCCATGCGTCCACAGGAAGAACACCCTGAGAATTGTTCTACGGGAGACAATTTAGAGACAAAATACCTCTTTTGAGCGACCTCGAGTGCAGATATGATGATTCACAAATTAGAGATCACGACATTGAAAAAAGAGAAAAAAATAGGATAAATGAAAATAGGAAGAGACGGGCTACTGATAGAGAATTAGAAATTGGCGAGGGAGTTTATGTGAAAAATCTAATAAAAGAAAACAAATTAGTTCCCGAATTCAATCCAACACCACATACAGTTGTTAGTTCACATGGCAGCGACATTAATATAAGGAATAATGAAACAGGCCAAGAGTACAGAAGAAATATAGTTCATTTAAAGAAAACAGAAGGCCAATGGAAGGTAGTTGATAATAAAGAAAAATCAGATTCAGCAGAAAATTAAGTAAATTATATTGATTGCGTTAGAGTTAGATAAATCTGAAATTAGTTAATAAATGTTATTGTCAAAAAATAGTATTAATAATGTTATATACTAAATTCATATTATTATGTTAATCTAATTAAAGTAAATTATATCCTTTCAATTATATTCTTAGCTAATTATAATAATATTGTACTAGTTATTAATAAGTGATTATATTCAATGACAGTTTTATTAAATTAATGTATTAAAATAATTTATATAGTTTTGAGGAATTCTTTAAACAGTGTACTAATTATTAAATTTAAAATTATATGAAAAGAAGAGATGTTGCATACAATAAATGCGGTATTCAACTCTAGAGGGCGCCTGCGATTCTCTCTCTATTCAATCGCTGTGCGGTGCGGACGTGTCTCTGGGTTGTGTGCCGACTTACTGATATTTGTATTTTATTACATACCAATTTACTTAGATACAACAAAACCAATTTATTTGTAAATATTATAAGTATATTCCAAAAATATTTAATCAATGAACCTGCTTATAATAGAATGATGCTTAGTTTAATAATAGTAAAAACAAGTCTATCCTAAGGCTTTCTTTAACAATATTTTAGTTAAATGGGATATTACCAATGTGGTGATGAGCATAGATAATACAAGGTTTAACTTTGTTTTAATTAAAATAAATAAAAAAACTACTTACCTACTAGATGTTTAAAAGTAACAGTCTAAGCTGCTTTTTAAAATATGCCCATAACAGTTACAATATTCGAGTTGAAGGTGTTTTACCCTTCCATTATAAGGTTGTAAGATGAGATTTGCTATTGATTCATTAGAAAAACTCTATCATTATGGATTTAAATGTAACTTACCTCTGCACCGTCTGGGTGATATATCATCGCAACTCGGATATGTAACGACCAGAGTCTAACCACATTACCATAGGATTTTAGTTGTCTTATGAGTTGGAAAAGCCTCTCTGGAAAACATTATCAAAATTTACCGTTTATAGTAAATTCTCTAAAAACTTCAAAAGCATTATACAAATGTTTTGGATTAGGTATCTCTTGTGCTATTTATTAATGCAAAATTTTAATATTCTTTCACTAAAATGCTTTTTTTAAGTTTTTAAAAAGTGAAATTTAATTCAAGTAGGTAATGATCACGTAAGTAAAATATGAAATTATTTATAATAAAAAAGTGTTTACCACTTGTATCTATTATATCTAACGCATTTCCTATTAATGGGTATCCTGATGGTCCGGGAAGCTTCTTGAGTTTACGTATGCGTTCACCGAATTCACAATTATAGGCGTAATATAAGAAACCAAATCCAGCCAAGGCACAAAGTAACTCCCAAATCATGTTGTCTCAGCCGACACAAACTTCACCACTGAGAACTTTTGCTACCGCAACTTACTTAAAAAGAAAAACGTTCTGTTCATATTAATGAAACCTCGATAATATATATGCCTATATACGATGCCCTTTGTTACCGCTAATGTGCGTAATCAGCCATTCTAGGAAACGGCCAAAATGTTCAAGCATGTGTAATATGTAGCATTCAAATTAGAAGTATGCAGGGAACAACTTGTAGAACATGAGATAGACTAGGTACATGAAGAATGCAGTAAATGGGATTAAGGTGGGACAGGAAATATTTGGTGAAAGGGATGGAGGGATGATTAAAGTTAAAGGAGGAAAGTTAGAGTGCAGACGTAACAAATGCAGAGGAAGGTAGGAAGATGAAGGGAAGACAGGAATTACGGTTGAAATCGGTATAATCTAATTATTATTTTTCATTAAGTCCGAGGGAGGTTCGTCAAAAGGAAAAATAACAGAAATATGTAACTAATATACCTTTGTTCCAAAAACAACACTTTACGTTTTTACGAAAAAAAAAAAGATTTTTAGCCGTTAGCATCATTAAATTTACTTACAGATTTTCATTTACCTTACCTAATATCATATGGTAATATGTATCTACTTAGGAACCTATTCTTTTTAAATTGCATACTCGGAAATGCCTTAATTATACATATTCTCGGTATCATATACATATTTTAAAACTTACTGAAAAAAATTACCTTGAAGATAAATAAAAAACTTTTTTTAACTCGTGTCACTCGCTAGTTAAATAACGAAGTCTAGGGCACTTATAATTACAATGAAAACAAGTTTTTATAAGAAGTATAACAAATAAATATAAAACACGTTTTAAATGTAAGAATAATTTAGTAAAATTAGTTTTAATGTATTCTTAAAAAATATGAACGAGGTATTTTAACGAATAATTACGTATCAGAAACCTCATTTTTTATTATTTTTATACTTACACGTGAAATTGAACGTCAAAAGTTGCATTTGTTTTAACTACAGAAAAGCTAGAGTAAAAGCCAGCCCCGGATAGAAGCCAAAATTGCCAGAGTAGGTATACCAAACTATTCAAATTGTTCTTTTTTATTGTAAAATTTTTCATCACTTATTTTTGCGTTACTTTCTAACCCAAATTGTTGACTTATTTTTGATAAATTTGATGGAATCAGGCGTTACTTTGCGGAAATCCATTTAGATGACTTTTTAGTAATTACTGTGCAAATCCGCTATAATTTTTTATATGACTTATTTTTGACTTTGTGTTCCGAAATTTTATTTTGTATCTACTGAAGCTCATATAATACCTATAAGTACCTACATGAAAACTTTGTGTTTTATTTTGGTTGATAATTATTTAAAGTGCTATAGGTACAAAATAATATGATCAAATAAATTAAAATGTGTTTAAATGGATGATAAAAATAGATGACAACCGAAGGTACTCCCACACTACGTTGAACTCGCGAATTCGTAATTTTAATTTCAGAAGTTCAGTTTTTCTTGATGTACAAAACATAAATAAATATTCATTGCTTAAATATGGTCAGAAAAACATTAACTGTTTAATTATTACCTAGAGTTTTGCTTAAACACAAAGTTAAGTTGCAAATGTAGGTATGCACCGATCTCGAACAAGTTTTGCTACAAAATAATCAAAAAGTAACGTGCTCCAAAAATAACTTTGAACGTTCATTTTAAACAGACAAAGCACCTTTTCTTTCCGTGATTTAAATTATTTTATATTTTTTTTGTCTTCCAACCATATCTGAAATTTTAATAATATTCTGGTTGGAAGACAAAACAATTATAAATTAGGCAAGGCATAAAAGCTATTGTGGCGTAGAGCTTAGGTCGTTCCCAAGACTCCACCACTAAGGCGAGGACGAATTGCAACGCGGGTTTAGTGGGTAGTAGCCTGGGTGACATGTCAGTTGCCCAGGTGAGAAGTCCCACACACGCCCCCCGCCTCCCCGGTGACCGGTACGGTGCGTATGCGTAACGCATTTCCTCGCGAAAACAAAAAATAAGGTTATGAAGGTATTGCTTTTCTCGTAAGTTCTAAGATGCTATTTACAATTTAATAAAAGAGCGATCCCTTCTTACTTGAAACTATTGCATGCCTGATGACCTCTTTCGTTAATCACAAAAAAGGTACCTATGTATATTTTCATAGCAGTAGCTTAAAATCTATCTTTTCTGAGATTAAATTCTTAAACCTTAACAAAGTTTTATGTGCGGTAGATCTAAAGTTTGGTTGAACCATTGGTTCTGCAAATCCTTATAAATTATTAAATAGTTTACCTGTTTGTCATATTTATACAAAATGTGAGAACACATTTAAATAAGTTTTGGAATAGAGATAGCTCGAATTGCTTAGAGAATAAGCAACTTTCTTACGAAATGAGCCTTATTTCCACGGGAAATTACTTCTACACAGATTACTAGACTTAGATTACTACTGTATTTAGGAATTACTTGTATAATAAGCTAATTTGTATTTTTCTTTATGCTTAAAAGATTTTTTTACGCAAGGAAACACTAGGTACTAATTTATCAGATTCTTCTAGGAGTCAAAGAGAGTTGTAACGAAGATTACCTACGTTACTCACAAACGTGATGAATTTAAAATAATATTTCTTAGTCAAGAAGATATTACCTAGTCGGGTCTTAAGTTCTGTCACATCCATATTTTTTTTGATTTTCGAATACTGGCCACATATGCTTCGACTAATTTTAAAAATAGAACATTCGCCCTTCTCAAATATAAAGAAAGTAATCATTTTTATTCATTTTCAAATATGGAGTGGTCGCAAAAGGAAGATAGAGTCGCGGTTATCGCGTTGCACCGCTGTGGTTACGCGCCAACAGAGATTTTCAACATTCTGAAAAATTTGAAAATAACACTACGGTTTGTTTATCGCACTATCAAACGGTACACTGAAGATTCAAGCTTCGAAGATCGTAAGAGGAGCGGCAGACCTCGCACAGTTAGGACACCAGCGGTCATCAAAGCCGTGAAGGCGCGAATTCAACGAAATCCCGTCCGGAAGCAAAAAATCTTAGCTCTTCAGATGGGCCTAAGCAGAACCACGATTAAAAGAGTGTTAAATGAAGACCTAGGACTACGAGCTTATCGTAAAAAGACCGGACATTTTTTGAATGAGCGTTTGAAAAAAATTAGGTTGGAAAGATCCCGAGCTTTGTTAAGGCGGTACGCGGGAAAAAAATACCGCAAAATTTTGTTTTCCGACGAAAAAATTTTTAACATCGAGGAAAGCTACAACAAACAAAATGATAAAGTGTATGCCCATAGCAGTGAAGAAGCAAGCGCGCGTATTCCAAGGGTGCAGCGTGGGCATTATCCTTCGTCAATCATGGTTTGGCTTGGAGTCTCATATTCAGGATTAACTGAGGTGTTTTTCTGTGAAAAAGGTTTAAAAACCAGTGCCGTTGTATACCAAAATACCGTCCTAACGAACATTGTGGAACCTCTTTCCCAAACGATGTTCGAAAACAGACACTGGATATTCCAGCAGGATTCTGCGCCAGCTCATAGGGCACGAAGCACGCAAAACTGGCTGACCGCCCGAGGAATTGACTTCATTGGTTATGAAGACTGGCCCTCTTCTAGTCCAGATCTAAACCCACTGGACTACAAGATATGGCAACATTTGGAGGAGATTGTCTGTGCTAAACCTCATCAGAATTTGGAGTCTCTCCGAGCATCTTTGGTTAAAGCAGCGGCAGAAATAGACATGAATGTGGTGCGTGCTGCGATAGACGACTGGCCGCGTCGATTACGGGCTTGTATTCAAAATGGGGGAGGGCATTTTGAATAATGTAAATAAATTTGGATTGTGCATTTAATTACCTTTAATTTCATATATAACTTTTAAACAATTATCAAAAACTGTATCATTAATCACATTTAAAGTTTTTGACAGAATTTATGACCCGACTAGGTATTATGCATCGTTGAGCATAGATGATGAGTAAAATAAGAGGATAATATCGAGCACAAACGGCCTATCTTCACCAACACTAGTCTGCCTTATTACATTAATTTAAAAAACATTCCTAGATTAGAAGTGTTTTTAATATGGAAAACCATAAAAAAATATTATACCTATGTATATAAAAACTGGCTTCAATCATGAGTCGACGGAGTCCCGCGTAGCTTTTCTGGGCGGTATCAAAAAAGTAACCTAACTAACCTAACCTATTGATGTTCTAACCGGCTAAAACTAGATGTAGTAGCACTTCGGGTATTAGCCGTAACATGTAACTGCGATTGTAAAAACTTATCGTCTGAGGAATACCTATAGATCCAGCTTACTAAACATTTTAATTATTATTTTGTATGATGAAATAATATTTAAAAAAAAATGCCCCAAGAAAATTACATAGGATGAAAAACACTCGTCTCAAATAAATGAGACTTTATCTGAGTTAGTATAGGCACAGATATAATAATACTAACGTAAAGATGCCTCATCCCATACAAAGAAAACGGCCACGCTTACCTAACCATTCATTTCATCCTTTTTATTTTTATTTCGTCTTGCATTCTGTAGATACTTTTAATAGATGGCGCTGATATACAATGTAAGTATTTGAAAAATAAGTAAGTTAAAAACGGTTACCTATCTTAATCCCGAATTTTAATATTCCGAATTTCATAATCCAGATAACGCTTGGACATTTTTTCATAATCTCGTTTTTTAGAATTTCGAAGTTTTGTTTGCCATATAATCACAACTCCGAATTTTATTTGCCCATTTATTCGTTTGCACGACGTTTTAAAATCCAGACGAATGAGTTCCAGACACACGAAATCTCGATAACCGATATCCATATGCACAAAAGCCAGATTTTTAAAACACAAATTTTTGAAATTCAGTTAATTGATATCCAGACAAACAATATCTAGATTTTTAAAATCAAGATTCTTTTAATTCCAATAAACGATATCCAGAACAACTAAATCCTAGTATTATTTTAAATGAACTTCGGTTTTGGCGCTTCGCCGACCACTGCCGCGGTACGCTCGCTTCGCTCGCTCGGCTTGCGCACTGTGTGGTCACCATTCAACCTCACACTCCTCCTCGCTTCGCTCGTCGTCGTACCTATTATTTTAATATATGAACAAACAGCGCATACCCAAAATTGAAAATTATAATTTTAATAATTTGGTCGACCTAAAACATGCCAAATAAAATTAGCTTTTCTTATAAGTAGTTATGACAAACCAAATCAAGATAAAGCATTTTAGGAATGATGATGAGGATGTAATGCCAATTGAAATTAGGAATTTTATACATTATGCTAAAGAATAATATGCCTATAGACTGTTTTGCAATTTAAAAGTTATGCAAAGGATAAATTTTGCGACATGAGTGTTATACTTTTTGATGATTATGACAATTTATGTATGACGAACGATTTTGGGACAATCGACGTTATGCAAAAGGAGCGGCTCCCATTGCAATAGTTAAGCTGAAACACAATTGTATGGGAACCAAATAAAAAGATTATGAAAATCTGGCAATAGTTTATCATGAATATGATTTTATGGGAACTAAATATAAATATTATGAAAATTTGGTATCCGTTTATTTGGAAAATGGTACGAAGGGGAACATAAAAAAGTAGTCTGAGAATCTGGCATAGCTATATCTGGATTATGAAAATATGGGTAACAAAAAAATATTTTATGAAAATTTGGTTTTAGTTCACCGGGAAATTGATTCATCTGGGAAATAAAAAAAGGAATTTAAAAAAAATGTCATTCAGTAAATCTGTCTTTTAAAAGTTCTACCAAACGTTTTCGGGGTTTTAAGATTCGGGTAAATGAAATTCGAGTTTTTAACAGGTTACCGTTAAAAACAACCGACTTCAAAACTAAAATGTTGAAAATAATTAACATTTAATATAATTTAAATACTGCCTAATAGGTTTATAGTCGGTGCCAAATCAATTTATTACTTACGTATTAAATAGTTCGAGTTAATTGCTCTTTATTTATTTATTAGTCGTAACATATCTTAAACTTTGAAGTAGGCATATCATTGCATTAATTTACTCGTATTAATTTAAGTGATGGTAATATTATTATGTGGGTATATGTTTTAAGGCTTGGCTTGGCAATGTGCTTGTGGTGATAAAGGGCTAGGCCTATAAAATATGTCCAACTTAAAACATCAAGTACTACTTGACACGATAGAAGAAGAAGAAGGGGATTACCTACAAGAGTTCTGCTCACATGTGATGGTCTTTATCTGCTTAATCACATACCTACTTACGCAAGACAAGAAACTGTCGCAAGAAGACCTCCAGCTGTACGCTAGGATAACATTTTAATAAGGACAAAGAGCATTAACTATTTGCACGCCCAACCATAATCGCATTCCCGTGTCCTCCACGCCACGGCTCAAAATCAACAAAAAATCCAACGAAAAGTATAGTACTGCTAAAAGTAGTTATATTAATAACACGCGGCGACCTGTTTTTTCTGTTTTTTAAGGAATAAATGAATACTGATAATCTGGGGTGTTTTATTTAATCTTGTGTCATGCTCGACTCTTTGTATGTATGTACTTAGTACCTAAATAAAAACAAAATATTGAAAATTAAATCTGGTAACACACAACACTATTTTTTATAGAGATGATGCCATGGTCTTGACTGAAAGACCACGGCGCAGCAAGCCCTCCTTTTTTACCTTTCCATAAAGATGTACTAGAGTTGCACTTAATGTATCAAATTATAAATCGATTTCTTTTTAACAATCGATTAAACACTTTTTAGATAGGTACTCTGAAGTAAGCCAAGTTATGTCCAGGACGGAAGATTATGAATAGTTACTCTCTTAATTTTGTTATATACTTAATTATATATATTTAAATATGAATATATGTAATTGCTTAATAATCTTTGGAATAACGAAGAAGGTTGGTATTAAGACTTTACCAATAACAATATTTTACTAATTCCTCTGTAAAGGATTTTAATGCCGTTTCTACCATTATTATGGGTATTTTTTTCGAATAGATTTTTAATAAAGCACCTTGATACCTACCTTTCGCTTAAATTTAGTAAACGATTTTTTAAGCCATTCGAAATAAAATAGCTAGCGTGTTTTGAGTTACTTAAGTACATTTTATTTTACGCATTACCAACCATTGAAGAGTGAAAATAATAGAACAATCATTAATTAATTCGAAGGTATGAATAAAAGCCCAGGTAGGTATGTATGTATGTGATATTCTAGAATACAAAATACCTACTTAGTTATGTCGGTACCTTTTTTTATCCAAATTCGTTCTGCACCAAGTTTTTGTGAAAAATATTAACAAATACACATACCTGCATACCTGTCACCTTCTCACATAATATTTCGCATTTATAATGCCTATATGTACTTACTAACATTCTTACTGGAAGGTAGTTAAGAGCTAGATATCTTTAAATTATAAAGAATATCCAAACACTGTTTGAGGTGCTACTTAAACATCTTTAGAGTGATCTTGTTTTTCTTGTTAACTAGATAGGTACTAGATAAATACCTGCCTAGATTATTAGCGAAATTATTAATGATTGCAAAAGCTGCAAGGAATCAGTGTGTTATTTTTAGTACAATATTTATCAAAATAATCGTCGACCAAAATGTAGGTATTTTTTTATTAGGTAGGTACAGTAAGTTGCAAAGGTCTTTACAGAATTGCCAAACAATATCGCTCCAGTGGTCGCTTTTACACACACACTGACATAAATAAACTAATATTTGACTACTACTTCTTAATATCAACCTTAATGTCCCAGTCTTAAAGCTGAATATATTTTTGTGAACTATTATGGTTGTTAAAACATTTTCCTAAATACGATGATGTTTTTTTCGGGTCTACCTGTGTAGGTTGTCTAACCGACAACATTGCTACTAATTGTTACGAATAATACTCAACCTTCATCTAATAGTCTTAAGTTTCATTTGCAGTTTTATTTATTTTGCTTTTTAAGTCGTATAGAAAGAAATACTAACTTACTAAATGAGAGTGAATAAATATAGAAGGTTAGGTAGTAAAAAAGTAGATAAAAAACAATATTCTTTATAAAATAATAAGCTTATTTTAGACTTGTTTACAAATATATTGATTCCAAAAGATAATTATATTTCAAACTAATTCTAATATATTTTTACACTTATTTAACTTTTTAAGGTTAGTTATAGCTGAAGTATTCGTTTTCGTAAGGAAAAGAAAATTGAAGCTAGCCAACCATTAAAATATACATTGCTATTGAAAAATGATTTACGAACTTTTATTTAATAGCTAGCGAACCAGCAACGACAAAGCGTAAAGCAAATAATTCAATCATTGTAGGTATGATTTTGGATATTTTCGTTTTACCCTTAAATTGTGACGTTTGTAAGAAATGTTTAACTTGATTTATAGTTTTACTCGCAAATCGTCTAATATTATTAAAAATATGGCTTAACTCTTTTACGTTAAGGTTGAAAATAATTTGTAATATTTATTGTCTATGTGTGTGTAATTTGTATGCAAGCAGTTCTGTCTTGCATAGACCTTACACTCTGTATGGACTTTTGCAACCGTAGGTAATAAAAGTTTAAATTATCAAGAAATTCGCACACAACCTCTAAATATTTTTCACAAGGACCAATTTAGATTCCGAGAACTCATCGTCGCCATCGACGCCTTCTAAAATCCTTAGAAGTTCTATACAATCCTCATGATAGACTTCAGTTCACTGCACTACTTCTAGAATACTCTGCTTGTGACGTCATCAGGCGGTCTTCTATTTGAGACGACGGCGTTAAGGAAGTGTTTTTGTACAACGCGCTAGGGATGCGCCGGAGTCAACATATTGCAGTTTTTATATGACGTTTATTTATTGATATTTACGTTTATGTATGTCTCTCATGATAGTGTTAAATTCCTAACAAGTTGTTATATTGAAATAGCAATAATAATTTAATAAAATGACACTTTTCCGTAGAATTTTGAATAATTACAAAACTTAGCCTTTCGCGGTACAGCACTAGCGGTCTCAAATAGAAGACTTTGGCGTGACGGACTAGGTATTTGCTTAGATAAAAATCCATGTATTTTATTTCAATATTTCTGAGGTCTTATAGCTCAAAGAGACTTATTTTTATACTCGTATTTCGCAAGCAGCTTTCATATTTCCGATAGTACAAAAATATACCAGAAACTGTTTTTAAACACATTTAATTCTTAATGGGAGACTTTGGCGCCGAAAGAGCTTGTCTAGATAGGAGACTAAGGCATTCAAAAGGTTAAATAATGAAATTATCAATAAAAACCTTATTTAATAGGATTTAGTCTGTTTATATTTTAATTTGAACCGAAGAAAACCCGTTTAAAGTAGGAAAATATGTTGTTTATGATCCGTGAATAAGATGACAAAAGAATGTTTACAAATGCATGCATTTCATTCTTACCTTTCTGTATGAAAATAAAAAAACCGGCCAAGTGCGAGTCGGACTCGCGCACCGAGGGTTCCGTACAAACCTGCAAAAACTACTTAAAATTTTAAGCTTTTCGGAATTTTTCTGTTACCTGTGCTGTAAGCTATTGCTTCTTACCAAATTTCGAGATTCTATGTCAACGGGAAGTGGTCTTTAGGTTTTAATTCCCGTGCGTGTAGTTGCGAGTTTCAAAATATGCGGTATCAATGGTTGTACTTTTGCGTTTTGCGTTTTTGCGTTGACTTAGATTTTTTTTTTTCACGGGTTAAAGGCAATTAGATCTAAGTATTAGATATGAATTTCAACTTATAAGTTTATATTTATTAAAAAAATATATATTTTGTAATGTAACTAAAAATTTAAGGTTTTCGGAATTTTTCCTTTATGTGTGCTATAAAACGTTGCTTCATGCCAAATTTCAAGATTCTAGGTCGACTGGAAGTACCCTTTAGGTTTTGATTCCCTTGCGAGTACTTGCGAGTTTCAAAATATGCAGCTTAAATGCTGTTTCTTTTGATTGCGTTGACATAGAAGTTTGATTTTGTTACAGCTTAAAGGTATTATAGACCTGAGTATTTGGTTTGAATTTCAATTTAATACCTCTACGCATTTATGAGGAAATGGGTAGTAAGGTTAAAATTACTAAAAAAAAAATATTATGTGATGTAACTAAAAAATTATGGTTTTCGTAATTTTTCCTTTATCTATGCTATAAGACGTTGCTTCGTACCAAATTTCAAGATTCTGAGTTCACGGGAAGCACCCTGTAGGTTTTGATTCCCTTGCAAGTGTCGACTTGCGGCATAATTTGCGGCATAAACGGCTGTATCTTTTGATTGCGTTGGCTTAGAAGTTTGATTTTTTCACAGCTTCAAGGGACAGTAGACCTGAGTAATTGATATAAATTTCAGCTTCATACCTCCACGCGTTCCTGAGAAAAAGGGTCTTGACAGACGGACGGACGGACAACAAAGTGATCCTATAAGGGTTCCGTTTTTTTTCCTTTTGAGGTACGGAACCCTAAAAAACAACTTTCGTTTCCTATTAACATGTAATATGTTGACTTTTGGAGGTTAGTCTCATACAATGAAATAATCAGATTGATGTGGTCTTACATTTGAAACCTCCTTCTTTTGCTTTTTGTTTTGGGCCCAAGTTTATATGGACCGTGAATGGTCTCCTTTGTTAAGCAACAAGTGGCATCAAACAATCAATTGTATTTATTCTAGAATGTTTCTAATACCAATCATTAATACCTAGCCTATCAATATAAATAAAAATAAAATAAATATTTGAGTAATATTTTAATAAACAGAATATACCGAAATACCGAAGTACAAGGCGACATCTATGAACGCCATTACAAAACTTGATTTTGTTATGAAATTAAGTTTTTTTTAAATTTTAACTTAGAATTATGTAATTTAGATAGATTTTAGCTACTTGAACACCAAACAAATAAAATTTACCATATTTGGAAGGAAAATTTTCATCTTATTCATTTTTCAAAATGCTTATATTTCAATCGATACTTGTAGCGCCATCTTTTGTGCATTTTAGAAACTATCGATTCCTTTCTTCGGAATGAGACCCCATGGTATAGGTAACTTGATTTAAAAAAAATAAGAATTAAAACATTATAAGAATGGAAAAATAACTGTGGGTGAGTTGCCTAACCTAACTTAAGCTGTATAAAATATCATTCAGTATCTTGCTCATTTCATCACAGACTTGTGTCGTAGAAATAACAATAGTTATAAAATAACTATGTGCTCGTGCATTTAAACCATTAACATGGGATCAAAAGCTGGGTTGCTGTTCTATCTATGGCATGTTTGGTGATTCTATTTCAATAACACATCTATTATTTTATTTTTGATCCCTCTAGAATTATTTGATGAAAAATAATACTTTCAAGTAACTTTTTAATTGGTGATAAGGTTTTGATATTATTCGGTTCTGAAATTTAGGTAACTGATCTATTTTGGGAACGTTTGTTTTTAAAGTTATTGATTTTAAAGTAACTATTAATCCATCATATTTTTAAATATAATATTTTTTAAATTTTTAATTTAAATAACAAACTACGTTTAGACCATTTTTAATTAATATAAAAACTTAATAGAACAATATTAATGACTAGAAATTAATTTAGTTTTATTTTATTTTTATCTCTTTTCAACGCTTAAAAGACGTGATAACTGGTAAACAATAATCAGCCGTAAAATATTAGTCGTATCTACTGTGCGATCATCAATACCTATTAACTATTCGAACATAGTAAGGATCTTTGGATCGCAGTACCATATCTGCACAGAATATGATATCCTCTGGCCGCGTTACAGGTTCAAGTTTAAATCTGCGCAAGATTCCAGATATCAGCGTCTTCATTTCCATCATGGCGAACTTTTGTCCTGGAATTAAAATTAAAACAAATATTAAAATTTAAAATGAAAGTCATAAGTAGATAGGTAAAATTTTTTTGATTCATACATATTGATAAAAACTATAAAACCGTATACCTATTGGGTTCATCAAACAATCCAAAGGGACGCCTCTGCTTTATCATAATAGTATTTTTTGAATAGATTTCTACAGTTTCATTACATAGAAAATTTACGACAGATTTTAGACGCTCCCAGACTGGCCCCGATTCTCAAAACACTCTCTAAAACTAAATTAAAAATATCGCTGTCACTTTAACTTATTTGCTATCCTGTATTTATAATGTTCGCTCTAGTGCAGCCACTAGCTCTAGGGCGGCCACTAGTGCATAGTGCGTTTAGTGCGCACTATGCACTAGTGGCCGCCTGCGACTCCGTTCGCGAGGAAATCGTTTTCCCGTGGGAATGAGAAGTTTTCCGCGGCAAAAGTACCCTATGTGTTATTTTGATGTATGATGATGGTTCTGATGTGTCCTATATTACTGTAAAGTTTCATCAAAATCCTTCCAGTAGTTTTTACGTGAAAGAGTACCAAACATCCATCCAAACATTCATACATCCATACTTACACACTTTCACGTTTATAATAGGTATTAGTAGGATTTATCGAAGTATCTACTTATACTAAACTAAACTTTTCCCTAAATATAATCGTTTAGCACACGTCCTTTTTTATTTTTGTATTCCTGGTGTACAATAAATTAAAAAATAATATAAAAATGCTACCGATGCAGTTCCTTGGTCCCGCACTGAAGGGTATGTACGCGTAGCGATGCCTGGCGGTGATATTCTCAGGCAGGAACCGCTCGGGGATGAACCGCTCGGGCTCCGGGTACAAGTCTGCCCGACGGTGGATGTCGTAGATATTAATTAAGCAATTCGTTTTAGCTGGAATTATTTTGCCATCTGGAAAAATATAATCAGGTTAGTTACTATTTTATTTCATTTTCAATGTAAACAGTTTTTTTAATAATTACCGATCTCTAGGTCTTCTGTAAGTAACCTGGCTATGACAGGTACACTTGGATACAGTCTAAGAGATTCTTTAATGCAGCATTCTAAATATTGCATAGTGTTGAGATCTTTAATTGTTGGATCTCGATCATCACCACCAAAAATATTCTGCAGCTCTTCGTAGATTCGATTCTATAACATATTTATTGACAAAAATTTTCAAATTTTGTAGCTGATACGATATTTTATTGATATGATTAATATCGGGCACACTTATTACCTGAGCATCTTTCTCATTGGCTATTCGCATTAAAAATAAACATAAAGCCATTGTCGTTGTGTCGTGTCCCTATAAAATATAAATAGTAATCAAAATTATTTAATACAGAGTTCAAATGAATAATTAAAATTATTTGGTTTATACCTCAAACATAAATGTGTCAACTTCCGCTCTTACACCTAGATGGTCAATCTGCCCTTTATTTTCATTATCTAAAAGTAAATCCAGCATTGCCATTCGTTTTTTGCCATAAACATTATCGCCATCACTCTCAGTAAGGTCGAAACCGACTTTCTTTCTGTGAGTTTTTCTTTTCTGGATAATGTCCTCGCTAAATTTGTGTAGCTCTCTGACATATGCGTCTTGTTGGATTCTGTTTGGTGATAAATAATAAAACCAGTCCAGATGGTAAAAAGCTCTGGTTATTCTATGCACTATGGTCTGGCCATAAACGTGTACAGTTTTTAAGTAGTCCTGGATTGGCTTTGCAACTTCCTCATCAATGCGCGTTCCCATAGCGGTCTCTATAACAATGTAACTTAGTTTCATTGATTATTTGTACTTAATGTTTTTTATAAAATTCCTATAAAAGTTCTTACCACACATGATGTTTAGGCTTGTCAGTATGATCAATTGCACTGGATCGGTCTGTTCTTTTCCGACCTCTTGTTGCAATTTAGCTACCATTGCATTGGTCTGTCCCACGAACGTCTTCATAAATTGCTTCAATACATCGAAATGGAACGCTGGGGTCAGCATCTTTCTTCTTTGGTGCCACTTTTCTCCTAATTAATAAGTTATTTCTTGACATTATTTAACATAGACTATTAGATATTGTACCTACTCCATGATTAATTTTATATTTACCATTGCTTACTAGTAAGCCATCGCAGAGCCAAGTGTGAAAAAAATTGTATGGCAAGTGTTTCATGTTATATTTAGTTGATGATAATAATATCTGGAAAAGAGAAATATTACGGAAAACAAAGGTTAGCAGCAGCAGATAAGTGATGTCTACTTTTTGTTGTCGCATGTTTTATATGTATACGAGCGACCCGCCCACGCTTTGCAATGGTGTAATTTTGCCGACTTGCTCGCGCACCCTTGCAGTTTTGCTAACTTAAAGAAACTTTTCTTAAATGTTCTTTATTCACAAATTTTTATGCATAAATACCCTAAAATATGGAGGAAACCGCATTTAAATCCGTTGCGTACTTAAGGAGGAGTTAGCAGCAAAACATACAAACAGACAGAATTAGCGACTTAGATTTATACTATGTAATGAAGTAGGTACAAGCTTTTGCCCGCGACTTCACACGCGTTAAATGCGGAGTAAAACCCCTTTGCCTATACTATGCTATTATACATACAGAGTTATTTGTAATTAGCGCATCACCTTTTGCAGGCGGCTTCCTTACATCAAATAACCCTGTATAAACCTTCCTCTTGAATCACACTCTTTCTATTTAAAAGAAACTTATCAAGATCTGTTGCATGATTTCAAAGATCTAAGCATATAGACACACAGACGGCGGAAAGCGACTGTGTTTTATACCATTTTAAAAAAATCCAAAACTTGTAACAACGCATAAATAATTAAAATAAATCAACGACGCTTGTAGCTAGGTAGAATTTTTTGTGCCAATTTTAAAAATAAACACGTTTTTATTTTAAAACCTTCGGTGTACTGATGTTTTAACTCCTGTAATTCAAGTAGCATTTTTGCTGATAAACTGATAATGCTGCGGCTGAGCGGCTTTTGGCAGATAATCAATATTATTATTTTTTTTTTTTATTACATTTGTCTTAATCACTTACACACTGTGACTTATACAATGAGTTTGGTTACCAATGTCGGAGACTTAAGAGTGGTGAAATATGGTATTTTTTTATCGACAAATCACTTTTCCATTTTTTCTCAAGCCTACTACAATGAAATAGCAGCAATTTTGTTTTTGTTACCTCGAGGGGCCTGTACTAATTAAGTCATTGCCTTGTATTTAGACGTCCTAGGAATGCAAAAAATGTATCATTTGAAAGGTATATATAGGCAATCAACTGATGATACATTTAACTTAATACCCTTTTCATTTAAATACAAAAAAAGGATAACAAACACATTATATACATGCTAGTGACGTGTATGTTTATAGAAATGATGCTTACCTCTGCCACGTCTGGATGATAAATCAATGCAACTCGTTCATGAAACGCCCATAATCGAACCACCTTGCCATAAGATTTATATTCTCTTAACATTTTAAAAAGTTCCTCTGAAATAGAACACAATACTGATAAATAATCACTCTTAATCCTGCGGTTTTTTCGGCTAATTATATCCTAATAAAAAAACCGGCCAAGTGCGAGTCTGACTCATGAACATGTTCTCCGTGCTATTTTTATTTCCCTATTTACCATCAACGTCTAGCTGGTTAAGTGTGGTTAAGTATACTTCTGTCGCTTTTTAATAAATTAAAATCTTATTACATACAAACAAATCTTTCCTCTTTATCAAATATAAACAGATGAAATTTAAGATATAGAAAAATATATCTGCGTGGCATATTGCTTATGAACTGACTAAACTGCTTTCACAGACTCATATTAGCGATTTAAAGTTTATATACGAGTATCATAGCATCACTTCTAAGCGATCAGAAAAAATCTAATAGAAACACTAGTTAACTTGTCTCGCTTCAGTGACCCGCCTGCAAAACTTGATACATTTCCGTGTTCGAGCCTTTGCACGTTGCTGGCTCACTAATTGCTTGTTAACTGGGTACCTCAACCAAGGCTTTCATTTTTTTTTCAACTTTGTAAAAAAAACTTTAAGGCAAACTTCAAGCCTTAATTCGGTCAGACACTCGTTGCCGTGGAATTTTTCGACAAATAATACTAACAATTTTCATTTTTTCAAGGACTGTAAACATAATTTTAAAGTCTCCTACAAAATGATTAAAATGAGGCAGTGACTAAAAATGCTTTATACAAGAAATAATTAAACCGTAGAAAAAACTGAGAAGCAAAAATAATTTTATTGATCTTAATAACTTAATTCCTTAACTTATTTATTTATATCTAAGTAACTAGTTGCTTTCCAGTTTTTTCTTTAAAGTTTTTATTTTATATTTTTTTGTGTCTGTAATTTAGCTTTGTAAACATACTCTTTCACTATCTATTATCAGTTGTGTAATATAAGCAAGTAGGTACACCTATAAAGAACTCAGCATTATAAATCTGTGAATAAACAATAAATCACCACCATTTTCCCACCCCTGGGTAGTTTTTTTTCGAAGAATTATCAATATCATTTATTCTGTAAAAAATACGCGTGATCATAAATAATATATATGTCGAAGATCGACTATGCTTATGGTTGAAATAAGAAGAGTGCGGATTGCCAGTACTAAATATGCTTGACATCGAGAGAGCAGCCGTCAAAATGATAGGGAGAGTCTCAAGCTACGGCGACGAACGGTTGGAAGTGTAATTCTTGGTGTCTGCGTAGAAACTGTCCGTGATCCGTGCCTTCTTGTGAATTAATCAAATGACCTACTGATTGCTATCAAGAGAAGACAATTACAGCGCTGAAACAGATTTACTGCTTTTATTTGATTCTACCACATTACCCACGTACGCCCACAACTAAAAGGATTAGATGGCCCCTGAAGACGGCTCTGACGACGGCGGCATAGACGGCTCTGATGACGAAGGTATCTTGCCGTCTTTGACATATATTATATATACTCGCCGACTTGTATTGTAAACTTGAAATTAGTTGGAAATAGCTAAGACATAAAATTATTGTTTAATGCGTCAGCAGCGTTTAAATCAGTATTTCTTTAGGCTGTGATTTTTAGTTAGGTAGCAAAATTTTGGTTTGGGGCTTAACCTTTATTTTAAATTACCGCATAAAGTACCTACTGGCTTATTTGATCATATTAAACTTTAAATTAATACATAAAATATGGGTTTGTAATTAATTTAAAATAAGCATTACGTTCTTAAGAAGGTTGATAAAAATAAAATACAAATTTAATTATTTATTTATACTAATTAAGTATGTCGAAAGGGTTCACAGGAGCGAGGCAAACTACTATTTTTTGTTTCTTACTTTAAAATACCTTACAGACAGTGTTGTTACGATACGTGAACTGTAAATCGCTGGAGTAAAGCTGCTCAAATATACTTTTAGAATCAAAGCACATTTCATTAGTTGGTTGGATTATTAATTATAATTCTAAAACTACCTTATTTTCCCACCATATAATTAAAAATAACATACCAGGGTTTGTTATAATATCTAACGCGTTTCCTATCACTGGGTATCCTGACGGTCCGGGAAACTTCCTAAACTTTCGTATGCTATTACTAAACTGACAATATAACGCATAACAAAGTAAACCTATTCCACCGAATGCACAAAGTAATTCCCAATTCATATTGACTAAACTCACTGAAACTCCACCACTGAGTACTTTAACCAAACCAACTAACTTATATATATTTTTTTAAATCATTTTTCAATTACCGGACATTTGATATGAATATTTATACAAATATAGGTATTTGTATAAATAAAGTTAAGTAATTAACGTCTTCATTTCCTTACGCTACTGCCCCCCCAAGTCAAGTGGCAGTAGAAAATTGCGATAGGGAGTAAATAGAATAAAAATGTATGATACTGTCAAATTGCAAGCTTGTCGAAAATGACAGTTACATAATTATTCTTTCTATTTATTTAAGGGGAATTATAAAACGAGCGAATAAAAAATAAAATAACGACTGATGATGTCATACTGTTTTAATAACTTGAGCGGTATGAATTTGAGTAAACGATAAATTTACTAAACTAACGATGAATATTGATTGATAAAAATATCCAGAACGAGCTTACAAAAAAGGGTTTTGATTAATCCATTTCAGATATTAAACTACTATCCGTGCGACTACATTACTAAGTGAGCGACTTACAAATACGGAGGCGGCAACTTCAATATTAAAACAGTTTCTATTTTTCCAATTGAGGTTTTATATTACGATCTACTAAAAAGTTCACTTTTAGCAAATTTTGCTAAGCTGAGATATTCCAT
The DNA here is from genome assembly GCA_916618145.1 of Emmelina monodactyla. Lineage (NCBI taxonomy): Eukaryota > Metazoa > Arthropoda > Insecta > Lepidoptera > Pterophoridae > Emmelina > Emmelina monodactyla. The sequence continues at coordinate 4,713,769 of OU745300.1, forward strand.
TAAAGATCTTATGATTTTTTATTTTGATACTACTCCAGTAGCAATAGCCATCAATTGCACTTCTATTTGTTTTCCTATATTTTCTCAACATAACCGTCTTTTCTACTATTATGCAATAGCTAGGATAGGTTAGCGAGGAGCGCAGCGACGAGCGTGTTAGGTTGACTTTTGCCCCACATGAGCGAACCGAGCGAGCGTAGCGAGCGTGGTGCGGCAGCACCCGGTGAAGCGCTTATTAAGCTAATATGAAGCTTCCATTTTGTATTTTAAGTGACTCAAAATAATGTTTGTAAGTTGCTGTTTTGTTGATTTAACGTCACTCACAGTCAGTCGCTCACTTAGTAATACTATAACCTAAATTAATTATTTTTGACACTTAAAATTTTTATTTACAGTCACTCGTTTAAATACTACCCTTTATTTAATCATAAAAAAAATTTTTTTCGCTCAAAACGTAACCAGTACCCCTCCAGCAATGCCCATTTTTTGTTTTCGGAAGCAGTTCTTTTACACCCAGTATAGTTGTAAAATTGTCATAATAATTAGTTTTCTTCAAACTGAATACCTCATCATATGACTGCGGATAGGATCTGTATGAATGCGGGAATCGGCTAGGAGCAGTCGTCTTTACCACTTTCATTTTGTTATCTGATTTTATATTGAGTTATTGCCTAAGTTTAACAGTTTGTATTCTATTGCTGTATCGGAAGTCGTCAATACGAAAGCTAAGTACCTATGTATTGCTAGATTTCTGTGAGTAATGTAATAGCAGGTTTTATAACGTTCCTTTGTATTTGAATTGTGATAATGGCAGTGTGCAGTTTGTTCACCGGTTTCTTCTCCACAAAATATGTCAGACAGATCGTAGCTGTCTTTATGACTCCGGTTAATTAAAGCAAAGTTAAAGGTTAAACAGTTTCTTTATTATTTCAAATACCCTTGTCGTTCCTTATGGTAGTGAGGCAGGTAATTTCAGTACAGTTGCATTAGTTTTATCCGATTGTTAGGTTAAAGTAGCTAAGTTAAGTTAAGCTTTCTTAATGCTTTAAGTTATTGTTTGCTGCCTTCTACGCCTACTAATATGAGATCCTAAGCATTCTAACTTTAAGAAAGGGCACCGCCTGCAATTTATAATTATATTATCATTAAAAATAAAAAAAATAAGAGGGGTTCCAGTACCGTTCATATAAATAATGGTATGGAACCCTTTGTGTACGAATCCGACGCAATTGGACGGTATTTTTTATCCCCATTATATCCCGTGGGACTTATTAAAATATTATTAACGGCGCGGCGGTAAAAAGTAGCTTATTTCCATTCGAGGCTGTTGAACTATGTCTATCCCAAAATTGATTTAAATCGCTGCAGACGTTTCAACGTGAACGTGATACAGACAGATATACAGATTTTCACATTTATAATATTAGTAAGGATTCATTCATTTTTTTTAATCAATTTAAAGGAGATCATTAAGATTTTTTGACTCATTTTTCCTTTTTAGAAACTTAAAACCAATTATTTTTGTTCATAACTTTAAAACAATTGGGTGATTGGGGGGCGATCGTCGCTCACGTCCGTAGGTACAACCCTAAGCCACCCTACACGTGCCCCCCGGGTGGTGCTAAACGAGCGATAACGCCGAGCAACAGGCGGCGGTTAACTAACCTGATACAGGCTACTACAAGCCCTGAAGGAGCAAATGCCTTCTAAAAGAGTAGACTCGCCAACCCGCAATGGCCAGCGTGGCGTTTTAAGACTTTTTATCCCTGTATGCACAGACACCACAAAGAAAAGCCCTCAGTTCCCAGTAGTCCTGTTAGGCTCGACTACGGCAGCGGTCGGGGAACCGGCAGGACAGAGGGTGCGAAGAATCCCTGGGAGAATGGACACGCTAATACACACGGTAATAGACACGACATAATGTAAGAACCCTGCTCACTGAAGAACGTTACCAAGAACTGGAATCCGAAGTACTCAACAAGATCAAGTGGGACATTATCGGCTTAAGCGAAACCAGACGCAGAGAAGAAAATCTAGTTAAGTTGTCATCAGGCCAACTTCTATATTACAAGGGCTATGAAGATAAATCTCAAGGCGTGATCGGAATTCTCATTAATACCTCCATGGCGAAGAAACTGCAAAATATTGTTGCAGTTTCACCTCGCGTTATTTACGCCACTTTCCAACTAAACAAGCGCTACTCACTTAAAGTCATCCAAGTGTATGCCCCGACGTCGTCTCATTCTGAAGAAGCCCTGTCTGAGTTTTACGACGACATTGATGGCGCCTTATTGGAAAACCTCTGTTTTTACACCAGCGTCATCGGTGATTTCAACGCTAAGCTGGGTAAAAGCACAGAGAGAGAAGAGTTAGTGGGAAGATTTGGACTAGGCACAAGGAACACGCGAGGACACGTACTAGCAAATTACCTTAACCAACATAAACTATTTGCAATGAACACCTTGTTTTGTAAAAAAACCACAAAGACTCTGGACCTGGAAAAGTCCAAATGGCATAACAAAAAACCAAATTACTCTGCTCAAAACCAAGTATCGTGGAAGATGTGGATGTCCTCAACATGATTGGTGCAGGTAGTGACCAACGAATATTGAGAGCTCGACTAGTCCTCAAACTTAAGCTCGAGCGACGGCGACTGGTTGAAACTACTAGAACTCCTGATGGCACAGATTTATAGAGATGCAAAGGGAGCATTTCCAAAACCGGCTTTCTGAAAAACTTACAGCGACAAAAGACTGGGACGTTAATGCATGACACAGTTAGGGAAATGAGACCTAAATCAAATGGAAAAACCGCGCCAAAATCGCAAGAACTCGAAAAGCTACTGGAAGAACGCAGATGCATCTTAAGATCTTCGAATCAATCCTTTTTAGCCCAGACTAACAGTAAAATAAGACGTTTACTCAGAAAACTGTTAAGGCAAAGAAAACATAACTTGATTCTTGAAACGATAGAGAGACACAGGGGACCTAAAGTTTTCAGGAAACAGCTTAAGAGAGGCAACCAACAAATACGAGCAATAACTACTGATGAGGGGGCCACCATAACGGACCGAGCTAATATACTGGAAGAAGTTGAAAAGTTCTACTCTACACTCTATAGTTCTCAAAAGTTAGAAAACAGGGTGAACCACCAAGACCCGAGGGCACCACTAAGGAAACATCGAACAGAAGACCTTCCAGAAATTAGTTTATATGAAATCAAGCGAGCTTTCAAACTTATGAAGAAAGGCAAGTCACTAGGAGAAGATAGAGTTACGTTTGAAAACTTGAAGCTAGGTGGAAAAGCAGTAATAAAGCAGCTGCAAATACTCTTCAATAAAGTCCTCTTTCAAGGTATGACACCAAACACATGGAGAAATGCTACAGTTGTTCTATTACGTAAGAAAGGCGACATTACCAAACTTTCCAACTATCGCCCAATTTCCCTTCTGAGCCATGTTTACAAATTATTCACTAAAGTGATTACCCTACGATTGACTACCAGATTCGACTCTGCCCAACCGGTTGAACAGGCGGGATTTAGAAGGTTTCTCTATAATAGACCATCTACACACTGCGCGTCAAGTTATTGAGAAGTGTAATGAGTATAATCAACCCTTAGTAGTTGCCTTTATCCTCTACGAAAAAGCGTTCGATACAATAGAACACTGGGCAGTAATAAACTCAATGAAAAGATGTCAAGTAGACTCCCGATATGTAGAAGCCATCAAATCTATCTACCGTTCTGCGACCCTTACAGTAAAGTTACACGAACTGACCAATCCTGTGAATATAAAACGAGGCGTCAGACAAGGTGACACCATATCACCAAAACTTTTCACATCCTGTCTGGAGGATATATTTAAGCTCCTGGAATGGTCCAGTAGGGGCATTAATGTTAACGGTAAACGCCTAACCCATCTCCGTTTTGCTGACGACATCGTCCTTTTCGCCGAAACCCTTAAAGATCTCAAGGCCATGGTAGAAGAACTGCAGAATGTCTCCAAAACAAAGATAATGTGCAATACCGATGAAGCGGACAACATCTATATCCCCTGTATATCACTACTGGAGAAAGTCGACGAGTACGTTTACCTTGGACAATCTTTGAGCCTTAAAAGAAACGGACAAGACAAAGAAATTACGCGCCGAATACAACTAGGGTGGGGTGCGTTTGGGAAACTGTCCGATGTGCTCAAAGGTGACGTACCTACCCAGAAAACTAAAGCGACAAGTCTTTGAACAGTGTGTTTTTCCCGTGATGGTTAACGGTGCCGAGACATGGACACTAACGCAGTAAGCCATACACAAGCTACATGTGGCACAAAGGGCTATGAAGCGGGCAATGCTAGATGTTTCTCTCCGTGACAAAATTAGAAACACAGAGATCCGGAGACGTACTGGGCTTGTTGACATAGCCCATGTAGTGGCCCGCAGAAAGTGGATGTGGGCGGGGCACATTTGTAGAAGGGATGGCAGATGGGGGACAGCTGGAGACCCAAAACTGGACACAGAAACGTAGGCAGGCAACCAAGTGGTCAAGGTGGCAGGGAAAGACTGGAGAAGAAAAGCCCTAGATCGTAGAAGATGACGTGCATTACAAGAGGCCTACACTCAGCATTGGGTGGCTACGGGCTGATGATGATGATGATGATGATAAAACAATTCAGATATGTATTCTTTAAAATTTCTGCATTGGTAGGAAACAATGCAGAAATTTTAAAAAGCTTGGAGTGCTTAACCGAGCGAGACAGTATTTCAAACCGGCCCACCGCCTTCAACTATACAAGGCACAGGTGCGGCCCCATATGGAGTACTGTTCTCACCTCTGGGCAGGAGCACCTCAATGCTTACTTCTTCCATTTGACAAGATACAACGTAGAGCGGCTCGAATCGCCGGCAACCGAGCTCTTTCTGATCGCCTCGATTCTTTGGCCCTGCGAAGAGATATATCATCTCTTTGCGTTCTGTATCGTCTATACAATGGGGAGTGTTCTGAAGAATTATTCGACCTCATACCAGCTGCACAATTCCACCACCGCACCTCCCGCCACAGATTGAAATTCCATCCCCACCACCTGGATAGCTGGCGCACCACCACCGTCCGTTTCGGGCGGAATTTTCTGCCACGCACTACGCAGATGTGGAATGAACTACCTGCAGCGGTATTCCCGGCTACATACAACATGGGGCTCTTCAAGTCGAGAGTATATTCCCACTACAAAGGTCGGCAACACACCCCCAACACCCACAGTGTTGCGGGTAGTCATGGGCGGCGGTGATAATTTACCACCAGGTGACCCGCATGCTCGTTTGCGTATTAATATAAAAAAAAAAAAAAAAACATTTATACACAAATTCACTAACCTTAATTTTTTTTTAAACACAAAAAGAGAACAAAAATATTTGAACAGGTTTGAAGCAAGTTTCCAAAATTCAAACCAACGAATATTAATTTCAAACAGTTAATTTTTTGTTATTTAGAAGGATTAATATAAGTTTTTTCGTAACAACCGGTAAAAAAGTATCATTATTAAAAGCAATTTAGTACCACTTAACTAAAATAAGTTTTTTTTGCATATTTAAACTTTGCATACCACTGAAACAAAAAAACTTCACAGTAATTAATACACACCAATTCAATAATGTAAATATAATTAATATAGACACAAAAACCCGATTCTAAAAATAACCATTATCTAAAAAGGGAAAACAACAGTTTAATTTAGTGTAGTGTAGAGTGCATCCAGTAATAATAATATCTTTCATTCGATACTTTTTTTATTTATTTATTTATTGAATAAAAAGAATGATTACATAAAAATATTTAACATGGTGTTTGAAAAACCACAGAGGTTTGTAGGAAAACACCACAAAAGAGTTTACATTATACAGTTTACTTACAGACGCAACGGGAATATATTTTTCCTTTCGCGTGAAAGTCGGTTTCCCGTGGGAATAAGAAGTTTTCCCGCGGTAAAAAGTACGCTATGTGTTATTCTGAGTATAACCTACCTATATCGTTGTAAAGTTTCATCAAAATCCGTTCAGTAGTTTTTACGTGAAAGAGTAACAAATATCCATACATACTTAGAAACTTTCACTTTTATAATATTAGTAGGGTGTTAAGTCAATGTTTTTAACATTATTTATAAACAACTTTTCAAAACCAACAAGTACGAGTAGGTATATTACCTGCTTAAAAAAATGAATATTTATATATAAATACGTGGGTTTCAGTACTGTACTAAAATTTATTATTTTAATGTTATTAAAAAATGACTTAGATACTTACCTACTATTGGTTTCTGTTTCTATATCATGAGATGATGGTTCAGGAAATTTATAAAATTTGGAATTTGGATGAAACTCCACCGAACGCACAAATTAAAAGCTGCCACTTACATACAGTCCATCAAGTTCTAGAGAAGTATAATCGGCTTCTATGACCTCTGTGAATAATGTTTGTTTACCGTCAAATCAATCACAAACGAATAGTCGAAAGGTTCTCTCTACGGCTAGGTTATAAATGCTTTTCAAAACGCATTTCACACCCTTTCTTCGTAGCTCAAGTCATTGGGCCCAACGTTGGCGTTCGCGCTTGTTTGACAGTTTGCCTAATATCTAATAGGCTGGACCAATGAAGATTGTAACTTTATTTAAAACTTAAAATAAGTTATCAAGCACCTTCCGTCAATACAAAGTATAATGACTACGATGTCTACGATGACCAATCGATTGTTTATAAAAAGAAAAAAAAATATTAGCTATTTTTAATACCTATTAACTACTGGAATATAGAAAGGATTTTTGGAGCGTAGAACTATATCTGTATAAAATATTATATCCTCTGGCCTCGTTACAGGTTCAAGTTTAAATTTGCGAAAGATTCCAGATATGAGCGTCTTCATTTCCATCATAGCGAATTTTTGTCCTGAAAGTAATAAATTGAATTAATAATACCCATGAAGATACTTACTACTTTGTAATCTTTCGACAATGACGAATCTACTTTAATAATTACAAATGATTTTACCGATGCAGTTCCTGGGCCCCGCACTGAAGGGTATGTATGCGTAGCTGTGCCTGTTGATAGTGTTCTCAGGCAGGAACCGCTCGGGGATGAACCGCTCGGGCTCCGGGTACAAGTCTGCGCGGCGGTGGATGTCGTATATATTGATAATGCAATTTGTTCCTGCAGGAATTCTGTAACCATCTGCAAAAAACATGACCATTTTAGTACACACTTTATATTTAGGGCATACAATAACAACAAAACATTTTTCTAAGAATTACCGAGCTCCAGATTCTCCGTGCAATGTCTGGTTATTAAGGGTACACTTGGATATAGTCTGAGCGACTCTTTGATGCAGCATTCTAAATATTTCATCGCGTTGAGATCACCAATGGTGGGATCTCGATCATCGCCACCAAAAATATCTCGCATCTCATCGTAGATTCGGTTCTAAAAACATTTTTTATTAAACTTCTCATCAACTTTTACTTACGTTCTTATCGAGTGCTCTAAGTAAACCATTTTGTTGTATTGTTACCTGAGCTTCTGCTTCATTAGCTATGCGCATTAAAAATAAACTCAGTGCCATCGATGTTGTGTCATGTCCCTAGAAATGAAAAAGAAACATTATTTGTGTTTTTAAGTTTAAGCTCAATTTAAAACTCTAACAACGGTTGTACCCCAAACATAAATGTGTCCACTTCTTCTCTTATACCCAAATGGTCAATTTGGCCTTTATTTTCATTTTCTAAGAGTAGGTCCAACAATGCCATTCGTTTTTTACCGTAAACATCGTCGTCATCAGTCTGATTAATCTCATGACCTGATTTATTTCTAAAAATTCTTCTTTTTTGAATAACGTCCTCGCTGAATTTATGAAGTTTTCTAATAGCCGCATCTCGTTTAATTCTGTTTGGTGTAAAAAAATAAACCCAGTCTAAATGTTGGTAAACTCTGGAAGTTCTGTGTATCAAGGTCTCACCAAATTCATGGATAGCCTTTAAATAGTCTTTTATTTTATTTTCAATTTCTTTTTGGATGCGCGTTCCCATAGCAGTCTCTGAAACGATGTGAACAATTGTTACAGAGTATTTAAATGGCTGTTATCGTTGTATGTATGTTTATATAAATTTGTACTTGAAAATTAAAACCACACAAAACGTTCAGGGTTGACTGTTTTACAAAAGGCACTGGATCAGTCCGATCTTTCCCGACCTCGTGCTGCAGTTTAGCCACGGTTGAGTTGGTTTGTTCCACGAACGTCTTCATAAACTGTTTTAGAATATCAAAATGGAATGCTGGCGTCAGCATCTTTCTTCTATGATGCCATTTTTCAACTAAGAAAAAAAACGACAAAAAAAATATTAAAAATATTAAATTTCTGTTTAACATTTCAATTTTTGCCAACACGTACCATTGCTCACTAATAGTCCTTCACAGAGCCAAGGTTCCATGAAATTGTATGGAAAACGCTTTTCGTTAAATTTCGTTGTTGATAAAATTTTCTAAAAATAAATAAGCATAAAATAAAAATAAAAAATACACAGATGTTGTCGCGAAGTAGGTCGCGATATATAATTAATGTGATTTGTGCATGTATATATACTTTATAAGACAAAATTAAGTTATGGAAGCAGATACAGAAATGCAGATTGAAGATGGACTACAACATAATTGGTGAGTCCTTTAATTATTAAGTTAATAAGAAAGTTTAACTGTACAATGGTCTTTAGTTTGAGCATCACTAAGTGTAATAAAATAATGCCTCTGTACGATGTGGTACAGAGGAATATGTATGTTATGGTGGCAGAGGATGGGCTGTAGGGGTGTGAGTGGAGGCCCATGGGGACAATGTGGTCCCAACCAGGGCGAAGAGGCTCTGGGTGATAATGGTATATGATAGAGCATTGTGGCTCTAGATGCTGAGCGATGTGGCTCATTATTTGATAGGAACGATGTGGTTCCTAGGTGAAGCAACGTGGCTTCAATATATGATAGAGCATTGTGGCTCTAGATGCTGGGCGATGTGGCTCAATATATGATAGAGCATTGTGGCTCTAGATGCTGGGCGATGTGGCTCATTATATGATAGGAACGATGTGGTTCCTAGGTGAAGCAACGTGGCTTCAATATATGATAGAGCATTGTGGCTCTAGATGCTGGGCGATGTGGCTCATTATATGATAGAGCGATGTGGCTCTAGATGCTGGGCGATGTGGCTCATTATTTGATAGGAACAATGTGGTTCCTAGGTGAAGCAACGTGGCTTCAATATGTGTATGAAATAAGGGAAACGAAGTGGTTTCCTAAGTAATTGTACTGAAATGCTTTAAACATGTTAAACATAATAGTAATGCTCAGTGTAAGACCATTGTTAGGTTGCATTAATGTCGCTAGTATAAATATGAACCTAAGGCGTGGCGACATTTTGGTGGAGATGCTGTGTGAATATAAACAATATAGCACATTTTGTTCGTTCGGGAGGTCCGTCATCTCATATCCTAGTTGGAATAAACTCAGCATACATGTGAGTAAGATTGTGTATGATCAGTATTGAATAAGTCGGGAGACCCTGATTCGCTCATGGTAACCGAGGCCTAAGTCGATAGTAGCCAAGAGTGGTGAACGACGGTCAGTAGAATTATTTATATGGTTGTTCCTTTGTGTTCGGTATATTCCGTTCCGAATCCCGATTTCGAAAGGTAATGCTTTTTACAGTTACTGTCGAATAAGTTAAGATTTTCAGTGTTAAAAGTTTTTTTTTATTATTATTAAAGTTTTATTCGTCCACAAATACTTAGTAAACTATGATTTTCCTCGTAATTAAAATAGACTTTTACTGTTCTAATAATTCGATCCGACAACGATTGTAAATAACAAATTTTCGAATCGTGTTCATTTGGCAACCATATTGTATTATGAGAAACAAAGAAAGTGAGATGACGGATTTTCTAAATTGTATGGTCAAATAAACATATTTGGTGTTTTATTTATGTTATCCCCCACAAATAAATAGAATTTCGTAATAAAAATATTTTTTTTCCTGGCTATGGTATACGTTCAGTGATAAAGAATATTTTTAAATGGCAACATTTTTTGTCAATCATCAATGGTAAACCGAATAACGGAAATGGAAATAGGCGGAAGTGCGTTCAAATAGATTTCTTTTATTGAGATCCTCAAGTGACTAAAAATCCGTGTAAATTAAATTTGCTTGAAGTGTTACTGTAGTGAAATTCATCATGGACTATTATCATTTTGCCGTGTAATATGTTCATGCGGATATACGATTGAAATCTTATGTCGAAACAGGAAATTGAATGATTGATTGGGTTTTCCTTTTCGTAGCTCTTTGTATTCGTTCTTTCTTTTCTTTCCTTTGCTCGTTGAAGTTTAGTAAAAGTTTTCTGTATCGTAAAATTTATTGTTATATCTGCTTTAAGTTATTTTCAAGTGTTAATTGTCCTTCTTTATCAGTAATAAGTGTGACTAATTACCTAGACTTTCGTAAAATGAATAGTGCGGTATTATCACGGCTTTTACAAATCAAGGCGCGTCTTATCGACGCCATTAATAATTCAAACTTGTTGTGTGAAAAATGTAATAATGAAGGCGCAAGTAAAGACGAACTTATTCAAGTATCTAATTTTCTTCAAAGTTGTGCATCTAGTATTTCTAAAGAAATACACTTTTATATAGAAAAATGTTCCGAAATAGATCAAACACAAGTAGAAGAATGCACGGAGTTGCAGCTACAGGCATTTGAGCGGCTATCTATTTTAAATACTCTCATTACTGTGACTGAGGAAAAACCTGATTCAGAGCGGTTCCTTCAAACTAAATTACCTAAACTTACTCTGCCAAAGTTCAATGGGAACATTCTTCAATTTCACGATTTTTGGGATCAGTTCGAAGCGGGAGTAGACAGTAAATCCATTTCAGAGGTTGATAAATTAGCATACCTACTAGCTTCATTGGAAGATAAAGCCAAAGAAGCGGTCGAAGGTATTGGAATTTCTAATCAAAATTACAAAATAGTTGTTGACACTCTCCGTAAAAGATTTGGTAACAAAACAATTTTAATAGACTCACATTATGAGGAATTACAAAAAATTAAAATGGCAAAACCATCTGCTGTAGAATGTAGAAAAGTATATGATATGATTGAAAAGAATTTAAGAATTTTGCAGTCTCTCGGTGAAGATATAAATAATAACCAATTTAGAGTAACACTTCTAAGTAAATTTCCGGAACACGTAATCTATGAGTTAAATAAAGCACTTAAAGGGGCAGAATCGGTTTCTGCTATCCGAGCTGAACTGGACACAATAATAACAGCAATGGAGTCCTCTCAAAAGATCTCTTTAAATATTGATTTACCATCCACTTCCAATGATATCTCTACAACTGACTCACTTTTAGTAAAGGATGAACGATTGAACTATACAGTGCCAGGTAAGAGAAATAAGAATATGCTTAAGCGAAAACTTTCCAATCATTGTAACAATGCACATACAAAACACTTAAAATTGAGGAGTTGTGTGTTTTGCGAAGGCCATCATTATAATGATATGTGCACTAAAATAAATGACATGTCAAGCCGGAAAAGGAAGCTTGGTTCTAAATGTCACATCTGCTTTAGAGGTGGACACTATGCTCGTGACTGCAAGGTGAAAATGTGTTGTGTTTATTGTAAAGGTAGACATAACAGAGCTCTATGTCCCAAGAAACTAAATTTCCACTCAAGTAAGGAATGTTTATCAAATGATACTTGTAAAAATCACAGTTTTATATTTAACCAATGTTCATTCTTGCAGACAGCAACAGTGACAATAAGGAATCAGGGAATGGAAAGGAAGACTAGGCTTCTTCTTGACAGTGGAAGTCAACGTAGTTATATTACAGAAAATCTAGCAAATGATTTAAAATTTAAAATTAAAAAAGAAGACAAATTAATGATTTTTACTTTTGGTTCTGATATTCCAACAGAAACATCAAGCCCTTCTGTGGATATAGAGTTCATCACTAAACGTGGTAAAGTAAGGAAGATTGAAGCAAATGTTGTTCCTCGCATAACGGAGAAAGTTTCTGTGCCCAAATTAAATAAGTATACAGGTATTGATATTTTTGCTGATGATGGATCTGCAGGAGAAGGGGTTGATATCTTAATAGGAAATGATTATTATTATTCATTCTTTAAATCTGAAAGTAAGAAAGTTGGTGATGATTGATTTTTAATTGATACTGAGTTTGGTTGGATAATGAGTGGTAAAATTGATTCTCAATCACAGAATACTCTTTCAATAATTACATACTGTCAGTGTCATGGTCCAGAATGTATGTACTATACTGAACCTGATCTACCTTTAAAAAAATTTGGATTTAACATTTTTATGGTCATTTGAAAGTATTGGAATTACAGATTCACCTAAAACTACAAGAGAGGAAGAAGCGGTGAAACATTTCAATAATACTGTTCAACATATTAATAGTAGATACATGATTAAATGGCCATGGATTGAATATCCTCCTCAGATACCTACTAACTTTGGATTAGCTTATGGACGATTAAAAGGGTTACTACAGCGTATAAATATGAGTACCTTAGAAGACTATGAACAAATTATTAATGAACAATTACAAAATGGTGTTATAGAGAAGATTGAAATACATGATGATGTTACAACACAAAAGATGCCACCTATTCATTATTTACCTCATCATATTGTCAAACAAGAAGGTAAAAGAGGAAGACTTGTTTATGATGCATCAGGAAAAATAAAAGATCACAAGAGCTTAAATGAATGTATGTACAGGGGTCCATCCTTAATTGGAGATTTACTTGGCATTATACTTCAGTTTCGCACTAATGAAATAGCTATAACTGCTGATGTAGAAAAGGCTTTTTTACAGATTGGTTTACAGCCAGATGACCGAGATGTAACAAGATTCCTCTGGTTAAAAGATGTAAGTAAACCAGTGTCACATGATAACTTGGTACATCTAAGATTTTGCAGGGTACCATTTGGCATAATATCTAGCCCTTTTATATTAACAGCAACTATAAGTTATCACATAGCACAGAACTATCCTCATCTTACTCATACAATAGCTGATAAATGCTATGTTGACAATTTGGTAACTGGATCACATACAATTGAAGAGGCTCAACAATTGTATCAAAACACCAGAAAAGTATTTGATGATTTATCTATGAATATTAGAGAATGGAACTCTAACAGTACTGAATTTCTGAAAACGATTCCAGAAGAAATAAGATCAAAAGACTCTTCATCAACTAAAATGTTAGGATTGATATGGGATACAAAGAGAGACACCTTACAGTTAAAAATTAAGGAGCATCTACTAAGTGAAAGCTGTACCAAAGAAGTACAATGCAAAAGAGAGTTATTGAGTACTATAGCATCATTGTATGATCCATGTGGATACTGTATTCCAATAATTTTACCAGCTAAATTGATGCTTCAAGAACTTTGGGAGAAGAAGTTTAAATGGGATACTGTATTTCCAGAGGAGTTTAAGCAAAAATGGGAAGAAATTGCCGGGTTTCTGACAATGATTAAACAAGTCGAAATACCTCGTTTTGCTTGTATTGTTTCTACTAGTAACCAAGTAACATATGAATTACATTGCTTCTCAGATGCATCTAAAGATGCTTATGCTGCAGTTTTATACCTAAGGTCTAGCAATGATAGTGAAGTTAATGTTTCCCTTTTATTGGCCAAATCCAAAGTTACTCCACTTAATGAAAAGGATAATTTAAATATGCCTAAACTTGAACTACTTGGATTTTACATTGGAAGTAAATTACTAACTTATGTGAAAAATGTTATTGGATTAAAAATAAGCAATCAGTATTTATGGACAGACAGCATGATTGTATTAAGTTGGATGAAATCAAACAAGTTGTTACCTCCATTTGTCACAAGAAGGATCAATACTGTTAAACAAAACAGAGATATACAAGCATGCTATATAAATTCAGATAATAATCCTGCTGATATTGCTACTAGGCCAGAGACATGGTCAACAAGAAATGACCTGTGGTTCCACGGACCCACATTCTTGAAGAAAGAGAAAAATGAATGGCCACAGAATATGTATCATAACATTTGTGATTCTTCTTGTGTACGGGCGGAGGGTCTGAATACAGATGCTAACATGATGGCACAAACTAATACAATTAATAGTTTAAACGAAGAACAGGAGATTAAACAAATAAAGATACTACAGCTGAAACATTTTCCTGATGAAGTTGATGGTAAAGAAACACATCTCACTCGAAACCTCAGATTATATACAGATGTTGATGGTGTACTCAGGTGCCGTGGTCGGATGGCTAACGCCAGGTGGACGTATGACGCGAAACACCCAGCTCTCTTACCCAGAGACAGTGCTTTTACTAGTAAACTTATACAACAAATCCACGAAGATAACTATCATGTTGGTGTTTCACATACATTAAGTTTAATTAGAGAAAAGTATTGGATACCTCAAGGCAGAGCACAGGTACAGAAAATTTTGCGACACTGCAAAAACTGTGTAAAACACGGAGGTGGCCCATATAAGTTACCACCAACATCAGATTTGCCATCAGAGAGGGTAAATTTCAGTGCTCCATTCACATACACTGGTATGGATTATTTCGGTCCTCTATACATTAATGGAGTGACAAGCAAAGAGAAGAGATGGGTTTGTTTGTTTACTTGCTTAGCTGTAAGAGCTATACATCTTGAAGTTGTGAAAGACCTCACAGCTGAAGAGTGTCTTAATGCTATACGAAGGTTTATAGCTGTCCGAGGAAGACCTCAAATGATTTATTCAGATAATGCAACACTGTTTAAACTCACTGCAGAAGTTTTATCTACCCAAATAAAATGGCGATTTATACCACAGCTTGCTCCTTGGCATGGAGGTTTTTATGAGAGAATGGTAGGACTTGTTAAACACTGTATGAAAAGAAGCCTAGAAAAACATCTTTTGTCAGAATCACAGCTAGCTACTGTTATGAAGGAGATTGAACAAGTATTGAATACAAGACCTTTAACATGTGTTGGATCTGAACTTGAGTATGTTCTAAAACCAGCTGACTTTCTTACACTAGGTAAATGTTTACCTGTGCAACCAACAGTTGATAGTGCACTTCAGGATTGCACTGTGACAAAACAGATCTTAATAGATAGTTGGAAAAGAGGTCAGAAGCTCATAGAAGAATTTATAAATATGTTCTCATCACAATACTTATACAGTCTTCGTGAAAGATACAATAGCAGTCCAAAGCAGCATAGAGTCACTGTTAACAGATCTCCAAAGGTGGGAGATATAGTTCAAATAAAAGATAATAACAGAAGTAATAGAAATAATTGGAAAGTTGGAAAAATTATCTCGTTAGTACCTGGCGCTGGTGGTGAGTGTAGAGTTGCGAAAATTACTGTGAATAATAAAGAATTCACTCGTTCAATTGCACATTTATATCCACTTGAAATTGGAGAAGAGACCGTCGATAGTACGCATAACGCAGAACCAGTTGAAGTAACTCAGCCGGTTGACATGGAAAATTCATTGCCTTTAAAACAAAGAGATTCACATACAAATGAGAGGGACTCCGCTGATTCAGTGGTTCATGTAGAGGACAATGCTGTTGAGAAACCTTTCGAAGAGGAAAGGATTGAGTCTAATCGAGACATGAGTGAACCAATTGTGCATGAAAACAATGCAGAATGTGTCCAAGATGTACCTGTAAGAGTAAAAAGACAGGCAGCCATTAAAGCAATGGAAAAGATGGCTGAATTAACTCGTTTACTATTCACTTATTTGTAATTTCCGGAGGGCCCGGAGTGTCGCGAAGTAGGTCGCGATATATAATTAATGTGATTTGTGCATGTATATATACTTTATAAGACAAAATTAAGTTATGGAAGCAGATACAGAAATGCAGATTGAAGATGGACTACAACATAATTGGTGAGTCCTTTAATTATTAAGTTAATAAGAAAGTTTAACTGTACAATGGTCTTTAGGTTGAGCATCACTAAGTGTAATAAAATAATGCCTCTGTACGATGTGGTACAGAGGAATATGTATGTTATGGTGGCAGAGGATGGGCTGTAGGGGTGTGAGTGGAGGCCCATGGGGACAATGTGGTCCCAACCAGGGCGAAGAGGCTCTGGGTGATAATGGTATATGATAGAGCATTGTGGCTCTAGATGCTGAGCGATGTGGCTCATTATTTGATAGGAACGATGTGGTTCCTAGGTGAAGCAACGTGGCTTCAATATATGATGGAGCATTGTGGCTCTAGATGCTGGGCGATGTGGCTCAATATATGATAGAGCATTGTGGCTCTAGATGCTGGGCGATGTGGCTCATTATATGATAGGAACGATGTGGTTCCTAGGTGAAGCAACGTGGCTTCAATATATGATAGAGCATTGTGGCTCTAGATGCTGGGCGATGTGGCTCATTATATGATAGAGCGATGTGGCTCTAGATGCTGGGCGATGTGGCTCATTATTTGATAGGAACAATGTGGTTCCTAGGTGAAGCAACGTGGCTTCAATATGTGTATGAAATAAGGGAAACGAAGTGGTTTCCTAAGTAATTGTACTGAAATGCTTTAAACATGTTAAACATAAGAGTAATGCTCAGTGTAAGACCATTGTTAGGTTGCATTAATGTCGCTAGTATAAATATGAACCTAAGGCGTGGCGACAGATGTTTCGAAGTTTAAAGTAAGTGAAGTAGATAATAAGCGGATTCTATGAATTTATAGGTTCAAACAATTTAGATATACAGGGTGTAAAAGAACTGCTTCCGAAAACAAAAACTGGGCGTTGCTGGTGGGGTACTGGTTACGTTTTGAGCGAAAAAAAAAATTTTTATGTTTAAGAAAATATTTTTTTTTTCGCAATATTCTAAAATTGCCATAATACTATCAGATATTGCTATGATTTCAAATTAAATAAGGTTTTAATTTAATTTGCAATGTAAATAATCGCACTTGAACCGACAGTTGATGTGTAAGCGATGATTTCAAGCTGCGAATGTGACTTTCAATCCTTAATCACTTTTTTAAATTGAGTTTTCTGGGTATACTGCAAGTGAATTTAGTTACTATTGAGGCTCAAGAATACATGGTTTCAGGCTTTGGAAGTGGTCTTTTTACACCCGTTATAAATTGTAAAATATTATCCATTCATTTTTTTTACATAACAACATTGAAGTTACTACAAATTGCAGCGTACCACACTTTTCTACGATCATAAGCTTGATTAGCTAAAGTAATTTATCGCAAAACATATTTCAGCGATAGGCATGTTTAAATTTAGGATGAAAATTGCGCAAAGTCCCATAGTAAAAAAACGGTGGACATGAAACAATAAATAACACTCCAACCGGTTTACACTTTAGCAGGTAGGATTTTGAAACCAGATTTAACTAAATGATTTAAAAAAAGTTTACCTCCACAGCTTCAGGGTGAGATATCAACGCAACTCTTTCATGTAATGACCACAATCCAACTACATTGCCATAGGATGACCACTGTCTAAGAAGTTGAAAGAGACGCTCTGTAACAAATGTTATTGTTGATGTTATTATAAAACGTATGGCATAAACTATAAGTTTTTTTTTAAGTTCTCAAACTATTTTCAAGGACTAATTTCGTATGATAATAATAATAATTTCTTGAATAATATACTACTGAAGGAACTCTCCTTTTTAATATACTCGTAATATAATTTTCATCTTCAAAGAAAAAAAGGTTTTAAATTATATAAGACCCCATTTCATTCACTTAGTTTTTACTAATAATATTTAAAAAAAAAACAAATTCTTTTTCCTCAAGATTTTTATACAGGGAGGAACCATAACAATAGATTTCTTTTTATAAGGTACCTACCTGTCTACGCGTAAAACCGCAAGGTTGGTTATAGTCATGTTAAATTTATATTATTTACCGTTGGAAACTGCAACATCAAACAAGTTTCCTATCACTGGGTATCCTGATGGTCCGGGAAGCTTCTTAAAATTACGCATGTTTTCACTATACTGACAATATAACACATAACCAAGAAAAAGTACCTACTCCTCCAAATGCACTAAGTAACTCCCAAATCATATTGTTTTAATTCAGTCAATCAACATAACTGAAAAGTTTAGGCAAAGCAACCAAAATTTATATAATTGTGTTTTTATTTCTTATTTTAGCAGACACTCAAAATAAATATTCATACAAATAAACCAACATTTAGGTATATGTGTGTTTTATTTCTTACTAGCTTTTGCCCACGGCTTCGCACGCGTTAAATTCGGAGTAAAAATTCGAGTTACACTTTTCGCCAACTTTTGTCATACAACGCCTCTCCTCCTTGCAGCGTTAAGTTTTGCACAGCATGCGGCGCGGGTCATCGATGTTATTTTATAATTGTAATATCTTCTGAAATTAAATGATGTCAAAGCCAATTTTGTTTACAATTAAATACTCTTAATCAACAACACATTTATTTGAATAAAGATTAACATTATTAAGTTAATACAACACTTAACAAATAATGCATCAATTTCAACCATATTTGATTACCATAAAAACGGTTCTAGTGAGTTAATCTTAAAAGATAAACATAGTTATACTGTTGCAGACAGTTTTTTAGATCATTTCAAGAGGAATAATTCTTTTATATATATTTTTGGTATCTTGAACCGTTTTTGCAGCGCACGCAACGGAAGCCCTCAAGGATGAATAATTTTCCCCGTTTTTTTTCACATTTTCCTTTATTTCTTCGCTCCTAATAGTTGCAGTGTGATGATATATAGCCTAAAGCCTTCTTCAAAAAATGGTCTATTCAACACAAAAATATTTTTTCAGTGCGAATCAGTAGTTCCTGAGATTAGCGCAATCAAACAAACAAATAAACAAACAAACAAACTCTTCAGCTTTATAATATTAGTATAGAATTTAGCAGACACTCAATATAAATATTCATAAAAATAAACCTACGAATATGTAATCGATAAAGTGTACAATTATGGAGATTTAACTTTTAATTTTGCATTATAAATGCTAATTTATTAATTTTGAAGTTATAGATACTGGAAAAAGGAACGCGGGCCTCCGAGCATTAGGTACGTGACTGGGACTCGAACCCAGGGCCATTGGAAAGCCGGTCCAATGCTCTGGTCACTGAGCTACCGCGCCGCTACGTTGACCCACCGAAATTTCTCCCAGTATCTCTGTGCTTTCGTCATATAGAAGCTGACGTTATTCCATCAAATGAGAGGAGTTTCCGCCTCTTCATTTGAGTAGAAATACCTTTACAAAATATTTAACTACTTATTTCCCTGATTCAATATTTTATAATTCTTTACAAACTTTGAAAATTAAATAAAAAAAAATATGGATTTGATTTTCCAATGAGACACAGAAGAAAGTTCTTTATTTACTGCTTTAACAATTCAGATAGATACTTTATAAAATGCCTAGATTTAAGCTGCACCTTCAATTTCTTGAAAACACAAAACAATTTCATAAAAATATTGAGATATTGCTCTTAAACCACTTTTGCGATTAAAAAAATATAACTTTTTGTCGTAACAATCGGAAATATTATTATAATATTAACTACCTAACTAACTGTTAGCAACCAAAATATAAGCAAGTACAAATTATTCGAGGTATAACTATGAACTGTCTGATGACGAACTTAAATTATTGGTTTCCTTTTCATTTACATTTTATCTAGATACCTTTTTTTTTGAAATTGGTCAATACGAAGCGGTCAATATAAATGTCATATGCAAGAGTTTGAAAACATGCCCCTTTGTGATACTGTGTCACTTTAAAACTTACCGTATTAGATTAAATAACGAAATTTATGAAACCAATAAATTTTCCATAAAGATAAACTTGAATCGTAAGCCGTCAATAGCCAGAATTTTGGTTAAAAAAACCCCAGACTCGCGATTCCGTACCATCATCTATATAAACAGTTAACAGTAACGTTTGTTGTAAAGGCTTAGAGCATTTAACCAAAGGAGATGAAAAGAGCATATTAGCAGGAACATATTTTTCAGGCACTTTGAGTGGGGGACGAGGAACGTAAAAGTGTTGTGAAAATAAGAATGAATGGATATTTTTATAGAACGAATGAAGTTTTTTAGTTGAATTTGATCATTAAATTTAACTTTTCATCTTAAAACTACTTTGATTGTAAATTTTTAAGGGTTTAGTTTAAACCTTTTTTGAAATTTTTGGTTCAGTTCGATTTATCTAACAAGAGACTACAAATAACAAGGTTTATTTTTATACTAGCTTGGTTTTTAGTCCGCATTTTCGCAAGTCTTAGCTTAAAACCTATACCTAAGCGCGATTTAGTAATAATATGTCTGCTAAACTTTATATTTTTCGAACCATTCATTCATCCCACCAATCATTCAAATCAATTCACTTTCATTTTCCCATCACTGCGGTTGTCAGCTTTGACAGCTTTGAAAGCTTGACTCCCATGACACCTAACATGGTATTCTTTGTTTACAGTTGCTATCGTTTAAAGTGTCATTACGATCAAGGTAAAAGTTCGAAAATATCAATAATTAGTGTAGTTAATTGCCAAAAATACTGATAGGTAATATGAAATCCCATGTAAACGTAAATTTGAAGTTTCTGAACGTCGTTTACACGATAAAACCAAACAATTCACCATTTTGTGGAGCACATACACACGTAACAGAGCGACACAGAATGACCAAGTACCGTGCGTAGTACTTTTGTTGACGCCTATGGCCATCGCTACGTCCAAGATTTTGCATGAGGGGAAAGGCCTGCTTTGCCATCTCTTTTGGTTGCATGCTCTAAGTGTAAAGGAGCCATTACTATTTTGTTGTTTGTGAAAAATTCAAACCGACTAGCCACCAAGTTCATGAGAAAAGTTAGCTCAAGCTTCGCTTTAGACCTACAAATAATACCTGTGTCAACCTACATACTTAGGTACGAAATAAAAATAAGCAAGACAGTCTTCCATACGCGCCGCGAAAATATTTTATTCTTTAAATATGTAAAGTGATTGAAGTAAACATTCATAAGCAGGTTCTCAACTCCACCAAGTACATATATTTCCCACTTAAAAAAGTGAATATTTAGACGATTTTTTTGCATTGCGTATTACGTGTTTCAGGTTTCTTAAATTAAAATTATAATGCGAGGCAGTACTTTTCCAAAATTAACTATTTACCAAAATCTATTAATTTTTTTAATACCTACATTTTTTATATAATATAGGTAGCAAACGAGCATGCGGGTCACCTGATGGTAAGTGATCACCGCCGCCCATGACTACCCGCAACACTGTGGGTGTTGGGGGTGTGTTGCTGTGCTGAGCCTTTGACAAAATTGGGCACCGGATACCGCACTCACCGAACGAAACGCAGGAACATCGTCCCTACTTCACCTCGGTTTTCTGTGCGACGGTAGTATTTCACCGGTCGAGTCAGCCCAGTAATCGCTGCAGACAGAGCCTACAGCTAGACACTACCACTCTCAAAATACTTAGATCAATGGATATAACGTTGCGCCAGGAAAAGACGTTTTGGTGTTTTAAGGTTTAATTAAAATAGTTTATCCTGCGCCCCACCTCCCCTTTTTTGCATTGTCTTCTAACCAACTCCATCGATTTCATGCTGTAAAAAGTAAATTTAATCTCCACATATTTATTTTGATAATATCAGGTAGTAGGTATTTGTTTTTACCAGGGGTCGTCTACTGATCGGAATTTAATGGTGTACCTACTTATGCATTATAGAAAATAATTATTATTAATAACTCTGCTCTAATTCTCTAAGTAACCTATTACTACCAAACTTCAAAGGTACTCAATCTACTGCGTAATTTTCGGAAAAAGGAAACAAAGTCTTTGTCTCACTCATTAAAATTATATTAAGAGGAAGACTCTTTCTAGTAGGTACTCGTAGGTATACATAAAAATCTTTCTACAAGTCGCCTATTCATAATAGTTCTAATATCTTTGACATTGTGGTAAGTATAAAGATAGGTCTATAGTTCTTGTGTTATTTAAATATTTTGGCTGAGATAGAGTCTAGGCCCACTGCACAAACGTTTTTTTAGCCTGATAATAAGAAATTTACTTTGTTACATTACAATCGATAGGCAAAAAGGTTTTTAATAATCTTTTAAGATTTTGGATAATTGACCTACATTCTAGTTTTTCAGAGTTTTATTCCTGACAATATGCCATTTTGCCCACACTGTTGTTTATAGCTTTTAGTAATCAAGGAGAGGTGGATTATATTAGTTTGACCGATAGGTAACCGTGTAACGTTACAAATACTTTTGTATTTTCTATTCACTATACACAAATCATAGGTAAGTGCCTATTAACTATTCGAATGTAATAAGGATTTTTGGATCGCAGAACAATATCTGTATAGAAGGTTATTTCCTCAGGCCGCGTAACAGGTTCAAGTTTAAATCTGCGCAAGATTCCAGATATGAGCGTCTTCATTTCGATCATAGCGAATTTTTGTCCTGAAAGGAATAACTTGAATTAATAAAAAGTACTCATGAAGGGAGACATCCCTCGTATCTTTCAACTATGGTTAATCTGTAATTTAAATAATAATTATAAATGATTTTACCGATGCAGTTCCTGGGTCCTGCGCTGAAGGGTATGTATGCGTAGCTGTGTCTGTTGATGCTTTTCTCAGGCAGGAACCGCTCGGGGATGAACCGCTCGGGATCCGGGTACAGGTCTGCCCGACGGTGGATGTCGTAGATATTAATGTTGCAAATCGTTCCTGCTGGAATTATGTAACCATCTGCAAAAACATGACCATTTTAGTACACACTTTATATTCCAAGGAAACAATAACAACAACACATTTTTCTAAGAATTACCGAGCTCCAGATTCTCCGTACAATGTCTGGTTATTAAGGGTACACTAGGATATAGTCTGAGCGACTCTTTGATGCAGCATTCTAAATATTTCATCGCGTTGAGATCACCAATGGTGGGATCTCGATCATCGCCACCAAATATATCTTGCAGCTCTTCGTAGATTCTGTTCTAAAAACATTTTTCAAATATTTATAAACTCCTTTCAATTTCGTTCCTTTGAGGAACTTACTAAACAGTTCATTTTTTAGTTACCTGAGCTTCAGCTTCATTAGCTATGCGCATTAAAAATAAACTCAGTGCCATCGATGTTGTGTCATGTCCCTAGAAATGAAAAAATATTTTTCAATCTATATAATTATATCTAGTAGCATTTAAATATCAGCAAACTGTTATACCTCAAACATAAATGTGTCTACTTCCTCTCTTATACCCAAATGGTCAATTTGGCCCTTATTTTCATTGTCTAAAAGTAAGTCCAACATTGCCATTCGTTTTTTACCGTAAACATCGTCGTCATCAGTCTGATTAATCTCATGACCTGATTTATTTCTGTTTATTCTTCTTTTTTGAATAACGTCCTCGCTGAATTTATGAAGTTTTCTAATGGCTGCATCTCGTTTAATTCTGTTTGGTGTAAAAAAATAAACCCAGTCGAAATGTTGGTAAACTCTGGAAGTTCTGTGTATTAAGGTCTCACCAAATTCATGGATAGCCTTTAAATAGTCTTTTATTGGTTTTTCAATTTCTTTTTGGATGCGCGTTCCCATAGCGGTCTCTGAAACGATGTGAACAATTGTTACAGAGTATTTAAATGGCTGTTTTCGTCGATTGTATGTTCATATAAATTTTTTACTCAAAATTAATACCACACATCACGTTCAGGGTTGTCTGTGTTACAAAAGGCACTGGATCAGTCCGATCTTTCCCGACCTCTTGCTGCAGTTTAGCCGCGGTTGAGTTGGTTTGTTCCACGAACGTCTTCATAAACTGTTTTAGAATATCAAAATGGAATGCTGGCGTCAGCATCTTTCTCCTATGATGCCATTTTTCCCCTAAATAAAAACAAGGTTTCATATATAATACATGAATCGATTTATTGTGAAAATTTATGAATTGTCTCACGTACCATTGCTCACTAATAATCCTTCATAGAGCCATGGTCGAATAAAATTATATGGAAATCAATTGAAAAAAGAAAAAAAATGACACAAAAAAAAAAAAATATTAAATTTATGTTTAACATTTAAATTTTTAACCAACACGTACCATTGCTCACTAATAGTCCTTCACAGAGCCAAGGTTCCATGAAATTGTATGGAAAACGCTTTTCGTTAAATTTCGTTGTTGATAAGATTTTCTAAAAATAAATAAGAATAAAATAAAAATAAAAAATACACAGATGTTTCGAAATTGAAACTAAGTGAAGCAGATAATAAGCGGATTTTATAAATTTATGGGGTCAAACAATTCAGATATATAAATTGTAAAATATTATCCATTCAGTTTTTAAACAACATGGAAATTATCACAAATTGTAGCGTACCACACTTTTCTACGATCATAAGCTTGATTCGCTATATAATAGGACCAAGCGTCCGAAAAACGATAAAAAACCCTCTAACCGGTATCGAGGCTTACACTTTAGCAGGTAGGATTTTGAAACCAGATTTAAATGAATAAAAAATAAGTTTACCTCCACAGCTTCAGGGTGAGATATCAACGCAACTCTTTTATGTAATGACCACAATCCAACTACATTGCCATAGGATGACCACTGTCTAAGAAGTTGAAAGAGCCGCTCTGTAACAAATGTTATTGTTGATGTTATTATAAAACGTTTGGCATAAACTATGATATTTTTTAAGTTCTTAAACTTATTTCAACGACTAATCCTGTTTAATAATAATCATAATTTCTTGAATAAGATACTACTGAAGGAACTCTCCTTTTTAATATAACATAATTTTCATCTTCAAAGAAAAAAAGGTTATAAATTATATAAGACCCCATTTCATTAACATAGTTTTTTTTAATTTAATACTAAGAATAAAACAAAAAAAAACAAAACCCTTCTTTTATTTCGAAAACTTACCAAATTTGGGTCGACGACATTCCGGACACAAAAAACTCGGACACCTTGGCCAATGTATGGTAAAAAATAATATTAAAATTGAAAATCCATCCAAATGTCGTCGACCCCCAAATATTACCTAGATGGGAATTGGATACTTGTCAATCAATTTTATTAGATATCAGTATATTTTGATTAAGATAAGTTTTGTTCGTATTAATCTGTAAATTCTGTTGATTCAATTACTAGCATTTTAACCCTCAAGATTTTTATACAGAGAGGAACCATTAGAATAGATTTCTTATTATAAGGTACCTACCTGTCTATGCATACAACCGCAAGGTTTGTTATAGTCATGTTAAATTTAAATCATAAATTAAATATTATTTACCGTTGGAAACTGCAATATCAAACAAGTTTCCTATCACTGGGTATCCTGAGGGTCCGGGAAGCTTCTTAAAATTACGCATGTTTTCACCATACTGACAATATAACACATAACCAAGAAAAACTACTCCTCCGAATGCACTAAGTAATTCCCAAATCATATTGTTTTAACTCAGTCAATAAACATAACTGAGAAGTTTAGACAAAACAACCAACAGTTATATATGTGTTTTTATTTCTTATTTTAGCAGACACTAAATAATCATACAAATAAACCTACGTATATGTAACCGATAAAGTGTATAATTATGTTTAGGAGGGGATCTTGATCGACGCTGCAATGCTCATTTTTTGTTTTCAATTTTTTAAAATACTTTACAAAATTTGAAAATTAAAGAAAAAAAATATGGATTTGATTTTCTAATGAGACACAGAAGAAAGTTCTTTATTTATTGCTTTAACAATTCAGAGAGATACTTTATAAAATGCCTGCATTTAAGCTGCACCTTCAATTTCTTGAAAACACAAAACAATTTCACAAAAATATTGAGATACTGCTCTTAAACCAGTTTTGCGATTAAAAAATATAACATTTTGTCGTAACAATCGGAAATATTGTTATAATATTAACTACCTAACTAACTATTAGCAAGCAAAATATAAACAAGTACAAATTATTCGAGTTATAACTATGAACTGTCTGATGACGAACTTAAATTATTGGTTTCCTTTTCATTTACCTTTTATCTAGATACCTTTTTTTGTAATAGGTCTATACGAAGCGGTCATTATAAATGTCATAATTATGCAAGAGTTTGAAAACATGCCTCGTTGTGATACTGTGTCACTTTAAAACTTACCGTATTAGATAATAAATAACGAAATTTATGAAACCAATAAACTTTCAATAAAGTTAAACTTGAATCGTAAGCCGTCAATAGCCAGAAATTTGGTTAAAAAACTCCAGACTTGCGATTCTGTACCATCATTTATAAAAACAGTAAACAGTAACGTATGTTGTAAAGGAGCCTTTACTATTTTGTTTTTGTGAAAAATTCAAACCGACCCGCTACCAAGGTTCATGAGTAAAGTTAGCTCAAGCTTTGCTTTATACCTAGAAATAATACCTGTGTCAACCTAGATAGTTACGAAATACAAGACAGTCTTCTATACGGGCTG
This sequence comes from Emmelina monodactyla, assembly GCA_916618145.1. Lineage (NCBI taxonomy): Eukaryota > Metazoa > Arthropoda > Insecta > Lepidoptera > Pterophoridae > Emmelina > Emmelina monodactyla. The sequence continues at coordinate 4,740,349 of OU745300.1, forward strand.
CGATTTTTTTTTTAATACGTAAAGTCATTGAAGTAATCATTCATAAACCGGTTCTAAAATCCACCAAGTAGGAACCAAAACATATATTTCCTACTTAAAAAAGTGAATATTTAGACGAATTTTTAGCATTGATATTAAGTGTGTACCTATCCGTATTATGTGTTTAAGGTTTCTTAAATTAAAATTATAATCGAGGCAGTACTTTACCAAAATTTAAAAAATACCTTCTTGGATCAATGGATATCATGTTGGGCCAGGAAAAGTCTTGAATTTTAACATTATATTTATAGCATTAAGGTATGAATGTAGCTAACTCATGGGATAGGATGTGGATAGGATATATATGGGTGTCGCGTTTTTTTTTTAAATCACAACTGATGGATGTTTTCGTATTTTAAGGTTAATTTAAAATAGTTTACCCTTCGCCCCACCTCCCCGCGACCCCCTTCTTATTCTCGCATGATATGGATGGCAATCACAACGCTGGCCTATCGTTTTTTTGGAATTGTCTTCTGACCGACTCCATCGATTTCATGCTGTGAAAAGAAAATTTAATCTCCACATTTTTTTTATAATATCAGGTAGGTAGGTATTTGTTTTTTACCAGGGGTCGTCTACTGATCGAAATTTAATGGTGTACTTATAATGCATTATAGAAAAAAATATTATTAATAACTCTGCACTAATTCTCTTAGTTACCTATTACTGCCAAACTTCAAAAAACTTCAACTGCTCAATCTACTGCTTAATTTTCGGAAAAAGGGTACAAAGTTTTTGTTTCAATCATTAATATAATATTAAGAATTTAAGATGAACACTCTTTCTGTTAGGTAGGTAAGTATACATAAAAAAAATCTATTCACTATAGACAAATCATAAGTTTCTATTAACTATTCGAATGTAATAAGGATTTTTGGATCGCAGAACAATATCTGCATAGAAGGTTATTTCCTCTGGCCGCGTAACAGGTTCAAGTTTAAATCTGCGCAAGATTCCAGATATGAGCGTCTTCATTTCGATCATAGCGAATTTTTGTCCTGAAAGGAATAACTTGAATTAAAAAAAAGGACTCATTACGGGAGACATCCCTCGTACCTTTCAACTATGGTTGATCTGTCATTTTAATAATAATTACAAATGATTTTACCGATGCAGTTCCTGGGTCCTGCGCTGAAGGGTATGTATGCGTAGCTGTGTCTGTTCATAGTGTTCTCAGGCAGGAACCGCTCGGGGATGAACCGCTCGGGATCCGGGTACAAGTCTGGTCGACGGTGGATGTCGTATATATTGATAATGGAAATCGTTCCTGCTGGAATTCTGTAACCATCTGCAAAAATCATGACCATTTTAGTTCACACTTTATATTTAGGGCAAACAATAACAACTTTTTTTAAGAATTACCGAGCTCCAGATTCTCCGTGCAATGTCTGGTTATTAAGGTTACACTTGGATATAGTCTGAGCGACTCTTTGATGCAGCATTCTAAATATTTCATCGCGTTGAGATCACTAATGGTGGGATCTCGATCATCGCCACCAAATATATCTTGCAGCTCTTCGTTGATTCGGTTCTAAAAACATGTTTATCAAATATTTTATCAACTCCTTTGGATTTCGTTCCCTTGAGTAACTTACTAAACAGCTCATTTTTGGGGTTCCGTACCCAAAGAGTAAAACGGGACCCTATTACTAAGCCTTCCCTGTCTGTCTGTCTGTCTCAAGGCTGTATCTCATAAACCGTGATAGCTAGAAAGCTGAAATTTTCACAAACGATATATTTCCGTTGCTGCTATAACAACAAATACTAAAAATTTAAAAATATATATAATGATGGGGGTCCCCATACAATAAACGTGTTTTTTTTGTATTTTTGCTCAGTATTAAAAACGGTAACAGGTATAGACGCTTCATATTTTCACACACCTTTAAAATAATAATTAAATAACAATAAAGTAAATTTTAAAGGGAGCCCCCCTTACAACAAACGTAATTAACGTTTAAGCAATTTTTACTCGATCTTAATAAACAGGTAGAAAATGATAGTACGGAACCCTTCGTACTTGGCCGGTTTTTTAAGTTACCTGAGCTTCTTTTTCATTAGCTATGCGCATTAAAAATAAACTCAGTGCCATCGATGTTGTGTCATGTCCCTAGAAATGTAAAAAAGAAATATTATTTGTGTTTTTAGGTTATAAATATTTTTCAATCTATTTAATTATATTTAGTAGCATTTAAATATCAGCAAACTGTTGTACCTCAAACATAAATGTGTCTACCTCCTCTCTTATACCCAAATGGTCAATTTGGCCCTTATTTTCATTTTCTAAAAGTAAGTCCAACATTGCCATTCGTTTTTTACCGTAAACATCGTTGTCATCAGTCTGATAAATCTCATGAACTGATTTATTTCTGTAAATTCTTCTTTTTTTAATAACGTCCTCGCTGAATTTATGAAGTTTTTTAATGGCTGCATCCCGTTTAATTCTGGTTGGTGTAAAAAAATGAACCCAATCAAAGTGATGGTAAACTCTAGTAATTCTGTGTACTACGGTCTCACCAAATACGTGAATAGCATTTAAGTAGTCTTTTATTGGTTTTTCAACTTCTTGTTGGATGCGCGTTCCCATAGCGGTCTCTAAAACGATTTGAACAATTGTTACAGAATATTTAAATGGCTGTTTGTTTTCGTCGATTTTAAATATAATAGGTATTTTAAAAATACTTAAATCGTTTTTGGAGAAAATGTATGGCAATATCAGAACTTCAGCATCTTATATTAGCTAAATTATACTTTGGGTCTCCACCGAAGACGATTCATTTAACATGCAGCAGAACAACATCTGTTGCCATCTCGTCACACTTTTAGAGAGAGATAGATAGCAAAGATATCTATCGTTGTCACACAATTCACCTTTTCCGTCTGCCCCTACTACGGACTAATTACGCGTTTTTGTGACATCGAAGTCATACGTTACATTTCTCGGAATTATTTTGTCTGATAGTCGGCCACTCATGGGCAAGCGTAAACGTTCAGATAAATCAGATGGTATAGATAAGTATCAAATTCCACTTCAAAAGTATTTTTTTACCTATATTAACCCTCATTTCGATGTATTTGCACTTCAATAGTGCAAGATATTTCCTGTTCACGTCAATCGTGCACAATAAAAATCAAAACATCATTTACTCTTTTCAGGGCTCACTCCTGTTTGTGTTGAGGACAACTTAGATTTTAATGGCGAATGCCCTCAAAGTGAGGTAATTATGCACGAACCAATAACAATTGACACATCTCCAGAGTTGTTGTTAACAAAAACCAATCATATTCAATCTGAGAACCCCGTTCCATTTCAATTGGACCCCCAGGAGCTAGTAGACCTGCTCGTCGATATCCCTCTGATCAAAATAGTTACGGGGCTAATATTCATGAAGATATTGCCCCGAGGTGGTCGCATATATTAGTTAATGGTTTAAGCAAGGACACCAAAGAAGAATTACTCATACGATACTTATTACCTGAAAACTTTCAAAATATGAAAGCTCCAAAACTTAATTTGGAAATTTTTGCTGCATTACTAGATGTTGATGTCAAACGAGACTTATTTAGTCGATATGTTACGGCTAATACCCGAAGTGCGGCTACACCTAGTTTTAGCCGGTTAGAAGTGATTTTTATATGGAAAACTGTAAAAAAAAAAATATCCTATGAATATAAAAACTGGCTTCAATCATGAGTCGACGGAGTCCCGCCACGCGGGACTCCTTTTTCTGGGTGGTATCAAAAAAGTAACCTAACTAACCTAACCTATTGATGTTCTAACCGGCTAAAACTAGGTGTAGCCGCACTTCGGGTATTAGCCGTAACAGATATAAACAGAACCAGTTGGCTAGTAGTTTAGCAGCTGTAGGACAAGCTTTAAATTGGACCCTTGATCACAAGCATATCGTACCCCAAGACATTATCAGAACTCTTGGCGACACTAGAAGGCTCATTTGTGATTCACAATATCGTGAATCCACAATTCGTAGAATAGCCGCTATTATAACACTGAATAAGGAAAGGAAGGAGATAATCAATAATACCAAAATTGATGAATCGGTCGGCTCGAACCTACCAGAACAAATTAAGAGTTCTTAAGCCATTTTATAAGACGCCCTATACAAAGAGGGAACCTACACAGAAAGAAATTGTATTTAAATTCAAAACGAAAATGTGTCTTGAGCAATATTTTTTTGCGTAAAAAATATTTCACTTCATGTAAGAAATATCTCTTCACACAAGGCGGCACTGAACCATCAAGGAAACACTTTTAGATATTAAATAAAGAGCGCAATATTCATGAAAATAAGAATTTCGAGTTTTAAATTAGACCCAAGACAATTAAATCAAATTTGATAAGTTTCAGACATAGTTTTATAGTTCTTGAGAGAAAAATATTCAATTCAAAATTACTTCTCTAAAGGAAAGAGTTCCCATACTGGATCCAAATCTATCAGTTCTTACATTAGTTAGAAAGAAAAAGAAGTCGTTTCGAAATAGTTACATTCTCAACTGAAATAATTTTTATTATTTATTTCTTCCTTTAAAAACGACGGCCTAGACTTTCTTCTTCCAAGAAACAAACTTTCTTAGAATAAATAATTTACTAATAAACTTTCTTGGTGATTATATAGTGTTGCCAGCGATACACTAAAATCCCTAAAATCTCTTTTTTTATATTACGTTTTTATCCTAATAATATTATAAATGTGAAAGTTTGTGAGTATGTATGGATTGATGGATTAATGGATGTATTTATGTATGTTTGTTACTCTTTTACGAAAAATTTACTGAACCGATTTGGATGAAACTTTACTTTTTCGCATTTATAATATTAGTAGGATAAATTTAAATCCATAGGAAACGAAATATTTGCAATAAATGTGCCCTTTAGCCCAAAAAAAATATATCCATTCATTGAACTTTAATACGGAATTAGAGCATGCAATAGGATACTTTTAATGTTATATTTATTAATTAAAAATAAATCTTATTGTCTCCATACATTTTTAAGCAAAATTTAAAAAGTGCTTGCCTCTCAATTTTATAGGCATATAGGTAAGCATTTAAAAGAATAGCTCTTTTTTTCTTCATATTTCTTTAACCAGTTCATTAAATTTCATCATTAATATACGATTTTTATTAATTTAATAACGACACTTTTTATAATTTTTTATCAATATTTGTTTGATGGAAATATTTTGTCAACTTTTTAGCTCTAATTTGACCGTAAGTTAATGGCAACATTATTTTATTTCGTTTGTTGACTTTGTTTGAAATTGTTTGTTCGTGCTTCTTCCTTTCGCGGTTCGTTTTTATTAAAAAGTATTATTTTATTAGATAACGTAAACTACTGAACGTCGTTATTTTTTGGATAATGGAATCAACAATAACTCTACTGGAGTGAATAAGTACAATTTTTGTATTAACATTTGGTGCACACCGCCCCTAGTAGGAGTTTAAGGTATGTACCTATTTTGTTTGTCATGCTTGTGGCTCATAATAACAAATTAATCTAAATCTGGCATTATATTGATTGTTAACTGTTAAATGTTAATTTTTTTTAGGAAACTAAAACCAGAAGATTACAATTTCCCTTCAGATAAAGCCTCATATTACATCAAATCTGTTCCAAATTCAAAATCGTATACGGGCAAATACATTTCTGCAAAAGGGAAATTAGTTGATAAAGTGAGAAATCTATTATACATTTATGAAGCTAAAAGAAGTACAGCAATGGACTCAGATGTTACTAAAATCAATAATACAGAGGACTTTGGTATGTATATAAAAATTTTAATGTTTGAATTGGAGCTTTCATATGAATGGTATTGCTTCCATTAATAATAATGATCTGAGAGGAATCTATACTTCATACTTATCCATGCTTTATATTTTAAATACTAAACTAACAATGTCGGTCTGTAATGCTTTCACTTTGACATATCCAATCATGTTATAAGTGGAATTTTTACATTTTAGATCCAACAACTGAAGAAAATATTATATGGCTACAAAACAATAGCGAACCCTGGGAAGAGGTTATTGAAAAGAGGCGAAATACATTCCCTGTTAAAAAAAATCAATCCATGAATACCTCGAAATATGGAGTATTTTAAAAACGACAAAGGATATGTTTTGGTAATTCAAGAAATTAGAACTAGCAAGAAGAAACATTATTATTCACAAACAATCAATAATAATTGTATCAAAAATTTAAGTATCTGGTTTCAATAAAGGAAATTCTTAAAATAAGTAAATCTTTTTATTTTCAAGAACCATGCAGTCTAGTACTGAGTAGCAAAATAACTACATTTAAGTCTGTTTGTTTCTTGGTCTAAGAATTAACGAAATTTAAGCAAGCAGAAGGCAGTTGATATCGAAGAAAGATAATGTTTTGAATAAATAAATTGTAAACATTCTTTCAAAAAAGTTACAACTCAAATCAAAGTGTCGAGTTCTTGAGATAAGATGAAATTATTTATTGAAGTAAAAAATTAGTCAATACGATTAAGCATTTAAATACTTGATATTTTAAAATATAAAATTGCTTGCTACAAATATCTTATTGTTTCCTGATATACAAAACAGGATATATCTTGCGCTAAATAAACTTATTTGGCAAAAGCAATAATTTCTTTCTGTGTATACAAACAGTCCATCCAATTATTAGTTGTGTGTTACAATATCTACGAACATCTGGCTTCTAATCAGTAGTTTACGTTGATGATTTTTTATGCATAGGTGACTCATATAATTAATGCCTTCTGAATGTAAACACTACAAAAAATATTTTAGAGTATAGAGAGAATAATTAATAACACAACAGCCATTTGCCACATAAATAGGATGGGTGGCATTCAACATGCACATTTAAATGTACTGTCTCGAATGGTTTGGCAGTGGTGTGAAAATATGTCTTTAATTTTATATTTGCTTCCTACATAAAATCATGTGATAACAAGGTAGCTGATTATGGTTCTCGATTGATAAACATAGATACGAAATGGGAGCTTTCTGACTCGGTATTTAAACAAATAGAACAAACCAACTTACGATCTTTTCGCAACTTCTCAAAATTATACCTAAGTGTATTAGATATGCGTCATGAAAACTCGATCCTTAGGGGGAGTCCGGGAGAGTTGAACCACTTTTTGTTTAAAGTATCGTATTTTCCTATATTTGAGACTTAGTGTTACTATTATAATATTAAACATTTACTTATTTAATTATGTTAACCTATGTTCAATAACTTTTTGGCTATTTTAATACTAAAATAAGTTATACACATTTCAATGAAAAATGGGAAATGAGTCAACTCTCCCCACTCCCAGGGACACTTGAACCGGGGTGTGGGGAGAGTTGAACATTGATTTTTTAGGGGGACAGTAAAAGAAAGACAGCTAAATCATAGATTTATTTTAAAAAAACATAACACAATAACACTCTACTGCTCTTTTCAAAAAAGGGAAATAAAACAAAACTTCTTCTTAAACATTATAAGTCAACACAATTATGATATCCTTTCATCAATCTTAATCTTTTGTTTTTGGTGTTTTTTAAGATTTGTTTTAAATAAAATATACTTTTATAATTTGGTAACTATTTAACTTATAACGTCTTATTGTACTTCTATCGATTACATACTTAATAGATGGTTTTCTAATCGACGCACCCTCTTTAACCTCACGTATAGCGTTTTCTAACTCAGTGGCAGTATGTTTTTTCTATTGCGTGTTTTTTCGACGCCTTGTATTTAAACGGCATTTTTCATGCAATTAACCTGTAATTAAAGTTTTATTTACCGTAGTCAAACAAGCAAAACGCAAATATACTATCTATATATGTCATATAAACACTATAGAGGGAGAGTTGAACCACTGAGCATGTCTCCCGGCCACACCATGGTGCAACTCTCCCGCATATACTACTTTGACATAAAATATGATACACAAAAAAAACATTCAATCTCAGCAAAAAAACACTTCACACACGGCAAACTATAATAATCAGGCAACAAAATAGTAATAACACATAATGCATACCTTTTTAAACACGTTCGTAATGTCAAAACTGCACAAATTCAAAAAATTTACTCTCCAATAACAAAAGCACCTTTTCGAACCTGACATCCAAACAAATCGGCCATTCTGAAAAATGGTGGCGTGGTTGTTTTTGGTCTCATGCGCGCTACCAATGACCGACTTGACGTTTCGTTGGCGCGAAATTTTAATCGAATTTTGCTAGGCGGTTCAACTCTCCCACCTGGGCAAGTCTCCCGGACTCCCCCTACGCAGAAGTTATTGACTCATTTACAATAAGTTGGCAAAATGTTAACTTTTATGCATTTCCTCCTATTAGTTAATAGCTAATATATAATATTATATGTATATGTATGTGTTTATATGTATTTAGATATGTTTGTGTATATATTTATTATTCACTATTATGTATGTGTTTGTTTATGTACATTTTATAAGTAGGTATTATTATTCATTTTATTAACAGTACGCACAGAACTTGCTTTTGTACCATCACTCCGATCATAGGGCTACTGGAAGAGATTCCTTTAAGGGATAAGTAGTACCTTTGTACAATGTTTTGTTTTTTTTTATTTTCTTTACTATTGTATATCTCTTTACTGTGCATTTGTACATAAAATGTTAATAAATAAATAAATAAATAGTCTAGTTACTGATGTTTTAGAAAAAATTAAAGGCGATAAAGCGAAGGGATCGTAGTAATACCATATTGGCCAACACAGCCATGGTATCCTTTGTGGTCCGAGCTCGTTATATCAGAAAAACTTTACTTTAGACCTGATAAATATTTGTTATACTCGCCTTTCAGAATTTTCCATCCACTTCAGTCGAGTCTTATCCTGGTGGCTGCCATATTATCAGGGAATCAATGATCAGACGGAACATACCTCAAGCTTCCTTAGATATAGTCATGGCCTATTTTGCTATGCAAACATTAAATCAATACAGTCGCTCGATTAAATCTTGGTGGATGTATTGTAAATGTAATAATTTGGATTTATTCAATGTACACTATGGAGACTTTATCTCATTTTTCACTCAGGAATTTACTAAAGGTGCCAGTTACTCAAGCCTTAATACACATAGATCGGCATAATTTATTATAGGATCGGAAGTAACACAAAATGACTATGTTGATTGTTTTTTAAAAGGTGTAACCTCCTAAAGCAAAATATAGCCTTACATGGGACACTAATCAAGTGTTAGATTACCAATCTGATTTTTACCCTTATGATAATGTATCCTTACCTAACATAGCTTACAAAACTTGTACTTTATTCCATCGGTCCAAAAGATGCAAAGTCTAAGTTTAATTAAAATTAATAATATATCGTAACAAGATTGATCTGATTGTAATTAAAATAGATGATCTCTTAAAAACGTCAAAACCTGGAGCCTGCCAACCACTTATAAGATTACCGTTTATAAGAGAAACCCCTAGCATTTGTCCGGCACTTGCAATAAAAACTAATATTGATAAAACTAAATACTTAAGGTCAAATAAATCTGATGAAACACTATTTATATACCTCACTATTTAGGTATATAAATCATTTATATTATTAACATTACAATGTTAAGTGTCCGATAAATGCAGTGCATTATGTAGAAGGCGCAGACTGAAAAGGTGAATTGTGTGTGACAGCGATAGATACGAGTATCTTTGCTATCTATCTCTCTCTAAAAGTGTGATGAGATGGCAACAAATTTTGTACTGCTGCATGTTAAATGAATCGTCTTCGGTAGAGACCATCGCATAATTGGAATCAAACCTCACAAGGTAAGTTCGTTTGATTCATAAGTATTAGTCTCACAGTTTTGGTGTAACGTGTAACAATGATGAGGACAATGTTCCTAATAGTTGGAAAATATTTTTTTGTTGTTTCGTTAAGGCCGGCTATTTTGGCCCAAAATATAAAAAATGGCCTCCTTTGTTTGAACTGTTAAATTTAGTTTGTAACAAATGCGTTCCTACCACACATCACGTTCAGGGTTGTCTGTGTAACAAAAGGCACTGGATCAGTCCGATCTTTCCCGACCTCTTGCTGCAGTTTAGCCACGGTTGAGTTGGTTTGTTCCACGAACGTCTTCATAAACTGTTTTAGAATATCAAAATGGAATGCTGGCGTCAGCATCTTTCTCCTATGATGCCATTTTTCCTCTAAATAAAAACAAGGTTTCATATATTACATGAATCGATTTATTGTTAAAATTTATGAATTGTCTCACGTACCATTGCTCACCAATAATCCTTCATAGAGCCATGGTCGAATAAAATTATATGGAAATCGCTTTTCGTTAAATTTTGTTGTCGATAAGATTTTCTAAAAACAAACAAATAGACCAAGACATAGGTACGTAGACATAGATCACACATAGACATAGACACATCTCATTATCCTATACAGGCCAATAACGGTGACGTTTTATCTAAATTAATTAAAATTTACTAAACTATTCGTCACGTAAAGACACCACTAAGAACGTCCAAGTCCATAAATAAATCAAATGTTTACCTCTGCAGCATCGGGATGAAATATCATTGCAGCTCTCATATGTAATGACCACATTCCAACTACATTGCCAAAAGATGACAATTCCCTTACTAGTTGAAAGAGCCGCTCTGTAATAAATGAAGAAATATAATTAATGGTTGATAAAAATACTACCGAAGGCATGAAGACTGTGCTTGGAAATAACGGAATTACTTTATTACTATCGATTGTGACAACAATATAATTTTCGTCTTCATAGAATAACAACGTTCTTAATTATTATAAGATAGCATTTAAATAACAAAAAATTTTTTTTTTCTACAATTAAGAGAAAAAAATTGAACACAATCCTTTTTTCCTTCCGTAACATGTTTTATAGGCATGATTTATTTAGAACAAACCCTTTCATTACTTCCTTTCTTCATTAAAATTATGAATATGAAAATGTGCATCATGTCTTTGATTTTACGTCAAAACTACTGCACCGATTTTACCCAATTTTGGATTACAGGTATTTCAACACCTTGGGAAGAAAACAGGTTACTTTTACTGTTAAATTCTGTCACTTCAGCATTTTAAAGCTGAAGGTGAATGAATGAAATTTGAATTTTGACACGAAAGAAATTTAAGAAAAGGTTTTTTTCTTTTAGTACCTACCCACGTTCGCTATCAATCGCCTAGATGACAATAATCAAGTAAAAATGATATGATTACGGAACTTATTCCACTTACCATTGGAAACCGCAACATAAGACGCGTGCCCTATGACTGGGTATGGTAATGGTCCGGGAAGCTTCTTAAAATTTCGCATATTTTCACTAAACTGACAATATAACACATAACAAAGAAATATTACTCCACCAAATGCAAAAAGGAACTCCCAAATCATATTATCTAAGCTCACGCAATTAGTCACTGAGAAGTTAAATCAAAGCAACCAACCTTTATACATATTTTATTAATTATTTTAGCGGACACTTATTATGAATCATACAAATATATAGGTATACGTAAATGTTAACGATAATGTGTAAAATCAGACATTCTATTGAACGTCACAAAAGTTGAAGAAGTACGAAATAAGTGTAAAAGTACTAAATAAACTCAAAGAACTGGCTCTATCAGGTACATACTGTTGTCATAATGCAATTGTGAAATTAAAAAAAATCGTTAGCATACATTACCTATTTTCTTCAAACATATTTTTCTTTTAGTATAAATTACCTACTAGCTTTTACCTGCGCGGCTTCGCACGCGTTAAATTCGGAATAAAACTCCTTTCCCTGTATGTACTTTGTTATTATACATGTAAACCTTCCTCTTGAATAACGCTATCTATAAAAAAAAAACGCATACAAAAGTTTTAAAGATTTAAGCATACTTACAGAGGTACAGAGAAAGTGACTTTATTTTATACTAAGTATGTAGTGATTTAACTTACCTAAACCTGAGACCATACTTTGATTATCGAACTTCTTTATTTTTTACTTTAAAAATATAAAATTCCTGCAGCAGCACATTGATAGTAACATATTAATTGTAAAATAACCGAAACTTCAAGTACTTAGCAATTGTTACTGAGTACTGCTCCGAAACAAGTTTTGTGTCAAAAATAATCAAATAAATAGTTTTTATTTTAAAATAACTTTACGTTTTTTCAACCGGAAATATGATAATATCATTATGTATTACGAACAAAAACAGAAATAGCAATTTGTGAAAAACGTGGCGATTCTTACCGAAAATAAAGTGATAAGGGAGAAAGATTACTTAGTAAACTACGAGTACTAGATACACACATCAACATCGTCTAGGGATATTTTGAATATACTTAGTTTACTCAAAATTTATAAAAGTTAACATACAACATGTATATATTTTTATAAAGCTCATTTATCAGACTACTTTAACAAAATAAAATAAATCATTTTTTTTTGCGTAAAATTGTTTTTTTTAATAAAGAAAAAAGTCAAAAAAATGTGAAAGTAACAATGAATGTGTTTCTCAAGGATAAGTAAAAAATAATCAGAAATTATTCAGTTTTGAACGGTATTGTTAAAAATCAGTAGTCAGTTAAACCATCCATGATGTTAAAAACGGTCCTACAACGTTTTTTGTGCTTTGGATTAAGTTATCCAAGTCAGGCTGCGGTATATTGTCCCAGGTCCGGCTAAGTGGCAAAAAAAGATGTTCTTTCGTCGCAATGTTTGTAGCGAAGTTCCTTAAAGCTCTTTTTTGGAGCATATCCTACGCGTATTTAATGGGGTTTAGGTCAGGCGACTGAGTGGGCCAGCCAAGGACCGATACGTCGTGCTCCTGCAACCAGCTCGTCACCACTCTCGCTGTGTGCGAACGGGCTTTGTCGTTCATCAGCGTGAATTCTTGGCCCATTTGCAGTTGGTCGGGGTAGCTTATTGGTTTTAGCACCTCGTTACAATATTTTTCAGCTGACATGGTGTTTCTGATCCAAACGAGGTCTGTTCCTCCACCGACACGAATTTTTGCCCAAACCAACAACAAATTAACAAGTGATTCACAAACAATAACTATTGATTTGACCAACGATGAATCAATGTCAGTATTATCACACAGGCAGAGTAGTATCAATAACAGTCATAATAAGCTGAAAAAGTATGTCAGGTTACAGAGATTTATAAGAAAAACTAATAGAATTATTAAAAAGGATAGTATTATAAAAAAGCATGTAGGTTTAAGTAAAAAGTATAAATCCGTTATTCAAAAGTGTAAATTGTTTAGCCAGGAGGTGGATATCATTAGGGAAAATTATGAATGTGACATAAATAACTTAAACATTAAATTAAGTGAGTTACATATATCTTTAAACAAAATGACACAGCGGTACAATAGTGCACAAAAGGAAATTGATCAACATGTAATAGCGTTAGATGAACTTTTGTTGCTTTCTAAATATAATGAAGAGCGTTTTGAATCACTAACTAACGCTAAATATTGTACTTGCCAAGGCTCCTCTAGCTTAGACTCAGACATATCTTGTAAATTAAACTCCCAAGGCCAGGAATCAAGTGTAAAAACTGTGTGTAATAGTCAAAGACCCATCAAAATGTATTGTGATGAGATTGGTAAAAATATGGCCTCTAAATTATATAATAACTCTTGGAAAATGTTAAATTATTGCATGCCTGGAGGCTCAGTAGGAGATATAATAAATAGGGTACTGAATAGCAGTCACCATCCTGATACCACTATAATTTTATTTTTTGGGAGAAGAGGAAATGTAAACCTTAAGGAATTTTCTAGCTATTTAGTTAAATTACAAAGCCTTAATGTGTATAAAATAATTATGTTTACTTTTTCTTATATAAGGGATGCCACTCAGGAAAATGACATTAGATATAAGCTTAACATGTGTCTACATAACTATGTAGGCTCAAATAATGTAAATTTAAGTAGTACCTCGAGTATGTTACTCAAAATAATAGATGTTAATTGTATAATTAAGTTCCATTTAATATTGACTAGAGATAGGTTTATTCTATCAAATAATTTATTAAGACAGGTAGCAAATATGCTATTACATTATTTATTTAATAAATCAGCTAATTGTTTAGCTTTTGATATTGCTGCTTCTATTGAGCAGTCTAATAGTTTGACATATTACAGTGATACTTCCAGTACCACTATTTTAACAGGTACAGATATTGTACCTAATTGTTTAAATTAATTAATCAGACAACAGAGGTTTCAGCTTCTAGCACATTAAGTATTTTGTCAAATAAAACTAATGACATGAATTGTATAAGCCTAGTTCATCAAAATATAAGAGGCATCACAGAGAAAGTTTTAGAAATTGAATTGTTTTTGAAATGTGAACAGATTGATATTTTATGTATTACAGAACATTTTTTAAGAGATTATCAAACTAAATGTATGTTTAATTTGGATCAGCATCAACTTGCCAGCTCGTTTTATAGAAAGTCAGCAATTCATGGAGGCTCATTAATTATTATAAATAAATGCCTGCAATGTAAAGAACGTAAAGACATAGTGAGCCTATCTATCGAGCAAACTATAGAAATATCCTGTATAGAACTGACACACTGTATAGTTGTTTGTATTTATAGACCACCTAGGGCAAACTACGACAGTTTTGAGTTAGTTTTAGAAGAGGTATTAATAAAATTATGTAATAATAATAAGGATATATTTGTTTGCGGTGATTTTAACATTGATTTATTAGAATACTCTTCATTAAGTAAAAAGTTATTAAATTTATTTAAAGCCATAATCTTACTAACTTGTTCTTCGAACCTACTAGAATAGAAAAGAGTAGCTCAACTTGCATTGATAATATTTATTCTAATGTTACACCCGTAAATTCATCGATTATAAGTAAATTAAGTTCTGATCACTTCGGCCAGTTAGTTACATTTAAATACCAAAATGAAATAGAGATTAAGCGAAAATTAATGGTTGTCCCCGTCAATGAAAAACGTTTAGAGACATTCAGATGTAATATTTCGAATAATATGCCAAGTATTTTAAATTCTAAAAATGTTAACCAACAATATGATACATTGTGTAGTTTCATAAATAAAAATCATAAAAAAGTATTTATTCCTAAAAAAATAAATTCGAAACCATGTAAATCGTTCTGTAACTGGGCAACCCCTGGTATTCATATCAGTAGAAGAAAATTGTATGATCTCTATGATGAAAAATTATATAATAAAAATGATAGTTTTTACCAGTACGTTAGAAGTTACTCGAAAATTTTTAAAAAGGTATGCGCGGCGGTCAAGTCTATGTATCTTTGCAACAAAATAAAAAATAGTTCTAACAAATGTAAAATGACTTGGAACATAATTAATACCGAAACTGGGAAAACTAAAAATCGCGATAAACAAATTAAACTCGTCATTGATAATAACGTCATTAGTTCCGATGAAAACGTAGCTACAGCGTTTGAAAAGTATTTTGCGGATATTCCTATTTCGACCACTAAATTATTAAATTCATCGCCTGTGATGGCCGAGTCGTTACTTATTAATAATGTTAGTGAGTGCAGAAAAAGCTTTGGTTTCCAACCTATAGATACCGGGGACATTATCAAAACATTTAAGACATTAGATATCAAAAATACAACTGATTTGTGGGGCATATCAGTTAAAATTGTTAATTCGATTATAGATATAATAGCCCCTTATCTTGCAAAAATATTTAACAATTGTATTGTTAGTGGTGAGTTTCCGGACATGATGAAGCACAGTAAAGTCATTCCTTTATTTAAATCGGGTAGTACTACAGATCCCACTAATTTCAGACCAATATCAATTTTACCTACGTGTAGTAAAGTTTTCGAAAAAATTATTCTAAATCAACTTTTAGTACATTTCACTGAGAATAAATTACTTCATAATAAACAATTTGGTTTCACAAGGGGTCGTTCAACTACTGATGCAGGTGTTGAACTTTTTGTAAATATTGTTAGTGCATGGGAAAAGTCACAAGACGCCCTAGGTATTTTTTGTGATCTATCTAAGGCATTTGATTGCGTCCACCACGATACTCTTATAAGGAAACTCAACCATTACGGAATCAAAGATACCAATCTTAAACTTTTGATTTCATATTTAAGTGCTAGAACTCAAAAGGTTGACGTTAACGGAATCAGGTCGTCTGGGACAGTTGTGAGCATGGGGGTTCCACAAGGATCAATTTTAGGCCCATTTTTATTTTTGGTTTATATAAATGATCTTCCCTTTATGGTAGGTAATAATCACGATATAGTGTTGTTTGCTGATGATACATCATTAATTTTTAAGATTAATAGACAACAATCTAATTATGACGACGTAAACAATGCGCTCTCTAATGTTTTACAGTGGTTTAATGTTAATAATTTAGCTTTTAATGATAAGAAAACCAAGTGTATAAAATTTTCAGCACCTAATGTAAAACAAGTCAACTCAAACTTGCAGATGAACGGTAAAAAACTAGACTTAGTAGATTCTACTGTTTTTCTTGGTTTGACTGTAGACTGTAAGTTACAATGGGGAGCCCACATCTCACAACTAGCGAGTAGGCTTAGCTCTGCAGCGTTCGCGGTCAAGAAAATTCGCTCTTTGACTGATGTAAAGACAGCTAGGATAGTATATTTTAGTTACTTTCATAGCTTAATGTCTTACGGCATCCTACTGTGGGGAAACGCTGCTGACATTAATACGATTTTTACGCTGCAAAAAAGGGCTGTTCGTGGAATTTACAAGCTTGCAAATAGAGATTCTTTGAGAGAAATATTTAAAGATAGTGATATTTTAACCTTCGCGTCCCAATACATTTTTGAAAATATATTGTATACTTACAAAAATATTGATAAGTTTGTAACGTGTAGTGATAATCATGTCGATAATAATTCGGTAAAAACTAGGCATGGAAATAGATTAGCTTTCCCAAAGTGTAGGTTGGCCAAAAGCAGCAAGTCGTTTATCGGTATGTCGATACTTATTTTTAATAAAATTCCGGAGTCAATTCAATCCCTGCCATTTAATAAATTTAAAGTTACAATTAAGCAAGTATTGTGCAAGAAAGCTTACTATAAAATCAAAGACTATTTAGATGATAAAACAGCATGGGATTGATATCTAGACAGGCTATTTCTACTGCTATTCAAGATTGTTTTGTATTAACTTCTCTGTAAACAGTTTGACTAGGACATGATACTCAACTTTGAGTATGTACGTTTATTGTTTTTTTTATTTATTTTTAATTTTTTTTATTTTATTTTGTACTGTTTTCTCGTTCCTCCTCTCACTGCTTTAACTTATTGTACGGGTTTCCTATTAACTTGCTGTTTTGTGAGGTTCTTTAGTGCCTTATTTGGCCCAGGGTAGTCATGCTCGCCTCGAAAGTTACTGGGGCGGTGGCGTTGTGTCAACGGGTCGCCCAACTCCCTCTAATATGGTTGAGTAGGACGATGGCTGGAGCACACGTCATACTTGTGATCAGGTGCCGCCTTCGGGAAACGGTCTGCTCTGGTTCCGAATTGTGGTGCGGGAAGAAGTCCTTAATTAGTTCGTAGTAGCAGTTTTAATTTTTTTTTTACTTTTATAGTGTTGAGTTGAGGTACGAGAAAATAATTTATATGTTCATTGAATGTACACGTTATAATTTTCAAAAAGAGTGCTGGGAGTTTTTTTCCGCCGGCTTTTTTCTCTCGGTCTACGGTTAGGTAAAGTCGAAGTTTGTAACATTGACGTTCATTAAGTATATGTTACATATCTATGATGAATAAAAGAATTTTGATTTTTGATTTTGATTTGATTTTGAAACCTAAATTGTCCCGCCGTGGTATGGAAGGACTTCCTGAGGGTGTCGCAGATGGCACTCACCACCAGGGGCCTGATTCTGTAATTTTTAACGTTTCGTGTGGTAACGTGCGTGTGGCATGCCAGTGGGTCCTGTGAGGACAATTTGTAGGTATTCTGTAAGCCACGCGTGTCGTACGTGTGGCTTGCAAGCAACTCCATAAGGCGCTTCGCTTAGATTGATAGTTCATTCAACCATTCATTATTTCTCAATATCAATATCTCGTCAATAATTCATCAATATTAAGAAAAAAATATATACTTTTGTACAATTTTATTTTAAATCTGTATTAAAAGTTTTTTGAATATAAATGGATATACTTTTTTAAGCGCTTTGATTAAATATTATTTAAAATAATGTTTCGTCTGCTCTGCCTTTAAACCTTGAGCCTGACTTTGAAATGTAATAATTCGATAACTCGTTGCAATCCTAAGGTTCGAGTCTATTGTTGAAGTTAAGCGACGTCGGCCGCGGACAGTCCTAGGATGGGTGAACGCTTGTGGTATTATATTCTGATTTCTTCCGTGCTTTTAGACACGTTTATTTTTTTGGTCTCAAATAGTTATTCAATAAAAATAAAAAAATTAAGGAATGGTTAGGTTCCCATCATGATTTGCCTTAAGGACTAGGTATTACCTATATATTTTTCAAGCTAACGGGAAAATAGCGTAGCAAGACCGTGGTGTTACGAATATCCTGTGGCAAGCAGTCTTTTGATCGTTGTGTGCGTTGGTGACTATAGACACAATCTAATAATACCATGACAAAGCTTATCTTAAAATTGTAATATCCTATGATTACACACCATGCAAAATAAATGGTAATTAGGTTTATAGGTTTGAAAAATATATATTGTATTAATTTATACAAAAATAGTATAATAAAAGATATATTTTTAATCAAGTTATTTTCCTGCTTTTGCTTTGGCGTGAACGTTCAACTTCATGAAGCGGGCGTCGAGCTAATACGACGTCACACCTTAGTTGTTTCCACCAGCAGATTGCTGAGGACATTTCCTCTTACCATTGAAGCCACTGAACCAGTAGCTTACCTAAAAAAATATTTATGAAAAACATAATTAAGTATATTAGGTACAATGTTACTTAGGTACCTACTAAATATTTTTTATGTGGATGTATGTATGTATGGGTACATTCCAAATTGAAATTCCAAATTGGGAAAAGTTTCTGTTTAGAACCAATTGCAATCTAAGCACATCGTTTATTATGAATATCGAGGTTTTCTTATTGAAATAGATAATATTGAATATTTTAAATTGATATTTACCTTTAACTGTAATCATTTCTTTCCAAAACGAACCAAGAACTTGGTAAAAGCCTCGTT
Organism: Emmelina monodactyla; assembly: GCA_916618145.1. Classification (NCBI taxonomy): domain Eukaryota; kingdom Metazoa; phylum Arthropoda; class Insecta; order Lepidoptera; family Pterophoridae; genus Emmelina; species Emmelina monodactyla. The sequence continues at coordinate 4,759,616 of OU745300.1, forward strand.
ACTACACGCAATTTAGTTTAGCGAGGCGATGACTTCTCTTATGGGCATAAAGTTTCGGCAGCTCAAAATAGAGCTTCTCCCAGTCACACTTATCACGTTATACTTTATTTCAGTATTTTTTTCTGACTTTAGCCTTTAAATGCAATATTTATCTTTGTTTGCTAACTAGAAATGGGTGACACTACATGACATGACAGCGACGCAACCCATTCACTCATGTTACGCGTTGTTCAATATCTATGTTCTTAAATTTGGTATTCTATAAGCCCACACGACTGGGCGTCACAACTTGTCCGGTAAAAATAGGTATTCTCTAAACTTTTGGGACAATGTGACGTCATTTTTGACGTGCGTGTGGTGCGATTTACAACAGTTACTCTTCGGCCACTTGTTACTCGAACGTTTTTGATAATTTAGCAATATTTTATAATTATTTGATTGATTATTACTATACTCGTAAATTAATTACTTACTTAATAATTTGTACTTTCTAATGTTGAATTGTTTAATAAATTAATATACTTTTTGAATAGAAAGATGTTGGCGCCTATTATTTCTAAACGGCAAAGCACTTATTATTTTCTATTGTTATTGTCTATAATTTTGTATGTTTGACTACCTAAGTTTTTGGTTTTACAAAAAATCGTAATTGAAATAGAAATTACTTCAAAAACACAAAAATATATTAAAAATACGACTTGTGCAACAAACAATATACATACTTCGGAGTTATTAGCGAGTTAAAGCTAGATAATTGATTAAATTTACCTTAAATATGTATAAACTACCTATTTGTAAGTGTTTTAAGTTTAACAATAGGTACAAATATTTTTTTTTGTGCCTACCACTTCAAAGCTACCGATTTTATGGCACCTACTAGTGGCTGCCCGCGACTCGTTTCCCGTGGGAATGAGTAGTTTTCCCGCGGTAAAAAGTACCCCATATGTTATTCAGATGTATAACCTATATTTCTGTAAAGTTTCATCAAAATCCATCCAGTAGTTTTTACGTAAAAGAGTAACAAACATCCATCCATAGATCCATACATCTATACATTCTCACCAACTTTCACGTTTATAATATTAGTAGGATATCGGAGGCAAAACCTATGCATCTAGGGAAAGACAATATCTCCTTTTTTTGAAAAACCTACTCTTCCACAAATTTCGTTAATATGTAGGTACAGTAAGTTGCAAAAGCTTTTGCGACGACCTCTGTTGCGCAGCGTGATTGTTGTGAGGCAGGTCCCGTGTTCGATTCTCGATTCTTCTGCAAATCAGCTCGTATCGTTTTCCTTTAGGCTATTCTGTAACGCGTACTGCGCTAACTTTAAAACTACATTGTTTGTATGGTATTCTGGAGATTTATTTATATGATAATTAATGAAATAATAAAAATGTTATAAAATACACTACGTAAGTACCTACCTAACTCTTGGTAGTGGTTCGTTTAATAAATCATAGCTTTGCAATTGTATTTTATTGGTGTCAAAGTAAAGGTGTAACTTTTAATACAACTTTGGTTGGGTAAAAACATACAGAAACATCATAAATAGGTTATTACAATTCATTTACTAAACACACCCTGTTGAATTTATTTCATCTCATACTTTGAAAATAAATTTTACCCAAAATTGATTTTCTATTTGAGGACCACTCACTGCCTGTGAATAAATGGAGATGTTTATTAAATAAAGGCATTACTAATTAACTACTTCATAGAAACAGAAAATATGTTCCTAATTTTATAAAATGTAACTATATTGATTTGGGTTCAAAATTTTGGTTTGTTTATAAACAACTTGTCAGTGCTTGTCAAAAATGTTAAAAACCATTCTACTTTTTGTCTACCTCATGTCATTTAGATTTAATTATTCCTCTAAGTCATTGACATTGTCAATTTATTAATAAAATTATTTATAATAACATTGTCTTAAGGTTAATGATAATCTAAAAATTATGAACACCTCACACTGACTTTAATTAACAAAAATAGTTATTTCCTAAGCCTGTTGGTGGTTTGTTGCAAAATATTGATGAATGATTGACGAGATTTGTTAGTTAAAAGAGGTTACATCACTAATGACTGGTTAAAAGGAAAGCACACAAATCGTTCAACAAGATTTACAAAATAAACTTTCTTCAAAAAAAATTAAAATTGTTCAGTATTTTTTGAGTTTAAAAACAAAATATCCCTAGACGATGTTGATGTGTGTAGTACAACAATAAGGATTATAGAACAAGCAAGTAGACATGTTTCTAACGCCTCTATATATTTTAACGGTAGTAGGTATATGTGCATTGTGAACTCAGTTAACTTGAAATATAAGGTTTTAATTGCCTTGCTTCCCCTCAAACTATTATTCAATATAATTATTTTGGAAATTATTTCTGACATTATTATATTAATTTAAAACTATTTTTGAAAACCCTGACAAGGTAAAGACTGCACTACTTCCACTTTAACCGGAGAAGTCAATTTAATTTCAAGTAAAACATTCGTGAAATAGACTTACTGAAAAGATCTTCGCAAAGTTTTGGAACACTTCTGCATGGACTTGCTTGTACATCTATCTATACTTATAATAAATCTGTAGAGAGGTCAATTCTGAACATGAAATATATTTCCAAAATAACTATCAGAGGGTGATTAGGGATCGATACTGATTGAAATTTTTGTCTGTCTGTCTACCTGTGTAACCGTTATAGAAAGAAAAACTACTCTTCGGATTTTAACGAGAGATTTTATGCTAATGCAATCAGTAAATTTTTTGTCTGTCTGTCTGTCTATCTGTGTAACCATTCTAGAAAGAAAACTACTCGACGGATTTTAACGAGAGTTGGTACAGTTATTTTTCATACTCCTGAGCTGGTTATAGTATACTTTTCATCACGCTGCAATCAAAAGAAGCAGAGCAGTGAAGGGAAATGTTGGGAAAACGGAGGAAGTTACTCCATTTTTTAAGCTTCCGTCACGTGTGCAACCTTAATTGTTAAAGCTACATAGAAATTATGTATGGCTGAAATGTTCTCCTTAAAATTATATAAAAAATAGCTACAACAGCATATGTCTATCTTTTATGGTTGACTCACAATAACACGTGTAACTCCCGATAGCTAAGCAGTTCAAAGCTTTCTGATTATATTTGTCTACTCTTACGTTTATAACACTCTCAGTCATTCCTTATTTAAAAAGTTTACATAATTAACTATTCAATAAAAAAAAATCATAGAAATGTATAGAAACCTCAAATTTATATCATTCCCAAGGGAAACCGACTTCCACGCGAACGGAGTGGCCGGCGGCCACTAGTGTATAATAAAACTTATTTTATTATATCATAAGTAAAGTATCGACGTTTGGAAATAGGTTCGCACTAGGCCGTATTATTTACTTGAAAATTCTCAGTAACAAACCAGTAGGTTTTAATTAACTTTATAACGTGTAGACGAAACACGTAATTAATCTTAGCGTCTACTCACATATTTGCCTAAAACTTTGTGTTCATACTCTCTGTGAAATTATCAAAATTAGAAACACCTGCGAATATTACGTAGATCGCATTGAGTTGACGAAATTCATACAAATTTGAATGCTGAAATTGTAAGCTCCTGTCAACTTAGCTCAAGCACTTTTGATTGTGAATCGTATAAAAGTTTGCCGGTTATTTCTAGCGGTTTTAAGGAGTTAATAAACCAGGCAGATGAGATAATCGCGTAAGGTTTTAAGTTCACTTATTTACTAAGGGCCGATTTTTCAATAGTCAGTTAAGCCTTCAGATAGGACTTATTCTATGGATAGCAAGATTGTGAATTTTTCAATTAGCGGATAAGCTCTAACAGAAGGTTAAACTCGGTAACTGGCGGATAAACTTAGCTGCCTCTTTTTGCCTCAGTTAAGCAGTTATCTAACAGATTATTTGACGTTTCTGTCATCATGCGTATGTAAATATAGGATAATTTATTTGTGTTTTGCTTATTTTTTGTAAAACCATGGATATTTTACTTTATTTGAAGACAATAATGTATAGTTATCAAAACGGGACAAAAATATATATCACAAGAGGTTTAATTTTAAATATCTGTGCAGTAAGCTATTGTTGACATCACAGATGTATACATTTCTAGATGGAGTAATACGTTTGATGTGTGCGTGTCACAAATAACACACTGCTAAAGATACGCTATATCAAAATGAGGTTTTTTTGAGAATTATATTAAAATACTAAGTAGTTATTAAGACATACAGTAACATAAAGTATCTCTGAGTATATGAAATACCAAATCGATTTTTTTAAAAAGCATCCAAAATATTCTTAGCAATCAATTGAATAAGATAGAAATACTTTCTCAAAGTTTACAGACACATGTTAAAATATATTGTATTTGTAACTTTTATTTGTATTTTTTTTCGGTGGGCTCCATCTAGTTTTCGGTATATCTATGTATTATCGTTGACGGCAAGTCTTGATGTCATACCTAAATTTTTTGTCAATTGGGACACCCGCTGTCAATGCGTTGAAAAATTACAGTCCTTTTCTAACAACTGTAAAATATATAAGAATGTCTCTTTCTTGCACAAATATCATTAGGATAGCTAGCAGAGGGTTATCTGACCATTGAAAAATTGAAACTTTATTATTCGTCTCAGTTAAAGCTATCTGGCTGTTCGATATCTGGCGTTTTAACTATCTATTGAAAAATCGGCCCTAAGTGTAGGTTAATCAGGTTAATTATTTACAACTTTTAGGGTTCCATACCCGTAAAACGGGACCCTATTGCTAAGCGTCCGGAGGGTCTCCCCCCTATACAATAAACGTATTTTTTTCGTATTTTTAGGGTTCCGTACCTCAAAAGGAAAAAAAACGGAACCCTTATAGGATCACTTTGTTGTCCGTCCGTCCGTCCGTCTGTCAAGACCCTTTTTCTCAGGAACGCGTGGAGGTATGAAGCTGAAATTTATATCAATTACTCAAGTCTACTGTCCCTTGAAGCTGTGAAAAAATCAAACTTCTAAGCCAACGCAATCAAAAGATACAGCCGTTTATGCCGCAAATTTTCGACACTTGCAAGGGAATCAAAACCTACAGGGTGCTTCCCGTGAACTCAGAATCTTGAAATTTGGTACGAAGCAACGTCTTATAGCATAGATAAAGGAAAAATTACGAAAACCATAAATTTTTAGTTACATCACATAATATATATATTTTTAATAAATATAAACTTATTACTTTTTTCCTCATGAACGCGTAGAGCTATCAAGTTGAAAATCATATCAAATACTTAGATCTAATTGCCTTTAACCCGTGAAAAAAAAAAAAAAGTCAACGCAAAAACGCAAAACGCAAAAGTACAACCATTGATACCGCATATTTTGAAACTCGCAACTACACGCACGGGAATTAAAACCTAAAGACCACTTCCCGTTGACATATAATCTCGAAATTTGGTAAGAAGCAATAGCTTACAGCACAGGTAACAGAAAAATTCCGAAAAGCTTAAAATTTTAAGTAGTTTTTGCAGGTTTGTACGGAACCCTCGGTGCGCGAGTCCGACTCGCACTTGGCCGGTTTTTTTTTGCTCAATATTAAAAACGGTAACAGGTAGACGCTTAAAATTTTAACAGGATATTTTAATATTACCTTTCATAATAAAATAAATATTTAACGTAATTTTTAAGCAATTTTTACTCGATCTTAATAAACAGGTAGAAAATGATAGAACCATGTTTGATGAAATAACGGTACGACTTAGTTAATTTAGTTAATTAGTAGCCCATTAGTTTATTCTGTGATTTTATGTGCTCCTTTCCTTTTTTTTGCAAAGCAAAATGAGCCGACATAAATTTGTTCACGAAAAAAAAATGAAAATAATACCAGGCTATTTAACGGTCCAACTTTGTGTAATTCACAAGAGATGTAATTAAAAAAAGTATTGCGTTTGATCGATTATTTTTGAAGTTGTACGATCAAGTTTTTAACAGTGGCTAATCTTTACGTCACTATAAATAGGTGTTTCATTTTTATGAATAAACCATACAAAAAAAGACACCCAAACAAACCAAAACTAAGTAGCTCACAGATACAAAAAGACGAAATAGGTCGCCGTTGCGCACTAATGGTTCCGTTCATACAGTAATGCTGTAACAAGATGTAACATTTTATGAAATGTTTTGCATTACTAAGGTATTTAGGTCAAAATGTTGGGTATTTATTTTTGAAAGAATGTTTATCACGAAATTTTTGGAGAGGAACACCGTTTTTGTATAAAAACAAACAAAGGATGGACCGCAAAATATTTGAGAGTTCATAACAAATTTTATAAAGATTGATAAGGCTGATCGTATTATAAAATTGTCACTTTTTATCATGTAGCACTTATGCGAATGAGTCATTTAACAAAAAAGAACAAACACTAGAAGTGGAAGTGATAGTTCACTTTTACTTGAGCGTGCCTACATTAAGTTCTGTAAGGTAATTTCCTCAGTGTACCGGTTTCAATACGTAAGTACCATTTATTATAAATACCGAGTGTCGGTATGTAAATGCAGAAAGTAAAGGAAAGATTATTATTGTCTCTTAAACTATTTACATATTTACATTATATTACCAATTCACGTATGTTTTAAATCCTGATCGAAAATATGACATATAGTTTCGAGACATAGAAACACAAAAAAAAATAGAGAAACAGAAAACTTAGATTTGTTACCACAATATAATGATATGTAACAACAATTTTATGATATAGGTCAATTAGAACACACGTAGAACTTATATGACAGCAGCAGCTCTCATGTCTTGTTCTTTTGCTGATATCTGTGTGTGGTATATCAGAAAAAATTTAGAAAATTATATAATTGTCATATTATTTTAGGTTTTTTTTTATTTAACTCATCAACATAACTTTGTTTAAAAGTAAAGACCTTCTCATCGAAGTGTTAACAATTACTTCAAGAAAAGTTCATTTTTAAATTGCGTTTGCTGTTTTCTCCATTAAGAAAAGCAAATCTTTTTACAAGTAAGTAGAACAATTTAAACATCAATTTCTTGAACGCTGAGCATCGATAATCCTTACTGAGTGATTAGATGTGTTCTATATTGACCTAGAATTATTTATTTAAGTTTAATTAGGCTTTAAAAAAGATAAAAACCAAATTAGCCTTAAAATAATAAATAGTGATTTTAAACTTTTGTCAAATGATACTTTTTGTTTTAAAAAAAAATCAGCATTGAAATATTTTATTCATTAGAGATAAACTTTTTATGAGTAAAATTTTTTGTTAAAAAGAGGTTGGTTAACTTCTTAACCAAACTTTAAACTAGATTTCTACCCGCAACTTCGCATGTGTTGGTGATATCGTGTTAATTAGGTAAACAATATTTAATTTGAAACTAACATTTATAAATAAGAAACGAAACCCATTCTTGGGTCAAAAATTAAAAGTGCGGGCCAGCAAAAGTAAACTTATAAAATAATTGCCCGCATCAATTTTATAATTGAATTGTATGACACAATAGTCAACATCGTACTTTACATGTATATTACATGTAATGGAAAAGAAAGAAGATTTCGAACGTAAAGTGTAAAAATAAAGATTTGCATTTGTTAAAAATTTTTGCTCTCTCATTAAGAGATCATAAAGAAAATATAATCTAGGTAACAAAAAACAGTCTAATGCCTATTTAAAAAGGTTTTTATTTACCTATTTATGTAATAAACCAGAAAATGACCATCACAAGTGAACAGAATTCTTGCAAGTGATTCCTTACATACGCCTTAAAATAAATATTTTAAAAATACATTTGGCTAAAATGTATTGCGATATCAGAGCTTCAATGAGTTATAATAACTATAGTACTTTTGGTGCCATAGCAATAATTGATATCGACAAAATTTCTAATAGACCGAAAATTTTTTTTGTTGGTCGTCACTTTTCTAATTTGGCCTCAAAATGGATAGTCCCATTAATATTATATAAAAAACGAAGACCAACCAGCTAAAAGTAAATCGGTCGATAATTTGGCTCAACGATATTTATAAATCATCGATACTTTTATCGAATACTTACATTACTATTTAGTCACTATTTGACGGGTGCATCTTAGAACGTTTTTGAACAAGCCAATCAGAATGTCATACTTCCTCCCTCGCTCTTCAACTTTTGGTGACCCTGATGCAACGTAAATGTACGAACATGCGGAATCTATTAGGGGGTGATCTGTGTGTCTAACACATACCCGAAATTTAAAAGTATAAATTAGGAAGTATTTGATTACCTACCAAGCCCGGCGAAGCTGTCAAGAAAAAAAATGGAGCCGTCACGGGACGCCTGGTAGATGTGAAACATCGACGTTATTTCGTAAAAGTAGTATGCAGAAAAGAACAGATTGTGGTAGGAACTAAAAATGTCAATAAAATAAAATAAAAAATATACGATTTTTTTTCTAGATAACGATGATTTTTTATTAAATAAACATTCATTTTCATATATAGATAGCTTAAATAAACTTAATAATGTAAAAACTATAGTCAACACTTATAGTAATTAATACATACATATAATAAATATATATGGATATACATATATAAATTACATACAATATTATTACTATAATAATATACTTACATAACATACATATTAGTAAATACATTAAATATCAAAGAATGATAACTCAACGTGTATCAGGATTAGATTTTAAGAATTCGTTTACAGACTTTTTGAATAGATAGAGTGTTTTACACTGACGTATTGTAACAGGAAGAGAGTTCCACAGTTTAATGGCTTGCACAGTAAATGAACTATTAAAATATAAGAAAAGTATAATAAATTTTAATATTCCTATCTGAAAATATATATAATAATAATAATACAACATAATACCTACCGGCAGCAGTACAATAGATAGTATATACTTACTACTAAAATATGAATACACTACATACTACAATAACATGAATCGAAAAATAATTATTTTTTATTTTGCGTCTAGGGTGAAATAATTAAAATAAAATGTTATCAACGGAACAACAAATTTCCTTTGACCTTTAGTGGAACGCACCCATAGACAAACGACTGACAATTTACGGTAACTAAAATGACATTGACATAATGACATTTGCGTTGAAAAACTGTCATTACTGAAAATTATACAGTGTATACAATAATTAAAACTAGAAATAATGAAAAATAATGAAAAAATGAAAAAATAAATAAATGGATGGATTTAGACAGTTACATTACAATGTAAATTACTTTTTGGCAAGTAAACGCCGACTTTGCTTAGGCAATGGTTTAATCTTGCCTGGAATCTTGTCAGCGGTGCCTCGGTTGGGTGAAGTCGCAGGCTGCACATCGGGGATGGCTTCCAATTCTGCGACAGAGAGAACACGATGCCGAGAGCCTGCAGTGTCCAACACGAAAATCGCTCCATCCCTAGTCCAGCAGCTGGACAGGCCAAACTTTTTACGAGCCGCCATGAACGCGTCGTGTCGCGTCTTTGTCAGGAACTCCGACAGCGTGATCCCAGAACCCTTGAGCTTCGTCTTGCTGGCCCAAGCCTTGTCTCGGAGCTGAACATCACGAAACTCAACCAGGATTGGGCGTGGCTTGCCTGGAACTATAGTTCTTCCCATTCGATGACACCGAGTCAATCCAGCCTTATTGATGTTCCCTAATTGGACCCGTTCAGTGAGAACATTGACTGTTGCAACATGAACATCCTTCTCGGTCTCAGGAACTCCATGAAGCAAGAGGATGCTGCGCCGGTTGTGCATTTCGAGACGATCACAGTCTCGAGCAATCAATTGCACTTGCTGCTGTAGCGACTTCACAGATGCAAGGAGGAATGTTTGAAAGGTGGTGAAGCGGGTTTCAAGTGAAGTTGTAGAACTACTTACTGAAACCTTTTGAAGTTCCTGCTGGAAATCTGCCATTTGTGAGTGGAACATTTGAACCATGTCTTCGATGGATTGTACAACTGAGTCCATTGTTATGTGTAGTGATGTAGTGATAATTAGAAATAAAAGTAAGTGCTGCGGGCAGGTACAGTTATTAACCAATTATGTTGATCATAAATTAAACAATATTTATCAATAAATTGATTAAAATGTATAGAGCACTTTATTTCTGTGTTGGTTTTTCAACTCCTACCCGAAAAAAGTTAAAATATATATATGTGTGTTAAAATAAGCTTAATTAAAAAAGTTAAAATATATATATGTGTGTTAAAATAAGCTTAATTAAAAATTGGTAGATTCAGGTACTATTAGATTAATAAAATCTTACATCACATTAATAGTATGTCTTGTGTTTAATTGACCTTGGTGATGTCCAGTTTCAATAATAATATCTTGTGACCCCTGTGATGATTGTTGGGTTCTAAAACATTTATAAAAAAAAATTTTAAGTTAATATTAAGTTTTTAAAATATTAAGTTAAATATTAAGTTATTAAAATATGCAGAAAAAATTTTTAAATGGCTTCAATATATTAGTGAACTCAAGAATCTTAGCTAGTTATTTCAATATACTACTAAAAGATCGTAAATTATAAATATAAATAATGAATGTTTCACTATAAACTCCATTATGATTAGAAAAATTAATTAATTTTTTAAAGTTTAAATTAATAACAAATAAGAAAAAGATTCGTGTGCTGCACGCCATCAGCTGATTTTAAAATAAAGTTCTGTCAGTCTTAATAAATTTATTCTCTAAGCAATTGTTTTAATGCATTAATTTCAATAAGAATGAAATTAAAATTAATAATTAATTTAAAAACATGATATGCAATGAAATTTATGTGAATTTTAATCTACCTAGAGAGTAGATTTTACATTTACTGGCGCTCAATACACACCAAATATACGCGTGCTAAATGCACAGATAAATGCATACTTTAATTATAAAAATATAATTTACTTACTGATGACTTGATAATGTGTCATAGTGTGATTTTGCTTTCTTTGCAGGAGGCTGATCACTTCCACTCTCTAAATTATCACGGTCAGACATTTTTTATTATCAGAATATCAGAACAGAAAAATGATTTATTTACCAGAAAAACACAGGTTATGAGTACTGTAATAAACAGAGTATACACTATAGGTATCCGAGCTCAGTGGAGCGAAAGAGATGGCTTAACGCCGGATCGAGTGAGAGAGAAACGCACAGTCGATTGCGCGTGGCGACGCGTCGCCACATGAGTAAAGAAACTGAACAGAGACAAAGCTTCTAAAGAGCTAGCAAAATTTATACCTATTTTGGTAGGGTTGGCACAATTGAATAAATTAAAAATATAAATGTACTTTTTTTTCAATTTTTTTATTAAAATAGGTTTTTTTTTTACAAATTACATACTCTAAATATTTTTTTTTTATTACTTTTGGTTTTTAATAATTTGTTGTGTCTTTTAATCGAATGATAAATTCTAAATCTAATAGGGCAGGTGACCCGGTTGTGGCCACCGACCCCTTTGTGGCCATTCGGGGTTTCAAATAATTATAACTAAGGCAAAAACAAATTTATCAATCTATGGTTTATATTATTTAGAATATTGAATATTGGTAGCACTGATACCCTTGATAGCTCTGATGTGTCAAACTTGACTTCGATGCAACAAGCCATTCTTATTAGGTGAGCGCGAAATTGTTAAGATCTTAGTAAAAAGGCTAAGGCGAGCGGGTGACTAATAGATTTTTATTTTTTAAGTCTTTGACTATTTTATGGATTTTTATGTTAATACTACTTGAAGAATATACTGTCTAAGTAGAACTAAAGTTATTTTGTCGCCATATGTTTATGAAGCGAGGTTTTGAGCAGGTGGCCACTAATGGAGTCAAAATCATGTATTTCTCCATCTTTGGCCACGTGGCTGGCCAAAAGTGGTGTACATAGATACCCCACTTCTGGCCATTTATATTTTATCGAGGTTTTTTTACTTGGCTTTACGTACCAACGTAAGTGTTTCGATACGTATTTTTTATTTTCAGAGTTACAATAAAATGCCTCAACCAAAATCAAATAGTGACAAAAAAGAAGCCGTGAAAAAAAAAAAACCAGTAGGTACTTACACATAAAATAACTTTAGCGTTGAACGCAATTTAGAATGGGATGCCCGTTTCCACTGTTAATAGAGATTTTAATGTACCTCGAACGACTTTGCGACATAAAATTTTTGGAAAAGCATATAAAACTCTTGAACATGTAGGACCCCAGGCAGTTCTTGGAGTGCGCGTGGGATACCTCTTCGTGCGGCCGTCCTCTTTCCTGCTCTCTGGAATACTTGTGTTCCACAGGGAAGGAATGGGGTTCGGCCCGGTGCACCCTGTGCGTCCCACAACCGTGTTCCTATTAGGGTTCATTGTTGCGGGATGGCGAAATCCCACACCGGGGCTGGTCGTGAAGCAGTCCGGCCCACGAGAGGGGGACTGCTGCAGCTGGGCGTAAGCCCAGCGTGTTGATGAGCCCGGAGGGGCGTGTGGCGTGTCGGTGACTCCAGCCGGTGAGGTCCCGGGTCGGCGGCGACGGCAAAAGACCCTGGGGTGGTTCCCAGGCTGCCGACACAGGGCTAGATCGGTGGCTAACCAAGGGAACGTGAGGGGGCAGGCGCGCCGCGATTTGTCCCCTCCAAGCTTGAGGGGGCTGCCTCGGTGGCCTGCCGTCGGCGGGTTCGCAGCGAGGGCCTTAACAGGACTATTCTCGTGTCCCCGCCACTATACGACGGCCAGAAGGACAACTCCAGGTTTTTAGTCGGTGCGAGTCCGACTAACCCGTCTCCTTTCCCTGGAGGGGCGGGTATGCGTAGGCATTTTCCTGATCAACAAAAAAAAAAGAAAAAAAGGCAGTTCTTGGAAATGAAATAGAGAATGAACTTGTCGTATGGATCAAAGACTGCGCTCGTGCTGGGTTTTCTAATAATAAAGTATCTGTCAAAAAAATTGTAGTAAAGGGCCAAATTACCACTCTTTTTTAAAATAATAGACCTTCAGGATCGTGATTTGACGGATTTACGGCAAGATATCCTGATTTGAGGCAAAAAATGTGCAATTTAATTAATTAATTTTGATTACTTTGAATTCATCTGATTTTATTTTTTGATGGCCAGAACTGGCACACGACCATGGCCAGAAATGGCGTCAATCTGGCCAAAAATGGCACATACTGCCTTTATTTTTTTATTTTTAAAGTATTATTTTTCTATTGAATGTTCTTTAAAAAAAGGGTTTTCTTAGGCAAGGTTAATATATGTTTAATGACTTTTTGCAAGAAATATGTTCGTAATAACAAAAACCATAAATTAAGAAAGCCTCAAAGTCGGGAAAATCCTTAAAGTGGCCAAAACCGGGTCACTTGCCCTATAAAGTTTTTTCAAATAAACCAATGGGAAACACTCACATGGCATATGAAATGTACAATCTTGCAAACGTGCTAATATTTCATTACCAATATTAACATTTTTAATATGAAGATCAAAATATTCGCGAAATTTTTGCTCAAGCAATTCAACAAATTCAATAAAATTGTCAGGAGGTATTATCAAAAAACCTGATTTCACACTACCTTCATTAAAGTCCTTATAATGGCAAAAAAAAAGAATCTTTTCCTATATTTTTAAATACTTTTTAAAAACTAAAACAAAAGTATTACTACGTATTATGTGAGAAACTCGAAAACAAAAACAAAACACGCACAACGTTCGAGCGTCGCGTCACGCCTGCACGCCCTGAGATTGACCACTGGCTGATCTAGTTTGAAGCGTTTTCGGCTCATACGTGACAAGCGGCCAGTGGTCACGCACACACACGCGTTGCACTTGTAGTGATGTACCTGTCACAGCGCATTCGTATGTAGCTTTGTCTCTGTTCAGTTTCTTTACTCATGTGGCGTCGCCACGCCAGAAATCGGTCTCACGTGCGCCTATAGATGTTTCACATCAAAAAATTACTATTTACTTTTATACCTTGTTCATTTAACAACAAAACACCTTACTTAGCAATAACCTAATTACTTAGATTTGTAGACTTTGCGTTGTACTTACGATATAAAGAATTATAATTTAGTGTTCAACAAGCATTCGGTGAATACACTCGCTTAAATCGGTTTTAATCGTTTTATTCTATAGCACTCACTTGGTACGGTACCAGACCGTACATACCTCCAAGCTCCAACAACGCTAGCAACAACGAACGCCCGCTGAAGATGCAATGGTGAAAACATAGAAAATCAAACTTCATGAATAAGAAGTATTATCATTGGAATCTTATGTCTTTCGGCAATTTAACCTAACCCTAAAGAAGCTGTATTTACTTAAATAAATTCTTGGTATGCAGATTTAAGATTAATTCAAAAAAGTTTATTTAATTCACACTGCACTCATAGGTACAACTTGGCACGAGCTGTTTATTTCTGAAAATGATACAATAGTAAAGCTTATGGTACAAAATGTATGATTATATTAAGAGCTCTTAGAATACTCATACTTTGCAAACTAGGTATATAGGTAATAGATAAAACAGGCCGTAACTACAGTATTCGCTTTTTTTAATATTTTTTCAGTTACAATTCAAAATTATCATTGAATGCAAAATGGTTAACTTTGGAAACTTGAAGATTGAAAACCGCAGCAATAGAAAATGATTAAAATATCTCTTCTGACATTATGGTAGTAATTTAAAGTTATTTAACATAATGTTCGGAAAACTGCAGTTGATTAATGGTATAAAGATAAAATACCAATCTCTCTACAATTGAATAGATTCTCTTATCTTGAGATTATGTTGTCAGCCTACGTACAAATGACAACAAAAGTCTTTCATTCAATTATTGTGCTCCATCTTAAATGCTTTGTAATAATTGTTAATTTTTTCAACGGTTTTCAAAACCATCAAATATGTATATTTTCATCTCTCTAAATTGTAATCTTTTATACAAATTACGTTTTAATAAAATAATCATTGAACAATGTTTTGATTTGAACTTTATTTAAAACTTAAAAGTAGGCAACGAACACTTTCCATTGTCAAACAGTAGTGGTAATGTTTACAAACTACGATAACAATCGGCCGTAAAAAAACATACTTATTAATAGCTATCATTAATATCTATTAACAACTTTAATATAGTAAGGATTTTTAGAGCGCAGAACTATATCTGCATAAAATATTATTTCCTCTGGCCGCGTAACAGGTTCAAGTTTAAATCTACGCAAGATTCCAGATATCAGCGTCTTCATTTCCATCATGGCGAATTTTTGTCCTGAAAGTGATAACTAAAATAAATAATGCTCATATCGAAAGATACTACTGCGTTATTTTTCAACAAAAATGGATCTGCTATTTTATAATTACAAATGATTTTACCGATGCAGTTCCTGGGCCCTGCGCTGAAGGGTATATATGAGTAGCTGTGCCTACTGATGCTGTTCTCAGGTAGGAACCGCTCAGGGATGAACCGCTCGGGCTCCGGGTACAAGTCTGCGCGACGGTGGATGTCGTAGATATTGATTTCGCAAATCGTTCCTGCTGGAATTATGTAACCATCTGCAAAAAACATAATCATTTACGTACATGTTTTAGTATTTAGGTTAAATTGTTTTCTAAAAATTACCGAGCTCCACTTCTTCTGTACTATGCCTGGCTATAAGTGGTACACTTGGATATAGTCTGAGCGATTCTTTGATGCAGCATTCCAAATATTTCATTGCATTAAGATCACCAATGGTGGGGTCTCGATCATCGTTACCAAATATATTCTGCACCTCTTCGTAGATTCGGTTCTAAAATCATATTTTACTAAACATTTTTTATCTTCTTTTTATAGATATAGGAATATCTAACTATAGTTTTGTTGTTTGGTTACCTGAGCTTCTTCTTCATTAGCTATGCGCATTAAAAAAAAACTTAGAGCCATCGCTGTTGTGTCATGTCCCTAGAAATGTACAAATATTTTTCAATCAATTCTTTTTATTCTCAATTTTTTTTAGTTTACATGGAAATATCTATAAACTGTTATACCTCAAACATGAATGTGTCTACTTCCTCTCTTATACCCAAATGATCAATCTGGCCCTTATTTTCATTTTCTAAAAGTAAGTCCAACATTGCCATTCGTTTTTTACCGTAAACATTGTCATCAGTGTGATTATTGTCGTAACCGAATTTATTTCTGTAAATCCTTCTTTTCTGGATAACGTCCTCGCTAAAGTTATGAAGTTTTGTAATAGCTTCATCTCGTTTAATTCGGTTTGGTGTAAAAAAGTTAACCCAATCGAAGTGTTGATAAACTCTAGAAATTCTGTGCACTAAGGTCTCACCAAATACGTGAATCGCATTTAAGTAGTCTTTTATTGGTTTTTCAACTGCTTTTTGGATGCACGTGCCCATAGCAGTCTCTGAAACAATGCAATCAATGTTAATGCGTCTTTTGAAGGCAGTTAGTTTATTTATGTCAACTTTAAATATACACTTTTATTTTTAAATATTATTCATTATCAATGGTCCCTACCACACATCACGTTCAGGGTTGTTTGTGTAACAAAAGGCACTGGATCAGTCCGATCTTTCCCGACCTCTTGCTGCAGTTTAGCCACGGTTGAGTTGGTTTGTTCCACGAACGTCTTCATAAACTGTTTTAGGATATCAAAATGGAATGCTGGCGTCAGCAACTTTCTCCTATGATGCCATTTTTTCCCTTATAACAAAAATAAGAATATCGTAAGTATTAAATCTAAATGGACTAAACTTTTGAATTTATTTTTGGTAATACATAATATATAATAATACATACCATTGCTTACCAATAAACCTTCACAGAGCCATGGCCGAATAAAGTTGTACGGAGTACGCTTTTCGTTAAATTTCGTTGTCGATAAAATTTTCTAAAAAATATATGAAACAATGTAGAAACAGAAGACTTTACAAATACACATTAAGCTTTACAAATATTTCCTTTAGATACCCTTTAAATACACCTAATGCAATAAAAAGGAACTATTCATATTTTTAAGAATAAATGCATAAAGCATGCAGAATAAATTTGAAATGAAAATTATTGAATTATTTCAATGATTAAGCAGTCGTAGTAAAACATCCTTGAAAATATACTTTTCTATAAACAGTTTTAGTTATTAGAAATGTGAGAAATTTAGATTTGTTTTTTCGGTTTCTTTTTACGTAAGTGCTAACTGTCAAAGTAATTGGACGTTGAAATAAATATTTTGATTATTAAGTAAGGTAGAATACCCAAATATGGAAGTTATAAGGATTGTTTTTTCGTTTTTGTTCTATAATTTATACGTTTTAGTTTACACGTTTCTGGGGATTTGCACGTTAATAAGTGGTGTCTTTAAGAATAAGTTTTCGATTCTTAAAATAAGATTATTACTAGGTTCATCAAAATAATCTTAATTAAATATACCCTCTGTCAAACTCCAATTATGGCCTATATTGACAATTGGGCAGACGCTTCATTTGCTGCTCGTTTAAAAACTAAAATAAACAATTTGAAACATTTTACCTACTAGTATTCAAGAACAAGATGAAAAAAAAAAATTCAAAAATACACTGATTGAACGTAACTTCATAATTGGGTCCAAGCATATAACCAGATCCAATTATAGATTTTGAAAAAAATTACGTGTAAAATTCCATTGGGATTTTATGTTGGACCGTTTTATTAAACTTTTGTTATCAATGGTTCCACCCATAATTACAATAAAAAACAACACAGTTGTTCATGTCATTTAAAAAGCTTATGAATGTACCTATTTGCGGCGCGATCCTCGTAAGAAATTCTAAATTTTTCAAATGAAAATACCTACGCCTGGAAAAAGGGTTTATTGTCGAAAACTAAATTGAATACTAGCATGACTGATTACAGTTGCTATTTCAATAAAATAATTTACCAGGCTATTTATTTTGAAGAAATGTCGATGAAAAACCATAATTGGTCCAGCGTCGTAATTGGTGCCGTTACCTTATGTAATTTAAACAAGCAAAATAATGGAAATAACTTTTAGGTATTAGCTATAAGGTTAATATTTATCTGACAGTTTTTGAGTTTCATCACACTTATTCAAATTTTTCTTACCTATATAATATGAAATTTTAAAATATTTTTGTAAATATTTTAAAAGGTTTTAATATACATTGATTTAGATATGTAAACAACACAAGTAAATATTTACAAAAAGTGATGCACTTTCAATCAAAATTTAAAAATAAATAAAGTGATGACTTAATATCAACAATTATTTTTAAAAGTCTATACTTATTTTCAAAAGCATTTATCTTTAATCACAAGCTTTTTAGTCACAATTGCTAAACGACTTCGTTATTTGGGGGTGCCTTTAATGATGGATCTATTCTTATCACAAAAACGGAA
The DNA here is from genome assembly GCA_916618145.1 of Emmelina monodactyla. Taxonomy (NCBI): domain Eukaryota; kingdom Metazoa; phylum Arthropoda; class Insecta; order Lepidoptera; family Pterophoridae; genus Emmelina; species Emmelina monodactyla. The sequence continues at coordinate 4,777,999 of OU745300.1, forward strand.
CCCAATTGGTCACAGTATAAGGTTGCACCTCACAACCTGTAACAACAACCTATGGAGTGCCACAGGGTTCCAGTTTGAGGCCCTTGCTATTTTAGATACTTATCAAAGACCTTGATCGAATCTTGGCTATACCTAATTTTAAAGTTTTGGCAACATTTTGAATACATGATCAGTTGAGGAAATAGACTTCTAGTTAATTAGTCATTGATCAAAAGAATAAACAAAAACAAGAATTGTAATGTATAGTAAGTATTTGTTTAACACTTTAATTAGCGCAGTGTGGTCGCCACATTATTTATATTATAACAAGTTCTTCGACGCTTAAAGTGACCTAATTACCGACTATTTATATTTTTCACCTTACAATATACAGGCAACTTAGTCTAAATAGGAGCACAATTGGGCTCTTATCCACTATTGTCTTCGTGCTAAATAATTTTTACCGCGGAAAAGTGCTTATCCCCACAGGTAAAATATTTTTGCTGCGACTAAAATTGCGTGGCGGAAAGCTACCATATTATATGAGTACTTAATATTAAAGTTGTTGCCCACCTTAATATGTCTGGCTGACCATGCAAACTACATTCCGTTTTCAAATTATCATATTAAACTTTTAAGTTGTAAATAAGGAAGCTAGACCCTATTAAATATTGCTATAGAAAACTGTTATAGAAATTACAGTAAGAAAAAAAACGCAACGCATAGTTTTGGGATATTGACCTTATTGAAACCTATAAAATGAGGTATAAAATAAAATTGTTGTTAACCTCTGCAGCATCTGGGTGATAAATCATTGCAACTCTGATATGTAATGACCACACTCTAACTACATTGCCGTAAGATGACCACTGTCTTAGTAGTTGAAAGAGCCGCTCTGAAATAAATATCAATGTTTGTTATACATAAAAAATACACGTCTGCTACTAATAACAATAAGACAAAACATTTTAATAATGCTAAAACAATTATTGAGTTAAAAATCCAGTGAAACAAACCCATTTTATTAAATCAATTAGTACCTAACCAGTTTGTTTCATAAACTCCCTATGCCTAGAACCGTCAAGATGGCAATAGTAATGTAATCAAAAAAATAATGAAACACAATTTACCGTTGGAAAGTGCTATATCTAAAGCGTTTCCAATCACTGGGTATGCTGGTGGTCCGGGCAGCTTTTTAAGTTTTCGAATGCTTCCACCAAACTGACAATGTAACGCATAACAAAGGAAAGCTACTACACCAAACGCACACAGTAATTCCCAAATCATGGTTGTTTTAAAGTTGCACAAATACTACACCACTGACAACTTTCATCAACGCAACTGACATAAAATGATACTGTACGCATTTTAACCATCCCTCGATATAAATATTTATACATTCATTGTTGAAGTAACAAACCTTGAAGCAATAAAAATTGATAATTTTAACTTCAATACCTATCCTAAAGAAGTTTGCTTTCAAAGTTCACAAAAAAACTTTTTTTACAATTATTCGGTATTTATAATTATAGGCTTCATACTATCATATAAATATTTTTGTTTCTGTATATGATGTTGAAACTGTTGATGAGGATGGCTGATTCTTGAGCCTCTTTCTTTACACAATTAATCAGTTTTTCTTCCTACCTACTTATATTAATTACAATTTTAACAGTTTAAGTTTCTACTGCAATATGTGTCGACAGGGTATTTATCACCTGAAATTTTATAGATTTTTACTTCATATAAAAAAACTTGGATTTTTGATACACTACATAACGGCAAACCAGCCATTGGTCCACATGTAGTAGGTAACTAGCTAATATCGCCCCTAGACTTGACCAGCAATAAGATACGTAGACATTTAAGTTACTAAAAAAATCATTTTAATACGAAATCGTTGGAAAAACAAACACATATCAATGAAAAATTATAACTCAACATCACTATGGACTGTACAGTGAAGTATTTTTATTAAAATGTAGCATTATGTCACTCTTCACTCGGTGAAAAAAGAATAAAGGTAGCCTATGCCACAACGTCACTAATCGTCTAAATAGTTTAAGAGCTAATAATAATAATAGTATACCTAGGCTAAATCATATAGCCTATATGGGGTGCGCGTGGAATACCTCCTCGTGCGGTTGTCCTCTTTCCTGCTCTCTGGAATACTTGTGTTCCACGGGGCAGGGAAGGGGTTCGGGCCGGTGCACCTTGGGCGTTCCGCAATCCCACACAGGGGCTGGCAGACCAGTCCAAAAGAGGGGGGCTGCTCCAGCTGGGCGCAAGCCCAGCGTGCTGATGCGCCCGGAGAGGAAGTTCTGGCCGGGCCAGGCCCGGTCAGTTGTACCCCATTAGGGGAGGTTCCAGCAGGGCCTTTGGCCCCGTTCTGTCGAGCGCCCAGGGGGGTAATCGTGGAGGGTCGGACGGTACGGTGCGATAGCCGCGGCATCCGATCCTTCGCGATTTGGATTGGAGGTGGGTTGAGGAAGGATGGTAGGGAAACCAAAACGGTTATAGTGATACCCGTTTTTATATATGCATATTTGATACTTAGTTTTATTTTAAGTAAAAATAGTTTTTTTTACAACGATACAAAATACATAAATATCCTTTCGATATGAGTTTAAGGTCTAGGTTTAAGGCCCAAGTCCATCGAGGGCATTGGTCCTCTTTATCATTATGTCGGAATGCTTATAAATTACACATGTTATCATTTATTTGCACTAAGGAAGTCATATTATTATATTCTCATTAAAATAAAACAAAGTCAAAAATATAGGCATAGTCATGATTTGCATTTCTTAATTTCATTTTTATGGTAGATTTAGTTTCAGATATCAGCTTTAGGTACATCGGGGTGCGAGCAAGAATTGACTAGACATTAATTTAATCATTTTGGAGTTTCCCGCTTAGCTATAAATAGCTATAACATTTAGTGTTTTTTTTATTTGTTTGCAAGTCTGCTTTGTTACCGAAGTTAAAATTAAATTAAATGATTCTTTAATTGCAATATTACAAATTAAATATATCAGAGCAGTAAATGCTCCTATTACCGCCAGTTTAAGCTGTCTTAGGAATAACTTTAAGTAAATAAATAGATACTGATAGGTTAGTTAAGGTGTTTTAATTTAATATCATTCTTTATAAAGTATTCTGTAAGATTCGATACTTCAATTTAGTATTTTATTACACAGTAATTATTAAATAATTGTTTAATCCGAAAGAGCAATCGAGTCTATTACCGACCTAAAGCTGTGGTTTGATTCTTTTACCGTTTTTTTTCTGATTCTATTACCGACCCCTAAAAATTGCCCCTTCATCTAAACGAAAAATAAAAATAATGCAGTAAAAAGTATATTAAGACATTATTACAGTTTTGAAATCAACATCTTAATATTGCAATCCTACTAATATTATAAACGTGAAAGTTTGTGAGTATGTATGGATGTGTGGATGTATGTGAGTATGTGAGGAGGTTACTTTTTCGCGTAAAAACTATTGGACGGGATGAAACTTCCCAGTAATATAGTTTATACATTAGAATAACACATAGGGTACTTTTTACCGCGGGAAAACTTGTCATTCCCACAGGAAACCGACTTCCGCGAACGAAAACCTGTTTTTCTTTGGGACATAAAAAGAATCCCGTCTTATCGAAATAAAAAATCGGCTTGTAGGCTAATTCAATTCGCCTTGAAAAGGTAGGATGCCTAGACATAGCCTTAAGATACCATCCTCTCCCTGGAACACCATCTTTGAAAGGATAAGAGCGCTCTAAGTTTTCCCCCTGATTTTGCAACTGTTTCTAACAGTTGGTCTTTTGTTACAGGAAAACCTCACTTTCCGACATAGAAAATCCAGTCCACAAGTCTTTTTTCTTCGTTCTTCGTTGAACAATATTGTTTTCCATAATTTTCATTTGTATATTTATTATTTGTCTTGTCACGATAGTTTTTCTCAGTATGCCATAGGTCTTCAAGCTTCGTATATCTTTCTTCCTTTATTTACAGCTAGCAGCGCAGCTTCTAGTTGAGCAGAGGTTTACTGCTTGCGCCTATGCGGTTACATGTTTCTATAAAAATGGTTCTTGTTATTTCGTTTCAGCTGTGAATCGGTGATAGAATCAAATATGAAAATTACCAGTGACTTTTAATAAAGCCACGGATCGTTAATAGAGTCAAGTTATGAAATTTGGATCCTATTACCGACCTTAATTAAGATATGATTTTATGCCATAAAAGCCAATAAAAATGTTTAAATTCAATGTAATTTCGAAAACGAATATGTGTATTATAGTTGTTATGTGATAGCAAGCAGATAAATCAACTTAAAGTTTGTTATTAACCTTAAGTAGTATTTCTGTGTGCTTACGAGGCTGGAGACGCGACACTGTGGAAAGTGCGTCGGTGTCGAGCGGCACTCATTCAATGACAAATTATTGCTAACACTGGCTATTTAGACAAGACAAATTTGCTCTGTTTGTTGACCCCAAAAACTTCCTACCAAATTTTACAGTTTAAATTTTTATGGAATCTATATTAAGGGCCGGTTTTTCAATAGTCAGATAAATTCTATCTGACAGAAAATCAGTATGTTTTTGTTGCACGTCGAACATTAATACTTGACATATGTATGAAGTGACAATGAAAACATACCTTGTATCAGTCAGTTAGCATTTATCAGACTATTGAAAAATCAGCCCTTAGTCTAATATGAATGATTGAAAAAATAGGTCGGTAATAGAGTAAATATTTTAGTAGGTCGTTAATAGGAGCATTTACGTTATGTTATTAAAAATAAAATGAAAAAGAATATATTATATGTAAATAAAACTGTGACATACACTCAAGTCTCGCTAGCCATAGAAAAAACATAAATAGTGTCATCCTCGAAGCACGCCCTCACTTTTTGCATGCCAATTATATATAAATATATAGTATCTAAATTAATACACATTGTCGGCTAGACATTTATTATTTTAATTAGTTAATTTACGTTTTTAATAAAGTTACTTTAATGGCCGCTCTACCTCAAAGCTGTTCTGGTTCAGGTTGTTACTAGTTTTTATCAGTTAGAAAAACATAATGCCAGACATAATAACACAAAATAAAACATTATGCCAGCTGCATTGCTATTTTTACAAATACCTCAGAAAATTTGAATGCATTTAATGGACATTTTATTGAAATTATCTAAAGTAACAAGAAGGTATTCTATATTTTTTGCTTAAAGTTCAATAAAGTTTAACGTAGTTTTTCATTTCCTTTATTCTTTTAGGTTTTGTAAATAAAACAATTTGTTAATAGGTATTTATAAAATATATAAAGTTAATAATTTTATTCAATTAATTAACAATTCAAATTAAGGACGTCTTCTACAGCTCTCCGCTTTCAACCATTTCTTTAAGTTGGAACTTCTTTATTTTTCCAGATAATGTTTTCGGGAATTCGTCAATAGTTTTGATGATTCTTGGCACTTTGAATTTGGCTATCTGTCCGGAACAGTGTTTGGTTAGGTCGTTGTAAGTGACGGTGGCGCCATCTCTTATTCGCAAGACTGCACACAACTCCTCGCCAAGTCTCTCATCGGCTACTCCAATTACCTGCCGAAACATATACCTATGTAACATTTCGTATATTATATAGAGTACGAATATTATTTTCTGCTTAAAAATACCTATTAGGCAGTGATATTTATGTAAAATATTAATGCTTTTCCAAATCTAACATTTCAATGATATGCGTATGTATATTCGCAAAAAACTTCTGTGAATGCTTCTACAGTAACAGAAGTTTATGGAAAAAACCAACAAAACTGTTTAATCAATGTAAACAAAAGGTTATTTTATTAGTGGTAGATATAACAACAAACACCTCATTTTAATTTCATACACTACCTGAACGTTTAAATTGCGTAGAGAATCTAAACTATACACATTGTCGGTTAGACATTTATTATTTTAATTAGTTAATTTACGTTTTTTAATAAAGTAACTTTAATGGACGCTCTCCCTCAACGCTGTTTTTATCAGTGTTAATATTAATAACTTATGGTAGGTACCTACCTACATTTTTTTTTTAAATGTATTGAATATTTTGCTTTATTTACTTCCTTGTTATAATAATCACAAACAAATTTAAGTAAACATTATAAGTTTAAAATTTAAGTGAATATTACAACAAAGGGCTTTCTATTTACACAAAAAAAACGCTTTAGACATACCGATAGTAGATTTAGTTTATGAATTCTTATGATATACTGCTCTAATTGCGTGATAAATGAAGATGATATTTAAAAAAAATCGAAATCATTATCTTTAGAATCTTAAATGTTTCTTTTGTAAACTAACAACCGGTCTCAATAACCTATCTGTGTATAGGCTTGTTAATTCGCTATCATAGATAGCTGTCTCCACACTTTTGCGTTGCAATAAACTTAGACATACAGGGTGTCCCATAATCGAAACGTCGCAGTGACACTGGAGGTAGGTCAGCCTAAGGGGTACCAAACCAGCCTAACATGACCTCAGTAAAAGTTCCATGGTTTTCGAGATATTCCCCAATTTCGAGTTTTTTGATATTTTCACGGTAAGTAACATGCTAGAGATTTTACTTTTAGTTTTTGCATTTGACACTGGAAAAAGAACGATTCCATTCGATTCCCAGTTGCGTAATGCTTTCTTTTTCCAGTGTCTATAACTTAAAAATTGTTACATGCTAGTTGATATAAAATAGCAGAAACAATTAAATCAAACGTCATGTCACTGAAAAAAAACTCTAGTAGTTGTTTAGGTATGATTAACGAATTGCAAATTGTTAGTGTTAAACAGATCAAAACATAATTAATTTAATCGTATCATACTTACTTGACTATCAATGATGTCTGGGTGGTTATTCAAAATGTCTTCTATCTCTTTCGGCGCGATGTTCTCTCCTCCTCTAACAATGATATCTTTTAACCTGCCTACAATTCTTCCATAGCCATCTTCAGTCAACACGAACTTGTCCCTGTAAAAAACACGCCTCCATTTATTAAACACTTCAAGATTCCAATGTTTTAAATCACACAAAATTGTGTTTGAATTAATAGGTAATTATTTACAAACTATAAAAGAATTCCAGACATAAAAAAACTAGTTTAGTAGATATTGTTACAAACGCTGTGGAATGGTAAGATTTTTGGATAAAGAATTATTTATTAACACTAATACCATCTACAAAAATGTTGCCATATCACCGACAAAACAGCAAATACGTATACCTATGTTTAAAATTATATTTTGTGATAACCATATCTACTAAGTAGGCCATTTTACCAACTTACTAATCTTAGTTTCGACACAGTTAGGTAATAAGTAAGTACCTAGTTTTAATACTAGCACTTCCCATCATTGGTCGTTTATTTAAATCAACATCTTAAAATTTACCAATTACTTCAACATTAACTTGTCCAGTCTTAATGAGTATTCATATTTTATTCTTACCCGGTACTCAGCCACCCATCCGAGCTAAGGGCCTTCCGAGTCTTGTCAGGATCTCCCCAGTACTCCATCATGGTACTGTACCCGCGCACCATCACCTCGCCGGGACTCCCAATAGGCACCACATTACCGAGATCGTCTACCACCTAGAACAAGAATACTCTACTATAGAATTACCACTACCATGGACGAAGATAGAAGTGTCTACGTTTTTACTGATATTTTATTTAGTGCCTTGTGGTGCTTGATACATCATGTGTAGCATGCCTTCAGTTAAGGGTTCGCATAATAATGGTTGTGTAAAGATCTTAAAAAACAGTTTATTTAAATATAGACATCTAAATACTTGTATGCGTTATGCTGTCCCTTAGAAGGAAAAATTAAATAATACCACAGCACATGCATCTCCGAACACAAAAAAATATTGGCAATTACAGCTAGCTTTCATAAGCTTCTCTGGTTGACAACTTTACCTTAACTTCCAGGTGCTCCTGTATGTATCCTACTGTCTCCGCAACTGTGTCTACACTGTCTCCAGCAAACGACTGGAATACGGTGGCTGTAGCTTCTGTCATTCCATAGATACACTGTGAAACATATTATTATGAGCATAAGGAATCATATTTCATTGTTGATTTAGTAATTGTGCCAAAATATTTCATACTTCTACATCTTTGTCGTCATTCAGCCATAAAACGTCCACTGCTGGACAAAGGCCATCATTTACATAATAAACCATTGCTAAGTATACTTAAACTGAGCTTAACATACCTGAACTGATTGTACTTTGAGTTCATTCTGCATATCTCGTATTAGTTGTGGACTGCATGGTGCGCCAGCGGTGAGCAGCATGCGCAGGTCAGAGACCTTTGCTCCGGTCTGACGAACAAGGGACAAGAGGTCTACGTACATGGTTGGCGTGCCTGTGATACCCGTGCATCTGAAATTAATCATTTAGGTAGATATAAACACGCTGAAAAAAGGAGAACCATCAGTAAATGTCCAAGATAAGTGTGGCAACCAACTTTTCAGTGACTAGTGCATGCAGGTTAGCCTTCACGCTGTACGTAGGAGCCGCCAGCACGAGACCCGCCCCGTGCTGCAGCGCACTCAGCGCTGTCACCACCGAGCCTAACGCGTGGAACAGAGGCACCTGAAATCATCATTATCATCATCATTATCATTACACAGTAAAAATCCAAGTCGCTAATTCTATCTGTTTGTATGTTTGTCCGCTATCATCGTAAACCACTAAACCACTTAACACCATCCTTTAGGTATTTTTTTCATTTAAATTTGTAAACAAGGAACATTCAGAAAATTTATTTTAAAGTAAGCCAAAATTCGATGTTTCGTGGACAAGTCGGCCAAAATTACACCATTGCGAAGCGTGGGCGGGTCGCTAGTAAGATATATACCAAATTTGGTACATCATTGTTTTAAGAAACGCTGCGATAGAAGTAGATAATGTTAAATTCGTGTTAAAATCTTTTTTACCTGGATACAAATACGGTGATCACCTTCGTGAAAACCATTACGTTGGCCGCTGTAGAAAGTGTTGTTCACCACACTGAAGTGTGACCCTACTGCTGCTTTTGGATCACCTGAAGGAATAAGAATTTGAAGGTGAAACTATTGTGTGGTTAATGTAGAGGCAAAATATAAAAGTAATAGCGTTAAAATGCAATCAGTTACAATTACAGTGTAAATATGTTTTGAATTGTAAAACCTTAATAATGATTTCTCATATTATAAAAAAAAGCATTTTAACGGGAGGCGGAGCGCCTTCAGAGGCCAGTTGAACCTATCATAGAGACAAAGAAACTTTTAAACGGTATAACTATCTAAAGCAATTTTTCTAACTTACCCGTAGTCCCGGATGTAAAATGAATGATGCTGCCGTCGTCGGGACTGATTTCAGCTGTATACTTAGATATATCATTTGTAGAATAGTCTTTCTTCAATGAGTCAAATGTAAATGTGCCTCTGGAAATCCAAATAAAATACTTTTAACGTCGGACACGTAGGAACTTTAGTATCTTTAGAAACGTCATTTATATTGTATTGTGACTTTAAACGTTTTATATCAAAAAATCTATTATATTTGACTGGTAGGTAACCAAAAAATCTACTGACAGAAATTTTAATGAAATTTTAGGTTCACGATGTTAATTCGCACTTGGCTTTCTTTTATTAAATTTGACAATTAAAGGTAGTCTGCTTTTTTTAGGCATTTTACTTTTTTCCATTGTTTTATTCTCATTTTGTGCTACTTACGCCAACTGTTCCTTTGAGTCCACGATAACCGACTTCAGTTCCGGGAACAGGTCACATTGCAACTCCCCCGGCTTAGAGTTTGGTAACTTCGGTATGAGCTCCGCCAGTGAGCTGTAGTAATCTCTGTTGGCTAATTTATCTGCTACAAATATGCTTTTTAACCCGGTTTTCTTAATACAGAAACTGAGTTCCGACTTTTCGTACATGGGGTTTATTTCTACCTGTTAAACAATCATAACTTATTAAAGTAATATGTTTGATGCCTATACAATATTATATTTTTCCTATTAACATGTATCTACCTATAGCTTTATTATTATATTGATTTTTTTAATTAATAATTTTTATTTATTGAAATTAATACAACAGGCTCTTAAAAATAACACATTTAATTACTATGACTATCATGTAATATGGTATTTGGTTAAAAATTGTTCAACTCACGGTTGAACTGTCCAGATTTAACTTTATTCATTGTTAATGCATGCATGTAAACTTTAGCTTTGCTGTATTAAAATTAACTAATACTAAGCCCCTACATTTTTTTAAGTATCTAAGCGTTAGCCACGCGAAGCGCTATCTCTTGTTTTGATAACGTATCCGTAGATTTTTTTTAAGAATTTAAACATAATCAGGTAATAAATATTCGCTCAGTAAATTAACAAGTAAGTAGGTATGTTTTATCTAGAAGACTTTAATTACAGAAACGTACACCGAATGCACTTACCTACCTATTTTTAACTTAACACTTAACGTACTTTTTGTGAATTACTTTATTTTAGTGCAATTTTGAAATTTTATGTTTTAAAGGTAAATATTTTAATTGCTTATTATATTCAATCTATACTAAAAAGGATAAAATTTGTGAGTGTCAATTTTGGAGGTAATTTCTACACATACTAAACCGATTTTCATAAGTTTTTTACAAACTTAAATTTGGGATAATTTTATTTCCACGTTAGTGAAGCCGCGGGCGGAAGTCTAGTTTACGGATATTTTTGACACTAGTTGAGTTTTTTATAAACAACAGGTTGCTAAATAGTTGAATCCTTAGTAGAGCAGTCAACCCTGAATTTTTCTTTTTTTTTCATTATAGTGTGTTTGGTTTGAGGTAGGTACGAACTAATGATGCGGAAGCAAAACATGATGCAATTATTGATATCTTACAGGAATGAGTCCAACTCGCAGGGCGCCAAGAAGGGCCAAAACTGACGCAACGGTGTTATGTGACCATATCCCTACACGGTCACCCTTCTCCAGTCCTTGAGATCGAAGAGCACATCCCACTGCATCTGCCTGAAATACAAAATATTTAACATGTTTTACATCATCATCAGCACAATAAACAGACACAAGACGTCTAACACTGGATGTAAGCCTCCCTTGAATTCCCGGAGCAATCTGTTGGAGATGGTCTGTATCCAGCGTCTTCCTGCAACCTTTACCAGGTCTTCGAGTCAGTCTACCTAGCAGGAGGACTTTCTACGCTACGATTCCCAGTCATATCATTATCAAACGTTAAGTACATATATGTATTTATAGGCATATTATATCAATGACCTAGAGCGGACATTGACTGAATTGGCAAAAAAAAAGTTTTTAAGTAAATATGATATTTCGGCAGTAATTAAAACATTCCGTAGTTCTTTAAGGAAAAGGCGTAAGGAAGTGACGATTATAAATATTAGGTACCTACATGTAGTTCTTAGATTTACGCGATCACTATTACTTGTAATTAAACTCATTTTTAACGTGTTTACTACCCGTGACCACGGCATTTGCCAAAATGTCGAAACGTAGGATAAATAAAAATAATTCAATAAACGCGTAAAACCCATTAAAATTGAGTTTAATTTCAAGTATTAGGTACCTACATTTTTTATTTAAGTATGGATTACTGTAACAATATTATTTAGAAAATGTTGTCTCCATGTAGCCAAAATATACATTACATTTATTACCTACCTATCTACCGCTTATACAATCGCTTTTGATAATACTTTTGTAGTGATAATGAATGATAAAGAATGATGATTAATATTTTTATTTGTATCTTAAATGTAGTTAAGTAAATGAATATTTTGTATAACTAAAAACAATGTCAGAACTCAGAAGTGGTTAGTTCTATGCCACTAGTCTTAAGGTCCCAAGTTTCTCCAGTTGATTAAATTCTTATCCAATACACACTTTACACACGCCAAGCCAATGATCATTCGCTCTACTTCCCTGCAGGAACTTTTTAGGCGGTTCCCAAAAACAATTGACACCTTTTGAATACCTACTTAAAAAGATGATCATAAAGATGTGTGTGAAATTATTTTTGCGTTTACCTACTGTCAGTTACCTGTTGAAGCATCTGCTGGTAGGTAAGAGTCAGGTCCTCATGCACCGACCTAAGGGCTACTCTGTCTGGGCACTTGTTGACGGATCGCTCCAGGATGTCTCCCACGGTGCAGTACTGCAGTGGCGTGGAGCCGGGCAGGTGCATGTAGCTGCCGTTTGCGATTGTACGCACATGGTTGATTAATCTGTAAGTTGGAGGTAACAATATATAGAATTTAGTTTGGACCTTATCTCAAAATTTATGAAGCTAAGGTTTAGTATGTAATTGCTTAAAAACATATATGTATAACTTGAATTGTTTAGATCAACTTTAAAATCTTTATTCTGCATTAAGCAAAACTCAAAATTTGTTTTCCAAATAAATAGAAAATAATAAAAAAACTGGGTAGTTTATAATATATGTAAAAAAAAAACAAAGTTTACAAAGTAACTTTCAAAGTATAATGCTAAGTACCTACTAACAATATTTTTTTTTTATTGAAATTTATACATACATTTTTAAATTATATATTTTTGCAAAAACAGGTTTTCCATGTTAGTGCTTCTCCTTTTTTTATTACTGCAATTGTTTTTTTTTAAATAAACATCCATATACAAGTTTTTATGGTTCTTTTTACGTTATTAAAAGAAACACTTAAAACCTAACCAAACAACGTTTATGAGGCGTAATAATAACATTCGTTATTTCTAGAAAACTACCTAACTATATTTTTATAATCTGAAGTACGTTTTCTCGACTTAAATAATATCTTAAACTATATGAATAAAATAGTCACATTACCTGTTACTTTTACGAAACTTCAATGAAGGCGTAAGTATTGCACTACTTTTACTCCACATAATATATGGCTGTCTCTATCCAATGAACTATATTGACTGATATTAAGTAGAAATAACTCGCGAGAGCTTGTTATCTACGTTCGACGTCATGTCAAAATAAATATCAACTTTTAGACGATATAATACCGGTTTTGTACATTTGATTGGCGTCTTTTTTTATCTACTAAAGAATGTACTATGCCAAAGATTTATTATGATACATACACAATACATTTGTATAGTGTAAAACCTTAAAGTTACAAATAAATAGGCAGACATGTTGATAAAAAAAGACAGCAAACCAGTAGTTAATTTTACACCAAAACAAAGAGGTATATGATTACAACAATCATGAATTATTAATAATACGCAATACAAGTTTAGTTTTTAAAACTACGTATAAACAAGATTCAAGTATTACATAAAACATTATGTGAAGAGTTTTTGCAAGATATTATCTGCTATTTATATTTTTATCTAACTCGCTCGCTTTGAAGGTCATATAAGGTAGATAAATAAATACTGTCATGCCAAATTGACAATTTTTCTGATAAAGTTTTCACTATTGTAAAAAAAATTTTTTTAATCAATTATGCATTTCTTTTTTTCTAATAAAGAATATATTTATCGATCTTAGGCCGTTTTAAAAAAAATATGAAAAGACAACTAGATGGTAGAGCATAACTATTTGCGCAGTTATTCCTTCATGGCGCAATTAAAGCTGAACCAATAACAGTTGTGTATAATTATTTTTTGTTATTAAGTAGGTTGTACCTATACGTACAAACAACGCGGCCACCAGCTGACTTTTCAAAGTATCTGCTTCTGAAAACCCCAAAGGGCAGATTAACGTTTTTTTCACACCTAAATAAATAATAAAGAAATCTCCAGACGAACACAGCAATTATGTGGCTCTAAAGTAAGCGCAGTAAGTTTGTAAGTAAGCAGTTGTTATACGTATTACATAACGGACTAGGGGAGAACCTAGTTACACCTAGACACGAGCCATATCGCAAAACCATTTCAACGAAATTGGCCCGACCCGAGATCGAACCCGGAACGTCGTCATAATAAAGAAGATGCAAAATAGATGTGCTTGCAAAATATCCTTCCTCATTAATAACGTCAGGTTTGTTTGGGGCTGGTGAAGTAGACGTATTCCTCGGTATCAGATCTGATGGTAGAGCGGTGTAGTGGAATCGAGGTCGACCCCCCCTCCGTCCCGCGCACCGTCCCCCGCGCCCTTCGCCCTCTCCGGAAGTGGCGTGGAGCGCACGCGACTTGGAGGGTCCGTACCATTGAGACAATTCCTACTTCTCCTTTTTATCTAATAAGAATCCTGAACGGGTATGTGGGCGTATTTTTATTTAAAGAAAATGAAAATGTAACGAGTTTTGTGTTCGCGTTTAAAGCGGTGTACTAATATTTTGAAATTAATTATTTAACAGAATATAAGAGTACTTATCAAGTAAACCTAAATAAGTATTTGTTAAAGCTTTTGTTTTGTATGTATGTACCAAACGTACGCAAATTAGTTAAATGCTTAAGTAGGTATAAGCAGTCAAAATTCTAATGTTAAAAAACATCACTATATATTTTATCTGCTCGATTAATAAGTTGTGTTACGTTATGTACGGTCAGTTGCAAAAGTCCATACCGAGTGTAAGGTCTATAACTGCTTGCATACAAACTACACACACATTGACATTCAATGTTACAAATTATGTTCAACCTTAACATAAAAGACTTAAGCCTAAACACATTGACAAAAAATATTAGTCGTATTGCGAGTAAAATTAAAAAACAAGTTGAATATTTTTAGAGACGTCACAATTTGAGGGTAAAACAAAAAATAACCAAAATCATACAATGATTGAATTGTTTGCTAAATGCTTTGTCGTTGTTGGTTCGCTAGCGAGGGTGCCAGTGGTGTGTTTGATAAAGTTGATTTCTAACTTCTATAATATGCAAGCTAATATCTATTAGTATGCAAGACAGAATGTGTATTGTCGAAATGCATAATATATGATGCAATATATCATATTATAACGAGACTAGATTTACTGTAAGTATGAAAAAAGTGTGTTTTTATACATTATTTTGCTTTGATTGGGTATCATTATAATAAATTTAGCGTGTGTTACATAATTATCTATTTTAATATGTGGTTTGTTATAGTTATCCCTATTTTGTTTTTGTTTCAGTAGATAACGGTAAAACGGTGGGTTTGCAATAGTTCAAAACACCGACATAAGCTAAATATATGGGGATTGATGGTGCAGAGATGGGATATGTGGAATGAAAGAACTACAGAGGCATTGGCTACCAATCGAAGTGTAAAGTGTATGGAAATGTGGAAAAATGAAGTGGAACTGTGATTTGTTTGAATATAGTTCAATCAATGTGACGGTGCGCGTTAGCTTGTGGTTATTGAAAACAGGGGTATATTAAATACCAATTGTATTTCATTAAAGTAGTTATTAAATATAAGTTTGTAAGTAATTAATACATTTTTCAATAATAATGTCATCTTTTATGGTTGGCTAGCTCCAATTTTCTTTTCGTTACGAAAACGAGTACTTAAGCTAAAACTAACCTTAAAAAGTAAACATGTGTAAAACTACATTAATATTTGTTGTTGGAAGTTTGAAATATAGACTGTAAATTTTTTTTTTGGAATCAACATTTTTTAATTAAGTATCAATCAATACCTAAATATATTTGTAAACAAGTGTAAAATAAGCTTATTATTTTATAATAAACTACTGTTTTTTATCTTCTATTTTTTTTCCTAACCTTTTATATTTATTTACCCTCATTAAGTTTGTTAGTATTTCTTTCTTTACGACTTAAAAAGCAAAATAAATGAAACTGAACCTGAACCTTAAGACTCTCAGAATAAGGCTGAGAATTATTCGTAACAATTAGTATCAATGTTGTCGGTTAGAGTGTAGGTAGATCCGAGAAAACATCATCGTATTTAAGAAAGTGTTTTAACTACCACAATAAAAAGTAAAAATACATTGAGCTTTAAAACTGTCGCGTTAAGGTTGATATTAGAAGTAGTAGTAAAATAGTAGTTTATTTATATCAGTGTGTGTGTGAAGGGACCACTGGATGCGATAATTTTTGTCAAACCTGTATGTATTTTTGCAACTTACCGTACGTTCATGGATATTACTCATCCATTATGTTTGGATGGGAACGACCCCCGAGTATATGAACAGGTACACGGTACACCGGCCGCCCCCGACAGTGACGAAACATGCAAATTTTCTATAACCGTTCCTAACTGTGCTGAAAACTAGACGTCTATAATCTAGAGGTAGTAACTCTAGATTATAGACTTAAACTCACCACACAGGTCAAGTAATACATTTTTAACATGGGTTCACATCAGAACCTAAATTTAAACTCAGTACCACTATTTGCATATAGGTCAATTACGTGATCGTAGCCTACTAATTGGCCAAAAAAAAGTTAAAGGAAATTACTCTCTACAGTGATGATTTTTCCACTTTGTAGGCTTTTTTTTTTACAGCAGTCGAGACAGGAATAACCTCTTTCTAAGTCAGAATGTTGTACTGTATTCGCATGCTGTATACCTACAGTGGAAATGCGTTTGATGTCTCCAGACTTCCAAGCAAGGTCAAGGAATAAACGATCACCATGATCAGTATAATAACAGTAGAATTATGCAATTATTTACATAACCTACCCACGAACATTATTGTAATAGATCATGGAAGTCCACTACTTACAAAGGTTTACTCTAATACATTAACGGATAGCCAACAGAAATATTTTTTTCTGCTGATTTTATAAACTCAAACCAAAGAACTTTTATTGGCTACCTTGCATCACATAAACACTTGACCTCAATATTGGCACAATCGTTAAACGTAGAAACAGTACTTACCTTCAGGAATATTGTAGACTTAACAAAAACTTCTTCGGGACGCCTCTAGATCCACAATAGCTTCCAAATAATACAGACTAGAACTTGGGTTTTGGAGACATCGCTTTTCTAAGTTTGTTTGTAAATCCAGTCGTCCCTACGTGCCGTCGTCGCCGTTGACTTTATTTACTTGAATCATGCAAGAAATCGGCCGAGCTACGCAACCGTACCGCAGTCATGCTCCGCCCGCCCACGGACAAACATACCCGCCCCGCCTACCATGGGACCTCGCGAGTGTAGTGTAGTGATCCCATCACAGTGATTCGGTAATGAAGTGATCATGTCTCAAGCCCCGGGCGGCAAAAAGGGCGGTAAAGGACCGCCGAAGAAGAATGCAGACGAGGACAAAACCGCCGGTGCCAAGAACGTCGAGGACAAGGATGAGACCGCGTCGAATAATGGGGACAAGAAGGAGACCAAGGAGCCGGGCAACGGGCTGGACGTCCCGAAGCCCCCGAGCGCGGGGATCAACATGCGGGACGTGGCGTCCAAGATCCTCATGCTGGCCCAGAAGGGGGAGTGGCCGGCCGTGGAGCAGACCCTCAAGGTGCTGGAGAAGCTGGTGTCCGCCGGCGGAGACGACGCCATCACCGTCCCCATGGCCGGGATACTCGACTTGGTAACTCCACGCACACATACACACCCACGCGCCGTAGCATTTTAATGAGGTTATGTTGAGTTCTGAATATGTTAAACAAGGACTTTTTCATTAGGTTTTTGATTGCTTCAGTTATTGAGGTTAGTAGTCATGAATTAGTTTGAAAGCGTTTGAAATGAAATAATTTTACCTGAGTACCATATAAGGAGTACTGTTATTGTTATTTATATATTGTGTAAGCACATAGTAGTACTGTAATTTCGCACGTAATAAATTCAAAGCAGGTTGGTATACGTAGGTACCTGTTAATTTTTTTTAGAGATGGGCCGAGTACTCGGTTTATACTCGGTACTCGGCGTACTCGGCAGGTTTTTTGGTACTCGGTACTCGGCCGAGTAACTCGGTATACGAATGCCGAGTACCGAGTACCAAAAAAGTAATATACTTTGTTTAAAGAAAGCAATATATTTAGGTAGATATAATTGAAACAACAGTGTTAATCAAAACGTACTGATTGAGAAAATCTTTGACATCCTCAAGTAATAGAATCAAAATTATGCTAATGCATGAGTACTAGTGAGACAAAATTAAAGGAACAGTAATAAAAATAATCAATATTTAAAATTTAATAAATGTAAATTATGATGCCTTGTTTGGTGCCCTGTCCACCATTTGCCAACAAATTTTCTTCTAAATATACTTGTGTTCGTTTGTACTTGTTTACGCGCGTGAATTTGGGAATTTGATAGAACCGAGTTACTCGGCCGAGTACTCGGTTAAAAAAAAATTGAACCGAGTAATACTCGGTACTCGGTACTCGGCAAAAGTGTTACTCGGCGCATCTCTAATTTTTTTCAATAATAAACGCTATTATTAAAATATTTTTAAATAAAAATAAGTTTAAAACAAGATTCATAGCTCCTCAAATGTAATTTACGACTAAAATAATCTAATTTATATAATAAGTAATATTAAATTAGTAAAGCGCAACAAAACTATCTTATATAATTTCAATAATACCTTCTTAGTTACCTTTTTTTAAGAACGCTTCTAAACAAACATTTAAACCTCAATATAAGGTATAAAGACTCAGAAAACTAATGAAACTTGGCTAAACGCCAGTGAATTCCAAAAAACATGCAAGTACGAGTAATAAATAAATAAATGGCGTAGCAAACCTCTGAAAAATGTTTAAGCTATTTCACAAAAAGATAACTGATTAAACTTTATTGTAGTCTAAATGTTATCTGAATGTTATCGAATAATGTTTATTTCAAGGAAATCATTTTTTTTCTAATAAATATTATTATTGGGAAAAGGACACTTCGTTGATGTCTTTTCAATGGCCACAAGTATTGATAGATAGGATAACTTGACAACGCTAGAAAGTTAGCTTCAGCTTATTAGGAACATTTTATCATTTTCTATGTAAATTCTATGATTTACTAGAAAACAATAATCTAACAGGGTATCACGCACCTAAGTTTTTATATATTTAAATCCGTCCATCTATCTGCATTCTGTTTTTTGCTATTTTGTTTTTAAAAAACCATTTTCCCATCGTGCTGTTTTCAATAACATTTAACAAAACAAAAAAACATTAAACAATCATGTTTAACATATTTCTATTCTAAAATGAAATCAAAATCAATAAGTAAATTCGTCTCTAATCGCTTCTCTCAACTTCAATGGAATAATTGCATGCCGTTGAAGAAATTTTCCCTCCCCGCGACCCTGGCTGCGATGGTAAGACATTGCATGGCAACGTGCATCGCGTGATCGCTTCTTACTTTCGAAACATCCTTTCATGTTTTTACTGCTCGGGGATACCGTTACAACCAGATCGATCACGATTGTCATATATGATTTGTTTTGGTGATACAGTGGTAGAAGGTTTGATACGGTTGCTTCAAGTATTGAGTTGAAAGATTCAGTTCGGATTGGGACGTGCGATGCAAAGAGAGGTGTTTGTTTTAATCTGGGCCTATTTAAGATTTCTTGTGTAAAATTTCCATCTTGCAGTTTTACCCGCAGTTAAATGGTTTTACCAGAATGAAAACAATGAGATGAAAAAACTATCCTATGTGTTATTCCATCTAAATCCGTTGAGAAGAAACTATTTTGCGTGAAAAATAAACAAACACATACATACTCACAAACTTTAGCATTTATAAAATTAGTAAGATAATTCAAACTAAGTATAATGATTTAATAAATTTTCAATGACTAGATTGTAATTGATAAGACTATACATACATGTAGCTAAAAATAAATAATGTCAATAACTTGGAGACAAACAACAGAACAAAGTACGTTGTACGAATAGAATAAATTAGAACCCAATAAAAACGTGTAAAGTGGTGGATCCTACATGGACATAAATATTAGTTAGATAAGAGTAACTGGGAAAAACGCATTCTATCTAAAAATCGAGCTTTAGCCGTAACATAAGCATTCTAAAAAATCTAAAGTGCAATATTTTCTCATCTAAAATTACAATTTTTCAACGCGAAAAGATTGATTTTTTGTTTTCGAAATATTCATATTTTTTTCTATGGGTATTAATTTTTAAAACTGCCTTTTGTTTCAACCGTCATATTTAACGAAGTATCCATGAATTGCATACTTGGTTCTTTAATTTTACCTTCTTGTTTTTAATATTTATAAGCAGAGTAGACCTCTGATTACTGCTATTCTCTAAGCATATTTTACAATAGGTATCGCCCAACTTTTAACTTTTTATTATGCACTTTACGATTGTAAATCCCGTAATCGCACGGCCAATGTATACAAAATCATTACCTTCAGCACCGAAATAGTACCAAAGCTGTGGAAATGACAAGCCACGGTCACGACCACTTATGAATAATACCTTTAGCTGCATGCGAACTTCTTGTCTATATAATAATAATAAATCCTTTGTCTATATAGCCCGTGAATATATTACTCATACCTACCACGAATTAGGCAGCTGCAGTACATCGCTAGTTTAGCATAAGTAGGCTTATTTCTGTAACCGCATTGCATATAATAGTTAAAACACTGCACGGACTAGATTGCTGCATTTATCATTATGAAAAATTTACCTGCTTGCTTTTATTTTGATTGTTTTATAGCTGCAGTTTAAAAAGTGATACTAACATTAATATAGTAATTATTCATAGGTATGTGCACTAAAGTTTCTCAATATGCAAGCTTTTTTAGAATTAAACTAAAAAGGTATAATAGTCTAAGAGCTAACAACGATTTCGAGAAGAAATTTTAAGAAAGCTTTTTCTTTGGTTTAATTATTTCCTGCGAATGAAAAGCTGAAGTTTCAACCACAAACAATAACACAAAGTCTGAAATAAAAGAAACAGTCGGGTAAAAAATATCCAAATAGACTATTTATTTACTTTTCTTTTTTTTATTATTTTGTTTATGATTAACGACGTTTTAAGTCTAAATTTATTAAAATGGATGTAATTTTTATTAAATTTCCTATTCACTTGTTTTTTCGTACGTAAACCTAAAACAAGTTCAAACCTAAAGAAGGTTCTCAAATGAAATATTAAATAAACCTCTAAATATATGGAACGTGTGAAAATTAGTGTTTTAAAAATAATCAATATGGTTAAAATATGCAATTTAATTTTATAATAATTTTCATGACCAGCTATAAAAGAACTTACTCGGTCCAGTATTTCAAGATTCCACCTGGGAGAAAGCCTATGAATAAAATAAAATAAAATAAAAAGCCTTTATTTCCCAAATTAAGCGAAAATACAATATTGTTACTATAAACGCATTCTCACAATTTAAAATCATCAAATTAAAATCCCTACTAATATTATAAATGCGAAAGTAACTCTGTCTGTCTGTCTGTTACGCTTTCATGCCTAAACCACTGAACCGATTTTGATGAAATTTGGTATGAAGAAAGAACTGAACTTGGGAAAGGACATAGGGTATTTTTTACCGCGGGAAAACTTCTCATTCCCACGGGAAATCAACTTCCACGCGAACGGAGTCGCGGGCGGCCACTAGTTACAAAATAAAAGAAATGCATTTTGATGTCATCTACTATATAATTTACAGTATTAATCATGTCATATCAATAATTAAGCATTAATATTCAATTCGTCATTCAATTAATTAGTCAGAAGTCTTTATAATGTAAAATTTTGTTCTATAATTTCATGTCACAGCGCTTAAAGATTAATTGATATCGTTTTAAGTACATAGCATTGTTAAATTTAAACATTATAGTAGATATTTTACATTTACAATTATTTTTGGGTTACCCATACTTTCCTCATATTACAATTTATATGTAATTTATATAACACTTAGTGTTAGTTCCTATGTAATATGTATGCATGAGCTAGTTTAATCATATTGTTATTGTAATACAATCTCTGCGACAAAATATTAGTACTTCAAACTATTCATACCGCAAAAAAATAATAATGATGAACTTAAATAATTAACATTTGATAAGCAAATAACGAGACACTTTGGCGGTTATTAGTAGTTTTGCAAAAAATATTTTATCTTATCTGACACTTGGTGTTTACATATTTTTCAAGGATTTAAAGTTTCTTTTAATCAGTACTGAGGGGACTATCTCATGTTGTTTCAATTGAAAATTGCACGTGTACCACTCTGTCTATAGGGGTCAATCATCTATAGACGAAAATTTACAGTTTGCTGTCCGTACAAGTGGGAACAATGACACTCTTTATGCACCTAAACGCTAACATGAGCTAGACATCAAAGATATAATAGTTCCCAAGAGAGGATTTCTGGATTTACTCAAGCGCAGCTGATCACCATACTGAGTGATACCTTGTACCCGGTTAAGCACTTCCACCAGATTTGAGCCTTATACATATGATGAGCCGCCCAATTAATTCAATAATTTCAAATAATTCGGTTCGATTTAATTGACAGATTAAGTAAATCCTTCCAGATAATCGTCAGATTAAAAGACAGTACGTCTAGGGCATAAAGATGAACCATACATATCTTAATTAATCTGTTACGCTGGAGTATTTCAAAAAGACTATTTCTTGTTTGCTCATTCTAATAAAGGCGTTCTAAGAAATCGGCAGATTATACTCGTATAAGAGCGTTGTTTTAGGTCCACTAAACATCCCCTTAAAAATCTGACCTGTTCAATTACTTGTTTTTTTTTTCATTTTCAACCCTTACTTACGACCACTTCCACCATAGAAACCATCAGATTAACCATCGCACATGTTTTAAAAATACGTAGGACATGGAGGATATCAATATATTTTTTTAAAGATTTTTGAAAATCTATAGCCGTTTCCCCCGCCAATGAAATGGTATATGACATTTTTTTTTCTTTTTGTCAACTAAATTTTGCAACCCAATAGGTATCTATGACGCTCGAGTAAATCCAGATTCAGCATCGTGGGCTCACCTACCATGATTATTCCTATCATTTTCATATGTTTTAACTTAGCAAGTATTCAAAGTAGGTGCCTACAACATACATACCACTATACTTTTCTATTCTATCCATGTTGATGTCGTTCAAAAAAAGAATTTGCGATATGTCAAAATTGTGAAAATTTCCTAACGTTTGTATACGGGTCGGTAATCAATTACAAATAGTAAAAAATGCATTAATAGTATATTATGATACAAGTGTTCAAAGTTGTTCATTGTACCCGAGGCTGAGGCTAAGTGTATAATGAACATGTTGCTCACGAGTACCATACACACTTTTAAACACACTTGCGAGGAAATACAAGTATATTTGGCATAAAAAGTTTCCTACACAGCAAAAAAATGCAATGTAAACAAAATATAAAGAATTCGGGAAACGACACTTAACTTTTTTTTGCACGCGCCTACCAGCCGCCATACAGCCTATTTCAAAATATACTTTTGAGATAAAGTACAATTAATTTGTAACAAATTACTGTTTATTATCCATAATTTGTTAATAATACATGTTGTTTTTCTAATATGGACACATTTATTTATTCTAAATATATAAATGGATTTTCAGTGGCATTTGTTATTACAAAAGAAAGTTATTTACTATCCGATCAAATTAAAAATGCTCTGTTTACCAGCACATAATTTGCAGTAAGGCACAACCTTAACTTTGTAGGGATCGTTATATTATGCACTAGTGTGTAATATTATTATTACACACAAGTGTGTTATTGGTCGGTTTATGGCCCCCAAAACGGTGTTTTAAGGCTTACTTTCTGAGCAAGTGTGTTATTTTTTTAATGTTATACGGTATTCACTATAATTCGTACTTGATTATCAAAACACGTTTAACTCACACATTTTAATTAGTTTCCTTCATGTTTTAAAAACCATACAAGATGTTCTATTTCTGGCGACCGCATAAATATATGTTTACGATTGGCCCGCGCGTGCCGGCTTGGAAAAAGTGTAACGGACTCAATTCAAATTATTAGTGGTAGCGGCAAATCTTTTTAGTGGTTAGCTTGTATCGGGGTTGGGGGGGTGAAACAAAAAGTATGTCAGACGGCGCCAAAACGCTTATAACTTGTAATTTTGTGGTCGCTTTGATTCGCTGACGTAGTAGGAGTCATAGTGCTCACTGCCAAGCTAGGTCATGCTTATCGTGGAGACCGCCTAGCTTAGATTTATAGCTAATAGCGGACTACGGAGTTATTTATACTCGGAACATAAGTGTTCACTACCCTTCCTTTTTTGCCGATCGAAACCAAGAATTCATATTTTTAAAAATGTTACATTTATCATAAGTCAAACTGTGAGTCACCAATCAACTAATAATCCTTCAAATCTTAATACAATTGCGATAGCGTTATCAAAAATGTTGTGACTCATATAATAAGTACTTTAAAGTTGTGTAGGTATATCATAATGTATAATACGTAAGTACAGATTCCGTACTCGTTTCGTCTTCATATACGAACAGACCAATGCCCGCGGATGTGGCACGATCGAAACAGCCAACTCTCATTTCCGCCTGAAAACAATTGCCCTACATAATTTCGGGTGTAAAAAATAAGGGGTAGTTTTTTTTTGTAAATGACCGTTTCTGTGTCAAGGGTAAGAAGCAGTAGATTTGCGTGCAAGCCAGAGGGTGAAAGTCGTTAATCGATGGCGGGATTGGACCTTGGCTCCTACCGCAACATCCTTGGCTGACCGGCCACGCCAACTACGACGCTGGATGATAATTGGGCTGCCAATGAGCCTGCCCCATCTAGATAAGGAAACCAGAAGCCCAAATTATACTTGAGTAGAGAGATGATGTAATAAATAATAACGTTTTAGTGGTAAAATAATTTAATGTATTTCGACAATTGTAAGTATCAATTGTCTGCGAATTTTCTTTGCGTAAGAATAAACTTTTCTTATTCCGTAACAAAAATAATACGAGGGTCAAACTGAAAGTTTTTAGAAAATCAAAAACTAAGCATTCTAGCAAGTTATTATTTTTATTATAACTTTTCAAAATAGCGTCCATTTACATCAATACATCGCTGCATTCGATGGAACCATTGAGAAAAGCACCTTGCCCTCTCGGCCTTAGGGGTCTCTTCGACGGCGTTTTGAAACGCAGCCACTGCTTCTTCGGCGTCCATAAAATGTTTTCCTCGAAGTTTTTCTTTTATTTTCGGGAATAAATAAAAATCGCCGGGTGCGAGGTCAGGGCTATACGGCGGGTGACCCAGTAATTCCACGTTTGAGGTCGCCAAATAGTCGATCGTTTGCCTGTTTTGATGAAGCATTGTCGTGATGAAGGAGGATCCTGCTGCGAGGTCGTTTCTCTCGAACTTTTTCCAAGACAAGTGGCAAACAGTTGTTAGTGTACCACTCTGCATTAACCGTTTTCTGATCCTCTAAGACAACTGTCGCGTAATGACCTGTCTTTCCGAAGAACGAGGCCACCATCTTTTTTCCAACACTTCGACCTCTCTTCACTTTAGTTGGCAACTCTTCGGAAGGAAACACCCACTGAGCAGACTGTCTTTTGGTTTCCGGATCATAACAGTAAATCCAGCTTTCGTCACCCGTTAGTATGTCGAACACAGCATTTGAGTCACCTCCGTGAAATTTTTGGATCATTTCTCGGCACCAATCAACACGGCGGAGTTTTTGAGCCTCGGTCAAATTATGCGGTATCCAGCGGGCACAAAGCTTCCTGACCGCTAAATGTTCATGGAGGATTTTGTGCACTTGACTCATACCTATACCTAGACTTGTCCGAATCTGCTGATAGATCACTCTTTTGTCAGTCTCTATCATACGCCGCACAACACTGATATTATCTTCAGTCGTCGCTGTAGAAGGCCGTCCCTCACGCAAATCATCGGTGAGATTAGTTCGACCACGTTTGAATTCATTAAACCAGTTGTAAACTGTGGCACGAGATGGGGCTTCATCGTGAAAAGCCAATCGAAGTCTATCATAACTTTCTTGTTGACTTATATGACATCGAAAGTCATAAAAAATCATTGCACGAAAATTTTCTCGGCTTAAATTCATTCTGACGTGCACAGACAATTTTCAATTTGCCGCCAAATCGTAAAACAAATGACAAATGAATGAAATGTATACTCAATATTATTGGTAAAGAGTTCTATTTTCAAAATTTAAACTTATTTTTTTAATATAATGCTTTTAAGTTGCCAGTTCTAAAAACTTTCAGTTTGGCCCTCGTATTACTGAAAAATCCAACGCAAAATGTAACAATAAAAAGGAACCTACTTCATTGATATAATATATCAATATTATTGATAATAGGTTTTAATACTTTTTTATTATCTTTGACGTACAGTAGTTTCTTGATCTTCTTCTGACTTGTATCCTACTTCCTACTAATATTATAAATGTGAAAGTTTGTGAGTATGTATGAATGCATGTATGGATGGATGTTTGCTACTCTTTCACTTAAAAACTGATGAAACTTTAGTAATATAGGTTATACATCAGAAATAGAATAATAGGGTACTTTTTACCGCGGGAAAACTTCTCATTCCCACGGGAAACCGACTTCCACGCGAACAGAGTCGCGGCCACTAGTATTCAATATTTTGGAAAGTCATTTAAATAAAAATTCACAGTCACTGGCTTTAAAGGAGATGGTCCTGTTGCGGAATCAACTTAGATGTGATTGCCTCACCCACCAACAATACGATCTTGGTCTATATCACAAGGGTTATTTATCATTTAGTATTTTAATAACGGAGATAGAGAGACGACGAAATATTGTCCAGTTAAAATAGGTGATAGTATGGCTCCCTCTTGCCCAAAAGTGATGTCGTAATAGCTATTTAAAAGAGATAGTGAAAATATCAATTATCTGCCTTCAATAAAAACACAAAAAGCAAAAACAGTGGTTGAACATCAATCTGATACGTTGGTCATGGTTTAATGTTACACTTTGTTCTCCTGAAAGTTATATTAATGATTTATTAATATTAAAGAACGGTATTTTATATCCGTTGCTGTTAAGATACGAGTAGACAGAAATGTCAACGGAATTTGATGGTATTTCAATATCAATTTTAATTATTTTAGCACGGCATTATTTTGTTTATTATTTTAATAACATATCATTATTCATATATTATCCTATATCATTTATTATCTTTACAAGTAAAATAAAAGGTGATATTGACCAAATAATAGTAAATATTATTGGCATATCGGCCTTACTGGATAATTCTTGAAATGTGACTCAATATCCACTCGGTTAAAAGTCATATAAACCCAAAATGGAACTAAATTATAGTACGTCATCCTTCCGTGAAGGTATTCTAATGCCTTCAATATAACGCAGTACTACACAGTTATGTCAATTTCCGCTTGAAGTGAGAACAGTGGAGGTATTCTGTAACCGTCGAGTTACACAAACTGCTCTTAAATAACGTCAACATCATTTGTGTGTTCTAACCGGGGCGTCTTGTCGTTTTATGACAGGTGGTTCTGTAACAGGGAGGCAGATGATGATAACAATTATGTCAATTTTCTCTTTTTCAATATTTTTTACCCAATTAACGATCGTTAAATTGCACTTAAGGGTTATATATAATAGCTTTTTTTTTTAAATAAAGCTTATTTTTGTCTCATTAAAAAGACAAAATAAGATATATAAGATGTTATAATTACCTACAGTACAAAACCTAAAGTTGCAGGTTCAAAGGAATAACCTCTAAACTTTTGGATTTTTCCAGCTTCCAGCTGTTAAGCGGTGCATCTTATGAATAATCTTATCGATCAACTACTAACATCGTGCAACTTTTTCAATGTTTGCCGCAGGTTTTCACAGTGCCTCCCATTTTTTGCCACTCATCTATTAAATGTAGTTACAATCCCGTAAAATGCCATAAATGTAAAATGAGAGCCAAGTCCAATATAATGTTCACATAAAAAGAAGTGAGATGTAAATGGGTGCCAAGTTCAATGGTCAGTCAAGAAATTAATTTATATCAACATTAAATATTTTAAAACAACTTACTTATAATTTCTTCTTATAACTTAGGATAAAATATTGAAGCTTAAGGTCTGACAACCTGTACCTGTAAAACTATTGCACATAAGCATATTAAGATCGGCGAGATATATATGTACTCCAAATTTCATTTCCCTACTTCAAACAGATAATTACTTATAGAGATAATAACATCCAAAAATCGCAATTTTTCATACTGACTGACCTAAACATGTATCAAAACAATATCCCACTTCCAGATGATCTAGAAAGTTCAAATTTGGCACTCAGATAGGTAATTGGGGAAAGTCCTAAAAATAGTATTTTTTTACAATTTCTTTAAAAAATATCTACAAATTGTTTGTACCTATGAGAAACACTTAGAATGTATGACGACCTATGTGGCGCAGCGGTATATGTAACGGACTGTAAAGCGGATGGTCACGGTTACGATCCACAAGTCGGGCCCATTTCGTTAAATTGTTTTCTTATTCGAAATTTTCACGTAAATATTGTTTTGATGAATAATATAAATAATTGATATTTTGGAACACGGCAAACAGACGCGAACGTGCCCGAGCGGGATCACAGCACACACTTATGAACGAAAAAATAAAGAAAATAGCACAAAAAAATAAATTTAAGCCCGTAAACTTAGCGAAATACAGGAGATTAACAAAACCCATTTTAGTATCAAATTTAATATAGGTAATTAAGAACCTAAGTTACCAACTAATAATTTCTGTACAAAAAGTATCTATATCCCGTCAAAAACATAAATGTAAAATGAGAGCCAAATCCTCCAATATGATATTCAGAACAAAATAAGTGAGACCTAAATGGGTGCCAAGTCTAATAGTCAGTCCAGAAATTAATTTATTTCGACATAAAACATTTTAAAACAACTTATTTATAATTTCTTCTTATAATTTTGGAAAATAAGTTCTTATCGGATGCCTACGTCATACAAGGAACACTCCCTCCAAGTTTCAGCAGGGTGATTCTATAAGTCAACTTGTATCGACTGCTATGAGAAATAACGTCAAAATGAACATTTGCGAGTCTGTATCTCCAACTAGCATCAATTATGACGTCATACGGCTCATGCACGCTAGGCCTTGGTTTGACAGTTTTTTTGTATGGAGAAATGAAAAATAGCGATTCTGTAAGCTTAGCTTGCATCAAATTCATAGCAGGAGGAACTGTCAAAAACAAAGTTCAAAGTTTTATTTTAGAAAATTACGATTTATAATTTATATACATTTTATTAAATACATATAAATACTAAATGAAATAAGTCTTGGGCTTTAATTCTGTAGGTCCGTCGGTTTGTCCGACTTTTTTTGAGGAAAATTAATTTAACTTAGGTTTTAGCTCAGCATTGTTATGTTATTGCTTAGAATCCACTCTGTTTAAAAGAAATTGCAGTAAGTAATACCATTAAAAATGTTCTTTTTTCTAAGTGTTATTGACATTTCTCGTGACTCGCGAACCCAAATTTTGGCCAACTACTTAGCATCAAACCTCACATGCAAGTTGTTAAATGCGATTCTGTTATTCTACAACTAGCAGTTGGTGCAATCGGACTCAATCAAAAGTAAATGATTGTCCTGCACATCATATGAGTATTGACAATATTTAATTTTCCAGGCTTAACATAGACCGCGCATGCGCCGAGCATCTCCCACGTCATGACAAATTGACTTTACATGACATGTTTACAAATACAGATTCAATGTTATTTTAATTAAAATACAAATTATGATCTGATTTATAAACTTTTAGTGAAATTTTACAAGAGTTTTTGTGATGTTTCATTCAAAGAAGTCGGACTAAAAAACCTTACGAAACAAAATATTTAAGGAAGCGAGTGATTGAAGATGTGAAGTGAAAACAAAAATATGAATTCATACGCGATTTAAAATGATTGTTCCCCAAAATATGCGAGCTACAAGTTTTGTGTTGTTTTAGATTTGTAAATCTCCTGTCCTTAACCTAAACTTAATATCTTTATTGCAATATGTCGTTGGTTTATCAACTGTTATGGATGTGATCGGCCGAAGATAACAAATCAAGCATGAAGGGTTCTTTTTCCTCTGAAAATATTCATTTTGGGTACATTATAATAAATTCAACATTCTAATTTCAGCTTAACTGCATTTGGCATAATCACTTATTGTGAAAGAAGTGAATACCCACCCTGTTTGGTTATATACTAATAAATGACTGATCAGTAACATTTTGTGATTTTTTACCAGAGTAAATAAAAAAAACATACAACTACAATTTGTTTCATTTATAATTAGAAAATAAATGTTTTATAACTTATTAACATTCCACACTCATTTCTATGAATTTCCGACTAATAATTTGCTAACAACAAAATTAATAGTAGTTTAAATTCATTGCTCTCTTAATAAAATCTTGCAGTTTAAATATGGACTTAATTTAGTGCCCTAGTGACCACTAAAGACCAAAGGCAAGCTTTTAAAGATGTTTTGTAAGAAACTGGCCTTTGGTCCGTCATTTTTTTTATAATATATTCAATTAATAGAAAGACAGCTACTTTGTTCTCGATATTAATCGAGTCAGCGCACTTTCCAAATTTCATTAACAAGGATTTTCAAGAATCCGTCAATTTTAGAAACAATTGCATCTACAAATATTTACCAATTCTTACGAGTGTTTTATTTTATTCTAGAAAAAACATTAAATTATAATAAAAGCATAAGAAAAATATTAATAGTAGACATTAAATTGTTATTAAATAGGGATTGAAGATACATGAGTGGCTGGAAAGCTATTAAGACATTTGTTTTTAAAAATGCACTTCTAGTTGTTTACAGCGCATGCTCAGTCAAAGATATAAAGTGGAAAAATTAAATGTTAAGTCATATCATACAACTTAATATAAGTTCATGACGTTTTAAATGAGACTCATTGGACTCGTATCATTTGATATCACTCATGCTAGTTGAGATATAGAATATCATTTTTTTTGGCTCACCGGTGACTTGTCAAACACAACTGCTAGCTGCTTTTTAACAACTAGCATCGATTTTTGACTTACAGAATAGCCCTGCAGGTCTCTACGATCAACGCACAGCCTAACTGTGCGTTGATCTATAAGTCGTTCAGGATAAAGGATTTTATATTACAGGGTTAGATAAATCAGGTAGGTACCCTACACCATACCAAAATTTTAATCCGGTCCGCCCACAATTTTTTTTTTATTTTTTTATTCGTGTTTATTCACGCTGAATGTATGAGCTATCATAAAATAAAAAATATTTGTATTGAAATTGTAGACTTAACAAAAAAAAGTGGTTCCTTCTCAGTTCAGCCCAAATTCTTAACCCAAATTTTATCGCATCACTCATGTTCAGGAGCATTTTTTGAAACAAATTGTACAACACTGTTGTGCCCATGCATTTAAATATATGCCCATGAAATACCGATTATAAAATGGTATAATAATACAGCTTTTCAAAAATAGAAGAAAAAATTAAATTTTTGTTTAAGTGTAATGTTACGAAAATGGTAACAGGAAGACTTATCCGTTTTCAATTACAATTGCAATAACAGACGGACGGACATGGCAAAACTCCTGAAAAACTGAGAGTTCCATAGTCCTGCAGACTTTACCCAAAATGGTGCAGAAATGTATGAACCTACATAAACATTTGATTAAACTAGTCAAGGACAGAAGAAACCATGTAAAAAAAACAAAAACTGTCTTGTTTCGTAATCTACCTACCTACTAGGTATTACATGAATAAAAAAATAATAAAGATAAGTAGGAACCGACAAGGCACCTAACAAGCGAAATCCAAGAAGTTACAAACACGAAATATACAAGCTACCTTAATAGACGATACAAGGTAAAACACACTTTAGCCCCTGCCAAAAAGGTAGGTTTTGCCTTTTCGTTGGTAAGTAAACTCATTCAAATATGTTCTTTGATGTGTTTAAAAAGTTTCAATTTTTTTTATGTTTTTCCTTTTTTGGGATGTCAGCATGGAAAATTAATTAATTAGTTTGCGATTAATAGACCACGTATCTAATCGGATCAAGATCAGAAAAGTATTCCATTAATACTGGCAATACTTTAAACTAATTTTTTTTACTGCCCACCAACTGGCCATGGCCAAAAAAAATTAATTTAATTTAAATAACTTTACAAGTAGGTACATATTTTTATTTATTTATAAGTCAATGAACTCTGAGTCTCAGTCGCTTTAATTAATAGACCTCAATATCATTATCATTACATAGTATAAATCCAAGTTGCTAATTCTGTCTGTTTGTATGTTTGTCCGCTAACTCCTCCGAAACCACGTAACGGATTTTAATGCGGTTTTCACCATGTTTTATGGAATTTATTCATTAAAATTTGTAAGTAAAGAACTTTTGAATAATGTTTTTTTTAGTTTGCCATAATTCAATGTTTTGTGGACAAGTCGGCCAAAATTACACCATTGCGAAGCGTGGGCGGGTCACTTCAATAACTAATTTAACCCATGGAAATGGCATATGTGACTACAACGCAAATAAGACGATATTTAATTGTCTTTAGAATAAAAATAAGGAATAGAATGAAGCAATTAACTTGGTAATTTATTTAACTAACAATTAAATAGTCAACAATGAAACTAAATAGTTACACTCAAAGTTTAATAAAATCATTGTAACTAGAATTTGGATGTGTAAATAGTTAAAAAATAAATATCATCTGTCTAGTTCGTATGTGTAACAAATGTAGAAATGAATGCCAGTCCATAGGATTTCTACGTCATTGGTCAGTAATCCAATAGTTGAGGATGACTTGCAAACAACCGGCCAACAGGCTGTGGTTAATTCAGGTGAAAGCCTTCGTCGACCGGATATTGCATACACAGGAAGTAGCGATGAAAGCAACTTTCCATGAGCGCGGAAATTAAAACGAAATTAATGATATTTCTACAGAACTTCACGTTTTAGTGCGTCGGTGTTAATATGCTGAAGCTAGATTTAATATTCTATTCTATAAATTAATTCTTGTGACCCACCCGAGCTTAGCACATTTGCAATTAGCTAATGTGCTATGCTTTATTAGATTGACAAATATTAAGTTTGTGGAAGTAAATTAAATAGTTAATTTTGATTTGACTTTATTTTATTGTCTACTTAAAAAATACAATAAAATCAGCGATTGATAAAACCTTGGTTACTCATTTTTGCTTAAGGCTTTTAAAAGGCACCTATCACGAATGCGTGACACACATGCCTACCTATTCACAAGCGGCAGTAAAACGCTAATCCAGTTATATGTTATAATTTAGTGTTGTCACAAAAACAGGCATGATTACAGGTACTTACATACAGAAGATAGTATTTAAAAACCAAGCCCAACGAAATTGTAGAGCCAAGCCTGAAAATACTGAATAAAGCACCTAAATGCTAGTTTTGGGTGCGCCTAATACCAGTCGAGTCCATAATTGGATGAACTACCATACATTTGAACCAACATAACATAGCCGAGTAATAGTTACTTCAGTATATTAAACCAAGTCTATGTGAAATCTAGTACACTTTAAGTAGTTAAAAAATACTATAAACTAACATTTCTACCGCTAGCATGCAATTGTTTTCAGTTGGTAATGAATGGGAATTTCTTTTACAATTAGCATTTGAAGTATATGGATTAAGTAAAGTTAACTTGTTTATCCAAGTGATTGTTTCACGGAAAAGAATCTTAAAGATTACAAACCTTGGTTTAATCATTTAGATGCTAGATCATTACGGTGTTAGTTACATGTGGTGTTAGATGTAACCACAATTAATACTTAATAATTTCCGAAAAGAGTGCTGGGAGTTTTTTTCCGCCGGCTTTTTTCTCTCAGTCTACGGTTAGGTAAGAAGTTTGTAACATTGATGTTCATTAAGTATATGTTACATATTTATAATGAATGAAAGAATTTTGATTTTTTTTTGAACAACTATGTTTTGGCTAAGCTACCTATACATATAAATGTTTAATTTGCTACATACAATAATTTAAAAAGATTCACTAGGTATACGATGTTAGGTAATGGTCGTTATGCTCAAAATTTTTACCTAAAACGGGATTTGTTTAGGTAACGTTGAACGAAAGTTAATATAGTATAGGAAAATTACTCATTAGATGAACGTAATAGTATTAGTTCGTAACTCTTTAAAACTTTTTATAAAATTATAAATAAATGTAATAAGTGCGAAGCTATACTTTATTACAATTTTGACGTTGATAGTCTATAAGTCTTAAATATACTTAGTTACTTACAACTTAAATGACTGAAACCTCTTAGTCACAAAAGGTTTTCTTTTTGCGAGGTTTCCAAGATGTCAAAGCCTTCCACCCCATAAGGTAATAGTTAAGGTCACGCTCGCACTCGAGGTAATTACAACGAGAGGGTAGCTACGCCGGAGTTATTGCAAATTGTGTGATACAAGTCATGTGATTATGTATAAAAAACATCATTATCATCACCAAACTCGTAAGGTTATTTATCAATATGATTGTAAAACTTTAAGCACATGCAAGGATAAAAATAAGGAAAACTGAAAATATTTCTCATTGCAGTCTTTCTTATACATAAGAGTTTCCATTAGCAAACAGAACAGCTTAGTTATAAGCGTTTACTTACTAACACTTAACCGGCAACAAATATGTATTTTCAACAGTTAAAATCATTACATAGTATAAAATCCAAGTCGCTAATTCTGTCTGTATGTTTGGCCGCTAACTTCTCCTAAAGTACGTAACGTATTTAAATGCGGTTTTCTCCGTTTTTTTTTTAAATTTAAATTTATAAATAAAGAACGTTTAGAAAAGGTTTTTTAAAGTTAGCAAAAATGCAGGGGTTCGCGACCAAGTTGACAAATTACACCATTGCGAAGCAATGCAAATTAAATTTAATCTAAATTTGTGAAAATGTGTGATAAATTAGTACAATATAGGATACTCAATTAAATACATGAACAAGCGCGTGATAATGAGTTTAAATAAGTGAAATTTCTAGTTATTATTGAGTAAATCTCAGAAGTTACATTTTACCTGTTGATAGTCCATCGCCTATAACTTGAGCCACAACCCTTTGCTTGGCTATTTATCAGCACGTAAAGTCTCCCCGTGAAGCTCGTCACGGAGTCTACTATAACTGCAGTTTAATATAAATTACTATTATTAGTATTTTTAATACAAAAAGTATTAAAAATTATAACTTTACATTATTCAATAACAATATAGTTGCTATATGCAGCGGCTTAACCAAATTTAAAAAATTGTGGTGAAAACAAGTCTGTATTTAAAATTGACCTCATTTTGTGTGGTCTTATTTTTTATAATATGTTTACGAGTAGTTTTTATATTTAAAAACTTGAAAGAAAGTAGAAGAAAATTTTCAGTCCAGAAATTTCAAAAAAGAACTATCGCACTTCATGGAATTATTTTCTTTATTTATTTTTATGAATATTTAGTTTAAACTAATATTAATAAGGAAGCTAAGTGATTATACTATTTGATATTGTTTAGAAGATTTATTTACAGCTTTAATAGTTTTGCCAAATGATGCGGATGCTTTAGGTTTTTTTTTATCGTGTCGAACGCACTCCCACTTTAGGTATATAGGTACCTAATTAAAAATCAATTTATGTTTACCATGCCGTAGACAATATTTCCAAAATAAATTTAATGGAAAAACGTATCTGACTCAATAGTAAAAACATTCAAAAATGCAAAAAATCTAAATTCTCTGTCCCTATGTATGCTTAAATCTGTAAAACTACGCAATGGATTTTGATGTTGTTTTTTTGTTATCTATTAAAAAAACCGCAGAGTGATTGAAGAGGAAGGTTTATATGTATAATAACATAGAATAGGGAAAGGGGTTATACTCTAATTTAACGCGTGCGAAGCCGCGGGCATAAGCTAGTTATTTATAATTTGAAATATCAGTAATAAGTAAAACAATTTTGCTTTATAATCGAGGGATGCCTCACCACTTCTTTTAAAATACAATAAAATTTACACTTACTGCTAAAATTATTCACTGCAGGTTTGTTACCTATTAATCCTATTATAAAGGTTATTAAAATTGATGATTCTAGTAACTAATGTGATCTTGCAGGATCGATTCCATTGGGTGACATCATTGATATATTGATATGTGCTATATATCTGGTCCATTGGGTGATAGCTACACTGCTAGCTATCTGTAAAAAATATTCGTAAAAGATACATTAATGCTCGTCTCAAACTGCAATATTATTTTCAACACACTTGCTCAGAAAGTGAGCCTTAAAACAACGTTTTGAGGGCCATAAACCGACCTATAACACACTTATGTGTAATAATATTACACACTAGTGCATAATATAACGATCCCTACAAAGTTAAGGTAGTGCCTTACTGCAAATTATCTGCTAGTAACAGAACATTTTCAATTTGAACGGATAATACCGTTTTTTTTGTAACAACAAAGAGGTTTTATGCCACTGAAAATCTATTTACATATTTAGAATAAATAAATGTGTTCATATTAGAAAAAAAAAACATTTATTATTATCAAATTATTGATAATAAACAGTTATTTGTTAAAAATAATTGTATTTTATCTCAAAAAGGAATTTTATTTGTTATTTATTTTGAAATAGGCTGTATGGCGGCTGGTTGGGGCGGGTTAGTGGAGTTTCGTCATAGTATACTTTCGTCATCACAAAAATATGGTGTTCTTTGGTCATTGTGATACAATTTTTTATCAATATAGTGTAGATTCTTCATCAACTCAAAAATTTGTAATTGTAATATTGAATCTTATTTTTATATTCTTTTTTTTTAATTTGTATTTGTTTTTTTATACAACATATGGACATTGTCATATACATATATTTTTTAAATATTTTTTTATAAATCTTATTTTTTGGACTGTATTTCATTTTTAAAAATCCTATGCACTAATGACGAAACAACACCAAATTTAAATAATTAATTTCTCAATGACCAAACTCATAGATTTATTATTGGTCTTCGCTCTCGCTCTTACTAGATGGAGCACTGCCTGTAAACAATAGCTTTGATCTTGCGGCAGTTTTTTATTTTCGTGCCAACTCGTGTGTCAAATAATACATAACTGTTCGAAAAGCTTCCGACCAAACCATGACATGTTTTCTGACTTAGTACTAGGAACAAACCAAGATGTCGCTTAAGTCCAAATCTTTTATTTACTTATCATCCTCGCTGAGCAACAAAATAATACGTAAAAAAATTCAAGCTCGACAAAACGGAAACTACACATCTGTCTTTTTGTCGTTTTTCAATCATTTTGGCAATAAAAAATAAATGTTTCAAAAGTTTTGAAACGCCATCTATATATAACCCCTGACATTCTTTGCAAGCTGTTATATGTTAGTAACTACTCTTAAAATTGACTATTTTTTAACCATCAACCACCTACCTACGGTCTCAGAGACCGTAATGTTTTATAAAATTCAAATATAATTTTAATAAAAAAAATTGTTGGTTATTTTTTACTGCTTTTTATTTTAAAAACTTACAAAAATAGGAAACAATTGCAATATTTTTTTTTTCAGTTCCTAAAGACATTTATAATTTAATAGCAAATATTTGGCGCTAAAACGAAGCATTGGCGTATAAAGTTGCATGTTTTGTTACGGAACTTTAATTTGTTAATTGAAATCCTAAAATCAACGCAATTATCTATTAGCGGTCTTTGGGACCGCACGGTGGTGGTAACAGGACAAAAATAGGTGCTAGGTGGTTAAGGGTTAATGTCAAATATGATGTCATATAAAAACAGGGGCGTAGGAGTAACAATATTTTTAAGGGCCCTATAAAAAATATTTAAACATAGATTCACAATTACTCCTCGCCCATTGTACCTACTCGTAAAATGCGGGAAATGAAATTAAATGAAATGAAATTACTTTATTGTATGTAGGATTAAAAACTAATCTCTTATACATTGTCAAAAGCGTAAAATAAAAATAAAAAAAGATGTCACGGGACACCCCTACATTCATCAGCAATGGCCGTAGTAGACCGAGAGAAAAAGCTGGCGGAAAAATCTCTCGGCACTCTTTTCAAAATTATACAATCATAATTTATATTCATTTAAAATGTGTACATACAGTGAACATATGAATTATTTTCTCGTACCTCCTCGCTCAACATTATTAAAGTAAAAAAAATATTAAAATGATAGTAACCAGAGCAGATCGTTTCCCGAAGGCGGCACCTGATCACAAGTATGACGTGTGCTCCAGCCATCGTCCTACTCAACCATATTAGAGTTGGGCGACCCGTTGACACAACGCCACCGCCCCAGTAACTTTCGAGGCGAGCATGACTACTCTGGGCCAAACAAGGCACTAAAGAACCTCACAAAACAGCTAATTTATTGGAAACAATAAGTTAAAACAGAGAGAGGAGGAACGAGAAAACAGTACAGAAAAAAGTAAAATGAATAATTAAAAACATAAATAAAAACAATAAAAGCACGGGATAATAAAGAAGGTAAAAGCACCAATTATAGACAATATAAAGAATATTTTTCTTTTTGCTTATTCATTTATGGGTTTTACTATACACGTTTCTATATACTAGTATATCCTCTGTCAGAATATCCTCTTTGATCTTACTATGCATTTTCATACGAGAAATCCTATATCTTGTAAACAATATTTTACTTTTTTAACACCTACAATTTGGAAACTTATGGACTTATGGAGATTATTTTGTTTAAAAAAAAAGAATAAAGTTGTGAAGAGTGGATGACGAACTCTTCCTATGTCGACCAGTAATAAAAACTATTACTGGTAGCTAGGCAACGGATTTCGCTGTTGACTGTCATATAAAATTCTTCTTGTAAAATGTTTGCTATGTGTTTGCTATTAAACCATAATTTTAGTTTTCTCCTGTGTTTTACTGGGTAAATACAATTTCTCACATGGTAGCAGAGCGAAACAATATCACGGGATAATGTCTGTTGTGAAAATTAATTCACTTGGCCGAGAAAACTATGACACATGGGTAATTCATGCAAAAGCTTATCTAGTCAAAAATAAATTGTGGAAACATTTTAGCAACAAGTTCGTGATCACTGGATCAACAAGTCAAGAAGATATAGACGCAGACGAAGTTGTAAAATCTGAGCTGTTACTTCTCATCTCTTCATCGGAACTTAAGCAAGTAAAAAACTGCAAAACCGCAAAAGATGTCTGGGATACACTGCAGTCTATTTATGCCAGCAAAGGACCTGCCCGTAAGGCAAGCCTTTTAAAACAACTAATCCTGAACAAGTTGCATGCAAATGGTGATGTTCGAGAGCACCTAATGACTTTTATGGATACAGTCGACAAACTGAATGATTTAGACGTTCAAATTAACAACGATCTACTATCCATTATCATGCTCTACAGTCTCTCAGAAGAATACGAAAACTTTAGAATTGCAATCGAGACACAGAATACACTACCGAGTCCGGAGAAACTGAAAACTAAAATTATTGAAGAGAGTGACGCTCGACGACGCAACACCAACTTCAACGAACCAAGTACCTCCGAAGAAGCACTCTGCGCAAGTTGTAAAATATGCAAAAGACAAGGAAACATCTTTAAGCGCAAAACTCACAAAATCTGCACCAATTGTTGGAAGAATAACACCTTCAAAAAGGAGAAATCCAATCATTCCAGCAAACCTGAAAATAATCACTTTGTTTCACCACAGCAGCAATGTCTACTAACGAACAAAGCTGACAATAAACATATTTGGGTGCTAGATAGTGGCTGTACTTCTCATATGAGTTATCAGAAAAAATTGTTCAATAACATGAAAAGTACATCAAGGAAACTAAATTTCGCTAAAGATGATGTATCTGCTGAGATCAAAGGCACTGGAACTGTATCTATTAAAACCAAAGCTGGAAAACTAGTTACAGATACTCACCTGATGAACACGTTGTACGTACCCAGCCTGAGTACTAACTTATTGTCAGTCGGCAAGATGACGGATGCTGGTTGCACTGTCATTTTTTCCAAAACAAAAGCAACTGTCAATAATCCAAAAATCGGTATTACAATTACAGCCGAGAAAGACTCAGATGGACTATACTACGTCAAACCCCAGAAGCCAAACGATCGCAATAATCTTGCCAACATTGAAATTACAAAACCGGTGGCAAAATTATCAAACACTTCAATAGAAGAATGGCACAAAAGATTAGGACATATTAATACTAAAGATATGAAGCTAGCTTAAGAATGCCAGCCTCATTGGCTTGGATTTTGATGAGAATGAAAAACTTCCAGAGTGTGAAGCCTGCATTCGAGGAAAAATGCATCGAACTCCAGCCTCTACAGACAGAATCACTCCAAGAACAACAGAACGCCTCGAAATTGTTCATAGCGACGTGTGTGGACCAATACAGACTCCCACACTAGGACAAAACAGGTATTTTGTCACGTTTATCGACGATTTTAGCAAATACTGCAAAGTCTACTTGATGAGGAACAAGAACGAGGTACTCAGCAAGTTTAAGGAGTTCAAAGCGTCTGAAACCTTTACAGGAAACAAGATAAAATTCCTGCAAACAGACAATGGCACTGAATATGTCAATTCCGAATTTAACGCTTACATCAAGCAACATGGAATCCAGCGAAGGCTCTCCGCTCCTCACACTCCTCACCAGAATGGTGTTGCAGAGAGGAAAAATCGCACACTAGTAGAAAAAGCTAGAACTATGATGCTAGAGGCCCACGCTCCGTTATACTTGTGGGGTGAAGCTATACTTACCGCCAACTACCTCTGCAACAGGGCAATCAACCAGAGCATCAAAGGAATGACACCTTACGAAAAATGGGTAGGAAGGAAACCCTGCGTTAACCATTTATACGTTTTTGGCTCCAAAACATTCATTCTTTTAAAAGGCTCTACACAACATAAATTTGCAGAAAAAGCAATCCCAGGAATGCTAGTTGGATACTCTGAAACTTCAAAGGCATTCAGAATATACGTACCTGCAAAAAGACGAGTCATTATCAGTAAGGATATTAGGGTGATGAAGAAAATGTTCTACGATAGTCAAAACACTACTCAACCTTTCGACACACCTCAACCCGAAATTGATGAAACTATAAACAATGACTGCAACGGGATTATAATACTGCAAAACAATGATACCCTGCAACAACAAGGTACTCCAGGGCAAGAAAACATAGTTCACAGCACCGATAATGTACAAAGTGACTATGAATCTATCCATGAAGATGACATTAGCCCTGATGACAATCAAGACAATC
Organism: Emmelina monodactyla; assembly: GCA_916618145.1. NCBI lineage: Eukaryota > Metazoa > Arthropoda > Insecta > Lepidoptera > Pterophoridae > Emmelina > Emmelina monodactyla. The sequence goes on from OU745300.1 coordinate 4,819,247, forward strand.
TTGTGGAAAATCTAGCTGCGCAGGACGCAAGGGATAATGAAGTACCTGAACCTGAACGGAGACAACTTCGTGACAGAGCACGGATCGCTCCACCAAAAAGATTCGATGACTTCATAATGGCAGCAATTGACGCAGAAAAGTCTGAGGAGCCACAAACCTATTTCGAAGCCATAAACAGTAGCGACAAAACTAACTGGCGCAACTAGTAGCCTTAACTGAAACTGCGAAAGAAGTAATTTGGCTAAAAGGATTACTTCGAGAAATCGCCAATTTAGAAGAAGTACCGGTGATAAGGGTTGATAACGAATCGGCAATCAAACTGTCTGAAAACCCCCCTTACCAGTTTCATCAGCGAACAAAGCACATAAAGTTGAAACACTTTATAAGGGAATGTGTATCAAATAACGAACTCAGAATTGAACATGTGCCCACAGAACTGCAGCTTGCAGATCTCTTCACGAAGCCGCTCTTCGGTCCGAAGCTGAAACAGCTCACCAAGAGGATTGGACTAGAAACCCCAACACATAGAAATTGGACTTAGAAATCGTCAAATTTCTCAAAGTTCGGTGGGTGTGAAGAGTGGATGACGAACTCTTCCTATGTCGACCAGTAATAAAAACTATTACTGGTAGCTAGGCAACGGATTTCGCTGTTGACTGTCATATAAAATTCTTCTTGTAAAATGTTTGCTATGTGTTTGCTATTAAACCATAATTTTAGTTTTCTCCTGTGTTTTACTGGGTAAATACATTTCTCACAAAAGTAAGCTATATTCAATGTGTAGGTTTAAAAAATACATTCTTTTTAAGTTTTCACTATTTTATGGCCCCTGTAGCTCGGGGGCCCCAAAAAATTAATACGGCGGCTACGCCCCTGCATAAAAGTTGACACTAGCTCGGGTAGGTTCGAGTATGCTGAATTCAGCACACTTGTGTTTTGCCGCATTTTACGAGTACCAGTGCTCCATCTAGTAAGAGCGAGAGCGAAGATAATAAATCTATGGACCAAACTACACTAAATGTATGGAAGTTGAAAACAGTGACGAAACTACACTATGACGAAACTCCACTTACCCGTTAGGGGGTGTTGGGGCGTGCAAAAAAAAAGTTGAGTGTCATTTCCCGAATTCTTTATATATTGTTTACATTGCATTTGTTGCTGTGTAGGAAACTTTTTATGCAAAATATAATTGTAGTTCCTCGCAAGTGTGTTGAAAACGTGCGTATGGTACTCGTTAGCAACATGTTCATTATACACTTGGCTGATTTATGCAACCCTAAGACTCGCGTGTGATGAACAACTTATTAACAACAACACAACTACACTTGTATCATAATATACTATTACATGATTAGATACTTTTCGTATAGGTACTAATTTGCGCAAAATATTCGTGATCAACTTAAAATATACGTATAACTAGTATTAAAATTTTGAATTTTGACCTACGTTATGAGGCATTGTTAAAATTAAAAAAAGGTAAATTAGTTTATTTGATGTTTTAAAGATTTTTATAACAGGATGTGTTTTATAAATCAAAATAAATGTAGTATGTGACACATTGTATGGTAATAAAATAAACTAATAAATTACGTGCACTATGTCTATTTGATGTTTATTTAACTCCCCAAAAGCGCTTTTATGATCTGCATTTTACTTCACATAAGCCAAAGTAACAAAATATGAACCATCATTGGGTACCTATGTACCTACGTGTAACGTGTACCTACGTGTTCTCTGATAATTAAGCTGTCCATTCATATAATGAAACTATGGCGAACGTATTGTGCAATAAAGAGATAGTATTACCAACTTCTTTTTCTTTTCGAGTCAATGGCAGTGTCACACGATGACTGACTCTGACCTCCAGTGACTGGCGACGTCGACTGCCCGCTGGTTTGCGCTATCAGGTCCTCTGTGGTACGCGGTGTGGGGAGACTTGGGCTCGATAGCATGTGGCTCATGGTTTGAGCCAACGCATTTGTCGCTACCAGAAAAACCCCAAGTCTGCCTACTCTCTCCTATTTCGGGACTTCCAGATGGCCCAGGGGAGGTATTATCCTGGGGGCAAATTCTCTGAAGGGGGAATTAGGTTTGCAAGAGGCAGATATCTCTTTTCCCAATGTTCAAATTATTATCCTATAACCAACTTGCAAGTTGTCTTATGTAAGTCGACCGTGACTAAAAACCATTATTTTTAAATGCATAGGTATTGATTTATTTATTAAACGATGTTAACGAATAAGTAGTTATCTTTAGTTACATTTGGAATAAAATCAAAATAACGTCAGAAAGTTTAGGTACTCCTTATTTTAATAGAAAGCTGACTTCTAACTTCCTCGTGCACTTTTGTTCTATTTTTATGGGTCGGTGACATTTCGGACCAAAAAAACTCGGACACCTTCGCCAATGTATGGATTTTCAATTTTTATATTATTTTTTCCATACATTGGCGAAGGTGTCCGAGTTTTTTTGGTCCGAAATGTCACCGACCCATTTTAATTTTTAAAAGAATTTGTTCCTATACATTAATGTATTATTTGTATTAAAGCTGTTTTTTTTTTAGTATACCACCCATTTAATTAAATCCACCCCTGAATGCTTAATAAGTGTTTTTATTTTATTTCCAGCAAACCGGCATGACCCCCTTAATGTACGCGGTGAAGGACAACAGAACGTCGTTCGTGGAGCGCCTCATAGAACTAGGATCCGACGTGGGAGCTAGAAATAATGTAAGTACTTACCTTAATAATAAATTAAAACAATAACAAGAAGATCCTACATAATAAATTAAAACAATAACAAGAAGATACTACGGGGAGCGATTTAACGCAAACAGTTCCTGAAGTTTGGTTTGAAGGCTCAAATAGAATTTATTACCAGCACCGATCTGTGTGCTTTGGAGATGCCTCTTTACATGTAGCTGTTTTATGTAACAATATGTGACTCGGTTCGATGTGTTTCGAGCGACAATTTCAATAGGATTCTGTCTTTGGGTTCAATATGGCCCAAGGAATATTATTCCGTATCATAGGAATATCTTTTAAATAGACTTATTAAGGGCCCTGTTTCTCGAAAATCGGAAGGTAAAAAAAAAAACTTCAAAAATGCAAAATAATGGAAGTATTATAGTACTAGAACTTAACAGCTTGGAGCATTTAATCAGGGATGATATCTATTATTTTCGCGATAAATTTTGTTGTTTGCGACCCGCAGCGTACATGCTGTACATGAGGTTCCACGAAAATATCAATTAGGTGCTTCTATTTCCCCGCAGCTTCGAGTTGACAAGTAAAGGTGGTGCAGACCTTGGATAAAAAAAATATTTATTATTAAGCCCCCTGTTTGGCTGTCCGAAAGACCAACCACAATTTTAAAACTGCAGTAAACATACACTAAGATTTTCAAGGACACCGTCCAAAAAAAGTGCTATACAAAAGTTTTAGAGCTGCTGCCCTAAACAATAGTCAGTAGATTTAGGTTAACGATTTTTTTCAACAGATTATTCGAATTTGGTATTGACAGAGTATTTGGTTCGACAAAATATTTTAGAAACGTTTAAAACAAACATTCAAATAACTAAAGTGCATATATTCCAACATAACTTTAACCTTTATAAAAAGAAGGAAAATATTATACATAGAGATAAAAAGTAAAGAAAATCTACCAAGTTTCTTATACTTAGCCGCTGAAGGAAATAGTTTTCAAAGGCCAGTTAAAGCTATGCTTACATACACGTCACAGATGGTGGATAACGAAGCAATTTATGTTAAAAACAATCATTACATACAGTAGAAAACATCAATAGCCTTCGTCAAGCGCTTGAAATAAATTGCAGTATTAGAAAAAATGTTAAAACTGGAAAATGATGAAAATGTAGTTTTAAAGGGTATTGCTTTTTCAGATTATAGCAAACATTGACAATATAACCTAGAACCTAATATAGATGTATCATCTCGTAATTAGGGATAAGCTGTACAACTGTCCAAGTATCCTTAAATTTGACGTTCTATGAGTTCTCCAAAAGTTCCACAAAAATATATGTAGGTACATAGACAATGACACATAATACCTATAGCAAAAAAATACTCCGAAGTTATCAACGAAATAACATTGTTTTCTATATTTATCAAATTAAAAACTTAGTGTTACATTTATAAAAAGGTAAAAAACAGACCGAGAAACTCAACTGCTTTAAATATGTTTGCTGCAGTAAAATAACAAGGGTGCAGGGAACCACTACATTTATACGAACAAATTACCTCTTCAGTTTCAACTTAAATTAATATAGAATGATGAAGTATTTAGGCATGGTCACTTTGAGACTTTGAGTAGTGTAAGTATATAAGAAAATAACAAATTGCAAAAATTGTATTTACAACTTCAAAATTGCAAAAAGCTAAATCGCTGATTCAGTCAAAATGACTCGTGCTTTGTGAAAACTTTAATGTTATTACTTTCGCTGCTTATTGTGTAGGACGAATGATTCAACTTCCTTTGCCATTTGAGTAGTTTTAACTTAGTCATAAGGGTAGTTCTAGAGGTTGAACTGTGAAAATGGCCAATTGGAAAGCTGGTCAGTCACGCGACCTCATAATTACACAACGCGTCTCATTTCGTACAATAATCATTCGCCTTGTAACAAAATTACTATGTGAATTCAGGTTATGACTCGTAGCAAACGAGAACTTCAACCGAGTTTGAAATCGTATTTTTTTTGGGGCTCCGCACATAAAAACGGAGCACCCATTTTGTCTTCTATCTGCCTGTCTGACAACTTATATTTTTATCAGATTAACAAGTTCGTTCCAACAGTTGCTAGACTTTTTTTTTGACTATTATACCCTTATCACACGAAAATTTACGGCTTCGAAAACGAACATTTTGAGCATACCTAAAGTAAAACCGAATGAAAATCTTGTAAAAAAAGTGTTTCGACATGTTGTGTTTGAGTTGTGACTTACGAGTACCTCTATTTTTCACAAAATATCTTTACTGAAGAACTTGGGCAATAATCCAATCACTAATTAAAATTCAGTTATTATAAAACTGGCATCGCAACAGCACAATAACTACCAGCACGTACAACCATTTGTATCATTTTATCTGTGAAGCAAGACAATATAAACAAACATGGCAATCCTACATTTTGACAGGCCTTTGTAACAATCTAAAATTGGGTTATGTTTTATTAATTACGAAACTAATGACGTGTCTATGGATAGTTTGGTCAAGATCAAAAGTAGGAAAAGTGAAGCAGTTAGTGTGAATGCCTAATTTTTTCAATCTGCCCAGCAATAAATAACAAATACCTAATAAATAAGTAGGTAGTAACCTCCATGTAAACGTTTTAACTACAATTGCATAACACCACCACCCAAAATTTACCGCTTAAACATAAAACAAATTGTTGACTAATTTAATTGTTGATTCTTAAGTGGTGTCTCTTGTTGTCTAAGTACCTTTACTTAATGCTTAAGAAGGTACTCTGCTTCTTATTTAACGCGTCGTAAAATCTAATATCATCCGCTTGTTTCAGGACAACTACAATGTACTCCACATATCTGCGATGTACTCTAGAGAAGACATAGTTAAGCTACTTTTATCAAAAAGAGGAGTGGATCCTTTCGCTACAGGAGGGGTAATATTTGATTAATACGTATATAATATACACGCAGACTCTTAAGAAGGTATCGTAGCGAAGCGAATCCTCAAATTTATTTCATTGATTAATTGTCAACTATTTTTTTCTCATTTAGGTCAAAACTAAGTAAACTATGAAATAACTTAAGTACCTTTTGAAAAAACTTAACAGTGAGTAGGTAATGCAGTCAATTATTGCAATTGCCGCGCGGTTATGTCAAAATTATTGCAGCAAATATTTATACAAGTAACTTTGCGGACATAAACTTTAACTATAACGAAACTTGAAATTCTCTTGAATGATTTTCTCTAACCCATCGAGTGTTACTTTAAATATATGTGAGCTTGAAATCAAAACCTCAATTGTATTAATACACAGAGTCGACAACAAACAGCAGTCCATCTAGTCGCAAGTAGACAGACTGGCACCGCGACCAGCATACTTCGTGCGCTACTCACCGCTGCTGGGAAGGACATTAGACTTAGGATAGATGGCGTAAGTAATTGATATAAATGACTGAGATCTTAGTACAAAATTCATAATAGCAACACCGATATTAAGTAGGTACTATAAAACAATGGACTCTATAGAGTAAACTAAGTTGAAGCATAATGTTAAGAATATTTTTCTTGTAAGCAACAAAGTACATAAAAGCGGTGCATTTCAATTTCAAAACAACTTCAAATACAAATTGTAAAACAAACGGCTAGTATTAAAAAGTACTAACTTTGCTGTAGTACCTACCCATGAAACACTGAAAAACGCAACTATTTACAAAGTTACTGAATGTTTCTTACAATTTAAAAATACCGGCGAGCGCTGCGTGAAAAATCCTATGTAAATAAAAACAAAATAGAGCAAGTAAACGACCGACACAAGGCGCCTTTACTGTTACTTGGTACTTACTAGTTATTTGTACTGAAAAAAGGTCTTTAAGACCAAACGTTAGGGTTCATTTTCCCAATAAGGAAGCTATAAGGGATGCAACACGTCGCGTGCAGCCGCGGCCGTCGCCTGGCACCGCCATCCTCGCTTCAGGCAACTACCCCAAAATCTCCCTACAGCCTGTAAACAAACCAACCCACCCCAAAACTCTAATTCAATCGTAAAATGATAGACCACCAATAAAACTTTCAAACTACCAACAATCACGTGACGCAACGCACTCCGCTCGTTATTAATTACTTACAGTTTGAAGTTGAAACACTCCGTCATGCACCGATATGTTACTCCAAGGTTGACGTCTTAAGGACAAGCCTGTAGACCGCAGACCAAACCACCCTAAGCCCCATACGAATAGAAACTAGCTAATTATCCAGCAAGCTTTAGCCGCTCGGTGAACGTCACCAAGCGAATTTACAATGCAAATCAGTCGCGGAATATTAGTTATAATGCCAGCAGTGAAATTCAAAATTAGTAATTTTAATACAATAAGTCTCAGTCAGGCTTTCGACATGGCTAGAGAAAGGTAGCTTCGCCATGCTTTCTTGTGAAGTGTTCAGAATATTTTAGCTACTCCAATGGAGGAGCAAGTAGGTATCAATCGCATAGGCGGCATTTCAGTGTATTGCCGTAAACTGCAAAATTGTTTTCCAACTTTTATGCATTGGAAATCGACTGAAAAGCACGACAGACGATCGATTTAACATTCTGTCGAATCGCCTACGAAGATTGCGATGCACATAGGTTAGAAAAAAATTGTCTGTGGTGTAACAGTTGGGGAAGTATCGTGCAGTGACACACTGCAGCTTGCATGAGTTGTTTGTGAATGCATCGCACAGGGTTCTATTTCCGCGGGTTTTCTCGCGTTTTATCAATGCGAGGATGTCGGAGAGCGGTGGGGATCCGCCAAGAAGTGCGAGCTTCCGCAACGTGCGCAGTCCGCCAACAAACTTGAGTTTGCAGTCGAAAGATTTGCAGAAATTAGAGTTGAGCTTCATTGAGTTAAATAAGGAGCGAGCAAAACAAAAAGAATGGAAAAAGTTAATCCGCGACATGGTGTTCCAGAGGGGCAAGATCCCGCTGCTGCTTGCGGTGGAGGCCGGCAACCAGAGCATGGTGCGGGAGCTTCTCAGCGCACAGACGGCCGAACAACTCAAGGTACGCAACCACAAAAGTGATCAACTCATAACTCATACCCATACTAATTATTAAAAGTTCAACAATACAATCTAAAACAAGCATTTAATGAGTAAACTATTTGGTTTATCTTGTTTGCTACATATATTTCATGCTTTATTGTTTTCGGCTTTCTCTTCACCTCATTATTTTAACTAGGCTTCAACCCCTGCGGGTGACACCGCGTTGCACCTGGCTGCCAGAAGACGCGACGTAGACATGGCTAGGATCCTCGTGGACTACGGCGCAGTGATCGACGCGGTCAACGGAGCTGGTCAGACGCCTCTTCACATTACAGCCGCGGAAGGAGATGAACCACTCGTCAAATACTTCTACGGAGTCAGAGCTAATGCTAGCATAGCTGATAATGAAGGTAAACAAAACAAGAGAATAATATTTTTACTAGGGACAGCATGAGAAGTATAAAATTAAACTTTAAGGATAAACTGCTACTTAAGTTCTCGATGTCTTCTTTCTGTCTCGATGACTCTCTTAAAATTTGTTAAAAAGATTTGTTTCGCACAATCGATAAAACTATTTTTGTTATAATTTTAGATCGAACGCCCATGCATTTAGCCGCCGAAAACGGCCACGCTGGGATCATTGAGCTGCTAGCAGATAAGTTCAAAGCATCCATCTTTGAGAGGACCAAGGACGGGAGCACTCTCATGCATATAGCATCGCTGAATGGACACGCCGACTGTGCCATGATGCTCTTCAAGAAAGGAGTCTATCTACACATGCCAAATAAGGTAGGCTTTCCCGTCAAACAGAACTTAAATTTAAAAATTCTTGGTTGGAGTCATTTTGGTTAAAATTCTCTCTCATATTATAATCATTACACCAAAGCTAATTAACCTTGAACACAGTTACAATAGCTTATGATTTTATTCACACACTCGTGTAGTTTCACGAAGAAAACATTTAAAAGATAACAATCAATAAAAATGGTTCTTAGAAATGCCGCATTTTTTAAATATAGGTATTACGGAAGTTAAAACTGGGTGTAGCATATGTAGGTAATTAGGTAGGTGGCCAAGTAATAACCACTTACGTCCTTGAAGGCAGGGGACAAGAAATTAATCATATTCACCCAACATTAGTCACGTAGAGTTTCGCCAGCCCTTCATTTTTGCCCTAACGCCGCTCTATAAAAATAAACAGTTAGCCAGCTATAAAGCGTTAAAACGTTAAGTCAGATATGGAAAATATCATAGGGGTGAGAAATGGTGCCAAGGACCATAAAATGTATGGTTAATTATCAAAAACGATTGCATCGTGATTTTTTCTTATGTTTCAGTGAAATGTGTGTTTTTATATTTTAGGACGGAGCTAGAAGCATTCATACTGCAGCACGGTATGGTCATGTTGGGATCATCAACACTCTCTTACAAAAAGGAGAAAGCGTCGACATTACTACTAATGTAAGTTTTTAAATACAATAAAACCAATAGATACCTTGCAGTAGTCCTATAATCTTAATCCATTTCTGGAGTGGTAGAGTCTAGCTGAAGGCTCTGTCTGCAGCGATTACTGGGCTGACACGACCGGTGAAATACCACCGTCGCACAGAAAACCGACGTAAAGTAGGGACGATGTTCCTGCGTTTCGTTCGGTGAGTGCCGTATCTGGTGCCCAATTTTGTAAAAGGCTCAGCAACACACCCCCAACACCCACAGTGTTGCGGGTAGTCATGGGCGGCGGTGATCACTTACCATCAGGTGACCCGCATGCTCGTTTGCTTTGCAATATTGTATAAAAAAAAAACATTTTCATTATATATTAAAAATACTAAATGGCATGAATTTGGAATTAAAAAAAATATTATATTAACGTATTTTAGAGCTTTATTATTAATTATCTTGATCATTCATAAATAAGACGGCTATTACACGAGATCAGAGACTAATATTAAAATTTTTTGTTAAAAAACCAGTTGTTAGTTGATTTCGTTAAGCTATGTGTGATAGCTTAACGAAAAAAAAGTTGAAACAAAAGTTGTAGGGAATTTTATAGCCTACAACTTTTATAATAAATGCAAATCTCATTTAATCGATAGGAAGCCAGATATTCGCGAAAAACAGATTTTTGTGACCTTTGACCTTGAATATCTTGAGACGCGGACACGATAACGATTGTGACTTTTGAGACAACATTTAGAATGACAAAACAAAGGTTCATACCAATTTGCAGCTTATTATCTTTCATTCCGAGGTGAAAGCCCTAATATGACTGGGCTATTATAAAGGCAAAGTCTGATAATATTCCTGTTGTTGATATATTTATGATCATTGTAGTACCTTACTCATATCCTATCCTTCCTCTACCGTGTGCTGTATGATTCACATACTCCGAAATATCTCAAAGAACGGTTTACCTATTGGCACGAGAGACACAATCTCGGCCTGCGAAGTACCTCATCACTGGTGTTAGCAACACCAGTGAACCACTCAAATTTCTTCAACAATTCATTTACTGTGCAAGCTATAAAACTTTGGAACTCTCTCCCTGTTGAAATCCGTCAATGTAAAACACTGAACCTATTTAAAAAGTCTATATACGAATTGTTCAAATCTAATTGTAATCTTAACACACATTGAGTTATCATTCTTTCATATTATTTTTATAGTTAATGTATTATTTATATATGTATATTATATAAGTATATTATTATTGTTTTGTATGTAATGATGTATAATTTATATGTATTTTATGTATATGTATATTTTATGTATAGCTATATATTAATGTATTAAAACTGACTTTTTTAATTGCGCCTATCCGTCAAATCCTTTGCCTTCTACTGTTAATAAAGGTTTGCCTGGTAGAGATTGCTTAGAGCAATAAGGCCACCTTTTGTTTTATTTTATTAATTTCCTGTAAATTTTATGTTTTTATGCAATAAAGAGTTTTTATTATTATTTATTATTACCTTGTCTTTTACGATTACCTTGACAGTCAAACTTTTATGGTACCACAACAATTTTAATATTATAATAACCACAAAAGTAGAATCTTGTCAAATACTACCACCTTCTTGGTGAATTACGTTAAACAATCATAATGTATGTATATCGAATTGAATCCCAATTATTACATAAACATAAAAGAATTTATTAGTTAAGCCCTCTAAATTATCAATATAACAATGATGTTAAAAAATACATAAAAGTATTTTGTTTTGGAATTAGCATTAGTTTCGACTCTTTTCATCTTGGGGAACATTTAAGAAAATTTCGTCAGGAGTCGTTTTTGTAGTGTTTGTACATAATGGTACAAAATAAGAATGGTAACTCCTAAGGTTTTTTTTTCATGGTTTTTGACGGGTAGTAGGACTAACAGGAATGGTAGGACAACCGCGGTAGGAACACGAGTCATGCATCAATTTAAGTATTTAACAATGACAACAGCCTTAAAAAGATCAAAACATACTTATAATACAAAATACTTATTATTTCTGTATAATCTGAAATAAGTGAACTAACATATGTATACAACTTATAAATGACCTTTCCATTCAGACCAAAACATGTTTTGTTTCCAAAATCCCAATTCCAGGACAACTACACGGCGCTGCACATCGCGGTGGAGTCGTGCAAGCCGGCGGTGGTGGAGACGCTGCTGGGGTACGGCGCCGACGTGCACATCCGCGGCGGCAGGCAGCGGGAGACCCCTCTGCATATTGCTGCCAGGATACCTGATGGTACTAGCTTTTACCAATTGACACATATTTAGCCCAAGAGTATAATCTTTTCCTTTGCATAATATTCCTAATCACTATGCTATACTATTAAGTTTAGCGTAATAGTATTAACGCGTATGATAAAATATCATTATCATTACATAGTATAAATCCAAGTCGCCAATTTTGTCTGTTTGTATGTTTGTCCGCTAATTCCTATTAAAACCACTTAACGGATTTTAATGCAGGTTTCACCTTTGCTTTTGGGTACTTTTTTCATTTAAATTTGTAAATAAAGAGCATTCAGAAAAAGTTTTTTTATCTTAGCTAAAATTCAATGTTTTGGGATTAAGTCGGCCAAAATTACACTATTGCAAAGCGTGGGCGGGTCGCTCGTCTATTATATTTTTATAAGTTAGAAGAAACCAACAATTTTTTACCTAATCATATTATTAGTTACAAGTACTGAAAAATATTTTCAGGTGACAAATGTGCCTTAATGTTGCTAAAGTCCGGGGCCGGCCCAAACAAAACAACAGAAGATGGTATGACGCCGGTACACGTGGCAGCCAAGTTTGGTAACTTGGGCACACTGGTGCTGTTATTAGAAGATGGTGGTGATCCTTTAAGAAAATCTAAGGTATTTTAATCAGCGGTGCAAAATTTTATTTTTATTAACTCTCGATTATTATATGCAACTTTATCAAGAAACAATTATATATTACAGAGTGGAGAAACCCCTTTACATATGGCTTGTAGAAGTTGCCAACCAGATGTTGTGCGGCATCTTATTGATTTCATCAAAGATCATAAAGGAGAGAGCGTAGCCACCTCGTATATTGACTCGGTAGATGAAGACGGAGCCAGCGCCTTACATTATGCTTGTAAAACCTCTAAAGAAGAAGTAAAAATTGCTTCAGCTGATAGAGAAGTTGTGAAATGCTTAATAAATAATGGTGCTGATGTAACTTTACAAACAAGAGGGAATCATGAAACTGCTTTTCACTTTTGTGCTGTAGCCGGTAACAATGACGTCATGACGGAAATGATTACTCATATGTCTCAGGCAGAAGTGAGCAAAGCGCTCAACAAACAGAATTCCGTTGGATGGACGCCTTTACTTATAGCTTGTAATAGAGGGCATATGGAATTAGTAAATACATTACTTTCAAACCATGGAAGAGTAGATGTTTTTGACGTAGAAGGACGATCAGCCTTACACTTAGCAGCTGAACATGGATATTTACAAGTTTGCGATGCCCTTTTGACTAATAAAGCATTTATAAACTCAAAAGCCAGGAATGGCCGAACGGCTTTACACTACGCAGCAATGAATGGCTACGCCCATTTAGTCAAATTCCTAATCAGAGATCACAACGCAGTGATAGATGTTTTAACTTTGAAGAAACAAACTCCATTACATTTAGCAGCCTCCAGCGGTCAAATAGAAGTATGTAAACTATTGCTTGAGTTAGGTGCAAATATTGATGCAACAGATGAGTTGGGACAAAAACCTATTCACGCTGCTGCGCAAAATAACTATTCTGAAGTAGTGCAGTTATTTCTGCAACAACATCCAAACCTTGTTATGGCGACGACAAAAGATGGAAACACTTGTGCTCACATTGCAGCTATTCAGGGTTCAGTAAAAGTTATTGAGGAACTGATGAAGTTTGATAGAACTGGTGTTATATCTGCACGAAATAAATTAAATGACTCTACACCTTTGCAACTAGCAGCAGAAGGTGGTCACGCAGATGTTGTGAGGACATTAGTCCGAGCCGGAGCATCTTGCACTGATGAAAACAGGTCCGGGCTATCTGCAGTGCACTTGGCTGCGGAACATGGTCATACAAACGTTTTAGATGTAATGCGATCGACAAATACTTTAAGGATATCTAGTAAAAAGCTTGGATTGACTCCCTTACATATAGCTGCTTACTATGGACAGGCTGGTAAGTATTGTAATAATCTGTTTCAAGTCTATCTTTAGGATGTGTCCTATGCTTATTTATTTCCTCAGAAACTGTCCGAGAGCTCCTGTCACATGTGCCAGGAACAGTTAAGTCGGATGCACCAACAGGAGTGTCCCTTGTTCCCGTGTTAGGAGCTGAGTCCGGTTTAACGCCATTACATTTAGCGGCATACAATGGAAACGAAAATGTTGTACGATTACTTCTCAATTCAGCTGGAGTACAAGTGGATGCTTCAACTAACGAAAATGTATGTAATTGTTTTTTTTAATGCCTGAACATTAAGGATCAATTTTAAATAACTTGCTACTTTTGTTTATTTTGTTTCAGGGATATAATCCACTTCATCTAGCATGTTTTGGAGGGTATATGTCAATTGTTGGTCTTTTATTGAGTAGATCAGCAGAACTACTACAAAGTACTGATAGACATGGAAAAACTGGTCTCCATATAGCCTCTACATATGGCCACTACCAAATGGTGGAGGTATTACTTGGGCAAGGAGCAGAAATAAATGCAACAGATAAAAATGGCTGGACGCCACTACATTGTGCGGCTAAAGCTGGGCATCTAAATGTTGTAAAACTACTTTGCGAATCAGGAGCATCACCTAAAAGTGAAACCAATTTAAATTGTGCCCCTATTTGGTTTGCTGCCTCTGAAAACCACAACGATGTGCTTGAATATTTATTACATAAAGAACACGATACGCAGTCACTAATGGACGACAAAAGATTTGTTTACAATCTTATGGTGTGCTCAAAAAACCACAACAATATACCTATTGAGGAGTTCGTTTTGGTTTCACCAGCGCCCGTAGATACTGCTGCCAAGTTATCGAATATATATATTATCTTATCAACAAAGGTTTTGTATACTTAGTTCTTAAATTAAAATTTTAAATTACTGAATCAATATTCAATGTGTTTTGTTTGTCGTTTTAGGAAAAGGAGCGTGCCAAAGACCTTATCGCCGCTGGGAAACAATGCGAGGCGATGGCTACAGAATTATTAGCTTTAGCGGCTGGAGCAGATTCAGCTGGTCATATTCTCACTGCTACGGATAATAGAAATATAGAATTTTTAGATGTTCTTATAGAAAATGAACAAAAAGAAGTAATAGCTCATACGGTCGTTCAAAGATATCTCCAGGTAAAAAAATAGGTAACTTTGAATCCTCGAACTATAATTATTGGATATCATACTCTTATTTTTATTTCAGGAACTCTGGAGAGGTAGCCTTAAATGGACAGGCATCAAAATTATGTTCCTTTTTGTCGCTTTTATAGTTTGTCCACCAGTGTGGATGGTGTTTTCTCTTCCACTCCTTAAATATAATAAGGTCCCAATCATAAAATTTATGTCATATCTGACATCCCATATTTATTTAATGATATTATTAGCTCTCGTGGCAATTACTCCAATATATAATTCAATATTTAGAGAAAGTTTAGTACCTCGATGGTACGAGTGGGTTTTACTTATCTGGCTCAGCGGTTTACTTCTTTTTGAATTGACAAACCCAAGTGACAAATCCGGCCTGGGATGGATCAAAATTGCTGTCCTCTTATTGGGGATGATTGGAGTAGCGACACATGTAATTGGTTGGATTTTTGTGTTACCAAAGTATTGGCCGACTTTAATGTACTGTAGAAACCAGTGTTTTGCTCTATCGTTCCTGTTAGCTTGTGTACAAATATTAGACTTCTTATCCTTCCATCATCTATTTGGACCATGGGCTATTATCATTGGAGACCTCATGAAGGATTTAGGAAGATTTCTTGCTGTTTTAGCGATATTCGTATTCGGATTCTCAATGCACATCGTAGCTCTTAATCAACCGTTCAGAAACATTAATAAAATAGAAGACAATAAGTATGCGAGGCAAGCGAGGAGAAAACTATTCTCTGACGGTACGTACATTTCCATAATTTTTCAGAATTTAGATTACAAATACTTGGTAAAATTGTTGATATTATCATTACCTAATGTATCTTCATGGCGTAATGTAGATGATACTCTTCGATCCAAACGACAATCAGTTGAAGAATCTTACAGGAGAAAGCAAAGTTCAGCGGGGCGTAAGTCCATAATCGAAGACCTTAAACTAACATCAAATGTTTGTTATAGTATTTAATGAATGTTACCATTCCCATGACGATCAGTTACAGTCTCGATGTGCTTGTTATTTTTTTATGTTGGAATTATTTAGTTTCTTGGTATTGCATCCGCTCACAAGCTTGAATGTCCGCGCCACATCGAGAATGTTATCATGGTCCTTAATTGTAATCAGCAGGTGTTTTATTTTCATTAGATTAAACTTCACATGAGACTAATATTATGTATAAATACACTTAGCTTAGGTTTGATTCATAAATCATAAGGAACTTTGATTTATGAATGAAACCTTTCCGGTTAGAATATGATAAATATAAAATGATAATGTGCACAATGCATCTTCTGCTTTACATAAACGGCAATGGCTTGTCTAAGACGGCCGTGTGTTGCAGATGTTGTTCAGAACGTGCATTGCGTGTCACGACTAGTTTAGCGGAATGAGTGGCCGACTTCACCGCATTTGATGGAACTGTATGATTTGCGCATGCCGCGGCTGGCTTTTGTCCCGCGTTTGTTTACACCAGGTGTCTTGAGGTACCACTTTGTGTTCGGATTATTTGGCTGTTTGTCGTCATTGAGGCGCTCTTTCAGCGCCCACGCTGTCCATGTCGAGACACTAGTGTAGATGTACTAAGAAGTAGGTTTATACACCTGATAGTCGTGAATTGTTACTACTGTGTTAAATAATTAATAAAACTATTCCAAAGTTTGAAAAAGGGCGTATGACTCTACTTCTATAACATTTTCACTGTCTGAATTAGATATTTTATTAGAAAAGTAGAAAACTTCATGCAAGGGTGGATTGATAAATTAACTTTCGAAGTTGACACTTTCACACAACTCAAAAGTTACTGGGTGAAATGCCTGCGAGAGATCCATCCGTGCAACGTAGGAACTGCTAGTATCTTCGTTGTCGAGTAGCTTTCACAAAGAACTTGGTCCATTTGAGTGTTGTCTTCTAGCGACGTTGACTGCGTTCGAGGCCTTCGAGAAATTGTTCTTCGCCCTTTTCGGCCAGATAACTTTGTCTGACCTGAACTACATCACGAGCCTACGACCTTCGTGGACGCAGATTCTGTTCAAGCTCGTGTTCGGAGGCTACTTGCTGATGTCAGTCGTGGTGCTCATAACACTCCTCATTGCGATGATGTCGGACACTTATCAGCGCATCCAGGTAACTAGGTGTTATTATCTCGCGTTTGTTCACAGTGACGATGAACCCGCTGTTCTCGTTTGAACTGCTGTTCTTCGCCGTGTTCGGGCAGACGACCACGGATCAGACCAGGGTCCATAGGAACGACAGCAACACCCAACCTCAGTGGACCAACTATTTATTCAAAATCGTATTCGGGATTTACATGTTGGTGTCGGTGGTTGTGCTGATCAATCTGCTCATTGCTATGATGTCAGACACGTACCAAAGAATTCAGGTAACGTTTACACAACGTGCGTAGATTCACATTGCAGTTTACGTACGCTGTCTGAATCTAATTAAGTGATAATCACAGAGCACTGGGCATATAGAGTCGTAAATGTTATAATTAAAATATCTTGCTAAATTAACCAAGCAGTTACACAGTTAGACGAGATCTTTCTTATTTTTTTATATCCATATAAAATAGGCATGCACTTGAGTGTTACGTTTTCAAGTTAACCGCGTTTTTATACCTAGCTGTAACCTATATTTATGTAAAGCTATTCGACCACAAAAACTATACATAAACGTCTTATGCCTTTCATTAAACTTAAAGTAGGTCTTGACATAACTAATCATAAAAAAATATTTAAAAATAAACTCGAAATATTAAACCACCAATAATAAAGTCGCTTAAATTTCATACCAAGGCCGAATTATTATATTAAAGATTTTGTAAATATATTAAAGTAGAATTTTGATGGTCAAAATAATTTGCAACTCTTTTTTTGTTGAATACTTTCTAACAGTTAAAATTTAATCAAATGTGCATATAAAACGTAACGTATTTGTTTAGCTTGTCTTCTGGTTTACCTCGACACATAAAATTATCTATTTACCTACTTACTTTGTTTGTATTTTAAACGGTTTTTGTTATTTTAGGAATCTCATGATTTTGTACTTAAGGCCATACAAATAGGTAAACAAAATGTAGGTTTCTTACGGTCATTTAACATAACATATGTAAATTATGTTTATGAATAAACAATAATAAATATTTAAAACCAGTAATCTGTAGGTATTTATAAAAACAGACCAAGAACCTACATCAAAAATAAAACGTGGCCTCACTTGTTCAGCTTTTACCTTACATTCGTTTTTACACTAATTAGGTACATAAATCCAACTTAGTAGAGTTATCCATTCATTGAATTATTGATTACCTACACGAAAGGTTGGATTGGTTTTCGAAATTAAAATAATGTTAAATGTTATTATGGAAATAAAAACCTTTTATAATTCATTAATAATATTCTGGAAATATCAATTAAGTAAAATATTCAATGTTTTATTACATCCAATACCTACAACCTACATTACATTTAAGCATGATCTAATTTTGAAATAAAAATTTAAATTCCAGGCGCAATCGGATATAGAATGGAAGTATGGCTTATCGAAGTTAATCCGTAACATGCATCGAACCACCACAGCGCCCTCACCCTTGAACCTGGTCACCACGTGGCTCATGTGGCTCATCGCCCGGTGTAAGGTAAGAAACTGCATTAAATGAAGCTCACCTTGAAACTGTAACAAGGTGAATATTATACAGGGTGATTCTTAAGAAAAAATTCGATCTTAAAAATGTAAGAGTCCAAATTGTACCTTGTTTTAATTGAAAATTGTTTTTGTTTAATTAATATTGAATGGAAATTTTTGGTACCTGCATTGTAATACACAAATATCAAGTCATTATTAAGTTCCTAAGCCAAAATTTGGTAAATTAACATCCGGATTAAATAAAAAGCTAGTATTTTCTACCTTGATTTAATTCTCACTTTCTAAGAAGTAATCAGCAAAGGTAATAACCAAAGAATCAGCGTTTATAATTTTAGAGCTATGAGAATGATCAATGTCAAAAAAAGTAAATGACGATTTCAAGAACAAATCAATTTGGATAAAATATTTTAAAGCTACATAAAATAGGATTTAACGAGAGTGACACAATTTATGCAAGGAATTCAGGTTTGATGATATTAAATTTCGAATATAGACTTAAAATTTAATTTTACCTACCATGTTTACTTAAATGGCATGGCATCAAATTATTGACAACTAGCGTTCCAAACTGCGGTTTCACGAATAGGAATAATGTTTTCTTCGGAAAGTAGATTTTCTCGCGGTAACAGTAGCTACTCTGTATGTTATTATAGGTCATACTCATTCAATATACTAAATTTAATTTGAATCCGTTCCGATTTTATTCTGCCCCACATATTTGAAAATACCTAATTTTACTAAGCATTGGTTAAAATAATCTTATTGTAACCTAAACTCTTTATAAATCGAAAAATCACTGCCACTCAAGTGTATTTCATAAACAGGAACGCTTAAATAAGAAGAAGCGCCCAAGCCTAGTGCACATGATTGGATTACAGAGACAAGACCAGCTCAGTGCCAGATCGAAGGCTGGGGCCAAATGGCTGTCCAAAGTCAAGAGAGGACAGGTCGTACCAAAAGGTAAATAAATATATGTAGAAGAGGTAGAAGCAGAAACTATGTTCATGTCCAAGTAATATTTAGCGGATCAATAATAGGTCAGCGTAACATTGCGAATAGTAATCAAATTGTAACAACTGTAATCTTTACTTTTAATAAATATAACGGTGCATTAAAACCAAGCAAATACAAAGATATCTAAGTATCACTTCGTCATAATAACTGTACGCGAGACTTCAATTTGTAGATAAATAACGTAATACTAATAATATTTTCACAGATTCGACCCGATTATCGGTAGTGCACCTCAGCCCCCTCGGCTCCCAGATGAGTTTTGCAAACTCGACGCGAATCGAAAACGTCGTCGACTGGGAGATCATCGCTAAGAAGTATCGAGCCCTCATGAGGGCTGAACCTGACGAATTACTGACTAAAGAAAGCGAGTCGGACGCTGCTGAAGAAGTGTCGGAAACAGTCCCTAACAACATAACTCCGGCGCCGCCTTGAACTGATGGCGGATTTATTGAAGAAAGATTAACTGGCGGCCGCCCGCATACACGTGATGAGCGCGAAATACAGATCTAATTAGCAACCCAATTACCTGAACAAGAGCTAATCTTGTCAAGTTGAGGTTAACCTAGAACATTATCAAAAACTGATATTTCTTAAAAATTTAATACTACCGTGTAATGAAAAACTGAATAACGAGACAACAATATAACAAAACTTAGTCATACATTTGATATCAATTTTACTTCTAAATTGATATCAACTTTTCTTTTACATCAATTTTCCCACCGGATGGAGCTTTATCTCAGTTTACCTCATTTAATAGCATTGCGGTATTAACAATGTAAATAATAAACTTTAAATGTAAATAAATAATCTTAGTATTTTTCGCACAATTTATTGTTAAAAGTATTAAGTACATTATGGACATAAGCTGATATGGTTGATATCTATAAACTGTCTAGAGCAATAAATAATTCTAGTCAATGGTATTTAAATTGAATTACAAAAACGTAGTTTAAATTAGGTGTCATATTTACTACTAATAATACATGTACCCGTATAAACAGGTGTGCAGTAAAATACCGATTGTTTGTATAAATATAATATTAATTTTAATTTAACGCAGGAGTAAATAAAGTTCAGGAAATATAAGTGTAGACAAATACTTAGAGATGTTAGCTAGTAGGTAAAACACAGTCCAGTTTTAGGTAAAATATTTTTTCAATTTGTGTGTCTAAAATAGCAGAATTAGAATAATTTTATGTGAAATTAAAGTAATGAGGAGTTTTGTAAATAACAGTGTTGTGTATTTGTGTACGTAACTAATTTTAAATAAAATTGTAATTAAATTATAGGATTTTTATTTAAGACTACCATTTTTAGGTAACGGAAAATCTAGGAAAAAGTTTATGAAGAACTAAAAGGAATCATGGTAATATAAAAATAAAATAAATAAATCTTACACATTGACTATGTTCCCCTAAAGTAACCGCTGTGAATACTTGTGTTTTGGGCACCGCCCATAATACTAGAGGAAAACATAGTTACGAGTACATCATAACATGATCCAATCAAAAAAAATACTAAATTTGCGCATCAAATCGAACCCTTCGATACAACCTTCCGCGTAACAAAGTAATGCAGTATACTACGCTACAGCGGTTTTCATTCGCCTATCAGTACATTTAGAGACGATGAACATATAATTTGATAGTCTATAGGAACATGAGAATTCCATACTGATCTGTGGTTTGGGCCGCATACTTGGATAAATTGAGCATCATACAAATAGTCATGAATCCTACGAACTTTGACTTCTTGCGTATATACATTTACTTGAATTCCTTCTTAATTATATTCATACCTAAACGTAAGTGAATAAAGGTAATCCACCCTTTAAAACGGAACCGGTCGCCGACTCTATAATATACTAGTGCCCGCCCGCGACTCTGTTCGCGTAAAAGTTCGTTTCCCGTGGGAATGAGAAGTTTTCCCGCGGTAAAAAGTATCCTATGTGTTATTCTGATGTATCACCTATATTATTGGAAAGTTTCATCAAAGTATACATACTTACAAACTTTCACGTTTATAATATTAGTAGGGTACTCTTAAATATAGCCCTAACGAAATACTATTATTTATTCACCAAAGTGAAGTAACTTCCCAAACGTTTAGGGTCAGTGGCAAGGTGTTCATCAATAGATTTTATGGTCATAACGGTAAAACTGAATAAACTATGTAGGATACGATCTTATAGTTACAAATATAAAATATAAATTTTATTTTATTAATATACCACTTCTGTTTCTTTTAATAAATGATCACTCACAGTCGACGTTTCCTATTGTGAGCTTGTTTAAAAGCCTAGTAGTAGTTGTTATTTCGGTAGGCTTCATTTTAAAATTCAATATCAATCAAAATTTTGTAAATGCTGCAAGCAGTAATTGACTAGATCTATGTGGCATGTTCTATCTATACCCATGATAAGCTCAACGCATTTTCCATCAGATATGAACCGACCCTAAAGGTCCCAATTATAGTCTAAAATGTATCGGAATTATGAGCTCTTGCACAACTTCAATCTAAATATTAGTAATTCATATCCTATGCTATTTTACACCATTTCAAAACAGTTCCGGTCAAATAAGTCGTTTGTATCTTGTTCTTATTACAGTCATATCGTAAGTTGATCGCACTGAGTTGATTGATCAACAAACTTAGTTACAATTTAACTTAGTTAATGTTACAGTTTTATAACTTGATCGTTGCATGAATTACTATAGCTCTACATTTTATGGTGGAAAATTAAGACTAACAATAACATTGTTACCTAAGTTTTACTTATAAACAATCAAATCAACAGACAGGAACAGGCATTTATGCTTTTAGTAAAATTTTAAATATATAATGTGTCTTTTGCTACTTTAATTTGTAAGCTACTTAGATCAGCCACCAGTACATTTTTTTTTTGATAATACTTTGTTGTGTCTATATGTCTAATTCAATAAGAGACTCAGACTGAATTACATAATACAAGATCACTTTCGGGATATTGTTCTTGTGAACATTTTGCGTGTGATTCCCAGTAAATAATATCATTGAAAATGTTGGTAATATTAAAAATAAAACCGACAAGTTTTGAATAGTCAGAAAAGAACAATAAAAAACAGTCAAAAGTAACCTTAATCCGGTACAAAAGACTTCAACGCGAGACACGTCTAACCTCTGTCTACTGAATAATTATTTAAGGATAATGGAATACTCCTAACCTCGAGGGTTATCCTTGTAATTGTTAGATAAGAAAATTTAAAATACCATAAGACTATTTAATGTGAATTAATATCAACCATATGCAGTGCTAACTGCTTGTTCCTAATAAGTCTAGATTAAGGAAAAGCATAATATTTTCTACCTTTCGTAGTGTCCATTTTTAAAGTACTGATGACATCTTATTGATGTACTTTTTACTGTACAAGACATAGTGTTGTCAGTTTACAATAAACAAGTTTTTCATCTAGATATAATGAACAAGGAATGTTTTTCTAGTTCGTATTATGTAAAAAGTGGAATCACGTCATACAAGAAATGACTTGTATAATCTAAGCAAAAAATTATTACCTACACACATGAAAATATCAAGTAAAATCACTTCGCGGATGAAAAATATAATTTAAGAGACTACCTAAAACTGCAAAAGTTAAAAATATATTTGTTTACTTTAATTTCAGAATAAAGAAACTATGCAGACTATTATGTAAGTAGAAATTTAAAAAACTTTATCAAACAAAAAAAATGATCTCCAAATACGTACAAATAGAGACGAAATAAAAAACTTGAGAGTAAAGAGTTTTTACAAAATGGTTTAGTAAAAACATTCTGCTGATGGTTCCTTGACATTGGAAGAAAAACATTTGAGCTAACAAAAAGTATCTTTACACTAATGGTTTAAGAATATATTAAAATAAAATGACTATCAATCTGTTAGGTAGCATATTCACAAAATACCTACTTCGTCGAAGCAGGAATACAAGCTTGCACTTGAAATAGGTAATCCACACGTAGGGTGCTGGTTAGTTCCTTTTATTTTTAAAGAAAGTAAGATATTATATTCCAAATTTTGCAAAGAAAAAAAAACGATTAAAATGAAAACAAACCAAAGCCACACGCAGCCAGTAGTTGTAGTTAAATCGTCAGGCAACAGCGCCGTTTTTGTGAATAGATTAGATAAGGCTAAGTTCCATGGTTTATAATGTCAAGTGTGCTGGGTGCAAGTTTATTGTCAGGGATTAGTCGAAGCGTAAAGTTTGGTGCGACGACGCGGCGCGCGAGTGACGAACAACGCAGTCGCATGCGCAGGCGACGCGCGCACGCACAAAAAACAACTGCTTTTAAATTAGCTCAAATTGATACCGTTTATTGGATAGGTTGCGAATGAACAACAAAATGTGGGAACCAGTTAAAGTTTTTCCGACTTTGATGTTGATTGTTATAGGTCAGTTAATGAGTTTTTTTTAACTATAGCAAGTTCAGAAAGATAGTAATTTTTGAAATATATTTCAGGATATTTAAGCGTGGGGGAGTCAGCGTTTTTGCGCTGTTATAATGGGTAAGTAGATTTTAAATTAATAAATATTAACAAAAGTTTTTTTTTCTTATGAGGGAGTCGGTATTGAGTCACCTATTCATTATTCAGTGCTAATGTTATTCATTGTTAAACAAAACAAGACAAAGAAAGTTAACTTTACCTAACAGTTACTACTTTTACGTGAGTGAAAAAAGTAAATAAATCAGGAATTAGTTATTTTTCTTTTCTATATGATTATAAAAAACTACATTTATTTTTACTTTACAGACATTTTATCACTAATCTGATCTTCATTTAATAAGTTCATTGTTTTAAAAATTTTTTATTTTTTTTTTATTAGTTAAAAAAAAAGTCTTAGTGGTATATTTTAATGAAAGTCCACACAGAAAATAAACATTTGTATTTAAATCGGTAAATGCAGAAGTTTTATAATTTTCATATTTCGCAATAAAAAAAATCTAACTACTTGAAAAAGTTTGTAATTTTCATACTTTGCAATAAAAAAAATTACTTTCTATTGAAAACCAAACCCAATCATGTATTGTCAATGTAAAACTCCTGACACACTTACTACAAATAAAGTGTTATCTGTTCTAAGTGTTACACGGAGACAACATAAAAAGCGTAAACCACGGAAACCACGATAATTGATTCGCAAGAAAATTATACCTATTTCTTACTTAGTTCCGTATAAATAAACGGATCTCAAGTTCATTCGTGCACTAAGATAACTATAAACTATGTGAAAACATTATCAAGTTCGCGTTCATGACAAGAGCATTTTATTAGGAGGGGACTGTACAGATAACGGGTGTAAAAAACCACTTCCGAAGCCTGAAACCATGTATTCTGGAGCCTCAATAGTAACTTAATTCACTAACAGTATACCCAGAAAACCCAATTTAAAAAAGTTATTAATGATTGAAAAGTCATATTCGGCGCTTGTAATCATCGCTCACACATCAACTGTTGGTTCAGGTGCAATTATTTACATTGCAAATTAATTTAAAACCCTATTTAATTTGAAATCATCGCAAAATCTGATAGTATAAATGCAATTTTGTACAATTACGTAAAAATTTTTTTTTTCTGTTAATCGTAAATACATTTTTTTTTGCTCAAAACGTAACTAGTTCCCCTCCAGCAATGCCCAGTTTTTGTTTTCGGAAGCAGTTCTTTTACACCCCGTATATTTAAAAAACTATTGCTACCGCTCTCCGACCGTCTCGTCGCTAAGAGAAACAACTGCAGGAAGCCGGAATTTCTGTAATAAAACTCGTGATTTCGGATTATTAAAAACTCTCTCCAAAACTGAATTGCTTATATTGTAAATTAAATTCAAAAACAATTTGTAGTTTTAATGTTTTGTTGATTTAGATCATTAATATTTAGGTGCTTACACAGTTGAACTCATCTGTGCTCTTGTCCTTATTATAATCGTGTGTCAATGTCAATGACTTATAAATATGCAAGCAGTGTCATCTGAGGCGGCCGTTGTCAAAACCAGAGGCAACACGTGGTTTCATTGATAGGACTATGCACAAAGAAGAACAAAGAATCACGTGCAAACATTAGATGGATTTTTATATGTATAGACACGTTGGTTGTGTGGTTTACTACAACTAAGTTCTATTTCAAAGGTTTTACGTACAATACACACAAACTATGAACTAATTTGCTTAAACAATATAAGAGGTTTTTTTTCACGTTTTGATTGTAAGCTAAATTTCTTGTAATTAATGGAAAATCATTGATTGTAGTGGAAGTTTTGTCAGGATATTTCGTAACGCTTAACCGACATCTGATTTGGTTAAACTAGTACCTATACAGTGTTTAACATTGAAGGTTCTCGGGAACTACGGCTTAATTTGTCTTGCTAAACACGGAGACACTTAGGACATTATGCTACTAACTACCTATACTTTGAAGGACTGCGACTGCCCTTGCTTTACTCTTTACCTCATAGACCGAGTAGATTGTCGGGATTGCAATAGCTAACAAGCAAACGTAGGTACATATTAACCAATTCAACCATTTCATTTCTTTACATCTTCAATCAGAAAGGCAAAACGTTTCTCGCTTCTTAGCAACAATTTTCCTGTACAATACTGACCTCCTAAAACCAATTAAATTCTTACTAGATGACCACAAAAGAAGGTTAATAGGGCTCGACCATTGTGAAATAAAACATTAAGTATCCAAATACATATCGATCACTCATTTAAATTATTAATCAACACGTGTTAAGTGATTTTATAATATGTAAAGAATAAATAGGGGTACTTGACCGAATATACTTTATAATCAAATATTATTAAGTAAAACAATATCTAAACAAAGCAAGAATATAATTACCTACATAAAGATAAAAAAGGTAAGCCAAGGATTCTTAACGAATAATTTGTATTACAAAGAAAGGCTTTATGAACTTTTTGTTGATAAATGGAAAGTGATGTGAATCATCAATCAATCATAATTAAGGTGTGCATATCGTAAATGCACCAACCCAAAGTCTGTGCTGTAAACACAACATGGAGCGGAGCAGAAAACGTTTATTATTTTACTTCGCTAAATCCATTTTCATAAAACTGTCACCCTTGACAGTCAGTTGTCACTGAATATGTCCATAACAAAAGGTACAACAAACATCAACGTCATATACAGGGTCTGTCGTAATGAATGGATAACCCGTTACCTACAGTTGATCCGGATGTGAGGCTATAAGAAAATGGTGTCTTCTTGCCAGGGTTGTCAACCATATGAAAATGGCGTAGACTTTTAAACTTTTTTATAAATTTCGCTATTTTTTTCATTTATTCCGCTGCCATTTCTTTAAATTTTGATGTATTTGTATAATTCTTTTAGTATTATACTGCTGAAGACGTGTATTATGTAATTTAAATACAATTTTAGGTGTTATTCACGTTGAACATTATCAAAATACTCATTTTAAGAAAAATATTTCCAATTTTTTTTCTTTATGTCAACTTTTGATCATCTCCTGTGGAAAAAAAAAGTATGACGTTATAGCTGCCCATGATCTCAATAAATTGTCTAGTATGTGTAGATTCTAAAAAGGTATAACGATGTGTACTTTACAAGCAACATTAAGTTACAGGAGCGAGAACACTAATCAAGGTCGGAATTTTTATTTTTCATGTTATGTTATAAATGGTTGTAAAACTTCGTCATAATGATTTTATTCTATCAAGATACTTTGCACAATCACTATCGGGCCACTAATAGGATATTCAGAAGAAAACCCGGTTGTTTTGGGAAAAAAATAACATTACTTCACGATAATAATGTAATGAAAATGTACAAATGAAAATTGTTGTGCTCTAATAGTTACATGCGACAAACATGTTGCGACAAGTTTATTCGAAATTGAAACGGATTTAAAAAATCGAACAAAGACCGCATTACAAAGAAAAGTGGAAAAAATTAGAAGGAAATCGTCCTTCCATAAATGCATTGTGCACTTTAATGAACACACGGTAATCAGGATGTCGCACATTTGGATATCTTACACGATAAACACTAGAAGCTCTATTGGTGCTGCCATTACATACACCGTAAATGTAATGCATGTTCGCGTATTCGGCCGGCGTATACTGTTGCGGCATGATACACAAACTACACAAAAACTTTTCCAAAACAACAAGTTCAATCGATAGCACAACACAATGTCCGTAAATGTGAGCAAAGTCATCAGTATCACCACATTATCAAGTCCAAATCACAAGGAAAATCATAGTCAAATATTAGAAAGCAGTAACAAATTGACGAAAATAGTGGCCCCGATTCTGAAAACACTCTCTAAAACTAAATTAAAAATATCGCTGTCACTTTCTCATGCTTCGTATTAGAACAAGACAGGTACATTGGTCTCACTAAATTTAGTCCACATCATTGTGAAATTGAACGAAATGCGCTGAGGACTAGCCTAAAATTGCCTTCGCCGTATCATATTGCACGTACATTTTAGTTTGACAGGACTAAAATGATTACCTGTCTCTGTCTTATTGATGTGTAAGTGACAGCGATAGTTTTAGTTTAGTTTAGAGAGTGTTTTCAGAATCGGGGCCAATGTGAACAAAAGAACATGCGATGGTCAAAATCACACTGATGTGATAAGTACCCTTTTCTTTGTAATGCGGTCTTGTTCGATTTTTTAAATCCGTTTTAATTTCGAATAAACTTGTCGCAACATGTTTGTCGCATGTAACTATTAGAGCACAACAATTTTCATTTGTACATTTTCATTACATTATTATCGTGAAGTAATGTTATTTTTTTCCCAAAAACAACCGGGTTTTCTTCTGAATATCCTACGTATTAGTGGCCCGATAGTGTTTGTGCAAAGTATCTTGATAGAATAAAATCATTATGACGAAGTTTTACAACCATTTATAACATAACATGAAAAATAAAAATTCCGACCTTGATTAGTGTTCTCGCTCCTGTAACTTAATGTTGCTTGTAAAGTACACATCGTTATACCTTTTTAGAATCTACACATACTAGACAATTTATTGGGATCATGGGCAGCTATAACGTCATACTTTTTTTTTCCACAGGAGATGATCAAAAGTTGACATAAAGAAAAAAAATTGGAAATATTTTTCTTAAAATGAGTATTTTGATAATGTTCAACGTGAATAACACCTAAAATTGTATTTAAATTACATAAAACACGTCTTCAGCAGTATAATGCTAAAAGAATTATACAAATACATCAAAATTTAAAGAAATGGCAGCGGAATAAATGAAAAAAATAGCGAAATTTATAAAAAAGTTTAAAAATCTACGCCATTTTCTTATGGTTGACAACCCTGGCAAGAAAACACCATTTTCTTATAGCCTCACATCCGGATCAACTGTAGGTAACGGGTTATCCATTCATTACGACAGACCCTGTATAATGTTTAATTACTGAACTGGTTTCAGTCGTAATCATTCATTACTTAGTTTATATTGCATTAGATAACACTGTTCAAGCACGCACGTGGGTGACCTCTTTACAAAAACAGTTATTTAATATTAACTGCATTATAATAAATAAACATTCGCGACCTAGAGTTATTTTATTTCACTTATTTCGGTAAATAAACCTTGCGATACCTTAAAACAAAATATTAAATAACATGTTGCAAAAACAATTAATTGATGTTCTAATTGGTAATTAAAAAAAGTAACCTCATTTTTATTGTAAAAACGGAACCCTTCATTTTTACCCTACTTACTTACACAAATACCTGCATTTATAAATATGTCCCAAAAATTTATACTTGTTAATCAACTTATAATTGAAGGTCTTGAAAGGATTGTGCGCCAAAACAAACCACATTAGTGCCAGGTCCTCCTTGACGTCACTCTTTAACCTCATTCGCATTCCTCATAGAATATTCATTAGGTTTGAACAGAATTTAATGTTAATTTATTGTTAATATTGTCATGTCTAAGTAAAAACTAAAGTTCCTACATAACCTCCACTAACTTAAAAAAGCAGAATGTAGAAGTGGTCTTAGAAATAACCGAAAATGTGCGTATTTGCTGCATGCATGGAGTCATGGTTAACCCTTTAAGACTCAGGTTATAATTATTAGCAGTAGACAAATCCCTACTAATATTATAAATGCGAAAGTAACTCTGTCTGTCTGTCTGTCTGTCGGTGCTTTCACGCCTAAACCACTGAACCGATTTTGATAAAATTTAGTATGAAGAGAGAACTGAACTTGGGAAAGGACATAGGGTACTTTTTACCGCGGGAAAACTTCTCATTCCCACGGGAAACAGACTTCCACGCGAACGGAGTCGCGGGCGTTCACTAGTGTTAGATAAAATAAACTTTCAGCAACCATCCAAAGTGTACTTTGATGGTGTCAAGATCCCGTACAGCACTACTGTTAAGAATCGTGGCATTATTCTAGAGAATACACTTTCGTGGAAACCTCAGGTCGAGCAAATAAGCGAAAAGATGTTTGCTGCAGCTGGTAGTCTGAGACGTCTCAGGAACGTGCTGCCCATTGCTTCCAAAATTACGCTTGCTCAATCCATTCTCCTTCCCATCCTCGATTACGCTGACTCGTCATTTGTAGATCTGAGCGAGGAACAGCTTAACAAAATAGAGCGCCTTCAAAATATGTGCATTCGCTTTATCTATGGATTGCGCAAATTCGATTATTTCACAGAATACCGCAACAGACTAGGCTGGCTCCCCATACGGCTTCGCAGGAATACTCACTTCCTAACCCTCCTTTACCGAGTGCTGAATGATTCACAAACTCCAAAATATCTCAAGAAACGTTTCACTTACTGGCATGAGTGTCACAGCCACAGCCACAGCCTGCGCAGTACCTCCTCCTTAATACTGGCAACGCCAGTTAATCACTCTAGTTCTTTTAGTAACTCTTTTATAGTTCAGGCTATAAGACTGTGGAACTCACTTCCTGTAGAAACCCGTAACTGCAAAACACTGCAACTATTTAAAAGGAAAATTTATGGTTTTACGCGTTTTTTTTTTCCGACGTTTCGTTATATTTATGTTTTTTTTAATCTTACCTTTAAATTATTGTTTTTGGTCATTATGTTATGTACCTATTTACTTCTTAGTATGTATGTAATTATGTATTAATTTATGTATGTTTAATATATGTATTAATATATTCTTGTTTATTATAATATATATTTGTATGCTATAAATATAATAACCACTTTTGCCATATTCTTATATTATTTTATGAACATGTATACCTATATTTTTTAATATGCAATAAAAAGTATATTTGCATTTGTATCTTGGACTCTGTTCTCGTATAACACTTCAAAGTTGTTTTGATGCCCGTCGACATTATAAAAACTTACGGATATTACCTAAGATTAAAAAAGTACTTAACTATACAAAACGAAGAATATTATCTTTTCCAATTCGAGTATTTGCATAGACACTGCAAATGAATAATTAAAACAATGGCATTTAACAACCTTTTGTTTTTTGTGTATTCGTCTATAAATAAAACGTCAATGAAGCGTGTAACCTTTTAAAGCAACTTTCCTGTTACAGATCTCTTGACAATTACTTGGTTGTTGAATTGTCTCAACCTGTCCTTTTAGAAGAACCTTCCTGCATCGACCGCAATATTCCAACAGTGTTGTATACCTTCGGGTACAGAGGTAAAACCGACGGTCCGGCCACAGTCGCAATGCTGTCAGCGTATCTGGATATTAAGAAAAGAAACACGATCCTTTTAGACTGGCAAGAAGAAGCAAAGAGTGGTTTTCTAGGAATTACTTTTGGCTACGCGTTTTCCGCTGTACCTAACGCTATAAGGGTTTGTTTTTTTAAACGTGCTGGTTTATATCTGATGTAGACAGAGTGGAAGTATTAAGTATTTTTAACCAATGTTGCAGATAGGAAAACAATTGGGAGAGGTCCTTGTAAAACTCAACTTAACGGATATTCACCTCATAGGTCATTCTCTAGGAGCCCAACTATTGGGCGAGACAGGAAGAACAGCCAGAAGTCTTGGGTTTCCGATACCGCGGTTAGTAATCAAACATACAGAAATAAAATAACAGTTACCTAAAGTTGAAAATCTAAAAAGGAGTCCATCGTGCCGTCAATATTATATAGTGTAGCAATCTGGAGATTTACTTTATTATTTACTAGTGACCCGCCCACGCTTCGCAATGGTGTAATTTTGGCCGACTTGTTCACAAAACATTGAATTTTGGCTGACTTAAAAAAACTTTTGGAGGAGTTAGCGGACAAACATACAAACAGACATAATTAGCGACTTGGATTTATACTATGTAATGAAATAATTATGATAATGATACTTATTTTAAGCTTTATTTTTTCAAAAAGTCTACTGTATTACTTTCAGAATTACCGGTCTCGATCCCGCCAAAGCTTTGTACGAAACCTTTGGGGTTCAGGCAGGTCTAGACAGGACCTGCGCAAAGTTCGTAGACATCTACCACACCGACCCCCAGAACTATGGTACAAGTAAATCGACTGGAACGGTGGATTTCTGGCCAAATTACGGAAGCGTCCGAACCAGGGGCGGAGTGCAGCCTGGCTGTCCTATTGGGAAATTCGAAATGTTTACACCTGAGAGTAAGCATAAATCTATATATCTACTTATACTACATTTTAGAGATGGGCCGAGTACTCGGTGGATACTCGGTACTCTACGTAATCGGCGGGAATTTTGATACTCGTACTCGGCCGAATAACTCGGCCGAGTATACTTTGTTTGAGGAAAGCAATATATTTAGGTAGATAATATTTAAACGGCAGTGTTAATCAAAAAGTATCTATTACTAATTTAGGAAATCTTTGACAATCATAATTAATAAATTCAAAATAATGCTAATTAATGAGTAGTAAGACAAAATTAAAAGAAGAGTAATAAAAGAGAAGTAGTTAATAGTAGAGTTCTTGTAACAGCTATACGACTTTTCTTCGTAGACGTTTGTTGCTTGCTTACGCGCGCGAAATGGAAATTTGATAGAACCGAGTAAAACTCGGCACTCGTTACTCGGCAAAAGTTTAACTCGGCGCATCTCTACTACATTTATATTCTGAGAACTAAACACAAAATGTCTATATCTTACCACAAACACTTCGTAGACTTCAACAAGTCGGTTTGGTATTTATTTTGAATAGCTACTTAATATCTATCCAGACCTATGCAGCCACGACAGAGCGTGGAAATATTACAGCGAGTCTATTCGCAAGCCAACCAGCTTCATTGCAGCCTTTGCACTGGACTACCAAGCCTGGGTGACACAGGGGAACAACACTGTTACCTCCTTTTATGGGGAATTAGCCAATCCAAGGTATTTTTTTTAATAGGAACGTAACATTATAATTACGAAGGTTACTTATAAGGCTTGAACGTCATGAAATGCTTTATTGAAAAATAGAAACTATGCATTAACCTAGGGAAAGACGCGTTAAAGTAAACCGAGGAGGTACAGACGTATGTTAAAATTTAAAAAGGAAAAAATATATGGGGGTAGGTACGTACATAAAATGTACCTGAGGATTGCTATCCGCTGATTCATTGGGCAAAATTAAAATAAATCAGAGCAATGTGGTAGATACTCTTAATTGTATTCTATGTACCTAAGCACCCATTTTTATTCTTTTGAGTTTATAAATAGGCGTTTCATTTTCCCTTAAATAACTACGATAATAATGACTAGCTTTATCTGTTTTGATTTATCATTTTACTTTCCGCCAATTTTTTTTACATTTTTCGCGATAGTGGTTATCAAAAACCTAACCTAATAATGTCCTAGATATACCTAACTTTAATATAATCTAACTGGGTCAAGTTTTTTTGAAGAACAAGTTACTTACATGTTTTTGGGAATTTGCACGTTAACATGTATAGCCTTCAAAGTTAGTAAAATTGTATATTGAGATTTTACTTTTAATTTGGAAAAAGGAACGCGGGCCAGTCGCGTAATGCTCGGAGGCCCGCGTTCCTTTTTCCAGCATTTATAACTTCAAAATTGTATATGTTAGTACCTACCTATGTAGGTATATAAGTAAGACAATATTAGGTATTTCCCTTATAAAGTTAGTGCCAATAAAAAAAGGACTTAAGAAAACGTAATCAAAATGTAGGTGCTGTCGTTATACTTACATTTATCTATTTTGACACAATTATTAAGCTATTCAGTTGATACATCAAGGCGGTAAAGTGTTAGATACAACCAGCGTAGCGACGCGATGTCTCCTAAAGAAATACTGAGGAATGTCAAGTAAATAATTCGTCTCCCCTTTATCATCTGAAAACCAAGTCGTTTTAAAGCGTTGAACATAAACTACTTTGAAGGTTATATTTAAGCATTGTACCGTTTTTTTCCAGGGCTTCTGGAAACTTCTTTCTAACAACAAACCCAAGCTCTCCATACGCAAGATACGAGGCTGGTCTCGCGCCAGACGCCACACAGAGGAGAACGCAGCGAAGCGCAAACCTCATCCAAAGATTACTACGTTCCTTTAGCTGATATTTGACAAATTTGTATAAGAAAATACTAGCTTTTATTACTTTTATTTTATATTAAGCCAAAAAGCGTTACAAAGCCGGCTGGATATTAGATATTTAACACCAATACAAAAATAAGGTAGTATCGTTTCTAAGGTCTCATGACACATCTAATAACACCTAACCGATGGGCCAAATAATCTATTAGTTTTAGTTATTTTACTTTTAGCTGGATAAGTGCCATTGTTTAGTCTAACATACTGTGGTTAGACTTGTTTAATAAAAATATGTAGATTTTTCTTGTTTTTTTTTGCGTTTGCCTGGTTAAATTATTTATACCTAGTAAGTAATAGGTTGGAAAGTCATCACACAAAAAACCCATCGAAAAAGTAAAAGATTTATTTTAAATTCTATAAATTGAGATTATTTAAACACTAAACTAAGTAAAGCTTGTACTATAGGCACCACACAATGGACTAGGGTAGAACCTAGTTACACCCAGACACGAGCCAATATCGAAAAACCATTTACCAAAACGGGCCATTTACGGAATTGGCCCGACCCGGGGATCGAACCCGGAACCATCCGCTTAGCAGTCCGGTATATATACCGCTGCACAACAGAGGTCGTCTTATATTTTATTTTATCCTCATCCATCTCTGAGTTGCATATTTTATTATTTATAGAATTTTGGCATTATTTATTAGTCACCACTGTATTAGTATAAACAGTTCACACACAGGCTGTAATGAATAAGTACCTATCGAAATAACTCACAAAAAGTGTAAAGTTAATTTTGCGTCTTTAGTTTATACCTACGTGTTTTTAACATGAAATTAACATAACCTGTAAATACCAACGAAATATTTTTAATGGCTCTTTCTGAAAAGTTCTTTGTAGCTTCTTAATAAGTACGACTAGGGTCGGCTGGAGTATGAAGTGCTAGTGTATCTATTGCCGAAGTATAATGATTTGGTTAGCGATCGGTGTAATAATTTTTATCAAATGTATGTTTTACGCATGGCATTGACAGTTTAGTTCAAGTGCAAGAAAATTAAACAAAATACCTGGCAACATCATCATATTCCACATCCACCGTCGGGCAGACTTGCACCCGGAGCCCGAGCGGTTCATCCCCGAGCGGTTCCTGCCTGAGAACACTATCAACAGGCACAGCTACGCATACATACCCTTCGGTGCGGGACCAAGGAACTGCATCGGTAATGACATAAGTTTTTTCATGTTGATAGCACAAACCATCGTGCGCCACACAGGAGAATTATTAAAAGCTGCCAGTAGACCTGAAGTGCATATCCAGTTGTTATAATGTCAACAGTAAATTTTACTTACTTACCTATGGGTTAAAACAGGGGCGTGAACCACACCACATCAAACGCGTATTTTTTTAGTAATTTGTACCTAAAAATCTAGAAGGTACTTAGGTCTCTATCTGAAAAGCCTGTGTATGTAAATGTGTATTTCTTTCAGGGCAAAGATTTGCCATGATGGAATTGAAGACAATCCTATCAGGAATATTGAGAAAGTTCGAGCTAAAGCCTGTGACCAAGACCGAGGAAATAATATTCAGTACGAATATAGTGCTGAGGAGCAATAACCCGTTTAATTTCTAGTTATCAACAGAACCAAGTAATTAAAATTAAAGTAGGTAATATCACAAAATAATAAAACGTTTTTTTTTTTAATTCCTAAAAGAAGAAATACTCATAATTAATTATCATCATTACATTGTATAGGTACAGAAATGTCGCTATTTATGTATGCCCACAAACGCCTCAAACGGGGAATTAAAAAAAAGACAAAAAAGCAAAATTAAACAATAATGCAGTCGAATTTGTAAACAACTTTTAATTAGATAACTAAAAATATGGCCGCGTGTATGTTTAGTTGCTTCTACTTTTTTTACATAGAATAATAACTTTTGTCAAAAAAGTTACACTGGACTGCTAAGTTTCATAGCCTTACCTAATTAAGTACCTTCCTATTTTACAATCGTATGAAGTAATTTTAGTTCCTTTGTCTATTTAAACATTACATTACATACATTTTTTTACTGTACAAAAATCCACAAATGGCACTTAAAACTAGGGATATCACAGATGGCACTTAGTACGTTTGCAGATTAACTACGTAGTAGGTGTATTATAGAAATGTAGTTTCAGAGTAGAGTCAATCTCTGCAATAGAGTTCCGAACGTCCAGAGAGTTAACTCCTATAGAGTCAAACGAACCCGCTATGCGGTCTATAGCCCGTGCCTGTAACAAAACAACGAGGCAATTTTAAGTAATAGGCATTTTTAGAACTATTATAAAAAAAATATAGATAAAGACGAGATAGTCGAGATACTTTACTACATACAGCTTAACAAAAAACACGTGCGTATATGCGTCAACGTAATATGTTTAAGTAGGTAGCAGTAAGTAAATGTATTTAGAGTGTGTATCTGTTACGGCTAGTACCCGAAGTGCGGCTACACCTAGTTTTAGCCGGTTAGAAGTGTTTTTTATATGGAAAACTGTAAAAAAAATTCATACCTATGTATATAAAAACTGGCTTCAATCATGAGTCGACGGAGTCCAAAAGTAACCTAACTAACCTAACCTATTGATGTTCTAACCGGCTAAAACTAGGTGTAGCCGCAGTTCGGGTATTAGCCGTAACATATCCATCTTATCAATTCATACTCATTTTGGGTACCTACATATTATCTTAATTAATGTAATATTTCGCAGTTTGTACCTGTATATGTGATGCGTCAGCCAGTTTCTCCATTGCCCGCGCATTTATTTGAGTCGCCACCGCTAACTGAGACATTGCTTCTGCTTGGTTAACCATCACTTTTGCCTGCACAAAAGTGTAAATATTACAAATTAATAGGTAGGTACAACACTATACACACCGTTTTTCTTTAACGCAACACTTCTAAATGAAAGAAAATATGAATTAAAATGTTCTTTTTTCAATAATCTGCAGTCAGTAACAAACATACCAATTTCTCCATAATAGCCATTTGTCTTTCTTCAACGCTGGTCACGGGGGCAACGAACTCCTCCGTTACTGCAGCATCTTCACAGCTTTCATCATCAGCTTCCTCAAATACAGCTTCTGCAATACTTTCCCTTTCCTTCTTCACACGACGTGGTTCTTGAAAGAAAAATCTATTATGCAACAAAACAGGGAAAAAGGGCTACTGCAACCTAGCATGTAGGTACTTTCTTTATAGAGGATCTTCTACATAACCATGGCAAATAGTTGAAAGAGTTTCACCAAAGAGAAAAGAAACTACGTAATTTCACAAGTAAGCAAGTTGAGGGTAAATTAATTAGAATATTTCAGATGTTATATAAGCTGACTGGGTCAACATAGTGTTATGTATTTAGATGCCTGCCAGCAGGTAATTTCAAAGAAAAATAATAAACATACTGGTATATACTTAGGAAGTTGGGATATAAATGACTATAATTCCTTTGGCTATAAACTAGAAAAACAGATTTGGAACTTATTAAACTTACTGTCACAATCAGTGTTTGATAAAAA
This sequence comes from Emmelina monodactyla, assembly GCA_916618145.1. Lineage (NCBI taxonomy): Eukaryota > Metazoa > Arthropoda > Insecta > Lepidoptera > Pterophoridae > Emmelina > Emmelina monodactyla. Next base: position 4,856,574 of record OU745300.1, read on the forward strand.
TACATCCCATATTTTTCTATCTATATGTGAGGACAATACAGTGGGATCTCCTCCAGTAGTAATAACTTTTGAGCGTACATTTGTTTTTTTATCTGCCCAAAACTGTAATCAATACAAGAATATTTGCATATAAATTGGTTTAATTATTGAAATCAATAGTAGCAAATTAACATATTTTAACATCTTCCAAAACTTACTTTGATCCAAGATTTCATAGAACGGACTGGTCCAGGTAGAGTATTTATAATTCTAGTTAAATCAAGCCATAGTCTTTTGCTTTCCTCTCTACCTTCCATATCTCTTAGCTGACCGAGGCCTAGAGGCAAATGCTCTTCCATGAACTCTACAATGGCCACAACTTGATCCATACTTGGACGAGTCTATAAATATAATGAATGTCTTGTAATCAATTAATTAAATAATTAAAAACTATTTCTAACTTAAGCAGTAGGTACCCACTGAGATTTAGTTAATTTAAATTGATTTTATATTTTTATCCAGTAGTGAGATGGAAATTTTTATCCTCATGGCAGGTACCTAGGTCACCAAAATTTATAACTGCTTTTTCAGTGATAATATGTCAGTGTTACACCTATTAAAACAAATTGCATGCTATCCTATCGAAAACACTAAAGCTATTTAATTACTACCTACCTAGCTATTCTGATTGCTCAATTATATATAAATCCGCACAAACAGATGGATGGATGATTGATTATACTAGAAATTTATTATGATTATGTACTACTAACAACTGGGTAGTTAAAAAAACACAAATTTTAATAATTAAAGTGTATGTGCTTAAGATAAATAAATTTGAACGTAGAATGTTAAAACTTACTGCTATATTACGTTCAGTCATGTTTCAATACATAATATTTTTCATTTTCAATTAAAAATAGCGAACTCGAATTGTAGTCGAAAACAATTGTTGTAAATTAAGGAACTCGTAGTAGAGTAGATACTACAAACCAGTCATAGTCACACAACAAAGCACTCGTATTTAAAAAATAACCATCTTTTCTCACTCTCACACAAATCGCTTTTATTTTTGTGACAACCATTGGTTGGGGATTGCGATTGTCTAGAGTGAAGAGTTTACACGTAAATGGACAAGGCCTGCCAACAAACATCGATATTACTTTTAAAAATAGCAAATTGAGCTCATATTCATTTTTAATATATTAATACTCATGTAGTCTTGAAACAGATATGTTACGCTATTACGTTTAGGTAAAACAAAGAGTCGTTCAACTATTTTTTTCATACACTAACATGATTTCAACTGTTATAGTTTGTACCAGGCGTTATCGATTCTATTCTAAGAAAATAATTTTTGCATCACTAACAGTAAAAGTATTGCCATTTCTCAAAAATCAAAAATCGATTAATGTATAAAAGTTCCAGCATATGGCAGAAATATGTACAGCGCGCTGCGCGCCCGGCCTTTTATTTTTGGCGCTACTTACCGCGCTACGACTAAAACATATGATCATAATAATAATGATATATGTGACCAATTTAACACGAAACCCTAAATTCCTGACATGCCAATTAGAAATGCCAATAGGTAAATAAAATACTTGTACCTTCCTTACTGCTTTGTTTTATAATAGCAATACTACCTATCAATGTCAAAATAAAGTAATGCTACTCTTAATAAAATAATTCTAATGCCAACAATACTAACTAATTAAAGCTCTAACTGAGACTCATTTTTTAACTATTGTCACAAAATCACTGGGCCTATACAAAGTAAGAAGACCATTTATGACGCCGAAAACCGTGTATTACCTATTAAGACAAAAATAAATATTAACTGATTTTACTCGCAAAATACCTAGAAAACTCAATTTAAGGAAAGTTTTGTTTGCAGGTCTTAAGGTCAACGCGATCGATTAGGCACTATGATTTAAATTTCAGATTAAATTAAAAAACTTTATGATTTGAATTAATCACGTAACTGATAGTTTGAATGTAATTTTGTACATTACAGGTATATAAAATGTAGCAGTCACGTAGTTAATTCTTCAATTAAATAAAACCAATCATTGGTTTTGTTACAACATTTTACATCCGCATTCAAAGCCTAAAAAATATGTTCTTAATTCTTATGTTTTGTATATTTTCATCTCAATTTTTTTTACTTAAGATATAAAAAAGTCATTTGGAGGTTTTTTAGCCTTATTCTTTACTTTACTTGCAATTTTATTATACCTCCTCTTTGGCAGCACTTTCATGCTAGTCTCGAATATAAAAGTTACTTTATGGTCTCGATCGATGGCTTTTAAACCAAATTTTTAAATTTTAATATTTGGCTAAATACTGAAAGGATCGATGGTTTATATTATGAATATCGATTCAAGATACGACATTATTACGACAGATAATTTAAAAAAATCGATACCCTATATAACATACTCTTTCTTACCCTAGTTTAGTTAAATAAACTACGTAATACGTCTTCCGTAGTTAGTTTATTTAAATTTAACTAAACTACAATCGTTCATTCGCGCGATCGTAGTATCTCTCTCTTTCATAATCTGTGTGCGTTCGTAAATAAATTGTAAACACTGGGATTTCTGTGCTTGTTTGTGATTTTCCTATTTCTGTTTATTTATATGAGTAAAACTTGGGAGAAATTATAGCCTTTCAATTCTGCATAAAATGATTACAAACGAAAAACTAAAATAAACACCGACATTTTATTGAGGAAACCGACTCGCCAACAGACAGAAGATTAAGATGTCTAATTCAGTCAATATTTCAATTGAGGCTCCTATTGAAAACCAGATACAAGAAATAACTTACGATGGACAAGAAATTTACCAGGCGTATGTAACCTAACTGCAACATAATTAATTGATCATCTTGTTAACCCAAACCTTTATTTATTACTTCTCTTCCAGACCTCTTTCTATGTCCGAGAACCTAGCCCGACTTGCACAAAAGATAGATTTTTCAAAAACTGAAGATGAATATTGTAATATTAAAAAAGAAGGTGAAAGTAGCCCTGAAATAAAGTCAGAAGATGAAAATAAGGATCCCGGCTATCAGTCTAGCTTGTGGCCTTGGGACTCTGTGCGTAATAAACTTAGAAATGCCCTTACTGAAGTAGAAGTGCTAGCTGATGTACTAAGCATTGCTAAAGAAAAGCGGTATATGGTAAGCAAATTACATTAATTTTGGGTGCAGTCTGTTGAAGTATTGACTGAACTCCTTGTAAATCTTACCCTTTCAATTCATTTTACAGTTAATTAAATCCTTCTCTTACCATGATAACTCCCCAAACTCTGGTTGTGATTGAGAATAATGTAGAATACATATCAATTTATTAGGTTCTTGATCCTGTACAAGCAGAACAAATAGAGAGTCGTCCCATGGTTCAAGTTTATGGCAGAAAAAAGGCTCTTGCTGCTGCAGCAGCAGTTCTTCTTCAGGGTGTGGAGCGACTCCGTGCCAGTGAATCTATGAGACTGACAAGAAACATGCCTGACTTTCATATTGACTTGCTGAGGCTGAGACAAAATTGGAGATTGAAAAAAGTATCTAACACAATAGTTGGTGATTTAAGTTATCGCACTGCTGGCTCTAAGTTTAGTCAAACTGGTGTGTTTGAGGCAAGTGTCAATATATTTACCTTTTATGACAAGTGATGTAAAAGATTAATATCTAGGATCACAATCTATTTGCAGGTAACTAAAGCACCTGAGGATCAGATTGTCCAGGCAATGAGTCTTAACACTGGGGGCCCTCCACCTTCTGCTCTTAGAGTCACTGTGCCTCCAGAGCTGCAAGGAGTTGCATTCATATCTGTATTGTGTCAGAAAGGTATTATTTTTAATTCATCATAAATATTTTTATTGTTTTTAATTGTCATCTAGTAAAATATTCTAGGCTTATGATTAGTTTTGTTAACAGAAAAAAAAAACTTTTTTTAATATTGAATGCTTATTATATTATTATGTTTGTCTGTTAAAGAGCAAGAACATGTTGTTACTGCAACTTTGAACTCTTCGGCCCTCAACTGCCCTGGAACTCTTCCTGGAGATGGAGCAGAGTTACACTGGCAACAAAAATTAGAAGCTGCTCAGAATGTATTATTCTGTAAGGAACTGTTTGCAAGACTTGCAGCTGAAGCTGTTCAGTTAGATGCTTCCATACCCCATATGGTTGTTGGCAACCAAATTATGGCCACTGTGAGTAGAACTATATGATATTTTTGTATGTTTACTTATTATACTTACTTAATTGTGTTGAAATCCCTACTTTTCCCTACTAATATTATAAATGCGAAAGTAACTCTGTCTGTCTGTTACGCTTTCACGCCTAAACCACTGAACCGATTTTGATGGAATTTGGTATGAAGAAAGAACTGAACTTGGGAAAGGACATAGGGTACTTTTAACCGCGGGAAAACTTCTCATTCCCACGGGAAACCGACTTCCACGCGAACGAAGTCGCGGGCGGCCTTATTGAAATATAATTTTCTATTTATAGGTGTTGCCAGGAATTCAACTGTTGATAGGACTCTGCCACAAAAATGGGCAAAATAATAGCCCAACTCCTAAGGTAAACATGTTTTATTAATCACAAATCTAAGTTGTCTTGCTTAACTGCAAAGCCTTATCTTTTATTAGTAGCCTGTGTAGACTTATGCCATAAAGATAGTTATTACATTTACAACATACAAGTTAGTAGCTGCCTACTTTAAACCATAATAAAGGTGCAGTAGAGACACTGATTTAGAGCAGTCAAAAACTGACTGAGGTGTTTTTCCTGGGTTTACAATTCTAAATGTTTATAAAATTCTGTAGTCAGAGAGTGGCAAGCCTGAGCATGACCATGTGTTGGAACACTCATTGCACCAATTGTTGCGTGCTGTCCATCATGCTAACACACATCATCCGTTTCCGCATCCTGCTACTGGACCGCTGGGACCATCAAAACGACGCTGTCTTGCTGGTATGTTATTTAAAGTAAATACCTACAAAACTTGAGATTTTTAAAGCATAACTATGGTTTTTTTTTTTCTTCAGGACCCATAGCTGCAGATAGGTATGAATTATTGGACATGAGCAAGGAGCAATCACTTCTAGAACAGATAATACAACAAGCTCAGCATTTCTTTATGAGAAGACGAAGCGAATATGTTCTAGATACTATTGCTAAAGAGGTAATAGACTACTTTTCAAAAAACTTTATGGTAGAAGAAAGAAAACCAAAAATTCGTTTCCTCTTTATATTTTTCAGGTAAAGGATCCCCTGATTGTATCACACTGGAATGCTTTGAACAGCCCCACTCAGTCATGTGTAAAGATCAACATTATGGCTCATGGGTATGTAAAACGATTTATGAAATGCAATGATTTAAATTTTCGGTCTGCTATTAAATGTAGACCGAGTCAGTCAATTGAAATGATTTCCTAATTATAAGATCGAGTTTATGTAGATACCTAATCACGCTCCTTGGGACTCCACTGATATGTGGCATTAAACTATGTAGTTGTGTACCTAACGCGATTATAAAACCAAAATTAATAAGTTGTTTCTATAACAAAAGTACCTTGTTGCAGATACGACGCAGTATGTCGGACGTCACTTGTGGTGCATGTCGCAGAAAAAACCTTGAAGTGTATTTGTCGTGACGCTAAAGTTAGACATCTATCTTATGAACTGCAGGAGCTAAGAGACCTCATTTTTTGTCAGGTAGCTTATAAGTTTTAAAATAACCAATACTTTCCTAATTGTAATTCACTTACTATTCCTTTTAACTATTTTCAGATATACCAGCATCAAATGACAGCAGTTCAAGCTATAGGCCGCTGTATGGGCTGGCAACTACTGGCTAGTAGTTCACATCTTGGTTCAGGACCAGTAGAGCCCTTAGGAAATGCTTCCTCATGTCTTTTAGCATCACCAACAGGTTGAATATTTATAAAACCAATCCTTTGCCTGATTAATTCTCATGTTCAATATGTTGTGATATTTTATCAAACTGTATTTTTTTACAGGAGACAGGATGATAGCTATAAGATGCGAACCATCAGTGGGCATTCAGGTTTTTATAGCACAATCGCCAAGAAAAGACTTCTTTGCTAGTGAACTCGTTCAAGATAAAAAGTGGGAAAATCTTGGTGGGGCTTTTAAAGAAATAAAGCTGGATAAAATGGAGGGACGGAACTTCCTAAATAAAATGGAATTACTCATGGCTTGCCTCAGCAGTCCATCATAATAAATATTCTTTAGATGTACATATAATCTCAATTTGTATTTAATTAAATAAAAATAAGCTATAGTTACATACTCGTGTTTATTTTATTTACTTTATAAAGAAAACTTAGCAATAGATTACTTAGGTAGAATGTTAAAAATTTAGTGAAAATTGTTCTTGTATGTCTTGATGGTGGCAAAGTAGCGTAACTTCAAGACGAAGGAACTGCAACAAAGAAAACACTTATTGATTCATTATTGAAGTCATATCAAAGTTCAACTTGATAAGAATAAACTTACCTCTAGTTCCTTACAAATTCCACATAAATAGAACTCTTCCTAGCATTAAACCCCCACAATTGCAAAAATTGATTTTACCACTTGGAAGGCTTCAGATAACATTAACACTAAACCTAACCTAAATCTATATGTGTAAGCTAAAATCGAGCATGTGGTGATCTAGATCTGTAGTTGCCGCCCCCAGAGCCGTAGCCTCCACCGCCACCACCTCCGTTGCGATTAAAGGATGGTCTGCCACCACCACCACCACCGCCGCCACCACCGCCGCCGCCGCCGCCTCCGCCACCACCACCGTAAGAGTTAAACGAACGGCCACCGCCTGGAGGACCACCAAATGAACGGCCGCCACGGAAACCGCCGCCACCTCCTCTTCCGCCCCTGAAGTTACCACCTCCATTACGGGGACCTCGTTCCCGCTTTCTCGATAACTCTACTTTTAAAGTGGCACCTAGCATCTCAAAGCCATTCATAGCACTACACGCATCTTCAGCTTCTTGCAAGTTCTCAAATTCAATGAATGCAAAACCAGGGGGATTTAATGCTACCCAGACAGAGTTCAATTTTCCGTATTTGTCGAACTCTCTTTCAAGATCTTCCTTTTTGATGCCTTCCACTAGGCCACCAACGTACACTCGCGTGCCACCGGAGCTCATTTTGAAGGTATATTCTACAAACAAATAAACATTATTTAGAGGTGATTTATTACGTACTTCTTCTACAATTTTACAAAAAACCGCTATTTATGATCAAAGAAAAGGAAAACAAAATGTCTGCTACTGATGCCACGCCACACGACGCATTGCATTTTCATACGCATTTAGGCTATCAAACAGTAAAAGTACTTACCAAATTACACACTAATGTGTATTTATATAATAATATAGAACTAATACTAGTTTTATACTAATATATTAACTATTTTAACTTTAAAGCTAAAATATAGTTTCATTACGATCCAGCCGAGGCTAGGATCGATTTTTGAATGAGTGAGTGAACGAAATGAGTGCACTAAACTTACTGGAGTAGTGATGTGATCCAATGAACGAATAAGCTTCAGTTGAGAAATTATAAAAATCATTTTAAAATATTAAAGTACAAATCTTTGTTCAGACATGATGCTAATAAAAAAATAATTTGAACTAAAAAATTTACATAATAATTGAAACTATTTTACCACTGCATCGAAAAAACCGAGTAACATTTTTATCGATTAAGAATTAGTACCATTAATTTCCTGCAGGTGGGGTGTTAGCATTTTATAAGTTTCTGCATGTGTGTGTTCTGCATCCGTTTTATGTATTTATGTGTGAGTAGACTATGTGGAGGGAGGGAGGGAAGCGAGGGCGGAGGCACTAAACTACACAAACCAAACCGGCCTAACTACTTTGTTCAACGGTCGCGCGGTCCGCGGAATTTCGATTGTTTTTCATAATTTTTACTCCACCTTTGTGTTGTGCTTTCATTACCAGCGATGTGTTTAAATCATACAAGGATACTTTGCAAAACATTGATATGAATGTGATGGAAAACTTTAGTTTCTTTGAAAATCTTTGTTTTATGTTTTGTAGAAGCGTTAGCAAAAGTGTGATGGGTGTTTCAGTGTACAGTTAGTAAAAAGCAATGGAGTGCTACAAAGATATGGGGGTACTAAAAAGACATAGTCAGTTCAGTGATACTAAATATAAGTGGAGAACAGTGATAGTGCTAATATTTTATTTTTCATTATGTTATGGACAAAATGTGGTAGTTGTAGGGGATACAGACCCGTACATGTTGAATAAATCCTTAGGTTTAACGGAATTGTCTGGCGGAACAGTTGCTGGTGGCCGAATGCTTTGGAAACTTGAAAACAGTCCATATCTTTTACGAGATGATCTTCTAGTAGAACGAGATGCTGAGCTAGTGATAGAACCGGGAGTCGAGGTCAGATTTGCGCCCATGATTGGAATCACTGTCAGAGGAAAACTTATAGCCGTAGTGAGTATGTTTTGGAGAATATGCAATAATAGTATAAGATATACCATGTGTCTATTTTTTTCCTTATAAGATTCTCATTGGCTCAAATTTATTTTCATGTTAGTTAAAATTGAATTATTTGAGAATTTTGTGACATTATGTCAACAATAAAAAATAAAAACATTTTTTATACATTTAACTGTTTTTAACCATGTTATTGATGAATCAGTATTAATTGACTGTAGGAAGGAAGGTTGATATGTACCTATTGCAGGTCTTTAATAGATTGTCAGACAAAATATCGAAGATACGTTGCTTCTCCAAGTAGCTTCAAGAGTACACTACGATGTTGTATTCTCGAGCAATCGTTTTTAGATTTTATAAAATTTAAACATAAATAATTATTTTGTGGTTTGATGTTTTTCATTATTTTAATCGAAAAATACAATACACATTTAAATTAATACCACTAAGCACTAAGCACTAGTTAGCCATTTCGAGAATAAGATCAAAAGAAGACGCAATTCAAGTAATAGGCAAGAACTGATTTAAAAACTTCCAGTTAGTAGTCCTAAGTAAGTAAGTCCTTCCGGACCGTGACTACGTTGGGATTTTGGTAGGTACTGTAACGAGAGGTTTCATTTTTTATTCAATTAAAGTATCTAAAATCGTATCGTCCATTGACCATTGCAAAAATAAATGGTGGTACCAAGAAAAGGGATTTGCAACCAAGTAGATCAATTGAAATATTTTTTTTTGATTCGGAGATAAGCCTTATCACTCCCTTTATTGATCGCTTAGGTACATATTTACTATCTTTTGATAAAAATAATTTTACGTACGTACCATTTTTTATCAACCTGCTATAATATCAACATATAAAAGTTGTGTTATGGATAGTTAATCAGTACATTTTCAGATAATTTGTATAACTTTGCAACCTTTAACTACATTGTTCTGTATTGAAAGATTACTAAGATGCTAAAGTTCCTTAAAATCGTTATCAAATACATAGATACTTTTCCACCAATTACATATGATGCACATGATATTACAGACTCGTCCTTAAACGGCAGATGGCTTAAAAATGCCGACACTGTTGTTAACCCTAATGACCCCTGATAATCTTACGAGTAGTAATAGTAAATGCACTAATTTGATTATTAGATTTACCATAGCTATTATCAAAACAGGGGGGAAGAATTATTATTATCTATTTCTTAATTAGAAAAATAATTTCATTGTAAGTGTTGGTGACCAAATTATTTTAATAAAAAATAATAACGTAACTTTAAAAACTGCATCTTTTGGAAAAAAAGCACGCCACTAACAAAATATAATTTTATAAAAGAAGACACTCACCTAAACAATCACAAAACTGTTGAATTAGGACTATTATCTAAATTATGTCAAGATCTGTAAACAGATAAGTAAGTTATACGTACGAGTGCCTGCCTATACACGCCCAGAATTAAGAAACAACATTATGAAGCGTTACTCTGAAATGGCTAATTTTATCGTAGGTTTCTTGAATTTTCTGACAATAAATAGTCGGTATCATTATGGAATAATGTGCACTTTTTTTCTTTATAATACGCATAATTTATGTCAAAAAAACTTATGTGGGTCTCCTTAATTCAAGTCTAAAAAACGTATTTACAGCAACATTTAGATGTGGAATTTAGGAATACATACATGAAAATTTTACTACTGCAAAATCTGTGCGGCATGTAGCAGACTCGCGGGAAATAAATTATAGAAATATTTTTAGGGTACCGTACCCAATGGGTAAAACGGGACCTTATTACTAAGCCTCCGCTGTCTGTCTTTCTGTCCGTCTCCAGGCTGTATCTCATAAACTGTGATAGCTAGAAAGCTGAAATTTTCACAAATGATCTATTTCCGTTGCCGCTATAACAACATATACTAGAAAATTAAAAATAAAATATTAAAGGTCCCCATACAATAAACGTGTATATTTCGTATTTTTTTGCTCAATATTAAAAACAGTAACAGGTAGACGCTTCAAATTTTCAAAGTAAATTAACTTGTATATTACTTTCTAAATAAATAATTAAATAACAATAAAGTAAAAAATAAAGGCTCCCATACAACAAACGTAATTTTTTAACAATTTTTACTCGATAGTACGGAACCTTTCGTGCGCGAATCCGACTCGAACTTGGCCGGTTTTTTTATACAACTAAGAGGTTTTTTGATACGAGAATAGGTAAAGCTTTTAAAAATATAGCAACTTATACAAGAGACTTTGGTTAAGTTGGCCACAAGAAGGTGGTTACAGGAGTATCGTAAAATTGGGCTACCTACAGCGGGAATCAATGTTACTAAAAATATAAATTTCGCACATTTTAATATTATGCTTGTTTTTATAAGAGATGCGTTGAAGCCGTTAAAAAACGCTTATGAATATTGACAAAAATAAAAGCTTTAATGGATAATCAAACGTGTCGAGCCTAGCATAGGCATATGCATAGGTACTCAAGGACCCAACCCAACTGTTAATATTTTGCTTTGATCTATGCAGGAAAACTAACTAGAATTTACATTTTATTAATTGACATAATATATTGCATATGTAGCTATTTTATGTATATTAAATCGATATTTTAAGTTATAAATAATTAGGTAGGTAAGAACTACCCTATTTTTTCAGTCACTCTCATTTCCGGTTACTTTTTATGCGTGTTACTTTCCGCATGACGGAAGAACTGAACAAAAAAAAAATTATGCGTGTGTTCGCTCTAAATAGCACCCTAGTCGTTACATTGGCAACACTTGTCATTAAATTTTGTAGATTTTTCGGTTGCCCTTCTGGCAACACGGAGTTTAAAATTCGCCCGCTCTGTAGTAGCACCTTTCGTTTGTCGTTTTCGTTTAATTTATCGCTTTTATCGTTTTTTCGTAGTTTTAGTAGTTAGTTAGTAGTAGCTAGCTAGTTTATGTTTGTGTGTGTAAAATATTGTGAAGTGGAGATCCTGGATTCCGAGTCGGCAGATATATCACCAAACCAGTCAGGTATTGTAGGAGCGATCAAGGTAAGTCTAGATCAGCCGAAATCAATCCGAAGATATTTGTACTTGGAGCGGTGCATACACATCTACACCCACACTCAGGTGAGTCCAGCTATCAAAGCAGAAACTTTATTTGGCCGCACAGCATATATATTTATCGTCTCGCTATCGTTTAGTTAGTTTTAGAATTTTCGTATACAGTCCACTACTTCTCGCGACATTTTTGGTCCATCGAGCGGATCTTAGTGTCTTGCGACCACATTTTTGGTCATTTGAGCGGTCTCGCTACTTAATTTTAGTATATTTTATCGTATCTTTTCGTATTTTGTTTGTTTTAAATTCCTTTGTTCTTTGTGTAAATTATAATTTTATTGAAGGTAATTTAAAATCATTTGTAATATTCAAATTTCCCGCAGTTGATTTGAAACGGTCTTCGAACGGTCATTTCAATCATCTGCCATAGATCTTGTCGTCGATCAATCATTCGGATCATTCGTTCTGACATCTGTCACTGTCGCTGTCGTTTTCGTTGTCATCCTTTATCTGTCATTGTATTTGTTTGTTTACTTTTGTTCGAACAATTTATCGTTGTTGTTTTTCGTCGATTTTAATTTAAATTAAGCATTGCAATGATGGAAAAGGATGATTCAAAGATGGTTTCAGGTGATCAGAATCGGATTGACCGCGATTACGCGTTAATGCGGTTAGAATTTGTTGATCCTTCAGATCTGCCATCGGAGGAAGAACTGAAGGAGTTAGCCAGCGAGTTTCACAGTGCTCAGCGCAAATTGTTGGCTACTCTCGTAAAAGAGGAGCAGCGTGTAGAGTGCGGGGTCACAATGACCTTCGAAAAGCGATTTCGGAAGCTCATAAAGCTAGTTAGGGAGCAATCTGCAACCGTCGCGAAACCTGCTCCAGTTAGTTTAGACATGGTTACGGCAAAGCTGCCCAAGATTAATATTAAGCCTTTTGATGGCACTTTAGAGAATTGGGTGAGCTTTAAGCAGCTTTTTGACTCACTTATTCATAAAAGAAGCATTTCTAATGTTGAGAAACTGCACTATTTATTGTCAAGTGTCCAAGGTGTTGCTTATGAATTAATTAAGAACTTTCCTATGTCGGATGAGAGCTATTTGGATGCTTACACAACCCTGTCGAAATATTATGATAAGAAGCGTCAGTTAGCCTTTCATTACTATGAAAAAATAGTTAGTTGTGAACCTGTTAGGTCAAAGTCTGGTTCTGAGTTGGAACGCTTGTCTAGAACCTTTAGTGAAAACCTAGCAGTGTTGGAAAAGTATAACTTGCCAGATAGGAATTTCATGTTGTTCCACCTGCTATGGTCCAAGCTAGATAGGTCCACTAGGGAAGCGTTCCAGCTAGAATACAATTCTGATGACATCCCAGACTTTGAGTTTCTACAGAGTTTTATTGAAAAGCATGTTAGGGCTATGGACAATTCCATATTTAGAGCTTCAAATAGTTCAATGTTGTCCTCTAAACCAACCAACCAACAAACTAGCCAGAAACACAAGTCAGCCTTTGTTGTTGCTAAACTGGCTTGTGAGTTTTGTTCTGGCCAACACCTATTAGCACAATGTCCAGATTTCTTGGGAAAACCTGTTGGCTGTCGGTTTCAGTTTGTGAAACAAAGAGGTTTATGTTTATGTTGTTTGTCGAGCAATCACCAGGTCAAAGATTGCACTTCTCGCTATCGCTGTGAGGTGTGTAACTATTCACACCACACAATTTTACACTTCACAAAGGAAGCTTTTGTTGTAAGGAGTAATACTATATCTGAACCAGCCACAGAACCTTCACCTCCCCCTCAGCCCAGTAATGTTGTTCTAACATCAACCACCAAGAATAGTACTGTACTGTTCTCTACGGCAAAAGTATTGGTTAAGGATAGATTAGGTAATTTGCACATTTGTAGGGCCTTATTAGACTGTGCAAGTGCCTGCAATTTTATAACAGAGCCTTTTGCACACAAGTTAGGTCTGCTAATAGCACCAAGTCCCAGTGCAGTTAGCGGGATAGGGCATTCTATGGCTGAGCCTCTGGGTACCTTATCATCTGAGCTTAGGTCGGTGCACAATCATCATATTAAATTTAGTTTCGATGCTTTGGTGTTGCCCTCAATTTGTGTGGACCAGCCAGGTGAAAAGTTAGATAGTTCAGGCTGGTCACATTTAAAGAAATTGATTTTGGCCGATGCAGATTATACCTGTCCGGGCCCAATTGATATGTTGTTGGGTGCAGACATCTTTGCATCCTCATTGATATCTGGGCTTCGACAGGGTGCAAAGGGTCAACCAAAGGCCCTCAATACTGTTTTCGGGTGGATAGTGATGGGAGAGTGTGACGTCACTCCTCACAGCCGCCAACCCAAGCAGAATAAAAGTTGTTTTTTCGTCCCTAGTTTGTCACACGTCTCTTTGGATGCTTCCATCAAGAGGTGTTGGGAGGTAGAAAATGTCGTGGCCCCCAATACACTCTTGTCTACGGAAGTCCAACGATGTGACAAACACTTTGTCGACAGCTGTTCTAGTAACGGTGACGGAAGAGTTGTCGTTCCGTTACCTTTGATCGAACCTATTGCCAAATCAGATTTTTCTGGTTCACGTGCAATAGCAAGTGCTTTTAAACGGTTCTTGTCGCTGGAGAGGAAACGGAATTCTAATCCAGATTTTCGTAAGGCGTATGTCGACTTCATGGACGACTACGCCTCCTGTCGTTATCTAGAGCAAGTTAATCCTCACGCTTAGCATTCGTCGATGATGCGGGTCTTCTGATGGTGGGCGGTCGCGTGGCATGCGGTTTTAAATTGCAGTGCCAAGCATCCACTGTACTGCCTCGTTTTGTCGCTTAGCTTTGACCCTTGTCACGCAAAACCCACCGAAGATCCTGCATTGTCGAAGAGTGGCGGGCTTGTTGAGCCTGACCACCCCAACTTTGATTTGTTTCGTAAATTTTAGTTTGTAGATTAAGTATGTTTTGTAAGTTTATTCTATTTATTTTTCGTTCTTGCTATGTACATTTTAATTTATTTTGTTTTCGGTAGTTTTCGTAAATCGTAGTATTTAGGTGGGCGGAATGTTCGCTCTAAATAGCACCCTAGTCGTTACATTGGCAACACTTGTCATTAAATTTTGTAGATTTTTCGGTTGCCCTTCTGGCAACACGGAGTTTAAAATTCGCCCGCTCTGTAGTAGCACCTTTCGTTTGTCGTTTTCGTTTAATTTATCGCTTTTATCGTTTTTTTCGTAGTTTTAGTAGTTAGTTAGTAGTAGCTAGCTAGTTTATGTTTGTGTGTGTAAAATATTGTGAAGTGGAGATCCTGGATTCCGAGTCGGCAGATATATCACCAAACCAGTCAGGTATTGTAGGAGCGATCAAGGTAAGTCTAGATCAGCCGAAATCAATCCGAAGATATTTGTACTTGGAGCGGTGCATACACATCTACACCCACACTCAGGTGAGTCCAGCTATCAAAGCAGAAACTTTATTTGGCCGCACAGCATATATATTTATCGTCTCGCTATCGTTTAGTTAGTTTTAGAATTTTCGTATACAGTCCACTACTTCTCGCGACAGCGTGTTATGACAAAGAAACAAAGTTTAGTTCAGGTAACCACAGGTTAAATGCTCTAAGGTTCAGGCAAACTAAAATAATTATGTTTATGCTGTTATGGACGGCCATAGCTTTTAAATAGTCATTGTACACATTTTTTACATGGTAGTATCGAACTAAGGTATCGAATGAATGAATGAATAATTTTTTTGTATCCATGTTGCTTTGGTTGTTGGCAATTTGCACGTTTAAAAGTTTTGTTTTTGCCAAAGAAGAAAGAAAAAAAAAAAAGTTTTGTTGTTTACAAACAATCTATCAATTTTTTTTTTATTTATTTAAACATATCAAAAAGAAACACTAAAAGTAAGTAATAAACGGATTACCTAGCAAGAATAAAGTAGTAACTGCACTTGATTCCTGTTTAAGTATGCAGGTTATAATATGTGAAATGTAGGAATTGACAGTTGCTGTTTATTATTTATTTAATCAAGACACAGTCCTTCAAATAAATTAAGTGTAGATAGGTACTTTAAGTTATACAGTGGTTAGATCAAAGTACCTCTACACATATAGGGGTGACACAGGGAATAACTTAAGACCTTCTGTCTTTGCCTACCTACCTACACAGTAAAAAGTTGAGCAAGGTCTAAGTACCTACCTAATGTATAGTATTATAAGATCATTAAATGGTAGCCTGCCCGTGAATTAGTTATTTTAGTATAATATACCTGCCAAACAATACAATATGTAATAAACAATTCCACTTTTTACTTTTTTTAGGTAATAATTTATGTTTTTCACCTATTATCGTCTTGAGTAGCTGGGTACTCTTCAAATGTACCTAGGTCTATTTGTAATTAATTCTGTTTTAAACGCATTTATTATTTTGGCATCCACTTAGGTTACCAATACTTGATGGTCGATAGTGTCATGGAGTTTTTTGATCAATTGAAGTCGCATCTATTTTACTATTACTATTTAAATAAATTGAAAAAAATATACAGACCATTTTAATTAGAATCTGTTTTATAATATCCACTATTTTTATCATTACTTTCAACAAAAATAAAGCTTACCTAAGCTCTTTGTTTTTTTTAATACACTAGTACATACCTAGTTTGAATAATTATTCTTAATGTACAAACTATTTTTGCTCCTTTACATCATTACCAAGTATCAACATTTTTTTATAATGCTTCATTATTAGTCATAATTTTTACACATTCACTAAACAAATAAGATAATTTTGGTGAATAAGCAATGTTGGAACTACCCTTACAATTATTTTCAATACTTAACTGATGACTTATTTATAATTAGGTACTTAATAAAAATGGTTTCATTTTTCTAATGACACTTTGTCATCAGTTTAACAAAAGGTGAAACTAGGGAAAGCAATGTTCCGAATACTTAGTCAACCATTTAGTCTTGCTCTTACTATGGATGCTTTTTTAGGTATAAGTTGAACATTATAATTATAATGTTGAATATAGTTAAGAATTACAGTAGACATTTTAACCATATAAAAAGTTTATATAGTAATAAATTATGTCCCACTTAATTTACTTTGATAAAGGTAAGGTAAGTAAATGTAAAAAATAGAGCACTTGTACTACCTACTTGCAACACTGTACTTATAATTAATTGTGATTCATACATAAAAGACTTCCACTACAATTACAATATCTATAATACCTTGAGCAAAAGTAATCTTTACATAAAATATAAAAGGGCAAATGGTACATTTATGTACTTTATTCAGTTTTCCCTGCACTTGTACCAAAGTTTTAACGTCACGATTATTTTTTAAATGAAAATAGGTCTTTGCCAGATCGACAGCTTTCTACCCACTTCAGACAAACTCGTATTTGGTTGTGAGTCACATTGAACTTTTGAAAGTCCACCGGTCGTCCTTGTCTCGTCCTAGTCGATAAACAAATTACGTGGGACGTTTTTTTGGCGCACCGTTTGTGGCTAACCAACCGTAAAAAACTTAACGGTCGCGGTAATCCGCCGGATGATCTGTCGCTTTGAAATTCCTAAGTTGGAAGGACGTAACAAATGCATGTATAGAATTTAAATTTTTAGTGAATATTTACCCTTTATAGTTTTATTTTTTTATGTAGATATTAATCATACTTTGGTTGGTTGATACAAAAAAATGTTTTTACTTTTGTTAACGAAAATCATGTCGAAAGTCCTTTTAGCGGTTCATAAATTAATCTACTTTAACAGTAGGTCCCCTACTTAAAAATAGTTATTTGAAAGTTAAGCTAAACCTCCTGCTTTTTTGTTGTAATTCTTACAAAAACTTATTTTTTTCTTAGAAAAGAAACCTATGAATTGGTTCTAGTACCCTAATCGCATTTCCATTTGCACCGGCGCGAACGAAAGTCACTGATGCGTCATAAATTACATCACTCGAGGCATTCCACCGTATTCACAACGGGTATCAGGAGGCACCAGATCGTGACCGCATCAATGGGGTCGTGTATAAAACACAGGAAGCTCCGATCCAGGGGCAGTCAGTATACTGAAATACGCCATACGCATATGCCATACCCACTATGGATTCGGGTTTATACAGCTAATCTTAGGCGTCGTTGCTTGCCCTTGCGTGATAAGATTCCCTGTTAGTTAAATTACCTTAGAAGCTATAGAACCTGTTATTCTTATCTAATCTTACGAATTTCGTCTGCGTAATATTCTTTTAACTCAAGCGCAAGATCCAATTGCAACAGTTTGCTTTAATTTAATGAGAAAGATGTTAATTCATAAACAGCTTTGGTTTAAAAAAAAAGTAGATTGAACAGAGGTTAAACTACAAAAACCTTTTCTGACGTCACGTTAGTAAGACGACGACTAGACGCTTGCGCCGCGACGACACCGCCAGGTGCAGTGATCAACTTTATAGAGCAAACACGGTCGTACGGTATGACTCACGCAATCTATTCATCCTTACGTTTTTATTATAATGCACGAGAGGTTTCTTTTTACAACCACGTTCACCATGATCAATTGCTTACTAATCGCTACCACTATCTTCATAAGGTGTAACATTATGTTTGTTTTTTCTTGCTTACCTACTTATTTATACAGATAGATACAAGGTATCTACTATGTAGTTTAGAAGGTTAAATAACAAGTGTTTCAAATTCAAAGAAACTTTATTATTTTATGTAAAGTAATTCTGAATAAATTTATTTATAAATTAACAAATAGTTAACGTGTCTAAAACCGTTTAAACCGTATGATCGCTAAAGCACTAAAATGTAGGTAAGCTAGCTATTCGAGTAACAAGTCGGATGTTAAACTACAGTTCCTTGACAAATCGAATTGCTGTGAAATTCTTGCTGTCGTCAGACCGTCAGTCACGAAATTCGCAAAATACGAAAACGACAGCGCACGTCCGTGTCCGTCTATTCTACTTTTTCGTGTCAATTGAGTCCAAAAAAAGGTGTCGAGTACCTAATCATTACGTTAGCTACGCTAGTCACAACTTTTGTATATATTTTGTTTCTTTTACAGGGTGAAAGTCAAAAACGTATCACACTGACGAGTACCGAAGAAACTAGCGGAAAGGAAAAAGGATTCCCCGACATCCGATTAGTCGACGGCCCCACTATACTAGCTGGTCGTGTGCAAATCTTACACCGAGGACAATGGCGATCTGTTTGCACCAATTCAAGGAAGTAAGTTCAATAATTTACCTTAAGCATTCATGTTCAATAGTTATATAAGTAACTAGGTATCCTACAGAATATTTTTTTTGCAGTTGGACCGTTATAGATATGGAGATAGCCTGCAGACAACTTGGGTTCATGGGTGGGTCATTTTATAATTGGATGGATCGTCAACCCGGTCGTTATGCAAGACTTTTATACGAAGAACCGAGATGTAAAGGCACCGAATATGACCTTTTTCAGTGCGATTGGAACTCTAGACAACTTGGTTCTGGAGTATGCGACTATCATCCAGATTTAGCTATACAGTGTTCGCCGCACCATGATGATAATGAGTTAAGAACTTCGGGGAGGCACTGGAGGGGCATACGTTTTGAAAACGCAATTTATGAAAGAATTCTCACTGCCGCCAATACATTGTACGTTCCTACATCATCTTCGAGACTCAAAAGTTTATCAATAAAAAACGCTGGTCTTGGAAGAGATAACAACGCAACGAGCGCTTTAGACGTAATGGGTGTCCCACCCGTCATGGAAGATATAGAAATATCTAATTCTGCCTACAATGCAATCAATGTGACGTCACCTAATTCTCCCATAATTATAAACAATTGCACTATACAAAACAATAGGGGATATGGTGTTTATGTGAATTCTACCTATGGTCTAACAAAGATTGAAAACTGCCTTATACACGACAACGGCGGCGATGGCGTCAAGTACGTGGTTCATGAGTTGAATATTGATGAGAGGTTTGATCGAAGCGAGGTCTTCGATCTATGTACATTAGCATCGACTCCTAGTCAGACATTCCCTATACAAATGTCTATAGAACAATCTAAATATTCAAACATGGAGAGAGATTGTCATCAAAAATTTTACACTAGACCAGACCATGTGCTTACACTAAGTTTTATTAAACTAATCACTAGTCGCAATGATACTGGGCAAGTCTTTGTCTATGACGGATTGACTTCTGAAGACAAATTACTATTATCATTCAGTATAAAAAATTACACACGACCGCAAAGTGTTTCATCTACGAGGGGACGCATGTATGTTCATTTTCATGCTAATACTAGAACAGACATCACTGGTTTTCTACGACTTACATCCGGCATCAGCAAGACATACGATTTGAATATCACAGACACTATCATTTCAGATAACAATGGACGAGGCGTTGTCATTGAAAATTTGCGATCACAAGTACATATTCATAGAACTTCGATATCTAATAATAATCATGTGGCCGGTTTGCAAGTTTTGAGAGGAGCTGGTGACGTTAATGTGACTGAGAGTAGAATATCTTTTAATCAAGGAGATGGAATAAACATTACAGTTACAGGAGGTAGTAGAAATATTTCTCGAAGTACCATCAGTTCCAATCAAGGTTATGGTATAGCAATTTGGATAAATAATACAAAAGAAACGGAATACCTCTTAGTAAACCAAACAACCGTCGTTGAATATTCAGAAATATTTAAAAACCTTGACGTCGGCATATTACACGGAAATTTTTGTGGCGACAGCTGGGTTAACATCACTGGCAATTGGTTCAACTCTAGTGTAGACAGCACCGTCGATATTTCAACTTGCTGGAGACACAACAGTGCAAGAAAGTTGCTGAACCTACAAATTGGGCATAACAGATTTTACCAAAGTCAGAGAGTGCCGCTAAAAATACAACCAGCATTAAACGTGATTGGTAAGATCGAATATAATTACTTTGAGCAAGGAATTTATGGGGCTATGCTCATAATGAATAGAATAGAAGGCAGGTTTTTAGAAGAATTTGAAATACTTCCTGCATTGTTCAATATTCAACACAATTATTTCTTCGGTAATAAAGGACCTTTTATTGTCAGTCTAGGATTGTCGCCATATAGTGATCTGCAACATATATTATTTTCGAGGAACTATTTACGAGATAACAAAGTTCGTGAACCATTTGAACCTCTTGAAGGAATACCTTGGAGGTTAACACCTAGAAGTCGAGTAGCAGCTACTATTGTATTGACTTCGAGTAATGTCGATGTATTTAGAAACATTATTCATAATCCTGAAGCTCAGTATGAAATTGGATCACATGTAGAAGACCAAAGCAAAATTCTTAACTGTACTTATAACTGGCTGGGATCGGGTGAGGAAGAAAAAGTGTACAACAGATTATTCCATAGAAAAGATAGGTACAATTTAGCGAAAATAATTTATATGCCATACCTGTTGCACAGTAGCAATCCGGGAGCGACTCAAGTTAACTACAATTCGATGTATGTGCCGCAGTTTAACTTGCCTGGTTCTTTTGTAGTTGGAGGAGAGGTAGAAGGAATCGAAGTACTGCGACAGGGGGAGTATTCTGTGGACAAAGATATCAATATTAGACCGGGGGGGAAATTAGTACTACAATCAGGAGTCACACTAAGATTTCCACCAGCTATTGGCATGATGGTTGCAGGTAAACTAGACGCCAGAGGTAAAAGACCTAACGATATTTTATTTACTTTAAAAGAAGAAATCACAATGAACAACGATAGTATTTATGAGACCGATGCTGAACTAGAAATAACGACACTAGGGTATGTTGAGCCCCTTGTGCCTATCAGACTACTAGGGGGTAAATCGCAATACGAAGGGAGACTGCAAGTCAGAATAGAAGAAAAGTGGGGAACAGTTTGTAACTACCGTTGGAATATAATAAATGCTGCCGTAGTATGTCATCAATTAGGTCTAGCACTAAATCCTGATGACTGGTTTTTAGAACCCAATGAAATACCATCTGCTGGAATGACCGAAGATATAATTTTATCTAATGTAGAATGCACGGAGTTCGATAATGATATAACGAAATGTAAAGCCGAAACCAAAGACAATTTTGAAAATTCTTGTACTCATGAGAACGACGTTGGAATACGCTGCTATGAAACTAGTTGGGCTGGTCTAAGATTCAGCGTCATATCTGAAAGAGCGGATTTACAATATATTAGCGTCGAAAAAGCAGGTCTCTTAGATTATTCGTCAAATATTTTCAAGCCTGCACTACAAATAGATTTTGCTCGACACAGTTTAGAAAGCATCAAGGTTAGCAACAATTATCATGATGGGCTGGGGATTCTTTACTCGGACTTATACGGCGCGGATGCAGTAAATACTGTCAGATACTCGGAGTTTAATAACAATAAAGGCAGTGGCATAAGTTTTAAACAACTAGGCTTAAAAGTTTACAGTTCTGTTATTGAAAATAATCAAGTAGCAGGAATCTCGCATAATCCTCATATAACTGGACTTCAGCAAAGAGAAATTGCTGGCTGGTTTAATTTAGATCCTGGATTTAACATGGATGAATCGAGTTATAGACCTATTATAATACCAGAATATGGAACACATATAACCTTAGTCAATGGCGAGACGAGACATCTAGTATTTACAAAACATTATGGAGATAACATTGTCAAGACTTATAATATTAATTGTAATCCTGGTTACGTGCTTGGGCTACAATTACTTAATCCAATTCACAACTTTTCAACTGAAAATATCTGCATCTACGACTCACAAAATATCAACGAAGCGAGTACGAAATGGTGCCTCGATCGTGACTTATCAGTATTTCCTACAACAAGTAATAGTTTTGCAGTTGTTCTGACCTACGAGAGTGGGAATGTGGCGTTGGGTGGGGTAGTACTTGTAGTAAGTACTATATTAGCTCCTGTGCAAAACTTACGAAATAGAATTGTTAAAGGTCCTGTACCTACTTTACAAATTGTGAATTCTAAAATCAGAGGTAACACAAAAGGTGTAAAAGCGCTGTACTACAATCGCTATTTGAATGAACTTGGGGATCACTTTTTAAGAAAAGCTAATGAAAGTATTAAGATCTTCAATTGTGAAATAGCGCATAATAAAGAAGAAGCCATTTATGTCAATACACCGTTTTGGGATATTCATGACAGTAATATCACAGAAATAACCATTATGGTTAACGATAGCTTAATCACAGATAATGGAAAAGGAGTATATCATTTTGCAAGAGACTTGAGAAGTTCAAACAATCTTTATCATTATATTTTCCAAGATAACACATTTGAAAGAAATAAACAAGGTGGTTTTGATATCAGTTTACCTTATGTTTGGAAATATAATGAAAACTTCACGCACTCAGTTTATATGCACAATACGACATGGAGAAATAACATAAACTTTGCTTTTATTGTTGATGGACACTTTGCAGAAGTTAACATTTCTAAAAATGTATTTACGGATAATTTTTGTAAGAACGGATTAATTTCTATTCGTGGTATGGAAAAGAAAATGAGGATAAACAATAATGTAATTGAACGTAATAACGGCCAATACATGGTTCAGTTTAACATGGACAGTCAAAGTGAAATAATGGGTCTTGTATATGCAATATTCGTATACAACCATGTAAAAAATAATAAAAATATGGTCACAGCTAGCCGAGGTATTCTTCAGAGGATTCATGACCCTACTTATGTCATAGGATTCAAGGGCATTCAAAAAGTGAGAGTTAGCCGAAATTTGTTTGGTAATAATGCTTTACAATATACATTGTTGGCAGGAATCAAAACAGCGAAAATCAATAATTTGTTAGATGTCACTGAAAACTGGTGGGGAAGCGCTGATGAAAAACTAATTAAAAAAGAAATATTCGATTTTGATGACTGGAATAATCATGCTGTTGCTACATATTTGCCATATCTATTGGAAGACAACATCGACTCGAGTGTATCGGTATCTTTTACGCCTACAAAAGAAGTAGATGTCAACGAATTGGGAGGGCGATTGACTAAAGATCTCGTATTAGAAGCACGTATTGCACCTTATATCGTTAACGCTGATATAACTGTAATGCCTGATGTCACGTTAACTATCAATCCTGGAGTTATATTAGAGTTTGCTCCAAATGTTGGGATACTTGTCATGGGAGTTCTATACGCGAATGGTCACAACCAATTACCAATATTCATGCGACCGAAATCTGCCGAAAATATCGAAAGTAACACCATAGAGAAAAGGGAAGTTGGCCAATACTCCTACAATCACCATCAACAACGACGCCAGTTAGAATCTTTCACAGTTCAAAACTCAATACGACTATGTACTAATAAAAATTGCACAATGAGTGACAATATGGGAAAAATTAACGAAGGATTCTTGGAATATTACAATAAAACCACACTCCAATGGGTTCCTATGTGTGATAATCGTTTTACTGAAAGAAACGCCCAAGTGGTATGCAGAGAATTAGGTTTTGATCCAATTAATGTATTTTTTGCACATGATCGTCGTGTTGAGTATCATAGCAATTCTCTTTCCCGCATTTGGTCTTGGCCTGAGCCTTTACAGTGTGTAGGCACCGAAAACCGTTACGAAGATTGTCCCATTAGACTGAATGGCCAATTATACGGTCACAGACACGAGTGTAAATGGGATTCAGAGTTTGTGTTTATCCATTGTGGAATAAGGAACCTCGACTCAGACCTTGACTATTGGGGTGGAATCAGATTCGCGAACCCCGAGTTTGAATATTCACTGTATGAACATAGAATTCATGACCACCATACACATGACACAATGAAAAAAGTCGAAAGTAGCCTGAATCATGTTTTTATTTCCGGCGCAGGTGTCCTACACAATGAAAAGTCACCGGCTATACAAAGTATAGTGAAAAATCCTGTTATTCGAAATGTGAACATCAGCAAGTGTGCTCACCATGGCGTGAATCTAATATCTCCGACAGACACAATCAACATGATGTTTAACTCAGTTAATGATATTCTCGGAGAAGGAATTAGTGCAATTTCTTTAACCGGGGAAGGAAGAGAGTCTGAAGAATCTAGTTTCACTCCGTTAAAAGATCTCAATCTGCCTTATCACTTATTTTCGCTGATTGACATTTGCGACAGCAGCAAAGTAATTACTGTTGAAGAAAGAGTTTTGCTCTACTACAAATATGACAATAACCCGGTTAACTGTGTTAAGATTTTCAAAAGCATGTTTAGAGTAAAACCGTTCGGATTCAGACTGTTACAATTTAATTTATTTAACCACACCGTGAACTATGGTAAAAGAGACGCAATAACCTTGTATGACGGTGATATATACAATATAACGGCACCTATGATCGGATATTTGGAAAATGGATCACCCGAAGAGAAGAAGCTGTTCAAGACGGAAGGCGCAAGTTTGAGTGTCAAATTATTTGCAAATGGTGCCTCTGCTGTACACGGATTTATTGCTGAGATTGTTACACTACCAATATCTGCGATAGGATTTAGTAAGTAACCGATTTAAAAATAAGTTTTGAATGAGTTTACATATTTAGGTGATACGCTGTTCACATAATTTTACTGTTTTAGATCGCGACGTTCAACACAACATTTCCAATAGTGTGTTTACAAACAATAGAGATGGAGCGATTTCATACCAATCCGTGGGTGAGGTGAATCCCCTAGTTGCAATAGCAAGAAATGAAATTGAAGGCAACTGTATGAAACTGTACGGTAATTTCACCTCGTGCCAAGCTGCTGTTAAAATTGATGTGCAGAATACTCAAACACTTGTATTTCGAGTAAGTATAAAATTAAGTAGTCAATCGTGGTCTAACCAAATTTATATTTATAATTCATTGATTTATTTTATTATTTCAGAATAATCTGATACGTAATAACGTTGGTGGTTTGTCCGTCCGAGCTGACTCACGTGGGTCAGCTACATCTCTTCGAGGATGGATTCATAATAACTTGTTCTATGGCAACCACGACGTGCCTTGTCTTAGGGTTGAAGGTAAATAACTTTAAAATAAATTTGAACTCAAGTAAAGGTGTAACTGAGTATTGTGAAATCATTATCACCAATGTTTATAGGTCGTCAGTCGTCTCCATATCAAGAGGTAACCATATACCGCAATTACTTCACAAGAAATCGGGTCAGATACAAGGACGTTATCGTTTTGAAACAAGTTGTTTCAAATTTCACCCACAACTACGTTCACGATAACACGGGCCAGAGGATATTGGAAGTGTCCGGTTTTGATAAAGTTCGACTACCGATATATCAAACGACTTCACACAACGGATTTTATAAGTGAGTTTTTATCATAATCAAAATATAAATCCTTCCACTAACTACACTATTTAACACTCGAATTGACATTCCATTATACTTGATAAAATTTATTCGTTTGTCATAAGTTTTCCATGTAGTCTTATCTATAGGGAAATGACTAACATACTTACTACTTTTCTATGACCGTCCGTTTCTTTTATGCCTACATATTATTGTTATTTTTGCAGAAATTACGCCTTAGACAGGGAAGGGCGGGCCACCGTGGTAGCAGGCACGGCAGGACAACACTACGTAGATAACATATTCTTTAATCCCGACAATGATTATGAAATGATCACTGTTAACAGGTCTATGTAAGTTTTAAACAACAACTATATATTTGGGTTAAGCAGGTACCTACATTTGAAATGCCAAATAGTGAAGGCGTTTCTGTCGATATTCTAATGCCAGACAACAAATATCTTAGTAATAATGCTTCATGTATGTGCTTTAAATAGGTATTGCACGTTTAAAATTAAATGGTTATTAATAACGTTATGGGCTACCGAGTTAAAAGAAGCGCATGTGCAATCATAAAAAATCCTCTATATACTTATAATTTTACAAATATAACTCTGTTACAGCTTTATAATAGTTTAGATATTTAAGATTGTCCTAATTGCATGTTTTGTTGCATGGCTCTCCTGGAACTAGCTTTGTTGATTACAATCCCAGTGTTGTAAGGTGAGTTTATGATATTTTTTACTTTAGGGCTTATGGTATTATGGAAACGATAGTAATAAACTCTCTTTAATTCTTTAATAGTCAATTTAAACTTATTTGTTCAAGTTCAAATCCATCACATATCAGTAGGTATTGCAGATTAATCTAATACTAGAACCAAGTTTAGTACTTCTGAATAACAAGTTACGTTTATTAACGGTGTACCTAAGAGCATTTGTCTTATGGTTTCGTGTTTAAATAAAATGCATAGCAGTATTTCATATCAAATTGTTCCCGTAGCACACTCGACCTATGGCGTACCAAAATCGATGCCAAACACAACTACTGGAGCTACAACGAAACTTTGGCTGTGGCCGGTCGCATCAGGGACAAGTCGGACAACCCTCTGTTCTTAGAAGTGGATTATCGTCCGTACTATATGAATAACCAGACAGTGCTGGGCGGCGGGAAGTGTCCCCCTGGCTGGGACTCGGTCGCGGGGACCTGCTACATGTATATTGGAGCGCCAATGACCTACGAGGAGGCACGGCTATTCTGTCTGGTAAGCAAATAAAACTTGCAAAGGTGAGAGGGACACAATAAGACCGGCGGATTTCTACCGGTTGACCTAAATGCGAGTTTCTCGTCTCGGCACGGTAACTTTTGAACGTCAAGTGGACCATTCAATTGTTTTACGGTTACAGAAAAGGGATCAAGGTTTTATTATTTTTCATTATTGTTTCTTAAAATAATTTTACTCGATATCTATACATTAACATTAGTTTCCAGCCCTAAATATCAACATTACTATCTTACAAAATTAGATAATTAGACTAAGTAATTAGCCTAAATACGTACACGTTTTTGAAATAGACTGCTCTTCTTTGTTTTGGTAATTGAATATACGTCTTTTAAATGTAATTTATTTAATGACTTTCTTTTGTTATTTTAATAGACGTTGTAATTGGTTTTTTAAAATGTAATCATATATTTTCAGTCGGACAACGCCTCAATGCCCTATGTAGGTGGTAACTACGCAGCCCTCTACGACTTCATACAACGACAGAATCAATGGTACCAACAAGGAGACAGAGTCTGGGTCAACCATATAGACTATGTCACAAAGTGCACATCATTCGCATTTTCCACCGTTGAAATCACCGATTGCAATCAGAAGAACTCATTCATTTGCGAAATTGGTCAGTATGCTGCTTTATTTAGAGCGTATTATCGCTTGTTTTTACTTTATAAATAAGACCTTGTTGTAATCGTTGAGTAACCTAATTCCCCTTGTTATCAGATCCAAAAATCACAATAGACCCACTTTCATGGAAGGGTGATATGCTGGCGGTGGCATTTATTGGCATATTGGCTGCTGCCGTAGTATTAGTTGGAGCTGCCCTAATCTGCTGGTATTCTAAATCTAAACACAGGTAAAGTCCTTAAGAATGAGTCAACTTCAAAGAAATTGTTAACAGTACACTTAAGTGTAATAATTGTATGAATTTTTTACAGACATCTCCAGCGATTAGAAAGGAGGAATTCAATTCGTCAGTCGTTACATTCAGTTCGTTCAATTGGAAGCATTAATGGAAATTTCTCTGACACACCATACAGAAGAAAAATGGCTCAAATGGTAACTACATGATAAATGTTTTGTCTATTGTCTTATTTGTGTACTATTAAATAGATCACTAATACTTCAAATACTTTTCAGAGTACACGATCAACAGACACTTTGACAAAAGCATCCGATTACAAGAAAATGTTAGCATCGACGGCTTCAATGGAATCGATGGAAAAGAGTCAATTCAACTCTTCCTTAGAAGACACACAAAGTTTCGATATTTATGAAGCTCACAACCCTAATACCAACATTATTCCGCTAAAACATAGTACTTTTGTCAAAAAACCCGCCTCTCCAGAATACTCGGTACCTCAGAATAATAATAACAACAAACCATTCAACCTCGCCTTTAGGAATGAAGGCTTCAGAGATAACTCAGGGCCCGCTAGTGGGGCCCCGTCTATGAATACCGTTCACGCTGAGGAAATACCCATAATCCATCACCCAGGAGGACTGCGATCACCGCAAGATGATGATACTCTCTCTCCCGCCAGCGATTCTAGGTTCCCCGACCTACAATACTACAACTCCGATACATTGCCTCTTAGAAACTTAGACAAATCCGATGATGATGATGATACCCTCTCGCTAAAACGAAAGCTTGAGAATCAAGGGAAGATATTCGGTCCATATGGAGCACCAAATTTCGGGGGCCAACCGACGCTGTCGTTCCTCATGGAATTAAAGTCTAAAATACCGGAGCAGCCACAGGCTGGGGCAATGCCGACTACCACCTTTGGACAAAGGAGAAACATTTCCGGTGGGTTTCGACATTATTTAGTAAATTTTACGACTGCTGGTTACTATTGTTAGATCTCAAGTAATGCAGGAAATCGTGAATGCTAATTCGTCACGTTTTACCTAATGACATAGATTCACTTAGAATAGGTGTAACAATAGCAAGCAAGCAATTCTCAATGGAGCATTAAGCAGATTATGCAATGAATTATCTAATGTGACATGCTTATGAACGTTAGTCGTAGTACTAATTAGATGTTCAGTGCATGTTCAAACATGAAGTACTGTCTTTGACTTCGTTTGGATATATCTTTCTTAGATAGTTTTTTTTTTTACAGACAACCAAAAATTTTTCGAAGATAATTTGCCGAGCCCACCGCGACCGCCAGTCTACGCGAATACCTATGATTCATCTCCATCTGATCGAGTACCAAGCTACGATTACAGTCCTCAGGACTCGCGAGATTTTGACGAGTCTTCGCTACCTGAGTTACAGGGTCGGTCAAAATCAGAGATTATTCTAGAAACTAACTTCGATTTCAACGATTCAGATTTAAGTACCCTGCCTCTCTCAGAGGCCAGTCGATCACATAGTCAGCCGTTGGAGACCGCTATGTGAATACAAATCATAACCTATTAGTTTTAACAATTTTTATGATACCTTATTTTTCCACTTGTAGAATTAGGGCATTATAGATTAACCTAATTTAATTCCATAATTGTAAGTGATTACACTTGTAGACTTTTTCTTGTCCCAAGCCCAGCCTTGGTAGGTGTGAAAAGTAAGTCTGATGAGGTAGATAACTTGGAAAGACTGATTTTAAAATGTTTGGGAGTCAGCGGAAATGAGTTTCACCTTTTTAAATTAAGTTTTTTATCACACTGCCTTTAAAGTGCCTTATAAATTCTATGGTCTTTATTCACAAAAAACGATTAAATATAATAATAATAAAAATATAAATGAACTAGGTATAATGTATTTTAATAGGTAAATATAGTTTTAACCACAATTGCACGATCTCACTAATAAATTGAAATTATTCGTAGATACCATTCACAATCAATTTAATAATGACTGGCTCTTCTGATAGTCGTTTCTATAAGACCATGATGATTTCCATTTTAGTTTTTAAACACTTGCAGTCAAGGTATAGACTGATAGAATGATTTAGTTGGAAGGTAGTTTTATCTATAATAATAGGTAATAATAGGAAGTAGAAAAATGCAAGTGCAATAAAAATTGAATCAATACGTCCTGACATGAACTGTGAGAACATAAACTTTAGAGTGTAGGTACCTACTAGAAGTATGAGATAAGCAGTTATTTCCATATACCTAAGTTTAAGAGAAAATAGTTTAAGGTAAACCACTTATGTTGTGACTTACAAATATCGCTATATGTTATTAAGATGTGTACCTTCAGTTAAAGTGAAATAGGTAATATTTACCTTCTATTTACCATAGTGTATGTAAACTATATACTAGATTTTTGTAAAAGTGTCCGTCCAATGTTGAATGTGTTTATATTTTAAGACATTATTTGTCAAACTATTTTTATAAAATATATTTTTATGTAAATTAACAGTAAGGTTATGTACCTGTGGTCAACAAGGCAGCATTCAAGATGTATATAAACTCAAAATATTTTAAATTTATTCCTTTATTTAGCCAATATCAGAACTATTTCTATGGCCATTTATAATACAAAGATACCTTAAAAATAAATGTTTCATTAAATTATTCAGTATCCTATAATTTATATACCTACCGTTCTAAATAACTTTCGCCCGCAACTTAACCGTATGCGTTACTTTATATTTCCGTGGCGCCCGAGCGTTCTCTATTTTGATTAAAATTTGATTCATCTGACACAGTCTCGCAAAAACATTAGAATAGATAAGATTAAATAAAACTCATAAAAACATACAAGCATATATTCGTTACTGAGCAAAGAGCGAGAGCGAAAATCAATAATTAATCTATGCATACAATTCTAATTAAACAAAACTGTTTTTATAGTTTTCCATAGATAAGTAAATAAGTTAGCACTTTTAAACAGGACATAGTAGTGGTAACGAGTGGTTTCTCTAGGTACCTAATAATATATCTACATACACATAAACATATTATGTTGTATTAATAGCTTAATCCCACTGTGTGCAAAAGTATTATTTTTGCCAGAACTGCGGGGAGTTTTAAATAGGTAGGTACCTATTTTTACCGGCAGCTAGTTACGAAAGTGGGCTGAGTTACTTACCAAGCATGAATCGAATGCTTTTCCTGATCTTTTGTAAACCTTTAGTGCCACAGATATACAACATACAACTAGAAAAAAAACTCCCCTCGTTTTACATAAGAAGATGAAAACTCTTCTTATTTTTCTTTAACAGCATGTCTTAGTCCACTGCTTGGCATATACCTCTCCATTAGTTCTCCACTCGGTCCTAGATGAAAACTCATCGATTCAAAATTAAAAACTTCATAGATGGGATGAAAAAGATGTTAATCTAAAGTTTGATTACCGAAACAAGAGCTTTAACCAAGCGGGTCACTATTTATTAAAACACTTTATTTACACCTACTGCTAATGTTTTAATTAAACAAAGGTTAGTCCAGAATTCATTGTCATCATGCTTACGAGTTGATATTCTAGATTGGTAATCTCCAAAAATTCCACCCATAACCAATCTGCTTTCCCAAAGAGTGAATATGGTAGAGAGGAAGTGCATCAGTACGCAGATAATTATCTTCTCAAACGTTTTACGGAAAGACCCCGATTTTTTGGTAATTTCTTTTGGTTAAAAGTATTCATAGCATTCGATTACAGTTATCATTTGTTACATTAGTTAATATTCGCTTCACTACAGTTTTTTTTTATGTGGCAATACAAACTCAATCTCATTCTTATCACTATTCTTGCCAATTGAGATGTTATTTATAGATAAGAAAAAGTATGAATTCGACTTAAGACGAAACACAAACATAGCACTTCAAATTAAAATTAATTTGCTGAAATTTTTTATGCCGTGTACTATAAATGGTTTTCTCAGTTTGGTTATCTTAAAAAGACATTACATTAATCTTTTGTTTTGATTTCACTGAAAGTGTGGTATTTTAAATAAAATTTGGCAACTCCGTCTGTCTACACTGAAGAAAGGCTTAAAACGAATGGCGATTTTCCTTCGGATTTGCACGGAATATCAACACAAAAATAAACTGCGTCGCAGTCAGGAACTTCCTATTGACTCATCTTGTAGCCTGAAATAGTGTACAGTGTTTTGTGATAAGTGAAATCAGTTAAAATCAACCGATTATGATAAACTGTAAGTTTTCTAATGTCACCTTCACTCATTCTTCAGTATTGCTTTTGTATGCCTTCTAAATGTTTGTTATTGTATTTCCAAAATAAACATATTGATAGTTTTGGTGTATTTACATGGATAGTTAAATTATAATATAATGACAAAATGTTTATCGATTTTCGTAATGTCAAAAAGAGAAAGGGTCATCATTGTATTTTTATAGAGATCAGCTTCTAACCTACTTTTGCGTACGTTTCACTCCCATCTTGCTTTTGAACGACCATGCATTGCAATGATATAAAATTTAACCAGTTTCCGGGTTATTAAGCTTAGGTTATTTGTTTCAGGTTGAAACATTATACACAACAGAACTGAAAGGTAATGGTGTAATGTGGAATTTAATTTTAAAATATTATGTGATGCGTAACTTTTTATGTTTGTTTTGTTGAGATGGCGGAAGTAGACCCAGAAACTTTGCTGGAGTGGCTGCTGACGGGCCAGGGCGATGAGAGGGACATGCAGCTCATCGCCCTTGAACAGCTGTGCATGTTGCTCCTTATGTCTGATAACGTTGATAGGTGCTTTGAAAGGTAAACATTATAGTTGACACAAGTGTATTAATATGTGGGTCATTTTAATCAATCTTTTTTAATTTATGTATTTAAAGTAGAACACTTTGTGTAAGGCATTACTTAACAAATTTTTTTCTAGTTGCCCGCCACGAACATTTCTTCCGGCATTATGCAAAATTTTCCTTGATGAGTGTGCTCCTGACCATGTGCTTGAAGTAACAGCAAGGGCTATCACTTACTATTTAGATGTTTCTGGTAAGTATTCTAAGAAGAGATATTAATTATTTTCTAGATTTACAAAAGTTTTAAAGAGATCAATTGTTTTTTTATATCAATGGAAATGCAACATTATTAAGATTTTGTTATAACAATATAAACATTGATATCAATTACCAATTAGTTAGCTATAGTTTTAAATTAATTACCATTGTTGTAATTTCATAGCTGAGTGCACAAGGCGCATTGTTGCCATTGAAGGTGCAGTCAAGGCTATCTGCAGCCGACTGTTAACAGTAGACCCTAACAACAGAACTAGTAAGGATTTAGCTGAGCAATGTATAAAAGTAAGTACTGAAAATATCTAATTATACTATTATAGATTTATTATATACTTTTGTGATGTCTATTATTACTCTTCCAGTTACTCTTCCATTAATGGAACATAACATAATTGTATAATTGTTGTTTTAGGTACTAGAACTGGTTTGTACTAGGGAAGCAGGTGCAGTGTGGGAAGGTGGTGGCTTGCCTGCTGTCCTACATTTTATTACACATCATGGCACATCTGTACACAAAGACACACTGCATTCAGCAATGGCTGTTGTATCCAGGTATTCAATTGTGAAGATCAGCTGCAGTAAACTTTTTAGAAAACAATATAGTTAAGAAATTTTCACATCAAAATTAGGTAATATGGATCGAAATAGAATCTTTAAACTCTGCCACAGCACCACACCCCATCAACTGGTTGTGCAACTAACCCTGTTATAATACCCACTCAATATGGTGTTTAAAAAGGTGTCCAATAGACTACAAGTCTGTGAACACATAGTCATAAAAATATCATAAAATACATAATGAAATTATAACAAAACTTATGTATATTCACATAGCACATAATGATTGCATCATGTTCAGAAAAAAACATATCTTGAATTGTTTTTTTCCTTACCTTTCTGTTTTTGCTAAAGTGTATTTGTATATTAATTGTATCTATTAAAGGGTGTGTGGTAAGATGGAGCCGGGCGACGCCCGCGTGGGGGACGCGGTTTCTTCTCTGTCTGCGTTGTTGAGACACTCGGACGCTCGCGTGGCGGACGCCGCACTGAGATGCTTTGCCTCTCTGGCGGACAGATTCGCAAGAGCACATGCTGACCCCGCCCCGCTTGCCAGCCATGGTCAGTTCACTTTCCTCTCATATAAATTAAAAATAATAAGTGTTGGTCTGTGAAAAATAATGTTTAAAAATTTAAGCAATTGTGTATGTATTTGTAAAATGTATGAATTCTTTCCATACTATCTGCAGGTTTAATTGAGGAGCTTGTACGTCGCTTGGGGAGTACTGAGACTGGTGATGACAAGTGCGCAGCACCATCTATTTCAACTACTGTCAGTCTTCTGTCCACATTATGCCGTGGCTCTGCTCAGATTACCTACGTAAGTTAATACTCTTATTCCATTGTAAATAGAAAAGGACTTGAGATGTGAGGTATTTTATTAGTTTGGCTCATGTTTTTTGCAGGATTTGGTCCGTTTAGACCTATGTTCAGCTATTGAAGCAGCGGTGCAGGCAGACGAGAGATGGTGCTTGGAGTGTATGCGACTTGTGGATCTACTGCTGGTGTTGCTTTGTGAAGGGCGACATGCTATACAAATGTATGTTAAATATTTTAATAAGCTTAAGGCTTCGAAAATCTGTTGAAATTAACGTTTATATAACTTTAGGTCAAGTCATGGGACGCCTTCGACTTCAACGTGCGGTGCAAGTGGTGAAGGGTCCAGTAACGGCGCCCGTGGGGACAAGTCTCATAGACAACTAATAGGTATGGTACATTTTCATTCATAAATTGTCTCTTTCATAGTATTCCAAACTGTAAAAAAAATATTTTTTCTATTTATCAGTACTTTGAAAGCATATATGTATTGATGAAAGTATGTTTCTGCAGTGTTTTTATTACTTAGTATGTTTATGTTCAAAATGTGGGAGGTTGTTATTATAGAAGCCAAAACTCGCGTATTACCTTGAATTAAATTAACCGTAACGTTCCAGATTGTATTCGCGGTAAAGATACGGACGCACTAATAACGGCAGTGTCGAGCGGCGTCGTCGATGTAAACTTTACAGACGACGTAGGGCAAACCCTACTGAATTGGGCCGCTGCCTTCGGGACCAGGGAGATGGTAGAGTTCCTGTGCGAAAAGGGTAAGCCAAATTAACTATTTGTGTTTAGCCACCTACTTTCTTTTGTTTATAATGTAAAGAAAATTATTTAATTTCGAAGTACGTATTTCAGTCTTAGTAAGGAAATCAGCGATCGCCGTTGCTTTCAATTGTTAACTCGCAAATAACTCGCTTGATCGCAAATAACTTTAGTTTAAAGTGATACTTCCGTCCGTAAGCGATTCTGATTGATTATCCTTTACAGTTTGACATATCAGGAATATGGGGGTCAATATTTGGTATATAAAATGTTGTGTGTTCCTAGGTGCCGACGTAAATCGTGGCCAGCGTAGTTCGTCCCTCCACTACGCGGCTTGCTTCGGTCGACCGGCGATCGCTAAAGTGTTGCTGCGTTACGGAGCAAACGCTGATCTTAGAGACGAAGATGGCAAAACTCCGCTGGATAAGGCTAGGGAAAGGCATGATCAAGGTATGTTATGATCTTTATTTCCATAAATAAAGTGTCTGTTTGTTCGTTAGTATCGAAGAAGTTCATAAGCCAAATCAAGTCTTAAGTAAAGAAATAATGTCAAACCGACAAAAAACATGAGTTTTGGGTGGTTCACAAGAACATTAATAAACGATGGCGCAAAACTTCATGTATACTTTTTTATTCTTATTAGGGCACAGAGAAGTAGCAGCTATTCTGCAATGTCCCGGCGAATGGTTGGTGGTTGGGAACCATGATTCTCCGTCCTCTTCTAACGATGAAGATTTCCCGGAGACGGGAGATAAGGAGATGGCTGCTATTTACCTCGAGTAAGTGCTTTGTATTAACATTGGATTTTAAATGTTCTACAATGATACTCCACACCATCCACACGATAATAAATGTAAATTAAAAGTTCAGCTTTTGGATTAACTCATAAATCGTCAAATTTTCGCGAAGGTTTGGTAAAGTCGCAGTGTGAATGCGTATCACCTGCATCCCAATTCGGCCATTCGGATATTTCTCGGCGACTTTTTCGAATTTTATGAATGAAATTGCATTTAATCGTCTCGACACCTTTGAAATGAGTTTCCTGCCCTCCAAGTCAAGTGGCAGTAGAAAATTGCGTTAGCGAGTGAATAGAATTAAAATGTAAGAAACTGTCAAATTGCGAGCTTGTCTATAGTCCGTTGGCGTTAAGAAAATAGTGACAACTACAGGATAAGGATGTATTCACAGTGGAGTAAAAGTACAAAAGAAAATAATAATTTTATAAACAGTATTTTCGGACACACCGCATGCACTTGCTGTTTCTATGACTATGCACTCCACAGTTGCATTTAAATCACACAATTTAAAGTTCTTATTATCATTGTTAATTATGCGTCTCTCTCCACTATGGATTATTGATCCACTTTTATTCTTTAAAATTGGTAAAGTATTCATTTTCAAAATTTATTGTTGGACGAGTCACGCAAAATACACAACCGATTTGTTAGTACGTCAGACTTTCTACTGGTCACTGTGAACTCGACTTTTTGATTTCTAGCGTTTTAATTGGCTGGGGGGCGTGGCCAGGCCGGCGAACAACGCAGACTCACTATATTCTTAACGCGAATGGACTATAAAATGACAGCTTTATACATTTTTATTCTATTCACTCGCTAACGCAACTTTCTACTGCCACTTGACTTGGGGGGCTGATTCGTGTAGTGCCCTTGTTTATAAAACCACTCGCCCCCAGACGGCCGTCCAGTGCACTTGTCTATATTAACTCAGTTTTCATTTTTTTATTTTATTTTTATAGTGTTGAGTTGAGGTACGAGAAAATAATTTATATGTTCATTGAATGTACACGTTATGATTGTTTAATTTTCAAAAAGAGTGCTGGAAGTTTTTTTCCGCCGGCTTTTTTCTCTCGGTCTACGGTTAGGTAAAGTCGAGGTTTGTAACTTTGACGTTCATTGAGTATATGTTACACATCTATGATGAATAAAAGAATTTTGACTTGATTTGAACCTCGGTTCCGCTAGGCGTCTGATCCCGGTGCTGTGCGCGCGCTACGTGGGCGCGGGCGGCGCGGGCGTGCGGCGCGCGTGCCTGCCGCTCGTGCGCAAGATGGTGCAGTACGCGCCCGCCGCGCTGCTGCGCCGCCTGTCCGCGCCGCCCGCGCCCGCCGCGCCGCTGCTGGCCAAGCTGGTGGCCGCCGTGCTCGACCACACGGTGAGAGCTTTACGTTATTTCATTTTAAGCTCATTGTTAAGTTACATAGAGGTATAAAAAGTTAAGTTACAATAAAGATTTTTGACTGTGTTGAAGGATTTAAAAGAGGATTGTAGATTTAAAAAAAAGAGCTGATTAATGGAAAAATAACTTTTTTAATAATCATAAAAAATATGTTTTATAGTTAGTGGAAAAATATGTATTTTAAGTATATATTTTTTTAAGTTTCTTTGGCTGATCCTGATTACCAGTTAAGATGTCATTTAGTTATAAATACTGCAGCTCACCTGTGTACATCATTTACTCTGAGCTCAACCCACTTGTTTTCTTAAGGTGATTACACGCATAGATGTGCTGAAGTATTTGAAATTGTGTTTGAATTTTGAATACTCAATCGCCACATGCAAAGGCTTTAGTGAATCGTTGTTGTATGGATTAGGGCGAGACCACACCGTTTCAACAGTCTCGGCCGCGGTACCTCCGCAGCAAATACATTCGTCCTCCCGTGGTAAAGTTCCGATGGTGTGATGCTGTCCTAATAATGATGAACTCATATCATAGCTCTCCATAAACCTGACAATCATACTACGATTTTCGTTGAATTTATTCGCCTTAAATGTTCTCATTTATAAAATATACCTGATAAATCTATGGAAAACAGCCCTTGGCACATACACATGCTCATGGAAGATCTTGAATTCAACGAGATTGAACCTGATTTTAAACATGTTTGAAATAAGTAAATAATTGCATTTCCTACTAATAACATACCCTGAGTCGGTGTGTAGTAATATCCACGCATTTCATTGTGTATTGATATCACACCATCGAAACTTACTTGCATAGCATTGTGTCATTCGTAGACTATGTTCGACTGAATACTTTTTTGCTCTGTGTACATCATAACTTTCATTTTTTTTCCTGTTGGATTGATGCACATTAATCTATGTTATATATCTGTTTTTGTTTGATTGAGCAGTAACTATCTTTGTAATATTAGCATTATTTCTAAATAATAAACCAATGAATTAACTTTTTCTTCATGCAGGATGATGATGATGGTCACTTGATAGTGTTGAGCATAGCTGAAGAACTGATGGTTAAAGCGGCTGATATATACTTGGAGCAGTTTGCTCGCCTCGGGGTATTTGGGAAGGTAGAAGCTCTGGCTAATTCACCCGCTGGGATGCCGACAAAAGGATGCTCTGGTCCTGGTAAGTTTTCATAACGGCGATATGATCCTGAAATATGATCACCATTAAACATTGAATCCGTTTTCAATAGGTAACGGCGAAGACGCAACCTGTCTTTCAAGTGGTGTGGCTTATTCCTGGGGAGATTGGTCGCTTTGCCGTGGTCGTGACGCCTTGTATCTTTGGTCAGACTACGCTGCAATAGAACTCAGCACCGGCAGTAACGGATGGTTCAGGTTCCTCATCGATGGAAAGCTAGCCACCATGTACTCTAGTGGAAGTCCGGAACATCAGACCGACAACACAGAGAATAGGGGGGAATTCGTAGACAAGCTTCAAAGGGCCAGGGCGTCAGTGAAAAACGCGGTGCCGCAACCTATTTTGTCGAAGCCTTGCTCCAACAGACTGATCATTGGCAACTGGGCTCTGTCTTGCAAGAAGTAAGGAATACGACTTATACATTGTACAATTCTTTACTTGACTGTGTTTTGTCAAAGTATATACAATTGTTATTATTTCTTTAGAGAAAAAGAGCTACAGATTCATAACACAGACGGCCAGCAACAAACAACACTGCTGAAGGAAGATTTGCCTGGTTTCATATTTGAGTCTAACCGAGGAACCAAGCACTCCTTTACTGCGGAGACTTTCTTGGGTAAGACATATTGCAAACTATGCTTGGAAACTAATAGGTTGAGCTCAAAGTGACAGCTCTAAATTCTTATATAGCTATGTCTCTTAAGACCTTAGAAAACATTTTTATGTAATATTTATAATTTAGGTCCCGAGTTAGCGAGTGGCTGGGCAGATCGGAGGCCAGTGGTGGTACCAAATAACGCAACAACTAGTCAAAGTCGATCACGACTGTCAGCGAAGACTGAAGCTTTGAAAGTGCAGGTAAGTTATTTGTACTTATAGGTTTAAAAAACTTTGGTAGGTATGGGTTGGTGTTTTTACTGTGTTTTTACAATCTCACCAACAGGGATATTTATCGGGCTGGTTGATAGGCTTATATAACGGGTGTAAAAAGACCATTTCCGAAGCCTGAAACTATGAGTTCTTGAGCCTAAATAGTAACTAAATTCACTAACTAATGATTTCAAGCGCCGAATGAGACTTTTCAATCCTTAATAACTTTATTAAATTGGGTTTTCTGGGAATACTGCGAGTGAATTTAGTTACTATTGAGGCTCCAGAATACATGGTTTTAAGCTTCGGAAGTGGTCTTTTTACACCCGTTATAATAACATACGTACTTTGAGGATAATGAGCGCAATCAACAAATAAAGAAGCCTCGCGCCCCGGTTTGGAAGAGGTACCAAAACATCAATTAAGGAAAAAAAAACGTTTTAAACATTTGGTAAACACTTACCAATATACCAGCCTTTAATAAAATTAGCTTATTAAAAGAAAACATAAACGTGAGGATATCCAGGATATCGATAGGATATCCAGTTAAAAGGGATTTAAAAATTGGCGGCTTATCCGACCAATTCTCATAAAAATCGATTTATGTATTATCATGATTATCGCGTAGCACGTAGCTCTTGTAACAACGCTTAACACATATTAAAGTTCATGTTTTTCGCTCTTATATACAGGGCTAATTTTAACCGACTCCTGTCCCGTGACGCGCCTAGCGCGTCATGAAGAAACCTTCAGGGAGGCCCATGACGCGAGAGATGCGTCATTAGAAAATAGTTGCAATTCAAATTTTTATTTGATTTAATCAATAAAATATCTTATTTTATATAAAAATTAACTCATTAGGAACACCAATATCAAGGGCCACTATTTTTTTTTGGAAAATAAAATTGCCAGTGGTTGTCAACCATAGGGTGCCTACCTACAGGTAACTGTCTATCCTACTAATTATTGAAAAGTGTTATTATTAAAGCCAGGATTCGAACTTAGCAAATCTATAAAAATAATCACTATGTTTTGGTCACCAATGAATAGTTTAGATATAAAAACGGAAGATTTTTGATTTGCGATAAAATACTTTCCACAGGTTGACAACCAATGGTGGAAATCTATAACTTACCTTCTATCTCGTATAAAACACGTAGATCGACACTTTTAAATACACTAAACTAATAAATGAAACATAACAAACAATAACAGGTCTCACTTTGTATTCTTTTAGTTGAAACTGCCTAAAATAGCGTAATAACATCACCAGTGGCCCATGACGCGTTAGTTGCGTCATCATTTAGGAGGGCCCGTGACGCGACTAGCATGTCATTGAATTTTGTATGGGGCCACGGAGGAAAGGCTCGAAAAATGATGGTGGCAAGGAGTCGGTTAATTAGCGCATCACCTCTTGTAGGCAGCTTTTTTACATCAATCCCAACAACATTTGTTCTACGACTTTTTGCAAAGCTTGAAAAAAGACGAACAAAAGTTTACGTATACAGGGTGATTGGTAATGCGATACATTCCTTCTAAGAGGTTAAAGTAGAGCTTATTTGCAGTCAATTAAGGCATAATATGCTATGTCCGAAAATTGATAATTTATGAGATATGCAACATTTAAGATTTTTTATAAAAAACCCCATTTTCGAAGTTCAAATGAATCCTTTTAGTGAAAAATTCAAAATTGAGTTTAATGTTTTGTTGTTTTATGGTAGCTTGATAACTAAAATTACATTTTAGATTCAAATTTGCTAAAATTAATCGTCCTTATTTTAGAAAAAGTCAAGAAAACAAGAACAATTTTTAAAAAAAGTTAAGTCTAATGGCAATAAAAAGCGATTTTCTAAAAAAAGTCCAAATAATGTTGCGTACAAATTACATAAAAATCTTCCCCAATTCATAAGCAATTCAAAAAGGTACATTTGTCATACTAAAACTAAGTATTTGATTGA
Organism: Emmelina monodactyla; assembly: GCA_916618145.1. Taxonomy (NCBI): domain Eukaryota; kingdom Metazoa; phylum Arthropoda; class Insecta; order Lepidoptera; family Pterophoridae; genus Emmelina; species Emmelina monodactyla. The sequence continues at coordinate 4,898,017 of OU745300.1, forward strand.
CAACTCTACTAATAAAAGAAGTAACCTCTCTCTTAGAACGCCTCTACTTTGTGGTTACAGCGCACTTTTGCAGTGTTTTCTTTGGTTGATGTCGCCGTTTTGCACAGGGATAATGCAATAACATTAAAGTCTGCCGTTAAATAAATAAATTTTGTAAAAAGCCAAAGTTTCAAGTGTGCAGCCTTTGCAGTCAAATAGAAAAAAATGTGTTAAGCGCGAAAAAAGTAACCTCTATTATAAGAAAACTAACTGCATATTTTCATTAAGAACTCTTGAAATGGTATCATTTAAGATCCTTGCCTTCGAAGACTTTTTGTAGCGATGCTGTCGCGCGTTAAGTAAACGCATGTTAGTCGAATTTGCAACGCGCTACATTATCGCAACTGTATCGATGTAAATGCATCGCGACTGAATCGTGGCTATGAAGGCACACAGTCAGCGACTGTGAGCACAGCGAGCGTCTACGATATTGATGCGAACGCACGACAGCATCGCTACAAAAAGTTGCTGTGGGCGAGGCCCTTTTGTAATGAAGAATACTCAGACATTCTTCTTATTTACGTATTGTGTAACGGCAACGCTGTTACAGCAAAAAAAGTTCTTGATGCGTTTCCGTAATCGACGTGTGTCAAACGTTAGAGTGTTTTTGGGGACGTGTCGACGTCTCAGAAAAATAAAGCTTGTAACCGCCCGAACAAGTGTATCTAGTAGACCTCAAATTTGGCGAAGTAGACGAAGAAATGATAGATGTTTTTCGCAAAAATCTAGAAACCACCAAAAGAGATGGCGACATCGATCAAAGAAAAAACAACAAGTGATGTGTAGTGATTAATGAAAAAGATGTAGTTAGCTTTCTTTCTTTTGATAGAAGTAACTTTTTCCGCACTCAGCATACTCTTTTTTTCTAATTAACCGCAAAAGCTACTCACTCGAAGGTTTGGCTTTTCAAAAAAAATATTTATTTAACGGCAGATATTAAATGTTATTGCATTATCCCTGTGCAAGACGTCGACATCCACCAAAGAAAACACTGCAAAAGTGCGCGGTAACCACAATGTAGAGGCGTTCTAAGAGAGAGGTAACTTCTTTTATTAGTAGAGTTGTCAATCAAATACTTAGATTTGGTATGACAAATGTACCATTTTGAATAGCTAATGAAGTGGGGAAATTTTTTATGTAATTTGTACGCAACATTATTTGGACTTTTTTTTAGAAAATCGCTTTTTTTTGCCATAAGACTTAACTTTTTTTAAAAGTTGTTCTTGGTTTCTTGACTTTTTCTAAAATAAGGCCGATTATTTTTAGCAAATTTGAATCTGAAATATCATTTTAGTTATCAAACTACCATAAAACAACAAAACATTAAACTCAATTTTGAATTTTTCATTAAAAGGATTCATTTAAACTTCGAAAATGGGGTTTTTTATAAAAAATCTTAAATGTTGCATATCTCAGAAATTAACAATTTTTGGACATAGCATATTATGCCTTAATTGACTGCAAATAGGCTCTACTTTAACCTCTTAGAAGGAATGTATCGCATTACCAATCACCCTGTATAATTCGAGTCCGTTGATAGTACGCACCTTGCATTCCCCGCCATAAATGATCATCCCTTTTTTATTTTTTGTTTGACTATATTGGGAGTGTACTTATGATTCTTGTTGTATGTACCTTCGGTGATGTAAAAGTGAAATTGTTTGTACTATAGGTATGCGAGGTGGCTCGCGCACTATACTGTCGTCACCTGGCGGCGGCGGCGGGCCGACAGCCGCGCGCGCCCGTGGCCCGCCTGCGAGCACTGCTGGCCGCGCTGCAGCGACTCGCCACCAGACCGCACGGTATGTATGTAGCACAGGATCTGTCTGCGTGGACGTGTGTGCTATACTGTCGTCACCTGGCGGCGGCGGCGGGCCGACAGCCGCGCGCCCCCGTGGCCCGCCTGCGAGCACTGCTGGCCGCGCTGCAGCGACTCGCCACCAGACCGCACGGTATGTATGTAGCACAGGATCTGTCTGCGTGGACGTGTGTGCTATACTGTCGTCACCTGGCGGCGGCGGCGGGCCGGCAGCCGCGCGCCCCCGTGGCCCGCCTGCGAGCACTGCTGGCCGCGCTGCAGCGACTCGCCACCAGACCGCACGGTATGTATGTAGCACAGGATCTGTCTGCGTGGACGTGTGTGCTATACTGTCGTCACCTGGCGGCGGCGGCGGGCCGACAGCCGCGCGCCCCCGTGGCCCGCCTGCGAGCACTGCTGGCCGCGCTGCAGCGACTCGCCACCAGACCGCACGGTATGTATGTGGCACATGACTGTCTGCGTAGAGGTGTGTGCTATACTGTCGTCACCTGGCTGCGGCGGCGGGCCGACAGCCGCGCGCCCCCGTGGCCCGCCTGCGAGCACTGCTGGCCGCGCTGCAGCGACTCGCCACCAGACCGCACGGTATGTATGTAGCACAGGATCTGTCTGCGTAGAGGTGTGTGCTATACTGCCGACACCTGGCGGCGGCGGCGGGCCGGCAGCCGCGCGCCCCCGTGGCCCGCCTGCGAGCACTGCTGGCCGCGCTGCAGCGACTCGCCACCAGACCGCACGGTATGTATGTAGCACAGGATCTGTCTGCGTAGAGGTGTGTGCTATACTGCCGTCACCTGGCGGCGGCGGCGGGCCGGCAGCCGCGCGCCCCCGTGGCCCGCCTGCGAGCACTGCTGGCCGCGCTGCAGCGACTCGCCACCAGACCGCACGGTATGTATGTAGCACAGGATCTGTCTGCGTGGACGTGTGTGCTATACTGTCGTCACCTGGCGGCGGCGGCGGGCCGACAGCCGCGCGCCCCCGTGGCCCGCCTGCGAGCACTGCTGGCCGCGCTGCAGCGACTCGCCACCAGACCGCACGGTATGTATGTAGCACAGGATCTGTCTGCGTGGACGTGTGTGCTATACTGTCGTCACCTGGCGGCGGCGGCGGGCCGACAGCCGCGCGCCCCCGTGGCCCGCCTGCGAGCACTGCTGGCCGCGCTGCAGCGACTCGCCACCAGACCGCACGGTATGTATGTAGCACAGGATCTGTCTGCGTGGACGTGTGTGCTATACTGTCGTCACCTGGCGGCGGCGGCGGGCCGACAGCCGCGCGCCCCCGTGGCCCGCCTGCGAGCACTGCTGGCCGCGCTGCAGCGACTCGCCACCAGACCGCACGGTATGTATGTAGCACAGGATCTGTCTGCGTAGAGGTGTGTGCTATACTGCCGACACCTGGCGGCGGCGGCGGGCCGGCAGCCGCGCGCCCCCGTGGCCCGCCTGCGAGCACTGCTGGCCGCGCTGCAGCGACTCGCCACCAGACCGCACGGTATGTATGTAGCACAGGATCTGTCTGCGTGGACGTGTGTGCTATACTGTCGTCACCTGTCCATGACGTGGTGGCTACTAATGACGTTGTAAGCGCGGTCATAACGACTACGGTTGTTAAGTGGAACAGTAGGTCTATTCTGTAAAACGAAACGTATGCACTTGCCTTCGTTTCGGGCCCGAAACTGACATTGGCTATTCTATTTGGCTTGCATATCGTTTAACGTATTTGTAATCCGAAAGTCAACGAAATAATAAGGGTTTTGACTTAAATTTCTATTCTTTACGTCAAAAACCTTATGATTGATGAAACGATACGAAAACCAATAGAATAGCAAATGTCCGTTACGGGCCCGAAACGAAAGCAAAGTGCTCACGTTTCGTTTTACAGAATAGACGTACAGATTAGCGGGCGCTGCGCTCGTTGTGGGCATTAAATGGAACGCACCCGTAAGGTGAAAGGCGTTCGCCTTTGTATTGTAAGTCGAACTCTGTCCTTGGTACAACTCAATCAGGAACATAGTGAACCACTCCCGAGATTAAACAAAGCGAAACAACTACTGACAAACTATTTTTCTCTACACCTCATATTTTCTATTTTAGGCGAATGGCAACAAGAGCTCAAAGAGTCGTTAGAGCAGCTATCAGAGTTGATCTGCGGTGAAGACCTGCTGTCTGCTTACGAGTTACAATCGTCGGGATTGGCGCCCACTTTGCTGCAAGTGCTTTCACCACAAAATAATGGTATATTAATTTTAATTAATCAAGTTTATTAACTAAAGTGCATTTACTAATGGAACATTTCTGCACAGATACGAACGGCCAGACATCGGAACGCGAGCAAATTGTCCGTGAGTGGTTATGTGCCGAGGACAATAAGAACGGTGCTATAGTCGCGTCTAGACTTGTAGGAGTTCTAGAAAGTGTTGAGAGATTGCCCGTACTGGTGGCTGCGGCGCCTACTTTACACCATCTCGCCAGGAGACTGCGGTAAGATAAATAAAATTATAACCTTGTATGAATTTTCAAATGAAAGACTTTAAAGGTTTAAAATTCTAAGCTGGAAAATTTACTAAAATATAATATTTGTGTATAACTTAAAATTTATGTAATTTGCCATATTAATTTGAATATTCTTTGTATTTTTGACATACCGGATAGACATCGGGCGTTTCCGTACAAATTGTAAGCCCTCCATGGCTGCATGTTATTGTTAGCATGAGGCCCGTTTTACATGCATACGCTTAAAATTGTACAAACTACTAATTGGCTAATCTTAGCACTAGTTAGGTGCTAAAAATATTTAGTTAAATTATTTGAAAGAAAGAACATTGGTTATACGTTTTTAAATACGAACGCTATTTGAAAACAATTGGTTAGTTGCAGTGAAGTGTAACTTTTCACGTATTCATGTTGAACGGAATTAAATGTTAGACAGTTCAATTTTATGCATTTTTTCCATAATCTTCCAGAGTACTTTGTTTATTCCATGTAATATTTATTGTCCTTCCTCGATCTTGTATTTTTTTCAATTTCCTTTTGCTTGTTCTATCATGATATAATAGAATAGGTTAATAATATATGATTTTTATTCAAGATTGCGGGTGGAGCGTGCAAACGATGAATCAGCCGAAGAGGCGAATAATAGTAACAATAATAACGGCCGTAATTTAAAAGTGGAAGCGTTAACCACCGTGCGACAGTTGGAGCGATTTTTGGCCAAATCAGTGGCGAGACAGTGGTACGATATGGAGAGAACTTCCTTCAATTTTATACAAAAAATAAAGAAGGAAGCGCCATTGATGTTCACATATCAGGTAATATTATTTATTCAAATGTTTGTCTTTATCGTTTCGTAACAGGATGTTAAAATTCGAATATTTTTAATTAACAGCATGATTTCGATGAAAACGGCGTGCTATATTTCATTGGAAGCAACGGTGGCACAGTCGATTGGGTAAACCCTGGTGCCCATGGTCTCGTCAGCGTCTGGTCTTCTGACGGTCGCCAGCTGCCTTATGGCCGCGCTGAGGATGCTCTCTCCAGGTCTCCAGAACCGCTGAATGTTCACACCAATGATGACAGGAGGGCGTTCATTGCCGTAGACTTGGGACTGAATCTGATACCGACTGCTTATACGTTGAGACATGCGAGGGGATACGGACGATCAGCGTTGAGGAATTGGTTGTTCCAGGTACCTTACCAGACTTATTAAACATACTATGTCATCTTGCTGGTAAATTGTACTAAAACAATAGAACAATGACTAACTTGGATGTTGATTGTAGAACAATGACTAACTTGGATGTTGATTGTTTATTACAGATGTCAGTAGATGGAGTTACTTGGGTGACTTTACTGTCCCATAACGACGAGCAGGCATTACAAGAGCCAGGAAGTACTGCAACCTGGAGGATTAAAACCGACATCGCCTATAGATATCTTCGCATACAGCAGAATGGAAAGAACGCCAGTGGACAGAGCCATTATCTGTCGTTGTCTGGACTCGAGGTTTATGGCAAGGTAATATTGGTTATTTAACTTAACGTCTTGCTCATGTTTTATTTCCTCAATATTCATATGATTGGTATTCTTAGGTCTTAATTGGGATATGGTAGAATTAGGTCTCAAATTAAAGATTTTTAATGAGTAACCTAATTTTGATTTCCAACACATTTTAATATATCCGACACGAAGAAAAACAGTCTGTTGGAAAAATTACTCAATTTATGGTTATTGTTGTATTGGTGTTTGTAGCTACAAAAAAGAGTTCCAATTAATTAAGATAAATCAATTTCGATGAAATTTTCTTGTGAAAAATAGCTATAGTACGTAAACATTTCTTTCAATAGCCTTCCCTTTTCTAATCTGTTTATATTTACTTTTACTAGTTTACTAAAGGCCGGTTTTTCAATAGTCTGATAAATTCTATCTGACAGAAAATCTGTATGTTTTTGTTGCACGTCGAACATTCATACTTGACATATGTATGAAGTGACAATGAAAACATACCTCTTATCAGTCAATTAGCATTTATCTGACTATTGAAAAATCAGCCCTTAGAGTGTAACCAGCAGTACGATATGTGCGTTGTTGTCAGGTGGTGTCGGTGTGCGACATGGGCCCGCGCGCGGGGGGCGGCGGGGGGGCGCGCGCGCGGCGCTGGTCGCGGGGCGCGCGCGGGGCCTGCGCCGGCGCACGGGTAACTATACTACACTATAAATATGTTTTTAATGCAGTTGCTCAAAAAGTGGCGTATTGCAGGGACGTATAGCGTTCGGGATGAGGGCTATTACACACGCGTGCTTTTTTTTACCTTTCCCGCACTCGTGCGTTCTCTTTCCCAACTGTCAAAATAATGTCTATTAAAAAGAAAAATTTACCAACCATGAAGTTTTTACTAAAAAAAAAACAAAGAAGTTTTTATGATTCATGTTAATACTTACGTAGCGTAGGTATATTTCTAAAAAAAACTACTAGTTTGTTTCGATATCAGATTTAATGATTTGATTGAATTAGTGTGGTTGGTTTCATTTCATTTCATCTCATTATATTTCATTTTCATTTCATATCAATAAAAAAATTCTACTGAAGACTTGGCTGTATGGGCATAGTAACCTTTGCCTACCAAATGGGTGAAGAAAAAATGGCGCCATTTTCAAAATGAGTTATTTCGACATTTACGATCCTAATTTTATATTTTATTAAGGCTAGGTAGTCCAAAAAGTAAGAGTTTTTGAGATTTTTAAAACCATCTGAGACATAGAAAAAAGAGTTTATACTTCTGAAAAAAATACATTTAATACTTAAAGATACAAGCTAGACAAAGTCGTATTCAGTTACAAGATTTAATGAACTTCACTCGATAAAAAAAAATCTCAAAGTTACCCCCTTTTGGAATGTTTTTTCGATATTAAGACCAAACTACTGATTATTTTCAAAAATTTTTTGTACTGTACTAAGGACACTTAATATTTCTAAGCAATTTCGTAGATTTTGCCTTGATAAAATGTTTTTTTTTAATCACTATGTTTAAATACCTACAAAATGTGGAGCGCGGCGGTTTGGCGGACGCCGTCAGTCGCGCGCTGGCGCTTACAGACGACGGACCTGTGTCAATTTCTTCCGCGACAATTTCATGTAAAAATTCATCAGTTTTCGACGAATTCATAGAATAATTTGCAAGTAATTCACAATGGGCAATAAACAACGCAAGCGAAAGAAGTCGCTTAAGGCCATAAAATTAATAAATAAAAAAAACATACTTCAAAGATATGAGAAAAAGTAAGTACCTGAATGTTTCATATTTTGTAATGTCAAAAATGACTCTTAACATAGTTGGGTTAGATTTCATTTTCCTAACATCCGCTATGATCTTTTACGGTCATAGAGCAAGAATATCAGTATGTATAACTACTATATCGCTGTGTCAGATCTGTTATAATTTTTATTTTGCCTATATCTATGTGTGTATGTCTATTTACTTTTTATCGAAGGTTAATGGAGCAGTCTCAAAAAAATAGCATGGACACCGACGCTGTTATAAATGTCCTACCTGCGGAATCAATGGAAAGTAGGTATGTAATTAATTGTGATAAGAGACATAAGTGACATCAACGTTACATACTTTCAAGTAACAATATTTAGCCTTTTTTGTAGTTTTGGCATTACCTACTGTCGATGTCAACAATAGCCTGTAACCAAAAGTATAATACGAACAGTTATTTGACAGTTGCTAATGTCACTTTATAAAAACATGTAGTGTAGGCAATGATGAATGAAAGGAAATGATTGTATATTTCATTAAAAAAATACTGAAGTCTAAGTCTAAGGTTTATAATAATTATTAATAAATTAATTTATATAACACTAGCAGACCCGGCAGACGTCATCCTGCCCAAAAAGTCGAATTTTGACAACATCGTCACAAATTGTTGAAATTTCTTTATTATACCAACACTTAATAAAAAGGTTTTATAATACATTTGTTGTATAAACCTTCCATTTTAATCACTCTATCTATTAAAATACCCCGCATCAAAATCCGTTGCGTAGTTTTAAATATTTAAACTTACATAGGGATATAGGGACAGAGAAAGCGACTTTGTTTAATACTATGAAGTGATAAACTAATAAGGCAATAGATCCTACTAATATTATGAATGTGTAAGTTTGGGAGTATGTGAGGATGTATGGATGTATGGATGGTTGATACTATTTCACGTGAAAACTATTGGACGGATTTGGATGAAACTTTGCAGTAATTTAGGTTATTCATCAGAATAACACATACGGTACTTTTTACCGCGGGAAAACTTCTCATTCCCACGGGAAACCGACTTCCACGCGAACGGAGTCGCGGGCGGCCACTAGTATTGTCTATTGTGATCGTAATGTAATGTTAGGCATTTGTCAAATTGTTACAGTTTCACTTTAAATTCTACGCCAGTATCACATTTTGTATGATAACATTTATCTTTACATTTTTATGTTTATTCTGTCATTCTATTAACTTTTCGCTGTAATATTTAAATTTAATAATTTTAATATTACTTATAAATCTAAAAAAAAAAAAACTTATATGCCTTTTATTTCAGAGAAACTGAAGATACAGAAAACTCATTTATCGTAGAGAATGCACTCAAAGATGATGAATTTCAACCTGTTTCGGGACGGCGAATTGTTGATATAAATTACATTTTACGGGAGTTACAAGAAAAAGCTCGTCATAACGGTTTATTTGACTGCAAATTAGGTAACTTCCGGTTGATAAGTGAAAAACGTCGAGGACTTTTATCGGTATTTCGTTTTGAATGCAATATGTGCAAACAAGTTTGCTCAATTAACTCTGAAGACCAAAACGATACAGAACAAGTAAATCTAAACATAGCCGCCACGACTGGAATTGTGGCTTCCGGTATCGGCTTTTCTCAATTTGAGGAATTATGTTCAGCAATGGATATTCCAGCATTCAGTTCAAAATACTATTCAAAATTAGAAGATGAAGTATTTGAAAAATGGAAAAAGACGGCAAATACTTCCATGGAAGTTGCAGCTCAAATGGAGAAGGATAGCGCTATCGCAGAAGGTCGAACTAAGAACGGCTATCCTGTGATTGATGTTTACGTTGACGGCTCATGGTGTGCAAGATCTTACGGTACCAACTTTAAAGCATCATCAGGCACAGCAGCCATAATTGGCAGAAGAACAGGTCAAGTCCTCTACATTGGAATAAAAAATAAATATTGCTTGGTATGCGCTCGAGCCGAGCATAAAAATATTTCACCAAACCAACATAAATGCTTTAAAAATTATGAAGGATCTTCATGCGCCATGGAAACAGAAATAATTGTAGAAGGTTTTAAGGCGTCCATCCCAATGTATGGCCTTATATATGAGCGAATGATAGGAGACGGAGATGCGTCTACTTACGCTGCAATACTCAAAACCAGACCCTATGAGACCGAAAACGTAACCGTCGAAAAAATTGAATGTCGGAATCATATACTGCGTAACTTTTGCAAAAAGCTTCGACATCTGACAACAGAAACTAAATATGTTTTAACGCACCGAAAATTGCTTACCAATGTCAAAATTTTGATGATGCGGAAATCAATTGTCCAATCTGTAAGACACCACAAAGCCTCTGAAAGTTCTCGTAATGTAGCAATATCAATTCTTCACAATGATATTATTAACTGTGTAGCACATGCTTTCGGGGACCATAGAATGTGCCAAGAATATTATTGTACCAAAGATAGAAATGATAACGGAGAGCTTAAAAATGTCCAGAATTCGACATTCATATTCAGGATAAACGCGATTGTTTCAAACGTTGCTGCAAAATCACGCAGCTTAATCGAAGATGTTGACACAAACACCGTTGAGTGTTTTAATAGTGTCATTGCCAAATTCATTGGTGGGAAACGAACGAATTTCGCCCTGAAAGGGGGATACCAAGGGAGGTGCTCAGCAGCTGTTGTTTCGTTCAATTGCAAATCCGCACTTTCATCCATCCAAAAAGCTTTTTTAAATAAAAGTCCGAAAGGCAGGGTAAAGATAATTGAAAGAAGGAGAGCACAAAAACGAAAGTTAAACTTGGAACATCCACTAAAAAAAAAAAGAATAAAAAAAGTTAATCAGAAGCAACATGACTATGGTCCCGCGAGCACAGCACCAGATATGTCTCCACATGAATTAAAGGAAGCAGAAAAAGAGTTTTTAAATAACTTGAAAATTCTTACTTCTGATAGGCATGCCATCGAGAGAGCAACGGTTTTGCAACGAGATAGCAGTGAATGGTTAGAGATACGGAAGAACCTAATCACCGCATCTTATTTTGGGCAAATATGCAAAAGAAAAGTTTGTCTTAATACTGCTCCTTTGGTGAAAAACATACTTTACCAAAAAAATTTGACATTCGTAGCTGCTGTTTCACATGGAATAGAACACGAAAGGCAAGCACTTCAACAGCTTCAACAACAAGAAAATATAAAAATTATGTCTTGCGGTTTGTTCATCGACAAAACCTATCCATTTATCGGAGCAACGCCTGACGGTTTGGTGGGCGATGATATGCTAGTGGAAATCAAGTGCCCTTTAATTGCAGCAAAAACGGGACTTACAAATGCAATACAACAAAACAAAGTACAAATATTAAAATACGACAAAAATACTTGCACAAGCACAATAAATAAAAAATCTAATTGGTTCTATCAAATACAAGGGCAGCTTCATGTCACTGAAAGACGACTCTGTCTGCTCGGAATCTGGGCTGGAGAAAATGAGCCCTTGCTAATAAAATGGATCGAAAGGGACGATAATTTCTGGAAAACGCATATGGAGCCAAAGTTGACCAAATTTTACATGAAATGTATAATGCCGGAAATTGTAGACAGTAGACACGCACGTGGAATGTCATTGAGAACCTTGTCCTTACAAGATGACCAGGAAAATGATAATTACATAGACTCCCTAGGCTTACCACAAATGGGAAATGTTAATTCTATGGAGTCCATAGCCTTATCATCTTTTGAGCCACAACCAGATTTGCAACCAGGTACAACAATGACACGAGCAATAAACTTTAAAGAATTTTGAAATTATACATTAATTATATTTAATTGTTTTAGTTAACCCCCTTTTATTATATTTATAAATTAAAATAAGTAATCAAATGAAAAAAACGAAGAACCAACTAGCAACAATAAGTTAATATTATAATGTGACAGTTTGTGAGTATGTGAAGATGTGAGGATGTATGGATGTTTGTTACTCTTTCACGTAAAAACTATTGGACGGATTGGGATGAAACTTTGCAGTAATATAGGTTATACATCAGAATAACACATAGGGTACTTTTTACCGCGGGAAAACTTCTTATTCCCACGGGAAACCAACTTCCACCCGAACGGAGTCGCAGGCGGCTACTAGTATTATTATAATGATATATCAATAATTATTATTATACTAATACCAACTAAGGAAACAAAAATATAAAGTTTTCTTCATTTATTTGGGAATCCCTAATTTATTATTAAACTTTTAGCAAAGTTTTATTAATTAAAAAAAAATTAACGGCAAAAAAATTTATCCTACTGCTTATTTCTATACTATGTCACTGGCGGGGTCATATGAGTTCATAGCCGCTGCGTCCGCGCTAAGTATTTTGCGGGGGGGTCAAGACAGCGCTAAACGCCTATTGCTGCGGGAATACCTGGCCTTAAATTGCTTTATTTTTTCGCAACTGTATTAAAAATAGTCGTTCTTTACACGTGCGGAACCGTCATTGCAACTCGTCCCGCCTGTCAACCCTCGCCTTCGCCTGTGCCTCGGCTCGGGTAGACATTGGTTGGAACTCGTTGTAATGACAGCCTTTCCACACTTGTATTGAAATATACTATTTTAATACAGTTGCTCAAAAAGTGGCGTATTGCAGGGACGTATAGCGTTCGGGATGAGGGCTATTACACACGCGTGCTTTTTTTTACCTTTCCCGCACTCGTGCGTTCTCTTTCCCAACTGTCAAAATAATGTCTATTAAAAAGAAAAAATAACCAACCATTAAGTTTTTATGATTCATGTTAATACTTACGTAGCGTAGGTATATTTCTAAAAAAGCTACTAGTTTGTTTCGATATCAAATTTAATGATTTGATTGAATTAGTGTGGTTGGTTTCATTTCATTTTATCTCATTAAATTTAATTTTCATTTTATATCAATAAAAAAATTCTACTGAAGACTTGGCTGTATAGGCATAGTTCCCTTTGCCTACCAGAAAGGGTGAAGAAAAAATGGCGCCATTTTCCAGAAATTTTCTTTGCGAGTTTAGTTGTTTGTTGTTGTTGTTTTGATTTTTATTAAATTGCTTCATTTTTTCGCAACTGTATTAAAAATAGTCGTTCAGTACACGTGTGGAACCGTCATTGCAACTCGTCCCGCCTGTAAACCCTCGCCTTCGGCTGTGCCTCGGCTCGGGTAGACATTTGTCCGAACTCGTTGTAATGACAGCCTTTCCACACTTGTATTGAAATACATATACTATTTATTGATTGTTGATGACCTGCAAAGCTTACCTGAGCTTCGTGTCGAGTGCTTAACCATTTTAAATTAACGCTTATGTGCTCTACCTACTACCTATTTAAATGTAATGCTTATTTTTTCCATTTTATATTTAATGCCAATTCAGTCAATTTGGTAAATGCCACAGTACAGAAGTTTAAATTTTTTTTATATCACCAATTTTTAGATCACTTGTTTGTTTGTACCTAGCTACAAGTTTTTGAATATAAAATTTAGACATGAAAAAGATATTGATTTTGCTTAGGTTGTCCGAGGATCGGATTGGAAGTGGCGCGATCAAGACGGGCCACACCCGGCCATGGGCACCGTCACCTCTCAACTACACAACGGTTGGCTCGATGTCAGGTACTATTGATCAATATTTCTTTATCTATACTCCTTCTTTACCTATTATATATAACGTGGCAAAAAAATTAAGTCACGTAAATCAAATATATTAAATGTGAATAATAAACTATTTAAAGTCTTCTTTACTAGACATTTGGTTAAATACTATCCACTTCGAATCAAAACGAAAAAAAACTGATTGTAGTTTGAAATGCAAAAAGTAAAATACATTTAAAAATCTTTTAATCCTATCTTCTTCTACACATTTTAATCAACATTTCACACAAGACCAGAATTAACTCTTGCCTTAAGTGTGGGTGGTTGCTATAGGTGGGACCACGGCGGTCGCAATTCCTACCGAATGGGCGCGGAGGGGAAATACGACCTGAAGGTGGTCAGCGGGGGGGGCGCGGGGGGCGCGGAGCAGGGGGCGGGCCGGAAGAGTCATTCCACGCCCAGCCTACCCGATGCGGCTAATGTCGACCAGAATCAGGTTTGTAGCAAGGTTTGGTTAGATACTGGCCCCGATTCTCAAAACACTCTCTAAAACTAAATTAAAAATATCGCTGTCACTTTCTCATGCTTCCTATTAGAAAAAGACAGGTACATTGGTCTCACTAAATTTAGTCCACATCATTGTAAAATTGAACGAAATGCGCTGAGGACTAGTCTAAAATTGCCTTCGCCGTGTCATATTGCACGTACATTTTAGTTTGATAGGACTAAAATGATTACCTGTCTCTGTCTTATACTATTGAACAGTAAGTGACAGCGATAGTTTAGTTTAGAGAGTGTTTTCAGAATCAGGGCCACTAGTTAGTAGATATGGTTAAATTACGATTTTGATTTAGAATCTTAATTTTGCACCTACTGCCATGTGGTCTACGATGTAATAAGACAGACACTAATGTAACTAAAGTATATATACTTGGAGACGTAGTTCTTAAGGCATCGCGTTTGGTTTTCGTAATTGCAGCTTAAGTAAATTAAAGTCCGTTACTAAAAACTTTTTCTATTTCCCAACGTGTTGTCAGTCAATCTCTATTTAATGAATTTTACTAGTTGTTTTCAAAGTATCAAGCTGCACAATTCATCAGCACCTAATTATTAAACCCCCAATGCAGGTGTCGGTAGCGTCAACAGAGCAAGCGTCGTCGGCCGACAACATCTCGTCAGAACAGATGGCTAGCAACATGTCGCGGCGAGGCAACAACGCGACTGATCTGTCGGCTATCAATAACTCCACTCACCATATAAACACAGGTACGTCTTAACCCGGGTCGATGACCTTTCGGACACAAAAAACTCGGACAACTTGGTAAAAAATAATATTAAAATTAAAAATCCTTAATTTGGCCAAGGTGTCCGAGTTTTTTGTGTCAGAAATGTCATCGACCCCTTCTCCCGCAGCTAAGTGGTTGTTCCTGTGGGAAAGACGTACATTTCCGCAGTAAAATATGTTATTCCAGGATAAAGTCTATTTGTCAAGTTTTATTGAAATATATTTAGTAGTTTCTGCGTATAAGAATAAAAAACACAAATATACTCACAATCTTTCGAATTTATAATATTAGTAAGAAGTCAGAGATTAGTAGGAAGATAGTAAGATAGGCAGTAAGACTGATATTAAAATTATTTTTTATGTTCAGATCTAGCAACAATAGTGGAATCTCTAACCCTCGGCGCCGAAGGCAGCAACTGTATGCCGGATCTCGGGAATACGTCGTTCACAAACATGGAGATGGGACCAACGAGTATAACAGACATTACCAAACCATATCCGGCAAAGGAACCAGTTCCTGAGAGCAATTCTAGAGACGTAAGTCATTTGTCTATATAAAATTAATACTATTTTATTTGTGTTCATATAAATTAAGTTGAAAAGTATTCATTGAAAAAATAAAAATAATTATTGTATGGAAAAATTATGTTCAAATAGAAAACAATAAAAATTAAATACTACTTTGATAGGTTTTTTTTTATTTTCTATAACTAGTGCGAGAATGAGAACAACCAAGGTCAGTTCGACGAGCACAAGAAAGATAGCAACTCCGGGAACGGATCCGGGGCCATGAGCGCTAGCGAGCCTGACCTCACGCAGCAGGTTAGTTTAGATGTGAGTGTCACTTTTTTTTTAATTATTCTTTGCACATGACTAACTTAAGCAATAACTGTTTTAGCTTAATTTTTTTTTTAAATTGATTAGTAAAGCAATTTAAGTAAAGCAAAGTTTATTTGTCCAAAAGAAATTTTTACAGTTTTTTTGTTACATTCTGTCCCCAAACTAAGCGAGTCGCTTGTATCATGGGGAACGGATGGCGCGACATACATTAAAAACATAATTGCACCTATTGTTTAAATAAAAAAAGATCTAATTTAACAAATAGAAAATAAGTAAAAATTAAATGAAATAAAATAAGAAGGCATAGTTGCGTGTGTATGGGTGTATGTATGTGTGTGTGTAGGTGAATGTGTGTGTGTGTGTGTGTTTGCGTGTATGAATATGCATATTATGTGTGGGTTATTGTAAAATTTAATTTTGTACAGGCGGAAACATGGCAAGGTGCAGCAAGATTATTAGAAACCCTGGGAATGGCCCGGAGTTCGGGGGTCGGTCGCGGCAATCCGCAGAGATCTAATAGAAACAACCATTCTACTGGATTGTTCCCCAGGTAAAGAAAGTAAACTATTCGTAGTATCGAACCTCATTTGTGTTTAATTGTCTCGCATACTTACATATTTGGTTACTTAGCTGCACGATTAGTATTAGGAGCCGTTTAATATTACAGACCTTAGTAAATTTTGGATACAGTTTTAGAGTCTTCGTTAAAGCTTTTTTATTTCGAGTTTTTTATGCCCTAATTCCGATTGATATAATACCATAATAGTAATGTGTGTTATCTTGTTTCAGCCTGGTTCGTCTAGCGTTATCAAGCAACTTCCCCGGCGGACTGTTATCGGCTGCTCAAAGTTATCCATCTTTGGCTCCGAACGCTCAAAACGCTCTTACGCTCTCACTTACGTCAACGTCTAGTGATAGTGAACAGGTAACTTAAATAAAACATATTTAATATTATTTTGGTAGTAAAAAGTCTAAGGTCCAATAATTTACGTTTATTTTATGGGCAGCCAGTACTAAGAATCTAGGATTTAAAACTACCTATTTCGTAAACTAAAGTAAAAGTTGCTCATTTCACTTTTAAAGCAAAACATTCTATCGGCCATATTTTTTATTATTTACCTCGCAAAATATGTTTCAACTAAGTTCGACTGTATTCTCACACAATAAGACTAAATAAAGCACACCTTCTATAATAGTCATCGCTTCCCAAGGTCACACAAAACTTAGTCACGGACACTTTTTACGCCTGATTGAGATTCTTGTTGTTTAGTGAAGTGTGGTGATTGAAGAAAATAGCTGTTTCTAACCGGTAAAACGGTTGTTGTATTTGTTGATAGCAACTTTTCATTTTTTCTTATATACTCTGTATGGGACTCTTTTTAAATCGGTGTATAAAAAGTGTAACGTTTGTTATTAGGTGTCATTAGAAGACTTCCTGGAGTCGTGTCGTGCGCCCGCGCTGCTCGGAGATCTGGACGATGACGACGACGCGGACGACGCGCTCGATAGTGACAAGGAAAACGAACCCACATACCATGAGGTATGGACTTGCTACATATAAAAAACTAGTGGCCGCCCGCGACTCCGTTCGCGTGGAAGTCGGTTTCCCGTAGGAATGAGATGTTTTCCCGCGGTAAAAAGTACCCTATGTGTTATTCTGATGTATAACCTATATTATTGCAAAGTTTCATCCAAATCCATCCAGTAGTTTTTACGTGAAAGAGTAACAAACATCCATCCATCCATCCATCCATACATCGTAACAAAATTTCACATTTATAATATTAGTAGGACTAGCGACCCGCCCACGCTTCGCAATGATGTAATTTTGCCCGACTTGTTCATTGAACTTAGAATTTTGGCCAACAAAAAATTTTTTTTTGAGTTTTTTTTATTTACAAATTTAAATGAAATGAATACCTAAGAAATGGCGAAACCCGCATTAAAATCCGTTAAGTGGTTCAGGAGGAGATAGCGGACAACCATACAAACATACAGAATTTGCGACTTGGATTTATACTATGTATTGATGTAGAACGCTGAACAAACTTACCTTCATAACAAGTTTATTCATTTAACCATATCCTTTCGTAGTGTCTTATATTATTCAAACAAATGCCATACTTTTTACATTTTTTCATGTCTTAAAAATTACTGATTTTCTTGCAGAAATGAGTGCTACTTACTAAATATTATTATTTTTATCATTTGTTTTTTGGTAAATAATAATATATCTATCTTAAATTAAAAACAATGCGTTATTTTTCTACTTGGCGTGCAATTACTTAATAATCAAATTATCTTATGTGACAGTCTATGGGTTCAATCCTTTGAACACGAAATACCGAAAATTGACTATTTGAGATTAAAATAACAATTTAAATAGGTATCCCGCAACCTCCTCTCCCTGATGGAGGAGGAAGCCCTAGAAGCGGTCCGCGGTGGTTCCAGCAACAACTCGCGATCCCGCAAGCCTTGGGACGACGACTTTGTGCTGAAGAGACAGTTCAGCGCGCTTATACCCGCCTTCGATCCCAGACCGGGGAGGTCTAATCTTAATCAGACTGTTGGTAAGTTTACGTATCTGTCTGCGACCAGAATAATAGAGATTGCAGATTGAAACAAAAGCTATTTTGAGCTACTAAAACCAAACTATTTTGAGCTACTAAAAAAAAACTTGGTGCAATGATTTGCGCACCGTTGGACCTAGCTGTTATATCGTCATAAGCAAATTGCGCCAATCGTAACAACCGTGTCTCGACTGGATGCTAAATTCACACGAAAGTGTCTCGACTTCATGTTAAAGTCGAACGCGTGTATTTTTCATTGCAACAGCAATGTAATAAAATAACCATCCGAATGATCGTCGTCGATCGATTCTCTGGTATTGTCGTCGCATGTGGAGTAAAAAAGTATTCTCCAAATTGGATAATATGCTATGAAAGTTTAAGTAAGGAAGTGACTTTTTACAGGTATATTCGATTAGTCAAAAAAAAACCACCCCAATATATCGCCAACCATAGGTTACTAAATTATCGCCTCCAAATATTAGTGTTTAATTCCAGACCTCGACATCCCCCTGAACGAGAACTCGGACGACGAAGAAGACCCCCCCGAGCCCCCTTCTACCTCCACCGTGGACAACAACACCAATTCCACCCTCCCCGCTCTAAGACTGAATCTTAGCGCGGGAGGCGCCTCACTACCGCTGGAGAGAAGCTCCTGGACTCTGCACAGAGCCGTCATGGCTTTGCATGGGAAGATGAACGCTAATCTGGCTCATAGGGATACTACTTACACGTAAGTTTTTAGAGAGTTGCTTACTTATTTGGTTCACCAAATAAGTAAATTGAAAATGTATATTATTGTGATGGATGTTTTTGGCAGGTTGACGTACAAAGAAATCGATGGCACGGACGCATTCGCCATCTCAAGTGATAGTGAAGATGATGAACCGTCAGATCCAGGTAAAAATTATGTTATTTTACCAATATTTTTTTTACAGTGTGTTCTAATCAACATAGTAACATTATGTTATAAGTAATTCAACAGTCGAAGATATTACAATCTTCAAGTTATCATCTGTCTGCTGTCCACTCATTGTTCAAAGCAATATAGAGGATCTTTCCAAATGTAATTCAATAACCAAAAACATATATGATTTTCTTAAACTCTTCAAATTAAGCACCCTTTTTTGTCAGTGATAGAAAACTAAAAAATAATTACATTTAAATCGTATGGTTAATTGAATTTTAAGTAAAGTGTACTGTAAGTACGATTCTGGTTCAACTTTTTCACGCTTCATACAAACTTGGGCCTAAAACGAAAAGTGCCGGCCAACGAAAAAATAATGATTTTCAATGATTGACTACATCAATCTGATAATTTCATTGCATGACAATAACATCTTAAAGTCAACATCTTACATGTTAATGGGAACCGAAAAAATGATTTTTCATATAAAAAGGGTAAAAAAGAAACGTTTGAATTTGTAAAAAATATTTCGTTATCTATTTCAGCGACCATAAACAACCTATTTTCCTAGGATAGACATTCAAATAAAAAACTGAACCCACTAATACCTATTAAATAAGGTTTTGATTGATAATTTTATTTGACCTCACTAATATGTACTTCCGGCGTATAACTGGAGTTCGTTGCAATAGGTTCATGTCTTGCGTAGGTAGTTATAGGAAAATCCAGACAAGGACCGTCACATGTGTGCAGAACCCTTCTTCGTCTATCATTTCAAGTGGTACTCCATGTTTTTAGTAAGTAATATTGTGCTGGTACATTGCATTGCCACAACCTACGCACTGACGGTGCAGGATGAGGTTTTCAATTGTACAGTGTAAAGGGCACATTATACAAGTTAGCAAGTGTGGCATGGACTGGGATGGTACGCCGCAGTCACATTGTCTTTTGTTGTTTTAACTCCACCTAGCCATATTTTTATCGCAGCACTCAACCTGAACACGCAAACGATTTAGCGATTTCCAGGTTGACCACTGTTAATCGCAACTATAGTCCATTCGCGTTAAGAAAATAGTGAGTCATCGTTGTCAGCCGGCCTGGCCACGCCCCCCAACCAATTAAAATGCTAGAAATTAAAAAGTCGAGTTCACAGTGACCAGTTGAAGTCTGACCTTCGAACAAAACGGTTGTGTATTTTGCGTGACTCGTCCAACAATGAATTTTGAAAATGAATACTTCACCAATTTTAATGACTAAAAGCGGATCAATAATCCATAGTCCATAGAGACGCATAATTTACAATGTTTATAAGTACTTTAAATTGAGTGATTTAAATGCAACTGTGGAGAGCATAGTCATAGAAACAGCAAGTGCATGCGGTGTGTCCGAAAATACTGTTTATAAAATTATTATTTGTGAATACACCCTTATTCAGTAGTTGTCACTATTTTATTAACGCGAACGGGCTATAGAGTTTTTCGGCCGGAGAAATAAAGTATGTAGGTGGTGGATGTAAGCGACGTGCCCACAACCTTACTCTCAAACCTGAAAGCGATGTATCAGTTTCATAGAAAAAATCTTATTTCTGCGTCAGAATAAACTTAAACCACACAGAAAATTGCGTTTAACGTTGTTCTGCTTCTTTTTTTCAACCGCACAGTGAACCTTTCGGTTAGACTGGGTGGAGCTATACTAATGGCGTTTTAAGATCTGTGACAGCATCCCATATCGTATTAACGAACCGTCGGAGCAGGTTATTTAGAGAACCAACTTTGTTTTTGACACTATTGCAGGGTTTTTAATTGTAAGCGAACTATTCAATGTAACGCGAAGATGACGGAGATTTAAGTAGTGCTGTGTACGAGTGTCTCTTTTTGATATTGACGGTATCGTTTGCTGATGATAAATCTACATATACGACACCGGTCTCTTCGTGAGTTTCGTAACTATCTTCAATAAACTGAAGCAAGCCTGCTCTGGGGTACCTTAATGTTGGTTCAATCACTGAAACAAGTCGATTGAGAAGAAGGCGATCGAAGACTTTGTTAGTATGGCAAAAACGGGTCGACAGCTTTTGGGATCTCAAGGACTCGAGAAGTTCCAGAACTTAGCTTTTTTCCGGAGCTTGGTGATCCCATAACTACGCCTAAGATAAATATTTTGCAATATAAATATTCAATGCCTTTTTCGTTAGCCGGCACTTTTCAGTTTGGGCCCAAAATGGTCTTCTTTAAAATTATATTTTTTACCTTCCTGGTCAATGCGGTGAAATTTGTTAACTTAAACTTGTCTAATCGTTATTACTATCTTAATTGACAAACTATTTACATGGTCGCACTTTCGTGATAATTTAACTAGTCCTACCGATCGGTAAATTAGTCAACGCCAATACTTGATCTGTGGGGGTGTCGCGTAACTCGAATATCAATACCTTTGCAAACGTGTAAAATTTTGTTTGCGACTTGAAAACCGATTTCGTTCAAGAGTCCCAACATCGATACCTTTCAAAGTTATTGATATTCGAGTTACGGGACACTCCCACTGGTGACTTGGTATGGTAACCTATTCGTGTCTCCAGAGCTGGGCATCTCCGGCGCGGAGGGCGCGGCGGGCGCCATGGCGTCGTGCTGCGTGCGCGTGCTGCGCCGCCTGCGCGCCGCCGCCCCCAGCGTGCCCGCCGCCGCCTTCCTGTCCACCAAGCTCACCAACAAGCTGCACCAGCAGCTGCAGGAGCCGCTCACGCTGGCCGCCGACGCCGCGCCCACCTGGTAACTATACACGAGACACCATGCTACATAGTAGTCCTGCGCGCCGCCGCCCCCAGCGTGCCCGCCGCCGCCTTCCTGTCCACCAAGCTCACCAACAAGCTGCACCAGCAGCTGCAGGAGCCGCTCACGCTGGCCGCCGACGCCGCGCCCACCTGGTAACTATACACGAGACACCATGCTACATAGTAGTCCTGCGCGCCGCCGCCCCCAGCGTGCCCGCCGCCGCCTTCCTGTCCACCAAGCTCACCAACAAGCTGCACCAGCAGCTGCAGGAGCCGCTCACGCTGGCCGCCGACGCCGCGCCCACCTGGTAACTATACACGAGACACCATGCTACATAGTAGTCCTGCGCGCCGCCGCCCCCAGCGTGCCCGCCGCCGCCTTCCTGTCCACCAAGCTCACCAACAAGCTGCACCAGCAGCTGCAGGAGCCGCTCACGCTGGCCGCCGACGCCGCGCCCACCTGGTAACTATACACGAGACACCATGCTACATAGTAGTCCTGCGCGCCGCCGCCCCCAGCGTGCCCGCCGCCGCCTTCCTGTCCACCAAGCTCACCAACAAGCTGCACCAGCAGCTGCAGGAGCCGCTCACGCTGGCCGCCGACGCCGCGCCCACCTGGTAACTATACACGAGACACCATGCTACATAGTAGTCCTGCGCGCCGCCGCCCCCAGCGTGCCCGCCGCCGCCTTCCTGTCCACCAAGCTCACCAACAAGCTGCACCAGCAGCTGCAGGAGCCGCTCACGCTGGCCGCCGACGCCGCGCCCACCTGGTAACTATACACGAGACACCATGCTACATAGTAGTCCTGCGCGCCGCCGCCCCCAGCGTGCCCGCCGCCGCCTTCCTGTCCACCAAGCTCACCAACAAGCTGCACCAGCAGCTGCAGGAGCCGCTCACGCTGGCCGCCGACGCCGCGCCCACCTGGTAACTATACACGAGACACCATGCTACATAGTAGTCCTGCGCGCCGCCGCCCCCAGCGTGCCCGCCGCCGCCTTCCTGTCCACCAAGCTCACCAACAAGCTGCACCAGCAGCTGCAGGAGCCGCTCACGCTGGCCGCCGACGCCGCGCCCACCTGGTAACTATACACGAGACACCATGCTACATAGTAGTCCTGCGCGCCGCCGCCCCCAGC
The DNA here is from genome assembly GCA_916618145.1 of Emmelina monodactyla. Taxonomy (NCBI): domain Eukaryota; kingdom Metazoa; phylum Arthropoda; class Insecta; order Lepidoptera; family Pterophoridae; genus Emmelina; species Emmelina monodactyla. The sequence goes on from OU745300.1 coordinate 4,920,772, forward strand.
GTGCCCGCCGCCGCCTTCCTGTCCACCAAGCTCACCAACAAGCTGCACCAGCAGCTGCAGGAGCCGCTCACGCTGGCCGCCGACGCCGCGCCCACCTGGTAACTGACCATATGACACACGATAACATTTTACTTCGTTATTCATTCATGACATAAAATTTCATTTGAGATTTTATAGTTTAAGCAATTTGAACTTGTTTATTTTTAGATGGTGATTTAGTGGAAATGAGAAGTTTTCCCGCGGTAAAAAGTACCCTATGTGTTATTCTGATGTATAACCTATATTACTGAAAAGTTTCATCAAATCCGTTCAGTAGTTTTTACGTGAAAGAGTAACAAACATCCATACATCCATACTTACAAACTTTCATGTTTATAATATTAGTATGATTTGACTTACTATTACATATTAGTCTCAGCTGTAAACAAGACTGTAGTTAGTTAAAAAAAATATATTTATATAAGTGTAAAAAAATCGGTCCAATTTCGGACTTTTGACTTTCATACACCGTCCATTAGCCATCATACCTAACATACGTCTTTGTTACCAGGTGCCAGCAACTGAACGACTGGTGTCCGTTCCTGTTCCCGCTGGAGACTCGGCAGATGTTCTTCGCGTGCACCGCGTTTGGGACCTCGCGGACCATTGTGTGGCTGCAGGCGCAGAGGGACCGGGCGCTGGATCGACAACGGTAACTAACTATAACCGCTCAAGTGCGCATGTAAACGTGTGAAGAACATGGAACAAATCTTCAAAATGCCCGTGTTAATTGGTAGTTCACATGTCGCCGCACGCCTAAACGGCCCGTGTCAACCTGTAATTAACATAGCTCCCGCGGGCGAAAAAGTTAAATATACCTATCTTTATCGCTCTTGGGCTTATTTTGTATTATGTATCTCGTTTCTACGTTAAATTTCTTGCCATATTAATCCCAGTCCAGTACTCCGTGCCATAGAAAAAAGTTGAGAAATTAAAAAAAAAAATCTTCTCATTGAGTGCTGAGTGTGTGTCACAAGTGCTTGTGTGTTTTAAGTGAGTTTGTTGATAAATTTCGTTTTATCAGGATCTATTGTTTTTATTCAAGGTATGTAAGTAAATAACTAACACGTAGATATAAAAAATCCAGCATGAAACATAAGATTTGACTATTTTTGAGACCTACAACATACGGCGGTAAACTTTGGCGCGCAACATCGATATTGATTGCAAATATAAATAAATAAATATGTATGGACTAGTGTACTTTTTTATTTCTTATCCTATTATATATTATATAACTAATGTAATCAAAGAATAAAAACGATATGTCATCGCTTTACATTTTGAGGAATTATCTTTTATTTACAAGTCGAGCTTAGAAACGCGCTATCTCAAAGTTCAGCACAGCATAACTCTGTACCAGAGTCGTAATCTGAGTAACAAAAGATAACATTGTGTAGCTAGTTTCTTAACGAACATAAAAAATATAACACTTGACAATCTTTCAAAACAAAATGTGTCACAAGGATCGATTCCGTGAAATCCGACGCGGGCGCCGCTGACGTAAAAAACGGCGGGGCCCAGCGGGGTGTGACAAGATTTATTGCCGGGCATGATAAGTAGGCACAACATTTGCGGGCGGGCACTTGAGCGGATATGGAAGAAAAACTTACAAGTTTCTTTTTTATTTTACCTTACAAATGGCACAGTGATTACGGAATCCCGGAGTGATACGCAAAGACGCAAAATGAGAATTAAAATGAAGAATAATAGAAATAAATAATAGTTTAAAAACTAAAATACCACGCTTTTATTGCTAATCGAACTAAAAAATAGAAAATAAAATTTCAAATCGGAGTAAAAAGCGAGGGGTGCATTTTACTTCATTTTCATAACTCTCTACATACTATATCGAGCACCCCACGCTTTTTACTCCGATTTGAAATTTTATTTTCTATTTTTTAGTTCGATTAGCAATAAAAGCGTGGTATTTTAGTTTTTAAACTATTATTTTTTTTCTACTTTTTAGTTCAATTAGTGATGAAAGGCGCAGATCACGCGCTAGCTTTGTCTCTCTTACTCTCCTACAAAAGGATCTAAAGATGAATTTATTAATCCTGGTGGTCCTAATAAGGATAATGAGAAACTCTTATTAAATTATTGCATTGTCATCGGTCCTTAATACGTGTGCAAAGTTTCAAATTAATCGAACTTCTGGAAATCGGTCAAATTTATGCTCAAAGATTCCATTACATAGATACACCCCAAGCTAATAAAAGCGTGGTAAAAAATAATAATTTTGTTATAAAAAATATGATTATCTTTGCCTTAGTACTTTATTAGAGACGAACAGAATCGAAAGTTATTTGTTAACGATTTCATATTTATCTTTGCAGTTTTGTCGTCAAAAAAAGCGATGTCCTTGCAAAATTAAATATTATTCTTGTGTCTATCTTTGTATGATTTTTTATTGATGTTTTTGTTTATCTTTTAACAATAGAGCGGGCAACACGGTGTCACCTCGCCGTGCCGAGTTGGAAGCGACAGAGTTCCGAATGGGAAGACTCAGACACGAGCGAGTGCGGATACCACGACAGAATGATATACTCAAGTCTGCTATGCAGGTAATATATGCTATAAGTTTCTATGGCCATTTTCCAGCTCTTTCATCGGACCCTAGTTACCATCTAGCATTAGAGTACTCAAGACTTATCGAACGAGTCCAAGCCCTCATGAGATCATCTCCATGTCATAATAATTGTCAGCCAATTGAAAAATTTCAGCTACATCAGTAACCAAAAAGTGTATTTAATTTAACTTGCAAGATTTGATTACAGACAAACTTAGTTATTGTTTCTTCTTGTTATAAAATAACGTTGGTAGCTTTTAAAGTGTTTCCCAAGTAGACTGTCTTTTTGACCTTTCTAGAATATCTCGTGACTCAGGGGACGCAATAACTCAGCTGTATGTAAGGATTCGTGCATACCCTAAATAAAATGAATTTTCTACTAAAATAAGATCGTTCAGAATTGCCCTTCTACCGCGTAATTAGCGTCGATTTAAACTCGACGTCGAAATCTACATCATTGGTTTCATAATTTCGTACCGCGCAATTTAAGGGGCGTGGCTAAAGCAACCGCCGATAACAGACCGAAAATGACCGTCGAATAGAGACCCGCCAGTGTTAATAATTAAGCCTATGAAAAAAGATTTCGACGTTGAGTTCAAATCGACGCTAGTAACGCGGTAGCCCCCCTGTTCACCACTATCATCGCGACGGGATATGCCCATCTTACCTTAAAACACCGACTCGTCTAAACTCGGCCGTCCCCGCAGGTGATGCGCGTGCACGCCGGGCGCAAGTCGGTGCTGGAGGTGGAGTTCGCGGGCGAGGAGGGCACCGGGCTGGGGCCCACGCTGGAGTTCTACGCGCTGGTGGCGGCCGAGCTGCAGCGCGCCGACCTGCGCATGTGGCTGGCCGACGAGTGCCCCGCGCAGGCGCCGCAGCCGCACCTGCAGCCCGCCATAGGTAATGTTGTAGATATACAGGGTGATTGGTAATGCGATACATTCCTTCTAAGGGGTTAAAGTAGAGCTTATTTGCATTCAATGAAGTCATATCATACCATGTCTGAAAATTGATAATTTCTGAGTTATGCAACATTTAAGTTTTTTTATAAAAAAAACCCCATTTTCGTAGTTCAAATGAATCTTTTTAGTGAAAAATTCAAAATGAGGTTTAATGTTTTGTTGTATTATGGTAGCTTGATAACTGAAATGATATTTTACGATAAAATTTGTTAAACAAAAATCGTCCTTATTTTAGAAAAAGTCAAGAAATCAAGTACAACTTTCAAAAAAAGTTCAGTCTTATGACAATAAATTGCAAAAAGTCCAAATAATGTTGCATAAAAAATACATAAAAAAACTTCCTCAATTCATTAGCTATTCAAAAAGGTACATTTGTCATACTAAAACTAAGAATTTGATTGACAACTCTACTAATAAAAGACGTCTCTCTCTTAGAAAGCCTCTATTTTGTGGTTACCGTGCTCTTTTGCAGTGTTTTCTTTGGTCGATATGACTTAACTGACTACAAATAAGCTCTTTAATTATTTAACCCCTTAAAAGGAATGTATCGCATTTCCAATCACCCTGTATAGGTCTTCGCGCGTTGTCGAATTGGAGGAGACGTAATTGAGAAATGCGGTTTGTGCCGAAAGCATCTTATCTGCGTCTACCTCAGCCAAATTGATACTGTTATTGTGGCATGGACACGACAGAAGCGTAACAAACAGTATTTGCATTTTTCCCGAACACAATAATAAGTTTTCTCAACTTTGGAGTTGTTGTTTCCATCTAATCAGAGCGCCCATAGACCTATACTTAATCTATGTCAAAACTCATGTTACTAGACGAACGTTCGGGGCCATTCGCTGTTAATGGCAGGGCATAAATCTCTTTTTATGTTATTGCCACCCTATGATCACTTTTTTTTTCATAAATCTCCCAAGTTTTGACATTAAACTAAAAAGTTTAGAATAGCGTTCCAAAAAGTCTTTATATTAAAATTAGCGACCCGCCCACGCTTCGCAATGGTGTAATTTTGGCCGACTTGCTCACGAAACATAGATTTTTGGCTAACTTTAAAAAAACTTTTTCCGATTGTTCTTTATTTACAAATTTAAATGAAAAAAGTACCTAAAGGATGGTGAAAACCGAATTAAAATCCCTCATCTGGTTTAGGAGGAGTTAGCGGCCACACATTCAAACAGACAGAATTAGCGACTTGGATTTATACTATGTAATGATAATGATAACGATACGTACTTTGTATAGTTTAATCTCTATAACATTGTCTGTTGGTTACAGAGAAGCCCCCGGGCTACTACGTGACGGCGTCGCACGGCCTATTCCCGAGCGCGCTGCCGCAACAATCCCCCGTCTGTGATACCGTGTGCAAGTACTTCTGGTTCCTTGGCGTCTTCCTGGCTAAGGTAGGCTCCTTGAATAGATTTAACTTTAAATTAATTCTACTGTCAAACTGTGTTTTGGTTGAAAATGTCATGAATAGAAATACGCAGTTTCCAGTTACGAAGCTTTTAACTATAGTAAGCATATTGAGACCGGCTGTTAGTGGGCCAATTGCTTGTTTTTTTTCATTACTAATGAACTAGAAACTAAGTAATTTTTTATGTGATTATCATTTGTAATTTGAACGTCGCATTTCTAATTAATAAAGTCTACAATTAGTTTCTAATAAAAAAAATACTTTTTCTTTATTTTTAAATGATAACACATCGTGTTTGTTTATGTTACCCAGGTACTTCAAGACGGTCGCCTCGTGGACCTGCCTCTGTCAGAAACGTTCCTGCGCGTGATGTGCGGCCAGGAACTAGGCATGGAGCATCTCAACGAGATCGACCCCATTAGATATAGGTACGTTAATCTAATATCGACTTTATTTTCAAAGCAGTAAAGTTCAATTCATATTTGTTCTAATTCTAATGTAACTCTGCTTCCATCTATTGTGGAGATGCTGAAACATAAAACATAACAATTGTAAACATGAACTTTATTTGCCAAGGAATAAAGTTCAACTTACATTGTTAAATGAAGGAACGCCACTTATTGTTAAGTAGTTGAATTTTTTGTAAGTCAACGCGAACGTGAAGTAAGTGGCGGAAGGTCGTAAATACATTATGGGTTTTAATAAAGTAAACTCTATTCATCGCTGACAAGGTGTGTTTTTGCTTAGCAGCATTTAGAAATAAGGTAATTCACTAAGGATATGCGACCAATTAAAACAATTGTTTACATGTAGGGACTATGTTTATTATCAGTTCCATGTGTGAGTTTTGGCGACAGCGGTTCCGCTAGTAAGTTGTTCGTATAGCATTTCCATCTACTTCTCTGTTCCGTGGTTACAATGTTGGTTTAAAACAATAATAATAAAACTGGCTTTTCGGGTACTGGGTACGGGTCACTTTCCATCGATAAAAAATACTTGAGCCTATGTTCAGCAGAAATCTTTTTTCTCTATTATATATTATAATAATAATATTTTAGATTGAATGTTTGACCATGAAAGTATGTAATGTATTGAGATTTAAAATGAGCAATAAGTATTTAAAAATATATTTGCGTTTACTATAAATCAAAGCTTTTACATATCGCCGATTCTTAGAAAAACTACCCTTAGTTTCACAATTGCAAATTGTGATGTCATCTATTCGTGAAAATATAATTTCAAATCTAATTTCCCACTCGCAGGTTCCTCCAGAACGTGCTGCTAGCGGCGGACGAGTACGACGCGATCGTCCGCGACTCTTCCCTCGACGAGGTCCAGAGGGAAGAGAGATGCCGCGAGATCACAGTGGAGGGGGCCACCTTCGAGGAGCTGGCGCTGACTATGCCGCAGCAGGGCGGCGACGAGGATGCTGTGGAGGTAATTGGATAGATGGTCTTAGAAAGCTGTTTTCTATAACCTTTATGTGAAAAAGTATTGAGATACGGTTTTTTCATGTTTGTAAAAAATTGTGAAGTTAATGTTATACATCTATTATACACTTAATATTAATCAAATTTTTGCGCTGTACACAATATTAGTATGTGATCCTATAATGCCTTCTACCGTTTAATTCAGTAATTCAGATTAAATGCCAACAAACGATCACGCCGACCATCTGAATCTGTGATGTTGTGAGCTTAATGCTGTCGCTATTAATGAAGTTTCAAGCGCGACCATAACGACCACGGTCGTTAAGTGGAACGGACGCAAGCGTTCCGGTCGATAAGTGGGAAGCAGCAGTCGCGTCGCCATGTAGCAACATGTTATTCCTTGCAGGTGTCGGCACGCAGCGCGCGGCAGTACGCGACTTCCTCCGCGCGCTGGCTGCTGGCGGGCGGCGTGGCGCGGCAGCTGGCTTCCTTCCGCCTTGGGTTCGCCGCCGTGTTCCCCCCCCCGCCGCCTGCGCGCCTTCAGCCCCGCCGAGCTGCGCCTGCTGCTGTGCGGCGAGGCCGGACCCGCCTGGACGCGCGACCAGCTGCTGCACTACACCGAGCCCAAGCTGGGCTACACGCGCGACAGGTACCCGCGCTTAGTTACTGTAGCGAGGCGAGGCCGGGCCCGCCTGGACGCGCGACCAGCTGCTGCACTACACCGAGCCCAAGCTGGGCTACACGCGCGACAGGTACCCGCGCTTAGTTACTGTAGCGAGGCGAGGCCGGGCCCGCCTGGACGCGCGACCAGCTGCTGCACTACACCGAGCCCAAGCTGGGCTACACGCGCGACAGGTACCCGCGCTTAGTTACTGTAGCGAGGCGAGGCCGGGCCCGCCTGGACGCGCGACCAGCTGCTGCACTACACCGAGCCCAAGCTGGGCTACACGCGCGACAGGTACCCGCGCTTAGTTACTGTAGCGAGGCGAGGCCGGGCCCGCCTGGACGCGCGACCAGCTGCTGCACTACACCGAGCCCAAGCTGGGCTACACGCGCGACAGGTACCCGCGCTTAGTTACTGTAGCGAGGCGAGGCCGGGCCCGCCTGGACGCGCGACCAGCTGCTGCACTACACCGAGCCCAAGCTGGGCTACACGCGCGACAGGTACCCGCGCTTAGTTACTGTAGCGAGGCGAGGCCGGGCCCGCCTGGACGCGCGACCAGCTGCTGCACTACACCGAGCCCAAGCTGGGCTACACGCGCGACAGGTACCCGCGCTTAGTTACTGTAGCGAGGCGAGGCCGGGCCCGCCTGGACGCGCGACCAGCTGCTGCACTACACCGAGCCCAAGCTGGGCTACACGCGCGACAGGTACCCGCGCTTAGTTACTGTAGCGAGGCGAGGCCGGGCCCGCCTGGACGCGCGACCAGCTGCTGCACTACACCGAGCCCAAGCTGGGCTACACGCGCGACAGGTACCCGCGCTTAGTTACTGTAGCGAGGCGAGGCCGGGCCCGCCTGGACGCGCGACCAGCTGCTGCACTACACCGAGCCCAAGCTGGGCTACACGCGCGACAGGTACCCGCGCTTAGTTACTGTAGCGAGGCGAGGCCGGGCCCGCCTGGACGCGCGACCAGCTGCTGCACTACACCGAGCCCAAGCTGGGCTACACGCGCGACAGGTACCCGCGCTTAGTTACTGTAGCGAGGCGAGGCCGGGCCCGCCTGGACGCGCGACCAGCTGCTGCACTACACCGAGCCCAAGCTGGGCTACACGCGCGACAGGTACCCGCGCTTAGTTACTGTAGCGAGGCGAGGCCGGGCCCGCCTGGACGCGCGACCAGCTGCTGCACTACACCGAGCCCAAGCTGGGCTACACGCGCGACAGGTACCCGCGCTTAGTTACTGTAGCGAGGCGAGGCCGGGCCCGCCTGGACGCGCGACCAGCTGCTGCACTACACCGAGCCCAAGCTGGGCTACACGCGCGACAGGTACCCGCGCTTAGTTACTGTAGCGAGGCGAGGCCGGGCCCGCCTGGACGCGCGACCAGCTGCTGCACTACACCGAGCCCAAGCTGGGCTACACGCGCGACAGGTACCCGCGCTTAGTTACTGTAGCGAGGCGAGGCCGGGCCCGCGTGGACGCGCGACCAGCTGCTGCACTACACCGAGCCCAAGCTGGGCTACACGCGCGACAGGTACCCGCGCTTAGTTACTGTAGCGAGGCGAGGCCGGGCCCGCCTGGACGCGCGACCAGCTGCTGCACTACACCGAGCCCAAGCTGGGCTACACGCGCGACAGGTACCCGCGCTTAGTTACTGTAGCGAGGCGAGGCCGGGCCCGCCTGGACGCGCGACCAGCTGCTGCACTACACCGAGCCCAAGCTGGGCTACACGCGCGACAGGTACCCGCGCTTAGTTACTGTAGCGAGGCGAGGCCGGGCCCGCCTGGACGCGCGACCAGCTGCTGCACTACACCGAGCCCAAGCTGGGCTACACGCGCGACAGGTACCCGCGCTTAGTTACTGTAGCGAGGCGAGGCCGGGCCCGCGTGGACGCGCGACCAGCTGCTGCACTACACCGAGCCCAAGCTGGGCTACACGCGCGACAGGTACCCGCGCTTAGTTACTGTAGCGAGGCGAGGCCGGGCCCGCCTGGACGCGCGACCAGCTGCTGCACTACACCGAGCCCAAGCTGGGCTACACGCGCGACAGGTACCCGCGCTTAGTTACTGTAGCGAGGCGAGGCCGGGCCCGCCTGGACGCGCGACCAGCTGCTGCACTACACCGAGCCCAAGCTGGGCTACACGCGCGACAGGTACCCGCGCTTAGTAACTGTAGCGAGGCGAGGCCGGGCCCGCCTGGACGCGCGACCAGCTGCTGCACTACACCGAGCCCAAGCTGGGCTACACGCGCGACAGGTACCCGCGCTTAGTTACTGTAGCGAGGCGAGGCCGGGCCCGCCTGGACGCGCGACCAGCTGCTGCACTACACCGAGCCCAAGCTGGGCTACACGCGCGACAGGTACCCCTTGACTAACGTTTGGGGGAAACGTGAAAGAGAATTAAAAGATTTGCGTTTAAAATAGCTTTATATTGAAAGCATAAAATTGAGTTTAATGTTATGTGCTCACATTCCGAGCACCAAAATATGACTGAGTCTGGAAGGAAGCCGTCAAATGCCATTGTTTCCTCTTCAAATTCTATTTGTATAATATAAAATAATAGCTGCCAGTATTTACGCAATAAGTTTCCTATCCAGCGTGCTTATAATATAAAATATAAAAAGATTTTGATATCACTTCCAGGCACATATCTTCCTAGCCTACCTAAGTTAGGAAGTTACGAAGTAAAAGTGATTCAACCCAATAGTTGTAGCTAACAACCAGTCAGGTTAAAATGTTGAGTAAACAAATGAAATACGAAAGATAATTAATTAAACAAGTTAAACTGACCCCATAATGTAAAAACCTAACAAAATACATGATGTATGGTTGAATCACAGTATGCTAGTCCAAAAACATCACAAAAACTTAAAAATAGAAATTTTTAAAATAGACGCAAAAAAACTTAAATATTTCAATCACAATCGTAGTGGTTCTAATCATCATGCATCTAGGCAGCATCCAGTAATCATAGCTGCTTAGCTGCATCATCAAATTATCTCTATAGATATACATCATTGTCCAATGTCATCATCTGAAAATTATCAATGTTACATCTCGCTCGACAAAAGACATATATATAATAATAAAAATACTATATAGTGACTCGACATAACAAATGAGAAATATTATTATTGAACAACTACTCAATCATCAACATACACAAAATTCATTTAATTAAATTTACCTACTCCATCAAGATTTTAACAATCTAAGAAAAACCCTATCTTTACTCAATATGAGAAGAAACGCCGTCGTAAGTTTCCATGGTGGAAAAAGTAGTACAAATAATATATTTTTACTTATCTTAATATAATCTTCTTGAGATCCCATTATTATCGTCCGACATCATTCCAATGCTTCTCGTTTAATAGCGCATATTAGCGTATAGTAATATTCTTGTTCGCGTGTCTATCTCTGAAAAGCACTGATTTTACTCGCGACAGTACCCGCGGTACCCGGCGCCTCCACCAACTCACGTTTGGGGGAAACGTGAAAGAGAAATAAAATACTTGAGTTTAAAATAGCTTTATATTGAAAGCATAAAATTGAGTTGAATGTTATGTGCTCACATTCCGAGCACCAAAATATGATAAAGCTATTTTTAACTCAAATCTTTTAATTCTCTTTCACGTTTCCCCCAAACGTTAGTTGGTGGAGGCGCCGGGTAGTCATATTTTGGTGCTCGGAATGTGAGCACATAACATTCAACTCAATTTTATGCTTTCAATATAAAGCTATTTTAAACTCAAGTATTTTATTTCTCTTTCACGTTTCCCCCAAACGTTAGTCCTTGTCACTGTAGCGAGCTGCGCCCGCTGTGCTGTGTTGGGAGCAGATACTTCAAACCACCTGTTCAAATAGTTGGCGTATTATATATATTTATTTGGATAATACATAAATAAGAAAATTTTAATCAACAACGATGCGGTTTCCTGTCGTCGTCAATATTCGATATTGATAATATGTTGACGTGAAACGTCTTTAAAATCGATACCATACACAGGAAACCATGTCAGAAAACCGAACCGTAATGAATTAGTCTATATTGCCTGACCTTAATAACTACAAAACGATTAATTGTGGAAAAAATAATTTAGTGCAATAATTTAACATATATAGTCAGCTCGCTCTTATTCTACTATTTATAGTGAAATCAATTTGGTTTCTTTCAATCTTCAACACTAAAAGTGACCCACTGAAACTCACTGATATAGACATTTCACATTAAAATTACTCTCATTAAGTTACAGTATAAAATTGTTTGTTTATTTATTTGCAGTCCTGGATTCCTGCGTCTTGTTGACGTTTTGGTAGAGATGACGTGGCGCGAACGTAAGGTATGTATATTATAATGAAAAAAGAAAACACTTTTTCGTAAGTATTAAGTTGTATTAAAATGTTGTCTATTTCTGTCTAGGCGTTCCTACAGTTCGCGACGGGTTGCTCTAGCTTACCACCCGGCGGACTTGCCAACTTACATCCACGACTTACTGTCGTCAGAAAGGTATTATACTAAAAATAATAGCAAAAAGAACTTTTTACCTTAAGAATACAGCAAGGTAATGCGTTTTTTTTGTTTTGCTAGGTGGATGCTGGCGACGGTTCATATCCATCGGTAAACACGTGCGTCCACTACCTGAAGTTACCAGAATATTCGTGCAAAGAAGTTCTCCGGGAACGACTACTGGCCGCCACCAACGAGCGAGGCTTCCATCTCAATTAATTGTAACCTAATGTACCTACACCTTGTTGAAATAATACTAACACTCGCAACTCCAAGCTTTCGGAGTACGTGGGACGATATAACTGATGTTTAGAGTCGAAATACCAAAAAGGGAGTTTCTGTGTTTACATTCTAATGAGCAATGAGGACACTCTAGTACAAAGCGAAACATCAACATTTTGAAATTGAGTCGTCATTTTCGAATGGAACATCAATTTTATCAATTCAAAGTGAAGGCGGGTTAATGAGAAGACAAATATCTGTGATTAATAACTTTTTGATTGCTTATAACTAAGCAAGAAGTCTAAATTTTTCTCATGCGTAAATTCGTCTTCACGGTATTTTATCATGTCCTTTGTAGCACGTTCATAGGTCATTGTTGTTATTTGTAGTTCATATAAATATCAAATGCGAGACGCTTCCGCACCTACACACTATTGTGTGGTATCAAAGCTGAAGCGTGCGTTTTTGGGGTGTCGAGTAAATAAAAGTTTGTGTGGCTTATTTAAACTGTAATCCATTTATAAACCATTTCTAAATTAAGAATCTTAATCTACATATAACATTCTAAAATGCACAAAAACAATTGGATCGTGCTATACAAATTATAAAAAACACCTTTTTTGAAATGAAGTTTTATCATTTCTTGGAAATAAAAATTATTTGAGGCTTGTATTGATTTGATCTCTATATATAATTTGGGAACTGCAACATTAACTTTCATGAATATTGTGTTACTGTTTTACTAACTACTATCTCGCCTTGGAACCCTATGTAACTACTCCTGTTGTTTGCTTTAAGTATGAAGACGGTAGATTTATTTAGAGTTGTCTATAATGCCTACAGATTGTCTAAAAGTGTGTGGCAGTGGTGACATTTTAAGACTTATTATTTAGTGATTATATTTCTATTACTTTAATTTTTATTTGTGTTTATAGCTTATATGTGCTTGTAGCAACTTGTGGGCAGCTTATTTTTTGCTACGCATAAGATTTTCCGAATAAAGTAATGTAAGAAAAATTATAAAAAATATCCAAATTAATATGGTATCGTATCGGTTTGATATAAGGATGATTGAAATTATGCAACGATCTGGCTTTGACGAGTATTATTAACATTTTGCAGCAAAATTAATTGTTACCACAAGATAGTGTTATTTAAGTAACTCTTTTCACAGTCAACAAAACGCTTGAAATTCAAATTTTTTGTTCTATCAGTTTATTAAATGAGACTTATCCAAAAATCGAACCTTTAAGAACTGAAGATTATAGTATATTTCAAGGTGTGAAACACTCGTGTTTTTTTTAAGCTCGTTCCTTTAAATACTTTATCAACTTAAAGTTGGCATTGTGATTATATTAAAATATTGTAAGAATTATATTTAGTTTAAAATTGATAGGTAAATGGTTTTCGATTAAAATTAACCTCCTGTAGTATTTTAATCGTATTGTTGTTGAGGATTGTAACAATAAACTAAGGAATAATAATAAAATATGTTTTTTATTTTAAACCTATTTTGAAACTCCTTACTTACCTTTTTTAAATAACTAAATTTAACATTTTCGCAGAAACCCTATGCGCTTTGTATTCTGATTTAAACTTTTAACATACTTGCACTCTCTGAAGCTTTGTATATTTTAATATTTTAGCTTTCGTTAATAAACCTATTTAACAACGACCGCTATCGGTATAATACCATGTTATACTACTACAAGATAACTACTACTTGCGGTTTTCACCGTTCCACGAAAATAATTTCAAATTCTGGAGTACAACCTAACCTAAAGTTTATAGCTAAAAGTGTCGGCGTGTCAGATCGTTAGTTATATCATATTAGTTATATCATATTATATATAGAACATTTATCATCATACAAGCTTTCCGTCCTGCGGTTTCACCCGCAGTTAAAAGGCTTCCCGTGGGAATGAGGCTTTTTCCCGCGGAAAAAAGTATCTTATTTTCTTCCCTGCCTGGGTATCTAACTATATTTATATGTTTTTACGTGATAGCGGAACATACAGACAGACAAACACATTTTCACATAATATTAGTAAGGATGAAAAGTAAAGAAAGCAAACCTTTGGTATTGGTATCTCGCGTGAGCGAAGATAAATTATTAATCTACTAATTGCCGCCCGCGACTCTCTATGGGTAGGTACCCTATGTGTTATTCTGATGTATAATCTATATTAGTGCAAAGTTTCATCCAAATTCGTCCGGTAGTTTTTACGTGAAAGAGTAACAAACATCCATACATACTCACAAATATTCATATTTATAATATTAGTAGGATGTCCTGGGGTTAGTTAATTAATGTTTAAATTGCACCATATTATTAGTAGCATATTATTAAAAGCATCAAGAAAAATAAAACCATTGAATTAGAAATTATCAACGCAGTTAGTTTTACACTTCTATACTAATATTATAAAGAGGAAAACTTTGTTTGTTTGTGTCGAATAGGCTCAAAAACTACTGGACCGATTTTAAAAATTCTTTCACTATTCGAAAGCTACATTAACCGCGAGTAACATAGGCTATAATTATTTTAGGAAAATTTTTAATTTTTATATTTTTTTTGGAAAAAATAGGGTTCCATAAGATATCTGGGTTTTTCGGACACAAGGTGTAAAAATCAACCAGAAAAGTTACTTAAGTATTTTACATACGCTGCCTTAACTATAAAAGATATCATGTTCTAATTAATTGTACATCTTATAAATATCTACAAAAAAGTCCGCGACACACTATACTTATCTATGTCGAGTGAGGCACAACAACTATTTTTTTATAAAAAAATCTAGATTTTTTTTAAATTACAATTAAACACGTTCATTTTACTCATGCTATTAATCTTTATCAAAATAAATTATTTCGTCACTAAGTACAGTTTATGTAGATAATATTTGGTCTTTGAATGATTAAAATTGGACGTTTAGTTTTGAAGTTATTGTGAAACTAGAGGCCGTCCGCGACTTCGTTCGCGTGGAAACCCTTTATAACAACGTAATAATATTGTAAAGCACTGCAGCGCCCTTATCACAGGCATATAGGTAGCTACTGCAGTATAGGCTAACATGGCTTTCACTTAAGATATATATAGGTACTGCGAAGGGCTTTTTTGTAGGTCTATCCTTACTATACTAATATAAATGGGAATATGTGTATTTCTGTCTGTTCGTCTGTCTGTATGTAAACGCTTCACGTAAAAATGGCTGAACCGATTGTCTTGATTTTGGAATAGAGATAGTTCGACACCCAGGGAAGAAGAAAATACGATAATTTTACTGCGGGAAAAAGCCTCATTCCCATGGGAAAAGCCATTTAGTTGCGGGTGAAACCGCAGGGCGGAAAGCTAGTACCTATACAATAAAGGCCACTATGAATTGTATATTATCTTCCAATAAAAGGTTTACGTTTCGTCTTAGTGGACATTACAGAAAATTATCAATGTCAGTTAAGAGTTGTTTTCTTTTTTCGGTACTCAATTGAGACACGTCCCTGCAATGGCTGCGCAACGTTCCCGGCGTTGCAACCCGGCATTTACACAATTTTCATACAATGTCAATTAACTCTGCATTTTGTATATAAGGTTGACAGTTGAGAATTGAGTATCAGTCATCTGAGTGTTGGGATCATGAGAGCATTTGTGCTGTGTTGTGTGGTGGCGGCGGCACTAGCCACCGTCGGGGCGCGAGACTTGTCACGAGAGAAACGTGACGCAGACCTGGAAGTGGCTGCTTCCCACCATGGAGGCAAGTGGGATAAGGGCGGCGGCCACGAGCACCATGCACACCATCACCATGACCACGGGGAGAAGGGGCATAAGGGATACAAAGGTCACCATCACCAAGAACATGGCAAAAAAGGACACCACCACCACGAGGGGCACAAAGGACATCACGACGAACACGGCGGACACAAAAAACACCATCATCACGATGACGGACATCATCATGAACACCACCACGGTGAAAAGGGACACAAAGGACACGGACATCACGAAAAGGGACACTATCACAAAGGTCACTCGACAAAGGGGCATCACGGTGTCCACAAGCACGATGAATTCAAGAAAGAAAAGCATTTCCACGACCACCATCATGATGGTGGCCATCATGAACACCACGGAGGTCATCACGAGGAGCACGGGCACAAGAAGGGAGGTGGCTTCCACAAGGGTCACAAACATGGTGGACATCACGAACACGAGCACGGCAAGAAGGGACATCATGAGAAAGGCGGTCACCACCACGACCACAAAGGTCACCACGACGAAGGCGGTCATCACGAGCATCATCATCACCATCACGATCATGGCAAGAAGGGCGGCCATGAAGACCATAAGCATTGGGGCTACAAAAAGGGACACTAACCCCATAATACCAAAGATCCTCAGACTATTGATGTGTAAGCTTTTACTAGATGTTAAGTTTATGCCATTTTATGTTACAATTTGATTAAAAAACTTTTATCCCAGACTTAATTTTCTTTAACGAAGGAGAAAAAGTGCAGCGGACGATACACGTTTCGTTTCGACAACAAAGTTACACAAAAAGAGCTCTTGCGATTCTGGCAACACTCCCTGCTAGAGAGATAACTTGCCCGCGCCACTGTTAGGAAAGTGGAGCAACCGAGATTGGCCTACATAGCCCGGCGAATTAGTCTTGCTTGCAATCGAACGTTTCCTATAGAAAACACTTGCACTCCAACTGAAATTGATAACGTTTCTCAATAGCTAACTTAAGATAGAGTCATTCGGTCGTAAGAGAACTAGATAAATCTTATCCACGTCTAAAACATTATCCTTTTGAATTGGAAGATTCAATACCGTATTACTTATTGGAGAATGCGAAACTTTGTGTTTGATGTGTAAGTTATGGGTTATTTATTGACTAACTTTGTATGTATTCGGCTTATGACTTTACTAATGAAAGTATGGGTTGGTAAATAATAAGATTTGTTTGGCATAAAGTTTGGTTTATTAAACTGGTAATATGGGTTAGTATAAACATTAATATCACTAGTTTCAAAACTATTACAATTTGCTGTCGTTAAAAAAACTCAAGTTCGTGGTCATTACTAAAGAAGTTAATACCGCTCTGGTTTTTGCTTTGGTTCGTTTTATTGTTATAGGAATAGTGATCAATCACCGCGTCACTCAAACAAAATCAACGAGTTTAGAACTTCACGGTTGGTAGGTATGTCATTGCAATGGGTATTTACTTGCAAATCATTTCGTTATATTTTTTACATGTAAACGTACATAAAGCTCTTTACTTTTCATTGCTAAAGTATCGTTTACTGAAAAGGATACAGTCTATCTTTTATTGTTTGAGTTTTTACTTTATTTTAAAGGCTTTCCAACTTGGGTTCGCTCCCGCTGCCTACAGACAAAATGCACCTATTCCATTTTAATTTTAGAGTTACATGGTAAATTTCACAAACAAGAACTAAAGATGTACAAATTCATTTTTTTATTAACTAATAAATATATGTTAAACAGTTAATTGTTATAAATAATAATACTAATCAAACAAAATTCATCTTAAATTTAAATAGATAAAGATATAATTTTCAAGCGCTCCTTCTGTAATCATTGTTACAGTATCGATATGTGGCGAGAACCAATGAACTAACTAGACCAATCTAGCCAAGATCGATATTTAATGTTAACTTTTAATTAACTTTAC
The DNA here is from genome assembly GCA_916618145.1 of Emmelina monodactyla. Taxonomy (NCBI): domain Eukaryota; kingdom Metazoa; phylum Arthropoda; class Insecta; order Lepidoptera; family Pterophoridae; genus Emmelina; species Emmelina monodactyla. The sequence goes on from OU745300.1 coordinate 4,938,269, forward strand.
ATATAATGAATATCACAGCGAAATATGAAATTCACTACAAACTAATTTATTATGGATAAAAAATATGTCAGAAAAAAGGTTCTTACATCGTTGTTCTAAAAGAAGGATATCGCCGCCGTCTTATTTAACAAATACCACTTCTATGTGACAAGGCGTTGTTATAATACTAATATTAATAGGCATTTCCAGTAGTATAGCGGAAAAGGTATCACGTCATAAGTTTTGTGAATCATGCGCTGAATAGGTACATTTGAAACTCGCAAATCATCTCATTACTGAGTTTAATTATATCGAGGTGTAATCATATGAAGAGCGTAGTTTCCATTTTCCGCCGACCATTGGTCCACGGAATTGGATGGACGCATCGCGCAGCGTAAATTTGCAATCTGCCGATGAGATTGCATTTGGTACTTTCCTACTTTAGTTGTGCCTATAAGCTTATACCTGTTACTAATCTAATTGTCATACATGTATTTTAAGTATAAAACATATTTTGTACAGATATCTAATCGAAGGCATTTTAAAAAATGCAAATTTTTAATGGTTTTTTTTTAAGTATTTTTTTATTCTTTATTTAAATGAAATATTATCTCTCTGATTTACCAGTATTTTGAGAAGAAAAAATTGCCCTTAATCAGGATCTACCATTTTGCATTATTATGTTATTCTTACTATATTCGTTATTTACTATCACCAAAGATAGGTACTCTCATTCTATTGATCTAAATATTTAGTGAATCGCAAGTGATCCTTCTCGCCTGCACCCACTCAGAAGTGAGTCAGCGCTTCTGATACAAGCTTAGATCCAGCTAACCGGCCAAATCCAGTTAAAGTCCATACTCGACTATAGAGCTTTTAGATGCCTCTTTCGTGGTTAGTCAATAGTGACTAGAGTGTTCGCGAAGTTACATAGAAAAACTTTTGATGTTTATTCAGTGCTGAAATGTACATATCTAATGGAGTTACTCAAATACTGTAATGTTACGCGTTTGTTAAAGTGGATTAATTTGTAGATTGTTTGTTATTAAATAGAATCACAATACTTCTCGTAATAACTAATTTATTAAAAGTGTTGTGTTTACAAAAAAACATGATAGATTTTAAAATTTCAACCTTAAATCAATAGAATAATTCACCATGTAGCAAGAGAGGTTATTACAAACAGATTGTTACTACTTTTATAGTTATCGATGTATTGAGGGAATAATAGCTATTGTATTTTTTGGTGGGATTGCTAGCATTGTTGATGCCTATGGTGTGCCTATGGTTAATGAAATGCATAAAACAAATATTTTAGTGTTCCGTATCCAAAGGGTTACCTATATGACCAACGTTTTTTTTAATCGTTTTTGATAATGATACGAAACCCTTCGTGCTCGCACTTAGCCAGTTTTAAATACTTTTACTAAATTCTACGATGTTACGAGTACCCAAATAATATTCAAAAAAAATTTGAAAAATAATTAACTAAATCTAGGAACACGCTTCATAAATGACTTTTATTGTTATTTAAAATTACTACGGCGGCGTAGCAAGCTCGTAGACGTTGGTTGGTAGTACCGGGTATTAAGTTAATATGTATGAAATGCCCCGTTTTCATCATTAGGGGGTAGGGTACTTTGGATTCGAGGAAATGAATATTCTAAGCTTCAATACAAACATAATATAAGTTTCTCGGTAGAGTTAGTTACGACTCCGTAGTTGAAACTTGAACATTGGTTATATTATATGTGTCATAGTTTTAATGTGATGCTCAAAAGGGTTTCCACTTACTTTTTTAATTTAAAAATTAGTTCTATTTTATTATTATTATTATTTTGTTCTAGTAATCATTTAAAAAGATCGTCTCTGAAATCTTTAAAGTTCTGCTTAATTACCTTAATGTTGATACGTTTGTTGAAATTTAAACTATCCTTTGTGCAAATTTTAAATGCCTTATATTTCACAAAATCTTGATTGTTTGTCAGATAAATTAAAAATTTAAAACACATTGTTTAAACTGTGATAAATAGGAACAAAATATTTTATTATTTTCTAATTGTAAAGTTTCTTCGTAAATGCCTTAAAAATAATAGGTCAAATAATTTACTCAACATCAGACAATCTTGCCAGAACAATGGCCACAATCCACACAAGTTCACGTTTAAAAAATAAAAACCATAACATCTAATGACTGTAGTAAGATCAATGACCTTTCTTGAATCCGTATTTCTTGTGGTGTTCGTGGCCACCCTTCTTGGCGTGGTCGTGGTGGTGGTGGTAGTGCTCGTCGTGGCCGCCGGCCTTCTTGTGGCCCTTGTGCTCGTGGTGGTGCCCTCCCTTCTCGTGGTGGCCCTTTTCACCGTGTTCCTTGTGATGATGTCCGCCGTGGTGATGACCTTTCTTGTAGTGCCCACCCTTTTTGTGGCCGTGCTCCTCGTGGTAACCGCCATGCTTCTCCTCGTGGCCTGAGTCGCCTTCTTCGTCGAAGAATTTCTTATCTTTCTTGTACTCATCTAGTTTATGTATCTCATGATGTCCCTTGGTTGAATGTCCTTTGTTATAGTGTCCCTTTTCCTCGTATTTGTGTCCTTTTTCTCCTCTTTCGCCTTTATGGTGTTCATCGTAGTGCCCATCGTCGTGGTGGTGTTCGTTCTTGTGTCCTCCGTGGTCCTCGTATTTCCCTTTGTGATGTTCTTTATCGTGGTGTCCCTTTTTGCCTTCTTCATGGTGATGATGTCCTTTATAGCCTTTGTGTCCTTTCTCACCATGTTCATCATGGTGTTGGGCGTGGTGTTCTTTGCCACCACCTTTTTTGTGCTCGTGGTGGTGATGATGTTCTTTCTTGTGTTCACTTCCAGCTGGAGCCTGGTCGCTGTTTAATTCCTGTGCGGCGGCGTAGGCGGATAAATGCTGATCATCTGGAGATAAATGCCTGGCCTGGATGACCACTAATGCGGTAAGAAATGCGATTAATACGACCACCTTCATGTTCGGTACGTGCGTCGTACGTTCGGTTCACTCGCGATCCCTCTGTTTGCAGGTGCCAGTGCTCGCTGGGCAGTTTTATATAAATGGTTGTGCAAGGTGCGGTAACAGCCGCGATACTGTTGCCGTAAGCGCGGGGACGCCGCTGATTGTACCCGAGCACTGCGCGCAACTGAGACCAAACCACTTGTTTACTGGATATCTAACTACGCGGTTTACAGTTTTAGAATAAACTTCACATGTTATATTTATGTAGGTGGCATGCAAATAGACGAAGCCGGTCAATGTCGTCAATTGAAATGAACTGTCGGCGTCGGTCTCACGATATTAATGTGAAAGTACACCCGTTGTTGCCAAAATGTGTGAGTGTGTCTCTTGGCACAGGTATTTCAAATCAGCTATCCCAACTATCTAATAATAACTATTGTAGAAACAGTTAACGGCATTTTGTGTCTGTTGGTAAATAACGAAAGTAACAATGAAATAAGTAATTTAAACAAAGTTTATAATTAAATTAAACGAATCGACCGTTTAATTAGTTTGCAAAGTATAATCTGTAAAAAAATCGTTAAACTTAGTCACTTAATACAGGAAAACTATATCTACAAAGATTTTAAATATTGGTTTATCATAATTTGTGCGGTCTTTGTCTTTAAACAGATACAGGTAATAAGTATTTAAATAAGTTTTTTTATATTGTAATTAATTAACAAAATGTAATAATGTAAAAGAGACCAATATACCTAGAATCTTTGATGATATACCTACTAAAGTAACTATCTACTGCCGTAGCATGAATCATGCATTTTTTACCTAACTAAGGGCAACAGTTAACGTTTAGTACATGGTGAAGTAAACAATAATTACATAACTCCAGATGCAGGTCTGCAATAGTAACGCTGATTGTTGATTGAGGTCGAAGTTTCGTGGCTCGACACGGACGCTGCGTTTGCGGTCGCGCACCTTCTAAGTCATCGATCGAACTTGTAAACAAAACTCAAACATTGATTTTGTACAACGGACTGTTTTAAGGTAAAATTTTTGATCTAACTCCAAAAGGTTTATGTAAATAGAGACCTTTTGATAAATTGAACGAATTTGTTTCGGAATTCTTATCAGGTTTGCTTGAAGTTAGTATCAAGTGTAGGTAACCTCAGTTTTCTTACTGTAGGTTTGAATGTTTCTTGGTAGATACGTAAGGAGTATTATTTTACCTTTATAAGAATATAGGCACTATTAACCCGACAGCGTTATTTGGCTTTTGTATTTAGCCTTTTTTATTTATATAACTTAAAGTCACAGCTTAAATCTGTACAACAGGTCCTGATCATATCCTCATTATATTTTTTTATTTAAGTTTCCCTCGCTTACATGCTATAGGAGTTCTATTCGGGTTGCAGGACCAGGCCATCCTGGAAACAAGTATGAAAACCTCTGACGCGACCTCTGGCTACTATCTTCTTGAATAAGGAGTTGGTGGTGGCTCGTGAACAGCGTGGAGAATTATGAAGCGCGGATGAAGGCCAAGCTTTGACAACTGGTTCTAAGAATGATCAGCTACTTTGCGTGGAGAAAACTGACCATCCTGCTTGAATATTTTTTATTAACATCGGTTTGTCTTTTTAATTTAATATATCGAGTTTAGGTCCATTAATATTTTTTTTAAGGACATTCAATGAGGTTTAACATCTTAACCTTTGAAATTTTTTTTTTTTCAGTGAAGTTATTTCTGCACCGTGAATTAATAAAATATTTTACAAATATGGACCAGTAAGTAAATACAAGGAGCACGAAATGGGAATAAATAATTACAAGTTATCTATATCTCAAGATTTTATTTTAACAATTACTTTTTAATGTAAGAAATTCTAAATATACGTAGATAATGTCATATTTCGAACTTTAAATACAGCAGGCTAAAAATAATATTAATGGCCAGAGACACGTACATTAAAAATGCGACTACTAACGAAACCTACGACTACATATCTACATAAGTACCTACATTTGGAATTAGTATCGGTAACTTATACCCTGCTCTTATCCAGAATATGCTCTCGCATCAATGGAACAAAGGGCGGTCTATTCTTTCACACTCCCTGTCTGCCACTGAGTGCTTAGTCGACAAAAGAGCTTTTAAAATCCTTCATGTGACGATAGCTGGGCAAACCGAACGCTCTACTGTTTTGAATGCTGCCCTGACTTGTTACTGGGAAATGTATGTACTTATATTCTTAAATAAATAACCAATATTTTTAAATATTTATTTAAAAAAGTTAATTCGTTTATTTACTAAAACAGTCAAGCTGTCAGGAGCGCAACGCAAAACTCTCTGGACAAATACAAACTTTGCCTGCGAAATTATTATGAGCAAACTCGCAGGAACATACTATTGCCTAAACACAAGCGCCAAATTGTGTTTTCCTTAATTAGTTTCTATAAAGTCTTCTAATAGACACGCGTCTGGGACGTTTATTTCATTGGATAGTTTATTTGTCAATCAGAAACGATATCCGTCAAAATGTATTGGTCAATGAAAAGTAGATAAGTGGTTCTGCAGAAACTGATTTATAATAGGTATATTTTTAAACTTTAAAAAATCCGACAACGATTTTATTTATTAAGTAAATATTGCATTTTTTAATTGTTTATAAGTCATTTTAGCTAAACTGATATTATGGACCAGACAACCGACAATTTTGCTAAATAAATAAGCTAGTTAAAAAAATATGATTTTGTAACTTAAATGAGGATTTATCCACTGAGGTGTTAGGGTCTTAGTTTTCATATTTTGCACTGGGTTTTGTGGCGGTATTTTTAAGGGAAATTCATTTTACTAGTTAATCCGGTAAGTAACTTAAATATATAGATAATGGAAAATAATAAGATAAGATAATGCCGTATTATCGAAATAAGGTATTTGCACAGATTGATCTGTGGGTATTTGAGTAACAAAAAATGTTTCCGATATATGTCATGGTCAGGTGTGTAGCCTATATTAAGGTAAAATTTAATCTTGAACTGTACATCTCTGCTTTTATGCTCTGGCTCTGCGTTTATAAAGCAGGTCACTGGCATTCGATTTTTCGTGTTGTAATATTTTAGGGTCATGTAAAAGTTTACGTTCTTAATAAGTTTGTGTGGTAAGTCTTATTCTTTGCCGTTGTGCCGTATGTGGTGCAGTAGGTACTGGCCTGTTTGTGTTTCTGTGGGCGTAATAAATCTGTTAGTGTGTGACGTCACGAGCCCACTAATTTGCGTTAAGGCTTTGCATGGATTATGAACCCATCCAGCTCATTATATCAACCACTAAATCTCCGCATTTGGTCGAATTCCAATGTTGGTAGTGGTGCCTACAAGGTTTGATGTGACTCAAAGGTATTAATAATTTAGTAGATTTATAGCTGTGGACACGCATCCCTGCGGAAATTTATTTTAGCAAAACTTTTTAAAATACAGGGATACTTTACTTCTTGGTGTACAATTTCCGCAGGTGAACATAATAATATAAAATGAAATAAAACCGTAGAAGCTGTGTAGTTTGTATGTATAGTTTAATTATGTACACGTAAAAGTAGGTAACGATAATTTAACAACAACAAGGTTACGTTATATTAAAGTGACTTTAGTGTCCCTTCTTCCAGTCCCAGTGCTTATGGTCTTCATGGCCGCCCTTCTTGCCATGATCGTGATGGTGATGATGATGCTCGTGATGACCGCCTTCGTCGTGGTGACCTTTGTGGTCGTGGTGGTGACCGCCTTTCTCATGATGTCCCTTCTTGCCATGATGGTGCTCATGGTGACCACCATGCTTGTGGCCGTGGTGGAAGTGACCACCCTTCTTATGTCCATGTTCGTGATGGTGTCCTCCATGGCCTTCCTCGTGGCCGGATTCACCGTGTTTTTCGTGGAAATGCTTGTTCTTCTTGAATTCGTCTACTTTATGCACTCCATGGTGTCCTTTAGTTGAGTGACCTTTGTGGTAGTGTCCTTTTTCTTCAAAACCGTGTCCCTTCTCCCCTTTTTCGCCGTGGTGGTGTTCATGATGATGTCCGTCATCGTGATGATGGTGTTTTTTATGGCCCCCGTGCTCATCATGATGTCCTTTGTGCCCCTCGTGGTGGTGGTGTCCCTTTTTGCCGTGTTCGTGGTGGTGGTGCCCCTTGTACCCCTTCTCGCCCTTTCCTCCATGTTCGTGGTGGTGATGGGCGTGGTGTTCTTTGCCTCCTCCTTTTTCGTGATGGTGAGTGGCCGCTGTTTCCAGGTCTACATCTCGATTTTCATTTATTGATTTTGCTGAAACATAGGCAAGTAGCACAACCAGACAAGCTAGTGCTATAGCGAGCCTCATGTTGCTTCCGGAAGCTCCAGCTTGGTTCTGGCGACATTTCCGATCAGTGGCGACCTTTTATAGATACAATTAGTTTGGTTTCACTATTTATTGATTTTGTAACTATTGCAGCAAATCTCAGCGCCTGAACAAGGTCAAGTGTCCTTGAGTTGATTTTCTACAAAAATAAAACTTAGGTATTGGCTAGTAAATGAATATTATTCATTTAAAATTACTTGTATACTGGCTAATTTATTTATGAGTATTGACAGTTAGAAAAACTTATGGGTATGTATGTAAGTAGTTATGTGTCTCTTTGCAATATGGGAGGTTCTAATGCGCGTTTGTTACTTTAAGGTTAATTTCAACAATTTTGGAATAGAAATACATTAGAAAATCAAGTGTAATATGATTATTCTTAAAATGATTGTTTGAACACAAACAGTTTTTATTAAAACAAAAAAAAACTTAATGATAATCAATTTCAAACAAGCCCTTGGCTTATGAAAAACTTAAAATACAAACCCCCGTCCAAATTCATAAACAGAGTTGATTATACATATTTACATGAATATACATATTTTTCTATTTTTTTATAGATTAAAACATTAAGTTACATTCCCACGGTGCGCGGTTTTACGCACTTAGTAAGTACCTTAAGTGTGCGATGCCCATGGGCGGCGGTGATCACTCGCCATCAGGTGACTGAGCTTGGGCGTTTGCACCCAAAAAAAAAAAAGGTTGATGTTTGCTAGCTAAAACAGTTTTATATCAAGCATCAATCTGTGTGCGATATGGTGCCCGGTTTTAGGCATCGTGAGAGTGCCTTTTTAGAATGACAGAGACAAAATAAATATAAAATCTGTTAGTTTTCTAAAGTAGGTTAAAGTGTTATAAATACTGATGTTTGCTAGCTAAAACAGTTTTATATCAAGCATCAATCTGTGTGCGATATGGTGCCCGGTTTTAGGCATCGTGAGAGTGCCTTTTTAGAATGACAGAGACAAAATAAATATAAAATCTGTTAGTTTTCTAAAGTAGGTTAAAGTGTTATAAATACTTAACCAATTTTAACTCAGTAATCGAAAATAAAGTTTGAATATCAAAAAAGCGTAATTACATTTTAATGTTTGTATAGAAGCTAATAACATATTATTTACAGTTTACTTAATAACCCTAATTTATATTGATTAATATCAGTATAAATTATGAATATACTTGATGCCTAAATACTCTGTTTTGGATTTGGTTATTTGATAGGACAGATATCTTAATAGAGTTTCTTAAGAAGTCTACTGTAAACATTGTAATTACTTTTGCGAGCATTGAACCACAGAATAATCACGTCAAATGTCTTGCATCAAAACTTTTAAATCGGTTATCAGCTTCCATCATTTTCATATCTTGACTTTAATAGAATCATATTACCCATATTACCCATAATATGACTGGTAGTTCAAGAGATTAGTATCTAAATTCGAGCAAACTACTAACAAACAATCTCTTAAGAAATATTAATGACTAGTGGCCGCCCGCGACTCCGTTCGCGTGGAAGTCGGTTTCCCGTGGGAATGAGAAGTTTTCCCGCGGTAAAAAGTGTTACTCTATGTGTTATTCTAATGTATAACCTATATTACTGTAAAGTTTCATCCAAATCCGTCCAGTAGTTTTTACGTGAAAGAGTAACAAACATCCATACATCCTCACATACTCATAAACTTTCACATTTATAATGTTAGTAGGATAGAATTATTAGATAGTGTCTTGCATTTCCGTTACCGACAACCAAAGCTAAGCCGTCGATCTGTAAGTATTGGTCCAATAGATGTACAAAAAAGTTAGATTTAAAAGAAAATTAAACTTAAATACTTTATTAAAATTGTGCTGGATTGAAAAGCCATATTATATTTATTTTTATAAAATGTAGTGTGTGCCTAAAAGTAGAGTTTGTCGCGTTTCCCCCCTAAACCACGTAAAGCGTAACTTAAAAGCGTAACTTAAACTTGTAATAAACATTATTATTATTATTATTATTTTGTATTTTATATTTTTTGTTCTCCTACTGAAAGGGAGATATTTCGTATAAGCGAGCTTTTGGCCAGGCTATTACGAAATTAATCTATTCTAATGTGAAAAATTTCCTCACGATGCGGCATGAATTCAAAACAGTAGCTTTCTGTAGGAACATGTATGAATTCGGATGCATGTCCAAAATTTTAAGGCTATTGTGTAAAGTTTTAGGTATCACTCCGGTAGATGAGATAACTATTGGAACCGTTTTAACTAAATCAACTCGCCACTGTTTTTTAATTTCAATTGCTAAATCTGTATATTTGCTAAGTTTTTCAGTATGTGTATTTTGAAGATTATGTGTGTTTGGTATGGCAATGTCTATGAGATATACTATTTTGTTTTTCTTGTTGTGGAGGGTAATGTCTGGTCTGTTACAAGATATAGTTTTGTCCGTTATGATGGTCCTATCCCAATAAAGTTTAAAGTTTTCGGAGTCTAAAATAATTTGCGGGGTATACTTGTAATATGCGGTTTTTTGGTCTATTAACTGACATTTAAAAGCTAAGTGTTGGTGTATGATTGATCCTACTTGGTCGTGTCGATGCCTGTAGTCGGTCTGCGCTAGGGATCGACAAGCGCTCGTGATATGTTGGATAGTTTCACTGCTACTACGGCATCGACGGCAAAGATCGGATTGAACTCTATGGTCTTTAATTATGTGTTTGCAATAATTTTTAGTATCAATAACTTGATCTTGTATTGCTATGAGGAAACCTTCTGTTTCAGGGAACAATTGACCTTTCCTTAACCACGCGTTAGACGCAACTTTATCAACGACTGGGTTAGTGAGGTCTGCACGATGTCGACCGTGAAGTGATTTTTGTCTCCATAGGTCAATTCTGTTTTGAGTGGTAACGAGTTCCTTTTGCAAAGAAGTGTCTTTGAGGTTTAAGGGTGTCAAGTTATTATCTGCTGTAACGGTTGCTTTATGTAGTGATGTTGTACTTGAACGGAAGTAAAAATATTTTCTTAGTTTTGTTATTTGTGTATGATGAAGATTCATAATATGAATTAAGCCCCTACCACCTTCAACTCTTGGAAGAGTTAAACGCTGTGTACATGCACGTGGATGGTGTTTTCTATATTTGGTCATAAAAACATTAATGGTACGCTGCAGTTTTTTTAAATCAGAATTAGACCATTGTATAACTCCAAAAGAGTAAGTTAAAATTGGGATAGCGAACGAGTTTATTGCTTTAACTGTATTACGAGAGTTAAGTTGAGAATTTAATATTTTATGCAGTCTGGATTCGAATTTGTAAATAAGTTTAGCTTTGATTTCCTTATGGTGAATAAGTAGTGATTGCTGGTAACCAAGGTATTTATAGCCCTCCGATGGATCAACTGGGTCTATTTGTTGTTGATTTTTCATGATGTAAGTGTTTTGTTGAATTTTTCCACGATGGACAGACTGTATCTTGCACTTATCAACTCCAAACTCCATCTTTATGCTATCCGAAAACGATTCAGTAATTTCAGCTAGTGTGTTTATTTCATCTAAAGTGCTTCCGATATTATTAATGTATGGTTTGGATGTTGTCAGATTTTCTTTTACCGTTTTAGGTATATACTTGTAGAAAGTAACAGACCGGAGTAGATATTTCATATTTAATTTAGTGTTTTTTCTATCACGACTGCTTTTATGTATACCTAATCATTATAACTTTTTGTATATATGTATTTTAAATAATCGAGACAAACCTTTGGAAGAAGATTTAACTATTATTCTTACGACACTTTATCCTACATTTCATTGTTCTAAGGGAGTTTTGTAAACGCTAATATTAATAAAAACGTGTGTATTTTCAGTCATATAAACTTAAGAAACAGTCGTAAAATCAACAAATAACAACAATAGGTAGAAATAAAATGGTTAGTGGTGTGACTTGTGGCCCCAGTGCTTGTGGTGCTCATGTCCGCCTTTCTTGTCATGGTCGTGGTGGTGGTGGTGGTGCTCGTGGTGACCACCCTCTCCGTGGTGACCCTTGTGGTGGTGATGGTGGCCTCCTTCTTCATGGTGACCCTTCTTTCCGTGTCCATGTTCGTGATGCCCGCCGTGCTTGTGTCCTTTATGGAAGTGGCCTCCTTTCTTGTATCCACCCTCATGATGGTGACCGCCGTGGTGCTCCTTGAAACCTTTCTCTCCATGGTGGTCGTGGAAGTGTTTATCTTTCTTGAATTCGTCATGTTTCTCGACTCCGTGATGTCCCTTCGTGTCGTGACCCTTGTGCCAGTGGCCGTGCTCCTCGTGGCCGTGCCCGTGGTCGCCCTTCTCGCCGTGGTGGTGATGGTGATGGTAGCCGTCATCGTGGTGGTGATGTTTCTTGTGTCCGCCGTGTTCGCCGTGATGTCCCTTGTGTCCCTCGTGGTGACTGTGTCCGTGTTTGCCGTGGTGGTGTCCGTGGTGTCCTTTGTGTCCCTTATGGTCGTGGTGTCCATGGTCGTGGTGGTGATGCTCGTGGTGCTCATGTCCGCCACCTTTATCCCAGTGCCCGCCGTGATGGGATGCCGCTGGGACCAGATCAGCTTCTCTCTTTTCCCGGATTTCCCGAGCGGTGGCGAGGGCCACTAGAGCCAAGACCACCAGAGCTACCAAACTCCTCATTGTTGGACGATGCAGTTACTGAATGATTGCTGCAACGCCGTCAATGATTTTATATACCGATATTTAGTTAGAGTTAAGTAACAATAACTAGTGTCAAGGTGAAGTCGTCGGCTTGCTGATTTCCACTTCCAGGTATTCTCAGACTTCCACTTTGTCGGTATTATCGATTGTAATTCGCTCAGTAACCATTTACTTTTTACTTTTCCTTTAACGTGATTTAACGTTAGCTCGTTACCGTTGAGTTTGTAGTAAACTAACGTGAAACTTTATAATAGCGGCAATTGTGTAAGTTTCAAAATTACGGTATAGATAACGAAGTTAAATCGGTCACCCTATTATGTTAATGAGGAATGCCAAAGTGTGTTATTTCATTCTAACGAACAATGTTTCCAAATATTATTGTTTCAAAGGGAACCGTAAATAAAGTTTGCGGTTTGAGATTTATAATTGTAAATTAGTAGATAACTTGTACGTTGATCACTCTAATAATTGTGGTTGGAAAATTCAATTCAAAGAATTATTAATTAACAAGTTGCCGCCCGCGACTCCGTTCGCGTGGAAGTCGGTTTCCCGTGGGAATGAGAAACTTTCCGGCTGTAAAAAGTACCCTATGTGTTATTCTGATGTATAATCTATATTACTGTAAAGTTTCATCCAAATCCATCCGGTAGTTTTTACGTGAAAGAGTATAAACATACATACTCACAAACTTTCACATTTATAATATTAAAAGGATGGGTAAAAAAGGGGTGTAAAAAGACTGCTTGATAAATACTTACACAATAAATTACTTTTGATCAAACTTCGTTCAAAGTTGTTTATGATATTATTATTCATACAGTATCTAATTTACAAATATAGTAAGGGATCTTCAAATGGCAATGGGCCCCACCCAACATCAAAACAAAACAAAGAAAGAATAAACAAAATTATAAAAAAATAGCTTATTTAATATATCTATGTATGTTATCTTAAACATTTGCAAGTGCCTTTTTATTTAGTTAATAGTGTTTACATTCCTATTGATGAATAACATTACTATTATTAACTTTCAATATGGAATTCGTTTCCTAAAGATAAGTGAAAAATCTTCTTCTCAAATGATGTTGAATGTTTTTTATTCAAATAGAAACTTTCGTGTTTAAAGTTAATTCTTTATACATTTTTGGGAAGACAAGAGAACACGCTGTATAGATAAAAAAAAACTGTCCTAAAATAATTTTAATATTTAATATGACTGCGCTAGCAAATCACTCATTTTTCTTTAAGTAGAATTATCTAGCTATCTCTATTTACAGCTAATAGAAATTATGTACTACAGTTTAACCGAAACTCCTCTTATAATTGAAAACCACGAGAACACTTTATTCAACTTCTATTGATCGTAACCATTAACTGTAATCGATAGTTGCTAAATACTCCGAAGTTCTTGGTAGTTCAGGTTATGGTGTTTTAAAAGTTATCCGTTTTTTATGTAATTATTTAACCTAGTGGTTAGGAACTGACCCTGATTTTGATAGAGAACTTTTGCGTCATCTCTGCTATTTGATTTCTGTTTGTTTGATAGCTTATTTTGTGAATTAAATTTAAATTAACCATGGCGATGTCTTTAAAGCTATACGTGAATTATATAAAAGTTTGTGAGTCTCAACCGTTAAGGACATGGATACTTAGTATCTTTGAGTATCACTTAAACTTCAATTGGTTATCATTATCAAGTTTTATTTATTTTAATTTCATATCACAAAATATTAACAAAAACAGAAGATTTGGTATCAAGTTAAGACATAATATGTAAAATGACTTGTTAGTGGCCCTTGTCCCAGCCCCATCCCTTGTGCTCGTCGTGGCCTCCTTCATTCCCATGGTCCTCGTGGTGGTTCCAATGCTCGTGGTGGCCGCCTTCCCCGTGGTGGCCCTTGTGGTCGTGATGGTGCCCACCTTCCTCGTGGTGGCCCTTGTTGCCGTGTCCGTGCTCATGGAACCCGCCCTCCTTGTGACCCTTATGGAAAGATCCTCCTTCCTTGTGCCCACCTTCATGGTGGAAGCCACCGTAGCCTTCTTCAAATCCAGACTCACCATGCTTGTCGTGAAAGTGCTTATCTTTTTTGAACTCGTCTATTTTGTGAACACCATGATGGCCTTTGGTAGAATGTCCCTTGTGGAAGTGTCCTATTTCTTCAAATCCTTCGCCCTTTTCTCCCTTCTCTCCGTGGTGGTGTTCATCGTAGTAGCCATCGTCGTGGTGGTGGTGTTTCTTGTGTCCGCCGTGCTCGCCGTGGTGGCCCTTGTGACCTTCATGGTGTGAGTGCCCGTGTTTGCCGTGTTCGTGTTCATGGTGCCCCTTGTACCCCTTCTCGTCATGGCCGCCGTGTTCGTGATGATGATCGCCGTGGTGTTCCCCGCCACCACCTTTCTCCCAGTGATGGGAAGCAGCAGTCTCTAGGTCCGCACCACGTTTGTACCTGGTTTCCCTGCAGCAGGCCACCGCTGCCAAGGCAATGAAACAAACAAGCGTTAGTTTTCTCATGTTCCCGTAGTCCCCTTGAGTAATTATTACCAAATGATGACTGTAACGGGTTTCTAACGAGCTTATATACCGATTGCCAATAGTTTGTGACAGATTTTAATGTCAGGGTTGTAGATAAATTGCGGTCACAGGTACGCTGGTGACCTGGATTACGAGGTATATTACAAGGCACTTATAGTATATTACACTTATAGCTTTATTTATCAATAAGGTAAGATTTTTATATATTTTTTTGTACTCAGATTAGAAATTTCAATCAATTCACAGGTCGTGCAACTTCTAAGAATGGTCAGTCATAAGGGTTTTATAATAAATTTGATAAAATATGTTTAATGGTACCATTTTCACAAAGTTTGCTTTGTATCTATGAATAGTAACCATTTTATTACGTGATACTAGTAAATAGAATGTTATGTCAATGTGAGAGATATTTTATCATTGTTGTATCTAGCAGATACCCTACACACATTCTTATAGTTGTTCAATTAAAACTTCATATGTAACTTAATTTAATTTGGTATTAAGATTTTAAATCTCTCAATTGGATGATGAGTTCATTAATCTTCGTAATTACGTATAAAAACGTCTACTTTATTGGCAGTCAAGGACGCGAAGTGTCAAGGTGTTATTGCACTACGTTAAAGTTTTTCTACAAGTCTTTATTCTGGCACGAATTTCTTTTCGACAAGTTGCGTCATTGTTTCCGGTCTAGTACACATTCAAACAGCTGTACAGCAAAAATAGAAAACCGTTTAGTTGTATTTGTCGTTGAAGTGAACACAGACCTCAATACTTATCGAAACTATGGGGTAGTGTAAGTAGTTCTTAAGAATATTATTTAATAAATCTCACATAATTTAAAATTTACATAATTTCTCAGAAATTAAATACGTACTTCTTAACAATTCCGGCGTACCCAATACTAATTTGATAATGAAGGATGAAAACGCTAAGAAAGGAAACCCTTCATAATTATTGTCACATCATACGGATTCGCTAGCCCGTGCTGAGCCAGAGAAGATAACGGTTTAATCTCTGTCTCTAATCAGGAATCAGGCCTGTGGCCAGCAAGTCGTGTGTAGGGTATACAAGGCTGTTATCTGTTATTTTTACTTGTATTACAAAATATTAACAAAAACAGAAGATTTGGTATCAAGTTAAGACAAAATATGTAAAATGACTTGTTAGTGGCCCTTGTCCCAGCCCCAGCCCTTGTGCTCGTCGTGGCCACCCTCGTTCCCGTGGTCCTCGTGGTGGTTCCAATGCCAGGCCAGGCCTGTGGCCAGCAAGTCGTGTGTAGGGTATACAAGGCTGTTATCTGTTATTATTACTTGTATTACCTACTACTATTTTTTTGGTAACCTTAAGCTTGAGATTTTACTTTTAATTTTGCATTATAAATGCTAATTTATTTATTAATTTTGAAGTTATAAATACTGGAAAAAGGAACGCGGGCCTCCGAGCATTACGCGACTGGGACTCGAACCCAGGACCCTTGGATTGCCGGTCCAATGCTCCTCCAACTGAGCTACCGCGCCGCTACGTTGACCCACCGAAATTTCTTCCAGTATCTATGTGCTTTCGTCATATAGCTGACGTTATTCCATCAAATGAGAGGAGTTTCCGCCTCTTCATTTCAGTAGTAATACCTTTACAGAATATTTAACTACTAATTAAGATGAAACAAGCTAATGATTGAGATTTTACTTTTAATTTTGCATTATAAATGCTAATTTATTAATTTTGAAGTTATAAATACTGGAAAAAGGAACGCGGGCCTGTGAGCATTACGCGACTGGGACTCGAACCCAGTACCCTTGGATTGCCGGTCCAATGCTCCTCCAACTGAGCTACCGCGCCGCTACGTTGACCCACCGAAATTTCTTCCAGTATCTATGTGCTTTCGTCATATAGCTGACGTTATTCCATCAAATGAGAGGAGTTTCCGCCTCTTCATTTCAGTAGAAATACCTTTACAGAATATTTAACTACTAATTACGATGAAACAAGCTAATGATTGAGATTTTACTTTTAATTTTACATTATAAATGCTAATTTATTAATTTTGGAGTTATAAATACTGGAAAAAGGAACGCGGGCCTCCGACCGGCAATCCAAGGGTCCTGGGTTCGAGTCCCAGTCGCGTAATGCTCGGAGACCCGCGTTCCTTTTTCCAGTATTTATAACTTCAAAACTTTAAGCTTACACTGGTTTTCATTTTTCTCTTCATACTCAGTAAAATATGTTTGGTTGGTTTTTATTGATATAATTAAAAACAATACAGAATACGGCGGTAAACCACCTATATTCTACTCGTACTACAAAATCTTATAAAATAAAATGAACGGTTAAAAATGATCGATTTTGAATATTACATGGACTTGTACTCCAGAGTATTTTCAGAAATACACTGTCCGTATTTGTAGCGGTGCATCGAACTGCAACGGAGTGTTCAAATAATAACTAGATTCAGCTTATTTTAGACTAAGTTATAAATAACCGTTTCACAATTTTAGAACAATTTCCAGCAAGCTAATGAATGTTTAGGTATGCAAAGTTTTTTAAGTCAGTCCCCAAAAAAACCGTAGTAGGCAATCTACGTGTTAGTGGTCGATATAAGCCGCCAGTGTCCAACAGGAAACTCCTATTAATAGAATTGTCGAATCTTGACTTCAATTGATTTCCACAGCGAAGGAACGCCCGCACCGCGCCGCCGAGCGAAATCTTTGGGGTCGCCAATTATCGAGATATGAAAAGCAAGGTGGATCGGCAATCGTGACTTGAATACTAAACCAGCTTTTTATCATCTCGTTCTGGACTCGAAACGGGACGTAAAATACGGTCTCTTTGTGACATTTTTGAATTTCGTTTCTTTTTTCACATTCAATTTAGTCGTTGACTCTTGGGACGGCTATAATTTAGCTATCGTATTTAGAATTTTGAAAAGGTATGTTTAATCTTGTTACGTTATAAAGAAATAAGACCTAATAACGATAAATATTTACTTTAATATTTGTAGTTTGCTTATTAAAATCATTCTCCAAGTTAATAAATATCTATAATTTTAAAACTAAATAATGGTAGTAATTTCTTTTATTTTCTAAAATATTTTATTGATTTGGTTTTTACCGTTTTTGTTTCAAAGATGTTATTTTTTGAACATACATTTTATATTATTTGTTTGTTCTGTCTCAAAGTCAACTTATCTCACAACATAATAGTTCAAAGTTGTTGGGGCTTGCTATTTTTGTGCCAAAGTAAGTAAGCCGACCGTTTTCGTTACAAACATTGACATGTCAGTCTGAACATACGCAAAGCTACGGTTCGGCCTTTTCACGAAACAAACTGCCTCTGTGATCTAAACTAGCTGTTGTACTACAAACAGTTTTTTTCATGTTTTAAACTTGTTACAAAAACTGGAGCTTCCAGGACAACTTTCCAAATTAACTGGACAAAATGTTTATGTTGATGCAGTTTAAATTTTTCAGCATAAATCGCACGAGTTTATAACTGTTTTATCCTGTAAATACAACCTACTTTCGCTTTGCACGGCTGCAAATTTTAAAGTCAGGATCACAAAACATTGTTTTTGAGTTTTTCAAAGAGACTTTTGCTGACCATATAAAATTATATTTTGTAAACCAGACGACCACTATTCTTTAGACTAGTTACATAAGAAACCTATTAAATTAACGTTTTTTTCATCTTGAAACAGAAGCAGGCACATACAACACTGACAGCAAATAATTCTTCACCTGCACCCTAATAACGTTGTCGCCCTTTAAGAAAAAACACCTCGTTCATAGCCTCGAAAATTTAATAAACAACCCTAACTTGCAGCGTTCATTATTTACGACTAAAAGAAAATGGAAGATTCTTTAAACAATATAATGAGAATCCAAAAGCAGGCGACGTGGCTCGCGGCCAAAATTACAAAGTTATGCTGATTTAAAACGAAATTCGCACTTTGCTGCCTTTTTACCTAAACTTACTGTTTACAACATTTCAACTTTGTAAGATTTTGTATTCGAGTTGCAGCCAAAATGTCTAATACATTGTCAGCAACAATATTTAACCTCATAAACCCAAAAAAATTAATGAAAGGAAAAACGATTGCTTCTCTTTTGAAGTATGGTTAAAAGTGTTTTTTTTTATTAAGCAATATATAAAAGAGATTCAAGGCAACATTTCTGATTTAATACAACAAAATGAACTTTTCAAAGCAGTAATTTACTAAAGTACCTATCGCACGAAGCGGGTTGATGTTACAAGAGCATTACGAGCTTAGCCGTACCTTATTCTATAGAAGATGATAGGGTAAGTACATAGCTGTGAATTAACCTTTAGAAACCGCACATTTTAAGTGTCTTAAATTATCATCATATAAAAAACCGGCCAAGTGCGAGTCGGACTCGCGCACCGAGGGTTCCGTACAAACCTGCAAAAACTACTTAAAATTTTAAGCTTTTCGGAATTTTTCTGTTACCTGTGCTGTAAGCTATTGCTTCTTACCAAATTTCAAGATTCTATGTCAACGGGAAGTGGTCTTTAGGTTTTAATTCCCGTGCGTGTAGTTGCGAGTTTCAAAATATGCGGTATCAATGGTTGTACTTTTGCGTTTTGCGTTTTTGCGTTGACTTAGATTTTTTTTTTCACGGGTTAAAGGCAATTAGATCTAAGTATTAGATATGAATTCCAACTTATAAGTTTATATTTATTAAAAAAATATATATTTTGTAATGTAACTAAAAATTTAAGGTTTTCGGAATTTTTCCTTTATGTGTGCTATAAAACGTTGCTTCATGCCAAATTTCAAGATTCTAGGTCGACTGGAAGTACCCTTTAGGTTTTGATTCCCTTGCGAGTACTTGCGAGTTTCAAAATATGCAGCTTAAATGCTGTTTCTTTTGATTGCGTTGACATAGAAGTTTGATTTTGTTACAGCTTAAAGGTATTATAGACCTGAGTATTTGGTATGAATTTCAATTTAATACCTCTACGCATTTATGAGGAAATGGGTAGTAAGGTTAAAATTATTAAAAAAAAAAAATTATGTGATGTAACTAAAAATTTATGGTTTTCGTAATTTTCCCTTTATCTATGCTATAAGACGTTGCTTCGTACCAAATTTCAAGATTCTGAGTTCACGGGAAGCACCCTGTAGGTTTTGATTCCTTTGCAAGTGTCGACTTGCGGCATAATTTGCGGCATAAACGGCTGTATCTTTTGATTGCGTTGGCTTAGAAGTTTGATTTTTTCACAGCTTCAAGGGACAGTAGACCTGAGTAATTGATATAAATTTCAGCTTCATACCTCCACGCGTTTTTGAGAAAAAGGGTCTTGACAGACGGACGGACGGACAACAAAGTGATCCTATAAGGGTTCCGTTTTTTTTCCTTTTGAGGTACGGAACCCTAAAAATGAATTATAATAAGAAATTTTCTATTTAAATTCACAGTTATAAATTTAAAAAGTTGTTTGTTAATAAATTGAAGGTGCCTCTTTAATCGAGACATCGACACCTTTCAAGTTTACCTTCAAATTAATTAAATTTCTAAAGTCTGAAAAATCTTTATAGCATAAAATTACTTGACTAGTACAACTAGGCCTTTATTTATTTAATTTATTTAAATACCTTAATGTATACATAGGAAAAAGTAAAATGAACAGAAATTTACAATTAAAAAAAAACACAGTTACACTGGGGCGGCCTTATCGCTAATAAACGATCTCTTCCAGGCAAACCCGGTACAAATAGGATAACTGTATTATATACATATGCAGGTTGGCATACAATAATAAATAAACTACACGTAAATACTAAAATGAATTATTATATAAAATATAAAAATGTCCAAAAAATCTAGGCCTTTGTGCTAATTCCAACGTAAAGTTATATATGTATATGTTACGGCTAATACCCGAAGTGCGGCTACACCTAGTTTTAGCCGGTTAGAACATCAATAGATTAGGTTAGTTAGGGACTCCGTCGACTGATGATTGAAGATAGTTTTTATATACATAGGTATAATATTTTTTTTACAGTTTTCCATATAAAAAACACTTCTCACTGGCTAAAACTAGGTGTAGCCGCACTTCGGGTATTAGCCGTAACATATATATAATTCGTACCCAGGAATAGAACCCGGGACATTTCTTTAGCGGTACGGTATACATACATTGGCGGCACTGATGAGGTCGATAATTTATGGCCACCATTTTGTCCTTTGCTAATTAGAGAGAGAAGCGAAGTGAATATGTCGCAGAGATCATATGAAACTCTAGGGATTTCACATAAAAGGAAATAATATTATCCGGGGAAAACCACACAAATAACTGTGTGTTTATTTACTCAGTACATATTGGCTATCACTGCCATATTTCTTCGCCCGAGGCCGTAAAGAACCCTCAATAGATTGGATGACTCCATACATTCTAAATAGAAAATATCGAATTTGTCCTTTAGAAAAATGTACCTACACGCTTTATTAATCTGAGAACAACGGATAAGAGTAGGAGACATTTAAAGATTACGAGAATATTATCTTAATCATTACGACAATTCCATATTCCAGAGATAACTCATTTACATAAAATAATAGAGGAATATGATTTATTAGGACTTAAGTTTAAACAACGATAGGTTTTGGAATAATTTTATTTTCAATTTAAATATAAAGTCAGTAAATATCTGTATATGAGTGTAACGAGGGTATCAAATGTAAACATTCATAATGAACAATTTAAAAAACATACATTTTAAGCCTTTGATTTCATCTGCTGGAGTTACAAACTGGTGATTTTGTGCTCCATTTAAACGGTAAAAAAGTTCCTACTACATAATGTAACTGGATCGCTTCAATTTGAGGCAATGCCAAATTACTAGCGAAATAGAACGAAGCATTTTATTTTAGGGCGTTAACGATCGCTTTTTCAGAGTTTACGGATGCCATGCCAACACTTTTAGGGACTGAAATATTTACGATGTTTAAGAATTAAATATTTTATCAAGTTAAAAAATATAGAAACTACGATATTAACTTGGTATTGGGGCTTTCGAATACTCTCGAGCAAGCTTCTTTAATTTTCTTTTGCAGTGCAACAACAATAAACTAAACAGGCAACCGTATTATGTAAGTACAAGCTTTGGTTTAGATCTAGAACCTCCTTCGTAGACCGTCTAAATATTTAGTGCTTCTTACCGCTAGTAAGTTGCAAAGTGAATAAAAACATGGCAGGCACGAGTGGCACCGCCACATAAACATTCCTCACTGCACCTTACGACACTCCGAGGAATGTCGGGACTCCTACACCCACTATATTAAACTTTCCACGCTTAAACTTCTTCAAAAATAACAGGGTCGTATTACAAGAACTTTAACCCAAACACAGTACAATGTACTGACTGACGAGAAACGACCACGATCTCATTCTAATACGAGTTTTGACGTACCTACTTCATATAAATACGGAGCTTAAACTTGGAAGCAGAGTTTGGTTTGGAAATCAAATCAGAGAAAATCAACATTCGACCTTTAAACGAATGCGTTAATAATCTTTATAAAGGTATCTGCTTTAACATAAACAAATAACACAGAAGATAGTTTCTCGCGTAGGTGTAGGTATCTTACGTAAGGTTCAGTTCATTCCAGTCCATCGCGTTTTTTATGTTTTTCAAAGTCTAAAAATGTTCAATGTTCTTCCAAATTATTGCAGAAAAGTCATACCATATTATATATAGAATGAGCTACACAACAAACTTTTTTTTAAAACTTTTAACTCGTATGTTTTGGAAATTTTCATTACAGTTTTGAACGTTACTTATGGACCCGTCGTAAGATAGCAAAAGTTGAAATGTACGTAGGATTCATTGTTTTTAGAACTCCTTAAGCTTGAGATTTGCTGAACTCCTAAATTCGATGACTCTCGAGACTTTGGGAGCAGTTTTCGTACGTTCTTATTGTTGTTTCAAATAATAGGCAAAGTTTAAGTAAGTATTTAGAGTTTCATACTAAGTTTAAATAAGCGTGAATTCGTACTACACTACTTTAATAAGTTGTTTTATTAAATGAATTTAAACACAAAAAATAGAAATATTAAATACATTCGTATAAAAATATAGAGTTGAGAAAAAAACATCGAGTTTTGTCAAAAATACACTGAGGAAGGTAATTGGAACCGTCAATTGCCTTCGAGAGTAGCTCAATTTGAATGACAAAGTTTGAATACATTTGAATCTTTCCGACTTTTCTAAAGTAAAATCAGCCGAGAACTTACTTCGCGGTTTTTCATCAAATCAAACAAATTCTAACAACGGGTGAAAAATTTCATATCTACATGCCGTAGTAACTTCAATAAATATTCTCGGCACGAGAAAGGTTAAAGAACGAGCGCTCAATCTCCTAGCAAATAGATGCCATCAATTCAAGGGCTTTCTATCAAAGACTCTAAGGACAAAGGGACATCGTCAGATTAAGGATGCTAAGGAGAATTATTACTTGGATAGAATGTTTTGAGAAGTTTAGACGGACACGGGTAGGCCAATGGCCGTGGATTGACCTAAAAATCTACTGTTACCAATGACACTATTTTTTGTAACTCATAATTTTATGTGTTGGAAATAAATCTTCCTTGAGATTGGAAAACCAAAACAAACGTCCAAGTAGCAGTAGTAGTATGGCAGCGTGCAGCCTCGATCCAAAACGCCACTGGGCCGCGAAACTTCTTAATGAAATAAGTTGGTAATCCTTCGGTAATTCGCTAAGCGTTCATTCCGAAGATAGCTACCTCTCTTACTTTAGGGTTTTTTATGCTGTAATGAACAAGTTTAGTTTAAACCTTCTTTATTCCGCAAAAAATAACTAACATAACCACGTAAATGTATAAAGTAATTTAATTAACAATTCTAGCAACAAAATAGAATCTTTTGATAGGTACATTGTTAAAATTCATAGAAAAACCATTGCCGTGGGTGTTTTTCCAATAGTTGTTCTTAGAACCGAGTCTATACACAGAATTTACGTATGTTTTATTTAAGATTTTAATTGTTCAAAATCGTTCCATTACCATCAAAACTGTTCAGTAGTAATTGAAAGAAAATGCTTAAAATAGTTCTTTAATTATTATCAAAACATGTATAGAACCTTCTAATTAGTAACTGGGAACTACCAAGTATTTTTTTTTGTACGGTGGTACATCATGAATACGTAACACAAACTAAAACTTTAATTCGTCTGATTACGCCGAGTTAGACTGCTCGTGTTCCGAATAAAAAGTTGCAGTTTCCGGTCGATTTTGGGAAGTACGCAGTGTTTGTGTTTTCTATTTGTTGCAAAATTTAACTAGTGGCCGAGTTCGAGAATGTTGACATAAATTGAATAAAGTTGCGAATCCTAGGTTTGGTTGCGAATAACATTAATTTCGTAACTAATTAATGTTATTATAGTAGTTTTTGATCTTGAAAATAGATATTGCAAATTATATCACTTCAATATTTAATAATAGGTAAAAAAAATCAAACATTTAAATTGAATATTGAAGTGTAGGTTTTCGTTTTCATGGTAAGCTGAAGGTTAAAAGTACCAAAAAGAATTAAACTTAAAATGAAATCCTACTCATATTATAAACGTGAAAATTTGTGAGTATGTGAGGATGAATGGATGTTTATTACTCTTTTACGTAAAAACTACTGGACGGATTTGGATGAAACTTTATAGTAATGTAGGTTATACATCAGAATAACACATAGGGTAGGGTACTTTTTACCGCGGGAAAACTTCTCATTCCTACGGGAAACCGACTTCCACGCGAACGGAGTCGCGACCGGCCACTAGATATATATATTTTCAAGGTACGACGACCTTAATTTACGCTTCGCATTAAAACCCCGCTTAAAATTATTATTTTTAATCGGGTACTTACCGTAAAAAAGCATTGAAGTCGCATTAAAAGTTTACATGATGGAGTTTCAGGCACAATGGCGACTGAAAAAATCTAATTACTTCGTCGCTTGGCTCAGCGCTGTAAAGTAGCACTCTACTGAAAAATACTTCCTGAATTATTTAAGTAAGTAGATGCGTTTCACGAGGTTTCAACGTCAGTTTAGTGGCGAATTGAATAGCAACTTTATGAAGTAGTTACAATATTACGTTACAGCGATATTCATTTATTTCTTAAGGAAGCTATGATTTATATAAAGCTTTTGTTGATGTTGGGAAGTAAACACGTGGTTGCAAGATTTTGTTACATACATGCATACTGTAAAGTGTAACATTATTCTATAAAAAACAAAGTCAATACAAATGAAACAAAAAATACCTTTGCCTTAAAACTCCAACGTTAGTAAGCTCCATTATAATAATGTTCTTTCCCGATTATTTTCTAAGCTTTACTAACATACAGTTTCATTCTGTCCGTGGGTCCCGGCCTCGAAGTGGAGAAGTGTTGGCAATTTGGCGCAGCCGGCGCGCTTGGGCGACTTGTTTTTTGCTACTTTTGTTCAATAAATGTAAGCCTGCAGTGAACCTCCTTATAATATTACCTTGTATTATGAGGCACATAATGTCCTGTTTACTGCGCTATTTTGTGTAATTATTATGAGGTTATTTCGAGCCATAACTGTTCGTTAATTAAGGGTTAATACAGGTTAATCTAGTTGGCGATGCGTGAGATTAACTTTCAAGTTAGGTAAGCTGAAAGTGCCAAGTTAACGATGTT
This sequence comes from Emmelina monodactyla, assembly GCA_916618145.1. Lineage (NCBI taxonomy): Eukaryota > Metazoa > Arthropoda > Insecta > Lepidoptera > Pterophoridae > Emmelina > Emmelina monodactyla. The sequence continues at coordinate 4,963,490 of OU745300.1, forward strand.
AAGCCGCCTAATTGAATCTGATTTGTTCAACACTCATAAATTAGTTAATGTTTTATTGTTTAAGATTTTCTTAGCTTTTGTAGGTATAAAATACTGATGATTATTATTAGATGAGATTTTAGGTGGTTAATGTTTATCAGTTTGTATAAGTAACTTACTTACGTACCAAAATCTATTTTATAATGTATCTTCTATAAATTCGATTTATTTAAAGTGACAAAAACAATGTTCAAACTATGTGCCTGGTGATCTGTAGTTCAGGCCAAGGCCTATATCAGACACCAGCTCCTTACTTTCACTTGGGCAAAATTATGTCTTAGGCTTATTGTAACTTAAGAAAACCCTAGATTGTCTAAGTATTGGAAAGGATAAATAAATGATTATATTATTATTATATTATTATGTACCTAAGCATAACTTTAATAAAGGTAAAAACATTGTTATAAGTACGATGTCAACATACAAAATAAAGTGTAGGAAAATTTTGTCATCGATAGGACGCGGACCAGAAAGGTGCCAAACGGTCGTAACATTACTTTTCAATGGGTACCAATGGGTCTTAAATAAATAATCGCAAACAAGAGAGAAGGGCCCTAAGTGCAGGACATTAACAAGGGTCCAGTCCAATTTTCATCCTGTCCGTGTTGATATATTGCGGGGCCGATCACAGGCTTGATTCTCGAAACCTCGATAAAAATGAAGCGTCGATCTGCACAAACATCAAGTCAACGACGGAAATAAATTAATATGTCACTCAATGCCTTTGTGCTAGTCTGCATTTTCAATCGTGTTTTCCCTATGCTGTATTTTTACGTAACTCGAAGTGACTCGGTAAGCTTGTTTAAAATAATCCGCAACGTTACGAAGGCTGAAAACGTATTAGTCTTCCTCAATATGTCAGATTTACTTAACAGCTTTAGTTGGTAGATTCATGGGAAAGCGGTGCAGCTAAGCTCATGCTATTGGCAAATCCTGTTTGCGAGGATATGCAATGCTGAGAAAATCGACGAAGGTTCGGAAAATATCGAGTGGTTGTGACTTATGTCAGGTTTCCACAGCGCAGTGGTAGAACGCCAATACAACTCATTTACTTTTTTCACTAGATTCTGGTCAGACACGACACGGATGGGCACGGTAATTTAGAACTGTCCGGTTGTATCGATTGTCAACCTGAACACGGACAAAGCTTTACATTACACACCAGTATTGTTTATTGCTTTGTTTACTAATCTATATTGTTTTAAAAAAGGAAAAACTGAAGTAAGAAATTAAATGTTTTTACAAGAGCGTCTTTGCAGACTTTTAATCAGACCGCACCGTTGCAAAAGCAAGTTTCTAAAACAAACAAAAAACAAAATGCTACGAGATGTTACAAAGTTCTTCCAAACCAAAAAGCGACGAACCCAGTGCTTTAAAAATTCATCGTGTACCCACCGGGTGCGCTGTATTTTTCGAGAGTAGGTAGGTACTAAAGTCTGCTTCGTTTATATTAAAGACCTCTATCTATTCGTTTTATCCGTCACGAAATATGCTTTCACTCTCGTAGGCTCTTCATTCCTTTAAAGCCTTCTCTTATACTTGCGTCTTTTCAAGGAAGCTTCATCGCTGGCGTTTATAACAGAAATAAGTGCATTTCGACGGAAATCATTCATGAAAGTGCGGAAATGGTTTCGAGGGAGAAAGATGGTTTCTGCCTCAATATGAATTGGATGAGTATTTAGCTAGGATCTCTTTATCTGATTCTGAATAGTTCTTCAGATTTGGGTAGGAAGCCTCTATTGAATCTCATTTGCCCTAAATTGTGTTAGCTAGTCAAGTCTGTTAAACACGGTAAACAGGAGCATCATAAATTAAATAATGCTACTTGCAAGTTAAAGTTTAGGAGACATATCAGTAATGTGCGTTCGCGAACTCTATCCGCTTTAGTTGGAAACAAAGACTATATACTAATTAACGCCAGTTCCGAGTCTGAGTGCACGAGCAATTACAACTTGTTCAATGTGTTGTTTCCATAATATTTTAACTTAATCAACTTAAGTAGTTGCTTGGAGTGTCAAATATGATGATAATTTTGTATGAAAATTAAACAAAATAGATAATTTAGTAACGAATTGCTAAAACTGGACAAATTTTCTAATTCAAGATTTCGATTTCTTTAAAATTTTAAATGCCAATAAATGCTTCCATAGACATGTGACATTTGGAGCTTTAACCTTTTTTTACATATGCCTTACCTTACTTTGTCATTTCGCAATAAACAAAATGGGGCCACCTAGAATTGCGCCCTCTATATTAGGGATTTAAGGCTTTTGTCTCAGTTGAAACAAACTCCGTTTTATTACTTGCTCAGGGCGAGTGGGTCGATGTAAAACAATTTTAAGAACAAATGAAAAGAGAAGAAGAAGACACATTCAGTCTTGATTTGACATGTGAAATACAAGGTCACCTTCTGTTATTATCATATTATATTTACTTTAGGTCGTTGTTTGTGTGAGTAGGTTTCTTGAGATTGAAATGCGACATTTCGAAATCATTTATTTCTAATGCAAAAACTCGGGCAGGGCGTAATCCTTTCATTTCGCGATGTAAATTGAATCACGTCGGAAACATGAGTGTGTTTTCGTGAGAACGTGTCTTTGCTATGAACATTCTGCACGAGCTAAACTGTATGACAGCGCAGACTTGCTCGGCGCCTAATGCGGAAACCTAACTTAATACCCTAACTCTGACTCCTCTACTCATTCTATTACAGTCTTACTGCTGGACCAATGTGTCACAAATTTTCACCAACTTATATTACTAGATATATCGCATTTCGATGTTTCCAATTTTTTAAGACTGAATGAAAAACGTAACAATTAAAATCTTATAATTTCAATAATTCATAAATTCAACTGCTTTATTATAAATTCATAAATGAGATAATTGTATAATCACTTTAATTAAACCATTAGTAATTTAAACCCAATTTTATTTGAACGAAGCTGTGAGATTTACTAGGACATATACATTATTTAATAAAAGAAAGTCATTATAACAATATACGTTCGCATTTGTCTCCTAAAATCTTGAGAGTGAAACGTAACTCCGCTTCCGTAAAATAAAGTTTTATAATGGAGCTCCCGCCTCTGCAACTCGTATAAAATATGACAAGAAAAGTAGCTTTAAGTTTTCTGAGTTCAACATGCTACATTTTGTGATAGAGAAACGTTCAGTCAGGAACAATATGACGTTTGTTGCAAACAAATGCTTTTAGAAGTTAAAATGTTTTCGAGTGCGCGCTTGTTGGCGAGTGTGCGACGCAAAGGTACAGCTACCAACGCGCAACAAGAAAAATACTACTCAAAGCCCCAAAGCAAAACCGAAACAAAAGCTTAGGAACTTGAAATATATAAATAAAACTGTTGGTCGTAAGCGATTTCTGCTTTATTCGCGTATTTTTATTTAAGCGTATTAAAATGTTTAGGTTTTTCAAAACCCACTAAAAGTATAGGTATTTGGTGTTTTCAAATGTACGCTCTACGTGGATTAAAGGGTTACGCGTTTCCACAGATGCTTGTAACATTTTTTACTTTGCTGCGTAATTTACCAAATTAAGCATTAAAATACAAAAGCATAACTCTTAAGCAGCCTAACTTGAAACTTAATATTTTTCGACAAAACTTTATTCACTGCAACGTCTGCAACTTTGATCAAAAACTTGATTACTATTTATCTTAATCTATCTATCTCGAAAAGAACGGGCGAAGCTAAGTTCGATACTTGATGTCATAAGGTATTACACTGCCTTCTAACAAATGGCTCTTTTTCCCACTTAATACCGAAACAGATACTCCACCAACCGTTAATAACTTAGGCATCCTCTGGAGTTTAATATTATAATTTGTTGATAACATTCTTCACTACGCAAACGATGTATGACGCATTAATGTTCTGTGAAATGTCCTAATAATAGCACTCTCCTTTATTAAGAGAGACAGTACCCTTATCTACTGTCCTTAGATACCGAAGGCTTTTCTACGATAAGCATCGTATACGCAAGTGTTTAAAGCTGGGCTTCATCGAATTCCATACTTTTAGCCAATTGGTCTACTCTAACAAACGATAGCATATTATGGTATAGCCACTTATAATAAATAGCCATCAACTTTGAAGACTGCAACATTCAATTAAAGTTAACGTCGTACGATAAGAAAAAGTAAAATGTGTTTGCATTGCAATTCATGTAAGGCATAGTTAAGCAGGGTAACATATACAGGGTTATTTCTAATTAGCGCATCACCTCTTGTAGGCAGCTTTTCTACATCAATCCCAACAACATTTAACCATCGAATAATTAAAATTAATATTTAAAAAAAATAAGTTTTTCCATACAAATTTATTAGATGCATCTAAACAGTACAATACTCTACGCGCACGCAACTGGCGTGGCAGGCGCGCGGGCGACGGGGGGTGGGCGACCGGTTTAGGAACTTCTTACAAAATACAGAGTTATAAATAACAGAGCGCGCAAATGTGTTTTTGTTTTTTTGTTTTTGTGTTAATTATCAAGTTTTGCAAAAAGTCGTAGAACAAATATTATTGGGATTGATGTAAGGAAGCCGCCTGCAAGAGGTGATGCGTTAATTACAAATAACCCTGTATAGGTAACTAGTGGCTGCCCGCGACTTCGTTCGCGTTTAAGTCGGTTTCCCGTGGGAATGATAAGTTTCCCGCGGTAAAAAGTACTCTATATGTTATTCTGATGTATAACCTATATTACTGTAAAGTTTCATCAAAATCCGTCTAGTAGTTTTTACGTGAAAGAGTTACAAACATCCATACATTCATACTAACAAACTTTCACGTTTATAATATTAGTAGGATATCATATGTTGGATCAAGAACGCAATAGTTACGAAGAATCATTTAATATCAAAGCAAAACTTGATCAGGTCCTATTTGTTAGAACGAAACAACGGGAAAACTTTGGTGCGGACGACAGGCTTTTCCTTTGTAGTTTGACGGATTTTCTCCATTTGCTTACTTCACAAAGAACCAACTATCGGCCGTACTTTTTGTTTGTGACGAGCGGAGACTGTTTTGATCGTTATTGGAAACATGTTTTTATATGTTGTTTCACTTACCTAATGTGTATAAGATATTATATTCGTATTGTTTTTTTTATAAATCTATTTCAATAAATTATTATTGAAATAGATCGTAAATTAAGTTTTCGTGAGTAGTGAGTGGTAACCGGAGCGCCCCGACTCCGCTCGCCCGGGCTCGGCGCTGCGCCGCTTTGTTCTCCAACAAAGCCTGGACACCGGAACTTATTTCGAGAACGAATTCCAAGACGCGAATCGGAACCAACATCCTTCTTCATTTATACTTTTAAAATTCATTTAAGTTTTAATGGAATTTGATCGCACGCTGGAATTAGGCTAAACACGTCGCATAAACTTAACTTTACATATTTTATGCTCGAGTTCAATCACTGCTCGCTGAAATATTTTACTTTGATGGTGAATTAGATAACTGTCGAGTTTTTTCGTATTTGACTTTCGCCGGTACACGTGTTCACGAGATCAAAGTGATATGGCGCGTGATTAAGTCTCCTTTGTGAGCCGAGGTAAGGTCGTAACTTTTTACAGCCGATTTACAGGGAACCTCAAACTGACAAAAACAACTCTTATTAATTCAGTTTAGTCTATCCTCATATGAAATTCATGGAAGGACGAGAGCACACAAGAAAGGTGTTATTAGGTAATATTGACTGTGTTTAAGGTCACCGAGGGGGATTGCAATATGAGTTCACACCGCTCGCTGGAAGCCCGACAACAACACAGGCAAACGAATACCCTTCAAACACTTGACTGCAGAGGGGCGGGGGGAAGCGGGGGAAGCGGGGGAAGGGGGGAGGGGTGCTTGCTACTTGGCGGAGGAATTGTTACTCAAGCATTGCTGGCGACTTTAGCACAAAGTAATGAAACACTTGAACTGAAAACATGTTCAATATGTGTATAATATTTTATTTATATTTTGTCTATAGGTAACATCTAATATACATGATAGTTTAATCAAAGGCGTTTTGCTCTTAAAAACATGTTCTAGAAACAATTAAATTTATACCTTCGTTTTTCGTGGTACATTTACCTACTCCCAGACGACATCTTATTTTTTTTTAGTATCTTACTTTGCATGATTTGAATTCATTTCCAATGATAAATGACTATGCACTTTTCTAAATAGCATAAAACAAATCTTCATCCGCGTCTGTTTGTATTTGCCTATACACGATATCTTCTTCTGAACCATGCAACCGATGATGATTCGATTTTAAACGAAGCATATTTTTTATGCCCACACTAGAGTGAACTTTAAAAAATCCTATCTAGGTTAGTTCTTGAAGTTTTTAGTAATGCTTAAAACAATTGAGACATTAGTAACGTACAATAGTTTTGTGTTTTTTATTTTCCATTATGTTGTTGTACTTCTTCTGGCTAAATGGCTGGGCTGAATGGTAATAGAGCTCTGATTTTGATAAATAAGAGAAATATTCAAAAAAGTACATTTTTCTTCTGATTAATAAAATCAATTTGTTCCGGTCCGTTTAATTGGTGTAGATTAACAAAGATTTCAGGGCGTGTCGGGACGCAGCGTTAATTAACGGTCAGACTGCGGACAGTCGAAAAACGCAGTTTCAATTTATAATTAATCTTTTATATATATTATATGTTAATACAACGTTTTCTATTGAAAATATACAAGAATTATTCGGCAAGCTTTGTAAATTTTATGTCTATATAGAAAAAAAAACACTTTTTTGTTTCTATATCAATAAAAGTAAAAAATTGCCGGATTCTACTTTGTGCTTACTTGATGTATTTTCCGATGAATAATATTGTTGTAATTTTATTGATTATTTAATAAAACCACTCTCCCATCGAGCTACAATAACACATACTCGTAATTGCTGCAGCCAATTGATTGTAATGCGACAACATTGCACGCGAAATAATTACAAAGGGATTGTAATTAGTTTATCATTGGCATTTACCGCAAAGAATGTTTTAACACGAGCTATAACTATAAACAGACGAAATGTATTAATTTATCCCAATTTATCTTACAACCATTTCTTGTTCAAGAGCTTTTTATTAAATTTTACAATAAGCTGAAATTAATATTTTTTGTTTTACGTTCATGTTTTTACTGTATTACATAATTACCAACCGAGCGAAAATGGTAAAACGTGGACTGTTTTTCATTGTATGCAAGATAATTAAAATGTTACTGTAAAGACAAATTGCCAGATATTTCTCTCTCTCATCGAAAATACAGCCTTAGGTTTAGATATAAAATAACTGAGAAAAATACACGGTCGTCTATTAGCAAACTGATTCACTCGGAATCACCAAAATATTCTTTACTCTTTTTCTGTATAATGGCTCATCAATGAAAAGATCCATTTTCAAATCATTATGACTACAAAACCAGTTTTAATAACATCTCGCAACGAAGTTGTTTATTATTTTACTCGTTGTTTTTACTTAATTGAATGTTAGTCACCCGTCTGAGTTTTGCATTGGGGTTATTTTTAACGGTGACAATCACAAAATCATTATAATACTTAAATAAAAATAAAAACTTCTTTTTTAATTATTTCTCTTTTTTTCAAAACAATAAATATGCTTAATTTATAACAAAAAACCTCGAAGCAGTCGCCATGCATGGCTGTTTATACAAAATAGCGTAACTCCCATTGAGTCGCGAAACCCTAAGGGCTGCCAATAAAACCTCAGCCCCGACCCTTAGCGTAAATTACTCGACGTTGAAACTATACAAGATTTCATTTACTAACCAACGTTAAAAAGGAAACATTCCATTTCAAAAGTTAATCTTTAGCGACCGTTAACATCATGGCTGCGTTAAAAGTTAAAACGACGTATCTTTTAATCTCCGGGATTATTTTCCGACCGTCCGAGAGTAGCCGAGAGGAGCCGAGAGCGACCGAGAACGACCGACGGCGACCGAGTGCAGGCGTCGTTGGCGCAATAACACTAAGTTTTACGGACTGAGATAATGCCACTACACCGACTTCATTTAAATAAGAGATTTGCTTAAATACACTCATATTTTTCACAGTCGCGACTGTAATCACTGTGATATATAATAATTAAGGCTGTATCTACGCTATTCCTTGCTTTCTTCAACTAGCGAACTAAATTACACTAGGTAGGTTAGTATTATACATATAGTGCTACACTTTATACATACTGTGGTTATGAATTCAATTACTGTGCCCACTTTCAAAATAATAATTAAATTACGGTATCGCAATATTATAAGTATCTACCATGAATCGCATCAGCAATATCATCGAGCCGCAAAAAATTTTAACAAAGAAATTATTCACCGCTAACAAATTCATGACGCGGTAAATATTTCAAAAATGTGCAGAATTTAATTTATCGATCATTTGGGAGTAATTTGTAATCCCAATAATAGGCAGCAGCCGAGGGTCGGCTATTTGCATAAACATTCAATTACGTCACATCCTGCATGTTCCCAGACAGTATTGAGGACTTTATTTGACTTCCCAAATATATGCGAGTTTAAATAAGGTATAGGTTGAATATTTGACTAAATGGAAGGCTTATAGGACGGTTTTAAGCATGAAGGAATGTTTTCAGCTGTGAAAATACTCACGTGAGGAGTATATGAAAAGTGTCGTAACTCGTAGCACGATCCGTAGCAGGTCTCGTAGCGTCTACGCCGTAACACTAACAGCATTAAGAACGTGATCCTAGAAAAAATGATTGTAAATTCACTTGACGTATGAATTCAATTTATGTTTACATTTTTCTAACTTTATATGTATACGAGAAGTTACGTCACAAAGAAAATAAGTTTAATTTAATCACAACTCTCTTGCATGTATTGAATATTTTTATCAGAGTCTGAATACTTGTGAGTGAAGAGCGCTATCTTATTATTGTTAGTAAGTTTAGCGAAGACTTCTTATACATAATAACAAAGAGCAGACTCGCCGGGAGCAATCTAGAAACTTATTTACGGCGCTGAAATCTCAGTTCGCAAATAACATCGGGAAACAACACAGCATTACATTTTGTTCGCTCGGGTAATGCACGAATATTTGCGAAGATCCCGTCTGTAAACAAATTAAGTATTCTTTGCTTCATAATACGTTTCAACTTTACTTCTCTATTTAAACATTTTGTGTTAAGAAGTTCATGATTTTCGTGCTCGCTTTTGCGTTTTTTGATAGAGTTTTAACGAGCTAGTAAGTATTTTTGTTTAAAGCTATTTGACACTTAATCAAAACTAGTTTACATAGAACAGATAGTAAGAACTTATGATGTCGGTCTTAAGATGTCGGGAAATGCGATCTATACAAAACGTAATTAGGGTTTGATTCACCATAAACAGTATCGGCATACATAAATGTCAAATTTCGCCATCAAACTACAAAGGTCCCAGTTTACGGCACTAGCCCCGCCATAACTCGCGTGTTATCTCGATGCGGCATCGAGCACGTGCCTCGTTGCTCCTCGGACAGATCTTTGATTCACTGTTTATGATTACTTACAAGTTCTAGAAGGTTTTCTCGTGAAACAAATGAAAGGCCGCACCTGAGATTCGACGTAAAAAAACCATTAGGGTGGGCCTTTGTACCTGTACACGGTACCCATTAAGGGAAACATGGATTTATTTAATGTGTAGACGTTTTTCTCTGCACGGAATTGTCTTTATGATAATTTACCGGTACGGTTGAGATGTACGGGTGTGTATTAGCGCCATTTGTGCATAATTTATGAATGGGCCCGTAATAATGTCAGTTACACGAAAACGACGCGTTCTATGATTTCCGCAATTTGTATGAATGTTTACGACCTTTTTACCAAGTTGTAACCAAATGCAGGAAATAAAGGGAAAAATGTGACCGCATTATCATCAAGGTAATATAGCCTTAACAAAGTTATACTCGTTTATGAACTGAGCTATAAATAAGTTAGATTATGTTTTTAAAATAAAGTATTTTTTGTCTTAAACAATTTCTTTTGGAGGATGGTATATTACAGATAAATTAAAAAAACGGTTTCTTTTACTAAGTCTACGTGTGTAAAATACCTAAAAGTGTTTGTATTGTACAAGCCTCAAATAAACTGTTTATGTCCAAATAATTGAGATAGTTTATACGAACCATATATATAAAACTATATACATAAAACGAACGAAACTTTGTGTATGAGCTCTTTTTTGTTAGAAACTCACTCTTTGGATAACCTAAATTGCAAAAACCTGCTTAAATCGGGGATGAAACACTACCATAAAGGTTTTTTTTTTAATCGTGCGAAAAATGTTTATTCTATAATTCAAAAAGACATTCTATAAAAAATTGCCGCAAAATATTTTTAGACAAAATCTTAGATGCTAAGCTAGCTGGTTTCATGTTAATTTAAAATTTTCCATCAAAACCACAACCAAAATATATTCATCCCAACAACAAAAACATTTGAAACGGATCCAATGTCGTTAAAATCGGAGGGAATTTATTTCCCGGTTAATAAAGCCAGCGTTGGATCATTAGGCAGAGGAGATTACCTCCTCAGATTGAAGGATAAACTGGCTTCCTTCTGTGGATTGCAACTCCGGCGGTACACTCTCAGACAAACGAAATAACCAATGAAACAGCCAATCTGAACAAAGCAGCGCACAGTTGTGGACGCATTCGTGTCAGCGGCTCGAGCAAGGGACTATGTATGCTTCGGTGCTACCGAATACTGAAAATTGGAATCAGTAGGTAGTTAAGTTGATTGTGTGTTTACATGATACTCGGAAATATCTGAATCAAAACAGTTCGCGGAAGATGGAACGAAAACAGCGCTTGCTTCAAGAACTTTAATATAAATTGTTTTAAAATATTAATATAAGGTTTCGCCCTTTTTGTTTTGTTTGTGGGTTGTTTGTACCCACATTGTCTTTTTATATGTAGATTTCCAGATTAACGGAAATCGAAGACAGGGGATTTGATTGATGGCTTCGGTATGGTCGTCTGATATAGGTTCTAGAGATGGCTTACACTATGTATCGTATCGCGGGATTTTGTTTTAAACGAAGTATTTTAGTTGTTATTGATTAAATTAAATACTAAATGTTCTTTAATACAGCTTACTTGTTTTGCTTACTTGTTCGTATTTCACTAAAACTCCAGTTACTTAGCGATTCTGAATGTTTTGGAGCAGAGAGCAGTCTGATTGGACCGTGTTTCATCTGCTGTAAATAAGTTAGACGGTTTTAAAGCTCTTCGAGGAACGTAGTAAACAAGTGTAGGTAATGGTTATGTGTCTGACTCTAAGTGAAAATGAAAGTGGCTCCCGAGAGCCGAGCCCTCCCAAATAACTCAAGATGTTAAAATTTAAGTGATCCTTTGTACTTAACTTAGATGCGTAACAAATTGCAAAGCAACCTACGGTGGCTCGACTTTAGTACTTAAACGGATAAAGAAGAAATTGCTCAATGAATTCCTACCGTTGATTTAATTTTAAAAGTGTCTCAGCACTTAATGAAGCCAGATGAAATCATCAAAGAAATTAAAGATTAATTTGAATTTGGGTCTTAATTTTTCCCTCGCTAAGGCACTTAAGACTGCTTTGCTAATCGAATCAATCAGCGACGGGCTTCTCAAAGGATTGGTGTGAGCGACGTACCCTCTGACGTGGGAGCAAATTATATGAGAATGGGCTGACTAAGTGACACATATTGTTCATGTCGAGAATTTCAAGGTAGAGCAGATAAATTAAAATTCAATGTGATAATTAAATATTATATTATATTACTTACATAGTATTATAATTGATGAATTTTAATGTTTTTCCTGTATTCTTGAGTGAATTATTTCGCAATACTTCCTATTTACATTTTAAACAGTGAACATATTCAAGAATTAAGTATTACATAAAATATCATATCATAAGTATATGAGTTTTATCATAAGTATGTGCTAGTTGAAACACATGTACAGTCCTACAAGTTTTATTTACAAAACGAGTTAGTAGATACTACAAGTCCCGCGGGAGGCGCGCCCGCGCGGACAGCCGCCGCCGCCTGCTAGTAGCTCGCAGCGAATTCATACTGTACTCATAATGAACCGGTCGAACGGGAAAATACAACAAGGGACCATATTTTCAGAAGAGGTGTTGGAGATACCAACTTACACTGAATTACGGGGAAAAGTAAGAACAATGTAAGATTTTAAGAAATTCAAGATTTTTAAGGTAGATATATTGATCAATATATTATTTTAACAATTAACTTAGCATGTAGCAATAAAAATAAACCTTTGTGCGGCTGGAGTATTTCTTTTCAATAATTTTAACACAAACGTTCTACTACTTTTCTTTTCACACTATCTACCTAAAACGCAAAATTATGCATGTTATTACTGAATATATAAACAAAACAACCACATCATAATAATTGAGCCCGTCCTCCAGGAAATTCACAAACGCTTTTCTAATTCCGAAATTCTTACATTACCTTTTCGGTAAATGAATTCTGGCTCCGCCTGACTTGTCATGACATGAAACAGAAATTAAATTAGGGATTCTCCATGCCTTGCAGATTTATTTCTGAAGCCCTCATTTGCCCTGTGAATACAGACCTCGACACAATTAGTTGTACAAACAAAGACGTACGGAAAATAAGGGAACATGTAGCAATATCGTTTGTTTGTACGCTTTGAAAAACATGGTATAAAAGTTTTTTTCAGAGAAACATTTTTAGTTTTCATTTCGGAGGATTATTATTTAAAAAAAATACTGGTTAAATACAAGGACAAATGTGAATCTCACTTTCGATTTTTCAAAATGGAAGACCAACATGTTTGAAGGATTTACGGTAACTTTTAAGTCAAGATGGCTGCTAATGTACAAATACCTACAAAGCGAATAGGGCAGGAAGGAAGCCAGATAGATACTTCTTAAAATAAAATTCAACGATGAAGGATAGATATTGGAAAACAAAATCTAAGGTGTATTATTGTCGCGTAGCAACGACAAGAAGGGAAATAAACCTAGCCTGTAGGTTCGTAAATAAATAACAGAATTAAGCCAAAGATTTCTTTATTATGCCAATTGGTGAGCAGGTGAGTGAGTAGTGTTAGTGTGTAGGTCGTGGGACGATCCCAGCGAGAAGCAGGCGTCTTGAGGAGTGGATTGAGAGACCGAGCAGCCTTCCACGAAGAGGCAGGGCAGCAGGCCACGAAGAGGCTGGGCAGCAGGCCACGAAGAGGCTGGACACCAGGCCACGAACTGGCTGCGCAGCAGGCCACGGAGGGGCTGGGCAGCAGGTCAGGAACAGAAGCAGCAGGATACGAAGAGGCTGGGCAGCAGGCCACAAAGAGGATGGGCAGCAGGCCACGAACAGGCTAAGCAGCAGGCCACGAAGAGGCTGGGCAGCAGGCCACGGAGGGGCTGGGCAGCAGGTCAGGAACAGAAGCAGCAGGACACGAAGAGGCTGGGCAGCAGGCCACAAAGAGGATGGGCAGCAGGCCACGAACAGGCTAAGCAGCAGGCCACGAAGAGGCTGGGCAGCAGGCCACGAACAGGCTGGGCAGCAGGCCACGAAGAGGCTGGACAGCAGGCCACGAACAGGCTGGGCAGCAGGCCAGGAACCTGCTGAGCAGCAGGGACGGAAGGTAAGGTACAGGTCACTGCATTGTTTGCTTTTTAGGGGAATCACTTTAAAAAAATACGCTTTTATTTTTCAGTTCAAACGAAACGAAATTCAGGTTAAAATTTTGAAATCGGTCGCCTGATTTAGGGGTTTTGGGGGGTTGGGGGTGGGGGGGAGGGGTCTGAACCCCCCCTGACCATTTTCAGCTGCCAGAAAAAAAAGGGGGCGCGCTTCGCGGGACTCCTTTTGCTGGCAGTTTAAAAAAAGTAACCTAACTAACCTAACCCATTGATGTCGGATTGTGTCAACTCGGAGTAAGACATTGCTATTAATTACCTAAGAATAATGTAAACACACTTAATAAATACAATCTGATTACCTCGATTGTATTTAAAATTAAGATTGTAGAAAAACCATAATATTCATCCAAGATGCTAAATGCGTTCCGATTCACGCAATTGTGCTAGTATTTAGGAAATTTTGAATTTTTTTTAAAAATATTTAGACGCGACTCCGGCAGCCAAAATTACTTGTAGGGGGTTCAGACCCCTCCTCCCCACCCCCCCAAACCCCCCACAATCCTTAAATCAGGCGACCGATTTCAAAATCCAACCCGAAATTCATTTAAATAATGCTTTTTCCTGCTTTAATTGTTTTTACTTAATTTTCATGTATATTTTTATCCAACCTTTTGGAACCCTGCACGTGTTACTTACCTACATTGACATTCGAAAAATAAACGGAACGAAAACAAATTATTTAGCGGAAAATAAGCACACGCAGGAAGTTGAATCTTCTACATATTTGCGGAGAGAACATTTGACGAGAAACGATTTCCTGGAAATAATATGAATACGAATTCTTGTTTATAGATGTACTTATATCTATTATAAGCTTGTCGGTACTCATTTCGATAACTGTTTAAATGTAAATAAAGCAAATAGTTACCTTTTCCATAATTTAGGCCACAATTAACCTTTCACGATTCGATTGAGAGCCAATACGCTTAATTTTTGCCGGAACATACTTAACCGTAATAATTTTACGTAACAAACGAAGCCGCACATTTTGAAAACGTAGAATTTTATCACAATGAAGTAAATCTAATTATCTTTCTCATTCACGAATGGAATTATAACGAGAGAATAAAGGAGGAGAGGCTATCCGGGCTCGTGTGGAACTGCCCTAAGATCAGTTTGTAGAATGTGAGCGCTTTTGAAGATGGAAATATATGTATAGACATGTTATATTTTAATTTAATATACACAATAAAATCAGTGTGCATTATAAGGGTATTTAGGTATATTTCATTTATAAATATAAAGTATGTTGTTACATCTGAAATAACTAAATAATAAAACAAAGCTGTCCAAACAATATTTATGCCATTAAAATATTTGAAATACCTACTTGTATACGCAATCACAAGTTATATTGTTGCATCTGCAGTAGTGATCGTTGTTCTATAAGGGACTATGTAGGTATGCCTACAAATTCAATGGAGAATGTTAACAAATTTTGATTATTATCTCTTCGTATTCTCTGTCAAAAATTAAAAATACTGGTGAAAGAATTATTTCGATGCGTCAATTAGTTTCCGATTTATAAGTAAAATAAGTTGCTACCGCACGACGCGGGCTGCCGGTGGCGGTGTGACGTCACACCACAACTGGCTCGGTCTGGCTCACTCAGTACGCTCGCGGTCGCGCGCACTTGTCGTCTAAATTAAACCTAAATACTTTTAAAAATGTCTAATCCAACTACTAGGAAATCATGTGTTGTGCCTAAATGTAAAAATACAACTATCAATTCGCCGGAAAAGTTGTTTTTTACAGTTCCAAAGGATACATACCTACATACATCACCAAATCTTTTAACTTGAACATAACCAATACCATTTAACAATTTGTTAGTAAAAATACAAATAAATAAAAGAGGTTTAGTTCATATCATCTACATTTGCAATAAAAAATAAATTAAATTACTTAAATAAAATAGTAAAGGTAAAGTGCATCTGTAACGTTCAACTACCTACATCTAGATCGTATAGGTATCCTACTTCCTAGTAATATAATAAACGCGGAAGATTGTGTTTGTGTTTGTTATCTTTCACACAAAAAGTACTGAACGGATCTGGACGAAGACTGAAATAATCCATAGGCTTCTTTTAATCCTGGGAAAATGTACAGTTCCCGAGGGAAACGCGGGCGAAGCTGCTAACTAAAGCTAGTTAGTACTAAATCAATGCATGTATTTATTTAAATTTACTTAGAATAGCTGTATCTTTGTATACATACTAGTGGCCGCCCGCGACTCCGTTCGCGTAGAAGTCGGTTTCCGTGGGAATGAGAAGTTTTCCCGCGGTAAAAAGTACCCTATGTGTCATTCTGATGTGTAACCTACTGCAAAGTTTCATTCAAATCCGTCCAGCCCCCCAAGTCAAGTGGCAAGTGATATTTGCGATAGCAAGTGAATAGAATAAATTTTTGACAAGCTTGCAATTTGATAGTTTCATACATATTTTTTCTATTCACTCGCTATCGCAAATATCACTTGCCACTTGACTTGGGGGGCAGTAGTTTTTACGTGTAAGAGTAACAAACATTCATACATCCATACTCACAAACTTTCACATTTATAATATTAGAAGGACGTACCTACCTATAGCTTCAAAACTATGATACGTGATTTGTTGTCTTTAACGTAAAAAAAATAATGATAGGTAGGTAGGTACATACTTCTACTATTGGACTTGCATTCTTCCATTAGTATTTTTATTATATTGGTTATTTTGTTTTGATAAAACATATTTTTATAAACATAGTTTAGAACATATCAAACATTTCGGCGGCAACAAAATCACTATTTCTTGATAAATAATGCGCTTGATAAAAAAATTAATTCATCTATTTTAGATAGATTACACGATTACCTTTTTTCGAAACCTATACCCAATTTATTAATAGAATAATATTTACTATTAACTTATAAAAACCAATAATATTTATATTTACTAATACGCGACCGAAAACACAAAAAAATTATACATTAAATGTTAAATAAAGAAACAAATTAAATTAAATACTGTGCCAGCTATATGCGCCACCGCTAAGCGTTGTGGTAAGACGTCACAAGCGGTCACGTGACTGTTAGCGGGACTCGATATTTTTCGAAACTTTGAATGCCTATAAAATCAAAACTACTGGGTATTTTTGATTACAACAAAAACTAGTGTATTTGTATGCATACAGGCTTTACTGAGACAAAATTTCAAGCGATTTGGCATACCTAGTAACATTCTCCATTGTGGGTTTGTTTATTGTTTGCAGGGCAATTTGAAAAGGTGTGGCACTGTGTAGGAGTTACATTACATATATAATAAGATGACAATCCGATTAGCACCTAAATATGAGATAGGTAAATTTAGTTATATTACGTAAGCCAAATTTAAATGTGTAATGAAAGCCGACAAAGGCAGAAAACGACAGAAATAAATGAGATGATGCCTTTGGCTTGATAAAGATGAGACGATGCTCAACGGTGGTTGACGGATGTTTAAGTAAAATTTATTTTTAATGCGCAAATAAGAGCATCATGGTGATAAATCTTGGACATTGTACAATAAGATCTTTTTCTTCGACATTTCCTATTGTTGTATTCAACCATGGTGGAAATTTATGGTTTGTGTTTGAAATACAGTATTTCTAGCTATTAGTTAAAGTTTATAAACATTTTGGCACAACTTTGGTACGGTAGGGACATAAATGGGAGCAAGCGCATGGCAGGAAATCTATCATGCGGCTGTCATTTGTTTCCACAGTACACCAGCCGTACTCTGCATAGCGTTCATACATTACAAGGAGTAGTTCACTCTTTAGACATTATGAGTTACGATTTCGCAAGCTTTGGAATGAGGTGGAGCATACAACGGACGTACAGTTTTTGTTTTTGTCCTTTTAAATGGTCTGCTTTTGTAGTTTGTGTTTACAAACTATGTGTTGTTAAAATACGGGCTCCAGTATACACTTAATTTTAGTTTTATTCTTCTGTAAAATGTTTATGGCATATATGTTTAAACTGGGTTGTGATTTTAATTTAAAAATTCAACAAAGTTTTGAGTCTGCAAAAGTTAGTATACTCAGTTAAGTAGGTTGAAAAATAAACAGTTACTAGAACTTATAGAAAAGCAAAACACAGATAAGTTGCTTTTAGCAATATAACGAATGATTCACAAAGTTATCGACGTACCTAATTATTTTTCGATACTTTTAATATTTGTCTCGCCAAATAGCAGCTTCAATTAACTTTTCAGTCCTCAAATCTGGACGTATAGGTGGTTTATTCAGCAAAATAGCACGGATGTTGGCTGTAGCGGCGCAAGCCTTTGGCTGCGAGCCAGGAGTTGATGTTTTCCAAATCCGTTGATGGTCCAATATCGCAGCACACCTTGCCGACATTACACATTCTTGGTGAAACAATCTCGTCCTCTTTTTAAATATATTTCCGATAAACGGTCCGAAGATTATTCGATATTAGACTTTGGTTTATGAGGTGAAAAATACAGATAAAGATGGTTAAATTGATACGGTTTTTATTGTTTGTTTATCATCTGAATTCAGGTTACGGGAAGATAATGGTATTGCGTCCCATGAACCCAATTCATGACACGTGTCTACTTTATATAATAGTACTCTTCTAAAGACTGTAAAACCTTGTCTGAACCGCGCACTGTAGCTTTATGACCTAGATAACTTTCCCGGAGGGCTTCTTAGTGTTGCTTGTAAATTATAATTTTATATTTTTTGTAACATTTAATAAAGAGCGTGGAACATTTAAAGTAAATAAATTGCCTTCTGAAGAGATCAAGATGGTAGTGATAAAGAATTAAATAAGGCTAAGTAAGAAATTTAATCTTATTGGATTTATATCCTCAAAAGGAAAAATAACATAGAATGGATCACTGAAGTTCGTCGACAGGGACCCTTGAACTCAAGGACGCGTGGAGGTAAACATCGAAACTTATAACAAACTAGCTTTCGCGCCCAGACTTACATCCTTGGCTGAACTAATTTTCCATACAGTGATTATTGTTATTCTACCCCCTCAGTTGGAAACAAACTACCGCTACCGTCTTATTCTAATTTTTTTATTGTCTTAGAAGGGTTGTAAGTAATGGTGACTTTGTTTTAAGCACAAGTAAAAGAAAATATTTAAAAACTGTGTACGGTTTCCTCAGTGTCGGAGGTTAACTCATATCTTTAACTACATTATATACTTAAGGATATAAAAAATATTCAGTAAAATTAAAATCACAATCATTTACAGTGTATGTAGTAAAACAAATTTTTATCATAATTAATTGTAAGGATATTTCTTTGGAGTACCTAAGTATTTAATGTGCCTTAACCGACTCCTGTCCCGTGACGCGCCTAGCGCGTCATGAAGAAACCTTCAGGGAGGCCCATGACGCGAGAGATGCGTCATTAGAAAATAGTTACAATTCAAATTTTTATTTGATTTAATCAATAAAATATCTCATTTTATATAAAAATTAACTCATTAGGAACACCAATATCAAGGGCCACAATTTTTTTTTGGAAATTAAATTTGCCAGTGGTTGTCAACCATAGGGTGCCTACCTACAGGTAACTGTTTATCCTACTAATTATTGAAAAGTGTTATTATTAAAGCCAGGATTCGAACTTAGCAAATCTATAAAAATTATCACTATGTTTTGGATAGTTTAGATGTAAAAACGGAAGATTTTTGATCTGCGATAAAATACTTCCCACAGGTTGACAACCAATGGTGGAAATCTATAACATACCTTCTATCTCGTATAAAACATGTAGATCGACACTTTTAAATACACTAAACTAATAAATGAAACAAAACAAACAATAACAGGTCTCACTTTGTATTATTTTAGTTGAAATTGCCTAAAATAGCGTAATAACATCACCAGTGGCCCACGACGCGTTAGGTGCTTCATCATTTAGGAGGGCCCGTGACGCGACTAGCGCGTCATTGAATTTTGTATGGGGCCACGGAGGAAAGACTCGAAAAATGATGGTGGCAAGGAGTCGGTTAATCGTAAGATGGTAATTTGGGTCGGTTGTAAGGAAAACCTTCCTACCCTGTGTACTGTGATTTAGAAGTTTCTCTTGTTAGCGAATACCACAAAAGAGGCTTTCACTCCCGATAGTATCAAGAGTGGCGTAAACCCTGAATATCACTGGCACTATTTCTTCTAGATAACAACCCACCGAGGCACAAATAAATTAAACAATTAAACATTCCAAGATACGGAAATGCTAATATTTTAGCACTTAATATTTAGAATGACTATTCAGTAGGAATTATCAATGTTTAAAGGTAAATTTAAATAAATAATAAGTTTAGTGTAGGTAGGTATATAAGCCGAAACAGTTACTTTTTGTATTCGATGTTTACCAAACAGAAATTTCGACGGTTATTAAAGATGAAATTCCGTTAACCGGCAGCTTAGCGTGCACAACAACAATAAAGGCTGGGCTTGCAATGAAAATATGGCTTAAACCTGAACCGAGATAACAATGTACTATTATTTTTGCCAAAGGAAACTGTGCGATAATTAGAACCGCCAAATACGACGTTAATAGTTCCCGGAGATTGACGATAAATACACGAAGAAGCCTTTTTCCTTTTAATAACATCAGTAATTATATTTTGATGTCCCGTTATCAATAAATTTCATTTAATCATTGCAATAAAGGTAGGTTAGGTAAAGTTGATTGAATTCAACTTTGTGAGATGGAAAATTTAGTGTCTCGAAAATAGGTTTGTGTCTGAGAAGCTTCGCTGCCATCTTATAAACTACTTGTGGTTTTAATTAGCGGTTTCGTAGCATATTTACTGTTATGCACATTTAAACTTGTATTTTGATCCAAAATGTGCAGTGCTATCTCACATTTATGTAATGCTTCATGCATATTTAAAGTTATACTTCGCTTTTAAACCTATCTTGAAATAAAACATTCCACTTGCTTTTATGTGCACGAATGAACAATGAATCTTTGTAAGGTCTATATAATTTAACAAGTCACAGCTAAATGTAGGCCTTTTTAGCTAAGACACTAATGTGTGGTTTATTTATTAATGTGTGTGTGTGGCAGACGGTTTCTTCAAACATTATCAGGAATTTATTAAAAAAAAATATATATAAATTTGCTTGGATTATGCATTTTTATTTTTTATCTATTCATAAATGGATAGTGTAGTAATAAGTCTAGTTAATATACGAAATTTCAGCAGTTCAATATTAACTACGTACTTTATTAAGAACTGTCTATTCACATCTACACAATCTTTTCAAGCCGACAACAAACAATGGTAACACGAGTATCTTCGACTCACACATGAACACAAAATAACATGTCTCTACGTACACACGAACACGCCTTTCGTATTAGTGGAGTATATACTCAGAGACAATAATTGAGACAAAGATGATTTATTTGTGGTAATACTCGTACAAAAACAGGCTCTGTATCAATCATGGCGGATCGCTCCGAGCCTTGGTGGACATCTATTGTTGGTTATTTCCCAGAACACTTACACTTGACAGATCACAAAATGTGTCTTATTATTACAATTATTTATAAAAAATATACAGTTTGGTACGAGTAGTGTCCCGCGAATCAAATGGTCATGCATATAATTATTCGCTTTTCGCCCAGTGGTAAAAATAATCCTAAAGCCTTCCTCAAAAAATGGTCTATTTGATTCAAAAAGCATTTTTTTTTATTCGAACCAGCAATTCCTAAGATTAGCATGTGCAAACAAACAAACAAAGGAACTCTTAAAATTTTGTATAGATAAGTGTGGATAATACTTTTAGATAGTAGGTACTTACATATGGCTACAATTTAGCAATTTCAGACATTTTGATAGTCTAAAACTGTCTTCTTTCATAATGAATAATGTTTAAGACATCTAGTTTGTTACGAGGTCTGAGAAATGAAAAGCAAAAAGAGCCGAAAATTACGTTCTCAACGAAATCGTACGATTTCATCAAATAATCCCATTAGCAGCGATGTGCGAGTATATTCTTATCGATACCTTTTATTTTCTTTGTTTATTTTATATACAACAGAGTAAAGTATTTAATTATTGTTAACTTTATGGAACAATTACCAAGCGTGTCTGTTATTTCATAAGAATAAATTATAAATCTATGTGTGTGATCAAACATTTTCTCTCTCGAAAGCCGTATTTACAAAGAAAGTTAGTCCCTGTAATCAAAGTTAAATTAATTAAAGCTATAAAAGATCATTCGTGCGTAGTTTATTTAACTCATCAGACGACAAACACGGTCTTTAATTAATAAAATGACTAGATAAACAAAATACGTGATGTAAATGTTAACTTCGGTGACAGATGGGGGACTGTTGTCTTGGGTTCAATTTTATGCCGGATTAAAAGGAATAGGTATATAGGCACAATAAGCATGTTATGTAGCTGTTCATTTTGCATACGAAATAGCTTTGTGCGATTATATTTTCAATGTACATTATATCAATATATAAATAATTGTTTTTCTAAAATGTTATTACATCATTCTCTAAGAATTTGGGTACACGAAAGAGATGTATTTGATCACGTGATATTAGGGGCCATTTATCAGTATTTGTCTTCATAATAAACATGAGTGGGCAATTATTTACATTATGACGGGAAACCGAGCCTGGCCTCGCCTGAAGAAAACGTCCTTAATTTATGAACACTCGCTCCTCAAGGAATACTTCTCGAAGCCATTAAAAATAAAAATTCTATCGTAGACTTTGATTTATAGCCTTATGTATTTACATATTATAATGCTCGGCTGAATTGTGTTATGTAATAGTTGGCCTATAAAATATGGGGCGAATAAATTTTTAAGCAGTGCAATCTTTTTCTTTGAGTAATTTATTTGTTTTGGATAAAGTGGTTGCAAAATTTATACTTTAATACGAAACTATAAAACTCTCGTTAAGTGTTATTATAAAGTAGGCTTTATACACGATACGAGTAAATATATAATACACTTAATGAAATGTATAAGTTTTTTCGACACAAAGCTACAGCTAAGTTTTCCACATTATTGTGATCTAAGCAGTAACCTATTTAGCTCACATTAAATCATAGCGCACACTATCACACGTGGGGCGACACGGAACGAAACCCGTCATATGTACAGTCAACAACAACTTTACATTACCCATTACTTCAAACTCGTACATTGAAAACCATAAATTAGCTCAAACTATAGCAATTTGACGTTTCCTTTGTTGCGTATCTTTATGTTTGTATTTTTACCTTTTTTTTAAAAGGGTGTAGTTAAGCCATTCTTTCTATCTCCATATTTCCGTTTTTATTCATTTGTGGTTAAATAAATGTCTATTTGACGTCAAGCAATTTCAGAATCCAACTGCACATGACATCAAGCGAATGCCCGGATACAACGTCGCCGTAACTCATATTCCGTTCCGGCGTAAAAACGACATACCGTCCGGCAGCGTCCGGCGGGCCGGCGATCCGGCCGGCCGGCTAGATAGCACGCGGATGTGTTTGTGTGTACAACACTTATTTACTACTAACGTTTTTCCGCGGCCGACCTAAAACCAACCAACTTGATTGTAAGCCGCAGTACTCAGTACTTTTAGATAAAGTAACAGTCTTCCGGTAATCGTTATTCTTAGTTTTTGCTCGCGGATTTAGAGGCGTTTAAGAATTTATTTGCGTTGAGGTGGTACAAGTTGACAGCTTGAGTGATTCGTAAAAGCCCATGAGTGAATAGAAACTCTATTCTACTGTATTACTTACAACAAGAAACAGAACATCGCAATAGAGGCTTAGAAGACATGTTTACTTTTCAATTCTTGGCGATGGGAACCCAGTAAATTGGATTTGATCTTTCCCTTAATAATTCGTCTTTATAATGGGGTATACATTGAACCCCGTTGAGTATTCCGAGCCATAACCGAGACTTTCATTATGAGCCGTGCGCATTGGGTAGTCAAACAAAGTAGTAAAAAATAGGTAGGTAGTCGGAAACACGCGGTCGCATTACATTAGGATAGAAACTCTGGGTCGAGCTCAGAACTCAAAGGGTTAATCGAATCGTTGGTTTTGGATGGTAAGATTCTTATACGTAATCCTTTGACCTCTAGGTATTCGTATATGACACTGTTGACTGCTTAAATGTGAAGAAACGCATATTTTTCTTAAACCTTGGCTGATTTAGTCGTTCCTTATAGTATAATATCCTTATAGTTCCTTATAATATTATGTATATTGATGAAAAATCTTTGAAGTACCAATCCCACGATGTTCTTTACCGTTGTTTTTGCGTAGGTTTCTTATAATAGGTATTCCACTCAATTTTATTAATGCGAAAGTCAATATGAATGTAGGTAGGTTTATGTAATGTTATTATGTTATATTGTCTATAAATAGTACATAGTCAATAAATAATTTTATGTTTGGCCAGATAATTACAAATAAAAGATACTTAATTCATTAATAAATATTATAATTAACAATTATCAATTCATTTAACAATGTTGAGAGCGCCACGTATATGCCAACTGTTGCGAAGCTGCGGGCGTGAAGCTAGTGCTAGCTAACTTGAGTATAAATGAATAGGTAAATTATAAGCGAGGTAAATGTGACTCTACATACCATGAGGAGGGGGGGGGGGGTTGATACGTGACGGCGCATCATTTTACCCGAGGCCGCCCCCACTAACTATGTTGCCGACCGCTTTTTAAAAATGCAGTAACCTCTTACGGAAGTTACAGAACCCAAAATATATGAGAGCTCAATTCACTAACGAGGGACATTTTTCTAAAGATAGTGAACCTTTTTTGATGCAACATTCCTGTTCCTAATTATGTTCAAAACTAATAAATAGGAACTACACTCATACAAGTTATTAAAACATACATTATTATGATAATACCTTTTATGAACAAAGAGTAATGATGACATGAGTCTGACCGATAAAAAGATGTCCCATAACAATTAATTGAATTTTGTACCTAAACGCTATAAAAGTTGGGTTTTTAAAAGCTGCTATAACTGGAAAATTTATACAAAAGTATCTGATAGTCCGAGGGCTGTTCGAGTGAAAACAGATAAAAGAGTTTTCCCAGAAATCGTCACCTTTTTCAAGAACGTTATTAATTTAATTTTTGCCTGTTCAGACAATATTGTACGTTAAGACTATGTATATTTGCTTGAGCCTGATTGCATATCCATGTTATCGAGTGTGAACCCGATGCCTTTGTGACTATGTTTCAATAAGACTTGTTTCAGAGAAGGTTAGTTTCTTTCCCGCTCGTATGAGACCTTTCAAAAATCTTTATTCGCTCGAGATAGTATCAAAGGGAGAGCCGCGTCGCTCCGGTACTCAATACGTGCACGTGCTGCTACTTCGCTTAAACTGCTTTTACCCCTTTCACGTTGCAACTCTGTGTCTCCATGCACCGTGGCACGTACAATGTACCTACATGGTTTGTGGATAGCACTTAGAAATCACTAATATTTAAATAAAAATGCAAAGCCAATCATATTACATCCAGACCATCCAGTTGGTGAGTTTTTTGTATCTTTAAGTGGTAAATTAAAAATTACCTACAAATGGCAACTAGGTAAATAATAATAAAAAACAAATGAGCATTGCCAAGCTTAGTCCCCGCGACGGATCCTTTCCGCCGCTGGTCCCTAGTTATTGTCCTCTCCGGACATTTACTCTAAGTACGAACAATTAAGGCCCTCTCCTCTTACCGGAGAAAAGTTTAAATCGATAAAGGGGTAATGGTGTGGAATTGGTGCTAACTCCGACGTGTACAATTAGGGAAAATGCCGACATGCAAAGAGATGTAGCGGACGAGCAAAAAACGAAGAGGCAGCCGATTCACTAACTGACGGAAAGTTTTCAAAGTGAATATTTGAAACCACTGAGTTTATATACCTCTGGTAATCAATGTTATTGATGCAGTTTGTGTGTAAAAGAAAGAAGATAATAATTATAATTTTATTAAATTTATTGTATCTATTTTTCCAAGATGAAAACAATATACGACATACATTAAGTATAGTATGAACTATAAGATGTAATATTTCCGGTGGAAAAGTTTTTTCCGACCCTTGGTGAATAGAGGCTTCCAAGTGCTTTTGAGTCTAACAAGATCACCCTTAGAATGATTCGGTTTTATTCGTTTAGCGACGTACAATGAGTTGTACAATTACGCGGAAAACCTTATTAAAAATCTCTTTGATTTTTCATTGAAATCTGAAACGTTGGTTACAAATTTTGGAAAGCTTTTGCCCACAAGGTATATAAACTTATAAAAAATCTTGTAAAAATTTATTACTACCGATATTCTCTTGTTATGTGTATTATCATTATCATAACGTACATAGTGTAAATTCAAGTCGCTAGTTATGTCTGTTTGTATGTTTGTCCGATAACTCCTCCTAAACCACTTTTTGGATTTTAATGCAGTTTTCGCTATCTTATAGGTATTTTATATCTATCTTATAAAGATTCAGAAAATGATATTTTAAGTTAGCTAAAAATCATCGTGTCTTGAAGAAGTCGCGCAAAATTACACCATTGCGAAGCATGAACTACTCGTAGTTTAATATAAATTAATAGATGTCGTTATACCTATCCATTATTATTATGATAATTCGATTTTAATGACGCTGTGAATTTATAATTAATTAGTTAATAACCTTAATTATATATAAATGATGTTTAAATACCTAAAATGTATGTGCTATATGTAATCAATTTTCGAACTTAACACTGTTATTAGGGTCATATGCGTGTAGTAATTTGTGTAATAAAGTTTTAGAGCAATTTTTTTTTTATTAGCTATGATAAACGGAATGTTTGAGGTTTATGTCCATATTTTTGAAGATAATAGTATCAAGCCTTATACATATCGAAATATAACTGTGTTTGACCTATAATTAGTTACAGTACCGAATGTCAGGTCAATGCCTACATAATTGTGGCACGATGAGGTTTCCCATCTCACAAATTAGTATAACTGGAATTGCTGTTACGTGTAACGTGTTATTTTGGTTTCATATTTATACCTATTGTTATATGATTAAAATTAAACCTTCGAACTAGAAAAAGTTAAAAGCAGTAAGCTAATAAAAATAGTTTAAATATCACAGTATATAGAAACATTAAATACAATGTAACTTCTTAGATTGAAAACTTATTAATTTACTAGTGGCCGCACGCGACTCCGTTCGCGTGGATGTCGGTTTCCCGTGGGAATGAAAAGTTTTCCCGCGGTAAAAAGTACCCTATGTGTCATTCTGATATACCTATATTACTGTAAAGTTTAATCAAAATCCGTCCAGAAGCTTTTAGGTGAAAGAGTAACAAACATCTAACATCCATACATACTCAAATACTCGCAAACTTTCACGTTTATAATATTAGTAGGATTTTGGTTACAAATTGAAAATGAGTTTAATTTCATATAAATACGAATCTACTCTAATGACAGGAAATCACTAGCCTTTTATTGTATTGATTGTTAGAACTAGTACATTGGAATTTTAAAAAAGGTTTACCAACTTTTTACAATAACTAGTGTTTCAGAAATGAATACAAAATAATATTTTTTTGTGTGGGTTAACTTGCATTTTCCGTGAAAATCTTGAATTTCCCGCTATAAAATTACCTGTTATGACATTCAATTTTCAATTCTTTTAATATTTTACCAAGCTTTAACCAAATCTATTTTCGCTGATTGAGTAACAAATATCTAATTATCGTTTCATACAAGCTTTCACATTTATATTACCTATAAGTAAGGGTGTAATGTGATATTCTACAAAGCATTATTACACAGCTTTTAGTAGATACTGGGCTACTGTATTTATTAACTGTTTGCATGTAACATAAGTATTTGTTTTAAGGACGATTTCAAAATTATTCCCATGAGGCTGAAATCTGACGCACGTTTTATTTCATAGCATTTTAATGAAGTTATTGTTATTACAGAGTATTGTTTCCTTGTAAAAATATTAATTGGCGGAAACTGTGAAGGTAAAAGTTAATAAATCTAATGAAGCGGCTGCTTGTTTGCATCAGGTTGCGAAGTTTTATTTTTAGGTGCAATGCAATGGTCACTACCGTAGGCACTTGAACCTTACTTGTCTTGACAAAATCTAAAATAAAGTTGTTTGTGTAGTTAAGTAGCTTTCGACCCGAAAGGTAGATATGGTAGTTATGCCATTTGTAAGTATTTTTATAGTACCTGTTACGGTAGTGATTTTATTTGGAACGAAATAGTTGGCATCATCTTCATCTACTATAAAGAGTCGGTTAGGGGTCTAAAACCACTAATGTCGTCTATATAAACTTTTCAAAAAAATCATTGTTTTGTTATCTTAAGTAATACTCACCCATAATTCTTAATGATTGTAAGTGTCTGAAGCAAAACATAATATATCTGAAAGGAAAGTATTATTCCGCTTTTATTAAAAAACCGTTACCCGTCGCTTGATATAAGAAACCCCAAGTTAAGAGAAAATGAAGAAGCTAAAGAAGCTTAATACCGTAAGCCAATAAAATATGCCTCGAAAAGATGGATTCTCTCCTCAAAAAGACAACTTTTCTCCAGAAACCACTCAATATTCACGATTTCTAAAGCAATTCATTGCCCTTTGACACGAAAGGGTGCCTTTTCCATCGAAAAATAATCGAATACTTTTGCGACATGGTCTCCGACGGGACGGTATTATGAAAAATAAGTAAAAGATATTTCCATATTTATATTCTGAAAGACTTTATTCTTTCACTCGCTTGAGCCACAATTATTGTCACAGAAGTCTTCATTTAAATAAGGTGTAAGTGTATTTGCTAGTGAAAAAATTAAGGGGATCACTAGTAGGTCAGATTGTTTTGTAAAGTTACATGTTATGTCAACCTGAAACCAGACTATACGTTTATTGAAAAAATAAACCTAAACTTTAATTGATAGCCACAAAATATTTTTATTCAATATCGATCAATATTGTCTAAGTATGTCTTTTATTTCCATAATTAGGTATTAAAAACGTGTTGATGATGAATTTGTTTAAAACAGTTCGATTTTCGTAAATAAAGAAAATCAATTTTTCAAAACTCTTTTCTTAAGGTAGATCCCCTTCGTGTGGCACCGCTGTAGATCACCCTATGAACCTATGTAGTTATGTCATTTTACGTGTCTTGCATGCAATATATTAGGTACATTATGTAAACTTTAGCAGCAAATGTGCATTATGAGGCTTAATTATTGATATTAGAAAACGGGTAAACCGGAAATAAACATATGAGAACTTCGTTGTTGATAAAGTAAGGAATTTTCCCATTCTATTTCTTTATTTCCATTATGCTGCAAAGCATAACAATACAATTTTACGTTAGTAATATATTTTTTATTATACCATAAAAAGATATTTATTCTAAAAAATATATTAATGGCACATAAAATATCTAGTTACTAAAATGTAGGCTCTTGAAAAGATTGGATAGTGCTAAACTTTCTCTGTATGATATTGCCAAACAGCGTAGCGATCGTCAGTGCTACCGATAGTATTAAACCCGCCTCACCTTTCTGAGAGCTCTTTATCCGAACTTATTAAAGGCGAGTTGGGGGCTATTCTGATCACGTAGACAATTATTCGAGTAAAGTGCGCGCCTGAATCACTAACCTTTGCGAACGTCTAACTTTTACAATAAATCCATGGCGCCTCCGACACTTAATCAGTCTGCCGATAAAAGGTTTAATCACGAAGGCAACCGGTCTTACTCCAATCTAACTCCTCGATGTAAGGGACAAAATAATAGATTTGGAGATCTGAGTCAATTGAAAGTTACCGAACCTTTCAATAACGTTATATTAGATACTTACTGTACAATTTAAAAGTGTTAGGCAGTCACTAAATGAACGATTCAGTGTGATCCTAATTGCCTGTGTTTTGCGGGATTCTTGCGTTGATTTTGTAATTGGAGTGTTACATTATTCATTATGGATGAATAATGTAACCTTAGCACAAACTCAAAATGTGCGCGAAATATTATAATTCGGATACGACTTTAATTTTCGTTGGTTTATTTATACCTGAACATAAATATGTAGCAATATTTCTTAGTGCAACAGTGCTATTTACTCTCCGATTCAATAATGTTGCAAGCCGGGAGAGGTAACAAATGGTCGGTCTGAAGCTAATTCACTCCAGTGGCCGATTTCTAGCCGTTAATTTCACTTAGAGGGATCATTTGTTCTTACCTCTTGATT
Organism: Emmelina monodactyla; assembly: GCA_916618145.1. Classification (NCBI taxonomy): domain Eukaryota; kingdom Metazoa; phylum Arthropoda; class Insecta; order Lepidoptera; family Pterophoridae; genus Emmelina; species Emmelina monodactyla. The sequence continues at coordinate 4,993,507 of OU745300.1, forward strand.
TTATTAAGCTTTATCTTGGTTGGAAACATTTGAAGTTGTTTATTGAAAATGTTGTGCTTAGTTTTGTTGAATTAGGCCCGGGTTGTTTTCCACGAAATAAACATTATGTTTTTTGTTATTTAATGTATTTACTTATTTGATGAATTTATTTATCAAGTCTTTCTTATAATGTTAGCTAATACAACAACATGTTTAAGTGGAGCAATAAATAAAAACTAATTAAGTTTGTCTACTAAATAAAACAATGTTTTTTGTGTTTTTTTATGGTCCGATCGACGCCCTAGAATTCACTTATAATATAATTACTTATGTTTATAACTTTTCACGCCCTTCCAAAACTTTTCTTTAATTCATGTACAATGGGAGTGGTTTTGACATAGATATGACAGTTAAGACAGGCGGGACGCTTCGCTATCTCGGCTCAATCTTTCCTTTTCTTACTCTTAGCGCTTCTTCGAAAAGGTATTCATAAGCTATTAATAACACTTTTATTAACGCTATTTGAGAAACTTCAAACAAAAACATATAATTTTATTAAATTAGCGAACGCGAGTTTATGAATTTAACTGGAAATGTGTATCTAGATGATGTAGGCACTGTTTAGCCTTGAAGGTAGTCATTAATTAAATAACGGGGTCGTTTTATAAATAAAATATCAAGAAAAAGTGTTTCCATCTACAAAACTATTAAAGTAATAAAAACATATGTGTTTTACAATGATCCAAGTAACAGACAGGTAGTATACGAATAGGTTATTTCAATGATATATGTACGATGTTTATATGTGTTTTTTTCAAACTCGTTTTATATTATGCTACGTTGCTACGAGAATAAATTTCCTAGCACATGTTTAGTAGGCTAATAAAACGCAGCCTTTTTAGTTAATGTGCTGCCAAAATAAAAGTCGAGTGCTTTAACTGTTATTGCATAAGTCATAAGGACCAGTGGCCACGTTCTGTAAGTCTGACACCGATCTCGATCCCCTTCAAACTCCCTTTGTAGAGAACTTTTCCGTGACATTTTCGACAACACCTTTCATCGAAAGCGATTGCTATTGCGACTACAATTGAATGAACGAAATTCACTTTTTGAAGGATTTCAACTGCTTTGAAAGATATACGACTTGTCAAATCAAACAAGGCACTTACAAATAACAACAATTGAAATGAAAGTAGCAGATTATTTACCGCTATTTTTTGGTGTTTTTCTCTCATTTAGGTAGGTATCTACTTAAAAAAGCTTTAAAACATTGCGCATTTGAAAATTTGAGTTTTTAATGTCTAACTTAACTTGTAAGCGTGCATACTGCGTAGTGGATCAATGGTGCATAGAAGCGGAATCACACATTAAACCTAGCTCTATGCATTGTTTAGTCACAGAAATAGAAGCAAACTCGAGTCGGTTTTGGTAGGTAGGTATAAAAGTAAAATTTAAATACCTTGCTAGCAATAATTCTAATTTATTGGTACCTACTGACCACTCCAGTCCAATTCCAATCATTTCAAGATTTCTAAATAATGTTTATGCCTAAATGAACCTATTTGAAATGTACATTTGCACAGTACTTACCAAACAAAGTTTCATGCCATGCTTGATCTCAAAAAAGCCAAAATGTCTCAGATAAAAGGTAAATGTGAAGAAACACACATTGTAGATGCATGCATACTCAAGTAGGTTCTCAACTATCCATTTTGGTTCTATAAAATACCTATTTCACTCTAAAATCAAACAGCCGTCTACTCTTTAGTAGGTAATACAACAGAAACTACAATTGTCAATTTTATTAAATGTAATATTCATCGTTTTGTTATATAAATAATGGTTATATAAATTAGTAGGTAACTCCTTGTTTCTGAATCCACTATTTTAAGTAATATTTAGATATTGCTACAATATAAATTGAAAAGCTAAGAGGTCATGCCACTATTTTTTTTTTTATGTAGGTAAATAGGTACCTACATATTATTTAGTTAACAAACCTTGATTATTTTGATATCTTTACAAATTAAGTTTCATATGATGTAACACTTTAAAAATAAATAAATAATACAAGCCCCAGTTGTGGTTCTTTCATAACCATCTTTTTTGTTAACAAAGTTTTAGTTAATTAGTAATGAAGGGAAGGCAATATTTGTTGACACCCATGATTCTGTTTGTTTCAAAATCTTCTTTAATTGTTCGATGTCTAAGTTCTCCATTAGCAGCATGTTGGCACAGTTGATACAACACTTTTGATTCGTACTGAAATCAATAATTTTAAATTACAGATATGCCTTGAATTCAACAATTTATTATATAAATTTGATGAATGAATGTTTCTTCATTTGAACAACTTACTAAATATTTGTAAATAATGGCAAATCTTAAGTCATAAATCTAGGAACATAACCTTCATACGTTAGTTACCTACCTAAAATATAGAACTATAACTTACAGAGAGGCTTAATCACAAACAATATTGATGATAAAACATTACGTTTTCTCTATGTAAGAGTATTTCCAACGTTCATACAACATTAAATAAGTTATTGAGTTTATTTTAAGGTTAGTTAGCCTAGCAAAGTAAAGTAAACAAACAAAACAATAACATTGGTAGTGAGTGACATACGTACCTTTTTTTTTGGTTTATTTATGAGGCAAAGGTTCTTTCAACCATGCGCAGCCTAGTTTAAAAAAACCGTAGCTTTTCTTTTTAAAAGAATTTCTTAATTCAATAATTTATTTTGTATTAAATTTTATATTTTTAAAACATATTTTTTATTTGCTCTAAATTACAGACTTTGAATGTTGGATAAAAAAGTCATGAAAACGGAGAGTAAATTGGTGATACAAAGTGCAATTCTAAGTTAAAATTAGAGCAATTTACGTAGGTATTTATGTTATTTGTATTTTCATTAATTCACAAAACAAATTTACTAGCGATAAATACAAATAAAAACAGTAAAAATTTACTCAAAAAAACTTACTTAAAAGTAGTAAGAATAATATTATTTATAATAATATCCACGGCATTTTTTATTTGCTTCATGAAAACACAAGTTTATTTGCATTGCTAGTAACAAAAATTGGAAAACTTATCTGACGTCAATGTCAATCAATTGTCATGTCAATGTCAAGTATCAGCGCAACCGCAACGTTTTATTTATTTGCTTTCAAATCAATTTATAATATCAATAATTTACATATTTTTATAAATAAAGTTGCGCAACATATAAGAGAAACACAGTCCTTATGTACCCGAGGTTCCCAAACGATACAAACAAGTAATAAACTTCATGTGTCTCGAGAAAAGTTTTGTTGTTATTAAAGGTACTTGTTTTCGTTATTTATCTTCTTCACTGCATAGTATAAAACAAAGTCACTTGCCGCCGTCTGCGTGTCTGTAAGCTTAGATCTTAAAATTACACAACAGATTTTGATGGGTTTTATTAATAGATAGAGAGATTCAAGGGGAAGATTTTATGTATAGGGAAAGGCGTTTTACTCCAAATGTGAAGCTTACTGAGCCGCTGGCAAAAGCTATATAATATTATTATTATTGCAAAATATAATACAGCAAAAAACTTAGCCACAGCAACATGTGGCTGGTTAATATGTATATAATTATTTTATCATGATAGTGGAGAATTCTTTGCATTTTGATTGTGGTGCTACCAGCCTATCTTTTTTTAAGTAATAATAATTAGTTTGATAGTATAATTAATATTACTTGTATGTTTCAGACGCACATTCTACAGAGAAGTAAAAGATATCATCGAAGATCATACCATATGTTAAGTGAAAGGGTAGCGGCAGTCAAAGGTGTTAATTGAATTGCAAAAAAGAATTGTTAGTTTGAAAGGATGTAAATAACTACTTATTTTCTTAGCTGTCTTCAAATTATTTGCTTCCCTGTCATGTAAAATAAAAGAGATGCATCATTTTGACTATTTTTTCACAAAAATGTGAATTTGAAATTAATATAAGCTTCTTAATGAATTTTATGAGTATTTTATTTCTAATAATGTTCCTTTTTTGTGTTTTATATGACTTTGAATATATATTAACTCATTTCACCTTCCTCGATCAGTGAAAAATATAATAAATAGGAAGTGCCTATTTTGAAGTAGCAAAGAAATATTTATTATTAAAAAGAAGACTTACACAATTAGGTACTATTAATAATTTGTTACATGAGTTTAATTTCAAATATAGTATAGTTCTATTTAAATATCCAATTTTTATTAAATATTTAAATTGCAGAAATAATGGTTTGTGTTTCGTTGCATTTCAACTTTCCTAGGGCTTCAGTCCTTGTTTTTTAAATTACATTGACCTCACCATATCCTAATACTTCCTACTCATCATATAAACAAATACTATATAGAATTACTAGAGTGCGCTGTATGCTGAAGATATAGTTACCTAACTACACTAATTACCATGACTTAAGTCTCGTTGGTTATTGCAAACATTATAAACCACATAAGTATTAAGTAGCCGAATATAAGTTGCTAGTGGTTGTGCCGTGCTTGCAAGAAAGGTATAAAATTCTAGGTAAGTACCATCTTTACAAACCCAAATGAAATAAATATATGAATTTCATAGGATTTCATTAACTTGAATAAGTAAATAAGTAGGTTATTCGTAGGTTCATAGAATAAGTAATTTCCTACAAAATTTTCACTTCTTTACAAAGTATCTTTATGCGATACCTACCTTTACCTTTTATTTATTGCTCTTATACTAAATACTTTCCTACCTATATCTTTAACAACACTATTTTTTTTTATCAAAAGCGCCATATTTAAAAATTTGTTCATAAGTTACTGCATTGGTATCATACTTATTTGAAAGAGGGACCTCCAAAGTGAAATCTTTCATTTGACAAGTCGCAATCACAAACACCTTTCAAAATTGATAAATATCGTTCAAAAAGTTCATTTGGCTCATTCAAGATTGAGTCTCAAAATCAACACCTTTCGATGAAGGATGTTGTCGGAAAGTAAGGTTTGAAGGGTATCGCAATATCTCATAAGTGTCAATTGCGTTTTGAAGTCCGAAAAGATCTTATTTTTTTAATTTAAATTAAAGCAAAAATGAGTTTAATAATAAGTTAATGACATCAAAGATTAAAGTTTGATACTAAAAATTAATCCTACATTGTTTTAATAATAAATAAAAAATAAAGAAATATTTTTTTTCGTGAATAATTAAACGCAGCAACATCATTCAGCAATATCATTCAAAATTGAAAGCGATTGCGACTCGAAAACCGATTTCGTTCAAGAGTCGCGATACCGATCCCTTTCAAAGGTATTGATATTCGAGTTAGAGAACAGCCCTGCAGTTAATTAACTATTAGCAAACTAGTTCTATGTACACAAAGCTTTATAGTAGTGTGCATTCCGTCTTTAGGGTTAAGTGCACCGTAGACAGGCAGCAATGCAATTATTGTTGCAGGCAAATGTCGATGCATTTACATATTCCATCTCGCTTATTCACTTGCTAACATAACTAGCGCTATCTTACTCGAGGCGCCCGAGAGTTAGTGGCCTAGATAATTTACTTTGAAATTCAGTTATAGCAAGTATATTCAAGAAATTTGAGCTACTACATTTACAAACGTTAGTTTAAGAGGTTTTTAATTACTTTGAAACTAAAATTGCGTGACTACATTTAAAACTGTTAATCAGCTGATTTAAGTTGAAAGCTGAAATGAAATATACGTTTTTATTAAAATACAGTGCAATTAACACTTTTTTTTATAGGATGTGGATGTAGATTTTATTTAAAATAGTAGTCAGTAAAAAGAGATCAATTCTAGAGATTTTTCGGAGAATTAATTTATACCCAACAATACATATATTTTTAAGCTTTAGCTAGAAAAAAAAAGTTCATGATAAATTAAAAAGGTTTTCTTCGGTGTCCTAAATTAATTAATAATTATAAAGTATCAGTAAATTGAACATTACTTCTATTTAAATCTTGTGTGAGCTACAATACCTACAAAGAAGAAGAAACATATTCTGTCTAGCGATTATTATATTTTTTTTATAATAAACGCTAGACAGAATATGTTTCTTTATTAAAAACCTTACTTAACTTTTGAAAATGAACCATCTAATAACCCACTATCATACAAATAAATAGCTAACAATTATTTGTTTGGCTTGTTCATATTTGATATTGAAAAACAAATGGTATAAAGTTGAATTGAAAGACAAATAAATACGCAACTACGCTCGTTTTTTCACTTACAAAGCGTTTTCTCAAAACAAGACTATCTGAAGTGGGAATAAACCACAGATATAAAAACTAAGGCTTTTTAAGCTATTGCATAGCTTCTATCGTGGGCCTTGAGCGTGGAGACCGAATCCAGAAATTCCGTAACGAAAATAACCTAACACCCCCACAACAGAAAAGAAAAAAAATGGTTTCTTATCGGTCACCACGCTCAAAAAGTTGAATTAATATCAAAAAAAAAACAAAGGAAAAAGGAAAAAAATACTGCATCAATAAAATAAATAAATAATTACATAAGTTGTTAAAAAATGCTTGCAATAGCTTTACCGCGGCAGTCTCCGAGTGTCACACGTCTTTTTTTTTTTATAAGTAAGTAGTATGCTTTAATTGACACTTTATGCTAAATATTTTTATTTGCTGTCACTTTATCGTGAAGCCAAAACTACTTATCTGTCGTATGGAATTTAACTTGACCATATAAAAACAGCCCTTAGTGAAGTTATTACCGCTTGCGATAAAAAAATCCTTTGCTTTATATGCCTTGATGAAGTACTCATCAACCTATCAATTTACCTATTGTTTGGTTAAGTTCTATATATTAACTTAAGTTGTTCTATTTTATATTATTATAATCTGATTTGGACATTCCTTTGTAAATACCCTATAAATACATAACTTGTTATCTGCTTTGAATTCCATGCTTATTAGAGTTGGAACAAACTTTGTGAATATCTTTTAAAGTAGCTACGGCACGAATGGCTGGTCAAAGGTCTTTGGTTGAAGCTACTTTTCCTCTCGATTGCCGCGGCCGCTTCCGCCGGAATTTCACTGGTAATCCGAATGCTCTAGATATATTTTTCTTTTTCTATTCGACCAGCATTGAGATTAAATTTAGAGTTTCTATGCGTTCGCTAAAAATTGCAGCCGAAAAGTTTTTTTAATTAGGTGTTCCATTTACCCGTGTTTTGTTTTTCGTTTCTGCTTCATGTTTGTTTCGGTGTCAAAAGAAACAGTCGGAAATGTTTTGCATGGATTTATAACTCCGCAATGAAATATGGACACGCTTTTATTGTTTCAAAATGTATCCAAATAAACATTTGAGTGGGAAGTGTTTTCTTCCTTGTTATCTTTAAATGTTAGAAATATAAGCGAAAGGTTTGGTAAACTCATTAATAGTGAACGCCTGGAAATAAACATTTCATAAATAAATCAGCATGTCCTTATTTTTGGAACGAAAATGTAATTTTAAATACATTTGTGTTCAAACCAAACCAGGTTAATATAATGTATCACAAATTTTCAGGCGCTACTAAATCTTTGTTTAAACTTGTGTGTTTTCTGTTGGTATATACCTCTAGTTAGCGAATAAAGCCTAGTTTGGTGTTAACCGTGTCAGTACAAGCTCCTCCCGCAATTAATAACAGCAGTGAGTTCTAATATTGGTGCGCGGGCTCAAATCCAGGATTGAGATGTTGACAGATTTGATGGCAAGGCGCTGGCTCGTGTGAATTCCAATCTGACGGCGAACGTGGGTCGGAGGGCGGCTCCGTACCGGACATATTGTTAAATTAAAACGATATTTGGAGTAGTTGAAGACAATTGCAGGTAGAAGTTAAATGGGTAACTTAACGAATGGGGAATTAATGGGTAGAGTAAGTTGTAGATTTATGTTTCAGCTCTGCTTGCAATACCAATGTAAATAGGTATCTTAGTTATAAAGTAATAAAGTGTTTTATACTTGTTTATATTTTAATCCAATGGCCTGAATTTGTCTATGTATGTAGACTGACATCAAGTTGACAATTATGTTGACTCAACCTTACAAATCTTCTTCTTTCAAAACACATCCTGAAGTTTGGTGTTGTTTTTTGTTTTCTTCGCCGGAGATACCATACGAGGTGGCTGATGGTAACCGGCGCCCCCCGCCCCCGGCGCCCCCTCCCGCCCCCCGGCCGCCCCCGCTGCTGGCTATGTCGGTTCATTATGCAGCCCACACCGAGCGCCAATCACACCACGCCGCCGTATTGCTGTCTAAATACAGATATCTAAAACGTTTCAAAGACATTTTTGGTACACATTCGGGTTGAATTGGATACCTTATACGAGCGAAGGGCATGTAACTAGGTATATATGTTACGTGGAAATGACACAAGGCACACAAAACGTTTGCAGAATCTAACCAGAAAAGGAAACGGAAATTCCTGTTTTCTTTTTTGCTTTTAAATCATTACTTAAGAAAATTAATACAAATTTTTACATATACAATCGCACATCACGCTGTGTACATGTTAGGCATTTTAATATAGATCTTGTACCCACGAGTTTTTAATTTTAATTTGACGAAAGGTTTTTATGATTTATAATTGATTACCTATGATGTACTTGGTTCGTGTTAGAGTAATAATCCTTATCACATTTTAAATATGCATTAAAAACTTTACTGCCTTGCAATACGATCTCATCGATGTTTAAGTTATATGAAGTTAAATCTTCGTAGGGAAGTATTAAATATTTTTCTTTTAGGTTGTCTCTACGGGACCATTAAGAATTCAAAGAGTGTCGTTTCGGTTTTTCCGCATATAAAGTAGAATGACGAAGCTAATTACAGTATTTTACGGTACAGTTCGTTCATTTTTTCAAGAGGGATTACTGTTACATGTTGAATAAGATATTTATTTTTAACAATGATTTTGATATAAGAAATAGGCATATCGAACGTGCTTGGCCGTTACTTTCACGGCGATTCAATAATGGGAAAGTTACCATACAATCCACAACAATGATTTAGAAAGAGAGGAAAAAGAATAGTAAAGTAGCAACTGTCTCGCTCACACTCGCTCAAACCACAGTGACGATGACCCAGTCAGCCGTATTTTTAGGGTTGCATGTAATATGGTTACTGACTGGTTGGTTATAATATATCACTGCTTAAATCCTAAATCTCTTAAAACTTTAGGAAAGATTAAAAATGGGGAAACTTCGCATTACACACGACTTTAATTTATTTTCAAGTAGTTCTACACTTTGAGTATAAAAATGAGTTGTAGGTGTTTGCAAACGTCTAATAGTTGTAATTTAAGACAAGGATAAAGTTGCAAAAATGAATAAACCGTCAGGTTCTGTCATTTCTTTTAGAACAAACAAATTCTAACACTTGAAAGCCTTCAACGAAGCGTAGGCTGAAACTAAGTAAGTTATAACTCTGACGAATGAAATTATCTTCCTCAAATATTTTCGTTATCAATATCTTTTAATTTAAAATAACACATTTGTTCTTCATTTCTTTCCATGTCTCATCACATAATAAACGGAACTCTTCTGTTGCTGTGCATTAAGCTTGTCCCGTATTATTTTTATGATCCAAAAGAGGCACACATAATGAATCTAAATGCACCGAGCTTTAGCCTTTAGTATGAGCAGTGCCGTATCTGATAAGTTATTTCCGCTGCTAGGAGACGCTCCGGCGGATATTACATTATATAGCAGCTTCAACTTGTTTTATTGTATCACGTTTTATTTCTTTGCTTGACTGAATACTAACGATTCAATTCAAGGTTCTCTTAAAACTTTGATGCATATTAAAATACATTTTACGTATTTTAATATGCTCCGTAACAACTTTCGATGGAATAAATTTTACAAAAGGCAACAAAATCAATCGATGAAAGTGTCTCTCCCAGAATTTGGTTCGTATATAAAATGTTTTATCAAAAAAGGTAAAAAGAAGTGTTTCTAAAAGCGATGGTTAGCGACCGAATTGTACCGTCTACGAGATGCCATTCACAAAGACACAGATTCCCTTTTAAAAAGATTTTATCTTGAGAATTATCTTCGGCTCGATACCGGCCAGGTACAATTTACTCAACCCGCTATATTTTAAATTAAAATGGGCACTTAAATTTATGGGCGCCACTTTAATTGATTGTTGATAAGATATGAGCTCCGATTTTTAAGTAGGGTTGGTAGGTATTTAAGTTAAGCTGAATAATTTCTTCGTAGGTGATATAAATTGATAAGGTATTCGGTCCGATGATAGTACTATGTACTTACAGTAACGAACTTAAATTAAAATGAGGGGTTGGTATGATATGTTTAGTCTGTACGTAGTATTTAATAGGTAGAGCAAACAAGTTAAAATGAATTTACGAAAGCCTTTTTTTCTGCTTATTTTTGTAAATGTTGTATACATCCAACTGTATTTCTATAAACCAATACGGTTAAAGATTCATTAATCTAGTCAGCTTTACAATAATAAACAAAAACAAAAACTCCGTAAGCAAGAGTAATTTAAAACCTATCGTTGTACGTTCCTTAGTTTGAATGGAGCGCTGCCACAAAATGAAATAAAAGTGGTCAGCCAAGGGACAACTGGTGCCACGAGTGAGGCGGGTAGAGGTAGGCAATTTACACAGAGCCTGAATGTGTGCGGGATATCCTGCCGGGGGGCTCCCGTACAGCCTCTATTACTTCACTTATTTTTTAATGGAATTTAAACTGCTAACGGTTTTAATGTACTCCTATAGAAGCGGTGCCAAGGTGCACAGACTAAAAAATTCACTATTTTTCTATATGCATACGACGCAATGGCTTAATACACTGCTGCAATAATATATATTTGACTATGTAATAATCATTCGGATGACAACCAAACACATTATTTTATTTAACAATCTAAACTATTGAATTGGAAGCGACCGTTGGCAGTAATCGTGTTTATTGATGTGTGAGTCTGATCGAGTTCAAAGCTACGTTTGTGTGGACGCTGGTACCTGTGTATGGGTCATGTTGGGTCCTTACTTGGTACCAAATGGACCTGTTCCTTTAAAACCCTTTGTTGTTCAGTACGTCTCCGCATCGTATGCAAATAGCAGTCTGTAAAACAGCCCACATAAGCTGACTCATATGAATCATTTAAATTGAATAGCGTTAAATTCCTTTGTAGGAATATATGCGACGCGATTACTCATAGAAATTCAAATCGTCATCGTAGAAACATGTGGTTGGTCGTTTCGTTGCACAATTATTATACAACATTTCTAGTTAGGAAAGTTTCATCATTATACGTACGGGTTAGGATTCCATATTTTGAGAAACAACTTAAAGGTCTAGTCTCGATCCCCGGTAAAACGAGCTATCAAATTGAACAGTTTAAAATATACTTGCAACCGGATAGGCTAGCTAACTGTATAGATCTAGGTGAATAATTATACATATTGGATTATGTGCAAAGATACGAGATATTGCCTTTTTACACTGTTTCCAACTACAGTTCGTCTCTGTGGTATATAAACTTATATACACTGCAGACAAATTGTGATCAGCCCACGCACAAATACTAGACTCCCCGCAAAGTCCAATAGAATATATCATCGGTTATCATATTAGTAGGTAAATTTGCCATCTCGATCATTTTCTTACCTGTCGATAGAGAACTGTCAAGAATTCAAGATGAAGGTAATTTAAAGACGGCAGCGACGTGATGACGGTCTCTGATTACCTCTAATCACTTGATTAGCCCTCGACACTCGAGTCACTAATGCCACATATCACACAGATTATCCGATCGACCCCAAGGGTTTACCTGTAAATCCACGTTTGCCTGTAATTTCTGTAAAGGCAAGAAGGTAAGAGCTTAAAATGTTTCAAACGTGGCTGCTGCTGGTTTCGATAAATGGCAGAGAGGTGTTGAATGCTCGAATATGTTCAAATAAAAAAAAACTATGTAACAGTAAGAAACGATCATAATAAAACACAAGCGACCTAAATCATAGAGCATTATTCCGTTCCAATAACATCTCTGTCTAACGGGGTGTCACATTTCAAGTAATTCAAATTGTCGGTAATCGTGAAGGTCAGATAAGCTACATTGTTTGAGAAGGTGGCAAATAGAACAGCAGACTTGTAGCGACATGTTACGTCCTGTTTTATCAGTTAGGTATATGGAGGTTCAAACAAAGGTGACTACGGCTTTGATGTCAAGCGAGTGACTCACTCTGTGTTGGGACCGTTTTACATTTCTATCATTGGCTCGGTTCTACGAATAGTTAGGCCACTTGTGCTAATTGTTTTTTTCTGTAAGAAACCTCCTGAACGCAAAATTTCTTCAAACACAATGACCAAAGAGTCGGAAATATTTAATTTCAAAACACGTATACATTGATAACTTTACTTCCTACAAACATCACCTGAGAATAACATCGACCGCTGTGTGACACGAATATGATCTTTAAAGTCTAAGGTCTAAGGATTCAAATGTGTTATTCTTGGAGAATTGCTTGAAAGGTCTCGTTGAGTCTCAATATCATTTACGCTGTGAAACTTGCGCTGCAGGCCAATTTACAGAATCCAGGCCCTCGTGTAAACTAGCTGACTCAGACGTTATTATGAATTCAATTTGATTGGCTTAGCTGCGATGGAAGCTATTGAGAATTTCCAAAGCTGGAATTACTCTAAATCACGTTGCTCTATACCGATCTAATCTTAAACTGATGAGCTGTAGGCATCACTTTAAATGTAGGTAACAGTATATACTTAGTGCTCATTAGCTTGAGGAATACAACTATGTGTCATACTTAGCCGTGCAAAATTTAATTAAAATGGATCTAGTTTTAGGTGCACATTTAAATGTAATTCAAAAACGACTATGCAAATTAGTAAAACGTTAATAGGCTCCAAACATAACCTTGAAGTGAAATATTTGTGTGCACCACAAACATTATTCAACGGGATACTTAAGCGAGCACGGTTACATAGTTCTGTAAATTTACGCAGTTTTCGTACTCGGTTGAAAATTCGCCACGTAACTATCTGACTAGTCTGGTGTGAAATACACTCCTAAGCTGGCTTTAGGTACTAAATTCGGTAAAATGTGCAGAATTTAAAGTTACTGTGACTAAAAATTGTAATCTAAACGTGGCTTTAAGTAATCTTATCAAGGAACAGGTCTTGTTTCCGGTAAATGCCTTTGGGTCTGCGTCGACATCGTCTGCTTTGATTAGATACGCAGAGCGCTCGTAAGTTGCTATCTGCCTACTTTGTTTTTACTTCTATTTGCAAATGCAAAACATTGTGTCATGAACTTATAATGTCAATATCGATGTAAGTAGTTTATCAAACTTATATGAAACTATTATTTTGTACTACTAGTTGCAACCTTCTAAATCAGATAATCCATCCATCGATTGATTTATAACGATTAATTGGATTAAACGGGCGAACTCTGGGAATCAGAGCTCATTAGTGCAGCTCTCGATTCTATGAATTTTATTTATAGCAGCCTTTTACGTATACTGAAAAGTTAATCCCTTTTAAAATGTAACATAGCCAGCAGATTGTGTATAATACGTGAGCCCTCAGAAACCGCCCCTGCACAGGTGGCTCCACAGGCCTCGATTTGTTTGATCTCCACACGTTTCTGCGCAAATATTACCTTAACTCTCCACCACCTGCGGTTTCGTCTGCACGGGATTGATATATTTAGCGCTTTATTTATTTATTTATTTATTTATTTACAGTTTTTGCACATACAAAATACATAATAAAAATGGTAATAGCAAAATTTTTGTACAAAGGTACAGCTTATTTCAGGATGAAATTTCTTCCAGCTGACCGATGACTGGAGAGTTGGATGCAGAAAGCAATTCATTGTGCAAGTAAAATATAATAAGAAATAATATTTGAGTATTTATTGTTAACAAAAAGAAAAATACATAAAATAAATACAAGTATATATAATACATACAAAATATAATATATACATATATAAATATAATATGACAACAATAATTCTAACTGAGTGAAAAATAGTACTCCTTAACTCGTCTTTTGAAGAGGGATATAGTTCTGGACTCGCGAATTTCATATGGAAGCTGATTCCATAGCCTGACTGCATGAACCGTGAACGAGTATGAGTAGAAGTCTGTTTTATGCGAGGGTGTCAGCAGTAAGGTACGGAGATTGGGCCTGCAAGGTTCATCCAGAGAGTGAGCCAAAGAGAATCGTTGGGATAGGTAGGAAGGGGAACATGGATTATTAAGGACATTGAACAGAAGGCAAAGGATACGCAAGTTTCTACGAAACCTAATAGGGAGCCAGCCGAGTTTCTTTCTAAATTCAGATACCTGATCGTACTTTCGTAGTCCGAAGATAAAACGTATGCTGAGATTAAGAATACGTTCTAACTTATTCAGTAACTCTTCAGTTATATCTGAGTAAACAGAATCTCCGTAGTCTATTATAGGATGGATAAGACTTTGGGCCAGACAAACTTTAGTTTGAAAGGGCAGATAACCCTGGAGACACCTTAACGCGTGAAAGGAATGGTGTACCTTGCGACTCACCTCGTTCACATGCGCACACCAAGAGAGGTTTGACTGTAGCATGACGCCTAGATTATCTACCTTGTCAGTTATAGTGATAGGAACCCCGTCAATGGATAAAATAGGTAAGGAACATAAGTCTAGACTGTCACAGAAGTATTTGTTACCTACCACTATAGCTTTGGACTTGTGAGGGTTAATTCGAACGCCGAAGGACTTTGTCCAATCGCTTATATTAGACATATCAGAATTTAACATGGTGAACGCAGAAGAGGCATCTGAGGCTGGGAAATGGCGGTAAAGCTGCAAGTCATCAGCATACAAGTGAAAATTAGAAGAGATAGTTTTTGTAATGCAGTTAATAAATAGAGAAAACAGTAAAGGTGACAGAACTCCACCCTGAGGCACGCCCGCAACAACATCACACCAGTCCGAGTGAACCTCGTCAAAGCTGATACGCTGCGAACGGCCATGAAGGTAAGAGTTGAACCACCCTAAAGAAGAAGAAGAAATATTTAAAGATTGAAGAACTCCCAGAAGAACATCGAAATCGATTGAGTTAAATGCATTTGTAAAGTCAAGGAGAACCAGTAATGTAAGATTTTTATTCTCCATTGCCCAACGAATGTCATCCGTCACGTTGATCAGAGCAGTAACCGTGCTATGACCTGGGCGGAACCCAGACTGCTTGGAACTTATAATGTCATTGCCGTACACAAAAGTAGCCAATTGTTTGTGTGCAATATGCTCCAGGACTTTGGAAAGGAAAGGAAGGATGGAAATGGGCCGAAAGTCAGTGAAAGTGGTAGGATTGTGTGTTTTAGGTAGAGGAATAATATAAGCATTTTTCCAGGAAGATGGAAAATTACCATTGGTCAAGGAATAGTTCATGATGTGTGTGATAATTGGAAGCAGTGAGGGAAGGACAAGGGTTATCATTTTGGAGCATAAATTATCACTACCCACAGCTTCGGAGGATATCGATAAAATACCTTTCCTAACTTCCTCTTCCGTTACAGTGTTAAAAGAAAAAGAAGGCTGAGTAACTGGAAGACCGGAAAGGTAACTTAGGGTGCTAGCTTTAGTGTTACTGGTGAGAGTGACAGGCGGTTGGCAGAAATGATGGTTCAGTGCATTGAAATCGAAGTCCTTAATGGCAGTTACTGGAGTTTTGCCGATTCCGACAGACCTTAAAAATCTCCATACATCTGCGGATTTACGATTTACTAGGCTGTCGTGGAAATGGCGCCTCTTCGCGTCTCGACACATTCGGTTACAGCGGTTCCTTAGTAGCTTAAATTTTGTCATATTTGCCTCAGATGGAGTCCTTTTAAGCCTTCTTTTAACCCTATCCCTGCTTGCCATAAGGTCTTTAATAGACTGAGTCAACCATGGTGCAGGTTGATGTTTTATTTTTACTTGTTTCAGTGGAGCATGGCGATCATAAAGATTAAGAATTAATGAATTAAAACGATCAACCTTTTCATCTATGTTTTGGAGATATACTATCTGTGACCAGTCTACACTATTAGCATCACTTTCCAAGGCGTCAGGATCAATATTTTTGTAGTTACGTAATATACGTGATTGGGGTTTTAATCTAGGAGTCCGAATTTTGTAGGAAAGGATAATTAGGTCGTGATAGGAAAAGGATGCGGTAAATTGACCGTGCGCAGCGACTCGACTGGTTGATGAGACAATCATCAGGTCCAGTAAAGAAGGCACACAATCAGGAAAATGATGGGTGGTGGAAAGGGGAAGGATTTCGAGGTTGAACGAGTTAACAAGGGAAGTTAATTTATGAGAACGAGTATCGTTTTTAATCAAACATGTGTTGAAGTCGCCCAATAGTAACACATCATCATAAGAAGCGCGAAAATTATCAAGAAGAGATTCTAGATTTGGAAAATAATCGATATTACGGTTCGGTGAATAAAAACATATCAAAAGTACTTTTTTATGAAGAACCGTAATTTCAATGGCAAGGTATTCAGCGGACTCAGAGTAGTGGGCGGGAGACGCACAGACAAGTTTGTAAGGTATATCGCTGCGCAAGTAAATTGCGACTCCCCCACAACCTTTGCCGATTCGATCATTCCTAATTAAAACAAAACCTGGCAGTGAAAATTGCGTGGAAGGAAGGGTGGGTTTCAGAAAGGATTCTGAAATGAATATTGCATCGATATTAGATGTACTGAAGGTGGCGAGGAGGTCAGAGTAATGTTTGGGAACACTTTGTACATTAATATGCGCAACATTCAGGTTGGAAGGATAGTTGGAAGAAAAGGATAAAAGTTGATCATGTAATGTTGGAGCCGGTGACAAGTCACTATCAGCACTATAAAAACTCTTTGTAGACGAACAGGAAAAAAAACTATTGTCTAAGTCGATTATGTTGTCCATATACCTAAATAAACTATTAAATAAATATTTACTAAAAAAGATATTATACTTATATTATACAAATATATTACGTGATAAAATATAATAACAACCACCTGTAAATAAATGGCAACCTCATAGCAACTCACCATTCACCTGTGCGATGGAATAAGATTACATTAACAAACATAACAAGGAATACAAAGTCTCAGACATGTAATAATACTTAAACAAAGTTAAAACTATACGGAAGGAAGAAATGCAGGTGTTCAAAACTAAGTACAAGAAAAAAAAAAAAAATGATTGACAATGACAACGTCAAAAAATAACAGTGGCAGAGTGAGTGACAGACAGATTAGCGAAACTAACCTTGTGTTGTGTGAAAAAATGAGAAAGAAATTACAAAGAAAAATATTCTAATCTACCGGCAATCACAATAACATTGGTGTAAACAAAATATATTTCGACTTCAACGTAAGCTAGATGCAACAGTTGATAGGTACGTGTGTATAGCAAGCAGATAACAAGATTATTTTTTAGGTTTGGCTCTTGATCTTTTTGTTTGCTCAGCAGGTTGGGTGTTGTTTTCGGAGGTGGACGGAAACTTGGAAATCAAGACTTCCAACGCAGCCGAGGTTTCTACCTTATGACGCGTTTTGTCTGGAAGAATTATAACTATGCGCCCCTCTACTGACCAACAGTTTTTAACGCCAAAGTGTGCACGAGCCGCAGTAAAGATGCCCTGTCTCGTTTTGGTCAAGAACTCCGAAATGGTTATTCCAGAACCCTTGAGTGACGTTTTACTGTCCCAAACCTGATGACGATCCTCCATGTTCCGGAACCGAACTAACACAGGCCGAGCTTTGTCCTGAGATGATCCAAGGCGGTGGCAAACGAGAAGGTTAGACTTATCTACTTCATTAAGTTTCATCTTCTTGCAGAGTATTCCGTGTATAGTGTCATCTAACTTCTCGCTTTGCTTCTCAGGCACCCCATGAAACAGCAACACTTTCCGTCTCATGGCAGTCTCGTGCCTGTCCAGGCTAAGAGTGATGGCATCAAACTCTTTCTTCATCCGGGAGAACATCTGCCAGACAAGCGCTTTAAAGTTGCTGAAGTCCTGTGTCAGCGATGATATATCAGGTTTCAGAGAAGCAGACCCAGCTACTTTATCAAGCTTGCTTTCATATTCTCGCATGCGGGATTCAAAGAACTTGCCCAGAGATTCAATGCTACTGCCGTCCATGTTTGATTATGTGATAGTTATAAACAGTGAGGTGAAGTTTTGCACTCAGTTGTGATTTAGTGTTGGTAAAAGTGTTAAAGGTGAGCACTGGTGAGTTAAGCAATAGATCACTTCATTTAATAAATGATATTTAAATGAAAAACTAGTTTAATTTAATAATTTTTACGGAGCACAAAAAATTGCGTGTTAACGCTGCGAGGGTACCCGCTTTTTTTGTCTTTTTTTGTTCGCTTTACTTTTCTTTAGTGGTCTAAATTACCGGGTTTTTTATAATTAAAGTAACGTGATATTTGATGATAAAATGAGGTAATTGAAAAGTTTTAAAAATCTTTGAAAGTAAATTAACTGATTCACATGTGTAATAAGGTAATAAACGACAATACAATGAACATAAGTTTTGTCCCAATTTAAAATGAATGGAAGCCATTTTCAGTATCCCGACAGTAATCCCTTTTCCATTGCGTGGTTACCTACTACTACATATATTTAGGGTACGGAAAGGAACAAAAAGCAGGAAGTAAAGAGGATTATACATACGAACGTGCCGTGTGGTAGGCTGTGTTGATTTTATCCACAATGTGGGTGTTTCGTCGGGAATGGCAAATATTCTTTGAAAGTAGCCGTCTGATGAGATGGCATTTTTATTGGTTTTTGCTATTAGCAAAATTAATTTACTGGTTTTAATAGGTAGGTTTATTCTTAACTGTCGCATGTCGAGATACTTACTCGGGGACAATACGTTTAGCTTTATTATAACCTAAATATATACATTTGAGTACATAGGCACGGCAATGAAGAATAAAAAAATGCACTGAATTATAAGTTTTTTATTTCATAACTAATTATTTATAATCTATGGAATCAATCAACGGCGTGAATCGAAGCAGTGGCGAGGCTATTGACTTAACTAAGACAAGTGTGTTTCGTGATTAAGTAAGATATTAAAACGGTGACTAATACTACAATAATTAGCTAGATTACAGAATGCTTTTCAAATAATCACCTAAAATTAGTGCCAATAACTTATGGTACCTATAGCTAAGAGTAAAACTCAAGGACGATAATTAGGTTCAAACAAGTTTATCTATAATGCAATGGGTACCTTAAAAGCTGGTACATACTTAGTAAATATTTTTTTAAGTTAAAATAGTATAAAAAACTAATTTCTATGCGATTTACTCATGCTTAAAATATTTTTTTGTTATTATTTTGATTGTGTAAGTTTTCATTATCTAAGAATATGTTATGATATCGAACTATCCCTTCAACTTCAAAGCTTTCATATTTGGTAAATTCTACGTAAATCCTGTTTAATTTATTAAAATGTGTAGGTTTACTACAAACAAGAAATAACATTATTACATAGAAGAGTTTATAGCTGTTTCGCAGGTAAAAAGCGGGGCAGGATTTAGTCGTAATACAAGCGAGTGCGGCGGATATTATTATTTTTACAATTTCGTATTACACACAAACGTTTCGTCAGCCATTAGACCAATTTAACGAATGCTTACATTTACACATGTTATAAAACAAGGTCTGCGCATAACATTCAAATTAAAAATACCGACAGAGATTGGATTACGAATATATGTGTGTTGGGTAAAGAGAGGGTTTAGTTACGTGCAGCAGTAATGTTGGCAAAGGCCTGTAACACACAAACTGAACTACGAATTAAAATAACAAATTGTTTTACCATGACGTTGGACGAAGTTCTCATAATAACCTTTTTGACCTTCGGTGTCCGCAAATTTCAAAATCCAGTCGATAACATTTTTATCGGCTATACAATTTCCATACAAAAAGGTGACTAGATCTTATTTAGATGCTTAAATTTTACGACACCGAGCCATGACCTATCTACAGACCGGGATGGTCAATATACCTAATTTGAAATAACAAACGTGCTTGGTGGGTGTTTTCACAAAATTACCAATCACCGAAAAGGTAGAGTAAACAAGAACAAACAAGCTTGCGCTGGATGATTCGATATTTCTGATATTTTAACTTATTAAGTTGGTATAAAAAACTCAATGTACCTACTTAATAAGAGGGACCGTTATTTTTAAGATCCGTTTAAGTTTATGGGGTGGTTGTTAGATATGACCTTGATGAAGGATTTTTTTAAGGTTTTGTGATACATAGGTATAAAATTCCATAAGTTTTGTATAATGTGATGTAATCACATTCGTATAATGTGAAAACGAAATATGTGTATCGATATACTTAATGTTAAGTAGCCTGATGGATTTATCAGTATTATTGACTAGTACTTAATAGTATTTAGGTACCGAAAAAGTAACATTATGGACTTTTTGCTTCATAAAAAATATAGGGACTGTTTATCAATTATAATAATTATCAACGTTACATACCATATCGTAACAATGCTGACAAGTTGACAGTTTGAGTAATTGATTGTTTATAATTCATAGTGTATTAATTATTAATTCTCACTTCGACATGTATTTACGTTTCATCGACAGTAATTATAGGAATCGACACAAAAACTGGTAATAATGAAAATTGGATACTTCATTTACATATTTTACTCGCACATAAATCTATTTTTCTTGTAGAGAAAACGCGCGGTTTGGTTTTTATTTCTTTAAATATGTAGTTATATAATTTTTATGGATTTTGCCTCAAAAAGGAACCATCTTTACGTCCATTTTACAAACTTACACATAAAATACTACTTATTTTCATTTTTACTTCAAAGTTGAGCATACTTCAAGGTAGGTACTTGCGGTTATTTTAGTCTTAATAATTTTACTTATAAAACAGTTCTGAAAGTTGAAAACAATGAAGAGTTGAGACAAGGCGAATTTAGTTCTCTATAAGTAATAAAGAGTTAGTTCAAAGTCTGTAATTGAGGAAGCGTTCAATTAAATGTGCCAAATATAAATTTCGAGCAATGTCCTTAAGCGGCGTCATACCAGCTTTGTCAGATATTTTATTTACCAAAATCAATCGAAAATCAAACAAACTTTTATATTTCAGTTCTTAGGAAAATGTGGACGTTCCGAGAAAAGCCAGAGGTTGCTTGTTAACGAAAAGAAAAAAAAATATTTTACAAATTCTTGATAACTTGATCAATAACTAAGAACGTTATCTTCAAGGTTGGTTCAATTTGTTTTTTCTTTCAATATTATGTCTTTAACAATTTTAGAGAAATTGTGATGGCCAATGCTTTATAAATATGTTCTAAATACTAGAATTGTAACTATCTCATGCAGCCGTATAAATTGAGTTTCTCATACACAAAACCGGCGTTAATTAAGTCTGGGAATTCTTTTTATGCGAATTCCGCGTCTGTCGAAATGACAACCGGCGTTAATTAAGAATTTAATACGAACGAGTGCGATAGTTATTCCGATTTTATTACACACTTTCTGAATTTGCTCTATTTTAGCCTAAAATATATAGGTAGGGTATCGAATTTACTAGATGAACAATTTACTAGAGGAATAATAGTATTGAGAACGCCTAAAACACTGTTTCTAATTAAGTGCTAAACAAATTCTCCACACCAGTTAAAGCTATTTTCCTCGTAACACAGTTAGTAACAGTAAGTAGAATTGAAAGACAATAAGTAAATGTTTTTTAGCTTCAACTGAGTTTTTAATATAAAAATATTTCATATCAAATAAATAAGCAATATTAAAAACTGTATAAGTTTCGGTTACTTGTAAAAACAGGTTCGTTCTCATTTTAATTAATTTATACGGCTTGATTTCGACTCACAATGAATACAAGTGGTTATTTGAGCTCATCCCACGTTCGCGTCGATCATATATCAATATTGCCATTCATACCAACTCTGAAAACAACTCTATTTAATTAAACATAACTTTATATCTTTACGCTTTAACAAATATGTTAGTATTTTTGAGCCGGGTTTAAATAAGGTATAAAATCAGCAAAAAAAAAGATTTTGTTAGCATACGTAAAATGTTTATTTTACTAATACGATTACGGTTAACTTATTTACGGCTTACAGCTTAAAACCCTATATGTAGAAACATATGATATTTCAATAAATACATCCACAGACTAAACATCTGTAATAACAAGAATTGAAATCATACAACTGAGCCACGACGAGTTGTATATTTTAACAGTTGTTTTCACTTTTAATTCGATAATAACGTTCCCGAGATCATTAACAAAATAAAAAGTTCGGTGAAAGGTGCGAAGAAATAAATGTATAATAGCATTATCTCTTCAACAAAGGTAAATGCTGGCGAAATAAATAAATGACCTCGTAAGCTTTTCACTTCAGTAAGTTAACAATATAAAAATATTAAAACGGTAGCTACTCTTAATCCTTGCTTCTAATCTTTCTTTGTTTATATTTTAAGTCCTAATTTCTGAAAATGTATAAAGAATATAATAAAAAATACAGTACATTTGAGAGAAAAGGTATGATGAATAGAATTTCTGACATTAATCGAAAGTTATAGATTTCGTTTTCTTTATAAAAGTTTTGTTTGTCTTTGCAATTAAGTTTTGTTATGATGTTACCCACCTGTAACGATAACTTTTGTAAATGAAATTGCCTTAATTTTATTTATTTAGTTTTAAAAGCATACGGAGTCAGTATCGAATACTTTTATTTTTCCAAAGTCATACGTTTGATAAAACAATTATTTATTGTAAGAATACTGGTTTTGTATTCTAACTTCCCTTCATGTAATGAATGCTAATAAATAGCGTGGATAAATTGTGCTTGTTACTTGTATCTAAGTACCCGTTAATTAATTAATTGATCATAATTCATATTATATCTATTCCGTAGTGAATAGTTGGAAAGTTTTCTCTCAGGAAACACTAGTTTAATGAACTGATTATTAGTTCGAGAGGCGGCGGCTAGATTATTGCAATAACTGCGAACGGAAATTATTAATTTGTCTTTGCGGAAACAACGTTAAAATATAAGTCTAGGGGATTTAAATAACTCTGAAAGAGACGAGTTAGTGTTAACACAAATAAATAAAGCTGTTAATTAGGTTCAGTGAATTATTATTGTTAATTTATGCCTTTGGCTGCGTGCGAAAATGTATGCTGAATTTAATGAATAATTAAGAGTTAACATTAAATTTTAACTTCCATTTAGTTTGTTCTATTTTTGTAAAGGTGTGTTGTATTTAGGTTGATAAATAAAAGGTTGTTATAATGGGAGCATATGGTGTATGGTCGGTGTGTGGAAGGCTGCGCGTGCGTCGAAGCCCCATTACTGCGGTATGCTGTTAATAGCAGCGTCTCGTCGTGCCAGGTGTGGGGACAGCTGACACTGCGCAGGGGCTTCTGAATCAACTGATAATGAACACACGAATTCTTGAATGTCTGTTTGTAAGTGACAGTAGTTTACAATATCTTGATGATTATTGTTAAGTGATCGTCAGAGTGAAATAGCAATGAGCATAATAGTATAACCAAACTTTACAGACAAGTACTTCAAGGCTATTAAAAACTAAAGTTTCTAAGCAATTACGGAAACAAAACACGCAATACTCGATTAGGTCAAGATAATTCTGTTTCGGTAAATAAACCTGCAATTAGAAGTAATTTTAAACAATTAGAACACACACGTAGGTAGTCGGTGTATTCCAACTGCTACTTTTTATATTTGACATAAACAACAGACAAAGTCACGGGGTTGAAGTTGGGCCAGTATTAGCCTGGCTGGCCCCGTCTGCGCAAATGTGAGTAGGTGTACGATTTTTTGTGTAATTTGACGTCACGCCCCCACCCCGCGCTGCATGCGGCGCGGGCGCAGTGCGTGGCAGCCGCGTGCCACTACTCACATAAAGGGGACTCTACATTCAACTCACCATTACTTATTCGAGCATTTAATTCAATAACCAGCTGCCACTTCAATCGGCACAAGTACAACTCAATATATATTTATATACGCATACAAAACTCAAAACAAGATGATTTATATCCGATAAAACAAATGAAGTTTTAATTAAAATCATAAAGTTCGCTTCGCAGTGAACTTGTAACCGCGGAATGTACACGAGTCAAGAGATATTTATGTAGAAAGTGCGGGTGAAATATTCAAGCAGGTGTACATGCTCTCCTACCCGACTCTCCCACAGACACCCTTATTAAAAAACTTGTTGTTGGCACCCTCATCTGCTAAGTAATTAAATATCTTGTAGATAGGCGCCTGCATTTGTCATCATTAACAAGAACTCGCTTTTTTTAATGCAAAAGTTAGCAAAGCAAATTATTTCAGCTAAAATAAATGTGGAGATGATATCATGTTCGTAGGCTGTTTTTTATGCTATAAATTGAAAATATATTTTTAATCATCGTAAATGGACGTCATTTGTAATTGAAATGGTAGGTGAAATTTGGATTTTTGATTTATTTGTATTACCTATACGTTGATGGATTTTTACTACGTTATATCATCGATCTATATTAATAACTAATGCTTTAACGCATGTATAAAATGTAACATGTTTTTATTCCCTTACTTATATCAACTTATGTATTTATTGTGTCGTTACAAATGATTTGTTATACTAGTTAATAGTACAAACATCTTTTATACATCTACAATTCACTTTACAAATTT
This sequence comes from Emmelina monodactyla, assembly GCA_916618145.1. Lineage (NCBI taxonomy): Eukaryota > Metazoa > Arthropoda > Insecta > Lepidoptera > Pterophoridae > Emmelina > Emmelina monodactyla. The sequence goes on from OU745300.1 coordinate 5,018,267, forward strand.
AGTGGTGGGAACTTCAAATCTTGAATTCGCTCATAGACAGTATTGAATAATTAAAGTGCAAATGTGTTTGAACAGAAAAAAATAGTTTATAACTTCAATTACAGCTTATATTCATTCAAAGAAACTATGAATGAAACTGTCGTAGGCTTTGTACGACACATCCTGTATTATTGTTATCACTACCTGCTTCTCTAAACTGCTATTTTTAATTAGTCGTCTACCTGATGTAGGGATGAGACGTGATCGCAACAAAAGGTGCGTATTGTGTAAGAATCAAAGCGGTTTGCGTGCAGCGCCGCGGCATTGTTGTCGGGGCTGCATTCAGAGCGCGCCCTCCGCACGACCGGCTCAGGTATTTTATGAATGAACGTGACGGTCTGGGATGCTCGCCCATAACCAGGTAGAAAAATTACAGTCTTGGAATTCCTTGTGAACAGTTGGAGCCGCCGCGCTATAAACCCATCGGGCGAGAAGCCGCAGAGAGGGGCGCGGGGGCAGCAACGCGCGTGCGTCGGCCACTTTTTCTACAGACGGCTCCTCTCGCTCAGTCGACACACAGCCGCGGCCGGGCGCACCGTGCGTCATGCCCGCATCGACAACTTTCTCGAGCAGTGATGTGATACGATACCGGCACCTACACACACCGTGCTACTGACCGGACGCTAGTGGATTTACGATTATTGTGACTTATTCTTTGTGCTGGGATTATGTTTTAGTGAAAGTGACTACTCAAACTTGGATTAAAATGAGGTGGTTTATAGTGTCAGTGAGTGTGGTGGTGTGGGGCATCGCCGCGGCAGGGATAGCCCCACCGGGCTCGTGCCCTGTGGTGTGTGCGTGCAAGTGGAAGGGAGGTAAACAGACTGTGGAGTGTGTGGAACGTGCTCTCATTACCGTCCCCGAACCTGTAGACCCCGCCACTCAAGTACTGGACCTTTCAGGAAATAATTTACAAATCCTACCTCCAGAGGCGTTTTCAAGGACCGGCCTCGTCAATTTACAGCGAGTTTATCTCCGGAATTGTAATATCGGCCAAATACATGAACGAGCTTTTAAGGGTTTGACTAATCTAGTGGAATTAGATCTCTCACATAATCTACTTACACAAGTACCCTCAAGTAGCTTTAAGGAAGCTCCATTTCTTCGAGATCTAATGCTCTCACAGAATCCGATACAGAAAGTACATTCAGACGCATTGCTTAATCTCGGGAGCGTAGTTAAACTGGATTTATCACGATGTGATATACGAGAAATCGCTCCTGATGCTTTTCGAAATCTCAAGTCATTAGAATCTTTGAAATTGAACCATAACAAACTACGTGATCTACCATTAAGCTCCCTCGAGAGGTTAGATAAGTTAAGAGCTATTGACTTGTCGGAGAATCAATGGACTTGTGATTGCCGACTTCGTGATTTGAAACTTTGGTTAGAAAAACACAAACTATTATCGACTCCAAGTTGTTCTGCACCAACACGTCTAACAAATCGACCGTTTGCCGAATTGCCCATAGAAGAGTTTGCATGCAAACCTGAAATACTTCCCACGAGCCGGCACGTCGACGCCGTGGTCGGTGAGAATGCGACCCTCACCTGCAGAACGGAAGCCGTGCCCACTGCTAACATTAATTGGTATTTTAATGGCCGATTACTGCAAAACGGAAGCATTCTGAATTCCAACCAAAGAGTTTATATCTACGATGAAGGCACGTCAAAAAAGAAATCTTCATTGGTACTTACGAACACGCAAAAGTCCGAAGGCACGGAACTGTATTGTGTCGCTGAGAACAAAGGTGGAAGTGCCGAAGCCAATTTCACTATATACGTTGCTCAGAGTGTTGTTGGAATAACATCCCTGGGAAGCGCTCAAATCGCTAGTTTAGGAGCCGCATTGTTCCTTGTTATCGTGGTGATATCGTTAGCATTGCTTATCATGTTTGTTCGATTTAGACCAACACCAGCGTGCGAAAGCAAGACACCGAATACGATCGAACGTGTCGTGTCCGGAAACGAAGTTCATCCGACAACAAATGACAGACCACACGTTGCAGTACTCGCCAACAGACAAGATTCACAGAACTACATTGACCCTAAGTGTAATCCCGTTCTAAAACCACCAAGGACTAATGAAATACCATACACAACCAACCATTACGAAGGCAGAGGAAGTGTAGTGACCGCCGGCGGGCCTGTGGTCGTCTCCCCCACAGTGTCGGGATGTATCGACCCCGATCTCATCAACGATACGCGGCCCGACAGCGTTAATCGTCCAGGCAGCGGAGAATACGCCCGAGAAGCCTCCGACTCATTATACCCCTCTGGACTATGGGATCAAATGAAAATGAATCAGGCCAGTAATCTAGCGAGGGCAGTTAGCTCCGCCATTCCGGCTTATTATAACGATCGGACGCCAATAATAGAAAATAGTAGCGTGAATGGGTCCCAAGAGGAATTGGGGTATGCGAGTAGGACGTTTCCCCGCTCGCACGCGATGAGCGTCGCCACGACGACGGCGCCGGCTGAGGCCCCCTATCCCTCAGACTACGGGCTGCCGGTGGGGGCCCCGCGCACACTGCGCGTCTGGCAGAGGGCCCCACCGGTGCTACCCCCTGTGTCCGCGATAAAACGTGCTCTCGCAATCACGAGGCCCGCTGACGCCTTTCAGGATGGCTGTGCAACTGATGTATAGACAAAAGAACTCTAAAACAATTAAAAACTATCGGAATTGTAAATGTAAACCATATGAATAAGGAATGTGTACATTATTTGGAGGTTGTTAGTGTAATATTTTTTGTATCATATAATTTATTTAGATATGGGAAAGAAACTTTGGAACCTCGTCAGGTTCCGCGACTGATTAGATGAAGGATTTAAATAATGTAAGTAACTAGAGTAAAGTGATAAAGAAGGTTCTGTTTATATACGATTGCCAAATAAGAGATATGGTAACAAGTTATTATTAATTAAATAATATTATATAATATTCTGATTGTTGAAACTTACTAATAGAGGCCGATGTGTAAATTACCTATGACTAATACGGTTTCAATATTTATTTCAAAGAAATGATTGTACCTACACGTTATCCTCTGAATTTTGCAATAGTAGCCAGTTTCTACATAATATTGCATTTACATGCAAAATAAGGAAGACGATGTATGTAACAATTTAAACATTATCTGAATGTAGTGAAGACAAGACAGCACGGTGAATGTTATTCTATGTAACAATTCTTTATGTATCTGTGTATATTTTATGTTGAACAAAAAGATTTAGAATAAATCAAAGAAAAATAAAAAGAAGATTTTGAAAAGATACATAATATATTTTATTTTCCATTTATTAACTTAAGACGGATTGAATTAACAAACTATGCTTACCAGCCCTCCTTCTAATTCATGCAATTTTAAAAGATTATAATTTATAATATCTAGTTCTTAGTAAACAGCTTATGGCCGGTTTCAATATTCCTACTATAAATTAAATCCTCCGTAATTGGAAACTGCTAATTTTGTAATTTGACGTTTGATTTTTTGTGTCTGCCATTTTTATATTAGCTGTTATCTACCACAGTTAATAGAAACCTAAAACACAGATACAAGCTACTAAAGTAACAGAATTAACAAGGCAGTCAACGTTAAATATATTATTAAGATAGACCGTAACTTTTTTATAAAATTATCACGTTTCAACAACTTTTAAAAATTTAGGTTGCAAATATCAATATGAAATTTTAAAAATAAGTGTTTTATCTATGGTAAGTAAAATATTCATTTGTTTGCTGTGATAACATCTACTGATTGAGTGATTTTTAATTGAAATACTCAAATTAGTGAACAGTTAACTAAACTAACAGTTAATTAGAACAGATTGCGAGATATCATTTTACAATCTATGTACCTTATAAAAAACGCTTTCTGTGTAATAATGAAAAAGATAATCCCTCAAATGTACTTACTTTAAAAAAAACATCAAGATTGAAAACAAAATTTATCGAAATTAATATCATAATATTAAAAACCAACTCAATACTTCACAAAACAAAAAAAGAAAACGGTTTAAGACATAAATATCGTATTTAACTTGGAATATTAGGATTTCTTAAAATGCTGAACATAAATTGCGGCGGAATGTCATCACGGCAAGTCCAACAGAAATACAGAAAAAGTTTGTTTCTCGCTCCAGCGACGTCTCTTCATGCCTATTGTATTGGTTTAGCGACAAAAAATACTGTGGTTGCAGTCAGCAGGGTTCAGCACGATGTTTTAAACGGTAAGTACCTAATTATTTGTTAAACTTCCAAATACATATTAATAATGTCGCTTTCAACTTAATCATTTCTATTCAAGTAGTATTTTATTCATTATCCTACTTAAATTGAACTATTTTTACCACTTAAGCTTCTATCAAAAGTCTATTTGCGCCAGTATTCATGTGCAAAAATGAAAGCTCTTCAAACCGATTAATATTGTTAAGACTCTCAGATTCAATAGAGCACAGTATTGATTCCTAGTTGCTGACACTGGCACTAGTAATTTGGTCGGATTCCACGGAACCCCGAACGTACAAAGCCTCAAAAGCTTACCTCCCGACTGGAAAGAAACTGGTTGTCGTTATTTCATTTCCGTTCTATTTGGATTTTTTATTAGAATCGGTCCCGGCGAGTTCAATGCTTGAGAGAATTTTGAGTCGTGGACCTTTGTGATGAAGTAATAATACTATTTCACAGAATTTAAGAAGAAACGGTTTATAAATCCGCCATTGAAAAGGAATTTCAATTTTAATAGGGTTCTTGGTAACCACGGCAGGCAAACTTTTCCTACTTTACAACCTACTTGTTGTGTGTGTGTATGTGTGTGCTCGAATGTACCAAGATAGATGTTACATAATTGTGTTATACATACACCATACATCTATACCCACTTTTTACAATAACTTCTTACGATAAAAGCCATCTTCAATTCGTCAGCCAACAAAGACAATCAGTTATTATTTAACTTATCTCTAACTTACATAAAAATACTGGTAAACTATTTTTACTCCATTCATATTTTTTTTTAAACCAAAATGTTAATACCCATACCCCTTAAATACCTATTGTTCTCTAGCATCGATTGACAACATTTCATATTATTTATAATATTTATTATGTAAGTAACTATGTAGATTAAAAACAGAGGGAACAATATTTTTATTTTGTCTATAGACTTACCATATTGGTCAAACTGTTCACAGAACGAAGGTTCCAGACAGTTTTTTATTTAAAATATTGTAAGCAAAATTTATATAAGCATGCTGTCCTAAAGATTAAATTTGAAACTTGTTTTATTAACATCAGATGTTTCTCATATTAGTTGACATATATTTCATATATGTAAGTATACTATACTATTTGAAAATAAAATAACAATGTTTTTATGTCCTTCAGAGTTCTTACCTAACCCTTCTGTTGCTTTCTGTATGTTTTTTTTTGTTTTTTAAAACGCATAATGGTTTCCTGACTTAATTAGAGTGCTTAACTAACTTAAGTGCTTTCTTAGGGAAACTGGGAGTATCGGTTTAACTTACCTTCCTCACAAATACTTAAAATATTTAACCACTAGGCGGTCTCCCATTTTAGCGCTGACCGCGACCGACGCTGCTAAAACTCTACAATCAAGTGCATTTTTAGAGCTCGCGATAAACAAAAAATACTTAAACAAGTTAAAGTACTTAAAAGCAGTAAACAGTCTCTTGTAGCAGATTATTTCAGTTTATCTTTAACGATGCGGCTACCAAGTTATAAGTTATGGTTTTAATATTTTGCACATTACATTAATAATAAGTAATCTTATAAATTAAACAATAGAAGAAAAGGTATGCATTATTTTGATAATGAGCTTTCTATTTTAAGCAATTAGGTAATGCATCAAAAAATGTAAACAAAAAAAAATGAAACCTACCTAAACCAAATGCTGACTTTAAACACAACACACTTACCTACAACTCTCATACTGCAGACAGTAACTAAGTGATTACTTATACAGACAACTTCACTTTCTTTTGCACTTATTTTGTTTAATGATGCTTTCTCTTGGCACAACAATGGAACTCATATAGCAAGTGTTCATTGCTATTGTCTTTATATATTTATATATTTTTATACCCGTTTTTAAATTTATTACTTCAATAAAAGCAGACTTGTGGTCTTGAAATCTATCATTGTAAGGTTACAATGATAGATTTCCTATAAATTAAATTAAATCACTCATCTTAATAATGACGTTATTTTGCTTTCCAAAAATAATAAGGTACTTAAAGACCACTTAATCATCATAATTTATGATACATTACTTGCGAAATTATTTCTTACGATTTCAAATGTTTACCAGACCGAAAACGAAAGACGTGAACGATATGACTAACTCAATGTGAAATCATCTGTTCCTTTAGATATTTTCTCCAACGGCCAAACTCAATATTCTACTAACTTTTGACGTCTTGTTATTTGTGTAACTATGGTAACTATTATCCATGTTTCTGCGTCTCAATAAACTATGGTAGATAGCTGTTGATATGGAGATGACAGAAACACGTCACAAAAAAACAAAACTAGCAGTTTCCAATAACCAAGGTTTTAACTATAGTAGAATATTGAGATCGGCGGTTAGTTGGAACATCGCACGAACGTAGGTATAGTAGGTTGTGGCAATCGTGACCTTTGTCCCTCTGGCTCGCTGAAGGACAAAACAATTTCAATTCGTTCTCAGTTCCAAAGTTAGTTTGACATATTACTTCAATTACACATTAATGTTTAGGTTGAATCAGATGAAAACTTCCTTTGACACCAATGTGAATGTTTTGAATGTGAAATCATTTTAAAGGTTGATTTGTGTCTGCAATCTTGTAGGAAAATTTTCAATATGTCCTAAATACACGTTTAATTTAAATAAAATTGAATAAAAGCCATTGTACGTTTGTTCTAGAGTTAAAGTTTTATTATATTTTTGTTTTTAAGTGTGAAAATGTACAAAAACTATTAAATAAATAAATAAATAAAATATAATAATATAATAGTTATTTTTTACAATCAAATTTTCATAATGTTCTTATGTAGAAGTTTTCTATATATTTTACTTTAGTATAATAGCGTACTACTATCAGCCTACATATGTCCTAATGGTAGGCCGCTTTCGCGAACGGCGGAGAGGTTAAGCCGTAATCCATGTGACACATAGACCCTAATTATCTATTATGTTTCATACACAGTAACAGCGTGTCCGAATAAAACATTTAATCTATTAAACTAAACATTTTGGCTGGAGAGTAAATAATATAAATAACTTTATTTTTAACTTCGTCTTTTAAAAAGACTAGATGACAAAACCCGTGAAAGGTTGGAATAGCTTGGGACTTTTTATCAATAACAAAGTTTTAACTAAAACTCAGACGTACGCCCTACAAAAAGGAGAATAAGTACATCCAAGGTAATTAACAATCAATGAGAACAACTTCCACAATGGCAGTTGTTGTATAATTTTATCTAATTATTTAATAGTTAATAGAATAATCATTGAATTAGCGTGCATATAGAACGGAATATTAATGAAAACACTTCGCGGTGAGAACGGATCAATGCTAATTACGATTGTGTAAAGCAAATACATGTGAACAATACTACGGTTAGTCAATATTTAATTTTAATATAATGTTTGAATTAAGTGGGAGCAACAGTAACAGTCACATCCGGTGTTTTACAATATTAACTTGAAGTTGGTAATTTATAAGTTACTGGACTGTACAATTGTTTCAACACCCAAAGGAAAGCAATGATAAAAATAACAATTTGATATGAGTACAATAACGTATTCACCAAGAACACGAAAATTTTGTTTTAAATGTCAAGCAATTAGAGTTATTATTGTTATTTAATTTTGTTTTACAAAAAGTGGCCGTAATAAATGTATACAATTAAAAATTTCTTTGTCAATAACATGTGGGTACCATCGCTGTAGGCACCTACGCCGTGCGTGTACAGGCACTATAAATATTATAACAGTTCTTACGTAATAAGCTACTGCGTGGATTCAATTTTCTTGAGAACCATAAACATAAATAAAACCCCATCTTATTCATTATCCTCTTATAGTATTCAAAGCTTAGTAGGGACTATGTTTGCTCTATATAAGTAAGAACGTAGGAGTAAGAAAACTTGTAAACGGTTTGTTGTAAACGCAAAAAGCCTCCCACGTATATGATCATATCATGCGTAATAATTACCAATAGACAATTTAACAATGAGCTCTTTTAGTTCGTGCGATATAAATTTATGAGTTTTGGTTGCCATACATTTTTGTCGAAATATTACCACTGAAATTTAACGCTCGAAGTTTATTTTTTATAATTGAATGTTTATAAACGTACAGTGTAAGTAGTTACTACCGATATATCAGAGAGACGAACGACGGAGGTTCATTTATCACTGAAACCATTACTGTTGATCTCATAAGCTCTAGCAATTCCTTTTATACCCTTGCTTGCTATCCAACATTTGTCCAACCCTATAAAAAATGTCGGAAAAAAACTTAGCTTGATATTTTCTATGGAATGAATGTTAGTCTCGCTCGTATTTATTTACGGTTATCTTGCTAAAGCATTGTGTTACAAAAAATCTGCACATTATTTTTGCTCATTCCGTAGCATTGTATTATTTTTATTTAGTTAGAGCTAGTAAAGTTATTTTTAAACCACATAATTGTGCTAAAAATCATCAGATTCAGTTTGATAGAATGAAACCTCGGCATCGCACACCCAACGTAATAACTTCTGAAAAGAGCCCGAAACCTTTGTTTTATTGATCCACGAGTTGCTCACATAATACACTCGCAGTCTGAAGCTACGATTAAGTACACAAACAAGGTATGTACATTCAAAACAATTAATGCTCAAAGCACCATAAGTTGTTTTCCCATTAGTTCTGAGGCCTTCGGTGTATCTATTTAATTAATTTGTTAATTTTAAACATTATCTTAGTTGAAACCATATTATTAAAGTTTAGAACAACGAGTATTTATATACGACGATGAAATTATTTTTTCTCCATCTAATTTTGTCCATCATCTTACTACTCTTGATAAAACAGGCATAAAACAATATATAATTTTAAAAAGGTAAACAAAGTTATTAATAGTAAGCTTGGGCTTCTTCATTATGTTTGTATTCTAGTATATACCTACGGTCAGTACCTAAAATCTAACTCATGACATACATTTCTCCTCAAAATTGAACTAGGTATATAAATGCTTCGGGGTAGCTAGAACGTTACGATGGTATGTTAAGTTAGTAAGTTCAACATTTCATAGAAGTTATAGGTACTAGGCTATGTACACTTATAACATTTGAAGTAACGACGTGACTAAAGTCGTAAGCAGGCAACGAACACGCTACACTATATTATGTATCTACCTAAATATATGTAACTAAAGAGATCCGTACTTTAAATTGGGATACTATCGATCTATTTACCATCAGCTAACCTGTAACAAGCATGTTGCTCTCACACAAACATATATTTAACAATCCTTTGTTGGGTCAGATTTAAAAAAATATCCTTTCCTCCTATATTGAAGACTATTCGACCCTTTCGGCAAAGGATTTGTAAATATTTAATGAACTTGGAATACCAAGGCTATAGTAGGCTTACACGCTTTTACTTGAATGTCACATCTAATTCTGGAATCTAACTAATTGTACCTGTAAGTGTAATAACGTAACCTAGCTTTGCCTATCTAGAATTGTACTTGCCTGGAGTATGCCTAATTGTTTTGTAAGAAAAGTAACATATGAACTTCGACTGAATCAGATTGTTCAGAATTTAATTAAACATTTTGCATGCCCTTATACTTTGTGTATAAGGCCGTTTCACAATAGAGACTTGCTTCTTGGAACTGCTATGGCGAATGAAGCAGGCAAGCTAGGACATAGTTCGGCGATCGATTTTCGTCACTAAGGCAACACTTACTTACGGCATTATTGGCGGCAACGCGGAGAGCAGTGCAAAGAGCATAGAAAGGCTTTTGCTAAGATATTAGGAAAACTTTTGTAGAATTAAATCAACTACTCAAATAAACAATAACAGCAGGCGCTGCTCTCTGATTTTACTTCTTGAGATGATAAACGCATTCGTATAACCTTCCCCTTGAATAGATATCCTTAGATTGAATCTTAATTTCTCAATGATGCTGTAGGTGTAATAACTAGAAAAGCAATCAGCCAAGCTTCAACGACAGAAATTACCTGTTGCAACAATTTGTATCTAAAGAGGCAGGAAATTGCTAAGTGCCTACCAGGTGGTTTAGTCAGAAGCAGTAGACAGGCGTAGATGATAAACCTTTATTTATTCACAGCTGCGAACTGACCTTAGGTAAGTTTTAGCAGGTTTAAAAAAAACTATTAAGAATATCTGCTTCAGTTTAATCTTATCTCTAAAAAATCAATTGACACAGATCTTCGTGCAAAAAGAGCTTTTTTCAGTATTTATTCTGCGACACAATTAGATAGATTTTCGGCTGAAAGTAACTAACCTGAACACAGATATGAAATATATGATAGTTTTACAAGATTTAATTTAATTAACTTGGCCTAAGGGGCAGTCCCGTAAAAAACGGTTAAAACTATTCCAATTAATCTGTTGCTTGAAACGGTTTGCGAAGTCATATTTTACCCACTTCCTCTTCATTAATTATTAATAGACTATTCCATGGTACCAACAAGCTGATGATGAAACTGGTGATAGAGGAATGTTGAAGATGGACCGCAATATTCGTAGAAACGAGAACTTTTTAGAACGTATGATGACGACTTTGTACAACAAATGAAGAGTCGATTGTAACATAAAAATCCCTTGGATTGCTACGATTTCATGAGAACTTTAAATTTTACATAATTACGAGGGTCCGAAGACAGAGTAAGTTTGCCACCTGTAGGTAGCGTTATCAGAGGGTAAAAATAAAATTTCCATAATCTTCGTTCTGCATATCTAAAGCATGTTAGTTAATATTAATTAGAAAAAAATATTCGCGCTTACTGTGACCAACGATAACCTTAAATTTAACTTAAGCGACCCAGATTGCCCCTATAGCTATTAGATGGAAGCACTTTGCAGTAGCTCCGCGCTATTTGCTATTGAGTATTGGTATATTTTAACTTTAACTGTAGCGCTACAACTTATTAAACAAACTTATTTTTCTTATGCATTTATCAAAGTTTTTTTGTAAAAAAGTAATTTAAACAAAATGTGGTTTACTTATTTCTTGAGTAAGCTGTTTCTAAGCCACCAAATGTACCAAGCTGTGGCTGTAAGTCCGTCTCGACGCTCAAGGATCCTATCAGGATTTCTTATCAATCCCACTGCTTAGCTTCACTTAACTTAGCTTAAGTTGCAATTAACTGCTGACTCTTAACTCTTTTGTAAGTATTTAATTCGAGTAACAATCAATTCTTACAAATGTCGTTGTTTGAAATGAGAATTGCAAATTTTCGATGAATCTTCCTCAATAAGGAAAACTCGAAAAGCCTTTATATTCTTTTTAATCAATTTTGGTCTTGATTTTATTTATATTGAATTATTCGGAGTTTTGATGGAGAAAAAAGATATTAAATAGAGAGTAGTGTTTGATTTAATATTAAAGAAGGCGCTGTGTGTGATTTTAGATATCCAAGTAAATTGGGCATTTAATAAGTGTTTAAGTGTTTATGTGTAAATAAGTTTTAGTGTTATAAAATTTGCTAATTAGCTTGAATTTGTTATGTTTAGGTTTTCCTTTAGAACTATTACGAGTTCAAACAATGATCACAGGCTATTTCATAGTCAGTCATAGCTATTTTAGGCTTAATTTCCCCGTTATCCCTTGATACCTCTGACGATATCAATTATGCCTTTGGCGTTTCATCGATATGTGCGATTGAATAAATCTGTGTGCTCTAAAATAGGCTCTCTTGTAGACTGAACGCGTTACCTTACTACTACACAATTAGTTATGAAAATGTTCAACTATTTTGTTGATTTAACCATGAATATTCTATTTGCTATAAGTTATGGAAAATCTATGTAAATCAGCAAAACCAGTAGGCACGAAGATACCAAAAGGAAACTTAAGATTAGCAAAAGCCAACAATAATAACTGGATAAGTAAGAGGCACAGCTTTTTTTTTTGATTTCAGCAAGTTTAGTGTTTGATCCAAAACTAACAAAACAATATTCATAAATGTTTTGGATGCAACTCATGCATTTTGTCTTAGGAGGTGTTAACTTTTGGAGAAACTAATTGATAAATAGATGACTCATCTCCGATCACAATATTTCTATAATAGTTAAAGCCTTATATCAATAGCTTTTGACCAAAGTTTATTGAGACACAAAATCACAGATCACGCCTTGTCTTTAACGAGGCGTCGAGGGTAGTAGATTATTTAGATTGGCCGTAGATGATCTTAAAACTGGTCAAAATTACAAGTCATTAATATAGAAATAATATAATGAATATTGGAACTAAATTAGAACAAAACGTTAACACGAAAGTAAATTCTATGTCTTTGAGATTTGCCGAGATACAACAATGATGAAGTCTTGGCTCAATAATACTATATTTTTTATAGAATGCTTTTCATCCATAAAATAGTTATTATGGCGATAAAAATCACGGCTACAGTTGAAGTATACGTCCGTCTGGATATTGGATACAATATGAGGGGCTGTGCTCCAAATATATTGATTTTATAACAAAAACTAGGGGTTGGTTGCACGCGGGGTCGATGCCCCTGTCACTGCAGATTCACCCTCCACAAATCGGAACACTTCCATTTGGTTAAAACTCGAAACAATGAGTGTCATTATGTAGGTTAGTAAATATACCACTAGCTTTCCATCCTACGGTTTTATCCAAAACTTATCGAATGTCTAAAAGGTACATCTACATTACACGTTTGTGTTTTTATAAATTACTAGGGGCCGCGCGCGACTCCGTTCGCGTAGAAGTCGGTTTCCCGTGGGAATGCGAAGTTTTCCCGCGGTAAAAAGTTCCCTTAATTCTTTCATACATATATTTTTGGTATCTAGAACCGTTTTTGGCAGCGCACGCAACGGAAGCTCTCAAGGATGATTAATTTTCCCCGTTTTTTTCACATTTTCCATTATTTCTTCGCTCTTTATCGTTGCAACGTGATGTTATATAGCCTAAAGCCTGCCTCGATAAATGGTCTATTCAACACAAAAAGATTTTTTAAAATCAAACCAGTAGTTCATGAGATTAGAGCGTTCAAACAAACAAACAAACAAACTCTTCAGCTTTATAATATTAGTATAGATATTCTATTAAGGTATAATCATATTTTTTATCCGAATTTAGTGTAATAATTTCTGCGTGTTGAAGTAACAAACATGCATCTATAAAAATAAATATACAAATATAAATAAATATATTTCACCCTTATATTCATTAGCAAATTTTCCTTAAAATCGGGCTCTAATTTTAAATCCAGTTAAGTTTATTGCCATCTAAATATATTTACCAGACTGAAATCAATAAAACCAATCTCTAATTGTTACCCCCCGCCCCCCCCCCACGATACGCCACCGAACGAATTCGTTTCATTCGTTAATCCACATATAGGTACACATTTACTTAAATCAAGGTAATTGACGCGTTCGTCATATTTTTGATCTGATTTTTAAACCAACATCCCTCATTCCATAGATTATATAGTATGTGCAAAATACGTTATGAAAAAACCGGCCAAGTGCGAGTCGGACTCGCGCACCGAGGGTTCCGTACAAACCTGCAAAAACTACTTAAAATTTTAAGCTTTTCGGAATTTTTCTGTTACCTGTGCTGTAAGCTATTGCTTCTTACCAAATTTCAAGATTCTATGTCAACGGGAAGTGGTCTTTAGGTTTTAATTCCCGTGCGTGTAGTTGCGAGTTTCAAAATATGCGGTATCAATGGTTGTACTTTTGCGTTTTGCGTTTTTGCGTTGACTTAGATTTTTTTTTTTCACGGGTTAAAGGCAATTAGATCTAAGTATTAGATATGAATTCCAACTTATAAGTTTATATTTATTAAAAAAATATATATTTTGTAATGTAACTAAAAATTTAAGGTTTTCGGAATTTTTCCTTTATGTGTGCTATAAAACGTTGCTTCATGCCAAATTTCAAGATTCTAGGTCGACTGGAAGTACCCTTTAGGTTTTGATTCCCTTGCGAGTACTTGCGAGTTTCAAAATATGCAGCTTAAATGCTGTTTCTTTTGATTGCGTTGACATAGAAGTTTGATTTTGTTACAGCTTAAAGGTATTATAGACCTGAGTATTTGGTATGAATTTCAATTTAATACCTCTACGCATTTATGAGGAAATGGGTAGTAAGGTTAAAATTATTAAAAAAAAAATATTATGTGATGTAACTAAAAATTTATGGTTTTCGTAATTTTTCCTTTATCTATGCTATAAGACGTTGCTTCGTACCAAATTTCAAGATTCTGAGTTCACGGGAAGCACCCTGTAGGTTTTGATTCCCTTGCAAGTGTCGACTTGCGGCATAATTTGCGGCATAAACGGCTGTATCTTTTGATTGCGTTGGCTTAGAAGTTTGATTTTTTCACAGCTTCAAGGGACAGTAGACCTGAGTAATTGATATAAATTTCAGCTTCATACCTCCACGCGTTTTTGAGAAAAAGGGTCTTGACAGACGGACGGACGGACAACAAAGTGATCCTATAAGGGTTCCGTTTTTTTTCCTTTTGAGGTACGGAACCCTAAAAAGAAAAAAAAACTGTACAAACACGACTATCTTTTTTAAATATAAAATCAAAGTAAAATGCTAGTGCAACCTTTTCACCGTAGCGTTGGTCTAGTGAGTTCATACAAAAGTATCATGTTCTCACCTAAAATACACCTAGCGACCTTTTGTTAAATACCTCTTCAAATATTTAGTCTTTCGTTGGTGAAATGGGAGCATCCTATATTGGGGTATCCTCACTAATGGAGTTGCGACCAGATAAAATATGAGCAGCACTCCCCCATACGTTAAGATACTCGTATTTAGTCGGAAATGTACTAAAATCTTGTTTAAATTACTCAGATGTTAAATAGTTTAAATAGAAATATTTATTTTGTTTTTAAATGAAATCGGACGATACTGCAAAGAAATACTTATCGTAAAATGTTTTTAATTTGAACTTAACTTAAACTTAATTTTCACTTAACTAACACTTTACTCCAACTTAACTTCAATATATCTCCAACGTACCTCTTACCTAGCTTCAACTTAAGTTTAACTTAACTACAACTTAACTTCAACTTAACTTTAACTTAACTTCAACTTAACTTCAACTTAACTTCAACTTAACTTCAACTTAACTTCAACTTAACTTCAACTTAACTTCAACTTAACTTCAACTTAACTTCAACTTAACTTCAACTTAACTTCAACTTAACTTCAACTTAACTTCAACTTATCTTTAACTTAACTTTTTTGATATTGACTTTGACATTGACTTTTTTCGGCAGGTGTTGAAAGGAAAAATAAGTCAATTTAAATGAAGTTCTCAGGTGCAATAATACTTCTTATATTACCATGTGAACGTTTGGATGTGTTGTTTTGATTAAACCTATTTCAACAGCTGCTTTTCACTATTAGCTTCATAAAACCTACACTTGGAATTACGATTACACATGGAATGTGGCTTATAACCATTTTTTTTTTCAATTATTTTATATGTTTTAGTGTTAACTACCCTTCCGGCCTGCGGTTTCACCCGCAGCTAATTTGCTTTTCACGTGGGAATTTCTAATAATTACTTTTTTAGTGTTCTGATACATCATAAAACGAACACTCGTACCAGTTTACGCTCGATGATGATGAATCAGTCAGGACTTGTTATTTTATTGTTGAGAAGTTCTCTTACTTATGTTTCGAAACCAACCAGTTTTATTTTCAGTTATAATAGCAATAGTACGGATTAAGTTTATTCAGACCAACAACCACCTACTTACTTGTTGTATGTGATATTTGTTATATACACGAAAAACACATTACCCCCTCGTTTTTGGTCTGAAACCGAAAATATCATTAAATTAAATCGATGTCTCTATCAGATGATAACACATCTTAAAGATATCACGCATTCGACCTGTTGTCATTATGGTTGTCATTATTAACATGAATTAAAAATACAAATAAAATGTTTATGTCAAATCTAGGTTTTTTTTGCTTTTTAAATGCTTTTTATGAACCGTGATTACTTATAAAGTAAAGTCTGTTAATTAGTACGGAATACTACCCATAAAATGAATTTTCTGAAGATTTTCCTGATTTTTTAGTTTACATTACGAAGAAAAACATATTAAAAATTTATATTTTTCACTTACTCAATTTGCCTTTCCCTATTGTTTAGAGTACATTCCCTTAGGATTAAAAACCTAATAATAAAAAGATTTAATAAAAATCATGTATAAGAAAATTTACATAATGTAGATGGGATCTTAAATTAAGTCACTAATCAGAAGCTTTTTGAGTGGTAATTTGATATCGAGACCTTCACAAATTAGGTTATATCTTACCGTGGCATAATTGCATCCCATATTACGGTTCTCACGATTTTGAAGTAGAATCTTTGTGTAACTAACTTAATTTGTTGGGTCTAAAATATTACCAAAAAAGAGATGTTTTTAAAAAAAAATGCTTTCTTCCCGTCGATAAATAAAAGAAAATGATGTGTATGTAATATTTGAAAACCGTCGCCATACCTATACCTTTACGTTTTCATTATAGGTAATTACGAACTAGTGGCGTAAGTCGTTTTCCCGTGGGAATTAAAAGTTTTCCTGCGGTAAAAATTCTGATGTATAACCTATATTAAAATTGAAGTTTCATCAAAATCTGACCAGTAGCATTTACGTGAAAGATTAACAAACATCCATTCATACTCACAAACTTTCACGTTTATAATATTAGTAGGATTTTAACCTGATGAGTATTTTGTAAGGCATCTTTTAAATCAATATTCATATGCCAAAAAAATTTTGCTTCAACCTGTTGGAAAAACAAAAAAATACACATACATATTTATTTAAACTTTAATAATAAAAGATTCTTTTGAAACAAGTATTTTGCCTAAAAGCTTTGTAATTGGTAAGTTGGAAATTTATAATGCCACTTCGAACGGAAGTGGACAGCTAAAGTTTGAAGTTTGGAATCCGCTTATTTACTTATTTAGATGTCCTAAAACAAATCTCATGTTGATCGCTCTCTAAGTGCCGAAGCGAGGAAGGTCTACTCCGACATCGATCTGTATTTTCACTATTTTTAAGACTTAAAGTACAGGATTTAAATTTATAGAATCGGCATGATGACAGTATCAAAGAATCACAGAAAAGACCTTTTTGAACCGTCAATTATCTTTAAAAATCGTTTAATTTTTTAATTTACATAAATAGAAAGATTAATCTAATTTTTAAAACATTAAAAGCTTAAAAAACGGTTGGCCATTTAAAATGAAACACCAATTTGAGTGAATGACGTCACATCTATGTAAACATCATCCGTATCATCTATTTTTGCATGTTCAATCTCTTGTATTTTGCGAATCCCTTTATTTTCCATCAACGGTTATTATATAAGAATTTCTTTTTACGATACAAAATATGCAAATCACTAAAACTTCAACGTACACAAACAATGATTACATAGACGTGACGTCATAGGATCACCATGACACCTGAGCGCGTTTTAGCGCGAAATTAAAATTATGTAGAAAAAGGTGTTTGTTTTTTTACTTAGTATTAGTTTTTTGCTGAAATAATAATATTTTCGGAAAAAGTAGACATCTATAAACATTATTCAAAAGGATTTCAAAATTTATCATCAAGCCTATTGACCACACTTTGTACGTCTTTGTAGTAATGAAGTGGTCGATTGATGCAAAAGTAACTGGAATAGACAGGCGCAGCAGGTGTAGCGGAAGTCCATATTATCAGCGGGTAGGAGGGCAGCGACCTGTCTTCCGGTGTTATCTGAATTTGTAGACTGCGCCGGCGCCGGTCTGGGAAACGGGTTAGACAATCCACAAACCTCGTGAACTAGAATGTAAATGCGTGTGAATTTGTATCGCAGAAGTAATTTACATTTATGTTTTTTAATTTTATTCAGTGTGCAATTTATTATACTTTCTTGGAGCTTTATAGTGACCAACTGCGTTGATGGAAATATACTTTTTATACAACGCTATAACGAAATATATTATAACATCCTTTAATACGACCTAGTAACAAAAAGTGAGAGCAAAAAATGAATAAACAAAAATCGTATCCAAAAGTCGACACTAACATTCAGCTTAAATATAAGTACACTTCCCAAAAAAGTTATATAAATCATGTAACAAACTTCTCCTGGAAATAGAGAACAATGTTTTATTTGTTACAAAACTTATACAATGTCTATTCATTACGTTCATGTTTGTGAAGTGACTAGCTATTGTTAAAAATAATCGATTCATAACTGCTACCTTAATTAATTTTATCTAACATCTCGCTTTGACAGTTCCGGTAATACTGATACTATGTTGAAAGGTAAATCTTTTTCAATCGTGATTCTTCAGTTAATGAAATAGAAATGAGAACACTTTTATTAATTAATTCATATAAAGCACTCACATCAGATAACTTAAAAGTACGGTAATTATAAGTAAGGTATTTATAAAACACATAACAAAAACTTAATCTTGGTAAATATGGAGGACAGACTGAAAAAGGCCAGTGAAAAAATATAGGTACTTAATAGTGTAAAAGCTCATGTTTTTGCTCGTTACTGTCGGAAAACAAATGTGTTAATTTTTACTAGAAGTACTTAATTAAAACATTTTGCATTACATCGGTAAAGCACTTTCAGGAAAAACTTTAGTGCAGTATCGGTTTTTATGTAACAATAACTGTGTGTATTCGAATAATTCTAATATTGCGGTACAAAACATCAAAGGCAAAGTGAAGCACCTATTACTTATTGTATTGTAAAAAAGGTAAACTTAGGACCTAAAGTTTCTTTTACAAGAGTCGATTGAATATTCCAGATTCTGTTACCACCACTTGCGCTTCAATTGTGAAACTTTTTCTTCATATTTCAGTACAAATTCGTTTGTACTCGAACACGCCGACCACTAAACCCGACCTAAATTTGCGTGGCCCAGCGCAAAAAGCCTTTTGGTTTTTGTGCAGAATCACTTTTCGTTATAATGTGCCGCCTAAAGGCGTTGTAAAAAGAGTAGTATGCGCTCTATAATAAATCTTGGAGAAAGCTCGAGTAAAAGTGGCAACCTTAATGTTTTAAGGGGTGTATAATATCTCTTAAAGGGTAAACGCTTGCAAGTGACGTGAAACATAATGGGCCACATATTACTAGTACTCAGGGATAAATTAGAGCATTCAATCTTGAGTGTAGAGACTTGAGTACGGGTGTCTGTCTTGCTTTGGGGAGGAAGCGTTTATGTGAGTGGACAAGCTCCGTGAACACATAGCTGTGCCTACATACCTTATTTGTGTATCTTATCTGCTTACACGTATACGAGACCTAAATGGTCCTTGCAATGATGCCATATAAGAATAAAGTTTGAATCAGATTCGACACTTATTGAGAATAATATAAACTGTTTTATTTTGATCACGAAAATGTATCTTAAAATAATGCTGTATTTATAATTCTTCTTTTACAAAGCAATTAAGAGACTCTATAATTATTAACTGGTATAAAGCTATCGATCCATTACTAACGTGATTGTTGCTACATTTAGAGCAACCTTTACAAAATTATATATCATCCATATTTATTAAGTTGAAACTAGTACAAAGTTGAAGGTAATAAAATCAGGTATCGAGTGTTTTAATGAGGTGAAAAGTGTTGGCGTGCAGTAAGCGCGTGGCTGCGACCCGCCCTACAAGTGAGCATGCCACGTGACGATGGGACCTCGAAGTTGCTCAATCACTGCACGCACAGCTATACTGTACAGCCATTACTGGCTTTAAGCGATTGCTATATAAACTGGAGTTGACTATGGACACTCAATGGGCAACTTGGGAACTTATAGTTTGATAGCAGACTACACTGTAAGCGATTGCTTGCTTTTCATAAACGGAATTGTGAGCGCTACGTTGGTTAAGAGCCTCTGGAAAACCACATGTAAGCATGTATTATCAAACTGTCACACCGTTAGTTCGTAATAATCTTAAATATGAGTACGTAGGTCTATAATAATATGTACTAAAAAGTAAAGCCAGAACTGAGAGTTGGACACTTAAATTGTTAAACTACCTATCAATCTAAGTTGATTTGGTTATCATCACGTACTGGGAAAGGATCACAAAATCATTTTTTATCAAAAGAGCCCTCTACTGAATAGGACTGGTAAGTCTATCACAAAAAACAAAAGCGTAAAATAGATTGCGGCAGTATTTTCATTTCCAAACTGTCAGAGCCGATCGCTCAGCGCTCGAAATAGCCGAAGAAGCGTAGTCAAATTGACACCCATATATACGTAGGAAGCTTCCAGCCTGGATTTCCAGAATTTATGAGCTAATATGTTTAACGTCTACCACGGCAACCCTCTCGAACATAACGGGGCTCTTACGCAAACAGATTGCGAGAGGAAAGCCCGCGGGCAATAAAGAAAAAGGACAGTAGGTGGGTATATTGCATTTTTTGTAGCCGCCGTAAAATGTGGCGTCATAACTACGATGCTAACGATAAAATTACCATGATCGTTTCGACTAGATTGCAGGAATGTCAACTTTTAGTTAGTACTAACCGATAAATGACCCACCTTATACGGTGTGGTATCTTGTATGAACTTTTATGGTAACTTTTAATGCGTCCTTACAGTATTGTTCACAAGTAAAACTTTTTCTTTTGTAAATCTACCTGTATTTACTCCAAAAAGTCATTATGCCAACTCTATATTTAGAAATTTTGTTTGTTTCGTTCCGCGTACCCTCGATATCAGCCTACAAGCGAGCGCTACACAACTTTTACATACAATCGAAAACGACGCTTCTCTCCTCGTAAAGCTTAATGCCTCGATTCTCTACCAAAATATATTTATTTCGAAACTTCCTCCGCCAATTGTAAACTACACACTAAAAAAATTATAAGTTGAACTTTGAATTCTCAACTGCTTGACTGCATATTTTTGTACACAATTCAAACTAAGTAGTCTAAAGGTATGGAGGAGTAAAGTTTTCGTAACAACTCGATAACATATTCAAATCGTATTATTGCGAATCGAGCGGCTTCGATGCAACTCCGACGAAGATAAGTATTACTAAAGTCCCAGCAAAAGTGTAATGCTTTTGTAGATTTTGTATTCTATGTGAAATGTTCAATTTTGTTTTCGAATAAATGCGCCCGCCAAACGCTGGAGGATTGTAGACGTGACATTATTCTTTTGCAAATTGGGAAGGAAACACTTCGGCAGTAAAATAGATGTTTAGCTTTATTTGAACGCGTCTTTTTGTATCGAACTGTCGTACAAAGGCTCGGCAGGCTCCTGAGAGGATAAACTGAATATTTATTTGCCTACAGTTTAAGGTTTGTTAGGAACCACTTCAAATTCGTGTTCGGCTTACTGGGGCTTTATAGTATAATAATTATTGGATTTGGACACGAGCGTCACGAGCTCGATAACTAATTGCCGCTTCAAAGGTAAAAAGGTTATTTTCCTTTGAAGGTAAAGGTTTGATAATTGTTTTATACCTAATAAAAATTTAAGAAAAAGTGTGACCTTACTAGACTTTAAAGCTGCTCTAGAATTAAATTATGTTCTAAAAGATAACAAGTTCCATTCTTATTTTATGAATGTTAGGGAATATCAAAGTATCGGCCCATCTTAAGACAAACATAACAACATCAGCAAGGCGCCAGTAGTGTTATGTAAGGCAGGCAGTCTTATCTACTTATATGAGGAAATCATATCAAATCCGTATAAAGCTCTTTGTTAGTCTTAAGCCTCGCTTAAAGCAATATGGAGGGTATCTTTAAGTTATTCATATTGTATAAATAAACATGTTGTCGATAAATACCTATACTTAGCATACCTACGTATTAATATATTAGTTCATTGAAAGGTTTATAATTTTCAAGAAAACGAGACAAGTCATTTAATTTTATTTAAAAGCATAAGACCAATTTAAATTTACACAATTTACGCAGTGTGAAAATCCGAGGTTCAGCTGAAGTACCTGTACGACCTTGGCCGAAGTTCAAACCAAAGAACCTAATGTTAGATTATGCCTTCTCCAGTCACTGTAGTCTACTTTTGAGGATACAGTTATGCGAGAAGTGTATTGTTAACGACCCAATAATTTGGTTTCGATCCATCACTGCATGTAGCATTCAGTTTAACCAAAGCATGCATAAGTAAAACGAATATCGATCTGAGAAACCTTTTTACTGCCTTCCACGGCGGACTGTTTCGATCGCAGTTGCCATTTGATGTTTCAATTAATTATTCTTAAACCTACGTGACCCTTGCTACCTTCAGAGGTGTCGTATTAAATACGTATTGTAATTAAGTTCAAAACGTAAGTAGTTTTTAATTGGAACTGTAAAAAAAAGCCAGAGCCTGCAAGAATAAAAAAATTAAGCCTGGCTTCTTTTAGGACATCACAATGGAAAATAACCGTCGGTATAAATTTAAATTTAATTTTTATTTCATTTCTTTTGTTTCATATCTTGTCTAGCTGTCTTTTTGTAATAAACCTTGTTTTATATAAACATTTTTAATTTAGTTTATAAAAAGAAATAACTTATTTTTAGGTATCCTAAATAAGTGAACACAAGTAATATCCAGTGTTGACAGGAAAAGCCCGTATTACAGTTAACTCGCCGTACCTACTGTAAAGAGCATTGCGTGACGTTAAAAGATCCTTACGAAGATTAGAACGTTGCCTGGCTTTCAAATAACGCCATTTTGATTCTGGTGATGTTTATTTTACAACTTCATTCAGGTTTTCTAGTTAAATCCATTCTCATTTTACCTTATATCTTGATGGAAACCTTGTGGAAATATTTAGACGTTTTGGTGCTGGTATCAACAAAATAATTCCTGCATTAGAAGTTTATTATTTTGTTCATAAATCCATATTTTTTTCATTGGGAAGCTTCGTCTAATTGCGCCCTAATTCTGATTGAATTATAGACAATAAATAATTTGAATTATAGTAAATTTCGGGGAAAATTTAAAGCGTTATACCACTTTTGTTAGTTTGATCGTTTAAATTCCTAGTATGAACGCCGCTTCTGCCTTCTGGATGACCTAAGTTGATTAAAACTAGTTCCAAAACTAGCAAGGTTGGACTATCAATGGTACTTTTTAAAACACCTAGCCTGTCTTAGTTTGATTAATACCTATGTCTTCTGATCAACAATTAAAGAAGAAGTAACAAAGTGCTTAACGCTACGTGACGTTTTTTTATAAAACGTGTAAAAAAATATAAATAAAACTTTTAGTAACTACCTTAGGTAAGGTAAGGTACATAAGCTATTCAGAAGTGATCCTTCCATGTTCGCTTTCACAACCTTAACAATCCTAACACACTTTTACAATACTATTGATGATAATAACGAACCAAAAACTGTTTGCGACCAAACTAAATCTTTGTTAAAACAACCTTTATTGAAAGACCAAGCCAGTTTGGTTTAGCAAATTGATATAAAAATACTCTTGTTTAACAAAGTTCTTTCTTCTTACAGTTGTGGATTAAACCTAGAGCAAAAAAAATACACCTTATACTTGAATATTGTTTAATAATGTGTGAACTCTTAATACTCGTAAGGTACAGTTAGAAAACCTGGTTAATATAAGCTTATAGTTCAATGTTTGAGATAGCAAACAAGGTAGAAACATCGGTGAAATCCCGCGGATCGCTGAAACACGCGCTCACTTTTGACGCGCAGCAGCGGGATTTGTGGAAATCCCGCGATCCGAGGTTTATTTGACAAACACTATATCCGAGAAATGCATATATAAAAAGGCTGGCTATAAAAAAGTAACTATTATAAGTTTTACTTAATACACCCACATACATTTTTAACTTGACCTAAATTATACCTCACCTACCTTTAGCGAGTCCGTTTTCCTTTAAATGAAAGAACATACATAATAAGTAAATACCAATCATAATAGGTAAGCAGGTACTACTTTGCTACTATTACCTGTGGTTTAATGTAACTTTTATAGACGTTGCTTGTAATCATTTCCTGTGTTTTGACGATAAAAAGTACCTAAACGCCATCTTGTAAGAAATATCTTTTCATTTCCTGTCAATGGCAGGATACAGTTTTTATAAAAGTCGAGGCTCATTATTAAGAGAAAAATAAAGCAATGTACCTACTTTTAATAAATTCAATGGACTTCGTAAATTGTTGGTTACAGATATTATTTTCCGTCTGTTTTTTAAATTTGTACGTGATACCTGTTTCTGTAGAAATTTAATTTAGATTCCGACAAATATACCGGTTTAGATTGTAATTAAAATTTGTTGCTAGGTATATATTTATTCATTTTAATTGTTGATTATCTTTATAAGAATAATATTTAATCAAATCGGGCATGCCAGTTTTTTAAACACCAGTTTTTGCAACATTAATGTGGTATTATTAAACTATTTTTTTATAGTTTTGTTGTTGATATCCGTCTCGAAGCCGTGATCCATCAACCGAGACTTAGGAATCCGCCGTTCACATACTTTTTATTGATGATACGCTAAATTAAAAGTCGTCGTCAAAGTAAGCGTGTCGTGAGATTTAAATAGGTGTAGCCTTACTTAGAACAAGGAATTAAATTGATGTGTTTTCATTAAGTCTGATTTAAGAACCAATAGAACATCTGTTGAGCTATTGTTATTATCATGTTATACTTTAAGAGCTAAGATGTTATATAGGAATATAACCCGTCTAAAGGAAGGATAAATTAGTATGCAGTTATAACAAGAGCGTATGGTAATTCCGTACCATTTAATACAGTTGCATTCGGAAATATGTCAGATGCGCCTCTGACCGTTTGGGTTTTGGAAGCAGCAGGTTGCAGCACACCGCTGACACGATATGGCTAGATATGAGAAATATATTAGTGTTTGTGTTTATATCACGTAAATGTGGCTGGTCGTATTTAGATAAAACATTGTAGAAGTATTTATTACCTTCACGATAACCCCTGGAATTTCATTTACTGAGAGTACGTTTTACAACAAGAAAATCGAATACAATTTTGTAAGTAAAGTTAAGTTAAATTTAAAAATCATTTAAAAAATACTGTCATTTCTCTATTTAAATTAGTAAAATGATTTAAGTCAGTTTATAGATTCCTACATTCGTTAATACATCCCTCTAAAGTATCTAGGGGAAGGGGCATAACGGGGACGCGAGGCACAACGGGGCCCCCTATGTATACGAGTAACTACACTCACTAGCGGTCATTTGTTTTCGCTAATAAGCGGCCATTTTGAATCAGTCTTCAGTCCCTAAGTGTCCAGCGAGAAGGCTGCACGCGTTTGATTTTTAAAACAAAAAACTTTT
This sequence comes from Emmelina monodactyla, assembly GCA_916618145.1. Classification (NCBI taxonomy): domain Eukaryota; kingdom Metazoa; phylum Arthropoda; class Insecta; order Lepidoptera; family Pterophoridae; genus Emmelina; species Emmelina monodactyla. The sequence continues at coordinate 5,043,861 of OU745300.1, forward strand.
TTCGACGTCTTCTGATCTAATTTTGTGTGATAAGAAAATGCATGTAAAAAGGTAAGTGTTTGTGATATTGCTTTCATTTTTGGTTGTGTTTATCTAGCGATATTATGAATGATAATGTTTTGATCAAAATCACTCTAACTATTGTTCTGTTTTATTTGTAGGTTATTTTAAACAATGTTAGACATGGGGGCATAATGGGGACAATATTGTGAGGCACGATGGGGTATGTATATACCATAATAATCAAAATAAAAACGAGTTAGAAGGACGGCAACAACTGAAACGGACGAAGAAGTGTACAAATACAAATGACGAGTGGTTGAAGAAAAACTGGAAACAAAAAACTAAGAAACCTCGCTCTGACGTTGAAAATGTAGACGACGACGCATTATGCATTTATTGCGCGGACTTGAATAACACTTATTTGAAGTCTTCGGAAGGTTGGGTGGCCTGTCAACTATGTAGACGTTGGGCCTACATAGCCTGTGCAGGTGTTGATGACGAAAATATTGAAGAAATCCACATGTACTCATTCTGTCAGACAAAATAATCGTATACCCCGTACTGCCCCTAGTCAGGTACCCCATACTGCCCCTACCCTGGGGCACGATGGGGTTTTCGACAGGGTTTCGAAATTTAAAAATTAAAAACATTTGTTGATTCGTTATTTCGCCAAATTCTATGCCAAATGATAATTTAATATGTAACCAAAGGGTTGTGATTTTGTGTGAAGTTTTAATTAATATATATATGTTGTTCATTCTTTTATTGTTCATTTCCCTTAACGTCCCCGTTATGCCCCTCCTTCCCCTACATGTTTTTTGCTTTTCTTTCGGCAGTTCGTCAATGCCTTTCATTATTATTAAGAACACTATCTTTCAGCCTTTTTATGAGCCCTACATTAACACGAGCTTACTTGCCGCCTGTCATTCTACATGTCTTGCCTAATAATTAAAACGTTGAACGTTCATTCTACGTGGTTATTCTCTGTCGTCGTTCACGCTCATTACCCGGGGAGCGGCGATGATGCTTGGTTCCACTGAGCCGAGCCGAGCCGCGCCGCTCCTAATACGACCCTCCGCTTCAACTGCTGATCCGTGATCGACGCCCACTACGTACGTACGCTCGCTTCAACGGGAACCGCGTATTTCAATTTTAACAGGCAAATGACGTGAACACGGTTAGGCATGTGATGCGTTAAATGAAACGCAAGACATATTCGCGAAAGATTTTTTTATAAATTATGTAGAGCTTTTTTATATAGAAGTTTTACAAAACACTTACTGTTTTAAAGGATTTCGATTTGACGGCTTAACTTAGTAGAAAAGTTGTTTCAAAATGGTGTTTAAATCTCTATGCTATGTTTTGTCTTTGTTGGTTATAAAAGTGGTCGAAAGTAAGATAAACAGAAAGAGAAAATCATTTTAAAAATGTGTTTATTAATTAAAAGGGGAAAGTTTTGAAAAAGATTCAGTATTATATGATTATGTAAGTAATAGTCGAATTATTAATAAATGTTTCATAATTGCAAAACAAGAAATATAGGTACAGACAGAGAAAACGACTTTGTAGTGATTATAAAGGAACTTTCTTATAATGCCTTTGGAAGTTTATCCGCCGATTTGTGAATTAATAAGTAATTTTACTAATCTTTAAATTCCTAATTCAGAAACCGGCGGAAAATGGCATCACAACGCTTAGGTACCATTTTTTTTCAAATCTGACTAATATTATAAACGTGAAAGTTTGTGAGTATGTATGGATGTTTGTTACTCTTTCACGTAAAAAGTACTGGACGGATTTAGATGAAACTTTGCACTTTTATAGGTTATATAGATCATCAGAATAACACATAAGGTACTTTTTACCGCGGGAAAACCTTTCATTCCCACGGGAAACCGACTTCCACTCGAACGAAGTTGCGGGCGGCCACTAGTATCAGATAAAATATTAAAAAGCTTATGATAATTCTCATTTATCTAGCGAAAGCAGAAGTATTTGCTTTTCCCGGTATTCAATGAAAGTAAGCTATCTCTTTGCCAGGCGGATAAAATACCCAGAGGTTTTTCTGTTTATACTTTGTGTAGAACTGATGTAAAGCTATAGAATAGAATAAGAATATCAAGTCGCGTTCCTACGGTGCGAGAAAACACGCAGATCGATGCTTGAAATAATTTTGAATGTAGCTATAATATGTATGTTTACAACAACTTATAATTAAAAATAGTTACATCTAAAATTGTTATTCAAAAACTATGTTAATTACCGATCAAATAGACAACGTACCTTCATGTTTTATATAATAGTTATTTGTAAATAACGCAGGTGTTTTGAATCTAGCTGCCATATTCAACTATGATGGACAGAAATTACAAATTATATCTTTTTTTTTGTTTGCGACGGGCTTCAGATGATACCTTGCAGGGCCCTGTAAGGAGGGATTCTTACATCACTCTATAGGTTGTGTACAGTGTGTGTTACACGGACTCTTAATCTATTAGGCACTTCTAAAGTTCTCATGGCGAGAAATAATAGCTTTCTGTAAATTTTATATGCTAATTAAATAGATTCCATCGCTATTCTCTACAAAATAACAAACAAACATCGTGCTAGCTCTAGCACGGCGTCGACTAACAAAACAACACGAAACAAATTACCGATCATCCATCATAGTTGCGTCAAGTAAGCTAAATCACTTGAGCAACTGTTCGCTTAATAGGTAATATATTCAAAGGCCGATGCTGCCAGTATTATCCTAAGCTTACCATAGAGCACTTCTCTTCAAAGTTTGATTACACGGTTAAATCTTGCTTCGAACGACATTAAATTGTCATTAGGCAAGCCACGTGCAAAAGGATGAAAGGATCAGCCGGTAGCGAGTTTGCAGTTCAACAAAACGATCCAAAAATAAAGTGCTAACATATGAATGCCAATTTTTGAATTATTATATTAGAAATTTCACACCGTTTTAATGGTAGATACAGACACAGCGTGAAACTTATAACAACCCTCTGTTTGTGTGGGGGTAAGAAATAATATTAAGTAGGCAGCTACTGTTAACGTTTCACAAAGCTCGATGTTGAAAGTTTTCATCAAAGTTCAGTGGAAGAAAACAGAGAGAGAGACTATAAATATCTTAAAAGTAGAACTGATGAACCATATTTATTTTAAATAAATATTGCATGTGGCAGTTCCGTTGTAGTCTAATATTTAGGTAATTTTATTGTAACAATTTGGAATATGATTATTTTTGATATATTCTACCTCGTATAGTCAACTGAAAGGTAGAAAATAACTGAATAGAAAGTATACACCGAGTGAAGACAACACTTGATAAGCGTGCTCTGAACCGAGCCGTTTGCGCCATTCATTAAAATAATGACAATAACGCACTGGCATGGAAAAGAAATGTCTCTCTGGAGCCGGAGTCATGCACTAGTTGAAGTAATATTTGTAGCACGGGCTGCAATATTATTGTAGAGTGTATGTGGGGTAGTGTTTTGTATGTGACTTACTAAAAAAGTCACAACTTTTTTTGCATGCAGTAATGCTCCAACGCTCTATAGAGCCCGCTTGTATATTATTTACATAAGCATAACTTTATACATTGGTCAAACCAAAATCAAAGTTAAAACATGTTTTTTAAAACCAAAACGGAATTTCATTAATAATAAACAAACTATCGAACTTTTTCTCTACAATTATATTATTATAATTTATTTTTATTTGTTTATTTATTATAAAGATATACAAACAACATTTTACAGAGGAAAAAGAACTACATAATCCTTTTAGTTTTGATTGTAGCTCCATAAGAGATATGGAAGAGAGGGAGTGAATACTCAAGTATTTACATAGTAATTTAAATATGCAAAATAAAAAATATACTGAAGTTAAACATTTATGCAAATAGAAATTAATTAGCAATTTGTTTTGATTATAATCTATCATTGGTAAAATACTCGTGTACTAATCAACAAATAAATGTCATAACTCTAGCGGTACGACTGAAATTCAAATGAAACATTCGATTAAATCAATATTTGTTTAATGAAATTTATTTAAGCGTAGGTAGTCGAAGCATTTTTAGGAAACCATCAGGGTTCATAGAATTATTTAACAATTAGCTATCAAAGAGTGCTATTTACCAATATATACTTAAAGCTTTTGTATAAAGTAATGTATGTGCTGCCACATTTTCGATTTCTTGCCTTTTCCTTTGGTACCGATAAAGAAAAATAAAATTTTTACACAGTCCCCTTTTGTATCGTTTAGTAAGAGAGTCGCGCAATTCGTGATAAATGTTTTACGTTTCGTCGGATCCGGACCCCGATATCGGTTAAATGGCTTCCAAATTTATGACTGCCATATAAGAAACATTGCATAATATCCTGTAGGTACGACCAACCTAATTCTATGATACGTTTCAAAAGATTTACGTGCTACTGATGTTTTTTTACTATTTTCACAAGTACTTAATTTAAGTAGCTTTAAGCATCAACTTTTCTGATATTTTTATGCACGCATAAAAGTATCTAGTTGAAATTTATGTCAAATCTTAGGTCTACAACCTTTATAAGCTGTAAAAAGGTTAATCGTTTAATCCAATGACATAAAAAATATGTGTATGATAACGCTTATACCGTTTATGACAAATTTCATTAATTTCATTTCATTTATACACATAGTCACCATAATACTGTAAAATCAAGGTAAGGTTTTTGTGTAGGTAAGTTTCTAACTGAGACTGATTCGTGTCAGTGTTTAGAAGCAGAGCATGTCAACCGCTGCGCCGGCGTCGCCATTGTGGCTGTGCGCTGGAGTGTGCCGCGCAGCCACCCAGAGCAAACTGTATAGTAGCTACTTATCACTGTTGCTACATAAACAAAGTAGAAAAAATATACGACACTTAAAGGTCATCAAACATTTTTAAGTTTAATTTTAAGAATCTGGGAAAGGTCAAAAAAAGCCCTACGCAAGGATCTATAAGCTTTTAAGACTTTTCGATATTTTTCTCGAAATTTAAAGTCTATAGTGGGTTTATCAAACAAACATTTGTTTGATAAACATAGCTTTTATGCTCTATTTCGTCGTTTTATACCTTTTTCGTGAGTCGCTCACTGATGACCACCGAAATTCGTTGGTACTTCCTGAATTCCTGCGAAAGCACAGAAGCAACTACAAAAAATCCAAAACGTACATTGAATTTTGTATGGGACTTTTGCAAATTTTAATTGCAGAGATCTGTAAAATAATAAAATACTCCTTCCCTTCGTTCGTAACTTAGCAAGGCATATATTTTGTAAGTATGATATCATACTTAACTCGAAGAATCCATGCGTAAACAGAACAATGGATGTAATTTGAAATTGTAATTAGATTTTATAGAAAGATGATGATGACCATAAGCTAAAGTAAATAAGCTCTTTAATCTTCTACTAGCAGGATCTCAAGTTCTAGATAATTTTTCACAATTGTACATTTCTAATCAAATATAGTTACTTACTCACTTGACTTTAAAGAGTTTAATGTGAAATACAATCAAAAGTGGATCAAGAGAGTCTTGTTTAATGTAGAAGATAAATAAACACCGTGTGACAAATGGCAATCCTATCATTCTTGCAAAAAAATAACCCATTTAAAAATTTTCGAGAAACTCAACTTGTTTTCATTTCAAAAAAAAACATATTTTTAATCAAGGGCAATTTAGGACATAAAACGGGATTCCATTGTCCGCCATCTCAGGTTACTCTTTGATTTACTGAAAAAGAAAAAAAAAACAATTTTGCTTTCAGTAAATAACTACAAGTAACCACATACACAATTTTTGGAAATGTACTATAAAAAAATAATTGAATGTTTATATTTTTGTAACTACATAAATGCATAAACTCGGAAATGTATGTAGGTAATAGGTTATCGTTAGTAAACAAACTAATATTGAACAAGTTATGAATATTGAATTGATATTGACTTCAGCTTACGACTGACCCAATTGATTTTTAGGTCTAATACTTAAAAGTAATTGTATTTTTGTTATATCTTTGATTAAGGGGTTGGGGAACGAAAGCCGGTCATTACTTCTGATGTTATCGGATTTTAATATATTATATAAATTAGAAGTTAGGTGCTATAGGTATGTACAGTAAAGTACTCGGGTCGTTTCGTCCCCTAAAAACGTTTCCTAAGATGTTTTTTTTCAGGTGCAAAGGTAAGGTTAATTAAATTGACCCACTAACCATTCGTAATGTAAAATATTATTTTGGTGTGCGAATTATCCATATGAAGTAACTATTTGAATTAAATTCATGTGATAGTTAAGTGCATTTACACGTCTTCACCAAAAACTCAAACTTATTTGGCTTTGTTATTTATCTAATAGACAATTTAGATAGATATACCACTCACATATGGAAAAAAAATGAAATTTATAAGTAGGCAGATATTATTGAACGCGATGGAGCGAGAACCCTGCAAAATTATATCCTCTGTGGCCATCAAATATGGAACTTTTACTTTTCGTACCCGAAAACTTGGTGTAACATGAAAGGTAGTTTTATCGAGTCATAAACATCTTTTGGAAGGTCTGGCAAAAGTTGCCAAGTGAATTATTTTAAGTTAACGGTGAAATATTATTCCAGATTGTAGAGCTAAAAGTGTTCGAAGAGTTTTATATTTCAGATGAAGTTTTATAAACAGTTTGAAGTATGACACTGTTGCTTTCCATACATCTGACATACTTAATTCTATGAGCTGTATGAGTGCTTGCTATCATATCAACTAAAGTAAATTATGAAAGAGTAATAATAGAATTCAATGCTGTATGACATATAGGTATATGGAAAGATCACGTCACTTGGCAAATTTTAGACTACGTAGTAACAAGCTTTCACTTTACAGAATTCGGAATGTGTTTGGTTGTGGGATGTAGATTTATAGCGAGTCAACGATCTGTCAATAATTAGCAGCATGCCGAATTTGATAATAAGGAAACCAAGCCCTAACTATAACTACAATAACTATGTTCTGTAAATAGCATCGAGTCCCAGCCCCAGAAATAAATGTAAGTGTTTGTAACTCATCGTTCGATAGATTTGGAAAAAAAATGGTGTTAACAAAAATTTGGTATAACCAGGCATAAACACACACGAGGGGTATTATTTTGTCGCAGAAAAATACTTAATTTCCGGGGCGTATAGCTTGTAGGTCGATAATAAATATGATAGATATTAAGACGTAAGTTTATAATATAGATTTAAAACATTTGCAGAAATGGGAAAATTATTAAATATCATAATAATCGGTTACACTGAGCATAATTTACATACTTAAATAGACTATAGGCTCAGAAAATAATGGAAAATTTGTAACAACATCAATAATATATATCTTAAATAAAGTACAACAGTCCACATAATTTAATAATGAATTCAGCAGTGTCTCATGTATTGGATTCGCGCCTCTTTTCCAAACACAATTAAGTTCTGCGAATACAACATTGCTATGTTATTTTAACAGGCGTTTCAAGACAAGCGCTGCTGGAAATTCCCTTGGTTTTATATAATCATTTTCTCAGGATAAACACAGTATTTCGAAATGAAATTATTCTTATATCGTTGGGAAAGTTGAGCTTTGTCACACCATGTTATTTTCCTCGAATACTTATCAAGGTTTTTAAGGTTTCGCCTTGTAGGTCGTCATGAAACGTTTTCGTTGCGCCATATCCGTCCATTTTTAATTTTACTAATATTACCGGAGCTCTAAAGTCGGTTTTTGTTTGAAACACTTTTGTTTATTTATCTTATTCTTATCTTTTGTTGTCTTCACCACTGTCTTTCCTCTATCTATTCTACTATCTACGCACCCGCTATACTTATATTACGTGTCTGTTGCACAGGAGCCGTGCTATGTGTTCTTGATAACTTCATAAAAAACATTTATGGTGATAATATACTTAAAGGTATAATATAATATATTTATTTTTAACTAGTGGAACCACAACGTAACAATTTGTAGGACTATCCTACTAGTATTATAAACGTGAAAGTTTGTGAGTATGGATGTATTTATGGATGTATGGATGTTTGTTACTCTTTCACGTAAAAACTACTAGATGGATTTTGATGAAACTTTACAGTAATATAGGTTATACATCAGAATAAGATAAACGGTACTTTTTACCACGGGAAAACTTCTCATTCCCACGGGAAACCGGTTTCCACGCGAACGGAGTCGAGCGGCCACTAGTTTAAGATTAACGTTTCTATCATACATTACAAATGTGTATCTCCGGTTTTGGCAGCCGACGCCAGAATAGCTCGCAGATGGTAGAATTTTACCTAATATCTTTCCCTACTTACTTGATATTTAATTAAATTTACACAATATCTTTATAAATTGTAGCCTATGTGTGATTCAGATTTATAAGCTATATTATTGTAAAAAAATCGTTAAAATCCATTCAATAGTATTTACATGAAATAGTAACAAACATACATCCATACTTACACACTTTCACGTTTCTAATATAAGTAGGATATCCAAGTACCCAACAAGTAACCTGTGGTCTTTTTACAACTGTTGTAGAAGTCCCACTTTTATATTATTTTTTATTTGACTTTTAGTGTTGTGTGTTATAGCGTCAACAAAATAAATCTTCTGTAAACATTTCAACTGTAGGTATAGGTAACTATCACCAGTGGCGTAACTATACCATCTGGGGCCCGTGGCAATTTTTATGAAGTGGCCCAGATGTGGGTATCATCAGTAAAAAACGTCATGTTATAGGTACTCAGTTCAATTTTAATAAACTTCGAGCTTTTTAGCGTCCTCAATTATATGTTGTAGGTATATGTCCCACTAATAGTCATAGGCCTCCTCTCTTAGGCGAGAGGAATGGTCTGTAGTCCCTACGCTAGCTTAATGCGTATTGAAGATTTTACATTCATCCATAGAACGTAACATCTCAATGCATTCATCATCTATTCGCTAGCTTTTCGGTGAAAGAACATCGTCAGGAAATCTGCATACATTTACAATTAAATAAAAATTACAATACAATTTCCATACGATATTTAATAAGAAAAATATTTTTTTCGAGCTTTCTGGTCCGCAAAAGTGTCTATAACAGTATCAAAGTTTAAAGGTCGCGCCATAGAATTTTCAGTAGACAGAATGGCCAAGTTACTGTATTGTCTCAAAGTTTCTTAAATAGGTAGGTTTTTGTCTATTTTAGCTATGGACACATTTATTTATTCAAAAATGTAAATGGTTTTTTTTCATTCGTGGCAGAAAACCTCTTTATTGTTGGAAAAAAAATATTACCACGCCAAATTGAAAATGCTTTGTTTATTAGCATATAACTTGTGGAAAGGCACTACCTAAACTTGGTAGTGATCATTCTAGTACACACTAGTGTGTAATATTACCTAATATGCACGAGTGTGTAATAGCTCGGTTTATGGCCCTAAAACGATGTAATAATGCGAGCTTTCCGAGCAAGTGTGTTGAAAAATGTTTTTTTAATATTTATAAATCAGCAAGGTCTCTAATACACGAAGATTTCTCTATTTCGTCTCTGAAAGTGGATCAAAAACTCAGAATTTCTTTCGCAAATGATTTAGATATGTCAGATTTTTAAATAGATCAGTGTCATTTAAAAATTTTAAAGTTGTCAATTTTTTAAATTTCGTTCTCTGGAAGGAAACGCGATTTCAGTTAGTTTAAAAATGATGTTTAATACTGGATAAAATATGTTCAATGAATAGAGATGTTCAATTACCGGTACTTTGATTGACAGTTATTGGATGGTCATAAATATTTAAAATTACTCGTCACGGGTAACGTGTACATCTCAAAAAATAAATCAACATCTTTTTGTTTAGGTTGGTTGAAATGATTAACGATTAACTTTAAATTGTATTATGGTCTTTAGTTGTCTCACTTTGGATTTTAAGCAGAATTTTTAAAAAAATACTTTTCAAATTAAATAAAATTAAATCATACACAATATATTTTTTTGTTATTTAAATTTTTTGATCTCTTGGGCGGGGGCCCCCTTGGGTCGGGGGCCCGTGGCATTTTGCCAGCAATGCCACCCTATTGTTACGCCACTGACTATCACAGTTCATGAGATACAGCCTGGTGACAGACAGATGTGTGGTTAACGGAGTAAAGGTTACCTAATAGGATCCTATGTTTAACCCTTTGGGTACAAAACTCTATAAAAGCCCAATTTTTTTTTATCTTTCTCAGGATATTAATTTAAATGATAAGTAAGACAGTATCAAATGATTAGATTATGAAATCAGTAAATAACACACAAACAATCGCGGACGGCGACTTCAAATTGGAAGCCCCTTCAACCGTATTCGTAAGTTAAATAATTTATCTACCCATCAAATTGGTGATATTATTGTTTTGGTAACTTCTGCATTATTTTCCTTCACTCAGCGGTCCATTGTCATCGCGTCCATTGAATGGCACGATCGATTCTCGTTCGTATTGTGTCTTCTTCAAAGGGTCTTAATATCGTATATATGAGTTTACGTTGAGCGGCATAACGACAATATTGCTCTGTATCCGAAGTAATAATGCTGTGATTAATGGTTCCCACACGATACACCGGTTCTTTGTTGTTCCTCAAATATTTGATCCAGCGCTTACGTAACAATCCATCCTATTGATATCACAAACTCCTTCAAAAGACGGAGCTCAAGTGGGCAAGTAAAGTAAAACCTTAGTAGAGTGAAGGTAAACTTTAATGGTCTTCAACATTTTTATCAATATCTTACAGACATAAGAATAGATCTTATTCTGAATAATATTATGATCAATATCTTACACAGATAGATAGTATTTGACTCTTAAAATAAAAAACAAGCAATTTACTTAAATGTTACTTAGGGCAGATTTTTTAATAGTCAGATAAATGCTAACTGACTGATAAGAGGTATGTTTTCATTGTCATTTCATACATATGCCAAGTATTTATGTTCGACGTGCAACAAAAACATACTGATTTTCTGTCAGATAGAATTTATCTGTCTATTGAAATACCGGCCCTTAAAGTAAAAAATAATGATATATGTTCTACATATTGTAACTAGGACATATAGCGACTCTTCTAAGTGATCATATATTCAAAGTTGACTCAACTATGGTTAAATAACCATTTAGTTAAATATTTAATAGGTGTGTTTGAAAAATAATATATTGGAATTAAAAAAAGACTATATATAAACTCTAGAAATATTAATCCATACACGAGATCCCTAAGCGGGGTTATAAATTATACGGACTTTAAGCTTGTTTTGCTATTAATTATAAAAAAGTGCCTTTAATATTGGAAATTATGGATAAGGGATGAAAAGGGATGTAATAATTTCGAGAGGCTGAACTAAAAAATAAGAAAGGCATCTTTTTGGCTACCACCTCTTAGCGTTTGTTAAATAATTTTATCAGGGAAAGTGCCTAAACGCATTTTAATTAAGTCTTTTTTTTACTTTGTATGTAGTCCAGAATCGTAACAAACGTTGCTTTTTAGGAAACTTAATGGTCTTTGTTTTTAAGAAGCACATTTAAAGATCGTAAAATGAAATTGCTTTCAACGTAAATATAATTCGGGACCTACGTTAGTTGGTGGAATATAGGTACTTAAATGTCAGTTTCATTTGAGGCGTTCTAAAGTTATGTCACCGCTACCGTAGTAAATTGACTTTTGTCTTCTGAGTGTCGATCAAAGTCGCGTGAAGCTCGTTCGAGACGCCGAAGTTTGCTCATTTGCATCACTAAAGGAGAGAAAGGCATTAAGTGGCGCCGTGATTACCTCACTTCAGTTAAGTTGGCACTGATGCTGCACAATCCTTTAACTATATTGGAGAATTATGGGAAACTTAGACGAACAAACAACCTTCCAAGATCGCTGAAATAAATACATCATAATGTATGGATTGCTTGTCAATATTTGAAACAATATCATTAAATAGTCATAATGATACCCGACAAATACAAAGCATTACTAGATGTTTTATATACTTTTAAGACTAAATTAGAAATATATACAGATTTATTCAATCTAGCTATTTACTTTAATGATTCAATAAATGTATTTAAAAAAAAATAGAGCATGCTACTGAAGTAAGTAGGTAAAGTAGAACGTTGTGAAGAAAGCTAAAAAGATAAATGGTTATTCAACATATCACATTGTAAATGACCAACCAACAGTGAACTTTATTTTCAAATGTAAGTGATGAGTGATCCAAATAATGTTTTTTTCCATGAAAAATATTTTCGACGTTTTACATACACAGTGAACAAAGCTCTGGTGAACGCTAAGCTATTAATAAAAGGTTACACACAGCTTGCCCCCTTTTACTGAAAATTAATTATGAAATAATTTGCTACGAGATTATTAAATACGGGAAAGATTTAATAATATTTGGATGACCAAATACTGTACCGCAGACATATGATGACATAGTTTATGGAGAATCAAGAACATTATCAAAAATACATGTACCTAATAGGCATACTATGCCCAACTTATACTATTTATAATTACATAGTATAAATCCAAGTCGCTAATTCTGTCTGTTTGTATGTTTGGCTGCTAACTCCTCCTTAACCAGTTGAGGGATTTTAATGCGGTTTTCACCATATTTTAGGTATTTATTTCATTTAAATTTGTAAAAAAAGAACAATCGGAAAAAGTTTTTTTAAGTTAGCCAAAAATCAATGTTTCGTCAACAAGTCGGCCAAAATTACACCATTGCGAAGCGTGGGCGGGTCGCTAGTTTATAATATTATTAAAGATTACTAAAGATTTGTGCCTTCTTTTAGTTGGAAATTTTGAAAGGTCATCTTTTAAGACACCGCATTATAGACCACTCCTTTTTATTTTAGAATGACTTTATGTTTTCGCCGGCGGCCTACATTCAACGCATAGCTGCGACTATAATCAGACCACCCCGTTTTACCGAACGTCCTGATGCTTAAAATCTATAAACCAACCACAGGGCTCTATTAGCGCACTTTTCGTTGAGAATCTCTTAATATCTGTTGAATATGAAAGTGTATTAACCATCAATATTTGCCATAATTTTTGTTCTATCCATTTTCCTGTAAAGGCATTTAAAAACAATTGATCTAGAAAATCTGCCACGATTACTATGTAGACGGCAATTTAAAAGTGAGAGATATACTCGCAGATGTATACCGAGTCATTTCCAATTGAGAAAGTTAAAAGTATATTTTGAATTTGTACAGTTCATGAAAAATAACTTTTTAGCCATAGATTTAATGAAATGTTGCATTTACATTAAAGCTGTAATAGAATTGCATTCGGGTTTTATTCTTGTTCGCAGACTAGTTCTGAAGGTTTATCAGCCATTGTTTTAATCCGATTAAATTTTTTAAGCTTTTTATCTTTTGAGTTTAGATAGCTTAGGTTTTCTAAAAGCTCATTTTACTTAGGTTTACTAATCTGTCGGAACATATTTTAATAAAGCCTCAAAACTCATGCTCTTTGAACGCAGCATTGTAAAACTGTTTGGCGCTAGAAATATGCAGCTATTTTACTAGGTTAGCACAAACACTTCCCAGTAGAAGGGTTTTGTTATGTATTCTGAGTTGAACAAGTGCTTTTGGCACATAGCAAGCTAACGTTTCTTTTTTCAAGTGCCATTTGAGCGGTGCTGGCAGCCGCGGCATTCAGCGCGTCTTATCTCCTTTGACACTACGCCACCTAACGAATTGCTAACGAAATAGCTATTCTTTTTATACATTGTACCGCTTTAGGAACTATTTTATTTCAATTGTTTGTAGTATTATTAGGTACTTTTTTCAATTTACTGACCTTGTTGTATTGTTTCAATTGTTAGTTTAATAAATCGTTAAACATTTTGATTAATTAAAAAAACACGAATTTCGTAAATTGCAAGTTCGATTAAATCATAATAACGTCACAGCCATGTGTAAATATTGTTTAACGGCATGTCGCATTTGGCTCCAACATTGAAAATTGTGCTCACAATGAAATCTGAAATTGAAATCTAAAATTTGAAAAGAATCTGTTATTTTAGGACGGAATTGAATTCAAAAGTATTACATTTGAAACAGAAATCAAAAATAGAATCTGTTCGAGTTGGAAGGATGACTGACTTTCTTTTGTTTCTAAATATAAATTAAGAAAAACAGTTTAAATCAGCTTCTGAAATGAGGGCAAATCTATTTCCTACGTACAGAGTTACGGACAATGTATTCCAACATACCTGTCTTGGTAAGATTATTAAAAAGTTTTTCTTACCAAAAGTTTTTACATGACGCTTAAAACAAAAACTTGTTTACTCGTGAAGGTCATACTCCTTTATTTTGAAAACTTTTTCTTATTTCCAGCGCACATAGAGTAGAACTGGAACATAAGGGGTGAATTTCACTTACGTTACGTGGTGCTATTATTATAATGCTGATCTCCCGGGATTAGGGCAGGCGGGGCAGGTGATGCAGATGGGATAGAGGGCACGCGGGGTGAGGGGCGGGGGCGAGGGGTAAGTGGGGTAGGTCGGGACCGGGGGAAGCCGCGACTGACGTGACAATGACGGGAGACATCGAACATCACTCTTTGGAGTGGTTCAAGTCATGTTTAGTTTGAATAAATCTACACATACTACTTAATTATACTTAGGTATCAGTACATACATACAGAATTTCGAACTTATACGCGGTTTAGTTAAAATTTAATATTAAGTGAGAATTAACATAAACATTTGAAAATTTTAAAACACTGTTATAAAGACAATCCTACTATTATTATAAATGTGAAAAAAAAACTATTGGACAGATGTGGATGAAACTTTGCAGTAATATAGGTTATACATCAGAATAACACATAGGCTACTTTTTACCGCGGGAAAACTTCTCATTCCCACGGGACACCGACTTCCACGCGAACGGAGTCGCGGGTGTCCACTAGTGTTTTCATAAAATAAAAGTAGTTACATACATATGTAACTATATATTTTGTACAAAGAAATAAAAAACAGATTAAAGATGAAAAGGACGTTGCCTCCTGATTCTTATAATTACCTAATGGCTAGAAGGACGATGTTCTCATTTAATTTGTTTTACAAATAAAAGCTCGTTAATTGACCTTTGAATGCCCTTACACAAACAAAAATACGCGCACCTATAATTGAATTACGAAATTGTGTTTAAAACTTTTGAGTTATAACAAAAAACCGTACAAAATAGGTTTCAGTTGTTTGAAATCCGAAAATTTCCCGGTGAACATTTTCAATAACTGGACTAACACGAACAAAATAAAAAAAAACTAGCAAAATGATCGAGCCGTCGCTAAGTACTTACCAGAAAAACTAATTTATTTTTACACTCAGTTCGCTGTACCTATTAATTACCTTGCTAATATATTTTCCTGGTGCTAAATATATATTTTAAGTGAAGTAGGAAAATACTCCACCGCGTTCCTACAAAATAATCTCATTTGGAGCCATTCGAGTATTTCTCGATCGTTGCACAGAAAATAACGATCAATCTAGGACCAAACATTGATTGAACACCTCCCTTTAGAGGGTATTGAGTAAACTGTTTTTTCTTAATATTCCTAAGGTTAATAAAATCACGCTAAGTGTATTTAGTAGGTAACGTACCTATATTAACAACATCTCATGTAAGTTAAATTGTATCTGACATGATCATTTCCCTATTTGACATAGGTTCAATAATTAATCGTTAATCATCATAAAAATCAGTGAAACGTTAAAACTATTGTTGTGTTTCATTGAGTAGAAGTAATAAGGTTACATTACGTATTATATTACAGTTTATTTAGATATAACTTTTAACTGTAATTTTTGTCCCAAACTTTTGATAATACCAAATTGAGTTTGGATGCAAAAGGTACAGAGGACTCTGAAATTATTGAACAGATTTTAAAAACAGAAGAAATTTGCGTTATCAGCGCTTAACATAGCTATAACTAAACATAACTTTTATGCAGACCACAAACCCCTGACATTCATGTTCCTGGCATTTATGCTTTTGGTTGATTGATATTAAATGTTTTGTAAATACAATTGCTTATATAAACACAAATTATAAATTACTTGATATTAAATTCCGACCGACTAAATGTTTACTTTATTTTGATATATAAATGTTGTAAAGTGTTTATACGCTGCGCGCGTGTTCCAGCTGGAATGTCCAATATTAACAGATTAACTC
Organism: Emmelina monodactyla; assembly: GCA_916618145.1. Lineage (NCBI taxonomy): Eukaryota > Metazoa > Arthropoda > Insecta > Lepidoptera > Pterophoridae > Emmelina > Emmelina monodactyla. Next base: position 5,060,100 of record OU745300.1, read on the forward strand.
GGCGGGGCTCCATAAAATAAATTCCAATATTCTTTCCCTCACTCTCATAACTCGAAAGAAACTGCCCTCTCTGGAAAGTTTAACTTCGACGATTGAAGAATGAAAATTGCACATTTACAGCGCCGGATTGAGTTTTTATTGTGAAATTTACGACACGTAAAAACAAAAACATTTCCATTTATTATATTTTATCTCCAATCGGCGACACGTGGTTTGAAATGCAAATGAAAACCGAAATATGCAAGCAATTATTTAACAAAAATATTGAGACTGGCAGAGCGGCATATTCAAACCAAATAAACTTATAAAAAGTCATGACTATCTATCGTAGCAGCAAAAACAAAAAGCTTTAAATGTTGATATGGCACCTTAAAACGAAAATACTGTAAATCGAAACGCAGTCAGTTACCTTAGTAAGAAGGACAAAGTAAGGTTAGCGAGTCAAGCATAGATACAAGTTGGTTGATTAGGTTCACGGCTTACATTCATTACAAATGCTGGGTTTCTTACGCTTAAATATCACAATTGCGTTGCTCAATCGTTTCGTGAATGTGGAAATAGCATACCTTAATCGTTAATACTGTAAAATTGACTATTTCCAGAACTAACACCCCTCACAACTCAACCGTTTCAATGAGTATAAACCTTGGTTCGTTTGCAACATTTTTATTAGCATCCGACACAGCCAGTGGTAGATCGAGTGTCTAGTCGGACAGCGGGAAGCGGATGTAGCAGCCTCACCAGCGGCTAAGTGGCTGTCCAGCGCCGCGTGATGGATCGCATGCCTCTTTCTGGCGGGGTCGGGCGCTGGATGCACTTACTGCTAGACGGACGTTCGCATACAACGGCACATTTATCACTTTACGTGCAGCAGTCAATTTTTGTTAGATAGAAGGATAAATAACTTATAAATAAACAATGGTGCTTGCGGTTGGCATGTATCTTTAGACGTTAACAGTTAAAGCTTTTAAAGTCAATTTGCATTGTTACTTTTTTTAGAAAGTTTACTTTGCAGGTATGACAGGTCAATGCTCACTTTTTTAAACTTTAAATTTTATGTTTTCTATTAATTTTATTCTTATTAGGAACTAGCGACCCGCCCACGCTTCGCAATGGTGTCATTTTAGCCGACTTGTTCACGAAACATAGAATAGAATGTGGCTAAGTTAAAAAAAACTTTTTATGAATGTTCTTTATTTACAAATTTAAGTGAAAAAAATACCTAAATGATGGTGAAAACCGCATTCAAATCCGTCGACTGGTTTAGGGGGAGATAGCGGACAAACATACAAAAAGGGACAATTAGCGACTTGGATTGATACTGTGTAAACTACTAGCGACCCGGCCACGCTTCGCAATGGTGTAATTTTATCCGAATTGTTCACAAAACATTAAATTTTTGCTAATTTAAAAAAAACTTTTTCAGGGCGTTCTTAATTTACAAATTTAAATGAAAAAAATACCTAAAAGATGGTGAAACCCGCATTAAAATCCGTTAAGTGGTTAAGAGGAGATAGCGGACAAACATACAAACAGACAGAATTAGCGACTTGGATTTATAATATGTATCATAATAAAACATTACAAATGATCACTATTCATATCTATATGAATATATAGTTATATTTCTAATGTAGGGAAGGAAACAAACACCTCGCGGTCTAATAACGCATTCTCGTTTAGTCTCCGCTTTAATTAACAACACAACTGACAGAATACTTGGGAATTCTCTTATTTTAGCTTAAATCATCGTATAAATTAATTATTTGAATTTCGCTGTTAAAATTGTCTTAGAAATTCTAGAGATTGAGAATTAAAATTCTTTGTTTTTCACCTAATAACAGAAGTTTCAGACAGCCATCCATTATTCTATGCTAAAAACATTTCCAACCTTGAACGAAATACCCAATTATTGTGTTTATTTTTAACTTTCCACAATATATTCATGATAAAATATATTAAATGAAAGTTTGGTTACCTTTCTCAATATCTCCTTCTTCATTACAGGCCACTTGTCTGTGAAGGTAGCCATAGACACCTAAATATCACATCATGCGGGAAGCATATAGTTACCCCTTTCATCGGCTTTCATTGCCGATAATTTACGGGCACTTTAGAGGCACTAAATGCCTCAATTACGCTATATAAATGGAAGTTAGGCATTCAGCGTGTATCAAGCAAAATAAATTACATTTAAAAGCACTTATGCATGTCGCATCAGCTTCTATTTCCTAGTATAGAAACCTTCTGAAGTACATCATGACGATATTTTAATAATGATATTTACTAAGTAATCATTTATTTTAATTGTTTATCATCAGGAATAATAAAAAAAAAACAAATATCAATTTGTTGTGCCAAGTCTGCATGTAATTTTAGTGTATTCCATACCCTTCCGGGGAATAATTTCCCCCGTTTTCCCAACATTACCCCTCACTGCTCTGCTCCTATTGATTGTAGCGTGATGAAAAGTATACTTTAACCAGCTCAGGAGTATGAAAAATAATTGTATTAAGTTTCGTTGAAATTCGTCGAGTAGTTTTTTGTTTCTATAACGGTTATACAGACAGAAAAATTTTTTACTGATTGCATTTTTGGCATCAGTATCGTTCCCTAATCACCCCCTGATAGTTATTTTGTAAATATATTTCCAGTACAGAATTAACCTCTCTACAGATTTATTATAAGTATAGATAGATAAAATACGTATAAAACATTTTTTTATTTAATTAAACGCTGTACATGTTTTCTTTCAAGCTTCAATTTATCCAAAAACATCAAATAAAAGGCTTTAAAAATAAGTAAATGAACCTGTGAACGAAATGAATGACTGTCACATTAATTAACCGACTGAATAACTGAAAGGTCTATGCGAAGGGCCGACCCGTTTTCAGACAAGAATTAGCCGTAATTGTTTTTTGATTATTTAGGTGAATAAACAGATTGAACTGACAACACGTCTCTGTAAAATTGAATCTAAGAATATATTCTTTTAACTCTGTATTAGTTCTTAATTAAAATGTAAGTACTTAAAGCTTCCTCTATTTATAAGGATTTTATTCTGTAGTAAGTAAGAAACCTACATGTATAAACTATAGTATAACATTTCATGTTTCAGCTACTGTGCTGGAACTGCACGTAAAATGTCATTTCAGAAGTTTACTAGAAATATTGCAACGGAGCTCCCATAGGGCAACATCTAACGTTTCACCTAATAAGAAATTCTGCACACAAATTCATTTATCACAGAGTTTGAAAGGGTATCTAACTTGCTTGTGTAAATGTTACACACCAAAACACAAAAACTTTCCACTAGGGACTAGACCTCAACATGAACCAATAAAAGAAAATCGCTTTATCATTTTTGGAAAAAATAAGTTTGTTACGTGGGGCACTTAAATTCTTACAATAAATAAAATATTTAAACTACTACTATTTAAATTGAAAATGTTTTAGAGTTACTATTTTCGGTAGCCTGATTTTTAAGTAAATTTATAGTACCTAAGCTATCAAATTTTAAATAATAAAATCTATTTAAGGTTTTTATCGTGACAACGAACCGGACTCTTTCAAATACTACCTGCGTGTTGTACAAATTTAGAGTGCATGGTTCATATAAATAAATAGGTACTCTAAATTTACAACCACATTAAGTGACTTTTTTGTATAAGTTCATTAATAGTTTTGTTCAAATAAATTGTTTAGTTTTCTACCTTTTAGATTTTAGCTTAGAAAAGATCACTTCTTTTGTCATGTGAATGCCGTGCGACTAATAAATTATTTCAGTCTCCTTTTTACCTTACTATTCCAGCCATACCTACACTAAATGTTTTTGTATGATGTTATAAATTGTAATTTCCTTAAGTAGGTTAAGAACCGGTATTTTGACTAAATAGTATCTATCCTAAGTAAAATGTCAATAAGTTGTCATTCACACGCAATTAGAAAGACACAAAAACTTTCTTCGAAAAGTCTTGCCCCAAACGGACGTGCCGTTAGATCGGGAGCTTCCTCCCGAGACCACGTATCGAGTGGTTCCAAACCTTTCTTTTCTTCGAACTAAACAAATATATTCTAGATCGGGTATAAACAAATCCCGTACAAGTGGTTGGAATAATACGTTATTGTGTTTTGTTGTGGATCAATTTGTACTGAACAATGAACATTGTGGCCTGAAAAAGATAAAGACATAAAAGTCCCTTCAATAAATCATTTTTTTCTTTTACAGAAGATATTGGTACTTTCGAACAATGGCCAGAGTTTCGTATAAATTTTAAGAAAATGTTTCAAATTACATTTTCTTAAATTTTTCTGATAATCGCGTTCGGTTCTTTTATTAATATTAGCTTTTGCCCGCAGGTCCGCATGCGTTAATGCAAAAAACCTTTTTTTTTTAAATGATAAAACTAAGTCTATGCACTATGACGTAAACAAGTAATGAAAGTTGTGGACGATTAGACGACGTCTGTGTCGTTGATTTGGTAAAAACCGAGTCTCCGCTAGTCGTTTGTTAGTTGTTTATTCTTGACATCAAGCCAAGAGGAAGACCATTAAATACAAGACGAATGCTGAAGAAACAGTCGTCGGTAGCTACTTTTTGCTTTATTACTAAGTGAAGAAAAGACTTTTTAACAACTTTTTATTAAGATTTTAAGTACCAAAATACGAAAGTACAAAGGACACAAAAACCCTATGTGTTATTCTGATGTAACCTATATTACTGTAAAGTTTCATCCAAGTCCAGTAGTTTTTACGTGAAAGAGTAAAAACATCCATCCATACTTTCATACATACTCACAAACATTCACGTTTATCATATTAGTGGGATAAGGAGGGTGAAAAATGCTTCCTATGTTGGTTGTGACGTCCAGGCCATCAATTGTGCCCTGCAAGCCTGTATACAACGGGTCACAATGGCCTACATGTTGTTTCAACCTGTTAACGATGTGAACCAAATACCCACAGCGTTCGCACATAATGCAGGATATACCTACCAAAACATGTGTACGAGTACCTATTAACTAGATCACTCGGCATGTCGATTTAGTACTTACAATTTTTACCCTTCAAAATCACAAAATGACAAAGTTGTGTCCAACCAACATAAGAACTTAAACAAAATGATCAATAACGATTGTCCTATTACAACAAGAAAGCTCCTAAGGAAACTTTTAGGTAAAATAATTGTCAGATGAACTTCGGGGACAAATAAAAAGTTTATGAAGAGGAAGTAAAATAACAAGTCTCAGGCAGCCCGCTGCGGTGGTTGAATTTAATCACTGTTTCACTTTATCTTAACTGCGCAAAAAATTATAAGAATTTATCTGCGCTCCAAATTGCAGTTTGAAATGGTTTTATTTTCTAAACATGATAATAATGTATAATAATAATAATAATATAATAATAAGTTCTTTATTTCTCATTGTACATACAAAAATAGACATGAGGCAAACCCCAGAAAGTAATACAATATACTTGTGTTAGGGTTGACTCGCTTCTCCCACATGGATAGCTTTAACGAGAACTAAAGTAAAGCATGCATACTTTTCCAGTAAAAAGTAGATAAGATATTAATAATAATAATAATTTAATAATAACATTTCATATTAATTTGATTTTGCGTGTATTTGTGTGTAGTGTTTGTGTTTAAGTGTGAGTGTGTGTTTATGTGTGTAAGTGAGTGAGTGTTTTTTTTTTTTTTTTTTTTTAAAACCTTAATAAAAATTGTAAATTAATTCATTTCACCATTATTGTAAATATATTTAAATTTATGTTCTTCTTTTTATGAAATTCTGGTTAGGATGCATTCAATGTCATCATATGTTTGTGTTTTTAACCACTTAGTCACTGCCTGTTTGCAATCATACATATTCATTGGGTAAATGTCAATTTTTCTGTTTATCTTATTATATACAAAAGCTGACTGGGTTGTGAACTGTCGTTCTGCGAAAGCTAAGCGGACCGATCGAGTAGGAGCAACTGCATTCGTCCTTCTCTTATTGCGTTTGTTAGGATCAAAGGGTAAACTTTTATGGAACAGTAAGGTCAAGTTTAATATATAAAGTTTGCGAACTGTAAGGAGGTCACTTATTTTGTACAACTTGTCAGTAGAGTATCTGTAAGGTTTAAAGTACATTACCTTGATGAGGGACCTTTGAGCCCTTTCAAGATCTAAAAATTTTATTTTAGTTGCTCCACCCCAAATAGAGATACAGTATGTAATAACAGACTGTGCCAAAGCAATGTATACTCTATTTAACAGCTGACTATTCATGACGTGACGTAAATTTTTAAATATCCAGTTTAATTTTCTTATTCGTCCCATAATTAGGTCAATATGAGCGTGCCAAGACAGTCTCTGATCTATAAGAATACCAAGATATTTAGTATTTTCAACTTTTTGTAATGGAGGACAGTCGCAGGCAACATTTTTAGACTTTGAGCAATTATGAATTCTTATGCGGAAGTCATTTTCGGGTTGTGATGCACAGCTAGGAGTGAAACAGATGTAGTAGGTTTTGGCAGTATTTAGTGTAAGTAGATTAGAATCGAGCCAGACAGCTACCTTAGCTAGACCTTCCTCTGCTAGAGCTCTAACCACATTCCACGACTTCCCAGAAAAAACTACAGCTGTGTCATCCGCATAAGAAATCATACGCCCGCAGTTGATGCGCAGATTACATAAATCGTTGATATATATCAAAAATAGTGTCGGGCCGAGAACACTTCCCTGAGGAACGCCGAAGGTAACCGTTTGCTCGTCACTGACACATTTTTCTACCTTTAGCTGTTGCTTTCTGTTATTGAGATAACTTTCAAATAGTTTTAGAGCAGTACCCCTAACTCCAAGTTTTTCTAACCTGTGCACAAGTTGAGTAACAGAGACTGTGTCGAAGGCTTTTTTTAGGTCTAAGAAAACGGTAAGACATTTAAGTCCCTTATCGACTTCATTAGTCACCGTAGTCGTTAAGTCTTTAACGGCATCCTGAGTTGATAAACCTTTTCGGAAACCATATTGAGATTTAGACAGTAAATTATAATTATTCAAGTAATTTTCTAATCTATTGTTTAAAAGTTTTTCAATAATTTTAGATATTGCCGTTAGGACTGAAATCGGCCTGTAATTATTGATGTCTTTTCTATCACCTCCCTTGTGCACTGGTGTGATAACAGATCTTTTTAGCGCATCAGGAAATACCCCGGTCTCAAAACACAAATTTGCTAGTTTACATACCAAAGGAACTAAAACATCTCTAGAACCTTTTAAAAACTTTGTTGTTATTCCATCCCACCCAGGAGCACTATTAGTAGTTAATCCTAAGAGTATTCTATCAACTTCCGCGCAATCAGTGTTCTGGAGAACCAGAGAAGACACTTGTTGCCCTGAATTAGATACTTCCGAGATTTGTGTCACTGGTTCACGTAATCTTATTGAGTTTGCTAAATTAGAGCCAATTTTTACAAAAAATTCATTGGCCTGATTCAGAGAGTCTATTGGGGTTGACGAAAGTTTAAGCAGGATAGTGTTTGCTGTTTTAGGAGGCCTAAACTGGGTAATCTCGTTAATAGTCGACCATAATTTTCGAGGATTATTTGTATTTTCATGTATTAATTTACTAGTGTGTTGTCTTTTTAACTTTTTTATTAAATTTGTGCAGTAATTTCTATATCTTTTGTAACTTAATTCTAAAATTTTGTTAAACGGATCGTTTTTCAACTTTATTTGCATGTTATTTCTAATCTTAATGCATCTTAGCACACCATTACTCATCCAAGGTTTTAAGAGACGCTTGCTACTTGAAATTGTCTTAATTTCAGTGTTACGCTTAATGACATTTTGCACAAGGTCAATCAGAGAATCTGCAAAAAGGTTAGGGTCCATCATTGTATCAAACATTTGAAGTTCTGATGCTTTCAGTGTATTGTATGCACTTTCGTAATTTATTTTTGATTTTGTCCTCACTGTGTTCTTTGTTTGGCCTAAATATTTTACATTCAGAAGGACAGAGTAATGATCAGAGACTGAAGTTTTTAAGACAGCTATAAATATTGACGAAGAGCTCCTATCGACTTTAAGCATAGCATGGTCTAAGCAATTATCGCCTCTAGTTGGGATAGTGTGACCCGAAAGTAACCCATGAAGCGAATAATAAATCTATTAATTCCTTCGTTTTAAATTACAGGTGAGGGTGAGTTGAATAAGTTCTACATATTAATACTGCAGCTGAGTAAAATCTGAGAAATTAGAAAGCTTTTCTCCTATGTAGTGAGCACTAACATATTTTTTTTAATTATCTACAATCAAGCGATAAGACGCAATTAATTTCGCATTTATTCTTTAATTTGAGTATCCGATATACCTACCAGCATTCGCATTGATCAATTTCGCATTGATTCTTTAATTTGAGTATCCGATATACCAGCATTGAAGCCTTGCCTAGTGTTCTACGCAATATAGTGCTGAATCATCACCGGCTGGTGTTCATTTATAATGTCGGGCTTCGTGAACAAAGGAGTGTCGCGTAAGCCTGGACATCATCCATCGCCCCGTGTAATCCTCGAGCACGTCCCGCCTCGCCGCAGCAGCCTGACCTATTCAAATTGAGGATTTTAATCAACGACTTGGACAGGTATACAGCTCGCCAATTGTTAATAACATAATTCTAGGTATAGTTTCAACGTAGCGTATTTACCGCAAGCCGTATTCGTCACACAAATAAGGTTAGGACTATAAACTCAAGCTATAGTTATAACGTAGTGATAGCACACGGAATAGTAGACAGCTTATATGTTGTTGAATGTATTCTAGATGATAAAATAATAATTAAATTAATACGAGAAGTTACGCAAAAGTTAATGTTTTCTTTGCATCTTATGTTTGTTTAAAATAATGTTGTACCCTCGTTATTATTTTACGTAAGTTTAACGCCTTCAAATTTAGAACAAAGTTTTTGTTTGATGTGGATTTTGTTAAAACTCCATTTCAGTATGCTTACTTTTTCTTTCTGATTATAAAAGTCTTCGCCCATAAATTCAGAGAACCATAGCAGTCTAATTACGAAAAGTTTGAAAACCATCGTTGTTTTTTTTTTCAAAAAGATCGCACTCTAGGCGAGCACGGTATTAAACAGCTAACATAATTTTGGCTCGGGCGGTACAAGCTTTCATTTTCAACGTTACTTTTAACCTAATTTCAACTGCATAAAGGCAAGGACGGCTGAAATGAGGGACGTGGACTCGATTTTGTATTCCCATGTCGGATATTCAGCGCTATGGAATGTTGGTTAGTTATTTTTATAATACCAGCGGGAAAAGAAAACGAAAGAGTTAAGTTTTAAGGCTTTTAATTTATGTACTAGTTATTGTATAATGCACGTTGCAGAGTATTAAAAACGTACTTGCTACTAAAAGAATTTCAGAAAAGGCGTTGTGTTGTATTTATTGTACTAAGTAAAATAACTCCCCATCACATTTACCTCCATTACTTTTCTTGTGTTACGCTTTCGGTGTAAATCTCTTCCGACACAATACGATTAGCTAGAATACAATAGCCATATACTTTATAGCACAATAAAAGCCTGCGTAAAATGGGAATTAACAAACCACAAAGTAAAACAGACGGCCGTATCATTAAAGCGATCTTTTTAAGACTACCTTCAGGCTGAGGATGAAATTACTTGCGGGCTATCGAAAGGAATAATGACTTAACGCTTTTCTCAAACTGAACACTTGTAAAATACAATTTGTAAAGGTTTATTGTTTCAATATCTGCGATACACTGAAAGAAGGGGTTCACGGAAGCACAAAGTTCTAACCGTCTTGTTTCTGCAAAATCGTTATGGAATTCTGAAGCATTGCGATAGTAATCTTTGTTCAAGAAAATCCAAACTCTGTTCGAGCTTATTTATAATAATAACCAAGAAAACCGTTTATAAAATAATAATCTAGGTACCTATTCAGTAGGTTAATATGACTTTCAACCGTCCTACATGTATGTCCGTGTATTTTTTTATTTATCAACTTTTTAATTTCATCATCACACACAAAATGTTGCTTAACTTATAAAAAGTTAACTTGCTATAAAATAAATACGATTTTAATTTAAATAACCATATCTATTTCGCGTATTGAAGAAAAGAGTTCCCTAAAGTTAACTTTAATCTACCATGGACGCCAGAAGAATTATAACTCAGAAAAATAGGAATTTCGCTAAACCAAGGCACGACCAGCAAATCTGTAGGTATTCAATTAATTATTCCAAGCCAAACCACTCGTAAACCAAATCTTTCGTCGTCGCCGCTCGTCTATTCATTAATGAAATGTTGTAAACCCTTAACAATAGTATTCGCTTTCGTCAAGACATCCACGGAACCCCAAAACAGATTCCGCTTAACAACGCCGACGCTCATAAATCTGCGGAATGCGTATGAGTAGCGACAAATTACTTGAAAAATAAATTTCCTGGTATCAAGAAAAGTTCTTGTTAAAAGAACAGCCAGCTGGACAAACAGATTGGCGGAGCGAGGCCCGAGCGCGATGACAAACGACCCAAGACATGACAAGAAATATATTTTCACAGAGAAACGTGTCTACAAAATCGCAAATACCATTTTTTTAAGGATTTTTGGGATCTTAGACGTATTGATCCAAAGCTAATCCGTTTCCGTAAATAATCTGTAATAGAACAGTCTGTTGTGGAATATGATTTGCCATACTTGTCACATATGTAAAGCATATAAAAAACTTTATAACTGTCCCGACCTATGGACATAACTTTTGATTTCTTTCATGTTTTTTTTCTAATAAGAGAGAAGTACATCCCCGTAACAACTTTGCTTATACTTTTCAAAATTACGTTATAATTTAGTATAGAACCCTTATTGAGTACCAAGTCAGCGCCAGTCCATAATTATGTTTAAAATAAAACCTATCCCAGCTTTATAATCTCCTTTTTTAATTAATTTAATAAAACTAAGCTGCTTTTGTTGTTGTATGAACTCATTCTTTAATCGCCTAAGCTGTGAAAGGATCCTTGCAATCTTTAAAAAAGGGAAATATCCTTTGATTCTGTTATGATTTTAAAGCATTTCTTAAGCTTCAACCGTGGAAAATGTATATTAATTATTCTGTTCCAGTAATGGGCTTTAAATTACTGAGTATTAGGCATTGGCTCCCTAGCGGCGATGCTTACATTAATTTAACCTTTGCTCTACTTATCTCGGGAAACCTTAATTCTAGCTTAAGTATTTAAATCCCTTTAATAAACTTAAAAATATTACATGCCAAGTCAATAAACATGTGCCTGACTTATTTTTTCATATTATTTAAACAAAAACATATTTTTCCAAACCTTTTGTAAATAAGTTTGTCCTAAGATGGGTGACCGCGAGTGGCATTATATGTATGTATAATATATCTTTATTTTCACGTATTTATTATAGCAAGCATAGCCGTAGATCGCAGGCACTTTCGGACTGTAAAGGGCTTTGTACACGTCATGCCAAGTAAGATGTCATTTGGACGGCTTAAAAAGATCTTGACATTAAGGTAAATAAGGCCTACAGGAGCCACGTCAGAGACCGTTAACGGCAGTTCCCTGCCATCTACACATCCCTTCGCAACATATGATAAACTTAAGCATAACATTTCAGACCAACTGGTCGATTTATTGTGGTTAGTTTTTGTACGTTACCTGCACTTATTCTAAATGTTTATACTGCAACTCCTTTTAGTAGCTTGCTTTTATCCAAAGTCAAAATTCAAACCCAAGAAAACTACATTCACATTTTGTTGTTGTTTCTTGTAAACCTTCTCCTGTAGTAGATTCTCTCTAAGCTACAATAAAAATGCAAAATAGGGATTCCAAAATACCAGCCACGAAACAAGGAGAGATTGAGACGATTTGGAAATTATCCCGGAAATGTGCTTTGAGCTCACTTCGACAAGATTGTTTAAATTTTATTTAAATAACTAAATCGGCGAGTGTACCATTTATATAATAAGAGATAAAGATGGTAAGTTTTAATGTAATAGGTTATCTCTGCCACCACTGAAATGGTTTCAAAAACTGTTTAATCAGTATAGATAATATTCTTTCTAACGCAAACGAAGCCGCGGGCGCGAGGTTAGTGTTTTATTAAAAAACTCCGGAACACAGTTGAATATATTACCTAACAAAAGGTAATACTCGATGAAAAAATTCAAAACCAACAAAGTGAAACAAACGTGATCATAAATCTCCAATCGTTTATTTGCAGCGAGTTGTTATAATAACGAACGATGACCAATAACACCGAGCATTCGCCAAACGAGGGGACGCCAGACGGACATATCCAATTGATGCTCGAAAATATGCTTTGTGAATGGCGCCTGCCACACGGAATCGTAACTTTTTCATGCTCTCCTGCGTCCACAAGTTGCACAAGCAACAATTCATTCGGATATAATAGCGATCGAAGGTAAATTGCTTTTCACAGTCTATAAAGTATCTGTTTGTCCCGCGAAAAGTTTCATAAATTCAATTTTCAGGCGGGTAACTTCCGTGTCTGGGCGTTGCTGCTCTGATACTTTTTGAATAAATTGGCCTCGAGCCGAATCGATAGGAAAGCATTCGGAAGTAGTTAGAATTGGAACTGATTTCGGAACAACTGAATATCGATATGAGGGAAGTGCGACTCCCCTTTCAGCATTCGAATAGTTTGAAACGAACACTATCCAATCTATGAAAGTATTTTCAACTGCGATATTTTTTGCTTTTAAAACTTTTTTATTGAATTAAAGTTATAACGTACAAGTGGGCGCCCGCGACTCCGTTCGCGTGGAAGTTGATTTCCCGTGGGAATGAGAAGTTTTCCAACGGTAAAAAGTACCCTATGTCCTTTCCCAAGTTCAGTTCTTTCTTCATACCAAATTTCATCAAAATCGGTTCAGTGGTTTAGGCGTGAAAGCGTAACAGACAGACAGACAGACAGACAGACAGACAGACAGACAGAGTTACTTTCGCATTTTTAATATTAGTAGGGAAGTAGGGATTGTGTATGTAATCAAATAATTTTGTTAAGATGTAATTTTAACTATTTATTAGGGACTAACAAAGCAAACTTACTTAAACTTAAAGTCTGAAATAGAAAAGTGTGCGGGTACTTAGTTAATTGGCTGCACTTAATTTACTCAGCAGGAATCAAGCGGCGAGGGTTTCGAGCTAAATGCTTCTGTACTTAAAGTGACTTTACCATTAGACGATTTCTCAATATTTCTTATATCCTCAATACTAATTTTACGATTTAATAAAAAAATATACGAATTAGCCAATTACATTCAGAAGTTTTGGACTATTAAAGATATTGCTAAATATTATTATTCACCATGCGTATTGGAGCCAAAACTTTTCCAATAACCACCGTCATATTCGTAGTCACATTGTGGTTCTGTGAATATTCCTTAAGAAAATATTAAAAGTCAATGATTTCACAAAATAAGATCTCAATCCAGCATTCGTTTGTTAAAGCCTTTATAGCATGTTTGCATATCTCTTCATTAAAGATAATATCTTTCAAAGGGTAGCAGTGGTAGCACTACCGTTTGGTGTATGTAGTGTGCAGCCTTATATCACGGTAGAGTCGGTATAACTTTATTATCTGTGAACATGGAAACAGTGGCACGTAGCAGCAGTAATAACACCGACCTTCCTTATCTTTGGCAACAAATCAACAGCGTGTACTTACGAAAATCTCGCTCGTCTAGTGGGGTCAGGTATTGTGAAAAAAAACAACGACGATATCAAAACAAACCCCGAGGTACTCCGCGCGTAGCCGTTGTTAGACGCACGTGATCCGAATACCTACGTCCAGATATTCCGCGATAGTTCGCCGCCCCACCACTAACTACCCCTCGCAAACACGCCCCCGATACCGCTACACTGCTGTTACGAGTCCATCGCTGTACGACCCAGACAACCTACATACGTCTCGAGAACAAAACCCGCAACGATACGCTGAACATTCAGCAGAAAACGCACACGCTCGGTTTTAGGAAGAAATCAAACTGATAGCTTACCGTTACGATACGAAGGATAGTAAAAATGTAAAAAGCTGTACAAAGCTGTTACTCGGCCGTTAGGGTTTTGTTCGGCAAGTTTATGTCTTACATTGCAGACGAGTCTCTTATGGTTTTACTTTCCATTTACCGTCGATATTGCCGGGTCTGAGGCCGGCCTTGGTACGGGATCAATATAGTCTCGTTTGTATTCTTAGCGGTAGATACCGCTTCAAGATATGAAAAGAGTACCACTCTTGTTGCTACATTACTTAGTTCAATTCTAAAGTAAAGGTTGTTAGTTACATATCGCTGCTTTTTCGTCTACAAAGAAAAAACCCTTTCAACCCGAAGTAAGTCGAAACTAAAACATATATTAGGTAGCTACAAATCTGAACTTAACGAAGCTTTGTAGTAGTAACGAGTAAGGTTAAACAAAGGGCTTTTTAGTTTTTGCAGACTAACAACTACCAAGACTTTTAAACTTTGTTTGATATCAAAAAACTTGTCACGTACTACCGGAGACGTTTGGTAGTTTCGGAAGCTGGCTTAAATTAACGAGTCATTTGGAGGTGCACAGCACTTGACCATTTTGTTAGAATATATTTTTACCCTTCCTCTTTTCTAGAGATAGGTATGTATAAAAGTACATCTTCCAATCTTTTACTTTTCGGGTTTTAGAAGAAAAGCAGTTGATATAATTTAGCTACAACTCTTTTTAGGTTGTAAATAATGGTCAAGAGCACTTAGCATGATATTTCCAAAAGGAAACCTTTTTATGTTGAATGTGTTACATAAAATCAAAATAGAGTTAGACCCAAGTAACAGAATACAATTTTCGATAAACCGTTAAGGAGGAAAAATACAATTTATTCTTTATTAAATTCTACATCAATTCCATCCCTTAATGTTAAAGAATTAGGTTTGCAATGTTGAAATAAATGAGAGTTAAAAAGTTTTGGTTAGGACATTAAAGCATAAAAAAGGCAAAAAATATCTCGGCACCATTTAAAGTAGGTACGTATTTGTCAAAGAAAATGTCGTTCTTAAGCTGTAAATAACTTTATTCAACAAAGTAAGTCTCTCTTTCTGTAGAGTCTTTAGTTTATCTAAAGTCACAAAGATAAATGCTGTATGGTTGGTTTTCCTGCTCTGAAACAATTTTTTTGCAATACTACCTTCACATATTGGTGTGTCGACCGGAGATATTGGCTGTTACTGTCACCGCCACTGTAGTTTCCGTCGGTTTATGTACTTGTATAACCAACATTCTATTCGGGAAACAGCGAAAAATATTCTGCGCTTTAAAATTAGTCTGCGTTTATCCGTATGACAAGCTCGTTATTAAATTTTATACTCACGATCTACCACTCAAAGCTGGGGAATTGAAATTGTACAGTGGATAATCGAAGCAGGCCTGTTTTTGTACAATAAAGTTGTGTAAAGGGTGTAAAAGAGTTACAGCCACAAATTCTGGTGGCGATAGGCCGGCGGGCGGTACGTGTCCGGCGAGTCAACGACTACCGCTCCGCTCGATCGGGCAAAAACGGAAAACCATTTTACGGTCCATTGTGAAAGAGGATTGGCAATTTCGTCCAGCGTTCACTAGGTTAGCTGGGCAAGTTTTACATCGCCTCTGATGTAATACTCGTCCTTCGTTTTAAACCCCACTTGGTCCAATACATTGGTGCTAAAATTTTATGCCTTTTTCACATTGCGTAGCATTTTCCGCAAGCTGCTTGCGGAAATGTCCCATTTTATGGAGAATGTTAGCTACAGGAGACCGTTTCTGTAAACGTGGACATTTATCTGGTTTAAAACGTATTTTATTAGTAGCAACCGCGAAATAAAATTCGGTTCGAGAGCTAACATTGAAACCGCTAACAGTCCCGTCTGGATAAACGGGGGGCCTATTTGAAATTCCAATTAGAAAGTTTTCTCATTTGCTTGATTCAGGGCGTGGAAGGGCAACAATCTGCCCTGATTAGTCGTGGTCCTCGCAGGGCCAGATTTAAATGGTAGCTACAAACGCGGTCGCATCAACTATAATCCGCCCTAAGGGCCGGACTAACGAATTTGAATTATTTTTGTCCTTTTGAGAATTATGGCTGAGTTACCGCGCTGGTCAAATAATCACTTCAGCTTAAAACTTTCAACGAGGGATAATTTTGTTTTATGTTATTATTTTAAAGAATACATTGATTGATCTTTATTTATAGATACTAACTTTAAATTATTGACATTATATTACAATTACTTTATTTACAATACCTAGCATAGGAACAAATTCTATTATTAAAGGTTTTATAAAAGCTAGAACACCGGGTCAAAAGAATTTGTTTTTAATCCATAAAAAAAAATCTGACTTGACAAAAGTGTACTAGTAATTTTGTTTATTTTTGAGACAGGTTATAAAATACGGTCCCTTAATAAAACGTTTCAAAGAAGATGGAACCTACTTAAAGCATAAATATGAGTGCCAAAACTTTGAAACACATTCAGGTGCCCACTGAGTTACCGAAGTCGTTTGACGTAGGTTCTCGCCACACACCATCAAGCTTTCCATTGCACACTTATCACGAATGTTAACTCTTAACTACCAAGTCCCCTTCATAACGCCGAGATAACCCGAGACCCGTTTTTACACAAACGTATCATGGCGGACTGCTCCGAAACAACAGTTTGAATGTTTCCATTAAAACTTCATACACTTGAGTCGTGATTAGTGACGTACGGATGCTGCGAAGCTGAACGCTTTCATTACGGTTAAGGGCCTGACACACTACCACTGTCTCGCTTTACTAAGTTGATTTATTTTGCATTTCAACAGAAACCTTAAACGGCTAACCATTAACGATAATTCTTAAAAATAAATAAGTATCTTTTTTTGTTCTTCAAATAGTAGGTTCGCTATTTTTTTTATAATTGTCGAACATGGTATTGCTTTCACTTATAAGAGATGATATTTTTGGAGGTAAGAATAGTTTAAATTAACGTTATGTGTTTAATGCAAAAATTTACAGATTTATTACATGGGGCACGTTAAGAAAGGCTGACTAGGATATTCCAAACAATCGCATTGATTTCATTTACACTCATCGAGTCCATAATACAACGTCACATTAAAATTTCGTGCATAAAATGTATCAGTTCCTTTAGTTCAGTAATTTCATGACAGGAAATTAAGCGCGCGCTGCAAACTGTCAAAAACAAATTCCTACACGTTCGCTGCAAGCTCCGAGCTTACGAAGCGCGGTCGACGCTTGTGATTGGCTGTCTGTCTTAAACATCAAAGTCTACTTTACAGGTAAGCAACTCGTGCTCGTTTCTTCTCTTTCGCGTAATAATTAAATCGAATTTCAATTATTATTTTAGAATGATTGGAACGCCGAACACCAGCTTGTTTTTTATAATTTCCTTGATCATTTTCAATCCTTTTCTCCAAGAGTAAGGAACAGTTACGTCAAGGGTCAACATCACATTTGTAAAGCTAAGGAAAATCATCTAAAGAGAACTTTGCTTGACTCAAATAACGCATTTGATACTGTCAATTTGGTCGTGCGAATAGTTACAGAACTGCGAATTCTTTACATCTCTCGAACGAATACTGATTGGCTTCAAAGAAACTTGAATTTCCGTTGATAGATAAAATCTATTGGAAAATTGGTGCAGTTTACTGCGGCGTACTACAAGGTAGCGTCTTGTCCCCACTCTTTTTAAATTTTCAAAAACTGGTTTAAACTAAAAAACTATTATACAAGTTAACACGCACGCACAACCAATTACTTTTTTTTACTAATTAAACAAATTCCTAATGATTTAGACATTGTCCATGGCTACAGTTACCATTTGAATGTTATTGTTAACCTAAAGGACAGGCTTTTTTATACTCGCGATTCGTTGATTTATATTCGGAACTACAACACATCTCAGAATTTCACAATCAGCTTGGGAGGCATCCGCTTCCAATCGGACTTTGCAGAAATACAACTCCAATGTAAGCCGAATGATTCACAAACTCCGAAATATCTGACAGATCGATGATCACACTGAAACTAGAACCACAATCTTGGTATTGGCAGTGCCACTTCGCTGGTCAACTTAATAACTCTCGTCAACCTCATAGCTCATTACATTAATTTCTTTGCCGTAAGACTAGGAAGCTGAGAAACACACTGCGTCCATACCAATCTCTTCAATTATTTAGAAAAATGCAGTTTTTCTGATATATCTTTAACTTTTATCTTTTATAGTGTTGAGGTACGAGAAGATAATTTATATGTTTACTGAATGTACACGTTTTCAAATCTAAATTATGATTGTATAATTTCCGAAAAGAGTGCTGGAAGTTTTTTTCCGCCGGCTTTTTTCTCTCGGTCTACGGTTAACGGTTTAACAACCAGGGTTTATTTCAAGTAAAAAAAAAAAATTTTTTTTTTTATTACGCTACATTAAAAATACAGGTTTGTTTAGAACTTTGCGAGTGAGTCTGATTCGAATTTAGGCGAAATTTTTGTGCAAATACGACTAACACTGCTCATAAATTAATAGTCTACTTGAAATAAATAATACGTGATCATTAGTAGTGTTCTATAAAACGTGTTTCAAATCTGTAAGCACTAAAATTTATTTTTGTAATTTTCACACAAAATATACACAAAATATATTTTACTTTTACAAAATAGTAAAACAGATAGAGTAACCCATCAAAGTTTTTTCGTTTGGTTTCTCTTATTTAAGCTGCCACAAACATAAATTCTTGGAAGCGTAGCTCACAGCTAACTAACGAATAGAACCATTTTATGTTTTACAATACTTGTTTTAAAATATATTTTTATGATTTTAAATAAAAAAATATAACTAATTGTGCCAAATTACATTTAAAATATTAAATTTCCGCACTATTTCAAATTAAATAGTGTTTTTGATTAATTTGCTATGCAACCCATCGCTCCTGAACCATTGGCTGATGTGTGAGCGATGACCTCAAGCGGCGAATATCACTTCCAGCCTTAATAATTTTTTAAAAAATTAGTTTTTTGGTAATACTGTTAGTGAATTTAGTTACTATTTAGGCTTAAGAATACGTGGTTTCAGGCTTCGGAAATGGTTAACGGTTAAATGGTTTACACCCGTTATGTATACAAAATATTGGTCACTTAATTTTATTTCAGTAGGCTAGATTTTTTAATTAACCTCATCGTTACTTATAATAAATCTGTAGAGAGGTCAATTGTGTATATGAAATGTATTTCCAAAATAACTGTCAGGGGTGATTAGGGATCGATACTGATGCCAAAAACGCAATCAGTAAAAATTTTGTCGGTGTCTATCTGTATAACGTTATATAAACAAAAAGTACTCGACGGATTTTAACGAAACTTGGTACAATTATTTTTCATACTCCTTAGCTGGTTATAGTATACTTTTCATCCCACTACAATCAATAGGAACAGAGCAGTGAAGGGAAATGTTGGGAAAACGGGAGAAGTTACTGCATTTTTTAAACTTCCGTCGCGTGTGCAACCTTAATGGTTAAAGCTACACAGAAATCATTTATGACGGAAATGTTCTCCTTAAAATTATATAAAACATATCCCACGACAGCATATCTCTATGTCTTATGTTTGACTCACAATAACACGTGTAACCCACGATTTTTTAGCAGTTCGAAGCTTTCTGATTATATTTGTCTACTCTTACGTTTATAACAGTCTCAGACATCCCTAATTAAGAAAGTCAACATTATTAACCATTCCATAAAATATAATCATAGAAATCGGCATAGAAACACCAAAGTAAACTTCTCTTTCCCACGGCAAACCGACTTCCACGCGAACGAAGTCGCGGGCGGCCACTAGTACATCATAAATTCCAGACGCTCCCGACCTAACTTACTGATTTTTACAGTATTTTTAATTTTATTTATTTTACTATTAAATTTAAACGCAATACAGCATTCATTCTTTGTGATAGTAAATAAGTTATCATATATGTAAATTATCATATAACAAATGAAAAATCAACTGGTGATAAACATAACCTAAAGATATTATGTTTACTTTTTGAATTAAGAATTATTTGCACTACTAGCGACATCTATTGTCGAGAAGCGAAACTTTTATTACTTTAGTTTCATAGAAAGCCAAGGAGGGCACTGCAGAAATGGAAGAGATAAAAGCAATATTAACTTTAATTCAAAATGACTTACAGACACAGAAAACTGAAATTAAAAACATGCAGGAAAATATAAAAGAAGCAATAAACAATAAAATAGATGAAAAATTTGACCTAATTAATGAAAAAACTAACAATTTGGAGCAAAGAATTGATAAACAACAAAATGTAATAGAAAACTTGGAAAAGCAATTGCGAAAGAAAAATCTATTATTTTTCGGCGTTGAGGAAACAGAAAGAAACTACGAAGAATTACTTAAAATTGTGACAAACATAATAAGTACAAAAATAAAAGTAAAATGTGAAGAAAATGATATCGAAATAGTGAAAAGATTAGGTAAAAAAGGAGATAAAATTAGACCAATACTCACTACTTTCACTACAATGTGGAAAAAAATTGAAATTTTAAAGAACAAGAAAAATTTACAGGATTTTACTTTCTATGTGAAGGAAGATTTTCCAAAGGCTGTCCTAGAAAAAAGAAAAATGCTGCAAGAGGAACTTAAAAGAAGTAGAGAAGCAGGCAAACATGTTATACTACGCTATGACAAACTAATAACAGTAAACAAGAATTATCCTCGAAGTCACAGCAATGAAAATATACGTAAGAAAAGAACTTATTCCGAATCGCCCAAAGATACAGACAATGCCACTGCCGACAGTAGACCAAGTAAGCAATACCACAAAAAGAACAAAACGAGCAGCATTACGTCCTACTTGAATCATGCAAAAAACTACTAATGGCCCCTCTTCATTCTCCCCCAATCCGGCCGGTCCCCGTGGGGGAAAAAGACCAACACCCTCCATATAAAAGAAAAAACTTACAAGAAAATACTCTCTACATTGGAACTCTGAACGTAAGATCCCTTATCAACCCCACTAGGCTCATAGAACTAGAACATGCGTTACAAAATATAAAGTGGCACATTATAGGAATCTCAGAAGTTAGATTAAAAGGCCATAATATTTCAGAAAACGATAAATATATACTAATGTTTTATGGAGAGACACACAATAGAAATGGAATTGGTTTTCTAGTAAAAAAAGAACTAAAAGAAAATATTGTAGACTTTATTCCATGGTCAGATAGAGTTGCATCGTTACTTATAAACTTAGATAACAAAAAATACCACATAGTACAAACCTACGCACCAACCGAAAGTTCACCTCCTGAAAACCTAGATACCTTCTATGCGGATCTAAAAAAGGCTCTTGAAAAGACAAACAACAACACCTTAGTCTTAGGGGATTTCAACGCACAAATCGGAATGCCACAAGCAGATGAAAATGCCATAATGGGACGCTGGGGCTACGGCTCTAGAAGCAAGAGAGGGGAAATATTGGTTCAATTTTGCTTTGAACAGCGACTGTTTATAATGAATACCTACTTTATGAAAAAATCTAAGCGTAGGTGGACCTGGCATCACCCAAATGGAATAACACGTAATGAAATAGACTACATACTAAGTAGAAGGAAGAGCAATATTAAAAATATAGAGGTCATCTCTACGACATACCCATCCGATCACAAACTAGTACGAGCAACTTTACAATTAAATAGCAAAAGAATAACATCGCGAAAAGACTTCAAACAAAACGTGGCAACAACTTTAAACTACATAGAAAAGGAATTCTTACATAATGTTTTTTCAAAGGACTCAAGAAACTTCGTAGAAAAGGAAACCATAGAACAAACATACAAATCTCTATCTCAGACTATAAGAGACGCAATCAGCAAATTGCCAAATAAGAAAAAAATAAGGGACAACATAATATGTAAAGACTTAAAAAAATATATACTAGAGCGAAATTCACTCAAAGAAAAAGGAAACAAAACGGCCCAAGAAAAGAAAAGACTCACCTACCTCTATATTAGTATTAAAAGAAAGCTTCAAAACAGTTTAAAAGAACACCGACATAGGATTATTGAAGATGAATTAGATAAAAAGTCGTCATTTAAAAGAGCGCACAAAAAGTTAAATAATTCAAAAATGTGGATTCCAGCGTTAAAACATGATAACCACCCTTGTACTAATAGACAGGACATTGTGAAGTTGGCTACCGAGTTCTATACTAAATTGTACGAAGACCCAAATACGTTCTCTGCTACAAACCAAGATAGAGAAACAACTCAATACAACGAGTACATACCACCTTTCTTACAGAGTGAAATTTTAAACTCCATTATGAAGTTGAAATCAGCAAAAAGCCCAGGCCCCGATAAAATATCTAATGACATCATTAAAGCGATTAAAGAACCGGTTACTCCGATTCTGACCAATTTATTTAACCAGATATTGATACAACAACAAATACCAAAAGACTGGGAACAAGCAGTTATCACTTTACTGTATAAGAAAGGGAATCCGGCAAATATCGAAAATTATAGACCAATAAGTTTACTACAAACAATCTATAAAATGTTTACCAGCCTGATACGAAATAGAATCAGCAAAAACTTACAAGAAAACCAACCCGTAGAACAAGCTGGATTCAGAGCAAAGTTCTCAACAACGGATCATATCTTTACCTTAACACAAATAATTGAAAAATACACGGAATATAAGAAACAGCTCTACATTGCTTTCGTAGATTATTCGAAAGCTTTAGACTCTATTGCACATCAAGCTCTATGGCGATCACTCGCTGCACAGGGTATACCAAAAAGTTACATTAATATAATAAAAGAAATATACAATAAGAGTAGAGCAGTAATACAGCTCGACCGACAAGGTGACCCGTTTGTCATAAAAAGAGGAGTGAGGCAAGGCGACCCTATTTCCCCAGATCTATTCAATGCCGTACTAGAACACATTTTTAGACAATTGTCGTGGCAGGATGTGGGAATCAAAATCAATGGCGAACATATTAACCATCTACGCTTTGCAGACGACATTGTCCTTATTTCAGGAAGCCCGAAAGAGCTTCAATTTATGCTGTTTAACTTGGATACAGAGAGCCGTAAATGTGGACTTACTATGAATGCGGAAAAAACATGCCTACTCACAAACAGTGAAAAATACCCCATAAACATTCAAGGTAACCTGATAGAGTACGTCGACAGCTACGTGTATTTAGGACAAAATATCTGCTTTGATGACCACACTCTCAATGAAGTTAATATAAGAATCAAAAAGACTTGGCAGAAATATTGGTTAATGCGAGAGGTATTTAAATCAAAAATACCTATTCGTTTGAAAAAGAAAGCTATGGACACAATACTACTTCCAACTCTACTATATGGTTGTCAAAGCTGGGCACTGACGAGAGAAATTATTCATAAACTCCAAGTTTGCCAACGGTCAATGGAGAGAAGTATGCTTAATTACAAAATCGCTGATCGCAAAAGAAACAGAGATATAAGAAAAATTTCAAAAGTTGTCGACGCCGCTGAATTGGCTTGCAAACTTAAATGGAGATGGGCAGGTCACATTGCTAGAGTTACGGACGAACGTTGGAGCAAAAAAGTACTATACTGGTACCCTCGAGAAGACATACGACCTCGCGGCCGACCCCGGAGACGCTGGAGTGACGACATCGTGGCCGTCGCGGGACCGACCTGGACGCGGACAGCTCTACAGAGAGAACAATGGCGGGACATGGAGGAGGCCTTCACCCGAAAGTGGGTAACCCAAAAATAATTATAAATGTAAAATATCTACTATATATGTTTAAATTTAACAATGTATTTAAATCGATATGAATTAGTCTTTAAGCGCTTTGACATAAAATTGTAAAATAAAATTTGACATTATAAAGACTTAGGACTAATTATTTGAATGACGAATGTATTAATGCTTAATTATTGATAAGACATGATTGATACTGTAAATTATTTTGTAGATGACATTAAAATGCATTTCTTTTATTTTGTAATTTTAATTTATTTGATGATTTTAAATTGTGAGAATGCGTTTACTTTATTTCCCAAATTAAGCAAAATACAATATTGACAATATTGTATTTTGCTTAATTTGGGAAATAAAGGCTTTTTTATTTTTTTATTTTTTATTTTTATTTATTATTTATTATATGTAAATTATGGATTACTTTTTTTTTCTTCACCATTGTATCAACTTATTTGACTTAAAAAAACAAATTAATTTTGATATGTAATCGTTAGTATATTAAATGGGTTGAATAAATTATTTTTAAAACTATATCTTCTATTTATTCAAATGCCTTTTGTTTGGGTTTATTAAAATAAAAAAGATCCGGCATAATAAAAAAATATAAAAGCACCTTTTTAATATTATACAAGTCGTTTTTTTCTTTTAGGGACTGCTTTACCTCCATAAAGAGTAAGGTATTTATTGTATAACCAAGATGGTTGGTGTTTTTAACCTAGGATGTAATTAAATAAGAATTATTTAAAAAGTAAATAGTGCTCATTAAGCCTTATTACAAGTTCCGCTTTGATACAACGACAATACCTAAAGGTTTCGACTCCCGCTGCTGACTAAAGTCTACATCCAACAAACAAAAGAATTAATAAACCTCGGCGTAGGTGCCTTTTCACATTTATCTTCTTATAATTTCTGCGCCATTATTATATCTCCAACATTTAAATAATAGGACACCTACATAAAACATTATATTTAAAGGTTAACCTTCTGTAAACATATCCAAGACCAAACACCTACATCTACAGATTTGCAATTTTTAAATTACCTACAATGTACCTAATATCAGACTACCGTCTACGTTGATCTTCGACCTACGAAATATTCTGTCTATATTTCCCTCGTTATTTTCTTCTTAATACCTTCGAAATAATTGCGTCAAGTGGGTCATAATACCGGTGTTAGTGGAGGGGATATTTTAGTCATAAATTAAGTGGTTCCCAGGAGGGGACAGTTTTGGGGATACATTGTGATACGCGATAATGGCGGCCCTGTCGTCACACGCAGCGCCCAGGACCTTATTAGGACCTGTTGAACGTGACTTACGACCCAACCGGCTCTCCGTTACACGTTTAATTTTGGAAGCTTTTTCAACCCTACCACGACTATAAGGGGTAGCCAGACGTATAAAGTAAAAATTTAGACGCTCTCTACAGCGAGGTCAAATCACGCTGTATGAATAGTCTACGATTTTGCGTAGTTAACACGATAGAGTTCCTTTTATGATTTACTAGTTCCTTTATATTGTTTTATAAATTCCTTAAAAATACATATGGGTTCTTAATTTCAATTAGTTTCTGTTGTTAGTTGAAAATAGTTGTTCTTAAAGGATAATGGGCAAAAATATATGAACCGTGGGCCCACTTCCAATAAACACGTGTTATATATTAAATTAAAGGTCTGTTTACAAGCAACCATTATCACAAAGGCGCATGCCAGAATTCGCTGTGTGGTTGGAGTTATTTGATATAAAAAAAAATATTATTTTTAGGTTAGAAATAGAAGTTTTTGATTTAGTAAATCATTTTTTTTGCAAATTTGTCAACGAATTATTACAGAATCATCTATTACAGTATTATTTTGTATACGTTAAATGAAAAATAAATAAACCTATTTACATGAGAACAAAATACTAATAACGATACATACATACAACATTGCTTGAGAATATAGTTTAGATCCCATAAAAATATAGCTAGTTTTTGCGTCAAAATACTCTTTAAATATAATGCATTTTGTTTTATGTATGCAGCAATTTCTGGTCGCGCTTTTGGGAGATTATCTGACAAATCGTGTTGCTGATATGTTCCGCGATATAGATTTTCCGTAGCTGATCAAGGTGCATTTAAAAGCACATAGGTATACATAAACCGGGTGTAAAAAGACCACTTCCGAAGCCTGAAACCATTTATTCTTGAGCCTCAATAGTAACTCAATTCACTAACAGCATACCCAGAAAACTCAATTAAAAAAAGTTATTAAGGATTGAAAAGTCATATTCGCCGCTTGAAATCATCGGTCACACATCAACTGTCGGTTCAGGTGCGATTATTTACATTGCAAATCAAATTAAAACCCTATTTAATTTGAAATCATCGCAAAATCTGATAGTATTAATGTAATTTTAGAAAATCAGGTAAAAAAAAAATTTTTTTTGTAATGATAAAAAAATTTTTTTTGCTCATAACGTAACCGATACCCCTCCAGCAATGCCCAGTTTTTGTTTTCGGAAGCAGTTCTTTTATACCCAGTATATTTAACATAAATAAACTTAATAAGTAGTATTTTTTAGATTTTTATTTTGTCTCATAACTCAAATCGCACAGTTGTTACAACAAAGCTGTCATAGCAATAGTTGTTCCTATTGAAAAGACCTATTCAACGACATATATCTTATTGCTATTGGAGGGTGGGCCCAATTTGCCCATTGTCTTTTGTTTATGTACATGTACATGTTAAAAACATAAGATCAAAAAAGTACAAACAATCGTAAAATATATGTCGGCGTCAATTTGAAATATTGCAAATCATGGCGGACGTTACGTCAGTGCACGTGTTTATTTTGCGTATTTTCAACTTCCGGCGCTAATTCGATCTATGAAAAAAGTCAAATCCATGTTGACGTTACGTCATCGCACCATTCTGTGAATCAGGCGAGGTGGGGGGCCGGACTATAAATGCTGCCGCTTGCTTCGTGTTTGGGCACCCCCCCAAGCCCGGTGAAGCTGTAAAGGCCGTCAAGGAGCCAACAGCAATCGACAGTCAGAAAAAAAAAAAAAAAAAAAAAAAAAACGTGTTTGGGCACTTCGCATCGGAGACTCGTCCGGACAACACCTCCTTAATTGTGATTGTTCTGTCACTCCTGAATCACTTTATATAATTGATTATTGTTGTAATTGGATTAATTAAAGTCTATTAATTAAAACTACGAGTTTTTGGTGATTTAATCATGAACCAACGCATTGAAGATGATAACCCTAATAATAGACCTCCGTCACCTATATTACAGTATCCAGGCTCTTCCGACATCAGAAGTGCGACGGGCCCAAGACCTAACTTGGGTTCAGCTGCCCACTCAAGCAATTACTTGAACCAGAATACAAGTCAGGCGCTTTCAGCATTAGCCAGTATGATTGAAAGTTTAACCCGCCAACAACAAGCAAATATTCAAACTAATAATGAGTTTCTTGCAAACCTGTTGCAAAATGCAGTGGGTACAACAAAACGACCAAGGCTCAGCGACATATACATTGCACCTTTTGACCCCGACAATGATGTTCCAGTTCGTGATTGGTGTGAGCACGTCGATAAGGCTATTAATCATTGGGGTTTAACTGATTACGAAGTATGCACCAAAATTGCTAGTCTATTACTTGGCCGCGCCAAAGCTCTTGGGGATTCTTGGTTAGTAAAGTCACCAGTATGGGCCGATATGCGTGAAGCGCTAATACAGACATTTGAACCTGAAGCTCGCTACTCAAATGATATAGTCAAATTAAGGAATTACAAGTTCGATATGTCAAAACCAGCCGAATCCATAACTAAAGCATGGAATATATGGAAACGCGTTGTAAATGGAAATCGAGATACCGATGCTGTCGAAGCAGTTATTGGGTGCATCGACAACGAGTTTTTACGACTACGCTTACTCTCTAGTAAATGTTCCTCTGTTCCAGAATTGATTTCAGTTGCAGCCACAATTAAACAACGTGAACCGCGACATGGCGAGCCACCGGCTAAACGCCCCCGGATGCGCTATAATAGAGAAGAATCAACGCTTTGCTATAAATGTGGTAAACCAGGACATGTGCAAGCAAATTGTAACTCCACTAACGTAAGCGTGAACATTCCTAAACCTCTCTTGAGTGTGAGTAATACTAATGAATCTGTTAACAGAACCGAGCGCTTTAAAGCCAAATGCACCTACTGCGACAAAACAGGTCATACGGAATCAACTTGCTTCAAGAAAATGGGAGATGAAACTGAGAAAATTAATTTAATACAACACAAGGAAGATATACTTACGCCAATGATCATCAATATAAATAAGCAACAATTTACTGCATTTTATGATAGTGGAGCCGCACGATCTTTGACAAGACGTTCTATTAGTTCTTCTTTACCTGGAAAACGCGAAGACTGTTCGCTGATGCTCAAAGGAATCGGTAGTGAAAGCGTTCCGATTCTGTCTCTTCAAAGAATTAAGGTAACGTGTGAAATTAACGCAATATTTGTTGAAATAATGTTTTATGTTGTTGAAGATCACGAAATACCTTGCGGTTTTTTAATTGGAGCAGAAATAATTAATGGCACTGGTTTAAATATATTAGTATCTGAAAAAGGAGCTACAATTTTGAGAAACACTAACTTTTTGACATATACAGCAATTAAAGATCCATTTGACAACCTTGATGTAGGCGCAATGAATTCAGAAGAACTCCGTACCTTACAAAATCTGTTAACAAAACACAAGGATATATTTACGACTGGAATGCCTAAAAACAAAGTTACAACTGGAAGTTTAGATATACAATTAAAAGATCCGTTGAAGGTAGTATGTAGGAGACCATATAGAATGGCTCCAATCGAACGTCAAAAACTTAAACTGATTATAAGCGATTTAATGGATAACGGCATTGTCAGGGAAAGTACTTCAAACTTCGCTAGCCCCGTCATTCTAGTCAAGAAAAAGAATGGAGAAGATCGTATGTGCACTGACTATCGGGAGCTCAACAAAAATACAGTACCGATTAAATTTCCTTTACCAATCATTTCAGATCAAATAGATCGTTTATCAGATGCCACCTACTTCATAAGCCTAGACATGGCCCAAGGATTTTATCAAATACCTATCGAAGAGACATCTATACACAAGACAGCCTTCATTACACCAGATGGCTTATACGAGTACACAAGGATGCCGTTTGGGCTTATGAATGCTCCAGCTGTCTTTCAACGGGCTATAATGATGGCTTTACGACCTTATCTAGAAGACATACTGATTTATATGGACGACGTATTAATCAAATGTAAAACATTTTCAGAAGGTATAGAAATTCTGGATAAAGTTTTGATAGCCTTAAGCCATGCAGGATTCACCATCAACGCAAAGAAATGTGTGTTTTTCAAAAAATCTATAGAATATCTTGGAAATCTTGTATCCAATGGCACTGTAAGACCAAGTCCAAAAAAGGTGGAAGCTTTAGAAAAATCTCCGGTGCCTTCAAATACTAAGCAAGTGCGTCAATTCTGCGGTCTCGCAGGCTATTTCAGGCGTTTTATACCTTCCTTTTCGGAACGGATGATACCTCTTTACAATTTAACTAGGAAGGACGCTCCTTTCAAATGGACCGCTGACTGTGAAAACGTTAGACTCGATATAATCCGTCGCTTAACATCAGCACCAGTTCTAACTATTTTTCAAGAAGGTCTTCCTATCGAGCTACACACTGATGCAAGTAGTACTGGGCTGGGTGCTATACTTATTCAAATACAGGATAGCCGACCGCGGGTGATTGCATACATGAGCATGAGAACTACGGAACCAGAGAGCCATTACCATTCTTATGAATTGGAAACACTAGCAATAGTCAGAGCAATTAAGCATTTTCGCCAATACTTATATGGAAGAACGTTCACCATAATCACCGATTGCAATGCTATTAAATCTTCAGCAAATAAACATGAACTTCTGCCTAGGATTCATAGATGGTGGTCTTTTCTTCAACATTATGATTTTAAGATAGAATACCGCCAAGGATGTCGAATGAAGCATGCAGATTTCTTTAGTCGCAATCCAACGACTTGTATTGCCTTGACACAAAATATGGATTCTTGGTTGAAAATCGAGCAACGGCGGGACATAGAGTTGGCGCAAATAATAACAAAACTGGAATATGGTGAAGATGCAAATGGATTTCGCGTTTATAATCAAGTATTAGAACGTTTTTTCGATGAGGAAGAACCAGGCTGTAAAAAATGGAAAAAGGTGATTCCTAAGTCGTATCAATGGAGCATAATCAACGCTTACCATACCGCACTTAACCGTTTTGGATGGGAGAAAACCCTTTCTAAAATCCGAGAGAACTACTGGTTTCCTAAGATGTCAACAACAGTAAGGCGATTTGTTGACAATTGTATAATTTGTAAAACTAGCAAAGGACCCTCCGGAGCCAAACAAGTAGAGATGCATCCTATTGAAAAGAAACCAGTTCCTTTTGACACCATCCACATTGACATGACCGGACACCTTACTAAAAGGAACAATAAGCATGAGTATGTCGTAGTCATCATAGACTCTTACACCAAGTTTGTAACACTAAGTTACGCTACTGATAAAACTGCAAGATCTATGCTTCATGCTCTCAAACATGTAGTGTATCTATTTGGTGCCCCTAGACAAATTATCAGTGATCAAGACACTGCTTTTAAAGCGGAATTTGGAGAATTTTGCAAAGATCACGGTATCTATCAACATTTCATAGCTCCTGGAATTAGTAGAGCAAATGGTCAGGTAGAAAGAATAATGGCCATTGTGAAAAATGGATTAACCATTATCCGCAATTATGAAACCACAAACTGGAAAAAAGGCTTAGACGCACTCCAACTAGCAATAAACTGTACCAAAAATAAAACCACAAATGTAAGTCCAATAAAATCTCTCACAGGAAAACAATGTGCAGTACCACCTCAACTAGTTACGCTAATTAATGAAGAAGAAGGGATAGTAGACCGAGAAAAACTTAACAATTACATACAGGGGAGAATCACAGCACAAGGCCAACGAGATAAGGAAAGATTTGACAAAGGAACAGCAAAAGTTAAACGTTTTCAAAAGGAAGATATAGTTTTATTTAAAACTAACCCAAGATCACAAATTGGACTCGATCTCAAATACCCAGATGCTTACGTAGTTTGGAAGGTCTTGCCTAATGATCGTTACCAGGTCAAAAAAATTACTGGAAGAGGTCGACCAAAAAAAGTAGCTCATGATCAGCTGCGACTGGCTCCAAAACCAAACGAATTTCAAGACAACGCGTCGGCGGATGAAGAATCTGGATTGTTAGATAGTGAACCTGTGACATTGGATACCCAAGAATCGAGTACACAAGATGATTGCCTCACTCGAGAAGTTACAGAGCTTGCCTAGTCACAATATGTGAGTATAACTTTTATATTACTTTGGTAATTGTGTAGATTGAGGACTAAATCCTCCCTATAGTTTTATTGTATGAGTCGAGGACAAGGGCCTCCTTATTATTGTTTATTGATGTAAGTCGAGGACAGGGGCCTCCTTACTATATTTGATTGTGTGAGTCGAGGACAGGGGCCTCCTTACTTAATTTTGATGATGCAAGTTGGAACAGAGTTCCCTTGGTTGAATTTTCTATAATAAAGTTCTGTGCTTCTTAATTTCTCTTTTATAGGTCGAAGGCGACCTGAGCGCAGAATGGCCGTGTCGGCGTCAATTTGAAATATTGCAAATCATGGCGGACGTTACGTCAGTGCACGTGTTTATTTTGCGTATTTTCAACTTCCGGCGCTAATTCGATCTATGAAAAAAGTCAAATCCATGTTGACGTTACGTCATCGCACCATTCTGTGAATCAGGCGAGGTGGGGGGCCGGACTATAAATGCTGCCGCTTGCTTCGTGTTTGGGCACTTCGCATCGGAGACTCGTCCGGACAACACCTCCTTAATTGTGATTGTTCTGTCACTCCTGAATCACTTTATATAATTGATTATTGTTGTAATTGGATTAATTAAAGTCTATTAATTAAAACTACGAGTTTTTGGTGATTTAATCATGAACCAACGCATTGAAGATGATAACCCTAATAATAGACCTCCGTCACCTATATTACAGTATCCAGGCTCTTCCGACATATAGAAGAAATTATTTATGTACCACTTATATACTTCTTTGCTTAAAACGTCAACTATCTGACCTCCCTGTATTGGTAGGTATAGGTACCTGTAGAGCCTTATTTGTAGTAAATACTCTACGTTTCGACCGCTAAGGTAAGGTAAGGAAAGACCCACAAGATATAGGAGACAAATGGCACTATTTTAAAGCCAACTTTCAGTGTGCGCTTATAGAGGAACTAACAGCAGTCATTACGATTAACGGACTTTATGTAGTTCTCAGTATGATACCAATCTTATAGTAGGAATTATTACAAATTTTGACCCATAAAATTCTCTTGCAAATTGACCTCACCATTTTAAAGAATACAAGTAATTATGTCGAAAATCAAAAGGACTATCTTGTAACGCTTTTATTGATATGAAAACAAAATTAATATTTGGCATTATTTTTAAGTTTAGTTACAGAATACCTGTATCGATCTTCTTTTCTTGTTTAACTTGTTTTGTCTTGAGTCACTATATTACAGAAATACTTCAATATTTTCATTAGATGCCTACTAATAAGGAACGCTTTTGAATTAATTGAATGTGAGTAAAAATCCTATACCGTATTTATCCCACTAACATTGTAATTTAACGAAAACAACCATTTAGATCTTTATTTGTTTACTTATTATAAATCATAATTATAGCGGGTCTCATTTAAGTTGTAAAATTATTTGAATTACCTTAAAAAGTAATTGTAAGTGTTTCCATTTCTAGCGGCAGCACCCCCTATTATATTCTAATGTACTTATTGCGACTCAACTGCTGGTGTAAATCAATTCTGAAGCCTATGCCTTAATGCTAAAATATCAGGTTTTAGATATCAAAGCTAACGTTTCCGAGTTATCCTTATAATATTATCTAGCAACCAAGTCACAGAATGTCCTTGCTAATCTTGATTTCTATTTTTAGTTTGAATCTGATTTACTGATTTTAACATTCAATATTCGAGATCGCTACGCGACTGCCACAGTAAAACTTAGAAAAACTACGAGAATTCCTTTTCTCATTTTCTCTAGTTTTTGCCATACAATCATATCGCGTCATACTTTTGGAAAAGCGTCTCTAAGGCCTAACTCGGGTTGTACTTACTCAAATATAATTAAATATCATTAAATGTTTTTGAAGCAAGTATTCTATTCTAATAAGTAACATCAATTTGCAATCCAGACAGTGTAGTAAAATGAGTTTAGTAATGGCTCTCGATATTAAGACTATTTTATTATTGAAACCGAAGGATGTTAGCGGTTTTCCTCCTACTCCGTACCCACCGAGGATACGTGTCGAGCAGGTATAGGTATGCCAACAGTAGGTAAATACTCCACTTGCGCACCTCAATAACCTCATACTCAATAGAAACTTCCTGTTTATTCAATTATTCTATTACCATTCTTACAACCACCGGAGATGACATCACTACACACCTCACATACCTATAACTCGGTATGTTTTCCTCATCATTATGATAATCGTGAAGGTTTGTTGTATAACTCTACATCCAAGTACTATGTATTTCAAAAAAGTTTGAACGATTGTAAGGATATTTGTTACTCTTTACTTACTCTCGTATACACTTCAGAACAAGTTTTTATTTTACCTTCACAAAGCTATATAGTAGTAGGTTCTGAATATATATTTTAATTGATTTATTACACTTATTTCGTGATTCAAGGGAACAAAACTGCATATCCATCAGTAAGTATTTAAGGTTTAATATCATACAAGAAAAAATCGCACTTAAAATTCAATACTTTACTATGATAACATAAAACGGTAGTTAAACACCTACATATGAAAAAACGTTATTTTGTTACAAAAACATTGAAAACCTTTTAGTCGGTTAGCGTTTTGCCTAAAATTATTTACGAGTAGTTATACTAGTGCGTAGGTAAGTGTAAATGTGGAAAAGTTCTATGCTGTATGAAAGATTATGATAAAGTAATAAAAAAACATTGAGACTTCTGCTAACTTACTGCCGATTTAATAACAGTAGACTTTGATAACATATTAAAAAAATATCTTCAACTTTGGTAACTCAAAACTCGGTGTCTTTCCTTACTCCTTATTTTACATAAACGATCGCTTATCAGACTCGTGTTGATTTTAAACGTAGAATTCGATTTGGTAGTTGAGTCCGGAGCCCCGGTCACTCTTGAGTCGGATGTTGGCATATGAGAAGCCGACGCCTCCCGCCGTGACGGTGGCGCTGCCATCCGTGTGGTCCAGGTCGCGGGCGATTATACCCTGGAACAAAGCACATCACATTAATAAAAATAACCAAAAACTTATACAGTTACTCTACAAGTCGTTTTCATTGAAGCGAAGGGAAGGCGAATAATTAGATATTTTAGTTGTATTGAAGACAAGATACAAAATATATTGGTTGAAATTTTTGGTAATTATTTTAATTACAGTCCAATTATGTTCTTTTCTTTTGTATAAGGTAAAAAAACAGTAAAACAAAATACTCGTCAGTCGAAATTTTACACACAAAATGAATCTGAATAGCGTAAAAAATTTAATACGTCGTAGATTTTGATAACTAAAAAAACAGTTCACCTTTATCTAGATAGCAACTTAAAGCAAATTTATTGAAAGCGATACTTTGACCTAAGTAATTGCTACCCTCAAAGTTAAGAGAAGATAACATCAGACATGGCAGAATAAAGTAAAACAAGGTCAGGAATAAAATTGTTTTATAAATCAGCACATTGTATTTTGTAACTTTATACGGTGAATACATAAGTTCGGAGTAATCGTTATACACATCAGTTCGGCCAACGACTGACCTTTCATTGATAGCCGGTTTCTAGGTCGCCTTATATACAAAATTTAAATGGCTCATAAATATATTGGATGCTTTGATAAATAATACATGGACAACGTTTTACGTTTCTGCTCATTATTTTTTACTTTGGATCAATGATATTCGTTACATGATTGTTGTAGGAGCTACACGTTGACACAAACGTTTCCTTAATACAGAGGTGGTGTTTTTAGAGATTGCAAAAGAAAAGGTTTATTTCCTATTTAATTTTTCGCTTTCTTGTTGGTAAATATAAAAATAATAATAAAGGTCTAATGTTATCATTAATTTTATTGTTAACTTACAAGTAAGGTAAGTAATGAAGTAAGTACCTGATAATATATTTTATAGAATTTTTAACGTTTAACTTTGCGGTGATTTGTTTCTTAATGGTGATTTATTGTTGATTAGGCGCACTTATATACCCTACCATGATACGGAACAATCTTAACATCAACTTGCATTGTTTCTATATTTCCAATCATGCCAAATCGGATTAATTTTAAACTATAAAATTAAACGTGCTGCTGATACAATGATAAAATGCATATCTTGCATTACCTGAATTGCAAATACGTGCTATATTATTCTTATGACACATGTCACAATTTAGTATAAACTAGTTGGGAGAGTGACTAATGTTCTAGATATTCATCTTAATCAAATGATTACGCATCAGCAAGGTTCTCTAACACTCTACTACGTTGTTGTATGTATTTAATAAAACAGACATCAAACTGTCCGATAAACAATGACTTATCACCGCAAGTAGAGAAATGTACCTAATAGAATTTGTGAAAAAAAATTACACCTGTAATGTATGTAATGCTTTATCAACTCAATGAAAAGTATTGATATTGTGAAGTCAAGATCTTTATGTTTACCGTTGTTAAACTTATATCTGGTTAGACTAGTTATAAAGTGTTGGATAACGCTTTATATTTATTTAAGTAAACATGTTAAAGTAACACGTAAAAGAACACAAACTTAAAGTTAAATATATTTCTTACATAAATATTTAAAAAAGGTTATTAAAAGACTTGTCTTACTTTTATCTCCTACACCTAATATGTAATAGAAATCATGTAGTTGATACACGTAGGTACCCTCTTACTAAGGTAATATCTGAGTTAACAAATAAAACAAAGGATTACCTTTATGATTTGCTGCCCAGGATCTGAATAGAACACTTCTTTAACCCTTTTCTTTAATGGTATCGCATTGTACTCGGCCTTTTGTTGGTAAATCAATCTGTTGTTGTACGACGTGCCAACTATCAAGTCCTTAGCGACTGATAAATAGACGCACGATAAAACAACCAGTAATATAATTGAAGTCTTCATTTTCGTTGTCACTGTGATCTTACCACTCGGACGCACTCTGTACTACTGAACTCAATCAATGCTCATAAACGTCCGACTACCGACTTGTTTACCTTCTTTACATTATTAGCAGAAAACAGCACTCGTACGCACACAACTAATACGATAACTCAATCTATTTATACGGAGTTAAAGTTCATAATTGAGTACTCTGGTAACTACTAGTCTGTTTAACCAAGTAAACGAACCGGTCATACATATGTAGTACTAAATGGGCTCGATAAGGTAATACTTTGTTTAATCAAAGTTTAATATGATTAAAATGGACGTTGAATTCTATGAATCACGCTAATTGACTTATTAACTGATGTGTATTGGTTCTTCACCTGAATTTTATCATGAAAATGTACAAGTACATACATATAATTAGCTTTGAAACAATAGTATTCTCTCAGATTATTCTTAATTATGGATAAGATATAAACTGTTTATAGGGTTCCGTACCCAAAGGGTAAAACGGGACCCTATTACTAAGCCTCCGCTATCTGTCTGTCTGCCTGTCTGTCTCCAGGCTGTATCTCATAAACGTGATAGCTAGAAAGCTGAAATTTTCACAAATGATATTTTTCCGTTGCCGCTATAACAAAAAACACTAAAAATTAAATTAAAAAGAATATTTACTTGTTAACCCTTATACAACAAACGTGATTTTTAAGCAATTTTTACTCGATCTTAATAAACAAGTAGAAAATGATAGTACGGAACCCTTCGTGCGCGAGTTCGACTCGCACTTGGCCGGTTTTTTATTTCTTCTATGAAAAAAAATCAGCATCGTTTTGTAGCGACTAGCATGGACACGTGGTGTTACATCTTGGACATGTTGATGCTTCTTGTACATCTTCATGCTCCAGAAGACTGTGACGAATATGACTCACAAGCAACATTTGCATGGTGTACCTATAAGTTCTAATGAGATTCTAAAATACAATTCAAGACATGAAGGTTTTTCAAATAAATATAAAATAAATAATAAATGTTAACTTAAACCAAATATAAAACGAACTAAAAAGACTAAACTTTTTTAACACTTAAGACTTTATAACATTAAGTTGTTTTTCTATGCGCCGACAGAAAATGTTGCATTTTTTTTAATTACATGATATAAGTGTTGAATGCAATGCATTATGATGAGTAAAATATGGCATTTCTAAAAATACCAACTGCAGGAACTCACCATATCCAAATGGTTCAAGGCAAAGTTGTTCGCACGCATCTGACTCTTATGCAGATAAATATTGTGTGAATTTTCATAAAGGCGGGCGAAGTCACGGGCGGACACTAGTAATTAAATAAATTTTTGTGCGTTGATCTGCGGGTGATTCTGAAACTTTCGGGTGACATAATCTACTATCAAAAAACATCGAAATTCTATTTTTTGTTTTAATAATTTACGTTTTGACGTTTCTCGTTTTCTTCTATTCTTCGTTTCTCTCATAGCAGTCATGACAATTTGAGTTACTGGATCAGTTTGCTGAAATGACAGTAAGTCGCCGAAAAGACATTATTAGATTCCCTAATCGCCGAAGAAATCATCTTCATACGGATATATTGAACAATTAGAAAGCAAATTGCCTATCTTAAAAAACCTACAAAAACGTGAGTTTGAAACAACATAAAATCCTGTGTATTTTCGTCTCTTTTATCTCAAACAAGCAACGAAAACAAACTTCATGTTCAGAAGTTGTTTTTTGGAGCTCGCATACCGCCGCTCACTCCACAACTGACGCTTGGTAGCCAAAACAAAAGAGCAAATGTGAAAATAACTGACTATTTATCTCGGCGAAAATACGGTAACGCAGTTTCCCGGCAGAAGCTCACTCGGAACATAATTTATTTCCATCGTAGTAGAAGCAAAGTATGCCGCGAAGCCACCGCGTTTGTTCACATTAACGAGAGAAACTCATGAAAAATCGCTTAGTGAAGTAACCGAAGTTAGGTGATGTGGGCGCAGGCTTCTGCGGGTTGCTTCAGGGTTCCTTCTGCACAAGAAATAATTATGAGTAAAAAAGGAATTGTGATTGCAAGCCATGGATGTGTTGTCTATATTCTTTATTTATTTATTTATTTATAATTTATGCATTTACACAAAAAAAAAATACATAATAGAAACAGAAAAACATGAGTAAACACAAAGGTACTGCTTATTTCAGTATGAAATCTCTTCCAGCAGACCTTCTTTGTGATAACTCTTTCAAATGCTGATTTAAAAACGCTGGCTTTTAATACAGGGTCTATATTTTGTATCATTTACTATCAACCTAAAGGTTATTATCTAAGAAGATAAATGGAGTTATCAAAAGAATCGATATCGAAGGCTACTGAAAAATGTATTATACTTGCCCTGTATTATGCTTTATTTCTCAACAAGATTTTCTCCCTTTCAATTAAATGTTAAGGAGTAGGTTGTAGTATATTTCGGGTCGAGTTTTCCTCGCGTGCTTTGAAGTGCCTAGTCTTGAAAGTTTGTTAAAGTGCCTAAGTTACTTTAAAAGCTTCCGTTGAGTTTAAATACAATATACCTTTAACAACTCAAAAGGGCTATGCACTAGGATAACAAAGTTTTAGTTGCTGGCGCTTATAGTTGCTCTAGAAATCTCCCCCAGGTTTAATTTACTGCCGTTGAAAAAAAAAAAAAAAAAAAAATTCTTTAGCTTGATTTTAAAAATATTTAAATAATATCACAGTTTCCTGAAACATTATTTTTGGACGTTAGTAAATTGGTTTAAAAAAACCTTACCTTAAATACTATGTGGAAAGCGACTTATTTTATTGTTTTGTTTATTTTTTACATGTTCTTAATGAAACAATAAATATAGTTACTTTACTAATATATAGTGGTCAGCGACGTTTTTTTAAGGCTTGCAACAGTTAAAACCCATTTTAAATAAAACGCGTTTACCCTAGTTGGAACAGGAATATGCTTAATGCCTAGTTTAGGCTAGTATATTTAACAGCTCTAATTGGGGAAAATGGGTTCTACCTAAAAACGTAACGTACATGAACTTTAACTTCAGTTTAAATTAGGCAGTTCCGGCTTGGCATTTGTTATAGATAGCAAATCTACGTATATTTAATTTTGGACCAGCTGTAGTAACTGTGTTGGAAGGGGTTGGCTAATTTATTTATTCTGTGTGAGGTATTGTGCATGTACATTAACAACCAAAAGAGAATTAGTTATTTATTAAGATTTTAGCGCATAAGATACCTAAGGCAGGCGGAAATTTGCATTATAAATTAAAATAAAAGCTTGAAATTTGGTCTCGTGGCTTCAGCTTGTGAACTGGCAAACTTTAAAAACAAGATTTCAGTGTATTATTAAAAAACATATTATGCCGAACCGCCTTTTATACGCTTTGTCTGTACATGCATCTCTTTTTTGCTAACTGCCGGTGTGTTGTCAACAAAACAGCACAACTTAATAAACAACAAAGGACTGCGCAGGGTTGGTACCAACGATAATCAGCGACAATGCCTCAGATCTAATACAGAGTGGCAGCCCTGCACCGCAGCCTGGCAGGCTTGTCGACCAGATTCGTATCGCATTATGCTCACGTTGTCACACATTCCAGCTTATCCAGCTAACTGAAAAGCTCAGCTTTAATTGCATTTCAGTTAAATTCCGTAGGTGGCGCAACTACCAGAGGACACGTTTTGTCGCCAAAATACAACCGCGAACTGATAATAAATTACAACAGCTATGTAATTGGATTACACTGTGGTCTGATGCAGTTAAATACTGGTTAACTATAGACTGTACAGATTTACATTTAAAGCTAATTGAAAACTTTTAAATTTTATACATATTGTAGATAGTGAAAAATTACATCGTATTTTTTAATGTGTGCATATAAATTTTAGTATTAGACAAGCTCGATCGACATAAAAATCTATACCGGATACCTAAGTCGAAACAACAGTGCTGATGACGAAAAAGTATATAGTTCTTGTTAACCTATAACTATTCAAGAACAGTTTTTTAGAGAATAGAATACTTAAGTGGCTAATATGACAAAGACAAATTTTCATTTTGCAAATCTTGACTTAGTATAAAACTTTTATTCCAATGTAGACCTAAATTACTTACATTATAGGTTCTTTTTGAATAGAAACATTTTTAAGAGTTGACCTCGGTTTATTAATCCACTAGACTATCTAGTAACCTTTATTCATTTTCCTCGTTTGTTGCTGATTCTTGTTAGCAAAAGGTCTGGTATTTCCTCCAGGCTGACTTCCCCTCATATCTTTAGTAACCACTCCTCTAATTCCGCGTTTGAATCTATGCATATAATTAATTTGTATGGGGAGCACGAAACATTTTAATTTGCTATTTTAAAATGCAAATCCGACCTTTTCAGGGATACAGTGGGTGGACATGCCATAGTGATATATGGTGACGTTTTCATCGAGCTAATTCATGTGATGAACAATTTCACTCGGGGCGTAGGCAAGCTTTTAATCTCACGTGAAATCCTATACTAATCAGACATGGATTTACTGAATTAATTAACGTATGCCTAAATAATGTTATTAATAATATATAACGTGTTCTTGGTGATCAGTTAAGTAGGTATTTAGTCGTTAGCACAAACAGTATTAAAATTTGGACAAAACTTGATAATGGCAGCTTTTTCTTTTTTATTTGTTGCATAGGACTCTTGTTCTAATGTAACTCGGTTTTCCCCCTGGATATTTTCTTATCATACAGATGAACAACATTCATACACACACTAAGGTATTATACTGTGCATTAAATTCAAAAATTCCCAAAGACCAGTAATGCTGTGAACCCCGGTTGGGAAAACCCCTGTAAAGGGAAATTCATAAACTGTAGGATATCGTTTAATCTTTTACCTACTTTAAGTTTCAATGTTAAAAGCAAAAATAATAAAATTGTTCAACATTTTATTAACAATTTAGCTAAAAAATCTATTTTTCTATAAATATGTTTACGTTATCGACGAGGACAGTTAATTAATATTCACATTTCGTAATGCAGACATGATTAATCAGATTTTAGTAGCATTTCGATTCTAGTCATGCGTGGCCTTTCAAGGTCATAGTAATGGCGGACTTTGACTTTGATGGCGGAAAATATTTTTTTACATCGCAATTTAACGTGTTGTTCCGCTCCATTTAAACTAAGAAAGTAATAGTACTAAGCAAACGTTAAAAACTAAGAAACCGTACCTTCCTACTGACTGATTGCTATTCGCTTAGTAAAACCGTTACTAA
Organism: Emmelina monodactyla; assembly: GCA_916618145.1. Taxonomy (NCBI): domain Eukaryota; kingdom Metazoa; phylum Arthropoda; class Insecta; order Lepidoptera; family Pterophoridae; genus Emmelina; species Emmelina monodactyla. Next base: position 5,101,548 of record OU745300.1, read on the forward strand.
ATATTTAATAACATTGTTCCTACCAATATAAAAAATATGAAATTAAGTAAAATGTAAAATGAGAAACAAAGGCCACTAGGCAATCTATTTCTTTGAAAAGATATTCTCCAATATCAAGTTAATTGATTCAGCGAATTGACAGTAAATATTTCTGCAAAGTTCAGATTGTTTTAATGACTCCGTGTGATAGGAGTGCGTTTAAAAATGTTTTTTCTAGACATCTACCTACTTACTTATTACATCCATAAATCGTTTAAGCCGGACATCGTTGAGGAAGTAAAAAACTTTATGGGTGTATAGCGTAACTACGAAAATTGAAGAGACACGGTTCACTTCTAAAATATGTAACACAACCTGTTGAACCCAGCGGCAATTGTGAAATTTGCTAAAATTAACAAATCCGGTAGCGACGCGGCCACAGTCGACCATTCAAACGATTAGTTTTATTCTTAGTAGCAATATTATTATTATTATTTTATAAATCAGAACTGTATAAGGGATCAGAATAAAACAACATAAACAAATTAAAAATCATGCGTGTGTACCAATTGAAGTTGAAAATGATTAAAACTTCCTAATTAGTTACCGAAGCACACATTAAGTGTTATTGAACTAAACTACTATCAAAATGGTGCGATAATTTGGTATTCCGCGGAGTCGAGCGGTATCAGACACGAGTCGATTGAAGAGGTCGCGTCGTAAGGTCATGTCGCACGACGGTATACTTAGTGCCTCCATTACGACGCAACGCTGCTGTGATTCTTATAAAATACTAGCGACCCGCCCACGCTTCGCAATGGTGTAATAGTTATGAGCGACTTGTTCCCGACACGTTGAATTTTGGCTAACTTTGAAAATATTTTTTCTAATGTTCTTTATCTACAAATTTTAATGAAAAAATTACCTAAAAGATGGTTAAAACCGCATTAAAATCCGTCAAGTGGTTTTGAAGGAGTTAGCGGCCAAACACACAAACAGACACAATTAGCGACTTGGATTTATGTAATGATAATGAAGTTATAGGTGTATAACCACGTTCATATGTAATAAGGACTGAAGATGCGAAATCAACGAGTAAAGAACGATTTTAAATGAATCTTTAATCAAACAAATGTGCGGTGATAAGTGTAAGCCCCCATTAAACGAAGAGATAAGTAAAAACAACCATAGTTCTTAAAAATAAAACTTAAGATTTCATAGAGCGTGTTTCCAGTCCGATTAGATTATTTGTATCAAAAAACTATAGGTGGTCCAACTTTATTTTTATAAGACTGATAGACATTTTCTATGGGATGTTATCAAAGCTAAGTATCCATACATTTACATGCTCTGTTAGTTTGAATTAAAAAAAACAATATTTTATGAAATATCGGACAGTCTTGCCCTACTAAATTATAGTTACTTACCAGTACTTAAACCAAATTGACCCTATTACACCACATACTTAAGACTCGTTATTTTGCATGCAAATATGAAACTTACCAGCACACTCAAAGTAGCTCTGAGTAATCAAACTTCGTTACTTAAACATGTTACTGTACAAAATTTCCGCTAACAGGTTTAAGTAGGTTGAGATCAGAGATTGAATAGATCAACATCAATGTTGTATAATCCGATTACCGATCAGTCCCCATCCCCACGGAGCACCGTCACAGGAATCATAGGTCACACAAGCCGCACGATGACGTGTACTGTTACTAATGTACCTCGCCAATACCACTGGATTAGTATTATAACTACTCGTTAGTGCAATTACTGGATACGATCAGTCAAGGTTATCGAATGACAAATAAAAGCAAATGATCGTTATTGTGTGGTTATCCTTAGTGCATTGGGTTAATAAATCGTTGTTTGACTTTATTGGTTTCTAATTCCACAATATGTCACATTTATATTTCATTTTATTTAAATATATGACTTGTAACTCTGTTTAGAAACTCAAACTGTTAAAATATTTTATAACCAAAATTGAACAACGAAGAACCTACTTATTTGTTAAATATACAGTAGGTTCCTATTATAATATATTCCTACAACATATTCCTTTACAATTCAATAAATACATCCTTAGAAATCTCACACACATTTTTTGGCGCTTACACATGTGTAGCGCATATCCAAAATCACAGCCACAACAGGCCAACAAATATTTTTTCCATTCCTAATATAGCCCAAATTTGTAAGTTAAAATAAACATAAGTGGAATTTTGTCGCAGCCGCCTCTCAGGATTAGAGCCGCGAAGAAACGAAGCCAGAAATTTGCTGTGATCCCCAGAACGTGACCCAAATACTATATTAAATATCGACAAGAGGCTGCCGGATCCTGATCCGATACTTGAGTACGAGATCGTGATTAATAATTCAATCTAAATAACTTGATTCTATCTTTGTTCAATTCCTCATCAGCTTTTGTACGGCAAAAAAGAGACATCTAATTGCCTGTTTAATGTTTAATAATGCCTTTCAATTAGATTGCTGTGTTGGTGTATTTCTATTTAAACAAGGTTAGGGCATTTTGAGGAAATTGTGTGTGCCCAAACAAGATTAATAATGTTCGAAAATTAAATTGTTTTTTTTATCTTTTCATCATTACAAAAATAACGTGGGCATTTAAAATGCCTTTAACTATTATTTCATAATTAAAAAACGGTAACTAGGTTAAATCATATTTTCTTTAAAAAAAGCTACTAAAGCCTTTTAGTTTTAGGTATATTATATTTTTGTTATGTATAAGTCTACCTCATGACTTTCTGATAAGCTTACCCACGCTTACACCTACAACATTTATGTTAATAAACTGTAAACAGTTTCTATTAGGTAAAGAAAAAGAAAAAATATTTTGCGTAATTACGTATTATATCAAGGTTTTATTATTTACCTAACTGCTTATTAAATTTTTGATACAATTTCTGAAGAAGCTTCGTTTAAGAAATCTTCAGTCTGTTAGAACGATTGTACCTAATCAATCTAATCAGCTATTTTGGGTAGCATGGTTTTTCTCTGCCTCAATCCAATTAAGTAATTTATTAGTAAAACGAACGTTATCTGCTCACTCTATTCAGAATCGGTTTGATTAAGATTATCCCTTTTACGAGAAAATCATCGATTGCGCGTTGAAAGTACTTTACGTAGAGACTGGAAGAAAATAATTGTCTATCGTTAGATTTGCTTCAGTGCTTTGATATGTTAATTTGATTTTAATTTACATGAAAGTGACAGCGCAGAAGAAAGCTAAGGCTTAGTCTTTGTTAAAGCATATTTAAGTAAGTTTTAAACTAATGATGGAGAATCCCTTGAAAATTATATCAGAAGCACTTTTAAGTTTTAATAAATAAATATAAACTACAAGTTAATTGGTCACAATTTAAATTGGCTGTATATAGGTATTTACTTTCTGCCCGAGACGCAATTTTAGCACGAAATGATCACAACACGTTTTGTTTTAACTGGTTACTAAAATAGTAGTACCTATAACACTCCATAAAATGACCTCAGCACTATGAGAATATGAGTTACCTATAGGTACCTATCAAATCAAGCGAGGTATAAAAATCACGCATAATTTATAATTCTATCGATATTGGTTATCTTTCAAGCAACTTTATACAACAAAAGGAAAGTTTGATTGGCGTTAACGTAGAGTAGGCGTCGTGGTGATGTAAGTGGAATGACGACGAGTGTCATGACGCTGTGTCAGCGTTGGCGGCGCGCCACTCCCAATCCAAGCTCCAATTATTGGAAAAGGATTACGCGGATACTATACGCATTAAATGCTGATTTGAATTATACAAGCCTAGTAATGTTTCAATAACCTTCACTCCATATTAAGCCGCTCTCACTGCGCATAATCCCGTCTTATTCCATCTCGAATGGATATTGAAAAAAAAATCGATGGCACTTTATCGGGAACTCTTTTTCAGAAAATGCTCTATTTCGCGTTTCGGAATGACGTCGATTTAAGGTGAATGAACGAGCGGAATCCCCCTACATGAAAAAGGCGTTACCAAGGAGGTGATGAGTTTATGCAGCTTCATTTCTGCAGACGGAGCACCTTCGAACATAAAAAATGGCGAACATCAACTTTGTATAATCTTCGAGAATATTTTTCACTTAGGATTTTATGGACGAAGCAATATTGATGGGAGCTTCCGAGTCGAAAAGTTTTACATTTCTTATACAGATTGCTGGGGAGAGACGTGACAAATCACAGGCGTTTTATATTCCAAAAAGTGGCGTTTAGATTTCATCTCTGTTTTGAAAAGTGTCGTTTTTCAGAAGTTTTAAGTATTAAGATTTGCGGAGTTTTCATTCGTTTGTAACTTTACATATTCATCACACATACTTGCCCTATATTTGAGTTTAGATTATAGTCTAATCTTTATTAGCTAAAATTTATCCTACCAAGCATTTCAAAAACTATTGAGTTCCAATTTCAGCGCTGACCTATTTGGATTAAACCTGAAACAATAGAGTATTGCAAATTTAAAGAGCTGCGTGTAATCTAAACATTTCAATTAACCGAGTTCATAACGCTTCTAGAATTTTCCTTTAACGCCCAACAATAACATGGCTTGGGATTTAATGTAGCGTACAGCAGCCTCGATTAAATCTGTCGTATGTATGGGTAAAGCGGCGCATTAAACGTGCGGAGGGAACTTTTAATGACTTTATGGTCGCCGTGTGCCGCGACGCGCGACCTTTCTACCATCCACTACACGAGTGGTAGTACATACCTCAAATCAAACTATAGAGGAACTAGTTACACAACTTTCTTTGCTCCTTACTCACAGTAAAGATTCGATTGTTTGTGATGTTATTAACGGAGTCGCAGACTGCGCCACTTGACCGAACTAGACATGATTATTGTTTAAAGTCTTAACAGACGTTGTTCTAAAGTATGCTACATAATAATCAGCATGAATATTTTCCATTTCTTTCGCCAATTACAATGTTGGGGCGATGCTAATGTTTGACGTATTAGCCCATATTTTATATCTTCTCCTTATTATCCGAATTGATTCAACGGTTTTTCCAAAGAACATTTTTTTTCCTTGCAAAGTAAAACTCATCCACTCCATCCAATTTCACCTTTATTTACAAACTAAGCGCCAAAAAGAAACCACTAACCGCCATAAATAACTGAAAACATCTTGCTGCTTTTGAAGGAATGACAAAGTTGGAAAGTTGGCGACATGTTAGTCTATAACTCGTATTTAAGGTGTCAGGTACATCCGGTACACAGTGTAACAAGCTACAGAAGTTCATGAGAGGTATAAATCAGACTGTTGGCGCAGCTAGGCTGTGACACCTCCAGCTGAATAGTTCTGCTACAGGAACACCGCGCATGACATTCGATTACCACGCGAACTTAAAATGTGTTCGAATAACTTCACTTGAATAGTGCGGCTGCTTGCGATTGTGGTAAGAAAATAAATATTGTACTTTAATACTTGAATTGTATGATGTGTTTCAAAATGCCTTTGAACAGGAAACATGAGCCTGAATGTGAATATATACAAACAATTTAGGTAAAACATATAGTGTTTTGTTGTAGGTATTTTTCGTTTATGCATTTAGTTCATTTAGTTAATTCCGAGTAAATGTTTTAGATTTTAGGTTAAGATTTTCAACAGACATTATGATATTTGAACAATTAAGGCTATTTATGACTCATCTAGGGACAAAAATTATAAATATAATTTATATGACCTTAACAATGTTGTACTACACATTGTTGTAACCTACATGTTTTACATTGCTTAGCATTTTTAAGATAAACCGGCGTCCAACCCACTTCCAGTATCATTTTTATGCAGCACGTGGCCGGAATAAGGGCAATATAAAAAATAACTGCCTAACCTATGTTAAACGGGATAAATAAAAGTAGATTTGTTGCTCGCTTAGGACATGATAAGGTTTTACTTCTTTGGGACAAATCTCGGCAACAAATAATGCTTCTTAAAGTAGGTTGCGTTGCGTAAGAGTTCATAAATACTGTACAATATGGTTAATCGGAAACTCTTTTACCTAAGAAATCATACATTTTGTACTATTGTAGAGTTATTATTTATTAAATTAGCTTTGGAAAGAGACATTAATTAGATAATAGGATTGTATGTACAAACATTTTTAAATTTGTAGGTATTTTGATACCTAGCTAACAGCGACCGTTTGACAGAATTGCCCCGCGTGTAAAACGCAGCCTACTTCTAATTTACATTAATTCTTAATAAGTACTTAGAAAACAAACCCATTTCCAATACTTTTAGGCTTTCAAATTCAAAAACCCTGCCTTTTCGTCCTAATGCCACAATTCGAAATGTGTTTACATAAAATATAATAGGAGATTGCGGTCGAGTGGGGTATCCATACAGCAAGCCATCTGCTCACATTAGATCCTGCGTATAAAATGTAACTGCGCATTATCACATGAAACCGAGGCAGCCGAGCCTCGACTTATTTCCTACAGAGCCTATTTATACTTCTAATGGAAATATTGTTTGCTTTTGGGAATAACGTACTCGAAATGATCACGTCGGGGTATTGATGGTCGGTCGATTTGTTATGTAAAGCTGTTTCAAATCAAATTGTTTGCTTTTTAAATATTGAGAACCAGAATTATTAACGATGTTAACTGATACTTTCAATGCTGATATATTTGGTGCCTAAGTTGTGTCAGAAATGAATGATGATATTCCTTACAGTTAGTTAACTCTAATTTCTTATTAACAATATCTAAGATGTCAGCGTTGTCTTGACCACTTTTGTTCCACAAATTGTGGTTTTGTATCCAAAGTGAGGTTCAAGTGGCCCGCTGTAACTGCTAACTTAGTAACAATTTCAAGTTAACGACCAACTTGCCAGTTGCAATGATAAATTTATTAATGCTGTTTTGAATTAAATTCAAATGCACTAATGAATTGGCTTAGTGACAATCAAACAAATGTCTTTGCTAACAACTTTATTAGTCAGTCGAAAGTGTAGTGTTGATTATATAACAAGGGTAATTTTGTAACACAATATACCCTTACAATTACGAAAAGCTTCAAAATGTTGCAAAATACAAAATAAATTTCAGTGACTGTATATCTGTACCTATTGTTAGCCGTTACATGGTTAAAAAGAAGTTATCGGTCCAACACATATGTAGGTATGTAATTTATTTTTTTTGGATTCTCTACAAAAATAAATACCTACAACGATTTATATTCAGACATTTTTTCTTTCTAATTTTAAAATCCTACCATAGTGTAAAAAAAATTATCAAAAAATATTCAGAAGTTGTCAGGTCTATAAATATTAAAATAAAAAAAACAATCTCAAACAAAAACTCTATGTTTAAAACACCTCCGGTATTTTATCCTAACTTTTAGCATGAAACAATAACGAAAGTAAGTTTCTAAATATGACCAAATAAATCATTCGCGAGTGACGTCAAATTGACGTCATATCGACGTCATAAATCAAGTGACTTCATGGGGGAACAAGTTTTGGTACAGTTCATTTCAGTGGAGGGAAAAGATATTCATTGTACCTAAAAGGAAATAAAACTTATATTTTATAGCTTAATAGATAAAAAATATAATTAATATTTTTAGTACGAATAAAAGTAAAAATTTTGCTTAACTTTGTGCAAGTTTTTTGAAATTTAATGAATTAAGTATAATAAAATTCTCTATTTCTATTACCCATTATTCTCCATTTTGTTAATATTTTTTTGTTCCAAAATAATGAGCTATGGATATTAATAGATAACTAGTTAAAATAAATTTATAACTATAGAGGTAAGAATAAATAATAATATGATTTCACGCTTAATGATTGGACTTGCCGAACAAAATAGAGGTTTCTTTGGAGAATTTCTAAGAAAATCACAAACAATATAAAAGTCTTGTTACTTTGAATGAATACATTTCAGAAACGCTATTGTCAAGTTTGTTATTATGATTTTGTTTTTATTTCTGTTAAAAGTTTCCATTTACTTCTTAGGTAGGTAAGTAAAATATGAATATTAGGTCGTTGATAAGAAAAATCTAAAATTACTGAAAAAAATGCTATTTTTTTTTTTAATTTTGTACATTCTACTAACTTAAACGAGTTAATTTAAGTATAGTACTTCACTAGCCTTATAAAGATGACTAACATATTTTTTATTGTGACGGTAAACTCAAGTAGGTTACCTTTAACAAGGCTATTTGATAATCAGCCTAAGTCAATCATCACACATTCTAACAAGCCTACCATTCTCTTTATCAACACCGTCCTTTCATAACGAATATAATTTTATTTCCTCCATAACGTTTTTAAACTGTTTATTTCCTGAAGAAACAGTGAGTAGGTATGCGGCCGATGGGACTAATACTTTTGACCCATGTCACGGTGACGAAGGTAGCCACCAGGTGCTGCGAGCTAAGGGCTAGTTGGTATCGACAACGGAAATCAAATAGAAATAAATCCGAACTAACTTTCAGCAATATTGAACACATGTTTCAAACAGTTCAAAAACGATGCCAAAAATAAGCGCTCTCAGCCAACACGCTCGTTAGTCGACGGATAATCTCAGAGTTGACGGAAAGTTCCTTTGTTTTACCAGTTATCGACTAGAAATACTACGACTAACGAAAAACTAAACGTTTTTAAAACTCAAAGCATTTTCCAAAGAGATTATTTTTTTGGAACGAAGTTCCTTTATTTTGTATTCTATCTGTCTGCACATGATTTATTTAAACATTTTGCACTCGCATTAAGTTAAGAGGTATTGTATTGTTGGTAAAGTACCTTCATATAGGTAGATCCTTTAAGTGCAATAATAGTTTCAATACATTGGTACAAGATATTAGAAGATTACACGTGTCAGAGGCACACCTACGTACATAATGCTTGTAATACACCCGCTGCCAGTACAAACAGGCTATTCATGCAAGTTATTAAGGTGCTCTTACTCGGACAACTGAAATTGCTCCATTCGAAGCAATTATGACGTCGTTACCACATTGAACAATTTACTGATAAACGAAAAAACATAGATCTTCCTCCATATAGCAGGCACGACAACATAAAAATATTTTTTATTTAATTCGGTGAAAACAAAAAAGAAGAATGGTACAACAATTAAAAGTAATGCTGGCGAAACATTGCCACATTTTATTTAAATTGCTTCGTGATTGCTCCAGACTGATCCATTACCGTTGCCAGATTTATTGATTGCTTAAAAATGTTCTTGTAAGAGAACTTAATTAATACTGACCCTTGTACATCTCAAGATAAAATTCTAACTCAAAGAATCGTCCAGCAAGTTAAAGTTTATGATTAAGAAAATTAAACAGAGACAGCTGTGGCTAGAAGAAATAAAGGAACAACACCAGTAGGTATTATGATGAGTCGTGTAAATTGAAATGAGTACAATGCCCTATATTTCGCACCCGTACTCTGTCGGAACAAACGACCCTGCCACTCTACAATTTATCTCTGCGACCGACGTCCTCAACAGAATTAATTTAAATGGAATCATCACAGTTTATTCTACCGAGATTGCAGCACCGTCCTGCTACAAGGAACCGCAAGACTCATTTACAATTCCAATTAAGGACAATTCTCATTTACTGCTGTCGCAACCGAGTAAAAAATCACAGGAAAAGGACGCAGCATGACTAAACGCCACAAAGTCGTCACTTGCAGTAAATTGAAGGAAACCCGACTCATTGAAAAAGGAATAACCGGAGTGAAAGACGACCGATGACATTTATTCAAAGTGGTGCTGGCTGCTGCCTTTTCTTCGAACTTTGTTGGTTATTTTATTGAAAAGTGTCACGAGATGCTTGCTTTAGATTATTTTAAAACTAACTTTATTACACAATACATAGATACTTTAATTTACTACTAGCAATATTTTTATAAGTTACAAGTTTAGGTCCAATGTAGGTACAATATAATATCAATAAATACCCAAGATTACGTATATGTTAGTAGGTATCCAACCTAGTTCTAAACCAACACCAGTCAAGATCAAAGCAACCAATCCATGAAATACCACAGCGACCAAAATTCACTTCTCCGCACAGATTTAACAATAAATTTCAACTCTGTAATCGCTGAGAAACAGAAAACACATAAAGCCCCAGGATTCCCTGAAATACGGTCCGTCTTAGTACTTATTATATTGGTATTTCTGATAACTTAGAATTTAAACGTCTTCGAATCTATTGACTTTGTGAAAAGTAACGTAAAAAACCTTCAATAAAAAGGGAGGTTCGTAAACATGCCTTCCAAGTTCCGTTTAAAGTTATTACCAAGTTATTTGCTTCGTGAGATATATTTTCTTAATTAATAAATTAATTAAGGAAAAAGGTAAATTATTTATAAAACAAGCAACTTAATGCCACGTGACTAACTTAAAAAGAATTTCCTTAAAACAAAGCTTTATTTTATAATTAAAAGCTAATTGCCAAAATCTCAGTCTTTCAAACAATTAGTATGGAATCGTTCGAAGGGTTGCTGGACGATTACGTTCAAAATAACAAGAAAATATAATGTCAGTCTAACAAAAGTATCATATTTATTTTATTTATTTATATTAACTTAAATTTACTGATTAACTACGACTTAAGACTTATTTCGCTTCGAAAGCAAAGCCTTGGGCATAAATAAGTCGTGTATAAAGTTACCCATTCTGATTTTTTAACATTATTGCATAATTTTATTTATCTTGCTTACCGCCCCACAGTTTTACCGGCGGTTAAATAAGTTTTCCCCTGGCGAAAGCAGGTACCTACTCCAGTACAGATCCCGGCTCAGAGAAGGCCACCTCGTATAGTCCCGTGGGCATCGTAAGTAGCTAATAAGGGAATTACTATCTAAAGGGAGGGCATTTCAGATGCTAGTCAGTTCAGGGCTTCTAGTATGAAACTATTGAGAAAAATATTAACATCTAACCATGAAGACCGAAGCTTATGTCCAGTAGCAACTAAATTGTGAAGATGTTATCTACAAACGTTTCAAACAACTATAGAATCTCTTGAAATATTTACATTTATGAAATAACTTATTAGCATTAATACGCTGAAAATAACTTGCGCTTTGCTTACAATAGTTAAATTAAAATCAATAAATCAACATTAGATGAAAAAAGGGTTCAATCAAATTCAAAAAGTTCCAAACTATTTTTTTAAGGAATTTGTTCTTTTGAAGACGTCTAAAAAGAGTAAAAAAGTTGTTTAAGTTTTCTATTCTATATTTTCTTACACAAAAAAAAATCCCCTTAATAAAATCTTGGATCCGCGCCTCTACTTCATAACTTCAGTAAATCTGTGTATCCCTCCCCTAATAAGTACCTATTTTTATCGCAAGTATGAGATCCACACCTACTTATTCAAATATTTCATATCACATTCTCAGTAAAAATGTCAATAACAGCTTACTTTTCCTTGCTACGAGCGGCGCGTTTATTACATACTTCGGTACCTAGAACCCACTTTATATATTTTTGCCACAATCGTTTCCCCGACAAGTTTTCATACAATCGTACATTCGCACAATATGGTGTTGTACAATAATTCTTTTCTTGCAAGTTTCTTGCACAGTTTTACTTCACACCTCGTTGTTGTACCTACTTTCTTTTTATCGAGGAAAGTTTCCAACGTTCCGTATACTAGGATCCTCGGGGAAGAGATATTCTAAAGTACTTTAACATCATTTCTGTCTAGTAACGACCACTGTACACAAATTTACAAATGTAGCTAGTTTAAAAATTCATGAAGCTGTTAATGTATGTTGTCATATTTGTCACCATCGGAATTATAGTTAAATACATAAGCGATAAAGAACGTAAGCGGTACTTAACTCAAGTAGGTAACTAGTTACATTTCACAAATAGCCCTTAAAACTCAAGTTTTGTAAAATTAAAGCGGTAGGTAATTAACACAATTATAGGTAGGTGTAGAAGATATACTCCCAAAAGTTTTAAATAAACAGCTACAGTCTATCGACTGTATCGAGTCGGCGAAGGTAAGTAACTCCTAAAGTACCTACTACAATGGTTATAATGTAAATAACTTCTCCAAATATTCCGTTCACTGATAGAAATACACATCAAACCCCTCAAAGTGTTTGTTGTTACTATATATAAAGCTCAGCAGAACAAACAAAGTAAACTTGACAGATTCTGCCTTCTCAGAATCGATACGCTCTTTGTATGAGAAGCAAAGCGTTTTAACATTAAATCTCATAAGCATTGTTAATTACGTATATACTTACTCATTATTACACTACGGTAATGATTTTGAAACCTTAAAAGCTAATATTGCCTCCACCGCTCCAATAAAAGATAAGAGCTGGTAATTTATTAGGTAGCTACGAGTGAGGGCAGCTCGGAGCGCCGGCGGTAATGGCAGCAGCCGCAGTTGTATAGGCGGTTGTCTGAATGTCGGTGTACCGTGATTGTGGCGCGCTGAAGGGCTTTAATCGGCTCATAAATTTTATTTTATGTAGACTTGTCTCACCGCATACCTTTGTAAGGGGACCATGGGACCGCTGTTGCCCAAGGTCTCGATTACCGAAATCACTGCGAATACCTGACCGTTTATAAGTTTAGTTCACTGACACACGCACATTGCTGTTAATATCTAGCTATATTTATCCGAAAATAAATATAGGTATTTATGTAATAAAAAATCGGACCTTTGTTGTTTTTAAACTTACGTAGAATAATGTAGGTAAATGAACCTTCTTCCTTGGGAACCTTAATTTTGTGTCTGCCGTGACAAATAGGTTTATTCCAGAACACTCCAGTAACGACCTACTCTAGATTCAATTAAAACTTTTCACAAGTAATATTTTAAATATAATTGAGTTGAATATATTTCTTTAGATCTTGATTACCTATTTAAATGATAAGAAGACATACAAGCTTCGCATAGCAATAACTATTTAGGTAAGTAATCAGATAATGGAAAAAAATCGTCTTTTTTTTTTTGTAAGGCTTTTAAAAAACTTTCGTTTAATAAATGATTGAAATCACATAAAAGCGAACAGCAGAACCATAAATAGCGTCTTTGTTTGCGACAACAGAGTTAACTTCTCACTTTACTGGCAAGATTGTCAGAGGTTGGAAACCATAAACCTGTAATACTACCAATAAAACAACCATTTCGGCATAACACCAATACAACTGAAAATAAGTAGGTATGGTTATTGCGCCATAAATATTTCGGAGTTATAACAACGAGGTTGGATATAGCCACCGTGGGATTATTCTATCTTATCTGAGTTGTAGTAAAGTTACTTTGAATTTTCTCTCGAGAGTCAACTCAGGACTCGTGGAAGACAAATGAAATCGTCCTTCGCGCTTGAAAGTGATAAATATTAGGACATATCTTACAGCTGATGTGGTATCAGCGAGATAACGTCTGACATGTTTTGCTAAAGTAATTATAGGGAAGACATACTATCAAAGAGAATTATAAAATTGTTTTAAAGTAGGGACATGAATAGTCTTTGACAAAGTTGCTTTAAGTGTATTTCAGTGTAAACGCTTAGATCTGTTTGACTATGCAATGGTTTTTAAAATTGTTTCAATTTATTCCAAAAAGTTTATGTATATTTATAACTAGTGGCCGCCCGCGACTCCGTTCGCGTTGAAGTTGATTTCCCGTGGGAATAAAAAAAATTCCAGCGGTAAAAAGTACTCTATGTGTTATTCTGATTCTATATTACTGTAAAGTTTCATCCAAATCCGTCCAATATACATCCATACATACTTAAAAACTTTTACGTTTATAATATTAGTAGGATAGGATAATTTACGTTTCAAATAACTAAAGGCTGACTGGCAGAGATAGATAGAGAATATTTTAGATATCACAAAAACACTCTGAATATAAACGAAGTAGGTGTTACAGTTGGAAACCCATTTAATCTATTTGGCACAGTTTTTATTGCGTATTCCATTGTTTTGGCACGAGTGTGTATGTTCAATGATTTGATCCAATAATCCTAACGATTTCAATAAATAAAATCTCTTTTCAGTATAGCTCTGGATTTAATTGAAATGGACGCAATTGAGTTCCAATAGGGTAGGGTTGTTCTGTTCACACATCAATATGCGACATGAATACTATTATTATAAAACCATTCTCCATATTTGGGAGCAGGCAAAAGGATTAATACAAAAAAGGGATTACGTTATGTTAAATCATTGCGTTTTCTTATTTTCAAGTTAGATTCAGTTAGTACTTACTTTAAATTAAATAAAGTAAAATGAAACAATAGTTTATTTTTAAGATACGTTTTGTACCGTATTTTTAGAAAACTTAGGCAAAAACTGAATTTCGGCCGGTAGCTCGAAAGGTGAACTATTGTGGCAAAATCATGAAATTTGACAATTAGTAAGACTTAAAAATCCTATAACTCTACACTTGTAGCGTAAACAAAGAAGCTTTACAAAACCCCCGATCAGCGAGACACAATAGCTCACGGCATTTTTTTTATTAATATAGGTAATTAGTTTTTACCGAAGTCGTTTATAAGAATCATATCACTCTTCTAGGCCCTAACCCGTTCACTTAAATATTAACTAGTCTTTTTTATTACCTCGCTACCAGATCACAGTCCGAGGGCGCGACCGCAAAATCTGTCACGTCGTCATAGTATGTCAACGGCGGTGAGGCGTAATTACCGGCATAGCCACGATCGCCCAATGCCATAGAAATAGAGTGACATCTAGTGGCGGCCTCGATACACGAGAGGGTTCGCCCCATTTACCCTCCGTGAGGACCATCGCGACCATTCCATATGGATGTGATGTGAGCCGGATTGAGAGCTTTCCATTTGCATTTCGAGAACTTATCAAGCTCAACTTATTAGAGTGAAAAAACAATGCGATTGAGAGTGTATTCGAACTAGTAATATTGTTTTTCCGTTCCATTTTAAACTTGTTAAGGTTCTGAGTATTATTGCGACAGTTATCGACTCGATATTCGCCGGACACATGTGAATCATTGCGTAACCTGATTCATATTGGTTTGCACCCGGGGGGTGGAGCGTGCGAGCTCGATTCGACGGACAAAGCGTTTGATGTGTTAAAGCTCTTCAAGTCATGTTGCGAAATTTGGCGCCGGCTGTGTGTCCGATCTATTTCAGGTTCCCAGAGAAATGTGGACATAAATCTGTGCCACCGAGCGTCGAGTGCCTGAACCTACCATCTATTGACTGCGGATCAAACGAAATTGCGAAAGGTTATAGGCACAAAAAAGGTTTACTTTTAATATCATTTGCATGATTATTGCTGTTCGAAAGGAAACGAAACCGCTAATAACATACTGTATAAAGCTACAGAATTTAATCATAAACAAAGATTATTTATAAGTAAAGATGGCTTAAACTTAAACAACGTGCTTATAAAATTTTTGTACCTCCTAATAAATAACTAGTTATATAGGCTTTTTGTCGTCTCCAAAAACCTAATTACGAGTGTAAGAATTTAGTATTCTGAGTATGTAACGTGATGGGGCGGTTTGTAGAAACTTGTAACTTTCAGCGGGCGACTTAACCGAAACAAAAAAGAACGTGACCAAGTAACATAATAACATTTTAACTATCCAATCCTCACAAAGCCTTGTGTCATTACAGTAACAAAACAAAGTCATGTAAGTTGATTTTCAGCAACTTTTGCTTTTTTGCAAATATTGTTTTATCCATCCCTTAATTTAACCACATATTTTCATATCTATGGCGATACCTAAATTGCTTACATGTTAAAAAAAAAAAGTTAACGTTTCGAATTCCAGCAAGAAATGCCATTTTTCCCGTTTTCGTACAATATTTGATGATCCAAATGTGCGCGAGGGAGCGAGGGAAGACGCTAGAAGATCCAGAAGCGGGTGTAAGCTGGAATTTATGGGGTAATTCATCAACTGCTTAAGCTCCTGCGATGTTACTACTGCACACGCTAGCGAACGCGACTTCGCTCCTAAAAATATCTATATTTTTCACCCCCATAGTTTTATTTAACGCTACAGTGAAACTAAACAAAACCACTGCTACGCCAGTGCTACGATTTACTACGAGTCTACGCCGGAACGATTAACTGTATAGAAAACTGACAAACTTTTATTATTTATGTTACCGTGTTAGTTGAAGCTTCAACGCTAAGTTAATAATTAAATCACCATAATAGAAGCACGGTCTATTTATTCCCAGGCTATTACAATAGCACCGGCTATAAAAGCTTTCAAATAATAATAAAGTTATAG
Organism: Emmelina monodactyla; assembly: GCA_916618145.1. NCBI lineage: Eukaryota > Metazoa > Arthropoda > Insecta > Lepidoptera > Pterophoridae > Emmelina > Emmelina monodactyla. The sequence continues at coordinate 5,117,795 of OU745300.1, forward strand.
GTTGCTTTCGCTCGGACAAAGAACTTTTAAACTACTCGATGCTTGTTAATCGATACCAGTAAACTAATTATAGAACTAAAAGTACTTTTTGAATTTCACAGTACTCATCATAAAAATATTCAAAACCTATAAAATTATCAATCCTTGAAACTTTCATATCATAAAATGAATTTTATAGGAATTTTAAAACTTGCTTTTCAAAAGCAATGGCGTAGGAATTATTCTTTCTTAGTTTTTTTTGTAAGCATTCATTATAAATTTTAAAAGTGAATACTTTTAATCGTTTCGTTTTATTATTTATTATCAAATGATAAATTTTGCTTTACATTTAATATTACGGATAATTCTAACTAAAAATTTAATCTTTCAATCACAGAAAATATGACACTTTGTTACATAAAAGCGGCGGCGGTCAGTGGCCCGGCGGCAATCAGGCTTATAATTTCATACTAGGATTTATTATAAAACATACGTAATTTGAAATGTTACACACAATGTTGCATGCGAAATTTTACTTGCCAACAATTATTAACTACAATTACGAGTTCTCTGTAATGTTAGAAATAATGAAAATGATCCTGAATACCATTTTAATGATTACTGACAATGTACGAGAATTCGCAGGTATATTATAATTTTTACTAATCGTATGTACCCTGAATATTGCTCCGTTTAAGTGTTAGAACAAGCTTTTAGCGACTATTATTATCATGAATATTGATTTAGGTAGATAACAGTCTACACGTACCATTGTATTGTCACAAGGACTGTATAACCACTGGTCAATATAGCGATATAATTCAATAAGATATGCTTTCATTGTTCTCGTCTAAATATAGGTAGGAAGGTTCAGTAGATTGGAGGCACAACCGAGTTACATAACAGTTGCAGCTGCCTAATCACTCGGCTTAAGCGTTTGTGTCCAGTCGACGAGCATACACACACACACACAAATACAAACTTGCTAGAAAATCAAACGGGAATTCGGAAATCTCCACATACTCTGATTGGCCGTCGTATAAGAGAACGCTAGGATATCGCGTTACACAAACAGTTGTGAAATAATTGCTAAGGTATAGCAAGGTGAAAAATCAGATATTTTTTATCAAAGTATACTTAATGATGCCTGTGTTAACAAGATTGAAATTAGAAAAGTGTTTTTAAAACCTATTTTCAGTAAGATAATAATAGAATACTAAGTAGGATTATCCAGCTTATTAATAAAATCAAAAGATTTTATGTTTAAAAGATTACTGTTTATCGCACAAATACGACCTATTTATTAATTACACAGAAGGTAAAACCGCGGGGTGAAAAGTTAGTTAGAAATATGACTCTCTATGAACTAATAATAACTTCATAGTCAACCAACTATTGCTAGTTACTTTAAAATCGTTCCTGGAATAAGACCGCATACAGATGGGCTCCGAAGGGCTCGTATTTCAGAAATGTTATGAACATTTCTCGTGTTGACATTGTTTGATTTGAGAACATCTTCACTAACGAACGTTCAGAGATTATAGGTAGAAGGATTGCGTACAATAGGTACTCAAATCTTGTAATCAAGGAGGTATATGTAGGTTTGCATTTAAAATGAATGTATGCATCCATCTGTTTCTGTATTTAAAAACGTATTTTCTGAATGCAAATAAACTAACAGGAACACAAATTAAAAACGTTTTAAAAGCGTGTTGACGGTCGGTAAATTATTGCTGGCTGTGAGCCCACTTCATAAATTACTTGGAACTGATTGTTGTCGTGTAAAAACAAGTGTCGATCCATAATTTGTGAGCACCGACTGTATTGTCATTCCATCGGCGTTCAGCATGCGATGGGTTCGACGGGTGGGGCCGATGCACGGAATGCTCTCGCCGTCGAATAGTCTACTGAAAGTCAGTCGACAGCAAACTTGTTCTGTTACAAAACGCCAAAACTTATTACTCTAAATGAAATATCGAAAGCATGAAGTACATTACGAACAAACCCGTTAGCTTATTACCAAATAATCATGTTTTGAATTGCCAGAAACACTTTTAATAACCTCAATAGTATGGTTAAGTAACTATTCGATAGCGACATGCAGCCCCTACTACGGGTACACAAAGCGCCGTGTTTGCCGACGACGGAGTGAACAAACTCAGCCACATTCGAATTTGCAATTCGTTTGCAGACTTCGAAATACGCGCGTCCTACCAACTCTTTTGTTACGCGAATTTCTCGGTTAACGACCCAGATATTGCATATTTATGCAGTTTGCTGCATTTTTTCCATTCCGCCTGTTTTCGCTAAGCTTTAAAGCTGCCTGTCTGGTTCAATTGAGGCAGTTTTGTGCTAACAAACACTCAAGAGACAAGTCTACTCGGAATTGAACCGACACAGATTATTTGACCTCGTTTGAACTTTGTTATTACTTCGTCATATTGCTTTATTTTAGACCTAAAATAGTATCGAAAGGGTGTGCTGTATTGCTTAAGGATTTAAATAGAGCCAACTGATATTGTAAGAGACAAAAATATATTATCATAACCTAGATTAATATACCTATAAGAATTATCTTGTTTGAAACACTTTTCCAACGGTACAAAGAGGCACGAATGAGCTCAACATTAACAATTGCCCTTAGCCGGGCAGCGAGAAAATTAACTTTTAAATGTAAATTTTACGGGTAAGTCATAAAGTGAAAGCTGCCGCGGTTAGCTCTGATTTATTTCAGTTTGAATTGAAAGTGTTAAAGGAGTTGCAATCTGAAAAAAGTTTTAATAGGTACCTTCTTAAAGAAATATAAATCACAAGAGTTGAGCAAACTCTTACAGCGTTTAGGATCATCTCGTGAAGTGACTGTTTAATGACGTCGTTTTTAACTGGCGGCGTCGCGCCCACCTCGCAACGTGACGCTACGCAAATTCGTGTCATTAAAAACTTGGTAAATTTTAGCTTTTAACATTTATTCTTGCCTTTATAACCTCAATTTAAATATTATACTCATTAGTTTTATACTTTTTCTAATTAAGAAGTATTTTGACATTTTTATTAACTAATTCTCATTTGTTTATCATGTATACACCTTCTTGAATTTGTTATGCCTATAGGTAGACCGATTTCCAAAGAAGTAAATTAGTTCGGCTGATGGAATATTTTTGATGTTGTTAAGTACGTAATGTAATTTCTTTTAATCTCATTTTATGCTGCCATTATGCCCTTATCAAGTCAAATATCCTTAGACATTTTCTATTTACAATATTTTTACGAGCGAAATAAAAGTGGATTAGGTTAAAACGAAAGATAGCCAAGTTGATCCTGCAGATATTTAATCCACAAAATTAAATATACTTTCGTAACTAAGAGAATGAGACTCAAAGAAAACTTGAGCAGACTTAATAAAATCTACTAAAAACCAAACTAACACTTAGGCACTATACTCAGCGGCTTTAAGTAAGCACTTAATAACATAATTATTAAATTATAACAAACAAAAGCAAACATTATTAAGTTAAAAATAACATTTATTGTAGCTTCTTAGATTTACGCGATCATTATTACTTGTATTTAAACTCATTTTAACAGGTTTTACGCGTTTATTATTTTATTATTCAGTCTACCCGTGCCAACGGCATTTGTTAAAATGTCGAAACGTCGGAAAATCAAAAATAATATAATACACGTGTAAAACCCGCTAAAATGAGTTTAATTTCAAAACCATTTATTACATCTGAGAATTCACTAGCTGTTACATAAAAACGTAACCGATTTCATATACGTAATCCCCAATAAAATTAACAAAAAATCTTTCTAACAGTGAAAAATGTTGCCAGGAAAAATATTTATCGATGCGGCTACGATTCAAATTGCATATCATTCGATGGAACCATGTCTATGAAACGACTAAAATAAAAAACTAGACGACGCAAACGTGGTTTTCGGACTAAAACATGGACAAAGGAATGCAATCAAATCAAAGTTACTGTATTTAATGACTATTGAAATAGAGGTAATCAGATCCTATAAATTTATATATACCTAGTTAATTCATCAGAAAGAAATTACCGACTTGCTAATACATTAATGGGGATTTTAAAACTATTCTTCGGCTTGCAAACGGTAAGATCTTCCATTACTATTACCACAGATATAATAATACTGCTATTACTTTTTATAAAGGCCCCCTAATTGATACAAGTAAGCTTGATTCCAAAGAAAAGAAAGCATAAAACTTCAGTAAAATTTTAAACCTATGAGTAATAAAAAATATTAAGTTCAACGCATGTCGAGAAACCTATAAATAAAAGATGGCAGGGCAATCTGATACGAGCTGTGGAAGTGGTTTTATGTTACTTTAAAGCAAATAGATTTTTTTATATAAAAGTATTTAAAAAGAACTCCCAAATAATATAACTAAGTAATAAAATTATTAATAATATACCGATTTATATATACTATCCAATACTAGCCATATTTTTTATTGCAGTGTACCAATCATGTGTTTTTTTTTTAAAAGTCCACGGACCAGAATAATTCAAACTTACTTAGTTAAAAAACACTGTTCATGTCAGCCTTAAAAAGGAACATACAAAAACAACGTCTCGGAAGTTCTCGCGAGATCTCATAAACGCGCAGTCATTAAATAACTCATAAAAGTAAATTGTAATTTAAATTCAGATAATAAAATACCACATGAATAGAGATTAAAAGGCGATTGTTCGCTGATGCGTATTCACGGCTCAACCAATAAATTCGACCCCCATATAAAAGGATCAAAGTCGAAGGCTTATGTTTATGTCGCATGATCCGAATAATGACTCCATAGGTCTTTCATAAAACCCGAAGTAAGAGCGCACATATATCCAGATTTTACTGCTGTCGGTACATCAAAATTTGTAATGGGGCCGACAAATCAATGATGGCCGCTGCTCGTAGAATTTGTGATTTTAGAGGTCTGTGGAAATATTCACATAACTAACATACCTACAGCAACATTTCTCATAATACCTACATTTTTTTGTTAATATTTACGATCCTACACCAAGCATAATTTTTATTATTTTTATTTAACTTTAATTGACCTTAGTACTTTTTGTAAAAAAGGCGAAGACGATACTAAAAAAAATTATACCGATTATAAAAACCTTAAAACCACATATAGAGCGATGATTTCAAGCGCCGAATATGACTTTTCAATCCTTAATAACTTTTTAAATTGGGTTTTCCGGGTAGGTATACTGTTAGTGAATTTAGTTACTATTGAGGCTCCAGAATACATGGTTTCAGGTTTCAGAAGTGGTCTTCTTACACCCGTTATATTATGACATCATCACCCTTGTTTATTATTTTCGGTACATTTATTTTTATCCTGACCAAATTCTATCATTAAGCTTATTCGCAAGGTAATGAGCAATACTAACTACTGGTCTCGTCCGTCGCCGAGGGTAGTGCACCCACATAAAATGTAAATACTCTAACAAGATATATTCATTAGGTGGGCGCCGAGTGCACTGCAATAATTAGTACCGTCACATTAATCCTCGCGAACTACGAGTGACAACCCTACCGCAATTTCAACTGCCTTTATACGGGAATGTGATACATTTCCACTAATTACGGAAAATCTTTCATCGTTAATAATTCCACTTAGTTAAATCTTAACTTAACCATACGATAAAAACGTAGACAGTGTTTTTTTGGAAGTGACAAGTCAAGTAGTCCTTCGCCTTACCAATATTATATGTCTGGTTGTTCCGCTTTCAGGTCAAAACGGCTGAACGGATTTTAATGAATTTTGGAAAAGACATAGTTCAACAACCTACTTTTTAACGTAAGAATAAATCGGAAACGAAGTCGCGGGTACCTGCTGGTATCGCATAATTTAGAATTCTTATAGTTCATTTCTATTATTTAGATTTTATGAACGTTGTCAACACAGAGCCTTATTATATTGGGAGTATCTCACATGAGCAGAAGTGTCATTAAGTGTTGGTCGTAGGGACGACATGGAGTAACGGACGCCCGTCGGTAATGATCCACGGAAACCCTTATTAAAACTTACTTGAGGTAAAGGGCGCATACTAATCGCAACTGTGATAGCAATTTACTTACAAATTAACTCTATTTCATTTAATTTGTTTAATGAACATTGTTATGCTGTCTTTAACTCGATTTTATAGTTGCTGAAAAAACCTTAATAACCTAATTACCTTAATTAATAATAATGTTATTGAAACTTATCTACGTAACATAAGGTTAGTTTTCTGACGAATCTATTTTATAATAGAAAATAGTGTGACATTAGCAAAGCTACCGTTGTCCTTTTCACGACGTGACATAAGGGTGAAGAGGGTGTAGCACCAATTGGTTTCTTCACTATGCGGCCCACGTCTGTACGTAATTTGACTACTTACTTAATTAATAAATTGATTAATTTTGCCAAGCACCTGGTAAAAACTTGAATAATTATGTTATTGTATGTCGGTTACTATAGACGCGTGTCTTTCTAAAGGTGAAGATGATATGATACATAACTATTATGTTCTCAGAAAATTATTTTTTAATATCTGTTGTATAGGATAGCATTTTCAAATCTCACTTTACTCTCATTGATTCGGTTAACATTATAAAGTAAAAAGACGAATGCACACAAAACTTCCCACTTTTTCTTCGTTCACTAATTGCTTCCACTTTCTAACAGCGTTTTATTGGAATTGTTGCTAATCATCAATTATTTCCAGCCGCAAAACATTAATCGCCCACCCAAACTACATTTCGACTCACTGACCGTATAATTTTCTATGTGATCGATGAATTACTCACTTGTGCCAAATTTCGCCCATTTTAGCTCTCCACCAATTGCGATCGTTAACACAGCTCACACATTGAATTATTTTGCACCAATAATTCTTAACGGTCATAATATTAATGTGAGAAAGCGATAAATTGATATTTTATGACTTGCCCAAACGGAGAAAATGGATTGGACTTCGAAGTTTCTGTTTTATAACTGTATTGGAAATAAAAAAAACAATGTAGTTACAGAAAGTTTTTCTTTGTTAACCTAAAATATCATCTAGGTTTGAGATATCGAAGTTGATTTATTGAAAACCTTAAACGATTGAATCGTCTGGGTAGGTACATGTTGTGCACCCACATAAACATTTCATGAAGTGAAACGAACTTTTCCTCCCACATACATAATTCTAAGAAACCAGATTTTCAAGCACTCGCTCAGGACCTCAACAACCCGAACTTAATAGAGTTTACCTGATTTAATCTTGATTGTACGATTTCTGTCCTTACAAAGCTCAGAGGGTTTGAATTCCGAATCGAGAACTTCTAGTACCTGACTCGATCAACTTTATAGACCCACCGTCTCGTATTGGATACTAAAGTGGTATAATAATAAGCACAGGACGCAATAAAACACGGTGCTTACGATCGCACAATTCGATGACATAACATAAAACTAGTCTGCTCGATCCATTCCACAATTTTATGTCCTCCTCTCCCGCAATTGATACGCCTAAAACGGGTTTTCATTTTATTGCAGGAGCAATAATGTTTTCATTTTTACATTTTATTTAGCTAACGGCAAATTCCAAAGCTACAAATATTTAATCCAATTCTTATTATTCTAATTCTAATCTGGTGTAGATATTTACTACGAATCTTTCTACGCTACGGCGGCGTAGCGTGGGCGTAGCACAAGTAATTTTTTTCACAGGGAGATTTTTAAATTTTAAAAACTACTGCGTCATTCGTCACCATTATTGGTCAATCCCAACGACCGAGGACGACGAAAATAACGACTTTGGTGGGTTTCAGACTGTCGAGTTGGTTAAGCAAGTTTTTATTATTAAAGTCACGTGAGTGGGTGAAAAGTTTACTATGCTGGTACACGTGTCTCATTAGAGCTCTACTTAAAAGTCAAAACGAAACCGACGCTTAATAAAACAAAACTACCGACAACACCGGCAAAGTTTTACGACTACTTTGGCAAGTTTTTTTTTTCTAGTGTGCTTGTCTGTTAGATATCTGATAGGCATTTTTAAATTCGATAGTTATATTTATAAAACATACATGTATGGCTTTAAAAGATCACATTTTCAAATTTAGATATAACGGGTGTCGTCATGCAATTATAAAAAACCTAAACAAATGTAAATCTGAACATAAAACAGAATTGTAAAAATCTGTTCCTTAACCCTTGCATGTAAATTACCCTGTGAACAATGGGTAGGCAGGTGTTCTGAAGCAATTGTGTTAAACACGTACTGCCAGATAGGTAGGTATTATTAGTGAGTATCCAACTGTACGTACCAACTTCCAGAGCGTTTCATCTTGCGAACGAACGGGTCAGTGTAATTTATTACCTATTGTGAGGATATTTCATTTATCACGGTGAATTCAATTTACAAAACAATTAATCATGCTACAATACCTACTTACTTGCCAGTTCTGTCGGAGTGGCCGACAGGGACGAAGGCCGCGATTTGAAAAAATAAACGTATCATCTGCATTCGCAGTCTATTTTTGTGTAATGTCTAAAAAATGATTAATCTTTGCCCCGTTTTTTTGGGTACAAAACGAAAATATTATTTTTTCTACTATGAATACGTAACATTTAGCTACCTAATAAAAAAAGGAAATTTAAAAAGCATTCGGTGCGTAATAGGTAGAACTAAACTTAGTCATTTTCAGAGACCCCGATGCATTTTTTTTTATATTAATAAAAATAGAGTGCTATAAATGGTTACCTATCTTAATCCCGAATTTTAACATTCCGAATTTCATAATCCAGAAAACGTTTCGTCATTTTTTCATAATCGCGTTTTTTAGAATTTCAAAGTTTTGTTTGCCATATATTCGCAACTCCGAATTTTATTTGCCCATTTATTCATTTGCACGACGTTTTAAAATCCAGACGATTGAGTTCCAGACACACGAAATCCAAATGCGCGAAATCTAGATGACCGATATCCATATGCAAAAAGGCCAGATTTTTAAAACACATTTTTTTTGCGACAAGAGTGTTATGCTTTTTGATGATTGTGACAATTTATGTATGACGAACGATTTTAGGATAATCGACGTTATGCGAAAGGAGCGGCTCCCATTGCAAAAGCTAAGCTGAAACACGTTTGAATGGGAACCAAATAAAAAGATTATGAAAATCTGGCAATCGTTTATCAGGAATATGATTGTACGGGAACTAAATATAAATATTATGAAAATCTGGTATTAGTTTATTTGGAAAATGGTACGAAGGGAAACAAAAAAAAGTATTCTGAGAATCTGGTATAACTATATCTGGATTATGAGAATATGGGAAACAAAAAAATATTTTTTGAAATTTGGTTTTAGTTCACCTGGAAATAAATTCATCTGGGAAATGAAAAAAGGAATTTTAAAAAATGTCATTCACTAAATCTGTCTTTTAAAAGTTTTACCAAGCGTTTTCGGGGTTTTAAGATTCGGGTAACAGAAATTCGAGTTTTTAACAGGTTACCGCTATAATACTTAAGATTCAGTCACATTTTAACGGGTTTTTACGCGTTTTACAAATGCCGTGGTCACGGGTAGAATGTCTAAAACCCGTTAAAATTAGTTTAATTTCAAGTAATAATGATCACGTAAATCTAAGAAGTTACATAACTTAAGATTCAAGATCAGGGATTTTAGTAAATGCAGGGTGAAAAGTATGAAGTTGCCATTGCCTCTTAAAAGCAGCAGCTAAGGGTCTCTTCCAACATGATGATTCAGACGAAGAAGCTACATACAGTATACTCTAGTATTCAATAGGTAAGTACTATGATAAAATCTCTAGACTAAGACTCTTTGCTCTTTGGCTTTTATACCAAAAAAGATCGACACCAAGTCCACACATGATTTAAAATATATGTGACTTGTTTTAAACTTGCAATTTAAGTCTGTATTCAACAAGTATCCCTGATTTTGACATTTCAACCTTAAATAAATAATTCACTGCTACGTTACCTTGCTTTGTGACGAATGACAAAACTTCAAAATGAGCTCAAGTCGCGGTCGTATCCCTGTAAAGTTTAGAGAGCAAATTATGTAAAGGGTTGGCTGAAACAACCTCTGTAGCGTAAGGACCTTTTGTTAAGATAAATAAATAGCTAAAGCTTTAAACCTGTGACTTTAATAAATTTCGCACAGAGCAATTTCTTTTTACTTTTTCTTGTGTCTTTCTTTTTAGATTTTAGGTAGGCTTAAAATACTAACCCAGCTTAAAAAGGTTAGCTAGTACCTACCTATTTTATAGCCTTCCTTTTACAATTTAAGCGATGTTGGTTGGTGAAGTCTGCTAAGTACTTATTACTAGGGTATCAAATATATAAAACCGAAAAAAATACAAAAACTTCAAAGGATTTTTTTTTACAAAGCAAGTGATTTTTCTCATATTATCTTTCAAAAACTTTGTTAGGATTGCCTCGCCTCGGGCAACTTCCCGTGAACTCTTTAACCGAGCCGGGCGCCCGCGCCGTTCCCGCCGAATCATATTTCTGAAATACTTTATGCCAATGAATCTTCTCAAAGTTTTGATTGTACGCATTCATTACAGACACCATTCGTCATGTCTAAGAAAGGGGAAATCGACTCATAATTCAATGAAAACACTAATATGTGATTCATTAAAAAAGGCTTATTTTAAACTTGTTGTTACCGGTAAAAATATTAGGTTTGACCAAAAACCAGAAGGGACATTATTTATTTCTATTTGGATTATTTGAATACATAATTATGTAAAACTAAAACGAATAAGTAAGTACCTAAACATGGCAATTGAAAGAAACGCATATAACAAAACATTAATGCGGAGACTTTCAGTTAATTACATTTAATATTTATCACGTATGCTATAAATAAGCAGATAATGACTTTTGAACACACTTGCTCGACAAGTGAGGCTTACTTAGGTATTACATCATTTTTAGGACCATAAACCGAGCTATTACACACTCGTGCATAATAATATTACACACTAGTGCGTAATATAACGATCCCCACAAAGTTAGGGTAGTCTATGTAGATTAGATAGTGTCTTACTGCAAATTATATGCTAGTAAACAGAGCATTTTCAATTTGAGATTTTTGAAAAAAAAAAACATTGAAAATCCATTATACACACACATATTTACATATTTAGAATAAATAAATGAGCCCATATTAGGAAGAAAACAGTTAATTACTATCAAATTATTGATAATTAACAGTAATTTGTTACAAAATAATTTAATTTAATCTGTTTTGTTTTTTCCTCGCAAGTGTGTTGCAAAAGTGCGTATGAAATTCTGAGCAACTTGTTCATTAGACACTCGGCTGATTTACGCCCTCACCTACCGGCTCGGGCTGCAACTCTCTACCTCGTGTATAATGAACAACTTTGCAAACTTGTAACATAATAAAAGTACTAATAGTTACACAAGAATAGCCAAGTCTAAATAGTCTGTGCAAGTCTGGCAACCAGGTTCATAGTTCAGGAGGCCTACCATGAACTCTTATTGCCATTCAGTTTAGGACCTAAACTGAACTGCTTCGCTTATTCGTACCACAACGTTACTTAAACAAACCTAAACTGGGTCGCTAATTTGTCTTAAGGCATGAGACCGTCTTGGCCATCTCCATTGGTTACATACCTACTCAAAGGATCAAATTGTTAATCGGGAAACAGTCTTTACAACCACTATTGGTATTATAAATGTGAATAAAAATCTTAGTTGAACTAAGTGGAGCGGTTGCTATTTCCATGTTACTTATATAAAAGACAAAATATGTTGTATTACTACTTAGCAAAGTGTTTATGAACGACATAATTATCCGTACTTCGTTAAATAAATCATAGTAAAACAAAAAAATATAGCCTGCGTGTGTCAAACAAAACCGTCTACTTTTTTGTCTATGGTTATCAAACTTAGACGTGGTTTTTCGACGGTTGATCACCTGCATACTGTTACCCTGATAATAGAAAAGTACCGAGAGCAAAGATTACCTCTCTATGTAGCCTTTGTAGACTATAAAAAGGCATTTGACACTATAGCCCATTCTGAGATATGGAAAACTCTACAAGCACAAAATGTAGAGCAAAAATATATTGAAATTATTAAGAACATCTACGAGAACAGCTCCAGCTCTGTGAAACTAGAAAACACCGGACCATCATTAAAAGAGGTGTTAGACAAGGGGACCCACTATCTCCAAGAATATTTATAGCGGTTCTAGAGTCAGTTATGAGAAAATTAAATTGGCAAAATTTGGGAATAACTGTATCAGGAAACAACTTAACTCACCTTAGACTTGCAGACGACCTCATACTTTTTGCCGAAAGTGCCTGTAATTTAAAAACTATGATAACTGACCTAGACAAGGAGAGCAAATATGTCGGTTTAGAAATGAACCTCGATAAAACAAAACTTATGACTAATAGCATCGAGATACCCATACTATTGGATAAAGTCGCTTTGGAATACGTTGCGGAGTACAAACTCGTATATCTCGGTAAACTTGTATCATTTAACGAACAAATCAATGAAAAAGAGGTAGAAAGGCGCATTAAATCTACGTGGAACAAATACTGGAGCCTAAAAGAGATTTTCAAGGGCAACTTTCCAAAGCCCTTAAAGAAAAAAGTAATGGATTCGTGTCTTCTTCCATCGTTGACCTATGGTTGCCAAACGTGGAAATTTACAACCAAAATAAAAAGCAAAATTACCACCTGCCAGCGAGGGATGGAAAGGAGTATGCTGAACATTCAAAAAATTAGAAAAATCAAACATACTGAAATAAGGAACCAAACCAAGGCAATAGACGCTTTACTTTTCAGTATGAACCTTAAATGGAAATGGGCAGGTCATGTCGCCCGCATCAAAGACGATAGGTGGACCTTGCGCGTAACTAAATGGCGTGGACCACCAGAAAAACGCGCCAGAGTCAGGCCACATACGCGATGGGAAGACGACATAGTCAAGATGGCTGGAACAGACTGGCTACAAAAGGCTAAAGATAGAAATCTCTGGAAATCGATGGAGGAGGCCTTCACCTGAAAGGGGTTCTTGCAATTAGAACAAATAGTGACAAAATTTATTTTCTGATTCAAATTTAATAATTTAACATTTCTTAATTGACCTTTATATTATACTAGGGGCCGCGCGCGACTCCGTTCGCGTAGAAGTCGGTTTCCCGTGGGAATGCGAAGTTTTCCCGCGGTAAAAAGTTCCCTTCTTTCATACATATATTTTTGGTATCTAGAACCGTTTTTGGCAGCGCACGCAACGGAAGCTCTCAAGGATGAATAATTTTCCCCGTTTTTTTCACATTTTCCATTATTTCTTCGCTCTTTATAGTTGCAACGTGATGTTATATAGCCTAAAGCCTGCCTCGATAAATGGTCTATTCAACACAAAAAGAATTTTTAAAATCAAACCAGTAGTTCCTGAGATTAGAGCGTTCAAACAAACAAACAAACAAACAAACAAACAAACTCTTCAGCTTTATAATATTAGTATAGATTGTAAATAATTTGACATCTGATTTAATTGAATTGCATTGTAATTGATAATAATGACCAAGCTTTGTTACGACTACTATTATGTTATTGTACTTTTTGAAATATGCAAGAAATAAAAGGCTTTTTATTTTTATTTTTATTTATTTATTTATTTATCAAACAAGCCCAGCGGGGTGATTCTGTATCTTTTGAGTGACACCAACTACTATCAAAAAACGTCAAAATTCCATTATTTGTATGAAAAAATGTACATTTTGACGTTTATTCTCATAGCAGTCGATGAAAATTTGAGATACAGAATCACCCTGCTGGGCTTCAAACTCAGGGGTTTTCTTCTAAAGATAAGAAGGTTAATAAAAGCAATAACATTTTTAACCATTTTTTATAGTTAATAAATTATGTAAATTAATAATTTGTTGAAAAAATATACGTCCTAGGACAAACCAAAGTAGACTTTCATGTTTAATTCTATTTAGCATTTCATCATCTTATTTGAAACGAAAGTTATATTTTTTCCCATCAAAACTAAGAAAATCGAAAAATATCTTTGCTAACATTAAAAGAAGAAACATCAAATTTTACCGAAAATCTGATTAAAGGAGTCTTTAGTTGATTAGCTAAACAATTATGAAATCAAAAAAGCTAAAGTGCTCACTGTACGACAACTTTACATTTTTAAAGTTACTTTATCTTACCACATGTTTCGAAATAAAATTCCTGTTCCTTCATTACTTACTTACTTACTACTTACTTAGGGAAAAATATTTTTCACAGTTGGGAACACGAACATGTGTCAAACAATAAGTCGATGTTTTTTGGCTATTTTACAAATCTTTTGATTTTATGATTATTATGTAAAAGCAGTTTACAATGCAAGAGAATTTTCCAATTTTAGTCTCAACAAAACCTTTAAAATCCGAGTTCGAGAGGTTTCAAAAAATATCTATTTCATCTGAAAACGTAAGTTCTATCTCATTCTATTCACCTGAAATGCTTTAGGAGGGTAATGTTTTATTTATTTATGTATATATTTATTCAAGCACACAACACATCACACCCACAAAAAGGAATGTTTCCATAAAGTAAAACTTATAATTTATAATAATATACTTTCGAGCTTGATTGTGTATGTACACAGTATGTGCGTACATCTAATCTACAAGAAAAGTGCATATGTGGACCTATTCTTTGTTTATAGTTGTTAGATTTTTTCTAGAAAAACCTATAGCTATTTAATGTGCTGTAACCACTGTGTATGTTTTCAGTTTACTCTAGGCCGAGCACTAACAAACTCTGTTGTCATACCCTATTTACCTATTTCTCGCCAACATTGTATTTTTAAGAAGAGCAGCAATAATGATTGGATCATTGAGGACCACAGTACGCTTGGTGTTGAGGTTGACGGTGAAAAAATTGGCAAAGGAAAATCTAAGACAATCGCACACAATAACATAATAAAGCTTGAATATTCAGGAGAGTTTGTTTACCAATTTATTAATGATGATGAGGATTTCGAAGTTCCGAGAAAAAGGATCAAACTAGAGGCAGGTGACAGAGTAGGAGACAGTGAAGATGAGCTCATTAATAATGTTAAAATTAAATTTGAGGAGTCACAGCTCTATGAGCTTAAACATATTGAAGATAAGATTCAGAGTACAAAACACTTACAGACATCATCTGAAGTTCTAAAACAACAACTAGAACATGATATGAACCGCAAGATTGAGCAATTGACTAGTGAATTTGCCGCTCAAATTGAGAATTTAAAGGGAGAAAAAAATGAAGTGGAAAAACAGAAAGCTTCATTGTTAGAAGAAAGAGATTCCCAACTTGCAGCAATAAAAGTAGAAATGGAAGGAAAAATTGTAAACTTAATGGTAAGTTTTATGTTTTTGCAATCAAAATGTTTTTTACTAGCCTTCTACTACAAAAAGTAATTATAGTCTAAATAAAAGCACAGTAGCAGATGTAGTCTTATCCCCAAAGAATAAAAAAGATTTGACAGCAAAATAAAAAATGTTATTCCTTTTATAATACTTATATGTATTTGTTTAAATGTGTACTTACCTACCTACATATTTTTATTCAGAATACAGATGTCAATGTATTTTGCTGTTGTCTTTTTGAGTTTACATACTTTTGCCGCATATAATTTTCTTGTTTAAAATGAATTTAATTTAACTACAGGAAGAAATAAAAAGACATAATGTGGCAGAATCTGAACTACTAGAAGAAAATAATAAGCTTAGGGATAAATTAGAAAAAGATAGAGAAGAGTTTCTGACCGAGTTGAATAGGGAAAGTTCTTCTAAACAAGACATGTTAGAGAGATTGGAAGCAAAAATCAAAGAACAAGAAGAAGTAAGACGTATTGAGAAACAAGAATTGGAAGATCGGCTACGACAAGAGACTGAATACTTAAAATTAGCTAAAGAGAAGGTAACATTTGATTTAAAAAAATAATATAAGAGTATTTTAAAATTCCTTTCAATTTATGATTATATAACTTAAATCACTTTTGACCTAATATCTTTATGTACGTAGGAGCTCCAAGAATTGAATGAACAGAAGACCCTCCGAGAAAAAGAATTAGTGGAAGAACTAAACAACATTAAAAAGAACCTCACAGAACAAGTTGAAGCTACAGAACAACAGAGGCAGTTAGTTGAACGGCAGTTGAACCACCAAATGGAACAAATGAAAAAACTAAGTGATGAAGACAAAGCAAAAATGGAACAACTGGTAAGTACTTACACATTTTCAAATTAAATAAAATTAAATCTAACATTTATTTTATTCGAGACAAAACATCTGGAGATAAAATATGAATATTTTAAATAACAACAAAAAAATATGTATACCTTGTGTGATATGAAAAGTGAGGTTTAATTGAGCCTTTTTTATCTCTATTGCAATATCTTTCAAGGAACGCGAGAGGGAAGAAATACAAAAACAACTCAGAGAGGCACAAAGCAGTTCTGAAAAATCATTAGAGGAGTTAAAGGTATGTTGCGTGTAATATAAAAAGATGAAGTGTGACTCACCAAACATTAATTTTGTGGAATATTAGTAACTCATGCATTTACATAATGTTAATAAATAATCAGAATTGAAGGTATCTCATATTTATTTTTTTATTAAAAAATATCTAACATTGACAAACACAGTCGCGTGCACAACTTTTTCACACAGCTAAGTCATTTCAGTTCTGCTGCAGTAATAGCATAATTGAAGAGGTGTAGCAAAATTTCTAAAACTCAAATTCACTACATAATCTTGTTTTCCATTAAATGTAGAAACGAGTTGCTGAAAGAGAAACAGAGCTGGCGTCACTTGCAGCGGACAGAATTCAACAACAAGCAGAACAGTCAACCGAGGTCATTACATCTTTGCAAGAACAATTAGAAAAAGTATGTAAATGGACTTGACTAAAAGTTATATCCTATGGAAAATCTACATGTAACTCTTAGGGCGGGTTGCATCACAACTACTTAACGTGTCTGTCAACGTTAAAAATGGCGTTAACCACCCGTCAAGCTAAAAAACGGGTTGTTTCTCCAATGTCGGCCTTTAACGGACGTTAAAAATTAACGATTACGTTGACCGGCCATCCACCCACTGGTTAACGTAACTTTTCTCTTGTGTTGACAGGACATCTTTTATGAAAAGCTTTTATGAATAGCTATGGATTTTGTTTATTTTCATATATTTTAAATGATAGTAATGATTTACTTTTTAATGGCGACTCGAATTACATTGACGAATAAATTTTTTTGCGACGAAACAACGCTTTGTATTTGACGTACGTTAAACATCTGATGTAATCGTCAAAATGTTACGTACGTATGATACGTAAACCAACTGTTTGATACAACCCGCCCTTAGTAATGATCGGTAAAATCGTTTTTTTGACAGTAGTCATCTTCAATGTTCATACAAATAAACAAACTAAGAGAATAACAATATTAACAATCACTTAAATTTCAGTACCTGCCAGTACTGTATTGTAATTGTATGTCTCCAATTTTGTAGGTAAAAAATCAGCTGAAATCTGTTGAAAGCGAAAAAAATATTTTGCTTGAAAACATTCCGGATCCCACCACACAAGGGACATCGAAGCAATCAACCTTAGCAGAAATGGGGGAATTGATGGAAAATGAACTTCAGTGCAGTATCTGTGCTGAAATGTTTGTTGAAGCAATATCACTCAATTGCTCACACACATTCTGTAAATATTGTATAGCAACGTGGAAGAAAAAGAAAAAAGACTGCCCTATTTGTAGGTAAGTGACTGTCATCAAACAAAAGACAATATAACACACAATTTACATGCAAAATAAAAAATAAATATTCTGTCTGTTTGTATAAAAAAAAACTTTTATTTTTCAGAGCTCCTATTACTTCAGAATGCAGGTGTTTAATCCTAGACTCGTATATAGAAAAAATGGTACAAAATTTAACAGAAGAATTGAAAATTAAAAGACAAGAAATGCTTAAAAGTCGGGAAGGTAAACATAATTAATTATTATTATTAGTTATTTATAAATAAAAATGTTATTTAAAAAATAAATAAATATTTAGTCTTATCTCTGAATATATCTAGGCTGACACAAAAAATGCAATTCTACCTACTAAGTTACTTCATTTTAAGCTAAATTTATAATAAAAGGTTTTTGGTGGCGTAGCTGTTCTAACGCATTATATTTGTGTAAAAATAAAACTGTAAATTATTTCACCTAAATTTAAATGTAACATAAACATAATATTTAGGAAATGGTGGGCTGTCTATTTGTAAAAAAGATAATTAAATCAATTGATGGTTAAATGAAACAGATACCACACTCTGGATAAAAAACTGTAACATAAATACGAAATGATCTTTAAGAGTGGTAGTAGTGATTCGATAACCTGCCCATAGAAAAATCATCGTAAGCGCTTAACTAACACTCCACTCTGTGTTATTTTAGTGTTTACGGTGATTTTTCTTTCCTTCATTTAAGTCAGGTGTGCAGGCACTTAGGTTAGGGATGTTAAGGATATCCATATCCGTAACCGAAACTACCGGATATCCGAAATAAAAAAATATCCGTATCCGTAACCGAAACCGAAATTAATGTTTCTGATAATTTCGGATAGTGGCGGAATCTTAAAATCTAAATGAAACACGTTACAAGTTGTTTTTGGCTGCGTTCCGTAAACCGCCCACAGAACTGTGACCAAAGTGTTGGTTCTCTCTCTGAGCTCAATGTAGCGGCGTTTATGACGTCATCGTTCTCAACCATCGTCCTCCTCTATATAAATAAAACCATTTTACTATCTATTTTTTTTGTATTACTTTTGAAATTCCTAGAATCTAATATCCGTAACCGAAACCATCCGAAACTACCGGATAATCCGAAATAATTTCATATCCGTATCCGAAACCGAAACCGATATAAAAAAAATCAATATCCTTATCCGAAACCGAAACCGAAATTCCATATCCGTAACATCCCTAACTTAGGTACCTTCTGACGTCGGGGCCGGAACGCTGAAGTTAACTTTTACTTAAGAAAGAAAAGCTTCTTAGTTTTTTTCCTACTCAAATTGTTTTACAACGCTGTCAAATCAAACTGATGAATATGATGAATCACTATGCGTTTATTGGCTATTAGGCCAGCAACGCACCCTCAATAAATTTGTGATTGTGGGTGTATATGGGAGACGGTGATCACTTACCATCACGTGACCCGCCTTCTCGTTTGCTAGCTTCCATCATAAATTAAAAAAAAACTGTGGCGTCGTACTATCACTTAATTAGTAACTAGTGGCCGCGAGTCCGTTCGGATGGAAGTCGGTTTCCCGTGGGAATGAGAAGTTTTCCCGTGGTAAAAAGTACCCTATATGTTATTCTGATGTATATACCTATATTACTGTAAAGTTTCATCAAAATCCATCCAGTAGTTTTTACGTGAAAGAGTAACAAACATCCATACATACATCCATACTCGCAAACTTTCACGTTTATAATATAAGTAGGATTATTTTACTCGTGAGTTAAAACAGTCTTGATCACCTGTCTCTTTCTGTCTTTTACATTTGTGAATAAATAACATCGCGGCGACATTCCCCCCGCACTCCACCATAGAATGCAAGTGCAACTTTAGACTACCAGAAAATTTAACATGGCATTTTTTTGTTTGTATGTAAAACAAACTTTGTCTTATCTAATTCAAAGTTTGTGCGATAGAAAATGTATAATTGACGGATTCGGACCAAAAGTATTATTTCGTATTTATGTTACACCCTGTAGTCCGTCCAAGTCTAACTTGACGTTGCATCACAGTTGATCAGTCACACGTAGTAAATTAGGAAACTAACTTTTGTATAACAAAAGTAAGTACGTAACAAAATGTCAATATAAATATATTAAGTTTAGTTGATCGTTGCATATCAGTCAACATAAGTCTCACAAAACTGTGTTGTTACAGAAACGCAACGTGCCCAAGAGCAACTGGGCAACAAGGGGACCGATGGGTATGCCTAGAATTATCTAATATCTTACACATCTCGATTTCAAATATATAGACAGTCCACCATATCTAAAATCCACTTTTTATTTCTTTCTTATGCATTTAATTGTTTAATAACTAATTAACTAAAAATAAAAGGACCCAATACTTCTGTCAGCATATTTAACAATGATTTTTATATATAAAATTCTCGTGTCACAATGTAAGTTACCTTACTCCTCCGAAACGGCTTTACCAAATTTTATTAGTAGAGAATCGGCTACTATCTATTTTTCACACCCCTAAGTGATAAGGGTTGTCCACCCCTTACAATTTCATATGGCAAAACAACGTTTGCTGGGTCCGCTCGTAATTCTATAAAACAACACTACTAAATAGTTAATTACTTTTTATTGACTCTTCAGCTACACTATAATGGATCTGATTGTTCATAGCCTCATGTCTGCAATGATTTTGTCTTCGTTACAGACGAAGTTACAGCATCGCATCAAGCATCGACGAGTCGGACGTCGAGTGGGTCGAGGACGGCTCGGGGGAGGAGGCGGAGGAACAATACTTCAGCGAGTAAGTACTTGCACTTCAAACAGACGGGCCGTCGCCGGCGGAGTTGTGGCGTCAGGGCTCAAATAGGACGGAGTTTATTTCCCCGGGAAAATAAAAGGAAGGCATTCGCCTGCTGTGTTACGCCTCTTTAAATGCCGCTGCCATTCTAAACGGGGAGAGTTTGGCACCGGACATCGCACTTACCGGTCGAAACGAAGGGACATTCCCTACTTGACGTGTATTGTCCATCCTAAGACTGTCTGTATTTTTCTACGCAGCGAGGCGTATTCCTCCGTTTCACCGCTTCGCGCCGCTTCCAGGCAGCCTCAACCGAAACTCGGATTCTATAATTTTTGACAGCAGTTTAAATCTAATATGCTTTCGAGTTATCTGCCGCCTGTAACTTTATGTTTATTCTACTTAGTATAGCTATTACCGAAGTTCAATCCAAAAGCGTCAGGTCGTCTACTAAAGCTAACAGAGTTTTAGTCGTTAAAAATATATATGCACTTTTTTCTCCTTTCCAGTGACGTGCTCGTCATTATGTAACGAGCGACTAACTCCAAACAAACGGGTACAATTCCTTTCAATAACACCTGCTGAACTGAAATGTCTCTCATAAGTTTATTTATTGGTCCTCATTTCTCTCGGTGACAATAAAACAATTTTAATTTTGACAGCTAGAAAAAGATCGATCAGATCCTACCATTGAATAGGAACATAGCCCGATAGCGTGTGTTGAAATATCATAAACGAGCGACCCGCCCACGCTTCGCAATGGTGTAACTATGCCGACTTGCTTGCGAATCCTTGCATTTTTGCTAACTTAAAAAAACTTTTTCTAAACGTTCTTTATTTACAAATTTAAATGAATAAGTACCCTAAAATATAGAGAAAACCGCATTTAAATCCGTTACGTACTTAAGGAAGACATAGCGGCCAAACAGACAGAATTAGTAAATTAGATTTATAGATGATGTTTGTTGCAGGAGCAACGACCCCTGGCCGTTCGCGGACAGTGGATCTGGCGACTTCGAGTGGGGCGACGCCGACGACGACCACCCCGATCCTGCTCCCGAATTCTACGATCCATACTCCGAACTCTATGGCGATGACGATGACGACGCGGAACACGATGACGATGCAGATCAGGATGGCGACGCCGACCACGATGACGACGCCGACCACGATGACGACGCCGACCACGATGATGACGACGCCGACCACGACCACGATGACGATGACGCCGACCACGACCACGATGATGATGACGCCGACCACGATGACGATGACGACCACTGGTCGGTCTCGTCCCCCGCACCCGCCACAGACTCCGAATCTAATACTAGCAGCACCAACACCACATCTACTTCAGGTAATGTCACAAATGAATGTAGGTGCATAGTTATTATTAGTTATGTTCACTTGTTTACAAGCAGCTTAATCTCACAACCGCAAGCAAGAGTGAGTACTCCTGTCGTTGGTTCGGACGGATACTGATTAATAGAGGCCAATCGTGATTCGAAAAATATGTACCATATTGGCATATATAACAGCTTGGAATCGAAAAAACCAAACGTTATATGACAGGGATTTTTCTTTGTAGCATTTTTAAGTGTCTTTTATTTTATTGTACTAAGAGTCTAAGATATGTATTGGTATAGACAAGCAGCAGAATAAATACTTCTATAATTAGAGAAGAAAAAAGTATAAGCAAATCTTAAATTAAGTCTCCTCACTGGCATCAAATTTATATAAAGTAATTAGCAGCTTACAGTCTTCCGTGTTTCTATTTACGTAGGTATGTAAAATGTAATCATATTGTTTGTAGCAGGCAGTGGGCGGCGGGGGCGGGGGCGGGTGGCGGGTCTCGCGGGGGCGTACTACGGCGGCTACGGGCGCTGCTACCGCTGCGGCGCGTGCGGCCACTGGGCGCCCGGCTGTCCCCAGCGCTAGCAGCAACGCCCGCGCGGACCACGTCATACCCGTCTACACCATCACCGGCGACAACACGCTCGTGCACACCGAGGACATACAGATCGGACGCCGTGACGTCATACACCGTGACGTCATACACCGTGACGTCATACACCGTGACGTCATACACAGTGAAGTCATACACGTGCTGGAAGTCCCGGACCATGTTGTCGAGGTCCCCGCCGTCATACCAGCCATTGAGGGGGTCATTGAAATAGTCGACACCACGCTGTCTGATGAAAACACTGAGAACTGAATAGTATAGATGTACATATCGTAGATAGGTCCTCGCAATAAAGATCTGTTATTGAACGTCTCAAAAATACGGCATCATAAGCAATGTTTTACTTACAAAAACGAATGCCTTCTGTGTGTTAGACAAAAACAATGTGTTAGAACGTAAGAAGTGTACACTAATGTATAAAATCTGTGATAATAAAATGTAGTTCACATGTACATATCCATAAATATGGGTTCTTTCCATAATATGCTGTGCATATTTTTCTATTGTGCTTCTTTTCGTTTTACCAACTTTTGCCTGTTGATGAAAATGTCTGCTTCAGCAAAAATACTATTTCTGTGGGAGAATTTACTCACCTTGTTATATACCACTTACCACAAACAATAAGATACGCCTATCTTTAATGTAATAATTTACTTTGATACCATTAAGTTATCATATTTTAGTTTATTTGTTAATTATTACAATTGTTATTATTTTTATAATTGATTGTATTGGGATTACTTATGAAACTTATAAATAAGTGATTTTTAGTGTTGAGTTTTATTTGTAATTTATCATATCACTTTATCTACGTCATTTTCTGCAAAGTAAGAAAAAAATTTGCAAATAAGAAAAAATTTCCAAGTAACTTTAAAATGAAAAAACTTAAAGAAAATCTTAAAATGCTTATATTTAGATTTTAAGTGTACCTAAGTATTATTTATATTAATTACATTAAGTTACTTACCCAGCAACCTCAGTCGTTAATATTCCTATTATTTTTCATAGATTTGGTAGAAACATACTAACTATATAGGAAGAAGAACTCATGTGGTGCGTACCTGCAGAAGAAATCACGGGCCGTAAAGATAAAAATTGGTTTGTTAAAGGCTTATTAACCAAATTTTGGCAATAGAAAAAGCATACATAAAAAACGGTTACTAAAGATAGCATGAACTCGACAGGATGCAACGTATGCAAATAGATTTTTCTATATTTATTTTCTATGATTTTTATTACCAACAGGCAGCAGGTTACTTCTTCCATCTAGGGTTCTGCATTTCCAAACGCTGCGTCGCGCACATTCACATAATTATATACTTATTTTTAGTGCTTGGATTTTATGCTGTTCATTTTTATTTTGTAAGTAATAGTGTGTCCATAAAAAAATATAAAAAAGCCAGATTCACTTAAAATACTTAACAGAGAGGCGCTAATAACCATAAAAAAACGACTCATGAATGGCAATGTATTTATTTTACCAAATAAAATGAGACAAGATATGAAGAGTTTCCAACATATAAAAAATGCATTTACCTTAATGTAATAATAGCCTAAATAAAATCGTGCCAAAAAAAAATTCAAGAAATAGAATTTATTATCCATAGTAATTGAAAATGCAAAACAAATTTTTAGTCCTATTAAAAAAATATGGTACTTACATGTATGAAAAATTCCATCAAACACAAAATATTTGTAGATAACTACATTACATTTACTGGCACACCAACAATTATTTAGATAAGAAGAAAAAAGAAACCTATTTTTTTTTATTTTAGTTTTTAGCAGTAATTATATTAATTCCTACTAAATTGTGTTTACAGACTATTCAAATTGAAATGGTTTGTTTTATTTGAGAACATTATCTTAGTAATATTTAATGAGTAATACATAATATGAGAGTTGAAGATAACATGATAAATAAATAGATAGAAGATACCATTACATTTTATAAATTATTTTATCATAGTATAATTGTGCTAAACAAATTAATTAAATTTAGTCATTTTTCTTATCAGGTTGATGTTCCCCTTCTGTGATAGAAGCCTGTTCTGCGGTTCCAAGCTTTTGCTGTTCTTCCATTTCACCAGAGAATCCAAACTCGTTGACCCGCTTGTGATCAACTTTGTAAATCCAACGTTGATACAGAAATATAAAGAATACAATATCTGAAACACAAGATTAAATGTGAACATCATTGAATTCAACACACATTGCATAAATAAAACTTCAAATAATTAAAACTAAAACAATTGTTAAGTTTTTGTAAAATTAATTTAAATTAAAACAATTGTGATTGTTCAGGTGAAAAATTCAATGTTATAATAGTTGTAAACTCACCATCTCTAAAACAACCAATGCGGTACATGGTTGGCATTTTTATAACAAATGCAAATATGTCATCAATAAATGTGTTCAAAAACTTGTATGTCATCATTCTCCATGGAAGGTGAGCCACAGATTTTAATTTGTAGTTAATAAATAGTTGGGGTGTCATCATAATGAATCCGAAAGTCAGCAAGTATCCATACATCATGTTGAGTACAAATGAGTACCACCCCTTGTGCTCTAGATACAACAGTGAATATACACCATATCCAACTAATAGTGGGAAACATGCCCAGCTTAAATATCGGAAAGCTAACATATCATATTCCCTTGTGCTAGACTGAACATAAGAACCTTTATCTGTAAAAGTAATTTTTGGGATACCAAGTATACGGTCTTCTCTGTTCACCTTGACATCCATAACTTTATTTATCTTCCATATTTCAATCAACAATCCTATGAAGCAAGATATTCTAACCATAACATTAGTTTCATTATCCAGAACATACAATAACACAACAACAGATTGGAACACATTAAAGAAAACTGAGCGTACAGATAATCCTTCCAACGATTGTCTGTTTTTCCAAAACTGAATGTCATTCTTAAATGCAAGAAGCTCAAATATAGAATGCAATATGGAAACTGATATTGTCAATCCTAACAAATATGGAGAAGTATCCAATAAAAGTTCTTTGACGGTGTCTTGCTCATCATCTTGTTCCTCAGCTCCTAGTGCAGAGAACATATTAAGTTTATCTCTCATTGCTTGAGCGGTGTATAGCTGCCATTTGAACAAACTTAATGGCTGATAAGTCAAGCGCAAGCTTAGATTAGTTGTGGTTTTGTTTATGGGAACATAGTCACGAGCCATATTCCAGTAATCATTGAGAAATACTGCAGGTTTGTACTGATTGACTTCTGGTATAAAGAAAATGAACTCATCAAGAGGTGGTGGAACACCACCCTGCTTCCAATTTGTTTGATCAGTGACTAAATTAATAGTCAAGTTTGGATGCCAGTGTGATACAATTTCTTCTGTCATTATTTCTGCTTTTTTTATCTCTTCCTCAGACTTATCAGTCTGGCCAGTAAGCAAGTTATGTGTCTTTTGATATTTAAGTTTTTTATATTTGTTTAGCATTTTCTTGCCATAGGTCATGTATGGGCCAGCATACTTGTCCTTATCATGGGGATTTGGAGACCTACCAGTTGGGACTATATAAACATGCAGATATATTGAACCATTATTTTTCAACTGATTAGAAGGCTTGATATCAGTTGTATATACGAAGGTACCATCCCCTTCAGGTCCTGCAGTCCAGTCTTCATAAACCAATCCCTCATGTTTCCAAATCAGTTTTTCATCATCTAAGTTTTGTAAAAATACTTTTTCTGATACATAACAAAACATGTCTAATACTGAACCATTTGTGAACATGTTTGTTGCAGGAAGCATTATTCCAGGACTACCAGGACTGCCTGGACTGCTTACATCAGCTTTAGGAGGTGATGGTTGTCGGAACATAGATGTAATAAAGTAAACAACTAGAGCCCTGATAATAAGTGATTTGGTAATGGCAAAGAATGACTCCATTTTACTTGGTGCTCTTGCAGCCTGGGCAGCATTTTGTGCAATCTGAAATAAATACAGAATTTAAAATACGGGCTCTAAGCAGTGGGCAAAAAATTTACTGTTTAGAATAAAGATATATCTATTTTTAGGTTACTAAGTATTGATTATTATAGCCTCTATTTCTGTGGATTACAACAAAGCCTTAAGTAAATTAAAATTTAATTGGAGATTTGACACAAGTTCTTCTCACCTCGACATTTTCCTCAACTGTAGCTCCATTTGGAGGAGAAATATCGTCTTCATTCACGGCCACTGCATTTTGATTTGATTCACCTAATCTTGAAGGGTTGTCGTTTGGATCAGACATTATAGACTGATTACTCGGTTATTGTTTTGTACGGACCATCAATACTACCACTTTTATTACAATTTCGACGAAATTAAATTTCAAACGCGAAATAAAGATTAATCAATCAATGAATGACTAGAATCTAATTTGTATGTCTTTCCGTCGGTCGGTCAGTCAGTCACAGCAGGCAGCCAGACACACTGTCTGTCTGTCTGTCACTCACTCACACAGCAAACACACACAGACTAAAAACTGTACAGCCTGCCACTCTGCACGCAGCCACGGTGGCCGTATTAAGGATGTACGAAACAACCGATTCTCAGTTAATTAAATTAATAAAAATCATGTTTTTTTATATTTAGTTATTATTCTTATTTTATAATCCAATAAATAAATGCTGAAATCATTTTCTTTACTAAAATGAAACTAAAAATATAAAAATAACTTGCTCATAAATAATTCATTACTATAGTCATCATTATGTTTACATATCGTAAAGCCAGATCGCTGATAAGTAATTAGTGTGTAGGTTATATTAAAAATCGTAAAAAAATCACATTTGTTGCTATACAATAACATAGCTATATAACAGATTAATTTAGTCTTAACATAATTCATGGTTGGTTCATGGTTGCTATAAAAAATATACTTTATTTTTAAATCATGGAATGTTTGTCAGTATAAATAATTAGCAGCAAAGCATCAACATATTTGTTGGTTATCGATTCGGACTTACAGCATTATCATTTTGTATTTGGCCATCACTATTGGTCAGCTGCTTGTAGCAGAGACTAAAATTATATTTTATAGGATGCAATCACTTAAAAAAATTCAATGATTCCTAATATGAACCCTATATTTACACCTTGCAATTAAATAATCGGGGGCGCTTTTGGTCTCATAACTTTTCAGCTCCTCTATCTATCATTGCAATAGGCATGATGACAGATTTTGAAAAACTGTTGTATCATATTCAGAAATATATACTTAGTGTAAAGAAAGCATGAAAAAAAAGCATGATTTATATGAAAAAAATAAATTTAAAATTTTATGTTTAAGAATTCCCACCATAAACAAAACGCTCCAAAGTGTCATGGCGTCGATTGTGATGTCACGTTAGAGTAAACACAGTGCAAACACAAACGTTCTTCCCAGTTCCATCAGTTACGTTAACCAAAACGCTCAAGAAATAAAACTGAACTCTGAAAACAGGTAGATCGTAAATAAAATCCGAAAAACATACGAGATCAAAAAGAAAACATAGGTTAGGATCACTTGTTTACTCTAACGTGACGTCATTCACTCTGGTTGACGTTCAGAATATCATGGCGGACTGTCGTATTTTGTAGATTTAGTTTTAAAAAATATTAATTAATCTCGCATTAATTATAATAATACCTTGTTGTTTTTTAATATTTTATTTACGTTTCATTAGATGGTAGCATAATTTTTGTGTATTTTATTCACAGTCATCATGCCTATTACGAAAATCTTTCTTTAAAATGTTAAGTTAATAATCATAGTGATCATAACTCTTTTCATATTTTTTATTAGGTACTAATTATTATAATATAAGTCATTATCATCAGAATTCATACTGTTACTATTCATACATCTTATTTAACTTATTTTTGTATTAATATTTATCTTACCTATTAACGTTATTGGTTCACTTTTAAAAAAATAAGGTAAGTGCGATGACGAGCGAAGCTGAATGGTTACCATACAGCATACAGTGCGCAAGACGAGCGAGGGAAGCGAGCGTGCCCTGGCAGCGGCCAGCGAAGCAGCAAAACCCAGTTATTTATTAAACTAATGATAACCAACTACAACGGAGATAAAAGTTATGAAAAAATAACCTAAATATAATATACCTAGTTTTAAAAATCTAAAAAACATGCTTGTAATGAAACTACCTATGTTCTAAGGAGTGCTGCACGCTTCTGCCCATACTGGGAGGTGAATCATTGAGGATATCTGCACCGAGTTTTCATAATATTGCATTGTCATCGGTCCTTAATAAATGTGTGTTTCAAATCCCTACTTCCCTACTAATATTATAAATGCGAAAGTAACTCTGTCTGTCTGTCTGTTACGCTTTCACGCCTAAACCACTGAACCGATTTTGATGAAATTTGGTATGAAGAAAGAACTGAACTTGGGAAAGGACATAGGGTACTTTTTACCGCGGGAAATCTTTTCATTCCCACGGGAAACCGACTTCCACGCGAACGGAGTCGCGGGCGGCCACTAGTTAATCATAAGTATTTGGCGGTAAATCGGGAGACCTTCCAGTACTAGACAGAACACTGGTCTAGGGCTAAGCGGGGCCACTGAGAAGATTTCGGAAGTTGTCTATACTATAATATAATAATATCCCTACTATATAATATTATAAATGCGAAAGTAACTCTGTCTGTCTGTCTGTTACGCTTTCACGCCTAAACCACTGAACCGATTTTGATGAAATTTGGTATGAAGAACTTAACATACAAATTGACGGTGGTAGTGTCTTTTCGTATGCGGATGACACAGCCATTGTTTGTGAAGCTAATGATTGGGCAAACTTAAAAATGAGAACCGAAGTGGGACTAGCCGCTGTTGCTGTCTGGTTAAATTCACATCTGTTAACTTTAAACATTCAAAAAACAAAATACATCTGTTTTAGCAAATATGTTACAGGCCAGCCTAGTCCTGATTTTAGTATCTCCATCCACCAATGTGACAAATCAGTTAATCACTATTATCCCGAACTTCAAAAAGTTACCTGTATAAAATACTTGGGTGTAATGGTTGACCAACGATTGTCTTGGCATGGACACATTGAGCTGCTTATAAATAGAAACAGAAAACTTATATGGACATTTAAAACATTGAGGCACGTGGCTTCAAATCATCTGTTGCGGTTAACTTATTTAGCTTTAGCACAATCCGTTTTGACGTATTGCATAACTGTGTGGGGTGGGGCAAACAAAACTAAACTTCTCGACTTAGAAAGATCTCAGAGATCATTACTTAAAGTCATGTACTTTAAACCACGGGACTTTCCCACTGATAAACTCTACACTTTAACAAAGGTATTATCTATAAGAAAATTATATATTTTGAATACAGTGCTAAAGAAACATAAATCGCTTCCTCATATAACGACTTAGAATTGATTCTTTAACTAACACATATATATTTTTCATTCATGCTATACTCACGCAAACACATACACACACTTATACGCATACACACACGCACAGGCACAGACACACACACACACACACACACACATACTAGGAATTTATTTTATAACATTGGTTTTATACACAACATAAAAAGATAAGAACAAATATATTATAAATTATAGTCCTTTGTAAAGTAGCTATGGAAGGGCGGTGTTTCCTATCACAAGTAAATTAACTTAAAAGGGAGCACCAACTGAATTAAATGTATTAGGCTAAGTTAATGAAATAAACATTTTTGTATTTTGTATTTGTATAACTGCGTATTGTGTCATAGCTGACCTAACCGCAAAGAAAAATAAAAGTGTGGGCATATGAATCGGGCGTAAACGACGTCAATAAAACATAGAGGCGACACATATCGCATCTGCCTAAACCAGACAGGATCAAAAAGTATAGAATTCGCAGAAAGAACTGAACTTGGGAAAGGACATAGGGTACTTTTTACCGCGGGAAAACTACTCATTCCCACGGGAAATCGACTTCCACGCGAACGGAGTCGCGGGCGGCCACTAGTATTATATTATAAAGAGGAAACGTTTGATTTTTTGTTTGTTTGTTTGAAATGAATAGGCTCCGAAACTACTGGGCCGATTTAAAAAAATCTTTTACCATTCGAAAGCTACATTATCCACGAGTAACATAGGCTATATTTTATTTTGGAAAAAATAGGGTTCCGTAAGATATTGCCACGGGAAAAATCATTTAGTTGCGAGTGAAACCGCAGGGCGGAAAGCTAGTCTATTATATACCGAGTAAAAACTTCAACAGTGCGATCTAGGATCCGCACTGTATTATGCGTACCGCCGGGAAAGAATGATGGCGACGATAAGGGCCATCAATGTCGCCACACATACAAACAAACAAACATATAACCCAAGCTAATAAAAGCGAGTTAAAAAAATATGAGTTTAAATAATTCTTCGTAAGTAAGTAGTATGAATAATAAAGTTATGGCAACTGACTGTTATGATGATTGATCGGGCAAAATAATGTATGGAAATAAAAAGTACTTAAGTATGAGAAAATAAATTATGAGTAATGTTTGCATTGAGTATTTAACCATTTGAAGACTTGAGGACAAAGAATGATAGTTATAAACACAAATCGGAACTTAGTTGAAAAAAAATAGGAGGATTTAAGATTGAAATACATAGGTATGTGTACTCTTATACTTACAAATATTATAAACATAAAGGTTTATGAGGATGAAAGGATGGATGTATGGATGTTTGTTACTCTTTCACGTAAGAACTACAGGACGGATTAACATCTGAATAAAATAGGGTACTTTTTACCGCGGGAAAACTTCTCTTTCCCACGAGAAACCGACTTCCACGCGAACGGAGTCGCGGGCGGCCACTAGTATATTATAGATGTTGCCGCACCAACCTTCTTTGAAGGCAGCATGTTGAAATCGCCAAACCTCGGAGTAGGTACCTATTGCCCCCCGAAACGTTCGGAACAAAGAGACTTATTTCGTGGAGAGGCTTATTACTAGAGATGCGCCGAGTAACACTTTTGCCTTTAAACTATTAAACGGTTCAATTTTTTTTTTAACCGAGTACTCGGTTCTATCGAAATTCCCAATTTCGCGCGCGTAAACATGCACAAACTAACACAAGAAAACTTAAAAGAAAATTTGTTGGCAAATGGTGGACAGGGCACCAAACAAGGCATCATAATTTACATTTATTAAATTTTAAATATTGATTATTTTATTTTTATTACTGTTCCTTTAATTTTGTCTCACTAGTACTCATGCATTAGCATAATTTTGATTCTATTACTTGAGGATGTCAAAGATTTCCTCAATCAGTACGTTTTGATTTACACTGTTGTTTCAATTATATCTACCTAAATATATTGCTTTCTTTAAACAAAGTATATTACTTTTTTGGTACTCGGTACTCGGCATTCGTATACCGAGTTACTCGGCCGAGTACTCGGTACTCGGCATTTCTATACCGAGTTACTCGGCCGAGTACCGAGTACCAAAAAACCCGCCGAGTACGCCGAGTACCGAGTACAAACCGAGTACTCGGCCCATCTCTACTTATTACATACCTACAGTTGGTGAGATTTTGAACTTCAGATTTCCGACTTTAATTAATTACACGTGGCGCCCTCTATTCCGGTTCAATATCTTGCTTTGTGTCAAATAAAATTTTAATTACATAATCAATTAAACTTAATTTGTATTAGAATGAATGTTTTTCTAGGCTATAACCTATCTATTCACAAAATTTCATCCAAATACAACCAGCCGTTCTTGCCTGATTGATTAACAACCATTCGAATGACTAAACATCAAAATCAAAACTTTCACATTTCTAACATTAGTACGACTAGCTTAGCGCCTGCCGCTTCGCTTTTTCAATTTTTAATTTTGCTGTCTCATTCACTAAACTTCGTTGCTTCCTAGCTGCCTAGCAGTACACGTGTTTGTAATGCATCCAAGTTTTACAACGAAATGCAAAAGAAATACTTTCCATAGAAGTAACTATATAAGCACTTTTGAACGGGACATAGCAGTGCTAAGGGGTGTCTTTTTTAACAATGTCTAATGTTGTTTATGACTTGTTTGCAGGGAGTTAAAGAAAAAGGCAGCAATTTTAGTGGTGACATGTATACACTGCTGCTAAAACTAATATACGCCTTGCAAATTTGTCATTTACGTTAACTTTACCTACACAAATATAATGAAGAAGATACTGGATAGAAATAATAACAAATACCAATGTATAATTTATTGGTTTATTTCAAACACAAAATTGAAAGACTTGACAATTAGTCGGACCCAAAATGCATTTAAAAAACCTCTTAATCCCAAACATAGATGAAGTTAGTTTTGACAACATTAAACAAAACATTAAAATGATACTAACAGCAAATTCATCTTACGAGTCACCTAAGTTTTAGTCTAGACAGTAATACTACTCCGTAACGACATGTTGAACATCCGACACTGGTTTTCATCACAGAGATAAATTTTAACCTACATTCCAAGATTTTTACTTATATAAACATAGAAATATTCTGTATCTAGCAATTATGCATGATTTGCTGGCTAGGTCTTCAAATGTCCAAACGGGTGTACAGACCGTTCTTAGCGAAAAGGCTTACGCTCTTAAAATCTTTTCAACTTGCATTCATCACCTCGCATGTTCTAGCGAACCTCTGTACAATCTGACATAAAAGAACGTTCTGTACCACTGACTGGACCACAAACTTACTCTAATGATAACAGTCCACTTGAGCGCCTAACAAGTCAACCTTTCTTACTACTGTAGACTAGTGTTATATAAGTGCAAGTTAAACAAAACTATTTTAGGAGGTATAGCTTTTGCACATCCAAAATATTAGAATGGTAACAATATAAAGTAGTTCAAACGCTGAATACTATAAAATTAGTACGTACGGTAGGTATCTTTTAGATTAACTGCAACTATTTTGGAATTGAGAGATAATTAACTCATTCA
Source organism: Emmelina monodactyla (assembly GCA_916618145.1). NCBI lineage: Eukaryota > Metazoa > Arthropoda > Insecta > Lepidoptera > Pterophoridae > Emmelina > Emmelina monodactyla. The sequence goes on from OU745300.1 coordinate 5,151,309, forward strand.
ATAAATCTAACAATAAAAAATAGAATTGTAGCTAACACTACAACTTTTTGTGTGCAATACAAAATAGAAGTTATTAACCCTAATGTGGTTTATGAAGTAAAGGTTCTTGTTGCTCTAAACACAGCCATGCAAAAAGTTCTCAATAGAGAACGACTGGTGTGTGAACTGTTATCATAAATAACAAAGAGGCTTAACATCACATTACAAAATAAAATAAACCTTAAGAACTAATCTCGGCGAGACCTAAATAGATATTATCCTGGATGTCAAGATTGAGGTCTTACATATTACATACACAAAATAACCTTGTAAAGGCCAGATAGGTTTTCTAAGTCGATGAGCATTCCAATTGTGTACACAATACATCTTTATTTGGCAAATAAGTGTTGAAAGACATTTTATTAAAATACCGCTCTTGATGAGGTTCTGAATCATATAAGTCTGTTTATATCAGTATCTGTTTTATAAACCAATACTATGATGGATGGAAAACACTCCCTACTAATAATCAAACGCCCAGTTTTTGGAATTGTTTACCACAGCTTCAACACGTAAATTTTAAAAATACAAATAATAAAATTAGTTTTCATTTTTTTTACATACCACACTACGAACACTTTCTTTAAGAGTATTGGAGTGTCGTTCCTTAATCATAATGCTGCAAAAGTTGGTTTTGAACTACCTTTCAGATAAATAAGTAATGGTCAACTGTTTATTTAGAAAACTAACGCAACGCCAATGTAACGTAGGAACTACAAAAGTATAAAAGTCTCATTGGGTTCAATACGTTGCCTATTTTTACAAGCTATTTGGGTTATAGTAGCCATTTTCAATGAAGTTAAGTTAATTGTAAGAAGAAAAAAAACTTTGTAGGGGATTACAATGCCTAAGGACGCGAAGCTGGTTTTGATTATTAGTAGATAATATGTAGATTTGTAGTCTTAGATCCCGAATTTGGTCTCTTTCATTCTGTATATGTTTCATTCTTAGCTCTTATCTTCACCCATCAGCTTACAGGGTTTAACCCTTATTTTTTTTTGGCATTTTATTACTTGTAGGTCAGAAATGTAAATGCACTTTGATACAACATACCTATATTTCACCATAAAACATAAGAAATTAAAAATTCAGGTTTACATACTAGTAATCTTACTATTTCATAGTGACGGGATATATTCAATTGTAAAGTGGTTTTCCAATTCATTTTATTTGTTTTAACGATTTTGGCTGTTTTTTGATTTCGATTTCTCTATGAAGTTAATTTCAACAATTTTATTGCATATTTATAAAAAAAATGCAACTAACAGTGCTAATGCATTATTAAGGTATTGTATTTTTAAAATCCGTTAAAAAGATTTTCTTCCAAAAATATTTTTTCTAACCTAACCTGTAAGCTGCCATAGTATTTTTTTCAAAATTAATGTAGAGTATTCTATGTTAATCAATCAATCTCATATTTTCCTTTATTCGGGATCAAAGACTATGTAAGGAAACCAAATGACTTATATTGTGTTTTTTATCATCAAAATGCTATTAAAAAAATATAGTTATCGGCTGCCGGCTTACTTACTTTTCTTAATCAACTCAAATAATGTACGGACATGTCTTAAGCTGGTGGAGAATGTCATGTTAACAAACCATGATGGTACTAGAATAAGATTTATTTAGAAAGTTAAGACTTTTCTGCGGTTCCTTTTGGCTACAGTCAATATTAAGGTTGCATATTTTCGTGCGAAGTACCGTAAATTAAGATATAAAGTATGCAGTAGATCTTTAATATAACTGCATACATTTCAGTACAATTTTGATTAAAGTGTCTGCAGGAAAGATAAATTAAACATCTGATATATGTTGGCAAATTGAGTACATAAAAAATGTGAGAGATGTGGATCATCGTCAATGATTATTTACCGAGTTTTAATTTGAAGTATACCATAAACCGAATTCTATATTATTTTAATAACACGGCGACTCTCGACATCCGGTCTGTGTTAAGAAGTATAATATCCACTGGAAATAATGACCAACAGCAAATACACCTATCTAAACCAAAATTAATTAAAATATGTACAAAAAGCTTTTGAATTTTCGAATAAACTAAGAGGTTTGGTTTTTGACCACAATATTAAGGGTACTGTATGTAGCTTAATTAAAATAATGTTTTGTGTATTGAACATTATTAATTTCCAACACATTACAATTACATAGAGCTAGGCAAACTAAGTAATTTAAAAAAGTTTTATCTGCTCAAAAGGAATAATCTATCGTGATGTGAATAGCCTCGTTTGAAAGATGGATCTTAATCTTGCATTTCCTCAGGCAGTTCGTGCGGGTTCAGTATACCTGGCACAGAGAGCTGGACTCGTCTCTTCTCTTCTTGAGCCTGGCGCAGAGCCAATAGGCGCTCCTCCAGATACAGATCGCTATCGTCCTCGCCTGTAAATTCCTGAAATTCAAAGAAGTTCAGTTAGATAGTATGTTCACAGCTCTGCATACCCACGTAGAAGATCGACTAAAAAATGTAAATCAAAAAAAAGATCAAAATCACAAAAGCAGAGTAGGCATTCGAGTCTATAATAATAACAATAGCGGCGTAAATATATAAGTCCCTCTGTTGGGGACATGATTGCTTCTCGGTTAGCAAGAGATTGAGCCGAGAGCCGCCTCGACAATGTAGCTTTCTTAGGGTTTTTTTACAATTGGCTTAGTACTTTCGAATTTTGTTTACAGACTAAAAAATCCTACTAATATTATAAATGTGAAAGTTTGTGAGGATGTATGGATGGATGGATGTTTGTTAAGTACTCTTTCACGTAAAAACTACTGGATGGATTTGGATGAAACTTTGCAGTAATATAGGTTATACATCAGAATAACATATAGGGTACTTTTTACCGCGGGAAAACATCTCATTCCCACGGGAAACCGACTTACACGCGAACGGAGTCGCGGGCGGCCACTAGTCTTAAATATTAGGGTATATTTAAGTGCAGATAATGTACTTACTCTAATTTGAACCAAGAAATCTCGTAAATGGTCTTTGAACCCGGGGATGTCTTGATCTAAGTTAAATAGACCTTGCACTGTAATTTTAATTTGATTGTCAGTCAAATGTGGGAATGCTGTCTTCAAGAGATTCGCAACATACTCCTGAAATAAAAAAATAACATGAAAACCTAAGTAAAAATATTGATACTTTTAATGCAAGCAGTTTGGAAGCAATATTAAATATACCTGTATGTACACAATGTTGTCAGGAGTAGGACCCAATGGCACGGTAACTCTGCCGGCTTCTACTAATGAGAAAATGTGCGCCAGGATTGTCGCGTGCATGGTAAGACCAGCTCCATGCGAGGTATCAGTCACCACACTAAATATGTGCTCCAATATGTCACACAGATAGGTCTGATAGAAACTCTGTGCAGCCTGTGGGTGCTGTTCCACGTTTTGAAGCAACTGGAACAGTATTTGGAGGCCAATGTCGGCCACATTTCTCATGGTGTGTTTAAAAGCCCAAATAATTGAATCCAAAACCAACTTAAACTGTGCTGGGGGTATACTCAGGAATGCCTTGAAGCAATGACTGTTTACTGTTTGTAACAATAAGAAAAACTCAGTTCTATGTTCTGGATATTCTTCAAAGTCCTTATTGATCATATCAAGAGTGCACTCGAAAACTGCGTCAAATATTTTCGGCACTTCCGAGGTAATGTTTCCACCCAGTTTATTCACAATTGCTGCCATACAAGATAATACCTCAGGTTCCCGAGCATCTGGTACAGATGTCCTTTGATAATCCAATAGGACTGCATCTAGTAGAGGAGGTATGAAGTTTTCTAATACCATACTATTGTCAGTAGAACGTGATACCCACCCAGCTATCAATTTGAGGGTCTCTTTTTTAATTACTCTCATGTTTTTTATTAATGGTTGTTTGGTGACCACAACACCATTTACAGCAATGGCCTGGCTTATGTTTTCAGACATTACTTTATATACATTGAGCATGTCTAAGTATATTCTGCCAAGTTGAACCACATAAGGATGTCCCAAGGCACGACAGGCACGGAAATTCGTTTTTAATATACTTGCTAGTTGTTTGACAGCTTCTTGGTCCTTAAGAATATCCACATTGTGGGAAGCTTGGGAAATAATGTCATCCCAAACTTGATTGGGTAGCAACATATATTTTTCAATTAATTGCTCTTGAGCAACTTGATCTACTTGCGCACTAATCATGTATCCCACAGCTTCATAAAATGTATGAACCTGCAGTGTTTGTAGGTCACATATGATGGAACTAATTGTACTCAGAATCTCCTCAATGAAAGGAATAGCTTCGCCAACCTGAGTTGTTACAAAATGACGTCGACACTTGAAAGCAATTTTAATAAAGGTATCACAAGCCATATCCTGCACACCATCATGAGTTTCATGCATAAACTCAAACAGCTTATTAACAACTGTCTTCAAAAACTTCCAATGAGATCTTAAGAATCTAGGATATTGTCCAACAACATACATAATGTTACTAGCAATTATTGCCTTGTTGTCTTTTCCTTTTTTCTGTTCACACAAACTCAAAAGCTCTTTGATAACAACAACCAAAAAGCGTTTTTCATCTTCTTCAGTAACAGCTCCAGAAATTGAACCAATTGCCCAGCAGAGAGTGTTTAAGTTTTTCCACGACCACTCTGAACCATTTACTTGATTTTGCAACTTATCTGTCATTATACGCTCTGTATCTTGATTGTCCAAATGAGTCAAGTATACCAATGTCTCTCTCATATTCTTATACAAATTAATAGTATCAGTATCTTTCATAAATTCTCTCACAACTTCACCATTTTCATTCTCCACAACTAAAACTTCTTCTGGTTTAGCCATTCTAGAAATCATAATATAACGGACACTACTCAGTACTTCAGCATACAATGTTTTCCGGCCTGCAGCTTTTCCTAGATTATACAAGTTAGAGGAGTGGGAGCATGGGGCCAATTTGTACAAGTCAGCTGCTAGAGCATTCCAGTACTCCAAACATATTTTAAATATTTCTACCTCCTCTACTTCAGAGATTTGAACAAGGTAACGCAGGGCATTCATCAAGGTATTAGTTAGTTGCCTTCTCTCAATTAACTGACCATGCTCTTTAAGGTATGTGCAAAGAAATAGTGCCAAGTTTTGTATAAAAACCTGCTCTTGATCTCGACCAGCCGCATAAGCCTCACGTATGTTGGTTGTAAGAGGCAACATAACTTCTAGCTGCTCCATTGTCTGTACGAGCAAGGCAACAAACTGCTCTTCATAGTTACTGACAGTTACACCTGCTATCTCAGTTAGACAACTGAGGGTAACATTCCGAAATAGTGGTACATTCAAAAATTTAAATATCAGTGTACTTATAAGCTTCACCTCAAATATATAACCAAGGGGGATCCAATTCAAAAATCGTAGGAGAGTATGCAGAGTAGCATCCACCAGAGCTGCATTTTGTGAGTTTTCAAGTACAAACTGACAAAGTTGAAATATTTGATTAAATTCAGAACACATGTTGTCTTTTAAATGCTTGGCTTTGGTCTGGGTTAGCTGACCCATGCTAAACATGAAAACTTCTTCACTGAGCAGCTTCAGTATCACCATATTATTTTGACATAAGCTCTCATTTGTTTTTGATGCCCCAACAATGTCGCTTATAAATGTTTCCCAATTATGCGGCCACTCTCTTTTCAATACTTGAATCAAAATAATGTTGAGTTTTTTGAGATACACTTTGTTGTTTTCCATAGTCACAGGATCTGATGAGTGTTTAATAATAAGGCCAACAATATACTTTTTGATACCTTCACATTGATTTCTAGGTAATATTTTCCATCTTGTTTGTATGACTTGTTCTAATATTTGAAGAGCATAGTACTTTGTTTCTTGATTTTGTGAGTATTCCAAAATAGTATCCACTCGTGTCCATGCATCTGGATGTTCCTTTAGAGTAGTAAGTATATCTTGAGCAATGCGTTGTTGCTCTCCAACTGTAGAATACAAACAACCAACAACATTGTCAAGCAAATTGATGTCCAACTTTTGATTGAAATCTAATAGTTTAGCAGCTTGTTGTTCTAATGTAGCCATTCTGATTTCTTACTTTTCTCTCAATAAAACACAGTATTCCAAATTCATTCCTCACCAAATTCGTTACTGAAAGAGATAAAACATACATTAGCTTCAACAACATCCCAAAGTTATAACCTCTTTGAACTGTAAGAGTACAACTTATGCGTAGTCAAAGATTGCCGCCAATCTCTAAAAACCTATTTCCAAGTAGTCTAGAAATGAAAAAGACATGACACGAAACATATAATGCATTGTTTACTGACAAAAACCAAGAAAAACTAAAGCAAATTCGAACAAATTTAGCACACACCCAGTGTACTACTCTAGACATTTTTAAGAAGAATCTAGTCATTTAGCTCTGCCTAGATGCCATACACATCTAATTTTGTAAAAATCTTTTGATTTTCATGATGAAATACTCAAAATAATACTCACCAGAAGCAAATACTTGCGGCGCAATCAGCATTAACGCACTTTCGACACTACCTTTACTACTCTAGCCAGTCCGTTGTTTTCTGTGTTACCAATTAAGACGAAATATTCTCTCGTGGCGACCGACTCCACCAAACTCAATTTCATTCAATGCGTACTTTAACAATTCACTTTGGTATGTATGTTATCATGCTTAACGTAAAAAAGCTTTTTCTGAGTATTCTGTATTTATTAATTTAAGTGACAGAAAAACCTAAAAGATGGCAACGAACCGCTTCAACATCCGTAAAGTGGCTTAGGATTATTTAGTGGACAAACATAAAAACAGATACAATTAATTAGCGACTTTGCAATATGCAATAATAAGAATAATGATGACGATGATATTGTATTAACTTTAGTTATTCCTATCTGCTGTACGTTTCGAATATTCGTTATTCTTCACAATGGAACTAAAACCCAGCTTCTAAAAAAGAACACTTTATAATAGGAGCGCCGAACTTCGCCTAAATTTTCAACTCCGATTATTAGAACTCCGAAAATGTTCTTCCTAAAATTTTTCATAATACCAATGAACATTCGGATTACAAATCGGTAGTATGAACATTTTCGGGTAGGTAAACAACTTTAGACTAGGCAATATGGACTCCTTTATAATACTTAAATGAAACAATACATTGAAAAAATAGGTATTGGTAGGAAATTTAAGAAGCCAAATAATATTTTTAGTTTTTTTTTTAGTTTTGTACTAACGTTATTAAGACTAGATATTTTCATCTGAAGATTAGTTCTAATCTTATCATGGTCACCTATTTGGAAGAAGGATCTATTCGCGTCTGCTTAAATGTTTATCCTTTATACCCTCCTTAACCATGGAACGTATGTTAATGCGATTTTCACTTACTTTTGATATTTTAAAGGATTTAATTTAGAAAAAGATTTTCTTAGCTAAATTCAATTATTTGTAAAGAATTCGGCGCCAAATATATACAATAAAAAACTTCTTCGTATTGCTAAAATCATTTAAATCACCCACGAACGACGAACCACGTCAGAGGCCCTAAAAGGTGGTTCCCAAAAACTTTGACACTAGATGAATATGTACTGCGAAGTGCATATTCATCACACGATAAAGAAGAAGAAGGCACAAAATATATACAATAAAATACTTCTTCGTATTGCTAAAATCATTTAAATCAGAAACATTGAATGCTTTTAAAAATCATATAAAAGAGGTAGATTTACCTCCGATCCCTTAAGACTCAGTAAACCTATGGAATGAATAGTCTCTATAAATATTGTCTCAAGGTTTTTAAAATCAGAAAAAAACATGGCGGCATTAAATTACTGAAATGTTTTTGTTTAATTAGTGCAAATGATAATTGACTACGAAAACACATAGCACATTTTTCAATCCGAATGCTCTAATTATTGTTAGAAGACTACATTAACCTAAGATTAGGTGCTGCATATAACAATTTAATATAATATTATAAAAGCACATGTAGTTTGTATTATACTGTATGTTACTACGTCTCATTGGATTGTTTGGGCCATTGCTATTTACACTTCAAATGACCCAAAAGACCGAAAGCTCTATTCATTCGTTAATGGATAAAATTAGGACATGAAAGTGGGTTAAGAGTGAAAATATTGTTGAAGCTTTATTGTGACTACATTATAACCCATTTAAATTAATTAAGCTGCTCTATAATAGCTTAAATGTCTTTAGATTCTCAAAGATTGTTTATATGACATCTCTTGTTATGTTATGTCGTAGAGTATATTATGGAATGGTGACTTAGTTAAGATTTTTAGTGTATATATGATTTTTGATTCAAAAGGTCTTTCTACCAGTCTTTCATTTTGAAAATAGGGTTGAATGATTTCTATCTAAATATAAAGGCGCCTATACACATTGTGCTTGGCATTATCTCATCCACCTATCTATATCTATTCTATTCAGTGTACAGCCACTTTATGATTGTTGTTTATTTATTTAGTGATGAAATAGTATAGTTGGTTATATTTTCTACCTTCAACACCACAATACATTACCAACACTTGAAATATCATGAATTAAGGAAATTAAGTAAAAATACGCACTGAACTGGTCACAGTCACGACGCATATTGTATTTTCTTCTATTACTGAACTATAAATAAAAGGTTGTATATCTAAGTCAGTTTCAAGACTTCTTATTTATCGAGTTATATTTTATTCCTTATTCTTTTATATTTTTACATTGTAGATTGTGAAGCTAGAAAGTGATTGAAATGAACCGTAAGAGAAATGTTAGCTTTATTAAACCAGAAGACCCAGAATTTCTCAAAGTTCTCAAACGCCAGGCTGGATACGATGACAGAAATCACAAATTTGATGAACTTCAAAATGATGAAGCTGATTTTGTGGATGACGGTGAAAGTGAAAAGCCACAAGTTGTGGTACTCAAAGATGGGGATCTTACTGCAGAGGAAGCCGAACATGAACAAAATCGCATTGAAAAAGAAGAATCTGAAATTAAAGCAGATTTAAATCAAAAAGTTATATTCAAGCCTAAACTTAAATCTACACTATCTTCTAAAAAGGTTTTGGATAAGAAAGAGAACAGTAAAATGAAAACACAGCTTTTATCATTTGGCAATAGTGATGAAGAGGAAGAGGATGATGAATAAATTTAATAACCACCCATATGATTTTGGATTTTTTGAGGTTTAAAAATTGAATTGAAAGTTAATATTAAACATTTTCACATATTCTGTTTGTCTGAAACTCATTTACTTAAATCTTAGGCTTCATACTTTAAACACTTTCATCAGGACTTCTTCTTTTCTTTATTTTTTGTTTTCCACCATTAGAAATTATTTCATTTCTGTAGTACATTTGTGCAGTTTCAGATTCTTTATCATACTCCAGTAGTTTTCGCAAAAAAAACTTCCTTTCCTCTTTGACAATAACCATACTTTCTTGTATCCTAGCTACTTCATCACAGAGTGCAGCATTTTCCTGTAAGGGATCAATTTTGTTATACCTAAATACATTGTTTTGTTGAAATAATGTAATGGCCTTCACTCGGTTGGTCATTGCGATTAAACATTTTTATGGTTAAGGAAAGCACTTATGATTTTTATTTTCTGTAAATAAACATACAAATTGTCAAACGTTTCAAATAAGTTAAAAATACACTTTGCAAATAAAATTGGAGTGATAGATATTATAATAGGCCATAAATATTATTTGTAATCAGCAGGTTTAAGGCCGTGCCAAAACCAATAATTAAACGTAGGAATTGCAGGAATACTTACCAGAATAAGGCTTCTAATGCGCTTTTTAAGATATTTGTATTTTGAGCGGTAACGTTTAATTTGACTCTCATTTCGTATGCTACTCATGTATATGAAAAAATATTTAACTGGTGATGAGTGTATGCGATTTTACCACAGATGGTTTTACTTTACAAAATATTTTCATCTAAACAGTGTCACAGAATTTGTTTTTCGATGGTAGATAGATTACAGATAGATAGAGCGCACACACAGACCCAAGGAAAATAATACTCCTCTAACGAGACAGACCACTGGTATATAAAAACACCAATTTGTTATTATTATTTTATATTAGTAAACCATAGCATGGATGAAGGAGTAAATCCATGACCATAGTCAGGTCAGTGATGTTGTAAAAAATTAAAACTAATCGATTATTTTCTTTAGCATAATCGATTTTTATATACGATTCTTACATATTTGTTTTTACTTTAATCTAATAAATAAGTTCCAATTTTATAAAGAAGGTATGTTATTATTATAAATCAGTAAATCGCAGTCCACTGAGGATTAGAAACACATTATTATAACTGGAGATTTAAATATTGATATTTGTGCGTCGAATTTAAATGAGCAAAGCTCTGACTACATTTGCCTACTTTTAGAACATAAGATGTTACCAGCCATTTCTATACCTACAAGAGAAGCTCTAACATGTATCGATCATTTCTTTGTAAAAAGTTCTTACCAATCGTTAGGGTTAGTCTGTCCAACTGCTATTACAGATCATAACATAATCATCTTAGGCATTCAACAAACAAACCTTGTTAAGCAGAACATAAAAAGATCTTGGGTCAAAATCAACTATGAGGCAATCGACAATGATCTTAAATCAACGAACTGGAATTTAATTTTATCTACAACCGACGTGAACGAAGCAGTTAATATTTTTAGTAATTTTCTGGAAAAGGCAATTGAAAAAAACTCAAAAACAGTGGTAGCCTCAAGATCACGCAATACCTTAAAACCCTGGATTACACCCGGTCTAATTCGTTGTCAAAAAAATAGAGACAAACTTCATCTGCAAGCAAAATCTAATCCTAACAATAATATTATTCAACTTACATACAAAAGATACCGCAACTTTTTGAACAACTTACTTAAAAAAATCAAATCTAGTTACGAAAAACAGCTTTTGATTAAAAATAAGGACAATCCTAAAAAACTTTGGGATACAATAAAGGATATATGCCATCTTAAGAAAAATAATAACCAAATATCAGACTTGACAAAAATCAAACCTGATACAATCTCGTCCCTTAATTATTGTAACAAATATTTCTCCGAAATAGGCAATCAACTTGCTACTAAAACATTACAAAAGTTATCCACCTCACAAAAGACACTCGCTTCGCTAGTCCTAACAGAGAACAATTTAACAGACTCTTTTTTCATGTACCCTACAGACGAAGACGAAATAAACAAGTTGATTAGCGATCTAAAGCCAGATAGTTCTCCAGGCTTTGATAATTGTTCGCCTAAATTGATAAAGGCAATTAAACAAACAATATTAAAGCCCTTAACACATATTTTCAATTTAAGCTTGGCCAAAGGCATATTTCCAGAACTATGGAAGACAGCTTTGATTACTCCCATTCATAAAAGTGGGCCAAAAAATGACCCAAACAACTTTAGACCTATCTCACTCCTTAGTATTTTTTCAAAACTTCTCGAAAAAATTGTAAATAAAAGATTGAATAATTTTATTGAAAAAAACAATTTATTACCTGTAAATCAATTCGGGTTTAGACGCCATAAATCTACTGAAGATGCTGTTTCACTGCTTGTTAACATTGTGTCAAAAGCCTTAGACGAAAATAAACGTTGTCTCGGAGTGTTTTTGGATCTAACCAAGGCTTTTGACACAGTATCAATACCAATACTATTACAAAAACTTCATTATGCAGGTATACGAGGGTTAGCGCACGACTGGTTTGCAAGTTACCTGAATAATAGAAAACAAATCCTTCGTGTGGGTTTAGATCATAGTAACATTAATGAAATAAAATTTGGGGTACCGCAAGGCAGTATTTTGGGGCCTACGTTATTCACTATTTATATGATAGATATAATGAGTGTACTTAAAGATAAAGCGGACGTAATATGTTATGCGGATGATACTGTAATTATATTTCAAGATGTCTCCTGGGTCAATGTTTATCAACGTGCTGAAAACGGATTAAAACTCATGCTCAACTGGCTTGACCAAAATCTTCTAACTTTAAATAGTAAAAAAACGAAACACCTAGCATTTCACAAAACAAAGCCCTCTTGCCCTCATCCATCTTTACTTCTACAACTACATTCTTGCGCTTCTCCCAACCTTAACTCTCCATGCAACTGTAATATTATAGATCGTACAACAAATATCAAATATTTAGGAGTCACTTTAGATGAAAACCTTAATTTTAAAAGCCATATTTCGATCTTGTCATCTAGAATACGGAAAACTATTAATATCATGAAAAGTTTAAGAAACTCTGCGCAAAAACGAACAATAATCCTTGTGTACAAAGCCTTATGCCAGTCTCTTTTAATTTACTGTATTAAAGTTTGGGGAGGTGCAGCAAAATCAACATTTATAAATCTTGAAAGAGCTCAGAGAGCCGTAATCAAAGTGATGCTTCGGAAAGATTTTAGGTATGACACAAACTCACTTTTTACAGAAAGTAAACTTCTCAGAGTACGCCAATTATATATACTTAGGGCCACTTTATCCTGTCATATGTCAACAAAACTATTGCCAAACTATTCAAGATTGCTACAACAGAGACTTTTTAAAATTCCTTTACCATCTGTCAATACAACGTTCGCTCAACGTCTACCTTATTTTCTTCTTCCGCGTGTATATAATGCAATTTGTAACAAAATTAATATCAAGGAATTACCAAAAGGTTTAGTTAAAACTAAATTAGAAACCTGGCTATTTAACCTAGACTATGTAGAAACTGAAAACTTAGTTACTACGGTCGACAAAGTAAGAAGATTAACATAATTTAATATAATTGAAATCTACTACAAATATACATACCATGCACACACAATCACCAATACACACCCTCACATACACACACACCCTTGCATACACACACAAACCCTCATACATACACACGTTTATATACACACACATATATCTGCACTTCTATAAACAAAACCAAATTCATTTTATTTTTATTTTATTTATCCCAAGAAGTTATTTGTTTCTTTGTTTCTTGTTCTTTAACTTTTTGACTTTATTGATGTTAATTCTCTTTATATTTTATTTCTGTGTTAAATTTAAAATTTCTGATAATAATGTTTATTATTTCGTCATGTTGACTTAGGACTCCTTTTTTTCATTTTATTGATGTTGTTTCTCTTTCTATTTTATTGTTGTGTTAATTTAAACTTCCTGTTAATAATATTTAATATTTCATCTGTTTTATTTCTTGTAAAGTGCTCATAGTAATTTTTGGAACCAATGTTTTACTGTCTGGCTTCTGCGTCACAGGCTTAATTTTAGCTTAGTGCAGAGCCACCATTATCCTGTGTTTAGAATACTAAAAGCTTTGTAAATTTGTTTAGATATTATAAGATTGTAAATTTTTACTTTGGTAAATAAATTATTATTATTATTATTATTATTAGATAAGTTTGTTTTTTATAATTTGGTTTAACAGGCTTAACATAAAATTGATCTAACAAGATTTCACTTATCGATTGTTATTAAACTTTATGAGCATTTATAAAATGTTTAATGTTTAATTTTTGGCCTAGAAGAAAATAAAGTCGATTTCACTACGTGAGCAAATAAATATTTCGTGCAACGAAGACCGTATACCCAAGTTAAAGAGGTTAATCTAAAATCCCTTTACAGGCAGCGTTTACGGTTTCTCGACGCAAGAAGCAAGCAGTCTTTGTTTGTATGTACCAATGACGTAGAAAACATTTAGACTGATCACTTTTTAGACCGACTTCAAAATAGGAAGAAGGTTTGAAATTCGGACGGATTTTTTTTCTGTCCCATAAAAATTTGGGCCATGTTTATCAGTTGTTTCTGAAGCTTATTACAAAAATCTTGCAAACAAACTTAAAGACTTTCAGATAGCGGAGCTACTAGTCGAGTTTCAAAATGACTATAGAACCGGTACTTACACTACATACCCACACTCAGGCGAATAATACAGAAGACCGAAAAATATAACTTGTCTCTATACCAAAAAAATACAGGTGAATTGGGCATCTCCTTTTTTTAAAGTCGTGTGAAACTACATCTCACTTTTTGAAAGTTCTTAACGAAAGTTAAAAAAACGTTTGAAATGCGTCCGTGCTGCAATCTATATTTTAAGTAAGAACCAAGACACTTCCACATTTTTTGTTTCGCTAAACTAACCAAGTAATAACGAACTCGATTGCATCGCAATTTCCAAACAATGTTTATTTACTCTTAGTCCTGTTGTTTTGACCGGCGCGCTGGGCTTTCTTGCAATTAAAATATGTTTGACAAAATAAACACGAAAAATGTGTAATAGTCAATAATGTCGAGTTTTTTACAATTCAAACACTTCTTTCCTATTAATAGTATACATAAAGTGTGCGACTTGATTGAAGATCAACTTGGTAGTGATAAAGAGCCTGACTTGGCGTTCTTTTCTATAGTAGTTGGAGCAGTCGAAAATAACCTGACCAATGTCAAAAGCAGTGAGAAAGATGTAATTACATTGGACAAGAATGTTGTGAAAGTTAAATTTCCCTCTATTGAGTGGGAAGATGTCAAATCCCTACATGATCGTTTTGTGTCGTTGATGAAAGGGGGTGTCGATTCTAAGATACTAGCCGGAGAATATGCTACACGGGAACTAGTAAAAAGAGTAGCTGATATAGTATGGAACTCTCTAACACGGAGTTATTATAAGGATAGAGCCCACCTTCAATCTATTTATAGTTTTTTAACTGGGAATAAATTAGATTGCTTCGGCGTTGCCTTTGCTGTAACAGCTGGTTGTCAGGTGCTGGGTAAACAAGACGTCCACTTGGCACTATCAGAAGATCATGCTTGGGTTGTCTTTGGTAAAGATGGAACTGAAACTGCTGAGGTAATATTTTATTAATCTATCAATATATAAAAAAAAATGTCCTTCTGAAAACGCACTTCACTTCAAACATACAATTGTTACCTCTTCATTATTGTATATAATAACTTAGTTGCACATTTTAACTGTCCACAACATAATTCTATATTATTTGTATACAAGTCAACAAAAGAACTCTTGTGTATGTTTTTTTCTCTCCTAATGCTGTTAATTTATATCAGGTCACTTGGCATGGTAAAGGAAATGAAGATAAAAGAGGAAGATCAGTTGGTGATGGAGTACAAGCCCGTTCCTGGTTGTATGTTGCTGGGAAGCCAGTAATTTGTAACAGAATAATGGAGTTAGCAGCTTTAGTGTCCTCAATTAATTATACATTAACATCAACCATTGATGTGCATGAAGTTGCTCAAATGCAACATAATTTGCTATGGTGTCTTTATGAGGGTGGTAAGTAATTATTTTTATTACTATTACTAATATAAAAACAATTATTTCATTTTTTATTATATTTTATACAGGACATTTAGATACCTATCCTATGGCACTTGGGAATTTAGGAGATTTAGATGAGTACATGAGAAGATCAACTACATCAGAGGACTCTGTGGATAAGCTACTAGGAAAATATTTTAGCCACACTTTGCCAGATGGTAGTGCTAGGCCTGATTCTGCAGCTTTGTATTTGCAAGCTATTAAATGTGCACGAACAAAATATGAAGATAGACATGTATACCCATACACATTCCAGGGTGGATATTACCATCGACTTAAAATGTATAAAGAAGCATTTCATTCCTGGGCAAGTGCTGGAGATGTTATAAGGCAGTAAGTATTAAACTGGTTTTCAAATTGTTTTATATATGTGATATTGGTGCCTTATTTTTTTGGGGAGCCTCTCTTGACCACCGCGCCGCTACATTGACCCATCGAAATTTCCCCCAGTATCTAAGTGCTTACGTCATATAGCTGACGTTATTCCATCAAATGAGAGGAGTTTCTGCCTATACATTTCAGCAGAAATACCTTTACAGGATATTTAACTAGATATTAATTAAGATGAAACAAGCTAATGATTGATATTTTACTTTTAGTTTTGCATTTAAAATGCTAATTTATATACTTATGATATGACAAAATATTTTTTTTTCTTTTTTTTTTTAATTTTATTTTACCTACCTATACGAAATTATCCCTTTTAAATTATGCGTTATGATAATATGCGACGTGATTGTTATGGGTTTTAAAATTATAGATTAAATTATTACGTCAATAAATGTTATGCTTAAAAATAGAGAGCCATTTTCGTGCCATAGGACAACTCGGCTTCGTCTGATAAACACATTTTTACGTTTATTTACATTTTTCTTGCTGTGCCTGATTCACTGAGGAACCTGCTGGAGGTTTTCCGTTTCAGTGCCGAAGGACCGCAGGTGTTCTATCAGACCCCCAAGTCAAGTGGCATGTGTGTATGAAATTGTCGTTTTTGGCAGTTTTATAAATTTTTGTTCTATTCTCTCGTTTACACAAAGTACACACGCCCCGTTCACACGCCCAGTCCCGGTGTGAAATTATTTTATTCCCTACTAGTGGCCGCCAGCGACTCCGTTCGCGTTGAAGTCGATGTCCCGTGGGAATGAAAAGTTTTCCCGCGGTAAAAAGTACCCTATGTGTTATTCTGATGTATAACCTATATTACTGTAAAGTTTCATCCAAATCCGTCCAGTAGTTTTTACGTGAAAGAGTAACAAACATCTATCCATACATCCATCCATACATACTCACAAACTTTCACGTTTATAATATTAGTAAGATTAGTTGGCCAGCTGTCGTCGATAATACTCAGTTAGTTCCACTGCCTTAGATTGTAGGTAACTTTCAACAGTTTAGGAAATTACAATTAGTCTTTTATTGGTAGTATCATTTTTGCGTTTATGTCAATGTGTAAATGAATGAAAACTTATTTGCGGTTTATTAACTGACCGCAACTTATGTATGATAAAAGTTTTCCAACATAAAGTTATGTTTGTAATATTAAAAACTATTTCTGTGCCGATGAGGTTAACGTTTGTAAG
This sequence comes from Emmelina monodactyla, assembly GCA_916618145.1. Lineage (NCBI taxonomy): Eukaryota > Metazoa > Arthropoda > Insecta > Lepidoptera > Pterophoridae > Emmelina > Emmelina monodactyla. The sequence goes on from OU745300.1 coordinate 5,168,319, forward strand.
AAAGTATCGGTGTGCGAATCCAACTCGCCACGCTTTGCAATGGTGCAATTTTGCCGCAATTTAAGAAAACTTATACGTAAATCTTTTAATTAACTAAGAAATAAATCACTAATAGATGGCGAAAATCTCATTAAAATCCGTTAAGTGTGTCTGGAGGAGATAGCGGACAAACATACACGATTAGCGACTTGTAAAATAATATATATATATGATATACAATGTAATGATAACAATACCTTAGGGCTTTTTTCTCTCGGTCTACGGTTAGATAAAGTCGAAGTTTCAAAAATTGTTGACGTTCATTAAATATATGTTACATATTATCTATGATGAATAAAAGAATTTTGAATTTGAAAGAAAAAACTGCTTTATTTATATATTAATTTTATAATGATTATCGACGGTGGAAAGGCAAAATTACCTAAGCGACACTTTTGGCGAAATTGAGTTATATATGTTACGGCTAATACCCGAAGTGCGGCTACACCTAGTTTTAGCCGGTTAGAAACATCAATAGGTTAGGTTAGTTAGGTTACTTTTTTGATACCACCCAGAAAAAGGAGTCCCGCGTAGCGGGACTCCGTCGACTCATGACTGAAGCCAGTTTTTATATACATAGGATTAATTTTTTTTTTACAGTTTTCCATATTAAAACCACTTCTAACCGGCTAAAACTAGGTGTAGCCGCACTTCGGGTATTAGCCGTAACATATACATCAAACGATTCAGAAAAAAAACTGCATCGTTTAGTCTTACTCCCATGCTTCTGTGACGACTTTTGATGTCGCTTAGATATTTCAATTTTTGGTGTTTTTTTTGTGTTTTCGGCGACTAAACGACAACTTTTTGACCTTTTTATGAGAAATGTTACTTAGACAACTTTTCAAAATAAGAATTTGTACTTAGAAAATTTCACTTGATTTTTATTTTTAGTACTTTGGCGTTTAGTAAATTTTATCCGGAGACAAAAAAATAAAAAAACGCACTAAGATATTTTTACCGAACCGTGAGTAATTGCAATTTGGCGCTTAGTCAATAACTACCAATTCTCACTCAATGGAAAAAATGTCGTTTAGTATTTTTTCCTACAAGAAATTCAATATGGTAGTATGTCGCTTGGTAAACATGATCTTAACATGATAATTCATGATATTAACTCATCATGTTAGAATATTTAATGTTTAGAGTCTGATTACGATAAAGCGAGTTTCTTTGTGTTCCTGAACTGTGTTCTTATTGTTCTTTTTATAACATTTTATAAAGAGAAAAACATTAAAATTATGATATATTTCTTTAATTTAATAAAACATTTGTTATTGCCTTTTTTATAATATTATATCGTTTAATTTATTCAAAACAATGTGATTATTGCTTAAAATAAGAGACGTAGAAGTATTTTATCCAAGAGCCAACAGTTTATTTGAATGCATTTAAGTAATTTTAGCCAGAAACATAATTTCATTGAATTTTGGTTGATGACTATTTTCCAGACTGAAAAATTACAATCAAATATATTTAAGACTTTTAACTCGGTAATTACAGAGAATTAGCTCCAACTATTGAAAGAAGATAATAAAACGTATTAATAGCATAATTTTTTTTTGGAATGAAGTAAATCGAATAAATAGTTATTTTTTTATCCTTGATTTTCCGAAATTACAAACTTCTTTTTGCTCTCCTGTAAAATTACCTCTATGTCGCTTAAGAAATATTGCCTTTCCACCATCGTTATGATTACCTAAGCGTAGATGACTCATACAATAACATTCCAATTGTAAGGGAAAACTAACTTCAATTTTCTAAACAAGTTTTTTATCAATTTCAGCTACAATTACTCACGTGATGATGAAGAAATTTACAAAGAATTTTCAGAAATTGCCAATGAATTAATACCGCAATTAATGAAAGCTGAAAGTTCTGGGCATTCTGCTAGATCTATACTAAAAGATCCTGAGTGTTTTGCGTCTCTACTCAGGTACTGTACATAAAAAAAGATGACTTACTTACTTACTTTTTAATGCTTTCAACTAACTTTTTACTGTATTTTTATAGATTTTATGACGGGATTTGTAAGTGGGAGGAAGGTAGCCAGACTCCAATATTACATATTGGTTGGGCTAAACCATTGGTCAGCACTATATCCAAATTCGACGCAGAAGTTCGTGCTCAAGTCAATATAATTTGCAGCCCGGATACAGATGGTGAAGCTGATGAAAAGAAGTCTGACGAAAATAATGACAGCAAAAACGATAAGGACAAGTGGAACAACAACTCTGACGGCACAGAGTTGACCGTTCGGGAGCAGTTAACGGCAGCTGTGAATAGTCGGCCCACGGTTACACTGTACAGCCATAAGATGGCTGCTCTCAAGCCGCTACTCTTAGCTGAGCGGCTAAACACGCATGCTTTACAGCTGCAACTTACAGCACAGAGTCAGCTTCAGAGGCCGCATGCGCCAACAAAAAGGCGCGAAGTTGACGAACATAATGTTGCTTTAGCCACGGGACGAGCCAAAAGAGCAAGACGGGAGCGCTAAACAAGTAAGTAAGTAAGAAGTACAACTAAGTTTTATTAAGTAAAGATCTGTTTAATAATAAAACGCTTTTTGGTAGACTAGTGTCATAACAAGAATAAAGTATTTTTTTATTTATACATTTTAGTATTAGAGTTGTATTATATATAAGTTTGTTGCGTTGTATATATCATACATATTCTTGTATTTGAGGCATACATTTAGCCTACCTTTTGCATGTATTGTGATTCTTTTAAAAGTTTATTAATTTTGAACGCAAGATGGTGCGTTGAGGATTGTTTTGTCACTAATTGTTACTAATATTATTTCCCTAACATACCATATAACTTTTTTAATGTACGTTTCTAACGTATTATGTTTACCTTTTTAATATTTTTGTCTAAAAAGAGGCTACTAAATGTCAAAAAAGGAATTGGGGCACAAGATAAATAAACGTCGAAGTGTTCCTAATAAATCAACTTCAAATTAAAATAATGCAAAAAGATAACACGAAAAAGAAAAAAACAGAAGATAGCTCTATAATGTTTATTCTGTGCAACATATTTTTTTTTAAACATTTTTTTAGATATAACAATTGCACAACGCTTATTTAATGTAAACTTTTATTAATTGTATATTGGATTGAAAAAGTCTTAGACGTTATAGCAACGTATGTTGTGCTAAAGCATGTTATTCATTAAATTGAATAAAAAATTCAACCTATCCGCTCTTAAGCAGGCGCACAACTTAATTATTCTTTTTTATTTTTAAGTATAAAGCTAGGCTAAATGTTTTGCCATTGAGTGTATGAAAATTTACAAATATAATAGGGTTTCCTTTAAGGCTACTACTCTATGTCACAGCCATGGTTGTAGCAACTATGATTTATTATTTTTATTACATTATAGGGAAACATTCAATAACGACTACTTACAAGAAATTTAAATTGTGTGGTGGCTATAATATAAGCTATAATAATATAAGTTAAGGGCCACACAAATCGTGTCTTTCTGGAGATTTAAAATGTTATTTAAGTTACGGCTAATACCCGAAGTGCGGCTACACCTAGTTTTAGCCGGTTAGTAGTCTTTTTAATATGGGGAATGTAACAAAAAAATATATATACCCATATATATAAAAACTGGCTTCAATCATGAGTCGACGACTCCTTTTTCTGGGTGGTATCAAAGAAGTAACCTAACTAACCTAACATATTGATGTTTCTAACCGGCTAGAACTAGGTGCAGCTGCGCTTCGGGTGTTAGCCGTAACATGTATATTTGTTGTAAGAGGAGGAATAATATAAATGTGTCTACTTTCTTCCTGTTAATGTATTTATCTTGATGGTGACCTAAAATCGCATTTGTTGACTAAGCTGTGATACGATTGGCCATCAAGACTCGAATAGAAGAGAAGAGAGTGAGTATGTGTAACTATTTCTTATATGCCCCGCGGCAAGGCTCCTTCCGCGATCGTTTGTATACCAGTCAGAAAGTGTTATAAGAAAATTAGAAAATTGCCTCTGATTTATCCATAGGTATCCATTGTATAGTAATTTGTCTCTGTCCAATAGTGAAAGTTTATTAATCTAAAAACATTTGTGTAAGTACTTATCCGAGCTTATTGGGACAGATATAAGTGAGCGTAGATATTTATTTTAGTGAACCTAAAATATCTTTAGGAGAAGGCACAACTTTAATAGATTTTTCTCAGGATTAATAAATGTTAAGTGACCAATGGTACGTAAAATACTCTTATCATACTAATATTATAAATGTCAAAGTTTGTTTGTTTGAACAAAAAGTAATCCAAATGGGCTTTTAAATTAATTATGAATCTGGCATCACACCCCTCTTTTTAGGCCTACTAGTAAGAAATTGTTTCGATATAAAACCAACGACATTTGTGCCCTGCGGTTTCTCCCGCGTAAAATAGAGAATAAAAATATCTATTGATATTTCACTGTATATGCAATGTAAATGTTTTTTGGTTTTTGCAACGTTTGTGATTAAATGTAATGAAAATTTATGTATCAACAATTCAAGTAGTAACTTCTATTGATTGGGTTAATATTGCCATTTTTTAAGCATTTATAAGAAGCTAATAGATCTTGCTTACCTTTAAAAGTTCCGCCAGCATATAAAAATAAATTAAACATAATCAGTTTAAGTAGCTGAGTGTAAATAAGTGTTGAGCCAAGTGGATTACTCTTATATCGACTCACACACCGTTGAAATTGTTGGTACAAAAAAAAGTCAAAAATTATAAATTAATAAAAACAAACTATTGGATAGAAACTAATTTGCTTTTGAAACAAGGGGAGGCTACCCCATCGTAAAAACATACATTAAAGACAATTTTAAAAACTATTGTACAAATAACAGAAGACTGTAAATGTTGATCTTAACACCATAATAGGTCATACAAGTAGGTTCGGTCGCCAGCATTAATAATTATTTTTAGCATATTTTGTTAATAAGCCAATAAATTAATAAAGCCTTTGATAAAATGGCGCCGTTCAACTAGAGGCCTACATGATATTCAGCCGTTGGGTCTAAGCGATTTAATACAACATTTTATTAACAACTTTTTCATGAAATGTGCCAAAAATTCTTGAATTATTGGTAATTATGAGATTTAATAGGGTTAATTAAAAAATATATAGACATTATTACATTAAATTGGCTAAAAACTTTGTTTTTAAAAACGAGCACATCTACATATTATTTCGTCGCTGATTTACAGATAGTTACAACTTTGTAATCCCTAGCAACTGAAATTAGGCTGACTGACCACTGCTTGAAAATCAGTTTTAGTTGGTTCTTACCATGAAGATGAAACGTAATAGATACAAATCGTTTGTCTAGCAGAGTTATTAATACCTGAATATCATTCTGTCCACATAAGTTGTGCTTAAATGTTGCTTTAGTTAGGTTCCCACGGTATGCATAAAATATACCTATTAATGCTTGCGACTGTACAACATAAAATGTGTTACAGACACAATGTAGAGTGCCTATCGTTAGATGTTAAATATCAAAATTGTTATAAAAATAAAGTTAATCTTAGTAAGTGATTTGATTTTACGTTACTAATTAGGTATGTACCTATGCACTTAGCATAATTATTATTGTCATTGTATAAAATGTCAAACAGCATATAAATGTGCTTATTTAAGTTGGTTACAAAATCGTAAATGTTTATCAAAATAGAAATTGTAATAAATCTACACAAACTTCTGACTGGGCCTTTGTTTATTAAACGATATATGCTTCTTGTGGTAAAAATATTTTCTTGCCTGTGGCCTGGAGCCTAGATTGAAAATATTTTGTATGAGTAAGTAGTACTCCAAAATTAATTGGTTACGTACAACTGATGCCATTGTCAAAATCCTTACTCTACTCTACCTTGGCAACTCACTAGGGACATGAAAAATACCAATTCGATATCGGGATGTGGGTAGTTAAAAAATTAATGGTATTAATTAATTTATTTAAAATGACGATTGTTATTTTATTTTTTGTTGACTTGATAATATCGAAATTTGGATAAGGCACCAATGCAAAGATAATCTCATGCGTAGCTCTAGCTCAGTTAACTTACGTGTCAATGGCATCACTTGAACTTAAATGTTAGACGTTTTTATAACTGTGTGATAAATAGGATAGCTACACAAAAGTTTAATACTTATGTGATGATTTTAGGATAACTTTGTGATTTTGTTTGCATTTAAACACGTTTAAGATAATCCTACGAACGTTCCGTTGAAATTTTCATGGGTATTGTCATTATTTGTCATAGATAAATGATAAGGTTCGTATAATATAATTAAATAAGAATAATGCCTAGACGCTGCGTCTCGATAATTTATAATATGTAAGTGATTTAGTTGGTAGTTATTAGTAGCATTAGTTTTATAGAGGAATCTTGTTATATTTTTTTAATCAATTAAATATTTTAAAACTTTTAAAAATTGTTAATCCTTTTAAAATATGTAGTTGGTTACTTATATAGATTGTCTAATAAATAGTTTATAACTCTGTGAAACAGCACAACTTATGTTAGTAAAGTTGTCTAAAAAAAGATTTTTTGTTAAAACCAATTATTTTTATTTATTCTAAAATAAATTTAAGAATGTGTTTCTTGTTTAAAATAATAGTATTTTAGGTGATTTTTGAACTCACAATATGAATGTTTACTGGCTATTTACTATTTATGACGTATGATGTTCATTGTATTGATAGTTAGAAGAGTTATTTATAAAACAAGTATTACATTGATAACGCTGTTTATCTTGAGATAAATTCCCCTGTACCTATCTAAAAATAAAATATATTTATCAAAATTTGTTGTATTTGTTCTTTTATACTTAGATTGCATAGGTTGCAGTTTTTAAACATTTATAAATAATCTAGCTTATGCTTGCGGCTACGCAGGCGTTAAATTCTGTGTAAGCCCCTTTCCCTATACATACTATGTTATTATATACCTTCATCTTCAATCACTCTATCTATTAAAAAATCCGTTGCGTAGTTTTAAAGATTTATTTAAGCATACCTAGGGACAGAGCAAGCGACTTTGTTTTATACTATGTAATGATAAGTTGGTAGTAGTAGGGGAGCCCACGATGCTAAATCTGGATTTACTCGAGCGTGGAAGATACCTATTGGGTTGCAAAACTTTTCCAAATTCAAATTAGGAAAATGTATATGTTTCATTTGTTTTTCGTACTGACAAGATGAGTGAATCTAATGAAGAAATTCGATACATTTTAAAATTTTACTACAAAAAAGGTAAAAAAGCAATGCAAGCCGCGAAAAAAAATTACGATGTTTATGAAATAGAGCATGTGAGATTTTCAAGGGGATATTTAGTAGACCTAAAACAACGCTCTTATACAATAATCTGGCGGGATTTACCTTATCTGACAATAAAATTGAACTGAATTATATGAAATTATTTAATAAATCGGGCGGCCACTTACAAGGCTCATATTTGGTGGAAGTGCTTACAACACGGGTACAAGGTTGAGTAAATCCAGAAATCCCCTCTTGGGCTCCCCTACTATAGGTAGGTACTGCAAGTCCAAAAATCTTCGGCTTACAAAAAAAAAGAAAATAACCTTGGGCTAAAAAAAGCAGATAAATAAATAATTTATTGCACACAAACTTATATAGAAAAACATTAGCAATGATACATGGAATTAAAACAAAAGTTGGTATGTTCTAGTTATCGTGTTCTTTGTGAGAGGCTTCAATAATAAGTGCAATCAAATAATAAATAGGTAATATTAAAACTATTTTCAATAGGCTTACGATCTAAGACGCGATAATTATTTATTGTGTTGCAAGAAGGCAGTTAAGTACAATATTTATATAACACTTGAGCACCTATTTAAATTCAAGTGCACTTGTATTGTGACTTCACTTTAAATTGATTACAGAAATATCTTACATCGATTATTGGTCGTTATTTTAAAATGGATAGGTTTTGTAATTTGCTTAGATTAGGAGAGTAGGTAAGCACCTAATCTTGTTATTTTTATTTTTCAGACTCCAGGCACAAAGTTTTGGTCAAGAAGCACAGGATGTCAGTTTCCTCTTTAATCTGAAATAAGAACAATTATTTGGCTATTGTAAAATAATGTCATTTTGTAACTTAATAGCACTTATAAAATGTAGCAAGTTTCGTCTTGAGTAAATTATTTTAATGCTGCCTGCAATTAAATGGGAAATACGAAATCATGTTTTTATATAATTTCCAACTAAGTACTTACATCAGAAGTCCAACAAGGTACCTATTTGCTTTGTCATCAGCTCGGACTGACAAAATTAAATTTGTGGGTCAAAAATTCAATGTCTACTTACAATTTTGGCGATAGGTTTCCCGTCGCCGTGGCCCGACTTGGTGTCGAGGCTGGCGAGCGCGGGGCGGCGGCCGGAGCCCCGCGCGTGCTGCAGCGCCGCCGCGAACTTCAGCGAGTGCAGCGGCACCACGCGGCCGTCGTGCGCCGCCGACAGCACCAGCACCGCGGGGAGCTCCGCGCCGGCTGCAGGGACAAGCGTTTATACCAAGATCTATAAGGTAAGCAGTCCCCCCGGGTACTCCGAGCCGTCTGCACACACGTTTATAGCAAGAGCTAAAGGTAGATACCGTATAAACACTGGGTCAATTAAAATTGTATCTTGTTTACGTCACTTATAACGTGTTATGACCTGCGATGTTTCAAGGAAGGAGCGTTCCACTTTATAAAAGGCCAAACAAGCACCCGGAACACCAATATATTTCTGTGTGTACGTATATAGGCGGGGTAATCATCACGTGACCCGCTTGCTTTTCTCTTTCATATATTTTTATTATACCTTTGCCTGGCGTGGGTATGTTGTGCAGCGGTGAATATTTGTAGAGGTAGTGAAACTGTTCCTCGTTGTCTGAGGAGCCGTAGTCGGAGACCCACGCGTGGCCGATAGTGAACTTTTGGAATCGAAGCATGTCAAGTACTCTGCAACAAAAAAATAGTAAACAACACGATGTAGCGGCCTTTACGCAATTGTTTAAAACTCAGTCTTAAAACAAAATCAGCAAAACTTAATTGACGTAAAAGTTTGAATATCCCTAAGCGTACACACCCAACTTGTACAATAGCCGCTCCATACAGCTGTGGTTGTTGGTTCGCACAAGCGGCCACCAGCAGGCCGCCGTTGGAGGCTCCCTGGATGGCCAGCAGCGCGGGCCGCGTGTACCCGGCGGACACGAGGTAGGCGGCGGCCGCGTGGAAGTCGTCGAACACGTTCTGCTTGTGGAGGCCGCGCCCGGCGTTGTGCCAGCGGTCGCCGTACTCGCTGGCAGAGCAAAACGCACCAACGTCAATGTCACATCTGTCGCTTGTCGTGACCGTTTTGGGTACAGTCTATGAAGCTGATTATGCATTTACGCATGCAGCGTTTTCAAAGTTTCTAAACTATAACCGATATTTTGATTGTGTTTATTAAACATAAACTATAATCGATTTTAAAAACCTACATGCTCTTAGACAACATACAAAGTTTGACTTATCTATTTATACTGAGGATGCTCCGTGTTGGAGCGAAACGCGTCGAGACGAGTATTTCTTTTTCTGGTGGTGGTAACTATTGCATGGTGTGCTTGCGCATGAACAGTGGGCGGGCGGGCGGTGCATTAGTGGACTGCCAGTAGAGGAATTATAGCGGACTTGCACAGTAATTACTAAAAAGTCATCTAAATGGATTTCCGCAAAGTAACGCCTGATTCCATCAATTTTATGAGCTATTTACTTCCTCTTATTAAATTGTATTTTGGTTCAAGTTTTAGAATTTGTTCGATCTTTAAGATTTTCCCAAGAAAATCCCCGATTTTGACATTAAAAGTCCAATATTTTTTAGTGAACCAAAATGTAATTTAATAAGGTGAAGTAAATAGCTAATAGCCTCACCAATCCACCATTTTCATTTGGCTACTCACCCACCAAACACCCTGTTTATTTAAACTGTTAAACACAATCTCATTAAGTTTAAAAACATTTAGTAATGACTACACTTTTACAAACAGAAACCGACAAATGCGTTCACACTAACCTTCTGAAAGGAACTGTAATTAAATCTTACATACCCGCCTCCCCGAATGTTGGGTACGGCCAAAATTCCCTTGAAATATTGCAAGAACGCGAGGTAGAGCTCACTGAAGCTCGGCTGGTTGCTCAAATTGAAGCCGCCATAGCCCGTCATGAACGTCGGGTTACTGCCGTCTAGAACTACGTCCTAATTACCAGGGAAATAAAGTCGATTTAAATAGACATACTATTCACTGAGGTAATCGCCTATTCTACTAACAACAACACCAAATAAAGAAGCTAAAAAAAGTTTACTCCGAAATTACTTCAAGAGAAAGGCGAGGAGGTCTCGATCACGGCGTTCTTTAGGTGAAAGGTGACATTTTTGTGAAGGGCTTCACCCGATAGAGACAACCGAATACAACAGCAATTGATTGTAGTTAGGATCTCAAATCATTTTTAATCAAACGTTGTTACTCTTATATCGTGGATGTTAATATTATATATACTGTATTTTGTCATAATTGGTGACTCACTTTTCTGGCTACAATAAACATTGGTACTTTGGTACCATCCTTGCTGTAGTAGAACACCTGCTTGGCTTCGTAATCATTGGCGTTAAAACCCTTAACCTTGATTTCACGAAAGACCTGTTAATAAAAATGATATTATTTCAATCAACTTAGATCTATTTACTGGGGTTTCTGCGGTAGTTTTAAAAATCTTACCGTAGGTTTGTATGGGCTACCGCCAAATTTGGACTTATTAGAGAAGTCTACGTGGTATATGATTCCTGGAGTGAGGTACGACAAGAAGTGGAAGAATATTTCAGACTGTTCTTTCTTTCCCGTGAATTCCGCTACTGAACCCACACCAAGAGGGAAGATTTGAAGAAGACTGCCTGAGTGCAAGTTGTGAAGTTGGAGAACACTCTGAAAATTTACAAGGAATATAACCTACGATTCTACAGTAGCGGAGCAGAACAAGATTAACAACTAACTTCGCAACTAACTTCGCAATTAACAAACTAAAGTGGCTGATTTTTTGACTATCTACAGGAGATTCTAAGTTAAGTTAAGCGAGGCATAAATAAGTAAAATAACAAAGCGTTATGGAAATTTCTCTGGACAATAAATGTGAGTGAAAAAGGTAGAAGATAGTATTCAACGGTATTCAAGCTTTCAAGAGTGTAGGTACCAATGTCTTACCTTCACGTCTCTAATATAATGAAGAACTAGTTTATTCTGATCGACTGCCTGCGCCCAGTCTAACACGTCTTCAGAATTTTCCTGTAAGAAAAAACAAAAATATAAAAATAGGCATAATAACAAAGACTTACTAAAGTATCATAAATAACAAAAAATAACTAAGTTATTCATTAGTCATTTAAATAAATATAATAATAAACATACCGGTACGAGGGTTTCCCAGTGGTCTTCGGCGTAATTGTTTAGATCTATGACGATAAGGCGGTAGTTTGGGGCACCTTTGTTGGTTCTAAATATAAACCTGAAGCCCTCGTTTGCTACGAACTGAAACATCAGCAAACTATACATATTTTTTTTAAAGTTCAATGCAAAGAGTAGGTATATTGTGTTTATTTTTAAAGAAGTCTTCATGTCTTATATAGAAGTGCACATAAAGCATAAAACGGCTTTATGTAAAATTCTGACGGTTTTATTCGATTAAATAGAACACAGAATCCATCATTTATAAAATAAAAGGGTTACAAAAAGTAAAATAATATCGTACCTGATAAGTAGCCTCGAATTTGTTTACAATCCGTGTCAGTGGTATTTTTCCAGTGATATTAGGATGTTGGCTGAGGTCCGCGAACAAAATGAGGTTGTCTTTGATGTCTTGTTCTGGCAAAACCATGAGGTACTTCCCGCAGTCTGATAAAGCACCTTCTCTGTATTATAAAGGTACCGGTTGATGTGATAGCAATCCAGAGTAAAGGCGTTGTTTTTTTGCGCGCCGTGGAACCGCATACAAATGAACCAAAACGTGATTTTAAATAGTATGTAAATCTATAAGCATTGCCACTGCGTAAAACTTATAAATAAAAAAATGGGTTATGAATGTGGCCGCCAATGTGTCTAGAATAACAAAAAACTTACATTGACCATAACGGTTCCTCCGGGAACTCAACCACGAGAATATCCTCCGACTGAGGAGTATCTAGTCTGTGGTAGAACAACTTCTGGTCTCGATTTATTTCAGTGTCAGAGCCATCCGCCTTGCTTTGTTGGTCCGGGTAACTCTGGAGAATTTTTATATTTAATAATTTACGATAAAACAAACAGAAGGAGTATGTGTTTCTTAAATGACCTTTATGTCTGAAGATATTAATTTTCTTAGCAACATGCTGAGGCATCCATGCGTAACGTTGACATTATAAAGTTGTGAACCACGTCGTATGGCGTCAATGCTAACCGATTACGAAAATTGAGGAAGTTATATGATGGTCCGTCTTTTTTATACTTTTTAACTACACCACACATACCTAGTTGGCACAGTAGGCGTGCGATTTTACCTAGACACTTCACGTTATATAAAATTGATCGACTTACGACCACTGACTTATCTAAGATTGTCATACCGATCCAAATTTTCTCAAAACTGTTTCAAAAACCAATCTACAGATTGTGGAACCAATCCAAAGACGCAATCGATCCATGGGAGGCAAGCGATCTTTTTTCTGGCATATTTGGTGCCAACCGCCATCCCGATAACCGATCTATAGATTTTGACACATCCATTGAACACCATTTGAATCTATTTTTGCCATCCCCGGAATAGGGTACAGTTCGATCTTTTGTTTGAGTGACTTTATGTCAGTCCATGTAAGTATGTTATTTAAGTATAATAAACTATTTTTAGACAAATGAATAGTTAAAACTTTGGCATAACGTTTTAAATATTGATAAAACTAACATTTTATTAACAACTTCGCCTACGCTTCGCAATGGTGTAAGTTTGTCCCCTTGCTCACGAAACGTTGATTTTTAACCAACAAAATTTTTTTTTTCCAATTTTTCTTTTTACAAATTTAAATTATAAAGTTACCTAAAGGATGGTGAAAACCGTATTGAAATCCCTCAACTGGTTTAGGAGAAGTTAGCAGCCAAACATACAAACAGACAGAATTAGCGACTTGGATTTATACTATGTAATGATGAAGAGATCGATCGACGATCTGTTACAGCGATTGTATATCATTGTTATTGGGACGCAGGTTGGAGACCGATCCGCAGAACGTGAGCGATCTCAGATCGTCCGAACTCTCGCATCAAGGATTCGATATTAGGCTCCGGCGTTACCCAACCAAGATCTTTTGATTTTTAGGTCGTATAAGTTATTAGCTGAAGAAAAAGGTAACTGAGCAATTCGTTTGAAATCGCTTACGCAAATAACATGTTTTTTTTGTCTGATTGGTTCTTGATTTGTACTTACTGTGTAAAAGAATCCTCTGTGGTCATGAGTCCACAATATTAAAAGGAATTTTACATTTTCTAAAACCTCAGCATAATTTTTACCTAAAACAAAGAAATAATGTAGGTATTTAACATCAAAGGTTATTGGAAAAAATTGTAGGAAACGCTTGGTTTGTATATACTAACCTGTAGCAACATCTTTGATATGTATGGAAGTCCAATCTGAGCCATTTTCTGATAGTCCGTATGCGAAAGTGTTGCCATCTTCCGAAAATCTACTGTTATCGGCATCTAGAGCAACAGTACCGTCTTCGGATAGTGTGTTTGGATCCAAGAATACTTGAGGTTCACTTGTGAGGCTGTCTTGCACGTATAGTACGCTGTAAATACAGTATGATTATCATAATGACATTAATTGACAAGTGAGCAGTTTTACAAGCAATTTTAATAGTTGTTTTTAATCAGAATTAGTATGACATACTCTTGATCCTGCAGTCCATCATTCTTGTAGAAGAAGTATCTATTCCCTCGTCTAAACGGACAGGAATACTTTTCATAGTCATAGAGCTTAGTTAGCTTTGAGTTTATATCTTTTTTCAATGTGCAAGAGTCTAAGTATGGTCTGGAAATGTTATTCTGTGCTTCAATAAACGCCCTTGTTTCTGAGGAGTCAGGATCTTCGAGCCATCGGTAGGGGTCTGCTACCTATAAAAAGATACCTTTAATGGTCATACTGACTTAATCTTCATACGTAAAAAATACTTTAAAACAAAGTAAAAAATACATATTTCTATAAATGACCGGTAAAGCTGTAAAGGCCGTCAAAGAGGTAAAAAACAACCAAAGTCAATGAGTTTGTGTATTACCTAACGGCAGGCACTTCGTTTCGTCATCACTAAATAGTATAAAACAAAGTCTTGTTCTCTGTTTTTATATATATAATATAGATAGCAAACGAGCATGCGGGTCACCTGATGGTAAGTGATCACCGCCGCCCATGACGACCCTCAACACTGTGGGTGTTGTGGGTGTGTTGCTGACCTTTGAGAAAATTGGGCACCGGATACCGCACTCACCGAACGAAACGCAGGAACATCGTCCCTACTTCACGTCGAGTCATCATTTCACCGGTCGAGTCAGCCCAGCAATCGCTGCAGACAGAGCCTACAGCTAGACTCTACCACTCTCAAAATATAGGTATGTTTAAATCTTTAAAAAAGTCTCTATATATGCTTAAATCTTTAAAAATACGCAACGAATTTGATGCGTTTTTTTGTGAGAGTCAGAATGGCGGGTGTACCGTAACAGATTTGAACGAGTCATATGTCAAACTTTAGTACCTGGGATGTACTATTTGGTACCTATCAAAGAAATTGGCGTACCTCTTTAAGAGCAGAGATATAACCAAAAGCGAGTACACCCGCCACATTGACTGTCAGAATGGCGGGTGTATCTCCAGTTCTCGGTTATAGACATGTTGGTGACTTATTTTAAGTATACCAAATTTTAGTACCTTTGGTGTACCTTACATAAAAGAGCACCACATCTCAAAATATAGCTTGATTCCAAAGGAATCCAAGATCTTGGTTTTAGATACATTGTAGCGACATAGATGGCGCTTATCGTCGTAAACATTCTTCCCGGCGGTCCGCATTTACACATATGACACCTAAGTACAGGGCCTCAAATCTGATATTTTAAGTAAGAGGACCTTTTTATTCTCTATAATGAAGTGCTTGTCGATGAAATATAAGCGAATATCATTAAAATTTGGATTTTTTAGTAGTTTTGCGGCAAAATTTTGTTTTTCGGCATAAATTAACTTTTATTTCAACTGTAAGAACGACTTAATTTAACTTCATTTAACACCTATTCCAAGTATTTTGGAATAGGTGATGTCAACCTCGAATATAGACATTAGACATAAACACCAAAAAATCGCTTGTCCAATTTATTTTCGCCAGGTTATTGATTTCGCAAAAATCTCGCCAGGGTCATAATTTTTCGCCAAAATGGCGAAAAAAGTTGAGAGGTGTCAAGGGACACCCGGATGGAACGAAATACTTTAGTAAACACAACTTCTAGGTAGGTAAATATCGCATAACTAGACTACTACATGTACACCTACTCAATGCGTAGCCACCGCCGATACCTAGAAATCGCATAGACAACATTTCTACCTACCTTCTTGATAACGGTTAGGTAATTATAGATGGGTAGGTAAATATCGCATTACTAGACTCCTACAATTACAGCTACTGAATGCGTAGCTATCACTGAAACCTACCTAGGAATCGCATCGACAACAATGATTATTCTACTTACCTTCTTGATAACAGTTAGGTATACCTAGTTACCTTACATATAAATCACATACCACAAACATTTTCTTAACTTTGAATCATAATCTACCAATGCGAGGTACGTAGGTAGGTACTATGTTAAGAACTTACCTACGTACTTATGAAAAAAATATGAAACTTTCTCTTTGAGATTTATAGGTATAGACGCATACACGTCATAGATACGCGGGACTTTGTAAACACAACAGAACCTCAATAGAACACGCACGGATTGATATTGTAATATTAAAATGTCATGTAGTTACATTATGAAAAGTTAAAATCTTGTTACATGTGCTAGGTCTATAGTATATACCTGATACATACTTACGTAGTTTGCTCGTAATTGCATGGCGCCTATTTTTTATGCATGGCGTAAGTGCCTACCAATTAAATATGTCAGTAAATATGTAGGTACATACCTCAACACCTCATTCATGAGTTTGGGACGACCTTTTTCTGGAAGTACTTAATTTAGATTGGGATTTCTTTCTTTCTTTCTTTTTTTATTAAGCTATATTGCTCTGAGCGCGAGGACCGAATGTAAAAATTCCGTAACGAAAAAACCTAACACCCCCCACTCCAACCGGCACAGCGGTGCAGCAAAGTCGTGTATCGTCGGTTTAGTTCGGCAGACTTCGGCACGGTGTTTGGGTGCCTCAAATTCGCCCCATTATATTGAGTTTTTGTCTTAAAAGCAGTTTTTCGTCCCTCTTTTGGGGCCAAATTGGAAAGAAAGTGGGGCAAAAACGAAAATTTACATAGACCTCCTTTTGGAGTTGAGTAAGTTACTGGACCCCTCCCCCCACCATCTCAGGCTACCATCAGGAGTTTCTACCAGAGCTAGTTACTACTGGCTTCTCAGGGGATAACTCCTCAACGGAGCGTCGGAGGTGAATTCTGACTTCAGTTCTGACCCCCCCATAGCACCATATAACATCTCGACCAGGGACAACTCCTCGCCAGAGATCCTGCGATATCTTGGGACGGGTGTGTCGGAGACCAGCTTCGTCTTCGGTTCTGGCAACTCCTCACCACTCCCCTTCCACCTCGGGACTCAGCTACCACCAGAGCACCCCTCCTGGCTTCACAGGGGATAACTCCTAAACGGAGCGTCGGAGGTCAATTCTGACACCATTTTTGACTCCCTTTAAAAAACCCCGCACCAACCCAGGACCAACACCAGGGACAACTCTTCGATAAAGAACCTCTCATATCTCCAAAACGGTGAGTCGGAGACCAGATCTGACTTCGGTTCCGGTAGCTCCTTGGAGGTCCCCTTCCACCTCGGGACCCAGTTTCCACCAGATCACCCCGGTTCGCTCCGCAGGGGATGACTCCTCAACGGAGAGAGATAGAGACACGCGGATTGCGGGAAAGGATTAAGTGTCTTTCTCTGGACACAACCCACCTACTACGCCTTTCCCCAAGTGAAATGATCGATATTTTGACTTTTTAAGCTATTGCATAGCTTCTATCGCGGGCCTTGAGCGTGGAGACCGAATCCAGAAATTCCGTAACGAAAATAACCTAACACCCCCCACTCCGACCGGCACAGCGGTGATACTTTTTTGTTTTGCCATCCAAGAGAACTTTTAAAGACTTATAAAAATATTTTGAACAATATCAACTTCTCAGTTATTTAATAAAAAAAATTGTTTTCTTATCTGTCACCACGCTCAAAAAGTTGAATCAATATCAAAGAAAAAAAAACAAAGGAAAAAAATACTGAATAAATAAATAATTATTAGGTACATTAGTTGTTAAAAAAAAATGCTTGCAATAGCTTTACCGCAGCAGTCTCCGAGTTCCACACGTCTTTTTTTTGGGATTTTCTTTCTTGCCGCAAAACTATTAAAAATCCAAATTTTAATGATATTCGCTTATATTTCACTAGTGGCCGCTCGCGACTCCGTTCGCGTAGAAGTCGGTTTCCCGTAGGAATGCGCAGTTTCCCCGCGGTAAAAAGTTCCCTTAATTCTTTCATACATATATTCTAGAACCGTTTTGGCAGCGCACGCAACTCAAGGATGAATAATTTTCCCCGTTTTTTTCACATTTTCCATTATTTCTTCGCTCCTAATAGTTGCAGCGTGTTGATATATAGCCTTCGATTAATGGTCTATTCAACACAAAAATAATTTTTAAATTCGAACCAGTAGTTCCTGAGATTAGCGCGTTCAAACAAACAGACAAACAAACTCTTCAGCTTTATAATATTAGTATAGATCGGGAAGCACTTCATTATAGACAATAAAAAGGTACCCTTACTTAAAATTTCTGACTTGAGGCCCTGTATTTAGGCATCATATGTGTAAATGCGGACCGCCGGGAAGAATGTTTACGACGATAAGCGCCATCTATGTCGCTACAATGTATCTAAAACCAAGATCTTGGATTCCTTTGGAATCAAGCTATATTTTGAGATGTGGTGCTCTTTTATGTAAGGTACACCAAAGGTACTAAAATTTGGTATACTTAAAATAAGTCACCAACATGTCTATAACCGAGAACTGGAGATACACCCGCCATTCTGACAGTCAATGTGGCGGGTGTACTCGCTTTTGGTTATATCTCTGCTCTTAAAGAGGTACGCCAATTTCTTTGATAGGTACCAAATAGTACATCCCAGGTACTAAAGTTTGACATATGACTCGTTCAAATCTGTTACGGTACACCCGCCATTCTGACTCTCACGTTTTTTTTAATAGATAGAGTGCTTCAAGAGGAAGGTTTACATGTTCCATAATCACATAGCACAGGGAAAGGAGTTTTCGACTTTAGCGCGACTCCGAATTTAGCGCGTGCGAAGCCGCGCGGACAAAAGCTAGTTCTTATAATAAGAATATTTCTTTAACTTTCTTTATTTCTTTAATTTTCTACCCAATAAAAATATGAATTGAAAATTATTATACACGTAGATAAGTACTTAAATATTTTTGGAGAGAGTACCTACTTCAGTCCAGCTAGACTTTTTCCCTGCACTAAATATACCTGCCTACTTACGTAGCTAAGCCGTAAGCTAAGTAAGTTAATATTAGGTAAGTATTTCTTATTTCTTTTTGCCAAAACAGATCCGTTTTTTCAAATGTATATCTTATACCTAGAAAGTTTATTTAAATATACGGTACTTTGCAGGGTGTCTAATCTATTAACAGTTGAGCTTATTTGCATTAAAACATAAAATTAAGTTTGCAAACGTACATGGTAAATACAACATTATCCCGCGAAAAGAAACTAAATGGAGTTGAAATCAAGATACAGTAGGTTATCGTAGGTTATACTGGAAAAGTACCTATAGCAAATTAATATTATTTGTTCTGAAATCAATGCAGTAGGTACATTCTTCTTAACCTACTTGAAAAGCTAGTCAGATAATTGCATGTATATTTTTAAAAACTACATAAAAAACGTCTTTGTTTTGAATGAGGAAAACGGGGACTACAAAGTTAAGACTTTTTGTGAGCAAAATCCGCTGTGAGATTTACATTTCTGGTTCAATTACCTCATTACGCAAGTAGAAAACAAGTTTGGATATAGTTAGGTATTTTAATTTTATTTAGACATGGTTCAAAATGTTAATATTACTTAAATAAGGTGGCAAAGTGCAGAACTCGCAGACCGCGGTAGTAAAAAATATAGGCATGTCAGACATCAATAATGGGTTTCTATTTTTTTTTCGATTTGGTGTTCTTATAAAAACAATGTTTTCACATCATCAGGGAATTATTTCATACTAAATTCAACTAAATTTGTTCACGCGGTCGCGAGAAAAAGAAGTTTTATCAAGTTTACTAATAATACCGATTTTTAATTTTTAAATATAGAGAATTGAAAAATATTTTCATGAATATAAAACAAACCTTGACTCCAAAGTACTCATCGACAACGGTGTCATCTCTTCTCGCCGTCGGGTACTCGAGAGGCTTCTGCTTCTCACAAGCGGAGTCTGCGGACTGCAACAACGCACACAGCAATAACAGACTAGCGACAACACAAGCAGCCGCCATTGTCAACAAAAAGCACGCTACTGGCTAAGCGCAACCTAACGATACATGGAAGATTGCCTGTGATACCAAAGATTTATATCAGCGAAGTTTATCTGAACAGACTAAATTCGATCCAATCCTAATTCAAAAAGTTATTACGTGCTCGTATCAGAATTTTTTACCTATACAAGGGCGGACCCAGCTTTGGCTTCTTGGGGTCACATAGTAGGTATTGGTCAGTCACAATACTTACATTACGTTCAACAATTTTAAGCAGTGGTCCATGTAGGACCTGGAGTATAAATCCAGGTCGCTTATTCTGCCTGTTTGTATGTTTGTCCGCTATCTTGTAACTACGTAACGGATTTTAATGCGGGTTACGCTATTTTTTTTATTTTTTCATTTGAATTTTTACATAAGGAACAAAACAAGTTTTTTTTAAGTTAGCCTTTCAATGTTTGATGAACAAGTCTGTCAAAATTACACCACTGCGACGCGTGGGCGGGTCACTAGTTTTTAAATAAAGGAAAATATGTTTGATATTTAATTAACATTATAGAATTAAAATAAGTTTTATACAGTAAGTGAGTAGATACATAAAAATACGTACCTTCAAGTCAAAAAATAAAGTCTAAGTTTAATCTGCGTTGATAATTACTTGATATTTAAGCATCTCTTAATTATTATCATAGAAAATAGGTAAGTAAGTAGTAAACTTTATCATTTCAAACCCCGCTTTCAATAGACATTATAAACACAGAAGGTATTGCAATTCCTTCAAAATTAACTTGCGGGTTTAATTAGGCAAATACATAGTAAAGTAAGTACCTATAAAACAAAAAAGTTCAAAATTTTGTAGACAAGATATTTTCCTCATTTAGGTTTTACACCCTGGTAAAGCTTCACACTTGCCATTTAAAATTAGGTATAACAATAAAACAGTGTGCTTAAAATTATAATAGAAAAAATATTAAAAAGTAAAATTATACTCACAAATAACATTTCGTGCAGGTACTATAGCACTGGGCACGGAAGTCTGAAAACTTCGTAATATTCTAATGTGTTCCTCACAGGACTCTGTTACTGCGAGTGATCACACAGTAGTATTACGTGGTACCGAATGATGAACAATATAGAATGCTTTATTTATATACCTATATCCCTTATCTAAACAAGCAAAGCTAATTGAGTCACTGCTCCGCCCTATGACAATTTATCTAAGTACATACTTTTATATTGAGTTTCGGAGCCCTTACAATATAAAATTATCTTAAAGACATTAAATAATAACAAACAATAAATTGTATTCCGTCAGATCTATAAGACTATACTGTTTTTCTTGTTAAAGAGTGAATTATGGTATATGAGTAGTGTTTCGCTTTATGACTCAAAATTTCATCACTTTGCTCTTTTGAGATTGTTGAGCTTTGTCTTAGTACGGAGGTACCTAGGTACTACCTATACGATTTGCCTTTTAGGATTATCAATCGATTCAAAAAATACATTTTTCGAATCGTATATTTAATGGAACTTAATTATTATACAACATATTTAAATGTTGTGTTATTAAGGTTGCGCAATCTTACGTGTAAATCATGTGTAAACATACCTACTGTTAATACAAAAATATTTATTGGGCTCTAGATTAAACATCTCTTTAAATTAACATGAATTAATAGAAAATACAACAGGTAGCCGCCATTAGATTCAATACAAAATTCGCGTCCAAACGGCAGTGACGCCAACCAGTGATGTCCATCGAATGCTAGGGATGTCCAGTTACCGATTACTTTTGTTTTACCGCTAACAGTCGGCCTTCCTGACAAAATCCTTCGTCCTCGAAGGAAACATTCATTCAGTTGTAGATACTATACTGTAAAAATAAATTATATTCAGCCACTCAGTCAGGCAATAAGCCCCGTGGGCAATTATATCAGGCCCCGTAGGCAATTAATCAGGCCCCGTAGGCAATTACATCAGGCCCCGTAGGCAATAACATCAGGCCCCGTAGGCAATCACATCAAGCCCCGCAGGCAACTACATCAAGCCCCGCAGGCAATTACATCAAGCCCCGTAGGCAATCACACCAAGCCCCGTAGGCAACCACATCAAGCCCCGTAGGCATCCACATCAAGCCCCGTAGGCAATCACACCAAGCCCCGTAGGCAACCACATCAAGCCCCGTAGGCAACCACATCAAGCCCCGTAGGCAACCACATCAAGCCCCGTAGGCAATCACATCAAGCCCCGTAGGCAATTACATCAGGCCCCGTAGGCAATTACATCAGGCCCCGTAGGCAATTACATCAGGCCCCGTAGGCAATTACATCAGGCCCCGTAGGCAATTACATCAGAACTTCACTTCATCAACATTTTTTTTTTTTAACAATAAGCTTCAATAGGTATGTTCAATAAAAATTTAATACTTTTATTAAGAATGAAATATCAAACAGTAACTTACTTAAGAACCATCACTTTGTTAATCGGGTAGGTATCAACCAAGTCTATTACTTGTTCCAACACACAAATAACAAAATACATTTTATCACCCTTCTTTGTTTCTCAATGATTATTTCCATTTTATTTATCAAAAGTATACATACCTTTAACCATATTACTTTAATTTTTACTTCCATTCCTTATAAGTACACCAAATAAAATTTGTTTTGTTCCATGTTTGTTACAAGTTCTATCACACAAATAAAAACAATACTTTAAATCTCCCTTCTTTCATTTATAATTGTGATTCATCTTATTTATCATAAGTAATACAAACCTTTACCCATATTACTTTATAAATAACTTACATTCTTTACATCAAATTAAATTAGTTTTGTTTAACTGGTACCAACCAAACTCAAGTTCAAAATACTTTTTATGTCCCTTCTGTAATTTCAAATGGTTATTCCCTTTTATTTAACTTAAGTATACATACCATTATCCATTTAATTTTAATATTTGCTTTCATTCCTTCCATATTATTGGGTATCAAACAAGTTCTAACACATTCCTTTATCCTTTAGTGAACTAGCAAAGACTGATTATATGATGATGATACCTTTATCCATATTTATTTAACTATTTCATTCTGTTCCTTACCCATTATGTATTTTACCCATTTCCCATAGGAATATTATGTATATGTGCTGTCTTTACTTTTAGTTTCACAGTCAACTCTAAGATGCAGCATCAGGCACTTGACCTTAAGCCAAACACTTCGGAACCAATCAATATTGTTTTCAAAAACCTGTAACAACTGTGTTTTATCTGAAACAAAACTTAAGGTGTCTTACACTTCATCATGTTGGCTATTGTAGTAGGCGCTCATTTAATTGTCATTTAAAGAAAAGGAACATTCTCACCATAATCCAATTAGGTACTCAATATAGTTTGTTTCATTTCGTACATTCAACATAATAGCGAATCATGGATGCAGGCATGCAGTTATTACTTATTTGTGAATGTTTTAGCAGCTTTCCCAAACCAAAGCAAACCTTTCTCATTTTTATCATATAATACAACCAACACATAGGTAGAGCAAACATGCAAATTTGGAGCAAAACTGAAATTCACAAAAATACACACAGACCGTATTAAAATACACAGTGCCACACCACGTTAGTTACAGCACCTATTCATTTTTCATCGAAATTATAAAACTTCTCAATTTACAAAGAGTGACAAAACTTTTCCCATGACCTTGGGTTGTTATTTGAACTTTTACGAAAAACTTAGCACACGGGTTACACAATCCCCTTCTGAAGTGTTAAGACAAAAATATTTATTGGGCTCTAGATTAAACATCTCTTTAAATTAACATGAATTAATAGAAAATACAACAGGTAGCCGCCATTAGATTCAATACAAAATCCGCGTCCAAACGGCAGTGACGCCAACCAGTGATGTCCATCGAATGCTAGGGATGTCCAGTTACCGATTACTTTTGTTTTACCGCTAACACTACCTAGGTAGTGTTCACAAAAAATATTTATTGGGCTCTAGATTAAACATCTCTTTAAATTAACATGAATTAAGGGGGGTTAGGCGGTCAGCGAAAATTCAGATTTCGCTACGATTCTACGCCTTAGGCGGGGGGGTCGGGGAACGCGGTTCCTATAGAATCAACGGCCTCGAAATTAAGTGGCGTAAGCGCCAAACACATTAATTATCAAAATGTTAATAAAATGTTCAATTTTTCAGAAATCTAAAACAGTCACGAAATAGAAAAGGTAAAAGTCTATCAGTTTGCGATTTTATAAGACTTATTATTGTAAAACACCGTCTTAATGTGCATTTATATGAAAATTTAGGGGTGACTTCAGGATTTTTTTCTATCGAGCAAAATTATTCCAATCGTGTTTTTAAAACAGTCCTCCCATCACATTTACGTTCTTTATTATATATTTGAAATATCAGTGCGAAATATCGTATATTTTGTAAGTAACAGCTAATAGAAAACGGCTAATTCTGCCGTTTTCAGTTACTAAGGGCCCTTAATAGAAAATACAACAGGTAGCCGCCATTAGATTCAAAACAAAATCCGCTTCCAAACCAAACGGCAGTGACGCCAACCAGTGATGTCCATCGAATGCTAGGGATGTCCAGTTACCGATTACTTTTGTTTTACCGCTAACAGTAGGTACATATTCGATTACCTATCTCTTTCCTTGTAAAAGCAATCAGTAGGTTCATAGATTTAAATCTATGAGTAGGTTAGTATTTTAGTACTTAGATAGATATATCATACTAGGGCGATAACTCCTCATATAGGTAGCGCAAATCGAAAGAAGCTCAAACTGAAAAAAAAAAAAAAACTAGTTACGTTAAAATACCGACTTCAAAACTAAAAAGTTAAAAATAATTAAGATTTATTTTAATTTTAATACTGCCTTTTATTTATACGTGCTATTTACTAATAGGTTTATAGTCGGTGCTATTACGCATCAAACAAAGAAAGAATTACGTGAATCAGAGCTATTACGAAAATGTTACGGGCTACGGGACGGATCTTGTAAGATTGGTTTGTGTTCTTAAATTTAAATTACCCGCCAATTTTTTTCTTTTCGCTCCGTAAGACTGTAACCGCTCATTTGAGTTATGAAAAAAGTCACTTGACAATACTTCAAAACTGTCTGTTCCCATCAAACGACCACTGTTTATTTATATTATAAAATGAAAAACGATTTATTCAAAGAACACACTTTTATTTAAAGTGTGCCCTAATAATATTTTGCACGATACTGAAGTTTGTTCGAGTTCTGTACCCAAAGAGTAAAGTAATATATACTGATATATACTGTCTGTACCGTTCAACTATGGGAGATGAAATGTTAGTGCCACAAACTGTTTGTTTCTATCTATGAATCTAGTGATTAGCTAATTAGATTGGATCCAGGGAAATAATAAGTTACTCCTTTTCCCCCTTGTTAATCTTAATAATTGTCTAAAGGTATAATGAAAACGGGATAGGCCCTTGCATGAGCAAGTTCTATTTTCACATTTAAAGTAAGGAAATAAGGATTTATCACTAACTTACGATGAGGGAAACCTACACGGTTTGATTATTTGTAATTCTAACCCGCACTGAGCCAGCCTAGTGGAACGCACTTTTAAACTACTGGACTGATTTGGGTTTGTCTAAGCATATGAGGATTAAACTTAACTTTACTTCAGATTAACCTATAGTTTATTATAAAGGGCAAAGAAAGATTTAATTCTTATAAAAAACTGGACTGATTTTAAATACACAAAGAAAAAATACATAGGTTAGGATAATTTCTGTAATATCTTTTTTTTTCTACCACAGATCCCATCCTACTCAGCTTTTAAACCCAGTCACTAACTATCCAGCTAGTGTTTAGGTACAGCATACTTTTAAAAAGGCGTGGTGGTGGAGATGCCTAGTATCAGCTGGGTAAATACTTTACTATAGAATATCATTTTTAAGCCTGTTTCAGGAAGCTTAAACTTAAAATCTGCACTGTGCTAAATATAGAGGAGGTCAAAATCAGAAACATGGGCCAGCAAACCGACAATGAGCCTCTTTCGAAATTGGGTATGAAATGCGTGAAGGTGTTATTTGCTTATTAAGATATTTTAGGTATATACTTTCAATATCAATTCACGTTTATATTTCACATAAACATTATTAATGCGGGAGTATCTTTTCTCTCCTATGATGCTGAACAGATTTTATAAAAACTTGTTAGGCATTTTAACTTAAGTTTTATGGGGTTTACAAGAAAAGTCTAGTCCTTTTTGGAATTTCCGTAGCACAAATTCATTGTAGTGTAATTCGTAGCTTTCCCACCAATATAAAGTTAAAAGATCAATAAATTTGTATGTTTGTTACTAAATTACATAAATGTTGTACTAGTAAAACGCCCGCAGCTTCGCATGCGTTGACAACTCCAGGTGGCGCCTTAAATTTCTAATTTGGGTTATAAACTATGTTATCCCAATCCAAATAGCTGTTTTTTGTCATAAAAATGGGGTGCATGTCTCGTGTCCCTACTATTTGACCTACCAGTAGGACTAGCGATGCAATTTCTACGACTCGTGGTCCCACCGCTCGGTGGGGCTATCAGACGTGTAAATAAATAAAATATACCTATGACTGGTAGACCCACCGTATTAACTATTGGAGTGTAATGAGCTAATTAAACCTTTCTAATTTTAATCCGTGAATGAATGTTAAGGGAAAAAAAATTGCCTTTTTTTCTAATATTTAACAAGTATTATTTTGATTCACTTAATTTTGTAGTGGGTATTTATATTTTCTCGACAAAAAACTACTAGGCTCTCAGATTCACGAAGGAGTTAATCTCTAATAACAATTTAATGACCTATTGAGAGAGTTTTTCTTACGTTACTCATGTGCATGTGATGAAACAAACTAGTATATCATAAGTTTTAAAGATGTTAAGTAAGTCTTAAGGCAATGCGCAAACATGCAATCTTCCAATATCATGCATACAGCCATCGTAAAAACTTTTTTTCTAAGTTAATATAAGTCTTATTAAGTAAAGACCCAGCTCATTAATAGAAAATATTTTATTTACGTAAGTACTTATTACATATATATGATGACCATATTTTTTAGAAAATTTAAGCCAAAAAATTGTTTGTCATCATATCGGCTGTCCAAAATCAAAACCTAGCAACAGCCTTTTTTTTCAAAATACTTGATTTTAAACTACTCTGCTTTAAATTTGGCAAAGCATCGAATGCAAAAACAACCGTGTTTCTATGTCAATTAAGACCAGAGTTCTGAAAATAGCAAACCTAGCAAGTACACGACCAACACCAAGATAACAAAATCAAAAACATAGCAAGTGACATTGCCAAGTCCAAAAACCTACTGAGTACAGTACATGCTAGGTTTTTGTTCTTGTAAACGGACTTACTAGGTTTATGTTTTTGGAATTGAAATCATACTAGGTTTTTGAACTTGTAATTGTTACGTATTTGATTTAGATTACCAAAATTAAAGTCGATATTTTTGATAGAATGTGTATAGAATGAATTATAGCAAGTCAAGGTAAACTGAGGTAGATACCTATAAGAAGGCGGGGCTTGACCCCCACCACTGTGAATTATTTCTAGTATCGACATGTTCATTCTCTTTCATTTCTAAAGTTGCGCCCGCGCATAACCGTCGTACTTTTTACTCGTGTTCGATTTAAGGCATAACTTTTAATGATGAATAATAGTCGATCAAGACGGATCTTAGCAGCAGCTCTTACAAGGTATGTTCTTAATTAATTACTTAACTTAAATTAATATAGGCAGTAAGTAGATACGTAATTAAATTTGTTGGTAGGTTTCACTGACCAAAAGAACCGAGATCTAAATATACGAATACAATTCTCGTGTCACAATGTTTGTAACCGTATCTACTTCCCGTAAACGGCTTTACCGATTTTTACTAAATTTTATAATTCAGTAGAGAATCGGCTTATCGCGGGAATGAGAAGTATTCCCGCGGTAAAAAGTATCCTATATGTTATTCTGATGTATAACTAATATTCATCAATCAAAATCCATCCAGTAGTTTTTACTTGAAAGAGTAACAAACATCCATCCACACATCTATACATACACATAAACTTTCACGTTTATAATACTAGTGGCCGCCCGCGACTCCATTCGCGTGGAATTCGGTTTCCCGTGGGAATGAGAAGTTTTCCCGCGGTAAAAAGTATCCTATATGTTATTCTGATATATAACTAATATTACTGTAAAGTTTCATCAAAATCCATCCAGTAGTTTTTACTTGAAAGAGTAACAAACATCCATACATCCAAACTCACAAACTTTCACGTTTATTATATTAGTAGGATATTATATTAGTGGGATTACGATTAAAATTATAATTTTAACATTGTTTCTGACTTTTAACCCTGTTTTTTGTGTTGCATGTGTGTAACCAGTGTGTTTCTGCTTCTCTTCTTTTTAGCTCATGTCATGAAATCGCATCTCACAATAACCCACCACCGCCATCTACTTTTTCTGCTCAAATGCATGTCACTAACGCTTATACAGATCCTCCACCCTCTACTTCCGGCACCCAGCTTGAATTCATTTTTGACCAACCTCGCATGGGAGATGAATGTAACTTAGACTTCAGTGACGACGATTCAGTCATCGACCCTTTGTACGTCCCTGATGTCGACTTTGATGAAAGAACAATTTCAGACTTATTTGATTTAAGCCAAGATATACTGAGCAACAGTCGTTTTATTAATAACATTGATAACGGTCCTACAGAACAACTAGATCTTACTCCAAAAAATACGGAAATTATTTTAAGTAATACAAAGCAGACGTTTATAGCTAAATATCCTGGACCAATTTATATTGCTAACAATTTTACAACAACAGATTTATTTAAAAATAAGAACAAGCTTAAGCACCCAATGATTCAGAAGCCATGCAGTGAAAAATGTCGGAGAAAATGTTCCAAAATTTCGGATCATGAGAGAAATGCCATTTGGGAACAATACTGGAACATGAATTTTCAAGCGAGGCGATGTTTCTTAAATAAGTTTGTCCAGTTTTCACAAATAAAGAGGCGAAGGGTTGATACAACTGATGCTCACTCTAAAAATGAATCGCGTTTCTATTTTTTGCCAGGGCAGCCCAACAATGAACTCATTCCTGTATGCAAACGCTTTTTTCTGGATACACTCGGGCTAAGGACTGATGGACCTATAACGGAATTGTCAAAAGCTAATAAAAAAGGGCTTTTATTTGCATCTATGGAGGGTGAAAAAAGAGGAGGCAAAAGAAAAGAAATTGACAGAAATTCTCTTCGTGAACACATTTTGAGTTATAAACCTACCGTTACTCACTACCGCAGACATAATTCACCGTTCACAAAATATTTGCCAAGAGAATTGACAGTGAGTGAAATGCACCTTGATTTTAAGAAAAAATATCCACGTGTACAATGTTCGGTAGAAACTTACAGGAAAGAGATTAAACAAATGAAAATTTCTTTTAACATGCCCAGAGGAGATATTTGCGAGGAATGTTTCATTTTTACGGAAGAAAAGAAAAAGTGCAGTGATGAATCTCTTATACCCTATGAGGTAAAGCAAAAATACGCTGAACACAAGAACAAATCTGACAAGGCCTTGGAAACTTACAAAGATGATGCTAGACAGAAAAATTCTATACACGTTAAATATTTTTCAATGGACCTACAAAAAGTTATACTTCTGCCTGCAATGCCTCAAATTAAGGAAGCTGTTTTTATAAGCCGTTTGATCACATTCAATCTTACATTTGCCCCTATCAACAAGCTTTTCCTGATCCAGCTACGTGTATACTATGGCACGAAGGTCAAGCCGGTCGAGAGGCTTCCAATATTGTTGATGCTATTTTCACATTTATAAAGAATGAAAGAGATTGCCATCATTTGCACATTTGGGCTGATAATTGCACAGCCCAAAACAAGAATTGGACACTATTCACTGCTTTGGCAACCATTGTGAATGCAGAAAATGCTGTAGAGACTATAACTTTGAGTTACTTAACCAAAGGGCACACCCACATGACTGCGGATTCGGTTCATGGAAATATTGAACGAAAAATGAAAAAACAAGGCAATATTTTAGATTTTGAAGATTTTATGGATGTGGTGAAAAATTCTAGGCAAAAAATGCGGGTCATTGAATTAAATTATTACAGAAATTGGCCTAAAAAAAAGAGAGCAGCGAGGAAAAACGATGCTGAAGACTCGATGAAATCTTTTTTGCTTAACCAAGTCGTTCAAGCGAAATTCGTTAAAGGTTCAAGAAATCTGCTCTATAAAACATGGTAACTAAACTATTTATTTTCTAATTTAATGCTACTATCATTTTAACTAACGAATTCTAACTTAGACCTAATCAACGTCGAAAATAGAAAGAGGTTCTAAATTAGTAGAATTTAGAACCTATGCTTTTTATGTTTCTTCTTCTTAAATTACTCTGTCAAAATAAGAACCAATTTTGATATGGTCCCGTGTTACTTGATATAAAATCGGTTAAGAATATGTTTTATGGTTAAACGGGTTGAAGTTAAAACGCAGCGCAGTTATTGTGACTTACATTTGATGTGCTGATGTGCATGTGATCTGTGGATTACGTTTTGTTGACTAACGATATATTATTTCAGTTTCGATGAACCGTTTTCCAACTTGGACTTTTTAATAAAAAAACATAAGGTAACAGAGGTACCAGAGCAAATAAAAGTTCCTCGAGGCATCCCAACACGAAAAAAGGAGGTGATTGTTGCCAAACTGGTGCCCCTGATGCCAGAGACAAGGCGTGCGTTTTGGAAGGAAATGCCAGTTAACGATGAATCGATTGACCTTCACACAGGGGGTGAAATGCTAGAAGAATCTGTTTAAGTAGGAGTTTATTTTAATATTCTATGTTTATTTTTTGACCTTTAAGAAAACCTATTTTTCATTATTATTATGTTGTTTCATTTATAACCATACTGCTACCTACTAGGTTGCAACAAGATAACTAGTTATTAAAACGAATTAAAATCAAATTCAAATACCTAGCTAGTGCTTTTGCTAGGATTTCCATTTTTAAGTTTAAAAAAAAATCCTTTGATTAAGCCAAATCAAAAATCTAGTAAGTATCCTTGCTAGGTTTATATTTGAATACCAACAATACACTATTTTCAATTTCCAAAAGCAAACGTCAGTGAGGCACATAAAACATGTAGAACTAGTTTTAGATTTAATTTTATAGCTTACCATGGTAGAGACAGTAGCACTTATTCACATGAAAACAGCAAAAACTTAACTACGTTTCTTATATCAAAACGGCAAAAGAAAATGTTTCTTTTCCATTTCCTGTAAAAAATTGACAGACACACTTACTAGGTTTTGATTTGGGACAGCCGATATCTAGGCATAAGCTTGGAAAGTAAAATTGAAAGAACTAATAAATGTAACAATTCACACGCGTCCTATATAAATATCATAACTTTGCCTTATTTATACAACAAGATCTTTAGAAAAGAGAATCAATTAAGTATAGAAATGGCAAATTTTTTTTGATGATGTGTTTGATGAAAATCTAGAAGTCGGGCGTGTAGCCTAATTAAACGTATTTTATTTTTATCAAAAAACTACTAGGCGATCATAGCTGCCAAGGAGACAAATAAATGAGACAGCCCGATAGAGTGAGAGAAATATGTTTTTATATTTTAGGATATCAAAGTTGTCAAGTTTGATGAAGTGCCTTTATAAAATATAGTATGCTGCCAGTGCGTTTCTACTGAAATAAAGTACCGATACTAAAGTACTCTAAGACGCAAATATCGGTAAATAAATACAAATAAAGTATTTGAATGCATTGAAACAAAGCCGTAATTCACACAATTCAATTCAAACCACAGTCAAACGTCAGTTTTGACGTGTCTCTAAAACACCACAAGCTATTTTTGAGGTAAGAAAAAAATATTACCGGTACTGAAAAAAATAAAAAATAAAACCGATATTTCTAGTTTTTGGTTCGGCCTGGCAGCTTATACAAAATCTCAAATGAGTAGTGACACAGATTTAACATTTTTAATCAAATATCAGATAATGCTCTGATTACACGGTACGATTAAAGTTTGTACTTACCCAATTACTACACAAATTAGAAAAAGCTAAGTTAAATATTTTCATTAAAGTATTTCAATACTACTTTGTTATTTTTTACACTTAAAGCTATTCGTTGTGTATGCTTTTGAAAAAAATATGAATTTAATAATTTTATAGTTCCAATGTTTATTTCAATGCAGTCTCATTTTCACTGTATATAACTTATATAAATGCAATTTTTTTCGGTAATACTGGTGTACCTGGAACACGATCACCTTACCGCCTTTTCTATCAATTATTGAAAAAAATATCTTAGAGGGTCGTGTCCCTATGTCCCTAAGAATAGGGCTATTTATAACCACTTTAATTATTTTTTCTGTAAAATCAACGTCCATGTTATTAAAAAATGCGGTTTCGCTTTTTATTTTTGACGACTTCGACAAACACGTGCGAAAGCTACGCGGCACCGCAACAGAATCGCAACCCGTGTGCCACGGGCATAATACTGTACCAAACATTAGTTTCATTGCAAACCCTCCCTTATTTTATGATATCCTAGTATGTAGACGCATTTTTAATCATTGGGGTGATCATTTTTATTCTTTGAAAATTCTGCTTTGAACAGGGTTGCAAGGTAAAAGAGTGAAAAATATTGCATAAGGCCAAAGGTATATTACTTTACAATATTTCAATTAGAAAACCCACAAATAATGCAAAGAAGTTAGAAGTGAAAATAGACTACCAAACCAAGGGAATGAATTCCTTTGAATGATTTTAAAAGAATTCGAGGAAGTCTGCATTTCTATTTCAGTGTAGCGATTGTACTCATACAAAATTTGCAACAAAAATGTACAAATGGCAGCCCTGCCCCTGAAAGACAGTGTTACTAACTCCTCTACATGTATGACGGCCTGGTATTTTAATAATTATTTATACCCTAATTATTTTATTGTTAAAATATTAACTTCTATAAAAAAAACTAAGTTTTTTTGACTGCTACTAGTTTTGAACAGATGAAAATTTTACATGTTCAATTAAATTCTTACTAAACTTTGTTAATACGTATTAAAAAAAGTAACACGGTGGGGCTACGAGTCATGCTTTTAAACCATGCGTGGTAGGACTACCGCGTGGTAGGGACACGAGTCATGGTTTTTTGCGGGTGGTAGGACTAACAGGAATGGTAGGACTACCGCGGTAGGGACACGAGTCGTGCATCAAAAATGGTTGTAGTGTAGTGTCTTTATCTTGGAAATGAAGAATTGTCATTCGCATAGGGACCGAAAGTCATCGACATCGAAAGGTTTTCAGAGATCAACATGCTGAGGTGCGCATAAACCTGTCATGTATCAAGACTTACAGATTCTCACTCGCTACAGCTGCTGCTTTTCAGTTGGTGTTCTGTGGGGAAGACCATCCATCAGAATGGCTATTGGCTAATTGTTTAGTTGGCTAATTGTTTAAATGGTAATATTACACAATACTTTGGAAATATTTGGAGTGTCGCAGTAAAAAAATAACAACTCGTTTGTAATTCTGTTGATCCATGGTATCATCTGAACATATAAAACGTCACATTTAGAAAATAAATATTATTAATTGAAATAAAATTAATATGAGAGGTATAAAAGTTTTATTTTGCAGTTAGTAGGTCCTTAGTTTTTTAGTTTAGTGTGAAGTTTGGAGGCATTAGAAAACGCTTAATCGTACCGCTGTAATCTTAGGGCTTGTACACAAAACTGCGATGCGACGTCGCATCGCAAAAATCTGCGAGCTCCCTCTACGCATCGCAAGAACTTACGAATTGATTCGCATCGCGCATTCCTGCGATGTTGCGTCACACTTGTTGACACCATTTTAGTTCGCTCTGGGACAGCGCGTGGGCAAGACGTGTAGGTACTTTAAAAATGACAGAATACGACGTTGATTTTTTAATATCACTGATTGAGGAGCGCCCTGTTGTTTGGGACACTAGTAATGAAGATTATAAAAACAAATTCATCAAACAAGATGCTTGGAAGGACGTGTGTAAAAGTTTATTTCCAAATTTCGAGGAAAAAGAAAACAATGAAAAAACTAAACTTGGTAAGTACACAAATACATTTATTAAGTATAACTTTTTTTTACTTTTTACTAAAACTACCTACAAATCAAACATTCTATTCATATAAGCACAAAAAATATTCTTTAAATTGTTTACAAATGTTTAGGCGTCGACAGCGAGTTACTTTAATGTTTTACGGTGTGTCCTTTTGTACCTATTGTATTGACTTATTACCAAGAACTCGAGCAACAATACAAGCCGTATGGTATAGTCTTAAATTTTTTGTAGTTGCCAGTTTAATGCTCCAACTTCACTTGTAAAGTAATCCGAATATTCGTTTCTAATTATATTTGCACCAACCACCTGACTACCTACATTCAACCCTTGTTCAAGTGGTTGTAGTTCGGAATCATCTATGATCATTTCAATAGGGGTGTCTAATTCATCACGGTTAATGACAAAGTTATGTAGTATGCAACAAGCCTTAACAATATCTATAGCAAAGTCATATGAAACGTTAATGGGGCGGTGAAATATTCGCCACTTATTGGCTAATATGCCGAAAGTACACTCGACATATCTTCTTGCCCTACTCAAACGGTAGTTGAATACTCTTTGTTTAACAGACAAATGCTTGCCAGAATAAGGACGCATGACATTATTCGAAATAGAAAAAGCTTCGTCTCCGACAAAAACATATGGAACCGGTTCTTGAAAGCCCGGTAGCGGCCTTGATTTTGGTGTAGGCAAATCACCTCTCATCAGTAAGTCGTACAGTTTCGTGTTGTGGAAAATAGTGGAGTCACTTTCCTTTCCATATGCTCCTATGTCCACATAGATGAATCTGTATTTCGAGTCCACAATAGCCAACAAAACTATTGAATTGTAGCCCTTGTAATTAAAAAAAAGTGATCCACTTTTTGGGGGACTACGAATACGAATATGTTTCCCATCAACGGCTCCAATACAGTTAGGGAAGTTGGCTTTCTTGTCAAAGTCCGCAGCTATTTCTTCAAACAGCTGTTGTGTTATTTTTGGTATGTTTGCATTTAAACAAAATTTCCATATTGCTTTACAAACTACTCGTATTATCTTAGCAACTGTACTTATTCCTCGATAATAATCTAAATGTATATTTCTGATTTCATTTCCGGACGCTAGGAATCTGTAACATAAATAGAAAAATAAGGATTAATTTATATAACAAACTTAAAAAGTAAAGAACACTAACTTAAAACGACATAAACATACATAATTTAATTTAATTCATTGGTAGACAACGCTTCTAGCGCTAAGTTCGCCTATTGTTATTATTATTATATTATTGTTCTGTACAAATGGTATTTGATGAATTATAAATAAATAAATAAATTAAATATTGTCTATTTTTTTTTGCAGGTAATTTAGTAATACAAAGATGGAGAGGGATTAAGGATACCTTTAATAAATATGAAAAGAAACTCAAAGATGCAAGTAGGTCAGGGTCTGGATCCAAAAATATAAAAGAATACCATCTGTACAAACAATTACAATTTCTTAAGAAAAATTTGCAAAATGAGACCACAACTAGTATAAATGAGTCAGAAAATGAGCAAGATAATCAAGAAGGTACATCAAAAACACGTTACCAAAGGCAGCCACCAAAAAGAAAGATGGTTAATAATACATTTGAAGATGATATTGTAAAGATTTTAAAGGAACCTGAGAATAGACACATATCTTTTTTTAAAGGTATTTTACCATCACTTGAAAGATTAGATGACAATAAAACTCTAATCTTTCAGAGCAGAGTTCTTCAAATTTTAACAGAATTGCATCAACCTCATGGCTACTACTATCCGAATAGCAACTACCAGGGTGGCTATCAAACTCAACATTTTGCGAGATCTCAACAAACGCCACTGATACGTCCACAGTCATCTAACATACCAGATCAAATTGATTCACCTAGTAATGATTTTTCTAACTCAAGCATATTAAGCACACTTTCAACTGAAGAAGACTTTGATTTTTCGTAAATTTTATGGATTGTAATATTTTAAAAACTCTTTTCTCAATAAAAACTAATGTAAACAATTATTGTCTTACTTCACTTACCGGATAGTGAGGCCAATCATTTCCAGAGGCATAACAGGAATTCTCCCCTTGTACGATTGTTTATGAAGATATGGTGATAATAAACTTAAAAGCTCTTCGAATGAAGATATGCTCATTCTAAAATACTCCAAAAATTTTTTTTCGTCGGTTTTCAAAGCTTTATATTTTAGAAGAAAAAAGTTTCCATCAGGATTCATAATAGTAATAAATGGATGAACCCAAAATCTTCTTTGTTTCTTTTTTCTATATCTCCTAAGCAATAATAAAAGTGCACACTTCTTTTTACGATCCATGTCACGACCTAGCTTTCAATTCAAAATACGTTTAGTACGGTTAACGGTCGTCGAAGGAATGGTCACACTGGGAGACGCCTTGCCGCACGAAATCGCATCGCAGCAATTCGTGTCGTAATTTTCTGAGTTGCGAATTCGCATCGCGTCGCATCGCAGTTTTGTGTACAAGCCCTTAAAACGTGTCTCTGGAAAAGCAGTAGTAAAAGAAATTTTAAACTTAAATAAATTGATATTTACTTTAAAAAGGCGTGATGCTTCCTGGCACGACCACGAAGGATTACAATAACACCAATGCGGTACATATTCTTGAAAAAAAAATTACTTTTTCTGTTTTTCAATTATGTTTCTGTACCTATTAAGTATTTTTATTTAATGATTATTTATTATCTTTCTACCTACGTAAATTCTAACTGCATAAATACTAATTAAACTTATTTAATTTATGTACATGTACATTTGAGTACATTAAATTAACATCATCTTAGATCTTAATGTATGGTTGCTAAAAATAACTAATAATCTATTGTGGTATATCGGCCTATATGTTATACCTAACTAGAAAACTATGAGAGTACACTTTTTTTAACACTAGTCGTACAAAAAGTACATTGTTTTTCATGAATATGTACCGCATTGGTGTTAATGTAATCCTTCGTGGTCGTGCCAGGAAGCATCACACTTAAAAAGAACTTTTTAATTTCTATGAAAAAGTATAAGACTGTAGAAAGGTAATGAACATAGGTAAGTACTTAAAAATCTATAGAAAATAAATAAAATAAAACGATATGGTTGCAACAACATTTAAAAATAATGAGGTAGGTACATATAGGTATAATATTTTTATAGGATCCTGTGTACTCCATCTCAATTGTCTTCAGAATACTTGATAATTCTGCTGTTTTGCACGGTCTCGTGTAGATTATAGGTTAATCCTTTGATGATACCAAACTAAAACAAATTAAAAATATATAGTTTTTTGTTAGTACCTACGTGTTATGCTAGACAGTCGTAAATATGGACAAAACACAGATATAAATTCGCTAAGGCTATTTAAAAAGCTTTGGAATAGTTTTCATAAGCAAATTATTTCACATTATTAATTATAATATATAATATAGTTATATAGTTATATAATATAATATAGTTTTCATAAGCAAATTATTTCAAATTATTTCATTATTTAACAAGCTCAGTATAATAAAACAATACGATACCTTTACCGGGTTGATGCCATCTTCGATTGCACTTTATAGCAGCTGCCTCATTAGGTCACTAAATTAAGACCATTCTTCTCTAGGTATTGCCGGTTTTTGAGTTATATCAGGAAGAGGTTACTTCTCATTCCTTAGATATAGAAGATGGTTAAGGATTACACATTTAAAGATTTTGTTTAACATACGAGTACCTATATAGCGCTGAAATCCTAGTCCTTATTGTTGTATAATAATCAATTATTGGTTTTATAATATATTAGTACGTAAGAAAGGATTGTGAAATAAGAAATTATAAATATGAAAAAAAACAAAACTGTCTGTTTTGATTATGGTTTGACATTAAAAATCATGTCAAATGAATAGTGGAGCAATAATTAGCATTAGTCACGTTCATGGGCATTAACATTTTCAACAGTGTGACCCCGGCTCAAGGCATCAAAACTGTTTTAGAATATGGTAGGATGGCAATTACAAAAAATACACTATAGATTAGTGTCATTTTTTGAAGATGTATAGAGCTTATAGAGGTGTTGAATGTAAGTCTATGGGTTTAGGTCCGTATAACGGCTTTGAAAGTGATTTTTACACTGTGATGATGACGTCATTGCTTGACGGAGTACCCGTTCTTTCTCTAAACCTCTCCGTTTGCCGAAATTTTGAGTTTCGTAATAGCTCGTATTTCTCTTTTCTTCCGAAACCTCGACGTAATCGATATAGGTACGAAAAATATACATATATAAAAAATATACACCGGCCGAATTGAGAACGTCCTCCTTCTTTTGAAGGCGGTTAAAAAAACACATCTTAATAAATCGAGTCAGTCGGGCTTAGAGAAAAAAAAACTTGTTTTGCAAATTTTTTTCAAAAAGTAGATTATTAAAAGTTTTTTTTTTTATTATAAAATAACAACACTGTAAAAATATCTCTAGTAGAACTGGGATATAAAACAATGGTAAACTGAGGGAGTCAGAACGCATGAAAAGTTCCATACAATTAAAAAAAAGTATATCTATCAATAAAAGAATGTAAAATACACGTTATTTATTTATATTAGGTACTTAATTTATTTATTTATTGTAAAATATTACTAAATAATCAAATCAAAATAAAAATAAAACAAAAATCAATTATTCAATAACAAACATATCAAATTGATTATTCGTGTTTGGATTCTCCTTTTAAGAATAACATCTTGTGTCAGGAGACTCCGCTCTTCCGTACCTTACATTACAATTTTAAAATAGATGTTTATCTGAATACATTTCAAATTAGAGTCTTTTTAAATGTGATTTTAATTTTCTATAATGATCTAACAAATTATAAGTAAAATCGAATATAAATGTATTTTATTTTTATTTAGTTATTTGTTTCAATTTAGTAGTTGATGGGTAGGTGCACGGTGTGGGAAGTGAATGAGAAGGCAAGTGTAAATGTTTGTGTGTGTGTGTGAGAGATATAGTGTGTGGTACAATTGTAAGCATGATAGTGTATAATAATAGGTTGGGGAAAAAGTTTCTTCGCATTTTTTAAGAAATTTCATTTTTTTTAAAATAACTTTTTGCCATCTTTAGGTAGGGACATGATCCCATTGCTTGATGAGAAATTTTGGTTTTGGCAGTATACTCTCGTGATGTTAACCTGACACGGCCTAGAAAATGGAGAATGTTAACAAATTTTGATTATTATCTCTTCGTATTCTCTGTCAAAAATAAAAAATACTGGTGAAAGAATTATTTCGATGCGTCAATTAGTTTCCGATTTATAAGTAAAATAAGTTGCTACCGCACGACGCGGGCTGCCGGTGGCGGTGTGACGTCACACCACAACTCGCTCGGTCTGGCTCACTCAGTACGCTCGCGGTCGCGCGCACTTGTCGTCTAAATTAAACCTAAATACTTTTAAAAATGTCTAATCCAACTACTAGGAAATCATGTGTTGTGCCTAAATGTAAAATACAACTATCAATTCGCCGGAAAAGTTGTTTTTTACAGTTCAAAGGATACATACATACATCACCAAATCTTTTAACTTGAACATAACCAATACCATTAAACAATTTGTTAGTAAAAATACAAATAAATAAAAGAGGTTTAGTTCATATCATCTACATTTGCAATAAAAAATAAATTAAATTACTTAAATAAAATAGTAAAGGTAAAGTGCATCTGTAACGTTCAACTACCTACATCGAGATCGTATAGGTATCCTACTTCCTAGTAATATAATAAACGCGGAAGATTGTGTTTGTGTTTGTTATCTTTCACACAAAAAGTACTGAACGGATCTGGACGAAGACTGAAATAATCCATAGGCTTCTTTTAATCCTGGGAAAATGTACAGTTCCCGAGGGAAACGCGGGCGAAGCTGCTAACTAAAGCTAGTTAGTACTAAATCAATGCATGTATTTATTTAAATTTACTTAGAAGAGCGGTATCTTTGTATACATACTAGTGGCCGCCCGCGACTCCGTTCGCGTGAAGTCGGTTTCCGTGGGAATGAGAAGTTTTCCCGCGGTAAAAAGTACCCTATGTGTCATTCTGATGTGTAACCTACTGCAAAGTTTCATCCAAATCCGTCCAGCCCCCCAAGTCAAGTGGCAAGTGATATTTGCGATAGCAAGTGAATAGAATAAATTTGGATGAAACTGTCATTTTTGACAAGCTTGCAATTTGACAGTTTCATACATATTTTTTCTATTCACTCGCTATCGCAAATATCACTTGCCACTTGACTTGGGGGGCAGTAGTTTTTACGTGTAAGAGTAACAAACATTCATACATCCATACTCACAAACTTTCACATTTATAATATTAGAAGGACGTACCTACCTATAGCTACAAAACTATGATACATGATTTGTTGTCTTTAACGTAAAAAAAATAATTATAGGTAGGTAGGTACATACTTCTGCTATTGGACTTGCATTCTTCCATTAGTATTTTTATTATATTGGTTATTTTGTTTTGATAAAACAGTTTAGAACATATCAAACATTTCGGCGGCAACAAAATCACTATTTCTTGATAAATAATGCGCAGCCATTAATTCATCTATTTTTAGATAGATTACACGATTACCTTTTTTCGAAACCTATACCCAATTTATTAATAGAATAATATTTACTATTAACGTGTAATAACGAATAATATTTATATTTACTAATACGCGACCGAAAACACAAAAAAATATACATTAAATGTTAAATAAATAAAAAAATAAAATAAAATACTGCGCCAGCTATATGCGCCACCGCTGGCGCGTTGTGGTAAGACGTCACAAGCGGTCACGTGACTGTTAGCGGGACTCGATATTTTTCGAAACTTTGAATGCCTATAAAATCAAAACTACTGGGTATTTTTGATTACAACAAAAAGTAGTGTATTTGTATGCATACAGGCTTTACTGAGTCTGAAATTTCAAGCGATTTGGCATACCTAGTAACATTCTCCATTCTGAAGAGAGCGAAACAGGTGGAAATCTGAAGGTGCAAGGTCAGGACTATAAGGCGGATGCATTAACACCTCCCAGCCAAACTCTCTTAATTTTGCTGAGTGGCTATTATCGTTATCATGATGAAAAACAACACCCCTTCTGTTGATTAATTCCGGCCGCTTTCTCTCAACTTCTTGCTTTAATCTCATCAGTTGTTCGCAGTAGAGTTCAGAATCGATTCGGTTTCATTACGTCGTAATAAAGAAACACAAATGAGTACACGATTTCTTTCAGTGAGCTCGTGGGGTACCCAAATATCGAGCTTTTTTCTGTAGGTACCTAGTTTTTTTCAAATGCTTCAAAACTGTTTTGTGGTCAATCTCCAATTCTTCAGCTACGTCGTAACTACTAATATGCCGATCTTGCTCCACTTTTTAAAAAATGGCATCAATTTTATCCGTAATAGGGCGACCAGAGCGACGTGCATCTTTGCCATCAAAATTTCCGGATTGAAAACGCTTAAACCAAATTTGTGCTACTCTCACAGACACTGCACTAGGTCAATAAACATCGGAAATTTTTTAGCGGTTTGCGTTGCATTTTTACATTTTTACCTTTTTTGTAGTAAAATTTGAAAATGTATCGAATTTCTTCATAAGATTCACTCATCTTGACAGTACGAAAAACAAATGAAAAACACACATTTTTACAATTTGAATTTGGAATTATTTTCTTTAAAATGTAAACTTTTTGGTATATTTGAAGTGCCTTCCCGCCTATGTTCCCTCCCACTACTCCCACCCCACCCTGCCCAGGGTCCCTTTTTTTATTTAGGTATTTTTTTATATATAATAGGTAGCAAACGAGCATGCGGGTCACCTGATGGTAAGTGATCACCGCCGCCCATGACTACCCTCAAAACTGTAGGTGTTGGGGGTGTGTTGCTGACCTTTAAGAAAATAAATAAATAAAATTGGGCACCGGATACCGCACTCACCGAACGAAACGCAGGAACATCGTCCCTACTTCACGTCGGTTTTCTGTGCGACGACGGTGGTATTTCACCGGTCGAGTTAGCCCAGCAATCGCTGCAGACAGAGCCTACAGCTAGACTCTGCCACCTCCGATCCTGAACGTCTTCTTCGCTCTGCCGCAGACACCTCAGTGACACCAACACTTTCACTACTCCTACATGCTCTCCCCCTGCCGGCGAGGTGTTCTTCTATTCGATCCGACCCGCTGAGTTTCTTTCTGGATTCTTCTCACAGAGGGACCCCTTACCAACCATTGTAGTTTACATGATAGCAACGCCAACAACAGGCTAACAGCAATCAACAGTCAGAAAAAAAACCGCGTCTGAAACTCACAGCCACACAAACTCGAATTCACGGTGTGTGACTTGAATTTATGTGTATGAACAATTAGATTAACTACCATTTTTATTACCAATTACATTAATTGCCATTTTTTTAACCATTAAAGTATTTTAAAACGAATCGAAACAAAATCAAAAGTCGCAAAAGCTTTGCAAATAAAAATCTCTGCGGTCGTTAAGACCACGGGTTAAGACGAACGGAAAATTGTCCAGTCGATAAATGGAACGCAGCCCAAGTTATTAAAGTAAAAATAAAACATGTGTCAACTGTCACTGTCAACTTTACGTGAGTGAGTGCAATCAATCGGGACTTCCGGTTTGCGCGCGGGAAAGATTGGAAGTTTTTTTTCGCTACTCTTAAATTTTTATTATAATATTATTGTTAAAAAGTGTAAATAAGTTGTACAAAGTATTTATTTCTTTTCTTAATTCATTTGTATAAATATTAAATAGAAAAAAAGGTTTGGTAAGTGTCTTATAATGGCAAAACGTAAAAAGCGCAAGCCTGATAAGGATGGAACTGGAATGGAGTCTCCAGATTTTGAG
Source organism: Emmelina monodactyla (assembly GCA_916618145.1). Taxonomy (NCBI): domain Eukaryota; kingdom Metazoa; phylum Arthropoda; class Insecta; order Lepidoptera; family Pterophoridae; genus Emmelina; species Emmelina monodactyla. Next base: position 5,211,264 of record OU745300.1, read on the forward strand.
TCTGCTGATTCTTCAGATTCCGATGACGGCAGTACTGAAGCTAACAAGTATGTGCCTTATTTTATTAATGATTATTCCCGGATGTATCCAGAAGATTCACAAAACACAAATTTTGTAGTCTTCATAGAGTCTGTAGAAGAAAAGCAACCTATTGGTAACAGGGATTTGATTAGTTTGTCTAGTTGTCTTCGAAGATTCATCAAAGGAATCAAATACCTAAAAAATATAAACAAATTTAAAATAGGTATTTATTTTGAAAAGTCATCTTTGGCAAATGCCTTCCTTAATAATAAAACTTTTTTAAAAAATTACAAATTAAAAGCATTTATCCCTGCTGCTAACACAGAGGTAACAGGAATAATTAAAAATGTGCAAGAAGATTGGAGCAACAAAAAAATATTTGTAAATTTAGCAACTTCCAAAAAAGTTATTAGTGTAAGACGTTTTATGCGTAAAGATAAGGAAAGTGGTAAACTTGTCCCATTGAAAATTGTATCAATAACTTTTGCCTCCACTGATTTACCCGAACACATCGATTTAGGTTTTTGGAGACATCCAGTCTCTCAATATATTCCTCCTGTTAAGCAGTGTTTCAATTGTTTGAGATTCGGACATTTAGCAAAATTTTGTAAAAATTCGATCAAATGTTCCATATGTATGGGTGATCACTCATACAAAAACTGTACTCAATCACCGGATTTGGCAGTGTGCTATAACTGCAAAGGAAATCATGTTGCCATTTCTGTACAATGTCCACTGAAATTAAAAAAAATTCAAGAAAATAGAAATAAATATAATAATAAAAGGACATACGCAGATATTACTAACATGAAAGAATTCCCTAAATTAGGACAAAACAAAGAAAAAAGTAATGATGATTTCTTAAACATTATAACCAGAGATACTGATTCATTAAATCTTTTGATTGAATCAATAACTAAAATAATAACAATGAACAAACTTAATGATACCAACATTAATTCTAAAAACATTTTACATGTACTCAAGGAAACTTTCAGCAATAAAAAAACTAATATAATTAAGTAATGGACAAACTTAAAATTGTACAATGGAACGCTCAGAGTTTACCTTCTAAAAAGTATATTTTTCCACAATTTTTGTACAGTAATAACATACATATAGCAATTATTTGTGAAACTTGGTTTAAATCTCATCACTCTTTCCAATTAGCTGGTTACAATATTGTTCGTAATGACTGTGGTAATGATCATAATGGTGTAGCAATTTTAATTAGCAAAAATATTAAATATGAATTGATACCTACCACATTTGATGATTCACTTCAAAATATAGTTATTAGAATAAAAGTCAATGGTAAATTTATCACTATAGCATGTATTTATTCTCCAAAACAATTTTCAGGTTTCACTAAAATTAAATTTACAGAGTTCATTAACAAATTACCAAAACCAGTGGTCATTTCAGGTGATTTTAATGCTTATCATACCATTTGGGGTTCGCATTCCATCAATCATCGAGGTAGAGAATTGTTAGATGCAATTTCAGACAGTGATGATCTTGTTCTTCTAAACAATGGTGATGCTACAACTGTTGGTAGTCACATTTGGAAGCCGAATGCTTTAGATCTTACAATGGTTAGTCCTTCTTTGGCGTTGAGTTGTAATTGGTATGTTTATGATGATCCAATGGGCAGTTATCATTTACCAACTTTAACAGAAATAAGTCTAGATGTTTCATTTCATGACTTTGAATCTCAGCAAGTACGTCTTCCTTCCGTTGATAAACGTTTTAATCCCAGACTAGTTAACTGGGAATCTTTTAGTCTTATTTCAAATCAAAAGTTAGAAAGTTTTTGTATTGATTATTCTAGTCCACTAGAATCTTACTCAATTTTCAGCAAAATAATGTTGGAAGCAATTTACGAATCGTTTCCAACAAAAAATAAACAAAGAATTGTCAAAGTCAATAGTGTCAATCGTATAGGGCGCGTTCATAAATATAATTCTGTACCTTGGTGGAATGATAAATGTGCCACAGCTGTCAAAAATAGTAACGCTGCTTACAAAGTTTTTAAGCAAAATATGACTCTAGAGAACTATTTAAACTTAAAAAAATTGCAAGCAGTGAAAAAACTTATCATTAAAAGGGAAAAGTATGCTAGTTGGCAAGATTATTGTAGCAAGATAAATAGGTTGATGCCCATGTCAAGGGTCTGGGATACCATGCGTAAATTCAACAACAAATATTCTTCTACCGATAGTTCCATTGAAAACAGTTGGGTTAATGACTTCCTCTTAAAATACACTCCAGACTCTGCTCATTTTCCACCCTTTGTTTCTAAAGAACAGTTGAATAAATCAAATAGCTATTTAGTAGATCCATTTACGCTTAAAGAACTGCAGTCTGCAATTAAATCTCGTAAAGATACGTCTTCTGGTTTAGATGGCTTAAATTATAAAATGCTTCGCTTTCTCAATGAACAGAATCTCAAGAAACTGTTGGATGTTTTCAATTGTCTTTTCAAACACAATCTTATCCCCAAGGAGTGGAAAGAAGATTGCCTTATACCTATACTAAAACCAAATAAAAAAGCTGGAGATTTTAACTCATACCGACCCATAACTTTATCTTCATGCATTGGAAAAATATTTGAACAGTTAATAAAACAAAGATTAGAATTCTTTATCGAATCCAATAGTATTTTGCCCAATAATCAATATGGTTTTCGTAGGGGTACGTCAGCAAGAGAAAGTATATGTAACCTTTTACTAGATATTAAAACCGTCATAAGTGAAAAGCAATATCTTGCTTGTGCTTTCATAGATGTTGTAGGAGCATTCAATAATGTTGATTTGAGGATTTTGGCTAGTGTACTGTCTTCGTTAAATATACCAAATAAATTGGTTTCTTGGATTTTTGATTTTCTAAATGGTCGATCTACTTTCGTTAAACATGACAATCATCTTTACGGACCTCGTTTGTCGTCCAGAGGTGTAAATCAGGGGGGTATATTAAGCCCTCTGTTATTCATATTGTATATACATAAAATAAATTTAATTTTAGGTACAAATGTAACAAGTTTGCAATTTGCTGATGATGTTGCAGTATATTGCTCAGGAAGTAATATTCAGTCGGTGAACTCAAACTTGAATATTGCTTTGAAGAAATTAAATAATTATTTTCTTGATATAGGTTTATCTATAAGTGCTGATAAAAGCAATATTGTTATTTTCCACAGAAGTCGTATGAAAGTTAGCGATAATTTATGTTTCAGCATTGAAGGTACTGTAGTTCCCGTTGTTGAGAGTCACACATTTTTAGGAGTTATTTTCCATCAAAATCTGAACTTTAATACTTATATAAATAGGTTAACTGAACGTGCTCTAAAGGCTACGAATATGTTAAAATGTCTTGTTGGTAAAGATTGGGGTACAGATCCTAAAATTTTGTTAAATCTTTATAAAGCCTATGTACGAAGTCATTTTGAATATGCATTCTTTTGTTTTGCTTCACAAAAAGGAATAGTTGAGAAAATTGAAAAAGTCCAGAATAAAAATATGAGAATTATTCTTGGTGCAATGTCCTCATCTCCTATAAATTCTATGCAAATAGAAACAAACTTAATGCCAATAACTCTTAGATTTCAATATTTAAAATATAAATTTTTGATATTTCTAGCAACTAAAACCAAAAGCTCTTTATTAAGTAAGATACTAAAATGTGAGTCTTTTTTAAAAGAAGATGCAGCCTGTGTTATAGATGCAGTCAACAATGATAACATTTATAAAAACAATATTCTACCGTGTTACTCTGGCTCATATGGAAGTAAATTTCATAATATAAATATACTTATTTTTAAAGATTTAAAAGATAAATATGATTTCAACAGATACTTAGAGTCTTGGCAAGATTACAGGCAAATGTATACAGATGGTTCAAAAATAGGTGATTGTGTGTCATTAGCGGCATATGATATTAAGCTTAAAATTGGGCATGGATATCAATTATTCAAAAATTCTAGCATATACACGGCAGAGGCAAGTGCAATCTTATTTGCCTTAGATCTCATCGAAACGATGCTTTGTCATAATAAGAAATGGATAATCATAAGTGACTCAATGAGTGTATTAACGGCTTTGAACAATCCCAAGTTTTCATCTGATACCCTTCATATTTTGCATGACATTAGAGAAAAAATATATAATTTAGAAAGATTTCAAGGAGCAAGAATAATTTTGTTTTGGACTCCATCGCATGTTGGGGTTAAAGGTAACGATGAAGCAGACCGATTAGCGAAAATTATTACTAGTTCACAAATTAATGCACCAATTAAAAAAGTTAAAATTCCGTACACTGATTGTTTAAGTATAATTAAAAATAATATACAGAAAGAATGGTACAAACAATGGGAAGACTCATCCAATATTAAAGGAAAATGGTATCGTAGAATAAACAATACCATTGGTATCCCTTGGTTTAGCAAAAGAAAATTTGTATGTAGGAAATTCTATGTTACGCTTTGTCGTTTGAGAATTGGTCATGGTCATTTTGGGGAACATTTATTTAAAATTAAAATGGCTGCTTCTGCTTCTTGTACGTTTTGTGGTTGTGATCTTCAATCTCTTAACCATATCATTTTTGATTGTCCACAGTTTGCTATTTATCGTATGGTTCTAATTGACCACTTTCTAGAAATTTATAAATCACCTCAAAATATCCCGCGCGAGATTGATGTTATTCTTAGAAACACCGAATGCTATGTTCCAATTTTTAATTATATAACTGCCACAATTGGAAGTTTGTAAAAATAAATATTTTGATTGACCTTTTTAGTGCTTTGTACAGTGTTTTACTCGAAATATGTTTAGTGTTTTCTTGAGTTAACTATTGCTGTTCTTTCATTTGTTTTGTATTTTTGAGTTGATTTTGTGAGTTTCACAGGTGTTCAAATGTTGAAAGTTGCTACTGAAGTCTTGGCTGTATGGATAAAAATTTCCTTTGCCTTTTCCTTTATGGAATAAATGAACCAAAAAAAAAAAAAAAAAAAAAAGCAATCAATCGTAATGAATGTGTCATGTCTACGAGTATAAACATTGAAAGTGGGATAAAAAGCTTAAAATTGATAGTTGATAACTTACGATGTGGATTGTGGTAACTGGTTACATCTATTATCCGGGTGTGTTCTGCAAAAATCCCATTTATATTATGCATGCCTACTTGTTTGTTTTCAGTGATAAACTAAGTGGTTCAAGACTAAGGTATAGCTGTGGCCATGTAGCCTGTGGGGCTTGCGTGGCAACTAGTTGCTCTTGTTTATTGTGTTTGACACCACCAGATCAAGCTCACAAAGAACCTTTGGAAGACCAGACCTTAAGTTTACGAGTCAAACATGTAGAGGAATTGTTAAACACATTTCAAACTCTATTTAATGTGGATGGTACGTGTTGTTACCTTGTTATTTAATTATAATATAAAATCATATTTTTAATAAATAATTAAAATATAGTTTCCAGGTATCAAAGGTTGTCTGAACAGTTAAAAGTAGAAAAAGAAGTATTTCCACAATGTATTCAAGCTGAAAACAAATATTATAACATTTGTAAAAATAATAATAAAAGAAAGGACGAAATAGAAAATTCACAAAAGTCAGTCTATGCTGGTGAATTTGTAGGGAAATACAGAATGGACTCATTCAAATATGTGGAGCAATGGCTTGAAAATAATGATCTGAACAATGCTAAAAAAATGGTCCGTAAACCATTTTCTGATATCAATGTCAATAGTCCGAGACCTACTAACAGAAGTGTTTCAAATGTACTCAAGACTAGATCTGATCTTATTCTAAACAATGTAACAGAAAGTTGCAGAATGCCTTTAAAACCAACAACCAAAACTCATTTTAAAACTACACAGAAAAGTCACTTAAAGCATTTTAGTAATTCAAAAGACAAAAATAAATTTCGAAAAAGTAAACTATCATTTACCATAGACAATCAGGAAGAAAATGCTATGAAGAAAAATGAAAAGGATGAGAGTGGTATTGAAGTTGATTTGGATACTATTGTTATAGACGACTCACAATGTGAAATTGTAGATAAGGATAAACTAGCATGGCTAGCAGTATTGGAAGCAGAACAGAAACAACAAAACTCAGTCTCCTTATTGCAACATGATTTACAAATAACTAATAGTTCTAAGAGCACATACAAAACTGAAAAATGCAAAAAGGTGCCATTTTACAAGAAAAGCCAACTTCACCTTTTCCCAGTGTTCAATAGACAAACACCACAACTTACTTTAAATAATGAAGCAGATATTTTCAAACCAGTATCTATTTCTATTGAGAATGATTTTTTTAAAACTAAAATTACAGTTACCAATACCGAGGGCATGTCTATTAACACAACAAAAAAATCTGTTGCTATACAAACAGACGAAAACGATTGTAGTAGTACGCAGACTATAAAAATTTGCAATAAGGAAATACAAGTTACTGAGAAAATGTTCATAGAAAGTCAAGATATTTTTACTGAAAAAACTCAACCCCAATTGCAGGAAAGTTTTTTAAAAATAATGCCTGGTATTAACACTGATACCAAGAAAGAGACATCTGTAGTTGTGTTCGATTCTGACAGTGATGATAATAGTGGTGTCCAAGTTAAAGTTACAGCAGATGTGCACAGATCTTGTGAAGAGGTGTAAGTCTGATTGTAATGCAAATTATTATTAGTAAGCTATCTCCCTGTAGTCTTGTTTATTTTATTAACCATGATTTATTGTTTCAGAGACTATAGAGTTCTTGCTGAGATAGATGCATGCAAAAGGAAAAACAATCTAAAGAGGAATCGTGGGCGCACACCTAACAGTACAGATTCGTCTGATAAAGAGAATTGTGATCCTAATAGGCCCAAAAGGCAAAAAATTAATAAAAAGAAATCAAAAGCCAGTAAATTTTAATAAGGAAATATTTGTTTATTATAATGTCAGTTATGTTTTAAGTTAGTTCTACGTATTTTGTATAATTTCTTAATATATGATTATAAAATCTAATTTGTAGAATCCATTCTTCACTCGTTCTCATCTCATTCGTTAAAATAAGGTGGATCACTTTTAGATTTACCTGTGTAATCCTACTAATATTATAAATGTAAAAGTTTGTGAGGATGTATGGATGTATGGATGGATGGATGTTTGTTACTCTTTCACGTAAAAACTACTGGATGGATTTGAATGAAACTTTGCAGTAATATAGGTTATACATCAGAATAACACATAAGGTACTTTTTACCGCGGGAAAACATCTCATTCCCACGGGAAACCGACTTTCACGCGAACGGAGTCGCGGGCGGCCACTAGTATGAAATATTTTTAAGTAAGTTCTTGTTTCGGTATCCTTCCGCCCGAGGTTTTCCTAGTTATCTTTAATTATATAATTAAATGACAACTATGCACGCTTTTTTGCATTTTGATAAACAGCATGTACCTACACTTGTTTTAAACGAAAAAACAAATATTTATTTTCCTCCTCACAAGTTCAATACAAAGTAAACTAAAATAGCAAGTTCAAAACTCTTTCAAACTTTCATATTTAATTTCATCTTTTAAGGATTTTTTAGTTAAAACATTCTAACCTAACGTACTCGTATAATCAGAGACCTAATTGCATGACAATAATGCTAAAAGCTTAGGCGGGAAAGTTTGACAGGTAGTTAACCGACTCCTGTCCCGTGACGCGCCTAGCGCGTCATGAAGAAACCTTCAGGGAGGCCCATGACGCGAGAGATGCGTCATTAGAAAATAGTTACAATTCAAATTTTTATTTGATTTAATCAATAAAATATCTCATTTTATATAAAAATTGACTCATTAGGAACACCAATATCAAGGGCCACTATTTCTTTTTGGAAATTAAATTTGCCAGTGGTTGTCAACCATAGGGTGCCTACCTACAGGTAACTGTTTATCCTACTAATTATTGAAAAGTGTTATTATTAAAGCCAGGATTCGAACTTAGCAAATCTATAAAAATAATCACTATGTTTTGGTCACCAATGGATAGTTTAGATGTAAAAACGGAAGATTTTTGATTTGCGAGAAAATACTTCCCACAGGTTGACAACCAATGGTGGAAATCTATAACATACCTTCCATCTCGTATAAAAGATGTAGATCAACACTTTTAAATACACTAAACTAATAAATGAAACAAAACAAACAATAACAGGTCTCACTTTGTATTATTTTAGTTGAAATAGCCTAAAATAGCGTAATAACATCACCAGTGGCCCACGACGCGTTAGGTGCGTCATCATTTAGGAGGGCCCGTGACGCGACTAGCGCGTCATTGAATTTTGTATGGGGCCACGGAGGAAAGGCTCGAAAAATGATGGTGGCAAGGAGTCGGTTAAGAGTTACTTTCGCATAAAATAAGAAGGGAATACTTATTACCTAGTTATCCGCCTGAACTTAACACATGTGCAACATTAAGAAAATGCCAACCTATGGCTTAAACTATTGTTTAGCAACTAAATTTAAAAGGGATTACCTAGAAACACGAATAGCAAGACTATACGCCATATTTTACTTACTATAGGTATATGTTTCTTTTTATTAATATAGGGAGCAAACGAGCATGCGGGTCACCTGATGGTAAGTGATCACCGCCGCCCATGACTACCCTCAACACTGTAGATGTTGGAGGTGTGTTGCTGACCTTTGAGAAAATAAATAAATAAATAAAATTGGGCACCAGATACCGCACTCACCGAAAGAAACGCAGGAACATCGTCTCTACTTCACGTCGGTTTTCTGTGCGACGGTGGGTATTTCACCGGTCAAGTCAGCCCAGCAATCGCTGCAGACAGAGCCTACAGCTAGACTCTACCACTCTCAAAATGTCCCAGTAGTTGATCCTTTTATCTTTTGTTTTTATACTTACTATCTGAAGTAAATATAAAACGAAGAGGCATTGCACAAGCAGGTACTGAATTGAATACCCAGTAGGTACCTATATAAAACTCTTAACGCAACGACATCTCATTTAAGACGAGCGTCCGACGTTAAATCAGGCATTTCTTTATATCTGCGACTAGCTTAAAGAACGTGTGGACTTTAGGTACAACTTCTGAATGGGTGTACCTCTACTTACTAATAGATAAGTACCTAAGTACTCAGTATAACCTGCAGTTTCACCCGTGTTAAATAGAGATATTTTTTTTGCGTAATTTTTCGCATTCACAGCACCGGTAAGATTTTTCCGTTTTTGAATCATTCTTCAATGCTGCTTCGCTCCTTTACTCTTCCCGTAATTTGAAAAATCTTTATTGTACGTAGGATTAAAAACTAATCTCTTATACATTGTCAAAAGCATAAAATAAAAAAGATGTCACGGGACACCCCTACATTCATCAGCAATGGCCGTAGTAGACCGAGAGAAAAAGCTGGCGGAAAAAACTCTCGGCACTCTTTTAGAAATTATACAATCATAATTTATATTTATAATCATTTAGAGTACATACAGTAACATGTAAATTATTTTCTCGTACCTCCCCGCTCAACATTATTGAAGTTAAAAAAAATAAAAATAAAGTGCTAGTAAACTAATTGAGGAAAATTCCCGCGCCACAATTCGGAACCAGAGTAGACCGTTTCCCGAAGGCGGCACCTGATCACAAGTATGACGTGTGCTCCAGCCATCGTCCTACTCAACCATATTAGAGGGAGTTGGGCGACCCGTTGACACAACGCCACCGCCCCAGTAACTTTCGAGGCGAGCATGACTACTCTGGGCCAAACAAGGCACTAAAGAACCTCACAAAACAGCGAATTAATTGGAAAAACCTGCAATAAGTAAAAACAGAGAGAAGAGGAATGAGAAAACAGTACAGAATAAAATAACATGAATAATTAAAAACTTAAAAAAAACAATAAAAGTACATACTTAAAGTTAAGTATCGTCAAAGTACATAAGGTATATAATAATATGAGATGCACTTACAATTACGTCAACCAATCATACAAAGTATGACTATTTATAATCTGGCCACCGAGAGATTGCGTTTGTGACACATGCCAGTAGTGTTGGGGTAAAAAATAATATTGACAAATATTTTTTCAATCAACATTAGTAAAAAAATTAGTTTATCTTATATCTATTTTACTTGTATAGCAAGAAACTCCAACTGCTGCCTTTTTTCAAAACAAATATTTAGGTCTACAATACAATAAGTACTAAAACTAAAAGTAGGTAATAAATACTTAAAATAATAGATATCGCGCTGGTATAAATTTAATCAGATTCCGATTCGCTTGAGGAGGTGCTATCATCATCTTCTCCAACATTTATAATTATGTTATTATCAATGATCGAATCAATTCTAATATCTCGATCAAAGTCTTTGGTAATAAGATTTTTTGTTTTTTCTACCGCCTTCGCCCAGTCTTCCTTCGTGATTTTTTCGCAAGCTTCTTTTAATAGAGCCATCATCTTTTTTGTGCTAAAAGGTGGGGACGTATTGCGACGGGCTGCATAACCCTTAATTTGAGCCCAAATTAATTCAATAGCATTGTATTGGCAATGATATGGTGGAAGTCTCAGCACCCGATGACCGTACTGCTGAGCCAATTCATTTATTTCATATCGAACATTTGCCGATTTATTTTCTTTCACTAACCGCAATAGTTATGCTTCAAGCATATCCATATTTACGTCGATATCATGTTTTTATAACCAAGCTACTTATTCTGCTTTTTTATTAGAAATTGATTGATAACTTTAAAATTGACTGATATTTTTAGCACATCCCTACGAAAATATGATGTTGTTTACATTTTTAAAAATACATATTTTATCAGTAATTATTACCCTTACAGTAAGCCATCAGTTATAAAATTTAAAATCAGTGTGTTTTAATATCATTTTATTGCTTATTATTTGTTTGTAGGGTCAAAATAGACGACTTTTTTTTTGTTTGTTTTCGTAGACGGCCTGTCAAAGTTACCTCGTTATGTCAAACACAATGTGTCAGGAACGCATTCTCTCGGTGGCCGGACAATAGTCTTATAAATAATACCTACAAGAAACCTGGGGCCCGATTCCGTAACTTTTTTAACGATGCAACACGGCCGATATCGACCAATACGTGTGACGTTTTTGCAATTTTCGTATTCTGTAACACACACGCTGCATCGAGCCACAAGTTCATTTTCTTATTTTGGTATTCTGTAAGTACAATTTAATGTCATTGTTTCCCAAAGACTAATAAAACCTATAGACGTACAACATTTGTTTTCAACAAACATAGAAACAAAAATACCTTCAAGCGGTCGAGTAGCCATTTTGGTTTTTAGATGCCTTATTTTTTGGGTAATTTTATTATTTTTTCAATCACTGGTTTTATAAAATATCCCTTTTATTGTAAAATATGCTAATAATATTGATTACCAGTATGAGCAAGTATGTAGTATTTTTGGTATTTTTTTTCTTTCGGTCTACCGAATCCTTAGTAAAGCTGAAGTTGTAAATTTTAAGGCGGCTAATTTAAATATAAGTAGGTAGGTAACTATTATTTTAGCGATGCTAAAAACTGCTAGGGATTTTTCTCATAAATTAAATTATGCATATATTTATAGTTAGGTATGCTATGTGTAGACACATGAGGGTTCGTAAGTTATTGGTCTCAACCTTTTATTTATCTTCTATCTCTTTTTACCATAATGGTAACGTGCGTGTGGTTCAAATCGGTCGGCGTCCTTCTAGGGCTGTGCTTTCCTTTTAACCAGTCATTAGTGATGTAACCTCTTTTAACTAACAAATCTCGTCAATCATTCATCAATATTTTGCAACATACCACCAACAGGCTTAGGAAATAACTATTTTTGTTAATTAAAGTCAGTGTGAGGTGTTCATAATTTTTAGATTATCATTTACCTTAAGACAATGTTATTATAAATAATTTTATTAATAAATTGACAATGTCAATGACTTAGAGGAATAATTAAATCTAAATGACATGAGGTAGACAAAAAGTAGAATGGTTTTTAACATTTTTGACAAGCACTGACAAGTTGTTTATAAACAAACCAAAATTTTGAACCCAAATCAATATAGTTAGATAGAGGACTTCCGGTTTGCGCGCGGGAAAATTGGAAGTGAAAAATTTTTTCGTGAACTTAAAAATTCATTTAATTCTTTCAATTTTGTTAAATAGTGTACATTTTGTATATATTTTTAATAACTATCGTATAGAAGCTTAATTTTTATTAAAATGACGTCTCGGGCGAAACGCAAGAAAAAGAAGGAGGAGGCAGTAATATCAGGGGAAGACTCGCTGCTTTCGGACTCCGACTCCATGCACAGTGACTGCAATTCAGCTAAGTCCGATCCATATAAAACTTATTTCGTTCCCGATTATACACGTCGGTATCCTGAGGATTCTTCAGCTACAGATTTCGTTGTCTTCTTGGAATCAAACGATGAGTCCAAACCTATTTCAACAAGAGATATGATTTCTTTATCATCAACATTAAAGAAATATATAAAAGGCATAAAATATATGCAAAATCTTAATAAATACAAAGTTACAGTTCATTTTGACCGTGCAAATTTGGCAAATAGTTTTCTTAACAATAAGACTTTGTTATCAGAATATAAACTCAAAGCAACTATTCCTGCAAAAACTACTGAAATTACTGGTGTTATTACTAATGTGCCCATTAAATGGTCCAATCAAAAAATTTTTGGAGTGATTAATAGTAATAAAAAAATTATTTCTGTTCGGAGAATTCAAAGGAAGGTTAAAAATGAACAAAACTTTGAATTACAACCGACTAAAACAGTAATCATAACTTTTGCTGCCATTTATCTTCCTGATCATATTGATTTACAAGGCTGGAGGTTTCCAGTTAAGATGTACATTCCACCTGTAAAACAATGCTTTAAATGCCTACGGTATGGACATTTGGCTAAGTACTGTAAAAATAATGTTAGATGTTCAATATGTGGAGATGCACATTCTTTTAAAGAATGTACAGTACCTAGGGAAAAGGCTACATGCTGTCACTGTAGAGGAAATCACATTAGTATATCTGCTGAGTGTCCTATTAAAAAGAAAAAAATTAATGATATTAAAATTGGTTTATCCTCTTTGTCTTATGCTTCAGTTGCAAATACAGAGAGTTTTCCAGCCTTAGGACAAAAGTTTGACCTGCTCAGTCACTTGAAAAAAGATAATAAATCTTTGAATTTATTGGTTGAGGCTATTGTTAAAATAATTACATTAAATAAAACAAAGGAAACTTCCATCAGTACTAAAAATATTTTACAAATATTAAGTGATATTTATGAAAAGTCATCTGCTAATAATCCATCCTAATGGCTCATTTAAAAATAGTTCAGTGGAATGCTCAAAGCATTAAAAGTAATAAATCTGAATTTACATATTTTCTTTATAGTAATGATGTTGATATCGCTTTAATAAGTGAAACTTGGCTTAGACCACATCATACCTTTAACATAAAGGGATACACAATAGTTAGAAATGACACTGGTAATACACATAATGGAGTTGCAATAATAATTCATAACAAATTACAATTCTTAAAAATTGATACTTATTTTGATGATTCCTTACAAAATGTTGCTGTACAGATAAAAATAGGTGGTAAATATATTTCATTTGTTAGTGTTTATTGTCCTTCTAGGTGTCATTATTCAAAATTAAAATTTTCAAAATTAATTGATAGTCTTCCAACTCCAGTCTTTATTGCTGGAGATTTCAATGCATACCATACTTCTTGGGGTTGTCAAAAAGTGGATAAAAGAGGTGAAGAAGTACTAGATTCTTTTGATGAAAATAACCTTGTTCTGTTAAATTCAGGAGAAGTCACGACTGTAGGAACTTCGTCCTGGAGACCAAATGGCTTAGATCTTTCTTTGGTTAGTCCTGCTTTATCATGGGATTGTGAATGGTCTGTTCATGATGATTCCTTTGGAAGTTATCATTTGCCTACAATTACTAAACTTCTGTTGTCTCAAACTCCAGTTATATCTTCAGAACATTGTGTTCACTCTCAAAATGTCAGTAAGAAATTAAACTTGAATTTAGTTAATTGGGATTTGTATGTAAATATTGTTAATACTTCGTTGAATAGTTTTATGATTAATTCTGAATGTTCACTAGAAAGTTATTTGCAGTTTTGTGATATTTTATTGGCATCAGTTGAAAAATCTATGTCACAACAAAAAACGAAAACAAAGTCTTGTTGTCAATGTCAAAATCTTTGTCATTTATGCTCACGTTCCGTTTCAGGTTTTAGGGCAAAAAGGGCAAGACATTCCGTTCCTTGGTGGAATAGCAAATGTGCAGATGCTGTTAAAAAATGTAAAGATGCTTTTGTTGCTTTCAAAAATGATCCTTCTGTAGAAAAATATTTGCTTTTTAAAAAAAATCAGGCTTCTAAGAAATTGACTATAAACTTTGAAAAACAGAAATCTTGGCAAGATTATTGCAATTCTATAAATCGTCTTACTCCAATTTCTCATGTCTGGAATAAAATACGCAGATTTAACAAAACTTTTGTTTCTAGAAGTGAAAATGATCATTGGGTAAATAGTTTTTTAAAAAAATACACTGCAGACTATGTCTCGAAACCTTTTACTTTTGCAGATAACAAATTTCATAGACAAAATCTTTCGTTGCTTGATCCGTTCACAATTTCTGAACTTAGTGCTGCCATAAAATCAAGAAAAGATACAACTTGTGGTTTAGATGGTATTTCCTATAAAATGTTTCGTCTTCTCAGTCATAAAAATCTATGTAAATTCTTGATAATTTTAAATATTTTGTTTGAAAATGACTTAATACCAAATCAATGGAAAACTGATTGTCTGGTCCCTGTACTGAAGCCAGGGAAGGATCTTGATAGTCCAGATTCTTATCGACCTATAGCGTTGTCCTCTTGTGTTGGTAAAATTTTTGAGCAGCTGCTCAAACAACGTCTGGAATATTACATCGAATCAAATTGTATTCTTCCTAGTAATCAGTTTGGTTTTCGGCGTGGACGCTCGGCTAGGGAAAGCATTGCACATTTGTTATTAGATGCAAATAAATCCATAAAGGAACGGAATTATCTTGCTTGTATTTTTTTCGATGTAACAGGAGCCTTTAACAATGTAGGTCTAGAAACGCTTGCTAATATCTTGCTATCACTCAGAATTCCAAAAAAAATGGTTCTTTGGATATATAACTTTCTAAATGAAAGAATGGTCTATGTTAAATTGGGTAACAACTTTTATGGTCCACGTAATTCCTATAAAGGCGTCAATCAAGGCGGCATCTTGAGCCCTCTACTGTATATAATTTATATTCATAAATTGAATGAGATATTAGGCGCAAATGTTTCTAATCTGCAGTTTGCTGATGATCTTGTTGTTTATTGTTCTGGCAAAAAACTTAAAGATGTGCAAACGAATTTAAATAATGCCTGTAAAAGGCTTGAAGTCTATTTTTCTTTCTTAGGTTTAACTGTAAATACAGAAAAGAGTAAATCTCTTGTTTTCTCTAGAGATAAAGATTGTAAATTAGAATGTGTATATAATGGTAACCTTATTCCTAACTGTACAGAAATAAAATTCTTAGGTGTAGTATTTCAACAAAATTTAAGTTTTAAAAAATATGTGCAAATATTGATAGATAGAGCTGTAAAAGCTACAAATATTTTAAAATGCCTTACTGGTTGTCGTTTTGGTGCAGATCCTAAAATATTATTGATGCTGTTTAAATCATTAGTTAGAAGTCACTTTGAATATGCTTTTTTTTGCTTTGCTTCTGACGATAATTTTATAAATAAAATAGATAAAGTACAAAATAAAAATCTCAGGATAATTCTAGGAGCCATGAGTACTTCTCCGATTAATTCAATGCAAGTTGAAACTAACACTTGTCCCATTAAATTTAGGTTTGATTATTTGAAAAGAAGGTTCATAATTGATTTGATGAAAACTTCTAATAATGCGTTGTACAAAAAGATTTTGATATCTAATTACTCTTATTTATGTAAAAATTTTGATTTCATTAATTATTTGAAAAATGAAAATATTGCTCAGTATGATATTTTACCTTGTTATAGTGGAACATATGAAGGTAAGTTTTTTAAATTTGATGTCATTATAGACACAAATTTAAAAAATAAATATGAAGTATATGAAAAGTTATCATACTATGATAATTACCGTCAAATTTACACAGATGCTTCAAAAACATCTCAGTCTGTGTCGATAGCGGCTTATGATATTATTTTGAAAATTGCACATGGTTATAAGCTGTCCAATATTTGCAGTATTTTTACGGCAGAAGCTGCTGCTATTCTGTTTGCTTTAGATTTGATTAGTTCTGTAGATTCTTCTGGTAAATGGATTATTATTTCTGATAGTATGAGTGTTCTTCAAGCTATTAATAATCCCCGTCTTTCTAGTAAAATTCATCCTTTTATATATGAGATCCGGGAAAAGATTTATAAATTATCATTGAAACATAAAGAAATTGTCATTTTCTGGACACCAGCACACATTGGTGTTAGTGGTAATGAATTAGCTGATACATTAGCTAGTATCATTACAAATACTGATAACAACATTTGCAAATTAAAAAACATAGCAATTCCCATTTCAGAGTTTCTTCCTGAAATAAAAAATCAAATGATTAATAATTGGTTTCAATTTTGGCAAGATTCTCTTAAAGAAAAGGGCAAGTGGTATTCCGTATGTAACCAAAAAATTTCGTCTCCTTGGTTTACCAAGGGCTCTTTCAAAAATAGAAATTTTTATACAACAATTTGTCGTCTTCGTATAGGTCATGCAGCTTTTAATGAACACTTATATCGCATGAATATGATAACTTCCCCTTGTTGTTCATATTGTAATGAGTCGGTACAGTCATTGGATCATATATTTTTTGAATGTCCTCAATTTCATATTGACAGGTTAATTTTCATTGATGAGCTATTAGAAATTTATAAAACATTAGAAAATATCCCGCGTAATACTCAAGAACTTTTAAAAACAACTGAATGCTACTTACCTATGTATAAATTCATAAAATTTACAGTGTGTAATATCTGATGAAAATGTTTATGTATACTCATAACAAATATATATTAGCATTTTATTATTAAAGACATGGACTTGGTCCTTATTATGTTTGTTTATGAGGAAATAAAATATCGTCAATGTTACTTCTTATTGAAAACTAAACAAAACTAAGGGCCGATTTTTCAATAGTCAGTTAAGCCTTCAGATAGGACTTATTCTATGGATAGCAAGATTGTGAATTTTTCAATTAACGGATAAGCTCTAACAGAAGGTTAAACTCGATAACTGGCGGATAAACTTAGCTGCCTCTTTTTGCCTCAGTTAAGCAGTTATCTAACAGATTATTTGACGTTTCTGTCATCATGCGTATGTAAATATAGGATAATTTATTTGTGTTTTGCTTATTTTTTGTAAAACCATGGATATTTTACTTTATTTGAAGACAATAATGTATAGTTATCAAAACGAGACAAAAATATATATCACAAGAGGTTTAATTTTGAATATCTGTGCAATAAGCTATTGTTGACATCACAGATGTATACATTTCTAGATGGAGTAATACGTTTGATGTGTGCGTGTCACAAATAACACACTGCTAAAGATACGCTATATCAAAATGAGGATTTTTTGAGAATTATATTAAAATACTAAGTAGGTATTAAGACATACAGTAACATAAAGTATCTCTGAGTATATGAAATACCAAATCGATTTTTTAAAAAAGCATCAAAAATATTCTTAGCAATCAATATAATAAGATAGAAATACTTTCTCAAAGTTTACAGACACATGTTAAAATATATTGTATTTGTAACTTTTATTTGTATTTTTTTTCGGTGGGCTCCATCTAGTTTTCGGTATATCTATGTATTATCGTTGACGGCAAGTCTTGATGTCATACCTAATTTTTTGTCAATTGGGACACCCGCTGTCAATGCGTTGAAAGTTTACAGTCCTTTTCTAACAACTGTAAAATATATAAGAATGTCTCTTTCTTGCACAAATATCATTAGGATAGCTAGCAGAGGGTTATCTGACCATTGAAAAATTGAAACTTTATTATTCGCCTCAGTTAAAGCTATCTGTCTGTTCGATATCTGGAGTTTTAACTATCTATTGAAAAATCGGCCCTTAGTCAACAAGAAAGAAGAAAACCAAATTATTGATGACATGGCTGTATGGGCATAGTCTCTTTGCCTTTCCGCATGACGGAAGAATCTAACAAAAAAAAAAAAAAAAAAAATCAATATAGTTACATTTTATAAAATTAGGAACATATTTTCTGTTTCTATGAAGTAATTAGTAATGCCTTTATTTAATAAACATCTCCATTTATTCACAGGCAGTGAGTGGTCCTCAAATAGAAAATCAATTTTGGGTAAAATTTATTTTCAAAGTATGAGATGAAATAAATTCAACAGGGTGTTGTTTAGTAAATGAATTGTAATAACCTATTTATGATGTTTCTGTATGTTTTTACCCAACCAAAGTTGTATTAAAAGTTACACCTTTACTTTGACACCAATAAAATACAATTGCAAAGCTATAATTTATTAAACGAACCACTACCAAGAGTTAGGTAGGTACTTACGTAGTGTATTTTATAACATTTTTATTATTGCATTAATTATCATATAAATAAATCTCCAGAATACCATACAAACAATGTGGTTTTAAAGTTAGCGCAGTAGGTGTTACAGAATAGCCTAAAGGAAAACGATACGAGCTGATTTGCAGAAGAATCGAGAATCGAACACGGGACCTGCCTCACAACAATCACGCTGCGCAACAGAGGTCGTCGCAAAAGCTTTTGCAACTTACTGTACCTACATATTAACGAAATTTGTGGAAGAGTAGGTTTTTCAAAAAAAGGAGATATTGTCTTTCCCTAGATGCATAGGTTTTGCCTCCGATACCCTACTAATATTATAAACGTGAAAGTTTGTGAGAATGTATAGATGTATGGATCTATGGATGGATGTTTGTTACTCTTTCACGTAAAAACTACTGGATGGATTTTGATGAAACTTTACAGAAATATAGGTTATACATCTGAATAACATATGGGGTACTTTTTACCGCGGGAAAACTACTCATTCCCACGGGAAACGAGTCGCGGGCAGCCACTAGTAGGTGCCATAAAATCGGTAGCTTTGAAGTGGTAGGCACAAAAAAAAATATTTGTACCTATTGTTAAACTTAAAACACTTACAAATAGGTAGGTTATACATATTTAAGGTAAATTTAATCAATTATCTAGCTTTAACTCGCTAATAACTCCGAAGTATGTATACCTATTGTTTGTTGCACAAGTCGTATTTTTAATATATTTTTGTGTTTTTGAAGTAATTTCTATTTCAATTACGATTTTTTGTAAAACCAAAAACTTAAGTAGTCAAACATACAAAATTATAGACAATAACAATAGAAAATAATAAGTGCTTTGCCGTTTAGAAATAATAGGCGCCAACATCTTTCTATTCAAAAAGTATATTTATTAAACAATTCAACATTAGAAAGTACAAATTATTAAGTAAGTAAGTAATTTATAGTAATAATCAATCAAATAATTATAAAATATTGCTAAATTATCAAAAACGTTCGAGTAACAAGTGGCCGAAGAGTAACTGTTGTAAATCGCACCACACGCACGTCAAAAATGACGTCACATTGTCCCAAAAGTTTAGAGAATACCTATTTTTACCGGACAAGTTGTGACGCCCAGTCGTGTGGGCTTATAGAATACCAAATTTAAGAACATAGATATTGAACAACGCGTAACATGAGTGAATGGGTTGCGTCGCTGTCATGTCATGTAGTGTCACCCATTTCTGTAGGTTTGTTAGCAAACAAAGATAAATATTGCATTTAAAGGCTAAAGTCAGAAAAAAATACTGAAATAAAGTATAACGTGATAAGTGTGACTGGGAGAAGCTCTATTTTGAGCTGCCGAAACTTTATGCCCATAAGAGAAGTCATCGCCTCGCTAAACTAAATTGCGTGTAGTAACGAGGCTTTTACCAAGTTCTTGGTTCGTTTTGGAAAGAAATGATTACAGTTAAAGGTAAATATCAATTTAAAATATTCAATATTATCTATTTCAATAAGAAGAACCTCGATATTCAAAATAAACGATGTGCTTAGATTGCAATTGGTTCTAAACAGAAACTTTTCCCAATTTGGAATTTCATTACATCCACATAAAAAATATTTAGTAGGTACCTAGGTACCTTAATAGTAACATTGTACCTAATATACTTAATTATGATTTTCATAAATATTTTTTTTAGGTAAGCCAGTGGCTTCAATGGTAAGAGGAAATGTCCTCAGCAATCTGCTGGTGGAAACAACTAAGGTGTGACGTCGTATTAGCTCGACGCCCGCTTCATGAAGTTGAACGTTCACGCCAAAGCAAAAGCAGGAAAATAACTTGATTAAAAATATATCTTTTATTATAGTTACTGTGTTACTGGGTGTGTAATCATAGGATATTACAATTTTAAGATAAGCTTTGTCATGGTTTTGTATTATTAGATTGTGTCTATAGTCACCAACGCACACAACGATCAAAAGACTGCTTGCCACAGGATATTCGTAACACCACGGTCTTGCTACGCTATTTTCCCGTTAGCTTGAAAAATATATAGGTAATACCTAGTCCTTAAGGCAAATCATGATGGGAACCTAACCATTCCTTATTTTTTTTTTTATTGCATAACTATTTGAGACCAACAAAATAAACGTGTCTAAAGCACGGAAGAAATCAGAATATAATACCACAAGCGTTCACCCATCCTAGGACTGTCCGCGGCCGACGTCGCTTAACTTCAACAATAGACTCGAACCTTAGGATTCGAATTATTACATTTCAAAGTCAGGCTCAAGGTTTAAAGGCAGAGCAGACGAAACATTATTTTAAATCAAATTTCAAAGCGCTTAAAAAACTATATCCATTTATATTCAAAAAACTTTTAATACAGATTTAAAATAAATTTGTACAAAAATATATATTTTTTTCTTAATATTGATGAATTATTGACGAGATATTGATATTGAGAAATAATGAATGGTTGAATGAACTATCAATCTAAGCGAAGCGCCTTATGGAGTTGCTTGCAAGCCACACGTACGACACGCGTGGCTTACAGAATACCTACAAATTGTCCTCACAGGACCCACTGGCATGCCACACGCACGTTACCACACGAAACGTTAAAAATTACAGAATCAGGCCCCAGCAAGAGTTTTAATCCCAAGCTTTCTTATCATTTAAGAAGTCTTGGATGCTATAATAGCCTTTACTACACAGTTTGATTTTAATAGTTTTTTTAAAAACGTTAAAGGGCAGGGACAGTAGAGACTTAGGGATTGAATTATACAGGGTGTCCAGGAAACAATGGATAAGCTCTGAAGGGCTAATAGTAGAACTAAAGGCAAGCCTAAAAAATAATTGATAAAAAGTATAACCCTTACACTGCTAGAAATATGGCGCTTTAAAAAAAACTTCATATTTTTTTGACTGTGTTCATATTTTTACTCGTAACGAGGTCAAATCACTTAATAACATCATTATTTCTGTGCTAAAATAATTAACATTAACCGCATCAGTGAATAACTATCAAATAAAATAGCTAACTAAAGTATTTTTCTCAAAAAATTATGTTAAACTTTTGATTTGTGTAAAATTTCTGAAGAAATATTTTTGATGCGCAACTTTGAACAGCTCTGGTGTAAAAAATTATATGAAAGTAACAGTGACCAATGATTTCAAAATATTCCTGGTTTAATAACGTTTTTAAAAAGATGTAATATGTCGTTATTGTAATGAAAAAAGATTGAACTAATGGTATTAGTGTGTAAAATGGGATAATTATTTAGTTCTAGCAAAATTATAAAAATACAATAAAACTAAAGAAATATGATTTTCAACTGATATTAATTGCAAAAACATTAGAATAATTGAGAGCAACTGTTCAAATTGTCTGTCCCCATCCTGATGCAGGCCCTACAACTACGAATAAAGGCTCTTCAAAAAAATCGCGCGTGTCGTCGATCATTGATTGCAGCGGCCTGAACACGAGCTCGTAGATCTTCTAATGAAGTTACTGGTTGCTGGTAAAACTCTTCCTTAAAATACCCCCAGTAAAAAGTCTAAAGCGTTTAGGTTTAGGCGGCCTACCTACCTGTTAGGGTAGGTTTCGTCAAGTATGCACATAATGCAATAGCATAGTGTGCTAGACAGCCTTCATTTTGAAGCCAATATGTGTCGCGAAGCTCTTCGGACACGTCTATCAATAAATTGGGTAAGTCATTATGAAGATTTTGGATCACTTTCTCCTGTTAAGTTGATTTCTTTGAAGATCCTTTATTCGTAGATGCAGGGTCTGCATCAGGATGGGGACAGACAATTTGAACAGTAACTCTCAATTATTCCAATGGGTTTGCAATTAATGTCAATTGAAAATCATATTTCTTTAGTTTTATTGTATTTTTTTAATTTTGCTAGATCTAAATAATTATCCCATTTTACACACTAATACCATTAGTTCAATCTTTTTTCATTACAATAACGACATATTACATCTTTTTAAAAACGTTATTAAACCAGGAATATTTTGAAATCATTGGTCACTGTTACTTTCATATAATTTTTTTACACCAGAGCTGTTCAAAGTTGCGCATCAAAAATATTTCATCAGAAATTTTACACAAATCAAAAGTTTAACATAATTTTTTGAGAAAAATACTTTAGTTAGCTATTTTATTTGATAGTTATTCACTGAGGCGGTTAATGTTAATTATTTTAGCACAGAAATAATGATGTTATTAAGTGATTTGACCTCGTTACGAGTAAAAATATGAACACAGTCAAAAAAATATGAAGTTTTTTTTTAAAGCGCCATATTTCTAGCAGTGTAAGGGTTATACTTTTTATCAATTATTTTTTAGGCTTGCCTTTAGTTCTACTAATAGCCCTTCAGAGCTTATCCATTGTTTCCTGGACACCCGGTATATAATTATTGACATTCCTATAAAAGACTTTGTGCTTTTTGCCAACCTACATTTTGGAAAAACTAATTTATGGTCGTTCCTAGTCATTACGTCATCGTTATTTATCAAACGTCTATCCTTAAGAGTGTCAAACCTATCAATATTCTTACGCACAAACATAATGTTCTCAAAGATATACTGTGACGCAAGGGTCAAAATACTGATCTCCTTAAACAGATCCTTGAGAGATTCTCTTTTACTAAGTTTATAAATTCCGCGAATGGCCCGTTTCTGCAGCGTAAAGATCGTTTTAATGTCAGCAGCGTTTCCCCAGAGTAGGATTCCGTAGGACATTAGACTATGAAAATAACTGAAATAAACTAGCCTAGCAGTATGAATGTCAGTCAGTGAACGAATTTTTTTTAACCGCAAATGCCGCAGAACTAAGCCTACCCGCCAGTTGTGCAATGTGGGGTCCCCATTGCAGTTTGGAGTCGACAGTTATTCCAAGAAAAACGGTATTATCTACCAGGTTTAACTTGTTACCGTTTAATTTCAAATCTGTCTCTACTTGCTTTACATTTGGTGCCGAAAACTTTATACATTTCGTTTTTTTATCATTTAAAACTAGATTGTTCACATTGAACCATTTTACAACATTAGAGAGTGCATTGTTCACGTCGTCATAATTTGTTTCCTGTCTGTTAATTTTAAATATTAACGAAGTATCATCAGCAAACAATACTATCTCATGATTATTCTTTACCATGTATGGTAAATCGTTTATATAAATTAAAAACAAAAATGGGCCCAATATCGACCCCTGAGGAACCCCCATACCTACAACTGATCCCTGTGATCTTTCGCAATTTATTTCAACTTTCTGAGTTCTATCACTCAAATATGAGGTTAAAAGTTTAAGTTCGGTACCCCTTACACCATAATGACTGAGTTTCCTGATCAACGTATCGTGTTCAACACAGTCAAACGCCTTAGACAAGTCACAGAATATACCCAGGGCATCCTGTTTGCCCTCCCAAGCGCTAACCACAACCTCAAATAGGTTCACACCAGCGTCCGTGGTGTGAACCTATTTGAGGTTGAGAGATTTTGAGGAAATTTAGTGATTTTATATAAGTAGGTACCTAGCTTATAGCCTACCAAAAAAAACGTAGTACGAAATGTCTTTAGCTTAGATATAGGTACACGTTCGAACAAACAAATAATTTCTTCAGCTTCATAATATTAGTTTAGATAAAATGAAATAGAACTCGTGGGGAAATACCTATTCTCACAGTAATAGTATATTTCGATACAAGTGTGGAAAGGCTGTCATTACAACGAGTACCGACAAATGTCTACCCGAGCCGAGGCACAGCCGAAGGCGAGGGTTGACAGGCGGGATGAGTTGCAATTGAATAAAGCAATTGAATAAAATATAAAATTAGGATCGTAAATGTCGAAAAACTCATTATGTGCAACAAACAACTAAACTCGCAAAGAATATTTCTGGAAAATGGCGCCATTTTTTCTTCACCCATTTGGTAGGCAAAGGTTACTATGCCCATACAGCCAAGTCTTCAGTAGATTTATTTTATTGATATGAAATGAAAATGAAATTTAAGGAGATAAAATGAAATGAAACCAATCACACTAATTCAATCAAATCATAAAATCTGATATCGAAACAAACTAGTAGTTTTTTTTAGAAATATACCTACGCTTCATAAGTATTAATATGAATCATAAAAACTTCTTTGTTTTTTTTTGTAAAAACTTCATGGTTGGTTAGTTTTTCTTTTTAATAGACATTATTTTGGCAGTTGGGAAAGAGAACGCACGAGTGCGGGAAAGGTAAAAAAAAAGCACGCGTGTGAAATAGCCCACATCCCGAACGCAATACGCCACTTTTTGAGCAACTGTATTGATATGGCCATTTACAGAACTTTTATCCGCAGGGCGAAAAGCTCGTAAATCGTTAAAAGGTCAAAAGTTTTAATTTGCGTGAAAAATCGGACTGCAAAAATGAACAAAAACTAAACAAAAAGGGAACATTAAAATCTATAATTTAGTAAGTAGGTATTAGATGATTGCAGGCGGGATTAATAAATATCACATATAAAATTAATTGATACCTAGTATAAACTAGTTAGTTCACAAAAGGTATTTGGTGAAGTTAAATAGTGGAAGATAGAGTGTTTTGTAGATTTGTTTGACCCTACAATAATTTTAATACCTCTACTGTTCACACTAAATTCTATAACTTGTTGTCCCCTTTTTAGTTAGGTACAGTCAGCACCAAAAGTCGATGAACAGAATCAACTTAACAAAACACCTGTTCACAATTAAATGCCATAAGTTATAGTCACAACTCAGAAATGATATCGACCGGCAGCATGACAAAAAAAAATGCTTAACGACATCCGACGGGAAGTACGAGAGATTGTGCGCGGGGAGATCCAAAACATCTTGCAGTTCTATTCGGATAAGATTGACGAATACGAAATTAAGATGATGAAGTCATATGGAAACCAAATGATCAAAATAAATAATACTTGCAAGAATCTGGCAATGAAGAACGAAGTTTTAGAACAAAAGCTAAATAGTCTGGAGCAACTTCAACTTGGAAACAACCTTGAAATCTGTGGTGTACCTATATGAACAAGACAATGAAAACATACCTGCCATTGTGAATACATTATGCCTAAAGTTAAAACAGCCCCCGTCTACTATACAGAAAGTATTCAGGAAAAAAAATATAAAAGTGCAAAATGACCCAAGTAAACCTTCTACAATAATAGTTTGCCTGAATGACGGAAGCCGGGACAAATGGTTATCTGCAGCTAAGAATACCACCATAAGCACCAAAGACTTAGGAGTAGGCGGCGATCAAAAGGTATTTGTCAGAGAACCGCTAACCCCAACAAATGCTTTCCTGCTATGTAAGACAAAGAACGTACTAACTAAGAGACTTAAAACTATGCAAATATGTATGGTGTAAGAATGGATTGATTTTAGCCCGAAAAAGCGAAGACACTAAACCATACTCAATTGGAATTTATAATAAAAAGCAGTGTAAAAACTATAAGTTTGATTGTGATAACAGAAGCCAACATCTCACCACAAAGTGCTAACTTGTTTGAATTAAACAACTATGATATGTATCACGAGCTACGCGACAAACAAAAGGGAGGTGGTGTAATTGTTTATTGTCATCAAAACATCAACTTCTCAAGATATCCAACTTCTACAATTAATTTTGAATGCATTACAGGTAGTTACTATAACAACAAACTTTAATTATACAACCGATCTAGTTGCTATCTACCGACCCCCAGACCAAAATAAAACTCTTTTTTCTATAGAATTATCAAATTTACTATCATCAATATCACCAATTAATAATAACTGTCTGGTGTTGGGAGATATAAACATTGATTTAAAAAAGAAAAAATCGTATGTATTCTATTATCTACTTAAATATGCTATGCTAAAAAGGATTTGAAACGGGTATCAGTCAATACACACGAATAGCGATGAAAAACGAACAGATAACTCAAACTTGCATTGATCATATTTTTGTCAGAAATTCTATTCAAGCTCAAGGTCAATGTCGTTCGGTAAACACAGCTGTGATAAACAATGCACTGACCGATCACTTCATAACCGGTTTCGCACTAACTGATGACAAAATATGCACTACGAAGCAAAAAAAAAACGAAGTTAATGTTAGACAGTAGTAAAGTTCAATCTTTGTTACGTTGTATTGACTGGAGCCCCGGCCTCGCGTACCATAACCCGAATGATGTCCTTAATTTTATATCACAGCAATTTCATGAAGTATATGAGAAATGTACCTAAGGTGGGTGTACCATGGAAGGCCACGCTCCTTTGAAGGCCAACTATTAAAAAGTCGTATTTATTGTCATTTTTAGACATATTCCTTCTACTACACATTAAGATCCCTCAATCTCAACGCCACACACGGCGGCAGCGAGTCGTTTGCGCCGCTATTGTGGCGGTGCGATCTCACGCTTCGTAGACTTTGGTTTTCGATGTTACAATCCTTATTTGAGCGCACAGAAAAACATATTTTTTCAGTCAATAACGTATTATTATCACAAATTTTTGTACTGTAAATTGTCGTATATGGATATATATATGTTACTAAAGAAAAAAAACATAGTTTTGCCTCAATTTAAGTAAAATATTGGTAGTGTTCCTAGAAAAGCCGGTGGTTCCTTATAAGGCCAATAGAAAATTTGACGGTTGGCCTTGCTAGGGTACATAGGCCTAACAAAGAACATTTACAAACCATGAACTTATGAATACTTACTTTTTTAGTTAAGTATAATAATAAACTTAAAATGAGTTTTTATATTGATAATATTTTTAATCATAGTCATAATTGTTAGTTTAGCCTTCTTGGGAACTTTTTGGCCTTACAAGGAACAGACCCATAAGAAGGCCTATTTGGCTAAAAAAAAAAGATTTAAATTACATTATAAAAAGCGTTGGCAAGTTATTTGCTGCGAATATCATACGCACTACTACTGTTTTTAAATAATTTTCTACAATATATTCATAGTTATAACTACGATGGTGTTCAAGTAATGTTCGTTGAGTTTTAAAAGGTGATAAAAATATATTGAGCATTTAATGTTTTGCTTATGATATGTCTTATTATGTTGTTTTAGTAAAAGCGGATATATTTATTGTTAAAACTCTATTTTTAAGTTTATCGACTGATACATAATTTTGGCCTTGTTTGGTGCCATGTTCCTTGCAAGGCCATTGGGAAGAGCTTAATTAAACTTGAGATTAATAAATAGTGATTATAATAAATAATAAATAGATAAAGATTAAAGTGAGGTAAAAAAATAAGTATTCTTATGGTGCACATTAAAACAAAGTATTACCTCATAATTTGTTTACTTTATTTCTCCAGTTAATAAATGAATAAAAAGTGTTTTCCCGTTAGTGTGGCCTTCTATGGTTCACCCACCTTACATATGAAATCAAAATAACTAATAATAAAAGAGACACTTGCAAATGGGTAAATAATAAAATGAGATACATGTGTAAAAAGAGACAGGAATTACTTAAAATTTGGCTACAAGACATTAGCAACAAAAAAAACCATTTACTTTACAATAAATACAGAAATAAAACAAATAAATACATAAACTACTTAAAAAATAAATTTATACAAAAAGAAATTACGGAAAATTTTACGGATTCAAAGAGAATATGGAAAATTATTAATAATTTATGTGGTAAACTAACTACCTCTATAGACGATCATATTATACAAACTTTTAATAAAATCCAATTGAATGACTTAGCTAATAAATTCGCGTACGAATTTAGAGAAAATTAAAAAAAATTTACTAACTGCTGTCAATTACCGTTGTTAAATGAATGTTCGTATATAAACACCCCTAATCTATCAGTCAGATTTAAGAAAGCTACGGAGGTAGTGGTTTTTGAAATAATTAAACACTTAAATTGCAATAAAAGCCCTTCTTGTGATAAAATTCGTGCCTCCGACATTGTGAGCATAAATACAAACATTACTCCAATCATAACGCATCTAATTAATTGTTCTTTAAAATACTCAATATATCCGGATAAGTTAAAAATAGGTACGATCAGACCAGTATATAAGAATGGAAAGCATGATTGCATTAATAACTATAGACCAATTACAATCCTCTCGTGTATTGACAAAATAATTGAAAAATACCTAGGACAAGAAATAAATATTTTTTTGAGAAAACATAATATAATTCATAAGAAACAATTTGGTTTTCAAAAAAACAAAAACACACAACAATTATTATGTCAATTTACGAATGAAACTAACTCATATATTAACGATAAAAAACATGTCTTGGCCATATTTGTTGATTTCAGCAAAGCTTTTGAAACTTTAAAATATCCAACCTTATTCAATAAGCTTAGTCAGAATGGTATACAGGGTCCCCTGCTGGGATTACTAAAAAATTACCATCAAAATCGGTTTAATTCTGTTAAAATAGGTGATACCTACAGTGATTTAATCCGCACAGAAGAAGGAACGGCCCAAGGGTCGATCCTCGGCCCGACTGAATACTTGTTATATGTCAATGATATGTACAATATTTTTAAACAGGCATCTGTATACCAATTCGCAGACGATACATGTCTCCTAGTGGCGACAAAAATTGATCGACAGCGATTAGTGTCATTCAGAACAACTTTAACTTATTATGTCAATGGGCACACGATGTTGGTTTAACTATCAATTATAAAAAAACTAAATTAATGCACTTACACTCACCTTATCAAAAAACAATGGTAAAACCGACCATCGTAGCTCATGAACATACATGTAGATATGCATAATAAAAACATTAACTCATGTTCTTGTAATAAGTTAGAACTGGTGTCCCAGCATACCTATTTAGGCTTAGTAATAGACAGTCATGTGAACTGGGAGGCTCATATAAACTACATCTGTAATAAACTAAGATCCATTATATCTAAATTGTCAATTCTAAAATTTAAATTACCTTTCAGTACGTTAAAATTGTTGTATAATGCACTAGCTGACTCAATTATCACCTACGGTCTAAGCAGTTATGGAAGAACATATAAAACTTATATTGATAGGATATACAGATTGCAATTAAGTCTACTAAAATTAATTATCCCATCATCCATCAGAATTAAATTAAAAAGTGATAGTGAAATCTTCAAATACTGTAAAACTTTAAATATATATGATAAGTTAAAAATTGCCGTTATAAGTGAAGAAATATACAAATTAAACACTAAAATTACACACTAGACCATGTTTCCTGCGACGACTGTCTTACTTGCCGCGTTATGTTTTACCGACTTATAATAATGTTTATGTTAAGCGTACCTCAGATTATTTTTTGCCTTTTCTACTCAATTAATTATCTAATGATGTACATAAAAAACTAATAGACAAGCCATTAAAATGTAAAACTATATTGAAATCTGTACTTCTTGACAAATAGGTTGTCTATATAGGTATTTAATTAGGTGAGGCAGAAAATTAATTTGATTTGTAAAAACTAACGTTTAAAACATAGTAAATTATATATAAATTATGTTATTTATAACGAAAACCTACCTGTAATTAGAATAGGCGAGTAAAAACAGCAACACTTAAATCTAATTGGTTTCAGTTGCTGTTTGATTAATTGATGTACCGAATGCTTTTATGGTAAATAAATGAACAAAAGAAAAAAAAAAACTAGGAAAACTAGGAACATCTTTGGATTGATGGTGTACAGCGACTTTTAAAATAGTTACTAGTGCACAGATACTTTTGATACTCGTGTTTAGCGACTTTTGTAAAATTTCTGGTGTACAGGCTATTTTGTATCCTAGTTGTGATTATAACTTATGGCATTTTATTGTGAACAGGTGTTTTGTTGAGTTGATTCTGTTCATCGACTTTTGGTGCTGACTGTACCTACTTACCTGTTATTTTTGCCGTCAGATTTTTGGTTATTTCAATTATTTTTTATAACTCAGACTTTTTTATTTTTAATGAGTTTATATATAATGTTATTAAACCTTACAACACTTCTCAGAACTTATAGGTATGTAAGCGAGTTTTTTTCTCGACGTTCTTCTTCTAAGATTTAAATTGCAAGTTAAGTATAAGTACCTATATATTTGTGGAATAATTATTGGAAACCCTTTGTTCAGATACCCCAATCGAGGGGTAGAGTAATTAAATTATTTATCTACCTTACAATATGGCGTCCAAAATTCTCCATATGTTTTTATGTTTTTTATTCTACCTACCTACTCAATGTCACTCGCGTTATTGAATCTAACGACACCTCATACGTTTATGTGGTACACCTTAATAGGTACCTCCTTCCTTAGAGACATATAATAATTAAATATTAAAATAAAAGTTTTAAAATTTGGTCAAGAACAACAATTTATTTTTTTAATTTGTACTATTTACAAGAATGTCGGTGTATCTTCGATTGAGGAGATTACCACCAGCCAGAGCCGCCGCTGCTGCCTCCGCTGGACCAGCCGCCGCCGCCGCCGCTGGGCCATCCTCCGCTACCACCGCTGGACCAACCGCTTCCACCGCTGGGCCACCCACCGCTGCCGCCGCCGCTGGACCAGCCGCTGCTACCACCGCCGCTTGACCAGCCGCCTCCTAAAACAATAAATTTTATCTTATAGTCATACTTACGTTGGTAAACAAACATATTCTACAAGTCTTGCTCAATCAATGCAAACAAATACATCTATATAATCTAAGCGTAGCTATGCCAACTTAAATCTTGTAAAATAGTAAATTGCAGTTACCTAGTTAAATCAAGTTTTGTTGAAAGTACCTGATAAGCCTGTTACTTAAGTATGAAGGGATAAAATGAGAAAGGTCCTTGAAAAACTCTACCTATGCAATTCTGAATAGTCGGTGCGCTATTTTTAGTAGCCAGTTGTAAGTGAGTAAGAAAAGTATCCTAAGCTGCAATTACGCAGGTGAATGCCTAAAGGAGGAGTTACGAAATTTAGCCTGAGGTTATCGAGCGAATGGATGACCCTACGTACCAATGTGATGTGAACTAATGGTTTATTTTGATTAAATTAAATGTTTGTAAGTTAAGATAATGTTCTTCCATGAAATAATTTTCAATTACCTACTGTTTATATACCAATGGTTTTAAATAAACTAAATATAAGGGCATATTTAATAATAGTGTAAGTGTAACTGGTTAGTAAAAAGCTCTTTTATCTAGCTTTATTATTAGATATAGTATGTTATAAAAATAACTGCTTACCATGACCGCCGCTACCGCCGGAAGGAGCAATGATCTTGATGATCTTCACTACTTCTGTAAACAGATACAAATAAATTTTATACAGTGTTATAAATACATATATTTAATTTGGTAGGAACTTTTTAATTCTAAATATAATTGTTTTTTACACTACATTGAAAACCGCGGGTTTTATATAACACAACGATTTTAACATGCAAAATTGAACATTCCTTTGGGAAAACTGATGTTACCAGTAAAACCGTAGAGCAGAAGGTAGCAAGTTAGTTTTCAAAATAGACTTACGGCCACCGCCGCCGTATCCGCCACCGCCGCCGCTGGACCAGCCGCCGCCGCCTCCGCCTGACTTCCATCCGCCGCCGCCTCCGCCGCTAGACCAGCCACCCCCGCCGCCGCCGGACTTCCAGCCGCCACCACCACCGCCGCTGGACCAGCCGCCGCCCCCACCGCTGGGCCAGCCTCCTCCACCGCTGGACCAGCCGCCACCACCCCCGGACTTCCAGCCGCCACCACCGCCGCCGCTGGACCAGCCGCTGCTAATTATACCGGCATTCGCGGCCGCTGCGAGCACTAATAGACACACAAAAACCTGCAACACAAATGACACACGTAATATAGACGAATTAATCAATAACATGACATTGTTGGTAGTCACTAATGTGATGATTGATTTACGACTCGTCACGTTCATCTTGAGATTGGTACATCAACATTGCACAAAAAGAAAGGAGGAAACGAAATTGCACATTAGGGTACTTATTATTTGTTACACCTCGGCAGCAATTGGAGGAAGAATTATTTCGGAACTGTATTATGAAGTTACAATTGTAATTTTTTTTTGGGATTACTTTACACATCACAATACAATATGTAATATTGATGGTAATTACGATGGTGAAACTGTATTTTCGTGGTTTATTTTTTGGTAAAATGTTATTTGGATGAGTTACCTTCATGATGAAGTAGTCGGTGACTGTTTGGTGAGGATGGCTGGGTGTAGGTGCATTTTATAGTATGTATGGTCTCCCACTCGAGGCCGCTGGAGAGCGGCAGACTGCTCGGCCGCGGCTGCCCGCAGTACGCCGCCACACGCCCTGCGCTACCTGCGACCTCCCTTCACACACACCGTGGACACCTTTATAGGACAGGATTATTGTAATATAGGTTACAAGTATTTCTAGTTATTTGATCATTTGAATGACACAATAAAGTACCTAGCCAGTTAATAACGAAATGATTGTGATTGACGTACCTATCTTAGATAAGGTAACCTGAGTAATTTTTTTTGATTATTTCATTCAATCCAAAATGTGACGAATCACAGTTGACAGATATTACTTAAAAAGATAAAATAAATCCATATTCTTCTTTTTCGGCAGATTTCATAAACCATATTTTGCCTATTTAATATGTGTATGAAGTTGTATTCAATGTTATTGTTGCACAACTAAATATTATGCTGATGTAAATGTAAGTAAATGTGTGTTCGCATTAGTGAATTTCTGATTTATGGCCGATGTCAAACAACACAAAACCAAATTGTAAAATAAAAAATATTGTTTATGATAATTATCTCTATTTTTTGAAGTAACGTAAATAAATTAAATCTATATAAACTTCATAAAATAAGCAAGCGCACTCGACTGGCGGAAAGTTTAAATCCTGAGTCAGTCGAGCATATAAATTTTTAACCTATTTTGTGGAATATCGATCGATCGACCATGGTATCAGTGCTACGAGCCGACTTAAACCGTAGCATTATAGTAAAAGACTTCAACGCGATGTTCTTCAAACAGTTTAGGGTTAAATCGATCATCATTATATTTGTAATAATCATCGTTGAATAATTTATTTAAATGAGTAAAATATGTATCAAATATAAAGAATTTAGGTACCCAAGCTTAAGGTCATTAACCTTTTAACAATTCCTATGCTTGTTGTTCGCACAAGCTGGAGTGTGTACCCATATACCTACTTCTTTGTTTACCGATTAGTGAAGCTTCTTTAGATATTTGACAAATACCTTAAGTAATCCTGTAAAATTAGAAACCAATATAGATAGTACATAATTTTAGTTAGTTTTCGTAATCATCTAATCTAAATATGTATAATTCAAAGGTGACTGACTGACATAGTGATCTATCAACGCACAGCCCAAACCAATGGATGGAGCAAGAAATTTGGCATGCAGGTAGATGTTATGACGCAGGCATCCGCTAAGAAAGGATTTTGATCAATTATATATCAAGGGGATAAAAAAAGGTGATGAAAGTTTGTATAAAACTAAAATTAGCTGCGGATGTAAGCTAGTGATTAATAACTTGGAAATAGGTACCTACCTACAGATAAAACCTATTACCGAGTTAACTTTTAACACTTCACACTTACGAGTTCCATTTAAAAGATTGATGAATTACTATAATTTAGTAGTATGTTACTAAAGAAGTAAAGCAATCTTTAACACAACGCATTCAAATAAATATGTAACTACATTCTAATGTTGCCATTAAACAAGATGATCTATCGCAACGTTCTTAAAATACATACCTACTACATTACTTCAATGACTAACAACCAATTAAAAATAAACATTAAAAATATAAAATTCTTACCTACATAAAATATAGTTAACTGAGATCCTTTCATATATGTTTTATGTTACATAATCAAAATCATCAGATTGGTAGGTACCACGCGTTCTGAAGGTTGAGGTTGCCAAAGAGGTAAATAGATTCCTCTTTATTTATTACCATAGTCTCTAATTATAATTTTCAAGTAAAAAAAGAGTGGGAATGTGGTAAGTTTATGAGTGAAGACAATTTTCGGCATCCATATAATTAAAACTTAATTAGGCAAATATTCAATGATAAAAATATTCATTTGAATTAATTACCAATACCTATAATAACAATAAAATAGATGTTTTAATTATTTTTTCCAGTTATATTTTAGCAAGTTGTTGTCGGCTCTGGATGTCTATGAATATTTTTAATTATAATATAAAGTCGTAATTATTTGCTAATCAAAAATTATTTTTTTCGAAGGGCAATGCTACTATAATCATACATAATTCATAGCATAATTTTATGTAATAGTTCGGAATTAACAAAGTGTCGTGGGTGACCTTTCACCGTCGTAGAGCTTCCGTCTGTTAGAGACGGCACTACTATCATACAAGTTTGGACTTTTTGGCCTAAATACAATGTTAGGTAATAAAGGATTACATACTCGTATGTCTGTAGTTACTAAATATGTATTTGCAATTTAGGTTATTTTTAATAACGGCTCGTGCATAAGAAAAATATTACTAGTTTACTAGTATGTCTTGTTAGTGCATGTATATGCTCTTCAACATTTTCTTTCATCTCTAAAGAAACGGAGGTATGTTGCACATCAATGATACATATTACTTAAAAACGTGGCAATCTGTCGGAAACGTAGCATTAACTTCCTCAATAAATAAGTAAGTAATTCAGATAAGTCTATAAAAATTTTGTAATGGGGCATGTGCAAGGCAAGTGTATTATTATCAAAATAAATTACAGTCACGGACGTTTGGTAAGAGGTCCAAGTTCACCAAATCAGAGTATGTGCAATCGTGGTAAGATCATGTTCTACCATCAGTGATGGCAAGGACAAAGTAGCGGCGGCGGTTGATCCAACAACAATGAACATTAGATACAAGTACCGGGGTTTCCGAAGCAAAAACGCACCATTAGCGCACAGCTTGCGCAGTCTTTAATCGTGATCTCAAATTCTCTCGTACAGTTTTTACCTACAAGAATTAACCTAATATGACTAACATTGTGAAAACTCAAGTTAAAACCTACTGGCTATTGTTGTCTTGTCTGTGACTCATGTGTTGCTGTTATGTATTTATACGGCAGTAGTTTGTGTGTTTTAGAAGTGAATTTATTATTTTAGGGTTCCGAAATATGATTTGAGATAGTTATAGACTACAAAGCCATGCCTTCTGTCTGAAGAACTAGTCTATGGCTTTACAAAGTAGTTACTTAGCATGGTTTTTACCACTCCTACAAACTTTGTATACTGCAACTCATTTCAAAGCAACTGTGGGAGGTATTAGATAACGTAAATAATGTTTTAATTATGATCTATAGTAACTATCGTGTTGGGTAATATAATAACAGTATTTTCTTTTACCACTGGGGTGTGTAACAAGGCTACAAATACTTACCTTTGAAGCAGAATTTTTTTTAAGCGTTACTTGCGTGCTCTCTACATATAATACCTGTTGATATAGTTTCGTTACCGTAGAAGTTATGTTTGTACTTCTTGCAGCACGTATCCCAACGGTTTAACTTGTGAATTATAAATGGGCCAATACTGGACCTACTACTGCGCGTGGTATACGCACGCATGTTTTTTTATAAAGTTCAGACATTAATTTGGAATGACTGTTCATACATGCGCAGCTTTAACTGTAAAATTTATTTGATGTAACTACCTACCTAATAATAAGTTATACACATAATAATATAACTTGTTTATGAAATGGATACCATTTCGCGTCAACATGTTCAAATTTGAATAATGTATATTTTTTACTACAATAGTTCTGGTACTCTTTAGTGATGTCACAAGTATAGCTCCAAAGAAGTCCAGTGGCCTCCGAGCGGTGAACGTTGTTTGTATCTTACTTTGATTAGTAATTATAAAATATGATGCCTCGGTTACCTCCTCCGAGGTATTAGATAGTTATCAAGGTAAAGAACGTTAGACCAATTTGGCCAAAGGTGAATATTAAAAATCGTTAATAACATAGAAGCGTATAAAAATAATAAGCATGGTAGCTACCGGTGTGTCTTAGCTGCATCAAATATTTTGCACGGTTTCCTTAATATTAACTATACCATGCATACAAGCTATACATAATTATACAAAATATGTAATTAATTTGAAATGCGTTGTTAATTAAAATAAATTAGCGGACAAAGAGATGTCCCAGATGCGACTCAGAAGACGATTAAGTTTTGGTATGATTAAGACATAATGA
This sequence comes from Emmelina monodactyla, assembly GCA_916618145.1. Taxonomy (NCBI): domain Eukaryota; kingdom Metazoa; phylum Arthropoda; class Insecta; order Lepidoptera; family Pterophoridae; genus Emmelina; species Emmelina monodactyla. The sequence goes on from OU745300.1 coordinate 5,248,174, forward strand.
AGAAGGTAAAACCGATAGCGTTGCACCACGAATGTCAATATTGTTTATTTATTTTACCGAAACAAACATAAGTAGTACCGAAGAATTTATTTACCTTGACATGATGTCACGCACTAGGAGGACAAAGAAGAAATATGCAGATAGTTTAACTAACGACACATAAATTATTAAAACCGTTTACATTAACCGAAAACAATTTAAAGTTTTGCACGTTTTGTTAGTTGTTAGAATATCATAATAACTATTAAAATAAATTATAAGATGCAGCACTGTGTGAGTCAAGAGTCTACGACTACACACAAACTTCGTGGGTAGGTTTGGGTAGTAGATAGATAGGTAGAATCAGTGTCTTATTTTCTTGTTTTTATTTCATATTCAGTGATGCATAACTAAAAATGGTTCAACAATATAAAAAAAATACTTGACATGTCTGAAGTTATTTCAAATCCAACTTGAAAGGAATATTTGCAAATAAAGCTTCCTTTCCATATATGGCCATTGATAATATCAAAAGGTTAAAACCCTTTAACGTAGTACTCGTCATAGGCAGCATAGGGCTTTAAGGCACACCCAGCTACTAAGAAAACCTGTCTTACTTTAAACATTCTCGTGACACTTGTGATAACGAATGGATGTTAGAGATTGTCTTCGAAAGAACTGTACCAATTATAATAAAAATCTTTCACCAGTAGGAATCTAGAGTTACGTGGAAGGCTCCTTTAAATGAAACTTATTTATTGGTACGCTACCGTAACAAATAGGTACCTACTGATAAAGCTGAAAATCAAATTTCTACTTTCAAACGAGAAAAAAATACCTATAATATTAATAAACCTAATTATAGCAGTTCTATTACCAGCAAGTCCTCAAAACCCTGCATGAGCAATCACTTTAGTTTGTATATTACGATACAGAGCGGCTCATATCGCAATCTTACGTCCAGTCAGACACCATAGTATACAATTATGTTTAATAGATAATCTCGAAGCCTGAATTCTTTAATTGTTCTGTTAATATGCGGGTCTTGTAACGAAAGTGAAGGCTGACATCCCTCCTACTCATCTTTGGCTCGCGGCTTCAAAGCCTCCAGCCAAGTGAGTGTTTGGTTTAGTGCAAGAAGTACGGCAAGTTTGTCAATGTTAAACCTATTTTGTTCGTGTTTTGGTTGTAAGCATTGCGAAAGTATTCGCTTTATATAGCAATGGCGAAGATAACGACATGTTGTACAGACTTAAGTAAACTTCAAGCCTTGTAGGTATCATCTAGAGAGGTTTTTTATAGGGGGCTAGGTTGACCCATTTCCACAAGAGTTTCCCTGTGCGCAAAATGAAAACAATGATGGTGTCTGTACTTTAACTTAATTTACTAGATTACAGGTTATTTTTTTAAATGCCATTAACGAAACGAATAAAAAAACTGCAGTTTGTTTCCCTCACCATCCGCTGGTGGCATCTTACCATCAAAACCATAACGCTTATGACAATCACAATTACGTTATTAACGGAAATGACGTAATTGTTGACCCAAAAGGTTAAGTATATTATTACCGAAGTGAAGTGCTGACTGAAGCTAACATAATACCTATGTAACAGTTTAATTGACCTATTTACATAAACCTACCTCCTTCGAGTAATGTAAATTGGAGCATTAAGGTTGCCCAAAATGATAGTTAGAACAACCGTTTATCTGCATACAAATTATAGAGAAAGGATTGTCCATTAGTTCAGTGATTAGACAGTTGAACTAGTACCTACCATAGCATTGCACAAGATAGTGATCTTGCAGTTTCTTAACGCTCTACCTCATAATAAGTCAGTGCATTAATAAAATATAACTGACCTTTCTGAACAGCAACCAATTACACAAACTATTATTTTATTTTTTAGTAATCATGATACTATCAAACTTAATTTATTGAAAATATATTTATGAGTATAACTCACATTGACACTGACATTTTTATAGTTTATTGCCTTAAATCGTTAGATAATGAGTACGAAGACTACGAACGTGGATTTCTTGTAAAAGACATCAACGCGCGAGTATTGTACAAGGGCATATGTCTTAGATGGCTAATTTACATAATTAAGCCTTATCTAGTATTTTTTAATACCTTCCCTACAAATAAAGGTTTCTTTTACTGATTACCGCATGTTTAAAAATAATAGTTTTAAGTTTATGCGTTTTACCAAAATCTTTAATCACGACACTGGTTACATAATAGGTATACAACTTATAGCATATGCATTTATAAAGAGAAAATCTTTAACAAATAAATATGAATTTTTAAGTTTATTATTATTGTATGGACCACTTCATACATGAAAAAAACCATAACTGTTCATCTGCGATTTTTTACTGTGAAGTGGAAGAGTCAAAATTTTAGTATGAACCGTTTAGGCATTTGTATTTTAAAACGTAAGATACCTACCAAAATATTAAAAAATATACTTATGTTTAATAACTAGTGTACATTCTAGAGGTACCTACCTAAATCCAAGATGCCTACTTCTTTTAAATCCCATTCAATTTAATTAACAATTTCTTTGTTTATTATGGATCACCTTCTAATTAAGAAAAAAAGGATAAATTTGCCATATGGCTCATTGAGTGGTTGTGTATATTTGCAATAATATCTAGAACGTTGTTAAACTCGGCCCTCTATATTAATTTTGCAATATGCCGCGAAATAGAGGCCTACAATCATATATAGGTAATTTATTTATCAATAGATTAGTTTTCAATTCACAAAATATTAAGTAAGTAACTTAAAAAAATGGGTTTCGCAAATGTAAGTAAATAGATATATCGATTTTTCTAAACTAGATATTTTCTTATGTATAGTAAACAAAGAAAATAAGTACCTACACTTACTAAATATTAATGCTTATGTATGCGTAGAGACAAATGGAGGTAGGTATGTATGTAAATGAAGACTATCATATTTCGTACCTTGGTATTGAGGACACCCATTGCGATTAAACAAATGACAAATTATCCACTATTTCACATATAAAGTCAAGATTCCTATTATGATAATTACCTATTTGTAACTGTATTACTCAACAAAATAGATAGTCTAACAAGCAACCATGCAGTTTTACAATAGCGTCTAGACCAGGGTTTCCCAACCTTTATTTTGCAAAGTCTCCCCAACCCAAAAATAATATTTTCATGCCCCCCTTAGTATATTGTATACAGAAAAGTCAACATTTATTTAAAACAAAATATAAAAAACGGTAATGACTGTTTATTTTTTGAAATGTAACCTTACATATCACGTACCTACGACGCCCCCCCCCCCAGTACATTTTCTACGCCCCCCCCAGGGGGGCCGGGCGTGCCCCCCTGGTTGGGAAGTCCTGGTCTAGTCAGTGTTCACATTTTTGCGGTATTTATTATTATTATAAGTACTAATGGCCACCCGCGACTCCGTTCGCGTGGAAGTCGGTTTCCCGTGGGAATGAGAAGTTTTCCCGCGGTATAAAGTACCCTATGTCCTTTCCCAAGTTCAGTTCTATCTTCATACAAAATTTTATAAACATCAGTTCAGTGGTTTAGGCGTGAAAGCGTAACAGACGGACAGAGTGACTTTCGTATTTATAGTATTCGTAGGGATTATAATATTAGTAGGATTCTTAACTGGTAGGTATGTGGAAATTGTAAACTGCCTGATAGTTCAAGCTAGGAAATTGAAATCGATTTCTTAGATACATTTAAGTCTCAAAATGAATGAAAAAAGTTAGGGTTTTTTATTAGTTATTACTTTTTGGGAAGGAGCACAACCGCCGCATGTGCCATCACACAATTCATACAGCGAAGACCGTTTTCGGTGTTACCAAGTTATCTCGGCATAAGGAACGGCCTACTTAGGTAACCGATTTCTCATTTAGTAGTTCTGCTATATAATGCGCATAAGTAAAGAATGACCATCATTCTTTACTTATGCGCATTATTATTTAAATACAAAATATCTTCAGTCCGAGTTTGGTAAACGGAATATAAATGTTGAGAGAGAAGAAATGTAAAAGAAGAGATGTACCTTACTAATAAAAAGTGATTGGATAAGTCCAAATCTTATTCCTTTTATAAAAGATAGACATATTCTGTCGTGGGATATTTTTTATATAATTTTAAGAAGAACATTTCCGTCCTACATGATTTCTGTGTAGCTTTAACCATAAAGGTGTGCAACGCGACGGAAGCTTAAAAAATGAAGTAACTTCTCCCGTTTTCCCAACATTTCCCTTCACTGCTCTGCTCCTATTGATTGTAGCGTGATGAAAAGTATACTATAACCAGCTCAGAAGTATGAAAAATCATTGTACCAAGTTTTGGTAAAATTACATTGTCATGCTCCTAGATAATTATTAGTTTTGTACATAATAATGTAAGTAAGTATATGAAGGTAATCACTTCAACTTCACTTCACAAGGATCAAAGAAAAACCTCAAGTTCCAAACACTGTGTTGTAATGTGACTTTTAATCTTGGAATATGGCTGTTTTTAGTCTTGTAAAAAAGGATGTACCTACCTACTTTGACTTTTGAACAACATGTTTGGAACATAAGTAGTGTTCCTGCGTTCATCTCTCCATCTTTACGTATGTACGATCAATGTGTACGATATTACAAAGGTTTTTAATAAGTCGTATAAAACTTAATCTGTTCCATGGATGACGTTAAGAATTGATTGTAAACAAATATTTTTATTTCATTGAAAATAAATTCAGCTTATCTATACTAATATTATAAAGCTGAAGAGTTTGTTTATTTGTTTGTTTGAACGCGCTAATCTCAGGAACTACTGGTTCGAATTTAAAAATTCTTTTTGTGTTGGATAGACCATTTAACATCACGCTGTGACTATTAGGAGCGAAGAAATAATGGAAAATGGGGAAAAAACGGGGAAAATTATTCATCCTTGAGGGCTTCCGTTGCGTGCGCTGCGAAAACGGTTCTAGAAACCAAAAAAATATGTATGAAAGAATTAAGGGAACTTTTTACCGCGGGAAAACTTCGCATTCCCACGGGAAACCGACTTCTACGCGAACGGAGTCGCGAGTGGCCACTAGTAAGTAGTAAAATTAGATGAGGTCTAGAGTTGTCGAAATAAAAATAGATAACTTTCATAATTCCTAATGTTTTCTGCGAAGCCACATAATAAAAACAAAATCTGCAGCATTACATTGAAAGGTACGGACGGTCTCTATTGATTAGGACCATACAGATACAGTGAGCTGTTTCTACAGATCAAATGTAGTACCTTCCAAAACTTTTCTTTACATTTAAACAATGAAGTAATTGGCAATAGAACTGTAATGTATATAGAAGATCATTCTCGTCACCTAGAATAGCAAAATCTTTTATAACCTACTGATCTGAGCAATTAATATTAAATTCACGTTTGCTATTGCTGTTTTAACGGAACTTTTAGTGTTAGTTACCTAAGGGGTAATATTATTGTATGTATAGATATGATGAATAGAAATTGTAAGTAAAAATGGAAAACAATGTAGTGATTTTGTATTGGTCAATGAATTATATAAATATGACGCGCACCGTGAAAACGCAAAGAGACGGTTAATTATCCAAGTATAGGTAAGATAACATTAAAACAACTATACCGATTAAAATTATATTTCTAGCCTAACATAAACTACATTTAAAGTAAGTCATCATTTATTTTTTCTTTTTTCTTTCAGCGCGGCTGCCGCCCATATCTTCCAGTTGTTGCTTGAGGTCTAACAGTTGATTGTCAGGCACATATCGAATGTCCTCGTGTTCTACTGTGTGTTCGTGAACATTGAGGGTGCATCCCTCGGGTAGCACTGCGCGGGCTACGCGGAGTAATGTGCCCAAAGTGTAGGCAGGGACATCGACAACCTGCAAGTTAGTAGTTTCTAGTTTTCTTACTTTATGATCAAGAAAAAAAGGAAGTATTCCAAACGATTTCAATATATTATGCGACGTTATACAGGTGTTAAGAGAAATGGTGCATAGCTCTTTAAGAAACTAGCAAACTAAACAGCAAGGTTTTGAAGAATAGGTTTTTTAAAAAGACGTTGCTATCCCTTTCAGCCCGCGTCGCCCGGTAATTCGTAAGAGAAATATCTTTTCTGCAGATGGGACAAATTTTGCAATTAAAAAATTTGACAAATTTGTATTTTTCATTTCGCTCTTTATATGATTGAGATAAGATTTTAAATACCTGAATATTTCTTTCATATACATTTAGGTAGTATTCATCATCTATTGCTGTTCCTCCTGGTTTGAATCTTTGCACTTTCAACTGCTCTGCTGGTGTTGCCCAGCTTTAATACAAAACAAAGACCATTAAGTTAGTGAAAAAAAACTTACACAATTAATTTATTATAACTTTTTGAGTGTAACTTGCTTAAGCTTTACAAATTTTGACAATATTGAAAACATTGTTGTGCTTACTAATCTAGTTTTTTTTTTATGTAAGTAATCTGTTGCCTGTTTAACCGACTCCTTGCCACCATCATTTTTCGAGCCTTTCCTCTGTGGCCCCATACAAAATTCAATGACGCGCTAGTCGCGTCACGGGCCCTCCTAAATGATGACGCACCTAACGCGTCGTGGGCCACTGGTGATGTTATTACGCTATTTTAGGCAATTTCAGCTAAAATAATACAAAGTGAGACCTGTTATTGTTTGTTTTGTTTCATTTATTAGTTTAGTGTATTTAAAAGTGTCGATCTACATGTTTTATACGAGATGGAAGGTATGTTATAGATTTACACCATTGGTTGTCAACCTGTGGGAAGTATTTTATCGCAAATCAAAAAATCTTCCGTTTTTACTTTAAAACTATTCATTGGTGACCAAAACATAGTGATTATTTTTATACATTTGCTAAGTTCGAATCCTGGCTTTGATAATAACACTTTTCAATAATTTTTGAATGCAGTTTTAATTATAAGGGTATATATTTTTCCTAGAATTAATTAAAAAACGCAAGTATGTGCATGTGAAACTATGTATGTTTGAACTTCTAAAATTGAAAATCACGATTCAGACCTACCTTGCCACCTTAATTATATATTATAAATAATTAAGGGGCCAACTATACAATAATATAAATATATCAAATCATGTAGTATTTAAATAATATATTGGCATCTAATAAAATACAATATTGCATGACAAGGGCAATTTCTACTCATCAACATTTCAAGAGTCTTTTAACATTCCAAATAGTGTAAGGTTTAATAACCCCATACAGATATCTCACTCGTGCCATGGGAAATTAATGAGCGGTTTTCAAAAAAAAAAAAATAGTTCATAAAAAATCGCATGATGGCGCTGAACAAACTAAGTACGCGGGTGTTACCTTTAAAATAGGAAAAGGATAGAAAAAAACAAAGCTATTTTTTTCTCTAGCAATACTAATGCCGGTTTTGATTTGATTTGAATTTAAATAAAATAATAAAATTTTAATTTAATAAAGTTTTGTCTTTTGTCTTTCCCATTAAAAAAATAACGTTCGTAGTTGATCTAAAATTAACAGCTGTCAGAAAACCGTTCATTTCCCGTGAATCTACTGGCAAGAGTGTAGAGTCACTGGAAATGTTCATTTAGCCTTAGCACTACCAGTAATGCTACGGGAATGTAAAATTTCCCTTGACTCAACTAGTATTGCCAAGCGGTAGTGCCTAAGGAAACAAAGGAAAATAAATATTTGTTATTACGTACGTATTTTTTAAAATTTCAGTATTTTGAAATATAGATTAACTAGTGGCCGCCCGCGACTCCGTTCCCTATGTGTTATTCTGATGTATAACCTATATCACTGCAAAGTTTCACCCAAATCCGTCCAATAGTTTTTACGTGAAAGAGTAACTAACATCCATACATCCTCACATACTTACAAACTATCACATTTATAATATTAGTAGGATAAACAGTTACCTGTAGGTAGGCACCCTATGGTTGACAACCACTGGCAATTTAATTTTCCAAAAAAAAATAGTGGCCCTTGATATTAGTGTTTCTAATGAGTTAATTTTTATATAAAATAAGATATTTTATTGATTAAATCAAATAAAAATTTGAATTGCAACTATTTTCTAATGACGCATCTAGCGCGTCATGGGCCTCCCTGAAGGTTTCTTCATGACGCGCTAGGCGCGTCACGGGACAGGAGTCGGTTAAGAAGAATTTAGCTGAAAATCATGCCATATTAACAGACCTAGAAGGGGATTATGCTTAATGGTATACCATTAAGTTACATTGATGAGATTAGTTAAAGAAAGAGATACTTACCATTCATCCACCTGAACCCCCATAACTTCTGCATATTTGTGTATTTGACTTTGGCAAGCTTCTAAGACTGTAAAGTCGTAGCCTTTTAGTTGAAAATTCAGACAATCATATACTGGTTCATCTGGTTCCATACTCTAGCAAAAAATTAAAATATTCTTGTATAGCAGTCAGTTTTTTTTTCTACAGATTAACTATTTATGCATATTTAAATAACATTATAGAGCAATGGACAAGAGAATAATTTTTGGTTATTATTAATTGCAAATTTTGAATTACTACTATGTTTATTTTATTTGTTAAACAGGTAAATGAAGAGTGCTAAGTATGAATATCGTTGGGGTATCTAGATAAAAAAAACAGTATTGTTAGGGAAGGCATGCCACTCAAACCACACTCTATATCAAGCTGCTTTGCTATTCTTGAGCCAAAACAACAAATGGGGGTAAATCAGCAGTGTAGAATGTTTGATTCCAAATTTTAAAAGTGTATTATTTCTATTGAAATTAAAAATGTCAAATCAAACTAGCCTATGTTACTTTTAGGTAATGGTAGCTCTTTTTGGTGTTTTTTTATAAGAAAAAGGCTTGAACTTATTCAATTAGAATAGGAATAGTGTATATCTAATAAATACCCTTAAAGGTGGGCATAGGGGATTCTTTTTATATTTCTACCTAAAACTGTGTTTTAGTTAGGTGGCCGACTAATCAGTATTTTGAAGAGTTGTCTAGTTGGTCAAATTCTTAATTGGAACATCTCAACAATAAATAGGCAGCAACCATTATAATAAATTTTGAATATGATTGATTCATTTACATGATATAGTTAGGTAAAGATAGCTTTAACTTTAAAGTGTATATGCATTTGGGATTGCGGGGGAAGCCCCAGCCTACTTATATATTAAATTATGAAAAGGGATACTTACTACAAGATAATCAGGTTCGTAAAGATCACTTTTGGAACGATTCTGTTGACATTGTAATGTTAATCTCGGCCTTATGCATTGTCTCCTCACAAAATTAGATAAAATCTGGAAAGTTATACATATATAACCATAAAAAAATAACAAAAAGTAAACTAAAATTTTGCTTCACTTACTAGTTTAGTAAATTTTGAAGATAACATGTCTTAAATTGTATTAAATAAATTATTGAATATCAAAAATAGTATTTTCGTATTTTTCTTAACCTCAGTAACATGACAATGACAGACGGCTAACAGATTGACTTGACATTTGACTGTCTGTCATTGTCAATGTTCATCCATACTTTTGAGTGAAGTCAGAAAAAATATATCTGTCAAAAGAAGTTAAATGAGTTTAGAAGAGACAAGAAAAAATAGGCTAGGTGGCGCACTGCTGCGTTATCCTGTTCCTAGTGCTGATTCAGAATTTTGAATGTAAAAGTCTAAAAATAAAGATATTATTTTCTCCGCAATATAATAAGACCTTGACGAGTTATGACTATCCACGACGTGCCAATGCCAACACACACTGAGCCAGCCAGCGTGGGTGATTACGGCTCAGTCAGATATTCTCGTTATCTGATAAGGACCTGAAGATTTCTCTCTGTATTTAAATGGCTAAACAATCCTATTTTAATTCGTACCATTTTACTCTCAAATGTTTCACTGGTTAAAACAACGTGCTTTTAAAGTTTACCTTTTTAATGTCACGGTACAAATTAAAAAAGGATTGTTAAGGACTCATTTTAAAAAGGAAGGAATAATTATGGCTTTTCAAAGATTGTGGTAAAGTGCAGAGGGATGGCCACGCAAGTATTAGACAGAACACTATCTACCCTACTATACAGGGTGTTTGGTGGGTGAGTAGCCAAATGAAAATGGTGTATAGGTGATGCTATTAGCTATTTGCTTCTACTTATTAAACTGTATTTTGGTTAAAGTTTTAGAATTTACTGTATTTTTTAGATTTTCCTGAGAAAATTCCCGATTTGTTGGGTCTAACTAAACCCACCTTTAGAAAGCGCCCTCTAATAAATTTAGATATGTCAAACAACTTAAAAAAATTAATAAAGTGACAGTAATAGAATACGAGCTTTTCCGTTTACGTTATCGTTCGTTCGTAGTATCTATCTCTTCTTAGTCTGTGGCCAGACAGGCAGACATCAATGATGGATCTAAAGCGGCATAAAAATTGAAAAAATTTGGTTTAGATTGCGCAAAACATTAAAGTGATTAAGTTTATGGTATTAAGTTTACCTTGTGGCTGTAATAAAGTTTCCATAGAAAGATATGGCATCTACGGGTAGTACACCTTTTCCGAAGTGGCAGTTGGCAATCCTCCTTGGTGCACCTTTGGCGATTGGTTTAGGTTACCTTTATCTCCGAAATAGATACGAGGATCCAGAGAAAAAGAAGATTGCAGAGCTTAAAGCCAAGACGACCATATCATTGGATAATGAAGAAAATAATAGTAAAACTGCAGAAAGTGCCATAGAACGGGCCATGAAGCTAAAAGGTGCTGGTAACCGAGCTTTCCATGCTGGCGAATATGATAAAGCTATCACTCTTTACAACGAGGCGATAGAGGCCTGCCCTTCAGATCGTAATGTAGACTTGGCGACATTTTACCAAAACCGTTCTGCATGCTACGAAAAGCGCGAAATGTGGGAGAAAGTTAAGGAGGATTGTTCTTTGGCGCTTAAGTTGAACGAGAAATATGTAAAAGCTTATCTGCGACGGTCCCGCGCAGCCGAAAAAAGTGGTGATTTAGTTCTTGCCTTAGAGGATGTCACCTCAGCTTGTATCCTAGAGCGTTTCCAGGTACAGAGCTCATTGGTCAATGCCGATCGCATCCTGAAGGCGCTCGGTCGTCAGCACGCACGCGAGGCCCTCGCCAAACGTCGTCCTGTCATGCCCTCCAAACATTTCATAAGAACATATTTCTCGGCCTTCTCTGAAGATCCTATTTCCAAAATGACCCTTGATGAAAAGGCAATTGGTGGATTTGCTCTGGCTAAAAAAGCTTTAGATTCCCAAGACTATGAAAAGGTTGTTGATGCTTGCACTGAAGAAATAAATGAAAATGGCAAATATAAGAATGAAGCTCTTTTACTGAGATCAACATTTTATTTGTTGCTTGGACGCCATGATGAAGCTCAAGCTGATCTAACAGCTGTTATTGAAAGTGATGCATCTGCTAAAGTCAGAGTTAATGCTTTGATAAAGAGAGCCTCACTGTTTACCCAGCTTGAGAATACTGAGAGATGCCTGGAAGACTTTGCAAATGCTGCGGAACTGGATCCCAACAATTCTGATATCTATCACCACCGAGGGCAAGTATACTTGTTGCTTGAAAGAATGGATGAAGCCACTTCTGAATTTGCAAAGGCTGTAGAGTTAAACCCAAACTTTTCAATTGCATATATTCAAAAATGCTATGCTGACTACAGACATGCCCACCTTAACAAAAATGCTGGAGCATTAAGCCAAGTGCGCTCAGATTTTGAGCATGCACTAGAAAGATTTCCTAAGTGTGCTGAGGCTTACATTTTATTTGCGCAAGTGTTGTCAGATCAGCAAGAATGGGGTCGTGCAGAGTCTCTGTTTGATCAAGCATTGTCTGTGGACCCAACAAATGCCACACTCTATGTGCACAAAGGACTTATACAACTACAGAAGAGCACAGATTTTGATAAGGCGGTCAAGTTAATCAACAAGGCTATTGATATGGATGAAAAATGTGATTTTGCATATGAAACACTTGGAACAATAGAAGTACAAAGGTAACGGCTACTTTAAGAAAGTTAGGTTAGATTTGCATTTGGCTCTTATCTATTGATAAAAAATTGTTTGTTCTGTTGTTACATAACACTTTAGTAGTTGAAGGTATTTTTTTTAAGTCCTACAAAAAAAAAAATGGGTTTAGGTCAGGGACAATGTAACTGAACTTTGATGAGCTGCTCAAGTGAATGATAGTGAAACTGATGGCTTAGAGCCAGAATAAAATTAGAATAAGTATATTGGTGTTAGTACAGTGTGTATATCTACAATAATATAAAGAGTAAAGATTTGTTTGTATTGTATATTGATGAGACATGATAAAACATTACTTAATGAACCTCAGTCTTCTTAAAATTAATATTCTTATCTTATGCAAATTATTCATTTTCTAGGGGCAACTTGAAGCGATCACTGGAATTGTTTGAAAAGGCGATTGCTCTTGCCAAGACCGAGTTGGAAATGACACATCTGTTCTCGCTAAAAGATGCTGCAGCCGCTCAGCAAAAGGTGTCTGAGCGCTGGGGGCTAGACTGGACTGTGAGTTAGATGATGCAACATTCGCCGCCTTACTGACAATGTTTCCAGGCTTCTCATCAATACCAGGTCTAGGGTAAATATAAAAAAAGAGTATGGTGTAGAGTGAAATATTATCAAAACTAAAATGATATCTGCTGCATCATATCTTATTTTTTTATTTTATCATAGGCAATGACGAACCAGGATACATTTATATTTCTAATTTTAATCTATTTCCATACTGTTTGGTCACATCCAATTGTAACTTTTGAATGTTTTCTACAATAATGTATTTTTGAATGTAGTTCAGTCACTGTAGGCAAACAAACTACCACTAAGCCTGCTTGTTCTCTTTATAAACCGTCGCCACACTCTCCTTGCGTTTATCTTTAGTTTTAACATTTAAACACTATTTGTTTAAATGCTTTATTAGTAGTTATTGTTGTGATGTTAAAGGACAGAATATTATAAAAATGCTTTTATTAAATATGTATGTAAAATTTGGGAGTTTAGTGCAAATATTTTTTCTCATCTACTTCATATTGAAGTTAATTTGAATGAGAAACCCCTGCACTATGGCAAATGACTGCTAAATCTAGAAGAGACTTGTTCATCATGCCAGAAATGGTGTTGTTTTAACAAAATTACAATTAATTTATTTGCAACAAATGTATAATATATTGATCTTCATTTTTAAATTACTGTTACTCTTTCTTGTCTGTGCATTTATATTTCAGCACCCAGACAATATTTATGTTGCAAGTGGATCGAGCTGACTAGTCACTAATTACAAAAAGTATAATGGTAAAGCGGGGTGAATAGAAATTCACGGGTAGATAAGACACAAGCCCGAAAAAGTATTTCAATTCCTAATTAAAATTTCGTTGTATTCACCCCATTTAATTATAAACTTTATTGTTGCACGGTCAGATAAACAAATATACAAAAAAATATGTTTGGTGTAAAGGCATTAGTTTGTATGTACTTAAGGGGTAGTTTTTTATTGTTTGGGTCCAATTGTAAATTCCATGTTTTGTTTGAAGTTGCCATTGTATGTGTACAGATAGCACGTAAGTCGTAGGCGCGGCGGTGATCCACAACGTGACGTGATTGTCTTTGCGTTATCTTCACTTTAGACATTGCCATTATATAGTTGTTAGCTCTGAAAGTTTCCTGGTTAATCAGAGGGTGGAGGTGAGTCTGATTACAGCCAATATAAAGATTTAGAATGTGAATTATTGTGTAGATGTAACTCGCTACGATGGTTCTACTGGAGTTGTTACCTCACCGATAGTGGATAGTTATCAATTTATGAAAAATTACGAAATACATTTATTGAAATGAATAAACTTGTTTATATTTTAATAAAATAAATAACTTTTTTCAGTATAGATTTTCAGGAAATATAGGGAGAAAAGAAAGATTACCTAAAATATTGTAGTAACGTAAGATTAACGTTTGGTGTTATGCTCTAACTAAGGAAATCATCAAAAACATAATTTATTTAACATAAACCTTAGTTATATTATGAAATGGTAATTTAAAAGGTATTTTCATAAAAAAGCCATAGCTATTTTCATTAGGTACGTTAAAAAAATATAAGATAATTATCTACACAAATGTATTAAAAATCGATTCTAAAATTGTAATCAATCGAAGTCGTATTGCATTGATATAACTACTAATACAATGTAGGTAGGGCAAGACTCACAAGCTATGGACATTTAAGATGATCTAAAATGAAAGGAAATTGAGGTTTTATGTCGCTGAAAACTTAAAAGAACCAAATATATTTATAATGTCAGTATCATGCAAAAAATATCCAAGGGATACCTATACTATAATATAAATAATAATCACTAAATAAATAAATAAACGCTACGTTAGCAAAAATATTATTGGTGTTACTACAAGCTTATGTGTATTTACTTATATATTGAACAAACTCTATATTAAAATTGAATACAGATTTAATGAAAGTGTAGATCATGGAGTTTACCAAACGAACGATACTAAAAAGTACCTACTATCATCTTTCTAGTATTCGGTAGTAATAGGTATAAGAGTAAACATAGTTTAGTTATTTAGTTTATTTATAAAGAAAGACCAAAACCTGTTTTTTTTTATTAAAGATCGGATAAATCAAAAGCCACAATTTGTAATAATAATTTCAGTTTTGGTATATAATTACACATACGTTAGTTGAAATATGAGTAAAAATAGCCATGTAAAAGGATTCCTAAGTCATTGGTCAAACCTACATACTTACCTACGAGCACAATAAAGTAGGCCATGCTTATGAAGCGCTTTGGGATCTTACTTTTGTGTTTTTATTTTTTAGCCGTACAATTACAAATATGTTATGCTCTTTTATGTTATAACGGTACTTTTGATGAGATAGCCTACGGGGATGATCCGTTACGCAGGAAAGGCGTATTTAATCCGACCAGAAGAGAAATTTTGAATACGCGATGTGAGTTCACGATCCCTTGTGGAGGTAGGTCACTTGTCTTATCTCGCGTTAAGCAGGGATTTTAGCAATAAAAAGTTTAATCGTTTTGTTATTTATTTACTTGTACATTTTAACAATCGCTGTGTCCTAAGAAAGTAATTTTACGGTGAGCAAAAGTGAAAAGTCGATAAGTATTCGGCGGCGCCCTTGAGGGGTTTATAAAAAAATATTTTTTGACATTTTGTCCCCAAGTCAGTCAAATTGGTGATAGCAGGGAAAGTCTCTATAGTTCAAAAGTCATACTTACCCCAGAAACAGACTTTTTAATTTCTTGCTATTTTTGTAGTCGAACATTATAAAATATTGTTCAATGTTGCGGTTATCATTGGTATTCAGTTTTATCTGTGAAGGGCTATGTTTACTGTGCTACAATTGCTCGGCGACCCATAGAGACTGGATAAGCTGCGGCGAAAAGCTTGCACCTACAGATCCTTCCATACGTTTTGAAAACTACAAGAAGTTTGCTATTAATTGCACAAGAGGTTACTGTTACTTCCATACAAATTATTTCTATATCAGGTAGGTTCGAAGATATTAACAAGAACAACATTATCATGTGGTTTATCTTTATGTGGGTATCTACCAACCTAACTATAGTCGCCTTATTTATGCGATACTTAGCTGCTATGAACCCCATTATCATAATTTACAAATCTAGCTCTTGTAGTTCTAGCAATTCCAGATTGTAACTGACACTTTTATCATTTGTAAGATAGACGCGAATTCCGTGTGTTTTGTGCGGTCGTGGCGGCGTCGAGACCAGCACTCGTGGCTCGTGCAGCGCGGCTGCTACTCGCTGGAGCGCGATGACCCTCTCTTCACTAAAACTGTCCCGCTCGCAAGCATGCTGTGCAAAACCGAGAGGTAACTAAACAGCAAACTAACTTTGTTGAGGTTTTGTAATTTTAGCGCTACGACATATCTTTAATAGTGTTTTTAGGATCGGCAGAAGTTATCTCTATGACTACCTGTAAACCTATAGTAGATATCTTATTTCAGAATTTAGTTATAAGACTTCAAATTGGTTTTTGCACAACAATGGATTAATCTAGTTTCAGTTAATATTAAGAATATAAAAATCGACTAAAACTAGAAAATAAAGTTATTTTAGAAAGCTATAAATAGGTACAACAATTTACACATTACATTAAATTAAATATTGAAACTGAAGTTTTATCAATTTCAGACTACCCGAAGCGGAGTTCAGTACCTGTTTCTGTCAATCTGATTGGTGCAATATGTCGCCATCAAAAGATTTATCTCCTGTGTTACTTATGCTGGGGTTCATGTATAAGCTGTTTTTACTTTAGTTCATTTTGATACTGAGTGCAATATTGTATTAAATAATAGAGTTAAAGCTTTTGAAAAAGGTAGTTTTTTATGAAGTACCGATAATAGGTTGCAAAGATATCTCTAGCGCTAATAACTGGTGAATAAATATGCTAAAGTTTTTCTGGTCACTGAGTTAGACGAAGGCGCGTAAAGATGAAATAAACTGTCTTACATAAGTACCTACGAGCACGCACACGTAGGTTCATATGATTATACGCAGTACCGCAGCGGACAAACTGTATAGGCACTTGATTTGATTGTTATCGCGACGGTGGTATCTGCGCTGACCTTTAAATCAATGGATTCCTTGGAGTTACGTTAAATGTTACTTTATCGGCTTCCCAGTAGCTTTCACTATGTCCAAGTCGCCTCTGGTGATTCTTCGAAAAGGACGGCAAGAAGTGTGTGTCAGTATGTCGCGTCCGCTGCGCCTGCGACTGTTACTCCTTTTTTTACAAATAGCATCAATCTAAACCTACATAATTAGAAAAATAGAAAATCCATTGCAATATTTCCGGTACCTAACTCCCTGGAAAGTTTCACATAAAGTAGGTATGCGACATAATATATTCAAACGCTTTTTGTCTTCAACTAAGTTAAAACTAAAAACAACCAGTGCGTTTAAATTATTTATTATTAAGCTAATATATCTATAAATATTAAATACGTATAAGTAGGTAGAAACTTAATTAAAAACTATCGTGTTTTAATTCGATACCCATCGGTAGCAAATTAGGTTTTTCCGCGAACATTTAATTTAAAATAATTTAAAGCTTTCGATGTACCTACTCTTCATGTAGGTAGGTAATTTCCGTATCGACATTTATTCTTAATTTCATGTCTTTGCAGGTACAAATGTTATTCTACTAACCATAAGCATTAATTGTCTATTGCTTCCATAGGTATTATTAATCACACATCTTTCAGGCACAAAACATGTAGGTATTTAATCTAGCTACTAGATATTGGTGTCCAATATATAGTACCTAGATAAAATAATATTTTAATTATATTAAAAAAGTCCTAATTTCATTACGCTAGGTGCAAAGAGGGCATCTTGAAGCGGCTCATCTTTCATCTTCTTCATCATCATCATCCTCTAGTGCATCAATGATTCTGGTGGCATTGCCGGTTACCGCTTGAGCTATCAAACCAGTAATTCCAGTTGCATTACGTTTGCTATCCAAGAAATTATAAACAAATTCCTCCAGCGTATCTTCATCAAATGGTACGAGGTCTTCCAAAGATATTTGCCTCTTCCTCCGTTTATCTTTCTTGGTTGACGAGTAGTCGTTTTCGTCACTCTCAACTATACCTTTTCTATATATTTCGATTGGTACGTCGCTGCCATCGCTGACGTCATATTTGATTCCAATATCGGCTTCTTGAATTTCTATTGACCCCAATCCGTGATCGACCAGTGTTTGCAAATTCTGTACTCGTCCTAAACGATGTTGGGTGACTTTTTCTGATTTCTTTGCATGTTTGTCCTTGATCGGGTGTAAATGCTTGACTTCGTTCGTTTCATGTGGATTTGGAATTTTATTTGTCAAAGTAATGTTTTTTGGTTTAGAACCATATGTTTTTACTTTAGAATGCCCTTGAATAATTAAATATGAAGGTAAATTCATTGATTCCGTTGATGTTTTTATGGTTTCTGCGTTAGAAGGAATGGGTTTTGAAGTAGTGTATCGTAAATTTAGATACGGGTCGTGTGTTTGTGCATTTTGAATGTTATGTTTTTCGAAATTTGCATTTACACGAGAAGGTTTTTTGTCAGGGGAATTCGGGATTCTCGTAACCGTATTTGGTGGTGGTTGCAGCGTCTGCATAGTTTCAATGTTAACACTTTCAGTAGGCTGTTCTTTAAACACGTGTAGGTTTTCAGAAGCATGTGCATATAGATTATCCTCTGGTCTCTCAGGCCCGTTTATTAAAGGCATAGATAACATTGATGCCATCATGTCTAAAATGTTTCCATTTTCCTTAGTTGATGTATAAAAGCTCGTTGTAGGATTTTCTATTTGTTTTTCTGTTACAATTTCCTCCTCGTTAGTTTTAGTTGTATATTCCGTTGCGGTGACATCCGGTTCTGGCGACGTTGATGCAGTAGTTGCTACTGTTAAAACCAAAGCTGATGTAGGTGGTACTTTTGTAGGCAGAAACGTCTGAAGATTAAAATGAATTGGGCTTCTCGTAGGTGGCGGCGGTGGTGGAGCTTCCGACAACATGGGCTTGTAAAATAGATATGGATGATTCGTATAGTCGTTGTGATCCTTGAAGATAAAGTTTTGGGTATCATTTGCTTCATTTTCATCTAAAGGTGTAGTTGGACCCCACCCTGCGTAGTCGCTACTTACAGGGTTATTCAAATAAGACTTTGTCTGATTATTGCCTATTAACCAATTCTCACTTGTGGATGACGACTGATAAATTAAGTTTGCTTCTTGTAATGCGTATGAGGAAGTTATACGTTCTGGAGGCATGGTTACATCTCTGGTTGGCAAAACTGGGCTATCGGTGAATTTAATCTGTGATGTGGAAAGTGGCGGCTTATCCTCTAATGCAAATAAAGTTGGCAGATGGCCTGGTGGTGGCAGGGGGGGTGGTACTAATATTGTCATAGGATAACGATCACTAAGTTTGTATGTAAATTGTTCATATTGCGATGGAGGTGGGGAGGTCGGGCGGTGGGGCCTGCGCATCGGCGCGACTGACGGACGAGACGCTACACTTGGTCTGCGGGAGGACACTCCGAGCATCAATACTTCTGACTTTCGCTCTGGGTAGTGATCGCGGTCGTACCTCGTTTCATCTGCCCAGTAATGAACTCGTTCGAGTACTGGAGGTTCATAGTCGTAGGTGGGATCATTGCGTAACGGGTCTCCACGACCCGTTAATGGCTTCCACTGATCAAAGTCCATTCGAGGTGAGAACAGGGATGATAAACCAGAAGGATTCTTGTTTTCGCCAGCATCTGTAAAAGAGCAATTGTTTTGAAAAGCGATAAAACTTTCCCCATTGCGTGTGGTCGCGAAGGTATTGTGTGTACATGTTACACCACACGTAATATGACGCCTGCGATTACATTGACGGAAACTTTAGTCAATAACCGATTAGGTAGGCTATCTAATATGGCACGATATGGGTACTTACATGAAACGTTGGCAATATAGTGAAGAGGAGCAATTTCGTGTTGTGAGGATGCAACACGGGCGGTGGCTTGTGTCCACAAATACATCATAGCAAGGAGATGCAACATCTTATCCTGGAGACAAAAAGGTTCTCTTTATTTTATGTTCAGGTTTCAATTCAAAATAATGTTGAATTTAAAAAATACTGTCGCTTATTAATTCTTAGCAAATATCTTATGTATTTAACTTTGATGTCCAACTTTGCCGCGCAATGGCAATTACAGCCAAAGAAAACTTGTCACCGGTTTTTCGAATGGTTTTTGGCTCGTTAAAGTGTAAAGTGGATAACTGCGGAGAAAGAAGAACTAATTTAACCTTTTAAACGATTGAAAAACTTTATAAGCCGAACGTCTGACCCCGTTGTCTTAGTATGGTTAACTGTAAAAGCGCTTAAATGTGTGTTAACGATTAATAGTTTTAATAAAAATTACTCATTGGTAAACGATGGCTGCAATTTACTGTTCAAATAAAATCAATAAAAAGTTCATATTTACCAAAGCATTGGCGAATTGGTAAGAATAAAAAACTTTTGCGGTTTGAAAAAGTTTTAATAACTAGTAAGACACTATGGAAACACTATTTGGTACCTGAAAAATCGGACTTATCCATAAATGACAATTAAGAGAACGTTAAAATTTAGGAGAGCCCAAGATGGGATTTTTATTGTTAAGTTTGTCTTTGATATGTTTTTGGAATTAAAACATTTATTTTATTTTGTAAGAACGACTAGTGTTTTCATTTGATTCGCTGTTTACAAAAAATAACCACTGTCTCGAATGGTTAATATATTTTTTTACAAACTAATGCTGCTCCGGGTCTTAAATCACCCAGAGCAGCATTGTCCGAGGAAACCTGTTTTGAACAAGAGACTTTTTTTAAAAGAAAAGGTAATTTTACTTTCGATAAGGTTGTTTTTGTTGTAAATACGTATGTAGGTACTTTAGTATTAGATACCGCCTACAGTAATAATAAATACAAACTAAAAAAACATGTTCCGTTCCCTTTAAATCATATTTAAAATCCTCCATAAAATATTTTATTTTCCAACAAAAAATGTTAAGAATTTCAGTTACATATGCAAGTACGTAAAAAGAGACGGGTATGGAGGCTACCCTATCCTGTGTCAGAAACAATAAGTGTTTATGCGTTTTAATGCATAAAATATATTCCATTATTTGTAATATTTGGTGGCAACATCTTGTTGCAGGAAGGAAAAAGGGTTGGGTTTTCTTTTTATCATTTATTTAAATATAAACCAAGTTAACCAAATTTCGCATTATAGGCATACCTAATAGATATTGTTATATCCCTCTTTTCAAATGATAAATCATAGTTATTGACACACACACACACACAACAAAGTATGTAACCCAATTTTACAATATTCCTATAGAAATCGCCTTAAAACAATATCTTTGACGATCTATAATATAAGAATATCCGTTACCTAATATGACTATTTTTTCCACTAGCTATGGCAACCTGTGGTGCTTGTCACCCCTAACCGAAGTTTTGGATGATCGCTTAGATGGTTAATATGAATGCCTGCTGGTGTTTTCATCGCCACCAGGATATGTTTGTCGAGTGAAAGCCGCGCGTGCGCCGCATCACAACGCGCATGCGCGGTGCATGACGGGAATAGGACTCGCCGCTTTGCATCTTATTTGCCCTATATCGTTCCTTTCACTCTTATATCATAATCTAGAGACGGTACAGTCAGCCATACAAAATAAAGCAGTATAAGTTAGTTCCTGGCGAGCTGAGTCCATTATCAATATCTAAAAAATCTTTGTCACTAGGCTCTAAAAACTGGAATTGAGACGGTTATTTTTTAAATTGAGTTTTCCCTATTTTGTTTTACTTAAGATAAATTAGTCAAATTTAAAAAAGTTTCATGAAAACACATACTTTTATTAGGTACAGTAATTAAAATAAGCCTACATATAGACATAGCTAACACCAATCTATAGAGCTTTTAAAAATGTGTAATTTGACCCTAGAACTTTTCATCATATACAAAAGATATCAACGCGTTTACTAAAGTGCAGCCACGGACTCCTCTATACCATAATTTCATTAGTAACGTAGGTGTTTCCATTTTAAGAATTCGTGTATAATATATCCTGCTAGATGAAATTATTGAAGTTGATTAATTTAATACCCAAATTTAGATAACCGTTTAACATCATTCGTGTGTTAAGTGCTCAATTCGACCGGCGATCACGTTCGGCAAACACAAAGCTGACTTTCCTTTTTACTCGTGTGAGCTATTGTGGTTAACCAGATCCTCTAGTTTACATGATGAATGAAATTTATACACCGGCCACGTGCTGCGGACTCTAGGTGAAAACTAAACTCCTCTGTGAGTAGGTAGGTATGTGTCACGAATATGTGACAAGCTCATTGATAAGTAGTTTCTCGTAGTAGAAAATATAACAACCATATTTTTGAATGATTGATGGTGTATATCACTGTATTAATTGTTATATTATTTAAAAAAAAAACAATGTGTAGGTATACGTCCCAGAAATTTCAGGTCTGCTTTTCTTTAATAAAATACAAACACTTAATGACTACACAGCTTTTGCTAGGTTCTTGGAGTGAAAACTTCTCAACAAAAGAAATATTTTATCGCATAGGTAGATACCATATTATTGTATTCTTATATCAAAGATCGTCAAGATACCTATATGATAAAGCTGTCTGTACTGTCCCGTATGGAGCTGTGGGCGGCAAGTGGTTCATAAATACCGACATAGAATTCTTCTATTTGCTACTACACTGACGTTGCGACGTATGGATATCGTTTCAACGAAACGTACCGGTAATTATTATGGTTAATGTTTATAGCCCATAATTTTTTGCTGGTAAATTAAGTGCAATTAGAAGCCCGTATTAACATAGAGGTACATTCCCACGACTTCGCTTATATGTAAAATGTATTAAAACATGCAAAGGTAAATAAATGTAGGTATTAGTTTCATAAACTCTACTATACAGTTGAAGGACTTTAACTCAACATTTTTTGGTACAGTCAGCACCAAAAGTTGATGAACAGAATCAACTTAACAAAACACCTGTTCACAATAAAATGCCATAAGTTATAGTCGCAACTAGGAAACAAAATAGCCTGTACACCAAAAATTTGACAAACGTCGTTAAACACGAGTATCAAAAGTATCTGTGCACTAGTATTCTTAAAGTAGCTGTACACCATCAATCCAAATGTCGCTGAACATCATTGCAACAAGGTCACCAAACAGCTAATTTCACCTGACTAAACTAACTACTAATTTAGTAGTGAAATGGAAACTGTTGATATTGTTATAATAGAACAAAGTGTTTGAGTCTAAGATCCGACCGAGTGATTTATACGTTCATATGTTTGATTAATAAAATATAATTTTTATCGATATTTATAACTAAACCAATGCAGATCCGCAAAGGTGGCCATCCAAATTTGGCCGCAATTAATTTTAATTTAAATGTAATTAATTATTTATTTTTTTAACAATTACGTTCACCTGTAATTGTTAAAAATATATTTCATTAGAAAGAAATATACCTGAGATACCGAAAAAGTTCAAGGTGCCATTTCCAAAGTCTACAATAGATATGACATAAACCTGCGTCAGAAGCCAGTTTGAGATTCCGTTATGTTCTGTACCACCAGCTCGTAAACTCATCTTCATACGTTGCTATTACCTTACCCTTAGCCTAAATGATGTCACCAAACAGGAACTTATGTAAATTATACTTCGACTGGAGACAAAATCAAAACTTCTTGCAAACTTACTAAGTTTAACATTAAGTCATTGGAATCAATCTTTTAAACCCCATAATTGTATGGAAGTATTGAACTTCACGTAGGCATAAGTGAGTTGTCTTGAACCACCATTAGGCATTCCAATTGCAGTTAAGAAGCACGTTATTTGTTACTAATATTAGTTAGTTTTGATGATTATAAAGTTGGTATACCTACACTTTTGCTTTCTATCAATTAAGTAGTTCAAAGTAAATTAGAGCAGGTAAATAGTAGTCATGACACTTTCCTTTGCTTGAGGGGCTGCACGAACATATGTTGTTAGGTATAGGTAATATATCACTTTATGTGGAAAACATCTAGTATGAAAGCATAAGATATTTAAATATTATTTACTTACTACACTAATTCCCGATTATATGCATAATGCTATCTTATAAAAGTAAAAAGTAAGTATGTAGGTAGTAGTAATTGAAAAGTAAAATAAACAATAAATAATTACTCTATTAGATACCTACAAGAAGCGTCGTCTTTACTCCGACAAGCCTTTACTTTTTACGTGTTCTAAAACTGGTATTTTGCGGGCATGAAATAAATTATTCACGCGTTTCCCAAAATCTTGCGTTTGTTAGGCAGTGAAAGTTTTTGTGTTTTATTTATGAAATAACGAGTTGGCGTTGCGCGGAGAGGCGTCGTAGGAGGCGTGGGAACGTCGGCGGCGGCGCAGACCGAGTGGCGCCACGGGCGGTTCGCGCGCACACGCAGCCCGCGCGTGCCGACACACGCACACATGCAACACTTGATGTATCAATTGATACTATTGTAGTGTACAGTGGTATCAATGTCTTTGTAAGGTATAATGCGATGAACATGATGTTGTCGAGATTATACGCAATCGTTCTAAACGATGCGTATAAGTTCGAAGTTCGTTTGTTCCACGCATCGTTTAGAACGATTGCGCTTAGCGTGAATTATATAACAAATATTCAAAGTTGCGGTTGTGATGATTAAGTTGCGTAGGTCAAGTTCCCACATGACGTTTGTCTGGTAAAGTCCAAGGAGCGGACGAGCCACACACGGCGCGTGGGCTTCCTTCAAAAGTGACGACAGGTCAACGGCACATTAAACTCGAGAAAGTGTTAATATTTCTTTCCTCCTGCACCCACACAAATTTACTGGAAATTACAATCGTTTTAATAGATATACGCTGTCTAGCGCCCAATGGTACTTGCTTACGAGATTAAAACTTTTTTTATAAGTTGAAAGAATAAAATATGTAAATTTTACTAAATAACCTTATTTCGATTTTTGTATATTTGATTGCCCTATCTTATAGATAATTTTTTTTAAAGCATGCCTTTTGCTTTTTAAGTCTTCCAGCAACGCGTTAGTTTTTATAACAATGTGACAGCAAAAGCTCCATATTATTTAAAAATAGTTCACTATTATATCTATTACTTCCAACTTTAAACTAAATTACAATAGATAGAACATTATCATGTATTTAAACTTTACCCAGGTTGTCAATATGTAAAAAAAGAAGGTAATAATTTGGTCTTGGTGTTTTTATCAGCTGTGATTACTGACAATTAAACCAAGTTCAGTTTTTTATGAAGGAAACTTCATTGTTTTATTTGATAAACCAAAGTAAAGTTATCCTACTAAACGACACGTATTCCTAATAGTTTGTTAGAAAGTTGAAAAAAAACTAGTTAAAACCGAGGTAACAAAGTTTACAATGAAACATTCGGTAGATAAGGTTCTATGTTTGTATGTCGCATTGTTATACAGCATAGCATTTATTTGTACCAGTTGGCTATTCCTTGCCGGTTAATACTCGTAAAATCCTCGTTTTACAACTTTGTAAACTACAATAAACCTATTACACGAAAACCTTTTCTAAATAGACGACTTATGTTATTCTGGATTGGCTATGGCAAAATAATTTTTTATCACTTTAGATATTATTATGTAAATTTTTTAACTTTGTCATTATTTCTAAAAATTTTGTTACTTTTTTTAAATGAGAAAAATATCAAAATTGTGCGTGTCATACGCGCGTTGAAGTCTTTTATATTGCGTAACAAAACGCGACCAATGCTACAAACAGTCTAATTTCGAAAATATGCTATTCTAATCTTTATGATCGAAAATGTATTATTTACAGTAATGAAACCACTCAAAATCAAACCTTTGTTATGGAGTTGTTTTATCATAAACAAAAAAATACGTAGTTCCGAAAAAACATTTTGGGTAGACACCCATCTGATGTAGGTATGTTTTATTTATTACCGAACTCTGAACTGAATAGATAAAGTGAATGACTGAAAACTTACAAGTCTCATGGTGTATCCTGGCGGCGCGTTGTTTAAGTACAACCAAAACTTTATCGAAAGTCACTGCGAAGTTATCTCGTTCGACGCTCGTCCGTTCGTGTGTTACCCGCGCGCGACCGCCCCCGAAGCCGGCGTTCGTCTGACCACCATATACCACATGCAGGCCGACGCGACGCCTGCGCGGAGGCACACTTAGCGCGACACGCTGCATTGACGGGGTGTCAGCCGCCGGCGATTACCTCTAACTACTCCACTTATAGGCACACACATCGGCCAACATGAATAGAAGATTCATAGTATCACAAGTACGTATAGTTCTCGGTACTGATGACAACTTTCAACTTGATTAAGTGCGTTTCGTGTTTTAATTTAAGTAAACTACGAACTTTTATGCTTTGCATTTGATTTTTTAATCAGGGAATATTTACAATTCAAAAAAACTCAACAGAAAACCCGGAGAAGCTTTTAGTTATCTAAACCAAGCAAGCGTTAAACTCACATAATTAAACACCCACGTAGAAAGTTACCTACAGGATCGAAGATTAATTGTTTAGTAATTTATTTCTGTCGTACGATGTTGATTATTATTTAATTCGAAATTAATCATTGCTTAATACATATTTATCTGTTTTGTTGATCGTGGAAGTTACTTATTAACGTAGGATTTCGAAGAGAAAGAATTATTAATAAGTCGAGCTGTTGCTCGAAGGAGACATAGCGACGCGACAAGAAACCTACTTTTTATTTATATTTTAATAAGTAGGTAAGTATACCTTCCACCTTCCTCGTTATTGATACCCATGAACTTTGCTTAAGTCATTCACAAACCAAAATGACAGGTATATAGATCTAATAGATACGGTTTAAAAAAAATCTATCTTCCTGACTTATTAAACCAGTGTTCGCTGCTTGTTTGTTGTAGTTTGTTGGAATCACGTTGGAATAATTACCAATGACCAACTAAAAATGTCTGCTCATAGTAATGTTAGGTACCTACTCTATTTTTTTTCATATCTATAGATACATTTATGTTTTGTGCTTTTTGCTCTGTTTTATCTGAAAAATAGATAAAGAAAATTTTTATTATCGTCTTATTATTAGGCACTTGTCGAGAGGTTTTTAGTAGGGCCTATCTACCTATCTTCGGTAGGTACCTTCAGTATACTCTAAATATCTAATCAAATATTAAATTTGTTTGTATTTAAATAACGATTTAAAATACATGTAGCGCCATCTAGATTAATTTATATGTGAAATGTCGGCCCATGGGCCTGTGGGTGGCTGTCGGTGGAAAGCTAGTATTAAATAAGTACGAAGGCTTTGTAGGTAAGTAAATAATATTTAAGTAGCAATATAAGAAAATATAAAACAATAAAAAAAAATTGAGCTACATACCACACGACAGAACCTAGGCAGGTATGGCCCCGATTCTGAAATCACTCTCTAATACAAACTAAAAAAATTGCCGTCATTTTCTCATGCTTGCTATTGAAAAAGACTGTAAGTATTTTATTCTCACTAAACTTTATTCGAATTCTTATAAAATTTGACGAAATCCACTGAGGGTTAAACTAATCTTGCTTTAGCCGTGTATAGCACGCAATTGGTTTTTCTTATCCAGTTACTGATTAAGTCATAGCTACATTTATAGTTTAGTTTAAAAAAATCTAACATTAGCTACATCAGTAAAGCGTACATCTTGAATTAACGTCTAGAAAGAAAGTACCTTCCTCCTCTTACATTACATATTATATCTTTACAGACCTCTAATGTATAGAAATCACTTCATTAAACTTGTAAGGAGAGTTGCATAGTATTTATCACCTGTTGTGTAACATCTCCTTTTAAGTTAAGTAGCAATGATCATGCCTGCCATGTCCTTCCTTGTTACGATACGTTACCATAACATGCAATCAATCCTTTTGGCGATGGCCAACTTCGGGAATAGGTTATCCATTTGACACAATAGTATTATGTCACCATGTTATTCGGATATTATTTTTTGTATTAATTAGCCAACGCATGGTCGCTGAAAGGCAATATCAACGGCTGGCTAAAACTGTCTAATATGTTTTGTCTATCCAAAGCTGATAGTACTGACTGAGAAATTAAAAACTAAAACTTAACTTACAACTTTCGATGCTGCAAAATATAGTGTAGGGTGACCATACAATCAATGTTATAAAACGAAATTATATGATTTAAGAAACATGGAAAAACTTCTTCATAATAGCAAAATCATAATAACTTTTGGTTCACTTACACAAGTGCACAGAAAGATACACTTTATTCAAAAAAGTGAAACATTATTAAGCTATGTTAATACATTTTGGAGGTCAGGTACAGAAAAAGCAATACCAACACAAACATTAAATTAAAAAATCAATTAAGGGTTAGTATTTTTAACTTTATTGTTAATTCTATTCATAAAAACATCCAATGGGTCTTCTTCATTTATCTCAGTATCTATAGTATGTTTTACATTTGCCATCTTCATGTGAGTCTCTAAACTCTCTTCATCATTAGTCTCAGAATCAAAATACCTGTCTTCTGCATCTTGGGTAACTAAAAGTAAGTCATCATACTGCTCGTCATTATCAATTGAAGGATAATCAATTTCTAGATCTTGTCCATCAATAAAACTGCTATACATCTCTTGTAGAAATTCCTGGCGTAACAAATTTCTTTCAGGAGCACTTATCATAGCCTGCCTTCTTATTTCTGGTTTATGGGACGGCCTTGTGTCAGGGATATCAAAGTCACCCCACTGCTTCCCTTTTTTATCCTCTCGTGAATCTTGTTCAATCTGATTTGGATTAGTGCCATTATCTTCTTCTAGCAATTGCTCATTTTTCTTTTCTCTCATTTCATTTCGATCAACTGTTTCTAAGATCATGTTCAAAAAAGTTAAATTTTCGCTGTCCACACTATCCCTTTCTCTAATTTCTTCTTCTGTCAAATATTGTCCAACCAATTGCTCATAGAGTAAAGGATTTCTGTACATCATTTGCTTTTCACTAAAATAATCAGATTCCTTTTGAAGTTTTTGCAATGCTTTGTATCGACGGTTTCTGGTCCTTTTTCGAGTAGATTCCTCTGAGTGATATGATCTCAGTGCCGACACACAGTCCTTAAAGCTGATATCATCTCTATACAAATCTAAACTTTCAAAATAACTTAGGTGATTTGGAGACAGATACTTTCCAAACTGTTTTAAAAATTGTTCAGGGGCCTTGTTAAACAAATTATGTGCCAGACGAATTGTTTCAGACGATTTGATATATTCTTGTTTCACATGAGCATTCCCAAAAGATATTTTTGCACATCTCACTAAATAATCTATAATATCGTCTATTGGATCAACAGTTTCTTCTAACGTTTCATTTTCTTCTTTCATAATTGATTAACTCGTATATACTCGTATCAATAAATTCGGCCAATATTTTTTTTTTTTTTTTTTTTTCTTCTTCTTTGGCGTTGGCACGGTTTTGCGCATTACGCCAGTGTCAAGTACTATTTGGTACATTGTAGTCAAACATTGGGAAAAGGAACATAGGATGGGACGAGCGAGGATAAGGAAAAATAATGTATCAGAAAAGTTATAATAAAATACAAATAGAATTAAATAATAATAACACTTAATAAGTTATTTAATAGGAAACTGAAGATATCGATACATATATAAGATTAATTATAATTTAATATTGTTTAAAAATATAAATTCGGTAATTATATTATAAATACGTACATCTAAAGAAGCTAATAGTAACGGAATGGAGGTGGGAAATGGAATATCACAAGAGGTCAAGGATTGAAGGAACAAAGTTCTGATATGCAGAGGACATTCAAAAAATATATGATTTAGGTCCTGTACAGTACTGCCACATGAACACTCAGGAGACTGGACAATTCTTAGTCTTGATAGATGTTGGTTGGTACAGACATGACCTAACCGCATGCGAATTATAGTTGTAGTTGCACGTTTGCTCAGGTTGATTTTACAAAACCACGGCTTAGATGTTATTAAAGGCTGAATTTTGGAATAATATCTTCCTTTTGATATTGAGGCCATCCAGTACTCACTCCAAGCGCTTTTGAGGTAAGTTTTTGATAACGACTTAAGGTCCTGGCTATAATTCTGATAGGGCACCATGTCTCCATTGTCAACGGCGTAGTTGGCTAGTTTATCAACCCTTTCATTTTCTTTGATGCCACTATGGCTCGGAATCCAAACGAACTGAACTGAGAAACCCAAATGTAAACATTGATACAGCAAATGCTTTGCATGTAACAAAACTGGGGATATTAAATTGTCTTTAAAAGGATATTTGTCTAAAGCTTGAAGAGCACTCTTGGCATCGCAAAAAATAACAGTATTTTTAATTCTACACAATTTAACATATTCAATAGCTTTTAAAAGAGCAAAGCACTCTCCTGTATAAACTGATGTTTCTGGTGGTAATTTAACAATTTCATAAATATCATATTGTTTGTGATATAAAGCCACACCTACACATGAGTTATTTGTATGTTTTGATGCATCCGTGAAAATATAATGCATATTAGGCCATGAAGTATTTATCAATTCTGAAAACTTTTCATTGGCTGCTGGATCATTCTTGTAGATGTTAGTATCTAATTTTATATTTATATTGAAAATGAGTGCCTTGAAATCATATTTAAATAACGGGAAAATATCAGATTTAAAAGTAGGAGCTTCAATTTCTAGAAAGCGTTTATAGCTTTCTATTAAACATGGAGTGTTTTTGTGTACCCAATAAGATGACGAAGATATGAAATGATACAGGTCTTTTAATTTCCTCAAAAGTAGATTATCTGTAATCTGAATACGACCAAAGAAAAATCTATCAGCTAAATACTGTCTTCGTAATTGTAGAGGGCATTCTACTAATTCTACTTGCATCGCGTTTATTGGTGACGATCGCATAGCACACAAAATTATTCTTAGAGCTTTGGACTGAATCAAATCTAACTTACTAAGGGCTGTACAGGGTTGAAACAAGAAGGTACCATAATCTAAAACGCTTCTTATTAAAGCGTTGTAAACTAGCTTCAACGTAATTGGATGGGCACCCCACCATACACCTGTGAGACAACGTAAAATGTTAAGTGCTTTTTCACATTTATTGATGACATATTGAACATGAGGCAAAAACGTTAACTTAGAATCAAATATTACACCTAAATATTTAAACTCATTTCCATGTGGAATTTGTATGCCATTAATGAAAATAGGAATAATAGGAATAATTCTTGAGCGTGAAAATGTTAATTTGGCACATTTTGTTAAAGAAATAGGAAGACCAATATTGTTCAATGTATTAGTTAAAGTGTTTAAACTTTGAGCCAAATTTGAATGCGCACATTGGATATCTTTATGAGATGTATACAACAAGATATCATCTGCATATTGTAAAATTTTTGTAGGTTCATGTATTACGGAATCTAAATCTTGTGTATAAATGTTATATAATATCGGACTTAAAACTGAGCCCTGAGGGAGACCTTTCCAAATAGTTCTTTTTATAGTTGTACCATCACCAAGAGCAATGTTTAGATGCCTTTCTGAAATTATATTTATTACAAAATTAATTAAACGTAGAGGTATTTCTAGTCGAGACATTTTTTGTTGTAACAATGCTGGTATGACATTGTCATAGGCCGCATTAATATCTAAAAACACAGCAACTGTAGACTGTTTCTGTGTAAGCGCTAATCGTATATCAGTAATAAAATTACTAAGGTTGTCTAGCGTGCCTTTATTTTTCCGAAAACCATATTGACTTGACGATATTATTTTTTTGTTCTCAATGAACCATTCCAATCTTACTTTTACTAAAGCTTCAGCAATCTTTGCCAAAACAGAAGTAAGAACTATTGGACGATATGAACTAGAATTTGATGGGTCCTTATTAGGTTTTAAAATAGGAATAATGTTTTGATTACGCCACGAGTCTGGGATATTACCGGATATAAATACAGAATTTATTAAATTTAAATAATACGATAATGAATTTTGGCTTATATGTGTCAAAAATGAATACGGAATATGATCTAATCCAGGAGCAGAATCTTTTGTTTTTGATAAGATTCCTTTCAGTTCTTCTATTGTAAAAGGGGAGTTAAGATAATTATCTTCTAAAATATCATTATTCAGTTCAATAAGTTCCGGAACAAAGGGAGGCGCAAGAGCGTTAATAAATTTAGAGGCAATGTCGGGAGATATTCTACTACTATTATTTTCTTTAAAAGCACATCTAAATATTTTTATATTACGCCAAATTATGGAATGAGGTGTTTGTGGGTTCAGAGTGGAACAGAATTGTTTCCATCCATCTAGTTTTTTCTTTTTCAAAAGTTTTTTTGTTTTTCTAGCCACATCTAAATAATTTTCATAATTTTCTTGACTCATGTGTTTCGCATATTTTTGCTCAGCAATTTTCCGTTCTTTTACTGCAATTGAACATTCTCTGTCCCACCAGGGAGGTGAATGTTTTAATCGATTATAATTATTATTTTTTATTGGTAATGTTTTATTCGCGACATCTATGAGTAAGTTTTGGAACAAATCTGAACAGGCGTTTTCATTTACTTGTGATACCGGTGGGAGATTTTTAACTCTAAGATCGACTTGTTGACTGAAATTTGACCAATCTGTAAAATTATTGAGGTTATATTGACGAGTGGATGAATGTTTTACAATTTTTTTGTTACATGCTGTGCTAATAATAATTGGATAATGATCACTACCAAATGATATCGGAAAGATATCCCACGCCATCAAAGCAGGCAGATCTGGGGTACAGATCGACAAATCTACTGCACTTATATTTTCAGTTGGTTTAGTTACCCTGGTTGGAGATCCTGTGTTAAGTAAACAAAGATTATGGGAGTCAATGATGTCTAATAAAGCAATACCATAACTATCTGTTCGTGAAGAGCCCCAGCATTGATGGTGTGAATTGAAATCCCCTAATACAACAAATGGTTTAGGAAGACGGGAAAACAGATTGTTAATATCAGTCAAAATAGTGTTACTTGGTTTTGAAAAATAAATTGATACATATGTAATGTTGACTATTTGTACAGCTATTGCACAAAATTCATTTGAGTGTGGAGGTAGAGAAATTCTTGAGAAAATTACATCATTTTTAATAAGTATGGCTACTCCACCATACCTATCTATCCTGTCCTCTCTGAGACATATATAACCTGGTACCCCAAACAAGGCACCAGGCTTGAGCCATGTCTCAGAAAGAGCAATGATATATGGATTGTTTTTTTTAATAAGGTAAATTAAATCACTTTTTTTACTGACTATGCTGCGGCAGTTCCATTGTATTAGAGTATTGGCCATTATTTAAAAGAAGAACTTTAAAAGTATTAATAAAAGAGGCAACGTTGGGCGGTAAAAGAGGAGTAAAATCAGAGAGGAGATTAATAAGAGTGTTCAAAAATTCAGAAAGAGAAGGTTGTTTATCTTCTACATCTTTATAATTACTATTCAGAGCTGTGCCTCTGCTGGAAGAGGGGGTGTTAATCCCTTGAATGATATTATTGTGAGCTTCGCGGTCAAAACCTTTCCCTAATTGAGGTGGTACACGAGGCTTGAGGAATACAGTTTTTTTATAGGACTCAGATTTTGACAGGTAAGCTGAAGTTGGTTTTTGCAATGGTTTACTTTGATGGGCAGGTACTGAAGAGGGTGGGGAATTTAAGATATCTGAATAAGACCTTTTAACTTCTGGATACATTTTGTATGCTTCAGAATAAGAAACATTGTTTTCTGCCATATATTGTTTAATATTTTTTTGCCTTTGAAATTCTGGGCAACTTTTACTGTTGGCATAATGAAGTCCTGAGCAGAGACAGCATTGAACACCGTCCTCCTCTACATTACATTTGTCTCCTGTATGCCCTTGTCCACATTTGTAACACCTAGGTTTCGATCTGCATTGATTTTTTGTGTGCCCAAATCTACAGCAATTATAGCACTGAATTGTTGGATATACATATAATTGCACAGGTAAAGAATTATAACACATGTAAATATAGGATGGAAGTACCTGCCCATCAAAAGTTACAATTACTGTTTGTGATGGTTTCCAGATGGGAGCACCATCAACATAAACTTTGAAATTAATCCTCCTTAGTTTAACAATACTGCCACAACCCATAGGAACAAACATTTTTTTCTGAACTTCTTCTAATGGCCAATCTTCAGGGACCCCACGAACAACACCCATTCTAGTTATATTGAAAGTAGGTATAAATGCTTTATAATCATGTTTTTGTAAAATATTATTAGTTAAGAAGGCATTTGCATCTTCATATTTAAAAAAAGACAGAGAAATTCTATTTCTACCTAGTTTTTTAATGCTACCATTTACAATATTGCTAATTTTATTTAATTTTAAAAAGTTTCCAAAGGCGATTGGATGAAGGTTGACTCCACTATTTTCTTCATTAATTATTTTTTGTATGTGAAGTACATATGGCCCTACATCAGATGAAAGATATTCTTTCCTTATTTCACTATTGGAATTAGGAATCGGTTTTTTGGTAGTATCATCCTGAACAATCTCGTTAATTTTTTTTGTACTTGAATCGGATTCTATACATCCACAAGACCTAGAATTGTCCGTGCCTTCTGTAGTCCGTTTTCTTTTCTTGTTACAATGGCGGCAAATTTTTATTTGTCGCGCAGTACGCCTTTTTTTAGCAGATTTAACGAATGATCCATCCGTATCAAAACTTGTGTCATTATTTGTTATTACGGTGACATTTTCACCAATATCTGTACATAAAGAGTCCCCAGGACCAGGGTCCGGGGGCTCCTCCATCTCCACACAACCCCGAAACAAAAATTTTAAAAAAACTTACCAATACTGAATTATTATACACACTATAAATAAACTAATATCTAACGTTATTTACAAAATATACATTAATTTTTAACCAATCTGATGCAAAAATAAAATATTAATTTCAAAACACGACCTCGCACCGCGAACTTTCCCGCCGTTTTCGGCCAATATTTTATTGTAAATAAATAAATACCTTACCACAGAGTACAATATTTATCCACACTAGCGAGTATTTTTTTTATTTACTATGGTAGCTAGGTCCATAATATACTGTTAGCGCCCGTGTGCGTTTTTGCGTGCAAACATTTGGTTCTTAAATATAACGTGTGCAAGTTTCTTAGCAGTCTGATGTTTGTCAATGTTCAGGAGGTCTAAGCTGAGCTTTGCATTAGTGTAAGTAACCTGTAATACAAGGGCTTACTGGGGCCACATAATTGGTGATTAATTATTATTATTATATCTTAAAAAAAATATTGCCTTAATAGATTTGAAAAAAGGTAAAACCGCATATGTAAGAATCGGAAGCCGGATCTATTGTCGAAAAGGTTGCAAAAAAACACTGTACACTGGTAACACTGACACAGAGTAAACTCTTTGGTTAGTTTACTAGTTTTTTGACTTTGACTTATGTTTTTAATATGTTATGATTATGATCTGTGTCTGTGACCATAGCAGACAGAAGACAAAAATACTGTGTAAATGTTTGTAATAAGCAATAAAGTATAGAAGATAAATTATCTGCATTTTCTGAAATCCTCGAGACTAAAATACTCTTTATATGGCCAATATCAATTTTGAATAAAAAGCGACTGCTACCCCGATACAGCCTATGATTGTTTGTGTATAACAGAAGAAGCAAAAAATATTGTTTGGGATCAAGTCAAGTAATATTAATGAATATTTTAAAATGGAACAGAATTTACAATGGCAGTGGGAAGATATCTGTGGACCTACTGGTCTGCAGCCATGGAACGAGACGTCAAAAGACTTTGGAATGTGTTTTCAGGAACTGTTCTTTCAAATACCAGTTTATTTCATAATAGCTATCGTTTCTGGTTACTTTATTGGCTACAGAAAGGATTGGGTCATACGTGGAAAAACCCAGGAAGGAGCTATAGTCCTACGCAGTTTTGTGGTGCTAGCGTTAGTGTTCATTCCTATTATTCAGATGTATATCTTTATATCAGATGCTAAATCTGTACTGTATCCAGTTGAATACTTTGCTGCTGGATCTGCTTGTCTAGCTTGGCTGGTACATTTTGGGTATGTGCTGGCGTTAAAGCACCGTCTTGGAGCAAGTGCTCGAGGCCCCACCATTGAAGTTTTTCTATGGAGTATTACAGTGGTCCTAACACTTGCTGCACTGCGAACTCATATTTTAAATGGTTCTAATATTGCATTTTCTCTGGCTAATATATGCTGCCATGCATTGTATTTCTTGTCATTATTACCAAGTAGTGATTCAAGACCTACATTTTACTCTCCATGTCTTGTTGGATCACAGCACTCACATGTAAGTCAAAATTGTAGACAATGTCACTGAGGAAATACCAATTTCTTCAATAACATTTTTTTATTATTTCAGAGTGAATACACTCCATTACTACCACACATGGACGAAGAAATTTTAGGAACAGCCATGCAAGGTAATAGTTGCTGGTCTAAACTAATGTTCACATGGGTCAATCCACTGCTGCAAAAAGGTAAACTGAAAAAGAGCTTGTGTTTTAACTATTTTTTTTTAAATATGTATCTGTTAACAGCCATAATACTCCATTGTCATAAAAAAAAAAATCAACTCCTATTACTTAAATGCCCCTTCATGTTACTTAAAAGTATTATAATAATTTATTTAAAATTTGCAGGGAAAGAAAATAAACTAAATGATCCAGAAGAGTTATTTGACATACCTAGCCTGTATAGGTGTTCCTACGTGGGAGCTAAAATGGACAGGGCTCTTATTGGAAATGTTGATGAATATCAACAATTTACTGAAGTGCCGCATGAACCATTTTTTGGTATTTTATTAAGACTTGTATCTTTTAAAAGTCACAAGTAAGTACAATCAATAATTATTTTTTCATTTCACAGGCTATGGGGCCACTGGCCACTCAGCTGCAGTAACAACACCAGTGACTCCCACATCGCGGGTGCTAATTCGTTCACCTAAACGACACAATGTCACCCTAATTAGGGCTATGCACTCTTGTTTTGCATTGCAGTTCTATAGTATAGGCATGCTGAAGCTAATATCAGATATGTCTGGATTTACTGGACCCTTGCTATTGAACAAACTAGTGACATTTGTGCAAGATCCAACCATTGATCAACATTATGGGTAAGCTTGACATCAATTCTATCCGAAAATTGTGTGGTCAAAGTTTCATTACAATCATTTTACGAGAGCAAAAATGATAAGTTAATGCTGTCTTAAAAATATAAAAATTGAATATGTAGTTTGAAAAAAGCTTTGGGCTAAAAGCTAGTGATATTACAACAGGCAGGGGAATACCCTCTTATATATCTAAGGCATACCTACGTCACCTCAGTTATGATCATTCATATTTATTTTTAGCTACATTTATGCTGCGGGACTTTTAGCAGCGACGCTCATATCGGCAATATGTATTGTGCAATTTAACTGGTGGATGTCAATAATTGGATTAAAAATGCGAGGAGCGCTCGTGTCTACAATACTAAGAAAAACGCTGAGTGTGCCATCTACAACTTTAAACAATGCATTTTCAGT
This sequence comes from Emmelina monodactyla, assembly GCA_916618145.1. Lineage (NCBI taxonomy): Eukaryota > Metazoa > Arthropoda > Insecta > Lepidoptera > Pterophoridae > Emmelina > Emmelina monodactyla. The sequence goes on from OU745300.1 coordinate 5,285,493, forward strand.
CGGGGAAATCACCAATTTTATGTCCACCGATACCGATAGAATAGTAAATTCCTGTCCTAGCTTTCATGCTCTATGGAGTATACCACTACAAGTACGTCAGTTAAAAATATAGTATTTTTTATCGTATCTACAGTGAAGGGTTGTTATATTCATGGAATGTGTTTTGCATTTCAGCTCTTCATTACATTATTTCTATTATACAGCCAAGTCGGTATATCGTGTCTCGCCGGGGTTGCGTTCTCTGTATTTCTTATACCGATCAACAAATTAATCGCCAACAAGATCGGCGATCTGAGTACTGAGATGATGAAGCACAAAGATACTCGAGTCAGCCTCATCAGCGAGCTGTTGAAGGGTATTCTAACTGTCAAGGTTCACGTGTGGGAGGACTACTTCATTGAAAAAATTGGGGGTACTTAGCAAAACTGTTTACTGTTGAGTTTTTTCGCGTTGTTTGTTTTTGTGACGGTGTGATTGTTGGTGGCAGTGTCGCGCGCGCAGGAGTTGCGGTTCCTGCGCGGGCGCAAGTACCTGGACGCGGTGTGCGTGGTGCTGTGGGCCACCACGCCGGTGCTGGTGGCCGCGGCCACGCTCGGCACGCACGCGCTGCGCGGGATGCCGCTCGACGCCGCCACGGTCTGACTCACCACATAATGTTACCAACCATTTAAAACACACAACATAGGATAAGGCACTTCATTTATTTTATATAGACACTGAAAACTTAATTAGAGACGTAATAATAACAGAAATATGACTACGCAGTTCAAAGTGCGAAATAGATCGAAATTTTATTTTATAAACCGAATATTTTATGAACTCATCATCATTTAACAAATGTAGTAAATGATGATGAGTTCATTAAATTCAACTAGATTGTCTTCTTGCAGGTGTTTACTACTGTAGCCTTGATAAATATGCTTATTGCACCCTTAAATGCTTTCCCTTGGGTACTCAACGGACTGACTGAAGCCTGGGTTTCTATAAAGAGGATTCAAAAGCTTCTAGATGTAAGTATCTTTTCTTTTAATAAGTTCAGATATGGTTTTCTATAAATCTTTTGATCATTTATTTTACTAATATTTTAGATGCGTGACGAAAACAGCGAAGAGTATTACGACAGAATAAATGCTAACTTTGATGAAGATAAAGCAATAATTTTAAAGAACGCCACATTTGCCTGGAATAAACCTATTCCACGCAAAGTACACAAACCAAAGACTAAGAAGGACAAGGGTAAATCTAAGAAGAGACTTTCTAAAGTTAACATCCAAAGGAGTGATTCTTCGTCTTCTGGTGAAGTAGTAATTCCTAGTGAGCCATTCGCATTAAAGGATTTAAATTTAGAAATAGGAAGAGGAGAGTTTGTATGTGTTATGGGAAGTGTGGGTAGCGGGAAAACTTCGTTGCTGATGGCTATTATAGGAGAGATGGAAAAAAAGAATGGTAGCATACAGGTCGCAGAAAGCTTAAACAGTATGTATTTTTTTTGTTAATTTAGTGACTTTTGAACTGTTTTCTAATGAGTGCGTTTCAGGTTATGGCTACGTGTCTCAAAAGGCGTGGTTGGTGCGCGGCACAATTCGTGATAATATTCTATTCGGAAAAACGTATGATCACGTGAAATTCGGAGCTGTGGTCGACGCTTGCGGACTTACTGGTAATAAAGCTGTTTAGCTTAATGTTTATCGTATTAAGTAACAGTATTGTTAATTTATGAAATTTGGCATCTTGATTTTTGGCAGATGATCTCAACGTCCTTAGTCTAAACTCGTACGTGGGTGAGGGAGGCTGCACTCTCAGTGGAGGACAGAGAACTAGGATCGCCTTGGCCAGGGCAGTCTACCAGGATAAACAAGGTATAAAACATATTTTAGGATGCTGGTGGCATGGTTCAGCTCTGAGGAACTACAACACTTTGTTTTATGACATTTTTAATATTTAAATGATCGTTGCCGACCTAATTAACAAGTTGGCGGGTGTACTCGCATGCGGTTATATCTTTGCTCTGAAGGAGGTTCACTTTTTTGTACGATGGGTACATAATAGTACATGATAGGTACGTTTGTTTGATATATGACTCGTCCAAATCTGTTAAGGTACACCCGAGCCATTCTGACACTCACCTAAAAACGATGTAATTAGGCTCACTTTCTGACTAAGTGTGTTGAAAAATACATAATTATAACGTATGTCGGGTTAACTGAACTTTGCAAACTAATGATCCGCCCGCATTTTAGGTGTTATTTTTGTCAACACTTGATCACGAAAAATACTACAAACGTACTACACGCAAACCCTTAGAAGAACCCTTTGGCTTGGAAATCCGATGTGTGATTTGGAAAGAATTTTATTTACACGGAAAGTGAATTTGCTTGTATGTAACGTGTATGGTCTTGGTCAGTGTACCTGCTAGATGATGTGTTGTCGGGCCTCGATGGCGCCGTGGCAGCGCACGTGATGCAGCGCTGCGTGCTGGGCCTGCTGCGGGACAAGGCGCGGCTGCTGGTCACGCACAGCGCCGCCCACGCCGCGCGCGCCGCCAGGCTGCTGCTCATGAAGGACGGGCAGATCGCCGCCGATGGTAACTATAGTAGTTACATCCACGTGATGCAGCGCTGCGTGCTGGGCCTGCTGCGGGACAAGGCGCGGCTGCTGGTCACGCACAGCGCCGCCCACGCCGCGCGCGCCGCCAGGCTGCTGCTCATGAAGGACGGGCAGATCGCCGCCGATGGTAACTATAGTAGTTACATCCACGTGATGCAGCGCTGCGTGCTGGGCCTGCTGCGGGACAAGGCGCGGCTGCTGGTCACGCACAGCGCCGCCCACGCCGCGCGCGCCGCCAGGCTGCTGCTCATGAAGGACGGGCAGATCGCCGCCGATGGTAACTATAGTAGTTACATCCACGTGATGCAGCGCTGCGTGCTGGGCCTGCTGCGGGACAAGGCGCGGCTGCTGGTCACGCACAGCGCCGCCCACGCCGCGCGCGCCGCCAGGCTGCTGCTCATGAAGGACGGGCAGATCGCCGCCGATGGTAACTATAGTAGTTACATCCACGTGATGCAGCGCTGCGTGCTGGGCCTGCTGCGGGACAAGGCGCGGCTGCTGGTCACGCACAGCGCCGCCCACGCCGCGCGCGCCGCCAGGCTGCTGCTCATGAAGGACGGGCAGATCGCCGCCGATGGTAACTATAGTAGTTACATCCACGTGATGCAGCGCTGCGTGCTGGGCCTGCTGCGGGACAAGGCGCGGCTGCTGGTCACGCACAGCGCCGCCCACGCCGCGCGCGCCGCCAGGCTGCTGCTCATGAAGGACGGGCAGATCGCCGCCGATGGTAACTATAGTAGTTACATCCACGTGATGCAGCGCTGCGTGCTGGGCCTGCTGCGGGACAAGGCGCGGCTGCTGGTCACGCACAGCGCCGCCCACGCCGCGCGCGCCGCCAGGCTGCTGCTCATGAAGGACGGGCAGATCGCCGCCGATGGTAACTATAGTAGTTACATCCACGTGATGCAGCGCTGCGTGCTGGGCCTGCTGCGGGACAAGGCGCGGCTGCTGGTCACGCACAGCGCCGCCCACGCCGCGCGCGCCGCCAGGCTGCTGCTCATGAAGGACGGGCAGATCGCCGCCGATGGTAACTATAGTAGTTACATCCACGTGATGCAGCGCTGCGTGCTGGGCCTGCTGCGGGACAAGGCCGCTGATGGTAATTATAGTAGTAGACTACTGCGGAACAAAGCGGGGCTGCTGCGGGACAAAACCACACTCAATGCAAGACTAACTAAGCACTTAGGGGGGAAACTTAGTTAAACCCAAACACGACTAAGGTTTGAGACCATTTTCTGAAGTGGCCTGACCGAGGACTTGAAACTGGCATTCTGTTTAGCAGACCGGCATACACACATAATATTGAAAGTAGACTCTTTTATACCAACTGCGTAATGTAATCTACAGGTATTCATGTTTGAATAGGTCCACCGGATATGATACTTAACGAAATTGAAGATATGCCGAGTGAAGCCGAATCTTTTGTAGAAGAACCTGTGACAGTCCGCGCCGAAGCTGCCAAAAAAGATATTGATTTATGCGAAGACACTATCAGTAGAAACAGTTTAGATGAAGAGGTAATTCAAATTGAATTGTATGGTGCATGTATTACGTTTTTTTATGTTTTACTTATTTAAATCGTTTTCTTTTAGGAAACAATGTCGCAAGGATCGGTTGGCTGGTGGGTGCTGGGTCTATACCTGAGATCAGTAGGAGTTTTTCTTACTATGATCATCATTATATCACTGATTCTAATGCAGTTGTCGCAGAATGTGACGTTCCTATGGCTCGCGTATTGGGTCAAAGCACGTGCTTCAAACACTACCAACGCTTCTGTTGACAACTTTGATGATAACTTGACGGTTGTGGACCATGGATATAGTACTGCTGACAGCATAATACACTCAATAGTGAAAACATCAGCCAGTTTAATTCATCAATTAGACGGTCATGAAACGGTAAAAATTAGCACGACAACAGCTGAACCTATATATGAGAAAGTCTCATTAAATTTACCAATGAATGACAATTATTACTTGGAAATATACTTTGGGTTAGCTGGCTTGAATCTCGTGTTTACTGTGATGAGGGCATTCTTGTTTGCATACGGAGGCGTCAAAGCTGGTGCTAAATTACACAAAATTTTACTAAGGGTCATTGTAAAGGTGAGTTTTCATTAAATTACTAAATTTGAAAAAACTTCTTGATTAATCCGCTTTTTTGATAATTTTTATACATTTTGCATTTCAGGCAAAAATGAAGTTCTTTGACGCTACGCCTATCGGACGTATACTTAATAGATTTTCATCAGACTGTTACACGGTTGATGATTCGTTGCCGTTTATCTTAAATATATTCTTGGCTCAAACTTTCGGATTAATAGGTAACTTATAAAAAAAACTGCAGCGTTCTGTTATCATGATTCTATGGTTTAGAATTAAAATGTACTTTTTCTTATATTTTTTGTAATATATTTTTGCAGGTGCGGTAATAGTGACGATCTACGGTATTCCGTGGTTGTTGGCGGGCGTGGTGCCGATGTGTGCGGTTCTCTACTATTTGCAGAGTCGGTACAGGGTCACGTCGCGGCAACTCAAGAGACTACAGAGCGTCACGCTTTCACCCGTGTACGCTCATTTCAACGACACGCTAGAGGGTAAGTCTCGATGCGAGAAACCCCGGTGCAGGACACGTGCAGCAATCAGGAGATTTTATTACAACTTTTTTATTAAATCAGATTAAACTCTGACAAAGCCGTTAGTGAAAAAATCTGGTGGGGCTGTATTAGAGTTCAAGATTAAAGAAAACCAGATTGACTTGGTTTTAAGAAAAGTAAGCGGACTTAATAAGTCAGACAATATAGACCATAACGTTACGGTTCGGACCCTATGCATAGTCGCGAATTTAAAAACGTTTTGTGTCAAAAACGTAAATGTCGTCTTTTGTTTTCGTGGCGACCCTCGTATATGCGCCACTGACGTTGGTTGTGGTGGCAGGATTGTCGAGTATCCGCGCGCTGGGCGGCGCGGGCGCGTGGGGCGCGCGCGGGGACGAGCTCACGGAGCGCTGGCAGCGAGCCGCGCTGTGCGCCGCCGCCGCGGGGCAGTGGCTGGCGCTGCGCCTGCAGGCCGCCGCCGCGCTCGCCGCCGCCGCCGCCGCCGCGCTCGCCGTGCTGCAGCGCGCGCAGCCGCTGGCACACGCGGGTCCGTACACACACACACACTAGCCTGCAGCCGCTGGCACACGCGGGTCCGTACACACACACACACTAGCCTGCAGCCGCTGGCACACGCGGGTCCGTACACACACACACACTAGCCTGCAGCCGCTGGCACACGCGGGTCCGTACACACACACACACTAGCCTGCAGCCGCTGGCACACGCGGGTCCGTACACACACACACACTAACCTGCAGCCGCTGGCACACGCGGGTCCGTACACACACACACACTAGCCTGCAGCCGCTGGCACACGCGGGTCCGTACACACACACACACTAACCTGCAGCCGCTGGCACACGCGGGTCCGTACACACACACACACTAACCTGCAGCCGCTGGCACACGCGGGTCCGTACACACACACACACACTAGCCTGCAGCCGCTGGCACACGCGGGTCCGTACACACACACACACACAAACTAGCCTGCACCCGCTGGCACACACACACACACACAAACTAGCCTGCAGCCGCTGGCACACTCGGGTCTGTACTCACACACACACACACACTAGCCTGCACCCGCTGGCACACGCGGGTCCGAACACACAAACACTAGCCTGCAGCCGCTGGCACACGCGGGTCCGTACACACACACACACACACACACACATAAACTAGCCTGCAGCCGCTGGCACACGCGGGAATCCACTCAATACTCAATAATTATACAGCACACATAAACAGACAACAAATACGCATTTACGCATACATAACGCTTCTACTCGTTTAAAATCGCTCGTAATACACTCAACACAACTATCCAAGAATTTAATGTGGCGAATGACTGTTTTAAATACTTCGACTAACTAATGGCTTTTTATAAAGTTGGATTAATATTATTTTTAATACAGTTGCTCAAAAAGTGGCGTATTGCAGGGACGTATAGCGTTCGGGATGTGGGCTATTACACACGCGTGCTTTTTTTTTACCTTCCCCGCACTCGTGCGTTCTCTTTCCCAACTGTCAAAATAATGTCTATTAAAAAGAAAAATTAACCAACCATGAAGTTTTTACTAAAAAAAAAACAAAGAAGTTTTTATGATTAATACTTACGTAGCGTAGGTATATTTTTAAAAAAAGCTACTAGTTTGTTTCGATATCAGATTTAATGATTTAATTGAATTAGTGTGGTTGGTTTCAATTCATTTTATCTCATTAAATTTCATTTTCATTTCATATCAATAAAAAAATTCTACTGAAGACTTGGCTGTATGGGCATAGTAACCTTTGCCTACCAAATGGGTGAAGAAAAAATGGCGCCATTTTCAAAATGAGTTATTTAGACATTTACGATCCTAATTTTATATTTTATTAAATTGCTTTATTTTTTCGCAACTGTATTAAAAATAGTCGTTCATTACACGTGCGGAACCGTCATTGCAACTCGTCCCGCCTGTCAACCCTCGCCTTCGGCTGTGCCTCGGCTCGGGTAGACATTTGTCGAAACTCGTTGTAATGACAGCCTTTCCACACTTGTATTGAAATATACTATTTTAATACAGTTGCTCAAAAAGTGGCGTATTGCAGGGACGTATAGCGTTCGGGATGTGGGCTATTACACACGCGTGCTTTTTTTTTACCTTTCCCGCACTCGTGCGTTCTCTTTCCCAACTGTCAAAATAATGTCTATTAAAAAGAAAAATTAACCAACCATGAAGTTTTTACTAAAAAAAAAAACAAAGAAGTTTTTATGATTCATGTTAATACTTACGTAGCGTAGGTATATTTCTAAAAAAGCTACTAGTTTGTTTCGATATCAGATTTAATGATTTGATTGAATTAGTGTGGTTGGTTTCATTTCATTTTATCTCATTATATTTCATTTTCATTTCATATCAATAAAAAAAAATCTACTGAAGACTTGGCTGTATGGGCATAGTAACCTTTGCCTGCCAAATGAGTGAAGAAAAAATGGCGCCATTTTCAAAATGAGTTATTTCGACATTTACGATCCTAATTTTATATTTTATTAAATGGAGAATGTTACCAAATTTTGATTATTACCTCTTCGTATTCTCTGTCAAAAATAAAAAATACTGGTGAAAGAATTATTTCGATGCGTCAATTAGTTTCCGATTTATAAGTAAAATAAGTTGCTACCGCACGACGTGGGCTGCCGGTGGCGGTGTGACGTCACACCACAACTGGCTCGGTCTGGCTCACTCAGTACGCTCGCGGTCGCGCGCACTTGTCGTCTCAATTAAACCTAAATACTTTTAAAAATGACTAATCTAACTACTAGGAAATCATGTGTTGTGCCTAAATGTAAAAATACAACTATCAATTCGCCGGAAAAGTTGTTTTTTACAGTTCCAAAGGATACATACATACATCACCAAATCTTTTAACTTGAACATAACCAATACCATTAAACAATTAGTTAGTAAAAATAAATAAAAGAGGTTTAGTTCATATCATCTACATTTGCAATAAAAAATAAATTAAATTACTAAAATAAAATAGTAAAGGTAAAGTGCATCTGTAACGTTCAACTACCTACATCTAGATCGTATAGGTATCCTACTTCCTAGTAATATAATAAACGCGGAAGATTGTGTTAGTGTTTGTTATCTTTCACACAAAAAGTACGGAACTGATCTGGACGAAGACTGAAATAATCCATAGGCTTCTTTTAATCCTGGGAAAATGTGCAGTTCCCGAGGGAAACGCGGGCGAAGCTGCTAACTAAAGCTAGTTAGTACTAAATCAATGCATGTATTTATTTAAATTTACTGATAAGAGCGGTATCTTTGTATACATACTAGTGGCCGCCCGCGACTCCGTTCGCGTAGAAGTCGGTTTCCGTGGGAATGAGAAGATTTCCCGCGGTAAAAAGTACCCTATGTGTCATTCTGATGTGTAACCTACTGCAAAGTTTCATCCAAATCCGTCCAGCCCCCCAAGTCAAGTGGCAAGTGATATTTGCGATAGCAAGTGAATAGAATAAATTTTTGACAAGCTTGCAATTTGACAGTTTCATACATATTTTTTCTATTCACTCGCTATCGCAAATATCACTTGCCACTTGACTTGGGGGGGCAGTAGTTTTTACGTGTAAGAGTAACAAACATTCATACATCCATACTCACAAACTTTCACATTTATAATATTAGAAGGACGTACCTACCTATAGCTACAAAACTATGATACATGATTTGTTGTCTTTAACGTAAAAAAAACATAGAAAGGTAGGTAGGTACATACTTCTACTATTGGACTCGCATTCTTCCATTCGTATTTTTATTATATTGGTTATTTTGTTTAAAACAGTTTAGAACATATCAAACATTTCGGCGGCAACAGAATCACTATTTCTTGATAAATAACGCGCAGCCATTAATTCATCTACTTTAGATAGATTACACGATTACCTTTTTTCGAAACCTATACCCAATTTATTAATAGAATAATATTTACTATTAACGTATAATAACGAATAATATTTATATTTACTAATACGCGACCGAAAACACAAAAAAATTATACATTAAATGTTAAATAAATAAAAAAATAAAATTAAATACTGTGCCAGCTATATGCGCCACCGCTGGCGCGTTGTGGTAAGACGTCACAAGCGGTCACGTGACTGTTAGCGGGACTCGATATTTTTCGAAACTTTGAATGCCTATATAATCAAAACTACTGGGTATTTTTGATTACAACAAAAACTAGTGTATTTGTATGCATACAGGCTTTACTGAGAAAATTTCAAGCGATTTGGAATACCTAGTAACATTCTCCATTGCTTTATTTTTTCGCAACTGTATTAAAAATAGTCGTTCAGTACACGTGCGGAACCGTCATTGCAACTCGTTCCTGTCAACCCTCGCCTTCGGCTGTGCCTCGGCTCGGGTAGACATTGGTCGGAACTCGTTGTAATGACAGCCTTTCCACACTTGTATTGAAATATACTATTTTCAAAAAATACTACATTTTGCACTGTCCAGATGCGGGGCTGATCGGTCTAGCAATATCGTACTCACTGTCGATGACGTCGATGTTGAGTAACGTGCTCAACTCCTTCACCGAGACCGAGCGGGAGATGATCGCCGTCGAGAGGGTCGGCGAGTACATCAAACAAGTACGCTTTATTAACTTACATGCACTCGATTTATCAGATTTGTTATTTATATAGTGGTGCTGATTCACACTTTTCGCATACTTAAATTATTTTGTTCTTAATGTGTATAGTTCGCAAGGCGAAAGCTGGGCTTTGCATTAGTGTGCGTGGTGACCAAAAGTAGAGTCAGCCAAAAAACAAAATTAGCTTGACATTATAAACGGTTTACATAAAAACTTTTAGAATTAGATAAGTAAATATCAAAATCAAACTACCACGTAAAAAAATACGTGGTTATCGTAAAAAATATTATTAAAAATATTGAAAATACACAAATCTCGTCTTGAGAACCTCCTTCGTTGTTTATGTCGGTTGAAAAATAAGGATTAAAGTTCAACTGCGACCGAGAAATGTAAGAAACAAAACGGAAAGAAACGATATCCTTAGTTGGCAGCCATTTTAGATAAAAATCGAATCCAATAATTTAATAATAATAAAGAATTAAAAACTTTACTTTGTTATCAGTACAAGGGGTAAAGCGCGGACCGCAGGGAGGATATGTCACGCGAGGGTAGCCAAAAAGTGGGATAAACCGGTTTTAACTAAGCAAAGTACGCGTCGCACTAAAGGCATGACGTCACACCTACTCTATCTGTATACACGCACACTAAAGCAAAGTCCAGCTTACACCTTCTGCACTATACAAGCTGGTTCGTGGACTAAGTTCGTCCTAGTGTCTAGAATTGCCTCCATTCAGTTTCAATAAAATTGGTTCACCGTTAAGTATGGATTTAATGAAAAAGCAAGATTGAAACGTTGTTTATGATCTTTATATCTTTACTCAGGTTGAGACAGAGAACCCCCACGGAGAATCCCCGCCGTATGGCTGGCCTTCACACGGCGTGGTTGAATTTGAAAATGTCTCTCTTAAATACAGGTAAAACACGTTTTGCTATAAGTCAGATTCGCAATTGTCGACATTGTTTAGAGATGCTTAATAAAATTGAACTGGATTTTTTAAATATTTCGACCTTAATATGCTACATTTTTACCCAACTTATAACGTTGCTTACTCTTTCTTTAGCTTTTCAAATGTAGGGTCAGTTTTAAACTCCCTAATCCCTTCTCCTTAACTTTTATTTACTTTTTTATTCGAAAGGTATCTTAATCTCCAATATTTTCGCCACAATCCATCCTTCAACTGGATGGTTTAATGATGTTATAACGTGTCTGCCGTCTTCGCCACATGTTTTATGAAACCTCGGCCGGATCGCTATACTCTTGTGACTTGTCATATGCAGCCACAGCGGCCCGGCGGCGCTGTCGGGGCTGTCGTTCCGCACTTGCCCGGCGGAGAAGCTGGGCGTGGCGGGCCGCACCGGCGCCGGCAAGTCGTCCGTGCTGCGCGCGCTGCTGCGCCTGGCGCCCAGCGCCGGCCGCATCGCCGTGGACGGCGTGGACGTGCGCACGCTCAACCTCACCGCACTCAGGTCGGTGGACTAGCGGGGCGCTGGTAGCGGGGGGCGATCATAATATCACGTTAAACGTCACCGCACGCAGCGGGGTGTTCTGTAGCTCTACAAATGATAGAATTTTGACGTTTTTTGATAGTAGTTAATTACACTCGAAAGTTACAGAATCACCCCGCAGGTCGCTAACGTGCTGATGTTTTGTAACAGTTGTTGATAATTAACATTTTTTTTGTTTCACAGTCAATCTACTTGTGCAATGAAGATATTCTAAACTATATTACCAGATTTGGACAACTGTTCCTTCATGCATCTTCAATATTTGTTCCTATCATAAGTAATGGTTTTCCCACAGGTCGCGCGTGGGCATGATCCCGCAAGAGCCGTTCATCTTCTCGGGCACGATCCGCGAGAACCTGGACCCGCTGCGGCAGTACCTGGACGGGGAGGTGTGGCGCGCGCTGGAGGGGGCGGGGGCGCGGGGCGCGGCGGAGGCGCGCGGGGGGCTGGGGGCGCCGGCCGGGGGCGGCTCGCGCGGCCACGCGCAGATGCTGTGCCTCGCGCGCGCGCTGCTGCATCGGAACAAGGTGAGGGGTGTATATCATTGTGGCGGCATAGCGGGCAACTTACGTCGGTAACAGCGCTGACCCTAGATCGTGCTTTCAAGGTTTATACGCAGCTAAGTATACAGGGTGATTGGTAATGCGATACATTCCTTGTAAGGAGTTAAAGTAGAGCTTATTTGCAGTAAATTAAGTCATATCTACATGTACCAATAGTGGCCGCCCGCGACTGCTTTCGCGTGGAAGTCGGTTTCCCGTGGGACAGAGAAGTTTTCCCGCGGTAAAAAGTACTCTATACTATATGTTATTTTGATGTATAACCTATATTACTGTAAAGTTTCATCAAAATCCGTCCAGTATTTACAAATAGTATTTACAAAGAAAAGAGTAACAAACTTGACTTTATCTAAAATAAGCTAGCATAAAAAAATAAAAGATTTAACTAAATTCTGTATTTTTCACTAAAATTGAACATTTGAACTTCAAAACTAACGTTTTTATACCGGTTGTCTAGCCCCCCATGTCAAGTGGCAAGTGATATTTGCAATAGCGAGTGAATAGAAAAAATATGTATGAAACTGACATTTTCGACAAGCTTGCAATTTGACAATTGCATAGATTTTTATTCTATTTACTCGCTATTGCAATTTTCTACTGCCACTTGACTTGGGGGGCAGGAAAGAATGGATAACCTCTGAAGGGCTGATAGTTGAACTAAAGGCAAGCCTTAAAAAATAACTAAGTAAAAGTATAACCCTTACACTGCTAGAAATTTGGCGCTTTAAAAAAAACTTCATATTTTTTTGATTTTGTTCATATTTTTACTCGTAACGAGGTCAAATCACTTAATATCATCATTATTTCTGTGCTAAAATAATTAATATTAACCGCATTAGTGAATAACTACCAAATAAAATAGCTAACTGGAGTATTTTTCTCAAAAAATAATGTTGAAACTTTTGTTTTGTGTAAAATTTCTGAAGAAATATTTTTGATGTGGAACTTTAAACAGCTCTGGTGTAAAAAAATAAATATGAAAGCAACAGTGGCCAATGATTTCAAAATATTCCTGGTTTAATGACGTTTCTAAAAAGACGTAATATGTCATTATTGTAATGAAATTTGTTGCCTAAATAATATTATTTTAAAAGACAACTTGGCTATTTTGACTTGACTAGTAATTGGAACGGTGATTCTACGCCGACCTTAGATATTTTAACGGACTTTGTGTTGTCAACATGCCCCGATACGTTTATTCATCTCAAGAAGGTTCAAATATGCACTTTATCTATAGGGAGTGTAGAGGTAATGCAAATGCTGCTGCAGCTCTTTATCGCGAACGGTATTCTTATTCACGTCATCCAGATTACCGTATTTTTATTAGGGTTCATGGCTGTTATTCCGAAGGCAGAATGCCTGGTAGCGGTGTCGGTGGTGCAGGTCTCGGAAGGGTTGGTCGCATAGACGTTGAAGAAGATGTCCTCAATGAAGTTGAGCAAGACCCTACGATCTCCACGCGAGAAATAGCTCGCCGTACGGGCATAAACAAATCAACCGCGCACAGTGTTTTAAAGAAAAACAGATTCCATCCGTATCATTTTACACGCGTGCAAACTCTACTTCCAAGAGACTTTCAACTTAGAGTTCAATTTTGTCGTAATATGTTAGAAAAGACAAACGAAGATCCGCAGTTCTTTGTTGAAATTCTGTGGAGTGATGAATCTACTTTGAAGAGGGACGGCTACATGAATTTACACAACCTGCATAGCTAGCAGCTTGAAAATCCATACGTCTATCGAGAAGAGAGTTCGCAATACCAGTTTAAAATTAATTATTGGACTGGGATTATTTATGGCAAAATTGTAGGCCCTTTTGAAATCCCAGGAAACTTAACAGGAGAAAGTTATCAAAATTTTCTTTAAAATGACTTACCCAATGTATTAGAAGACTTGCCCGAAGAGCTTCGCAACACATATTGGCTTCAAAATGATGGCTGTCCAGCACACTATGCTGTTGCAGTACGTGCATACTTGAACGAAACCTACCCTAACAGGTGGATAGGCCGCATGGGACCTATTCTATGGCCCCCAAGATCCCCGGATCTAAACCCTTTGGACTTTTTTTACTGAGGGGTGTCTTAAGGAAGAGGTTTACCGGCAGCCAGCAACTTCATTAGAAGATCTACGAGCTCGTGTTCAGGCTGCTGCAATCAAAATCAATGATCGACGTCACGCGCGACTTCTTAGAAGATCCTTTATTCGTTGATGTAGGGCCTGTATCAGGATAGGGGGCAGACAATTTGAACAGTTGCTCTAAATTATTTCAATGTGTTTGCAATTAATATCATTTGAAATTCATATTTTTTTAGTTTTATTGTATTTTTTAATTTTGCTAGAACTAAATAATTATCCCATTTTACACACTAATAACATTAGTTCAATATTTTTTCATTACAATAACGACATATTACATCTTTTTCAAAACTTTATTAAACCAGAAATATTTTGAAATCATTGGCCACTGTTGCTTTCATATTTTTTTTTTACACCAGAGCTGTTTAAAGTTCCACATCAAAAATATTTCTTTAGAAATTTTACACAAAACAAAAGTTTAACATTATTTTTTGAGAAAAATACTCCAGTTAGCTATTTTATTTGGTAGTTATTCACTGATGGGGTTAATATTAATTATTTTAGCACAGAAATAATGATGATATTAAGTGATTTGACCTCGTTACGAGTAAAAATATGAACACAGTCAAAAAAATATGAAGTTTTTTTTTAAAGCGCCATATTTCTTGCAGTGTAAGGGTTATACTTTTAATTAATTATTTTTTAGGCTTGCCTTTAGTTCTACTATCAGCCCTTCAGAGGTTATCCATTCTTTCCTGGACACCCGGTGTAAAAAAAAATTAAATGTTTCATTACTCAGAAAATATTAATTTTCGGACATGGTATAATATGACTTAATTGACTGCTTCTTTTACCCCTTACAAGAAATGTATTGCATTACCAATCACCCTTACACCTTCCAAAGTTATCTCAGGAGCCCACTTGTCGCAAGTCCCGTGCTCTGACTACCTCTGGGAGTTCTCTCCTTTTACCGCCAAACCACTAGTCGGCAGAAATGCCATTGTAAATCAACCCGATCTTTTCCAATATTCGATATACTTCTTAAACTTGACGCCCAGTAACGAGTAAGGGCTGCCGCACTCGGGCCACGGGCCACAAAACGCCGCCACTGGCATATTTCCTGTTATTTTCATACATTTTATATGGACTCGCCGCACACGGTGGCACCGTTGGCGGCCACACCTGGCTTAACAAAATGTATGAAAATTACAGGAAATATGCTAGTGGCGGCGTTTTGTGGTTGTGGCCCGTGGCCCGTGTGCGGCAGCCCTAAACGTTATCGCCGTGTTGTCCTGGCAGGTGTTGCTCGTGGACGAGGCCACCGCCAACCTGGACCTCGAGTCGGAGCGGCGCATCCTGGCGTCGATCCGCGGCTCGTTCGCCGGCGCCACGGTGCTGTTCGTGGCGCACCGCGTGGCCGGCGTGCTGGCCTGCGCGCGCGCACTCGTGCTGGGCGGCGGCCGGCTGCTGGAGATACGGGAGCCGCATGAAGCGCTGTCAGATCCTACGTCTTATCTGTATAAGCTGGTGAATCCTAGTGACGGCGCGGAGAAGTAACAAGCTGCTTGTTATAAATAAGGTAGCAAGTTATGGCGATAGATAATGGTGATAGAATATAGTATATTTCAATACAAGTGTGGAAAGGCTGTCATTACAACGAGTTCCGACCAATGTCTACCCGAGCCGAGGCACAGCCGAAGGCGAGGGTTGACAGGCGGGACGAGTTGCAATGACGGTTTCGCACGTGTAATGAACGACTATTTTTAATACAGTTGCGAAAAAATTAAGCAATTTAATAAAATATAAAATTAGGATCGTAAATGTCGAAATAACTCATTTTGAAAATGGCGCCATTTTTTCTTCACCCATTTGGTAGGCAAAGGTTACTATGCCCATACAGCCAAGTCTTCAGTAGAATTTTTTTTATTGATATGAAATGAAAATGAAATTTTATGAGATAAAATGAAATGAAACCAACCACACTAATTCAATCAAATCATTAAATCTCATATCGAAACAAACAAGTAGCTTTTTTTAGAAATATACCTACGCTACGTAAGTATTAACATGAATCATAAAAACTTCTTTGTTTTTTTTTTAGTAAAAACTTCATGGTTGGTTAATTTTTCTTTTTAATAGACATTATTTTGACAGTTGGGAAAGAGAACGCACGAGTGCGGGAAAGGTAAAAAAAAAGCACGCGTGTGTAATAGCCCACATCCCGAACGCTATACGTCCCTGCAATACGCCACTTTTTGAGCAACTGTATTAAAAAATACCATACTTGACTATATTTAAAACGTATTGTAATTCGTTGCGTAGAAAAAAAGAGTCGGTTGACGTATGTAACAAGCAAACGCGGATAACGACGAGATAATGGTAGAAGCTAGCAGGTTTACGGAGCAGGATTCACTTGTTATTGAAGTCTTAGCATCTGTTGTATTTTATGGAGCAATATTATAGTGATATGTGTCTGTAACACGAGTAAGAAAATATTAAGTTTTTTGACTGTTCAGGGAAAGCTAGTCACCGTCGATTCTTCCAAAAACCTAAAATGTGTTGTGTGTTGTTTAAATCGTGCCTTTTGTTAATTGGTTTGTTATTATTAAAATGTCAATTGAAATTGTAACTTTAGAGCAACATATTAATATAAACTTCACAACAAACAAAAATTTTCGGAAAACTTAATGTATTATATTGACTTAAATTATATATGAGACATACCTTCCTCTACATTATTATTAATTTGCCAAATATTTGATAAGCTTATTATAAAAGATAGGCACATAAGTGTTTGTATTATGCTAGTGAAATAATTAGATATTTAGTTATATATTTTTAGATATTGTTATATATTTTTGCATTCCAGTATTTATTGTAACTTTTTTATCGCTTTTTATTGATTGAAGTTTGGATTTTATTAAACCCATGACACCAAATCGTTAGAATGTAAAAATAAGGAGATTGATTAGAATGTGAACTTTGTGATACTACTTGTAAACTTTTATTCCTTTAATTTTTTAATTGACAAATAAATATTTTCCGCAAAATGTTACATGTTTCTTTCGTCAGGCTTTTTAAATGGGAAGTCAATGTAATCAAAGATGTCTTCTTCACAGGTTATCGGCACTGGTTCCCCGAGAATACCTTTATAAAAAGAAAACATTTTTAATTAGCGTTTAATTTAGGAATGCTAAAATAACTCAGTTGCATTCATATTCATTATTTATTTTAAAAAGAACCTAACGTGACCTAAGTCATTCTTTAATGCCGTAAGCCGCAATAACGCGATTATGTATGGATTTCTGAGTCCTCATAAAAAGTACGTCAACTAAATATTGATATTAACAAGACTGGTACAAGGTTAAATGTAGGTACCTGTACTTCCAACAGGTCGCAAAGAATACTCGTTCAAAGTAAATCCTTTCTCTAAAGCATGTGCCCGCATAGTCTTGTTGAACACGTCACTTCCGGTAAAGTATAAAACGGCACAGTGGTATTGCTCTTGTGGAATTAAACGAATGTCCAGTCGTCGATGTGGTAAATCTTGTGTCAGTTGACAAACACCCTGCAATTATAGACTTAGTTACTTTTACCCCAATTTAGTGAGTTAAATTGTTTATTGAATTGGGACGGTAAAATTAATTTTTTTATAAACATATTACCATAAACTTGGTATCTCCAATTGAAATCGTGTCAGTAACCAATCCTTTTAACGCTTTAACTATATTTTTAAGCATTACTTCACCTTCTACGTTTTTCTTTTTGTTTTGAGATTCTTTGAGAGAAGGATGAGTAACCAGTGTATCGATATCGCCACTTTCTTGCTTTCCGCGTCTGAAATTGTAAGTTAATTATTGCATTTTTCGAAAAAATTACATACTTATGTACTTAGTCACCATAGATGCGGTTTTTTGCGATAGTTTAATACCTATAACTTCCGCATATAGTGATGAAAAACCTGGAGTCATAATCTGATAAAAGTTTCTTTATCTTCAACTCAACATCTTGGATTTCTTTACGTGGAATTTTCTTTTCGAATTCATCAAAAAACTTTAGTCCTAATAATTGATGGTGATTTAACTTGGTTTCGTTTTTCTTCAGATCTTCAATTGTCTTGATGCCGCTTTTTACCAAATCAGCAGCCTTCACTGGTCCAATCCCTGACACCCGCGTTAGTAGACTTATAGCTTGGGCCTGCTCGTCTTGCTGGATATTCTCTAATTTTCTGAGCTTTCCAGTCTGAAGAAACTCGTCAATTTTTTTTGAAATTTTATCTCCTTTTCCATTTAACTTTTTAGCTTCGTCGCCTGATTCTATTCGCTTGTTATGTGAAGCTAAGACACTCGCTGCTTTTCGGTAGGCATTATATTTATGCACATTGCGACTGACATTTTTTTCATATTCTGCTAATTCCATCAAAAAATCACAGAAATCAGCATTGGGATTACCAGTTTCAGAAGGATTCTTGCGCTTACTCATTCTGAAAATAATTTATTTACATTCAAATACAAGGGCAGTTAAAAAACATGTTTTTTATTTATCCCGATGACGTCTAAAAGACTAAATAATTAAAAAAGATTATGAAATCTATTTTTCACGTTACTTTTTTCTTTGATAATTTTTTTTAAAGCTAAATTTAGTTTAAATTTGCCGCTTTTTAGTCTTGGTCCAAGTTACACTAACTGCCTATATACATTTTTAACACGTGATGTGTTGCTCACCTCTAATTAAATACACTGCTAGCTAACGTTGGTAAGCATAAACACGCGGTAACTAAATTTAGCTTAATTTCTCACAAACGTGTACTTAAATTAATTTTAACCGGTGGTTGGTGCTTCAACTTTTTGTGAAAGCTGGTATATGTACTCTGGTTCAGAGGTATTACTTGTTATTATTAGCTTTACTGATTACTTATGAGAATCAGGCAGAATTTTTAGATACAATCAATCATTCTATTGGCAGACAGATATTTACTGACAATGCCCAATTTTTTTTACACCAACCACAATACTAGTACAATAAACGTCTGAATAGTTATATGTGAGCATTATTCGTGTCAATCGGAATAGGCCTGTGTCATGTCAGACTGAATCTGTGTGTCTGTCCGTCCGTCAGTCAGACAGAAAAATATTTTTTGTTTTGAAGTTTCGAAAATGTATTTTGCATACAAATTGTTCTCTTATTCTTTAAATACAAAATATCATCGAACAAAGTGATTAATTACTTACTTACACAAGTGGTTAGAATATGTAAATTACCGTACCTGTTCTAGTATTCCTGTTAAGCTCTGAATATGGATAACCTCACAGATAAGCTAAACGAATTGTTTGGACATCGAAAGTTTAAAAGTGAACTTCAAGAACGAGCTATACGCGCAATTGCAAGAGGTAAGTTACAAAAACTTTAAAGAAATTGCTTATTATCTAGAGCTAAACATTGTTGGTTTTTGCGTTTTAGGGTTACCAATCCTTAAAATAAAAATAGCTACTGTGAATTATTTACTTTTGTTGATAAATTTGTCAGTTTTAATACCTACTTTGTTAGGCAAATATTTGTTGCTTATTGTAACATAATATACCTACAAATATTTTTGGAATTACTAATTGTTCTAAATATTATAAACTGCTATTATCAATATTGAGTTATAACAGGCTTTATTTTAATTCAAGGTGTCCATGATGTGTATGTTTCAATGCCAACTGGCTCAGGGAAGTCGCTATGCTTTCAACTACCAGCAATGTTACAAGATGGCAAAGTTGCAATCGTGTTTTCCCCGTTGTTGGCCCTCATTAAAGATCAGATTGATCATTTAGCCAAGTTGAAAATCCCTGCTGAATCTATAAACTCCAAAATGACAGTAAAAGATAGAGAGAGGGTGTTGAATGATCTGCGAAGTATGAAACCTGATACAAAGTTTTTGTATATTACACCAGAGCAAGCAGCTACTGCAACTTTTAAAGATCTAATGGAACATCTAATCAAATTCAGGAAGGTTTCATATATAGTGGTGGACGAAGCTCACTGTGTAAGTGAGTGGGGCCATGACTTTAGACCTGATTACTTAAAATTAGGTGATTTAAGGGAGAAGTACAAACTTATACCTTGGGTGGCCCTCACTGCCACTGCAAGCACTGAGGTAGCTAAAGATATACTTGCCAATTTGAAACTCTGTAACCCTGTTGCTCAGTTTAAGACTCCTAGTTTTAGGAAGAATCTCTTTTATGACGTAGTTTATCAGAATTGTATAGATAATGAAATAGAACATTTGGCAGAATTTCTAAAGAAATGCCTCAAGGAAACTGATGAAAATGTCAAACAGGTGTGTAAAATTTGCTATATTATTCGTTTTACTCTTATTAAAGTCAGAACTCTTTTATTTATGATTATATTCCATTGCAGAAAGACAAAAATGTTGCAATTGTATATTGCCGGACAAGAGATCAAACAGAATCATTAGCTGGTATGTTAAGCAGAAAGGGTCTGCCTTCACTGGCATATCATGGAGGTATTTTTTATAACATTAACATAAAATAAAAGTTAAGCTATAATTTTGTAGTTTGTAGGTAATATTGTAAAAAGCCTACAGGATGGTAACTTCTAAGTTTTGGTTAGGTACTTGGGCAAAGTAGTTTTGGCACTGTGGGTGGACATGTAATTTATTTATCTACATCATTCCTTTATCTAATGCTGTTGTCAATAAGTGTTTGTAACTATTGGCACTAACAAACTGCTTATTGTGATATAGCTTAGTTTCTATTAATACCAGCAGAATAATTCTTTTACGAAGTTACAAAGCTGTTGCCAAGAATTATCAAAATTATTTAAACATTAATTAACAGTTAGTATAGTGTCTAAATAGTGTGTATACCAGAATAGACAGTGTTAAAATAAATGACGTATGATAGGTCTGAAGGCTTCCGAGCGTAACGAGACCCAGCAGAAGTGGTCCGGCGGCGAGGTGTCGTGCGTGTGCGCCACTATCTCGTTCGGGATGGGCGTGGACAAGGCTAGCGTGCGCGCCGTGGCGCACTGGGGGCTCGCGCAGGGAGTCGCGCCTTACTACCAGGTGCGTACTATAGGCTAGGGGTTATATAAATAAAAGCATTTTAATTAGACTTATTTTAGTCAAATAATGTTTTTCTCTGTTAGTCGTATGTGTCATTTTTCTTATCTGCAAGGTTTTTTCTATAATACATCTTTATTAACTTTCTTCTATTCTTCCATATCAGCATAATGTCGCCATAAATTAATACAAAAAATCTTGAAGATAAACATAACCGATTTGCCGTTTTTTTTCAGTGCTTAAAGTTTTATGGATCTCTGTGGTAATTCATTTGACGACTCTGTGGTGCAGCGGTATATATAATATACCGGACTGCTAAGCGAATGGTTCCGGGTTCAATCCCCGGGTCGGGCCAATTTCGTAAAATGGTTTTTCGATATTGTCTCGTGTCTGGGTGTAACTAGGTTCTCTCCTAGTCCATTATGTGGTACCTATAACACAAAGACGTACTGCAACTTTCTTTAGGGCCACATAATTAATAATAATAAATTTGTAATAATAAAAATCTTTATTTCTCAATTACCAAACACATATCATTGAAACCCTGCAGTCTGTGCTAGATAAGGGGGGCTACCGCGTAACTAGCGTCGATTTGAACTCGACGTCGACAACTGTTTTCATTGGCTTTGTTAACAATTTAGCCTATGAAAACAGTTGTCGACGTCGAGTTCAAATCGACGCTAGTTACGCGGTAGAATTGAAGATCTGTGTTACAGACTGCAGTGTCTTCCCACCTACTAATGTTAAAAAGTTTTACAAAAGAACGGCAATAATGCTATTAAAATATATTTTTTTTAATACAAAGAGAAAATACAATAAGACTAAAACAAAATAAAATAATAATAAAAAAAGGTTGTACATTAAAATTGGAGGAAAGATAAAATTGAAAAATTAGATTAAAAAAAATTATTGGTGTGTCAGTCTGGAGATTTATTTATTATTTATTTAATCATGTGCTCTGTTCCTTTCAACCAGGAGTCTGGGAGAGCAGGCCGCGATGGCAAACCCGCGTTCTGTCGCATATACTATTGCCGTTCTGAACGAAACGCAGTCGACTTTCTACTGAGGAGCGAAATGAACCGCGCCACCACCCCCGAACACAAGCAGCGCTGCAAGAACGCTTACAAGAGTTTCGAGCTGATGGTCAAATACTGCGAGGAAGTCAAGTTAGTTTTTTAAATTTTACGTAATAACAACCTTCGGCCTCGTCGCAAAATGAAGGAAGGAAAGAACAGTTTCATTATATTAACATCATATACTTATAACGAAGACGGTAGGGTACTCTAGTAACCAGAACTCTAGCTTTATAGTGTTTATTCTGAGTTAATTTCAATACAATTACAACATCATCAGGGTCTGTCTGACGTCCATTTTAATCTATTTATTTTCACGTAATGACATTATGATCTTACTTACTTTTTAATAATTAAAACTCGTTTGCATACAAAGAAGGTCAGTCAAATCAAAGACATTACAGTACCTTCGTTATCAGAGTTCATATTCAGGAGCCATCTAGTGCTATAAGTTGTGGGCATACGTGGGGTGTGGGGATGTGTTAGAATCAAATAAAACCAGTTGCTCACGGTATTACAGCGCTGTAATTATATTCTTTTGAGAGCAACCAGTAGGTCATTCGATTAATTCACAAGAAAGCACGGATCACGAGACAGTTTCTACGCAGACACCAGGAATTACCATTTCCAACTATTCGTCGCCATAGCTTGAGGCAGTCTCTAACATTCTGACGGCTACTCGCTTTTGGCACTGGAAATCCGCACTCTTCAAAATCAACCATAGGAATAGTCGATCTCCGACATATGTATAAGTTAATTGAGTTTATACTTAGATCAATGTAGAGTTAAGGAGAGATTTTGAAACTAGAGTCAGTGTGCATCTTGAATTCTTGAGAGAGTGTGGATCCTGATTGAGGGCGGATTGTGACGCGGATAACCACGTCGATAACAATGTCTTTAGTAAACGCGGGAAAGTCGAAGCATGTGCAAGTGTTTAGTCTGGGTTTATTTAACTTACTTATTTAGGAAGAAACTTGCTTTAACTGATAAGTATGATATATTTATTTCTGTGTATACAAAAAGGATACACGAAAATCGACGTACAGGAAAGAAAATCATTAAACTATGTAAAGAATGAAAAAATCATAGAGACATGATTTTAGTGGCTCGCTCTTTTTTAAATATTTGATAAGAAGTCAATCTGGTTTCCTTACAATTATAAAGCGACTTGGCGATACGGACATAAAAAAAAAATATGGCCATGTGCAAAAATACAGCCACACACGATTTTATCTTAAAATTAATTTGCGGGTAAAAATCAACATTTGCGCATTGATGAGATCACACTCCGGACACGTTCAAACGTCTCAATCATTTAATGCGCCGTTCATCCGTCCGTGCGGTGCGCCCCACTCAGGACGCACAGTCACGTAATACCGAGTTTCTACCGCCAGCTTTTTCTCTCTGTCTTTTACGGCCATTGCTGACGAATGTAGGGGTGTCCCGTGACATCGTTTTTTTATTTTTTATTTTATGCTTTTGACATAAGAGATTAGTTTTTAATCCTACATACAATAAAGTATTTTAATTAATTTTGAAGTTGTAAATACTGGAAAAAGGAACGTGGGCCTCCGAGCATTACGCGACTGGGACTCGAACCCAGGACCTTTGGAAAACCGGTCCAATGCTCTTCCAACTGAGCTACCGCGCCACTACGTTGACCCATCGAAATTTCTTCCAGTATCTATGTGCTTTCGTCATATAGCTGACGTTATTCCATCAAATGAGAGGAGTTTCCGCCTCTTCATTTCAGTAGAAATACCTTTACAGGATATTTAACTACTAATTAAGATGAAACAAGCTAATGATTGAGATTTTACTTTAAATTTTGCATTATAAATTAATAAATTGGCATTTATAATGCAAAATTTAAAGTAAAATCTCAAAGTATTTTCATTTCATTTCATTTAATTTCACCGTCCGCCAAGATGCCGGCACCTGGCGTTCGCGGAGTACTTCGGCGACTTGGCGCCGCGCTGCGTGGGCCGCTGCGACGCGTGCGCCGACGAGCGCTCGGTGCGGCGCGCGCTGGACCAGCACCTGCGCCGCGCCGGCAGCGTGGGGCCCGCCGACCACGCCGAGCCGGGCGAGCTGTACGCCGACGGACGGTACGGCGCGCTCAGGTAACACACGTCATTATCATTATCATTACCATTATCATTATCATTATCATCATCATTATCATTACATAGTATAAATCCAAGTCGCTAATTCTGTCTGTTTGTATGTTTGGCTTCTAACTCCTCCTAAACCAGTTGAGGGATTTTAATACGGTTTTCACCATCCTTTAGGTATTTTTTTCATTTAAATTTGTAAATAAAGAACAATAGGAAAACGTTTTTTTAAGTTAGCTAAAAATCAATGTTTCGTGAGCAAGTCGAAAATTTATCATTCGTTTAGAATCCTACAAAAATGTATCCTGTAATTCCTAGTAATTTAATGCGTATTTTCTTATATTCCGGTGACATATACAATGGTGGCATAGCATTGAGACAAGAAAAATATCAAAATCATTTGTTAGCAAAAGAGAGCTCGGTGGGCAGTTGCGATCTCGTCTATTTACTCGATAGTCGAGGTTAAACAACCAAAGATGGGTGACCGCTAGTGGCATTTTATACAGAGTTTCTCCGTGCTTCGGAAGGCACGTTAAGCCGTTGGTCCCGGGTACTTTTCCACCTTGTACTCGTCAAGCCAAGTCAGGTGCCTAGTAGACAGAAAGCTTGAAAAATATGTACTGACAGTAGGGTGGCCACTACCCTACAGAAACCCCGTCAGAGGCCCTAACAAGGCAGTTCCCAAAAACTCTGACACTAGATGAATGTGTGCTGCAAAAGTGCATATGCATCATGCGAAAGAAGAAGAAGCAAAAATTACAGTGGTTACAGTTAGTTACAGAGGTTTTATGGCCTAATTCTTTTTTTTTCTATCGGAGATTGGGTTTTAATACATTTCCTACAAAATAGAGAAAATACTGCATGTGTAAAATTTGAGAAAATCCTATCCATGGCTTTCAACGTTTTAATGTTTTACGGTGAGTTCCTGGTGTGGGCCCTATACGCCAATTTGTCCATAAGCAAAAATGTTGGTAGTCCAAAATATTGAAGACGTTTCTGGGCTCGGCACGACTCTTCCTACAAATAAACACGTAATTTAAAAGTTTAATCTCATTTAACATAATCAGGGAAACTGAAGCTTACTACGAAGAAGACAGCGGCTCAGACGGTGAAAGTCGACAGCGGGTTTCCTCCGAGACCAGGTCTCTGATACTGCAGGAGTTTGCCAACAGGAAGAAACACATCGAAGGGGATAGAAAGAGAGACGATGTCAAGTCGGCGCAGTTCTCCAAGTGTAAAGCCGCCGAGAGCACGGGTAAAAAGGTAATATAGTTAATAATCATTGCTATAAGTTACTGTTTACTTTCATTCTAAATAAAAATAAATAAGTGTTTTGTTTATTTTACTCGAAAACTGCTAATTACTAGAATCCATTCTAACGCTTCGTGAAATGTGAAACACTTAATTTAATTGTGTACACTGTACAGGAAATAAAAACCTTTGTAGCAATAGTATCTTAATTTTTCAGTAAATACCTTAGATATAGACTAAACCATAAAATTTGTAAGTATTTTGATTATTGTAAACTTTGCATTTTGTATCAATTGCCACCATGAAATACACACAAACACTAGCTCTTTTCACTTGCGATATAACTATCTATCACATGAACAGTATAACGGTGTTGTTTCATTTAGACGACCGGTCTATCCATCTTCCCGCCAGCGTTACCTCCTCTTGTTCCAGGTGACCGGTCTCACTATCTCTTCCAGCGATACCTACTCTTGTTCCAGGTGACCGGTCTCACTATCTCTTCCAGCGTTACCTCCTCTTGTTGCAGGTGACGGGTCTGACCATCTCGTCCCGCGAGAGCTACCTGTCGCTGCTGACGGCGGCGCTGTCGTGCAACTTGTCGCAGCACGGCGCGGCCGACCCGCCGCGGCACCGCTTGGCGCCGCACGACGTGGAGACTTGCGCCGTGGAACTGGAGTACGAGGCGTTTAGTTCCAGCACAGCGATATCGATCTACCGCAGGAATGTTACTAAGCTGGTGGGTTAGACGTTATACGCACACTGATTAGCGGTAGTCTGTTTAAGTTACATTTTTACGGGATTAGGGGGGAAGGCCTTTTGTTAATACAGTTCTTTTTATGACTTCGTGTTCGCCTGTTGAATTAAAATATAGAATTGTAGTTTTTTTTTCCAACCTTCAAGTGAATGCAGGAACAAGTTTTACATCACTAAAAACACTCTGATGGAACCCTTAATGCGGTGATGTGTTTTAAATGTTGATACTACTAGTTAGAAGGTACCAAAAGAGGTTACATTTAATACCAAATAACATTTTAATGTTTGTTTTAGATAACATCAGTTAAGGCATGTAAAGATAGTATTTTCCCGGCACTAAAGAATTTTGAGCCGCGTAAACGCAACACGCTCGACGAACTCGTGAAGGAGTACGAAGCCAACAGGCTGAAGGACGAGGCGCAGAATAGTTGCGGGTTCATTACTGCATCCGAATTAGAACGAAGTAAGCACAGGCACAAAATTGAAACATTTTCAAATTATTTGCTATATGGTTTATTAATAAATGTTTTATTTCAGGTGAAAAAGGAATTAAACATGAATCTAGACCTCTATCAAAAGCTGATAAACAAACAAAAAGAAAAGGGAACTCATTCAAACAGGATCCGCTTACACAAACAAAACTGCAATCATTCTTTAACAAAGCTTCTTCTTCCAATACTCCAAAAAGCGACAGCGACGACAATGACGATCTTGTCGTCGATGAATCGCAGTCTAATGATGCACAAAACAAATCCGATGGGGAATCTGAACCAGACAAGAAAAGGTCTTTCGTTATAAATCTCAATATAACTTTACAAGGGGTCGACAATAAACAACAAGAATCCCCTACATATATGGAAGATGGCGAGGACGAACATACTTCGACTAAACATTCAGATAATGAGAATAACGTCAGTCAGTCCAGTACATCGCCAAAGAAAGTTAAAAGAAAAATAAAAGCACTTTTTGGTGAATCTTCAGAGAGTGATGATGACATCAATGAATCCAAAGCAAAGAAATTAAAGACAGAATGCTCAAGTGAAAAAACTAAATCTGAAAATACAGATGAAAAACACAAAAAACATCACAAAAAGATGACAAAAGAAAGAGAATCCACTGAGCATAAGCATAAAAAAGAAACAGAAAAACATTCTAAGGATCAAAAAGTAAAAGAATTTGACCGTAAAAGTAGTCCAAAAAGCTTTGAAAAGAAAAATCTATCAAAGTCTCATAAAGAAAAGGAACACAAAAAAGATAAACATCACAAGCATAAGGGAGAACACAAGA
This sequence comes from Emmelina monodactyla, assembly GCA_916618145.1. NCBI lineage: Eukaryota > Metazoa > Arthropoda > Insecta > Lepidoptera > Pterophoridae > Emmelina > Emmelina monodactyla. The sequence goes on from OU745300.1 coordinate 5,313,037, forward strand.
GAAAAAGTAGGAAAGATTCTGAACGAAAAGAACGACATATAAAAAGTTCAGACTATAAATCTGAAGATAACTTAAGCAGCGACGATAAAAAAGATTCAGAAAATAAGGAAATTGACACAAAAATAGAAAGAGTTAAAAACGAAGACGCTGCAATTCCCAAGAAAAAGGCTGTCACCACCGCAGTATCGTCACTTTTTGGTGAAAACTCGGATAGTGAGTCTGAGCGCCTCGTTATTGATGTTGAGGAAGAAGTTGATGATAAAGATACATCCTTCGAACAATCCTCATCACAATCAGATAAAGCCGAGGAAAAGGATCAGAACATTCAAGATAACTCTGCAGAAACAGTGGCCAACACCAGTTCCGAAATAATGCGTGAAGAACCAAAACTTGATAGGGCGAAAAAATTGAGTTTGGAGGCTGAGAAAGTACTACTACAGCTCAAACAATTTTCTGAGCTGCCTCCTGAAGCTATAGTAGTTTGTAAACCTAAAGTAAAGGAGAAACCACCTCTCGAGCTCAGTGTTACATCACCACCTCTTGATATAATATCTAAAGAACTTATTAAAGAGGAAAAGAAAAAATCCAAAGACGAAAAACATAGACATCACAGTCACCGGCACAAAAAAGATAAACACGATAAAATCACAAAATTAGAAAAGCCCACTCATACAATAGAACAAATTGTGAAAAAACCCGAAGTGGTCAAACAGAAGACGCATAAAGTAGATGTAGCGAGTCTTGTGGTAAAGTTACTAATGCCGTACTACAAGACCAAGAAAATAACCAATCGAGATCTCTTCAAGATTACTGCAAAACATATCGTTCATCAGCTGCTGGCAATCCAAGTTACAGGTGAGTGTATAACAGAAAATGAGTCTGTAGTGAGTTTGGGTGTTTGTTACTTAATCACGCTAAAACAAGGAAACATTTTTAAAACAAGAATAGATTTTAGATTGCATTATTCTTATCTGCCGGAAAAAACATTTTTTCAAAGTTCAAATTAATTTAACCGTTTTAATTTTAAAATTAATTTTTATTACAGAGGAAGCAGCTATTGATCTTCTACTTAAAAAAGCATTCAATAAAGAAACAAAAATTGAAAACGAAAGTGACTTAGTAATAAAGTTAAACTTAAGCAATAATATATAATTTAGTGTTATTTAAATAATTTATTGTTGTTATAGTGTATTTATGGCATGTTTTGTTGCCTTAAAATTCAAATAATACTTGATGTTGTACATAAAGTGAGATATTTATTTTTTAAGGTGTGCCTTGTTACAAGTTCATAATAAAATCAATTTGTTTTTAATTGCTATAGGAATATTTTAATAAAAATAAAATAGTGCGATGGTTTAATAAATGTGTTTGTTTTTTTTATAAGCTGAACCTTTCTTTACACAGAGAAAAAAAACATGTTTTTTATATATCCCTTCCCCCCGGACCTCGACAAAGAGTAAACGTGTGGAACCTGTGTCAAAACAATTAATATTTATTTTAAACGAATTTGAATTAAATAAAAGTGTTTATGAAAATAGGAGTGCATCAATGTGCAAGAGATCTTCAACAGCCGCAACAAGTTCGGTACCGAACCTACCACAACTTACGTCATTAAGGGCTCCCGCACTCGGGCCGGGCCACAACCACAAAACGCCGCCACTGGCATATTTTCATACATTTTATTAAGCCGCGTGTGGCCGCCACCGGCGACAACCGTGTGCGGCGAGTGCATATAAAATGTATGAAAATAACAGGAAATATGCCAGTGGCGGCTTTTTGTGGCCCGTGGCCGTGCGGCAGCCCGACAGCTTCGGCGCGCGTACGCAACTTGAACATCTCGGCGGTAATGTAATCCTGGAACTAGCTGTTTCTTGCGCTTGTGCCCAGACGTCAACAATAAATAAAATTGCTGCAATAAACAAACAACAAATACTCCGTTTTGACTCTGCGTTCCTGGTACTTCAAGTCAGTACTCGCCTTAAAACTTACGTGTTGCTTGCTTGCCCGGCAGCCACTGTGTTGACCATCTACAACAAAATGGGCTCCTGGTACTACTGACATTTTGAAGAAGAGCTTCTACGGCCGCAATAATAGTGTACCTACCGAATCTACCACAACTAACGTCATTAAGATAGCACCAGTAATCCTGGTGTACGCTATTTTTTCCACCAGTGCCCAGACGGCAACAACCACATTGCTGCAATAAACAAACAAAAAATACGCCCTTGTGATTCTGCGTTCCTGGTACTACAAGTTAGTACTCACCTTAAAATTATCCTGTTACGTGTATTCTTGCTTGCTCGAAAGCCACTGTGTCGACCTTCTGAAACATCTGCGCTCCTCCATACTACTTCACATCGTCACTGAAGTCCTAGTAGCCCCATCCATTTTCGGACCTACCTCAACTTAACGGACGTGGTCAAGGGTATTCAATTACGCTGATACACAGACAAGATAGCACGTTAAAAATAATTTCTCTCTTTCGTACAAGTCGCCGACCTCCATTCCATCGCTATATCCCTGGTAGCTATTACTCCACCATCTGCCCTAATACCGTTAAAAACGGATAGAGAAATCAGGCAGACGCTATATTTGCATCCTTCGCTTGCAAACTTCTCGTTCTTACTTACTTACTTACTGCCCCTCGCCAATTTTCAGTTTCTTATGTAATTGAGATCTATTACATAAGAAACTGAAAATTGCGCCAAGTCATAATAACATTAAGGCCTATAATATTTATAGAAAGAAATGAGTGTAACAAAATTATTAAAGCTGCAAAGAAACACTATTACGACATAGAATTCGAGAATCTCTGGCGATAACAGGAGAACATGGGACGTAATAAAAGAGCTGGGAAACATAAATAAGAATCGGGATAAAGGCTAATCATCACCACTACTGAGAATTAAAGATACGTCACTACAGTCTCTTAATGAAGTAAACTTCTATTTCACTAATGTTGGTCTGGGACTAACTGAAAGTAAGCTCAATAAACTGGGGACAACAGAGGCCGCACTCGCAACTAGGTTTAAGTCTTCGTATCGTTTTGCTGACACATTCTCTTTATTTACAGTAGAACATTCAGAAATCATAAACATTATCAATTTATTAAAGGTTGGCAGTGTCCCAGGATATGATAATATCCCCTCTAAATTGCTAAAAGAATGCAAACAAGAACTTATTGTACCAATAGCTCATCTCGCAAATCTGTTTTTCAACTGGCGTATTTCCAACTATATTTAAGTCAGCTTTAGTTATTCCTATTTATAATTCCTAAAAATATTAGAAAAATTAATGAACCAAAGGTTAGTAACATTCTTGAAAAGCAATGGTCTTCTATCAAAGAACCAATACGGGTTAAGGAGAGGCAGGTCGACAGATGATGCGATCGTACAGCTTACTACACTAATTTCAAAGTCATTAGATCTGGGACAAAATTGCCTTGGCGTGTTTCTAGATCTTCAAAAGGCCTTCGACTCGGTATCAAGTCCTCTGTTACTCGCCCGAATGGAAAACTTTGGTATTAGGGGTACATCATTACAATGGTTCACGGACGGGAGAAAAATGAGGGAAAAGTTGATTATAAGCTGAGCAACGAGGCAGAGTGCATTTTCGGCGTACCGCAGGGAACTACACTGGGCCCAACTCTATTTCTTCTGTAAGTCAACGAACTATGTAACATCCAACTTCAAGGTGCCAGTATACTTATGTTTGCCGATGACACGGCACTATTATTCACAGGAGACAGCTGGGAAATTACGTATAAATTAGCTGAAATGGGATTGAGTACCGTTAGGGCGTGGCTGGAGAATAGCTTGTTGACACTTAATGCAAATAAAACGACTTTTTGTATTACAAATGCCACTCTTAAAAAAAAACTATTATACTAAAAATGCACAGTTACCGCTGTTACAGAAAACCATTTATATCGAACGCTTCTTGTGGTTGTCCGGAGAGTATAAAATACTTAGACTCTGGGACAAACTATGCTGGGAGAGGCCAAATCTCTGCGGTCAGTACTAGAATTAGACGATTAATTTTTGTATTCAAAACCTTACGAGACTGACATTTTACTAATTAGAATCTACAGAGCAATGGCCGAGAGCATCAGCATATACTGTATCTGTGTCTGGGGCAGTGCCTGTAAAACTTACTTGATAGAAGCAGATCCCAGCGATCGCTCTTCAAAGTTATGAAGAGATTTCCTATTCAGTATCCTACAACTATGTTATACAACTTGCAGAGTCTTATCAATAAGAAAAATTATTTATTCTTCGTTGTCTCTGGAGTTGTCATGTTAAAACTGTCCCTTTACTTAGGAATAGACTTTTTACCGTAAAATTTCCGAAACCAAAATGTAGAACTGTATTTGCAAAAAGAACAAATCATATGTTAAGAAAAACAAATTCAAAAAGAATGTACAATCATGGTTGGCGAAGCTGGATTATAAAACACACACATAAACGCACACTTAACACACACACACTAATTGATTGTCATCTAATGCTGCATGCCTAAAATGCATGTATACCTTAAATACTTTAACTCTCACTCTGTGCCTATCCTACTAATATTATAAACGTGAAAGTTTGTGAGTATGGATGTACGGATGTTTGTTACTCTTCCACGTAAAAACTACTGGACGGATTTGCATGAAACTTTACAGTAATATAGGTTATACATCAGAATAACACATAAGGTACTTTTTACCGCGGGAAATCATCCCATTCCCACGGGAAATCGACTTCCACGCGAACGGAGTCGCGGGCGGCCAGTAGTTTGTTTTTGTAAGGGGAAGACACTGTAGCCTGTAACACAGTCACAAACTATCACGGGCTACAGGGCCTCTCATTTATTGTATCTTTTGTTTTTGAGAGAAATAAAATGATTATTATTAATTATATAAACTATATTTTAATCTTTACATGTAAAATAAATTTGCTTATACATATTTTAATAAAATATCTATGCTTACAGCTAATATGATAAAAATATAATATTCCTACTATTTCAACATAGTAAACATCCAAAGTTTTTGTTTGAATCATCAATCTTTAGTTTGAATCTATCATCACATTAAAACTGTATAGCTTCTTTATTCACGAAGTGACTACAGACCAGTCACAAAACGAAATATCAAGCACAAAATGAATATTAAACATATTTATCAATGTACGACACAATGAGCTATATCGTAACACTGGTTGCTGGTTGGACTATCCACACTTTGATAAATATACTTATATTCATCCGATGACAGAGTTTGTAAGATACACATTGCTAGTGGTTACATCCTGATGGCGCGCTAGTAGCGTTGGTTACATTCTTAGCGCGCGCTTGTAGCGATAGTTACAATCTTGGCGCCCACTTGTAGTGTTAGTTACAATTTTACACGCGCTTGTAGCGTTCGTTACATTCTTGGCGCCCGCTTGTAGTGTTAGTTACAATTTCTACACGCGCTTGTAGCGATAGTTACTTTCTTAGCGCCCACTTGTAGTGTTAGTTACAATTCTACACGCGCTTGTAGCGTTGTTTACATTGTTGGCGCCCGCTTGTAGTGTCTGTTACATCCTAAGCGCGCGCTTGCACTGCAAGTTACATCCTCAGCGCGCGCCGCGAGTGTTGCAGCCCTTCTACCGCGTTACTAGCGTCGATTTGAACTCGACGTCGAAATCTGTTTTCGATACCGACGTCATTGGTTTCATAATTTCGTACCGCGCAATTTAAGGGGCGTGGCTAAAGCAACCGCCGATAACAGACCGAATGAATAAATGACCGTCGAATAGAGACCCGCCAGTGTTAACAATTTAGCCTATGAAAACAGGTTTCGACGTCGAGTTCAAATCGACGCTAGTTACGCGGTAGCCCCCCTGGTTGTAGTGCTAGTTACATCCTCAGCGCGCGCCTGGAGTGTTGGTGGTTGTAGTGTAAGCTACATCCTCAGCGCCCGCCTGGAGTGTTGCTGGTGTCGCTTGCGCGGCGTCCTGCGCGCGCGCGGCGTGTCGGGCTCGGGCGGCGCGGACGACGTCACGAGGTTGCGGCTGTTCCCGAACGACACCGTCACGCCGATGTTCTGCTGGAACTGCCGCACGCGCCCCACCAGCTCCTCGTCGTTCTCGATCAACTCCTCGATCTGGGGGCAACGCAGACAGAGAAATCTTGGTGAAATAGTCGCATTTAATGGATAAAATGGACCAAGCATAAATGAGTAAACGTTATAGTAATTTACTTAAACTTTATAATACTGAGTGATTTATAAGTGTAGATTCGACTTGAAACATAGTAATCCTACTAATATTATAAACTAGATGCGATATCGTGCTAATGCACTGCTAATCACTCGAGGTCAAACACCGATCTTAATTACAATACTACTTACCAGCTATCGTTGGACACGAGTTTTATATCGACTTAACGCCATTATACTCTTTACAAAGGGCAGAATCTAGTTCCAATAATAAAAACAAAAGAAGGGCTTCTGGAGAGTGTGCGTCGATCACACACGAAAAACTCGTGCGGCGGTAAAGGGCTGTTTTTATCTACTTCGATAGCCTCACGTGTCAAAAATTACAAATCAATAGGTAATGTAACATGAATTGTCTTCAGAGTAATTGGGCTATTATCCTTGTGCAGTAAGAATGAGTAGTCTGCAAAAATAACTTATAGATATCTAAAGAAAGGCTCTAAGCACCCACCTTGTTGCATCTGTTGTAGGAGGCACTTAGAAATGTCCAGGTTTTCGCTAAGTAATAATGTCAACAATAATAGATTACTCAATACACCAATAAATCCATATAACACTTGGCAAAGCACGTACAATTAATAACCGCAATTAAACGTTGTTCACAAAGTAACACCAACCGTCCATCTTTTTCTTTCGTCGCGCCTTCGCAACTTTTTAAAAAACCCTAAAGTACAAACCCCTAAAAACCCTAATACAGCTTAATCGCAGTCGAAAATGAGTGTGTGTAATGACCCCAAAAATAAGGATTGTATGTATAAATATAAATAACTAGTGGCCGCCCGCGACTCCGTTCGCGTGGAAGTCGGTTTCCCGTGGGAATGAGAAGTTTTCCCGCGGTAAAAAGTAGCCTATGTCCTTTCCCAAGTTCAGTTCTTTCTTCATACCAAATTTCATCAAAATCGGTTCAGTGGTTTAGGCGTGAAAGCGTAACAGACAGACAGACAGACAGACAGACAGACAGAGTTACTTTCGCATTTATAATATTAGTAGGGAAGTAGGGATATGAAAGTTTGTGAGTATGTATGGATGTTTGTTACTCTTTCACTTAAAAACTACTGGTCGGATTTGGATGAAACTTTGCAGAAATATAGGTTGTACATCAGAATAACAAATAGGGTACTTTTTACCGCGGGAAAACTTCTTATTCCCGCGGGAAACCGACTTGGCGAGCGGCCACTAGTCGTTTAATAAATATTTTGTGACTATCGTTGTATCTTTTCTGGTTAAAATTTAACTGTATTTATTGTTGCTGGCAACAATACTTACCGCAAATATTTAAACAGAAAATTAATTTGCCGCAGTTAAAATCTACAAAAATCTTTTTACCAGCGTATCATCATCATCAGCCAATTAAAGACTGCTTGACATCGAACTACCCCTGAAAACGTCATCCTATCTCATTCAAAGTCATAGCAACCCTACCTCTGCGGTGTAGTCGTGCAGCAGGTCGGTGGCGATCCTCACGAGGTAGGCCACGAGCTGTCCGCCGCGCGCGCGCATCCGCGAGTACAGCCGGAGGACGGCCGGCACCACCACCTCCGCCACCGTGCACTTCATCTTCTGTGGACGATAATTATTATTAGATTAGGTCGCCGTAAGAACAGCAGCTTTAAGATAAACAAATGGAATGAATATGCACACAATTTTGTGATATGATTATATAAAAAAAATACTGTACATATTATACAAAAGCGGCCATTGGTGCCGCTTGTAAATTAAGACTCTCTGAATTAAACTATAAATATTGCAATCCCTTACTCAGCAATAGTATCAGGCAGAGACGGATAATCAATTTAGTCCTGCCAAACTAAAATTAGCGTGCATAATGGACTCGGTGCAAACAAATTTAGACTAGTCCTCGGAGCATTGCGTTCAATTTTACAAAGCTGCGGACTAAATTTAGAGGATCCAATGGCCCCGATTCTGAAAACACTCTCTAAGCTAAACTAAAATTATCGCTGTCACTTACTCATCAATAGTATAAGACAGAGACAGGTAATCATTTAAGTCCTGTCAAACTAAAATGTACGTGCAATATGACACGGCGAAGGCAATTTAAGGCTAGTCCTCAGCGCATTTCGTTCAATTTTACAATGATGTGGGCTAAATTTAGTGAGACCAATGTACCTGTCTTGTTCTAATACGAAGCAAGAGAAAGTGACAGCGATATTTTTAATTTAGTTTAAGAGAGTGTTTTGAGAATCGGGGCCAATGTCTCATACTAAGTATGGCACACTGACGACAATATTATTGATTAGGTTAAGTTTTTATTTTTATTTAAGAACATATTCATTTAGTATCAAAGTTTCGGGCTACATAATTATAAAAGCATTAAAAATTTATAAGTTAAAATATGTTTTGTTTCTTTCTGTTTTGCTACACATGATTGATAGTCATTTTGTTTATTGTTTAGGTTATGTGGTTTTAAATGAAGTGCAGCAATTTTTTATTGGACTATGTATATTTTAAACCAAATATGTATGCTACTTACATGTGAAACAATGTTGGTTGTAACTCTCTCCTGCAGATCATCTATATCAGCGGCATCTGCATCTTTCGGTGGTTTTTCTGTACAAACAACCAATAGAATTAATTAACAACACTTTGTTCCCTCATTTCTTACAGAATATCCGCATATAGTTTTTTTACATGTAGGTAATGACCGGTCTCAATATTCCTACTATAATTTACCTAGTAACTTCTTTATTTTTCATTTTCCAATTAACAGATGCCTATCATAGTTGAGACACAAAACATGGATAAAGGTTGCCACATTAAACAAATTTACTCAATCAAACAGTAGTTTATTGAGATTGGCAACAAGTCGTCAAAAAGTTAGTAGACTGAGATTTTAGTTTTGCATTTAAAATGTTAATTTTTTTAATTTTGAAGTTGTAGATACTGGAAAAAGGAACGCGCGACTAGGAACCGAACCCAGGACCTTCAGATAACCGGTCTAAACTCTGACCACTGAGCTACCACGTCTTCCCAGCCGCGCAATGCTCGGAGACCCGCGTTCCTTTTTCCCTTATCTACAACTCAAAGTCCGTAGACTACTGAGTTGTAGATGCATCATTTTCCAGTATCTACAACTTCAAAGTTATTGAGTTAACCCACTGGTGGGCAGCTTCATCCTGGCGCCGCACAGCAGCGTGATGGTGTCCAGCAGCGCGTCGTTGAGGTTCTTCGGCAGCTCCTCGTCATCTCTGATCTCGTCGGTGACGTCGGCCGCGTGTTCCAGCACCTCCCGCGCGAGGCGGCACTGCGTGTTCAGCTTCTGCACCAGCGACATGCGCTGCAGCATCACGTCGTAGATCAGCTGGCGCGCGTCGAACGACAGCTTCTCTGGGAAATGTTGAACATGGAACAGGAATTATGCCACGGTAAAATCCTACTAATATTATAAATGTGAACGTTTGTGAGGATGTATGGATGTATGGATATTTGTTACTCTTTCACGTAAAAACTACTGAATGGATTTGGATGAATCTTGGCAGTAATATAGGTTAAACATTAGAATAACATATAGGGTACTTTTTACCGCGGGAAAACATCTCATTCCCACGGGAAACCGACATCCACGCGAACGGGGTCGCGGGCGGCCACTAGTCAATCAATAATTTGCCACTTGGTAGAGAATATTTGAAGATATTTTTTAATTAAGGTGATATATATTGCGTTCAACTATATTCTACTTGTCGAATTTAAGACGGGTCATTACATAATAAAAAAGCTAAGTCGCTTATTGTTTCTGTTTCTTAGTTTTTCCTCTATCTCCTCTTAAACCAATAAACGGATTTTAATACGGTTTTTAGCAACTTTTAGGTATTTTTTTCATTGAAGTTTATAAATAAATAACATTTATAAAAAAATATATAAGCCATAATTCAATGTTTCTTGAACAAGTCGGCCAAAATGATACCATTGCCTAGCGTGGTCACTAGTTAGTTATAAATAAAGTTAAGAGATAGATACTTCTTTTCTTATAATTTGCATATAGAAGTTTAACCTCAACATATTTTTCCTTCTTCATCTAACCACATCAAACCGCTTTCAGGCCTATAAAGTACTAGTGGCCGCTCGCGTCGATTTCCCGTGCGAATGAGAAGTTTTCCCGCCCTAAAAAGTACCCTATGTCCTTTCCCAAGTTCAGTTCTTTCTTTATACCAAATTTCTTCAAAAACGGTTCAGTGGTTTAGGCGTGAAAGCGTAACAGACAGACAGAAAGACAGAGAGAGAGGCAGACAGAGTTACTTTCGCATTTATAATGTTACGAGCGACCCGCCCACGCTTCACAATGGTGTATGGCCGACTCGATCACGACACATTAAATTTCAGCTTCCTTTAAGCAACTTTTTTAAAATGTTCTATATTCACAAATTTAAATAAATAAATTCCCTAATAGATGGCGAAAACCGCTTTGGAATCCGGTTTTCCAGTTTAGGAGGAGTTAGCGTTGGATTTATACTATGTAAGGATAGTAGACAAGTAGGCATGTTACCCGTGCACTGGTCGCTGTTGTAGTGCAGCACGCAGTCCACGAAGTGGTGGTAGATGGTGTCGGCGGCCAGGCACGACGTCACGTAGTACTCGGCCGGGCCGCGCACGCCCGCCGCCGCGTCCGCCAGCAGCGACACGTATCTGACGCAACAGGTACACGAGTCATTACACTGCTTTGATTGAAATTTGATACCAAGTATATCTCTGCGGAGAGACACGACGTGACGTGATACTCCGCCGGGCCGCGTCCTCGTCCGCAGGCACACGTTTTCTGATATTACAATTAATGGCTTATTTAATATAAGAATGTTAATATGTGCTTCGATAAAGAACAGTCACAGTTGAAAAAAATATATATAAAGGATGATTGAAATGCGATACATTCCTTTTAAGAGGTTAAAGTAGAGCTTATTGGCAGTCAAATAAGTCATATCATACCATGTTCGAAAATTGATAATTTCTGAGATATGCAACATTAAAGAATTTTTATAAAAAACCCCATTTTCGAAGTACAAATGAATCCTTTTAGTGAAAAATTAACATTAAGGTTTAATGTTTTGTTGTTTTATGGTAGCTTGATAACTAAAATGATATTTTAAATTAAAATTTGCTAAAAATAAATGTCCTTATTATATTGAAAAAGTCAAGAAACCAAGAACGTCGTTCAACCACTGATGCAGGTGTTGATCTTATTGTTAATATTGTTAGTGCGTGGGAAAAGTCGCAAGACGCTTTAGGTATATTTTGTGATTTGTCTAAGGCATAAACTTTTTTTAAAAGCTGTAAAAAAAATCATTTATTTCATCATTAACTTGATTACATTCGATGAAAGTCAAAATATCGATCATCAGCTTATCATCAGTAGGCCGAGAGAAAAAAGCTGGCGGAAAAAAACTCGGCACTCTTTTGTCCATCACCAAATATACAAACCCTTAACCAGGCTATGGATTGAGCGTCTCCCACATAGAATTTTAAAGGTTGTTAACAGGTTTTGGTAAAAAAAAAAACCCGCAAACTGCCAGAACGTCATCTTAGAAATATTTCTCTATAGTAAAACAAAAAATATTTTGGAACGAACCACAAATGTCAATGTCAACGCCATTTCTTTTGTGACCACCTAGAGAGCGGTTGATTATTTAAAAAGTGCACGGAGTTTTGTGAATTATGGCAAATCGGGAAAAGGTAAGTCGTACAATTTTTTGATATGTTATAGAATTTGAGTTTTTCTAGTGATACATATATAAATTATACGTATATACTTCAAAAATCTCATAATATTATAAAATAAAACATGTGGGGAACCATATGACCCTTGCCTGTGAATACCTTACTTATGTGGTTGTTTATATTACCATTGCCTATGAATAGAAAATTTTATTCTATACTAGCTTTTTGCCGCGGATTTTACTTTTGGTTTTTATAGTACAACTAAAAATAAATAGATTTTATTTTATTCTATAAATTAGGGGGTAGAGGTAGGTATACTTTTATCTTCATTGAATTGTTGGATTGTATTTCCCTACTTTAGTATTATTTATTTGTGTTATACAGACATTACAAGATCGAAGGAATGCTTGGTGAGATGTTTTCATCAGAGGACGAAAATTATGAAGATGACCCATACTTAGATTATGTCCCAAAATCTTTCAACGCAAGATTGAACAAGGAAAAGATTTGTAACACTAGGAAGGAAAGAGGAAAAGCGGTCAAAATATGAATGCGAAATTTGTAAGGTGGCATTCTGTATCACCCCCTGCATGAAATTGTACCACCAGGCTCAAAATCCACAATAAATACATAATATGTAATATATAAATAAAAATATTATTATTTATCTATTTTCAATTTAAAAATAAAGAATAAGTGCCTATTTACATACCTAATATTTTTCATTTGTACCTACCTACATGTTATTATTTTTAAAAGTTCCAAAATATTACTATAAATAAAAGAAACGGCTAATTATTTTAAAAATGTCTGGTTAAGAATTAATAGACTAGATTTAAAACCACTTTCTTAAAAAAAACAGTTTTACTGTAAAACGTTTCTTTTTTTATATATGTATATTTTAAAATCAACGTGTTGAGAGGCAATGGGATTATGTTTTCCCACATCACTTTTTTTAGGTTTTTAGCTTATTTTCTAAATAAAATTGTAAAAAAATCAATCATAACGTTTTTATTAACATAAATCTTTAATAAAATCGCTATTGCAACAAAATTTGTTCTTGGCCTGGTAAAGGGTTAAGGCATACAACTCTACACCAAGACAAGATAAAAACGTAAGGTCACAAGACGGTTAAATTGAAGTAAGAAAATACAACTACTTATTCTTGTGTCTTGTCTTGGTCTAGATGCTTACAGAGTAGTTTATAGTTACAATAAGACACAAATAGTTACAATAATATACAATCTAAAGAAATAGCCTGTCCAGACATCAATCCCACGCTTTTTTATCATCTAAATAAACTTAACTTTATAATAAGCCTTTTTACATAGTGTATGCTTAACTTGTAATTTAAATTTATTAAAAGGTAAGGATTGAACTGACTTCGGGATTTTATCTATACTAATATTATAAAGCTGAAGAGTTTGTTTGTTTGTTTGTTTGTTTGAACGCTCTAATCTCAGGAACTACTGGTTTGATTTTAAAAATTATTTTTGTGTTAAATAGACCATTTATCGAGGCAGGCTTTAGGCTATATGACATCACGTTGCAACTATAAAGAGCGAAGAAATAATGGAAAATGTTAAAAAAACGGGGAAAATTATTTATCCTTGAGAGCTTCCGTTGCGTGCGCTGCCAAAAACGGTTCTAGATACCAAAATATATGTATAAATGAATTAAGGGAACATTTTACCGCGGGAAAACTTCGCATTCCCACGGGAAACCGACTTCTACGCGAACGGAGTCGCGCGCGGCCACTAGTTATAAATATGTATCGACATACCAATAAACGATTTACTGCTCTTCGCCAATCTATGTTTAGGGACCGCTAATTTATTCTCTTGCCTAGTTCTTACAGAACAATTTCCGACACGATTTGCTTTTCGCGTTGTAAATTTATCAATATTTTTATGAGTATACAATATATTTTCATAATAATAAAAATTTCAAATATATTGCGACGCAAAAGTTAGTATATCTTTAAATATTTCCCTAAGAGATTATCTATTTCCAAGTTTATAAATGCCGCGAATAGCCCTTTTCTGAAGTGCGAAGATTATCTCAATATCTGCAGCGTTTCCCCATAGCAAGATGCCGTAAGACATTATGCTATGAAAATAACTGAAATATACAATCCTGGCTGTATTAACATCAGTTAGTGAGCGAATCTTCTTGACCGCAAACGCTGCTGAACTAAGCCTACTCGCTAGTTGTGAGATGTGGGCTCCCCCCTGCAGTTTACAGTCTACAGTTATTCCAAGAAAAACAGTAGTGTCTACTAAGTTTAACCTATTGCCATTGAGTTTCAAATTTGATTCGACTTGTTTAACATTGGGTGCAGAAAATTTAAAACATTTAGTTTTCTTATCGTTAAAGGCTAGGCTAGTTAACATTAAACCAGTGTACAATATTAGAGAGAGCATTATTTACGTCGTCATAATTGATTTTATGTCTATTAATTTTGAAAATTAATTATGTATCATCAGCAAATAACACTATATCATGATTGTTTCCTACCATAAAGGGTAGATCATTAATATAAACCAAAAATAGAAATGGGCCCAAAATCGATCCCTGAGGAACCCCCATACTCACAACCGACCCTGACGACTTTTTAACGTTTACGTCAACCTTTTGAGTCCTATCATTCAAATACGAAATCATAAGTTTAAGATTAGTACCGTTGATACCGTAATGATCGAGTTTTCTTATCAATGTAACGTGCTGAACGCAATCAAATGCCTTAGACAAATCACAAAATATACCTAAAGCGTCTTGCGACTTTTCCCACGCACTAACAATATTAACAATAAGATCAACACCTGCATCAGTGGTTGAACGACGTTCTTGGTTTCTTGACTTTTTCAATATAATAAGGACGTTTTTTTTTGCAAATTTTAATTTAAAATATCATTTTAGTTATCAAGCTACCATAAAACAACAAAACATTAAACTTTATTTTAATTTTTTCACTAAAAGGATTCATTTGTACTTCGAAAATGGGGTTTTTTATAAAAATTCTTTAATGTTGCATATCTCAGAAATTATCAATTTTCGGACATGGTATGATATGACTTAATTGACTGCAAATAAGCTCTACTTTAACCTCTGTATGTATCGGAATGTATTGCTTTACCAATCACCCTGTATATATTGTGGTGTGAAAAACTGTTGTAGAGGGATTTTGATACCACTTCCACTATAGTAATGGTGATTTGTTTTATAGAACCCACCTGTAGTACAGGGTGGCCCGCAGCCGCAGGAACCCGCCCAGCAGCAGCTTGGTGAGCGCGCGCGCCGCCGTCTCCCGCAGCAGCGACTCCGCGCCCGGGGACAGGCACGCGCACATGTCGTCCAGCAGCGGCTCGGCGATGCACGTGTATCTGGAACACGGGGTTTGGTATTATATAGACACGTCATTTTCACATTCGCAAGCAGATAAACGTTATTGAAACAGCTACTAATTCTTTAATATAATTTCTCCCGCATATAACGTTGAACTTGTATGCCGCGTGTAACCATCCCGCGTATAAAGCTTAACAGTTTTACATTATGTAGTCTCCCTGTTCCCCGAGTGTCCCACGTACCTGGTGGTGAGGTCCGCGAGCGCCAGCAGCGCGTTCCTGCGCGGCGCGAGCCCCCCGCCCCCGCCGCGCCTCCCCCCGGCCGCGCCCCCGCCCCCGCCCCGCAGCACGGCGGCCAGCGCGGGCGCGGCGGCGGCGGCGGCGCGGCGGCTGCGCACGCACACGCGCGCCACGCCCGCGATGCACGCGCCCCACTCCGCGTCGCTCCACTCTACACACCACATACACACGTCGTGTCTTAATAGCTACACTCAATTGTATAGAGAGTGCTGTATCATGTCAGCATTCAGCCCAAACGCGCTAACTTTGTAATTCAGTTGCCACAAGTAGTCAACTTTTTTTACGATTTAGAAAGTAAAATTTTGGTGGTAAAAATGAATTCAATGATGTCAAAATCATAAATTTTCATTACTATATGATAGGTATGTTAATATTTTAAAATCAATCAAAGTGAAACCAATAAAAAAAAACGAGAAAAGTTATCATTCGCAATCGTGGGACGTAATTAGGATTGTCAGATTTTATACTCTGCAGTAGGCCTTACTCAGCGACCTAGTGGTCTATCAAAAGGACTAGCTTGTCGTTGATAAATGGAGAACCCCGTATAAACTGACTTCCGTACCTTGTGGCGGGTTGGTAACGGCGTCAATGAACATCTTCAGGAAGGCGTCGGAGGGGGTACAGTCAGCAACGAGCGACAAGTCCGCCGCGCGCATCCACTCCTCCAGGTCTGTGCTGCTGAGGGCGCGGCGTTCCGCTACAACATATGTTTCAGTAGGCTTTGTGATGAACATTGAATGTGGACAGACAGATTACAGAACAAGAGGTTGATTGGCGATTCATAAAATGTGTATGTTAGTCTAAAAATACATCTAAATAACTATTCATAAAAATCAAAGCATTTGTACTTGAAACAAAATTATGGTAAATAGGAAAAATGTGTTTTGGATAAATAGTGTAAACTTACATATTTGCATGAGCTCGGTGGCCCAGTGAATGTTGTTGGGATCGAGATGAGCCGCCAGTGTCACTGCAGGGACTCGCCAACCTATTATAACAACTCAATACATAATTACAAAAAACAGAACCTTGTCGTTGTAAGTATAAATAAATCCATCGCTGGGCCTCCATTCGATTTGAGGTCAAGCACATGATGTTGTTTAGTAAGTTAGTTGTAGGTTGTTTGATAAGTGCAGCAGTTCTCAAACTTTTTTAAAAAGGTACCCTTTTGAATAACCATACTTTTGACCGAGCCATCAGATCGTCGCGCTCCCATCTATCATAGTACAAACCGTGGTCCGGGTCGGCGGCGATGGCGCGTATGAGGCTGTCCCGCAGCGTGGCCTGAGTCGCGGTACTAACTATCATAGTACAAACCGTGGTCCGGGTCGGCGGCGATGGCGCGTATGAGGCTGTCCCGCAGCGTGGCCTGAGTCGCGGTCCTAACTATCATAGTACAAACCGTGGTCCGGGTCGGCGGCGATGGTTTGTATGAGGCTGTCCCGCAGCGCGGTCCGCGGCGCGCGCACCACCCACGCGGACCACGCCGTCAGCAGCTCCAGCGTGAGCGGCATCAGGCGAGCGTCGCGCGACTACACATACACATTTTCGGCACCAAATGTAAAGCAAGTAGAGACAGATTTGAAATTAAACGGTAACAAGTTAGACCTGGAAGAAAATACAGTTTTTCTTGGAATAACTGTCGACTCCAAACTGCAGTGGACCCCATATAGCACAACTGGCGAGTAGGCTTAGTTCTGCGGCATTTAGGGTTAAAAAAATTCGTTCCCTGACTGACATTCATACTGCTAGGTTAGTTTATTTCTATATTTTCATAGCCTAATGTCCTACGGAATCCTACTCTGGGGAAACGCTGCTGACATTAAAACTATCTTTACGCTGCAGAAACGGACCATTCAAGGAATTTATAAACTTAGTAAAAGAGAATCTCTCAAGGATCTGTTTAAGGAGATTAGTATTTTGACCCGTGCTTCACAGTATATTTTTGAGAACATTATGTTTGTGCGTAAGAATATTGATAGCTTTGAAACTCTTAAGGATAGACGTTTGATAAATAATAATGACGCAATGACTAGAAACGACCATAAATTAGTTTTTCCAAAATGTAGGTTGGCAAAAAGCGCAAAGTCTTTTATAGGAATGTCAATAATTATATATAATTCAATCCCTAAGTTTCTACTGTCC
The DNA here is from genome assembly GCA_916618145.1 of Emmelina monodactyla. Taxonomy (NCBI): domain Eukaryota; kingdom Metazoa; phylum Arthropoda; class Insecta; order Lepidoptera; family Pterophoridae; genus Emmelina; species Emmelina monodactyla. Next base: position 5,330,737 of record OU745300.1, read on the forward strand.
CTGCCTTTTACCGTTTTCAAAAAAACTATTAAACTCAAACTGTGTAGTAAAGGCTATTATAGCATTCAAGACTTCTTAAATGATAAGAAAGCTTCTTGTAGGTATTATGAATAAGACTATTTATACTTTGTATAAAGTTATTGGTTGACGTAATTGTACGTGCATCATAACAATTTAATTTTGGAAATTTATCATTATTGCAGAGGACCTTATCTCAGTACAAATTGAAAACATTAGTAACTATTGGTTACTTGTATTAGTTTAAACAAGTTATTTATTAATACGAGTGTCTTGCCAAAAATAATCAGTTACTGCGAAAACCAGACCAAGTAATTCATAGTTTTGTTATTACGCTTCTCTTAAAACAACAATTAGATTAAAATAAACTTAACGCTTAACTAGTCGTGTATTTAGACACATCGAAAAAAGTGGCGAGTTAGGTTTTGGTACAAGCGAACATTGAGAGCTCTGGCACTGGGGAACTGCCAGGATTATTAGACGCATTTCTAGGTTAGGCTTTGGCCTCGATTTTGAAAACACTCCGAAATCCAAATTTAAAATATCGCTGTCACCTACCCTCTAGTAGTAAAGAAAGTCGGTCGATGATATTTTTAGTTTAGTTTAGAGAGTGATTTCAGAATTGGATCCATGTCCAACTTGATTGTTCCTAAATTATGCAAATTAGGCCCCTAGACGTTCTGGAGAGAGTAGGATATAAATAATAGTAGAAAATATATTACCAGTAACTATTTTTATTTACCATTGAGTTTCTCTATTTGGCTATATCATCACTTGCTATGCTATGCAACGAAACTCGATTTTTCGAAACGAAACTTGATCACTATCTGTAAATGTAACTTACCTTTAAGTTCTTCAGTTTTTCATAATACTGCAGCACAAATCCTACTTCGTTGTAAGGCACGTGCGGTGCCACACAAGTCAACGCAACGAGAGTCTGAAGATTGTGAGCTTCGGAGCCCGCGCCTAGGTGGGTGCTGAGGATATCCGCTGTACGGTGACTGGGCGATAATAAAAATATAATGTTGAATAACGAATAATAAAAATTGGGCAGGAATTAATAATTTTGGCAGTCTTAAAGCCTAATTAAATTGGACTTGAGTAATTTACAGCACAAACTAAATCTAAAAATAGAATCAACTATTTTCAACAAAAAAAATGTTTTGTTTATTTATTAGGATTTGGTTTAATGTGATAACAAAATAATGATGTAGCTTTTCAGGTATAATAAATTAGAGCCAAATCCTTCCAGAAATTTTTGGTGTTTTTTTATTTATTTTTAAGTAGTACTGATAAGCTACACTAACTTGATACAGTTGCCAGACTTGACAAGCCCCGTGCAGGCTCTTTGTAAATGACTTCTCATGTTGCGTCGAATGATTCCCTTTAAGAACAGCCATGGTAATGAATCGTTTGATTCAAACTCGCAATACTTCCTTATTCGGTCGAAGAGTATTTGCTGGATCAAACCGGTCACTAGTTCTTGGACCTGCAAACAAAGAAACATTTGAGATGCTAGTTTATCTACCACTTTTTTAAATCCATACAATGATTTAAAAAAGTGGTAGCCACATATTATTATATAAAAAACTCTAAATGGCAAATTTAAATAAAACAAAAAAAATATACATTTAAAAAGATTACGCAGCGATAATGTTACTTAGCAAAATTCGAAATAAAGCTACTAGAATAAGAATTAATATTTCATAGGTATGGATCTCACCGTCACATTTCTAAATTCCTGCATCATTAGGCTAAAGCAAAATCGTTTTCGAAGATTAATGTACGCATGTAGGGGGAAACATGTTTATTTTAATTATAATATTCTCCCCTGACCTTATTCTCCGGGTCTGAGAGCTGGTTCATGGGTCCAGTGAGGAAGGCGTCCACTGCTTCATCATCAGGCTTCGTCTGCAGCAGGTCTCCCACCGCGGAGATCGCGGCCGAGCGCACCAGGATGCTGGCGTCGCGGCATAGACCCACTAGCATCTATACATTACATGTCGGTTTAGTAACAACTATTACAGGGCCTCAAGTCTGCTATATTTAGTAAAGTGGCACACTATTACGATTCTATTACAAATCAATAACGATCCACAAAAATTTGGTATTCTACTAATACGATTCACAGAAATGATCAATAATGAGTAGACTACCGTTTTGTTGATTAACAAGACACAATCGTAACACGGTTGAAGAGTGTAATACCAAAATATCCAATTACTTGCGACTGAATTGCACTTAGATTGTTTTTTCAATCGTATGCGAATGGTCTTATTTAGTTAGCAGACTACCAAGAGTATCAAACAATCCAATCGAGATCCAATTGCGACTAGGACAAAAAAAATAGCGTACTTGAGGCCCAGAAGTGGTAATTTAATTAAAGTAACAGAAAAATAATATATATCTGTGAATTAATGAAGCTCGCTTAGGAATTCTACTAAAACCAATGTAAGTTTCCTTTTAAAAGATGACATGGGCCCCGATTCTGAAAACAATGTAATGGACAGAGATATTGGATTGGACAGGCAGGAATAAAATTGCTGTCTCATACTGTTGCCTAGTAAGGATAGTCATATTTTTAGTTTAGTTTTGAGATTATTAAATTGGAATCGGCGTCACTATCTTTTGTCTTTATTAAATATTAAATATACTAAATTGGTGTCTTTGTGACAATATATTCCAGGTCCTAGTATATTTGTGTACTTCTTCATTGATACAACTAGTGTAATGCTTACATAATGATAGTTGTTAAAACATGACAGTATTACTACTAAATATGTTTTCAATAAACTTATTGTTATTAATGTAATTTTGGTGCGCTTTTGGTTAGCGTGTGATCATTGGTTTTTTTGTGCGCTGTGTGATTGCTGTGGTGGATTGTCACGTAGTGCGTGCCGTGTGTATAGCTGGTTACCTGCGTGTGATGGTGATGTTCGGTATGATAGCTGCTGTATCTGGTGACCTGTGTGTACAGCTGGGTACATGCGTGTGATGGTGATGCTCGTCCACCGCGGTATGATAGCTGCTGTGTCTGGTACCTGTATGTATAGCTGGGTACCTGCGTGTGGTGGTGATGCTCGTCCACCGCGGTATGATAGCTGCTGTGTCTGGTGACCTGTGTGCATAGCTGGGTACCTGCGTGTGATGGGGATCTTCCGGCAGCGCGCGCAGCAGCGGCACGGCGGCGCGGCGCGCGGCGGCCCGCTCGTCCACCGCGGCGCGGCCCGCCGCCGCCGACACGCTGGCGTACGATAGCTCCTGTATCACGCACCAATATACCACGTAAACCACGGTTCAGACTCGTGAATCATTAGAAAAGTTACTTAATTTTAATAAGGTTATGATGACGAATAGCTTTAAATACTATTCAACCAGAAAGTACCTAACAATTTTAAATAGAAGCTTTTGAGCAATACTTGGATTAAATCCTATTTTTAAATAGGCTCTCTTATTGCAACAGCATCCGTGTACAAAACAATGAAATCTCTACACATGAAATAAGGGGCTGGGCCTGACAGAATACCAGCTTTTCTTGTTATTCAGTGCGCAGAAACACTTAGTATACCTTTGACTTTAATTTTCAACTATTCCTTATCAATTGGTGGTTTTCCATCCAAATGGAAAATTGATAATATTGTACCAATTCTAAAAACTGGCAACAATGATATCATAGAAAATTATCGTCCTATTTCTCTCCTTTCAATATTTGGGAAAATTTTCGAGTCTTTGCTATGTACCTTCTTCTCAAATCATCTCAAATTAAGTCTGTCCCCCGAACAACATGTATTTCGTAACAAAATGTCAACGGTCTCAAATTTGTCATGTTACCTTCATGACCTATCAGAAGCAGTTGATGATAATCTCCAGGTGGATGCTGTTTACACCGATGTAAGCAAGGCCTTTGATAGAGCAAATCATAAACTTCTTTTATCTAATCTCTTTCTGTTGGGTATTCACGGTCCTCTACTTGGTTGGCTTGTTACTTACTTAAAAGATCGTTATCAACAGGTCGTGGTACATGGTTTTAAATCTGCAAAATTTCATGCTCCATCTGGAGTCCCGCAGAGATCACATCTTGGCCCTCTTCTTTTCCTAGCTTTTGTCAATGATTTGTCTACAGTCATTCTAAATTCTTTTCGTTTGCTGACGATCTAAAGATTTACAAAACTAGTAATTCCGCCCAGAACTGTGTTTTGCTCCAGGGTGACCTCGATCGAATACATAACTGAACATACCACTTAATATTGAGAAATACGTTCATATAAAGTTCACCAAAAAAACGATACCTTGCGGATCCCAATATTTTTTGAACAATGCTGTTTTAGCAGAAGTTTCCCTGGGTTCTAATTGACAGCAATCTTTCCTTTGTTCCCCACATTGATCACATTGTATACAAATCTTTTAAGACATTGGGCTTCATTTGGAGGAACTGCAAAAGGTTTAAGAATGTTGAGACTCTCAAAATTCTTTACTATTCTCTTTTGCGCACTGTCCTCGAACATTGCTCAGTTGTTTGGAACCCGTTTTATTAATGTCACATTGTCCATATTGAGAAAATACAGAAAAGGTTTTTGTTTTTCCTTACAGTTCATCAACACAAACTAAACTTACTTCAATCTTACGAAGAGAGACTTCCCATTTTAAAATGACTTCATTGTGCGATCGTCGTTGGATTTCCAATCAAATTATCCTTTATAAAATTGTTCACGGACTTGATGACTGCCCATACCTACTCAGTAAAATCGGTTTCATAGTTCCTCGTCATAGTGCTAGACTTATGAACTTCAATCCGTTCCTTGTTAAATTTCACCGCACAAATGTTGCTATGAACGAAATAACTTCCAGAATCCGTCGTGAGCACAATGTCTTATACAGGGTGACTTCTAATGTCACGTATTCCTGTTAAGGGGTGATAGATTAGGTCAAAAGCAACCGATTTTGACCACAATGTCGTATGCAAAAGTTAACCGTTTTTGAGTTATTTCAATTTTTTTTTTATTCCGATTTCAGAAAAAGAAAAGAAAAGAAAAAAAAATTTATTGTATGTAGGATTAAAAACTAATCTCTTATACATTGTCAAAAGCGTAAAATAAAAATAAAAAAAGATGTCACGGGACACCCCTACATTCATCAGCAATGGCCGTAGTAGACCGAGAGAAAAAGCTGGCGGAAAAAACTCTCGGCACTCTTTTCAAAATTATACAATAATAATTTATATTCATTAAAAATTTGTACAAACAGTGAACATATAAATTATTTTCTCGTACCTCCCCGCTCAACATCATTAAAGTTAAAAAATATTAAAATGCTAGTAAACTAATTGAGGAAACTTCCCGCGCCACAATTCGGAACCAGAGCAGACCGTTTCCCGAAGGCGGCACCTGATCACAAGTATGACGTGTGCTCCAGCCATCGTCCTACTCAACCATATTAGAGGGAGTTGGGCGACCCGTTGACACAACGCCACCGCCCCAGTAACTTTCGAGGCGAGCATGACTACTCTGGGCCAAACAAGGCACTAAGGAACCTCACAAAACAGCTAATTTATTGGAAACAATAAGTTAAAACAGAGAGAGGAGGAACGAGAAAACAGTACAGAAAAAAGTAAAATGAATAAATAAAAACAAAAATAAAAACAATAAAAGTACATACTTAAAGTTAAGTATCGTCAAGGTACATAAGGTAAAAAAAAAAAAAATATGATGCACGTACAATTACGTCAACCAATATCTTTATACAAAGTATAAATAGTCTTATACATAATACCTACCTACAAGAAACCTGCAAGAGTTTTAATCCCAAGCTTTCTTATCATTTAAAAAGTCTTGCTATAATAGCCTTTACTACACAGTTTGAGTTTAATAGTGTTTTTAAAAACGTTAAAAGGCAGGGACAGTAGGGACTTAGGGATTGAATTATATATAATTATTGACATTCCTATAAAAGACTTTGTGGTTTTTGCCAACCTACATTTTGGAAAAACTAATTTATGATCGTTCCTAGTCATTGCGTCATTATTATCTATCAAACGTCTATCCTTAAGAGTTTTAAAGCTATCAATATTCTTACGCACAAACATAATGTTCTCAAAAATATACTGTGAAGCAAGGGTCAAAATACTAATCTCCTTAAACAGATCCTTGAGAGATTCTCTTTTACTAAGTTTATAAATTCCGCGAATGGCCCGTTTTTGCAGCGTAAAGATAGTTTTAATGTCAGCAGCGTTTCCCCAGAGTAGGATTCCGTAGGACATTAGGCTATGAAAATAACTGAAATAAACTAACCTAGCAGTATGAATGTCAGTCAGGGAACGAATTTTTTTAACCGCAAATGCCGCAGAACTAAGCCTACTCGCCAGTTGTGCTATATGGGGTCCCCACTGCAGTTTGGAGTCGACAGTTATTCCAAGAAAAACTGTATTTTCTACCAGGTCTAACTTGTTACCGTTTAATTTCAAATCTGTCTCTACTTGCTTTACATTTGGTGCCGAAAACTTTATACATTTCGTTTTTTTTTCATTTAAAACTAGATTGTTCACATTGAACCATTTTACAACATTAGAGAGTGCATTGTTCACGTCGTCATAATTTGTTTCCTGTCTGTTAATTTTAAATATTAACGAAGTATCATCAGCAAACAATACTATCTCATGATTATTCTTTACCATGTATGGTAAATCGTTTATATAAATTAAAAACAGAAATGGGCCCAATATCGACCCCTGAGGAACCCCCATACCTACAACGGATCGCTGTGATCTTTCGCAATTTATTTCAACCTTCTGAGTTCTATCACTCAAATATGAGGTTAAAAGTTTTAGTTCGGTACCCCTTACACCGTAATGACTGAGTTTCCTGATCAACGTATCGTGTTCAACACAGTCAAACGCCTTAGACAAGTCACAGAATATACCCAGGGCATCCTGTGAGCCCTCCCAAGCGCTAACCACAACCTCAAAAAGTTTCACACCAGCGTCCGTGGTTGATCGACCTTTTGTAAACCCAAATTGTTTATTATGAAGGAGGTTGTTCCTATTGAAATGTGCCAATAGTTGGTTAAGAATAAGTTTTTCAAAGATTTTGCTACAAGTTGGTAGGATTGATATAGGCCTAAAATTTGTGGGGTCTGTGGAACTACCCGACTTAAATAAAGGAATAATCTTACTATGTTTCATTAAATCGGGAAACTCACCTGCATCTACACAATTGTTAAATATTTTTGTTAGAGCAGGAGCAATAAAATCTATAACTGAATTGATAATTTTTACAGATAAGCCCGATAGATCCATGGTATTTTTAACATCAATGGTTTTGAAAACTTTTATTACATCTGATACTTCAATCGGCTTAAAATGGAATATATCCTTGCACTCACTAACATGGCACTTTAGAAGCGCTTCAGCGACCACAGGCGATGAGCTAAGTGACTTCGTGGTCAAAATTGGAATTTCACTGAAATATCTTTCAAATGCTGACGCTATTTCTCCATCTTCTTTGACAGTTTTACCATCTATTAAAAGTTCGTACCCGTTAATGAAAGACTTAGACGGTTATATTTTAAATAAAAACTGCATGCTGGATTTTCCATTAATGGAAACAAGTGATTTTTTAAGAAATCTTCATACACTTCCCCATTTAAATTGTTGGGCAGAAAATGAGGTCCAATTAAATACCCATCAATGATGCCCATCCACACATTGCCTGAAAACCGTCTCTGAGACCCCTTCGGTCTTTTTTTTCGGGGGTTTAAAGCTTCTTTATCGGCCCAGTAATGGGCATTATGGTAGTTAATGATCCCGTCCTTATCAAACTTCGATTCATCGGTCCACGGTCCACAGAAGTGCATGCGAGTCCTTTAAGAATAGTAACGATTTGTTAAAACAGGCATGTGTTAATAATTCCTCAAAAATTCAGCCTCTGTGGGTTTCATTGTTTTATCTCAGCATGTACTACAGCTACTTGTAAGTTTTATACCTCAAATGAAAGCTTGTTAGATAGAGATATTATTTACATAATTTGCACATTTCATTACTTTGGGTTTTTTTACCGAAAATTGCATTTCTTTCGAAGAAGTTTGTAAAAAAATTAGATAATTATACTTTTTAAACGTTTGTTGCTTTTCAACTTTTTATTACTTATTATGAACTATTGGACGATAACAAAAAACTCTAAAAACAGCAAGTAGTTTTTTTTTAATTTAAATTTTTAGCGTCTGAAATCGGAATAAAATATATATTAAAAAAAATTAAATACTCAAAAACGGTGAACTTTTGCATACGACATTATTGGTTAAAATCGGTTGCTTTTAAGACCTAATCTATCACCCCTTATCAGGAATACGTGACATTAGAAGTCACCCTGTATAATTTGACGAATGTAGATATTTTGACATGTTCGGAAGCCGTATTTAAAAATGTCTTATTTGCGTAAATCCAGAATAGCAGTAGCACCTTTTTTTATTGTACCTATTTGTGTCGTAAAGTAAATTTGTATATATGTTACGGCTAATACCCGAAGTGCGGCTACACCTAGTTTTTGCCGGTTAGAAGTGTTTTTAATATGGAAAACTGTAAAAAAATATTTATACCTATGTATATAAAAACTGGCTTCAATCATGAGCCGACGGAGTCCCGCTGCGCGTGCACGTGCTACCCGCCCGAAGTGCGGCTACACCTAGTTTTAGCCGGTTAGAACATCAATAGGTTAGGTTAGTTAGGTTACTTTTTTGATACCAACCAGAAAAAGGAGTGCCGCGTAGCGGGACTCCGTCGACTCATGATTGAAGCCAGTTTTATATACATAGGCATAATTTTTTTTTTACAGTTTTCCATATAAAAAACACTTCTAACCGGCTAAAACTAGGTGTAGCCGCACTTCGGGTATTAGCCGTAACATATGTATATATCTTAAGTGAAAGCCATGTTAGCCTATACTGCAGTAGCTACCTATATGCCTGAGATAAGGGCGCTGCAGTGCTTTACACTATTATTACGTTGTTATAAAGGGTTTCCACGCGAACGAAGTCTAGTTTCACCATAACTTCAAAACTAAACGTCCAATTTTAATCATTCAGACCAAATATTATCTACATAAACTGTACTTAGTGACGAAATAATAAGTAACTTTTCTGGTTGATTTTTACACCTTGTGCCCGAAAAACCCAAATATCTTACGGAACCCTATTTTTTCCAAAATAAAATATAGCCTATGTTACTCGTGGATAATGTAGCTTTCGAAAAGTGAAAGAATTTTTTAAATCGGTCCAGTAGTTTTTGAGCCTATTCCACACAAACAAACAAAGTTTTCCTCTTTATAATATTAGTATAGAAAAATAAACTTACGTTGGATTTGCCTGTAATTGGGTTACATTTCTACATTTGTAATTTTTATATTACGTGTACTTAAAATATGTCTGTAAAGCCTCATTTACACGATACCATTTTCTTGCACGATCAATAGCAATAATTGAATACAATAGTGGATGCGCAATATTTGCATTTCAATAATTGTAAGCAACTGTTTACACGTTGATATTATTTATAAAGTTGAACGCCATTATTGAATGCAAATCTTGAAAAGAAATAATTGCCAGCGTGTTTTGTTTACATTGATACAATAATGGTAAGGAGATTATCGCTTTCAAGAATTGTCTTGTCTAAACATCGACTTGAACGTTCCTGTTCCATTTACTGGCACGTTGCTTCAAGAATTGACCGTATTTGCTCAGACGAATATTTTCATTCAAGTGTTTGACGTCTTCGGATAAAATGACTATCAAAGTCAAGTGAGAAAACTTTTGAATACAAGTATTGCACAAGAAAATATTGTATGTACAGTTTAAACCGAGAACATTCTTGAATGCAAAACTTGCCTAATAGAGAAAGAATATGGCATGTTGTTTATACGCTGCAATTCAAGTATTGCTTCTACATAATTGTACGCTACAGGCAAGAAAATGGTATCGTGTAAATGAGGCTTAAATGTCAACCCGTTGGCAAATCTTATAATCATTACATTACATAGTATAAATCCAAGTCGCTAATTCTGTTTGTATGTTTGGCTTCTAACTCCTCATAAAGTACGTAACGGATTTGAATGCGGTTTTCTCCATATTTTAGGGTATTTATTCATTTAAATTTGTAAATAAAGAACGTTTAGAAAAAGTTTTTAAAGTTAGCAAAAATGCAAGGGTGAAGCGTGGGCGGGTCGCTCGTAATATAAATAAATAAATTACCAAAGATTCGACAAACCATACCTACTTAAGCTAGGTATATGTATGGTTTAAAAGAATCAGTTTTCGGAACAAAAGTTTGCCTTGTTACAATTGAAGATCTATACATATACCTAATAAAGCTGAAGAGGATGGAAAGTCTGTACATAAAAGATATTCTAAAAAAAATTATTGGGGATACTTAAAATTGATAACAGAACACGTTCCAATAGTTTTTAGAATTTTTGTCTGTTTATCTGTTTATTTGGCTGAGCATCACACGAAAACGGCTGGACGGATTTTGATGAAACTTTTACTATTATGTAGAGAAAATTATGGACCAGGTTATAGGGTAAAAAAAACAACCCCTAAAAGGGCGGGGGTTGGCAAAAACTTGAAATACGTTTGCACGTGAATTTCATAGGGGTGCGTGGTAGTATGATGTGCAAACTACACTGAAACCGAGATTTGAAAAAGTACCAACATAATTATAATATTAATCTATCTAATATCTTATCTAATCTAATAATAATATAAATTCTATAATTTTCTAAGATAAATAATGATAATACACACAAACATCCAAAAAACCATAACAATATTACGAAAAATGAAAGGAATAAAACATGTGCATTCCTTCCGTCCTTCTTGCTTCCATCTTGCTTCATCTCCATCCATTGCGCATGCGTAGACTTTTTTTTTTTATTAAATTAAGGCATTGACATCTGGGTCATCAGCCTAAACATGTTTCTCATTTCTTATTCTTTCTTTATTTGTCATTGTTGTGTTGCATTGCACACTGAAATGTAATTACTTACATACTCTGCTTTTTTCTCCCTATCTACTTTTGATATAATTATTATTACGTAAGTACCACAGACCAAAGAAAAACCAAGCGCTCCAGCTGCGCCGCACTTGACAGCTCTGTGGTAAGTACCTATTGTATTTTAGTGTGTAAGGTGCCACAATTACTTGAATAGACTTATTTTCTTCTTCTAAGTTGGCGAAACGAAGTTCGCGGGCACCAGCTAGTTTCAAATAAATGATGGGCCTTTTTGGTTTAAATTCTAAATAAATGCTAGCTGGGTACTATTATTTTTACAGGCTGCAAATTTTATTAATACTAAACAATTTTTTACTTTCAACAAAGCCAACAAACAAAAAAGCAACTTCAAAATAGAATGTACACAACACTGACTCACCGCGATAGCGTTCTGCATGTGTTGGCTCTGATTCAGCACGCACGCAGTAAGCGTTGCCAGCGCTTTAGTCCGCAGCGTGCTGGAAACATCGTTGAGTCTGGCGACGACCGCGCGGAGGATGGCCTTGTACGGGGCGGTGTGCGGCCGCTGGCGAAGCAGACCCGCTATGTCTTCTTCTGTGGGCTCGTCCTGGACGGGACAAATAGAGCAAATGATGAGAAGGTAACAAGGGATGACTTTAGGCTGAGCAGGTGCACTTCAAGTATATTTTTGGGCTTCTTTTGCATTGAGCATGCCACCTCCAGAGCGCACAGTTAACAAAAAGTATCTACGTTTACAACAGCAATGCGCAAACTTTCATTTTTGACTTATTGCCCTCGTCGAAAAAAATCTTTAATTGACTGTAAAACTGTATCCGTTGTGTGGTTCAGAAAGCGTAAGCAAACAAAGTTACGGACTAAAATGAATTTGCTAGAAAAGAAGTTGAGTAAAATCAATCTATGAACACTCACGTTTTCAACGAGCATAGAATCTTGGCTGCTTTCATCATTCAATGTAGCAGCATTTTCAATCTGATGCTGCTCTTCAGCTGTTTCAGAACTTTTCCGTTTTTTAGCTTTTTTCTTTGGTGATTTACTTTTTGGTTGTTCCTGTTCTTGCACAGTCGGTGTTGTTTCATCTGTTTGATCTTCTATAGGTACTGCATCATTAGGTACAGAAGCATCCGGTGTTTTTTGTAAAGGTGGTGTGGGGATATTTGTCGGTTCTGTTTGGTCGGAAGCTGTTACGGCCAGATTCTCTAATGCAGGACCATCACAATTTAACATTGCATCAATTTCGTTTATTATTGTCTCATCGTCGTGGTTTAAAGCAGATGAAGCATCTAATTCATTACTTATTTCATTTAAAGCATCTTCGATTGGATTACCAGCTTCTGCATTTGTTTCTGTTGTAGGTTCCACTTCCATTGGGAGTGAAGTGTCTGTTACTTTTTCTGGACTTTCTGTTAGTATTTCACTTGCACCAACATCGGGGCTTGATTGTTCTGTATCATTGAGTTTTGATTGTGGAGTACCTGGTTTTCCAAGTATTTGTTCGTTCTTTCCACCATTAGTAGACTCAACTGTTGGAGCTAGAAAGAAATATTTTGACCTTCATTATCATTATCATTACATAGTATAAATCTAAGTCGCTAATTCTGTCTGTTTGTATGTTTGGCCGCTAACTCCTCCTTATGTACGAAACGGATTTAAATGCGGTTTTCTCCATATTTTAGGGTATTTATTCATTTAAATTTGTAAATAAAGAACGCTTAGAAAAAGTATTTTTAAATTATCGAAAATGCAAGGGTTCGCGAGCAAGTCGGCAAAATTACACCATTGCGAAGCGTGGGCGGGTCGTTCGTTGATGATAAATTACAAAACTAATGTTTATTATTATTGAAACATCTACTCTTTTGCTGTTATATGTTACTGTCTTAGACAAAAATAGGCTGCATAAACGTGCGCAAAACTACTCCTTCCTCTTAACTGGTGTTTCTTATTTAACATTCAAGCTTACCTTCTCTTTCCGGAGTGTTTTTTGGAGCTTCAGTAGGTTTTTCTTCTTCAGGATCATTGGTAAGTAATTTCGAAAGCATTTCCTGAAAAAAATTTTGGCCTCTAGTAATAGTATTGTTAGGAAAAGGCACTTGTGTGCTCTTATAAAAATGTTTGATATACTTAAATAAAACCTCATTTTGTTTAGTTCTAAAATACATGTATTGTGGGGACTGGGAGGGCGAGTTGTTCAATAAAGAAGTTTTAAAATAATTTGACATACCAATCTCATGGTAACATAATGCAAGGCAAGGTTGTGTTGTTGTTGTTATTATATGAGTATACCTATATTGCTTAATGCTACTTACCAATGCAATGTGCCTATGGGCAACTTTGGCAGTTGTAGATAATTCAAGAAGCCAATTAACAATTTTCTTGTACGACTTCCTTGGCAGTAGACTCATCAAACCCACAACAAGAGACACCCGTGCAGCACGAACTTCAGCTTTTTCCTAAACACATTAATTTATAAATAACTAGTGGCCGCCCGCGACTTCGTTCGCGTGGAAACCCTTTATCACAACATAACAATTCGTAGGCCTATTTAAGATAAACATTTCTATCATACATAACATATGTGTAACTCCAGCGGTTTTGACAGCGCACGCCAGAATAGCTCACAGGTAGATTTTTACTGAATATTTTCTTCTACTTACTTTATATTTAAGACAATTCAAACAATATCTTTATAAAGTACACAGGCTATATTTTATAAAGTTATTCTGATGTATAAGCTATATCTTTGTAAAATTTCATTAAAATCCATTCAGTAGTTTTTATGTGAAAGAGTAACAAACATCCATCCATCCATACATACTCACAAACTTTCACGTTTATAATATTAGTAGAATGCAGAATACAAAATGAGACACTTACTAAACCTTCATAACTAAAGCACAAGTGTTGTAACAGGATAGTATAACTAGTTAGGGCAGCCTTGCCATACTTAGTAAGCATCAATCCTGAATAAGTCACATAGGAAGCTCGAACTAAGTTCTAAAAAACAAAAAAATGTATGTTTATAAAACAATAGAAATACACTTGGAAAATAAAACTAATATGGGCTTTACACCCAACAACCAAACAAAATTATGTGACTTAAGCCTCATTTACACGATACCATTTTCTTGCCTGTAGCGTACAATTATGTCGAAGCAATACTTGAATTGCAGCGTATAAACAACATGCCATATTCTTTCTCTACTAGGCAAGTTTTGCATTCAAGAATGTTCTCAGTTTAAACTGTACATACAATATTTTCTTGTGCAATACTTGTATTCAATAGGTTTGTCACTTGACTTTGATAGTCATTTTATCCGAAGACGTCCAAAACTTGAATGAAAATATTCGTCTGAGCAAATACGGTCAATTCTTGAAGCAACGTGCCAGTAAATGGAACAGGAACGTACAAGTCGATGTTTAGACAAGACAATTCTTGAAAGCGATAATCTCCTTACCATTATGGTATCAATGTAAACAAAACACGCTGGCAATTATTTCTTTTCAAGATTTGCATTCAATAATGGCGTTCAACTTTATAAATAATATCAACGTGTAAACAGTTGCTTACAATTATTGATTGCAAATATTGCGCTTCCACTATTGTATTCAATTATTGCTATTGAACGTGCAAGAAAATGGTATCGTGTAAATGAGCTCTTGAGCCTCATTTACACGATACCATTTTCTTGCACGTTCAATAGCAATAATTGAATACAATAGTGGAAGCGCAATATTTGCATTTCAATAATTGTAAGCAACTGTTTACACGTGGATATTATTTATAAAGTTGAACGCCATTATTGAATGCAAATCTTGAAAAGAAATAATTGCCAGCGTGTTTTGTTTACATTGATACAATAATGGTAAGGAGATTATCGCTTTCAAGAATCGTCTTGTCTAAACATCGACTTGAACGTTCCTGTTCCATTTACTGGCACGTTGCTTCAAGAATTGACCGTATTTGCTCAGACGAATATTTTCATTCAAGTGTTTGACGTCTTCGGATAAAATGACTATCAAAGTCAAGTGAGAAAACTTTTGAATACAAGTATTGCACAAGAAAATATTGTATGTACAGTTTAAACCAAGAACATTCTTGAAAGCAAAACTTGCCTAGTAGAGAAAGAATATGGCATGTTGTTTATACGCTGCAATTCAAGTATTGCTTCTACATAATTGTATGCTACAGGCAAGAAAATGGTATCGTGTAAATGAGGCTTAACAGTCAATTGCACTAGTAAGTTTAACTTGATCTGACAACCTCTGTGGTGCATCACTATATATGCCAGGCTGTTAGCGGTAAATCCAGAGCTTGTCTCTGGGTTTAAGCAATTTAGTTTAAATTATTTTACAAAATTGGCTCATGTCTAGATGTAACTAGGTTTTCCCCTGTCCAGAGATTTATTATTAGGATTAATATTATTCTAGTAAATAATTGAGTTAATTCTTACATTGGCATTTTTGCAATCCATGGAAGCCGCAAGCAGTTTAGGACATATGGACTTAAAAAGAATTAATATAGCAGCAGGATCAGGCTCACCATTTTCTTGACAAAGTAATATATCAATAATTTCGTAAATCACTCTTGATATGTTTGTCAACTCAATTTTATCTAAAACAAGGTAAATTCATTCCATGATTAATACAACAATATAAAATAACTTAAGTGGTCTTGGTAAATGCAATCTGTTTTATTATAACATGTTTGTTTGGCAGTCACACTGGCTTTAAACTTACCAACATTAGTCAATCTATTGACTATAGCACCACCAGTTATATCTACTAAATTACTTAAGATATCCTCAAAGTTCATGTCCCTTGGACTTAGTTGTAATGGTTCAATTATTTTTCGTAGGTCTCTTACAAAATATTGCAACTCTTTAATTACAGAATTAACTTCATGTGTTAATTCTTTAGAGTTAAAATAATTGTCTTCATTATCACACATTGCTTTAGGAAAACTTAGGCAAGCAAGTGACTGTGCAAATAATTGTGAGTGATAAATATGATATGCTTTGTATCCAGGTACTGCAAGCAGCTTGTAATATAGACGTGATGCTAGTATGGCATTGTTTCGATGTTCCTTTGAGACTATGTTTTTCCCCCCATAATCCATATAATATGCTAACAATGCCAGGAGTTTTTCATGTTGAACTTTATGAGATAAAACAGCCCAAGACTTTTCACATCCATCATCTATTTCTGGTTTTAACCACTGATTAAATGCTTTCATAATATGCTTAAATGTAGATTTTATATCTAAGGATTCCAGAATGCTTTCATACTCAGATGGAAATTCACCGAATTCCAGGAACTCTGAGAAATACATTCCTTGCACCCAATCATTATCTAGCAAATCTAATCTTAATTTATCTAATTCTATCAAAACCTTCATAATGAAATTAGTTGTTTTTAAACTATCTTTGAATATTTCAATTTTTAATCACAAACAAACAAAACAAACTTAGGGCTGCATTCCGATTCCAACAAACAATTCGTTCGTTGCTTTCCGCCCTCATATAATAGTTTACAAATAACACAAGCGGGAGCGTTTACGTCATCAACGTCTTCGTGAGCAAATAGCAGCGTACGGCCCGATGTGATCAGTGAAAGCAAACCTAAATAATGTTTGAACGTGTTAATGTTTTGTCGTGTCTGGGTGTAACTAGGTTCTCCCCTAGTCCATTGTGTTGTACCTAAAACACAAGTACTTACTGTGCTTACCTTAGCGCCACATAATTGGTGTGTTAGTCAATAACTAAATAAATGTGTGAGCGTTATCTTTTTGAATCGGAACGAAGCCACTGAATCTAACCGTCATTGTCACTGTCAACGTCAACGAGGAGCGCGTTCGGTTTCGGAGCGGTGCGTTCAGAGATTCAAAGCCCAACAACCGGTTTTTTTTACTCTTACCCGAAACCATGGAAGTGCCAAAAGAACTGTGAGAAATATCAAAACAATAAATTTTAAAGTATGCCTGCTGAATGTTTAACACAGGCAGGGGCGCAACCTTTTAGCAGGCAAGGGCCGCATGGTGAAAAAATCGACCAAAGGCGGGCCACACTTGTGATAATAATATATCAACAAAAAATTAAATGGTTTTAAATTTAATAAACATGTGAAAGCGTGGTGGATTACGGCTCAAACCCTCTCGCTATCCGAGAAGGAGGCCTGTGCTCAACTATGGGACATGGCTATTTATTTATTTATTTTTATTTATGTCAAATTTTATTTTATATATTTTTTTTTTAATACATTCGCGGGCCGCAAAGAAGACGTCGGCGGGCCGCATGCGGCCCGCGGGCCGCGGGTTGCCCACCGCTGGTTAACACCTATATAAATGAGGTCCTAAAGTTTTGAACGCTTTCCAATAGATAGATAGACACATGCAGGGTCCTATATGTTCCATACAAGCAATTTTAACCTTGCACACATATAAACATTTAAATAAGTGTGGGTTGCTATTATAGGCCCGTTGAAAAAAATATCACTACATAGTAGAAAACAAAGTCGCTTTCTCTGCCCCTATGTATACTTAAATCTTTAAAACTACACAACGGATTTTGATGCGGTTTTTTTAATAGATAGAATACTTCAAGATGAAGGTTTACATGTATTCATACATAGTACAGAGAAAGGAGTTTTATTTCGAATTTAAAGCATTGGAAGCCGCACCGGGTAAAAACTAGTAAATTTATAAATTAAAAATGGTCACACTGATTGGGAGTCGCTGTTTGTGTTGCCGATTCTGTAGCTTTTAACACAGTTCTTAATATTTTATTATTTTATCATTTATGTTGCTTCTTTTAAAAATAAGAAAAATATCGTTTCACTACCACCCTACTTTCACCATATTAATATTAACTCTCTTAGTAATCTGTTACGTTATTAAAAGCTTTTAATGTTTTGAGACCCAAATTTCGGTACAGTGTTCATTTGATGATTGAAGACGAAAAGTGGTTCAGTAATTAACTGCGGCTTTTAAGATACCTATAGGTAAGCTACTTTTAAACAGATATTAATAATGGCGTCTACGTATTTTCATGCTATTTCTACGGTAATACTCAGGAACACTGATGCTGTCAAGTCGACACTTGATTAAAACAAGTATGGCCGCCATTTGTGTTTATTTTTGTGATCAATTTTGTGGTTGTCTTTTCATTTAAACGTATCAACCAGTGTCGTTGAAGAAAGAACTACAAATACAAAAGTGACTCTAACATCTTCGCAAGGATTTACTAATGAAAAGTCCTTTTCTATATAGTAAAACACTCTGACGGCCTGACGGCTCTAAATTGGGTGATTTTTGGTTGTGTAAAGATAAAAAGAAAGATGTGGGTCAACCACCACAGAAAGTGCAGTAAAACAGAAGCCGAAGACATATCTGTAACCTACCACAGATTTCTCGAACTAGAAAATCAAAGTACAACTCAGTAAGTATTTTGTCTTGGAGGTACCTAATTTGAACCAAATGATTCTTGATGGATTGTTTTATTTTCTGATTATACAATTGCAATAAATGTGTTTCCTTTTATTTTTGTTTAAGGGCACATACTTGGGCAAACACACAACAAATCTTTTGCAATTGCAGCGCAGAAGTTTGCTATTCCTGTTGGTTTATAAAGAAATCTTGTCAGTTCAGGTACTAAATGTTTTTATTATTATTACTAGGTATAATTTATGATACTGTTATGAATGTACGAATTATTTACAGATACGATAAGATACGAAGACCTTTTTTTTTTTTTTGTTTGTCCAGGAAAATGCCTACGCATACCCGTCCCCTCCAGAGAAAGGAGACGGGTTATGTCGGGCTCGCACCGACTAAAAACCTGGAGTTGTCCTTCTGGCCGTCGTATAATGGCGGGGCCGCGGGAATGTCCTGTTAAGGCCCTCACCGCAAACCCACCGACGGCTGGCCACCGAGGCAGCCCCCTCAGGTTTGGAGGCGCGCTGGGACAAACCGCGGCGCGCCTACCCCCTCACGTTCCCTTGGTTAGCTACCGACCTAGCCCTGTGTCGGCAGCCTGGGAACCACCCCAGGGTCTTCGGCCCTCTGCCGACCTGGGACCTCGCCAGCTGGAGTCGCCGACGCGCCAATGCGGGGACAGTGGCTCGCCGCCGAATCTGCCCTGGGCCGAGGACAGGGGTTTTCCCACCACCCCTTCCTCAGCCCACCTCCAATCCAAATCGCGGAGGATCGGATGCCGCGGCCGCCACGCCGCACCACCCGACCCCCCACGATTACCCCCCTGGGCGCTCAACAGAACGGGGCCAAAGGCCCTGCTGGAGCCTCCCCTCCTGGGGTACAACTGACCGGGACGAGCCCGGCCAGAGCCTCCCCTCCGGGCGCATCAGCACGCTGGGCTCACGCCCAGCTGGAGCAGCCCCCCTCTCGTGGGCCGGTCTACCTCACGACCAGCCCCTTGTGGGACCGCTTAGCTTCCCCCAGTAGCTGGCTTGCTACGGGGTACTAAGCCCCCCCGCCGCGGCAAGGCGCGATCCCTTGGGATGATAAGATTCGAAGACCTGGCCTTGTTAAAATCTCAACCAAAGGTGCCGTTTGCCAATTTTTCTCAAATTCATAGAATGAAAGCTATGCTCGCCTATCCTCGAACTAACAGCTAGGAAAAGTGATGGATATATCTGAGCTGAATAGTAAAAAGGTATCATTTTAAAATATATTTGTTACTACTTTATTTAAAACTACTTTATTCATTTATTAATGTAATATTGATCACATAACATGAATGACCTATTTAAGTCCTGATTTAATTTCAGAAAACAGCGGCAAAAATCATAATGCTATGTAATACCCAAACACTCCAAAATCAAGCTACATTTTCAAAGTTAAATTATATTACATTTGCCGCTGCACCATCAGAAGATATGATTGTTTACCTACCTATCAGGTAAATCTCAACACAGTAAAATGATGGTTTTTGGAATAAACGATTATTCTGAAACGTAAATACCCGTTTTATTCATTATTTCATCCCAAGTTTAATATAACAGTAGGTATTAAATCTAAAAACATTTGTAATACCCGCGCTTTTCGTAGTAGCCTTAGATGTCTTGCTATTCCGTCGCGGCGGTAGTGTTGTACGTGTGTACGTGTAAGGTCAAAGTTTTTATATATGGAGTTAACGTTCTTCTCCTCGTTAGAGGAGTATTATTTTCTTTGGACACATGTCATACACATATGTCAAAAGTTTTGAAAACATTGGTCAACAACATAACCCTATTTTTATGTTATAATTGTTATAATCAATACAAAAATATACTTAAAATGGTCACTAAAAGACCAATCCCATTTTCAATTACGCCTAAAGGCCGAAATATTGCGTTTTCATTAGTAGCCGGTTCGACAGTAGCATTATCTGCAGCTCAATTCGGAGCCCATACGTTTTTCGTTAACTATTACAAAGATTTTGTGCAATTTTATAGGTATGTACTCTATTTGTGGTACTTGAATCGTTTTTGGTCATTTCATTATTGTCTACAAAGCTGCTATATAGCCATAATTGAACCAACAGTGATGGGCAGCCTGCTGCAGTACCCATGTATCTTCAAGAACGTTGTAATAAATGTATGGATCTTTTGAAATTACCTGATGTTCACAAGAAACTAATTTCCCCATTTCGAGTTTATGGCTATGACTTATTCCATGCTGGTGAGTAGGTATAACTTATTTGTCTGGTTTAATAATATTAATAATAATGTTTATTCTCTCTCTTACACATCAAATTGTTTGTACCTACTTTTGTACCTAATATTTTGTTTGTATTATTTATTTTAGGAACTACCTTTTCGAAATTTGGTGTTGCTATTGGTATACCAGTTAACTTCACTTATAAATCTGTAGAGGACATGGAGAAAGATAACTTGCAAGTAAGTTATTTGAACTGTAAACAATCAATATTGCAATTTTTCACTTATAAATCTTGTTCCAAATTTCTAAGAGTGCCTACTAACATTGAAATGTAAAGGGAATAAAACTAGTAAATTTATAATATATTTTTCAGATCAACCAGAAAAAAGTTGACTTTACAACTGATGCTGGCCAAAAATTAGCTGATTCTTTATTGTTACCAGAGAAAGTGCAAGAATATGCCTTATGTCGAGAGATACTTATGACAAATAACTACAAAGTCATGCTTGATGCTACTTATCCTTTTGTATGTATATTTTCCGCTTACACCTTTACACAATGGGTGAATCAAAAATTTCAGTTTTACTCTGCACCTAGAATGTTAAGATTATGTCTGTATTCATTAGTAAGTGGATTTACTGTTGGCTGTTATTATCTTTTGAAAGATATGACTCAAATTTACTATGAAACTGAGACGGATAAAAAACTTGCTTCTATGGGACCAGAGTTTATTGAAAATGGAATAACATTTTATGAAAAATTGCTAACGAGAAACCAAGTACTTAGAGAACTAATGGGAAAAGAAGGGGAAACCAGATATTCTGTTAAAGGAAATGAAAATTATCTGCTGAGACAGCCACACATAGCCTTAATACACAGAAAAAAGTTTTTTGAAGAACAATTAAAGAATTCTCAAGATTCTCCAGGGATTCAGGAAGCTAATAATGTGCCCAAAAGTTGGTTTAATTTTTCTATGTAGTGGATATTACATTTTTTGAAATGCATTAGGCTGCCAAACTAGTCTTTATTTCATGACAGTACAATGCAGCCAGTTTATTATTCACACATAGAACACATACACATAGTACTTGTAGAATGAAAATATGTAAATATATAAGTTACATTTTTTACTTTCTATTTTTGCTTTTCAACAAATCCTAAACGCTTGAACTATTATATTATATTATATTGAAATAAAATGTGTAGGTTTAGAATCAGTTTTTTTTAAATATAATTATTTTAAAAATCTAAAAAATACTTGATATGTAGCTATGAGCTTAGGAGCGCACACTGGTAGGCGATTCATTGAGCATATCAGGATGGAGTTTTCATAATATTGCATTGTCATCCGTCCTTATTAAATGTGCAAAATTTCAAATTAATCTAAAGTATGACAAAATTACAAATCAAAATCAAAAATCAAAATTCTTTTATTCATCATAGATATGTAACATATACTTAATGAACGTCAATGTTACAAACTTCGACTTTACCTAACCGTAGACCGAGAGAAAAAAGCCGGCGGAAAAAAACTCCCAGCACTCTTTTTGAAAATTATAACGTGTACATTCAATGAACATATAAATTATTTTCTCGTACCTCAACTCAACACTATAAAAGTAAAAAAAAAAATTAAAACTGCTACTACGAACTAATTAAGGACTTCTTCCTGCACCACAATTCGGAACCAGAGCAGACCGTTTCCCGAAGGCGGCACCTGATCACAAGTATGACGTGTGCTCCAGCCATCGTCCTACTCAACCATATTAGAGGGAGTTGGGCGACCCGTTGACACAACGCCACCGCCCCAGTAACTTTCGAGGCGAGCATGACTACCCTGGGCCAAATAAGGCACTAAAGAACCTCACAAAACAGCAAGTTAATAGGATAATACTTTCAAAGTTTCCGTTATGTACATACATAACAACCTGAGCTAATCAAATTATGCTGCTGGCATGTTAACGTTTCTTACATTTTGTTTTATATTAAATGGAAAACAATTTTTATCCCCTCTTTTTAAACAAATAAATTGTGAATTTGTAAACTATCAGAATCAAATTAATCATAAATTGCGTCTTTTATCAGATAGAAATCTTTAATGTTGATTTTGATCTACAATGATCAAATGTTATTTTTTTTATGATATAATATCTTATCTTATTGTTATAATAATCCTAAATAATCTTTAAAATACACATAAGTTCCTTCTTTAATTAAAATTGAAGACCTATTTCTATCAATCTTTATAGGTACCAACAACAAACTTCTGTTCCCCCTCAACTGTTTCAATTTGTATATTCTACATAAGAAATGAAATTAATGTCTTACTTAGAAGGTACCTTACAACCTTACTTAGAACTTACGTTTTTTGCTCACTATTTCCCTTATGTTTTATTTTATTGGTCGAATATTGACGGCCTTCTGCTTACATTTTAGGGTTCCGTACCAAAGGTTAAAAACGGGACCCTATTTCGACTCCATTATCTGTCTGTATTTTATGAAATCGTGATAGTTAGACAGTTGATATTTAAGCAGATGCAAAAACAAATTAAATAAATTTAAATAAATAATTTAGGTCTTCCAACAAACATAAGTTTTTATTTGCCGTTTTTGTTAAAAATCCATATTGTCAAGATATGATGTAAGTTTAACAGGTGTATGTAATTACCTACCGAAAATGAAAAAATATTTAAAATCTATTGTACTTATTGATAAAAAATGATATCTAGCTTCATACGTCGGTATCTATATCTATCATAGAACTTTCTAGTTTTAAGTTATTAATTTGGTTTTTATCAATGGTGTTATGTGATTGAATGGTTATACAATTGGGATGAGTCAACCTCCACGAACTGTAGGTACCTAACAAAAATGATACAGGTACCTACTTGGACAAATAAATAATTAAATAATAGCACTTAGGTTTTAATTTTGTTTAAGACTTGTTAAGAAATGACAATTATAATTTATTAATTTTATACGCAATTTCTGTCCCCGGTTCTTCATACCCAATTTTATTAATTGTGATAAATAATTGGTGCGTAATCTACAAAGCTCGATAAAAGAGTTTATAAATTGGAAGTAGATATATTAAAAAAGAGAAGACTGTCGCCTGCGGCCCGGCCTAGTATGGGGTGCTATAAGATTTGTGTGTTATTTTTATTAAGCGTTGTAACACCTCTGGTGTGTGGTCGTCGTCCTCCTAATGCAGACCTGGTAAAGGAACTTTTTGGTCAAAATGGACCGATGCGTTTTTCTAATAATATTTTAGAAGATAGTCA
This sequence comes from Emmelina monodactyla, assembly GCA_916618145.1. NCBI lineage: Eukaryota > Metazoa > Arthropoda > Insecta > Lepidoptera > Pterophoridae > Emmelina > Emmelina monodactyla. Next base: position 5,354,702 of record OU745300.1, read on the forward strand.
GCTGGATGTGGTAAGTATCAAATTTTAAACTGCTGTTAATCATACCAAGTAACTTCTCTGAGATATACTTACTTTTTTTGCCTAACTAGATAACAAGCCTGCGTGGTACTTACTTTGACATTTATGTTAAAACTACAGGTGGGCTTGATTACCAAGTACGGATACCCTGTAGAAGTCCACAACGTTGTAACAGAAGATGGTTACATTTTGGAAATGCAGCGGATACCTTACGGTCGAGACAGCAATAATCAACCAGGACAGAAGCCGGTGGCGTTAGTCATGCACGGATTATTAGCTTCTGCAGCTGACTGGGTGCTCATGGGACCAGGGACTGCTTTAGGTAAATAACTATATTTGCTAGTGTTATTTATTAATCCTAAAATCTTTAACACCTCTATCTAGGTCTCTGACTCAGCATCTGACTTTATGACTCTGATTTTTTAGCATACGAACTCGCTGAAGCTGGTTTCGACGTTTGGCTAGGAAATGCTCGAGGAACGTTCTATTCTAGAAAACACATTACTTTAGACCCTGATGACAAAGAAACTGCTAGTGACTACTGGAACTTTAGCTGGGAACTCATTGGCACTAGAGACCTCCCAGCCATGATTGATTATGCCTTATCAGTCAGTAATCAGTCCAAACTGCACTACATTGGTCATTCCCAAGGAACGACGGTATTTTGGTCTATGGCTGCTCTACGGCCAGAATATAATGAAAAAATAATATCAATGCAAGCATTGGCTCCTGTGGCGTACTTGACATACAATCAGAGCCCGCTGATTACTGGCATTGCACCGTATACAGGCAGTTTAGAGGCAAGTTTAAGTTATAACAGTGTGTACTTGTACATATAGGTTGTTAGGTACAAAGATGTATAGAGGTCTGGCGCTCGTTCAGAACTTATTTTTACTTACTTTTACAAATTACATAGGTACAAAGTCGCGATATTTTTTTCCGCGCCTAATTTCTTAGTACATGTGTCTGCGTTATATCTCTATCAATGTAGAAAAAGGGAAATCTTATAATATTATGCCGTTATTTTCCTAAAAATTGAAAATTATGTATGATAAATGTACGTCCTATAGTTGCACCAAACACCGGTTTATTTTAGTGGGAGATGGTTTTAGTTATTACCTAAGTAGGTATCTATCTAATATGTATATTTTGTGTTTTTAGTTGGTTGCTTCTATCCTCGGTATCAATGAACTCTTCCCAAGAAGTCAATTTATTACGGATTTAGGCGCAAAATATTGCAAAGATGGGGCAGACACACAAGCACTCTGCTCTAACGTGATATTTTTACTTTCTGGACGTAGTGAAGATATGCATAATGCCGTAAGTCATGTTTTTTTTGTAGACAAAAGTTCAATTTAACATCTTATTGTTAATTTATCATTTTAAAAAGGCGCATACCTATCTTAAATTTACATTTCATACTTAGTCTTAAGTGCATACCTAGTAAAGTTCAATCGAGCCATCCTTGTACTGATGATTAGTGAATGCTATATTTACAAACTTTAAAATATACCTGAATAAATTTTTATTTACTTTTAAATATTTTATTTTATAGACAATGCTCCCAGTGCAGCTAGCCCACACTCCGGCCGGGATCTCAGTTCGACAACTCGTGCATTATGGACAACTTGTTGGACAGGATTACTTCCGTCGCTTTAACTATGGACCAATTTCAAATTTGGCCATATACAAAAGCCTCACTCCACCATTGATAGACCTCTCCAAAGTAACCGCCCCCGTACACTTACACTACTGTCAAGAAGACGTTTTTGCCGACCTAATAGACGTTTTTAGGCTCGAAGCGGAACTTGGAAATTGTCGAGGACGCTATTCAGTGCGTCATGAGACATTCAGTCATTTGGACTTTATGTGGGGCACTAAAGCAATGGACTTTGTTTACCGCCCTATGATTCAACTTATGAAATCTTATTAATTTATACAATGGAAAGTGTGTCTCCCTTCAAAATCTTTAAATAAAACTATTTATTACAGACTACCTTTTTGAAATAAATTTTTAAAGCAAGAAAACATGACTGTGGAGTTCTATTAATTTAACTTTATGTCTTATATAATGATGACTGATGTAATGAGCGGTTTTCAAAAAAAAAACAGAAATATTGTTCATACAAATTCGCTAGATGGCGCTGAACAAAACTAAGTACGCAGGTGGGCCTTTAAAAAAGTTAAAGGATTGAATATAAATAATAATAGATGAGTTCAAGGTAATCAGAAATAACCAAAGAAATCCACGAATAAAGAAATACACGATATAGGCAGCCTGTAAGCGTCAGCCAACAAACAAAACAAACATATATATATAGACCCTGTTAAGCAGAAAGGTGTTAAGTGCCAAAAATCGGATATTGAGTTAAGTATACCACTGTTTTTGTAAACATATAATCTAATTGTACGCAAAAAATTTACTCTCTAAATATTATATATTTTTTGCTATTTACGAAAAATAGGTTTTGCAAATTTCATTACTCCACCTTTTGAATTTTGCACAACAGTGTTATGTCAAAAAGTTCAGTTCTGTATATTAAGGATACGTTGGAAGCCTGATATATAGTAAGATTCAAGTGTAAAACCTTTTAGAAAATGTTCATAACTTAATGTCATTGTTGCAATAAACTCTAAAAAAATTGCCAAGTGCGAGTAGGACACGTGCACGAAGGGTTCCGTACTATTTTTATCTATAAAAACGGTGAAAAATAAAATGTTTTGATTTGGTGCCACCCTTTAATATGAATGTTATTGAAATGTAATAATTCGTTTTAGTAAATATAAAACTGAATATTTTGTGAATATCAGTTGTTGTTAATAAGATCAAGAAAAAATTGCCAAATAAACACGCTTGGTGTATGGGATTCCTATTAAATATTTTAACTTTATTTATTTGTTAGTGTTTGTTATTATAGCGGCAACATAAAATAAAACATGTGTGAAGAACTTTCTAGCTATCACGGTTCATAAGGATGCTTAGTAATAGGGTCCAGTTTTTACCCTTTGGGTACGGAATCAAAAAAGAAAGATTGGATTTAGGTAATTCAAAGTAAATTGACACCATTTGTGTAATTGCTTCCTGCGCCACCGAGAAGCACACTTGGCATTGGCAGTGTTACCAAATACGTAAGTTGTAATAGTAGGGTAATATTATAGACGTTTTGGTATTTTTTACCCGTTAAACCAGCGTTTTTAGTAAACAAATAAAATGGTAAATATTGAACTGTGCGATAGCTTTAACTAAGACGAAAAATAAAGTTTCAAATTTTCTCAGTGATCAGATAGCCCTCTGCTAGCTATCCTAATGATTTTTGTGACTAGCTTTACGTTAACTCTGTGAGTACGAGACATTCTTTAATATTTTACGGTTATTTTACACTTAACCGGAGTTTTGACATAATAAGGTTGAATTCAAGACAAGAAGATTATTAGTTAATTAAGATTTCCTTATTTCCAACATAGTCAAAACCAAACTTACTGTAAAATTCAATTTTGGGCCCCACCGCGAAATTAGCGTAGTTTTAAGATTTTCTTAAATTATTTTTAATTGTTATAAGTTAATACACAATAATAGTACAAAAGGGCGAGTGAACACGAAAGTAAAAAATATAACCTACCCATTTAAAATTGTTTGGAAGTTCAAGTATGGTTATTTTTTTTATAAATAACTTTTAATCTTCCTATATACGGGGCTTTTTAAACGTAAAACTTAATTTAAAAGTAAGAATTAATGAGATTTATGTCTTTCCTCTTTTTTTTTATCTCCGTAAAGTAATTTGCAAAAGCGATTCAAAGTGACTTAATGCTTTTAAGAAACATATTTCGAAACATAGAGCATTAAACAAAAAGGTGTTAAGTGGTATTATTACGATTATTCATCAAAATTTGAATTTCTATTCAAAAATGTTTATGTTGCCATATAAACAATCCTTTTTATAGGTGTAAACAAATTTTTATAAAATAACATTTATTAGTTTCGCAGCTACACGTTTTGAAAAACCAGCTGATGTCAAAAATCTTTAATCGCGTCTAGCGAAAAATTACAAAAAAGCACTTAACACCTTTCTGCATAACAGTATCCAATAGGGTGTCCCAAGACTACGGTACATGAAGGGAAAGTACCTTAAATATCGTAGATAGGATATTTTGCTGAAAGAAGACTTTATTATATTTTTTAAACTTAGTAATTCTGCATAAGAATTATATTAGGATTATTAACCTTTTATTCAAATCAAATCAAAACCGACATTGGTATTGCTAAAAAAATAGCTTTGTTTTTTTTCGTTTTCCCTTTTTAAAGGTAAAATCTGCGTACTTAGTTTGTTCAACGCCATCTAGCGAATTTGTATGAACTTTTTTTTTTTTCAAAACCGCTTATTAGGTAGGAACCTATAGCATGTTTTGTCGTTTTTAGTGCTTAGAATTGTATGTTCTGTAGACACGACACCAATAGTGCACCTATGCAAAGCTATAATAAAGGTAAGGTAATGCTATTCGTCTTAGTGAAAGAGAACCTCCTTTTTTAATCCTCGACCAAAATAAGTGATCAGTTTGAAGTGTGTATCCGAGAATTCGTAATAGCTTCACAGATCAACCGATTTTGAATTCGTTTTTTGTTCAAAGGTCACTAGCAGTTGGCATTGTATAGATATCTATTGCCTACATTATATCCTACTAATATTATAAATGTTTGTAAAGTTTGTGTGGATGTATGGATGGATGTTTGTTACTCTTTCACGTAAAAACTCCTGGATGGATTTGGATGAAACTTTGCAATAATATAGGTTATACATCAGAATAACACAAAGGGTACTTTTTACCGCGGGAAAACATCTCATTCCCACGGGAAACCGACTTCCACGCGAACGGAGTCGCGGGCGGCCACTAGTTTACACAAATAGGTACAAAATATAAAAACTCTATAACTTCATGTAGATTTTGGGACTCCATATTTATTTTCTTCTAAGTTAAATAGTGCGGTGTCTGGTTGTAACTAGTTCTAGTAACATAGAAATACAACACACTCTAAAATTGAAATATAGAATCGAATAGACGTCCGTCGTCGACATCAGAGGAAAACCGAGCTTTTTCACGTTTTTTTTTCTTGGAATGGAACGGTATTTTTTCTTTGAGGTATTTGTTCTCGTTTCGCAGTGATTTATGCTTTTTCATTGAATTTAGTTAATTCGCGTTAGCAACACTGACACTGCTGTCAACCAGCGTTGCCAGATTGGGGTATTTTACGCTATTCTGGTGAAAATTTGTCGCTGGTGGATTTTGGCGAAAATAAATTGGACAAACGATTTTTTTGGCGATTATGACTATATTATGTCTATATTTGAGGCTGAAAACACAAATTTCAAGTAAAAAATGGGTAATAATTGAAAAAACAATGTCATTTTTAAACTATCGCGTTTTTTATTTATAACTTTTTGATGACTTCGTGTCTTATACGCGGTCATTTTGTATTTAGATACATTAATTATATGTACCTGTATTTCCCGACGTTTCGACCGAGTTATATCGATCGTGGTCGCTGCGTTTGTAAATAGTTTTTACAAACTACCCACGGATGGCAAGCGGTCCATTGTTTAATTTTGCAAACGACACACAACACTCACAGTATCCACGGTTCGGTCTGACGACAATTCTTGACGGTTTAATTTCGCAATCACTGGATTCCAGGATGAAGGCAACTTGTATCTTCAAGGTTGACATTTTTTTTTGTGCTTTTTGATCTCGATGGCTTCACGAACTACTCTTGGATAGTAATTAGAGATGTTAAAGATATCCATATCCGTAACCGAAACTACCGGATATCCGAAATAAAAAAATATCCGTATCCGTAACCTAAACCGAAATAAATGTTTCGGATAATTTCGGATAGTGGCGGAATCTAAAAATCTGAATGAAACACGTTACGACAAGTTGTTTTTGGCTGCGTTCCGTAAACCGCTTTTAGAGCTGTGACCAAAGTGTCGGTTCCCTCTCTGAGCTCAATGTAGCAGTGTTTATGACGTTTTTGTCTCACCCATCATCCTCCTCTATATAAATAAAACCATTTTATTATCAATTTTTTTTGTATTACTTTTGAAATTCCTAGAATCTAATATCCGTAACCGAAACTATCCGAAACTACCGGATAATCCGAAATAATTTCGAAACCGATATAAAAAAATTCAATATCCGTATCCGAAATCGAAACCGAAATTCCATATCCGTAACATCCCTAATAGTAATGCCGGTGGAGAAGATCTTTGGGGTGGCCAACTCAATCCAGTGATTGGATCCAGAATTCAGCAGATCTGCGATGGCTGATTTGTACGTCTGACGATTTTTGACTGCTGCTATGTGCTTCTTAATGTAAGGAAAAACAATCACCAAAACACAATTCTTTACTTTATGACCAAGGAAAGAATATTTTTAAAAAGAAAATATATCTTTTTTAATTCCTTTTTATAGTTTATAGTTGCAACCCTGCTGTCAACTATAATTTAATTGTTTGTTTATTCGTTTTAGGGATGGGCATGCGGCAAAAGAGAATGATCCGAGTTTAAGTTAAAAGCACTGTTGCATTGGGAAAAATTTAGATTGCATTTTGTAACGAACCGCATTTAATGCCCCGATAAAATAAAGAGCCACTTAAGTATCTATTATTAGTGACGTGAATAAAAAAATATTAGTACAATACTCCATTTATTTATAGCTTCTTATTCAAGGTTACTAATGCATATTTCTACTTTTACTAGCCGATAACTATGTTTTCAAGGGATAAAATAGGCTAATTCCACGTGAATGTAGCAATTAGATGTATTAGCTGTCTTACAAAGGTTTAGATGAGAAGTTTAGAAGGTTGATGTTCAAATATTAATAACGATTACTTTAAAAGCTTAGAAAATCACTATAAATATCGATATTTATTTGACAAATCGATGTTTTAAATCGTAATTTATTGTCCTTCTCTAAACTTTTTATCAGAAAAGGTAGCTGTGGCGGGAATTCAAAAAAGTTGTTGAATATTTTTTCCGTCTATAAAATTAAATAATTTAAAGTTAATTGATGAGATTCCAATTAGTTAAAAGCAAATATTTACTTTCCCCATAATGGATGGGAATGAAGGAGGCCCTGAAGAGGGCCCCCGAAATCCGAAAACAAGAAAAAGAACCGTGGAGGTGGTGGAACCTACCTTAACTCCAGACGCTTCAGGAGCATCGGGTGAGGAAAAACCATTCATTAAGCCAAACTATAAAAGACTATACCCTGAACACTCAGGTATTAGTGTATTTAAGGTCTATGTCACACAAGAGAATGAGAGACTAGGAAATAAAAGTCCAGTTTATCTGAATCATATATTTTCATCAGAGATTAAGGGTGTGGTTGCAATTACTAGAATAAACGCATTGAAAATAGCAGTTACATTTAAACAATACAATACAGCTAACAATTTTATCAACAATACCACATTTCTTGAAAAACATAAAATGAGAGCATACATACCAGCAGCTCAAATAGAATGTATAGGGATTATTCGCTTCGTTCCAACAAACATTTCTAATAAGGCCTCTATATAAAGCTATCTTCACTCAATGAAATAGTAGCAGTACGACGATTTACTAAGAAGGTGGGATCACAGCGAGTTCCATTACAAACAGTGTCTGTTACGTTTTTAGCTAATTCATTACCCGAAAATGTACACTATGATCTCTATTCTTATAGAGTATTCGATTATGTGCCTCCTCTCCAACAATGCTTTAAATGTCTTAAGTTTAATCACTCAGCAAAAGTCTGTAACGGTAAACAGAGGTGCAGCTCTTGTGCCGGTGAACACTCGTACAAAATATGTGAGTCTCCAGATGCACTCTGCTGCATCAACTGTGGTGGAGGTCATCTGGCAGTGTCGCGATCGTGTCCTGTCAAAATAAAGAAAATGTTAGAGAAAAAGAATAAAATAACATATGCAGCTGCAACTAACTCAAAATTATATAATGAGAATTTTCCGCCATTGGAGCGTACCTCTGTTTATAAAAAAAAAGATCATCAAGAAACCCCGAGAATTAACAACAAAAGAGAAAGTAATATTGAAAAACCAGAAGTAGTCAAAAAAAATCTCATAACCGAAATTATTGAGAACAGTAATGTATTAAAGGCTCTAGTACAAACCATTGTCCAGTTAGGTAACAAAAATGATGATGTTCCGGTAACATCAGCATTTATCAAGGAAGCATTAATTAAAAATCTGTCAGAATAATGGGTTCAAACTCCAACAATAATAATATACCAACATTAAGAATTGCACAATATAACATTCAAAGCGCCAACAGCAAAAAACAATTATTAATTAAATTTTTAAGTGATGAGAATATAGATATATGCTTACTTAATGAAACCTGGCTCAAAGATAATCAAAACTTTAGAATCCCAAACTATCACATACATGTCAAAAATGCCCAAAATAAACATAATGGAGTAGCAATACTTATTAGATCCCAAATTAAATATAGTCTATTAATTACACCTTTTTATGAAGACATTCAATGCATTGCTATAAGTTTACCAACAGAGTTAGGCAATATAACAATTTTATGTGTATATTGCCCCCCTCCCAGGACAGGAGGATCTTCTAGAATTAATATTTCCAAATTAGACAAAATTATTAAACAATTACCCAAACCAATATTTGTTAGTGGGGACTTCAACGCACATCACATTGCATTTGGTTGTGTATCCACCAAAGGTAGAGGACAGGACATATATAATGTAATAGATAAAAATGATCTGTGCATTCTTAATGATGGTAGGTTTACAACTATTAATTATCCTTCACATAACCCATCTGCTATTGATATTACTTTTGTAAGTGGAAGTATAGCTCCACACTGTGAATGGAGTGTCCATGATGACACTATGGGAAGTTATCACTATCCCACAATCACTAGTATAGCAATAAAAATAGAAAAATATCAAATGAATCCACCTACTGACAGATTTTTATATCATAAAACTGATTGGACAAAGTATAAAAAAACATCTGTTTCTGTTTTTAATAATTTACCTATTGATGAAGAAAATCCATTGGTATCATACCATGCTTTCTGTTGTTGTCTCCAAGAATTAAAAGAAATGGTGGTTCCAAAGTTTGTCAAGAATAATAGTTTTAAGAGTAGGCCACCAGCGCCGTGGTGGAATGCTACATGTGAGGAAGCTGTAGTAGCATCATACAAAGCTCTGAAACAATACAGAAATAATCCATTAATTGAAAATTATTATGAATATAAAAAGGCTGATGCAAAGAAAAAACGAGTTATTTCTGAACAAAAGAAAATTGGTTGGAATAACTTTTGTACCAGTTTTAATAGAACTACCCCTATTAGTAGGATTTGGAACCTTATTAAGAGATTCAAAAATATTAAAACTAATAATAAATCATTTGGAGACGAGTTTATACAACCATTCATAACCAAGCTCTCTGATCAAAGTAATCTAATTAACACTGATCATTTTGTTGACAATTTTCATAGATGCGGAGACCCAAAAGCTAAATTTCTACTAGATCCTTTCTCATGGTCAGAATTTGTCATATCCCTTAAATCTAGAAAGAATACAACTCCTGGTCTCGATGAATTTCCATATATACTAATTCAACACCTTGATGAATCTATTCAGCAATTATTTCTTCAGATATTAAATAGCCTTTGGCAATATAAATTAATCCCAGAGTCATGGAAAACACAGTGTATTATACCAATACTTAAACCAAATAAAGATCCTCTACTAGCAAATTCTTACCGTCCAATTTCACTTGCATCTTGTCTAGGAAAAATTTTTGAAAACATGTTGAAAAATAGACTTGACTATTATATAGAATCCAATAATTTAATCCCGGATGTTCAAAATGGCTTCCGCAGAGGCCGAAGCTGTGCTGATAGTTTTATCTCCCTCATTCATGACCTGAAAAAAGCAAGAAATTCAAAATTAAATTCTGTTTGTGTATTTCTAGATGTACAGGGGGCTTTTGACAGTGTTGACCCTGGTATCTTAGTAAATATCCTAACAAGAATAGGCATTCCAGGAGCAGTGGCTGAATGGTTGTATAAATTCCTTAACAACAGATTATTTTATGTCAAGCATAATAACATTATCCATGGACCTAACATTGCTTCTAAAGGTACAATGCAAGGAGCAACTCTTTCCCCGCTGATTTATAATTTATATACTAGTGAGATTTCCAAGTATGTAAATATTATAGATGTAAAAATTCTCCAGTTTGCTGATGATCTGGTTTTATACACATCTAATAAAAACATGTCCATAGCTATCAATGTCATTAATTCAGCTTTAGAAAGCTTAAAAATGTACTATAACCAATTGAATCTGAAAATTAATGCATTGAAAAGTGAGGTGATGATCATTGGAGATATGTTTTCTATACCTCGTGTCATTTACGACAACCAGACTATACCATTAGTAAATCAACACAAATTCCTAGGTGTTATCATTGATAAAAAACTAAAGTTTGAAGAACATATAAAATATATCTCTTCTAATGCTCTGAAAGCTCTTAATATTTTAAGATGTCTAGCTGGTGTGTCTTGGGGTGCTGACCCAAAAATTTTGACAATATTATATAAATCTCTTGTTAGAAGTCACTTTGATTTTAGTACATTAGCTTATTTAAATAGTCCCTATACACATAGACTAGATATAATTCAAAATAAGACTCTTAGGATAATTTCTGGAGCAATGTGTTCAACTCCCATTCGAGCTATGGAAGTGGAAACCCAAATTATGCCATTAATTTTGAGAAGAATCTTTCTTTCTGAACGATATTGTGTAAAACTCTTGGCTTCTAATAATACTAAACTATTTACACAAGTTGTACCAAACCTTGTTCCACAGCTTCAAATCCCAGAAACATTAATGACAGTAGATGAATTGTTGAGAGGAGCTCCTTTAGAGTTCTGTAGAATATTCCTGAAAATGCATAAAGATTGTAAGTTAATTTATACACAGACACATTGGCCATGTTATTATCATTCATACAATAGCCTAACCCATCAAATTATAATTAAATCTCACTCTATAAATTGTAATACAGACATGCTAACATTTATAAATTCAAATCCACATTATTATATTTTGTACACAGATGGCAGCAAAAGTAATACTCATGTCAGATCAGCTGTTTATGATTCAAAAACTAAATTTGCACAAAGCTTTGTAATTCCGAATATTTGTTCTATATTTACAGCTGAATCTAATGCAGTTTTAGAAGCTATAAATATCATTATGCACAATAAGAATAATTTTAGTCACTACTTAATATGTACAGACTCTTTAAGTCTTATAGAATCCCTAAGAAACATAAAAATTCATTATAAAAATAACTATCTGCTTCATATGATAATGGAACTCGTTTATAGACTGTATGTTAAAGGTATAGAGGTGCATTTTATGTGGATTCCTTCACATAAAGGAATAACAGGAAATCAAATAGCTGATAAAGTTGCCTTTGAAGGCATTAACAATATAGAAATTACTAATTTTAAGATCCCAATAACAGATTTTCATGCCGATATAAATTGTAAATTAACGGAAATTTGGAAAGAAATGTGGAATCAAGATGGAAAAACCAAAGGAAAGTGGTACAGATCAATACAACAAGATTTACCTGTCAGACCGTGGTATTGGAAGATGAAGTATAAATGTCGAGATTTTATATCAACCATTAATAGATTAAGATTTGGCCACTGCAACACACCCGCTCATCTCCATAGATTATCCATAACAGATTCTAGCTTATGCGAATACTGCCATCAAGACATAGGTGACCTTGAGCACATAGTATTTTCCTGCAAGCAGTTTGGAGTTGAAAGATTGATATTGGCAGATCAGCTGTTACCAATACTCAAAGAAGCCCCTCTCTCCCGCCACCACCACCGCCTCACTGATATTCTACGCAACGATAAATGCTTTGAAGCAATATTTATATTTATTAAAAGTACTGTTATGAAAATTTGAATTATCAACCAAACGAAGACAGACATCAAAACATCCAAAACAAGACAACCATTGACAACCATAGAAGATTGAAGACAGTGAAGATGTTCATTCAAAGTTTTGTTAAATTGTTACTCTATTGTTGATATGGCTTAAAGGAACCTAATCCAGGCCAAATAAATAATAAAAAAAAAAAAAAAAAATCAGAAAAGGTACACAAAAAATACAAACGTAAATAAATATTTTACCATACCATATTAACTCATGATAAGTACAAAATTGTTTTTTCCGAACACATTATTGCTCACTATAATGGCGTGGAGAAGTCACGGTACCAACAATACTGATTTGGTCGGACAACTGAGAGGTTTGTAATGTAAAATTTATCCGCGGCACCTTCAGCAACCGTTTTTGTTTATTAAAAACATTATATTTGCAGCAAATGGAATCATAAAGTCGGATGAAGTAGCTAATGCCATGTTATTAGTGGATCGAAAGAATTATTGCAGTTTTGCTCCGTACCATGATTCTCCACAAACTATTGGCTTTGCTGCTACTATCAGTGCTCCTCATATGGTAAAAATATACGTCTATTAATGTGTTCTTTTAAGGGTCATATTTCTTATCTAAATAAATTAACCATTTGAATTTCAATGTACCAATAGAAAAAATGTTATGGTAGGTAAGTATATACATATTTTGGCAAGTTTTCCTAATTGTGTGCCAAGACACACACCAGAGTAGTAAAAGTAAATAGTTGGTTATAGTAAGCAGATTAATAGCCACATAAAAATGTTCTTTGTAATGGTCATTTTTTTCAGCATGCCCATGCCTTAGAGAGATTAAAAGATCACCTTCTTCCTGGTGAAAAGGCTTTAGATGTTGGTTCTGGTTCTGGATATTTGACTTCATGCATGGCACATATGGTTGGAGAGTCTGGCAAAGTAATTGGCATAGAACACATCCAGGAATTGGTTGATCTATCAACTAAAAATGTTAATCATGATAATCCTCAATTACTTAACTCTGGGAGAGTAAAGTTTATTGGTGAGAAAATTAAACTGTTATGTTTTTTAATATATATGAAATAAGTATTCTTAAACATATTATAATTGATAACAATTTACTAAAGTTGGTGATGGTCGTCTTGGATACCCTGAAGAAGCTCCCTACAATGCAATACATGTTGGGGCCGCTGCACCTACTCTTCCTCCTGCAGTAAGTATTTTACTCATTGTAAGTTATATTTTTGAATATTGGTAACTATAAACATTTTTGCTTATAGCTAATAGAACAGTTGAAGCCTGGTGGAAGACTCATTGTTCCAGTTGGGCCTGAAGGTGGCGAACAGCACTTAACACAGGTTTGTAAATTCAATATGATAGACTTTGAATATCACAGGCAGTCAAAGTCTGACAGGCAAGGAAGAAGTGAAGTGAAGTTAGTGTTTGAAAGGGATGTGATCTGAGTTTTTTAGGCATCTGGGCTCCTGGCTAATAATGTATTAATTTGGCAGCAAATTATAAACAAGTGAGTCATGATGCTTAAATTTAATTTTTAAATTATTTGGTTCTAGGTAGGTAGAACAATAATTAACAGGGTTGTGAACCAGTATTTAGTTCAAACTACCTATATGGAAAAACAAAGACACCAATTTATAAATTATTCATCTGATTATTTTTCTTGCCTGCAAAAATCAAAATGTAGAAAATGTGATAGCAATACTTTTTCTATACCTATTCTTCAAATGTTTTGTAGGTTTAATTTGCTCTTTATTTCATTTATTTAAGTATAAGAAAGCTATTTGTAATGAGTGTGATTTGGCTTAGGTTAATTACCTTATTATGAAGTCTACAACCTCAGTTTTTGTTAATGTAAATGTTATTTCAGGTTGATAAAGACGAAAGTGGAAAGACAACAACAAAAAAATTAATGAGTGTGATCTATGTGCCTCTTACTGACAAAAATCACCAAATTCGTAAGTGACTTTTATTAGGTATACATAGGTTTTTTTGCAATAGATAACTTGAACTAGAAATGTAACCTACTTCATTAGTTCAAGATAGCATAGCTACTTTATTCAATTAACCATATTATTTAGACATTATGCTTTGTGTGAACTTCAAGAATAAATATGGTATAATACCTATAGGTAGTTTGTATGTATTGACATATATAATTTCAAAAAATAAAAAAACTTTATAGGTAAGTTATGTTAACTTCATAAATTACATAGTTTGAATCAATTTTTATTTACTATTTCATGTAATGTAGATATATAATTAATTATGTAAATAAGATAGATATCTAGAAAAGATTGCATTAAATATGATCCTTTTTTTTTCTTAACTATTCAAAAACAATTGGCTGATCAATAATCACTACATAAAATAAACAAAGTCGCTTTCTCTGTATGATTAAATCTTTAAAACTATGCAACGGATTTTGATGCGTCTGAATTTAACGCGTGCGAAGCCACGCGGGTAAAAGCTAGTTATTACAATAAAATTATAAGTCCTTTAGTGGTTACTTGCACGTGTATTTGTTATTTTTGATTACTTACACATTTAATTAAGTTACTTAATAATAATTGGAATATAAAATACTCATATGATGTTAAATCTCATACTAATACTGCCAATTTTTTTGAATAATATTAATCTTCCACTTGTAATGAAATAGACAAAATATATACTTAAGCATTGTTTAAGTTGTCTTTACCATCTAAGTATGTATTTTATGTCTACAATATATTTTATGCTGATTATTTATTATAGTTAAACCCTAAAGAATGTATAAAATACAAAAATAAATCGGAATATGAAAAAAAAACTTTTTTAATACAACTGCTCAAAAAGTGGCGTATTGCAGGGACGTATAGCGTTCGGGATGTGGGCTATTACACACGTGTGCTTTTTTTTTACCTTTCCCGCACTTGCGTTCTCTTTCCCAACTGTCAAAATAATGTCTATTAAAAAGAAAAATTAACCAACCATGAAGTTTTTACTATAAAAAAAAAAAGTTTTTATGATTCATGTTAATACTTACGTAGCGTAGGTAAATTTCTAAAATAGCTACTAGTTTGTTTCGATATCAGATTTAATGATTTGATTGAAGTAGTGTGGTTGGTTTCATTTCATTTTATCTCATTAAATTTCATTTTCATTTCATATCAATAAAAAAAATCTACTGAAGACTTGGCTGTATGGGCATAGTAACCTTTGCCTACCAAATGGGTGAAGAAAAAATGGTGTTATTTTCAAAATGAGTTATTTCGACATTTACGATCCTAATTTTATATTTTATTAAATTGCTTTATTTTTTCGCAACTGTATTAAAAATAGTCGTTCAGTACACGTGCGGAACCGTCATTGCAACTCGTCCCGCCTGTCACCCTCGCCTTCGGCTGTGCCTCGGCTCGGGTAGACATTTGTCGGGACTCGTTGTAATGACAGCCTTTCCACACTTGTATTGAAATATACTATTTTATTAAACATGTAAGGACACACTAGTTTATTACACGGCAAATGAAATGCCAAAAATTAATATTATAGTTTAAACTCATTTTAATGGGTTTTACGCGTTAAAATGAGTTTAATTTCAAGTAATAATGATGGCGTAAATCTAAGAAGTTACATTATAGTTTAATATTTCCCTACTGACTTGTTTTAGGTGCTGGGTGTTGATAGTAGCGATATAACATGAAGTAAAATAAAAACATCTTTATCTTATAATAATAAATTATATTATTAACAATTATGTATGTATGAACCTTGCAATAAAAAATACCCAACATTTTCATCTTTTATTCTTGAATTTCCCAGTAAATTTCCGCTTTCCCTTTTCATCTTTTGAATCTGTTGGTTGCACTTTAATGTGTAGAATTGAGTACAGCATCTCAGCTTCTATTTTGTTCCCGACTACGTCTATCAGTTGCTCCTTTAAATAAAAAAAGTATTGAAATGTACGAACAAATATATCTATAATTTTACTGCTTAGTAGTTGTAGTGTAAAGCGATACTCGTATTTCATGCGGTACTTTTTCCTTCTGTGTTATTCTCATAGGGGAGTCCACGATGTTAAATCTGCATTAACTCAAGCGTCATTCATCAATTCAATTCATTCATTATGTTAACCTACAAAATCCAATGTTTAGTTAAACCACATAAAAACGATTTAAATAAGACTTCCCAAAGCCAGTATATAGATACCAAACGTAAAATAAAAGAGAGATGACATACCTGAATAAAAGTAATAAGATGGTCCATAGACGCGCCCACGGAACAGAGAAGTAGATGGAAATGCTATACGACCAACTTACTAGCGGAACCGCTGTCGCCAAAACTCACACATGGAACTGATAATAAACATAGTCACTACATGTAAACAATTGTTTTTATTGGTCGCATATCCTTAGTGCCAGAATGACCTTATTTATTATAGAGTTTACTTTACTAAAACCCATAATGTATTTACAACCTTACGCAACTTACTTCACGTTCGCGTTGACATACAAAAAATTTAACTAATTAACAATAGGTGGCGTTCCTACATTTAACAATGTAAGTTGAACTTTATTCCTTGGCAAATAAAGTTCATGTTTACAATTGTTATGTTTTATGTTTCAGCATCTCCACAATAGATGGAAGCAGTGTTACATTAGAATTAGAATAAATATGAATTGAACTTTACTGCTTTGAAAATAAAGTCGATATTAGATAAAGAAAACGCAATACGATCACAGCAAAACAACCGAACACGACAATTAGACAGATACGACTGAGGTATGGGTTTGCGATCCTCCGCTTACTAGTGGCGCGCGTGCCCCGCCTACTTCACACTTCCATCTACTTCTCTGTTCCGTGGACACGCCCTTGTTCATGATGCGAGCGATGTTCTTGGACGTGGCGCCGGGCAATTTCGGCACAAAGTCGTGTATAACCACATTGTATCGCTTAGATATAACATACCTGAGTAAGAGTAATAAGATGGTCCATAGACCCGCCCTTGTTCATGATGCGAGCGATGTTCTTGGACGTGGCACCGGGCAATTTCTGCACAAAGTCGTGTATAACCACGTTGTATCGCTCGAAGTGCATGTCGTCCGCCGGGTTCTCCCCGCTGAGGGCGATGGCCGCCTCGACGCTAGGGTTCTTGCGACCGGACTAAAATATAAATGAAATAGAAAAAAAAACATAAGTGGGTGAATATTGTATTGATGTAATACGCATAGTGGAGTGGACTGAAAAAAATTGAGGAACAAAATACTCAAACAATATCAAATTTAACAAAAAAAAAACCGGCCAAGTGCGAGTCGGACTCGCGCACCGAGGGTTCCGTACAAACCTGCAAAAACTACTTAAAATTTTAAGCTTTACGGAATTTTTCTGTTACCTGTGCTGTAAGCTATTGCTTCTTACCAAATTTCGAGATTATATGTCAACGGGAAGTGGTCTTTAGGTTTTAATTCCCGTGCGTGTAGTTGCGAGTTTCAAAATATGCGGTATCAATGGTTGTAGTTTTTTTTTTTTTTCACGGGTTAAAGGCAATTAGATCTAAGTATTTGATATGATTTTCAACTTGATAGCTCTACGCGTTCATGACGAAAAAAGTAATAAGTTTATATTTATTAAAAAATATATATTTTGTAATGTAACTAAAAATTTAAGGTTTTCGGAATTTTTCCTTTATGTGTGCTATAAAACGTTGCTTCATGCCAAATTTCAAGATTCTAGGTCGACTGGAAGTACCCTTTAGGTTTTGATTCCCTTGCGAGTACTTGCGAGTTTCAAAATATGCAGCTTAAATTGCTGTTTCTTTTGATTGCGTTGACATAGAAGTTTGATTTTGTTACAGCTTAAAGGTATTATAGACCTGAGTATTTGGTATGAATTTCAATTTAATACCTCTACGCGTTTATGAGGAAATGGGTAGTAAGGTTAAAATTATTAAAAAAAATATATTATGTGATGTAACTAAAAATTTATGGTTTTCGTAATTTTTCCTTTATCTATGCTATAAGACGTTGCTTCGTACCAAATTTCAAGATTCTGAGTTCACGGGAAGCACCCTATAGGTTTTGATTCCCTTGCAAGTGTCGAAAATTTGCGGCATAAACGGCTGTATCTTTTGATTGTGTTGGCTTAGAAGTTTGATTTTTTCACAGCTTCAAGGGACAGTAGACCTGAGTAATTGATATAAATTTCAGCTTCATACCTCCACGCGTTCCTGAGAAAAAGGGTCTTGACAGACGGACGGACGGACGGACAACAAAGTGATCCTATAAGGGTTCCGTTTTTTTTCCTTTTGAGGTACGGAACCCTAAAAACAATAATCGAACTTATGACCTTACACTTACGGGCCTGTATACGTATAGATTCGTTATGTTTACCATAGATGGAACAATTATAAATTAATAATGCTTACTTTTAATTCGTAAAACAGTTCGGCTGTAGCATAAGGACTTGGGGACCACACCAGTTTCAATCTTGGGAAGTGTATAGTCAAGAGCTGCAGCTTTTGTTGTATGTCGGCACCAGACATGTCACTAGACACCACGAAATGTCCCTGAGAAAGTTTTATACGTTATTAACTGGTACAAAAACAATAGAAAGCAAATAGAAATATATATTATTTGTGGGATATAATAAAATTAATTAATAATTTGGAGTTTTAAATGTTTGATACACTCATTGGACCTATAGGTACATAGGCAGAATTACCATTTGTATAAGAAAACATGATTTTTAATGGAATTGTCTGTTCTCGAATTGAGCTTCAGTAAGAAGTATACAATTTTAAAATAACGAAAATTACCTGCAGATTGAAAGGTTTATTTTGATCGAACTCAATCAGCAGCATAGGCCGAGTGTAGTTTCTGCACATCTGCGTGCACTGAGTGTAAAGTCGACCAGACTTTAGAGAACCAATTAGATCTGATATCGACTTTCGTTCCACGCAAATTTCCGGCGTTAAAATGTAGTCGCCTATCTAAAATACAAGAATATAATACCTAGTGTGTCTTTTGATGTGCGTAGAAGCTTTATCAGACACCATACCAAGTAATAAAAACCGGCCTAGTGCCAGTCGGACTCCGTACTAGCTTTTTCTACCTGTTTATTAAGATCGAGTAAAAATTGCTTAAAAATTACGTTTGTTGTATGGGAAAATTTAATATTTTTAATATTTACTTTATTTTTATTTTATTATTTATTTTGAAAGGTAATATACAAGTATTCTGTGAAAAGAGGCGTCTACCTGTTACCATTTTTAATATTGAGCAAAAAAATACGAAAAATACAAAAATAGAGATACAGCCTGGAGACAGACAAACAGAGGAGGCTTAGTAATAGGGTCAAACCCTAAAAACGGAAAAGTAGGAAACATCCATTCCAGTAACCTTGTTAATAGATGTTAGACGTGCCTGAGTATAGAAAGAAAACACATACTTACAGTTATCACAACTGGCTCAATATTGATCCCTTTCTTGTGCAGAAGAGAGGGAAGATCTGACCTGAACTCTCGCATGTCTACAATTACCATTGGTTTTTCTTTAACCGCATCTTGACCTCCTATATAACAGAGATGCTTAATTTCGATGCATAACGTTTACCTATATGTTAAACAGTTTCGAATCTGCGTCTAATCAGATCTATTGCTACCTATTTTATTTGTTGTACCGATTTTGAAAACCCTATAGCAAACTAAAAATATTGCTATCTATTTCTTATACTTAGAGTATCGAGAAAAGGACATGTAGGTACTTGGTATTACATTATTACGCGCCGTGTCGTAATAGTATATTTCAATACAAGTGTGAAAAGGCTGTCATTACAACAAGTTCCGACAAATGTCTACCCGAGCCGAGGCACAGCCGAAGGCGAGGGTTGACAGGCGGGACGAGTTGCAATGACGGTTCCGCACGTGTACTGAAAGAATATTTTTAATACAGTTGCGAAAAAATAAAGCAATTTAATAAAATATAAAATTAGGATCGTAAATGTCGAAATAACTCATTTCGTGCAACAAACAACTAAACTCGCAAAGATAATTTCTGGAAAGTGGCGCCATTTTTTCTTTACCCATTTGGTAGGCAAAGGTAACTATGCCTACACAGCCAAGTCTTCAGTAGAATTTTTTTATTGATATGAAATGAAAATGAAATAAAATGAGATAAAATGAAATGAAACCAACCACACTAATTCAATCAAATCATTAAATCTGATATCGAAACAAACTAGTAGCTTAACAAACTAGGTACCTACGCTACGTAAGTATTAACATGAATCATAAAAACTTCTTTCAACTTAATGGTTGGTTAATTTTTCTTTTTAATAGACATTATTTTGACAGTTGGGAAAGAGAACGCACGAGTTCGGGAAAGGTAAAAAAAAGCACGAGTGTGCAATAGCCCACATCCCGAACGCTATACGTCCCTGCAATACGCCACTTTTTGAGCAACTGTATTAAAATAGTATATTTCAATACAAGTGTGGAAAGGCTGTCATTACAACGAGTTCCGACCAATGTCTACCCGAGCCGAGGCACAGCCGAAGGCGAGGGTTGACAGGCGGGACGAGTTGCAATGACGGTTCCGCACATGTAATGAACGACTATTTTTAATACAGTTGCGAAAAAATAAAGCAATTCAATAAAATATAAAATTAGGGTCGTAAATGTCGAAATAACTCATTTTGAAAATGGCGCTATTTTTTCTTCACCCATTTGGTAGGCAAAGGTTACTATGCCCATACAGCCAAGTCTTCAGTAGAATTTTTTTATTGATATGAAAGGATAATGGGCAAAAATGTATGAACGGTGGGCCCACTTCCAATAAACACGTGTTATATATAAAATTTAAGGTCTGTTTACAAGCAACCATTATCAAAAAGGCGCATGGCAGAATTCGCTGTGTGGTTGGAGTTATTTGATATAAAAAAATATATTATTTTTAGCTTAGAAATAGAAGTTTTTGATTTAGTAAACCATTTTTTTGCGAATTTGTCAACCAATTATTACAGAATCATCTCATATTGCAGTATTATTTTGTATACGTTTAATGAAAAATAAAAAAAACCTATTTATATGAGAACAAGTAAGTATAAGTGCTTGGCTAGCCTAGTGGCAACAGGTTCGGTCTACTATACCGAAGGTTCCGGGTTCGATCCCCACTAGGGTGTACCACTAATTTGGTCTTTTTCAAATTATGTACATGTTTATCACGCACTAACGGTGAGGGAAAAACATCGTGAGGAAACCCACATGATTGGATGATAATCCATCATGTGATCCACCAACCCGCACCGAGCCAGCGTGGTGGATTACGGCTCAAACCCTCTCGCTATCCGAGAAGGAGGCCTGTGCTCAATTATGGGACATATATAGGCTATTTATTATATGAGAACAAAATACTAATAATTGCATTAGGCACTTGCAGATAATCCCAACCTGTTCAATTCTCGTACAGTAATGTTCTGTTATTATGATGTTTTCATGTGATTTATAAGATTCTTTAAATAGGTAAAATAAAGTAAACAACTTTTCATTTAACTAACTTAAAGATACATACATACAACAATGCTTGGGAATATAGTTTAGATCCCATAAAAATATAGCTAGTTTTAGCGTCAAAACACTCTTTAAATATAATGTATGTTGTTTTATGTATGCAGCAATTTCTGGTCGCGCTCTTGGGAGATTATCTGACAAATCGTAATGCTGATATGTTCCGCGATATAGATTTTCCGTAGCTGAGCAAGGTGCATTTAAAAGCACATAGGTACACATATATATTTAACATAAATAAACTTAATAAGTAGTATTTTTTAGATTTTTATTTTGTCTCATAACTCAAAACGCACAGTTGTTACAACAAAGCTGTCATAGCAATAGTTGTTCCTATTGAAGAGACCTATTCAACGACATATATCTTATTGCTATTGGAGGGTGGGCCCAATTTGCCCATTGTCCTTTAATGAGATAAAATGAAATGAAACCAACCACACTAATTCAATCAAATCATTAAATCTGATATCGAAACAAACTAGTAGCTTTTTTTAGAAATATACCTACGCTACGTAACTATTAACATGGATCATAAAAACTTCTTTGTTTTTTTTTAGTAAAAACTTCATGGTTGGTTAATTTTTCTTTTTAATAGATATTATTTTGACAGTTGGGAAAGAGAACGCACGAGTGCGGGAAAGGTAAAAAAAAAGCACGCGTGTGTAATAGCCCACATCCCGAACGCTATACGTCCCTGCAATACGCCACTTTTTGAGCAACTGTATTAAAAAGTACTTAAAATCTTAGGTTGGCCGTACAAAAATGCCTTACACTATTGCTGAATAAGTAATAGCAAAGTTTATAGTTTAGTTATGATAGTTCTATTTCCGAATCAGTATTAACAAGTACTTACCAGCTTTCCTTGTATCTACTGGATCTGCTTCTTCTTCAACATTCAAATTAAAATATTCATCTGTTTTTCCATCTTGATACGTCGGAACCACCATTGTCTGCAATAAGGTTATATTAAAGTTAGATTTAACATTGTGATCAACTCTGTCATCAAGTTATCTTATTTAAAACGTACACTTTTGGTTTGTATAAGCAATTCGAATGCCTGCTTTTCTCTTTTTAACGATGTTAAATATGCTTGTTCTTCAACAGTTTTGTCGTGAATTATGAAATATATTTTACTACTTTCTTCCTCCGCCTTTTTCCTACATTCAAACAACTCTATCTGCCTTACAGCTGATACATCACTATGGTATAAAATTATGTATTCGGGCCTGAGAGTTTCTAGGGTGTTCTCCAAAGAATAGAAGTTGCCATTTTCCTTGAATGTTTGAATGCATATTATTGGCTTTTCTACTTCTATTTGCGTAATATCTAAGTTATCCATCTGAAAAAAAAATAAAAAAAATAAATAAAAGAAGATGGAAAATCTCTTTCTTATTTAGTAAATTTATTTATATACCTGAGATAAAGGCTCAAACATGCTGTCGTTATTATCTTTTTTAACTTTCTTTTCTGTTGCTAACTGGGTTAGAGTCAGTACATAGTTGGATTTATTTAGTTCATCTAAATTTTCATCATCCTCATTCTCCAATTCACTTTTTTTTTCACTGTCTCCCACAGTTCTATTGCTTAATTTTTTAGAGTCTTCTTGAATAGGGACGCAATCTTTATAATTTTGGAAATTAGTGGAAATGGAGTTTATTTGTACTTCTCTCCTAAATGCAGTATAGAATAAATACTTATGTGCTCCCATGGTAAGATAATTATTGATTTGGCTACATGTGCGATTGTCTTGACAGAGTATCAATATTTTTGTGTTTTTCAAGTTGCCATTATGTTTCTTTCTGACCTCATCTGGTATTTCTTCAAGTAGCAGGTCACTTAAAAATTTCCATTTTGGACAAGCTTCCGGATCAAATTCTAAAAATATATACAAAGCATTATGATAATAATCTAAATAGGCAACTCTGTTTAACTATTTTAGTTGTTTTATTTAAATTTATAATAATCACATGTTCGGAAAGTTGAATTTGTGACTGTAGAGGGTGCAACAATACCATTTTTTGAATTGAAAACTCTGCCTCTAGCAAGTCTAAAGAGTTGTTCAGCAGAATCCAGCAAAATCCATCCAGAGTTTACTTTGGCATACTCAGGCTTTCGATACTGACTTACAAGTGAGTAAAACGAAACAGAGTCATCATGTATAAGGTTTCTGGGAACAAAATATAAATTGAAAATAATCTGTTAAAATATTTTATTTTAAGTAGTAAAACTTGGAAGTTACACTCTCTATTTAAAATAAATGGTGTCTAGTGGCTTACGGATCTTGGACTATATTCATAAAAGCACTTTTAGGCATTTAAACATTACCTAAAATATGTTTGATGATTGGCTAATAGAGGCGAGTGAGTATATGAAAACATGTGTGTTAAATTATCTTTGTTTTAATTAGCACCTCTGGGTGGCAAATATGGGTGGAAACTTAATACTAGGTAAACAACACATAATTTGGATCATCTTAACTGATCAAAATTTTAGAAAACTTACATTATCATACTTCTTAAGACTTTTAGATCCTGTACATATTCTTTTGTTCTGTTGCTTAGCTGGTGCCATACACAGTCTAATTGAGACTGCAGTATTTTGTGAAACTTTTTGGTTAGACAGTTCTCTGTTGTAATTTCCTTAAAAATATTTTCAAGAATGATTATTCAGTAATGACAAAAAAAAAATTAACTGCAAATAAATATGAATATTCTACATTTCATATGGTTATGTATTGAAGAAAACACAAGAGACCTTGCAAATTAACCCTAATGTGTCATAAATATTTAGTCCCAAGCAATATTTTACTTATAAAGAAATAAACCAGATGATGAAATATATACTAAATTAGCCTTTTACTGAATACCTGCATATCTAGAGTTCTATTGATACTTTTAAGCTGTTTGACAGTATAGTTCATAATGTCCAGTAGACAAACTTGAATAAGATCCATATTTGTGGTAAGTGGAACATGCAGTTCAATCACTGAGGTTTGTCTACTTTTTAAGCTTTTTATAATGGTGCCATGGAATCTAGAACATAACAAACGAATTAATATGCAGTATTGCAGAAATAATATATAATAAAACCCAAGTATTTAATATTAAAAAAAATACCTTGGCCATAGAAAAAGTTCTTTCACAAACAAGGCCCTCATTACTTTTTCTACCTGATGGTAACCAAATGTAAATGATATTGGAGAGTTGGAAAAACCTTTTATAAAACCGGTCTGGAAACAAAAACATTAGTATGACGTAAAGATGTGTAATAATAGATTAATATTAAGTATGTTTAAATACAGTGATACCTTATTTTGCTGCCTGTAAAGTCTTAGGGCAAAAGCCTCTTGACAAGATTCTAGAATAGTGTGGGCTCTTAGCACAATGATTCCAGTCAAATGAGCAGTAGGAATTCGTTTTTTTAGTAAATCTACAACAAGAACGCGTGCAGAAACAATTCTTACACCCCCTTCCAAATATGCTTTTTCTCTAAATATAAAATAAGAACAAGTTAGTTTACCCTGTGCTTTCATGATATTTATTCCTTTTAAAATTTTTAATGAGAGTATTTTAACATAATCAAAAGTTTTAGGCTAACCTTTCCATTCCCTGATTTGGTAATGGTAATAACTGAAATTTCTCTGTAAACATTTTCTCCTCAAAGTCGCTGCCATTTAAGACAAGAACAAGAGAACTTGGATCATTATATATCCATAATAAATTGCTTAGAATTGTATTATAGCTGATACCTCTGTAAAGTTTCAACATAATTAAAAGTGTGATTTCAATTTAGGTAGGTATTCTTAGATTTGTATAGCTTACTTAGCTATTATAAGTAGAGCATCATTTTCAAACACATCTTTAAATATTTGCTTTTCAAACATTAACATTGGGTATTTAATATCAATAGTTGTTGCTTCTTTCTCGTGTAATTCATTCTGCTCATCCATTCTTGATTCAGAGTATTATCTAATTTAATTTGATTAAAATTTTGTAACTATATACGTATGAAACGAATTTAAATCAAACTTTTAAACCCAATAAATAAGCTAAGTTTTTGTAATTCGATGGTTAAAATATTTTTTATTATTGATAATCAACAGTTTGTTTATCAACAAAGTTCAAAAAATTAATACTGACTGTGGCTGTGGTCCATAAATAGCTGTTAGCGCCCGTGTGCGCTATTTGCGCCCAATCAGTGTTACTAGACATTTGTTTCATGCTTTTAATACAGGCTGCTTATTAGATGTGTAAACGAACGACTACATTAAATATTCAGATCAATTGAATTCTGATTTGAGCCTAGTTGGAAATTAAATAGGTTTGTTTTTAAAAGTCATTGGAACATCTCGAGGTACTTAACGCTATAAATTGCACAAAACAACAGTTTGTTCAGAAATTTTTAACTAAAGTGTCAACAATTAAAATAAAATATTTTTATAACTACTAGATATTTAGAACTAGTTTTATTTACGACTAGTGGCAGCCCGCGACTCCGTTCGCGTGGAAGTCGGTTTCCCGTGGGAATAAGATGTTTTCCCGCGGTAAAAAATACCCTATGTCTTATTCTGATGTATAACCTATATTACTGCAAAGTTTCATCCAAATCCGTCCAGTAGTTTTTACGTGAAAAAGTAACAAACATCCATACTAGTGACATCCACTAGTAATATATAATAATACTAGTGGACGCCCGCGACTCCGTTCGCGTGGAAGTCGGTTTCCCGTGGGAATGAGAAGTTTTCCCACGGTAAAAAGTACCCTATGTCCTTTCCCAAGATCAGTTCTTTCTTCACACCAAATTTCATCAAAATCGGATCAGTGGTTTAGGCGTGAAAGCGTAACAGACAGATAGACAGACAGACAGACAGAGTTACTTTCGCATTTATAATATTAGTAGGGATAATTACGTACCTGCCTATTTTAATAAAATACTGTGTTTAATTAATGCTCTATTTTAATAAAAAAATAATTTAAATAATCGTAATGCTGTTGCTTTAAAAAATTATCGACGATAGGTAAGAAGAATAGTTACACAAGTTAGAAAGAGACACACCGAGATTAATCACCTCTCACTCGGTGCGTGTTTAGATACACCCACGTAAGCTTTCCAGTTGTACGTACCTAGTACATATTACTTCCATGCCGCACCCACAACTCACAACCCCGGCAAGCAGTCCCGCCTGATGCACCGCTTTTTTCACCGGCTTCTTGACAGTGGATCTGCTACTCCATGCGCCAGGACAATCCGCTTTTTGCATTTGCGGTTTCGCTTTTCCAGAATCTGCTAAGGCAATAGCTGCAGTTAAATTTTTGTTCACTTTTTATCGCAGATTCAAAAATATACTTTTGTCTTGATAGTACATTGGAATATGGATTTTTTAAAAACGAAAAACTGTGTTATTAGGGCGTTTTTCAAAAAACTTGACCCGTTACCGAACTGGAATGTTACTAACTGGAATAAATTTGCCTACATTTAACGTTACTAACCGGACGTTACGATACTACTTTTTATGACTTCACATCAAAATAATTCATATATATACACTAAAACTTATGATTTTATTATTCTTCAGTTATTTTTAGATACTTAATGCAAAACTGAAAATAATTTTAGAGTTAAAACAATAATATTTTCCTTTTCAAAATCAACTTCATAATCAGGACATACTTTTGTCAACACACTGCTCTGAACACTAAGTAACGGTAAATAACCGACAAATAGAGGCCCGAGAAAAAAACTGCCAACGATTTTAAACTGTCAAAAGCTAGGGCTGCCTCTTCAAAAACATCAGAATACTTATTTTTATTTAGAAATAGAAGAAAATCGTCGTTACTAACTGGGAATTCCGGTACAGCCAAAAGTCGTGGACAAAATAAAATTTGATTTATTTAATTATATTGATATAAGAACCGATTAAAAAACATTAAAAAACGTTATTTCCAATTGTTTTACCACACAAACCAAGTGATTTTAGTATGAGTATTTGAGAATATTTAGGAATAATGACACTCAAAGGTAGGAAGGTATGCGTGGGACATCGTTAAATTGTGGTACATGTAGTTACATTTTTATTTATTTTTTTAAGTTAAGAATTTATTTTTAATTATTATTCTGATTTAGTTTATTAGTGTTGAAATTTGCTATCGATTGCTATATTAAATATGATATGTTCACTTATTATTATCAAATAACATAGTTTTTAAGTCAGTGGACATGACCTTTTCGCTCTGGTCAAGTAATTTGAAAAATGCCCATTAACTTGTGGTATACAATAGGCATGATGACTGTGAATAAAATACACAAAAATTATGCTACCGTCTAATGAAACGTAAATATAATATTAAAAAATAACAAGGTATTATTATAATTAAAGCGAGATTAATTAATATTTTTAAAAAATAAATCTACAAAATACTACAGTCCGCCATGATATTCTGAACGCCAATCAGAGCGAATGACGTCACGTTAGAGCATGGTTCCCAACTTAGGGGTTTTCCCCCCAAATTTAGGGGGTAAATTAGTGGGATGGGATTTTTTTAAATTTTGTTTTTATTCTGAATATTAACAATTTGGTTATTTCTTATTGCTTTTTTAAAAATAGTCAGAAAAATAATTTATTTTTACTAAAATAATCGGTTATAGATATTATACGACCGTGCAGATTCCTTCTAAATCTTGAAAAAAAGAAGTTGGTAGATCTACCTACTTTTCGAATTGAGTTTGGTCGGAAACTACCAACTTTTAGAGTCGTACGAAAGGATTTATAAAAATTCGAGTTGGTAACACTGCTCTAACGTGACGTCAAAATCGACGCCATGACACTTTGGAGCGTTTTGGTGGGAATTTTAAACATAAAATGTTATTTTAATTTTTGTATATAAATCATGCTTTTTTTTCCGAAATATGATATTTTTTACAATAAATATATATTTCTGAATATTATACAACACTTTTTCAAAATCTGTCATCATGCCTATTATTGCCAATCAAAAGTTTAGGTTAGAGAATTAGGATGTTTTCTTTCGAATTATATTAATTTTCTAAAGTCATCAAAATATAAAATTTTTTACTCTAAAATGTATTAAGCTTTGTGTATTTAGCCAAATATTATCAATCACTACATAGGTATGTAGTATAAAACAAAGTCGCTTTCTCTGTCCCTATGTATGCTAGAAAATGACTAGGTACGCAACGGATTTAGCGGTACTTATTTTGTCCTTCAATGTATAATCAATGAAATAAACAAATGAATAGATTGTCGAAGAACAGTTTTCTATCTGGCAACACTGCCGCACCGGCACGCATCGCTATCGCTCGTCGCCATATTGGATTGATTGAATAAATTGAAAGGAAAGGCCAGGCAAGCAAGGTGGGTAGGGGTACGCAACGCAAGCAGTAAATTTTGTGAAATTGTGTGGATTTATTAGTAAATATCTGTTATAAGTTTTTTCAAATACAAACGCTTGTTTGAGCTTGTGTCTTTCTTTTAGTCAAGTCGCATTTCAAAGTGTCAGTGGACAGTGGGCTGCTGCGGTGTTATTTTTCATTGCATTACTCTTATTTTAGTCTGCAAGTTTACGGGATGAATCAATTCGGCAATAGAGGTTTTGGAGGTCCGCCGCAGCCGCAGCGGCAAGGTGGACGTCGGGGAATGAATCGAGGAGGATTTCGTGGTAATTCACGGTTTGAGCACAACAGACCCCCGCATTATAATCAGGGTCAACGCCCTAATAACGACGTAAGTTCATTTCATTTAATCTTTTATGAATAGAACGAAATTTTATTTATAAAATAATGTAAGTAGTTTGTTATGCGTACTTCAACTACAATGATCCTTCGGAATCGTAGATTTCAAGACACTCATTTAGGTCGCCATTTTGTTTGCAATACGTACACTGAAGGCACGGCGTCCTGCACTTTTAGAATTCCGTACTCTGTTTCTTCATTATAAAATTATTGTAGTCCATTTTTTTAATTGCAACAAAACAAACGCGAACCGAGGTGGGCACTAATTATGATACTTATTAAGAAAAATAATAAATTGTTTGCTTGACAACGTACACGAAGAGCAGTTTGTAACGGGATTTTTGGAAACAATCTTGAATGACTTTTGTCGCGAGGCTGGTCCGAATACTTGGTTATTTATATTTTAATACCAATTTTTGTAGCTCAACAAACCGCAACAAAACAATGTTCAACCACAGCAACAACAGAAGCCACAACAGCCACAGCAGCCAACAACTCCGCAGCCAAAGCCAGCCCAACCCCAACAGCAGCCTAAGGCATCTCCTGTGCAACCACCAAAGACACAGCAAAGCCCAGTCACACCCCAGGCTCAGCAAAAGAAAGACATTCCACCTGTCCAACAAGCTCAACAAAATGTACAGAAGCCATCCCAGGACAATGTAGACAAGGCTACTCCTGACAAACCTTCACAGGGAAATCCCCCAAATCAACAGCAACATCAGCAACAGCAGCAACAGCAACAGCAGCAAAGGGTAAGTTAATATGAATGTAACAATAATTAAAGTTTCACTGTCTTATTATAGGTGCATTAACTTAATTTCTAACTTCAGATTATCAATGGTAATGCTGGTGGAGGTAACAGACAAGGTGGATGGCAGAGTGGACGTCAAGGTCCTGGGCAAGTTCAGGGACAGGGACAAGGCCAGGGCCATGGTCAAGGCCATGGTCAAGGCCAAGGATTCAAAGGGCCTAAATTTGTTGCTCCAAATGCTTCAGGACCTCAAGGGCAAGCTAGGAACCAACAACGTGGACCTAGGGGGCCTGGTGGTCCAGATGGTGGCAAACCTCCAATGAGAGAGGTCAGTAAATTTATTAACATCATAACTTTATAAAATAAGTTAATAATATAGTTTGCACCTTATATCTTATATTTATAAATACTGTAAAGCTAATGTTTGGTTATCTTTATTTTAGGACATGATGCTTGCAAATAAACTTAAGGATCTTCAAGGGCCTATTCTTGATGTTCCACCAATTGATCAATCAGAAGTCAAATTTAATGGGAGAAGTCGACTTTATATTGGAAACCTTACAAATGATGTCTCTGAAGAAGAGATTTTGGGCATGTTTAAACCCTTTGGTGAAACCGCTGAGTTGTTTCTTAATAAAGAGAAAAACTTTGGATTTATAAAACTGGTAAGAATCAAATAAGCATTCTGAATTATTTTTGTTTTCATGTTTAACTAGATAATGTTTTGCAGGACTATAGGGCTAATGCAGAAAGAGCGAAGCATGAGTTGGATGGTAAAATGAGAAATGGCAAAACTTTAAGAGTGAGATTTGCTCCACATAACAGTGCAGTTCATGTCAAAAACCTACCACCATTTGTTTCTAATGAATTACTGTACAGGGCTTTTGAGATATTTGGGAAGATAGAGAGGGCATATGTCAGAGTAGATGAAAGAGGAAAACCTTTAGGTGATGCTGTAGTTGAATTTGCTCGCAAGCCAAGTGCTATGGCTGCTATAAGAAATTGCAATGAAAAGTGTTTCTTTTTGACGTCTTCATTGCGTCCAGTAATTGTAGAGAGTTTCGAGGAGCCTGATGAAGTGGATGGTTACCCTGAGAAGAACTTGCCCAGAAAACACCCAGAATTTTTAAAGGCGCGCGAGTTTGGTCCCCGCTTTTCTGAGCTGGGCAGTTTTGAACATGAGTATGGTACTAGATGGAAACAGCTGCACGAATTGCACAAACAAAAAGAGGAGGCACTAAAGAAGGAGCTAGCAGCTGAAGAGGAAAAATTAGAAGCACAGATGGAATTCGCTAAGTAAGTATACTGTTATAATAAACTAATTTTGGTCAAATTAATTTATAGATGTACATGTGTTTTGTCAATACAAAATGGTTAAAACTGTACAGAAGTGATTTGGATCCAAAAGAGAGACATGCAAGCATAATGCTGAACTACTGACAGTTGATTCAACTGTTTTCTTTCCCATAGCACATGTCCTAAATAAAGGCAGCAATGCAACATGCTAAGTAACATCTAACTGTGCAGGTACGAGCACGAGACGGAGCTGCTCCGGCAGCAGCTGCGGCAGCGCGAGCAGGACCGCGAGCGGCAGAAGCGCAGCTGGGAGATGGCGGAGCGCGCCGCGGACGAGCGCCGCGAGACGGAGCGCGCGCAGCTGCAGCGCCACGAGGAGGAGCTCAGCAACCGCATGCGCCAGCAGGACGACGAGCTGCGCCGCCGCCAGCAGGAGAACACGCTCTTCGTACAGGTAGCTGTATACATACACACACACACGCACGAACACACACACACACACACACACACACACACACACACACACCTACACACACCTACACACACACCCACACACACACTAGGTTAGATGCATTGAAATTTGCTTTGTCAATAAAAGCAGAAGACAGTCAAAACTAGGTTTAAATCTGTTGGGTTGTATACAATAGCAAAAGCATGTCAAAATAATAAAAACAATAAGTGGCCATGTTTGCTGTACCCAACACAGCTTCTTAAAACTTACGCAGAAAATTAGAAAAGATAAATTAAGCCGCGAGCGAAAAGCGTAGTTACTAATAGATTCAAATTGAGACATGTCTAGCGTTTCCGAGGCTATTTAGTTATTGGTCACGAATTCAATAATATTTTCTGTTACAGGCACAACGCCTCAGCTCAATGCTTGACCGCCAAGAGCAGGGCATGTTTGAACATCAAAAGCCAATGGTAAGTGATTTTTATTATAGCAAGGGCGGGTCTAAACAATCGTTATTCAAGTTTATTATCGTATTGAGACCCTTAAAAGAGAAGGGGCAAAAATATATGAAACCAATGGCATTAAGATATATGTCGTTAGTAAGGTCTTTTAATTTGCAACAATATTGCTATGAAAGCTTTGTTGTAACAACTGTCTGTTTTGAGTTATGAGACATTTTATAACCTATGAAAATAATAAACTAAAGTATATGTGTAATATCTTAGATATCTATGTACTTTTCAGATACAAAGGTTATAAATACTTTGGGAGAGAATAATACTAAGAATACAATATTATTAAATGGCTTATTGTTTTAAATTGAGCTAAGGGATTATCTACAATATCATCATTTAAAAATATTGCTGGTGCATTCAACCCTACATAAATTGTATATCCTTAATACCAGAAAATTACCCATTATATTATTTGTGCAGATGTGCCTATCGTTCGCCGTCCTGATAGGAATGTAAAGTATTTTGTTGTATTACAATGTTCTGTTATTATATTGTTTACATTTATGAATTAAAAAAAATCTTCTATCTAGGTAAAATAAACTAGGTATAATTACAGATATAAACAACTGTTTATATAACTTACTTAAAGTAAAGTTAAACTTACGTACATACATACAACATAGCTTGGAAACATAGTTCGGGTGCCATAAAAATATAGCTTGTTTCCCCTTTGATTTGGGTTTTAGGGTGATAACCGAATTCACTAAACAGAGAACGAAACAGAGAACCAAAAAAAGATTTTTGTGGGCTGCCCGTGCCTACCAGTAAGCGTACGCACGTTCGTTCCTAGTGTCTTAAGCGAGAAAAAAAGGCACATGGGTATAAATATAGTGCTACTAAACATAACTAAACTTGAAAAGTAGTATTTTTAATATTTTTATTTTGTCTCATAACTCAAAACGGACAGTTGTAACTACAAAACTTCCAGCAATAGTTGTTTCTATTGAAGATACCTTTCCAACGACATATATCTTATTGCTATTGGAGGGTGGTCCCAATTTGCCCATTGTCCTTTCTTACATTGGAGACATTCTAAAAATAACACAACAGGTTACAAAAACCTGACATTAATAAACAACTCAGTAAACGAACTAATAAGAATACCTATTCTAATTATGCAAGCTTATCTAGAATAATCATACAAAATTATTGTGCTAAGTTATAAAGCTATTCATTCTATAAGCTGCAGTTGAAAAAGATTTTTATACTTAACATTGGAATTTTAAATTATAATTGAATGAAAAATGAAAAATTAAATCAATTAATGGTACATAGCTTTTTTGGTATTAAAATAATTGAAATCATATGATATTCAAACGCATTTATATCAGATCTATTACAAACGATAAAATAACTACAGAAAAATGAAGTTTTTAAACAACTTAATGCTTCGCCTGTCTTAATTTATCTTCATATTTTTATATGAACTACACTGCTGATTTCTTGGGTGTAATTTTCTTAGTTTTAAGAATAAGTACTGCTTGTTTTTTTTTTAAATGCCTTTAATAAAAGGCTTAAGTATTACTATCCTATATAATGAAATAATATAAAAACTTTAAATAAAATAAATAAATACAAGAGAAAAATAATTTTAATACTCATTCATAGAGAAGTTATAAACTGGAAGTAAACTTAATATCTACAAAAAAATACTACAATACCAATGCTTTAGTCTTGATTCATGTATTCTTCATAAATTGAATCATTTTTTTGGCTTGTTATTGAGGCCTCTTCAGTATTGCATTATGTGTAAGACTTCTTCTAAATGATTGTACTTTATTCTTTACCATATGCCTATGGACATGCACCTTACCTAATTTGTTTTCTATAATTCGTGTGTATAATCTGCGTTCGTCGGTGATATCGTGTTCGTAAGAGGATTCGAACACAACGTATAATAACTTACTTTATGTAGAATGGTTTAAAACAATGTATAAACTACGACTGTCCTTACGAACATGGACTTACTCTATTGGGTTTTAATATACTCGAGAAAATATTATATGAATACTAAGTTAATTTTACCGTAATAGCCACCTGATTATTATCATCCATGACTAAGTCTGAAGTTACTGTGGTATTTTTTAGTATTTATCCTTATAATTTTCTATTTTTATTAATGAACAAATCCAAGCACACTTGTAGAGCCTCACTGAAATTCGTATTCTTTTAGCTACAAAAACTAACTAAAACATACATAGATCCTTTGTGCGTTCATCAATTATTGAGCGTCTAATGCTATTAGTGACGCCTCAGAAGAAGAAGAACGCACCTTATATGCAAAATATACAAAAAAAAAGATAATAAAAAATAAAAAAATATTCTTATTATTTGGTTGCTTCTATATAAAATATGGCAAGAAAAACTTGAGGAGAGTTTGGTTTGTTTTTTTTTCTATAAATCTTATTACGTTAATAAAAAATCAAGTAGGTCACATAAGACCTTATATAATAAAAATTGTTATTACACAATTGATTCCAAATAGGTAATCCGATTTTTCAGTCATTTTTAGTGCCAGCATCTAAAATGAATTTATGAATCTAATAAATTACTTGGATAAAAAAAAAAAAAAGTTTTTGGTGCTTCACGGAAGACATCCTCAAAATACAGTCTTTCAGATGTTTCAGGGTATTGAATTAACACATTTTGACAATATCAATGTTTTTTTATAAGGACCCAACTTCCACTTATTAGTTTTTCATACAAACGTAGATAAGCTTCTGAATTTATAAATGAAAACAAGACAGATATTCCTTAGTAGCTATTTCAGTTGAATTTAATGTTGTATTATTATTTAATTTTATACGTGTGTGTGAGACGGAACCACAACACGCACCTAATGTACGGTTTCCCAAACTCACAATATTCAGACTGCATTTTGATCAAATATGTTTTTTCTTTATCTGGATTGCTAAACCTACAAAAGCATCCCATCAACTTGTCAGTGTTTGCTTCAAATTATATGAATTCGTCGATTTCTTAAGATGCATACATGTTATAAGCATTTTATTGGTTACAACAATTTGTCGTCACAGTATTTTTTTAAACTTTAATACTAGGAAGTTAAATTGCAATTTTCAGTATCCCTGCTTGATATGCGAGTGTATTCATACAGATGATCCTCCTCGTTTTTAAGAGAGCTTTTTAAGTTCTCTTATTTTCTTCATTTCTTACAGTGCTGTCGAAGTATTTTTTACAATAAATATTTTCCCTTACGATGCTCAACAATTCAATTTATTGATATAACTAAACGAACACGCTTGTTGAAGACTTGGACAGAATCGAGGCTTTTAACTTGATGTCCAAAATTAACTAAAAATGTTAAGGTGCTCTTGGTTTTCGTATAATCTGTTGTTACTTTTAAGCAAACCGAATTATGAAAAAAAAAATGTTCACACATGTATACTATTTCGACGAAATCACGGCGAACGCAGAATATTTTTATTAAACGGTAAAAATAAAACGTAATTTGAACAGCCTTCGTGTACGCATTATCAAACACGTTGATCGGCATGCTGTTTAGTCGGCACAGGAGTTTTTAACATTTCATTGAGCATAAGTATTATTGTGATTGCTCACTTAGGAAGGAGGCTTCAGAGACCAGTTCGACATGCCGCGAGGAGGGTATGACGACAACCGCGGCGGGTGGGACGGACCCCGACAAATGGACGATTACCCTAACAAACGCCGCCGTTACTAACGCGTCGTCAATTAGACAATACGCTATTGGTGCGAACCACCTTTAACTGCATCTCTTCAATTCTTTGTTTAGAAACAAATAACGAATTCAAAATGTACTATATATAATATTATATTGACTGATAATAGTAAACACTGTTTTAGGTCTATGACATAATTCATATTTAAGAAGTTTTCTTTATTCGTTTCTAACCTCAGATTTGAGGAATGAATGGTCATTTAATTAACTTTTAATAGAAGAAATTAAGTAAAATCAATTTATGATGTCATGGATTTAAGGTCCAGGTGACCGATGTTCTTGTTCAATATTTAATTATTTTTTACTTGCATCTGACTTTAATGTTATGCTTTATTTGTTTCATATTCAGATTAGCGAATTTTGTTTTCGTAGTTTTACTCAACACATAAAGTAAGGGGCAAACATTAATTTTAACAAGTCGACTGTAAATTTTGGGAGCATTCGTAATATTTTACTAAACTAAAAAACAAATCACATAAAAAAAGTTTCCTTAGTAATATAGGAATAAATATCAACACTTAGTTTGAATTATGTTAAAGTTTATATTTAAAATATTTGTAACTTCGTTTTAGTCACAACATTTTTGAGTTTTAAATTATTGAGTCTATGTGTGTATATGAGTACAGATGACTTCTTGTGTGTATGAGCGTGATGTGTGAATCTTAAAGTAGTAAATCCGTTTAAAAGTTACGAATTGTAGGTACCTCAGAAATGCAATATAATATTTCCTTACTATTTCAAAGTAATGTTAAGTCGGTTTATAATAAATAAGTTCTAAAATATACGTTTTTAAATATAATTTCTCTCCTCTTTAAAGTTTATTTATTTTTTTAGTTTAACTAAAACCTATATAACTTTACTTAACTTTTTTATACATCGCATTCAATATATAAGAATAGTAACTTTCCGCAATTCTAATGCTATATTTATATTTGTCTCTAATATAATGTACATGAAATCCACCAGTAACGAAAAGGTTCTACAAAAAAAATATATATAGCGGGTTACGTTTAGAAACCCTGACTAAAAACCATATAATTTTAAGAAATGGACTGAACCTTAAATATCAAATTAAAGTAAAAGTTGTTTTTGTGTTTTAACTTCTCAGTATACTCCGTTTACTGTATGAACATATATGCAAATCTATAAAATTTGGCCACAAATTGGTGACGAACAAACAAACTTTTATGATAAACTAGTGGCCGCCCGCGACTCCGTTCGCGTGGAAGTCGGTTTCCCGTGGGAATGAGAAGTTTTCCCGCGGTAAAAAGTACCCTATGTCCTTTCCCAAGTTCAGTTCTTTCTTCATACCAAATTTCATCAAAATCGGTTCAGTGGTTTGGGCGTGAAAGCGTAACAGACAGACAGACAGACAGACAGAGTTACTTTCGCATTTATAATATAAGTAGGGATGACTTCATCTTAAATTCTCTCACCTACCTCTGGGTAAATAATCTTATGAAGTTCGATCGTTTAAAAATATTGTTGCCCCAGAAAGCGCATTTTTTGACATACCTAGTAAACAAAGTTATGGAGAAGCCTTCTATGGTGTCAAAAAAAAGCTGTAAAAGAGAAATTCTAAAAATTTCAAGTAAATCAACAAAAACTTAGCCACCCCTTACCATAAAATAAAATAATAAAACCCTTCCAAATGTGTAAGCAAAAATACTTAATGAATCTGTAAGTAATATTTTACACTGTGATAAATACTATAATTTCAATTAATGGCTATTTTATTGACTTTAAAAATACCTTAAATTATAACGAGTAAATATAAATACATATATTTGAATAAAAAACGAACTGACAGACTTGACAAGGCTCTAAACAATCCCTATTTACATAGGATGTATAATATAATATATGGCACACACTGTGCTCGCCTAATATTTTTTCTTGCAGGTACCATTTAAGATGTCCCAGTGCTTCAGATTTATTTAAAATGTACAAGTTTACATTAAATATTCTTTTGGATGATTCCTATGTCAAATACTAAGTATATCTATGAGTTGGAATCGTTAATATGGCATTTATAGCAGTTTTTTTGTACCAAGTAGTTGATTTCCTAAAATCATGGCAAAGCTTCGCATCCTTTTACTATAAAAGAAAAGCTGCGATATATTTGTTTGTTTTAATTAATTCATTGACATGTATTGATTAAACTGATCCTTAATGTCATAATATTTTAAACTGAACATCTTGTTTAATGCCCAATTGTTATTATAATACTACGAGCTATCTAGTTTTGATAATATTAGCTTTGAATATTTCTAAAAAGTTAAGAGATTCAACAATATATCATAATTTAATTTTCAATGCTTATTATAGAGTTCCATATTGCTTGCCTACAATTTTGAATAAATTAGAAATCTCAAAATTAACGTCAATAAAGTATATAAAAAAGTTAGTTTGCAACTGATTTGTCGAAGTTAATGATTCTTGGATGTTTAATTTTTTAATTTAACCTTTTTTACTTGATTTTATTTGTTTCCTAAATTACCGACTCATAGAGTTGAGAAATGTGCCTATACTTTATTTATTTTAAAGTGAAAAATTTGTTGCACTTGTACGCAAACTGTCTAAGAATCACCCTATGCCTCTTTGTTATTTAATTTTATCAAGTCGGCCAAAAATACACCATTGCGAAGCGAGGGCGGCTCGCTATAGTATATATTATTTTGTCTAAACGGTCATTTCGTTGGGTAAGTTTCAAGAGAACATAAAGTAACAATTTAATTATTTAACTTATTTTGATTTGACGTTAATTTTCAGGTTTGATTATCAGTATTTAATTTATTTTTTTGTGCATTAATAACAATTTTTATTCCTGTGACGGGGTTTTATCAAGCATCAATTGCTGGGTGGTTTTGAAAGAATCTAGGTACGAAGAAACCTCTGTTGAACATTTGCTGCTATCTTCTTTTCTCAGTCTGCAAATACAATCATGGAAGTTGGCCACAAATGATGGTGCTCGCATTAAGCGGGGTGCATCATTTTATCTTACTGTGTCTTATTATTTATTTTTTGATGACATCGTAACATAAAGTGTCTTTCGATCCGAAGTGTATACAATGAAAAACCGATTAAATTCAAAGCACATAAAAAGTATATTTTTCTTAAAAAAAATCTTTATTTGATTTATATTTTATTTCTACTACTTATTTTTACAAAATATATCGACAAGCTTTCTTACGGTATACAAGCATATTTAATTTTACAAAAAATGCATACATTATGGGCCGACAGCCACTAAATAATAAAGGGCGTCGTAAAAGAAGACAGGGTGTTTTTATTCCACTTCTGACTGGTTCGTTTTCCGAGCAGGATCTTTGACTACATTTTTATAAGTCTTCTTAGGTAAAATTATAAAGTATTATGAAGTGCTTCACCTCTACGTGGTATATTTTGCATTAAGATATTTGTAGAATTGAAAATTAAACTTATGAGGGGGACAAAAGTGGCTTCAAATGGTTAGGGTATATATACCTACACATGGCTGTCGGCCTGTACTTGGCTTTACACGCTGTCGCGGAACTAGATTTGAAATCTTCAAAAATTGACTTCCTTGACTGTGCCAGACTTCTTCTTATCATCATTTTTTGGTAATTTGTTAATGTGGTCAATAAGTAAGCTATGAAAAAAAAGGTTGATAAACAATTTCTAATTTTTACCGATTCAAGGTTTTGGCTTTTCCATTCTGTCAATTGACAACAACCTTAGTTTGAAGTCAGTTCTTAGGAACTATCTGTTATAATTTTCACCTTTCAAATCACCGTCTCCTTTTTGAAATTGAATTATTAGTTACATTGGAGGTTCATGCTGTTACCTGAATATGGATAAATTACCATTGCCATAAACTTTCGAAGTGGTAGCAGACGAATTTATGGGATCACTTCTTAACCGTATACAGGTTTATTCATAAAGTTGAAAATAAATAATGACATTCTTTAGCTTAAAGTGCAATTCCACGATCGGTTTTTGTCTTCAAAAGGTCATTTTAAAAGTTTACAAGCAGCATCTGTCTAAATCAAGGAGGACAAGAAGAATCACAATGCAGTCCAGTCATCTGTGTCACTATTCAATTCATCTTACAAGGAGTTTCTCCTCCATTGCAAAGAAGACTATGAATTAAAAACGCCTGATCTATTATGAAAGCGGTGGTAAGTTTCTTTATAAAAAAAATACATTGTTACCAACACTAAGAACCCACTTTTTTACATTGACGGTAACTGAACCTATAAATAGTTAGTGTTTAAGTTTTTTAAAGAAGCGTTATATCAGCGTTACGGTCAACATTTGACTAATATATAAAAGCTTTTTTATGTAACGTGGTGTAAAAAAAGCTGTAATAATTCCCTTGATTAATAGTTAAGGTTGAAAATAGCTTCGTGCCTTATTATCACCAAGAATCGTGTCGAACCATTATTGTGACCAAAACTGAATCCAAAACTATATAAAAAAGTTTTCCTTACAATGTATGTACTTACCTATTGTTGGCTTTTATTAAAGCTTTACAGTGATCCAACTTAACTAAAACTATTGGAATGGAATTCCTTTGTTATTATATTATTGACGATGGTCTAATCCTACAGAACAGAAAACAAGGTGTTTTACAGTTAAAATGTGAACTTATGGCTCGATCACGAACTTCTCACGTATCGCCAACATTTAGAATTTTAGACAGCACATCTAACGGAAGTAATAGTAACCAACTATCTATAACTCTACGTAAACGTGTTTTCATGTAAATGTTACGGCTAATACCCGAAGTGCGGCTACACCTAGTTTTAGCCGGTTAGAAACATCAATAGGTTAGGTTAGTTAGGTTACTTTTTTGATACCACCCAGAAAAAGGAGTCCCGACTCCGTCGACTCAAGATTCAAGCCAGTTTTTATATACATGGGTATAAAAAAAATTTTACATTTTCCATATTAAAAACACTTCTAACCGGCTAAAACTAGGTGTAGCCGCACTTCGGGTATAAGCCGTAACATAAACATAACTTTATAAAGTTTGGGCCTAGTACGAATTTGCATCAAGGATTAGATTTACTTTTCGATATTCGGAATCAATTAATAGACAAAAGATTTTCCTTAGTATACGCGTTAATTGATTCCAATACAGACATTAGTTTACGAATTTGATATCGAAAACGTAAATAACATACACTAGGTCTAACGATATCGTCGTCAGCTAGCTATCACAACTAACGGTATGTTTAACCCTAATAAGTTGGAGATTGCCTGTTTTGGCTGTTCGTATTCATGACTGTGTTCATGTCATGACATTCAAAAATCACTTTTTGTTTTCATTACATGCAAGTCTATAATTAATAATTAATTAAATTTCGTACATAAAGTTGGCTATTAAAGGTCATTTATCGTTAATTAATTATATTTATAAAAAATATAGATTCCAGAAAACATTCACTTATTTTCTCTCTACTTCTTTAAACAAATTTTAGACGGCTGTATTTGCGTTAGCCTAAACCCTTCCCTCTTCAATGTCTATACCTATATAAAATACTCGGATATCGTACTCCGTATTTGTTATCGTTGACTTGATACTATAACGTGACGATCAGTCTAAAATTCGTGATCGGGCCACTAACTTATACAAATTTTGGATGCCTTACACAATTTAACATAGACATTTTTGTAGATATCTACTACTTTAAGAAGTGTCGTGGTAATCATAGTGGAATACACACAACTATTCCTAATCGAATATTGTCGGTTCGTTATGATCCGAATGAAGAATTCAGTAGACCTTAGGTTATCTCTAAGTTAAACAATGTGGTGTTTGAGTGCTACGGTAAGCTGGTAAATTATGAAACCTGTTTGGCAGGCTACCGTAGGTGATTGAGGTTCACTTTTAAAAGTTTAATTAAAAATATATAAACGAGGTATCGATACGGTACGGCTGTAATGACTGATGCGTTTTTCTTTAATATTAATAAACGATAAGAAAGAAAGGAATTTTATCTTCATAAGGTCTAAGTCTGTTCGCCGCAATTTTATTTTAAATCTAAGACGATCGTGATTTATGCACGTTGCGTATGTTATATATATTCATTATTGTAGGATTTAAAGTTAAACCTCTACGAAATATATTATGCAGTCGAATACCCATACATTTCCATGATATCTATACTAATATTATAAAGAGGAAAACTTTGTTTGTTTGTGTCGAATAAGCTCAAAAACCAATGCACTGATTTTAAAAATTATTTCACCATTCGAAAGCTCGTAATCCACCAGTAACATAGGCTTTATTTTATTTTGGAAAAAAAGGGTTCCGTAAGATATTTAGATTTTTCGGACACAAGGTGTAAAAAATCAACCAGGGAAGAAGAAAATACGATAATTTTACTGCGTAAAAAAGCCTCATTCCCACGGGAAAAACCATTTAGTCGCGGGTGAAACCGCAGGGCGGAAAGCTAGTGTATTATATTTGCAAACGAATGATACAATTATATACTTGTTAGCTACTCTTGTTGGATCACTTGAAGAGCTAAAATTAAAAAAAAGCTATATTTTTATTGAATAGCATCTACCTTATCCCCTAAACATGATTAAATTATCTAAACAATTCTATAAATTCAACTACAATCCAATTCAAGCAATTCATGATTCAATTGAT
Organism: Emmelina monodactyla; assembly: GCA_916618145.1. Taxonomy (NCBI): domain Eukaryota; kingdom Metazoa; phylum Arthropoda; class Insecta; order Lepidoptera; family Pterophoridae; genus Emmelina; species Emmelina monodactyla. The sequence continues at coordinate 5,397,407 of OU745300.1, forward strand.
AAATATGATTTTACTAATATGTTTTTTGAATTCCACAGGTTCCCGTGTTTTCCTAGTCCCAAGATCAGATGCGAATGAGGTTAATATACATTCAAATTAAAATATTTAAAAAATATATTATATGGATCACAAAAATACCTTCTGTTTTTTTAGGCAGCAAACTAGCACTCAGAATTACGGTCAGAATTATGCAAATCCGCAATCTTCGTGTTACAACGTGGTACGTAAAGTAAAGACTATTTTTTTTTTATTCTCTAACGGCCGAAACCAATATTCTACTAACCTTTGACGCCTTGTTATTTGTGTAACTATTGTAACTATTATCAATGTTTTCGCGTCGTAATAAACTATGGTAGATAGCTGTTAATATGGAAATGACAGAAACACGTCACAATAGTAAAACTAGCAGTTACTTACCAAGGTTTTAACTAAAGTAGAATATTGGTTTCGGCCGTAAGTTATATTGGACTAAGTGATGATTCAATTATTTTTGTCTTCTTTTCCCGACAGATGCATAATGACGCATAATTTATTTCGATCTGATTAAACCTTTAAAAGTTTATATAAATCAAGTCAAATGCATTTTATACATTTATTTTGATTTCTTTCTTTTTACAGAATAAACATACGCGTAGGTAGACATCACCTTCGTGCTATTTGGATTGTGAAATAGTGTCTACACTCGTCAAAAGCAATCAAAATTAGTAGATAGTGTTAATATTTGCAATTTTGTGCATACACATATTTATTATGGATGTCAGTGTTCATAAAATACTCGATACAAACTAAAGTGAATTAAGCCATATTTGGAAAATTGCAATACGCAGAACTATATGACATGGAAAAGTATAGATTGTGATTGTCTGTAGCCTTTTTAAATGTTGTACCAATTGATTGATTGATTTTAAATTGTTATTTCATGTTCAACAACTAATCAAAATTAGAAAAAAAACCTCAATCGTTATTGTTGTTAAGATGTATTTATCAGTTACAGAAGCCTTATGATGTTTAATAATGCTATAAATATTGTGGTGAGTAACATTTTTTGCTATTGTTATTTTTGTTCCTTAATGTTTGTATTTTTGTACGCAATTTGAATGATGATTATTTTATATTTGTCTTCTTTTCCCGACAGACTTATAATGATGTATAACCTTTTATATCTGACCATAGATCATTTATTTATTTTTAAGAAATGTACGACGTAACCCTTCTGATTAGTGTTCTTGGTTGTTTCAGGTATATTTAAGAAAAATAATTAATGGAAGATATTCTATGTATTTGGAAACATGTGATTAAATGAATAAATTTTGTTGTAATAAGAATTAGTTTCCTTTTCTCGCCCCCTAACTCATCCTTAATCGTAGATGACGGTAGATAGCGTAGATACTTATTGGTTTTTAAAACGCCCTCTAACTAAATAAAAAAAAATTGCCGTCACTTTCTTGTACTTGGTTTATATGGGTCTCACTAATAAATTAAACGGGTAAATTGGACGACACGCGCTAAGCACGCAAATTTTAGTTTAAAGGACGCGTAAGTGATAGCAATATTTATAGTTTAATTAGGACAGAGAGACAGAAAGTAAACATAATCAAGTTTTAAATTTTAATTACAAAATATATTAAAAGTAACACAAAGGAATGTTGTTATATTTTCAGTACATTTTTCGAGTAACTTGTTGTCTTATTATGTAGGTACCTATTAGGTTAATCGTTCTTTCTCTTTTAGCAGGTCTCAATATTCCTTCTATAGTTTAAACTGAAAAGTATTTATTTTGTTTGTTTGTGCCCTAAGGCGTCAATGACTAGTTATTTTTTCTGTTACGATTTTAAATATACGTGCACCCCCTTTTTTGAATTGAATTAATATGAAAAAATAAAATATTGATACTTTAATATTTAACTTAAAAGTAGCTATTTTGAATTAGCTAGTCTGTTACTCTAGTTAGGTACCTACTTATCTTCTACTTAGGCAGTATCAAAAGGGTTGCGTGAACAGAACATCGATCAGTCTGAGTATTTTTGGTTAAATTCTCACAAGGGTATATATAATATATATTTATACGTCGTGTAGGTAGTATATCTATATTTATTTAAAAAATGCAGAGGCATCAAAAGGCAATACATTTGTTTTTACATTTATATTGTTAGTCATCCGCTGCGTATTCGCTTTGATTATTGGTATGTAGGTAGAAGTCCCCCCAGCGGGTAGGGTCAGCGGAGTACCCCATGAAGGTGGCGTTGTCTTTACACTCGCCGCTGTCAAACTTCTTCCAGTTCTCACATGGGTAAGCCTTGAATCCACGACGTGATGTCACAGATTCGCCGAAGAACTCGCAAGACCGTCCGTGACTACAACCTTCTGCAAAAATATAGGTAGGTAAAAATATAGTCAAGGTAAGAAAAACTGTAGTTAACCAATCTAGAGTGATCTATTATGACATAATACGATACATTGTATCGTAGATTTTAACAATGTAATCGAATCGGAATTAACTAAACATAACGGTAAAAGTTTGCCTTTGTACAGGACTTTCATTTCTTTCTTTTTGTTCTGCAGGACTAATCTTTCAGGCATGTTTAGGCTTTCTTTTAGTGTGCATTTCGTTTTTAATTTTGCGCTTTGTACGAATAAATATTTTAACCTGCAGTAGATATAGCATCTACACGAATCTGTTATCAATTACTAGGTACTTATCTATTTTTATTATTTGGCAGCATCTAAACCTTTAGGTTGTGACTTAGGTAGGTACTGTTCCTTTCTGTTAGGTACTCTTTTTTACGAAAGTTAGTGCTATTTTCTGAGAAAAATTAACTAGAAATTGAGGGGCCAAATTGACTTTAATAGCTTTTATTAAGATTTAACCTGCCATCTCTCGTTTGCCTTCGCAGCCTGGTTGCCTTGGCTGCCCGTTGTTCGGGTAGAAATCGGCGTGTCCGTGGCTGCGTCTGTAGCCGTACACGCCTCCGCAAGAGTGGATTATGTCCACAAACAGCGCATCTGTCTTCTCCAATCTATAGTCTCTTGGCATCAGAGGTAACTCAAACATCGGCCTTGCCGGATCTAAGCCTTAAATTGTTAATGTTAGTATTGTCTTGTCAAAAACAGTTAAAAGGTTTTTAATGTTAAATTGTTAGTCCTACCAGTAATCCTGGAAATTTTCCCATCAGAAAACATTCCAGCGTATCCCATAACTTGAGCACCTAAGCTGTGTCCTATAAGGTGCATGTCAGTACCGTCGATTTGATAAGTTGCCATAATGGATTTCAGTAATTTAGATAATTTCTTGCCAACATACCGTGTACATAACGCTGGCCACGGATATGCTGGATTCTTAGCTAGTTCACTCCAATCGACCGTCACAACATTTACATCATACATTCCAAGAATAGCGTCTCTTATGTCTTGTAGCCATTGTGTTTGGTCTGATGAGAGCCAGCCGTGTGTAATTACTTTGAGAGAGTTAGTTGAATTGTAGTAAATACTCTCAAGTTTATTATCACTTTCCGGTACTAGGAGTTCTTCTGGGTATTGATGGTTTCGTCTGAAAATCAGTCCAACATAAAAGTGGGTACGTACCTACAGTAGTCGGTACAGTTTTTTTTTTTGTTAAGCAAAAATTTTGTAGGTACCTCGTGAAAAGATGAAAGTAAGCTTCACCGAATATAAACCCTCGGGCTTCATCTGGTAGTGAGGAAAAGTTCATAACATGCGTCGTTCCATTCTCATCAGGAAAGTACAACCAGTCATCTCCGTAGCCCGGACCGTAGTCGAATTCATTTTCAGTAGTGTAGTTCGACTGGGCTAAATCAATTGTAAACAATGCAAAAACGTGGTCGATAGTTTATAAAGCAAAGTGAAATCATAGATTCGGTTTATAAAACGTAGAAAAAACTGTTTCGAGTTCTAACTTACCAAAATTTAAAACACAACTAAGAAAATAGACACGAAAAAACATTTTCGTTACGTCGGCAACATACGCGTTATCTTTGTCATATTTTTGAATTTTCTTTAAAATTATTACTTGTTAATTTTAAATTATTCATAACTATCTTTGTTTAGGTAATTAAGAACAAGTTCCGTTCTACTTTTTAACGGATGTTTATCACGATTATAATAAGTTTAAATACTTACGAGTATGCGATAAGTCTAGGTAGCCGAGAAGAAGGTGTGTGCGCAACTAGTGAAACGTATTTAGGCCGTTATTGTTTTTATAACAAGTAGGTACAAAGTGTACAAATCTGTCAAAAAACTATTGTGAATTTTGCCTATAGTACACCATTTGCGGTGTGCAAGGAAAGCTTCCAAAATTTTCTCGGATTTGTGCCATGTTATATCTATAGCCTTCCTCAATAAATAGACTAAATAGACTCACATATTTTTGCAATTCGAACCAGAAGCTCAGGAGATTAGGGCGTTCAAACAAAGAACCAAATTCTACAGCTTTATCATATTTATTAGTACCTATAGTATACTTATCTTAGTAGGTAGGTATCTATTTTTCGTATTTTAAAACGAAACTAAAGGGCCTGAAACTAGTGTTCAATCTAGTATTAAGTCATTATCTGTGGTAATATCACATTCTATGAGGTAATATCTGATTTAACCAAAAGTCTGTCAAAGAAAGTCCTTAGATCGACTAGCTTAAACAATTATAAAATTTAACTGCCATTTTATAATACGACTATAAGGCCCAATTGCAGGGAACGTTTTAACCTCGGGTTAGCTTCGGGTTAGCTAACTCAGGTTTAAATAGCGTAACCATCGATTGTAACTACTTCTTATTACAATCGATGGTGGCGCCATTTAAATCGGAGTTAGCTAACCCGAGGTTAAAACGTTCCCTGCAATTGGGCCTAAGTAGGTTAAGATTGGAAATAATACAACGGATAATCATAGCAACGTTATTGTATTTTTTATTTTTTGAATTGAATCCTTTTTGTGCTTACACAGTAAACACATGATGTCAACACTTATAACTAAAAATATTCTAAAAATGAAAATAATGGATTAGTCTGACTTACAAAATTGTGTGTTGTGCATTTTGGATTTCCAATTGAGGCAACTTGTATGGTGGGTCGATGGAGTTACGGTGCATTTTTTATTTATATTATTAGTTATATAATTTTGGATATTACTTTTACACTACAACGTATGGTTGTCGTAGCAGTGTGCTGGGATATCGTGCTTATATGCATTATAAATAAAAGGTCAAAGTGCCTTTCATCTTTAAATCCTTCACCTTCAATATCCTTTGATATAGTGCACAATAATAACATTATTTTTATTTAATTTTCCTTTTATACAAACTGATATATACGATTTAGTTACATTATTCTAATATATTGCTATCTTTCCTTTTTAGTCTATAGAAACTGTCGAGTGACTTTACAGGCTATTTCAAGTTATAGTTTACTTAATCTATATTTTGCAGTAATCATCATAATTTAAGTTCCTAATATTGTGTCTGTGCTTCATGAAATCATAGTCTATTGTGGTTCGCAGTTGAATCTTACGTGTATATATACTATAATATAATATGTTTGTATTGGTAAGGCAAATGTTTACCATGAGCTTAGTGAGATTACTTGGCGTTTCAAGATGCAATACCATGCAATATTTATATGGGTGATTGATGCTGTTCGAAATTTGTATTCTTATTTTCAAAAAGGTAGTTTATGTACCAATAGGAAGGAATTGTTTATGGAACAGACTAGATATCACATGGATTGAGCCCTTTGCTACATATTTATGCGTCTTGTTATTTATATTAGGGTAAGGCAACAAACACATCGATCGAACCATATTGAATAAGTATCTGTAAGAAGGAAGGTATAGCAAATCTATTGTAATCAGGTATATAGAATGTGCATTATTTAACAAAAAAAAGTATTTAGCGATTTAAATCTTACATAAACTACTAAAATGCTGAATATTGAAGGTAATGTTTAATACGTAAGTAACTAGGTACTAATTAATGTGCGAACGTCTTCTGGGTGCGACTGATAAATATAATATTGTCAAACATATAAAAATATTTACAATATTAGGCATAGTTCATTTATTTTTAGACATCGATATTGGCAAGATACGTGAAATTAACATTTTATGGTGATTTTAGTGACTTGAAATAGGAAACCCCTGGTATCGCTTTTCATTTGAATAAAGATATTCCATTAGTATCTTATTGTAGTAATTGTTGAATACGTTAATGGTTTGTCATAAATGCAGCACCGGCCCAATACGGGCTTTGATCCAACTGCTCTAAAAAACAGCCGCCATATTACGATCGTAGTCAACTACGGAAACAAATTCATATGTTGTATAAATTTACCAATTATTTATATTTTTACATTTGGTCAGTCGAAAATATTGAGCATTTCATTTTAACATATAAATTACTGAACAGTGGATAATTTTATTGCACATAATGTCGAGCCTAACAATCTAGATGTATCGTTATGTATGGCGATTTGCTGTGAAGGTGTGTGAAATAACATCTAAACGAAAATAAACAGGTACATACTTTAGTATATTATCTATCGTGTTTAATATGTAGCTTACATCTAACATTTTCGTCGGCAGTGTACTAAGTGATGCGATCTATTGCAACAATCGTAAACTCACGTAAGATGTCGGGTCTAAAATAACTAACTGTTAAATTCTTAGCTTGTCTTTTCAACAAAGAGACTCTATAATGATTCATCGCTTGTTAATTTAAGATTGCAGCTAGTTAGCAACAGGGAGTTAATTTAGCTCAGACATAGGACGTGATATTTAAGTGTCCCATATTTCGGCGTCACATCGATCAATCGCTTTCTTTTACGCGATACATAGCTACACCTTAAATATCTATCTATCTATGTGTGTGTTATAATTAAATTTATATCAATTTCTTTAAAGCGTACATTTTTATACTTAACATTAGGAGGTCCTTACATGTCAAATTCGTTAAAATAAAATAAAAATTAACAGATGGCATGAAATTTAAGAAAACAATCTATAACTATGCAAAAACCGTATGTTCCTTCGATACGCTAAATTAACAACATAAATCTAACAGTCTTGGATTATGACTGGACAACTAAGTAGGTGGGATCAGAAACTGATAAAGTATCGTATCAGTACTTATATAGGCAAGTTAATTGGATCATATATTTGCTGCTGGCAGTAACAAAACGTGCATTAGTGGTCATATAAAATAATTACCGAGATCATGGTATTAACCAAGAACATTTCGAGAACTTTAACAACAACAGGGAAGAACAACGTAACTGCAATATAAAATCTTTGACAACATAGTGTTAGCTAAGAAAAAATAAACAATACTAATTAATATAATAAATCAGAAAAAGTTAGTGAAGATAATCTAGTATATTTTACATATTTACAGCTTTTAAATAAGTTTAGATGCTAATGTAGGTATTAAATAAAAATAAATCAATAAATTTGTACTCAAAATAATAATTTTAAATTCTACCAACAAAATATCTGCTTTATCTAATTTTCTTTACTACGTTATTCTCGTCTAAGTGTCTACTTAATTTATGTTTTGTATATTTTATAGAACTCACAGGAGGCGCGTACAGTGCGAAGATGTTTTTGTTGATGATTTTTGTGACAGTAGGTGTCACAAAAATAAGAATGTGAGAATCGCATTTAGTTTTGCCTACCAAATTCTAACAAAGGGAGGATGTCTAATGAAATCGTTGTTGCGTGCATCACAATCTTCGCAAATTACGGTCGTCTGCCTGTGATTTATAATTAATTAGAGTATAACTACAATATAATGTTGGTATGAGCGGTGCGGTGGATGCGTCCCCGCCCATACCTAAAGCGTTAAGGTGGCGCGCGCCGCACTGCCCGCCTCGCCCGGCCACCGCGGACTCGTATGGCACTTGACTTTCATTCGCTCTCTTGACCGAAAGTCCACTCACAGCTCACATACCACACATCGAATTTATATAATTGACATTCATCCAGACACGTGCGGGAGGTGGACAATGCAAACGCGTACGCCACAGCATCCACTTTTATCCATACTTTACAATAATATTGCCGTCGAATAAAGGGGAACTTTTCGAACGAACTTTCTAATTTTCTCCTAAATAAAACGTCAATCGACAATTCACACTAATTAAGGTGGGATAAATCTACTTCGTAAACAATGTATCAATAAAGCAGGTATCGTGCAGTCCAAGAACGACATCGGCGACGGTCTAGGCCGAAATAGGTCAACGATCGGTTTGGAGGATCGACTCTACTTAAAGGGAACAAAAGTGGTAGTCAGCAAACGGTCTCTGGAGGTGGCGACGCGATGACGGCGAGCGGGGAGAAGGCGGCGAGCGGCTCCGGCGACCGACGGCGCATCGCCTGTCGCTTGCGGAATTCCATGAACTCCTCCTTCATGGCGCGCACGCGGGCCTCCACGTCGTCGCGGCGCGAGCGGCGCTCCGGCGTGGACGGCGTGGGCGTGCGCGACGCGCGGTCCCACTCGTAGTGCACGTCCACCGAGCCGGCGTCCAGCGCGGCCGACGCGGGCCGCGGCCCGGGCGCCGGCGGCGGGCGGTACGGCGGCGGCCTCCACTCCGCCAGGCTGCCCGTGCGGCTGCTGCGGTTCTGCGCCGACGACGACGCGTTCTTGCTGCCGAACCCGCTGGACGACGACCGCGACTCCGGGGACGCTTCGTGCGGCGGCGGAGACAGCTCGAGTGACGGTCGCGGCCGGCGCGGGACCGGTCTACTGCGCATTCTCGGTGGCGGGTACAGCCGCATCGACAGCGGATCCAGCCCGGGTCGCCGCAGCGCTCTCAACCGGAACGGCGACGGGGGCGTCGGGAACGAGCCGTCCGCCGAGCTCGGGAAGGGGACCGAGCTGAGATCGGACACGTGTAGCGGGGACCAGGGAGTCCAGGCGGGCACCCAGGGCGGCCAGGGTGGCCAGGGGGGCCAGTGCAAGGCGAGTGCCGGCGAGGAGGCGCGGAACAGCGGCGGCGCGGCGGCGGGGCGCAGCGGCGTGCGCAGGCGCGGCAGGAAGCCGCCGTCGTCGCAGCTGGACGGCGCGGGCGACGGCGGCGCGCTCACCGACCCGTGCTCGCAGCGCGACGCCGGCCACACCCACTGCACCGTGAACTGCAGGCACTGCACTACACTCGATATTCCGCTTTCTCTAAATCTGTAACACATAATATTTCGTGTGATTCTTGCATGAATGTTCATAATTTTAACCCAAACTTGGGTGAAGGAAACTCATCAATATCATCAATATGAAGTAAATTCGGTAGGTATGTATGACTGGTATCACTTACCTGACTTCCTTCATTGTAGCGTTAGAAAATAAGTTATGGATTAAATTCAACATTAGATATTTGTTAAATTACTTGGCATGAATAAACTTTAGAAATGCTTACTTTTTAAAAGGCACTTGAGTGCTGTCAGCAGCGCGGAGGTCTGTTAGGCGCGCGGCTACCATGTTGTATGCTGTAAGCGGATAATTTCTGCACATTAACGCAGTGACGATGGCTGTTCTGTTAAGCGAAGGTTGCGGCCACTTGCCACCCGACACCGATACCACCACCCACCATATTGTCCAAAAGCAATATCACCACAAACACCATAAGATATAAATGAATTGAACTGTTTGCTTGCTGCAATGTTACGGTTTATTTGCATACTGGTTTCAATATATTATGGTACTTCTGATGAGAGTGTGATATGATATTGGCAAAACATAAACAATTTGACACATGAAAGAAAATAGATACTTATGACTATCATCTTACAGTAATCTATTTTCGGAAATGATTAACCTACTTCTGAGATTAATAAATGATTTAGATAATGACCGTTAGCATAGTTTAATTATTAATCGCAGGCGTAGGTTGGTATGTTACATTATGATTTATATGTTCAATCCGTAGTTAACTTTTAAATTGTTTAATAATGTCGCTCATTTCAGATAATTTTGAGGTATCTACAGATTTAACATACGGAACCTAATTATGTCCAATAACATCCAATAAGTAGATACGTTTTGCATAAAATTAATAGCGTGCAAAAAACTGAAGGAAAGAAATTCAATAAGAATCACGAAAGGTGTCGTTAAATGTGTACGGCAACAGATAAAATCATTTAAGAAATATCGATTAATTTGAAACGACACCTTAAGTTAAAACTTTTTTTTATTGTGCAATGCCCATAAGATACAGTCGCAGAAGTCCTAATCAATCACGTTTTGGTGGAACATGCTAATATCACGAAACATTAAGAAAATGCGGCGGAAGGGATTTGGCAAATATATTAAAGGGATTAGAAGAAAACAAATAATTTTGATTGTTTTTTTGCGTGGATTTAAATTTGTTATTACAAAAAGAAGTATCGTGGGCAACTTATTGTGAACCTTACTCACCACATTAGTTTATTCAGGATAATAAATACTTACCTTCCTATTACGAAACAAAGATGTTGCAAATAAGGGACATCAAGAGAATGGAAAAAATATGTTCATGCAATAAAGCTAATGAGTTTCGTTTGCAGATAACAATAATTTACAAGCAATGTTATTTGGCCCACTGACAATATGGTAAGGAACATAGGTACATGTTCAATTTTTTTAATAATTATTATTATTTTAATATTTTCTCCAAAAAGCAGTATTTTCCTGCGGTATTTATGTTTCATTCGTGTGGTAATTGAAGGAAGTGGGAGCCGGCAAGTGGCCGCTTCTCCCGGATTTGACTCACCTTTCTCTTGTTTACGTCGTTTCCTCTTGTTGCAGATTTTGACTGCGCACACTGAAAGTATGATGGCAACGATAAAGAACAGAATCCCGCCCACTACACCAGCTGTAATCGCTTTATGTTTCACTCTCGCTGGTACTGGGAACTTCACTTCATCAGAACTTTCATAGCTAGTTGCTGAATTAGCCAATATCCTGAAGTAGTACGTTCGTCCACCGACTAGATTTTTGACTGGAAATGAAAGAACGTAGGTAAGGCCTGTTTTACAATTCCTAAAAAAATACTTCTTTTAATAGCTTACCTAAATAACTTGTTTCTTCGGGACGAATTTGTCCGCGGTTTAGAGTCTTCCATTGAGCATCAGTGCGGTACTTAATAGTATAGTACTGTACTAAATTGGCTCTATCTAAGGGCACTTGCCATGTTATCAAGAAACCATTGTGTACTTCCGTCACAGTCAAGTTGCGCGGTGGACCCGACTTTGGACCTATTAGAGTTTTAAATATTATTATACCTTTTTAAGCAAAAATTTATAAATTACACTAAACCACAATAGAAAATTAGAAAATAATGGAAATTATTAATCTAAATTAAAAGTGAATGAATAAGCAGGAATAGTAATTAGTAAGCAGGTGTAAAAGATCTAGAAAAGTGCAGTTAAATACCAGAGCCTTCAGGTGCGTTCTGAAATATCTTTTCATCAATGGGCCCTGGTGAAGTGGGAGGCGCCTTCGGTTTCGCTCCTACATCTATAAAAAGTTCTAACGTTAACGTTGTCTATCGGCATTTATTTGGCCAATTCTTGCAATTTTTTTTACAATAGCCCTTTTAGCCCCAAGAACCTTTACCCAGATAGTGTTTTGACCCAAAAGAAAGTTGTTTTATCCTTCACCCATTCTACAATTTTACATGGTTGGATACGTACCAAGGGTCCTTATAGTAATTGTTTTGCTCATCATGCCCTCTCCAATAGTATTCTTGCTATTTACTTGAAACTCGTAGGTAGTTCCAGGTTGAAGACGATTTATTGTAACCTGGAAAAAATTGCAATTCGATTTTTAAGGTGTTGCTAAAGGATAAAACACAATGTTTCTTTTGATATTCATAAAATTCTTACAGAGGTAGCTCCAGAAGGAGTTACAGGCACTTTGGTCCAATCTGAGAAACCAGCTTCTCTGTACCATATTGTATAATCCTGCTTGTAGTCTGGTCCACCTGCGTACCCTGGCTGCCATCTCAACGTGACTTGGAATTCTGTCGCCACTCCCGAGACGTTGTACGGTGCATGAGGCTGCGTACCTTCAATCACTAGTTGCGTATCAGCTACTATTGTTGCTACCTGCAGTACGAATATAACTGTTTAGCTTTCTGTATCTTTACAGATAATAATACGTAATTCAACTGTTACTTACTTCATTTGATGCTACACATTGATAAATTCCAAAGTCTTGTCTTCTTAAAGTATCTATTGTTATATTTCCACCGAGCACACGAATCCTATTCTTCTGTAATGGCAAATTATCCCTTCTTTTCCAAGTGACGGTAGGTCTTTGGGTACCTTCTGCCTCTTGAGCCTCACAGTGCATTTCTACTGACTCTCCGACCTAACAAAATATTAATTTTGTAATTGCAGTCAAAGAGTGCATAGACAATATTTTTAGTGTAACAAAAATTAATAAATTTTACCTTTCGTTGATACAGTGGTTCTGGTTCAACCGTGAACACTGGTGGCTTACGAACTAATACTTCCATTGGTCCTGTTAAATTAAATCGTGTAGGTTATTATCTATATGCATATGCATCCTATATTCCAAATTATGTTAAGCAGTTTGAAATTAATAAAATCGACAATTTATGTTTATCACCTGAAGACCCTTGAGTGCCTTGTGCATTGTAAGGTGTGCACGTGTACCGCCCCTGATGGTTCTGGTTTACTCGTGTGAACAAGAGCGAACCATTGTTCATTATAACTATATCCTTGGTTTGGTACGGTTCTAGCAGTCTCTTATCTTTTGTCCAAGTTACATATTGAAGAGGCGGGTTCGCTTTTATGTAACATTGCACAACTCCCGCCAACCGAAATGGTAAATATTGCACAGTTGGAGTAAATGTTACTTTTGCGGGATCTGAAAATAAAACATATTCTATAATGTTCTGAACGCTAATTAAAAAGTTTTTAGCTGTGGTGAGATTAAGGGACGGATACTAACATTCTATATTTAAATAAGCTGATGCACTTTGTGGGTCTCCAATGCCATTAGAGACTTCGCATAAATATTGCCCGGAATCGTCTGCATCCACAGGGTTAATAACAAGCGCTCCATCTCTCTGTATAGTAACTCGAGTTTCTAAGGCTGCTACTTCAGCGACCGGTGCACCTTCTCTAAACCACTTAACGGTTACATTTCCTGGCAGAGCTTTGGCTTCACATGAAAATTGCACTTTTTCTCCTTCCAGTTTTGTTTGGTTAGTTGGAGGCATCTGCGAATAAGTCGGATATAAATATTACACAACTATAAGTATTAACAAAAACATTCATGTAAATGAATTGTATCTTACAGTGATAACAGCGCCCCCAGCTATAATGACTCTAGCCGTGTGAGAGACTTGGCCCTCGCCGTTTCGGGCGATGCAAGTGTAGTCTCCGATGTCTTCGTGCCGGATGTTGCTGATCCGTAATTCAGTTCCATCGTTAAAGATACCCACTGTGCCCGAAGGCTCCACGGGGTTCGCGTCTTTATACCAGAGGATCTCCGGTGTGGGCGTCCCTTCCGCCTGGCAATTAAGTATAATGGCATCTCCTGTAAGAATACCCATTTTTATAAAGACCTGATTTAAACTTACAATATTAACCGTATGTTACACACAATGTCAACTTACCTAAATTAACGTATATAATGTCTTCCGGTGTGATGGAGAAACGCGGTGGTGCGTGAACATCGAGGTGAAACCAAGTTCCATTTTTGTTTGCGTTCGGTGATCGATTGAGAAAGACCACCTTACATTCGTACCAACCCTGCGTAATATTACGTAAAAGTCTTTTACTGCTGTTAGATTAAATTGAACTTTTTATATTTTAAAACGACTGACTGATAAATGATTATGTTTGTTTATGTTTAAATGCAAAAATGTAATGTATTGTACCTGGTCCGACTCCCGAATATTCGTGAGGTTAAGACTTGCGGCGCCGTATGGAGAGTCCGGAGCAACTCTGGACACTCTCCCCTCGTATCCCTCGCCGCTGTGGGTGGGATAGCTCTCGTACCAGATGTAGATTGGGATGTCCTGTCCCTACACAGACGAACTATATTAGAAACTGGACCGATTTGGTGCGAGTGTTTTATAAAGTCGTTCGCAAAACCTTACTTCACTTTTGTCTAAAAAATTTGATTCGATATTGTTTTATTAGGAATTGCGTACAACTTTACGAGGCGGAACTTACATATTATGCGGATTAGCAATCTAAGTACCTACATCTGCAGCTTGACTTCGTACAAGTTGACAAGTGCAGTTTCTACGAACAATTCGACTTTGTATGACTCTCAAAGCTTGGCACCAACACATAATCCTTTATGCAAATTCTCCATACGTTCAGATGTACCAGATATCTCAAAATCGTAACAGGTAGGCTTAAGGGGGCTTTACACATACTGTAAGCAGTTGATGCCTGTTTAATGTTACCAGTTAGAGATAATCTGTATACTACATGCGAAGCCAAAATTAAACACTAAATACTGAATACAGAAATAAAAAACGATATTGAGCCATAGGTTTACATCGACGACATAGTACGACATATAAGTTATCTGTGTATTAGTTGAAGTTCATTTGTAGAAATAACTTGACTATCACATCCGGTCAGAAAATATCTTACAGGGTTCGAACCGAGGAAATACATCTAAAACGAAATTGTGCAAAAAGTGTGCTAAGCATTTTTGCAGCATGCATTTTGAAGGAAAACGTTTTAAGCATGCAGCTGAGTTCATGGTGCTATATTGAGTTATTTGGTTATGTATATTCAATGGCGTAATTACAGACAATACAAAGTTTACTTTGCAAAAAAAACGTAGCCCACAGCCACAGGAAGAGAGAAACAGACAGAACCGCCGCCAGTGCGCGAGGGAGTGCGTGCTCCTTGAGCCGTGTAAGCGACGAGATGTGCTCCCGACGTATTAAATAAAAATGTGCACCCAAAAGAAAAAAAATCTTTTAAAAATCTTATATTAAATGGGCAGTGTCAGTGTCATGTTCGTATCTAACGGGGGTCTGCTGCTCTCTCGGACTCGCTTTGAAGGCCTTTTTCTGTGGTGTTGTCACCAATCGCGGGCGACGCGGACGCGACACTATACGATTATACAAGGCAGTACGCAGAAAGGCGGAGAACACAGAAGGCGTGCGGGGAGGCGCGGGGCGGGGAGGCGCTCCCCGTCCCGCGGCACCGCGCTTACCACTAGCTCGGGGCTAGAGCGTGTCGTTACCGACACATGAGGTCAATTTATACTTTACACTCAGCGGCGAATCGCGTGGACGAGCCTTCCTCTACTAAACAGAAACACACACGGTAGATGAGCAGCGATGTATTGTAAGAGTGGAGTGTGGACCGTCGTACCGTTTCGCCTACCTTCTTCTCCCACTGCAACACGTACGGCACGGGAATGTCTTCGGGGAAGTCCACCTGACAGTTGAAGACGACGCTCTCTCCGAGAATCGCAGTGATGTGCACAGCATCTTGATGGTCTTGATGGCACGTTACTGAAAACATATATAAAATATTTACCGTCTTACCCATAACAGTAAGGACTTCTAATGTAAGTACTACTTCGTCTGGTATACGTCTTTTACAACATTGACTACATTAAAAAACTTATAGTATTACAGTATTTTTTTATAGCGGGTGAAAAAAAGACCCCTTCCGAAGCCTGAAACCATGTATTTTTAAGCCTCAATAGTAACTAAATTCACTAAGAGTCTACCCAGAAAACTCAATTTAAAAAAGTTATCAAGGATTAAAAAGTCATATTTGAAGCTTAAAATCATCGCTCACACATCAGCTGTTGGTTCAGGTGCGATTTACATTGCAAATTAAATTAAAAAACTATTTAATTTGAAATCATCGCAAACTTGGTAGTATGAATTTTTATTATTTTTGTACAATTATGTATCATCATCATAAAATTGTTTATGCTTTAAACGTAACCAGTAAAGCCCAATTTTTGTTTTCGGAAGCAGTCTTTTTACACCCCGTTGCATTCCCCAGTAAAGCATTTTATGCAACCCATATATGTATAGGACAATATAGATATAGCTTAGATCGCGGTGTGGCGAAGAGTAGATTGGACTAAATAGACTTAATGTACGTGTTCGAAGTTGCGGACTAACTCTAACTTCTCTATTTTTAAATAACGATTGTTTTCTTTTTCCCAAGTTGTGATGCTACCTGGCAGGTGGCGAAGCAGCAGCAGCAGGAAGCCGGCGGCGATGTGCGGGTGCACGGCGCGCCAGCCCATGCCTGCGCTCCCATGTCACGGCCGCGCGCGGCGACTCATGCTTGCATCATCTGGAACAACGCATCGGGGTTTACTTGGGGAAGCTCACAAAGATTTGGCTTTACATTCATTCCCTAGTAGTTTGAAGTTCGTTGTTAAAAAAACTGGAGTGGGCCGCAGATTATTCTTAGATTCCGGCAAACCTCTCTGTATACGCCTATGAACGAGGAAGCTATAATTAATTTAAACTTTAACTAAGATTACAATTTATTAGTAAATTTCGGTTTGGTTTGTAGTTTTTTAGGAATACTGGCCACGACCATGTTTTCACATAGTTACCTTCCTGTTTTGTTTTCCTATTTTAACCGATGTTTAAACCTGTTTTAAGTAATGTATACCATACCTACCTACCTACACGTAAATAGTTATTTTGTATAAATAAAATTCGCATTGAACTTTTAAAATGCTTTCAGTATAATTCCTGGCATGTACAACTGTTTTACTTGCAGGTGTGTGGCCTTAGATCGCGTCCTTGGACTATTTGTAGTGGTAGGTAATTGCACTGCATCACGATATGCCAACAGAGGGTGCTTAGCGTACCACCAACGCTTTACCTGGCGGATCGTTTGTATCGATCGACGGCGAAAGATTATTTTCATTATTAAAACCGCGTGTCAAATTGTATCGATTCTTTTTCATTCTGAAATTTTGAATCAGTGGGTAAGAGGGAGTAGTGTAAATGTGAAATGTAAGCAAAAATAATTGTATAGGGAGATAGAAAAAAAAAATATCTCAATTTCTAAGCCGTTCATATTTTATCTTACTAGGCACTAGTATAAAGGAAAGTGATTTGGTAATAACCGTACTTTTCTGAATGTCAGAAAGTGGCAAATCTTCCTCACCTTGATCTTCGATGTTCCTATATGAGTATTTCAAAATGTCTCGAGGTAACTCGAGCTGTAAGTAACCAAGTTCGGTCAGTAATCAAATTTTCGTATTTTTGTTTGTAAAATTGTTAAGGATCCTTACGACTTATTAGATCCTTACGATAAAGGTAACCACTTTTAAATTAATAAGAATTGGCACATCAATAGTAACCGAGTACCTACCTAATGGTAAAGCAGCGCATCTATGGGTATGGCTTAATTATATTCGGGCTATTTCGTAACTTTTACTGAAAAGGTCTCCTTTAAATTTCTATGACATTTTTAATTCAAAACAATAATGTTCTGATTTTTGATAGGTTGTAGAGACGACTATGAATAGTCAGTAGCTTTTTCCAATACTTTCTTAACAAGAACCTTTTATCTACAGGCCTGGGTTTATATTTTCAGACAAAAGTCTGTAATAAACAGGTATAATAAATTATTACTAAGCTAATATGAACGCTAAAGTTTAATTAAAAATAATTATTTTAACATTTTTAATTTCGTGATTAATTTTATGTGTCGGCCACGGGTAACTGACAGTGACACGGGTAGTCTGATTTTGCGATGACATATTACGTCTTAAATTAACAAGATTATGCCACGCTTCATGTTGTGATGTGGCTATGGCCGTACGAGCGGTATGTTGGAGGCACCTTGCCCCCGACATGTCGCTCGTATGATCGCGGCTCGGCGCGGGCGGGTGCGCGGGGCGCGCGGGGCGCGGATCGATCGTACCTGGCGCGGGCGGGCTGGAGCGGCGGGCTGGCGGCGGGCGGCTGCGTGCGGGCTGCGCTTGCGGGCTCCGTCATCTGGGCATGCGGGCGGTCGGGCGCGCGCCGGGCCGGGCACTGCCCCGCCGCGCCCTATCGATCCCTGCGCGCGCAGTCGCCGCGAGACACATGAATGGTCCCCGGCCGAGCTCACGTGCTGGCGCGAACGCCCGCGACCACTTCGCACCCCCCTTACCTCTAGCCCGACACAATACCTCTGACTACCCCGTTGTACTCAAGCATTCGTAAAATTAACTGCTCTGACATGTTAATTAGAAGTTTGAGTTCGAATTAAACTTATACATTTTTAATGACGCGAACTACGTAGACATCGACGACTTCCTTTAGCATTTCTCTAATCTACTTTTTGCCTTTTAATTCGCATTAGCCAGAATGTTGACTCGAATTCTGAATGATAATGGCGTTAATGGCAAACGGGATGAAAAAGGAATGGAAATCGAAATAAGAAAAACGAAATAGCGGAAATTACATCCTATAATATCTGAGCAGATATCAGACATCCAAGGTTCTTTTTTAACAAAATTACTTGAAGGTACATTCCATACCACGTTATTATTTCGTTGTTTAGGTATATAAATGCTTCAATAAAATAAAGGCGAGAATAGTTAATATCTTCAAATGAGGTCGAAATACTGAATAAATATTTAGATTCAAAATTATAACGCTGTAAATTTTACTCACTAGTAAGGCACTGACAGACAGAATAACACTAAAATTCACCGTCGCCAAATAAAGTTAAAGCTTTGGACCTGTGTTACAAACAACTTTTCCAATGACAAAGCTGATTTATTTTCTTAGAGGGCTTCGAACCCTTCTTACAACCCTTCAAGTATTGTTGCTTTAAATTCGTGCGAATCCGTTTCACCCTTACAGTTGTACTTCGAAGTTTTTTTTATTGAGCTGTGTATGTTTAGCTTGTTGAGTAACCAATGAAGAATAAAAAATGGTAGTGTTCCCGCTAGTCTACTATCGAACGTTTCGAGAAAAACTATTTTTTATCTTAATAATTAAAATACAAAATATTTAATTCGGTGAATACAATTCACCTCTCAATACTTCATTATCCATTCCCAATACTTCATATTCGGTCATAACTATACATTGTGTACGATTACGTCCCAGTTGAAGAAATGAAACACACGCACACTCAGCGTTGCCAACTCTTCGTCTTTTACGTAGATCTACGTATTTTAAGCCTTTCACGCAAACCTACTAACTTGACTCCCAGAATCTACGTATTTTCTATCAAAATTATCAAACTGCACACTAACATATTTTGTCGTAAGACTGAATGGGCATTATTTCGTTACTTTCGCGAATAAAAGTTAATAAACGTACTAAGGCGTTAATTTCAAAAAAATGAAAAGGCGATTCGTATAAATGTTTCTTTTACTGGCCCAATTTGCATAGGAATGTTTCGACATTAGACTTCGGTCTGTTTTCTGTAATCAATTTGATGAAAACTAACATAAGGAACAGACTTTCGACTGAAACGCAAACAGGCTTACCTTTTACGAAAAGTGGCTTAAAAATAAACCGCGAGCCTTCGCAGGAACACATAAAAACATTTTAATAAATATACCTACGACTACCTAAATTTAATTTGTCTGGAAATGATAATAAAAAATGAATTATTTAATTAAATCTATGTAGTTATGTAGATAATGTAAAAACTAACGGGCTACTGGAATATTTATTTATTAATTTATTATTTTTGTTCGCGGAGATATCTTCCTGCGCAGTTTTATATATTTGCAACTTTTAGGCCCAATTGCAGGGAACGTTTTAACCTCGGGTTAGCTAACTCAGATATAAATGGCGCCACCATGTAGTAAGAAGTAGTTCCCTGCAATTGGGCCTTAGGGTCTTATTAATTGTCGTTTTATTCACTACCCTACTGTCTTCATTTCAATCAGATAAGAAGACCGTAGATCTACGTAATTCTCATATGGAAATTTTAACAATTATTTCTACGTAATTTTCTAGTCTGGCCTACGTCTTTTTCAAAATGCGAGTTGGCAGTACTGGGCACACTGTTTAAACATGTGATTTTTCGTCAGGCCCATAATAACATTTTTTCTTATAAGGGGCCCATCAAACCCAAAAACATAACACAAGCGCGATTTAATCTACCAGTGGCGCCATCTATCGAACGTTAGTACAAACTAGGTATAGAACAGCTTATACTAAAGTAAAAGAATTATTGGTGCCACTTTCTGATAACTAACTTAAACACATTGTCTTTCTTTAGTTACCTACTTTGATTGGTTTACCTTGCTTATTAAAACTACTGAATGTTAAGTCTGTTAAGTTACTTATAACACATAAAATAAAACTTTACTAACACGCTACGCATATTATAACTTTGAAAAACATGTAATATATTATGAATGATGTTTATTATATTTTAGTCTAGATTACAAAACATTAAAAGGCCTTGCAGAAAATTCCCAAACAACAGAGTAAGCGATGTTACGAGTTGGATTCTATTTTACGTAAGTTCGTATGGCCACCGACTCGAGTTACAACTTAAGTTGTCTTGATTTGGTTTATGCCTCAGTGTACTAGATCGCAGGTTGCGAACCGAGTTCACTCGAGCTATTGAAAATAAGCTTGAGATGATTCTTTCTTTTCACTCAGGTTATACAACTCGACACCAAGGATCAAAAAGACACCATCTTTATAATAAGCTGTAATTTATGTTGATATTAAAATCAAAAGCTGCTTCAGGGTTCTATAGATACCAAAACGGTGCAAGATTTTACGGCCACATTTAGTAATAGTTTCTATGTGATGTCGTGCATGAAAATAAAAACTTTTATTACCAACCGACAGTTTGGTTCTACTTTCTTCCTAAAGCTCTTAAGTTTATTACAGGAGTTTAAACTGCTCGAACAAGTACAATGTTACGCGTAACGAGCTCTGCAGAATATCAGCAATTTAAAGCTAATCCGTTCCTATATCTTCATTTAACGAAAACTATTATATACCTCCTTGTCGACTGTTCACTGCTAACTTCTATGGCATACAAGAATAGCTCGTGAACAATGCAATTAAGGTTCACTGTTGCTTGTGTCTGCTTGTTTAGCTTCCGCCCCATGGTCTGTAATTGCATTGACTTGAGAAACAGTAGCGACGAGCATGTCCTACACAACAAACTATATTATCGATTTCCTGTTTACTTCATATTATATATGAGATCAAAGTTCTTAATTTCCTTACAAAGAATGCGTATTTAAACAAATATCCTGTTTGGAATGTAGCTTTGAAATATCGGTAAACATATTATCAAAATATCTTTAAAATTGTTGTTATACATAAGTGTAATACATTACTTTTTTTATCTATTTAGCTGGTTTTGTACTATCGATTCGTACCTACTACCGACGCTATCCTAGGTACTATCCTCGACTATCTTCCAGACGTGTCTGCTTTACTTCGCATGCCCTCACATCTTGCTGCACATAATACTGGTATTATTGCATTATTGCCTCCCTTGCTGGCAATGCAATTACATGTGTACATCAAATCACTCGGCACGTATATGTAGATACACAATGGAGGACTACACGTATACCTACTGTTCACAACAAATATTTATTGGGCTCTAGATTAAACATCTCTTTAAATTAACATGAATTAATAGAAAATACAACAGGTAGCCGCCATTAGATTCAATACAAAATCCGCTTCCAAACCAAACGGCAGTGACGCCAACCAGTGATGTCCATCGAATGCTAGGGATGTCCAGTTACCGATTACTTTTGTTTTACCGCTAACACTACCTAGCTTCTAAGTAATTGACTGCGCTTTCAAGAATCGAGAAGATAGGAATTTGTTCAGTAGGACACAAACCTAACAACTAATGAATCTTAGTAATCGATTTACCATATATTTTAGCAGTTTGAAAGGAATAAATATAAATATATTAATGAAAATCGAACAAAAAATTAATATTTTTATCGCCTAAAACATTTTTTTTTTGAAGTCATCTCAGGTAATAATTTAAAATATGTTTTGACAATAAACTTCGCAAAAAGGTGTGGTAAGGTTCCTTTTGGTTAGTTTTTAAGGAATGTTACATGTAGGCATTATCCACGATATCTTTTACATACGTTGTACCTACCTATATTTTGTTAAACGATGTCATTTTCTAGTCAAATATATAATTTTTCAATGTTACAGAAAATAATATTAATAATGAAGTGCCGCGCTGGCTTCCTGAACGCCAACCTATCCGTAGCTACCTACTGCAGCTAAATAATGCACCAGTGCCTCCACCAAGCGAGGCTTTCACCAGATTTTAAGTAACGAAATTTTTGCGCGAATTGTTTTGATGTTACATTTCCAGGTGTGATTTGTAATGCAAATGTATGCGGCTCGCTGGATTAAACTAAAAGCTTTTCTTCTTCGCCATATTTAAGGGTATACTACGTATTCCTTTATTAATTACTATGATTAATGTTTCGAGACCACTTTTGTGTTTTGTGTTGGTTTGTAATTTTTGGATCTTTATACACGTCTAATGTGTTCGTATCTCATTTTTCTAACAAATAAACATACAAAAACGCATACACTTAAAATCAATATAAAAATACTTATCGACTGATAACCGAAAAATAAAGCACTTATAAAATAAACTTAACCTTCTGCAGGTGCAATCAAAGTCCTGGCGAGCGATACAAAAATGAAAAGAAAACTGCAACTTCTACTTGAACCGACGGAATTTATTCTGCTTTGGATTTAAAGTCGGCAGATTTAAAAAGTTACCGAGTCGCAGATCTTATTACTCTTTTGTCGCGAGTTTAAAGGAGGAAAGAGTTGTGAGAAACGATCGAGAAAGTTGCTCCCGTCGAGACGCGGACGGATTACGGCGACGTCGAAGACTCCGCGCACTGCTCTATCGGACTTCTAACGCAATTATTACGCCGCGATCGCTTTAAAAAACTCCTACTACTTGTATCTAACTACATAGTACCATGGAAACCACAAATACAGCATTTCCGTTAGATTATTTTGCTTTAAAATAATTGTTTTGAATCATATATACCTACTTATAGACGCATTCTTAAGTATATTGAACTGGTCAAGCAGCTGCAAGTTATCATGGTGCTTCTTTAATAGTTATTTATAAATACGTTTACGTGTCTATAAACAATTATAGTTTTATAAAAGAAACGAGATATTTTAAAGGTTAATGTAGTTAAAGATATACCTAATAACGACGTAAACTTAAACCCAAATCACAAAAGAAATAGGAAGCATATTCTAAGAATTTTGATTCTGAAATGTTGCATAAAATGTCATTTAATTCCTCCCCATTGGCTGCAATAGTTTTCATAATTAGCCAAAAGGCACCGCGCCAAAGTGCTCGGCTCGGAGAGATTTCAATGGCTACAACAAAAGTCAAGTGGATATCTTACCAGTGGCTTCATCCGAACGCCCGACACTGAAACAAGAGAAAAAAAATGTTAGTCTCTCATTTGTTTTCAGCCCTGGCACCAATTATTTGAAGACTGGGAGTTGAAAGGACAGAGGGCGCTTCACGCTCGGACGTCGAGATAGGGTTGGTTAATTTCAATTGTGGAGCCTTTGGCGTTCTTACATTCTTTGGGAAAACTTTCAACAAAATAATCTACTCGGTAGACAAGCAACTGCACTAAAAACTTAGTAGTCAAGTTTGTAAAAGGTAAATAAAAAATCAAAGGATGTTTTCATTCACACTAACACACAAACGACAACCAAAAAACAAACAAAGTAAACTTAATGCCTTGAGTAAAAAATGAAGTTTTGGTCAACCTTATAATTTTTTTGTCTTCCCCTCTTAAGTGTTTAATCTATCAAAGATTGTGAGCTATTCGCGTTTCACGCCGAACAATTTTAAAGTATGAGTCGCTGGCCGCCCGGAATGCGACAAACATCTGTAGGTCCGCTGCTGTCGGGCGGCACGCGCGGCGACTCCGCCACGCCAGCAATGATCGCCATGCCGTCATGCCGTGATTGATGTGTTTTGTCGTCACGCCGACGCCGAATCGATTCCGCCATCACGACATTAGAACGTATGTGTAAACGACCTTTGTGTGTCCGATACTAACTACTTTTTTGCTAGATCCCATTTCAAGGAATTCCGACACTTATTTCCTGACGTCAGGATGTAGTAGCACTTGAGCTTCTTCCTTCAAAGTTGTCGCACATCCTTTCTGTCTGTGTCTATTCTAGGAAATGCTATTTATATATTTAGTCATTTGTTTTCTTTATATCATTTACCATTATGAATTGATTAGTTCTTACTCATAGTCGGAACGCCCACGGAGCAATTTCTTTATCTATGATTTCTATATTGGAAGGTTTTAAAATTCTTTTCTAATTTAGGCACCCTAGGATGTAAGTTTGGTTGCCCAAACTTTAGCTGATTATCAGAAATTATAAGGGTAGAAACATCGTTCCAATAATTATGTTTATTCGCCTATTGTTGGTTGTAAAAACAATAATAAGCATTTAATCGATGCATATACCTACACTTAAACATGTACATTATCCATCTGTTTTTTGTTAAACCACCTCAAAAACGATCATTTAATTTGTACGTCGATTACCATTATTGGATGTAAAACTTTTCTGTTTAACAAGTACTAGCCAGGATTCTATTACAGAATAGAAGGAACCACACCTGGCTAATTAAATAAAGTAACACTATACCAGGAAACCTACCCACGGGGTGGGGGGTTGGATAGTAACCAGGGTGTGGGAACTACAGCGCCCTGTTTAGACAATTCGGTGTATGTTAATTCTAAGCTGAGCGAAGTACGATAATATGTTTTGGTAATTGAACAAACGCTTAGCAATTGTTTCCTTCCCATTTACATATTGTAGGCTAACTTAACTAAAGAAGGTTTCAAGAAAGGATAAGTGAAAAAAAATACGTAGTTCAGAAGTTCCTGATGGATTGTTTTAAAACCGTCAATATATGTTTGCGAAAATACTTGGTTTTGATTATACCTACTTATATTTATATTCGTAATTGTGCTAACATTATTTAATAATAACCAAGTGGTTGTAAACGCTTTTACGTAGGAAGCAGTATGGCGGCGTGCGGCGTCAATCAATCACGGATCCCGCCAGATGGCACCACAATCTTTATTAACGACTGAAGCGTGGCTCCCTTCGTCTTCAATGCAAGCATGCTAAATATTATAGGTATAAGGTATCATAAATTGTGAAGGTAAATACCAAGTCAAAACAAAAAAATATAGTTAAATAAATTACTTTGTTTTTGAGAGTATTTTTTTAATTATTTGTCACTTATTTTAATTACTCATGATAAAATATCTATCGAGAGCAGTAATCATAAAAGGAAGTCGTCGGCGTCCTGGATGTGGTCGTCAATCTATCTCTGACGTCACTTCCCGATGTCACCGATAGCCGGCGCCTCGACGGAAACGGATCCCACACATCGGATACAAGCTGCTGTTGCTGATCACCCGATATAAGAACCTTAACGCTTTGGGTAGGCGTAGATTAGTCATAACCCTATGGCTACATTGATATAACTTTAAAATTTAACTTTGCACTGTAACCTAGATCAATGTTGATATCTAACAGGTTATATTAAAGTCAGAGAAAAGAATACAATTTAAATTACCATAAGCTGCATTTCTAAATATTGTTAAAACAGAACAAATTTAAGTTTAACTTGAAAACCTAACGAATTCATACACTTATTGCTACGGCGCTACGTCGTAGACGCGTTTAATTTCGTTGTGAAATGAGAATTAAGTTTACGTCTCGCCTTGAATGTTTTCTATATTTTACAAACTCGCATGAGAGTAATGATTAAAGCTGTTGTTTATTGAGTGCCAAATAAAAACGTCCCCAGTTCGTCAAGAGCGCACAATGCGGAGGCACACAATTGGTCCACAGTCAATACCAGGACAAAGATGGCGCGGCCGCGTTATCAATTCCCGCCTGCTATTATTACCAAGTCAATATGTTAAACGTGCGAATACCGTCTATTCAGACCTAAATAAACAAACTGGATGTTATTCCGAGCTGAAAGAGCACAAACACGGCACGTAATCAACACGCCTGGTTTAATTTTCGGGTGCGGATTAATTAATTTGCAGCTGACTCTACTCACCTGTTATAACTTTGTACTGTTGGCCGTACCCGAACACAGCTCGAATTGTTACATCAAACAAAAACGGAAACTGACAATACATTCATATTTTGGATACTCACTTTGAAGTGTTGTCAACTAAAAATTGGTTACGAGATAACGGCCCCGATTCTCAAAACACTCTCTAAAACTAAATTAAAAATATCGCTGTCACTATCTCATGCTTCGTATTAGAAAAAGACAGGTACATTGGTCTCACTAAATTTAGTCCAAATCATTGTAAAATTGAACGTAATGCGCTGAGGACTAGCCTAAAATTGCCTTCGCCGTGTCATATTGCACCTACGTTTTAGTTTGACAGGACTAAAACGATTACCTGTCTCTGTCTTATACTATTGAACAGTAAGTGACAGCGATAGTTTTAGTTTAGTTTAGAGAGTGTTTTCAGAATCGGGGCCAACGTTTGGTTATTTATAGTTGTTACATATTAAAAATTATCTTTAAGTAGCCAACATTTCATGGTTTTCATGGTTCAAACAGGTTTCATGCAACCTGCAAAAATAAATTTATCTCAAGGTAACTGAAAGAATTGTTACACAACGAGCTATTTATAATCTTTAACGCATCTACTGATTACTTTCATGATTTTGCTGTAACATTTTCATAGGTTAACTTAATCTTATGAATATCATTTATAATTAAAACCAAGTTCCTGAGAAGCTCCTACTTCAGTTGACACACGTCTCAAGGGCTACATAACGTTTATAATGAACTCCCTCTTAACTGGGTCATAGATAGGTAATATAAGTTAAAGGTTAATAAGATTTGAAAGTTCATCAAATTATCAAATAAGTTATTAAACTGTGTTGTTGACAACCCAAGTTAAAGTTACCGCGAATTACTCCCTAAATGGATATCTTACTAATTACTTTCTGGCGTAAGAAATTACTAGAATTCTTCCTACTTACTTTAATTTGTAAAATTATTCCAGGAAAATGTACAAACGATAAGCTACACATAATTACAACTATAGTTGCTATTATATACCATTTTTAAAGTAATTCTGTTTCGCTGCGGCAATGGAACAGCAATCTCACATTCACATAAATGACTTCGGTCGGTTCCACATCCCTAATGCACAGCAAATTCAATGTGCACACAGAACGAGCATCTTTTGTGTAATGCATCATACATGATGACTTTGGTCGGTTCTGCATTATGGTCGAGTGCATCATACATAAGTGTCAAGAACAAGTCACACACTCATTTTTCCATCAACCTCATTGAATAAACTACGAAAATCTCGTTGGCAAGCTTCCATTTATCATAAGTTTTTGTTTTAGACTGATCGTACGAAGTATTGATCGGTGTTCTGAGCATGTAAACTTTTCTACGTTTTGTATATGAGATGAGCAGAGTTGACATTAACCTTAGAATTAAACTAATCCTGTATTAAGGATGACTCATCTTGTGAAACATGAATGACACAATGTTCTAGGTATCTCGTTAGCTGGTTGAAAATGTAAAACAGGTCATAATTTAGATTTTCGTTTCAGAAATGAAGCTCAGCATTAACATTTGCAAAGAACACGTACCTATCTACCAGAAATAAATGCACCTTTCGCTGGGGGCGGCGAATAAAAAATTCCGCTCGTTTCCTCTTTTGCATTAGGCTGGTTCAGCGTCAAGGTTTTATTAGGAAAATGTAAGGCGAATTTAAGTTTTATCTCAGTAAACATTACTGATGAGGAAGTTAAGAGATATACCTACGTGTATTTTTATTTAAATAAGATCGTTGACGTTTGAATTTTTATATTTTATACAAATTAACATTTACTTATGTATAGGTAAATCTTTCAGAACAACATTTTACAATAGCGAACTGAATGCATTATGTATGAGATAAAAATGTGCATTTTTCTACCTCTACTTGAACAACCTACTTGGTTACGTCTGTTTAACTTACCGTTAGTTTACCTACTCTACTGTTATTATAGGTACAGAGAACCGATTAATGCTAGCTGATTATGTGCTTAAGTCTAGGCGAGATTAGTGCTAAAGTGCTGTAAAGCATTGCGTTAGCCTATTGACATCCATATATCATCTATAGCACACAATGAGAGGCTGTGGGTTAACTTCAACTCACATCAATTAATCATTTATAATGCACATTTACGACATTATTAATTAGACTTCAAGGCGATTGCTTAAGTTATAAGTATAACGTTGTCAAGATCGGTTTTTTTAAATAATTTCATCAATTATTTTAACCCTTACTAATAGGTGGTAAGATCAACTGTCAGATTACGGTTGAGTTTTTTTTCATTTTAAAATTTAAAGGCTATTTATTTTCATTTAATTACATTGCAACTAGTTTCTCGTAAACGTAGATCTGTTTTGTGCGCGACTTATTCGTGGCTTCTATGCCCCTTCCCGTCGATTGTTTAAAGTTTAAGTTAAAAAAGTTTAATTGATTGTAATCCTACTAATATTATAAACGTGAAAGCTTGTGAGTAGTGATGGATGTTTGTTACCTTTTCACGTAAAAACTAGCAAACGCATTTGGATAAAACTTTGCAGTGATATAGGTTATACATCAGAATAACACATAGGATACTTTTTACCGCGGGAAAATATCTCATTCCTACGGGAAACCGACTTCTACGCGCACGGAGTCGCGGGCGTCCACTAGTAATTTAAATAAATCATTAACAGAAACTTTAAAAAAACTATCAAAAAAACTATGAAAAACAAAAAATAATTACCAAGAGTGACACAACCATATCTTGTAATTACACAAATATCTTGTAAATATTTGATATTACAATAAATATAATTTTACTTAATGAAGATGCAAAAACTGAGTTTTGCCATTTATCGACTGACAATATATCTGACTGCGTTGCTTTACTTTTAACTAAACCACCTCTAAATAGGGATATTATTTTACCAGCACTTCCAAGACCCGACTTAGCTCGTAAATCACTGTTGACTTCGTTTAAAGTGAGATATCATTTTACATTTCTCGACCGCAGAGTGCCTCGGACCCCATCCTGTCCCTATCAACGTAAAAAACTTTCTTAAAAAAAGCGTTGACTTTAGTTGCGCTTAAAGCTACCAGATGGCAGTGACGTAAAATTAAATCGCGCTATAAACATTTGCGCTCATTTTATGTTAAGCTGTAGAATATTTGATATCGATGCTTGTTAGCCGGCTCATCTTACAATGGTTCACGGACCGTTTAGGGTGAGGTATCTAACCTAACCATATTCTTGGGCCTCTTTTGCGGAGTAGCGGGTCGATCTTCGGATCAAGAAAAATTGAAACTCCGCACAATAAATCAAAAAAATTTTGCAATAGGTAAAGGAAGAAATGATGATATTGATAGATAGCTATAACTATGTGGCATGGCAGAAAAAAGGCAAGTTAAAGCTAAACACGGATTATAATTAATAAATTAGGGATAAGTAGGGGAGGAGTCAGGGGGTGTCAGCTGTAAACTTTAATACAACGGAATTAATTGACAATCGGTCGTGGGTTCGACAAATCGAATCGATTGTTAGAAAACATTTTTTTGTCAAATATCATACAGGCGAAAAATAACAGAGTGAGAACATGCACCTCCTATCGTTCTCCTATAAGGCAACCAAGGTAATCACCAACTAGCAGACACTGGCAATAGAGTATTGCTGCGTAAGTAGGTATGCAAATAATAGAGGATTTCAAATAAGTCCCAACAAATCCTCTATTTCACTATCATGATTCCTGCTATGATGGTAAACAGTAGTCTTAAAAAAAGCTGGAAAGAACAAAACAATTTTCAATACCAATAAAATCTGTGTCCAATTTGGTGAGGGTTGTTTAGTAAGTAGTTACCTGGAAGTTTCTAATAACCTTTAATTGGATTCTTCAACCAAATAACTACAGCATCGATCTCGCCGAACCAATCAGGACGAGCCGTAATAGAGCCACATGAGTAAAGAAACTGAACAGAGACAAAGCTACATACGAATGCGCTGTGACAGGTACATCACTACAAGTGCAACGCGTGTGTGTGCGTGACCACTGGCCGCTTGTCACGTATGAGCCGAAACCGCTTCAAACTAGATCAGCCAGTGGTCAATCTCAGGGCGTGCAGGCGTGACGCGACGCTCGAACGTTGTGCGTGTTTTGTTTTTGTTTTCGAGTTTCTCACATAATACGTAGTAATACTTTTGTTTTAGTATTTAAAAAGTTTTGTAAATATGGTTGTACATTGTACTGTGTGCATGAATAATAAGTTTTTGGGGTTTTAATAGTAAGACATCCACCCTTTTCTTGTAGGTTCTTGTTTTGTGAATAAGTCCAATAAAACTCCACAGTAAGATAAGCGTTTGCGTTTATGTGAACTACAAATTAAAATAAGAAAATAACAATCACTTGTTTACAACGATCTTGTGTGTCTTAATCTGACAGTCAATCTAGTGACGTCATAATGAGATTGAATAGTGTTGATTGAAATAGTGACGTACCCATTGGTACGCCACAAGTTTTTTGATAATACCTCCTGACAATTTTATTGAATTTGTTGAATTGCTTGAGCAAAAATTTCGCGAATATTTTGATCTTCATATTAAAAATGTTAATATTGGTAATGACATATTAGCACGTTTGCAAGATTGTACATTTCATATGCCATGTGAGTGTTTCCCATTGGTTTATTTGAAAAAACTTTATATTAGATTTAGAATTTATCATTCGATTAAAAGACACAACAAATTATTAAAAACCAAAAGTTTTAAAAAAATTAATTTAGAGTATGTAATTTGTAAAAAAAAACCTAATTTAATAAAAAAATTGAAAAAAAGTACATTTATATTTTTAATTTATTCAATTGTGCCAACCCTACCAAAATAGGTATAAATTTTGCTAGCTCTTTAGAAGCTTTGTCTCTGTTCAGTTTCTTTACTCATGTGATAGAGCTGCGTTGTACCCTTGTCAATCCTGTCTTTAGCAGATAAACAACTACTTAATTTAGCAGCTATTTAATGACTACGAAACTTTTGTCCTACAGTTATTGATTTAACACATTCAGTTGTTTCAGACCGGGCGAAAGAGGGGTAAGGGGTGAAGTGGGGCGGGCAAGTGAAGAGGCGGTAAAACAGCAACCATACCCTGCGTCTGAATATTTGATGGGCTAACTGCGCTGCGGGTTGTGCAAGCGAGCAACAATCAAACCGGAGATCGGGCCACTCGTTAACTGCCGCCTCTACCTATTACAACCGGCTAAACTTCATCGGATCACTATTCAAATGAAGAACGGCGAATTTGAATTAATTAGCGAACTTGCCAGTTTCTGGGAGAACGGTGATGGGTGAACTTTTGAATGTAATAACTGAAGGTAATAAACATTAAAATTAAACATTGTACCTTTAAAATAAATAAAACACATTATAATTCGGTAATAAATATAAATCATTCCAACTTTTGCTAACTAGGTATCAAATGACAAACTACCAACATAAAAAAACATCTTTATCTAATATTGATAACTTCCTCTATTCCCTTTTTACTTTATAAATTTTCATTGGCTCTCAGTTTACAGAGAAATGTGTTATTTCGCAGCCTCTTCAATCTTTAAACAGTTCAGAAATACTGAGTCAACAGCATCATATAAACGTCTACTGGAAGCAATCCTACTCGATTCTATCAATAATTGATTTGTGCTGAGCTCTCTCGGCTCCAAGGAAAGCGACAAAATGTCAATCCTATTAAACCGTATTTCATTTCGATAGAGGTATAGCTATCTACTTTTCCTTAAGGTAGTGCATCAATTAAGAAAATAAAAGTTCTTTCATGAGGCTCTTTTTTATTTCGTGATATCTAATAAATTATATTTAGGACTTTATATGCTTACAAATAAAATAAGTTAAATACTGGGCAAACCCTATTATGTTCCTATCCTACTATAATATTAAAAACTAATATTATGCTGAACTGTTATACACATCTGAATCTGCGACTATAACAAATACAGCTCCGATAGTTACGCATGCAAATCTCTGCTGTCTGCACGTCGCGTCGATTCAATACAAAAGATAAAAAGTTGTTCTCACGGGGCCGGAAAGGCAATCATTGTCGCGTAATGACGTCACACAACTCCCAGTCGGAACTCATTTTAATCTCAATCGATATGAACGAACGCAATACGAACGATTTAGTTCCTCTTTGCAAATGAACGAACGATGAATATGACTTGCTGGTCGGATGGGCTAATAAAAAGCAATAGGATACGTGTGGGATATTGAGTTTTGTGTTTTGCTGACGGAAGTTAGATTAAAGCTTACTGTAGTAATATAATTTGCAGAATACGAATTTATACGATATAACTTTTATTCGTACAAATATAAAAAAATATAATTAACAAAAGTGATTTAAAAACTTGTGTATTTATGTATTGATTTTAGCTGGAGGTCGTAGTTTTAAAATAAGATGGTATCTACCAGCTTATATGTTGCCAGTTGTGCAATTGCCCTTCGCCATAGCTAATAGTCCATTGAATTTTAATGAGGAAAGCCCTTGATGTTGGGCGGTACGTTCCTACGGTAGTAGGAAACACAGAACATTAACACAGTAGAATAAGGTTCCATCAAGCTGTGTCCTTTTTTCTGAAATATGAAATCACAAAAGCAATCCCGTCCGAAGTCAGATTCCATTATTTTTCCATCGTTATCGGTTGACATTGCGGTCGGGATCGAATTGTGGCGGGTATCGGATCTAAACTGCATTGCTGCGGAATGGCGTGACGGCGAAGTTCACATCGGTTATTTGTTCGATACCGCTGCACGGTCCGCAAACTTAGTTTTCTATCTTCGCACCAGTTCCCTCTGATTTCCCAGGACAATTTTGGTAAACAGATCTTGGTTATCCTATTAGAAACTTATCCATGTTTGGAACCTCATGGTAATGCTACAAATGTAGCGCTATCATATATAGTTACTTGAATCGGTTTATGGAACAATAATGAAATACATTAATAAAGAACAGAAAATATTATTATGATTAAACGTTGTTGGTTACTTTAAGTACTATTTATAATGAAGTTAAGTTTCGCTAGTGGGTAACGTTGTCGGTATTAAGTAGAAGGTTGAGATTATAGAGATTTAAAATAGTTGCAGCGTTAAATAAAATGTGTTTGCATATAAAATGATTTATAAATATATTTCCATATTAATCTTCATACTCATTCATACGCGGTTATTATCGTAATACCATTTCGGTGTAGGTCGGGCAGCGTAATTGTGTTCGTGTCACTATAAACCAAATAAACATACATCTTTTTAAAATATTATGGCTGTCGTGTAAAATTGTATCTTGCAGTTTTTATTATTTTACTTTTTGTAATCTACTTTCGAGCTTTAGGTATTAAAACTTCTCAATATTATTTAAGTAAGTTAGCAACTGCAAAGTACCTTAGTTCTCTGTGCACGTTAACTTTTGTTGCCCAAGTATTTACCTACTTACAAACATGTCGTCATTTAAGGCGTGCTCGTATAAGTCTACTACGATACATATTAGTTTTATTAAGCAATAAAAACAATTAATAGGAGGCACTACGTATTTTAAACTTGAAAAATATTTCCTATACCATCTATGAAACCTTGGCCCAAATTGGGTTTATTTACGTAATCCTACCCACGTATTGTTACGCTTAAAAGATGAATGAATACTTTTTTGTCATGTAGAAATAGTGTGTTAATTTTATTGGTGTACCGTTTTGAAATAGTAGCGCGTAAATCATCCATTGACTCAATACAAACAATACAGTGTGTAGGTATTATATTTAGGAAAAACATAATTGGATTCTTAAATATAGGATTACCGAACTTTCGTGGCTGCGCTGTAGAGCAGCAAATTGTAAATTAACTCGAAGTGTACATTTTCCCCTAGCTTTATTGTGTGATATGATAAGTAGGGATCGAAAATACCTTTAGAATTTTGTTTTTATAATACTTAGTAAAAGTTGCTGTTGATAAATATCAACAAATTAGTTGTTAACTGCCTTTTTGATATTTTATGTGATTTCCTATTTTTACGAATATTCATCAAGAAAACATGCTTATCCGACCCAAGTAGCGACAAAATAATGGTATTCAAATAAGATAAAAGGTTAACCTAATAACAACTCATTAATGATTTTAAAGCTTATGTTAATAGTTTTGTTGGTATGTTGCAACTCAGCCACGGTCGGCGCCCGCGCATCCGACCGTGGAGCTGCGTACTCTTGATAACACATGTAGGCTGCTCCCACACTAGCAGACCTTTGTTTTAGGGCTTCCAAGTACCATCTGCGGGCGGGGCAGGAACTTTCTCGGTAAGCCAGGAAATGTCGAAGGCGGGTATTAAAATGATTGCTATGTACGATTAAGTTTGGGACGTAACATATTTTTCATATTAATGAATACAAGACAGACACAGTGTTTCCCGTTAACTGGCTAATTTAATAGGCAACAGTGTGTGTAAAAGATTCAGGCAAAAAATATTTAAGTTTGTTAACCTAGAAAGATTTTTATAAATAAATATAATTCTATATACCTAATATTTTACTGCTAATAACTGTAAGCGTCGACTGTCGCGCAAAAAAGCATTGACGTATCATCTTAGCAGGAACGCAATTTATTGGTTAATCGTGCAGCTGTTATGCAGCGTACCTACAGTTATTTAACCAAGATGTCATATTGCGATCTTTAGTTATTACTGTTACTAACAAGTGTTATTGGGTGCAATCGTTCTATTTGCCATCAATTTAAAGTAAAATTGGTGAGGGATAGAAGCAAATCAATAAAGGCCTATGAAGTAAAGTGAGATGTAAGGTTTCTTGGCGAGACCGGTCGGGGTCGTTGACCTCGCTAGGTGCGGCGTAGTAGCTTGGTACACCACGAGTCGAGCTGGACTAGAGACACTCCATCCAACGGTATCGTTTGTCAATTTGTTTAATAACTGTCTCGTAGTGGTACGATACAGGTAACTCCGGTAATTACGGTTTACCTCAAGGGTCTAGTAAGACCTATAATCACTCTCAGAGTTTTAGCCTAGTTAATAACCATTATTCATAGACCCGTGTCCTACCGTAAGATATGTCTACCACTATGGTAGTAAGTAGTTAAATTGTATGACCTGAAACGATAGCAGAAACTTGTATGTATAATTCTAAAATCTTCGGAACCTAGTGTGGCATACTATAGCGCTTTATTTACCTCAATCGTCCAACGCTTTTTTAATAAATTGCCAGAATATAACAACTATTCGAAATATCTAGGTAAGTACACTTACCAGTAAGTAAACTTACCTACTAACTACTAAGGGTACTTTATGTAAGTATGGACTTACCCCCAATCTATATCGAATGGTTAATCCGGGATATCGTAATGTAATAAATTTCAAGAGAGCAGGTGGTAGAGGCCCGTAAATTACTTGAAATGGACAGGTGTGTTGAGGTTCTAATCCTATGGCTCTACCCAAGGTTGTATTGTAAAATATCTGTTTACATGTCTCTCAGATTACTTCAGGTTACGCTTGACTACCTACTAGTAGAGTAGGACAATTGCCTACTTTGTAAAAAGGTCGTAGATCAATGTAGTCATAGAAAAAACACGGACTTCCAATGTGCTTAATCTTAAGTTGTCATAACTATCACATAGTTTTGTAAATTATTGATCACCTCCTCGTAAATGCCATAAAAACTTATATTTCAGTAATTGGTATTCACATCACGACTCCTAAGGAGGGTGTTCATGGAATACAAATTAAAGGTGTAGGTATGCCGTTTAATATTCTTCTTAGCAACTTGCAATAAATCGATATTTAGTCGCCTAATCGGATCAATTTATATAAATAATTGTTTTAGATTAGATGTTTTTAATGTACGTTACTAATCAAAATATATTAATCTTGAGCTGGTCAAGGTTCGGTAAAAAAATATTATCAAATTTTTTACTACATACTTATTTCTGATCACGACAAGCCTATATTTATTGTTCGTGAAACTGCGCAAAATGTTCTGCACAGCCGCTTTAAATCGGCGCTAGAAATTAGTTGTCGAAGCTCATACTACTTTCATGCATTGAACGTAGTTTCGAATACCTTATTAACATGGTGTTAACGAACTTTTCGGGTAACCAATAACCATATTTTGGTGCAATAACATAATTAAATGATCCTCAGGCCAGCAATGCAACGGTGTGGTTTAATTCACAACATCTGCAGGGAAATTCGCTGCAGTACCATTACTCTAGTTTTCAGTCATTTCACCAGTTTCAGTTTTACAGCAAGCGCCAAGCGGTCATATACTCACAAGGCTGCTGAAGGCTGGGAGAAAATTGGAAACAGAATTTACATCAGAAATACTATATATTGGGATTTTCTGCTTTATTTCGGGATTTAACAAAACAAGAATATTGACATTTTCCGTTCGTCACTTTAAACTTGTTTAATCATAATAATAACGATTGAATTCTTAGGAAAACACAGTTTTTAAACAAAGTATGTTTTAAAATGAAGAGGAGAACGATGTAAAAAATATAATTTAAAACATCGATGTTGAGTACTTTACTAATTATGTAACGACTTTTCGTTTTTTCTTGGTACCACAACATAAATGTTGTTCTTACGTTAGAAAGTGCTATCATTCGATGCTAACGGCCAACATTGTAGGTACCGTCTTACCCAAGTCTTTTGTTGTGAACAGCCGCAGTCATTACTCACGTTATCCATCATTATGGTAATGTCGCGAAATGACCAGTTGCACAATATCCCGCAGGACAATTTCCTCGCAGCCTATGTAATGATTATCACTTCCATGACGTTGGTCATCAGTTTAAAAACATCCTGTATTTACTTCGAAGGCTTTAAGTTATATCAATTTTAAACATGAATCGATCGAATTGCAGATATACTTAGGTTACCCCAGTTTTAACGCTCAGTTATCGTAATCGATTGCTTATAAACGTTTTCACGCTCTACAACAATCGGATTTATGACGGGCTAGCTGACGCCGTAAAGTTTAATAGTTAAAACGAAGTTTCTGATTTTTATAACGGTTCTGTTTCTAAATTCTTGCTTTATTAAAAGAGAATACTGGTATCTGAAACCACGATCAGGCCCAATGAACAAACCTAACATTTCGTATAAAAAATAAAAAAAATAAAAAAATATGTATTTTAAAGTGGTCTTAAGCAAAAAGGTAAGGAGGCCCTTTAATATTTTCTTAAACAAAAACGTTGCAACGTCTGTCTCAGAAATAGGTACGTTTACAAGTTGCAACATATCTAAAACTGTAGGTACCTACACCTACGTAATAACGAATCAGCCAATGTTGTAACTTAGTACCTTCTACTAACATTACATGCTTCAAAAAAGCCGTGCTTTCTAACCTCGACATAATTCCATCCTATAATTTAAAATATTGAGGTTACAATCCGCTTGAAAAACGCACATGCGATCAACTTTGTTATTTTACTATGCTGGTTTAGTTGAACGAAAAAGGCACGTACTTCCTTTTTATCGTAACGGATTATAAGTTTTATAACTCAGTTTGTCTTTGTGTGACAGGTCCACAAAATAAGGGGAAAACGTAAATAAAATTTTCTTTAGTAACTTAGATAGATTTGTGTAATATCGGTTCAACTCGAAGTTCGGAAACTTTTCTATTCCTCTCTGGGATCCCAATTTAAATTCATTGTTCGAAAGGATGGACGGATAAGATCTCGGATAACGGTGTTTACTCTAATCGCTTGGTTGGGAAGCCGAAATAGCTAGTAACTTGATCCCAACCAGTCCGTGGTAAGGAATCCGCTTCAAGGCACATTGAGAGTTATTGAAAGTATTGCAACATGATTGAGAAATTATTTGTTTATTAATGATGTTTGAAGTCCCTTAAAAATATGAAAAAGGTGTGGTAAAAACGGGATTCATTTAAGTTATCTAATAAATATGTTTAGATAAGTAGGAACCCAGCTGGAACTCTTAGAAATCCTTACTTGTTCCGTAATTTACTATGTATTTCTCAATTTTATCTCACTGAACTCAATTTTATTGTACAAAGCTAATAACTTTATCTTTTACACAAACGTATGTTCATTACTGTGGCTGCGGGTTGCTATTTGCTCAACCAAACAAATAAATATTGATCAAAGCTGCAATAGGAGCAGAAACCAATTTTATTGTATTAGTGGAAAGATCTACACATACGTAGGTACAGTTGGTAACCTATTTAACCATAACTGTCTGAAAATTACAAAAAAGAAATGTAATTTTCTGTATGTTTTGTTTTACACATTCCAACTGTCCTGCATAATTGTTAAACAGAAATATCGTGTTAATTAAACGATAACTATTTCTAGATTGACTTTTTTTTGCTTTTGCCAATATCATAATGAATACCCAAGCGAAATTTAAAAGAGTGAAAGGTAAAAGTGTATTTTTTGGCTAAACGTGGACAAGGTCATTCTTTCTCTAAGTTCGGCAATTATCTGCTTTACTTATTGACAAAAATGTTCAGTATAAACGAATCATGACAGTAAAAAAGTAGGTTATTTCGCCGAAATCGAGATTTGAAATAAAAAGTTTCTGTTTACGAGAAAGTAACATTCTGTGAAAAAAACTGCACATTAAAACAAACACGAAACAGCATTTTTGAAATTAAATTGGTGCCAAATACATATAATAGGTATATATAGCTAATAATAAATATTAGTGTGTGGTTAGTGGTTAGGGTAGTTTCGATTGGACTGCAAATGCCTGCGGACTTCTCATTGAACTAAGATTCAAAAGGCATGTTTTTCTTCTTATTACCGTCCTTTACGAGACTTTCGGTGGCTATTAACCTATTTGCGTGACCTAACCGTGTCGAGCCCAGTTGGTGTTTCAAAGAATCCACCCCGAGGGGTTATTGTATTGAGCGGATATTTTAAGAAACGCCATTTTTCGATGTTTCTGGCACAACTAAAGACTTCACGCCTTTGTAAGGTTTACGTACCTGTAGAAAGTGCCCGGGCCATTATTCGTTTCCTGACCCGTTGAAGTATTTATGCTCAGGACGCATGGGGTTCGTGACAAAAAGTTAGCGAAATTATTTTATTGCATTCTATACCACCGGCGTTTTGTTAGAATTTACTCTTTGTCACTTAGAGAGCCATAACACTCCAAACACAAAAAAACAGGAAACATCGTGTTTAATTTGAACAAAAACAAAAATAAAACGCAAACACTCTGAAATATCACTAAAAGTAAATTCGTACTTTTTTGTGATAGCATCAACCCTTACCTGCCCTAAAGGGTAGTGCTGAATCGAATTGGGTCTGAAATTATAACGGTGTATTTGACCAATCACATGCCGATGATTAGATCTCGCGTCCAATCCGCTGTGTAAAGAACTTACCGCACTGCGTATTATTTGCTTTGCTTAATGTTTGCCTCATAACTAACTGCAAATACGGGAACGTGTTAGACTGTGTGTTAGTCGGCTCGAATAGAAACAAATGTATTTAATGTTTGCAGTCCAGCTCCGATCGAAATAGGGCAGGTGGGGCAGCCGTGACCTCAATACACAAATTACCTCTTTTAGCTAAATTAGCAAATTAATTATCACAGAAATGGAAAGGCAAGGGGATTACTTTTAATGAAACTGTAAGGGATATAAAAATAATAAATAACAATTTCATTTGTATAGATATTGCGTTCAAATTTCTACCTTTACTATGTACCTATCGTAACTGTGTTTAAAATATAACGGTTAAACATAACATTCAAAAATATTTCATTTTAATGAGGCCGCGGCTTACACTGGAAATACGTGCAACTGACATTGCATTTTATTACCGTCTCCGCAAAGTCCAGTTTGCGGTGTGCACTTCGTGTGTGCATTTAGAAAAGACAAACATTTAGCTGGCGAATATTTACTTTGTGTTTTCAAGGAACCACCGGCGTCGTTAATGAACTTACGTTACAGAGAATCTTGGATTAAATAAATATATATCTACGTCGGTTGATACTTTTTAGTTTGATATGAATAAACTTATATTTATGAAAAAGGATATTTTATGTATCAGGAACAATATATCTACCAACTAGTTGAAAGGAATATTAAGCATAATTTTTTCGTAATACATTGTGTGGTACCCTTAACACAAGCGCTTACTGCGCTTACTTTAGAGGGAGTTTTATAATTTGTTATTATTTTTATCCGAGATCCCTATTTACATGCCCTTGAATGTTTCTCGGAGCCGTCGATGTGTGAGACGACGTACTGTGCCGTTTTTTTCATTTAATTGGATAGTTTTGCACATTTTAGTTCCAGTTAATTGCTCACTGTGGGAATTTCTCGCACTAAGTAGGTATCGTCTTCGTCACGGCGACGGAACTGCGTGAGTTACTCAAGTGCGCGAAGGCGCAATCAATTGAGGTTTGAGCCCTAAAGGATTATTCTTTGTTTAGCCACATTTTGAAAACAGTGTACACTGCTTGAAAATCTTTGCATAGAAAACGAAACCGAAAGTACTTCAATGCCCAAACATGCAAAACAGTCCGGAAAATTCGCATTCACACGTTGAAATTTCCGAAAACCCAATAAATGAAAGTATTCCAGAGCGTGTAAGCGTAATGCTTTGTGTCGGGATGTACACAAATTGTTTTCTATGCACCCTTCAATGCAGACTGTTGGTACACGGTGTATTGTGTTGGTTGTTCACCGCCTTTTCCCCCACCTTGCTGTGCAGAGGGTAGAGCCCTCCTTACCTCGCAGTCTCAATGTGTTTGTGGAGAGCGCTTGTAACGTGATCTTACTTACGTGCATGGGGTGATTCTTAGTCCGAGTACTCATTATCTAGCAAAACAAAAGAGGCACGGAGATTGTAGATACACCCCTTTCTTCACCTCTCTATTGTAGTGTCAGTTTATTGTAAGTCGCGTTTCATTTAAGAACATGTCATGTTCTTCTTCTTATATTAGTAACAAAATACTGTATTATAGGATGTGTCCTTCTTATCTGCTCGAAACAAAAGAGAAAAGGTTGAAGGTTTATTTGTTTACTCGACAAGATGTGGCTATTGTTCCTGTTTTTAAAAATAGAGTCTGTACGTCAATAAATTTGTCGGACTCTGCGATGTAGATTTTCAGTATAAAAGAAGGTATAAAGCCCTAATTGAATGAAATTGAAGTTTCGAATTCTCATATTAAACCACATTGATAGTTGAGGCGGATCTGCGGAATGGCAATAGCAGATGTCAGATGCAGTGTTCTGAGATTGATTTGATACGAAGTAGCAAGCAGCGACCGGCCGCGGCGTCGGACCCGTCGAGCGGGTTCGATGCCCGCGCGCACACTTGTCGTTCCAGTTGTATCTGTTGATATTACGGATAAAGTTACCGCATTTCCGATAATAAAGACGCAATTAATCGTGAATTCGGTGTTTCGGATTGCTGCCCTGTTATTAGTTGCTTTTTAATGTGTCGTTGACCATTATTTTGCTTTTAACAAATCGATTTTGTTTAGGCGTAAACCTTTATGACGGTTTAACTTTTTTATCTTAACATTTTTGTTACCTTCTAACTAGTTATATTGTAAACCGTACTCAATGGAGGCAGGTACCAGTGGCCACTTTTTAAACACTGAACATACGTAATTAACAAATCGTATCAACGCCGGAACTTCGGATGCAACTGCTCTACAAGGTACCTATTTTAAGGGTAAGCATATATGTTTTGATATTACTGCGTGCACAAACACAAACATGAAATAAATTGAAGTTAATGTATATAATTGCGAGCAAACAACGAGGCACCGGTTATACAGGTTCTTTCTCTTCAAGCGCCGCCGTGTAAAGAACTGTTCCATCAGCGACCTTGGACACATGTAGGCACCTAATGTCAAAAGGTATCAATAAAAAAGATTCTAAATTTATAAAATTACACCTATTTTTTGTTGCCTTAACAATTTGTCTACTTATTGGAAT
Source organism: Emmelina monodactyla (assembly GCA_916618145.1). Classification (NCBI taxonomy): domain Eukaryota; kingdom Metazoa; phylum Arthropoda; class Insecta; order Lepidoptera; family Pterophoridae; genus Emmelina; species Emmelina monodactyla. Next base: position 5,439,459 of record OU745300.1, read on the forward strand.
GTGGGGAACTATTTTTCGCCGCGCGCTTTTAAATCCACGCAACGGATTTCCATACGGTTTTGACAGCTACATATTATTAGCAGTTAGGATAGTCGCAATAAACAGTTAAAGTTAAAGATGTAAGTATTTTTTTGTGATTGAGTCATCAAATTACACTGATGCTTATTGGAAAGGTCAACTCACATACCTATTAGCAAACCGAAGATGATTCTCATAAATCTTATAATTAGCATGGAGTACCTACACTTTAACATTTGGCAAATATTTGCCTTTTCCATTTATATATGCACAAAATTCTTTAATTTTCTTCCCTTATATCTGTTCTATGCGAATAAATAATTTTATTTTTAAATATTGATATACTTAATAAAAATAAAACGATTAAGGGCTCTCCTGTCCTTACTTAGGCCTTTTTCTATCAACCAGTTTTACATAAACTGGTGTATTTCTAGCTCAAATAATACATTTAGGGGGATCATAATTAGATACAATTTATATTTTTAAGAGATTTCTAACGTTTACATGTTCAGGTAAATAATAAATTATTATCATAGTAATCTCAGTATAACTGCCATAGAAACAAATATCTGGAATCGAGGACACGTAGATCATACGAAATTACGAAAGATATTCAAATTGAGTTTGCAATTGGGATGGCTCCTTAATTACCTCGGTATATTTGGTTTACGAAACGTTACATGTATCGTTATTATCCGTGATAAGTTGTATCCAAATTCGTATTAGTATTAGGAGTCTTACGTCGTGCTCAGATAGTGTTTCAATCAGAGATATTGTGGTTATTACGTACAATTATAACGGAGGGCGCTCTTGGCCCGCCTTTGTTAGTTTGTATCCGCAGTGGATGCGGGATTGCTTTGTACAAACGATATATTGATTAGTGTTTCCTCCTTCCTGTGTCTGCACGATCTTGATATGCACGTACAGACACATTAAGCAAATAGCAGTAGGAGAGGCAGGGCCGAGCCGCCCCTGTGTGCGATGTGTGCGGCGCACACAGGCGCCTAAGCAGAAGGGGCGCCGGATTGTTTTTTTTTAATACAACGTAGTTGAAAAAATTGTCTAAACCGACTAAAAAAGGCGCTTCATGAGTTTCGCACACAGGCGCTTCATAGGTGTCGCACACAGGCGCTGCTTAGGGTCGGCGCGGCCCTGAGGAGAGGCAGGACTTCGGCGATCAAAATGTGTTTCTGTAGCGATGGTATGAACATAGTGCATTAGATCAAATACAGGGTGATTGGTAATGCGATACATTCCTTCTAAGGGGTTAAAGTAAAGCTTCTTTGCAGTCAATTAAGTCATGTCATACCACGTACAAAAATTTAAATTGTCTGAGCAACATGCAACAATGCAACATTTAAGTTTTTTTGTAAAAAAAACCCCATTTTCGAAGTTGAAATGAGTCTTTTTAGTGAAAAATTCAAAATAAAGTTTAATGTTTTGTTGTATTATGGTAGCTTGATAACTTAAATGATATTTTACATTAAAATTTGTTAAAAAAAAATTGTCCTTATTTTAGAAAAAGTCAAGAAACCAAGCACAACTTTAAAAAAAGTTAAGTCTTATGACAATAAATTGCAATTTTCTAAAAAAAAGGCCAAATAATTTTGCGTAAAAAAAACTTCCTCAATTCATTAGCTATTCAAAAAGGTACATTTGTCATACTAAAACTAAGTATTTGATTGACAACTCTACTAATGAAAGACGTCTCAGCCTCTATTTTGTGGTTACCGCGCACTTTTGCAGTATTTTCTTTGGTTGATGTCGCCGTCTTGTACAGGGATAATGCAATAACATTAAGGTCTGCCGCTAAATAAATCTTATTTGTAAAAAGCCAAACCTTCAACTGTGCAACCTTTGCGGTCAATAGATTGACTTAATTGACTGAAAATAAGCTCTACTTTAACCCCTTAGAAGGAATGCATCGCATTACCAATCACCCTGTATATGTTATGAAGATGGAGATCTAAGAAAAATAAGAGTTTGATGTCACTTTCAATTGTTTGCATGAGGTTCGTAGGCTTTTATTCGATTAGCAATTATGCATTTATAATTATTGTGTAATTAATGCTATGTTGGCGGTTTTGATGACTATGTTTAATGTCAAGGTGAGCTATTTGACTGTTCAGCGGTATTTAAATTCTATTTATTTGCCACATGCCTTGCGAGGAGTTAATTAAAATTGAAGATGTGTCATTTCCATCCAACATGGCATATGAGAAAAGTCTTGACGCCACGCGCGTATTGTCGTTGTAATAAAAAAGTTTGTTGAACACTTGGAACCGTTGGAACTCTTAGCCCAGTTTCCCAGCTTATGAAGTGGGGTGATGTGTGTGCGGCACATATGAACAGCGTAAACAAAAGTTACTAAATCCTATGCATATATACCTATTAAAGAAATGCTGCAGTGCTGTCGAAAATTAAACAAAATAAAATTTTATATTTTAATCAAGTTATTTTTTTTTCAGTTGGTATAGATATGGGTGGTATGGATAGGTAAAATATGTAAGTGGTTCTAAAATTAAGTTGGTAACTGTCGCAGTCAGCTACTTTAATAAGTTGATTAAATTACAACCTAGCCTTTTATTAAACGGCGTCTTTCAACTACGGGCTTGAATGATGTTTAGCCGTGGAGTCTAACAAATGTAATTGTATATAGAAATCAATGATGATGAAATTTGAAATAATTTTAATCAAACTTGTTCTTGCCCGCGGCTTCGTACGGGTAAAACTCGGAGTAAAACCCCTTTCCCATATATTTTATTTTACATATAAACCTTCTTCTTGAATCGCTCTACCTATTTAAAAAAACCGCATCAAAATCCATTGCGTAGTTTTAAAGATTTAAGCAGACAGAAAAAGCGACTTTGTTTTATAAAATGTAGTGATTAAACTTCCATTTAAATTTGGTATTTTTTTTTTTTTTTTTTTTTATGTAATATAGGTAGCAAACGAGCATGCGGGTCACCTGATGGTAAGTGATCACCGCCGCCCATGACTACCCTCAACACTGTAGGTGTTGGGGGTGTGTTGCTGACCTTTAAGAAAATATATAAATAAATAAATAAAATTGGGCACCGGATACCGCACTCACCGAACGAAACGCAGGAACATCGTTCCTACTTCACGTCGGTTTCCTGTGCGACGGTGGTATTTCACCGGTCGAGTCAGCCCAGCAATCGCTGCAGACAGAGCCTACAGCTAGACTCTACCACTCAAAAAAATTATTTTCATCATTTGATTTTGTATTTATTTGATCATTTAATCTGTAAAGAACTTCAGCTGGTGCCAAAGAAAGCGGATCAAAGTACTGCAACTCCTGCATTAAAATAACTGTTTTAATAGTTATGACTAGTCAAAGCTAGTAGTTAAATGTAATCGATTTAAATGATTTGCCAATTTGCTTGATTGAGTGGCTGAATATCATTCAGACCACTAGTTGACCGCAACTTTAAGTATTGAAACTAAATAAGCACTTCATGTCCATGCCATAAAGCAAGTCAATGTGTCAGTTTCAGTTTTAATTTTTTTTTTACTTTTATAGTGTTGAGTTGAGGTACGAGAAAATAATTTATATGTTCATTGAATGTACACGTTATAATTTTCAAAAAGATTGCTGGGAGTTTTTTTCCGCCGGCTTTTTTCTCTCGGTCTACGGTTAGGTAAAGTCGAAGTTTGTAACATTGACGTTCATTAAGTATATGTTACATATCTATGATGAATAAAAGAATTTTGATTTGATTTGATTTGATTTGATATGGTTTAATTTTTTTGTATAAAAAAGAAAGTAGTTTTTTTTTATAAGCAAAATTTAGAAATTAAAAAATTCTTATGTTTATTTGACCGATTTAAAAAATAATTTACCTTTAAATAATGTACAGTAATTGTATGGTTACCCCCGTATATTGACACCGTTTTAATTTAACCCTTCGAATGTTTATTTACAAAATAGGGGCTGTTTATCGGAAAAGGTATTTCGGTAAATTTGTTTCTGAATCTGGCCTGTACAGGAGATATTTTCAACATCATAAATATGAAAATATTTGCATAACAAAGCTACCTAACCTTATTTATATGATGCCATAGAAAAGCCTTAGGCACAATTAGTCGACTTCATGATGATTTCAAATTTCAGTGTTGCCGTTAGGGCTATTCTGCATATATTTGAATAATTAGTAATCAGCGCAAATATGTATGCATTGGACTGAAATCAGATGCGACCGGAGAGCTTAATTTATAGATCCGTTTTACGTAAAATTGGGTGCAAAGGTAGATTGTTATCGATTAGGTGTAGAATCAAATTGGCTCAGTCCATTACGTAAATTTTAAGCAATATATCTGTGTTATTTTCATGTAGTTTTTATTTTACATGATACAAATATAAGATACTAGTTAAAGTTTCTATAATATTTAGTTACTGTAAACGTAGTGGCCACTATATGTGACTATACCACCCAAGTGTGAGTTCTGGCCACAAAGCTCGTATTTATATTTTCTAGGTCACAAGACGGCAGGCAAAGGTAGCGAAAATATCGATCCGAGTATTACTTTACGTAGAATATATAAAGCGTATGAAAGAAACACACGAACGTTCACCTCAGACCTAATTTTTCTTATTAATATCGTATTGGTACAGATTAAATGCTTGAACAAAAGGGTACTAGGGGATTTAACCTACGGAGTTATCACAGCACTTTTATGAATTCTAGAAAAATAAGAATTGGCATAAATAAAGGCATTTAACTTATTTTAAATCAGATATCCACCATACTTTAAAATATTTTGATATTCACTTTAGTATCTGACTGGTCGAACCAATATCGTTCTACCTTAATAATCCTATTTTCATTTATATTAGGTGCAAATTCAGGTACAAACGTACTTTTAAAAATTAATTAAAAACTTCTCAAAAGTTGTCCGTTTTGATTAAATCTGAAGCAAGTGAAGCGTGATTTTTATAAAATTAAGTCCTCCAACGTTGTTTGAGATGTATTATTTACCCGGTGAAAATATAAAGACAAATATTGATTACAACTTTATGTTTCTAAAAAGGTGTAATGCGCTTTAAAGAACTTTTCTCTAAGTCTCATCGAGAATAAAATAACTTTTTGGAATCCCTTTTAATACGCAGAAAGTATAAGCTATTTGTTTGGAACATTTAATTACAAACTTTGTATAGATAGAGTATGAACCCCTTTGACTTTCATAAAAGAAGATTTCATTCATTCACACCCGAAGCAGAGTAGCAAACATTTAAAAATACACTGTTTGTTCAACTCGTAGGTTTAACTCTATTTCCTGTTTATTTGTTTTCTCACGTTAACGTAAACTTGAGGAATTTAGAGTGGAGAGGAGGCATCTCTTGTGAATGGAGAATACGACGAAACATCTATTCAATATTAAAAATAATTATAGTTATGATTTTATTTAAAAAAACAATATCTTAATCATAATAATTTTATGACTTTAAAGTAGAGCAACGCGTTGATGTCTTTTACTTGTAATTAACCAAAGTTGTATGTTCATAATTTTACACATCGCTAAATGTTACCCTATGAACTCTAAACAACCTGATATTGATTAATCAAGAAATACGCCCACTAATGTAGCCCAGAATAGTGTATGGAGTGTTCAAGCTCACGGTGAGAAAAGGGCAACGTGTACCTTCCTCTATTCCAGGTACCAACAATCATTATTATACTACGAACGATTACCAAGGCTTCGCTCGCCCACGCACTGCTTAATAGGTTAAGAGTAAGTAAATACCTTTGCTGTACGTACTTTGTACACAAAAAATAACCTACGTATAATTTTCTCGTAATTATGATTCCCTTTCATCCTCGCCGACGAAAGGGCGGAATATAACAAATTGAAAACGAATCACAACCCTGCAATCAACATCCTCATATACAATTTCCGTAATCCCCATAGATCCTCGCACACAAATTGAGGCTTTTCAAACTCTCAAATCAATGTGAAGTTTGAAAAAAACCTTCGTCCGTTTGAATTTAGAACTGGCTAATATCACTGCGGTTCGGAGATTAAAATGTAACAATGGACTTAGTTTTTTCTCAGTGTTAGCGTGAGAATTGAGAGCAGCTTTGAATGGGCTATTCTGTTGGTGGAGCGAGAAAGTGATCCATCTTAGTTGATCCCCGACTTGCATTGGATACCTGCTCGCTGCTGACTTCGCTTTACAAATGTTTCGCCATTTCAAAGCCGTTACTTAAGGAATTTCATCTAGATAGCCTGTGCAACCGTTTCAAAGGATTATATCTTGCCTTGAGATAAACATGTTTATTTGATACATTTTGACAAGATTCGTATTTCTGAGTAGGTCATCCTTATTCTTAGTTATGAACAGTAAATAAAACAGTGTTTTTTCAAGATGAAATTGATCAGTCTTTTCATCAATGTATTAGGTACCTATCTTGCTGTATAATCAAAGGAAAAGTGAAGGGGTGTAAAATTTGCTTTTTATAGTGCTGTAATTAAAGACTCTTATCATAAAATGTATGTTGAATTTGTTATTTTGTCCGAAGCCCCACAAATTATGTAAAACAAGCCATCGTGGCAAAGGGTTCCCATGGGAACATATACCTTCCTACCAACATTTTAATTAAATTGTTTGGATAGTATCATCAACACATATACCTTTAACATATTATTAATGCACTTAATTTTTCAATGGTTAAAGTATTTTTTGTTACCCTTTTTGATTTCTCCATCAAGCAATTTTTTTGACAATATCCAATCTTCATTTTGCTTTTAATATATGTACGTTGTCTAGGTCATATCTAAGTTATGGCAATGCAAAACACAAAAAGAACAATTGCTGCAGGCTTTGTTATTTCGACTCTTTATATTAAGCATTGTTTTAGAAGACCTCGCAAAAATGTGAAGGTCTATACTAAATTTTTACTTAATTTTTGAGTTAAAAATATTTTTTTTAATGAACCATGTTACAGTGTATTCCTACGAGAGGAGGACAGTAGAAAATAATACGCAAAGAGCATAACGATAATGTGGCCACATTTAGATCCTTTTAATGACAAATCGATGTGTAGAGCTCTAGTATATTGTGGTCTAGTTCGATGCATAGCTTAGAGTCGTGTAGAGCACATCATAGGTAGGAACCAGTAAAACACGTAATTCTACTTAGACATCACTACACCGGCCGTTACATTACAACAAATAACTACAACTCAAACGAAAACCTAGATGCCTCTTATCGATTTCTAACCTCACTAGTAAAAGGTAACATAGAAATGTTACCTAAGCATATTAATATTAATACTTAGCCCTGAAACTTAATCAATATAAATTAACTTTATTCTTTGGCACTTAAACCTTTGGTCTTTTCTATGAAATAGGATTTCCGAGGTATGGTATTAGTTTCATTGTTAGCGTAGTCCCAAATGAAAATAGCAGTCAAACGTACCTTGTTAGCAATGATCCTTATTCGTAAATGGGTCCCGTGGTCCGCAGTAGTTAAAATTACCGCATTCCAGTGTGTCGACGGGTGCGCGGGGACGACGCAGCTTCCCAATGGACCGGTTGTTTACCAGCTCCCTAGTCGCACTACGCTCTATGTATCACACAAACAACTACAGTCTCCAAGTGTACTATCATCCCAGGGCCTGGGCGCATGTTCCCGCGGGGTATCTCATTCAGTCCGGGTTCGTACGGCGGCGGCGGCGGGCTCGCGACGCAGGTGCAACCGCTTCGGCGACGCGCTCGGTACTGGCCATGTACTGGCGTGGCCTCCTCGCGCGCATGCGCTCTTTCCCGCCTTCACCGAGCCTTTGCAGCCTAAAGTCTTTCTGGACCACCCAAAAGCTCTAATAACTTAACCTGACCGACGCAAAAATCAAAATAATCATTATTTTTAAAATCTTTGAAGAAAAGTCATCGCATCATTTCTGTCGGTGATTGCAGTGTCGGCCGACAACGGTGGTCTAGTTTGACCCAATTCCAAATGTGCACAAATATTTAAGCACAAGTGAGGCTGGGAGTGGCACTGACGTAACAGTTCCCATTTCTGTATACATATACCTACATAAAAGTAGACACATAACGATCCTATCCAAATGGAATATGGATCATAGGTATTACCTTAGGATGAAACTTTGCACAATGAAGAGTTAAACCGTAAATGGACAATATTTATTACATTATAATTGATATTACGAAAACAGTATTATTAAGAAAAATACTATATGCATCTTCTTTTCTTAAATAACTTATTTCGATCTTAAAATTATACGATGCCCGCATTGTTAAAACGTACCTAAGTAGGTATATTTTCATTTAAAGCTTTTCATATAACTATTTTTTAAATTTTCAAAAAAGTTTTTGTGTGCCAAAAATATCACGCAAGGTACGAAGTAACTTATTTTCAAAACATTTGTGACCAATTCTAATCTACAATACATTTAACATTAAGAAAAATTGAGAAAAAATTTGTGTGAATCGTTTATTCATAATGTCCCCAAAATTATGAATGAATGCACCATTTCTACCCAGATGTAAAGGTATCTACCGACATAGTTAGTCAAATACCCACAGTTGTCTAGTTGCACTACTATTCTTGGTAAGTAACCCAACTATCCAACAACCCACTTTCATTTTATCTACGTTCTTAATATAAGAAAGGTATCTAGCCACAACTTTGTCTCTTAAATATAGGAAGGTAGGTACATAATTTACTCTGTTACTTAGCATGTCATAACTTTGTTCGCGATTACGATTAAAACTCCATTGTTCAAGTCTATTTTACAACTGACCAAACACACCATTCAACCCCTTCTTCTATGAATAAATGAACATCGCAGTCATCACACAAATTATTAAACTCTAAGGAACGCCCAAAGTCAGGGTCAAATATTAAATATCAGCATTTCGCCTGCAGCTACGTTTACCCTAACTTTAGATAGGAATTTAACATTAGTATTTATGCCATAAATTTAGCGTTCTCTATTAACTTAAGGAGACCTAGGTTACTTAGCTAGTTTTTAAAAACAGTGGGCAGGTATACTATATACCTGCCCACTGTCTCTATATTTTTTAGATCTACAAAAGACAAATATTTTCTAAGTACCTACATAAAATTTGCCATAATTTCTTGTTAATGCAATTTTCTAATCAGTTTCCGTACAAACCAACAAATAAGTTTGGCTTCTTTACAATAAAATAATATTGTACATACTTACTTACTTATCCTTCTTTTGGGACGTAGACCCCCAACTTGACAAGACTTTTACTGTAGGGCTATATCTAGTGCTTAGCTATAATAAATTTGCATAAAATAAATTAAGGCCGTACGGGTATTGTACTGTTCACGGAACAGAGAAGTAGATGTTCCGTGGTACTGTTATCCAAAAAAGTAAAATAAAACTTAATACATCGTTGCTTCAGCTAAGTTTATGTAATAACCCAGCGACGCCATGTTTGCGTCTAAGCATGCACCAGAATTTAAAACTTTAAAAAAAATCAATTAAATACCTAGCTTTGGTTTATACTTGGTTTGATAACGATCTAATAAAGATAGAAATTATATTTGAATTATTCTTTATAATCGTTAATAACGATACGCTTATTCTAACACAAGATTTGTAAAAGTTTTAATATTACCTAAAGATGGTAAGTAGGTACCTAATTAAAATAGGATACCTACAAAAAGGCATTGCACAAAATTTACACAAAAACCATAAAAACGTCGTTGGTAGGTACTCGATAATTTGATTAAATCCTCTAAAGCAATAGGTACAAGTCTAGCTAACAGATAAATTAAGCAGTAATGAGATGTAGCATTCTGGCAATATCGTTAACTTAAAATGGGAACTATTTTTTTGAGTTGTTATAAATTTTAATATTCGTGATGTTATTATGATCAGTTGAAAAACATATTGAGCAGTTATTTAATTTAATGGCGGTAATTTTAATGATTGCGACACTAAAACAAGGACAGTAATAAAAATCAACTAGTACCTATTTATTTTATCATACCTACAATGTCAATTCTAAAAATAATTGATTAGTCCAATAACTGAATGAATGGTAAAAATAATGGTTTTCGTAATAAGCGCACGAGTGCATTGTTGTTATCAATATTTTGTTGTTATTAAGTTAGCGAGGAGCGCAGCGACGAGCGTGTTAGGTTGACTTTTTGACCACATGCACGAGCCGAGCGAAAGTAGCGAGCGTGGTGCGGCACCCGGCGAAGCGCTAAGTTCTTAACATAAGAATTGGTTTTATGCTACAGAAAAGGCTTAGAATCAATGATTTGCAAAGTATTTTTATAAGAATGGGATTCCTTACCGACAAATTCCGATTTAATACTGCCCACACATAACCGCTCGTTCAACAATTTTAACCGCCCATTTAATTATTTTCCTGCTCATTCACTGATCAATTTCTTTTTTTAATTACTTATTTTTGTTAACTTAACTGCTTAGTTTTAACTGCTGAACTTAGTTATTAAACGAGCTATTTGTATTTTTTGACTTACCAAAACTGCTATTTGCCTTTAAATCAGTGCCATAATCAGTAATAATATTTGAACCTTTACAAAATTGAGTAGTGAAGTAATTGACACTGACAGTGACATTCACATTATTACTCTTTTTGCTCTGCCTATCTACGCCTACTCTATGTTTTGTTTATTTATGTGAAAACTTACTAATGGTGAAAAGTTTTGTAGACTGTTTGTTGCAGTAGTGATAAAACGATACGAAAAATACCAAATGTCTAAACAAAATGTTCTGTTTCACCCAATTATTAGTTCTATACAAAGAATCGCTCTATACGAAACAAAAGCCGTACGTAAACACAAATCATTTGTGGATTATTCTTTTCGAAGCATATTTTTTTATTTTGTCACTTTTTTACAGAGATTTTACCTAATAGGGTCTAACAATACCCAGACCCGATTTCGAGTATTAAAGATTGATAGAACAGATCCCAAGGAGTTGATTCTTGTGGATGATAAAGTTGAGTACAACAAACAAGAAATTCATCAACTTCTTAACATGATAGGATTTGGGAACAGAAGTGGCAAAGCTCCTGGATTCAATAAACTTGTGTCAGCATTTGGTATAGTTGGTAAGTAGGGTAAGATTAAGTATATAAAAGATTAACATTATATATGTTACTAAGTACCTACTTCTTTTGAATTTTTTATAGGTTTCATCAGGTTCCTCGAAGGGTACTATATAATTCTAGTAACTAAACGTCGGAAGGTTGCTGTCATTGGTTCTCATTCTGTCTACAAGATTGAGGACACTGCAACAATCTACATCCCAAGTGATAGTAGCAAACCACTACATCCAGATGAACAAAGATATCTTAAAATGTTTCTAGCTATAGATCTGTCTACAAACTTTTACTACAGCTATAGTTATGATGTAACACACACTTTACAAATGAATATGGCTCCACCAAGAATGTTAGCACCAGCACTCTTTCCAAAGCCAGTTACAGCTGCAGTTTACCGAAAAGCTAATTCTGATGATAAAGACAAGACATGTACCTGTAACCAAACTGATGATGATGAAGACATTTTTGAAACCTGGAAGCGACAGTTACAACAAAGAGCTGCCTCTGGGTAAATATATATAGAAATGTCTTGTTATGAGCTACAAACTGTACTGCTGAATTAAAATATTAGTTTCTGCAGTAGGTAAAAGTAATGATAAACTAATGACTATTCATTTTTCTTACAATTTGTTTTTCTCATTGGTTTAGTCAACCATGCCAGCAATTGGAATTTGGAGTCCGTATGGTCCCGGAATGGAGATTTGTATGGAACAGCCATCTTCTTTCCACTGTGCATTCCTATTTACATCCTGATTGGATTCTTTACATAATTCATGGATTCATAGAACAATGCAATATTAGTATTTTTGGACGTCCTATATATTTGACACTTATAGCTAGAAGAAGCAATAGATATGCTGGAACTAGATTTTTAAAGAGAGGAGCTAACATGCATGGTGATGTTGCAAATGAGGTTGAGACAGAACAGATTGTTCATGACTCCATGGTATCATCTTTTACTGCGGGCAGGTAAAACCTTTTTCAAAATAATTTTTAATATTATTTCTTTATTTACAAACTACTTTACTTTGTTCTTACATATTTACAGGTTCAGCTCATTTGTTCAAATGAGAGGTTCAATACCTAGTTTTTGGTCACAGGATGTATCAAAAATGGTGCCTAAACCTGCAATTTCTGTTGACCTAGCTGACCCCTATGCTGAGATTCCAGCGAAGCACATCAATAATTTGATGCGGCGATATGGCTCTCCTATAATAATACTCAATTTAGTTAAAAAGAGAGAAAAGAAAAAACACGAATCATTACTTACAGAGCTCATAAGCAATGCAGTGAAATATTTGAATCAGTTTCTGCCACCAGAATATGCCATTCAATATTTACATCTTGATATGGCGAGAATAAATAAGGGGGCAGACGCTATGGTGCTTGATAAGTAAGAAAAAAAATATAACACAGTTATAGTTACCATAAAACTATGCTTCAAAGTTCTCACATTTTTTCACAGATTGTCAACAATTGCGCGAACTGTGGTCCGTCGCACGGGTATTTTCCTGAGCTCCAAGAATTACGGTGAGGAATTTGGAGTAGAAGGTCACCAAGGAGGAAGGTTGCAGACTGGGCTCGTGAGGGTAAACTGTGTAGACTGCCTTGACAGAACAAACACAGCACAATTTGCAATTGGAAAGTGCGTGTTGGCACATCAGGTAACTCATCATCAAAACAGGTTTCACTGTAACCACATATTTCTCCTTATTTAATTGAAACATTATGATCTCTCTGCCCTTATTCCACTTCAGGTAGGATCAGCACATCATGTTTCTTCCTTCCACTTTCAGTCGCCACCTTGGCATTCACTCCTCTCCTATCATCTTCAACCTTTTTTTATTTTATCTCTTCTTTGAGGGATCCTCATTTAATTGAAACTAATTATAGTTATACGCCCTCGGCCTTATTGGCGAGCCGGTCATTGAATTCGATTCCGACTGCGTCCGAGTGCTAGAAGGTTTATACGAAGACCATGGAGACACGTTAGCCCTACAATACGGTGGATCACAATTGGTACACAGGTAAAGTAATTTACCATGAAAGTAAAATTATTAAGAACTTTTCACTTTTCAAATTGAGTAAACATCCCAGAACCTGCAATATTTTGATTTAATTCTATTTTCTGTTCTCACTTTTTTCAGGATAAAAACCTATCGTAAAACTGCTCCGTGGTCATCACACGGTAATGACATAATGCAAACGCTGAGTCGGTACTACTCTAACACGTTTTCCGACGCTGAGAAACAAAGCACGATGAATCTGTTCCTGGGACTGTTTGTTCCTGACCCCACCAAGCCGCCGATATGGGAATACCAGACTGACTACTACCTGCATCATCCTCAAGCCTCTATTTACATACCAAATAATAGGTGAGTTGGAATGATCAGCTTTTAATTTCCAGATGAGAGAGAGCTAATTATGACTTTTTTTTCCGGAAACAATTTTCATGACTTTTCAAAAGTCTTTAACTTCGAACACTAAAAGAACGGTTGTAAATAGAATTATTCCACTGTTAATAGTTTGATGTAAGTAGCAGAAAGGTAAGAAAGGTATAATCTTTATTTTTAAATCTAATTTCACAGGTCCTTAACTAAATGGTGGGACGACGACGTCTTGAAATATCTGCCGATCCCCTGTAATGAAATGCGTAAACTGTGCTGTGAAATAATCGGTATACAGGGAGATAGCAGCGCGTTGGAAATGGTGGACCCTTACCATGACTACAACAGACCGTTTGAAAGAACCGTGTTCTCAGAGAGCTTTGAGTTCGAGGTGAGTTTACCCTCAAAGGACCATTTGCGTTACGAAAGCTTCAATCATTATCTATTTTAAACTTTAGTTTTACTTCGTAATTAAGCTAGTTTAGTCACAGTTTATTATGGACGTAATGCATCTGCCTCAAAAGTCGAAAGAGGTAATTGAGCTAATAACAAACTGAACGGAACACTTCGTTACGGTCGGCAGCAATTCATATCACATGCTGATTTCGCCGACACGTCTACCAAATTTAGATGCGGATTTCTTATTTTTAGCTGAACACACATCTTTTAAACGTTAAAAACATCCGGTAAACTTGTAAAAGACACTATTTTTCATGTAACGCATCCTATGCAAACTCTCCACTATTTCTTTCCCTACTCCCAACCTTATCGTTCAGCTCGTTGTATTGTGGTGCAGATGTGCCACAGCGCGCGCGACCTGGCGGGCTCGTGGCAGAACCCCAGCCCCTTCGTGGTGCGCGGGCGCGCGCCCCCCGCCGCCGGCCGCGCGCGCTGCAGCACCACCTCCAACAACTCCAGCGAGTCAGGATAAACACTCCTTTATATTATACTAGCGACCCGCCCACGCTTCGCAATGGTGTAATCTTGGCCGACTTGCTCACGAAACATTGATTTTTGGCTAACTTAAAAATACTTTTTCCGATTGTTCTTTTTTTACAAATTTAAATGAAAAAAATACCTAAAGGTTGGTGAAAACTGAATTAAAATCCCTCAACAAGGAGGAGTTAGCAGCCAAACATACAAACAGACAGAATTAGCGACTTGGATTTATACAATGTAAAGATTTATTTGATGGCTTAAATAAAATTGTAAAAAGTTCGCGTCTGTTTGGGTGTATAACCGTTAAATATAATTAACGTAACGGAATTAAATACCGTTATTTTGCAGGCATACAGTCAACAATCATATTGTGTCTTTTTTCAAATATTATTCAGACTGTTAGCTTAAGTAAAAAATACTTTCAACAATGGACATTCCTACTCAAGATATCTGTTTTATCTAGGTTTGAAACCGCAGTGATATTCTGTCACTTTTTCCGCCATATTGTGAACTGAGACTCTAGTTGCTAATGGAGTTTTTCAAAAAAGATGCGTTTGCATATAAATTAAACGAGTGTCTCTAAAAACTATAGATATACTAAAGGCAGTTGTGATTCCAGTTCCAACAGCGGCTCGTCGTCGGAGGAGGAGCTGACGTCGTCGTCGCCGAGCGCGCGGGAGGTGTGTCCGCCGCCGCCGCCCCCCGCGCCCGGCTTCCCCGCCGTGCCCCGCCACTACCACCAGCACTGCCACGCGCCCAACAAGAGAGACATGCTGCTGTATGAACCATATTATCGTCATCATCACTACATAGTATAAAGCAAAAAAAATCGTGTCTGTTTTTATGTTTTTCGTCCATCTCTGTCGACGACCTATGTGGTGCAGCGGTATATATACCGGACTGCCAAGCGAACGGTTCCGGGTTCGATCCCCAGGTCGGGCCAATTTCGTCAAAAATGGTTTTTCAAAATTGGCTCGTGTCTGGGTGTAACTAGGTTCTCCCCTAGTCCATTGTGTGGTACCTATAGAACAAGCATTGCTTAGTTTAGGGCCACACAGTCTGGAGATGTATTTATTATTATTTATTTATCTTCTCCAAAACCATTTAACAAATTTGAATGCGGATAATTTTTTAGGTAATTCTTCCACGATTTTTTTTTGTTGCTAAATTGATATTATAAAAGCGCAAGACGAAGCAGACAAGACCTATATAATCATGGGCGACTTCAATGCAAAAATCGGACAACCACGGCCCGATGAAAATTTAATAATGGATGGGATAGGACAGAGAAGCATAAGAGGAGAACGATTACTAGAATTCGCACATGAAAATAAATTATCTGTTACGAACACATATTCCAAAAAACGGAATTCAAGGAAGTGGACATGGATATCTCCAGATCAAAACACAAAACAATAAATCGATCTAATACTCACCAATAAACAAAAACTTATTATAGACGTAGATGTTCTTAACAGACTAGAGTTCCCATCAGACCACAAAATGTTAAGATGCTCTTTAAAGACCCAACCACACAAAAAAACGCCGATCCGAGGTTAAACCGCCTCAAAACAAGCTCAAGACAAACGAGGAAATAGATAAATACATACAAAACCTACAATTAAACTCGACATTACTTTACAAATCTACTGCAAACACCAAAGACATTCAAACTCTCAGCAACCAATTAGAAGAAACTATTACAAAAAGCATACAATAAAGTTAGGTACAAAACTAGAACTAAAGAACATAAAATCATTTCAGACACAACTCAGGATTTAATCTCTAGCTAGACGAACAGAACTGCAGACTACAAAACGAAATTCAGAGTGTTCAGCCGTGGTCACGGGTAGACTGAGATGTGTGACGTCTTCGTCTTTTGTAAAAATGCCGAAACTTCGGATAAATAAAAAATAATATAATAAACGCGTAAAACCCGTTAAAACGAGTTTAATTTCAAATAATAAAGATCGCGTAAATCTAAGAAGTTACAGCAAAATATGTAGAAATAAAAGCTTATTATTATTATTAAAAAGGCTTTAATGAAACTACTTGTGATTGATTAACTGTGAATAGGCATTATGGTTTGTTTTTTTATTGTTGCAGATACCGACGTTATGTGAACTTTGAGAAGCGGTTCAATCCTGTTTACAACTTTACGTGTATGACCATATCAAACAGCTCAGAAGACAGTATGGATGATCTCTTTATGCCCACAGTCACTAAGGCTTCGCAGGAAATATACCATGAATATGTTGAAAGAGGTAACGGACAATTAAGTGTACCTCCAACCTCTTTAGCAATATATAAACAGTATGTGAACTTTAGTATATAATGTTTTTTTAAGTACAATGTGTAGAGTTGTATAATAATTAACATGGGCTTATTTGTTATAGAAACAATATTATCTTATTTAATATATTAAAGGAAATATATGTCCTAAATCAACTACGTATTTTTTTAGTTTTATAAAAAATTCTACCTACCTAATAAAAACGGATGAATTAAACTTTTTTTTAAATATTAAAACTAGGATCCACTGAAAATGTATCAAAAATATTTATGAAACCGTTAATTTTCACCATTTTACATACTTAGACAAAATGCCATCAGAAAGCTTTATTGTCTTTCTGCAAATTGTTATTTACTTGGCTAAATACGAAAGTTCAACAACGTTGTACCCCTAAAATCTTCCTGGCCGGTAAAATCATAACATTTTTTACTTAAATTACATTCAATATTAATATGCATTCAATGAAACGATAAGACTGCATGTCTTTTTCCTTTGGCAATGTGAAACTGAAAAACATATAACGTCAATGTCATTAGGAATGATGTCAATCAATCAATTCTTTCTTATGTCTGTCTGTCTGTTTGTTTGTCGGTGTGTGGTGTGTGTGGGTGGATGGCGAGTCGATTTATACGATAATCAAAAGAAAAAAGTTTTTGTGTGAACTACGTATTTTCGTTGTTGATTAGAGATATCTCAGATACAAATGGCAGTATTGCACTAAGAAAAAAGCATCATCCAACTAACATGGCTATGTCAAAAGGATTTAAAGTTCTTGAGAAATCGGCACCACCTAATCCTTATAGTATAATTTTACAACACAGGAATAAAGACTCAGCTTTACTTTTTGAATCTCAGGCTGTTGTCGCACTAGCACCACAAGAAACTGAAACCTTGAGGAAACAATATCATAAAATTTCAGACGCGTATGGTTGCTTGGGAGTGCTACAATTGAATTCCGGAGAAAATTGTCTCCTGTACTTAGTGCTTATCACTGGCTGCAGTTCGGTTGGTAAAGTTGGTGAAATTGAAGTTTTTAAGATAACACAAACGCAATTTCTACCTCTGTTTTACCATAGTCAAGGGGAAGATAAAGTTTCTGAGGTAAGAAAAATCCTTAACTCTGGTACATTCTATTTTTCATGGAATACTGGAAAAAATACAGAAAATCTTTTTGATCTCACACTCAGTGCACAAAGAAAAAGTAAAGGGGCTAATTCAGACAACAGATTTTTTTGGAATCGCACATTGTTTATCCACTTGATAAGATTTGGCATTGACTGTGATGACTGGCTTACTAGGGCCATGTGTGGTTCTGTGGAAATTCGAACTATTTATGTCGGTCATCGCCAGGCTCGTGCAGTCTTAGTATCTCGCTTGAGTTGTGAGAGAGCCGGAACTAGGTTTAATGTTAGAGGATGCAATGATGATGGAAATGTTGCAAACTTTGTTGAAACTGAACAAGCTGTTTATGTTGATGAAAATATTGCTTCATACATACAAACAAGGGGTTCAGTCCCTCTATATTGGGAGCAACCTGGAATTCAAGTTGGATCACATAAAGTCAAGATGTCCAGAGGCTATGATGCATCAACCAGTGCTTGTGACAGACACTTCAGTCAGTTAAAAAGAAATTATGGAAAAGTTATTGTTGCAAACTTATTGGGTTCCAGTTTAATTGGTGGTAGTGAGGGAGAAGCAACATTAAGCAATGCATTCCAGAAACATATCAATGAATCTCCTCACTCCGATATCACTCAAATAATATTTGATTACCACCAAGAAGTCAAAAGTAGCTCAATTGAAAATGCATTATCTAAATTTAAAAAGATCATTGAAAAATATTATGATGATGTTGGTATTTTTAGTGCCAAAGGTGATGATATCTACAATGTGCAAAAAGGTGTTATTCGGACAAACTGTTTGGATTGTTTAGACCGGACTAACTCCATACAGACATTTATTGGTTTGGAAATGTTAGCCATACAGTTGATGTTATTGCAATGTGTAGATAAAAAACAAAATGTGCATCGATTTGAAGAAGTATTTAAACAAATGTGGGTAAATAATGGTAATGAGATATCTAAAATTTATGCTGGTACTGGGGCAATTCAAGGTGGTTCAAAATTGATTGATGGTGCCAGATCAGCAGCTAGGACAATTCAGAACAATTTATTAGACAATACAAAGCAGGAAGCTATTGATATCCTTCTCTTAGGTTCAACATTGAATTCAGAGCTTTCAGATCGAACAAGAATCTTATTACCCTCAAACATACTGCATACTTCCACTTCTATTTTGAGAGAAATGTGTCGCAGAGTTAATGAATACACGCAGCCATCCAGTATAAGAATAACAATTGGAACATACAATGTCAATGGTGGAAAACATTTCAGGAGCTTAGCTTACAAAGACGTATCATTAGCTGATTGGCTACTCGACTGTCCTAATTCCTCATTAGTTAATACTGTAAACCTAAAAGAACAACCCTCTGATATATTTGCAATAGGTTTTGAAGAAATTGTTGATTTGAATGCAAGTAACATTATGGCGGCCAGTACAGATAACGCAAGAGCTTGGGGCGATGAATTAGAGAAAGTACTTTGCAGAGATGCACCATACACCCTTTTATCCAGCCACCAACTTGTAGGTGTCTGCCTCTTTATATTTGTGAGAAAAGATCTGATTCCACATATTAGAGATGTGGCTCTGGATTCTGTTAAAACAGGTCTTGGAGGTGCTACAGGTAATAAAGGAGCTGTAGCAATACGAATGGTCATATATGGAACCTCCTTGTGTTTTGTGTGTGCACATTTTGCTGCTGGTCAATCTCAAGTCACTGAACGAAATGCTGACTACAACGAAATCACTAGAAAGGTAGCTTTTCCCATGGGCAGATCCCTGTATTCTCACGATTACGTATTTTGGTGCGGAGATTTCAACTACCGCGTAGATTTAGATAAAGATGAGATACGACTGTTGGTAGCGCAGAATAATATGCAGCGGGTATTGGAACAAGATCAGCTCATACGCCAAAAATCTCAAGGATTAGTTTTTAAAAATTGTTTCGAAGGTGAC
Organism: Emmelina monodactyla; assembly: GCA_916618145.1. NCBI lineage: Eukaryota > Metazoa > Arthropoda > Insecta > Lepidoptera > Pterophoridae > Emmelina > Emmelina monodactyla. The sequence goes on from OU745300.1 coordinate 5,459,268, forward strand.
GTTACATTTCCACCTACCTACAAATACGATCTATTTAGTGACGATTATGATACTAGTGAGAAATGTCGTGCTCCGGCCTGGACGGATCGTATTTTATGGCGCAGCCGCAAGCAAACAATTGACCCGGAATCTACATCGGAATTAGCCGCAGGAAAGTTACTACATTACGGCCGAGCGGAATTAAAGCAAAGTGATCATAGACCTGTAATAGCAATTTTAGAAGTTGAAGTACTACAAGTTAGCTACACAAAATGTATGGAAGTCTTCTACGAAGTTGTCAAAGATCTTGGCCCTCCCGATGCAAGCATAATAGTTCGTCCCGTTGAATATTATGATGATAACGACGAGTCTGTCTTTGATGACAATGTCATGGCTTCCGTCTTACAAGAATTGGCATCGTTTGGGGAAGTAACGCTGGTTCGATTTGCGGATGATCAAACGTTGAACGTTACGTTTAGAGATGGTCAAAATGCATTAGCTGCCGCCCAAAAAGGTCAAATAACCGTTTGTTCGATTCAATTTGCTATAACTTTGAAATCGCCAAACTGGATTGAGATAGTTCGGTCTGAGATCAATTTATGTACCAATAATACTGTGCCGCTCATTGGTGAGGTCCCACAAGAGCGCCCACTTCGTTCCGCTCCTCCTACTCCGCGTCGACAGCAACCGAGCAGACCGCCGGCTCCATCGCCTACGCCGTTGATTCCGTCTCGGGCGCCAGCAGGAGGTCCAGCGCGACCGCCTCCCCCCCGCCCGGCGCCATTGCCGGCTGAGAGTAATACTAGTAAAGGTAACAGTCCGCCTACGTCGCCGCCCGCAGACAGCGGCCCGCCCCCCGCCTGCGCGCCGCCGCCGCCCCCGCCGAGCAACACTCCCCCTCCATCAGGGCCGCCGCCGGTGCCGGCAAGGCAAGGCGCGCCCCCACCTCTGCCAGCTCGGCCCAGGCCTGTCACTTAAAACCTGAAACCTGTGTTTGTTACAGTTTAAATTGAACGTGATTTTTATCGTCATTGTATAGTATTTAATGTAGTAGCGTGTGTCGCTTTTGCGTTTAGAAATCAATCGGAAATATGAGCATTAACCACTATTAGAGAGCAATCTTAAGCAATGTTGACCAAAATATATACATACATGTACTTTAAACAATAATTGATAGTTATCGCGTCTCGAAAGTTCCACAAAGTCCTAAGTTCTTAAATCGACCATTGCCTATGAATACACTGTATGAATTTATTAAAATTGGAGTAAGTGCATATTTATCTCTTTGATAATTTAAAATTTATTTATAATAAGATCAAATTTATTTGTATAAAATAAAACTTATATAATACATCGATTGTGTAGAATAGGGTGTTGTTGTAGAGGTTCTTTATAGAAGTCCTTTTTTATTTGTATTTATTATTATCATAGTATAATAGTTAGTTAATTGTTATGTACGGATAGTTTAACTCATTATTGCTCTTGGCGTCTTGTGTGCATTATGCTCTACCAGCACATGTTGCTTGGACGATGAAAACAAAGTTGAAAATTGCTTAACCACCAGATAGCAAATATTCAATAAAGCCTTGTGCAAATATTAGTTGAACTATCTATAGTAATCTATACTTTATCTTCCTTTTCAGTGAGAACATTTCATTTGTATAACTGTCTGAAGGAATTTTATTAATCTGGCTGTGTTAAATGCATTTTATATCAGTTTATTTTTATATTATTTAATACCACGGTTTGATATCAATCTACTTCCGTTTAACGACACGTTAAAATTTTAAGTTATAGGTTTTTTAATATCTACCTACTTTGATTTGATGTTATAAGGTTTTTTATAAATTTAGACGGTTTAAAATATGAGATTAGCGCATGTTTATGAACACGTTAAGTTTTGTTGTAATTAAGTAAGTTCCTTTATGGATGACATTATAATTTTTTACACATTATAAATGTTATATGAATTACTTTATTTTGTTAGTGTTATTTTTTTTGGTTGCTGTAATTTGTTAGCAAGCAACTACAAAATTAAGTTTAGTTGTAAATTTTTATTATGCAGAAATAACTTATTGAGATTATAGCATATATTGTAAGTATTAAACTTTAATGGCATTATCTAGGATTGGCTATTGTGTAATTAAGGTACAGTTGTCTGCACTATGAAGAAGACACTTTGAATTTGGTAAAAATACATGTTTTCGATGTAGAGGAAAAAATAGGAAAATATCAGATCACAGTGTTCTTGCCCGACCGACATAGTAATTTCAAATTAAAGTAGGTATTGTTAATCAGTGAAAATTTGAAGTTAGTACTAAACATCCTTTTTTTTATTCTGAGGTTAGACAGACATTAACATTTAATTTGTGGATATAGTTTACTACTTTAAAGTTCTACCTGTGCACTTCATAGTACAGGCAACAGTCTTTATTAATATTTTAATGCATTCGAGTGCTTAATGTTGTAAAACTTTAATTTTATTTATAAAATATAGTATTTGTACCTTCAGTATAGTACGTATTTATTTACATAAATCTGGAATAGTTTTCTAAAGATTGTAGAAATAGTAGTATGGTGGTACCTATACCTATAGATTGTACCGTTAGAAACAATACCTTTATAATTAGGTATCTACTATTTATCCTTGCTTGTAGAGAGTGTTATAGTTTTTCAAATTATCTTTCATATTTAATTTAATATTATTTATATCATCATTGTTGTTTAAAGCGTCACCTATAAACCATTTTTTTAAAGCTTATTGCATTCTCTACGAGCACAGCTTTGTATACTGTTTACAGCACCTTGGAGAGAACTATAAGTGTATATGTTATAGGTATAAAAAATCTACTCAGTTCTTGTAAAATGATTATAGCAATGTTACAATGTAAACTAGTTTTTATTAATCCCTTAAATAAATAAAGTACTTAGAATTTCACAGGTTCCCATCAACCATGCGATTTGACCCAGCCCATCTGTTTCTTAGGTATGTCAATGAGATGATGAGAATGGGTGTGGCAAAAAAATGACATTTACGCAAATAGAACTATTTAAGCACACGCGAATAAAATAGCGCTTTTTGCTAACTCCTTTTCGCTTTGTTCTACTACCTAGTTCTAAATAGAGCAATATTTATGAAAATGGCATTCCAGGGTGTGTGACTTATAAGCTCTTGCAAGTCGGTAGTTAAGATACTCATGTCTGTTGCTTACCTCAAAAAAACTTAATAGTTTCACCTAGTTTTCTTTACCTAAATTACTGAACAGATTTAGATTAGCTTAATTTTTTTAACTATTTACAGGCATACCAAACCAGAATTTCAAATTTAAAAATAAGTTCTTGCTTCATGGACATTATAATGATGAATAAGTAGGGAAATGCCAATTAATTTATAATTACATTTATTTTCATTTTTCCTTATTCATACTACTAATACATAAATTGATTTAAATTAACAATCATTTTATGCCTTTTTCGGTACAGCGTGCAAGTAGATAGTGTGTCCGATACCAAGCATGCCAACAACGCAGAGAGCCATGGTCAGACGGTACAAAATACCATCCAAAGGACCACCCTTCAGAAACACAGGCAGGTCATTATCTTTCTGAAACACACAATATGGCAATTAAGATTTAAGAAGTCTGGATATATGGATATGCATAACATTATGACTATAGGGCAAGCAGCCTCACGTGTGTTATAATTTACCTGGAACAGTTCCTGTTGCTTGCGAATTTTTTCAGATAAAGGAGAATACGGAAGATTGGTACCAGGAACTAGCCTCTTTTTACCCGGGGCTGGGCAAGCCTCTGCGACAGTAGCCAAATGAGCCGTATTATAAATAATTTGTGGGGGTTCCACTCGTTGCAAAGCTATCGGTGCCTGAAAATAAAGATAGTCATGATAAGCAAAAGTGCGATAATCTGTAGGTTAACGCCTAACCATTTAAGTCTAATAAAAGTGTACTTACCACTGGAAACAGTGGAGTTTGCAAATTATTTGCAGCGACAAGCCTACCAGTGGCTCTGCAAAGTTGGTGATACATTTTGGAATATAATTGGAAAAAGCACAGTGATCTGTTACGAAACAAGTACTTATCAGTCAGAAGGTGTGCTCAGAAACCATTGCACAATCAATAACTTTTTTTTTAAAACATGGTTATCAACAAAATTGTATACAGTAATTGACCACCTAGTTAAAAACTAATAATGGAATAGAATTTGTATTTTGGAGTATTCTTTTTTATTAAAATCATTTAACTATGCTTTGTTGTGGTATCATCATTACTAAAACTATTTATATAGATATTGAATATGTAGGTATTTATTTCATAAAATATTTATTTTGTATATGTAAATATTTTTATGTAAGTTTATAATTTTAGTAAGGTATATGAAATATTTAGATGTAAGTACCTAATTAGATAATAGCAAAATTACTTTGTAATATGTTTTGTTCGCGCCTACTTTATAAGTTTTTTTGATGTCCTTAAAACATGTACTGGTTGTTTGGAAGAAATCGCTCCAAGCGATAAAACCGCCATTTGTGCTTCTTTTCTTTTCTGTATGACTTGTTTTCTCTTTTATGTATAAAGTGCAATAAAGAATTTCTATTCTATTCTATTCTATTTTGCATTGTTATACAAAAAGCTGTCGCGCTACAAGATTATGAACGCATATTTTTTTTATGGAGCAAAATGCTGCGTTCCGATTCGAGCAATTTAGGTTTTATACCCCGCAGAGCCGACTCTTTCCGAATGAGCGGTTTTCGGTGACACTAATTCAATCAAATCATTAAATCTGCGATATCGAAACAAACTAGTAGCTTTTTTAGAAATATACCTACGCTACGTAAGCATTAACATGAATCATAAAAACTTTTTTTTTTTTTAGTAAAAACTTCATGGTAAGTTAATTTTTCTTTTTAATTACTTACGTAGCGTAGGTCTTAGAGCATTTAACCAAAGGAGATGACAAGATCATTTTAGCAGGAACATATTTTTCAGGCACTTTTGGTGGGGGACGAGGAAGTTTTTTTTTTTTTTTTGGTAACAATTTTACAGGCCCGGAGTCTTCGTCCTTTAAGCCTTGGGACGAGGAAGTGATGTGACAATAACAATAAGAATTAATGGGTATTTTTATTGAACGAATGAAGTTTTTTGGTCCAATTTAATTATTAAATTTACCTTTTCTTATTAATACTACTACAATTGTAAGTTTTTACTGAACACTTACAAACTTTGGTTTATCTAAAAAAAGATGCTAAGGAATAAATAAAATGAGTGGGTAACATCAGTTTAAAATAAATCCTTTTATTTTTGTAGAATTTTAGCAGAATACAATACAATTATTATAGTTCTAAATAATTGTTTTATTAATAAGTTATAACAGTAGATAACAAATAAGCATTTTTAAAATGCAAAACGAATAGTAAAATCTCAATCATTAGCTTGTTTCATCTTAATTAGTAGTGAAATATCCTGTGAAGGTATTTCTTAGGTTTTAGTCCACATCTTCGCAAGTCTTAGCTTAAAACCTGTAAGCGCTATTTAGTAATATATGTCTGCTAAACTTTATATTTTTCGAACCATTCATTCATCCCACCAGTCATTCAAATCAATTCACTTTTATTTTCCCATCACTGTCTAGAATCCCGGCCTTTAAAAAAACATTAAAAAAAATTAAAAAGAAATCTCATCACAGTGGTTGTCAGCTTTGACAGCGTTGACAGCTTGTCTCCCTAATATAGTATTCGTTGTTTACATTTGCTATCGTTTAAAGTGTCGTTACGATCAAGTTTAAAATTCGAAAATATCAATAAATAGTGTAGTACATTGCCAAAAATACTAACAGGTGATATGAAATCCCATGTAAACGTAAATTCGAAGTTTCTGAACGTCGTTTACACAACAAAACCGAACAAATAACCATTTTGTGGAGCACATAAACATATGACCGAGCGACACAGAATGATCAAGTACCGTGCGTGGTACTTTTGTTCACGACTATGACCATCGCTATGACCAAGATTTTGCCTGAGGGGAAAGGCCTGCTATGCCATCTCCTTTGGTTAGATGCTCTAAGGCGTAGGTAGGTATATTTCTAAAAAAATCTACTAGTTTGTTTCGATATCAGATTTAATGATTTGATTGAATTAGTGTGGTTTGTTTTATTTCATTTTATCTCATTAAATTTCATTTTCATTTCATATCAATTAAAAAAATCTACTGAGGACTTGGCTGTATGGGCATAGTAACCGTTGCCTACTAAATGGGTGAAGAAAAAATGGTTCCATTTTCCAGAAATTTTCTTTGCGGGTTTAGTTGTTTGTTGCACAAAATGAGTTATTTCGACATTTACGATCCTAATTTTATATTTTATTAAATTGCTTTATTTTTTCGCAACTGTATTAAAAATAGTCGTTCAGTACACGTGCGGAACCGTCATTGCAACTCGTCCCGCCTGTCAACCCTCGCCTTCGGCTGTGCCTCGGCTCGGGTAGACATTTGTCGGAACTCGTTGTAATGACAGCCTTTCCACACTTGTATTGAAATATACTATTGAACAAAGTTTGATCTTGTCTTCCAATGTTTTTGCCTGCCAAATTAAACAGAACATATTTATTTCTTTTCTTTAAAATTATGCGCATATCTTTTAATATTTTTTCATGTTTTTAACGTATCAATCACGATAATAATTTAAAATGAATTATTTTTAAGTCTTTTGTGTCGTATAACGATATAACTATACACAATTTTAACTTGTTGGCTCTATGAACCGTTAATGAATACAATGCAAACATTGGTTTCCACGCAAACGTGCCATCCATAAGTGTCTTCATTAATCACATCATTAACGATGTAAATACTAAAATCAATATTGACCGACCGATGGTTGGTGCTATGATATCCTGCAATGCTCCGTCAAGATGACAGCTGGTTTAATCGTCAGAGAGATTGCTTTTACAGTAATTCCTGTTTTTCGGAATGTCTAACCAACACTAACAACGTTCGTTATTACAAATAATGAAATATGATAGTTTAACATTATCATTGATTGCTGCACAAAACTACTACATAGGAATGGTTGTCCTTTAAGTATTTTTTCACTGAATCTCAATTGAAGTGCGTTTGAGGTGCGCTTTGGGTGCGCTAGGAAGCAACATCCAAAAATGGTCAATTTTACTTCGTGGTTAAGTAGGTATAAAAGTAAAATATTTTATGAAAAAAATACTAGTAAGTGATATCAACAAATAAATAGATGTATTTTGATTAAGGGAGTTTATAGTCTATGCTATATACTAGTCAATATAATACAAGCAAGTATGTGCTATAATTCTTCGCCTAAAATGCATCCAGGAACACAAGTGTGACAATTGTTTTTGAAGAACTTTGCTTTGGTTTTTATCGTTCAGAAGCTTGGAGCAACAATAAATATTGAACGTTTGTTTTACTTTGATGACCCACCCCAGTTCACTAGCTCTTCTTTCTGTATGAACAGTTAGCAATAAACGCATGAGTTCACCGATGACGTCAAAATGATTTAGAAGCGTGCTGCGGGGTTGTATTTATGGCCGTCTACATAACAGTGACATGGGCACTGACAGGTATTTTTGAACCGACCCTAGTAGATATACAGGGTGATTGGTAATGCGATACATTCCTTCTAAGAGGTTAAAGAAGAGGTTATTTGCAGTCAATTAAGGCATTACATGCTATGTCCGAAAATTTATAATTTCTGAGATATGCAATATTTAAGATTTTTTATAAAAAACCCCATTTTCGAAGTTCAAATCGACGGTTCCGAGGCGACTTCGCTTAAGCGACACCATGGCCGATATTGACTTATATACATATTCGGAATCAGCGCATTTTTATCTTCGTTTGAGCGGACTTTGACGACAATCGGCGCACTTTTTTGTCGCTTGAGTCCATGGTGAAAAAGGGCATCAATTTCTGGCTCAAGGCGTCATGCGACATTAATTTTGCATGTTTTTTAAAATAATGTACTTAAGTTATTTTAAAAATGCATAAAATATACTCGATTCTTCCTTAAGTCATTTTACTTTTTTTTAAATGAAATTGATAAGAACCTTAAAGCTTTTTACCTTGTGCTGGAATGCATAATGAATAGAGTTCAGTTATTTTACCTTATTCACGATCCAGAACTGATGTCACTTGAATCATTTTACCTTGTTCGGATTTTTTAATCAATGTCGCTTGAGACTTTTTTCTTCAAACCAAAAAAAAGGTTCTTGTTGGTTGAGGGCTTTTTACCAAAACTGAAATAACAGTTATAAGTTGGTTGAGATATTTTTCATCACGGTGAATACAATATTCAGCCAATTTCAAATTTTGTTACCGTACGTACATTACGTAAAAAACGTGTTACAATAATAATAAACGTTGTTTTGCTAATACTTCGTGTTTTAATTATTTTGAAACGTGAACATTTTACTTTAATTTTGAAATATTAAATAGCTTAAGGACCAACACAAAATTTAAAAACCATTTTCGAGGATTTCAGTTAATATGAAAAATCTAAGTTGCTCCTTCAGCTGTTTTACCCGTCTTTAGAAATACAACTTATGCTCGTTAAATTATTCTTCCTTGTTTTGTTTCAGACAAATTCTGAACATAATCCTTTTTACCTCGTTCAAGATAGATATTGTCTATCATTTGAGGCGTTTTACCTTGAACAAAATAAATTGTTTTAAAGAGTTCAGCTGTTTTACCTGATCTCAAAATAAAGTATGTTGGTGCTTAAATCATTTATCCTTATTCCAAAAATAATACAATTTGACTTAAGCGACAGCTATCTCCATTGTTTATGGTCCAATTCGAACGGTAATAGAAATAATTAAAGCGCGTTTCTTATATTTCATAATGATTTAAGTTTTATCAAAATTGATTCAGTATTAAATTAACTACGATTTTTTTTTCCAAAATCAAATCTTTAAATGGCTCTCCTGTAAAGTTCTCAAAATGTCGCTTAAGCGAAGTCGCCTCGGAACCGTCGAAATGAATCCTTTTAGTGAAAAATTCAAAATTGAGTTTAATGTTTTGTTGTTTTATGGTAGCTTGATAACTAAAATGAAATTTCAGATTCAAATTTGCTAAAAATAATCGTCCTTATTTTAGAAAAAGTCAAGAAACCAAGAACAACTTTTAAAAAAAGTTAAATCTTATGGCAAAAAATAGCGATTTTCTAAAAAAAACTCCAATTAATGTTGCGTGCAAATTACATAAATAACTTCCCCAGTTCATTAGCTATTCAAAAAGGTACATTTGTCATACTAAAACTAAGTATTTGATTGACAATTCTACTAATAAAAGAAGTTACCTCTCTCTTAGAACGCCTCTACATTGTGGTTACCGCGCACTTTTGCAGTGTTTTCTTTGGTTGATGTCGATGTCTTGCACAGGGATAATGCAATAAAATGTAAGATCTGCCGTTAAATAAATATTTTTTTCGAAAAGCCAAATCTTCAAGTGTGTAGCTTTTGCGATTAATTAGAAAAAAAGAGTATGCTAAGTGAGGAAAAAGTTACTTCTATTAAAAGAAAGAAAGCTAACTACATCTTTTTCATTAATCACTAAACATCACTTGTTGTTTTTTCTTTGGTCGATGTCGCCAACTCTTGTGGTGGTTGCTAGATTTCTGCGAGAAACATCTATTATTTCTTCGTCTACTTCGCCAAATTCGAGGTCTACTAGATTCACTTGTTCGGACGGATACAAGCTTTATTTTTCTGAGACGTCGATACGTCCCCAAAAACACTCTAACGTTTGACACACGTCGATTACGGAAACGCAACCAGTACTTTTATTGCTGCAACAGCGTTGCCGTTACACAGTACGTAAATAAGAAAAATGACTGAGTATTGCGCGTAATGTAGAGCGTTGCAAATTCGACTAACATGCGTTTACTTATAGCATCTCAGCGATAGCATCGCTTCAAAAAGTTGCTGTGGGCGAGGGCCTTTTGTAATGAAGAATACTCAGACATTTTTCTTATCTAGTAGACCTCGAATTTGGCGAAGTAGACGTAGAGAAGAAATGATAGAAGTTTTTCGCAGAAATCTAGCAACCACCACAAGAGTTGGCGACATCGACCAAAGAAAAAACAACAAGTGATGTGTAGTGATTAATGAAAAAGATGTAGTTAGCTTTCTTTCTTTTAATAGAAGTAACTTTTTCCGCACTCAGCATACTCTTTTTTTCTAATTAACCGCAAAAGCTACACACTAGAAGGTTTGGCTTTTCGAAAAAAATATTAATTTAACGGCAGATCCTAAATTTTATTGCATTATCCCTGTGCAAGAAGTTGACATCAACCAAAGAAAACACTGCAAAAGTGCGCGGTAACCACAATGTAGGGGCGTTCTAAGAGAGAGGTAACTTCTTTTATTAGTAGAATTGTCAATCAAATACTTAGTTTTAGTATGACAAATGTACCTTTTTGAATAGCTAATGAACTGGGGAAGTTATTTATGTAATTTGTACGCAACATTAATTGGAGTTTTTTTTAGAAAAACGCTATTTATTGCCATAAGGTTTAACTTTTTTTAAAAGTTGTTCTTGGTTTCTTGACTTTTTCTAAAATAAGGACGATTATTTTTAGCAAATTTGAATCTGAAATTTCATTTTAGTTATCAAGCTACCATAAAACAACAAAACGTTAAACTCAATTTTGAATTTTTCACTAAAAGGATTCATTTGAACTTCAAAAATGGGGTTTTTTTATAAAAAATCTTAAATGTTGCATATCTCAGAAATTATAAAATTTCGGACATAGCATATAATGCCTAAATTGACTGCAAATAAGCTCTACTTTAACCTCTTAGAAGGAATGTATCGCATTACCAATCACCCTGTATATACTGGTCCGAAATTGCTGTCAGCGCGCTTTCTGCACTATTTGCGTGCAAACGGTAGGTCCATTAATACGAACGTTTGCATACTCTGAGCAATCTGACGTCATTAGTGACGTCACCGTTCAGTGCTAACAATGCAAACAAAAGATAGGTAGTGCACTGTGTGCAGCAATGTCAGATGAATGTCAGGCAATGTCAAACTGACAACTGAATACTTTAATTTGTAAGATCTAAACTTTGGGAGAAGTTTTGTTGAACTTATATTGTTTAATGTAAAGATATTTAGCAGATTCATCGGGAAAACCTCAACATGCAATAATTCTGACCCATATTAAACCACCTGTCATTTTGACAGAACGTTCAAGCATATGTTCGTACCAACAAGTGGACCAAATTGATTTCAGTGCTAACGTTTGTGAGTAATGATATCTTTTTTGGTCCACGCATTTGCACGCTTACCAACGTTTTCACGTATTTGATTAAAGGACCACGACAATAAACATCAAAATTGTCAAATGAATCTTATTTGACATTGACATAACCTGAACCAGCCAGCCAGCACCATCTTTCTTTTACGTTTGCGCACGTTGATTGAGGTAAGCTTAGTGAGGTTGTAAAATTTAAATCTACTGCCACAGTGTTAACCTTGCTTTGTACGTAAAAATTGATGTTTATATAAAAATAGTTTATCTAAGCATTAACTTAATTCGGATACCGAAGTGGGAACGCTTCCACGAATTCAAAATTCGAACCCGCGTGGCGTGGTTGTCTTGTCAGATGCGATTTTGTTATATTTGACTAATCCCACTGGGCAGTAAAAAGCACATCTAAAATTTTCCTACCTACTTCTCTCCAGAACATAAACAAACTTACCGGTTTACAGGTCCAACATGCAGATATTTGTAAAAACCCTTACAGGGAAGACTATCACCCTTGAGGTGGAGGCATCCGACACCATCGAAAATGTGAAAGCTAAAATCCAAGACAAGGAGGGAATTCCGCCTGACCAACAGAGGCTGATCTTTGCTGGCAAACAGCTTGAGGATGGACGTACCTTGTCTGATTACAACATTCAGAAGGAGTCGACACTTCACTTAGTGTTGAGGCTTAGAGGAGGTCAGTATTTGGTTTGTTTTATTAGTTAACTAATTAGAAATTGATAAAAAATATATATTTATATTGTATTTTAGGTACCATTGAGCCTTCTCTTCGTATTTTGGCAATGAAGTACAACTGTGAAAAGATGATCTGCCGCAAGTGCTATGCTCGTCTTCATCCCCGTGCTACCAACTGCCGCAAGACCAAGTGTGGACATACTAACAACCTCCGCCCCAAGAAGAAGTTGAAGGATTAATTTCCTCCACATAAAAAATTATTCCAATTCCTTATGCACATTTTACAAATGATAACAATGTAAACAAAAAACAGAAATAATAAGTAACTATAAACCTACTTAAAATATTTTTTTTCATCGTCTGAATTAAAGTCCAAATAAATTTATCAAGAACAAACCATTTTTTTTATATTTTAATAATACAAAATAAATAGAAAATGCAGTTGACTTGTAGGTATCTAGATTTGTTACGTAATACAGGATATTGTGAGGTTTTCGGCTGTGTGAAATCATCACTTAATTTTCTGTATCTGCATTGTCCCTAATATAGGGAGCCCAAGAAAGGATTTCTATATTTACTCAAGCACAGCAGATTTATATAGTAAGGGATACCTTGCACTTCCACTAGATATGAGCCTTATATATAAGTGACCGCTTCCGATTAATTCAATAATTTCAAATAATTAAGTTCAATTTTATTGACAGATTAGGTAAATACCTACAGGTACAGATAATCGTCAGATTAAAAGACAGTACGTCTAGGGCATAAAGATGAACCCCCCAAGGGATCGCGCCTTGCCGCGGCGGGGGGGCTTAGTACCCCGTAGCAAGCCAGCTACTGGGGGAAGCTAAGCGGTCCCACAAGGGGCTGGGCGTGAGGTAGACCGGCCCACGAGAGGGGGGCTGCTCCAGCTGGGCGTGAGCCCAGCGTGCTGATGCGCCCGGAGGGGAGGCTCTGGCCGGGCTCGTCCCGCTCAGTTGCACCCCAGGAGGGGAGGCTCCAGCGGGGCCTTGGCCCCGTTCTGTTGAGCGCCCAGGGGGGTAATCGTGGGGGGTCGGGTGGTGCGGCGTGGCGGCCGCGGCATCCGATCCTCCGCGATTTGGATTGGAGGTGGGCTGAGGAAGGGGTGGTGGGGAAACCCCTCTCCTAGGCCCAGGGCGGATTCTGTCCCCGCAGTGGCGCGTCGGCGACTCCAGCCGGCGAGGTCCCAGGTCGGCAGAGGGCCGAAGACCCTGGGGTGGTTCCCAGGCTGCCGACACAGGGCTAGGTCGGTAGCTAACCAAGGGAACGTGAGGGGGTAGGCGCGCCGCGGTTTGTCCCAGCGCGCCTCCAAACTTGAGGGGGCTGCCTCGGTGGCCAGCCGTCGGTGGGTTCGTGGCGTGCAGGCCTTAACAGGATATTCCCGCGATCCCACCATTATACGACGGCCAGAAGGACAACTCCAGGTTTTTAGTCGGTGCGAGCCCGACATAACCCGCCTCCTTTCCCTGGAGGGTATGCGTAGGCATTTTCCTGGACTAACAAAAAAAAAAAAAAGGGCATAAAGATGAACCATACATATTTTAATCTGACGCGCTGGAGTACTTCAAAATGACGATTGCTGACGAAGGCTATCTAACAAATCGTCAGATTATTGGTATAAGAGCGTTGTTTTAGGTCCACTTAACATCCCCTTAAAAAATCTGATGTGCTCGATTAAATGTTTTTTTTTTTTCATTTTCAACAATTACGTACGACCACTTCCATCATGGAAACCATCAGATTAACAAATACATGTTTCAAAAATACGTAGGACATGGACGATATAAATATCTGACACGCCCGAATATGTTATATCTTTTTGAAAATCTATAGCCGTTTCCCCCGCGCCGATGAAATGGTATATGCTATATAAGTATATATTTTTTTGTCATAAGTTTTGCAACCCTAGAGTTATGTATGACGTTCGAGAGTGAAGATTGAAGACAGTGAAGATGTTCATTCAATTCAATCATTTACATTCAAAGATTTGTTAAATTGTTACTCTATTGTTGATATGGCTTAAAGGAACTCATATCCAGGCCAAATAAATATTAAAAAAAAAAAAATGACGCTCGAGTAAATCCAGATTTAGCATCGTGGGCTCCCCTACCACTAATAACTACTACTGAACCCTAGGGACCTAGTTAAAATATTCTAGTATATTTTTTTTTGATTACTGCAGCGGGATTATCTTAATAATTATGAATTTGATAAGTAATTAGTGCTGTAAATATAAAACTAGCCTAATTGTTGTTTTGGAAGGAAACCCAAAACTCAGATTCTGCTGGATGAAAAGTATGCCAAGATGCCAAGTTGTCTATACATAAGTATAATGAGAAGCTAGTTCTGGGATCTGTGTAATAATATCCTTACTTATAAAGGATTTATAAGATTTAATACTTTCTACCATTTATTTGTCAGTATAAATAACTATTAAAAAAGAAATCCTACAAGTTTTATGATGGAATTATTCAATAAATAGTGGGATATCAGTGGGAATGTAGAAATTTATTATAGTCCAATTAAAAACTTAGCGTAATGTAATAACCCAATCTACAGACAAAATATAAAGTGGAGTAAAGTTGCATTTTACTTGAGAAGCAGCGCCTTAAATTTTCAATCAATCTTAACAATTTTGCTTTACAATTACATCAGGCGTTTGAGTAAAAATATGACATCCTGTACGTAGACGCTTTAGCTTTACTCATACAGCTGTTTTTCCACATCGTACCGATAACACTGCCAGTGTTTAAGGTTCATTAAAAAAATCCACGCCGCTCCGTTTTTATTGAAACTTTTTTTTGGCATTGTGTCTTCAGCGCTCCTTAAGTAGGTATTTAACCAATGCAGATACCAAAGAGAGCCTCCTCTCCCCTCAGGAAAAACAGCCACATGCAAGTTAATACAAACGTAACCTAAATTTAAGGGACACCTAACATGGTGGTATCAGATCTTAGCAGCTCACCTCAACACATCAAGATGATTAAGTAAACAAACAAATAAATAAATACCTACTACAAAAATAATCATATTTTATTTGGGGTATTTTAGCTGGGCATTCGGGCTTTCCGTTTTAATTCTTAGGTTTATAGCATAAATTATTATTACAATTAAATTAGTAAGCACTGTCTTATTTAAGTTAGTGATGTTTTACATGCTGGCCTCTGTTTTCCATAACTGTTTTAACTAGCTCTGGTGACGTGACTTTTAAGTCGTATGCCCATCCCATGTATGCAAACATGTTCAGCATGACTGTTGTGATGTTGAGGGTGTATGGTAGCTCAGCTGCCTTGTAATCCCAGGGGAACGTGTGGTGGTAGTTGTGCCAGCCTTCGCCCATGGCAATGATGGATACCATCCAATTCTCCGCAGGCATTATGTTTCTGGAAACAGGAATTAATCACGTTAGAAGGCCTAGGTTTAGGTTTCAAGATTTGATTTTAAAACGTTAGCTGGTACTTTCAAAGTAGGTATATCTAACTACTGTGTGGTGCAAGTGTTATTAATATCTGCATACACTTTAAGAGTAGCATTAGTTTTCACAACTCATGTTGTTTAGCTGACCCCGAATATGTTTTTAGCCATATTAAAAAAAAATGATAGAAGCTGGTTCCCAGACCTACTGAATATGCATATAAAATTTGGCAAAAATTGGTAAAGCCGTTTCGGAGTAGTAAGGTAACTAACATTGTGACACGAGAATTTTATAGGTAAGATATATAAGATTAACTTAAATCTATATTTCAAAGTAGGTTAAAGTTACTCTTACTTATCATATGGCTTGTTGCCCCAAATATGTGCAAAGCTGTTAACGGACCATGTGGCGTTCAAACTGAACATATACCGCAGCATGGTCTGCGACAGAAATGCAAACTTCCAAGATTCATTCCAGCAGAGAACAGGAATTATCGTGGGCAGCACGAAGCATAACAATATCTTGAACACCAGGAAGTACCTAAAGAAAAAAAATTGCTGATGATTTCAGTCACAAAAATGTTCATTTTGTAAAACGTGTTGTACTTAGTGCGTGAAACAACGCACACAGATCAGCTTTATGCTTTTTAAAGGTAAACTTTTGGTAGGTACAAAGTGAAGATCCATAAGGACGTACCTCTTGATGACATGAAGTAAGCACTTACTTAACTTAAGTTCATTATTTTCAAAGCTACATGTTAGTACCTACTCCGCCTATACGGCTGGTCATACAAAGACTGATATACAAACTGATAAGACTTTGTGTCTTATGTTGAAACCGGTCTTGATAATAATATAAATAAATCGTTCAAAGTCTCAGAGCATCAAGTCTTAAAGTAGAACTTACTTATTGTGGAATCGCACCAACGGATCATTGAGTATATCGGCCATGTCGAGTTTGGCGCCCTCCACGCGGACGGCGGGGTGCTTCTTCATCATGAGCCAGCCCACGTGCGAGAAGAAGAAGCCGCGATGGGCGTCGTGGGGGTCGGCGGCCGTCTCCGAGTGCTTGTGGTGCACGCGGTGGTCGCGCACCCAGTTTAGTATACTGTTCTAGAATGTATGAAATATAAGGAGGTTGCGAAGGCTTTTATTTTATGAGAAGGAAGGAGCAATTGTTTTGAAATATATTGTTTGATCTTGTAATTTTCGTATTGTTGTAGGTAAGTATGGTAAACAAATTAGGTAGGTAATAGGACAATACGGCGGTCTTTTTTTTTAGGATAGCAAAATTGATCTGATATGTGTGTTAAAAAAATGTAAAGTTGTGCTTAAATATGGAAAGCTTACGTTTTTTTCTGTGATAATTTACATAAATAGTATTTTATACTAAACATTACTTACTAGATTTCTTGATTTTATTACATATAAACCTTCCTCTTGAATAACGCTATCTATTAAAAAAACCGCATCAAAATCAGTTGCGTAGTTTTAAGGATTTATGCAAACGTATACATAGGGACAGAGAAAGCTACTTTGTTTTATACTATGTGAGTCATCTAGTTTCAAAAGCCACTAAAATAAGTTTTGCTTATTTTCCACAAATTAGTAAAAACTTCTCGTTGTCAATAAAATGTTATAGCCACATGCAATGTTTTAGTGGCTTCTGATCCCAATTGTTAACTTTACAACTATTTTTGTTAGTGTTTTAGAGCGATTTGGCACTAACTGAATAGCTAAACTTGAAGTACTAATAAAACGCTTTCAAATAATAACATAAGGTTGGTTTTAGGAAAAAATCGTTTTAGCGGGTTTTGAAACTAGATGACTCATGTAGTGATGATGCATTTTCGGATTTTCAGTTAATTTGCATATAATTAAAAAAAAAACAATGCAAATCTTACTTCTAATAAAAAAAACTAAACCCATATTTTTATTAATTTTTTTATAAAGTTAAAAAATTAAATACGTTTGTATGCGTTAGTGGTAGGTTTATTATATTATTAGTACCTACCCACCTAATGTTATAGAAAATTGTAAGTACGTACTCAGTATAAGTAACAAGTCCAAAGGTTATAATTGTATTATAGTTAGTTACCTGTCCAGCTATTGAGTAACAGAACAAAAGGAACAGTTGTAGAGGTAAATTTGCTTTGAAAGATCTGTGACACCAGTAGCGGTGTGCCCCAGCTGTCACGCCGAAACCTGCGAGTGCGCCGACAACAAACCCTGAAAGAAATAATTATTTAATTAAACATTCTTATGAAATTGTGAAATCGAATTGGAGAAATTAAATATGTAAAAAGATCGAAGAATTTACTCAAGTGTTTTCTTAGGACGTTGTTCGTAGTCCAAGTCATAAAAATTTAAGGCTTCATTTTAACCGGACTTCAGATTTGAAATAATCGAGTCCCGCATAGATGGTTAATCCCTCTTTAAAAGTTAGATATTGTGCATTTGTGTCAATAAAATTCCTTGTGTGTAAATACAAGATACTTACCGTATACGCATGTCTGCCATTTTGGCATGTCTAAGGTTAAGGCATGGGCACTCCAAATGCAAGTTACAACGTGGAACAATGTAATAAAGAACACATTTGTCCATATCAATGGCGTTACGAACCCCATACGCCTTTCCCATTTTCGTAAATATTGCAATATAACATTCTCATTGTTTGGGCACAAGGAGTCATAAACATTTGTAGTAGGCATGTTGTTGTTAGGGTCATAATTCAATTCATTTTTATTTTTGCTTTTTGAGGGTTCAGACAGGAAAGGTTTGTCATTAGTCATTAGAGGAATGAAGTCGCAGCGCATCGTTGGAGCCATTGTAATACTCTGTAACAACAAGATTAGTTTAATTTTGTGACAGTCAAACTACTCTGAGGCTAATTAATCTAATTTAATAAATCTGATTTTGCTTTGACGGGGTTTTCATAAAAAAGAAATTCAGTTTTATTTGTTACAACAGGTGTACGGGATGGAAAACAAAAGTGATGTCACCAACAAAATAAAACCAAAGGTAACTAAATTATTTATAAAGTAACTAGTGGCCGCCCGCGACTCCGTTCGCGTGGAAGTCGGTTTCCCGTGGGAATGAGAAATTTTCCCGCGGTAAAAAGTACCCTATGTCCTTTCCCAAGTTCAGTTCTTTCTTCATACAAAATTTCAACAAAATCGGTTCAGTGGTTTAGGCGTGAAAGCGTAACAGACAGACAGACAGACAGACAGACAGACCGACAGACAGACAGAGTTACTTTCGCATTTATAATATTAGTAGGGAAATAGAAACAAAAAGCTGGTAGAAGAACGCTATGGTGATGGATATAATCGCAATGTATTCATTAATCTTTAAAAAAATTTAACTTCAGTAATAATCAATAATTGTTAAAGAATGTGGGATAGTTGCTAAAACTTTCAGTCCCGAAAACATTCTAAGAATAATAAAAAGGCAAAAAAAGTAGATATTGTACTGAAACTAGAAAAAACTGCAAAAGAAACCCAAAATTTTACAGAAATAATTATAAAAAAGTGTTAAAAATGTGAACTGAATTTACCTATTCTCTCAATTAATGTATTTGGGACGTACGAATTATGTTTTAGGTGTTTCCCTACGTGTTTCAAAGCTCCAGTGTTATTATTAGAATTTGATAGGTCTCTACAAAGCTTATTGATGATTCGTGTAACGTTATTAACGATGGTTCATGGAATGATCGCTTTGGTAGCGGGAAATTAATTGTTACTGGACTGAAGGCTGTGTAGTTTTGTTACAAAGAATAAAAATATTGATGCGTCTTCAGATGAAACACTTTTTCATAGTACCTATATTATGATACAATTGGTGTGTTAGTCTGGAGATTTAAGTGTGCAAAGTTGTTCTTTAAAAAATTATACACGAGGTTGAGGGTAACGTAAGTCATCGGAGTGTCAATTGAACATGTTGCTCACGAGTGCCGTACGCACTTTTTCAACACACTTGCGAGGAAAAACAATTATTTTTTGCATAAATAGTTTTCCTTCACAGCAACAAATGCAATGTAAACAAAATATAAGACATTCGGGAAATGGCGCGCAAAAATAAACCCTCATACAGCCTATTTCAAAAAAAATATATTATTTGCGATAAAATACAATTATTCTGTAACAAATTACTGTAATAATTTGATAATAATATTTTTTTTTCAAAATTTATAAATGGATTTTTAGTGGCATAAAACTTCTTTGTTGTTAAAAAAAAATGTTTTACCCGATCAAATTAAAAACGTTCTGGTAACTAGCAGATAATTTGCAGTAAAGGCATTACCTTAACTTTTTAGGATTTATTCTATTATGCACGTGTGTGTAATATTACCTATTATTATGCACGAGTGGGTTATAGCTCGGTTTATGACCCTAAAAATAATTTGATAAAGCTACACAATGACAACGAATTTACTAACGACTGACAAATTAACTTATTTTAGCTTGTATTACTCCAAAGAGATGCACTGTGCATGAGTTAGTGTTTGCCTTTTCAATTACGAGTATATAGTAACTTTGTTGGTGCTTTAATTGCTAACCATTGGTTATACAAAATATTCTTTAATAAGCCGTACTCCCTTTTCTATTATGATAAAATATTGTGGCCGCGCAACGAATAAGAAATTATTTATCAATTTCTTCAGGCCTCAATTAAGAAGAGTATCTTCACAAGATTTAATAAAGCAGATTAAATTTCTTCAGACGTCTTTTCGAAATAATATGTTTCTCTATAATATCTAGTGTAAAAAAATTAGAATTAGACGGGAATTGATCGTACCTGCGAACTAAAAGTTTATGGTAAGGAACGTAGCAATGAACTCGTTTCCACTGCACCAACTGTGGATTTATTAATCAAACTCAAGTACCTGTACTGCTACTTGGGATATTAATTTAATCAGTTAGCTAGGCAACGACCTCGAGCTCAATACAATAGGTATCGCATGGAAATTAAAAAAATGATTTTTAAATCGGTCTGCGTGGAACACTGGTAAAATTGATTAATAATTTGACTTTGCAAGTTACTAATTTTAATTTTATCAGCTATCTAATAAAAATGCTCGAATATTTTTAGGTGTTCACTGGAATCATTGATATTATGGTTTAGAAACTCTACTTCTTCAGCATAGGTTTGTTCAAACGCTTTTGACAGTTGGTCAAATTAATTATCAAAATGTTTTGTGCTGCCGATTGTGAATAGTTTGTGTCATGATTTCAATAGAAGCTTGGGTTAGTCAATAATAGATGGCTTTAGAATTATTAACACGTTCGTCAGCCTAAAAGCTTAGTAGTTACAAGTCGGTCTAACCACCAAATACCCACTCATCTAAAACTACCTTGGAAATAATCTTATTTATAGAAATAATGTGATTTTTTTATCTTCATATAATCATTTGCTAAAATTTGCCCTTGTTTTGAATACGTCCAATGATGCGTTTTAAATTGCAAGTGTTATTGGTGTTAGTCTCGGTGGTGTGGGTTTTGGGTACTTGTCCCAGGGACACGCTGTCGAGCCTGCCCCTAGTGGTGGAGTACGCAGTTTGGAGGGGGTGGCACCAAATGATATTGTATACACCGAATATCAATAAAGGTAGTTAATTTATTTAAAAAGTTAGGTTACTTAACAGGTGAGACTTAAAGAAAATATGACAAGTGTTAAAAGACCACTTCCGAAGCCTGATACCATAGATTTTGAGCCTCAAAAGTAACTAAATTAACTAACAGTATACCCAGAAAACTCATTTTTAAAAAGTTATCAAGTATTGAAATGTCATATTCGTGGCTCGAAATCATCACTCACACATTAACTGATGGTTCAGGTACGATGATTTACATTGCAAATTCAATTTAAACATTGAGTATATTAATGCAATTTTGTACAATTATTTAAAAAAAATAAAATTTCTAATAACTAGGTTTGTTAACTGGAAATTTCTCAAAAAAAAGGTATAACTTCGAGGAAAATATTAATTTGCTAAAAAGCGCTTTACGAAGATGGAAAAATAAATAAGCAAAACAAAAAGCCCAGTTTTGTTGCAAGAGCAAAACATTTGTAGAGCCATGCCTCTACAGTTTTTCAACATTGGTTGCAATTGATTCGTGAAAATATAAAGTAGGTAGGTACTTCAATAATCGAAACTCAATATTAGACAAAACGCAACTTTAAATAAGTTTATAATATTGGAAATAAACACTTACCAAAATTTCATAAATGCACACAAAATAAAACTAAAATATACACTCATAAAATGTAATGTAAAACAACACGTTCACAGCACAATGTATCAAACAATTTATGGAGTTAAATGATAATCACGTCTTAACTCGACGTGTTTTCGATAATTGATAGATATTGTCATTAACACAAACGACACGTACTTTCTTTTAAAAAATGCGTTAGTGAGTAATTTGCACAGTTTTTTAGTTAACTAATTAAAATTAGAGATAAACGAATATTAGTTATGATGAATAATATCAATAATCAAGAATATAGGTTATAGTAAATTGACTTATATAAAATTATCTAAAAGACTGAAGTAGGTTATTTTTATAATAATATTCATAACCAATATAAAACTAAGTTAAAATTCATAATAAAAATACATACTAATATTCGAAATAACTTTAACACTGAGAATACTTTTAAGTTTTAACTGACTGAACATTATAATTAAAGTTTAAGACGTAAGCTTGAATAAAACGGGCGGTAGGAAGTAAAGGTATGAGCCGGATGAATACAAAATCGGACAAAGTTTAGACAACAAAAAAAAACTTAAAAGTATTAAAAAATGTAAAACCTAAAGCTTAATAAAATTCGAAACTAAATATCTCCCAAATAAATTAGGACACCCGAAATTAGCAGTAGATAATGTTTTCTACGTACGAACGTGTCGAATAGGTAGGTAATCTTTTTTTTTGAGGTAAGTTAAAACACTACACACCTGTTAATATACAACAGAGAATTTGTCACAATGTTTCCTCTAACAACTGATACTGATGAATGAACAAAAAAATACATAAAAGTTGTATAACTCCGCCTTTCTGAAGGTACTTAGACTGCAAACGTTGCCGAATAGCTACCATCTAGTACACACGAAATACTGCTAATTGGTAAAATACACTTATATTGAAATGTTGACATCGAAATTCTGAGATTAAACCTTTTCTCTTAGCTATCAATGTCTTGTTTGACTATTTTCTTGTGAGGATATTCAGTTATTCATTAATCCATTGAAGGAACATAATAATAAAGTTTGCGATTACTTTCTAATTTCATTCAACATCCCTTATGTAGCTTTTATCTTCGTAGTTATAACCAAACGGATCGGGTACCTACAATAACTACCAATAGAAAATAGAGAGGTACGTTTTGCTCCTGTATTTAGGTACTTTCAGGGGGGAAATACAATTTAAACTTCCTCTAGTAAGTTAGTAGGTAGTTGGTACGAAACTGACAGAGTGCAAAACTAACACTTCCCTTCTTTTTCCAGTTTACAAGATAACTTAAAGCTAAAGCAATTGTAAGCTTAACTACTTAATAAATTAAGATTTATTATGACTTACTCGGGTTTTTTGCTGTCCAATGCAATTAGGATGAGTGCTCCTTTTGATTTTAGAACTTTACATGCCTTAATGTTAAATGTTACGTATATTATTATGTTATAAGTATTAAAGAGTCGCCATTTACGTAGTTTGACATGTATTTATAACCGTTTTCTGGGAAAGTCCGGCCCGTATTTTGTACACATTTAAAATAGCTATACATTTTGTTGTCAGGTTGTCATCCTGCCATAATTCGTCTAGTAAAATGTCTCAGCGTGAACGGAGTCGCGGCTGCGTGGGAAGTGGCAAGGGAACCTCGTATGAAGACCACGTTGGCACTGGTGATCCTGGCACCACGGCTCAGCACCAACGCCACACACAACGTCACTGAACTGTTGAAAAAAGTACTTACTCCTTACTTTCTAAAGCTACTACGAAGTCGAAGGGGTATAAGGAATAGGAATATCAAAGTTAAAAGTAGAACCTTACGAAACCCTTTCAGCTACTTCGGTTTGGTTAAAATAATCAGCAAGAGTTGATTGAAATCGTTATTCTTTAAAATTACTGATCTATGCTTTTTGCTTATATGGTTGTTCCTTGTACTTTTTTTCTTATTATTTAAATTTTAATATTAAAACATTTGTGGCACTCTGTGAATGTAAAATTTTTTTTAAAAATCACAATGAACTACATTTGTGTAGGTATACCTATTTCCTTTCTGTATTTCCGTAGTACCTTCGTAACAAGAAATAATAGACAAATAACTATTATAACTTGCAGATTAACAACCAAGAGATGAACACAGCATCCTACGACTGGTTGGTAATGACGAATTCGCAAGACGACTTTGCAAATATGAACAAGATTTTGAACGCAAGCGCGATTAGATTTGATCAAAACATAGTCGTCGCGTACCCACACTACCAGAAGCAGTATCGTCCCACCAACGTCTGTGACAAGAACTTTGTTTACAAAACAAACAACAATCGTGATGACAAACGATTCAGGAGCTACCAGCAATGCAAGAATTGCTTCAAAATTGATTTTCAGAATAATTACTACAAAACATCCGAGAGATTCAAAAATCTGACAAGGGACAAGACTTATAAGTCTCAAGGGAGGGTGTTGCCTTTGTATTTGTCAGGCTTGGTTAGTTATAATAACTCCAGAACGTTCGACATGATTAACATAAGTTCGTTTTCTTTGCGAAAGCAGTACCGGAGTTGGAGATTTCAACATCAAGTAGATAAAATGTTGGGTGGAATTCACATGATCCAGTATTTTAAAGTTAGAATGAACTCTACTTTATACGCATGGTACTTAGGTAAGTCCTCATAAGTTTATCTTCTAAACTCAATTTATTCAGGGTTGTATTAAAATTAGCAACAACATAGC
Source organism: Emmelina monodactyla (assembly GCA_916618145.1). Classification (NCBI taxonomy): domain Eukaryota; kingdom Metazoa; phylum Arthropoda; class Insecta; order Lepidoptera; family Pterophoridae; genus Emmelina; species Emmelina monodactyla. Next base: position 5,483,626 of record OU745300.1, read on the forward strand.
TTAACTTCTAAAATTTTATACAAGAAAACCATAATCAAGTTTTGATAACCAAGAACTTACCTAATTGATATTCAATTAATCCAATTTTCCGTTGGCGCTTGTCAGTTACTATGTATACTTACTATAAAATGTTGAATCTTACTTCAGTTGAACGTATGGGTAGCTGATAACTATTTCTTAGGTAATTGGGAGCAGAATCAGTCTATGTCTATGATAATGGTTCCGTACCCGACCGAGTCGCGCAACTTCCTCGGCGAGGTGTTGGTGGCCGGCCGATGCAACCGCAGCGCCGACGACGGCGACGACGCGGCGCAGGACGACGACGGGCCCAGTGCGCCCGCGCTGCTCGATGACGTACTCTACTTCATTGCCGTGCAACTTAATGCCACGTGAGTAGGTACTGTCTAGGTACGTCATCATCATGATGTCGTCTACCGGACGGCGACTCCTGTTAGTTATTTCAATTAATTTGGGACTCTATTGCAAGAGGCTTTGATGTGGCTAGCGAAGCCAAACTTAGTCTTAAAAACTTAGTCTCAAGACGCATAAATGACCAGTCAAATCGTATAAGACTAGGTTTTAGTTGTAGTCTTCCGCAATAGGCATCCCTCCTCAAGATCCTCCAGACACCTAGTTTCAAAACTAGGTATAATGCAGACGATTTGCAACAGATAAATAACCGAGTGGAAAACGAAATACAATGTTTGAACAAAAGAATAGCGGTTGTTTCAGTGTAAATATAGTTTGTTGTAGGTATGTGAGCTTAGCTGCAAGTTATTTTAGTTAACAGTTACGTTTCACCAGTCTACCTTAAATCTTAACTATTTTAAATTGTATGATGTTTTTTAAAAATTAATGAACTAGTTACTAAACTGCTAAATTAATTTAGCAAACATTAGATTCATTTAATAAGGACGTGAGAGACAGTCTAATTCGAGGCTTTAATATTTGTAGAACCGTATAGGTCACATTTTTCTTTAAATTTAACAATAATATATGCCGAAGTAGATATTTCTAAAGTCTATTGTTACATTTAAACTGTTAAAAAAGGTGATTAATGAGGCTTTTGTATATTGTTAGGTACTTAAACTATAATTGTTAATTTGTTTGCACTTAAAGGTTTTTATTTGCATATTCTTGTAGAATAAAAACTTACAATGTTGGTAATATCAACAGTAAGTAAATCAAACTAAGGCCCGTATTACAGAAGGCGACTCAAGCGTCGTTTGAACTTCAATCAGTCAAAATTCGTTTTAAATACAGATCACCACTCATGAATCGATCTTATTATAGAACGCATTTTATGTTCAGTTCAGGTGAAACTTGACTCGAGTGGCGATTTGAGCGAAGCTCATATTGTTTATGGTTCAAGTTGGTTTTCATTTACAAATTATTTTGTTTTAAAAAAATATAAATATTTTATAAAACAAAGTTTAGAATACTGGATTTTTTCATAGTCTAAATTAAAGACTGATTAATATGTTAACAGTGTAAGCAAGTAATAAATAGTTTTTTTTATGTTTTATTTAACTGTTTGTTGTTCTGTGTAGAATATCAAAAACCTTTTATACTAAACACACAAAGCGTCAGACTAAACGAGTTTTCTCACTTATTGATGGAGGCTTATATTCATAATGATTAAAGTACTAAAGCTTCACAAATTAAAACTTTTGAATTAAAAATAATAGACATTTCACTTTGTATTTTATTTTTGTTACAAATAACTAATAATTAATTTTTCACGGATAACGGAAACCCTCTGCAGTGCCTCCATAGTTATTTTGGGAATCTTGGGAGCTATCTGCCTGCAAACTGAGGATCAGGAAAATCATCATCCTTTACAGGTGCATCATCACTTGTTGAATGTGCAATATTGTAGAGTACAGCACATGCCACCACAATTATATTTTCTACTGTCATGAGTACTGCCAGCTCATCTTGCCACCACATCTATAAATTGGCCAGTACTACAGCCTGAAAAAGAGCAAAAATGCATATGTGTTACTAAATTATAAAGTTCCAAAATAAGAGACATGATTTCAGTTTTGACATAGGTACCTACTTACTTGTACATTAATAGAAAAATAAGATTTCCGGTTTCTGAATACTTCATGATGCTGCACTTCAGCAGTATTGACACTCTTTAGGTATATGTGTGCATCAATTGCACCATCAATATAATATAAGATATTGTAGATATTGTCGTCAAAAATATTTGTTGTTTACAATGTTTACAGCTACAGACTTTTGACAGAATCTAGTTTAATCTACTCTCAAGAGTGGTGTTGACACGATTTACGTGATCATAGATCAAATCCTCGCTTGACTGGTGATTTCAACTTAAAATTCAATTCAAAATATAAAAATACTCAATTGAACGTTGATCAACGAATTTCGTTTCAAGAGCGGTTCTAAAATAAAAGCTTTACTTAAAACTAGTTTTAAAACTAAATTCATTACTGAGTTACATTCTATAATACGGCCCTAAGTCGACCTTAGATATGTTTTCTAATTAACAATAGCGCGGAACCAAAACGCTTCTTACAAAACTTAATATTTTTGAGATCAATAAGCTTTACATGTAGGTAAGAACTTACTAACATAGTTATTTAAGCATTATTGTAAACTAACCAACTATGGATCATTGGTCTGAAATAGACGATTTTTTTTTGTTTTTTTAATATTTAGGTCAGTGAATCGCTACTACAGTAAGTTGGGGTTCCGCACGTACGAGGGTTCCTGGACCGGCCTGCTCGGGGGGCTCATGGACCGCTCCGTGGACCTCGCGCTGGAACCCGTGACTGCGCTCGCGCCGCTGGATCGATACGTCGACTTCATATTCCCCATAGTCGAAACTATGTAAGAATGAATAATAATACGTAGTTAATTTACCTATGACGCACCCGCTTTAAGGTTTGCACAACTTGCTTGGTTTATTTCAAACATTTTGTTTTTCTGTGAATATAAACAGTTGTTTATAATTTAATATGTTTATAGTCCATAAACATGCCTAAGTGTTTGCTTAACAAAATACACAGTTACTATTTATTTGTTTCTTATAAATCGTTTTTTATTCTTTAGTAACAATTTATAGAATTGTATAATTGTTTATGTAAAAGTAGTTTCAATAAAATATAAGGATTCCTTTATTAAAAAACCTATAAATAAAAACTACAATTTTAGTTTGATATTTAAGAAGCACCGAATACCGTTTACTTAAGTATAAAAATACCTTCATTAGGTAATGATGTTTAAACTTTCTTAGAGAAATATATCATGGGTGAAAAAAACAACTGAGTTTTGCTGCAGGTGTACTTGTTCGATTAAATACCTATATATTTGCTATACTTATGTATTTTTTTTTTCATATATCTCTACACCGTTGCATGTAAACTCTTACCTATATCTCAGGCTTATTTTAGATCAAATAGTCTGTAATGAGAATCATCACGCATGAATCTTGAGCTGGTTCATTATTAGAACTTAATTAATTTTTAATTTAAAAAAAATTCATTAGTGTGTGAACATCAGACCTTATTCTTGTCACTAATTAATTATGATTTAAGAAATATAGACCCGCGGTAGCGTGTCAAGCCAAGTGCAGGCTGACGCGCCATGTGTATATTTACCCGAACCATTTGAAGCCACTTTTGTCCCCCTCATAACTTTAAAACTATTGCACATAAAGATCATTTATGTTTCATAGGTGTAACATCTATATCCGTCAGCAAGAGACATCGACAGTTCGTGACATATTCCTGGCGCCATTCAGTGCCCGTCTGCTTGCTTGCGTCGTGTCTGTGGTAATCGCTGCATCTCTCACCATCGTTTTGATCAGCAAATTAGCTCCTGAACACTCACGAGTTGACAATAACCCTCGAAGACCAATAGGATATGTGGAAGCCATACTGTGGTCTACAGGAATTCTTTGCCAACAAGGTGATATATATTTGTATGCATGCAAGTCGTATCGCTACCGAAGTGAGCCTCTACAATGGCACACGATTGAATCGCTCAAATCGCTTAAATTATGGGAAAAACTTTTTTAATTTCATACTCACTGTTCAAGTTTTCTGGACACCAAACACAGTGTGGTGTTGCTAAATACTTCATCAAATAAGATGCCGACTGTAACTTTAGGTAGATTTTAAGTCAATATTTTCAAAACAATTCCATTGAAGGTTACCCAAAAAGTTTTTTAGGTGGATCTTGGACGCCTCCGAACCCTGCAGCGAGCGTGTTGCTGATAGTTTGTCTGTTCTTCGCCGTGGTGACGTACAACGCGTACGCAGCTTTCATAACCTCGGTGTTGTCGGTGCGAGTGGCCAGCGTGGACACCATCGCGGCCGTCCTCAAGTCTCCGAACTTCAAGATAGGTTATATCAGGAATGGAGCTGATCAGATGTATCTTATGGTGAGCGAATTTACTATATTTACATGGTCAAAAATTATAATAATAATCACAATATTTTTTTTTGTCGAGAAATTGCAATTTATAAAAAAAAACTTTCTTTGCAGTTTAAAAATGTCGAAAACATTCAGCTACATATCCCTTATAGTTTTTGAGAGCAACATAAGACAAACAGTACTTGCATTTCTGGATTGTATTTTCTTATGTAGTAGGTAGAGCATAAAACAAACACTACCACCCATTGACGATATAAGTAGAAAGCGTAGAACACAAAAGTGTGTAAGTACGTCTATTTTCTCCAACAGTCAACCAAAGACTCCCAATTAAATGCTTTCTACATCCGGGGATACTCCGATGCCGAGAATTTGGTGTCGTCAGCCGAAGAAGGCCTCTCTCGGGCCGCGAAACTGGACTACGCGTTTTTTGCAGGACAAAGGGCTGCCAGAACTTCTTTACGGTATATATCCACTCAGTTGATTAGGAAAAGTTCAGTTAGTAAAGCTCAAATACCGAGGAAAATGCTCAGTTGTTGGAATTTTCCGAGTGACTGTTGCGTATTACCTGTTACTAGGAAGTTGTGAATAGTTGTAGCGACCGTTTGTTTGTGTTCTTACGGAACTTTTAGTTGCTGACTCAAAATGCTTATAAAACAGAAATAAATTTTATTTTTAGAAATCTAAATGCTAACCGTGACCGTAATTGATACAGGGCTAAGTGACCACAATTGCACAGAACAGCTGTAGGTAATGTCGAAAAAAAAGTAAATAAAATCAAAAAATAACTTGACTACACATGTGACAATGTGTGTTTTGTAAATACCAAAAATTTAATATTATGAATTATATTTTGTGGAGGTACCAATTTTTAAGCTATTGCATAGCTTTTATCTCAGGCTCTGGGCGCGGGGACCGAATGTAAAAATTCCGTAACGAAAAAACCTTACACCCTATTACGAGTATGTTAGGCGTTTCGTTATTTCGTTCCTCCACCTATAGGCTCAATAGCCATATCGGTAGTAGCACGGACTGTCGATTCCTTGACGTGGGTTCAAATCTGCGTCGTAACATATTTTTTGTGATTATGAATGTTGTTGCATGCAATAGCTTTACCGCGGCAGTCTCCGAGTGCCACACGTCTTTTTTTTTTGGGGTTCCGTACTAAAAAGTGTAAAAAAGTTTTTTTTCTGAATAATGGCACCTATTAAACTCTTAGATCCGACTCGCACTTCGTCGGTTTTTTGTGATGGTGAGTTGAACCTATTGTTTGTAGATCTCTCAGCCAAGCCCGCGGCCGCTGCGCCCTGCGGGAGCTGCAGGTGCCCAGCACTCGTGCGCAGCTTGCGTTCCCTTTGCCGCTACGTTCGCCATATGCTCGGACAACTCTCGTCAGGTAATTTTTTTCTCGTCAAATTTTCTGTAGTCTTTGGGTTATAACAGATTTTTTAAGAAAAATGACAGTTTATTCTAAAAATAATAGTGATGGTGAATGGTGAGCTACAACTTTTGCTAAAAAAAAGGTACTTACATATTTACAATAAATTATTATACTTCAGCGCTCATCTTAATTACCTGCCAAACTAAAAAATCCGTCCAAAACGCAATCGTCAGTCGAAAAGATAGCTAAGTGAAATGATTGCAGTCTGTTGCAGCTCCACCAAAAGGCAATCGTTAACAGGGAAAAAGACAATGTTAATACATAAAGGGGGATTGGTAATACGATACATTCCTTCTAAGGTGTTAAAGTAAAGCTCATTTGCAGTCAATTAAGTAATATCATACCATGTCCGAAAATTGTTAATTTCTGAGATATGCAAAATTTAAGTTTTTTTATAAAAAAAACCCAGTTTCGTAGTTCAAATGACTCCTTTTAGTGAAAAAATCAAAATTAAGTTAGCTGCTTTGTTGTTTTATGGTAGCTTGATAACTAAAATGAAATTTAAGATTAAAATGTTCTTTTAAGTTGTACTTGGCTTCTTTTTACTTTTTCTAAAATAAGGACGATTTTTTTAAGCATAATTTAAAATATCTTTTTCGTTATAAAGCTACTATAAAACAACAAAACAAAGCTTAATTTAGAATTTTTCACTCAAAGCATTCATTTGAACTTCGAAACTGGGGTTTTTTTATAAAAAAAACTTAAATATGCAACACTTCATCTCAGATATTATCAATTTCCGGACATGGTATGATATGACTCAATCAATCACCCTGTACATCACAGTCTGCTGCAGCTGCGCGCGAGTGGCACGCTGGCGCGGCTGGAGCGCGCGCTGGTGCCCGCCATGCCGCAGTGTGCGCGCGCGCAGGGGTTCGCCTCCGCGCGCGCCGCCGACGTGCGCTCCGCACTCATACTGCTCGTCGTGGGACTTGTCTCGGCGCTTCTGCTAGGTGATGGGCTTAGATTCCTGTTATGTAATGACATATGATTGCTTTTAGAATACTCTGATTGTTATTACTTGTAAGGCAGATAGGACAAAAGATAGGGCAGTGATTTGATAAATGTAGGAGTTAGTTTTTGTGATAGGTTTGAAGGCATTTTCTTTAAGATATATAAGAATATCATAGTTCCATCATCACTGTAGTTCCCTAAGATATATCTGTGAATATTGTTACTCTGCACTCGTGGTTCCTGGATTCTCCGAGGTCCCCCATAGACATCGTATCCGTTTATGTTCTGCTTCCGTTATCAGTCAGGCGTTTTATGATGGCCATTTCATTAAGGTGGGAGCTAACTCTTAGCCTCCTGTGATCTCTAAAAATTAAAGGTTACTAATTGCCTAATCAAAAAGTGCAAAAAGTGGACTAACAGAAACTTTGAGGGAGGAAATAGAATTTGTTTGAAGCCAAGCTTTTTATTAAAATGCCTTTACATTATATATTCTAGTAGTCATAACTGCAATAAAACCAGAGAACAATAAACAAGACTGATGTTATTGCTGAAAATTAAAAAAGGTTTTTAGAAATATTCGGCGTAAGGGTCGCTCGTCAGTCATTCTTGCTTTTTTTAATAGGCTTTCAAATAAATAGCCAACATCAATATCTTTTTATTGTTTCCATGATACAATTCCCGAATTTGCAAACGAAATTTTGTTTTCCAAGCTTGAAACACACTTTTGAAACATTAATGTTAATCTCATTTACCTCATTTACCCAAATAAACAACATTATTATTAACTTCACGTAGAGGTACATGAGGTTAATAATAATGTTTGTCTCATAACATCAAGTCAACATGTTTAACGGGAATCGACGTGTCCTAACATTAGAAAAAAAAAGCTGGAAAAACCATACGTACACGTATTTAATTAAACGTTAAGTAAGTATTTTATTTAACTTCTAAACGTTATTTTTTTATTTAAGTCGTCATTTCTTCATTTCAATTGTAGTAAGATTATTATTATTGTATTTGACATGCTTTAATTCCATGTCTTCATTCCGATTTTCTTTTGGCTAGGCGATTGTTTAAAATAAATTACGTAGATTAAATTAGGGTTTTTTTTAAATATAGGTAGTTGCTTTGTGCAACAGTGTGTACGACAGATTATTATTATTATTAAAGGTACCTACTTATATCAAAACACTAGCATATTCGAGACGAGGCGAGTTGCACAAATACCTACCAGAGGTATTGCAATCATGCTGCAGCAATTGCTAATATTGCTCGTAACTCAAATTCAGCCCCGGATCTTCAATTTTTTTTAGGCGGGGCAAAATCTGAAAATGCCGCCCCCAACCACTTTTATTTATTTTTACTTCATCATCTTTATAATTTCAGTTATCAGATGTCCACTAACAAATAGGCCTTCCGGAAATAATGCATCATTTGCTGTTCTTTCCGTGCTATGCCTGATTATTTACAGATTTATAGATATGAACGCGTAAGATATACAGGGTGTTTGCTGAATAAGTAGCCAAAAATGGTGAATAGGCGAGGCTATTAGCTATTTACTTCTTCTTATTAAATTGCATTTTGATTCAAGTTCAAGAATTTACAATACTTTTAAGATTAAGATGAAAAGTCTTTTTTTTTCTGTCGGGCCAATCGAAAATAATTTTAATTGAAAGCCTTATACTGTCTTATTTCGATGCAATCATCAATCTATACCAATTATCTCACAAAAAGTTACAGTGGATTCACAAACTTCGTTGAACCAGTGGGAAAAAAATGTAATGTCAACTTTGCTATGAAAAAAAATACGAGTTGAAAATTTCATTTGCTTTTAAACTTTTTAAACTTCTTTAGTTAATACCTACACTTTATATCGATATGCTACATGTAACATTAATAATTAAAAATCTCGACAAAAATAGTAAGTTAGTCCTCAAAGACGACTGATAAGGAAGGTACGAATCCGTTCAACTACCTATGTAGATAAAAACTTCTGTCTCACTCTAACAAATCTTAAACAATTATGCTATCTCATTTGACTCTCCCTTCACTTTCCTGCCTCGAATTAAGGATTCCTGCTATCTCACACGTTTGACTCCGGTCCGCATAGATTTTCGGTGACCTACACTTTTCTACAGCTGGAGTATGTCGCTTGAAAATAAGTCATGACCAACGGTAGCGTGCTTTTTACGCATGCTAGCAAATCTCATTTCACCAGCTGCAAGTCATGTAGAACCGGTTCACGGAGACAGAATCTAGGAGTTCCTTTTACTCCGTCCCTCACTACCCCAACCATCTGGTGGTGGAAGCTGCAGAATATTCTGCTATTTGCGACCTTCGCAAGAGGCGACCAAAAAATGAACTCGAACGTCAAAAGATTATTGTCGGGCACAATCTGCTTCCTCCAGCCCGCGCTCGCTACCGACCCCGTGGTCACGACTGTGGTAACAGCCTTAAGTTTTCCCTATAAATACACCTCTCAAACCGACAGGTGCGGCATTCAACAAAATTGGTTTCATCGCCTATCAGATCCGACTCCCGTCGAGTTTCTTGCTGGGTCTTCTTAGAGAGAGGCTCCTAAAGGAAACAGTGTATTGGAAATGATCACGACGCACTGAGGACCGTATCCAACTAGGTAGCCGTAGTAGTTCGGTGGAGCTGTAAAGTTTTCATTTGGGCCAACAGCAATCGTTAGTCAGAAAATAAAATCATTTCAATCATAAGAGAAATGTTTCCTGGTCACAAAATAGATATAACAACAGGCATAGATTTGTTAGAATGAGACAAAACTCTTTACCTACATAGGTAGTTGAAGGAGTTCGTACCTTCTTTACCAGGCGTCTTTGAGGACTAACTTACTATTTTTGTTGCGATTTCTAACTATTTAAGTTACATTTAGCATTAATATAAAGTATATTAGCTGTAGAAGTTTTTAAAAGCAAACAAAGTTTTCAAACTCGTAATTTTATTTAATTTTTTTCATAGAAAAAGTTGAGAAAAAAAAATCCCCGCTGGTTCAACGAAGTTTATGAACCCACTGTAACTTTTTGTGAGATGATTGGTATAAATTTATGATTGCATCTGAACAAGACAGTATTGGACTTTAAATTAAAAATTTTTTTGTTTGGTCCGACAGTAAATATAAAAATATTTGTCTTTTCATGAAAAAATCGGGGAATTTCTTAGGAAAATCTTAAAATATTGTAAATTCTTAAACGTGAACCAAAATGCAATATAATAAGTGGAAGTATAAATAGCTAATAGCCTCACCAACCCACCATTTGGCTATTCACCTACCAAACACCCTGTATATTTTATACACTGCGCAGGATAGGATTTAAAATAAAAAGTTATATAGTAAAAATAAAAATCAAATAGGTGTATTCAATTGCAATTATTATGAATTGAAATTAAAATTTACTTTTCGAGCTTTTTGTTTAGCAAATTAATCTATGACGTTGCCATAATTTCCGTTCCTGCGCGCGAACGGGTGCGCATTTTTAAATACGCCTAGAGAGGCGCCTCACGAATAATATGTCACATGGTCAAGTTGATATGGCCACAGTAAAATAAGAGTGAAAGTTCTGTAATTGAACTTTTCTTTATTCTGTGGTCAAAGTGAAGTAGGTATTATTATGTTTTTTTTTGTAAATAATGAATTTGGCCGCCCCCTGAGCTTGCCGCCCGGGGCATGGGCCCCGGCTTGCCCCCCCCCTAGATCCGGCCCTGCTCAAATTGGCAAAGTTATTGGAAGACATTATCGTTCCAAGTGCTCGAAGCGCACTGAGTCTTGTTCTAGCAATCCCTACAACAATTAGTTGATAGATATAGTTAAATAAATTTGACGGAGAAATAAGTGTACGAACTGTACCATTATTTTTGATTGCTACTTATTAAATAATATTTTAGATTCGAAAGTTATCAGTTCTTACGATTATTAGTTTCATGCGTTGTTAATTTATAGGTATTCGCAGTAAGTTATGATCAATTTTCCCTCTGAAAAAATCCTATTTCATTTTAAACCAGCCGTGCCCCGCTGTTTCAACCACGTTAATTAAGGAAAAAACTCAAAGCTATTTTGGTTTTATTGTAACTTTCACCGATTCACGGAAAGCTCTCAAAAGATTTTTTTTCCCCTTTTAGCAATACTTTACTTGGATGCTTCGTTCCTATTAGTACCGGCAGTCTATCGATCAATGTTTGATTACAAAACAAGACATTACAATGTAATTATGCATGTTTTACAGGTGTTGCTGAGTACTCGTGGAAGAACAAAAAGGAGCTTCGTAAATTTTCTGTGAGTGTATGCCGCCGGCTAATACAAACATTATCTAATTTGTTTTAAGTTAGTCGGAGCTTTATAAGTTGTTTTCTTTCATGAATCAGACAAATGTTATTACAGCAAATAACTTGTTTTGATTTAATTTGGGTATCCCTCCAGAGCTACATGCTAATTGTATCTTATTACTTATTTTAGATAGCCCCTGCAATTTAAATAACGTTATTGTAACTAAACCGTTAATATTTTCCGATTATTTAAACATTTAATTTTTCAACCCCCACACCACCATTGTACCCTTTTGACCCCATGAGAGATTGAATGTGTCAAGAAATAATTAATTGTGACTCTTTTTTCGAAGGTAAATAAGGTTGGTAATGCATATCACAGAGCTTTTAGATAGGTATATAATGGTAAAAATGAATTAAATTTATTGATCGTTTTTAATTTAAATGTGGTATGGAAAACAAAACCATCGAACGGTGAATTGAGCATAGTTTAGTGTCACATAGCTAAGTTTTAAGTTAGCTTTAAATTTGTTTATTGGGTAATTCGGTGTATTTTTCAATAATATCATCCATGATCTCATACTTGTAGAATTTGTTGTTGATCATCTAAATAATTGTTGATCATGTAAGTAATCGTATAGTATACAACCTATGTCATTTTTTTTTTTTTTATTTAACTTTATTAGCTTTTAAACAATAAACTTATGAACTAATACAGAGTCCCACAAAACTGCACAGGCAGTTTGTCTGCGGGATCAGTTTTACTTACAATTTTCTATTTCTTATGTTTATAGTTGGCTTATATAAAATTTCTTTAACTTATTTTTAAATATTCTAAAATTTCTTTCACTTCTAATGTCCTCCGGTAAAGTGTTGTACAGATATGGGAGACGTTTTTTAAGGGTTCTGTCTCCAAAGTAATTAGTTGTTCTTGGTACAACATATTTACCTGAGGTCACCGCCCTTGTTGTATGCGTGGATTCGTCGGATACTAAAATGCTGTTACTTATATTGCTATGATTCCTTGTAGCTATAAGAAATTTGTGTTTTAAGCTAACGGGAAGAATCTTCAAGATTTTATATAATTTTGTGTTATCATTTTTGACTTCGCGATTAGTTTTTTCGTCTACCATTAATTTAAGAAATCTTATCTGTAAGTTTTCAATCTTGTCAATGTATGTTTTAAATGTAAGTCCATACGAATCCAGCGCATAATCAAATATAGATTCTACGAAACTGTAATACAGCAATTTTAATGTTCCTTTCGGCACTTTGAAGCTCAGATGGCGAAATTTTCGCAATATGATTCTAAGTTTATTACAAATTAAGTTTACATGTTCCTCCCATGAAAAATGTTCATCTACTTTTAAACCCAAATATGTAACGCATTTGATCCTCTCAATCGGTTTGCAGTCACAATCGACCTGTCCATTATGAAAACAACTAAAAGTATGGCTATATATTTTATGATGCACTTCTGTAATTGGTATGTACGGAGAATGTATTATTAATAATTTAGTTTTAGCTGCATTTAATGAAATGCCATTATCGTGACACCATTTTACCACCGCGTCAACGTCTTCTTGCACAATACGATATGTTTCAGCAAGGTCGGTGCCTGCACAAAGAATGCACAAATCATCCGCGAACATGTGTGCCGAGCTATGTCGCAGTACTCCGCACAAGTTGTTGACATGCATCAAGAAACATGCAGGCCCGCAACATGAGCCCTGCGGCACGCCACATTGCACCTTCCGTACATCGCTAAATACTTCACCTACCTTAACTTTATACGAGCGTGATGATAAGTAATCCCTAAACCATTCATTCAACGGCTCTCTCACCCCAGCTTCTGCAATGGCGTTAAGTAAAGTTGACGTTTCAAGAGTGTCGAACGCTTTTTGGAAGTCGAAAAATATAAACTTCTTATTTTCAAGGTGGCCATTTATCTCATCCGTAAAATTTGCTAGCAAACTGTGGGTACCTTTGCCTTTTTGAAACCCATGTTGATATTTATTAATAATATTATTTTTAACAAAATACTCACCTATCTGATTCACTACGCCTTTTTCTATTATTTTATCGACACTTGGTAGTATTGTTATAGGTCTGTAATTTGAGTAGTCTTTGTGGCTGCCTTTTTTATAAATTGGTCTGACTATTCCTTCTTTTAAGGTTTCAGGAACCTTCTTAAATTTAATAGACAAATCAATTAGCCTTGTGATTACAGGAGAGATTTTGCTGCTTATAAATTTAATATCACACATACGGATGAGATCATTACCAGGTGATTTCTTGGTATCCATATTATTTATTATTTTTGTGACACACTCATTATTTAAACATTGCCATCTCATGTTTCTGTCGACTTTTTTTATGTAATCATTCCTATTTAGAAATTTTACACTACAATCATGTTTAATTTTTTGAACTTCTTCGTCGAATGTGGTTGCAAATCGATTAGGTATATTTTTTTCATCGCCTGGGTTATTCATATGACGCAATATTACCTCATCTAAGCTCTGTTTATTTTTCCCCATTAACATATTAATTCTATCCCATATTTTCTTGATATTTCTATTGCAGTTAACTATACACTGTCTATCATATGCATTCCTACAATTTGTTAACAATTTACCACACTTATTTCTATACTTCGTATATTCTAATCTTTTCACCATATTTTTCGGATCATTGCTCCATACATTAAATAGTCTATCTCTCTCTGATATCATTTTCTTTAAGTTATTGGTAACCCAACATTTATTATCTCTATTACTACTTTTAATCGTTTTCATTTTAAAACAGTCACTGTATATGCTATCAAAAGTTTGCTTTAATTTATTATATAATTCTATAGGACAATTAATGGTTAACATGCTACTAAAGTCCATCTTTAAAAGTTTTTCTCTCACTAATCGATTATCAAGAACACGACGACGTACAGGAGTTGTTATTGGTTCACGACGAGTATGGGTAGCTAAAGAGTTCCATTTCACTGATGCCGAAATGAAGAAATGATCCGATATCTTGTGGTGTATAACAGCGGAGTTAATGTATGCTAATGGAGCTCTAATGAATATATGATCAAGACATGATGTAACTACACTGCCATTTACTATTTCTTTTCGTGTTACTTTATTTATACATTAACCCATTCCAAATTCTGCTAGTAAATTTTCATATTCTAAAACTTGGTTGTTAGTATGATTTAAAAGATTTATATTTATATCACCACATAAAAATATTGGATGTCCTTTTTGTATTGTCTCTAATATACTACGAAGTTCCGTTATAAACTGTGATACTTTATCTTTTTTATTTATTCTTGGTGGTCTATATACTGACAATAAATATATCGGATCATTTTTTCCTTCAATCACAATAGGTACGCATTCCGCAGAAAGCATACCAGCAGTTTGTGGTGTATCCCATACTTTAGCTAATAGATTATCTCGCGTATACACTAGAACTCCTCCACCTTTACGGCCTGTTCGAGTATAGCTATTTACCTCATAACCCGGTATTTTATATAAGTCAACTAAGGAAAAGTCTATGTTTGGTTCAGTTATTACAATTACATCGAGATATTTGAGTTCATTTTTAATAGTTACATAAAATTCGTTCCAGTTTTTGTTCATAGACCTTATATTAACATGTAGTATACAAAAATCATGTTGATTTTTAGATAGTGAAGACCAATCAGTTAAACATTCTACTTCTGCTGCATTTATTGTATCATCACTGATACAATTTAAATTGTTTAAGGCTGCGAATTGATGGAGTAGATATAACCATTTCAAGTAGAGCATTATAATTAAGTTATTTTGTATTTTTAATTAAGTCACCTACGTCACTTTCTGATCTCACCCAAAAGGCTTTACATTCATCATTCTTCTTAACTAATACTTTTCCGTTGGCAATCCAAATATATTTATAAATACCGCGTAATTGGTTTTTAGTGGTCCAAAGTAAGACTCGGGTTGCCTTCGTTAGGTCTTCATTAATGTAAATTTTACTCTTGTTGGAGCCGTTTGTGATCTTGTCACTGGTCACATCGATTAATTTACGGCGTTGGGCTAACCACTCGTCACGAGCATCAGTACCAGAGCTTTTAAAACTCACAATAATGGATCCTGGTTTCTCTCCTTCTTTTTTTGGTCGATTTCTCCTTACCCATTCAATGTTTTCGCAGTTTGCTCCTATTTTAGTCCCGATTTTTGTAACTACGGACATTACATTTTCATTGGGTATATTCTCAACACCAACTATTTCAATGTTGTGTTTGCGGTTACTTTGTTCGAATGCATGTATTCTTTGTTCAATTGCATTATTACATTTCTCCAAGTAGATGAATTTTTTATTTACGTTTTCCAGTGTTTTTTCAAGTTTACAAATTTTTTCTTTTGATTTTTCATTTTCAGCTAACAAAGTATCATATTTATCTGATAGCAGACTCATAGCTATTTGTATTCCATCAAGTCGTTTTTTAACTCCTGGTATATCGCTAACCTTTTTTTGGATATCCTTTAAAATCCGTTCGAAACCATGGCTTTCAACTTCCCGTTCTTCGACTTCGGAATCATCATCTTCACAATTGTTGCAGTAAATTCGTGTCCTTCCAGCTTTCATATCAGCAGCTAGACCTTTAACACAACTCTTGTGAAAAGTTCCTTGACACTGACCCTGACACATAAAATGTGCTCCCTTCTTGGACAGTACTTTTCTACACTTTTGGCATTCCATTGTATAAAGTAGGTGTTTATTTTATTTTGCGTCCTCTAATTTGGTCACACTAATCATTGGCAATACTGCTTCCAAGTGTCAGTTGTCAGACATCAGTGACATGTCTTTGACAATGATTGATTCGTATTGTCAACTGATTTGACAATATGGTTGATCAGCGAACAAATTATCAAATAAATGTAGGGTAGTTCACTTAATGCAATAAAATTATTGCAATTTTGCCACATCAAAATTTAGGTTTATTTGTTCACCATACATGTAGATAACAGTTTATGTTGAAAACAGATAAAAGTCACTTTGATTGCACAAAAATTTTTTTGATCCACACTATGATTTTACAGAGAAACGAATTAATGCAAGGAACGCACAATGAGCTTCGCAAGTGCGATTGACGAACTCCTGTTAACATTCTCCATTAGCGACTTGGATGTAACTAGGTATGTAATGATGTTATAACATTGGCAGTCGCCAAGTACTTACATAGATTATTAGTGAGTCCAAGTTATAAATTGTAGTAAATTCAATATGGTTTAGACCTAATATAGATGTAGGAATATTAAATTATTGCTACATGATTTTGTTTGTCTTTGTGACTGTGTAGTGAATCGAAGTATACAAAACTTTTTTAGATACCTGCTTTTCTGATTCAAAAATTATATTCAGTAACGTTTCTTTTATTTTGTTTACAAAATAGAAGAAGTCAGTGACTGAAAATGAAAAACTACAATCAAGCCAATGTTCGGATTACCTATTTTCATTTTCATTCGAGTTTCAGTGTTACTCACATCTGGAGTTCAGTGTGCTACTTCGTATCTTTTCAAACAAACACATTGAACGTACGTTCTGTAAGTACACACAGCAAAATAAGGTAAAAAAGTAAACATGCCGTTTTATAAACGGCCGAAATTAAAAATTAAGTTAAGCATAAATGTTGTATTTACATTTTAAATGATGTTTTGGTAAAGATGGCATCTAAGGTACCTAATACACCTAAGAAACTTAAATTAGGTGGATGTGATGTTATAGCAAAATCGATGGGCAGGTTGTTATTTATATGAGGCAGGTATCATAAAACGCTACTATGAATTTCGCTGTGTGTACTTTATTTTATTAAATTTTCTAATAGAAAAAATAAAGTCCTCATCTGCTTTGTTGCAGTCGTAGTCGCTGTTGTCTACGCCGTTGTGTTGACTTTCGAAATTCAAAATTCAAAGAAGCAGAAGTAACGATATCAGCAGAATTATATTTAAAGTTAGGATTTCGATTTGGCTTTAGGTAGCTACAAATCAAATATAGAATTTACACATCATATCATCGTATCTTAGGAAATCTAATAATAGGTATATCTCGTGACATTTAAATTCTGTATTAATTATGTTTTGTAATTCAGAGAAAACTTGTGTCTAACACACTCTTTGAGACAGATTTTAATTATTACGTACCTATATTCAATTTTGTCGTATATTCAACTATGTAATTAGGCTTTCGCACTGGTGCAGAATTTGAAGATATATCTGGAAAAAGGCATGTCATATTTTGTCGCACAATAGGAAGTTCTAGTTTTAGCTATTTACTATGCCTTATGGATAAATCAAAATAAAACGACAATGACGACGTACGTAAACCTATTCGTAATGTTACAAGGCACTATTGAAATTTGCTGACAGAAACGACTTTAGGCGATAAAAAAAGAATTACGTAAATCGGTTTAGAAACCTCGAAGTAATCAATGTAAGTACTTACATACATAAAAAAACATACCGGCTGAATTGAGAACCACCTCCTCTTTGGAAGTCGGTTAAAAAGTAAATATTAAAATTACCAACAAAGGGTACATTTATTGAAAAATACTTAAAATACGTAAATAATAACAAATCATCCTCTTCTCAAGTAATGTTCTGCTGGTAGATGTTGTTTCGTTGTGGCTTCTTCCAGGCACGCTCGAATATTCCCCTTGGTTTTGGCTGCTTTAGCCAGTGCTGATTGAACAGTAGATGTCTCTACTGTTTTTAGATTTGTGGCTAGCTCCAAGGCTGCGCAAACCTTGATGAAGGCAGTTGTGCAGCCGTCATCTGAAAATACGGATAATTTGATATACTTTTGCGAAAAAAATCTTGTAAGTCTCTGACTAAGTAGGTATGTGAAATGTGTGAAATTTATAAGTCAGTATACCGTGAAATAGCGGTTAAATATAATGAAGCTACTGAATAATCAGCCTGTATTACTAAGGCTTCTTTCTTATTAAGCGCTAACTGAGTGATGGTGCTTATTGAACGTTGACGCCGCGTCACCGAAGCTTTTTGGCCGTAGATACTATTAGATATGTATGAGTCGGCAAATGTCAAGGAAGAAATAAAGTAGGATAAAATATTTCTGAAGTAGGGTGAAGGGTGATACGAAAGCATCCAGAACCGTCACAACTTCAAATGCATTAAATAAATGATATAAGCATTTAAAAAATCCACCAATTACTTAAGAATAATATTTTATTGTAAGGTTTACCATAGTTTCCATATTCTCCTGACTTGTAGTCTTGAGGCATTATGTAGTGAAACTGTGGCCAGAAAGTCTTGTCTAGCAAGAACACGGCATTAGAGTCCGCTGGATATCTGCAAGTAAATAATAAATGCATACAAAATGGGATTTCTCCTACCTTTGAGAGTAACTAAAGTTGGGTTATAAAAAAACTTATTTTAAGCACTGATCTAGCATTAATATGTATAAAAATTGTGAAATCACATTAATATTTAATTATTTAAAGTTTAAAATTTACGTATGGGAACTGAAATGTTTTTGAAATTTTTATGTTTTTTGTAGTTTATTTACCGCAGGTAATAGAATATGATAGTTGAGTAACTTTGCCATGTTTTCTGCGTATTTATTTACTTTTATGGATTTCCATGAAATAGGAGTCCATTTAACCTTCGAAGTATCCGTTTCCAAAAAAACAGGAGAAAATCTTTGAAGAGACGCCCACTTTGTCTGTGAACCTCTGTAGTAACTATACATGGGTGTACTGATGAAATTATGAAATAACTAGCCTGCGGCTGGATAAGATATGTCTAGATAATTTCGGGTTTTCCACAGGTTAAAATAACATCTTATCTATATAGCCTCAAATAAACTAACAAATAATTTAAAGTAGGACAATACATAATGAAACATTACCTATGTTGACCAAAAGTGAGAACGGAACTACGAGTTTGTGATAAATGTTAGTACTCAAACGCTGTCCTTCATCGACTTAAAACAATGTTCACTATACATGGTATTTGTTTAGTGTATGAGTATTATGGCTTAATATAGTAAAGATTAAAATTAAATAAAAACTCTTCATATTCGTCAACAAAAAATACAAATTATTTACATATTATTTCCAGTCATACCATACTTAGCTATATATAGTCTAAATTTCATTAAGAATCCCGTTGTAAGTATTTTTATCTATACTTGTAATAAATCTGTAGAGAGGTCAATTCTGTACATCCTACTAATATTATCCTACTAATATTATAAATGTGAAAGTTTGTGACGATGTATGGATGGATGGATGGATGGATGGATGGATGGATGTTTGTTACTCTTTCACGTAAAAACTACTGGATGGATTTGGATGAAACTTTGCGGTAATGTAGTTTATACATCAGAATAACACATAGGATACTTTTTACCGCGGGAAAACATCTCATTCCCATGGGAAACCGACTTCCACGCGAACGGAGTCGCGGGCGGCCACTAGTATATTATAAATGTGAAAGTTTGTGAGGATGTATGGATGGATGGATGAATGTTTGTTACTCTTTCACGTAAAAACTACTGGACGGATTTTGATGAAACTTTACAGTAATATAGCTTATACATCAGATTAACATATAGGGTACTTTTTACCGCGGGAAAACTTCTCATTCCCACGGGAAACCGACTTTAACGCGAACGAAGTCGCGGGCGGCCACTAGTAAATAATATATATACTTTGAACAGCGTTTCATTTCATGGATAATTAATTATTCAGAGTACTTATTACTTGTGGCAAACATTTTCTACATCATAATAGATGCAAATGGAAAACCCATAATTATGTGCAAAAAACCTATCTGAAAGACGTTTGAACTTGAATAGTTTAAAAGGCGGACAAGGCCGTTAGAACAAGTATTCACAAGTTAATAACTTCTTCGTTGAAACATCGAGGTGAAACGGCTTATTCCATTTATACACCCTGAAACAGCCATCCTAAGGTGGATACTCGGAAATGTTCATCTATCCACCCTGACATGTGGTTATATCATTATTGATCCAGGGTGGATAAACGGAATCAGCCGATGAAACTCCAATTTGACTGAGCTGTGAACATAATGTGAAAGCAATTTCTTCAATTAACTAACAGTTGTTTTTACACTATCCGGGATTTCGCGCGGTGATTTTAAAGCAAAAAGGTAACGTACCTCTTTGCCCGACGTTTCGACAGGGTTACACCTATCGTGGTCGCAGGCGGACAGTCCGCGTCCTTTTTGCTTTAAAATCACCGCGCGAAATCCCGGATAGTGTAAAAACAATGTGTACAACGCGCGTTAGCTTAAAACAAGTGTTAACTAACAGTTGTTGATAATAATAAAACCTGGTCAACCTACTTTTCCCCCTGCTTGAGTCCCCACACGAGGATGGCGCTCTCGACCAGCCACGCGGCGTGCAGCACCACCCCGTACCGCAGGAACCCGATCACGAACACCGCGTTCAGCACCGACTCCTCCCAGTACTCCATGGGCGCGTTCAGAGGTAGCAGCAGGAAGAACACTCCGTACAGCAACCAGTATATGCTGGAATGAGGATGGTCAAGAAGAATACACCGTACAGCAACCAGTATATGCTGGAATGAGGATGGTCAAGAAGAATACACCGTACAGCAACCAGTATATGCTGGAATGAGGATGGTCAAGAAGAATACACCGTACAGCAACCAGTATATGCTGGAGTAAGGATGGTCAAGAAGAATACACCGTACAGCAACCAGTATATGCTGGAATGAGGATGGTCAAGAAGAATACACCGTACAGCAACCAGTATATGCTGGAATGAGGATGGTCAAGAAGAATACACCGTACAGCAACCAGTATATGCTGGAATGAGGATGGTTAAGAAGAATACACCGTACAGCAACCAGTATATGCTGGAATGAGGATGGTCAAGAAAAATACACCGTACAGCAACCAGTATATGCTGGAATGAGGATGGTCAAGAAGAATACACCGTACAGCAACCAGTATATGCTGGAATGAGGATGGTCAAGAAGAATACACCGTACAGCAACCAGTATATGCTGGAATGAGGATGGTTAAGAAGAATACACCGTACAGCAACCAGTATATGCTGGAATGAGGATGGTTAAGTCGTAATGTGGGCTGGTAAACTGAAGAAATATCTTCATTTAAAATGGGCAACAGTTATGAAATTTATTCTTACTACTAAATGGATTCGTTTTTTTTTTGGCAGACACTTATAAATTCGAAACTTTTAATCCCTTCTGAACAATAGAGATAACTTTAAAACATCGCCCATAACTGTAGCAAATACGATAAAATATTTTTTGGTCTATCGGGCAAAAACAAAGAGATACGTTAATATGGAGGAAAAGCCACTACAATTTCCTGTACCTACATTTTACGGATAGGTATGTTATGTAATGACTTTGTATTCTATGGTCTCTTCATTTGAAACTAACTTACATATTCCTAATTTTTCAAACATTATTAAGTTTGGAATAACGTTGACGGCTATTTCACCAAAATTTTCAGTTACTTACTTTCGCTGCACCGTAATCACAAAGTCATCGTCTAAGTCAGACATATCAATTTGTTCTTTCAGTTTTTGTTGATAAGGGCTAAGTTTCCTTAGCCGTGTAAGGATATGTGCGTACAGGAAGCCTCGTCTGCTATCGTATGGATCACCTTCTGTTGAGAAGTGTGCGTGGTGCAGACGGTGGTTCTGCACCCAGTCGTAGATGGTTCCCTGCGATAGAAAAGTGACGGTAGTAAGAAGGAAAAATATAAGCTCAAGACGTAATCAACGATTCTTATAGGGTACTCGTTTGCATGTGTCTAAATATGATTTAAATCCTACTATAATGCGGCCACCGAGAGAATGCGTTCCTGACACATTGTGTTTGACATAACGAGGTAACTTTGACAGGCCGTCTACGAAAACAAACAAAAAAAAAGTCGTCTATTTTGACCCTACAAACAAATAATAAGCAATAAAATGATATTAAAACACACTGATTTTAAATTTTATAACTGATGGCTTACTGTAAGGGTAATAATTACTGATAAAATATGTATTTTTAAAAATGTAAACAACATCATATTTTCGTAGGGATGTGCTAAAAATATCAGTCAATTTTAAAGTTATCAATCAATTTCTAATAAAAAAGCAGAATAAGTAGCTTGGTTATAAAAACATGATATCGACGTAAATATGGATATGCTTGAAGCATAACTATTGCGGTTAGTGAAAGAAAATAAATCGGCAAATGTTCGATATGAAATAGATGAATTGGCTCAGCAGTACGGTCATCGGGTGCTGAGACTTATACCATATTATTGCCAATACAATGCTATTGAATTAATTTGGGCTCAAATTAAGGGTTATGCAGCCCGTCGCAATACGTCCCCACCTTTTAGCACAAAAAAGATGATGGCTCTATTAAAAGAAGCTTGCGAAAAAATCACGAAGGAAGACTGGGCGAAGGCGGTAGAAAAAACAAAAAATCTTATTACCAAAGACTTTGATCGAGATATTAGAATTGATTCGATCATTGATAATAACATAATTATAAATGTTGGAGAAGATGATGATAGCACCTCCTCAAGCGAATCGGAATCTGATTAAATTTATACCAGCGCGATATCTATTATTTTAAGTATTTATTACCTACTTTTAGTTTTAGTACTTATTGTATTGTAGACCTAAATATTTGTTTTGAAAAAAGGCAGCAGTTGGAGTTTCTTGCTATACAAGTAAAATAGATATAAGATAAACTAATTTTTTTACTAATGTTGATTGAAAAAATATTTGTCAATATTATTTTTTACCCCAACACTACTGGCATGTGTCACAAACGCAATCTCTCGGTGGCCAGATTATAATACTATAAACGTGAAAGTTTGTGACTATGTATGTATGTATGTATGGATGGATGTATGGATGTTTGTTACTCTTTCACGTAAAAGCTAATGGACGGATTTTAATGTAATATAGGTTGTAGGTACATCAGAATAACATATAGGGTACTTTTAACCGCGGGAAAACTTTTCATTCCCAAGGGAAACCGACTTCCACGCGAACGGAGTCGCGGGCGGCCACTAGTATCATATAAAGCTATGTGTTCGCCATGTGAATTGACAATTTACTCGTAGCTTGACAATTGAAAGCATTGATTGGTGGAACTTTGATTGATAGGAAAACCGGTTGGGACAAACGTAGCAAGCAACTCGTTGTGTTTCGCAAAAGAGTTTTCATTATTTGATACAGTTAGACTTAATTCGAGTAACAAGCAACAAAACAAAGTTTGTTTTAAATTAATATACTCGATTAGTATTGTAAAAAACTATAAAAGATACGGGTAGTTAATCAAAATAAGTATCAGAAATAATTAAATAAATTTGTTTAATTTAAAATACCTTGGCTTTGTTTATGTGAGTTTTTCACAATAAAATATTAGATAAGTACCTACACACCTGTGATGACACTTTTTTCATTAATGCGGCATTGTTTGTTGTTTACCTATTTAATTATGTATAAAGACAGTATTTTATTCTTGAACAAATAATGTTTATTTTGGATACAATTTTTTTTTTGATAGGTGTTATGTTAAGTATTGACTAGGTATTTAAATTTGTTTTAAGAATATCAACGTTTATTAGCACCATTTTTTAAACATGCATAACGTGAACGCGCAATATTATCCTCATACTTAATTGTTGCCAGCACACGGTACTTCACTAGTTGTGTATTGCAGAAGGTTAACCTTCGATTAATAATAGGTCTAGTTCGATTGGATGAGTTAAAAAAGGTTACACTAGGAAAACAGAATATATAATCTACGACGTAACTGGAATAATAACGTTGCTATCATGCACACTAGGCGACCAAGTCGCATCGTTTGGTTTTGTTTTTTTTTTCAATGTGTCTCAATCTATACTAATAATTAATCTGAAGAGAGGTCAATTCTGTACATGAAATTTATTTCCAAAATAATTATCAGGGGCAGATTAGGGATTGATACTGATGCCAAAAATGCAATCAGTAAAATTTTTGTCTGTCTGTCTGTATAACCGTTATAGAAACAAAAGCTACTCGACGGATTTTAACGAAACTTGGTACAATTATTTTTCATACTCCTGAGCTGGTTAAAGTATACTTTTCATCACGCTACAATCAATAGGAGCAGAGCAGTGAAGAGAAATGTTGGGAAAACGGGAGAAGTTACTCCAATTTTTAAGCTTCCGTCGCGTGTGCAAGCTACACAGAAATCATGTATGACGGAAATGTTCTCCTTAAAATCATATCAAAAATACCCCACGAAAGCATATGTCTATATTTTATGGTTTACTGACAATAACACGTGTAACTCGCGATAGCTTAGCAGTTCGAAGCTTTCTGATTATATTTGCCTACTCTTACGTTTATAAAACTCTCAGTCATCCCTCATTAAAAAAGTTTACATTAATAACTATTCTATAAAAAAGAATCATAGAAATGAATTTTGAGAGTGCAAGCGTGGGATTGATCTCTAGACAGGCTATTTCTTTAGATTGTATCTAATTGTAACTGTTTGTGTCTTATTCTAACTATTAACTACTCTGTAAGCATCTAGACTAAGACAAGACACAAGAATTAGTAGTTGTATTTTCTTATTTCAATTTATTTTTCGTCTTGTGACCTTACGTTTTTATCTTGTCTTGGTGTAGTTGTATGCCTTGATCCCTACTAATATTATAAATGCGAAAGTAACTCTGTCTGTCTGTCTGTCTGTCTGTCTGTCTGTCTGTCTGTCTGTCTGTCTGTCTGTTACGCTTTCACGCCTAAACCACTGAACCGATTTTGTTGAAATTTGGTATGAAGAAAGAACTGAACTTGGGAAAGGACATAGGGTACTTTTTACCGCGGGAAAACATCTTATTCCCACGGGAAACCGACTTCCACGCGAACGGAGTCGCGGGCGGCCACTAGTTTTGTATATTTGGTGATGAACAAAAGAGTGCCGAGTTTTTTTCCGCCAGCTTTTTTCTCTCGGCCTACTGATGATAAGCTGATGATCGATATTTTGACTTTCATCGAATGTAATTAAGTTACTTAATGATGAAATAAATGATTTTTATTTTTATTTTATTTTTATTTTTTGTTCTTATCTTACATAATTCATAGCTTTTTCATCATTCTTGAACACACAATTTGAATGAGAATTTTTCTTGTCTCAAAGTTCCCTAGTGACACGTGTTTTTGTTGTTATTATTATTTTTGTGTTTTATTTTTAAGTTTTAACATGGGTAAACCCAAACCGAGATCGTCAGAATACCCCTCAAAGATAAAATTTTACAAAAAAGTTATCTATTGATGTGGAAGAGGGCTCAGTTAGCTACATTTGTGATTTTTGCAGGTTGTACCTACAATTAAAGGTCTGTGATTCTATAAAAAACGTTTCTGATTATGACCAAATTTTATTAAAATTAAGATTAGTTTTCTTTATTAACAGTTGATTTGTTTTGATATTCATTAAAATAATTTTTGAGCTTAAAAATGATCGAAAAATTGGCTGTCCGTCATAAGGGGACCTTTTTCGAAACTTCGTTTTTGCTATGTTAACTTTCACTCAATATTTACTACATTTAAAGTAATATTTAAGACTGGCGATTTATCTGTGTTGATTAGGAATATAATTAAAAACTTCTTAAAGTGAAATAAATTTCACTTTTCACGATTCTCGGGGACCTCCCACTACTTACAAACTTTCACGTTTATAATATTAGCAGAATAAAAACATAAGGTACATCAATGATAATCAAACAGCAACTGAAACCAATTAGATTTAAGTGTTGCTGTTTTTACTCGCTTATTCTAATTACAGACAGATGGTTAAATTTTTGTAATAATTAACATAAGTAAATTATGTAATTTATATGTATATCCTTAACAAATAAATGTGTTTTTAATGTGTATTTTAACACAAAAAATAAAAATCAAAGTAATTTTCTGCCACAGCTAAATACAGCTAAATTATTTCAATATAAGTTTACATTTTAATGGTTTATCTTTTAGCTTTTTGAGTACATCATTAGATAACAATTCATTGAGTAGAAAAGGCAACATATATCTGAGGTTGAACTTACCATATAGGTACATTTAATGTTTTACAGTATTTGCAGATTTCGCTATCACTTTTTAACTTAACTCTGATGGATGATGGGATACTTAAATTTAGTAGACTTAATTGCAATTTGTATATCTTATCAATATACGTTTTATATGTTCTTTTATAACTGCTTAGACCGTAGGTGATAATTGAGTCAGCTAGTGCATTATATAACAATTTTAACGTACTGAAAGGTAATTTCAATTTTAGAATCGATAGATAAATTCAATTCAGATATTAAGGATCTCAATTTATTACATATGGAGTTTATATAAGCCTCCCAGTTTACATGACTATCTATCACTAAGCCTAATTAGGTATGCTGGGACACCAGTTCTAACTAATTACAAGAACATGAGTTAATGTTTTTTTATGCATACATATTTTCATGAGCTACGATGGTCGGTTTTACCATTGTTTTTTTAAAAGGTAAGTGCATTAATTTCGATGTTATACTTATATTTATACACTTCTCATAAAATGTATGCTTACTTGTCCTGCCAAAGTCTGGCATAGCATAAGAAAGACTCTTAAGCCAGTGCTTGCTTTGTACGTCCTGTGCGCCCACAGACGGTGCGCCCCCGCAGTCACCCCGAGCACCGCCAGTGACGACAGCAGCGCAACTAGAAATAAAGATCGATTAAATTGAAAATAATTAATAAGTAACTTGAATAAAAGCTTCTGCTGTGCATGCACGGTTTTATTGACCAGACTTTAATTTAACAAGCTACATATACGGGGTGTAAAAAGATTGCTTCCGAAAATAAAAATGGGGCATTGCTGGAGAGGTACAGGTTACGTTTAGAGCAAAAAAAAAATAAAAAAAAATTATTGTTAAAAAAATATCTTTTTTACAAGTTTGTACAATATTGCATCTATACTATCAGATTTTGCGAAGATTTTAAATTAAATAGTGTTTTAATTTAATTTGCAATGTAAATCATCGCACCTGGGCCATCAGTCGATGTGTGAGCGATGATTTCTAACGGCGAATATAACTCTAAACGGCGATTACCAAATCAAATCAAAATCAAAATTCTTTTATTCATCATAGATGTGTAACATATACTATGAACGTCAATGTTAAAAACTTCGACTTTACCTAACCGTGAACCGAGAGAAAATAGCCGGCGGAAAAAAACCCAGCATTATATCATCATTATTAATCATTAATACCTTTTTAAATTAATTCTTCTGGGTATACTGTTGCTAAATTTAGTTTATATTAAGGCTTAAGAATACATGGTTTCAGGCTTCGGAAGTGGTCTTTTTACACCCGATATATTTTTTTAGTACAATTTGTACTGAGAAATAATCTTGAATCTTCAATGGGGGATGCAATAATCCAGTTCCCTTTTTATATTGAACTACCCTTCAAGCACTTTACGGAGTGACCCAAGCGGACCCTATTTCTTGCGATTCAGTGTGACCTTTTAGTTTAGTTCATTTAGCAAAACCGGCCAAGTGCGACCCGGATTTGCGCACGAAGGGTTCTGTACAATTGTATGGTAGCTTATATTTTTATATTTATGGAAGGATAGAGAGATGCAGCTTGGAGAAAGGCAGACAGACAGCGGTGACTTAGTAAAAGGGTCCCATTTTACCCGTTGGTTACGGGCCCCTAAAAATGACTATATATATACTTACAATGTATAAATGTAAGCCATGAAATCTCAAATACGAACAGCCACAGGCCGTATAGTGACAGCAGGTGTATGTGTATAAAGAACAGGACGGTCGGCCAGTCTGCTTCTCTGCTCTTACTCAGCTTTGATACGTCTTCAGCTATGTTCCCATTCGACTTTTCTAATGATTCTGTCATTTTGAACCTGAAAAAACAAAGAAAGGTCTAATTAGGTCCATCTTTGAATTAGAATTTTAGACAGAACGTAATTTGGATTGTAATCTATAAAAAAAAACTCTTATTTGTTATATAATCACAGCAATTGCAACCGATCAGTCGATCGTCAGTTAGACATATTAAGCATCGCTTAACGATTTATTTATTCAAGGCTGTATTTATACTGCCGTGATAGTTTTATGTTTCTCAGGATTATTTCAGGTCTAAATTTATGGTGCATTTGTTGGTTAAAATTCTGAAATATGCATAAAATGTACAGGATGGAATATAATACAATCACAATTGTAGACAACTATATAGTACTAGTGGCCGCCCGCGACTCCGTTCGCGTGGAACTGTTTCCCGTGGGAATGAGATGTTTTCCCGCGGTAAAAAGTATCCTATGTGTTATTCTGATGTATAACCTATATTACTGCAAAGTTTCATCCAAATCCATCCATTACGTGAAAGAGTAACGAACATCCATCCATCCATCCTTCCATCCATACATCCTCACAAACTTTCACATTTATAATATTAGTAGGATTAGGGTTTCTACCTATTGTGCGAATTTTACGCCCAATATACCGACAGTCAAGCTAAATACAGGGTGATTGGTAATGCGATACATTCCTTCTAAGAGGTTAAATTAGAGCTTATTAATTTGCAGTCAATTAAGGCATAATATGCTATGTCCGAAAATTGATAATTTCTGCGATATGGAACATTTAAGATTTTTTATAAAAAACCCTATTTTCGAAGTTCAAATGAATCCTTTTAGTGAAAAATTCAAATTTGGGTTTTAATGTTTTGTTGTTTTATGGTAGCCTGATAGCTAAAATGATATTTCAGATTCAAATTTGCTAAAAATAATCGTCCTTATTTTAGATAAAATTCAAGAAACCAAGAAAAACTTTTTTAAAAAGTTAAATCTTATGGCAATAAAAAGCGATTTTCTTAAAAAAAAGTCCAAATAATGTTGCGTACAAATTACAAAAAAAACTTCACCAGGTCATTAGCTATTCAAAAAGGGACATTTGTCATACTTAAACTAAGTATTTGATTGTCAATTCTACTAATAAAAGAAGTTACCTCTCAATTAGAACGCCTCTACATTGTGGTTACCGCGCACTTTTGCAGTGTTTTCTTTGGTTGATGTCGACGTCTTGCACAGGAATAATGCAATAAAATTTAAGATCTTCCGTTAAATAAATACTTTTTTCGAAAAGCCAAACCTTCAAGTGTGTAACTTTTGCTGTTAATTAGAAAAAAAGAGTATGCTGAGTGCGGAAAAAGTTACTTCTATTAAAAGAAAGAAAGCTTACTACGTCTTTTTCATTAATCACTACTCATCACTTTGATCGATGTCGCCAGCTCTTGTGGTGGTTGCTAGATTTCTGAGAAAAACATCTTTCATTTCTTCGTCTACTTCGCCAAATTCGAGGTCTACTAGATTTACTTGTTCCGGCGGATACAAGCTTTATTTTTCTGAGACGTCGATACGTCCCCAAAAACACTCTAACGTTTGACACACGTCGATTACGGAAACGCAACAAGTACTTCTTTTTGCTGTAACAGCGTTGCCGTTACACAATACGTAAATAAGAAAAAATTCTGAGTATTCTTCATTACAAAAGGCCCTCGCCCACAGCAACTTTTTGTAGCGATGCTATCGTGCGTTCGCATCGATATCGTAGACTAGCAGTCGCTGACTGTGTGCCTTCATAGCCACGATTCAGTCGCGATGCGTTAGTATTGTCTTTACATCGATACAGTTGCGATAATGTAGCGCGTTTCAAATGCGACTAATATGCGTTTACTTAACGCGCGACAGCATCGCTACAAAAAGTCTTCGAAGGCAAGGATCTTAAATGATAGCATTTCAAGAGTTCTTAATGAAAATATGCAGTTATTATTTTAATAAAGGTCACTTTTTTCGCGCTTAACACCTTTTTAGGGTTCCGTACCTCAAAAGGAAAAAAAACGGAACCCTTATAGGATCACTTTGTTGTCCGTCCGTCCGTCTGTCAAGACCCTTTTTCTCAGGAACGCGTGGAGGTATGAAGCTGAAATTTATATCAATTACTCAGGTCTACTGTCCCTTGAAGCTGTGAAAAAATCAAACTTCTAAGCCAACGCAATCAAAAGATACAGCCGTTTATGCCGCAAATTATGCCGCAAGTCGACACTTGCAAGGGAATCAAAACCTACAGGGTGCTTCCCGTGAACTCAGAATCTTGAAATTTGGTACGAAGCAACGTCTTATAGCATAGATAAAGGAAAAATTACGAAAACCATAAATTTTTAGTTACATCACATAATATTTTTTTTTTAGTAATTTTAACCTTACTACCCATTTCCTCATAAATGCGTAGAGGTATTAAATTGAAATTCAAACCAAATACTCAGGTCTATAATACCTTTAAGCTGTAACAAAATCAAACTTCTATGTCAACGCAATCAAAAGAAACAGCATTTAAGCTGCATATTTTGAAACTCGCAAGTACTCGCAAGGGAATCAAAACCTAAAGGGTACTTCCAGTCGACCTAGAATCTTGAAATTTGGCATGAAGCAACGTTTTATAGCACACATAAAGGAAAAATTCCGAAAACCTTAAATTTTTAGTTACATTACAAAATATATATTTTTTTAATAAATATAAACTTATAAGTTGAAATTCATATCTAATACTTAGATCTAATTGCCTTTAACCCGTGAAAAAAAAAATCTAAGTCAACGCAAAAACGCAAAACGCAAAAGTACAACCATTGATACCGCATATTTTGAAACTCGCAACTACACGCACGGGAATTAAAACCTAAAGACCACTTCCCGTTGACATAGAATCTCGAAATTTGGTAAGAAGCAATAGCTTACAGCACAGGTAACAGAAAAATTCCGAAAAGCTTAAAATTTTAAGTAGTTTTTGCAGGTTTGTACGGAACCCTCGGTGCGCGAGTCCGACTCGCACTTGGCCGGTTTTTTTTTATTTGACTGCACACTTGAAGCTTTGGCTTTTTACAAAATTTATTTATTTAGACTTTAATGTTATTGCATTATCCCTGTGCAAAACGGCGACATCATCCAAAAAAACACTGCAAAAGTGCGCAGTAACAACAAAGTAGAGGCGTTCTAAGAGAGACTAAGGTTACTTCTTTTATTAGTAGAGTTGTCAATCAAATACTTAGTTTTAGTATGACAAATGTACCTTTTTGAATAGCTTATGAATTGGGGAAGGTTTTTGTGTAATTTGTACGCAACATTATTCAGACTTTTTTTTAGAAAATCGCTTTTTACTGCCATAAGACTGACCTTTTTTAAAAAGTTGTTCTTGGTTTCTTGACTTTTTCTAAAATAAGGATGATTAATTTTGGCAGATTTGAATCTAAAATGTAATTTTAGTTATTAAGCCATCATAAAACAACCAAAAAATTAAACTCAATTTTGAATTTTTCACTAAAAGGATTCATTTGAACTTCGAAAATGGGTTTTTTAAAAAAAAACTTAAATGTTGCATATCTCAGAAATTATCAATTTTCGGACATAGCATATTATGCCTTAATTGACTGCAAATAAGCTCTACTTTAACCTCTTAGAAGGAATGTAACGCATTACCAATCACCCTGTATATCAAGTACCGATCTGTGAGTGCATAGGTTTACGAAAGGTGGAATTAAATTGTGTTAAATTAACTCTGGAAATGTTTGGCTTATTTATTTAAAACAATGAACGATTTTTTTAAAAAAAATTTTTACTCTAATAAATAATATGTAATTGGCCTAAGTAAGTATTATTTCGATTTTTATAGATACTGTAAAATAACCTATATGGATGTCCGTGTTAGCACTTTGCAAGTACCTACGTAATATATTATTATTAATGCTAGCGATCGAGGTCGCTTTCTTGGAATTTCCTACGCTACAATGTCGATTAATACGAGTACGAAGTCTCTTTGATTATTTCTTGACATATAACAACGTTACCAAATAAAACAATTATTATACTATAATAAAATAAAAATACCTATTTACCTCTAATATAAAAAAAACCTTGAAGACAATAATGCAACGTCACCGGATGTTACGCCATTGTGACCTCCTCAGTTTTCAATTAGGAACGACACCTTTTTAATTTAATTTGCACTCTCATCATTATCGCACTGAATTTATACTTTTTAATTTAAAATTGTTATGAATAGTCTCGAACGCGCGTGGCTGCCAATCACAGCTCATTTGGTGCACTAACTGGCTGCATCGTAGGTTGTTTCTGTTCTAACCTTGCGATGTAATTTGTAGTTATTTATTTTCCCACGACGTACCTATGCACTGATATAATGTAGTATGCAACCGATGCACGCGATGTAGGTTAGAAGCAAAATGTGTGTCATAGGTCTGCTACTGCGTTTTTTCTGTAGAATCTTATATCTGTTATGATCATAGATCACGGTAAAAACTAGTTATCTACATCATCAGCGACGAAACAGAGATTGTGCTGCAATGCATTTTCCTAACTTAGATAAAATCTACAAGGACATTATTAAAGATAAAATGTTAGAAAATGTCCAATCAACGTCTTAATACACAAAATGCACGTAGGTTCACTAGCAGAGGTTAAACGAATGCCCTCATGCAAAGAAGCGTGATAATACCAGTTTTTAAAGAAGTTACAATATTTGAATATTTAAGATTAACGTTCGAGTTGAGATTTTATCTGTGTTATTAGATATGTCTGTACTATTTGTAGGTATTAAATAAATAATTAATAGAGGTCCCGTTGTTTAACCTAAAGTTATTTTAGGAATACCTATCTTAATCCCGAATTTTAATATTCCGAATTTCATAATCCAGAAAACGCTTGGACATTTTATCATAATCCCGTTTTTTAGAATTTCGAAGTTTTGTTTGCCATATAATCGCAACTTCGAATTTCATTTGCCCATTTATTCATTTGCACGACGTTTTAAAATCCAGACGAATGAATTCCAGACACACGAAATCTTAATGCGCGAAATCTAAATAACCGATAACCATATGCACAAAAGCCAGATTTTTAAAACACAATTTTTTTAAATTCAGTAAATTGATATCCAGACAAACAATATCAAGATTTTTAAAATCAAGATTCTTTAAATTCAAATAAACGATATCTAAAACAACTAAATCCTAGTATTATTTTAATGGTACTTTTAGAAAATAACTTCGGTTTTATAAATTATAATTTTAATAATTCGGTCGACCTAAAACATGCCAAATAAAATTAGCTTTTCCTATAAGTAGTTATGACAAACCAAATCAAGATAAATTAAATATATAAATAAATTTTGCGACATGAGTGTTATGCCTTTTGATGATTATGACAATTTATGTATGACAAACGATTTTGGGACAATCGACGTTATGCAAAATGGCAATAGTTTATCAGGAATATGACTGTATGGGAACTAAATATAAATATTATGAAAATTTGGTGTTCGTTTATTTGGAAAATGATACGAAGGGAAACAAAAAAAATTATTCTGAGAATATGGCATAGCTATATCTGGATTATAAGAATATAAGTAACAAATAAATATTTTTTGAAAATTTGGTTTTAGTTCACCTGGAAATTGATTCATCTGGGAAATAAAAAAAGGAATTAAAAAAAAATGTCATTCAGTAAATCTGCCCTTTAAAAGTTCTACCAAACGTTTTCGGGGTTTTAAGATTCGGGTAAATGAAATTCGAGTTTTTAACAGGTTACCTTATTTTAGGTATTAATTATAGTTATTTTCTCAATAATGAATACGTGATGCTCATATTTTTCATTAGCTCTACTCGTGGGCTACACGGGTCTGCTTTACCTTTACATTAATGTTGTCTTCAGTATATAGATCTATAAAGATTCTGTCACAACATACATATTATTATAAAGGTTTTTCTTATTATTTTAATTAACTATTTGAAAATAGACAAACTTTTCATAGACAAGCTATGAAGTGAATTTAAAACTTTCAATCAAAAGTTGTATTAGCGCAATTAAATATATCTGATAGGTATTGCGTAAGAGCCCAATTACTAGAAACTTGCCGGCCATGCTGAAGACTCTATGGGGTGGACCAGTTAAAGTTGAGCCACTTATTTGGTATTTTCTAAATGGTTTATCAATATATAATAGACTGGAGGGGAGGACTCTTTGTGAGGAACTCACAAGGTGGGATAAGTACGTATTTATCAAGTGCTTTGCTATCCAATAAAGATACCTGTGCCAAATTAGTAAGAGGTACAAGACGGACTATACTGTAATTCATTACATCCATGCTATTACGTAGGGAATTCGTTACGCGGTCATTGGTCACTTTGCTTTCAAAGTACTCAGTCATTCCGAGTGTTAGTCCTATAATTCTCCCTTGCAAGGTACTTGTAAAGTTCAAAGTGCCACAACACGGTTCTTTGTATGTAAATACGAAAAGAGTTTATTATTCGAGTTGACAAGTTCATACATATTTATGGACCAATAAACGAATAGATACAAAAAAAAGAATTGATTGCTTATATTTTTAGATCCCTTTCGACCGAGCTCTTTCAAACTAGAAGAGCTTGGCCCTAGATATATCAGTTTAATATTAGAAAGTAATCCTTATATATATAATATAAATAGAAAAATTAATTAAAGCTTAGTTAAACTTAAAACCTGAGGTCGGCTGGAATGGTTGCTTCTTGGGAACTTCTAAGTCTATACTTAGTTTTTCCTTACAAATTGTTTGTTGCTTTCAACTGAAACATTTTCAATAGCTTACGGCATCTGTTGCGAAATCTTGTAAAGAATATGAATATTTAAAAGTATTTTGAAGACTATTAAAACTAATTATCTTCTTTTTTAATTTGGAAGGAAGGTACATTTTACTTTTTCAGGTTGTTTCTTATTGCTTTACAGTTCAGTGGCCTTAAGATGTATAAATTGTAAAACAAGATCAAAGGAGTACACAACAATGAAGTACGAGTAGGTACTTCCCTAATTTTTTTAAACTTATTTCAAAACATAATAGTTCTGGTGAAGCCAAGTTCGTAGCGTGGTCACTATCATACAGTTCCAATTATTGGAACCGCACTTGATGTAGGGCTATTATAGCCCTGCCACAAGATGAATAAAATATGTGCTTCTATGCCTTATTCGAAACAAATAGAAGAAGCTTAAAGTTTCTAAAAAAGCATTGTTACCGCAAATAAAAATTATGTTTTGTTTTTTGTTAAATTTAGGCCTCGAAACTTACACAATTTTAATTTGTAATGTGTATTTGCATATTTATAAAGTATCCATTTTTTTTACAATATCCCCTCCAGATAACATCGATACAGGTAGGTATTATAAATTAAATCAGTAAATGGGCATAAGAGCAATATTTATAAGGTTTTAACTATGTACGATACTACAATGGGTTGCTTGAAAGGTTACTTTGATTATTGAAATAATATTTCAAATGTTTTTGCTCGTGTTAAAGATGTTGCTCGGATTATTAACCGCTCTGAATAGAGAATTCAATTCTCAAAAAAAATTGCTAGATTACACAATTGTCTATTACTTTGATACGATTTAAAAATGTAAATTGTTAATTAAAAAATGCTTACCTACTCGTTGGTTAGAGGCTACACAGTAAGTGTACTGTTTCCGCGTCAGGAACACACGTGTGTGGTAGTAGAGGCCACTGCACTTAATGAAGAGTGAACATACAGCAGGAACTGATTACAAATTAATGAACTTGGTCGATCATAGGTATAGCTTGTCCACTGGTCATCGATATGTCTCGTAGGGTTAGATTAGACAGGTACCAATCAAAGCTTGTTACGTAATTGCAAGTTGTGTACCTATACCTACCCTTAGTCGTAGGGTATATACAATTGAGTCTATATTTGCCTTAAGCATATCAAGAGCAACCAATTTATGTTTTCGTCGTCTTGTAAAATACTCTGGATAAGCGTTTGCTGTTATCAAAAATGAATAGGTATATTAGTAGGTACCATACATCTTTTAATATTGTTTTAAAAAGCTTTTAACGTCTTTGGCTGTTACTGATTATCTGCCAGCGCTCTTTCTTAGCTTCTAATTAAATATTAAGATTTACCTTTCGTTTAGCCTTTACCCTGCAGTGTGCAAACAAATAAATACCTTAAGGTATATTAAAGGACGAGAATATTAATGAAAGAAATTCGTTCTCGGACTATTATTGTCCTGTATGCAGTAAGTCTAAACCCTTCCATATGATTCCCTAGCACATTCCAAATGATTTCCCGGTCTTGGCTTCGTTGAACGTGTGTTGTTTGATATTTGATGAAAAAAATGTAACTAGTATTGATTGCTATTAAAAAATATCAGGTGCGCCAAATACAGATTAAACTTTATATTATTATGTCGAAAATGTTAGACACTTTAACATAATTTTCCCGGTTAAGATCGGAAACAATAATGTCATACAGTATCCTTTCGAAATGCAGACTTCCAAACAGATTCAATCCATGGTAATATGGAAGGTTTATTTTTGCGGTGTGATCTGGGACATCTACACCAATTAATTATCTACTACTATTGTTCATACAAAGGATTTGTTTGTTTGACACTGCTATTCTGTAATTAGAAAGCAACGTTAGCTTTGAACTGCAGCTTCAAACACAATTAGGTTAAGATTGTAAGCTCGGGTTTAAACATAGATACATATTATATTTAGTGTTTCTTTGCATGGGTTTAATCTATCTATTGCACAATTTTTTTTATAATATATTTATTTATTTATAGTCTTCTTACTAGAATAACCAGATTCAAATTTTAACCTACATTTACATATTAATTGGATAGTAGCATTAGGTAATTCTACAAAGGCGGACTAAGACTTTTTGAGGCCCATGGCGATCTTTAATTTAGGGCCCCCTGCCTGGTACTGTAGGTGGTGGGTAGTGCTGCATTGCATCGGCGCCTACGAAGGAAGATGACGTGTAACTTATGTATTTTATTATTATGAACCTGTGCAATAAGCCAGAGCGGGGCCGACATGCTCGTCTTAATACGACATTCAATTTTTTTTCTACGCATGTCAATGCCAAATCGCCCCCCTCCCCCCCCCTAGGTGTGGGCCCGGGGCGGACCGCCCTGCCGCCCCCACTTTAGTCCACCACGGCAATTCTACATTTCATTTCAATTTATTAGGCATCAATTGAAGTCTTTGAAATAAAAGTCTTGTAGTCGAGTAACGAATTAACAAGTTCAATTTAAATTGTTCAGGAGTCGATCGAGATTTTATTTTCTACTTGAAAGGATATAAACTAAGGCATCTACCTAATCGGTAAAATCAAACAAAAGCGGGCTCCCTTTTGAAAACTTTTATTTAACTTGCCAATACCTACGTTCGTTAGGGTGGATCTCGAAATTTAATTTAGGGCAGATCTTCAACTGATTGCTAAAAATTTTGTACACAACACTGGTGTGTCAATTGGCGAAAATGCAGGGGGGGGGGGGGACTGATCTAAATATTATCTAATCTTACTTTGAGGAGAAGTAGGGTTTCTATATCACGTAGCTTTTTCCCGCCAAATAATTTCTAATTAATCTTAAATGTTAGCTTTAAATATAAACATAACTTTTTTACGCTTTCCCGAATCGATCCAATGCATTATAAGCATTAGAACTTCACATCCTACAAAAATGAGATTACGGGATGGGGTTGGGATTTGAGCAACATCTTACGATATCTCCCCTCAGGTAAGAAATCTTTAACTGTTGCCGTTGAATCGGAATGCCGTCGGATGTTTCCGGGGGTCGGAAAATCTGTAATAACTATTAAGAAAATAAATGGTGCCCTATATAACTCAGATTAAATTTTTTGGTTAAAATAAGTTGAGTTACCTGTCTTGCAACCTCAAAAAAATATTACAGCAAAGAGAAACAAGCATCATAATTTTTCTATACAAGTTAATATAGGTAAGTATATTTTGTCATTTGACCAATTTTATTTAAGGGAGTTTAGTTTTTATTAACATTAAGGGTCGGTTTTTCAATATGTTTCAGTATGTTTAGTTGCACGTCGGAACATAAATACTTGACATAATGTATGAAGTGACAATGAAAACATACCTCTTATCAGTCAGTTAGCATTTATCTGACTATTGTAAAATTAGCCCTAACTATTATTTAAAGACTCTATTTAATTTGGGGTGTTACTTTTTTTTTACTTACCTTAAGCTTGCTGTATATTTTTAAGTGACAACAAAACACATTGATTTTCAGAAGATCCTAGTCGAGAAACGGTAACATTAGGTATTTGGCCCAGGAGAATACACGCTTTTCATATGTTGATGCTGACAATCGAAAAAGTTTATCTGGGATTTATTTATTGAAAGGAAAATCGTTATATTTTGTATACTAGCATGTCACCCGATTTCCGACTTTAAATAACAAAATTCTATATCAAATTCGACCCCCATTTCCTCCCCTTAGGGGTTGAATTTACATCATGGAAGAAACCCCTGTACCTACAAGTTTCTAGGTTCAGTTGTTTTGGCTGTGCGTTTATATCCTACTAGTGGCCGCCCTGCTACTCGTATAATAATATAAAGGTGAAAGTTTGTGAGGTTGTATAAATGGATATTTATTACTCTTTCACGTAAAAACTACTGGATGGATTTGGATGAAACTTTGCAGTAATATAGGTTGTACATCAGAATAACACCATCCATACTTACAAACTTTCACGTTTATAATATTAGTAGGATATTCAAATCCTACGGTAACATTGGGATCTTTTGGGATTACATTTTTAAATTTGTAATATATAGTTATTTGAATATTTTGAATGGAACATCCGATTTGAATAATTCAAAAGATATTTAAGGATATTGAAACCGTCAAACATTGAATAATTAATGGTTTATGATATATTTGTATAAGAATTAACATATATGGATAACACGGTCTGATTACGGTCGACATTTCTATTTTATTATTGAAATTTTGCTAGCTTTTACCTCCTTTACTAGATTTAAGCATACATAGGGACATAGGGACAGGAAAGCGACTTTGTTTTATTCTATTTATGTAGGGATGTTTTTTTCTCACGCTATGTTACATCATCGAAGTTTCTATACAAGTACCTAAAATTTTTGAAAATATTTTACCCTCTACGTTCATCAGAAATAACGTAGGATTCTAATGGTCAATTTATTGTTCAAGTCAGGTCAGTTATTTTGATTGAATTTTCCTAAGAAACGAGTTTTTGATCTTTTCTGTGGTTGATAAACATCAGATTTAGTCTGTTGTGTTGATCTTTTTTAATAACATTTATTACTGCATGTAAAGCCTGTTCCGTTCATCCCCTCGAAAAAGCGTAATTGTTTTACCTGTGCAGTGCAGTGCGGAAACTAAGTGAATGTGCTGAAAGTTTCGTGTCGCTGCTATCGCCGTTTGGTAGATATTTCCATTAGTTACTTCTTAAGACATCCACGGTCCACGAGACAGAAAGTAGGTTACCTATTTAAAACGCAAATTTACACGGTTCACCCTAATAGTGCGATTAAAACCAGTCCAATTCATTGTTTTTTCAAAATGTTTTATTTTAATACATTTATGGTTTCTAGGAAATCGACTTTCCTAAGATTCAAATTAACACTTATCAACTTACATTTTCAATATTTAAGTACCTACACATTTTAGTACAAACAACACATTAGACACATTTAATAAAGTTTTTGTTCATGAAGCATAAGCTATGTGTATACAGGGTATTCAATAAAGTTTTTTGGCATATAGTAAAATAAATCCGAAAACTTATTAATGAGTTCACTTATTGTCGTAAACCTAGTTTTCCATTTTTCCGGATACTTCCTGTATATACATCTCTTTTACTGACTGTATCTACTAGCACATTCTTATGAACACCTAAATAGACTCTTACAAAACGTAACCTTTACTTATTTCGAATCCCTGAAATGCCTTTTTAAGGCGCTGAATGCACTCAATTGGGTTAAAAATACATCAATTTTTATTCCACACAAAATATTTTTTACCAAAAAAGTTTTTGAAAAATTTTATCGGTTTAAGTGTTTTTTGTGGCATGAGACATAGTGTTGCCGGTAGTCCTGCGTGGTGTCCTGGTTCAGTGTTGCCTGCTTGCAGTTCTCGCAAACACGCCACAATTGAGGGGTGAACTTCTTCTCGTTACTGGGACTGGGGCTTGATTTGGTCACTGGAAAATTTCTTCCCGATCCTAAAATAAAAAAGGTAAGTAAGGACTATTTTTTCTTCTGTATGCTACCTTAGGCAGTGCACTGCCCATCATGATTGGCATTGTTACTTAAACTGTTAAACTGGGTGTAAAAGAACTGCTTCCGAAAACAAAAAGTGGGCATTGCTGGAGGTGTACTGGTTACGTTTTGAGCAAAAAAATGTTTTTATGATAAATAGAAAAACATTTTTTTTTACGTAATTGTACAAAATTGCATTTATACTATCAGATTTTGCGATGATTTCAAATTAAATAAGGTTTCAAGTTAATTTGCAAAGTAAATAATCGCACCTGAACCAACAGTTGATGTGTGAGCGATGATTTCAAGCGCCGAATATGACTTTGCAATCCTTAATAACTTTTTTAAATTGGGTTTTCTGGGTATACTGTAAGCGAATTTAGTTACTATTGAGGCTCCAGAATACATGGTTTCAGGCTTCGGAAGTGGTCTTTTTACACTCGTTATATTTAGATATTTAGTTAAAGATAATTAAAACTCCCAAACAAATATATCTTCTAGAAGAGAGCTGTACTATATAGGTATTTAAATGAAACAACCACAATGTGCTTGTACACACTCGCCCTTAGTCCAGCGCTCGCAGCCAAGTGGTGGGATGTTTACCCCCACCACTCCACCGACGTTCCGCTGCACTACTGCGAGAATCGTTTAATGATTCTTTATACATTACATCTACCTTTTACAAAAGTTAAATTTTAATTATTCATATTTATTACAATTATATTATCACAATCAAAATTTAATAAATTTACAATCTTTACAAGGCTTATTTTTCATTTATAATGTTTTCATTATCCGAATCATTTTTTTGTTCATTTCCATTGTTACACACTTCCCATTTCCCCTTTACCCTTTTTAGATGTACTACATTCCTATGTAATCTCTGTCCTGTTTCATCGTTTTCTATCTCTACGTCATTTCCTTTCTGCTTTGTTACTGTATGTGGTACTTCATTGAATGTTGTGGACAATTTATTATCTTTTGTAAAAATTTTCACATAAACTTTCTCTCCAACTCCAATGTCCGATTCCATAGCTTTTCTCTTTCTGTCAGCGAACTCTTTTCCTTTAGCTTTCATTTCTACATCTCTGCCTCTCGTTTCCTGGTCAAGATCCGCAAACTCTACATCTAAAAGGGAAGGTAGCTTGTCTCGGAATTGTCGTCTGAAAAACAGCTCTGCGGGAGGAGACCTTCATCACTTCTAGTTTAATGGCCGTGTCTTTTCCAAGTAAATTTTCGTGCCATCATTTGCCACATAAAACGTTTCTTCCTCTAATTTACATCCATTTGCAACTACAATAGACGAATCAAAGGCTCCTAAAACTGTGAGAGGATTTTGACATAAGCCATGAAATTCTTATTTGGAGATTTGATTTGGTTTTTGACCTCTACTCCCAAAGATTTAAGATTTTCCCAGGTAGCATCATTAATAATATTGCACTTGCTGCCTGAATCTATCAGCATATCAATATTCACACCGCCCAATGAAAATTCTATTGTATCACTGAAAATAACTTACTTCACAATAAACAATTTGGTTTCACAAGGGGTCGTTCAACTACTGATGCAGGTGTTGAACTTTTTGTAAATATTGTTAGTGCATGGGAAAAGTCACAAGACACCCTAGGTATTTTTTGTGATTTATCTAAGGCATTTGATTGCGTCCACCACGATACCCTAATAAGGAAACTCAACCATTACGGAATCAAAGATACCAATCTTAAACTTTTAATTTCATATTTAAGTGCTAGAACTCAGAAGGTTGACGTTAACGGAATCAGGTCGTCTGGGACAGTTGTGAGCATGGGGGTTCAACAAGGATCAATTTTAGGCCCATTTTTATTTTTGATTTATATAAATGATCTACCCTTTATGGTAGGTAATCATAATCACGATATAGTGTTGTTTGCTGATGTTACATCATTAATTTTTAAGATTAATAGACAACAATCTAATTATGACGACGTAAACAATGCGCTCTCTAATGTTTTACAGTGGTTTAATGTTAATAATTTAGCTTTTAATGATAAGAAAACCAAGTGTATAAAATTTTCAGCACCTAATGTAAAACAAGTCAATTCTAACTTGCAAATTAATGGTAAAAAACTAGACTTAGTACTTAGATTCTACTGTTTTTCTTGGTTTGACTGTAGACTGTAAGTTAAAATGGGGAGCCCACATCTCTCAACTGGCGAGTAGGCTTAGCTTTGCAGCGTTCGCGGTCACTATTCACACTATATAAAATTCGCTCCTTGACTAATGTACAGACAGCTAGGATAGTATATTTTAGTTACTTTCATAGCTTAATGTCTTACGGCATCCTACTGTGGGGAAACGCTGCTGACATTAATACGATTTTTACGCTGCAAAACAGAGCTGTTCGGGGAATTTACCAACTTGCAAATAGAGATACTTTGAGAGAAATATTTAAAGATAGTGGTATTTTAACCTTCGCGTCCCAATACATTTTTGAAAATATTTTGTATAGTTACTTACAAAAATATTGATAAGTTTGTAACGCTTAATGATAATCATGTCGATAATAATTTTGTAAAAACTAGGCATGGAAATAGATTAGCTTTCCCAAAGTATAGGTTGGCCTAGAGCAGCAAGTCGTTTATCGGTATGTCGATAATTATTTTTAATAAAATTCCGGAGTCAATTCAATCCCTGCTTTTTAATAAATTTAAAGTTGCAATTAAGCAAGTATTGTGCAAGAAATCTTACTATAAAATCAGATACTATTTAGATGATAAAACAGCATGGGATTGATATCTAGACAGGCTATTTCTATTGCTATTCAAGATTGTTTTGTACCTATGAACTTCTCTGTAAACAGTTTGACTAGGACATGATACTCAACTTTGAGTATGTACTTTTATTGTTTTTTTAATATTTTTTTCATTTATGTTTTTTTTTAATTATTCATTTTATTTTATTTTGTACTGTTTCCTCGTTCCTCCTCTCACTGCTTTAACTTATTGTACGGGTATCCTATTAACTTGCTGTTTTGTGAGGTTCTTTAGTGCCTTATTTGGCCCAGGGTTGTCATGCTCGCCTCGAAAGTTACTGGGGCGGTGGTGTTGTGTCAACGGGTCGCCCAACTCCCTCTAATATGGTTGAGTAGGACGATGGCTGGAGCACACGTCATACTTGTGATCAGGTGCCGCCTTCGGGAAACGGTCTGCTCTGGTTTCGAATTGTGGTGCGGGAAGAAGGCCTTAATTAGTTCGTACCTTCTAGCAGTTTTATATTTTTTTTTACTTTTATAGTTTTGAGTTGAGGTACGAGAAAATAATTTATATGTTAATTGAATGTATACGCTATGATTGTATAATTTCCTAAAAGAGTGCTGGGAGTTTTTTTCCGCCGGCTTTTTTCTCTCGGTCTACGGTTAGGTAAAGTCGAAGTTTGTAACATTGACGTTCATTAAGTATATGTTACATATCTATGATGAATAAAATAATTTTGATTTTGATTTTATCAAATGTGGAAAATATAATTGACTTCATCAGGTTTAGTCGAACTGTTTGCTGTAGCAGACTTAAATTTCTTTCCCCCGGATGTCGGTTTGGTATGATTTTCATTTAATTTCCGTTTCTTTGAAGAAGTTTTGCAAAGACGGCGAAAATGTCCTACATAACCACACTTGAGGCATTTTTGTAAACGTGCGGGACAAGACTTATAGCTGGGATGATGACCACCACAACGGCCACACAAAAAAGGACTTTCTTTTTGAGCAGATGATTTGTCCACTTGGTTAACTGTTAATTGTGCTTGACTCGTATCAAACCCCTGTAACTGTCGCTGAACCGCTTCTAAAGCATTAGCTTCGAATATAATAAACTTCTCAAACGTTTCACCCACTTCTTGTTTAATCAATCTAAAAAGATGACGTTCGTAGACGCGACTTTGCTTTGGAGAGAAGTTTTCGTCCAACTTTCCCAAGGCAATAGTGTAAATATCCCCAACACCGTCTCCGGG
The DNA here is from genome assembly GCA_916618145.1 of Emmelina monodactyla. Classification (NCBI taxonomy): domain Eukaryota; kingdom Metazoa; phylum Arthropoda; class Insecta; order Lepidoptera; family Pterophoridae; genus Emmelina; species Emmelina monodactyla. The sequence continues at coordinate 5,527,951 of OU745300.1, forward strand.
TACACTGCCTACATGAGCGCCGGGTATATTATAATAGATCTCTTGTAAGGATAGCCTGCCCATGTGCAAAAGTGTAGCTCTTTTTGTTTCCGGCGTTGTTATATTTGACGCCGTTAGGTATAAACCGAGTGCCCTTTTCCATTTTTCCCATCGTAGGCCCACAGATGTTTCACCTTCGCAGTCTAATGACTCTTAAGGTGGTAATTGCGACATCTTAGGGCTACCTGGAAATTAAACGGTTTATTTTGTAGGTACCTTTCGACTAAGGTCGAATTACCTCTTACGACACCGTTACAGGTACCGTTCAGCTTATTGCCAAACTACCTCTTAGAGTATATTTAAACTCAAATTTCCAGATATCATTTAATAATAAATAATTATTAAACTATCTCTTATCAACACGCACTTATAGGTACCGTTTGTTTTTTTTTTTTTTTTGTTTTTTTTTCATCAAACAACCTCTTTTTTAAAACCTCTAATGAATACCACAAACAGTGAAATGAAGCATTTTAAATTAGTAAATTTTATGATCTAATATTATCATAGGTAAGTACCTACTTCCTTGATTTTATAACAACACTCACATGAATAGCTCGTTAAGTATAAAGTAAGTACTTATAGCCAACACAGCTAAGTAGCTAAAATAATTTAGTTTGAACTATTACACAAAGGTACTAAGGTAAGTATTACGTAAGAAATGAGCATGGTGTGTGTGTTTTTTTAGCAAAACTTATAGGTATGATTATGTATATTTGGGGGAGTACTTGTTATGTAAGTAATTAACTTAAATTTCACTGTTCTGGCCAATCAATGTGGTTATTTTGTTTCGATATACATTTTCCGTGTTGATTTTGGCACTAATTAAATCATAGATAATAATAACTTACGTTAAAAGTAGGTAGATACCAATCGACGAATAAGAACAGTGTTTCTTGTATTTACTCATAGTAAGTCAATTTAAGCGAACCAAATAGATACCTACTTACTAGCAAGATGACATGCACTAAGGTAAAATAAAATAAAGGAATCTATGCGCTGTGCACTCGTAAACAATTATGACTCATCCGGCCGGTGGCCGGCCGCGCGGCATGGTTTTTTTTTTTTTTTTTATGTAATATAGGTAGCAAACGAGCATGCGGGTCACCTGATGGTAAGTGATCACCGCCGCCCATGACTACCCTCAACACTGTAGGTGTTGGGGGTGTGTTGCTGACCTTTAAGAAAATATATAAATAAATAAATAAAATTGGGCACCGGATACCGCACTCACCGAACGAAACGCAGGAACATCGTTCCTACTTCACGTCGGTTTCCTGTGCGACGGTGGTATTTCACCGGTCGAGTCAGCCCAGCAATCGCTGCAGACAGAGCCTACAGCTAGACTCTACCACTCAAAAAAACAATGGGGTATTGGATTTATAATATTTTGAGAAAACTTTTCACAGACTTTGTCTTTATTAGTAGAAAGATTTATTATTAATAAATTCATAAAATAAACATACAAATACAATGAATTCTAGTAAAACACTTAACGGATCTTAGTCGTCGATTTACCTTTTTTTTTTCTTTTGAACGTTATTTTGTTTTTACTCACCGGTAGGCTCGTAGCCTCTTGCAGGGTCGCCAAATGTACTATATAGGTATTTAAATGAAACAACCACAATGTGCTTGTACACACTCGCCCTTAGTCCAGCGCTCGCAGCCAAGTGGTGGGATGTTTACCCCCACCACTCCACCGACGTTCCGCTGCACTACTGCGAGAATCGTTTAATGATTCTTTATACATTACAAGAGCCAATATCCGAACCTGATTTAGTGGAGTCACTGGAGGTGCGACATCTTGCAAATGGCACAGCTGTGTACGAACATTTGAACGAGCGCTGCTGCTGGATAGCCGGGTGATTCTTGTTGCAGCATACCCTCATTGTGTTCTAAGAAGAAAAAACATTTATGATGAGCGATAAATACTTTAAGAAAATGGCTGTAGGCAGACCATCAAAATGGCAGTGGTTATTAGACGGTATCTTTCTTTTATTTTTATTGAACACTAGTGGCCGCCCGCGACTCCAGTCGCGTGGAAGTCGGTTTCCCGTGGGAATGAGAAGTTTTACCGCGGTAAAAAGTACCATATATTTTATTCCGATGTATAACCTTTATTACTGTAAAGTTTCATCCAAATCCGTCCAGTAGGTTTTACGTGAAAGAGTAACAAACATCCATACATCCATCCATACATACCTACTCACAAACTTTCACGTTTATAATATTAGTAGGAAGTAGGATTAGTAAGATAAAACAAGAATTCTGATTGCATTCTGATGGGTGTAGTGTACAGTACGATACATAAGGTACATTTTATAAATGAGTCTAGAAACGAGGAGTTTGTTTAAGGGCGGTTTCAGATTAGCGTATTTTTTCTGCGCGCACACGGTCGTTTCAGCATACGCGCTTACACGCGCGCTACATTACGCGCTCCCAAAATCCAGACTTGCGTAAACGGGCATATTTCGCGTATTTATTCGATAGTGGTGTTATGTCATTATTGCAGATCATCGCGTTATACGAGCTTAGAAGCGCGTTCGTATAGTTCGTATAAAACGCAAATCTGAAACCGCCCTAACAGTGTTAGGCTAACACAAAGGAAGATTGATGTCAAAGCGTTGCGTTGTCGGTTCTATAGAGTTTGAATATCTGGACTAGGTGCGTGATACTAATTAGCGCTAGAATTAAGCAGAACGGTGGTACGAACGCAGTGGGTTTTCGCACAAAACTCTACCACCAGAAAGAAGCAATACTTACTCTAAAAGCATCTCTGAATTTGTAGGACATGATGTGGTAGAAGATGGGGTTGATACAAGTAGACAAGTAGTAGGAGATGCCTGAAGTGTAGGTCATGAAGGAGTACACGTTGTAGAGGACGTTCGACCGCGCCAGGTGGTTGGGGTCGGTGCCGTAGATGGCCACCAGGCGCTGCGCGTGGAACGGCGCCCAGCAGATGAAGAACGCTACCACCACTGACACTGTACATATTAAGGTAGTTTATTATAGGTAAATATAGGTTTCAGGAGGTCGATTAACGAACTTAAAGGTAAGAAGTAAGAGTTGATTTTAAATAAAATTAATAAAAAAAAAAATGACACCAAATACTTATCTAAAATCCGGCAAATTAATATTTTTTTAGTATGTAAATATAGAAAATACATCTAACATAAGCTTACCCAACATTTTGATGACCCGTCGGGTTGACTGGCTGTGTGATCTGCGCACTTTGTCCGGGAAATGGACACTTCTCTCGAAGCATTGCTCTTGTGTTTCCTTTTTAAGGCTGGTTTCCTTGAGTTTCAGTCCAATCAGTGAATACAAGACGGTAATTAAAATCATAGGAGCTAAGAAAAAGAAAAAGGTTGACAGTTCAAATGAATGTTGAAGAATTACACGGGTTTGTAGACACATTATCACTCCCTTCTCCTCCCGAATGCCAAACTGCAGCGCCTGTGGCAGTGCAAACCCAAACGCTACGATCCACAGAAATATCACATGTTTAGTTGCACGTGTTAACTTTGACATTTTATGAGACACAAAAGGGTGACATATCGCTAAATATCGTTCTACAGTAAATAAAGTTATAGTTAAAACACTAGCATTCGTCGATGTTTCCGACGCGAGACCCCGGATTAGGCAAAATGCGGACCCGAACACGTATGGCCACTTTGACCAGATCGAATACATCTCCTGCGGCATACCACTCACTAATAATAAAAAGTCTGATATTGCTAAACTAAACAAATAATAGTTCGTAGCTGTGTGCATACTTTTGTTTCTTATAATAACCAGACATGTTAAAGTGTTCCCGATTATTCCTGTTACAAAAATGATTGCATAAGCCACTGTCACTGGTATCACTATATACAACGTGTCTCTTTGTGGTCCAAATATTTGTGTAGGATCGACCGCTCCGGATACTTCAATGGCAAAGTCAGAGCCATTGTGCTCCGAACTCATGTTGTCTTTGTTGAGATGACCGTCTTGTGTTCTGGGTGCTTGTTTCTTCTACCTTCACACAGGATGTGGACTTTTGTCATCCAACATTTTGATTGTTGATGTCTGAAAAGATAGATTTTTAGTGTTACCGACGTAGAATTTCAAAAGCTTGACTAATATCTAATACCGATTGTTAGAAATCAACCTGGGAAGTCAATGCTTAAAGCAAAATGAGTAACAAACGTTGATTCCATTGTTTTACCTTTATTTTTAAAACATGTAAGTAGTTTCTGATCGTATCGTCCTTTTACTTTAATAAATTGGTCTTATTTTACCTTTTTGTAGTACTTACTACAAATTAGGTTGTACGTAATTTCGAAGAGTGTAGGGATTGTATTACGCTTAGAGTCGATATTCATGTAATACTCCATTTCCAAATTACATTTGAATATTTGACATTATCATACACTTCATTATACATTACATTCCTCCATTAATTCAAACTGCTTCTTCAGTAGGGTAATGGTGGTCATGAAGCTTACATTTAGGATTTCAAGTTATGGGACATCTAATGAAATTGATAGAGATACATGAATTTTCTACCTTTTCAAATCTAAATAAATTTACCTTCTCTAAATTGCATAAAACAAAGTTTTAGTCTGCTGTTGTAAATAGCTAAACCCGCTTACTACCTAACCAAGCATCTGATTCAGGCACAGCTTTTCTTTAAGCCTGTGTAAAAATACACATTTATTATAAATAATGCAAAGTTTAATGTATTTCAATTTTGTACTAATAGCTACACGCAGGTAGCGGTAGTCATGGTCGTGTTATAGAGGTTCTTGGAAAACTAGAATACTTTTTTGTAATAAAAATGACTGTATTAGACGTGTAGTTAATAAAATATTAAACTCATCTTGTATAATATCTTGGAAAATAGCTTCAAGTTTTTAATTTAGATTTAATACCTAAAAATTGCTTCAATATATATCTGATGTTGGTTATAAACATAAGTTGGCTTCCCATAATACGAATTTATCGAACAACAAGATTTCAAATGGTTTCGAAATTAATTAATTAATAGAGTTATTGCACGATATTTGTCTTTTTGAATAGTATAATCACAATCATTAGAGTAATTTTTTGGAGAGCAAAATCATTAAATGGCTTATTTTAGTTGTACCAAATAGGTTGTGTTTTTACGCAAACAATGAAAGTATACAACTTTAGTGTTTCTATACCGATTTCTGTAATTCTTTTTTATGGAATAAGTAGTTAATAATGTTAACTTTTTAAATTAGGGATGACTGAGAGTGTTTAAAACGTAAGAGTAGACAAATATAATCAGAAAGCTTCGAACTGCTAAGCTATCGGGAGTTACACGTGTTATCAACCATAAAAGATAGACATATGCTGTCGTGGGATATTTTTTATATAATTTTAAGGAGAACATTTTCGTCATGCATGATTTCTGTATAGCTTTAACCATTAAGGTTGCACTTACGACGGAAGCTAAAAAATGGAGTAACTTCTCCCGTTTTCCCAACATTTCCCTTCACTGCTCTGCTCCTATTAATTGTAGCGTGATGATAAGTATACCATAACCAGTTCAGGAGTATGAAAAATAATAATTAAATCCGTCGAGTAGTTTTTGTTTCTATAACGGCTATATAGACAGACAGCCAAAATAATTTACTGATTGCATTTTTGGCGTCAGTATCGATCCCTAATCACCCCCTGATAGTTATTTTGGAAATATATTTCATGTACAGAATTGACCTCTCTACAGATTTATAATATTATACCTATAGATACTATATCAACGTAGTTCACTTACAAAAGAAAATTGATAACAAATAAAATAATAACTTGAAAGTAGGCCCAAATTAATATTCGACGACCTCTGTGGGGCAGCGGTAACTATACCGGACTGTAAAGCGGATGGTTCCGGGTTCGATCCCCGGGTCAGGCCAATATCGTAAAAGTTCTCCCCTATTCTATTGTGTGGTACCCTAAACACAAGAGCTTAATACACTTACTTAAGGGCCACATAATTAGTGTGTTTAGTCTGGAGATTTATTATTATTATTATAAATATCTATTTATATTATTAAAATTTTTCATAGTAAAGGACAATTGTTATGTTTGTTTATTTATTAATAGCCTCTTAAGTATGAATTTACCAGCAAGTTATTACTAACTTGCTTACGCAAGCCGATCGTTAAAAGGCTGAACTTTTGTTTAATACAAAATGATAACAATGTAACAGCTAATTATACCATCTCGTGTTTGAAACCAGTCGCTTTTTGCGATTAATCTATACTAATATTATAAAGCTGAAGAGTTTGTTTGTTTGTTTGTTTGTTTGAACGCGCTAATCTCAGGAACTACTGGTTCGAATTTAAAAATTCTTTTTGTGTTGGATAGACCATTTATCGAGGCAGGCTTTAGGCTATATAACATCACGCTGCAACGATTAGGAGCGAAGAAATAATGGAAAATGGGAAAAAAACGGGGAAAATTATTCATCCTTGAGGGCTTCCGTTGCGTGCGCTGCGAAAACGGTTCTAGAAACCAAAAATATATGTATGAAAGAGTTAAGGGAACTTTTTACCGCGGGAAAACTTCGCATTCCCACGGGAAACCGAGTTATACGCGAACGGAGTCGCGTGCGGCCACTATCTTTGATAAAATACATCACACTTATTTTATAATTCTTTGTATATTTATACTTTTTCTACCCACTCACTAGGAAACTACTTAGGTACTTCTATAGCAGTAGGCAGGTTCAATTCTTTTTGCGGATGTAGTAGCTTATAGTAAGTAGTTAGTTCATGTTGCAAATTATAGAAAAAGCTGTTTGAGGAGTTTTCGAACGCCTACAATTAGGTAGGCAGCAACCGCACACAATTATTTGCATTGGTGTTGGCAATACGACCTTGAAAGACGTGTTTATGATGTACATCATCATGTAGACTGCATTTAATAAAATAACCCGTGTCAAGCAGAGGAGATTTTTTTAGAAAAAATGGGAAATAAATTCGTGCGTATAGATACAAATATTTGACACAAAAGGTTGCATAAGGGATTTCTAACCACTTCGATCTAGCTGCATTTTTAAACCTTTTAACAGCGCTGTATTTTTTTAGAACCTGCAAATAAATGTTAGGCTTGCAAAGTAAGTGGTGCGCGATATTTTAAGAACTCCCGATTCCTCTTTACAACTTCAAACATTTAGTTTCAATTCAATAATGATTATGAATGATATCAATAATTGTATGAATGAAATAGCATTTAATCGCAGAGAAATCGTTGAAGTTTCTCACATGAGTTACCGCCAAGGTCGACCCAATTATAAAATGTTGTAACAACTTGTACTGTTCATGTTAAGTTTAAGACAGGTACCGAAACAAAAGTTTGGCTAGTTTGTACCTCGTTGCTTGCTTCCTCGTTGTTTGTCTGAATATTAAATTATAGATTTTAGAACTTTGTCTAGCGGGTCAGTTCTCGTGAAAATCTTCAAAGTCTTTGAAGCAGCTTCATAGTTTAAACTGCCATATAATTAATGAGTGTCGGTGTAAGTCAAGTTATTAACGAGAATCAGTTGACTGTTCATCAAGGAACTTTAACGTAGCTCCATTGTCTGATGGATAATATTATAAATTTAATTAATCCTGCTTTACTGTTTGACCTGCCCTTATCAACTTTGATATCAAAACGCCACGACATTTATCCGTCAACATTTGCTCTGAATGAAGTTTATCTAAATGTAGAAATTGAATTGATTTCATAACCCGACGTAACTGCTATGCTTTGTTGGGTTAACAAGCGGGTGGTTAATTTATTTTTTAATCGACATTCGATTAGGATGTGAATAGTTAAAAGGAGAAGACTGAAGAAATCTTAAAGGCAGTATAGTAGGATAAAAAATAAATGCGCTAAGTATCAGTCTCTATTATCATTATTATTTAATAGTAATGGCGCTACGCTCCAAAGACTTGTCCAAGTTAATTTGTGGTTATTCATCTCATGAGGCAGCGGAACGTAAGTTGCATGTACGTAATTACCCATTCCTACTAACATATTCTACGTTTAAATAAATATCTACCTGCATTTCTTGATGCTATACTACTGGCTGTGAACATTGAATTCCTTAGATACGAAGAACTTAAACAAACCTTCTCCGAGGAAGTTATTAGCTAATTGGTGTTTGAAGTAGCCTTCCGAAATTGAAACTTTGGTAAGTAATCAAACATTGTGTAGACACGATGTTTGAAAACCTAATAAAGTTCGACGCACTTACAAACTAAAGTTAAATTTGATTCGTTCTTGCAAAGGAGAACCTACCTTGTAATTAAACTAATGTTAACGGGCTATTACGCTATGCGCAAATTATATTGAATATTTCCAAAATGTCGGCATCATTCAAATTAATAAACTCGTAGGTATTAAGGCAATCATAAATTTTAAATTAACTTATTTTGACCTTTTAATAGGTTATCGGAGAATCGAAAAATTTCCTATTTTACGTTTTTTTTAATATTAGTAGTACCTACGTAGGCTATGGCCAAGGAAAATGGAGAGCACATCAAATTGCATTTGACGTAGGCATAGGAAGTAAAGTTTTATCCTTACATCAAGTTGTTAATTTTTTCGCAAGATGCGCGGAAAAATAATTGTTGCATTTTATTCTTGGCACCTACACGGACTAAATTGATACAAACATATTTAAGTATTTTGTATTGAATATATATTAGGTCGATATGCGTACTATAATCTAGTTAGTAATCTATGCCCATAAATAGAAACATCATAACAAAATTTAAATCATATCGCATTCTTCCGTCTCTAATGTTGCTAACTTGACTGATCAAGCTTGTAGACATGGAAACTTGAGTTAGTAATTTTAAGTGCTTCTTAATTGATATCACCAATGTCTTAAGGTGTCATTTTTTGCCCGTGAGTTTTTTGTAAAATAAAATATCTAACTTGGCTAATGTATATTAAATATTTTCTGCTTACGTCGTGAAATTATATGAACAATTTTGACACAAAGTTTACAGATAAATTCTCCTTGATAAAAATAATAATTATATAATAATAATAAATCTCCAGACTTGGTCAAAGCTTGTACTATAGGTACCACACAATGGACTAGAGGAGAACCTATTTACACCTAGACACGAGCCAATATCTAAAAACAATTTTTACGAAATTGGCCCGACGCAGGGATCGAACCCGGAACCATCTGCTTAGAATTCCGGTATACCGGGTGTCCAGGAAACAATGGATAAGCTCTGAAGGGCTAATAGTAGAACTAAAGGCAAGCCTAAAAAATAATTGATAAAAAGTATAACTGCTAGAAATATGGCGCTTTAAAAAAAAACTTCATATTTTTTGACTGTGTTCATATTTTTACTCGTAACGAGGTCAAATCACTTAATAACATCATTATTTCTGTGCTAAAATAATTAATATTAACCGCATCAGTGGATAACTATCAAATAAAATAGCTAACTAACGTATTTTTCTCAAAAAATAATGTTAAACTTTTGATTTGTGTAAAATTTCTGAAGAAATATTTTTGATGCGCAACTTTGAACAGCTCTGGTGTAAAAAAATTATATGAAAGTAACAGTGACCAATGATTTCAAAATATTCCTGGTTTATTAACGTTTTTAAAAAGATGTAATATGTCGTTATTGTAATGAAAAAAGATGGAACTAATGGTATTATTAGTGTGTAAAATGGGATAATTATTTAGATCTAGCAAAATTAAAAAAATACAATAAAACTAAAGAAATATGATTTTCAATTGACATTAATTGCAAACCCATTGGAATAATTGAGAGTAACTGTTCAAATTGTCTGTCCCCATCCTGATGCAGACCCTGCATCTACGAATAAAGGATCTTAAAAAAAAAGTTTTTTAATATTTAAACGTTACATTAAATATTCACACGTAGAAAAAAGATTTAACAGTTGGCAAAAATAACATTTTATGTTATTTGCACCACTCCAGTAGTTGTTGTGCAATACTTGGAACGATTAATAAGTTCGTTGCTGTAATTAGTATTCATTTACTGTACCTAGGTATTTAAAACACAGTCTTATTAACATAAAATAACCCATTTTTTCTTGAAGTCATCAGATCAAGCAGGATAAGCGACCTGTCGTGTTTAATACACAAGTAAGTATGCCACATTTTTTCCTTGTATCATTAAAGATTTTCAATATTTTCCGCGTTCCCCAGAAACAGGTTTTAATAATTACAATATTAATCATCGATAACTTGGATTATCTATACTTATAAATTAAAGAAGAAAGATTTGTTTGTCCGTTTGTTTCTACGTTTTTAACCTTTGAACTCTTGATTAGGATTTTTTTAATAATTAAAAAGCTTTACTCTATTTCGCTGAAGTTTTTCAAAGTTTTAGCCGAATATTATATTAGTAAAACAATTCGGCGCAAAATTGTTACTGTGTTGATTTATCCACGTGCGTTGACTTAATTGTTCCATTTAAATGGATAATAAGTAGTTACTAGGAAATCATTTATTATACATCTATAAAAAAGTTAACGATCCCATAAACTTACTTCTCTCATTAAAATATAACTTTTTTATCATCACCAAATAGGTGTCAAAATAATACGTATTTATGTAATTAGTAGGAAGGTAGACAATAACAAGGTACCAATAAAGTACAAATCTAGAGTAGAGAAACACTGGCAAAAAGCTAGTACTGCTGTGTTTACTACTTCTGTTTATAACAGCTCGTGTCGGTCACACGTTTTAACCAGCTCGTGCCACTTTTATGTGTTGGTGTCATTACATTATGTAGAAGTTGCTTTTATAAGTATTCTATCAATGAATGAATCAGGCGCATGAATATATTCTGTCGGTTTTATTTATTTGTAATATTTTCATGTTATTTTAGTGTGAATGTTTTGATAAGGTAACTGCAAGCCAACTACGCCGTAGCCAAAAGAAGAGAATAATGTACAGTAAGGGACAAGAAAACTAACCACTCTGATGACACGAATGCAAACTTCGAAAATAAATGATTTCTTTATGAATTTTGATAAACCTATGAGTTGACCATTTCAGGCCTTTTGCAAGTTTTTATCAATAGCATTAACAATAAAAAAAATGTAGAAAAATAATTTCAGTTTACTAAACTGATATTTCCGTTTTTTTCTTCGTTTTTGTTTTAAAAATATCGTGAGTTGCGTCCCTGGAAATAATATTTTGTACGTCCTTTACGGTTAAATTGTAATTGCTGTTTGGAGAGTTTCTAATATTCGCTTTTCCTGTATTGCCTTGCAATATACGTGTTACTTCAAAAGACGAATGAATAACGAACTTTTTTATAGTTTAGTTCGTTGAGAGAGTAAAATTTTGCTTTGTGAATAGGAAATGCACTTTGACAAGCGATATTGCAGCAATATTGAAAATTCAATTGCTTACCTAATGAAGTATCCGTAACTGCATGTTCTTAATAAACTTTCATAACAATAATTTGCGCCGTCCATGAGACATAACATTAGCCTAGCAATTGAAATCAAATATAAATAACAATGTTGTTTAAACAGCTACGATATTTTCTTAAAATCTAACATAATGTTAAAACTTTGTCTGCCATCCTCACTACACTTTTAATATCTTCGTTCCTACAGCCTTCGTGCCTTTCGTAGGATCTTATTAAAATATGCTAGAAGAATCAAGAGCTTAAAAAATTAAACAGTCAAATCAGTTCATAATATATTGATAAATATTTAATAAAAAAAAACTTCTAATGAAGAATTAAAAATATATACTTACCAAAGTTTATACTCCAAAAAAACGGTATACTAATTTTTTGGAGACTGTTTTAAAATGAGTTTAATTTCAAGTAATAATAATCGCGTAAATCTAAGAAGTTAGACTGTTTTAAAATTTAAAAAATTAATTGGAATTACGTTCCCTAGTATTTATAATGTACGTATCAAACATAACCTGTCAAGGATTTTAGTGATAATCTTATAGAGCAGTTTCCCTTCATGGGAAGTTACATGAATGTCATCAATAAGGGGATTTCGATAAATCTTGAACTGAATCATTCAAGCCTAAGTTAACCGATAACATTCATTTCCTGAACACTGGAATGTCAAAAAGGACGTGTCATTTGTGAGTCCTTTGTATGTCTTAACTACCTTCTCCCTGATAAAAAAATAAATTTATTTCATCTGTAGGTATTGTATAAAATAAATCAAGTAGAACAGAGACTAAACATTCTTGGGATTTATTAATGCGTCAATTAACTTTTGTATAAAAGCAATCAGTTAGTAGGTAGGTATGAAGTCTACTTGGCTTAGCTAATATTAAGCAGTAAGTACTTAGCAAAAAGTAAGTTTTTTATTTATTGATTGCGAGTAATTTAAACTGTTCATTTTAATATTAAATCTTCTAATATATCGTTGTAAAGGTTTGAAAACTTGTTTGGCATGTAGGTTTAGACAGGTAGCCTTGAACCGTGTTTTTTGTCAAAAATAATTGAATCTCGTTAAGGTTAAATATTCTCCCAAGACAAACTAATACTTTGCGAGCCGTTAACTTTACGGGCCATAAAGACTTTGACACAAAAATGGACATCGGATACTTACACTGGTTGTAACATCTCTTTTATCAGAAATGGCTTCTTGAAGATGTCGCTTTTTTAATCTAGATGATAACTTATATATACTTATGAAACTTGAATGTTGTTCTTGAATATTCACATACCTATTGGTGAAAAATAGGTATTTACCACATAAGTAAATTATTATTTATACCAACTCAGGTAAACAAAGTACGTTCTTCAAAAATGAACATTGTATTCAAATTAGTTTCTAAAAAAAGGCAAAGGTGGAAAGGAAAAACTGAAAACATTATGTAAAAACTTGATGAATATAACAATCGAAAACATAACTATAAGTTATATTACTTGTTGCTAATGCTTTGTTAAAAACAAATAAACTTGGATTAAAAAATAAATATTTAGCTGGCAAAGGTGGTAACAAAAAATAAGTGGTGCTTAACCACGGCAGATATATGACGAACTAGTCTACATAAATTATTAATTTTTAGTTCCTCAAATATTCTACGCAATCAAATATTTTATTATAGTGCATCTTGTATTGGTATGAATTTGTTTCATTGGCTGTACAAAAGAAAAAAAAGATTTAATGGCCTTACGTAAAACTTTCATATTCAAGCTGCAATTAATGAATCAAATAACATCAATGCGATCACTATCTTATGCTATCCTACATCAAATTCAAATTCAATTATGTGTATATAGTGGCCGCCCGCGACTCCGTTCGCGTAGAAGTCGGTTTCCCGTGGGAATGAGAAGTTTTCCCGCGGTAAAAAGTACCCTATGTCCATTCCCAAGTTCAGTTCTTTCTTCATACCAAATTTTATCGAAATCGGTTCAGTGGTTTAGGCGTGAAAGCGTAACAGACAGACAGACAGACAGACAGACAGACAGAGTTACTTTCGCATTTATAATGTTAGTAGGGAAGTAGGGATGTAAATGTTGAATCGTCGCATCAAGTTTGTTTGTTTTCGTACAATATTAAACTACGCGTCTTTTCCAATTAACATTAATTTAAATAAATGTAATTTTCGCTGACCCGTGATTAAGTAAGAACTAGGTACTTATTTGTTTTTCCTCAATGCGTTAGTTAAAAATCGTGAAAAGTCATTTATCTAAAGTTACAGACAACCTATTGTCTTTAAATATAAAAACCAATTGTTATTTAGCAAGTTTAGTAATCGTTTAGCGGCTGTATCAATCCACGACAAGCGGAATGTTATGATAGGTTTAATGGGATTTAGACTTTACGCATACGAAGGTAAAGTTATTAATAAAATGGTTTATCAAAAAAGGTAGTCGCGACAAAATGCGTCACCTATACCGCGGCCAAACACTCGTCGAATAGATACGAGTACCTACAGGAGTTTGTAAAGACGTAGTCTAAGCCACGACTTGCCTCGAGTACCTACTGCGATTAATTTTTATTCGCATCTAGTTGACATCGAGAGTAGAGCATCGCGAGCTGTGTGAGAAGCATTGTGTGACTTTAGGGTAAGGTCGACAGGTCACAATAACAAACATTGTTTTTATCAACCACGCTAGCTCAGTGTAAGTGGGTGGATATGCACATGATGAATAACCTAACCATGTTAGCATTCTGTAAGTGCGGGATACAAATTTAGTGGGAATAAAACCCGGAACTGTCGGTATGGTAGCCAAAACCCTGGTTTCTAGGCTATCAAACTCATCTCATATCAGTACCTACTAATATTTCTAGAAGAGCAAACTGAAGAGCTTTCATATTTACTGACAACATCGACAGCCGGTAGGTTTATTGTGACATGCTAACATTTAAATAAAACTAACGAAAAAAAAGTTTGTTTCAATCCATTTAACAAAGGCTCTAACGATGTTCAGACACACAAATCTTTTTTATGTTAAAACCAACACGATCTGTAACATTTACACAATAAAAATAATTGAGGCAATTAGTTGTTTAATGTTTTAGTTGTTTTATAACAAAGTCTGCTATGTGTAGACTGTCTCGTATAATTTCCCGCGCTTTCGTACTCAGCGCAAAAACGCGTACTACGTAGAAATACAATACGAAGAGTGAAATGCACACTACAGCAGTTACTGTGTCAGTGGGTGAATAAGTACTTAATTATCTATGGTTATATTTTTCTTCTGTGTCTGGCAAATTTAAAGTCATCACTTGCCGGTAACAGCCCCCCCCATTTTAACAAACATATCTTCAAATTTTGTATCGAACTAGTGGCCGCCCGAGACTCCGTTCGCGTGGAAGTCGGTTTCCCGTGGGAATGAGACGTTTTCCCGCGGTGAAAAGTACCCTTTGTGTTATTCTCATGTATAACCTATATTACTGTACAGTTTCATCAATATCTGTCCAGTAGTTTTTACGTGAAAGAGTAACAAACATCCATACATATTCACAAACTTTCACGTTTATAATATTTGTAAGAAGTAAAACGATGTATGACTTGTTGTTCTACTGCTTTGTACTACTTATTCTCGGAGTCCTACCACCCTTGGAAGTCATGATACTGTGTTACTATTTAAATAAGAACATAATTTAATTACACATTAAAAAAAATAGCGACAGGATTGTATTTTAATTAATATGTAACAAACAACGTTAATTGACATAAACAAACTACATAGCTTGCATTTGAAAGTATACCTTGCAAAAAGTCTAGCCTGGGTCAACTAGAATAAGCCATACTTATCAATAATGCATATTTAAAATAATAGAAAATGCTGGAATCCAGTTTTAATAATCTAATACAATGCCTTCGATTCTAAGTTCTCTCAGGCAAATTTACAGCCTAATCTACTACTGTTTGTTTACCTAAGCTTGACCTTATGTAACCAATAAATTACATTATAAAAATAAAGTTCAAATGAAACCAAGACGCAGGCTAAATAATGTTTAACTTTAATGCAAGTAAAGAAGTACTTATTTGTTAATTACTGTAAGTAACCCAATGATCTTTGCCCCTGACTCATCAAAATTGTACAACACTATTACAATTCTTTGTATTAATTTTGCATATTAAGTATAAAGGTTTTAATTAATAGGTTCTCATTCAATTAGTTATTAGAATTTCAAGTTTGTTTACTGTCGTAGTTTATTATATAAATGATTCTGATTATATAATTGATTTCGAAAACGATCATTAATATACAATTATGAAGGGCATATTATTTGGTTAACATTTTTATTATGGAGAGGTCATGGCAGGCGTTTTGCACTTTCAGCGAGTACATGTTTGTAAAGATAGCGATGACAAAAACGAGGCGTCCTCCTTAATACTCTCCTATTGGAGGAACAGCCGCAGAAGGCCAATGTAGCCTTTTTTTTCTTTGTTTGCTCGGAGAAATGCTTTTACGGCATACACCCCACCGGGGTAGTGGGGGGCGTATGTGGGTCTCCCATCTGAGCAACTGACATGTCGTCGCCCAGGGGACTACCCACTATAACCCCGCGGCGCTCTGTCATCGCCTTCGTGGTGGAGTCGGGGGGCCGGCCTGAGCCCTAATATCAAAACTCCGCAAGGCCTATGTAGTCTAGCCTTCGCACATAAAGCAGTGAACTGAGGGAAGTTTGTGACGCATAATTAGTGACACGTGTGGCAACATGAAGGCCTACACGTGTGCCACTGATTGCAGAAGTGAGCGGGCAGGTTCTATATGCTGTATCTTACTAGCTGTGCATGGTCGAGGAAGAATAATCTTCACAATACCTCTGACCTTGGATCTAAGCGCTCGGTAGAACGCAGTTGAGTTTAAGTTGTAAGGGTCTGACTTAGACCGATTGGTAGCCCCGTGGCGCCCGGGTATGTTCAAGGGTTATCGGTAGTAAGAAGTACAAACCGCGTAACAGAAATTATATTTTTTTTGAAATTTTTTTTTTTTTTTAAGATTTTGGCTTTGTTGGTAAGATATTTCGGAAGAACCTGAATAGGATAAAGATTAATAATAAATAATAGTAAAATTACTTTGTATCTTACTTACAAAAAATATTTATTTTTAAATTATTACAACACTTTTTGCTTAGGGGTTGGAAACGAGATTAGGTTTGAAGTTAGGAACATTACATTGTAGGTAAGCTATTATTTCTGTTATTATTATACTTTTATAACATCAACTAAAACAATCAGAACTATTTAAAAAAATATCTCAGACATTTAATGGTGTTCTAAGCCTTTACATATATTTTTCATTTATCGATGATTGCCTGATTTATACAGGTATAGAATGTGTTATTCTGATGTATAACCTATATTAATGTAAAGTTTCATCCAAACCCGTCCAGTAGTTTTTACGTGTAAGAGTAACTAACATCCATACATAGTCACAAACTTTCACGTTTATAATATTAGTAGGATCACGTTTATAATAATAGTACTATTTTACTTAATTTTTATAATCAACTTTGCATTTGACTAACATGCATATCAATATTCAATTAATTATGATAATTCGTTTATGTTTTTATTAGTTTATTATTGTTTCAATTTAATAATTCTTTGTCTCCATGTTAGAATTAAACGCAATTTTGTATCAAAAGGAAATATCGTGCATAAGCTTTTCCTGCATAGGTAGCGCAATAACGATGATAATTACGTTCATATTGCTTATAAATATTGAGGTAACAGGTAAGCATATAAAATATTGTTGCTCTATAAGTTAAGGATACAATTTACTAAGAGCTATGTATTATAATTACTAAAAGGTATTCAGTTAAGTTTATGATACATCTAATAGAATGCAATTATATAAGTAAAGCACCTTACTCAATAAACTAATAAAAAAATAACCGGCAAAGTACTCAGACTCGCACACCGAGGGCTTCGAACTAACATTCAGGCGCATGTTTTCAGTACATATTATATCAAGCCCCCATCTAGGATAGTGTCAGTTTTTATGAACCTTGCTTCATGCCAAATTCCATGATTCTAAGTCCACGGGACCGTACCCCATAGGATTATTATCTTACGAAAGGATAAAAATGAAACTGTTATAGCTAACATATTTTTATGGAAATCGATTCTAAGTCCACGGGACCGTACCCCATAGGGTTATTATCTTACAGAAGGATAAAATATGAAACTTATATAGCTAACATATTTTTATGGAAATCAGAGGATTATAGATTTAACTATTTGTTGTTAATTTCAACTTGATATGTTCACGAGTTACTGAGACAAAAAGGTCATCAGAATCAGGTCTATCTGCCAAACAGACAGAAACAGGCAGCCATTGAAAAACAGGAAACTTAGAGACTCGCACTAAAAAATATTAAAGTTATTATAAGGTCGCGATTACAGAGATCCTTATTGTGAGGTTACCCATATGTCGAGGTTTTATGTTTGGTTAAAGCTTTCAAGATTTTCAAGTAGCTACAATATAGGTATCTGGGCTCAATAAATTTACGTTGGATATGACTATTAAAAAAAAGGTGTACATATTATCCTGACATTTTTCTTCATAATAATAACACTGTTAATATAATAACTTACTGTAAAAAAATGCCCCTTAAATTGTGTTTTTTTAGAGAAGTAAGATACTAGGAAACAAATCAATAAATGGGTTGGTACATCAGTTCATTCGCGGATACAGTCAGCAAACCAGTCAGTTTTTTTTTAAACAATGGCGATTTTACATTCTTTTTTGTAACTTGGTTAATGTCATTATCCCGAATTTTAAAATTTCGAAGTTTTGTTTGCCATATAATCGGAACTTCGAATTTTATTTGCCCATTTATTCATTTCTACAACTTTTTAAAATCCATACGAATGAGTTCCAGACACACGAAATCTAAATTCCCAAAATCTAGATGGCCGTAATCCATATGCTCGAACGTCTGATTTTTAAAACACTTTTTTTTTAATTAAGTTAATTGCTATCCAGACAAACAATAACTAGATTTTTAAATTCAAATAAACGATATCCAGAAAAACTACATCCTTGTATTTTAAATGGCTCTGAATAAATGGCTCTAAATTTCTGTCTTAAGGCAAAAAAAAACAAAGTTGTTGGTAGTCATTAGATAAAAAATAACTTCGATTTTGGCGCTTCGCCGACCGTAGCCGAGGCACGCTCGCTTCGCTCGCTTGGCTTGCGCACTGTATGGTCACCATTCAACCTCACAATCCTCCTCGCTTCGCTCATCGTCGTAACTATTATTTTTATAAATAAACATACAGCGCATACCCAAAATTGTAATTATAATTTTAATAATTTGGTCGATAAAATAAAATTAGGTTTTCCTCAACTTATGTATGACAAATTAAATTATGCTATGAAATTAGGGATTTCATTCATTAAGCTTAATAATAATATGCCTAATAGACTGTTATGCCACTTAAAAGTTATGCGAAGGAAAAATTATGAGACATGAGAGAGCTCTTTGATGATTATGAAAATTGATGTATGACAAAAGATTTTAGGACAATCGACGTTATGCAAAAAGAGCGGCTCCCATAGCAATAATTTTGCTGGAACACGATTGTATGAGAAATAATGGGAACAAAATAAAAAGATTATGAAAATTTGGAAATAGTTTATTTGGAAAATGGTACCATGGGAAACAAAAAAAAGTATTCCGAGAATCTGGTATAACTATATCTGGATTATGAGAATATGAGAAACATAAAAATACTTTTTGAAAATTTGGTTTTAGTGTATATGGAAATTGATTCATCTGGAAAAATAAAAAAAGGAATTTTAAAAAGTTGTCATTCATTACATCTGGCTTTTACAAGGTCTACCAACCGTTTTCGGGGTTTTAAGATTCAGGTAACAGAAATTCGAAATTTCAATCGGTTACCGTCATTGACCCTTTAAAATGTAACTAAATAAAGTTTTTCACATTGATACTTTAGGCTAGGTCGGTAGCTAATCAAGGGAACGTGAGGGGGGCAGTTTGTCCCGCCGCGCCTCTAAATTTGCATCAGTGGCCAGCCGTCGGCGGGTTCGCGGCGAGGGCCCTAACAGGACATTTCCGTGTCCCCGCCATTATACGACAGCCTGAAGGACGACTCCAGGTTTTTAGTCGGTGCTAGTCCGACATAACCCGTCTCCTTTCCCTGAAGGGGCGGTTATGCGTAGGCATTTTCTTGGATCATCAAAAAAAAGAGATACACATAGAGGTCGACAGCGTGTTTTCATTTTCAGTATGGAAAAGCTACCAACGGGAACTTTTTACTTGGCCTGCCGTCCACTTGTTACAGGGGTAAAATAAAATAAAAATAAAAATCATTTATTCCATCATTAAGGGCCGATTTTTCAATAGATAGTTAAAACGCCAGATATCGAACCGCCAGATAGCTTTAACTGAGACGAATAATCAAGTTTCAATTTTTCAATGGTCAGATAACCCTCTGCTAGCTATCCTAATGATATTTGTGCAAGAAAGAGGCATTCTTATATATTTTACAGTTGTTAGAAAAGGACTGTAAACTTTCAACGCATTGACAGCGGGTGTCCCAATTGACAAAAAATGTAGGTATGACATCAAGACTTGCTGTCAACGATAATACATAGATATACCGAAAACTAGATGGGGCCCACCGAAAAAAAATACAAATAAAAGTTACAAATACAATATATTTTAACATGTGTCTGTAAACTTTGAGAAAGTATTTCTATCTTATTATATTGATTGCTAAGAATATTTTTGATGCTTTTTTAAAAAATCGATTCCGTATTTCATATACTCAAGGATACTTTATGTTACTGTATGTCTTAATAACTACTTAGTATTTTAATATAATTCTCAAAAAATCCTCATTTTGATATAGCGTATCTTTGGCAGTGTGTTATTTGTGACACGCACACATCAAACGTATTACTCCATCTAGAAATGTATACATCTGTGATGTCAACAATAGCTTATTGCACAGATATTCAAAATTAAACCTCTTGTGATATATATTTTTGTCCCGTTTTGATAACTATACATTATTGTCTTCAAATAAAGTAAAATATCCATGGTTTTACAAAAAATAAGCAATACACAAATAAATTATCCTATATTTACATACGCATGATGGCAGAAACGTCAAATAATCTGTTAGATAACTGCTTAACTGAGGCAAAAAGAGGCAGCTAAGTTTATCAGTCAGTTATCGAGTTTAACCTTCTGTTACAGCTTATCCGCTAATTGAAAAATTCACAATCTTGCTATCCATAGAATAAGTCCTATCTGAAGGCTTAACTGACTATTGAAAAATCGGCCCTAAGTAACTTAATTACTTTCGATGAAAGTCAAAATATCGATCATCTGCTTATCATCAGTAGGCCGAGGGAAAAAAGCTAGCGGAAAAAACTCTGCACTCTTTTGTCCATCACCAAATATACGAAATCAAGGCATACAACTACACCAAGACAAGATAAAAACGTAAGGTCACAAGACGGTTAAATTGAAGTAAGAAAATACAACTACAAATTCTTGTGTCTTGTCTTGGTCTAGATGCTTACAGAGTAGTTAATAGTTAGAATAAGACACAAATAGTTACAATAAGATACAATCTAAAGAAATAGCCTGTCCAGAAATCAATCCCACGCTTTTTTATCATCTAAATAATCTTTAACTTTATAATAAGCCTTTTTACACAGCGTATACTTAACATGAAATTTAAATTTATTAAAAGGTAAGGATTGAACTGACTCCGGGATTTTATTATAAATATGTATAATAAAATCCCGGAGATCAATAAACGATTTACTGCTCTTGGCCAATCTATGTTTAGGGACCGCTAATTTATTCTCTTGCCTAGTACAGAACAATTTCCGAAACGTTTTGCTTTTCGCGTTGTAAATTTATCAATATCTTTTTCTGGTCTTTCAAAAGATAGAATCCTACTAACATTATAAACGAGAAAGTTAGTGAGTATGTTTAGATGGATGGATGGATGTATAGATGGATGCTTGATACTCTTTCACGTAAAAACTACTGGACGGATTTTGATGAAACTTTACAGTAATATAGGTTATACATCATAATAACACATAGGGTACTTTTACCGCGGGAAAACTTTTCATTCCCACGGGAAACCGACTTCCACGCGAACGGAGTTCTGGCGGCCACTAGTTTTAATATAATTGAACCGTAAAAGGTTTATACTTTACAGTCGATATAACAGCCATATAGGAAAGTAATGATTTTAGCATGGACAATTCTATTATTACTATCCGTTTCTTCATCTGTCTATCTGACACATAGTTTATTTATTACAGAAGGGAGAGCAACAGTATTTTAGTATATGACAGCAAATATTATACTGTATGTTACCGTTCGTATACAATTGTGGTTTGATTATCTTTATGTCTAAGTTACACGTTGTAAATGTTTATTACCTAAACATCACATTTTTTATACACGTGGATTCTGAACTACAAAAAGGTCTAGACAAAAACAATGAAGGCAAATCAGCCTAGTTAACCCTCAGAGTTTCTCGACTAGTGTCTGACTTAGTTTTATAATGAAAGAGTAAGAAAGGGTACAAACGGTTTGTTTGCTCTACTAAGCCAATTCCAGATTGTTTTTATGATTGTGTTGCTTAATACAGCATGTTAAATAGAAACACTTTTACAAATATTTTTTATGTAAAATACAGGGTGTTTGGAGGTTGAGTAGCCAAATGAAAATGGTGGATAGGTGAGGCTATTAGCTATTTACTTCCACTTATTAAATTGCATTTTGGTTCAAGTTTTAGAATTTATTCGATTTTTAAGATTTTCTTAAGAAAATCCCCGATTTTGTCATTAAAAGTCCAATATAATTTTTATTTAATGTCGGAACCAAACGAAAATAGTTTTAATTTAAAGCCTAATACTGTTTTATTCAGATGAAATCATAAATTAATACAAATCATCTCAAATAAAGTTACAGTGGGTTCATAAACTTCGCGGAACCAGTGGGAAAAAAATGTTCAGTCAACTTTGCTATGAAAAAAAATAAAAAATATAAGAGTTTCAAGATTTCATTTGCTTTTAAAAACTTCTACATTTAATACACATTATAATGATATGCCACATGTAACATAAATAATTAGAAATCTCAACAGAAATAGTAAGTTAATCCTCAAAGACGCCTGGTAAGGAAGGTACAAACCCGTTAAACTACGTATGTAGTTAAAAACTTTTGTCTCATTCTTACAAAGCTATGCCTATTGTGTTATCTCATTCAACCTCCTCTTTACTTTTCCTGCCTCGAATAGAAGAGGATTCTACTATCTCACATGTTTAACTCCGCTCAGCGCAGATTCTCAGTGACCTACACTTTTCTACAGTCGTAGTAAAATGCTGCTTGAAAAAAGTCATGACCAACGGTAGCGTGGCCTTTGGGCATGCAAGAAAATCTCATTTTACAAGTTTTTTTTGTTTTTTTTTAATTTGCTGGTGAAAGATGTCACTTGAAAATAAGCTATTATCTATCTGACTTTCGTCTGTCTAGTCATAGCCAACGGAAGCGTGGTCTTTTCGCATGCAAGCAAATATCATTTCACCAGCTGCAAGTCATGTAGAACCGGTTCACGGAGACTGAATCTAGGAGTTTCTTTTACTCCGCCCTTCACCACCCCAACCATCCGCTCTTTGCGACCCTCGCAAGAGGCGACCAATCACAATCGTCAAACGAACGTTAAACGTCAAAAGATTACCGTAAGAAACAATCTGCTTCCTCCAGCCCGCGCCCGCTGCCGCGCCGGCCCGGTGGACACGATAGTGGTAACAGCTTTAAATCTTCCCTATAAATACACCGCTCCAACCAGCAGGTGCGGCATTCAACATCCGGTTTCCTCGACTATCAGATCCGACCCCCGTTGAGTTTCTTGCTGGGTCTTCTCAGAGAGAGGCCCCTAAGGGAAACAGTGTAGTGGAAATGATCGAGACGCCCTGAACTGAGGTCTGCATCCAACTAGGTGGCCTTAGTGGTCGCATAGTTCGTTGAAGCTATAAAGTTTTCATATGGGCCAACAACTATTTTCAGTCAGAATTTTTTTATACATGAGGTCGCAAACAAGATAAGTGTTGCCTAGTGACAAAATAGATAACCCAATAGGCATAGCTTTGTTAGAATGAGACCGAAGTTTTTAACTACATACGTAGTTTAACGGGTTTGTACCTTCCTTACCAGGCGTCTTTGGGGACTAACTTACTATTTCTGTTGAGATTTCTAATTATTTATGTTACATGTAGCATATCATTATAAAGTGTATTAAATGTAGAAGTTTTTAAAAGCAAATGAAATCTTGAAACTCTCATATTTTTTAATTTTTTTTCGTAGCAAAGTTGACTGATCATTTTTTTCCCACTGGTTCCGCGAAGTTTATGAACCCACTGTAACTTTATATGAGATGATTTGTGTTAATTTATGATTTCATCTGAATAAAACAGTATTAGGCTTTAAATTAAAACTATTTTCGTTTGGTTCCGACAGTAAATAAAAATTTTATTGGACTTTTAATGACAAAATCGGGGATTTTCTTAAGAAAATCTTAAAAATCGAATAAATTCTAAAACTTGAACCAAAATGAAATTTAATAAGTGGAAGTAAATAGCTAATAACCTCACCTATCCACCATTTTCATTTGGCTACTCAACCTCCAAACACCCTGTATAATAAAATATCATCACTACATACCTAGTATAAAACAAAGTCGTTTTCTCTGTCCCTTTGTCCCTATGTATGCTTAAGGGCCGATTTTTCAATGGTCAGTTAAACCTTCAGATAGGACTTATTCTATGGATAGCAAGATTGTGAAATTTTGAATTAGCGGATAAGCTCTAACAGAAGGTTAAACTCGATAACTGACTTAAACTTAGCTGCCTCTTTTTGCCTCAGTTTAGCAGTTATCTGACAGATTTTTTGACGTTTCTGTCTTCATGCGTATGTAAATATAGGATTATGTATTAGTGTTTTGCTTATTTTTTTGTAAAACCTTGTTTTTGATATTTTACTTTATTTGAAGACATAGATATATCACAAGAGGTTTAATTTTGAATAACTGTACAATAAGCTATTGTTGACACTACAGATGTAGGTATACATTTCTAGATGGAGTATTATGTATGATGTATGATTTTTTGGGAATTATATTAAAATACTTAGTAATTATTATGACATACTTACCAAACCGTTTTTTTAAAAAAGCAAAAAAAATATTCTTAGCAATCAATATAATATGATAGAAATACTTTCTTAAAGTTTACAAACACATATTGTATTAGTAATTTTAACTTTTATTTTTTTTGGTGTGCCCCATCTAGTTTTCAGTAAATCTACAAATTATCGTTAACGGCAATTGGGACACACGCTGTCAATGCGTTGAAAGTTTATTGCCCTTTTCCAACAACTGTAAAATATATAAGAATGTCTCTTTCTTGCTGAATTGATATGAAGCTAGGCACAAAAATCATTAGGATATCTAGCAGACGGTTATCTTATTCAAAAATTGAAAATTTATTATTCATTTCAGTTTAAGCTATCGGGCTGTTCAATATCTGGCGTTTTAACTATCTATTGAAAAATTGGCCCTTAATCTTTAAAACTTTGCGACGGATTTTGATGCGGTTTTTAATAGATAGAGTGATTTAAGAAGAAGGTTTACATGTATAATAACATAGTACAGGGACGGGAGTTTTACTTCGAATTTAACGCGTGCGAAGCCGCGCGGGTAAAAGCTTATTGATAAATAAAAGGGATCAGTAAAATGCTGAAAATATAAAATTTGACATTCGTATTTATTCAGAGAGGTTTGTAACATTGCTAGTAAAACAGCTATAACTAATATTTTTAACATAAAATATTATTTTTATCTTTATTTACGATCATAACCCAAGGCAACAAAGGCATGCACTCGGTAATTTAATAATAACCGTCCGAATAAATGCTATTAAATCTATGACTGTTGTGTATAAGCGTTTGAAAATAAAAATATTCTTTTGTCTATTTAATTAAACTATACATATACAAATCCATGAAACACCGATGTTTTAGAAATAGGATAAAAAACTGTTTTACCTATCCTGCTGATACATTACAGAGACGTATAGGTACTTACGTTAAATAATAAATAGCTTATTACAGTGGCGTTACTTACACCTCAATATTACATATGCGAAAATTATCTTTATAACGGGTGTAAAAACGACCACTTCCGAAGCTTGAAACCAGGGACTGAAAACGGTTAAGGTTTACCGGTATTTCAACCTGTATAAAAAAGCGGTACCTCAATTTTATACCGGTTACGCAATCCTTGAACCAAAACTCTACCGGTTGTTTTAAGGTTTTCAGAATCGCTACCGCTATCTTATAAAGGTATGGCATAATTATACCTTTAAAATTCATACAGGTTGAGTATTAAAGGTATAACCCATATGATTTTTTCGGTATCGTAATACGCTCGCTCGATACAAATAAAGTCGATTTTCCGACAGCAGACCCACACATTCTTGAAATAAAGTGATACTTTTATTTATGTAAAGGTTATACCATAATATTAGAAGTATACCGAAATGTTATGGTGAAGGTTTTTTATTATATTCTTAAAAATACGGTACCGAAATGAAAAGGTATGACGTCATACCGTATTTTAAAGGTATGCATATTTAAGTGTATTAAAAAAATAAAATACTGAAATAAAACGGTATGACGTCATACCGAAATAAAAGGTAGGCCTAATTTAACCGGTTTTCGGTCCCTGCTTGAAACCATGTATTTTTGAGCCTCAATAGTAACTTAATTCACTAACAGTAAACCCAGAAAACTCAATTTATAAAAGTTATTAAGGATTGAAAAGTCATATTCGCGACTTGTAATCATCGCTCACACATCAACTCATGGTTTAAGTGTGATGATTTACATTGCAAATTCAATTTTAACATCGTTTAATTTGCAATCATCGCAAAATCTAAGAGTAAAAATGTAATTTCATACAAAAAGTTTTGTAAAAAAAAAACATTAATTTTTTTTGGCTCTAAACGTAACCAGTACTTTTAGCAATGTCCAGTTTTTGTTTTCAGAAGCAGTTTCTTTACACACTGTATAAGCAGCCAAAAACCAACATTGTTTTGATATTGACTAGATATAGGTAATATTGGTTTGACTAGAATTAGATTCAGCAAAGTGTATTATTTTTAGAAACAATTTTACGCCAAAATGAACGTAAGCAATCTGTAAGCAAAAAAATAGTAATATTAAAAACATTTCATGACTTAAAGAAGATATGGTTTAGCATCAACAAGAGAGCGGTCGGTCGTTCATGCATATACATAAAATGACGATTTTTAAAAATATGCATTTACTATAATATTGTTTTTAGTTAAAATGTTTTAGTATATTATGCTCTTATTTAAGTTCTTGTAACCGATTGATGATGGAATTTTGTCATTTTTATAAATATTTCTGTTTTCTAAAAACATACATAGATATAAACCATGCATATACACCATTTTTGTGCCGTTATATAAGCTATAAACAGGGTGTGAATATTTATTAGCCACCAAGGAATATTGCGGGTGTATTGTATTCGTCAGTCGAATTAACAAACACTACATTGCGTGCAAAAAAATAAACTAAATTATAAAATTAGTTTATGACACTTTCTAATAAGAAAGATTTGTTATGTTTTAGTATATCCAGGAATCACCCAGTACATCAAGATTCAAAAACTTTTTTTTGTATACCTAATATTATTAGTATCAAGGCTTTACTAAAGTTTTTTAATATTTTATCTACTGACAGTACCTTTAGATATAAAATATAGGGTAAACAATATTTCAAACCTGTTTCCTCTTTCAAGTGCTTATTAATATAATTTCGTCCTTTCGAGGCCAATTTGAGTATCAAATTATAAACAATATGAGAAATTCAAAGAAATAGTAAAATCAATTATCTTTAAATAAATCAATGCCTGAAGTTTTCGTTTTCGGATTTTTATTACATTTGTTTGTATTGCTCTTAAGTGTCATACTTAGTGTTTGGGTGTAAATAGGTTCTACTCAAGTCTATTCCTATAATTTTGGAGGGAAAAAAAGGTTATGACATTCGGAAATGTGTTACAATTTGCATATAGTCATTACGCATTGATTGTTATATATATTAAAGGTATTCATATCTTGTACGAGTATCTACATATTATATTTTACAACGTTGTTGAAAAATGTAATATACTATTGTTGATTTATTTTTTTACATGACAACAAATAAATCAATCTAACAACAGTAAAAAGTTAAGTGGAAGTCAAATAGCTGAAGCTTCATCCAAATTTTGACGTTGTTTGTGGTTAAACACTATGTAAACAATACAAATTTTTATTATTTTCTTAAAACACAATTATTTAAAAAAAATTAATTAAAAATATGTGATTGGTTGTAGATAAAATAAATACGATTAACGTCCCCATTAACTGTTGTGAGTAGATCTCAAACAAAATGTCGTCCAAATGAAATAGTTTCTTCTCTGTTTTCCAAAAATACATGAATGCTTATGCTAGAACATACCTATTCGTACATGCTGTTTTGTGTACAAGGGTAAAGTTCAACAAAAAAACATTGAAAAATCTTGTAATTATGAAATAGTTCTCTCGCTTTTGTTAATAGTTGGGTTTAACAAAGTTAACAAACACAAATGCACACAGAGGTTAAATAAAGTCGACTTCTGCTTTGTCAAACATTCGTAGTCTAAGTTTTTTAAAATTAGTAAATAAACCTAAGCATCAACTAACCAAATACATTGGTAAACCAGTTTTTGATAATGATGATCTCAAATTCATATTTTTTGTTAGAATATTATGTTTCGAAGCATATTATGTCTCTTCGCACTGGTTTAAATTAACCTTTGATTCAGGTATTTCAACAGCTAACTGCAGCTAATATGTAACTTTATATATAAATTGATTACTAATAGCAGCCACATGGCGCTGTTTATAATTAGATATGGATAACGGAAAATATTTCCTAAAAGGTAAATTTCGAATATGAATATAATTTTTCATGACTAAAGCTATTCGTGTCAGTTACATCGGTGAACGCAGTGTTGTGTGTTCATAATTTATTTTTGAATAATTTGTTCAATTATTTTTAAATGGTCACTGGAAATCGTTTACTTAATGAAATAGCTTGACACGCAAGTTGAGGTTCGAAAACGCAACATTTGAGGTAATTCGTTATAATCCCTATGATTAGTCAACACTTAAACTTACCAAAGTTTGTTTTATAAGCTCACAATAACAACATTCCATAGCATTTCCACAAATATCCCGTAAACAAATGCACTGGGTAATTTTTTGTTTAAGTAGTTTCAACAAGTTCAAATATTGTAACGTTTTCGCTGAAATGCACGTGAAGTGAGGGCGAGTGTTATACGTCTAGCATTGACGGAGGCGTGCGAGAGACTGGCAGCTCGGTGTCATACAAATAACAAAAAACATAGATCTTCATGATAAAGTAGTTTCCTACTGACTGTTAGCAACAATTAAGCGTTTCAGTGTGTCTTACATGCTACGGATAAAAAAATGTAGCACATAAGGGCCCTTTCGTAGCATTCGTAGTCGTCTACAAAATACATAAAGACTACGGTTCAAGCTATAAGGTTTCTTTTTGATAAATCTTTGATAACGTTGTAATAAATCAAAAAATAATTTGATATAGCATAGAAATTAAAAAGGTTTAGCTATTTGGATTATTCAAAGCTAGTAGCCTATTTATGGATTCTGCGGGGTGATTCTGCAACTTTCGAGTGACATAAACTACTATCAAAAAATGACAAAATCCCATTATGGAAAAATGTACATTTTGACGGTTTTTCTCATAGCAGTCATGACAATTGGAGTTACGGAATCACCCCGCTGTTAGTGCCTTGAGAGCAGAGAGTATGATATCAGGATTTTTGAACATCATTGACCATTCTTGGATAGTTATAATTTTTTTAAGTGTAAAGAGAGCTTACAAGAGTTCTAGTTACGTAATCCTCAGTTTTTTCGTGGAATCACGTGTTTTTATTCTTGCTTCCTAAACTGTACAAACTATATTTCCAATATTAATATTGAAAACAAAATTGTGAGGGTTAATTGAAATATGAGAGCCGATATTGCAAATTGATAGCTGCCGAGTCTATTTTTAACTATGAAATGTAGTTCGGAAATTGTGATTTCCGTAGAATTTTTCTATTACGCTGAACTTACTATAATGTTGAACTCTAAAATGTCAATGATCTAAATCAAAAATGAGTGCAGTTACTTCAATAACAATTAGAAAAATAGGTTATCGAGTTATAAGTTGTAACAGTAAATAATTTATTACCATTTAGCCTTCCCTGGAGAGTTTTTATTAGTTGATATAATGGTTGAAACAGCATGACGTAGCCTTCCTTCAACATCGCTAAGTGTAAAAAAAACATACCGGCCGAATTGAGAACCTCCTCTTTTTTTGGTAGGCGGTTAAAAATTCGCCTTTACTCACACAAAAATGACAAAAAACGAAAAACATTTTACTATTGACCGGATTTAACGCGGCTTTTGGTAAAGGCTTTTTAAAGGCATTTTCACCAGTTTTCTTCAAGAGGCACCGTGGGTAGGTACCTACTGATCGTATTCCTGAGCGTGAATTTATTTATTATGCTTCCAAAGGCAACAGTACTTATACGTACACACATTTAATTAAATGGAAAAACTTATTTTCATTTATTAAAACTTAACATTTTATTTACATCTTTCCATTTAATTTATAAGCTAACAAACAAGAAAATAAATATGAAACTAATTATTCACTAGACATTTCAATGGAGGTTTTGTTTATGAAGGAAGAGGCTTTTAATAAAAAAAAAAAATGCTGTTTAGTACTTTTGTGTTAGATTTTCTTAGGTTAAAATTACTTAATGTGAATTTGCGATTAAGTGAATTCGCTAGCTCTATTCTGGCTCATGCGATGTTTGCACTTGGTTTGCACTATGTTACAACATTGAATTGCAATTTTTAGGTTAATGTATAAAGTACATTATGCTGTTTTGAAAATCAGCTGCAGCTGAATAAAGTGTACCATTCTTAAAGAAGCATTCAAAACACGAAATAAATCAATTTCTGCTGTTATTTAAAAGTTTGTACCTATAGGTAAATAATTTTTTTTATTCAATCTTTAGCAGATCAAAACTATTGGCCCCGATTCCGAAAAACCTATATAAAACTAAATTAATAATATCACTGTCACTTTCCTATGCTTTGTATTAGAAAAAGACCGGTGCATTGGTCTCACTAAATTTAGTCCACTTTGACTTAGACTTTTGGGGTAATATGGCTTCTACCCTGTGGGTAATCCTGCCAATGTCACGTTTCAGATGAAACACAGTGATATTAAAATAACAAATGACCGGTGTGAAACAAACTTATGACGTATGAGGCGTCAGGCACCTTGAAGAGTTTAACACAGGTCTCCACACTGAAATGCAAGACATCACAATTGTTAGTATTGACAAAGAGTAAGGTTTAAAGATATATGTTGTTAGTTTGAATAAATTGAGTAAGTAAATAAATAAATATAGGTTTGGATAAAGTTAATAGGTAATTAGAGTTAATAGTACGTGGGAATTTCGAAGTAAGAAGGTCATGCATAGAAACAGTAAGACGCGGACAACTAAACATTAAATGGTCAACCGTACCCTCCTCGAGACCACACTCACACAGAGAGTGATCCCGAACCCTTATCTTAGAGAGGAATGTGGGCGAACAGTTATGTCCCAAACGTAGGCAAATTATGGTGGAAGTGGTCGTTTTTTTAACATTCTTATATTGAAAGAACCACGGCCTAGAAGGAATGTCCACCTGGAGACTGCCATAATGTCTCCCTTTAAATTTAGTCCACATCATTGTAAAATTCGCTGTGTCATAATTTTAGTTTGAAAGGACTAAAATGATTACCTGTCTCTGTCTTATGCTATTGATGTGTAAGTGACGGCAATAGTTTTAATTTAGTTAAAAAGTGTTTTCAGAATCAGGGCTATTATCATACAAAATAATCAACGGTAACTTACCTAAAAGGAAACATTTTTAATTCAACACACATATATCAGAAGTGGTAAAACATATTAAAAAAATAAAAATAACAAACATTAAAATACTCCATACCTACCTACATTATTTTTCATGAGCAAATCGTTTGCAAATTACCTTTGCTGTTAACACTTTCGTAAACCACTTTACTTTTTTTGCATTATAACGCTTAGTTAATTTTATAGCTAGATGCGCTATAGGATCACTTGTTTTCCTACTAATATTATAAATGTGAAAGTTTGTGAGTATGTGAGTATGTATGGATGTTTGTTACTTTTGGACAGATTTTGATGAAACTTTACAGTAATATAGGTTATACATCAGAATAACACATAGGGTACTTTTTACCGCGGGAAAACGTTTCATTCCCACGGGAAACCGACTTCCACGAACGGAGTCGCGGGTGGCCACCCACTATATGACATAACTTTATCATAGTTTCGTTTATTACGTATCTAGTGTCGCAGTTGTACGTCAATATCACGCATATCAAATCCATATTTATTATCTTGAAAATGCTATGACGATTATAAAATAACACATACAGTTGATGAACAGAACAGAACAATCTTTTTAAATGCTTACTTACTTGTGTTAACCTTGTCGCAGGTTTGAATAACGATTTAGGGGAGTAACGAGCTCATATTTAATACGTCATTGTCTTATTAGGTAACAAAGCTATTAAGGATGAATAAACACCAGAAATAAAACAATTATAAATTATTTATTTACAAATAATTTAGGAATAACCATTTTTAATTAAATCACTTGTAATTGGCCACATGATTTCCATAACCTATTATTTTCTACCCTACTTAAACGTTAATATTATCGTACAACCTTTCAGCCTTTACTCATTATACTTCCACAGAAATATGGTTAACGTTGTATTATCACTGACTAAATCTATTAAATTAGACGAGCAAGAAATAATTACAAAGCGAAAAGCTCAGAAACGTTTATCTTATCCATTTGAGGTTCTTCACTTGCGCGTAACAAATGGTATCCTAATTCATATTTTAAATAAAGGTCCCAAACCAAATGTCAAATCATTAATTAATAAACAAAACATTTACATTATTACGTTCAAAGGTTCTTTTCACTGACTTTCCCCTCATTATCCTTAATTTATAATGATGTCTGTATCCAACCTTATATTACGGACGACAAAAATAATTCACAGTTAAAATTTTCGAACATCAAATTTCGGCTACTCGCTCTTCCTATGTACGATTTCTGCTAGTTTCTTGTCTTCTTCAGGCATGTCTTTGTCGTCCCATCCCCACACGGGGTTCTCGGGGTGCTCATGGTCGTGGTGGTCGTGAGCCACCTTGGCCGCGGCTTGGCTCAGCGGATGCGAGCCATCTCCCGTCCGCTCTACCCTCCTTCGGATCATGTCAGCAGAAACCGTCTTTAAATCGTACGCCAATCCTATAAATAACCAAACGCTTAGTTATTAATAAACGTCATTGGATGGCTATTGGTAATATCAACAGAGATGTGTTTTTAATCTCTATTTAGATTAGTTTTTGAGAATTACTATTTTATAATAAATTGGCATAATTTGTTTGTCGATAATAATCGTTTCGTAAGTAATGTCTATAGATAAATGTGTGAAACGCCTTTCTTAAGAGAATGATTTAATAAAATAAGTGAGATTGCTGCTATTATTACTGAAAAAATAACCTTTCATTTTGGTTTAAGTATAGTAGTATTGCTCTACCTGCAATCAAGAGTAGCTTTCTACTTAATATGCTATTTAATTTTTTTTTATAGCGTTGATAAATATGTGAAAAAATTAAAATGAATGATTTATGTAATTGCCCTGTATCTACACTCCAATATAAATATTATGATTGATTATTATTTGCATAACTAGTTCGCCTTTAAGCTTTAAGCGTGGTGTTTATAATCCAATGTCAATAACATCAGTGTTTTTCCTCGCTGTGGCAAATAAAAAGCTTACGACTTACCGCATTTAGCAGCGAGATCGATCATGGCTGTAGACAAGTTAGTGCGATAGTTTCCGAGTTCGGCTGCCTTGTAGTCCCATGGGAACACGTGGTGGTAGTTGTGCCAGCCTTCGCCGACTGCGAAGATGGCCACCGTCACGTTGTCGGTAGCACCAATGTTACTAAACACAAGGTAAAATTAAAAATCTGTATTTATAATACTAAGATGTTAAATTGTATGTTTGTATGAGGTATTCTCCGGAGTTTCTGAGAAGATTTCCAGTGACAAGGTTTTTTTTTATATCATTTTCGTATGTATAATAGTAGGACCCTGCGACTTCGTCTGCGATAAAAGTGATTTACTTGCGAGAATGAGACTTATTACCTCGGTAAAAAGTAGCACATTTTTATACCATACGGTGCAACTTGTCAATACCAAAATTCATTAAAATCGGTTCAGCCTTTGCGACGTGAAAGCGGAACATACAAACCGGCATTCACATTAATAATTTAATTTTGTTAGTAAGTAGTATGGAAAACAGCAGTCGTAAACAAATTAAGCTTTTCTTTTAAAAACACAGAAACAAATAAAATTTTAACCAGCGAAATCATGTTGACCAGAGGCAATTTTGAGTGGTATATTTTATTTTTTCTTCAACCCATTTTATTGTTTTCATGTTCTACGCGTTGTGTTAAATACAGAATCCTAATTCAATTTGAATCTTCTATATATTTGACATAAAAAAAAAACTCAAAATAAAAAGTCATTAAAATGAAAAGCACTAAGGAGGAGCTAAGGAGTATTGATATGTAATGTAAATCACAAATAAATTATTATTAAAGTGATATTATTATAGTGATGATTTTGTCGAAAATAAGAATCACGTCTTTCCTCAAAAATTTAAATTTTTATGCAAAATTTGAAGTAGATTGGACCAAGGAATCGTTGTTGAATACACACTTTGCCCCCTTTTTCATCCCCATAAGGTGGAAATTTTGAAAATACCATCTTATCGGATGCCTACGTCATACAAGGAACCCGCCCTCCAAGTTTTAAGTCTCTACGATCAGCGGTTTAGGCTGTTGATCCATAAGTCATTCAAAGGATTGTATTTATGTAGATTTAAGTGGAAGCTTGAAAAAATGACGATCCAGCTCAGTGTTCCATCAATCATTCATGACATCAGTAATCGTGCTATTGGCACGAATAAATACCAATGGATCAAATAATTTATATGATGTGAGATTTCGAATTCTCGCTCTTAGCAAGCTGTAAGCTCTAATTTTACGTAACTTTGACTTGCTGGTACCTAAACTAGCCATCGTACTAAGGGCTCTTCCATGTTTATTATTGAAGGTCATAGTTAGTATATTCAAACTAGCCAAGTCAGACCTTAAGCTTCTATGTACATATTATTCTAAGTTATAAGAAGAAATTATATTTAGGTTGTTTTAAAAATATTTTATGTTGATATAAATTAATTTCTTGACTGACCATTGAACTTGGCACCCCTTTAGATCTCACTTCTTTTGTTGTGAACATCATATTGGACTTGGCTCTCATTTTATATTTGTGTATGTTTTTGACGGGATTCTTAGTACTGAGTTGACTAAATATAAATACTGATAATAATTTTGATACAGAAATATTTAATACGTCCCATTATTTCTTATAGTTATCATTTTTACTTTCCCGTAGTTATGATAACGGAAATTTTGAAATACGTGAAGGTACTCACTGATCATAAGGTCTATTCCCCCAGATATGAGCGGCGGAGTTGACCAGCCACGTGAAGTGGAGAGTGAGGGTGTATCTGAAGATAGCGGCGATGTACCAGGAAGTCCAGCCGTCCTCGTTCCAGTAGTGGACGGGAACCCACGCGGGGAAGAAGAAGCACAGGATCGGCATCACCACCAAGTAAGTTCTGCGAAGTAAACACGTGTCATCAATGTGGTCCTTTACACGTACAACCAAGTAAGTTCTGCAAAATAAACACGTGTAACCAATGTTGTCCTTTCCACGTGCACGGGCTATACAATGGCGACGATTAGAAGCTGTTTTTGAGGATAATTAATTATTTTAGCAGATTAAAAAATGGGTTTTCTTGTTTCTAACGAGTAATTTTGGAGGAAAAACTAATCTGTTTATTTTTAAAGAGACATTTACCATTGACTTTTATAGGTACGGAGTCAATGAATTGTTTCTAGGAAAATGTAACAAGAATAACCTCAGTACGATAAGGAAAGGTACTTTATATTAAGATACAATTATAAAAGCCATATATTTTCAAAGTTCCTTCTCAAATCTCTTAATTATCGTAACAAAAAGATCTTTGATATATATACTTAAGTATATTTTTTGTTTTAGAGACGTAATTTTGTCCTGTTAAAAAATCAAAGCTTAAAAACAGAGAAAATAACCATTTTACATGTTTGTAAAAAGTAAGTGAAATGAATACTTGCAACTTACTTTTTCTGGAACATAACTATAGGGTCCTTTTCCAAGTCGGACATATCTATGGAAGCGCCTTTTTCAAAGACATCTTTGTGTTTGCGGACCATGAGCCAGCCCATGTGCGAGAAGAAGAACCCACGCTTGGCGTTGTGGGGATCCGCATCTGTTTCTGTAAACTTGTGATGGACCCTGGAAAATAAAAATCACCTCATAAAAAATCGCATATACAGGGCGCCCCAAGACTACGGTACATCAAGGGAAAGTACCTTAAATATCGTAGATAAGATATTTTGCTGAAAGAAGACTTTATTTTATTTTTTAAACTTAGTAATTCTGCATTTAAAGAATATACTGTATGCTTCAAATAGCAGTATAAATACAATGATGAAATTCAGGAGTCTCGCTACTATTCAGTAAGGTATTCCGACCAAAGTAAAGGTATGTTAGGAATTTCGGTAATCTGTATTCAAAGGTTTTGTTGTTAAGGATATTTTTCGTTGTATCTTTGTTGGTATCGATTTAAATAATTCTCCAATATCAAATGTTAGATATTTTAGGTACAAGTTTGGACGTTTGAATGTTTGTTAAGTACTTTCCATATTTTATCCAATGTTTTCCGATTTCATTATGAAACCACGTTAGCATTTTTAACTTATTCAAGTTTACCTGTGGTCCCGCACCCACTCATAAATGTGGTTTTGGAAGGCCATTGTCTGCATTAGCGCGAGAAACACTCGGAGTGGCCACCGCGCCTGGTACGCTCTGTGTGCCCACAGCCTGTGTGCCCCAGCAGTTACGCCCATAGCCGATAATATTGAAAAACCAACGGCTGAAAAAAGTAACATAGACATTACATCAAAACAGCATTGACATGGATTTTTAGTATTATAACATGATTATTTAGTGACTTTAGAGCCAAAACGAATACGCTTTGCCCGTGTTAAACTATGGGTAGAATGGAATGTGAAAATACTTACAAAATAGTATTGTATAGAGCTTCACTCTGCCCGCCAAAATGAGGTACGTGCCGTACAAGAATCCCACGTGAAGATAAACGAAAGCTAGAACGTTTCTCCACACGATTTGCCATCTGAAAATTAACATTTACTTTCAGTTTTAAGTTTAGCTAAATTATGTTGTTTTTCTTATTATTTTGAATAATGTTCGGTATAAACTAAATAAAAATAAAAGTCTAAAAGTAACAAATCTTTTAAAACATGCTTTGTACACAGAAATCTAATTCAAAGACCTTTATTATTAAAGTTGTTCTCATCAGACTGGAAAAGAAGTGAGTGTCTTATAAATTGCGAGTTGAACTTAATTCGCTGACCTATAAAATAAATTAACGATATAACAATTGACTAGCAATAAAACTATAAAATTCCGTCAATAAAACACGTGAAAATATTTCACTTCCCTGGCCTTCTCTAGGTCATACGCCTATAATAAAAAACTTGCAAAATACCACATAGCAATAATAAAATTTAGGAAGACTAGACTTTATTGATACCAAGTTAGCTACCTAAAAGAGTTGTGCTATTTGTATAGTGTTAAATGACGTCTTTTTGCAGTTTTCAACTTATAATGTCTAAACAGTGCATCATTAACCCAAGAAAAAAGTGATGCGAGAAATTACTAATATTTCAAAGTATGCTTTTCACGCCTAAGGTACTCTGAAGATCCAATTAAATTACAGGAACAGCACATCACTTATTTACCGTTTTTCAAAGGAAGCTGTTAATTAAAATAGAGTTTCCTTTTGAAATTTGCTTAAGACAAAGTTTTGAAGGAACTAAATGGCTTTATAACTTTCATCATTCGTATTCAAAAACTAATTACAGTATTCTCCAGCTAGAACGTAATTAATTACGAGCACCATAATGTTAACAGATAAAAAAATACAGTGTGGAATAAAAGCCATTTTTTTCATTGACATCTCTCTACCATAATCCTACAAATATCATAAATGTTATTTTATTACTCTTTCACGTAAAAACTACTGGACGGATTTGGATGAAACTTTTCAGTAATATAGGTTTTACATCAGAAAACCACATAGGGTACTTTTAACCGCGGGAAAACTTCTCATTCCCACGGGAAACCGACTTCCACGCGAACGGAGACGCGGGCGGCCACTAGTACATCATATGTCAAAGCCAAAATGTCTGGTAACTGTCTACTACCTACCACTAGTAAGTTAATAAAATGTTCTCACTCATAGTCTCGTCTTTTCCTCGTGGCGGGATACGAGACGGTGGTGGGCGCGTCATCGATGTCGTCCACGGACTTGACCATCGTCGTGGTGCCGGCTAGGAACAGCGGAGCACCCGTCATGTTGTATAGCCTGAAATGAAACATAAAATAAAGTTACTTAGGGCAAATTTTTCAATAGTCAGATAATGCTAACTGACTGATAAGAGGTATGTTTTCATTGACACTTCATACATATGTCAATTATTTATATACATATGTCAAGTAGTTATAATATTCGCCGACTCCTTTAGAGCAGACCAATGGGTGGATAAGACTAGAATTTGCTGCTGATTCCCAAATAACAAAGCGGCGGATTTCAATTAGGATCTTATGATAATGTCTTTTAATCTTTTCGTGTAAAGAATGGGCGGGTCACTAGCTACTAAGTAACTGTTGTTATTACTTATTGTAATTGACAAGGTATAAGTGAAGTAAGAACTGTATCTCAAAGTAAAGTTTTATACAGAGCACGTATTTATACTAGTGATAAACATAACTATGTTTCAGTAAAAACGTTTTTTTCCGTTACAATAAAGGCCGAGTTGTTTACAGATGTTAGCAACCAACTTCCAAGAAGGGATCCAGCCACAAAAATAAAATATGAAAACTCAGTTACGCCTTTGCGAAGCCGTGAGATGGTAGATCAAGGTCGTCAAGCATCGTAGTTTTAAATCGAAAGTTTTGGCTAAAGATTTAACAGCGCGGAGCACTTATTAACTTTTTACTGTTTAATTTTTTGTTTACTTTTGCCAGCTTCGATCATGACCTAACAGTTGTAACTTACAGTCATATGCAATTTCCAATAATCAATTTTTGACAGCTTGTTAAATTTGCTTTTTTGATTGTCTAAGATAGTTATCATAAAATTAAATAAACAGTAGTAAGTTATATAAGGTGATCAAAAAAGTTTTTTAAAATGGCCTGTATACCTTGTGTCTAAAAATTGTCTGTAAAGAAATGCGCACTGATATGATAAAAAAAACATCATTAATAAACTTATTTTATATGTAATAGTACCTACTGTGGTATTCACGATACAAAGATTTAGCTATCTTTAAATGCAAAACCTTGTGAAAATTATAAATCTCGATTGCATGCAATAAGTTAAAAGGAAGTTGTAAAATGTTTTCGTTTTTTGTTCTCGACGCGCGAGCTTCCAAAACTTTCCAGATAGAAACAAACTAACAAGTTAATTGCAATCAATAGTTATTAAGATATTCACTCACAACGTCGTACTTATTTAAAATTCGTCCATTACAGTGTTAAGTCGTAGGTGAAATAAAAACGACATAAGTACCACGTATTGACGTATGTGTAACAACATGTTTCTAAAACGTAAGCTTTCTTTTAACTGAACTTTTTAATGTACGAAAGTAACTTCTAATCTCGTGTTTCACCTCATTCCTCACAATTAAGGTCAGCAAGTGCGTATGTTATAAAAAAAAGCAAAACACAGATGCGTGTCAATCACGTGAAAATGTACATGCCGAACATATGTGTGCGGTGGTTCTGTTCTAGCTATTTACTAGCCACAATTTTTATAAAGATTTTACCTTTTTTTAGAGAAAATTATTAGTTTTACAGTTAATGTGGAAAGCAAATATTTTTCTTGACAACAAATTAATTACAATCACAGTTAGTGAGTCACAAATTTCATTCATTTTAAGGGGATCTCTAAAACTGAATATCTCTTCACAAAAACTATATTATGATTGCCAGTATTTTAACTAATTTGATCTAATTCATCATAACGGTGTGGCAAATTTTGACAGGTTGTTACTTTCTCTTGTAGTCAGATATGTTCATGGGTGTTTAATGACTTAATTGTAGTTTCTTTAATTTGATTGTGAATGTCGATTCTATTCTGAATAAAAGACACGCTACATAATATGGGTCGTTAGAGACCTACAATCTATATAACATGTGTATAGTTAAATATTTAACGTTATATTATATTCCATTTAATTTATTGAACTATAAATAATCGCCCATCTGCGCTTGGTAACTATTAGACTATCTAACAAATGAAGACATATTGGTGTTATTTATTATCAACTTATCAGTTTCCAAATCTCTCCCCTTTTTCCTGTATTTATTTACTAAAATGATTGGAAAAGTACGAAGCTAAAGTTGTAGGGAAGTTGTTGTTGTTGTTAGTTACAGATATTTCAATAACACTTGTTGGTTAAATAGGTATGTTATAAACTATACGCTTGTCAATTTTAGTTTACGCTTTTTTAAGAAAGAACATCGTCCTGCAAAACTATAGGTACAATAATAGAATGGCTAGGGTCTTGGTTATACTTTTTACATGCATACCTATCCAACATAGATTCACCATCAAGACATCCACTCATAGTCGTACATGTAATTCATATCTACTTTAGACGTTTTCCTATTTTTTACTCACTTACCTTAAGATTCTTATCATTATTTATTCATAACGATGAACGGTTAAAATATTAATTTACAATACTTACTTCTTAACTCGAAAACCAAAAGAACGTAACTGATTAAAATATCACTGAACCTTTTATTGACAATTGGTGGCGATTCTCACCGTTCCCTAACTAGTCTAAATTTAGAGAAACTATAATTTTAGAATCACTAATTTACGCTTAAGCGTATTCTCAAAATACATCCCACTAAAATTAGTGCATGCATCTGACTCCACTTTGACAGCTCTAAATTGAGTTGGCTTGTGTTGCAACCAGCAAATTAAATATTAAATGTTGATTTTGTTTTATAGCAATAAAACTATTTCATTCGTTCCCTCGTTTCCTGAACTTCAGATACTTCAAAGGGATTTGCATGGTCCTGCAAATACCTCGATCTGGGGCTCCTTAAATAAGTGGGATAGAAAAAAAGACTCAATACAAGCACTTCTTGAAGACAACATAAAATAAAAATTTACACTAATGTTTACTTACTTACTTTCTATGTTTATTTTAGTCTGGAGACTTATCTTACCTTTGAATTGAATATGCAAGCGCTGCAATAACATATTCTTCCATTATTTCCACTCACAACTTGGATTTCAGCTATTTAGGATGATTCACTAATTTACTCTACACCAAATTAGTTAGCCTCTAAATTTAGTTTAATTCTCTAAGTTAGAGATTTTTAGTCTAGTTTTGACGTAACATTTGTACGTTAGAATAACTTTTCTCTAAATTGAATAACTAAAATAAATTTAGATATGTCAACCTAAATATAGTTTAGTCTAGTGTTTTGAGAATACCAAAGACGACTAAAGCTAATTTTAGAGATTTATAGTTTAGTTTAGAGAAATTTGTACCGCGAGAATTGCTACCAATAATTGTTATAGGTACCTACTTTGCTATTTATTTTCCGAAGGAGAAAATTTTCATTGACAACAATAATTATTTTTTTAAGGTTTTGTAACAAAAATAGCCCAAAACATTACTGTCAATGTATTTAATTAAGTAATTCATCTTATAACTTTTTAACTCTAACTAATTTTATTCTTATCATGATTGGAATAAGGTACAGCCCAGATTAATTATCTAAAGAAACATCTTATAACTGAGTAAAACTCTCTTTCTAAAGCTGTAAATTATTTTTCTCGCACTAAATACAAAACACAGAGAAATTAATTCTAATTAGAAGTTAATTTCTTTTAATTATACTCTAACATGTGTTATCATAATATGAGCATGATTTTCTTACATATTTAATTAGTTAATGTAATATTGCCTGCTTTACAATCTTATTATTTTATGAGGAATTCTAAAGAGGCCTACATCCGCGAAACAAAGACACATACGGCGCTTGTAATTAAGTCTATTTTAGCTTAGCATCTAACTTTAGATAAGTACTTTGTGTCTCGAATTGCGCACTGTGGGACACCATCGTAATATATTTCTATCGTTTACTTCTACACTGTTGTTTTTTTTTTTAGGAAAATGAGGATTGCTTCATTAATTTATTTATTTTATTTATTTATTTATTTATTTATTTTATTTTATTTAATTATTAAACTAAATTGTCGGCAATTTCCAACCGTTGTTAAGATTTAATTATTTAAAAGTTGCTTACAAAACAAATTAAAAAAAATTAATTACCCTCTTAGATTGTATTAAAGTACTCTGCTGTTTCCTGTATCTTTAAACATGGCAATGACATGTTAAATCAAGAATCATGGTAATTAACAATTTAAGGCAGAGTGAGGTAATAGGAGCCACTGTAATCTTACCCAGATGAACGAAATGTACAGAAAAGAATAGAAATGTACAGTAGAGTCGAAAATCATGAGCATGTACTTGAAAATCTTAGGCCATAAGCAGCAATCGGGAAGATTAATTCAAATTCAACATTTCAAGTTGGACCTATCCTTTTTGTATATATTTTTTTCTTTTGTAATATACAGAGATAAAAGGAAAAAACAAAAATCACAAACTAGTGTTAATTGTGGGTTATACACACATGAAGTAATTAAATATAAGGAGCAATGTATGTAAGCAATACTGTGTTAAAAACCTAAGCTAAGTGTACATAATTTCAATGTTTATTAATAATAAAGCAACTGATTGGTGTTCAAATGAGTTATTTCATCCTAAAGGTACTTTTTTAACTATTAAGAAACGA
The DNA here is from genome assembly GCA_916618145.1 of Emmelina monodactyla. Taxonomy (NCBI): domain Eukaryota; kingdom Metazoa; phylum Arthropoda; class Insecta; order Lepidoptera; family Pterophoridae; genus Emmelina; species Emmelina monodactyla. The sequence goes on from OU745300.1 coordinate 5,570,832, forward strand.
CACGTACATGGAAATACCAGTAGGTGACTTGAAATCGACAACAATTATTAATCTAAAGTGTAGGTAACGTGTTAAACCTATCCAATTTTCCATCTTTATAATTATCTTTATGTGATTTGCCTTCATGAAAACATAATAATTAACAAGTACAATCAAAGTGGCATGCGACACCGAGCGACGTCGAACAGTCGCGTAGGTACTTAGCATTTTAAAGTTAAAGTTAACCCTTTTATCTAGTTATTCAAAGTGGTAGTTACCCGAAGTTATCCAAAGGGTAAAAACGAGACCCTAATAGTCTGCTATTTCCTCTGTCTGCCACCAGGCTGTATCTACCGCGATCACTAGACAGTTATCAGACAACATTTTGACTTTGACATAAAATGTACTAGTGGCCGCCCGCGACTCCGTTCGCGTGGAAGTTGGGTTTCATGTGGGAATGAGAAGTTTTGAAGAGTGAAGTAAAAAGTACCCTATGTGTTATTCTGATGTATAACCTATATTACTGTAAAGTTTCATAAAAATCCGTCCAGTAGTTTTTACGTGAAAGAGTAACAAACATACATCCATACATCCATCCATACATCCTCACAAACTTTCACGTTTATAATATTAGTAGGATTTCTGCTAAGGCTTTAACAACAAATACTTATACATAATAACATGAATATTTAAGGGGGGCTCCGATACAACATGCGTGGGATTTTTTCGCGTTTATTTATTTATTTTTGATTTGCCGACCATTCGACTTTTTACATAAACCCATTAAAATGAGTTTTATTTCAGGTAATAATGATCGCGTAAATCTAAGAAGTTACATACGTTATAGTATTACCTATACTTTGTTAGTCCAAGTTTTATCGTTTTTTTTATTTTACGCACTGAACCTTTTGTTGTACATTTTTAGCTACACTATGTTTCTGGCCAAGATATGCGTTTTTACTGTGTGCTGCCTTATTCTCAGTATTTATTTGAAACCCAAATAAATGGGTGGACGGACAGTTCAATGTTTTTAGGACAAGAGTAGACCACTTTCCCCACTATTCCCTGCACCACTTTGTGAGCTGTGTGAAACGTTTTTTCTTTATATCTTTTAAAAACGAGATCTTGTTATTGATAACTAGCAATTAACGTAGGGAAACAACTTAACTTCTTCGAGATAACCAGGCCTCAAAGTGACCGTGAAAGTGAAATTCCAAACGCAGAAAACGAAACTTGCTGCACCTAAGTGTCAACATTCGATAGTTACTTTACAACGAGTGCCGTTGACACACATCCGACTCTTCTTAAAAATCAAAAATACCTACATGCTTCAATGTACTTGACAAAGAAAGCAAGTAGGTATGCCGTGAATGAAACCTGTTTCGCAGTTGTATGTAGGTACTGTTTGAATCTGTAGGTACACGAATACTTTCTCCGTTCCAATCGTTACCAAGATCTACGTAAGCCACAGTGTAATTACCTACTCTCCTGGTAAAGTAACCTCACGTATTCTTAATTTAATTCGTACAGTTACAATTTTCATTTGGCCCAGTGATCTAGTAGTGTACAGTTAACACGATTGAACTACGCCATTAGCATTAAACCATCCCAGAGTTATTAAACAAATTTTGACCCATTTTAGCAGCAAAATGCTTTTCGTCGGCAAGTTATAATTGTTGTTAGCGAGAAAAGATATTCTTGACTTAACAGAGTTATTATATGGAACATAACATAATTAATGTTATTACAAAAGGTAATTGTTTTTCTTTGTACTAGGTAGATCCAAGTATTTATTTTATTTTACACGTACTTTAAATTATAAACTGTGTTTTGTATCTAAGAAAAAAATTCAATAGCTATTTAATTTGTTACCTAGGTAATATCGAAATCGAATTTATTAGATTATAACACCAATCATTATTGTTTTCATCTGCTACAATTAAGAAAGCATGTTAGAAATCGATTTGGGTCACAATTTGTACTATTTAAGATAAGCTATACAATATTAATACTACAATGCATGCCATAGCAAGTACCGTTAGCAAAGAAAAGAAACTGCGGTGTGATGATGACTTCAAAAAAACTGCGACAATAAGTAGGTACAATAACAGTGCCACAGATGGAAATCGAAAGGCATTGCTTTCTATGAAGCTGTCTTTTAAAACGGAAATACCTACAACACAAATAACATTCATGTGCTTAAAAAACCGGCAAAGTGCGAGTCGCACTCGTGCACGAAGGGTTCCGTAGGTACTATCATTTTCTCGAGTAAAAATTCCTTAAAAAATACGTTGGTTGTTTGGGGACCCCCTTACTATTAAAAAAAATATTTGTTGTTATAGCGGCAACGGAAATACACCATTTGTGAAAATTTCAGCTTTCTAGCAATAACGGTTTATGAGATACAGCCTGGAGACAGACAGACAGACAGCGGAGGCTTAGCAATAGGGTCCCGTTTTTCCCTTTCGGTACGGAACCCTAAAATATTAAACTTCGAAAGATTCAAACTGTAAAATGCAAAAGACTCATGTTCGTAGGCACTCATTATTAAACGTTATTGAAATCTGAATCCAAATATTATAACTGAATTCGAGCTTTTTCGCTTGAAAAATAATTATAGAAACCTAAGAATTGAACGAGGAATATTATTTCTATAACATTAAAATTTGATATTTTCCATTCATATCAATATAACTTTACAAATCTATGTATTACGAGTAGTAGGTACCTAAATAAATTGATTTTGGTTATGTTTAATTTTAAGGGTATCACGGACAAACATTGATGTTTAAATAAGGATTGTTGGAAGACAATAAATAATGTTTTATGATGTTGTAATGACTCCAGCAACCTTGCAAGCATTTGAGGCTGTGGTCTGATCTGTAAGTACTAGCAGAAGTTATTAGGATTACACAAAATCTGACGGATTTGACACTTGATATCTCTACCTACGAAAATTTATTCAATACATAGAAAATAAATTTATACGGCTTCATTAGATCTAAAAAAAGTTTTTATTATATTATAAGTAGTATTTTGTTTCGGATTTTATCTAGAATTTTATGATTCTTATAGTTTCATGATGCAAATATTACAATATATACCTATAGCTATATTTAAAACAAAGAATTACTAACAATACCGCAATATTTATAAAACCCAGCTAGAAATATAAAGCTGAGGAAACAATCCGTTTCTTTTGGCATTTTCAAATTATTATTTCAATATCTTATAGCTATTTTCCCAGCAATGACACGTTGTATGTACTATGTGCATAAGCAAGTGCAGCAAATGTCGCTTTCATCGAAGTGAAATTGCAAGTTTGTCGACACCTGACGAGGTCTCGAACGTTCCATCCAGACAATATTTAATTCTTTTAATGAGTTTTAATGTTGGCGGGATAATGGCAGTAGACAATTGTTCTGCTCGAGTAAAAAGATAAAAGTGTTTGCTCACTTTGTTAGTTTGATTTTTCAAACTTCACGTAGATGGATTTTTTTAATTAAATATAGACTTAAATTAAAAAATCTAAAATGTTTCGTTTGAGAAGAAAGTTCTGTATGAAATACACAACTATTTTTTCGTTCAAGAAGAAATAGTCATTAGTAGGAACAAAACATTACATCTTTGTGTCAAAAAACGGATCGAACCAAAACGGTCAGCAGATGAACCAATCGCGCGGCATCCAAATAAAGTTTACTTTTGTAATCAAGTTGTTAGAGAATGAAAGTTTATTTAAATGCTTAATTAACCTCTTTCTCTGCAATTTTAAAAACTGTCAAGTGATTTCTCTAGGAAACTGCTAATTAACTAGTGTTTATGTCTCAGACACGTACAGACACTAAAACGACATAATCGAGATGGGATTTGTTTCCGAATAGTTTACAACTCGACCTAGAAACGTTGGTCGTAAAGCGAGAATGTTTAACAGAAGAGACCAATGTAAGCTCGAAGTTTAGCAACGTTTGCGCGATTGAAATTCAAAAATAAGTACCTACTTGCGGAGGGCTGTGACGAAAACTCACACATACTTTAAATAGGTAGTTAACGACTCTCCTATGCGGATAATTAGACAAATAACATATTTTACACACGTACCTCGGATTTACGAATTTTCTTAGTGTAACAGTACGCTTAGTTCAAAAATCTAACCATCTTGTAGGTATCTAACATACAGAAACTAAAAGCCAATTTTCTAAGTAGAACGTAGGTACACAAATTTATTTAATGTGTAAATAGAAAAATAAGTATGTTAGTTAAAAAAACAATTGTAGATACCGCTTTATTAATCCGTGGCCAAACAATTTATTTTACTCTGGAGACATCAGCATTTTTTTTAAAGTAAATACCTTAATTCGTCATCCCTAAGAGAATTCGCCAATTTGAGGCTACATTGCGTTTGACAAATTTCTAAGACTTTAAAAGACTCATTTATTTTCTGAAAATAGTAATCTTGATGACATTTTTAGATTTGGGATTACTGAAAAAAGATCATCTCTGAATACATATTAAAATCATATTTACTAAAATTTTTGAAGGTAGCAATTATTTTAAGTTAGGAAAAGGGTTCTAAGAAAATATTGATGGAAAATATCCCCAATTTCTGTTTGTTTAAGAATGATTATGTCGGCGTGATTCCGTGAGTGCGGTGTCTGGAACGTGTGTGTTTTTGCAAAATTAGGAATCACAAGACAATGGTGTACATTACGAAGGATTACACGACAACAATACTCACCCGTGTACTCGTTAAACATATTATAAAACAAAGAAACGTTAGAATAATATTGTGATGAGAATGAGTATTCGTGACGAGGCCAAATAAACAGATGCAAAATTTCAATATACGAATAAAAAAATATTTTTTAAGGTAAAAGCACCTAATTCTGCGCGGTAAATAGAAAAACTAAGCTTTTTTATAGTTTCCGTCATATATTTAGACTTTTTAGTTCTTCAGCCTTAAGATAATTTAATTTAAGAACAGATTTGAGTGCTTATATTATTATAAACACGCAAAACATATTAAATAAGAAAGTATTTCGCTGTGGCGAGCGAGGTAAAAGGATGCGCCATACATTTTCACGCCATTTCTCCGTAACGTTCAATTTACAAGAGGAGTGATTATCATTCTAGTTCTAACAGGAAAGGTCGGTTTTTAAATATTAATTCAATAGTCAAACGTTTAATCTTTAAGTTTTTGTTAAAAAATATGCATTACTAGCTTACTTTTTAAGAAATTTTGTGTTGAAAATACATCGGCATTACCGTCCATTTTTTTAAAGCGGTTCCTTATCCCGTGGTATACCTCGGAATAAGGAAATCATGGAGTTCATTTCATTTTAATTTTTCACGTGATTCTTATAAGCTCAACTTTGTTGAGGCAAAAAAAATTGAAAAAATTGGTTAACATTGGGTTAAAAAATCCAATTCCGTGTTAGTGTTTTGAAAATATTTCACATATTAAATAGGAATCAAAATATATGACCAGAGTAAAATTCGATGATTTTTTCCAAAACGTAACCAATATTGTAATTGTTTTAATCCTATGTTCTAGTGACAATTTCTTTTCAGAATTATCAATTTTAATTCATTTTTTTATATTTAATAAAGTAATCACTTTGATTTTTAAATATTAAAAAAACATGTATTACTCGGATTTAGAAATATTAATTTTCGAGTAGGACCGTTATTCCGAGGTATATACCACGGAATTAAGTTATATGGGAAATAAATCGTAACGTAATGCCGTGCTACTTTTCCAATGTAATGAGACCAAACATAATGCATACAATTGTCAATATTTTGTTTACTTATGGCTCTTATTTATATGAACTTTAGAGAGTTAAATAAATTTAAAAAATATTGGCTGAAAATTCTATCAATAATAATGATAAATATTATTATTTATAGAATTTTAGTTAAAAATTCCGAAGAATCAATAAGCAGGGTAAGTCACGTAAATATTTCATCATAATTTGCATAATTTGCTGCATAAGTACATAACTATTAAAGCGGGCTTTTTCTACAAATCCATACCTCGGAATTAGGTGCCCAACTACCGCGGAGTTAGGATTTTTACCGCGGAATTAGGGTTTTCTGGCTTAGCCTACATTTTGCTTAATTTGAAATATAAACCCATTGATAACTGAAAAAGTATTTAAATATTTGTAAAGAATATTAGATCGCCCATCTTATAAAGTTATATTATTACCCTAAACCGCGTTTTTTATCCCTAATATGTTGTGTTCCTTTCTTAATAATGCAAAAATACCGCGGAATTAGGTGCTTTTACCTTATTTGCATACTTTTATTATTTTTTATTGTTACAATAATATATTCCGTTTCCGAAACTGTAAATGTTCCTCTTAGTGTAAATAAAATAGATATCTTGACACAGTTTTACTAGTCTTTTCTTCAAATTTCAAACAAAAAGAGTCGTGTTTTCGTCAATGGATGAGGCGTTATTGTTATTAAAATTGGTAAAACTGGTATTCTAATAAATATGATGGTTTAAAAGTTATACCCAAGGATTAACCCAGTATTTATGACAAATTCTATTTAATTTATTTTTGCCTCAGATGCAACATTCAACTGAATTGGTGTTTTATTGTTTTATGCAAAGTTTATTTTTGGTTTAAATACAGGCCGGTAGAGACTTGATTTAGTGGTTCACAGTGTTCGTGCGGTGCTCAGTTCTCTGCGGTTAGAGTTCCATTGACGACCAGCATCCATGACACAGCCTTCACGCCGTACCTATGATGGTTCCATTCAAACACACTTCAAATGAACTATAAACTTTATGGCTTCATACAAATTCTTTGCACTATCTCAATCTGCAGCAAAGCAAGTTGCGTCATTGATTACATTGCCATAGGGGCAGAGTAAAGCATTTTTAATTTGTTAACCCCTGACTAAAAAGTATGTCTTAGTACTTTACTTGCTGTGGCGTCGTAGATCTTAAACATACGAGCCTTTTTTATTAGTAATAAAATTAGTATTGCTAAACTATCCTACTAATATTATAAATGTGTAGGTTCGTGAGGATGGATGTTTATTACTCTTTCACGTGAAAACTACTGGACGGATTTGGATGAAACCTTGTAGTACTATAGGTTATACATCAGAATAACACATAGGGTACTTTTTACCGCGAGAAAACATCTTATTCTCACGGGAAACCGACTTCCACGCGAACGGAGTCGCGGGCAGCCACTAGTTCGTTATAAAGTTTAAACTTTGTTATCGTGTTTTTTTACTAGAAGGCAAAAATAAGTACATTTACCTTAGTATCTTTAGATAACTCCCCCTTTTATCATGTGGATGCTAAAGTTTATTATGTTATGTGCAAGGTGTTTGTGACCTTACGTTTTTTATCTTGTCTTGGTGTAGATGTATGCATTTGTATATTTGGTGATGGACAAAAGAGTGCCGAGTTTTTTTCCGCCAGTTTTTTTCTCTCGGCCTACTGATGATAAGCTGATGATCGATATTTTGACTTTCATGAATGTAATTAAGTTACTTAATGATGAAATAAATGATTTTTATTTTATTTTTTTGGAATATTATGGCTCTACGCCGAGAAAATGTAGGTATCGATAGCACAGCTTAAGGAGATTAAGACCTATCTATCATCTGTTAGATAGAATTTCCTTTAGTATTTGAGACAAATAGCTCGGTCAAAATTTGAAAACCTCAGAATGCTCATAGTAGTAACCCACGTGGAAGGAAAAGTTGAACGGATTCGGTGAAAGAGTTTACTGAAATGAAGAATCTTATAATCATTGTACAGATGCAATTGCGAAGATGCAACTAATATGGAAGAAAATGTGCACCCTAAGCACTTAACCCTTAATCCTATGTAGCTGCAAACGCCGTCAAGGGGCCAAAAGTAATCATTAGTCATAAAAATGCAAATGCAGCATATTTGGTCATGTTGAGCTGGAAAGAAGTAGAACAAAATATGTTTTAGATAGTGTAGAGTCATTTACTCTGGGTTTAGACACATACTATACATTATAATACACATTGTCAAATTTTTTTTTTCAAAGTCCCTGCTTAGTGTTATTTAAAATCTGTTCATTTTCCTAAACTTGTATGTTTGTCTGTTCATTGACATGCCACCGAAATTGTAGCCTTAAGTAAATACATCTTAATGATTGTCAAATTAGTCTGAATGTAAAGTTGATTTTATGTATTAAATATGTCATAAAATTACCTAAGTTATGTAGTGCAAATATTTGAGCGTATGTGTTACTTTATATCTTTCGATGTATGTTAAAAAAGCAATTAAAGTTGGTAGGTCAACTTAAATATTGTGTCAATGTAAACAGGTCAATGTCTAGATCATTCGACATCTCGTTGGTCCCAAAATTATAAGTACGAGTAGGTACTGCATTATTTTTTTAAATAACGTTAGAATTTATTACTTACGGCTGCAGCGTGGGGAAAAATTGTCGCTTATTAATATTATAAGTCTGAAACGTTGTATGCTTAGACGTTAAGAAACATGTTATAATCACACAGAAAATGGCTGAGAAGATTAAGATAAAACTTAGGCATACATCACTACGTAGTTCCTATGTAGGTACTTATGTTTAAATCTTTAAAACTACGCAACGGATTTTGATGCGGGTTTAATAGATAGAGTGATTCAAGAGTTTTTAATTTAGTTAGTAATTAATTATTTTTTTACCCCATTTTTTTTGGTCCTAAGTTTTAAAAAAATTATGCTTGTATTATTTTGTTTCTTAATTTTTTTCCAGTACCATTTAGTTTCCCGCTCGAATTTTTGCTAGGTTAAAATCGGCCACACAATCTTTCATATCACTGGGGTCTTTCATATTACCTACTTCTTTCACATTTTGTTTTTTTTTTATTTAAAATATATGTATTAGTAAAAAATATGTTTTGTACTATACTTAGTACTATATGGGACTAGTTTCCGAAGGTTCTTAATTAACACTTGACCCGTTTCCTTAATACGGGCCTGTTAAAGATGTCGCTAGAAGTACATTACCGTTCATTTTCGAATTTCGAATTTTATTCAAAATTAATTGAGCCTCTTTTTTTTTAATACCTATATAAAAAACTGTTTTTTTTTACAGCATTAATATTTGTAAACCTAGTATTATTTTAGCTACACCTACCTCTTGATATTAAGTATAAAAAACTATACATAACTTTAAAACACTTATTTATTTTTACGAAACATGTTTTCCTAATAATTAAATTGTTGACAATATAAGGCAACTGCAGAAGAAATTATGTCCTTATCTATAAAAATCAGTAGTCCACGTGAAACATGTGACTTGATTTATGACAATCCATTCATTATTAATTCGAAAATCATATTTTAACGCACGTAGCTCAAACGTTTTGAGGCATATATACGTGATTATTTCATTGCAAATTTGTTTTGACCAAATGAAAGTATTTACTAGCACAAACTAAATGAAAAATATAATGTTAATAAATAAATAGCTATTCGAGTTTAAAACAGTTTGGAATATTAATTTTGTTTTTGTTACTTTTTGCCATTAAATTTATAAAATTAGGCTCCCAGCAATTTTTTTTTTTAAAAACACTTACCTTGATAATATGTCAAATTCCCGAAATAACAATGTATTCAGTCACTGTCAAGCACGATGCTGGCAACGGGCGTTAACTTCACGTTGTAATTCACCGGAGCGCAGGCGCAACACTCACTGCGACGCACGCGCCACTTCTGTCTCAAGCTTTTCTGAGGCGCGGCCGAGAACGCCTCTTACTTATAGTTTCAGTGGACAACCATCATACTTTCCCCTTCTTTCAAAGATAACGCATTTCTCTTTGGTTTTTACAATGTGCGCTCAATTGTTGATAAATAGGTATGGCTTATGGAACCTCATAAGGCAGTGTGTTTGGAGGATTGGTTCAGTGTTGAGTTTTTTTTTGGGATGGTTAGGAACTGAAAATATATCATTGAACTTCATTTTTTAGGAATAGTCACCTGTATCTTTGACATATGTATGAATCACAAGAAAGACTAATACATAAAAACATATATGAAATTATTGGGGAAAAAATCTCATGATCAACTAAACGTAAACGCTCGAAATGCGGTCAGTTTTTAATTTTGAATTTACTGCTTATCAGGTTATAGTTAAGGAGGAAACGAGTAAACTTCCATTAAACATTGGTTCTCGATGAGAAAGTGTTATATGTTGTACTAGTTTAATTGTTGCAGTTTCGTTTGTATAAGGCCGAACATAATACCTACATTTCCTAAAACCCAAGCCCCTGTTTTTTTAAGTGACATAATATCTGACAGTAAACCTTTACTACCTAGCACCTATTTTTATCCTTTAACCACCTACGTGCGGTCCAAGAGACCACTGAAAGATATTTGCGTTGATTTTATAATTTCAGATAACAAATTTAAGTTCAGTTGCATAAAATGCATATTTTGCCAAACCTAAGTTTTAGCCCCAAGTCTTATAAAAATCGAAAAATAATAAAGCATAAACAAATATAACATAACTAGTTGCCGCCCGCGACTCCGTGTTCGCGTGGTAGTCGGTTTACCGTGGGAATGAGAAGTTTTCCCGCGGTGAAAAGTACCCTATGTGTTATTCTGATGTACAACCTATATTACTGCAAAGTTTTATCCAAATCTGTCCAGTAGTTTTTACGTGAAAGAGTAACAAACATCCATACATACAAACAAACATCATTACATACTCACAAACTTTCACGTTTATAATATTAGTAGGATATACTTATCCTTTACTAAGGAAACAATGTTTTTATTTTATTTATTTATTAATTACACTTTATGTACATTCATTACGTAAAGAAAACAAGAAAACGTAAAAACACTTAAGAAAATTAAAAACATATGTACAAATTGTACAGTGTTTATTAACAATCAAAAATTTTCCGTTTTGAAAAATCGATGGGGACTCTCAGACAGACCGCTGGTCTGAGAGTCGACAATCTACTAAGCTTCAAAACCCAAAAATTTATAAAATTACATGTTAATCAATGTTAACATAATTATAGCGTACAAAAACTTTAAATCAGCGCCGCCTTTTTTAAAGTCTTCATATTTTAAAACGTACTACTTACACATTTCAAGACGCACACTTACGAATTTGCAAGTGTTATAACTTCTTACAATGAATCTCAAACTCTGATCTCGCAGAATATCTCAGCTGCATAGTTACATATTAAATATCTTAAATCGATTTTTATTAACCTCTTGTCCAGGTACGTGGTGTTGACAGTAGTTAAAACCGACAATCAAACCGCTATTGACAGGGGGGCATTATCAAGGCATTAGCTCCTCCAATCTATCATCGAATGTCAAACACAGGCTTGCATGTCTTGTTCTACTTATAGTTTGGGAAATAGAGTGACATAAAAATCTTTGACATGTCAGTATATTTTAACTATATTGAGAACCTATAATCTATTTTGAGAACTATATTGAGAACTCAATCAATTTCTTTTAATACTACCGAAGATGAAGAATTGGATGAAAAAAAACTAATCAAGTAAGATGGTAAACAAACCGTCTGGAATCTTTGCATAAACACGATGATGCAGCTCTGTTATTTGTTTATACTCATTATTTACACGTTCGATTGGCTTGAATGGCAGGATGTTCAGAAAATGGCACAATATTGATAGGTTTGCGCCGGAGTTCTTGTCATTCGCACACTGGTCTTTGCATTGACGAAAAATCTTATACTTACAAAAATATTCATCTTTACATTTTGCATGGATAAGAGACTGTTTTAATTGTATTGCTCTTATTGATTTTAAACCACGTAACCTATTTGATACAGTTTACTCATTGAGAGTTTTCATTAATTCATCTTATGATAGTTAACAGTTTAAATACCACAAAGGCAATGAAACACGTATCGATTTTATCTTCGCAGATAATGAAAAGAATTGGTGCTAAAGGTAAGGTTGCTGTCAACAGATAAACAAGGGAGGCATTCCTGATCTGACTGACTGTGATCTTAGACTTAATTTTAAGCCGTTATTGAAAGCCATCTTTTGGAAGATAGTATCGAAAGATATTCTGAGTTTAATTTGTTAATAATTAATAATATAAATTCAATATTTATTTTAGTTTGAGAAAAGGTAGCTCTCTAGTCTGTAAATTAAGCGAAAAAATCTGTTTTTATATGAAACTCTTGTGGTTTCGGCTTGTGGTTTTGTTAAATTATTTTTTTAAGGAAACACTAAGTGTCTAGGCATGTACCTAGATCACGTTTTAAGTATATCATTTACATAAAGACATTTGTTAGGGAAAAAGTTGAGGGAGGCCTATGCCCACGAGTGGAAACGACAAGGTTAGCTAAAAAAAAATATGTTTCAACGACTCGCCGTTTTCCAATTACGTTTTCTGATTTTCCAACAATTGAAAAAACATCGCATTTTTAATTGTATACGCTAACAATACTCTACAGTTTTATTAAACGCTACGTGATGAAAATATGGAAATTAAAGGAGGAGATTGAAAGAGGTTTTTATATTCTTAAGCAATCGTTTAAATAATTATCGGTTAACAGATGCAGAGGAACAAACATAGGTAAATAACTGTTATAAATCTATATTTGAAGACTTAAAGTCTTCAGTTTAATTAAATATGTTGTGCTATTGGCAGTTTGACTGAAAAAGGTTTGTATAAGTACCCTTACTTATTTATATAAGTAACCTTTACCCTTGGACAACGGACCTTCCTTATTGTACGTTGTATGAACGTCAGAAGAAACGTTTACAGCAAATGATTAAGATCTTTAACTGCTCCGTTCTTAGGAAAATGTTTATACTAAATTGTACCTAAGGTGAATAAAACACGACCTTAGCTTTATTTCTCTGTAATGAAAAAATATAACATTACCAAAAAATCTGGAAAAGCTGGTAGTTTTTAAAACACATAACACTTTGTTCTGTTAAGTCACGAACATAATATTGTATTTAGCTATTTGCCTACATGTAATAACTAGCATATAAGATTTATTCTAAGTAAATCGTTAAAGATCACACTTGACATTCGATCCCGATTGTAATAAACGGGTAGATAATCGATTAAATTGCTATATAACCTACAAACAACGTAAATACTTGAACTATTAATGTGTTTAGTTTCCTCAAAGGTGAGAATTAATTATAAAAAAATGAGTTTAAGCATAAAAGAGTATTAACCTATATAAATGTATTTGATGGGTGGGAGGCGATAAATAAATTAGTTATAAGTTCTGTGGGTGTCAATAGGTACACTCTGATAAACAACACATGCTTGCGCGCGGCTCCACGTGAGATTGGCTCGCAAATATGGGATTTGCTGATTAAGTGACAAGTAACTAGAAGTCTGTTAAGCTAAAAGTAATTTTCGTTTTTAAAATGCCTATGATACCAATTTAATAAAGGGATGCCGACTATGCCAATCCTACTATCCTACTAATATAAACGTGAAAGTTTGTGAGGATGTATGGATGATTTTTACTCTTTCACGAAAAATCTTCTGGTCGGATTTCTAGGAAACTTAACAGTAATATAGGTTATATATCAGAATGACAAATAGGGTACTTTTACCGCAGGAAAACTTCTCATTCCCACGGGAAACCGACTTCCACGCGAACGGAGACGCGGGCGGCCACTAATTTAAAATAAAACAATATTATAATTTACATTTATGATATTAGTAGGATATTATTGTCTGATTATGATAATTGTAAGTATATTTATTTCTTAGCAGCACCCATATAGAATAATCTACTGCTTCATCATGTATGCAGATGCAGACGGTCAAATGGCCGACAGAGCAGACTGTGCTAGGAGGTAACCGCGTTTTGGCACACATAGTGGGGGACTCCCTGCATCGCGTTGGACTGACGTGATATACGACTTCAGGAGATTAGCCGGCAGTATGGATGGCAACTGCCTGGGATAGGCTGGCCTTCTATATAAGCCAATTGTAATGGAATGTCATTTTTATTTACCGTTATTACTTGGGAAAATGGTTTTGTTGTAAGAATTATTAGTCAGCATGAAGTAGCGACATTGATTATCTAATGAGAAGTTTTCCCGCAGATAAAAGTCAACTATGTGTTATTCTATATTACTGTAAAATTTCATCCGAATCCTTCTAGTAGTTTTTACGTGAAAGAGTAACAAAACATGCATTCATATATCCATACGTATTTACTTACAAACTTTCACGTTTATAATATTAGCAGGATTAACTTATTCTTTTATCTAAATTATTAACTAACCGTATTGAAAACCGGTTATATGATAATTTAATGCACCTAATAATTATCAACTAATGTTAGAATTTGCTCCTGCGAGTTTTTCTGACATCTTTGTTTTTGGAAGAAGGTCGGTATATACCTACAGCCATAAATACTGATTCGGTTATTATTAATACAAAGTCAACACTTTAAACGATTATCAAAAAATCTTAATTAAGTATTAACAATACTCCAAATTGGCTTGCGAAAACGATCAAAACAAGCTTAAATTATTAATGTAAAGTTTATTCAAGTGAGTTGTCGATAATGTTACATTATAATATACTTAACATCAATTTTAAAATTCCCAAACAAACAAAAAATACATTGCATTTTAAAATAAAACTAAAACATCAGACGCAGATTTCTTAGCTTGAGAAATTTGATAGAGAATCTTCTGTTCTTATATAAGAGTGCCTGACTTCAGTTCATAGCAATTATTCCGTGGTACGCCATCCCATATTTTTTTCACCAAATGCGTTTCTCTTGAACCCAGTTTTTTTTAATAAAAAACAAATACTTAACTTATAAACTGTAATATTATCATAAAACTAAAATAATTCCTAACGAATGCCAGAAAATATGTTAATTATTATAAACTAGGTATTACTCACCAGTAGAAAGACTTTGTAAATAAAGTTATTGATAGAACTTTTATTAGGCTTTTACCTTTTTTGTTTACCTAATGCTTCGCGTGTGTAAGGATAGAAAATATTATATTATATTAAGTTCTAAAAGATAAAATTCCCCTCGCAAAAAACTATCAAATACGAAGGGCTGTCCCTTTGTTATAATATTCGTGTAGGTACTATATATAACAATAACATCGCCTAAGTAATGTTCTTATGTACTTATATTTTTAAGGATTTTCTATATCATAAAAATAAAATTAAACCCTCGAAGGAACATTTTGCTGTGCGGTTATCTTTATCACCCTTTTTCTCAGTTAAGGTTTTATCAATACTAGAATATAGGTACCACAGGTATATTTCAGTATCGCTAAAATTATAAATGTAACAGATGGTTCGTCCTAATATTTTTAATTTAAATTTCGTTAATCTCCTTTGTTAAGCTAAATGTAGCTAAAAACACATGCAGAACCGGCGGTTACCGTTACAATTTGAAAAAAAGTGGAATAATAATATGCAGTGTAAACATAATGCAGACGAATGTATTCTAATTTCTTAAATTTTTATCTAGGACACAGACGGTGCGAATAAACCTAAAAGACTAATATTGTAATCAATTTATTTATTACAGTATATAATCGATAATATACTTTGCGCAGTTTGGCATAAGTTTTACTTCTTTTACAGATGGAAAAATTTATTTACAAAGCCTGCTGTTTTCTTATGGCAAAGTTGTTTTGCAGACTAATGCTCATTAAATAAAGATTCATTGAAAATGAGAATAAATTCTGAATAACATTCTTAAGACATTACAGCGGTGTTTATTTCGAATTTAGCTAAGATAAGGGGGCACTTTATATACCTACTAAGGAGCCAAAACATTATTAAATTAAGTAATTCCTTATTTTTTTACTAGTATTGTTCATCCTCGTTTTTCTGTTCAGGTGATTGTATGCAATGTTTAAAGTAGGTAAAATCAACGGTTACAAATAAAACTATTGGAAGTAGGATTCTGGAATTCATCTGTCTTCACCTTATTACATTTTTAATTGAAACAAATTTTGTTAAGGCACCTCTTTAAGAATTTATTAAGTACTCTTAGTTTTTGTTTACTATACTACACAGAATCTCTACCAAAGTAAGCTAGCTACTTTGCAATACAGATAACGATAACCACAGAAAATAAATCATGTATCTAAGGTACAAAAACCCGCCACATCTTCGTATCATAATACCGGCGCTAACGAATTTACTATCACAACATAGTTAGGAGTTGGAAGATACTTAGATATTCATAACATGTTAAATAAACTTTATCTAAGTAAGTTCAACAACGCACACTGGCCCCTGAGAAGGCTGCCTACCTAACAATTGTTTAAAATTTGTTCAAGTATAAACAATGAAGTAATGGCCGGTCGCATACCCGCCCCTCCAGGGAAAGAAGACGGGTTATGTCGGGCTTGCACCGACTAAAAACCTGGAGTTTTTTGTAAACATCAAATCAATCGTATCAGAACCAAATTGAGAATTTGAATACAAAACTTGTATATTTGAGCTTACAAATAAAAAAAATGACTGTTTAGTAGTATTAGTCTAGTTAGTAGGTATATCATACTGGAAGTTAAATGTTACATAAAAATTACATTAAATTATTAATAAGTGTCTATTTGGTATAACAAAACTTCTACCGATCTCATTTTCTCTTATTACATTTGTTTTCATTTTTTCAATCCAAATATTGGTAGGTACCTACCTATCTTTAAACCTAGTTCAACTAAAACTTCAACTTGAGTAATAACAATTACCTACTCAATATCGCAGGGAAGATAGCCTGGCAAGTAATCATACGTTTACTTAGTTATCTACCGTTCGTTCGACTTTAAAAAATAACCTTGAAACGTGTTTAAACATTTCTTTGCGCGATCTGACCATTGCTGTAAATTTTAATATTATATACCTTTTTTTTTTCTAGGGGAAAAATTTTGAAATTGTAATGACAAATAATTATTAAATACAAAAAAACCTGTCTGCAAAACTAACCACTTACTCTTTAAAGCTAAAAACCATCTTAATAGTCAAGTGTGACAAGTATTCCAGCAAGAAGCTAGTTTTTGTACCAAAAGAGTAAAATCGGGACCCTATTACTTGCCCTTCCAAAAATTACTTTAATTCTTGACCTTAAACCAATAATTATTAGATCCCAATAATGAAATCTTATAGTCCAAGATCCCAGAGGCGTAAGACACAACTTATTTTCTAAAGAATAGATTTTTCGATTCTAAGTCGTCTTTTCATGTACTTTTAATACCTGCGCGTTTGTGGGACTTGCCCGGTGACACCTCCGCAGGTACCAGGTGAGAAAGGTAACTAAAAATCAAAGTTACTTAACTTAAATTTTGACTGATTTTGATATATATTTTGTAGAGTATTAAGTCATATCAGAGAAGTCAGACACTTTCCATGGGCCAGAACTTTATTATTATTATCTTTCTTACCATACATAATGAATGTAGTGACTGAGTCTCGTATCAGGGACAACGCACCAGCCTTATCTGATGAAGTGATTGCTCTGCTATGATAAATGAATGCGTCTTTCAATCACTTGTTTTCTTGAAATAACTAGCCTTTATTCCTTTGTTTTCTTTTACATTCCCGTGGTACTACTGGTTCATTTTAAATAATATTAAAATTTAATAGTTCAAAACAATTTGTTGAAATAACGTCAACAAATATTTTTATTATTTTTATATGTTCTTAACGTAACGATGCCCAGTTTTCGTTTTCGGAAGATTCTTTTTTACACCCCGTATGTAAGCGGAAAGTAAAGATTTCGCCTAAATCATTTAGGCATGCCGAAGTTTATAAATTACCTACTTGGAACGTTTCTGGTAGTAAAGTATTTTATGCAATGTAGTCCTAGACGTGTGAATTTGATTTTAATATAAGAAGAGATAACTTTTGTTTAAAAACCCAATTATAATAACTGTTTTGTTTTACTTTGCTTCATCTACTTAGTATCAGTAGTGTCATTGGTAATGAGTTAATCCACGGGAGATTTTATTATATGCGTTCAATCAGCTAATAATAACAGCAGTGCCACGGGAATGTAAAATGTCCTTTAACTCAACAGTAGTGCCTAAGGAAACAAAGGCCTTCATTTACTTACTTTCCTCTATTTACAAGTCTCTTTTTAACGGGACTCTCTTTAGCAGGAGGTATATTGTCAACAATATCACGACTTCGTATTTCTCATTCCAGACTGATTTGATTAAAAAAACTTGTATTTTCCGCATTTTAGGTTTTGTTTATTTTTATTTTCCTGTTGGATTTAGTTGTTTTTTTTACTTTTTAATGTACAGTTCCCTTTAAAATCACTTTAAATACCAAACTATATATATAACCTACTTAACCGATTCTCAAGTATGTAGAACGTTTTATTTTGCATACTCCTTTGTAGTTAAGACATGTTATAGCGTTTTTATATAAACTAAAATAGTTAAATCAAGGAAAACCAACATATAAAACCTGTAACATGTACATTTTCCTGTAGGTATGCAACACCCACGCCACGCACACACAACCATTACGTAGGTACTTAAATATAAAGTTTTGTATTTCGTCTATTACGTGTAACAACGTGCAAAAACTCTATGAAATTGAGAATAAACTAAATAAGTAGGACACAGAAAACGAGTGCTGCAGTGAGGAACAATTAAACCGTCTTCAAGTGCGTGGGTCGTGAACGCAGCGCGACGCGTCGCCGCCCGTGACGCATCCGCTCGCTGCGACGCACTGCCAGCCAGCGGCGAGTCGCGGGATATATCTCGTGAGAATTAAGCCGTTAAGAGATAAGATCAGGCGAAAATGTTAACTTTTACATTCTAGGTAGTACTTATGAAATTTTCTGTTGAACTGAGAAATAAATTACAGTTTTTTTAACGTTGAATGTTTACTTCTATAAGTTAATTCTTTCTGGTTCAAAGCAGAGGCACCTCATCAGTGCATATAAATATCAATGTTAACTATCAAATTTTACACACGCAACAGATTTTGACACAGTCTTTCGTGAAGGTTACAAATCTAATAAAACTATTATTATCCACTAGTGACTTTATAATTCTCTATCTCACTCGATCTCTAAAAAAGCAGTGACATATTCAAATAAAATAAAACTGTAACTATGTTTTATTAAAACTAGAGAAAATAAGTAATATTCAAAGAAACGGCTGTGACTTATGTTTTAATTTAGAATATACCATAAACCTCAGGATATATCGCAGGTTTAATCTCGTTATCAAAGTTAATATTGAATAGACGGTGATGTAGTAATAGCTAGATGCAATGTTGTTCGGCCGAGACCCCATCACTTGGGCACAGCACGAAACATTAGTTCACCATAGACTACGTCGCGCGGTAGTCCCTTCGCCAGTGGTAATAAAAAAAACGGTGACTAATTCCGTTGAAAACACTTCCAGCCAAGGCCGTTATAAGAAACAAAATTGATTTAGTGCTGTGTTTTGGATCTACTGTTTATCAGACTGAGTATGTATTGTTATTAAAATCTATTTTTCTAGTCGTACCTTTAAAATATGAGACTTGCGCCCATTAACTTAAGGTTAAGTTTAATAATGTTGTGGCAGGTGCAACCGTTGTTGAATGTTAAGTTCTTGTTAGGTACTAACGTCCACGTGACAAATTAATAGAAGTGTTTTGTTTACTTTGGAGTGATTAATTATAATATTTTATCAATAGCTACTATTTTTTTAAGCATGCTTAGTGTTTGTTTTGAGAAGGCATAAGTAAACTTTCTTGCTATTAATACCTATGTGAACGTAGGTGAATTCTAGGTATGGTAGCTCAATTGGTGCTATAATTGTAATACTGTCAAAAGGTAAATAAAAAATGACTAATGTTATTTCATGATATACCTTTACCGTAATATTAATTCCATAACTAGTTTGTGAAAGACTGTGTCGTCTCACACACGTAAGTGTTTATTTTACAAACTTACCTATCTAGCTTAATTCCTATATGTTTGGTGTGATAATCAGAAGTACCTACAACCTAGTTTAAGTGTTTTCAGGAAAACCGTGTTGCTTTTTACACCGTCGAGATTAGAAGGAAGTAATAATACTTAATATGAGTAATACATTTAAGCCTGACTATAAAATTTACTGTAATGATAGAAATGCTTTCTTGATACAATGGTTAACATTTTTACCTCTTATCACCGATAGTAAATACACTAACTAGTTAACCTTTAAATTCGGAAATAGTTATTAAAATGATATTTAATAAACCCTTCTTTAAGTAACCAAGGGTTTAATAAAAGGTTAGCACTGATAACTTCGTCATCATAATTTATTCTGAGATCATAATAAAGCAAGTCATAAAAAATGATCAATTTTAAAAACGAATGTCTGCGATATACAAATGTCCTCATATGGATGGTTATAGTATGATGTCATGTTTATTAAGAAACACGTTGTTGAGGTAGTGTTATCCAATGATTACGGTCCTTTTCAGTTAACGCGATGTTTATTTATTACGTTAGCAAGTCAGCACGCCAAGCCAAGTAATTTACAATGCACTTCTTTAACGATTTCATAGAGTTTCAAGGATAATTCTTATCTATAAGTGCGTTTTGGTCAAGTTTCTGCATAGTGATTATTCTTTAAATACTTATTGTTAATTAAAACTGATGGGCTGATAGATTTCCGATGAAGTTTACAAGTTTTGAAATTGTAGCCAGACACCTATTCATGTTAATCATAATGCCAGGATGTTAGATAACAAATGTCCACTCCACTACTACTTACGGTGTATTAAGTAGAGTCAGCGACAAAAACATGCAATGTTTGCCGCAAGTCATCAAGATTAATAATAATAACGAATAAATAAGAAAGAAAACATAATAATTTTATGCATTAATATATGTTAAGTATAAGGTAATTTATGATGGTTGGTAAATATTCAGAGATTTTTGCCGCTGACTGTATGTTATGAGTGTATAAGTGTTAGTAAGTTAAAGTACTTGTAATTACTTGGAAAACCTTATGTCAATATAAACAAGTACCGGGAAATAAGGGAAACGGTATCACCTTTACAAGAAACTTACCTACTGTAAGTAAAGAAATTCTTACTATGGTAGTATTCATCAAAAGGTACCTTTTTGCACAACCTTGACTACGTAAACCTGACTAATTTTCACACGAAAAGGTAATTAGATATTGATTAGAACATAAAAATTAGAAGTATGTATGTATGTTTCATTCTGCTTCAACGTAGAATCAAATGATTCACTTGATGCCGAATGTATAGGAATGTTTAGGCTCCACCCTGTGTCAGACACAATCAGCGACGCCCCAGAATCTTCAGACTATTAAAGTACTTTTTAGTACTTTTCATAGTGAGAAAGTAAGCATGTTTTATACTTGATAGATATTTACACAATTCATTTCAAAGTATCTAAATTTTACTATATTCCCATAGGGAATAATCCATGAGGGATAAATCGGATATAATAGGTAGGTACTTAACAACACCTTTAGTGGGCGCTCCCCATATTTTCCGATTGCGTATTCTGATGAATTCAGTACCTACCTATGTTATTTATATTTCATAGTAATCGCATGATAACATATCTAGTTATGATTCGGTTTTTTTTCGAATGATATTGTGTGTAGTGAGGGTCATTGGCTCATACAATTAAGATACAGATATATACAGATAGTAAGATCACTGACATCACATATTAATCTGATACTACTTCAGTGACTGGGAATTACTTAAAAGAGATTGTCTTCGTTTAATGTATTGTTTAAATATTTCTTTAAAGGCTACTAAAACGTACCACTAAACATAATTATGTCTTCTTCAATGTAACGTGTTTGGTAAAATGGCATAAATATTATTTTAGCGTTAGATCATTAATAAACTTTATTTTAATTAAAATGCAGCTACGGAAGGCGTGAAAAAAGTGTCCTTGTATTGACACGACGACGCAATTCTTAGCATGCATACCTATATGTAAAATTAATTCTTGTCGAAAAGTAGTCTCTTACCCTTCAATAAAACCTGAAGAGGTGATTTTTAGGATAATGTGTTAAATGCCCTGTTTATGTAATAACAATGTTATAAATAAGTTGGACACATGAAAAAAAAACACAAGTTTGTTTTGGTAACGCAACGGTATACCTTTTCCTTAAATCAATATAAAGTTGAGTTCCAAAACTATGTTGCATAATCATAATGTTAAAAGTGCTACGCTGACGAAAAAGTTGTAGCCAAATTCCAAACGCCTAATTGAACATCGTTCATGAGTTAACAATAAGTAAATTTGATTATATTTAGTAACTGCCTCTTTCTTGTTTAGTGGGTACCTATCGACTTTTTTACAAAGCCAACAAAATGCTTAAGAATGAGCATCTAGATACAGCACACTAGAAACGAATCTTACACAACAGCTTGGCCACGTGGGGATGTCAATTCCCACTCTGTCTAATCTTTTATTTATTACTTTTACCAGTTCTATGCAGTAACCTCATTTCCTGTTAGTCTCTGAACTGTTTGTTAAAATAAATGTGTATAACGCACTATACATAAAGTAAGAATGTTAGTGTATATGCTTTTGATCAAAAAACCATGAGTAGGTATATTTACTGCTGCAATTGATATCCAAATAGAGGCGTTGCGATGCAGATTCAGCAGGAAAACCTATCACGGTTCATGTACGATATGCCTACATATAACATTTAACTTCTTGTCAGGAAATATGCTCGCCAGCAGGGAATAACCAGTGACATTACCTCTTTCCGGGAAAATAATTGAATCTGAGTACCTACCTACTCCCGCACACGTTATTTATGTACGAAGCTAACCACAATATATTTTATTATAATAAATAAATAGTGTTGTAACAATTAAGTAGTTTACTTATTATTTATTTTTATCACGAACGGTATTCACCTATGCCTCCCCATGTTTTTGTATATTTAAGGTAATGTGCACACGTAGATATTAACTAAATATACCTACTCATATTTACAAAAAAAAAAAACTCGCTTATGTCAACAAGTAAGTTTAATATAATCGTAGTTTAATAGGTACCTGCCTCTTTTACTCTACTGATATGAAGTTGATAAGATATTCAATACTAAGCTATATCCTATTGTTTCTAACTAAATAGGTATCTTAATCCATTTTTTTCCGCAAAGAGTTTTTTTTCATATTATTGAATTCAGAATTCCAACATACTTTAAATCATATACTTACCTATTAAAGTATGAAATTATCACATCATTTCAGTTCAATAAAGATAGATTAGTAAATAAACATCTAATTAAGTAAAAAACGCTCTACGGTCCTCTCGGGTATAAAAATGTATTACGCCATCATGACTCCACTCCTAGTAATTGTATTCATACGTTAAACAACACAATGATCCCTCAAACACTAGGCGTTCTTTAGAAAATATTGTCAACTTCTGTTGATAGCTGTCCCCGATGCCCTTCGTTTAAAACATAGAAACTGCGGTTGATGACCTTTATCCGACTTTCCAAATTGAGCTGTTTTGTAATATTTGCTCTTAAATTTGGAGTAACTGGGGAAAAACTATTATTTGTAACAACTACTTATTCAATTATCTCGTTAACTACTAACTACTACCTATTTGAAAATGTAGGTATTAAACTATCTGCTAACACCTATATTTTTTGTTATTGTAAAAGAAGACAGGAAGTCTACCAAGTTTTAAACATTCATTGTTGCATGTCGCTGCAGTAATCCGATCGCGATAAAAACGAACTGTTATCGTCCTAACTAATTAAAATTAACGATCCTATCACATGATCAATATACTACACCGTAATGTATTCCATTAGCCAATACAGGCCAGGCTTTCCGAATGTTTTATTTAGGTAGAATGGTACTTTTTACTAGGATATGAAGTAGGCTAAGTTAGATGCTGATTAATTTAAATAAATAATTTGATGGACAGTTTTCACCTAAAAATTTAAAGAGTGACCTCTATGATAGAGTGATAAATAGTCTTTTCCATCCTACTAATATCATAAACGTGAAAGTTTGTGAGTAGGGGAGCGAGGGGCTTGTTGTTACAGGGGTAAGTAGTAACAGGCTCTTTTCACCAGGATCTTCAACACTATTAACGTATATCTTTGACTCGATTTAACCCATAAACCGCACCACATCATATTGCCATAGCCAGTGTTCCGCCGGTAGGCGCAGTGAGCAAATGTGAGCATTCCCTTCATTTCTGCCAGGTGATATAAAATTGTACCGTCGTAAAATTTTGGTTTGTGTTTTTAATATTGCCTATTTTCAGTTTTTCTACATCTTATTTCCATTCAAATTTATCTATCTCTGATATTGTGTAACAGTTTTTATGATTGCTAAATTGTTTAATTAGTTATCTTGATAAATGTTAAAAATCATACCATGGGGTTAGTTGTAATAAAATCCCGGGGCTTGTTGTAACATGTTACAACATGCAATGTCTGGTATGTGGTGAAGCTTACACAGATACAAACAAAAAAGATTGGATAGAGTGTATTAGAAATAAATAATTTAATTACTTACTGTGATTTAAAAGTGCTATTATTTATATTATTATAAGATAAGATTATAAGTAGTGTTTAACTAAATAAAACTCTTTATTACTTAATTTTTAAGTGTTGATTACGAAAAAGTGTATTTGAGTTGATTTTTGATAAGAATTACATAATACTTACTTTGGAAAGATGTCAATTTTGTTAAAAATAAATAAAGAATAAATGATTAGAGGTATTAATGTCGTTTTTTATGGTCGTTACTACTTGCCCCGGTAGACGTTACAACTTGCCCCAAGCACGAGGTAAGTTGTAACACCGCACTTCTTTTAGAAAATAATTGATTGTTAAATAATGACCGATAGTTATGATATTATTTTTACTTGATTTAGTAGAGGAAGAGTTACAGTATCCATTAATCTTTATTTAATAGAAATTGAATCAATAGATCTCAAGATATACTAGTTTTACTGAAAACTGTTACAACAAGCCCCTCGCTCCCCTATGTATGGATGTTTGTTACTATTTCACGTATAAACTACTAGACGGACTTTGATGAAATTTTACGGGAATATAAGTTGTACATCAGAATAACACATAGGGTACTTTTTACCGCGGAAAAACTTTTCATTCCCACGGGAAACCGACTTCCACGCGAACGGAGTTGCGGCCGGCCACTAGTAAATGATAGTGAACAGTATTTTTCTTCGCTTGACATTTCAACAGTATTTGTTATTATGTTAATAAGCCTTATGTATCCGTAAAATAGAAGAAAAAGAAGGTTACGGTAAATACAGCAATTTTAAAAGTCATTTACAATCTAAAGAAACAAATAGAGCCAGAGTTACATACAAGACATATGTTGTAGCGTCAAGCATCTATCTATACAATAACAATTAGGCATCTAAAGTTTGAGGGGGTATTTCATTTAAATCTGTGTTGATTGCTGTCTGGCAGTTTATCACCTGATTTCTTGTTCTACTGTAGAAAAAATGAATAGAGCTTAGAGTGCCACTAGTTGAAAGCAAGCTATCAACATTTCTTTATACATAGGTATGGAAAAGCTGGTATCTGACAAAACCACGATGATCTAAACAATATTGTTGCGTAATCGTTCGTTTTACTTGCAGGGGCATAAGCCGTAAAAGTGTTTTTTTTTAAACTGTTATGAAGGTCTTTCAGGCACAATTCTGCCTTTATTCTTTGATATCTATATTTTTTTCTCCACAAGGTCTATGTAATGGCGCCAGTGGCGAAACAACACCAACCCACGGCCATGCCTGAACTCTCTTGACTCCTCTATCAAGGTTGATTTGGTCAATTGTTGAAATCTTAAATAACTCATTAAGGATTTCCTAAATATTATATTAACATTTCAATTTAGCCAACGATATTTAATACCATTACGGATTTTAGGTATGATACAGTCACGTGACGTCAGACGGTAACACTGGCTGCCAACATTGACTTTTTAGTCGTAGCGTATCTAATTAAAGTGTCAATAATTGTAGCTGAAGAAAAAAAATGGTTCACGAAACGTTATCTTCTTTCCCTCCAAAAAAGTAATAAAACAAGTCATCTAAAATAAAACCTAGACATATTATGTTTTATCCCTCTTAATCTTATGCCAGCTTTCATAACTGACAAAGACAAAAAAAATTGACGTTCATGAATGAAGCCATCCTACTAATATTATAAACATACTTACAAATGTATGGATGGATGTTTGTTACTCTTTCACGTAAAAACTACTGGGCGGATTTGGATGAAACTTTACAGTAATATAGGTTATACATCAGAATAACACATAGGGTACTTTTTACCGCGGGAAAACTTCTCATTCCCACGGGAAACCGACTTCCACGCGAACGGAGTCGCGGGCGGCCACTAGTTTAATTATAAGTTACACCTTATTTAGATTACGTCAGTTTTTATAGATTTTTCATGGAATGCCAGCCTTGCAAAAAATGTATCGTTGAAAATATATATCTGCATACAAAAGAAACATAAGTAACACTATTCAATAGTAAAGTACTTGGCTTTTTCTGATTAAATCAATAAATTTAATATTACCGTACGATAACACACACATGTGAGTCTTAAAACATTGCTACCTACTCAGCAGCAGTAAAACTTTTCAATTTATTCTTTAGTTAGCTACTGGAGTACGTAGATAAACAACACTTTAGAACCTATGTAAGTGGATTTTGATATGTTACTTAGAGTATAATACTTGTCGACAAATTAATTAGAGCATTATTCTTGAAAATAATACCGGCTGTGCTAATAGTGTTTAATTGTACTAAGCATATGGCGATGTCCAAATAAACCGTTATAACTGAACAGTTTCATTAACTTAAGCGATATCTCTTAGGATCTAGATAAATTTAGGGCTTATTTTAATGCTATGCTAAATATTTGCTCATGCTATAGCTTGGACATCTTAGCATATGATCTCTATTTGGAAGAAGTGGTAACCTGTTAAAAACTCGAATTTCATTTACCCGAATCTTAAAACCCCGAAAACGTTTGGTAGAACTTTTAAAAGACAGATTTACTGAATGTAATTTTTTTTAAATTCCTTTTTTTATTTCCCAGATGAATCAATTTCCAAGTGAACTAAAACCAAATTTTCAATAAATATTTTTTGTGACCCATATTCTCATATTCCAGATAATAGCTATGCCAGATTCTCAGAATACTTTTTTTTGTTTCCCTTCGTACCATTTTCCAAATAAACGAATACCAAATTTTCATAATATTTATATTTAGTTCCCATACAATCATAATCCTGATAAACTATTGCCAGATTTTCATAATCTTTATATTTGGTGGGATTGTGTGGGAACAATCGTATTTCAGCTTAACTATTGCAATGGGAGCCGCTCCTTTTGCATAACGTCGATTGTCCAAAAAACCCTAGTCATACATAAATTGTCAAAATCATCAAAAAGCATAACACTCATGTCGCAAAATTTATCTTTTGCATAACTTTTAAATGGCAAAACAGTCTATAGGCATATTTCTTTAGCATAATTTATAAAATTCCTAATTTCAATTGGCATAACATCCTCATCATTAGTCCTAAAATGCTTTATCTTGATTTGGTTTGTCATAACTACTTATAGGAAAAGCTAATTTTATTTGGCATGTTTTTGGTCGACCAAATTACTAAAATAATTACGCCAAAACCGAAGTTCTTTTCTAAAAGTAGAGAGCCATTTAAAATAATACTAGGATTTAATTGTTCTAGATATCGTTTATTTGAATTTAAAGAATCTTGATTTTAAAAATCTAGATATTGTTTGTCTGGATATCAATTAACTGGATTTCAAAAACTTGTGTTTTAAAAATCTGGCTTTTGTGCATATGGATATCGGTTATCTAGATTTCGCGCATTTAGATTTCGTGTGTCTGGAATCCATTCGTCTAGATTTTAAAACGTCGTGCAAATGAATAAATGGGCAAATGAAATTCGGAGTTGCGATTATATGGCAAACAAAACTTCGCAATTCTAAAAAACGGGATTATGAAAAAATGTCCAAACGTTTTCTGGATTATGAAATTCGGAATATTAAAATTCGGGAGTAAGATAGGTAACCGGAAGAAGTATTTGACTTCAAATACCCCAAATAATTATTTAACGTTTGTCCAGTTGTATATATAGATGTATCAAAAACTAAACTGGTAAAATTTCTTATCAGAAAATACATATATTGTGGTCATATTAATACTACAAATGTAAAATTTTATCCTTAACTCTATGACTCAATTTCATAAAATTATTCATTGCTAGATAAGGCATATCATAGAATATTATATTTCCTATTATTTTAGATATTACTATGATTTTTCCCTTACAGAATGGCGCCGGCGCAGCCCGACCAGGTGTTTCCTGAAACATTGACTTCGCAATACAAGACGAGATTCGAACCCGAGGACTTGAAATCAGAAAACTCCAACAGTGACAATAATAATACAGTGAAAAGTGATTGTGAAAAAGTCAGTGATTTTGATTTACAAGAGTACGAACGATTACACTTTAAATCGGAAATCCGATGGCCAGATCTGATCGCACAGATATTTTTGCACACAGTTTCTGCATACGGACTGTTTCTGTGTGTCAGTAACTCCGTCAAGTTTTACACGACGCTGTTTGGTAAGTTTCTTTTAATATTTTCTTTTTATAAGTATTTTCTTGTACACATATCATATCTTTAAGTAAGTACTAAGGTACGTGTTGAGCTGAGTTATTATTATACTACTCTATATTTAATTATTAACTAGATACATGATATCTTAATGTCAGTTTTAGCATATTTAATAATGGTATCTTCTTGTTTTTAACCTTCTTATATTTACTTAGCTTACAGTGATATAACCACTTAAATTTGACAAGGTTACATTTATATTCACGCGAATAATTATTTTAGCGTACCTACCTATAATACATAGTCCGCCATATTTGTTGCAGCTGAGCCTCGTCTTCATATAGTTCAATTGCTCAAATTGGCAGCAATAATATTCGATTCTTTGTCGTTTACGATTCATAAAAATAGGCGATACCGTTTGCTTCAATAAATTAGATCTCCAGATGTCGCTCAGGAATGTTTTGCTCGGTCAAAAATGTGTAAACTCTCCAACATAGTTTATTATACAAAAGAACAATAATGTAAATTATAATATTCGTAAATATTTAATTTAAATTAACTTCTATTGGGTTTTTTTAAACTACAAAATGCAACGATGGGTTGACTTAGAAATCTACTTTTGAGGTACTGCAAATAGTTGAATGAGGCGTGAAGTTTACTCAAGTGTTTATTTACAAAAGATAAGATATCCATTATTTTCTTAATATATGTGTCAACGATAACCAAAATACATGATAGAGCAGACTATATGACTCATGTTGATACGAACCTTTAGGCGGATTTCACCAAACCAAATAACCTACCTACCTATTTGATTTGGCATACAAGTAGAAATCAATCAAGACATGATCTATACTATAGATATATTATAGTTTTATTTAAATTTCCAAAATCACTTAGTTACAGCTAATGAATATTAATCCCTACTATACAAAAAAATGCATGATTACGTCGACTATAGGTTATTTACACCAGCTGTGTCGTCAATCATGGATGAGAAGCAGTTCATGTTTATTATGTTTTAATTTTTTATTGAAATAAATAAAACAAAATATATCCAGATCCTCGTATTGAAGAATAAATGTTTATACACATTAAATATTGAAAATTTCACATTACTTACTTATTATATTACTTAACATTTTTTCCCAGAATTCGACAACAAACCTTTTTTACCTCTAATAAAATAAACTAAGGTTACGGTCAAAATATTTAAATACAGATCTTTTAGGTTTATCTTTAATATAAAATGTTTGTAATATTACTTAAACCGATCTGAAATTGATAAAATAATATCTGCCAATTCCCGCAAGTCGAAGTAACCAGTAACCTACACGAAACATTAATAAGGTAGTAGTGCGAATTAGAAACTTGTGATTTTACGCAAGGTTTCTATAATTTTCAATCACTAATTAAATAAACAATATTCTTTTGTTTTATTTTATTTTCCGCTATAGCTTTACTACGAAGTAACGTTATGTTTTAAAAGTCTGTTACGAATCTTAAAAGTTTCGATTGTTAAAAGTTCTTTGCTTGCTCCACTGGTTTGATACTCGTAGATACCTTTATCTAATAAACTACTGACGGCCAATCTCCATAATCTACTAACCTTTGACGCTTTGTTTAATTTGTTCCAATTTGCATCTTGATAAACTATAATTATTTAATACTAGATAGCTAGCTGTTGCTATGAAAATGACAGAAACACGTCACAAAAACAAAACTAGGTAGCAATTTTTAGATAACGAGGTTTTAAGTAGGAATATTAAGACCGTTAATATAACATAAAAACATAATTTAATATAAAAACAGTTGGTATGAGTAAGCTTCCAAAATATAACAATATATTAAAATGTGACTATGACCAACCCAAAACTGAAAATGCGTAAGACTCACTATTTGTGCTCGCACATAATAAGATATACAAAATTTTGTAGTTTTAACGATTTGTAGTTTATTGCCGGTATTTATAAAATGGGTAAGTGTCATTAATTGAGATCTTACTATGTGAAGAGGCATATATTTTTATAAAGATATATTTTTTTCGATTCGTTTCAGTTCGTAGTCAAACGTTGCAAAAAATGTATAGCGATATTGAGTAGTTAAGTACTTGTGAATTAATAATACAGAAGGCACCTACTACGTTTAACTGTTGGAAGTAAGATATTGAATGTCTGTTTATATGTTCTTTTGTATACACTTAAGTTCCTGTTTAAAGTTATTGTTTCATTATATTGAAGGTATTTAAACATAGAACCTCTAGGTTATTAGTGACTAATAAACTTTTAGTAAAAATTTACAAATTTTGCATTAGTCCCGATTCTAACACTCGATAATATTTTAAATTTAGTTTTAGAGAGTGTTTTCGAAATCAGGGCCATTATCTTATTAATCCTTTAGTACTTTCCTTTGTCACAGGAGATTCGTTATAATTCTTGCAGAGTGTTCAAATATCAAAGAGAAACCACGAATTATTAACGTGCAAAAAGCAACCGACATATGTGTTTTTGAATGATTGGAATTTTTAAATGATTAAGTATTTTTCGTTTAAAAAATAAAAATATATTGCATTCTATTCCAGCGTTAATATCAGTCCACCTATCCGGGTATGGCATCACCGCGGGCGTGCACAGGCTGTGGTCGCACCGCTCGTACCGCGCAAAGTTGCCGCTCCGAATACTGCTGGCATTCTTATTCACTATCACGGGACAGGTAAATTATTTAATTATATGTATATTTTTTGAAGAGTTTTTAAATTCACT
Organism: Emmelina monodactyla; assembly: GCA_916618145.1. Lineage (NCBI taxonomy): Eukaryota > Metazoa > Arthropoda > Insecta > Lepidoptera > Pterophoridae > Emmelina > Emmelina monodactyla. The sequence continues at coordinate 5,602,204 of OU745300.1, forward strand.
TATAACTGTGGAGATACCTATAACATCTAATAATGCGACTTGTTTGCATATTGTTGGAAAGCCCTGCTGTTCCGGTGTTGTAAATATGTGTAGGTTCTTATATCTTTTGTAGATATCTAAAACCGTTAGCGATGGTCATCATCCTCGTCACAGTCACAAGCCTTTGCAGGTTATATGCCTCTTTGTCTCTTGTCCAAATATTGGAAACACGTGAGTAATCACCCAATTAAAAAGATAAATTGCAGTACGAATGTAGACATTGTTTCTTAATTGAATTATCGATTACGAATATTTTTTGTAAGTGAGTCAATAAAATTATATATAGGTAGTTATTTATCAAGTAGTGCTAAATATGGTTATCAATTAATGCTAAGCAGGTGTGAGTTTAAAATATTCGGAGAACTGAATCTAATCAACCAATAGATATAACTTTATCAAAGGATGCAATGAAAACAAACAAAGTTAGTCATGAATATTAAGAGGTGCTTATGTGTGTGACGAATAGAACCCAATATTATTTCGCTAAAACCATACACGCTTACAAACCTCATAAAATTATGCACCAGTGTTATCTTATAATTGTGTTGTATAAACACACAATAACAGAATTCTAATCAGAACAGAGTGGTTTCATAAAAACACACCTTTGTTTTATCGAGGAGAATGTAAATACAGTGAAGTACCTACTACATACTATCGCTGGGTATGTCTATATACTCGTAAATCTATCTTCCATTTCATAGTGTTACATACTTATTATCAGATGCATTGTTTCTGTTTATAAGTTATATGCTTTGCATAAAGCTAGGTACTTATAAGTACTTCATACAGATAAGGTGCAATGTCAATCAATACAAACAACCATAGTAGGTATGTAGAGATAATGATTCTTTACAAAAATGCCTGTAAATATACGATCTACCGAGTCAAACAGCATTTTTTAAGGTTTTTGTTGTAATTAAACTAGGTATTAATTTATTTATTAAACGTCTTTACTAAACATCGTAGTAGAATCACATTTCTTGCAGTGTCTGATGTATTTAAATAGCAAATGTCTCAATTCACAAATTCGCTAAGCAACCTGTTGTACTGTACGTCTTCTTTATCTTTTTGGAAAGCATTTTATAAGATAAAAAAATGAATAAATTTGAAAGAAATGTAATTGATAAATGGTTAGTTTGGTTACCCAATAATCAGGTTTTTAAGCCGCCCGGCGCATGGCTTGGCTTAAGTTCAAAACGCTTTCTAATGGAAAAGTACGCGGCTGCAAATCAACGGCTCAACGTGCCTTCCGAAGCACGAACAGATGGTTAATGATTCGTTATCGTATCGTATGAAAATTCACACTACTTAGAGCTATTACAGTCAGTGACTTATCGGAATTTTTACGTCTATTACGACTGATGTTTTGACGAATACAGCAACAAAGCATTTATTAACTACCTATCCGTGTAATTATTGCTGAACGTTCCTTCTGTTGAATAACATTACCTACCTACAATTTTAAGGATAAGAGTTTTTTTATTAATCATAGGCAATTGATGCTTGAAGTGACACGCTCTAGACGCATGTTTTTTACATTGTAACACATGCTCATATTGATTTAATATCTTCGCCTACTTGCACCATTAACCTTTATATTCATAAAGAATAGATTTTCATACGTCTGAAGGTCGCGCTGACCATTAGTAAGAGCTAGTAGTACTTACTAGCTACTCTGTATATTGATGTTTATTAAGTGTCAGTCAACTACCTACGATTAATGTAGTTGCTTGTTAGCACACTCGGAAAATATAATGTTCATAATAATATTTGTGGTAACGGTAAAATAACATGTCGAAGTCGTCACTTCTAATGATATGTGTATTATAATTTGTCCCGTGAGTGGGAATTTATGTTAGAAATTTTGTAATTAATAAAAATAAATCTTTCCTTAGACATAAACCAACAAAGACATAAGTTACCTAAATAATTTCGAAATGTGCCGTATGGCATTGTTTGTAGGTACTTAGGTATCATGCAATATCCTCATAAACTAATAATAATTATGGTAGTATGTTATTAGGTATATTTATTAAATAAAAAAGTAGTTTGTTTCCTTGCTCATATTTTGCGGAGCAGGCAAAGACTGAGTTTTTTTGTCAAACATGTTTTAATTACTCCACACAGAATAATTAATTTTTACTAGTAAATTTAATTACTCATCTTCCTATTCCCTTACTTCCAGCGTGACATCTACACGTGGGCTCTGGACCACCGGGTGCACCACAAGTACGCGGAGACCATAGCGGACCCGCACGACATTCGGCGCGGCTTCTGGTTCGCCCACGTCGGCTGGATCGTGCTGACCCCTCATCCAGCAGTGGAGAACAGGAGAGTGGCGCTGAGGAAGGTCTCCACCGATCTGATGGCGGACCCAGTAGTCAAGTACCAAAAAATGTAAGTTGACTATCTTTTAGAAGGTCGTATATAGTTTTAGTAGGTATGTAAGATAGCAGTTTTAGATACAAAGACTGATCATTATCTTATTGACTTTAAAGAATTTTAAAAACATTCCTAGATAGATCAGATAGTTGGAAAATCACCCAGAGGAATAATTATGTTTGACACATAACTATAAAACACACACTTTCTTTTAGAATGTAGTAATTACTGTAAACTACTTCGCCTGGAAATATGTGATGGCAATTTCTTTTATAATCGTACATTTTTTACAAAAGATGTAGGGGATTGAAAAACTTACTTTTAATGTAAATATTGCTTTTGCTTATTGGTTAACATCAAACGCGTAAACATTTTGGAACGTACCTATTATGAGTACAATGCGGAAAACTACCAAACTTTGTTTAATCAATATTTTCTGTTCAATCATCTGTTTGTATTAATTTCAGATTCTACATTCCACTGTTTGCTTTACTGAACATCGCCGGTCCAATGTTCGTGCCCTGCTACTTCTGGAACGAAACCTTACTTAATAGTTTTTGTGTTAGTTTCGTCACAAGATTTACAATAACGCTTAACATAGCATACTGCGTGAACAGTTTTGCTCACTTGTGGGGCAACAAACCGTATGATAGGTAAGTTACGTCTATTTGTTTAAGCTTAAAAATAGTTAAATTTTCTCCTTTTTTAGTGTTCCGTATCCAAAGAGTAAAACGGGACCCTATTACTAAACCACCGCTGCCTGTCTGTCTCCAGGCTGTATCTCATAAACCGTAATAGCTAAAGAGCTGAAATTTTCACAAATGATGTGTTTCCGTTGCCGCTATAACAACAAATACTAAAAATAAAAAATAAATTAAGGGTGTACAATAAACGTGTTTTTTTTCGTATTTTTTTGCTCAATATTAAAAACGGTAACAGGTAGACGCTTCAAATTTTCACAGAATATTAACTTGTATATGACCTTTCAAAATAAATAATTAAATAACAATAAAGTTAATATTAAAGGGGGGCTCCCATACAACAAACGTAATTTTTAAACAATTTTTACTCGATCTTAATAATCAGGTAGAAAATGATAGTACGGAACCCTTCGTGCGCGAGTCCGACTCGCACTTGGCCGGTTTTTTATAAAACTCTTCTTTTTCATACCTTAATTAATCCTATTAGGTACATAACGTACTTAATCCCTTAGATATATCTTAAACCCATAGAATATGTATACTACAACTCGTGTAACGAATATTTTCATGTATTATAAATTATTTTCCCTTAGGTTTGTTAAGTCGGTAGAGAACGCGGTGGTGAGTTTCGCGGCTCTCGGCGAGGGCTGGCACAACTACCACCACGTGTTCCCCTGGGACTACAGGACCTCCGAGCTGGGCCGGTTCAATGTCTCCACTAACTTCATAGACGCATTCGCCAGAATTGGATGGGCTTACGACCGTGAGTTTGAAGCTCTTTTAATGGGTCCACTTGGAATGCAAAACTAGTGGTTGTGGCTAATACGTACTTATTGTAATTATGGTTTTAAACGAATTGCTGTAGTTCCATTCCTGGGTCGGGCTTATGCTGTAAAAATGCAGCAAAATTATGTAAAGCATAGATAACGGGGTGTAAAAGAACTGCTTCCGAAAACAAAAACTGGGCATTGCTAGGGGGGTACGTTTTGAAAACATTTTTTTTACGTAATTGCGTTTATACCTACTATCAGATTTTGCGATCATTCAATTTCAATTCCTTAATAACTTTTTAAAATCGGGTTTTCTGGGTATACTGTTAGTGAATTTAGTTACTATTGAGGCTTCAGAATACATGGTTTCAGGTTTCGGAAGTGGTCTTTTTACACCCGTTATATTAATTAAAGAAGTTTAGTATTTCAGACACAGTTCAGACATATTGGACCATTTTAGATTTTTGACGACTCATTGTTAATGCCCAAACATATTTATTTAACTGATTAGAAGATACATTTCCAATCAACATTGTTGCCATTTATTTGAAATTTAATTGCCAAGTATAACACGATCCTGTCCATAAACACCAACAGAAAGTAAAAAATTGAAGTCGTGTCTTCTTTGCTTGTCTCTGAATTGAAGAAAATAGTACTCCTATCAAAATATTGTTTTATCTTTTCAGTAAAAGCCGCGACAAGTTCCATGATACTTAGCCGAGCGCAGAAATGTGGCGATGGAAGCCTAACCCTGGGTGAACTTGAAGTACCGCATCCAGACGAAACTGCCTGCCAAGATGTAGACAAGACTAAATAATTTAAAAATAAACTGTAGACGAGCACGAGAGTTTGTAACGCATCTGGTTGGAATGCGATTAACTATGTCAATGTATACATATAAGGGGATGTATCTTACATATTGCAATACAGCTGATGATATAGAGCTGATGTAATAAATGTTTTCACTGAAGCGGAGACGACCGGAGAAGAGCGAGAGGTGCTGTAAGAGGAAGTATCAGCGCTCCTGTCCAAACATAGTTGTTTGCAAGCAAAATTTAAACAGTGTTTATTTTGGTTATAGAGACAGACAGACCCACTTTTCATGCTTCGCAAAAAACTGTTAACAATGAAATCACATTCTTCTTATAACTATGACTTTGTACTTATTAACTCACTAAGGTTTATTCAGTGCGATGAAAACATGTATTAAATAAAGTCATCGCTTGAACATCATGCTTGAACAGTATCTGCTTGATGTTTAATATCGGGGTTAATTAAGTTATTGTATATTCCCATATCTTCAGCATAAATAAGATCAGAAAACAATTGATATATTTTTTCACCTTGCTGTTTTTAAAAGTATTTTTTTTAGTAAATTAATACACCTAGTATTTGTTGATATGTTCTAAAGAATAGAGAGTAAGCCATTGACAATTTGTGATTTGATTGTTATTTTAATAGATAATTTTATAGCTAACTGACCGTTAACTACTGAATTGTGTACCTGAAAAACTAAACGCGAAATATCATTAAAATTTTATTGTTTCGCTGTTTGTATCACAGATATTTTAGCTTTAGTCTTTTAGTTGTACCTTATGAATATGACAACCTAAGGACACAAAAAAAGTAGGAACTACACTACTTTATGTAGGAGTATGTATTTATTGCTACAGTGAATTGAATTTAGTCACTCATTTTGCATAAATAGGTTCTTACCTAAGCTTTTATTTATTTACGTTAATATTGCCTTGTTAATGTTGATGTTTAATTGGGTTTAAATAAATATTACCTATCACTAAAAAAGGTTTTGTTTTCTATTTATTTGTGTGTACCTGTTTACTGTATGACTTAAAAGAAACACCTAATTAAAAAAACATTTTATTGAATTAAATACTCTACCTTACTTAAATTACTTTGGTTTAAGCAAACATTATTAATTCTAAAGGATTCTTCTATAGATTGCTAAAAGACTAGAAACAGATAATAATTGATAAAAATCAGTATTGGCAGTTGTACGCAAGGGGATACATTACTAGGAGGATATTGTTGCATTTGATTTGGAATTATCAATGTTTTCTACGTTTTCATTACTGTATTTTGTATCTTCGGTACTACTTGTAATTTCCTCACTACTGCTGTTGTCAGCGTCGCTACTTCTTCTTATTTGATCTCCTAGTTTATCTACCGGGTAACTTGTGTCAAGATTTGGCTTAGACTGTTCATTGGCAATCCTTACTTGTTGATCTTGTAATCCCTTAAGATAGCTCATCTCCATTTTTTGCTGAAGTTCACCATTCTCAATACCCAAGCCGTCAATTTGAGGTAATTGATTTTGATTTAAATCAATTCCTATATCAGGGATATCTGATTCAGTCGGATGGGAAATAGCATCGGGTTGAGGCGTGGGGCTTGCAAAAGACAGCTCAACACCATGTTGAATTTGATTATTAGGATAAGTTAATCCAATTTTCTGTTGATTTGGTTCGTCTGGGTAGTGTATGCCAAAAGGTCGTTGTAAATTGGGCTGCTGTAGCTGAAGTGGTTGATGTGGGTGCTGCAGTTGGAGGTAGGAGTTTTGAAGTTGCATATTAGGTAGCCGTTGTTGATGTTGAAGTGGAAAGTTAGGTTGTTGAAGTTTCATATTGGGCTGTTGTTGAAGTGGTAATTGAATGTTAGGCTGCTGAAGTTGCAGGTAGGGTACTTTTAGTTGTGGAAAGTTTTCAAATTGATTTTGGTTCGGAATTGTATGAGTCGACGCAGGTTTCTCTTGGAACATTGATGGGTAAGCTATTCTTATTTTGGGTTGTTGTTGAAAGCTTAAATAAGAAGACAAAAGGGAATTTTCTGTCGCAAATTGCAAAGATTGTTCACTTGCTGATGCAACAAGGTTTTGATTAGACCAATCTCCTTGATATTCTTTTGACAGATCATCGTGCAAGGCATTGGGCTCAACAATATCATATTCATGTGAAGAACCACTATAATAATGATTCGGTACTCGTTTTCCGTTGGGTCCGTAGGAGACATCAATTACTGTCACTTTTTGGTCTTGCTTAGGACTTACGGAATGATTTCTTAAATACATATAAACTGCTCCAGCTAAAGCCAAACTATTAACTAATCCTGATGCCATCGTCATCATCTTGAGACCAGGAAGGATTAGCGGGAGAACGAAGTAGACAAGCAGGCCTGGCACGACCATAAAAGGAAGAAGTTGATAAAATTGCTTCCTGAATTTCTTTGTTGCGCGGCTTGTTACAGATGCTTCCCCTGAAATACAAAATCTAACTTGAAATTGCAAATACAACAGATTATATTTTTCTTTTCACGGTTAGTTAAGCTCTAAATGGTAGTTAGCAAACCTGATTTTGTATAAATAAATAAATATGGTTATATAATCCGCAAGCTTGGAAATGTTAGTGAAAGCTTTTTAATCGCACTCCCACAATCAATTAGTTCTGGATGAAGTCTTTTTTAAAATACTCACTTTAATTTCAGACGCAATAAGCGTCGAATTTCAGTTTGTGGCACGAAAAAGTATACCTACTTGAAATTTCAATTACACCAATATATTTTTACTTTCTATTGCATTGGTTAAGCAAAAAAAAACTTTTTGTGGTTTAAATGCCTTTTATATCAAAATACAATTATAATTATAATAAATTATGTTACTTGTAAAGTCCAGTTATAAGTAAGTTATTAAAATTAAATCAGTCGTTTACAAACTTAGTTTCACCTATAAATAATTTAAGTACGGAATAATAAAATTAAACAGGTACGTTTTTGTTAGAGTTACTATCACTTGTAGATTTCTTCTCGGATTCTTTATCATTTAAAGTATTGACTTGACTTCTTCTTATTTTAAATGGATTCTGGCCAATAGGGTAATTAAATAGTTTATTATTTGAAAATTGGAATCCCTGTGGATTAAGAGATTCATATTGCTGCGCCCAATTGGACGATAAACTTTCTAGTGAACCGAGATCATCACCGCCTGGTGAGATGACATCATAATGTGAAGATCCACTGTATACGGGTGGATAAAGTTTTTCGTTGTTATAGCCTTCGTTGACGTATATAATTTTCTTATGTGTTTGGTCATTGAACGCGTTATTCCTCAACATAGTGAATATTGCTCCTGACAATGCCATGTTGTTAAGCATGCCGGCTGCAATAGTCATTAATTTTAAACCGGGCAAGATAAACGGCAAGACTGCGGACATAATAAGACCAGGGATCATCAGAACTGGTATCAGTTCCATGAACTTCTTTTTGTATTTCTTCATACCTCGACTAGTTTCGCTGTCCTCGTAATTTCCTGAAACAACACAAACTTAACTGAGTCTTAATCACAAAGCGAAACAATAAAGTATTTGACAAAAGAAAGTGAAATAGAAGACTGATTAATTGTAATGAGGTCACGAAATTCCTGTCAAAGTGAACATACCGATTTTAAAGAAAGTGCGTTGATGCCATTTTCACTTTAATTTTCTTTCGGATCCGTTACAGTGGAGAGTTTCTTTAATGACTACCGATAATAAACAATTTACTTTGTGAACAAACCGCGACATTAAACGTAATATAAGTTACGCATGTCTCGTTTATAGTCGTGTCGAGTAAGAAACCCAGATGAACATTGTTGATAAGTGATTTACAATTGAACGAACAGTTCTTGAGCGACAAATAAATAGTTTCTGCTTAACGATTTTCTAATGAAAAGTTTTATTTATACTCCTCTGGAACAAGATTTTTTTTGATATTTTGTTAATTTATGAGAAGGCTCTGCCTCAGCTACTTCTGTTGATTAATCTGTTAATAAATGATTTTAATATCTAGTCTAATGGCGACCCGCTAACAGCATTGTAACTTATTATAAGAAAATGCATTAATTAGATACACAAATTATGATACTCAAGATGTTAAAATATGTTTATAAAATATCAAAAAACTTTGTCGTATCAACAAAAGTGTTTAAGAATTATAATACAATAATTATTTTACAAAACAAAAAACCCGACTGCAATAAATAACCACTAAATAAAAGGGGAATAAAAAGCTCTATAATTATTACCTCCCTTCTGAAGCAGTCGGATAAATATAAGACTGCAGTAAAATTCTTATAAATCATTGAATAGCATTAAGTAGCAGTAAAATGTTTCTATAATCTTGTGATAACACAATACAAACATGAAGAATAAATATTTAATATCTTCTTTAGTTTTAATAAATCCCTTTAGTTTTAATAAATTTTATTAATGTTTGTATCTACAAAATAAGTAATTCATATAAATTCCTATTTCACTTAACTAATGCTAATGGTAATGCTCGTGCTTATATGAAATTCGGATTATCGTATTTAAATTTCAGAGTGTGACCTACTTATGTGTTTGTTTACATCCAAGTATTGAATTGTAACGATAAATATTGATGCGCATTTGATATTCAAGAAAAAAATCAGCAATGGAGTAAAAGGTTTTTCCTGTCTTAACTGATTATTAAATTAGTTGGAAACTTACTGCGGTAAATGTCTACATTGAGCTTTCCAAGTTTATTCGATTTTAAACGAAACTCGTATCCAGGTAGCGTCAGCTGCAGTGGGCGGTACTGGAGTAGCTTCTGAGTCCTGGCACTCAGTTGCGAATACAAGGTGTCATCTGTCACATTCTTGTACCGCTCCCATGGAAACTGTTCCACGTCGGCGGTCAAGTTGAACTGGATGTCGCTGTGTCTGGAGAAAGCTTCGACGGCTTTTTCCGCCCGCCACGCGCCCAAAGCGCTCGCGCATTTTCCCGGGCCGAGGTTGTACGCGCAGTGGACTAGTTTGGCGGTCGGGCTGTGTCGGTTGATGTCTAGAGCTGTTAACAACCGCTGTATGTCTGTTGGGGCTTGTTCGTGCGCGCGGCACGACCAGACCGCGATCGCAACCACGACGGCGACCACGCGCATCGCTGCAGTAGGACTGAAGCCTGCGCCGCCGCAACCACTCGCGCGACCAATGGAAGGGACCTCGGATGTAGTGAAACGAAAGCGAAATGCCTCATACCTGCTACATTTTTTATCGTAATTCCAACGTTTTTGCTATGATAGACATATTTACTGTTCCCACGCAATAACAATAACAACATACAACTTAACAGCTATCTAAATGTTGGTATTGTTGTAGCAAAACACCGTTCTTATTGTAGCGATCGCATTGTGATAATGCTAATGAAGTTAAGGTCAACAAAGTTTAATCACTTTATTGAGTCTTATGAGAAAATATAATTGTATTTCACACCGAATGAAAAAAAATGAAATTAGATTCACTTTTCAATAACATTTTATTTATTTTACATTCTAGCCTTTTAGGTACTCGTACCTGATCGTATCGTTAAAATCAAGGCAACGTAAGTAGGTATGCAATCTTAAATAGGGTAGTGGATTTCAATAGGGTAGTGGATTTTAAATGAATGCAGGGAATAAATAATTATTGCCTTGTAAAACTAATATAATATCCTTGTAATAGTAATAAACGAAAGTTGTAACTAAAAATGACAACTTTGTATTTTGCAAAAAAATAAAATAAAAGGAATAATGAATTTTATTCAAAGCAAATTAAGGTTTTACGATTCATACCTCGTATATGCCAGGGCTTGACGCAGATTCATACTTAAGATCAAGGTGGCTCGTGTACAAATATCGTAAAATTTGGCATCTTTGGAATTTACGTTGTCATTTTCTTAAAGTTTTTCGTACAGTTCACACTATCAATATACTCGTATATTTTCTAGTCATCTAAGTATTCAATGTCCTCGGCGCGGCAGTCCGTAGATTTACACTTTTTCGTGAAGATAATGCCTACCTGCAGATGCTATACAGCATACATTTAGTATCAGACGAATCCACGCATACAACAAGGGCGGTGACCTCAGGTAAATATGTTGTACCAAGAACAACTAATTACTTTGGAGACAGAACCCTTAAAAAACGTCTCCCATATCTGTACAACACTTTACCGGAGGACATTAGAAGTGAAAGAAATTTTAGAATATTTAAAAATAAGTTAAAGAAATTTTATATAAGCCAACTATAAATATAAGAAATAGAAAATTGTAAGAAAAACTGATCCCGCAGACAAACTGCCTGTGCAGTTTTGTGGGACTCTGTATTAGTTCATAAGTTTATTGTTTAAAAGCTAATAAAGTTAAATAAAATAAAAAATAAAAAAATCCATCAAGGACTCATATAAAGTCTATGAAAGATTTGCCATGCTGCCGCTTCAATACTATTTAAGACACAAAGTAGGTTAGTAAAAACGATGTTTTATAAAAATGGTGAGGAAGAATAAGGAAAACTACTGGATTACTATCCATCACGTTGGGTACAAACCCGCACGTAATCAGTGTCGTGGATGACGTGTCAATCTATCTTTAGCAGATTTATTCATTTCTTCTTTATCCGTAGCACTTTTATTCATTGCCTGCATTAGGTATTTCAGCGTGGCAACATTCGTGATAAAAAATACATGCATAGTTATTTATCGTTTGTTTTTAAGGTAGTTTCGAAATTGATATTAATCTATTTTGTGTAAACGATAATTAATATTTGAAATTTTTTGTAATGCACGAAGGTTGGCGACATATTTGCACGATTTAGGTATTTCAAACCATATTTCAAATGGAATCTTTCCCGCTTATTAATACATGCAACTTAGACCAATGTTAGGTAAGCCATGTTTTGTCCGTCCTATGTTTCCTATACCTAAACCTTCGTAACTGACAGAGATAGAACCTGGAATATTAGTACAGGCTTAATCGTTTATTAATAAGTATTTGTATAGGTTTTTACTTTGGATTTTACCAAAGATATAGCTTTTATGATCGAAAGACGCATAAGAATAGGCCACGTCTTAATAACAACCCAAAGTCTTTGGGCCAAGGGACAGAAAACATTACCCTTCAGAGTGAAACACCAAACAACTAATTTGACAACACGCCTGTCAAGTTACTAGCCAAGATTAAAGACAAACCCTCCTCTATTTTATGCGAGTCCTATTTCGAGTAGTGAATAAATTATGACGGCAACCCATACCTATGGTTATATTAAAGTTCAACTTTCGTTCGATAATCTTTTACTGACTTCCGCAGCTTATGCAATATTCGATGAATAAAATCAAATTATTAATTCCACTTAAAATATTCAATAAATCAGTTTTAACAGCAGAATACATATTCGTATAATATGCCGGAAGAATTTGTTAACACTTCCAAATTATACTTTAACGTAATAATAGGAAGTGTTTTGTTGATAAAGCTAACCGAAACACGGGGAAATGGTTTATGTAAGGAGAATACCTATACCTGCTGACTCAACTCGACAGTGAGCACATGGACAGCCCTACTAATTATGCTCAACATCCTTTAATTATTTTCTTTTAAACTTTCATACCAAAATAGAAAATTTGGAACTATAGTTGTCTTTTTTGCCGTCAGGTTCCTTTAGTTAATTACTGTACAAAATAAGTGTGATTTCTAAATCCACACACTTTGCAAAAACTAACAACTAATTAAATAATAATTTCTATAAATATTTATTTTAATTTCTTAACGACTTGTCTTAGTTTGTTGGTTTTCAGCAAATTAACATTTGGGACATCCGAAAGTCTTTAGGAAGTTGTTACTTTTTCCTATGCGTAGATATTGGAGGAAGTGGCCTGCATTGCCGAATACGGTAGCGTATTAGCATAGCCACTGTCACGGACGGCGACCGGCGCACACGCACGGTTTCTCTACGTGACGCGACTGCGCATGCGGCCCGAGCTGGTTCTACATTAGGCATCAAAACAATGTCACGAGCAACCATATCGTTTAATTTATATAGTTAGTTACCTAGAAGCAATTTTAAATTTAATAACATTTGCTTTTGGTGCAACATTTCGTTGAATTTTAAACATCTTTTTAAATTTGATAAAAAGTTATTGTTAGAAAAAGTTGACTTCAAATCTATAGTTGCACATAGTAATTAAGATAAGGTTATGATAGATCAGAGTATAGATCTATACCTACTATAGGATACATTAGTTACAATAATGATGAATGTCTATATGAGCATGTACGAGTAGGTATATGTCCGTAAGCCCACGCGGTCTTCATAGAAGAAGGTGAGTGTGTGGGTGGGATCAAACCTGACATTCCAGATTGGTATTATATACAATTACTAGCTTTCTGCCCTGTGGTTTCACTTGCAATAAAACAATTTTCCCGTGGGATTGTCAGGTTTTCTAATGCAATAAATTATACCCGTTACATTATATACATCTAGATTTAAGTCCAAGTTTAACCGTTTTTGCAGGATTCAGTAATAAAAAATTAAACGTACAAACTTTTGCATTTATAATATTACTAGCATTACACATGTCTTGTAACGCTTTTTCCCACTAGGTTCCTACCACGTCTAAAATATAAGATTGCGATAGGACCCGCCCTTTTGTAGCCCTATACCTACTTAAAATAATTGTTGTGTGGGAATTTGTAATATATAATAAATATTGAAAAGCATTAAGTTAAAATAAACATTTTCCAGTATGAACACGTTCTATTATTTACATTCGCTGAAGTATGCGACAATCACGCTTCATATATTTTTCCGGAAAAAATGTAGAGTTACTCGGCAACTACAAGGAAACCGACATAAAAAGTAATTTCTAATTAATTAAGCATACATGATCAACAAGAAATTCCACAACAAGATTATTACTTTTCTTGTTTTGATTAAGATGTTGCTCGAGGGATGCCCATTCGAAATGCTTGGAGGATGAGAAGATTTAAATTATTTTCGGGCATTGTATGTCCAAAAGTATTTAATAACATGAACGTTACGATTACATTATTAGTCATTGAGTAATGCTTATAAAAAAAAATTATAGAAAATTCTTGATGCGTTTTGAAATGACGTAATTCTTTAATATATATATATATTTTTTTTCTAAACAATTTCAGTTTTAAAGATCTATTACATGTTTTGATAATTGAGTATAATTAACATCACGGTAATGTGTGGATTTAAAAGGCTAATTCAGAGATGGCAATGGTACGGAATCAAATGGCAAAACTTTTAAAATTACCATTACCTATCCATGTTTCCGTAACCAACATAATGTCCGCCATCTAAGAAAACATTAAACTAATTTAGATTCGCGTTTGTACTCACGACTTCAATTATATTATACAGTAGGCCTTAAATTGTTTTCGTAAACGTATTTTAATCTTATTAATTAGGTAGGTATTATTACACTTTCTCGCTGAAACTAATGAATAATGAATTACTGTAAATATATTTTTAGCGATTCCTTAATTGGGTACGCAGAATAAGTTTAAAAATTGTCTGAAGAGTAATTAAAAAAAGTAGTTTTAATACGAAATATACCTACATGTGTTGACTGAGGTACTTCATAGATAAATTTGTTTAGCGCTACAGGGTTGTGACGTAAAACGATGTTAGCATTCATACAACCAGGTAGTTAGGTATCGTATATCTGTTGAGTTGTTAGGAGATCTAGCTCTCACTTTTAGTACCTTTATAGTAAAAGCTGGCTAGAGACTATATTAACAGTGAGGCAAAAGCATTCACTTTCACCTACGTCGATAAGGATCTAAGGATGTGTCTGCAGGGAGGTTCAGTCAAGTAATGATTGACATTTAGTCCATAAGAGGCCCTAAGAATTGAGGGCGACATTACAGCCACTCGGTCACGCACTTCAGACTTTCAAATCATGTCCGTTTGTCCTCGCCGATCATTGTCTTCCACAGGACACTTTATATCCTGCCAAACACACTATAACAAATCATTCATACTCGAGCACTCGATCGAAAATCATCGAATCATTAATTTTAATTATCGATGATAAAGCTGTAGCTATGTGTAACAAATTGACCTTGCTGTCGCTGGTTTACGTGCTGGTGTTTGTGTCCGTGGTGCAATGTGATAGTTCAAATGACTCTCCTATGGATTATGTTGGAAAAGGTTAGTAGTGGAATCCTGAAAGGTAACCCCCACTGTTGCTTTCTCATAACAGTGGCTGAACAGCTATAGTTATACCAACAATAAGTGTAAAAGCTTGTTAATAGCTATAGTCTAATAATCACACTAGTTAACAGCAGTATGTCTAGCCTCAGCATCAAAGTATTACTTCAGAAACTTTAATTATCGGTTTTAACTCTACACTTTATTTTATTATTGTTATTATTGTCTAATTATGTACCCTATGAAATATCTAACGCAATTGTTAAATGAAAGAAAAGTTTAATAATTTTATAATAAATAATACACAAAATTTCCTTTTTACGTAAAAAGTTTTCATAACTTAATATAAGTTGAATAAAGCTTTACATTCGCTACATAGAGCTAAATTAATTGTTGGTATTTCTATTAACTATGACGTGACACGTATTTCAGAGTCAAGTGTCGGCCGTACATTTGGTCACAACGCCCTCAAGAGGCTCTCCTTCATCTTCCTCCCCGTGATGTTCACGCTGGGGGTGATCTCCACGCTGCTGATGGCCCTCGCCGTCATCTCGGTGAAGAACCTCGCTATTGGAGTCATACTGCTCATCGTTTCCGTGAGCCAGGTAAATGAGAGAACACAAAAGTCAAATAAGTTGTAAAATAAAACCTTTCTGGATACGAAATAAAAAAAAAAATTCCTACCCTTATTAATTGGCGATCTGCGTAAGTTGTTTTAGCTACTTAAATCTAGCCTATTACCTAGTGCATCGTGCCAGATAACCCAAAAAAACGATGCAACATCTATTTCAAAAATATACACCGTCATTGAATTTTTCAGGCAGTGTCTCGGCTCTTCGCGGTGACAGCAGCCCCCTCCCCCCTCGTGCACCTGCACCCCCGCGCCGAGCTGCTGCCCGCCCCCGCAGTGGCCTCGCCGTGGGCAGCCCCTGGACCCCTGCTCTCACCCTGGGCTAGATCCGACAATGACGCCCCAACCATCGAATAAAACCATCGACTATGAGCTGATGCTGTGACAACCGAAAAACCATTACGAGTGACCATATCACGAAAAACCGTTACGAGTGACCATATCACGAAAAACTTCCCAGCTACTTTCAATAGGCAAAAAATAAGTTTAATACAGTGAACTACCTCAAGATCACAAAACATGTACCACACAAGTTTGCATTTAACATAGTTATGTACTTAATTATATTATTTATTGATTTAAGTTAAGACTTGAATAAGAACCTCGTCTGTTTCTCGCAAAAGAGATTGTGAAAAATAGACGACGAGATTTATTTGAAATTAAATGTTTTTATTTACTACAGTTTATTATTGTATTACCATATCTAATGGTTTTAAAATTACTAAACCATATGACGAAATCTTTAATGTTTGTGAGGTAGTATATAACTGACCACCCGAAAAACCTAAATGACATGTTAATACTGAACATACTAATCACAAACTTTGCTACCTTAAATCATACTTTAAGTAAAATTGCTTCGATAATGAACATAGTCAGATTAGCATAGTTAGGTACAAGCATGAATAAAATCAGGTCATGAATTAAAATAAGTAGATACATTTTTTCAATAACTTTTTATTTCTCTTAAACAATTTTTCGAAATATTGTAATGTACTTACAAGCTGAACATGAAAATTATTTTGAAATCGTGACGTCAAGCTGTGTGTATATATTTTCTTTGATGGGATTTATGATACCTATTGTTTCGTTGGGTTTTGGCTGTTTACTGTGAAGCAATGTCATGTGATACACCAGCTCATCTTAATGATCACAACAATAATTATTCTACTTTGTGGATGAACGTTTAAATAGGCTATTATATAATAAAAATACAACATAATAAAAGTATATGTTTGAAATATATCTACAATTGTTTCTGGCTACGAAACTTATATTAATAATTTGTTCCGTTATTACTTTTAACTTTTTTAAGAAGGAATCTATTTGTAAACGGTAATGCCACTTTGAACGCGGAATAGTATTGTTTTAGGGGTAGGTACCCTTTAGGAGGACGTCTTTTCGAAACTGTAGAAATGAGAAATAGCTTGATCTTTCTCAATTGAAATGAGGAAATAACGGTTACTTTAGCCCTTGACGCCATACGGCACAACGTGTAACTAGCGGGGCTTAGTGATGTCATTTATGTTGAAATGGGTCAGAAGTTTTGGGCACAAAATAATGAGAATTGTTCCCGAAATTATCTTTATCTTCAATCCATTTCTATCAAATAATTAATAACGTGTCATGTTGTGATGTTCGTAATTTTTTATAGTGCAACTTTATCTTTTAAGAGTCTTTATGTATTGGTTTAAATCTTTAAAGAAAGATTGAAGCTACAAAATAGAAAATATCATTGCATATTAATTAATTAGGTAGCCACATTGAAGGTCTTAACAAAAGCCATAATCATCAATTTTTTTGATACCTTATCTAGTGTGGGCGGTAGGCTCATTCCTCCTAATAGAATTATTAATCATAGAAAGTTATCCCTTTCCTAAATTAAAATACCTGTCTAAATAAATTTGCCCACCGTCAATTAACTTTCAGTATGTGTCCACGTATTCTATGATTGCGTATCTTTAGGAACGTACAAGTGGAATGTGTATGCCTATATGACACGAATATCCCGAAATGTTTTCTGAGGAGCAATGTACTCGAGACACGATACGTGATTGTACTAATAAATTACTCATTTTCGTTTTAAAATAGTTTTGTCGGACATCAGGAAAGCAAATCACTTTAATTGAACTTTCAAACGAACAGATTGATGAGTGATTGCAATTACTTTACGACTTAACTTAGTTTCCTACTTAGACCTTATTATTAATATTGTACCTAACTATAAAAACTTACAACTAATTATTAACTTTGTTTATATTTTATACTTTGTATTTTTTTGTGGATTTTAATGGAGTTTGTTGTTATGGCCAAAATTCATTGAATTTACTATGATTACTTAATTTATTTTCTCCATGTTTCACCGACATAACAGCTAAAGGTGTACGAAGTAAATCTTCTTAGCTTAGTTTACGAGTATACTGCAAAGTGCTAAAAATAAGTATTTTACTAGTTTAGGTTAATAGGTTATTAACAAGACAGACAAAAAAGTATATTACTTTGACATCCAGGGCAGAATACACACATTGTAGCTGTTCTTATTCTTACACCTGCTTGTTATCTCAGCTTTTCCGAGTGATAAACGGTACTTCTCGAACCATAAACAATGATTATAATCAGTTATCGTAGTAAACATCGTTCCACTTCACTGCAGCAAAACCACAAATGTTTTCCCTTCGTAATAACATTTTAAGTAAACAATACCCTAAAATACCCCACTTCCCTTTTTGACCGTCCCGCACGGACAACATTTTATAATTTATTTTGAGGATTTATTTCCTTTTCCGGTCCTCTGTCCTTTTAAAACAGAAAAATCCAAAATATTGAATTATATTACGTTGAAAAAATTTATAGGTATTAAGATATTTAAATTTAAGAGTTTACATAAGATACCCTTTTTTTCTAAACTTCATATTCATGCAGCTGATACACATTTATTTTATGAGATAATAACCTAATTATTTTCAATAACAAAAGTGGCAGCTTGTTATCCGTAAATCAAACTTTAATGTAGGCAAATATAACTTTCACAGCCGGTTAAATGTTTTTCGTAACTTCCCAACTAGGCAGGTACTTATAGATATTTCAAATGGCAGTTTGGTATTTTTCCAACATAAACAAATTATTAATGGGAACGCTCACGAACTAGTTAATGCAAAGACGTCCGAAAAAAATAATACTAGATTATAGGTATGATATTATGAGCATGTGGTAAGTATTATAATATAGTAATTATAAAGTTTTCTAGATATTAAAGCCTAAGGAATAAAACATGCAAATAAAAATTTTGAAGGCGTAAAAACTTTCATAAATATTAAGAAATTTACTTAAAGATTAACCTTTTAATGGCCAATAGGCCTAGGTATTATGTACGTTATGCTTGAATCCGTAAACTTGCACCTACATTCTGCTAGATATCACCGGTTTTAAACCAGTTCTAACTGCTTCGTAAAGTTTCTAATAATCGATATCACTTTCGTTTAATAGATGTAAAAGAAAAGTTGTCAACACGGGTATTGTTATAGTTATCTATTATTATACAATATGTTTTTATAACAGCAAGTTTTCTAGTGAAAAATATTTTGATAACAGGATTTTTGAAAGTATCGATAAAAATACCTATATGTATAAATCCTTAAACTAGCATAGTACCTACTTGAAAGTGATTTTAGGGAATACTTGGACGAGAAACAATAATTCGGTTCTGTACCGGGTTATTTCGGTAGGTACTGGGTTTAGCTTAAATCCCATGAGTGCAAATTCCTAATTTAATAATAATCTCTAAGTGAAACGACTTAAGTTAATTTTTGCCTGTCTGTTTAACTCCTATCTACACTGCTTGAAATTGGTATAACGACATTACAGTCATATTTGATTACCATAATACAGTTACCTACTATTACCGAACAGTTCTCAACCGCCGTCAAAATATAGTTAAGAAGCATTGTTACTACTAAGTTCAGCTCACTCTGTGAGAGGGGGCTTAATTCATTTTGCTAGAGAACCGTACAGCAGGATGAACGCGTGCGCAGTCATTTTGTCGGCTCTTGCTGTGATAAATATAACAAACGGACATTCAGTGTCTCAAGAAACAGTTCTTAAAACACCTGAAAATGATACAAAAAAATACGAAATCTACAGTGGAGTATCGGTGGCACTACCTAAAGAAGACGACGAGTCGGGGCGGCTGCTGTCCATAGAAATTAACACTGATAACGAAGATCAAGGTAAGATCATTTTATTTATTGTAATACTTTTCTATTTATATAATCTTACATTTGGTTACGCGTTAAAAAGTAAACATTCACAATTAGTTTATTAAAAATAATAAGGTAATTAAATTCTTATTTTTGGCAACGATTAGTCATTTCGAAAGTTATCTTTATTCAACTCAGTTATTATTCCTAAAATATCCTAAATAAGTTTTTTTCTTCAATCGAAACGAATGAAAAATTCAAACGAAATCTATTGATTCGAATGATTTAAATCAAAACGCCGTTAGGAGAAAACGAATCAACATGTGCATCTGCGTTTCGCGGTGTTTTTTTCATCACGTGTGTCCAGCGCATTGTCACGCATCTCTACGTCGTATGAATGTTGAAGAAGGCGCACCGAATGAAACAGAGCGAATAAATACCGAGCATCGATGATCACCGGGTACCTGCGGCGAAAGTAGATCCAACAATGGTGCGCGTGCGCGGCGGGACCTCCTTGCATTCATTTGTTTATATGTTAATAGGATAGCAGTTAATAGGAGACCAACATTATTTAGGAACGAAATTATTTATTTCTTTACTAGCAGGCGCGAAAACGAATATAT
The DNA here is from genome assembly GCA_916618145.1 of Emmelina monodactyla. NCBI lineage: Eukaryota > Metazoa > Arthropoda > Insecta > Lepidoptera > Pterophoridae > Emmelina > Emmelina monodactyla. The sequence goes on from OU745300.1 coordinate 5,622,550, forward strand.
ACTCGTAGTATTTGTTCATTTACCCTGTCAGATTCTCGTTAACTGAAAATCTGCCCCTGTAGAAAATCTTCTCGTAGAGTAAACATTTTAAAAGTTTGTTCGGCTAACAGGTATAATATTGAAAGATTTTTATTAATCCTGGCAGATTTTTATTAAAACGGGAAGGGAAAAGTCTATTAGTATTATATGAGACTGCTTTTTTATTTTTTTAATCTTTATTTTTTATTGTAGGGTTTTATCTCATAGAGATTTGCTTTAACTTTAATATTTAAAACATCATTGGTAGACATCCTTGTTTTATTTGATTATTGTTAGAAATAACCATAACAATTTCACTTTATATAATTTTGTGGGCGGATGGAAGCTAGTAATTAAATTTTTCTTTGTATTTAATCACTTTGCTTGCAATAACGGCTTATAATACCTAACTATTTTAGTAGGTATAATAATTACTTTTAAGAAAACCTAAAGAAGGAAGTTTAAAGGTTTTCTTCATTTGTATATTTGATATGGGATTGAAAGACAATCAAGTCCGATTGAGATTTTTGGGGCTACCTTTCTTATGTAATTCGTACCTACTAAAGTTTCACTGACGACTTTTAAGCGGATCGATGTAAAAATATAACTTCGAGGAGTCCTAACTACTTTATTAGCGACGTAACTGTATAAATATACAATAAATGTTGTAACGTGGGATGTGAACAATTTTCAAATAAACTTTCTAGTAGGAGCTCGTATAAAATCAAATAAAATCTCATAATTACACTTTATTTCTGCTGTTGTGAGTAAACTCGCAATTAGGTATAGAATATCGTAGCTGGCTGGATAGAAGGTCCGGTGGCTTGTTTTAGCTAGGAAACTATCAATCGCGTTCGCTTTCAAACACCAACTTCACTTTAATCTTTTTGACGTTACTTGCGAAGTGAAATTAGCAAGACGAGTTTGTAAGTGATTGCGATCGATGATTTTCTTACGCCTGCCCTGGCGTTTTGAAATTAAATTTTCGTGTTACACTTTCAGATAATTTCTTACAAGCTTTTAGTTAGGTAGATAATATAATATGATCTTTGCCCTGCATTATTTAAGTTTCCTAACATACTTACTATTTAAAAGTATTATATATGGGACCTTAAAAATAATACAGAGAATCTCCATAAGTGAAAGTTAACTAGGCAAGTATTGCGAAACGGATTAAATAATTCAACTGTCACATAATATAATAAAGTAAACAAAGCTATATCTCTTTTTAATGTAAATTGTGTGTATTTTTTTTAACTCTTTAAGACCAACATAATTAAAGAGAAAACTAAGCAACAATGAATCGAGATTAGTTTATTACAAAACAATTATGAATAAAATTAAAACTTTCGTAAAAAAACACCACCTTATATTTGAAGTAACATAATGTTGGATAATATTGTAAGCCATGGGCCCTTTTCAGATACATGGGACCTATTCTAAAATATTTTATTACTTTTTTAAAATATCTATGCTAAGTAAATAGGAACACGAAGTTAATTTTTTTAAATTAACAACTCTTTTTTTATTTACAGGTCGTGGCAAAAGGAAGAAGTTGCTGCAAAATGTTCTGCCCCTATTCATTATGCCATTCTTAATCCAATCTGCCATTATTCCATTATTCCTAAGTATGCTTAAGTTTATGCTGGTCAAGTCGTTACTTATAGGAAAACTGGCGCTCGCTCTTATTATGATCAATGCTTTTAAAAACTCAAACAAGTTCAAGGGTCGCAAGGATGAAGTGTTAGCTGACATGCATTACGGATACCATGGCAATGGCATGGAGGAAATTGGGGCTTATTTTAACCAAAGCTAACTTAACTCTGAAGTAAGACAGTATCTAATGAAAGAGCAGTTTGGTCGTGTGTTTAATTCTTCTGTGCAATCAATCGTTGTATTTTAGGAACATAACTACATTAGATCCATATAGATAAAGAATGAATTTCCCTATTTGAAATTTTATGCAGGTAGGTACAGTCAAATGAGGCATTTTTTTTATCAATTATATTGTAATTTATTTTTTAATCATAATTAACCTTCAGGCCCTTACGATCATTGACCATTGGTACTTAGGTTTACTTCGAGATATAAGTTACAAAAAACATGAAGAAATTAACAATAAACTTCCTGTACGTTTTTAGGGTGTGCCTTTAGATCTACATACTTCTCGTAGAGAAAAATATATTATTATGTTTCTTTTGCATTGCTTATCGCTTGACAAACATTAAAACACATTTTTATTTTAAGTATATCATTATTATTTTTTGTAAACGTAGGCTCTTCTATTTATGTTAGGTTACATAGATATAGCGAAAAGCATGCAATATTGTCTATTGACCTCTTAGGTTTGACTTTAAATTGTAATCAACCAAAGCTAATTTTATTTTCTAGATGTACGTACCTATTAAGTTAATAAATGTCAAATAAGTTATTTTACCTTAGATTTAATTTTAAAAGCTTTAAAACTATTTTTTAAAACTGATTTTTTTTCCTTTATATCTTTATCCAGAAATTATGATATGTTTGAAGATAAAAAGAAAACGCTTATTTAATTGTTGTTAGCTTACTATTTATAATTTATTTATTAAAATTTGAAATTAATGAAGTGATGATAATTTTATTTTCACCTTATCCTTTAAATTTAATGATTAAGTTTTTAATTACTTGAACAATAATTAACTTGCAAACAATTTACATTCGAAGAAACATCTTTACAATTCATTTAAAAACGTAACGTAAAAACGTAGTTTCTTGTCTTTTTATATTTTACTAGTGGCCGCTCGCGACTCCGTTCGCGTAGAAGTCGGTTTCCCGTGGGAATGCGAAGTTTTCTTAATTCTTTCATACATATATTTTTGGTTTCCCGAACCGTTTTCGCAGCGCACGCTACGGAAGCCCTCAAGGATGAATAATTTTCCCCGTTTTTTTCCCATTTTCCATTATTTCTTCGCTCCTAATAGTTGCAGCGTGATGTTATATAGCCTACCTCGATAAATGGTCTATCCAACACAAAAAGAATTTTTAAATTCGAACCAGTAGTTCCTGAGATTAGCGCGTTCAAACAAACAAACAAACAAACTCTTCAGCTTTATAATATTAGTGTAGATTTATATTGGAGAGCTCTTATCCTTGCCTGCATGTTAGTTTGTTTGTTTCTTAATTCAAACTTGGACAAAAATCAAAATTCTTAATTTTTATTTTTATCATATTTAGTCATCAGAATTTAACTGCATTTTTTTTTAAATATGCCGATGGACTGCCTTGACATATTTTTTCTTTAGAGATTTTTGTAAAAGGAAAACAGTATAGGTACGTTGTGTTAAACTATAATGATGAAGTAAACTATTACATTAAAGAAGATCTTTAAAGTTTCAGAACCACGCCATCTATCTGTTCGTATATGAGAAAAAAATCTAAGCTTGAAACAAACACGTTTTGTTACGTATGAAGGCTTGTCTCACAGAAAGCAATCTCAAAGCTTACACAGTCAAACAATAGATGGCGTTATTTGAAATACTGTCTTTAGAAATAAGCGTATATTCTAAGATTCTAAAGTCAATAGATGTAGAGTCCTCTAGGCAATTGGTAGGTATTATTCCAAAATATTAAGCATAATTGTATTTTTCATAACATATTCTATTCTATTTGTAAGGTAACCCAAACTACAAAATATCATGAAAATTATAATTAGTATACCGTCGTATACTAACCTAACATTTTCGGAATCACATCTTTATAATAATAAATAATTTAATTTGTTAATTACCATGTTTGAACGGATAAATCCTTTATGCATGCTATAAGATAGAGTACTTGCTTAATCAGGCATAAATTCCTGTTAGATCTGCAAATGGCGGACTAATCTAGAACTACTAGGTATATGGTACCAAATTAATTGCTTTGGGAATCGGAACGATAACATTAATAGACTCCATATGTAATGAGGCTTAAGGTAAGCGGAATTCTGGAAATAGAGTCATGTAAAATACACCTTTAATAGTTAATTTTAGATAGCTAGAATGAGATTAAGTTTAAGTAATTTTGTTTTATGGTAAAATACCTAAGACAAGTGGTTTTAAAAACGTTTAGGTAAGTATTTACCTAATTAATCTCGACGAAAACCTTAATAAACAGTTTTTTTTAATTATTTTCATTGACAACTCAATTGTTTCTGGAAACGAAAAACTATTAAAATCGCTTAACATATAAAAAGACTTGTTCACTTACCGAAAAACTAACAACATTTGTTTGCAATTTGAATAGGAAAAACTATAATAAACTAAGAATTTTTTTCAATACCTACGCACCGTTTCCAATAATCAATCCAATGTGCGACGTTCCATTCTCATGTTGACGTATCGTGAACAACACCGTCAGCTACTAAACAAGAAGCGACTTGTTTATGTGTAGGATTCTTACATTTTAACGTTATAACTCCAAGTCTTTAAATTATATTTTTTGTTAAACCAACTTTCCCAAATTTCTTCTGAAAGTGAGTGTTTCTTATTTCACTTATAAAAAATGCTTTAAAATCGTTCCTTGGCCATCCATCCATTCGTTAGGATCATTCCACTATGTTCATCCAGGTGATATCACCCAGGTGAACAAAGTGGAATGATCCATTCGTTATGAGTCGAAACTCACTCCAAAATTGGTAAATGGAAATATTTTGGCCAACTAGGCATTTGTGTTGCAAGACTGTTTCCAAGACGTATTTCTGCAATCACACTCCACTTACAGTCAGATTTTGCCAAATAATATTTAATACCTCTAATAACTTATTTTTTATGAAATAAACGTAACTTTGTGCTATCTTTTTTATTTCAAACAAGTATTGATACATAGAAGATACTTAGGTAAATTACCTACTTCTTAGATCATAACTATTTTTTAATAAGAAGGCATAAAGAATGTGCTATAACTACCACGAATGTCTATGCTAATCTGTGAATTCTGCAATTTTCTCGTTATTATATTTGTTCGGAATTATGCCCCAAAACTGCGTAGTAGCTATAGGAAGCACGCAAAATCTGCAACAAATCAAGAAAATACATAAGAGTACCGTTGTGTTAAAAAATTAAAAACCTTCTAATCCGTGAGTGTAGTGGTAACAACGGTTCAGTCAACCTTTTTATTATATTTGTAAATTGAAAATATTGAATTAGTTTTGGAAATGAGAAATAAGTAATATGGAGGCACAATTTTTGTTTATGTACCTATGCTAAAGATAGATCTCACTCTGATTCCGTTGTGCGTAGTTTAACTCACCGTAAGAACGCGAATTAAGGCGTAATTCCATTACAAGACGCAAAGGGGTGGAATGTTAAGTTACATCACAATCATTGCTTAGGGGCGGAAATGTTTGTTGTGAAAACCTTTACTTTTAGCGACACAAAAATATATTTCTTATGTTGGTTTCAAAGGATTTTTTTTAAAGTTACTAGTGGTTTAGGCAAGGTGTTAATAATGTGTTAGCATATGACCCTGCCTTTTAACGTTTTTAAAAAAACTATTAAACTCAAACTGTGTAGTAAAGGCTATTATAGCATCCTAGACTTTTTAAATGATAAGAAAGCTTGGGATTAAAACTCTTGCAGGTTTCTTGTAGGTAGGTATTATGTATAAGACTATTTATACTTTGTATAAAGATATTGGTTGACGTAATTGTACGTGCATCATATTTTTTACCTTATGTACCTTGACGATACTTAACTTTAAGTATGTACTTTTATTGTTTTTATTTATTCATTTTACTTTTTTCTGTACTGTTTTCTCGTTCCTCCTCTCTCTGTTTTAACTTATTGTTTCCAATAAATTAGCTGTTTTGTGAGGTTCCTTAGTGCCTTGTTTGGCCCAGAGTAGTCATGCTCGCCTCGAAAGTTACTGGGGCGGCGGTGGCGTTGTGTCAACGGGTCGCCCAACTCCCTCTAATATGGTTGAGTAGGACGATGGCTGGAGCACACGTCATACTTGTGATCAGGTGCCGCCTTCGGGAAACGGTCTGCTCTGGTTCCGAATTGTGGCGCGGGAAGTTTCCTCAATTAGTTTACTAGCATTTTAATATTTTTTAACTTTAATGATGTTGAGCGGGGAGGTACGAGAAAATAATTTATATGTTCACTGTTTGTACAAATTTTTAATGAATATAAATTATTGTTGTATAATTTTGAAAAGAGTGCCGAGAGTTTTTTCCGCCAGCTTTTTCTCTCGGTCTACTACGGCTATTGCTGATGAATGTAGGGGTGTCCCGTGACATCTTTTTATTTTTTATTTTATGCTTTTGACAATGTATAAGAGATTAGTTTTTAATCCTACGTACAATAAAGTAATTTCATTTCATTTCATTTCATTTCATTTCATTTCATTTCATTTCATTTCATTTCATTTCAAATGTTAAAAAGCCACAAAAAAAAGATTTGCTGGTGCAGTTCACATAGGCCTCTCCTAGGACACGCTAACTTTTCGGTATTTAGCTACCATTAAGAATACAAGTATTAATCAATCTTATGAAATGTTCATGATGATGTATGATCCATTTATATTATTAACATTGCAGCCCCTCGTTTGCTGCAATTGATAATAATTTATCTACTAAGTATATTAGAAATGTAAAGGTCCATAAATAAGTTAATCACGCGGGATATAACGTGAATATGATCACGTGTGTTAGTGTTTTGGTTCAGAGGTTATCACCAATGAAAGTCGAGTCTACAGCGACGCGACCTTGCCTGCGTGACTACTGTCATGTAAGATGTATTATTAGTCATTTACAAGGTTACTGAAAATTCCAGCTATATGTGCCGGCAAACATTTCGTAGATGTCATGAAATTTCAAGCTATATGGAGTCAGTTTCCGTACTGTTCTTTCCACGCTTCAGAATAACGAAACTAACTAACACCTATTCAATGTTTAAAACTTGAGAGTAAAAACAGGTTGATTGAAGAAAATGGGTACCAACAAAGAAATTCCAATGTATGTATTTAAGTAAATCCCTACTATAATATTATAAATGCGAAAGTAACTCTGTCTGTCTGTCTGTTACGCTTTCACGCCTAAACCACTGAACCGATTTTGTTGAAATTTGGTATGAAGAAAGAATTGAACTTGGGAAAGGATATAGGGTACTTTTTACCGCGGGAAAACTTCTCCGTCCCACGGGAAACCGACTTCCACGTAAACGGAGTCGCGGGCGGCCACTAGTACTTTATAACAATAATCTGGTTTGTATTAATGTAGCATTGTTTAAAATAAAAAGTCCAAAAAAGTTATTGCCATAATTACGTAAGGTGCTCGAGGCTAACTAATTCTTAAATTATTCAATACTAGTGGCCGCCCGCGACTCCGTTCGCGTGGAAGTCGGTTTCCCGTGGAAATGAGAAGTTTTCCCGCGGTAAAAAGTACCCTACATAACTTTGGTGTTTCTATACCGATTTCTATGATTCTTTTTTATGGAATAGTTTATAATGTTAAATTTTTTAATTTAAGGATGACTGAGATTGTCATAAACGTAAGAGTAGACAAATATAATCAGAAAGCTTCGAACTGCTAAGCTATCGTGAGTAACCTACACGTGTTATTGTGAGTCAACTATAAAAAAGACATATGCTGTCGTGGGATATTTTTATACAATTTTAAGGAGAACATTTCCGTCATACATGATTTCTGTGTAAGCTTTAACCATCAAGGTTGCACACGCGACGGAAGCTTATAAAATGGTGTTACTTCTCCCGTTTACCAAACATTTCCCTTCACTGCTCTGCTCCTTTTAATTGTAGCGTGAAAGTATACTATAACCAGCGCAGAAGTATGAAAAATAATTGTACCAAGTTTCGTTAAAATCTGCCTAGTAGTTTTTGTTTTTATAACGTTTATACAGACAGACAAAATTTTAACTGAATACATTTTTTTTATGTACAGAATTGACCTCTCTACAGATTTCTTATTAGTAGGTATAGAAAATGCATACAGTATCTTTTCTTTTTCTTTTGAAGCTTACCTGGATAAAAGAAGGCATATCCAATGTATAAAAGGGCCCAGCCATGAGACGCTTTGGTTTCATAATACCGATATTGAGCATCATGATATGCTTCTGAACACGCGGTGACAGACACCATAAAGCTGATACATTCGGACCCTCTCCCATACCAACAGAGCTCTGAAAATAGTTTATTTCTATATAAAACAAACTAAATATAGAGTTTCTGAAACAATTGGGTAGTTAATTTAGTAATGTACAAAATCTAGGAACTTATCTAATAAAATATGATTTCTATGAATAAGTTCTATTTAACAACAAACACTTCAAACCAGCCAATTAATTCGGAACATTATGTTGTAATGAAAACTATTGTTACTAAATTATTCGACATTTGTAACAGGTACCTACCTAGAGGTATATCCGAAAACATTGACGTACGAGTAGGTACATTTCTTAACAAACTAATTATGTAATGCTACGTAGCGTGAGGTTACCCATAGAAACTTTGAAGGCACAAAATTACTTTGAAATATATTGTTTCTGTAACATTTTTCTTAGTAACAGGATACTTTTTTTGTAATTCTAATCAAGGGACAGGAAATGAGTTATTTTAAATACAGGAATGTAGCCTGCATCTATTTAAAAGCGTACAACGGCACAGTATTAATTTGCAATCTCAATTGAAATATTGCCTTCAAAATTCATTGAATTCAGTCATTTGCACTAATCAACAGTAATATCAGTTAATTACATTAACTTGGAATCCTTTGTCACGGAATTGTTAAACATATAATTATTTTTGTTAGTTTTTTTCGTTGGTAATGAAAACATTATCCTACTAATATTATAAACGTTAAAGTTTGTGAGAATGTATGGATGTTTGTTACTCTTTCACGTAAAAGCGACTGGACGGATTTGGATAAAACTTTACAGTGATATAGGTTATACATTAGAATAAAACATAAGGTACTTTTTACTTCTCATTCCTACAGGAAACCGACTTCCACACGAACGGAGTCGCGGGCGGCCACCAGTTCAAAATATTATATAGTCAATATGACTTCAAAATTGTACGTATAAGTTATTGTAGATTTTTGTACAAGCATGAAAGTATTGACAGACAAACAAACGGCCAACGAAGTAGTTCCTGACATGTTTCTAACGCCAGGGTTATTTCCCCTTTACCTAGTTTTATGAGCCACATAGTTCGGTTGGCTAAAATAAAACACTATTTAAGAATAGCGATCAATATATGTCGACAATTAACAATTTTTTACAATAAAAACTAGCGTCATTCTATATGTAGCGTTCATCTAAGGTGGGTGGACCATAGAAGGCCACACTAACGGGAAAACACATTTTATTCATTTATTTACTGGAGAAATAAAGTAAACAAATTATGAGGTAATACTTTGTTTTAATGTGCACCATAAAAATACTTCTTTTTTTACCTCACTTTAATCACTATTTATTAATCTCAAGTTTAATTAAGCTCTTCCCAATGGCCTTGCAAGGAACATGGCTCAAAACAAGGCCAAAATTATGTATCAGTCGATAAACTTAAAAATAGAGTGTTAACAATAAATATATCCGCTTTTACTAAAACAACATAACTAATAAGACATATCATTTAAGCAAAACATTAAATGCTCAATATATTTTTATCACCTTTAAAAATCTCAACGAACATTACTTGAACACCATCGTATAACTATGAATATATTGAAGGAAATTATTTAAAAACAGTAGTAGTGCGTATGATATTCGCAGCAAATAACTTGCCAACGCTTTTTATAATGTAATTTCAATCTTTTTTTTTTAACCAAATAGGCCTTCTTATGGGTTCGTTCCTTGTAAGGCCAAAAAGTTCCCAAGAAGGCTAAACTAACAATTATGACTATGATTAAAAATATTATCAATATAAAAACTTATTTTAAGTTTATTATTATACTTAACTAAAAAAGTAAGTATTCATAAGTTCATGGTTTGTAAATGTTCTTTGTTAGGCCTATGTACCCTAGCAAGGCCAACCGTCAAATTTTCTATTGGCCTTATAAGGAACCACCGGCTTTTCTAGGAACACGACCAATATTTTACTTAAATTGAGGCAAAACTATGTTTTTTTTCTTTAGTAACATATATATATCCATATACGACAATTTACAGTACAAAAATTTGTGATAATAATACGTTATTGACTAAAATCTTTTGTTTTGCTGTGCGCTCAAATAACAATTCTAACATCGAAAACCGAAGTCTACGAAGAGTGAGATCGCACCGCCACAATAGCGGCGCAAACGACTTGCCGCCGCCATGTGTGGCCTTGAGATTGAGGGATCTTAATGTGTAGTAGAAGGAATATGTCTTAAAATGTCAATAAATACGACTTTTTAATAGTTGGCCTTCAAAGGAGCGTGGCCTTCCATGGTACACCCACCTTATGTTGGAAAGAAGCACAAATAATATAATTATCGACTAACCCCATGAAACACAGAATTCCCGTAGCGGCAGTATAGAAATAACTGAAGCAGTGTTGCAAACATGTACTGGAATAGCGAAATTAATTGCGTCACGCTCAACGATACCTGGAATAAAAATCAAAGCAGAATTTTTTATTTGAATTTATTGAGCACTGAAAATATCCACACTTGGAACACAAAACTTTCCAAGAACCTTTATTTTGCGAGTTTATTAGTCAGAAACAAATACAGAACTTTGATATTTTGAAATCTTTTTCCTATTATCTTAAACTTGTGAAGTTTGGTTTCATTTCAAGCAATTTTGTTATAAAGTTTCGTTGTAAAGTTTCACCCTTGAACATTCAAATGTTTGAAGTTAAAAAGCTAAGGATTAAATACATGCTTACAGTTTTCAGTTGTACCGCCACCGAACACAATGTCAATGTAGCGATAGCAAAGTACACTCCAAGTATTGACCTCGTCAGATTTCCTAAATCCTTGATAATCCTGAACATTAATTGAAAATTAGCAAACAATAGGCTTTTCAGTTGATCTTAACCTTACTTTACATCGAAGTTACGACGGAAAAATAGTTGTTAGTGAGTTATTGAAAAGCTCGTTAAAGTTTGTAGTTGTGCAAACAATTATTGTAGGTAACAATAGTCCATTGAAGACTTGTATTGTGTAGGTATAATTATAGCAATAACGGAAGCTTACTTATTTGATATTCCATGCATGTAATGACACATTTTAATTCGATACATAGCCCTTGCATCTCTTTTTTCCGAAAGAAAGTAGCTTTTACCTCTACCACCAATCCTTTCACTATAAAATTTTAAAAGCTCGAATTGACCACAAGTGAAAATCATAATTCCTACAGAAGTCAAATCAAAAGAAATATGCACTGCTACACAAAACGTTGCGGCTATTACTTCACATACGATTGTCAACAAATATCCGAAAAAGGCTATATTATCAAGAGGGGACCATATCGGTAAAATGTGTGGGTAGATTGAGAATGCCTCAGTGCTCAATATCCGAATACCGAACTCTATAAACGGTGACAGAACGAAAACAATAAGAGTAGCAATATACAGTCTCGATAAATAGACTTTGATAAATTTAAAATTGTTTGTGTATTGAAAGACGAAATCGGAAATATTGTTTCCGATATCTTGGTTGCCGTCGGAATCGTATTCTAATTCGTTGTTGAAGTTCCTTTCTTCGAACTGTTCCGTTTCGAGTTTGGTCATGAGTTTAAGGATTGTTTGCCAATGCTTCGAGTTTCGAGACAGTGATATTTGTTTTAGCATTCCCATTCCGCAGAAAGTAAGTACACTCGCGCATTCAAACACTTTATCGGTATCGTGTCGCGCGAGGAACAGGGCGATAGATTGTGCAACATTGGTGCAGAGGAAACAACTAGTCGCTACGATTTGCCACAAGCGTAGCAATCGCTGGTTTTCTTCAACCCAAACACCACTACGATGGAGGAATCCGCAGATTAATTGATCGCAATTTTTTTGTGACCGTCTTGGTGGCATCATGTTGTTTATACAACTGAAACTAAATCAAATCAAATCAAAAACAAAATTCTTTTAATCATCTACAGCTACATTATTTTATTAATCGATAGATAAATTCAATATTTATAAATACTTTTATTAACAAATAAGTAACTAGTCTTAAAAATACTTACGATGAAATAAATTGATTTGGGCACTCTTTGCCTTACATAAACATATTATATTGAACGAGCGCTCTGTTCAATATTGTTTTGAGAATTAATTCTAGTTTGGAAAATGACCAAGAGTTTCACGGATTTAATAACTCGCTTGTTACAAGTTACTTAACTATGTCGCAGTCACTAATGTAGAAAGCGGTAATAATAAATTGGCTTATTAAACTTTTTATTTATTTATTTAATATATCATAATATTCAAAATATAATATAAGTGGCTGTATGCTAGTACCTAGTTACGTTATGCTGAGTTACAAGTTACCAGTAATTTTAAAGGGCTTTAGTAAATTAGTTTAGAATTTTTGTACATGTACATATCATCAAGATGTTTATTACTTAAATCTTACAACAACTAAGTACATTCAAAAATGTGCAACATGCTAAAATCGTATTTACGTAATGCCATAACTATTATAATTTAATTCTAATGACAGTAATTATAACATAATAATGGTAATTTTAAACCGATTAACATTCTCCTTAATTATCTACTTACTTTTTTTGTAAGTTGACCAAACTTCAAAGTGAATAGGGGTGGGAAATTTTATGTGTATTTTTTATAACCATCTTCCAACAGTATTTTTTAACGATCATCAAATTCTTTCTTATCTCACCGTGTTTATAATCCTGGCGAGTTAAATTGTACAACGACAATACCAGGGTTTATTTACAAACAGACAATTGCCACCGTTGGATACTGTTCTACACAAATCCACCCTTTTCATGTACACGTGAAGTGGCAAATTAAATTTCTGTGAAGGGTATTGCAACAACTAACAGGGAAAGTATACAATACTTGGTTAATGGGTCGACTTGCAAAACAATCAAAATGAATATTTAAAAATGTATGAAGGGGATTATTTTCATTAAAATATAATATTTGTTCAATATTTTTAATTCTACATCAAAAATGACACCAGCACTAAAATGTAAAAAATACTTATATAAATGATGTTATTTTTTATATGCATAAATAAAGTTAAGTTGTAATTTTTTTGAGTGTACATCGATGTTAACCCAATTAAAAACAATAGCATGTCAACATTATAATGCAGGTGACTGTAAATAACAACTCATACAGATAGTCCATTTCATAGCACAGCCAATTTTCGTATTTAATTCCTCGTGATTAGTTACCCTTTGTTCTTTTACCACCCGCTTGATTGCCAACCATTATTAGCATAGCCTGAGCCAGACCAAGCATTTCCAGTGTTGTCATTGAATCCGTTTCCTTGGTAACCCCGAGGGCTTGCGGCTGAGTTTCCCCATACTCCACCAGAGCGACCCTGGGCACCCCAACTGGACCGGGCTGATGCTCCGTAATTACTCCTGGACAAGCCTCCAAAACTGGATCGGCCTAAGCCTCCGCCGTAACCGCCGTAGCCACCAGATCGGGCAGCCGAAATAGAAGGGAGACCGTCGTTCATGTTGTTGCCTTGCCAACCACTGCCGCCTAGAGAACAGTAATTATTTAACTGAGATTTTACTTTTAGTTTTGCATTTAAAATGCGAATTTATTAATTTTGAAGTTATAGATACTGGAAAAAGGAACGCAGGTCTCCGAGCATTACGCGACTGGGAATCTTTAAGACCAGGACCTTTAGATAACCGGTCTAATGCTCTGACCACTGAACTACCGCACCGCTACGGTGACCCAACGAAATTTCCCCCAGTATCTATGTGCTTAGGTATGTCATATAGCTGACGTTATTCCATCAAATGAGAGGAGTTTCTGACTCTTCATTCGCGTAATGCTCGGAGACCCGCGTTCCTTTTTCCAGTATCTATAACTTCAAAATTATATGACCCTCATAAGAGAAGCCTTCATAATTTTATATCTTGTAAAAGAGACGTCATTGCCAAAATTAGAAACACAAGTGCGATAAGATATTTTGCATGAGAATGATTACTCTGATTACCCTGCAAAAAAGCAAATTGTCGGTGTTACAAAAATATTTATAAATAAATACCAGGAGAGCGAATTGGCCGACTGCATTCAGACGTTGCGGCCATAGCGCTAAGAAGACCAAAGGTAAGGATTTTTATCTGTGAATCAGTATAACAAATCATTATTTATATGAGAACAAACGACGAACGATTCTTAAAATAGACAATCGATGCAACTGAAAAGTTGTAAAGCACAGACTTTTGTAAACAAAAACCACGTGACAAAAACAATATCGCGCGTATGTATGACGTTCAAGATGACTATCATTATTCTTGGTTATTTTCCGTTTTGTACAATTTAACTTTAACAAGTTTATATTTTCGTTTCTTGACATGAATGAAATGAAGAATGCAAGAAATGCAAGCATGTTAAAGAAGCTCAACGACAAGCAAACCAACAAGGAATGCAAGAAACGTAATCTTTTCTTCTGGTATCCACATTTCATATTACATTTTTAACAAAGTCCCCTTTTCATGGGTTTCGCCACCCGTTATACGCATTGTTAGTTAAATAAGGCATTCCTTTGAAGTTTTACTTATTTCTTTACTGAAACAGACGATATCTACTGTCTCCCTAATTTAAGAGGTAAGGCTTATAGAAATTCGATATAGGAAAATGGAAAAATATGGAATCACCTGACTTGAAAAACGCTCAAAGCAAAACTTGGCTAAAGCTAAAACAGCATATTAATAAAACAAATATTTTTATCGGAAACGTTATTTTTGGTAATTAATTGTAGGTAGTAGACAATAGTAGTCTAAATACTAATAGTCACTGTGTAAAAAAAAAGGGATAGGTAAAAATAAGTTGTCCCACCATTGTAAAGTCCCAGTGCAAATATTGTTTTTAATTACTTTAAATAAATAAAAAAAATAAATTTAGATAAGGCTAGTCGGCTTTTTGATTTAACAAATCTAAAAAAAATATAACAACGTATTTACTGCGATATTTTTTGTTCGATCCGTTCTTTCGAATATTTATTAAGTAGTCTTACCATCATTTTGCAGGATATATGTAACAACTGCTCCAAATGTTCATCTAACAAGCTTTTATACTGATCAAGCACATCACGTATCCTGTGTTTTTGTCGAGTATATTTTAAACTCGCGTAGGATAATTTTAATTTAGTCACGGTTAAACAATTAATTTAATCATGTGCCGTATTGTTAACAAAGTCGTCAGTGACAGATGTAATAACAACTTTGGGCAAGATGTCGGCACGAACCAAGCTATTCAACACTTCAACAATAGAACGGTTTTGATATTATAATTAGAATTTTTAAGCATAGTTACTAAATACTATATTTATTTTGAGTACCTTTTGTAGTACCAAGAATCAGGTTATTCCTGAAAAAAGAAAAGTGAAAATAGACAGTCACAGACGAACGACGAAGTAATCTTATTGATTTCATTTTTTTATTTTAAATTACGTACATAAACATTTTTTTTGGGTTTCTGTTTTTTCCCGTTTATTTCTATAAAAAGACTATCCACGGTGCACGATTCTACTTAAGTACCTAAAGTTAAGTGTTCGGAAAAAAAAGTTGACTTTAACAAAATACAGACCTATTAATTTTTTTTATTTATATATATAACGAAATACAGAATATTAGTTCTTTTAAGAATACACTTTACTACAAGCGACGATCTATGTTCTGTGCGGTTCTGTGTGCGGTTTTAAGCACCGTGAGATAGTTTCTTAACTAAAAGGTACGCAATGATCTATGAGATCGATGTACCTACGTGCGAAACGGATTTGCGCATCGTAGCACTTTACTGTCACATAATTGTTAACCTAGACAAAGCGGTACACATTGAGTAAATCTAATATTATAGTTTTACCCAATTTTTATTATTTACCCAATCGTTGTAAACATTTTTATAAGGCGTATTAAAAGACCTTCAGTAACTAAAATTAGAATTTATGTATTGAATTTAACAATTAACACCACGAGACAAATAACGTCATATAGGTACCTAGATTTTTTATTTGGTAAAAAAACAAACAATACCTAGGTACTTATGTCTTATGCAAAATTCAAAGAAAACATAATGTTGGTATGTATTAAACTAAAATGTAAAAAAGGTCATCGTGTAATTTTTTTTTAATCAATCTGTTGTAAAAATTTTATATATTTATTGCTTGTTTTTAGACGTCTGTGTTTCCTAGTGTTTCTGACAATTATTTAAGAACAAATTGCCTTACTAAAGTATTAATTTTTAATAATTTCATCGTGCTTACCGTTTTTAAGAGTCGGCAAAAATTAAAATTCGTTGCTTTTTGTATGATCTTATGTATAAACTAAGGGTGCATATCTAATTATTAATATCCCAATTCGATTTGATTTTAACCTAAATTATTTAATTCCAAGACATATACAGAATAAAACAGATCAAGAAATGGATGTCATGGGATCTATGGTGTAAAATAATTAACTTATAAATACAGTTAAACTACACCACATTCGATCAACTGCGTAATAAGTAAAGAAATAGTTAATTTACCAGAGTATATTAAATGAATATAGTTACCTATTTAAAATATTGTGCACAACGCAAATCGTTTCTTTAAATATAAATAAATAAATCTCCAGACTATCACACCAACTGTGTGGCCCTAAACTAAGCAGTACTATAGGTACCACAAAATAGACTTGGGAAGAACCTAGTTTCACCCAGACACGAGCCAATATAGAAAATACATTTAACTAAATTGGCTCGAGCCGGGTATCGAAACCGGGACCTTCAGCTTAGCAGTCCGGTATACATACCGCTGCGCCACAGAGATCGTCTTGATAATAAATATGCATTTAAAAAAAAGTTGATTTATTTATTAATTACTTCATAGTTTTATTTTATTAACTTGATTTTACGTAGGTACTGACGTTACCATAATATTTTTCCTTGAAGCAGAAGCTTTAGCAATACATTTTATCTAACTATCTAAACCATTTGTTATTTATTACTAAAATTGCTTATTTTTATAAACTCCCTAATAGCGTGGCTTTCTACAAGTGAATTAACTTCTAGAAAAACTGTCACAACTAAAAGGCTAAGGCTTGTAAAGCTTGTAAAAAGGCACAACTAAAAACTGTAAAACCTAAAAAAACAGGAAATTTGACTTAAGCAGCGAAGAAAGCGTATAAAAAAATATCTACAATTTTAATAAGACAATCTATACTAATATTATAAAGCTGAAGAGTTTGTTTGTTTGTTTGTTTGTTTGAACGCGCTAATCTCAGGAAATACTGGTTCAAATTGAAAAATTCTTTTTGTGTTGAATAGACCATTTATCGAGGCACGCTGCAAATATTAGGAGCGGAGAAATAATGGAAAATGTGAAAAAAAACGGGGAAAATTATTCATCCTTGAGGGCTTCCGTTGCGTGCACTGCGAAAACGGTTCTAGATACCAAAAATATATGTATGAAAGAATTAAGGGAATATTTTACCGCGGGAAAACTTCGCATTCCCACGGGAAACCGAGTTCTACGCGAACGGAGTCGCGAGCGGCCACTAGTCAACAATAAATAGCTTGCTGTTGCCTCATTAAAGTTAATGATTCGATCGCATTGCGATCCAGTTTTTAAATATTAAACAATTAGTTAAATTAAGTCATTATTAAGAGTATTCGTGAACAGTATCTATACTAATATTATAAAGAGGAAAACTTTGTTTGTTTGGTTGTGTCGAAAAGGCTCAAAAACGACTGGACCGATTTTAAAACAATCTTTCACTATTCGAAAGCTACATTATCCACGAGTAACATAGGCTATATTTACAGGGTTCTGTAAGATATTTGGGTTTTTCGGACACAAGGTGTAAAAAATCAACCAGAAAAGTTATTTATTTTGCGCACGCTGCCTTAAATATAAAAGATATAAACATAAAATGCTCCAATTAATTGTACATCTTATAAATATCTACAAAAAAGTCCACGACACACTTTACTTATCTATGTCGAGTGAGATTTTTGTGAAATCTTGAATTTTTTTGGACTACATTTCAACACGTTTATTTTACTCATGCTATTAATCCTTATCAAAATAAATTATTTCATCACTAAGTACAGTTTATGAAGATAATATTTTGACTTAGAATAAATAAAATTTGATGTTTGGTTTTGAAGTTATGGTGAAACTAGAGGCCATCCGCAACTTCGTTCGCGTGGAAACCCTTTATAACAACATACCCGAAACCCTTTATAAGCACTGCAGCGCCCTTATCACAGGCATATAAATAGCTACTGCAGTATAGGCTAACATGGCTTTCACTTAAGATATATTTAGGTATATAGGTACTGCGAAGGGCTTTTTTTGTAGGTCTATCCTTACTAAAATATAAATGTGAAAATGTGTATGTCTGTCTGTATATTCGCTTCACGTAAAAATGGCTGAACCGATGATATTCTTGATTTTTGAATAGAGATAGTTCGACAGCCAGGGAAGAAGAAAATACGATAATTTTACTGCGGGAAAAAGCCTCATTCACACGGGAAAAGCCATTTAGTTGCGGGTGAAACTGCAGGGCGGAAAGCTAGTCAAATATAAACCTAAATCTGCTGTTACCTTTACCTGCGACGTCCGCGGCAGATATATACCCTCTTTTGTAGGTTGCTTTGTTGTCGACGTATTTTGTTTGGTTTTGGAACGTATTTCGTTTGTAGGATTACGGAGCGAGGTCTTGGTAGGTATATTTCATTGAACAACGACAGCTCAACAAGCACTACGGCTGCGCCTGAGTGTTCTTTGTAGCAGAAATATGTCTGACCTCAAATTATGGGATTCGCTTTATATAAAATCTCATAATATTTCTGAAAAGAATGCCGGATTGTTTTTAATCAAAACTTTTCACTTCACAAATTGTGGTGCTGATAAAAACGTTTAGCTTACATATATTAATAATACAGAGGACAAAAACACACTTTTTTTAAGTTTCATATTACTGAAAAATATTAATACAAGCTTATAATCAGAATTTGTAAATATCTTAAAATATTGGATTATTATTTCATGTTTCAAAACATATTTTCATCGGTGAATGTAACTATTCCTATACTTATTTACAAACAATGCCGAAAGTAAAGTTTTCCCGACCAGAGGTTTTATATCGACGGGTCCCAAGAACAAAATCGTATACTAATATACAACAAAATTAGTTTTATTATTTATATGTATTTGGCGTCATATTAGCTATATAAATATGTTTAATTTTTTTTTATAAAACTTATACTTTAGTAGATACCCAAGCGAACATCATCCTATTTGAATTTGACTTCAAAGAACAATACAGTATGAACATGTACAAGCTTGTTCCTCTGAGTTCGCAACTCGCGCGCAGCATTGTATCGTCAGACGCGGGTTTGTTCTCGGGGCGGGGTCTTTATTGACAGGGCGCGACTATTTCTCTAACAATTCCAATTGATGTCAATCAAAAGTTAAGATTTATTGTTCATTGCATATTATACAATGACGGCCTTATCAACGAACCGAGGTATTTTTAATTTAGCACTTAGTTAACCCAGAAAAAAAAACACCTTCGTTCAACTCTAAGTGAGAAAACGGACGAAAAAAACTTAAATTTAGATGAGTACTGATAAAAACATTCACATTAAATAATTACATACTCGTTAAAATATTTTTGTACAACTCAATACATTATTTACTTGGAAAGTACCAACAACTGTAAATTACTGTCGTTTGTGATTATTAGATGTTTTTCTTAGAAAATCTTAAATAATCATAAAACATTTTTTTTATTTTTATTTTGAAGTTAAATATAATTAAGTTATTTTAAATATGAATTCCAACTAAGATACTCAATATTTTATTTTAAGAACAATATTTTCACATACGTCTTTCTTCTCCTTAAATGCATTCAAAATTTACTATCGCTTGCGCCGATCCGACATTGTACTATGGAAAACTTATTGAAAAAAAATGACGCACGTAATTTTAAGTTTTTGTTCTTTGGCATTAATTTTATTATACGATTTTGTTCTACTATTAACTTAATAAATATAAAACTTTTTTTAACAAAAGTCACATCGATGATTTCCTTATAAGTATGGTATTTTGTTTTTTGAATATTTAATTATTAATTTTTATTGGTTCATGACAGAACCCGAAGATTCTTATAACGCTGCCTTGAACTCCCCAGTATCGCTTTAGGCTTAAATATTAGAAAAAATGTGTGATGATAGTATCGAAATATTACAGCATCAAACACAGTAGTAACATATAACAGTACTTCTCCTCTTTGCCTATTCCTTTACTTCATCAACTCACAAATTATGATGTTACTAGTGGCCGCCCGCGGCTCCATTCGCGTGGAAGTCGGTTTCCCGTGGGAATGAGATGTTTTCCCGCGGTAAAAAGTACCCTATGGTTTATTCTGATGTATAACCTATATTATTGTAAACTTTC
This sequence comes from Emmelina monodactyla, assembly GCA_916618145.1. Taxonomy (NCBI): domain Eukaryota; kingdom Metazoa; phylum Arthropoda; class Insecta; order Lepidoptera; family Pterophoridae; genus Emmelina; species Emmelina monodactyla. The sequence continues at coordinate 5,643,119 of OU745300.1, forward strand.
ATCCAAATCCTCCAGTGGTTTTTACGTGAAAGAGTAACAAACATCCATCCATCCATCCATACTTACAAACATTCACGTATATGAAATTAGTAGGATTACACCTTTATTATATCCTAATTTTACACCCTCCAGTTTTGATAACTCACCAGCAAATCACTTGGAAGAATTTAAAGGAACTCTAGCTTCCACTCCATCCCTTCTCATATGGTTTTAGCTACGCCTATGCCTTCTCTACTAAATACACTCAAAAAAAAAATAATGATCTTTGTCCCATCCATTGTTCATGTCTAGATCATAAAGTCCTAGGTAATAACACCAACTCGGAAAAAAATACTAGGAAATGTTAAGTGTTAGATAATAAGTCTGACGTAAAGGGATGAAAACTGAAAATTTGGATAAGAGCTGCTTCAAAAATAAGAAAACTTAGTGATGATGAAGTTATTGGAATGTTTGACGAAGTTTTGCAAACTTGGGAGTCGAGAATAGCAGTGGAGTAGGTAATATTGCAAAATATGTTCAAAACATCAATGTGAAATATGCGGTGCTCATCGCAGTATCTCTAAGCTCACCAATGATCAAATACAGAACTTTGAGAGCCATGTAAAAAAAGCCAAGAAAATTGCACGGGGTTTTAAACAAAAACTTGAACATGAGGCAATAGAATTCAATGAATCTAATGCTACCGCAGTATCTGACTTTTAAAAAGTTTTGACTTGACTATAACGAAAGTAAAATATAAAAAATTTGTAAGCATGTATGATATTGGTGTAATAAGGTTCATTTACCTAATGGTTTATATTTTAAAGTCTCACTCTATGATTCAGAAGATAATCATCATGAAGGAGACAATGTTGGTGTGAACTAATAGGAACTGGTTAATAATGTTACTCAAAAATGTAAAGTAATTTTGCGATGAGAAATATACTTTATAATTAATTAAAACACAGGTTATGATTTACCTTTTGAACATCATAAAAAAAGATTAAATTTGATTTAAAATCCGTGATAATTATTATAATATTTAGTAATACCACAACAAGAAAGTATATTATTAAGTTGCTAGTTTTATTTTGTTTTATGTTAATGACAATATAAACAAAAATAAAAGTTTTTAATAGATTTTTTGACATTCAATTACTACATAATTTAAAGGCAAAGCCAACATACGATGTAATTATATGTAACAATTACGAAGTAAAACATCGCAAAAATACTTAAGACATCTGCAGTTTCATCAAACAAAGTCGTATGTGCAGTTAGTGCTTAGTTCATTCCATAAAACAAAATCAGATTTTATTATAGGAACCGAGTTTTACAGAAATAATCTTTATTACTAAATATAAGAACGTGAAAATAATGTAATTTAATAAAACAAATCACCTTTGAATAAATTCCATACTCAAATATTTTTTGTAACGGAGTAACTCACATTTTACTTTGCTCGCAACAAAAAAGCTGCGTACTGAAAACTGAACATTCGGTAGATACGACTTTGTTCTTGGGACCCGTCGATATAATCCTACACACTAAGTGGGCATCTTAGATTCTTTTTCACACCACATTGTACTTATGTCACGCATTGTGGGAACGCGATATACCTTGCTTTCGGGTAAATATTTCCGATGTGCACAAAGTAATATTCACTTGATACTATTTTCAGACAAGCTATAATCACTAGCACGCCTTAGTCACGCAAGGGTAGGTAAATATGTAAACTCGAGTGCCACGCCCGAACTCTGTACCCACGGTATGTCAGTATGTATAACAATTAAATGTAGCTTATCATTAAAAAGTTCAAATTTCATTAAGATACTCATATACTGACTTTAATTATTAAAATAATTGAGCAAGTAGATATTTACAAATATTGCTATCTGCGTGAACTGGAGATCAGCAACGTCACGTCCTATGCTAATATCGGCTGATGATTATCGTCTTCGTTGAGAATTATAGACCCAGAGCCGTCTAACGATAACACAATAAACATAATAGAAAAGTAAGGGAAGATACCTGTGACAACGATTCAATTACAGTTTTATGTGTTAATATAACGATTTAATAAACGTTAAAATAAGTTTAGACTTTGAATGCATATACATAACCACTTATTAACATCAGAGGGCTAACAATACTTTTCCTTAATATCACAAGTACCTACATCTGTCCAATTAAAAGACCTTAGGTAGTAGTTGGTATGTTTTTTTTTGTCGGTAAAACAAGGAGTGCACTTTAACCTTGATCGTCCTTACATATTTTACTTATTAGGTAAGCTCTTACAGATTTGAATTTTACACGTTAATCGAAATCATTTTCTTTTGTTCCGAAAAACAAGAATATTGATACTTCTGCTTCATTGTATCTTTCTGTCATTGACTTAATTATTATTTTATTTTTACACCTGTTTTACCAAGTTTTATATAGCTGGCTGTTGTATTCGCATTTGTGTGTATTTTTTTCGGCTTTATTTACATATGACAACTAATAAATAAAATAAAATAAAATAAATTAATTAAAGGAATATAAATATATGTAAAGTAAATGTTTATTCTGCGTTCGAGCTCTCGGTCTACCAGACTGTATAGTGCAATCTTACCGTCATTATATACGTAGACCCGCAAAACTCAGTTTGCAGTTCAAATCCGCCATCAAATGGACACACAACTTCTGAACACCAACAGACAGTGAAATATCTCTTTTTAAGAGTACCTACACTTATTCCAGAAGTTGGATCAAGGTAGGTTTTAAAATTAACGGAATTTTACCAGAGTGACCGGTCATTTAAATTTTAATATTAACTAGTCAATAACTGTGACAAATTTTTGCTAATGGACATTTAAGTCATTGAAGTTTATTGTGCGTGAGGTGTTTAGTGAATTTTTAATTGATATTAAAATTTGAACGGGCAATACGAAACTCATAATTGAATTAGCGACATAATTTTTTATTTTACAATTTTAATTAACTAGCGGTGCAAAATATAAGGTATTTTTTTAATAATTATCATGACAAAATATATTAAGTAGGTAAGTTATCTTTTACATTATTTCAATAAAGTTATAATAAACATTGCAAAATATAATCTAAGTCAAACTTAATTTAAAGACTGAAATTATTTAGTAGTTTTTAATTCTTATTTCTTGAATGCTATTGAAATATTATCATTATGGAAAAACATAAGTAATCGATTTAAGGGTAATAGATGATATCAAATCCTTTGCAGGCCTTAAGGCATGTCAAAATTTGCTAAAATATAATAAGTTGGCTTTTTACTTAGTTAGCTTGGCGATGCAATCTTTGGCTCTACCAACGCCCCATACGTTGGTAGAGCATCGCGAAATCTATAACTTGTAAAACCAATTTGGTGGAACTGGAAGCATTCCAGCTTTTGATCGTTACATTTATTTGTGTAACTTTATAATTTATTGTTGTTAGAGACATCCTCTTCCCAAGCATTTTGGGACTTAAAAAAGATGTGTTATACACGAGTGTCTTAAGCACAACTTAATTTATTAGCATAAACCTTAAAGGTAAGATTAAGTTTCTTTCTAAATCGATACTGGGGAAGAGGACGCCTCTAAGCAGCTAAATAACTTAGTTAGATACATCAATACATCACGACCAGCTAAAGGAAAAAGTAGAACCTTAAAACCATAACAACCATTACCTTGTAAAATCAAATATGACATTTCCTTTACAATAAACACTTCCGGTAAACTACAGGGTCTGTCGTAATGAATGGATAACCCGTTACCTACAGTTGATCCGGATGTGAGGCTATAAGAAAATGGTGTTTTCTTGCCAGGGTTGTCAACCATAAGAAAATGGCGTAGACTTTTAAACTTTTTTATAAATTTCGCTATTTTTTTCATTTATTTCGCTGCCATTTCTTCAAATTTTGATGTATTTGTATAATTCTTTTAGTATTATACTGCTGAAGACGTGTATTATGTAATTTAAATACAATTTTAGGTGTTATTCACGTTGAACATTATCAAAATACTCATTTTAAGAAAAATATTTCCAATTTTTTTTCTTTATGTCAACTTTTGATCATCTCCTGTGGAAAAAAAAAGTATGACGTTATAGCTGCCCATGATCTCAATAAATTGTCTAGTATGTGTAGATTCTAAAAAGGTATAACGATGTGTACTTTACAAGCAACATTAAGTTACAGGAGCGAGAACACTAATCAAGGTCGGAATTTTTATTTTTCATGTTATGTTATAAATGGTTGTAAAACTTCGTCATAATGATTTTATTCTATCAAGATACTTTGCACAAACACTGTCGGGCCACTAATAGGATATTCAGAAGAAAACCCGGTTGTTTTTGGGAAAAAAATAACATTACTTCACGATAATAATGTAATGAAAATGTACAAATGAAAATTGTTGTGCTCTAATAGTTACATGCGACAAACATGTTGCGACAAGTTTATTCGAAATTGAAACGGACTTTAAAAATCGAACAAGACCGCATTACAAAGAAAAGGGTACTCATCACATCAGTGTGATTTTGACCATCGCATGTCCTTTTGTTCACATTGGCCCCGATTCTGAAAACACTCTCTAAACTAAACTAAAACTATCGCTGTCACTTACACATCAATAAGACAGAGACAGGTAATCATTTTAGTCCTGTCAAACTAAATTGTACGTGCAATATGACACGGCGAAGGCAATTTTAGGCTAGTCCTCAGCGCATTTCGTTCAATTTCACAATGATGTGGACTAAATTTAGTGAGACCAATGTACCTGTCTTGTTCTAATACGAAGCATGAGAAAGTGACAGCGATATTTTTAATTTAGTTTTAGAGAGTGTTTTGAGAATCGGGGCCACTATTTTCGTCAATTTGTTACTGCTTTCTAATATTTGACTATGATTTTCCTTGTGATTTGGACTTGATAACGTGGTGATACTGATGACTTTGCTCACATTTACGGACATTGTGTTGTGCTATCGATTGAACTTGTTGTTTTGGAAAAGTTTTTGTGTAGTTTGTGTATCATGCCGCAACAGTATACGCCGGCCGAATACGCGAACATGCATTACATTTACGGTGTATGTAATGGCAGCACCAATAGAGCTTCTAAATGTGCGACATCCTGATTACCGTGTGTTCATTAAAGTGCACAATGCATTTATGGAAGGACGATTTCCTTCTAATTTTTTCCACTTTTCTTTGTAATGCGGTCTTTGTTCGATTTTTTAAATCCGTTTCAATTTCGAATAAACTTGTCGCAACATGTTTGTCGCATGTAACTATTAGAGCACAACAATTTTCATTTGTACATTTTCATTACATTATTATCGTGAAGTAATGTTATTTTTTTCCCAAAAACAACCGGGTTTTCTTCTGAATATCCTATTAGTGGCCCGATAGTGTTTGTGCAAAGTATCTTGATAGAATAAAATCATTATGACGAAGTTTTACAACCATTTATAACATAACATGAAAAATGAAAATTCCGACCTTGATTAATGTTCTCGCTCCTGTAACTTAATGTTGCTTGTAAAGTACACATCGTTATACCTTTTTAGAATCTACACATACTAGACAATTTATTGAGATCATGGGCAGCTATAACGTCATACTTTTTTTTTTCCACAGGAGATGATCAAAAGTTGACATAAAGAAAAAAAATTGGAAATATTTTTCTTAAAATGAGTATTTTGATAATGTTCAACGTGAATTACACCTAAAATTGTATTTAAATTACATAATACACGTCTTCAGCAGTATAATACTAAAAGAATTATACAAATACATCAAAATTTGAAGAAATGGCAGCGGAATAAATGAAAAAAATTGCGAAATTTATAAAAAAGTTTATAAGTCTACGCCATTTTCTTATGGTTGACAACCCTGGCAAGAAGACACCATTTTCTTATAGCCTCACATCCGGATCAACTGTAGGTAACGGGTTATCCATTCATTACGACAGACCCTGTATATTTTCTTAGAATTGTCAATTGTTTATATTACCATCTACGACTTTGTTAAGGCTCACAGAGATCTACGAGTACGTAAATATTTGGATGTGGACGTACTTATTCTAAAAATAACTGAATAGCCATTTTAGTCAGGAAATTACAAAGTTAACTAATCAGTATAAATCATGATATACGTTAATATAACAGAATAAACTCTCTTCAGGAAACAGATACTTATTTAAATTCTCTAAATAGTTATATTAAGTAAGTTCAACCACTAAATTGAGAAATTACATGAATAAGTAACAAAACAATTTGGCAGCGATTGCATTTCTATTGAACGATATTTCACTTGAAACTGGCAGAAAGTGTCATAAACAATATATCACCCACGTTTTTTTCTATATTACATCAGTCACGATGCACAATAAAACGAAATTGTTGTGTATGCGATGTTAACAACTTCAGATAAGCTTTGTATAATAAAGAGAGGTCACGCCATATGTGCGCATGCGATCATTCTATCATCATACAATGGTCCACTGATACGAGGATAATACCCAAATAATAGAGCACTGTCATGTCACTGACCAAACAACTTCAAAAGACTAGTTACTATGTGCTTCTGATTAACTTAACATTTAATTAATAACTATGAAGAATGCGATAGTATTAAAAGTAATAGGTATTTATTATGTTTTAAGAGTGCAATAAAAACTTGTAACTTGATTTTCTTGTTTTTGAATTATTGAGTACGATAAAAAGTTCATTACCCAATCATAAAACACGCTTCGAAGTTGCTAACATAATGTTTGGCTTGCCTGAGTTAACCTGCCCAGCAATTAATGACAAAAAAATGTCACCATAGATACTTAAATCTAAAAATCACAAAACAGTAGACAACACGTGATACAGAACAATAGACTTGCAAAATGTCTGTCTCTCCGACATAGTAATTTTATTAAAGTAGGTATTGTTACAAAAAAAAGTCGTGAACTTATTTCGTAAAATAATATGTAAGCATCAAATAATAGGACCTTGAATTTTTTTGAGATATCAACAAAAGCAAAAAAACTGTTACATTTTTCTTTGATTGGTTGCCTAAAATATTACTAAAAACTACAAATTACGAACTAAAACCAAAAACAGCAATCCTTGAGGTCTCATTAGTATCACGGTGTGTTATGTTATAAGTAGCCACCACATCGTGATTTGATCCTTTCCTCGCGCTACATTAGGCGTCTATTAGACCTAAAAGCTGCGCATATGATCCCCTTTCCAAAGGTGTTTTCTAGTCCTATCAAATAAGGTAATAAATACTTGTTTATCATAGAACAATGCCGCCTCAAGTGAGTACGACGCAGTCCTGGGTGCTGTTTGAGACAGACACGACCACAGAGGACAAGACCGTGGCTCCCGTGCCGCCCTCGGCTGAACAGAGGCAGTGGAAGATCGTATGGAGGAATGTCTCGCTCTTCGCCCTCCTGCATTTGGGAGGGCTCTACGGAGCCTATTTGTTTCTGTTCAACGCTATGTGGACGACCAAATTGTTTGGTAAGTGTTTTTTATAAACATTTAAAGCCCTATTAGTAACTGTTGCGGACAGGAAATGTTTAGTTTCGTTTTTAAACGTATGCATCAGAGTTTAAGGGTTCGAGGCTAAAAGAGAGGATTAGGTAATATATTTCATTTTACTAAACATTAATTATAATCAACGCTTCTTATTCATATTAGTTTTTTATATGCAAAGATTTAATGTTGGATGTTAGTAAGGTACTCATCCACGCAAAATCGGCCAAACACATTTAAGTGAAACTTGTTTTACTCTCACGGGAAAACCATTTACCTTTGAATAAAACTGTAGAGCGGAAAGCTATTTTCTCGTACATTTATATCTAATAAAAATATCGTAACTTCATAACTCTTTGAATAACACAAAACTTTGTGTAATAATCAAAATAATATTTATTGAAATCCAAACTGCAGTAGGTTAACTATCTTATTTATACGTTTTAAAGTACATAGTATATTCTTGTCGTGTTTCGCTAAATTCGAGTCTTTCGGTAAGGTACAGAATCGTGTTCTTTTGGCAACCGCAACAAGCATTTGAGAGTAAATTTGCGGAGACAAGACGCTGCATTACCCCTAAAATGCATGTACTTCATTAGGTAGACTTATTAATGGAGAGCTCATCGACACTGAAAGTGAGCGTGACATGCATTTGCTAACTAAGGCCCAATTGCAGGGAACGTTTTAACGTCGGGTTAGCTAACTAAGTTTTAAATGGCGCCACCATCGATTGTAACTACTTCTTATTACAATCGATGGTGGTGCCATTGTAATCTGAGTTAGCTAACCCGAGGTTAAAACGTTCCCTGCAATTGGGCCTTACTGTCATAGAAAAGGAAAACTTGCGGTTAAATCTAAACAACCGTAATTTGCATTTCATTCGGTACATATTATTAATTTATGAAGTATATGAAAATCAGATAAGCTACAACCAAAGTCCAAAATAGACTATACAAGAAGTGGCATAGCCATACCTTAGAGTCAGCATGTCGGCCCAACAAGGAAGACAAAGGTCTATAAAATATGATAGACTGAAATTTATCAAATAGTCAATATTCTGTAAATACGTATTTTTATTGTTATTATATGAAGAATAAAACATTTTTAATACATACTGTATAGGTATCTATATATTTTATAGGTATTATTTTTTATATTTTTTCTGATTTTAAAAAATATTTTGTATACGTACCTACTTCCTTATTATATTTTATTTTATTAATATCAATAATATAAACCTAATAGTCTGCATACTATAATGGAGTTTAACTTTCAAAACCTTTTTTATTACAATTCAGCAATTCTTTGTTTTTATTAAGGTATTTCGTTAAAATAAGATTTCCGTGCCCCAAAATTTGGAATCAGTAAGGCATAGACAATGTGAGTGGGAGATTTATAAATGTTCCGACATTTTATTGCGACGGAAGAAATTACATTTTTAGGTTAAAAGCATTCTTTTAAAAAACAAATATTTCAGTCCTGTAAATTGGTCTCATTTAAAAACCCAAGGCAATCAATAATAGCGGTATTTTTGCAATGCATAACACCGAAAACATACCTCCCTCAAAAGTCTTTTGTAGTGTTTAAAGAATAAGTAAAATGTAAAGCTTTTTTTAACATGCTCTATTAGTAAATATTCAGTCGACGCTAGCATTTTAAATTGTTATTTATTAACTAAACTGTTTCTTGTAGTTTTACTCAACCATTTTGTAAAATGATGGTTCAATTTGTATGCACCAAATTTTTAATATATATATTTTTTATATTCGATACATTTGGAAGCCTTTGTTTGTTACTGTTCCAGTCATGCCTTTCGCTATACCGCAAAAATAATTTGAAACCAAAACAATCAATCAGATCAGATACACATGTCACGTTTTATTCATATTTCGGTCACCGTATTCGCATATTTTGTTTTTTATGCAGTAGGTTTTTCTTTTATTCTGTAATCAATTTTGTTTTTTTGTTGCAGCGGTGTTCCTCTATCTATGCTCAGGTTTGGGCATCACAGCAGGCGCACACAGACTTTGGGCACACAAGTCATATAAAGCCAGATTACCACTTAGAATGCTGCTAACGCTATTCAACACCATTGCGTTTCAGGTAAGTTTATAAAATATATTTTTTTTCTTTGCTAAAATGCTATGACTCATAATGACAAAAAGAATGTTTTTGTTAACTTAACCTTACGTACAGTAAAAAACAATCAATGACAAACTAAACTGACGTCATACATAAAGTAATACTCAGTTAGCAAAAGGTAACAGTTATTTAAACATAGTAACAAAGTCCAAAAGGACGCTAATCTATCAGTTTTGATTGCCATCTTCAATGAACTGCTATTTAGTGTATTTCGCGTAAACAAAACGTGAAAAATATCACATAAATTAATGAATTGCGTAGATGTGTCGGTTTGTTAATTTTGACTATTCTAGCCCAGCTCAAAGTTTCCTTCGCCATATGGATGACATTGTCAATGTCATGATTAAATTATTACGTCAAATTGGGTTCGCGCAACAGCAACTTCCGCGCGAAGCTAGTGACGTGTTATCTCGCCCCATGTCAGAGGTTGACCACATGTCCATTAAATAAAAAGGTTACAATGTTGCACGCCGTGTGACAGACCACGTGGCATGCACGCGTTCGATTGTTTTTTTGGAGATAACAATAGTTCAGTTGCAGATCACTGACGTTTCGATATTTGAATACTTAGTATAAGCACATGTATAAGGTCGTTTTGAGGTAATGGAATCTTCGCACATACCTATGTTGCTTAGGATTTTTGTTTACTTTGTGTATGTTTTTAAAGTAGTATTAGGGTAATGCAAAACGGGAGTAGTTTTTTGAGCAACGATTTGCAGACAATCTAAAGACTCTAGAAATAGGCTTATTTATTATTGTTTACCTACTCGGGAGTCAGAGAAGTCAACGAGATACTTCTTATTGACGCTCTTCAATGACTTTTATATTAATGATAACTCTATTGATTGTTGTTGATGTTGTATTAGTAATAGTCGTATGAAGTGCGTCAAATGTACCATCACCTCTAACCCCAGAATGTGCTAATCATTATCCTAACGCTGTCAATAATTAACAAAATTCACACCAACAAGTGCGAAGATTTTTGGTTAATATGAGGAATTTATTCAATTATTCTTTGCTTTTAGAAACTTTGCAAATCTTTTAAGAACGTTAATTCTTCATTTATAATGCGTTGTAAGCATTTAATTCTAGGGAATAAACTTTATGTTTTGTGCAGTTACTTTATGAATAGGTATGAATTCTATTATCATCATCAGAAATTTCCCAAAATCAGACTTCTTTCCTAAATGTTTTAACTTTTTGAACAGAAAAATCAACCTCTTTCATACAGTAATCTTTTTAACTCCCTAAACAACGATTCTCTCTCTTGCGCAGGATTCGGTAATAGACTGGGCACGTGACCACCGCATGCACCACAAGTACTCGGAGACAGATGCAGACCCCCACAACGCGACCCGGGGCTTCTTCTTCTCCCACGTTGGCTGGCTACTGGTCAGGAAACACCCGCAGATCAAAGAAAAAGGACACACCATTGACATGAGCGATCTGAAGTCTGACCCCGTACTGCGATTCCAGAAAAAGTAAGTTCTATTTTTTTAGCTTTATACCAATTATAAATAATATTATAAAAAAAAGAAACAAGGCAGTGCCACTACTTTTCTGGCAGCTAAAGGCAACTAAAATATAGCACTCTGCTCCAGTAGGATAACTAACTTTTATAACTTTTTGGATGCTAAATCCATATTTTCCAAAAACTTACTAAATAACTGAATCTTAAAAGATCTAAAAAAAATATTTATTATATTTTTCAGATACTACTTATTGTTGATGCCTCTTGCCTGCTTCGTATTGCCGACCCTCATCCCCACATACTGGGGTGAGTCATTATGGAACGCGTACTTCGTCTGCGCAATCTTCCGCTACGTATACGTACTCAACGTCACTTGGCTCGTCAACTCCGCCGCCCATATGTTTGGCACCAAGCCCTACGACAAGAACATCAACCCTGTTGAAAACAAACAGGTCTCCCTCGTAGTGCTCGGTGAAGGCTTCCACAACTATCATCACACTTTCCCATGGGACTACAAAACAGCTGAACTAGGACACTACTCCTTAAACTTGTCTAAATTGTTCATCGATAATATGGCTAAAATTGGATGGGCCTACGATCTCAAAACAGTTTCTCATGAAGTCATTGAAAAAAGAGTAAAAAGAACCGGCGATGGCAGCCACAATGTATGGGGAGGCGAAGTTGAAGAAGCTCCAGTAGAGGAACAAAAACCAACATCTGATTCCGGAAAGACTGAATAAAAAACACACTTTAGTTTAAAAAGCGCCTATAAAAGTTCAATATTTATACGATTGCCTTAATATTTGCTCACCTTTAATATTCCTAGGTAATTTAATGTTTTTATAAGTTGTTTGGAATTGGTTTTATTTTGTATAATATTTTAAAATAAACTGTGTTCAATATAACTTATTACGTAAAAAAATAAAAATAAGTGCGCTTTACAAAAAAGCTCAAATTTAAATTAAGTTTTAAAGACTAAGGTGAAAGTGACGGTTTGTGATACAATAGGTAGTATTTTTTAATTTATTTTAACGCCTTTAGTTTGATGTACCAATGCAATATCCTAGATATTTGCAGTAGATATAGATTTACTTTGTAAAATCTATAAAATTCGTTTATTAAATTGATGAAGTGACTAAATTAGTAGTACATTATCATATTGTTTTATTTATTGACTCCTATTTTCTGCTGAAATAAAGTTTTTTTCGATAGATTAATGAGTATGAAAAAATGACCACTTAGCTAAAAAAATATATTTATCTGAAAACCAAAGCATAAGTACGGAAGGTAGGTATGGTGCGTGTGGGATACCTTCTCTTGCGGCCGTCCTCTTTCCTGCTCTTTGGAACACTTGTGTTCCACAGTTCGGTAAGGGGTTCGGCACGGTGCACCCTGGGCTTCCCGCAATCGTGTTCCTTTTAAGGTTCATTGTTGCGGAATGGCGAAATCCCACAGGGGCCGGCCGTTAGGTAGACTGGTGCAAGCCCGACGTAGCCCGTCCCCTTTCCCTGGAGGGGCGGGTATGGGTAGGCATTTTCGTGGGTCATCAAAAAAAAAGTGTGAAAGGTATACATACTCTTATAGTTGCAAAACACCCAAGTTATGATCAAAAGTGAACCATGGGTACCTAACCTACCCATTTTTTCAATGGCTTTATCATCATATACTGGCAGTAGCAATTTCAATTAGGGGTGGTGTCTCACTTTACGGTTGCCATCAATTTAGTCTGCTTGTTTGGCTTCCTTAAATGTTTGATACAGCATGTCCTGCAAATATCAACTATTAAAAAATATATAATACCAAGACGATTTCTTTTACGGAATAAGTAAACGTGTTAGCTTAGAAAATTTAAGAAAAAACACATTGTTTTCTCCTATTTACCTCATTCACTGTTAAAAAACGAATACAAAAAATAAATAAATATTCGTTTAAGAAATACTTTATTCAGGTATTACAATCAAATTTACGTATTTTGTAGTTTTACTTGTGAAAGGAAAAGAACAACATACTGTGAAATAATGTCTGATCCGTATGGGTATTTTTCCAAGGCTTAGTTTGTTGAGTGCTTTCAAACAGGAGCTTACTCACTGAAGTTTGAAAGATGATCTCGAGTGACGAAAAACAAAACAACATGAACGGCTCCTTCAGTTTTTTTGGACCAATGGGAATGGCTCTAAATGAAAACGGTAATGCCATTGAAGAAACGCAAACCGTCAAGTTGATTCTGACCGTGTACCTTGGAATCACTATGATTCTAAGCATAATTGGAAACGTGTTGACGTGTGCAGTCATAGCTCGAGATAAAACAATGCGGACTCCAACCAACTACTACCTATTGAACCTGGCGTTAACTGACCTGATGATTGCTCTGTTTATTCCAATAGAAATCTACATAGTGTGGATACCAGACTTCTATCCCCTGGGTGAAGAGTGCTGTCGAATTCACTTTGTATTATTGGACTGCCTCAGCAACTGTAGCCTCCTAACGATATTTGCATTCACAATAGAACGCTACCTAGTCGTAACCAGGCCTTTTCTTCGCCAAAAACTAATGTTGAACAGACGTGTGTTCAAAATAGTAGCTCTAGTTTGGGTAGTCGCCTGTGTGTTTTGTATTCCTGATGTATTTTACATTGATCTCTTAGAAAGAGACAAAGATATATATTGTTATTTTTTCCGTCCGTTTGAACTGAGAGTGTTTTTGATTGTGGAAATTTTGGTATTTTTTATCGTGCCGGGCGCTGTTTTATTTATTCTGTATGTGTTGATCGCTTTGAAACTGAAATCCGTGCAAACGAAATTGAGAAGTAGCCCTGCGGATAGTCGACATAATAGAGATAAAGCCGTCAAAATGTTGGGTAAGTATATTGCAATGTACTACTAATGGTACTTATTTATTTATTTTCATTTATTAAGCGTTCCAGTTCAGATTTCTTGCTATTCACGTAGTCCAAACATTTATAAGTAATCTTCTTATTATCAAAGTAATCTCTTAGGGAAAAACAACTATTTTAACGAGAAAAACACGTAGAACTTAATTGAATTTCTTATAAGGCTTACCTATAAAGGTCGTAAGTACCTAATTATTTTTTTAAATAAAATATTCAAACTTAGTTTTAAAACAAGGCTACCAGCTATGACACTTTTAACATTTTTAAAACGAGATATTCCATTAATTTACAAACTTTCTACATTTGGAGCTTAACTTAATTTTGAATCTTATTTTAAAGTGGATCGTTAATAAGTATAATAGGTTAAGTTGTGAGCATTTTTGAAATACAAAAAACGGAAATTCTTTTTAGGTATTTTACCCGAGATCCTTATAGCAGTTCGTCCAAAAGCTTTTGGAGAGAAAGTGCAGACTATTTTTTGGAGAATTGTATCTTGCCGGAATTGTTTTTACAATATTAATATATAACATAATAAACTTCTTGTCAGGATCAGTTAGGAGTTTATATTGTTACTTGAAAGTGTAGGATGACTGTGTTTTTTTACTTAATAGTAAGTTCATCATTTCATTGTACGGTATACAAATGTATATGATATTGTCATTTATCAGCGGCGGTTGCAGCATCTTTCTACTTTTGTTGGACGCCGTACTGCATCTACCGCATCATGATCGTCATACCGGAATTTGACTACAAACAGTACTATAATGTAAGTTGAAAACGGTTTAAGTAATCGTGTGTTTAATTGATTAATAGTAGATTCTATAAGCGATGGACATAATTGGCGTAGTTTCTCGCCCTCTAGAAAACTAATAGACACCTAAAACTAAGCTCCAGTGGTGCAGTACCTATATAGACATTTTGCGTACCATAGGACTTTTCCATAACAGTGATTAATAATAACAAGTATCAACATGAATTATGTTAATTGGAAAAAAATACATATCTCATCTAGTAGTAGCTATGTGTAATCCTACCTATATGTGTAACCTTTTCAAAGTCCTCTCCCAAGTATGGCAAGGAAAACTTTTCAAGAATGGATGTGTTAAACTCAATCTAACTTTCTTACCTTTACGATAAAAATAATTTATTTTACTTTTGCATACACAGAATTGGCTTCAGGAAATTTTATAATATAATATATATGCAATAGGTATACATATTATCCTTGGTTATAAGAAGAAATAATAATTTAGTTGTTTTAAAATATTTTATGTTGATCCTACTAATATTATAAATGTGAAAGTTAGTGAGTATGTATGGATGGGTGGATGTATGGATGTATGTATGGATGTTTGTTACACTTTCACGTAAAAACTACTGGATGGATTTGGATGAAACTTTGCAGTAATATAGGTTATACATCAGAATAACACATAGGGTACTTTTTACCGCGGGAAAACTTCAGTTACCTAGGTACGTAATGTTTACATAGTCACCGAGAAAAATAGCTTTTTTTATGAACGTTAAGTTTTAAGGGTTGATAGATTTACTATTTAAGTCTTCCTTTTTTAAATTATAAAAAAAATATTCATTTCTTCTCTTGCTTTTCAGGTGTGGCGAATTATGAATTACCTTTCTTATAATGGGTACGCTTCGACCGCAGTTAATCCTATTCTCTACAGCTTGATGTCGCGGAAATTTCGACAAGCATTTAAGGTTTGTAAAAGCATTTTAAATAATAAAATCCACTTTTGTATATCACTTTATTTTTATGGAAGTAACTACTTATTGGTTACTATCGAACAAAAGCGCTATTCTCTAAATCTTACTTAAAATACTCAGATCCTACTTTTAAATGGTAAAAAGTAAAAAAGTTATGGATTAAAAGCATATTGCATTCAATATACGAGTATTAGCGTACGCACAGGTACCTATTGTTAAATATGTAAAGGCTAACCTCAATAAATTAAATCTTTAAAAATTGATGAATGCCACATATAATTGCTCTCTGCCCTGCATTTTACTCGCAGTACAATGAGTTTTCCCATGGGAATATTGAATTTCCAAAGATAATAAGTACCCACCGTGTAGGTTAAATAGTCTATCCATCAGTTTTAGCAAAATCCGTTTAGTAGCTTTTGCGTGGAAGAGTTACAAATGGATAAAGGGATGTAGGAAATCAAAATAATATATTCATTTGTTTTTGTGTAAAATTTCTTATTTTTGGTGACATTATCATTGCATCATGGCAAAGTTTCTTTTTCGTAAAAGTGGTTGGGTTATCAAAATCAAAATTCTTTTATTCATCATAGATATGTAACATACTACTTAATGAACGTCAATGTTACAAACTTAAACTTTACCTAACCGTAGACCGAGAGAAAAAAGCCGGTGAAAAAAAACACCCAGCAATATTTTCGGAAATATTGTTATCGAATCAAATATGCGTTGTTTAGAAGGAGTAATAATATAGTAATAATAATGGTAAAGAGACGGCATACCTACTTGATATTTGTGTTTTATTAATAAGCGAAACATGTATTTTACTTACAGATATTATATTTAATATGGTTGAGTTTGTACCGAGCAACAATTCTTTTATTTTCGTTAAAACGAGATTCCACTCCAATACCGATGTTTTTACGTAATTTTTTGTATGGAGGTTATGAGCCGAAAGTCTTTATATTATAATGAATACGACCCAGATCACATGTCAACCAGCTTTATTGTTATGTGAAAAGCTTCAAAGCTGTCGTTAGCACTATACCTAGAAAATTCAGGGATTGACAGATGATAAACAACTAACTTCTTTCTTTTCCTGTATCAATCAAAACTTGAGTGTGCGCGCTACTCTATATGAGTAGTTTTGTCATTGTGTATCGCATGAGAGGTCTTATATTACTCACATAGGGCGACTCACGATGAAAATGTTATGAAATTTATATACACACACACGCATAGATATGCACATACACTCACCCATACCTAACACACAAAAAAAATGTAATTAGATAAATAGGTTACTTGCATTACGCACATAGCGTTAGTTTACTCGTAGCTTCATTATATTCTTTTCTGTTTAATTGTAAAAAAAACTGTTATTGGCTTTTGTATAGTTACACCTGTTTACTGTCTTTATTTAATAAAAGCAGTTGTTTTTCCTACGATATAAATAATTAAATAGTATTCAACTTTTTCAGGACTGTTTCAAGGAATGTAAGTCCAGACCTGGTGTTAGAAAGGATACATCTCGAAGAGGTCTCCAAAATATTGCAGTGCTTCATTTACAGTATAACTGAAAAAAAACAACAGATAAATAAACGAATGCCTTGGCTTAATATAAATATTTAAACTATTATACTGTTACTAGATATTTAACTTTAACCTATTAACAGAACAACAAAGGTTCACTTACGGGAACATGCAAACAAGGTGATCCTTACTTTAGTCAGTTTGTTAGTTCTTGTTTTATTGTTTCTATTTAGAATACTATAAGTTATAAATAAGTATAACGGGTGTAAAAAGACCACTTCCGAAGCCTGAAACCATGTATTCTGGAGCCTCAATAGTTATATTCACTAAAAAAAGTTTCATTTTCAGCGCTTGAAATCATCGCTCACACATCAACTGTTGGTTCAGGTGCAATTATTTACATTGCAAATTAAATTAAAACACCATTAAATTTGAAATCATTGCAAAACCTGCTAGTATAAATGCAATTTTGTACAATTACGTAAAAAAATTTTTTTTCTGTTAATCATAAAAACAATTTTTTTTTGCTCAAAACGTAACCAGTAGGTAATGCCCTCAATGTATTGCTCTCCAGCAATGCCCAGTTTTTGTTTTCGGAAGCAGTTCTTTTACACCCCGTATATTGTATAAGTTAGTTTTTCTTTATTTTATAAGTAACTGAGAGTTTCTACATTCTTGAAACGACGTGGTATAAGTGATAACTTTCTAGTATCTTAGGTAACAACGTCACAGTACGAACAAATTGTAAACCAACTGTTATAAGCCGCGAAGGTTGGAATTTCCAATAAGCTATTATTAAATTTAATACAAACTTAACCAAGTACAATTATAAAGAGAAACAGATAACGTTAAGTCGATACTAGATTATAATGAAAATAATTATTTATCTTTAAACATACCCCTTTACTTAGTAATATTGAATACGTTATTAAACTTGAAATGTATTTGATATTTGTGTGTAAGAATCTTTAACTTTGTAATAAAATCGTTATTAGATAAGTAGTTAGTTTCTTTAGGTAATAGCTAAATAACATAAAATATCAGTACCGTTTCAATAAAAAAACACGAAATTATTACGGTTTACGTTACAAAATTATATCTAAGCATGTACTTAAACCTTATGCGTAAATGTTGTGACGGTAAAACAAACCCGCTTTCTTTTAAATATACCACTCATTAATATAATCTGGCACGTTTTGTTTGGAATACAAAAAAGGCTTTCGGGGAGATTGCTTTTTAAACGAGATCACTTTCACATTCCGTTTACCTCTGTCCATAGAGAATACACAAGAATTTATACTAAATCCCAATCGTTCGTATTCAAATAGTCAAGCATGTATGCAGGCCAAAGTGACAATGAAGGGATTTTCATTTTTCCAGACTTTTCCTTATGAAGGAAGAGAACAAAGTACATCATTTGCATTAGCTTCGCTTACAAGAAAAGAGATTGGCCTTTGCAAGCTTCTGGTGTTAAGTTCTGAATTTAAAAGCAAGGACTTTACCGTTTTCTTTTAAAATAGCAAATGCAGACGGCTTCCACACAAGTTTAACTATGAACTTGTGTGGAAGCTGGCTCTATGACACCCTTTATAGCGAAACAAAGCAAAACGTAGTATAATAAAGTTAATGTTGTACTTCAACCATTTTTTATTTACTTCTAGTTAATTTTATTGAGGTCACTGTATTAATTGTTTAAGTAAGTAAGTAAGGTAGGCATAATTATACAAAACGTTTAGGTACTTAAATCTATAAAATATATATTTTATTTTTTGGTTTTTGTGGGCATACAAAAACAGATATGATGAATTTAAATTGAGACTAAATTGAAATTTGCATTATTTATTTAGTATTATTTAAAGAGAATATGAACTGTTTTGACCCAAGTTTGTTCTAGTAATGAACGTTTCAGCTTCTGCAATAGCATATTGTCCACATAAGTGAAATGGGCCAAGAGAGTAACACTTTGAAAGGGTTTTTTTTATCGGTTACAGATCGGTAGAGTAGAACCAGTTACTAGTTTTAATACACACAGATTATTTTAATGTAAATAGACCAAAAATGTATCATGTTCAACAGTTTGTAAAAAATATATATGAAAAGCCATTTTATTCATGGCATAGGAAGGACCTTACATCAATTTGTAAGCGAACAGTTAGATTGGTAGCTCCATGTGAGACCCCCTACGGCTGTTACATGCTGGCACGGAGCCAACAGTGAAGTTAAATAGTTATTTTAATAAAACCTCCCTAAATTAAGCATGTAAGGGTACTTGGTAACTAAGTACCTGAAACATTTTGTATGGTATGCTACACTTTGTTTTATGTTGTTTTTTTATATTTTGTTTACCTATATTATAATGTAGAGTTTAAATAGGTAGGAATGATTCTGTGCTATTTTATTTAAATTCCTTTTTAAAATAAAGTGTTTGTCTACGACTTTGTTTCCATAGTATTTTCTACATTAAAAATCCACACCCTTTTTAAGTGATTGCGTAACTATCCGCACATCATCTTTATAATAATAACTTGTAACTTGCCTGAATACTGCTCAGTTTGTTTGAATATCGATCAAGCTATATTCAAAAACTAAATAAAATTAGATATTTTGTTTGAAAAAAAATACGATGCCATAGGCAGACAGATTCCAACATGTTTAGGTTTTTGCGAGTAAATGTTATTTAAATTAAAATATTAAATTTAGTTTTGTTTTTATTAGATTATTTTTAAATTGATTTATTTATATAATAAAGCATGCCAAACTATTGCCTATAAACTTTGTGGATCTTTATATGCACCTATACTTGTATAAAGATTAATAATAAATAAAAATGACTTCTATTTATAATTTATTTATCCTGCAGCCTAACAACCCTGACCGCCCCCAAGGACGCGGAACCGCGACAAAACTAAGAACATCCCTTTGTCTTCGCACTTTTACCAAAACATTTTGTCCGATATAATTGTTCAAAGTTTCTTGAATCTGGGACATGTCATAAAAGTTCAGGTGTGTAGTAGAACCGAACTGCAGCAGTTGGTCGTCAGCCATTAACCCAGCTTGCTCAGCCGGGGAATCAGCTTCCACGCTGTCGATAATAGCAAAGGCTTGAGTACCTTCATTTATCACAAACGTTTCACCACGAGGCTCTCCTGGACTCGTGTTTTTACTGTGATTGCCCAAAGCTTTTGATAAAGCATCTACTGAAAAACCTTGGTTAGTTGACAAAGGGTTTCGCAAGACAGGGTTAATTTCTACAAGACCTGTTTTGATCCTGTTTATTATTGAGAAGTGTTCGTTTTGAAGACTAACAATACGTTGCCTTATTTGCCTGATTTTGTAAATATCGATATCTGTTCTTGGGCTTCCTTCATCGTCTACAAGAGGCTCAGTCATACCGACATGGTAATTATCCAGAGTTTGTGTTTGCTCGTTGAGTTCATCTTCAACTTTCTGCGCTTGCTCCTCTAAAAATGTGACTCGTCCGTTACCGATCGAGCCAGCCGGTCTAAGACCGACCATTGTAAAGAAAATACCTTCCTGAAGTTGAAAAATTGTGAAAAATAAAATGTCTAATATGTGGAACAATGTCAGCAACTACTGTCACACAACTTTTTATAATTTACAAACAAACCCGGATAATAAACAGTTTTTTTTAGTATGGCAATGGTATTTAGAAAAAAATACAGGATGATGAAATTACTCAAAACTGGTAAAAATAAAGAGACTTTATTTTATAACTCAACTAACTGAGCTTAAGAGAGCAAATATATAAATTTTAAATTACTATTAAAATACAAAAGATAAAAATAGCGTAAAAACGTGGTACAAAATACAAACATAGATGACAGAATGTGCTAAAAAAAGCAATCAATCTTAGGGCGGGTTGCATCACAACTACTTAACGTATCTGTCAACGTTAAAAATGGCGTTAACTAATGTCAAGCTAGAAAACGGGTTGTTTCACCAATGTCGTGACTTTTTTTGTGACGCAACCCTTTGTATTTGACGTACGTTAAACATCTGAAGTAATTGTCAAAAAGTTACGTACGTAGATACGTTAACCAACTGTTTGATACAACCCGCCCTTAGTTTTATGTTGTCAGTTGAGCTTTTAATTAATTCATGCAAATGTGAGTGTAAAATTACGTAAACTTAAAACAAGGTCCAATACCCTTAACTGTTTTTTTTATAATAAACTACTTAATATTACATCAAAAAGGTATATTACCTACTTGTAATAGATCGTGTGCAATAAAATAGCAAAATGACTCCGAACAAGTTTGCTTAGGTTTTATTGCAATACCTATACATCTTTCACAAATATTTAAAAAAACATCCAGCGGTCTTTCGTTTAGGTAAAGTTAATTTGATTTTGTTATGATTAAAATACTTGACTTTTGTACTTAATTAAAATGCAAAACTTAACCTAAACAATATTAAGAGCTTAGGAAATCGAACACTTATGCGTAATTTTATTAGATTTCTGATGGGGGCCCCAAATAATTGATACGGCGGCTACGCACCTGCATAAAAGTTACGTAATCAATGACACTAGCTCGGGTAAGTTCGAGTATGCCGAATTCGGCATACTATTTTATGCCGCATTTTACGAGTACTAACCAGTGCTCCATCTAGTAAGAGCGAGGGCGAAGACCGATAAAAAATCTACGCACAAATGGTTACTAGTGACAGCAGTTATCATTTTTGAATACAATGCACTCTTGGCAGAAATCTTACTCCCTGACTTTATGACTGGCACCAATTAGTACTGTTAATTTGTCGTTGGGTTGTTTGACTTTCGAAATAATTCTTTACGATAAGTAATAAAAACTTAAAGGTATGATTTTTTGCAAATTTGGAAAAAAAAAGTACTTGACTGCATTTTTCTTTCAAAATTGAATTCAATTTGTACGGTGTAATGAAGAAAGAAATTAATTACTTTTTAATTATTTTAAGTATCGGTAAAAGGCGTTAGTGTCAGTGCTACATAAAAGCAATTTTGTAGTGCTTCTGCGGAAACTGCAGCATACCTAAAAGATTTTCGGGGGGAGCCAAAGAAATCGTATTTGTATTTGTAGAAATATCAGCTTCGTTTGACGTTTTCTTGCCTTACCTAAAGCATAATCACAATTTTATAATGCCTTCACATATTATGATGAATGTCTCAAAATAAATAAAATAAAATAAATAACCCTTAGGTACATTGAATTCAACATACATGCATCAAGTCAGATAAATTTAACCGTATTTTTTTATTTTTATCCGACCGAAAACATAGAATGATTTATTGGAATCTTTTTTCAATAAATTAACATTCAGGACTTAATAAAAAGCGGTTCGACCGGGTGGTGGCCGAGCGTATTCCAAAAATAATTGAATGCAGTTTTATTTTATGGAAACATACTTGTATGATTCCTTTGAGTAAATATTTGCTTCGTAGTAATGAGAATGCTTTATACTTCAAATAGGAACATACAGTTCAAATATTTAATCTGTATATTCAATGTTCAATATTTTATTATTTAAAATGAAATTCAGATAGTCATACGTGATTGCAATTTGATTTCGTTAACTGGCAGAATAACTTTAACAAGAATATTTTATTTAGCCGAGGTTAAATGCCGTAACGTATCCTAATCGTAAAGTCAGGGAAGAGGTTCATTAAAAACTACTTATTTAAGAAAACAATAAGGTGAACCTCTCACACAATATCTGCATGCCAATACATAGTAGAAAAATCCCAGCATTTCTTAGAAAAGATTGGAATCCCAAACAAACTTATTGAATTTGTCCGATAGTACATTGCTTTCACCTGTTTTTATTAACACAATTGGTCCGTGACTAATAACTTCTGTATATGTTTATTTATCTATATAAATATTATAATGTATAGAACCATAAATACTTGGTATCGTTCCCGTTTGGATCCCGGGCGAAAATTACTTTTGTCCCGTGGGTGTCGTAAGTGATGACTAAGGGACTAACAACAGGACTTGTAGACGCCCGCCGTACAACTTATAAGACCATATGACGCTTGCGCAACATGTCAGCCAAACCAAACACGGCGAGTTTTGGCAAATTCTCTTTAATGAGCCTGAATTCACACAGTACCTAAAGTTTGGTTTTTGCAAGCTGAATTAGACTTTATTAGTGTGCGGTCATGTTCGCGGCTTTATGCATTGTGGGACCGCCTCATATCGAAAAAGGTTCATGCGCTACACTGGATGACGAAGCTGGAGTGTCGACTCTCTAACTCTTCAATAGAGCAAGCTAAATTGATGTACCTATTTTATGTTTAGTCAAAAATTTATATACTTAAATATTGGACGGCAAAAACATAAAAAGTCAATAAAATAAGCAAAAGAAGAAGAAGATAACTTACCCTGTCTGCCCGCTTGTTTGCTAGATTATTTCATAAAACTAAATATATATTTAACGCTCGACTTAAGGGCGTACAATTCATCACAGCTGCGATATATTCTCATAAATCACAAACACAAATTGCATTTTCATTTGATTTACTTCCTGGGTCAGTCGGGCTTTCTGCTGCATTGTCTGTTTGATATTTGAATTGTTATTCTAGAATTTAGTGATGTAACTATTCCCTCTTTTTTATCACCACGCGGCACCTGGTTTTCATAGTTGCTATGAAATTTGCTTTAACCTACTCCAACTAAAAGTACCAGATGCTGCCAATAACCTGCAGAGCTATTATGCTAATACAGTATTCCGTCCACGGCTTCGCCCGTGGGAAAAAAATATTATTTAAATAAAAGTAGCAGGTAGCAGTCCCTGGTATCATAACCTCCTACTTGTAAATGAAATTAAAAATCGGTTAAATAGTTTCTGTACACGTAATGTACATTAAAATTCACATACTACCTAAACTATTACTAAGGATTGTAAATATCAATGGAGGAAATAAACAATAGCTCGTCTATTGTTAGCAGAAGGTACATGGTAATAGGGTAATGTCAAATGCAGAAGAGGACCTTTAATATAATTTGAACAAAGGGCGATGCACTTAGAACGATTAAAATACGGTTCATAAATTCCTACTCAAGAGATTGCAACAAGATTCTTCTCAAAGCTCAGGAAAACAAGTCTGTGCTTTCAAGTGCTTTTTTGTTGAGTTTTTTTGTAACTTAATATCTACATACATATTTCTAGCTAAGTCGACGAATATTTATTTTTCGAAACGTTTTTCATAAAAAACATGCATATAAAAATTGGGCAAAACATTTTTTTTGATACTTTATTCATGTCGCTGAAAGTTTCGGGCCGCTGGGTTACAGTTATTGTATGTAGTATGGTTTTATTTTGTGATACAATTTTATGATTTATATCTATTCATCCCGCTGTTTTTTTTTAGAAGTGCATTATAATATGGTATTACTATCGAGGCATATCAAAATAGAATAATTATACACTTAGGTAATAAAAACGTGTGCTAACAACACCTCTTTAAAATTATAGTGTGTTAGAAAAGTATTCATTTTTAACATTAGGTATAATAAGTACATTGGAGAGTCGAAAAGGTAAATTGTTTATCCAAAAACTTTCAATGTAAACTACCTCTATAAAAATACTTTTTATAAAATGCTGTTTTTTTTCAAGTAAACTCCGAAATAGCCAGATAAGCTCACTACTGGTCTTATTTTCCAATAGCTTAATTTTTTTATACATCGTGCATGAACCCTGCAAGCGGCCTCAAACAAATAACGATATTTTATTGTACGAGTATGTTATTGTAAATCAATTCGTTGTCGGTATTTCCTGGCATTGACCTCAGGCAGAAATAGAATGCTAAGCCTAAATGTCAACTAAAATCTGTATACCTACCTATTAAAATACCTAATTAAAATAGATTTAAACCTTAGAAATATTGTAGACGTTAATTTTTTAATGATCATTCTTTATTGCCAAAAACACGTCTCATATAAACGAATATCAAGCTCAATTTCTTCATAAGTTAATAGAAATTAATAGTCGATGTTTGCAAAACTTAAAGTCGGTGAATAAAATAATATAAACTTGCTAAAAAACAAGTAATTATTTATTTATTTTGTTTAACGAATGTTAATAAGTTGACCAATAAACACCTAGTGGATAAAATAAAGGTTAACCGTGGTACTTTCAAAAAACTTTTGGTACTATAGAAGTATTAAGGCAGCTTTATGTAGCTTTTATCAAACGAGCTTCGTTTCGACAAACAAGCGTTTATTAAAACATAATAAAGCAGATAGATACGTATATTTATTTAACTTGAGTAAATAAAACTTTAATTCCAGTGGCAATAAATGTTTTTAATCCGTGTTTAGTGTCCACAAACGGCATCAAGGTTGCGTTCCCCGTGAATTATTTGTATAATTGTTATCAGACAAATATTCGCATGAAGGTACCGATATAGTTATTATTTACACAATATCTTACGTCACATAATATTTGAATAAAGTTGTATACAGATTTAACAAAGTATTGCCTCAAATATTGGAAAAACGATTTTTAAAAATAGTTAAACTTTTTTGTAACATTCAGTGCTAAACTGACATCAAGTAAGCTTAGAATTATGTATAAAAAACGATTTGTCGGATTAGTATCAAAAAACTACAAGTATAAAAAATATTTGTTTACAGAAAATTTTTTCTCAATCATTTTCTATTTATTAATGAACAAATGCTTTTAAAACTTTTATTATTTAAAGTTTATGGCTCATGCAAACACGTTTTTAAATTGTGTCACGGGATGGAAGTCGCAAAGACCAAACAAATAAACTTAGGCAAACACGAAAGCATAATTCTTGAGCAAACAAATCATTTTTTATTAACTAATGTGTGCACAACTGAAAAAGTAGTATTTATTTACATAGACTAAGTATCGTAATTTATATGTTATCTCGGAAATTTACATTTTCAGTATTTGTACGTAGTTCATCATCTCGGGTTTTATTTGTTTAATTTGATTTTGCCATTATTTCTGACAGCTTGTCAGGGTTGACACTAGTGGTAATAACATAAACATTCCAACGGAAAAAAACAGTGAATGTTGTATTGAATAGTGATACGCCAATCGATTGTACAAATTGTTAATAATGAAGTTTATAAACAAATATGTGTGGTATTTATACCTTAGCCTCCGCTGATTCAGTGAAAGATCGTAGTTACATTAAGTTTGTAAATACAGTACCTCGGGTCAGTTATTAATACACCTTTTTTCAGTTTTCGAAGTTTGAGTATAGAGCAGTTGTGTAAAGATCAGTGGGCAGCCCTGGAGTCGTTTATCTCATAATTTCAACAAACAAGAGCCTTTATTAGGCATATTTTGTAACTGTTACGTTAGATCGAACATGGATCTCACCCAGTGATAGTTCCGTTCCTCGGCGAATTAACAGCTACCGTCTTTATATACAATTTTGCAGATTTGTTGCAATTGTTTTTAAGAATATAAAAAGTTTTGTGAAAATGCAAAAAGACATGATGAGTGAACCAGAACCACGAAAAGGACACACCTTTATTCAGTGGATGATTGCTATCATTGGTAAGTGATTTTAGTAATAAAATTTATAAATGGCAGGATGTTAGCAAATCTTTATTGCTATAAAAGTTGAATAATAAAATCTGCATACACAATACCTAGTCCTTGCTTTGTTTAAATTAAAGCTTAGAAAAAGGCGCGAAATACAATGTTTTAAGTAGGTAAGCTACTTATATTATTCAAAAAACTCTTTTGATTTTTGGTACTTTTGACTATTTACTTGCTTTTACCTATACTCCATTAAAATATTACTATCCAAAACTTCGTTCAGCTTGAACCTAATCCTTTCAATCTTTTAATATAATCAGATAAATACGACTCGCCACAACTAAAGTCTGCTTCAGAAAATCTAGCCTAACCTGATTAGCTCATCGAATACTTGAAACAAAACAACCAGATAAAATACCGGTATTTTTATTAAAAGCTAACAAGCGATAAAAACTTAATAATAGGATTTACAGCAAATCTTTTGAATTTTTGACGAATATAAATGACATGAGAAACATTAAATTGATAAATTGATGCGCTCAATACATAATATAATTTTTTATACCTACGTAGCCTGCTCAAGTTTCACATGGTGCATTTTTGGCGACTTTTTACAATTTTGATTAATTAAAGACATATGGTGAAAACCGCATCAAATTCCGTTACGTAGCTCAGGAGTTCGCGAGTACAAACACGAATAACGCATTTGCTCTCGGTAATAAATGAAGACATGAGTGGATTAAGGTGAAATGTCATATATAGCACTTATCGCCTTCATCCACTCACGTCTTCAATTATGATATTTGTATTTATAGCCAACACCACCCTATTCACATACGGGCTGCAAGCCGGGTGGATCTCGCCCATGACCCGGGTGCTGCAGTCTCCGGAGTCCCCGACCGGGGTCCCCCTCTCCGACAGCGAGGTCTCATGGATAGCCAGCATCCTCTGCATCGCAGCCGTGGCTGGAGTACCGTTATATGCATACATCGTTGATGCTTATGGTAGACGAATAGGTCTTATAGCTATTGCTATACCTCAGGCTGTAAGTTCAATTCATGACCCATAATACCCCTAAAGAATCCGATGGTATAACTAATAAATCATTCGTGTTTTGTTACAGCTGTGCTGGATAATAAAACTATCAACCTCTTCAACAATAAGTCTTATAATAGCTAGAGTATTTAGTGGAATTGCCGCAGGCGGCTGCTTCAATGTTGTTCCTATGTATGTGAAGGAAATAAGCCAAGATAATGTTAGAGGTCTACTTGGTTCATTACTGATTTTGGTCCAGAACACTGGGATACTTTGTATGTATGCAATGGGTGCATACCTCGACTACAACACAGTCCTCTACTCAGTGGCTGCTATTCCGATTGTAAACGTGATACTGCTATTAAAGGCCCCTGAATCACCAGCCTATTTAATTAAAATTGGGGAATTTGACGTAAGTTTTAACAAAACAAGTAGTAAATGAATCATTTTGTCTATTCCACTTTCATCGCTTGTAAGCACTAAAATGGAAATGAAAATGATTACCATATTATCCTCAATGAATGAAAATATATTTATTTCTATCTTTTGGATATATTCCAAAGCATTATTTCATACTTAATCAGTTCCGCCTTCAGATATTATAGCAGGTTTGTTTTGATATTTTCTTTGTAAAGGACATTTCCATTACGCTATTTATAGAAAGCAACGGCCACTATTGCCTTTCTCCGAGGTCTCACTATGGATGACAAGGCCGTAGGAAATGAAATCAATCAGATGAGAAATGACGATCAATACTACAGATCTTTGCCAGATATCTCATTTAAAAGTATCTGTAAGTATTTAAAAACATCAAAATTCCAAACGCTTTCCTTTTGCAAAAAATAAAGACCAAATGTTAAAATTCCCTGTAATCCTAACTAAACATCTTTTGACTTTTATTTGTTGGAATTGCCCTCATTCGTTTGAAGTCCTGTTTTGACCTAAGCTACAGTGTAAATGATGCGGCAAATTGTTACGATTTGTTACTATGGGCAGGAATGATTTAAAATTTGGTTATATTTTGTTACAGTTACTGTTCCCGTTTGGCGGAGAACGTTTTTGATTTTGATCACCCTGATGACGGTCCAGGCTCTGAATGGGTCCTTCGCCATTATCACATACGCATCCAATGTGTTGTCTCTGTCTGGAGTCACGTTCAGTCCGGAACTGCAGACGCTGAGCTTCCCGGTCGTGATGATCCTAGGATCTGTCATTTCCATGAATTGCATTGAGAGAATAGGACGAAAGGTAAGACAAACAGAACAAAAATTTGACCCGAAGCAATTATTCACCTCATATTTTTTTTTACGAATAAATAGATTCACCCGCTTTAATAGCGAAATAGAATTTATATAATCCCTTTATATCATAAAAAAAGATATTCCAAAGGTTTTACAAACATCGAGTCGCTTTTGCAATTTTGGTTGGTCAATACGAACTTACTTACAATAGTTTATTAAGAATTTTAAACTAATCAATTGAACTATTAACTCCCAACTTTCTAATTTGGTAGGTAAACTATGGCATAATTAATAATATAATCAAAACATATAACCAATTTATTGTACCTCAACAGCCTGTATTAGTGACGTGTATGCTGTCGACGGCCGTCGCCATGGCGTGTTTGTCGACGTCACTGATCCTGACCCTGCACGGGTACTCGATGCCGAGCTGGCTGTCGGTGCTGTGCATGATAGTCATTGTCACATCATACGCAGCTGGCGTCTCTGCCATTCCCTACATATTGCTCTCGGAAATGTTCAACTTCCAAGTAAGTACATAAAACTTGAGCACTGCATTTTAATGTTTACGAAAGCTTTGTAAATGTACCCGTATTTCTTAAATTCTTACGTTAAATAAACTGAGTAAAATTTCACAGTATGCCTGCTTGCAAACTTTATAGTTCATAAAAGAATTAAAGTTTCCGCTTTTGCAAAAGCTAATAGCCATGAATTTCAAGCTAAAGTTACTGTCACCGTTTTTTCATCTTGCAAACTATTGCTTAACTTCTCTCATTTTTATGTTAGATCCGAGCAAAGGCGGTAGGAGTGGTGGTGATGTACGCTTGGTTCCTGACGTTTGTACAGCTCGCAGCATTCGGGCCCGTGTCCAACGCGGTCGGTCTCTACAACACTTTCTACATCTTTGCTGGCATCAACCTTTTCGGTTTCTTCGTAAGCCTCATCTTCTTACCAGAAACCAAAGCAAAGACGGTGGAACAAATTGAAAACATCATAAGCGGAAAGAAAACCTAGCTGAACCATTTCAACGTTATTTTGGCATTAAATAAATGATCATAACCATGGTATTCACATCAACCGTGTAAGTCCATGAGTGTTAAGCCATCAGTCATATTAATGTAGCGTGAATCATCTACATGAACATTTCAGTATCATGAAATAAATCAAAAAGGAACGGACCTTTGTATTTGTTCTTACGACCCTAAAAAGTAGCCACCGAATTTCATATAACTCTCTACTGTCAGGCTTGAGAAGTTTTTGGGCTGAAGTTATGAAGGTTTATGGGTTTTTTTGTAATGTTGTCAATCTCTTTGACCTTCTAACAGAGTATTATTAG
Organism: Emmelina monodactyla; assembly: GCA_916618145.1. Classification (NCBI taxonomy): domain Eukaryota; kingdom Metazoa; phylum Arthropoda; class Insecta; order Lepidoptera; family Pterophoridae; genus Emmelina; species Emmelina monodactyla. The sequence continues at coordinate 5,673,509 of OU745300.1, forward strand.
TATCAATCAGTTCGGTATTCTACTGTAACTGCGTCCAAAGTTAATTCTTCTTCCCTTCCATTATTTACAATAAAACCCGTATCTTGATTGGGTCGCAAGCATTATTGGAGTTGTTTGTTGCTCTTTATTAGACGTGAGAGATAAGGATAAGTAATCAAAAGTTTCATAATATTGGAACTCTCGGCCTATTTAATGGTGCGGAATATTCAAATTGTCAAACTAACTCATATTTATTGTAATCACTTTGTCTGCAATTTGTATTAGGTACTTACTCAAAATGACGCCTTTGTAGCCGTTGTAGGTAAAAATTGTTTAAATTCCAAACTTGTCGACACTCTTTACAGAAGCCAAAAATATTGTTGAGGATAGGTACTTAATTTTTAAACTATTAATACTTAGTTCTTACCTTACTAATGTTAACTTACTTTTTTAAAGAATATAATATCTGTCTGTTATGTTTTACAGTTATTATTGGCCAATAAAAGCTACTATATCAACTTCCATCAAATTACAAATACTTATATACACGTTCTATCGAATCCAAAGTAACTATGTAGGTGCCTAAATGAATAACAGCTAAAAAATTATTAAATATTTGAAATATACGACATGAACTTACATGAGTAATTAGGTGAAAATAACAGTATTTTGTGCTATATTTTATGTCAGTAAACCTACGCAGTAAGTACAGGGAAGTCTCTTGGGTGACGTAGTTTCAGAAATATTGGCAATTTTTGCCGAAAAACTTTCCATTGCCAACGATTCATAGCTATTGAGTTATTTGATAGGAGTAAAAGGTCCTAACTAAATCAAAATGAAAGTTAAACAGGTCCAATCATATTTTTTTAGCAAACTCACACACCCTACCATTTCAAACTTTAGTCAAACTGAACCAAATCGGTATTTTATTTCTTGTTACAATAATGTCGACAAGACAAAATCTACTACAATCCGGTCCTTAGTCCGGTGTTAGGTGAAAATAAATCTCCAAAAATCGAGTTTTATTTGTGAATGTCTGCCACCTCGGTTTATATCTCGGTAGGAATATCCACAGATTCAACGATAAGAAAGAGATTAAGATCGTATATATGATAGTGTGAATTTGCGACCTGCCTTCTGCTCCTTTTATTTTCCTAAAGATAAAGTAAATTGTACAAGATTTGTCGATCTATGTATTGAACTATGCCGAAAAAAAATATTATTGTTAAGACATCAATGAAACGACTGCAACTATTTCTTATACGAGGCATATGAAGCTACACTTGTAGTTTAGTCCAAAGTTAAATATATGTTAAATATTTTTAGGGTTCCGTACCTCAAAAGGAAAAAAAACGGAACCCTTATAGGATCACTTTGTTGTCCGTCCGTCCGTCCGTCTGTCAAGACCCTTTTTCTCAGGAACGCGTAGAGGTATTAAATTGAAATTCATACCAAATACTCAGGTCTATAATACCTTTAAGCTGTAACAAAATCAAACTTCTATGTCAACGCAATCAAAAGAAACAGCAATTTAAGCTGCATATTTTGAAACTCGCAAGTACTCGCAAGGGAATCAAAACCTAAAGGGTACTTCCAGTCGACCTAGAATCTTGAAATTTGGCATGAAGCAACGTTTTATAGCACACATAAAGGAAAAATTCCGAAAACCTTAAATTTTTAGTTACATTACAAAATATATATTTTTTAATAAATATAAACTTATTACTTTTTTCCTCATGAACGCGTAGAGCTATCAAGTTGAAATTCATATCAAATAAAAAAAAAAAAAAACTAAGTCATCGCAAAACGCAAAAGTACAACCATTGATACCGCATATTTTGAAACTCGCAACTACACGCACGGGAATTAAAACCTAAAGACCACTTCCCGTTGACATAGAATCTCGAAATCTGGTAAGAAGCAATAGCTTACAGCACAGGTAACAGAAAAATTCCGAAAAGCTTAAAATTTTAACTTGCACTTGGCCGGTTTTTTTTCGTAAATGAATGATGCTATGAAGAAGAACAGGAAACGATTCTTCAAATTTACAACTGCATAAATTACCAACCTGCAGTTTATTCCAAAAAACAACATCGGGCAGCGACGGGCAGAGAGTGATAGGATGGCCAACAATTTTAAATACATATTCTACAAAAGCCATGTAGATACAGTGCCTTCTTAAGACAACCGAGCAGAATCTTCCTAATATTCTAATATAAAAGTCTTTAAAAGTTGACACTCGACAAGTTGGGCACAAACCCAGTTCTCGGTCGGATAGCAAGAAGGACTGAGCCATGATCTAAGTAATCCTATAGTGTGATGCTCGTATTAATATTCCTAGAACTTATTTGGTCAAAATTTAAAATAACACAAATGTTTTAGACAAAAAAAATGTGAAAGCAATTCACGGTTACACAACATATGTTCGTTTCATTTCGGGTAACTTTTCACAGAGGCCGTATTTCAGCCGACTGTTCCCACAAAATTTATTGCACATGGCGACGTCCATGTTTTGCTAAACCAGATTAATCGTTATTAAGTAGCTAATAAGGCACCCATTCTCTTATTTATTCACCCAAATCGAAATCAAGGAACTATTTACGTTGAAATATTGCTGTGGGTCAGCGTTGGAAATAAATATTTATAGTTGGTAACAAACCTTAAAACCTGTTACGACTAAAAAAGTTTACTGTCTCTGTAGGCTTACAAATAACTGTAAACTTAATTAAAACTTAACTTAACTTAAACACCTTTCAATATTTTACGGCATAAGTGCCGTAAAATATTGAAAGGTGAATGTGTCGTGATTATTTCACACTTATTTGTAGCAACATTGAACAGGTATTGATTAGAAACACAATCTCACAAATTTGTATCCAATTTCGCCGTTTTACCTCGGGGATTGTTTTCAATGTCTTTCGGAACAAACTTTACGAGAAATTTTCTTCTGAACTTTTGCAGTTTGCGGTTAATCACTTGAACTAAAAAGATTTCAGGCTCGCATTAATTTGCTTGGGGAAAAAGTGCTTTAACTTGGAACAAATTCTGTTTCCACTTTGTATATGTTTAAGTTTTTAGCCAGCAGGATAGATAAGAAATATCTACCCATTTGTTGAGATGTTTGCTCGGTGGGAGGTTTTAGCCAGCGGATTTGTCAAATATTCTCCGTGTAGAGTCGTAACCACTTAATGATATTAGGCAAGGGCATACGCTAAGGTTTATCCCTTTTAAACAAAGAATTATAGAACATCAGAAACGTTATATTACAAAGACAAGTTTTATTTTATTTGTTATACACTTCTAATGTAGTCTAGTTGATAACTAGCACATTCGCATTGTCGATACAGTGAGTAATGTTCGATAGATATCCCTCGGATTTAGTTCTTACCCTTCTGCATTTCGGTCGCAAACAAAGATACTTGCTCTTCCTGTAGAAAACATGAACAGAACGAATTAAGATTTTCTTATTTTTTCCACGCTTGACCGCACTAATGTCGGATAAGACCCTTTATCGACCTCCTGTTCCGACATACCTGATCCAAGTTCCTATCGAAGACATGACAACAAATTAATATATATGTATATCTGTTTTAATTTTGATAACGCTTAATATAACCCTACTAATTCTAAAATTTGTAATCATCTAATGAGGTTTGGAGGGTGAGTAGCCAAATGAAAATGTTGGATAGTTGAGACTATTAGCTTCAATTACTTTCACTTATTAAATTGCATTTTGGTTCAAGTTTTAGAATTTACTAGAATTTTAAGTTTCTTTTAATTAAAGTCCAATAATTTTTGTTATTGTTACTGTCGGAACCAAGAGAAAATAATTTTAATTTAAATCCTAATACTGTTTTATTCAGATGCAATCATAAATTTATAGATATCAACTCATAAAAAGTTACAGTGGGTTCATATAATTTGATGAACCAGCCGAAAAAAAATAAAAAATTAAGAGTTTGGAAATTTCATTTGTTTTAAAACTTTATAACGATATGCTATGTAACATAAATAATAGAAATCTTAACAAAAATAGTAAGTTAGTCCTCGGGTAAGGAAGATACGAACCCGTTCAACTACCTATGTACTCGTAGTTTGTTTACCGAATTTGATATGCTTTATATTTATTTAAATATCAAAATATGATTTACTAAATACTTAAAATGTGTTTTAAAATTTGTTGACTGTGTTTCTTAGTAACTAAAGTACATAAGTAGGTAAGTACTGCAAACAATTAATTTGATAATTATGAATCATTGGCAAAGTTTTCAAAGGATTTCCTTGTCTATAATTTGTTACTTTGTTAAATTTGTACTTTTAAGTTCTTTGAATCAAAATCACTGAGTAAAATTTTCGAAAGGTGTCGAAAGAAAGTTGTCATTGCCATATTTATAATATTACTAGCTTTTACCCGCGCGGCTTCGCACGTGTTAAATTCGGAGTAACACGCCTTTTCCTGTACTATATTATTTTAAATGTAAACCTTCTTCTTGAAACACTCTATCTATTAAAAAAACCGCATCAAAATCCGTTGCGTAGTTTTAAAGATTTAAGCATACATAGGGACAGAGAAAGCGACTTATACTATTTAGTGATAGGCACCTTCTCACTTGTAGTGATAACCTACGTAGTAGACTTTGCTCATTACTTGGAACGTATGTACAAAAGTGTCTGTTGAACCTAACTTACCCTCGTTATCCACGTAATTAACTCTATCAACCTCGTTTTCCCCTTGATGTTGGCTGAAAATTCTGTTAACCCCTAACGACACGGACCCGTCATAAAACTACGCATCTTATTATCGCTCTCGTCACTAATTAAATACATCCTCTAATCGTACGATGTTTGTAATGAACACAGGTTATTTATGTTTTGAGGCAAATGTTTACTTAGTCTTAAAAAGATGGTTGCGAACTTGTAAATAAATAACCTTAGTAGTAATTATAGCATTAAATATCCCTGAAAGAGTTCAAACAAGAAACTTTATAACTCCAGTTTTGGGAATATACTTATATTTATAGAAATGTTAGCTGGTATTAAATTCTGTATTTTTTGCCAAATATGGATGATTAATTGGCAGATTTAAAAGCACACATCTAACTCTTACGCTTTACTCATGATATCATCGGTGGGGCCCGACACGAATGAGTAGCATGTGACGATCTGTATAGGCCTAGCACAAGTTTTGGCGTTTCGAATTTGCGAATCCGAACCTAAAAACCTTCGGTCACACCGACAAAGAGCGATTTGCGAAATATTTCCGTAATTTGGCTAACTTATTACAACATGGAAAATATTATAAATAAAATAACTTTTAGTTCAACCATTATTTTATTAACCACAGGTATAAGAAATATTTAGCTCTTGATTTTGCGGTTTTTAATGTTCGAAAGTTGAATTACAGGCACACATACTCGTAATATAATATCTGTCATGGTATCAGATGACTGGATTACCTTTTAGGTTGTAGGTCGTGTCTATATACCTAATAACATCAAACATTTCTCTTAAAAAACTAACATTTAAGTTACATTTCAATTTCGCATCATGTAAAACGTTTATATTTTTTCGAATTGAAAATATCAACTGCACATAGGCAGCAACAAGCTCCCGATACGTACACCGACTGCTTATAACAATACTCCTTATTATTAACATGACCTTATTTTGACAACAAAGCTTCATAAAAAATAAATTTCGCTCAGCAATCTTACGTCACTAGTAAAAATTAAAATCTTTTTCCCAACTTAAGGCAATGTAAGAGTGCCTGGCTGGCGTAAAGCGCACAATTTTTTTTATTTAGTTCCAACATCTGTGTATAATGTGTACATTGCCTAGTAAGTATATGATAAAAAAGACAAAAAAATATTTAAACAAACATTATACACATTGCCGGAAACATAACTATACAAAAACAAAACCTCCCTAAATTAATAGGGTCATCTTTTAACAAGAAATAATTGCAATAAATTAAAATATTATTTTCGTAAGTACTTCCTTCAGTACTAGCAGCAAATATTTTGTGTGTCTGTCTAAACACAGAGCGATCTACAATTTTGAAATTCTATTAAATTGATTATGCCTAGTCGATTTCGTAAACAGCACTTTTTTGATTAAACTAATTACTCGTAATTACAAATCGTATCAATCTAATTTAACACTTATTAACTGTCCGTTTTTTTCAAATATCGTTAATGACCTTACATTAAAACCTATGACTTAATTAGGTCTACATGTCCACTTTTTAATTAAGTAGGTACCTACATTTGTTACAACAGAGTGATAAAATGTATCACTGATGCAATCGCTAAAGTTTTTTCATATTAGACTAGATCTATATCATTCTTTTATTTAAAATGTTGTTCACGTAACCTCCGAAATAGTCTTCGCTACTCACACAAAATACGCACCACATTTCACGTTACTTTGTTTTTCTAGATTTAACCTTAATGTTTTTCAGTTTAAGTCGTATAAAACGAGGCAGTCTGTCCATACTGTTCAGTTTAGAATTCACTCAGTAAGAAACTCAATCACGAACCTTATTTAACTTCGACAAAACACGTGGCGGGTTCCATCCACTGCACAACTAAAGCACTGCGCGTCCCAGGAGTCACTCTGGGTCGTTCAGACGGGCGTGGTGTCTCAGGTGAGTCCTCCGATATCACAGTTCACTTGGTACATGTAGGTGGCGAGTTCCTCCCCGGTGACGTCGTCGTCGACCTCCCGCAGGCTGGAGTTGGAGATGCTGCGCGGGGACTCCACGGAGTCGGAGGGCTCGCGGCGCAGCCTCCACGCGCGGCCCCAGCCGCCGTTGCTCGACGGGTTCTCGTTCACGATTGAAAGATCTTGTCCTTTGTAACACTGCAATGTTTAGAAATATTAGCATTTTTTAACCGACTTCCAAAAACGGAGGAGGTTCTCAATTCGGCCGGTATGTTTTTTTTTTACAAATACTGTCGGACCACGATTTTCTCATAGTTGTTAATTTGGGAGCCTGACGTTTCAAACTTGTTATTGAAATTATCCTGAAATAGGATCGACAAATTTATTGGAAAAAAGCTTTGGATACTGTTTTTTTTTATTGATTCTCTCTCAAATCTACTTTCCTTTCGGTATAAGTTGTTTAAAGCCAGAAGTTGAAAAATGAAAACTTTAATAAAGACTGTTTAAGACATACAGTATTCATAATGTTTACATGAATTCAACTACACATTGAATAAAAATATTCCCAAGAACCTGACGGTTTTAATGTTTAAGCAAGTCCAGGCTACGCAGCCTTCATTCTCAAGGATTACGGAATCCCCGATAAAATGTTAAAGGTACTTGGAGTGGATGCCTTAATTTACATTGATCGGAGATAAAATATCTTATTACACTGTAAAAAGGTCTGGGAAGTTAAAATTAGATTGAAACACTTTAACGTTTTATTAATACTGCGCATTTATGACTTTCCTTGCTGCAAAGTCGATATTTCATGGGGATAATATTTGTTATTTCAAACCAGTAAAATTACGAAAATTACGTTACTTTTAACGAGGGATGTAATTTGAGCAAATGTTAATATCGACGGTAACTCTGAAAAGCAGCACAATATAACTGTAAGCATTAGTATACATACCGTTATTAGTAAAACGGCGGTTAATTGTTAATTACCTGTATCCGAATGTTAAATTGTTTATTTTTAACAACCAATATTTTTTGTAAACTGCCTCCTACAACCGCAAAATCCTACCAATATTATAAACGTGAAAGTTTGTGAGTAGATATGTATGGATGTATGGATTTTTGTTACTCATTCACGTTAAAACTACTGGACGGATTTTGATGAAACTTTGCAGTAATATAGGTTATACATCAGAATAACACATAGGGTACTTTTATACCGCGGGAAAACTTCTCATTCCCACGGTAAACCGACTTCCACGCGAACGGAGTCGCGGGCGGCCACTAGTATAATAGAATTCGAACTTTAAACAAAGATTAATGTAACCGTAAAATCCCTTCTTTACACAAGAACTCTTAAATAGACACGTAAAAGTTTACCCTAATAGCTCTTATACGCTACACAAGCTTGTAATTTAGTAGAACGAGTTATATAAAAATTAAACGAATTAGACCTCTCTCGCCGTTGGAGTTTATCTCTGTTTTATAAGTAAATGTATAAAACGTTCTAGGAAGGCAGGCACCTAAATTATTGAAGAAAAGTTTTAAAAGAGGTAAGAAAAAAGTCAACAAGTATAACTTCCTACTAGGAAAGTTTTTTAAGAAATTGAGAACGTTTTTTTCGCAATTCTAAAATAGAGTCAAGAAAACGTTAAGTATTTCAAAATCGCATGAAAACGAATGTTTTAAATAAGGTACAAAAAACAATATCGTTTACTTTGAAACTGGAATTTTCCAATCAAAGAATTGATTAATGCTTCAACGGATTTGAAAAATAATTGTGAGTAGTTTTCTTTTATGGCAGTAATAAAACAAAGAGAAACAAAGCCATTACATAACAGGAATAAATTATATCTAAGTACTAGGTACTTGCCCGAGTGATTATGGTAGCGTAGTAATGTTTTTTAATACAACTTTATCGAAAAAAATATGCATAAAAAGCTATAGATATACATCCAACCAAAGTCACCCACGATTTAGAAAATAATAAATAAGTAATTGACATATTTGGTAGGCGTGTTTCAGACTGTTGGTCCCACGCACTTAAAAAAAACTTATGTTCATTTTTAGAGGATATTAGCATTCTACTCACCACGGGCGCGGTTCCACCCACGGATACGTGAGCTTTCCCGCCTGAAGGAGCCCTTAAGGAGCCCTTGGACCTTCCCGTGGCTAAATCAGCTTTAAGCTGACGTCTTCTACGCATTAACTACCTTCCTGCCGAATTTTTTTTTTCATTTTAATAAAGTGTGTTTATTTATTTATGTCTTTTAGATTCTTGACATTTATTTTTATTGTTTATTTTCGAGACAACCAAAAATTAAAATAATATAAGGTAAATACGTACGACATTCAAACCAAGTCGAGCGAATATTGTCGTCGTCTACTAAGAGTAATCACGCAGAAAAAGGTAGGTAGGTTCTGAATCTAAGGTCTGACTTCTTTTATTAAAAATACGTATTCATAAGGTTTTTTCCTTTCATTCATATTTTGCAAACTTTTGTTTGTACGATAAGTAGCCGTACCTAATCTACTTAAATAACAATGTGAGAGATTACTGAATAACCAGGAGCTGAAAACCATTATGAAATCTCATTAATTCAGTGGTTTTTACGTTCTATCGCTATTCCATTAATTAGCTGGTAGTCTTCAAGTGCATCTTTCACGCCTTGGCTTTCATTTAAGTAATATATTGGTGTAATGAAGTCTCATCCACAGTAATACGAATGAATTAGACAACTTGTGACCTTTAGTGGCGGCTTACGGCCTCGCATTATCCCTATATTATGTGAACACATTCAACAAAGCTTTTATCTTGCCATCCCAGACTTATTTGAATTAATGCGCATTACAAGATGACACGTTATGGGTACACATTGTAATAGCTGCGTGTAACTTAAATTCCTAAAGATTAACCCACAATATATTACAATATGTGTCAAACAAACCTTAATATGTGGCACAACGTGTATCGGAAAACAAAAACCTTAAAGTGATACTTGTCACAGTAGGTACGTTTAAGAAACGTTAATGTGTTACTTTAGTAATATATACGTCAAGGAAAATTAATGCCTTCTACCTATTATTTATTAATTACTTTTGAAAGTAAACGCTAATATGAAGTTAATTTGTTTTATAGACTTAGGTATACATATATTATAATAAAATAATTACTGCCAATATACATATGACTTGTACTACTTCAGAGACTTTAGAAATTCTTATATAACGTCAGGATTTGACTGATCTATTAGTCCGTTAGATCGTAATAACAAAGAGCTTAGCCTGAGTTCAGTAGTAATTCTCCACCTAGCAATCTAAGTTAAATATTTAATTAAAACCTTATGTGTACACTGTTATTAATGTGTTAGTAGGAAGCGTATACCTAACATTACTGTAAGTAGCTTGAAGCTTGTTATAGTTGTCAAAGCCCGCGCCCACAGCACCAATTGAAATGTGAGAGTGTCCTAACCTCACCTGCGCTCGAGGCGGCGGGTCGCAGAGGTGCGTGGTGGCGGTGGAGAGGCGACGCAGGCGTCGCGGGCCGCGCAGGCGCCCGGCGGCCAACATGGCTTCCCGCTGCCGCTGCGACGCCAGCAGCGCGCTGTACGAGCGCCCGAGTCGCGCGCCCGACCGCCGCCCGCACCACGCTGCCAGCGTTATCTGAATAACGACAAATATACATCTGTTAGGTACATAATATCAGTAAACTCGTATAGACCGCTAATATCGTAGTCATTGTCGCGCGCAAAAAACTGTGTATAACCAGATGTTTATGATAATTACACACAATAATCATGAAACCGATCGGTAACTTTTTTAGTTTCTGATGATCGGTTATCTTGAGTCTTACCGTACGTTTTCTGAATTGAAAATTAACACTTAAGTTCTACTTCAACCAACATATTTATCTAAAAATTTAATAGAAAACCGGCGGTTACTTTTATATTTAGAATTAACGACATGAAATACAATTAAACTCGTTGTCATTGATAGGTACCTTGATTTTTTTAAAATAGGGAGATAGTTCACTTGAGATAAGATTAAATATTTAAACAACATTTTAAACAACTGGTTGTGCCACTCGGTTTCCCGTGCGCTATTAGTAAAAAAACTATTTAAATAGTTTATCGAAAGCTCTCAAAAATCTTCTCGGCTTTGCAACATTTTCATTGCCGCTCATCTCAGCAGCCTATAGTCTCAATAAATGAACTTTTAAAAATAAACAGTTTTTTTCAATTCAAACCAGTAGAAGTTCCTGAGATTAGCAAATTCAAACAAACTCTTTAGCTTTATAATATTAGCATTTAACGTAAATGCTCCTATTACCGCCCCTTTAAGCTGTCTTAGAAATAACTTTGAGTAAATAGATAGATACTGATAGGTTAGTTAAGGTGTTTTAATTTAATATCAATCTTTGTAAAGTATTCTGTTGGATTCCATACTTCAATTTTGTATTTTATTACACATTAATTATTAAATAATTGTTTAATCCGAAAGAGCAATTGATTCTATTACCGACCTAAAGATGTAGTTTGATTCTATTACCGTTTTTTCTGATTCTATTACCGACCCCTAAAAATTGCCCGTTCATCTAAACGAAAAATAAAAAAAATGCAGTTAAAAGTATATTACGACATTATAACAGTTTTGAAATCAACATCTTAATATTGCAATCCTCCTAATATTATAAACGTGAAAGTTTGTGATTATGTATGGATGTGTGGATGTATGTGAGTACGTGAGGATACTTTTTCACGTTACAACTACTGGACGGGATGAAACTTAACAGTAATATAGGTTATACATTAGAATAACACATAGGGTACTTTTTACCGCGGGAAAACTTCTCATTCCCACAGGAAACCGACTTCCACGCCAACGAAGTCGCGGGCGGCCACTAGTCGTACATAATTTAATTCCTTGCTGCCCTTTCGGACGAAAACCTGTTTTTCTTTGGGACATAAAAAGAATCCCGTCTCATAGCAATTAAAAATCGGCTTGTAGGCTAATTCAATTCGCCTTGAAATGTTAGGATGCCTAGCATAGCCTTAAGAAACAGCTGAAACACCATCATTGAAAGGATAAGAGCGCTCCAAGTTTTCCACCAATTTTGCAACTGTTTCTAACAGTTGGTCTTTTGTTACAGGAATACCTGACTTTCCGACATAGAAAATCCAGTCCAAAAGTCGTTTTTCTTCGTCCTTCGTTGAACAATATTGTTTTCCACAATGTTCATTTGTGTATTTAATATTTGTCTTGTCACGGTAGTTTTTCTCGGTATGCCATAGGTCTTCAAGCTTGGTATATCCTGCTTCCTTCATTTACAGCTATCAGCTAAGCTTTTAGTTGAGCAGAGGTACACCTACTGCTTGCGCCTATGCAAGCAGTATACTTCTGGTTACATGTTTCTATAAAAATGGTTCTTGTTGTTTCTTTTCAGCTGTGAGCCGGTAATAGAATCACATATGAAAATTACAAACTTCTAATAACGCCATGGATCGTTAATAGAGTCAAGTTATGAAATTTGGATCCTATTACCGCCCTTAATTAAGATATGATTTTATGCCATAAAAACCAATAAAAATGATTAAATTCAATGTAACTTCGAAACGAATATATGTATTATCGTTGTTATGTGATAGCAAGCAGATAAATCAACTTTAAGTTTGTTGTTTACCTTAAGTAATATTTCAGTGTGCTTACGAGGCTGGAGACGCGACACTATGGAAAGTGCGTCGGTATCGAGCGGCACTCACTCAATAACAAATTATTGCTAAAACTGGCTATTTAGACAAGACAAATTTACTCTGTTTGTTGACTAACTAATCTACCTATCTAATTTTTAAGTTATTTTTTTATAGAATCTATATTAAGTCTAATATGACTGATTGAAAAAATATATCGTTAATAGAGTAGGTACAAATTTTTGTAGGTCGTTAATAGGAGCATTTACGTTACTCTTATAAAGCGGCTAGAAAAAAATACACAATCTGGACCTAAAATTTCATTAAGATTTATATTATTAAATAAAAAACGTTTTCTACCTAACAGAACTTGTGTCGTGACCACAAAGAAGTAAAACTCAATTATTACTATTACAATACAACTGACGAGTTGGTTGGTTCCCATTAATACATTTTTTTAATAACCGCATTTCTTTACATGCAATGCCTACCTACACTTTGAAAACTGGTTTCGGCAGGTACATTCACTTTTCGTTCAATAAACTGATAATTGATTTTTAGCATGCGGCATCTCGAGTCTACATCTTACACGTAAAGATACTCGTAAAGTGGCGTTGTATATTATTGCCTATAGTCACCAAAATCCCAGAAACCATTGTCATTTTAGTAGTTGGGTGTAAATATTTGATAGTTGTCAGTCAGTGGGCGCGTGTAAAGGGTTAGAGCCACAATCTGCGAACAGGGACGTCGTAAATTGGAACAATGTCGCCGGCAAACGTTACATAAATGATCTGCTACGCGGCGTATAATGATACAGCAAATTCTAGCAAATTGAACATAAACGCTATTTTCATACATTTCTCACAACCTTCATTTTTATTCTTTGCTAGAACCGTTTCTTGTAATAAAATTTATAGGTGTATCGACGTGAAATAAATAGCCGTATTGAACACCACGTTCGACAATGTTGCATACACATAAACACGTTATAATACTTAGTTTCATACGGGCCGATATATAAATAGGAAGATAAACCGTTTTATATTCAAGAAATCAAATCAAATTTATATAGTTTACAATAATTTAGCTTCCATTGCGATTATAAACTGCAGTAGGTACAGATTTTATACTGCCTTTACACCGTGCGATAAATAAGACAGGATTTGATCCCAGGGTTTCAACTAAATTTAGATGTCTTACGATTGCCTGTTCTACTTATCTACGAATATAAATTATCAAAGTAATCTAGGTAATGTATCAATTACCGTAAAATTGTTAATACAATGGCAAGCACCTTGCAATTACTAACACGGGTTATATTCTCGTAGCATATCAGACGAAGCGGTTCAAGTGTGTCTGAAAGTGACTTTGGGAGTAATCCATTTAAACTAATATTTTTAGTGCTATTGTAAGTCAGTCAGTTTAAGTAAGCAAAAAATATCATTTCATTTCAAAGATATTTTGATGCAAACAAGTCATAGTATAGGTATTTGTATACTTGCAGATAGTCGAAAGGTACCACCGATCACCATAAAAATGATTGTTCGACAAAAATGAGGTACTAAAAAAGAATTATAGGATACGAGAACCCAAACTAAGCCGAATATATGATTTATAGGGAACAACTCCCACAAATCTGTAGTACTATATCCACCTTTACCCCTTTAGAGGTTAGAGAAATACTTATAAGTAGGTATACAATATAAATCAGTAGTTTTTTATCGGAGATGACAACAAGAAATTTTCAAATCTGTTCGATTGGTATTACCACCAAATTTATTAATACTCGTTTTATACCTACCTACTTATAAATATCATCCTTATCAGATATCTAAGAATTTGATTGAACTTTTGATAAAGGACGTTTATTTTTAGAGAACTTAAACACTATCAAATAGCATCATTTTATTAAAACAATACATAAATATATCAGTCAAGAAGATTTAAGCCAGTTTCTTATAAACATTAGAAACAAATAAAAAAATATGTTATTAAAAAAATTTGAGTGAAAACTAAAAGACAATACGAGTTAAATACATGCTTTCATAAATAACTTCAGAGCAATGGCCTGATATTTAAGACCGTATAATCTATCATATTTTTTATCATATTTTTAAATATGACAATTTCGGTATACCTTCTTTGTTAGATACCATGACGCAGATGATTTTTGGATATAATTTTGCATCATGTTAGTATTGAGTTCATGATTTTAAATAGTTTATATTTAGATACATACTAAATCTGTTTCTTAATATGACTTTCAATTTTTTGATAACCTACGGTCGATACATTCCTTTGAATAAAAGAATAAATACAAGTTACTTACCAACATTATAGTTTCAAATTTTATTTTTTGAATAAAAATGTACGGAAAACTCGGATTCGTTGTGGAAAGTGTTTTCCAAGAAAACAAATCAAAAAGCGAACATGCCGCAGTCGTTTTTCGCATTTCTACTGACCTAGGCAACCTGTGGACGTAAAGTAACTCTGAAAACTCTAAACTTGCCAATTCCTACAGTCAACGTAGAAACTTGGAAGGCATTGATGTCGATTTCCTAGAAACAAAAATGTTCATGAAAACTTGAACTTGAATTTATACAATGTAACATACCAGTAAGTTTCTACATCGCTTTCACATCTAACATACTTTTCCATAAAATAGAATTTTTAAGACATCGGTTGTTCGTTTATTAGATCGTTTTCACTACCGGGCGAAAAATTTGTTCCAAGTACAAAACATTATCACTTCGCAAATTCAATTACTATTTCATTATTAAATTAAAATTCAAAATAAGAAAATTGCCGTGGAAGAGTTTTGACGACAGTGATCTTTCATTTAACTGACTCAAACCTGTTACGATACGCTTTTTAACGTAAATACTCTTTTACGTTCTCAAAAAAGCGTTGTCACTTCAAAAGTTTTAAAGTAAATAGAAAGAGTTTGGAAACTTTATTTTCCTTTCATAGACATCTTACCTTAATAATATTGTTTCACGTAACTTTGCTGGAAAGTTAAATATCAAATGTAAGAAAACTTGTAATCGTCCCTAATGAAACAAAAAGTTTTAGAAGAACACTTTTCATATTTTATTTGACTTTAACACTTTATAAAAGCTCTTTATAAAAAATCTAGTATTGGACACAAAAAATTTGTTGAGGTACGTACCTACAATCTAATCATTAAGACGGTCGACAATATTGGAATTTAATAAAACCAACCTTTTAACTTCAATCAAAAATGTAATCAAGTTTTTTTCTAAAGTAATCAAAAATTATTTGAAATACTAGAGGCAAATTGCTTGTAATTGCTCGAATAGTGATTGAAGGAGAATTTTGTAATTATTTTCTTCAAAGGTGCAAAATGAAAGAAGAAAAATATGTTTCTGATTAATAGCAAAAATAAATTAGTCAGTTTTCTATAATATTAAAAACGATAATTGGTTTGAGATAACAATAGTCTACTTATTGTAACTATTCCTTTGTAGGCACTCTGTCACAGTTAATTAAAAAAAATGGAAAGATAGAGACTTTTAAAAAACACTTGCCAAAGAGTGTCTCGCGCACCGCAAGTTGCACGAGTTTTATTTATAGAACCACAAAACAGTTTTAAGTTACAATCCCTTACTTATTTATTATTTTTCTCTAAATAGAAGATATAGAGCAGTAAAACATGTCCGTGTCTAATTGTTTGTCTATCTTCAGACTCTTACGACCGATTTTCAAGGGTTCAGGTTAATAGCTAGTTAAATTCTTCAAACAAGTTAAAAAGTCCTGTGTATCATCAATAAAGAAAAAAAATCTAAGAAGGGATATTTCTCAATAAAATACTTTTATGTATAAAATCTTTAATAGCAAACTAACTTGAATACTTACACTTTTTGGCTTAAAATTACCTAATTTAAATAAAGCTGCAGACTAACAAGGACTGAATATTTTGTTAGACGTAGGATTTAGGGCCATCCCTTTTGTTTTTTAGTTGAATGGGGCTAATATATTCACATAGCCTACTCTTTGCCTGCATGATTTCGTTTCAACATAAATAAAATTTAAATACTCAGTCGCAAACCATAACCAGTGTTTACAAGCTTTCGAGTGATTGACCCAATTAGTAAAGGTAAACCTTCAAAGATTTTCCAAAACCCAAATGTTACCTAATGGTTTGTTATGATAACCATAACATATAGGTACTTTGCTCAATATTGGTGTATGGTAATGAGTTTAACGTTGTATTTGTAAGTAGGTTACCTAATACTAAATTATATGGATCATGTAAACAAATTACATTAGAATAAGCAAAACGTATTTTTATTTTATTAGTGGAACTCCGACTGTTTAAAATCACTTCAGCTTCAAGATATTTTTTTTGTAATGAAAAATCCCATGGAAAGCGGAAAAGGTAAGAAACATCATCGAATCTGTGCAAATGATACGTTCTGAGCTCGTGCTGACTCAACAGCTTAGCAAAAGTAAAAAAAAAGTAAAAATACGTAGGTATCTAAAAGTGAGTCAATCCATATGTTTCGTTTGAGTCTATGAAACATTTTCCAATTGTTCTTTGCTCTATGTGGTTGGCAAATACGAGAGTTAACCTCTGGGTGGTAATGTAAAAACATACAGTTGCAACAATACGTGAGTTTTCATTATAAAAAAGGAATCATTGCATTTGAGGTGCTAGGTACAGACTCATTGGTCATAATATGTACAATAAGAAAGTCAGGAGTCATTAAAGTGATTTAACTCACAAACTGTGTCAGATATTTATGAAAATGAATAAACTTCCACAATATACAGATTACGATTGGGAACCAGGCTGTGATTGATGCCAATAGAACTCTCGTAAAAGTGGTAAAAGAGAAGCTTGCGACGTAAACAAATAACTTATTCGTAACCAAACAATAACATTTAACGGTTACCCACCTTATCATATATTTGTGCAATGCATACCTACTTTATTTACAATGACACATTTTTTTACTTTTAGTATGTATATTTACAATTTAAAGTGATATTAATAAAACGTTTTATTTTTCACGATTTTAATTTTAACCGTATATGAGATGTAACTGTCTTCCTTGATATAAACATTTTTAAAATAAAGTTACATAACTTTGTATAAATTAATTTGTTGCTATCTTAATTGCATTACTAATTAACAAATGCACTAAAAAGCGCATTTTAGTACAACGTGTTTTAAAAATACGCAATATCTGATACACATTACGTTTTGTTTTAAATTATTCTGAGGTACTTAAGTATTTAGTAATCTTGCTTATCTCTTTCTAAATTAGAATAATTATACTGTATATTTCTAAACCAAACATTTTACTAACCCACTTCAAACATATGATGCAACTACTTGGGAAAAATGAATGGAAAAATAAGTCGAAATTAACTATCCGTTACCAATTCTTATGTATCAAATCTTTATCAAATCGATTCAGGAGTCCATACTGGTTTAAATAGATCGAATTGGAGCTTATAAGGCCATAGATTTTACTTTTAGTTTTGCATTTAAAATGCTATTTTGTTTATTTTGAAGTAATAGATACTGGAAAAAGGAACGCGGGTCTCCGAGCATCTATAACTTCAAAAATTATGAGGCTACTTTTACACGAATCAATATGCCTCCGAACTCTATAATCAGATAATAATCCTTTATGATACATTTAACCTACGATTAGTAAGAATATTATAATATCAATACAAAAACATGATGTCAATAGATAGCGTCAATAAAACTTTTTGTATCGTCAATTGTCCGTGAAATATTTATTACATAGGGGAACAAGAAAAGAGGTCTAACTAATAATAAATTGACGTAGTTTTTGGCGGGAGCTTTTGTGACCGTCCGTTTATTGTTGAACTATTTCCCTACGCTTTCAGTGTGGTTAGAATTGGCTTTAATAAAAAAATTACAGGTGAGTCATACAAATGTAAATCAATGTTTTGATTAACCCAGAATGTTCTATATTTTGACCACTGCAAGGCCATGGCCATCACTCGGTTTTCTATTAACATAATTTAAACGCATAAAGAACACTCAACAGGGTTTTCCGGAATCTTACCTACTAACCTTTTCAATGAACTTCATACCCTGCTAACTCAGTAGAATAATATTTGCAAACCCTTTGTATAATTGAAAAGCCAGAACAAAGCCTATTCCAATTGGTGCTATTAGAACCCTGGAAATGGTCTTTTTGGCGCCAAACTCTGGCATTTAAGTGTTAATGCCGAGATTACGAGCGATATGTCCCTGATGGGTTGGCAAGGCAATGATGTAGAGAAAAAATATCATGACCGTATGGAATGCAGACAGGGTCAACTAAGGACAGATGATAAAAAGTGTTGAAAATTATTATACAGGGTGTCCCAAAACTCGACGTCAACCCGAAACCGGGTGACAAGGCAAGTCATGCTGGTTATCAGAAAAATGTTTAAAAAAATCTAAGTCACGTGTTCTCAAAATTATTGGCATTTTAAAAAAACACGCAAAATTTCACACCCTGTGACAGTGTTTTTGCTGCTGTTGCCACAAATGTTCACTTTTGGAAACTTTTTTTTTTGATATGTAACCCTGAATAATGCTTCTCTAAACTGTTATCAACATTTCAAATCTAGCTCCTCGAGATTGCATAAAAATAGGACTTATTTCCAAGAAAAAAATTAAA
Organism: Emmelina monodactyla; assembly: GCA_916618145.1. Lineage (NCBI taxonomy): Eukaryota > Metazoa > Arthropoda > Insecta > Lepidoptera > Pterophoridae > Emmelina > Emmelina monodactyla. The sequence continues at coordinate 5,692,509 of OU745300.1, forward strand.
AATTAAAAATTAAAAATGGCCTAGTTTTAACTGTCTGCATTGAAAAAAAATTGTACTACGCGAGTTTGGCAAGTTGTGACAAAAGTTGGCGCATTTAGTAAGGATTCCAAAATGGTATGACACTTGGCAAATTGTAGCTGCTATCATGAACAAAAAAAAATATTTCCATGAAAACCCATTTTTAACTTTTTTTCTTACTTGGTTAAAATTGCAAAGCTTATCGTTGGTTACATTGGAGCCGCTTCCAATTTACACACTGATTAAATTTAACTGAATTGTACATTGTACTGATGTACTCGTCTATCTTTATTGAATGAACAGATTGTTCACTTTTAATTTATTTTTTTTAGTGTGTGCATTGGAATAAGCATTTATTGTTAAAGGTTTCAATTTTAAATAAAACAAAATTTTAATACCAATGTTTATTAATAAAATTTACAATAATTCTTAAAATGTTATAATAAGTGTTCGAAATGCCTTCCTTCGGCGGCAATACAAGCGCGACATCTTTTTAAAAAAGATCGAGCTATCTTTCTAGCGTATCGTCCATTATTTACAAATTGAGCTGCTTCAGCTATTCTCTGCCGTAATTCATGTTCACTCCCAATGGGCTTCTCGTAAACTTTTTCTTTAACAGCTCCCCAGTAAAAAAAGTCTAAAGGATTCAAGTCCGGTGAACGGGCCGGCCACGAGATTGGTCCAGCCCGCCCGATCCATCTCCCAGGAAGCTCTTCATCGAGGTACTCTCTTACGGGGCGAGCAAAGTGCGCTGGGCACCCATCTTGTTGGAACCACATTTCTCTGTAAATGCTTAGCGGCACGTCTTCTAATAAATTTGGAAGATGGTTTTGAAGAAAGTCTAAGTAAACCTCGCCAGTTAATGCATCAGGCAACTCAAAAGGACCAATTATTTTGCCATTCAAAATTCCGGTCCACATGTTAACTTTGAATCGGTACTGGGACCGATCCTGTCTCGTTAAATGAGGGTTTTCAACACGCCATTCATGCAGGTTGTGCATGTTCACGTAGCCGTCCTTTTTAAAAGTTGATTCGTCCGACCATAAAATTTTTGTTAGAAAAAGTGGGTCATCTCTGTACCTCTCCAATATCGTCCGGCAAAAATTCACCCTATTTTGGTAGTCACCGGGTAATAATGTCTGTACTCGCTGTACGTGGTATGGGTGTAGGTCATTTCTTTTTAAAATACGGTGGGCTGAACTTTTGGGCACTCCGGTGTTCGTTTCAATAGCTCTTACTGAAGTACTTGGGTCTTCTTCGACAGCCTGTAGAACTTCTTCTTCCATAGGGTTGGTGGGTCTGCCTCCACCATGCGTTTGATTTGGGAGGCGGCCTTCTGAGAAGAGCAACCGATGCACATTCGTAAACACCCGATAATCGGGGTAACGAGCAGCGTTTGGGTACCTTTCGCGGTAAAGTCTGGCAGCAGCACTGGCATTACACCTGCACTCACCATAAATAAGGTGCATATTAGCGTATTCGCGAGTGGTATACGAAGACATCTCGGCACTTGTCACACACTCACACAATAGTCCAGAGGAAAGCAAAGGTCGTCGTTAAGAGAAAACAAACAGTCCGAATCTAAATCGCAAGCAATCACAAGTCCATAAACATAGCCAAAAGTAAACAGTACGAAATCAACACAAACGAATACGAAAACAAGCGCAGTAAACGAAGGAACGTAACGTACTGACTGGTTTGTAATGTGTATCTACAATAGCGAATACCTGGCGTCACTCTCTGTCTCTCTCGCACTTGGTAAAATGACTCTCTCCATCTCAGTCACTTTAGCGTCCATACCTGTCTCGCTCGCACTTGAGAAGGTGACTCTCTCCGTCTCACTCAATCACTTTAGCACAAATACTATCTCGCTTACACTTCCTAGAAAGACTCCTTTGTCACTACTTACAATTTACGACTCTTTGGAAAACCTTGGGCCCATTAGAATATTTTTTAACCAGGTAAGAAAAAATTGTTGAACACTGGATTTTTACGATTTTTTTTTTTGTTCATGATAGCAACTACAATTTACCACGTGTCATACCATTTTGGGATCCTTACTAAATGCGCCAACTTTTGACACAACTTGCCAAACTCGCGTAGTACAATTTTTTTTCAATGCAGACAGTTAAAACTAGGCCATTTTTAATTTTTAATTTTTTTCTTGGAAATAAGTCCTATTTTTATGCAATCTCGAGGAGCTAGATTTGAAATGTTGATAACAGTTTAGAGAAGCATTATTCAGGGTTACATATCAAAAAAAAAAGTTTCCAAAAGTGAACATTTGTGGCAACAGCAGCAAAAACACTGTCACGCAAAATTTCACATTTTGCGTGTTTTTTTAAAATGCCAATAATTTTGAGAACACGTGACTTAGATTTTTTTAAACATTTTTCTGATAACCAGCATGACTTGCCTTGTCACCCGGTTTCGGGTTGACGTCGAGTTTTGGGACACCCTGTATAAATAATATATTATGGTTTAGTTTTTATGCTTTTTCTAAATTAAAATGTCTAATACCTACCCACTGCCTTCACTATCAGCCGTATTTAATTCAATTTAATCATCATTTAAAACAATACACGACTTCTGTCGAAATTGTCTAAAACCACAAAATAAATTTACATCGTAATGTTTTAATCAGCTTAACCATTTTCAGTTATTGTTAATCTAAAAATGAAAGACCACAGTAGGTCTGTATTCCCAAGGAAAGTCGAAGATATTTTTTGGTAAAATAAATATTGAATTGAATTCGACGTTTTTATCGCACTTAGGCACTTAATCTACAAATGTAATTTTAATTTAACATTTCGCATTTTAAATGTAAAGTAAAAAAATCGAGTTTTGTTGTATTAGTTAGAAAGTACAGCGAGATAATGAATGATTAACAGGCGTAATAAAAAAGATAGAGTATTCCTTGATGGAATCATTTGGTTTTTGGACTCATAATAAAAAAGCAAGTTCTAGGTACAACTGCAACTGCTGCTCTACGTATACGTTTATAGCTCAGTCGCAATCTTATTGTTGAAAGCTTCTATTAAAAAAAATTGAGTTAGACGTCGAGTTACAATCTTTCTCAACCGTGCTCCGCCTTAACAGTTAAATGACGCGTTTGTATTTAATAAAAGTTATAACGGCGTTAGACGGTAAAACGGAGGCGAACAGAATTAATTAGGCGAGCTTGACAAAGTAAATATGGAAGGCAATTATAGCAGATTTCATGCGCCGCTCGTCAGTAAGCGGAGCGCATTTGTACCCTTGTAATAATTGTATTTTAAAAATGATAAGAACTTACAAAAAAATCATATTACTAAAATAATCATTGAAAAAATAAACGCATGCAAACGGGCCGTTAATCAGCCAACCTCGATACTTCATTATATTAGAGACAAATTAAGTTGATATACCTCTATCCTACTAATAGTGAGTATGTATAGATGTTTGTTACTCTTTCACGTAAAAACTACTGGACGTATTTGGATGAAACTTTACAGTAATATAGGTTATTCATCATTTTTACCGCGGGAAAACTTCTCATTCCCACGGGATAAACCGACCTCCACGCGAACGGAGTCGCGGGCCACAAGTACAAAGTAACTTTAATTGAGTCTACTTGGGATGATGGTAAATAAAATTCTAGTAAATATTTAGTTAAGTAAGAGCAATAGCAAAGTATGTTTATTTGGACTTTTGTAGAATTTTACTGTTATAATTTTATACATATTATACAATAGAAAAATATTTTTTCCACAACTGAGAATCTTTTATATTGTGACAGAGACTCGTGAGTCTAACGCAGAGCTTCCAAGAAATTCTAATAAGAATGTAGTACAATAAACGTATTTTAAAACTACTCATATATGTGAAGCTGAAATATATTCAAGCTACCATGCTTTTATATTTTTCAGATGTTTTGAAGGAGTTCAAAATACGCTTTGATGAATTTGTATTTCTTTGACTTGAAAAGGAAGGTTGAAAAGCTTATTTTATTTTATATTTTGCAGCTATTATAAAACAAACAATGTCATGAACATTTTAATCATCTTAGTTTTAAATTACGTGTAAGTACAGCGTCATTTAATTACACAATCGTCCCTGTTACTTATCTTATACCTACATATAGTGAAGTGGGCTTTGGAGGAACCGTTTCTTTCAAGGTTTCTTCACGTCAGGTTTCTGTGCGACGGTGTTATTTCACCGGTCGAGTCAGCCCAGCAATCGCTGCAGACAGAGCCTACAGCTATACCACTCTCCTTAAAATTATATTAAAAATATCCCACGACAGCATATGTCTATCTTTTATGGTTGACTCACAAAAACGCGTATATCTTCCGATAGCTTAGCTTAGTTCAAAGCTTTCTGATTATATTTGTCTACTATTTCGTTTATAACACTCTCAGTCATCCCTTATTAAAAACGTTTACATTATTAACTATCCATAAAAAATAAGAAGAAATCGGTATAGAAACACCAAAGTTATACATGAAATGACATGCGGCCGGTCGCTTGTAAAGGCCGTCAAGGGGCCAACAGCAATAAACGGAAAAAAAAGCTTCATACAATTTTTGCCTGTTGATGCAAATAGACGTTCAAAGCGTTCGACCTTATTGACAGGCAATACTTAATTGATATTAAAAAACCGTGCTTATCAGCGCGACTCTTAGTTTGATAATTTATTTTGTTGATTCCTTTTGTTGATGTTTTTAAAAATTGGTATTAGTTATTTCGGTTGTGTTTAAATATTCGTTCAAACACACCATGCTTATCAGCGCGACTTTTAGTCTTTGATAATTTATTTTTAGATTCCTTTTGCCTGCATCAAAGCCACCTAAAAAACGATTATCTTTATCTCGAAATTCGAGAGAAGCTAACAGAATAAAAAATAGCCGTTCTCAAGAATCGGCAGAGGAAAGATCACATCGGTTAAACTCTATGAGAGTTAGAGTCTCAACTTCTCGAGCCAATGAAAGCTCTCCCGAGAGAGAGATGCAATTAGCAGCTGAGAGAGCGAGATGAGCTACATAACGGGCGTCTCAAAGCTCTTCTTAACGAGAGGTAAGGCTTACCATTGACCGAGAACAACATGTGTTATCCCGAGAAGCAGAAACCGCTTCACAACGAGAATTGCGGCTCACAGCTGACCGCGAACGGCATCCACTATCCCGTGGGTCTGAAACCTTCACTGACAGGGAATTGCGCCTAACAGCTGATCGCGAACGGCATGTACTATCCCGTAAGTCTGAAACCTTCACTAAGGGGGAATTACGTCTCACAGCTGATCGCGAACGTCATATTTTATCTCGAGAATCTGAAACTTTTACTCAATATAAAGACCTTTTGCAAATGATAGAGTGCACCATAATATTATTCGATCTCTTGAAGATGAACATGAGCATGAAAAACGCAACGCGAGAATCACAGTTTTTTGAGACAAGAACGATTACTAAGTTAAGTGTCTAATGAAAGATTAAGACTTGAAAATATTCGGTCTCTTGAAACGGACGAACAGCAAGAGGCCCGTCTTACTGCAGACAGATTTCGACATAGTCTCAATGACTTAGATAGAATGGTCGATGAACAAGAAGGCACTAATTACCCGATAAAATTCTTAAATTATTTAAATATGCCCAGACTACCTTCTCATGAAATTTGTTTAGAAATTGGCATTCCGATTATTCCAAAACTTTGCAATGGAACTCGGCTAAAAGTAACCCAGTTGCAACAAAACATAGTCGAGGCTCAAATTTTAACAGGTTGCGGTGCAGGAGGAACCGCCTTTATTCCCAGAATTCCCATAATACCAAATAATTTTCCAATCCAATTTAATAGAACGCAATTCCCAGTGTCGGTGTGTTATGCAATGACAATAAATAAGGCTCAAGGGCAGGCTTTTCTTGTTGCTGGAGTTGATCTCGGTGTCAATTGTTTCTCGCATGGTCAGCTGTACGTCGCTCATTCCCGGGTTAGCAGTTCTGGAAATCTTTATGTTCACGTGCCGGACGGGTCAACATTCAACGTAGTTTACCCGGAAACTTTACGCTGAAGTATTTTCGTTCTGTAGTTAAGCCTCAGTCGACGTGATCTAAACAATATTACCACTATATTAACTTAATAACACACAGCTATTAGTAATAATATTGAACGGTTCCGGTATATTTCCCTACTAAAATACGAAAGTTAATCTGTCTGTTACATCAAAACCACTGAACCGTGAGGAAGGACATAGGCTACTTTTTTTACTAAAAAGGACGGAATCGCGGACGAAGTCGCGGGCAACAGCTAGTTTTGAATATAGTTTCGTTTGTTTTTATCTTTACTCCTTACTAATAACTGAAATCACAAATGTAAAAATGTGTATGTCTTTCCGGCTGAACCGATTTTAAAGAATTTTGTAATAGACATGGGATGATGTGCTACTTTTTACCGCAGTAATCATTTCCACAGGAAAGTAACTTTTATCGCGGACGAAGTCGCGTGGTCCTACTAGTCATTAAAAACTACACTCAGATATTAGTACCTATGATTGCTTATACTGTCACTTTTCAATGAAAATATTATTTGTGGCCGTTTAAGTAATCATTCGAAATCACTTGTCTGGGTGCGACTGTTAGTTTAATAAGAACGTGGTCTGTTTCTCCACCTCAATTGTTTTTCTATTAATGTGATATTGAAAAAAACATTGAAAACATAAAGTGCTTGAAATTCGCCATTTGCTATTTTAGAGAAGAGAGAATTGCTGTGAGATATTTTTTCAATATATAACGTTGTTTTAATGAACGCATAAAGAACATACACACAAATAAGTTTAAGATTCATTTAGTTTCCTGGTCATATCAAAAAAATAAAAAACATTGTAAAATGAGTTGTATGTTTTTCAAATTTGAAATACGTACTCAAAGAAAGGTCGCCACTTAAATAAGCACAGAAAGAAACCCCCAGTTCCCAGTAGTCTTACCGAGTAGTCTTACTAGTAAGACCTCTGGGAATTTTGGTTCCCAGTAGTTTTACCAGTAAAACCAAGACCAAGACCCAATAGTCCTAGTTTCATGTAGACCTACATATTTATAAACATTAAACCTACATAGTGAACTTGAATGCATGAGATAAGTCATAAATATGGTGCAGTGAGAGTAAATAATTTACAGAACTCGGCCTACGTGTTTATTTGATTTTTTTTCCAAATGACGTACACATAATACGCCTGTTAGCGGGGTCCATATTGGCTTATCTAAAGCTGATTACCCGAAAATGTTCCGTAAATTTAAGTTCCTTAAATTTATTGTACTCTTCAATCAATCAATCAATCTTGGGTTATTTTGGCTTCTACCCAGTCGGGTAATCTGGCCAATTGTACTCTTCCTAAAATTTTACGTCTTAAAGTTTTACGTCATTTAGAAAAAAAAAAAACACGTAGTCCGAGTTCTGTAAATTATTTACTCTCACTGCACAATATTTATGTTTTTGTACCTACAAACATCTAGCGTGAGTGATAAAATTATATAATACCTACTAGTGGCCGCACGCGACTCCGTTCGCGTGGAAGTCGGTTTCCAGTGGGACTGAGAAGTTTTCCTTTGGTAAAAAGTACCCTATATGTTATTCTGATGTCTAGACTAGATTACTGTAAAGTTTCATCCAAAACCGTCCAGTAGTTTTTACGTGAAAAAGTAACAAATATCCATCCATACACTTATACGTTTTTTAACAATAAGTAGGAAGTAGGATGAACAATGTTGCATTTAATGAAAAGACCATACGGTAAAGTATTATGTTAAGTGGGTATGTTTAATAAAAAATAAAGATAAGCCACTATGTCGTAGAAAATTGGAAACATTAAACAATCTTCAATTCGATATTTGGCAGTCACCCACGTCTTAATATAAGATTCCATAAATATTTGATTTCCATGAATACGTTTGAGATAATAAAAAACATATTTCAATACGATATTTCAGTTATGGGGTTCACGTATGTATGACATAACATGCTTTTACTTATGTAATGCGTGATTTGGATTATGCGAATATACTATTTATTATTAAATTTTTATACTGGAATAAAAGCTTACCTTAAATGCGTTCCGGAATTTGTTTGACATAATGTTGTAGAGAAATGGGTTGATAGCCGTCGACAGGAAATACAGCACTCCAGAAATATACGTCAGAATTATGTACGCCTAGGCAGAGAGAATAATAAAAAACGTATTACAAAAACACAGTAGCCAAAATTTACATAAATATAAGAAAACTGGTTTAAAATGCCGATAATAATGTGGACACAATATCACAGTAGGGGCTCTAAATTATGTGCAAAGTTGTAATAACCCTTAAATTAATGTACAGGTATGTGCACGGCACTCTTGCTGGACTGGTTAAGGCTGTATCTTATAAATGCATTAAGGAATATAAAAGGACAACGACGGAAGTTATGTACACGTTTCAGGAATACTGATTGTCCAATATACAGGTTTTTTCAATTTAATTAGAGTGTTAATAACTGCAGTCTCCAAAAAAATCAAAAAACCGTGATTCGGCTATCTTGATTATACCAACGACCAATTAAAAAATCCTGCCTTCAAATTGATTCATCTGATTTCAACTACAATACTGCTGGCAAAAGCAGGTTTCATCCTTTCATCATGTGTTTGCTTTTATCGTTACCTTTTTATTTGTTAAGGGTGTAGGGGTTTTTATTAGGCTTTATGCCAGTCTTAAAAAGAGATACTTACCGCGAAAAAAGTAGTTGTAGGTTTTTTCAGGGTCTTTCCGTAAATAGCCAACAGTCGCTGAAGGTGGAAAGGAGCCCAGCAAATGAAGAATGACAGCGCCACCGCAACTGGGAAAAAAATTGTTATGAATAAAAATGTACAGTTTGAAAGTTACACCATAGAGATAGATAAGTACCTATTAATAATTTTAATGAAGCGGGTCTGTAGCATATGCCTATTAGTAAATTGTTAAGCAACCCTCATTATACAGATCCTTACCCTTCTTTTACATTAGATAACAAATTCTGGTGACATTAGGTACGATTAAAAATATTGGATATTTATAATTTCTGTGACATTTCAAACGCTTATAATGCTACCTATAATATAATGGTTAATGTGAGTGATTAAAGTGCCTTTTATAAGTAGCATTTTGACAGTGGCATTTTTTAAAGGTTAGAGGGTTTTAGTAGCACAGTTATTCACGTCAACGTTTACAAAGTCTTCATTCTTCGGGTCTGTCCAGACCCTTTTTACAGGAACACGTGTGTGTAAAACATGTAAATTAACACCAAATATTTCTACTTGTAACCTTTAGAAATAATCTCTCATCGTGGTCAACACAATCAAAAGATACAATACCTTGGGTAATATTATAAATCCGTATCCATAAAAAATATTTTCTATTATGAAACTCTCGGTGGGCGATTCCAGCTCCAAAGTCCGTATAATTAAATTAATTGTTTTTTGACATGTATAAATTACTCATGTAATGTAAAGATCGCGACCTTACCAACCAATTTTTCCCTCAAGTATTGTAAAAAACAACTTTTAATTCAAAACAGGCATGGTGGGTTTTTGGCACAGAGTGAGTTAAGGATCGCCGTTTCTATTTGGCCACACTAAGCTGGAATCCTACGGTGCGTAAAATTACGTAAAATGAAATGCACCTACGTAATTTCACCGACATTTCAACGAACCCTCCTTTTCTCATTTTATTTTATTACTAGCTGACCCAACTGGCATCGTTCCGTCAAAAGCTATTTGAAATGTTTGTGCTGACAGTAGGGATGTTAAGGATATCCATATCCGTAACCGAAACTACCGGATATCCGAAATAAAAAAATATCCGTATCCGTAACCGAAGCCGAAATAAATGTTTCGGATAATTTCGGATAGTGGTGGAAACTAAAAATCTAAATGAAACGCGTTACGACAAGTTGTTTTTGGCTGCGTTCCGTAAACCGCTTATAGAACTGTGACCAAAGTGTTAGTTCTCTCTCTAAGCTCAATGTAGCGGTGTTTATGACGTCATCGTTCTCACCCATCGTCCTCCTCTAAGTATATAAATAAAACCATTTTATTATCTATTTTTTTTGTAATAATTTTGAAATTCCTAGAATCTAATATCCGTAACCGAAACTATCGGATGATCCGAAATAATTTCATATCTGTATCCGAAACCGAAACCGAAATAAAAAAATCAATATCCGTATCCGAAACTGAAATTCCATATCCGTAACATCTCAGCTGACAGCATCCGACAGCAAAGAACAGTTTGTTTTAAGTTTTTAAGTTTCTCCGTTTTTTTATTATTTTCGAAAATTGTTTTAGCCGTTCTTGAGTTAAAGGTCAAATACAATAAAGTACTTCTCTATACTAATTTAACCCCTCTTTTAATTAGCACCTGTTGATCCTCTTTGACTGCCGCCGCATTTGAGCAAACAAAAAGCTAAGCGCGGTTGCAGTGAACGTTTCAAAACAGTCATAGTATACGTTGTAGTAGGCACACGACAGAATCACAGTCGCTTCGCATGTGAAACAGTCCGGTCCTTTTGTGTGCAAAACCATGCACAGGGACGCAGATCAGTGCTTGAATTAAAGCTTGATGTTGCAACTTTAGGTCATAAAGCGCATCATGGGAAACCCCAAAAACGTTAGATGTGTAACGTAGGACCGCAGCTTTACACAACAGAAACTATATTTGGCTTTTGTTTTTAAAAACAATGCTAACTGGAGGATGAAATTTACGATATTTTCCTATTATTGAAGGTAGCTGACTTTGTACCTAACTGCATTAAATTTAAAAGTAAGAACCTAATTATAACTTGAGATCTTCCCAGCGTTAGAAGAAACACTAGTGTTTCTTGTTGTATTTTTGAGCGACTACTCTACACGCTGAACACGGCAATTTGTTTCTTGCATTGTTTTAGTACCTACTCGTTTTATTATCTATTGTTGGCTTCGCGCAATAGATTTATTTTATTATTCTAGATATTATTTTTTTATTATCAAAGTTATAAACCACCCGTCCATTATAATAATAGAATGCGAACGACACTAACATTCTTCTTTGTTTTCAAGTTCAAGTCACACTTTGTTGAAACGTCTTTGTTCTAATAAGAAAGGGTAAAATCCAAATTTGTGAAGCCGTTCCAAAGAATGCGCATTTTTCGGCAGAAAATCATATTTTCATATTTAGCTTTATTTCATATCACAGCAGTGACAGGAAATAACGAAGAATCAACTTAATCTTTCCTCTCGGACAAGATTGGAGTCAAGAGCGAACCTATTACTAATAAATATAAAATACACCATGTTTATGAACAATTATTTACGTCATTGAGATTAGAATTAGATGTGATCAGTAAAGCAAGTATACGCCTATAGAAATAATATACGCCAGCCAACAATTTTCAAGCAATTAAAGTGCCTACTTATGTAATTAAAATACTATTTGCAAAAATGTTAAATGTTTTTCAATAGTGCCCATAGAAGTGATCTACAACGGTATCGGTTTCACATTTTTTGTGATGTTAGCTGCAGTAAATTAATAAAATAAAGTAACCGGGTTCGATGGCTTGTCTCCATACGTACAGTTTTTCAAAAATGTCGAACTCGTGAGTTTTGATTTAACTTTTACTTATGAAGTATTTTTTTAAAAGAATACTTTTCGAGATCTTCAATTAATTAAATATATATATATCACTAGGTATGTATGGTCATATATGAAAATTATTGTAAAAAAACATGCCAATGTACCTACTTTTAGAACTGTTTTAACAAAGTGCTAATAAAACAATAGCCTCGTAAAAATGTATGTTTATTGATGTATTCAAGTCGTCGATTATCGTAAAACTGTGTAAGTAAATAGGCACTTAGTTTTCCACTGATATCATTCTTTCTACCTAAGGACTTATAGGAATAGATCCAGGAATAGAATCGATTATCGACAGCAGAGAAATCCGGGGTTCAAATTACTCACAATACGATCGTTAAATGAAGGTCGGAAGCTTAAGATATTCGTATACCTTTACGTGCTGCTTTTTATTTATACTTCTCCATGACCATGACCTGAGAGAACCATATAATAATTAGTTTTTCGTAAGCTTATTATACTTCTTAAAGCAAATTAATTCTTTAATAACTGTAGATTATGTATAAATTAACATTTATTATAATAATATTGATACCTTTTTTGGTACACGCTGATAGCTTTCTATGTGTAACTAAGAATATTTTGATGTCAGTAAAGTATATTTGTAAACAGTTTTATTTATTATCGTTCGTGCACACACTGTTGAACTTTGAATTTTACCAGAAATGAAGTGAAAACAAGACAAAAAGGATGTGCTCAGTCACAAGTCTAAATATGAAAATTCAATGAACCTAGTACGATAAACAAGGAAATAAGGAAGAAAAGTTTTCTCTTACTATGTCTGTTATAAGTTTGGAAATAGTTTATAGTCTTTGAAAACAAGTAAGGTCAAGATGTTTTTTAGTAATTTAAACTACAGGCAAAAGTAGGTACAAGGCAAGGTAGAGCCGTAGAGGTATTACAAATAGGCTGAAATCTTAATGTTATGTCATGTACCTGCAAATATTACAAATAAATCTTATTATCATGTCATGTATCATGCTCAATTATTATTATTATTAACGTTTCCCAATAAATAAAATATCCTGCAGGTACTCACCCAGCATTCTAATGACCCTCCGCTGCGAGGCGCCGTTCCTCGGCCGAGAGCCGCCACTCGCGCGCTCGTGACTCTCCACTGACAGCTTTTTTGGTGGATGCAACACTCGCGAAGTCCTTAACTTCATACCAATTAACGCATACAACACTGAGATCACTGACATTGGCAACACAAAAAACACAAAACTCGATATAACAAACACTTGATGCACACCCTGCCCGATCACAGTACAGGAAGTTTCGTTTATTCCATTTTTCGTTTGCACGTAAATCCCGAATTGCATGGCCTGTGGCACAGCCATACATAGTGCCATGACCCACACGGCGATGATAAATCGCACCGCTCGAGATAATTTAGACATTGTGTGTGTCATAAATGGTCGGCAGATTGCTATGTAGCGCTCTACTGTGAAGGCCGTAATTGTCAACACGGTCGCGTTAGCTGATGTTTCCGACGCCAAGCCTAGCGTTATGCAGAATGCTTCTCCTAACGGGTAGAGGTACGGATTCCATAGCTTATACAGCTCTATTGGAAGTCCACAAACTAGTAGTATAAGGTCCGATATTGCTAAGCTGAATAGATAGAAGTTTGTAGCTGTGTGCATGGACCTGTTTCTCGCGATGACCAAACATGTGCTGGTGTTGCCAAGGATTCCAGCTACGAAGATGATTGTGTAGGTTATGGTGAGAGGGACCATGAGGTCCCGGGTTATGAAAAGTTCGTAGTCTCCGCTGGTGTCGTTGGTTCGATTTTTCACCACATCCTGGAAGTCGGGCTCCATGGTTTCTTGCACAGCAAACGTCATCACTCCTCCTGCGAACAATTACGAAATAAAATTTTACCATTTGCTTATTTTTTACATCACAAAACCGATTATTTATCTTACTATTTAAAAACACTTCTATGATTACATCATCTAAAAACCCACTAAAATCCTCACGAGGTACACTGCGGTTTTATACCTTTTATTAGGTAAAATAAGATTTCAAACGTTTTTTACCACGCTTTTATTAGCTTGGGTTGTATCTATGTAATGGAATCTTTGAGCATAAATTTGACCGATTTCCAGAAGTTCGATTAATTTGAAACTTTGCACACGTATTAAGGACCGATGACAATGCAATAATTTAATAACAGTTTCCCAATATCCTTATTAGGACCGCCAGGATTAATAAATTCATCTTTAGATCCTTTGTAGGAGAGTAAGAGAGACAGAGCTAGCGCGCGATCTGCGCCTTTCATCACTAATTGAACTAAAAAGTAGAAAATAAAAATAATAGTTTAAAAAACGAAATAACCACGCTTTTATTGCTAATCGAACTAAAAAATAGAAAATAAAATTTCAAATCGGAGTAAAATGCGTGGGGTGCTCGATATAGTAAATATAAAATCATTCTATTAGCATAATACTTATGACAAGAGAGTTATGAAAAAAAAGTTAAATGCACCCCACGCATTTTACTCCGATTTGAAATTTTATTTTCTATTTTTTAGTTCGATTTGCAATAAAAGCGTGGTTATTTAGTTTTTTAAACAATTATTTTTAAGAATATCGCGTGCACGGTAGATTTGCCACAGTTGAAGTATGTTTAAAATAGAAAGTTCTAAATAGCCAAATAAGAAAATGTATTTTGCCAGAATAATACATTAAAGTTAATTTCGACCCTCGGTGTAGATGCTAGTTATAATAAAAAATATGAGCATTGCAGAGTTAGATATAGCTTGTGGTATTCAGAGCAAAAAACACCGTAATATTAGTTGTGTATTATTTTGGCTCAAGTTAGATTAGGTGCCGTTATACCATCACGTGTACGATGCTCCCACTTTTTGTATTAATTTAAATAGTTATTTAGTATTATTATAACTTTGCAATTGTTGAAAATAAGAATACCGTTTTAAGTTTGAACGTGACGAAAAGTAATATGCTCTGAAAATTTTTACCAGATCTGGTTGATACTTAAACTCAAACCATTGATTAAAAACTCCTTAATTTTTTAATCCAATAAATATAGTTTGTATTTATTTTTGTATTTTCATTTTAAAATAAATTGGTTAGTAGTGAATGTTTGTTTATATACCGTGCTAAGCGATACATGTTCAATTCCCAGTTCAACCAAATATATTTAAAATAAAAATTGGCTCATTTCAGGATTCTACCCTTGTCCATTGTGTGGTACCCTTAATAAAAACTTGTGCCACGATGTGTGGTCCACCTAGTTGATGTGGAAGTCTCGAGATTAAAAATATTTTATTTCAAAGTGTAAAAATAAATTAAATGCAAAATGGGTGTCCACCGTATAACTCGAGAACGAATTAATACCTATTTTTCAGCTATTATTAAAGTTCCCAGAAGGGTCTTTTTAAGAGAAAAAAATACTTGGAACAGTTTGCAGATTTAAAAGCATATTTTTCACTCCCTCATAAAATCTATTCCCGTTCTTCATTAAAGCTGTCGACTATAATATTTCACATAGCTTTTGAAAGCTCTAAAGTTTTTCTAGTTTCTGATATATTTTTTACCTCTTTATTCGATGGTACCAAGTTGGTACTAACCTATGTCTAAAGCCGTTTATTTTTACCTCAAATAAGCAAAGCTAACGCAGCCTTTAAAAACAAGAAATGGATCTATAGATAAAAACCATAATACTTTTAATAGTATTTTAGAGGTTTACGAAAAAATGACGTTCCTACTACACAACAACATTAAAATCCGGTTGATACATAATTGTGTTATCAAAACACGATGGCCTTAAATATTAACTAACGAAATGTAGTAAACCAGTTTGTGTAGTCTCCACTACAATTCTAAATATCATTTTTATTGAATAAGTAAGTAGGTATAGAACGCAAAAAGTTTATTGCTTACAAAACAGAATTTTAATTAAATTATGTTGACATTTATTCAGGTGATCTATCTGCTAGACAACTTGTTATAGTTTCAATTAATATTTGTTTACATTTCATACCTACTCTATAAATCTTATTTTATTAGTTGGAACAGATACCAATAGTTTTGAAACAGAAATTCATGAATATAGTTGTCAGTCATGGTAACCGCCGTATAAAACCTATAATAAAGTTCTTGTAGGAACGTGTCACGTGTAAGAACTGCATTACAAGAAACTCATACCTATTACATTTTCTTAATTCTACATCCGCGGCTTTTCTCAGATAAAATATTGTACCTAATTAGTTCTATCGATAACCCATGAACTACATCGCACACCACCTTTACCCTTTTTCTTATATTAGGTACTTAGTAGGTACCTATAGATAAGTTAGATACACTCACTACTTGCGCTTTTAACTTTTTCTACTCACTAATTGTTACATGTTCTATTGTATCGCAATACAATCGAAGAAACCAGCAAAGTGCAATTAACTTGTCCTTTGGGACTTCCTTATAGGTACACATTTTGGGCATGTCAATAGTAACTCACAAGAACCTTAACATATATTTTTTTATTATTATTTTATTGTATAGTTAACTTTTGCGTTTGAAAAATAGTTGTGTTTTTCTATTCATTTACCTATGTAGGTGGCGGTCAGTTTTCCAATTGTTAGTAAGTTTTAGTGCAATAAACACTAAACAAAACATTTGGATATATCCAATATTCAAATATGGTTCGAAAGAAGTGTTCCATCTATCTACATATCGGTAAACTTACATTTTGACTACATTAGGATAACTGTTGCATTATTCAAATACAGGGTGATTGGTAATGCGATACATTACTTCTAAGGGGTTAAAGTAGCTTATTTGCAGTCAATTAAGTAATATCAAACCATGTCCAATAATTTCTGAGTTATGCAACATTTAAGTTTTTTTTTATAACAAAACCCCAATTTTAAAGATCAAATGAATCCTTTTAGTTAAAAATTCAAAATTAAGTTTAATGTTTTGTTGTTTTATGGTAGCTTGACAACTAAAGTGATATTTAGGATTAAAATTTGCTTAAACAATCGTCCTTATAGTTAAGTCTTGTGACAAGAACTTGCGATTTTCTTAAAAAAAAGTTCCAAATAATGTTGCGTAAAAATTACACAAACAACTTCCCCAATTCATCAGCTATTCAAAAGATACATTTGTCATACTAAAACTAAGTATTTGATGAACAACTCTACTAATAAAAGAAGTAATCTCTCTCCTAGAACGCCTCTACTTTGTGGTTACCGCGCTTTTTTACAGTGTTTTCTTTGGTTGATGTCGCCGTCTTGCACAGGGATAATGCAATAACATTAAGGACTGCCGTTAAATAAATCTATTTTGTAAAAAGCCAAACCTACAAGTGTTCAGCCTATGCGGTCAAAAAGAAAAAAAAATATGGTGAGCGCGCAAAAAGTGACCTCTATTAAAAGAAAGCTAACTACATATTTTCAATAATCACTCCACATCACTTGTTGTGCTTTCTTTGGTTGATGTCACCAGCTTTTGTGGTGGTTGCTAGGTTTCTGCGAAAACATCTATCATTTCTTCGTCTACTTCGCCAAACTCGAGATCTACTAGATTCACTTGTTCGGGCACAGGTTTGGCTTAACTAAACTTTAATGTTGCATATCTCAGAAATTATCAATTTTCATACATGGTATGGAGATTTAACTGACTACAAAAAAGCTCTACTTTAACCTTAGAAGGAATTTACCGCATTACCAATCACCCTGTATGTGGGGGAGTTAATCACAGGCATTTGAAATTTTGATCTACATTTACATAAAGTTTAATTAAGCCATGCAAGATTGATCGAATATGTTTTAAATATGTAAATATGTATAAAAAATAATCTTAAAATAGTGACCAAGTACGGGATCTCTCGCACTAATGGTTCCAGACAAATATTAAGGTATTTCAGTAATTCAACTTGCGGTAGATTGACATGCCTTTATATTTGACACAAAAAAAACTACTTTCCACGCTTTTCAGATTTCATCTCCATTTTTTGTTCTTAATATATAATTTGTTTCGTGCACATAATTTCTCGATACTTAAAAAAAATATGCTTAATTGGCTGTATCTTTTGACTTATAATATACATTGATATATTCAAGAGTTTTGAGGGAAAAGATGGTAGCATACTGGCACACAGATACACAGACAGAGCGACGGACAACAAAGTAAGATAAAGGCTTCGTTATCCTTTTGAGAAACGGAACCCTACAAAATAAAAATATTTAAACAACTTTCAACACAAGCATTATCAGGAAGTTAATTAGTTAAATTAGTTTCATTAATTCATCAGATAAGAGGACGAATAGTAGGTAATAGAGAAACTAATAAATATTTAGAAGAAAAAATATGTAAAAATCTGAAAGTGCTGATTATGAGTTAATTTATATCAAACTTTGTCGCTGCTGCAAAACACTGAAGCTAGCTTTTCCTGTTGACCTGCGTTTTTATCAGCATAAATGCAGTTTATGCAATTACTTATCTATTTTAAGTCGTAAATTTAAATTAAATTTTGGAAAAAGATATCAAAATATTGATAAAATAAAAAAGGCATTTTTTGTGTCCTACATACAGACAAGCTTTAATGAGAGTAGAAAGGGAAGTAAATTATAATAATATAAAGCATATATACGTCCTACTAGTGGGGCGCATGCCTTCATCTCGGATAGCGATAGGGATTGAGACGCAATGGAAAGGTACTGACCTAAAAATATATGCTAATGAAAACACATTACCTTAGTATTAACATTTAAATCCAAAAGTTAAGTCAATACTTAAAATAAATTAATGTATTAAGTAGTTACAAAGTTCCTTACCATGCACAATTTTAGAAACTTACTAAATTGTAATAAAATTTAAGTATTATTATTAAACACTTAGTCATAGTTACATCTTCAAACAATGAGAATATTAATGTATTGGCAATACAATTGTTAAGTATTTAAATTTGCAGGATCTAGATAGGTACGTATTTTATATTGACAGCGTATTTGTGTTTTTTTTTAATTTAATCGTAGAACTAAACTATTACACATTGTATAACTCATTGCTCGAATGTGTCAACATTAAATTACTATCAATATAAAGAATTAATAAAAAAAACTCTGGGACTTGACTTTTGAACTTGGCGAAATCAAATTAATTTAGTTAGCCTCCTAAAATTGTCTGCATAAGAAAATATTTTAATAGTAATAAAAAACAAGTCTTTAATATAAAATCTAAATATTTAAATCAATATTTTGGTCTATTACTTATTACTGGTCAAGAATACTTATCGTAGTAAAATGCAAATATAATTTTATAAATTTTGGTTATAATAAAATATTTAGTTTCCAATACCACTCAATTAGTTGCTCACTTACCAATTGGGTATCGGATTAAGGCTTAAAGGTCACTTCGCAAAGTATATAGGCATATGCCTAGTTAAGGAATATTAATTTAGATACTTGCATAAGTGGATATATTAAATAATAATCGCGCTTTAAATACCTATATACCTTCAAATAAAAGGACAGTGCAGTGAGTCGAGTTACAAACACACACACGGTCCGAAAAACAAATTTAACGAGTGTGTTCCAATCGAAAATCCCAACGATATCGGATCGCAGGCAAGATTCGTTTATTTTATACATTTTTGACCAATCACAGAAGCTTACGCCGATATGCTGAATTTACTACTCAAATCTCAGTTTAAGCTCATTAAAAAGTATGCATAACCAGTTGCTTTAATGAAATAATGATCGTACTACAAATTGTAAGCTCGTAGCTTACAAAGGTTTTTTGCAAATCACATATTAAGTTGAAAATACGATATCTTACAAAGAATATCCATATTGGTATTTACATTGTAGGCTTGGAAAAATCTTTTGTTTATTAAAATTTGTAAAGAAAAGAGGAGTCCTTTGCCCAAAATTTAAACATAAGATAACGGATGTTTTCTCGATCATTATTCCCTATACCAACTACCTACATAGCGAAGATCTTTTTTGTCGGCGCTTCTGTTCTAACTTCGCAATTAATTTCAACTATTTATAAGCTGTTATCAAAAGGCACGCTTGCCTAAACAGAAGAATGTTTCTTTTTTATCTCTAACAAAACCAGAGTCAGGCAAACCCCTTTTTGATATAGTGAGGTAGGTACTAGATCTCTGTTAAAACTTGGAATTAGGCCCCGAGACCCCGCAGTAACGACCGCGACATGTAAGATAATACCCAATTTATTAGCTTTATAATACGTTCCGAAATTGACTTTATTTTAGTTATAAAGTTTTGTTTCAATCTCATTCCATTATATTTGCCAAACACGGAAGTACTTAAAACTCAAAAATAATTATTGTACTACAGTATTTTAACCGTTTTTTTAAAGAAAACTTTAAAATTGTGACGAACCGTCCGACGCAAAAAGGATTCTCATATATCTACAAAAGATAGAACTGCCCAATTCCGGGGATCTGTCAAAATCTAAAGATAGGTTATTGGGATGGCGGTTGGCACCATTTTCATACAAATATGTCAGAAACAACGATCGTTTGCCTCCCATGGATCGATCGCATCTTTGGATTAGTTTCACAATCTGTATATCGTTTATTGAAAACAGTTTTGAGAAAATTTGGATCGGGTTGTCGATCTTAGATGCCTTAAAATACAATGCCAATAGGGGATATTCATGTTTTTTTTTCTTGCCTTAAATTAATAGTTTACAACATTATAACATAGAAAAAAATATAAAAAATCTTCAAAATACTGTAGATATTTTTAAAAACGAAATTTAAAACATTGAAAAAATTAGAGCAGTTGAAACGCCGCCATTTTGCGCGCGCTTTGCGTGACGTCACACGACACGTCCAGTGGGACTTTACTATGAACTTTTCAGTTATTTCATACATATTTACAGTTTTAATAGCTTTAAAACCATGGAAGAAGCCAAAAAATTATTTTATAAGTATTG
The DNA here is from genome assembly GCA_916618145.1 of Emmelina monodactyla. Lineage (NCBI taxonomy): Eukaryota > Metazoa > Arthropoda > Insecta > Lepidoptera > Pterophoridae > Emmelina > Emmelina monodactyla. Next base: position 5,713,102 of record OU745300.1, read on the forward strand.
CATAGTACCGGAGTGCACAAATACTATTCGAAAAACACCCAAAAAAGTGTATTTTTCGTATTTCCAGTGATGCGAAAATACGAAGACGGTCGTGTAAGGTGATGAGAAGGGATAATATATCTCCTATTTCTCCTAAATCTTGTTCATATTGTTGTGAGGATCATTTTAACGAAAGTATACTTTATTTATATACAGCTTAATGTGAATTAGTAAAAAGTAAGTTTTGCATTAGCTATTGAACATTAGAAAATTCGGTATAAAATTAACCTACCCTATAAGAAAAGATCAGTAGCTATAACTTTCTATTGGTGTATTTTAAGTATCTATATTATGGTATTAAATATACTATGAAACATCCTCTGATCTCTGCGCTCGTATAATCGGGTTTCGATGCTGTCTGCGCGCCTACGTCTTTTCTATAGCAATACGTCTCAACTACATATTTGGTCTAGTTTTTGTTTCTTTTCTTGCCAACCAACCGTTGAACACGCAACATCAAATTGTAAACCACATTAAATCGAATATCAAAGAAGAATCTGGGGTTGTCATTTGCTACACCACCACAACCCACATCGCGCCTTGGAGACGCGACAGATGCAAAATTATATGCTATCATAAATGCACCTGTTCTCGGTAGATTGTCCTAATGTGCTATGACAGGACCAGCTTCAGTCATCGTCAAAGATTCACTACCAATCTAAACTAAACTTCATTACAATCAGCACAAGAATATAGATTTAATTTATTTATTTTTTTCACAAAAACTTGTAAAACAGTATAAGTTTCGACGCTGATGAATGCAATGTCGTGTCAGATGACGTCACATTACGTTCGACCAATGGTGGCGCGTTTTGGAAGTTTGAATTTCGCTCCCTTATTTTGCACTTTTTAAGTATTATTTTAGGGGTTTAAATAATAAATAATTTAAAAAAAAACTTTTGCATTATAATATAACGATAATAAGTATTCAAGAAAAAAATATTTTAGGCAATTAAAAATTTTATGCATATCCCCTATTAAGCGTAGGGGGCGTTGTTCTGTGAAAAAAGTTTAGCGTAATTGCTCTATAACAAATGAACGAAACGTTATATTAGGTGATTTAAAAAAACTACCTGTATAAGTGCTATCTTTTACCATGTATAATTCAAGTACCTGACCGTTGTTACTTAACTTCGAATTGCCAATGCAGAAACCGGCTGTAAGATAGGTATTTAATGTTGATTTATAGTGTTATTTTATTATAATTACTTCTTTAGTCCATAGTTTATTATGTAAGTTTTGTGTGTTTAGTAAACCACGAATTTAGCTTCTTCTGGGCTTATTAGTAGTTTCACGTATTTGACCCGCTATCGTTTCAACAATATCAATACCAGTTTCTTTGAAACACGTTTATTATTCCCTTGCGATCAATTTAAAAAATTAAGTAAAAGCACAGCTTCGTTTTTTTACTTTTACATTTAATGAAATAATTGATAATAACCTACTTATTCGTCTACCGTTTCCCTTTTAGTATCTCCTACAAAAACACGTGACATTTCAGATTTTAATTAAATATTGTAAATATAGGTATTACTTAGAGAATGTTATTTATCCATCGTGGAATTCAAGTTAATCAAGCAATTTCAAGTTTTACAGTGAAATGCAGAAAAACAGCATTTTTTTAGCTATAAAAACCACAATGCTACCTACTACGTCTATTACGGTTTATAGTGCGAAAGAAAATTTATGGCGACGTCAATATGTTATAAAGAATCACTTACTTCGTAGCAAAAAACCTAATAGGTCAAGGAAAACTGTTTTTATGATAGAAGAAAATGTGTGTTTGGTAACACAATACCTTAACAAAAGATTTCCTTTTGATTTAGAACAAAATGCACATTTTTTGTACGTATAAAATTACACGAAGAAAATCATTAAGTTATTATTAAAACTTTTGTAAGTTACGGTATAATTTCAACCTACTTTATTTGGTAATTGCTCGATAGCATATAATTGAATGTAATAAAATAACTATTCGTCTTCAAAATATGACTGACAATAATTCGCTGTTAGGTGCTACTTTTGGTTTAATGGCCGTTTCAAATTTTAGCCGGCATAGAAATCGTGACCATGGGGGTCTACAAATAAAAACATGTTAGATATTATTAACAATTACGAACACTAAATTGAATTAAGATCAATTGGACATGGAAAACACAGTAGATAATACTTAGTGGATGTACTGACTACGTCCAAACCAATATTATGATGGTGCCTTACTAATGAAAAATAACTTATGTTTAAGTGCATTTAAGATGATTTTTGAACTTAATAAAGTAGATAGAGGTTAGATACTTAATGATATGTATTGTAAATGTGCGTGATATATATCTTTACCTTTACTCAGGAATTTGGAATTGCGCTTTCAGAGGAAAGGCAGTCGTTGTAACTAAAAACACGTTTGCCGAGGGCTTTAGCCTCTACTCTGTAAAGTAAATTTAGTGGTTTTCGATAATCAACTTAATTACGAACTTGTAAGGACGCAGTAGATGTAGGAACACAATTTGCCGTCTGTACCATCAAGTTATGCAAAAGCTACTACAGCGATAACCTTTTGATAAATAAAACAAGGAATTCTCATAGTCGCGGGTTTTATGTATTACTAGCTGACCCCACCGACGTCGACCTATTAAAAGCTCTTTCTAATGTTTGAGTTGGCAACTAGCAAAGTTGGAGTTTGTATGGAGAAAAACGGACGTTTTAGGAATTACTGATAAATTCTGCCTTTTTTCTGCACCTAGGGTTAGATTATAACACTTATTAAAAAAAAGTTTGAATATCTACGAATAAAAAATTTGTTGTTCCGCGCATTTGAAGACACGTAAAGCTGTTGCTCTAATTTTTCGAAAATCTTTAAACCAAGTAAAGTGCACATTTGATGGTTTGGAAATTCCACTCTGGCCACCAGGCGAAGAATTGTTTAAACACGATATAAAAAAATTACATATTTCATGTAATTATTATGGCATTATTAATAAACTCGAACAAGTTCAACTAACAAAATAGGTACATCTAAATAAAATACAGAAATAAAATAAAAGAATGAGAATGAAAGTCTCTCATAATGATTTTGAATTCTTTTACCGCCATTTACTAAGCTCCTCAAACGTTTGTTTGCTTTCTTTAGTAGCGTTCATTAGCAGTTATGTTCCCTTACCGCTCGTTTCAGTTAAATATAACTTCATCTAGAACCGATTTACCTTCAGTTTCTACTGAGATCATAGGATTGAAAGTAGGTGACTTACCTTTTGGAGTATTGGTAGTATAATGTAACTTTAATAGTTAGAATTATAGAACTACACTTAAAACAAAATTTAAACTAATATTATGAAGATTATTGACATGTTCGCTTGATTTTTTAATATTTGAGATTTCTTAATATTATCATTTAAAATGATAAAAAATAAACAATTGTCAAGTAACTTTAAATGAAACATTATAAAGATAAATAAAAAATCATTTCCTGATCATTAATTGATAATCCTTGAATGTTAATAATTTGTAGTCTGGGTCATGGAAAAAGCATAATAATAAGCTTAGATACATAATTTATCGATTAAGAAATAGTCCTGAAGCGCATACAGTAAAATCTAATATTATAGGAAACTATGCGCATTCTAATGAGATGTTCATCACGATGGATCTACATCTGATAACAATTTACAAAAATAAGTAGTTAGAAAAATACATAAATTATGTTTAAAATAATGGAATTCGTTTCAATCCAAGATATCTATTTTTTTATTGCTTCAAATAACACTTTTTCTCTTTGCTTCGTAGAGGAAGCTACAAGATATTAAACTGGAATTCACAACTTAACTACTGTGCATGTTTGGTGATATTTTATTTCGTAGTTATTAAAGCAACTGATAAATGTTTAAGTACCCACCTTAATGTTTATGTATCAAAGAAAGTCCTTAAAATAACTTTCGTTAAAAGTTTTTTTTCATTTCGGCTTTTTACTTATCTCTGTAGGTTAGTATTCTGTGATAATGTTATCTTAACAAACCACTTATTAAGTAGGTATCTTGAAGTAGTTTGCTTTACTTTCATTTTTAACAATTCATCAGTTCACAAAACCGATTACATTTGGGGTGCAACGAACCAAAGTCGGTCAAAAAAATGTCTGGGTATCAACGTTTCCGTCAAGTCCATATCAAAATCAATTTACCTACTCCTCAAAAAAATGGAGTTAGCCGAAGCGTTTACACAATTTTAGGTTTACTTCTTACATATCCAAGTGTTTTGAAAAGAAATGATTAAAAGTATCCTTTACTACCTCTATCTTTTTAAATCTATCTTGAAAGTAACTAACGATGTACCTATTATTCTAATAAATAATACAGGTCCAAAATATCTCAAGGAGCAATTTAACTGATTCACAATTATCTAATTAATGTAGAATACACATTTTTAACAAAATAAATTCATAAGGTCGTTATCGAAATATTTATTAATTTGAATGTATTTTTGCTTAAAAACAGAACAAGCTTATTACAGTAATGTAAGTGAGAAAATATATTTTAATGATCCATTTATTATATTAAAATAAAAAATAACTGTTCTTTTCACTCGGTAAGAGTATTTTAAATTAAAGTTGTAGGTATATCATGAATGATGGAATTGATTTAATATCTTCATCGATTTGATATTTGTTTAATATGTTTATACAACGCAAATTTTATAAGGAAATAATATTTTCAACACACTTGCTCAGGAAGTGTTTATTACATCGTTTTTAGGGGCATAAACCGACCTATTACACACTTGTGTAAAATAAAATATAACACACTAGTGCATAACATAACGATCCCTACAAAGTTAAGGTTTACTTACTACAAATTATACGCCTTACTGCAAATTATGTGCTAGTTATTGGCATTTTCAATTTGATCGGGCAATAGGTACAGTTTTATTGTAACAACAAAGAGGTTGTATGCAATGAAAATCCATTTATAAATTTAGAATAAATAAATGTGTCCATATAAAAAAACACATTTATTATTATCAAATTATTGATAATAAACAGGAATTTGTTAAAAAATAATTGTATTTTATCTAAAAAAAAAAATTTTTGAAAAAGTTGAGCATCATTTCCCGAATAGTGTGCCAATCAAAGATTTTATGAAATATAATTTGCCACACAACCTATTCCTTCAATACGAAGCATAATCCTCAGGCTACAATAACGGCTCTACGTTGCACTTACGGTGGAAGCCTCATACTTATTTTTACCTACAGTGAATTACAAGCATTGAATTCCGTACTTGATATACGTGGTATTAGTATATTATGATAAAAGTGTGCAAAGCTGTTCTTTATACACGAGGCTGAGGGTTGCAGCTCAAGCAGCAAGCGAGGGCTTAAATCAGCCAAATGTATAATGAACATGTCGCTCACGAGTATCATACCTACACACTTTTTCAACACACATCATATATACATCTTAACAGAAGGAAAGTTAAAATAGAGCCTGATTATATAAAAAGAAGAATGAATCAATGAACTCTCTTCTTTTTCAAACTTCAAAGTTTTTTTACTTTAATTCTGTTATATTGTGACGAATGCCAGAAGAACATGCTACTACTGAGCTGCTTTGCCAGCGTGCGCTATTAAATTATTTAAATTTACGTAAATAAGCACTTTAAAAATAATTGACTTTAGTAGATCTTAAAAAAGACAGAGACATAACATAAAAACCAGCTATTTTTAAATGAGGAAAACGACAATTTAACTAAGTCATGATATTTTTAACCATTCTTTAAAACAAGCTCCGCTTAACTTAATCACAGAGACAACTAAGCGTAGGTAATACACATTAAGAACTTAAATAATTATTTGAAATAAAAAAAGTGATGCGCTTTTATTTGATACATAAAATATACACATTTTTTTCTCCCTTACAGTAAATTATGATGAAAATACCAAATTAGTGGTAGTGATTCCCCCTTTGAACAAACGCCTCCGAAATAGTGGATCAGTTCCAAGCAAGGTAATTAAATATTATTATTTTTTTGCTTACTGTTTCATTCCGGATTTAAGTTAACATTGTTCATATCACTACTTAAAATTGCACCTTTCAAATATTCAAAACGATTTAAAAAAAGTTTCGCAAGGATGGCAATTAGTTTCCAATGAGTAGAGGCTTTCCCCCAACTGTAAACATTCTATTTAGTTGACGTTCCGTTTGAAATAGTTTTAAGACTCCTGCCCAAGTTTTGATATTCTAGTAAACTAATAGTTACCACGTATATCAAGTACGGAAGTCAATGCTTTTAATTCACTGTAGGTAAAAGTAAGTATGAGTACAGGGCTTCCACCGTAAGTGCAACGTAGAGCTGTTATTGTAGCCTGAGGATTATGCTTCGTATTGAAGGAATAGGTTGTGTGGCAAATTAAATTTCATAAAATCTTTGATTGGCACACTAAATATATATAAATTTCATAAAAATCATTGACATTTGAAGAAAGTTGTTTCATCAACATAAATACCGAAAACTCTCTAGTTGATTAAAACACCGCAAAATTCTTATTTTTAATAGGGTATTCAAAGATTTTACTTTTAGTGTAGCACTTGAAATGCTAATTTATTAGTTTTTCCTTTTTCCAGTATAACTTCAAATGGGTATTCAAAGCTTTTCATATGTATTATGTGTAAAAAGAGAAAAAAAAACAAATGTTCAGTTATGGTTTTAAAACAATTTCTATTTGTTTTGTTTTGTGTTTAAATCCTCATCACCGCCTTTTCGTCTTCTTTCAGTAGAATCAAGAAAAATCTAATGGATTGACAACAATGGGATTGTTAACTCTCTGTAATAGGTACTTCTAACACAATCTTATTTTACTTGAGTGTTTAATATATATTTTTGCTTTTACTACATTTTGTGAAAATAGATAAATGTTCCAAAGAACGGAAAATTAATTAAACTTAAGTCTGTGGTCTAAGTTACAAGTATTGTCTGTGTAATATAAAAGACACTATTCTTAACAATGACGGTTTTATTAAACAACGAATCACTAAACACAACAGGAAACATCGTAAATTATACTACTTATTATGTAAGTAGCTACCTAATAGCGATGCGATGAATCAAAAAAACTTACCAACGAATAACAAACAATATTAAACTATTTTTTTAAGGAATTTACAGTTTTAGTTTTTTTTAAGATAATAATCTGAAGTTGGTTTAGAGATTAAAAAGTACAAATGTTGTACTACCTTATTTGAGAGGAATCAACATTTAATATATTGAAGTTATAAAATATACGTCAGTTTAAATTTATTTAAGATTTTAATAAGTGATTTAGAAGAAAAGGGACAGAAAGAAGCGAAAGAGAGAAAAGTTAAATTTGCTACAAATCGACATATTTTTTATGATCAAGTAAATGTTTTTTTTTTAATGAATGACATCATATCATAGGAATTTATTTAAAAACATGTTTTAAATTGATTGTTGCCTAACGGTTTATTTAATTAAAATTTTATTATGTATACTAAAAAAACTTTTCAAACGAATAACCATAACACTAAAATAAATAGATAAATATGTAGATGTGGTCAAATTTAAATGCTTACCAATGCAGCTTAACAATCCCTTTCCATACTTTCGTAGACGACGAGAACTTTTTCAGTCATCGCAACAAAGTTTTAAAACTGAAACAAAGTTGGTAATTTTCACTTAAAAAAAATCTAATTTCGCACCACAGTAAACACTGGTTGGTAGAGTTTATTTTTGAGCATTTGTTTTTTGTTTTTGTTTAAACTGTTGGGCGTGGACGCGTGAAGTTGTTCCCGCGGTTGGGTCTCTACTGAATTGAATACAAGTGATGTGTAGGTAGGGAGGCCTCGTAGCGGCTTGGTGCCCATAACGCCGAACTTTCTGAGGTCAATGTCAGAACTAAAATCTTAATTGTTCTGAATTTATAACAATTGGAATAGTTGATTATGAAGAACTATCGGGTTTCCTAGAAACATGGTTCGTCAGTAAAAGAATAACGGCGATCAACACTACACGTGCCCAAATTTATACATCTTTAACCTAACCCGGCAACGTGGCTGGTTAGGTACAATAAAAAATATAAGCTAATATATACCACATATATCTAATATAGAGCGATAAAAAATAAATAATTTTGTTATATTCAAAAAGCAAGGTACTACAACCAAGTGTGCCAAAGTATCAGTCATTGACTTCGAATTTGAAAGTTAAATGATAAATTAAAGTATTTTTCGAGAAACTGTTATATAGGTATATGGAACCCTTTTGGTCCTTTAAAGTTTATTTATTTATTTATTTATTTACTATTCTTGTACAAACACACTAAAAAATAAATCATAATTAACAAACATAGAAAAGAACGTTAGTACAAAGGTACTGCTTATTTCATTTTGAAATTTCTTCCAGCAGACCAATGGTGGAGAGTTTGATGAGGAACAATAACTAGCGTGGCGTACTTTTAAAATAAATATAGAATAAACTAATACTAATATTCTTACAAACTACAAATAATTACACACAAACCATAAAAATAATAATTAAAGTATAATACACATATATACATACACATACATATATATAAACATATACACACATACATACATAAATATATATACATATATACAACATTACACATACATACAAATAAGAAGATATCAATAGATACATACATATTTTATAAGACACAACTTATGATTGGGAGAAATAATACTCTCTTACTCTTTGCTTGAAGAGTCCTATAGTTTTGCACTCACGAATAGTGTGGGGGAGGGAGTTCCAGAGCCTTATAGCATGAATAGTGAAAGAAAAAGAAAAGAAGTCAGTTTTGTGAGAAGGCATATGTAGATTAGCGCGCGTAACTGCTCGGCAATTTTCATCCTGGGAGTGAGAGAAATGGAAACGCTCACGCATATAGGAGGGAAAGGATGGGTTATGGAGAATGTTAAAAAGGAGGCATAGGATTCGGGTGTTCCTGCGAGAACGAATAGGGAGCCACCGAAGCTGTTTACGATACTCAGATACATGATCGTATTTTCGGAGGTTAAAAATGAAGCGAATGCAGAGGTTTTGCAGCCGCTCCAATTTGTTCAGCAGATCTTCAGTGGCGTCCAAATAACAGGCGTCAGCGTAATCGATGATGGGTTGGATCAGGGATTGGGCAAGGGATATTTTGGTTTCGAAAGGAAGGAAATATTGGAGCATTTTCAGGGAGTGAAAGGAATAGTGCACTTTCCTACTAATCTCACCGACATTTGCATTCCAGTCGAGATGTGAGTCAATAATTACGCCGAGGTTTTTAGCAGAGTCGGTAAACAAGATAGGAGTGCCATCGAGAAGGATTTGAGGTAAGGATGAAAAGTCGAGACGAGCACGCAAGCTTCTACTGCCTATACACAACGCCTTAGATTTATGGGGATTCACCATAAGTCCAAATGATTTAGCCCGGTGACTAATGCGACTAAGGTTGTCATTAATGAAGCTAATGCCAGATACAGCGTCATGAACGGAAAAATGGTGATATATCTGGAGGTCATCAGCGTATAGGTGATACTTTGCATTAATGACCTTGGTCACGGCATTAATAAAGATAGAGAAAAGAAGAGGGGAAAGGATACTACCCTGGGGCACACCTGCTTCGATATCACACCAATCAGAGTAATTCTCGTCAAAGTGGACTCGTTGCGAGCGGCCGCGGAGGTAGGAACTAAACCAAGGAAGGGAAGAAGGAGAAACATTGACAGAATTTAGAGTACCTAGAAGTAAATCAAAATCGATAGAATTGAATGCGTTGCTGAAGTCGAGGAGTATTAGGATTGTGACGGATTTGTTTTCCATAGCCTGTCGGATATCGTCGGTAACATTGATCAGTGCAGAAACAGTGCTGTGACCCGGGCGGAACCCAGACTGGTAAGGACTGATAAGGTTGTTAGAAGACACGAAAGACGAAAGTTGTTGATGTACAATGCGTTCGAGAACTTTTGAAAGAAAAGGAAGGATGGATATTGGTCTGAAATTGGATAAGGATTTGGGGTTATGAATTTTTGGGATGGGGATGATGTGTGCACGTTTCCATAAAGAAGGGAAGGAACAAGAGAACAAAGAGTGATTAAATATATGTGTAAGAATAGGTAAAAGTAAAGGAAGCACCAACGTAATCATTCTCGAACACAAATTGTCACTACCAATAGCCGCCGACGATATCGAGAGGATGGATTTCCTAACTTCCTCTTCCGTGCAAGCAGTAAATGTAAAAGGAAAGTTAGAATTTGTAGGTTGGCACAGAAGATTTAACGTATTAGACTTATCATTTGGACTTAGGGACAATGGTGGTTGCGAGAAATGGCGACAAAGCGCTTCCAGATCCAAGTCTGCACCAACAACATCAGGGGATTTTCCAATTCCAACCGATTTGAGAAACCTCCAGGCTGCAGATGTACTACGATTCGTGAGAGATTCGAAGAAGTAACGCTTTTTGGCGTCACGACATAGGCGGTTACAAAGATTTCGCAGTACCTTATAGTTGCTAAGATTTATATCCGACGGAGAACGTCTGTAACGCCGCTTAGCTCGGTCTCTCTTGGCCATTTGCTGTTTGATGGTATCAGAGAGCCAAGGCGCAGGGTTATGTCTGACTTTAACCGATTTCATCGGAGCATGTTTGTTATAAATGTCTAATAACAAAGAGGTAAAAAGAGAAACTTTCTCATCAATGCTAGAGACATTCATAATCAAAGCCCAGTCCGCCTCTTCAACATCATGCCTCAGAGCCCCAAGGTCAATGTCCCGGAAATTGCGAAGGAGTAGGAGTTTGGGTTTGCGTTTAGGTACACGGATATGATAGGAAAGATATATTAAATCATGGTATGAAAAAGGAGCGGAAAACTGACCGTGGCAAACGGCCTTTTGAGGAGATGAGACAATGATAAGGTCAAGTAAGGAAGGATTACAATTAGGGGATTGATGTGTTGCGGTAAGAGGGAGAATATTGAGGTTATAGGAGTTAACAAGGGATGTAAGTTTTTGGGAACGGGAGTCATTCTTCAACAAGCACGTATTAAAATCGCCCATAATCACCATATGTTCATACTCAGGACTATATTCTTGTAAAAATTGGTCAAAGATGTTGAAGTAATCAATATGGAGATTAGGGATATAAAAGCAAGAAAGAAGAAGCTTGGTTCGTTGTGTGATTATCTCAATGCCCAAAAATTCAGCTGATTCCGAGTATTGTGATGGAGAAGAGCAAATCACCTTGTGCTGCAGGTCAGCCCGAAGGTAAATAGCTACTCCTCCACCACCCTTGCCCAACCTGTCATTGCGGATCAGCACGAAACCAGGGATAGGGTATTGGGTAGATGGAAGTGAAGGTTTTAAAAACGACTCGGATATCAAGATAGCGTCCACATTAGAGCCACTGAATTCTGCGACAAGGTCGGAGTAGTGTTTTGGGACACTCTGGGCATTAATGTGCACAAAGTTCAAGTAAGAAGGATGAAGAGAAGTAAATGAAAGAAGCTCATCATGCAGGCTCAACAGTGGAGAAAAACTATCGGCACTAGCAAAACTACAGGAGGACGAACAAGAGATAAAGCTTTCGTTGAGGTCATGAGAGTCAACCATAAAATAAAATACTAATAAATATCAAGTAAAATAAACAATGAATATTATACGAAATATACCTATATTATAAATAATGAAAAATAGATATAATAAATATAAAATAAACTATATGTAAATAAAATATAAAAAAATAAAATAAACAATTAATATAATTACCGATAACCCAGCCAAACTCACCAAAACAATCAACCTAATACATTAAATAAATTAAAGGAAAAAGAACTTAAAATCTCACAACAATAAATTTGCTTTAAACCAAATTAGGTATTTTAAAACAAAAGAAAGAAAAAACAATAAAAAATAAAAATTTGTTGAAATTAAAAAGTAAAATTAAAACAATCGTGTGTGATCAAATGGCAACACTAAAAAGGATGGCAATGTCAACAGCAAGTTGACGCTGACATTTGACACACGTCAATTATCTACATCTACATCAAAACAAAACAACTAAAAACATAAAACTAGTAAAATTTTAACAAGATTGACAAAATTGTGAAAAAAAAAATTATAATAATAATAGTGTAACAAGTAAAATAACCCAATGGCTCAAGGACGTCGGCGTGTTCTTCTTGGCGATTTTGTACACTTAGCATCATTGGTCTGCGTAGGAACCTCTGCCTGGATGTCACATTCTGGATACTGAGAAATCACCTTATTGAGTGATTCCAAAGTTTCAATCTTTCGGCGAGATTTGTCGGGAAGAATGATGACTATTTTGCCTTCCGTCGACCAACAGTTTTTGATGCCGAAGTGCTTGCGAGCTGACATAAAAATGTGGTGCCTAATCTTGGTCAAGAACTCCGACATAGTGATGCCAGTGCCCTTTAAAGAAGTCTTGCTGTCCCAGACGGCATCACGGTGATCAAAATCGGTGAACCGTACAAGAAGAGGCCTGGTTTTGGACTGCGAAGAAGTACCTAGGCGATGACACACTTGTATGTGTTTTGTGCTCTCTGACACCTTTAAATGCTTAACAAATATTTCTTGCACAACTTGATGAGGTTTCTCATTTGGTTTTTCAGGTACGCCATGCAATAGCAACACCTTCCTTCGCATAGCTGTCTCATGCTTGTCCAAGCCATAAGTGAGGTCTTCGATTTGCTTCTTAAATTGAGCAAATATTTGCCAAACCTGTGCCTTAAAGTCAGAGAAGTCCCGGGAAAGTGAAGCAATGTCCGAATGCACAGTGGATACTTCAGAAGCTTTCTGGAGGCGACCTTCATAGTCTTTCATCTTCGACTCAAACAGTTTACCAAGTGCTTCCAAGTTGTTTACATCCATAATGTAGGTAGTTTTTGTTATTGTAAGAAAACTTGTGATTATGCCTTGCTTGTAAAGTTGATTTAGTGAGAATGTATTGGAGACTGTGTAGAGGTGAGTTTTGCAGGTGATTAATACATATTAAACTTTAAAAACTAACACTTCGTATTTTTATTTCAAAAATAATCGCGCACACTAAAAATTGCGACTAGACGTTGCGACTACCCGCAAAACTATAAAGTTGTGATTTTGTATCCCCTTTTTTATTGAACATTCCTCTCAATACCTTTATTAAAGGAAGATATGACTTACAAACCAGTAAACTTCGGTTCAGTGATTCGTTTTTTAACGAATGTGTATATGTATGGCCGGGCAATTAGGATACTTATTAATAAATCGCAATTTAACATGCCACTAATAATCATTTCAATAAATGCTCTCTTGCCTGCCACTCAGTAAGTGCATGTGTATACGAACCCTAAGTATAACTACGTAGGTAAATACGTTAAAATTGCATTGATTTATAATATCTTCAAGCTTTACTAAAGTTCTAATCAATTAATGTTTTAATGTTAATTCTCAATAATTTTTTAAAGTCGCCTATGTGTTATTTCATTCATAAGACGACCTTGTTACATAATGGCCTTCTTTCCGGTGCAACCAAATAATTTAAATCAATAACCCACTCATTACTTCATAAAAAATATTAACACGTTTAACAAAATTTTAGTAGAATACCTTCTTAAAGCAGCATAAAAATCTAATTCGAATGAGTAGCTACATGTGTAATTTATATTCCGTAAACAAGGACAGCCTGTTTTAAATTAAAAAATAACCTGTTTTAACATGTTGCTTATGTTTTAAAATATTTAGAGGTTCACGTGGATGTAATTGCAATGCAAATGTAAAACTGACAGAGTAAGTCCTTGATAAGCGGATCTTGCCCTAACTGGTCCAAAATCATTGTATTGGTTTCTGCATGCTGTAAACTACAGTTACATTTATACCGGGTGTAAAGGGACTGCTTCGAAGTTTTTTTTATCTTATTTTTCTTACTTTATTTATTTTTATTTTTAAACAAATATAGATATAATACAGTTGCATATAAACAAACAGATTTAGTGATTATTTCACATTTAATTTAATTACTATTTATTTATTTATAAATAGCGTTTTGACACCATCATGATGTCTGAGCTTTGACATTATATGTATAATAATTGAGGTTTTCCGGTATTTAGTAGTTGAGTTTATTACTATTTAGGCTCAACATTATATATATTTTCGGTCTTCAGAAATGGTTTGCTTTCACCCTGTATTAAAAAAAGAATCGTTTATTTGCAATCAATAAACCTGAAAATTTTTGATGTGCTTTTAACCACGCGTTAACGATTCTATCCTATAAATATTATAAACGTGAAAGTTTGTGAGTATGTATGGATGTTTGTTAGTCTTTCACGGAAAAACTACTGGACGGATTTGGATGAAACTTTACAATAATATAGGTTATACATCAGAATAACACATTAGGTACTTTTTTCCGCGGGATAACTTCTCATTCCCACGGGAAACCGACTTCCACGCGAACGGAGTCGCGGGCGGCTACTAGTATTTTAATATACTGCAACGGAATCAAGGGTTGAAGTGATTTTTGTTTAGAAAGGTACCTAAGAGAAGTACGTATAAATACGTAAATATAGTATTTATTAGTAAATTTAGTATTTTTTTAGATATTTTTAAAAATATCTTCCCATCTGTTGCAAAATAAACTCAAAATACACTGAAAGAAATGTTTACAAAAAACAGATAGTAAACGAATGCACTAAAAGGATGATTGGTACGGGCCCTGATAAACGGAGTATAAATTGGATATAGGTATCAATAAACCATATCGATTTTTAGAGTTTACGTATGCGAAACTGCTGGCAAGAATCTAGTTAGTACTTATTAAAGTGCCTTTGCCTGCAGTTCGTATGGAATTTACGTAAGCCCGTGCATAATCAACCGCTTACACTGATTTCCTTCGATAACAAAGTTTCATGCTCGTAACTACCTTCAAGCACGGCGTCGTCACATAGCTTTGAGCTTTACAACAACTATTATTATATGCAAGCCTATTTAAAAACTGTTTTTCTGCATGGATGATCGTGCTAAAAAGTGTATATTCGTGTAACTTCAAATCGCTATCATTAATCTTGAAATTTGAAATCGAAAACAGATTTTATCGGATTATATCGCGTTTTTAAATATATTTTATTTCTGCCGATTGATATTTGTTTTCAGACCGTGGTCACGACTTTAAGACGAAGAAGTTACTTTAAGAGTTTTGTTTGGTGAAGTTTATTTTTCTTTGAGTTATTATTAAGACTGTGATCTGTTTTTATCTGAAACCTAACAAAGATACAGGATCCGTCTTATTACCGCATGCAACATTGATTTAAAAAATAATAACATAATTATATGTAGGTCCTTCACGCTACTTTTTGAGATCCTAAGTTTTAAAAATCATCAGCGCTTTACAGTATTAATTCTTTTCTAGAATAGTATGTTAATTTTTTATCAAATATACTAACTTTTCTCCCACAGCTTCACTTAATAAATGCGATAACTTCAGATAAGCATTTAATATTTTCCCGACATAAAAAAGACCTACGCCCCAAAGAAGAATTACCTATCTAAACTTATAGGCTGTGAAACATTGACCTGCATATTATACCTATACCAAAAAAATCGTCTTACATCACAAGTAAGCCGCAGCCAAACGGAGTTTATGCGTCTTCTCGCTAGCTCATTGGCAACAAACAAATCTCTCCTCTTTTTTATATAAGGGTAGACAAAGACAACAATTTTCTGGACCATTCTTTGTTTATTACAGGTTTTTTGTATTGTTGAACTTTAAGTCTAATACCGGTACAGATAAGACTGTTATAAAAGCAAAAGAAATTTTATATCGTAGGGTACATTAAAGGACAGTCACAAACGTCATTCGACCAAACCTGCTTCATTAGTAGAAAATCTTATCTCATAAATTTATATAATTAAATTAATGTTTGATAAGGTACAATCATTATACGGCTGTTAGGTTAGGTTAGTGGTGTATTTTGTTTTTTTTTGTGTCGTATCATATCGAACAGTGTCTGAGTGTTATAACAAGCCTTTTTACATAATATGTGCATAAAAATTTAGCGTATCACCACCTAGTACGCGAAACAAGCCTACAAATGTTATAGGTAGTAGTAAAAAGATTTTAGGAAGCAATCTCTGCATCCCGCAGTACACACAGCCTTCACATACTACGCCTCAAGTGTTGTGAAGGATGCTTTACGCCATGTGTATTTAAACATGGCATTATTATATTTGAAATTGAAATACCTAGCCGCTATAAAATAATAAAATAACTATAGATACTAAACAAAACCATAAACTGTATCCTCTAGACGCAAGCAGATAAAAAAATATAAATGCTGTTGCTATAAAACAAATAGTGAGTCTTTGCTATCACACTTTACTAGTTATAGTGTTTGTGACATACAATTAACACAAAATCATTTTTTTGGTATGCATATAATTATCTTCCATGATAAAAATGAAAATGATATTTAATTATGGTAGTCGACAACTTCCATAACTCTATTTTATGGAAATATATGGAAAAAATCTTAATAAAATTTAAATTGTTAAAATCAATTATGATTTATCATCTTCATATTCTTCCATATTTGGTATCAACCGTAAAATGTTATATTTTTTACAAATCGGCAATAATATCTTAGCCACAATTACTGTGAAATGATGTCAACTGTGTTTTATCTACACTCCTTAAAACGCGTCAACTTTCGTCAGGTCGGTGAATTGATTTTTATTTTATTTTATATTTATTCTTGCTCGTTGTACCTATTTGTTTTTTATTTTAAAATTATTCTTGATCTGTAAAAAATATATGTATCAACATTACGTTAAAATGCAATTAGGATATTATTAGCACAACATTCATCATTGAAGGCCCAGTCACGTTTCATCTGTATGCAAATTGAAGCGGCAATCATAAAGATAGATCGCCGTCCGGGGACGAATATTTTACAAGTTTTTGGATATCTTGCGAAGACTTCTCAAATTGCGGCTGCCAGAACCCACTTTATTATGGTAAATAGAGAAAAAAAACCTGTAGGAAATACCTTTACGACAACATTATTTTAATAGAATGATATATATATTTTAGTAATTGTACCCATTTTATAAAAAAAACTATAAAATTTACGTTTGGACATTTCCATTAAAATTATTCATTTGAGATTCTTATAACAAAAAAAGACGAATGTGCTCCGAAATAACTACCATTTTAAAGTTTTTGACATTAACTGAGATTATGAGGTGATCGTTACATAAATTGTCGGCAGTTTTGAATATAAATAATGTACTTACGCATTCTTTAAATGACGGACAGCATACTTATTTGAGCACAATTATCGAATAAGGTTATTATTAATTTATATGTAGACACCTTGAGCATTGACAGTTAACAGTAACTTTCTGTCTCAAAGTTACACCATGATTTCAAGTCACAAACTGTAAACAGCAAACTGGTATTTTGTTTAAAATATAAGTACCCAGATCACGAGATAACACATATGTGTACCCTTAATTTTAAAATTTTTGCCCTAATTATGTAACAAGCAATCGAAATTGGAAATCAAAAGAAATATTTGGAAAAGAATACCTAATTGGTAAACAGTTTCACAATTTGAACCATTTATGGTTTACCTGACATATCCGAAAATGTAACTTTGGAACTGTAACAATGCGGCAAAACGAAATGTAATAAAGGGTTTATACCTATTTAAGAAAAATCATTACGCTTACATTACGCTCAGTGATTTGTGGGCAAAATGATCAAAAAATAATTTGTAAGAAACTAGCTTTCCACCCGTTGCTTTCCATGTGGCGCCCTCTAATTCAATCCCTACTAATATTATAAATGCGAAAGTAACTCTGTCTGTCTGTCGGTCTGTCTGTCTGTCTGTCTGTTACGCTTTCACGCCTAAACCACTGAACTGATTTTGATGAAATTTGGTATGAAGAAAGAACTGAACTTGGGAAAGGACATAGGGTACTTTTTACCGCGGGAAAACCTCTAATTCCCACGGGAAACCGACTTCCACGCGAACGGAGTTGCGGGCGGCCACTAGTAAATAATAAGTTTACTGTGAATTTTACATTAAACTTAATACTTATAATAAGTTTAATTTTAATAAGCTGGTTCGATATTCTAGGATATTTCTATAGCAACTAAATTAAAAATTGCCTTCATCTTATTTCAAGTTATATTATACACATTTACTAAGTTTTATGTGTTTCCTTTTTAGTATAGTTTATACGTGTAAGAGTAACTTACAGATATTTGTTAGTAGAAAGATTAGAATTTCACGTTAACAAGATATACCTATTTAAACAAAGAACTTCCCGCAAAAACATGTTTTAAGTAAACTCTAATTACTAAGTAATTATTTAATTTTTATTTTGCAAGTGCGGAATTTTACCTAACTCGTTGAACTCTAATTAATAATGTTTTAACGGTAATTAATTTTTACGTTTATAACTACATAGTTTAAAACAAAGTCACTTTCTTTGTCCCTATGTATACTTAAATCTTTAAATCTTAAATCTTAAACTACGCAACGGCTTTTGATGCGGTTTTTTAATAGATGAGTGATTCAAGAGGAAGGTTGGTATGTATAATAACATAGTATAGGGAAAGGTGTTATACTCCGAATTTAACGCGTGTGAAGCCGCGTGCAAAAGCTAGTATAAAAAAATATGATAAGGTTTACTGTAGCTCAAAGTTGAATAAAGTATTTTTAATTAGTACTAATATAATTTTACAAGATCTTAGCAATAAATCGAAACTTATGATATACTAGTGGCCGCCCGCGACTCCGTTCGCGTGGAAGTCGGTTTCCCGTGGGAATGAGATGTTTTACCGCGGTAAAAAGTACCCTATGTGTTATTCTGATGCATAACCTTTATTACTGCAAAGTTTCATCCAAATCCATCCAGCAGTTTTTACGTGAAAGAGTAACAAACATCCATCCATCCATCCATACATCCTCACAAACTTTCACATTTATAATATTAGTAGGATTTTACATCACTTTTTTAGACAAGTTCGCTTGACATGTTTAAATATGTTTTTATTTCATTATTTTGATTTTAATCTTCAGTATTATGAATATAAGAATGAAGTTTTGTCTCTAAAAGAACATTGGTATATAATTAGCGAATTAAAAGCAGTTTCGTATAAAAATATATAAAGTGATTAATTAAGTCTTATTACCCGGATTGTCTGTGCGAGTTTCTGTTTTATTTTAATTACTATATTGTAAATTTATTTCCTGCCTTTAAACTTTATAATAAAACCTTGAATATTTACATCAAACAAGAACCAAATATAAATTAAACGCATCTTTTTAAACGCAGCATTTAGCTGAATAATGAGTAGTAATTATGTTTTTTTTTTACTCAATGACGTTATTACATATAGAGATGTATTTCTCCCAAAAAGAGTGAGCCTGAGATGCGTTCGACCTTTGAAAATATTTATATCCTTTAGACATTATCCTGTTAAAAAACAATAAAACTAGGTGTTCACAGGTTCATTGACAGTCCCTAATAAACACATGTCATGTTACTCACTTTTTATAAAAAAACATACACCTTAATAGATATTCTCGAATTTCAAAAATAACGCAACCGGTTTTTTTAATCCCGACAATATATTACTAACATTCCCATGGGAAAAAATATTTAGCCGCAGGTGGAACCGCAGTCGAAAAGCTAACCAATTCATAAATCTCATTGCAAACAAGCTATAGAAGTCCTAAAACCTACAGATAAGTCAGATACCTACAGACAGTTTCCTAATGGTCTATTCTGGGCCCAATTTGCAGATAAGTCAGCCTGCCTATTTCCAGTTCCACGTATCTTCCCAACAAATAAATAAACTTACCAAATACATGCGATGAGATTGCGTGACCATTCCCGCACGCACCGAATTAGCTCATATTTATTTCTGGTATTAGGAAAGACATTGGTATTCGAATTGTCGCTGTTGCTATATACTTTATGTATTAAATCAAATCAAATTAAAATTCTTTTATTCATCATAGATATGTAACATATACTTAATGAACGTCAATGTTGACTTTACCTAACCGTAGACCGAGAGAAAAAAGCCGGCGGAAAAAAACTCCCAGCACTCTTTTTGAAAATTATAACGTGTACATTCAATGAACATATAAATTATTTTCTCGTACCTCAACTCAACACTATAAAAGTAAAAAAAAAAAAATTAAAACTGCTACTACGAACTAATTAAGGACTTCTTCCTGCACCACAATTCGGAACCAGAGCAGACCGTTTCCCGAAGGCGGCACCTGATCACAAGTATGACGTGTGCTCCAGCCATCGTCCTACTCAACCATATTAGAGGGAGTTGGGCGACCCGTTGACACAACGCCACCGCCCCAGTAACTTTCGAGGCGAGCATGACTACCCTGGGCCAAATAAGGCACTAAAGAACCTCACAAAACAGCAAGTTAATAGGAAACCCGTACAATAAGTTAAAGCAGTGAGAGGAGGAACGAGAAAACAGTACAAAAAAAAATAAAAAAAAATTTAAATAAATAAAAAAAACAATAAAAGTACATACTCAAAGTTGAGTATCATGTCCTAGTCAAACTGTTTACAGAGAAGTTAATACAAAACAATCTTGAATAGCAGTAGAAATAGCCTGTCTAGATATCAATCCCATGCTGTTTTATCATCTAAATAGTCTTTGATTTTATAGTAAGCTTTCTTGCACAATACTTGCTTAATTGTAACTTTAAATTTATTAAATGGCAGGGATTGAATTGACTCCGGAATTTTATTAAAAATAAGTATCGACATACCGATAAACGACTTGCTGCTTTTGGCCAACCTACACTTTGGGAAAGCTTATCTATTTCCATGCCTAGTTTTTACCGAATTATTATCGACATGATTATCACTAAACGTTACAAACTTATCAATATTTTTGTAAGTATACAATATATTTTCAAAAATGTATTGGGACGCGAAGGTTAAAATATCACTATCTTTAAATATTTCTCTCAAAGAATCTCTATTTGCAAACTTGTAAATTCCACGAACAGCCCTTTTTGCAGCGTAAAAATCGTATTAATGTCAGCAGCGTTTCCCCACAGTAGGATGCCGTAAGACATTACAACAAAAACACAAACAATCAATTTCAATCAAAGATAATAAAAAAAATTAAAATAGTTAAGTAATTGCATCATAACATTAAAATTAGGCTATTTTTAAAGCCTAAGTAATTAAATTTTAACATAATTGCACCAAAAACCACATACATTGCGATTTTGTGTCAGTAATAATTTGATATATATTATTAAAGAAAAAAGGTACGTAGGCAAAGTAAAATTAACTAAGAAAACAATAAAAATCCCGGTGAGTTTATCCGAGCACAAATTGAATTAACACTTTAGATTATTGAATTTCTACTTCACTATCCTTTATCCTACGCAGTTGGTATAACAAATCGGGTATGGATTTACTTGACTCAAGAAAAACAATTAAATCTACTACTTCATTATGTTAATGCTGTGCCTATTTCTTAATTAACTGAGCTTAAAAGGATTTATAAGCAACAACATCGCTTCGAGAAAACTACGCAGGTCTTTTGATGGCTTTTGTATCTATTTATTTGAAGATACCTAAAGGTCTAAACTTTGACATAATTTAAAAAAAAAACTCTTCAAACTTTCAGTTCTTTGCCTTAGTCGATGTTATAAAAAGAAGTGCTTTTACCAATATAAGTTTTGCTTCTGTCTTAAACATTTTCCTGTTTTTTCTGGCTACTCTTTCAATTTTCTCGTCGATTGGCCATAAAACATTTGTTGAAATCGACACGAAATCACTGCGCGTCCAGCAAACCCACCCATTTCGCCAAGAAAACCCGGCTATTTCTACAAATTCGCTACTTTACCAAAAATAGCTGAAGGTCACGACCAAAGGGTTGCGAAATGGGACCCGCCTTACAATACTCAGTGGTGGAGCTCAAGTTATATCGGAGCCATTTGTAACTCAGATAGCAACTCAGATAATAGACTCACCGGTCGTACTCTTATACTGTCTACATTACTGTGCTCTTATATAAATGTGTCAAAAAAATCATCCACGTCAATAAAATTACCTAATATTTTAAAATGTATTTTAAACTCCGTTAACTCTACGGTTTATGATACGGTCTTTACAGTATTTATTATTTAAGAGTACAGATTCAAATATTTTTTTTGACACAGTTTCTGGTCATGTCGTCAAAAAAATTACCTTTGGAAAACCATTATTTTGCAAGTCATAGTCCTTTGATATAAAAGGGAGAAAATGCAAAAACTGATACTGTTGTTTTTATAATGAGACAAAGTTTGGACACCCGCTATCATAGTTGAGTTTGTATTTTGAAACTTAATAATATTATAATGTTACGTAAACCACTACCGCTTGTATCATAAAACGATACTCTGATTTAATCATTGATTTTGCTAATCAATGTAAGAGCTTTCTTAATCAGGATTTAGGTTAAGTATATCAAATAGATATTAATAAATACAATAAATAAATAGCCTATATATGTCCCATAGTTGAGCACAGGAAAGCCCTCGGAAAGCGAGAGGGTTTGAGCCGTAATCCATCACGCTGGCTCGGTGCGGGTTGGTGGATCACATGATGGATTATCATCCAATCATGTGGATTTCCTCACGATGTTTTTCCCTTACCGTTAGTGCGTGATAAACATGTACATAATTAGAAAAAGACCAAATTAGTGGTACAACTTTTTGAGGATCGAACCCGGAACCTTCGGTATAGTAGACCGTTCCTGTTGCCACTCGGCTACCACGCACTTATATAAACGCAATATATATAACCACCATAAAAACAAATACCTATTATATAAATAATACATACTACTTTTGATTTTCAGATTTCAGACGTAAATTGCTTTCAAAACACGACCACGCCTAACTATGTCAAAAAAGAAAGTCAAATTTTATTCACAGGAACAACTTTTACTTTTTTGCAGTTCCGGTTAAATTAAAATCATTTACTTATCTACTGTTACATTCCCTTAGTTATTACTATTTAGGTACCTTTAACATTGCGACCACAACACTGCGGTTTTACTCACAGTTAAATGAGTTTTAACGTTTAATGTTTGATTTCCCGCAGTAAAAAGAACTGGATGCATTAAATACTTATTTCATAAAATTTTACAGTAGTTTTTGCGTGAGAGTCACTTACGAGTACTTGACTTCGCATTGTACATTTCATATTTCGTTATTTTTTGTACTAAGTAGCTACAGAATATGGACCTACAGCTTTGTCTTCATATTTGTCATAGAAAAAAAGGTACTTACGGCTAATTAAAATTGGGGTAACTGTACCAACTTTTTTATCTAACATTTCTTATTATTTACCACTTATATAAGATCAAAACTAACAAAAATAAAATGTTTTACAGCTTTACATCATTCCAATTACACGCTTATGTAAGGGCAATAAGAAACCTCAGAATAGAGGCTAATAAGCTATTAACTCCTATAAAACTTTATATCACATTGTTATAAATGTAGTTAAGTATAATTTTAGATTTAAATGCTTGTTCTATGTATAAATAAAATAATAATCACAGCTAAACATTTGCATACGTTGGGAAAGCTTATTAAAAGATAAATAATGTTGATTGTTAAATGTTGCGGAGGTGAAGGAATGGAAATATATCCAGATGAACCTGATAAGGAATTGTTTCTCTTAATTTTATTTATTTGCTTTATTACTTTGTTAATGTTAATTTACTTTAAAATGGAATAATGTGAACATATGAAAAGGGATTCCTGCTTTTTTTTTATTGCAGAATGGTTAATGAATGTTACATGTAAAGCGGATAAGTACTAGTTATATGTTTATTATTATTACAGAGTATCAGCTAGGATTACTAACTAAGGTTAACTTGCGTAACACCCTAACAAAACATTTGGGTATCAAGTTTGCTTACTCCATAATTATCCCCAAACATAAGTCCATGATTACACTTTAGAAAGTTGATCGGTATTATTTGAATTAAGAATCAATGCGAAACATTAGCAGTTAATTGTACAGCAAATGTAAAATAAAAAACAACAAAGTTCAGTAAAATGTGAAAGATGCCCCCGTGAGCCCCCGTCCAGTGGCACCACGCCGAGGATGTACAATTTAAAAGGGCAAGTCTCCACAAATAATATTAAAGCTCGAAGTTGAATGGAACGTGCCTCCTCTGGAACAAGATTAACTTTATCTTTTGACTCTATTCTATTCTATTTTCTAGGAAATTGACGTCGTAGTCAACATCTTTGTCAGTCTAAGACTAACTTTGTCTGAAATAGGGTACCGACATCTCGTATTTTAAAGAAAGTCAAGGTAGAGTCTTTTTGAAAGACTGATTCCACTTTAGGGCCTTTGTAACTACCGCTATTTTAATGTTGGTCCCCTTGTTATGCATCTATTTAAGTTTATAGTCACAGTTATGGTCCAAATAGCTAATTGAAAGTTTTTTTTCTAAAACCTTAATTTTAATCGGCGATCGTTTAGTCAAACCAAAGTCGGCACCTGTCAACAATAGCACAATTGCAAAGAAAACATTGATATTTAGATTTTTTTATATCTAAGTCGTAATTGATTAAAAAATGATACTTTTTAACCCGCGGGTCACAATATTTAGATAGTTCTTAAGCCTGAACAGTAGGTAAGCTAACTCACCTACTTTAACATTCCTGTCATATTACATTACTTCTGTCACAGTCTGTTAGGTAAGTAATTAAAAAATATCATTATTACGAATGAATCACCTCCTAATTCAATATTATAAAACTAAGTGCTTGCTTTGTATTTTCATTAAAAAAACATAGCTATAATTCACGTATTTTTCATAGGCAGTGAATTGAATAAAAACCCGCCAGCCAAGTTATTCAAAACATCGATGTTTGTAAATAACTGCTCTGTAGCTAACTGTACCTAGATTAATGCGTGCGGTGCTGAATAAACTTTATTTTATTTTAGTTATGATTGAAAACTTTGCTGCTTCAGACGGTTCTTTGCCTAATTTGCAAGACTACTTTCTGTTAGATGCGATGACACCCTTAGCGTCGACGGACATCACTAGCTAGTTGATGTCGTTTCAGTTTCCCGCGAACTGCATTTGGATCATGACGATTGCATGTTATATTTTCTTTTTATGTCATGTTTTGTCAAAAGTTATGTTTTATCTAAAGTAAAGTAATTTATTTCCATGTTACGCCCATACCTATTTCATTTACCTATTATTTAGCTGGTTACCACGATATTTAATTGCACCCTAATTACGGCTCGGCACTTCAAGCAAAAACAAACTTTAGGTATTTTTTTGTACTACACGTGTGAGTTTATACAGGGTTATTTGTAATTAGCGCATCACCTCTTGCAGGCGGGTTCCTTACATCAATCCCAATAACATTTGTTCTACGACTTTTTGCAAAACTTGATAATTAACACAAAAACCAAAAAACAAAAACAAATTTGCGCGCTCTGTTATTTATAACTCTGTATTTTGTAAGAAGTTCCTAAACCGGTCGCCCACCCCCTGTCGCCCGCGCGCCCGCCACGCCGCCAGTTGCGTGCGCGTAGAGTATTGTACCGTTTAGATGCACCTAATAAATTTGTATGGAAAAACTTATTTTTTTTTAATTTTAATTTTAATTATTCGTTGGCTAAATGTTGTTGGTATTGATGTAGAAAAGCTACCTACAAGAGGTGATGCGCTAATTAGAAATAACCCTGTATACCTAAATAAAAATTAATCACTAATTTGTTGCTAAGCGCAAAATCGAGAGGGGCTTAACCGATTGGGTTGTTTTTTTTATTACGTCCGATAAATTCTGAGGAAGGTTCTTAAAGATAAAATAAGTGAAAATAGTAAAACCTAAAAATATTTTTTCTTATACAAACCAGCTGCCAAACAGTAAAAGGTATATGTCGGGACAGCAAGTTATAAAATAAACCTATACCTAATGTTAAGTATGAGCAGGCAGGTTCGTTTTTGTTATTGATTCAAACAACTATCTAGTTATATTAAATATGGTATGGATATAAATTTTAAGTATATTTTTTACACTATAATGCTAGGAAAAAGTCGATCGACACGTTCTCACCGTGTGTTAATCAGTGAACCAAACCACATTTACTCGTATCAGCGGTATGTGTTTCAGAGATTTAAATCCATACTCTAATTTAGTGCATGGTTTTATAGAACTTTAAACCGGACTGCTAAAAAAACCTGGTACCTTTTGCTTTGGCTTGTTGTAAACCTTACTTAATTATGTCGCTAAAAGTTGTCTCTACTTTTGTAACAATGTAAATAAATCTACTTTCAAAATAAAAATTCAGTAATGTTGAATAAAAATAAACTTTGTGATCATTAAATGTTATTTAATTGCTACCTACTATAACTGAGCTTATAACGAGTGCTTCTTTCCGTTACACATCAACACTTAATAGGTTCTTAAAACCTGTGGTTACCCACCCAGCAAACCGATGAATAATGTAGCCGAAACTAAGAAAGGTACTGACTTTAATTTATTATTTTCTTTCTTTGTAGAAGGACGCTCGTAATGTTTCTTTTTACTGTACCGGTAACACCATTCGCATAAAATATTACCGTAAGGAAACGATAAACGTTCATAATCTTATTTTGTACGAAGCCCCTGAAAAAAAGAATTATTTATAGTGTAGGTATCTAATAAGTAGTAATGTGCAGAGATTCATTTTATTCAACATTTGTATCTTTTATCGAAATCTCCTATAATATTATTAAAGTTTGCCAAATTGTAATTACAATTTTGTACATGGGTTCTTAATTAGTATATTGTAAAGTTGTAGATAGACTAATTTAATGTATGCCTCAATCAAATGATTTAAGGAAAACCCAGTGCTAAATCAAACTATTTCATTTTTGTTCGTACACTAAAGTTCCTGAAGTGTCTTTAAATTTATCACGCACCCCTAAAATTGAATTAAATCTCCTGTAATTATTTCCTGTAGCCCAGCACCTTATACACCAATAATTAAATTTACCGTTGTTCCAGATTCAAGAGAGATTTGAGTGCGATCGGAACAATTATGGAGATGTCAGGAACACCAGATGGCTGGCATTTGTAAGAATTTATACCAAAAACCAATTTTAATTCCTGTAAGTGCTTAGATGATTAAAGCAAGTGTTATATTAGAATTAAGTTTGCTGGCTGGCTGGCTGCACACTTAACCCTGCTATAGTAAGAGTAAAATAAAAAACATTGTAAGGTAATACTTACTTGGTGTAGGTGTTTTGAAGACAAAATAACTGTTAGGCCGCAATTTAAAGTTTCTATTAATTTAAAGCTAGCCAATTTTTTTTAATAACTGAGTCAAACATGATGGTTCGATGGCTCATTTTAAGTTTTAATGCCCCTTCTTAAAGTTTTCTCAAAAACCTATTTTTGCTTTATGTTAACTGGTACGTGTTTCTGAAATAATTATCGTATTTCCTTAACTTTTATTTATATGACATTATGGCTTTTTAGCTGGCAGTTTGAGGTTCAAATTATTATGCAATTTTCTGAAAACCGCCCATATAGACTGTATTTAACCACGGCCATGGCTAATGGCATATGTCACACCCTACTGACCAACCAGTTTATTTGAAGCCAGGGCTGTTTTTAAGTATAATTAACTACAGCAAAAACATAAAAATGGAAATTAACATTTGTAAGTTAACATTGGAAATATAAAGAAGTACTAGCCTCTTTTTTCGTAGTTATACAACGTCCAATGTCGCAGATACATTTCACCCTGCGTAACAAAAGTTTATGTTTCTAAGCAACTGAAAACCTTTTTTTGAAAATGAAACAAGTCTGCTTTTCCAGTATTTCTTGTATTTAAATAAAACAAATGACTTTTTATTGTTGGGTTAATATTATACCTAGCTTTACCTACTTCCGAAATGTACCATGAAGGGTTGAATAACCAGTTTTTTTGTCCTTTAAGTCTAAGTACCTATATTTTTTATTAGAATGAAGTTGTTTTTTCATTTGCTTTGGTTCTAGAAATAATATCTGTTTACTGAAAAACTTATAAGCAATATAAGGTATCTACCAAATGAAAAATTGTATAGTATTCTGACAATCACTAATATTATTCTGACAATCGCAGCGATAACGTATCGAGCTCTCGATACCAAAACGGAGGTTAGCGATAGAAGTGATTACGAAGCACGCAAGCATGAAAATGAAGACTCCTACGCCTAACTATTGTAGGTAGTTTTTAACTTTTCATTAGGTAATAGCCTAACCTAAGCCAATTAGACTTTCACCTCGGAATTACAGCAAATAAGCTGTTGACTCGTCAAAAGACCCATATAAATATCATATTTGCGTTCTTTCAGAGTCATCATTACTCAAGGTCTAACATCCTTAAAATTGTTTTATACATACAGGAAAGTCGTTATAGATTTAAGGCCATATAGGCAATGTAGGTATACAGTAAGAGGCTATCACTATAAAAGCAAACAATTAAGATACCACGAATTCGGAGATATAACAGTTAAATTAGATATCTACGTATACTGTACAATACCAATCTAAAGTAATTAATTCACTAATATAAATAGTCATGGTCTTAGCACACTGTTAACACTTACACCTAGCCGTTAAATACACCTTATTTATAAAAAACTAGTGGCCGCTCGCGACTCCGTTCCCGTGGAAGTCTGCTGAAAGATCCATACATATACTCACAAACTTTCACGTTTATAATATTAGTAGGAACAAAAGAGAGGCAAAGAATTAACAGTTTATTCGAGCAATCTGGCTGAAAGCACTGTATTTGAATATTGGACCACATCGTTGTGAGTAGTCTGTCACTGTCAATCAATCTGTCAAATTGTCAATCTATTCGTGATTCCAGATTCTGTAAATACGTCTAAAGTTGTTTAATTGTTGGTGCGAAAGTAAATAAAACTTTCAAAGATTTAAAATGATAAAAAGAGAGCTTCGTTTTGATTATGTTAACTCATGATATAAAGCTTTTAACCTTTGATGATAATTTACCTTTGAAAAGTTCTGACTATCAAGGCTTTAAGTAAGTTTATCTTAAAGTGTTACTGTCTAGACTTACTTCCGTTTACTACATTCCTGTTTTTATTTACAGATATGAGACGAAAAAGAAATCAGACCAGACATTGTTTGATATTGGTAAAAGAAGTTATTGTGAACGTCGCGGTGGGCACTGGCGGTCTCCATGTCCACGCCAACTCAAGCGACTTGAATCACAACTCAAAGACCGTAGCGTAGTACTTACGGAATTTACGAACGATTCCCTTATTAGTATTGTATTTTCTTCGGGTGCCATTGCTTATCTGACTATTAAATTAAATTCTTTAGATGTCACCCAAGTGTTGTTTGACAGATACTGTGTAGGAAAGTTATCAGGCCAAGCTGTAACAGCAGGTATGAATGATAGGTCTAAGCTCGCATTTTTTATTTGAGCCTTTATTTAATTTTCTTTTCATTTATTTCAGTAGCCATCACAAAATCACATTTATTGTTTGTTCATGGTGATAAGATAGCCACATTAGTTACTTTTGGAAAAACAAATGTCACTTTACCATGCCGTATCTCTGATAGAGAACCCCACATACAGGTTTGTACCACTATTTGGATTCAAAAAATATGATATACAATTATTAAGCTATTCCAAGATTTATTGGAAGGTACCTAGTGAATTTTCCAAATATTTGTCACTAAACTTTTTAAAATTTTAGTCTTTTGAGCTTGGTGGATCTTCAAGGCGCACGGATAGGAGACTTTCATACTATGAATATAATAACAAAACTAATGTGCTTGTGTGGAGTGCCACTACCACTGAACCAGCACCATGGAGCCCTGTGTTAGAAGACCTTGCTAATTTACACTTGTATAAAATTACTAAGTAAGTTAGCTGCAGTAATAAATATTTTAATTTATGTTAAAAATAATTATGAATAACTTTGTTACAGTCAACAAACAACACTGCTAGCATTTCATCAACTAGAAAATGACACATTACTAGCAGAACTCGCCCAGAAACCTGACACTGTTCACATTGTGGAGCAAGTGTTGTGTCATAAAGTAAGAATTTTGAATATTTCAATAGTAAGTATTTCGTAATATGACAAAGAAAAAAAATATAGTTCAAAACATGAATTAATAATTATTTGTTCCACAACCAGAATACTGAATAATACCTAAGTATTATCAAAATTAATATCACAATTAAATCTATGCGTATTTTAAATTGCTGTAAAAACAAACTAAAAATAAAATTACACATAGAGTGGCGTATCAATAGAGTGGGTCCGCTTCGACGTGTCGTTGTTAGAGCGAGCGAGCAAGCTGTGTTCGTGTTCCTCCGCTAGCTCGCGGCTGTCGCTGCCTGCGCCCGCGCGGCTCGTGCGGCGCCACCGCGCGCGGCTGCTGCTCGCCGCCATCGACGGATCACTGCACATAGCACACAAGGACGTGGGGCTTACGCACTCCGCCAAAACTGGCTTTGTAAGTGCGTTATACGTTGGTAACATCAGTTTGCAAGCTCTTATAAACAACTAGTCACAACTAGTAAGTGAATAGTGGACGGGACATCGCGCCAAAATTAAAAGTTGAGTTTTGTTAACAGTAATCGTTAAGTTATTAATTCAAGGTGGTTATGCAGTATTCAACCCTATTGTTAAAGCATTTTTTTCTGTCACCATGATTATAGCGTTTTTCTGAGATACTTTTTTAAAACTTATAGATTGTGTCAGACATACGATGGAGTGGCGACCTCATAATGGCAACAGAAGAAAATGGCAAACTTCAATGCTTTGATAAGGCACTTTCTCTTCTTCATTACCATACGAAGTTTATAGAACTTAACAATTGCTTGAAGTAAGTATATTTTTTTTACATTTTAAAACGAACATTATTATGCCCCTATATTTTATGTTTAGGTATATTTATTTGAATTTGTATAAAACTATTAGTTCCAGAGAGCAGAATAAAATTCAGATCCTCTCGACTAGAGCAATCAAAAATGGTGTTGCCAAGTTAGTAATGTTTGATTCCGGCCCGTTGGCGTTGCTACGAATATCACACCCTCGACTTTTAACTGTAAGTTCTAACAAATTTTCACTGTAATATTGCCTCTTTCTCCTTACATTCTGGTTGATCACATCATCGTTTATAGGCGTGGCAACGATTGGGGCGCTCGGCGAATTCCGTCTCATTGCTCCGTGCCCTTGACTGGGATGAGAATGGTCCTGAATGTCTCTTGGTGATGACGCAAATAGTAAACAAAGCCATGGCAGGAGGCCAAGCGGCCGAGGGGGCGGCGGAGGCGGCCATCGGGGCTTACATGGCGCCGCTAGCACCGCACTCACACGCAGCTAAGAAATATACACAACCAGTTTACAGATTGGCGAGGAAGTTCTTTCATCATCTTCTAAGGTCTGTCGATTTATTAGCATTACAGTTTAAATCACAACTATTTGTTTCAAAATCGCGAATAACTCTTGTTGACAGACGGGGTAGATTAGAAAAGGCGTTAAGTCTCGCGGTGGACCTTGAGGCGTGGGATCTGTTTGTGGACGCTCGATGGGCAGCCAGCAGATATAAGATGCAGAATTTAGTCGACGAAGCATCGACGCTGGCTACCTATTACGCACAATTCGAACAACAAGGTAAATAATTAGTAGAAAAAAGTGCCGACAGACGTCCAAAAAGTGACTTTTATAATTACATTGTTTCGTGTTGTTTTGTTTCAGATTCAGATTGCTCGTGTTCCGAATGCAGTTCTCACTCGTGCTCGGCTTCCGACAACGAGACGAGTACTTCCTCGGAACCCGCCAAGACGAAGCCACCGCCACTCCCGCGTCTCACACACACACCACACACACCTGCACCGCCTCTACACACACTCACACAGCTTCCTCACACACTCACACTGCCTCCACGCACACTCAAACAGCCTCCTAACACACTTTCACACACATTACTAAATACACCACACACGCAACATACAATCACACAACCACCGCACACATACGAACACACCAATAGCATCCGACCAAACCTACATCAATACCTCGATCGGGATCAATCCATATGGAACACCGACCTCAAAAACGAAACCGTTAACGAAAGAACGAAACCAAACCTCAAATGGACCGACAATATCCTAAACACACAGCTGAAAACCATCAGCGAAATCCCAGGAAGAACACAAGTAAACGAATCAAACCAGAAACAGGGAACTACGAATTATATAAACGTATTCCAATATAAAAACGATATCACGAATACAATATACAGATATAGTGGGAGCAACTATCTGACTAGTACAAATTTGAATAATAGAACTCATGACGTGGAACGGAAACCACCTGAGAAAAATAAAGTCAAGTTTTCCGATACAGTGACTGTAGCCGTTGTAGCAGTAAGTTCTGTGTTTTTTGGTGTCGCATGCATACAGGGTGATTGATAATGCGATACATTCCTTCTAAGAGGTTAAAGTAGAGCTTATATGCAGTCAATTAAGGCATAATATGCTATGTCCGAAAATTGATAATTTCTGAGATATGCAACATTTAAGATTTTTTTTAAAAAACCCATTTTCGAAGTTCAAATGAATCCTTTTAGTGAAAAATTCAAAATTGAGTTTAATGTTTTGTTGTTTTATGGTAGCTTGATAACTAAAATTACATTTTAGATTCAAATTTGCTAAAATTAATCGTCCCTATTTTAGAAAAAGTCAAGAAACCAAGAACAACTTTTAAAAAAAAGTTAAGTCTTATGGTAATAAAAATCGATTTTCTAAAAAAAAGGCCAAATAATGTTGCGTACAAATTACATAAAAAACTTCCCCAACTCATAAGCTATTCAAAAAGGTACATTTGTCATACTAAAACTGAGTATTTGATTGACAACTCTACTAATAAAAGAAGTAACCTCTCTCTTAGAACGCCTCTACTTTGTGGTTACCGCGCACTTTTGCAGTGTTTTCTTTGGTTGATGTCGCCGTTTTGCACAGGGATAATGCAATAACACTAAAGTCTGCCGTTTAATTAAATATAAATAATTAATAGTTAGTACATAAATAATGGGCATTGTTTAATAATTATAATTTCAAGTAAATAATTGACTTTATAACGTACTGATAACCATAACTCACGCTTGACCTTGCATTAGGCCGTATATGACTGTACGATGTGCACTCTTCGCGCTCTACCTTCAAAACGGTTGGTCGTATGAAAAAAAAGTTTAAACAAAAGTTGTAGGGAATTTTATAGCCTACAACTTTTATAATAAATGCAAATCTCATTTAATCGATAGGAAGCCAGATATTCGCGAAAAACCGATTTTTGTGACCTTTGACCTTGAATATCTTGAGACGCGGACACGATAACGATTGTGACTTTTGAGACAACATTTAGAATGACAAAACAAAGGTTCATACCAATTTGCAGCTTATTATCTTTCATTCCGAGGTGAAAGCCCTAATATGACTGGGCTAATACTTAGTTTTAGTATGACAAATGTACCTTTTTGAATAGCTAATGAAGTGGGGAAGTATTTTATGTAATTTGTACGCAACATTATTTGGACTTTTTTTTATAACTAACCATAAAACAACAAAACATTAAAGTTAATTTTGAATTTTTCACTAAAAAGATTCATTTGAACTTCGAAAATGGTTTTTTTTTTATAAAAAACTGAAATGTTGCATAACGCAGAATTTATAAATTTTCGGACATGGTATGATATGACTTAATTGACTGCAAATAAGCTCTACTTTAACCTCTTAGAAGGAATGTATCGCATTACCAATCACCCTGTATATAAGAACGGAGCAGTGAACTCTTATACACAACCACATTTGTCACACAGTTTGTTAATAGGAGTTCACTCACTCCGTAGAGAGTGTTATAAACGATGTATATTTACAGAAAGAGCCGTCAGCCGTCCCTGCAGTAGAGCGCGAGTTGGCGGACAGTCTGCCGCTCTCTCCCCCCCACAAGTACCTGGCGGCCTTCGAGCCTCACCCACAATCCTCGTACGCTAGCAGCTCGTCCCCCGCACTGGGCTCGCCCCACGGCCTGCCCCCGCCCCCCGCGCAGGGCTCGCCCCACGGGCGCGGCGTGGTCCGCGGGCCCAGTTCGCCCCACGCGCCGCCGCCCGGTACTACGCTCGACTACGTTGAAGTGTGACGCATGCCGACTTCCACAAGTGTTTGTTTTGCACATGTTATGGTAAATTTGCATGATATATGCACATGCACTTTGATTTGATTTATTGCATTTTTTTACTTTTGAATACTAACTATTTTTCTTTTTAATTAATTTTGCTGCTATCTCGACAACATTTCTTATGTATCGCAACTTTCCTCCCCCTTTGCTTTAACAGTTCATCATGTTTTTTTTTAATAGAAAACGCCAATTAAATGACTCGATAAAAAGTGAGGCAACGTAAAGACAAAACTAGTGTAGTTGTATGTCCGTCTTTGATTGCATGCTTGTGTTGGGACTTGATAACATTATATGCATATAGAAGATCAAACACCTTATTCGATTTTCACTGTAGTTTAAATCAAAATACACGAGGTTTCAGTATGGCAAGTGTGAGTTTACGCCAAAACCAGTGCATACTTCAAAATCACTGTTTAAAAAAACATTTTTTTTTCAACCTGTCGCTACTTAGGGACATTAAATCTTTTAGATCTTTTGTGAGACAAAGATAAGGCAAAGTTGCAACCCGACATGTAAACTCACCCTTGGACTCCTTTACGTTAATAGTTGCTTGTGTGGTTTAATCTTGTAATTTAACATAAATAATTCTACATACCTACAAACGTTATATAATGTAATTTTCATAGTATTTTTTTGTTTACAGGTCAATATCAAAAGCCGCCTAAAATAAAAGTAGTGCACTTTGGATTAGTTTAATAAGATTTAAAATGTAGTAAATGTTAAGAGGCGCGGTGTTAACTCTCAAGCTGAATTCTCCAAATTATTCTTTAGGGAATTGATTAATATTCTAATCTTAGTAGGCCCCGTTAAAATTGAAAACACCCTGTAAACCAAATTGAAATGTATTGCCGTCTCTTTCTCATACCAGTAGTATAAAGACAGGTATAATAGTCGCACTAAATTTACCTACTCCACGTGATTGTTAAATTGAACGGAATGCGCTGATGACTGGTCTACACTTGTTTAAGCCGTGTCATGCATGCTAATTTTAATTGGACTGTATTAAAAATATAACCCGCTTCTGTCGTATACTATTGCTAAGTAAGTGATCCAATTCCAATATTCATAGTTTAGTTTGGAGAGTCTTCACTTGTAGTTGGCACCAATAAGACCTTAATCCGTCCATAGTTTTAGTTCGTTTTTTATATTTAGAAGGTATTGAATTACCTCATTTCTTGTTATAGAATTAAGAAAACACCTTTATATTTGTTTAAAAATAGATACTATTCAGAGTTTAAAAACAATTGACGTACAAATGAGTTCGCATAAGTTCTCATAGATTTATTAAGCGACTTAATACTCGTATGTCTATGCTCAAGCCTAATCATACTATGAAAATAAAAATGTCCCATTTTATTGAGGCTATCTCGTACATATAGTCCGATCAAGTTAAACATTCGAAGATACATAAATACCCAACAAGCTGGAAATCGGTAAGATTGTTAAAAATATGATAAAAAATAAAATTTGAAAGTTCCCCATCTTTCCCCTGTATTGAAATTTTTTTATTAAAATCTGTAAAATAACTGAACTTAACAAAAATTTTAAGAAATGAAAGCATTGTCAATGAAATAAAAGTAATGATTCGAAATCTTCTTGTAATAAGCCTACTGGAAAATCACGTAAAAAAAACGCGCCAAGTACACTACCTCATAGGTGGCGTGGAAACGTGTGTATACATTTTTGTAGATTATTTTATGATCTACAATTCTTATCAAGTTATGTTTATGATAAAACTAACCGTTTCGCAGAAAATCGCGAAAAACTCATTTTTTGGCCTTTGACCTTGAATAAAAAAAAATTCCGTACAGGGGAAAGATGGGGAACTTTCAAATTTTATTTTTTATCATATTTTTAACAATCTTACCGATTCCCAGCTTGTTGGGAATTTATGTATCTTCGAATGTTTAACTTGATCGGACTAATAGTCGAAGTAAAAGAAACCGAATAGAAAGGAAACTCGAATTATATAGATCTTATAAATTTATTTACCTTATGTTTAGGCAAATATTTCATGTATTAATAGCAGATAGGTTTCGGGCTTCCATACACAGCAAATATTTATAAACTTACAAGTTACATAATGATAAAATCTACAATTGAAACATAGTGTAAGTGAAACAAAGTGTTGTTCCCTACGTCTTCTTTTTAACGAGATGGTGGTTCTCAATTTGCCTTCAAGTTTTATTGTAATTAATTGACAGACGCTGTCCTATAAGCAAAAGACCGAACGCGATCTCTTTAAATCGGTAATTTCATTCGTTGAAAAATTTGAAAAGTGTTATGGGAAGGTAGTGGTTGAAAGGGATCACAATTGGTGTTTTTCTTGCAAGACAACTGCTGCAGCTCATAAGTTTTTAATATTTAATTTATATGATAATGCAACAAATGTTTTAAGCTACAAACGTTAGGTAGTAGAATATGGCAAACCTAACATGGGTTCAAAAAAATGTTTAAGGTTAATAATGACTATTTCATTAAATTAGGGCAAAGGTGAGAACAGGCAAACTACACTATAGTTATTTATGTACAGCCTAACACATGCATTCCATTCATCCATACAATGCAGCACACAGTTATTAGTGTGCAGTCTATCTTTTCTTAACGAAGATAGACCTATTAAGTTCTCAATAAAAGTTTGATACTTCTGTTCACATTGACTTTAATTTATAGTAAGCAAGTATCATACTCAAAAGGACAATAATAATATTAAATAATATCACAATTAACAAATAAACCTAATACTTTTTTAAATCAAGTTTTAATTATATACCTCTGTGATCATCATCCTCTTCCATAAATGTTTTTTGTGGCATCTGTAGATCAACACTCATTACACGTTAATCTCCAAAAGGAACCTTGTATATTATAATATCATACTTATGACTCAGTCTTCAATCTCAGTATATATTTCTTTCTTTCCTTTTACAGAGGCTAAAGAATCTATTTTAGATTCAGAAGCTACTTTCATTTCTTTAACTGCTCTGTTGTTTTCATCTTTACCAATTTTTCTCTTTAAGCTTATTACTTTATTTGAGTAAACCCCATCATTGGAATCAGTTTCACAACTTGAAATTTTTCTTTTTTTAGATTTAGTCACAATAAAGTCAAGATCTGTTGAATCATCATCAAACTCTGAATAAATAGGAACTGACCGTCCGCTTCTTGTAGATCTTATTGGTTGAATTCGTGTTGTCTCTTCAACAATCTGTATTGGTGGAGGCCATGAAGCAAAATTTGAAGACAGTCTAGCTTGTTTGTAATTATTGATTGTCATCAATTTTACATAGACAGCAAGAGCACAAGCTTTTTCTGCTTGGGAGATATTGGGGGGCAGAATACTCCAGGGCAAACGGCGATCCCTTACATCCAGATATTTTCTTTTCATGCTACTTTTTGGTAAAGACTCCTCAGCAGCACACTCTACATAATCATCCACCTAAAGAATAAGTTTTAGTTAATAGTAATTCTCTACCACAAAACATTATGCTACTGGTAATGGATTCTACATTTGGAAGCGACCTTTTAAATTTAAAAGTCAAATTTAAATTTAAAAGTCACCTTTTGCCTTTGCATCTCATCTTCTTTTGCTGTAGTTTTAGAGTAGTTCAATGCTTTTAGAAGATCCACCATTTCTTCCTTGCTAAGATTTTCATCATCGAGACCAAATTCTGAGAACAATTAATCAGTTAGGTATCGAAACTATCCTCATGTTTGAACTCTTGATTAATTATTATGTACCTGTTAATTGCTCTTTCATAGTTTTCATTTCAGAATCACAGCTATCATCTGAAGAAATAACTGAATCCATTTTGGTACCTAATGTAATGCTTTTTATAAGTATTTGTAGTCTTCTGCGTGTTGCTTCTTTTTATAAATAAACAAGTTGTTTCAAACAACAAATAAATTGTTGTGTTTACCAAAAATCAATGGACTCTAACTAAACATACAATTGATGGACATGGCATGTGTATAAATATAAAGTGCAATCTTGATTAGAATCAGAAAAGAATATGGCGAGTTTTTAAGCTTAATTCTCATGTTTTTTTTAAGCAATCATTTGCTCTGAAATCCAATGTTCTGTAGTTAACTGGTAAGAAAATCTATATAATCGCGTCAAATTAAGTTTGTTAACTTCAGTATTCATTAATTACACTGACTAGCTCGCTATGTTATTTTCATTTATCGAGAAAATACCTTCTTAGTGCTTTTAGCCGTCTGTTCTGAGTGCTAAGTGGAAACACAGTTTTATAACAACACTAGTGGCCGTCCGCGACTCCGTTCGCGTGGAAGTCGGTATCCCGTGGGAAAGAGAAATTTTCTCGAGGTAAAAAGTACCCAATATGTTATTCTGATGTATAACCTACATTACTGTAAAGTTTCATCAAAATCCGTCTAGTAGTTTTTACGTGAAAGAGTAAAAAACATCCATTCATACATACATACAAACTTTAACGTTTATAATATTAGTAGTATTAACCAACTAGAAACAAAAATGGCAACCTGGCCTAAAGCAGGTACTGCATTTTTATAAGAAAGTGTGTCATACTATTCTGCAAAATAAAAACTCAAAATTGACAACAGATTGACAGTGACAATTTCATTCATGGAAAACGATCCTCATGCCCGTTTGCACCAAACTTAAGAACATCCTAAGTCTTTGCCTAACTTGTTTAAGCAACTCCTAACGAAAAATTGGTTTGCACTAACCTTAGGTCATTCCTAAACTCACTTAGGCATTTCCTAACTTTAGGAGCCCGTTTATGACATGCCTAAGGAGTTAAGAAACGCCTAAGTTTTTTTTTTCGTAAAACATTGACATATCTGTCAAATAAATGTTTGTTTTGAGCTGGTTTTGAGGTTATGCCGAGTAGTTTCTGTCTGTTGTGTTGAGAACTGTTGTGTAATTTGTAATTTGAGGAGTTTAATAAGTGCTGTAGTGCTTTTTGCATCATGATAGAGGAAGTAGGTATAAGATGTCCTTGATTTTTAGAAGAAGTGGACTTTCATAATGATCAGCATGCCTCGTATCGTAAGATCACGACCAAATCCTTTTGAAAATTACGACGACGTGGACTTATGTGCAAAAGCACGGTTTTGTGGGTTTTGGATCAAACTGCTGAATAGCTTTCTGCATCCTGCATAACATTTGTGTAGATTTGAATGATGATATGCCCGCTGCTCCAGAAGAATTGTGTGAATAGTCTCTCAACTATTGGATTCAGGCTGGGCATATTGAAAACGAAATTACAAACATTGGGATACTACCAAATGCCTTTGATGGGAGAAGTCTGTTTTACTGTGCACAATACTGTTTTACTGTGTAAATAAATAATTTATCTTTATTTAAAAATATTAACCTGAAGCTGTTTTTAATAAAATTTCCAATATGGTTTTTATTTTGTTATTTTCCATTTTTATAATAATAATATGCAAATGCATTTTGTGCCTTTTGTTGATTTATAAGGGACTTTTTTCTTGCTCTAGCCTTATTCTCATTGCTGCAAGTCTATTTGCTGGTTTAGGCTTAGTTTTGATTCTACTTCTTTCATTTCTAATACCTAATTTCGGGCACCTATAACTTCAGTAAAATTTTCTTCATCTTCATCTGCCTCACATTCCTAAAAAAACATTAAAAAACCATAGGCAATCAATCTTTCATTCGTTCAATCATTCACTTTGCTAGGCAATGCCTAATTTAAGACACGGTTACGACCCGGCTGTTGGTGCAAACCGTTTGTTAAGATAGGTTGAACCTAAGCTTAGGTGTTTCCTAACTAAGACAAGCCTAAGTTGAGGTTGGTGCAAACGGGCATCTTGCGAACACACTTTTTGTCGGAAAACCGAAAGAGTCAGATGTAATTAAAACTTATTTGTGATTATTTTCTCTTCGCTTCGCACATATGAGTACGTTAGGTATTTAACTATTGGCCCCGATTCTCAAAACACTCTCTAAAACTAAATTAAAAATATCGCTGTCACTTTCTCATGCTTCGTATTAGAAAAAGACAGGTACATTGGTACATTGGTCTCACTAAATTTAGTCCATATCATTGTAAAATTGAACGAAATGCGCTGAGTACTAGCCTAAAATTGCCTTCGCCGTGTCATATTGCACCTACATTTTAGTTTGACAGGACTAAAATGATTACCTGTCTTATACTATTGAACAGTAAGTGATAGCGATAGTTTTAGTTTAGTTTAGACAGTGTTTTCAGAATCGGGGCCATTGTCTATTCTATTGACAGAACAGCCAGGTTAACTATTCGGGGCAAACGATTTTTTTTTTAATTAAGGACGACGATTCGCTGAACGCATGTTGTATGTGACAGAGAGAGAGGGGAAAGACGGATGAAGGGATTGATTGATAGTCAGTCAGTCAGTCAGTCAGTTCAGTTGTGGGCAACAGTGGATAGTTTAGTTGGATTGGATCACGTTTAATTGCTATATTTATTTTGAAGAAAATCCTCTGGACGTTTTGATTTCTGAGTTAACATCTGTCTTCGTAAAACTTTTTTTCATTAAAAATGAATAAATGAATTTATTGGCCCCAGTTCGTGCTAATCCCAGATAAAATGGATGAAGAATTAAGATGTTTTGTTTGCAAAGAATTCTATAGGGAACCAGTTCTGTTGCCTTGTGGTCACGCTCTATGTCGAGCATGTGCGGGAAATTTGCAGCATCATATTCACGAAGCGGATAATGCATCTACATCGGATTATCAAGAGGCTGACAAAGCCTCGGTTACAAGCGAAACTGATAGTGGTGTGGTATGTGGATCAAGGCCGAACAGTTACGCCGGAACCCCGGCCACGGCTGCGTACACCCCATCTTTTAGTATAACATGTCCGCTATGTAGTAAACAAGTGTTATTGGATGATAATGGGGCGGAAGGTCTACCGCCGTTTAGGGTCATGCGAACCATTGTTGAGAGGTTTGGGGGAATCTCAGGTTCTCCACCTGCTGAAGAGGCATGTCAGATGTGTGAAGGAGAGCGGCGAGCAGCTGTGGTGCGATGTGCGCAATGCTCAGTGCGGTACTGTGCGGCTTGTCGCGACGCCTGGCACCCAATTCGAGGCCCCCTAGCTCAACATGAGCTGCGCGCTCTCGGCACCACTTGCCGCGACCACGCTGCTCCTCCTTCACTCTATTGCTGCACCTGTCTCACCCCTGTTTGTCCTCGTTGCCTTGCTGAAAGACATGCTATCCATGAAACTCAGGAGCTAAGTAGTGCTGCCAGGGCTCATAAGGTGACAGGATGACTTACACATCAATATAATCTGATATTAAACTTTTTCTTAAAATAACTTTCATTATTTCAGACTGAACTTTCACAATCACTACAAAAGCTATCAGAACAAGCAAAGGCAATCACTGATTACATTCAACTTGTTAAAGGATCAGGTGAAAAAATAAATGTAAGTGCCTACATTCTATTTTAAAAATTAAAGTTTTACTAACTAATCATTTAATCCCAAATACTTAATAGAAAATACTTTATGTCAAGTTAGGCTACAAAAAAATTAATATGATTGTTTATTTAGGAATCATGTGAAGAACAAGAGAGACAAATCGAACAAGCTTGTTCAGAACTAACACAAACAATAGAAAGAAGACGAGATGAATTAATTAGAGCAGCACGTCATACTAGATCTCAGGCTATCTCAGAAATGCGCACACTGACATCTCATGCTGCACAGAGATTAAGAGAAGCTACAGCGCTTTTACATTTTTCTATAGAAGCTCTTAAAGAGTCAGATCATGCAGCATTTTTACAGGTAAGGGTAAATTAAAGTAGTAAAATGAGTAGAAATTATATTATCTTGTGAAGTAAACAACTAAGTATGTCATTTGTGTCATGTTGATAATAATTATGTTAGTTGGAATTTGTAGTTTCTGTTATCTTACAAACACTAGCAATAAATAATCACAGTACATTCAAAATATCTAATCTACAATTTTGTTAGGTAACAAAACCAGTTAGTGTAATTGGTGCACCTATCAGTCCCAGTCATGCATGATACATGAATACCTATTGCACTGCACTGCTAGTTATTAAATTCCTACTTATTATTGATTGCATATCCATTTTTATTTACAATGTAGGTATTGTAATCATCCTTTTTTAAATACAATGCAGGTTGGAACCATGTTAACAGCGCGATCAAATGAAACAGCCAACAAACTCACACTGACCCTGGAGTCACCGCCGGCACCTCCTGAGTTAACGCTCGACATTGAACCCGTCTTGCGAACTATACGAACCATGAATTTTGTTGAATGTTTGCGTAAGTATAATTGACTTTACAAAGGTGATTGATTCCTAAGCTTTAGAGACACCTTAATCAATTGTTTTTCATATTAAATATATTAATTTTTCCTGCAAACTGTGGATTGCAGCTGTAGAAAATGACATGAAGTTCTCAGGTAAGTTGTATCATCACGAAATCTTATAAGGTTTTATACCATTCTAATATAGAAAACTTACTTATAAAACGAACTTTTGGTTCTTGACCATGTTGAATCTGTATAAAAGTTGTATCAGAAAAAACAATCTCAGTAAGCTATTTAGTATATAACACCTAGAACAACTGCATGCAATTTTTTAACATCACGTTTTAGCTCTTTACGTAATCCGTGAGGTGACCACCCATATGTTGTCGATTCTTGATTCAAATTTACAAATTGGCATAAATAAAATTACAACTACTTAGACCAAGCTCATTCTGCCATTAGTTTCACCCGAGTAATAGGCCGCTGAACGTCCTATCTTGGACGTTGTTGAGGCCATAAGTAAGAACGGTATGGTGTAGTGCAGCTGTCGGCAACCTTTTAGCAGGCAAGGGCCACATGGTGAAAAAATCGATCAAAGACACTTATGATAATAATATTACAAAAAAAAACAACGGCTTTAAATTTAATAAACATGTGAATTTTTTTTATATATATGTTACGGCTAATACCCGAAGTGCGGTTACACCTAGTTTTAGCCGGTTAGTAGTCTTTTTAATATGGAAAACTGTAACAAAAAATATATTCCTATAATTATAAAAACTGGCTTCAATCATGAGTCGACGGAGTCCCGCGAGACTCCTTTTTTTGGACGGTATCAAAAAAGTAACCTAACTAACCTAACCTATTGATGTTCTACCCGGCTAAAACTAGGTGTAGCCGCACTTCAGGTATTAGCCGTAACATATATATTTTTGAATACATCCGCGGGAGTAGACGTTGGCGGGCCGCGTGTTGCCGGCCGCTGTAGAGTGTGTGGTTGTGTTGCAGCGCCGGGCGCGCCGGAGCTGGCGGTGGAGCGCTGCGCGGCGCGCGGCTGCTCGTGCACGCTGGCGTGGCGCCCCCCCGCCGCCCCCGCCGCGCTGCGCGGGTACGTGCTGGAGCTGGACGACGGCCGCGGCGGCCCTTTCCGGGTACACACGTTTATACACCTGCGGAAGTAGGTCGACGGCGGGATAACTTGTAGTATATATCACTGGTCTCCCAGTTGCTTCAAAGTATTTAGTAAAAATGTTTTTAATACAGTTGCTCAAAAAGTGGCGTATTGCAGGGACGTATAGCGTTCGGGATGAGGGCTATTACACACGCGTGCTTTTTTTTTACCTTTCTCGCACTCGTGCGTTCTCTTTCCCAACTGTCAAAATAATATCTATTAAAAAGAAAAAATAACCAACCATGAAGTTTTTACTAAAAAAAAAAACAAAGAAGTTTTTATGATTCATGTTAATACTAACGTAGCGTAGGTAAATTTCTAAAAAAAGCTTCTAGTTTGTTTCGATATCAGATTTAATGATTTGATTGAAGTAGAAACCAACCACTGGTTTCATTTCATTTTATCTCATTAAATTTCATTTTCATTTCATATCAATAAAAAAAATTTACTGAAGACTTGGCTGTATGGGCATAGTAACCTTTGCCTACCAAATGGGTGAAGAAAAAATGGCGCTATTTTCAAAATGAGTTATTTCGTCATTTACGATCCTAATTTTATATTTTATTAAATTGCTTTATTTTTTCGCAACTGTATTAAAAATAGTCGTTCAGTACACGTGCGGAACCGTCATTGCAACTCGTCCCGCCTGTCAACCCTCGCCTTCGGCTGTGCCTCGGCTCGGGTAGACATTTGTCGGGACTCGTTGTAATGACAGCCTTTCCACACTTGTATTGAAATATACTATTTTAATACAGTTGCTCAAAAAGTCACGTATTGCAGGGACGTATAGCGTTCGGGATGTGGATGTGTTCTGGTAGACATTTGTCGGAACTCGTTGCAATGACAGCCTTTCCGCACGTGTAATGAAATATACTATTGTCTAACCACAAGTTGAGTAGTTAAAGCAATCGATTCACAGTACTATAAAGCTACAAAATATAATCATTAGTTGGTTTTAGCAACTGTAAGTTAACTGTAGCTTGTCCACTAATTAGTAGGTTTAATCTGATATGTGGCGACTATGTTATTAAGGCTGGCTTACATTTTTTTGTATACTTGTTAGCATAGTTATATTTATTTATTATTCCACAGGAGGTTTACTGCGGCCGTGAAACTGTATGCACGATAGATGGCTTACATTACGCGTCGCTGTACAGTGCTCGAGTTA
Source organism: Emmelina monodactyla (assembly GCA_916618145.1). NCBI lineage: Eukaryota > Metazoa > Arthropoda > Insecta > Lepidoptera > Pterophoridae > Emmelina > Emmelina monodactyla. The sequence goes on from OU745300.1 coordinate 5,758,047, forward strand.
AGGCGTTCAATAGTGCAGGCGAAGGGCCCTACAGCGAAATTATTGGTCTTCAAACCTCTTCAGGTACTTTAATTAAAATAACAGATATTCTAAAGTAACATAAATTTAGATATTTCGATCATCAGATCACGGGACCCAAGAGGACAATCCAGTGATAGCAATGATTAATTTTTTTGTGGGTATTACTCGTTTAGTATCGTAACCGGAACCGGTATGATAAACGCATTTTTTAACTTATGACTCAACAGCTCGAAAACAATTACTAAAACAAAGTACAGTCTTATGGCCGCAATTCGATAACACTAGTATGATAACGTTGTTATTACTGTAGTTTATACGGTGCGTAATATTTACGGAAAACTTTAATATTAATCGATCGCGACTAATTTATGTTTTACTGTTCATAAAATAAAAACCAATATCTCGGAGTCATTTTAATCGTCAGCTTGACCTGTCCGTTAGTACATCGCGCTCACATCATTTCTCGGTTTTTTTTTATCTTCTTTAATGGCGCTGGCACAGTCAGCCGGAAGTATTCAAATTTCGAATTTCCCATTAACCCCTCACTCGCCGCGCAGTGGCGTGGTTCTCGTGGGACGCTCGCTGCGCGTCGAGCGAGGGGCTCGCGATCAGCGCGGACGGGCTGTCGGCCAGCGCGGGCGGCTGGGAGCCGCGCGTGTGCCTCGCCGACCAGCCGCTGGCGCGCGGGGTGCACTACTGGAGGTTGAGGATAGACCGGTACGACGGCGACGCGGACCCGGCCTTCGGCGTGGCAAGGGCGGACGTCGCCAGGGATAAAATGCTGGGTGAGTCGAGCAGGCTGATGGAGGACGACCGACGATCACTATTAGGTCCTATTTTTATGTGTACGTTCTTCAGAACGTCTTTATCTACTTAAATTGACTGTAAAGTAAACCGTTTGTATTGATTTTAATAGTAACGGTTATTATTTCGAAGTAAATGCAGCTTTTTAAAGAGTACACGTCAAACAATAATTATGTTGCGATGTCATTGGATATATACATAGTGTTTGCCGAGAGCAACGAAATCAATCATGGTTATACCGCATGTACCACAATTTTTACTCAGTTGTTGGTATGAAACCATACTTTGTATCCGACGCTTTGTTGTGATTGTGTCAAGGGTTAACTAATCTCTAATCAAGGTCCATTGTGACATCGCAGGTAGCGATGCGTTAGGCTGGGCGATGTACATCGACAGCGCGCGGTCGTGGTTCGTGCACGGGGGGGCGCACGGCGGGCGCGCGCGGGGGGGCGTCGCCGCCAACAACACCGTGGGCGTGCTGCTGGACCTGGAGCGGGGCACGCTCGCCTTCACCGTGGACGACCACCCGCAGGTAATTTTTAATTGTCCACGGGGATACCTTAGTTCTTTATGTACAAAATATACGCAACACCAACTTGACAACAAGTTGGGGGTTTTCCTTTGGAGTTTCTCTTCTTAGGGCTCCCGCACACGGGCCACAACCACAAAACGCCGCCACTGGCATATTTTCATACATTTTATTAAGCCGCGTGTGGCCGCCACCGGCGACAACCGTGTGCGGCGAGTCCATATAAAATGTATGAAAATAACAGGAAATATGCCAGTGGCGGCGTTTTGTGGCCCGTGGCCTGTGGCCCGTGTGCGGCAGACCTAAATAGTTGTCCTATTGTAAGTATAAAAGTTCTCATAATGATTATGATTGTATTTCCTGCAGGGTGACGTGGCGTTCACGGGTTTGCGCGGCGCGTTCTACCCCGCGGTGTCTTTGAACCGCGGCGTGGCGGTGACGCTGCAGCCGGGCGCCGCGCCGCCGCCGGAACTACTCGTGTCGCGGCTCACCATACACTGAACTACCTATTCTGCACATGGAACGGATTACTGAACATTATAACTTACAAATGGACGGATAAAACTTGACTCAAATTTAAGTATCTGTGGGATTAGGTACAAGTACGTATTGAAATTGACATGGTCTTTTCTGCTGTTGACTTTGTTTTTTTTTTTGAACTACAAAAGTCTCGGCAATTTTGCATAGGAAATAATTCAAAATTGTACCACTGAATAAACAAACTTGATAATTAAATTGTGATATGTAACAGCTATTATCCTCGGATTGTTATAAATATGTGGTGCAGACACCATGTTAAATAAATTAACTATAAATATTGCTATTACTTATTCGGCAGGAATATAACGGATGGGAATAGTTTTAATTCTGACAAACTTAAAATTATGTCTAGACAAAAAGCTTATCAAAATTTTACAATGGCTTAATAAATTTAGTGAGAATGATATTTATATTTTTCTTATATTATGAGTGAGAAATTAATAGCAATATTATTAGTTTATTTATAACGCGAAAAATCGGGGAAAGTTATTGCTAAAGTCGAAACACATTAATTTCCCAAACCAATAAAAAAAATCCGTTCCAAGACTGTAAATTATGTCAATATTGATGCCATTTAACCTGAACAAAGTATCTGTTTACTTATATCATGTACTTAAGATTAAAAATTCGTCCGATATTGTTGGGAATGCTAATTGAAAGATATCTAATGCTAAGACAAAGTGCTTACTTTTAAATTAGTACTCTTTGCTAAAATTAATTAATTGAAGGCTTTGGTTTGAAAAGTGTGTGAATCCGCCGGCATTGTTTGCTCATAAAATAACACTGTTATTTATTATTTTGATTGGATGGTACTTACATAGATTGTAAGACAGTCACTAGAGTGTTTTAGAGTGTGTTTTTTTCTGTCAAAATTAAGAATGGTGTACGCTGTTTATTGTGTATACATAGTACATACACTTAATTACTAAAATAGATAGATATAATGCTCTTGTATGCATATTAAAAATAAAAACTAAGTTAACAAAGGAGGGAAGAGTGGTGCTAAGCATCTTTAACACCATAACATATCTAGTAATCAACAATATAACGCGAGTAAGAAAATCTTATTCAAATTACATATTACATTTCTTCTTTTGGTTCACTTAGTTAATAAACTTACAAAAACCGTACCTGAAACGAAACTTACAAATTCCAGTTTGTTCTACATTTTACTTGATCTCTCAATTTTATTTTCTGCTAATTGTTACATACTTGTTTTATTTATTTCATAGCGAAATGTTATTAAAGTTTTTAATGGTCGTTTAATCATATATTTTTAACTGTTTTAATAATTGCGTGCAAGCGGAACATTGCCACAAACAACAATAGTTTGATTTCGCTAAATTTTATTGAGCATTTAAGCTCGCTAATAATATTCAGGATCGTCTATTGCTGAAGATTGCGCGCAATTATTTTGACTCGTTCTAAGTTATTAATAAGTAATAATACTTATTCATTATCGAGTTAGCGCGCGACAGCCATGATCTTGCGTTGCATTAGCTACCTACACAACTTACTTAACTAGCGCAAATTCATTGGCAAAATGTATTGCTAAATATTATATAGAAACTAATAAATAAAGCACTTACGTACTTTCCGAGAAGGTGAGAATTTAAATCTGTTGGTATCTATTACAATAACAAAAGTAAGGTGTAATTTTTTTATATAATTATAAAATAGACTGATTATGTACTTCGATACAATAAATATGCCTACTCAGACAATTATTTTATTAAATTAACTATAAAATTAGGCAGGAAGTTTATATTGAAGCTAAGTTACTCTAGCGAAATCCTATATTTTTGGTTTTCCCCAAATATGTCCGTATACTTCTACCGAGGCACCTCTCAAGTTTAGAGGCGCGCTGCCGCATGCCGCTGGGACAAACCGCGGCGCGCCTATCCCCTCACGTTTCCTTGGTAAGCCACCGACCTAGCCCTGTGTCGGCAGCCTGGGAACGGTTCTATCTCTCATCACAAGTCACAATAATGTTTTTATGTCAAACTGATACGTCAATAGGTAGTAGGTACAAGGCACGGCAACAAATTTACGATACCTTTCTACACAAATTCAAAGTTGCAGCAGGCGAAGCAGCGGGCAAAGCGCTTGTATTTTATTTTCGTGTCACTGGCCCCTTATGAATATTCTGCTTGACACGTCAGACGTGTCAGTGGCCATTTATATTAGGCCCAATTGCAGAGAACGTTTTAACCTCGGGTTAGCTTCGGTTTAGCTAACTCAGGTTTAAATGGCGCCACCATCGATTGTAACTACTTCTAATTACAATCGATGGTGGCGCTATTTAAATCTAAGTTAGCTAACCCGAGGTTAAAACGTTCCCTGCAATTGGGCCTTAGTGATTTATATTAGACCGGGCCGGGGCGGGGCCCCCGGAGCGGAGCCAGTCCGTGCTGCATGCGTATACTACACCGAGTGTTCAACGGGTTATAAGCCGCCACGGTCGCTTCAATATGGCGTAGTGATGTGAATAATTCCCAATCCACACCCGACACCCGTAGACAGCGTCGTCCGGGCCCGAACGAGACACGGATTATGCACTGTGTAATATAAACTGGTTCATTTAAAATGTATGTAACGTTTCAAATCCGTGCCACGTCCGGGCCACGTACACGGCACGCCCCGGGCACGGCGCGGTCTAATATAAATCATCTCTTAGGTTTACTTTTAAGGGTAATTTACTTAGGGTAGAAAATGAAAAAAAAAAAACATTTAATCGAGCACGTCAGATTTTTTAAGGGGATGTGTAGTGGACCTAAAGCAACGCTCTTCATTATCATTATTAATCATCATTACAATGTGCATCTGCATTTAGTGTTCTTTTTTTCAACTTATAGTTAAAGACGATTTTGAAGATATTTAGTAAAAAATAGTAAAAACTCATAGCACTCAGTCAAAAATTAGTAATAGTTAAATGAAATCTATTAGAACCCAAAACTAGAACACTCAGTTCAGACGTTTGAAATAAATGGGAAGTTCTCAATCTCAAAAAGTTCTAACTCTGTGCTGATAGTTTTTATATCAAGATTTAGTAAAAAATTTGTAAAAAACTTTAAAGTAGATTACAAGTTCCTCGGATGTGATCCTACAGACCGACTCCTTGCCACCATCATTTTTCGAGCCTTTCCTCCGTGGCCCCATACAAAATTCAATGACGCGCTAGTTGCGTCACGGGCCCTCCTAAATGATGACGCACCTAACGCGTCATGGGCCACTGGTGATATTATTACGCTATTTTAGGCAATTTCAACTAAAATAATACAAAGTGAGACCTGTTATTGTTTGTTTTGTTTCATTTATTAGTTTAGTGTATTTAAAAGTGTCGATCTACATGTTTTATACGAGATGGAAGGTATGTTATAGATTTCCACCATTGGTTGTCAACCTGTGGGAAGTATTTTATCGCAAATCAAAAATCTTCCGTTTTTACATCTAAACTATTCATTGGTGACCAAAACATAGTGATTATTTTTATAGATTTGCTAAGTTCTAATCCTGGCTTTAATAATAACACTTTTCAATAATTAGTAGGATAAACAGTTGCCTGTAGGTAGGCACCCTATGGTTGACAACCACTGGCAAATTTAATTTCCAAAAAAAAATAGTGGCCCTTGATATTGGTGTTCCTAATGAGTTAATTTTTATATAAAATGAGATATTTTATTGATTAAATCAAATAAAAATTTGAATTGTAACTATTTTCTAATGACGCATCTCTCGCGTCATGGGCCTCCCTGAAGGTTTCTTCATGACGCGCTAGGCGCGTCACGGGATAGGAGTCGGTTAATCAGGGTTTGAATGGAACACTCAATTCATACGGCGTCTGAACTGAGTGATCTCCAAAACATGAGTTTAATCAATTAATTACATAAATATGATACATTTATCTTATAGTTTGACTCTTGAAACAATTCGTAAAATAGAAATTATGGCTCAAAAGTTGTTCGTTGAAAAATAAACGAAAGTACAATTTTTCCAAAATGTTTGAACTGAGTGTTCCATTTAAACGGTTTTACAGATTAAACTAAACTTTTTACACTGAAGCAGATTAGGATAAAAGATTTAACAAATTTTTTACTTAAATATGAAATAACAACGGTTTTTCTAAATGTCGTTACTTTAGGAGAAAAATCAATTTTTAAGGTTTCCTACCAGCAAATATTGTAAGGTGACCACGATTTATCACGTGTAATAGAAAAACGTTCTGTTTATTTGAAAACGTGTTTTATTTAAATAACTTATACACTTAGTAATGTTCTTATTACTTACCACTTAAGCATTTTCATTTTAACAGGTTTCCTGTCCGATGAAGCACATGTGGTACATGGGTCAATTTTTGTCCCAGTTTTTATACGTCCATGAATCACATATGATTCAAGTTAGAGGTAGGTAACTGTTTTTTTGCGACATAACACCTTCATTCACGTAGAATAGTGGCCGCTTTTTTCGAACATAGTAAGCGCAGTGAGAGTGGGAGGGGGTGATATGTGTACATACCTCTTTCATCATCTGTATTTTTTTTTGTAAAACTAAACATTACACCTTTTTCAAAAAAAAAATCATAAATAAGCTTTATTTCGATGGTTTTAAGGTTTGTATAGTTTCAATCATACATTTTACCTTCATCCACAGAAAAAAACACCGAAAACCAAAAATACGACATATCACCTTCATCCACTCATGTCTTTAAATCATAAGACCATTAATATAACCATATAACCGGTAAATTATAAAATTGTCCTAAAAAGTAAAAAAAGTATGTCTTTACAACCATTTCTTGTATGAAAACATTAAAAGTGGATTTTCTATTAAAGTATTATACTTAGAAAAACCGTTGATATTTCATATTTTAGTAAAAAAATAGTAAAAACTTTTATCCTAATCTGCTTCAGTGTACAAAGTTTAGTTTAATCTGTAAAACCGTTTAAATGGAACACTCAGTTCAAACATTTTGGAAAAATTGTACTTTCGTTTATTTTTCAACGAACAACTTTTGAGCCATTATTTCTATTTTACGAATTGTTTCAAGAGTCAAACTATAAGATAAATGTATCATATTTATGTAATTAATTGATTAAACTCATGTTTTGGAGATCACTTAGTTCAGACGCCGTATGAATTGAGTGTTCCATTCAAACCCTGATTAATCTGTATGATCACATCCTAGGAACTTGTAATCTACTTTAAAGTTTTTTACAAATTTTTTACTAAATCTTGATATAAAAACTATCAGCACAGAGTTAGAACTTTTTGAGATTGAGAACTTCCCATTTGGTTGAAACGTCTGAACTGAGTGTTCTAGTTTTTGGGTTCTAATAGATTTAATTTAACTTTTACTAATTTTTGACTGAGTGCTATGAGTTTTTACTAAATATCCAAAATCTCACGTCTTTTACTAAAAGTTGAAAAAAAGAACACTCAATGCAGATGCACATATCATTACATAGTATAAATCCAAGTCGCTATTTTTGTCTGTTTCTATGTTTGTCTGCTAACTCCTGCTAAACCACACAACAGATTTTAATGCGGTTTTCGCCATCTTTTAGGGAATTTATTCAGTTAAATTTGTAAATAAAGAACAATTAGAAAAGGTTTTTTAAGTTAGCCAAAATTCAATATTTCGTGAACAAGTCGGCCAAAATTACACCATTGCGAAGCATGGGCGGGTCGCTTGTCCCTACTAATATTATAAATGCGAAAGTAACTCTGTCTGTCTGTTACGCTTTCACGCCTAAACCACTGAACCGATTTTGTTAAAATTTGGTATGAAGAAAGAACTGAACTTGGGAAAGGACATAGGGTACTTTTTACCGCGGGAAAACTTATTCCCACGGGAAACCGACTTCCACGCGAACGGAGTCGCGGGCGGCCACTAGTATACAATAAATCCATATAATTCAGGGTGGATAGATAAACACGCATTTCCGAGTATCCACCTTAGGGTGGATAAACAGAATAAGACATTTGGTTCTGCAGACATGTCAGACACGTCTACCCCCTTAGTTTTTTTTTATGTTACTCCCATCCACATCTCGCAGTGCTCCATCTTGTAAAAGCGAAGCGAAGATTAATATAAATCTATACATACATACATTCTTTTGCATTTCCCCTTCCTTCTGAAGCAATCTATACTAATATTATAAAGCTGAAGAGTTTGTTGTTTGTTTGTTTGTTTGTTTGTTTGAACGCTCTAATCTCAGGAACTACTGGTTTGATTTTAAAAATTCTTTTTGTGTTGAATAAACCATTTATCGAGGCAGGCTTTAGGCTATAAAACATCACGTTGCAACTATAAAGAGCGAAGAAATAATGGAAAATGTGAAAAAAACGGGGAAAATTATTCATCCTTAAGAGCTTCCGTTGCGTGCGCTGCCAAAAACGGTTCTAGATACCAAAAATATATGTATGAAAGAATAAAGGGAACTTTTTACCGCGGTAAAACTTCGCATTCCCACGGGAAACCGACTTCTACGCGAACGGAGTCGCGCGCGGCCCCTAGTTGGATAATGTATAGGAAAACAAAATGTTTGGCGTGAAGAGTTTTATATTTCGTCAATTTTTAACAATAAATATACTTTTAAATAGATTTAAAACAGAAAAAATATTACAGAAAATATTATACCACTTGTTTTGTAGTTATAGCAGATAATAAATTATATTAATATACTTTTGAGCATGATCTATCATAAAATCTTTCTGATATGCCAGCAAAAGGACAATCTAAGTAGCCAGATATATTTTCTTCAAGACATGTTTGTAATCTTAACTGTTTCCTTCATTTTACATGGAGTTTAGCACTCCACACTCTTAAAATGCACTTAAACCAAATCAATTCCAGAGATCAAAAATGCAATTTTTTCCTTTTATTCCATACCAGATCACTAATACATCAAGATATCACAGATATTTAAATTTGGTTTTAATTAGGCTACTTAAAATAAGATGTCGTATTTGTACCTTACTACTGCCCATGCTACTTCTGACAAGCATTTTTATTTCTGCCCAATTTCTTTCCGTTACTCTAGCTTTAGGCAGTTGATGTTTACAATTCATAGTTTTAATTGACAAATTTTAACTCTTCACTTGAAATCCCAGAATTTAATTTTGTTCCCCAGAGAGTATCTTCCAGCTCAATCACGAATTTATTATGGGTACTCTCATTTCCCTGAGACAAAAGAATGTGCCATAAATGCAAGCCACAACAGTATGACATATTCCCTGGTCTTGTTAAGTCACAGTTTATAAAATAGAGAATTTTATTAAGGAGCAGCAATGCAAGCTGCCAGTATCACATAGCATTCTGGTATTGTGTCCAAGATGTTACGGAAAATTTGAAACAATATTATGTAAGTATAAAATACCAGAAGCCAAGAGATCAGCACTACAACTGTGACAACCGCTTCTTGAATTTGTAAATCACAAAATTTTATGATTAAAATACAGCGAAGACAAGTTAATATCAATTTGCTTTCTTTGACAGATTACTTACTATATTTCGGTTTGTTAACTGTCTTCTTTATAAATCCAAGAAAATCTTTTCGAATAAGAGCTTTCAGAGGAAATACATATTCTATTAACTTGTCTTATTCAAATGTGGCTTGTTGAATTCACAATTGTTTCAAGCGGCCAGAAACAATTTACTTACACAGATTTCGTACACCAATACAACCAAGAATGTTTGAGCTAGTCTTACTACTGCCTTTCCATTTCAGAAACACCACATTAAAATTTAAAGCTCTTGAATATAAATGTAAATTAGTGCTAGCTCAAACCTCAATTACAATGGAAAGGCAGGTATTATGTTGAAAGTCTACCACAATTTATTAAGATCACAATACAAATCTAGGTAGACTCTTAACATTTGACAATTCAGATAAATATTTTATGTTTTAACAATGCAAGAATCCACTCGCGTAATCCAATATGGACGAGAGTGCTAGATGCGTTCTTCATGTCCCGATGTTCACATTATGTACACTTTAAAAAAATAACCCGAGTCGGGTCCAAGTCTTATTCCACAATAAACTATTTACACTCACATTTTGTTATAATAAATTCATTACACTTTTTACAAATAAGTTTTTTGTTTTTGTTGTTTTATGGTATAAAGTATCGCTTGTTAGGGTAGTTTGGAGAGGTCAGCAGCGGTCCGAGGCGTTACTTATCGTTGTCATCGTCAGGGCGTGAAACGTATAGCGCGGGGTCGATGACCTTCGGAATCGGTTTGATCTCAGTGCCGAGCTCCTGCTCGATGCGATGTAGCGCAAACCGATCCTCGTATGTGATCAGGTTGATGGCAATACCCAGATGCCCAAAACGGCCTGAGCGACCGATACGGTGCAGGTATGTCTCCGCCATACGCGGGAAGTCGAAGTTTATCACCACGTTCACGGCCTGTAGGCAATATTCAAAAAAGCCTTTATTAAAGTAGTTTATATTTACCAACACCATAGCATTTATTAAATTTAATTTGTCGAATCAGTCCAACCTATCATGATATTCCGATTCTCGCATAAACCTCTTCAGGAACATGAGTGCATCTGCGTCCGGCCCAAGCAGGGCTAATACGCAAGAAATCGAACATACAGCTTTTTTACCGATATAATAGCACACCTGCACGGCAACATATGTAACAGGGCTTTGAACCCGTATGTCGACCATCCAAAATCGTATCATCGTACACCTAAATTCCAATTCATCTCATTGCAAACCGATTAAAATAAATTAACAAGATTAATTTGATTAATGTCACTATGCCTGTATTTTTTGTTAATTTTCTGTTTTTTATATTATAATCGAGCTAATGAAAGTGGTGCAAAGTTTAAATTTATTCTAGATATTTTAAATTGTAAAAAAATAACTACTTTGTTTCATCACCTACAAGTTATTTTTTTCTAAAAACCTTAGAGGTTATTTTCAATCATTATATCTTTTACAGAAATATCTAGTAACACGAATTAGATTGCAGTTTTCTTACGACCTGCAGGTACTTTTCCACAAGTGTGCAGCATCGTTGCAGTCAGTAAGGTTGCTATACTGAGATATGATTATTTTTATTGATATGCTTAATTTCTAGAAGTAATTGTACACAATATCCTAAACAAATGGTTAAAATTTAGAGACCAATCTATTTGCTGGAGTTATTTGACGAACTATAATAAGCTCATTGGGTGTCGTTTATTAACAATTCAATTGGTAATTTCTCAATACGTTTTTTATTGTTTACTTAGGAGGGTAAGTAACGGTAAAGCGGGTTGGATAGAAATTCACGGGGGTGATAAGAGACTGGCCCGAAAAAGTTTTTCAATTCCTAAAAATTTCGTTGTAGCATACGACCATAGAACTTGCCTGGGGTATGATTAAAATACTTTTAACGAGTTAACCCTCAACAGACCCTCCGTGAGTACAAAACTACTCCGGGTGTCGCCTGGCAAGAAATTCCTCAAGTGAACATAAAAAACAACAGTCATTGGGGTCAGTGGTGCTAACATCATTAGTTTTTATAAAAGAGGGCATTATGTTTAATTTGTGTGATTTTAATGTGCCATTTGATTTGTCCTTAAGGTACTTTAAGGTTTATTTTATCAATTTCATCGAACTCTCATTTGTTTCAACTTTCAACGTTAGTCAAGTTAATTAAAAATAAGGTAAATTTTATTTTGATTATAAACCCTAAATAGCTCTTGGGCTACATTCCGTGCATTTGAGTGTATATTTAAAAAATGAATCGACTTCCATACAATGGCATTAAATATAATGTGAATTATATCTTATAAAATAAATTTTCTTACCTGCACGTCAATACCACGAGTAAAGAGATCAGAGCACACTAAGTTACGGCACAGCCCCGCGCGGAAGTCGTGGAAAACGCGATTGCGGTGCGCCTGCGCCATACGAGCATGAATATAATAGCAGCAGTATCCCAGCTCAGTTATTTTCTTAGCCAGCAATTCCACACGCTGAGTTGAATTGCAGAATATAATAGACTGGTTTATCTGCAACTGCAAACCAAAAGATACATGAAATCCTATGAATATTATAAACGTGAAAGTTTGTGAGTATGTATGAATGTATGTTACTCTTTCACGTAAAAACTACTGGACCGATTTTGATAAAACTTTACAGTAATATAGGTTATACATCAGAGTAACATATAGGGTACTTTTTATCGCGGGAAACCGACTTCCACGCGAACGGAGTCGCGGATGGCCACTAGTATTACTATAAAACCAACTTTTGCCTGGATCTTTGCTTTATTTCATTAAAGACTGGAGGTCTATATTTATGTTTTATTTCTTATAATTGAGTATTATCTTTCAACAATGACTCAAATAAAAATAAAATAAAAACATATTAAGGGACTTCTGTAAAATTTGTAGGTGGTTGAGAACCCAATGCGCTTTTTACCAAACTATCAGTCTATTTAGGGGACTCTAACAAATTTTTACACTTTAATGCTAATACTTTTACACAAATTTTCTTACAATTTTAATAAGTTACATATATAACAGGTGTGAAAATACCATTTCCGAAGCTTGAAACCATGTATTCTTGAGCCTCAAAAGTAACTAAATTCACTAACAGAATACAAAAACTATTTCAAAAAATATAAAGATTGAAGTGATATCCGCCGCTTTAAATCCTGGCTCACACATCAACTGATGGTTCAGGGGCAATGATTAAAAACACTAGTGATGCAACGAATACCCACTTTTACGAATACGAATAGTTACAAATATATTAAAACAACTAAGAACAGTAACTACTTTTTTTACTTAATAATCAAAAAATCAAAAGCCACTACTGGCAAATTTTTATTCCAAAAAACACAATTTGCGTAAATTATTAGGTGTTAAACGTTTTTTTTCTGTTTGTATATTTCAAGCTTTAGGAAAAAGTCTTTCAGACGATACAGTAGATGGTTTTAGTGAAAAATATTTCTGGGCCAATCTTTTCCGTGTCGGAAAATAAACATCTTGTCGCCAAAAATGTAGTGGATCTTCAGATGGAAATAAATTTGGCAGTGCGTGTTTGATACATGTATTTCTGAATTAAGGATGCGTTCCGTTTTACATAAATTATTTGTACGAATATTATCATATTCGGCGATTATGCGATATTCGGCGAATACGAATACTCGTATTCGCATTCGTTGCATCACTTTAAAACACTATTTATTTTGCAAATTAAACTAAAACACTATTTATTTTGAAATCATCGCGAAAACTGATCGTTGAAACGGAATTTCCGACAATTGCGAAAGTTTTGAAATTATAAAAATATTTTTTGCTGTAAACTTAACTGGTATCCCTCCAGAAATTCCCAGTTTTCGATTTCGGAAGCAGTCTTTTTACACCCCATATATTTTGATACTTTTAATTTTTTGTGAAAATCAACATAATTATAATATAAGAGATCTTTCATATATACTTGCCACAATCTAATTATAGGAGTATAGAAAACAAAAGATATATTTGATGATTTGTTGGTAATTATTAACATCTCATTGACCTATGTAATTTGTTATCATCGTTTGTGCAAGAGATAGCAAGCACTTGTTTTTAAACAATATAATTCACCAACCTTAGAGAACAGTGTATTTAAACAGTGCACTTTCTGTCTCTCATGCACAAATGCGTAGTACTGTGTGACACCCTTTAATGTTAATTCCTCCATCAAATTAATCTCATAGGGTTCTCTTAAATGTTTCTCCATAAACTGCTTAACACTTAGTGGAAAAGTGGCTGAGAACAGCAAGATCTGGCGCTCCTTTGGTAACCTGCAATGTGTTGAGTTATTCTTAAACTTTAGGCAAATGTTGGAGTCTGTTTAAGAAATTTCCACCCCAAAATACATACCGTGAAATAACCATGTCCAACATGCCCTTAAAGTCTTGTGACAATAGTTTATCTGCTTCATCAAGGACCAGCATCCTGCACTGGTCCATCTTGGCTACTTGTTTATCCATGAGATCAAGCATACGGCCTGGGGTCGCTATTATCACTTGCACTAAAAGAAAAAACCAAATTTCAAATACACAAAATAAAATTTAATAAAAAAAACCTGTGAACTCGTTGAAACATACCATTTTGATAAATACGCATAATATCATCTCTGAGGTTAGTACCTCCAGTAGTGACCATAACACGGATATCCGTATGCTTAGCCAGCTCAATACAGATTTGTGATGTTTGAAGAGCAAGCTCTCTTGTTGGAACCACAACTAAAGCTTGTATAGCATCTTTTTTTGGATCAACCTAAAATTAATAAACAATATAAAGAAATAATCCTATAACATCTTTGGTCAGTGTGTATAAATAAGTTATTCAGATTTGGAGTTATCACTTATCAAAAGTGAAGGGGAATCCAAGTATCTCATCATGTATTATGATTACTTTTAATTAATAGAAGGTGAAACATTACCTGTTCTAAAACTGGAATGCAATAAGCACCAGTTTTGCCTGTGCCATTTTTTGCTCTAGCAAGGACATCTTTACCACTTAGTGCAATAGGAATAGAAGCCTCTTGAATGGGAGATGGTTTCTCCCATCCTTTTTCAAATATACCCATCAGCAGTTCTCTTTTCAAGCAGAACTCTTCAAACTCATTTCCTCTTGTATCTGTCACATCCTTTAAATAAAATATTTGAAGTATATTGTACAAGCTACATAACTACCAACAATTGAGGGTAGAATTGAAACTTACACTGGTTTTTATTCTTCTGTCTTTTGGGGGTATTTTTAATTTAGATTTCCAACCGATGTCGTCGACAGTTTTATCGACATCTCTGCAAGAAATTATCATTGTTTATGATTGAGGCTACTACATGTATCGATAAACCAATGAACAAAGAATACATACCCCTTATTTTGATTGTTCATACTGTTTCCAACGTGATTACTTGAGCTAAGTCTTTCGGTCATCATTTTGCCAAATAGTCCCACTAGGGGTTAATTAAATAAGAAACACTTAGTAATAAGCACAAAATTGTCCAAGTCCAACACTTATTGAATTTCACGAAAAGTCACTTTGAAACACATAGGCTACACGAAAGTTTTAGTCACGTTTACCCACTTATTTCAGGAATATCTGTAACAAAGAAAAAAAAATTAAAATCCGTTAGTTATCGCTAGATATACAAATAGACGCGTCAACAAGCTATTGAAAGTTCTCAGAGAATTATTATTATTATAAGAGGTACCTATACTTTACGAAACAACACAATAATAACTAATGAAAATAAACAATAAATTATCGAATAGGTAACCATGTTCAATAACTGTTTATACAAAATCATCGAAGATTGATTAGATACACTAAGATAAAAATGCAATTCCGAGTTTCCAAACTAATATGGCGACCTTAGTAAAATGGACGAAAATCAAATCTTTGTTTGTAGTCAATAAACTGCTTCTACGTATTGTAATAGTTGAATGTACTTACGTTTAAACTTAAGAAAAGTATTAAAATATTAGTGTGTATAAAATAAGCAGCCATTTACCTCGAGAAAATACTTATAAAAGACGGCGACACTCGATATTCGACGACGACATCACAACGCAAAATGTCAGCAAAGTGGTGTAGCGAGCGTAGTTGATTTGACGTAGATAGCAAAAAATCGATTAAAATCGTTAAGGAACATATAATTATAAGGGTAGTATTTAAACGAGTGACTGTAAATAAAAATTTTAAGTGTCAAAAATAATTAATTTAGGTTATAGTATTACTAAGTGAGCGACTGACTGTGAGTGACGTTAAATCAACAAAACAGCAACTTACAAACATTATTTTGAGTCACTTAAAATACAAAATGGAAGCTTCATATTATTTGAGCGACTTAATATTTGTTTAAGTGTAAACATTGCGTCCTGCATTTTATTAAATATTCGACAAGTATTTTATTTATACTGAGTGGCATTTTATCCTTTATGAAGTGTTTTGAATACTAAAAAATAGATACAATAATGAGCAGAGTATAAAAAACTCACATTATTAAAAAAAACTTATTAAAATAACAATTTGAAGAAACACTATTCAAAATTTTACTGATCCTAAGTCTTTTCTGTAGCTCGAAAGCAATTCTTACGTTACAAAATAAGCGCTTCACCGGGTGCTGCCGCACCACGCTCGCTACGCTCGCTCGGTTCGCTCATGTGGGGCAAAAGTCAACCTAACACGCTCGTCGCTGCGCTCCTCGCTAACCTATCCTAGCTATTGCATAATAGTAGAAAAGACGGTTATGTTGAGAAAATATAGGAAAACAAATAGAAGTGCAATTGATGGCTATTGCTACTGGAGTAGTATCAAAATAAAAATCATAAGATCTTAAATGGAATATCTCAGCTTAGCAAAATTTGCTAAAAGTGAACTTTTTAGTAGATCATAATATAAAACCTCAATTGGAAAAATAGAAACTGTTTTAATATTGAAGTTGCCGCCTCCGTATTTGTAAGTCGCTCACTTAGTAATGTAGTCGCACGGATAGTAGTTTAATATCTGAAATGGATTAATCAAAACCCTTTTTTGTAAGCTCGTTCTGGATATTTTTATCAATCAATATTCATCGTTAGTTTAGTAAATTTATCGTTTACTCAAATTCATACCGCTCAAGTTATTAAAACAGTATGACATCATCAGTCGTTATTTTATTTTTTATTCGCTCGTTTTATAATTCCCCTAATTATAATACACATGATTCAATACATAAAATGCTGATAACAATTAATGGTTACAGAAAGAAACTTAAATAAGTAGAATCTTTTATCCAAATCCGTTCAATAGTTTTTAAATGCAAGTAAAACAAAACACACACACACATATTCCAACAAACTTAAGCATTTATAGTAAGTAGGTAGTAAAATAGAATTCATTCAGTTTTTTTTTAAATTTAATCAAATATCTGTAAGATAGAACGGTTAACCCAAGAACTTACTTCCGCGCATCATCGTTACGGTTTGTGCCGCACACATCAGCCTAACAACGAACTTACAAAATTGATATAATAATGTCAGAAAATAAAATAAATGTGTTTTTATTTGAATACAGATGCCCTTTAGGGTTTTCGTTTCAATCTATAATAATATACTTGTGGTAAACAGATCGCCATTATTCAGCTAAAATTGACCTTTGTATTTATCAATAGCATTAAATAAATATACAACAAATCAATTTAGTTCTAATCGATTAGTTTGATACTATATCCCGCTTGAGGTTACTTTGACAATGACAATGACAAGTTATTGACAGATTGATGAAAAAAAGTGCTGCCAGAAAAAAACGAAATAAAAGCTATCCAATGCCTTCTTGTTCTATTTAAATCAAGAAATATTAGTAATGAAACCTAAGCTAATGAAAACATAGTTTTTCAACATTTCGATTGTAAAATCAACTTAATATAAGATTTCCTAATTATGAAATACAGCAACAGATTAACTTGACTTGCGAGTTTTATAAATCGATTATGAGAACTATTTACTGAAGTTATGAATTTGGTGTATTCCTTGTTCTCATTTTTTTGGTGGTTAATTTTATAGTTAAAAAGTAATTGTCATCCCTAGACTCGCTTGACTGAGTCTAGGGATGACATAAATAAAAAAAACTATATATCGGTTTTTTTTTGTTTGTTTCAGTTTTAATGTTTGGGCAACAGAGATATCGATTTAATAGTCACCACCCTTGACTACTTTCGAGTACAATACGAATAAAATCTCTCGCTATCCGAGAAAGAGGTCTGTACTTAACCAGTGGGTCATATATAAGCTGTCATTTTTTTTTTTTTTTAATATCGTTTTAATCAACTTTCTCGATATTGAAAATTCACCAAAGTAATCGTTAAAGGAGCATTATATTCCTTGCTTATCACTATTCATTTCATCAATATTGTAGTAACTTCTGCTACAAAGATTTCGTATGAGATATATTTGTTGTTATATTTTAATTTATTAAGATCAATCCTATTTTTTTGTAGAATATTTACGATATATTTTATCGTAGAAACACATTACTTAGATCGATAGTTTGTTGATATCACTAAAATACGTCACGTCATTGTCAATCAAAGGGTTAGCCAACCTAGAAATTTTCAAAAAAATCATTTGTAGTAGTAACTAACTACTACAAGCAAAAATCACTCACTCACTCACTACGGTTGGCTAAATTCGTACGCTTTTTTAGCTCAAACCGTTCTTCGTAGTGCCGCCTTTTATTTCGTAGTTTCTATCTATGGTTTCTATACTCTTTGGTTGAATTCAATAGGTAGGTATTCCTTTTCTTATTTTCTTAATTTCTTTTGTCTGTTTTATTTTGCTTGAAGCTGGTTTCTGACAAAATATTATCATGTGAGTATTATGATAAGATTCACATGTACTTACATATTGATATTGCTTCTCTAAACAAAGGTTTTTAATATTACAGGACTGAATATTGGCAGTCCCAAGCTCGGAAATTCTGCGAGTTTTGCAAATGTTGGTTTGCTGACAACAAAGTTGTAAGTAAATACGCTACTTTATTTGTAAGTATGTAATGTTTGACTGTTATCGGCTGATGTTATCGGCTTACTTACCTGTACTTTTCTCTTTATGCTACGAAAGGTTAGTCCTGATCCAGGGCTCCTGAATAGTGTACTTCATGTCACCATTTATAGTGAATGTGCCATTCTAATTTTACAATATTGATGAATTAAATCTTGTTTGATTTCAGTCTATATCATTTCATGAAAATGGAAAAAAACATAAAGAAAACCTTAAGAAACACATATCCCAACTTGGTAAAAAAAGTACTAAAGAATTTAAGCAAAAAGAAAAAATGGATAATGAAATAAAAAAAATGGAAGAAGCAGCTATGGCTGCTTACCTAAAAGATGTTCAAAACTGTGCTGACCTTACTTCAAAGGTAAATAAAAATGGACAAGGAATAGTATTTAAATAAGACACTGTAGCTTCTAACTATTACAGGGTTTGCAAGCACTCATTCATCTTGGTGTTGGAGTTTGAGGTACCTCAAATGGCCTGTGGTACATGGAACATTTTCCCCAGCAATTAACTCTAAATGGCCAAATCTCAAATGAGAGAAAGTGGTCAAATATGAAATCATGGCAATGCGAAGGCTATATATTTCATAATGTCTGATATACTATTTTTCAGACTATAAATGATCATTTAAGCAAGTCCGGTGCCAGTAGCAAAGACCTCACTGTAGAAAAGCCTCAACGAAAAGCACCACCAGTGTGGCAAGAAAAAAAAACAGACAACGGCAACTATTACTGGAATATTGTTACAAATGGTAAGAAATTCTGAACCCTTTAATCCTTTATGTCAAGATCTGCTGCATGTTGCTTGGTACTTTTACTCTAGAGGCTTCATTCTTTTACACTGTGCAAGTGAAATGAAAAGTACCTGGTAACTGTTAAGTTCATTGGTTGCTATCTTCATTTTGTCAAATCAAAAGTTACAACTATTTACTTTTAAATACAGAATCACTGATTGCTCGTTAATGTATTACTGTGTACTATAAGGGAACAATATTTATTGGACTTAAGATAAAACATCACTTTAATAAAATGTAAATTAGTAGAAAATACAACATGTAGCTGCCATTAGATTCAATCCAAATCCGCGCCAACCGGTAATGACGCCCCTGTGATGACCATCGAATGCTTGGGTTACAGTGTATCCAGTTACTGATTACTTTTGTTTTATAGCTAACAGTACTCACTTATCAGACCTATACAATAAACACTTCTTATCATACTACTTTTCTTTAAATTGCAGAAACAACCTGGGATGCACCTGATGAGTATCTCTCTATAAAAGAACAAGAAATAGAAAAGATGAAAAAAAGGGATTCTGACAATCTGGCCAAAAAAAAAGAGTACATAATATGTTTCTTAATTATTTATAATTGTAAATTATTTAATTGCATAGTTAAGGGTTAACAAAACTGTTTTTCAAATAATGATTATCACACACATATAAAGTAAATTCTTTTTTAGAAAACAGGGTATGCAAGGAAAAGCTCAAGACAAAGTTGAAGAAGCAAAGACCTTTGCACCAGATAAAAAAAGCAAAAAGAAATCTTCAAAGAAGGACACTCCTGCTCCAACATACAACACTAGTTATGGGCCCGAACCAAGGGCAGCCAATCCATATGGGTCCTGGAAAAATATTGATTCAGAGTAAGTGGAGTAATAGGCATGATGACTGTGAATAAAATACACAAAAATTATTCTACCATCTAATGAAACGTAAATAAAATATTAAAAAATAACAAGGTATTATTGTAATTAAAGCGAGATTAATTAATATTTTTAAAAAATAAATCTACAAAATACTACAGTCCGCCATGATATTCTAAACGCCAATCAGAGCGAATGACGTCACTATTGAGCATGGTTCCCAACTTAGGGGTTTTCCCCCCAAATTTAGGGGGTAAATTAGTGGGATGGGATTTTTTTTTATTTTTTTTTTATTCTAAAAATTAACAATTTAGTTTTTTCTTATTGCTTTTTTAAAAATAGTCAGAAAAATAATTTATTTTTACTAAAATAATCGGTTATAGATATTATACGACCGTGCAGATTCCTTCTAAATCTTGAAAAAAAGAAGTTGGTAGATCTACCTACTTTTCGAATTGAGTTTGGTCGGAAACTACCAACTTTTAGAGTCGTACGGAAGGATTTATAAAAATTCGAGTTGGTAACACTGCTCAAGAGTGACGTCAAAATTGACGCCATGACACTTTGGAGCGTTTTGGTGGGAAATTTAAACATAAAATTTTAAATTGATTTTTTTCATATAAATCATGCTTTTTTTTCCGAAATATGATATTTTTTACAATAAGTATATATTTCTGAATATGATACAACAGTTTTTCAAAATCTGTCATCATGCCTATTGATCCACAAACTAACTCTAGTTTTCTTATAGAAAAAAGTGCCACACTATGAAATATTTCACACAAGTAAAAGATTTTAAGTATGGAAGATTGAACATAAAAACGTATTTCCCTGTTTTGCCTGGATAATTGTACTTACACCCAGTGTCCTCTATTTTTTTCATTTATTTAGTTTTACAAATATTAAAAAAATTGACTACAAACTTTCATTCTGTCACTGTCGTAAAAGGTGACTTTGGTGGCGGTCCCCTAGTTGATTTGCTACCACATTAAAAAGCTAAATCGGCGTTAATCGCCGTATTCGTTAAAATTATGACGAACAAATGTCTCAAATAAAGGCATACATTTAAAAAATTGTTTGTAGGTATTTCGATAAAGCTTCTATTTTACCTACGCCTATTTCACCAATGTTATATTTAATATTTGTCGATCCCTGCTGCTGTGCAACTTCAAGCCTTATATTGTCAGATGAAGATAACTTAAAAATAATAGTTTATTTTTTTATTCTAGGCCTGTTGTAAACATAGATCTTCAATTACCGAAGGTTGAAAGAGAACTTCCTGTCCCGCCAGTTATAGTTGAGCCAGAAATAAAAGTAGAATTCAAAGAAAAAAAAATGGAATCCCTAGAAGATATTGATGAACCTACAGAATTTAAAAAGAGAAAACTGAATGTAACCAGAAAAAATATGAGAAAACGATTGGACGATGATTGATTAATTAAAATATGTATATTTTATCACAGCCTGACTTTTATTTCTTCTTGTAACTAAATTATAATTCATTAATACATGTGTTTACTCACTTATTAGGTAGTAAGTTCATTCAGTGACAATGGTCGCTGTATAGTTTCAAAACCAGTAGCTCGAAAAACAATCACTTGCTGAAACATATTACTTTTGGTGAACACAGGAGGAAAGTTATGTGTTGCTTGGTGGCAAGAAACCCTGTAGCTGTAGGTTAATTACTATGCGGAACCAGATTTATAAAACGCGGAAACCGTCTTAGGTAACCACCTATACTTACTTTAGTACACGGTTCGGGAATACAAAAACTGGTTTTCAATGGATGCAAAGTATTCTATATTGTCAGTGTGTTAACTTATAAAAAATGTGGAAAATACTATTAAATATTTTTTTACGATAACTAAGAAGTCTTTATAAATAAGAACTTAATTTAAAATTATCTAATAGTCTTATGTTACAGTGTTATTTTCTTTGTAGGTACCTACCTTTTTTAAGCGTCAGCCATACAAATATTTTTTTATAACAATCAATCGTCATGAGTTCTTCATTGATCTATTGTCAGCGTTGAAGCCGAGTCCAATAAGGAGTAGAGATAAAACTATTAACTGTTAATGCGACATTGTTTAATGTCCGGTATCATTGAACGATCCGTGATCTTGGAACATTTAAGTTTTTGACGCTAGAAAATGGCTTATTAGATAGACACCACATTCAGTTGATCTACCAACTTTGTTTAATTTATTTACTTACAATTTTATTAAAAGGCAATTATCAAAAGTTCAATATTTTGAAATTGCACAAAGTATTTCTTTAAACACTAAACAATTTAAGTCGAAAAAAGATTGAATCTTACCTTACATTAAAAATAAAAGAATATTATCATTAGATCGCAATACATTACTACTAAATAGTATAACAGCTCTTCTGCGGCTTCTAACATGTAAGTATCTTTGTTAGTTAGCGACGTACGATCTGTTTAATTTTTAAGGTTCCGTAGTATAAGTCATATTGATCCTTATAGTTTTGTCCGTCTGTATATATGTCTGTCTGAGTTCCTCTTCAGATAGTATTGTTAGAGCTACAACTAAAAAACTAGCGGTTCTTAGGCATAGTTTAGTAGCTGAAAATTTAGTTGGCATTTCTTAAAAAATGCAGTATTGAAGAACAAACGCTGATTAAGTGCCAGTCTTTCTCGTAATGCACTAATGAAGAGCAGCGAAACAAGTATAAGAACCATTTATCTAACTAGACCTTGTAAGAATCTCAAAAGTCAATACAAAAAAATCTTATTTGTTATATATTAAAAGTATATATAAAATAAATGTAAATAGTGCTGAGAAATTACATATCCTTTAGTTGGTTATATTTTTTAATAATATTTCCATTGCATTTTAAAGTAGATATATTCGTTGTAGGTAAATAAGCATACTTCTGCATTTTTAACTCTAATGGCAATGGAGAGAGAATGTAAATTCACTTTAAATATTATCGTGAAGATTTTTAAATGCAAATGATTTTCAAAGAAAAGTTCTTTAGAAAAATTATGATAAGAGTTTTGTATTTATTTATTTAATGGCAAAATTACACCAACAGACCTTATACTCCTTTGTTTTTACTCTCAACCCACGCAGGATTTTTTTCTGTAAAGGTGTAGGTATGTATCCTAGTCATTTTTTGAAAAAATATTCTGCTTCATACATTGTGTAAATAAGGTCAACTACCGGAACCTTTGTACGCGTGGCTCGAGACGCACTTGGCATGTTTTTTCTAATGTCGGACAGGACGAAAGGATATATAAAAGGATTTCGATAGAATATTACGCATCAGTGATCTTTGAAGACTCGGCAGCAGTCTTGTCTAGCAATCTAGGCTTGCTTTTGGTGCTTAGTAGTTTGTTTGGAGTCAACTTTAATCAGACATCATGCAAAAATTTGTAAGTAGAATTAATTAATATGTTAATTATTATATAGAGTATATTTAATTTCATAAAACCTACCCTTAACTAATCTTAAGATAATTTAACAGTTACTCGGGTTTTCTTATAATTGACAAAATAACTAATATGGTTATTTTTAACGACTTTAATTATGCCATAACTGTTTGTTGTTTCAGTCTCTCACTTGAACTGAGCTTTAAAATTAATCAAAAAAAGGGCGTAATTTTTGATAACTTTATGTGGACAATTCGTTACAACGTCAATTAATAACTTTAATATGAGAGATGTAGTTCGCAACTCTCTTTAAAACGCGTTTTACCTAAATATTATATCATAGATAAATTTTTTGGACTTTTTTTGTTATAAATTAAAAGCTTTCGATTAGTGTTTATTTATTTAATTTTTTATTGTACACCAGAAATATATACAGAATTGGTCAATTCTATAAAAGTAGTAAAACTAGGCGGCCTTATCGCTAGTAAGCAATTTCTTCCAGGCAAACCCAGCAGTAAAAGATGATTGTTTATGTTATGAAAACAATATTTTATATTAATTTTGGTAAAGACTACGACATTTTCAATTACGCAAAGTCGTTAAATTTAATTAAATACTTAATATCAAATATTAAAATATGAATTTAATCGTTTTAAAGTGGTTTCTAGGAAGGTATATTATGTATTTCCATGAAAGCATATCTTAGTCACAGGTTCTTATCTTAGTCTCAAGACCATCCATAAAATCATCGGCTGCGAACACATCTTCCGTATATAACTACGGTATAATCGAGTACGTTAATAAACGCGAAACAAAAAAAACAAAATCTTAATTTTAATGGGAGTAAATATTTAAGTATAGGTATAATCGAATGTAACCCAATAAGTAATTGTTTATTTGTAGGTGGTAGTTCTGCTGGTGGTGTTGTGTCTGGCGGCGGCGGCGCTCGGCAAGCCGCAGGTGTTGGTGGACTACGGCGCGTACTACGCCCCGGGGGCCTACGTCGCGTCGTACTCCACGCCGCTAGCGTACTCTTACCCGTACCCCTATGCGTACTCTTACCCGTATGCGTATGTTTAAATCACGCGATTCTCGACTTTATTTACAGGAAAGCAGTCATGAATTTAGTAATTACATTTAGTTTATGTAAAGCACACTAATTGTTAAAGGATCTATATTTTCATTCACTATCTTTGCAAGGAAGATGCAGATGTAACTGTCAGCGCTAAGGTTTTAATTAAATATATATTTACCTTTGTAAATTGTGTTGAAATCGTTTACATGTTTAGTTTCAATAAAAAGTAATTAATTAATTACAGACCTATGTTTTATTTGGGAAATGTACGTGATATTCATAAACGAGCCTAATTTATTTTTAATTTTATATGTTTACTAAAACTTTATTTCAATTAAGTTATTACATAGTAAGTTAGTATATTTGGATACTCTCACAAATTTAAGACATACCTACTACTTGCCAAGTGTTTTCACTACAAGTAGGTATTTATTGTCACTATAAAACTTTCAAAAGGAACGTTTCTGTGCATGTGAAGAAATTTAATCTCAATACACGCCCTCGAAAAACTCTACCCTACCACAGTCAGTTAAAAAGTAACCTACGCGTCATAAACCTAATTCCATTGATGTATATACTTACTATTTTTTTGTAGTCAGATTGTATCATGTGTCATGAGGTCATCTTTTGTCATCTACCAGACATAAATCCCAATGACTCTAAACTAAGGCATCACAAGGACATATGTTACCATATGATCGACATGTCATGGTTTTCCCTTAACATAATTAGTATGCAAGTCCTCCGATATTATCGAACGTGCTATGGGAGTACTTATTTATTATTAAACATTGTTTTGTTTTATGCGTTACGTGATCGTTATTATACAATGAATGATTATGATTATTAGAAATATTACAACTATAGCGTAGTCATGTAAAAGTGTTTCCGTAAACGCGTTGAAATCTAATACATACATGATATGTCTTATTACCTTTTTTTAAGTGCATTGAAACTTAGAGATGAAATTAAAACAAACTGACAAACTGTTAATTTAAATAAGATAACTTTATTAATTAGGTACTTAGTTTTTAGATACAGGGGATTAAGTTGCAATAGTAAAATTTTCACATGTAACTCTTTTATTTTGGTTATTACAAGGTTTCCGTTTCTCAAATGGAATAATGGAATCCTTATCTCATTATAGATATCACTTTGTTCTTTGATACATTTTCTGCACAATCAAATATAAAACAACCGGTGTATTTTAGACACATTATCATGAAATATAATCTAGTGATTTCCGTACTGCAGGTTAACTTTTATGTAGAGTTACATACACTAATTTTGACTTTTTCCATTGTCACTAACTAGGCTTTTTATTGATAAAATAATGTTATATGATTAATCAAGCTTGTATGTTGTTGGCAATAAATGAAATAATATTTTGACTTTTATATAGTTTAGATTCAATCAAGTAGATACAGAGATTTATCAAGACATGCGGCAGCGTGTCAAGCCAAGTAGGTACAGGCTGACAGCGCGCCATGTTATTACGATTACAGCATACCTGTTACCTATATTAAAATTATTTGTAACCTACTACCCTCAATATTATTTAAATAAAATTATAAAATTTCTACCTAAATATTTATACAACGAACTAATTTTTATTGTGCATTCTATAAAACGTACATAATTTCTTTGCAAAGTAAAATGTATAATTTGGAAATTATTAAATTAAAATGATATACTTTTTATAATAATCAAAATATGCAAGGTAGCAATTAACCAGAATTAGGGCCCTAGTTGGCATATTAGATGAAGGGACGTACTTTTTTCAACATTAAAATATTGCCCATTGTTACTCATGCCCATGCATTGTTAGATACTTCAACAAACAGTAGATAGGTATTATGTAGGTACAACGATGAAAATATATCTTCATATCCGATCATCCATAGGAATTCACGATGTATAACGTGCACAGAATACAATGCAAATCACATAAGTCTTCTTGTTTAAACATTAAAATAAATCTAATTCTGTAATATCACTACCTACAACAACAATTTATTTATATGGCGTACAGGTCAAAATTTTAAATATATGAGGATTATTCAATATACACAATCAATTGTCTTATTCACAAGTCTGCCCGCTCGGCAATATCACTCACAAACTTTCCACTGTGGTTTCCGTGTGGTCACTACCACGCTGGCACGCACAAGAGTTAATGTCTGCACATATGGAGAAGGGTTTCTCTGGGTTGTTCGGGGGGCGGTGGTCGGTGGTTCAGGCCACCTCCAGGTCCGAGTCGGAGTCGTCGGAGTACCGCGGCGGCGGCGGCGGCGGCGGCGACGGCGGCGGCGGCCGGGGCAGCGCCGCGCGCCCGCACGCGCGCTCCTCCTGCAGCTTGCGCAGGCGCTCCTGCTCCTCCCGCTTCTGCTTACGCCACTTTGCTCGACGGTTCTTGAACCACACCTACAAACAGAACATTTAAATAAGAAGCGAGTTTAATACGCATCATCTGTATTACACCGCGTTAATAAGTTAATATATCAATGACAGCTAAAGTACTTCACAATATTATTAGGATAGTTAAGAAACTTAGATGAAACATTGTAATTATTAGAACCATCAATCAGAAATGAATTAAGTAGATATGTTATCTCTATAGGATAGGTTATGTAAATATATTTTAATTTCTATAATACAAAAGACCTTAATCTTTTTCATATAAAAGCTTGATCACACAAAGAAATATAATCGTCGATAACCGAAGGAATTTTTCAGGTATGAAATCAAGTAAATTTATTGTTGGCAAATTCGGAAGCCAATTGAATGGTCGTGTTTGTGAATGGAAGTTTGGTATTGAATCTGAGCGAATTATTGTCAGTCGATTGATGTGGACCCAATTCTGTTGTCGGTGGATGGATGGGAATGCTACTGGTGCAAAAGAAAAAAATAATCGTAAGAAATGGTTGATTGCGGAGTGTGGGTAGGCTCAGGGTCCAGTCGAGTGGGTGCGAACAAGTGGCTTACTGCGGGTGGTCCAACAGCCGTAGACAGCGCGGCTTCCATTTAACACTCATTCAAACTGTTTGACATGCGTTACCTACCTTTATTTGGTAAAATGCATCTGGGTCACAATGATAGAATCGAGGTAAACTACTAAATAAAAAACAGATCTTTTTGATAAAAAAAAAATGTTATAAGTAGGTATTTAACTATATTTTGACAGTTTTTTTATTACCTTACTGTGAGCATCGGATAAACTTACCACAACAAATATTTAAGTCGCAACCTGAAATATATAAGTAGATACTTTTACTAGAAAACTAATCAGGAATTGACATTTATTATCTTCTTGCGCACAATGGGACGACTACCCATACATTTTTTGTATGTAGTAACCGGCATTGAAATTAATTCGTTAACGATATCACTATTGTGGGAGTTAATTGCATTACAAGTGGCGTTGAACAGAAAGCTGTTAATTGTGGGGTGAGACGGGGTATTGGTGGGCGGTGGAGCGAGCGATATGCCAGTGGCAGACATCTCGCCGCCGCGCCATCTCGCCGCCGCCATTGTCGCGAGATTAGCCCTCAACGCTCAAATACCCGACGCTCTTTTGTTCGATGATTGTATTCGGTTTAACTCGTTGGTGTTTTCGCAGACGAAAGGCAATCTCAATGAAATTAAGCCGCCTGTGCATGCGACTTATTTGTTGTGGTGATTTATTTGGATATATTGATATGGCGGCGAATAAATTAAAATTCTAATTTACTTGTTATTTTTTTATATCCAGAATAAGTCTTCTACTATCCTTTATGGAAAAGGGTATGTGAATACTGCCAACTTTGTCAGCTGCCATCCGCTCTGTGTTTAGAAATTCCCTTACTCGCCTTTTACTACACCCACGGGACGGAAAAGGGGTGGCCTACTTTCATCCGGCAAGTATCGTTAGAACCCTTTTTTAAAATTATCGTAACTTTCGAAAAGCATTGGCAAAACATAAGTGTTTATAAATCAATAGGTATAGGTACTTAGGGGTATATCGATCATGAAATATAAACAAGCTAAGCCATTCACCGGGAATTTATTCCCGTACGAGCATTTGCAATCGGTTCATTGTTCTAAAGCCTCAGCGAGAATTCTCAAATTCCATTGTAATCAGTGCAACCGCTCGAACCTATCATGCATATGTAATTTCTGCTCCGGCAAAGTCAACAATGTCTTTTATTGAAAAGCTAAACCGTATTGTAAATTTGTATTAAAGTTTGCTCTTTGTTTAGTAGCTACAGTGAAATTTTGGTTCATGAGATTAACTACTTTAATTAGTTTTTATTATATGTAATACTTAGTTACATATTTGAAATAGGAAATTTATTAACTTTTATTTTTCAATAATGGTTTCAAATATTATTTACCTTACCAAATATTTATTTATTAATTCCAATCAAAGATTACCCCATGTGTTTTATCAAGTTATAAGTAGTCAATCTATATAAATAGCGGCAATCCGCGAAGGACGCCTGTGCTTAACTAGTGGGACACATATAGGCTGATATTTATTTATTTATTCATATTAATATAAAATTTAATCCAAATCCGTTCTATAATTTTTGCGTGAAAGAGTTAAAACACACAGAGTTAACTCAAAATCTCCGGGCCATCAGAGTTATTTTCAGCGCCTTCGATTGTCTGGTTACATATTTTAGCTATTGAATGCTTTAAATTACGATGTTTGTTTAGGTATAACACAGTTGCAGGTTCAAGGAACTTCACAATTAGCGGTAATCACGCATAAAAAAAAACTTTTTAGACTCACAATAACACAACGAAAACAAACGCAATGAGACTACAGTGACACATGCCAGTTTTTATGTCACATCGCTGGGGTAGGGTCGCAATTTTTCAAACAAAATCGAAAAGGAAATCGACTTTTAATGCATCCATAAAACTACTGCATGTTTGTTTGGGCTTGAGTATCTATTAGTTTTTGTCGAAAATTATTCAGATACCTACACTGCTGAAAAACCTTTTTATTAATATAGAACTTTCTAATTAGATGAGTGCATTTATATGATGAGTGATTTGCCGAACACTTAAAAAACTATTAATCCTACTAATATTATAAATGTGAAAGTTTGTGAGTATGTAAGAATGTATGGATGTTTGTTACTCTTTCACGTAAAAACTACTGAACGGATTAGGATGAAACTTTACTGTAATATAGGTAATACATCAAAATAACACATAGGGTACTTTTTACCGCGGGAAAACTTCTCATACCCACGGGAAACCGACTTCCACGCGAACGGAGTTGCGGGCGACCACTAGTAGGTACTAGTAAAAAATACATTGTAAATTTATATCAAATAACATTCAGGCCTCCCTATGGCAATAGAAAATATAAAATAAAAATTCATAGTAAACCTTTATTTGATGTAATTAACCTCAAAGTTCCTTTGTTTTTACTCGGATTTCGCGCGGTAATTTTTAAGCAAAAAGGTAACCTCTTTGCCCGAAGTTACGACTTTAAATATCTTATGTATGTCAGAAAAGGTCTATCAGAATTTTATATAGGCTAACTTCTGCTAAACCCTACTTTGAAAATCTAAGATTATGACAGTAATATCATTATTTATTTACAATTCCCTATTGGAGGTACATGGAAAAAGGCATATGATAACAAGTAGAAAGGACCTATGTGAATATTTTGTATATTTTTAGGTGTCAGATATCCATAACAGGAGTTTGACAGAGGTTAGATTATTTTGATGTAACTAGAAATAATCTTATTTGAAATCTAAAACTTATTCTAAAAGACACTATTTATTTACGTCCAAAATTATAGGAACGTGTATAGTAAAACCTTAAAAATTTTAGACCAAAAAAGAAAAAATAATCAATAATTTCAAATTTAAATTATTAATTTTGTCAGCATAAATTGTTTTCATGTGCTTGTCGTGCTAGGCAGAAAGCTTTTTTCACCAATTGCTTAATTTCGCCCAGGACACCGACATTTATTTCCTTATTTTTCTAATTTAACCAGGTACAAATGCTAATAAATGAAATGTAAACGACAAGAAGTACTAAATTGTACATATAACCAAATCTGTCAACGATCCAAGGAAATGATTTTGAGTAGGCAGTGATGAGTAGGAAGTGGTGTTTATAGAGATTAATATTGATCGTGATATGGAGATGAGCATGGCATGGTGAGCGGGGGCGTGCCGCGAGCGCCGCACGCCCCGACGCCGCCCGCCGCCGCCACCCGCGCCGCGGCCGTGTGCACTCACCCTTATGTCACATCGCCATCGCCACTAACACAAACAACTCGTTAACACGAATTAATTGCCGAGATAATTACATTCCAAGACTTCTAAAGCCACGCGAGTTGGGATGTAGAGTGTTGAATTAACTTACTACTATACGTACTTTTTTTTTCCTTTGCGTTTGAGAATTTTACAAATCAAATTAATATAATATGTTTCACCATGTGTGCCGTTATCATACATAATACGGTACGTCCGGTTTTAATAGTTAAATTAATATTAAAGCTCAATATTTCAGAACGGTTCACCATTGTTTGTATTAATATAAATAAGGTTAGCAAGAACTTGCCTTTATTTTTTAACTACCTATACAAATTGATGATGTCAATTTATAACAACAGCAATAACACAGCTTTTCCATAGAGCTTTAGGTAAATCGAATTTATAGGTAAACATAAAAAGTACCTATCTATAGACGTGGTGAAGATAACTAAGTAATTAAAATAAAATGTTAAAGTTACCTTTATAAAAAATAAGATTTCCATGTTTACGTAAAATATTTTTGTAACGTTACAGAGTAGCTACAGGCACGGAAGTTCCCCGCAGCACGTGGACCGTGTGAACGGGCGGGTGTGCGCGCGCGGCGGCGGTGGCGGCGGACCGAACCCAAACTTATTGTAATAATGTTGTTACTCCAAACATTCTCCCTCGCTGTTTGAGATTACAATTACGGCTTTAGCCAACTGATTTATTAATGGACTCTCTGATCCGCCGTTTATTCTTTAATGACGATTTAATTTACATTCACGTTTTACTGATATTTTACCACTAATTGGAGCGGCTTCATTTGCAGATCTGGTATGAGCAGGTTTAATACTAAACTCGTGTAAGTTTACAATGCTTTGCTTGATAGTTTTTAGTATAGAAGTGTCGTTTGTAAGATTTATTTTCACTATTTTGTGAGAAAGACATAAGCTTAGTAGTTGACATAAGAAAAGTGTGCTTAGATAGGCATCTTCGGAAACCTATAAGTACTAAAGGATTTACCCACCTATAAGAAAATGTTTTCAGTACAATAACGCGTTTTAACTACTTATACGCATTAGTTAGCATTTAAACTTGTTAGGTAAGTATATAAAATTTGTGGACATCCCAACAGGCAACTTATAGGTGGGTTTCCCAAAAAAATCGACGGTAATATTCATTATAGTTAAGTGAGTCACTTCTCTTTGAAGGCAGGAGTAAATTTTAATTAATTATGCTTGTTAAAAAGCTAATTCACTGCCGGCTTACAATCGAAATCCTCACAAAGAGTGTCACCTCACACCTGTCGGGTTTCATTTCCCCATTAGCTAGAAATGCATTAGTCGTTATTAAAGACGCCATCCGCGACTGTAATTCCACAAAGGGCTCTTCAAATCACACCCATCTCTTTTCGCTTAATGTCAAAACATTACTCGTCTCCATCGCCGGAGGCACAGAGAGAATCCCCTCGTTTCTGTCACTTTGTATCAATTACCGCACGCAAACACCCATGTACCGACACACCGACGGAGAGTCCTATCTGCGAACAATGTGCACCCGAATCGAAATTCAATTGTCAAAAGATTGCTTTGCGCTTCAATACGACTGTGTGCCTAAAAGACTTTTATCCCAACTGTCGTATATGAAAATATTTCGTAAAGTTACACAGCTAAGCTCCAAATTCGGTCAGCAGCCCCAGACGAGGGA
Organism: Emmelina monodactyla; assembly: GCA_916618145.1. Lineage (NCBI taxonomy): Eukaryota > Metazoa > Arthropoda > Insecta > Lepidoptera > Pterophoridae > Emmelina > Emmelina monodactyla. The sequence continues at coordinate 5,790,555 of OU745300.1, forward strand.
GTCCCGAGGGTCGGTTCGCAAACACCGCTCTCCCCTAAACGTTATACTTTGAAAACAATAATTTGTATTGCGTATCGAACGCGTCCATAAATAATAGAGTGATACTTCACTCAGCTCAGAACGGATAGGGTATTGCTCACTTTAAACCAACACTACAGTTTGAGAAAAATAAGCTTTGAGGCAAGTGTAAAGTTAATAAAGTTTTAGGTGTTTATTTAAAGCTAAGTAGATATACGTGTATGTAGGTTATCTCCGAAGTATTTTTTATACAAACTGTATTTTTGAGCAGGGCAGAAATCATAAGAGCGTATTTAAATCAAAATTTTAAGAAAGTTTTTCATGCATTAAGACAGGTTTTATTTTTAACTGATGTTGACAAGTTAGAATCTCTTAGAGAAAAATATGTTATTGCGTCTTTGACGCAGAAGAGGAAAAATATTATAATTTGTTTTGTAATAAAGAGTTGTTCCTTCAATAAAGGAAAATGGCGGGTCTTTCTACTTAGCAACATGTCATTCGTTGTCTATAAAAGTAGATATTGGTTGTCTGTCTGTGTGAGGAGTAAGCAGATCGGGCTCGGAGGCTGCGATGACAAGACGCGGAGGGCGGAGCGACACGCCCACTCTTTCTTACTCATCGCGCCTGCTCGCTGCTCTGCTTTGTCACTTTGTTACATCATGTTTCACCCGTTTCATCCAGCTTCAGCCGGATCGCTTCGCTTTCACCCTACCGTGTTACACGTGACTCGGTTTAATATACCTAGGTACAATTCGCCGAATTCAAATAAACACTAATTGCTGAAGTCGGACTTCCTTGTGTTTTTTATAATGATAGATATAGGTTTTTACAACTGAAACGAGGGCAAACTAGCGTCAAAGTAATACAAATATAATAAAAAATATTGTAGCATTATAAAAATATCATCGCCTTTCTCTGCTACCAACTCATCATTGTTATAAATGGCAACTGAAGAAGCAAGTATTAGTAGCGTTAACAATGTTATTTTATAATTATGAAAATCTGAGTCACTTTGAAACCGCTCATCTATTATCCTTCGCAGAATAAATCTAAAATATACAAGATCTAAAGAGAAGAGACAAATTACCTAACAAACGATGAGCAATCTTCATTTAATCAGAGAAGATAAACATTGTGACTTGTAACCGCAACGCCTTAGGCAGAGCGCGTCTCCGATTACACATTACTTAAATTATAAATTTTTTAAACGCAATACAATGGAAAACCACCCTTTCTTTAATAAAATACACCCATAACGCAATATTGACTTTGGCTTTTCTCATTAAAATACTGCTTACTTGGTATACAAAATAGCTCTTCCACCTATTATTTACATTAATAAAATTACAGTCTCGTAGATAGGTATTCGTTAAATTTAGAAAAAAAACGTACCAATTTTATCTTCTTAGCTTTAAGCAACACTTTTATCACCAAATTTTATTTATTTTCACCGTTTGTAAAATGTATTTTTTATTAAAATTTTTGATTAAAACAAAATTGTTCATATTGCTAAGTTTTTAATCAGTAATCTGGATTTTATTATAACCGAAATATAAGAAGGTACACGTCAGACAGACTTTGCAAACCCAATTGTTGTTTTGTGGGAGAACTTCTACGAAATTATTAAATTTTTGGTTTTAAATAAGATAAGAAGTTCTACAGAAAAAAAACTAACAATTTGATTGATAAATCATAACTTTACTTTGTAAAATAAGTTTTTTTTTATTCATACCTATATCTCCATAATAAATAAGTTCCTATCACGCACAATTTACATTTGCACATGGCATATTTTAAAATTATATCCCTACTAATATTATAAATTCGAAAGTAACTCTGTCTGTCTGTCGGTCTGTCTGTCTGTCTGTCTGTCTGTCTGTCTGTCTGTTACGCTTTCACGCCTAAACCACTGAACCGATTGTGATGAAATTTGGTATGGAGAAACAACTGAACTTAGGAAAGGACATAGGGTACTTTTTACCGCGGGAAAACTTCTTATTCCCACGGGAAACCGACTTCCACGCGAACGGAGTCGCGGGCGGCCACTAGTTTTTAATAAAATTTAACGTTGTAACTTAACTTACTAATAAGATATGTTGCTACATTTTTGAATAACAATTTTATTAAAATACTACAAAAAGAGTTTACAAATTGTAGCTTGAATATAATAAAATCAGAAGCCAGCACAGAGCCAGGCGCGCTTCCATTTTGGCAAGTGTTGCCATGTCTAAACAAAAGCATTTTAATTATTCATTTTTCAATTGGCACAGCACAAATAACAGGGGCCTGCATCCCACGTAGAACTCACTTCGTCGAGCAAACCGCTGTTTTCACATACCTAACTGATACACACGTTCTGTTGTGTTTTAAGTAGGCAGTAAAAAAAAGGGTTAAAAATCTATGCGCTTTCTTATAAAATACTGCTTTAAGATAACGAAAGAAACAATAATAAAAGTTATCTTCATACCTACTCAATAATTACTGATCAAACTTCCAAGATCTGAAAAAGTAGGTAAAAGCTACAAAAACTTAACCCAATAGATAATGACAAATTTAGAAACTGGGTACCAGCAAGTTGCTTTTGGAACTAAATGACATCATAAGCTTTCAGGTATATTTTCGTTAAGATAAAATATATTATATACAAACACTTTTGTTACTGTATTGCAAAAGTTTTTAATTATAAAGAAACTTGGCGCCGACTGTACCTACCCAAGGTTTTAGCCAAATTAATTTGATTAAAACAGGCGCCGAGTTCACAAATCGGAAAAACTCTGTTATCCGAGAGAAAGCCGTAAAAGTGGCCCTCATTAGTGTTATTGTTGTGCTTTTATCGTTCGCCCAGCCTCCCTCGGGACATAAATAAATCAAAATTAATTAAACTCAGATTAATTTTCGCGGCGCCTCTCGTCTCTCCGAAAGCTTCCCTTTTTATTTGCCCCGAGGTAAAATTTTACTTACGCTCTCCGCTACCGCTACTTGCTATGGTTTCCTTAATAAAAAGTTAACTAAATCAATTTCACATTGTGTCGCTCACTTTGCTACGGAGAAAGCCATACAAGTCATAATTAAACGCATTTATAACAGTCATCTTTTAAACTGAGATCTTATTTCTGGTACGATTCTTTCGGTGGCTACCTACCTACTAATGTAGCGGTATCAAGTTTTCACAAATTATGTTAATTAACAATCGAGTTGATATTTCTTATTTGAGCTGCGGGAATTGCAATATACCAGCTCTGTAGTACCTATCTTGAGAAGAGTGGATTGGTTATTCGAATAATTTTGCGTAACGTGGAGAGAGCAGTCACGAAAGTCGTATAGATAAAAACGCGGGTAAACAAACAGTGACTACTGGGTGGCAAGTCAAGTGGTCGACACACACAACTAGCACTGGCCTACACCGGTAGGCTCAAACATCCCTTCTTATACTTACTTATACACCCCTAACAAACTAACTTTAAAACTTCGATTGAGACGTAAAAATTTAATAAGCTTGTAAGTAACAAAGTTTATTGGTTGTTTATTTACTTAAGAAGACCAAGTGGACTTTGTCGCAACATAAATAAATTTATCCGTTCCGAGGTCTTTTTAATATATATTTTTTTATTTTCTTCTTGTTAATAAATTGGAGTTTTGCATTTTATCAAAAAGAGATCAGCCCACCCACAGTGTCAGCGTTACTATCAAAAAAATGTCGCGTCACTGTTGACTAGAGCCCTTCGCAACTTCAAACTGTTACGCCCTGTTACCTAATCCAACCACACAGTGAGTCAAATAAAGTTAAACAAATAGAACGAACGCTTGAGAAGCGTAGCTAGGTAGCTGTCTAACTAATCTGATGTCAAAATAAATAACCCGAAACCAGTAATGGCGTTAAGGTATTCAAATACTTACCTAAATATAAGTTAACAATAGATGTAGGATATCCAACAATCCGCAAAGTATCCCTGAATAATGTGAGTATGATAAGCGATTCTACTGACCTCTACTCGTTCCTCCTTGAGATCGACCCTGAGCGCGAGCTGTTCCCGCAGCACCACGTCGGGGTAGTGCGTCTTGTCGAAGGTGCTCTCCAGCTGCTCGAGCTGCTCCTCTGTGAAGATGGTGCGATGGCGGCGCTTCCGCTTGGGAGGCGGCCCCGCCAGCCCGGCCAGCGCGGCCGCGGCGTACCCGCTGTACAGACCCGCGTACCCACTGGGAGGCGTGGACGCACCGCTCACACCACCTATGACAACGCTGGTGTTTTTATTGATATTTAAATAGCTGTATACATTTATTTAAAGGGGGACATAAGCAAGCGAATCATGTGATTGTAATAGACCACCAAAAAACACACAGGTTTTGAGGGTGCGTTGCTGGCTATTAAGAAAGCGGACCGTTCTATTCTTGAAAGTTCCTGGCTTGTTAGAAATACTGCTTCCGGAAGGACCTTAAAACGTACAGTGGTTGAACGCTCTGCCAAGATGGTGCAAGTAGAATTTAACCTGTGCCTGGGTGTGCTATTTTGGAAATGTGCAGCAGGTTTTAAGTTAAAAAAAAAGCTTAAAAAGAGTGTTAACTCTTCACTGCATAGTATAAAACAGTCACTTTCAACCGTCTGTGTGTCTCTATGCTTAGATCTTTAAAATTACGCAACAGATTTTGATATTTTTTTTCAATAGATACAGTGATCTGAAAGAGATCTGCTGAGGGGATTAGAAAAGGTAAAAAGCCGTTTTCTGCTCCTTAGAATACTCCTTTTACACGAAAATATGTATCTTTAGTACCTACTCGTAGATAGGACTTGATTTAAAAAAGTATTATGATTTTATTAAATTTTATATTTATATATAATAATATCATAAACGTGAAAGTTTGTAAGTATGTATGGATGGATATTACTGTAAAGTTTCGTCCTTATCCAACCAGTAGTTTTTACGTGAAAGAGTAACAAACATCCATCCATACATACAAACTTTCACGTTTATAATATTAGTAGGAAGTTTCCCCGGGCTCTTTTTTTCCCCGTTGCACCTATCAACTCATCTCCTTTTTTATTTATTCGATACATGAATTTGTCTTAAACAATTAAACAATCTTACATGATTTTATGTTTGACAATAACGAACTTTCATACAAACTTTCGTCCCCAATTTCAACATTTTTTTTCGGAAAAAAAAGTATCTCAGATAGACAGACAGAGTTACTTTCATATTTATAATATTACATTGTAGGGATTTATAGCAAAACATTGAAAATCTGACGTTCGGAAAGGTTTCATCATCATTCATTTGAGCACTTTCAAGATTACACGATTGTTGGTAAACTATATTAATTGCAATAGATGTACATCTACATAAACAGGTTATTCACACTTGACCAGACACTTCTACGTAATTTTTGAAAAGTCTATAGAAATTGTTTATTTCTAGAACATCATATTAGTTATTTGAACAATTTAACTGTAAACTGAAAGAGATACGGCTTTCACTCTGTTTTGTGAGGAAAGCTGTAGACTCAATTTTTATTCCGCACCTTATTTCCTTGCCTAATGCAGATTTTTGTACGCTACTGAGAACCTCGCAAAAAGTGTTGATCTTAGGGTTCGTGTAAATTTACTAACTGCTATCCGTCCTCCGTCCGCCAGCCTGTCTTTAAAGGCTGTATTTCAAAGACCAATGAATCGTTACTGCTAGATAGTTGGTTTTTTTGCAGAGGTAACCAAATCACCGTCTTAAAATAACTTTATTTTCTATTTAGATTTTGAAAAAATATTTTTTACAGAATTTCATTTAGTCAGCCAAACGTGCCAAAATTTCAGGTGCGATTTTTTCCGTCATGGTAAATCCTACTAATATTATAAACGTGAAAGTTTGTGAGTATGAATGTATGGATGGATGTATGGATGTTTGTTACTCTTTCACGTAAAAACTACTGGATGGATTTTGATGAAACTTTACGGTAATATAGGTTATACATCAGAATAACATATAGGGTACTTTTTCCCGCGGAAAACTTCTCATTCTCATGGGAAACCGACTTCCACGCGAACGGAGTCGCGGGCGGCCACTAGTAACCTTATATTACTTTCGTAAGGTACTACCAGATCTCGGCATAGCGATACTTACTTAGAATTAAGTAAATGTTGTTATTAGATCTAGTACCTTCTTACAAGTTTTGTAGGTTACAACAACAAATTTAAATAAAGAAGCCTTTAGATTGCAGGGACTTTAAAAACTTTTTGATTCGTAAACAAAGTCAAATATAGCTGAAAGTAGCACAGAGGAATTTGCTAAAAGTAATCATTAAAAGGTTTTCTTAGAGAAACCTAGTTATTACGTTGAAATTATATGGCAGTAATATATATTTTATTTATTTATTACCTGACATTAATAAGTACATATTATATTAAACATTTGGGCTTTATATTAGACTAGCTTTTACCTGCGAGGCTTCGCACGCGTCATATTGGGAGTAAACTCCTTTCCCTGTAGGTACTATGTTATTATACAAATGTAAACCTTCTTCTTGAATTACTCTATCTATTAAAAAAATCGCATCAAAATCCGTTGCGTAGTTTTAAATATTTAAGCATATAGGACGTAGGGACTATACTATGTAGTGAAGTTAATTCTAAAGTGTTTGTTTATAACGGGTATAAAAGACCACTTCCGAAGCCTGAAACCATGTAATCTTGAGCCTCCAAAGAAACTAAATTGACTAACAGTATACCCAGAAAACTCAATTTAAAAAAGTTATTAAGGATTGAAAAGTCATATTCGCCGCTTGAAATCATCGCTCACACATCAACTGTTGGTTCAGGTGAGATTATTTAAATTGCCAATTTAATTTAAACACTATTTAATTTGAAATCATCGCAAAATCTGATAGTACAGGGTGGCGCAATAGAACGTGCATATTGCGTCATCATTTTTCGCGGGGTCAACGGTGCGCGGGCGGGGGGAGCCTAGCGTGGTTAGATAGTGGCACTCGTGGAGTTTTAGTAGCCATGAGTCACTTCGACGGGAAGCGTCGCGCTTTTTGTGTTCGCACGTTTTACGAGAACGGTCGTTCATACATCTCTACAAGGCGACTGTATTGTTCTGAATATGGATTAACACACATTAATGAAGCTCCGAGTGCAAATTTAATTAAAATATGGATAAAGCGTTTTGAAGAGACCGGTTCCACGTTTAAACCACCAGCAAAAGGTCGTCCAAGAACGTCTAGGACCAGTGACAATATTGAGAGGGTGAAGGAGTCAGTACGAAAAAATCCGCAAGTGTCTACTCGGAAGCGATCTGCGGCTTTAAACTTGTCGCGAAGAAGTTTACAGCGAATTTTGAAGTTGGATCTTAAACTGCATCCTTATAAGCTCCAGTTAACACAGGAATTAAAAGATTCCGACTTCGGAGCAAGGTTGGCATTTGCTGAAGAAATGCTTAGTCGATTTTCCACTTTTGACAACATCCTTTTTTCTGACGAGGCTCATTTCCATTTAAATGGGTTCGTAAACCGACAAAATTGTCGTTATTGGACGGACGAGAATCCAAAAATGAAACATCAAAAACCACTGCATAGTCCGAAAGTAACGGTATGGGCAGCAATCTCAAGCAAAGGAATTATTGGCCCTTTCTTCTTTGAAGATTCACGAGGACGAAACATCACCGTTAACACCGACCGCTATGTTGCGATGTTAGAGGGATATTTGACTCCAGAACTTGCGAGATCAAGAATAGCGAATACGAGGACTTGGTTCCAACAAGACGGAGCGACCTGTCACACATCAAATGACTCTATGGCGGTTGTGAGACAGATGTTCCCTGCAAGACTAATTTCCAAAAGAGGTGATATCCCTTGGCCCCCACGTAGCCCTGACTTGACGCCTCCAGACTTTTTTTTATGGGGATATCTCAAACATAAAGTCTACATGAACAATCCGAGGAACATCAGTCAGCTAAAGGAAAATATCCGTGGCGAAATGGCAGCAATCACCCCAGTTTTATTGACAAAAGTTTTCACAAATCTGCGTTCGCGTTTAGAGGAGTGCCGTCTTCGAGAGGGCCGTCATTTAGATGATGTTATTTTTAAAAAATAAACTACATTTAATTACCTAATCATCCTGTCTTTTATTTCAACTATACCTTTTGTATTTATTTTTTTAGCCTATACTTAATAAATGCACGTTCTATTGCGCCACCCTGTATAATAGTTTGTACAATTACGTAAAAAAAAATTTTTTTTATCCTATTTTTTTTTCTAAAAGTTCCCCTTCAGCCATACCCAGTTTTTGTTTTCGGAAGCAGTTCTTTTACACCCCGTATAGTAAATACAATAGTGATAGAAGTAACCGTATGTTAACGTAAAACAAACATAACAATTTTTTTGATAAATTGGTTCCAATTTTTTGATTCGCTGAAATTATCACATTCTTGATACTTTATTATGATTTTTCTAATATTCCCTTTTTCTTTCGTCACAGCATAACTTATGAAAGTCTTTATCAAATAAGATACTTAATTTTTTGTTGTGTTTCTTAACTATAACACAAGGTTACTATTAAGATAATTAAAAAAAATATGTTTTTTTTGCTTTAGGACCAACGTCCAGACATCTAGTATCACAATAACCCTACTTAAATTAATGTATGTTTAATATATTTTTATTACTTTTATTAGGAATTATTTTTATTAGGAATCTAGTCTCATTACCATAGGTTACATGCAAAACAAAAATATTTTCATATTTTAAAGTTTATGTAGGTGCTTTTTTCGTTAAATAAGTTGTAAAGAAAGAATTTGAGGCCTTTGCCCAGGAGTGGGACCGACACGGCTAGATAAAAAAAACGCTATTTTCCTAAAATGGCGGAATAGCACGATCGGGGTCAATTTTAAATGCGGAAAAAGCCTACCAAAATCTACACAAATACCAAATTTCAAAACTACCGTTCCAATTACCAAACTACTGGTCTAAATTGTTATGGGTTTGTTATTTATTTTATAAAAACGGTAAGTAACTCCAAATATGGTTACCGTTTTTCTTGTGAACAATACTTCCGATGTACAATTTTGTGTGATAGTGTTAATGTGTAAAACAAAACAAATTAATGTAAATTAGGTATGGCTTTGAGGATTGATATTCATTTGGTCAGTACATATATTTATTTTAGAGACAGGTTATCAGCTCAGGATCCGTCAAAAAAAAATTTCCAGTGATGGTTCAATAGACTTTTTTTATACATTGATAAAAAGGGAAATAGTATAGGGAAATATGGTGTATTCTCTTTATGTGATGAAATAGCTAGAAATGGCATCTGACTAATATTATCATTACAAAGTATAAATCCAATTCAGTAATTCTGTCTCTTTGTATGTTTGGCCGCTAACTCCTCCTAAACCAGTTGAGGGATTTTAATGCGGTTTTCACCATCCTTTAGGTATTTTTTTCAATTAAATTTGTAAATAAAGAACAATCGGAAAAAGATTTTTTTAAGTTAGCCAAAAATCAAAGTTTTGTGAGCAAGTCGGCCAAAATTACACCATAGTGAAGCGTGGGCGGGTCGCTAGTAAAAGTATAAGTTTGAATGTGAGGTAGTCAATCATAATACCCCAATCACACGAAACAGCTGGTTGTATCTTGTTAGTTTATGCATAGATAGATTATAACCCTGAAAAACAGACAAACTAATGCAAATTAAACCAAAATGTTAAATTAAGTGTTAAAGTACCTAACAGTCAACAAATATTTAATCAAAATAGTGTGCGCAATGTGTATTGCAAATGTGCTTAAAATTCAGAGTTAACGTATGCGAAGCTGCGGGTGAAAAAATAGTAGATAGGGAATAATTGCGTATTTTAAATAGTTAATATTTTCTGTGGTCCAACATTTAATATGTTTTTAGGTTGAACATAACGGTGTAATGCGCGCTTGGTAACAGACGTGCATTGCGCTCGAATTGAATTTTTATTCGCGTACTGCGCGCGGCCTCGCCGCCGCTGCCGATATCGTTAAGTATGAGTTCCGAAAAACTCATAGCCAACGAGCTGTTGGCGTTTGTTCAACACGCCATCGACACCATGGACGAGGTCAGCATCCTGCAGATCTGCAAATCCAACTTCAAAGTGGAAGAGATTTGCAAGAGCAAGGTGCTGCTGTACGAGACCCTCGGACAGTCCGACCGAATGCCAACCCGCAGGATAGACGAGAAGGGGGAGAGAAGTCTTCAGGACATCATCAATCTCCTGAAGACAACCGATCCTGACGACGTGCCCGCATTCGTGGCGAAGCAGCTGCACAAGCTGCCTCCCGTCACGTTCGATCATGTCGACGTCACCAGGCTGCTCAAGGACATCACGTCTTTGAAAGCTGGCTTGGCTGAGGTGCAGTTTAAGTTGGAGATTTCCGAATCTACAATAAGTGAACTTCGTACCGAATTATCATCACTAAAACGTGGTAATTCGGTAAGTAGGTCACCGGAAATCGCCAACGTAAACACACGTCGCGGCGCACAAAATGCCTCCATCAGCAGTTTGTCGTCGCCGCCGACCGCTGCCGAGTCAGCTCGGCCCGCCGCCGCCCGCGCCCCCGCCCCGCAGATGACGTCGAGTGCGGGAGAGGTGACGGCCCCGCCGCGTGCATACGCTGCAGCCGCCCCGCCTAGCAACAAGAGGCGGAACAAGAAGAGTCGGAGCAAGCCTACTGCACCGCAGGTGCCAATGTCGTCGAATAAACAGCAGATCGACGACGAGGGCTTCACCAAAGTGGAGAGGAAGAAGAGGCCCTCCTGCCGCAACCTGTGTGGCACCGCTTCATCCTGCGACCACACGCTGCGTCCTGCCGTACCATCGACGCTGCTTTATGTGTCCCGAGTGCACTGGTCTACGAAGGTCGAGGACGTCGTAGACTACGTCCAGAAGAAGTCCAACTTTAGACAGCGGGTAGAGCAGTTGGTTTCTCGCCATAAAACGAGTTTCAACTCATTTGTGGTTAGAGTGCCGACCCACCATATGCCCACATTCATGAAGGAGGACTTCTGGCCGCAGGGCGTCGTGTTTCGGAAGTTTCGAGGCCGGTTGCCTGCCGATTCAGCACTACCGAGACTGTTAGTGTAGTGTTAGTTTTAAGTATATAATATCTATGTTAGTTTGTAAGGTATATATGATATGGGCCTCTGTTTACATATTTTAAGATCTTTTATGTAAATATTGCCTGAAATAAATGAATAAATAAAAATAAAAAAAAATAACGTTTATTTGTCTCTAATAAACTTTCATTGTAAATTGAATAAGCATTACCAATTTATGGTCCCACAAATAATACAAAAATCTATATTTAAGAGTATGTATCTATATATTTCGTTTTTGTGTGTTGTGACAATTCACAATAGGCAATAGAAATATTTTGATTATACCCACTTAATATCGGTGAAGTTTTGATATTTCAAAATTAACTAGTATCGCTAACTTCGTTAAAGGCGTAAAAGCGAAATATGTCATTAGTTCCATTAAATATGAAAGTTAAGTACGTTTGACCTTGTTCTTGTGTTCTTATAAAGAAGCAATAGAAAAACAACGGGCTTAGAAAGCTGAAATGGCTTAATCCGGAACTCTAAACACAGACTATAGGATGGTAAGTTTTAAAACTATAAAACATTCGCAACATAGTTCACGATTGTAAGACACAATAATCCAGCGTGTTCGATTTATTTCGATATAGGTAACGAAAAGATGGTACGAATAGTGTGTAGGGACGTAAACACAACGCGTTCCTCGAGGTTGAACATGTCAAGTCGTATCAACTGTAAGATGCAACAAACTCTGTCGACGCGTGAATATCCCAGCTTACAACCCTGCGGCTTCACAACTGAACCGTTAAAAATATTAACGCACCGAAAAAATGAATATTTTTGCATACTTCCTACCTCAGGAGAGGAATTACAATGTATTATTTGAAAGAGGAATAAAAAAGCTTTTAACGCCGGCGGCGGTGGAGGCGCTAAGACGCTATCGGTGGCTCGGCACACGCGGGAACAAAGTACGCATAAGCTGTATTGATTTTAAAAATATGTTTTGCTAAGCTTCTTCGATCTAGATATTATTTGTGGCTGGTCGAATCGTTACTTAATGTTGTGTCTAATAGTTTGAGGTTTATACCTTTCCGAGAATGTAATTCTGTGGAAGAATGCATGGTCTCAGCTCTAGTCTCTAACCTCTTGATTTTACCTTGTTTTCCCAAATAGTGGGACGTCATAATTATTTGTTATCCTTTTCTGCTAAATCGAATCAACTAACAGTTGCAAAATATTAGTTTGATAAATATCCGTTTTAAAACTTACCTAAATATAAAAATTGAATTACGTAAATTGTAAGTCTTACTACGGACGAATTTGTCTAATTCTGGTTTTGAATTATTCGTAGAAGTCTAAGACTTCAAATATTAAGAAATTAAAAAAAAACACTTATTTTCCCATATAAATAGTTTCTTCAAATTAGTCGTGTTCAGATTCAGAAATTATTCTAAAGCGATAAATTGTTCAAGTTACATATTTAAGCATTGTCTGATTGGTTGGTGTATTCCTAACTTTCACTCCATTAAAAGTACAGCAAAATATGTCAACATTACATCCAATGGGTTTAAATTGTAATAAAACAGTGTGTATTTAGTCGGACATTGCCCTGGGGATGGTTTTAAATTTAAAAGCGGTCTATGATGTAAAGAAGGAAATGTCTATAATTGGGATTAGCAAGTCTTGGGGCTACCACAAGGGGGCGTCAGTGACGACCACAAATTACCACTGAAGCATTTAATTCTTATACCTACTATTTAAAAAAACTGTAGGATGTTGATTATTTAAAAAAAAAACTGTAGGATGTTGATTATTTAAAAAAAAAACTGTAGGATGTTGATTTTTGTTGGTATTTTAATACATATTTTGTAATTTATAAAGGCAACAACTCGAAGTGGGTATTTTATACGAATTCGATTTAGTCTTAATAAATCTTTCTGAATGATGATCAGAAGTAGTTAGGCACCCCTTAATAATACTGACGTGTTAAGAAGGCAATATAAGTAGGTACACTCTTTAAATCAGAATCTTTGGCGTTTTATTTTTTAACTATTTCCAATGTCATACATTTTGATTAAAATAAATCTCTTGCGGCTTTAATATAGGGCACACCAAGGTCGATTAGGTATAATAAGCAGAGGTATTCATATTCACTCTTGATGTTAGAAAAGTTGAATTTAAATCAAAAGAGAATTGTTGGTAAATAATCTGGACTAAAAAAATTATGCAACTTATTTAGACAAATACTATTGATTCTTAATGTTTTTTTTTTCAGCGGTTTTCCCTTAAAACTTCCTTCCTACAATACTGGCAATAAAATCCCTCAACATATGACCTAAACATGAACAAATAATCCAGAACGTAATGATAAATAAATAGTATTTAAGTAAACTTTATACTGTCAATTTGCTTAAGTAATGATATCATACAAAAGACTTCAACGTGTCGCCAAATATTTAATTACTCGCTTGTTTATTTATTACGAAATTGCTCCCGCATTACGCTAACGATCTATAAGATTTTAATATTCTAGTAGTAATTAAAATTAAAAGTAATACAAGTAAGATAGGGTTGGACTTGAGATTGTGTTAATAAAAACTTTAAATTCGTAGACACTACGGTAGTAATTCGTAGCCCGTAGCTCAAAGTGTAGCCACGTCGTAGCAGGCGTTGAGATCTAATTAGTTAGCGCTAAGGTGTTCTAGCAAGGAAAAGCGTTTCATATGTTGCACTTGTTACGTTAAGAAGTTTTATAGTTTCGACTAACTTCAAAAAGGTAAAGATACTTACCGAACAAGTCATGAGCGGTCCGCTGGAAGTGCGTGTGTGCGAAGTGGTGGAGGTGCAGCGGCGCGAGCTGCGGCGGCGGCGGCGGGCGCGGCGCCAGGATGCTGTCGATGGAGAACAGCGGCGGCGCGTGGCGCGGCGGCACCGCCAGCCCGCCGCCCAGCAGCAGCGCCGTGCTCAGCAGCGCCGGCGCCTCGCCCCACCCCCCCTGCCCCATTCTGCTCTGCTGGCCGCGCTCCACAGCTAACACTCAACACTGACACACATTTTACACACAATTTTCTGAGTCCGTCCGTGATTACCGGATAAAAGGCCGAGTGATGCGATTGCGAGTAAATCGTTTTAGCGAGTGGAGGCGCGAGCGTGGGGTGCGGCGACGCGAGGCGTGGCCCGGCTCGCCCCGCCTCCTCCCCGCTTAATGGATGTGACAATACGACGCTCCCAAACACGGTAACACTTCATAAATAATACTATCTACTAATCTGAACCCCTCCTCTCGTATAGCTATATAGATGCTTCTGCCAGCACGTACTAATGATCTTTAAAATTATATTACCTTTTGAGTTATTAAACCTTTGTTTTTAAGAAAGAGATCGTGTTTTCGACTAGTGTTATTTTTATTTTCTAAAAATAATTAAAAAATTATAACAGACAGTAATAATTTCTATTAAAATATATATTTTTTAAATGTTTATTTTTATTCTAGTAAACAATATCTCTTCCGAGATGAACCACACTGCCCGATCCCCGTCGACGGCTACACGCGATTTCCGACGTACACGTGTCACAATAGGACTCACATTCAACACTCCTATGTATTGCTCCATTCCTGCACGATATCATAAAGATTTTGTGACAATTGTGTAAGACGCGAGGATTACCGACGTCAAATCTAACAGAGAACAAATTGGGTGACGACTTACCTACGTCTTGTATCTTGAAAATAGCATCGCCCGCGGTGATTTGCTAAAGTCTTCGTCTTTTTGCAGCTTATTCCAAGCCCCAACAATATTTAATTCCGCCTTAACAATCGGACTCCACATGAGGATAACTAATAAAAAATGGATTTCGTATAAAGACATCTGTAAAGAAAATATAAATAAAAGCCTTCTTTTGATGTCGCCTTTATACGTATATTTTCAAACGCCCGGTGTAAAGGATGATTGCATGTACCTTTTTGTTGATCTATTAGAAACAGATAAGTGGTATATTGTAAGGAAAAAGCGAAAAGGTTTTACTTAAATGACGAAACCTATAACGATCTTATCTACGTCTTTATTTCGTTAGTCTTAAATCGTGCTTAAATAAACTGTGAGAAATAAAATGTATGAAATAATTATAAAGTTACTATGTAAATACTAGGCAAAATCACAATTCATCTGAATATGGCTGACTGTTCGTGGTATCAGTGCCAACACTTAGCTACAGATCAGGGTATAGGTGTAGAGACAGCAGGCTTGCGGCGGCGGCGCGGCAGGCGCGGGTCGCTCTCTGTAAATATTGACATGCGGAACCCGACCGCGCGCTGTTTGCCTGTAATTGACGTAATTAGTCGTGTCGGCCAGCTGCCTCCGAACCGCCACCAATGTTTGACTAGTACACTCGATACTTTTGAGCGCCGGAAACATCTTTACGGTGTCCTGTTCTGGCAAATATTAGTGGCACTCGTCGATGCATGACATTACGACCGCATCACTGAGAGTTATTGTTTCAAACCAAGTCCAAAATATATATTTTATAGATCGTAGATACATTGCTAGACCATCATCCGTCCTATATTTTCTAAATTAAAAAATATATATACATAATACCTAATATATAATATGCAGGAACTTAATTTCATTGAAGTCTGGTATTTAAGGTGTTCTCTATTAGGTACAACAATTTATTTATATAAGAAGCTAAAATTTACTTTTTAAGATGGGCTGAATAGAGCACCCATGTCTATTATTATTAATGTGACTAGAGAAAGTTTTACAGAAATAAGAAACAGAATTAAAATGTGTAACAAACTCATGTGTAAAAAATTCAAATGACGAAAAATTATAATCTCTGCATCAAAGCCAAAGCCGTATCGATGTCGGATAAACATATTTTTTCATTGTTGACAATAATGTCAATGCATTACTAATGCAAAAACTTCAAATCTTCGGGTGTGTCACCGATTTGTTTCGTTCAGAGAATGTAAGCAGCTGCGATTCCCTTGCCTACGTACAACTAATGGGAAATTAACCCGGTATAATACGGCGATTATCCGCGTATGACTTAATATACGACGGAGACACAAAGGGCATAAGCATTAAAATAGCTAACAAAGGTTGGATTATCCCTGCTAACCTCCAACAATATGTGATATAACCAGCCCGCCCAACCTCACACGCACAATATCGGGAACTGTATCAACAATTCACTACAACCAAAACTAATTCTTACACATACAATATTTAAAGTACAAAGTTCCTTGCTTCGGTCGTGACACACTAACTTCAATTAAATCTGATGCCATAAAGTACCGTCTACCTACACTACATTATATTGCATTCAGTAACCGACACATAAACAAATACAATTCCATTTTATATATTAAATTATTAAAAAGTCTGATAGGTATTTCTGTCAATAGAAAATTAAAGAGCATGTGCCCTTTCTACCTTGGAAAGAAAGATAGAGTCGGCGGTTTTCAGAATTTTACAACTATACTTCGACCGCTGATTTTTTCCCGGAAAATTGTTTGTTATATTAATGACCAAGAATAAAAATATTTTTTTTTGTATATAACATGCATTTGCAGGATGAAAGAACACAAACGAAGAAAACTTGATTCAGAGTCAGGTAAGAAGTCAGACAGTTTAAGGCATTCCTAAAATGCTCTGTTAAGATTTATCAAAATTAATTTTAGGATACTACTTAGCTCAAATAGTCTGTGTCTGTTTCGGCAACAAAAAATACCTACTCTTCCATTTATAGTCATAGGTATATAGTTCATATATAACATTATTATAAGGATTACAATATAATTCCTGAACTATTTGAACTAAGTCCTAATGTTACCACAGTGCCAGGTCGAGTTACAGCCAACCAAGTGGCGCATCAACTTATTTTAAATGGTAAAACCAAACGCCAACATACCGATATACCTAAAATTAGTAGCTGCCCAGATACTGGCAAAACTGTTTCCCATCCCTTCACGCTCGCAGAAATTGTATCAGGAATTAAGTCCCTTAAATGTGGCAAAGCTTCCGGGGTTGATAACATTTCTGCTGAGCAAATAAAAAATCTGGGACCGGCAGCGACTGCCTGGCTACTGGAGCTCTTCAATAGGTGTTTGTCATCCGATCGTATTCCTAGCCTCTGGCTAAAGGCAAAAGTTATCGCTTTACTTAAACCTGGGAAACCCAGTGACGACCCTAAGAGCTACCGGCCCATATCTCTTCTGAGTCATACGTATAAACTGCTTGAGAGAATGTTGCTAAACCGCCTGGTCAGCATTGTCGACCCTAAGCTCATTCCAGATCAAGCTGGATTCCGACCAGGAAAGTCTTGCTGTAATCAGACTCTCAGCCTCACACAACACCTGGAGGACGGGTTTGAGCTGGGCCACGTAACAGGTGTTGTTTTTGTAGACCTGTCAGCTGCGTATGACACAGTAAATATAAAAAGATTGTTATGGAAGGTGACCGAAATGACAGGAGATCATAGTTTTACTAAGCTATTAGGCAAATTTCTCCATAACCGTTGCTTTCAAGTCCACCTTTCATCTGGGAAAAGCCGCTGGAGATCGCAAAAAAATGGTCTTCCTCAAGGTAGTGTTTTGGCTCCTATCCTTTTCAACATTTACACCAATGATCAGCCTTGTATGCCAAACACCAAACGTTTTATTTACGCTGACGACTTGGCCTTAACATCTCAAGCGCCTTCCTTTGAGGCAGTAGAAAAGAATTTGTGCGAAGCACTTGAAGCCTTTAGCTGCTACTACGAGCAAAACTCTTTAAGGCCAAACCCCTCTAAAACTGTATCCTGTGCTTACCACCTACGGAACAGAGAATCCCGACGGGCACTTAACATCGTATGGCGTGGCGTGCCAATTGCCCACTGTTCAACTCCTAAGTATCTCGGTATAACTTTGGACCGATCGTTGTCTTATAAACAACACTGCCTTAACACCAAGCAGAAAGTTGGCACCCGCAACAATCTACTACGTCGACTCACTTCCTCAAAGTGGGGAGCTTCACCACAGGTCTTGCGCACAACTGGGCTGGCTCTCTGCTTTTCGGCTGGCGAATACGCTGCCCCAGTCTGGAACCGCTCAGCACATACTCAGTTGGTAGATACAGCTCTAAATGACACATGCCGTATAATAACAGGCTGTCTTAAACCTACGCCAGTAGCTCAGCTGTATCCCCTAGCTGGTATTGCACCACCAGAGGTCCGCAGAGAGGTGGCTAGCTCTCTTGAAAGGACCAAAAAGGAGAGTGACCCAAGACACCCACTGTCAGATCACAGGCCAGTAGCTCAGAGGTTAAAGAGTAGGCACAGTTTCATTAAAGAAGTGCTACCTCTAACTGATGAAGCTGATCACACCAGGGTCAATCTATGGAAGGGGAGATACCTCACCGATATCCCACCTATCCCGCTAGCTGAACGTTTGCCCCCAGGGCATGACCAAACTTGGCCAATATGGAAGTCTCTTAACAGACTTCGGACTCAGGTCGGCCGGAGCAAGGACAACATGCTGAAATGGGGCTTTGGCACCGAGACTGCTTGCGTGTGTGGTACCTCTCCTCAAACAATGGCACATCTATTGTCTTGCCCCGCGTGTCCCTCCACCTGCACACGCGAGGACCTGTATAGCGCCACGGATAATGCCTTATCCGTGGCGAAATACTGGTCCTCACAAATATAAAACGCCAAAGTCGACACGATAAGAAGAAGAAGACCACAATGTAACAGTCAAGTAGGAAGGTAGGTTGTGTAATGGCATTAGTTATTTTAACAAGATCGGTATAGGCAGTAGGACGGTTAGCTTCTTAGCCGCTAATGCAGGTAAATATGACGCCCGACTGCTAAGCGCATTACTGATATGTTTCACTAGAACTAGAACGCAGGTATTAAGTTACTAAATCAAAGTATGAATGTGAAAGTAAATCCTTTTACAAAAATCGCATATCAATAAAAAGCGGGGTAAGAGGTCAAATTTTCACACGCAAATGTGTAAAAAAAAATTGGTAAGTAACATGTGGTAACAAGCTATTCGGCTGAAATCCCCTGAGTAACTTCACTAAGTACCTAGTATAAAACAAAGACGCTTTCCGCCGTCAGTGTGTCTGTATGCTTAGATCTTTAAAATACGCAAAAGATTTTGATGTTGTTTATTTAAATAGAGTGATTGAAGTTGAGGAGTGATAGAGATATGGACCTTCCCATATGTAGATATAATAACATAGTATAGGGAAAGTGGTTTTACTCCGAATTAACGCAAGCCACGGGCAAAAGCAAGTTACCTATAAATTTTATTTATGTAGGTGATAAGTTATAATAAACACCTCTACATTATGAGCGAAAGCATTTTTTTGCCGTCGCCGCCGCACGATTAGCCTTGAAAACTAAAGTGTTGTAAGAGAGCCTTTAGAAAAGATCCATTGGACCGCAACGGTCGTGAACTTATTTTGGACTATACTTTAAACATCACTCTGTTACGTATGAATGAGGATAAACTCCTCTGCTTCATTATCATAGATATCTACTATTGAATTTAAAGTATGCAAATGAACATTTTACGAATTTCATTCAAACATTTAGGGCACGAATGCATATAAATACAGTTACCTACGTCTTTGTGGCAACACGATACGACAAAATAATTGAAAAACCTGATTATTAATTTGAACAAACTTTTCTAGTTCAGTGTGTTGCTTGCTGTCTTTTAAGGTATTAAATAAATATTTTTTGGAAACATTCCTTTAATCTATGTTCTAAAATGGAAAATAGATTTAAGGAATGTTAACAAAAAATATCTAATTCGATTAGGTAAACAATCTGTTTATGTTTATCAATGGAGGAAGTTTCAATTCTATGAATTAGTTTTAAGAATTTTATTTATTTCTGTAGAGTCCTATACAAATAAGTTATCTGTTTACTAAACCGACGATGAACTCATAAGCGTGCATAATCAGAGTGAATGCTCTATAGAAAGTACAATAGGTATGAGCGGACAAGATCAGGCCCAACCGAGGGCTGGGGATTAACTGTGCCAACTCATTCGGAAGATTGTTTAACGCTAACCAAATAGCGGCTTCGCTTACTTGAAACGATCCAATAAACACATAATTTCCGATCAATTCAACTAGGTATATCAATTCCGATAGACTTTTTCAAAAAAGTAAGTTCTTTGAAGTTAAACGATTTTTTTGGCAATTAGGTACCTACCCAGCTAAAGTATCTCAGAATAGACCAACAAATAATAATTATCACGATATATTTTTTCAGTTCGTCCATGAACTAGTGCGCGGCTTGCGGAATATTTTCTCTTCGCTCTTCGGACAAGCACCTGCTAATATAAATAGACAATCCAATTATCAGTCTTTAGTTACGTATCGACTTCCTTCCGATTGTGAAGTCAAGCAGAAATCATGAGGGTGGCAGTGGTGCTAGGAGTTGTATTATGTTTAGCAGCCTGCATGTGCACGGCGTTCGCTGATGATGGAGACCTTGCAGTAGCCGAGAGCAAAGGTCACCACCATGAGCACGGCGGTGGTCATGAGCACCACGGACACCATCATCACGAACACGGCGGTGGCGGCCACAAGGGGCACAAGGGACACCATCACCATCACAAGGGCGATGAGGGGCACCACGGCAAACACCATCATGAAGGACATCACCACGAACACGGCGGCGGACACAAGAAGCACTGGGATGAACATGACCACCACGGTGAACACCACGAGCACGGACACCACCACAAAGGCGGCAAGCATGGCCACCATGAGCACCATGACAAAGGAGAACACACCGACGGCTACCACAAGAAATACCATAAGGACCACCTCCACAAGGATCACCACTTCCATGACGGCCATCATAACGAAGGCAAGCACCACAAGCACCACCATCACCACGGACACCATGAGAAGCATGGAGGCGGACACAAAAAAGGAGGACACCACGAGTCAGGTCACCACGAGGGGCACCACGGGCACCATGGCCACCACGACAAGCACCACTACGACGAGGACCACCACGGACACAAAGGTCACCACGGACACGATGAACACCACCATCATCACCACGACCACGGCAAGAAGGGCGGTCATGATGATCACAAGCACTGGGGCTTCCACCATGGCAAACATTGAGTTTTCATTACAAAGTTATTTCTGCCATCGATTGTTAAAAAATAATGTTGTTTTTGTTATTGTTTTTAATTTTGTACGAATAAAATAATCTTTTTATCCATTGAAAGTCTAAAATTCCATACCTACTAATAAAGCACATATTAGCTATTATAAAATCTGCTAAACAAGCAACTAACACAAGAGTCGCGCGCAAAGTTGAATAGTATAAATCCTAATTAATAGCTACTAACGTTTAGAAGTTTATTAAATCTTCTTAATTATAAATCTTCTATTCCATACACATAAAAGAAAGTCCCCATTTACTCAGTTTTAGTAGAACAACTCTATAAAACTAAATCAAAAAACGGAAAGCTATTAATCTTTATAGCTTTTGCTCGTGTAGGTAGGTACCTATACCAACAATGTCAAATATACCTAAAATCTGCGCACAGCTTTGCATTGGTACGCCATAGCCGCATGTAGATACTATTATATCGCGCTTACGTTTTTTATTTAGATACGGATATGAAAATCGTTTATTTACTTTGGATTATAATAATTATACCTATTGGTTGCACTATTTCAAACAATACGGATACCCATAGGATTTCCATTCTTTCGTTTATAACGTAAAGCGCAATCTGTGCTTTACTATTCACATATTTCTTAAACAAATTAGATATTTTGGATTATTTTGATTGGATTGATTCTATCAGTTAACTCATCAAATAATGCCTATTAAGAAACCTTCACCGGTAAAGCGTAACAGTGGGCAGGTATATAAAGCACAATTGCCTAGTTTCTAAGCTAACACTTTCTAACGAAAATCACTTGCTTCTTGAATTATGTAAATCGTTTACGGCTAAACACTTAGACTATGCGTAGCATATTTCACTACCTATGCTATTCTATGTCTGTAAGGGGATATACATTTATTTTGTTTTGTAAACTAAGTACTAACGAACTAAAAATTCTCCGTACTTCGGAAGGTAAATTACCTTTTATTAGTTGAATACTGTTAATTTTCTAGGAAAATATTAATGATAATGCAAATAACAGCATACCTATTCATAAGTGTTTCTGTATTCTTTCATTTGATCAAAATTGTCCTGAATTTGTTGGGTGCCTTTAGGTTCTTTTTTTTACAGCGAATGTCTCATGAGTAAATAACAAATATATTCCAAAATTCGAACACTTTGGCATTTATTAGAACCTACTATTTATATCTTTATTAATATTATGAGTTATGAACCAAAGTCGCCATCCATGTACGTACTTACTTATGCTTGTATGTATGATCCACTAATGGCCGCTCTCAATATTCCTGCTATATAGTTATAACCTCGGTTTGGGAAACGGCTTGTTTAGTTTTTGTGGTTAGATTTAACTATTACTGTCATTTTGATATTATAGCTATCTATCATAGCTTATTGAGACGCAAAAACACATATACCTAAAGGTTACTACAGTAACAGATTTAACAAGGTGTCAATGGTTTGTAGATTATTGAGATTGTTGAGCCGTTATTCACGCAACGAAACAGTCTATTATAAATTAAGATATTTCTTGAGAATATATATCAAATAATATAATTGTATGTTTCAAATAATCAAAAGTCAATGTTTTAAATTAAAGCGAATTCCAGCGGATCACTCCATTTTCTTAGAAGAAAAATGCTTTCAATGGATCTTTCTTCATACGTTCCCTCTTACTCTGGTGCAGGGAATAGAACAAGTTTGATGCTCTGCAGAATGTGATAACCTCTGTTCAATCGTTTTTTTTTTAAATTATAATGTCATATTAGCAATATTAAAACTGGGCACCCTTTAATTATTTAATTTTTTACTCTTGAATTATTTAAAATTCTCTTATCAATATTGAAGATAGTTATTGATAGGTTATTATTGGTAAGCAAGTTTTTAAACGAACTTTAGCATTCTAACAATAGTTACTTGCCTTCAGTGTTTGTTGGCCCTATTTTACTATATCTACCTATTGCTAGTCACCTACCACCCAAGTGCAGTACTAAGTAAAAAAATAGTTTGCAGATAAACATGTAGGCAAAAACACACAGATAGCGATTTTGTTTTATTCCAATAACAGAGTACCTACTAATGGTTTACTTAATTCTGAAGGTTAGCAAAATAAGGCGGAGCGGTACTGCGGCGGCTGAGACATGAAAGCGTTGTTTATCAAACAAATGACAAACATAAGACTGTAATATCAAAGACCGCAGAATAAAAAAGTATGCCCTTTTTGTGCATAAAAGAAACAACCAAATGATCTATTGGATTTCGAAACTAAATCAAAGGCCGATAATTAGGCGTAGCGAGAACTAGCTACCAAGGCGTCCTTGTCAATGGTTTCACTGTGCAACGTGTAATGGTGATATAAATGGCGTATCGGTCTAAGACAGTATCAGTCCAGTCCCAGTCCTCACAAGACGAGCAAGGAGGGACGCAAATATGAGGACAGCAATAGTCCTTGCAGTGCTAGGATGTGTGGCAGCCGTTTGTACGGGTCGCGAGATCGGCGGCAAAGAAACCGACTTGGTGGCGGCTGCGAGCCACCACAAGGGTCACCATCACGAGCATGGTGGCGGGCACGAGCACCATGCTCATCACCACCATGACCACGGAGAAAAGGGACACAAAGGGCACAAAGGACACCATCATCATCATAAAGGTGAACACGGTGATCACCATAAACACCACCACGAGGGGCACCATCACGAACACGGCGGTGGACACAAAAAGCACTGGGATGAGCACGACCACCACGGCAAACATCATGAACATGGACATCACCACAAAGGCGGAAAACACCACCACAAGAAACATCACGACAAAGGAGAGGAAACTGAAGGTTACCATAAGAAATATCACAAGGACGAGTATCACAAAGACCACCACTTTTATGACGACCATCATAAGGAAGGCAAGCACCACAAACACGGGGATCACCACGGACACCACGAGAAGAAAGGTGGCGGTCACAAGAAAGGTGGTCATCACGAGTCCGGCCACCACGAGCATCATCATGGAAAGAAGGGTCATCATGATAAGCATCACTACGATGAAGACCACAAGGGCCACAAGGGTCACCACGGACACGAGGAACACCACCACCATCACCACGACCACGGCAAGAAGGGCGGACATGAGGACCACAAGCACTGGGGTTTCCATCACGGCAAGCACTGATCTCAAACACTGCTCCGTTTATCTCCAACAGCTGCTACAAATTACTATTCTAGTAGCTGGAAAATTTATTTTCAACAAAGAACTGATTTGACTGAGATTTTCTGGAGATTGAAATTCAGTACCGTAATCAGTATATTTTTAGTAAAATATTAGTTAAGTGGCTTTGCTTAGTTTGTTTTGTTATGAGTTTGTAAATAAATATATTTTGAAGTTATTTATTTAATATTCATTAAACAACCGAAACTTTAAAATAACAATAAGTCAGGTCCTAAATTATTTGAGAGTCATCACCGCGGAACTAATCAAGTTGACCGGAGAACGATGTCGTCACCGGGCGGTCGCTGTCGTAGTCACTCGTCCAGAAATCTGCAGCAACATTTATTACCAAATAATTTATGAAAGCCGTGTTATCTATAAATTCACAGCGAAACAACATTGTTACCACAGTTGCCACAGAACTGCACCAACAAAAACCACAGCATTCGATCTACAGACAAGTAAGTACCGACTTAAATATTTTTTATTTTTATTACAGTTATAGATATAAGTATTAAATAAATAAATCTTTAGACTATAAAAGCGTGAACCTGATTAAAAGCACAAGTTTTTGCCAAGGGGAGAATTTAGTAACATTCCACTCGGACACATAATAATTTAAAAAAATCCGTTAATGTAATATGTTCTAACCGGCCCTTTCTCCTTTACAATTTGTTATTGGATTTAATATTTCAAAGCAAGCATTTATACCGAATAAGTGCAAAGGTAAAGGTTTCTCTTGTATTGTTACAGGGTATGAAGCTTCTGTTAGTATTCGGGCTGGTAATAGCCTGCATACCGTTAACATTAGGTCGTAATTTAGCAAATTTTAAAAAAGATGAGGCCCAAGTAAAGGGTGATTTAGAAGCAGCTGGCACCGAGCACAAGAAAGTTAACCACCACCACGAAGAAGGCGGCGGCCACGAACACCATGCGCATCATCACAAAGATCATGAGGATAAAGGAGACAAGGGATACAAGTCCCACCATCACCATGACAAGGGCGATCACGGACACCATGAGAAACACCATCACGAAGGACACCACGATGAGCACGGCGGACACAAAAAGAAACACCACGACGAACACGATCACCACGGCGAACACCATGAGGCCGCACACGGACATAAAGGTGGGAAATTCGGACACAAGAAGGGGCACAAAAAAGGTTCAAAAACCACAGGATTCCATCATAAATCACACAAAGACGAATATCATAAAGAACACAAATTCTACGACGACTTCCATAAGGGTGGACACCATCACAAACACGGAGACTTCCATGGACATCATGGCAAGAAAGAAGGACATCACAAAAAAGGTGGCCATCACGAGAAAGGACATCATGAAAAGCATCATGGCAAGAAAGGTGAGCATGATAAAGGTCACTATGATGAAGATCACAAGGGTCACAAAGGACATCATGGGCATGAAGAACATCATGCGCATCACCATGAACATGGCAAAAAAGGAGGGCATGCAGGAGGCAAAGAACATGGATATAGTCATGGGAAAAAAGGATAAACAAAACAAAATATACACAGCCAATGGCCTTATTTTACTAATAAATTGTTATTTTGTTCTAATCAGTCATTGTTGATAAATTTTAATTTGTAATTTTATATTTATTTGTTAGAATAAAATTGCTGTTTAAAAATGTTTCTTTGATTGATTAAAAAAACCACAGAACTAAAATACAAAAACACAATAATAACTTACAAAGGTACCTTTATTACAAATCATAGGTACATTATTATCAGTTTACAAAAGAGCCATTAGGGGAGCAAGATGCTCAAACTCTATTTTCTCTGTTATATTCTTGGTTTTAATATTCTCATCCTGGTTAGCAATAAAAATTAGGTTACCATCATCTCTCCAACCATACTTCTTCACCCAATGTTTGAGGGTCACATCTGTAAGGAATTATATCAGTGTATAAACAATCTTTTTTTATTATTTTATAACACAAAAAAACATTCAAATTTGTCACTATAAACCAACATAATATATGGTTTTGAACTTTCATATATTAGTTGTTAGTTGTTCATATGTTAACAACACATTACTTACCATCAATACCACCCAATAAGTTGGCTAGATTATCCTTATCAATGGTCTGGAAAGTGATTCCGACAACATGGCACACAAACTTGCGGATAGAGTCATGGAAGCCATTGATGCGGGTACAGAGCTCTGGCATTTGGTGCACTCTATTCCAGAATTGAGCAAAGTCACATTGCTCTAGAATATCAGCTAGGTATTTTATTTGAGATATAGTTTCATTCTCAACCTAGGAGACAAATAAAATAAAAATAATAAAAGTAGGCAAGAAATATATATATATATATATATATTTAATTATATACTTTGGTTCTATTAACTTACCACAGATTCAAGCAACAAACACTTGCATAGTGTGAAATCAGTATGAGGAAAGTTGGTAAGTGCCTTTAACAATATTTGACAAGTAATATCTGGGTTGAACTTCTCAGGGTTGAATTGGTAGAGCTTAAGCACAGCAAGGTTGGCTTCCAGATCGTACGTATTCTCACGTGACTGTAACTCTACGTATCTCTCTAGTGTCTGAAGATTGGCTGGATTGTATCTAAATTAAAACACAGAAAGAACTCTTTACAATATTATTAAAAGATTGTATTTGTAACGCAACATAACCTCAATTCTTACCTTTCTATAGTTTTTAGTATAGTAGCCACAGTTTGTTTCATAGTTTCCGCCATGTTTCTCTATCTCAAATATTTGTTATGGTAAAAGTTTACTTCTGATTTCTAATTTTAACAGAGATTTATTATAAAGTCGGAAATCACATTTGTTTGATGCCGTGTCTGAATGTCACTGTCAGTCAGTCAGTCCCCATTTGTTTGATGCCGTGTCTGAATGTCACTGTCAGTCAGCCAGTCCATCATCAGTCACTCGATCAATCAATCCCAAGAGAAAGAAACTACGTAAAATCAATCAACTAACTAAAGAGAGACGAAAAGAAAATTCATGTGTAATACGATATTTTGTAAACGCCAGATAATCGAATAGTATATTTCAATACAAGTGTGGAACGGCTGTCATTACAACGAGTCCCGACAAATGTCAGGTTGACAGGCGGGACGAGTTGCAATGACGGTTCCGCACGTGTACTGAACGACTATTTTTAATACAGTTGCGAAAAAATAAAGCAATTTAATAAAATATAAAATTAGGATCGTAAATGTCGAAATAACTCATTTTGAAAATAGCGCCATTTTTTCTTCACCCATTTGGTAGGCAAAGGTTACTATGCCCATACAGTCAAGTCCTCAGTAGATTTTTTTTATTGATATGAAATGAAAATGAAATTTAATGAGATAAAATTAAATGAAACCAACCACTACTTCAATCAAATCATTAAATCTGATATCGAAACAAACTAGTAGCTTTTTTTAGAAATTTACCTACGCTACGTAAGTATTAACTTGAATCATAAAAACATCTTTGTTTTTTTTTTTAGAAATACTTCGTGGTTGGTTAATTTTTCTTTTTTAATAGACATTATTTTGACATTTGGGAAAGAGAACACACGAGTTCGGGAAAGGTAAAAAAAAAAGCACGCGTGTGTAATAGCCCTCATCCCGAACGCTATACGTCCCTGCAATACGCCACTTTTTGAGCAACCTGTATTAAAAAGATTTAAACATCGACATTTTTTTTTAGAAAATGTAAAATCAAAACCCTAGCACCTGCTGCTTTCAAATCTTTGTAACTTAGATGTATTCAGAAACTTTAGATTGATGCAATTTTTGTGACTATGGAAGAAAAGGGTACCTACTTAATCCATAAAAACTAAGTTGATTCAATAATACTTTCACCATCAGAAAGTCACACTAGTGAAACAACAGCATGACTAGTTTAATTCGACTTTATAATATGGGCCTTGATCCGAAATTACCACTCTGTTCCGTGGAAATTACACCTATTCAAAAAAATTCTGCCTTATGTAAAGCATAGTCTCTTCATACCGCAAGCCAAAAAACAATCATGGTGTACAATTATTATTACTTATATAATCTATACACCACGATACTATTAACCTACTTAGATACCTATTAACATAGCAAAAACCGTATTCAAATATATCGAGTTTAATTTGAGTTCAATATTTTTTGCTTATAAGATTACCTAAGAAATAACTTAAAGAGTACCTAATTAATAATTCTAATCATGAAGGCTCGAAAATACCTTTAATAAAAAATTAACATTAGATCGGTAATGGTTTCAAGTCTGTAAAGTCATAAATGATGGTTAATGTGATAAAAAAAATTATTTTGATATTTTTAGGGCACTAAAATAAAAGCTTTTTTATCATTATTTTATTTGTGTTAAGAAGGAGCTGGAATGTAGTAGAAAAAAAAGGCACGAAAAGCAACATTTTCATAAACTACCTAGGTATATAAGTAAGTAGTATAAGTAAGGTAAAATATATTAGGTATTTTAAATTCAAAATATAATTAACTTTATTGTCAGTTCACGGGTTACAAATACAGCATATACCTAATTGTCGTTTTACTCAGTACATACATATCTACAAATCTTTATTTCCTAAATGCTAAAAATTATGATCTTATTTTACAATAAGAAAGTTAATCCCTATTACATATTGTATTTGTCTTATAGCGAAAATTATATTATTTTTTTAAACTTTTCTTTCTCCATTAATTCTCCTACTTACTCGATAGGTTATAGAGAATCTGTCTTAAAGAAGGTTCCCGCGGTACGCGAAACGCAACATTTGCCTGAAATAAGGTTAAGATAGTAGTTACATAAAACCTAATTTCGATGGCTAATCCACTTACGGGCGGTGCAGTTTCGCGCACCGTATGAACAGAGCATCACATGCAAACAAGGTAGGTAGGTATACATTTTTTTATGAGAGAAGGTAGCAAACGAGCAAGCGAGTCACGTGATGGTAAGTGATCACCGCCGCCCATTTACACCCACAATTGCATATGCATTGAGGATGCGTTGCTGGCCTTTGAGAATATTGGGCACCGGATATCGCACTCGACGACGGAAGGCAGGAATATCGTCCCTATTTCACGTCGGTTTTCTGTGCGACCGACGGTGGTATTTCACCGGTCAAATCAGCCCAGTAATCGCTGCAAACAGAGCCTACAGCTAGACTCTACCACTCTACATCAATATTTGAAAGCAATAACCTTATAAAAGTAAAATTTTTAACTTACTTTAACTTAAAAAATAATAATCTTAACTTACAAATACAGGGTGTAAAAAGACTGCTTCCGAAAACGAAACTGACGTTGGGCATTGCTGGAGAGGTACTCGTAACGTTAAAAAGCAACCTTACCTTCTTATGCCAAATTGCATTTAAACTATCGAATTTCCGCATTTTTAAATAGTGTTTTAGTTATATTTGCTATGTAAACCATTGCCCCTGAACCATTAGCTGATGTGTAAGCGATGACCTCAAGGGGCGAATATCACTCTTCAATCCTTAATAACTTTTTTATATTGAATTTTCTGGGTATACATTTAGAGAATTTAGTTACTATTTAGGCCCAAAAATACGTGGTTTCAGGCTTCGGAAGTGGTCTTTCGTTTTTTTTTTAATTAAATCTCTGTTTACAACCTTTATGTGGTTTGGGCGCAGTTAGGGGACAATTACCACTCAAACAGACACGAAATCACATACTTTTTACCTTTATCGTTACTTTGAAATAAAAATACATCGCATTCATTTATCTAAAGAAAATTCTAGCACTGCTAAGGCTATAATACAGCAGTTTAAATTCCTCTTCTAATATTTTGATTTTTTTCTCAGTTAGTGCCAAAGCTTGTTGCAAATGTGCAGAGCCTTTATTTTTTTGTTCCTGCAAACTATTATTTTCCTCTTCAAAGTGCTTGGTTACAGAGTCAAACCAATGCAAAGATTCAAAATCCGAATCCTGAAATAAAAAAATACTTTTACTTGTCTCTATTTAATCTACGTTCTTACTGTAAATATTTAATCTACGTTTTATATTAGGTACATACAAACAGCGGACTTTACTTTTACTATGTAGTGATAGAGATGTAGAAACAAATAGGCCGAGCTTCGTAAGGTTGCAATTTATAAGACTAATTTAAAAAAAGAACTCTTAAAAACAATCTAAAAACGTAACACAGTTTGAAAGATGCTAGCGGAAATACTCGTTTATACAAACAGATAAGCATGGCTCCTTTGTTTATTTTGGTTACAGAACCGAATCCGAAGAATGCTCGGAGACTCAAACACTTTTAAAGCTCTATATAAGTGCAGAACATCCAGGAATGTATGTATTTATATGAATTAAAAAATATATATTTATGAATGAGTATACAGGTTCCCTTGAAAATGAATATGATTTACTACACCTATAAAAACTTATGATCGTTTCATAAAGTTACATAAAGTTCCAAAAGTTAAATACAAGAAAAAGAAGGAGAAAATGTATGTGTAGGTACCTGTTCTAACAATTTCAGTATGTATGCGACCCCCATAGCGAAACCATCATCTGTAAAAGCAGCGCCAGCCTTATTCTTTTTGGACATCTTGTCCTTTGACAATATCATGTGCTCCACAAAATTCAAAGTCAAAGGTGGAACAATAATAAAAAAGTTTTTTAAATGCACATTTTTAGGGTTACGAAATACTGGTGCGAATACTTCCACAAGAAGTTTGAAGTACTCAGTTCCTTGAATGAAGTTATTGATAAGATCCTTTACATTTTCATCCAGATTTTCTGCAGAGGTAACCGTTTTTTCACTGAGACTGATTTCTTCACAAAATGATTTGAAAGAATCGCACGAATCTAAGCTGGATAGGAAAACTGTTGCATCAGAACAGCAATGCCGTCCGCCGGAGCGAACCATTCGCACATACCCCATTGCATTGCCAATGTGTGACACAAGTTCCCTGAAGAGATCTAGATAGCTTTGACCATCATCAGCCAGGCCCAAAGACTTGATTCCTTTATTGAACTTATCTGCACTTTTATATGGATACATATTGTTCCCAGTCTCTCTGAAGCAGCGTAAATCCTTAATCAGCCTAGATTTTATTTGCTCATCATACATAAACTGAGAAAATGTAAAAAACTTTTTCTTTAAAAACTGGTACGTGAAGTTAACTGTTGTGTTCATTATTCCAGTACCATGCGTTCTTATTGAATTCGCAATATGTCTGATATTTATTGAATTGAGATGCTTGTTGTTGCTGCTTTTTTCGATAAAAATCTGATTATTAAGATTGTAAAGATATTTGGATACAAATGTATGAATGTTTCGCATGATTTCCAAGACATCTAAGCCTTGTTCTAGTGTTTGCGTAGGTAAATTATCCTGAACAGTCTTTAGATTAAACTTGAACTTCGCCATTTGCCTCATTTCACCGTAAGTCTTCCAGTCAGACAAAACTACAGTTGTTAAGTTATAAAACATTGTAGATAAATAATTTTCCACAGACGGTATTAAAGACATATAAAGGCACTGCAACCGTAAGTTATTCATCACCAACAACAATCTTTTGGTCATATTTGTGCTGAAGGGGTTAACCAGGTCCAACTGTAGGTGGGAATGAATATGAAGACGTAAATTTACTTCAATATTCTGACTAGCACGTTCCAATATCCGACTTTCTATTAAAGATTTTGTTCTAAGTGTAAATTGCTGGTACATATCGTCTATAAATACTTTATCAGTTTCATAAAGAAGTGTCCCACAATCTTCCAGGACCATCATAAAGTACTTCAGTTTTACTGTATGCAACTCATTGCTAAAATCTTGTTCAAAGAAAATTGGTATTACATGTTGATGCCATAAAAGCCAGGAACAGTTACTTAAAGTGTTTATTGATTTTATGAAGCTGGATAATGTCTGCATTTTTTCAAGAAGATATCCTAATCTTTCATAGGTGCCTTCCAGATATGTTGTGTCAGGAATAAAACTGAGAGCCATGCTTGCTGCAATGTTACGTTCTTGTGTAGCGGCACCTTTCAGAGATCTCTCAGCTATAACTATACAGGTTAACTCATCAAGTCTCTTACTATAGTTTTTATCATTCATCAAAGTTTTCTTAAGTTCTGCAATTGAAGCCACAGCTTGAAAGATAAGATGTTGTACGATCATGTTAAGAGAACTGATAATTTGGTAGTAATTTCGCATTACTACATTTTGAATACTCTTAATTATTTCAGTTACTTCAAACAAAGACATCAACACACTTTTGGGTAGAGGAACACCTAAAGCTAAGTGTAGATTGATTAATGTAAGAACCGAATAGTTTATATATGATGCAATTTCAAGGCCTTCAGAAAGAATTCTAGCATGAGTACTCATTTCCGAAGCATTCAATTTATGATGGTTTGCAGAAAACATGTTTTCAGTTTCCACCACCCACTGAGTGCATAATGTTTGCAGGTTCATTAAATCACGTGAAAATAACGTTTTCTTTGCATTCATGTAGCTGTGCCTAGCTTTGAGGATTGTTTGACTTAACTTGCCATACGAAGAGCACATAGCAGCTGCATGTCTTTGAAGAAACTGCTCAGGGAACCAGATATTGGTACCCATTAAGTGAATGCTATGAGCCTGCAACATTTTTAAAACATTAAGTTAAGATAAGGTTTAAATCAGCAAAATGTACACACTATTAATTGATTACACTGATTCATAACTTACTTTGGTATTTAATTCTGTTAGAGATTTAAAAATCTTTTTGTCATTGTTACCAAACAAGTGTGAATTAAGGACAAACAGTGCATTTATTTTAATACATTTGTGCATGTTTCTGACATTAGGCTTATCAGTCACCAGTTTATCAAGGTTCGAGATAGCCTGTTTAAGGTAATGGTTGAATTCAACTGCAATGGTTGTACAATTCTTATCAATTAGATTTTTTCTTAACTTTGAAACATTTTGCAGTGTTGTTTGTACAATATCATCACACATTATATTAGTGGTTATAGTATCTAGTGCTCCAATTAATGCCTTAAGTTTATCTTCAGTCATGTCTAATGTTTGTGGTGAATTTTGGAATCCCTTAATACTTTTATAATACTGGTTCCATTTTGTATTCATTGAAGTATTTGCAATGAGTAATTCCAACAACACTATTACTGTAAATATTTCTCCAATATTACTGATTACATAATGAAGCTGAATACCATCTGTAAAGATAGGATATACAAAGATAATATTAACATTAAGTGCTATTGCTTTTATGTAGACACAACCAGCAATCATTTACTCTACTTACTGAGATTTATTACATTCTCTGTAAAGAGTGAAAACACTTGATTACAAATGTTTATCAGAGTGTCTTCGCATCTACTGGTAAATACGCTCAAGGCGCAAATTGCATCCATTTGAACCTCAATATTGCTGTGGTGATACTCTTCATAAATAGATAAAAATTTAAAATGCCTAAAACAAATTAATTTTAAAGAAGATAAATAATGTACCCAGTTAGATTATAAGTACCTAAGCAATGTATGTTATTTTACCTTTGAAAAGCTTCATTCTTTAAAGCCAAAATCTCTATGCAGAGTGATGAAAGTGCTGTTAATACTTTAGTCACCATGACATTGTCGGAAGAGAGCAATTCAGCTACAGCAAGTTGTTCATATGGGTTCATAACAGCTTCTACGGGCATAAAGGTCTTGTTTGCGTTTGTATCATAATTATTCAACGACGACAACTCCTGGTGGTGCTGTTTAAAAAAAACTCCAAACTCTTTAAGAAGAGCTGCCCCAACTTCTTTTTCTACATCACTTCTCATTTTGACCTGAACTGAAAATAACTTTTGTATAAATGAATAATTGAAATAAAGCAAATCGGGATTAAATAAAAAAATCACTTGGTAAGTTCGTTTAGTTTAGAAGTAAATCGTTTAGTAAGAGCAACAAAACTGTTACTAAATAAACATCAAAACAAATCAATCCACCAATGGCAATCTGTCAATCAATCAATCTTGGCTTATTTTGGCTTCTACCCAGTCGGGTAATGGCAATCTGTCAAATGATTGAATAACTATTGCAGTCCTACAGTGCGTTCCGTAAACCGCTTTCAGAACTGTGAACGCTCAAATCGCTTACAACCTTTCCGATTACTTTTAGCGCGATATTGACAGTTATTGCGTAAATTCAAGTTTTGACAGCGCTTACGCCGACCACACTCCAAAGTGTTGGTTCTCTGAGCGCAATGTTTATGAAGTCATCGTTCTCACCCATCGTCGACAATGGACGCGCTCTCGCTTCAACGGAACGGTGATGTGAGCGTTCAAATCACTTTTATCTATTTACGAAACGTAGGGATAGTTGCCAGTGATATAATCGAAAAAAGACCTATTTACTCTTTCTTTATTTACTCTTGCAATAAATAAAAAAGTCATAAAAAGATGATGATACATTATAGCAAGTTAAACAAATCAAAACAAATAAATACTTTGTTTATGACATATACAGGGTCTGTCGTAATGAATGGATAACCCGTTACCTACAGTTGATCCGGATGTGAGGCTACAAGAAAATGGTGTCTTCTTGCCAGGGTTGTCAACCATAAGAAAATGGCGTGGACTTTAAAACTTTTTTATAAATTTCGCTATTTTTTTCATTTATTCCGCTGCCATTTCTTCAAATTTTTATGTATTTGTTTAATTCTTTTAGTATTATACTGCTGAAGACGTGTATTATGTAATTTAAATACAATTTTAGGTGTTATTCACGTTGAACATTATCAAAATACTCATTTTAAGAAAAATATTTCAATTTTTTTTTCATTATGTAAACTTTTGATCATCTCCTGTGGAAAGAAAAAGTATGACGTTATAGCTGCCCATGATCTCAATAAATTGTCTAGTATGTGTAGATTCTAAAAAGGTATAACGATGTGTACTTTACAAGCAACATTAAGTTACAGGAGCGAGAACATTAATCAAGGTCGGAATTTTTATTTTTCATGTTATGTTATAAAGGGTTGTAAAACTTCGTCATAATGATTTTATCAAGATACTTTCACTATCAAGATACTTTGCACAAACACTATCGGGCCATTAATAGGATATTCAGAAGAAAACCCGGTTGTTTTTGGGAAAAAAATAACAATACTTCACGATAATAATGTAATGAAAATGTACAAATGAAAATTGTTGTGCTCTAATAGTTACATGCGACAAACATGTTGCGACAAGTTTATTCGAAATTGAAACGGATTTTAAAAATCGAACATGACCGCATTACCAAGAAAAGGGTACTTATCACATCAGTGTGATTTTGACCATCGCATGTCCTTTTGTTCACATTGGCCCCGATTCTGAAAACACTCTCTAAACTAAACTAAAACTATCGCTGTCACTTACACATCAATAAGACAGAGACAGGTAATCATTTTAGTCCTGTCAAACTAAAATGTACGTGCAATATGACACGGCGAAGGCAATTTTAGGCTAGTCCTCAGCGCATTTCGTTCAATTTCACAATGATGTGGACTAAATTTAGTGAGACCAATGTACCTGTCTTGTTCTAATACGAAGCATGAGAAAGTGACAGCGATATTTTAAATTTAGTTTTAGAGAGTGTTTTGAGAATCGGGGCCACTATTTTCGTCAATTTGTTCCCGCTTTCTAATATCGGAGTTTGATTTTCCTTGTGATTTGGACTTGATAACGTGGTGATACTGATGACTTTGCTCACATTTACGGACATTGTGTTATGCTATCGATTGAACTTGTTGTTTTGGAAAAGTTTTTGTGTAGTTTGTGTATCATGCCGCAACAGTACACGCCGGCCGAATACGCGAACATGCATTACATTTACGGTGTATGTAATGGCAGCACCAATAGAGCTGCTAGTGTTTATCGTGTAAGATATCCAAATGTGCGACATCCTGATTACCGTGTGTTCATTAGAGTGCACAATGCATTTATGGAAGGACGATTTCCTTCTAATATTTTCCACTTTTCTTTGTTATGCGGTCTTTGTTCGATTTTTAAAATCCGTTTCAATTTCGAATAAACTTGTCGCAACATGTTTGTCGCATGTAACTATTAGAGCACAACAATTTTCATTTGTACATTTTCATTACATTATTATCGTGGAGTAATGTTATTTTTTTCCCAAAAACAACCGGGTTTTCTTCTGAATATCCTATTAGTGGCCCGATAGTGTTTGTGCAAAGTATCTTGATAGAATAAAATCATTATGACGAAGTTTTACAACCATTTATAACATAACATGAAAAATAAAAATTCCGACCTTGATTAGTGTTCTCGCTCCTGTAACTTAATGTTGCTTGTAAAGTACACATCGTTATACCTTTTTAGAATCTACACATACTAGACAATTTATTGAGATCATGGGCAGCTATACCGTCATACTTTTTTTTTCCACAGGAGATGATCAAAAGTTGACATAAAGAAAAAAAATTGTAAATGTTTTTCTTAAAATGAGAATTTTGATAATGTTCAACGTAAATAACACCTAAAATTGTATTTAAATTTCATAATACACGTCTTCAGCAGTATAATACTAAAAGAATTATACAAATACATCAAAATTTGAAGAAACGGCAGCGGAATAAATGAAAAAAATAGCGAAATTTATAAAAAAGTTTAAAAGTCTACGCCATTTTCTTATGGTTGACAACCCTGGCAAGAAGACACCATTTTCTTATAGCCTCACATCCGGATCAACTGTAGGTAACGGGTTATCCATTCATTACGACAGACCCTGTATGATAGCTTTCAGGTAGCTTTTCTATGGTAGATCAAAATAAATAAAATAATCACTCTACTCAGGCTTGTAAAAATTTCATCATTCAAGTTTCCTATTTTTATAAGTGGCTAAGCTTTGGGCTTCGGGTATAAATCCAAGTCGCCAATTCTATCTGTTTGTATGTTTGTCCGCTATCTCCTCCTAAACCGCTTAAAGGATTTTAATGTGGTTCTCGCCATCTTAAACATATTTTTTTCATTTAAATTTGTAAGTAAATAACATTTATAAAGTTTTTTTAGTTAGCAAAAATACAAGTTTCGCGGGCAATTCGGCAAATTTACACCATTGCGAAGCGTGGGCGGGGCACTAGTTCATACAAATTAACGAAACAAATGTCAAATTAACGATATTAACGATCGACAAAAGTTCCATGCTCGCACCACAATCTAAAAATTTTTATAATGATTGATTTGGACACTTTTTTTCATTGACATTGACAGTCTGTCATTCTTCATTCCGTCATTTTGGTTGAGTTTTGCTATTATACTGGTCCGAAATTGCTGTCAGCGCGCTTTCTGCACTATTTGCGTGCACACGGTCGGTCCTTTAATCCGAACGTTTGCACACTCTGAGCGATCTGACGTCATTAGTGACGTCATCGTTCAGTGCTAACGATGCAAACAAAAGATAGGTAGTGCACTGTGTGCAGCAATGTCAGATGAATGTCAGGCAATGTCAAACTGACAACTGAATACTTTAATTTGTAAGATCTAAACTTTCGGACAAGTTTTGTTGAACTAATATTGTTTAATGTAAAGATATTTAGCAGATTCATCGGGAAAACCTCAACATGCAATAATTCTGACCCATATTAAACCACCTGTCATTTTGACAGAACGTTCAAGCATATGTTCGTACCAACAAGTGGACTAAATTGATTTCAGTGCTAACGTTTGTGAGTAATGATATCTTTTTATGTCCACGCATTTGCACGCTTACCAACGTTTTCACGTATTCGATTAAAGGACCACGACATATATTGAATTGATTGAGGCTTATCAAAACTTTACTGTTTTATTTCTTCCTTCAGAAGGAAACAAATTCAACCCGTATAAATTGATAGTTCCAGGAGTTCCAGGAGAAACCGCACCTGTATAACAAAATCTTTCAAGATGGATCACATGTTGACAAGCCCGTACAACATCCCTGGAATTGGGACGCCTCTCCATCAACCTGAAGAAGATCAACAAATCCTACCAAATGCTATGCAGCAACAGCAACAACAGCAGCAGCAAGCTCAACAACAATCCTTGGCGGCGCTGGGATCGTCCCCTCTCGTTGGCTTTGGTGCCTCCTTGATGGGAACTCCTCAACGTTCAATGCATACTTATGCCCCCACCATGAGCTTTGCTACACCACAACAGATGATGCAACCACAAACGCCGGTAAGATTTTTGGTTCCAGATAATAAAAATCTGTGATATATAACATGCTAGTGGCCTCCCGCGACTCCGTTCGCGTGGAAATCGGTTTCCCGTTGGAATGAGATGTTTTCCCGCGGTAAAAAGTATGTGTTATTCTGATGTATAACCTATATTACTGCAAAGTTTCATCCAAATCCATCCAGTAGTTTTAACGTGAAAGAACAAACATCCTTCCATACATCCATCCATACTCACAAACTTTCACATTTATAATATTAGGATTCCAAAATAATAATGTTCTCATATTTTTTTAGCAAAATATGATGTCCAGTGGCAACTTAGCCAGTCAGCAGATGCTCAGTCAAGCTAGCCCTGCACCAATGACTCCCATGACTCCTATGACTCCACATTCGGCAGACCCAGGAATACTGCCCCAGTTACAGTGAGTGGCTAATTATTTTTTGTTTCACTATAAATGCAAAGTACCAAATGGTTTCTGAAAAACTTAATTGTCTAACTTTTTGTTTTTTTTACAGAAATATTGTCTCGACAGTGAATCTAAATTGTAAGTTAGATTTAAAAAAGATTGCTCTTCATGCACGTAATGCTGAGTATAACCCAAAACGATTTGCTGCTGTTATTATGAGAATACGTGAGCCTCGAACTACAGCTCTTATATTTTCGTCCGGAAAAATGGTATGTACGGGGGCTAAAAGTGAAGAAGACTCAAGACTAGCTGCTAGGAAATATGCCAGAATCATTCAAAAACTAGGTTTTGTTGTAAGTATTAAATATTTACTGTTATTTTTTTCATTTTTACATTTATTAAAATTCCCATTCTACATTTTACAGGCAAAGTTTTTAGACTTCAAAATTCAAAATATGGTCGGAAGTTGTGATGTGAAGTTCCCTATTAGACTTGAAGGTCTTGTACTTACACATGGACAATTTAGCTCTTATGAACCGGAGCTATTTCCAGGACTTATATACAGAATGGTGAAACCAAGAATAGTGTTACTTATATTTGTGTCTGGAAAAGTTGTGTTGACTGGTGCTAAAGTGAGAGAAGAGATTTATGAAGCCTTTGACAACATTTACCCCATACTGAAAAGTTTTAAAAAACAATAACGTTTTAGTATAGTGATAGTCTGTGTAAGTTATTTGTAAGTCTAATTATTAAAGATTTGTTAAACTTTTATATGTTTCTCATCATTTCAATACATATGTGTCACAAACTACTTGTTACACAAAATAAGATCTTAAGCCATGAAACCAGGGAAGTAAGAGTTTTTAAGTGGTGGGAGTAAGTCAAGTTTGTAGGTTTGTGTCTAGGGATTGCAATTGCTGGATCCAGCGCTTATTTTGACGTGCTGGATCCTGCAGCACGGAGTCGCAAACGTATCAAACTCAAAAAAATTAATTTTATGGCTTCATTAGCCGGTTTTTTGAAGTAAAACTTCTATACGCAAGCTTGACTTGGGGAGTAAGCTGGTGAATGGATGACGAGAGCGTTACGAAAACGTTTGAGCGATTTCAAAATCGCGAGTCGGCGGGCGACATTGCCGTTCTACCGCACCAACAGGGAGCACGTGCCACGCTAGTGCGATAGAACGGCAACATCGCCACTTCTCTACACAGCCCCCCAAGACAAGTGGCAAGTGATAATTGCGATAGCAAGTGATTGCCGGTAACATAATATACTTATATAAAAGAAAGTGGTGTTAGTTACACTATTTATAACTCGAGAACGGATGAACCGATTAGGTTGAAAATTGATGGATGTAGCTTAGAACCAGGAGATGGACATAGGATTTTACCGCGGGAATTAGTCTCATTCCCACGGGAAAATAACTTTTTTCGCAGATGAAGTCGCTGGTGCCCACTAGTAATAAATAAACAATTAGTAGGTAAGTAATACCCATGATGTATTTATTTTGGTGCTATATTTTGCTGGATCCAGCTGGATTCAGGCTAATCTTGCAAAAATCCAGCTTGATTGAAAATGTTGCTGGATTGCCATCCCTATTTGTGTCATAAGGTAACGTTTGAAATCATCTCCCTTTTTTCTATCAGTCATCATATCGGCACTCACTCCTTTCCTAGGCACATTGTTCATCACAATCCATTCATCACTTCTTTGGTCTCTATCTACTTTTCCATCCATCCAGATTCATTCTTAACATTCTTTTTTACGTGTTTTATTAGCTGAGTGCATTCACTATAAATCTAAGGCCCAATTGCAGGGAACGCTTTAACCTCGGGTTAGCTAACTCAGATTTGGGTGGCGCCACCATCGATTGTAATAAGAAATACCTAGTTACAATCGATGGTGGCGCCATTTAAATCTGAGTTAGCTAACCCGGGGTTAAAACGTTTCCTGCAATTGGGACTTACTGTCATAATATAACTTTAAGGTGTAGTTTAAGACACTGGACAGATAATTTTGACAATTTTATAACAGACTGCTGCTGCAGATAATGGCCCCTATTCTGAAAACACCAAACCTTCTAAAAATATTGCATACGGAACCCTAAAACAAGACAAGAACATTGGATGCATATTATTTAGTCCAAATGTTAAAAAAAAAACAATGAAATCCGTTTTTTTATTATTATTAAATATAGGTAGCAAACAAGCATGCGGGTCACCTGATGGTAAATGATCACCGCCGCCCATGACTACCCGCAACACTGTGGGTGTTGGGGGTGTATTGCTGACCTTTGAGAAAATTGGGCACCGGATACCGCACTCACCGAACGAAAAGCAGGAACATCGTCCCTACTTCACGTCACGCTGCAGACAGACTACAGCTAGACTCTACCACTCTCATTAATATAATCATAATCCGTTTAGGACTGGACTCAAAACGCGACATG
Organism: Emmelina monodactyla; assembly: GCA_916618145.1. Classification (NCBI taxonomy): domain Eukaryota; kingdom Metazoa; phylum Arthropoda; class Insecta; order Lepidoptera; family Pterophoridae; genus Emmelina; species Emmelina monodactyla. The sequence continues at coordinate 5,832,014 of OU745300.1, forward strand.
GTTTACGCAACAATTTAGGATGAATTTACTCCCCCGTCTCCGTCTTGTTTTATTGTTGAGTAAGTCCTTCATCCATGGTGAAAGCATACCTACTGCATAGTTTACAGTGTTTCATTAACATCAATATTTATTGAATTACTTATAATAAAATACCATTCTCCTCAGTATTTTCCATCCTATTTCTTTTACTCTTCTTTAGCATTATAAAAGGTAATGCCACAGATGGTATAGTAATAAAGTATAGGTAATTGGATTGCAAGAAATAAAATATATCAGCCCTTATGTTATAACTTTTATTGTAGTCTTAAATAAGTTTACGTCTTATACCTAGTGCCATTCTATCAATCAAATATCTACAAATTATCTTCAGACAGAGTATATTTTATTTTAAAAAGTGATACATTTTTTATAATGTATGATTAAAAAGTATAGATTAAAACGTAAAGCCTACAAAATTCCTATCTGAATAAATGAGCATACAGTTAACACTTATGCAATAGTGTTTTAGTCGAAATTCACTACATAATCATCATACCTTATTGTCCGGCCACCGAGAGAATGCGTTCCTGACACATTGTGTTTGACATAACGAGGTAACTTTGACAGGCCGTCTACGAAAACAAACAAAAAAAAAGTCGTCTATTTTGACCCTACAAACAAATAATAAGCAATAAAATGATATTAAAACACACTGATTTTAAATTTTATAACTGATGGCTTACTGTAAGGGTAATAATTACTGATAAAATATGTATTTTTAAAAATGTAAACAACATCATATTTTCGTAGGGATGTGCTAAAAATATCAGTCAATTTTAAAGTTATCAATCAATTTCTAATAAAAAAGCAGAATAAGTAGCTTGGTTATAAAAACATGATATCGACGTAAATATGGATATGCTTGAAGCATAACTATTGCGGTTAGTGAAAGAAAATAAATCGGCAAATGTTCGATATGAAATAGATGAATTGGCTCAGCAGTACGGTCATCGGGTGCTGAGACTTATACCATATTATTGCCAATACAATGCTTTTGAGTTTCGTTTGTAAAAAGGCAGCAGTTGGATTTTCTTGCTAGTTCTTTTCGACCTTGGGCTTAGCTTCAAAATTAACGTTATACAAGTATCTATACTAATATTATAAAGCTGAAGAGTTTGTTTGTTTGTTTGTTTGAACGCACTAATCTCAGGAACTACTGGTTCGAATTTAAAAATTATTTTTGTGTTGGATAGACCATTTATCCAGGCAGGCTTTAGGCTATATAACATCACGCTGCAACTATTAGGAGCGAAGAAATAATGGAAAATGGGAAAAAAACGGGGAAAATTATTTATCCTTGAGGGCTTCCGTTGCGTGAGCAGGGAAAGCGGTTCTAGGAACCAAAAATATAAGTATGAAAGAATAAAGGGACCTTTTTACCGCGGGAAAACTTCGCATTCCCACGGGAAACCGACTTCTACGCGAACGGAGTCGCGAGCGGCCACTAGTCTTTAATCTAATTATTTACGTTCCTACAATAAAACAATACTGTTTCGATTTTGTTTTTTATTATTTTACCTAGATTTTAACTCGTAACAACATAAAACTATTTTTATATTATAAATAAAATATAAATAAGATAAGCAAGTTTTTTTTCTGTTGATTGAAAAATGATTTATCAATGATGTTTTTAAAGCTATCAATCACTCTATTTTAAAAATTAAAAGTTTTTCATTAATACTATAAAAGAAACTATTTAGATTTGACTTTAAATTTTGCATTATAAATGCTAATTTATTAATTTTTGAAGTTGTAAATACTGGAAAGAGGAACGCGGGCCTCCGAGCATTACGCGACTGGGACTCGAACCCAGGACCTTTGGATGACCGGTCCAATGCTCTTCCAACTGAGCTACCACGCCGCTACGTTGACCCATCGAAATTTCTTCCAGTATCTATGTGCTTTCGTCATATAGTTGACGTTATTCTATCAATGAGAGGAGTTTCCGCCAGGCGTCGAACCCAGGATCGTCAGTTGGAAGAGCATTGGACCGGTCATCCAAAGGTCCTGGGTTCGAGTCCCAGTCGCGTAATGCTCGGAGGCCCGCGTTCCTTTTTCCAGTATTTACAACTTCAAAAAAGAAACTATTTAGTATGAAAGAAGAATTTATGGAAAAATGTCAACCCTAATAGCGTGACATTGGGCGTCAGGACTTTTGGGTATTTCGGTTGTCGTTTCGTGCGCGTAGATCACATTATCTAGTGTTTATTTTTGCTTTTCTTATTACTCGGCTTTTCTCTACTGGACTGTTTCTGCTCTTTATACTTACCTTGGCGCTAACTTGGATTTCGATTTTGTTGTACCTATTTTTCTTTCCGTGCATAACAATGCCTAAACGTGGGCAAACAATAAAAAGTGAAACACGCGAATTAATCATAAAACTGCAAGAATATTTTGAGCGAGAAAGGCAAAATGGCGGACCCTTGGTGCCAGTCCAGCAAGTGCAAGAACGCGTCTCTCAGGCGCTTGGAATTAGCAAACGAACAATTACAAACATTAATAAAGAAAAGTTCGACACTACTGGTATGGCAGACAATATTTTACATACTCCAAAGAAGAAACGCAGAACCAAACCGGTCACAGATATTGACAGTTTTGACGCGGATGCAATCAGGAATCATATTTATGGTTATTATTCAAGAAATGAGTACCTTAACAGAATGAAGCTAATGACATCTTTGAGAGATGCTGGATTGTTTAACGGGGGTAAAACATCTTTAACGAAAATCTTAAAAGATATTGGGTTTTCGTATAAAAAAACTGATAGAAGAAAAATCTTGTTAGAACGCCATGAAATCATCCTGAAACGGATAAGTTTCTTAAGGAAAGTAAAAAATATAACTCACTGGGAAAATGTAGTTTTCATTGACGAGACATGGCTTAATGCAAATCATTCAGTTTCTTATTCTTGGACGGATGAAACACAAGCGTCAACGTCGAAAGTACCCATGGGTAAAGGTGCTCGACTTATAATATGTCACGCGGGCTCAGCTAAATATGGTTTTGTAGAAAACGGCTTATTGGCATTTGAGTCGAAAAGCACTACCGACTATCACGAAGAAATGAATGCCGCTACATTTAAAGAGTGGTTCCAAAGCATGCTGTTACCCGCCCTAGCAGAGCCTTCTGTAATAATAATGGATAATGCCCCTTATCATTCAGTGCAAATTGATAAGGCACCTACCCAAGCTAATAAAAAAGCAGAATTAGTAGCTTGGTTACAAAAACATGGTATTGACGTAAATATGGACATGCTTAAAGCAGAATTATTACGGTTAGTGAAAGAAAATAAATCGGCAAATGTTAGATATGAAATAGATGAATTAGCTCTGCAGTACGGTCATCGGGTGCTGAGACTTCCACCATATCATTGCCAATACAATGCTATTGAATTAATTTGGGCTCAAATTAAGGGTTATGCAGCCCGTCGCAATACGTCCCCACCTTTTAGCACAAAAAAGATGATGGCTCTATTAAAAGAAGCTTGCGAAAAAATCACGAAGGAAGACTGGGCGAAGGCGGTAGAAAAAACAAAAAATCTTATTACCAAAGACTTTGATCGAGATATTAGAATTGATTCGATCATTGATAATAACATAATTATAAATGTTGGAGAAGATGATGATAGCACCTCCTCAAGCGAATCGGAATCTGATTAAATTTATACCAGCGCGATATCTATTATTTTAAGTATTTATTACCTACTTTTAGTTTTAGTACTTATTGTATAGTAGACCTAAATATTTGTTTTGAAAAAAGGCAGCAGTTGGAGTTTCTTGCTATACAAGTAAAATAGATATAAGATAAACTAATTTTTTTACTAATGTTGATTGAAAAAATATTTGTCAATATTATTTTTTACCCCAACACTACTGGCATGTGTCACAAACGCAATCTCTCGGTGGCCAGATTATAGTGTATAATACATGTATTATTAGCATAGCCCATTATAAATGCTTCTAACTGTACCAGAATGTTCAGTGGAGTTCGGTGGTACAGGATACATTATGCGAGTTGATAGGGGTCCGGTTTTTGTCCAGGGGCGACAGATTTGAATCGTGATGTGTTCCCGAGGATGAGGAATGAGGGTTGTGGTGTGCATCCGAAGATGGCGATTGTGTAACGTAGTGTGTGTCTGCGCAGGGTGAGTGTATGTCTGCGGACGGTGAGTGTGTGTCTGGGGACGGCGAAAATGGATCGCGATATGTGTCCGGAAGCGGCGAGTGTGGATCGCGATATGTGTCCAGAGGCTGCGAGTGATGGTCATGATGTGTGTCCGTGGACGTTGAGGGTAGGTCGCGATATGTATCCGGAGGCGTCGAGGGTGGATCGCCACATGTGTAAGGAGACGTCGAGGGTTGGTCGCGATATGTGTCCGGAGGCGGCGAGTGCGGGTCGAGGTAAGTGTCTGTGGGCGGCGACCGCGGGTCGGGATGTGTGTCGGGGGAGTGCGGGTAGTGGTGGGTGTCTGTGTGCGGGTAGTGGTTGTAGTAGCGGACGGTGACGGCGGCGGGGGCGGGGGCGGGGGCGGGGGGGCGCGGCGCCGTGACGTCAGTCGGCCTCGTGCTCGTGCAGCTGCGCCAACAGCGCCGCGCGCCGCGACTCCAGCTCCGCGTCGCTCCACACCGCCGACGACGACCTGCAACCAAACAACCATACATACCGGACTCTAAGCTGCAGTTCATAGGAACATCCATTGAATACAACTAGCGGTGGAATCAGGCCAGTAACCAGGGATGACATTGTTGGGACAATGGAATACCTTATGATCTCAATGCCCGAACTTTAATCATGATCGATAGCAGCATATCCGTCCTATTCTGAAGATCCGAATAATGGATCAAAGAACGCTTCTACATTCCGTGCGAAGAATGGTGCGGGTGCCAAGTCATTAATTCGCAGATAAAACGTGTTAAGACCAACTTTTTTCTTTAAGGGAACAACTTATATAAAAATAATATAATAACTAATTATTATTTTCAAATGAGTCTTAGCTACTGTTTAGTAAAATAGTTTTCAACACCCTTGCTCAGAAAGTGAGCCTTATTACATCGTTTTTAGGGCCGTAAACCGACCTTTTGTGTAATAATATTACACACTAGTGCATAATATAACGATCCCTATAAAGTTAAGGTAGTGCCTTACTGCAAAATTATATGCTAGTAAACAGAGCAACAGAGATCGGGTTATACAGTTTTTTTTGTAACAACGAGGTTTTGCGCCACTGAAAATCTATTTACATATTTGGAATAAATCAATGTGTCCATATTAGAAAAAAAAAACATTAATTATTTTATTATCAAATTATTGATAATAACAGTTATTTGTTACAGAATCAAAAGATTCAGAACTTTATCTCAAAAAATAGATTTTCAAAAATAGGCTGTATGGCGGCTGATAGGCGTGTGCAAAAAAAATGTTGCCCGTAATTTCTCGAATTCATTATATTTTGTTTACATTGCATTTGTTGCTGTGTAACAAACTATTTATGCAAGATTTATTTGTTTTTCCTCGCAAGTGTGCTGTAAAAGTGCGTAATCTACTCGGATTTGTATCATAATCATCATCATTGGCCACGACATCTTGACAGATGATTGTTGCAGCGTCAATTCATTGGGAAGAGGTTTGTACGCCGTCGGAAGAGAGAGATGCGGCGCAACTTTTTCTATGGCTGTAGAGTCCAATTGCAGCTCGGCACTTCCTGCCACAAAAATCACAAATGAAGCGCGAGTCTGAACACGGTTCTTGTACTGCACGAAGTCTTTTCTGCTTCAGGCCATCGAGCCAGGCTTCGTCATGTTGAATACGCCATCACGCAGTAGGCCACGCCATTCCGTTCTTTCAAGGGCTTCCGTTTCCCAGTGTCCGGGTTAATACCAAAGGATAACATATCGCGCTTGCAAGAATCCTTAAAACGAAGCATAGGGCGTCCAACTGGTCTTTTGGCGTCTGCGATCTGGCCCAGCATCACTGCACGTGGAAGTCTATCTGGGTCCATACGTAAAACATGGCCCAGCCACCGTAACCTACGTTGTTTTAGGGTAGCAGTGATACTACAGGTGCGAGTAATGTCAAGAACTCTTTCGTTGGACATTCGGTCTTTCCAAGTTACTCCCAGTATTGCGCGTAGGCAACGCATGTGGAAAGCATTTAGGCGGCTTTCATGCTTCGAGTAGGTTGTCCACGTTTCGGATGCGTACAGGAGAATACTTAGGACGCATGTTTTGTAGACTAAGACCTTGGTAGAGTTTCAGCTTGTTGTTCCTCCAAACTCGAGCTTGAAGCTTTCCGAAGTTGGTCGCAGCTCTGCCTATTCTGGTGTCAATTTCTTTATTATTGCACAATTTGCTGGTGGTAGTAGAACCGAGGTAGCAAAAGTTGTCAACTACTTGAAGGGTGTCCTCACCCAGCATTATCTGGGGTGTGTAATTCGTTCCTTGAACTAGAACTACGGTTTTCTTATTGTTCACAGTCATCCCAAACAGCTTGCATGCGTTATTAAATTTGGTTATCAGTTCCTGAAGGCCAGTTTCTGTATTCGCGACCAGTGCAGCATCATCTGCAAACAGGAGCTCTCTGGCTAATAGATCAAACCTGTTTTTCTTAGATCTTAACAGGTTGATGTTAAAGAGGCGCCCATCTTTCCTTGTATGCAGGTGAACTCCGACGTCACAGTCTTTAAAGGCCACCAATAGAAGAACAGAAAAGAAGATGCCAAAAAGGGTCGGAGCTAGAACGCACCCCTGTCTTACTCCCCGATTAACATTAAACGGGCCTGATTCTTCACCGTCAAATACGACTGTACCACACATGTCATCGTGGAAGGATTTAATGATGGCTAAGAGAGTAGGTGGGCAGCCAATGTGTTCAAGTACTCGGTAGAGTCCCTCGCGACTGACCGTATCAAAGGCTTTCTGTAGGTCAACGAAAGCTGTAAAGAGGGGCATACGTTGTTCTCTGCATTTTTCCTGTACCTGTCGTAAAGTGAATATCATATCCATGGTTGATCTACCAGCTCTAAAACCGCACTGTGATTCTGGGTATACTCGATCAGCAAGTGATTCCAACCTTTTCAAAACCACTTTTGCGAGGGCTTTGCCAGCGATGCTTAGTAGTGATATTCCTCTATAATTGTTGCAATCCCCTCTATCTCCCTTTCCTTTGTACAGAGTAACAATATTGGCGTCTCTCATATCTTGTGGAATCGTTTTCTCATCCCAGCAGCGTAAAAGTATTACAAAGAGTAGCGAAGACACGTAACCAGCACGCAAAAGTTCTGCAGGAATGTCATCTCGCCCAACGCTTTTCCCTAACTTTAATCCCAAAAATTTTGGGCCAAAATAGCATTATGAAGTTCTTCATATGAAGGTGTATCATCTAGGTCAGATGCTACTGGGAAGACTTGAAGGGAATCTAGAGATGAAGCGCTGATTGAGATAGGTTCTGCGTACAAATCGGTGTAATGTTGTGCCCATCTCACCATCTGTTTGCTTTTGTCCGTGATGGGCTCGCCATTTAGGTCCTTTATGGCAGCACGCTTTCTGATTTTGGGAGCGATTGCTACCTTGATATTTTGATACATACCCCTATAGTTTCCTACGTCATGGCATTCTTGAATGTTCATGCATAATTCAGTCCAGTAGGAGTTTGCACATTCACGTGAAATGCGTTGCAGGTTAGATTTCGCATTTTTATACCTAATCTCGTAGCGAGCAACAGATGGGTTATTCAGGAAATCTGTATATGTATTTCTTTTTTCCTCTATAAGGGGGTGTAAGACTTGTTCGTATTCGGCGAACCAATCGTTTTGTTTACGGACCTTTCTCCCAAAAGATTCAACAGCTGTCTGCATGAGTGTGTCCTTAAAGTTCGTCCAAGCAGATTCAAGACTTTGGGAGGCTTGCAAGGTTTCGATGCTAAGCTTACTTTGTACAGCTGCGGAAAATTGGTTTCTAGTCGCTACGTCGGTCAAGCCTGTGGTGTCCAGTGGTGCTCTTATTTTGCGTCTAGGTCTTGCTGAGTGTATTTTCTTAGGTAGAAGTCTCATTTTAGTCAACACCAAAGAAAGATCAGTGTCGCATATTGCACTGTGATACGTACGAGTGTTGAGAGTATCACGCAAGTCACGCTTTCTGCTTAAGACAAAATCAATTTGGTGCCAATGTCCCGATCTGGGATGTCTCCATGAAACTTTATGAGCTACCTTATTTTGGAAAAATGTGTTAGTGACACATAGGCCATGAGAGGTGCAGAACTCGAGCAGACGTTGACCGTTATCATTCATATTCCCAATGCCGTGGGTTCCCATTCAATCGGACCAATCTGCTGAATTGCTGCCAATTCTGGCGTTGAAATCACCGAGCACTATTAGTTTGTCTGAACTTCGTATAGACTCCATTTGTAGACGTAGATCTTCGTAAAAGCTATCTTTCACGTCGGTTGTGGCATTGAGTGTCGGAGCATACGCAGAAATCAGCGTGACCGGACCAGTTGAGGTAACCAATCGCAGGGACATAAGACGTTCAAGGTAAAATTTGGGGGTTCCGTGCAGGCAAGCAATTTATTGTGCACAGCAAAACCAACACCATATTCACGACGTTGAACTGGGTTCCTCCCCTTCCAGAAAAAGGTGTAATTTTCCTCGCGTAGGCTTCCTTCGTCAGCTAGGCGAGTTTCCTGGAGAGCAGCTATGTCAACTCGGAGTCTTAATAGTTCTCTATCGATGATAGCCGTTTTTCTAAGTTGCGGTATATTGTCAGGTGTAGGATCTTGACCGGGTGTCATTGTTCACACATTCCAAGTGGCGAAGCGCGTGGTCGGTAGGTTTATAGTATGTGTATGTTTATGTTTATTTTGAGTTCTAGGTGCTGCGAAAAACTCATCTTGTTTCAGACATCGTGACGTGCCTGCTGCTCCACACACCTATAGAAGCGCAAGACGAGGGACGGACCAGTACCTTATTGGCTGGGGGCTGCCCAACTAAGGCAGGCGGTAACTGGTCAATTAGCCGCGATGGGCTATCCTACCGTCGAGAGTCACCCCTGGCGCCCGCGCGTGACGTCCATTGGCGCAGACTTACCACCGGTGACTGTGACTCCCCGTGTTGTTTCCCACGTCTTCCGTAAAAGACGCAGGTGAAGTGACCTCTCCACAGGCCTGGCGCTGCATCGCCTGGGGCGCATTTCAGGAACACGAACTTGCCCAGCATCCATGCTCCTCTCTCGACCTCAGCGTCTTTATCCACAGGAATGACAGGTCATTACATGTGGAGACGCATCGGTTGCAGGAGTTGCCGACTTGTTCAGGTTAGACCCTACTGTCGCCTACGGTACTCCGAATCCGTTGCCTCATCCGCCGACGTACATCGTACCGAATCCCATCTTCTCCGCTGTAGCCGCCGTTAAGGTCTTCACCCGTATCCCTGTCCACGATATACCCCGCAGAACTGGGTCCCTGACCGAACTTGGCCACCGACTCCCTCCGGCCTACTGAAGCGAGTGGTGCCCACCCCCGCGACGAGGACGCGCCGGTCAGGAATTACCCCAGTGGGAGACAAGGAAGGTGACCCTGTCCCCCCTGAAGCCGGGCTAACGGTTCGTATGGTGCCGAAATATATGCACGTTTTCACTAATCTTTGCACGTTTTAAAGATATGCCACCTGAACCATCCTTTAGCGCACGTGTGTAATGTGATCACTAAGTTTTTTTTTGTGAGTCGAACAGTCGCTTTACAATTTTGAATAGTAAATCGAATGCTCGATTAATACCTGCACAAGGCCTACAGACGATAATATGCTTACGAAAGAATATTGCAAAGTAACGATCTATTGTTATATCTTGCTCCTTGACAGCCAATGTCGCATTGCCGTGACAAACTCACTCGCTCAATTAATTTTTTTTTTTTTTGAGAAATAGTGGCGTACGTTATTTTTACGAGTGAGATAGCCTGCAATTTTGAGCCATTTTTATTTAAAAGAAAATCCAGGGTAAAACGTTTCCTCCATCCGTTCTTACTCTTTGTACTAATTAAACGCTAAACAACATATTTACTACACATATCAATATTAGTAATAAAAGTAATAAAAAAACTGTGATTTAACTTGAAAGCATAGTGGTTTAAGCTCGTGGTGGTATTACCGCTCCTTCTTCTCCTTCTTGTCTTTCTTCTTCTTGGGTTTGTGCGTATCTTCCTCCGGGGACGAGGGCGCGCTTCGCTTGGACTTCTTCTTGTGGCGCGGCTCGTCCTCAGAGACGCCGCCCTCCTCGGGGCTCGGGGACTTCTGAATACAAGGTACAGGGTTTTAATACTGAAGACTACCGCACCAACTTCGATAGAAGAGAACCTAGTGACAGATTGTAAGCAGCGGTGACTTCATTACATAGTATAAATCCAAGTCGCTATTTGTGTCTGTTTGTATGTTTGGCCGTTATATCCTCCTCGTCATCTTTTAGGGAATTATTTTTCACCATTGCGAAGCGTGGGTGGGTCGCTAGTTATAAATAAAGTCGAAAAATTCTCATTTTTTTTTTGCGAAACAACCTAATTTTTTTAACACATCAGCAGAATCAAAGTACATCCTAGCCTAACAGCTCTTTAAGAAATTCAAGGTCTATATTTATTCTCTACCGAAAGTTGAATGGTATAAGTAAGTATAGTAGTGACCGGTGGCGGCGAGTGCTTGCGGTGTTTCTTCTTGTTCTTCTTGTGGCGGCGCTCGTCCGAGCTGCGGGAGGCGGCGGAGGCGGACCGCGACCGCGACGCCGACTGGAACACCATAGTTTACATCATCATTATCATTACATAGTATAAATAAAATAAAAAATAAAAATAGCCTATGTATGTCCCATAGTTGAGCACAGGCCTCCTTCTCGGATAACGAAAAGTAAATACAAGTCGCTAATTCTGTCTGTTTGTATGTTTGTCCACAAACTCCTCGTAAACTACTTAATGCGGGTCGTTATCTTTTAGGTAATTTTTTCATTTAAATTTGTAAGTAAAGAACACTCAAGAGTTATTTTAAGTTAGCCAAAATTCAATGTTTCCGGAACAAGTAAGTCAAAATTACACCAATGCGAAGCGTGGGCGGGGCACTAGTATTATAAACTAGTGGCCGCCCTTCACGTGAAGTTTTATTGGACTCATTCACAAAGCGAGTGCCTGCAGGATGCGAGGTGGGTGTCTTACAATTGAAACCCCAAAAATCCATCCAGTAGGTTTAGAAACAGTAACAAACATTAATCCATACATTCTCACAAACTTACACGTTTATAGTATTAGTAGGATGTTACAGATATACCCTCATAAGTATTACAAGAATTATTCGTCACAGCTGCGAATGTTATTTTAAACATTTAGAAACTGGTAAGGTTTTCTTTGTAAAGTCTAAAAACCCAAACGGTTCAAATATATTTACCATAGACTGCGATCGCTTCTTCTTCTTGGACCGTTTCAATTTACGCGGCTTTGGGTGGTGGTAGTGCAAGCAACTTTCTTCTTGCTCGTGTTGGAAGTCCTAAGGAGAAATAATTTACTTATATGAACCAAACTATTTCCGACGTATAATCTAAATTAATATAATAAAGAGGGTAGATTGGATTGTTGGTATAATTTTTTTCCTTCACCATCCATCATTAGAGGTGAACATAGCCGAAGACCCATTCCAACGGAAAAATAATTTTGATGTGAGTGAAGCTGCAGGGTGGAAAAAAGTCACTTCTATCTGTTTCTTAATGTCGTCGCATATTTTTCTAGACCCAAACGAATAGTCATTGATAAATTTTGTAATGTATCATCTCATCTGTGACCTTATATATCTTGTCCCGGTGTTGTACATCTCGGCACGTGCCGCCACTCACCCTGTACATCCTGTCCCGGTGTTCAGCTCGGCACGTGCCACTCACCCTGTACATCCTGTCCCGGTGTTCAGCTCGGCACGTGCCACTCACCCTGTACATCCTGTCCCGGTGTTCGGCTCGGCACGTGCCACTCACCCTGTACATCCTGTCCCGGTGTCCAGCTCGGTGTGTACCACCCACCTTGTACACGCGCGCGCGCAGGTGGTCGGGCAGCGCGGCCAGGGGGGGCGCGGCCAGGTCCAGCTGGAGGCGCGCGTCGTCCCAGCTCAGCGCGGGGTCCACCTCCGCCTCGCACAGCGCCGCCTTGAACGCGCTCTCCAGCTTCTTCTGGGCTTTGGACTCTTCTTTCAGCTTCTCCTTGTTGCGAGCCTCGGCCTGAAATTATTATGGCCGCAGTTACGTCTATCCTAAATATTCAGTGCCACTGAAGTAGGCACAAGAGAAGTACTATTTAAGAATCGGCGAACTAGTTATTATTATTATTATTTTGGCGGGAGTTAAGCAAAAGTGAAGATAGAAACGAGTAGGTAACAGCTTAAACTCTCTTATAACCAAATATTATATGTATGGAATTCCAATTTTTTTGTTAACAAGTTTTACGTTATTTAAGTAATCGACCAACTTTCCAGTCGACTGTTTGCCAAAAATAATCATGAATTTATTAGTAGGTTTTGATGATGATTTATAAGCGACTGCCGTTGTACTTGTCTTAATGATTGATTGTATTACCTTTTCCAAGAGAGAGTTGTATGTAAGTTTGACATTCCCAGCATCGAGGGAAGCGGACTTGCTGTCTTCACACACAACAGTTGCGAACTCCTCGAACGTAGTGTCGGGACCGACTTCGAACGACTTCTCCTTCAGAATCTCCTTTATCACCTTCTTCTCGTCGTGGAAACGAGCTTTGAGATTCTCCACGTAGAATTTGAACAGATCCAGCGGTGTTGATCCACTTTGACCTGAAATTTACACATGTAAAATAAAACATTGAGACAATATAAATAAAAAATATTAAACGTTAAAATTAGAGTTAGGATAACGGTAGCAAGACTTACCAAGCATGGCAGAGAATCGTAGATCGGCCGATATCACGGGGTACAGTTCCACCCAAAGAGACATCGACGTCAACTTTCCTTCCTCATGTAGACTGTCCAATAAAGCCTACAAACATTTAATTTCAATTTGACAATACTAATAAAAAAGACAATCAGAAGTAATTATAAGTTTTACGTGAAAAATAAAAAAAAAAATCTATTAACGCCGGAGCCCAATATCGATTCCTTAATCCGAGAATAGGGACGATCTGAGATCGCTTACGATCTGCGGATCGGTCTCCAACCTGCGTCCCAATAACAATGATATGCAATCGCTGTCAGTGATGCAAAAAGATCGGCGATCGATCTCTTCATTGTATATAAAAATTTAGTTTTACTAATATTTAAAACGTTATGCCTAAGTTTAAACTATTAATTTATCTGAAAATAGTTTATTATACGTAAATAACATACATCTTAATGTAATTAGCTCGGAAAAATTGCCCGATATATTTTTAATTGCATTGTGTTTATACAAACATTTTAATTTAGACAAAACTTTGAAGGCACATCCAGTAAAGGCACTTCTTGTACAGTCAGCATCATATAGTCCGCAACATCCACTGTAGCCAAAAACTTGAAAACAACCAGAGTCCTCACTTTCAGCGAATCAACCAGTGTTATCACATTAATCGGAGCATTCAGGTTGCTCTAAATTATCGTAGCGTGCAGAAAGCCTTATAGAAAGTCGCATTAAAAGCGTCTTAAATCCCGTTTCAACCAAAGCGCCATCGGTAACGTAGCGCCCAGGGTAGTCACAATCTTCGGTACAAAGTAAAAAAACAACTTTATGCTTCATGTAATAGCGATGAGAATTCTATAAACAAGGATTAGATCGAATTATAAAAAATCGCTTAATTCTTCTAATCGTCCAAAAATATACCAGGAACTCACAAGTGTGTAAGAACCTATGTCTTTAAACTTCAGAAACTTTCTAGTTTTTGTTTTCCGGTTTCAAATTTTGAGGTAAAAGTTACAGTCGGCGCTGAACAATCACTTTTATGTACTAGAATTTCATGAGTGTAAAAGGATTACAACAGTGAGTTTAGTTAACATTCAAACTTTTTGCTTGATACTTTTTTATTTTGAAATTTTCATATCTTTGGTATTTTGTTTGAAATTCGAATCTCCTTGAATGAAGTTTCATATTTTACACATGAGATGTCATTTCTTGACCTATAATTAAGCAAGAGCCAGATGCAAAACCTTCCTTAAAATAAATATTTCCCGCGCGAAAAAAGTCTCAATTTTCAATTGTAAAATTGTCGTTAGGGTTATTGAATCCTACTGTAAATTATTTTTCAGGTAGGTATCCTAACATTGAGAGTATTCAAAAAAATATCAATTCGTGGACAAGTAGGAACAGCACAGACTAATAAATCATAATATTATATTGATACACGTATAATGGAACAGAATTAAAACTTTAACTTGTTCATATTTTATTTACTAATGAACATCCGGCTCTTAAACTAGAATTATCATGTGACGTAGTGATTATCACAATATTTATTTACTCTTTTTATTTCATGATAGCCTAGTACTTAGATTTTGAAAATAAAACAGTCCCGCGTTGGCATGGCTTTATTTACTCACCGTTAAAAAAATCATCATTTTTGCTGTTCATTAGCAACAACTACTTACTCTTGACAATGTATGATATGCTAGTATGTGTTTTTTATTAAAACGATTTAAATGGTATATTGAATTGAAATGCAATTAAATTGATCATCTTTCTAAATGGTGATTATAATTTCTATTGATTGACTTTTAATTAATGAAAAAAAATGTTGTTTCAGTTTACATAATTAATGTATGTTTTCAATAATAAAATTATTGCAAGTCATCTATCTTTAGGCAAGAAATGAAGAAATAATGTAGGTATTTCAATTCTCAAAAAGACAGTTTCAACTTAGAATTGAACCCATGCTCATGAATCGCCTATAGGATGCCACAGCCTTGACACCATCGCTGCTTGCTAGAAGCAAACAAAATAAGCTACATAATTTAAACTTTCACTAAAACTTAAAAAAGACTTCAAGCTGTCAAAGAATCTAAGTTTAAATTCTCGTATCTAAGATCTAATAATTTCGTTGACTCTTACTTACTTATGAAAACCTAGTAACATATTTATTTAAATACACTTGAATTCCATTACGTTTACGTTTACGTTTAAAGATTATTTATTTCTCATAAGAATTTTACATAAATTCACTTACTGAGAAAAACATTTTTTCACTTATTTGTACTTAAATCTAACATACAGAGCAGAATCATTAATCTAAAACATGAAATTAACAAAATTTCAACGCACTACTTCGTTTTAGTTTTGAGGGTAAAAACAAAAATGTCGGGTATCAATCCAAACAGTTTGTTTTTGTTGTCGCCTCAATGGCGATAAGTCCAAACAAAGGCCGTGGAGTATATTCAATGGAGGTGGCATCGAAGATGGTAATTTTTTTTTTTTTTTTTTTGTTTTAAGTTTTATTTTTTATTATTTTACGAGGTACGTTATTTAGTATTATAATTTTATTTAATAAGAATGTGATAGCTAATAAAATCTGTATAAGCTAGTTTTACGTGTATATTTTATTTATACATATTTTGACAAGGACTTAGAATAGATTTAGTTTTGGTAGGTAATTACCTATATATGCATACACACACACAAACACACACATACATATATATTCATACACACACACATATATATATGGCATATATACGTTATATGACACATGCATACATTCACATACACATACATATTTTAGATTTTTACTTTTTTGTTAATTTTTTTTTGTTTTTTTTTTTTTTTTTTGTTCTGTTAGAGTAATTGTTACATAGAACGATAAATTTATTTTTATAATGCCTTTTTATATTTAGATTACATTGATCTTATTTATTACGTAAGTTTTGAGTAACTTTTTAAAGCTTGATACATTAGAAGTTTCTTTGACATCATTAGGAAGTTTATTGTAAAGTTGGGTCCCCTCAAACATTATATTTTTTAAACCATAGTTGGTCCTTGGTTTTCTTAGTACCAGCGTATTAGCGTTTCTCAATAGCCGTTTATGTACTTGAATTCTTTTTGTAAAAGATATCTGGCTACGAATGTCTTTATTAAGGATTTTCCTAATTAGTAGGCAGGTGTGGTAAACATATGTTTGATTAACGCTCATTAGATGAAGGTCTTTAAATAGTTTGGCTGTGGGCGTAAGAAAGTTAAATCCAAATAACGTTTTAATGAGTCGATTTAAAGCCCTTTGAACAGACATTAAATTAGTTTTTCCTGCTGATCCCCAGACTTCTATTAAATATTCAAGACATGGTTTTACTAATGAGTTAAATATAGTATAGCGCACAGAATTGGATAGACACTTTGCACAGCTTTTTAAAGTGCCTGTTAGAGATCGTAACTTTGAACAAACTTTTTTAATATGTGATTTCCAGGTTAGTTGGCTATCTAATACGAGACCTAGATATTTCTCCTCTTTTTTCTGAGATATTGGTTCGTTTTCAATTGTTAAAGGATGCAATGTTTCAATTTTTTTATTCTTTGTTGCGAAGATGACATAGCTAGTCTTTTCAATATTTATTGTTAGAAGGTTCTGCTGAAACCAATTATGCAGGATGCATAGGTCTGATTGCGCTACTTTTAGTAATTCTTCTAGAGATTTACCAAAATAAAATATACACGTATCGTCAGCATAAAGATTAACGTCCCCTTTTAGGCCAATGCCATGTATATCGTTAATGTAAACCAAGAAAAATAAAGGCCCTAAAATTGAGCCCTGGGGGACTCCGTACGTAATGATCTGTGATGAACTTTGACTTTTTTCTATTTTAACTACTTGATGTCTATTTGATACATATGATTTTAGGAGCTCAAAAGCACTTCCAGTAATACCGATATCATGCAACTTTTTTAGAAGCTTTTCGTGGCTAACTGTATCAAATGCTTTTTTGAGATCTATAAACACCCCTAGAGCCAGTTGTTTTTGGTCTAATTTATTTTTTAAATTGGTAATAAGATCAATTGTTGCCGATAATGTACTTGTTTTAGGTCTAAAGCCATACTGTTTTTCATATAAAAAATTTATCGACACTAAGAACTTTTGGAGCCGGCTGTAGATGACTTTTTCGAATATTTTAGAAATAACTGGTAAGACTGAAATTGGCCGATAGTTACTAGGATTTGTTTTACTACCTGTTTTGAATATTGGTGTGACTTTAGCGATCTTCAAACTGTTTGGAAAGATTCCCTGCTCCAGACATTTATTTATGCAATTTGTTAATTCGGGAATAATTAAACTTTTTACACATTTTATTGTTTTGGTTGTGATTCCATCCAGTCCCGAGCTTGAATTATTGCTTAAACTATCAATAAGGCTGTTAATTTCCTTAACTGTTGCTGGTTCAAAATTAGATAAAGTGTTTGAGGAATCTATGTCAACAGTATCTTCGGGCGATTTGGTATGATGGTACTTTTCTGGCACTTCCTTTGCTAATATTGACCCAATCGAAGAGAAATAAGAGTTAAAATGTTCACAAATTTCATTTGTTTCGCTTATTGTTTTCTTGTTAATTTCAAGCTTCGTTGGTTTAAAGTTGTCTCGTGATTTGTTTAGGGATAGTTCTTCGAGAAGTTTCCACATTTTGCCTGGTTTTTTTGCACAGTCGGTAAAAGCTTTCTTATAATAAGTTCTTTTGGAATTTTCTATGCTTTTTGTTACTTGATTTCTCATATCTACGAATTGTTGTCGCATGTCCTTATCATCAGGATTTTTTTTAGGTCTTGCCACAAAATATTTCTCTTAGCGATAAGGGTCATTATAGTTTTATTAATCCAGTCTTGCTTTGGTGGGTTTACAATTTTGCATCTTTTTACTTGGCAATTTTTTAAATTATGAAGAAGCTTTTGTTCAAACTTGTTATAATCATTGTTCATGCTGGATTCGATAGAATATTCTTTGACATATTTATGTAATTTCGCATAGTCTGTTGCAGTATATGGGATTTTTGAGGTAGGTTTAGGTTGATATTGATGGATTTCTAAAAATAATTGCTTATGATCCGACATGGCCGAATCAATTGTACTTAAATTAATTTTGTTATCTTTCAAGTTGGTGCAAACAAGGTCTAGTATAGTTTTTGTGGTAGTTGTTTCTCGTGTACAGTATTTTTTACTGATTTTGTTCAAAACTTTTAATCCACTTTCTTTTAGGATATACTTAAATTTTTCTGTGTTTTCTTCGTTTTTAAGTAAGTCATAGTTGAAGTCTCCAAATATGATAGACCTTTTTCTTAGTTCAGTCTGCAGGGAAAAGGATTCGAGAAAATTTTCATCATTCGTTCGACCTGGTTTGTAAACGATGCCAATATCTAGGGCCATTTTATCTAAATGTATCCATAGAAAGTGGTTATCTTCAATAATAGACTCATCAATTAAATAACTCTTCAGAGTGTCCAGTACGTAGATAGATACACCGCCTCCTTTTGTTTTAGGTCTGTAGTTATAATAATGGTTGTAGCCAGGGATTTTCATACGCTTGGCTTCTTCGTCGGTCTTAATCCATGTCTCAGAGAGTGCAATGATGTGTATTTTACATGGGAATAGTTGAACTATGCTCTTTAATTCATCGAATTTGCCTGGTTTGACTATGCTGCGAGTGTTTGCGTAAAGACATTTTAGGGATTTTTTTGTAGGACATATCTCTTCATAACTTCTAAGTACTTTGTGAACAATATCATCTGTTTTTGCTTTATTATTATTTTCATTTAAATGTAACGCAACTTTTTGTAAAGGTAATGTATTTTCTAGTTTTTTGAAATAGTAGGCAATCCTTTTATATATTTTATTGTTAGATCAGCTTCTCCAGCTTGAGTACGCCGATTTAGCTCTGCTTTTAAGTTATTAAAATGTTTCTGTTGCTGTGGTGTTTGGTCAGAGAAGATGCGAATGTCTTTTGATTGTAATACGTGCTTGTTTCGTAGAATCTGTTTCGTGGCGTCAGCGGAAGCAAAATTGATCTTAATAAGGCGGTTTTTGCCTGGTTGGTATTTTCCCATACGGTTGAGATTCTGTATCTCTGGCATATCGACAGCAATGGCTTGCAGTATGTTCAACACTTTATCTCGATCAGAAGCATGCCTTTCTTTGGAGTCTGTTGAAATTGATTCTGGTATACCAGAGATTAAAAGGTTTTTGGATCTAGAGATTCGCTCATTCATTTCTTGAAATAGTTCTTCAGGATTTTGGTGTTTTGTAACTTTTAGTGATCGAATGTCCGATTCCAAGATTTCAATTTTTTCTTGACTTTTTTTATTTTCTAGGACCAAAACTTCTAGATCAGATTTTATTTTTGTTTGTTCAGCAGTAATTTTTTCCAGATTATTATTTATTGCAACTACTTGTTCTTTGACTGAGTTGATATCTTTTCCAAGTTGTCTTACGTTTTCTGTTTGGGTATTACTGGTTGAGGTTATTAATTGCATCATTTTCGATAGTTTTTGGTTTAGTTCCGACATTTCAGCTTTGAGTTCGTCATTTCCGTCGACAAATTTTCTTTTTTGACGGTGAATAATATTTGATATATCTGGATCAGACGACGAGTTATATTTTATCAGGTTCGGCTTTAAGTAATTTACTTCTTCGTTGGAAATGCCACCTCCATCTGGTGATCGAAGCACACTCATGGTGCAGTTGATGCACTGTGGGGTATTTGGTAGAAACTCACTGGTAAAGTAGGCAGGCTGATTACGTCCTTAACTCGTGCGTTTAGGGTTTAAAATACACTGAGGATTAAAAAGTATTTTGCTAACGAATAGTTCGACACGTCTACTCCGTACGCGCGACTCAAGTGAAACAACCAGAGTCCTCACTTTCAGCGAATCAACCAGTGTTATCACATTAATCGGAGCATTCAGGTTGCTCTAAATTATCGTAGCGTGCAGAAAGCCTTATAGAAAGTCGCATTAAAAGCGTCTTAAATCCCGTTTCAACCAAAGCGCCATCGGTAACGTAGCGCCCAGGGTAGTCACAATCTTCGGTACAAAGTAAAAAAACAACTTTATGCTTCATGTAATAGCGATGAGAATTCTATAAACAAGGATTAGATCGAATTATAAAAAATCGCTTAATTCTTCTAATCGTCCAAAAATATACCAGGAACTCACAAGTGTGTAAGAACCTATGTCTTTAAACTTCAGAAACTTTCTAGTTTTTGTTTTCCGGTTTCAAATTTTGAGGTAAAAGTTACAGTCGGCGCTGAACAATCACTTTTATGTACTAGAATTTCATGAGTGTAAAAGGATTACAACAGTGAGTTTAGTTAACATTCAAACTTTTTGCTTGATACTTTTTTATTTTGAAATTTTCATATCTTTGGTATTTTGTTTGAAATTCGAATCTCCTTGAATGAAGTTTCATATTTTACACATGAGATGTCATTTCTTGACCTATAATTAAGCAAGAGCCAGATGCAAAACCTTCCTTAAAATAAATATTTCCCGCGCGAAAAAAGTCTCAATTTTCAATTGTAAAATTGTCGTTAGGGTTATTGAATCCTACTGTAAATTATTTTTCAGGTAGGTATCCTAACATTGAGAGTATTCAAAAAAATATCAATTCGTGGACAAGTAGGAACAGCACAGACTAATAAATCATAATATTATATTGATACACGTATAATGGAACAGAATTAAAACTTTAACTTGTTCATATTTTATTTACTAATGAACATCCGGCTCTTAAACTAGAATTATCATGTGACGTAGTGATATAGTAGGGGGGGCGATCGTCACTCGCGTCCGTAGGTACAACCCTAAGCCACCCTACACGTGCCCCCCGGGTGGTGCTAAACGAGCGACAACGCCGAACAACAAGCGGCGGTTAACTAACCTGATACAGGCTACTACAAGCCCTGAAGGAGCAAATGCCTTCAAAAAGAGTAGACTCGCCAACCCGCAATAGCCAGCGTGGCGTTTTAAGGCTTTTTATCCCTGTATGCACAGACACCACAAAGAAAGGCCCTCAGTTCCCAGTAGTCCTGTTAGGCTCGACTACGGCAGCGGTCGGGGAACCGGCAGGACAGAGGGTGCGAAGAATCCCTGGGAGAAAGGACACGGCTGCCAACAAAACGTTTATCTGGCTACGTATAATGTAAGAACCCTGCTCACTGAAGAACGTTACCAAGAACTGGAATCCGAAGTACTCAACAAGATCAAATGGGACATTATCGGCTTTTGCGAAACCAGACGCAGAGGAGAAAACCTAGTTAAGTTGACATCAGGCCAACTTCTATATTACAAGGGCTATGAAGATAAATCTCAAGGCGGGGTCGGGTTTCTCATTAATACCTCAATGGCGAAGAAACTGCAAAATGTTGTTGCAGTATCACCACGCGTTATTTACGCCACTTTCCAACTAAACAAACGTTACTCACTTAAAGTCATCCAAGTGTATGCCCCGACGTCGTCTCATTCTGAAGAAGCCCTGTTGGAGTTTTACGACGACATTGATCGCGCCTTATTGGAAAACCCCTGTTTCTACACCAGCGTCATCGGTGATTTCAACGCTAAGCTGGGTAAAAGCACAGAGAGAGAAGAGTTTGTGGGAAGATTTGGGCTAGGCACAAGGAACACGCGAGGACATGTACTAGCAAATTACCTTAACCAACATAAACTATTTGCAATGAACACCTTCTTTTGTAAAAAACCACAAAGACTCTGGACCTGGAAAAGTCCAAATGGCATAACAAAAAACCAAATTGACTACATACTCTGCTCAAAACCAACTATCGTGGAAGATGTGGATGTCCTCAACATGATTGGTGCAGGTAGTGACCACCGAATATTGAGAGCTCGACTAGTCCTCAAACTTAAGCTCGAGCGACGGCGACTGGTTGAAACTACTAGAACTCCTGATGACATCAGATTTATAGAGATGCAAAGGGAGCATTTCCAAAACCGGCTTTCTGAAAAACTTACAGCGACAAAAGAGTGGGACGTTAATGCCATCAACAATCAACTTGTTAGTTCTATAGTTGACACAGTTAAGGAAATTAGACCTAAATCAAATGGAACAACCGCGCCAAAATCGCAAGAACTCGAAAAGCTACTGGAAGAACGCAGATGTATCTTAAGATCTTCGAATCAATC
This sequence comes from Emmelina monodactyla, assembly GCA_916618145.1. Lineage (NCBI taxonomy): Eukaryota > Metazoa > Arthropoda > Insecta > Lepidoptera > Pterophoridae > Emmelina > Emmelina monodactyla. Next base: position 5,854,161 of record OU745300.1, read on the forward strand.
CTCTTTAGCCCAGACTAACAGTAAAATAAGACGTTTACTAAGAAAACTGTTAAGGCAAAGAAAACATAACTTGATTCTTGAAACGATAGAGAGACACAGGGGACCTAAAGTTTTCAGGAAACAGCTTAAGAGAGGCAACCAACAAATACGAGCAATAACTACCGATGAGGGGGCCACCATAACGGACCGAGCTAATATACTGGAAGAAGTTGAAAATTTCTACTCTAGACTCTATAGTTCTCAAAAGTTAGAAAACCGGGTGAACCACCAAGACCCAAGGGCACCACTAAGGAAACATCGTACAGAAGACCTTCCAGAAATTAGTTTGTATGAAATTAAGCGAGCTCTCAAACTTATGAAGAAAGGCAAGTCACCAGGTGAAGATAGGGTAACGTTTGAAAACTTGAAGCTAGGTGGAAGGGCAGTAATAAAGCAGCTGCAAATACTCTTCAATAAAGTCCTTTTTGAAGGTATGACACCAAACACATGGAGAAATGCTACAGTTGTTTTATTACACAAGAAAGGCGACACCACCAAACTTTCCAACTATCGCCCAATTTCCCTTCTGAGCCATGTTTACAAATTATTCACTAAAGTGATTACCCTGCGATTGACCACCAGATTCGACTCTGCCCAACCGGTCGAACAGGCGGGATTTAGAAGCGGTTTCTCTACAATAGACCATCTACACACTGCGCGTCAAGTTATTGAGAAGTGTAATGAGTATAATCAACCCTTAGTAGTTGCCTTTATCGACTACGAAAAGGCGTTCGATACAATAGAACACTGGGCAGTAATAAACTCAATGGAAAGATGTCAAGTGGACTCCCGATATGTAGAAGCCATCAAATCTATCTACCGTTCTGCGACCCTTACAGTTAAGCTACACGAACTGACCAATCCTGTGAATATAAAACGAGGCGTCAGACAAGGTGACACCATATCACCAAAACTTTTCACATCCTGTCTGGAGGATATATTTAAGCTCCTGGAATGGTCCAGTAGGGGCATTAATGTTAACGGTAAACGACTAACCCATCTCCGTTTTGCTGACGACATTGTCCTTTTCGCCGAAACCCTTAAAGACCTCAAGGCCATGGTGGAGGAACTGCAGAAAGTTTCGGCTGATGTAGGCCTAAGGATGAATGTCTCCAAAACAAAAATAATGTGCAGAACCGATGAAGCGGACAACATTTATATACAGGGGTCACTACTGGAGAAAGTCGACGAGTACGTGTACCTGGGACAATCATTGAGCCTTAAAAGAAACGGACAAGACAAAGAAATTACGCGCCGAATACAACTAGGGTGGGGTGCGTTTGGGAAACTGTCCGATGTGCTCAAAGGTGACGTACCCAGAAAACTGAAACGACAAGTCTTCGAACAGTGTGTTCTTCCCGTGATGGTTTACGGTTCCGAGACATGGACACTAACGCAGCAAGCCATACACAAGTTACAGGTGGCACAGAGGGCTATGGAGCGGGCAATGCTAGGTGTTTCTCTCCGTGACAAAATTAGAAACACAGAGATCCGGAGACGTACTGGGCTTGTCGACATAGCCCATGTTGTGGCCCGCAGAAAGTGGACGTGGGCGGGGCACATTTGTAGAAGGGATGATGGCAGATGGGGGACAGCTGTACTGGAGTGGAGACCCAGAACTGGTCACAGAAACGTAGGCAGACAACCAATGAGATGGACCGATGACCTGGTCAAGGTGGCAGGGAAAGACTGGAGAAGGAAAGCCCTAGATCGAAGTAGATGGCGTGCATTACAAGAGGCCTACACTCAGCATTGGGTGGCTACGGGCTGATGATGATGATGATGATGATGTAGTGATAATCACAATATTTATTTACTCTTTTTATTTCATGATAGCCTAATACTTAGATTTTGAAAATAAAACAGTCCCGCGTTGGCATGGCTTTATTTACTCACCGTTAAAAAAATCATCATTTTTGCTGTTCATTAGCAACAACTACTTACTCTTGACAATGTATGATATGCTAGTATGTGTTTTTTATTAAAACGATTTAAATGGTATATTGAATTGAAATGCAATTAAATTGATCATCTTTCTAAATGGTGATTATAATTTCTATTGATTGACATTTAATTAATGAAAAAAAATGTTGTTTCAGTTTACATAATTAATGTATGTTTTCAATAATAAAATTATTGCAAGTCATCTATCTTTAGGCAAGAAATGAAGAAATAATGTAGGTATTTCAATTCTCAAAAAGACAGTTTCAACTTAGAATTGAACCCATGCTCATGAATCGCCTATAGGATGCCACAGCCTTGACACCATCGCTGCTTGCTAGAAGCAAACAAAATAAGCTACATAATTTAAACTTTCACTAAAACTTAAAAAAGACTTCAAGCTGTCAAAGAATCTAAGTTTAAATTCTCGTATCTAAGATCTAATAATTTCGTTGACTCTTACTTACTTATGAAAACCTAGTAACATATTTATTTAAATACACTTGAATTCCATTGAATGACTTAAATTTATTTTTGTTTACTACTTAAAATGTTTTATAAAATTTCAGACGTAGGTATTACGTATATATTAAAGCATGCCTTTACAAACAAAATATCTTCCTTATAAATCTGAGAGCCCAGTAGTTAAGTCCCGTCTTATTCTGAAATCTCATAAATACATATTATTAATCAAATGAAGTTTTCTGCAAAAACAGTTTCCATGCGATAGCGTGTCAAGCAAAGTACACCTCTATGACATGAAGCATAAAGTTGTTTTTTTACTTTGTACCGAAGATTGTGACTACCCTGGGCGCTACGTTACCGATGGCGCTTTGGTTGAAACGGGATTTAAGACGCTTTGAATGCGACTTTCTATAAGGCTTTCTGCACGCTACGATAATTTAGAGTAACCTGAATGCTCCGATTAATGTGATGACACTGGTTGATTCGCTGAAAGTGAGGACTCTGGTTGTTTTCAAGTATTTGGCTACAGTGGATGATACGAACTATATGATGCTGACTGTAACTTTAGATTTTAAAAGTTTTAATCAATGTACGTTGCTATGGTGATTGTTTATGTTTAACATGGACTAACATAAAAAGTCACTCAAACAAAAGATCGAACTGCCCAATTCCGGGGATCGCAAAAAAGGATTCAAATGGTGTTCAGTGTATGTGTCAAAATCTATAGATCGGTTATTGTTATGATGGTTGACACCATTTTCATACAAATATGCCAGAAAAAAGATCGCTTGCCTCCCATGGATCGATTGCGTCTTTGGATTGGTTCCACAATCTGTAGATCGTTTATTGAAAGAGTTTTGAGAAAATTTTGATTGGATTGAAGCTCTTAGATGCCTAAAAATGGTTTGAGATCGTATATTGGGACTGGGCGTAACTGAACAATTTAATCAAATTAAAAAAAAACACCAATCCGAGATATTTGTCAAATACCAATACAAATAAAATAACTTACCAAAAAGTTGTCTCTATTCTTTCGCTGTTGTCGTTTGTTACGTTTCTTTGTCTGTTCTTTTTCTTGTAAGTACTCCGCTTCTAAATTCCGTATGTGTTGTTCGAATACTGCAACAACGAATATTTGTTAGGTATTCGTAAGCTTATATTGAATTTAAGATAGAATTGCAGCATGCTACAAATTATCTCTAGAAGATTTACGCCTATACATTTACGCAATAATTTTCTACACATGCAACTACTTTACAACAAACGAGTGGTTTATTCAATAACTTTTATTTGCACTGCAATAAAGTTGTAATTGCAATGACAAGTTCTGTTCAAATTTTAATAATATAAACATTTACAATGCCCGCGTATTTCTTTAAGGAGCCAAGACACTTCCTTAGTGCTTTTGATGGCCGTTTTTAGAGGTTGGTTCAAATGTTTCTACGAGGGTGCGTTTTTAAGTTCGCGGAATGAGAGGGTTGGAGGGGGGTGATTAGGCTCATTAGGACCGTAACGCGTTCAGTGACTCATAATTAGTATAAATACGAGGTTTCATTGTTATCAGACAATTAGTCTTTGAGCTATCGTCAACCAAGCAACATAATCGGGAGTGAAAAGTCACGCCGCCGCAAAAACAACAACGCGTAGAGTGTTCACGTGCATTTTTGGACCTCTGCAGTGACGACAAGGATGGTGTATTGAGTCGAATTGTTACTGGAGACGAAACTTGGGTTCATCATTATGAACCTGAGTCGAAAAAAGACTCCATGCAGTGGCATATAAAGGGCACAGCACCCCCCAAGAAGTTTAAGGTGTCACAGTCAGCTGGGAAACTCATGGCAACGGTCTTTTGGGACTCAGAAGGAATATTGTTGATCGATTATAAAGATAAAGGTGTTTCTATAACCGGAGAATACTACGCTTCAATATTAGAGCGACTAAAAGAAGCCATTAAAGAGAAAAGTCAGGGAAAATTGACGAAGAGTGTGCTGCTTTTGCACGACAATGCGCCCGTCCACAAGAGTCGCGTTGCGTTGGCTGCCCTGCATAAGGTGGGCTTCGATATTTTAAACCACCCACCCTACAGCCCAGACCTAGCCCCGAGTGATTATTACCTCTTTCTAAAAATGAAAAAAGAGCTTCGGGGTAAAAAATTTACCACCGATGATGAAGTTAAGGAGGCAGTTTCAGCGTATTTTGAAGACAAAGATAAAACATTTTTTTATGAGGGTATAAATAAATTAATTGAAAGGTCTGAAAAATGTATCCGACTTGCAGGTGAATATATTGAAAAGGAGAAATAATTTGTTTTTTCTATGTCCACCCCTTACCCTCCATTCCGCGAACATAAAAACGCTCCCTCGTATTTCATTAACCGACTTCCAAAAAAGGAGGAGGTTTGGCCAATTTTCAAGGTTCAATTCGGCCCGTATTTTTTTAGTTATAATTATCATAGTGTGTAACCTATAAGCGCGTCCTCCTTGTCCATGCCGAGCAGGCTGACGTCGTTCTTGAAGGCGGAGTTCTCCAGCAGCAACACCTGAGCCTCGCTCCACGTGCTGCTGTACGTGATCTCACTCATGTTCTCTAACACCTGATGACATGATAGACATCAAATTAGAATAAATATGGAATTTATAGTCATAAGTTGTAAAGTTATATCACAGATATGTGGGTATGTTTATATTATCGTAGATATTATAGTAACAATATGAATGTGGCACCAATTCCCTCAATATTATTATTTACTTTCAAAGTGAATCATGTAATAAATAACCGTTTTGTTAATAAACAAAAACCAAATGCTGTTTCCATACCTGAGCTAACATTTTCATGTTTCTCTTTTTAAGGGCTTTTGCTTCATCCTTCTCGCGTTTGGTGATTGTAAATATGCAATCTTCAAATATGTCTCTTCTATCAGACTCCGGGACACATCGCCAGATCTGGGTTAAAAAAATTAATAGTAAGTATTTTGTAGTTTATTAATAGATTGTTTGGACATATCAATAAATGTAATATTATATTTTTTTACCTCAAGATTGCTAAACATTTCTTCGCATTTGTAGTATTTTGTCAAGGACGTGACACGCTCACATGTTAATATGAACTCTTCAAGACTCTCCCTATTTTTTTTTGTTTTTAATCTAAAATAAAAAGAAAACATTATTCTTAGCATGATCATCTACTAATCTATCGGCGACTTATTATCGATTGGAGATGGGTTAAGGAAGGGGTGGTGGGGGAGACCCCTCTCTTGGGCCCAGGGCGGACTGTCCCCGCAGTGGGGCGTCGGCGACTCCAGCCGGTGAGGTCCGAGGTCGGCGGCGGAGGCCAAAGACCCTGGGTTTGTTGTGGGGGTGTTCCCAGGCTGCCGACACAAGGATTGGTCGGTGGAAAATTAAGGGAACATGGGTTTGTCCCAGCGAGCCTCCAAACTTCCCGTGTCCCGCCACTATGCGGGTCTGTAGGACAACTTCAGGTTTTTTGGTCGGTGCAAGTCCGACATAACCCGTCTCCTTTCCCTGGAGGGACGGGTATGCGGAGGCATTTTCCAGGATCATAAAAAAAAAGTGTCGTTGCTCTAATGCTGTCTGAATTAGTTTTAATCAAGGCAAGTTTAGACTAGTCTGCAATGTGCATAAAAAAGCATTCGCCTAAATGCATTAATAGTATATTATGATACAAGTGTGCAAAGTTGCGAGTAAATTATATTTTGCATAAAAAGTTTCCTACACAGCAACGAATACAATGTAAATAAAATATAAAGAATTCGGGAAATGACCCTCAACTTTTTTTTTGCACACGCCAACCAGCCGCCATACAGCCTATTTCAAAATATACTTTTTGAGATAAAATACAATTATTTTGTAACAAATTACTGTTTATTATCAATAATTTGATAATGATAACAAAATGTTTTTTTTTTCTAACATGACTCATTTATTAATTCTATCTAAATATATAAATGGATTTTCAGTGGCATAAAACCTCTTTGTTGTTACAAAAAAACTGTATAATCCGATCAAATTGAAAATGCTGTTTACTAGCATATAATATGCACTACCTTAACTTTGTAGGGATCATTATATTATGCACTTATGAGTAATATTATTACACACAAGTGTGTTATAAGTCGGTTTATGGCCCTCAAAAGGGTGTTTTAAGGCTCACTTACTGAGCAAGTGTGTTGAAAATATTATTTAGTAAGAGCAGTAGCTATTCTTCTTCCCGCACGATATACGCAGGGCCGGATCTAGGGGGGGGCAAGCCGGGGCCCATGCCCCGGGCGGCAAGCTCAGGGGGCGGCCAAATTCATTATTTACAATAAAATAACATAATAATACCTACTTAACTTTGACCACGGAATAAATAAAAGTTCAATTACAGAACTTTCACTCTTATTTTACTGTGGCCATATCAACTAGACCGATACTCAGGGACAGCACATGGAACATGTAGTAGAAGCATGTATCTTTTAACAATCGTTAATATCGTTATTTTGACAGTTGCCATCGTTAATGCTCATACAAAGTAACGAAACAAATGTCAGATTAACGATATCAAAGATCGTTAAAAGTTCTGTGCTTGCATTGATGTGACGTATAATTCGTGTGGCGCCTCTTTAGGCGTATTTCAAAATGCGCACCCGTTCGCGCGCAGGAACGGAAATTATGACAAGGTCATAGATTAATTTGCTGAACAAAAAGCTCGAAAAGTAAATTTTAATTCATATTAATTGCAATTGAATACACCAATTTTATTTTTATTTTTACTATATAACTTTTTATTTTTAATCCTATCCTGTGCAGTGTTTAAAATATACAGGGTGTTTGGTGGGTGAGTGCTAGTAACTATTTACTTCCACTTATTATATTGCATTTTGGTTCACGTTTAAGAATTTACAACATTTTTAAGATTTTCCTAAGAAAATCCCCAATTTTTTCATGAAAAGTCAAATATTTTTATATTTACTGTCTGACCAAACAAAAATAATTTTAATTTAAAGTCCAATACTGTCTTGTTCAGATGCAATCATAAATTTATACCAATCATCTCACAAAAAGTTACAGTGGGTTCATAAACTTCGTTGAACCAGTGGGGGTTTTTTTTTATCTCAACTTTGCTATGAAAAAAAATAACATTAACGAGTTTGAAAACTTTATTTGCTTTTAGAAACTTCTACAGCTAATATACTTTATATCGATATGCTAAATGTAACTTAAATAGTTAGAAATCTCAACTAAAATAGTAAGTTAGTGCTCAAAGACGCCTGGTAAGGAAGGTACGAACACCTTCAACTACATATGTAGGTAAAGAGTTTTGTCTCATTCTAACAAATCAATGCCTATTGTTGTATCTATTTTGTGACCAGGCAACATTTCTCTTATTTGCTATTCTTATGTACTTATAAAATAATGATTTTGTTTTCTGACTAACGATACGAACTAATACGGCCACCTAGTTGGGTACGGTCCTCAGTGCGTCGTGATCATTGTCAATACACTGTTTCCTTTAGGAGCCTCTCCCTAAGAAGACCTAGCAAGAAACTCAACGGGAGTCGGATCTGATAAGCGATGAAACCAATTTTGTTGAATGTCGCACCTGCCGGTTTGAGAGGTGTATTTATAGGGGAAACTTAAGGCTGTTACCACAATCGGTTCGGTAGCGAGCGCGGGCTGGAGGAAGCAGATTGTTGCCGACAGCAATCTTTTAACGTTCGAGTTCATTTTTTGGTCGCCTCTTGCGAAGGTCGCAAATAGCAGAATATTCTGCGGCTTCCACCACCAGATGGGTGGTGAGGGACGGAGTAAAAGGAACTCCTAGATTCAGTCTCCGTGAACCGGTTCTACATGACTTGCAGCTGGTGAAATGAGATTTGCTAGCATGCGTAAAAGTCACGCTACCGTTGGTCATGACTGGCTGATACGCTTATTTTCAAGCAACATCTTACTCCAACTGTAGAAAAGTGTAGGTCACCGAAAATCTACGCGGCCCGAAGTCAAACGTGTGAGATAGCAGGAGTCCTTAATTCGAGGCTGGAAAGTGAAGGGAGAGTCAAATGAGATAGCATAATTGTTTAAGATTTGTTAGAATGAGACAGAAGCTTTTATCCACATAGGTAGTTGAACGGATTCGTACCTTCCTTATCAGCCGTCTTTGAGGACTAACTTACTATTTAAGTCGAGATTTCTAATTATTAATGTTACATTTGTAGCATATCAATATAAAGTGTAGGTATTAACTGAAGAAGTTTTTACAAGCAAATGAAATTTTCAACTCGTGTTTTTTTATTTTTTTCATAGCAAAGTTGACATTACATTTTTTTCCCACTGGTTCAACGAAGTTTGTGAATCCACTGTAACCTTTTGTGAGATGATTGGTATAAATTTATGATTGCATCGAAATAAGACAGTATTAGGCTCTCAATTAAAATTATTTTCGTTTGGTCCGAGAGTAAATTAAAAAAAATTGACTTTTCGTGAAAAAACCGTGGTTTTCCATAGGAAAATCTTAAAAGTATTGTAAATTCTTTATCTTGAATCAAAATGCAAATTAATAAGAAGAAGTAAATAGCTAATAGCCTCGCCTATACACCATTTTCTTTTGGCTACTCACCCAGCAAACACCCTGTATATCTTACGCGTTCATATCTATACATCTGTAAATAAACAGGCATAGCACGGAAAGAAGAGCAAATGATGCATTATTTCCGGAAGGGCTATTTGTTAGTGGACATCTGATAAATGAAATTATAAAGATGATAAAGGTAAAAATAAATATTAGTGGTTGGGGGCGGCGTTTTCAGATTATGCCCCGCCTAAAAAAAATTGAAGATCCGGGGCTGGATATACGCCTATAATATCACGCTAGCTAAATTAAGATAAGATCCGAAACGACACCCCCTTAGACTGGAACTGGAAATACACACACGACGAACAAAATTGAATTTTACGCGAGTAAGTCCGAGGGTAAAAACTAGGATTGTGTTTTATATCTACCTTTGTTCTTCTCTTTCATCTTTCAGTTTCTGTGTTTTGTATGCATTAAAAGCTTGCTTCTTTTCATTCAATTTCTTGAAAGGGGGATATCGAGGGTCCTTTGAGATTATCTTGACACATTGTTCCCAAGTTGCATTGGAGGAAATATTCTAGAAAAAACATCATAATATTAAATAGTAAGTGTTTAGTTGATTAGCTTTTGCCAGCGGCTTAGCAAGCGTTAAATTCGGAGTAAAGCCCTTTTCTATACCATGAAGATTTCCTGCTATCTTTGAAATATCTAAATTCTAAATAAGTAAAAATAATTTTTTACTCTGATGTAATAATTTGCGACATCACATTAGAAACCTCAAAAATAACAGTATTTCTCCACTATTTAATGGATGATATACATATAAAAGTTTCCCTTGAATCACACCATCTATTAAAAAAAAAAACAGTTTCGTAATTTTATAGATACGGATACGGACACAAAAACGGCGGAAAGCGACTCTTTCAAAAGATTAACTACTTACCTTGTCACGCAATAATTCCTTGAAGGCTTCAATAGCCTCCTTCTTGTCTTTGTAAAGTAATTCTGGGGCTCCATCACCTGATTCCGGCAAACCAATTGGTGCCGGTGGAATAATTTCTTCTAATTTTACTAGAAAAATTGTCAGAGATAAGTAATAAGTAGCTTAGTACCGAGCTCGTAATAACTGGATAACTTAAAAAAAAAACAAATAAATAATAGAAGTGTTCCCAATCAGCTAACAAATTTGATAATATAGATGAAAAGTTGAAATCAAAGTAAGAGTTTTATAAGGATCACCTATAACTAAAACTTTTTTTTATATAAGAATGTATGCACAGTGGAATAGATCATTTTATCAACTATAAGATGATTACATGTTGTAAAGTAGATAATTGTTACCTCCTTCAGGTATTGGTATGTTGGTTGTGAGTGTGGGATCAATTGCAGCCAGTGTTTTAGCCATGGCCTCATCAAGTGCTGAACTACCTCCACCACCAGGAGATGAAGATGCCCCCATATTTCTAGATACATAATATCAAAACAATGTCTTTAGCAAATTAGTCAACGCATGTGGGTAATGCAATTATTTCAGAATATTCATTAAAGTATTTAAAAAATTGAAAATTGGTCCATTATAATGTATTTTTTTAATATAACTTATATTTCATTCTATATTTATTTATTGTGTGTGAATCTTTAATGACACAACAACAAAAGAGTCTTTAAGTTAAGGTAAAAAAGGTTCTTGAATATTTCTACTGACTGTGTAGCTTCCTCTGTAGCTATTTTCTCTTTGATCTCTTGAAGCTCATGTGGTACAACCCAGCTAGATTCTTTCGTCTCAATATTATGGTAGTAAACTCTTCCCGCATCTGTTGTATATTCCTTCCACACACAGGATGACAGCATTTTCTTAAAATAGAAAAAATATTTTTTTCAATATTTCAAAACTTAACAGTTTCATTTGGCTTCATTAGAGTAAAACATACCTCAGCAACTGTTTTCAATTCTTCAGGTTTCTCCCATAGACTCTGTTTTGTAACAGAATTGTAATAATAGGTCCTTCCATCGGGAGCCTTATGCTCTGACCATGGACTACTTTGATTTGCCAATGGTGTTACATCAGGAGCAGGTGCATTTAAATCCTGTGACAATGTGAAAATGGTAAATAACAAATGCTGTTACATGCTCTTTACCAAAAAAAAATACTTCTTATAGCTAACCATTTTAGATTAATCTTACTTACAAACTTTCTCAAAAGAATCATCATAGTAGCAATACAAACCACATAACCTGTTTCAAGTTTAGAATAAAAAAAAAAACAAATTATTATTAAATTATTGAAAAATATTGGCTCAGAAGTTTATTTGCTAAGATACATTGATAGAATAGAAAGAGGAATACAGTTATAATTTACAATATTATATGAATTTCCCTACTTTGTAAGGAGGAAATCCTGGTGGCGGCATCGTAAAAGGTGGAATCATAGGAGGGAACCCCATTGGAGGTGGAATGCCCGCTAGATTAGGTGGCATACCAGGCACCGGCGGAATAGGAACTGCTGCCGGCATTGCCTGAGGGAGCCCTGCCATCATAGGCGGTGGGATCATCGGACCTGTTGGTGGCAGCATCCCCGGAGAGTTTATCCCAGGGGGAGTATCCTAAAAATGATTAAGTAAGGGGTAATGGCGTTATTGCTACGGCACTTTTTCCATATAAATATATCCTTATACTTAAAGAATACTGGTAATAAGCGACTCACCATTTTTTATTTATTTAGGTAACTATGGTACGCAATATTTATAACTATAGGGTTCGTTATATATTTATTAACTATATTTACGATTGAACCAATATTTTTTCTCTAATTTTTTTTTTTTGTTAGATTCTTCCGTCATGCGGAAAGGCAAAGAGACTATGCCCATACAGCCATGTCATCAATAATTTGGTTTTCTTCTTTCTTGTTGACTTAGTTTTGTTTAGTTTTCAATAAGAAGTAACATTGACGATATTTTATTTCCTCATAAACAAACATAATAAGGACCAAGTCCATGTCTTTAATAATAAAATGCTAATATATATTTGTTATGAGTATACATAAACATTTTCATCAGATATTACACACTGTAAATTTTATGAATTTATACATAGGTAAGTAGCATTCAGTTGTTTTTAAAAGTTCTTGAGTATTACGCGGGATATTTTCTAATGTTTTATAAATTTCTAATAGCTCATCAATGAAAATTAACCTGTCAATATGAAATTGAGGACATTCAAAAAATATATGATCCAATGACTGTACTGACTCATTACAATATGAACAACAAGGGGAAGTTATCATATTCATGCGATATAAGTGTTCATTAAAAGCAGCATGACCTATACGAAGACGACAAATTGTTGTATAAAAATTTCTATTTTTGAAAGAGCCCTTGGTAAACCAAGGAGACGAAATTTTTTGGTTACATACGGAATACCACTTGCCCTTTTCTTTAAGAGAATCTTGCCAAAATTGAAACCAATTATTAATCATTTGATTTTTTATTTCAGGAAGAAACTCTGAAATGGGAATTGCTATGTTTTTTAATTTGCAAATATTGTTATCAGTATTTGTAATGATACTAGCTAATGTATCAGCTAATTCATTACCACTAACACCAATGTGTGCTGGTGTCCAGAAAATGACAATTTCTTTATGTTTCAATGATAATTTATAAATCTTTTCCCGGATCTCATATATAAAAGGATGAATTTTACTAGAAAGACGGGGATTATTAATAGCTTGAAGAACACTCATACTATCAGAAATAATAATCCATTTACCAGAAGAATCTACAGAACTAATCAAATCTAAAGCAAACAGAATAGCAGCAGCTTCTGCCGTAAAAATACTGCAAATATTGGACAGCTTATAACCATGTGCAATTTTCAAATTAATATCATAAGCCGCTATCGACACAGACTGAGATGTTTTTGAAGCATCTGTGTAAATTTGACGGTAATTAACATAGTATGATAACTTTTCATATACTTCATATTTATTTTTTAAATTTGTGTCTATAATGACATCAAATTTAAAAAACTTACTTTCATATGTTCCACTATAACAAGGTAAAATATCATACTGAGCAATATTTTCATTTTTCAAATAATTAATGAAATCAAAATTTTTACATAAATAAGAGTAATTAGATATCAAAATCTTTTTGTACAACGCATTATTAGAAGTTTTCATCAAATCAATTATGAACCTTCTTTTCAAATAATCAAACCTAAATTTAATGGGACAAGTGTTAGTTTCAACTTGCATTGAATTAATCGGAGAAGTACTCATGGCTCCTAGAATTATCCTGAGATTTTTATTTTGTACTTTATCTATTTTATTTATAAAATTATTGTCAGAAGCAAAGCAAAAAAAAGCATATTCAAAGTGACTTCTAACTAATGATTTAAACAGCATCAATAATATTTTAGGATCTGCACCAAAACGACAACCAGTAAGGCATTTTAAAATATTTGTAGCTTTTACAGCTCTATCTATCAATATTTGCACATATTTTTTAAAACTTAAATTTTGTTGAAATACTACACCTAAGAATTTTATTTCTGTACAGTTAGGAATAAGGTTACCATTATATACACATTCTAATTTACAATCTTTATCTCTAGAGAAAACAAGAGATTTACTCTTTTCTGTATTTACAGTTAAACCTAAGAAAGAAAAATAGACTTCAAGCCTTTTACAGGCATTATTTAAATTCGTTTGCACATCTTTAAGTTTTTTGCCAGAACAATAAACAACAAGATCATCAGCAAACTGCAGATTAGAAACATTTGCGCCTAATATCTCATTCAATTTATGAATATAAATTATATACAGTAGAGGGCTCAAGATGCCGCCTTGATTGACGCCTTTATAGGAATTACGTGGACCATAAAAGTTGTTACCCAATTTAACATAGACCATTCTTTCATTTAGAAAGTTATATATCCAAAGAACCATTTTTTTTGGAATTCTGAGTGATAGCAAGATATTAGCAAGCGTTTCTAAACCTACATTGTTAAAGGCTCCTGTTACATCGAAAAAATTACAAGCAAGATAATTCCGTTCCTTTATGGATTTATTTGCATCTAATAACAAATGTGCAATGCTTTCCCTAGCCGAGCGTCCACGCCGAAAACCAAACTGATTACTAGGAAGAATACAATTTGATTCGATGTAATATTCCAGACGTTGTTTGAGCAGCTGCTCAAAAATTTTACCAACACAAGAGGACAACGCTATAGGTCGATAAGAATCTGGACTATCAAGATCCTTCCCTGGCTTCAGTACAGGGACCAGACAATCAGTTTTCCATTGATTTGGTATTAAGTCATTTTCAAACAAAATATTTAAAATTATCAAGAATTTACATAGATTTTTATGACTGAGAAGACGAAACATTTTATAGGAAATACCATCTAAACCACAAGTTGTATCTTTTCTTGATTTTATGGCAGCAGTAAGTTCAGAAATTGTGAACGGATCAAGCAACGAAAGATTTTGTCTATGAAATTTGTTATCTGCAAAAGTAAAAGGTTTCGAGACATAGTCTGGAGTGTATTTTTTTAAAAAACTATTTACCCAATGATCATTTTCACTTCTAGAAACAAAAGTTTTGTTAAATCTGCGTATTTTATTCCAGACATGAGAAATTGGAGTAAGACGATTTATAGAATTGCAATAATCTTGCCAAGATTTCTGTTTTTCAAAGTTTATAGTCAATTTCTTAGAAGCCTGATTTTTTTTAAAAAGCAAATATTTTTCTACAGAAGGATCATTTTTGAAAGCAACAAAAGCATCTTTACATTTTTTAACAGCATCTGCACATTTGCTATTCCACCAAGGAACGGAATGTCTTGCCCTTTTTGCCCTAAAACCTGTAACGGAACGTGAGCATAAATGACAAAGATTTTGACATTGACAACAAGACTTTGTTTTCGTTTTTTTGTTGTGACATAGATTTTTCAACTGATGCCAATAAAATATCACAAAACTGCAAATAACTTTCTAGTGAACATTCAGAATTAATCATAAAACTATTCAACGAAGTATTAACAATATTTACATACAAATCCCAATTAACTAAATTCAAGTTTAATTTCTTACTGACATTTTGAGAGTGAACACAATGTTCTGAAGATATAACTGGAGTTTGAGACAACAGAAGTTTAGTAATTGTAGGCAAATGATAACTTCCAAAGGAATCATCATGAACAGACCATTCACAATCCCATGATAAAGCTGGACTAACCAAAGAAAGATCTAAGCCATTTGGTCTCCAGGACGAAGTTCCTACAGTCGTGACTTCTCCTGAATTTAACAGAACAAGGTTATTTTCATCAAAAGAATCTAGTACTTCTTCACCTCTTTTATCCACTTTTTGACAACCCCAAGAAGTATGGTATGCATTGAAATCTCCAGCAATAAAGACTGGAGTTGGAAGACTATCAATTAATTTTGAAAATTTTAATTTTGAATAATGACACCTAGAAGGACAATAAACACTAACAAATGAAATATATTTACCACCTATTTTTATCTGTACAGCAACATTTTGTAAGGAATCATCAAAATAAGTATCAATTTTTAAGAATTGTAATTTGTTATGAATTATTATTGCAACTCCATTATGTGTATTACCAGTGTCATTTCTAACTATTGTGTATCCCTTTATGTTAAAGGTATGATGTGGTCTAAGCCAAGTTTCACTTATTAAAGCGATATCAACATCATTACTATAAAGAAAATATGTAAATTCAGATTTATTACTTTTAATGCTTTGAGCATTCCACTGAACTATTTTTAAATGAGCCATTAGGATGGATTATTAGCAGATGACTTTTCATAAATATCACTTAATATTTGTAAAATATTTTTAGTACTGATGGAAGTTTCCTTTGTTTTATTTAATGTAATTATTTTAACAATAGCCTCAACCAATAAATTCAAAGATTTATTATCTTTTTTCAAGTGACTGAGCAGGTCAAACTTTTGTCCTAAGGCTGGAAAACTCTCTGTATTTGCAACTGAAGCATAAGACAAAGAGGATAAACCAATTTTAATATCATTAATTTTTTTCTTTTTAATAGGACACTCAGCAGATATACTAATGTGATTTCCTCTACAGTGACAGCATGTAGCCTTTTCCCTAGGTACTGTACATTCTTTAAAAGAATGTGCATCTCCACATATTGAACATCTAACATTATTTTTACAGTACTTAGCCAAATGTCCATACCGTAGGCATTTAAAGCATTGTTTTACAGGTGGAATGTACATCTTAACTGGAAACCTCCAGCCTTGTAAATCAATATGATCAGGAAGATAAATGGCAGCAAAAGTTATGATTACTGTTTTAGTCGGTTGTAATTCAAAGTTTTGTTCATTTTTAACCTTCCTTTGAATTCTCCGAACAGAAATAATTTTTTTATTACTATTAATCACTCCAAAAATTTTTTGATTGGACCATTTAATGGGCACATTAGTAATAACACCAGTAATTTCAGTAGTTTTTGCAGGAATAGTTGCTTTGAGTTTATATTCTGATAACAAAGTCTTATTGTTAAGAAAACTATTTGCCAAATTTGCACGGTCAAAATGAACTGTAACTTTGTATTTATTAAGATTTTGCATATATTTTATGCCTTTTATATATTTCTTTAATGTTGATGATAAAGAAATCATATCTCTTGTTGAAATAGGTTTGGACTCATCGTTTGATTCCAAGAAGACAACGAAATCTGTAGCTGAAGAATCCTCAGGATACCGACGTGTATAATCGGGAACGAAATAAGTTTTATATGGATCGGACTTAGCTGAATTGCAGTCACTGTGCATGGAGTCGGAGTCCGAAAGCAGCGAGTCTTCCCCTGATATTACTGCCTCCTCCTTCTTTTTCTTGCGTTTCGCCCGAGACGTCATTTTAATAAAAATTAAGCTTCTATACTATAGTTATTAAAAATATATACAAAATGTACACTATTTAACAAAATTGAAAGAATTAAATGAATTTTTAAGTTCACGAAAAAATTTTTCACTTCCAATTTTCCCGCGCGCAAACCGGAAGTCCTTTTTTTCTCTAAATTCATTCACAATGCTTGCGTTTTTTTTTTTTAGTTTTCTAAAGGTTTGTTTAGATCAGCGTTGCCAGGCGCAAAATTTTTTTTTCTCGTAAATATAATACTTAAAACTCTTACTTTCATAAAAAAATCTCGAACAAGTAAATCAAATAAAATGCAGAATTTACGATATTTACCGTAAATACCTTATATTTGCTTTGAATTTATAGATTTTTTTTTTCAAAAGTTTAAAATTTTCAAAATCTCTATGCCAAAAGTTTTTCCATGCTGTCAAAGTTAAGTTTAATAAACATTTACACTGGACTTAATTAAAACATTTAGTGAGTCGATATTTTATAAACTTAATGAATAAGGTACGGGAGTGAATAAAAATGCAAGTATAGGTACTTTCTGGCTTGCGAACATGACATTTGCAGTCATTATATGAAATCTCGTACAAAAATGTACGTAATTTGTATGAATTTTGAATCTCGTACAGAAACCAAAAATCTCGTAAAAGTACGAGATTACTCGTACGTCTGGCAGCCCTGGTATAGATTATACGTTGGCCTGACTGACCGACTGATTGACAATGACATCCCAGGAAAATAATACTCCTCTATCAAACATGTTGTTCCTGAAACTTGACATTGGCCGGATTACCCGACTGGGTAGAAGCCAAAATGATTGATTGAAGACATGACCATGGAACTAATATGTACTACGTACAACTGGAAAGCTTACTGTGTATCAAAACACGCACCGAGTGAGAGGTGATTGGTCTTTGTGCGTCTCTTTCTAACTAGTGTAACCATTCTTCTTACCTATCGTGGATAATTTTTTAAAGCAACGGTATGTACTTAAAGGTTTTTTTTTATTATTAAAATAGAGCATAAAACACAGTATTTAATTAAAATAGGCAGGTACGAAATTATATCTAGGTACTCTGTTTTAATAGGAAGACTTGTAAATCCTAGTCTCTCGGAGTTAACTTTTTGAGGACGTTTGCCCCTAATACTCTAAAGCACAGTTATACTAATCTAGGTAAAGCTTTTAAGTTTGTAAGGGGTAAATTTCGGATTATGTTTGAAATACTGATCCGATTTTTATAATTATTTCCGTCACATGAAAGTAAACTATTCAAAAGTCAAATAGGCTATATTTGACTTCGCCCGCTTGGTAACCCTATAATTAGTTTTTCAGATGCATAAGCTATATGCCTGTAAAGTTTAATCAAAATCTGTCTAGTAGTTTTTGAGGAACTAACATTAATACTCCTCACATACATCCTTACAATTCAGATTTATAATAGGTATCTGTAGGATATAATACACTTCGAATGAAGTGAACAGGGGTCTGCTAGTCATAAATAAAACACTTCTAAATTTCTAGTAGTAAAAAAATATTTTATTTTAATTGTTGACACTTTGACAATCTGATTTGAGTACATATGATGTTTCAAGTGTAGTCACCCTAGTTCACACAAATGACAAACTTGCCTGTGAAAAGATAATCCATAACCAGGATATGATTCTTTGCCATACCCACTCACAGAACATATATTGTTCACTATTTTGCAATAAAATACACAACAAAAAGCACTTTTTCGACTAAGAAATCAAAGCGCGCGACGTTACAACAAAATAGACGCCATATTGTTAATGTGGTGTGGGTCCCGCCAGTGCTGCCATTTTACCTGTAGAAGTAGTAAAACTTCCCCATAATATTGAAATGTCGCGAAGTATGGCCCTATATATTGTACTATTTGATAGCATATTTTCGCAAAAGTCACAAACACGTGGTTAATAATATTCATGTCTTAAATATTATTTTTTCTGCGGAAATAATTTTTTTGAATGTATTATTAAATATTTCACATGGCAATTGTGCGAGAGGGACACACAAAGACAAAGTAACTCTCGATCAGGCTCACTTTTATATTAAGATATACGTTAATCAAAAAACCACCTTAAACACATTGAAATAAGGTTCATTTTAATATGTCAAAATGATTGAAGTAAGCTTTCCAGTTGTACGTAGTACTTATTAGTTCCATGGACATGACATTTAAAACGTAGTTTATAGTCTTTGTCTGTCGAACAAGGAAATAATACTCCTCTAACGATGAGAACGTTATGTCCATATAAAAAAAATCAACCTTACACTTACACACGTACAACAACTACCGCCGCGACGGAATAGCAATACATCTAAGGCTACCACGAAAAGCGCGGGTATTACAATAGTTTTTAGATTTAATACTGTTATATTAACCTTGGGATCCAATTATGGAAAAAACGGGAATTTACGTTTCAGAATAATAATTTATTCCAAATACCATCATTTTCTGTGTCGAGATTTCTTGTTTTCGATTTACCTGGTAGTAGGTAAACCATAGATTTATTATCTTCGCTCTCGCTCTTACTAGATGGAGCACTGGTACTCGTAAAATACGGCAAAACATAAGTGTGCTGAATTCAGCATACTCGAACCTACCCGAGCTAGTGTTAACTTATATGCAGGGGCGTAGCCGCCGTATCAATTTTTTGGGGCCCCCGAGCTACAGGGGCCATAAAATAGTGAAAACTTAAAAAGAATGTATTTTTTAAACCTACACATTGCATATAGCTTACTTTATTCTTTTTTTTTAAACAAAAAAATCTCCATAAGTCCATACGTTTCCAAATTGACGGTGTTAAAAAAGTAAAATATTTTTTACAAGATATGGTCTAGATATAGGATTTCTCGTATGAAAATGCATAGTAAGATCAAAGAGGATAGTCTGACAGAGTATAGTAGATAATAGAGTATACTCGTATATAAATAGGTATATTTTGATGAAACTAGTAATAAGCTACTTTAATAAACGAAAACTGGTTCTAAAAGGCACTATTTATTATAACATCCAAAACCCTAGAAACGTGTATAGTAAAATCTAACTAAAATCTAGAATAAGCAAAAAGAAAAATATTCTTTATATTGTCTATAATTGGTGCTTTTACCTTCTTTATTATCCCGCATTTTACGAGTACCATGGGCGAGGAGTCATTGTGAATCTATGTTTAAATATTTATTTATAGGGCCCTTAAAAATATTGTTACTCCTACGCCGCTGTTTTTTTCACGACATAATATTTGACATTAACCCTCAACCACCTAGCACCTATTTTTGTCCTGTTACCACCACCGTGCGGTCGCAAAAACCGCTAATAGATAATTGCGTTGATTTTAGGATTTTAATTAACAAATTAAAGTTCCGTAACAAAACATGCAACGTTATACGCCAATGCTTCGTTTTAGCACCAAATATTTGCTATTAAATTATAAATGTCTTTAGGAACTGAAAAAAAAATATAGCAATTGTTTCGTATTTTTGTAAGTTTTTAACATAAAAAGTAGTAAAAAATAACCATCTTTTTTTTTATTAAAATTATATTTGAATTTTATAAAACATTACGGTCTCTGAGACCGTAGGTAGGTGGTTGATGGTTAAAAAATAGTCAATTTTAAGAGTAGTTACTAACATATAACAGCTTGCCAGGAATGTCAGGGGTCATATATAGATAGCGTTTCAAAACTTTTGAAACATTTATTTTTATTGCCAAAATGATTGAAAAACTACAAAAAGACAGATGTGTAGTTTCCGTTTTGTCGAGCTTGAATTTTTTTACGTATTATTTTGTTTCTCAGCGAGGATGATGAGTAAATAAAAGGTTTGGACTTAAGCGACATCTTGGTTTGTTCCTAGTACTAAGTCAGAAAACATGTCATGGTTTGGTCGGAAGCTTTTCGAACAGTTATGTATTATTTGACACAAGAGTTTTTACGAAAATAAAAAACTGCCGCAAGATCAAAGCTATTGTTTACAGGCAGTGCTCCATCTAGTAAGAGTGTAGCTGGCAATAAAACTCTTGCAGTGGACTGTATTCTTGTTTATTTCTTCTCCATTTCCTTAGGGTGGAGCCGGTCCGGAGCGAACACAAACTAGGCCAGCCAGCCCCATATACATAGGCAAATTTACTATTCTCTATTAGAGTGCTTCGCAGAGCACTTTATTACAATTCCGACCAATCATACACCGGCTGCAAATGTTATTATTTTGCGGGTACCTACCCACGGCTTAAGGCGGCTTTAGCGGGGTAGTCCTACTTTTAATATTTTTAAGCTCCGCCTCCTAGCTGTAGGAACATGGCAAATATTAACAATTTGTAGGGTACAACAATATCCTCACCCCGCACCTTCCTCACGGCCTACCTTCAATTATTTAACATTTCTACTTAAATTCCTAAATGTTAACTAACCGTGGGTAGTACATCATACATCATTTCCTATGTGCAAAATAACTTATTTACTTAGGTATTCTATACCTAAACAATACAATTTCCTACCTATTTGCAGCCCCTACAGGTGTATGAAATGATACTACCAAAAATTACTTTATTTATTAGCACATCAAAACTTACTTGCTAACTTAACATTTGTAACTATCAAAGTACCCACATTACATTTATATTACAACAAATTACAAAATTGAACACTATTTTATAAGCACTATATATAAATCAAAATACACTTATATCACAAAATAATTAACTGTCTATACACTGGCTTTTCGTCCGTAACATCCTCCCCCCGGCGAAGAAACTCGCAGCCCTAGGTGATCGGCAGGACGACAAGCCTCCTCGTCGGTCTCCTGAAGATGCCTCCTCTCGTACGGACGTCTGCGCTGCGCACCACGCCGTCAGGTCCCGTGTACACCCTCTCGACGACTCCTCGAGGCCAGACGTTCCTCGGTAGCAGCCCGTCGGCGATGATGACAACATCGCCGGGCTTGGGGTTGCTCGCCTGCCCGCGGTGGTCTCCTCGTGCTGTCAGCGTCGGTAGGTACTCGTTCACCCACCGCTGCCAGAACATGTTCGCCAGCGCCTGTGCTGCCCGCCACGTCCGCTTGTCTGCGACATTACTCTCGCCCACGTACGGGAGCCCAGTTGATGTGCCCAATAGGAAGTGATTGGGCGTTAGTGCTTCAGGTTCATCGGGGTCAACCGGAACGTGTGTCAACGGCCGCGAGTTGACCGTGTGCTCGATCTCTGTCATCACGGTAGTGAGAACCTCTTCTTTCGGCGCTCTGTCTTTTAACGTCACGGCGAGTGCGTGCTTCACTGTTTTCACCATTCTCTCCCACGCGCCTCCCTGGTTCGGCGCGCCGGGGTCTATGTACTCCCAGCGCATGCGCTTCGCGTGGGCGTAGTCTTGAAGCGCCGGCTGCCACTCTTGATAAGCTTTGCGAAGTTCGACGTCCGCTCCGTGGAAGTTAGTGCCGTTGTCTGACATCATTAGCTGCGGAACGCCTCTTCTGGCGGCCATTCTCCTCAGCGCCATTATAGCGGAGTCTGTGCTGAGACTTGCGACGAGCTCGATGTGGACAGCTCGTGTCACGAGGCACGTGAACAGCATCCCCCATCGCTTTTCTCTGCGTCTTCCAATCGCCACCCACATCCAAAGCAGTCCACGCCACAATGCGCGAACGGTCTCGTATGTGTGGTGAGACGCGCTCTCGGTAGGTCCCCTTTCACTGGCACAGTAGGCTTCGCTCTTCTTATCTTGCACGTCACGCATTCGCGTAGCACCTTTCTCACTGTTGTTCGCAGGCGCAATATCCACGTTCGCTGCCTTAAGTTGTTGACCAGCTGCTCTCTTCCAGCATGATTGCTTTTCTCGTGTTCATGTTTTATCATCAGGTACGCTAGGCGGTGCCGGCCGTCCAATATAGGCGGGCACTTCATCTCTGACGGTACTGTAGCTGCATTTATTCTTCCATTCAGCTTAATCAGCCCGTCCTTGTCGTATATCGGGTCCAGCTTGAAGAGGCGACTAGAACGATCGATGCTCTGTCCCTTTCTCAATCGTTCTATCTCTTTCTGAAAGCTCTGTCGTTGAGCTTCAATCATCAGGAGACGTTCGGCGTCAGCTATATGACATAGCTCCAGCTTTGTCTGACGCTTCCTGCATCTTGCAACAAATACGAGAGCATACGCAGTAGCGCGTACTAGTTTCTCGTACGATGAGAAGCGTCCCACATCGACGACGGGGCTGTAGTCGGTGACGTAGTTAACGGCGCGTTCTTCTATGACGTCATTCGTGGCTTTTTCTTCTATCGGCCATTCCGCTTCGTCTGTGTACAGGAATGACGGCCCCTTAAACCAACGGTCATCGCTGCATATTCGCGTGTTGCCAGCCCGTGTTGCGTCGTCGGCGACATTATCTGCTGTCGGCACCCATCTCCATTGTTCAGGTTGCGTGAGCTCTGCGATCTCGGCCAGGCGGTGCGCTACATACGGCGTGTATTTGTTAGCGTCGTGTCTTATCCAATGTAGCGCTGTCTTCGAGTCACTCCATATTATCACTTTCGCGCTCCACTCGTGCGTGTCTATTATTTCTTTCGCTAGCCGGGCTCCGACTAGACACGCTTGTAGCTCCATTCGCGGGATACTCTGCGCTCTAAGTGGTGCCACTCTACTCTTCGCGGCGGCTATGGAGACGTTGACGTTCTCTTTATCTTCAAACCGCCAATACGCCACAGCGGCGTAGGCTTGTTCACTCGCGTCGCAGAACACATGCAGCTGTCGCTCGATGTTCTTTCTGTTGTCGTAGCATCGCGGCAACCGTAGACGCTCTATGTACTTAATATCTCGTTGCCAATCGTGAAAAGCCCCTGCCTCTTCCGGCTGTAGAGGCTCATCCCAGCCGGTCTTCTTGCGCCACAGCTCTTGTAGTATTATCTTCGCTGTTATCGTGTACGGGCACAGCAGACCCAGCGGGTCAAATAGAGACATCACTACTCTCAAGGCTTCTCTCTTGGTAGGTGCGCGAGCTCCGTTCTTTACCTCTGGCGCTACTCTGTTCATTTCTGTGTTGAAACCAATCGTGTCGGCGTGCGGGTCCCACACGATTCCCAGCGCCTTCTCGTACGGATGAGCGTTCGCTGCTAATTCACGCGGCAACTGTGATTGATTCTTCTCGGAGATTCCCATCAATATGCGGGGGTGGTTTGAGCTCCATCCTGCCAGCTCAAAACCGGCTCTAGCGTGCACTTCTTGCACTTCCCTTACGCATAACGTCGCTGTCTCTTCTTCCTCAAAGCTGTCGACCCAGTCGTCCATGTAATGATTCTTCGTGATCGCCACAAACGCCAATGGGTGCGTCTCTCTGTTGTCGTCGGCGTTTCTATTTCTCACGCTGTGTGCTAGAAAGGGAGAGCTGCGTGCGCCGAATATCATTGACGTCATATACTTCCGTGGCGGGTCACTTCGGTTATCTCCTCTCCATAGGAAATGCTGCGCCAAGCGATCTTCTTCTCTTATCTTTACTCGCAGAAACATTTCTCGTATGTCGGCCATGACAGCTATCTGATATCTTCTGAATCTGAATAGAACGCCTTGTAGTGATTGTAACAGATCAGGGCCATCGAGCAGCGCATCATTTAAACATACGCCGTTCGCTCTTGCTGCCGCATCAAACACCAATCGCACTTTTCCAGGCTTGTTTGGATTGGTGACAGCAAAGTGCGGTAAGTACCACAGCAGCTTGCTTTCTGTGTGGTCGTCCATGCTCTCTACCGCATATCCTTTTTCAAACAGTTTCTCCATCTCTCTCGTATAACTCTGTTTGAACTCGATCTGTTTATCCATTCTGCGTTCAATTCCGCGTAGGCGTTGCAAAGCCATGTCGTAGCTCGGAGGCATGGCTATGTCGTCGCTTTCCCATGGCAGTCCCACTTCAAACTGCCCGTTGACGCGTTTCGCTGTCGCATTGAAGATGGCTACGGCGCGCTCATCAGTAGCTCTAGTTTTCTTCTTCATCGAAACTCCTAGCGCATCAATGTCGAAGTGTGCTCTCATTAGACTCTCTAAGTCCTCGCTTCTGCCTTGCCAGTCTTGTGACGTTCGTGTGTGCAGCACGCGGTTGCGTTCCGTGATCATTCTTGACGGCGTAGATCCGTGTATTATCCATCCCAGCCGAGTGAGCGACGCGGCCGGTTCACGCTCTCTTCCCGTCAGCAACCTTCTCGTCACTATCAGTGGCCAGTTGTCGGCACCGATAAGCAGTCGTGGCTTCGCATTGGTGTAGCACACCTCCTCCGGAGCTAGATCGCGCAAGTGTGAGTGCTGTAGCGCCCTTTCCTCAAGAGATTGTCTGCCCAGTGTGAGGTCGTTCACCGTGCGCGCCTTTATTGTGTAAGGCTGCGACCTCTTGCCTTCAATAGTGACCGTTACAGCTCGGCTTGCTTGCTGCACCTGGCTGGTTGTAGCGCCGACAATGTTCAACGGTCGCCTGGGTCCTCCTGCTCCAATCTCGTTTGCGATCTGCTCATCGATGAGAGTTATCGTAGAGCCTTCATCCAATAGTGCGTACGTCTCTATCTCTTTCCCTGTCGGCCCTCGCACCGTCACAGGGCACACCTTGAGTAGTACGCGCATTTCTTTCTTGCTTGCTCGTGTAGACGCGATTGTTTCTGTCGCCTTCTCTTCTTCTACAGGAGCACTTGCGTTTTCCACCGGTCCATGAAGCAAGGTGTGATGTGGCCGCCGACACTCGCCGATTCCACACCGCCTGGCCTTGCATTGAAAACGCCTGTGTTTGCTATTCAAGCACTGAAAACACATTCTTATTTCCTTCGCCCATTGCCATCGTTCAGGCACTGTCATTGCCACAAGCTTCTTGCATTCTGTGGTTTTATGGGCGGCGCCGCAGCAGAAGCATTCCCTCTTCACGTTGCTTCCGCTCTCCTTCTGTACGGCGTATACGCTGCGGCGGATGGGCTTCGTCCCTGTGTGCGGTCGTTCACTGGCCATCACACGCACTGGCGGGGCGTGTAGGTGCCGCACAGCTGCATCCGCTTCCTGTTCGAGGAACTTCGACAGCGTTATTATCTCTGGTTCACGAACGTTGCCATATTGCTTCGCGTAATCACACCACCGTGACTTGATGTGCGGCGTTAGCTTCTCTACAACTTGCTGGACTAGCAGGGGGTTCTGCAGATATCCTCTGTCGTCCACGCATTCCAAAACAGTCACTGCATTCTGCAGCTTGATGGAGAAGCTATTCAAATCACTCGGCTCCGCACTTGTCTTCGGTAGACGCTTGATGTCTTCCATAGCTTGGTAGACTATCATCGCTGGCCGGCCGAAACACGCCTCTAGCCTCCTCATAACAACATCTGGGTCGGCTGCTATTCCCAGCAGCGCCGACACCGCCTGGCGTGCTTCACCTCGTAGACACATTCTCAGTCTGGCCATATTCTCCTCGGGCGTGAACCTGTAGAGTCTCGTTGACTCTGTCATCGCTTTCTTAAATGGCAGCCACTCCGCTGTTGCTCCGCTGAATGTCGGCAGGTCCTGGCTTTGACGCGGGGGAGGTCCACTTCGCCTCAGATTATCGATCGCTTTTGCTAGTCGATCGATGTCGCCATCCGTCGTCGCTCGCCGTGTGGGTGACGCAGGTCGAATCGCCGCCACTTGTTCCTCTGTCGCATGTCCATATGCGACGCGGTGATTCGCCTCCAATGCCGTGACGTCACGCACCTGGTCAGTTTTGTGCGGCTGCTCCCCCCGTACGTTGCCCTGGTGGAGCCATACACGCACACGCTCTGCCGTTTCCTCGACCTGGACCGGCTCGTCTTCATCACAAGTCTCTTCTTGTATCGTAGCAATCTCGACTGCCAACTTGCTTCTAATCATCTCAGCTTCTAAATCCAATTGCTTTCTCTTAATTTCAGCCAATCGTAAAGCCGCTTCAGCTTCAGCCTTCCGTATTCGCAGCGTCGTCGAGACGCTCGACCTCCTTGAGCACACGGAAGCAGCTCGCGACTGATGACCGTCCCTCTGGGCCTCAACTTCATGTTCAGGGGCGGGCATCTCATCTGGTTTCTTCATTGTTGAACGTTCGGGCATAGAACGTTCGGGCGCAGTTCGCGCCGGCGCGGTACATTCTGGCGCGGTGGATGCGGGGGCGGTAGATGCGGGGGCGATGGACTCGAGCACAGCAGACCCGAGTGCAGTAGAAAGCGCGTCGGACGGGGACGCGGGGGGGTCTTCAAAGATGCGTTGCTTCATGGTCTTCTTCCTCGTCACGGGTGGGCTTCGGGGCATCATTGCTTCGGCACTTGCTAGCCTTGCCGTGAACAGCCCTACCACTGAAAACCGCCTGAGTGGCGTTCACTCGCAACAGACCGTTTGGCACCGTTAGGTAGCCTGTTGCGAGCCGCGTTAAACGCGTTCCTTAGCTCCGCCTCTTCTGTGCGATGTCAACCAGAGACTCCGCCTCTTCTGTGCGATGTCAATCAGGGACTCCGCCTCTTCTGTGCGTTGACCCTGGGCCGCGCCTCTTCGTTTGTAACCTGGGCTGCCCCTCTTCTTGTGCGTTGACCCTTGACCGCTTGGCTTCCGTGCCTGCCCCTCTTCTTGTGCGATGACCCTGGGCCGCGCCTCTTCAATTGTAACCTGGGCTGCCCCTCTTCTTTTGCGCTGACCCTTGACCGCTTGGCATCCGTGACTACCGCCGCCAACCGAGGGTAGGCCGAAATTAATTCATTCGGCCACCGCTGCCGACCGAAGATATGCCGACACTAGTTCATTCGGCTGCTGGTGTTTCGCTCCCGTGCCCCACACGTTGATTCTTGCTGTTTCATATCCGGCGCCGATGGACCAAAACTTTCTTTTGCTGTTTCATATCCGGCGCCGAAGGACCAAAACTTTCTTCTGTAGCTGGCAATAAAACTCTTGCAGTGGACTGTATTCTTGTTTATTTCTTCTCCATTTTCTTAGGGTGGAGCCGGTCCGGAGCGAACACAAACTAGGCCAGCCAGCCCCATATAGGGCAGGTGACCCGGTTGTGGCCACCGACCCCTTTGTGGCCATTTGGGGTTTCAAATAATTATAACTAAGGCAAAAACAAATTTATTAATCTATGGTTTATATTATTTGGAATATTGAATATTGGTAGCACTGATACCGTTGATAGCTCTGATGTGTCAAGCTTGACTTCGATGCAACAAGCCATTCTTATTAGGTGAGCGCGAAATTGTTAAGATCTTAGTAAAAAGGCTAAGGCGAGCGGGTGACTAATAAATTTTTATTTTTTAAATCTTTGACTATTTTATGGATTTTTATGTTAATACTACTTGAAGAATATATTGTCTAAGTAGAACTAAAGTTATTTTGTCGCCATATGTTTATGAAGCGAGGTTATGAGCAGGTGGCCACTAGTGGAGTCAAAATCATGTATTTCTCCATCTTTGGCCACGTGGCTGGCCAAAAGTGGTGTACATAGATACCCCACTTCTGGCCATTTATATTTTATCGAGGTTTTTTTACTTGGCTTTACGTACCAACGTTAGTGTATTTTTTATTTTCAGAGTTACAATAAAATGCCTCAACCAAAATCAAATAGTGACAAAAAAGAAGCCGTGAAAAATTAAATATTCCAGTACTTACACATAAAATAACTTTAGCGTTGAACGCAATTAAGAATGAGATTCCCCTTGTCCACTGTTAATAGAGATTTTAATGTACCTCGAACGACTTTGCGACATAAAATTTCTGGAAAAGCATCTAAAACTCTTGAACATGTAGGACCCCAGGCAGTTCTTAGAGTGCGCGTGGGATACCTCTTCGTGCGGCCGTCCTCTTTCCTGCTCCCTGGAATACTTGTGTTTCACAGGGAAGGAAAGGGGTTCGGCCTGGTGCACCCTGTGCGTCCTACAACCGTGTTACTATTAGGGTTCATTGTTGCGGGATGGCGAAATCCCACACCGGGGCTGGTCATGAAGCAGTCCGGCCCACGAGAGGGGGACTGCTGCAGCTGGGCGTAAGCCCAGCGTGTTGATGCGCCCGGAGGGGCGTGTGGCGTGTCGGTGACTCCAGCCGGTGAGGTCCCGGGTCGGCGGCGACGGCAAAAGACCCTGGGGTGGTTCCCAGGCCGCCGACACAGGGCTAGATCGGTGGCTAACCAAGGGAACGTGAGGGGGCAGGCGCGCCGCGGTTTGTCCCCTCCAAGCTTGAGGGGGCTGCCTCGGTGGCCAGCCGTCGGCGGGTTCGCAGCGAGGGCCTTAACAGGACTATTCTCGTGTCCCCGCCACTATACGACGGCCAGAAGGACAACTCCAGGTTTTTAGTCGGTGCGAGTCCGACGTAACCCGTCTCCTTTCCCTGGAGGGGCGGGTATGCGTAGGCATTTTCCTGATCAACAAAAAAAAAGAAAAAAAGGCAGTTCTTGGAAATGAAATAGAGAATGAACTTGTCGTATGGATCAAAGACTGCGCTCGTGCTTGGTTTTCTAATAATAAAGTATCTGTCAAAAAAAATTTAGTAAAGGGCCAAATTACCACTCTTTTTTTAAATAATAGACCTTCAGGATCGTGATTTGACGGATTTACGGCAAGATATCCTGATTTGAGGCAAAAAATGTGTAATTTAATTAATTAATTTTGATTACTTTGAATTCATCTGATTTTATTTTTTGATGGCCAGAACTGGCACACGACCATGGCCAGAAATGGCGTCAATCTGGCCAAAAATGGCACATACTGCCTTTATTTTTTTATTTTTATAGAATTATTTTTCTATTGGATGTTCTTTAAAAAAAGGGTTTTCTTAGGCAAGGTTAATATATGTTTAGTGACTTTTTGCAAGAAATATGTTCGTAATAACAAAAACCATAAATTAAGAAAGCCTCAAAGTCGAGAAAATCCTTAAAGTGGCCAAAACCGGGTCACCTGCCCTACATAGGCAAATTTACTATTCTCTATTAGAGTGCTTCGCAGAGCACTTTATTACAATTCCGACCAATCATACACCGGCTGCAAATGTTATTATTTTGCGGGTACCTACCCACGGCTTAAGGCGGCTTTAGCGGGGTAGTCCTACTTTTAATATTTTTAAGCTCCGCCTCCTAGCTGTAGGAACATGGCAAATATTAACAATTTGTAGGGTACAACAATATCCTCACCCCGCACCTTCCTCACGGCCTACCTTCAATTATTTAACATTTCTACTTAAATTCCTAAATGTTAACTAACCGTGGGTAGTACATCATACATCATTTCCTATGTGCAAAATAACTTATTTACTTAGGTATTCTATACCTAAACAATACAATTTCCTACCTATTTGCAGCCCCTACAGGTGTATGAAATGATACTACCAAAAATTACTTTATTTATTAGCACATCAAAACTTACTTGCTAACTTAACATTTGTAACTATCAAAGTACCCACATTACATTTATATTACAACAAATTACAAAATTGAACACTATTTTATAAGCACTATATATAAATCAAAATACACTTATATCACAAAATAATTAACTGTCTATAGGGTCAAGTGGTAAACAGTGGCCCAGTAGTACACAGTGCACCATCACTTATATCCCAAACACGCGACGTTGCCAAACCGTGCTGCAAACGCGAAACAATTTACCTTCTACCACCTCCCGCAATCCCCAGTTGACGGCGCGCTCCCGCCCGTAACGGTCGCATAGTGCCTAGTTTTGTCCTTGGAGCCAAAAAAAGTAAGTAATCGTATTTTCATATCTTTTCTTTCTAGAATCGTTGTATATTTAGTTTCATTATATTGCACTGTTTCCATGTGTAAAGTAACTATTTCTTAATAACTTGAATGTATAAATATCCTTTAATTTGTTTTGTTTAAATAGTTATGTTACCTTATAGGTTAAAACGTAGTGTCTGGACACAGTGGCTCAAAATTGTAGAGTACACAGTGAACCATATGGTTTGGTTCACTGTGTACCCTTTAATTATGAATCACTTTGTTCATTATGTCCGATACAATTTTTGCAAAAACTTTTCTACTGTAATTGTAATTAACAAAAAAGGCGTGAATAGAATATCTAATACTAATAATAATAGTCTATTTGTTTTAGAATGGGTCGAACTAAAAAAGAAAACCGAAAAATTGGCGGCCATGATGCCAAAGATATGAAAAAAGCGATAGAACTTGTAAAGAACGGAATGAGTATTCACAAAGCAGCACAAGAATGTAATTTAAAGTATTCAACTGTAAGAAGGTATGTGAAAAAACACGAGACTCAAGATGATGCTAGATTTGTACCCAATTACGAGGTAAATGCAATTTTTTCACGCGAGCAGGAAGAAATTTTAAAAGCTTATATAAGCGAATGTGCTCTCATGTTCTACGGGCTTACAGCTAAGGAGACAAGGCAATTAGCTTATCAACTGGCAATAGCAAACAAATTAAAAGTACCATCTTCTTGGTTTTCTAACCAAATGGCAGGTGTTGATTGGCTGAGATCGTTCAGAAAAAGGCACATTGATATAAGTCTAAGAAAACCTGAGGCGTGTAGTTTAGCTCGTGCTACAGCGTTTAACAGAACGAATGTACAATTATTCTTCAATAATTTAAAAGAAACTTATCAACGGTATTCTGGTTTTGGAGATGGTACTCGTGTTTACAACCTCGACGAAACCTCTACGACGACTGTGCAAAAGCCCCAAAAAGTCTTAGCGCCAAAAAGAAGCAACGTCTGCAAAGTCACTAGTGGTGAAAGAGGTGTTTTAGTAACCACTTGCTGTATCGTTTCAGCTACCGGACATGCCCTACCTCCCGCCATGGTTTTTCCAAGGAAAAACTTCAAAGCTCATATGCTACATGGTGCACCAACTGGAACACTTGGTTTAGCCTCACCTACAGGGTGGATGAACGCGGAGTTATTTGTTCAAGTGATGAATCATTTCATTAAGCACACCTCCGCATCAAAGGAAAATCCGGCTCTTCTCATTCTAGACAATCATGAAAGTCACCTGTCAATAGAAGCTTTAAATATAGCAAAATCTAATGGTGTAACTATATTAACCGTACCTCCCCACACTACAGCAAAACTTCAGCCCCTAGATGTTGGACTGAATGGACCTTTTAAAACATTTTATAATGCAGCAGTGGACTCGTGGATGCTCCGGAACGCAGGACATGCATTCACAATCTATCAGATAGCTGAATGTGTTGGTCAAGCGTATTTAAAAGCAATGACGCCAATAAATATCGTCAGCGCTTTTAAAAAATGCGGCATAATTCCTTTTGATGAATCAGTTTTCACACCAGAGGACTTTTTACCGAGCGCTGTAACAGATAGGCCAGAACTACAAATTGAAGATGACGAGGTGCCCTCTTCACCTACTATTTTTTTGGATCTAGAAACAGGAAGCCCTCAGATTCCATTTGATGGGTCTGAGCAACTTCCAAATTTTGAACAGCCAGAAATTAACACCGATGTTACTAGAACTACCCTGGAACCAAAGCTACAGACTTCAGTGCCCAGCATGACTAATTCGCCAAAGCCATCAACTTCACGACAAGGCGCTGCTTTCATTTCTCCTAAAGAGATTAGACTTCCTCTGAAAGCAGGTCCTCGAAACAATAAAGACGAAGGACATTAGGCAAAAGTATGATCGCGACAGACACGCCCGAGAAGGATAAGATAGAAGAAAAGAAAAAGGTAAAGGGACTAAAGAAAGTAAAGAAAAGTGATATTTTTAAAGACAAGAAACCAAAGAAAGTACAAATATTGGAGAAAGTAGTCAAACATGACTGTGACACCAGCAGTGGCGATGAAACTTTTTGTGCCAGTGGATCGTCTTCTGGGGGAGAGATATTCTTAAGTGATAGCGAAGACGACGACACTATAATTCTGGATGATGACATCATTTCCAAACCTCTGCCAAGAAACCCTAAAGTGGGTGATTATGTGGTTGTTCTGATAGAGACAAATAAAAAGAAAAAATATTATTACATCGCAAAGATTTTAGAAGTGTCTGATGAACCAGGATATGATTATTTTGTATCCTATTTAAAATTGAAGAGTAAAGTTTTTTATAAATTTGCTGAACCTGTGGAACCAGATATGGCAGGAGTTTGGAAAAATGACATAAAATTTATACTTCCCGACCCTAAAGTTAAAGGCAGTAGTCGCCGGCAAGCAACTTATACATTCCCAATAAATCTGTCACTTTTGACTTTTCCTTTTTGATTTTGTTTGAAATTTGTAAGAGTTCTAGTAGATTATTTTCTGTTTAAAGATTGTTAATGTCAGAAGTAGCATTTTATATAGTAAATCTACTTCTTTACTACCTTTAAAGAGTAATATTGATTTTGCTTTTTTAAGTTCACTTCAGAGTAGTCTTTTATTTAGAGATTGTTGTTTTGTTTTTACGATATTTTTTTTTTGTGTTTTAATGGAAACTGTTATAAGCTTTCGGTACTTTCAAATGTGATTTAAAGACTGTTAAAGACTGTTAATTGTAATGTAGAGTTTAAAGAGCCAAGCTTTAACTAAAATAGTCAAATTGTTCCTACTTAGAATTGTAAGTTTAATTAGTACCTACTTCTTTGTTTTCTACTGATTTTATGTGATTGTTGCTGACGAATACGAATATATGTTTTAACAAATGATTGATTATTACATGACTATGGTTTCATTTAACGACATTTTCATCAATAGATATTTTTAAATATGCGATAAAGGTAGGTAATTAAAGTGATGGTTCACTGTATACACATTGGTCCACTGTCGACTCACCCCCCGATTCACTGTGTACTTATACTTGTACACAGTGAACCATTAGCCATCTTAAAAAAAAAACAATTTTACTAATAAACTATTAAAATTTGTGCTGTAATTGATATACAAATCACAAGTTAAATAAATTTGTTTTTGTCTAATGTCAATATTGTTTAATTAAATTCACGTACGGTGGATTTATAAACGTTTGAACTTTTAGTGGTTCACTGTTTACTATGTCACCCTACACTGGCTTTTCGTCCGTAACAAAGAGCGAGAGCGAAGATAATAAATCTATGAGGTAAACAATAATTATTATCTTCTGATGGAGCTGCGGCAGATGTTATATAATTTAACTTTGAAAATCTGCTTGATTTTGCAGTGTATGGGTATTACCATGTATTACACAGCATTTTGATGTTTGCTGGTATTTTCTGAAATTAAATCAGGACTTTATAAATGTTATTTGATAAATATTACATTGATAAATAAATAAAGTAGTTAACTATTTTACTATTCAGCTCAGATATTTCCATCACGTGGTTTTTCAGGTCTTCGCATAGTCTGTAATTAATTCCTAAATTGATAATTATATCATAAATAATAGGTAACTAGTAATAAAAAAACATTTAGTACCTGAGCTGACAAGATTTCTTTATAACCCTACTCGAATAGCAAACTTCTGCGCTGCAACTGCAAAAACTGCACAAGACTTTATCGATGTGTGTTTGCCCAAGTATGTGCCTTTTAACAAAAATAACAGGAAACCGATTTATTGCAATTGTATAACCAGAAAAATAAATTTCCTTCCAAAATCATTTGGAGCTAATTAGGGGTACCAAGACAAAATGCTTACTTAGTTATATGTATTTTGATTTTCTTGCTCGAAAAATCTGTAGTAGGTTATAGATATGTCTTTAGCTCCTGTTTTACTATGGTGGTTGACGGACTTCTAATCTTGAGATTTTACTTTTTTAGTTTTGCATTAAATATGCTATTTTATTAATTTTGAAGTTATATATACTAGAAAAAAGGAACGCGGGTCTCCGAGCATTGAGCGACTGGGAATCGAACCCAGGACCTTTAGTCATTCGCAGTGTTATAAAACAGTAATTTATTGCTTAGGTACCTACCTGTTATTCTTAGTAATTGCATTTAGTTTTTATTAATGTCCTGGATTTAAGATTACCACTTCGATGTAGGTACCTACTTGTTTTGCTTTCGTACTAATCATGTTGTATTCACATATTTAGGGATATAGTTCAGATCAAAAATATAAATTTTAAGTTTATATGTTATTATATGACTATTTCCTGTTTTGTGATTAAATAATAAAATAAAACATCAGAGCTATCAACAATATCAGTGCTACCAATATTCAATATTCTAAATACTGTAAACCATAGAGTAATAAATTTGTTTTTCCCTTTTTATAATTATTTGAATCCCCGAATGGCCACAAAGGGGTCGATGGCCACAACCGGGTCACTTGCTCCACTTTTGTTAATCTGAATGTTTCTATGATGGAAGTGGTCGTACGTAAGGGTTGAAAATGAAAAAAAAACATTTAATAGAGCACGTGAGATTTTTAAGGGGTTGTTTAGTGAACCTAAAACAACGCTTTTATACAATAATCTGGAGGGATTTACCTAATCTGACAATTAAAATTGAACTGAATTATTTGAGTTTATTGAATTAATCGGGTGGCCACTTATATAAGGCTCATATTGGGTGGAAGTGCTTAACCGGGTACAAGGTATCCCCCAGTATGTTAATCTGCCGCGCTTGAGTAAATCCAAAAATCCCCTCCTTGGCTCCCCTACTAGGACTTTTCATTAGTAAATCCTTGTGAAGATGTTAAAGGAACTTTTGTTTTTTAGTGTTTTCTTCAACGACACTGGTTTATACTAGTACGAGATCCGACCGCGTGAT
Source organism: Emmelina monodactyla (assembly GCA_916618145.1). Taxonomy (NCBI): domain Eukaryota; kingdom Metazoa; phylum Arthropoda; class Insecta; order Lepidoptera; family Pterophoridae; genus Emmelina; species Emmelina monodactyla. The sequence goes on from OU745300.1 coordinate 5,889,747, forward strand.
TTATACGTTCATATGTTTGATTAATAAAATATATTTTTTATCGATATTTATTACTAAACCAATGCAGATCCGCAAAGGTGGCCATCCAAATTTGGCCGCAATTAATTTTAATTAAAATGTAATTAATTATTTATTTTTTAACAATTACGTTCACCTGTAATTGTTAAAAAATATATTTCATTAGAAAGAAATATACCTGAGGTACCGAAAAAGTTCAAGGTGCCATCCCTCACTTGGTCGCAACCTAATGTCAGCCAGGTGTAAACGGGTATAATTTCGTTAAATATATACGTTCATAATGTATTATCATGTTATACATACCAAATTGAAGATTATTTTTTTCCCTACATGATGAGATATGGGTGCCTATGCAGAAATGCCCGCAAATAGTGATTGCCAACGATTAAAGATAAATAAAAGCGAGAGAAATTTAAGATAAACACCGTTTGTCGAATAAAGATAGAGCATGCCAGCTGCTTGTCGTTTTCATGCTACTGCGCATGCGTCCATAGATAAGGTGCTCAACTAGTAGCTCGGGTATTTGCTTGGAGTTTAAAATACTCCAAAAATTGAGCAGTAAAAATAATATGTCATAATAATTAATCGACAAAACTAGTGTTTTCAATATTTTTTTAATTATATTCAACTCAAACAATAACTTTTAACTGTAAGACGTTAATTTGAATCTATATTAAAATTTATCTTTATACAATTTTTTTTTTTTATTATTATTTTAATCAATATAAATTTTTGTTTATTTTCCTTGAATCCCTGATTAAAGAACCGAATTAAAAACAATGGTAACAGAATTAAACAGAATTGATTTTTTAATTCTGATTAATTCTGTTTCCATTGCTTTTAATTCGGTTCTTTAATCGTTGGCAATCACTATTTGCGGGCATTTCTGCATAGGCACCCATATCTCATCATGTAGGGAAAAAAATAATCTTCAATTTGGTATGTATAACATGATAATACATTATGAACGTATATATTTAACGAAATTATACCTGTTTACACCTGGCTGACATTAGGTTGCGACCAAGTGAGGGATGGCACCTTGAACTTTTTTGGTATCTCGGGTATATTTCTTTCTAATGAAATATATTTTTTAACAATTACAGGTGAACGTAATTGTTAAAAAATAAATAATTAATTACATTTTAATTAAAATTAATTGCGGCCAAATTTGGATGGCCACCTTTGCGGATCTGCATTGGTTTAGTTATAAATATCGATAAAAATTATATTTTATTAATCAAACATATGAACGTATAAATCACGCGGTCGGATCTTAGACTATACGTTTAAATAAAAAAAACAAACTTGATTACAAAAATAAACATTAATGGCGGCCATACTTGTTTCAATTAAGTCGATCAGTCAGAATCAGTGTTCATGAGTATTACCATTGAAATACCATGGAAATACGTAGACGTCATTATTAAAATCTGTTTAAAAGTAGCTTATATATGTATCTTAAAAGCCGCAGTTAATTACTGAACCACTTTTCGTCTTCAATCATCAAATGCAAACAGTACCGAAACTCGGGTCTCAAAACATAAAAGTCTTTTAATAGCGTAACAGTTTACTAAGAGAGTTAATATTAATAGGGTAAAAAAGGATAAGTAGTATAACGATATTTTTCTTATTTAAAAAAAAAGCAACATAAAATGTTTGAATAGTAAAGTACAAATAACTATGTAAAAAGGTACAGAATCGGTAACACAAACAACAGCGTCTCGTGTGACCATTTTTTTATTTTGTAAATATATATATTTTTTGTCTTCTATAGCGACCCACACTAGTAAAACTGTTTATATGTGTGCAAGGTTAAAATTGCTTGTGTGGAACATATACGACCCTGCTGCTCACCGTAATGTAATCTGTGTTTGTGTTTGGTTTGTGCCTATTTCAGACTGAACGCCTGTTTTGGATTATTGCTTGCAGTTAATTTCTGTTCCCTAAACGGCATTTATACGTGATTTCAGTTTAAAGCATTTATTTTTGATATTATAGCTGTTAAAAAATACACGAACGATATCACTATGTCGAGTACATCGCAAAAACATCGTAATTTTGTCGCCGAACCAATGGGAGAAAAGCCAGTCACAGATTTAGCAGGCGTTGGTGAAGTTTTGGGGCGAAGATTAGAACATGTCGGTTTTGACAAGGTATGTTATGTTATTTAAAGAAAAAATATTACTTTCTAGCCATCGTATTATTGTAGTAAGTTTATGTAGGCACATTTAGAAGAGGTTATAAGCTGCAGTTAAGCTTTAAATCCATTTGTTTTTCAATAAACATTTTTAAACTTATTTTCAAATATAAGGAATAATAAAATCCATTACTATTCTCATCCAAGTGTTTTCTTTTAGGCATATGTGGTGCTTGGACAGTTCTTGGTACTTAAGAAAGACAAAGAAATATTCCAGGAGTGGATGAAAGAGACTTGTAGTGCAAACTCCAAACAATCTGCAGATTGTTATCAGTGTCTTAAAGATTGGTGTGACGAGTTCTTGTAATTGTTGTGCACTTTTAGGATAATGACAAGTCATATTTGTTATGATGTTTCTTTTATGTTGTACATAACTTACAATTAAGTCAGTGTTTCATTGTGTCTATTCTGATTTTTATAAATAAATATGTACTAATAAAAACTATTTTTTAAATTATTATCAAAATTAGTCAACTAACTTTACCTCAGTCAGACAGACATGCACCATCTAGTTTTGTGGCTCCAAAATAGATGCCTCCTTTTTCTTTTATATCGAATAGGTAAAACTACTGGACCGATTTAAAAAAAATCTTTCACCATTCAAAAGCTACACTATCCACGAGTAACATAGGCTATATTTTATTATGGAAAAAGTTAGGTTCCGTAAGATATTGCCACGAGAAAAACCATTTAGTTGCGGTGAGGTGAAACCGCAGGGCCGAAAGCTAGTTTCATATTAAACGGGCAAGTAGTTTAGAAGTCCATTGCCGTCAAACAGTGTGACTCGAAATTTATATACCTACTTATTATATTAAGAAGATAATAAATCAAGTAATGAAGTGAAGTCATGCAAATTGTAAGACTAGGCTGTATATAGTTCACAGTATGTGTCTGAGCGGTCCAATGCTAAAACTATTGTATATCTGTATCTCCTACAAACTCAAACAAAAATGAAAATCAATCAAATTGGATAGTTAGATACATGCTTTTATCAGTTTTTTTATCTGCTAACCTGTTTTCCAAACAAATAAATAAATACAACATTACTCACTAACCCTTTTTATACAGGGTGTTTGGAGTAGCCAAATGAAAATGGTGGATAGGTGAGGCTATTAGCTATTAACTTCCACTTATTAAATTGCATTTTGGTTCAACAATAACAAAAAAGTAAATATTAAAGGGGCAACCAATACAACAAACGTAATTTTTAAGCAATGTTTACTAGATCTTAATTAACAGGTAGAAAATGATAGTAGGGAAGGGAACCCTTCGTGCGCGAGTCCGACTCGCACTTGGCCGGTTTTTTTACAGGACACGACATGATTTAAAATTTTGAGACGTAGAGTCAAACATCAGTTGTAAGATTTAGGGTTTTTTTTAAATTTCATATACAAATGGGTAAACACAAATAAGAAGAAATTGTTGTTTAAATATTATTTTGCGAAAATGGGAACAGGAAGACTTATCCGTTTTCAATTCCAATCGCAATAACATTTTTTATGTTTTTGAAAAACGGTATTATTATACCATTTTATAATCGGGATTTCATGGGCATATATGTATAGTACTTTTTTAGTACTGAGAAGAAATCACTTTTTCTTATTAAGTCTACAATTTCAATACAAATCTTTTTTATTTTATGATTGCTCATATATCAGCATGAATAAACACGAATAAAAAATAATGTTTTTTGTTGAAACTATGGTCACTCATAATAAAAATGGGAATTTCATAAAAAAAAAAACTGAAACCAGTGGACGGACCGGATTTAAAATTTGGTATGGTGTAGGTACCTACCGGATGTGTCCTACCCTGAACGGTGGACCACTATTTACGCCACACCCTGTATATGACCAACCATATTTATGATGACTGTTTTAAGTAGTCCCCATGTTAAATTGAAAGTTGTTTTTTAAGAATAATTATATTTATTTAATAAACATTTTTAATTTTAACATTGATTTGTGGAATAAATTAATATAAATATATTACAAATATAATTATATTCCATTTATTAAGAAGAAAGGAATGTTGCAGAACAGAACATTCAAATAGATTTTTAATTCAAGCCATGACCACCACAAAAAATATAAAAAAGAAAATGAGGACACCAAAAATTTTAAACATCAGAGCACGATTTCCAGTAACATGTTGAAAGTATTTCATTATTTCTCTATGACCGGCTTCCACATTTATCTCTGCATCTTGTATGTTGGCATCTATTCTACCAATGGCTTCATCTTGTTCTTTCACCATGTGTGCTAATTGCTGGAATATCCCTCCTAATTCAACTATTGTACTTTCGATGTTATGCATAGTTTCAGCCCTCTGTTGGACATAGGTTTCCGAGTCATCTCGCAAAGCAAGTTGTTGAGTTTGGAAACTGGTTTCTCCAAGGTCTATGCTGACTTCATCTTGTTGCAAAAGAGAAGGAACCTCCTTGACGACTGGAGCACTCTTCATAAACTGCTCACGTCTACTATTCTGGTGTTTCAGATTTTCAGAACGAACTTCTAAAACCTAAAAAAATACACAAATATTTTTTTTAGTATGTTCGACAAATTTTAAGACCCAAGAGTATCAAGGTATTGACTAGCGGCGGGTAGGTAAATCAGATCTGAAACAGTTCAAAGATTCAAATTGCTAAAGCATATGGCTCGGAGCTGCAACTCAGGCAGGACCGAATTAACAAGGCATGACTCACGCGCGGTTCGATTTAAATTATTTATTTTTAACCTTAATATGCTTACGGCACTGCCGATATGTCGAAGTTTATTGAAAATCAATCGATTATGAAAGTCATGTAAAAATCTAAAGAATGCTTTTGATTTTTTTTCTATAAGCTAAGTACCTAAATCAATCTAGACAAAAATTGTGACTCGTGATTATATTTTATTCAATCTGAGTGAAAGAACTGCGCGCGAGTACGACTCCTTTAACAATGTATAGGTCAGTTGATCTGATCTGGGAGCTGAATCATTGATCTGACTCAACGTTGACTCGCGTTTTGGTGGAGTTAACCATGATTCGAATCGACAGAGCATATGTATAACAGGCATACCTATGGGTACAGGGTTATTTTTAATTAGCGCATCACCATCGCAGGCGGCTTCCCTACATCAATCCCAAAAACATTTGTTCTACGACTTTTTGCAAAACTTGATAATTAACACAAAAACAAAAAAACAATAACAAATTTGCGCCCTCTGTTATTTATTACAATGTATTTTAAACCGACTACACCCACCCCCCGACCCCGCGCGCCCGCCACGATAGTTGCGTGCGCGTAGAGTAATTGACCGTTCAGAGGCATCTAATAAATCCGCCCGCGACCACGATAGGTGTAACCCGGTCGAAACGTCGGGCAAAGAGGTACGTTACCTTTTTGCTAAAAATTACCGCGCGAAATCCCGTATGGAGTAAAAACAATCTAATAAATTTGTATGGAAAAACTACCTAACCTGCGTTGTGTTTTATTGATTTGTATATTTAAATATTTAAGAAATGTGTTATAATTTAATTTAGTTAAGTTAAGTTAAGTTATCTTTTAAAATCAATGTCTCCGACAAGTTCATATGAGCTTTGTAGACATTACCAAATAAATCATGTAATTAGTACACTTTTAAGCAAATAAATGAAAAAAAAAAAATTTAAAAAAAAAATATATTAATTTTAATTCATCGTTGGTTAAATGTTGTTGGGATCGATGTAGAAAAGCTGCCTACAAGAGGTGATGCGCTAATTAAAAATAACCCTCTATACAGGGTTCTTTCTAGTTAGCGCATCATATCACTACATGGTATAAAACAAATTCGCTTTCCGTCGTCTGTGTGTCTTTAAAATTACGCAGCATATTTTGATGGGGTTTTTTAATACATAAAGTGATTTAAGAGGAAGGTTTAAATGTGTAACTAGTGGCCGCCCACGACTCCGTTCGTGTGGAAGTCGGTTTCCCGTGGGAATGTGAAGTTTTCCCGCGGTAAAATAAAACCTATATTACTGTAAAGTTTCATCCAAATCCGTCTAGTAGTTTTTACGTGAAAGAGTAACAAACATCCATACATACTTACAAACTTTCACATTTATAATATTAGTAGGATAGCATGATTCAGTATTCACGCGCGATGGCTTATTATTAGCGTATTTCATGTATAACTTTGGTGTTTCTATACCGATTTCTATGATTATTTTTTATGAAATAGTTAATAATGTGAACTTTTTTAATTAGGGATGACTGAGAGTGTTATAAACGTAAGAGTAGACCAATATAATCAGAAAGTTTCGAACTGCTAAGCTAACAAACAGGAGTTACACATGTTATTGTGTGTCAACCATAAAAGATACACATATGCGGTTGTGGGATATGTTTTTTCATGAATTTTAATCTCTGGGAGATACTATTTCTCAAGAAAAACAAATAGAAGAAACCAAAATATACCTGTTTAAATTGGTTACTCATTGAAGCCAACCGTGATTGAAGTGCTAAAACAACACTGGAAGAATGACTGTGCATACTCTTGCGACCCCTGGGCATTTCACCCAATCTAGCTATTTGTTGATTCAATGAACTTAAATCACCTTTGATAATATATGTCAATTCTTGTATTTCAGTAGGTCTGTCATCAAATAGAGATTTTTTTTTAGCCACTGCAACAAAAAATATTAATTTATACTCCATCTATTAGCAATACATTACAGAATTTAGATTTAAAGACTTACACAGTGCCAATTTTTCCAGTTTTGCATAAGTTCCTGTTATATTTTTACTAATTACTTTAGCCATACTCATAAACTGAGAGTAAGTCTCTAGAACAGCCGCTTTACGTTCATCTTTGATTGATGGTCTGACCATAGTTCGTCCTTGAAGACTTCGCACTGTTGCGGCGAACTCATTTGTTCTGTCTCTTGCAGCCATTACAGGTTCAAAATTAAAATCTTCCAAGAAATCAAAGTTATAATCAGTATCAACAAAGTGGTTCTCTGGAACCGACTTTCTGAATGCCCCACTTAGAGCAGGAGGCAAATAGCTTGAATACTGAAACCCCTTTTTGTCAAGCTTGTCGTAATTATCCACTTCGTTTTCTAGCAGATGTGTCCTATCCGTAGAGCCTCCAACGTTACGACGACGAGGTATCATCGCATGCTAACTGTATCTTACTCCTTATGAACTATAACATAAGAATATTCACATTAGTCTGCACGGAAACAATAATTAACACTGTCCGTACTGTTCAAATAAATAGCTTATGAGAATACTGAGAATATCTTTACTTTAATGTATACGTTTACATTTAATACACTACACTAGTGATTACATTACGTTTTTAACTGAAAAGAAAAAAAAAGTGTGTGATGATGTGTGAGTGAGTGAGTGATGATAGGAAGGACTAGACTAGACTTGTAAGTAGGGATATTGCTGAATCGATTATTGTAAATCAATATTTTTAAAAAATCTCTTACTCAGATAAACTTTGTAATAGAAAATCATAACTTGTAGCTGTTTTTTGACTTGTAAAAATTATCAATGTCATATAAATACTCCATGGTTTTTACACTGTTTCAAAATAGACCAATTTTACCAAACAATAAAATTGATATTTTACTTCTGAAGCTCCTTCCGGTGTGAAGATGAGAGGCATCATTTGATTTGGTTATTTTTCTCCTGATTTAGGCCTTTTTATGATAAATATTGACTTATTTTTGTATGATGGTAAACAATCTTGATGTAAATATTATTCAACCTACCACAAACAAACAGTTATCACCATGACAGTTTACTTTGTCAGTGGCGATCGTTATATTCCTCATTGCAGCTCATCTTCACCAGGCAGTCATTTAAATATACCGGAAGGAGCTTCAGAAGTAAAATATCAATTTTATTGTTTGGTAAAATTGGTCTATTTTACATCTTCGCTCCTTCCGGTGTGAAGATGAGATATGTTTGTTATCGCCTGGTGGTTTATAGGTATGGTTGTAGTAAAAGATTACTTTTATAATTTTTTGAAACATTTACTTCAAAACAAAAAATATTTTAACATGAAAACTAAAAACAAGTTGATGATCCCTTTATGAACTAATTAAGTATTTACTTAAGAATACAATGGCAATTACTTATTTGCAATAATTAAACAGAATCAAAAAAGCTACTCAAACATTTTCTTTTGTCATCTAAAATCACAGACTTTTGATTAATTTCCTTTTTGTAAAACTTTAAAAAGGTATTTGGCTGTCTCCAGTTTCCTCTAGACATAATCTGATCTATAGGCATATCCAGCAACCAATTTAATGACGCTACCGCAGCTCTTGTACTGCCGGGAGAAGCCTTTAAGTTGGAGTCTTTAAAAATTGATTTAATCCAGGATGATATTACTGTTCTAGAAGCTGGTTTCATTATTGGTTTGCTTGATAGGAACAACTCGTCAATACCATTTCTAGAACTTTCTGTTAATTCTATAACTTTCCTTATCCAGAACACGGGACAAATTGAATCTGAATCAGTATTTCTGACTAGTTTCCAAGCAGATTGCTGGTAATTAAGAGAATCAGTTTTGGAGCCAAATTTTGGGTACAAAGTAATACTAGTTTCATTATCTACAAAATGATTTAAATCTACACATAATAGCGTTAAATCATGGACACGTCTACCAGAAGCTAATAAAAGTATCAAAGCGCAACGACGGTTCGCTTCAAATCGTGAAATGTCTGATGGAAAATTGTTATGTAACCAATCCATTAGAATCCGTGGATCCCAAGTTGTGGCCAAGGAAAGCTTTGGTTTTTGAAGAGCTATAGACTTTAGAACCTGTTTTATAATTATGTCATTACTCAGCTTTAACTTTAAATGAGGTTCGCAAAAAACTGAAATGACCGATTTGTGCAGTAAAATCGAGCTATATGAAAGCTTTTCACTTAAATGTAAATGAGCTAAAAATTTTGCTACTGATGAACTCGTAGGCTTACAGTGAGAGATATTATTATTTTTTGCGTAACTAACCCAACGATTCCAAGCAGGTTTGTATACTGATAATGTTGATTTTCTCCAGCTTTTGGTAATTAATTCTAATTCATCTTTATTCCAATTCTTCAAAACATCTTCCCACCCTGTATTAGCCAGGCCTCCAATTTCAAGTCCTCTACTTTGGGAGGTGGTAGGCCGGTCGTCATGTCTATTAAGGAGGTTCGAAGATTGGGAATTTTTAATGGGTCTCGAATTGCTCTTCTCGCTAGGTCTGCTCTCCAAAATGTTTGTTTCCAATGAGGGACAACAATTATGTATTTGCCCGCTGCTGAGTTCAGGTGTTGGAGTACCTGCGGTATTAGGCAAGGCGGTGGGAAAATCCATGCTAGGCTGTATTTCCATTGTTGACTGAAGGCGTTGTGAAATTCGGCGTTTTGATCCCAACAGTCCAGGCTGCAATACCTTGCCGTTACCTGAGCTATCTTGGATGCGAACAGATCGATTTCCGGATGACCCAACGTATGGAATATCGGAAATGTTCCGTTGGGCAGAAGGTGCCATTCTGGCAACTGACGTCCCCGTGAGATCCGATCTGCTATCCCATTGAGATGGCCGGGCAGATGTTGGAAGACTAAAAATATATTCCAAGCCTGAGTCATTTCTAATATTGAACGAGCCTCGTTCAGTAGGTTTAGAGATTTCGTGCCCCCTTGATTTTTCAGATAAGCCAGCGCGGTACGATTGTCCGACTGAACTAGAAGAGTTGTATTTTTCAACTGGTTTAGGTTTTGCGATATAGCCTTGTTTATCGCGTGAAGTTCTTTGAGGTTTGAGTGCCATTTGTTTTGAGATTGGGTCCAGTACCCCTGTAATACCTCGTTGTTGAGCATTGCTCCCCATCCGTGATCTGCTGCATCGGTGACCAGGAAATTCGCTATGATCGGCACATGCACTGGGGAGCTTTCGTGAATAGCTTCTTTCCACCAAACTAGTTCTGCCAGAACATTTGGAGGTATCAAATGTTTTTTCTTGGGATTGGGACGTAATGTTTGATTGCTGTGCCTTTGTATCAAACGGCAGTGAAGTCTGCCTAACGGTATCACAAAACAAGCGAAATTCAAACCCCCTAGTAAAACCTGAGCTTGCCGGAGGGTCCAACGCCTCACCAATAAGACTCTGTTTAAAATACTTATTATTTTGCTGATCTTTTGTGGGGGCAGTGATTTGGAGTTTAATTTCAGGTCCCAGGTGATACCTAAGTAGTCTAGGCGCTGCGTTGGACGTGTTACCGATTTGTCCACATTGACCGTCCAGCCTAGTTGCTTTAATAAATGGAGTGTCTCGGAAATGTGTTTGGTCAGTTCTAGGTGGTTTTGCGAAGCTAAAAGGTAGTCGTCCAAATACACCATTATCCGTATGCCTTTCTTTCTTAGTTTCTCTGCTACCCAATTTGTGAGGCAAGAAAATATTTTCGGGGCACATGAAAGACCGAACGGTAGGCAGGTCATTTGTAATATTTTGCCTTGGTAACTGATTCGAAGATATCTGCGGTGTGAAGTTACAATCGGAACATGAAAGTATGCCTGAGTAAGATCTATTTTGGCTATCCAATCGTGTTGCTGTAAAAATTTTGGCACATTTAAATGGGACAGCAGGTGAAACGTCATAGGTTTCACATAGTCGTTCAGGTGTTTTAAGTTTAAGATTGGTCTGTGGCCCCCGTCCGATTTTGGAACCAAAAACATTGGAGATATAAAGCTCGCCGAGCTTTGGGCTGGTTCCAGAATTTGGCATTTGAGCATGTTCGAAATGTGACTTGACATTTCCGATCCTTCGGCGGTAATCAGATTTTTTGGACATTTTTGTGGAATTAGCAAAGGGGGTTTCCTTATGAATGGTATTCTCATACCCGAAATTATATTGAGGCAGAATTTGGGTGCGTTCAGAATTTTCCACACCTGTAGATATTTTATAAGACAACCCCCTGTAAATGTCTTCTTGCAGTCATTTACCACGCTTTCGTTTCGATTCATGGTGTCGAAATGTATGATCTTGCTGCCTTCTTTTTCTATTGTTGTAGATATTCTGCCCCGCTGTATTGTAGGACGTCTGTCCCGCGGTATTGATGTTATACTGCCCAGCGGGGGATTCAGAATATTTTTTGTATGGAGTGGTGTAACGAAAGGACTGGTTTTGTACCGGTTTATATTTCTGAGAAACGGATTTATAATTTTTTTCATTCGGATTAAACTTCAAGTTCATACGAGAGTGTTTATGGAATAATTTAGAGCTACCTCCATTTTCCACAATAATCTTTTCAAGTTGGATATTTTCAAACAAATGTGTGTCGGAAGGTGGTACTTCGCGAATTTTTTCGGCAACAATAGAATGAGAACATTGCTTCAAAATATAATTACGTCGCTGCTGAATTAAGCTAGCACGTTTGCCACATGTCATCTGCAATATTTCATTCGTAAGATCAAATTCTTTGTCATCAATAAAGAGTTGCGTGATTTTATCTGTTATTGAAGAGGGGTTTAAATTATCACTCGAATGGCACCAATTTACAAGATCTTGTAAACGGTTTTGTAAATTTGACTTTTGTATTAGAACAGCATGCGTAACCGCAGCTAGTGTGTTCTCAAAATCAGGTAAACAATTCGCCGAATTGTCGAATGGTCTGAGTTCTGTGTTAGTTTTAAGAGCACAAAATCCTGGAGTAAACAGATGACTTTTTTGAGCCTCAAAAAATGGTATTTCCATCCAATCTGGACGGCCAAACTTTTGAATGTTAGTAACAGTTGCTAATTCTTCTGGTTTCACCGGTTTTATTTTCGGTGTTTTCATTAATACTTCTGGGTATGAAGTAGGCAAGTTAGGGGTAGATTGAACAACTGTGTCGGAATTTATAGCCCCAGCCTGGGGTATTTCATCTTGAAAAGTATAAACTTGTTGATCTGGGTGATAAACAAGATATGAGGGGACATCATTGACAGGAGCCTCCTGCACTGATGGTTCTAATAAATCTGCCACTTGCACATTTTGTAAAAAGTCTGCACATGGGTTGGGTTGTTCAGGTAAATTCGATACATTTTGTTCAGCCTGAACAAAACATGTATTATAAGTAGGTGGTACAGCCTGTACCTGAGTGTAAGCCGCCGGCTCCTCTGTCATATTATTATCATAGCACGTACTAACCTGATGTTTCTGAAAATGGGCTTGATTGTTTGAAATCAGTTTCTCTAACTTATTCACTTGATCAATTACAAAATTTAATTTTCGGTTTTTACGATTTTTATGCTTATTCCTTCTACGATTACGGCGTCTACCATATTTAAACTTAGGTGAAGAATCGTAGCTATCTGAATTTGAGCTATCGTAACTTTGTTCATGAGATGCACTATCCGTATCAGATTCTGCCATAATTTTTAAAAAATATAACCAATGAGCACGTGTTAACAGTGTGAATTCAAATGATGCAATGATGAGGAATATAACGATCGCCACTGACAAAGTAAACTGTCATGGTGATAACTGTTTGTTTGTGGTAGGTTGAATAATATTTACATCAAGATTGTTTACCATCATACAAAAATAAGTCAATATTTATCATAAAAAGGCCTAAATCAGGAGAAAAATAACCAAATCAAATGATGCCTCTCATCTTCACACCGGAAGGAGCGAAGATGTAAAATAGTGAAATTTTGGAGTTGAAATACCAACCATTTAATTAAAAAAAAAATTGTAACCGAATATTTAAGGTTCCAAATAATTATTTTTTATCTATTATTTTCTATGCATTCAAAATAATATTTTTTACGCATTTAAAATACACGATTATTCAGTAATTATTCCTACGCATTGTCACCTCCCTAGATTGCTGATGATAGATGACGTGACGTTAAAAGATCAATGACTTAGGAAACGTATGGTCATAATATTCATGAAAAGGGAAAAGGTTTTTTAAACACCGAGGAAAAACATGGCGTCTAGAGAGATATCCACTATCATATAAATAAACAATATCAATGTTGGCAAGCTCAAGCTCAAGCAAGCAACATTATTCCTAATTATTGACCCAATACTGCTGTAATTTTGGGAAAAATCCTTTGATGTACTTATGATGCCGCTCGAACTATTGGCAAACAGGAAATGGCATTGTGAACGCCATTGAATTTAACGCGTTGAGGGGTGGTTACACTATCGTTGAACATCCATGAACGATAATTAACGGTATTTCCCACTATGCTGCGGCTACGGTATATTGTTTTCATTGGAATTTTGCGTTCTGACGATTTGAGTTTGTTTTGTAGGCATCTACGTTTTCAGGAGTGTGACCCTAGTATTACTGCAACTGCAACATGGGTGGGTCTTTATTTATTTTGTGTGTTTTATCATTCGTAGCAGGAAAAATAATACTCCTCTTACGAGGAGAAGACCGTTACCTCCATATAACAATCATGCACACTCACACTTACAACTACTGCCGCGACGGAATAGCAATACATTTAAGGCTACCATGAAAAGCGCGGTCATTTTTATTTTTATATATTTAAGACATACAAAACACATTACAATTGTTTTTAGATTTTTAATACTGTTATATCCAACTTGGGAAGAAATAATGAATAAAACGGATATTTACGTTTCAGAATTCTAAATACCATCATTTACGTGTCGAGATTTCTTGTTTTCGATTTACCTGATAGTTACGTAAACAATCATATCTTATGATGGTGCAGCGGTAGATGTTATACCAGGAAAGAATGAATGGATAACCTCTCAAGGGCTCATAGTAGAACTAAAGGCAAGCCTAAAAAATAATTAATAAAAAGTATAACCCTTACACTGCTAAAAATATAGCGCTTTAAAAAAAAACTTCATATTTTTTGACTGTGTTGATAACTTTACTCGTAACGAGGTTACTACACTTAATTTAATATCATCATTATTTCTGTGCTAAAATATATACTGGTTATACTTTTTATTAATTATTTTTTAGGCTTGCCTTTAGTTCTACTATTAGCCCTTAAGAGGTTATCCATTCTTTCCTGGGCACCCGGTATAATTTAACTTTGAAAATGCTGCTTGATTTTGCAGTGTTTGGGTATTACATAGCATTTTGAGGTTTGCCGGTGTTTTCTGAAATTAAATCAGGACTTTATAAATGTTATGCGATCAATATTGCATTGATAAATTAATAAATTAGTTTACAAATATAAATACATTTTAAAGTTCACAGCTGTGATTTGTGTACTATTCTATACTGAATTTTTTTTACTATTCAGCTCGGATATTTCCATCACTTTTCCTTGCTGTTAGTTCGAGGATAGACGAGCGTAGCATTCATTTTTTAAATTTGAGAAAAAATGCCAAACGGCATCTTTGGTTGTGGTTTTTCAGGTCTTCGTAAATAATTGGTTAATTCATAATTGTATCATAAATTATAGGCACTATGAACAAACAATTTTTATTGGGCTTTAGATTAAACATCTCTTTAAATTAACATGAATTAATAGAAAATACAACAGGTAGCCGCCATTAGATTCAATCCAAAATCCGCGCCCAACGGCAGTGACGCCAACCAGTGATGTCCATCGAATGCTAGGGATGTCCAGTTACCGATTACTTTTGTTTTACCGCTAACAGTACCTAGTAATAATAAAAACATTTAGTACCTGAGCTGACAAGATTTCTTTATAACCCAACAGGAATAGCAAACTTCTGCGCTGCAACTGCAAAAACTACACAAGATTTTATTTCTTGTGTGTTTGCCCAAGTATGTGCCCTTAAACAAAAATAACAGGAAACACATTTATTGCAATTGTATAACAAGAAAAAAAACTTTCCATCAAAAATCATTTGATGCCTCTAAGACTAATTGCTTACTTAGTTATATTTTGATTTTCTAGTTCGAGAAATCTGTGGTAGGTTACATATATGTCTTTGGCTTCTGTTTTACTGCACTTTCTGTGGTGGTTGACCCACATCTTTCTTTTTATCTTTACACAACCAAAAATCACTCAATTTAGAGCCGTCAGGCCGTAAGAGTGTTAAACTATATAGAAAAGGACTTTTCATTAGTAAATCGATGCGAAGACGTTAGAGACACTTTTACATTTGTAGTTCTTTCTTCAACGACACTGGTTGATACGTTTAAATAAAAAGAAAACCACCAACTGGATCACAAAAATAAATTAATGGCGGCCATACTTGTTTCAATCAAGTTGAAGTATATACGCCATTATTAATGTCTGTTTAAAAGTAGCTTGCCTATATTTATCTTAAAAGCCGCAGTTAATTACTAAAACACTTTTCGTCTTTAACCATCAAATGCACACAGTACCGAAACTCGAGTCACAAAAAAAGGCTTCTAATTACGTAACAGATTACTAAGAGAGTTAATATTAGTAGGGTGAAAAGAGGATGGTAGTGTTACGATTTTTTCCTATTTTTTTTAAAAAAAGCTACATAAATGTTTTTATATTAAAATACAAAGAACTATGTAAAAGGGTACAGAATCGGCAACACAAACAGCGATTTACACATTATTTAATTTATAAATTTAATTTTTTTAAACGATTTTTCTATAGCGACTATTAGCGACCCACACTATTAAAACTGTTTAAATGTGTGCAAGGTTAAAATTGCATTTTAAAATTGGAACACATATGACCCTGGGTCCTAGTAGTATCCCTTCTTAGTCTGTGATTGTCATATTGTCAAACACAGCTGTGAGTTGTGTACTATTCTATACTGCAATTTTTTTAAGCAAACAAAGTAACGTTTAAACAAAAAATGTGTCGAAAACCCATATTTACTATTTAACATTTAAAGATGTTTGAATTGAGAAATTGTCGGAAAGTGGCTGGAAAGCTTGATGATATACCAAGTCGAAGATTTTTTCTCTTTAACCACTAAACTAAAGGAAAAAACAATACCTACTGAAGATACCTAGCAAAAAGAAATAATATTCTTGACTGGTGTGAAAATATTTTATTATATGTGATGTAATGAAGTGTCAAGACGTCAGACGAAATGTTAATTTACATTGCAAAAGTGATTAACTTTTTTACTATTTCCATTCAATATTTTCTCCAATTAGCATCATGTTTGGGAGAAATTATAGTACAAACGCTAATAACTGTGCTATTTGCTGTTTTGAAAATAGTACAGACCACATTTACGGTATTTCAAATAATTTATGAAGACAACATTTCAATTTTTACTGATGATTTACCAGGAATTGCACAAAAGGTGTTTGAAATTTTCACTATTCAGTGGGAAAATGCACTTTATAATTTAGTGACAATGAGTATTCACACAAGAAATAAATTATATATTTATTTTGATTCTGTAAAGTGCTTGCTACAATCAACATATTTAATTATAATGCATGTTTTGATATTATTTAAAAACACATTAGTATTTGTGGGTGACACCACTTGGCTTGTGCTGACCTTCCTCCCAATAACTTTACCACAATTATTGAAAGAGTTTTTAAAAAACTTTGGAAACATGATTTTCTACTTGATACTTAAGTGCTACAAATCTTTACTGAGGTTATCAAATAGTCTTAGTCAAGTGCCTTTAGAATCATTTTTTGGAATATTGTGTGCCATATTGGTGACACGACTTTGTATACAGTTTAGGTTAGAGATAAAATTTCAAGTCATTAAAATGTACTGGTTTCTTATAAGACAAGTGAATTTGATTTACCACACTGTTTATAATTATGTTACGGATTCAGAAGTGAGAATAATAGCAAGTATGTCTGGTAATGTTACTGCTTCGAGTAGAGTTGCTGATGCTGTTGTTGATGGCACTGATGATGGATCTGATACATTGTGTGTTATATGCCAAGAGCGCCAAAAATGTGTATTAACCCTCCCATGTAGACATATATGCCTTTGTACTAGTTGCTGTAAAAGGTTGTATAGTTATCAGCGTACTTGTCCAATTTGTAGGACATTTATCTACCACTCAGTCAATGTGTACTTGTGATATTTAAGCAAAATAGTGTATCTGTTTGAATTATATTGAGCATTCCTATTAATATTATGCTGGTGGATACCTACAATCAGGAATAAAAATAAGAAATATCTTTGTATGAAACTATTTTTCTACTGTTTAGCAAATTTTGTTTTTTAACTATTGTTATTAATCTCAAGTTACATAAAAATGTGGTGGTTCATAATGGTTAAGCCCTACTAAACTTACTTCAGATCATTGATTCTTGCATGTAGGTATAACATTTTTTAAATCTAGCATTAAAAATTTACAAATACCAGCTTCCTTTTTTTACTAGTGCCACAGATTGTATGTTGATTGATGAGTGATAATAATGTAATACAAACACTTTTTAAAGATTAAAGCATAATTATTATATTCTATAAAAACTAACTATCAACAGGCAGGTACAAACTCACAACCATTTTATACTTAAAACACAATTATTATTAGTAGGTATGTAAAAACATAGTGTAAGGTTTCATGAAAATAAATACTGAATGTAAAACTAAACAATTAAAAATGTAAATATATTCAGATAAACCTCATAAATACCCACTCTATCAAATGACCTACCAAATACAAAAAGGTGTAACAAAACTTATCCTAGGTACTGAATTAACTATTTCTGGAATAAAAGTCCTCATTGACATTATAATTGGATATCCTTCTATGACTAGAGAATACATTGATATCTTTAAGTGATATTTCAACATCTTTAAATGCATTTAACATGAAAACAGCAATTGTTACAATTGCAAAACCACATATACAACCCAAAATGTCTTCACGAAGCATGTGTTCCCATTCTTTAAAAAGGATTCCAGTAGCAAGTATTACCAGTATGGTAAATAACACATAATATACAGGGGTAACAATACTTGCATTGAATGTGTCAAGTGACTTGTTTAAATAGTTCATTTGTCCCATGATACACACAATGGCCACAGCTAGCAAAAACCAAAATAAAAAACTTGAAAAATGGCTTGTACCAGTAAAAGATTCTCGAATACCAAGCGCAACTGCTTTACAAGCAACTATTGTTAAACTCCCCATGCCAGAGCACATTAATAAATATACAATTATATTTGTGTTTCCTAGTTTTGGAATAAAGAATGATTTTAAAACCACACACATGATAATAATAATAAAGACATAAGAAATAAAAATAAAATCATTCATCTTTTCAGTAAGTTCAGTAAAACTGTCCACTTCTTCAGTTTTAGGTGAATGTATAATAAAAACAATAGAGCCCAAAATACACAGACAACATCCAATCTGAAACAGACAATGAAATAGGTATATAGCATTTATGTTTGCAGTAAGCACTAAGACTTGGAAATATTTGTTACCTTTCCAATAAGGTTAAGTTTTTCGTCAAGGAATTTGGAAGCTAGAATTGTAGACACTAGCACACTTAGAGCACCTAGTGGTGTGACCAAGGCTGCAGGTACAAATCCATATGCCAGAAGATTAGCTGCCTCTCCAATACCCACTGCAAAACAAATACATTGTATAGAGTAAATCCATAAAAATAATAGATAAATTAAGTAAGTAAACAAAAGTAAGTAAAGGAAAATATAAAAATGACTCACTCAGAATTAGCCCTAACCACCACAGCCAATTCCGAAGATATGAAAAACCTCCGGAAGAAGCTCTAAGGTTTCCAGCAGCACCGATTTTGCACAAAGCTATTTTTTTTACAATAAAACTAGTACCAATAAATAAACTTGATGATATGGCAAGACACAATCCAGCCACAAAGTGTTCTGGACTGTCATAACTTTGGCTTTCTGAAGTTTTTTTCATGATTTAACTAAACTAGAACATACGCAGAAAACAAAACTGCAATAACGGCTAATTCTAGAGTGTTTTTTACTTTGTTATGTTAACTAGAATGATACCCAAAGCACCTCTATCTATTATAACTCTATAACTACTGATAACATAATATCATATCACTAACCAAGGAAAATAATACTCCTCTAACGAGGAGAAGAACGTAAACTCCATAATAAAAAGCTTTAACCTCACACGTACAACACTACCGCCGCGACGGAATAGCTAAGGCTACTACGAATTTATTTTAGGAGTAGAGTAACGATATAGTGATTGCGTTTTTTGAGCTTCTGCAAACAGAGTTATTCTTTTTGATCATGCTAAATAAAAACATATACTCATAAAATAAAGACTTTCCTGGACGTTTTGTCCACTTCGCTCCTTAAAATTTTTGTAATAATTATTGTGATATTTTTCACTTTCACGGACATTGACGTTTTCAACAGTGTGGCCCCAGCATTGGAGCCAACATTTAGATAAAGGTTTATTGGTGTTTTTAGCATAATGCACGTTATATTTATGTATCTTTTCATAAACCCATGCACCATATCGATAGAGGGCGCTGACATCTTATGGAACAGAAAAGCGAACGGTGAAGCCACGCCATAACCAACAAACTCCACGTATTTTATCTGTGTTTGTTTTGTTGATTTATTGCAACGATGAACAATCCATAGCGTACTTTATATAAATTCTAACAATCTAATCTAACTATGAATGGATATATCCATTTAAAATGTTTATAACAGTTTTTTGCATATTTTCGCTTTATTTAATAATTCAACCTTGCAACTTGCAATTGTTGATTAACGTGAAGAATCAGGTAGAGTAAGAAATAAAGAAAGTTTGCGTAGGTTTCTCATTATGTTACATGGCTGCATTTACATTTTATTCTATTATTATTTTACAACTGAATTATTTACCCTTAGGGTGGGGATGTTATGCAAGAAAATATAATTGCGAATGTATCAGAAGACACCATCATCCTCAAATTTCTTCGTCTTGACGGTGTGCACATTTCACAGCTAGTTGATTTTACCAATGTAAGTGAAGGTTCTAATTACAATTATTTCTCAGTTTTTAAAGATATTTT
This sequence comes from Emmelina monodactyla, assembly GCA_916618145.1. Taxonomy (NCBI): domain Eukaryota; kingdom Metazoa; phylum Arthropoda; class Insecta; order Lepidoptera; family Pterophoridae; genus Emmelina; species Emmelina monodactyla. The sequence continues at coordinate 5,909,865 of OU745300.1, forward strand.
AAATTGGAACATTTTCACTATTAAAATTAATAGCAATTTTTTCTTGATCAAATTAAACTAACTTTGCTCACCATTTTATTTTGTAACCCTAAACTTCAGGAAGTAGAAGCAATGAAAGTGACAGTTCCAGGTGAGGAAGAACTAGGTCAAAGTGGGCACCAAGTGCTATGCTTTTTGACTCATGCAGCACAGGCAGATTTTATTGCACCAGATGCAATGGCTAAGCTAAGACAGGTAGGTTCTTTACATAGGTTACAAAAATAAAATAAAAAAAGTGTGATTTGCCCTACATTATCACACTTCTTTATTCTGTGTTGGGTCAGTTTTTTTGTATACTTATGTGTCAAAAGTCTTCGCTTGCAGAAAAACCCTGGTACTGTTCGGATAGCAGAAGAGGATCGTGGATGGCGCCAGACAACAGCAACCGCATGGGCGGGACATGCTCTCCGTAAACTGTCTCCAGCTGCAGCAAGGCATTGTGCTTCTGCTAGAGATATGGTGCTACTGAGAGCAGCAGATCTTGCACGCTGGGCTCCAAGGCCAGGTAGAATTTAATTTAGGAATAGATTAAAGGTTTTTTTACTTTACCCAACATATTATCCAAATAGTTTACAAAGTTTAATGTTACAATAACTCAACAAAATTAAAGCTTAAGTAATAGTTTCTTGCTTCATAAAAGTCATTACGTTCTATGAAGCAAAAAGTAATTAGTTACCAATAATGTTTATAATCCGGTGTTCTATACAATACCTAGGTAATGTATAGAGACCTAAAATATGCGGCCAGTAATGTATGTAATGCAGAGAGGTTCTTTATTATGGTCTAAAATTTGGTTCTTACAAATTTTTTTGAACAACCTATTTGTGTTCATAACAATCAAGGTTCATAATTTTTTTCTTCATCAATTTTTTGTCCTACCAACTGAACTCATAATAAGTAGTCATTTACCATAAATAACCTTTTAAATCATAGTATCATTACTAAGAATTTTTTCGACTTTTAACATATTTTTTTCTTACATAATTTTTTTTTCCATAGTAGTTTGTAATCATTAGTTAAAAAAAAACTGGGTTTTGATGCTTCGCCGGCGCGGCGGTACCCTCGCTTCGCTCGCTCAGTTTGCACACTGTATGTTCACCATTCAACCTCACACTCCTCCTTGCTTCGCCCGTCGTCGAACCTATTATTTACAATGGTGATTCTTCAATCTACGGGGACAGGAGAAGAATATGTCAAATGTTGTTCTAGAAATATTTTGCGGTACCTAGTAACAGTTTAGGTTAAAAAAAAACAGTTTGGAGCATTATTTTTATAAAGTTCATGTTAATTATAGAACATGTTTCATAATTATGCTGAGTATATTATAGGTAATCATTGTTAAATATAGACCAAGGTCTTTTTATTTTACACATTGCCTGCTTGCGTTTGGGGGGACGAGAAGCGTGTGAGGGACTCCCCTTTTCGGATATACCCACTAAAAACCAGTCGATGTTCCTACCATTACGCCATAGTGCCGGGGCTGCGGGATAACGTTAGTCTTCCTTCACACAAGTCAGCTCCGGCGGCGTGGGCCGCCACTATTGACTCGCTCCTTAGTAACCTTAGATCAGGCAAGCATAAGTGCACTTACTACCTTTGCTTAAACATTTTATTGGACACACTTTCCATTTATCCAATGATAAACTCCCCTTTAAAAGGCACCCTACAATTTTAAATGAGATTCGACAATTTGCCTTAGCTAGATTACACACAGGCGAGGTGTAAAAAATCATTTTCAAGTTGTATAATACCATTTTACATCCACACTGATGAGTTAAATTGCTTTGTTCTTTGATGCAGGTATGGAAGAAAATTCGTACATGGCGTCTGTAACACCGTTTCCAGCTCAGGCTTTGTCTTCTGACTCTGAAGATGGTAAACCTGCAGTTGGGAGCTGCATTGGACAGACTGATCTTACCAAAGAGTGTATTTGTCATTTAGAGGTAAGATTTATTTTTCATAAAAGAAGTTATACAAACAGCTTGTAAAAGCTACCTACTATATCGAGAGTCTAAGGGCGGCCGCAGACACATGGTTTCCTGATCCGGAATTCAGATTCGGAAACCTGAAAATTTCCATTCAGAACCGCGCTAGCATTGTATCGAATGGACGTGTTCTTACGATTTTGAGAACAAAATGTGTGAGGCCCAAAATTTAATTATATCTGTGGAACAATATTCCTGTAATATGGGATATTAATAATGCAGACTACCATAACAGAGATGTCAAGGACCTCGCATGGGAGCAGATATGTAAAGAAGTTTCTTGTTTAGCGCCAGTAAAAGTGCAATAGCAATAAATTCAACGTCGTCATCCATTACGTGCTTTCACGGAAGCGTCTCTATTCGAACTGACCGTGTAAATTCCTAATACAGAAAAACTAATGGTTTGCGCTAGGCACGCGGAATTCCTGATCTGAATTCCGGATCAGGAAACCTAATCAGGAAACCGTGTGTCTGCGGCCGCCCTTAAGCTCGAAGCGTCCTCTCTCCCTTCCAACAAATGACCGCATTTATTTAGCTCACAACGACCGTGATTCACAAGTTCTCTTTTTGGGACAAAGTGGATACTGTGATAAAATAAAAAAGAAATGGTCGGTTTGTGTGTTAGCCTGGAGATTTATTTCTCCTTTTTTGGGATGGGCTAGGAATATTTTATTTTACATTATGTCATAATGATTATGACATAAGAGTTTGTGGTTTGTCCATTTAATGGACACCTAATTATTTATCTTCATTCTATGGGAAAACCGATATAAGCGCGAGTAAAACAAATTTGCAAAGCCAATTCTGTATCTAAGCAGCTGAATCGATGTTACGGTAACAAAATGTTTTATTTGGGTCCGCTACATAGTTTCAAATGCCGTTTGTGCTACTTTTTTCTCCGCTGCCTCATAGGTTCGAAATCATATAAACTCTAATGACGTAGATACGAACATGTGCATCTGCATTGAGTGTTCTTTTTTTAACTTTTAGTAAAAGACGTGCTATTTTAAGAAATTTATTAAAAAATAGTAAAAACTTAATACTTAGTCAAAAATTAGTACTTAAAAGTTAAATTAAATCAATTAAAACACAAAAATTAGAAAACTCAGTTCAGACGTTTGAACCAAATGGCAAGGTCTGAATCTCAAAAAGGACAAACTCCGTGCTGATAGAATTTATTTTACGATTTAGTAAAAAATAGTACTTAAAAGACGTGTTTATATTTCTTATTTTAGTAAAAAAATAGTAAAAGACGTGTTTATATTTCATATTTTAGTAAAAAAAATGGTAAATTCTTTTTTCCTCATTTGCTTCAATGTACGAAGTTTAGTTTAATTTGTAAAGCCGTTTAAATACTCAGTTCAAACATTTTTATGAAATTGTACTTTCGTTTATTTTTCAACGAACAACTTTTGAGCCATTATTTCTGTTTTACGAATTGTTTCAAGAGTCAAACTATAAGATAAATGTATCATATTTAAGTAGCTATCAGCACAGAGTTATTACTTTTTTAGTTTAAGACCTTGGCATTTGGTTCAAACATCTGAACTGAGTGTTCTAGTTTATGGTTTACTATTGGCCGCCCGCGACTCCGTTCGCGTGGAAGTCGGTTTTCCGTGGGAATGAGAAGTTTTCCCGCGGTAAAAAGTACCCTATGTGTTATTCTGATGTATAACCTATATAACTGCAAAGTTTAATCCAAATCCGACCAGTAGTTTTTACGTAGAAGAGTAACAAACATGTTGTTTTGTTTACTTATACATATAAGTTTACATCTATAAAGATAGGTATTGCATATCCTATCCCTGATAATAAGAATAATTTCTTATTGGCTACCTAAGTCTCAAATCTAAATTTGAAACGGAAATGCTTTTTAAACTGACATTAGTTACAATAATGTAGCTGTGACATTTTAATAATTTTTTTTTATTGTTTCACTTAGGTTTGCGTGAATTGGTATCCATGTGGCCTTAAGTACTGCAAAGGTAAACCACAAGGTGGATTGAGCTATCGGTGCGGTATCAAGACATGTCGTCGTTGCTATAGATACCACTTTTATGTGCGCAGACGCGAGGTTTGTACTACTAACACATGACACTGGGCGTTCATGCTGTGCCAATGGAACATAGCTTTAATGTACTTTTTATATAAAAGATATAATTATGATAAACCTGTAAATATTTTGCTAAATGTATTCCTTACTCTTAAATTAAGTAATAAAAGTTTTTACTGAACTGCTAAGAATTTTATTTAAAATGGACCTATTCTAGATTTCTATAAAATTATTAATCAATGGCATCCTGGAAATGGTTCATGACGATTTTTACGTAATACAAACTGGATTTTCCTTTCCATATCCTCGTTGTAAATGGCTTTACATTTTTCATGGTTGACTCTCCGTCTTGTCTGCAATTTTAACAAATAAAATTAAATTATTCCTGGCTGGATCAGGCTGTTTCAGAAAGTGGCTTGTGCATAAGGGGGGTGACCATTGTCTCACCTAGTTCAATGTGTTATGCTATGAAACAAAGTTGATAGTTGATATAATAAAAGATAACTACCTTAACCTACAGTTAAGGCATGCCTGAGCTTAAGATAGTTAGCATGTTTTAATTAAATTGGATGCAATCTGTTTTGATGGGATGCAGCCTGAATGTAATTCTGGGTTAAAATCAATTTATTAATTTTCATTCAAATCCTAAGTGATTGAGTAACAAACATCTAAAAAATTTTTTAAATTTATAATATAAGTGCGATAAGATCACCTGGAAGGGTTTTTCGTAGTATCTGGTGAGTCTATATTGTTCCAAAATTCCCTCTTTGCCAAGAACTCTATTCAAAAGTCTGCAAGCATCATCAACATTACCATTTCTTACAAAAACTGTGCGGGCAATGAATGCCGGATGTCTATTAGATAATAGCTTTAAACTCAAAAACATTGTTATATATTTTAATTAGATAAAAAGTATGTGTATGGCCGTTCTTATTTTATTTAATTGATAAACTGTTCAGAATTCAGATCTAAAACAAGCGCACGAACCACACACCACACACACCATACCATACTTGACTTGACAGTGACACCACTGACACCAGTTGACACAACTGTCGTGGTCCTTTAATCGAATTACGTGAAAACGTTGGTAAGCGTGCAAATGCGTGGACCAAAAAAGATATCATTACTCACAAACGTTAGCACTGAAATCAATTTGGTCCACTTGTTGGTACGAACATATGCTTGACGTTCTGTCAAAATGACAGGTGGTTTAATATGGGTCAGAATTATTGCATGTTGAGGTTTTCCCGATGAATCTGCAAAATATCTACATTTGACATTGCCTGACATTCATCTGACATTGCTGCACACAGTTATAATGGTCCGAAATTGCTGTCAGCGTGCTTTCTGCACTATTTGCGTGCAAACGGTTGGTCCATTAATACGAACGTTTGCATACTTTGAGCAATCTGACGTCATTAGTGACGTCACCGTTCAGTGCTAACAGTGCAGACAAAAGATAGGTAGTGTACTGTGTGCAGCAATGTCCGATGAATGTCAGTCAATGTCAAACTGTCAACTGAATATTTTAATTTGTAAGATCTAAACTTTCGGACAGGTTTTGTTGAACTTATATTGTTTAATGTAAAGATATTTAGCAGATTCATCGGGAAAACCTTAACATGCAATCTTACTGACCCATATTTAACCACCTGTCATTTTGACAGAACGTTCTAACATATGTTCGTACCAACAAGTGGACCAAATTGATATCAGTGCTAACGTTTGTGAGTAGTGATATCTTTTTCGGTCGATGCATTTGCACGCTTACCAACGTTTTCACGTATTCGATTAAAGGACCACGACAAGTGCACTACCTATCTTTTGTTTGCACTGTCAGCAATCAACGGTGACGTCCCTAATGACGTCAGATTGCTCAGAGTATGCAAACGTTCGTATTAATGGACCGACCGTTTGCACGCAAATAGTGCAGAAAGCGCGCTGACAGCAATTTCGGACCAGTATAAACACCACGGACTGAAAACGGTTAAGGTTTACCGGTATTTCAACCTGTGTGAAAAAGTGTTAGCTTAATTTTATACCGGTTACGCAATCCTTGAATCAAAACTCTACCAGTTGCTTAAAGGTTTTAGAGGTTTAACCCATATGATTTTTTCGGTACCGTAACACGCTCGCTACACATAAAGTCGATTTTTAGCCAGCTGGCTGTGGCGACCGCAGACATACACCCTCTTGAAATAAAGGTATGCAATCGGTTATACCTTTGTTAAAGGTATACCGAAATATTACGGTAAATATCTTTAACAGCTCTTTGGTAAATATAAAAAAAAAACTTTCGTATGGCTTTTAAAATATGAAAAGATATTATTAATAATAATAATAATGTATTTATTTCCTTTGTGTTAATCAAACTAACAAATTTTAAAAAGTGTAGAAAAAATAATTTTTAACAATACAAAAATTGGGTAATTAAATAGTAACACAAAAAAAATATAATAATATTCGATTAACATACTCATTAGCATATGGCTATCGGCACCTAAACTAGAAAAAAATCTGTATTACGGTTGCCGACACTTCCCTTTGTTCCATATGAAATCTAAAACGCATTAAACCTACCATTTACAATTTACAACCATTTAAATATTGTTCTTTGAAATAATTTTATTTACTTAGGTTCTAGCTAGTATTAAAATGTTACTTTAATTATTCTTGGGCACTGTTTTGTCCCTACATTAACAAATGTTTACTGAAACCTAGTTATGTTATAATGACTGTTTGTGCCAAAATAAAAAAAAAAGTTTTTTGCTAAATTCTAAAATAACGGTACCCAAATAAAAAGGTATGCCGTCATACCTTATTTTAAAGGTATGTATATTTAAGTGTATTTAAAAATTAAAATACCGAAATAAAACGGTATGACGTCATACCAGCATAAAAGGTAGGCCTATTTTAACCGGTTTCAGGTCCCTACACAACCCTTACCCACCAAAGGGTTGTAAAAAGTATCGTTATTTTAAATTCTATAAATCGATGAAAAATATCAAATAACTAAATTTGTATCATAAACTTTTTTGTTTTATGTAATATTCAATGCAAAACCGTAAAAGATTCTTGTTCGTGCGAGTGATGTGCGTGTGGGTAAATACCTACCTAATAAATTGTAATCTACATGAATATCTCAGACACTAAACCAAAACAGTGGTAAACTTAATAAATTGTACAGGGTGTTTGGTGGGTGAGTAGCCAAATGAAAATAGCGGATAGGTGAGGCTATTAGCTATTTAGTTCCACTTATTAAATTTGATTTTGGTTCAAGTTTTAGAATTTATTCGATTTTTAAAATTTTCCTAAGAAAACCCGATTTTGTCATTAAAAGTCCAATATTTTTTTTATTTTCCGTCGGAACCAAACGAAAATAATTTTAATTTAAAGCCTAGAACTGTTTTATTCAGATTCAATCATAAATTAATACATCATCTCATATTAAGCTACAGTGGGTTCATAAACTTCGCGGAACCAGTGGGAAAAAATGTTCAATCCTCTTCTATTCGAGGTAGGAATAGTGAAGAGGGGGTCGAATGAGATAATGCAATAGGCATAGCTTTGTTAAAATAAGACAGAAGTTTTAACTACATACGTAGTTTAACGGGTTTGTGCCTTACTTACCATTTCTGTTGAGATTTCTAATTATTTTTGTTACATGTAGCATATCATTATAAAGTGTATTAACTGAAGAAGTTTTTAAAAGCAAATTAAATTTTCAAACTCTTAATTTTTTTTTGTATAGCAAATTTGACTAAACATTTTTTTTTCCACTGATTTCACGAAGTTTATGAACCCACTGTAGCATTATATGAGATGATTTGTGTTAATTTATGATTGCATCTGAATAAAACAGTATTAGGCTTTAAATTAAAATTATTTTCGCTTGGTTCCAAAAGGAAATAAAAAATATATTGAATTTTTAATGTCAAAATCAGGGATTTTCCTAAGAAAATCTTAGAAATCGAATAAATTCTAAAACCTGAACCAAAATACAATTTAATAAGTGGTAGTAAATAGCTAATAGCCTCACCTATCCACCATTTTCATTTGGCTACTGACCTTCCAAACACCCTGTATAATTATTAATTATTGTCTACTACTACTAGTGGCCGCCCGCGACTCCGTTCGCGTGGAAGTCGGTTTCCCGTGGGAATGAGAAGTTTTCCCGCGGTAAAAAGTACCCTATGTGTTATTCTGATATATAACCTATAACACTGTACCTAAGTAAAGTTTAATCTCAATCCGTCCGGTGGTTTTTACGTAAAAGAGTAACAAACATCCATACATACTCAAACTTTCACGTTTTATAACATTAGTAGGATCTTCAAAATGTTCCTCACTAACATTGAACTTAAGTGAAGACATTTTAATTTAAAGTAGAAAAAAAATATTCAATTGTCTCTTTATACAAGAAACATTGCAAAATTGGCTTTCTAAGAATCGTCTTCCTTAATGGCTAATTAAATTTATTTTATATTACATTCCTATCCTACTTAGTAAAGTTTGTTAAAAATATTTAAGTGTTTTAAATAACACTTAAATCTACCTATACTAATATTATAAAGCTGAAGAGTTTGTTTGTTTGTTTGAACGCGCTAATCTCAGGAACTACTGGTTCGAATTGAAAAATTATTTTTGTGTTGAATAGACCATTTATTGAGAAATGCTTTAGGCTATATAACATCACGCTGCAACTATTAGGAGCAAAGAAATAATGGAAAATGTGAAAAAAACGGGGAAAATTAATCATCCTTGAGTTCTTCCGTTGCGTGCGCTGCGAAAACGGTTCAAGATACCAAAAATATATGTGTGAAAGAATTATTCATCTTGAAATGGTCCAAAAAGATGTCTGCGACAGTATATGTCTATCTTTTATGATTAACTCACTAGAACCGTTTTTATGACAATCAAATTTGGTCGAAATTAATGCATTATTTGTTAAGAGTTGTATCAACGTAACAATATTAATCTTTATCCAAATAAATGTGTTGTTGATTAAGAGTATTTAATTGTAATCAAAATTGTCTTTGAAATCACTTAATTTTAATGAATATCTTAAAAGATATTACAATTTGATGATGTGCCGCATGATGTGCAAAACATACCTAACGCTGCAAGGAGGAGAGGCGTTGTATGACAAAAGTTAGCGAAAAGTATAACTCGGGAAAGTTACCTTATAGTAAAGGGAAAGGGGTTTTACTCCGAATTTAACGCGTGCGAAGCCGTGGGCAAAAGCTAGTATTTTATAAGATGAAAGCTTTACGATTGATTACTTGCACAAACTTCAAAACATTGCAATATTATTTTGAAACTAGTAGCCGCCCGCGACTCCAATCGCGTGGAAGTCGGTTTCCCGTGTTAAAAAGTACTCTATGTGTTATTCTGATATTTAACCTATATTACTGTAAAGTTTCATCCAAATCCGTCCAGTAGCTTTTCCGTGAAAGAGTAACAAACATCCATACATACATACTCACAAACTTTCACGTTTATAATATTAGTAGGATTTTGTTTGAACTATCCAATTCCTCTAATCACAATCTCACAAAAAGACGGTTATGGCGATATTTTTTTTTTCATTTCTAAAATCCCTACAAACACTGTCAAGGAGTAATTTGACATGTTTGGGGAAACTGTTAAATATTGGTGACTGACAGATCCTATTTTTTTTTCTTGCTAATTTTATGAAAGCAAAGGTTCATTAGTTAACCATACAGCATACCAAAATTGTTTAAACTGCGAGGAAGAATTGTAAAGGATTTTACCTTGGCCCTTTCAAAATAGCTATAGGTAGAGGAGAAAGATCTGAGTATACAAATTTGGTGGCTCTGCCAGGAAGTATACTCCGCAGCAGAGCCACAATCAAATTCGATTTTATCAATACCTAAGACACGTACAGCCAAATACAACATACGTACGATTGACGTGCATTCTTTTGAGATATAAATGATCGATTTTTAAGGTGGTGGCTCTGGTTTCTTCCTAGAATTTGCGCTTCATATCATCGTGTCCGTCAGGATGACTAGACCAAACGAAACAATTTGCTGTGCACAAAAAAAATAAGCATAAATCTTGATTTAGCTGTAACGCCGAAACTATAAAACAACTTATTTATTTTACATTATTTTAATTCGTTTACATAGAGATTTCAAACATAGGGATTACAATTCAAAGCTCTCCGCAATTGGAACACACACGCCCACGATTATTGGAAATTTAATATCAGCAAATTACTGGTAGAAAACTGTTAGAAAGCTAGGTACCAGCGAAAACATTAGGCGTTTTTTTAAATTAAATATCTGTAATTATATTATACACTATATTTAAACTTAGGGACAGTTTCTGACCTAGGTACTACTTTTCTGGCCATGTGCGCAATCGTTCCGTGTTGAATTCTAAAGCAACTTGCTCGAGTCGCTCTAGTGGAATTCTTAGGGAAGATCAAATTTTTATCGTAGATTCATAGGAACCCCGTGTACAAAATAGGCAGGTACTCTTGTCTAGAGGAACAGGCGTCTCCCTCAAGTATTTCAGCTTAACGTTTGGTTTTGGCTTTGACGCTATCATACATTTTATTGATCGTGAATATATAAATATTAAAAATTTTAGTTTTTCCATACAAATGTATTAGGCGCCTCTAAATGGTACAAAACTCTACGCGCACGCAACTAGCGGGGCGGGCGCGCGGGCGACGGGGGGGGGGGGGGGGGGGGGGGGGGGGGGTGAAGCCGGTTAAGTACTGCATACAAAATACAGAGTTATAAATAACAGAGCGCGCAAATTTGTTTTTGTGTTAATTATGAAGTTTTGCAAAAAGTCGTAGAACAAATGTTATTGGGATTGATGTAGGGAAGCCGACTGACTGAAACCGAAAAGACTGCTACTAGAAAAGATGATCTTAAACGAAGCGTAAAAAAACCTAAAATTACCGCAAAAAATAAACAGAATCTCAGTGTCCGTCAGGATGACTGGACCAAACGAAACATTTAAATGGGACTATTTTCACTATTTAATACCTATTTCGTACTATTTGCTATCATTCATTTTTGACGACCTCTGTGGCGCAGCGGTAACTATACCGGACTGTAAAGCGGATGGTCCCGGGTTCGATCCCCGGGTCGGGCCAATTTCGACAAAATGGTTTTTCGACATTGGCTCGTGTCTGGGTGTAACTAGGTTCTCCCCTAGACCATTGTGTGGTACCTGTAACACAAGCGCTTAAAATGCACTTACCATGGGGCCACATAATTGGTGTGTAAGTCTGGAGATTTATTTATTTATTTATTTATTATTTATTTATTCATTAAATATTTTATACCTTTGTTTTAAATAAATTAAATTGCCAGTCAGGGTTGGATTTTGAAATCGGTCGCCCGAATTTGAGGGTTATGGTGGTTTAATTAGTTTAATAATTATATTAACACAAAGGTACTAAATATTTTATGAATGGTAGCAAATAGTACGAAATAAGTATTAAATAGTGAAAACAGTCCCCTCTTAATGTTTTGCTTGGTCCAGTCATCCTGATGGACACGAATCTCGGCCTCTTTGATGTTTTTCGCATGCCTATAGCTTATTTTCGGAACTCCCTTCTTTTCACAAAGATAAAATGCATCCATAGAACAAGAAGAACCAAGCTACGCATGATTTGTTCTTAGCTAGGCAACAATAGAGAATCATGATAATGTTTCAACAAGCAGAGCCACAATCGAATTGTTTTTACAATACCAGCAAACATGGATAATACCGGAATGCCGTTAATGTTGGTAGTGACTTAATTATATGAGATTAATACGCCTTACTAAAACTTAAGTTCCATATTTTTAATTATCGAATGTTCCTTATAGAAAATAAATTTAGATTAGAATTATAGACTAAGATCCGCAGCTCAGGCAACCATCTTTGTTTTGTAAAGAGCATGTAATTGCAGACATGTCAGCATCTCCATTACGTGGCTGCCCATTTGAAGTACCATTTGCTATGTTGCTTTTGACTTTAGTTTTATCTACAGTGAATTGGATAGCTTGAGCAGCAGGTCTTGTTCTTAAATAGTACATTCCAGTTTTGAGTCCCATTTTCCAAGCATAAAAGTGAATAGAAGTTAGTTTACCATAATTGGGTTCTGCAACATGGATATTAAATGATTGACTTTGATCAATGAATGCTCCTCTGTCTGCTGCCATTTGTATTGTAGATTTAACTGAAATTTCCCACACCGTTTTGTAAAGGTCTCGGATCTCTTTAGGTATAGTTTCTATATCTTGTATAGAACCATTGTTATGAATTATCAGATTTTTCATATCCTCATTCCACAAATCTGCGTCAGTTAAATCACGAAGTAAGTGGTGATTCACTATTTGAAATTCACCTGATAAAACTCGGCGTTGATATATGTTTGATGTAAATGGTTCAAATGATTCATTATTGCCGAGTATTTGAGCTGTAGATGCAGTTGGCATGGGTGCTATAAGTAGTGAATTGCGAAGCCCATTTTCCGAAATTTTTTCTTTCAAGTCAGACCAGTTCCATAAATTAGTTGGAGTTTTGTTCCACATGTCATATTGCAATATACCTTGACTTGCAGGGCTGCCTTTGTAAGTTTCATAGACACCATACAATACAGCTAGTTCACAACTAGCTTCTAGTGCTCCATAGTATATTGTTTCAAATATTTGTTGATTCAAATTCATAGCTTCGCTACTTTCATATGGGTATCGCATTAGTACAAAAGTGTCAGCAAGGCCCTGAACGCCAATGCCAATTGGTCTATGTCTCATATTAGATCTCTTGGCTTCTGGTACAGGATAATAATTTACATCAATAATTTTATTTAAATTTTGAGTAATTATTTTAGTAACCTCCTTTAATTTTTCAAAGTTATATGTTCTATCTTCATTTACAAACATGTTTAAGGCAATTGATGCCAAATTACAAACTGCAACTTCATCCTCAGATGTATATTCAACAATTTCAGTACAAAGGTTGCTACACTTAATTGTACCAAGATTTTTTTGATTACTTTTTTTGTTGCAAGCATCTTTGTAAAGCATGTAAGGTGTTCCAGTTTCTACCTGTGCTTCAATTATTGCTTTCCATAATAATTGAGCTTTAACTTTCTTCATAAATCGATTTTCTTTCTCATATTTCTCATAGAGGTTTTCAAATTCTTCTCCCCAACAATCAGCCAGACCAGGTGAATCATGGGGACACATTAAGCTCCAGTCTTCATTATTCTCAACTCTTTTCATGAACAAGTCAGGGATCCATAAAGCATAAAACAATTCACGGGCACGAACTTCTTCTTTGCCAGTATTTTTTTTTAAATCAAGAAAATCAAAAATATCTGCATGCCATGGTTCCAAGTAAACTGCAAAAGCTCCAGGTCTTTTATTTCCACCTTGATCCACGTACCTTGCTGTGTTATTATAAACCCTTAGCATGGGTACAAGACCATTAGAAATTCCATTTGTTCCAGCTATGTAGGTACCCTTGGCTCTGATGCAATGCGTGTGGAGACCTATGCCACCAGCTGATTTAGAAATCAGAGCACATTGTTTTAAAGTATCGTAAATTCCCTCAATACTATCATCTTTCATTGCAATTAGAAAACATGATGAGAGTTGGGGTCTAGGAGTAGCAGCAGAAAATAATGTTGGGCTTGCATGTGTGAAGTACTTTTGTGACATCATATCATAAGTCTTGATTGCAGCATCAATGTCTTCCCCATGTATGCCAATAGCAACTCTCATCAACATGTGCTGTGGTCTTTCTGCAACCTAAAAACGAATCAAAGACACAATTAGATTAACACATTTTTTTTCAAAAGGCTTTACATATTGATATAAAATTTTACCTGGTTGTTGATTTTTAACAAATAAGACCGTTCTAAGGTCTTAAAACCAAAATAGTTATAACCAAAATCTCTGTCATACACAATTGCTGAATCCAATTTATCTTTATTTTTCATAATTATTTCATAATGATACTCTGAAATCATAGGTGATTTTTTGTTTGTGTGCGGGTTAATAATGTTGTATAAATCTGCTATCACATCTGTAAAAGTAATGAATATACATTATAATAGAGTAAGGCTACATTATAATTACACAAACATGAGAAAAAAGAGTAATAAGACTTTACAAATTACTAGTAATTTGCAAATCATTTTCCCAATTGTTCTCAGTTTAGTATATCATTTCATTTATCATTAGAAACAAACTCCAGTTAGAAATTATTATTCTACAGGTGCTTTAGTCTGTACTAGCATTAAAAAATTATTGTATCCAAATAAATAATTGCTAAGTGGATAAAACTTCACTAGTACATACCTGAAAAGTTTTTCTTAGTTTCTTTGTGTAAATTGGAAATGGCTATTCTTGCTGCTAGTACTGCATAATCAGGATGATCAGTGGTCATAGTAGCTGCAGTTTCAGCTGCCAAGTTGTCCAGCTCCATTGTAGTAACTCCAGAATATATACCACTTATGACTTTCAGTGTAATTGAAACCTATGGGAATAATTAAAAAAACAATTACACAGCCAATTTAATAACTATTTATAATCCTCAATTTACTTACAGGATCAACAAACTCCATGTTCAAGCCATAGCATAACTTCTTTATTCTAGAAGTAATTTTATCAATATGAACACCCTCCATACGTCCACCTACAAATAAATATGTACCAGGGATATAGAATAGAATGTTATGTTAGACCTAAGAATTCTCTTTTTTAATTGCTGCTACAGGAAATTAATGCAAACTTACCTCTTTTAAGAACGTAGAGTTTATTCTTTCCAACCATTGTTCGTATTCGCTTTTAAGTAGAGGCAGGAGAAGATATTTAGTCGAGTAAGCGTAAGTAAAATTAAACAATACTTTACAAACTGAATGAAGTCAGAAGTATGAACAATAGAAAACGAGCGGAGCTTTTGACATTGCCTAGCAAATTCGCGGGAAAAAACGTTTTTTTTTATGCATGCTCCACCATAGGCAAGAGTACAAAACCAAACGGTAAAAAATTGTGATTAAAAAAAGGTGAAGTACTATTTATTAATATGTAGTTGTCTCGGAATTTTAAACGAAATGTTAGGAAAACACAAAGATATTAAATATTATTCTGCACGGGTTAGGATATTAAAATGTTTATTTGGTTACTTTGTTTTGATAAACTGTGATTGATTGAAAATCTTGAAAAACTATATAGAAACACTTAGGTAACACTGGTATAGTACAAAATTATATTAATGAAGTGAAAAAAATATAGTTTTTATAGGTTAGTGATGTGTAGCGAAATTGTTAACATTATAAATACCAGTGAAGGACTAACATTACAAAGTGTACTCGCAAATAAGAAGCTTTATAACACAATCTATAATTTTTTTGTAAATATTGAAATGAAACTTTGATATGTTAACTTTAACTATTTGATTGTTGAACTGTTTGTATAAAATACTTGTTATTGTTTTTTATTGTATGTCGTCTGTGGCTAAAATGACTCGTTTCCAAGACCGTAAAAATAAATGTTAAAAAAAATACAAAGGCACAGATTAAAACGGGATACTACAAAGGTCATGCGCGCGCTCTTATCGTTCAGAAGTGCGGTTCACTTCAACACCGTGTGCTAAACCGATTATTTCTATATGGTCACCGGGTGATATCACCTGGGTGAATAGAGTGGATTTTTGCATTGGTTAGTAGGTAAGGAGTTTTAAAACATACCGTTTGACATATTTTTATTAATGGAATTGCTTCCTTCTTTTCTATTTTTATGAATCCCTTACAGTTTCATGAAGTGAAATGTTCTGAACTTTAAATCAAAAAAAGAAAAAAGTGAAATAAAGGTAAAAGCAACAATGAATGTGTTACTCAAGAAAAAGTTAAAAATAATCTGAAATTATTCAGTTTCGAAAGGTTATGTAAAAAATCAGTAGTCAGTTAAACAATTCATGAGGTTAAAAAAAATCTATCTGATTGTTAGCCAAGTCTACTGCTGTATATTGTCCCAGGTCCGGCTAAGAGGCAAAAAAAGTTGCTCTTTCGTCGCAATGTGTGTAGGGAAATTCCTTAAAGCTCTTTTTTCGAGCATGTCTCACCCGTATTTAATGGGGTTTATTTTTTCGAATTAAAAAAAAATTGAAATTAAAAAATACACAAATCTCGACCTAAGAAAAAAAGGGGAGACCTCCCAGCACTAGACAGAACACGGCCAAGCAGGGCCACTGAGAAGATTTCGGAACTCATATTTATACTTAACCACGTAAACACTTCAATAGTGCGATCTAGGGTAGGCCCTGTATTTCGGTATCATTTGTATGCGTACCGCCGGGAAAGAATAAAGCCGCCATAGATTGAAGTTTAAACGAGGACGAGGAACGTTAAAAAAAACGGAACAGACACCAACCCGTAATTAGATTTACTGGCAAACTGGCAAAGAATGAGATATCCTCAAATTACTTGTGATTTATTAAATAAAAAAAATACAAACGTTTTATAATTAGAAACAACTAAAAACGTCACGCTGCTATCACTACAGAGGGTGAAACGCGGAGGGTGCGCGGGATGGATGCGTCACGCGGGGGTAGCCAAAAAGTGGGATGAACCGGTTTGAACCAAGCACAGAACGCGTCGTGCTGGCATGACCAACTATCTGTATACACTCACACTAATACAAAGCTCAGCTTAGACCTTCTGCACTATACCTACCTAACAACATAATATACTATGAAATTATGTTATTAAGTCCCACGAACTATATGTATATGTTAGTTTTAGCCGGTTAGAAACATCAATAGGTTAGGTAAGTTAGGTTACTTCTTTGATACCGCCCAGAAAAAGGAGCTAGCCTAGCGGGACTTCGTCGACTCATGATTGAAGCCAGTTTTTATATATTATATAGGTATATACAGGGTTTGTCGTAATGAATGGATAACCCGTTACCTACAGTTGATCCGGATGTGAGGCTATAAGAAAATGGTGTCTTCTTGCCAGGGTTGTCAACCATAAGAAAATGGCGTAGACTTTTAAACTTTTTAATAAATTTCGCTATTTTTTTCATTTATTCCACTGCCATTTCTTCAAATTTTGATGTATTTGTATTTTTTTTTTGTATTATACTCCTGAAGACGTGTATTATGTAATTATAATACAATTTTAGGTGTTATTTACGTTGAACATTATCAAAATTCTCATTTTAAGAAAAACACTTCCAATGTTTTTTATTTATGTCAACTTTTGAACATATCCTGTGAAAAAAAAAGTAGGACGTTATAGCTGCCCATGATCTCAATAAATTGTCTAGTATGTGTAGATTCTAAAAAGGTATAACAATGTGTACTTTACAAGCAACATTAAGTTACAGGAGCGAGAACACTAATCAAGGTCGGAATTTTTATTTTTCAAGCTATGTTATAAATGGTTGTAAAACTTCGTCATAATGATTTTATTCTATCAAGATACTTTGCACAAACACTATCGGGCCACTAATAGGATATTCAGAAGAAAACCCGGTTGTTTTTGGGGGAAAAATTACATTACTACACGAGGAAAAATTACACAAGTTTAATCGAAATTGAAACGGATTTTAAAAATCTAACAAAGACCGCATTACAAAGAAAAGGGTACTCATCACATCAGTGTAATTTTGACCATCGCATGTGCTTTTGTTCTCATTATTTTCGTTAAGCAGTAACTCGCTTTCTAATATCGGACTTTGATTTTCCTTGTGATTTGGACTTGATAACGTGGTGATATTGATGACTTTGCTCACATTTACGGACATTGTGTTGTGCTATCGATTGAACTTGTTGTTTTGGAAAAGTTTTTGTGTAGTTTGTGTATCATGCCGCAACAATACACGCGGGCCGAATACGCGAAGATGCATTACATTTACGGTGGTGTATGGCAACACCAATAGAGCTGCTAGTGTTTATAGTGAAAGATATCCAAATGTGCGTCATCCTGATTACCGTGTGTTCATGTGCACAATGCATTTATGGAAGGACGATTCCTTCCACTTTTTTCCACTTTTCTTTGTAATGCGGACTTTCTCGATTTTTAAAATTCGTTTCAATTTCGAATAAACTTGTCGTAACATGTTTGTCGACTGTATCTATTAGAGCACAACAATTTTCATTTGTACATTTTCATTACATTATTATCGTGTAGTAATGTAATTTTTCCCCCAAAAACAACCGGGTTTTCTTCTGATTATCCTATTAGTGGCCCGATAGTGTTTGTGCAAAGTATCTTGATAGAATAAAATCATTATGACGAAGTTTTACAACCATTTATAACATAGCTTGAAAAATAAAAATTCCGACCTTGATTAGTGTTCTCGCTCCTGTAACTTAATGTTGCTTGTAAAGTACACATTGTTATATCTTTTTAGAATCTACACATACTAGACAATTTATTGAGATCATGGGCAGCTATAACGTCCTACTTTTTTTTTTCACAGGAGATGATCAAAAGTTGACATAAAGAAAAAACATTGGAAATGTTTTTCTTAAAATGAGAATTTTTATAATGTTCAACGTGAATAACACCTAAAATTGTATTATAATTACATAATACACGTTTTTAGGAGTATAATACAAAAAAAAAATACAAATACATCAAAATTTGAAGAAATGGCAGCGGAATAAATGAAAAAAATTGCGAAATTTATAAAAAAGTATAAAAGTCTACGCCATTTTCTTATGGTTGACAACCCTGGCAAGAAGACACCATTTTCTTATAGCCTCACATCCGGATCAACTGTAGGTAACGGGTTATCCATTCATTACGACAGACCCTGTATATTTTTGTTACATTCCCCATATTAAAAAGACTACTAACCGGCTAAAACTAGGTGTTAAGTAAGTAAGCCCCACTTCGGGTATTAGCCGTAACATATATACTACTCGAGTAAGATGACTATATAATTATATTTTATTTGTTTATTTTCAAACTACAAAAATAGAAGTAGCTCAATAAAAATTAATTTAAAATAAGAGAGATTATAGATCTTAAAGAAACTTCAACTCATCTAATTATAATAATAAATTAATGATAATGTGTGAGAGTGGGTTTACTAATGTTTGACCAAACAACAAAAGACAATGAGAAAATGATCATTTGAAAAATAACGATAGAACAAATAATCATTTGATAAACATCTAAATGAATTTTTTTACTTTGCAAACTGTTCAAATGTTAAAGTAACGTTTCAAAAAAATTCGTTTGACAAGTGTTACGTTCATAAAATGACGGGATGTTACTTGATAAATCAGGCACATTGTCGAATCATATTTGAATTTAAGGGCGACCATTATTACATTAAAATAAACTCATCTATACTAATATTATAAAGAGGAAAGATTTGATTTTTTGTTTGTTTGAAATGAATAGGCTCCGAAACTACTGGACCGATTTAAAAAATTCTTTCACCATTCGAAAGCTACATTATCCACGAGTAACAGGCTATATTTTATTTTGGAAAAAATAGGGTTCCGTAAGATATTGCCACGGAAAAAACCATTTAGTTGTGGGTGAAACCGCAGGGCGGAAAGCTAATAGTGGATAAATGGATGATGTGTGCTATAAAATATAACCGAGTTGTGACTATAGGCTTTGTAGAATGTTAATAAGATAAATCTTTTGCTAACGCTTGATTCTGTTTTTTTTAATTAATTTTTTAGCGCTTCGCCGGGTGCTGCCGTAATACGCTCGCTTTGTCAACGTCAACCTAACACGCTCGTTCCACCTATGTATATTATCATTACATAGTATAAATCCAAGTCGCTGATTGTGTCTGTTTGTATATTTGTCCGCTAACTCCTCCTAAGCCATGCAACGGATTTTAATGTGGTTTTCGCCATCTTTTAGGATACCTATTTTTGTAAACAAAGAACATTAAGAAAAAAATATTTAAGTTAGCTAAAAACAATGTTTCGGGAACAAGTCGGCCAAAATTATACCATTGCGAAGCGTGGGCGGGTCGCTTGTTAGATATATTGTTACCAACATTTATCTACAATTATTCAATAGGAGTTAATTTATTATGGTCATCTTATTTGAATGTTAAACCAAAATCGAACTAAATATCACAACTTGACAGTTTTTAAGTAAATTTTGGTAAAAATGCATTATTAAAAAATTTAAAGCAATTATTAAACAATACATATGGTCAAACGTTATTTTAGCATTTTCGTTGTTTTGTAAATAAGCATAGTTACGAAATGATTAGTTTGCAAAATAATGTTTAGTTGTTGTGAAAGTGTGTTATTTGATGAGGTTCTCAAAATAAGGTGGGTGTACCATGGAAGGCCACGCTCCTTTGAAGGCCAACTATTAAAAAGTCGTATTTATTGACATGTTAAGACATATTCCTTCTACTACACATTAAGATCCCTCAATCTCTAGGCCACACACGGCGGTGGCGACTCGTTTGCGCCGATATTGTGGCTGTGCGATCTCACTCTTCGTAGTCTTCAGTTTTCGATGTTACAATTGTTATTTGAGCGCACAGCAAAACTTAAATTTTTAATCAATAACCTATTATTATCACATATTTTTGTACTGTAAATTGTCGTATATGGATATATCTATGTTACCAAAGAAAAAACACATAGTTCTGCCTCAATTTAAGTAAAAATATTGGTAGTGTTCCTAGAAAAGCCGGTGGTTCCTTATAAGGCCAATAGAAAATTTGACGGTTGGCCTTGCTAGGGTACATAGGCCTAACAAAGAACATTTACAAACCATAAACTTATGAATACTTACTTTTTTAAGTTAAGTATAATAATAAACTTAAAACAAGTTTTTATATTGATAATATTTTTAATCATAGTCATAATTGTTAGTTTAGCCTTCTTAGGAACTTTTTGGCCTTACAAGGAACGGACCCATAAGAAGGCCAATTTGGTAAAAAAAAAAGATTTAAATTACGTTATAAAAAGCGTTGGCAAGTTATTTGCTGCGAATATCATACGCATTACTTCTGTTTTTAAATAATTTTCTTCAATATATTCATAGTTATACGATGGTGTTCAAGTAATGTTCGTTGAGTTTTTTAAAGGTGATAAAAATATATTGAGCATTTAATGCTTTGCTTAAATGATATGTCTTATTATGTTGTTTTAGTAAAAGCGGATATATTTATAGTTAAAACTCTATTTTTAAGTTTGTCGACTGATACATAATATTGGCCTTGTTTGGAGCCATGTTCCTTGCAAGGCCATTTGGAAGAGCTTAACTAAACTTAAGATTAATAAAAAGTGATAAAAGTGAGGTAAAAAAAGAAGTATTTTTATGGTGCACATTAAAACAAAGTATTACCTCATAATTTGTTTTCTTTATTTCTCCAGTAAATAAATGAATAAAAAGTGTTTTCTCGTTAGAGTGGCCTTCTATGGTCCACCCACCTTAGTTATTTAAGTAATACAAATTGTCTGTAAAATAAATAAAATTTATCTAACGTGGTTTGTCAAATGATTATTTTGTGATACTTTTTTTCTCCAATGATAGGATACCGTGATAGTGACATCTTTTGTTATGGCAATATCCAAATACTTGGATTCGATTGATTGGTTGACTAGTTTGGCTACACATTTGGCGGGATAAACTAGCTGCGGACTTCCGCGTCATTATCTCATCTCATCGTTCTTTGCGGATCACTAGCATTAAAATAGTGTTTAGCGTCTGGTTCCTGCAGCTCCGGTTCTAGCGTCTGCATATGAGAAAACGGTTCGTCACCCACTGAAGATATCCGAGGACCACCAATTACCGGGCTTTTAGATGAGTTGAAGTAAGCATCAAACAAAATAAGACCGCTTTCACTTTTCTTTTTTCTCTGTTTTTTCACCTTTATGGTGTTTATCGTCTTTATGGCGGTCACCTTTTGTTTGAACTTGAACCTGGACTTGCGGGCCGCCAGATTCGAAGTGCGTTTTCCGTTCCTTTTCCGAGGTACGCTTGAGTCGCGTGGCACGCACGAGCTCCGGTGTGGGAGGGCGGCGGATTGGGACGGTGGCAGCCATGCGTAAATGCGTATAAAGCGGTATGGTCGGCAATGAGTCGTCTAACACCGGTGGCGGACACGTTTCCGCTCGCCGTGGTAGCTTGAAGTAGTGACCGAGGAGAGGTTTGTCAGGTGGCTTTCCAAAAGTCTTGTTCCGTAGCTCATACTCTGTTATATCACGTAGTTTATCGACCGGAATCTGACCAGGCACGTATCGGGATACATTCCCACCATGCCACACCTATAATCAAATTAAAGATTTATAGGTTTTTGCAAATGAGTAGGTACAGTGGTCTGTTTTAATTACAAAGGACTTCAGTGCCCATTGTGAATTCGACTTTCTGCTCGAAATAACATCATTGGTAATCTAAACTATGAAGAAATATGTAATTAAGTATAAAGGCTATGTTTAAACTTAGTTTCATGATTTTACAATTAATTACTAGAAGGCGTCCTATGCCATATGGTGGAGATAAAGATAATTCAACATTAAAACTGGTTTCATTTCGCCAAAATTAGGCTTTCTGCTATGAATTTTCTGAATTAATTGATAAGAAAGCGTTTTTATCGGTTGCAAAATAATATTTTCTATTCTGTAAAGCAAACCATCCCTTCTAAATAATACTTAGTATAATAAGTAACCTTGAGCGTAGTAGAACTGGCAACTTTCATAACGTCGGGTGGGTCTCGGGGTATATCTAACGAGTATGGCCCAACTCCTCCGAGGGTCCCTACGTACTGACCACCAAGTTTCCACACACGTGCTGAATAGTCCGAACTACCACTGGAATGTTAACTGTGTAATTAGGTTACTCATTAAGTAGAAAGAGAGTTTTCACTATTTCGGGTTTAAGGGATCAGCTGTGACTATACAGGGTGGAATTTTTTAGATTTCAAGGTTTTCCTTGTGTTTAATTTACCACGTTTGTTAGAGAGATTTGATCCTTATTGTTGACTCTATGGATCGATGTCATAAAAGTACAGAGTGTTATTTTTTTAGATTTTAGCCGGGTCGAATCCCGGGCGAGACAAGCAAATTTTCTAAAATCTGTGAATGCAGTTCTTTTTATTTAAAAAAAAAATAAAGGAATGTTTCCTTTGAGCAAAATTGTCTAACTTCAGTACTGACTACACTTTCACCTTAAACGCACACTTTAATACTGATTGATATATCACAGAACAACCAATAAACGTCTAGTCTTAAAAAAACTTTACAATTAGGTATGTGACCTATTTAGAGTCTAAAGTTTAGTCTGCTTAGAATGGATTATGGATCTGTATTTAGTACCTGGTTACCTACTACATATACAGTAAACTACAACAACATAGCAATTTTAGTTTGATACCTGACAATTAACTGGTAGTCGTCAATATAAGCCACAGAAGTAACGCATCTCAGATGTGCGCGGAACGAATTCAGTAACATTGGTTTGGGCTGGTCACGGACGCTGCGCTTAGCGCGACCTTCCACGCGGTCTTTCCAGAGGAACGGAAACATAAGCCGCAGACGAGGCATGTTTACATGCTATGGAAACATCACACAAGTTAGATTTTAAATTAAAAGTTAACTTTAGGATCGAATTGTCATTAAATATACTACTGAACCAGTCGGTAGGTTTATTTGTTGATGTAGTGACATAGATATGAAAGTGCCGTCATCATCGTCATCATTAATCTGAATCTAAGCTTATCGTGTCTGTTTGTATGTGTGTCCTCCAACTTCTCCTTATCCACTTTATATCCACTTTATATTCTCCTTATCCACAGATATGAATGCGCTTTTGCACAACATTTTAGATAATTATTAAACCTTTCACCAAAAATTACACCATTTGCAAAGCAGCTAGCGTAATATATTGAACTGTATTAAAACATTGGTCTCTCAGCAGGTATTCTGCCAGCTTTGCCAAATTAACAGTAGGTAAGTTGTTGAAGGAAACAATACAGACCTCTTCGTCAGTCAAATAGTTGGTCATGAGCCAGATCTTAAGGTATCCCACTGTTGTACCGGTAATGAGAAACTCGTTGTTCACGTCAGTGGCCATTGCTGATACATAGTCACCGGATGTGTGAATAGCTTGGAAGGATCCCTGGAACCCGCCTGCAGGGTGGTCCGACCAGCCTTGAATCTGACCAGACTCCAACGAGATAAATAGAGATGCTGTTGAAAGATAACACATTAAAGATGGGTTACGTCTTTAATAAGTAGCTTTTAACCGTAAATTAAATCTAGACTATAAGATGAGTTCGAAATACATACATCGACTTTTGCGGCAGACTGTTAATTTAATTTTATCGAATAAGCCATCGAGTAAATCAAAGTGAGTATTTTTTTAAATCGATTCTGACCATTTAGTTAATCATGCATGCCTATAAAAGATTTCATGACCTTTGTGACTAGTGTTCTTAAAAAATATTTATACAAACGAACTCGTTCATGTATGTAACATGTTTACCTTTTTGCATATGTACGGGTCTCGTGGTGAGGAAGATGGCGCAGTGAGCAGCGAGCTGGCGCATGCGGCGCGCGGACGACGGCTGCGCCACGGCCGACAAGCGCCGCGCGCGCGCCTTTTGCAGAGCCTGGTTCAAGTCCATGCCCTCCCGGATTTGCATACTGAATCACAAACATGCCAGGGGTTTCTTATGCGCGGTACATTAAGGTATTGAGGAACTCAGCATCAGCCGTTTAACATGAACTGAATATGGCGGTCGTGTATCTTTTAATAAATTACCAATTACTTAACTACCGGTGAGAGCGTAAATAGTATATTTCAATACAAGTGTGGAAAGGCTGTCATTACAACGAGTTCCGACTAATGTCTACCCGAGCCGAGGCACAGCCGAAGGCGAGGGTTGACAGGCGGGACGAGTTGCAATGACGGTTCCGCACGTGTACTGAACGACTATTTTTTATATAGTTGCGAAAAAATAAAGCAATTTAATAAAATATAAAATTAGGATCGTAAATGTCGAAATAACTCATTTTGAAAATAGCGCCATTTTTTCTTTACCCATTTGGTAGGCACAGGTTACTATGCCCATACAGCCAAGTCTTCAGTAGTTTTTTTTTATTGATATGAAATGAAAATGAAATTTAATGAGATAAAATTAAATGAAACCAACCACACTACTTCAATCAAATCATTAAATCTGATATCGAAACAAACTAGTAGCTTTTTTTAGAAATTTACCTACGCTACGTAAGTATTACTGGACGGACATGAATCATAAAAACTTCTTTGTTTTTTTTTTTAGTAAAAACTTCATGGTTGGTTAATTTTTCTTTTTAATAGTCATTATTTTGACAGTTGGGAAAGAGAACGCACGAGTGCGGGAAAGGTAAAAAAAAAGCACGCGTGTGTAATAGCCCTCATCCCGAACGCTATACGTCCCTGCAATACGCCACTTTTTGAGCAACTGTATTAAAAAATATTATATGATAAGTGTGCGTAAGTTTTTAATGTCAACACACCCTGCGCGTGCAACCAGGCTGGGTCTGCCGGACGGCCGTCCAGTTGTCTGCGCACTAGGTGGAGGTGCGCCGCGCTTGCTGTATGTCATCTTGATGCGAAGCATTGGTTCTGTACAGCAGAACTGCCTGAAAAAATATGGGATTCTTAAAGAAATTATAAATGTAATGGAGTCTATCTGTTAAGTATATTATCACTGTGCTCTACACATTTATTTATTTATTTATTTATTTCATGGGAAAAACAACAGCTTATAGTAAATAAGGACAGTAAACAATTGTATCTATACAAAAGCCAATAACAGTTTTTCACAATTAAACAGGTAAGAATTAAGAATATAAAGCTAAACTAACATTATGTGCGTAAAAGCAAGTAACCTATTTATCTATCTACATTTTTTGTGCGTGGTTAAGTGTGTGTGTGTGTGTGTTTCTGTGTGTGTGCGTGTGTGTGTGTGTGTGTGGTTTTTATGTGTGCGATGTAAGCGAATGTATAATATGTTGTTTAAATGTGCGTAAAGTGGTGCTAAATAGTTCAACAGAATTAAAATTTTGATTATATAAATTAGTTATTCGGGGAATTAATGAGTTTTGGGCATAGTTTGTCCGAACCAATGGTACGTGAAACAGAGACTGGCAAGATATCCTGGACCGTGTGCTAGGCGTTCGTAGGGCAACTTCCCTGAGAAGTTCAGGGCAGTTTATTGTGCCATTAATAATGTTGAACAACAATGACATATCTAAAAGGCTTCGACGTTCTTCAAGGGTAAGCAATTTTCCTCGTAGGTGCCAGCACTAGATTTAACTCTATAGTTTAAGAAGTTTATAAACTTTTTTTGGAGCCTTTCAATTTTTTGGCTATGAATAGCATATTGGGGTGACCAAATGCTGCATGCGTACTCCAATATACTGCGTACACAGGGTCTGTCGTAATGAATGGATAACCCGTTACCTACAGTTGATCCGGATGTGAGGCTATAAGAAAATGGTGTCTTCTTGCCAGGGTTGTCAACCATAAGAAAATGGCGTAGACTTTAAAACTTTTTTATAAATTTCCCAATTTTTTTTATTTATTCTGCTGCCATTTCTTCAAATTTTGATTTATTTGTATAATTCTTTTAGTATTATACTGCTGAAGATGTGTATTATGTAATTTAAATACAATTTTAGGTGTTATTCACGTTGAACATTATCAAAATACTCATTTTAAGAAAAATATTTCCAATTTTTTTTCTTTATGTCAACTTTTGATCATCTCCTGTGGAAAAAAATAGTATGACGTTATAGCTGCCCATGATCTCAATAAATTGTCTAGTATGTGTAGATTCTAAAAAGGTATAACGATGTGTACTTTACAAGCAACATTAAGTTACAGGAGCGAGAACACTAATCAAGGTCGGAATTTTTATTTTTCATGTTATGTTATAAATGGTTGTAAAACTTCGTCATAATGATTTTATTCTATCAAGATACTTTGCACAAACACTATCGGGCCACTAATAGGATATTCAGAAGAAAACCCGGTTGTTTTTGGGAAAAAAATAACTTTACTCCACGATAATAATGTAATGAAAATGTACAAATGAAAATTGTTGTGCTCTAATAGTTACATGCGACAAATATGTTGCGACAAGTTTAATCGAAATTGAAACGGATTTTAAAAATCGAACAAAGACCGCATTACAAAGAAAAGTGGAAAAAATTAGAAGGAAATCGTCCTTCCATAAATGCATTGTGCACTCTAATGAACACACGGTAATCAGGATGTCGCACATTTGGATATCTTACACGATAAACACTAGCAGCTCTATTGGTGCTGCCATTACGTACACCGTAAATGTAATGCATGTTCGCGTATTCGGCCGGCGTGTACTGTTGCGGCATGATACACAAACTACACAAAAACTTTTCCAAATCAACAAGTTCAATCGATAGCACAACACAATGTCCGTAAATGTGAGCAAAGTCATCAGTATCACTACGTTATCAAGTCCAAATCACAAGGAAAATCATAGTCAAATATAAGAAAGCAGTAACAAATTGACGAAAATAGTGGCCCCGATTCTCAAAACACTCTCTAAAACTAAATTAAAAATATCGCTGTCACTTTCTCATGCTTCGTATTAGAACAAGACAGGTACATTGGTCTCACTAAATTTAGTCCACATCATTGTGAAATTGAACGAAATGCGCTGAGGACTAGCCTAAAATTGCCTTCGCCGTGTCATATTGCACGTACATTTTAGTTTGACAGGACTAAAATGATTACCTGTCCCTGTCTTATTGATGTGTAAGCGACAGCGATAGTTTTAGTTTAGTTTAGAGAGTGTTTTCAGAATCGGGGCTAATGTGAACAAAAGGACATGCGATGGTCAAAATCACACTGATGTGATGAGTACCCTTTTCTTTGTAATGCGGTCTTTGTTCGATTTTTAAAATCCGTTTCAATTTCGATTAAACTTGTCGCAACATGTTTGTCGCATGTAACTATTAGAGCACAACAATTTTCATTTGTACATTTTCATTACATTATTATCGTGGAGTAAAGTTATTTTTTTCCCAAAAACAACCGGGTTTTCTTCTGAATATCCTATTAGTGGCCCGATAGTGTTTGTGCAAAGTATCTTGATAGAATAAAATCATTATGACGAAGTTTTACAACCATTTATAACATAACATGAAAAATAAAAATTCCGACCTTGATTAGTGTTCTCGCTCCTGTAACTTAATGTTGCTTGTAAAGTACACATCGTTATACCTTTTTAGAATCTACACATACTAGACAATTTATTGAGATCATGGGCAGCTATAACGTCATACTATTTTTTTCCACAGGAGATGATCAAAAGTTGACATAAAGAAAAAAAATTGGAAATATTTTTCTTAAAATGAGTATTTTGATAATGTTCAACGTGAATAACACCTAAAATTGTATTTAAATTACATAATACACATCTTCAGCAGTATAATACTAAAAGAATTATACAAATAAATCAAAATTTGAAGAAATGGCAGCAGAATAAATAAAAAAAATTGGGAAATTTATAAAAAAGTTTTAAAGTCTACGCCATTTTCTTATGGTTGACAACCCTGGCAAGAAGACACCATTTTCTTATAGCCTCACATCCGGATCAACTGTAGGTAACGGGTTATCCATTCATTACGACAGACCCTGTATATGCAAAATAAATAACTTTTAAGCATAGGGCGTCGTTGAATAAGTTACATGTCCGAAAAATAAATCCGAGATTTTTGTAGGCCCGGTTAGTGATTTCCTCAATATGATCGTTGAATGTAAGCTTGGAATCAATTAAAACACCCAAATCTTTAACTGATGAGACCCTGTTTAATGATTTAGAGTCAATTGTATAATTAAATTCATGGATTGTATTACTTCTTGTCAAACTCATTATTACACATTTATCAGTATTAACATTAATGAAATTATATTTATAATAAGCAGATAATCTATTTAAATCTTCTTGCAGTTTTTTGCAGTCATCCGTACTATTTATTTCTAAGAATATTTTTTTGTCATCAGCATAAAGAAGAAATTTACAGTTCTGAAAGCATGTGTAAAATATCGTATAGATATACATTAAATAGTAAGGGTCCAATAAGGGATCCTTGTGGGACACCAGATTTAATCTCAACAAGATCAGAACGAGAGCCGCCGATTGCGACAATTTGACTCCTACACGTAACATATGAGGAAAGCCAACGATACAAATTGCCATGTATGCCAAGATATTCTAATTTCCTCAAAAGTATAGTGTGGTCAACTCTGTCAAAAGCCTTTTCGAAGTCCGTGTAGATCATATCTACCTGTGTTCGTTTGTCTAAACAGCAAGTGACGTAGTTCGTAAATAGAGCTAAGTTTGTTGTAGTTGATCTATTTTTAAGGAAACCATGTTGTTCGTTGGGTATAAATTGTATCAAATAAGGACTTATACACTGGAACACGATCTTTTCAAAAACCTTACTGATAGAATTTAATATTGAAATGGGTCGGTAGTTGCTAATTTGATTTTTAGGTCCTTTTTTATGAATTGGGATAATATTAGCTGTCTTCCAAATTTCAGGGAATTTACCCAATAACAATGATTTTGTAAAAATAATTTTCAGCGGTTTGCTAAGTTCTTGTGCGCATTTTTTTATGAAATAGTTACTGATTCCGTCAGTGCCAGGTCCTTTTGTTACGTCAAGTCTGTCAAGTAGATATTTAATGTTTTTTTCTGTCACGTTAACAGATGTAAGTGTGTCAGGATAGCAGTTTTGGGGCGGAATCATTTCCATGTCAGGGTAGTGTAAAGAAGGTTCTTTAAAAACACTTTCGAAGAAAAAACTAAACCCTCTACAAATACTTTCACTTCCTGTATAGCTAATGTCATTGTGTTTTAAGATTTTTGGGTAGCCACTGCCACTACGTCTTGATTTTACGTATGACCAAAGATGATTGGGATTAAGTTTTATGTTTTCCTGTGCATTTTTTAAGTACAGATGGTAGTCCCTATTTTCAAGATTTTGTTGCCTTTTCCTTAAGAGTGAGAATTCATAGTAATCCCTATAGTTACCAAAGCGTTTCCATTTCTTGTGATGTTTTGTTTTTTCACGGATTAGTTTGATAAGTGCAGGGCTATACCAATAGGGATACTTTGCTTTCGATTTTCTATGGTCGATTGGAATATAACTGGAAATAGAATGTTTAAGTACCTCGTATAATTTTTCAACCGATTCATCAACATCGAGTTCGTTCAAGATGTTAAACCAGTCAATATTTTTCAGATATTCTTTTATTTTAGGGTAGTCACCTTTTCTGAATCTGACTTTTGGACTGGATTCTTCGTGTAGGGGGTAAGCTGTTATATCGGATAAATCCACTTCCAAAGACGGATGAAATTTGTCCTCTTTAACTAAAGGCATTCCCGAAGAACTTACAGTGATATCAAATGAACTGAATATCAGATCCAAGACATTATTATGCGAGTTACTGATACGGTTATACTGACTGATACCAGATAAATTTAACTCACTAATAAGCTCTTTAGCAGCTTCCTGGGTATTAACGGGACCTTTTTTTAAAAAGGTTGGTGTATCACCATCCCACTTAACATACCGAAGATTAAAATCTCCAGCAATGAGAATTTCGTCCTTAGAGTTCGCAGATACCTTAGTCACAGTTGAAATTATGTGAAATATATTCTGAGCATGATGTGGATTGTCTGGTGTATAAACAGCACAAATATGCAAATTAGTATTCCTTGGTTTTAGGTTATGTATAGTTATCCAGAGACATTCTGTAGGTTTAGAAGCAACCACGCTGTGCGCGTAAGCACCTAATTCCTTCTTAACTAGAATAAGAACGCCACCTCCTGTGCATTTACCAGTGGCAGAAAGGTCACGGTCCAGTCTAAAGACGTCATATTTAGGCCCACATAATTCCGTATCTAAAATTCCATCACAAAGCCAAGATTCTGTTATAACAATTATATCATAATCACATGCACATGTGTTACGAAATAAAGTAATGGTTTTAGTGCGCAAACCCCTGGTATTTTGGTAATAGAGCTTTAAACCCATTGATGGTTAATTGACATCAAATAATTGTCGTTTTTTGAGCAGGGGTTTGCGCCGATATGAGTAATTGTGTTTTAATGTGTTGTAGAGTGTATTGTGTGTGAGTGTAGTTATGTAGATAAAGTGTACAATAATAACGTTAAAATTAAAGAGAATAATAAAATTATAAATAAAAGTAGATATAAGTAACATTAAATTATCTTCGTCAGATCTGTATCTTTCAAAATAGTTATATATGGAAATCCATCGTTTTTCCTTACATGAATTATACAGTTTTTTACCCAGATATATTTATAGCTAGCAGTTTTACATTTTTCTTTAGTAATTTTTAACAGATACTTATTTTCTTTAGTAAGATGCTCGTTGACAAAAATACGCTTAGTTTCGCCATTTATTCCAATATCCTTGGTAGTTACTCCACGACTTTTCTTGATGCCTGCGAGTAAGTTGTCCTTTAGAGCTCGATGACGAAGTTTGACCACGATGCGATGTTTTTAGGACGGCCGCGTACGTCAGAGGTGGGGCGCACTCTATTCGCGAACTCAATGTCAGAGCTGGAGAGGGCGACTTTAGCGTGTTCTGCTACACGGACCACAATATCAATTAGGCATTCAGTTTTCGACTCTGGCAAGCCAGTAATCTCGATGTTATTCTGTCTTTGCCATTGATCATGCTTATGGATCTGAAATTGTAAGCTTGTGATCTCAGTTTTGCAATCACTAAGCTGAGACTCAAGGTGGACATACACGTTTAAAAATAAATTAATTATTTCTATTAACGCTTGAAGGTATAGGGTACTGCGAAAAATAAGTATTTTAAGTCTTTTACCGTTTGACAGTTTATTATAAAACTTAAAAATACTATTTTTTAATTAAAGTACTAAAGCTAAATAATACCTTTCCTTTAAAAAAAATATATAGTCAGCATTTTTATTTTATTTTTTCGAACATATTAGCCCGCGGTCGAAAGCCAAAGCATCACCTAGCCAAATCAATCAGTGATATAGATACCCTGAACCTGAATAAGTACCTAAGCAAAATTTATTAACGACGAATGATGAGTAGGTAATTAAATAACCTGTAAGGTTGTCCAGTTTCCAATTTCCACAATATCATCTCGGAATTATAAGTAGCGGTGGCAAGGGAGAGGGGTGATCGTATAGCGGCGGCAAGAACGTCGTCAGTGTGGCGCGTCTCCCACGACTTGCCGGTCTCAGCAGTACCTGTATCCTCGAACTCCACCACGTGCCGGTTCCATCCTACCGCCAGGATGCTGATTACATCACAAAAAGCTACCATATACCTTTCAGCATCAGCACACTTGATAGAATCGTAGACAGTTTAATGTGTATTGTGTGTGTATGTAGCATGTAAGCACCTACTTATTTTGTTTCGTTACAAAGTACTTGAATTGTACCCTAGAATTGTGGAAACATGTAAAAATATGGATATTTGATAACCTTATAGAACTAAGCATAAAGAGAACTATCACATAATAGGGACTTCGTTACATAGTATAAATCCAAGTCGCCAATTCTGTCTATTTGTATGTTTGCCCGCTATCTCCTCCTAAACCACTTAACGGATTTGAATGCGGTTTTCGCTATCTCATAGATATTTTTTTCATTAAATTTTTAAATAAAGAATATTCAGAAAAAGTTATTTTAAGTTAGCAAAAACTCAACGTATCGGGAACAAGTCGCGCAAAATTACACCTATTCTTATAAAAGAAACGTACCGTCCGTCAACCCAAAAGCAATTCGTGACTTCAGCCATGTGTTCTATCCTTAAATTTCTTAGGCAAACTCCAGTGTTAAAATTCCATACCTGAATTTAGAACAGGGTATTAGTCATTGAAAAGTCGTCCCTAATTGGTTTTAATGATATTTTTTTTTATTTATTTATTATAACAAAGAGGAAAATACAATTTTCATTTAAAACTAAAGATACCTCTTGTAAATACCTTAAGTGTGCCATTTCTAGCTCCTGTTAGAAGCAGCAAAAATCCAGGGTCAAAGCATGCGGCCGTTATTTCAACAGGCAGTAGCTCTCCATGCAACAACC
This sequence comes from Emmelina monodactyla, assembly GCA_916618145.1. NCBI lineage: Eukaryota > Metazoa > Arthropoda > Insecta > Lepidoptera > Pterophoridae > Emmelina > Emmelina monodactyla. Next base: position 5,943,065 of record OU745300.1, read on the forward strand.
GCGTGTGGGCAGATTTAATTACCACATTTCGGGTTCCTGTAAAGTTTGATGCAATTCTAAACCTAGGTAGAGAGAGAACTTTCGCCAAAAAGTTATCGATCGAAAACTTTGTGAATTATTTAATAACTAAAAAGGTAGATAAAACATGTACTCTTACCTTTTAAAGGGTCCCAATTGATTATGAATGATCCAAGTCCGCAGGTAATGATCACCTTAAATAATGGATTATAAAGTACGTGGGATACAGCGCGAGCGTGCGTGTAGCCGTCGGTATGTTTTGGATTGAGCTGCTCGTTGAGGATGAGGATGGCGATTTTGATTGCAGCAAGAATGAACTCCTGTGTGGCGGGGTTGTACACAGCGGAGATGGGCGTCCGCTCGCCGACCACGGGCGGCACGTCGATATAAGTCTAAGTGGGTACGAGAGATGAGTATTTTTTGGGTTAAGTCTAATTTATGGTCGTATTTTGATACAAAACTTAAGGCTGGCACTATTCATAAATCAAGTATTCAGTAATTTTTTATTTTTCATGAGGTATTATCCGTTATTTATACTCAAATGTGCCGTATGGTTTGTCGAAGGTGTGAACTACGGCTGTCGCAGACTGTGGCGGAGTGAGGGGTATGGCCTTTAAGACTTAAGACCAAGCTGAATTCGAATGCGCCAATGCCGAAGACGGTTTAAGGCCCCCTTCCTTACTTAGAAACGGGCAGTATATGCAACCAGAGACGTTACATCTTATAAAGCATTCGAGCATTAGTGAACCCTTAACCGTTATCTATAGAGCTTGCCCTGGATGACCGAAATCGACTTACCCAAAAACAAACAGAAAGCTTGATGTGCTATACTTACTTACCTAACTACCTAGATATACTATTTGAAAAGAATAGACGCACCTGCAAGCAGGTTTGCATCTGCACATCCCAAACTCGAATAGTTCTATCTCGACCCAGCGAGTAAACCATATGCCCTTTTTTCTGCAGTACGACGGAAATGATTCCAGCGTGGTGGCCTTCAAGGACTACGCTGGGCTTACTAGGCACAAATGGAGACCATACGCGAACAGCGGTATCTGGGCCACCGGTAACTAGGACGTGTGATTCTTCGTCAAACGCAAAGCATTGAATACCCTGCAACGATTAAAAGTTCCGTTAATACTTTATTGTTATAGCTTCTTACCTAATAATAGTAGGAACCTATATTTTGTTAACCGACTTTCAAAAAAAGAGGAGGTTCTCAATTCGGCCGGTATGTATTTTTTTAAATGTGTGTACATCGATTAGGTACGTCTAGGTTTCTGAACCAATTTACGTGATTCTTTTTTTGTTTGATGCGGGACAGCTTCGAAGAGGTCTCACAAAAATTTGATTCAGGTATGTCCAGTAGTTTTTATTTTATGAGCATTTTTTATTTCTCTCGAGTTTGGGCTCCTTTGATTCGTCTTGACGAGCACTTTGGTGCTTGGTGGTAACTAGGATCCTCCAGGGTCCGATTATGGAGTCAGAAGGTGGTCATACAAACTCAGTGATTAAAAAAATCAATAATTAAGTATCCTACTGTTCAACTGTTTCTTTATGTCAACGATTTCATATAATTATGCTTTTATGGCCGTTATGGTTTTTCGCGATCAGTAATAGTCTCTCAAAATCGTGAAATTGTGTTTTGAAGAGCATATACGGAGACCATTACTTTTATCCGTTCCCGTTACTGATTTATATAGGGAGACTTCTAATGTCACGTATTCCTTCTAAGGGATGATAGATAAGGTCAAAAGCAACCGATTTTATGCCATAATGACCTATCCAAACATTATCCGTTTTTGAGTTACTTCAATATTAATTTTTGTTTTTTATACCGATTTCAGACGGTTAAAATTTAAATAAAAAAAACTACATGCTGGATTTAGATTTATTTAGTTTTTTGTTATCGTCGCGGACATTCCAATAGTTCATAATAAGTAATAAAATGTTTAAAACAACTAACGTTTTAAAAATTATCATTTTCTTATTTTTTTACTAACTTATTGTGGGTTTCATAGTTTTATTTCAGCATGTAACTAGTTCAGCTACTTGAAAGTTTTATACCTCAAATGAAAGTTTTTTATGTTATTGAATGATGATTATAAATTTAAAGTAGAATTAAAGCAACACCTTTGCCACGTGAAACATATTATTCGTTCCACCTCCGCTAGAGCGAGAGTCAGACAGAAGCAGCGCATCCGGACAAGTCGCGCAAGAGACGATGCAGTGCAGCGACGCGTAGTAGGACACCTGACGGACCCAGTCTGTGTGCGAGCGACTCGGTTCCCACAGATGCAGTTCGGGAATCAGCTGCGGCTGTATTTATTGTTGTAATAAAATACATTATTAATTTTTAACTAAGTAACAATACTATGAACTCTAATGGAAAAAGACGTATCTTAGGACCTAATATATTATAGTTACTATGATATAATTTATCACGATATGTTAAACAACTAGTCCCTAAAACTTCACTACACAGAAAGAAATTGTATTTAAATTCAAAACGAAAATGTGTCTTGAGCAATATTTTTTTGCGTAAAAAATATTTCACTTCGTGTAAGAAATATCTCTTCACACAAGGCGGCACTGAACCATCAAGGAAGCACTTTTACATATTAAATAAAGAGCGCAATATTCATACAAATAAGAATTTCGAGTTTTTAATTAGACCCAAGACAATTAAATCAAATTTGATAAGTTTCAGACATAGTTTTATGGTTCTTGAGAGAAAGATATTCAATTCAAAATTACTTCTCTAAAGGAAAGAGTTCACATACTGGATCCAAATCTATAAGTTCTTACATTAGTAAGAATGAAAAAGAAGTCGTTTCAAAATAGTTACCTACATTCTCAACTGAAATATTTTTTATTATTTATTTCTTCCTTTAAAAACAACGGCCTAGGCTTTCTTCTTTCAAGAAACAAACTTTCTTGGTGATTATATAGTGTTGCCAGCGATACACTAAAATCCCTAAAATCTCTTTTTATTTATATTACGTATTTATCCTAAAAATATTATAAATGTGAAAGTTTATTTTTTATTTTTTTTTTTTATTTTAAGATTTTTGGAAAACTTACAGCTAGTACAAAACAATAGAATACAGGAAAAGATAGATGAAGGCCATTTACAAGTTTTCACAGATAGATAATAGAGTAGTTGAATAATTATACAGTCACAAGAATAAATTTTGAAGTATTACTTAGGAAAGAGCGAAAACATAATGAAAAAATGAAATAAAGTAAGAAAATTAATATAAGTGCCGCATTGAGCAAAAAATGCAAAAAGGTAACAATAACTATAAAAAAAAAAGTATTTAAGTATCTACGAAAAGAATTTTTTGTTGAAAGCTCTTTTCATACTTTGGACACTGGTACAGAATAAATCAATGTCTAAATCTTCACGAGTGTTAAACGTCTTACTAGCCCGCAACATGTACGCGTTTTGTCTGTAGTTGGTAGTCGCAAACGGTATGTATAACAACTGAGGATTGCGCTGTGATTTGCTGTATGTGCGTATTGATACCTTATTTAATAGTGTTGGGGAGTCTATTTTGCCTTGAGCGATTTTAAGCAAAACCGCTATGTCTAACATCTGCCTTCGCATATATAGAGGTAGTATATGGTGCCTCTTGCATCTTTGTAAATAGTTAGAGTCGTATGTGTTGCATTTCCGCTGTATGTACCTTAAAAAGCGTTTCTGAATGCTTTCTAAACGATTACTATAAATATCATAAGAAGGGTTCCAGACAGTGCTTGCGTATTCGAGAAGGCTGCGCACATATGAACAATAAAGTATTTTTAATGTTTTTATGCTTTTAAACTCAGATGAGATCCTGATAATAAAACCCAGAGCTCTAGAGGCTTTCTTCACTATGTCGTTTGTGTGTTCATCAAACAACAGCTTGGAATCAAAGGTCACTCCCAAATCTTTAATACTGCTAACTCTATTAATTAGTGTGTTATGAAGAGTATAGTCGTGCTGCAGTATAGTGGGTTTTCGAGAGAAGGAACACACGTAACATTTAGACACGTTGAGATCAAGTTTATTGATAGAGCAATAACTTTGCAATCTATCAAGGTCTTGCTGTAGCTTTATTGCATCGGCAACGGTGGTGATGGGGTATAGTATCTTCATATCATCGGCATATAGCAACAATTTAGAGAAGTGAAAAATATTTTCTATATCGTTGACAAATATGGTGAACAGTAAGGGCCCTAAGATGGATCCTTGAGGGACGCCAGACGGTATTGGCATTTGAAGAGAAGTATAGCCATTCAAAACTACAGTCTGATACCTATTGTCAATGTAAGAGGAGAACCAGCGCAGCAGGTTACCCCTGATTCCAGCTAAATGAAGTTTGTGACGTAACATGTCGTGGTCTATCCTATCAAAACATTTGCTATAATCAGTGTATATCACATCTACTTGCGCTGGATCAGACATACGTTCTGTTAAAAGTTCAGAACATAAGATGAGGTTGGTTTCGGTAGATCTTCCTTTTAGGAAACCATGTTGACATTCACTAAAAGTATGTTTCAGTGTTTCATAAACCTGTGCATATACTATTTTTTCCAATAATTTTGAGAAAATGCTCAGCTTTGAGATCGGCCTATAGTTAGAGACGTCATCTTTAGGTCCTTTCTTATGTATAGGCGTCACTAAAGCATTCTTCCATACCGATGGAACGGTGCCTTGCACTAAAGAACTATTGAATAATAGAGTTAACGGTAGCGCCAAGCTTCTTGCGCACGTCACAACATAGATGGGTGGTATTTTATCCGGTCCGGCGGTTTTTTTCAAATCAACAGCTTTGAGCATGTTGAGAACTGAAAAGCGGTCAATCCTGATGTCCGACAGGTCCACATGATTATTACAGGTACTGTCAGATATAGGAGGGCTTGTGCTACTTGAGGACGTGCTGGGATGTAAGAAGGTGGAGTGAAAAAAATCACCGAACATGTTACAAATATGTTCACCTGAGTTAGAAACCCTTTGCCCGTACTTCATCACTGAGGGATAACTCGACGATTGTCTTTTGGATTTGACAAAGTTCCAAAAGGCTTTCGGGTTCTTAGTTATGTTAAGTTCTATTGCCTGGATGTATAAATTATAAAGCTCGTCTTCGAGTAGCTTAGCTCTATTCCGCAACAACGTAAAACTATAATAGTCTGATAAATTTTTGTATATAGTATATTTTTTATGATATTTATTTTTCTCTTTTAACATTTTTAAAAGTGTTGCGTTGAACCATGGTGGATATTGTTTCATGTCATGGACTAGTTTTGAGGGTATAAAACGTTCCCGAAGTTCGTAGAGGCACTTGTAGAAAAATGATACAGATTCCTCCAGAGACATTCCATCGAAAGTTGTTTCCCAACTAATGGCGTCCAATTCCTTACAAATACTAGAAAAATCTGCCTTATGATATAAATATTTGATCATAGGCTGCATGGATAATGAGTTATACACAACAAAGTCAGCAGAGATGCAGGCGGCTTTATGGTGGGGGTCAAGTGAAACTAACGGGTCAAAACATTCCGTTACACAAATGTTGTCATTACAGAAAAATAGGTCTAAAAGTCGATTATTGTGATTGTATAAAAAATTGTATTGATTTAAGTTACATAAATTAAGGCTGTCAATTAAATGTGTCTGATTGGGGAGTATATTGCTGGGCTCATAATAGGTCGATTCGTTTGTGTGAGACCAAATTATATTAGATTGGTTGAAATCACCTAATATTATAAATATGTCATTGGGATTATCTAGCACTGCCGTGGTGAGTGAATCAGTGAAATTAATTAATTGTGCCTGCAAAGAATACCCCTTATTTTGGTCGCATAAGTAAACAACGCAAAGATTTACTATTTGGGAAATGCAAGGCCGTTTACGTTGGAACTTTAGTGAGATCCATAGGTCCTCGGCAGAGGAGCAAAGGTCATCGCGCGGAGTAGCCGCCAGCTCACGACGTACAGCAATAAGTACGCCACCACCGAGAGATTGCTCTGTTTGTAAGTAGTCCCTATCTCGCCTCCACACTACGTAGCGATCATCGAAATACTCAGAGTTATGTATACCCTCTATAAGCCAAGTTTCAGTCAAGCAAATAATGTCGTAGTTATTCAGTGATACATTTCTTTTAAAAATGTTGGATTTTGTGCGCAGCCCTCGAACATTTTGATAGTAAATACTAATCATTGTTTAAAACTAATTTATAGATAACGTATAAAAATGGATGAATATCGGTCTGGAACAGTTTAGCAAATATATATGTTAGACATAAGTAGGAATATGAGTCATAGTACATAAATATTATAAAACAATATTTAACAAAAGAAAGCATACTTTGTCCAAAATGAAAGTAAAAATTAAATATTAAATAAATTTTCCATACAGCGACTAAGCAACACAACGTATTTCGGCAGTTAAAAAATAATGCATTGACACCGTGCGTAGTAACTGCGACCGTTACAAATCGCAAGCGCAGTGCAGCGAAGACAAAGGAGAAGAGCGGTTCAAGCGCGTTAGCAAGCGAGACAGCGCGTCTAGCAACAACGAGTAGGAGGTGCGGAGGCGGAGCTAACTGACTCATAAGACGTAACATGCGGATAGTGCGTGAGATGCAGAACAAAGAAATTTTATACTTACCAGTGTATCCCAAAGTGTAGACGCTTTGAGTTTGATGAATTAATTTTAAGGTTAACCAAAAATTTTTTTCAAATCTTTTTCGGATTTGATTGCTATAATTGGTGATGTGGTATTTTTTCTTACAAAAATTTTGCAATTTTTTACCCATACAAATTGAAAATTTCTCTCTTTTGCTAACAATTTTGTTTTGTTTAAGATAATCTTATTATTTACTGTCAGATGATCGTTAATGTATATTCTTGTATTTCCCTGAAGTCCAATATCCGATGGTGTGATGTTCCTTAGCGCCCGTGCAGCTGCGACGAAATTTTCTTTGTGGAATCTATTATTGAACGATGCAATAATTGATTTGTTTTCCTTATCATTTCGGAGCTGCACTCTTGCAACGTAATTTATCTGATCTTTACAGATATCGTACTTAATGGTTTTTCCCAATTTAACTAATAAGTCTAGTAAGTTTTCAGTTTTCTGCAGTGGTACTCCTTTAATCTCAATATTGTTCTGTCGCGATCGTTGCTCGTTTTCTTGAAAGGACTGGTCTAATAGCTCAAACTGTTGCTGAAGTTTCATATTGCCGGCCTTTGCTTCTTCAACTATATGAAGACGTTCCTCGATGCAATCGATTCTCTCAGTAAGACACTGTATTGAAGATTGGGAGAACTCTAGTGATGATTTGAGGTCCAAAATATCATCCCTGATTAGTTTTAGGTCTTCAACTAATTTCGGAATAGCTGCCATCTGATGAGAAAGTCTTTTGAGTTCCACCATAATGCTGTTGAGATCTGCTGGCTGTGTTAATGGAGATTCAATCTGCTTGGCGCACGCGGGGCTTGTTGGTCTCACAGTTTTACATGTGGAGCAGCGCCATATGTTTTTGCGATCACCAAGTTTGCGGAACCCTGCCTCAGTAATTCCTGCGCAGGGGAAATCATAGAATTTTGCACATACTGTGCATTTGACACCGTCGCTAACCTCCGTATCACAACGCGAACAAATTGTCATTTTGACAAAAAAGTTTGGGAAGCACTGGTTTAGAGTTAAGAGACAGTGAATGCGTGCGCTCAGTAGACGGTCTTGCGACTGACTATGTATGAATGGATGGATTAATGGATGTATTTATGTATGTTTGTTACTCTTTTACGAAAAATTTACTGGACCGATTTGGATGAAACTTTACAGTAATATAGGTTATACATTAGAATAACATTATAGGTTACTTTTTTGCATTTATAATATTAGTAGGGTAAATTTAAATCCATAGGAAACGAGATATTTGCAATAAATGTGCCCTTTAGCCCAAAAAATGATATACTTTAAATTGAACTTTAATACGGAATTAGAGCATGCAATAGGATACTTTTAACGTTATATTTATTAATTAAAAATAAATCTTATTGTCTCCATACATTTTTAAGCAAAATTTTAAAAGTGCCTGCCTCTCAATTTCATAGGCATACTAGTGGCCGCCCGCGACTCCGTTCGCGTAGAAGTCGATTTCCCGTGGGAATGAAAAGTTTTCCCGCGGTAAAAAGTACCCTATATGTTAATCTGATGTATAAGCTATATTGCTGTAAAGTTTCATCAAAATCCGTCCAGTAGTTTTTGCGTGAAAGAGTAACAAACATCCATCCATCCATCCATCCATACATCCTCACAAACTTTCACATTTATAATATTAGTAGGATTAGTAGGATAGGTAAGCATTTAAAAGAGTAGTCCTTTCTTATTCATATTTCGTTAACTTTTTTATTTATTTTATAACGACACTTTTTTTGTAATTTTTATCAATAGGTATTTGTTTGATGGAAATATTTTGTCAACTTTTTAGTCCTAATTTAACCGTAAGATAATGGCAACATTATTTTATTTCTTTCGTTGACTTTGTTTGAAATTGTTTGTGCTTCTTCCTTTCGCGGTTCGTTTTTATTAAATAGTATTATTTTATTAGATAACGAAAACTAATGAACGTCGTTATTATTTGAATAATGGAATCAACAATAACTCTACTGGAGTGAATGAGTAATCAGTTGTTAAATAAGTACAATTTTTGTATTAACATTTGGTGCACACCATCCTTAGTAGGAGTTTAAGGTATGTACCTATTTTGTTTGTCATGCTTGTGGCTCATAATAACAAATGAATCTAAATCTGGCATTATATTGATTGTTAACTATTAAATGTTAATTTTTTTTCAGGAAACTAAAACCAGAAGATTACAATTTCCCTTCAGAAAATATAGCCTCATATTACATGAAATTTGTTCCAACTTCAAAATCGTATACAGGCAAATATATTCCTGCAAATTAGTAGATAAAGTGAGAAATCTATTATACATTTCTGAAGCGAAAAGAAGGGCAGCAATCAGGGACTCAGATGTTACTAAAATCAATAATACAGAGGACTTTGGTATGTATATAAAATTTTTAATGTTTAAATTGGAACTTTCATATGAATGGCATTGCTTCCATTAATAATAATAATCTGAGAGGAATCCATACTTCATACTTATCCATGCTTTATATTTTAAATACTAAACTAACAATGTCTGTCTGTAATGCTTTCACTTTGACATATTTTTAGTATCTAGACTTAATTTAAGATGGATACCAATCATGTTATAAGTGGATTTTTTACATTTTAGATGCAACAACTGAAGAAAATATTATATGGCTACAAAACAATAGCGAACCCTGGGAAGAGGTTTTTGAAAAGTGGCGAAATACATTCCCTATTAGAAAAAATCAAGAACTAAAGACAATCCATGAATACCTCGAAAGATGGAGTATTTTACAAAATGACAAAGGATATGTTTTGGTAATTCAAGAAATTAGAACTAGCAAGAAGAAACATTATTATTCACAAACAATCAATAATAATTGTATCAAAAATTTTAGTATCTGGTTTCAATAAAGAAAATTCTTAAAATAAGTAAATCTTTTTATTTTCAAGAACCATGCAGTCTAGTACCAAGTAGCAATATAACTACATTTAAGTCTGTTTGTTTCTTGGTATAAGAATAAACGAAATTTAAGCAAGCAGAAGGCAGTTGATATCTAAGAAAGATAATGTTTTGAATAAATAAATTATAAACATTCTTTCAAAAAAAGTTACAACTCAAATCAAAGTGTCGAGTTCTTGAGATAAGATGAAAATATTTATTGGAGTAAAAAATTAGTCAATACGATTAAGCATTTAAATACTTGATATTTTAAAATATAAAATTGCTTGCTACAAATATCTTATTGTTTCCTGATATACAAAACAGGATATATCTTGCGCTAAATAAACTTATTTGGCAAAAGCAATAATTTCTTTCTGTGTACCCACGGCATAGGTCACAGATACTTACCTAAAGAGAGCAAGCTCAAAACAGGCTTGTGTATTCATAATTATCGGATTGGTTTACCTTCCTTTGCAGATCTTTATGCCTTATCATGATTAAAGCTCGGCCCGCCTCATTTCTGAAGGGTCCTCGCTCTACTGGTGAGAATGTAAGAATTCGAACATAGCCTCCCACATCCCCACATACCAGCATACAGTTTGTATAGATATCTGAGCTGAAGTAATAATACATCGAACAGATCTGCGTGATAAAGAAAAAGTATTTAATTGAAGCTGTAAAAGTGGTAATTATTTTAGTTATGAAAATAATGACACCTAGTTACCATATACTCCCAGCTGGATATGACGATCTTCAAAGTAAATGTTTTGGCAGTGCAGTCATAGAAGCGTAAGTCGCACTCTGTTGAACTAGTTACAATAATGTTGACATCCGGCATACACACCATGTCCGTCACCCATGTTGAGCGTACTTTCAGCGACGCTGTAAGTTGTAAGTACATATGTTATTGTTTGCGTATCAAGTTTATTTGATAGAAGGCTATAGGGAAGCTTTCCGCCTCTCCACACCCCTCTCACCCTTCACGTTTCCGGCGTACGCGCAGGCCTCCAGCCCGCCTTTGCGAGTAGTAATTAAGTTAGTTTAGTATTTAGTACTGCCCGCGTTAGCGATCTGTTGGTTCGCGCGCCCCATGTCAATTTAATTGTGGATCAGTTAATAAAGTGATTCTCATTAAACTGCGTTAGTTTTTTGATGGCGCCCCTATAAGGCCAATTTTAAAACCTACTCATGTTTAAAGTTTTCACCCGTTGCTAAATGACATTACCTAGGGGAAAAAATACCTCTAAGTTTTTATAATTAAGTAACGAACACCTAAATTTACAAAATAATTACTGCTTAACTAGGTTTAGTAGTGCTTAGTTAGGTTTTAAAACATTGTAGAAGGAAATCGGTTTATGGAACGAAAATATAATACCTAAACAAATTACCTACCATGATTGTTGATATAATTTGGATATTGAGACCCAATCGTCTTATTAGATTACCTTACTATGAAACATGTAATGTAACCCCTATTTATACGACGTGCACCCATAGTTTTAGAGTATTATGTCAATGTAGTTATATTTACTCACGACTAGAAGAGAAAGCCGTCCGCATAAGGCTCATGTCGAGTGACCACCAATTAATCATACCGTCTCGACTAACGGTTAGGTAGGAGCCTTGAAGGGGATCTGGCTTGCGGTTCTATAAAAGTTAAGGTTTAACATGAAAAATAAAACATTGCGCCATTCATGCAAGGGATCTGTCCAACTAGCGCTGTGCGCTAAAATTTTGTGGAAAGTAACCTACTAAACTCCGCTAAGATCAAAATCTACTTTTTTTTGTTGTAATGAGCTATTCTAATACAAAACTTACCTACCTACTTGAACAAAAATATTTTTGGCACCTTATCGATATCAGGGCAAAAGCATATTCTTGAAATAGGATGACGATGCTGAGAGCGGATGACTTGAGGAATCCCCATGATTGGCAGTTGCAAGGCTTCGTTTACGGTGTCCGGATCACTTGCGAAGTAACCAAGTAATAGGTGCGACACCAACTCGTCCCATGTGATTTCACCATTGCGGTTTGTATTAATCTTTAAAATCATTTTTTCGTTGGTTATATACAAGTCTATACCTAGTTATTTGGATTAGTCGTTCGGCACTCAGTAAAGTGCAAAAGGTTTATGCTGAACTTTGCATTAGGGTGAGTGTAAAAAGATAGTGTAGGTGTGACGACAAACTCAAGTGCGACGCATTTTTTGCTTGGCTTAAACCAGTTTATTCCGCTTTTTGGCTACCCCCGCGTGACGCATCCTCCCCGCGTACTCTACCTTGCACTGATCTACATATACTTATAATAAATCTGTAGAGTTAATTCCGTACATGAAATATATTTCCAAAATAACTATCAGGAGGTAATAAGTGATCGATACTGATGCCAAAAATGCAATCAGTAAAATTGTTGTCTATCTGTCTATCTGTCTGTCTGTCTGTATAACCGATATAGCAAAAAAAACTACTCGACGGATTTTAACGAAACTTGGTACAATTATTTTTCATACTACTGAGCTGGTTATAGTATACTTTTTATCACGATACAATCAATAGGAGCAGAGCAGTAAAAGGAAATGTTGGGAAAACGGGAGAAAACTACTTAAAAGTGTACAAGAAACCTATATTTAGACATCTAATTTTTTTTTTTGCAATTTTTTGCTCGAAGTTATGTTTCTGGCATATTTCAATTTCGACGAATTGGTAAAGTAGTAATTCAATAACTAATATAGGAAGTTGTTTAATCGATGTTGCTTGGTTAAGGCTTGTTTTAAGTCACGGGCTGAAGCGGACTAAGATTTCAAATATAAATAGTAAGTTACTTAAAACTACTACTATACTTGTATCATGGGAGTGACTGCTTTATGTGAGGCAAAAACTATATCTGTAGTGTCAAATTCAAGAATTATCGCAACTAAAACGTCTCTGATAGTTAGGATTTCTGTAAAGCCTGACTGCTTGACAGCCAAATACAGATTTCCACAACTAACAGTTACCTACCTGTGTTTCAGTTATACTTATGTGCAGGACAGTCAGAGTCAAAGTGTGTAGAGTCGACCAAGAGTGTAGCGTAATGCTACAGCATTATTTTCATGCGTCGTCGTATTAAAAAAAGGCGTATATAAGTACTATGAACACTCTCTACAGATTTATTATAAGTATAGATGACCACTGTGGCGCAGCGGTTCGTAGGTATACCAGATTAAGCGGAAGATCCCGGACTCGATTCCAAGATCAGGCCAATTTAGGAACAATATTTAAGATTTGCTAGTGTCTTAAGCCTTGTTCGCATTAGGCTAGTATTTTAGTCTAGTAGCGAATAATTTAGCAGCTAAATTACTCGCTACTGATCAAAAATCGTTCGCACCATAGACTAGTACAGTACACAAGTGAGTTGCAAGATGAACGCGCTACAAAGCAATACAGTGAATAAAAGCTTATCGTTGCGTGTGTTAATAAAAAGAAGCTATGGGTACGAAAATGGATCCATAGAAGAGATAAACTAGGAGCTACTAATTGTTTCATTTGTTTGTTTTTATAATGTGGAGACTTAACATTCTACAAACACTCATGATCTACGTATTTAGAAACAAATTTTAAAGTAGTTTTCGCTCCAGCGATAGGACATTCTTGCGGCAACTAATGAACTCGACTAAAAACAGGGGTTCGGACTTGTTTAGCCGGTGAGCCAGTGAACGCGGACGCGTGGTGGGGGAAGGCTACTCGCCCAAAAAAATAGAATGAAATGGATCGACTTGACTAAATTACTTACTAACCTACTATACTAAAATTTGGGTGTTCAGACACATTTAGCTACTAAATTACTCGCTACTAGACTAAAATACTAGCCTAATGCGAACAAGGCTTTAGTGTAGTCTAATTGGGTTCTCTCCTAGTCTAATGTGTGGTAAGCTCTCATAACACAAGCACACTTATGCCCGTTTTCACAACGTACCTTAAAATTTAAGGGTCGGTTAAAATATTTAAAGGCCTATAAAAAACTATTTACGGTTTTATATATACCAACTTTTTTAGCGCTGCGAACCCTTCATACTCGCTTTTCTCGCTTGGCTCGCGCAGTGCATGGAGTGACCAAGTCTAACTAACACGATTCTCACTTATTATTCAATAATATGAGTTTATTTTATTATGGTCACACAATTTCAACTATTACAATTGAGCATTTGCAAATTGTTCGTATGCTGAGCATCGGAGTGTCGATCTTAGTTTATCAACCTAGTACCTACTTATATCTAATTACCTACCTTCATAAACAAGATATTGAAGTCCTCGTCATCATATTCCACGTTAAGTAGATTTCTTAAAGCCAAGCGAAATTCATTCGGTAACATGACGTTTTTATAAGCAGACTGAAAGGCGTCTTTGATTTTTAACATATCTTCTTGTGAGCATCGTTCGTGAAGTGGAACGTTCCTCCACCTGATTGCTGGGGGGCCTTCTTGTGATTGCGATCTCGATGAAAAGGACAAGATGGATTTAATCTCACTTTCATTGCCCGCCATTTTTAGTAACTAAGTTTGATCCTGAGGGTATAAACAACAACAAGTCTCATGAAAATCTACTTTTATTATTTTACGTTATTTTGATCAAAGCAAATCGAAGCTTCAAATCCACGAATTAAAAGGAAAAAAAAATAGCATCAGACAGACTTGAATGACCATAGAGCTTGTTAGTCAAAATTGAATGAAATATATGTGTCGTAGAATGTCGATCGTAAATGCAGAATCAATCACTCATCTACGTTCGGGTATAATCGGCTTGCGGTGCTATGCGGGTAGTTCGTGATAATTGAGCTTGAGACGCGAGTGGTGACGCACGCTCATGCCGGGAACACCGCGTTCTAATCTGAGTGTTACTTTAACCGTCTAAATTGTAATTGCTGTAAATCCAATTATACGAAGTGTACGAAATATTGTGTTTCACTAGTTGACTACGCCCACAAGATATGGACAAGGAAAATAGCCAGGAGTCTAACCTTCCCCCGTCATATGAATATTTTTTGTAGAACTGGAGTAAAAATGATTATTACTACAAGATCATTATAAACCGATCCCTTATTTCATTTAAAATATAATTAGCAAAACAAAGAAATATGCGATTTATATATGGTATCCGATGTTAAGGAGAGTGACAAAATTTCAAGTTAAAACTTTCTACACTAAATTATTATTGCAATCTCTTACTTAGCAATAATAATTTTGCGAGGCGTAAGCTGAGCTTTGCATTAGTGTGCGTGGTCACCAAAAGTAGATTCAGAAAAAAAACATGCTGTTTTTCTTGACATAACACAGCTTAAATAAAAACATACAAATACCCTGTAAAAAGATACATGGTCTTACATAAAAAATAATTAATAGAAATATAAAAAATACACTGGCACAATGTGCATTGCGTAATTGCACCATGGCCAAAGAAGAGAGAAAAAAATTCACTAATTTAGATCATGGACCTATGCTAAAGGAGTGCGTAGTATCAAAAAAAACGAGCCGAAAGAGAGGTTTAAAAGTAGATGTGCGTCCTTATCTAATAGGGTGTCCCTAATATGCTATTCTCTCGGATAGTCTTACTGTTTTATGTAGTCGTTGTCGCATGGTTATGTGATTCCCCATTATTTTGAGGGTATCTTATTTCGCGTACGGTTTCATTCTTAAGCTTAAATATCTGTTCGCGATACATTCAAGTTCTAATTCATGCCTTGATTCAGTGGTGAGAGATAGAACTAAATGACGAATATCGTTTAAGCGAGTATAAAATTGCTACATAATGACGTTTATCAAATATATTTTTGCGTAGAATTTTGTTTATATTGGTGTTAGACAAGGACACACTACTACTTTAGTTTTCTCACCTGGCTCGTTTTTCTACTTACACAACTGACAGAGAAAAAGTAACCTTATTAACAAAATTTTTAGAGTGCAAATTTGCATTCACGAAATATAGAAGTACGTGATCCAGTTTAATGAAGTTAATGCAAATCTATGATTATTAGATAAATCTAGTAAACTAGCACAGAGTGAGATATCCTTAGTTAAATTGTGTTGGCAGGCATTTAATTAAAAAATCAAATTACAAATAAGAAAGAATTAACCGAAAAACATAAATACCTAATATATAAAAAAAACACTAATCAAATAGATAACGTGTTTCGCAATATTGACTTGAATGCTGGCACGAACTGTATTTAGCTACCATAGCCCTTTGCAGATACAATTTCGAAATGAGCAATAGATTTTATCAAAACTACCCGTGATTTCCTTTTATAGATAACTAGTGGCTGCTCGCGACTCCGTTCGCGTAGAAGTCGGTTTCCCGTGGGAATGCTAAGTTTTCCCGCGGTAAAAAGTTCCCTTAATTCTTGTCCCTAAACATATATTTTTGGTATCTAGATAGAACCATTTTCGCAGCGCACGCAAAGGAAGCCCCCAAGGATGAATAATTTTCCCCGTTTTTTTCACATTTTCCATTATTTCTTCGCTCTTAATAGTCGCAACGTGCTCTTAAAAGCCTGAAAAAGAATTTTTCAATTCGAACCAGTAGTTCCTGTGATTAGAGCGTTCAAACAAACAAACAAACAAACAAACAAACAAACAAACAAACTCTTCAGCTTTATTATATTAGTATAGATGGTACGGAACCCTTCGTTCGCGATGCGCTAGTCTGACTCGATCTTGGCTGAAAACAGCGTTGCCAGACCCCAGTTTTTTTTTCTCGTATAAATGATACAAAAATCTCGTACCTTCATAAAGAAATCCAACTTTCATTTGTTTTTTTTATAATATTAATTTTACTATACCCAATGTTATTGAAAATCAAAGTAAGTTGTTTCTAATAGCCTTGACATCATAACATTAAAAGTCTATAAAGCCACCATTTTTATTACTGATTATTTTTTTATAAATACCTCTCTTATGGTTTCCATCGGTGGTTGAGTGAGTGGTGTACAGTACATTGTTGAATGTACTCTGTGGTGTTGTGTGGGCGTCTGATCAATCAATCAATCAGTCTATCGAGTTTTTATTTTTCCAGTGAATTACCTATTATATTTTTTCCGTGTTTTGTAATGCACCAAGAAATAAATTATGCTTGTTCAATAGAACATTTGAATCAGAATGCTTGTGGACATTTGTTTTAATGATAAAACATTGTGATTATTTATATGAAAATCACTTACAATTTCCGTTTAAATCCAATTTACTAGTTACTAATACAATGCGAAGTGTTTGTGGATTTTGTTACGAAGTTTATCTCAAATATTTCTTTATACTAGGATAAAAACTTTATTTACAAGATGAATCTGATGCGCAAATTGCGCGGGGCCAGTGCTACGGCATCTCCTGAAGCTGCTGAAAGTACTAGCTCATCAGCCCATGTACAGCTTGGCTTAATGCACTTAAAAAAGTTATTTGCCGAATATACACATCCCCCACAGCCATTAACAGACATAGAAAAGGATGACAAACTTTACAATATGCTCCCTTTATTTTGTAAAGTAAGTCCTTATTTCTAATTTGTTAATAACATTGAAAAGTTTCTTGATGTTATTGTTTACTTTATATTTAAAGGTTTTTGGCACCAGTCCATCCAGCGATATGAATGAAAAATTTTGGGATATTCTTTCATTCTGCCAGCAAGTTTCAAAACTAATGGTGTCTGAAATTAGAAGAAGGGCTTCAAATCAAAGCACAGAAGCAGCTAGTTGTGCCATTGCTAAGTTTCTTGAAATTGAGAATTCTGAAGAATCAAGTAATGGTTGGATGCTCCTTTCTACTTTAAACCTTCTTGCTGCTGGAGACCAATCTTTGGTTCAGGTGCAGTAGTTGATGTGTTTTTTAATAGATTATTATTTACAACAAATTAAAGGGTCACATATAATAGTAGTCGGTAATCCCACTAATATTATAAATGTCAAAGTTTGTGAGTATGTGAGGATGTATGGATGTTTGTTACTCTTTCACATAAAAACTATGGGACGGATTTGGATGTAACTTTGCAGTAATATTGGTTATACATCAGAATAACACATAGGGTACTTTTTACAGGGGGAAAACTTCTCATTCCCATGGGAAACCTACTTCCACGCGAACAGAGTCGTGGGCGGCCACTATATTTGATAGGATTGAAAAGTTTTATTTTCATTGTATGTACCAAAGACAGCTTTTATATATATGAGATTTTTATGAAAGCTCTTTATTCTTCAATTCGTATATCGCAGCAATAAAAAAATATATTCTACTAGTGGCCGCCCGTGACTTGGTCACGTGACATACTCACAAACTTTCACGTTAATAATATTAGTAGGACTTTATACAAATAAACTAATTTTATCTGCATAAAGCCAGTAGAAGTCATATTTAATTGTAGATCAGCTAAATTTTTTTATGTTTACAACAATATTAAACACAAAGTAGGATTATGGAAACATACAATTTGGATTGTACATACTATCACCTCATAAACTTCAGGACTGAGCTCAATGACAACTCCTCTTTAAACAAAACATATAAAGTATAAAAAAAAATCATACTTGTATTAGTGGCAAATAAAAATAAAATAGATGTATCATATCCTATCCTAATAAGAGTTGCTTCTGCTAGAATGTAGGTATATAGGTCAAATGAGCTTGGATGTTACACTTATCATCCTAGAAGATTAATTATATGTATTAATTGTAATACTAGTTATTAATTGCTTACAACAAATAATTAATATGAGAGTTAAAAATATCTTTTCTTTTTGTCTTTTGAAGGTTATGACTACAGCAGCTATACCATCTACTTTAGTCAAATGTTTATATTTATTTTTTGACCTACCTGAAATTCCTGAATCTGAGGCTGATGTACAAGATGGAATAAGTGATTTTACACCTAGAGAAAGAAGAATTTTGTTACAAAAAATTTTCGTACAGGTATTTAATTACAATAAATAAGAGTTTAATTTCTGTATATTATAATTTCGTTTTCTACTAGCGTTCCTTCTGTTTTTAGCTTTTAGTAAGACTTTGTAGTCATACATTTCCATGTGAAGAGCTGGCTCGGAAAGATGATTTAAGTTTACTGTTCTCCGCAATCACATCCTGGTGTGCACCACATAATGTTATGTGGAGAAAGTCAGCAGCAGAAGTACTAATGACACTCTCAAGACATGGATTGACACAAGCTGTTGTTCAATATATACATAGTTCGTATTAAATATAAATTGATGTGTTTAGTTGTTGTTATATATACATTAATATTAAATGTATGTTTTTAGATAAAGGCTGTGTTGCGCTGTGTATTGAAAATATGCAAAGAATACCGGAATTGACGCCATTAGAGGTAATAAAAATAAATTAAAAATAACATATTTAAAAATTTCAAACGACGAAATATACTTATGAGGGTGTGTGCGTATGACCACGCAATACCTAAAGGTATTTTAAAAAATACTTTTAAAAAATCCTATTCTACGGGTAATAAAATAGGGGTGATTTATTGTTTACTTACCAATTTCATAATGCTGAGTATAAAGTATTAAGGTACTAGCTTTTACCCGCGCGGCTTCGCACGCCTTAAATTTGGAGTAAAACTGCTTTCCCTGTACTATGTTATTATACATGTAAACCTTCCTCTTGAATCACTCTATCTATTAAAAAAAACCGCTTCAAAATCCGCTGCGTAGTTTTAAAGATTTAAGCATACAAAGGGACATAGGGACAGAAAAAGCGACTTTGTTTTATACTATGTAGTGATTATGTACAACTAATAATATTAAAAGGAGGGAAACAGTTAATAGCTACATTTAAACTACAAAAAATTTATAAACTAATTTAATGGATAAAAACTTTTATTTAACTTCAATTACTGTTTTAAGCTTATGTAAGTATAACTTAGTAATCGGCGCTAAACAAGACAATTAATTAATTACGTAAAAAGTATATTTCAAATGTTCTTTTTTCCATGCAGGTAGTAGAGATGTTCGTGGCAGTTTTTTGTTTTCTAAAGGACTCAAGTGATGTAAGCCAGCTGCTGTTGGACGACTTTCGCTCTTGTCAAGGCTATTTATTTCTATCGGAATTCCTGCTCAAGTAAGAAAAAGTATCTCAAACTGTCAATGTTTGAAATATATTATTTTGTAGTTTGGGCATGCGCATGTTGTGTATTTTAGTACAGTTTTTTATTTGTTTTGTTTTGTTTACGGTACCACAGACACGAAAGCAAGGGTGTGCCAGATTTTTTAACATCTAGGTAAGCACTTTTTTATTAAATTTCACTATAGTTGTGTTTAGTGTTCAATGTTTTTATTTTATTGTTATTTTACTTCCCTATTATTAATATAAATACGATTATTATCAAATTCTTTTTTTTAATAGATTTTTTTTAAAATACATTAAAACGCATTCAACTATATAGACTGGAAGAAGAGCGCGTGAGTGGGTCGGAGGCGCGCGCGGCGCTGCGGAACCTGGTGCTGATGGTGTCGTCGCTGTGCGCGTGCGGCTTCTCCGAGCTGCGGCCCACGCGCGCCAACACCGAGCTGTTCCAGCTGCAGGGGTTCGTGGTGCCGCAGCCCTCCGCGCCCGGCCAGGCCGTGCGCAATGTTCAAGCCTTTCAGGTAGCTTCTTGATAAACAAATGACGTATGTTAGTAATAACTATAGTCTATTCGCGTTAAGAAAATAGTGAGTTATCGTTGTCAGCCGGCCTGGCCACGCCCCCCAGCCAATTAAAATGATAGAAATTAAAAAGTCGAGTTCACAGTGACCAGTTGAAGTCTGACCTTCGAACAAAACGGTTGTGTATATTACGTGACTCGTCCAACAAAAAAATTTGAAAATGAATACTTTACCAATTCCAAAGAATAAAAGTGGATCAATAATCCATAGTGGAGGGAGATGCATAATTTATAATGTTTATAAGAACTTTAAATTGTGTGATTTAAATGCAACTGTGGAGACATAGTCATAGAAACAGCAAGTGCATGCGGTTTGTCCGAAAATACTGTTTATAAAATTATTATTTTTCTTTTGTACTTTTACTCCACTGTGAATACACCCTTATCCTGTAGTTGTCACTATTTTCTTAACGCGAACGGACTATAGTTATAAAACTTTGAAGTCATAGATACTGGAAAAAGGAACGTGCGTCTCCGAGCATTTTGAAGTTATAGATACTGGAAAAAGGAATCTATAACTTCAAAATTAATAAAAATCTCAGTTATAAAACTTATTCTTTTTTTAGGTTCTTCAATCAGTATTCATAAAGTCTAACTCGCCGGTGCTGTGCTGTACGATTCTCGATGCCATATCTAGCGTATACCATGCAGATAACGCTAACTACTTCATACTGGAAAACCAGAACACTTTGAGTCAGTTTTCCGAACGGATTCACACGAAAAACGCCGAGATACAAGAAAAGTTTTTCGAGCTTCTGGAATTTATCGTGTTTCAATTGAACTTTGTACCGTGCAAAGAGCTCATCTCACTCTCTTTGCTGTTGAAAGCGAATAGATCTCGCAGTTGTAGTATTCTCTGCATGAAAACTTTACTCAATATTTTAAAGTAAGTCACATTTAATGAAATATCTAACCCACTTTATTTGTAATTAAATGTTAGTTTTTTTCTGTTTTTATATAAATTTGAAGAATAAAAATTTTATTATATGTTTTATCTTTCAGGCACAATGTTATTTTCAAAGACGTGTATCGGGAAGTCGGTATGTTGGAAGTATTTGTAACCTGCGTGTCCCGTTACGCGGCCTTTCTTAAAGATAAACAGATCATGTTAGAAGAAAAATCCAAGCTCGATGAAACTCCAGAGAGTCCCAAAGCCCCTGATCGACGAAAAAGGCTTTCCTTGCGTCAAGAATCTCTAATTAAAGATCCGAATATAGATATCGAAGAGGAAGAACTAGGTGGATTGTTAATGGACGGGTTGACGGCTCTTCTAAATGGTAACGCAAACAATTGCAACGTGTTCAGAGACTGCGGCGGCGCTAAATGTGTACATGGAATGGTTGTACACGAATCCTGTAGAACTAAAACTCTTGGTAAATGAATTTTCAACAACAAAGCAAGATCATAATTATATACCAACTCCCTTGTATTTTTATTAATTTCTAGGTGTGATAAGAGAGCTCATTGTCAGTGGATCGGGGGAAGAAGACATGTCAGCTCTATTATGTGGAATGCACGCCGCCCCGAACGATGCGTCGACATTAAAATTGCACATTCTGAAGGCCCTGCTTGGGTGCTTAAGAGATTCGCACCGTACAAGAACAATATTTCGAAAGGTTGGGAAGAATAATATTTAAACTTGTTTAGGATAATATTTTTTTTTTTTAGGATACCGCTAAAAATACTAACTAACACTTGTATTATAACAGGTGAGCGGATTCGTGTACGTAACAAGTGTAATAGCATCGCTGGAAGGAAAACTGCATAGCGATAAATTAATGGATAAAGACATGTTGCAACTGATACACATAGTATTTTATACGATTAGCACGGCGATGAGATTTGAACCCGCCAATGCCAAGTTTTTCCATCATGAGGTATTTATGCTATCTGCAGCAACATAATCGTTGTTATTTTGAATTGTTTTTTTAATACTAAAAGTGATTGTATCTGTTTCAAAGATTTGCATGACAACACTCTGTGATACCATTAGGAAGCTTGGTTGTTTCACATCTGACTTGGAAATAAACAATGATATGGAATCCGGTGAGCCAGAACTATATGAAGTGTTTCACGAGATATTTACAGGCAATATATTGGAAATGACGTAAGTTAAAAAAATTAAGAATAAATAATATAATTTACATTAAACTTAATCTGCTAAATATATGAATTACAGGTTTCCAACTTCAGTCCCTATGGTATATATCAATGCGATCATAGTTCTCAGATTGTTGTATGATGTAGCTTTAGACTCTTTCGACAAGCCTACGTTTTGCGGATCACTAAATGTCAAATCTCCGAGTTTGACTCGGCAAAGCTCTGCTATCAATGAGGTAAGATTTAATTGCAATAACATACAGATAGTTTATTCATAAGTGGTTTTGGTCTTACTTGTGGTATGTAGTATATTTTATTAGTTGCCCTATAAATTGAGATATACGCTATCCTATCTTTCAAGTTAGATCAAACTGCACATGGTGTGCAAATTTGATTCAAATCGGTTTAGTAGTTTAGGAGTCCATCACGGTCAAAGTGACACGAATTTTTTTATTGGTTATGTATTTGTCATGAAAACAGCTCTAACACGATTCAGTTTGATTTTATATTTGCGACGATTTAGTATCATTACTACTTTATTACTAGACGTAGGTATACAGCGTGTATTCTTTTACACCCAGTATAACATAGTCAAGTTTAAACGAGTGTAACATATTAAAAATGGGAAATAAAAAGTCAAGCCGCAGTTTCATTTTAGCCACGTGTAAAAACTTCTAATTTTATATCATAAGCATCGGGAATAAAATACATCGCCTTTATTTATTGTCACCTTATTTACTAACTTAGCCACTGATTTTCCAACTGATCGTCAGTTTACGGTTAGGAGTTTCAACTTTTTTTTCATTGATTCATCGGACTGATTTCACACTAAGCTAGTGGATAAGAACCATTAGGGTGAATTAATATAGGTAAGCGAGGAGCGCACGCGACGAGCGTGTTAGGTTTATGTTGACACTGCATGTGCTGCTGTTCAAAAGTCATAAAATTGGTGAAACGTTTTTGAACGTATCTACTACGTAATAAAATTAGAAGCTGGTTGAACTTCTCTTTTGTGTCATTTATTTAAGAAGTTTACTATTTGAATGCATATTATAAATTGATGCCAAGAAATAACCACAATGCTTAATCGTATTTAAAGTGTCTTGCATATAAAATAACAAGTGGTTAAAATAGGATTATTTAGAATGTGTTGATTATGGTTGACTTAATTATTTAGAAGGCAATGTGGATTTTTAGAGGCGTAAAATGGTATTAAAAGAAAGTCTGATTACCACCCGTTAAAAATAGCCACAGAAAGTGTTTGTCATTCGGGCAGTCGAAGCCGGCTCGTCAACTATCTAAAGTCATGCAACTCTGAATGTATGACTACGTGTTTGTTCGCCAGCAGTCGAAGCCGGCGGGGCGCGCGCAGGGCCTGAACCTGAACGCGGCCGCCAGCGCGGAGCCGTGGGTGATCCACTCGGGCGTGGTGCTGGTGCTGGCGCGCCTGCTGCCCGCGCTGCCGCGCCGCGACGCCAGCCTGCCGCACGCGCGCGCGCTGCGGGACTACCTCGCGCACGTGCTCAAGAGCCTCGTCAGGAGGTACGCCTCATCTAATGATAGCTCATATTGATATGGTTATTAATGTACATATCCTCAATAACATTATTGGCAGACCACTTTGAACCTTCTGCCTGCCTGCCATTCATACGCAGGCAGACACCGCAGAAATCATAGCCAAAAACCAATAATTTTCAGCGATTTTTTTTAAAACAAATAAAAGCTATAAAATTGGAAGCTCTCAATGACTATTATTTGCCTAAAGTATAGAGATCCTTCTGCATACAAAATTATTAAATAGCAGAATTATGTGTTGTGATTGAAATGCGACTTATTTTTAGTTTTTGTTATCATTGATTTTTTTAATACAGTTGCTCGAAAAGTGGCGTATTGCAGGGACGTATAGCGTTCGGGATGTGGGCTATTACACACGCGTGCTTTTTTTTTACCTTTCCCGCACTCGTGCGTTCTCTTTCCCAACTGTCAAAATAATGTCTATTAAAAAGAAAAATTAACCAACCATGAAGTTTTTACTAAAAAAAAACAAAGAAGTTTTTATGATTCATGTTAATACTTACGTAGCGTAGGTATATTTTTAAAAAAAGCTACTAGTTTGTTTCGATATCAGATTTAATGATTTGATTGAATTAGTGTGGTTGGTTTCATTTCATTTTATCTCATTAAATTTCATTTTCATTTCATATCAATAAAAAAATTCTACTGAAGACTTGGCTGTATGGGCATAGTAACCTTTGCCTACCAAATGGGTGAAGAAAAAATGGCGCCATTTTCAAAATGAGTTATTTCGACATTTACGATCCTAATTTTATATTTTATAAAATTGCTTTATTTTTTCGCAACTGTATTAAAAATAGTCGTTCAGTACACGTGCGGAACCGTCATTGCAACTCGTCCCGCCTGTCAACCCTCGCCTTCGGCTGTGCCTCGGTTCGGGTAGACATTTGTCGGAACTCGTTGTAATGACAGCCTTTCCACACTTGTATTGAAATACACTATTTTAATACAGTTGCTCAAAAAGTGGCGTATTGCAGGGACGTATAGCGTTCGGGATGTGGGCTATTACACACGCGTGCTTTTTTTTTACCTTTCCCGCACTCGTGCGTTCTCTTTCCCAACTGTCAAAATAATGTCTATTAAAAAGAAAAATTAACCAACCATGAAGTTTTTACTAAAAAAAACAAAGAAGTTTTTATGATTCATGTTACCTAATACTTACGTAGCGTAGGTATATTTCTAAAAAAAGCTACTAGTTTGTTTCGATATCAGATTTAATCATTTGATTGAATTAGTGTGGTTGGTTTCATTTCATTTTATCTCATTATATTTCATTTTCATTTCATATCAATAAAAAAATTCTCCTGAAGACTTGGCTGTATGGGCATAGTAACCTTTGCCTACCAAATGGGTGAAGAAAAAATGGCGCCATTTTCAAAATGAGTTTTTTCGACATTTACGATCCTAATTTTATATTTTATTAAATTGCTTTATTTTTTCGCAACTGTATTAAAAATAGTCGTTCATTACACGTGCGGAACCGTCATTGCAACTCGTCCCACCTGTCAACCCTCGCCTTCGGCTGTGCCTCGGCTCGGGTAGACATTGGTCGGAACTCGTTGTAATGACAGCCTTTCCACACTTGTATTGAAATATACTATTTTGATGCGTGAACTTGCAGCGAGCGCAACCAGCAGGCGATGTGCGTGGCGGGGCTGGCGGGCGCGCTGCTGGCGGCGGCGGGCGCGGCGCTGACGGCGGAGCGCCACCCGCTGCACGCGCCCGCCATGTACATGCTGGAGCGCCTCGCCGCGCACCTGCTGCGGCCCAGCCAGCTCAGGTACACAGCCTAGGAATACATGACGACGTGTTGTGTCAGCGGCCGCCACCAGCAGGCGATGTGCGTGGCGGGGCTGGCGGGCGCGCTGCTGGCGGCGGCGGGCGCGGCGCTGACGGCGGAGCGCCACCCGCTGCACGCGCCCGCCATGTACATGCTGGAGCGCCTCGCCGCGCACCTGCTGCGGCCCAGCCAGCTCAGGTACACAGCCTAGGAATACATGACGACGTGTTGTGTCAGCGGCCGCCACCAGCAGGCGATGTGCGTGGCGGGGCTGGCGGGCGCGCTGCTGGCGGCGGCGGGCGCGGCGCTGACGGCGGAGCGCCACCCGCTGCACGCGCCCGCCATGTACATGCTGGAGCGCCTCGCCGCGCACCTGCTGCGGCCCAGCCAGCTCAGGTACACAGCCTAGGAATACATGACGACGTGTTGTGTCAGCGGCCGCCACCAGCAGGCGATGTGCGTGGCGGGGCTGGCGGGCGCGCTGCTGGCGGCGGCGGGCGCGGCGCTGACGGCGGAGCGCCACCCGCTGCACGCGCCCGCCATGTACATGCTGGAGCGCCTCGCCGCGCACCTGCTGCGGCCCAGCCAGCTCAGGTACACAGCCTAGGAATACATGACGACGTGTTGTGTCAGCGGCCGCCACCAGCAGGCGATGTGCGTGGCGGGGCTGGCGGGCGCGCTGCTGGCGGCGGCGGGCGCGGCGCTGACGGCGGAGCGCCACCCGCTGCACGCGCCCGCCATGTACATGCTGGAGCGCCTCGCCGCGCACCTGCTGCGGCCCAGCCAGCTCAGGTACACCGCCGCCGACGGAATACATGACCACGTGTTGTGGCAGCAACAAAATTAACACCCACAAACATATACTAATTAGCTACTACAAACTAACTAATTAATTAAAAACTACGATAAAGGCGATAAATAAACGAAAAACGAGAACGATAAGTGCTACTCTGAGCGGGTGAATTTTCAAACTCAGTGTTGCCAGAAGGGCAACCGAAAAATCTACAAAATCTATTGGCAAGTTAGCTGCCAATTTAATAACTAGGGTGCTATTTAGAACGAACACCTATATAAAAGCCCCCAGTTTCAAGTGTCTTTCGGAAACTGGGGCATAGCCATTAACAATGCAATTTAAAATTACAAAATAAATGTAATCCCACAGAGAGTTCCTGCGCATGGGCAACCCGTTGAACTGCGTGGCGCCGGCGCCGGGGCAGGTGTGCAGGCCGGGCGGGCCCGTGCCGCTCACGCGCATCAAGACGCTCGTGTCCATGACCACGCCCAGGGACTACAGGTCCAGTGTCGCTGCACGACGCACAGATTACTTCACAAATTTCATTTCAAAGAAAACAGCATAGAGTTATCTGTTTCACAATGAATTAAACGCACAAAGCACAAAATGCTGGCTTTTAATCCTACTAATATTATAAATGTGAAAGTTTGTGAGTATGGATAGATGTATGGATGTATGGATGGATGTTTGTTACTCTTTCACGTAAAAACTACTAGATGGATTTGGATGAAACTTTACAGTAATATAGGTTATACAGCAGAATAACACATAGGGTACTTTTTACCGCGGGAAAACTTCTCATTCCCACGGGAAATCGACTTCCACGCGAACGGAGTCGCGGGCGGCCATATAGTCTAATAAAACCTTATTTCAAGCAATCTGTGTGCGTGATATCGCGAACCGTTAACCTGAACTTCAAGTATTCTATGAGATTAAAAGCATTTTTTATGTTAAAGATTATACATCGTCCCACAGAAAATAAGTAAAAGTAATCCTTATAAAACATGAACTCTTTCAACAGGTCGCAAAGTTCATGCACGCTGCCTCCATTCGTAGAGTTTGATATGTCTGCGGAAGGTTTCGGTTGTCTCTACCTTCCGAGCATTGCGCCGCAGTCGTCTAACTTGAACGCGCTGGGGACTCAAGACAATTCCACCCTGGGCGGGATTGGCTCAGGTTTGAGTTAAATACATGCAATAGAAAATAGGGACTGTATATCTTTATAGTTGCGGATTTAGTAACTTTATTGTATGTTGTATAGGAGATCGCGTGTTCCCACCACAAACGGGCTTGACGTATTCGACGTGGATCTGCGTTGAAAAGTACTCGGACCCCAGAACAGACCCACATTGTGTCCGGCTGCTGACTCTCGTGAGGAATCTGAACAACAGCCGAGACGAACACCTGGTTTGTTTGACTGTCGTGCTGTCGGCCAGGGACAAGGCGATTATTGTTTCTACTCAGGAGACTTTGGTTCCGCATAGTAAGTGATCTTTCGCTTATAGTAAGAATTTTTTGGATTTGGTAATTGAAAAAATGTTGTGGTATATGTGCAGACGTGGGTGAATGGGAGCCTGAAGGATCTGGAGAGTGCGGGGCTCGGGTTTGGTGTCCGGATCTACAAACTGAGGGCACATGGCGACATCTTGTTCTAGTACTCAATCGAGCTGTGCTAAAGAACTCCTCGTTCTCGCTATATCTTGACGGTACGTAGTTTTTTTTGGATACACACGAACTTTATAACTGCACAATCCAATGGTTGCGGATATAGTGGTTCTTCATTTATCAAAACAGGAATACTGATAAATCTAATGTTATTGCAACTGAAAATCCGTAATATAACTAAAGGCCGAAAGCTAGTTAATAGTGAAAACTGTCAAAAAGTTGCTACATATCTAGTTTTTTATTATTTTATAAAATTGCTTCATTTTTTTGCAACTGTATTAAAAACAGTCGTTCAGTACACGTGCGGAACCGTCATTGCACCTCGTCAATGCAGCTCGGCAGCCTTTCCACACTTGTTTTGAAATAAACTATTTAATTAGATCCTACTCCAAACAGGCCAGCACATGCACTCGGGCAAGCTGCACTACGTGAGCGCCAACCCCGGCGGCGGCGCGGCCACGCTGTCCGGCGCGTCCTCCGTGTACTGCATCGTGGGCACGCCGCCCGCCTGGCGCCGCTACTCGCGCCTCGTGTGGCGGCAGGGGCCCGCCTACCTGCTCGACCACGTCAGTACTACCCGCTTGTATTCTAGCATTATATTACAACAAGCGACCCGGCCACGCTTCGCAATGGTGTAATTTTTGCCGAATTGCTCACGAAATATTGAATTTTGGCTAACTTAAAAAAACCTTTCCTAATTGTTCTTTATTTACAAATTTAAATGAATAATATCCCTAAAAGATGGCTAAAACCGCATTAAAATCCGTTGTGTGGTTTAGGAGGAGTTAGCAGCCAAACATACAAACAGACACAAATAGCGACTTGGATTTATACTATACAGCGTGTCCCAAAAGGTTACGTAGGTGGGAAGGGGGGTGGTAGGGATGGTCACAAGGGTCGCCAGAAAAATAATAAAAAAATTCCCCTCTGGATATTTCCATTAAAAAAATCATTTTTTTATAAAACTAAAAATTTTACACCTTGTTACCCTATTTTACTTACTGTACCTACAGATATTGCTGTATTTGAAAAAAAAACCTGTTATGTAATCGTCAATAACCCTTTATCAAATTGAAATAAAAAAACTATACATATTTAACCAAGATTTTAAAGAAAATTTAGTTCTTGTCCAGTCAATGACTTAGTAATTACGATTTCACTCAACTTTCTCCAAGCGTACTGAAAAAAAAATGTACTACGCAACTGCGGCGAGTAACTTAAAAAAATAGGTAATTTTATTGCGATTCCAAAATGGTATAACATTTATTTGAAAAATTCATACTAGGACATTTAAAAATATTTTTCGGGAACAATACTCCTGCAAAAATAAAAATATCAAAAAACAATAGTC
Source organism: Emmelina monodactyla (assembly GCA_916618145.1). NCBI lineage: Eukaryota > Metazoa > Arthropoda > Insecta > Lepidoptera > Pterophoridae > Emmelina > Emmelina monodactyla. Next base: position 5,972,612 of record OU745300.1, read on the forward strand.
TCAAATTCGTACGCAAATACATTTTTAAATGTCTATTCTGTTGCTTTGATGTTACTGCCCGGTATAATTCTCAAGATTGGAGTACAGACATACCTACCTCAAACATTCGAATACGGCTAGATTAAGCTTTTCCATATGCCAGGGAAAATAATCTTTACTGCATTTACTCAAGTACACGGAAGTTGTAAGGGATCAAGCTTCATCTTGTCTGGTCTGTACAAAAGCAAAGGTTGATAGATTTGATTAGCTTATCTAACTGGATTCTTACCTTAAAGTGGCTTATTAACTAATACTTTCAGCTCATCCCTAAAATAGTTTTGGGTAATATTCATCATAATTTCAGTATAGGCCATAGACATCTATTACCCTGTAGGTACAGTCTAAGACTAGGTAAGCTGTGATAACAAATAAAAATAAATTCTATTTCCATACAAAAAAGTTTGGTTAGTTAGTTTCAAAACGGTCACAGCTTAACGAGTACATTACAGTTGCAGTTATAATGGAACTCGAAAGAAAACAAATTATAATTTATTATTTAAATAAAATGCTCGAAATGTCTACCACCAACATAAATACATGCCCTGCGTCGTTTTAAAAATGAGCGTCATAAATGAGCTCAAGTCAACCAAGTCCTTGATGGGTTTTTCAGAAACTTTTTTATTTTTTATTAAACGAGCAAACGAGCATGCGAGGCACCTTATGGTAAGTGATCACCGCCGCCCATAACTACCCGCAACACTGTGGGTGTTGGGGGTGTGTTGCTGACCTTTAAGGTGGGACCTTAAGTTACTCGCCGCAGTTGCGTAGTACGTTTTTTTTTCAGTACGCTTGGAGGAAGTTGAGTGAAATCGTAATTACTAAGTCATTGACTGGACAAGAACTAAATTTTCTTTAAAATCTTGGTTAGACATGTATAGTTTTTTTATTTCAATTTGATAAAGGGTTATTGACGATTATGTAACAGGTTTTTTTTTCAAATACAGCAATATCTGTAGGTACAGTAAGCAAAATAGGGTAACAAGGTGTAAAATTTTTAGTTTTATAAATAATGGATTTTTTTAATGGAAATATCCAGAGGGGATTTTTTTTATTATTTTTCTGGTGACCCTTGTGGCCACCCCTACCACCCCCCTTCCCAGCTACGTAACCTTTTGGGACACCCTGTATAATAATAATGATAATGATGATAACTAAGGGAAACATGCACTACGGGGGTTTGTTTCCAGCTATTAACGACCTTAATACTTATTACTGTGCTGGTTACTTTGTAATATAAATGGTATTATATAATAGTTAACCAAGATGCCTGCACTAACTGTTCTGCTTCAATAGGTATACTGAATAAGTGGTGACCATTGGGGCGATAATTCAGGATATAGGAGGCGTACACTTTTAAAAGGCATTATTTAACCTATATATTTATCAACCATTAATTATCTTTCTAGGTGTTGCCGGCACAAACAGTGGCAATAATCTACCAACTAGGACCCCACTACGTCGGCACGTTCCAAGCCCCGCCAATAGGAGGCCCCAACCAGGAGCCGCACGCGCCGCTCGTGGCCGAAGAGAAAGTCGTGTTCGGGATCAACGCGCGCGCCATGTCACAACTAACACTCGCCAAAATACGAAAAGTTTACAGCAAAAACGATAATAAAGCAATAGCCAAGCAATTGGGAATGTCGTCGCACGAAAATGCAACGCCGATTAGAATACTTCACAATTCTGCGGGACATTTGATGGGACCGGCGAGGTGCCTTGGTGGGACCGTTGTCGGGTATCTGGGAGTTCGAGTATTCTGTTCCAAACCAGCCGCTGTTATGGTAACAACTAATTACATACAAATTGGGACTTCAATTCTAATTGATCGAAATAACTAAACATGTAAACTTTCCATTTGTTACAGATTGACACAGTGGGTGGTTGTTCCGTACTCCTCGGTCTAATAGCTATGGCACAAGACGTGGAATGTCTCTACGCCAGCGTCAAAGCATTAGTATGCGTGGTTCGATCTAACAAAGCGGCACAGGCCGAAATGGACAGGAAAAAAGGATACCAAACTCTTGCGATGTTATTGAAGAGAAAAAAACACTTGTTGAATTCACATATACTGCACTTGATATTCGGTCTCGTAGGAACAGTTGACAGTCAAAAGGAAACCTCGTCCATTCCAAATTTAACTGCATTCCAAGTAAGTATTATTTGCATAATTAAAATCTGTCATACAACATTGCTAACATAATAACTATGATTTTGATTGCAGGATCTGATATGTGAATTAGAAGTTTGGCACGGAGCACCAGGAGGACTCATCAAATCTTTACTGGAACATTTGCTAGAACTTGCTACAGAAACCGCTCACAGGACGCACAACTTACGCACAATGCGGGAACTACAACTTGTCCCGAAACTTCTATACATTATCAACGACATCAAAGTTGTCGGCACAAAGAACGTTTTGGTTCAGCTTTTAGGTGCTTTACTGGGAGGTCAGCCGAGACCAAGTGACTTGCTGTGTTTAGGTCAATTCATGGCGTACACTTTACCTCTGCCGTCACAATCAGAGAAAAATGTTAACCCCGTTGAAAGCGATTGCGAGAAAGAGTGTGAAGGCGAGAATATCATTTTGAGGAACAAATGCTTCAATTTGATTCATGGTCTTCTATTTACACCTCGAAATCTAGTGAATAATGTCGTTTGTGAGGAGTTGGCGAGGGTTCTTGGGCTAGATTGGTTGCTGAGCTTCATGCAAGAGAATGTTCATCATACGTCGGTGCTATGGGCTCTTAGGATTCTGGTTATATTGTGTTCTGGTCAAGGACAACCATCCGGAATTATGCAGAGGTAATATAACTATATTATAATATTATCAACCTTATTTTAAGTAGAGCCATACTGATATAATATTGTTATTTAGATTTCGCGAAGGAGTCGGTAATGGTGGATGGTTACGGCACACAGAGACCTACGTCGGGAATCAACAAGCTGGCGTCGTTGTCACATCTACCATACAAACACATTCCCATCTACATATGCCACTGTTACATGCTCCAGGATTTACCTTATTGTCTTGGTAAGGCATTAGACAAGGAAAAAAAATTTTGGTTTAAAAAAAAGAACATAAATTAAACTTGTAATCTTGCAGGGTGATCCTGTCTCACCTGCACATTCCTGAACTCTATTACTTGCTATTTGGTTTGACTCTTGGACAACCTATGCGGAACGTCGGTCCTGATAAGGTAATTTTATAATTTGAATCTAAAACTTTCAATTATATCTATGTTCATAAAATTAAATTATGGAATAATTATTCCCCATGGTAGTTGTACTGTAGGTACCGCAATCATGAATATTTGCAAATCGCAACGTGATCGTATCGAGCTCTCCATACTCAACGGAGGTTGACGATGTAAGCGATTACGAAGCACATTTGTACCGCTACATCAAATTCTATACGAAAGCAAAATGATGACGTCGGATTACGTTCATTAACGGTCAAAACTGAAGAAAAAAAAATTGTACAAAATCTTAATTCTATACATTTCTGTTAGATGACACCACGCTTACTATACAGGGTGACTTCTAATGTCACGTATTCCTGTTAAGAGATGATTGATTAGGTCAAAAGCAACCGATTTTGACCAATAATGTCGTATGCAAAGGTTAACCGTTTTTGAGTTATTTCAATTTCAACTCTTTTATTTTTATTTCGATTTCAGACGGTTTAGATTTAATTTAAAAAAAATACATGCTGGATTTAGAGTTTTTGTTATCGTCGCATAGCGGACATTCCAATGGTTCATAATAAGTAATAAAATTTTGAAAAGCTACAAACGTTTTAAAATTACGCGTTCAAAAAGTATTATTTTCTTATTTTTTTACAAACTTATTCGATAAAAAATGCAATTTTCGGTAAAAAAAACTCCAAGTAATGAAATGTGCAAATTATGTAAATAATATCTCTATCTAACAAGCTTTCATTTGAGGTAAAAAGTAGCTGAAGTACATGCTGAGATAATAAGAATGAAACCCACAGATGCTGGATTTTTGTGGAATTCATAATACCTGTTTTAACAAATCATTACTATTCTCAAAGGGCTCGCATGCAATTCTGTAGACCGATGAATTGAATTTTGATAAGGACGGGATCATTAACTACCATTTACTGGGCCGACAAAGAAACCCCCGAAAAAAAGACCGAATTGGTCTCAGAGACGGTTTTCAGTCAATGTGTGGATGGACATCATTGATGGGTATTTAATTGGATCTCATTTTCTGCCCAACAATTTAAATGGACAAGTGTATGAAGATTTCATGAGTAATCACTTGTTTCCTTTAATGGAAGATAACCCATGTCCAACTTTTGCAAACGACATTATTGATAAAAATCGGTTGCTTTTGACCTAATCCATCACCCCTTAACAGGAATACGTGACATTAGAAGTCACCCTGTATAGTTGGCTAGTACTGACACTTGTGTCCCGCCAGGTGGTGTGCGTGGAGCGCGTGTGGGGCGCGGCGTGGGGCGCGGCGGCCCCCTCGCGGCAGTCGGCGGCGGCGCTGTCCGCGCGCATCTCGCCGTGCGCCGAGGCCGTGGTGCTGCTGCTGGCCGCCGCGCGCGCGCTCATACACGACCAGGCCGCGCCGGGGTGGCTCGCCGACCACCCGCTGGCTATCATGCAGGTAACACAGAGGAACTTATTACAGACTAGTGACCCGCCCACGCTTCGCAATGGTGTAATTTTAAGCGACTTGTTCCCGAAACATTAAATTTTAGTTAACTTAAAAAAACTTTTTCTGTATGTTCTTTATTTACAAATTTTAATGATAAAATTACCTAAAGGACGGTGAAAACCGCATTTAAATCCCTCAACTGGTTTAGGAGGAGTTAGCAGCCAAACATACAAACAGACAGAATTAGCGACTTGGATTTATACTATGTAATGATGGTGGATGCTGGAAACTGATCAACAACTGTGGACTCATACACCATTATTAGGGTACACGGACAATGTCGATATCTACATCCGTGTACTAAAAATATTCCTTATATTGTATCCTCGAAGCCGTATAGGATTTGGATAAATCTACAACTGCAATCAATGACAGCTTCATAAAGTTAACTCGACACTTTTTGTAGAAATGTATGACTCAACACGATGCTATAGTTCAAAAGATGTAAGCTGAGCTTTGCATTAGTGTGAGTTATCAAAATAAGAGAGGCAAAAAATCTATAAGTTTGATCATTTTTTAATGTAAAATTACTACGCCCTAATAATAGTTCAAATAGCTTAGAGTTTAACCTTGAATAAGAAACTTAAAATAAGAAAACCGAAACAGACACAAAACCATATTTAGATATACAAAGCAAAGAGTGACATATTCTTTTTTTACGTGTGTTCGCAGCCGTTTTAGTAAAAAATCGAATACAAAAAATTTATATCTAGAAATAATTAAAAAAATGACGTAGTACAAGTAGTGAAGCGCGGAGGATAGCTAAAAAGCAGAATAAACCGCTTTTAACCATGTAAAGAACACGTCGCGCTTGAAGACTGACGTCACACGCACTCTATCTCTATCAGCTTACGCCTTCTGGTCTATACCTACTTACCTACCTTTATCTTTTGTGGTCGTAACAGGTGCTGTTCTCTCTGTACAACACCCTCCCCGATTTCGTGACATTGATGATGACCCCAGAAGTACTTACCGCCCTTGCAGCAACGCTATTTCCACCAAATAGCTCTGACGATTTGCATATACGTAAGTTTTTTTTTAACAATTATAATTTTGTAGTGAATATTAAGCATTAAAAAGTAATATTTATAATTTTAGCCATCTGTGAAAGTGGTGATAGTTCAGGGGCATCAACTCCCGGCTCTGAAAAAGAGGTGGTAATAGTGAACAGTTCAGCATCTTTGACGCAACATCCTGCTAGACAGTGTATTATGGACTTCCTCAAAGTCATAGTAATTGATTCTCTACCATTGAATGTAACTGGAAAAACAGCTCCGGTGAGTTGCCCAATTTATCAATGCTTAATGGTGTTGTTCCCCATAGAATTGTGGCTTTTCTCAAGCTTGAATCGAAACACGTAAATATTATTTAATTTTTTTGATTGAATTATGCATGATACTGTTTACATTTGTGAAATAATAGCCAGTCAAAAGTAATTGCTTGGTGTTTTAGAGTGGCGCTACTGACAGTGTGCACTCGGCAATATTTTGTACCCCCTCCTGCTTCGCACCAACTTCGTTGTTTTATAGTGTAAATATTTTTTTCTGTTTAATTTGTTTGATTTCTACGTTATTTTAAAAGTTAAACATTCAACATTTTGTTTTCAGTTTGAAAGCTTTACTTGTTTGCTTGTTTTGAGTTGTCCTGCATTTTCTTTCGCTTCAAATAACACTTCATCGATATTACTATCGCATAGGTACTAACCATTTGTTTTGTATTTATTTTTACTATTTTTACCTTATTATAAAAGTTGTAATCTCATTATCATAATGACTGTCTTTAGGTGATTGATTTGGTATTGGACGCATCACCCCAAAATTCTACCCATCAACAACAAATCGAATACCAAACTGAGGTACTCACTACAATCATGGAGAACTTATTGAGTACAGAACTGTTTGGTTCTGAGTCGAATATATCTAATGTTTGCTATTTAGCAGCAAGACTGGTAGATAAATTGTGGCAGGGTCAGCTGTCCAGAGATCCACATGAAGTGAGTCACCCATTATTTAAACCAATAGGTAGCAACAAGAAGACACGACATAATAATAATTATTGCTTTTAGGTATTCGACTTCATAGTAAAACTTGTGACTCAAGCAAAGAAAAAGTCATCAGTGATTTCTTTAGAAGGGTTACATCATTGCCTAAATAGAACAATCCTGTTCTTACTTTCTCGGTCAACGGAATCAATAGCCGACCAAATGTCGGTACTTGAAGCCTTACATAAACTGACGACAAATAGGTAAGTATGATAAAATTATATATGCAAATGACTTATAGCGAATATTTTTTAATACATAAAATATTTGTTAAATTCAGAGTGCTCATATTCGGTGCTGGAAACCATGAGCTAGAATTTGTCGGTTGCCTTACATATTGCCTTTTACAACTAAGTGCTAACATGAAGATAGCGCTTGATTCCCACATGAGAACAACGTGGCATGTCAACCCTAGTGGGGATTTGGAATCAAGGGATGATAAACTCACAACCCATCAAGGTAAGTTTAAAGTCATTATTTTAGAAAAAATAACTCTAAACGTAGTAAATCGTAAGTAGAGTGTAATAATGTTTATTATATATTTTTTTCTTCATTTTGAACTTTTAGGTCGAAATTTGATGGCTGGAGCTGCTAGACGTGTCTGGGAAGAGTTGTACGCATGCAAGAAGCCCGCTATTGAGGAAGTATTTAAGATGACCCTCATTGCACCGGCGGGAAACGCGAAAGCACCCGATTTGGCCACTGTCAGAGAACAACTTAATGAAAGCGCTCACAAATTGTGGAGCAATTATATTGATGGCGAACGAAAAGTAATTATATTACATTAGCACTAGTTCAACATGAATTGGGGGTCGTTCATTGTGTTTTTTCCTTATTTTAGGCTATCTATCGAATTCCGTGGGAGCTTCACAACCAAATACAATCAAAAATCCAGAAGGTGACGGGAGGTTTGACAAGACTCGCTTCTAGAACTAAAGTGAAGAAGGAAGATACTGCCAAACAGAGACCGCATCCGCCCAGAGACCACGCGCTTGCTTATATGCAGGATCACGTACAATTAGTAAGGTAAGCTATAAAGTCTTTTGAAATAGTAGTTGTTTGTCCTACTATAAACAGTCTCGGTGATACCTATATTTTTTTCTAACCTATAAATATAATACAGTATACTAAGTGACAATGTTTTCGTTTTGGTTGAAGCAGTTGTTTGTTGTAGACAAGCGTGGTGCGTGCAGCTACAGGCGGCCGCCAACACGTCAGCGCACACGACGCGCTACGTGAAGGCGGAGTGGGCGTGCGCGTGGGCCGAGCTGGTGCGCGAGCGCGGCCTGTGGGGGCCCCCGCGCGGCTCGCCGCTCGACAAGTGGGCCCTCGACTCCACCGAGGGGCCCTGCCGCATGAGGAAGATGCTGCGCCGCAACCACCACTTCTACGTGCACTATCCGTACAGACCCGAGCTGGAAAACCCTGACAATGTAAGTGCTAATGAGTTTCTGTTATAGTGGTCATCAGAGACCTGTAGGGCTTTTCTATAATGTAACCATTCTTCAGAAACAAATACACAACATTAGAGTTTTAATAAATTTTACTGTGTTGAGAATATCTCGCATCTACCTATAAAATAACATAACTTAAGAGCAGCGGTAATAACAACATCCATCTAAAAAAGGGCTACTTAGATTATCCTTTTGTTCAGTACTTATAGCAACTGAGTTTCTATATTATTGCAATAAATCCGTGTAGAAACAACTGAAGTACAAGGTGGCCCAAAGCTTTGACAGCAAGGAGTACTATCGCGTGTACCAACAATGGCGGACCGCGGGCAACAACGAGGGAGAAGACGACGGCATCGAGGCGGCCGAACAACACGCCTTCGCTGAAGAGGTCACGCAGTAAGTGTAATGAATTTATTACATACAAGACAGACAGAACATTTAAGTAAGAGGAACAAGTTCTGAGGTCGTATGGCGTGTACAGCATTAGTTTCATCATTCAACATACATCATTACCAGTATTTTCTTAGGAACCGAGAGTCAATAGAGGTGACCAATGATGACGGCTCTCCGTCAGCGTTGGTCAGCAGTGGAGTCGTCAGCCGAGGAAATAATCAGAACTCTACAGAAGGTAACTATAGTTTTTCCTCTTCAGTACAAACGTTTCGCATATGACAATTGTTTACATGGTATTTGTCACTGCAGCAAATGAGGATGGTCCAGACGGAGAAGATGAAGACGAGCCGCCGCAGCCGCCACCAGACAATCAAACTTTGTTACGGTTGTTGGAACACCATGAAAAAGTATGACAGGTTTAGCAAATCTATTAGGTACTTCTTAATCTTCTTAAACTAAATGTAATTTGTTTTCTAGATCTCTCACATGTTCCGCTGCGCTAGGATTCAAGGTCTTGATACAACCGAAGGATTGCTTCTCTTCGGTCGCGAACACTGCTATGTCATCGATGGCTTTACTCTTTTAAAGAATAGAGAGATACGCGACTTGGACAGTTGCCCTGACGATTACGAACCCATTCTACCAAGTCAAGGTATTCAAAGAAGCAACCAAAGGACTTGCTCCAAATTTCTATATGAAGATATACGAGAAGTACATAAGAGGAGATATTTGCTGCAACCGACAGCGTTGGAAGTCTTCTCGAGCGATGGCAGGAATTATCTGCTTGCTTTCCCAAGAAAAGTTAGAAATAAGGTATGTAAGCTTTTTCTGAACTTTTAAATGTCTTGCACGCATATCTCGTGCCAAATAAATTTCCGATTCGAGAGTAGATTTAAGATCTTTGAATCGATCTCTTACCTGCGTCCCCATGACAACGATATGAAATCGCTGTCAGTGATCAGATCTTAGATCAATCAATTTAATTACAAATGCTACTTTTACCAATATTTTAATGTAATATTATTTACAATAAATGTCTGAAACTGATTAAATATAATGTAATACTCATACTCATTATGTAATTAGCCTAGAAAATTTTCCAGATATTTTTTTGTCACGATCTATGCTGATTTATCGCAATAATTGCATTGCGTATATTCAAATATATTAATAATAGCCAAAACTCTAATGAAGAATATCTGCTGGGAAGGCACATCCAGTTAAGTCACTTCTTGTAACTTTAGTTCTTGAAAGTTTTAAAACAATGTATAGGTCAGAAGGTCTAAGCTGAGCTTTGCAATAATATGAGTGTTCACCAAAAGTAGAGTTAGGCAATAAATCAATTTTTCAGACATAAGTCAGGGTAAAAAAATATAGATTATTTATTTAAATTGAGATTCCTACGTAGTAATAATCGTTCAAATAGTTCCTTATGGTTTCAACCTTAAATAAGGAGCGTAAAATGATAAAGCGAAATCGGGTGATTATCAGAAAATGGCCTAAAATGCATAATTTCTTTAGCACATTTTTTTTCATAAATATTTCATAAAAAATAACATACATTGTAGATGTTGTCTAAAGCTACAAATAAATCTTTTTGGCCCTAAAATTTATTCAGTAATTTTGATGTTTTAGCATTTTAAAATTTGGATGTCCAAAGAAATTTGAGCTGTTCCAAAGAAATTAGGTTTTTCTCCTAAGAAATTATAATTAGAATGCAAAGAATAGTCTTAGATATTATATTAAACAAGGAATACTTCTAGGTTTAATAAAAATAGTAAAAACAGCTATATCTTTTCAATCCACAGATGTAAAAACAAGAATAAAACAACTAAAACAAAGTTTTGTTTCCATTTAAATTTCATTTATTTTGTCTTGAAACATGAATAATCACAGTTTATATGTTTATTATAAAACAAAATATAGTCCTTTTCGCAGCTTTTCTTTAATGGTACCTTTCTCTCTTTCCTTCTTGTTATAATTCCTGTGTACATAATCTAATTCTTTGGCGCGTGATGCCAAAGAAATACATAGAAATTAGGGAGAATGAAATTAGAAAACACATCGTATAGGTTTTTTTTCTAATAATCCTTTGGCGGTAAGATAACTTATTTTTGCCACGTGCATGTCATTTGAGCAAGACTATAGATACAAAAAATATTCAAGCAATTCGTAAATATTATAGCATGAAAATGTGTAGGGTGCATAAGCACGCTAGATAGGAAACTTATAGTGTTTTAATTCTCTTTCACGTTTCCCCCAAACGTTAGTAAATGTATATCGAAGATATTACCTGCCGAAAGTTCACAATCTAGACGAAAAATATTTTTAATTTATGCACGTCTGCTTCCTGCGATTATTGGCGGATGACCAGCTAGTTCCGGGGGTGGTCACTCGATTTAGTGGGGAACTGATTCAATAGTGATAGATCAACGGTTTTGTCGCGCCAAAGAAATTAGGGGTTTTTGCTCGGACAAATCCATGTCGTTGACTACGTCGAAAGTTTATGTAAATTATGGACTAAAATTAATTCACAATACCATCAGATGTATTGTAAATAAAATATATTTTAATCACATCTTTAATTAATAACTCTGACGAGACTAAAACTCTGTTATCATAATCACCCAATCAGAAAGAAATCCATATTTAGATGTACTAAGCAAAGAGATAGATATCCTTAGTTTACTTCTGTTTGCACTCAATTAAGTAAAATATCGTAAACATAAAATTTATATCAAGAATGAATTAAAAACTTTAGGCTGATATCAGTACAAGGCGTAAAGTACGGAGGGTGCGCGGGAGGATGCATCACGCTAAAAAAGAGTGATAAACCAGTTTAAACCAAGCAAAGGACGATTCGCGCTTTTGGCCTGACGACAACCCAACACTATCTTCATACGCCCCACAGTATTGCAAAGCTCAGCCTAAACCTTTTGCACTATACGTTGCTATGGCGACTATTTTTGTTTTATATGAATTGACATAAAAATTCAACCAAAAAATGATGTTGAATGGATCTGTCAAAATCCTTAAATCGGTTATTGGGATGCGCCAACCGCCATTTTCAAACAAATATGCCAGAAAGAATGATCGCTTGCCTCCCATGAATCATTCGCGATTTTGGATTAGTGTCACAATCTGTGGATCATTTATTGAAACAGTTTTGAGTAAATTTGGATCGGGTTACCGATCCTAGTTGCGTATCAATGGATTGAGATCTTATATTAGGACGAGAGTAAATGATTATACTATAATCACCATTAATTGTCGAATAGTATAAGATCGAAGTATCCACAAAAACTAAATGACCAATACCAAGTCAATTTTAACCATAGAAATCTTCAAGCTGGCTTAATTTTCTTAAATATGAGGTATACAGGGCGTCCCAAGACTACGCGACATCAAGGGAAAGTACCTTAAATATCGTAAATAGGATATTTTGCTGAAAGAAGACTTTATTTTATTTTTTAAACATAGTAATTCTGCATTTACAGAATTTCTAAAAATTACTTGCTTCGTCTGGGAATCGAACCCACTGAAATATGAAAAAAAAAACTATTTTTATGATGTCAATCGAAAGAATAGACAAAAAGTAATAATTCTTCTTAAGTAGCATAGTATCTTAAAAGAAAGGAACAACGTGAAATGTTTTTTACAAATTTCAAGAAAATTATTTATTGTCCACGACGACGTTCGAAAAATAGCGATATGAAAATATGGGCGAGTTACATACAGAATTAAGCCATATCATATCTCGTTCACCATAATATGATAAGAATCTACAGGCAGCGGACTTATTAAAAGATTGGACATTACTTACTTTGGCTATAGGCTATAAGGGCGATAATGAACATAGTGATATGGTTGTTTGTTGTAGGTGTACAGTCGGTTCACGGCGCTGGCGACGGGCATGTCGGACAGCGCGAGCGGCTCCGTGGCGGGGCAGCGGCGCGGCGTGGCCGTGGAGCAGGCCGGCGGGCTGCTGGCCTCGCTCATCGGAGACACCTCCGTCACGCAGCGCTGGCTGGTACATACCACTCGCTTTGATTGTTTGTTGATGCATTCAAACTATAAAATAAAATAGTGACAACATACAGGATAAGGGTGTATTCACAGTAGAGTAAATGTACAAAAGAAAAATAATAATTTTATAAACAGTATTTTCGGACAAACCACATGCACTTGCTGTTTCTATGACTATGATCTCCACAGTTGCATTTAAATCACACAATTTAAAGTACTTATAAACATTGTAAATTATGCGTCTCTCTCCAATATGGAATATTAATCCACTTTTATTCTTTGGAATTGGCGAAGTATTCATTTTCAAAATTCATTGTTGGACGAGTCATGCAAAATACACAAAAGTTTTGTTCGAAGGTCAGACTTAAACTGGTCACTGTGAACTCGACTTTTTAATTTCTAGCATTTTAATTGGCTGGGGGGCGTGGCCAGGCCGGCTGACAACGATGACTGATATTTTCTTAACGCGAATAGACTATAGTGACCCGTTCTATCTTCTTTTTTTATTGTTGCGATGACGGAGTAAATAAGCAAGCGTTTCATGTGATGGTGATACCGCTAATACTGATGTATTGTAGTTACGTTGCCGGCTTTGGTACGAGAGCAAAATACTATATTTTTTTTAATATTTTTACTGGTGTTCGCACGAGATTAATACGAGAGCATTATATCCACGTGACTTGTAAAGCCACAAAGTAAGCTAAAGCTTGTGATATAGGTAGGTGCTATACAATTAACTAAAGGGAGAACCTTATATTATATTTAGACACATTTATTAATTATGTTTTTACACCCAAAAAGTTTCAGAATTAATTCAGAATTCAAACTGTAAGCGTAAGGATCCATTAAAAGGATGTGTTAATGCTCCATCGACTTTAATAATATATGTTCACACTTTTAAATAGTTATTTGCTCCATCATCCGTTCATGTAAAAAATGTTTTTTTTGCTTACTGCAGCGCGGGGAAATATCCAACTTCCAATACTTGATGCACTTGAACACGCTCGCGGGCCGTTCCTATAATGATCTCATGCAGTATCCCGTATTCCCCTGGATTCTGGCGGATTACGATTCTTTGGAACTAGATCTCACCAACCCGGCCACATTCAGAGACTTAACCAGACCAATGGGAGCTCAGAGCTCGGATAGACTAGAACAATTTAGAAAGAGATATAAGGTGAGTAGAAGAAAGTAATTCATTATTTAAGTTACCTACTTTAACTAGTTCTTAACATCCTTTTACTTTTTCATAGGAATGGGACGATCCTCATTTAGACACGCCTCCATATCACTATGGAACACACTACTCGTCTGCTATGATAGTATGCTCATATTTAGTGCGAATGGAACCATTTACGACGCATTTCCTCAGGCTACAGGGTGGACATTTTGATCTCGCTGACAGGTATACATTAAAACGAATAATTCTCGTTTTTTTAATTAGTGTGATTATCCATAACTAATATTTATTTTTATTTTTAGAATGTTCCATTCAATCAAGGAAGGTTGGAATTCCGCGTCTAAACACAACATGGCTGACGTAAAAGAACTCATTCCCGAGTTCTTTTATTTACCAGAGTTTTTATTGAACTCCAATAATTTTGATCTGGGTAAGCTACCATTCACGCATATTTAAATAAATTATACAACAAGCTGTGTGCTAACACATTTGCTTACTTTAATAATTGGTTTAATTAAGGCGTTTGGGTAAATAAACTTTATGTGCATAGGCTGCAAGCAGTCCGGGGTGGCCCTGGGTGACGTGGTGCTGCCCCCGTGGGCCAAGGGAGACCCGCGGGAGTTCATACGACTACACCGCGCCGCACTCGAGTCTGATTACGTCTCACATCGGTATGCGATCTGATCAACTACTATATATTTTTTCTTACAAACATTCTTACTGTATAATATACTCAAACTAATAGTTTGTAAGAGAACACTAGTTGTAATTGAAGTATAATTGCAGGCTTCATCACTGGATTGATCTCGTGTTTGGATACAAACAACAAGGTCAAGCGGCCGTCGAGGCTTGTAACGTATTCCACCATCTGTTCTACGAGGGAAACGTGGATATTTACAAGTACGATTATCTTGATGCAATAATGCAATGTATTTTATTTTAAGAGAGGTCTAACATTAAATACTTTTATTTGTGCAGCATTGATGATCCGCTGAAGAAAAATGCCACGATCGGCTTCATAAACAACTTTGGACAAATACCAAAACAATTATTCAAAAAAGCACATCCCAGCAAAAAGATGTCACAACGAAGTTCCACCATCTTAGACCCAAATAACATCATACCTTCGCAAGGTATAACGCCTCCCGAAAAATGCTTCTTCCACAATCTGGAGAACCTGCGGCCTTCGTTGCAACCTGTGAAAGGTATGGTATTCCGTCTCTGAAACTCGTAATAGATGTTTATGTTTTTTTAATGTGCGTGTCTATTTGCAGAAGTGAAAGGCCCCGTCGGTCAGATCCTGTACACGGACAAGGCTATCCTCGCAGTGGAACAGAACAAAGTGTTAATGCCTCCGTCGTACAGCAAGTACGTGGCGTGGGGGTTCGCGGACCACTCGCTGCGCATCGGCAACTACGACAACGACAAGACCGTGTTCGTGTGCGAGGCCGCGGCGCACGAGTGCGGCGAGATCGTCACCTGCGTGTGTCCCTCGGAGAAGACCATCGTCACGGCCGGGACCAGCACGGTGAGATATGGGTTTATGTCAAATATAGCTTGTTTATAAGTGCAGCGTTGTTGTCAATATGGACTTATTAGTCTTACCTTGAGTTTCTAAAAGGCGAACTCAAATTTAGTTTGCTAAAATTAACTTCCAGCTTTTTATGTTATTTAAATTAAATTAAAATTGTTTATTTTAGTTTACAAAAATGCTTAAATAACTATATTAGTAAGTTCTTACAATTTATTTAAAACATCTCCGAAATCTTTCGTTGATCTTGCTTTTATCAACTTCACTTTGAGGGTATGTATTGAAATAAAAGCGGCTCAAGATAGGAGTCCACCTGTTATGCATCATGCAATGATAATTGAAATATATTATGACTGTAATATTACGTAGTTACAAAGTGTGAATCCGCCGTCCACTCGTAGGTGGTGACGGTGTGGCAGTACTCGGGGCGGCGGCGGCGCCTCAGCGTGAAGGTGTCGCTGTACGGGCACGAGGAGGCGGTGACGTGCCTGGCGGCCAGCCCCGCCTACAACCTGGTGGTGAGCGGCAGCCGCGACGGCCGCGCCATCGTGTGGGACGTGGAGCGCGGCGCCTTCGTGCGCCAGCTCACGCCCGCCGGCCCGCGCCCGCTGCCGCCCATCTCCGCGCTCGCCATCGACGAACTCACGGTAATGTGCGATCCTGGATGTGGTCGAGTAGGCCCTTAGGAATAGCGGTTTATCATAGAATCATTGTAATTTTTGTTGTTTCCCCAGGGCGACATCGCGACGTGCAGCGGCAGCTGGCTGTACGCGTGGTCCATCAACGGGCTGCCGCTGGGCGCCGTGGACACGCAGGAGGGCGCGGCGTCGCAGCAGGTGCTGTGCGCGGCCTTCAGCCAGACGCGCGAGTGGGACCCGCTCAACGTGTACGTCACCGGCTCCAGCGACGGCGTCGTCCGGGTGGGTACCCCCTGTAGCAGCGGCGGCTGGCTGTACGCGTGGTCCATCAACGGGCTGCCGCTGGGCGCCGTGGACACGCAGGAGGGCGCGGCGTCGCAGCAGGTGCTGTGCGCGGCCTTCAGCCAGACGCGCGAGTGGGACCCGCTCAACGTGTACGTCACCGGCTCCAGCGACGGCGTCGTCCGGGTGGGTACCCCCTGTAGCAGCGGCGGCTGGCTGTACGCGTGGTCCATCAACGGGCTGCCGCTGGGCGCCGTGGACACGCAGGAGGGCGCGGCGTCGCAGCAGGTGCTGTGCGCGGCCTTCAGCCAGACGCGCGAGTGGGACCCGCTCAACGTGTACGTCACCGGCTCCAGCGACGGCGTCGTCCGGGTGGGTACCCCCTGTAGCAGCGGCGGCTGGCTGTACGCGTGGTCCATCAACGGGCTGCCGCTGGGCGCCGTGGACACGCAGGAGGGCGCGGCGTCGCAGCAGGTGCTGTGCGCGGCCTTCAGCCAGACGCGCGAGTGGGACCCGCTCAACGTGTACGTCACCGGCTCCAGCGACGGCGTCGTCCGGGTGGGTACCCCCTGTAGCAGCGGCGGCTGGCTGTACGCGTGGTCCATCAACGGGCTGCCGCTGGGCGCCGTGGACACGCAGGAGGGCGCGGCGTCGCAGCAGGTGCTGTGCGCGGCCTTCAGCCAGACGCGCGAGTGGGACCCGCTCAACGTGTACGTCACCGGCTCCAGCGACGGCGTCGTCCGGGTGGGTACCCCCTGTAGCAGCGGCGGCTGGCTGTACGCGTGGTCCATCAACGGGCTGCCGCTGGGCGCCGTGGACACGCAGGAGGGCGCGACGTCGCAGCAGGTGCTGTGCGCGGCCTTCAGCCAGACGCGCGAGTGGGACCCGCTCAACGTGTACGTCACCGGCTCCAGCGACGGCGTCGTCCGGGTGGGTACCCCCTGTAGCAGCGGCGGCTGGCTGTACGCGTGGTCCATCAACGGGCTGCCGCTGGGCGCCGTGGACACGCAGGAGGGCGCGGCGTCGCAGCAGGTGCTGTGCGCGGCCTTCAGCCAGACGCGCGAGTGGGACCCGCTCAACGTGTACGTCACCGGCTCCAGCGACGGCGTCGTCCGGGTGGGTACCCCCTGTAGCAGCGGCGGCTGGCTGTACGCGTGGTCCATCAACGGGCTGCCGCTGGGCGCCGTGGACACGCAGGAGGGCGCGACGTCGCAGCAGGTGCTGTGCGCGGCCTTCAGCCAGACGCGCGAGTGGGACCCGCTCAACGTGTACGTCACCGGCTCCAGCGACGGCGTCGTCCGGGTGGGTACCCCCTGTAGCAGCGGCGGCTGGCTGTACGCGTGGTCCATCAACGGGCTGCCGCTGGGCGCCGTGGACACGCAGGAGGGCGCGGCGTCGCAGCAGGTGCTGTGCGCGGCCTTCAGCCAGACGCGCGAGTGGGACCCGCTCAACGTGTACGTCACCGGCTCCAGCGACGGCGTCGTCCGGGTGGGTACCCCCTGTAGCAGCGGCGGCTGGCTGTACGCGTGGTCCATCAACGGGCTGCCGCTGGGCGCCGTGGACACGCAGGAGGGCGCGGCGTCGCAGCAGGTGCTGTGCGCGGCCTTCAGCCAGACGCGCGAGTGGGACCCGCTCAACGTGTACGTCACCGGCTCCAGCGACGGCGTCGTCCGGGTGGGTACCCCCTGTAGCAGCGGCGGCTGGCTGTACGCGTGGTCCATCAACGGGCTGCCGCTGGGCGCCGTGGACACGCAGGAGGGCGCGGCGTCGCAGCAGGTGCTGTGCGCGGCCTTCAGCCAGACGCGCGAGTGGGACCCGCTCAACGTGTACGTCACCGGCTCCAGCGACGGCGTCGTCCGGGTGGGTACCCCCTGTAGCAGCGGCGGCTGGCTGTACGCGTGGTCCATCAACGGGCTGCCGCTGGGCGCCGTGGACACGCAGGAGGGCGCGGCGTCGCAGCAGGTGCTGTGCGCGGCCTTCAGCCAGACGCGCGAGTGGGACCCGCTCAACGTGTACGTCACCGGCTCCAGCGACGGCGTCGTCCGGGTGGGTACCCCCTGTAGCAGCGGCGGCTGGCTGTACGCGTGGTCCATCAACGGGCTGCCGCTGGGCGCCGTGGACACGCAGGAGGGCGCGGCGTCGCAGCAGGTGCTGTGCGCGGCCTTCAGCCAGACGCGCGAGTGGGACCCGCTCAACGTGTACGTCACCGGCTCCAGCGACGGCGTCGTCCGGGTGGGTACCCCCTGTAGCAGCGGCGGCTGGCTGTACGCGTGGTCCATCAACGGGCTGCCGCTGGGCGCCGTGGACACGCAGGAGGGCGCGGCGTCGCAGCAGGTGCTGTGCGCGGCCTTCAGCCAGACGCGCGAGTGGGACCCGCTCAACGTGTACGTCACCGGCTCCAGCGACGGCGTCGTCCGGGTGGGTACCCCCTGTAGCAGCGGCGGCTGGCTGTACGCGTGGTCCATCAACGGGCTGCCGCTGGGCGCCGTGGACACGCAGGAGGGCGCGGCGTCGCAGCAGGTGCTGTGCGCGGCCTTCAGCCAGACGCGCGAGTGGGACCCGCTCAACGTGTACGTCACCGGCTCCAGCGACGGCGTCGTCCGGGTGGGTACCCCCTGTAGCAGCGGCGGCTGGCTGTACGCGTGGTCCATCAACGGGCTGCCGCTGGGCGCCGTGGACACGCAGGAGGGCGCGGCGTCGCAGCAGGTGCTGTGCGCGGCCTTCAGCCAGACGCGCGAGTGGGACCCGCTCAACGTGTACGTCACCGGCTCCAGCGACGGCGTCGTCCGGGTGGGTACCCCCTGTAGCAGCGGCGGCTGGCTGTACGCGTGGTCCATCAACGGGCTGCCGCTGGGCGCCGTGGACACGCAGGAGGGCGCGGCGTCGCAGCAGGTGCTGTGCGCGGCCTTCAGCCAGACGCGCGAGTGGGACCCGCTCAACGTGTACGTCACCGGCTCCAGCGACGGCGTCGTCCGGGTGGGTACCCCCTGTAGCAGCGGCGGCTGGCTGTACGCGTGGTCCATCAACGGGCTGCCGCTGGGCGCCGTGGACACGCAGGAGGGCGCGGCGTCGCAGCAGGTGCTGTGCGCGGCCTTCAGCCAGACGCGCGAGTTGGACCCGCTCAACGTGTACGTCACCGGCTCCAGCGACGGCGTCGTCCGGGTGGGTACCCCCTGTAGCAGCGGCGGCTGGCTGTACGCGTGGTCCATCAACGGGCTGCCGCTGGGCGCCGTGGACACGCAGGAGGGCGCGGCGTCGCAGCAGGTGCTGTGCGCGGCCTTCAGCCAGACGCGCGAGTGGGACCCGCTCAACGTGTACGTCACCGGCTCCAGCGACGGCGTCGTCCGGGTGGGTACCCCCTGTAGCAGCGGCGGCTGGCTGTACGCGTGGTCCATCAACGGGCTGCCGCTGGGCGCCGTGGACACGCAGGAGGGCGCGGCGTCGCAGCAGGTGCTTCAGTTCTTAGAAAATCAAAAACTAAGCATTCTAGCAAGTTATTAGTTTTATTATAACTTTTCAAAATAGAGTCCATTTACATCAATACATCGCTGCATTCGATGGAACCATTGAGAAAAGCACCTTGCCCACTCGGCCTTAGGGGTCTCTTCGACGGCGTTTTGAAACGCAGCCACTGCTTCTTCGGCGTCCATAAAATGTTTTCCTCGAAGTTTTTCTTTTTTTTTCGGGAATAAATTAAAATCGCAGGGTGCGAGGTCGGGGCTGTACGGCGGGTGACCCAGTAATTCCACGTCTGAGGTCGCCAAATATTCGATCGTTTGCCTGGCGGTGTGCTACGAGGCATTGTCGTGATGAAGGAGGATACTGCTGCGAGGTCGTTTCTCTCGAACTTTTTCCAAGACAAGTGGCAAACAGTTGTTAGTGTACCACTCTGCATTAACCGTTTTCTGATCCTCTAAGACAACTGTCGCGTAATGACCTGTCTTTCCGAAGAACGAGGCCACCATTTTTTTTCCAACACTTCGACCTCTCCTCACTTTAGTTGGCAACTCTTCGGAAGGAAACACCCACTGAGCAGACTGTCTTTTGGTTTCCGGATCATAACAGTAAATCCAGCTTTCGTCACCCGTTAGTATGTCGAACACAGCATTTGAGTCACCTCCGTTAAATTTTTGGATCATTTCTCGGCACCAATCAACACGGCGGAGTTTTTGAGCCTCGGTCAAATTATGCGGTATCCAGCGGGCACAAAGCTTCCTGACCGCTAAATGTTCATGGAGGATTTTGTGCACTTGACTCATACTTATGCCTAGACTTGTCCGAATCTGCTGATAGGTCACTCTTTTGTCAGTCTCTATCATACGCCGCACAACACTGATATTATCTTCAGTCGTCGCTGTAGAAGGCCGTCCCTCACGCAAATCATCGGTGAGATTAGTTCGACCACGTTTGAATTCATTAAACCAGTTGTAAACTGTGGCACGAGATGGGGCTTCATCGTGAAAAGCCAATCGAAGTCTATCATAACTTTCTTGTTGACTTATATGACATCGAAAGTCATAAAAAATCATTGCACGAAAATTTTCTCGGCTTAAATTCATTCTGACGTGCACAGACAATTTTCAATTTGCCGCCAAATCGTAAAACAAATGACAAATGAGATTTTACTTTTTAATTTTGCATTATAAATGCTAATTTATTAATTTTGAAGTTATAAATACTGGAAAAAGGAACGCAATTTGCCGGCAATCCAAAGGTCCTGGGTTCGAGTCCCAGTCGCGTAATGCTCGGAGGCCCGCGTTTCTTTTTCCAGTATTTATAACTTCAAAATGACAAATGAATGAAATGTATACTCAATATTATTGGTAAAGAGTTCTATTTTCAAAATTTAAACTTATTTTTTTAATATAATGCTTTTAAGTTGCCAGTTCTAAAAACTTTCAGTTTGGCCCTCGTATGTAAGACTTTATTGAGAAGTAACA
The DNA here is from genome assembly GCA_916618145.1 of Emmelina monodactyla. Taxonomy (NCBI): domain Eukaryota; kingdom Metazoa; phylum Arthropoda; class Insecta; order Lepidoptera; family Pterophoridae; genus Emmelina; species Emmelina monodactyla. The sequence continues at coordinate 5,993,828 of OU745300.1, forward strand.
TAATACATATTTCACAGATGTGGTCAATCGATTATGTACCTGAAACAGCTGAAGAAGAAATATCCGTGACGCCTAACCCAGACATACCGCATATAGAACTAACGTCAATAGATGACAACGAAGAAAACAAGTCCTCTATAGACGATACATTTGATAGCAAGACGTCTCAAGATAGTGAGGAAATCCGAAGCGAAAGTGAGAATCGAACTGAGAGCGAGTCGACAGCAGCTAATGAAGACGAGTGCGAGCAGGAGGCAGCTATGAAACGCGTCGAGGAGTTAGTCAAACAGCTCAGCTTGTCGAAAGAAAGTAAGGCGTCAAGTAAGTTCACAAAAATATACATTAGATTTTGTAGTAGGGGATTTCTAGCCCAAGAGGGGATTTCTGGATTTACTCTAGCGCGGCAGATAAACATACTGGGGGATACCTTGTACTCGGTTAAGCACTTCCACCAAATATGAGCCTTATTTTGCGTACGCTGCCTTAACTATAAAAGATAGAACCATAAAATGTTCTAATTAATTGTACATCTTATAAATATCATCCGAAAAGTCCGCGACATACCCATCTATGTCGAATGATGCACAACAACCATTTTTTTATTTAAATATCTTGATTTTTTTTGGACTACATTTAAACGCGTTTATTTTACTCATGCTATTTATCCTTATCAAAATAAATTATTTCATCACTAAGTACAGTTTATGTAGATAATTTTTGGTCTGTGAATGATTAAAATTGGACGTTTGGTTTTGAAGTTATAAGTGAAACTAGAGGCCACCCGTGACTTCGTTCGAAACCCTGTATAACAACTTAATAATATTGTAAAGCCCTGCAGCGCCCTTATCACAGGCATATAAGTAGCTACTGCAGTATAGGCTAACATGGCTTTCACTTAAGATATAGAAAGGTATATAGGTACTGCGAAGGGCTTTTTTGTAAGTCTATCCTTAGTATCACCATCATCATTATCATCATCATAACATAGTAAAAATCCAAGTCGCCAATTCTGTCGGTTTGTATGTTTGTCCCCTTACTCCTCCGAAACTACGTAACGGATATTGATGAGGTTTACGACATATTTTTGGGAATGTATTCATTTAAATTTGTGCATATAGAACATTTTGAAAAAAACTTTAAGTTAGCCAAAATTTAATTTTTCGTGATCAAGACGGCCGAAAATACACTATTGCGAAGCGTGGGCGGCTCGCTAGAATTATTATAAATGTGAAAGTGTGCGATCATTCCACTTGACACAACCAAAACGACACTACCGACTATTAGTGATGTTACATACAAGTACAACCCACCAAAGTTGCTTAGTTGTTGATATGAAAACTCCAATTAAATACAAGCAGTTTCATTAATGAGGTACTTTATATGTCATTAACTCGGTTATTAATTATCGTTTAATTATAGATAACTTAAAATAATGAATTGGAAGCTGTTTGTGCTGTTGTAGACATCACTAGGGTGGTGTCATTAGGACTGGAGATTCCATATGACACCACCGGTGGTGTCGTTTTGGTGGTGTCAAGTGGAATGATTGAAAATGTGTATGTCTGTGTGTACGTCTGTCTGAATGTTCGCTTCACGTAAAAACGGCTTTACCGATTGTCTTGATTTTGGAATAGAATAGTTCGACACCCAGGGAAGAGAAAATACGATAATTTTACTGCGGGAAAAAGCCTCATTCCCACGGGAAAAACCATTTAGTTGCGGGTGAAACCCCAGGGCGGAAAGCTAGTGTGTTATACAGGGTTATTTGTAATTAGCGCATCACCTCTTTCAGGCGGCTTCCTTACATCATCCCAATAACATTTGTTCTACGACTTTTTGCAAAACTTGATAATTAACACAAAAACAAAAACAAGTTTGCGCGCTCTTTTATTTATAACTCTGTATTTTGTAAGAAGTTCCTAAACCGGTCGCGCCCCCCCCCCCGTCGCCCGCGCGCCTGCCACGCTAGTTGCGTGCGCGTAGAGTATTGTACCGTTTAGAGGCGTCTAATAAATTTGTATGGAAAAACTTATTTAAAAAAAAATATTAATTTTAATTATTCGTTGGTTAAATGTTGTTGGGATTCATGTAGAAAAGCTGCCTACAAGAGGTGATGCGCTAATTAGAAATAACCCTGTATAACATTTTTTTTCTTTTTGTCATCTAAGTTTTGCAACCCAATATGTATCTATGACGCTCAAGTAAATCCAGATTTAGCATCGTGGGCTTCCCTACTATTGATAGAGAACCGACAAACAATTATGCTCGTTATTCCTTAACGTCGAGAAATTAAGTATAAATAAATAAAAGTGTAATCATCTAGAAAAAAAGATTATCATTGATATCGGAAAATTATTTCAGGTAATTTAGCAAAATCAGGTTCGGAAAGTTCCCTCTCTGACGCCAACGAGACCACCAGCGCCAAGGAGTCCTCCCGCCGGCACGAGGAGAAGGACGTCTGCAGCGACGCCGAGGACTACGACCTGCAGCACACCCCGCGCCAGGAGGAACACCAGGAGGAACACCAGGACAGCGTGGACTCCTGCGAGGAGGTGAAGCAGGGAGGAGAGGTGGAGGAGGCGAGCGAACACAAGGAACATGTCGTGCTGAGGAGGAAGTCGAAGACCAATCCGCTGTTTAGGAAGAGTAAGTTTTAGGGCCGATTTTTCAATAGTTAGTTAAGCCTTCAGATAGGACTTTTTCTTTGAATTTTTCAATTAGCGGATAAGCTCTAACAGTTGGTTAACGTATCATACGTACGTAACTTTTTGACGATTACATCAGATGTTTAACGTACGTCAAATACAAAGCGTTATTTCGTCACAAAAAATTGTTCGTCAATAATATTCGAGTTGCAATTAAAAAGTAAATCATTACTATCATTCAAAATATATGAATATAAACAGAATCCATAAGTATTGATAAAAGCTTTTCATCAAGATGTCCTGTCAACACAAGAGAAAAGTTACGTTAACCAGTGGGTGGATGGCCGGTCAACGTAATCGTTAATTTTTAACGTCCGTTAAAGGCTGACATTGGTGAAACAACCCGTTTTCTAGCTTGACAGGTGGTTAACGCCTTTTTTTAACGTTGATAGACACGTTAAGTAGTTGTGATACAACCCGCAATAAATATCTGTGAGTTTATGAAATACTTACCTAATCGATTTTTTAAAAAAGCATCAAAAATATTCTAAGCAATCTTAAAGTCTCAAATCTCAAAATAATTTCTCAAAGCGTCTGTAACACATGTTAAAATATATGGTATTTGTTATTTTAACTTATATTTTTTCCATGGGCTCCATCTAGTTTTCAGTAAATCTATGTATTATCGTTAACGGCAAGTCTTGATGTCATACCTAAATTTTTTAGGTATTGTCCATTGGGACACCCGCTGTCAATGCGTTGAAAGTTTACTGTCCTTTTCCAACAACTGTAAAATATATAAGAATGTATTTTTCTTGCTGAATTGATGTGAAGCTAGGCACAAAAATCATTAGGATAGCTAGCAGAGGGTTATCTGACCATTGAAAAATTTAAACTTTATTATTCGTCTCATTTTAACGGGTTTTACGCGTTTATTTTATTATTTTTGATTTTCCGACGTTTCGGCATTTTTGCAAATGCCGTGGTCACGGGTAGACTGAGATGTTTGACGTCTTCATAGAGTAAAGTAAAAAACGATTTTTGAATTCACCGCCATCTATTTCGTAATTTTCTCGCATAGTTGCTCGGGTTCACGCAGTAGACGCTGACAGTGTCTTTATTTTTCTGCTTATTTGTCTGCTGGTTGTTCTTTTTTATTTTGCTAAGTATTGGATCCCACGTTGGTGACAGCTTCCAACCATCTTCTCTATTGAAGTTAGGGTGTTTTTTAATTTCAATAGTTTCTCTTACCAGCCTAGGAATAAAATGTTTCTCTTTTGCTAGGATTTTAGCGGTATCAAATCTTAGATAGTGGTTGGGCTTATCCATGGAATGCTCACAGACTGCAGATTTTGTATAGCGACGGTTTTTTACATCGGCGATATGTTCTTTTATTCGAGTAGACACGTTCCGTTTCGTTTGACCGATATATGAGAATGTACTAAACCCGTTAATATTGTGTTCACTGTTTTATTAAATCGTAGAAACAAAACGTTGAGACAAGGTAAAATTCAATATGTTAAAATCGTCAAATAAACAACCGCGCGAAGCTTAAGCAATCAATTGGTATAACTCAGGTGTTTATTCCAGGCGACGGCAGCGTCGGCGAGTCCACGTCCAGCGAGGGCTCGTCGCTGGACGGCGACGTGCGCGCCAGCCGCTCGCACAGCAGCCTCGCCGCCTCCTTCGTGCTCGTGGACAAGCCGCCACCGCCGACTGCAGGTTTGTACCACGGAGGGAGGAAACTAGGCAAGAGTGTTGACGAGGTGTAGGGATACCAATGCTCGTGGACATGCCAGCGCCGCCGCCTACTGCAGGTTTGTACCACAGGAGGGAGGAACACACGCAACGAGTGGTGACGAAGTGTAGGGACACCAATCTGCGTGGACTCCAATGTGGTAAATTATCCAATCCCAGTGTTTACTATAAACAGCTAGACACAATCGTAAATAGAGGAAAAAGTTTCTAAGTCGGAATGTGTTACAAAGGAGAATGGTCACGGGCCATACAAAATTTACCCAGGCCCGACATTATCGAGACCTATCTTATTGTTTTTGTAGTTTAACAAAAATATGTAATTATTATATTCAAAATCGGTGGCTAACATGAAAATATTTTTTATTTATTTATTTTTTATAATTAAAAAGTTATTACACACACAACACAATTATTGTCTGCCATATCCACGAACACAAACTAGTCGCAAAGCAAGTGATCAAGTTTGGTAAGAAATAGCCAATATTGTTGTAAAATGAACTCAAGAGAAGAAATCGCATACGTCTTAACACAAGGCAAGCAAGCGCAAGACTAACTATTAAAATAAAGCTAAGAATTACAACTTTTAAATAAAGCTACTTTCGTGCAACAAAACATTTTAAAATATGAAATATTACATTGTTCTTATGTTTTTAATTTTGTGATTGAACATATAAGGGACGCAATCCTACTAATATTATAAACGTTTTTACGTGAAAAAGTAACGATGTTTGTTACTCTTTCACGTAAAAACTACTGGATGGATTTTGATGAAACTTTACAGTAATATACATTATACATCAGAATAACATATAGGGTACTTTTTACCGCGGGAAAACTTCTCATTCTCACGGGAAACCGACCTCCACGCGAACGGAGTCGCGGGCGACCACTAGTTTTTTTATATGTTAGCCATCGATTTTGAATGTAACAATAGCACATTGTTGTTACACAAGATATAACCAAAAAACTGAGGTAAGGTTCGTTCGTGTCGGGCCTGGGTCACAGATGACCATTCTTCTTTGATAAAAAATAAAATTCAAAGAAACTTATTCAACTAGGGAATACGAAAACTATACTAATTATTTATTAAATCTGCAGTTTTATGTGTATCTTATGTACTGTACAGAGGAGAGCGGTATGAAGTGGGTCCGTAAGCTGGTGTTCCGCGGCAAGCTGACCATGCACACGGCGTACTGCCGCCGCGACAACGCGCTGCCCGCCGCCGTCACCGCCGTGGCGTGCGGCCGCAGCGGCCGCGGGCTGGCCGTGGGGGACGCCCGCGGGCGGGTGAGTCGGTGACACGGGGTTAACAGTGCAGAGTATAGGAAAAAAATATTGAAAGAAATATTTCCTTTTTTTCTTTTGTTATTGTTTTTAAAAAAAAAACAAATATATCTATTACTTTTAAACTTGCGTAGGTAGCAATATTTTTCTAATCAACCTCTATATAGCCTGCGGACATTAGCCAACATGAAAAGTTACAGTTTTCAAAGCCCACTTTTTATCATTAAAGTAATATCCAACATCCGACACTAGTTCTGAAAAATTTGCGAATTAGTAAATTTTTTGACTCACTAATTTATCATACAAGTGACGTTCAACACTGTTTTAATCAAATATTCCCTTAGTCAGCTATTGAAATCCTCCGATTAAGCATAAAACTCGCTAGAGTGCGACGTAATCCACACAAGGTGCAGACTTAGCTTGATGTAGTTGTAGAATTGAACATTAAATATAGCAATACAATATTGTGTCAGATATTCCGCTGGTCGGCGCCGGACACGGCCTCGTCCGGCGGCCCGGCGGACCACTGGGTGCGCGACGACACCGCGCCCTACTGCACGCAGTGCCAGGTCAGTGCCATCTATTAACTAATCGTAAAACACAATGTTGGGAAAAGATACCCTGTCGATGACACTTTGACAACCGTGGAATTATAATGAAAAGATAATCGTGATCTAATACTGTTTTATGGTTTCAGAGATAGTTAATAACTTAATTTTAAATGTGTAATAAAATAAAATTCAAATAGAATGCCTACCGGATTAAAGCAAGAGTAACTGGTAAAAATACAAGTTTTTAGTTTGTTGATCCTTTAGTATTTTAACTTGGAGCGCCATTCAGCAAATTTTCGAGTAGAAAGCCAGGATATTCTTCGCTCTCAAGTCGTCGTCTCTTCAATATCTTCCCGTAGCCGCTATTTGCTATTTCTCATATGTGTCCAACGTTCTCAAGTTTTTGACTCCATGATAGGGACTATTTCTAGTCGTGTATTTAATCGTTTAAGTGATTTGGCATTTAAGTTTTTTTCCACCCAAGTATTACGTATTCAAAGGCTATCAACTTATCTTTTGCTTACTTCTTGGGTTAACGTCCAACTCATGGAGAGTTAGACGTTAGACCATACAGTAGAACATAATGATTTTACCAAACGGTCTGAATTTTGAAGTTGAGATCCCTGAGATTACTTTTATAGTGTTGAGTTGAGGTACGAGAAAACAATTTATATGTTCACTGAATGATAGTATAATTTCGTATGTACACGAAAGTACATGTTATGATAGTATAATTTCCAAAAAGAGTGCTGGGAGTTATTTTCCGCCGCCTTTTTTCTCTCAGTCTACGGTTAGGTAAAGTCGAAGTTTGTATCTTTGACGTTCATCATCATTACATAGTATAAATCCAAGTCGCTAATTCTGTCTGTTTGTATGTTTGGCTGCTATCTCCTCCTAAACTACGTAACGGATTGTAATGCAGTTTTCGCAATTTTTTAGGGAATTTTTTTCATTTAAATTTGTGAATAAAGAAAAATCAGAAAAAGTATTTTTAAATTAGCTAAAATTCAATGTTTTGCGAGCAAGTCGGCCAAAATTACACCATTGCGAAGCGTGGGTGGGTCGCTAGTTAGGTATATGTTACATATCTATGATGAATAAAAGAATTGTGATTTTGATTTCCTGTTTGCCCGTTAAGTAGAGGTAGCGTGGAAACGTGTGCATATTATGACGATTGCAACTTGAACAACTAATAATAAATAATAATAATAATAAATCTCCAGACTGACACACCAACTGTGTGGCCCTAAACTAAGCAAAGCTTGTACTATAGGTACCACACAATGGACTAGGAGAGAACCTAGTTGAATAGTTATATTTCAAAAACGGTGACTCGTATGAAAAAAATGAGATACATTTTTTTTTGTAGATTATTTTATGATCTACAATTCTTGTGGAGTTATGTTTATGATAAAACTTACTGTTTCGCAGAAAATCGCGAAAAACTCATTTTTTTGACCTTTGACCTTGAATAAAAAAAAATTCATACAGGGGAAAGGTGGGGAACTTTCAAATTTTATTTTTTATAATATTTTTAACAATCTTACCGATTTTCAGCTTGTTGGGAATTTATGTATCTTCGAATGTTTAAATTGACCGGACCTCTTGGGTGCCGTCAACGTATACGCAGTCATGTACAAAAAATTGCATTTACAAACAAAAATCAGTAAAAGCGTTTTATAAAAAAAGCCTTATTATAAAAAAAAATAAAGTATTTCAAAATAGTTTGATTTCATACAAGTATAAACGATTTCCCTTCAAATCGCTCTCTTGACAAATTACTAAAATGTCAGTTGACTCTCTACACTTAGGATCTATCAATATGTACTAAGATGTACGTAGATCTACGAAAAATTATATAGAGTAATGAAGTACGAGATGGACGGAGATCAACGGAGATCTCTTTTTAACTGAGCACATTGAGGAGATATAAAAATTCAGAGATCAAAAAAAATTTTTTTGAGTTGTCTATATGGCGGATGTTAAAAAGGGGCGGCTGATGGCATGGGGCCTAGGGCGGCCGAGACTGCAAGTAAGCCCCTGTTTGCCCCTCTCGTGGGCCAGTCTACCTCACGACCGGCCCCTGTGGGATCGGATTATTCGACTGTCTAGCCTGTTATATACGTATTCTTATTACGTCTTCAGAATTCCATTGCCCATTAACATAACAGCCTAGATATTTATATATGTTTTGACACTTTCTATGTGCTATGTTAGTTTGTGTATAAAATATAGCAGTGTTGCGTTTGTCGGTAGGTGCGGTTCACGGCGCTGGAGCGTCGCCACCACTGCCGCGAGTGCGGGCACGTGTTCTGCGGCCGCTGCAGCCGCTACTCCGCGCCCGTGCGGAGGCTGCGGGCGCTGCGGCCCGTGCGCGTCTGTAGCGCCTGCCACGACAACATACACCACCAGGTAACTGCGGCCCGTGCGCGTCTGTAGCGCCTGCCACGACAACATACACCACCAGGTAACTGCGGCCCGTGCGCGTCTGTAGCGCCTGCCACGACAACATACACCACCAGGTAACTGCGGCCCGTGCGCGTCTGTAGCGCCTGCCACGACAACATACACCACCAGGTAACTGCGGCCCGTGCGCGTCTGTAGCGCCTGCCACGACAACATACACCACCAGGTAACTGCGGCCCGTGCGCGTCTGTAGCGCCTGCCACGACAACATACACCACCAGGTAACTGCGGCCCGTGCGCGTCTGTAGCGCCTGCCACGACAACATACACCACCAGGTAACTGCGGCCCGTGCGCGTCTGTAGCGCCTGCCACGACAACATACACCACCAGGTAACTGCGGCCCGTGCGCGTCTGTAGCGCCTGCCACGACAACATACACCACCAGGTAACTGCGGCCCGTGCGCGTCTGTAGCGCCTGCCACGACAACATACACCACCAGGTAACTGCGGCCCGTGCGCGTCTGTAGCGCCTGCCACGACAACATACACCACCAGGTAACAGCGGCCCGTGCGCGTCTGTAGCGCCTGCCACGACAACATACACCACCAGGTAACTGCGGCCCGTGCGCGTCTGTAGCGCCTGCCACGACAACATACACCACCAGGTAACTGCGGCCCGTGCGCGTCTGTAGCGCCTGCCACGACAACATACACCACCAGGTAACTGCGGCCCGTGCGCGTCTGTAGCGCCTGCCACGACAACATACACCACCAGGTAACTGCGGCCCGTGCGCGTCTGTAGCGCCTGCCACGACAACATACACCACCAGGTAACTGCGGCCCGTGCGCGTCTGTAGCGCCTGCCACGACAACATACACCACCAGGTAACTGCGGCCCGTGCGCGTCTGTAGCGCCTGCCACGACAACATACACCACCAGGTAACTGCGGCCCGTGCGCGTCTGTAGCGCCTGCCACGACAACATACACCACCAGGTAACTGCGGCCCGTGCGCGTCTGTAGCGCCTGCCACGACAACATACACCACCAGGTAACTGCGGCCCGTGCGCGTCTGTAGCGCCTGCCACGACAACATACACCACCAGGTAACTGCGGCCCGTGCGCGTCTGTAGCGCCTGCCACGACAACATACACCACCAGGTAACTGCGGCCCGTGCGCGTCTGTAGCGCCTGCCACGACAACATACACCACCAGGTAACTGCGGCCCGTGCGCGTCTGTAGCGCCTGCCACGACAACATACACCACCAGGTAACTGCGGCCCGTGCGCGTCTGTAGCGCCTGCCACGACAACATACACCACCAGGTAACTGCGGCCCGTGCGCGTCTGTAGCGCCTGCCACGACAACATACACCACCAGGTAACTGCGGCCCGTGCGCGTCTGTAGCGCCTGCCACGACAACATACACCACCAGGTAACTGCGGCCCGTGCGCGTGTGTAGCGCCTGCCACGACAACATACACCACCAGGTAACTCCCTCACCGTCTGAGAAGCATACAGGCGCTCAACGAAGCCGCGAGACAGGCTAGGGACGCGACAAAGGCGGTGGAGAAGAGAAGTGTTGCACATCCTTTTCTATTTGCTTTTGTGATTGAACTTTTCTGAGGAATAAGGCTTTTTGGTTTTATTTGTTGTGTTTCAATATTTTTTGCAACACTAAATACTTTCCTCTGAACACTTTGTCCGACTGCGAAGTCCGACTGATCGGACGACGTGTATCTTTTTTTCCTATTGGTCCGATTTATCCTATCTGTAAACTTGTTTCGACTGCTGAATTCGATTAGTCGGACGACATGCATTTTTTTCTCTCTTAGTCCCATTAATCGGACAAACTGGAATATAGTACGATCATATTTAAAACTTTTTAAGGATTAAAGTTGAACGAACGAGAAATAATAAGTATGAGAAAGACCTAAGTTTTTTTTTTTAATTTACATACCTTTCCACGCCAAACGTTCTTTTAGCCGCTTTCTCCGTTAAATAAACTTGTTTATCAATTTGATTTTTACATATTTCAAGAGCACAATAATATTTTTTTGTTTTTGAATTACAGTATCCTATAAACAAATTATCAATAGATAAAAAAATTAAGAAACTAATAATTCACTACAAGTGTATTTTTCTATTAAGTTCAATCTTTTAGTTTAAAACATAACTTACCCTTAAAGTTATAGAGCCATGACAGATTCCGGATAGATAGGATAAATCGGACTAATAGGAAAAAAAGTCGGACCAAGTGTTCAGAGGGAAATACTTCCGTACTACTCTTACTTATTAGACGCTAACTTTATTTTCAGTGAAATGGAACAATCCAAAGTCGGGGAATGACAACGTTCGGCCCATGTAAGCATTAACGTTTTGTGTAGAATGTAAATTGGACGTAGTAGAGGCTTAAAATTACAGAAAATGTAATTATTTAATATTGTATCTAGTTATACTTAAATGAAAAATAATGTAGAAAGTTTGGCCCCATTTCTCCCTGAGAACTACCTCGAGATCAAAAGTTTGTCAATTCCAAACTCTTTAAATATAATAATGTAACTGATATACCATTTCTCATGTTTATTAGAAGTTTGGATATAATAAGTAAGTATTAAATTACTGTTATATGATTCTTAAAATTTCTTTTGTATGTATCTATTTGTTAAAATATATTTTATCATTGTTTGCAAAGAATCAAGCTAAAGTACCTAATTATCATAAAGTATCTTGCTTTTACATTATTTTTTTATTGAATGAAGTGAATATTAAATTAGCAGTATTATATATTGTATGAAAACTATAAATTAGATCTCAAGAATATATTTCATTTTTATTTTTATAAAGATTATTTTGTAGCTACTTTATTGTAAATTAAGAATGGGTTCGATTCTTATACGTAACTTATGTTTAAGCGATACATTTACATATATTTCTACGTCTCGGCACTAAATTAATCGTTTGAATAATAATTGGGAAGATATTATATGATCGGTGTCACGATACAAACAAGATAAGGTTAATAACTATAGTCTGGCCACCGAGAGATTGCGCTTGTGACACATGCCATTAGTGTTGAGGTAAAAAACAACATTGATAAATCATTTTTCAATCAACAGAAAAAAAACTTGCTTATCATTGATATATTACTCTCTAGATGGAGTGTTGCATCCAAAACGTCACTCCAAAAGCGGCGCAAATTTTTATGAATGTGTGCGTGACGCGCGTATAACACTATTCAAAATTGTGCATGTGTACGTCAAAGGGATACCAAATTATAAAATTAAAATTCAGAAGTTACCTATGCAAATTTTATTTATCAAGAATAAAAAAATATTAAATTAAACATTTTTTTTCTAGTAATTAATACACTAACATACAGAGACAAGCGTCAAAAATGCGATAGTTTAATAAAACTGTTTAAGTGCAGTACTTACGTGGCCTTAACACTTTGCCACGTCCTACTAATATTATTTCATACTAATATTACAAATGTGGAAATTTATGTTTGGATATTTATTTATTAGTTTCGTTAAAAATACTGTTAAACTACGCATAATGAAGAAGATGTCAAAATTCCGCTTTAAAAAAAATATATAATTATAATTATTTTACGTGCTTAAAAAAACCGCAAAATTTAATTTTTTTCCTACAAAAGAAGTTGGCAACACCAGAACATTTCAAAACATTTTTTCTATTCGAAAACTAATGTAATGTTTTCTAGTATTTTACTACAAAATCATTATTAAATGCTTAAACTAACCGAAATAACGATAAGCCAGGGATATTGGTAATGTTTCTTGAACTATTACGGCAACCTTTGAACGCGCATTTAGGCATTGTTGTCTTTTTTCCTAGAGAACCTCTCTGCTTGACGGACCAAATGACACTAACGTAGGATGTACGTATAAATTGGATTTGGTAGCTTATTTTTTGCGCCGCTTTTGAGTGTCGGACTTGGTATCTAGAGAGTAATATATCAATGTTGCTTATCTTATTTATATTTTATTTATAATATAAAAATAGTTTTATGTTGTTACGAGTTAAAATCTAGGTAAAATAATAAAAAACAAAATCGAAACAGTAATGTTTTATTGTAGGAACGTAAATAATTAGATTAAAGACTAGTGGCCGCTCGCGACTCCGTTCGCATAGAAGTCGGTTTCCCGTGGGAATGCGAAGTTTTCCCGCGGTAAAAAGGTCCCTTTATTCTTTCATACATATATTTTTGGTTCCTAGAACCGCTTTCGCAGCGCACGCAACGGAAGCCCTCAAGGATGAATAATTTTCCCCGTTTTTTTTCCCATTTTCCATTATTTCTTCGCTCCTAATAGTTGCAGCGTGATGTTATAAAGCCTGCCTCGATAAATGGTCTATCCAACACAAAAAGAATTTTTAAATTCGAACCAGTAGTTCCTGAGATTAGTGCGTTCAAACAAACAAACAAACAAACTCTTCAGCTTTATAATATTAGTATAGATACTTGTATAACGTTAATTTTGAAGCTAAGCCCAAGGTCGAAAAGAACTAGCAAGAAAATCCAACTGCTGCCTTTTTACAAACGAAACTCAAAAGCATTGTATTGGCAATGATATGGTATAAGTCTCAGCACCCGATGACCGTACTGCAGAGCCAATTCATCTATTTCATATCGAACATTTGCCGATTTATTTTCTTTCACTAACCGCAATAGTTATGCTTCAAGCATATCCATATTTACGTCGATATCATGTTTTTATAACCAAGCTACTTATTCTGCTTTTTTATTAGAAATTGATTGATAACTTTAAAATTGACTGATATTTTTAGCACATCCCTACGAAAATATGATGTTGTTTACATTTTTAAAAATACATATTTTATCAGTAATTATTACCCTTACAGTAAGCCATCAGTTATAAAATTTAAAATCAGTGTGTTTTAATATCATTTTATTGCTTATTATTTGTTTGTAGGGTCAAAATAGACGACTTTTTTTTTGTTTGTTTTCGTAGACGGCCTTTCAAAGTTACCTCGTTATGTCAAACACAATGTGTCAGGAACGCATTCTCTCGGTGGCCGGACAATATTTACATAACATTGACGTAAGAAATGACCGATGCTACACTTGGTAGGTCACGGTTTAAATTATTGTGTCGTTTTAACAATGTTCGCTTGTAACCAGGATCCATTCTTTTTTGTATATAATAATATTAATTGTGGCTGTAAGATCGTTAACGTGATATTATTTTATTACATTATAATAAGATTTATTCATTCCAAAAGAGGAAACCTATACGTATTTATTTGTTTGTGAGCTAGTCATTTATAATTATTTTGTTATATTTTTGTTTGTGTGTAGGTGTAACTAAAATCTATTTAAATAAATATAATATTACGATTCTCTACCATAGTATAAAGCGTGCGCGGGGTACTAATTAGTATGAGTCGCATTTTGTAGATAACTTGGCTAGTCCCCAATTATAATATTTTGCTAAATAAGGAGTTGTAATAATAAATGTAGACTAAAGTGTGTAGAGAAATTAAATGTGTATTTTAACGAGCTATCCAGAATATGTAATCATTGATACTACTGATCAGAATCAATAACTTAATTGGTTTTACCTGTATTTTGGTACCTATCATACTTCTACTTGTAACCAATGAATTAAACTCTGTTATAGCGTTTGCTTTGTGCATTAGTACAATATTAAAAATATATATTTATCAGCGCAACACATATATCTGTCTGTAACCCTCCGAAAACCGGAATATAAGAGTATTAAATGGTAAAATATATGTTCAATGTTCACAACTATAGTGTAAAGATATGCGTTCAGACAATATAATGTTGTTCAGGTAGTATGTAGGCACTGAAAAATTTATTCCGTTGACTAATGTAACCATATAGAACTAATAAATTGGTGCAGCAACTACTGTTTTCATTTAATAATCGTGCTATCTCAGGGCTTTTAAACCGCCCTAGAAAAATCCTCTCAATTATCATTATTACATACCTAGTATAAATCCAAGTCGCAAATTGTGTCTGTTTGTACGCTAACTCCTCCTAAACCACTTAACGGAATATAATGCGGTTTTTGCCGTATCTTAGGTATTTTTTCACATAACTTGTAAATAAAGAACATAAAGAAAAAGTTTTCTTAAGTTAGCCAAAATTCAATGTTTCGTGAACAAGTCGGCACAAATTACACTATTGCGAAGCGTGGGCGGGTTACTTGTTAGATATTTTCTCAAAGTTTTGGTTGATGTAAAGATGGCTGTAGGACAATATACAAGTAACAATAAAATCTTCCGAGTGATAACTGGGAATTAGCTTCTCGGTTGTCACCGGATTTGTAAAACCTCAGCGATGCAATTAACTCTTTGAGTTTTATGATATCCGAATATGGGAGTGAAGTATCTAGTCTTAATATTATTTGTAGAAAAATCTCTGAAAAGGAAAGAAGACAATCACAATCACAATCCCTGTAATAACCCCTCTATATACATATATGACGACCTAGGTTTTTCAAATTTTTAATACTCCTTTTTTTTTCTTGTTAAACTTGTTAAAAAAATCTAAGTTTTGTTTGACTGCTACTAGTTTTAAACAGATGAAAATTTAACATGTTCAATTAAATTCTTACAAAACTTTGTTAATACGTATTAAAAAAAGTAACACGGTAGAGCTACGAGACATACTTTTAGTCTATGCCTGGTAGACCTACCGCGCGGTAAGGACACGAGCCATGGTTTTTAACGGGTAGTAGGACTAACAGGAATGGTAGGACAACCGCGGTAGGGACACAAGTCATGCATCAAAAATACTACCCATTTGTCCTCGCTATTCATCTTTCAAAGGGAACAGTCGGCACGAATTGTCACCCCGGTGACTACCGAGAAGTTAATTCCCAGCTGTCACCCCGGGGGACAGGGCTAGAGGGGACTACTGGGCATAATCGAAATCTCCCTGTAAGTATATGTCCTCGCTATACCTACATGTTTCTATTCGGTTCTTGTCTCTTTACTTTACCCATACTAGGTGATGGGATTTAATAAATTTTTAATTATATGAGCCCATATGATCGCTGGGCTAAGGCTTCCCTAACTTTCGGTCTGAAGCTTTATTTTTCCAGTTGGCCTAGTGGGGTCCCTTTTAAAGATTGAGTTTAAATTACCTATGAAAAAGAATCTTATTAAATTTCACGACTTATGGGAAGTAACTCACCTATGGGCTTAGCATAAGCGGCGTGATATCGAGTATTTGACATTTGTTTGTGAGAATATCTCGATTTTTTTAATTCGGTAGCAGGACTGCACACTATCTCATCGCAACTCACGGTGATCAGTGACTCACATACGTCATTTGGCTCTCACGTCGTAATCGGTAGCATGCACGCCCAAAAACACACGTTTCTTTTTTTTTAATACGAGATAATTCTCTTCCTCAAATTTTGACGACGAGAAGCTGTGAGATTGCTTTACTGAGATTGATTGTGTCGAATTGTGCTTGCATGCATCATCTATATATAGGTACTTGAGTTTAATTAGCTGATAAGTGTTAGAACTTTTAATTTTTTAAAGAATTTTTGATGTTTAAAAATTTAAAAGGTTTCAACATTGTACACAACTGTCATTGCGTCTGGCATTCGGACCGAGCCCGTCCTCGCGAGAGGGCGTTGTAGATTGAAAAATATATTGTTGTGAAACTATTTTTACTTTGTTAAATTAATAAAGAATATAGAATTCAAGAAATATCATTTATTGCAGCATCCTGAATCTAGTATTATAACATATGGTAAAACCGTTTGTAATTATTTGAAGTATTATGGCAGACCCTAACTATAATCATATGAATAGTAGGTATATACTAGTGACCCGACCACGCTTCCCATTGGTGTAATTTTGGGCGACTTGTTCCCGAAACATTGAATTTTTAGTTAACCCTTTGAAACCTTTTCTGAATGTTCTTTATTCAAAAATTTTAATGAAAAAAATACCTAAATGAAGGTGAAAACCGCATTAAAATCCCTCAACTGGTTTAGGAGGAGTTAGCGGCCAAACATACAAACAGACAGAATTAGCGACTTGGATTTATACTATGTAATGATGATGATGAGCAGCGGGAAAGAAGGAAAATTGAGCGTAGGATGCTGGGGGAAGTGATCCCTTTGACATGGGGGATCACGAATGATGTTGAAGTAGTTTTGATATCATAATATTTATTCACGGAACTACGATTACCTATCCCGCATTATTTGTTTTGTTTACTAAGTCCACCCACAGACTACAGACTAGTAAGAACATACATACTAACATTAGACAAAAATACAGTGGTGGCTATTTGTAAAAAAATAGAAATTGAATGAATGATGATGTTAAATTTACATAAATAGCAACACTCTCTTCATCACCACGGAATCTAAACTCGACGTGAGTTTTCTTCTCTCTCACAAAGGTCATGCTACCGGTTTCGACATAAAAATAGAGATCGATTCGTTCTCCACTCCCACCCACGGAGTATCTCGATACCGGTCATGCTAGGCCTACTATTGTCCGGCCACCGAGAGATTGCGTTCCTGACACATTGTGTTTGAAATAACGAGGGAACTTTGAAAGGCCGTCTACGTAAACAAACAAAAAAAAGTCGTCTATTTTGACCCCACAAACAAATAATAAGCAATAAAATGATATTAAGACACACTGATTTTAAATTTTATAACTGAGGGCTTACTGTAAGGGTAATAATTACTGATAAAATATGAATTTTTAAAAATATAAACAACAAACACTACTTATGATATTTTCGTAGGGATGTGCTAAAAATATCAGTCAATTTTAAAGTTATCAATCAATTGCTAATAAAAAAGCAGAATTAGTAGCTTGTTTATAAAAACACTAGTGTGCGCGCGCGACTCCGTTCGCGTAGAAGTCGGTTTCCCGTGGGAATGCGAAGTTTTCCCGCGGTAAAAAGTTCCCTTAATTCTTTCATACATATATTTTTAGTATCTAGAACCGTTTTCGCAGTGCACGCAACGGAAGCCCTCAAGGATGAATAATTTTCCCCGTTTTTTTATATTTTCCATTATTTCTTCGCTCTTAATAGTTGCAGCGTGATGTTATATAGCCTAAAGCCTGCCTCGATAAATGGTCTATTCAACACAAAAATATTTTTTAAATTCGAACCAGTAGTTCCTGAGATTAGCGCGTTCAAACAAACAAACAAACTCTTCAGCTTTATAATATTAGTATAGATGATATCGACGTAAATATGGACATGCTTGAAGCATAACTATTGCGGTTAGTGAAAGAAAATAAATCGGCAAATGTTCGATATGAAATAGATGAATTGGCTCTGCAGTACGGTAATCGGGTGCTGAGACTTATACCATATCATACTATCATATCATATTATAATATCAGACTTATGCCAATACAATGCTATTGAGTTTCCTTTGTAAAAAGGCAGCAGTTGGATTTTCTTGCTGATAGTTCTTTGATAGTTCTTTTCCATCTTGGGCTTAGCTTAAAAATTAACGTTATACAAATATCTTTAATCTAATTATTTACGTTCCTACAATAAAACAATACTGTTTCGATTTTGTTTTTTATTATTTCACCTAGATTTTAACTCGTAACAACATAAAACTATTTTTATATTATAAATAAAATATAAATAAGATGAGCAAGTTTTTTTTCTATTGATTGAAAAATAAGTTATCAATGTTGTTTTTACCCCAACACTAATGGCATGTGTCACAAACGCATTCTCTCGGTGGCCAGACTATAAGTGTTTAGGTTCGAAGCGAGCGAAATAAAGGTTTCTTTCAATTTTATGGATTGCTAGAAATAAAAAAAGATATTTCAACTAAACATATTTATATTTGAACTCTCGTTATCTAAAATATCTACATACGATTTAATATTTACATATTTTAGACAAATAAAAACCACTGTAGAATTTACAATAATAACGCCCAACAAATAATTCCGAAACAACATTCATTTAAGTACAATATGTCCAAGAAAATATTTATAATTTTGCTATTAACAACCATTGAAAATGTCATAAATAAATACATGCACGATATCATTTGAGTTATTTCACTAAGTTAGTAACTATCTCCTATATGTACTTCATTATACGCAAGAGCGATTTTTTATAAATACACAAAATGCGGTGCATAAATTGGCTTATTATAAAGCCTAGTGTGCATTACGTGTCCTCAGCTTTATATCACTATCTAACAAGCTAGACGTTGCCGACTATTATCACATTTATTTTAGTTTCTGGTTTTACATCTTTATTTATAGACATTCAAAAATGTTTTATATTTTTAAAGTTAAGTACAGTTTTTAAGCAGTCACAGTGTATGGTTTTAATTAAGATCTTGTGACAAGTATAAGTAAACATTTTTCATATACATTAATCTGCTACTTATACGGTTTGATAGAAAATAAATATTTACTAATTTGATATTTGGAATGTGCTAACTATAAGGTTTTAATTTATATTTTTTCCTGTGAAAGATGTTTACTTAAGAATTTTTAAAAGCGTACTTATTAAGTAGCGTTGAAAATAAGTGGTATTTGACGGTCTTAGTTTTTCTTGAGCCTACAGGCCCCATGACCCACAAAAGTTTTGCTATAAAATATTTATTAACTTAATTATTTTTGAATTTGTATTATGATTTATTTAAAACTTCAAAATAATAGTACCAATATTAAATTTACGAGCCCATCGCAGAAATTACAAAGCAATTATTACGTATAAAAGAATTAGCTAATCTGAATGTACCTTCCTATCCTAAAACAAACCCATTATCACCTCACCCATTTGCCAAATAAAAAAATATAAAAACAGGTCATAAAACAAATATATAATATCCTACAAAAGATACAATTATTTACATAAATTATCCAAAACCTATACCTACGCGCATAAGAAAAGTTACGATTGTTCGACGTCAAAACACTGCAATATTACAAATAAATAAAATGGCTGGAATCAATTCTGTACAAATATTGATTGCATGTTTTTCGGATGTATATTATATATTTAAAGTGATTTACACAACAGTTATGTTTATAACTAGTAAGTATCAATGCTGTAATAATACTGCCTATGGACCATTATAACGTACAAATATAATATACTAACCTACGAATATTTATTTTACAAAAAGTGCACGCAAAAGCGTAGTGCGATAAGTCACATTTAAGTACAGTGTATTTGACATTGATATATGATAGTAAGTAACCGACCTAAATTATTTCAATAAGTCAACAAAATGTTTCAACTTGCGTTATGTTTCAATTCTGGCATCGCAACAAATAATAAAACAAAATTTATCCAATCAGCTTTTCCCAAAGACTAATTTACCTCCAGCTCTTTTTGCGTATATTATTCTAAGTCAACAACCTTTCAATACCGCTGCGATCAAATTAACATTATTTCCTGCAATATATTGATATCC
The DNA here is from genome assembly GCA_916618145.1 of Emmelina monodactyla. Classification (NCBI taxonomy): domain Eukaryota; kingdom Metazoa; phylum Arthropoda; class Insecta; order Lepidoptera; family Pterophoridae; genus Emmelina; species Emmelina monodactyla. The sequence continues at coordinate 6,013,929 of OU745300.1, forward strand.
AAGTCTATCGTCCCAAACTAATATGAACAAGCGAAGAAACAACTGTCCCAAAACAACACTAAGACGTTCGAAAATATTGACACAAAACACCAAGAAAAATCTACATTTACAGAGATATGTCAATTGATCGTAAACACAAAACTCACATCATCTTCCGATATTTTAAAAGCTTGAAGACAGTATTCTCCACGTCATCTCTTGTACGAATATCGATATTGCAATTGGTTTTTTAGTGGCGCTAAAAACTGGGAATCGATTCGGCCTCTTCAGCCGCAGCGTTGGTGGTGGGGCCTCACATGTGCGCGGGGGTGGGCGCGGGCGGCAGGAAGGGGTTGGTGGAGGGGGCCCCCGCGAAGGAGGCGGCGCGCGGGGACACGCGCAGCGAGGGGGCCCGCGGGGGCCCTCGCGCCACGCGGCCCAGCCACGCGTCCGGCGACGGCAGCGCCGTGGGGTTGGCCGCCACCACGGACGCCAGCGCGACCGGCGCCGGCCCGCCCCCGCCCCCGCCCCCGCCCGGCGCCGGCTCCTCGCTCAGCGCCTGCAGCCCCAGCGACAGTTGCTGGCACATCTCTGCCACCGGGTCCGACGACAACGAGCTCTCCTGAAAATAACGCACGTTAATACTGAAGAAGAAACAAAGCAATATCGAATACTTTCTTCACTACAACTTCAATTGTAATCAGCAAATTTGGATGTCACTAGACTCGAAACAACCTGTGGAAGAAGTTACAGAAAGATGCTGGTTCACCAGTTTCCCGTATTTAAATCGAATTACAATAACCATTAAATAGTCGTGAATTAAGTCCATCAATGATAAGAAAGTTTGCGTAGGCAAAACTTAGGGCGAGCTGTATCAAACAGTTGGTTAACATATCATACGTACGTAACTTTTTGACGATTACATCAGATGTTTAACGTACGTCAAATACAAAGCGTTGTTTCGTCACAAAAAAAATTGTTCGTCAATGTTATTCGAGTTGCCATTAAAAAATAAATCATTACTATCATTTAAAGATGTCCTGTCAACACAAGAGAAAAGTTACGTTAACCTGTTAAGTGGGTGGATGGCCGGTCAACGTAATCGTTAATTTTTAACGTCCGTTAAAAGCTGACATTTGGGAAACAACCCGTTTTCTAGCTTGACAGTGGTTAACGCCATTTTTAACGTTGACAGAAACGTTAAGTAGTTGTAATACAACCCGCCCTTAGAAGTTATAAAAATATGGTGGACCTATAAAATACTATTATCACATTCGTTATTGTTAAATGATATGAACTAGTCCAATGCTACGCATACGCAACTTTTCACTACATTAATGTAATATGTTCTTATGTCTAACAATTTGTAAGATTAATTCTCAATAGTTACGTAAGCTTAAAAAAATTTTGGAACAATTTATTTAGTCAGGGTCAATGAACCAAACCATGATGAAGATATAAAAGTAAAATCGGAAACTCAGCGCATGTAAAACTACCGCAGCAATAAAGATTAGTTTTTATCTCAGCTATTTACGTCTTTGCTACTTCTAACACATTTATTTGCACTAGCAGCAGTTATGATGTAATATTTTGAGCGTAGTTTGTGATGGCGGATCCATATTTTAACGTCTCGAGAGCTAAATGGTTACGGCTTGGCAACACAAACAGGAAAACACTTCTAAAATGTTGTTTTTTACATTAATCGGTTGGGTTATTAGTAGGTATTAGGTTTTTTATTACGTCTTAAAAGCGAGAATATTTGAAGAAATACATTCAATCAATTCATTCAATGGTCCAGGATATGGTCGTTCGAACATTTGTCCGCTCGATCTTTTACCGTTTCAAGTTATTGGGCATATCCATCATCACTGATGCCTAGTATCAAATTGGTCAAAGTTTAATACTAAGCCAATGCCAATGACCTAGGTCTATGGCCATGGCGAAAGTAAGTAGGTAAAACGTGCCAATTTTAATTCGCTGAAAACGTTTAAAACATCTCTGCTTTTTAATACTATGTTTACGTAACATTGATATTAGTAACTAGAAAGGCTGTAAGTACTTAAGTTCGTATGATAAATGCAAATCCATAATTTTTGCACGTAATTGTTTTTCAATCAATATTATACGTATCTGAAATGAAAAACATCGTCAACATAGCTACATACCAGCAGCAGCTGCGTGTTGTTGTTGAGCGCGGGGGCGGGGGCGGGCGCGGGCGCGGGGGGCGGCGACTCCATGCCCGCGCGCTGCCGCTCCACCGTGGACGGCAGCTCGCTGATGCGCAGCGACATCTGCCGCTTGAACGGGGAACTGCAACAATCACGTCAAGTTAGTACGTTGTACTAGTAAGTTACAGAGGCCAGCTAGCATGAAGAGGTTAACAGTCCTACTCAGAGCTTACACAGTCTTATCTTTGACTGGTGAATTATATGTTTCAAGAGTACAAATAACTCAAAGTATTAGTAGGTACTATAGTGTAAAAAACTTTATTGATGTTTGCCCTATTGACTTCTGACTACCACTATAATATTGTTTTCCAGATATAACAAACATTTTATAATAATTATTTTTTCATAATTAACAGTATTTACCATCACTTTATAGCATTTTTATGATGTATAATACTAATAAAGTAAAATCGTTAAGAGTAAGTAGCTATTAACCATGTTTTATGTTTATATTTGTTGTAATCAAGTGGTTATAAACTGCATCCGTTGCAAAGTCCGGGCTAGTTTTTCGTTAATCTAAATAACTGTGATTGCATCTTGTGTAGGTGTACTTACTTGTTATTAAGATGTGCGAACCCGCGGAAGGATCCTTGTCTCTCGAGGAGGTGCGGGGCGGCGTGGGGGCGCTCCACCGCGAACGGGTTGTGGGGGGCGCCAGCGAGGGGGGGCGCCGGCGGGGGCGGGGGCGGCGCGCGCGGGGGCGGCCGGCACCGGCGGGGGCGGCTCCGACCCGCGGCGAGGACCACACACTACACCAGCGACAACCATTACGTATTAATATACTTTCATTACAATGCTTTCGTGAGCGACCACTGCTGATAACGCCATATTTTGCTTCGATTGATTTACCGTCTTAAATGGGCTTTAACGATTTATCTGCCCCTATTGTTATATATCTTCGCGGAGTACAATTAGATATCTATTAACTTGACTCGATTGCTACTAAAGCCGATTCCTAATTCTCTGAAGTATAAATATTTTATCACTGACCCTAACAATAAATAATGTATGGTCCGACTTAATCAAATTCCCAAAATGTTTTGTATATTATGACACGGCTCGAGCAAGTTTAATGAGCAGTATTAAGTCAGCAAGTTTACAATCTTATTTCTCCAATTTTACCTACATATTAGATACATTGTTACTTATTGCGGTCGACTAAAAACAAATTAACTATTCATGCTCTAAGACTCCTCTAATAGGTAATACAAAAAAAATATTAATTTCGCAAGACAATGTCTATATAAATAACAAAGAATTACGTGTTTCGGCGTCTAATAATATAACTTACTAATGTTATTAACACAATGCATTCATCAACAGTAATAAGCGCTGATAACAAAACAAGTTTAAATGTTGGTCATATATGTTTAGTATACTATCGTTACCATCAGGAGAAATCTTATTTGCGTAGCTTCCTCTATACGTATCAATAGGCAGATTAAGGAATGGCATTTAAAACAATATAGAAATGTTAAGTTTCTCAAAATTGTGAATTTAATGTAATCAATTACATAACTTATATTAAAATATGTATACTGTACAGCCAGCTTTAAAACTTAGAATATTATCGATGTTACACCTATACAATCACAAATATGCAGTAACATCGAACACTTAACAATTTGCATTTATGATTTTATGTTGTTATGAAATATCCCATGTATGTTTATTTATGACTAGTGGCCTCCCGCGACTCCGTTCGTGTTGGAAGTCGGTTTCCCGTGAGAATGAGAAGTTTTCCCGCGGTAAAAAGTGCCCTATATGTTATTCTGATGAATAATCTGTATTACTGTAAAGTTTCATCTAAATCCGTCCAGTAGTTTTAACGTGAAAGAGTAACAAACATCTATACATCCATACCAACTTTCACGTTTATAATATTAGTAGTATTTATTATAATCGCTTAATCTTTCATTTGCACTAAATTTATACACAGTCGTTACAATAGTGTTGTTCAGAATGGCTGCTTAGTACCCAGTGTTCTTTATCATCACACTAAGTGCAGCGAATCAACTGATTCGTAGTTACATCTACAACATGCTCTAATATTAGTCTCCAAAACACGAGGTTTGATTCGTGAGACCTTTAATGATCGAGAGAAACACACGAGCGTTTAGTAAAAAGCTCCATTCCGGCGTCCAAGGTTAACAGCTTTTGACTCCCACACAACTATAGACATTTCACTACATTCGCTATTCGTGACTACACTATGTAGACGTGTTGCAGGATGAAACGAAAAATACAGAAACGAGACAAAATGAACGTCGGCCTTGAACATTGCAACAACTCATATAAAAAACAAAAGCCGTTATTAGAATTCGAGAAAAATGAGGTTATAAAATGATAACGAACTGAAAAACTGACAAACAAAGAGTGATGAGGCATTCGTGCCGGCGTGGCGACTATACCTGGCTCCGTGTTACTTGCGGGGAAGGGAGTCAACGTGAGATCATTGTATTCCCACTCGTAACAGGCGCTCTCTTCCTCTACACCAGTAAAATCAACAATTACATAAAAACTATTTCATCTTATTTATTTTTTCTAAATGTCGTGTCGGAGCTATATTTTTAAATATAAATTAAGGTACCCAAGAGAGCAATGACATACAGATTGTTATTTCGTGCTTAATTACCTATAATTAAAATATCTTTATTTGGTTATTGACTGAAATATTCACCGACTTATATTAATTACCATGGAATACAATGATTTTCGCTATTATAAATTGTTGTTTTACTCGATTACTAGGTAATAATGATAACCACATGTGTTTATTATTTTAATTAACACATGAACATATAATTTATAATTGATTAAGAATAATAAACGCGGCATGGTTTTTCTTGTAAATACACCGGACATTTAATTCAAAGGAAATGAATGAACTTTAATCAGTTATACCTACTGCTCACAATAACCACGAAATTGTTTTTCCTTTTTGAATCACACAAAATACCTGGTAAACTTATAACACGAGAATTACCTCACTGCATTTCTAGCTGAATGTTTGTTCCATTATATGAAGCTGCTGGAAGCCCTAGTCTAGGTTGAGCTGAGTACCGTCTCTGACCTGAGTAACGTCGTCTGAGTAAGTCTCTTACCGGTGTTTCGGAAGCTGCCCTGCCTCGTGAAGGCGTGGCTGGCGGCGTCGATGCTCATGGACACGGCGCACTCCTTGTCGCGGCGCTGCTTGCGCTCCAGGCAGGCGGCGAACGCGCAGCCCACGCCGTGCGAGAGTCGCTCGCCCGAGTCGCGCGCCGCCAGGAACCCGTGGCACATCCAGCGGCGCGTCGTGCCGTCGCGGCAGATGTAGCTGGCATACGTTAAATAGGTCATTTCATAGTTTGAGGAGAACATACGGCTAAATCAAATTCTTAAACAGAAGGCACAGAACAGGTTACAACGATTGGTTAATTTTATTACGTATGTACAAATAATATTTGACGACCTCTGTGGTCCAGCGGTATATGTACCGGACTGCTAAGCGGATGGTTCCGGGTTCGATCCCCGGGTCGGGCCAATGTCGTTAAAATGGTTTTTCGATATTGGCTCGTGTCTGGGTGTAACTAGGTTCTCCCCTAGTCCACTATGTGGTACCTATAACACAAGTGCGTACTGCAACTTACTTTAGGGCCACATAACTGGTGTGTTAGTCTGGAGATTTTATTTATTATTTATTTTAATATAAGCATACAATAAGTTATTTACGGCGGAATTACTTAAAAAATATATATGCTTCTTCTTTTAAAAAATAATAGGCTTCACTTGCAATATCTACTATTATAGAATGTGTCAATGTTGATGTTAATGCATAGCACATGGGAAATATTACTTTATGTTATGATATAGTAAATATAGTTTAATAATGCTAAATGCCCTCCAGTGAAATAAAACAATTGTCTTTGCTTAAATTTAGCACCAAGCACGGCATTGTCCTTAGGGACTCAAATGAGGCAATTAGACTATATTTTTGCTGCATTACTTCACTTATGGAAAACGCTCAAGATTTCACCATGAACCAGAATTAGTAGCTAAAACTTGGCAAAATATGAAGCTTTTAGTCTACACTACTTCCACAACCTAACAAGTCGAGGTGCCAGACGAGTGACCTTAAAAAATGCATTATTTGTTGGTTTCTTTATATCTACAATTTATATCTACTGATGACCATGTACCCGATTCAACTCTAAACAAAACCAGACGTAAATTATAAGCAAGGTCACGTTCGTTATACTGAACCCAGGGCACATCGCGCATATTTAGCCTCTAACATTTAATTATCTATACTTAAAATAAATCTGTAGAAAGGTCAATTCTGTACATGAAACATATTTCCAAAATAACTATCAGGGGAAGATAAGGGATCAATACTGATGCCAAAAATTCAATCAGTAAAATTTTTGTGTGTCTGTGTAACCGTTATAGAAACAAAAACTTGGTACAATAATTTTTCATACTCCTGAGCTGGTTATAGCATACTTTTCATCACGCTACAATCAATAGGAGCAGAGCAGTAAAGGGAAATGTTAGGAAAACGGGAGAAGTTACTCCATTTTTTAAGCTTCCGTCGCGTTGCACACCATAATGGTAAAAGTTTCACAGAAATCATGTATGACGAAAATGTTCTCCTTAAAATAATATAAAAATATCCCACGACAGCATATTTTTATCTTTTATGGTTGACTCACAATAACACGTGTAACTCCCGATAGCTTAGCAGTTCGAAGATTTCTGATTATACTTGTACTTGTTTACTCTTACGTTATAACACTCTCAGTCATCCCTGATTAAAAAAGTTAACATTATTTACTTTTCCATAAAACTTAAAAAGTTATTATAGGGTACCTACTATTTACCGCGGGAAAACTTCTCATTCTCACGGGAAATCGACTTCCACGCGAACGGAGTCGCGGGCGGGCGCAAGTAATTAATATTTTTTAAGATGTCTCTGCACTATACTGTACAAATATTGAAGTATGTTCAAACAAATCAAGTTTCATTTACATGTTGAAAACTTGTCTTAATGAAGCAACAAAAGCAAATATGAATAATAAATAGCCAAGAAACTAATAATAGACTTATTAAGTACCTAACTTAAATACATTTAGTGTCCAAAAAAAACAAAATGAAAACTTATGCACACGTGTAACATTTCGTATAACTTCAATAATTTTAATTAAAAAATATATTTTCACGGTCATCCTCTCTAATTTAATTAGAATCAACCATGTGTTTGATTTGTATTTTGAAGCAAAATTTTACATCAGGATGTTTAATTCGATTACACTCGTTTGTTTAATTCCACAAGGAAATAAATTCAAATGGGGTGATTATGAGGCAAACCATTGACTGTCCTAGCCACAAAGTGACAAATAAACGTCGTTAGTCATAACTTAAACAACTACTTATTATTAACTATTTACTTACGTATTAATTACGGGTTTTTTTGTATACTTGGCGCTTACCTATATTTCGTTACAATTTTACCTATTTAGCTTTAGTTGTAAGTTTATCGACGTCGACTAGATTCCAATGTAAATATAAAACATAGTTTACTTTTTAATCATTACATAGTATAAATCCTATTCGCTAATTCTGTCTGTTTGTATGTTTGGCCGCTTACTCCTTCTAAACTACGTAACGGATTTTAATACGGTTTTCGCCATCTTTTAGGTAATTGATTCATTTAAATTTGTAAATAAATAATATTCAGAAATAGTTACTTTAAGTTATCAAAAACCCAAAGCATCGTGAAAACTTCCACCATTGCGAAGCGTGAGTGGGTCGCTAGTGTAAATATAAAACATAGTTTACTCTTTAAATTAATAACATAAAATCAAAGATTAGCTAGAATATAACTGTTGTTACCTGAAGCTCCTCTCATGGTCCCTGAGATTCCGCTAGAATATAGCTGTAGTTACCTGAAGCCCCGCTCGTGGTTCCGGTCGGGCGCGCAGAAGGACACCTTCTCGATGGTCTGGTCCACGATGAGCCCCTTGGTCTCCTCCTCCACCACCAGATTACGCTACAATATAGCTGTAGTTACCTGAAGCCCCGCTCGTGGTTCCGGTCGGGCGCGCAGAAGGACACCTTCTCGATGGTCTGGTCCACGATGAGCCCCTTGGTCTCCTCCTCCACCACGCGCAGCCCGTCGCCGCTCACGTGCAGCACGGCGCGCACGGGCCGCCGCCGGGAGTTCTGGAAGCACAGGGGCTTTGGTCAAAAATAGACGTAAATCCTACTAATATTATAAACTAGTCGCACGCCCGCGTAGAAGTCGGTTTCCCGTGGGAATGAGATGTATTCCCGCGGTAAAAAGTACCCTATGTGTTATCCTGATGTATATTCTATATTACTGCAAACTTTAAACTGTTGTTTTACGATTACAAACTTTAAATGCGGACGCTTCATATTTATTTAACTAGATACTTCGATGATTACTCTATTTAAAAGAGGTTAATTTACTTCCAAATGTATCTAGGCAGACGGTCTATATATAGTTGCTGAAAATCCAAGTCTAATTTATAGAACATTAATGACTATCCTACTAATATTACAAATGTGAAAGTTTGTGAGTATGGATGGATGTATGGATGGATGTTTGTTACACTTTCACGTAAAAACTACTGGATGGATTTGGATGAAACTCATTACAGTCATTAATGTTCTATAAATTAGACTTGGATTTTCAGCAACTATAGACCGTCTGCCTAGATACATTTGGAAATAGAGTAATCATCGAAGTATCTAGTTAAATAAATATGAAGCGTCCGCATTTAAAGTTTGTCATCGTAAAACAACAGTTTAAAGCATGCAGTTGGTAAGTAAAACAAATTCATGTGTAATGCTATAATTTAGTAGGATGTCCAAGCAAATGCCACCTTTATTTGGCAAGCTTTCAGAGTCAATAGACTTTCTTTTAGTGTTTACAGGACAAATAGCACACCCAAGTCTATTTATGTTGGTGCTTATAACAGCTCAGTTGGAATTCCACGTAGTTGCATCGATCCGTTTGTAGAATGCAGCTTACAAACGTACGTAGAATACTTGATGAACCGGAGTGCCAGGTAGCGACGGACTAACACAACCATTGTCATTAGCGAGCACAATAGCTTTCTTAGTACTCATCAAATCTTTCATATAAGGCACAATATTCTCATAACAGGTAACAATGTCCAAATTTAAGACGATATAAATTTAAAGTTTACAGTGAGTTGTGTGTTAATGTTTCGACGATTTACTTCATTCACGTCACGCTCAGCCTTGAGCACAGACTGCTAAGTCTATGTAAAATCTGTTGTTATTTCCTGTGCATAATCGATTGTAATTTATTAATCTGTGTCTAGAATTAAATTTTCCTGTATATTCGTGATATAAATCACAATTTGTATTTGGTGTGAGAATGAAGGCAAATGATTCCTATTACTTGTTTTTTCTTGCTTGATAGATAAGATAACATTTATCAGTGAAAGACCCTTCTACACGCCTTGAATGCTTAAAGCTAGAAACGCTTCTTGCATTTTCACGGGAGACAATAGTTCCAAATATTGTATAAAAATTAATCTACGTAAAAATGATAAGTGTAAAGATCAGAAGATGTCTTTGAAAAAGTTGTATAATCTTGATGCCTTGAAATGAACGTTTTTAAATAAAAAGCAATTTCCCGTATTAACGTACCCTAAGTACTTTAAGTGCCTCTTCACAGACTTGCATGCCCCGGGACTCGAAGACCTCGACGCAGCCCAGGTACTTGACGGGGAAGGTGCAGGTGCCCGCGCGGACGGCGGCCTCGTCGGCGTGCCACTGGTGCGGGCGCGCGGACTCCGGCGGCGAGCCCTTGCGGCGGCGGAACGACTCGCGGAACGAGCGGCGCAGGCGCTCCATGCCGGCGCGCGGCGGCGACAGCGCGGCGCCCGCGCGGCCCCGCCTCAACGACGACCGCACCGACGACTTCTGCGGAACAAACACACGGTCACGCTAGGATCACATAAACATTAACCCTAAATACGCGAACGACTCGTTATTTTGCAGCCTACTCTTTCTATCAACTCTGAAGGACAGCATTAGGAGATCAGTTTTCAGTACTTAATAGACAGCTTCGATAAGTTTTTTTTTCGGTCTATAAGATGCTATCGATAAGCAACGAACATCAATTTGTACAAAGTAAACCAATGCCCTTGGATTTACAACATTTATACAAAATTATCGTCGGTAAAGGAAGTAGGCGTACTAACAGAAAGTAGTGAAGCAGAGGATGTTAGGATTAAAGTAACGAGAAGTGAAGATTGCTGTGCTAAGACATTAATTGTTCATCAAATTGAAAACTTTATAGGAAATTAACGGCAATATTAACTTATTGTTAAGATATTTTAACGATTTTAGTATGTAGGCTTACGAGACTTATGTCATTGTAATTATATTAGTTTTGTTATAGGTAACAGTGTAGAGACTATAAGGCTTCGGTCTGAAACCCTTTAGAAAACTCGAATGTAACTCATCCCCTTTGTTGTTCGAAGTACATAATGGTATTTAGAGTCAAAGGTAAATAGGAACAGAGTCTGATTAACCAAACAACAGATTACATCATATGGACATTCATTAGGTCATTCATAACAACAATTATGACTTTACTCTCAGGTAGAACCGTCTAGGTCATAAGAGTATAGTTTTAAATCCTACACATGATTATACCTTCCTCTATTGTATTCAAATTAATTTGTAGTATGTTTGGAAAATTGCTATCAAACATTTAGCAATAAAGCCTACTGGAAAAGCCCACACAATAACGCCCACCTTGAAATTAATGTCTGGGTGGGTAAGTAAGGTATCGTACTCAAAAAACATTTATAGTTAAGACAATAATTATGACGCTTTAATAAGCGTTTTTGTATAATTACAAGAACTGAAATAATTTAAAAAAATATTTTGAATCTTATCGTCATAAAAAACCAACGCGAACGTGTCGCCTCGCCTTGTCTTTAACGGTTCAAAATTGTTTAACTGTGAGTCATCTTGAATAGTAAATCTAATAGATTCGTATTCCTTTTTTCCAGTGTAATTAGTTAATTAAAAATTTCATTATCACGACTTGTTTAAATTATGATCTAAAAAAGGTTCATATTTAACTATTTGTCATTGTCACTACAATGCCACATGCTATGACAAGACAATATGTTGATTGCAACTCGACATATTGAATAAAGAAACCTCTCCCGGAAATGCAACTGAGAAATTAGGTCAAATGGTTGTATGTCAATCAGTCAATAACGACTGTTTTAAATTTAAATAGCTTATGGCAATTTTTTCTCTCGCCCAGGTTTAAGTAAGTAGATACTTTTTTCTTTGAATAGGTAATTAATTTCGTATATTTATTGAGTTCGTGGTGACATAGTAGCGCAAATAACTAAAATGTTAAGACATAAAGTTCTTTACGCTGACGTTCGAATAAGAGGTTAAAAGTCATCGTATTTATTTGCACAATTTAGCGATTGGTAACGAACAACGTGCCATAATTACATTTTCCAAGCTTAGAAAAGTATAAGTGCAGAATTTAAAAATAAGTTTGTTACAGCATCTATTAATTGCAGGCAACCTCGATTGTAATTCGTATTGTGCATAGTGGATACCTATGTTAGCGAGTATTTAATGGATGCGTTGCTTACAATACAATGAGCATTTTGAATGTTTCTACGCTGAATCATTGGAAGGTATAAGAATACTAAATTAGTGACATGAATATTTAAGCATGATTAGTCGTTAACGACTATTATTACATTAATGCGTACCATTTTAAGATCAGCATTTTGTGCCTGAATACGATCCAGAGGCTCGTGCGGCGAAGATCCTTGGTTCCCCATGTTGCGATCCCCAACAATATAACACAAGACACTCAACGACACCTCATAATCACTAATGCACTAACGACCTCAATTCACATACCTACCGTCATCGAATAGGTACATTACATTCATTTACACTGTGTTCTAAACGATCATAGCACAAGTTAAATTAATATTCTATATTTCGTTATCCGTCCTTTGTTGATAAAAAATCACTGTCGACAACGCTATTTTTATGATAATTTTGGAGAAGACGAATCTCAGTAAACATAGTAAAGCTTAAAGCAAATAATTTTCGTTTCGTTCACTACAACCTTGACGTTGTCCGCATTTTATTAATTGCTTCGTAATATTGTTTGCGCATCATCACATTTATTTAAAACGTCACTAAACAGATATAAATCCACAGGTACGATATGTGTAGGAAGACATATTTTTCACACTCATCAGCTTCCTAATTTTTGAAAGAAGCGGTAATCACTATGACCCTGTTCGTGTGAATTCGTTAACAATATTTTTTAAAAATAGGGGTCAACTTTTCCCACAAACGATGAATAAACGCAGAGAAGCGCATTGAACTCGGTACCCGGCGCGCGGGGGGAGGGCAGCAAGGTAGGTAGCTGGGAACGACTGTCGATGCCAGCTGAACGTTATTTTTTCCCACAGCATTGTTCTTTGGACCGTAGCGTGTAACGACTAAATATCAAAATCACTTTTTAGGTCTTCACACTGATAACTACGGCAACTTTTTGTTTTAAGGTTATTGATCATTTTGTGTATTAAACTTTGTTTTATTAACGACCAAACGGAATAGGAAGCGCGAGCGGCGCGCGCGTCGCGGACAGCTTTACCGTCGCACTGAGTGGGTCGCGTCGACCGACCGAGCGGCTCCGTGAATCGCGCACGCAAACCCTGCAATATGGAGTCCCGTCCCGTCGCGCACCCCGCCCCGCTCGAGACCGGTCCTTAGCATAGCATGGCATTGTTGAGCAAGATTGACGGTCGGTGAGATCATCGCAGCTTAATTCGACATTCTAACATCGATTTTATAAACCAACTTCCAGCTAATCCTGCGTTCCAAACCTAGACTGTTTAAGAAACCATGCTAAATTTGAAATGTTGTCTAAACTAGTAGTACAGATGTTGACATTCTCTGCGTATGCGCACCATCTGGATGCTGGCACGTGCGAGAGAGAGACGGACGCAGGTGCAAAACTCGGGGAACACATTATTGGTTGGGATTCGAAACATATGGCCCTTAAAAAATGATTTAGCTTAATGTAGAGACTGAAGTTAGATTGTTTAGTGCTGCTACCCAATTTTATTGTTCAATTATTGCAGTTATTTTGTTAATACTAAGGTACTTACTTTATGATTAAGGCATCCCGAAGAGGTACATATTTAATTAAATTTAACTTTAAAAAAATGAGGGTCATAATGGTGTGCTCTCTCACGAATTAGGAATACGTATAAAATGTATAAAACCATTAAAGTGAAAGTGTGCTTTAACATATATTACAGACCTTTTTTTAACGTTAAATCACGGTACTTGATAATATTTCATTTTGGTTTAGCTTTAGTCACCGTTCTTCTGAGTCATCGTATACTCCAGATATCGGATCCGTCTGTTTCTTGTTGCACTCTTTGTTCTTTTGAATTGTCAAGTTTTTTAATGCTGGGAAGCTTTTTTGAAATTGCAACAAAATAAAAATATAAATATCGCAGCCTCATTTTTCAGACATATTTTATCTAACAGCTCTTATAGAAAAAGTCCCACGATGCGCAAATCTTCGCACCGCACCGAACACAGATCTGCGCTTGAAATAAAGCGTGTTTAACTTGCAAACATCAAACTTTAGGAACAATGACGTAGATTTACTCGACTTAAAACCGCTCCCGATAAAAACGTGAATGTTTAAACTTAGACAAAACAAAGTATGTCTAGAATCACTTGGAACTATTGTAAACAGCGCACGGCACAGTGATTAACTATGAGGTTAAAAAATACGGCCCTTCCGCATTAAACAAAATAACAATGACAACAGTTGCAGAGGACAACGACTATTCATGGAGCGTAAAATTGGCGACACTATGACTGAACTGTAAGTAGGTAACTAGTTAACTACACTTAGGAAATGAAAATTCTTAACTTAGCTGTTATGTCTGAGTACTTAATTCATTAGTTTTATTTATACATAATATTAATATATTTTATACAAATAATGCGTTTTTTACATAATAACACTTAACGTTTCCGAAACGAGAGCCTAACAAACCAGTTGCAAAGTTAAAAATGAGTAATGTTTCGGGCTGCGATTGTCCTGATTACATATATATATGTGTCTACATACTTTTATAATACCAATATCATCAATCGATCCAAAACTAAAGATAGACTTAAACCGGTGCGGTGGTTCATTTTACGTGCAAGGCTTGAAGTTTAGATATTGAATAACGGTGAGAATTCTATATTTGTACAACATTCAACGAATATTTCGATGTTAGTGTACAGCATACAAATGGTTAAAATGTGTACTAAAATACAGAAACGATTAAACTATGGATTGATCACGTTTAACGCAACGGATGTTGCAAATATGTGACCAGAACGTTAATGCGACCTTCAACTACCAATACGACCAGTTGCCCCTTAACTTCCCAGCAGAATACTTGTTGTTATAACCAACCGAAATTAGGAAACTCAATTGCTCAGTGATCACAAAAAATATAAAGACCGTCTGTTGCATTGCCGTTACAGCATTAAATATAAGTGATCAATCACAGCAATCAATTGTAGAGTCCAGACAAGATATTACAAACAAAAGAACAACATATCTGTGAGTTAACCGCACGATCAAGAAGCTACAAAAACGGCGCAATACGGAGACGAACCAATGACTGCCTGGACTATGTTTAGTTGGAGACGGCTGTACAGCGGCAGGGCGGCTGAAGGCAGCGACGACTCTAAAATCGACCTTCCGGCGGACACGAGGCAGTTGGTCTACAACGTGTACGTGTACTTCAGTAGACGACCAGGAAGGAGCGCAAAAACAGCCCTCACAAAAACTGCTAGAGCGACGATGCTTCCGCGGGATATCGTCGCCGATATAATTAGGGACAAATACTGTGAGTGATTATCCAGCTTAAAAACGCTCTATTATTATTTAACAGTTATCTATATTTTTTCGTGGGTCTTGAATGTGAAATGAAATTGTCATTGATGGCGAACACTAGCTTGTCTAGCAAGGATGACTATAGTGATAAGCATGGCTACAAAATGAGTATTATATTTAAAAACAAGAAATATTATGTCGGTAGGTACTTACTTTTGTAATAATAGGCAATTACTCTGTAGGACAAGGTTAGATTATAAAGATACATTATTTACCTACAACTAATTATAGTTTGAAAGTAAACAACAAAATGCTCGTTTAACATTAGCCTGACCTAGTGTACAATGCTGAATTGAAAAAGCGATCAACTACTTTACTAGTCCGTTTAATATTTTAAAAATAG
This sequence comes from Emmelina monodactyla, assembly GCA_916618145.1. NCBI lineage: Eukaryota > Metazoa > Arthropoda > Insecta > Lepidoptera > Pterophoridae > Emmelina > Emmelina monodactyla. Next base: position 6,029,494 of record OU745300.1, read on the forward strand.
TGCGTTTAAAGTTCTAATAACAGAATTGATGTTTTAAAAAAATATATACATATATTTGAAACAATTAGTAGACAAAAAATATTTAGTAGACACATTATTCTTGTAGCACTGAAATGCTAGACAAAAAATATTAAATGTAAACCAGCAAAACAAAAAAAAACTGCTTGCATAGAGTAATCCTAAAATATGCTAGTGATACCAACTAAGAGTATGTACTTATTAAGATTCATTATGTGATCTACAATTGTAAATAAGTATGATCAGTCAGACAGAAGCACAATGATCTCAAATGTTACTCGTATCTAAATTATTTGTAATTAATAAATCTTTTTTATAATTAATAACAATTATTTTATTTTGGAAAATTCTACAGTCAATTAATGTTAAACAAATTAGACATACAATTTTTCCATTATTTAATAAAGTTTACAGAAGCAAAATCCCAAAGACGTCGACGTTATCTAATACGTTGATTTTAGTTCTCGTAACATTTCAAAAGTTAATAAATAAACAAGAATCTTACTTACAGAGTTTTGTTGTAGTTGTTCTAATATTCGAAGTAATTTAAAAAAGGTTGCTGGTTAATTGCTATTATCACAGAAGCTTCTGCCACACAACACACTGAGAGCCACTAGATCCCGGAACTCTATTACTTCGGCACAATGTTTACAGTTCGAAGATTAATTTCGGCACTCGGAGCTTGCCAAGAGAGCAGGGAAGTAAGGCGGAGCATGCATTCGACGCCAAACATTTCACTGCACTACACTCCGATAGAGACGGCTGAGCAAGTTGTACTCCACCAACACACACTGATTCACACTACTCAACGTTTCGACACCTGAGAAAAACATGAAGGCCGCATCACTCCTTCGGGTTCTATTTAAAGTACAGATCGACTAATGACACGAGTACGTCTGATGTGTTCCACTCCAGATTGGTTTATTGGAAAGAGAATTAGCAACTCGAATCGGAAACGTATCAGTATAGGTAAGCCTTTGTGAACTACAACTGATTAGTATTTTTAGGAGCGATGAATGTGTTGCTTGTTTACAGAAATATCGTAACAAATATTTCAAATGTTATGTTATTTTAGGAGATAATCTGAAATAGATTAGGTAGACAGAGGTCGTATACATAGGTATACAAACTCACCTATTTATTAGGTGGCCTATAAATTCAGTTGCGGTTCTATATGTGGTTTCGCAGCCTATAATAATTAATTACATAGTATCAGAAATAGTAATGGTGCATATGAAACAGTAAGGATATTTAGTTTTGCTTTTTCTTAAAAACAATAACATGATAATTTCAATGTGTGCAAAGAACGTTCTTATAGAAAATCTCATACATCTAGGTATTTAATTAGTAAAATTTAGTATCGTAGTATCAGAAAACAGACACACTGTTTATCGCCTGCAAATAAATGATAACATCGTGATACCATATATGAAGGACCAATAATTTATCATAATTACTTTTACCGTATCTTTTATTAGTTAGTTTGTTATAGAATACGTATCATTTTAACTCTTCGTGCGAGGAGAGTGAGAGTTAATATGTTCAGATGTGTAGACAACCAAAATAAATTGGTAGGTACATAATAAATAAAAAAAACAACTGGTCGGTCACTTATGTAGTATTAAATAATCAAAACCTATGCAACATGCCATAACTGTCACCAGAAATTTCTTTTATATAAAAAGATAAAGTATGACAAATAAAATTACCAATACCGTTTGCAGTGCGTTGGTAGTAACTATTGTAAGCAAATTCAATTAGTCACAAGGTTCCGCGTCAACAGAATGGAGATGATTGCAGAAGCAGATTGTTCCGTAGGCGCCAACATAGCAATCAATTTACTCGACGCCTTACACAAGTATAACTAGGAACGTATGACTGAATCTGTTTTGATGTGTCGAGAAGACAATTAGATATAGCTACAACCAAACTGTTCCAATGTAACTTCTTAGGATTACGCGCTCATTATTACTTGAAATGCTCACGGAATTTGTAAAAATGTCGATAGGTCGGAAAATCAAAAATAAAATAATAAACGCGTAAAAACTCGTTAAAATGAGTTTCATTTCAAATTGTAAAGTACAAACATTATTTAAACCGGGTTAAGCAGTATCATGATGAAATATATCTACAGCAAATGGTGAGCTAGCAATCCTGTGAGATAATAGTTTATAGGGAAAATCAATAATAAACATAGTAAATTTATTTAAATATTTAAGTCAAAGTCATACGCGTCTGCTTCTATGTGTATCTTACTAAGTTCTGAATTTGATTTAGTTTTCGAGAAGGTTCATAAGTAAGTACCTATAATTTATGAAGTAAATTATTAATAAACACTACAAACAAAAGGCCAGTAAAATTACAACCTTGATTATGTAAATGTGACCTTAATAATATGGGTGCAATCTGCAAGCTATTTTATATCATTTTTATTATCATTCATCTAGTCAACAGCACGTCTATTACTGGCTTGAACTAATAAACCAATGAACTCGAAATTATAGCTTAAAGTTTTTTTATTGAAAAAAGATTGCAATTGTTCGTATACTGGGGCTTAATGCCTTATTTAAACAAAGAAAGAGTCTTCAAAGGTTTTTTCGATAATTGACTGTTTTATGATGCAGTTACGTAAACAAATCTAGGTATCTTGCAGCAGGTATAAAAACAACCAAACATAGTTAAACAATTAAAATGTTCACCTTTGTTAGAATTTTCTCTACATTGCGTCAGTGACACCACTAATGTTCTTAGAAATATTCTTCATATTATGTTAGTTGCCCAACTACGTGATTGTTAAGTAACCATCGCGACATCGAGTTACAACTACACAAAATACGGAAATGAAAGGTGTGAGAGCATTCGGTGATAATTTCCCGCCGACTATTACAAAAGTATCATCTTTAATTTTGTTGAGTAAAGTGTGAAGTTAAATTAGGTGACAGTCGTTAGTAAAATTTTATTTTGATTGCATTTTAAAGTGACCTTATTTTCATGCTGAATTGTAAAAATTCAACGTCGACTAACATATTAAGTTCTCACGACGACGCACGCTCAACCGAAGTCAACCCTGGTTTTTGGTTGTAACAATGTTACTTGTATTAAGTCCCACAAAATCAAATAAATTGAATGATTTTTTTGCCGTTGATACCTGATGTATAAATGTAAAAATAGATTTTTTTATTATTCTATAGCTAACTAGTGGCCGCCCGCGACTCCGTTCGTGTGGAAGTCTGTGAGAAGTTTTCCCGCGGTACCCTATGTGTTATTCTGATGTATAACCTATATTACTGCAAAGTTTCATCCAAATCCGTCCAGTAGTTTTTATGTGAAAGAGTAACAAACATCCATCCATACTCACAAACTTTCACGTTTATAATTTTCTATAGCTAATAATATAAAATACATAATATAACGCCGACACTATAATACAACTATGTTTTACGACTATTTCATGGCATTTATTTTTTATTAATTAATTTCAAATTTGAGAATTACAGCTAGAAGTACACAAAACTTTTACCAATAAACAGTTAGGAGGAACATAAAGAATAGACATAACTTTCAAAAATAATATTGAATGAAAGTAAGTTTAAATTATGGATATTTATAGAACAATTTTTTTTTATAACAATTGTTCAAAACTATCTTAAATTAAGAACATAATTAACTACAAATATTTTTTTGTGATAAAGAATATAAAGATTTAGGGTTCATTAACTATACAACTATTATAATGTTAGTGCCTTGGTCGAAAACCCTACTTTACATTTGTGTACTATAGAGTATATTCAAATTAAAGGATGGTTTTAATAATAAGATAAAATACCTAGTTTAATTTCTATAAACTTATTATTGGTACATAATTCGTTTTTGGATAGGTGCCAATAAAATATTTTGAATGAGATAATCTTATGCAAATAAAATTGGCTTTCTAAGAAAACAATTTTCATTTTAAAACCCATTGTAATATTTTGAGAAAAACACAACATTTGTATAAAATTTAAGCATAACTAAATTCTAATAATAGAGTTCCTTGCAAAGCATTATAACTTGCTGTTTAAAATGTTGCATGAATGTTTCTATAATTCTCTACTAAATAAGATTTAGTTGTGGTTCTACAATCAAATGTAAAAATAAATAAAAATTGTCTAGTATAAATGTATATATTCTTACAAAAAAATTAAAAAGGTTTTAAATTAATGTAGCTTTTGGAAATTTCAATTAGTTTTATAATACCAATGCAATAGTACCTAAACCAGAAATACAATAAAGAAAACTCACCTCTTTTAGAAATAAAGGTCCCTCAGGATCATTACATAACACTGCAGACTAAAACAAATCAAAATTAGTTTATAATTCATGATGTTTGTAAATCACAAACTCTGATAAACTAAAACCTACCTTTCTAAACTGGTTTCAGGAGTTTGAGAGCAAGACTGTTTTAGTAAAAACTGTTCAGTCACTACTTTCCAAGACATTTCTATGAGTAATTATAAACAGATATATTAACACCCAGAAGTGGTACTTAAATTATTAAGTGTTTCAGCTAGTTTACGGTGTCCGTTAATCACTGTAATTTATTTTCTAATACAGTACGTTCAAAGCTAAGGTAAGAATAGTAAAATCGAATTTTATCAATATCAGTAAAAGACATTGACAGTATTAGACAGATGACGTTGACAATGCAAGAACTGGGTTGCGTTCAAACGCATTCCAAGCGAAAATAATTCAATAATAATAATAATAATAATAAAAACTTTTATTTCCGTAAAACATAGTTACATTACAATAGAACATTTTTTTCTTAAAAACTATAAAACAGAATAGGTAACAGTGTAATCATTCCAAACTCTGAAAATGGTTGTCCTCTTTCTTCCTTAGTGCTTGTAGTGAGCCGGACCGCAGCGACATGGTTAATTTCTAGTTTTCCCAAAAAGCCAGGCGCGGATGTACCTTTGTGATTACGATTGGCATGCCCGCAACCCCAAAAGATTTGTAACGTTCCACTTTTAGGCGATCTGTAGAGGTCGATTGGCTCATTATTATAATCCCATGTTAAGGCATAAAAAGTATATTTGCGTTGCGGTCATGTATTAGCCACTATTGATCAATGATAGTGAAATGGGTGTCATAAAATAAATCAGAATGTGACAACAGTTCAGTTATATTTAAGTCGGTAGCTCATCAAATAGAAACGCGAAGCCAATATTCCAATAAGCCAATAAGCGCTGCTCAATTGCTAAACCTTGAACCTTTTTGATTAAACTGTTTTAGTTGTGCAGCTTACAGGCGATTTTGCCGGTGGTAAAGGTGGTAACATTTAATTTTACCGTTTGGGTTTTCCACTGCCCCGGTCAATGTTTTGATTATTACTTTGGAAGAACTAGAGAATCTATATTTTGACGTTATTACCTATTATTCTTAGTGCCACCACTGTTCGGCACCGGATTTCAGATATGCTCGACAAAACTGAAATGAGCATCAAACGGTGACCAAGCCTAAATAAATATGTATACCAAAAACACAGGAATAGTTACAAAAGAAATCTCTATGTTCCAAATTAAACCGTCATCTTGACAGAACTTCATAGCACCCGTTACATAGATTTATTATCTTCGCTCTCGCTCTTACTAGATGGAGCACTGGTACTCGTAAAATGCGGCAAAACATAAGTGTGCTGAATTCAGCATACTCGAACCTACCCGAGCTTGTATTATTTGACACACGAGTTTTCACGAAAATAAAAAACTGCCGCAAGATCAAAGCTATTGTTTACAGGCAGTGCTCCATCTAGTAAGAGCGAGAGCGAAGATAATAAATCTATGACCCGTTAGTACTATCTATCGCATCAGTTCAAAGTTACAGTGCTAACATTCGTGAGAAATTAAATCTTTTTTGAACGGTGCGTTTGCATGCTTACCGACGTCACAGATATAATAATACTAAACGTTTTTAGTGTGTTCTTTTAACGAAACGTAAAGACTTTGACTTTGACAAGTTTGACAGCTCATTCAGATGGATGGGTGGGCGAAAAAGATCGATTTTAAAATCGATTCGAATCGAAGTTTAATAATTCAAACCACAAAAAATCGGTGTATAGAATCGATTTTTCAATAATCGATCTTTTTCCGATTTGCTTATTGAGACTATATTTTCAATACAAATAAAAACCTTATTATGGAAAGCAAATGAGTCACCATAATACTCGATCTTTTATAATTTTAACTAGTTAAAGTAGTTTTTACTACTAAATCAAAGTATCAGGTATTAAAAAAGATATTTATTTCCGTTACATTACATTTCAGGAATAACAAATGACTACTGAACGTATTTGGGTGAAACTTTACAGTAATATAGGTTATACATCAGAATAGCACATAGGGTACTTTTTACCGCGGGAAAACGTCTCATTCTCACGGAAAATCAACTTCCATGTGAATGGAGTCGCGGGCGGCCACTATTTGTACATAATTTTTTGTTTGTATCGAAACAGGAAAAATCGAATCTCGATTTTATAGGGTAATATATCGATTCAGTGGATCGATTCAGTATTCTATATCGATAAAAAATCGTTTTTTTTTGGTTTAAGAAATCGATTCTTCCATTAATCGATCTCAGATCGCCATCCCTAGGGTGGAGATTGGCATTGCATTGAAAACATATGACTTCCGGTTTGCGCGCGGGAAAGATTGGAAGTTTTTTTTCGCTACTCTTAAATTTTTATTATAATATTATTGTTAAAAAGTGTAAATAAGTTGTACAAAGTATTTATTTCTTTTCTTAATTCATTTGTATAAATATTAAATAGAAAAAAAGGTTTGGTAAGTGTCTTATAATGGCAAAACGTAAAAAGCGCAAGCCTGATAAGGATGGAACTGGAATGGAGTCTCCAGATTTTGAGTCTGCTGATTCTTCAGATTCCGATGACGGCAGTACTGAAGCTAACAAGTATGTGCCTTATTTTATTAATGATTATTCCCGGATGTATCCAGAAGATTCACAAAACACAAATTTTGTAGTCTTCATAGAGTCTGTAGAAGAAAAGCAACCTATTGGTAACAGGGATTTGATTAGTTTGTCTAGTTGTCTTCGAAGATTCATCAAAGGAATCAAATACCTAAAAAATATAAACAAATTTAAAATAGGTATTTATTTTGAAAAGTCATCTTTGGCAAATGCCTTCCTTAATAATAAAACTTTTTTAAAAAATTACAAATTAAAAGCATTTATCCCTGCTGCTAACACAGAGGTAACAGGAATAATTAAAAATGTGCAAGAAGATTGGAGCAACAAAAAAATATTTGTAAATTTAGCCACTTCCAAAAAAGTTATTAGTGTAAGACGTTTTATGCGTAAAGATAAGGAAAGTGGCAAACTTGTCCCATTGAAAATTGTATCAATAACTTTTGCCTCCACTGATTTACCCGAACACATCGATTTAGGTTTTTGGAGACATCCAGTCTCTCAATATATTCCTCCTGTTAAGCAGTGTTTCAATTGTTTGAGATTCGGACATTTAGCAAAATTTTGTAAAAATTCGATCAAATGTTCCATATGTATGGGTGATCACTCATACAAAAACTGTACTCAATCACCGGATTTGGCAGTGTGCTATAACTGCAAAGGAAATCATGTTGCCATTTCTGTTCAATGTCCACTGAAATTAAAAAAAAATCAAGAAAATAGAAATAAATATAATAATAAAAGGACATACGCAGATATTACTAACATGAAAGAATTCCCTAAATTAGGACAAAACAAAGAAAAAAGTAATGATGATTTCTTAAACATTATAACCAGAGATACTGATTCATTAAATCTTTTGATTGAATCAATAACTAAAATAATAACAATGAACAAACTTAATGATACCAACATTAATTCTAAAAACATTTTACATGTACTCAAGGAAACTTTCAGCAATAAAAAAACTAATATAATTAAGTAATGGACAAACTTAAAATTGTACAATGGAACGCTCAGAGTTTACCTTCTAAAAAGTATATTTTTCCACAATTTTTGTACAGTAATAACATACATATAGCAATTATTTGTGAAACTTGGTTTAAATCTCATCACTCTTTCCAATTAGCTGGTTACAATATTGTTCGTAATGACTGTGGTAATGATCATAATGGTGTAGCAATTTTAATTAGCAAAAATATTAAATATGAATTGATACCTACCACATTTGATGATTCACTTCAAAATATAGTTATTAGAATAAAAGTCAATGGTAAATTTATCACTATAGCATGTATTTATTCTCCAAAACAATTTTCAGGTTTCACTAAAATTAAATTTACAGAGTTCATTAACAAATTACCAAAACCAGTGGTCATTTCAGGTGATTTTAATGCTTATCATACCATTTGGGGTTCGCATTCCATCAATCATCGAGGTAGAGAATTGTTAGATGCAATTTCAGACAGTGATGATCTTGTTCTTCTAAACAATGGTGATGCTACAACTGTTGGTAGTCACATTTGGAAGCCGAATGCTTTAGATCTTACAATGGTTAGTCCTTCTTTGGCGTTGAGTTGTAATTGGTATGTTTATGATGATCCAATGGGCAGTTATCATTTACCAACTTTAACAGAAATAAGTCTAGATGTTTCATTTCATGACTTTGAATCTCGGCAAGTACGTCTTCCTTCCGTTGATAAACGTTTTAATCCCAGACTAGTTAACTGGGAATCTTTTAGTCTTATTTCAAATCAAAAGTTAGAAAGTTTTTGTATTGATTATTCTAGTCCACTAGAATCTTACTCAATTTTCAGCAAAATAATGTTGGAAGCAATTTACGAATCGTTTCCAACAAAAAATAAACAAAGAATTGTCAAAGTCAATAGTGTCAATCGTATAGGGCGCGTTCATAAATATAATTCTGTACCTTGGTGGAATGATAAATGTGCCACAGCTGTCAAAAATAGTAACGCTGCTTACAAAGTTTTTAAGCAAAATATGACTCTAGAGAACTATTTAAACTTAAAAAAATTGCAAGCAGTGAAAAAACTTATCATTAAAAGGGAAAAGTATGCTAGTTGGCAAGATTATTGTAGCAAGATAAATAGGTTGATGCCCATGTCAAGGGTCTGGGATACCATGCGTAAATTCAACAACAAATATTCTTCTACCGATAGTTCCATTGAAAACAGTTGGGTTAATGACTTCCTCTTAAAATACACTCCAGACTCTGCTCATTTTCCACCCTTTGTTTCTAAAGAACAGTTGAATAAATCAAATAGCTATTTAGTAGATACATTTACGCTTAAAGAACTGCAGTCTGCAATTAAATCTCGTAAAGATACGTCTTCTGGTTTAGATGGCTTAAATTATAAAATGCTTCGCTTTCTCAATGAACAGAATCTCAAGAAACTGTTGGATGTTTTCAATTGTCTTTTCAAACACAATCTTATCCCCAAGGAGTGGAAAGAAGATTGCCTTATACCTATACTAAAACCAAATAAAAAAGCTGGAGATTTTAACTCATACCGACCCATAACTTTATCTTCATGCATTGGAAAAATATTTGAACAGTTAATAAAACAAAGATTAGAATTCTTTATCGAATCCAATAGTATTTTGCCCAATAATCAATATGGTTTTCGTAGGGGTACGTCAGCAAGAGAAAGTATATGTAACCTTTTACTAGATATTAAAACCGTCATAAGTGAAAAGCAATATCTTGCTTGTGCTTTCATAGATGTTGTAGGAGCATTCAATAATGTTGATTTGAGGATTTTGGCTAGTGTACTGTCTTCGTTAAATATACCAAATAAATTGGTTTCTTGGATTTTTGATTTTCTAAATGGTCGATCTACTTTCGTTAAACATGACAATCATCTTTACGGACCTCGTTTGTCGTCCAGAGGTGTAAATCAGGGGGGTATATTAAGCCCTCTGTTATTCATATTGTATATACATAAAATAAATTTAATTTTAGGTACAAATGTAACAAGTTTGCAATTTGCTGATGATGTTGCAGTATATTGCTCAGGAAGTAATATTCAGTCGGTGAACTCAAACTTGAATATTGCTTTGAAGAAATTAAATAATTATTTTCTTGATATAGGTTTATCTATAAGTGCTGATAAAAGCAATATTGTTATTTTCCACAGAAGTCGTATGAAAGTTAGCGATAATTTATGTTTCAGCATTGAAGGTACTGTAGTTCCCGTTGTTGAGAGTCACACATTTTTAGGAGTTATTTTTCATCAAAATCTGAACTTTAATACTTATATAAATAGGTTAACTGAGCGTGCTCTAAAGGCTACGAATATGTTAAAATGTCTTGTTGGTAAAGATTGGGGTACAGATCCTAAAATTTTGTTAAATCTTTATAAAGCCTATGTACGAAGTCATTTTGAATATGCATTCTTTTGTTTTGCTTCACAAAAAGGAATAGTTGAGAAAATTGAAAAAGTCCAGAATAAAAATATGAGAATTATTCTTGGTGCAATGTCCTCATCTCCTATAAATTCTATGCAAATAGAAACAAACTTAATGCCAATAACTCTTAGATTTCAATATTTAAAATATAAATTTTTGATATTTCTAGCAACTAAAACCAAAAGCTCTTTATTAAGTAAGATACTAAAATGTGAGTCTTTTTTAAAAGAAGATGCAGCCTGTGTTATAGATGCAGTCAACAATGATAACATTTATAAAAACAATATTCTACCGTGTTACTCTGGCTCATATGGAAGTAAATTTCATAATATAAATATACTTATTTTTAAAGATTTAAAAGATAAATATGATTTCAACAGATACTTAGAGTCTTGGCAAGATTACAGGCAAATGTATACAGATGGTTCAAAAATAGGTGATTGTGTGTCATTAGCGGCATATGATATTAAGCTTAAAATTGGGCATGGATATCAATTATTCAAAAATTCTAGCATATACACGGCAGAGGCAAGTGCAATCTTATTTGCCTTAGATCTCATCGAAACGATGCTTTGTCATAATAAGAAATGGATAATCATAAGTGACTCAATGAGTGTATTAACGGCTTTAAACAATCCCAAGTTTTCATCTGATACCCTTCATATTTTGCATGACATTAGAGAAAAAATATATAATTTAGAAAGATTTCAAGGAGCAAGAATAATTTTGTTTTGGACTCCATCGCATGTTGGGGTTAAAGGTAACGATGAAGCAGACCGATTAGCGAAAATTATTACTAGTTCACAAATTAATGCACCAATTAAAAAAGTTAAAATTCCGTACACTGATTGTTTAAGTATAATTAAAAATAATATACAGAAAGAATGGTACAAACAATGGGAAGACTCATCCAATATTAAAGGAAAATGGTATCGTAGAATAAACAATACCATTGGTATCCCTTGGTTTAGCAAAAGAAAATTTGTATGTAGGAAATTCTATGTTACGCTTTGTCGTTTGAGAATTGGTCATGGTCATTTTGGGGAACATTTATTTAAAATTAAAATGGCTGCTTCTGCTTCTTGTACGTTTTGTGGTTGTGATCTTCAATCTCTTAACCATATCATTTTTGATTGTCCACAGTTTGCTATTTATCGTATGGTTCTAATTGACCACTTTCTAGAAATTTATAAATCACCTCAAAATATCCCGCGCGAGATTGATGTTATTCTTAGAAACACCGAATGCTATGTTCCAATTTTTAATTATACAGGGTCTGTCGTAATGAATGGATAACCCGTTACCTACAGTTGATCCGGATGTGAGGCTATAAGAAAATGGTGTTTTCTTGCCAGGGTTGTCAACCATAAGAAAATGGCGTAGACTTTTAAACTTTTTTATAAATTTCGTTATTTTTTTCATTTATTCCGCTGCCATTTCTTCAAATTTTGATGTATTTGTATAATTCTTTTAGTATTATACTGCTGAAGACGTGTATTTTGTAATTAAAATACAATTTTAGGTGTTATTCACGTTGAACATTATCAAAATACTCATTTTAAGAAAAATATTTCCAATTTTTTTTCTTTATGTCAACTTTTGATCATCTCCTGTGGAAAAAAAAAGTATGACGTTATAGCTGCCCATGATCTCAATAAATTGTCTAGTATGTGTAGATTCTAAAAAGGTATAACGATGTGTACTTTACAAGCAACATTAAGTTACAGGAGCGAGAACACTAATCAAGGTCGGAATTTTTATTTTTCATGTTATGTTATAAATGGTTGTAAAACTTCGTCATAATGATTTTATTCTATCAAGATACTTTGCACAAACACTATCGGGCCACTTATAGGATATTCAGAAGAAAACCCGGTTGTTTTTGGGAAAAAAATAACATTACTTCACGATAATAATGTAATGAAAATGTACAAATGAAAATTGTTGTGCTCTAATAGTTACATGCGACAAACATGTTGCGACAAGTTTATTCGAAATTAAAACGGATTTTAAAAATCGAACAAGACCGCATTACAAAGAAAGGGGTACTCATCACATCAGTGTGATTTTGACTATCGCATGTCCTTTTGTTCACATTGGCCCCGATTCTGAAAACACTCTCTAAACTAAACTAAAACTATCGCTGTCACTTACACATCAATAAGACAGAGACAGGTAATCATTTTAGTCCTGTCAAACTAAAATGTACGTGCAATATGACACGGCGAAGGCAATTTTAGGCTAGTCCTCAACGCATTTCGTTCAATTTCACAATGATGTGGACTAAATTTAGTGAGACCAATGTACCTGTCTTGTTCTAATACGAAGCATGAGAAAGTGACAGCGATATTTTTAATTTAGTTTTAGAGAGTGTTTTGAGAATCGGGGCCACTATTTTCGTCAATTTGTTACTGCTTTCTAATATTTGACTATGATTTTCCTTGTGATTTGGACTTGATAACGTGGTGATACTGATGACTTTGCTCACATTTACGGACATTGTGTTGTGCTATCGATTGAACTTGTTGTTTGGGAAAAGTTTTTGTGTAGTTTGTGTATCATGCCGCAACAGTATACGCCGGCCGAATACGCGAACATGCATTACATTTACGGTGTATGTAATGGCAGCACCAATAGAGCTTCTAGTGTTTATCGTGTAAGATATCCAAATGTGCGACATCCTGATTACCGTGTGTTCATTAAAGTGCACAATGCATTTATGGAAGGACGATTTCCTTCTAATTTTTTCCACTCTTCTTTGTAATGCGGTCTTGTTCGATTTTTAAAATCCGTTTTAATTTCGAATAAACTTGTCGCAACATGTTTGTCGCATGTAACTATTAGAGCACAACAATTTTCATTTGTACATTTTCATTACATTATTATCGTGAAGTAATGTTATTTTTTTCCCAAAAACAACCGGGTTTTCTTCTGAATATCCTATTAGTGGCCCGATAGTGTTTGTGCAAAGTATCTTGATAGAATAAAATCATTATGACGAAGTTTTACAACCATTTATAACATAACATGAAAAATAAAAATTCCGACCTTGATTAGTGTTCTCGCTCCTGTAACTTAATGTTGCTTGTAAAGTACACATCGTTATACCTTTTTAGAATCTACACATACTAGACAATTTATTGAGATCATGGGCAGCTATAACGTCATACTTTTTTTTTCCACAGGAGATGATCAAAAGTTGACATAAAGAAAAAAAATTGGAAATATTTTTCTTAAAATGAGTATTTTGATAATGTTCAACGTGAATAACACCTAAAATTGTATTTAAATTACAAAATACACGTCTTCAGCAGTATAATACTAAAAGAATTATACAAATACATCAAAATTTCAAGAAATGGCAGCGGAATAAATGAAAAAAATAGCGAAATTTATAAAAAAGTTTAAAAGTCTACGCCATTTTCTTATGGTTGACAACCCTGGCAAGAAAACACCATTTTCTTATAGCCTCACATCCGGATCAACTGTAGGTAACGGGTTATCCATTCATTACGACAGACCCTGTATAACTGCCACAATTGGAAGTTTGTAAAAATAAATATTTTGATTGACCTTTTTAGTGCTTTGTACAGTGTTTTACTCGAAATATGTTTAGTGTTTTCTTGAGTTAACTATTGCTGTTCTTTCATTTGTTTTGTATTTTTGAGTTGATTTTGTGAGTTTCACAGGTGTTCAAATGTTGAAAGTTGCTACTGAAGTCTTGGCTGTATGGATAAAAAATTCCTTTGCCTTTTCCTTTATGGAATAAATGAACCAAAAAAAAAAAAAAATGAAAACATATTTTTATTTTATGTTATGTATTGAAAACAAATTTGAATTTAAATAGAATTTAGTTACGTACCTAACTATAAAAATGGATACCGTAGTTAAAAGTATGCTGGAAGATGAAGATGACAAACCTGTAAGTTTAAATTATAAAATAACTTACTCTCTATAAGGGTTCCTTGTCATAGGAACCGAAAACCCAATCGTTATTATTTTGAATTCAATATGTTTTTAATCAATAATTCGCTGTTATTACAGGGTTTGATGCTGTTTGGTAGAGACGTTTCCAAAATACCTTGTTTTCGTGAAAGTTTTCTATATGGAGGAATGACTGGAGTTGGAATGGGTTTGGCAACTTTTCTAAAAACTTCTAAACCTATGATGGCACAACATGTGGGTGTTGGTTCATTTGTGATATCAACTCTTTTAGTATGGTCCTACTGTCGATATGAATGGTCAAGGCAAAGATTTGATGCCCAATTATTGCAAGAAGCTCTAAAAGATAAAATACGGTATGAAGGCACATCTTTAGATGATGAATTGGAACAAAAAGGTTTGCTTAAATCTGTATAAACATTTTTTAGTTATGATTTATTTAAATAATATTTTATTAGTAATACAACATGTAGTTATTGTAAATAGTAATCATATTTTTGTTCAATAAATAATTGATATATTTTCTGTTGTTGTCCCTATTTAACCCTCTAAGGCCCAATTGCAGGGAACGTTTTAACCTCGGGTTAGCTAACTCAGGTTTTAATGGCGCCACCATCGATTGTAACTACTTCTTATTACAATCGATGGTGGCGCCATTTAAATCTGAGTTAGCTAACCCGAGGTTAAAACGTTCCCTGCAATTGGGCCTAAGAATGGTGTCAAGAAATTCATTCTCTAATCAACTTCTAATTTAAATCAATATTGTGTAACCCATTAGATGTTTTGCAACATTATTCTTAAAATAAATGTAGGAAGCCTAAATGCCTAATTTAATAGTCTTGTTTTGTGACTATTATTTCAGACATCTATAAAGTTTGAAAAACCATAAGTGTGAACAATTTGTAATAAGTTCCACATAAATTTCATTTATAAAGTAAGACTTAAGTTTTTGGTTCTGCAAAAGATCAGGGCTGTCCTGTAATAAAAGCACCAACCAAAATAAATAAATGCCAACTTCACTAAAAACTTTTCAACTATCATACTAATGTAGAAGTAAAGTTAACAATAGAAATAGATTGTGTTCAGTGTTTTATCTTAGGAACACCCTTTTTCTTCCCTCTTTTTTTTTTCTTAGGCTGATCTACCTACTCAAAACAATATTTTCGTCACATTTATTAATTAAAAAACGTTCATTCATCAAAGGAAACGAGCTTGAAGATTACAAACTTTTGCAGTTTGAAAGTGGTATATTATATAATATGTCGTGGTAAGTTTGCGTTAATTATTAGTGTATTAGATGAAATTAAACTCATTTTAACGGGTTTTACGCGTTTATTTTATTATTTTTGATTTTCCGACGTTTCGACATTTTTACAAATGCCGTGGTCACGGGTAGACTGAGATGTTTGACGTCTTCATAGAGTTAAGTAAAAAACGATTTTTCGAATTCACCGCCATCTGTTTCGTAATTTTCTCGCGTAGTCGCTCGGGTTCACGCAGTATACGCTGACAGTGTCTTTATTTTTCTGCTTATTGGTCTGCTGGTTGTTCTTTTTTATTTTGCTAAGTATTGGATCCCACGTTGGTGACAGCTTCCAACCATCTTCTCTATTGAAGTTAGGGTGTTTTTTAATTTCAATAGTTTCTCTTACCAGCCTAGGAATAAAATGTTTCTCTTTTGCTAGGATTTTTACGGTATCAAATCTTAGATAGTGGTTGGGCTTATCCATGGAATGCTCACAGACTGCAGATTTTGTATAGCGACGGTTTTTTACATCGGCGATATGTTCTTTTATTCGAGTAGAAAATCAAAAATAATAAAATAAACGCGTAAAACCCGTTAAAATGAGTTTAATTTCAAGTAATAATAATCGCGTAAATCTAAGAAGTTAGTGTATTAGATGTTTTCCTTTAGTAAGACAATGAATAAGAAAGGCCTTGCCTTTGTCAAATGTTATTTTATAAATATTATTATTGATTTATAGTGTGCGCCATAAAATACATTCTTAAGCAACTTTTGATTGCGTGGACTTACAACTTTGATATTTTATTGCTTCAGGGGATTGCAGGCATGAGTACATTATAAGTACATTTATCAATACTTTTTTTACTCGTTTCCTTTACCCATTCCTGAAAAAATTAAAACTAGTTCTGTAAGTAGGTACATAAATATAAAACACACTGTATTAAATGGTGAGAAAATATTTTTTTGTTAGTTTTACAACCTAAACGTAGTAAGTAATAGCCTCAATACTTTTATTGTGGAGGCTGCGTATGCCCAGGCGGCAGATGTCGGTTGAGTCATTTTTTTAACGATAATCCTACTAATATTTATAAATGTGAAAGTTCGTGAGGATGTATGGATGGACGTAAAAACTACTACGGTTTTGATAAAACTTTACAGTAATACCTACCTATAGTTTATATCAGAATCACACATTGGGTACTTTTTATAGTGGGAATACTTTTCATTCCCACGGGAAACCGACTTCCACGCGGGCAGAGTCGCGGGCGGCCACTAGTTTCAACTAATTTCCAATAACAGTAAGTATGTAAGTAATTAAGTTTATATTTTTTTATAATACTATAGGTTATAGGTACATGAGATAATAAAAAAAATACCATGTTAACGAATCAACACTGTCAGGGGCCACTTTTGATATTTTACCTTGTTGCGTTTTACTCGCCCAACTCTAGAGCGCAATGCCACAAATATTGTTGCATAGCTCATACTTGGATACTTGGCCTCACGTAAGTGGTTTTGTCCTTTCGAGAAAGACTGAATCCATCTTCGGTGCGCAAAATCTCGCACTGTGCCTACTCACATTGGCGCAAGAAAGTCTATTTCAGGTAGGTACCTACTTTTTTTTGTAAGTAACTGAAAGCTGAAACAAGTATAAAAGATTGAAAATACGTTTCTCTTCTATAAATATAGTTTATTTACTTATCTACTAAATGTGGATTAAACAAAAAAACGAATTTAGAAAGCCATTATATTGAGTGGTTTAGTAAATTATTCTATCTGAGTAACATTTTATACTCGTAATACGACCATCAGTCTTTGCTCACTATCCTCGCTATATCAATACTACTCTCCAAGTTTGTTGCCGCGCCATTAGGTGCGAGTGAAAAAGTTGTACTCAACGAATATAACTTGTACCTAATTGTTTATTTATATCACAACTGTACTGTACACAACTTCGCGGCGCGTCGCGCGAATCGCACGTCCTGCTTACCGATGAGTTATTCATAACATCAATTTATACATTTGTGATTAAGCAATGGATGAAGTGGAAAAACTGGTACCTAAGGACGCAGAGAGAAGACTAATATTTTTTGTCAATGGAAAAAAGGTAACTTGCCCCTTATCATTTATATCTAACTCATTTATTTAAAATTATTGATAACAAAGTTTACACGCTGTTTATTTATATAACAAAGATGAATTAAAAAATATTTAATCTCAATTGAAATTTATTTAAGAGTAGGTAAGGATAATTATTTCAATGTGAAATATAGAAATGTACCTAGGTAAGTGGGTAAGTACCTATCTACCCTACCAAAGATATAGATTTCGAACTACGTTCGTGAGACATAATTGCCCACCTAGTTTAAGCATCTAAAAGTAAAATGAAAACGTAAAACACGATAACTATGAATTAATTATGTATTAAATTGACCTCTTCAGTCCATATGGTAGGCATCGCGTTACTAATTGTTATGCAACATAAAATTACTTAGATAATTTGTTCTTGTAATTGATAATGACATTCATTTAACTTGCTTAGAGTACCTATACATATTTGTATTCGAATTTATAAAATTATCTTTTACGTCATGTCCACTGAACTAAACATTTACTTTGGTATAAAAACTTATTACGTTAAAAACTATATGTTTTTTGCAAGTTAAACAGTATTAAAACCTGTTGCGAAATTGAAAGGGATTTCCTAATATGCCGAAGCAGTCGCGCCGGCGTATTTATTTATACTAGGTAACTAGGTGTAGGTCAGAAGGCCTAAGCTAAGATTTGAATTAACCCTTTATTAACAACCACTTAGTTTTCCGCCAACGGATGTCCCAAGTTCAGTTCTATCTTCATACCAAATTTCATCAAAACCGGTTTAGTGATTTAGGCGTGAAAGACAGACAGTTACTTTCGCATTTATAATATTATATAGTAGGGGGACTAGCTTAAACTCTGCACTATAGGTACAACATCTATTTTACGAAGTGTTGGTTTGTTTTTAATAATGTGACCACGCGGAGATTCGATTTTGGACGTCAATTTTTTTTTAATATTTATTTCCTCAAATTAAAATGGTTTCAAAAAAAAATTACGCATACTAACCGCTAAAAATTCGTCAATAGATTTATTATTTAAGTTAGCTACTAGACAGGATTATCGCACTGATTTTCCTCATAAAATTGATTTTATTTTTCAGGTGGTTGAGTTGTGCCCAGATCCTGAATGGACATTGCTCTGGTACCTTCGAAAAAAACTTCAGCTTACTGGGACCAAGTATGGCTGTGGAGAAGGAGGCTGCGGTGCTTGCACTGTTATGGTTTCTCAGTACTTACGGCCAGAGAACACAATCAAGTATCCTTTTAAGAAAAATAATAATTTTATATTGTATTTATTTTTATAAGTATCTATATATTTTTATAGGCAGAATATTTATCCGATTGAATTTCTTACAATATTGTATTTTAGACACATAGCGGTAAACGCTTGCTTGACCCCGGTATGCGCTATGCATGGCCTCGCGGTAACCACAGTAGAAGGGATTGGCTCCACTCAGGATCGATTACATCCAGTTCAGGAACGCATAGCTAAAAGTCATGGCTCACAATGTGGGTTCTGCACACCAGGAATCGTTATGTCGATGTATTCCTTGCTCCGAAACAAAAACTCAAGACTTGATTATGCAGAAATAGAAACTGCGCTTCAGGGTAATCTCTGCAGGTGTACGGGATACAGACCTATCATTGAGGGATTTAAAACGTTTATGGAAGGATGGGAAAGAAATTACGCAATAGGTGAAAACGCTGGAATTTGCTCTCTAGGAAAAGAGTGTTGTAAAATTAAAACAGCCGAAGAAAAAACAAATAGTTTATTTGAAAAATCATCGTTTCAACCACTCGATCCGACGCAGGAACCAATTTTTCCACCAGAATTAAAACTTAATAATGAGAACGAGCCTTTCCTGTATTACAAAACCGAAAATTCTATTTGGATAAGACCACAAAATCTTGGACAAGTTTTAGAACTGAAGAAATATATTACAGACAGCAAAATAGTAGTTGGAAATACAGAAGTAGGAGTGGAAGTAAAAAATAAGAAGATTCATTATCCTATGCTAATTTATCTCGGTGGGATGGAAGTTTTAAAGAAGTGTTATGTTACAAATAACGGTATCTTTATTGGAGCTGCGGCATCTTTATCTGATATTGCGTTATTCTTGGATTCGGTTATAAATATGGATGTCCATAAATCGAAAATATTTAAAGAAATAAAAGAAATGTTACATTGGTTCGCTGGAAATCAAGTTCGTAATGTAGCTTCTTTGGCTGGTAATATTGTGACTGCTAGTCCGATATCTGACCTCAACCCTATACTAATGGCATCATCTGCAGTTTTGCACGTAAATAGCTGTGAACGTGGACAAAGAAAAATAATTGTTGACAAACAATTCTTTACAGGCTACAGAAAGACGGTTATAAATACGGATGAAATAATAACTGCAATTGAAATTCCATTTACGAAAGAAAACCAGTATTTTAAAGCTTATAAACAAGCTAAAAGAAAAGAAGACGATATATCCATTGTTACAGCAGCTTTTAACGTTCATTTTGACACGAATAATCAAACAATTAAAGAACTAAATATCTGTTTCGGTGGCATGGCACCAACCACAATCATGGTACCTAAAACTTCAAAAGAACTAGAAGGCCATGAATGGAACAATGAATTGTTAAAAACCGCATTTGATGCACTCATTAAAGAACTACAGCTTGATGTATCAGTTCCAGGTGGAATGCCTGAATATAGAAAATCTCTTTGTCTGAGCTTATTTTACAAATTCTATTTACATGTGTTACAATCTTTGGATGGTTTGATTAGAAAAGAAGAAGTTTCAATATTTAGTGAAACTGACCTTCCCATAACACCAACAAGCTCGCAATATTTTGAAATAGTTGACAATAACAGAAAAGTTTCGGATTCAGTAGGATTGCCAATTCCACATACCTCTGCAATAAAACAAGCAACTGGTGAAGCGATTTACTGTGATGATATACCACATATAGACGGTGAACTTTATCTATGCTTAGTTTTTAGCACTGAAGCACATGCTAAAATTATTTCAATTGATGCAAGGAAAGCATTACAACTTCCTGGCGTGGAATCGTTTCTTTCAGCTGTCGATTTAGATGAAAAATGTAATAAAATGGGCCCGATATTCAAGGATGAAGAAATATTTTCAAGAGACATTGTAACAAGTCGAGCTTGTGTGATAGGTGCAATAGTGGCTAAGTCTGAGAGCATAGCAAGAAAAGCAAGACATTTAGTCGTTGTCACTTATGAAAAAGTGCACCCAACAATATTAAGTATTGAAGATGCAATCGAAAATAGTTCGTTTTTTTCTGGTTATCCACGTGTTTTACAAAAGGGAAATGTAAAAGAGGTATTTTTACAATCATCAAATATTGTGGATGGACAGATACGAACCGGCGCACAGGAACATTTTTATTTAGAGACTATCTCAGCGTACGCAGTACCGAAGGAAGACGAAATAGAGATAGTTTCGACAACGCAAAATCCAGCTGATATAGCTGTAAGTCCACTTTCGTATAGTAAATTTAAGTTATATGGAAAAATTCCAAACCATTAGGTATTATTTAATATCTCTACAAAAATAATTTATAATAATATTTCCTAACTTTTGCTCTAAATGTGACTCCACGTGCGAATACTGTATTTAGTACTAATTATTTTTAGAATACAAACGACGTATTGAGTGACTCTATATGCAAGTTCGTAAAGTTGCCACTGAAATTTATATTGACGTAGTTATTATTTTTTTACCTCCTGTTTTTTCTTGATTTCTTAATTCTACAAATGATTTAGGTACAAAAAAGTACCACAAGGAGGGTGATAATTTATTTTTATTGAATACTAGTGGCCGCCTGCGACTCCGTTCGCGTGGAAGTCGATTTCCCGTGGGAATGAGAAGTTTTCCCGCGGTAAAAAGTACCCTATGTCCTTTCCCAAGTTCAGTTCTTTCATCATACAAAATTTCATCAAAATCGGTTCAGTGGTTTAGGCGTGAAAGCGTAACAGACAGACAGACAGACAGACAGACCGACAGACAGACAGAGTTACTTTCGCATTTATAATATTAGTAGGGATAGTTATTTTTGTAGAATAAGTAGGTACGTTCATCAAACTAACTTCTCCCGAATGTATCTATTAATTTTAGTTTACCTAACAAATAAATAAAAAACGGGCGTAAGAACATGAACATGCATCTACCTACATATTTCAACCTTTCAATCTAACAAATATCTAACCTCTATCCTTTAATCTTTCCATAAAAAGTACATTTTTATTAAAAGATATACTTAAAACATGGCTACTTGGTAAGGACTACTTGGAAACTGAATCTTTACTTATGGCTGAAGGTTAGGGCTTATATATTTGGGATATATCTATGTATGTATATATGTATTATTCTATGTATTTATGACTTATGCATGTATAATATTTATCATTGTTCCATTTAACTTTATATTAATTTACAAATCATAATACCATCACCCACATATACATTACACTCCAATCACTTTCTGCACAACTGCTTTTTTATTGTACGAACGAAGAACACTAGCTCCCATGTCACAGATGTTTCTAGTTTGGGAGCTAGGGGTCATTAAATAATTATTTTTTATTAAGTCCTGCATGTAATTATAAAAATACTACCTTAAATAACTTGTAATAGGCTTGGATGAAATAAATTATTATTATTATTATTTTTCTAGCATATTGTGGCCCAAACACTCCGTATCCCGAATCACAAAGTAGTGGCGAAAGTAAAACGAATTGGTGGAGGTTTTGGCGGTAAAGAAACCAGAGCGGCTCTTCTCGCATTACCTGTCGCAGTCGCAGCTTACAAGTTGCGGAAACCGGTTAGAGCCGTCTTGGATAGAGATGAAGATATGCAAGTTACCGGATATAGGCATCCGTGTCTTATTAAATATAAAGCAGCATTTGATAGTAATGGAAAGATTTTGGGGGCTGCATTTGATATTTATGCAAACTCTGGAAATTACATGGACATTACTTGTTCGGTAGGCTATGTATTTTTTTAAATTCAATATATTTGTTTTTATGTAGGTTTAATTAAATTTTATCAAAAGTTTTTATTTACTTATTATTAGATGATGGAAAGAGCAATTGCACATGTGGATAATTGTTACAATATTCCAAACATTGAAGTTCATGGATACGTCTGTAAAACGAATATGCCGTCCAACACTGCTTTTCGAGGTTTCGGAGCACCTAAGGCGATGTTAGCCGCCGAGTGCATGATGAGAGATATAGCAACTAAACTTAATAAACCAAACGAGGAAATTGCACAAGTAAACATGTATAAAGAAAACGATTTAACTCATTATAATCAGTCATTGACATATTGCACTATATCGCGGTGTTGGAGTGAATGTATTGAATCGTCAGAATATTGGCAAAGGCAAAAAGAGATTGTAGAATTCAACAGGTATCAACCTCAAGCTTTAAAATTATAATACTTTTATACTTATTAATTAAATGTTATATTATATACATATACAAAATCTTTTTCAGGCTTAACAGATGGAAAAAAAGAGGAATAGCCATTGTACCAACAAAGTACGGCATATCATTTCAGACGGACATTCTGATGCAGGCGGGGGCTTTATTATTAGTGTACAATGACGGATCTGTATTGCTTACAATTGGAGGGATTGAAATGGGACAAGGTCTCTTCACAAAAATGATACAAGTGGCATCTAGGGCTCTTGAAGTCGACATTAGTAAAATACACATCAGCGAAATGTCCACAGATAAAGTGCCCAATTCATCACCAACAGCCGGAAGTATTAGTTCTGATTTGAATGGAATGGCTGTGATTAATGCTTGTAATGTACTAAAAGACAGATTAAAACCGTATAAAGAAAATAATCCTGAGGGTAAATGGGAAGACTGGGTGTTAGCAGCTTATTTAGATAGAGTGAATTTGGCGGCTACAGGTTTTTATGCCGCTCCTAAGATTGAGTATGACCAAAAAACTAACGCTGGAAATTTATACGAATACTTTACGTACGGAGTAGCGTGTTCTGAAGTGATGATAGACTGTTTGACTGGTGATCACCAGGTGCTTAGAACGGATATTGTTATGGACTTAGGTGAAAGTCTGAACCCAGCTATTGACATTGGCCAAATCGAAGGTGCTTTTACTCAAGGATACGGATTTTATACAATGGAAGAAATGATATTTTCCCAAAAGGGTGAAGTGCTGTCACGTGGTCCAGGTGCATATAAAATTCCAGGTTTTTCTGATATTCCTAAAAAGTTTAACGTTTCATTATTAAAAGGAGCTCCGAATCCTAGAGCAGTTTACTCTTCGAAGGTAATAAACGAAAATATAAGGGTTGTTTTACAATAAACTAAATGGGTTGCAAACAGGATGTCATATCTATTGGTAATTTGGTAATGATTTTAGGCTGTAGGAGAGCCACCTCTGTTCCTGGCGGCATCAATATATTTTGCAATAAAGGAAGCTATAAAATCAGCTAGATTGGCTACCGGGGCTTCCCCAGACTTCTCGCTTGGACTTCCAGCTACGTGTGCAAGAATAAGAATGGCATGTGAAGACGACATTACAAGACAGGTAAATAATTTTGACATTGCTAAAATCTCAATGTTTAATTTTATTTATTATAAAAAATATTAGCAATACAATGTTCACGGTATACAATCGTAAATTGAAAACGGCCAATGATTTTACATAATACTTATACACGTACGTCTAAAGACTCTTAGGATAAAAAATATTTAGGCAAGTAAACCGGGTCTCGGTCATTTATTTCTTTAGTCCAAATGCTTATTAACCGCAGTATTACAAAATATTGTACAATATTTTTTTTTAACTTAAGAATATATCACTAGTTTTTGATCTTAACAAAATTAATTTAATAAATACTGATTAATTGCAAAGGCTTTTTTTAAATCATAAATGTTAACTTTTATTTTAATTTTCACTTATATTTAATTTTCGTTAAATTTTATAGATTAATTTTTGATATTTAACAAATATGTAGGTAGGTACTAAATTATTCAAGTCTAGAAGTCCACTTTTATCAAGTTGGGTAACTTAGGCCGGTATATTCATGTATCTCTTATTGTTTTATTTTATTGTTCTCATATTAGTAACATTTAGTTTCGAGTCGTAAAAAATATGAGATAACTTTAAAACCAATAATTCTTATTCTTGCAGGTGACACCTAGTATCACAGGAACCGGAAAACCATGGAATTTAACGGTTTAAAGTTTATACAATCACCTAATTACTGCGTTATACTTACTTTTATTCCGATTAAACGTACTTTCCATTTAACTCTCAAACGGTTTTTTATTACAATTGTTCAGCCTTCGATTTTAAAATGGCGCCTGACCACCTAGATCTTATAAACTATGAATATAAAAAGTACGACATCGCTGTTATGAAATATATATAAATTCTTGATTCTGTTATAGTTACTTGAATATTTATAGATACTACTTATCTTAACAGTGTAGGACAAATAATTATGAAATGCAAACAAGTTATTTGTATAGATATGAGTAGGCGGGGAGTCGAAACACTGCACAGTTTAAGTAAAGATAACGTTATTGTGCTTCGACCCAATACATCGCCTCTCATAAAAACAAATTAATCATCTGTAGTTGTGAGCCGGAGTGTACGGACGTGTGGCACGACACACACCCGTGAAAACATATTTCATAACATGGACCTAAAAAATAACAAAGGACAATCTAGGGGAACAACCTCGGAGTTGGTTTTCTTCGTCAATGGAAAAAAGGTATGTTGTTGTTTGACGAGTTGTAGTTTAAAAATATTTGTGAATACGGTCGCTTTTTTTTACAAAACAAAAAAAAATCGAGGGCCGCCGCCCGCGCCGGTTCGGCATGAAACAGTTATTTAGAAGCAAACAATATGGAGATGATGAGCAAACTTTAGCGAAAGTTAAATTTTAATGTGAAATATATTGCGAAATAAAGTTTATGTACTACTTACTTATTTATCTGTTAAAAATTAACTTGTTATCTTTTGTTGGACGACTTTATCATCGTCTTGAATTTATGAAATTGTCATTATCGAAGTAACATGTAAGGTTTATCGGAATGTAAGAGGAAGGCCGACGCTCAATCAACAGCGTGATTGAATTTAATGCCATGAGGAGTTTCTTCGTCACATGTCGATTTCATAACAATATTCAATACATGCTAAGATACGTGTTTTAAAAACTGGTCCTGATAATAACTATGTAGTAGGCAAAACCCTAACGTTTTTGAAAAAAAAACAATGTTAGAAAAATCTTTAAAAAACGTTTTGTTCTAGGATAACTATTATTTTATTTTATTAGTTCTGGATACCAAGTTCTTTTTTTTAAGGTAACTACTTAAATACAAACCCATAAAAAAGTAGTTTTGTTATTACCCCTGAATACCCCTTAAAAAATCAGTAAAATCGGTTGGTTAGTTCGACGAAAAACGGACATATTTACATGCAGACAGACATACACAATTTCACGTTTATAATATTAATATAAGTAAGGAAGTAATGGTTGTATTAATATTACAATAATTGCGTCGTGATTGTTTCTGTTCTAGAAATGTTGATGAAGTAAAGTAGGAAATATACTTATAGTGTATTTGTTGTGTTTTACTGCTACATGACAAAAACTGATGGCAATAATTGTGCAACTAACGGCCAAACTCAATAACTCAGGTACTAACCTTTGTCGCCTTGTTAAATGTGTAACTATGGTAATCAATATCCATGTTATCGTGTCTCAATAAACCAGCTGATAGATAGCTGTTGATATTAAAATGACAGAAATACGTCACAAAAGCAAAACAAGCTGTTCCTAGTCACCAAGGTTTTAACTATAGTAGGAATATTGACATCGGAAAAAAGGATGTAGGATGTATGTGTTATAATAATGAATTAGTTATTTTAAAAAAGTCTAATGAGAAGAATGATTTATCAAATTCGTAACCAACAAATGATCGTGTAGGAATACTAAATGGTCTTTGTATTTTTTCATAGTTTCATGTTGTTTCCACATAAATCATTATCTGCGTTTCTGACCTATGGTGGAAAATATGTATGTATGGACTTAATGCAGAAAAAGTTTCCTCCTTACAAATAGGTGATCGAAAAAGAGCCTGACCCAGAATGGACGTTGCTGTGGTACCTTCGGAAGAAATTGAGGTTAACCGGAACGAAGCTGGGATGTGCAGAAGGAGGGTGTGGAGCCTGCACTGTCATGGTCTCCAAGTACAACAGAAAGGATAGTAAAGTTTCGTATCCTTTTAATTTAATTACCTTAGTAATTTTATGTATGAATGTCGTTGTTGGCCTTCTTAAAGTTGATGACCTATATGGATTAGAATTCTATATAATAAAATCTTTTTTTCCATATTCAACTTAACTATACACTGGCCGGTTTGTGATTCAAGTTCATAGGAAATGGTTTGTTTTGTGAGTCATGTTAGAAAGAGTTGAACATTTAATTGACCTTAGTATGCACAATTTCCATTTTATCGACGGCGATAAAAAAGTTACGCATACAAACGATATTTATCGGTGCCCAATAACGTACGTTCATTTAATTTTCTAAACATAATTTCTCAGACATTTAGCAGTTAATGCATGTCTGGCACCTGTATGTGCTATGCATGGCCTCGCCGTCACCACGGTCGAAGGAATTGGCACAACGAAGACCAAACTACACCCAGTGCAAGAACGCCTCGCCAAAGCCCACGGATCTCAATGTGGTTTCTGTACACCTGGAATTGTTATGTCCATGTATGCCTTGTTAAGAACTAGCAGTAAAATAAGTTTCTCTGATATGGAAGTCGCCTTCCAAGGGAATCTTTGCCGTTGCACAGGCTATAGAGCTATTATCGAAGGTTATAAAACTTTCATTGAAGATTGGGAAACGCAACGGCTAACAAGTAATATTGCCAACGGAAATGGTGTTTGCGCTATGGGAAAGGACTGCTGTAAAAACAAAAATGATAAGGATAATAGTGAAACAGATTATATATTTGACAAATCGTCGTTTTTACCCTATGACCCAAGCCAAGAACCAATATTTCCACCGGAACTAAAACTTTCCTCGGTCTATGATGACCAATATTTAGTTTTTAGAGGAAAATCATGCACTTGGTATCGACCAAATACCCTTGAATCAATTTTAGAATTGAAACAGACGTACCCCGACGCTAAAATAGTCGTAGGAAATACAGAAGTCGGTGTGGAAGTGAAGTTTAAGCATTGTGTTTATCCCGTCATTATAATGCCTACGAATATACCAGAAATGGTTTCCATAGTTAAAAATGAAACGGGACTGATTGTTGGTGCGTCAGCAACACTCATGGATTTAGAACACGCTATTCGTCGATATAACGAGGAGTTGCCGAAATATAAAACTCGAGCTTTTGAAACAATTATTAAAATGCTGAACTGGTTTGCTGGAAAGCAAATTCGTAATGTGGCAGCTATTGGCGGAAACATCATGACTGGTAGCCCGATATCTGATTTGAATCCTATATTAATGTCTTTGAGAGTAAAACTAAATTTACTTAGTAAAGATGGCGGTCCAAGATCTGTTTTAATGGATGAAACGTTTTTCACTGGTTATAGAAAAAATGTTGTTAAGCCAAATGAAATACTTTTGTCAATTGAAATACCATATACTAATAAGTATCAGTATGTGCAAGCTTTTAAGCAAGCTAAACGAAGAGAAGACGATATATCTATTGTTACAGCTGCCATAAACGTTGAATTCAAAGACAATACAAATATTATAAAATCAATGTCTCTGGCTTTCGGAGGGATGGCCCCTTGGACTAAAATAGCAACCAAGACTGGTAATGCATTAGTTGGTTGCAATTGGGACGAGGCAATGTTAGAAAAAGCATACAGTGGTTTAATAGAGGAGTTACCACTAAGTCCATCAGCACCTGGTGGTAACATACAGTTCCGACGGGCCCTTACAATGAGTTTGTTCTTAAAATCTTATTTAAAAATAGCAAAAGAGATGTCAAAGGATTATATTCACAAAGAATTGATAAAACCTTTTCATGCTAAAGGTGCCGAACAGTTTCATGGAGAGGTTCCACAGAGTGCGCAGTATTTCGATTTGATAGGTGATAAACAAGTAAAGAGTGATGCTGTTGGCAGACCCATTGCGCATGTTTCTGCTTACAAACAAGTCACCGGTGAAGCAATTTACTGCGACGATATGCCGGCGGCTGAAGAAGAGCTTTACTTAGCTTTTGTTTTAAGTACCAAAGCACATGCTAAAATAATATCAATTAATACAGAAAAGGCATTAAGCCAGCCTGGCGTAGTAGCTTTCTTCTCAGCTAAAGATTTGACACCTGAGCAGAATGCAATAGGCCCAATATTTCACGACGAAGAATTATTTATCAGTGAAACAGTTACAAGTCAAGGACAAACTATTGGCGTTATCGTGGCTGAGGATCAGAAGACAGCTCAAGCTGCAGCACGTATGGTAGAAATAAAATATGAAGAACTGCAACCGGTTATAGTAACGATTGAGGATGCCATAAAAGCAAATTCAATATTTTCTCAGTATCCTAAATCAATTAAACGAGGCGATATCAAACAAGCATTCGAAGATAAGAATAATATTATTGTTGAGGGCCAGTGCAGAATGGGTGGTCAAGAGCACTTTTACTTAGAAACACATGCTGCCTTTGCCATTCCGAAGAAAGAAGATGACGAAATAGAAATATTTTGTTCTAGTCAGCACCCCTCTGAGATTGCGGTAAGCTTTTAGTTAGTACTTTTAAAAATTACCAGAGGGTACACATTACTATAACATTTTTACATTATATTCCAGAAACTTGCAAGTCACGTTCTTCATATTCCGATGAACAGAATCGTAGCAAGGGTAAAACGTATGGGCGGTGGTTTTGGTGGAAAAGAGTCTCGGGGATTGTTAATTTCTTTGCCTGTGGCTTTAGCTGCACATAAAACTGGCCGTCCCGTTAGATGCATGTTGGATCGTGATGAAGATATGCAAATGACGGGGACAAGGCATCCGTTCCTGACCAAGTATAAAGTCGCTGTTACTAAAGAAGGAAAGATAATGGCAGCTGATGTCCATATTTATAATAACGGCGGATATTCGAGAGATCTTTCGGGACCAGTAAGATAATTTAAATTAGAAATTTTGAACAGAGCGTGAATTCTTAAATAAAAACTCACCTTATATTGTTTTTAGGTCGTTGAAAGAGCATTGTTTCACTTTGAAAATGCATACTATATTCCAAATTCTGTTGTTACTGGATACGTCTGTCAAACAAATCTTCCTTCTAATACTGCATTTAGAGGTTTTGGAGGGCCTCAGGGAATGTTTGGCGCTGAAAACATGGTCTGGGACATTGCACAAAAATTAGGAAAAAGCTTTGAGGAAATAAGCAGACTTAACTTGTACCGTGAAAATCTTACTACTCATTACGGTCAAAAGTTAGAACATTGCACATTACAGAGATGTTGGGACGAGTGTGCAGAGAAGGCTAGTATGGCTGAAAGAAAGAAGAGCATCGAAACTTTTAATAGGTAACATACTATGGCTGACTTTATTTTTTTAGATTATTTACTTTATATTTTTTTATAATATTTTTGTTTTGTTTAAGTTAAATATATCGCGTAACGGTCACGTTACAAAAGTTATGTAATGCATGCATTGTTTTGTTTTCAGGGAAAACAGGTGGAGAAAAAGAGGAATTTCCATAATACCAACCAAATTTGGGATTGCCTTTACTGAAAAGTTCCTTAACCAAGCTGGTGCTTTAGTCATTATTTACGTCGATGGTTCCGTGCTGGTCTCCCACGGTGGTACTGAAATGGGTCAAGGATTACATACAAAGATGATACAAGTGACTTCAAGGGCTTTGGGAGTGGATATATCGAAAGTTCATATTAGTGAGACTGCTACCGATAAAGTGCCAAATACGTCGGCCACCGCCGCTAGTGCCGGCTCTGATCTAAACGGGATGGCTGTGCTGGATGCCTGCCAGGTCCTATCAAAGCGTCTCCAGCCCTATAGAGAGAAAAACCCTGACGGTAAATGGGAAGATTGGGTCAATGCTGCATACTTCGATAGAGTACAGCTTTCGGCAACTGGATTTTACGCTACTCCTGAAATTGGGTATAACTTCCAAAATAATACTGGAAAGCCATTCAACTACTTCACTTACGGTGTTGCTTGCACAGAGGTTGAAATTGATTGTTTAAGTGGTGATCACCAAGTTATCAGAAGCGACATCGTTATGGATTTGGGTGACAGTTTGAATCCGGCCATCGACATTGGTCAGATTGAGGGTGCCTTTGTCCAAGGTCTGGGCCTGTTCACTATAGAAGAACTGATTTACTCACCAACTGGAACTTTATATTCTCGGGGACCTGGAGCTTATAAGATTCCTGGGTTTGGTGACATTCCTTTGGAATTCAATGTTTCACTATTGAAAGGGGCACCCAATCATAAAGCGGTATATTCTTCAAAGGTACAAAGCATAAGTATTGATTCTGTTACAATGTGGCATTTGATGTTTTTGTAAAGTTTTTTTAACGAAATTTTTTGCATTGTTGCAGGCTGTTGGTGAACCACCGCTGTACTTGGCATCATCAGCATTCTTTGCAATTAAAGAAGCAGTCAAAGCTGCAAGAAAAGACGCTGGCGTATCATTAGATTTCAGATTCGACGCGCCCGCTACATCCGCTCGTATTCGTATGGCTTGCGAAGATCATATTACCAAAATGGTACGTTCTACAAAACGAAAGATATTTTTACCTGTTTTTTTTGTTGTTTTTATAAAACCTTTTTCTTTGCAGTTATCGTCACCCGAACCGGGAAGTTTTACTCCTTGGAATGTAGTTCCTTAACTCAACTAACACAGTCATACAAATCAAGACAGGTGCTATTATAATGAATGACTAGTTTTTGGAAATAAGGAGCAAAGATGGTTGTGTAAATAAAATAGTTAAATACAAATAAAATGTTTATTTCAAAATCATATCTAACATTATAATACAGCTGACTAACAAATTGTGGATTGAAATATTATTATCAGAATCAATTAATTTACAATATAATTTTATTGCTTTTCGTGCTGTTTCTATCTGTGTATGTATTTTAATATTAATCATTGTTAAAACTTATGTAAAGATTATTTAATAATTCAGGTACAAGACATTATAACAACGTGGTAGTTAGTCTTGAATATTAATTAGTTTTAAATATCTTATATTGCAAACAATCTTTCCTATTTATATTATAATTTAAGGTATTTTATATCTGTTAGTAGTTCTTTGCCCGCCTTTGTCGGTAAGAACAAGGCGAATGCTTTTGTTATTATTTTATTGTAGTTTTTTACCTTTACGTTATTAATTGTGCGCACTCAATTTTTCGATTCTATAAGTTAAAATTCTGTGTCACTTATATTTGGTAGTACACTGATTGGTGTGCTTATTAGAATACTCTTTTGGTGGTAAAACATAATACATGTATTTAATCTAATCTATCTCTAATATAAAGATTGTTTACTAAATAAGAAATCTAAGGCATGTTTCATGATCGTACCAATTTAAAATGATCGCATTGCGTCAATTCCATATCAATTTTACAATATTGTGTCGATGCCAAAAATTATAATGATGACTGATTTTTGGAAATGCTCTATATTAACCCTGATATGCTATAGAAATGCTAATTTTTGATTCTTCCTCAGCTAAAGTACGGCCGCGTACATATAAAGTAGATCTGTTTAATAGGAAAATCAAAAGACTAGGTGTCTATATGCAGTCGTTACCGTTCCCTTGCGAATAAATCCTTTCATACGCTCCCTCTATTTCGTTAAACATATTTCTTAAATAATACGTTTTGCACTCCTGTCAAGAAGTGCTTAACAGATGAAATTAAAACACAACAATTAATAAATTAATTTTGGCCTTGATTTTACGACAAGTAACTTTGATCTGGTGTTATAATACCTTTGGGTTTTGGTAAGTTATTCAATTGATTATACCTTTTACTTGTCTGATTCCGATGAACATCCTGATCCTGAACTAGGCCCTGAAAAGAAAAATACTTTTATAATAAAAGGATATGTTTAATATTCAAATCCCGACCCACGATATAACATAAACAATACAATAATCACAAATAATAGAAACAAAACTATAAGCCCTTTCCTAACGTTCTTAGCTTTTTTCCTGCATTGGGAATATAAATAACTAGAACGCATTAAAGCATGGAAGTATATTATAACTTACGCATTACTATCTGTAACCAGAAAAAAGTAATATTAAGATATTTATTTTAGAAAATTAAACTCTAAATGAACAATAAGTAGGTATATGAAATTGAAATTAACGAACTTTTTTAAAACCAAATTATTGTTGATATTGTAGAGCGTATTTCTCTTAATAATGGACTTAATAACAGAACATATTTATGGTTAATGCATATGTTATTGTATGCTTATCAAAAGTTAAATCGCGAATGACTGGCGCCGTCGTCTACAATCATGCTGGGGCCCTAGGATACTTAAGAAGATAATTATATAAAAGGTTAAAGTACTTTTTAGGTAAATAAAGTGTAATAATGTGCCTGACCAAAATGTAAGGTGAATAAATGTGAGTGGCATTGTATGTCTGTTAAGGGCCCTCGCGAGATTGTGGCTTACGCTTGGGCCCCATGTGGCCTTAAGGTTAATATGGTGTTGTGTATGACATTAGTGTTGAATGTACCTGATCGTCTCGAGTATCGTGACCGTCGATGCGAGTCCCGCGTGGGGCTGTCCGAGTTGTATTCCGTCTCGGTCTCGGGGACTCGGGGCCTCGAGCCGCGCCCGCTCTCGTATCTAACACTGATATGTCACGAACTTGTTAGAGTTATATCAGATTATTTAGCGAGGGTAGCAAGAGGAACGGTATGCTAAAGATCCGTAGTAAAATTATGCAAGAACATAATTAGTTTGACATTATTTTTGTGATATTTAAACAAAGAAGCACACAGTGGAAGTGAAAATTTTGTAAGGATTATATCTGAGCGACCTGTTCCCAAGTAAAAGTTTAGTTCGTTGACAAGACAGTTGGTTGGTTAGTAAATGACTAGTCAAATAAGTTTAATATAGTTTATGGCAACTGTTGTAATAAAGATAATGTAAAATTAAATTATTTGATGGTAAAATTTTATTGGTATTAGTGATGTAACTAAACCTCAGTTAAAGTTTTTAATACCTTTCTCTCGATCGTCGCCTGTTCCGTGAGGAGTATGGCGACCGTCGCCGCGGAGAATAGCGGCTGTCGGCTGAATGTCGAACTGTTTCGGGCGAGTAGCGCCTGTCGGGCGAATAGCGGCGTTCGGGCGAATAGCGCCGTTCGGGTGAATAGCGGCTTTCGGGCGAATAGCGGCTCTCGGGTGAGTAGCGGCTATCAGGCGAATAACGCCTGTCGTTGTATCTGCCAAGAATTTAAAATATTAAAAGCTAGTGTATTTTTAGGTAAACTCTTATAATAATATAGTATGTCAAAAACGAACAGTAAAGTAGCTAAGTAGCACTTAATTTTTTACTTGTTAACTATAAGCTTATCTGCAAGTAAGTACTTATATTTAAAAACTTCTACATATCGACTAATAATTTTGGAATATAAGTTGATACTAATACGAAAGCCATATTTGCCAGGGTTTACTAAATAAAAGTATAATAAGATCAATAAAAGTTGCAAGCTAACTCAATATCGCTTTCGACTTCCAACTCTTCATTGGTTCTGTTCCTCCAGCGAGGTATGGATTGTTTTGGTCGCGGAGTGTTTGGAGTGGAGTGGTACAGACCGCAGTTGTTCGCCGAAACCGTGGCTTTCAAATACCTTTACAATAGTTTACTTTTAGACAAAATATGTACTATTCACAAACTGGGACATTCTAAATCTAAAGTATCAT
Source organism: Emmelina monodactyla (assembly GCA_916618145.1). Lineage (NCBI taxonomy): Eukaryota > Metazoa > Arthropoda > Insecta > Lepidoptera > Pterophoridae > Emmelina > Emmelina monodactyla. The sequence continues at coordinate 6,064,153 of OU745300.1, forward strand.
CTGTTTGTAACTCTATTCATTGATTTAATGATCTTGACCTGTTTTTTGAACTGTATCACGTGTAATAAAATAGTCTATTGATTACACGTGCCTACTTACTGCGAATGCTTCCATTGTTGCTTAGCGCAATAAAAATATATATCTATGTTTCAGATCTCGGAAAATAAAAGCGTAAATTGTAGACTTAAATATATCTCAAGGGCGGTTTAACTATTTTATAATTTGAATAGTTCTGAATGTCAAAAGTTATCAGACACTTCGTTAAGGTTATCAAGAAAGTCAGGGTATATTGTGCTATTATCAATAAGAATAGCAAACAAAACTGACCAACAACTTTTAAATTTACATATTACATATAATGGTAACACAGATAAAATAAAGTTAAGCATAAAAGTTAATTTACTAAAAGTTAAGGTTTAATGAAACAAAAACATTATTGTTTTCTTTAACTAGTGGCCGCCCGCGACTCCTTTCGCGTGGAAGTCAGTTTCCCGTGGGAATGAGAAGTTTTAGGGTGAAATGTACCCTATGTGTGATTCTGATGTATAACCTATATTACTGTAAAGTTTCATTTAAATCCGTCCAGTAGTTTTTACGTGAAAGCGTAACAAACATCAATCCATACATCCATCCACGTTTTCTTTACGTTTATTATATTAGTAGGATTATAAACTGAACTCTTTTCCTAACAATTTATGGAACTCATGTCAACGGCAGTCAACCCAAAAATAAGGTTTAATAAACAAATGCAAACCCTTAGCAATATGTATTAAATTTTTAATGTAAAAATTTGTTTATATTTTTAATAAATTTAAATACCAATAGTCTACACAAACTGGCAATCTGTTCCAAATCAAAATACTATAAAATTTAGTGAACACTTTTAAATAAATGAGCTAGCGGTCAGTAGTGAGTATTACCTGGGCGGTGGGTGCGGGGAGGGGAGGCGGCCGAGCGGCGGCGGGCGCGGGAGGGGGGGTAGCAGCGGCGGCGGCAAAAAGAGGGGCGGCAGCGGCGGCGGCGGCAGCCCCTCCAGCGGCTCCAGCGGGGAGATCACCTCTGGATTCATATATGAATAAATCTGCGGACTTGGCAGACAGTATACAAGGGAACTCTGGATTCATATAAATTGAATAAATCTGCGGACTGGGCGGCTTATGCAAGGAACGAATGGAGAAACTGGTTACCGAGAGATGAGATAAAGAATCAGTTAAAATTAAATTAGCGGCAAATGTACCCAGGGCCTACTACTTAACAGTAAAGTATGTCTGTGGTACGGAGGTCGTCAGATACTTTGCATACATACATATTTATACCTACATACGGATTTTTCCACTATGTTCACCGAGGTGATATCATCCAGGTGAACAAAGTGGATTTTATAGAGTCCTTTGTCCACCTTGGAAGATGTTCACCTAGATGATATCACCCAGGTGAACAGATTCCACTTTATTGGTCTCTTTTGTTCACCTTGGAATTTAATCACCCATGTGAACAAACGCGACTTTTGCAATTTAAATTGTGGACTTTATTCACCTGAAGAAATATTAAAAGACAATTTATATTTAAGGTAATTTTAATGTAATTTTTAAACAAAGAATAATAATGAATGGGTGATATCACCTGGGTAAACATAGTGGAATAACCCCCTACATACATGGATACATAGGTAACAAGTTGCTTTGGAAACCTATGGATGATGATCGTAGATGGTTACTTTTACGACACTACATAAAAGAGTGTTTTGTAGCCAAAAGTGGTATTTAACAACACAGGAGCATAAATTAAAGGTATTGCTATATAGACCGAACACATGCTGCCTGCATTTTCACCACGATCATATTTATACGAGAGACGACCTCTGTGGTGCAGCGGCATATATACCGGACTGCTAAGCGGATGGTTCCGGTTCGATCCCCGGGTCGGGCCAATTCGTAAAAATGGTTTTTCGATATTGGCTCGTGTCTGGGTGTAACTAGGTTCTCCCCTAGTCCATTGTGTGGTACCTATAGTACAAGCTTTGCTTAGTTTAGGGCCACACAGTTGGTGTGTTAGTCTGGAGTTTTATTATTATTTATTTATAATTTATGCATTTACACAATGACAAGAAAATGATAAAACACAAGAAAAATAGACAAACATGAGTAAATACAAAGGTGCTGCTTATTTCAATATGAAATATTATTATTTATTATAGAGCAGCAGCAGTATCTATCCCGCTATAGTGTTGCAACTCACGCGCATGCGGCGAGGCGGCGCCGGCGTCGCGGGGGGCGGCGGCGGTGGCGGCCAGCTTGCGGCGCAGCGCGGCGGCGTCGGCGCGCGCGGCGTCGGCGTCGCGGCGGGCGGCGCGCGCCTCCAGCCACGCCTCGTGCGCGCGCGCCTCCGCCGCCGCCGCCGCCGAGCGCCGCAGCGACTCCTGCTCCGCCGCCTCGAGGGACAGCGTCTCGCACTTCTCTCTGGGGCAACAGGTTGATTTCAATTCAAAGGGGGGTATATTAAAGTGGTAAAAAATATTTTACCGTTTTTTAAGAAGTAGGTACCTACACACTTTGTGACCGCTTACAGGACAAATTATTATTATTGTCTCTTAACAATAAAAATAATTTGCAGCTAAAAGTGTTTAGAAACATTCAACCTTTATTTTGAAGTTGACTGTGGACTGTCGCTGACAGAATAGATGTTATCAAAATATGCATATCGTTGAGACTTTACATGTGAACATCAACCATTACTCGTATTGATTTATAGTAACAATATAAATGCAATAGAGAGACATTCGTTTATAGTTAAAAGTGCTGATAGAAAGCAAATAATGGTCAATTAAAATATAAAAAGTGTAAACTAGTCAGCACACATAATAAATAAAATCAAATATTTATAAATTTTTAAGGGTGAACTAGTTTTAAGGTGATTTAAATTGTATTTTAACTTACTTGTATCTTTGCAGTTCCTGCTGCAATAACTCTATTTTTTCAATAGTGCTCGTTGATTCGTCTTGTTTACTAAGCCATAAGGTCTCTTTAGAGCTCAGCTCTCTGCAACAATATTTTTTTATAATAACATGTACTAGTTATGCATCTTGATGCATAGTTCTATAAAGAACGTTTAATGCCCATCAAAAACATAACTTGTAATAAAACGAAGTCTCACAACTAAGTTGTTCTACCGTAAAAAGTTGTGATATAAATTTGTGTAGACAGTGACTAAGTTTTAATACGACTTCACTATTTTATTTGTTCCATAAAAAAACAACCTTATTATATAACAATGCTTAAAGGATTTATCTGTTAATCTACAATTACTTAACTTTTACATAAATAACCTTAAACAGTGTTGTCCAAAGCGTAATGAAACTATAAATCAATTTATACTAACTTGAGCAGTTCGCTCTCTCTCTCCTGGAAGTATTTCCCCAGCACCTCCAGCCTGGTGACGGCCTCGGTGGCTTGCTGGCTGGTGCTCGACAGCGACTCTTGCGCAGTCTTCAACTCGTCAGATAGACGGGAACGTTCGTTCTTCTCAGTCTAAAAGGTGTTGGAAATAAGGTGTTATGAACTTTGCGTCTTTAATCATTAGTGAAATGTGTATTTTTGAAAACTTTAATAAGAAGGTATAACACACCACAATGAAATACTATGCTATCTGCACTAAACACAATGCTCTCCATTTATCCTATGAAAAAAAATGTTATCAGGGAGAGACATATGGTACTTTTAATTTGACTTATTTTATTTTCAAGCCACTGGCAGATTTTGTTTTTATTTAGTATAATTTGTGCAAGAACCTACCTCATATTTAGCAGCAAGAGCATTTCTTTCTTCTAAAGCCTTTGACAGCTTTGCTTTAATTTCAGTGTGGTCAATCAATGATGTTGCATCCACATTTCCAGATACACCATTCTTCAATTCTTTTATAGCATCCTATAAGAAAACAAATTAATATATATTTGCTTACAAAAAAAATGTCTATTTAAACTAAGCAATTAATTACCTTTAACGCTTTTATCTCATATTTTTGTAAATCAATAGTATTAGTAGCATCAGCTAGTTTTTGATTAATGTCCCCAAAAGTAATTAACTGTTTTCTGATATCCTCTAGTTCAGTTTCTGCAGAGACATATTTTAGTTGGAAATTATCTCTGTCCCTGCTGACGGCTATCAGTTCTTCTTCAAATGCTTGAATTTTTCCTGAAATAGGAAATGTTTTTTTATAAAAAAATGTAAGAATATGGAAAGACTATACAATATTAGCTTTTGCACGTGAATGTATAACCTATATTACTGCAAAGTTTCATCCAAATATGTCCAGTAGTTTTAATTTGAAAGAGTAACAAACATGCATCCATACATACTGAAAAACTTTCATGTTTATAATATTAGTTAGATATAAATCTTCCTCTTGAATCCCTCTATTTATTAAAAAAAAACATCAAAATATGTTGCGTAATTTTAAAGATCTAAGCATACAGACACACAGACGGCGGAAAGGCCTTTGTTTTATAGTATGTAGTAATTTATAGAGTTTGATTACCATGTAATTCAGATATTTGATCTTCAGACTGGGACCTCTCAGATAAGAACTCGCTTAAAGTTTTCTCAACTTCTCCTAAGGTGTTTTGTAATTCAGATGCGGTGTTTTCAGACACTTTAAGAAGTTTCTCATTATCATCTAATGAGTTTCGAAGCCTTTCGTTTTGGGCTTTCAATTCATTTATCTCCTCTTTTAGTGACACCACCATATCGTCAATGCCAAAGGAACTGTCTTCAATACCAGCGAGCTTAACCTTAGTAGTAGTGAGTTCCTCTTTTAGGATCTCACACTCCTGAAATGAAACAAAATTACAATAAATTACTTAGTCTCCATCTAAGTGTTGAAACATTGGAATGAATAATCTATTACACCATTGAAATATTTATCATTTAAAAATGAAATATTGAAATGGTGATTGTAGGAAAATTACTTAATTACGAAAGTGACAATTTGTTTCGTAAATTCATAATTTACCCTTAAACAAATTAGTAAATTTGGTTGTTTTTTACATACCTTAGAGCTGAACAACAAGTCCCTTTGTAAAGTATTGATAGTGCCTACAAGTTTACTGTCTTGTCTTCTGTTTTCAATGTAATAGAAACCCAATATAAAGAATAGTAGAGTTGTAGCTGTAGTGACTAAGTAACTTAGAAATCTGTTGTTATGATCATTGGTCCCAGCATCACAGAATCCTTCACTATCACAATCAGCAACTGAAAAACATTTTTTTAAAATAAATAAATTTTAACTTAAAAGCGGCACACAAAAAAGTTATAAATATACCTGGTGGAGAACCGACAACTGAATAATAAGTTGATGCAAGAGAGTTCATAAAGGAATAACTATTGTCACTTTCTTCATAAGAATCGTTAACTTCATTTTGAATTGCTTGTGGTTGTTCAATATTTTCAGCATCATAAATGTTTTCTATTATTGGTTTTTCAGTAGTTGACCATATGTCAGCTACAGTAGTGTACATGCTAGAGAAAAAGCCTTCACCATTTTGTTCGTCTGTGGCTATAGGTACTTGTTTTTCTGTTAAGTCATATGAATCTATGGAAGAAGGGTATTCATATTGAGTTGTTTCTGGAGATTCTGTTGTAGGATATTCAATAGGTGGAATGGGTGGTATTAAGAAGTCTCCTGGAGGATCTGACAGCTGCATATTGATATCTCCCTGTAATTCTGGGTTGGAATTAACATTATTTTGCATATTTATTTGTGGATCTTGGGGAACCATCTGTGGATTTTGTGGAATTTTAAGATCTTCCTTAATGAAATCAATATTTTGTGGTATATACTGCTGTGGCACTGCTGTTTGAGGGTTTTCAGTTATTGGTAATTCACTTATAGGCAAGTCAGAGGTGGTCTTGTGGGTTTGTGATTGTTCTGTAATTGGAGAAGTTGTGGTTGCTTCTGCTTCAGCAATTGTTTGGAAATTTGTATCTATATTTCCAGTTTGTGACAACTCTTTTTGATTTTCTAATGGTGAAGCATTTATAACATTAGGTACAGTTTGCTCCACTTCACTTAAAACTTGTTGGTTTGAGTTTTCTAAGGGATTGAACAGCTTGTTAATGTCATCTAAAGTTGGTGGAGCAGCAGTAAGGGTTTCAACAGTTGCTGGTTCAGCAGTAGGAGGAACAGCAGATGCTGATGCAGCAGCGGGAGAGGCAGCAGCTACTGGTTCATAATTTATTTTTACATCTGCACCATTTTGATCAGTTTTGCCTTGATTTATTTCGTCTTCTGCTACAGTTTTTGATGTCATATCATTGTTTTTATTGCTAATACTAACAAGATTAGAAATGTTTTGCTCATTTTCTAATGGAAGCTTGTCTGTTAAAGAGTTTTGTAGCAAATCAACATTTTCAGGTATAACTGAACCAGTATCTTGGACATTTCCTGTGACCTCAGACACAAGTTGTTGTGGTTGCGGTAAACTTTCAGAATTACTACTATCTGGAAGCTCTTGATTATTAATTTCAGATATACTTGGAGTATTCAATTCACTATTTTTCTCTATTGGTATTTCTGTAGAAGTGGGAGCCAAAGGCAGTTGGTTTTGTTCAAATGGGTTTAACATATCACCTTTTATTTCTTGAGAGATATCTACATCTAATATTTCATTTTTATCATCTTGTTTTGATAAAATGTTTGCAGCACTTTCAGGATTTAAATTATTTTGGTTACTTTCACTATGAATTTCAATATGATTATTATCTTCTAACGGTGGTGTTGACAGATCAGGTGATATTGATTGAGTCGTGGGTTCTTGTTCTGGAGATTGTGTGACTGATTCTGTTGTGTAGATGGTAGTTCCTTCAATCACTTCATGCGCCTGTTGCACTTTGTCTGGTTGGACTGGCTGGTTTTTCTTCCTTATTTCAACTGGCACAGTGAACTGAGGATTCTTTTCAATAATTTTATATTCCCTCAAAAACTTTTTATTCACAAATCCACTTTTGCCATTTATTTTGGCGTACCATAGCTCTGGTCGAGTTCCAGCTGATTTCATGTAAACTTCAGCGTCAGCGTTTGGAGGGAAAGAAATAACATTCGGCTCGATACTTTTGTAATTCAAAAGCGTTTTAGCTTTAGACATAGGCTCTGGAATTATATAAAAATATAAAATCAACAAATATTTACCAAAAACTTTTTGTGACAAGCTGTTTCAAATTTACTTACCGTCACATTTTGAGTTGACGCAAAACACTTTATCTGGTAATTCACAATGATAAATTGAAAATAATAAGTTAAATAATATTAATTTGTAGAGAATCATTTTCGCATAATTGTATTTTTGTGTTAAAAAGCGATTATCTGTAGCTATTTTTTTTATAGTTTTCAGATTCATACATACGGCCACATCATCTGTCAAATGAATAATGTCAGTCAGTAAAGTCAATTGTCAAATAAACACTACCAATGCGAACTGTCAATCGGTTGTCAACCATACATTAGTGCGTTCCGTAAACTGCTTATTTCAATCAATCAATCAATTCTTATCAATTATCTTAGAGCATTTAACCAAAGGAGATGACAAGATCATTTTAGCAGGAACATATTTTTCAGGCACTTTTGGTGGGGGACGAGGAAGTGATGTGACAATAACAATAAGAATGAATGGGTATTTTTATTGAACGAATGAAGTTTTTTTAGTTCAATTTAATTATTTTTACCTTTTCTTCTTAATACTACTACAACTGTAAATTTGTAAGTGTTTAGTAAAAACACTTACAAATTTTGGTTTATCTAAAAAAAGATGCTAAGGAATAAATAAACACATGCCAGAGCGACACAGAATGATCAAGTACCGTGCGTGGTACTTTTGTTCACGACTATGACCATCGCTATGACCAAGATTTTGCCTGAGGGGAAAGGCCTGCTATGCCATCTCCTTTGGTTAAATGCTCTAAGTCAATTATTTATCAAATAGTATAGGATCCCGCTTTAGAACGACCTTCACCAAGCTGGTTAAAAGATTTTTTTTATCAAATAAAATGTGACAAAAATATATTGCAAATAGGTTGTCTAAAAAATTTCAGTCCGAATTTTTTTTTAATTTTTTTTTTACTTTGGCTTGATTAATGAACAAATTTCATTCCAATAGAAAATATGAAGCCTCTAGTGGGCTTAGCATAAGCGGCGTGATATCGAGTATTTGACATTTGTTTGTGGGAATATCTCGATTTTTTTAATTCGGTAGCAGGACTGCACACTATCTCATCGCAACTCACGGTGATCAGTGACTCACATACGTCATTTGGCTCTCACGTCGTAATCGGTAGCATGCACGCCCAAAAACACACGTTTCTTTTTTTTTAATACGAGATAATTCTCTTCCTCAAATTTTGACGACGAGAAGCTGTGAGATTGCTTTACTGAGATTGATTGTGTCGAATTGTGCTTGCATGCATCATCTATATATAGGTACTTGAGTATAATGAGCTGATAAGTGATAGAACTTTTAATTTTTTAAAGAATTTTTAATGTTTAAAAATTTAAAAGGTTTCAACATTGTACACAACTGTCATTGCGTCTGGCATTCGGACCGAGCCCGTTCTTGCGAGAGGGCGTTGTAGATTGAAAAATATATAGTTGTGAAACTATTTTTACTTTGTTAAATTAATAAAGAATAAAGAATTCAAGAAATATCATTTATTGCAGCATCCTGAATCTAGTATTATAACATAAGGTAAAACCGTTTGTAATTATTTGAAGTATTATGGCAGTCCCTTACTATAATCATATGAATAGTAGGTATATACTAGTGACCCGACCACGCTTCCCAATGGTGTAATTTTGGGCGACTTGTTCCCGAAACATTGAATTTTAGTTAACCCTTTGAAACCTTTTCTGAATGTTCTTTATTCAAAAATTTTAATTAAAAAATACCTAAAGGAAGGTGAAAACCGCATTAAAATCCCTCAACTGGTTTAGGAGGAGTTAGCGGCCAAACATACAAACAGACAGAATTAGCGACTTGGATTTATACTATGTAATGATGATGATGAGCAGCGGGAAAGAAGGAAAATTGAGCGTAGGATGCTGAGGGAAGTGATCCCTTTGACATGGGGGATCACGAATGATGTTGAAGTACTTTTGATATCATAATATTTATTCACGAAACTACGATTACCTATCCCGCATTATTTTTTTTTTTTTTGTTAGATTCTTCCGTCATGCGGAAAGGCAAAGAGACTATGCCCATACAGCCATGTCATCAATAATTTGGTTTTCTTCTTTCTTGTTGACTTAGTTTTGTTTAGTTTTCAATAAGAAGTAACATTGACGATATTTTATTTCCTCATAAACAAACATAATAAGGACCAAGTCCATGTCTTTAATAATAAAATGCTAATATATATTTGTTATGAGTATACATAAACATTTTCATCAGATATTACACACTGTAAATTTTATGAATTTATACATAGGTAAGTAGCATTCAGTTGTTTTTAAAAGTTCTTGAGTATTACGCGGGATATTTTCTAATGTTTTATAAATTTCTAATAGCTCATCAATGAAAATTAACCTGTCAATATGAAATTGAGGACATTCAAAAAATATATGATCCAATGACTGTACTGACTCATTACAATATGAACAAAAAGGGGAAGTTATCATATTCATGCGATATAAGTGTTCATTAAAAGCAGCATGACCTATACGAAGACGACAAATTGTTGTATAAAAATTTCTATTTTTGAAAGAGCCCTTGGTAAACCAAGGAGACGAAATTTTTTGGTTACATACGGAATACCACTTGCCCTTTTCTTTAAGAGAATCTTGCCAAAATTGAAACCAATTATTAATCATTTGATTTTTTATTTCAGGAAGAAACTCTGAAATGGGAATTGCTATGTTTTTTAATTTGCAAATGTTGTTATCAGTATTTGTAATGATACTAGCTAATGTATCAGCTAATTCATTACCACTAACACCAATGTGTGCTGGTGTCCAGAAAATGACAATTTCTTTATGTTTCAATGATAATTTATAAATCTTTTCCCGGATCTCATATATAAAAGGATGAATTTTACTAGAAAGACGGGGATTATTAATAGCTTGAAGAACACTCATACTATCAGAAATAATAATCCATTTACCAGAAGAATCTACAGAACTAATCAAATCTAAAGCAAACAGAATAGCAGCAGCTTCTGCCGTAAAAATACTGCAAATATTGGACAGCTTATAACCATGTGCAATTTTCAAAATAATATCATAAGCCGCTATCGACACAGACTGAGATGTTTTTGAAGCATCTGTGTAAATTTGACGGTAATTATCATAGTATGATAACTTTTCATATACTTCATATTTATTTTTTAAATTTGTGTCTATAATGACATCAAATTTAAAAAACTTACCTTCATATGTTCCACTATAACAAGGTAAAATATCATACTGAGCAATATTTTCATTTTTCAAATAATTAATGAAATCAAAATTTTTACATAAATAAGAGTAATTAGATATCAAAATCTTTTTGTACAACGCATTATTAGAAGTTTTCATCAAATCAATTAAGAACCTTCTTTTCAAATAATCAAACCTAAATTTAATGGGACAAGTGTTAGTTTCAACTTGCATTGAATTAATCGGAGAAGTACTCATGGCTCCTAGAATTATCCTGAGATTTTTATTTTGTACTTTATCTATTTTATTTATAAAATTATTGTCAGAAGCAAAGCAAAAAAAAGCATATTCAAAGTGACTTCTAACTAATGATTTAAACAGCATCAATAATATTTTAGGATCTGCACCAAAACGACAACCAGTAAGGCATTTTAAAATATTTGTAGCTTTTACAGCTCTATCTATCAATATTTGCACATATTTTTTAAAACTTAAATTTTGTTGAAATACTACACCTAAGAATTTTATTTCTGTACAGTTAGGAATAAGGTTACCATTATATACACATTCTAATTTACAATCTTTATCTCTAGAGAAAACAAGTGATTTACTCTTTTCTGTATTTACAGTTAAACCTAAGAAAGAAAAATAGACTTCAAGCCTTTTACAGGCATTATTTAAATTCGTTTGCACATCTTTAAGTTTTTTGCCAGAACAATAAACAACAAGATCATCAGCAAACTGCAGATTAGAAACATTTGCGCCTAATATCTCATTCAATTTATGAATATAAATTATATACAGTAGAGGGCTCAAGATGCCGCCTTGATTGACGCCTTTATAGGAATTACGTGGACCATAAAAGTTGTTACCCAATTTAACATAGACCATTCTTTCATTTAGAAAGTTATATATCCAAAGAACCATTTTTTTTGGAATTCTGAGTGATAGCAAGATATTAGCAAGCGTTTCTAAACCTACATTGTTAAAGGCTCCTGTTACATCGAAAAAATTACAAGCAAGATAATTCCGTTCCTTTATGGATTTATTTGCATCTAATAACAAATGTGCAATGCTTTCCCTAGCCGAGCGTCCACGCCGAAAACCAAACTGATTACTAGGAAGAATACAATTTGATTCGATGTAATATTCCAGACGTTGTTTGAGCAGCTGCTCAAAAATTTTACCAACACAAGAGGACAACGCTATAGGTCGATAAGAATCTGGACTATCAAGATCCTTCCCTGGCTTCAGTACAGGGACCAGACAATCAGTTTTCCATTGATTTGGTATTAAGTCATTTTCAAACAAAATATTTAAAATTATCAAGAATTTACATAGATTTTTATGACTGAGAAGACGAAACATTTTATAGGAAATACCATCTAAACCACAAGTTGTATCTTTTCTTGATTTTATGGCAGCAGTAAGTTCAGAAATTGTGAACGGATCAAGCAACGAAAGATTTTGTCTATGAAATTTGTTATCTGCAAAAGTAAAAGGTTTCGAGACATAGTCTGGAGTGTATTTTTTTAAAAAACTATTTACCCAATGATCATTTTCACTTCTAGAAACAAAAGTTTTGTTAAATCTGCGTATTTTATTCCAGACATGAGAAATTGGAGTAAGACGATTTATAGAATTGCAATAATCTTGCCAAGATTTCTGTTTTTCAAAGTTTATAGTCAATTTCTTAGAAGCCTGATTTTTTTTAAAAAGCAAATATTTTTCTACAGAAGGATCATTTTTGAAAGCAACAAAAGCATCTTTACATTTTTTAACAGCATCTGCACATTTGCTATTCCACCAAGGAACGGAATGTCTTGCCCTTTTTGCCCTAAAACCTGAAACGGAACGTGAGCATAAATGACAAAGATTTTGACATTGACAACAAGACTTTGTTTTCGTTTTTTGTTGTGTCATAGATTTTTCAACTGATGCCAATAAAATATCACAAAACTGCAAATAACTTTCTAGTGAACATTCAGAATTAATCATAAAACTATTCAACGAAGTATTAACAATATTTACATACAAATCCCAATTAACTAAATTCAAGTTTAATTTCTTACTGACATTTTGAGAGTGAACACAATGTTCTGAAGATATAACTGGAGTTTGAGACAACAGAAGTTTAGTAATTGTAGGCAAATGATAACTTCCAAAGGAATCATCATGAACAGACCATTCACAATCCCATGATAAAGCTGGACTAACCAAAGAAAGATCTAAGCCATTTGGTCTCCAGGACGAAGTTCCTACAGTCGTGACTTCTCCTGAATTTAACAGAACAAGGTTATTTTCATCAAAAGAATCTAGTACTTCTTCACCTCTTTTATCCACTTTTTGACAACCCCAAGAAGTATGGTATGCATTGAAATCTCCAGCAATAAAGACTGGAGTTGGAAGACTATCAATTAATTTTGAAAATTTTAATTTTGAATAATGACACCTAGAAGGACAATAAACACTAACAAATGAAATATATTTACCACCTATTTTTATCTGTACAGCAACATTTTGTAAGGAATCATCAAAATAAGTATCAATTTTTAAGAATTGTAATTTGTTATGAATTATTATTGCAACTCCATTATGTGTATTACCAGTGTCATTTCTAACTATTGTGTATCCCTTTATGTTAAAGGTATGATGTGGTCTAAGCCAAGTTTCACTTATTAAAGCGATATCAACATCATTACTATAAAGAAAATATGTAAATTCAGATTTATTACTTTTAATGCTTTGAGCATTCCACTGAACTATTTTTAAATGAGCCATTAGGATGGATTATTAGCAGATGACTTTTCATAAATATCACTTAATATTTGTAAAATATTTTTAGTACTGATGGAAGTTTCCTTTGTTTTATTTAATGTAATTATTTTAACAATAGCCTCAACCAATAAATTCAAAGATTTATTATCTTTTTTCAAGTGACTGAGCAGGTCAAACTTTTGTCCTAAGGCTGGAAAACTCTCTGTATTTGCAACTGAAGCATAAGACAAAGAGGATAAACCAATTTTAATATCATTAATTTTTTTCTTTTTAATAGGACACTCAGCAGATATACTAATGTGATTTCCTCTACAGTGACAGCATGTAGCCTTTTCCCTAGGTACTGTACATTCTTTAAAAGAATGTGCATCTCCACATATTGAACATCTAACATTATTTTTACAGTACTTAGCCAAATGTCCATACCGTAGGCATTTAAAGCATTGTTTTACAGGTGGAATGTACATCTTAACTGGAAACCTCCAGCCTTGTAAATCAATATGATCAGGAAGATAAATGGCAGCAAAAGTTATGATTACTGTTTTAGTCGGTTGTAATTCAAAGTTTTGTTCATTTTTAACCTTCCTTTGAATTCTCCGAACAGAAATAATTTTTTTATTACTATTAATCACTCCAAAAATTTTTTGATTGGACCATTTAATGGGCACATTAGTAATAACACCAGTAATTTCAGTAGTTTTTGCAGGAATAGTTGCTTTGAGTTTATATTCTGATAACAAAGTCTTATTGTTAAGAAAACTATTTGCCAAATTAGCACGGTCAAAATGAACTGTAACTTTGTATTTATTAAGATTTTGCATATATTTTATGCCTTTTATATATTTCTTTAATGTTGATGATAAAGAAATCATATCTCTTGTTGAAATAGGTTTGGACTCATCGTTTGATTCCAAGAAGACAACGAAATCTGTAGCTGAAGAATCCTCAGGATACCGACGTGTATAATCGGGAACGAAATAAGTTTTATATGGATCGGACTTAGCTGAATTGCAGTCACTGTGCATGGAGTCGGAGTCCGAAAGCAGCGAGTCTTCCCCTGATATTACTGCCTCCTCCTTCTTTTTCTTGCGTTTCGCCCGAGACGTCATTTTAATAAAAATTAAGCTTCTATACTATAGTTATTAAAAATATATACAAAATGTACACTATTTAACAAAATTGAAAGAATTAAATGAATTTTTAAGTTCACGAAAAAATTTTTCACTTCCAATTTTCCCGCGCGCAAACCGGAAGTCCTATCCCGCATTATTTGTTTTGTTTACTAACTCCACCCACAGACTACAGACTAGTAAGAACATACATACTTGTACTAACAATAGACAAAAATACAGTGGTGGCTATTTGTAAAAAAATAGAAATTCAATGAATGATGATGTTATTTTTACATAAATAGCAACACTCTCTTCATCACCACGGAATCGAAACTCGACGTGAGTTTTCTTCTCTCTCACAAAGGTCATGCTACCGGTTTCGACATAAAAATAGAGATCGATTCGTTCTCCACTCCCACCCACGGAGTATCTCGATACCGGTCATGCTAGGCCTATAGATTATACAAACGTTTGGTTGACTATTTATTTCCCGTCAGACCGGTGTAAGTTACAAATATCGATTTACGTGTTTATACCTGCAGGTATGCCTACCCAAGAGTTGTGACGGAAAGTAAATAGTCAACCTAACGTTTGTATTTTCTAAAGGCTTCATATTTTCGATTGCGATGGAATTTGTTCAATAACCAAGCCAGTGTAATTTAAAAACCAAAAGATTTATTTTTTATTTGATAATATATTATATTCTGGACTGGATTTTTTTAGACAACCCATTCGCAATATATTTATTGACATGTTTTATTTGATAAAAAATATCTTTTATCCATTAACCAGCTCGGTGAAGGTCGTTCTGTAGCGGGATCTTAGACTAAAAATAAATACGGGTCTATATGTATATAAAAGTTTTTTTTCTCTCTATAAATTAATATGTGTCGACACAGCGGGTGTCTTTTGTTAATGCTAGAATCATTGATATATTACTCTCTAGATATCAAGTCCGACACTCAAAAGCGGCGCAAAAAATAAGCTACCAAATCCAATTTATACGTACATCCTACGTTAGTGTCATTTGGTCCGTCAAGCAGAGAGGTTCTCTAGGAATAAAGACAACAATGCCTAAATGCGCGTTCAAAGGTTGCCGTAATAGTTCAAGAAACATTACCAATATCCCTGGCTTATCGTTATTTCGGTTAGTTTAAGCATTTAATAATGATTTTGTAGTAAAATACTAGAAAACATTACATTAGTTTTCGAATAGAAAAAATGTTTTGAAATGTTCTGGTGTTGCCAACTTCTTTTATAGGAAAAAAAATAAATTTTGCGGTTTTTTTAAGCACGTAAAATAATTATAATTATATATTTTTTTTAAAGCGGAATTTTGACATCTTCTTCATTATGCGTAGTTTAACAGTATTTTTAACGAAACTAATAAATAAATATCCAAACATAAATTTCCACATTTGTAATATTAGTATGAAATAATATTAGTAGGACGTGGCAAAGTGTTAAGGCCACGTAAGAACTGCACTTAAACAGTTTTATTAAACTATCGCATTTTTGACGCTTGTCTCTGTATGTTAGTGTATTAATTACTAGAAAAAAAATGTTTAATTTAATATTTTTTTATTCTTGATAAATAAAATTTGCATATGTAACTTCTGAATTTTAATTTTATAACTTGGTATCCCTTTGACGTACACATGCACAATTTTGAATAGTGTTATACGCGCGTCACGCACACATTCATAAAAATTTGCGCCGCTTTTGGAGTGACGTTTTGGATGCAACACTCCATCTAGAGAGTAATATATCAATGGCTAGAATGTTAAGATCACGTTTTAGTGGGCGTAGAAGGCAGCAAACAGTAACTTAAAGCATTATGAAAGAATATTTTAACAATCTATCAACTACTTTAGTTCAATGATTGGATAAACTAATGCAACTATATTGAAATGACCTGCCCCACTACCATAATGAACGACAAGGGTATTTGGAATAATAAAGAAACAGTTGAACCTTTAACTTTGTTTTAATTTACCGGATTCATAGACAGGCACGATCTGTCTGACATATTGAGTGGAGAAGAACCCGGTGAATAAACTCCACTCTGCCATTATCATAATTCAAATACAAAGGAACGTTATAAAACCTGCTATTACATTACTCACAGAAATCTAGCAACTAGTTCACATAATTAAAGGATACAAAGATACTTAGCTTTCGTATTAACGACTTCCGATACAGCAATAGAATACAAACTGTTAAACTTAGATATACAGAAACTTAGAACAAAATTACAAATTGAATAAAGTAAAGACAACTGTCTGACTGGCCGATTCCCGCGCTATTCTCTCTTGACCGGATTCCTTCCGCGCACGCGTCGGACGTCATGTTTCTTGGTAGGCTTGGCACTTGAATTTTACAAAGTTTCTCATGAAAATCGATAGATGGCGTTCTTTAGTTTCATTTAATGTCCACAGACTCCGACATATGGATATGGTAATATTGATCCGCCCTTGTACGTCAAGACATCTTAATTTATCCCTAGTACCTACTAACTCAGAGAACATGTAACATGTAAGTATATGTATAATTTGACACAAGCTGCCACGACAGTAAAAAGTTTCCGCAATAACAGAGCTGTTAGTTACAGGCAGTGCTCCATATTGTCAGAGCGATATATTATCTGTGATCATTGAAACTTGACATTGGCAGGACTACCTGCGGGAAGAAGCCAAAATGATACTAAAGTTGAAGTTGAAATTGACTAAATTGTCAAAAAAAATGTAAAAGAAAATACCCGAAATGAACTTTTTCTAGAAACAGCTAAACGAAAATGGCAGCGAGCAGTCGCATATCGCTTATAAATTTAGCCAAACAATTTCCTTTTGATATCAGTGAGTTTTTAAATTTATACTTTATTATTTATCTACCCTAAGTTTAAAAGATATCTTAATCCTACTAATATTATAAACTAGTGGCCGCCCGCAACTCCGTTCGCGTGGAAGTCGATTTCCCGTGGGAATGAGAAATTTTCCCGCGGTAAAAAGTACCCTATGTTCTTTCCCAAGTTCAGTTCTTTCTTCATACCAACTTTCATCAAAATCGGTTCAGTGGTTTAGGCGTGAAAGGGTAACAGACAGACAGACAGACAGACAGACAGACAGACAGACCGACAGACAGACAGAGTTACTTTCGCATTTATAATATTAGTAGGATGTGAAAGTTTGTGAGGATGTATGGATTTATGGATGGATGGATGCTTGTTACTCTTTCACGTAAAAACTACTGGATGGATTTTGATGAAACTTTGCAGTGATATAGGTTATATATCAGGATAACACATAGGGTACTTTTTACCGCGGAAAAACCTTTCATTTCCACGGGAAACTGACTTCCACGCTAACGGAGTCGCGGGCGGCCACTAGTGTAATATAAAAGGGCTTGTTAGGATTACCATCAGAAAGCTACTGTACACACACCACAAGCTCTTATAGCAAGACCTAAACTTTAGGTTTATCGTAACTCTATTTTGTATTTCCTAAAAAACTTGATTATTAGTGGAAAGAATCGTAATGGATTGTCTAAACGGGGCGCATTTTAACACGCTTAAACGTTTTTTTTTTTTATTAGGATCAATAAATAAATTAACGATTTAAAAAATCGTGGGAATTATTAAGAACAGTACAAGGGGTGAAGCGCGGAGGGTGCGCAGGGAGGACCGAGGATGCAACACGCAGGGGTAGTTAAAAAAGGGTTCCGTACTATCATTTACAATCTCTTGTGAATGATTAAATATTCTGTGAAAATGTGTCTACCTGTTACCGTTTTTATTATTAAGCAAAAAAATACGAAAAAACACGATAATCCATATATATCCTTAATTTTTTTTTTTTATTTTTAGTATATTTTGTTATAGCGGCAACGGAAATACATCATTTGTGATAATTTCAGCTTTCTAGCTATCACGGTTTATGAGATACAGCCTGGAGACAGACAGACAGACAGACAGCGGAGGCTTAGTAATAGGGTCCCGTTTTACCCTTTGGGTACGGAACCCTAACAACTGAATAAACCGGTTTGAACAAAGCAAAAATCGCGTCGTGCTTGAGGTCTGACGTCACACAAACACTATCTGTATATGTTACGGCTAATACCCGAAGTGCGGCTACACCTAGTTTTAGCCGGTTAAAAGTGTTTTTTATATGGAAAACTGTAAAAAAAAAATTAATCCTATGTATATAAAAACTGGCTTCAATCATGAGTCGACGCGTAGCGGGACTCCTTTTTCTGGGTGGTATCAAAAAAGTAACCTAACTAACCTAACCTATTGATGTTCTAACCGGCTAAAACTAGGTGTAGCCGCACTTCGGGTATTAGCCGTAACATATACACAACATAATGAAAAGCTCACCTTAAACCTTTTGTGTGTTTTGCACTATACCGCAGCCCGCGACTTCGTTCGCGTGGAAGTCGGTTTCCCGAGGGAATGAGAAGTTTTCTCGCGGTAAAAACTACCCTTTATAACTTTGGTGTTTCTATACCTACCGATTTCTATGATTCTTTTTAATGGAATAGTTAACAATGTTAGCTTTTTAATTATGGATGACTAAAAGTGTTATAAACGAAAGAGTAGACAAATATAATCAGAAAGCTTCGAATTGATAAGCTATCGGGATATTGTCAGTCAACCATAAAAGATAAACATACTGTCATGGGATATTTTTATATAATATTAAGGAGAACATTTCCGTCATACATGATTTCTGTGTAGCTTTAACCATTAAATTTGCACATGTGACGGAAGCTTAAAAAATGGAGTAACTTCTCCCGTTTTCCCAACATTTCCCTTTACTGCTCTGATCCTATTGATTGAAGGGTTATAAAAAATACTATAACCAGCGCAGGAGTATGAAAAATAACTGTACCAAGTTTCGTTAAAATCCGTCAAGTAGTTTTTGTGTTTATAACGGTTATACAGACAGACAGACAGACAGAAAGAGAGACAGACGGACAAAAATTTTACTGATTGCATTTTTGGCATCAGTAATGATCCTTAAGGGGGTAACCCCTAATAGTTATTTTGAAATATACATATTTCATGTACAGAATTGACCTCTACAGATTATTTTATTTCTTCTTCGTGTGACAAATTAAAAAAAAAATACTATTCTAGTTTGATAAATACTGGAATTCGTATTGGAAATGGCAGTAATTGGCAAAAAAATCTTAATTTTTACGATGCCTTATAGGATCCCTATTATGTCTATCTGAAATGCTTTATAGTTTTTTCTTAATATAGTATTTACCTCAAATTTTTTTATTCATAATCTACCCACAGACGATGCTATGAAGGAGAAACTATGTTTTTCTGAGACACTCGTAATAAGTTGTGGTCACATTGAAACTGAAAATTTCGTCGAAGATACCTCTTCTGAGTCAGGGTTGTCTTGTGAGGAAACAGAAGTTGAAGAAACAAATGAAACAAAAGAAGATTCTGCGATTGAAATACATGATTTTGTTGAAGAAGCAACACCTCAAGTAGTTGAATCAGATGACGAGTCTGATGATTTTCATTTTTATTTCTTTCCTGATTGTAACAAACCGAAGCCCTTAAAACATAGTGACACAAGTCTCATAACAGTTGAAGGACTACCTAAAATAAACCCAGACCGTAAAAACAAGAAAATATGCACGTGCACTAAAGACAAAAAAGGTGAATGTACTTGTTTTACGAAAATTCCATGTTATTGTGGTGCGAAGGAAAAACCAGAATGCACATGTGACCAATTAGAACATGTATGCATATGTGATGAAACAAAACCCCCAGCAGTAGAATGCACATGTGATACGACAGAAATTTGCATTTGTCATCCTGATGGTAAAGTAAGACCCGTATGCGCTTGCGAGAAGATTGATAAACCTTGTATTTGTTGTCAATTTACGGGTAGATCTCCAAGTCCCGTGTGCACCTGTAAACATAAACCGGATTTTAAATTAGAGATGAAACTGAACGTCATAGAACCTGAAATTGATGACTGTGATTGGTACTATGAAGGAGAAATGGCAGGTGAATTTGAATCAGAAACTGAAAAAGATACTGAGACAGTAAAAAGCGCTGGTACGGGAAAAAGCAGAAAAAAACGAATGCGAAGAAAAATTAAACCTGAAGAAACGAAAGTGTGTACATGCAAGGTTTGTGGAGAGGAGGAGGAATTAGATCCTTGCACTTGTCAAGAACCAGATAAAAAGAAGATTTGCCGTTGTTTAAAAGGCGAAATATGCAATTGTGGAGAAACTATTTGTGTTTGTGGAATACGCAAATCTTGTGTGTGTGAAACTCCAAGTGACGAAAACATTATAATGTGCTTTGGTAAAAATATGTCTGAAATGTCTATATGCAGTTGCCCAAAAGAACCAGTGTGTACTTGCGATAAATATCCACCGTACGAGTGCGAGTGTTTTAAACTCAAGCAAACCTACTGTACTTGTACAAATCGTGAAAATTGTACATGTTTTCACCCTTGTGAGTGTATTCCACCTTGCACTTGTGATACGATACAAAAAAAAGTGTGTACATGCCCAGAGCGACGAATATTGGATTTGCCATTATGTACATGTCCCGATCCTATGGAAAATAGAAAACTAACAAAAAAACGTGCCGGAAAAGTTGGATACAGATGGTGTCATGACGTAGATCCTAAACACACTTATTTTGACTATGGCTATGGAAAGCACGATAAAATATCCTATAAAGAACAATTAAAAGAGAAGTTTAAGATTTTGGGATTGCACGATGAGAAAAAAGATGACTCTGAGGTTTGCGAAGTTCATGGAATTAAACCTCCGCCATTCGTAAAAAAAGTTCGAAAATCTTCTATTGATTGTTGTAGCGCTGTTGGAGGTAATTATATTAATATAATAATTAAATAATTTCTTATAACTTTTTCCTAATTGTATACAATTTTTATTGACAGGCATAAGTATAAGCATTGAAACGCTTGGTGAAGATAAAACCAAGTTTTTAGTCCAAGTAGTATCCAATTCCTCTAAAGAAGGTGCAGTGACAGGATCAAAATTAGTATCTATCGTTGATTGCAAGTTACATACTATGGAGGAAAACAGAATTGAGTACGTATTGATTTCATTGTTTTAAATTCTATTATGTATATTCAGTTATTTAATACTTAACTTAAATATTTTCGAAGGTATGTGTCAAATTCTAAGCGCACTAAATCCCGGAAGAGCTATATCGCAATTTGCGAAAATGGGTATTTCAACAAGGTAACTAGAGTTTGTGGTGACAAGCAAGTGGTGAAAAGACTTTATCATAGTTTCGAGGTATCTCACAACATGCTTCTGGAAGGCGCTAATATGGTGTTACTGAGATATCTTGCACTGAGTCGTCACAAGGGGAATTTAAAAACTCAGTCGATTCTAATCGATGGCACCTTGTGTGAAAGCATTTACGTAAGTCAAATCACATGAACATTATTTCATTTAAGTACATAAAAGTCTTTCTGTATGTAAAAATATGATTATTTTCGATACCGTACGATCGGTACTTCTGCCATCACGCGCCGAGTAGGTAAAGGTAAACTTTTTCCTATATTATGGTGAAGGGGAATCTAACAGTATGTCTGTAATGACAATCATAACATTTTAGGCATCCCAGGGTGTAAGCCAAGCAATGGTTAATGGAAAACCTATGTACGTAGTTAAAGTTGAACGACACCTTATAGAACCATCGGGCAACATTTATCAGACATTATCCGTGATGACTTTAAAGGGTTAGTCGAACATTTATTTAAAAAGAGAAATATTTACCAAACTACATCAAACGATCAGCGATTCTTTTGCTACCAAGCTTTAATGATAATGAAACTCAAGTAGTGTTTATGCTTTAATAACGTTTAATATATAGGGTATCTCGTAAGCCACGAATGGGCTGACAATAGCTATATCATACACCTAAATCCTTTGCTGAAAGTGGATCCGCAAAAGGATGAAATTGAAATGCATGCGCCACTGAGGGAAAGATGGAGAGAAGATTTACAATTGTTCTCTGATTACTTAGACTTTAAGGTAGCGACTTCTTGATAATAACAACAGAAGCAAAACGTTTATAGGCTGCTATTAATATTATTACTATATTTAGCAGAATTAAGTAACTTTATGGTTAAGTTTCTTATACGGTCCTGCTTGATTTTACAGAGCGTAAGAACATCGGAGGGTGGCCGATACGTAAGAGAGAATGGTGACCTCACAAATACTATCAGAGACTATCTACAAGCTCTTTTGCTGTTGAAACCTCAAGATGCTATTCACTTCACCAGACATTACTTTGGAAGCTGTTTGTCAGCCTTGGATTTGCCTCATAATGAATTCTTTGAACCACAATCCAAGCACGTTCGATATTACTTTTTTGAGGAGTAGAAGAGTTTCCAAATGTTTACTTCTGAAAACATTTTTTATTGTTAGAATTTTTAGTTTTGTCATTTTAATTGTTAGATAATATAAAAAAAGATTCTTGTAACTAGAATCACATCACAAGTCGTGATCTTTAAGCCACCAGTGCAACTGAGAACTTTTTCGGTGACTAGCTGTTAAAGTAAAATATAAACAGCGATTTTTTTGTTTTTAACCTGAAATAAAAAAATCCTTATACAAATAGGAATATAATTATCATTCTTACATATTTTAAAGCAGTTGGAAGCTCCGATAAACACTGGCTTGTCTATCTTTCTCGTTACTACGCAACTATTCAAGCTTATTTACCTAACCAGCGACGAGAACATTCTTCAGTTTTTTCAATAATTTTAAAAAAACGTAGCGTGTCCACCAAAGTTTCACAGTTTTTATTTCACAAGATGAAATGAAATGAAAGTCCCCCGACTTGTAATGTGATTTAAAATTACAATAAAATAACTGTCTTGGCTGAAAATTTCAAAATACAATTGACTATTAAAAGTTAAGTTTCTTTGCTTATTGTGTTGTTTCGCTCCCCTTCCTTATGAACCGTTGTTCATCGCCGTTTTTGCACTGTTTAGCAGTAACTCTAATATCAATATTTGCCTGCCCTCCTATTGAGTGCAGTGAGATTTACAAAGCTGTCGGAAGAACCTCTTAATGTCTTATAATATCGATCTGCCTTCGTCTTTCTGCCATAATTAGCTTACAACTACGGCAGCAGGTTTTGCATAATATGTTGGTCAAGTACCAAGTCGATAGGAAGGTACAATTTTATTAATTTTGCTATAATTCCCAACATTTGTATTACCATAGATGGGGCTTAGGCCGTACGTCGAAGCGTGTGTTGAAAGGTTTTTTCAGTCTAAGTACATATATGTAATTAATTATTTATCGACTCTAACGCCTTAAATATTTTAGACCCAACTGTATAGATTAAAAACATTAGATTTCTCGTCTTCTAAACTTCAAATATGTATATCCACGACATTACAAAAGAAGCTATCATTTTTTTATTAAACCAAAAGCGTTGTAAAAGATACAAATAATGGCTCCGCACGAAACGTGAAGTGTGGCATTTTGCGTCCAGCTCAACCATCTATCTATTGCCTGGACGATAGACAAGTTGCATATCAATTGCATGCAATTATAACCTTAATTATAGGTACATATACGTATTTCTGATGAAGTAAGACTGCCTACTCAGCATCAAAACTACCTAGTTTCTAATAATCGTATTTACTCTAAATGTGGTGTATTAATATATGCTTACAAAGCTAAGTTATACTGTGTTAGTTTTGCTCCGATATAAGTTGGTAATCAGCATGTGCTTGATCTGATCAAATATTACACAAAAGCTAAGTAGGTAATTTGCAGCGAACTTATTAAATTAACGAATGTTATTAGGGATAATATTGATAGACTAGAAATTTAAGTAAATCGTTATTTTTGTTAAAAAGACACGTTGTAAAAGAGACAAATGCCCTATTGTTTGTTTGTAGCTGTTTACACAACAACGTAACGAAATCTCTCCAACAAAGATCATTCCGAACACAGCGGAGGCTCGAATACATTCATCGGCTAACAATCAAGCAATATCCGATTTATAGCTTTTGCAGGTGCACCCGATTCAAGGATCAATGGATAACTAAATTGGAATAGACACACAAGCCAACAGAATAAGAATAAAAAGTTGTTTGCATAAATGTGAAGAAGCTGGTCGCTGCTAGATATTAGTGTTTATCAATAATTTTTGATACGTAAGGTGACGCCTAAGTAAAAGGCACACTTAAAGATCAATCTTGGGTTTTATATTTGATGTCGTCAGTTATCTTATGCAAACATTGTTTTGTTTGGAATGTATGTTTGTGTTATTACCGAAAAACTACAACTCAAAGGCAAATACCGAAATTAAATATCGGAATATTAGCTTCTCTTTAATTTCAACATTTTGAATATAAATCACAAACAAGTGAAATACTTTTTATTGTCAGCTAAACACAATCGTTTGATCCAGGTTAAACAGTTTCTCATTTTCCGTATTTCAGATTTCATCCCAACACGTTGTACTGTTACCAAAACAGGAAAAAATATATTTTGCCTCTGTGTTTTCCTATCGAATTCGCAAAAACAGCAAGCATGGTTTGCTTATCTCGTATGTTTCTGACTAACCAGTTTTCATTGTTTAAGAGAAAACAAACTTTTTGCATGAAGTAATAAATGTATCTACATGCCTATAGTACAAAACTGCATAAAAGTAAAATTGTTGAGGTAAGGTGTGTGTAAGTGACTCGCCAGTACGCGCATAGCAATCTACAAATTTTTACGTTGTAATAAGTAATATTACTTTTTTTGTCGTATTTCATATATTTAACATCACCGTTACGAAACCCCTGCAAATAATATTGGAATAATTAAAAAAAAATCAAAGAAAACTAGAAGAGATTTTTTTGCTACCTATAATAATTATTACATTGAAAACAACAGTTCTTTTGTCAAACTTTATTAAGAACATACAGAACATATAAAAACCAGCAATAACGCAATTGATCCAGAACTAAGCTAGTTCGGCGTTATGCCACTTGGGATACAAATTGGGATTAAACTATAGTGTCCCAGCGGACCATCGGACAATGTCTATCAAGCGGACGATAAATTACGTTAATTGTTACCGTTTTATTAGACAGGTGACGTCCCCCGGGACGGCGGGATGCCAGCGATCCAAACGCTGCGACTGCTTGATTAAATTTCTATTAATGTCACCGGCAGAGCTCTTTTACCCGGCGTCCACAACATATTAACCTTTCTGCAAGTACCCGGCCGCTTTGTTTGGATTTTCTGCTTTAAAACTTTGGGGCACAGTATAAATATGAGTATTCAAAATTTAGCACGTCCCTCCCAGTGCGGCTATAAACCGCGAAACTTCGTTTGCTGTAATAAAAAGTTAATACCGAGCACCGACGGCGGCAGGTCTGGATTGCGCATTACTTGTTACATTATAAACGAGACTGCGACACCCCTAACAGGAGGCCTTTACGACCCCTTCGAGCAGAGGGCATGCATAATTAAGTCCTCGCGGTCAAATTAGCAATTTGGCCCCCAACAATACTACATAGTTCAGTTTGAAGCATCTTTATTGCATAAACAAATTTATTCATCCATTACTCTGCTCAATTACTGAGCGCTGGAGACAATTTTGCACTCACAATGGCTCGACGGTTAAATTCGCTTTTATTATTTTCTTTGTTGGAGCTGTTTTTCCAAATTAAAATTGTCTTTTGTATTGTAAAGTTTCTAGTTCATGGTTGAAGTGTCAACATTTGATTCTACAGACCGACTTTCATTTACTAAGTACCATAAATTAATTCTGTAGCTATTGGAAGTGTTTTGGTCCAATAATAATAAAACAAAAAAATTGACTAGGCAAACATTTATTTATCCTACAGACCTACTTGCAATAAAGCCATCAATTTTGATGATTATAAAGTCAAAACTCATAAAAACCTTAGTATGGGGCATAACTATGCTCTAGTATTATTCAAATAAATAAAAAAGCATATTCATGAGCACAAAGTTACGAAACTGGCAAACATAACTTACCTATACAATTTGTATTGAACAAACAAAACTGATTAACTCCCTACATAGATTTTTCCTTCAAGCCCATGTTATTGTGTTCAACACCCTAGGCTTTTATATATACCTACGTACTCTAATGGGCTTAGGTATTTTATTAATGTTCATATTCGCACAAAACCCTCTTGCAATGCCAATTGAGGCTATTCGGTAGACCATAAAAAGTAACGATATTCATGGGATTATTCCCAATTTTTCCGATTTGGCAGTTCGCTAAATATATGTAAATGCAACATCGAGTCTGGAGCCAATGAGTGTGGGGTGCTGATAACAGAGCCTGCGATGGTTTCGGGGATTTCAATTCGATGCTATTACCTTCCGATACGGTCGACGGATTTATTGCCCAAATTTTATTCGTTCGGCTTATTTCACGATGAAAATGTGTTGATTTGGTGCTATAACTCCGAGGAAGGAATTTTATGGACGCCATTTCGAGAGTTGGGCAGGTGCGTTATACATCAAATAGTTTATAGTGCCTCGATGTTTGTAGTAACAAATGCCATAGGGAATCAAATCGTTATCTTTTGAGACACATTTTTTTTTTGAGAATATTTTTGTTAATCTATAAGAATACATCATAGTTATGATATTGTCTCTTAAAGGTCAACAAAGTATTCTTAAGTAACAGTTTAAAAAAAATAACGATTGTTGCTTACTTTATGCGAATTAATTCTAAAAATGTCTTGGTCAAAATAAAATCCATTTAATATTGGGTAAGAAAGTTCGTTGGTACCAAAATAAAATATTCATAGCTAACCAAGAATTAATTTAAACTTTCTATTTAATCCCGTTGGCTGACAAAACTTTAGCAAAGTGAAATAAAGGAAAGGAGATTAGATTGTGTTGTATAGTTATCTTTGATGACAGACGAGAATTTAAGCGAATCGCTAAACAAAGTAAATATTTTTCTTGGAAAGATTAAGACAAGTCATAACGAAAGTCCTTAAATATTATGCATATTACCCCCCTTGTAAATTCTGACTTAGGAAAAAAATATTGTATCAAAAATTCTTGCATGCAACCTTCTAAGGAATACAACTGGCTCTCTAGTGTACGTGTTATCTTCAGGCTGACTGGATCAAATATCCAATTTAAAAGCGTTTTACATTCCAATATCAGTTTTACAGACAATTTGTACCTTTACCAAGAACCTCATTGGAAAACATATACAAACTGAAAGGATATTTGATAAAATTGAAATTTGAATACTACAGCAATAATTGATTAAAATTGTGTACAATAAAACAGACTTTTTATTGTTACACTATGAATTTTTTTTAGATAAGTCGAACCGTATTCAAAGTATGAGAATCTGATTCAGAATATTGTTCGAAACAGTTCAGTTTATGCATTTGGTTGGAGGTGGCTGGGCGTCCCTCGAGGCTCTCAGTTCGATTTCGAATAGTATATCGGTCGGTACCGCTCTGATGAATGGAACTAGGTGCCTATTTAATGCCATTTTGTTGCTATAAATATCGTAGAATTAATGGTAGGCGGGGTAATTTAAAACAGCGCAGTGGTGCTTAGTAGATTTAAACAATGTTCTACTGATTTGAAAAGCAGTGTAACGAATAAGATTGAGCAATAACTTTGTGTATAAAACTTGAATCACACGTAATTACTGCTTTGATACACCGAGACGTCTGAAGATCTCGCAAGGAAACATTGTTAAACTTTGAAACCGCCTTGGGATGGAGTTGTGTAGTTAGTTTGCGAATGTGTATTGTGCTGCTCCAGTCCTCAATACAGTTTGGCAATAGTATTAATTATGTAGTCACTATGACAACCAACACTGTGAATACGAAATTTAATTTTCATAGGTGAAGGTCGCGTCTTTTGTCTACCATCAAGGACCGTACAATACGTACAGGTGAAATAAGAAATGAAAACATTATTTCCACAAAAAAGTTTTCATAGTTTCTTTCAAAAGTATTTTTTTTTGTTGATTACTAATTAGAAAACTTTTTAATTTTATAAATCCAGTATAACCTTAAGTAACTGAATCCGATCTCAGTGAGGATGTTGCCCTCAAAACACAATTAAGACACAAGTTGGTACTTAATGTAATTAATTGTAAATTACTGCAAAGGTAGACGTTTATAATACCATTTAAATCATGATAGATCCTTAATAATATTATGACTCTGACTGGGTCAAAATTCGCACTGTTTAAAGCAAATTTAAATTAAAATAAAGTCGATAAAGTAGCCCAATTTCATATGGATGCATCAAAATAAAAAGTTGTACTAGCCAATATTTATTAGTTCTTACATGTATTAATAGAAAATCATAACAAAAAAAATATTTCCAAATTAACCAAACGACTTGTGGTCAATTAACAGTTAAGGTTAAAGGTCCAGTTTGTCAGGTATGGGTAGAATACCTGACAAACCGGAATCATGCAAAACTCTTATGACTACGACGTAGTCGGAAAATAATATAACTCTTTTGACTACGCCGTAGTCGAGTAACAATATAGTCGTTACTACACTAATATCATTTACGGCATACTTTTACTTTGCAAAAAATACACACACAATTTGAAATAGTATTTCTATGTAAAGCAATAAAAATGTACTTGAGTTTAAACTAGTTTAGTTGCTAGGTATTCTTAGTTCACGTTCAGTGCCTCATCAGTATACGTCCACTTCAACTCGCAGGCAGATGCTCCACCGACCACACTATAAAGTGACCCACTTGTTAACATTATAACGAGGTACCACTACCTAATGTACTAGTTGGTAGCAGTACCCATCTCGCTGAAACGTTTGATAAATTAGGTTCCCCATCGCTGCTTTTGCGGTATGAACTATACCAACCTACATACAGTATACTGACGCGAATATTATTTTTCATTTCATTTTTGATGGAACAGCGCCCACAAAAGCCTAGATACTGAAAACGAGAAAAAAAAACAAAAACACGCGACGCCCTGCGGTAAACTACAGGCAGATGTCTATTTAACTGAACACTGCTTCAAGTAGAACGCATCGATGTATGCATTTTGTCGCAGTTAATATTTTGTTATTCGTAATTGATTAATGTTTCTTTGTTTTTATAAAAAAAAACACATGGTAATTAAAAGGTACGCATGAACAGTCGTCATCATTAGAACATAAACTTTTTTTTTGAAGTGAATATTTGTGTTCTCATTACAATTGCGAGAGATTATTCCACTACGTTCACCTGGGTGATATCACTGATAATCCTTTGCGAGGAATAGGGACCTAAGTAAGTGCAAGCCGTGACCTGCATTCATGGTAAAATAAATAGTTTAGAAAACGATGCCATTTTCTTTCTATTAAAGATACTGAAAACCCGGTAATTGAATGCAGTAAAATTCCTAAAAAATGTTTGCACAAGTTTCTTCAGTTCTTGCAAATTATTTAATGAAAGAGAACTGAAAATTGTGTTCTTTGAGGTTAGGTATTTGTATAACTAAAGGTAAGTTGATACCAGCATTTCATTATTTACCAACGTGCAACTTAAATATAATATTTAAAGGAACTTTAACCTCATTCATTACTATTAAAATTATGGACTGGTATCATAATTAAATTAAAATAATTAATGAGAGTTTCGTGTGGTCCGAATGCTATAATTGTAGGTATTCCTTTATAATATTTCATGAGTAGTTTCCGAAATGAAATAAATCAAACAACTACGCCCTCAAAGTTATTCCTAAGAGAATATGTAACAAACATTTGAGCTATATGCTCAAATGTTTGTTAGGTACATATTCTTTAATAAGGTGTTGTTTTCATGGTACACAAGTAGCTTCGTTATCTATTGACCTGGCAAATCTCAAAAGGCCATTTATCACAGCTACGGATAGACATATTTTTAAGGTACTTGTATTTCTTCCCCAACTTATCGCTTCACATATTGTAAGGAAAAAGCGCCTTTGTGGAACTTGTAATAAGATTTTGCGAATCCAAATCTGCTTATGAGGTTAAAGGTGGGTAGACAACAGAGTAATGCGCGTATTTTTCTTTTGATTTAGAATAATACGGTGTGGTCTTTTGTGTTTGGTTGTATACAGGCGGCATTTGTACGTAACGGGCTTTTCCGTTCGGTTTCCTTTGTTATGTGCGATTATAATATTTTATAAAACATTTCCTAGTTTGCTATTAGCTTCATTTGTCACTGTCTGAATATAGGTCATACTGAATAAATTAGAAATACAAATTTATAGTTTATACAAAATAATATACTAATTATCTGATCTGAAGAACTGAATGTTTAGACAACAACACCAATATCCGTCACGATATGCCCCTTAAAAATGAAGAAATATATAAATACACGACTCCTAACCAATTCTTTTACAAGTATTTATTAATATATTACTAATATTACCTATTCAGACATCATACTAGGAAGCGTATGAAAGCAGCCTTCCTAGCTTACAATCTCATCTAAAAATCTCGATATAAACAGGATGATGCTGCGGCAAAGTTATACTTTTCCCCATTTGTTATTTACGATTCAAGAGATACAGCAACAACACATCCGTTTCTGCGCTCCCGACAATATGCTTACACCTTTTTATACTGAAAATCTTTTTCATACTATTTTGCATTTCTCATAGCAAACACCCTCAGCAATTGTATACGGGATTGATAGAGCGTAAATGAGATTGGATTTCTTTACTACGCAGGGTTAAGGTAAAATTTGTAAATAAAACATCAGATCCTTAAAAAACCTTGGAGGATAAAAATGCTCAGGATATTTTTATTGGTTTCATAAAGTTTTCGTACAAAAACATTGACCCGAGATTTCGTGATATTCTTAGACTTGATATTAATCTTTGCAGCAATTCAAAGTTAACTTCATTAAGCACGTTTTTAGTAATTTAAATTCCGAGAAGCACTAAGCTGCCTCCAGCAACGAAGTATCTACTTGTAGGTACTGCTGTTTGGCTCAGATAAACATCGTAGCAATGAGAAAATATGAACTTTATTAATCTGAGGGCATTTTCCGTACGCTTTTAGTGTGATGAAAGTTGGTGTACAGAGCTCCCTCGTGCCGTGCAAGTCCATTAAGTAAATGGATAAAACAAAAATGTGACCCGTTTTTAATTTCGTTGTCATAATGTTATTAATATGTCCCTTGTTACCATCGCCATTATTAAATTTGGCTTTCGCCAAATTAAAACTTGTTTCATTGTGTTAGGGGGTGACCTTTTTCGGCTAATACCTTTAAGAAACGTATGTGTGTGTGTTAGTTTAGTTTCATATCGAAAATTTAATACTTTCTAATGGCATTAATTTAACAGTAACAAATTATAAGTATTTTAGGTAGGTAATGCCTATGCTAGAGTCTACCATAAATACTTCATGCGCCATAAATAAATATCACTACGAAATAAAGCTCCTGTTTTCAATTTGCACAGTAAAGAAGGTCTTTTGTTAAAACTTTATAAATTACATTTCTGTCCTTAACTTATTTAATTTTTATAGACAAAACAAAATATAATTCCGCTTTTCAGGTCAAGAGATAATGGCCTTTGATAACAGCCTGAAAAAGCTTTCCGCTGTTTTGTTACTTTTATCTCAGAGTTCTTGAACTTTTCCGCAAAAATTATAACTTGCAAGATTAAATAAGAAGTTTTAATAAATTGCCTTTAGTCGGGGATAAGCCTAAATATAATACAATATACGTACAACAAAGCCGTTAAAGTTTAAATTATGGCAGTAATCTTCATGTTGCCTACTCTATAGGTATTTGAGCTATTAGCAATTTAAGTTTATTTTTATTTTTTTAAACAATTACTCATACAACTAATTTGATAAATAGCAATATACAAGTCATACCAATGCTAGACTCAATATCGAATTTTGAGCGTCACCTCGTCATGTGTATGCAAATTAGATAATTTGAATTTACTTTGCTAAATTAAACTATATTCAGTGGTATTATTAATAGTATGCCGCACTCAATTGATTAAACTCGCTCGTACAATATGACATATATCTCGTAAACGGGTGCCTCACAGCCAACTTCACTGCGATATTATGCAAAATTTGTGCCAAATGTAACACTGTGTGAACATAATTTCCTATTATAATACATCATCAAAACTTGCAAATCAAAGGGAAAACAGGAAACCTACACATGAAAAGCAATGTCACACTTGTAATTTCAAAAGTTAAAGCTAATCGAAACGGCTCTTTATTCGTACAAAAATAAGTAAAGTATAAAAAAAGATATGTCAAATACGAGTAACGTTAAAAAACTACTTAGTATTTACGTCGATAGTTTATTGTGTAAAATAGGTATACCTACTTTATCGCTCATCCGTAACTTAGGAACACGATTGTGTAACTTAGAAAATAGTAGATTGCTTTTATATATTTTTTTCAAACAATTTTATTAGACTTATATCGCGATCGTACTTAGTGAAACCCATTTGATAGAGTATACCATTTTACTTGATACCATTAGGAAACATAATATGAATTTGTATATCTACAATTTTATGGAAAACAAATTACAAAATAGTTGTGAATCGATGTTGGATCGGCAGATAATAGCAATTTTTTAACATGCCCTCGTCGCATGTGAGAGATTAAATTAATGTGTTCAAATTTGTGAATACCTGTTTTTTTTAGTTAACAAAAGCTTCATTGCACACGTTTGCTAAAACTTTTGTTAATTTAGTCCCAAAATTTGACACTCAAAGTGTTTTCTGTGTACTCGTTTATATAACGGTTCTTTTGTTAGTTGGCTCTAATTAGCTCAGCTTTATGTAGATCATCACGATCTTTTCGTGCGGAGCTGGTTAATGTGTTAAATAGCTAATGTGCTAACGGCCTATTTGGAGCATGATTCGCTAACAAAGGGTTAGCGGACTCAATTAGCCGTCGAAAGCGGCCGCCGCCGGTGACATTTAGAGTTGTTGGGTGCGACTCTATTTGTCATTAATTTGGGGAGGAGGTGACAGAAACATGGGAGCGGTCGGCACCAACAAATTGATACCACTATTAGCTTAACAAGATGATATATCGCTATGTACAATGGCATTAGACGATTAAAGTTTTCACTTTCAATTTATTAGTTTCAATAAAATATTGGGACCTCAACTGTAAAACAAACCTGATCATATGTTGTTTAAAGGAGATTATAATATTACACTAAATCAGTTAGGTAGCTTAATGGTCTAAGTATATTTAATATGAAACCATGATTATAAAAGGTATAAACAAGAAGCCGCTCGCTCCTGCCAGCAGAATCTATGAACAACTTTAAATTGTTTTTGCCGTACTTAAATTGTCGATATTGTGTTACGACACATTTTTGCAATTTTTAATTAAAAGGTTTTTAACGAATATTTTTGTGCTGCGGAACTTCAATAACGTAGCTTACTATGGTGTAGATCTAACGAAGCTTTTAAGTATCAAAATAAGTATGAATTTAAAGCTCATATTGTTTATTCCTGTTAAATGATTCTGCTTTTTTAAAGGATGTGCGAGTGAAGTATTTTAAAGTGTTCTTTATTTTTAAGCTCGTGTGAATTAACTTTGTTTTTAACGTCCTTTAATAATGCTGTGACAGGTTTTGTACAGATTTTCAACAATGTAAATCTTAGGAGCCATCCGAGCCTCTTTATACAATCGCGATATATATAAATCATATTAACGTAAATGCTCCTATTAACGACCTACTAAAATTTGTACTCTATTAACGATCTATTTTTTCAATCAGTCATATTAGACTAAATACATATTCTATAAAAAAAATAATTTTAAAATTAGATAGGTAGATTAGTTGGTCAACAAACAGAATAAATTTGTCATGTCTAAATAGCCAGTGTTAGCAATAATTTGTAATTGATTGAGTGCCGCTCGATACCGACGCACTTTCCATAGTGTCGCGTCTCCAGCCTCGTAAGCACACCGAAATATTACTTAAGGTAAACAACAAACTTAAAGTTGATTTATCTGCTTGCTATCACATAACAACTATAATACATATATTAGTTTTCGAAATTACATTGAATTTAATCATTTTTATTGGTTTTTATGGCATAAAATCATATCTTAATTAAGGGCGGTAATAGGATCCAAATTTCATAACTTGACTCTATTAACGATCCGTGGCGTTATTAGAAGTTTGTAATTTTTATATTTGATTCTATTACCGACTCACAACTGAAAAGAAAAAACAAGAACCATTTTTATAGAAACATGTAACCAGAGCACCTAGGCAAGCAGTATACCTCTGCTCAACTAGAAGCTTAGCTGATAGCTGTAAATGAAGGAAGCAGGATATACGAAGCTTGAAGACCTATGGCATACCGAAAAAAACTACCGTGACAAGACAAATAATAAATATACAAATGAACATTGTGGAAAACAATATTGTTCAACGAAGGACAAAGAAAAAAGACTTGTGGACTGGATTTTCTATGTCGGAAAGTCAGGTTTTCCGGTAACTAAAGACCAACTGTTAGAAACAGTTGCAAAATTTGAGCGCGAAAACTTAGAGCGCTCTTATCCTTTCAATGATGGTGTTCCAGCTGTTTCTTAAGGCTATGTCTAGGCATCCTACCATTTCAAGGCGAATTGAATAAGCCTACAAGCTGATTTTTAATTGCGATGAGACGGGTTTTTTTTTATGTCTCAAAGAAAAACAGGTTTTCGTTTGAAAGGGCAGCAAGGAAGTATATTTTGTACGACTAGTGGCCACCCGCGACTTCGTTCGCGTGGAAGTCGGTTTCCTGTGGGAATGAGAAGTTTTCCCGCGGTAAAAAGTACCCTATGTGTTATTCTAATGTATAACCTATATGACTGTTAAGTTTCATCCCGTCCAGTAGTTTTTACGTGAAAAAGTAACATCCTCACATACTCACATACATCCACACATCCATACATACACACAAACTTTCACGTTTATAATATAAGTAGGATTGCAATATTAAGATGTTGATTTCAAAACTGTAATAATGTCTTAATATACTTTTAACTGCATTTTTTCATTTTTTTCGTTTAGATGAAGGGGCAATTTTTAGGGGTCGGTAATAGAATCAGAAAAAACGGTAATAGAATCAAATCACATCTTTAGGTCGGTAATAGAATCAATTGCTCTTTCGGATTAAACAATTATTTATTAATTACTGTGTAATAAAATACTAAATTGAAGTACCGAACCTAACAGAACACTTTACAAAGATTGATATTAAATTAAAACACCTTAACTAACCTATCAGTATCTATCTATATACTCAAAGTTATTCCTAAGACAGCTTAAAGGGGCGGTAATAGGAGCATTTACGTTAATCAATGAAAGATTATTGAAGTAGAAAATGGGGTAATGGGGAAAACTCTATATTTTGTCATATTGTTGTCAATAACTGTCCACGTGCAAGTCTGTACAATATAAGTATAAATATAAAACTTCTAACTAATTAATTATCAAACAAATTCTATCCGCGTATAATTCTGCTAAGTAGTTGATTGATCAACCGCAGCTCGTTTATCGAAAGTTGTCTGCAATTTCATACACATTTCAACATACGTACAAATAATTTGAATGGCCGTTTGAAGTTTTGTATAACTAAAACTGGAACATATTTTTTGTAAAATGACTCATCATATCATTGCATGATAAAAAGCAAATTTGCTATCCTTGTCCGTTTCTTTGTTTATCCGTTAACTACGTAATTAATGCTTTCAAACATCTAGCCACAATATATTTATAATCTTGTAGTTGAAAACTGTACCACTGTAATGCTTGGGCCCCCAAAATTTTGTTACGTATTTAAAATTATACACACCTAGTGTACACGCTTAATATAATAAACACAACCGACACATATTATATAATACAGTAACAAATATATTGTTTGCATCTCGTAGTACAACCCTAAGCCTCTTGCGCCATTTTTTCCGTCAAACTTGAGACAGTAATAGTCCGATGTTGCCTCAACTTCGCCTGACAGTCGGTATGAAAGTTTTCGCATCGCGTCTGCTTCGCGGACAAAACTTGCTCGCAGCATATTGTCGTACACATCATTATAAATGTATGCTTCGTTAGTTCGAATAATAAATGATATCTCCGAAGAGGACGAACAGAAGTCGCTACTGGAAACGATACTTTTGCTTTGATAGATAATAAAGTTAGGTATGCTTTACTTACATTTGACAATACGGAATATTATTTTATATACCAAATTATATGATTAGGTATCTTAAATGATAAAGCTCGTTTGCTTTTGAGACGTAGAACATTGATAAAAACTGTTTTATATTCCGAAAGTTATAGTTGACTTTTTTTTGTTCTAGTAAGCCTCGGAAGTGTTCCATGCTTTTAATATTTTGTGGAAAAATCTTAAGCAGTAGGCATACAGTTCTTAGCATACACAGTTGGGCTTTCAACTTTCGTTCTTGAAAATCATAACAATAACTTTTGGTCAAAAAGGTTTAAATTTACAAGGCATCTTTTGTGTCGATGGTTTGAATACGACCACGAAGTAATCTTCATAATAGGTTTTCTTAATAATCGGTAGGCACTTCCCCGTTACAACGCTTCGAATATTTTATAACTTGAATTGACTATTGTACACTTTATCCCAATTTTCCCGTTGGCTGGCTGCCTTGTGATTACTTACCTAAGTCAGTTAGCGATCAAAGACTCCAGCCCGATAATTATTCTTTAACAAATTCCAAAATGAATATGAAATGAATCGAGGATAGAACCCGACAAAGTACAAGCTGTTATATTGATTACTACAGTTCCGAGTTACGTGATTAAATTACTTGAATGGAACTTTCCCCGGGTATTTTGGCGGCTATTGTCAAAGAAAAGCATGTTTAATTGATTTAGGATTTGTATTAAACTTTCTACGATTTGATTACGCAAAATAAAAGGAATTTAAAGTTGTTAAATACTTTATTCAAAGATAACTACGCTTCCAATTAAAGAATTTAAATAAATGAAGATTAACCGTTTCTTATGTTAACGATTATTGATTGTCTATTACAATTTTGTTTTAAATGAAAAGTAATGCAAAGTTTTCTTAAGGTTTTGTTTCTTAAAGTGCAATAAACATTATTTTGGTCGAAACATTTCAATAAAACTGAACGTTCATAATTCAATGAGTCGTTTGAATCTGAATTAATGTCTCGCAGAGAACAAACAAATGAGCTAACTCGGAGGATTAATTTGAAATCTCTCGTTGTAAAGTTTTCAACTCTGATTAGATTTTGGACGCGGTTGTAATAATAACCCTGTACCTACCTGCCTTTCATAAACCGTCCTACTTTTTTATATCCCTTAAATCTGATTACAAAAGTACTCGGGAAATTGTCTTTGGGTTTTTTATTATTCTTGAGCTTGTTTAAACAGAAAGTAGGAACAAAATAAAATTTAATATTGATCTTAAATATATAATTATTCGGAATGTTGAACATTATTCTAGGATCCATTATGGGGCACACAAATAATCAAAGAAGTCGTACGGTGGTAATTAACCGACTTCTTTTAAATAGCATTTTCCGCCTCCAAAAATTTACAAAATTTACTTCAAAAAAATCCTATCTTAGCCACTAGTTATTCTCTATGTAAGACACTGTTAATACATCTCAGCCTGGTGGTTATTTCTTGGCATAAAAATTTATAGTATGCATCAAGCAGTAAAATTCTGAAATAATAATAAATTACACAAAAGAGTAGTTAAAATCAGCTTCTAATTTTGTATCTCAGTAGATACGTTTAAAAAAAATATAATTAATGCTACCTATTTCAAAACGTTTATCGGCAGCCAGTAGATTTTTTGCGGTTCGCTGGGAGCTGCCGCACAACGCTCGCTGCGCTCGCTCGGCCCGCGCATGCAGTGTCAACATCAAACTAACACGCTCGTCGCTGCCCTCCTCGCTAACCTAAATTTGCTTACCCTAATGGTTCTTATCCACTAGCTAAGTGTGGTATCAGTCCAATGAATTAATGAAAAAATGTTAAAGCTCCTCACCGTTAATTGATGATGAGTTGTAAAAGTTGTGGCTGAGTTACGAACGCTCGTAGTAAATTAGGTGGCAATAGATGAAGGCGATGTAAAGAATATGAAATACTTTATTAGGAGCAATTTTTTTTTTGCCGTTGCTTATTGTATAAAATTAGAATTTTCATCATGTGGCAAAAAACACTCTGCGGCTTGACTTATTATTTCCCATTATTAATTTCAACACAAACTTTGTCGTTGATATTTAATTCAATTTAGCTAAAATTAATTTGGTTCTTCGGCTTCTTACTAACTTATTTCTGTAAAATAGAACCCTTACGTCTTAATCTTACAAAACTATAATTGAAACGTTGATATTAATCATGAAATTTACAATTTATGTTCTGTTTGGTCATACCTACTATCTTTTATTTTCAACTGTTGTAAAACTTCGTTAATATTGAATGTATCAATAAAAAAAATCCCCATAAAATATGAACTGGTAATAACTACGTAAATTGGCTACGCAAGGAGTACTGTATTAATCAATGTTGTGTGAAACTCTTTTGCCTCATCTTTTGCATTGCGAACGGCGTTGGCAGCGCGCCCGCAGCCAGGATTTACCACTTCTTCTTGACTTATGTTGCTACTTTTAAAGGATTTCAACTGTTATGTGACTACTTAAATTGTAACTCGAGACTTTGCCTGCCTAATGTTGTTGGAGGTTAAATGAAACGACTAATCTCGACACAAAGTTTTGATAAAGTTGAATCTTAAAGTTAATACTTTAGGAAATAAATTGAATTACAGTCGAACTAATCTATACCAATATTATGAAGCTGAAGAGTTTGTTTGTTTGTACGATCTTATCTTTGAAACTATTGTTACGAATTGAAAAACTACTTTTATGACCAATAGGTCTTTTATCGAGTAATGATAAATAAGGAAGCGTTGTGGAAAAATGTTGCAAGAACGAGAAAACTTGCGTCGCTGCGTAAACTAAATAGCTTTTTTAAAGTTTTTTTTTCCTAATTTATTTGCCTGACGATTGTTATATAACGATCCTCAAATTTATTTAATATATTAGGTAGAATTTAAAGAAATAACTGCAAATACCTACCTACCTTAATTTAATAGGTTAGTTCCAGACATAAGCAACTTGATGTAAGCAAGTAAGTATTAATTAATGACAAATTTAAATAGTTATTATCGCATTGCACGGATTGATCTTTTCAATAGTTGTATTTAGCCGAATTTGAAGAAAAACTCATAATTATAGACTGTTGAATTTATCTCTTTGTATTCTATCCTATTATTATATAAACATATTATTTTAAACAACAATGCGATTTGTTGTTTAAAATAATAAAACGTAGTTATAAACCGTAAACTGTAAAAAGCGAAAAAAAGTAATTAATAAAAGAAAGAGAAACAATGTGTGTTCATTTATTATCCGTTCTCTTTAATTTCCTACCGGAAACATAACCTTTGAAAGCCATTTCCTAAAAGACAGACACACAATAACGACGCAAAATGATATTATTGAGATGTAACTGGGAAGAAATATTAACCGATTTGCTTTATATTCCCAGACTGGAAATTATTTATTTATAAGAAAAGTCTCATATTTTGAATTCATAATTTTGGAGAATCATATTATTTAAATCAAAAGTTTGTATAAAGAAGTTTTAATTTAATCACATTGGTTAACGGTGCCATTCAACCTAAAACTCAAGCATAACTTCCGAGTACCTAAAATCTAATTTC
Source organism: Emmelina monodactyla (assembly GCA_916618145.1). NCBI lineage: Eukaryota > Metazoa > Arthropoda > Insecta > Lepidoptera > Pterophoridae > Emmelina > Emmelina monodactyla. The sequence continues at coordinate 6,104,212 of OU745300.1, forward strand.
ACACTTGATAGAAACGTTAATTTAAACTAGAAATAAACCTACTAATTATACAAAGTGGCATTAAATTCATATCGTCATGGTACTTACAGTGCGACGCTATTAAACATTTCCATACGAAGATTATTAGAGCAGAAAGTTGGGAAGGTAATACTTAACGTTGGTATTTTCTACATAAGCAGAAGTTCCTCTTGCGAAATTTGCTTTTACGAAAATGTAGGTAAGCTTCGACAAACAACAAGGAACGGTTTGTGTCTACATGCAAACTATTTCCAAGTGTATAGGTATACACTTCAAATAAACACTAAAATACGTCACAGTTTGTAAAGTAGATAGATGAAAAAAAAATTGCTATAAAAGTTGGAAACACAATATATACCATAATAGGTTACCAAGAAAAAAATTGCGTGTCACGAACAAAAAAGGATTAAAAAAAAACAACGTGTTCATTTGAATTTTTATTTAAACAAATAATTTCAAATATAATTTTTAACTTAATTATAGCAAATACTTTGATTTGAGAAAGAAGTTTACTCGAGCTTTAGTACCAAGTACCTATGTAAGTTTATACGATAAGGTACCTACCAGTATAATCTTGTTTAGCTATGAAAAATACCTCATTGATGAAGTTTAATAACGTAACCTCTACAATGTATTTACTCTGGTATGAAACCAACATAAAAACTATTTTAAGCTACCGACTATCTATTTGATAGACCATCAACCTACCATTTTGTGCTACTGCCTATAATTTTTATTAATGATCCTCGGTTCATAATAAAATGGGGTGTGGTAAAAGGTTTTCGAGCACCGATCTAGGGGCAAAGTTCCGTTTAATAACGAAAATGTGTCGACCTTCGCTTTATGAAATCAAAAGATATTGATCATTATGTTTCAACGGCATTTTAAAGTAGGACGCTTACAAAGTAAAAACGTTGTGAAATGTGTGTTATTTATCATTGTAGTAGAAAAATGTTTCAGACAATAGATATGAATATATATAAAGACGATATTATGTCCTCTTTCTGTTTATAGAAGGTTAAAACTTAAATCTGAGAAAATCCTAGCTCTACAGAATGAAATAATATTCTCATCTGAACTTACTAACCGTGTAATTTTATATTCAGTTCATTTAATACCTACATATTCAAAGTGATGTTCACAAGATAGCCGTTGTCTAACACGAGTCGAAATCATAACCCTTCTTTCATCCCGCCGTAGTCGGATAAAAAATAAGATAATAATTTCAAGTCTTTCGTATGTTGCGCAACAAAACTCATTTTGTCTGATTGTTCGAGCTTAGTAAATAACAGAAGTCTGTTCGCCGTTAAATGTAATCGAGCGTTGTTGAAAGTATTAGAGAAGAGCTCGGTATATTGCATAAGTTAAGATGTAACAATGGAAACTTTGAATATAGCAGCGAGTGTGCACAATTTCTCTTTGGCGGAATACGTCGAAAGTCATCAAACTGAGTAAAGTTTCGTTACGTAAGAGCAGCTCCGAAGCAAGTCGCGTGGAGTCAGCTGAATGAAGCGCATGAGAGCAATCCGCATTGTGCTGCTGAAACAATCACATTTACTGTCTTTTTATACTTCACGGGATAAAAAAGGTTTACGAAACGAAATGACTGGTGGTTTATTAAGTTACAATAAAAATGTATTTATTGACTTACGAACTGACCTAAGTTGAGTATACAGTAAATATAGTTAGTTACTTTAGAAACATTAATATTCTGTTAACTCATATTATAGGTTAGCTTGCGATCGGTTTATTAAGATAATATCGTTTTACGCTAGCATAATACCGTGGTATTCGGTGGTTTACAGAATGTGAAAATTGTTATTTTAACCGCTTGCTACCGCTCCAAGCTTTAAGCTCTTCAAAGGAATAATAAACTCACACGATTTTGATTACTTTGCGATGTTATTTCTACAATTTATTGGCATCAGTGTGTACGCGCTGAATAGCGTTCTCAATGTGATTAAATAGCAAGATAACAATTTGTTACGTACCCAAATAATGTTCTACATAGTCTACAATTAGATCTTGTTAAAAGCCTTGATTTCGTGGGTCGATAACATAAAGGTGACTTATAAAACCTTTTTAGAAACTTTAAGCAAGCATATTCTATTTTCTATTTTTTTAAATTATTTGTCACGCTTATTAGTTAGAAATATGATTCATTGCAATGTTTTATATACAAAATATTAAATTAAAAATTAAACCGTTCTTGACGTCACCCTTTTTACTTGATTTCTCAATATTAAAAGAATTTAAAAACAGAAAGAAAGAACACATTAAGAATTGAACACTTTAGTTACTTACCAGTTAAAATAATGTATTTTATTTATCAGACAGAGAAATACGTAAACGAAAGGTAAAATATTGAGCATAAAGATACAATACCCTTTCTTCTAGTTGTTTCTTGTCTGTGATCATTAAGTATTATTTCTTACAGTTAATAATAATATTGTTCCGAACGTTCGGAACTTTTCGTCCTCGTTTGCTTCGCTACATTTAGTCGGAACCCATTTCATTAGTGCTCGTCTTTTAGTTTCAATATTGTTCACTGCATTATTTGTAATACTATTCGATCTGAATAATAATACGTTCAGTAAAAAGATACAACCATTGGTTAATTAACATATTCTACGTTTTTAACTTTTTGTTGGTTTTGTTTACATATCTGAGTAATTTTGCTTCGTTTTCAGGAATATCAGAGAAAACATTTTTACGACGACGTAAAAGTTTTTATAAAAAATGTAGTTATTGTTTATAATTAAGTCTGAACATATCTACTGGTTGTTCTACAAAACAAATAGCGAAGAAATCCAGCGTTTTAAATGAAATATTTTAATCATACAACATGACAATATAATGGTTTTTCGATTCATTCAGCAACCCCCGACAATTAATAAAGGCAATTCAGCACTCCAACATTACAATAATTGTAATCTCACTAATGAAATCCATAAAGTGTTTACAATAGAGAATTGAAATCAATCATTTCTCGGCTCTTTGTTTGTTTATGATTAAGGTCTCATGGCGCTTCAATGGATCGGCGGTCTTTGTAGTCCAAGAGCTTACTAAAATGTTATAAACGTGGGGTTAAATTTAATTGCTTAGCAAAACGATTAAATAGTGACGTAGGAATATTAATGGTTGATTATTGGCTTTAAAAGTGTGATTTCCTGTTATTAAATATTCAGATTTTCAAACATAATCTGCAGATCATCAAAATTACCTTTGTACGCGTTTTAAGAAAATAAATGTCTTTCATTTTCTTTCCTCCTATAAAACATGTTTTTGATAAAAACCTTTTTTTGATCCATGATTGACCTATATCAGGTTAACTCCTTGTAATGAATTGTGTACAAATATATTTTTATAATAAACGAAAGAAAAAATCTTTGTATCCGAAAGTTCCTATTATTGTATTTTACAACGTTTGCACTAATAGGAAAAGTGTGTTCGTAAAACTAAATCCCATAAACTTAAATCCGAAAGTTCCGTTAAATAAACTTTTAACGTCAGATTTACCATTTTTAAATGTTTAGGTGATATAAATCGGAACTATGACTTTTGTATTATTATATATTTTTTTGTTTTTAAGTAATCGAATCTTAGGCTATTGTGTACGTATTAATCAAACGATAAATCAAGTTAAAGCATCTGGTTGACATGGCACTGTCAGCTTAAGTAGTGTTTGGTTTTGTATAGGTATACTGTTTATAATAGTATTTACTCCGTCTGCTGTTTATCTTAAATCAAACAAGAAGATAGTTTGCTTAACGCAACACTAAGAAACCGCCAAGGTTTAATATAAGATTATGGGTAGACATAAAAAGATATTATATTCTTTACTTATAATAAACTTATGTAGACAGGTCAATTCTGTAGGTACATGAAATATATTTCCAAAATAACTATCAGGGGGTGATTAGAGATCGATACTGATCCCAAAAATGCAATCAGTAATTTTTTTGTCTTTCTGTCTGGCTGTCTAAGGCCCAATTGCAGGCAACGTTTTAACCTCGGGTTAGCGTCGGGTTAGCTAACTCAGGTTTAAATGGCGCCACCATCGATTGTAACAACTTCTTATTACAATCGATGGTGGCGCCAATTAAATCTGAGTTAGCTAACCCGAGGTTAAAACGTTCCCTGCAATTGGGCCTAAGAGTTATAGAAACAAAAACTACTCGACGGATTTTAACGAAACTTGGTACAATTATTTTTCATACGCTTGATATACTTTTCATATTTTCATAGGTATACTTTTCATTACGATACAATCAAAAGGAACAGAGCAGTTAAGGGAAATGTTGGGAAAACGAAAGAAGTTACTTCATTTTTTAAGCTTCCGTCGCGTGTGACCTTAATGGTTAAAGCTACACAAAAATCATGTATGACGGCAATGTTCTCCTAAAACTATAAAAAAAATATCCCGAGTCTATCTTTTATGGTTGACTCACCATAACACGTGTAACTCCCAATAGCTTAGCAGCTTAAAAGCTTTCTGATTATATTTGTCTACTCTTACGTTTAAAATACTCTCAGTCATTCCTAATTAAAAAAGTTTACATTATTAACTACATGAAATATGCTAATAATAAGCCATCGCGCGTGAATACTGAATCATGTTTTTAGGATTATACTACTTATATTATACCTAAACGTAAAAGTTTGTGAGTATGTATGGATGTATGGATGTTTCATGTTCATGTTGTACTCTTTCACGTAAAAACTACTGGACGGATTGGGATTAAACATTACAGTAATATAGATTATTCATTAGAATAACACATAGGGTACTTTTTACCGCGGGAAAACTTTTCATTCCCACGGGAAACCGACTTCCAGGCGTATGGAGTCGCGGGCGGCCATTATATTTGTCTATTTGTTTATATTTATATATTTTAAACAAATAAAAGTAGATTTTAATACGCCATAACAAATTATTCATTATAAGGCCAATTATTATATAAGATCTCAGAGGTTCCACGAATTACAAAAGTTTATTTAACTTAAAAGTTTACTGAAGTTATACGAGAAAGGTTTTCAAACCCACCCTCAACTCTAATTACTTTAGCTAATTAGGTATTTACATGTTTGAAGCTCTGCAAATGATTGGTAGATACCGATTCAACCTGATATAAAAATCGAATGGAATCAGGAATTAGTAAATAAGGTAACGAACTGTATGTATATCATGGAACTGTCAATCGTCACCACTGCTTCTACATGTGACTCACAAAAGAATCGAAACCAAGAGTGCTTAAAAACGTATAGCACAACTTAACTATTTTTTTAACCACAAAGTCAAGTTTTTAACTTTATTTACTTACCAAATTTTTGTACAAAATTCATGTTATAGTTGAGTACAAAACTCTTGCTTGCCCGTTATTTTTTATCTACCTGCCTTTCGGCGAAACCCTTGTGTGGGACCTCCAATTAATAGCTGGTCTCAATTTTCCGATTTTAGTTTACTGGAAATTGCTTGTTTTATTTTTGTGACGTGATGTCAACATCTATCCACCATAGTTTATTGAGACGCAAAAACATGAATTCAGTTTGTTAAAGTAACAGTTTGACAAGGCGAAGCTAGATATTCAGATCGGCAGTTAATCAGTCACTTTTAAGATGCTTTTAGTTGTGTTTGATTTGATTTGTTTACAATAACAAATCTATTCAAAACTAAATTTTATTAGTTTTATACTTGTAACAAGAACAAATGGAAACCTTAACGGTGAGGGTGTTTTTCAAAATAATAAATGTACCTATTATTGTATGCTGTATTGCCTTAAAAGTGCGTCTTCAATTTTTCAACACGATTAAGCCTCCAAATAATCTAAATGGAGTAGCTACCGGAAATCGAGAAAAGGGAAATGGGAGATCCATTTTTTAATATGATTCATAAGCATTTGGTGTAATCAGTACATTACCCCACGCTTTGGCTCAGTCGGTTGATAAGTGAGGTTTCCAGCTCGTTAACTCCTCCTCCCACTGACAATCCCTTGGATATTCTCCTTGCACCATTCCTAAAATTTAACGCAAAATGTCCCTCTACAAGTGTTCACAGTTATCTACTAGCGGTTACTGCCCGAGATTTTCAATTCAATAGTTTCTAGAGTTTTCCAATAGAATTTATTGATATTTGTTCTATTCGACCGCAGGAACAATGCACATGTCCAAGTTAAGTAAGAATGTCAACAAGCGTGCAATCTAGACTTGAAGCCGCAATCCAGCAAGCCTCGAGGGCATCTCGCCACTATATCGGTACTATACCTAGATATACTCGTAGGTATGTTTACAGTATTAGACAGCATTAATTGTATTCAGTTTGCATTGGGAGTTTGGCAAAGTAGCACAGTTTACTGACAAAGTAATTAGTAACTTATCTAAATAGTTGACTGCTTTCACAACTATATCTTAAAAAATGGATAAAATTAGAAGTTTGAGTGATATTTATAAACAATCATCATAACGAAATATAGATTCGTACGAGGTAAAGGGTGGGGCGAGGAGTTGGTAAGGGTAGGAAGGCTTGTTGGAAATTTGTAAAATACCAACCGTTTAACGAATGCGATTAAGTTGCTGGCGAACAGCTAGTTAACTAATTCAATATACTAACGTCATAATGTGACCAACATCATTTATTAAATAAATAGGATTTTACTTTCTGATATGACAACGACTGAATAGTATCGTACTTATACTATTATTACTGCGGTATAAAGTAGTCAATTTCTTCAATAGCTGTTGAGCTATGTCAATTCCAAAATTATTTAAAATCGGTTCAGCCGGACGGACAGATTTCAATAATTAGTAAGGAGTAAGGATAACAAAACAAGAAACTATATTCGAAATAAATAACACAACAATCGTAAAATAAGTCAAGTAAGTTTTTCATTTAAATATCCAATAAAAAAAATATATAATCCTACGATATTGACGAAAATCAAGAACTCAATGTAGTGATTTTTTTGTATCTCAGCATAAACCATTTTCAATAAACAACTTTTGCAATTAAGGTGTATTGCTTAATTTCGCGAAAAATTATCTATAAAATTTAATTTCGGTCAATATGACCCGGCGTCATCGCCCTAGTAATTGTTTTCACGTTATTTTTGCTGGGTTAAAAACCTAATTCTAAGTTGACTTAAATATTATTTTATTTTGGACATTGCAATTTCAAAGTTAAAATTTGATAGAGTTTTCAAACTTGTGTCAAATTAAAATAAATTAAAAAAAAACAAAAAAAGTAGTATTTATATCAAATTAAATGCAAATCATCCCCAAAATATGTTTTTACCTCATTTTTACCATTTTAGGCGATGTATTTCGATAAAATAAGAATATCATCCTCCTTCAATGCTAGTAAAGAATGTTTCTTTCTGAAGTAGATTGGACCAAGGAATCACGTTGTCCCATACAAACTTTGCCCCCCTTTTTCATACCCTTAGGGTGGGAATTTTGGCAAATCAGTTCTTATCGGATGCCTACGTCATACAAGGAATACACCCTCCTAATTTCAGGACAATGGAAATTTATATAAAATCCTTTGTCCTATATATAGATTAGTGTGAAAATATTTAATTAAGCTGTTTTTATTACATCGACTAAAGTCATTGAGTGCTGAAACCAATGGAAAGACCATATGAATAACGAAATTTAAGAACGAAACTATGTAATACTTTCTTTTAGATGTACAATATTAAATTTTATTACGTTGTTAGTTATTATATTAATTATTATTACGTTAGCTTTTTGTTTATTGATTATTAAAATTTTTAAATGTATTAACTTTCAGTTGTCTTGCTCTAAACAGTTTAAAACAAAAGCATTTTGTAACGAAACCATTTCAATGCTACAAAAACACTTAAAACTGGTATTTGCGTGGGTAGAGATACCCGTAGTGTATTTATGCTATTTCCCAACAAAGAACTTTATTCGATAACAATAGGTTACTTGTTAGAAAGGAATGCTAATGATACCACAATCAGCTGGTTATTGTTGCAAGCTGAAGGGTTTTTGAAACGCTCCAATCATCTTCTATTAGCCTTAGCGCACTGCTACAGCCTTTGTTTGTAATTAATTGGGTACTCGGCAAACTTAACAATTGATACATTTATAATGGTCTAAATCTACGAGTAAGATACAAATTATGTGTATTATATCGATATCTGTAATTCTTAATTCGTTGTAATTCTAAAGCGCGCTGAGAGCACCTAATGTATGATCTCCACAAATCAATTAGGTATCTACTACGAAGGTGTTTTTACCCTCTTCTAAATGTAGAATAACTTCGCTGCAGAAGCTACGTACGGGACTTTAAATATAGGTTCCTACATATATATTATATTTCGAAAGCTGTAAATTAATAATTACGCTTAAAAAATCGGTAAATATTTTTTTCAAAACTTATGTGTTGAATTAATTATATTATTAACTCAGTGGGGTGTTTGTAGTTGTAGATTGTTTAACGCACGTCGTCGGAGAGGCAGGTACGTACCTATATACTTGTGAAATCAAATACGGAAACTCAAATCAAAGCAAGTTCGAGTTAGAAATTCACTTCGGGAAACCAGCGGGTGTAATGTATTCACACAGAAAACACATTAAAGATACAATTAACTATGTTTGATCATGTTTAATAAAAAACGTAGGGACGCTGAACGTTTATATTTAAAAGATATTAAAATTTGTTGTTTAGAGGAAAAGTAATTTAGCTGAATAAAATATAAGATATCTTCATTTCATAATGTTATGCTTATTTCTTTGTTGAATATTAAAGCTTTATATTGTTAATTTTAAGTGTGTACAATTCAAAGTCTTTCTTTATGTATTTCGTTTTCTTATTTTCCTTCTTTATCGCGTTATAAAAATCTGTCGTCGCTATGGTGAGCAAATATAAAAAGTATTTACCTACTGTATTTTCTATCGAAATTTCTACTTTTCATTAAATTGCTTTTATAAATAAATAAAAAATATTAGTCAAAAGAACCCCTGAATGTTCTTAATTATTTACTCATCCATTTTAATAAACATTAAAATAATTTGTTAAGTTTAGTAACTAGATATTAAAAGAAAGCATATAAATACACACGAGTGAACACGCATACGAATACCTACAAATTCAACGTCCTTTTGCGGGAGATTAAAAATAAAACACATCAAACTTTCGCTTCTAAAACCTATTCTATATTCAAACAAATACACAATTATCAAGTTATTTGTGCGGTTAGTTATTGCTGTAATGCGGTACATGTATATAGGTTTCCACCAAACAATGTACGAGCGGATATTGACTTTGGAATTGAATTATGCAAAACGCGACTCGCGACGACATCGGTAGAAACTAAGAACGGAACGAAAGACATTTCGAATGCAGCGAACAGTTTTAAATGGTTACCCAGTGACCGCATCACTTTTTAATATGATATCGTTATCTTTACCGTCTACAAAGAAAGAAAAGAGAAAGATTCTAAAATATTATGTAGTTTTTTTGAGTTTAAAGTTTGATAGGTATTTTAAGACTTGCAGAAGTTCTTCGTCTGCAAGACGTCTATTGTCTTAAAAAAGTTCAGGTTGAAAGAAGTTCATGAAGTAAAGACAAATAAAAACAATAAGTTTATTAAAAACTGTTTTAGCGACAAATTAATGGTGTTAATTATTATACATTTAGTTTGGATTAGTTTAACTAGCCTAATTTATTATAGTAGTTGGTAGGTGGTGAAGGCCTTAACGTTGCGTGCGAGGCCTCTCATCGCCACAAAGTCAAGCAACAAGTGATGGCTTACAAAACCACCCTCGCCTATCAAAACAAAAGATTTCTTTCTTACACCTTCAACTTATCTAACACTTCGTCTTTTATTCATTAAAAAACTTAAAGTCTTTTCAATACACTCAACAGCACACTTTCAGTAATGTTTACAATATTTTTATATCTCGATTGCGAGTTTATGTTAGTTTATTTACTTTTCGGCACTTTTGGAAAGAATGGGCGATGGAATCACGCTTGCGCGAGCTCGGGAGCGAGAAGGATAGGGCGAGAGCGAGAGGGAAGACAGTGGCGCTCGTTCCAACCAATCGATTAGTCGCATAACGATAGCGGATTCTTAAATGCAGATGTGTTGTGGTAGAGTCGTCAGTCGGTGAGCGGCTCGCGAGCGGGACGGACGCGCCCAGCACTCGACATGCCGGCGCTCACGCTCGCGATCATTCTACTTTCTATATAGACGTCTGTTTTTCTTCGATCGAAACATTCACAGTCACAGCTTCCGATAAATATCAACACCATACGGCTCGTTGACCAATCGTGTTCAAAACTAATTCAATTAGTGATCAAACTTCAGAGACTTATCAGACTTGAAATGTGACATTATCTCAATTATGAAAAAAGAGCACGAAGGATTTGCCCTTTATAAGGTAATTCAAATTTTTATACCTTTAATTGAAAAATATCAAAAACATTAAGAAACAAAGGAGTGGAATAGAAAATTAAGATGGCTTTGTAATAATAAAGCACTTTACTATTTTAACTAAAAACCTATTTTAGAATTTTCTCGTAAGTTGTTGGTTATTTATTATAATTTTTACCAATGAAATCAAAAGAAGCAAAAAGTTACTTATATCAGCAATTTTTTATGAAATTTCATTAATCAAAACAAACCTGACGATTGGCTTTTAATATGCTTGATCAGTGCATGTATTACAAAATTAATCACGAATCACAATCACAATATCGTAGCACCGTAGCGGCGTCTACGCCGTAGACGCTCGTAGCAAATTACTGTCTAATCATTTCGGGTTGGAAATGACACCCATCTCGGTTCGGAATAATAACCGTTCTACAAAATAGAATGTTCATAATATCCCCGGGTTATATTATTAACACCTTCTAAAGATTTGGGGATACGATTGTCAGTCGATTCGTATTCTCATAACATCTGATCGAGTCGTTTCATTTAACGATAGGCACGTGAAGTCATCGGGCGGCAGTAGAATGATATTACGTTGGAGTTTTACTGTCTCAGCGGGAAATGAGTTCGCATTTTATCTTTCCTGCCTCCGAATTCAAGTTTATTTGAATGTTACAATCTATTTTTCACCTTGCGAGGCGACTTTGATTTTTCACTTTCCATTTGACTGAGTAATGCATTTGATATATGCAGAAAGTTATCCAAAGTGTTTTATATAAAAGGTTTAAATCTAATCTATAACAACGTGTTTACTAAATACCGATATCAATAAAGCTAAACACGAATGCAAGTTACCTGTTGAGCAATGTGGCCGGGTTTACTTGTACATATTTTATGAACGTTGATTTGATTATCAAATGCATGAAACCCGTCCTAAAAGGTTGCCGTTATGGACATATTATGAAATACCTTTGGTTTGTTATTTATCTTATTTATTTACGAAGTTGGTATGATATATAGTATTATAGTTTGCATGATATAATTAATAATACAAACCATGTGTTTGATGTCAAAACACTTATTATGTTTTCCTTCGTTATTAACCTACTAAATGCCCCAACAAGGACGACAAATATAAAGTGGAAGCAGTTTAAGTAGCTTTACCAGATAACAGAAATAACTTGATGTAAACATAAGCCAACATCGTATATTTTTCAAACTCTAATAAAAAAGGGGTAAATAAATTGACATATGATATTCACGGCATTTAGTTTTTTCAGTAAAGATTATTTGCAAAAATATTCAAAAAAAAGCATTTTATTTGGTGTATTTTGTAAATAAATAACATCGTGAGACAATAAACGATGTTATGTCAATAAGTAATGTACTATTCTAACTTTTAACCTAATATTGTAAACAAACGCCATCACCGTGGCCGCAATTTCATATAATTCCATTCATAATTGATAAATTTTATTATTAAAATGGTATTGAAGATTGAAAAACAGCTGCCTTTGACGTTTTTCCGTGAATTTAAAAAAAGCACCAGTTTGTTGACCCCTGCTTTATCTCCGTTATAAGTGTTTCGAGCTAAATATATATTATTTTTGTTACCAGCAATAACTGTCTTGAAAAAAAAGAATTCCTTTTGAGGTAGATTTTTCTTATACGGATGTTTGACATTTAATTCTGTGAATGTCTTGGTAAGAAATGTCTTGGAAATTGCTTAATTCCCAGTAGTGTACCGGCGCGCACTTTGATGAAAGCCTCGGGCAGTTTTATTGACTTTTAAAAGTTATTAGAAGTTAAACTCGTTGGACGCAACTGGATGAAAGCAAAAAGAGGTAACCGCAACGAGTTTCTATTATAACACCTTTTTTAAAAAAAAGACCTGCTGTAAATGCAAAATGCGAGAGCTTAGTTTATGTTTGTCATTTATTTTTCTAAAAACTCGGCTGCAAAAACCGATAAAATAATCTATGAACTCAATATGGTATATTGTACAATATACCATATTGGGTATAACAGTTTGTAATATAATTAATTATTTTTATGAAAACGACGAATAAAACATTATGTACATAGTTGTAGCGAAGAATCGAGACTAACACAAATTTATATAGAACAAACTTAATTGTCTCAGGCTGTTTTAGTCAATTTTATAAATATTTCATGAGTTATTTTTGTGCACATAAAATTATTTTAAAATGATATAGTAATCAAAATCTTACCAACTTTTTAAATGTGAAAGTATATGTGTTTAATAATCAACGAACATATTTATTATTAGCATTAATGTTAAAAATCAATCAGATAACATTCTTATTCTCGTTTCATAATATTTAACAACTATTTTTACAATGTTTAAGTCAATATCAAGACACTAGGGGCCGCGCGCGACTCCGTTCGCGTAGAAGTCGGTTTCCCGTGGGAATGCGAAGTTTTCCCGCGGTAAAAAGTTCCCTTAATTCTTTCATACATATATTTTTGGTATCTAGAACCGTTTTTGGCAGCGCACGCAACGGAAGCTCTCAAGGATGAATAATTTCCCCCGTTTTTTTTACATTTTCCATTATTTCTTCGCTCTTTATAGTTGCAACGTGATGTTATATAGCCTAAAGCCTGCCTCGATAAATGGTCTATTCAACACAAAAAGAATTTTTAAAATCAAACCAGTAGTTCCTGAGATTAGAGCGTTCAAACAAACAAACAAACAAACAAACAAACAAACAAACAAACAAACAAACTCTTCAGCTTTATAATATTAGTATAGATTCGCGTTGCGCAGGCCTCTGATCGGTTTTATTTTAAACCGGTTTTATCTGGATAAAATCGGTTCGGCGCGAGGAGACAAGCATATAGGTACATGCTTGTAGTAGTGTACTTACGGCATCTTATTGTATGAAGGTTTATTCCGATTCTTAACTCATGTGCCTGTAACATAAGCTACACATGCAAAGGAACTGTGTGACTTCTCTATTTTCTTTTCATAAACAAGCAACATTTTCGACTTTTTTCTTTCTTTTGCCGTGTTTAACACAAATGCTGTACTTAAATAATCATGTCAGCCTGCAAGGCGGCATTTAAAAATAGAAAGTGTTTACAAAATACTTCCTGAAAAAATACTGTTTCTCTGTGACGTTAATGGCTAGCTTTATGCTAATTTTTCCTTCTGCCGCTGGTATGTAAGTAGAAAATTCTTTCAAACGTGTTTGCAAAAACTAAAGCTATTGATTTAAAGAACGAACAAAACGTAAAAAGAATAATTAAAAATAAGAAACAAAATTGGTTTCTGATTGTAGTAACAAAATATTAAAGAAAAGAAAAATAGAAAATATTGTTTTAACCATCCACCCGTCAGTCACTAGGCTGTATCTCACGAACTGTTATAGCTAGTAAGTTGAAATTTTCACAGATGATTTATTTCAGTTGCCGCTGACAACGAACAATTTTTTTTTTACGTAGGCTTTACTGGAAATGTTATTGTTTGCCGTTTTTTTCGCACTTGGCCAGTTTTTCTCCTGTAACTCATCACACACAAATAACCAAAGTTGGCTAAAATATTAAACATTCACACATCGTATTCGTGACTATGAAAAAGTAGTAAATTAACCGTATCCAAACTTTCCCAATTAAATCGTTTGGTATTCAGTTAATTGATAGATAATTAGGCTTGCAAACTGCGAATCAAACTGATCGACAAGTGCATTCAGTATGTGACCGTTGTAGATATTCTGCCATAAAGACAGTCAAAAAATAAATATTTTTGAAGTCGGGATAAAGAATGGCATTTAGGTAGACTAGCAATTAGTACTAAAACAATTACCAGATACTAATGGGGTAATTCATTAGTGGTTTTAGATCCTAAGCACATTATATGCTTTAAATAACGGGCAAAACTTGTTTTTTTGGTTGCAAAAAAAACATTGATTGAATTCTTGAAGACTTCTTCAAACAATTATAGAATTTGAAAATATTTTATAATATAAACAAAGAACTTAATATTCGTTTACCTTTAGTTCGGGTAGAAAATCTATTGAAGAATCACGACGGCCAAATCATTATATCACTAGTTTTAAACATTTGTGCAAAGTCAAGCTAAAGTAATTCCTTCTTTCCATCACTGAGCAAGATGGGTGAATTCTGTGTGTTATTTCGCCGGTGTGAGTTTCCTTTATATGAAATTACAGATAAACCAAGTCAAAACATTTTAGCCGACAACTTTTCCACACAAGACAAGCTAGATTATTGACTTATTCCGATCCTTTTTCTATTTTCGCATCGGATATTTCCTTTATTTGTCCAGAATATTTGCTCAGTTAACTGTAACAAATAGATACAGATCGTTTGTACTCATTTATTAGAATTAACTTTCTTGTATACTTAGTTAAATGGTGTTTCGAGTTTCGTACCTATGAGGTCGGGTAAAGAATTTAGAAGGTGTTTTTCCAAAAAAAAAATGGTTTATGCAAAATTCTTTGCAGGCACGTTCCGACCGCAAGTGCAGGTCAGACTGCAGACTTGCATGCGTAAAATTTACAAAATAAAAACTTAGGTTTCCTCGTAAGAAAACAAAATGAATAAAAAACCGGTTCTTTTCAGTACATGCAAACACGAATTAAATAAATAATATATTTTCTTAAAATCAACCACAGACATAGCTTAACTACGTTAAAATAAAAATGAATAAAAGTTTGAGTTAAAAATGAGTTTTCTTTCGCTTTCTATTAGGAGAAATGTTTATTACTGAAATATTTAAACCGTCTGTAGCAGCAATATCAGAACTATTCATAAAACATACAAAAGTTTAAATTAAATCTACCCTCGGTTTTGTTCAGATTCTATGAGGTACGAATCAAATACTTATACTTAATACGTAAATATTTTTAATGAATGCGAAAGAACTCTATCTGTGAGCCATTACACCGATTTTAATAATTTGATATTGCATAAGACTCCCTAACAATAACTTGAAGGGGTTGAAATGCAGGAAGAATGTTTTAGATTTCGAAACACAATATCATTACATAGTATAAATCCTGTCTACTTGCTAATTCTGTCTGTTTGTATGTTTGTCCGCTAACTCCTCCTAAACCCCTTAACGGATTTTAATGCGGTTTTCGCCATCTTTTAGGAAATTTATTCATTTAAATTTGTAAATATAGAATATTTGAAAAAAGTTTCTTCAAGTTAGCCATTATTTTATGTTTTGTGATCAATTCGGTCATAAATACACCATTGCGAAGCGTGAACGGGTCGCGCGTATTACATATATCTAAAATTTCTAAATGTAAGTATTATTCCAGGAGATGACGTCACACTCGATGTGGGCGTGAAGCGACATGATGGCGGGGTGGGCGACGGCAGCCAGCGCGCTGCTAGCCTTCCTTCTCTACTACAACACGCTGGACGCAGGCTTCGTCTACGATGACAGGTATACAACACACAAGATTTTTGGAGTGGTAGAGTCTAGCTGTAGGCCCTGTCTGCAGCGATTAGTGCGCTGACTCGACCGGTGAAATACCACCGTCACACGAAAAACCGACGTAAAGTAGGGACGATGTTCCTGCGTTTCGTTCGGTGAGTGCGGTATCCGGTGCCCAATTTTCTCAAAGGCTCAGCAACACACCCCAAACACCCACAGTGTTGCG
Source organism: Emmelina monodactyla (assembly GCA_916618145.1). Classification (NCBI taxonomy): domain Eukaryota; kingdom Metazoa; phylum Arthropoda; class Insecta; order Lepidoptera; family Pterophoridae; genus Emmelina; species Emmelina monodactyla. The sequence continues at coordinate 6,120,281 of OU745300.1, forward strand.
GGTAGTTATGGGCGGCAGTGATCACTTACCATCAGGTGACCCGCATGCTCGTTTGCGACCTATATTATATATAAAAATACAACCTTAACTTTAAACATTACTAAAACAACCATCATGTCAGGTTAACTAAAAATAATAGGCATTTGTAACTGGCCACACTTCAAACGGCGATGGTATGTGAGCGAAAAGGTTTTGTATTTTTTTCAAAACAATATTGTCACTCGCAATTTGTAGATTGCCAAAACTGTACAGCTGCAAAATATTGATTAATATTGAGCGCTTAAAGGACAACACCCGAAATAGCTCGCAGTAATTTCCGGGTTTCTTAATGAAAGCTTCTAATAAAAGCCAAGAAATTGTTGAAGGTTTATTCATCTCTCTATCTATATGTGGTTTATCTAAAAGCACAAGATAAAATAAAAAAAAAACTTTATGAGAGTTTATAAATATCTCCGATGACTGCTATTAGTTTTGATCAGGTAATTTTATGCAAACCGCATACATGCAAAGATTTATTGAAATGAATACCTAGCAGAATCACCACCCTTTTTTCATATTTATTAGTAAAAATGCAATTGCATTACATCACACTTTACGTAACCAGATACTGAATGAATCCGCAGCCCTATTTTTATATTAAGTTAGTTATGTCTTTGATTTTGGGTAACAGATATTATTAAATAATCAATTGGTCGATTTCGTTATACTTAAATTATAAGCAAGCTTTGTATGCAAAAATGTAAGTAGCATAATATACAATAATCCTAGTTATCTATGGTTTGATTTTGTAAATAGGTAAAAGGATTCTTATAAGTACACATTCTGTCGACTGCGTTTAAAGTACTTAAAAACTAAAAACAAGTACCTAAGGGTATAAAAAATTCAATGCGTAGGTTAGTAGTTAATTTATTCCAAATATTATAAGTTTTTTTAGCGCTTCCAATTTTGTTAAATTATTAAATATTGAAGTTAAATGGATACTCGCTTTTGCTTAAATATAAACACTACTTTTTTTTTTCCACGCTAACTCAGTTCATTATTGATGATGTTGCTTAATGTATAACTTTCACTTAGGTTGAGTGCTAGTACTTACATATATCTAAAATCCCAAATGCAAGCAAGAAACTTATGTGAATATAACTAATTTAGATATTACTTAGAAAGTTGATCATAAGTAAAATGTTGTTATCGACAGACTAACGAATGAAATTTAGCTATACCAAAGACGTTGTATTTTCGGCTGGTGTAGTAGATAAACGATTCAAGTACCCCTTCTTAATATTTAAGTTCAATAATATAATAAAAAAAATTAAATGCTTGTAATAAGGTAAAAAAAAATGTTACATACGTAAACACTATTTTATTGTTATTTTAATAGCAAAGCGAATGAATTAAGCCAGTGAGGTTAACTTAATACATAATTGATAAAGCGCACAAGTTCATTTACTCTGCTTATCACACTATATTCTAGCACTGACTGAACCAATGGATTTCGTAGAGAACAAAAACAGCTTAGCACCCTTCTGTTTTGTAATTGGGAGCGTACGTGACAAGTCCACTAACTCAAAACAAACTCTTACAGAAGTGTTATCTCTATCTTAGTTTTTGATATAACTTTATAGGTAACTTATAGTTTCGGATGCGGGTCTCTCAAAACTTTGATATAATCTCTAATGAACTAAAAGCGTATATATTCGATTTGGCTGGGCTTCGTACGTTCTAGGTAAATTTATTTAGGACTAAACTTTGGGAGCTTATGAAAAACATCTTATAAATTGTAAAGTTGTGGTTGACACTTAAACTTTAGGGATCTACCAGTATATAATTTTAAATCAATGTTACAAAATAAAGTGTTATATCTACTGTCACTTTATAAAGTGTACATTTTATATCATCAAAAACGCGTAGGTCTATATATTCTTTCTAATAAAATTGTTATATGTGAAAAATATCCGACTTTTTATGCCCATAAAAATATGAAAATCAAATATTATAATTCAGGCAACAATGCTGAAGTGTAATATTAAACCTCTAAACATTTATCAGTTTCACAATGATTGTCGAACATGATATCAAAAACCTAGTGATCGATGCAACTAATTAATAATGTGCAATATAGAACCAAAAGCTTCCGAATTAATATGTAACGAATATGGTCGTCACACAAGCATTGTTGTTCCAAGTTGATTAGATTTGTAAGTGATCTATTAATGTCTCCGAGGCACATGGATGCCGGACTGTTAAGCGGAAGGTTTGATTTAAAGGTCGCGATAGTTAACTAATAGTATATTATGATACAAGTGTGCAAAATTGTTCATTATACATGCACTAGTCTGTAATATTATTATACACAAGTGATAGTCGGTTGATGGCTCTTAGAACGGTGTTTTAAGGCTCACTTTTTGAGCAAGTGTGTTGAAAAAGTGCGTATGGTACTCGTGAGCAACATGTTCATTAGGTATACACTTGGCTGACTTACGCCCTCGCCTGCGGTTCGGGCTGAAACCCTCAGCCTTGTGTATAATGTCTGGCTGTAGCTAGTTTCTCCACTAGTCACACTTATAACACAAGATCTTAAAGTACTTACCAAAACCAATTAGTTAGTGTGGAAGTTTAAAGCTTTTTTAAAAAAAAATGTTAATTCGTTTCGTGTCGAGTCACTTAAAATTCTTAAAGGGTTACAATTTATAAATGAAAAACAATTATTGTTTTATTTTAACCTACTTGCCTTTGGTAGATTGACTTGTTTATCTGTGTGAGACTATGTAGGTACGCTATCTGTTTTTTTTACCATTTATTGCGAATGTTTTTTTTCTTTGAAACACTCGCAATTACTATTAAAGCCAGTAGAGGGTTGGTGTTTCGAGTTTTGTGCCTACAATTATGTCTTTATTTTTATGAAATTGTTTCCATCAATGCCTTACAGACTTTGCAATCTCGTAATAATGAAGGGAACGTAACATACAAATAAAAAAACAACAACAATAATCAATAATACAATACAAACATAAGTTAACAATTATAACCTTGATATTAAAAACTTACATTTCTCTAAAGTAGGGATTAGAATATATGGTGTTTATCATAAAACTGTTTAAATCACTGTAAAATATTTTCAAATCTTAGGCTTTGTTTAATTCCAACCAAACGCATAATTCATTTGAAATATTACTTTTTTAAACGCAATCGCCGTAGTCGCTAATTACCTACCGTTGTTGCTACCGAACTGTTGTATAATTAAGGGTCACCTTACAACAGTCAAATTAACAAAATAACAGCTATATTTTGATATAAAAAACCGGCTACCATAATCGTTCAAAATTTACATAAAAGCTATGTTTCCTTCAATAAATAGGCTCTAGAATAACAACGTCGCAATTACCGCCGTTTTCTTTTTCGGCAGTTATCCGTTCCTAACTTTGTTTTTGGAATAAACATAAATACTTCTTACCTCGGGCCTCCGAATATTTGTGTATGCTAAGTATCTCTTTGCGAGAGCCAGCAAAGAGTCCGAAGCGAAAGTCATTTGCGAACAAAATACTCCAAGAACTTTTTATGTAAATAGGAGCCGGAAAGGGCGTTTTACTCACAATTTGCAATACAATGGTCTAGCGTTTGAAATGATTTTTCCCTTTTCGGCCAGTAAGCTCGGTTTTGGCTCCATAAAAATATATTATTCAATAGCCTATTTCACCGGTCTTCCACTTCAAATCTAGAATGAAGGGATAAAATGTATGAGGGATCAATAGATAAAAGAGTGAGCCAAGCTTTAGTAGCGCGGGATTCGGTAAAAGACCCCATTGTTACAAAAACCGTTAAGTGCTGAATATGGGAATCGCCACCGTCATTTTTTTGCCTACGTCATGATTAGGATAGGTATAACCAAAACTTTTTATCATTGCTACCAACTATTCTTTCATATGTTTTTGGTTTCAAAAATTTATTCCCACATCTTTTCAATTCCTCACAATGAATTTAAAATTCGATTAGACTCACAATCGATATCAACAAATTGTCGATTCACATTCGAATGGCGTCTACAGACGATCACTCGTGCCGCCCCAGGGGCCGTAGGAGCTTCACAGTTTCGCACACTCTTAGCAAATGTCAAATATAGGAACCGCAAAATCAATCGCCAGAACTGATTGTTCTGGAAGCATATAGGTTTAACACGTTTATTATTTAGAGCGGGCATAGGTGATTGGGGTCACAAACCTGTTAAGGACGAAAACGAGGTTCGGACCTTATATTTTATTTAAATCGAAACCGAGGAATTCTCGCATTCACTTCTTTATTGACACGCTTACTGTTTATTTTTTACTTCGAGGATGTTAATTATAGTTATAACGGTATAGTGACACACTTACGATATTTGAATTTCATTAGGTTTTTTTCCTATCATAAATAACACATAACACTGAATTATGTGGCGGTGATTAAGTACAAAGCTAGTAACCCTAATTAACTAGGTAACACACTCACTAATAAGAAACTTTCGTTTGTTGACTAAATTTCTTGTTGTTTTTTTTAAAACTATGACCTATATTTGTTTTTAACTATGACCTATATTTGTTTCATGAAATTTTCTTCTCTAAGGTTGTAATAAAAAATTACGAGTAACAAGTTTTTTAATCAAAGGTTTTAAGGGTACCGTTATGAAAACAGTAAGTAGGATCACGATATTTTTTTCAATCATCTTTATAATGATAAGTTGAGGAAACGAATTTCCTCTTTCCAGCATTTACCTTCTTACAAGAAAGCATTCCATTTCCGTTTTTGTCTTGAATATAATTTAGAAATCAGAGTACTTGGAAGTGAGTGTTGGTTTATTGTAAATAATTTACTTTGTTCTTCTTGGTATACTTAATATTAGCTTCACAGACATACATTTAAATACGTATTATCAAAGAACATTTATACACAGGAAACTTGCACTATTTTATTGCTATTTGCTCAAAATTATTGCGAGTTTTTTGAAGTTGATACTTCAATTCAGTTTTACGAGCTGCAATAGCAAAAATAATATCGAGGTCGTTTTGAAAAGGCAAATAAGCCAAACAGTTTGTAGGTGTAGGTAGGTACTTTAAAATTTACGCCTCAAATAGAAGAACTTGCACCGTTCAGTTTTTAAAATTTTAAACCAATTCGTATTCGATTGAAATGTCTCTACCGCTCCTATCAACATTTTTACACACTTATAAAATTACTTGCTTTTAATTTAAAGCAAACGTGATCTCACAAAAAATGAAAAAACATTGTAAAATGAGAGGTCTCATTGTTGGAGCCCATTTTAGTTATAATCTAAATCATGTGAATAACACTCCAATTGTTTAACGCAATCCCATTTGTTTGCAGGCGGGCGATCCTCTCCAACCCAGACGTCATCGGGCACACGTCAATAAAGGCTTTGTTTGAAAATGATTTTTGGGGAACGGCTCTGTTGGACCGCGGCAGCCACGGCTCGTATCGACCACTGTGCGTCGCCACCTACCGGCTCAATTACGCTCTCAGCGGATTCATTCCGTGGAGCTACCATCTCTTCAACATCGTGCTGCACTGCGTATCGACCACTCTAGTTGTAGTTTTAGCAAAGAAATTATTACCACCTGTTTACAAAAAGGTAGGGGCCGCCGTCGCCGGACTGGCTTTTGCCGCTCATCCGATTCACACAGAAGCCGTCGCCGGGGTCGTGGGGCGGGCGGATCTCGCCGCTTGCAGTTTATTCCTGCTCAGCTTATTGACGTACATCGAACACGTTCGTCTTCGAAGTAATAAATGCAGAGGCAACTGTCGACTCGCTCCTAAAGCCGAGGTGGTTCGCCGGGACGAGGGCGCGTGCGAGCAGTACCGGCTCAGCTGCCACGGCCTCATGCAGCACATTGTTATGAACGTTTGGAAGCTTTTTAAAGTTGGAAGAGAGGGGCCCATGAAAGTGTTAAACGCCTGCTCGGTGAAGTCTGCAACATTGAGACTAACTAAGTGTAAATACAGTGATAGTGGAAGCCAAGAAACTAGTGAACTTTTGGAGTGGTTTGCATTGGCAGGAACTCTGCTGTTTGCGATTGCAGCAACTTTATGTAAAGAACCGGGCATAATGGTTTTGCCTCTTTGTGTGATCTACGACATTCTAAAAGGCGCTCGCCGAGATGGACCGCATTTCAAGGTAAAACTAAATTTATTTCTGCTTTGATCTATGCAGTCTTTTCTTTGCTTTGTGGTGAGTAGTTTTAAGAGATAGAGTGTAAAGCAGATTTCTGCTTATTACCATAGTGAATGAAGCAAATTGCCTGATGAGATGCTTAGGTATTTTTTTATTATTTTACAAATTATTTTACTATTTTAAATAAAAATTCTACTTACTGAGCGTAAATTTACAGTCTGTAAATAGACCATTTCTGAAGCCTGAACCTATGTATTGTAAACATATAAATTCATCAACAAAATACCCAGGAAACTCAATTTAAACAAATTTAAACTATTGGAAAATAATATTCTCTCTTGATTCGATTATTTAGTTTGCAGATTAAATTAAAATACAATTCGATATGAAAAAAATCCGTAAACAGATAGTCTAAATGCATTGTGTATAACAATAAAAAATATATTTAAGAATTGAATATAAAAACATATTATTTACCTTAAACGTAACGAGTAGGTAGTAAAGGTAACCTACCCTCAGCATCCAGTTTTTGGAAGCAGTTTTATCACACCCCGTATAGCGACTGTTCCAAATTTAGTTCACCTTAACAGTAACGTTCGCTAGTTTAAAATTCTAGATTTACTTAGCTGTTTATATTTTTATATCACTTTTACAGCTTTTTCGGCTATAAACTTAGTTTTAAACAAGCTGACTAAACAAAACTATAGTTTACAAAACAATTTACATCTCTAGACAGTACAAACATTTTAAAAAAAAGTTTTGTCTATAATAGGTATTTTGGCAGTTAGTGTGGATTTAAATAAGTATAATAATAAATACCATAAAATAATATAAAGTTTTAAAAATTGTTGCAACAGGCAGTTCAAACTAAATATCAGAAAAACAATGTAATTTGAGCTAATTACATTACTTAATTCTAAAGACATAAATAAGTAAAACAGTTTTATAACATTCCTTTTAAGCTTAGTTTATTTGGGGTTGGTGCGCTAAGAATTTAGAAAACGCATAAAATTGTAAAGAAGGGAACAAATGTACCGCAAACACGCAATATTATTGCTATACTTTTTATATTTGCTTCACTGACAGCTTTATTGAATGCGGAGTAAAACCCCTCAATTAATATTTTTCCCAAAAAAAGTTTAACGGTCGTTGAAATGATAAAGCTTACAAACCTACTGGGTAATCATTACTAAAAAGGCTAGCAATATAGTGTGGGCGTAAATAATACAAGGGAAAGTATGTATAAATTATTTTAACTGTGACAAATTATTTAAAGCTAAAATTTGGAAATGAATTTATTTAATTTAACTCAACAGTCAATTTGATTTTTTATAACGGTTAAAATTGCATTCATTGTTAATAGGTGAATTTGTTTGTAAATCAATTTACCACACTTCCGCCTAAATGTAACAAACTTTCATACGGTTTTCATTAAAATGTAAATATTTCTACGAACGTCTTACTTGAGTGTGTTACGAAAGTTATTTTAAAGTGTGAGTAGCATCTATTTATAGCTATATTGCTCCTTCCTACAAATTATGAAATTGATCAGTAAAAATTATTGCTCCCGTGCGAATCCCCGACGGGTCGCTTATTAAAATAAGATAAGTAGGTTAGATTTTAATTGTACCGTCTAATTCCCTTCTAAGAACCTTTTAATTTGTTGTCTCATCAAATTTCTTCTAATAAGATTGTATTCGGCATAAAAGTTCATGAAGGTTAAAAATAGCCAATGGATTCCGCACGCTGGGTGCAGTGCCAAAATAAAACTTAGTAAACCATGGAACCATGGAACACCTCCTCTAGGATGATACATTATTTCATCTAAAATTCGCTCTCAACATTAATAATCATGCCATAAATAAACTAGTTTTAATTCATAATGAGTTTAAATAATTAATATTATGTAGCTGCGCGAGCTATTTTCAATTTAACATAACAGTTATCATGTTGTCAATTTATGGAATGAAATTACTTCAGCAGCAATGGCGTGAACAGGTTTCTTGTAATTATTGGCTACTAGTGGCCGCCCGCGACTCCGTTCGCGTGGAAGACGGTTTCCCGTGGGAATGAGAACTTTTCTCGCGGTAAAAAGTACCCTATGTCCTTTCCCAAGTTCAGTTCTTTCTTCATTCCAAATTTCATCAAAATCAGTTTAGTGGTTTAGGCGTGAAAGCGTAACAGACAGACACACAGATAGACAGACAGAGTTACTTTCGCATTTATAATATTATATAGTAGGGAAGTAGGGATTGCCACAGATTTAAGCTTACTATGGGGTCGTACTGCAAATTTACTATTTCATTTGACATTTATATCAAATTTAAAATTAGATATTCATAATATCTACCTTCATAATTCCATCAAATTAAGGAGTTTTTCCCAAGAAAATCGCGGAGAATCTGGCATCTAAATTGCTTGATATCGTTGTAAATTAACGGTGTACTTAAGCAAATGAATATCGATTTCGTGTCTTGCCTTCAGCTCGTTTACCCTGCATAAAATTAGTATCTGGACCTTTCGGTAACAGAGGCCAATATTTCTCCTAACCAGAGGGCAAAAGCAATTTGGCCTGTTCTCAACATTAAATTAACATTTGGGTTTTTCTTCCACCCTTCATTGTATGTTGTCCTTCAGGCAGTATATTCGCGGGTTGTGTAATTTGTGGTCGTAAATGTTCAGAAATTGGTCATCCCTTTGGTTGAGCTGAATTTATGGCCCTATCCGTAGTTCTGTCGAAAGGGGAATTAATAAGTCTGCCCTAATGTTGAAGGGTAGCCTGCCTGACTGAATGGTGCAACATTGTTGCGGCGTTATGGCTGAAATATGGCTCCCTGCGGCTATTTACAGGAATTGAGGATGTTTCAGTAATGGGAATAAAACAATATAACCTAACAGCTACCGTTTAGGAACTGCTCGAGAATTATTCAAAAATGATTCTTCTATTTTAAAAAAATATATTAGATTCAATGATCCAAAAATATAATGTCATAAGGTCTTATAAATGGAAAAGGTTTTTAATAGAAGTGTAAAATCAAGAAAGCTTGTTACACGTATTTCCGTATTGCAAATGTTTTTTTAGAACATAACGTTTTAGAAATTATAAATCGATATATAAACCCAAGCGAAAGACTTAGGGCGCATTCAAATCTGCCGGAAAGTGTCGGACGGCGGCGGCAGCGCGTCCACAGTCCCTACTTTGTAAATCTATGCAAATAAAAAACGCGCGATTGTAGCGCTTCACCCGCGCTGCAGCCACGCATATCATCGATCGACTAGTGATTGTACGTGAACAAAAATCAGGTTGAAGAATTTATCGAAGAATTTGAGAGTCGTCCGCCAATATGGAATTTAAGGTCAAACAAAATAACGGCAACGTTGACTTCGGTTTCCTTTTTATTTATTTTGCCCATATCCTTTTTCGTTTCAATGGTAACACTAAAAGCAATGTGGTAACACTAAATGAAACAAAATGTACAACACTTCGATTCTCAAACCTAGCGACAGCAGCGCGGCCGCAGCGCTGCAGACGCCCTGCTGCCGCGCGGCACTTTGCGGCTGTAAATGCGCCCTTTAGCTTTTTAAAAGTATACATATTCTTCGAAAATATTTTTTTAGCTTTCACATGTGACTTTGGTAGATGGTTTCTTCTCCTCAACATTGCAAATTTCTTCGGATTAGTACAAAATTTACGAGTATAAGAGAATGAGGTAAAAAGTGTAAGAACAATGTGTTTAGACATGCAATCTACTAACTTGGAAGACATGTCCTACGGGTAATTTTATGAAAAATAAATCAAAATGAAAAGTATAGTCAAACTGTCGCTGCCGCCGTTCGAGTTGCGCTTACTCGAACCACTGTAGGTACATGTATGTGTACCTATACATATTGATCGTACCAAAGATTTGCACTATCTCATTATTTTCAAAGTATAAATGTATTATTCCTCCAATCGATGTAGCAACCGCGTTGCATTCGACTTCAATACCACTCCGATGGTTCTTAGTTTATAACCGGCGTAAATAACGTTGGCCGAACACCTCCTTGTCTGCGGAGAAGAATAATGGTATTTTATATTTCGTTAGGTTGGACAACGTATAGTTATGTTCGCTCGGATAGGTGCCAGCTGCGACGCAGTTCTGGAGTATCCCCTCCCCCCTTCCGCCACTGATGTAAACTTGCGAACTATACTAGAAGCGACACATAGTTTGTTAGGAAAAGTTGGCGTATTGTGATGCTGGATGTAGCGAGCTCATTAAACTTGTGTGTGCTGTCTTATGTTGTAAAAAAACGTATATGTAAGGTTAAATATAGGACAATACATTTATTACTATCGTTTCTATTTTACAGATTCGGTTCGGGTATTTTTGGTTTTCCAAAAGGAGACCATGCATTGATGCACGCGGGCAAAAGCTTTCGGTTATTCCTTTACTGTAATAGTAAATATCTATTTACAGACATTTAAGGACACATATAGCTTAAAAAATTCCATCATTGAAAATTTGGTTATTGTTTCATTTGACTTTCTTAACGGTAATTATAATATAGGTATTTTGGAAAATAATTTTGTTTTATACACATTCATAAAATATTTGTTTTTTTATCATCATATCCTTTATAGAAAAATACGAAACAAAATCATATTCCTGACTCGCTGAGCTTACTTAACCTATCAATCTTATACATGCCCAATAAGTTTGTTATATTTAATTCATTGGTATTACAAATGTTCGAGTTGTTTGATTAGCTAATTAATTAATTATATATAATTATATCTTTGTCAAAGATACACGTGTGATTTCTAATTTCCATCTTAGCTCTGTTCGATTCTCAGAATTAATTAGAAGCTTCTGCTTCCTTTCTTCGACTAATAATTACTACCTATCTACACTACCTACTAACAATATGTAGAATGAGGTCGTCAAATAATTGTCACTTATAAGCAATAGAAACAAGTTTGAGTAGCTCATATATTGAGGACTTGACTGAAGTTTGTCACTTGCTAGTAGTGTGTCACGTTTTAATATTAATGAAATAATACTGTAGCGTAAGGTGTATTTAATGTGAACTAGTTTCTTATCGTATCACACTTGTGTCATGATAAAATACAAATAACATTGAATAGCATAGCAGCGTTTGAATATAATGGTGACTAAATCGAAAACGCGACCTATAAATTGTTTCAAAAAGCCGGATTCTACATCAATTTTAAAGTCTCTTCCATTTCTCTATAGTGTGACGTCACGCTGAATCCTAAATCACAGAGCCGCGAACTTCCCCCCTCCGCCACTTCCATATTTTCGCGCCCGACAACGTCGTATAATGGCCATTGACCAAATTTATCGACTTTCATGTCATATTTTCATCTTTATATGGCAGCGGGATTGGCTGAAACATGTGGCGGGGAAGTTTTGTTATTACATGGGTCCCTTACCCCGCGGTAGTGATTGCTAGGGGAAATAAATTTTGAATAATAACCGAATGTGATTGAACTGAGTATGACAAAGTATAATTATAACAGAATCGTACGTAATACAAGTTGGGTACAGGCCTACTACTTGAATAGCGAGAGAAATTGAGCTGTGATTCGCCGCGCTGGTTCAGTGGATCCTGATAATAAATATCTAATAAATAAATTGAAAAAAGAAACAAACAAGCAGTAAACCCAAATGAACGAAAGAAACTCCGTCATGGTAACCTAGTTCCCCTAGCCATTAGGCTACCTAACAAGATAGTAGATAGATAATCATAGTACCTATATTTACAGTATAATAAATAAAATGACATTTCGCGTGTCGTTGTCACAGTTTAAACAACGTTACGAAGCCCGTCGTGTTATGATTTTTATCTAGGTAACTTTAATACCTTCCATGCTGCACTGACCTACATCTGTAATTAACTCGGCTGTATTATAAATGGCTTGCTAATAAAGTGAGGATAAAATGTGAGCTCACGTCCATTCAATGAAAACTTGTCGGGCGGTGTCGTCGTGAGCAACTTACAAAAGAAAGGAAGTAGTCCACAGCTAGCTGTTAATAACTACCTACCTACGTGCCTACCACAAAAGCGTGTACTTACGCCTTTTCGTTTTCGAGTCGTTTAAGTGAGCAAATTAAGTGGATAAATTCACTTTTGTCTGTAACCAGAAACTACATATATACATTGAGTTGTTCGTTATAGTACCTATAAGGTAGGTATTCAAATAGTATTTTCAATTAAGAGAAATGCATTTTTTATGCGATGAAACCGCCATAGCACGTGCGTTTATTCTATGATATTTTAGACCTATAAATAGTGGAATTGTCGCAAGTTGAACGATCGTATATTTTAATGCGTGATATTTGTCAAACGCAACGATTTCTACATCTCGCAGACGTTCTCTTTGAGGGTTACGTTTTCTTTGGTCCTTTTTAACGAGTTAGTATAGTTTATGATCAAACAACTAACAGACAACCAATGTTCTCTGAACCAACTCTAACCCTTGTCAATGTCCGTTTCCATTTTTTTTCTGAATAACTTGAAAAGTTCAAACAAACAACTTTTCATCGCATGTCGCATAATGCTCAGCATGTTGGAGAGTAAACTTTTGTTGTCAAAGACTCCTTCAACTTATTTGATTTAAGACGTTATTTTGCACTAGCTGTCCCTATTCTTTATACAATGGCCAAATACTTTACTCGCTAACTCCTTCAAAACCGCGCATTTATGCGGTTCTACTGTATTTTTGAAAAGCTAATTATGTAAATTACAATCCTACTAATCTTATTGTCTAGATTATTGCGAAAGTTTGGATGCTCTTTCTCAATCACGCAAAAAGTTTTTAATGATCTTTCGCTGGTGCCTTGTAAATATACCCCGAAAAATTTGCCAGCTAATATTAAATTAACAAAAGTAGTAAATAATTGTTAAATTTACAGTTAACACTTTTTAAAATCGTAAATCTAAAGTTAATAGGCGTACGCGAAGCTACAGACAAAAAGGTGATCCCTAATAATTATGACCAACCAGGTTTTTTATTGCATGTTTCTGTGGCCATGTTCTCAAAAACTATATCCATAACTGGATGCTAGTAAATTCAAAAGTTTGTGAACTAAAATATTAAACATGATTTTAGAAACTTCTTTTTTATTTATTTATTTATTATACAAACAATATTTTACAGAGGAAAAAGAACAACATAATCCATTTAGGTTTGTGTGTAGCTCCATAAGAGATATGAAAGAAGGGGTGTGAATATTCAAGTACTTACATAGTAATTTCAATATGCAATATAGAAATTTTATTGAAGTTAAACATTTATGCAAATATTATAATTGGGACAGGATAAGATTTTAATATTTTGATAACTAACTGTTTTTTGTCCTATAAGAACAGTTTAATTGTGATTGAGGAATCTAGTGTTTGTAGCCATTTGTAAATTTGAGATAGGTTTAATATTTGGTTATTCATATAGTACAGTCAATATAAAAAAAAGTTTATCAAAAAGATGTCGAAAAGCCATTATGTACAAACCTATCATTTGACTGGAAGGTCGTTGCCGCACCTTTTGAATAGTTACAAAATAAATATGACAAATGATCTTGTTGCTGGCCCTTATTCAGTAGTCCACAGTATTGACCTTCTACAATGATAAACGACTAGTGATTTATACCCATGGAAGTGTAAAATACAGTATTTTTCAATCTTTCACAAAAAATTGTAGCCACATAACTCTGTTTTTTTAAAGTTAGAAGAAGAAAACAAGAAAAAAACATTTCAAACTTTGTTCCTAAATGTAGCATATTCATCACTTCGAAATACTAAGAAGTTTTTTCGCTCTGCGATAACATCCGGCAAACTATTTGATCTTGTATTAGGTCATAACTTAAAACAATCTGTGGCATAAACTTTTTCAGTGCGTTACAAAATGATATTATCTTGATTTTTCACATCTGATGGGTGGCGCTTCATAAATTCCAAAAAAACACAAAAACAAATTTTATCAAAGTCGGTTCAATAGTGTAGGAATGAAAATGTAACTGACATACAAAGTTCCCTTCGCATTTAGTGAAGGAAGTAATATGGCTTTTAAAAACCGTTAAATAGATAAACTGTTATCTACTTTAAGATCTTTTCTTAAATCGATATTGCGGCGTAAATTACGGGAGCAAGTTCAATTTAAAAAGAAAACTTGAGACTTTCCAACACCCTCGTTTCGTCACGAACTGGTCGGTCGAGCCACGGAGAAGAAAAATAAAACCATCTTAGATCCGTTATACCTGAACTCTCCTCGTCTAGACTAGATTACCACCTAATATAGACACTGTATTATCTTGGGAAAAGTCTCGTCTTTTCTCGAGAGAAGTCGAACAGCAAACACAAGGTTAGTTGAGAGAAAAATAAAGTCAATTTAAAGTTTATAAAGAATCTATAGCAAGTTGATATTTTCTCACCTCAGCTTCGGGTTGCTGACAATTAGCCATTAGAACGTTTGTATTCTGGTGACATGCCTAACTACATCACATGCTTTGGTGTAGATTTATTTCAAACTCGAATTACGTCATATTTTTCTAAAGTTTTTTCACGAAAAGAAGATAACTGTAGTTGTTTTTAATATAATTTTTAGGAATATAATTTGAGTATCAATTAAGAAAATATAAAATTTAAAGTACAATGGAACGTACGGAATAAATCCCTCACGATCTGATACTTAAACTAATATATTAATTATAATTTATTGTCTAGTTTTAACTCGAAAAGGTTTAATTTGGTAGACTTTTATATACATTTTAGTTTGTGGTTGTCGTTACATAATAAATTCAAATAATAATTAAGACTGTTCTAGGACTTGTCGGAGTCTGGAATTACACGCACGTTGATAAATTAGATTATTTCTGTTACGCTGAAATTGTAGGTATGTAAAGTACATTGTGAACATTAAATTACCATCCATTTCCAAATTAGCCAGCCGTGATTTTGGGAAGATTTCTCAGTTAGTAACTTTATTATTACAAAGATCCATTTTTTTACACGGTAGACACGTTTGTCACCCTTGCTGTGTAGTTAGACACTGCAATATCCTATCTATCCTATCGTCTATCCACTAATTCTTCCTCGATGTTAATGAGTGACTACTTATCATAGACCTGTGTTGTTAAAATGGAATGGTTCACACATTGTGGTGTCTGTATCGGCTTATTATTGTTTTGGAAAATACCCACTTCCCTTCACAGTATACTGCCCTGAAACCGTATTTTACGAGTGGCTGGTTCTGTGGATTTCTTGGTAGTTGCAAAGTTAACCAACAGTCGATTGCCGTCAGATGGAAAAGTTTGCAACATGGCGTAGCAACATTAGTCCATTAGGAATAAAAAACTGGAATGATTTTTTTAGGCTTTATTTGTTATTTGTAGCGGGTTTTATATTTTTTTATTGATGACGTAGGTATATAAAATAATAATAAAATATAGTAGTTAGTATAAAATATAACAGTATTCTTAATAAGAAATGAGTAAACAGAGGCATAATTGAGTACTTCGATATTAAGATTGATACACGTTAAGGCATGGGTATTTTTTTATCGTGGCATGAAGCGACGGGTACATAAAGATCTTTTGGGTTAGCTAAAGATTTGAAGGAGTGACCTGTTGCAAGCGTTGAACAGTTTGACAGTTTGAAGCACACTTTTGCTACGCACAAAACTATTAATTATTAATTTTACCAAATATTTTAAGATAATGAAACTGAAACAAAACTTTTTTTATGATTTAACTAACAAATGAAAAGTTAGTTCCTTTGTACAATCTTTTGTATGTTTTTCACAATGCATATGTACCTACATAAATCATTAATAAATCAAAAAATATACACCTCTAATTGCTTAACCTAGTTTCTTCAAAGCTTTTTGCATACCACAAACTCCGTAAGAACTTCCTAAACTAAAGGGTAGTAACAAATCAACATTCTGACATATTAATAATGTAATGTAATTCCTCCAAGTTGCATGTTCAACTTTGCACCGTATTCGTATACGTGCTGTAAATTATTCCGCTTGTCAAAAACAAAGACATGTAGCCCCTTTGAGAAGTAGAAACATAAATATGTGAGCAGGGAGAATATTATCTTACAGGTCACACCGAGACCTTAGCTTTTCTGTCTGGTCTCGTGCAAACTTGGTTCTGCATTCAACTTGTATTGTGTATTCGATTATACGGAGCCGCAGCGAACCAACGACCCCTATGATGTCGTTGTGTAGATCTGATAAACTAGTTCACGTAGATACGTTAACTAAATCCTGTCTAACTGGAACATATTATATAATAGTATGATTATACAGCGATTTATGTATTTCAATTGTAGCTTTAACCGCCTTTTATGAAATTTCATTTTTTCCAACCGCGTTCCAAGTTCATACGTTCAGCCTAATGTGAGTCAGTAAGCTGGCACGTCATAGAAGCGTCATTCTTTGAACCGAGCGTCAGAAATGGAATGAATACAATCACTAAGACAGTGGAAGCAACAGCAGGATGCTCTATTTCTTTCTCGCCTACAATGTAATAGGTTTACCCCCCCTACCGCCCACCACGACCCCCTTCTCTCACTCGGTGCCACCAGAAATGACCCTGTATTTCAGACGGAATTGCTCCAACACAGAACAGAGAAAACTTAGAATGGAATTTTCAAATATATTTTATTTATCGTGTTTGCAAACTTGCGCCACAAATTAGAGGATCGTGAGTATTCGGGTGATACGCAGGTATTTGGAAATTTTACGACGTCTGTGAGTAATATGGTGGAAAATAAATATAAAGTAACGATACTTTGGATTTTATAACTCAACCGTTTAGATTGCTTAATCAAATAAAAACTGTAAAAATAAAGCATTTACATACTTCTGCAAATTAAAAGAGTTTAAAAGGACTTGATTACCTGCTGTGTTTGTGGTTTGTCGTATGGATTTTGATACTATACAACTGTAACTAATCTCAGCTTTGAAACGTATTGACTAAGGTAACTTTAAATCCTATTATATAAAATAAAAACATTTGTATTAATACTCTTTTACGATCACTAAGAACCAATATGTACGGTGAAATAAATCAAAGGTGAAGATACCTACATCAAGCATGGTAACTTTATTAGTTTCGGCTACCTACAAGTCAATAAACCGTGATCCATGTCTGCCCCAACTGAAATCCGATCTGGGTCCAGCCTCATTGAAATGCCAATTACGCTGTTGTTCGGGTTGGACATCACTGCTATTATACTTTACTATATTAGATAGTTCACCATAACACTGCTTTTAAATTGAAACATTTATCCCTATTATTAAATACTAGAGGCCGCTCGCGACTCCGTTCGCGTAGAAGTCGGTTTCCCGTGGGAATGCGAAGTTTTCCCGCGGTAAAAAGTTCCCTTAATTCTTTCATACATATATTTTTGGTTTCTAGAACCGTTTTCGCAGCGCACGCAACGGGAGCCCTCAAGGATGAATAATTTTCCCAGTTTTTTCCCCATTTTCCATTATTTCTTCGCTCCTAATAGTTGCAGCGTGATGTTATATAGCCTAAAGCCTGCCTCGATAAATGGTCTATCCAACACAAAAAGAATTTTTAAATTCGAACCAGTAGTTCCTGAGATTAGCGCGTTCAAACAAACAAACAAACAAACAAACAAACAAACAAACAAACTCTTTAGCTTTATAATATTAGTATAGATTATAAATGCGAAAGTAACTCTGTCTGTCTGTCTGTTACGCTTTCATGCCTAATCCACTGAACCGATTTTGATGAAAGTTGGTATGAAGATAGAACTGAACTTGAGACATAGGATACTTTTTATCGCGAAAAAAGAGTAGTAGGGGTTGAAATAGTTTTGTATGAAAGTTCGATTTTGTCAAACCGATTTTGATGAAATTTGCTGAACTTGGAAAAAACATACCATACTTTTAATACAAAAAAAGTGATAGAAGGAGTTGAAATTGGGGATGAAAGTTTGTATGGAAGTTCCTTATTGTCAAACATTAAATCTAAACCACTAACAATTTTGGCAAATAGTCTAGACCGTGGGAATGACTATAGGCTACTCCTTACCATGTCGCGCGATATAACCGAATTACACGCGGGCGAAGCCGCAGGCGGTAAACTAGTTGTTAATAAATACAAGCAGTGTTGCTCTTAACTACGCGCAAGCTTGTGTTATAAGTACAGCCCAATAGACAACTCTACGATGAAGAAGACTATACACTTTAGCACGAGCCATTATCTCAATTAGCCCGTCCAAGGAAACAAACTCAAGCTATAAGTACATACATACTTGTAATTGAACTTATTTTAACTTATTATTACGCTTTTAGTTATTAATTTATTTTTGATATTCCGACGTTTCGAAATTATTACAAATGCTGTGGTCACGGCTAGACTGAGAGATATTTAAATGATAGTGTTCTACTCTGGTCATCAATGGACTTTTGTACATTATAGGTACATGTGCTCTTGTTGTATTTACTTTGCACACAAATTTGACACTAAATACATAGAAAATTTCTATAGCTATTCGAATATCATAACTAACCACTCAGTCTGATTAGAATACATTCGATATAATTATTGTTGAATGATCGAGACTTTAATTTCCGGTGTAATTTTGCTGGTAAGTTGCTATAGCTAGCGACTCTGCGTTTATTATGAATACTTTTCTTGGGGAGTTAACCATTTTCAATAGTTGATGGAAAGCTGAAAAAAAAAAGCTGTTTAGTTATGATATTTAAGATAATAACACTTATGATCAGTTTGATTGGTTAAATACGATACACTTTTGGATCTCATTTTAGGTCTTTGTATTTTTTTTTTCTTTAAATATCTCGTTTTTTTTAAACTTCAGCTTTATAAAAATCTGTCTCAGAGTTTGAAATGCAAATAATTTTGATGCACATAGCTTTACACATACTCTCCTATTCTCCTTTTATGTAATTGGAAAAGAAAACATGTATTCCTTCCTAGATAATAAAGCTGCCATTATTAAAAATATGCAACGATGTCAGCTTCTAGATTGGTTTTATTTTTCGCAGAGTGATTAAATTTTACATAAGCTGTGAACGAGCCTTTACTTAATTACTTTTACCTTGAATTTAACTACTGAAACCAACCAAAAAAGGTAGAAAAGATATAACGCTTATAAAAAAACCTCGTTCATCCCGGTTTTGTTTGGAACTTAATTTGATTTTGATATAACTATGTTTTTTTATAGTGAAACGGTAGTTAAAATTATTATGTTTTTCAATATTACGAAGTATTAAACAATTATTTAACGGTTTCTTCAAATTGAGATAGCAAAATTCCAATTAAAGTAGCAGCCTTTTGAAATTTAATGTTAATCGTTTAATAACTTTTTATTGGGCTGCCCAATTATGTTCTCACTTCCATTATTACCATCTAAGATGATTTTAATTTAAAATAATGTTCAGGGTGCCTTGCTTATGTTTATAAACTACGGTAAGACTTGGCTTTTAAAGACTTTAAAATTAAATTTTCTTGCTTAAACTTATACATAAGGTTGTAAGGTTAATTTATTTTGATTAAAACAGAATACATAAAGTACATTGTCAAATACACCCCTTTTTTACCAATGTTAACAAAAAAATAGGGGATACAAAAAATATTTTAAAGGGCTGTAAATAACTTATCATAGATTTGATTTTACTGCACTTTGTTGTAAGTTTTTATTCACTAAGAGCATAAGTAAATCAAAGCTATTCATTTGTATTTAAATGATATCTAATTTGTATCTAAGGGAATATTTCTTTTATGGCTTCGCTTTTAGAACGTTAAAGTTATAAGAAAAACATTTCCAATTATACTTTAATAAGGGTCGCGAAGTTAATTTTTCTAAGGTTTCCACAAAAGTTTGGCTTCTAATTAATTTGCAAGTCATACTTGACCGTTCTTTTATTAAATGGCTTTTCAATTTATAAATAACGCCTTGGGTAATTTCGAAACTTTTACAAAAATACTTCAGTGTTCGTAAAGAAAAAAAAACCTTCAAAATTTTTGTAAGAACGTTTTGTAGATCAAATTAATTAAGTTTTCAAATTGTAGGCCTTCCTTAACTTAAGTATTAAAAAAAAACTATTTTATTTTAAATAGAGACAAAACGATTTTTTTATTGAATGATATTTATTTGGTTTAAACATTTAAGTTTGCAGAGGTGACAAGAAGAACATCATTAGACTACAATAAAATATTTGTATACATTTCTTTTAATTCCCTAAATCACACCTTAATCACTTATTTAAAGCCACCATCAGTGGATCAATAAGTTCATTATTAATATTTCTAAATACACTTTGTTAAATCGTTTAAATCACTGAAAAAGTACTGTATTGAACAAAGTTAAAATACTGTGTTTGTTAACGGTATAGTCTGGTCAGAATCTTTTTTGTTTTTAGTTAAAATATTTTATTTCCATCAAACTGTGTATTGAACACATTCCTTTTATTTAAGTGTAAAAGCGATTAAAAGTTAAATAACGTGATGTTATTGTAGTAACATGTCATACCTTGCTTATCCGTCATTACCCTTTCCCATGTAACGCGTTGGCTGAGTGATAATTTAACGATGAACTAACACGAAACTACAATTACTTTTAATGCGCCTTACTAACCATAACTAAGCCTTATTTTTTATTTATTAGATATTACTTTATTACGTACAGTTTTACTTTTGTAACTAATAATTGTCAAAAGGGATTAGAAGATATCCATCAGAAATCAATTTGGTTGATAAAATAATTCTAGAATATACATTAATATCACTTGGTTCTATCTTTAGATTTGTGAATAACCTTGAGCGTAGGAACACGAGAACTGAATGTTATATAACATTGATATAGAAAAAAATATAACTAATAATAATTGATCACACAAAACATGAAATAAAATACATATTTTAGAAGAAAGCAAACACTTTTAAGCAATATTAGACCATGTGGTTGTGTTTATATTATATTTGAAACTTTATATTCATTACAATAATAAAAAATATATGAAAAAACGCCTTTTACTATTGGCACAAATAACGCAATTTTACGAATTTTAGATATTATACTTATATATTTATTTATTTATTTAGTAAGATACCAATAGTAGTAGTTTACCAATAAAGTTAAACTAATATTATAAAATTCGTAGTTAGATATTATAATTAATTAATATGCTGATCTTAAAAGGAATTACCAAAACCGTAGGATATCTGGAAAACTTGAAAGCAAATAGGATAGTGTTACGCGCCATAACCTTTTTTACCTGCTCACGCGCCGCGATCGAGAACTATCTACATGTGTCTACGTTTGAACGACAACCATTGTGTTCGAGTGCAAGCCAATAAAGCCTCTATTGTTTACGCATAAGGGCGAAAGCTGTCTAACGTGTTCCTTCCGGAATAATTTGTTTGTTTACTTCTTTCGCGAGTTATTAGGATTAATCGAGAATGTTTCTTTTTGTTTGTTTGGAGTATAAAAGGCGCGGCCCATCGCCGCGTAGTCAGTCTTATTTTGGCTACGATTACGGAACTATCAGTGCGATTAGTAAACCTGCGATTCTCAGTGCGTTGTGCTGTGTATAATTACTGTGAGTGTTTTGTGAGTGTTTTGTGAGTGAGTGTGATAATAAATATCGGAACACGTAGTCTGGCATTTTTCATTTCTGTCCCGAACCCCAGCTCGTAACAATTGGTGTCAGAAGCGGGGATGGAAAAAATGCCTGTGATGCCGAAAGACGATACTTCGCCGAGTGCGGAAAGGGCCCGCACAAGGAGTCAGCAGCGCCAGCAAGAAGCGGACCATCGGCGCTTCACTGGTGAAGCAGCGGCCGGTTCCTCGGAGCCTCCGGCACCTGCGGCGTCATCGGACCTAGCCGCGTTGATGGCGCTGCTACAGGAACAGGCTCGCCGTCAGGAGGAACAAGCCCGGCGACAGGAAGAACATGCGCGACGACTGGAGGAGCAAATGTTGCGCAACAAAGAAGACCAGGTGCGGCGACAGGAGGAGCAAACCCTGCTCATAAAAGATCTGCGCACTGTCATCGGCAAGGACATCGCCGCTATTAAAGAAAAGCTGGAAGGCCACGAAACCCGGTTCGAGTGCCACGAAACCCGGCTCGAGTGCCACGAAACCCGCATCGCAACGGCGGAGACCCAGCTGGCGGACATCAAAAAGAACCTCAACGTCCTAAAGGTGGCAGATGGGATCACGGCACCTGCAGTAACTCCTTCATCGGGTCGAGGCTTTAAGGTGCCACCATTTGATGGAACATCGTCGTGGTCGGCCTACCGGAAACAGTTTGAGGCCGTTGTGAAAGCCAACGCTTGGACGAAGGAGCAAGCTCTCACGGCGCTTACATTGGGCCTGCGTGACCAAGCCCTCACTGTCCTGGAGGCCCTTGGGACGGATGCGTCGTACGAGCAGCTGATGGAGGCCTTGGAGGCCCGCTATGGCGACGCTCATTTGGAGCATGTCTTCCGAGCGCAGCTCAAGGATAGAGCGCAGCGAGCCTCCGAAAACCTACAACAGTGGGCCCTGGAGGTGGAGAAACTAGTAAGGAAGGCGTACCAGTCAGCGCCTTCACTCGTCGACGGCCTTCTGGTCCAGGCATTTGTCGACGGAATCAGGGACCTGGAGGTTCGAGCGGCGGTGAGACTCGGACACCACGAGTCCCTCAAGGAGGCACTGGCTCACGCGTTGGAGGTGGAGGCGGTACGCCAAGACCCAAGACCCCATCGCATCAGGGAAGTGGTACTACCAGTGCCACAATGGAGACGTGAAAGATTAGCCCCCAGGTGCTATGGTTGTGGGGACAGGGGACACCTAAGGTCGAGCTGCCCCAAGAAGTTAGACCAACGACGAGAGCACGAGGTGCGGGTGGATGATGTCCAGCCGCAGGGAAACGAGTAAACGCCAGGACTGCGGGGCGAGTGCTGGCTGGTTCTAACAAGGCCCCAAAAATCTACATCTCGCAGGCACACGATGGGAACAGCCTGATCATCCGAGGCGAAATAAATGAGACGCCGTGCAAGCTGACACTGGATACTGGAGCTTCGCGTACTGTGGTCAGTTCCCGACTTGCTCATCGCTGCTTTGGGGACACCTACTGGAACAATGAAAGGATACAACTTCTAACAGCAACCGGTCAGCGCATACCCGTTCAAGGCGAGAGACAAGTGAAGATGAGATTAGGAGAGAAGACATTCTGGCATCGAGTGATTGTGGCAGACATCGTCGATGACTGTATCCTGGGCTTGGATTTCATGCGTGAACATCACTGTACCATCGATGTTAACCAAGGGACACTGATATGTGGTACGGAAGAAATCTGCATGGATGGTGGCTCGTCCGGAAAGGTGTACTGTACCAGAAGAACTGTACTGCCACCTAGATCGGAAACCATGGTACCTGTGAGTCTACCACAGAATGCTGACCGGAACCATAGATGTGTGCTACTGGAAGGTGCAAGCAAGAATCAACCATGGGTGGTTGCGAGAACTCTGGTGAGAACATCGAAGTGCTCCGCAGTGCGCGTACTTAACCTGAGTTACGACGAACACATCCTGAAGAAGGGAACGTTAATTGGGACCTTTGATGAGGTGGCTTGGCTGCGGAAATGTGAAACATCCACTAAACGGGTTCCAGCGACCTACGATATTTCATCGTTGCTGGACGATTGCCGCAAAGACCTGTCCAGTAAAGAAATGACAAGAGCCAAGAGGATGTTACTCAAGTACGCGGATATCTTCTCGACGAGTGACGCCGATATTGGGAAGACTGGACTGGTGAAGCACTCGATAAATACCGGAAATGAAGGGCCCATCCGTCAACGACCCAGAAGGTTGCCGGTCGCACGAGACAAAGAAGTGGAAGCCACGATCGAGGGGATGATGAAGAACGGGATTATAGAGCCTTCATCGAGTCCGTGGTGTTCTCCTGTGGTGCTCGTCAAGAAGAAGGACGGCAGTATGCGGTTCTGCGTCGACTATCGCCGACTCAACGACGTGACAAAAAAGGACAGCTATCCACTGCTGCGGATAGATGACACGTTGGATACACTATCGGGGATGAAGTGGTTCACCACCCTTGACCTGAAGAGCGGCTATTGGCAAGTGGAGTTAGATCCAAAGGACAAAGAGAAAACGGCGTTCTCTACGGGGAAAGGCCTGTGGCATTTCAATGTAATGCCGTTTGGACTATGTAATGCCCCGGCTACTTTCGAGAGATTAATGGAGCTGGTTCTCTCTGGACTGATTGGAGACGCCTGTCTTGTCTATCTCGATGACATAATCATTGTTGTGCGCACGTTTGAAGACCACCTACAAAACTTGGACCGAGTACTGTTGAAAATACGTGCAGCAAATCTAAAACTGAGCCCCAAAAAGTGTTTATTCTTCAAACGACAAGTGAAGTTCTTGGGACACATCGTATCGCGAGAAGGAGTACAAACTGATCCAGAGAAAACCGAAGCAGTTAAGGATTGGCCTGTCCCGAAAGATAAGACAGAAGTAAGAGCATTTTTGGGCTTGTGCTCTTATTATCGGCGGTTTGTCCCGAACTTTGCCGATATTGCAAGACCCTTACACAAGCTTACGGAAGAAAAACGAACATTCTGTTGGGATGGGGACTGCGATGCTGCGTTCTATGAACTGAAGAAGCGACTCTGCAATACACCTATTCTTGGTTTTCCTGACACCAAGAACGATTTCATCGTGGATACGGACGCCAGCAACACAGGGATTGGTGGAGTGTTATCTCAAAGAAAAGGAGATCGAGAAGTTGTGATAGCCTATTTCAGCAAAGCGCTATCAAAACCAGAGAGAAACTACTGTGTTACGCGGCGTGAGTTGCTGGCCATTGTGAAAACTTTGCAGCATTTCAACAAATACCTGCTGGGACGCAAATTTTATCTACGGACAGATCATGCTGCATTAAAATGGCTTTTGCAATTCAAAAATACAGAAGGACAAGTAGCACGATGGATCGAACAGCTACAGGAGTTTGACTTTGAAATACAGCACCGCAGCGGGAAGTCTCATGGGAATGCAGACGCACTTTCAAGGAGACCGTGCTCTGATGACTGTAAACATTGCGTCAGACAAGTGGCTAAAGAGACTTTGGCAGTTCGAGCTCTGAAGACTGAAATCCACAGTGGCTGGAAGGAAGAACTACGTCGTGCACAACAGGAAGATAACGACATCGGGCCGGTGCTGGATTGGATTGAGGCTAATGTGCCTAGACCTGGATGGAGTCACATCGCTGGAAGAAGCGCAGTCATGAAGGGCTATTGGGCGCAATGGGACAGCCTCCTTGTCCAAGATGGAGTCCTTCACCGAAGATGGGAAAATGCAAAAGGTGACCAGTGTCATCTTCAAATGGTTGTTCCAAAGGCCAAAGTTCCGGAAATTATGCAGCTGTATCACGATGGATGCTCAGGAGGACACTTGGGAGTGAAAAGGACCCTTTTAAAGATTCGTGAGCGATTTTACTGGCTGCACTGTCGGGACGATGTGGAGGACTGGTGCCGCAAATGCACAAGGTGTGCGGCTGTTAAAGGACCACACACACGCAGCAGAGGGGCACTGAAACTATACAACGTCGGAGCACCATGGGAACGCATAGCCCTGGATATTGCTGGACCATTCCCGGAGAGTGAAAGTGGAAACAAGTATTTCATGGTGGTCATGGATTACTTTACCAAGTGGCCAGAAGTTTTTGCCATTCCTAATCAAGAAGCTACCACAGTTGCTGATAAACTGGTCAATGAGGTCTTCTGCCGTTTTGGAGTACCCCTGGAAATCCATAGTGATCAGGGACGAAATTTCGAGTCCCAGATATTCCAGGAGGCTTGCCGGGTGCTGGGAATCCACAAGACCAGGACTACCTCGTATCACCCTCAGTCTGACGGAATGGTCGAGAGATTCAACCAAACCCTGGAGAGATACCTCGCAAGAGTGGTAGAAAACAGGCAAAGGGATTGGGACAAGCACATTCAGCCTTTCCTGCTATCTTACCGCAGCGCAGTCCACGAGAGCACTACCGTCACCCCTGCTTTCGCTAACTTCTGACGAGAACTGAGACTGCCGGCAGATCTAATTACGGGAACTCCACCGGACACACCAAACAGCATTACTGATTACGCAAATGAATTGCGACAAAAGCTGAATGACATCCACGACCACGTCAGGGAATCTGGACAGCTAATGTCGGAGAAAATGAAGACCCGTTACGACCGGAAGATTGTCAATCCTGGATTTGCTGAAGGATCACTGGTGTGGCTGCACAATCCAACCCGCAGCAAAGGAAGGTCTCCAAAACTTCAGGCAAAATGGGACGGACCGTATCGTGTGGTGACCAGAATCAACGACATCACGTACCGGATTCGGGAGGAGCCTCGAGGGGCGCCCAAAGTGGTGCATGTGGATCGCTTGGCGCGGTACCATGGCAGTGACGATGCTCGGGACGAGCATCTCTTAAGGAGGGGGCAGTGTTACGCGTTACCTTTTACCTGCTCACGCGCCGCGATCGAGAACTATCTACATGTGTCTACGTTTGAACGACAACCATTGTGTTCGAGTGCAAGCCAATAAAGCCTCTATTGTTTACGCATAAGGGCGAAAGCTGTCTAACGTGTTCCTTCCGGAATAATTTGTTTGTTTACTTCTTTCGCGAGTTATTAGGATTAATCGAGAATGTTTCTTTTTGTTTGTTTGGAGTATAAAAGGCGCGGCCCATCGCCGCGTAGTCAGTCTTATTTTGGCTACGATTACGGAACTATCAGTGCGATTAGTAAACCTGCGATTCTCAGTGCGTTGTGCTGTGTATAATTACTGTGAGTGTTTTGTGAGTGTTTTGTGAGTGAGTGTGATAATAAATATCGGAACACGTAGTCTGGCATTTTTCATTTCTGTCCCGAACCCCAGCTCGTTACAATAGGAACATATCATTTGGGCCAATATTAAGTGGAAAATATGTATTTGAAATATGATACGCTTATTTGATTTTAATCTGGGTAGAAATTACTTCAACTGTTTTTTTTTTTTATAGAACGCTGAAAGTAATATAAGAATGCTTGTCATTTACCTACAATTGAATTGAAATATTAAAAAAGGAAAATATACATTTTAATTATGTAATTGGAAAACAATTTTATAATAAAGTAAAATACATACATTATAATGAATAGTACATATCGGGGCTAAAGCCCAAATAATCAAATTTTCTAATTCGTTATAATTCGTCTCAATCAAAACAGCTTAAGAAAAAACTGTGGTAACGAGATTTATAAGAAATATGTATTTTTAAATGTAGTCCTGTCGCCCTCTACCTAATACTGCCCAATGTTGGGTGAGAGAGACCACTGCAGGACTGGTAATGCTTGTAAAATTCGGAAAATCTTGACCTCGTATTATGCGTTTCCCATTTTTAATTGAGTAGTTTAGGTAGGACATAAAAAAAAATATTTAGGTTAACTAACAGAAGGGTAGATTGAGGAACCAAAACACATGTATCAGAGTCTTCCCTTAACTAGCGCAGTCGTTAAAAGTTAAAGCCTGCATTTTTGCTTACATATCTCTCTTTAGCAAACTAAAGTCGTATTCTGCAAATAAACGAAACCTCTTGTTTACCTTTGCAAAGATTTTGGATCTTTCTATGTTATAATGTGTTTTTGTAAAAGTCCATTGTATCCTTTATAAAATATAAATTTAAGTATATCAAAATGTTCCACTAACTATTCGTTTAGTTAGCTTTACTATTATTCCTTAACTCTCAAGTTTGTATTTTGTTTGCTAAAACTTTTGGTCATATAATAAGTTTAATCTCAGAAAAATATTCTTTCGTTGAGCAATTGTAATAAAATTCACGGAAACCAAACTGTTATCATAAGCTGGTTTTTATTAAAATATTTTTTTAGACTCAGCTAGTTATTCTTACAAAACGTTTCGAATACTTTAATTACAACACTTAATATCTTGTATACTAGGAAGCTTTAAATACCTATTAAATGATCCCATATAATGATGTAGATCTTGTTAATTAACGTTCCAGCATGGTTTTATAAGCTTTGAATTTGATCCTGGAAATTGGTCTCGCAAACAAATTAATTTTCCCTAAAATTGTTGATATAATTTTGAGTGCCTACTTAGACCATTATATTTTATAATTATTAGATGTGTATTTTAGGATTCTAATTTATGATTTGGTTTGTGAGTATCTGTTACTACAAGCATAAAATTACAAGTAAACATTAAATATACTACTTTATATATCTATAACCTACTATATATAAGAATCGCATAGTTATTAGGTAGTACCAATGTACCCAGCGCATTGCGTTACAGCTGCGTTAGTGTAACAATACAGATTTTTTTTTGGGAAGTTAGCATTAGATTTTTAAAATCAGGCTTGTCAGCTCACTCTATCGAAGTAGGTATGTCCATTGCGTATTGAATAAAAAAAATTAAGTCTCCGGAAATAAGAAAAAATATTAACCCACTCGATATACTTACTGCCTTTAATTAGCTGTCTACTCTAAACCAAATCGTCAAATACCTACACATGCTATACATGTGTGACTGGTGAGTATATTGTCTGTTGACTTTGACTGTCTCAGTAAATACCGGTTTACTTTTATTTACGGTTGGACGTAATACGCCGTGCGGAGCTACTGAACAAATAAACTGTCGTGCGGGACTTATTCTTGAATTTCCTTTGGTTTCGTGGTAGATATCCGTTGTTTTTAAGTCTTGTAAAGCTTTATTGTTTGCAGGATTATTTAGGTTCGCATTGAAAGTTGTCAAAGCTATTATATCGCATCACTGCAATAACAAAAGCCTATGTCAGGTATTTGACATGTATTTTTTTTGAAATTGTATAACTATTAACTATTCTTTCCTTTTATAATAAATAATTAAATCTTCTGAAGTTCAAATCCCAAATACCTAAAAGCAAATTTTTGCAGATTCCAATTTTAACAACCCGAGAAACTTTTCCCAGAACTTTGTCTCCTTTCGAATTAACCCATTTAGGGTTTCGCCAAATTAGTTTCCGAACTATTTCTATGTAGGCATGTCGGAATTATTATCTGGTTATTGCCAACTCAGACAAATATATCAGAAGGGGTATATTGGTAATTTTATTCTCAGCAGACACGATTCCTTCATAATATTATTTGCTGCTGTGTCTACGTGCGTCGAATTTATACCGTCAAAGTATCTCGCCTTACCTCACACATAAAGGTGCGAAATAGTATACGCAATGTACGAGGAATCTACTTATTAAATTTTGAAGGGCGCTCGTTTTAGGTATACGCGGGTTTTATTTTGTCAATAAGCAGAAATTATTTTTAGATAATACGTGTTGTAGAATAAATCTGTCGGTCTCACCATGTTAGAATGTAAAATAAAAGTTATAATAATTGCAGGTTGTGTAAGCTAATACCCACGGGATGTATAAGTCAGCTAACGGAGTGTTAGTGAAGGGGTGTAAGGGTGCCACAATCTTATTTGTAAAGACACCTATTTCGTAGCATTAGATTTACTAAATATTATTTAAATAAATTTGCTTAATAGTTGTTTGGTTTAAATTGATAAAACAATAGACTTTAACCGCCTTATTAATAAACACAGATTAAACTAGTATTAGTTACACCATGTTTTGTCTATGTCAGTTATGAAAGTTGTCACATAGGTCTGATAGAGACAAAATATGGTTTAAAATATAGGCGTTACAATCTGCGTTTATTAATAAAGTGGCAGTAGTAGGGTTAAAATAATAAATGAAAGCAGTCTGGAAAGAAGATCGCCAATATTGGCCAACTCATAAAAAATAAAAAAAACCGACTCAATTTTTAACAAAAAGTAACTGAAGATGAGTCAAAACTAATAAAAAAATATATGAATTCGATAGGTGACTAGGTTAAAACAAAAAGGTCGTAACTAATTGTTATTCTATCATTATTTGCCCTTTTTCATAGAAGTATGAAATTTGAATCAAATGGCGTTTATAAAATGATCAGACATACCTAACAGTAAGCTACTAATAATAATATAGTTTCATTTTGCTAATAGCTTGGCGATTGTAAAAAAGCTTTTTCCTGTTCTGTTATTTGGTCATATGGTTATGACGTCATTAAACTTAATGGACCACCCTCTAGCGCCGCCTTTATTAGATGAAATCTTAGTATAGCCTCATTCGGTTTCACACCTAAAAGATTTTTATGCTATAATTCTCATTAACTATTCTGTATTGTGCCCAAGAGAGGTAAAATTAGTGGCTCGGTTTAATATTGTAGCAGGTAAGGGGTCGGCGCGGCGTGTTTTTGAAATCTGAATGCAGATTCGTTAGGTTAGTAGGTACCGGTTCTGCTCTGCTACTTAACGTTTGGGTTTTCAAACAGACTGGTAAATGAGTCGACTCGTAGTGTTGGCAAGGCGGGGATGGTAATGTCAGCGAGCCAGTAAATTTTGCAGATAAGCACCCCTGACGTCTACGCGAGGCGTGCTGGTTATTACATTAAGTTATTTGCTTTTGCTTCAGCGCCGTCAAAAGACTCAGTTATTCCTGTAGTGACTCCCCGAGCTTTGAGTCGCTAACTAATTTCCTGATGAGATCATAATTATGGATAAGTAGGGCTCTGAACGTGACATTTATCTTCTATTTAATTATAATATTCGATGCTTTTAAGCATTGGAAAACTTTGTTTTCATACATTAACATATTTTTTACTAATGCACTAAACTAAAAAATATCCATGATAAACATTTCCAACATCGATCGACAATTTCGACATAGATTTATATCCTTATATTTAGAAGAACTACCTAAGGGTATAATTAACGCCATATTTTATATGTTACGTTCGGTAGTTTCGTTTTATTTCAATTACTCAAAGTCAATGATTAATGTAGCGTTCATTTGAGTTCCCGAGATTTCCGTTCCAGAGCCTCCCAAGGTGGTGTAAATTGCGCTAGAAATCCGAAACGGCGTCGTTAGTTGTGCAGATCCCTTTGGGCCAAGCTTGGGTTCCGTACACACCGCTATAAATCTTTTTCTGCAACTAACAAGCGGGTTTTCCATTCGTGTGGATCGAGCCCACTAGATAACTGAAAACTTTCATAACAAGACCACCCTATGAAGTTACGTACAAAGGCGCCAGCTTTTTCACTTCGGTGGGGTTAAGTCGAAATTACCTAAAAAAGGTTGTAGTCGTTCGCTCGCAAAAAGTGGTGAAAGTCTTGATTTATTGCATACTTACAGATTAAACTCAGCAATATTTACGAAAAAAAGCTCTTTACTAATGTAGAAACCCTTACCTATATTACACCAGTTTATTGGTGTAATTCTACCAAATATTAACGTTTCCGGAATGCCATATTAATCATTTTATGATAGTGCCAAAAAGAGGGTTCCTTTGTGAAATGTCGGTAATTTAATAATCTAAAGGGACTTGTTACCGACGGTGCTCTTATATAAATCAATTTTATCGAGCCTCCGTCTCAGTGGATTAAAATTATTGCGGTTTTAAATGGGACTGGCATTTAACTATACGTCTCTAAGAAAAAAGCTTTTGTGTTACCCCTTTAGTAAAAGGTTTTAAGGCTTTGGAAAATTTTGGCCTCATAATTTAGTGCTTAGTTTTTTTTTGTAGGGGAGCGAGGGGCTTGTTGTTACAGGGGTAAGTAGTAACAGGCTCTTTTCACCAGGATCTTCAACACTATTAACGTATATCTTTGACTCGATTTAACCCATAAACCGCACCACATCATATTGCCATAGCCAGTGTTCCGCCGGTTGGCGCAGTGAGCAAATGTGAGCATTCCCTTCATTTCTGCCAGGTGATATAAAATTGTACTGTCGTAAAATTTTGGTTTGTGTTTTTAATATTGCCTATTTTCAAATTTTCTACATCTTATTTACATTCAAATTTATCTATCTCTGATATTGTGTAACAGTTTTTATGATTGCTAAATTGTTTAATAAGTTATCTTGATAAAAGTTAAAAATCATACCATGGGGTTAGTTGTAACAAAATCCCGGGGCTTGTTGTAACATGTTACACCATGCATTGTCTGGTATGTGGTGAAGCTTACACAGATACAAACAAAAAAGATTGGATAGAGTGTATTAGAAATAAATAATTTAATTACTTACTGTGATTTAAAAGTGCTATTATGATTATAAGTAGTGTTTCACTAAATAAAACTCTTAATTACTTAATTTTTAAGTGTTGATTACAAAAAAGTGTATTTGAGTTGATTTTTGATAAGAATTACATAATACTTACTTTGGAAAGATGTCAATTATGTTAAAAATAAATAAATAATAAATGATTAGAGGTATTAATGTCGTTTTTTATTGTCGTTACTACTTGCCCCGGTAGACGTTACAACTTGCCCCAAACACGAGGTAAGTTGTAACACCGCACTTCTTTTAGAAAATAATTGATTGTTAAATAATGACCAATAGTTATGATATTATTTTTACTTGATTTGGTAGAGGAAGAGTTACAGTATCCATCAGTCTTTATTTAGTAGAAATTGAATCAATAGATCTCAAGATATACTAGTTTTACTGAAAACTGTTACAACAAGCCCCTCGCTCCCCTACTTATATGAGTTAATAGAGTTAATCAATTGTTTCAGACACGGTGGCGGAGCGTGTACGTGTTGGTGGGCAGCGGGGTCATGTTCATGTGCTGGCGGGTGCGCCTCACTGGGATGCCGCCTCCGTTCGCGGCCGCCGACAACCCCGCCTCCCGCGACCCCTCCTTCCTCACACGACTCTACACCTTCGCCTACCTCCCAGTCTTCAACTTCCTCCTACTCCTCTACCCATACAACCTCAGCTTCGACTGGTCGATGGAGTCGGTACCACGCATCAACACCATCCTTGACCCGCGAAACATCTCCACGGCCCTATTCTATATAAGCCTCTACAAACTCACGTGGCAAACCACAATAAAAGAATTAAAACCGAGCAACGGCAACCTGACAAAAGAAATGAAATATTACAAGAAACAGAATAGCAAAACAAAATACAAATGGGGTTACAATTTCAAAACTCACATCAGAGGACAAGAAAGCGCAGAGAGAAAAGGCTATCATTTAGCGCAAAGAGCCAGTGAGACGTCTAAGAGAGCGATGTGTCCTTGCATGGGATGCAAGTACCCACTTACAGAGGAGCACACAACAGCGTGTCGCGCTATTAATAACAACAATATAATGATGCATCACTCCATGTGTGTGTGTCCAGTTGATCCCAAATTAAAATCTCATTTACCACAGAGACGGGTAAACCACAGTCCTCAAGTAGCGTTGCTAATGTTCATAGCTTTTATGGTGCTACCGTTTGTTCCCGCTAGTAACATTCTATTTTATGTGGGCTTTGTAGTCGCAGAGAGGGTATTGTACATACCTAGCGTCGGGTTTTGTTTACTGTTGGGACTCGGGGCCGCCGCTTTAATGCGGAGATGGCAGAGGAATAAAATTAGAAACAGAATCTTTGCAATAGCTCTAGTAATTACCATGTCGGCGATGTGCGGTCACACTATACGACGTAATTGGGATTGGCGAGATGAAGAAAGCCTATTCAGGAGCGCTCTCCATATAAACCCGCCTAAAGGTAAGTTGGAATATTTATGACAATAATTTTGGTAGTTACCCATGTATAGGTAGGTATTATATAGCCGGGATCACAATAACCGCTGCCTGTCAAACCAATTTGCGTGAACAAAGCATTTTCAACTACGCACAACCTGTTATTAATCGCCAGTCATAGTCGCTTCAAAATTGTGCCGCTCGCTTCAATATTTAGCAGCTGGTTGCGGCCCTTTCCCAAAGTTCTGTTTCATAGTAAGTCACAATTAATTTAGAGAGACAGCTACAAACTACCTGTCCAGAGTGTACAACTTGGTATAAGTTTGAAAAGACGTTGTCAGGAGTTGAGGCGGCGTTGTGGGGTTGTTTATATTCTCGGGTTCTCGCGTTCTGACCTCCGTAGGACTCCATTAAACATTCAAATTCAAATTCAAATTCAAATTAACTTTATTGCTTGTAAATGGGTTACAAATAGGTCTTAAACATAAATAACATATCCTCCATAAACTGCCGGGAAGGCATGCAACTTTGCAAAATAAAACTTTGCATACAATGTATGTATTGTATTGTAGTATTAATGTAATAACATAAAACTTTCAGTTTTTTAAATTCTATAAATTTTAACAACTTATAAATACAAAATAACAAACATAATTAAGTCTTTTAATAAAACTATACTTACTTATATCTAAGTAAATAATAATTAACAAAAAAAAAAAATCTTATCTAAACAATATCTTCCTACATGGAATAATTTGTTATTTATTCCTCTAAGTACTCAAAAACGGAATAATAGGTTTTATGAATTAGAAATTTATTTAATCTTTTTTTAAATATGTGTATATTATTAATGGTTGCTATATCCTGAGGTAATTTATTATAGAGTTTTGACACCATGCCTATTACATTTTTACTATAAAGTGCAGTATTTCGAGATGTACTAGCTATTTTGTGTTTGTTTCTTTTTGATTTGTAGTTTGTAAATAAAGACATATTAGTTTTGACAAAAAGACAGATTTCATAAATGTATAAACAGGGTACGGTAAGAAGTTTAAATTTTTTAAAGTAGGGTTGGCAGCTTTCGGTATTATGTAGGTTGTACATTGCTCTTATACAGCGCTTTTGGGCTTTAAAAACTAAATCTTTATCAGTGCTATTGCCCCAGAACATAATGCCGTACCTAAGGACTGAAACAACATAAGCATGGTAAGCCGTTAGTACTGTTGTTATGTTTACAATTTTGGTCAGCTTATATAACGCGTATGAAAATTGATTAAGTTTTGTTATTAACTTCATGACGTGTTCCTTCCAGTTTAAATAAGAATCAATATATATACCTAAAAATTTTGTACAGTTTATCTCACTTAACTTATTATCCGAGTATTGAACATTTAACATGCTATTCTGACTCTGAGTGTTTTGGAATGGCATGCAATGCGTTTTTTTATCACTCATTATAAGATTGTTAAAATCTAACCAATGGCCTATTAAGCATAATGTATTATTAATCTTATTTTCAAGGGACTCTTTACCACTAAAAATTACAGTAGAATCGTCAGCGAATAGAATCATGGGATAATCAGTTATTTTGGGGAAATCGTTTATATAAATAAGAAATAAAAGTGGACCGAGTACACTTCCCTGCGGTACTCCATACTTAACTAATTCAAATTTAGAAGAGAAATATTTTTCAATTTTACTAAATGGGCATAGTTTGGCAACTTGCGTCGATTGAATTCTGTTATTTAAAAAAGATTCTATTAATTTATTAGCATTACCTCTGATACCATAAGCATGTAATTTTGATAAAAGTACTTTGTGATCAATGTGGTCGAATGCTTTTTTTAGGTCCATTAGAAGGGCGTATGTTGGTATTCTATTGTCAACATTTTCCAAAATTAATTTCAAAAAGTTATAAATTGCTAAGTTTATAGATTTATTTTTTCTAAAGCCTGTTTGTTCATTAACAATTACATTATTTTTTTCAAAAAAATTGTACATGATGGTTAGGATAATTTTTTCGAATATTTTTGACAATATGGGTATTAAAGCTATTGGTCTATAAAAACTCATATTTTGCGGGTCTTCTTTTTTAAATAAAGGTTTAACTATAGTGACTTTAAGTTTATCGGGAAAAACACCGTTTTCAAAACATAAATTTAAAATATGACTCAATACTGAAGATATTATTTCAGCTACTTCTTTAATAACTTTTGTAGAAATTCCATCATATCCAGTACTTTTGGTATTCTTTAATGATTTAATTGCAGCAATGATATCTAGAGATGAGGTTGGTGGTAAAAATATAGAATTTATATTAGTTGATATGTATTTAACAACGGAAGAACAGTCATTTACATTACGTGGTTGTACTTGGTTGATAAAAAAATCATTAAATGCTTCCGCTATTTTTTTTGGATCTTTTACCACATTGCCGTTAACCAAAATTTGTTTGATTGTTTCTGGGGGAGTGTTACATTTTGTGTTATTATTTATAAGTTTCCACGTTGCCTTACTCTTGTTAGAAGCTGTATTAATATAAAAGTTATTTTGTGCTCTTTGTGTCATTTTTATGATATTTTTTAATCGTTTTGCATATTGTTTGAAATAAATCTTATCGCCGACATTTTTAGACTGTCTATATTTCCATAGTAGAGCTCTTTTCCGTATGCAACATTTTTTGATACCATTAGATATCCATTTTGGTCGTGGCATTGCTGTTACTTTAATTTTTTTCACTGGAAAACAAAGATCGTAAAATAATTTAAAAAGATCGTAAAAAGAGTTGAATGCACTATTAGGATCATCAGATTTGAACACTTCCGAAAAAGTAATTGAACTAAGGCAATCTTTAAATTTATCAATATTTTCTTGACAGTAGTCACGCCTTAAGATAAACCAGTGAGTGAGAAGACTCGTTTCTTTTACGGGACATGTTAAGATTTGGGCAGTATGGTCAGATAATGCAAATTCAATTATTTCAGACTCAATCTTATTTTTTACTAGATTATGAGCAAAATTGTCTAAACAAGTATTACTGCGAGGACGGGTTGGTGTTTTAAATTCTAGTTTTAAGTTAAATCCTAATAGTAACTGTTCGAATTGTAAACTAAATTTATCATTTTGTAAACTGTCAATGTTAAAATCGCCGCAGATTATTATTTTCTTTTTTTTGAAACAAACTTCATCTAGTATTTTACACAAGTTATCGAAAAATAAATTATAAACATTAAGTGTCTTTTTAGGAGATCTATAGATACAAATAACTACAATATTGTGTTCTTCAAGTGCTATGGCGCTACATTCAAATATACCAGCAATACTAACGTTTCTTATGTTTTCTAACTCTTTGGCATTATGATGACTACGCACAAAAATACAAGAACCGCCATGTCTATTTCGCCGAGAAAAACTACTAATTAATTTATAATTAGGTAGAACTAAATAATCACTTTTAATCATATTGGTTTCAGTTATACATAATATATCAACAGTTTTCTTTTTATTGTGTAATTCATCTAAATGAACTGTTAATAAGTCTGCTTTATTTACGAGACCATCTATATTCTGGTGCATAATTGTTATACTTTTAAACACGAAAGGAATAATTGTTATTTACTTGACAAGTTTTGTTTAAGAGTGGGAAATTTTTAAAATCAACTTTCATATTATTCATTATTATTTGATAAATCGTATGGAGTCCCTTATTATTAATTTTACCTGTAAAATTTGAAAACATGTCAAGAGAAAGATAAAAATTTGAATCAAATAAATGAATATACGGATTATTTCTGAACTCAACAAATAACATACTGTTAAACATTTCAATTTGATAGTTATACATCGGTGCCCCACGTATGTATGTAGGTGTACATATTATTATGTTGGTAGTACAAATGTCTTTTAAGCAAAAACTGATTCGATTAATAAGCTCAGTAAACTTACAGTGTTTTTTAAAATCTGTTTCACCAATTAGAACAATACAGTAATCGTTTAAAGTATAATGTAACAGTTTGCTTTTTAAATCAGATAGTAGGTGTTCTGTTGGAGTATTCGGGTATAAAATACGACTAAAGTTAAAATCAGCCGAGAAAGTTTTTTCTACAGATTGAAGAGATCCTGAATAATTTTTATTACTTAATATACATAATTTTCTTTTATTTACTTTTGGCTTTTCACTTATCTTATTAGGTGTAATACTTTTTGATGCTGGTGTTGAAGAAGGTTCACAATATTTTACTGTGTTTAAATATTCTTCTGGCTCCTTTCTTAACTGTAAGGGCGTTGAATGACTGTTCCTGTTACTTTTTTTCTTTTTTTTACCTGATAAGGGGGTCTCAGAGCATTTGTCAGAAATATCAAGTTTTTTGTAGTATTCAATAGTTGAAAGACTTTTATTGAGATCATTTTTCAGTTGATAGTTTTCATCGTGAAGGTTTTCTATTTCCTGATGTGCATGCTGTAATTGTAGGCTACATTGTTCTAATCTGTCTGTGAGAACTTTTATTTTTTCATATAAGTCACTAGAATTTTGAGATTCATTGAGTGTGCTATTCGGCAAGCTTATTATTGTGGTGTCGAAAATTGACTCTTTTGAAAGATCTGTTAAAGATGATGATTTTCGATAGCAATGTTTACGCAGTGTAATATTTTCCATTTTGGTGTATTTCTGCTCTTGTGTTCTTTTAGCTTATATTTTCTTTAGAATTCGTAGTAATCCCAAATAAGCGGTTATTATTTGTCTTTCTTATCAAGTTTGTTTGTTACCGCCAAAACTTCAATTTCATAAACAATTTTAATAGATGGCGTACATTAATTAATGTAAAAACAATTACCACACCGACAATCGGCTATTTCAATACAAGCAGCAGCATCTGGTGGCGAGTAGTAGTACTTATTTTCTGAAGTAAACAGATGACGCGTTAGCTTGTGTTTATTTTGAATTTGTAACTGTCAATTATTGTTTACACTATATTTATTGTTCGTTTCTTTACGCACTGAGTTTAATAGCGTTAAAAATATGTTAAATGGTTACATTGACAATCAGTAAGAATGGTTCTAACTTTAGTTTATAAAAACACTTCACTATAAAGTAATTTTTCACAATTTAGGCGGTAAACTTTCAATCATCGTTATTGTATGACGAAACTGGCGACATAAAACTAAATAACACTTGTACTGTTAATTTTATTAAAGATCTTCATGAACTTCACTTTTATTTTAACTTTTGCATGTTTAATATATTTTTAATTATTTTTTAACACGGAGCTATTCTTTACTATGGCAAGTAGCGCCATCTATCAAAGGAGGAGGCCCCGGGAGAGGCCGGCCCAGCATTGCGAAGTTTGACGCAAAGAGAAACTTCGTCCAAATGCTCCTATTTTACCTCGCTTTGTTCAGTAAAAGTCACATCCAATCACGATTCGGCTATGTTGTGTTGTTATAACGTCGACGTTTTTCAGACGTTACGCAAAATTGATAGCTGCGGCGACCGAAGAAAAACATTTGGGTACGTTCAGCTACGACTGGCAATTTGAATTCAATTGTAATTCAGTAAACAATAGTAAACAAAACAAGTAAGATGGCAAAAAACTTATTTTTGCAGTATCTTTTTTGACCTGGTAAAGTCACTACCTATTCTAATATTCTGTCTTTGTTCACCACTTCCGCCCACTGTGTGAGTGGGTACTATAAAGGGCGCGCATAGACTTAGAAACTTACTTTTCCTTTACTTATAGCTCATAAAACTATTAAAAGAACAGCTGAGTCAATGAGTTATATTCAATTGAACTATAACAAATATCAGTTCATTTTGACAACCATATTTTAACGCGAACGTACTAAATTAGCGGATCAGCAATTTACTATTTCGGGTAGCTTAAAAATAATAACTTGAACTCGACATGCCAAGTCGCGCTTTTGGGTGTTAATATTAATAATAATAATTCTGTTAGTAGTGTGGCTTCTCTACAAGAGAACAAAAGAACAAATCATGGTCCTTAAGAGGCATTTTACAGAAATAGTGGTATTTATTAACCTAGATGTTGCAGAGTAAAATTCACATAGGAATAAAAATATATTTTTCGAAAAATCCTTTATACCGGCTTGACTTTGTGCCAAATATTAATTATTAGGTCAAATACCTTCGTAGATCAGGCAAATATAAAAATGTAGATTTCTATCGTTGTTCAAAGAGACGTTTTGATTCGAATTCTATATTCTATGAAGAAAGTGGAAGTAAAAATATATTAGTTTTTAGATTTTCAAGTAGAAATGGAAGTTTAACAAGGTTTAAAAGATAGCTAAGCTAGCTAAGCTTACCTTCACAGATTTTATTTATTAAAATCGTATAGGTTTTTTTTAATATAGAAAAAGATAGAACTGGTATTGTTCAAACAATTTTGCTTGTTCCGTCGATATTAGGTTAATAAGCTTAGTGATGTATTTTTTCCTTGTTAATATTCGTTATTGTCGAATAACTGATAAAAAAATCCTACTTAAAAGTATGATCCTAACTAAAGAAAGAATAAAGACAATTAAAAAAAAAATCAGTTTTAAATTTTTTTTAAATCAGCTAATTCGATTGAAGGTCTTTTGAAGGTATTACAAAAATTTACTTTTATAGAAATATCTTTCTTATTAAGTCCCAATAAATATTAATTTGAAAACAAATATATCTTTCGTGTACAAGATCAATAATGATTTTTAGTTTTTTTTTTACTTTAGTGGAAAAAATGTAAATTTTAGTATGTCCTATCCGTTTTAACTAATAAATCGTTTGATTCTGCTTTGGGCATGATAGCCAGAGCAATTATTGGCACCGATGCCAAACACTCTATACTGCTACAGGAGTATACACTTACTATAATATTATTATACTACGGCATTATATCCTCAAGATTTATTGTTTACTATGTAGTCCATTCTTAATTGTACCAGGCATCGCACAAATATTTAGAGATAATAAAAAAAAATGTTCGGTATGACGTCAGGATCTAACTCCCTCGCCGCACTCCCAGGTGGCGCGGGCGTCGGTTGTTCCTTCATTCGTTCTTTTTGTGCGGGCATCGCAACACGTTATAATTTTGTTCCAACTTTTATATTCTAATCAAACACCAATTTCCAAAAACGTTATTAAAAAGTGAACTAATGGGTAAACGACGGCATAAAAGATCTAGTTCGCATTTGCGAGAAAAAATAAGACGGTTAGAAAAGCGTCTTGCAAACATTACATCGGATGACTCGACTAGTGACGAAGGTATGCACATATTTTTATAGTTTACTGTTATCTTAAAGGAAACAACTTATTTCAAATCTTTTGCCATTTTAATTTAAAGGAATAATTTTATTTACGGCATTAAAACATATTGTCATTATTTTTTAATACTACTTACAATTAATATAATTTTATTGCATACGATATCTTAGTAACAAAACAGTACAGGTATATACTCAGTTAGTGAATTAGTGCAAAAATAATTATAAAGACCTACCCTCATTATTTTTATTTTTTGCGTGGAGTGATTTTTACGACTGACATTAGCTAATGGTCGAAGTAGGAAAAATGCCTATCAATTTAACCGCATTGTATGCACCTACCTACCTATACTATTCTCCACGACGTGATCGTGGCTGATAGTTGTACTTACCTACCTACTTAGGTACTCCAACCGGCGCATTGTAAAACTGCCCAAGTGACCTGTTATTCTCTGTGACGCGATCACAGCTGATAACAAATTAGTCGATTGCCGTAACGTGATTACGAGCTGAGACTTAAAAAATACTTTATATTACAGAAAGTCGAAACTATGATTATCGACGCTCAACCTCGGCCATGGCAACCGGCCCCTATGAAGTGCCACCTATTGACCAGCACTGCGCATATATATCGGATTCCAACTCCGAAGCATCACCTCAAAGGGTACAATCTGTCGCATTCCGGGTCTCAGACGATATAGTTAACGCTGAAGTGCAAACCTCAAACAACACTACCTCGGCACCGCCAGAGCCTACGCCAAGCACGAGTACTGCTGCTGAATGCGCTCCGGCGTCGGCAGATGCGACGCTCCCTAACGAGATCTTGGAGGCTCTAGGAGACCCGAAAAGCAAAGAAGATGTATTTGGCCCCAAGATACAGGATGAAGTCGCTAAACGTTGGGAACGAGTGTTAGTAGATGGATTGTCAAAAGAGCAGAAACAATCGAATATGGAAAAATATCTTGTTCCTGAAAACTTTCGCCTTGCAAAGGCGCCCCTCTTAAACCCAGAAATAAGTCTGGTGCTTAGCGATATTATCAAAAATCGTGACAAGCAACTTGAAAAGCGCCAAAATCACCTTGGCCTTGGCATTGCGGGTTTAACATATCTTGTATCACAGCTGATTGAAGGTGAACTTACAAAAGTTGAAATACTAAAAGCACTTTCTGAGATAAGCCAAGTATTCCTTGATCTGCACCATGAAAATACAAAAAACAGACGGAAACTGATTATCTCCTCCCTGGATAAGAAATTCGTGGAATTGGTTAACCATGTTAAAAGAGATTCATACCTATTTGGAGAGAATCTTGGTGAAAAAATTAGAGCATCCAAAACTGCTGAAAAGTCAGGCCTGCAAGTAAGACGCCATGACAACAACATTCCAACAAACCGCTATAATCAGCAGGGAAACTGGAGAGGCCCACCCCGCTCTCAAGGAGCACGTGCACCCAGACCGGGGGGGCAGCGATACAGGGAGCCGAACTACCAGAGCCAACGCGGACGCCGACCACCGCCCATGAGGACGGAGCGTCAACCAGCAGCACCCAAGCCGCCGGCGGGCAGAGGACGCAGATTTTAAATGAGGTAAATACTCCGCACGCTGGGAGACTTAAATACTTTATAGGAGCCTGGCGCTCTATTACCGATGATCCAGTAGTTCTTGATTATGTAACAGGATTTAGAATACCTTTTATATCACAGGTAACACAACATAATGTACCGCCAAATAGTAATTTTAGCTCTTTAGAAATAGAACAACTTAAAAATGAGATTAGTAAGCTCTTAATATCCGGCGCAGTCGTGAAATGTCGCACTAAGAAAGGACAGTTTATATCAAGTATATTCTTGACTCCTAAACCAGATGGCTCTTTTCGTTTTATACTAAATCTAAAAAACCTGAATAAGTTCATTGCTGCCCACCATTTTAAAATGGAAGACATACGTACAGTCTGCAAACTTATGTCTAAAAACTGTTTCATGTCAACCATAGACTTGAAAGATGCTTATTTCCTTATCCCAATACATAAAAATAGTCAAAAATTTCTCAGGTTTGAATTTCTTAACGAACTCTACGAGTTTCAGTGTCTACCATTCGGCTTATCGTTAGCGCCTCTGGTTTTTACTAAACTCATGAAACCTGTAATTGCAACATTACGCGAGCGGGGCCTAATTTTTGCTATATATCTCGACGATATCATCTGTTTAGGAAATACGTACGATGAGTGCCGCTCATGTACAACGCAAACTACTGAGATATTACAAAATTTGGGGTTCGTTATAAATTATAAGAAAAGTAACTTGTTACCAAATCAAATTGTCACTTACCTCGGTTTTCAGCTTAACTCTATTGACATGTGTTTAGAACCTACTAACGAAAAACGTATTAAAGTCCGCGATCGAGCCCTAGCCATGTCTAAAGTCAAACACTTGCCTATTAGGGATTTTGCCAAGTTTTTAGGCTTACTCTGCTCAGTTTGCCCAGCGGTTGCTTACGGATGGATTTATACGAAACGGTTTGAGAGGGTAAAGTTCTTAGCCTTGCAATCTTTTAACGATGATTACGACGCCATAATGTCTCTTCCATCGTACCTTAATTCAGAATTCCTTTGGTGGATAAACAATATCGCCAGTTCTAGAAATCCCATTAGGCAGGGTGAATACGTGCTCGAAATATACTCTGACGCATCTTTATCGGGCTGGGGAGCTTTTTGTAACAACGAAAGAGCAAACGGATTTTGGTCAGAATGTGATATAAGTAGTTACTCATATTAATTATTTGGAGTTAAAAGTTCCTTTAATAGTCTAAAATGTTTTGCTAATCATCTACAAAACGCAGGAATATTACTTCGCATCGATAATACTACGGCAATATCGTACATTAACCGATACGGTGGGGTTCAGTATGACCACCTTAATGATATAACGCGCGATATTTGGCAGTGGTGCGAAGAAAGGCAACTTTTTGTATTCGCGTCATATGTTAAGTCGAAAGACAACGTCGAGGCTGACGAAGAATCACGCCGTAGTAATATTGACACGGAATGGAGCCTCTCAGATAGGGCTTTCAATGTTATTGCTAAAAGTTTTGGACAGCCGCAAATTGATTTGTTTGCAACCAGAATAAATACTAAATGTAAACTGTACGTGTCATGGAAGCGGGATCCCGACGCATTTAACGTGGACGCGTTCACCCATGACTGGGGCAAATATTTCTTTTACGCTTTCCCGCCTTTTTCTTTAATTTTAAAATGTTTGAGAAAAATCATAGTCGATAGGGCTACTGGTATAGTTGTGGTTCCATATTGGCCGAGTCAGCCATGGTTTCCGATATTTTTAAAACTCAATCAATGCAGCCCCATCTATTTTGAACCTTCTCCTGATCTACTGACGTCTCCTTTCAGGACGAAGCACCCGCTACACAAGCGACTTACCCTGGTGTCGAGCCTTTTATCAGGGGAGCTCTTAGCTCATTAGAACCGGATATAGTAAATATAATTATCGCATCTTTATCTAAAAACTCACTCTTACAGTATAATTGTGTGTATAAAAAGTGGTGGGCATTTTGTGCAGATACAAATATAAATTATTATAATACAGATATACATAAAGTCCTGAAATTTCTTACATGCCAATTCAAATCCGGAGCTGGCTTTTCTACTTTAAACACCTGTCGATCTGCGTTGAATCTTATATTAGCAAAACAACTAAACGATGACGATAGGGTAACACGTTTTTTCAAAGGCGTGTACAGACTAAAGCCATCGTTGCCAAAATACCATAGTACCTGGGACCCCAGCCTAGTTCTGAATGTCTTATCTACCTGGTACCCAAACGAGGACTTGCCTATCGAGAGACTCACTTTAAAGCTAGTAGCTCTGCTCGCGTTGTC
Source organism: Emmelina monodactyla (assembly GCA_916618145.1). NCBI lineage: Eukaryota > Metazoa > Arthropoda > Insecta > Lepidoptera > Pterophoridae > Emmelina > Emmelina monodactyla. The sequence continues at coordinate 6,165,201 of OU745300.1, forward strand.
GACTGCACAACGTGTACAGACGCTATCAATAATTAGAGTTTCTAATATAAGATTTGATTCATCGACAAAACTGGAAATTATAATCGACGACCTCATAAAAACTTCTGCACCAGGTCGACCTTTGCCAAAACTTGTCATACCATTTTTTATACACAACCCTCAAATATGTCCGGCAAAAACTTTAAAAGCCTATTTAGAAGCTACCAATCAGTTTCGAGTACTACCTAATACAGAAAGATTACTTCTGACTATTAAAAAACCTATTCATAACGCAACCGCCGCCTCTATTGGTCGCTGGATTAAAAAAGTGTTATCCACGAGCGGAGTGGACGTGTCGGTGTTCACGGCGCACAGCACGCGCCACGCGGCCACCTCAGCGGCCAATAGGGCCGGCGTCTCCGTTGACACCATTAATAAGACTGCAGGTTGGTCTGGCAGTTCTGTGGTCTTCGGCAAATTCTACAATAGACCATTGTTAGATCAAAATGATTGTATATTTGCAAACACCGTATGTAATACAGACGTTGAATTTTGATTAACTAAGTCGTTCTTTATCAAACTTGTATTTCATTTGTTAAAGTAGTTAATTTAAATTAGTACATAATTAATGTTATAAAATTGTTAGAAAGTAGAAATATGATGTTAAGTTTCTTATTGATTGCTAGAAACATTTATAAATAGTAAATAAATATTAATGAAGATTGTATGAGAATATGTTCTTTATTTTAGAGCTTCTCCGTACAGACATACCTACCTATCTTCGCCTATTTATAGTCGCTAAACATCTACATAGTAAACAATAAATCTTGAGGATATAATGCCGTAGTATAATTAAAGGTTAAACGAACTTACCTAAGTGATGTTTGACCATAATTATACGAGGCATTATATCCGAAGAGATTTATTACCCAGCCCACCCTTTTTATATACAAAAAATAACCCCTTAGTTCAAACATTAAAATAGGCGAAGTATATATCTCTGAAAAATGAAGGAACAACCGACGCCCGCGCCACCTGGGAGTGCGGCGAGGGAGTTAGATCCTGACGTCATACCGAACATTTTTTTTTATTATCTCTAAATATTTGTGCGATGCCTGGTACAATTAAGAATGGACTACATAGTAAACAATAAATCTCTTCGGATATAATGCCTCGTATAATTATGGTCAAACATCACTTAGGTAAGTTCGTTTAACCTTTAATTATTTTTCACTGGTTATTTCAATAGAAAGTAATTTTGACTTCATAATTCCGATAAAAGACAATTCAACCTTAATTAAAATTTATATTTAAGTAAACTAATTACAAAAACATGTCCATAGTTACGGCAAAACCTTTTTTGGTAGGACGGTATTTTACACCATGCAAGAATAAATATAAAAGTGAATGTTTATTATACATTTCGTATAATATGAACGAGAAACGTAGATATTAATTCATAGAAATGCATTATAAATTTTATATAGTTAGTTATCCAATTTTAATGTTATCCGACTTTTATAATCTGTTTTTGAAATGTCAAAAACGCTGTTAGCCCTGTAGGGTTCTGACGCGACGTCACTCCGATAGTAAACACAATGGCCCCGATTCTGAAAACACTGTCTAAACAAAACAAAAACTATCGCCGTCACTTACTGTTCAATAGTATAAGACAGAGACAGGTAATCATTTTAGTCCTGTCAAACTAAAATGTACGTGCAATATGACACGGCAAAGGCAATTTTATTAGTCCTCAGCGCATTTCGTTCAATTTTACAATGATTTGGACTAAATTTAGTAAGACCAATGTACCTGTCTTTTTCTAATACGAAGCATGAGAAAGTGACAGCGATATTTTTAATTTAGTTTTAGAGGGTGTTTTGAGAATCGGGGCCATTGTCGTGCATGGAGAAGATTTGTAGAAATTGTCAAGTTATTAAGTTTGTGAACGTTTATCTATTGTTTTATTCAATGATAAGGGTTATAACTCATATTTCCGAAAATATTTTCACTTGCTCTCAAACAAAATTGTATTGTTTACTATCGGAGTGACGTCACAAGTCGAAACCGCGCGCAACTTCAAAATCATAAATAAAAAGTAGGATTTATGGCAATTTTCAGTAATTTAAAATGAAAATAAAAATTATACAGGTTCAGTACAACTTCAAGATTGATTTAAACCAGTTTTCAAAAAAGTGTGTAATAGCCTAAGTTTTCGTTTTCCTATGAATTCATACATAACTTGGTTGTTTTAGGAGCAAACTAAATCAACCTAAATAAAAATGTTTGTTGAAAAAAAAACAGTAATTGCATTCATTTTTTTAAATTCGTTTAGGGATATGGGAAATTAGGAATACAAAAACACGATTTTACACCGGTCCACAACGCTCTAACTCCTCCGTTTCCACGGTGTAACGAAACGAAATACAAGATTATAATTTGCAAATAACTTTCAACTTTAAGGCTCAGATTACATAACCTGAGGCTAACTGGATCCAATTTGTCTCTCTAGTTGGGTTATTTGAAACAGGGCAATCACTAGGCAACATCCTATTACAGAAAGCTTGGCCGCTCTGATCAAATCGATTACGCTTTTGATTCTATCGCGCACCTTTTGTATCGGAGAGCTAAGCTGGAGTTCGTTTTGTACACACTTCATTAATGCAAGATGCAATGTTTTGAGTGGATTACTTATCCAAGCAATAGCTTAAAACAAACTATGTAAACATACACTTTTTTAGGTTTTTTGTACAACTTTTTGGTTCGGTCATGCAAGTTCTATAGGTTCTGCAACATATCATTTTTAAACCGTTGCTAAATGTAATATTTAATACATAATTAAGGTTCATTTTACTTATATCAACCCTTAACGAACTTATCTACTTTTAAACAAAACCTAGAGAGATATAATCAGTTGATCCCTTTACTATCGGTTGGAGCAAAAGCTCGACATTCAAGAGACTCCTTTCGAGATTAACGCTATTATCTCATCTCGAGTTAGTTAGAGGGTAGTTGCAAAAACTTAGTAGAAATTAGATGATCAGATAGAGCGGCTCTACTGGATCAGGTGGAGGCTTACCTATATTAAGGAAGACGGAAGAACTCTTGGGTTAAAGCCACTTGTGCATTTTACACTTTCTACTATCTATATGTATGATAGATAGCTATCTATGACACTTAAAAAAAAATACACTTAATCTTCAAATATTTCTAACGATTATTAGTCAACGTAAAAATATTATTTTTATGCTTAGTTTTACTTTGGCTTTGCCGCACATTTTTGTTTAGTGTCAGATTTATGGGAAACGCGGCTGATGACTTCATTCGTGGTTTTGGAGTTTTTATATTTAGGAGTCGGCTTGTGACGACCAAAAGCAGCTTTTGATTAAACAATCTGGGACCATATAAGTTATCACGAAGAAAAAAACACATTCCTTCCTAAATACAGAGCTAGATCAAATTTATTTGTAAAAAAATATATAAAATAATAATAATAAAAGAAGTAATGTACTCATTAAATAAAAAACTAAAGTGTTTGCTTTATTGCTTCTAGTTTAGTCGTTAGAAATGTAAATAATTTTCCTAGCATTTTAGGATCGTATTTACTATAACGAAATATAAGAATCCAACTTCGCGTCTGTATAGTATTCTCCTCGATTATTATTACAACAATAATAGACAATGGGGAAACTTGTAACAATACCTTATTAAGTTATTTACTAAAGAGTGAAACCCAACACGGTATTATCAGTTATCTTCCGTCGTCTGTATATACTTGTTCTACTTCAAGTAATAAGTTTCGACATCACCCTTGTTTTCCTAATTTCATCAAAAGGAATGGTTCCATTTCATCCACACCCAAATTTGCTGAAGATCAAATGTCCTCTGATCGATCGTTTCTGGAATTGTTTCGCTATAATACTTTAGGAATTCGCTTTCTTATATTCGGGGGAAAATGTTGTATGAAATTGGGTCTTCGGCATCCAATTGTCTTGTACGCATACCAAAAATACTTAGAATTATTAGACATAACCTTGTCAGAGGGTGAAAAATTGGTTCAATAATTGCCAAAGACGTACGAATTGTGAAAGGCGTTTTTTTATTAGGGTGTAAAGAATGTTTGAAGTTTAATCAAATTTCAGGGTAATTAGCTAAGTTAACTTTGATGAATCCATTCGAGCGTTAAATTATTATGTAATATGATAATCTGCGTCATTAACAGCTTGTGGTGGCGGTGGTCATGTCACTTGATTGAACAGGATGACATACATGCATACATAGAGATAACTAGAAGTCATTAAGTCTGGGTCTAATAAATTTGCTATATCTCAAATGGCTTTGTAGTATACTTATCATAAGAGTAAAAATAATACAAAATATAGTGATACACCTGTTTATGTTTTGTCAAGCATTTAAATCATATCAACGCGTTCGGTGTTTCAGTTTTAAAGCAAATGTCAGTCATGGTTGCGGACAATTTTTTTTATAGTTTCAGGGAATCAGGCAATGAGGTGAAAGGGTATTTTTAATATTGTAATACCTATACTCGCTGACTCGACTAGTTTATACAACGTGTTTTTTTTTGATATCCCATAACTTTAGGGCATTAATAAGCCCTATAGGGTAAGTTCGTTAGAGATGGCCATAGGTTTTTTAAAGAGTTATAAAAAAAAGAAATTATATTTATAAACAAATTTTTATTGCCTTCATAATCTTTGATGATTAATCTTTCAAAAAACAACAACAAATTAAAATTATCATTAAAAAAACATTACCACGGGAAAAGCCATTTCGTTGCGGGTGAAACCTCAGGGCGGAAAGCTAGTGAAGCATAAAATAATGGCGCGTCCGCCGCATTTACAACGAAGTTCGGAGAGTGTGATTTGACAGTTTCTGTCAGTCGTCGGTATGTCGCTGCGTTTTTATGTCTCGCTCACACATAGAAATTAGAAAAGAGACAGGCATTGGAAACGTAAGGAACTGACAGCTCAGAGAACCTATTAAAAAATCTTCAATATACATATATAAAGGCGCAAACAATAACCTTTATGTTATAACGTTGTATGAACGGGTTGAGATAGGGGAGGAAAGTTTGTATGCAAACTCCTTATAGTCAAACATAAAATTATGTAAGATTGTTCTATTGTTTAGGACAAATTCATCTATAGAATAAATAAAAAAAGATGAGTTGATAGGTGCAACGGGGAGAAAAGCGTGCACGGGGAAACTTCCTACTAATATTATAAACGTGAAAGTTTGTAAATGGATCCATCCATACAGAATGTTTGTTACTCTTCCACGTAAAAACTACTGGATAGATTAAGATGAAACTAAAGGTTACATCATAATAACACAAAGGGTACTTTTTACCGCGGGAAACTTCTCGTTCCCACGGGAAACCGACTTCCACGCGAACGGAGTCGCGGGCGGCCACTAGTGGTAAATAAATACATTACACAATATTAACAGGAAAAAATAAATACAGTTAATATGTCTGAATAGCGTTTATGTGAAATAACCTAACTGAAATAGATCGTACACCTTCTACGAGTATCATCAAACAGTAGGTGCTCCATTTATTTCATGGAGGCTATTCCCACTTTTCGAAATACCCGCATTACACGGAACAGGCTCGTTCCGCCGCTATTTATGCACAGTTGCTACGTCTATGAGCTTTTGGCCGAATCCCAACATATACGGGCAACGCTAATACCGAACAGAAAGTGACAATGTTATTAAGATACATTCGGAACAATAATATTACGTTTATTTGTGAATTCCTTTTGTTATCGGGACCTTATGTGCCGATGGGATTTGATCCCTTACCCAATTTCGGCTTGGACAATATTACGCTGTTTTGTGTACTTGTTAACCTACTTCATTTACATTTTACCCTTTATTTCAATACCCCGCATTAATGCAAACCGGAGGTTTTGTCTCGGAACATATAATAGAGCTACTTCATATTCTAATTTCGGTTTCATATTCAGAAAGGGTATTATCATTTTGAAGTTGGGTTTTGTGTTAGTGTAGGGTGGGATGAGGTTCCTTCTACTGTTTTGTCATTTTCGTAACAAGCTTTTGAAGCGTTTGCCGTAAACATTATACTTAGATTTTTTTCTGGGAAAGAAATACAAGTTTTCTTCAGTGAACAAGTTCTATTAGATATTTTTCTTGGAAAACTAGGTTCCACTTAGTGGTGACTTTGTTCGTGACCCTTTTTATTGAATCTAAATTATTAACACAACTTGTTTTTATTAGTTCGCCCGCTATTCGCAATCATTAACTTATGATTGATATTTCACACATTCCTTTCATCAATTTTACTTACTGATCCGATACTGACCATGAAGAATGTTTGTTTATAGTATACTAGCTTTCCGCCCTGCGGTTTCACCCGCAACTAAATGGCTTTTCCCGTGGGAATGAGGCTTTTTCCCGTAGTAAAATTATCGTATTTTCTTCTTTCCTGGGTATCGAACTATCTCTATTCCAAAATAAAGACCATCGGTTCCGCCGTTTTTACGTGAAGCGAACATACAGACAGACAAACACATTTTCACATTTATATTATAGTAAGGGTTGACCTACAAAAACAGCCCTTCGCAGTACCTATATACCTAAATATATCTTAAGTGAAAGCGATGTTAGCCTATACTGCAGTAGCTACTTATATGCCTGTGATAAGGGCGCTGCAGTGCTTTACAATATTATTACGTTGTTATAAAGGGTTTCCACGCAAACGAAGTTGTGGACGGCCCCTAGTTTCACCATAACTTCAAAACCAAATGTCCAATTTTAATCAATCAAAGACCAAATATTATCTACATTAACTGTACTTAGTGACGAAATAATTTATTTTGATAAAGATTAATAAATAAATAGCATGAGTAAAATAAACGCGTTTAAATGTAGTCCAAAATAAGTTCAAGATTTTTAAATAAAAAAATGGATGTTGTGCCTCACTCGACATAGATAAGTATAGTGTATCGCGGACTTTTTTGTAGAAATTTATAAGGTTTACAATTAATTAAAACATTTTATGGTTATATCTTTTATAGTTAAGGCAGCGTGCGCAAAATAAGTAACTTTTCTGGTTGATTTTTTACACCTTGTGTCCGAAAAACCCAAATATCTTACGGAACCCTATTTTTTCTAAAATTAAATATAGCCTATGTTACTCGTGGATAATGTAGCTTTCGAATAGTGAAAGAATTTTTAAAATCGGTTTAGTAGTTTTTGAGCCTATTCGACACAACCAAACAAACAAAGTTTTCCTCTTTATAATATTAGTATAGATATATGAATTATTCTGTGGTATGTATAATATATCTTTATATAGTATATAGGTATATACATAGGTATAGTATAGTATGTAGGTATAGCTTATAAGTATATACGTGTGTATGTTAGTAATTATATGCACAGGACTTACAGATTAGATAACTTTTCCTATCTCAGGGCTGCTGGAAGAGATCCCTTTAAGGGATAAGCAGTACCCTTTGTAATATGTTTTAATTCTCTTTTATGTTTAACTTCTTTCTTGTTCAATGTATGTACATAAAGTGTAAATAAACAAATAAGTCAGGATATTATATTGACGCAGATAGTTTGTTGCAGTTTTTTTTAATGTGTAAAAAAACCAACTAGACCCAATTCATTTATTATCGCATGTGGGCAAACCTTTTTTTCTTCTATTTTGTTTTACTAAAATCATAATTTTTCGGTCATAAAAGTATTCCTGTACATTTTTGCGATAGCGATGATTTTTCCCCAGTTTTTTTTTCGATTCACTAGTTGTGCATTTATTGGTTAAAACACACAAAAATACAAAAAACTTTAGGTACTACTAACATTTAGGGAAACGCTTTTCAAAATATTGTTTTGTTACATTCTAACCTACCGTAAACGAGTTTATTGTATTGGATTGGTTTAATATTCGATTTCGTGATGTCAAAAGGAGTTCTTGTTCCTATTACACAATAGACAAATCCAAGCAGACATCCGGGCGAAGCGAAAAATATATGTGTTTGAACATCGGTATTTTTCCTATATAAATGTTGAACAGACTTAGCGTGAAATTGTGACTCGATAGAAAACTATGGACAACTTATGTTTGATTCTTTTTCAGCTTATGGTAACCTGGGCAGCGTGCTGATATCGCAAGGACGGTCAGCAGAAGCCGAAGTTGCCTTCAAGAGAGCACTGAAACACCGGCCCAATATGGCGGACGTGCATTACAACTTGTAAGTAATCTTGACTACATACATCAGCTGTCTGTAAAACTTTTTTTTGCCAATATTTTATGTATAGAGCAGACGATCGGTTAAAACCATTAAATATCTGTATAGCAGCATTCGATTGCAAAACTATCAGCGGCCAGTGCCAAGTCCGCAATCTGGAACATGTGCTAGCAATTTTATTCCTATTTGAATGAAAAAGGCCACTTGAAAGTGGTTTTCCATATTGTGATTACCGTGCAATGAAAAAGTTCTAACTGAAAAATCCACTGTTTTCATTGTATAACATGATCCAATTATTCTATTCACAAAGTTGTTGTTCTATTTTTTTGCATTGTTACGCTTTATTTTCCGCCTTTTAGAAATTTGAACAAGCCTTTTTTTTTGAATCGTTAAAACAAAGCTCTTACAAAGTTTATTATTCTACAAGTAATGCTCAAAAATATACTTCCTCTCAATGTGGTAATAAAAAGCACTTTGTGATTATGTTTTTACATTACCTACCTTTAAACTCCCCAAGGCCCTTAACATTTTATAAGCCTATAAAGTTGAACTGTTGGCCAGATTTAACATCGACTGTGTATTATTCTAATCTCGATAACAACGAAACTTTTGTAATATATTCGAAGGTTTTTCTTGAATCTACCTTTATTGTAGAATAAAATAATATTCGGTGTGTCTCTCCCGGGGGATCGAAAAGGCAAAAGGTCCTGTCCCCTATTAAGGACTACGAGGGAGAGGAAAATATAGGTAAAATATAAAAATTGTTTCGTACAAGTCCCAATTGTTTGGGTAAAACCTTCTATTGATATTGACTTTTTAATAAAACCTTAATTTGAACGGTAAAAAGGTTGCCATTTTGCATTGTATATTAAATATATGGAAATGTTTTTGCATTCAGATTTGCAAACATTTTTCCTTATTCATTTAGAGAAAATGTTGATTGTGTCTGCAATTTTAAGTAGAAAATATAACCATAATACTTAGAATGACCTGGATGTTTTTCAAAGTTAAAAGAATTTTATTCAAAGTCAAGTCTTATCTATCTATAAAATATTAAAATTTTAAGCTTTACAATTGCCATACCTACTTCAAATATTCTTTTTAGGATTTTCGTTATATTATACTTGTTACTATATTACAAATTTGGTTCTCCAATGTTGGCAGTAGGCAAGTTTTAGTTTCATGAGGTAACATCATGTGTTAAATTAAAACGCTGAAACTATTCCCAAGTTAGCACTAAACCTAAACTACAAGCTGAACTTTCTGGAAAGCAGTTTGCTAATGTTGGAATGCTAAAAATGATTCCTTCAAACTTTTAGGTAATTCATTTGTTTAAAGTTCTTTTGTAAACGCAGATCTTAAAAAACGTACCGTATGGCCATTTTTGTTTTAGTTAATATATGTAAAATCAAGGTAGAATCCAGTTATTTATTTCTAAAATCATCGCTTCACGGTACAAACACAAGCAATATGATCGAAATCGATATTTTAATTATATTTGAGCGGCAATATTTTAACGAAACCAACCCTGGCTGATTATCGAATTTGTTACAATGATTTATTGTGAAGAAAAAATGATGGATACAGCGATGAGCGATCGTTATGTTTATTTACTATACGAGTTTTTACTACGAAATGGCAGGCAAGAATGTCCTTTGGGAATAGCAGGCTCTCGAGGTGATTCACATCAATCAATTAAGTTATATACCTACCTAAATGTCTTACTATTATTTCTTGGTCTACCGAATTGCAATTTATTACAGAATAATATGAGGGAAATTGTAAATTTGATGGATTTATTTTTTAGCGTTTATTAAAATTTGAATTATACCGGGTGTCCAGGAAACAATGGATAACCTCTGAAGGGCTGATAGTAGAACTAAAGGCAAGCCTAAAAAATTATTGATATAAAGTATAACCCTTACACTGCTAGAAATATGGCGCTTTAAAAAAAACTTCATATTTTTTTGACTGTGTTCATATTTTTACTCGTAACGGGGTCATATCACTTAATACCATCATTATTTCTGTGCTAAAATAATGAATATTAACCGCATCAGTAAATAACTACCAAATAAAATAGCTAACTAAAGTATTTTTCTCAAAAAATAATGTTAAACTTTTGATTTGTGTAAAATTTCTAAAGAAATATTTTTGATGTGGAACTTTGAACAGCTCTGGTGTAAAAATATAATATGAAAGCAACAGTGGCCAATGATTTCAAAATATTCTTGGTTTAATCACGTTTTTAAAAAGATGTAATATGTTGTTATTGTAATGAAAAAATATTGAACTAATGGTATTAGTGTGTAAAATGGGATAATTATTTAGTTCTAGCAAAATTATAAAAATACAATAAAACTAAAGAAATATGATTTTCAACTGATATTAATTGCAAAAACATTAGAATAATTGAGAGCAACTGTTCAAATTGTCTGTCCCCATCCTGATGCAGGCCCTACATTTACGAATAAAGGATCTTCAAAAAAATCGCGCGTTTCGTCGATCATTGATTGCAGCGGCCTGAACACGAGCTCGTAGATCTTCTAATGAAGTTACTGGTTGCCGGTAAAACTCTTCCTTAAAATACCCCCAGTAAAAAAGTCCAAATCGTTTAGGTTTACGCGGCCTACCTACCTGTTAGCTCTTCGGGCACGTCTATCAATAAATTGGGTAAGTCATTTTGAAGAAAATTTGGATCACTTTCTCCTGTTAAGTTGATTTCTTTGAAGATCCTTTATTCGTAGATGTAGGGCCTGCATCAGAATGGGGACAAACAATTTGAACAGTTGCTCCCAATTATTCCAATGTGTTTGCAATTAATATCAGTTTAAAATCATATTTCTTTAGTTTTATTGTATTTTTATAATTTTGCTAGAACTAAATAATTATCCCATTTTACACACTAATACCATTAGTTCAATATTTTTTCATTACAATAACGACATATTACATCTTTTTAAAAACGTGATTAAACCAGGAATATTTTGAAATTATTGGCCACTGTTGCTTTCATATTATTTTTTTACACCAGAGCTGTTCAAAGTTCCACATCAAAAATATTTCTTTAGAAATTTTACACAAATCAAAAGCTTAACATTATTTTTTGAGAAAAATACTTAAGATAGCTATTTTATTTGATAGTTATTCACTGATGCGGTTAATATTAATTATTTAAGCACAGAAATAATGATGGTATTAAGTGATTTGACCTCGTTACGAGTAAAAATATGAACGCAGTCAAAAAAATATGAAGTTTTTTTTAAAGCGCCATATCTCTAGCAGTGTAAGGGTTATACTTTTATCAATTATTTTTTAGGCTTGCCTTTAGTTCTACTATCAGCCCTTCAGAGGTTATCTATTGTTTCCTGGACACCCGGTATGTTAAAGAATGGAGTCTCCATTTCAACTACTTTATGTGTTCAAATAATGTTAATATTATTGCATATTAGCTTCTTACACAGTTCAAGTAGGTATATGTTTAGAATTATAAACGTTGCAAATTGCAGTTTGATAACAGTTAAGGTTTATTAATGAAGTGATCACAAATATAAGACCTAGAGAACCTTTTGATGATGCCAATAATATGTTATTGTTCAAGTTGGCACATTCCTTTTAGATTCTAAAATGAATGTATGAGATCCCAACATCATTTTGCTAACGCTTCTAGAACAAAGATAATCATAGTGCAGGCACCACCGCGTTAGTGTTGTGTTGCGCCTATTTTGTCTTCACGTAAATGATGAAAGATGATTTCCATTTCACTCTTTTGTTGGATATATTTTTTTCGAATAGTCGTTTGTGGTAGTAATTTTAAGGTCGTTATCTCGAAGCACTTGTTCCAACGTGTTTTTTTGGACGCAGATTCTACGCGCGTTTCATAAAACAAAGAAGAGCCTACGCCTAATAGGTAATTGTCGAGGGTAGAGGTTAGAAAACAACCATATGAAATTTTCTATGTGAGTCTTACGTTTGAAATATTATTATTTATTTTCATGAAATATATTAAAAGAAAGACCATTCAATCTATATTTTTGGCGGAAGTATTGAGTAGGTATATTGAGTAAAAAGTCGGAACATTGACAAAAACAGAGACGAAGTTTCTAAGTCGCAAAATTCTTAAGTACCTACTTCTTCTAAGACTTATTTTATTAGGGTTGACAAAGTGAAATAAAATTTAATAAAGGTTTGTTAGCTTTCTATTGTAAACATTAAACTATTCATTACTTAATAAATTTCTTTTAAAATACTTTAAGCCGATATCAATACGGATAGTTATAAAGAATTATCAGGAAATATTATAAAGCCAAACAATAATATTTTATTAGAAAGACTACATAATTGTTTTAAATATTAGTGTAGTTTCTAAAAATAATCAGTTGTGAACGTTTTGAGTACACAATTATAAGATAGGCTTTTGGGCGCAATGAGTCGATCTGTCAGCTCCCTATAGTAAATGAATTACATACACAAGAAAGTGAATTTAACGAAGGTCACAGTCTTAATTTAATCCCTACGTGCTATACGATCTTGACTCCCAGTTTAAGAAAGTTGCTAACCAAAATAACTGTATCCCTGGCAATGAATGCAAAGGCAACTCCGAATTATAATTTTGAATTAATCTTGAGGTGCTGACCTTTTTATCTCCGTCAAACCTCGTCCCAACCTCAATATTTAACAAATTCATCTTAATCCTCAGGATAATATTCCCCATACCCTACATATTAATTATAGTATGGTTCATTACTCTGCCACGCCTTGCAGACAAGAGCAGATACTTTGGTATAAAGATGTTTATACATTATGCAGTAGGTATTTGTCATTTATAAATCAAGTGTGTATATAGTCTGTTTTTCTTGCATACCAGACATTATTGTTTCAATTACGACTGTCATTTTTTTTGTTGTAAATTAGTTTACTTTACCAAGATGCACAGTCTATTTTTTTTACATAGTACTTTTTTAATTTTGACTAATGTAAAATGTGTCTCCGTGGTTATACAATGTACCCCGACCTAACTCCAGTGATGTAATCACCCGCCCGCCTCCCCGCTAGGAGACACGTACGCGCCCAAGTGATTTCTTGCCGACAGAACGCGAATAATCTAATCTTACCTCGGAATCTTACTTGTGTACATGCAACACGGCAATATTCCTACCCAACCTACGGAACAAATTCCATACGCTTACATAATGTATTTTAAATTGTTTTCACTCCACTATCGCATAATGAAAGAATTCTATTTTTATCTTTGAGCGTTAAATTGTATGGTGCTATTTCACGTAGTACGCTACGTTGTATCTGGGTAAAAACCTGCTAATATTTTTACAAGCCGTATCAGAGTAAAATGTTAGGAATACGAGTTCTTATGTACTTACGTGTTATAACGTATGATAAAGATTAAATTACTATAGTAGTAATAGGATAATCTCTTAAAAGAAGATAAAAAAATCTTTTTAATCATTCAACATCGTAACAGCTCTTCTATTATTCAAGTTGCATGGCAAATAAACGTAATATACGAGTTATATAGAAGTATATTTTTTCACGAATTAGATTGCTAAATAGTACAATTTAACAAAACAAAAAAAAACAACGTAAACTTATTGATTTTTGAAAATAAAGTATTTAAACGCCTGAGTCATATACATTATTGGTTAACATATTTGGATTAGAAACTTGCGGTTCTCGCACAGTTGGCTATCTGGCTCAATTATAAACCTCTTTTGACGCTTGCACGATATGATGGAGTGGCAATTCCAACTTGGTCATTAAACAGAGATACGTATAGAATATACTATCGTAAATTGTCTAAATTTACAGATGACTTTGTAGTTTAAGGGAACTAAACGGAGCTGAGTTTGAAACGTATTGTGTCACCGACACTAAGGTGGCTTGTTAGAGTTATAACAAAATGTGACCGCAGTGGGGGGCAACCTTTGTTCTGGATGTCGAACATCATGTTACACATTGTTACACTTTATAATAGCCATGCGTTATAAGTTTTAGCTTTGTATGACTAGGTACTGAAAGTCATAAAAATGTTGTACGAAAATTTAAATAATATTATTTTCGATAAAAGTTGGTTGGCTACAACATTCTATTTGTGGTCATTGATGAACCCACGATACGCCAGGATATAGTAACAATTAGGTTACAAGAACTTCACGGTTTTGCAAATTAAAATCTGGTTAAATCTACAATAGTTTATAAAACCATCTACAAAACACTGCCTGTTTGCCATATCTTCTTCAAATTATTTCCATTAAAACGCCATTCCTAAAAATCTGTGCTCGGAAAAATCGGAGTAGATACCTATTGTCTTTGTAAATCGGATTCTGGGCTACGGGACGATGGTTTACGGTATTGTCAATAGAAAACACACGACGGCAGAATAGGAGCAGATCCGTGATTGGATTTGAACAAGGCTTGTTGCTGCGCAGACCGCATTACACGCTCGCGGACCGATACACGAGTCTCGCTCTACTGTGTACATTCATTGAAAATTACACAAAGTTTTTGCCAATAAAACTGACACAAAAACCCAATAATTGCTGGGTCGCGATTAAAATTCCTACATGTCAACGTGCGACGAGTCAAATTACCTAATTAAAACGATGTCGCGTATCCCATTATAATTAAACGACCGCTTAAAATTGTTATTTGTGCGAGTTGTCGTTGTAGCGGCGTATATTTGTTGATTTAATTCGTAATTTGTCACTTCAGTGAATCGTAGAGTGTCGCCGGTCGCGTGACTCGCCGCGACAGTTGGAGGCATTCGGAGGCATCCAGGCCTTCCGTGGCATAAATTACTACAATTTATCCAGGTTAGGCTGAACTAACACCACTCGCGAACCCAAACTGTGTTGCGTTATACAATAAACGACGAATAACAATGATTTATTGACATCAGCTTTCAACTAAATGATTTTGGGTGGCACCACCGGTTTATTTGATGTCGATGTATAGCTAATGGACACGCTTTTTTTAGTTGCTATAAAATTAAAATGGAAAATAAAACGAAAGTTCGGTATTAAAAACTTTTCCATTTTACCTTTAATTACATTCGAGGTTAGATTAGATATTAGTTTGTGTGACATTAATGATGAGAATATTATTTACACGTCAGGCTTAATATAAAAGTTGATATGAAAGGAGACATGAAAAAGCTTTTTAAAACAAATTGACTGACATAATGTTTTTACGTTGAACAGTTGACCGTTTGACCTTTTTTCTATGTTTTGTTATTACTATGAGCATATTTATGCTTATATTTATAATTAGAAAAATGATATTGTGTACTGATTCAATATCAAGTTAAAAAAACTACCTTCATCAAGTCAAATCAGTAAATCAAATCACCTCTTTCAATATTGTTTGAATAAATTAACAAAGTTACTAATTAAGAACACAATATCTGCTTCAAAGTAAAAACAAATTTAATACAGCATAATTCTATTACTTAGGCCTTATTATTCGTCCATTTATATACTGAGAGAAAAAAAACGACTCGCACCAAATTGGAACTTCTCGCTCCGCCATTTAACAATAATTAGGAATTAGTCGCAAATTATTGCCGGGGCCGCACTCGGGACATACTCGTAATAGCGAGCCTCCTCCGCACCACCTCATTAGTGTACACCGAGCCACCTAGATCCCCGATGCGACCCTGCATTATTCATGCGGCGATATTGCGCCACCGGCCGTGTATACATCACGGCTTTTGCTACACAGTTGTAGTATTGCGCTCTTGCTAACTCCGAGATGGAAAGCAAAGTTATTTAATTAGGAGCAACGCTAGCTTTTGTTACGATTTGCAAATAAAATATAGTTGATATTAGGTCTCTTAGAGTGCCTTAAAAGGTTTTTCTACAATTTCACTGCTGAAAAAATAAATAGTTATTATAAAAAATAACTCCTTAAACTCACCTAATTTTACACATTCAGTTCTAGTAAATCTTTTAAAGCAAATTTTCAAATGCCTTCTTATCTTTTGTGTCTCTTCATAATATAAATAGATTGCTGTTGCTTGTTCCTATGTTTAAACATCCATTAGGTACTCATATTTGACATAGACAAGTTTAATTAGTTTGAATTTTAAACAGATATATGTAATCTCAACTTGCAAATAACGTTGAATAAATGATTGCACCGCGTAGTATGTGACACAGTGATGTCGGCCCGTCATAATTAGACAAGCGAATACCGGCAAAGTTTGATTAGAGCAGCATTCGTAATGAACTTGTCTCAGTTTTAGAGCATGTTACATTGTTTGCTCGTAGGATCATACATTAATATAAACGAATACTAAATTTAAACCGCTTTTGTCAGGAACCACTAAGGTACGACAAAATTTTACAGACGGGATTTTCTTAGCGGGTTTGGATACAGACTTCTTTTTTACCAGTAGTTTTAATACAACACAGATTAAAAATAGTTCTAGAACATCCAAACGACAGCCAAGAATGTTTCTTTCTTTTGTTTCAGAGGAATTTTATTGCAAAATCAAAAACGTTACGGCGAGGCAATCAAGAGTTTCGAGAAAGCTATATTTTTCCGACCTACCATGGCCTGTAAGTAACAAGTACACAAGACATTATAATGTGAAACATTTTACTCGAAATGAAGCTATATAATAATTCTGTTTGATATGATTGGTACAGAAATAGATTATTGTGCAAATGTTTTATTTTTGATGTTTGTTTAATCAAATTTTTTATTTATTTTGTCAGTGGCGTATGTAAATCTGGGATCGTCGCTGATGGCGGATGGTCGTCTCTCGGAGGCAGCTAGTGCGCTGCGAGCCGGCGCGCGCGCCGATGGGACCCGTGTGCGTGATCGAAGGGAGCACGAATCAGCCAAAGTGTCAGCACTAGTACAACTCGCAACACTCCATTCACAGCGAGGGTTCTATCACAAAGCCTTAAATACATATAGAGAAGCACTACAAATACTGCCAGAATCTAACACACCCGTTATTGGATGGACGCGACAGGTTAGTCATATTATATTACCGTGATTTTAAGTTAAACCTTTTTTTACCTGAACAAACAGGGTAGGGTAACGTTCGGGCAAACATTTAGAGAATGTGCTCAGAACATGATTCCAGTTAATTCTGGAAATTTGACGGGCTTTAAAACAAAGGTGGGCTAAATATGTTAAGTACTGTATCTACGGTGTTTATTTATTTCAGAGCGTGATGTCCATGATCGGCGAGGTATATGTGCAGCTGCAGCAATGGCCGCAAGCTGAGCAAAGCTTGGTATCTGCGCTTACACTGGCCCCAGACCACGTAGGCACTCATGTTAAAATGGCACAGCTACTTGCTAGGAATGTACGTGAAACTAATTTTACTTACTTACTTTTTTTCTGGAGTCCTAAATTAAAGGAAATAAAATTAAAAAAAAATGTAATTTTTAGGTAAGCAGAACTGATGAAGCGGAATCCTGGTTTAGGAAAGCTCTATCACTTGCCCCCAAAGATCCTTCGGTGCACGATTACTTTGGTAAATTACCTTTTCTCCCTTTCGTTTGACATTGACTGGTAATATTGTAATTATTATAATAAGACTGTATTAACAACTATTTTTTGTTGTGTCAGGTATATTTCTGCGACAACAGCGTCGCCTGCGCGAGGCGTCGGACCAGCACGTAATGGCGGCGCAGCTGGATCCACAAGATGGCGCCCGCGCGGCCAACGCGGCGCGCGCTCTGCGGGACGCGCGGCGCTGCGACTCCGCGGAGAAATGGTACGCACGGGCGGTGCAACTTAGTCCGGAGGTAATCGCGTTTTATATCTGGTAGACTATCTTAATTTATTATATGTATATTTTTAACGAACGTATTCACGATTTTTAAATTAGCTATATTATTGGTGTTGCATAAAAAAATGACTAAACTTTGCGCGGCTCCATTTGTATGTTGCTAGTAAATTACTAACTTAGCAGCTAAACTTAGTTTTAAATTTATTTTTAAAGAATTCATAGAGATAGTTTTTTGCTGTTTGGTTGGATTTGATAAATTATGTTTTCTAGGACCCGGAGTACCATTCAAACTTGGGAGCAATCCTTCATCTAAACGGCAAGTACAGCTCGGCCGCCAGCTCGTACCGGAGAGCCCTGCGCCTCCAACCCAACGATGAAATCACAATCATCAACCTAAAACGATTACGAAACCTAATAAATAAACAACGGGACACGTAGATTTTATAAAATACATACAATATCTATGTAACTCAAATTGTGGATCAGTTAAAACCTCAAATAAATAAAAACCGACCTGTACCTACAAAAATATAACGTCAATTGCCAAAATCAAAATTAATTGATACGGAGTAAGAAGTTGTTTTGTAAATAATTATCTACTTAGTTTATTTACAACGAATAAAAAATGGGAATTGACAAAATCTATGCATACTTTATAAAAAGGTAACTTTTATCAAATGGTTAATTTTATTTTATACCTACTTAATATAAAAAAGGATGAAATAATATTTATATTTTTTCTATACTTTCATGTAATAGTTAGCTTATGTAATATGCTATAATACAAAATCATATATAATGAAACCAAACGAGAATGATAAGGTAGTAATATACTTCGGTAACTTTTTTTTACGATTTATGTTGGTCTTCCCACTTAGTACCTTTTTTGTATATACATAAAAATTTATAAGTACCTACAAATTCTTGTAGAGATGTTCGTTTGAAAAATAGTTAGTTCGTTAAAAAATCAATTAAATATATAGTTGAACATGTTATCGAAACTTCGTCTTCCTTGACTTTTGTTTTTTGATAACGTTGTTTGTCTTAATAAAGTTTTATTTATTTTAGCACGTTTTCGATCGAATATGCGGCCTAACGCATCAATTATATCTATAAAATAATATATATTTCTCGTTTATTATTTGTATAAAATTTGAAAAGTAAAACATATCTATATATAAATGTTATGTAAATATACGGACACATTGTTACTAGTTTTAAGAATTGAAATTTAGTTTAAGTCAAATATATATAACCTGATAATACGACATTATTACGGTAATACTGTATAATATTTTAATTTTATTAACTTCTTTCACACCTGTGACAATAATTGTAAATTACGCTTTGTACTATACTAGCTATTAATGCCAAATGCTGTTGGATAATAGAGATGTGTTGTTCGGTAATTTGAAACTTTTGTTTGAAACTATCACGGCCGCTATGGCATGTGAAGTAAATGAATCGAATACGAGTGATTGGATTATAAGTATATAAAAATTGGGTACCTACTCAAACCGAAATTCATGGCATGAGTTATAGTACTACATTTATATTTCTGTACTTTCTGTGCTGTGGTACATGTCTGTTTTGTTGTGACGGTTAAAGGATTAGGCAATGTTATAACGATATATATGATAGACCAAATATTAACTGCTAAATAAAACTCAATGGAATTAAATAGGTATTGATGATAAAGCAAGTACACTCTGTTCCTAGTGATTAATAATTCACTTTTTGATCTCATTCCATTATTTATTACTTACGTACTAAGTTTGATGAAAATATATATTATAACCCATTCCAGTAGTTTTTTAAGTTGTTTTGTATATTAAAAATGTTATTAAATGCTATTATTTACTAACATTTATATAAAGTTAAGTGAATCAAATGCAAGTTAAACTGCGAATTCCCAAAGTGATATTATATGTTGATAATTTTGTAAATAAAGCTTCGATATTAAACATTGTTTTATTTTTATTGATTACAATTTTTAAAAATGATTGGGCTTGTTAAATTAGTAACATATCATGAACATGAAATTTACTATTCATAAATTATTGATTACCTATTTAGGTGCGCTTGTCAAATTATTTATTTATAATACACATGGACTAAGCTATTCCACAAAACCATTTTATTAATCAACTAATCCGCATGACAAATGATGTTTGCGTTGTAACTTGTTTTAATTAAACTCAATAGTGCCTAGCAACAAATTTGAATTTGACGAGTTTATGTAGCGATGTTTTTCAATGCCCATTAATAAATAAGTGTTGGCATTTTCTTTCCAAACTTGCTCAAGTTGTACTGTAATTTAACCATCATAAGGTTAACTTATAAAATACTTCCTTTTTTCCTCTTTTTTCGTCCTTCTTTAGAAAGAAGCCCATGTTCAGAAGTGATCGAAATATTTCAGAAAAGACGATTTTTAGCTATGCAAAGTAATTTGGCGAAGCATCCACTAATCATTATTACCATCCTTTTGTATATGTATATTTAATTACGGAACTAAGTATAAGAAACGCTCTTACACAAATGTTACACTCAACTCTAAAATATAGACACATGTTGTCAATATATAAAACTCAACATACGACACTGCTCTGTTTGATCAGGTGATCAATCAATTAATCCATATAATTTTCACTTTAAATTATTTATTTATAATACTGTTTACGTGAACAAAATATGATCGTAAATCGCGTATTCTTGGAATAATAATTATCTTAAAGGGATTAATTATAATAACTATCAATCTGATGTCGTTAGCATGTAGTATGTTCAATACTTTAATAGCAAATTTATTTTATTTAGTACCGAATTTAAGTATTAATAATGAACTGGCCATTGGTTCACATAACATGCCTAGATGATAATTAAAAACAAATTATAGTAAAATTACAAGTTTGCGTTGGATATGTAGGTAAACGCTTATGTATAGACCCGCTATTTATTAACTCTTTCTTAACATATTTTCATCAAAATGATGTTGATGACCAAATCAAAGCATATTTTCATGCGTAGGCTTAAGGGAAATAAAAGTGTGCACACGGTTCAAACAAGTTTAGACTAGTCCTCAGTGCATTCCGCCTAAAATTAATATATTTCCAAAGACTTTCCAACCCTCCGTAACCCTCCGAATGTTTCTGCCCAAATAAAAAGTTTCAAATTGTATTCATGGCTATGAAAGTTTAATATTTTATCAAAAAGGGATAAACGTTTCTTAAGTTATCGACGAACAACCTTACATACAAACAAAGGTTTTGGTCTCGACCCTACTTCAACATTTTTTACAATAACCTATATAGGTAGGCACATACATATAAACTTAACTCCATATTTATGAAAGCATTTATGTCAGTCTAGTAGTCAGTCAATGTTATGTGACAGCTTTTTAAAACGTCAGAGCGAAAATACATTTTATTAATTTAGGTCTAAAGTGCGATTATCATCCCCGTACATAATTTTACTTGGTGTAATCAATATAGTTCCAGCGTCATCCGCTTAAAACAACTATCCTATACCAAGGCATAAAAATAAACACGTAGGTAACACATTTCCCATTAGCTCCCGCCGTAACGCCACGAACTATAAAGTAACTCTTTGTCACTTTGCCTCGGGAACAGATGAAGTAGATAACTTCGTTAGCATACAACACGGGGATAAAGAACCGCTTCCACTCCGCCGCGCAGATTGTAAACAACATTTGCATGGAAATTAAAACAACTGCGGATCGGTTCAAACGCAACAAGTACGCGACTACCACAAAATTGCAAAACGAAAAAATCTTAGAAACCGGCGTCCGCTACAGCGTGTGTCAAGCTTCATTAATATTAAACGCAGTCCAACAGACCGCCGCGACTTCATGCATAATTTCAGTTGCAGTCCACTACAAATTTTAATTGCTCGACTTGTTTAACTTTACAACTCAGCACTGGAACACGGTGACAAACACCCTGTATAACAATAACAAAAAGTGTTTGCACAAACTTTTGTTCGGCGATGTTTGTTCAAATAATCGAGCCTTGTAATTCTGAAATACATTATACAGCGTGCTGCTTATTTACTTTAACTACACACGGTTTGATTGTTTAAGCTTTGCTAATTTTGATTTGGTTGGTATACCGTATTGTTAAGTACAATATTTATTGTGCTAAACTGTGCGTAATAACATTATACAAAGGTCAAAAGTTACGAACAACATTAACTTTATTTAAATAACTGTATAATAATAATAATAATAATTTATTTCGGAACTTATGTATGTCCATATTTGTTAGTAACAATTGTCTTATAAACTTAAAACCTATTGTTAGTAATTAGCTAATTATAAAAATACATTCAAACATTTAAAATTACCTATAATCCTATACTTGCGTATTTTTCCTCATTCATGAACTTCTCTATATTTTTTTTCTTTCAGTTACGAAAACTGTCACATTCGATTGACGGAGACTTTTTATTTTTACAAATAACCTTTATTTGAAAAACGTTTTTTAAAACACGTTAATTTATAAAACGACAAAAATTTTAGATTCGTGTTAGTTTTATTTTGATGCAAAAATTGTATTGTTTTCATGGTATTTTTTTTAATAGGCATGGTGTTACTCTTAGAGACACTTTTGTAGTTGTTTTAATTCGTACTTTTACAAAAATATAAGTTATGGTAAAAACGAATACAGTTTCATATTCCAGCACGCATATGGAGCATACTTGTACGTACATTGAAATATCCTTAATCTATCTTTAAGGGTTCTAATACTAAAATTATAGTTACTATAGAGAACCTAACACCGTGGAAAATTTAAAAACTTTTGCATACAAATATGGGAAATGACAATGTATTGTAATGTAATTAAAACTTACAAAAAAGACCAATTAAACGAAAGGATCACAACAATTTCGTACAATTTGTATTAAAATGTATCAAAATTATGCCGTAGGTTTTGGGGTTTAAACTAAATAAATTTACGCCTTTTTACATTTATCCGATAAGTTATACAATAATACCCAGGCACATAAAGTTTCAAATACAAAGTACCAAAATACTACTTATCAACCAAATGAAATGTATCTAACAGATAACAACGCACAATGCTACGCAAAAAGCGTGCTACGGTCTACGAAGAACACAAATTTCGTAGCATCGTAGCTTACAATACCGTTACGCACAGAATTTGTTAAATGTACATTTTTATTAACACAAAATTAATTTGAGAACTTTACCTATAAATTACGTTAGATTCCTTTTACTTCGAAAAGCCAATTAAACGCATCTGTTCTTCACTGTTCCCTTAGTACGTCGTTTTATTTTGCAATTTTAACGAGTATCGCATACAAGTTAATTTGGTAGGGTATCTGAAAAGCCAAAAGATAACAGCATTAATATTATTTATTTTTCCCTTGTGACTGTCATGGGCTGGATATTCCCATATAGGCTTTTCATTCTTATCTGGAGCGGCCATAAATTTCATGATACACCTTGTTAGGTAAATTGTAAGAGTCTAAGCCCGTAATGTTTTGAAAATGGTTTATGTAGTATTCCATAGTTTGACCAGCATTTACATATGATCCATTAAAATATCCTTAGACAAAAAGGATCCATCTACTTAATTTAATATCTATTTGATGACGGTTATAACCTTTCACAATTCATGAATAGAATGATAACAAATCTGAAATGAATAAGTTTTAATGTCGAGTATCTAATTATTGCATGACATAACATCCAATAATTAAATAAACGATGTTCGTTAAGTTAAAAATTGCTAAAATAGCCTTATTCCGTAAACGTAAATGTTTGTGATACTCTCGAAGATTGCAGTCTGGGAGTCACCCGAGGCACTGAAGCCCAAAGCTTATTAAAAATCTGACGCAAAAAGTTGCCAAGATAACGTATACCCCTGAGTTTACCCGCTACAAGCAATCTGCCATCCGGAGTTAAATTACTTTTAATAGGAACGTCTCCAAACGTAAATACATACGTGGAAAACAAGATGAATCGGGGAATTATTTATCCCATTATTTTTATGGAATTTATTGTTTATTAAAATACTTCTTTTTTTCAGGTTTAATGTTATTCAAGGAAGAAAAGATAATACGTAATCAAAGTATAAATAGAAATTTGTGTTTTGATGTAACTATGATAAACCTTGTTGAATAAGATTAATGAGATCTATTAAGAAACATGGTTTTATAACTCAAGTATATCATAAATACGAAAAGTTAAAGTTAAAATAAAAATTATACGGTTTTTTTGAGCAAATAAAATAAACTAAACAAGTTATAATGAACCTTAAGTTTCAACGCAAACTTTTAAAGTACGAATCACAATATTTCTTACAAAACTTTCATTTCACAACTTTCAGTAGTTTTCTAGTTGAAACAAAAAAGTGATTGGATATTTATAACAGTAGGCAAACTTTTATTTACATTCGGGGGCCAAGTTTACGGTGAGTGTTTTTCTAAGTTTAATGCGGAATAATAATTATATGTAATCATTTTTTTATTTCTCAGTGCTGCTAAATAGTGAAAATGCGTAAATGCAAACTGAAATAAAGCAAGATCATGGCTTTTTAAACAATTTTGAATTCATTGTAAAATAACTAAATATCTACAAAAAAAAACATCAGTAATTACAGAAGGTTTAAAGTCTTATCTAATGAAGCTTAATAAAATGTTTTTTACAATCCCAAAAACCCATTTAAACCTTTTTCCGACCACATAAAAGTAATTCGTTTCAATTCAAATTAATTCCTACAATTTAAATTGAAGTACAAGCAGACCTTTACTCTCATCGTTTTATAGATAATTTATATAAATGATTCGTGCCTGCATCCGATTTAGGGAAAGGGTCTTTATTTATTTGAATACTTCAAGTTCCAGTTTATTTAATATAAATAGATTTAGTTAATTAGATGCGGCGTTGAAGATAGCTAGATTTTTTGTGAGTTCGCGTGACCAGGATAGGATTTATGGCTTAATAGTAAGGTGGCTACGTTAAGTAGGACTTAGATAAGGTGTTTCTAAGTGATTGTCGGCCCTCAGAACAATCGTAATTAGTCTAAACTGCTATCTTCGTTTCGGCACGCGATCTGTTTCATCGTCTAAGTTGAATTGTGTTAATTGCTTTGAAGCCGTACTCCGAATTGTTATTATTGCCTTAACGCTATCATATCACGTAAGGTTCGCCGTGATGAATTGAAACGATCGACGGATCTGATATCATCTGGAAGTAATTGAACAGTTGTAAGTTTACAATGAATTTTATACAGGCAGTTACCATAACATTAATTAATGTTTGTCACACTGATAAATAGAAAAAAATACAGTTCATGGAAAACTACATAAATCGGTAATAAAACTGTAAGTAATAATACTAATACAAACCTATTAATGTTATATTTTTAAACGTCAACATAGATTTGAAGGTACTCAGTTTTGATCTTATATTTTATCTTTACCTAATAATTAAGGTTTATTTTAGATAACTTAGATAAAGTTATCTCTAGATGTTCTAAAGAATATTTGTAATGATCCACGACAACCTTTCTGTTTAATCTACTGAAGCAATATTTAGCTTAAATTTAGTAATACGCTTAACATATTAATAGAGTTAACGATAAAGTTTTGTTATTTAAAGACGTAAAGGGGATTGATAGTTGAATAAAACAACGTTAAACTATTTGTATTCAACATATACCTGGAATCATGAATTTCGCAACTAAAACTTGTTTAACATAAATATCTTTTGTCATCATTTAACTTTTCATGTAAACATTACAATGCTACCAATTCCAAAAGAAGAACATAGAAATTTTATATCTGTTACCTACTATGTACTCTTATTTGATACTTTGCTTAAAAACTTGTCTGCTAAGGAGTGAAAGCATCTCCCGAAGCATCGTAAGCAGCTTTCGTTTGAATTACGTCAAAGTTGTGCAAACTCCAGTGTGTCCCATCGGGCCTGTCTTGTCACTTCACTACTATCCATTTAACAGAGTGACAGTTCCTGATCAGTGTGACGTTTGACAGCGAGCGCTTTGCGACTGTCAGTTCGGTCGTTATGATACGAAAATAGGAAAATGGGTTTTTAATTTTTACGGCTATTTTATAAGCGCTTTAATGGTGACTGGAATATACTTAATTGTTGATTTTTTGGTAATTATGTACCTGAAATCAGAAAGGAACAGTTTCAAGAAATAGTATGATTATTAAAATAAAGAAGAAAGAAATGACAACATTTTATATTGTTAATTTTATAGGAGTAAATATAAAACAGGAGGTTTCCAATTTCTATCCACCTTTTTTACTAAAATAGTAACAAATAGCATACAATATAATGCAGCTGAAGTATTCGTGTTAATATAATAAATGTTTCTAAAATAGCTACGGAATAGACATCAAATTCTACCAGCTATAACTATACTATTCAACCCCAAAATGATAAAACCGTATACCGAATTTAGATTTTCAATCTTGTTCTGAACTAACTCAAGTTATTCTCAAGCGAACGTCCACAGTTACGCCGTTTATTTTCCCACGTAATGTGCCTGTTTTGAAATTTATGTTATTTGCTAATCTTTGAAATCATACTGTGTATTTCTACATAATGTATTTATTTGCGCCTGCTTTGCATTACGGTGCGATTGTTTCTGTCTTATAATAGCACTTACATGCTTTCCTAGTGGTATCAAGTGGAATCGCGTGCTTGATTTAGGCGTGGCTTTTGACCAGAACCCTTGTTCAACGCTATAATCGGAAGAATGATAACACGCTGTATATCAGAAACAAATAGCTACCACACTCAAACAAAGCAATTTGGTTGGTTTATATCTCTACAGTGATAACAACGTTTAACTTAACAAGCTTGTAGACGTTTCGGAATGAAGTTTCTTTTGTTGAACTAACTGTTTCTCTTTACGAAAGTTTGTATTCAAGGAAAATTATTTTTAAGAAATTACGGTAATTCAAGTTACTGTTTATAAATTTAACATGCTTTTATAGATTCTTAATGGAATCTTCGACACGGGCGTGTTTGTATGCGTCAGTTCAACCGCCAATCAAAACCATACGGGTCTTTGATGATGGTAGCAAATCTGCATATTTACAAGCAAACTTGCACATGCACATACTAGTTCAAGTATAAGAAATTTAATCGTTTTATTTTGCTGGTGTCGTTTCTAACACGATGCAAGTAACAGCTAGGCACTTACTACTAGCGTGGGCTGAATGGGCGCTCGAATTACTTACCTGTGTGGTTGATATATGATGTGCATGACGTATGTATCGGTAACTTGTATACATAACATATGTTTCAGGTGTTCGTTTTCACGCAGAATTAATACCGAGCATGGACATATACTTAATTTGCTGAATTCGAGTACTTTATTACATATATGTGTGTTTCTAGTGCAAGTGCTCGCTCTAACGTGTGTAGGTTTGGCCCTTGCATCGCCTAGAAGCTGACTATGATTCTTACATGAACTATAAGGTAGCTTGATAATACTTCAGTGTTATAAAATCTCTAGTAAATTTCTTACACTAAAATCATTGTGTATTTGTCGCCCGCGCCAAGGGTGCGAATCGATTTGACTTAGCAGGACCATGACTATAATCTATCACATTTGTACACTCTACCAATATTAAAAGCAAATTTTAGTTAGTTAGGTTACTTTTTTGATACCACCCAGAAAAAGTCGACACATGATTGAAGCCAGTTTTTATATACATAGGTATATTTTTTTTTACAGTTTTCCATATTAATAACACTTCTACACGGCTAAAACTAGGTGTAGCCGCACTTCGGGTATTAGCCGTAACATATATACCTAATTCACTTTATCTTTTACAAGAAGCGGTGGCACAGAGTTTTTAAATACCTACTAAAATAGTGATTGTATAGTTATTATTGAATTTTCGTACTGCGCTAATAATGTCGATGATGTTTATTTAAATCACGTCGCTATAGATGAGGCAGGAGGGATTGCGTTTAAGTATCGATCAAGGCCTCCGTCCTGTCGTCTTCTATGATGGATTAGCTACTAACATCATACTGATGATAGTTTTTTACATACATATACATTTTTTGGGGGGCAAAAAAATGATAATACAAAAAAAATAATGAAAGATTTTTTTTTTACTACAATATCAACAAACTTCATGAAATTCTAAAAAAACTTGTTTACACACCGTAAATTATTACCAAATAGAAGGCACCTCTACCTCGTTAACATAAGTTAACTTGAACAAGATTATGAAACAAACCATTTCTAAAGCAAACATCATAAATCATATTATTATGTAACTTAGGGTTGAAAGGCCCTTGTGGGCAAACAAACTTTGTGCTTATAATTTTATTTGAAACTGCCTTAAATATGTGAGTAGGAACAACTAGCAAGACAATTAAATATCTAGCTATAACATTGAACTAGGATTTGACAGAAACAAACTACGAGTATCTGACTCTCTGTACCTTTAGATCCATATTAAAATAATGTTAGCAAAAACATTAACAATATTTACAAGGTAAATGTCAATATGTATTCAACAAACACCGGCTAAATATAACATTGTCATATTATGGAAAACTACTCTCAAAATTATATATCATGTTGATGTGACACAACTACATGAAGAAATGTGTACTTATGTGATAAATGTTGGTTTGATTTGATGTAGTCGTTTACAAAAAAAAAATCAATTTTGGCCTCTATTGCTGGTGCAATAATTAAAAAAAAAAAATTATAAAAGACCAATAGCCAAAGGCTTAAAACAGCGGCATTGAAAATATTCCACTCAGAGACCTAAAAGGGTAACTAATATAAAAGAAAGTAATGACCGTTAGTTTAGCCCAGCAACCACTGCTTATCTGTAGGGATCACACACCGGGTCAAATGTGAGACGTCTTTCCCTATTTCTAGGAGTAAAGGTAAAGGCTTAGGTATTATTGTATTAAACTTGGTTTTCAGCTGATGTCGTAGAGAGTACTTGAACCGGTCCCACTGCTCTACAAATATTATAACTTAAGCAAACGAGAACGCTAACACAATTACACATGAGAAGTATACAAACATAACTCTAGCAGTTACATAAAGGTACAAGTTGTATAATTATAACTTGCGGAAGGTAAATCAACATTACATTTACCTACTCAAATTTCTGATTTCTGCTGAATAATTAAGGCACGAAGGCAAGGGGACCGACATGCTGATGGGAATTTTAAATTAATTTCAAACTGGCCTACGTTTGACTTGCGAATAGGAGAAACTTCATGGAGTGTAAGCAAGCCCGACCCGAAGGATAAAAGATAAATGTTTGTAAGGTAGTCCTAAACAAAACTGGAATACTTAATAATTCATGCGTAAAATCTTCATTTTAGCAACATTTGCGCGCTCCAAGTAATCCGTCTTGTTCATCTCAATGTAGTCACATTTATCTTTTGTGTTTCTTCGACTTTTTTATTGTTATTTTGAAAGCGAGTTCATAAGTATATAAATAGGATGGATCAACAACAGCTCAATTTCGGTATTGATATTTTCGATTTAATGTTATTATAACAGTATTTTTATCAAGTTAAGTAAATATAACCCTAGCAAAATCTTTATCGAGTTCTAATTTTGCCAACTTCTTCAGCCAATTATTGCCAAGCTAAACATACACACATATCTATACAGACATATCGAAAATATAAATAAGACTGTGGCGGCATAGATGACGCTTATCGTCGCCAACATTCTTTCCCGGCGGTACGCATACAAATGACAACTAAATACATGGGCGATCCTAGATCGCACTGTCAAAGTGTTAGCACGGTTAAGTGTACCTACATAGGTATAAACGACTTCGGAAATCTTCTCAGTGGCCCCGCTTGGCCTTTGACCTGTGTTCTGTCTAGCACTGGGAGGTCTCCCACCTCTTACCGCCAAAATACTATTTAATTCGGATATATTTTATTTTATATTTTGACATAATGTTAAAATATGTTTAAGATAAGTGCCAGAATTTGACAGGAGATGTCATTTGAACAAACGTGAAAGATCTCCAGAATATTCACAAAATATTATTTGATTTTTTTATTTATATGCGAGACAGAAGGGTAATGTTCCTACGTTGTATTGTAATGAGTAAAATGGGGTGACAAATAAGACAATCTATAAATACGACAGTAATTATTATAATTAGTTATTCTAGCACAATTAAGTTAGTTTTTGATGCCACATAAATAGATGCTCAACTCTAAAAATAGCAGCTTTTAATTAACAAGGAAACCCTTTTTAGACAAACAAGATGAAATATGTGGTATATTAAACAACAGCTCATACACCGTAGTATGTAGGTACATACACATCTGCAGTTTACTTTTAAAAGGCTCATTACATGACATGGTTTTACACTTTAGGTATATTAAGAGTGTTAACAAAGTTAATCGCATAAAAGGGTAGTATTGAGATAAATTAAGGACTTCTTTTAGTTAACCAAGACACACGCTTTTAAATAATTTCTTAACATTTACTTTCATTATTTTCGTAATAAATATGTTTCAGGAAAAGAAATAGGTACTAAGTTACAATCTTCTTTAAGTAACTGCAGTTTTAATAATAAAGGTAAAAAGGAGAATAAAATACAAATATAAACAATAACTAATATGATATGCATGTAATTAAGATGTAACTCAGTCTAGTTGTATAGGAATGTAGTAATATTGTGAAGCATCTATACCTAATATCTAGTTTACTGAGCTAGGTTTATTGTAAGCGAGCACAATGGCCTAGCCCTTTACAGCGCTATCTTCAAGTTGCAGGTCGTTTCGATGCTGCATTCAGCTCGTACGCTCACAGACTACTATACTCATACAGATTAAAGTATGACGTTCGTGCAAGCGAATAATAGTCATTCTTCTTTCCTTATACGTACTTTCTTGGAACGTTTAAGTAAAAAAGAAGTATTAAAGACATGAAATATTTTATTCAAACAAACTAAATTTAAATAGATAATTAAAATATACCAAATATTTTAAAAATATGTTTTATTACTATTGTCAAGATCTCAACTAAGCTTAAAAGCTATTATAGGTCCGTTTAAATCTACATGTACAGCTTCAATTTATAACATTATTGGTAATCCGTGATTAATTATACAAGCTGCAATAACCATTAGTACGCATGCAAATAGTCGTGTCGAGATCAAAGTCGGAGTGAGTTAATTTGCCCAAGTGGACAGCTTCAGATGACCAAGCTGGGAAATACTGCCAGCTGCTGTATACACTAACTCAGTTAGGCATAAACAAAACTTTGCTAGTTAAAGTGGATAGCCCAACATTAAATTAGTTGAAGCAACTTGGTGTTGTTTTGATTAGCCTTCTACGAAAAGTGCTTGGGGATTATAGGATGAACTAGTTTAGCAATTACTTACTTGGCTGCCTAATTTATTAGTTATGCGGTTTATAATGCGATTACAAATTAGTTTAATTTAAGTTAAGCTTAACATATTTTCAAACAGAAATCACCATTTAAATATGTTGCGCGTTTAGATTATCGAAGAATGTTACTTACTTCGTCTGTATGAGCATAACAAGTTATCTAGCGTACAATTCAGTTTAATATATCTAGCTGATGCACCTCAGATGGTATTAGGTAAACTTAAATAGCCTGATGCTACACTAAGATAAATTAAAACTAAACACAAACACACGAGTTCACTCGCATTAATTACTCGTTAGTTGTATACTATGCAACGTTTATCTCAGTGAGCAAGCTGAGCACATTATAATACGGTCAAGAGGACATAACACTGGGTAGGTGAATAGAGTTTTCGGATCAGACACAGTAGGGTAAGTCCATTAGTGTGATTACGGTTAAAATGTTTCACTCCGGGAGATTGCGGGCAGCGGGTGTCCGGGAGCGTGTGGATCGATGACCATCTCTGTTCCAACTGATTTAACTACCAGATTTGTAAAGTAAAGATACATAGGTATGTTTTTGTAGTTGCAACTCTGAAATAGCACACATCATCGTTACTTAGAGTTGTCAGTCCGGGCGTTTGGTATGATTTAAAGTGCAGTTGCAGGGTTGACCATCCGGTTTTAAATAGTGTTTGTTCCTGTTTAGCATATAAACATTTTAAGACTGATATAGACTCTAGGGAACAATGTTCAAATTAATACAGAGGACAGTAAAAAGCCTATGTGTAAATAGTTTCATGATGATAAGTTATTTTAAATTATAGAAATGGGTTGCCTAATTTTTTAAAGACTATTTAATGAAGAGTTAATGTAGTCATTTAGTAGGATGTGCAAATGTATTGCTAACTAGCTGGTCACCTGCAGCTTCGAAAATGTTAACTTTATGTCAATATTTTAACATTTCTCGTCATAACCTCTACCTTCTCCCCGTTCTGCCCTTAATAAGAATCAGTGAGAAGAAAGTCTTAACGTTATTATACTCACTCATAGGTTTCATGGGGTCCGTGGGTTAAGCCCCCGGTGTGTGACGCCCCCGTGGTGGAAGCACCCGATTTTCAATTAAACTATAACAGCCGATTTCATCGGAATAAAAATTATTTCTCCTAGGTACAGTCGACGAAATAAGTATTTCTTAACAAAATAATATTATGTAACCTCATGTTTATTATTATTTTGGGTTATAAATCTGATTACGTATTTATTTATTACCTAACATAATATAAAATATTGATAATAGGTTGTTGTTGCAGTTTATTTCCTTAAACAACATTACCTATGTTTTACTTTTTTCGCACGAGCCGTCCGACCAAACCAGTTTGAGACAAAAGCCAGCCATTTCACTTTCTGTCTTTGCTTTTTACCTAACTCTGTCACGCAAAGGATTGGAAACAATATAATTCAGGTAAACGGACATAATTAACAATAGTAAATATAGCGATAGATAGATATGTCTATCCCTTTGGCACAGATGTCAAGTTATTGTTGCAATAATATACTGATAAGAAAGCTTAGTCGGTCATGTTATCTCAAAATGGCAAGTCCAGGTCCTTCGCGGAGCTTAGCACAAAATAATTACCAAATAATTTCAAATAGAAAAGGTGGAAGAACGTTATTACATGTCGGCTTTTCTTATAATTTTCACAGAAAAAATAAAAAATCGAGTGTGTGGACATGCGTCAATAAAAGACATAAAAAGTGTAATGGTTCCGTGAAATTAAGTGAAGAAGGTGACAATGTTCAAATGCAAAGGTGTCATAACCCTGAGTGCCTACCTAACTTATTGAAAAACAAAGTTAGAGTTGTTATGGACGAATTAAAAGAGGACGTTAAAACGAATTTCAGCTCCATACAACGAAATTTTGAAGCAAAAATTGGTGAATTACAGAGTACAGGTACAGGGTTTGAAAAATATATTCCAAAATACAACAATGTCAAGCAACAATTATACAACAGCCGAAACAAAGCCTTGAATGTAGATAAAACACAGTTTCATAATCCAGCAGAAGTCATTATACCTAAGATTTTTCGAAAATATTTATTGATTGATCACTGCGAGAACGGCAATAGAATTATCGTATTTGCATCAGCAGAGGCGTTAAAAGGCATCAAAAATATATTACACTGCTTCGGGGATGGTACCTTTGATTGCTGCCCAGGGCCATTTTACCAAATATTCACTATCCATGGAGATGTAGGGAGTGATGCACAAGAAACCAATGTTGTGCCTATATTTTACGCGCTACTAGTTAACAAGGAAAAGAGCACGTATGAAATGATGTTAAAAAAAATTAAAGAAGCTGTGCCGGACTTCAATCCTCGTAAATTCACTGTGGATTTTGAATCAGCTACAATGCTGGCAATACAGGAGGTATTTCCGTCGGTTGAAATACATGGGTGTAATGTTCACTTCCAAAGAGCCCTCTACAGAAAAGCAAAGTCTTTGGGATTATTAGAACATGAGGAGACCACATTATATGTAAAAAGATGCGCGAGTCTAGCTTTTCTTCCTAAAGAAGACGTAGAAGATGGTTGGCTTTCCATTATGGAGGACAGGTAACTTGAATTTTCCGATTAAATATTTACGACTCATAAGAATATTCTCATACGTAAAACAAGTGGACGCTTAGGTATATATATCATTATTTTTATTTTCAGTATTCCCGATGAAAAAGTCAACAAATTCAACGACTATTTTGTCGAACAATGGCTGGAGCCTCCGGAGATAATCGCCAAATGGTGTTGTTTCAAACTACGACATCGAACCACAAATTTAGTGGAGGCCTGGAATCAACGTCTTCAGTGCTATCTGGGCCGAAAACCATCTTTGTTATCATTTTTAGAAATGATAACAACTGACATTTCTACATATAGTACAGCACAAGCGAGGTAAAATACTTATATTACTTTACGCGATACAAATTAATTTATCTAATGCTACTTTAAGCTTTTTTTATATAGGTAATTTTAAAATTAATATATACGTACTTTCAGGTTACGGCGAAATGACGGTGGTATTAGCAAAAGGAAAAAATCTTCTATAATAAACGACAATATGATTGCCAAGCTGACACACAAATATGAAATGAAACAAATTTCAATTTTGGAGTTTTTGGAACAAATCCGTCCGTTTGTGCAAATGAAACAAAAATGTAAATAAAAAATATTGAAAATAATTACTTGTATTATAAGAATGATTTTGAATATTAATTGTTACATACATATATAGTTACATAATTGTAAATGTTAAACTGATCGTTATTAATGTTAATTAAGTAGATACGTCCTTATTTAGTGATTTTAAGAAGGTGCGAAGTTCAAATCGTCCTAATATTCAACTGTGATTTTTCTTTATAATCTGTGATTTTGCATGCCAATATAGCTATATTTTAAAGTTTATTTTAAGTACTAAGTTCAAATCGTCCTAATATTCAACTGTGATTTTTCTTTATAATCTGTGATTTTGCATGTCAACGTAGCTGTTATATTTTAAAGTTTTTTTTTTGTTGATTTTTATTTTATGTTTTTATTAATAAATATTTATTTTAAATAACTGAAACTTTGAATCATTTCATGCGGGTACTTATAAACATTTTTATAATAGGTTACACTTTACTCTCTGACTGTACTTTGGATAAAAATATTAAACTAATACACTTTATCCCATAAAAAAGAAATCGGGTGCTTCCACCACGGGGGCGTCACACACCGGGGGCTTAACCCACGGACCCGTTTCATGGACCTTTATAAAAACAAAAGGCCAGCGTAGAATTTACGTTAAAATGAAAATAGTTACAGTGCACATGGGTAAAGCAGTGCATCAGCGCTTTACTCTGACTCACAGATCACCCTAATAGATTATGCATTATTCGCCACCATGCATATGAAATCATAGTGCAAGCCACGCCTACATTTTTTGATTTAGTCATGACCAACCGTCAGACACTTTCGTATCCGTGTCACTCCGTATTTGTGACAGCGAAAAATTGTTTTTGTGGAGTTCAACTTACG
Organism: Emmelina monodactyla; assembly: GCA_916618145.1. Lineage (NCBI taxonomy): Eukaryota > Metazoa > Arthropoda > Insecta > Lepidoptera > Pterophoridae > Emmelina > Emmelina monodactyla. The sequence goes on from OU745300.1 coordinate 6,200,659, forward strand.
TCGGTTTATTTATTGTAAACGAACAAATGATCTGATTCTGTCAGTACAAATATAAATACGGTTATCTATTTTTTGTAAAGAAACACGAGTTTACCCTAGTAATATTAGAGTTTGAAATCAACGATGTCGATGTAAAAGAGGTTGCTTAACCAAATTTTAAATTAGATTTTCACCCGCAGCTTCGCGTGCGTTGGTGATGTCGTGTGACAATATTTATAATAGTCCGAAATATTTTCTTTGTTGGTCGGCACTTTTCTTATTTGGGCTCAAAATGAATTATCCTACTAATATTATAAACGTGAAAGTTTGTGAGTACGGATGGATGTATGGATGTATGGATGTTTGTTACTTTTTCACGTAAAAACTACAGGACGGATTTAAATGAAACTTCACAGTAATATAGGTTCACAGATATATATACATCAGAATAACACATAGGGTACTTTTTACCGCGGGAAAACTTCTCATTTCCATGGGAAACCGACATCCACGCGAACGGAGTCGCGGGCGGCCTCTAGTTTATAATATAAAAACCGAAGGCCTATCAACAAGCTAAATTGGGTGTTTCGTCGTTTCGCCCCGGTCCTGAAAGCACCGCGGTGCGAAACGCACAACGACGCTTTTTGAATTGGCCGATTCGCCCCGCGGTGTCAATCGGTGAACAACTTTTTTCGACTTCGTCGTTTGACACCGCTATTTTATATGATTATGTACAGTTAAAGACAAAAGTGAATCATTTGTGTGAGTGGGAGGGAGGGCTAAGTCCATCTTGCTCACACCATATTTCTTATACAATAATATTATTGCAAGACTGTACCGAAAAGGGAGTTTCCGATGATATAAGTTTTCTTTAGTTTTTTCTATTTAGAGGCTTGATTCCGACTGAGACATCGGCGCTCTCTTCGGCCTGTTCATATTCTAAACCAAGCAATACCTTAAAGAGAGCACTGTTTTAGCGAATTATTTTGACTATAATTTTCACTATCCTAATCGTCGAAAATCGTATTTTTATCTATCTCTCAGCGCCACGAATCTTTGTTATTAAAATTTAAACATAATATGATAGATATTTATATAGTTGTTGAAATAAACTTAAATCTATACACTATATATGAACATTAATAACAATAAACTTAAATCTAAGCCTAAATATGGTCGTCGTGCACAGGGTGTCTTCCGTTAATTCGTTATATTTTGGTAAGTAAATACATTTGAAAGTGATATTTTTTGTTACAATATGCATTTTTAGAGTAGTACCTATACGTTATAACATTACAAAACGTGAATTATGAATATCACCATTAACCATTTGATAACTCCGAATACTTTGCGTCTCTATGTTTAATCAAAAATGTATTTATTACTTACACAATTTGTAACTACGACTAAATTGAGTTACATGTACGAATAATTAGAGAATATTTAAATAAACCCTACCTACCTATTTAATCTACAACTTACTTGTGTACTCAACTGTACAAAAATCAATAATATGATTTTTGGGGGTGGTGCCAACTGACGAAGTCGAAAAATGTTATTCCCGTTTGACACCGTTGTTATTATTAACTAGCACCGCGGGGCGAATCGGCCAATTCAAAAAGCGTCGTTGTGCGTTTCGCACCGTGGTGCTTTCAGGACCGGGGCGAAACGACGAAACACCCGCTAAATGTAAATCGGTCGATATTTTTACTAATCTATTAGGGGGTGATCTGTGCTCTGACTTGACATCTTTGTTTAGGCCTGAAATCATGAATTTCCAAATTTACAAATGTAATTTTACTTTTCGAGGACTATCTATCGTTTATTCGTTGTTAACAAACAAATCTTATCTCTTTAAAAAAATGTGTAGACATAACAGCAAATTTACATATACCGCAAAATTTACATTTAATTTCATGAAAAAAACTAAATAAATGGTAACATTGGAAACGTCTATATCTTTCACACAACCGTTTGCAAAAAATATTACCCAGTGATTTGTTACATTCTATTATTAAAAGGAAGAGAACAAGTGAAATTTGTTACCCATGGATAGAGTAGAGTTCATAAGGAACAAGCAAGAGAAATGGCCGTTATTATTCATAGGAAGGCTTTCGGCATATTCTTATTTTAGCTTCTTACATGAGCTTTGCTATCTGCCTTGCATTCGTAATTGGATTTTTGTACAAACAGCACTCGTTTTGTCAAGGGGATCTACGTTTTGTGAGTTATGATGTGGACACGGACCTAAAAAATAACTATGCCTCTCACATTTTTTATGAAACGTAGATATAAGTATATTTATAAGCATCGCATCTTGTTTTTAGTGTAATCTCTGAATAGTGTCGTTCAATGAACTGCTTAACCCGCTTTTCCTTACGAGGAAGTTAAGTTCACATAAACAAGCCACAAATAAAACTACAACCTACCTAATGAACCGTTTTGTTTACAGGAAAACCTTCGACTACCCGCAACCGCTCCTTGTTCTTAATGAGAAAAGAAAACTCAATTTTGTCGGCACACTTCGGCCACAATATGCTGTCATTGACCAATTTGGCACACTGTATGTAGTGGGTAGGTAACTCATTGGGGCCCACATGCAGCCGCGGGAGTGTTTCATATAATATTTCTCGACCGAATCACGGCTGAAGTAAGCGATACTGTTCTGGCGGCAACTCTATGAATAAAATTATCGTTTTGCAGAATTGATTCTGAAGCAGGATATTATATTGGCTGCTTATGAGATACCGGCTTTGAAAGAGCTCTTAATTTAACAGATGAATATTAATGACATTTAACGTATTTAAAGGTAAGGTAATTTGCGATATAATAATATCTATCTGAAGCGTTGCTATTTGAATTTGGAGAGTGGAACAATGAAATGGTGTTTATATTTAGGTAAACTTTAATAATCGTTTTAAAACGCGTATCATCACAAAGGTTATTTGTAACTGTATTTTATACATAAAATATGTATTATCACGAAAAATATTACCATTTTTTTATCTTTGCAAATATATATTCTTTAAAACTAAAAAGGCAATAGAGTTCTTTTTATTATCAAGAAACTTTCTTCTTTATGATCCTGTATGAAGAGGATCTTCATACGTGTATGTGTATGTGTATAAACCTGCAGCCAATGTAATAAACCAAGAACAAGTAGTAATAAAGAATATGAGTTTGTTCTGGAACGCAATATTCTACGAGATGACATCTTGCATGAAGGCACGTATGGGGCATTATAGTTAGTAATTTAAGCCAATAAACTCCGTGTTATAACGTTTAATATTGGATGTTAACAAGATATTATATTTTGTAAGTATAACTATTCTAAGTTTTTATATTCTTTGTAACTCAGTTATATAAAATGATAAATATCTCCAAAGAATGGCAAAGTAACTTGGAATTGATTATAACTTATACTTGATAACCGTAATCTGTCTGCCAAGTCAAGCAAACAAGGGGCAAAGCTTTCTATTCATCGAAACAACTCACTGACAGATTATCTAAATTCCAATGTACTTTAGCGAATATACCTACAATTTGATATTTGGGGAGCTAAATTAAACGCATATTCGGAAATTTTAACAATGGCAGTATCAGGGTTAGTCCTTGGAATTTAATTTTTGAAATGCAGACAATTTAATGTTATTTTCTTTTATGTTTTTGAAAATAAAATTATAGATAAAATAAATTATTGAAATATAAATCAAAAATTTCTCTCTCTCTCTATCGAACTAACTACTACTAGTACCAGCCTCAATGAAAAAAAATATAAAGTGCCGTTTTATAGTAATAATGGCAAGAATAACATTTCGAAATTAGGTCAATTCACACTCTGGCAAAACGTGGTGGATTATGGCTCAATCCCACTTGCTTCTCGAGGTTTGTGTTCAACTATATAATATACTAACCTTCTAATATACTGTCAATAACATAGACTTAAATACCTAAAATGAGAAGGCTTTGTTAGGAGAAAATACCTAATCAGGGGTATTAGCCCCATGTTCGCTACAGGCTACCTACGTGAATAAGTATCCGTAATAACTTTCATAACACTACATTTCCCCGAACACAATAGGCAGTTCGTTAATGTTTTTAGCCCGGTTTTAATCCTTATGTGCCAGCACGGGATAGTCTCCTGCCGGCAGTGAGTTGGCCATTTTGCACAGAACACATTACAAACAATACACCGCTTTTGTTCAAACACAAAGGACGTACTTGAATGTAAACCGGGTTTCTTATCACAAAACCCTTATTTGCGTCCAAAATCGCTGTTTTCAACACTGCTTTAGAGGCTACACGATGTTCTGACACGAAATTTGATGGCTAAAGTTTAAAATTAATTCAAATTATGAAAGGATTCCCCTTTGAATCACTGTTCTAACTTTAAAAGAACAGTTTCTTGGGAAGATTCTTCAATTAGAAGTTTCTTAGAAAGTACTTGTAATATTTTCTTTTATTTTAGATAAAAATATATTTTTATAGAAATAAAATGATTCAGCGTGTTTCAGTTGTATATTAAAAAAAGTCTATTACAAAAGAGAAGCAGTTTTGATGTAGACATTCTAACTCCAAGTATTTAAATTCGTTCTACTGAAATTCTCGGAATTGTAATCCACTAGCGCTATGCGTCATAACACATAGCGACAACTCGTGTTAAGCTCGGTATTTCCCTCCAAAGAAGCCTCTACAGGTTGTGTACAGGAACCTTAAACCCGAAGCTGACATACTTGAATGCCATTGTACAGTACCTGAAGTGACCATTTCAGTTAACGATTGAATTTTACGAATCGATGAGACGCTACTCTCTTGAGATGCGAGTCGGATGTTTCGACTTATTTGACACATTATCATAGACTCATTCTTTATTATTTTCAAAAACAAGGACCTTTATATTCTATAATCTGTCTTTATGCTAAATTTTGCTAAATTCAACCAGCCTTGAAACAAACATCCAAACATTGAAACATAGAAACTTAGTAGGATCTACTAGTACTTTTATAAACGTTGTCTAAATCTATGGAATTGACTTGAAAAGCACAAATAGTTTGTAACCTGTGTTAAAAACTATATTTTTGAAAAAGAAAACCCGAAAGTAGACGTCTGAAAACATTATGTAAAGAACAATATTTTTAGTAGATTATTTACTTTATTAATAGCAAACTTAGGCCCCATTTAGACGGCCTGCGCAGTTGTGTTCTTTCAAAACTAATGTAAACTCTATGAACTAAGTCATAATGTTCAATTCTTCGCAACGCCTCAACAACCGCGCGGCGACTGCGTGGTCGTATAAACACGCCCTTACTTTGCTATTTACCTACGTCAGATTTAGTTAAAATAGAAACATACAAAGTTATTCTTTCTTTAAACACACACTTTTATAAAAAAACTATTTGAAATAAAAATTGTGAACGGGGTATTTGAATCCTAAAAAAGGTTCAGTAGACAATAGGTAGACCCTAAATAAAAAAAATATCAAATTCTTCCCTTGTGCTCCAGTTGTATTATTTTTATTGTTGCTGACTTGAAAGGTTGAATTGGCGTGTATAAAGCTTTGTGACTAAATTGTTAAACGAAAAAAAAAGTCCAGATATTTCAATGATACGTTTCAAATCTATTGTCTTTGAAATATATTCCTTGTAGCTGTACAAAAGTATATTTGCAGTGCAGCTTGGTGGTTTTATAGTTGGGTTACATAAAGATATCCTATTTATTTAGAGGTATTTTTGGCTTTTGTTTAAACTGCCCTTAATGTTGTTTTAATTCTGGAGTTTTTTTTTGTATATTTATTTAACATCTTACTTAACAAGCTAACAATGCTCAGTTCATTTCGAGTATAAGTATAAAAAAATACAATTAAAAATGTGATGGTAAGTAGATAATGTTGGCCGAGATTTGAGCAAAGCTAACTGCGTTTGTCCCTACAACCAATCATTCTTGCTACCGCTTTTACTTGCACTGTGTTTCACGCATAAAGCGTTGGATACAAAAATTATCGGCAATAAGATCTATTACTTAAAGAAACTAGAGTCGACATGAGGGGTCAAGAAAATTATAGGAGTCAATCAAGTAAATATACCAGTTGTTTATTTGCATTAAACCATCAGCCTTTTGTTACTTTTAACTCTAATCGCAATGAAGACTGATTTCCAATAGATGCGCTATCAAACCAATACTCGTTTTCTAATTGCTCCAAGCAAAAATTGCTTTAAAGCCTTCCCTCTATCTATTTGATTGAAACAGATCGCGTGTCGGTGCAGGTTTATAACTCAATCTGGCAATCAGCGAACCGCTTAACTAGATGGTGGAAGGATCGTATAACACCGATAACAGAACTATGTTTTATACCAGGGTTTTAACTGTTACCACTGACATTACTTGCAATAAGCATAAAATGTAAAATAAAAGCTGTATGTTTCTTTAATAAATAAATAAATAAATACTAGTATATCAAAGTAACTACAGCGAGCAATTAAATTCAGTTTCGAAGTAATTTAATTGTGTTTTTAATAGTTGAAAAACTCACTGACAGCTGAACTAGCACTAATTTGGATCCTAGCATCTTCATATTTAAATTCTACACCAAAGCAGGATTCCAAAAATATTAAAAGCACAGATTTCCAAAAAGCGGTCATTTTACCAACATAATCCGAAAATTCACTCGGCAAGACGTCAAGAAACCAAAGTTGATCCTTAAAGGAAAAGTAAACGGTGGATAAGCCTAATTGACAAGAAATTAGCTCCAAGCGCCAGCCTCAAGTGTGTCAAACTGCGCCTCTGTTAGTCTATGTAGCGGTATGATTTAGATAAGTCGCTAGCTCACCAAGTTCTGGTATGTTTCTATTGTGTCCTTTTATAAAAACTTGTAAAAAATAGGAGAAGGTGCTGTTAAATGTTTATATTTTCAGTCACAAAGCTAGTAAGAGTGCGTGATAGGTATTATTACTTAGAGGTACAATGTTGCGGGTCCTGGGTAGCATTCCGTACTATTCCTTTGTTTTATTTATTAACATGTTTACCAGGCACGTATAGTAACAGAAAACATCATGAAGAAACCCGCATAGCTAGATGATCATACACCATGTAAATCAACTGACCTGCTTTGAGCGTTCTGGGTATTGGCATCCCTTTCTTTTTTAACTTGGTATTCAACCGGTTATTTTTACTAACATTTTAAGGACCGGCGATAAACTTAAAATATAATCCAAAAAGTTAGAGTCTGAAAAAATATTATAAAAACAAAAAAATTACCACGCTTCTAGATCAATGTGGAAGGTTCCAGAAGCCCCGACCAGTTTCTGCTCCAACTATTCCTCATACGGTGCATTACCCTCGTCCACAGCATTCGAGAGCTATTTGCTGCGGAGATCAGATTAATGTTGCCACTTTTCTACTTGTCGCAACCACGAAACTTCCGAACGGCCTTTTGATTCCATTGTTTGGGCCCCCGATCGTATTACGTATGAAGGCACTCTGAAAATGGACGCTATTAGGTTCTTATCTACTTATTCCGGCATACCTTTACATTTGAGTGGTCAAACTTTTCCGTTCGTGGCTTTTGACTGAATTTTGGGAACGAGAAAATCGTTTTATAACGTTAACTTCTTAATCAAGCCTTTTTCATTTGTTTATAAAATTTGTAACTACAATAATTGTTTTTTAAATAAAATTTCATGTTATGTAAAAAAGGAAAGTTAGAATTTTTTCAAGTAACTCTGAATAAATTATTGTAGTGTTTACAAATGTATATTTAAATAGCATGGTCACGGGCAGACAGTCGGAATGAAATATAAATTTATAAACGTATAATAAAATGTTATTCTGAGTTTAATTTGAAGTGAAATTTGCGTAAATGTTAGAACTTATGGTTTTATAATTATAATTTTAAATACTTATGGTTTTATGTCTCCTTTTTCTCGAATTAGAAGCAATTACATTTTTAACTTAATTAGAGCCATAGAAATAAGGCTTATAAGTTTACAGATAACGTGTAACGGGGCGACAATGTTACTTACCGAAAGCATATAAATTATTCAATACATCACTACAATAGTATAAAACAAAGTCGCTTTCTCTGTCCCTATGTCCCTATGCATACTTTAAGCTTTAAAACTGCGCTACGGATTTTGATGCGGTTTTTTTTAATAGAGTGATACAAGAGGAAGGTTTTATGTATGTTAAAATATATAGGGAAAGGGGTTTTATTCTGAATTTTTATGCGTGCAAAGCCGCGGACAAAAGCTATTAGCATTGTATATATTTACCTTTACATTGATAAACCTTGTCGAAAAAATATCATTAAATTTTAATTAAGTTTTGGCAGTTATCATATGATACCAACTATATGTTTTAATGCTAAGTGAAATAACTAAAATAATTTACAATAGGTACAACATTTTTGATAAATTGAACACTGGGTTCGATTTAAGTATTAAAAGCAAGTTATGCTCCGAATATGTTTGTAACGAAATGGAAACTGGAATAAATTTATTTTCGTCAATTAATACATTTATATGGATTTATTTAAGTCGTTAAAGGAAGTAATTGAATTTATTTTACTAGTATATTTAAAAAAAAATGAAGTCGTATAAAACCGATGCGATGGTGGATTGGATGGTTGGTTCCAACCTAGGTTGAGTTATAACTGGACTCAATGTCCTTCATTTCGTTAAAACCTCGGTAACTGGTAGTGTTTCTTTGAAAGCATCAACCTGTTACTATCATTTTAATATCAACAGCAACCTCTCATAGTTTATAGCGACGCAAAAACACAGTTGTCACTGCGGTCACAAATTTTACAAGACGCTATATTGATAGGTTTAATGAGATTGGCCGTTACATTTTCCATATTGTTATAACATTGAGCCAATTTGTTATTTTTAGAGCCACGCGCTTAACAGACCAGTATACATACCGCTGCCCAGTTTCCCAAACAAAATTTAATATCTAATTTACGTATTTTCAAATATGAGCGTGTAAAAAAAATATTCTCCCATAATTTGCACAAGCAACTAACGGTACATAATCGTATCTATTCGCAGTTCAATCCTCGTCTTGCTTAAAATTCATGCCAATATTTGCTTGCAAATAAATGTGTGTGTTTATGTTCCCGTTTCGCGTTGCTATTCAGGAGAAAGCAGGTATAACCGCTTTACCGGGCGGTCGTTTACACCTCAATGTAATATTTTCTCTGGAAGGAATTGCGCCCATTAGCTTGATACAATGTAGATCCCATCACTATTTTAACTAAGTAGGTATTCAAGAGTTTTTATTTCAATAATTGCATTTTTTTACGACGACAGACACAATAGTTTTGTATGGAAAAATGTTTGGTCACTTATAAATTGTAGATACCTACAATGCTGTAATTAAATTACAAGCAAGTTTCAAAAACAATTTACAGTAATTTACAGCCAATATAATGAATTGTCAGCAGACCTATCTAAGTTTTTCACATCATCAATTTATCTTTGTTTCGTAACATAGTTTACTAAAGCTGAGCGTACATTTACGAATATGTTAATCATATTTATTAAGTAAAGCTGGTACGGTCGGCGACACACCGCGAAGCCGGTAACGCGCGAACGGAAGAAGGAGTAACTGAAACGTATCTACTTTTAACACGACCCCACTTTTATTCCTCAATGGCGGCTGCCCCTTTTATTATTCGAAAGCTTAACTTCAGGTTTCAAAGAGCATTATGTTTCTAGGCTATCAGTTTTATAGCGAGCGGCAGTTATATTTTCAACAATCAAATCTATTAAGCTTTTTGTAGGTAACCTTTTACCGGTAAAATAGAAATCGCTATTTCTTTATTCACCCTTTTATAGGTTGAATTGTAAAACTGCTGAAACACGCGTTTAATTATTTTAAGTGTAGAGTTATTATGGCAAGCCATAGAAAAAGTGTGCGGCATACAAAGTTTCACCCTTCAAAACGAATATTAAAGTCATTTATATTCCCAATATAATGTAGGTTATTTTAACCTGTTCTTTTTTTGTTTATTCTACAGTAAGCTTTTTTAGAAAGTAATTCTGTTTGTCACCCAATCAAAATCAATCAAATAACAGCTAGAATGCCACAGTTCCAAAATCCACTTTAAACATTTTATAAAACATACTAGTAACTGTGTCAATAAACTTATTTATTTATGTTAACTGAATTTTACCAAGGATTTCTAAAGCCAGTACGCTACGCTTAAAGTTTCACAATCAAACTTTTATATTTTACGGTAGTTCTGTGAATATTCAGTTTCATTGAATAGAAGTACATTAAAGTAATGAACAGAAGCACACATAGGAGAGTAATAATTTTAAACGTTTGTGGTCGGGATAGTGCTCGCTACAAAACAAACTTGTAAAATGATGCAGATTTCCCTCGACTCCCACTATATTATTTCGAATTCGTATTGCGGCATAGATATAAACGGCTTTTATAACTGATATTTAAACCCACTTGCGAAGACGATACGGACGAAAACGATACCTACTTTTCACTTAACGCGTTCAATACCAAGTAAAAAATCAATGAAATGCGTTTGTAAGTGTTTTTCTTCTCATACCGAACTCCATTTTACAGCAACCCATATCGCGTAGCTCTGAACGCATTAGCCAATAAGCCAGGACTTTTTACTGTGACTTTTTGTGAGCATATACATCAGGGTTTTTACTCGTCCGTCACCCTTTTTAGGTCGCTGAGTAAAGCTGGGTTTTCATGGTGGTACCATGACTTGGGAAAAATTCTCTTGGCATACACGCGGCTCCTGTAAACTGATCGCTGATAAATTGACGCATTTCTTACGTGACCTACTTGGAACACATATTCATAGCAGACACCGCAAACTCTTATTGAACGAATGCGGATCTTTCATAAATATTTTAGTGTGTGCGTACTTAGTATTTTATTTGAAAATGCTGTGTGAGTAGTTCCAATTCTTTCCACGCTGCAGCGAAAAGCGACTGAGGGATACAAAATATATCAGTGTATTAGTGTAGTGTAAGGCAGCCACATTAAAAAAACTACACTAGGCGGTCAATGCAGGTATATGATAATACGTTGAAATTAAATACAGATTTTCTGGCTACAGAGGAAAGAAATACTTCTCAGAATAACTGTATATGTTTGTAGACTAAGTTTTTCTTTTATTTTTCATTTAACCTCAATCAATTATTTGTTATCATTAACTTTGCGTTTTATATAGTCTGAGCTGATGTATCGTTTTTATGCTAGAAGATACAATCATGCTTACAACGTGATATGGGAAACTCGGGTCAGTTATGGTTGATTTTTCCTTTATAAAAGACAGCTACATGTCTTACGATAGTAAGGGAGGCTTCTGCCTATTTTTAAAAATAAAACATCGTTAAGAAAAAAAAACGTATAAAAACAAACGAGTAAATGTAATGAAAATTGTATTAATATGTCAAAGCCAACGAGCCCGAAGGCTTAAAGCTGATTAAATTAGCGCATAATCTGTAAACGAAATCAGTGCCTGCTGAGTATCATCTTCCCTGAAGTTAACTTGCAATGAATATACAAACATTCCATCAACTTCTTGAAGATAACTCGTTAGCACTCGTCTGCTAATCAACGCAAAGAAACCGGCAGAAAGTTAAATTGCTCAGAGCTTGCATTCGCGAATATTCTCGTCGTTAAAATTTAACAACTCTCGCAATTTATTATAATGTTTTTTGTAAAGTGCAGTAAAGTTTAATTGGTTGATTAAGAAGTTATGACGTTTTTGTTATTTTATTTTTCAGTTGGTTTGCTTTACTTTCAAGGGTAATCTTTATAGTAGCTAAACTTATTTATACAAAAAACAGTTTTTTGACTGTCACAATATTCTTAAACGGGGATAAATAATATTAGAATATTATGGTACCTACCTAAAGAACCAAAAAACGCAATACCAATTCCACTAGGTACAAAACGTAAAAATTAATATTAGACATGAAGTCAATGTGACAGAATTGTCAACTGTTGGGTATTTTTTCCTAACTTAAACCCATATCAAGCTATGAAACAACCAACCGTCACTGTCAACTGACAACTGGATATTCGTTTTGGAGATGTTTATTTTTTTGTAAGCTAGGAGCCATTTACACTCGTAGCACAGTCGCATTTAATAAAGTATTTTTTTTGTTTAATTATAAAATATTTAAATATATTTTATCGATTATCGCGCATTTATTTTATTTTCTGATGTTTTTTTTAATATGATCGTGGTTATGGCGAAATTCAGATAAGAGTGTGTACAAATGAGTCCAATTTTAAGTAATTATCGAAAAAATATTGTTGTGTAATGTATATTATGCACGCGTGTGTTATATCTCGGCTTATAGCCCTTCAAACTATGTAAGTAATGAGGCTCGCTTTTTGAGCAAATGTGTTGAAAAACCTTATAATAATAACAAAAAAATATATACGAGTAATAATGAAAAAAATCCGGAAATCTATGAAAATGTTATGCTTTTCCTATAGCAAGATAACTAACAGCAGCATTGAGTTAAATAAGACTTGTAATTTGCTTAAATTGTAAGACTTTCACTCCTATTAATAGTGCGTATATGTTTATATTTCTATAGTAGCTTTTGACCCGAAGCGTGTGATGCTCTGTGCAATTGCCAGATCTGTACATTATAGTAAACAAAAAAATGTGATTATAAAATGTATCTTTATTTTACCTATTATGTGGTTTTGTAATAGCAATCACATTCTGGTGAACCTATGTACTTCATGTCGGACTCATACGTTATTCTTTAATTTAATTAATTATTAATTATTATTATTATTATTCTCTTTCAGGCCGAAAGTTTCTTCAGAATTGACGGTGTATAATGAAAAAATACGTGTAAACAGACACTACCCCAACATTTTAACTTTCATGTCCTAATTTTCTTTAAAGAAGACAAATTCCAATACTTAAAAATATATTTTCTTCCCGAGAAGTAACCGCAGAAAGACTCAAATTGTTGGCAGCTAGTAAATTGTAGCGATGCATGTGGTTGCAGCTGACGTGATCGGCATGCAGTCCATCGGCCACGAACTCGACAAATGACTGACAAATTGGCAGCACGGAGACGTGACGGTAGACATGATAAAAAACAACATCAACGACTAGCCAGCTAAGGGGTTAAATGTTGTTTAGGAAATAAAACTTTATTGAAGTCTATTTTATATTCAAGCTTAAACTTAGATGGGATCCTTTGCGACCACTGCGTCCAAAAATATTGTTTTATAAAAAAAATACCAAAGTTATCTACAAAAACACTTTACAAACAATAATGAAAAAAAAACTAAAAATAAAGATTGTCAAGCATATAACTGCACGTCTTATGAATTTATACAATTCCTCAAAGTAATGCATTAGTTTTAATATTCACTCAAATATAATGCACCCATTAGTTACGAGTACTTCCGTACTGAAATTACTAACAATCCAACTTGCAATTCCAAACCTCTCAGATCTCCAATTTGTGAATCGTTAACGTAAGATAAACTTCAAGTATAGCCTTCTTCATGGCTACTTGTGTAACTTGGATCTTAAACAGGAGGCTCATAGTTAGAGATAGAGTCCATCGTGCCGTGTGCAGTAAACTCCTAAAAAACAACCAGGGTTCTTCGAGGTTCGCCGTCAAATACCTTAATTTCCTTGATGAAATGTTTTAAGGATGTTTTCGCAGATCGAGGTGTTTACTGCTATGGTGGCTTTTGTTATGGCAAAAAACTCTTGCAAGACATTTTCTATGTGGTCCCTTGGTTCTTTGGCCTCGTTTAGGTTGGGTGTTTTAGTCATTCAGCTCTGGTTCGCTTTAAACGGTTTGGTGGTAGGCTTTTTTCTGCAAAAGATCTGGTTTCGATAAGTCTACAAATAACGAAATATTTAATAACGGCAAACTTTTTTTTATTGATTTCTGAATATATTTTACTTAAAAACCTATTTGAAAAAAAAACCTAAAATTTGGTGAAATCCACATTAAAATCCATTGCGTGGTTTAAAAGATACGATTAAAATATGATGATTAAAATACGATAAAATATGATGATTAAAATACAAAAGTATTTCTCGAACTATAACCATGCTATTTAAGAATTATATACTTACGTCTAATGTAGCTGAAGTGTATTATTTTAATTATGTTGAGTGGTCTCAAGGCAAAGCAGCTGCGTCGGAGGAAGGCTCTACGTTATCTCACATAGATACCAGCTTTATGACGGCTGACGGCAGTTAGATTGTTTGTTGCTATTTTATAGCCACAGGGGTTGAGATAAAAATGATTATTTATTATTTACTTGTTGTGTTTTTAACAAGTATCACTAAACGTAACTAAAGCAGTTTACGTTTACAAGAGTAAAACTCATTTGAAGATTTTGATGAGTTGATTCCTCCTTATAAATTTCGAATTATCTAGACATGTGATTTCTAATAAAATAAAAGTTTTTTTGAGAAAACTTTTTTAAATCTTGGAATCTATAAAATAAGATAGTAGATAGATAGATTTAGATAGTATTTACTACAACTTTTTAGGTTTTTAGCTACTCTTACGCTTAAACCTTATAAAATATTCCGCAAATTAATAAAATATAATAATTTAATAAAGTTGTTAAATTTTTATAGAAACCATCGTTGTAGTAACATGAATCAATCAAATCGAACGCTTCGATTGATACTCAATCAATTTCCATTTGCAAGAGGTAAATCTATCAACAGGCCTCTCACTATGCTCAAATATTCGAGAGCCTCGTGCTCAATTAAAGGCCTACATAGGTTGGCATATGCCTATATCTTGTAGTGCCTACGCCTTAAAGTTTTGAATCCAAGTCACTTTTATCTTAGAATCACGGTAAAAGTTGAGGACATTAATTGATTATAAAATATAAACCGTTATATACTAATATATCACTATATTTTTATTATTATAGTTTACTATATTACAATAGTTTACAATTGCATAATATTTGAGCCCCGTTTAATCTTTAAAATATTTTCTCTTTCTCTTTTTTTACAATTGCCCGCGGTTTTTGTGTCAAGATAACCGGCCTATATCCATGTAATATACATAAACATATTTAAAACGGATTATTATTAAACCGTTTCATATGTTAGCTTTTTGTAACTAGACCATCTAAATGAGAAGGTATTATACTACTGCATCAAATCATTAAATGTAACAGATTATACCTACTATGAAATATAATAATGATATTACCTACTATGAAAATTTTAATCAAAACTTTTTTATAATCGCACCTCTATAATACGTAGGTACCTCTGCACCTTGAACGGCTTTCTTTAACAAGGGTGACTTCCACTTTTCAATCTATTTTCACCTTATTCATCGAAGATTTATAGACGTTCGAACTTTAAAAAATTGGACACCTTGTGATTTATTATTTCTATACAGAATAAATTCCTGAAAGCTTCGCCAGCAAAAGGTATTGAATCCTTCCAGCATTCTAAATAAACAATTCCGATACCCGAAAGAATCAATAAATTGACATTGGTAAAGTTGTTAATTTAAGTTGTGCTTAAACCTAACATTTTTGTTTTAAACTATGGGTCGTATTGTGTTTGTGTCTCGATATGATATACATAATCCTATATACTTAGGTATCAATTAACTTACGGATTTAAGTTGTGAGTAATAATCTATATTTTTATAACATTAATTATTTTATATTCGCCTAGCCAAGTCAGGTGCCTATTAATTTGTTTAAAAACCCCTTCCATTAGGGTGGCCATTTCCCTTCAGAGTCCTTAAACGATGGTCCACATAACTATGAGGCTAATGAAGATGTGCTGGAAAATCACATTATAAGAAGTTGAAGGTTTTAGGAAGTAAATTGGGCATAAGGTTTATTGTTTTTTTATTAAAAACAATTGAGAATAAACAGACATTTAAAATTCAAAACATAAAACTCAATAAATCCCAACAAAATCTGATTATCCGTTCGGACGCACAGAAAAACTAGTGCTTCAATTTTGGCAGCTCTTTTTCGGGTTTAAAACACACGGGCAGCGCATTGTTATTCCCCGGCCGTCAGCTAACCGTTGGTTAGGTATTTAATTACGTTACACAAATAATTTCGCGGTGTGATTCGGCGCCCATCGGGGTTAAAAATTAGGCGCACGGACACTCGGCGCTTGTTTACGGCACTAATTGAATAAGTGTCCCGAATTACGGAGGTAGTTTAAATTAACTTGTTCTGAGGTTGATGGCGTCCCTAAACTTCCCTAATTCCGTGAGAGGTAACATCAAACTGTACTTCTCTTGTACTATTGGGTTTAGTCCCGTGCGAATTTTCAACCTAATTAGTTTGTGTTCCGTTTATTTCGACGCGCCCCGTGTAGTACAATAACTCATACATGTTTGTTGTATCTTGATTGTACTTTTTGGGAACTGTTTATATTACGTTCTGCAGTATTGATTTCCCTAAAGACGAACATTTTGTGTTAACTTTGTTTTAGGGAACACAAAAACACTCAAAACTAAATACCAAAGGTTTCCAAAATATGCAAATACGATAACACTATAAACACTACATAACGCTATAAATCGAAAGCTTTTAAAGGTATTAATAAAGTATTTTTCGTCTTGGAAAGAAATCTGATGTACTAATCCTTTTCAAACCGAAACTAATCCGTTATAGTGGCAATGTCGCAATCCTGTAATGGTACTCGTAATCTCGTTTTGCTTAGGACGGAACTTTTCATATTACTTTAATAGTAGGTGTATATTCTGTTGGCAACGCAGGAAAAAACAGAAGTTTCGCAAAAAATAAATATTGTATTTTGATTTTCTTTTCAACTAATTACGATCCAATATGATTGAGATTTGTAAAGACTGAAACATATTTTCGGTAAGTACCTACCAGAGTTGATGGTATTTATTATTTATTAAATAGAGCTTTAGAGGATATTTGGACTTCAGTTTTTTTATCTATAACCGTTATATGTGATGTATACCGGGTGTCCAGTAAACAATGGATAACCTCTGACGGGCTGATAGTAGAACTAAAGGCAAGCCTAAAAAATAATTGATAAAAAGTATAACCCTTACACTGCTAGAAATATGGCGCTTTAAAAAAAAACTTCATATTTTTTTGACTGTGTTCATATTTTTACTCGTAACGAGGTCAAATCACTTAATACCATCATTATTTCTGTGCTAAAATAATTAGTATTAACCGCATTAGTGAATAACTACCAAATAAAATAGCTAACTAAAGTATTTTTCTCAAAAAATAATGTTATACTTTTGATTTGTGTAAAATTTCTAAAGAAATATTTTTGATGTGGAACTTTGAACAGCTCTGGTGTAAAAAAATAATATGAAAGCAACAGTGACCAATGATTTCAAAATATTCCTGGTTTAATAACGTTTTTAAAAAGATGTAATATGTCGTTATTGTAATGAAAAAATATTGAACTAATGGTATTAGTGTGTAAAATGGGAGAATTATTTAGTTCTAGCAAAATTAAAAAAATTCAATAAAACTAAAGAAATATGATTTTAAACTGATATTAATTGCAAACATATTGGAATAATTTAGAGCAACTGTTCAAATTGTCTGTCCACATCCTGATGCAGGCCCTACATCTACGAATAAAGGATCTTCAAAAAAATCGCGCGTGTCGTCGATCATTGATTGCAGCGGCCTGAACACGAGCTCGTAGATCTTCTAATGAAGTTACTGGCTGCCGGTATAACTCTTCCTTAAAATACCCCCAGTAAAAAAGCCCAAAGCGTTAAGGTTTAGGCCTACCTACCTGTTAGGGTAGGTTTCGTCAAGTATGCACATAATGCAACAGCATAGTGTGCTAGACAGCCTTCATTTTGAAGCCAATATGTGTCGCGGAGCTCTTCGGGCACGTCTATCAATAAATTGGGTAAGTCATTTTGAAGAAAATTTGGATCACTTTCTCCTGTTAAGTTGATTTCTTTGAAGATCCTTTATTCGTAGATGTAGGGCCTGCATCAGGATGGGGACAGACAATTTGAACAGTTGCTCTCAATTATTCCAATGTGTTTGCAATTAATATCAGTTTAAAATCATATTTCTTTAGTTTTATTGTATTTTTTTAATTTTGCTTGAACTAAATAATTCTCCCATTTTACACACTAATAACATTAGTTCAATATTTTTTCATTACAATAACGACATATTACATCTTTTTAAAAACGTTATTAAACCAGGAATATTTTGAAATCATTGGTCACTGTTGCTTTCATATTATTTTTTTACACCAGAGCTGTTCAAAGTTCCACATCAAAAATATTTCTTTAGAAATTTAACACAAATCAAAAGTATAACATTATTTTTTGAGAAAAATACTTTAGTTAGCTATTTTATTTGGTAGTTATTCACTGATGCGGTTAATACTAATTATTTTAGCACAGAAATAATGATGGTATTAAGTGATTTGACCTCGTTACGAGTAAAAATATGAACACAGTCAAAAAAATATGAAGTTTTTTTTTAAAGCGCCATATTTCTAGCAGTGTAAGGGTTATACTTTTTATCAATTATTTTTTAGGCTTGCCTTTAGTTCTACTATCAGCCCTTCAGAGGTTATCCATTGTTTACTGGACACCCGGTATAATGTGATGTTTATATAATGTGATGTATTGAGTCTTTAAAGTAAAATAAAAATGTTGTATTAGTTTATCTACGAGTATGTCGTGATAATGTCAAATTGAGAGCAATATTTCGTGTAAGGGAATCATTGTACGAACTAGGTGCCCTAGTATCTTTTGCGTCGTGTCGTATGTGTATTATTCCATCACAGGTCACTGCACATACTGGAATAACCGATTTGCTAAGATATTATTTAACGTAAGCATATTCCAGGTAAGAAAAACAAGCCTGATACGATGCTAGAATAAAAACTCTTTTGAGTTAAGACCACATCAATGGAATAGTTTATTAATTATTATTCAATATCAATATATTGAATAACTTCACTAAAGAGATCTTTTTTATGTTTCTAATATAATATTTTTTTCTGCCATTATGAATATAATGTCTAGTTTATAAAACTTTAGTATAGGTTAGATATGAAACGAAAAACGACCTTTATGATTCAGGGTCACTTTATCCTACACAAATATTTGAAAACCAACCTTCTACAACATAGACATGATAAGGGGTAATATGTGGCGAACCTTAATATAAAATAGTAGGTACAGAAATCATAACAATAATAGCACTATTCGTTTTACGGATGTTTTGTCATGTTAAAGTTTAGTGGCGTAAGAACTTCTAAAGATGTTCAAATGCGGATTTATTACTTTTCTTGTAGGTTTTCTCTTATTGTTCGAATTCTCAACTTAACCACTATTTTCTGAATTAAATCAACCAGCCAAAAACCGAAAAAAGGTTTCCCTGAAACTGTATCAAGGTAAATCAAGGTATAAATTGAACACAACAAGCCTTGCTTCTTAGAAATACCGCAAACTAAATCCTATTGCAGCACGAGTTGCGAGATTTAACTCAACACAAATAAATATCAGCAAACAATGCGAACCACCCTCTAATGCCACAGCGACCGTAATTTCCATGTGTATTTATGTCTGCAACTTCTAAAGAACCCCCCATTCTTTTGTTTTCTTTAATACATCGCGTGATAAGTCACTGTAAACATTAAAATGGACGATCTATTGCTGTTAATTACATCCTAATGCTCTATTCTGGTTTCTTATCAGCGTCGGGTATCTGCAAGTTTTTCTTAACAGGATGTGGAGTTATTAAAGTGGGGTTTTTGTTAATTTTAGGTTGCTCTGTACGCGCTCAGCACCTAATTAACTAATTCAGGTGGTTGCGTGTAAAGATGCGGCGGAGAACAAAGGCTGTTTGAAGAAATATAATTACGAGCAGCCAACAAACACGTGACTAGAAAAAGCTGCTTTTGTGCTCGCACATAAAGGGTACTGAAAAAATGTATTTTAAAAGCATTAATGAACTTTCAACTATCACAGTAAGGTGGTTGGCCGTTTTGGAGAGAACCTAGTGCAATGAGAAGGTCTGTCAATTTTACTATATGTAGCCACTCGCTAAGCAACATCAACCCCGCACCAACGCGCACTGAGCCTGGTGGTGGATTACGGCTCGGACCCTCGCACCAATCGAAAAGGACGCCTGAGCTCAAATTTAAGACGTAAAAAGGATTTTATTACTGAGGAATAGCGGTTTCAAATTAAAATTCAAACATAACAATGTATTAGTTACGATTTATAGTAATTTAAAAAAATCTACATGTTTATTAATACTTGTTTCAAAGGATAATAGATATACCTATTGGATATGATTAATTATAGTAGATATAACAAATACCTACTATAACGTTACTCAAATTAAAAGATTATATTTTTAACTCCACAATAAAATTTTAAAAGCCTCTCCTTTTATTGTACTAAATTAATAAATATTTGAGCGAAGCGTTACTTATTAAATTTTAGTATTTAATATAAACATGAATTATAATATAATGAGATAGAAATTAAATGATTACTAAGTTAAAACATAATTAGCTATCAGGCATTTTGCTATGTAAATTTAAATAAACACGTTCATACTAATTATTGATTTGAAACTTTCCACAATATGAGATTCATAGCATCACACCATTGAAGTTCCCCTTTATTTGTTCTGTAGGAAAACTTAAACAGTCAAACTATTTACTTACATTTACTTCTGTGAACATATGTACATCTATATTTAGTACGTTTATTATTTAAGATATGTACATTGAGGACATTTAATTTACTTCTGCGTACTTGAAATAAAAATAAGAGAATTGTCTGCCAGTAACAGGAATTCTAATTCACGAATTAGAATAGACATCAATTCTTGTTGACGCGCTTTGCCTGGTTCAATTTTCTTTTATGTTTTTTATGACTCACCCGCCCCATTGAACACACATGACTAAAGAAGTATTTACCCACTTTGTAAACCTCTTTTGTACTTTCAACTTATTTTATCTATAATGTAAAACATTTAGTTTTTTTTATTAAATCTTTTACAGTGTTCCAGGATTGTAAGAGTTCCAAGTACTTTTGTATCAAAAGCACTTAGTTGCGGCTTAAAGATCTTAGGTCATTTTTAACGAAATAAAACGTAATTTAATCAAAGCTTTAAAGTGGAGTATGCAGTCACTTTTACACATGAAGCTGAGTCAAAGAGAGAGAGATATCGCGCGCCCTGACACCACCCCGTGTACGTGAGAGATGGCTTTCAATATCAAATTGAATTCCGTGGTTCATTGATTTTCAATTTGTTAGGAAGTACTCTTACCATTTACCATAGACCGGGTATTTTCACCCATTGTATATCTTACGATATACGGCTTGACATCTCAACATTTTTCCACACTCGTTCAAAATAGCTTTTGTAAAAGTAACACGTTTTAGTAAAAATAGTAGGTACTTTATCACAAAAGAGTTTATACTTAACACTTTCAGTATCATAATACGCCATTGTGTTATTTTATGAAATTGATTTCCAAGTTATAAAACAAAGGCAATATGTGGATGATTTATATAGAGCGTCTCGTCTGGCCGCTGGCGATAAGCTGAATCTCCCTATACTGGAAAGAAAGAAAACAAACAAAAGCCTAGAGAAGTTATTCAAGAAATAATCTTCGAGCACGAGCGATGGAATAACAGAACTGTGTTTGTTTTGTATATGGCTCGTTGAGATAATATTATAGAGTGAAAATCTTTTCGTCATAACCGATCATGTTTTTATAGACATAAGCGGTTTGAATGCAAAAAAAATAGCTTTTAGTGTAACTAACTTGTATTTTATTAACAAATGTAATAAATCCATACCTACTTTTTGGAGGTAAACAAATATGAGAACCGTTTACAGGTTTTCAGCCCCGAAACATGAAGACTCTCCTAAAATAATATCCCTTGCTTAATATAGGTAATCTTTATTTTATCGAATAATCGTTATCGTCTTTTCGGCGTCCTGTTAATATCGGCTGAAGAGGCATCTCTGCTGCGTCGTTTGGGAACTTATTATGAGGGTTCACTTGTTCTTACCCGGATTAAAGGGAATAACAATATAGCTAAGTAGCCGGCCGGCGCATATTAGGTTCTAAATTGATAAGGCAATTTGTGTTAGAGGTTTAACTAAAGTATTAACTCATCCAAGTGAAAATAGGTTTGAAGTTTTTATGAAATGACGAAGCTGAGAGTTTACTAATTTTCATTCTTGGCATTCTTCAAAACAGCTATCGATGAATATTTAACATACCATATGGTAAAATAGTGCCACTTTAATTACTTAAAACAACCTTACAGCAAGCAAACGCATCAAATTCCACATCCGACGTATTAAATTCCACATACTCTTAAGTTTTTTCTACAACTAGCGTTAACTTGTATTGTCCGGCCACCGAGAGAATGCGTTCCTGACACATTGTGTTTGACATAACGAGGTAACTTTGAAAGGCCGTCTACGAAAACAAACAAAAAAAAAGTCGTCTATTTTGACCCTACAAACAAATAATAAGCAATAAAATGATATTAAAACACACTGATTTAAAATTTTATAACTGATGGCTTACTGTAAGGGTAATAATTACTGATAAAATATGTATTTTTAAAAATGTAAACAACATCATATTTTCGTAGGGATGTGCTAAAAATATCAGTCAATTTTAAAGTTATCAATCAATTTCTAATAAAAAAGCAGAATAAGTAGCTTGGTTATAAAAACATGATATCGACGTAAATATGGATATGCTTGAAGCATAACTATTGCGGTTAGTGAAAGAAAATAAATCGGCAAATGTTCGATATGAAATAGATGAATTGGCTCTGCAGTACGGTCATCGGGTGCTGAGACTTATATATTATTGCCAATACAATGCTTTTGAGTTTCGTTTGTAAAAAGGCAGCAGTTGGATTTTTTTGCTAGTTCTTTTCGACCTTGGGCTTAGCTTCAAAATTAACGTTATACAAGTATCTATACTAATATTATAAAGCTGAAGAGTTTGTTTGTTTGTTTGTTTGAACGCACTAATCTCAGGAACTACTGGTTCGAATTTAAAAATTCTTTTTGTGTTGGATAGACCATTTATCGAGGCAGGTTTTAGGCTATATAACATCACGCTGCAACTATTAGGAGCGAAGAAATAATGGAAAATGGGAAAAAAACGGGGAAAATTATTCATCCTTGAGGGCTTCCGTTGCGTGCGCTGCGAAAGCGGTTCTAGGAACCAAAAATATATGTATGAAAGAATAAAGGGACCTTTTTACCGCGGGAAAACTTCGCATTCCCACGGGAAACCGACTTCTACGCGAACGGAGTCGCGAGCGGCCACTAGTCTTTAATCTAATTATTTACGTTCCTACAGTAAAACAATACTGTTTCGATTTTGTTTTTTATTATTTTACCTAGATTTTAACCCGTAACAACATAAAACTATTTTTATATTATAAATAAAATATAAATAAGATAAGCAAGTTTTTTTTCTGTTGATTGAAAAATGATTTATCAATGTTGTTTTTTACCCCAACACTAATGGCATGTGTCACAAGCGCAATCTCTCGGTGGCCAGACTATAGAGGCGGTAAATTGGTTACCCTAGGTAAGGCAAAGTTGCTTTATTCCGTTGGGCATTCATCTCAAACTAAGTTAGGTACCTGAAGCCGTGACTTGAGACAATGTATGCTCTGCTCACACTTTGTGAAATATCTCGCCTTTGTAGAGTTGCTTCTTAGTTGTACACTGAAATTATGTACGCTGCCTTTGATTCTAGGCTGAATCTCACATGAGCTAATTATAAGATGGTTTTACCGAGCCATTAAATACAGCGCTACTTTCAATTATCAACTAAAATGTAACTAGCCTTTGCCATTCTCTAATAACATTACTTTTTATCGATGAAAGGTTTCGAAGACTACCCGAAAAATCCGAAGACACACTTTTTTACCCATTATATTGACATTGATTAAAGCTGTTACGCAAAAATTAACGGAGATGGAACAAATTTTGATTTACTAAGTTTATGCGA
Source organism: Emmelina monodactyla (assembly GCA_916618145.1). Taxonomy (NCBI): domain Eukaryota; kingdom Metazoa; phylum Arthropoda; class Insecta; order Lepidoptera; family Pterophoridae; genus Emmelina; species Emmelina monodactyla. Next base: position 6,224,666 of record OU745300.1, read on the forward strand.
AAGATACGAGTACTATTCTCAAAACCTAAAACCTCTCACGTTATCTTCGAGAGCGACCCTTATAAATCATCGGACGGTTTAATTTTGCAAACTTACGAATTCTCGTAATGAAGAGTTTCAGAAATCAAAGCTACCCAGCGGGGGCTTGCTGAGTAACTCGTGAGTACTATTTCATTAAACTTTCACAGGGGGCGCTGGACTCGCAGCCCGTTAGTGTTGCCAGGTGACGGAAACACACCACCTCCTGGGAAAAAGGAAACCTTTGTTCAGTTTTTAAAAGCAGAATTATGTTTGTACTACATATGAATAAAGCTTTACAGGTTGTTGACTGAGTTTACGATTTTGTTAAAAGGGTGCATACTTAGTGATTAGCATATTTCTTTAAAGCTAGCATATTTTATTTTAACATTAGTCAAAGTTTATAAATTACAATTTGATTATCAAGTACCAGGAACTTCAGATATAGATAACATTTTTTTGATATAGTAAAAATATTTTACCCTAAGTTTAAAAAAAAATATATGAGATATTAGTGGCTCTTAGCAGTGACCAAACGATAATGGAAGCTACTTTCACCTTAAACGGAGCCATCGGCAACTTTTTCGATTGTACACAACTTGTTACTTCTAGTTCCTGTCCGTTGAATGTCCGATTAGTACAACAACAAGTCACCGCGGGTTCACCTTTTACTTAAACACGGCCTTGTTATACCCCGTACAAAGGGTCTTCTACAATTACGTGTTGTTAGTTTAAAAGGTTATTTAGGAGAAACTTCGGTCGTTCAAGACAAACAATTTATATAGCGTCGAATATTAATTAGGAGGGAAACTAATATGAAACAACACTTTGACGATGGGGCTTTATCGCTCGTACGGTCATCGCAAATTGATTTTGATTACAGATTACGGCGGTAGTTATTTTACGACTCGGTTTAATATAACTTTACGGTTCGCTTAACGGTTTGATATCAGTCTTATTTATGTCAAAATTTATATTCATACTTTAATTAAAGCCATTTTAATTAATAAACTACTTCTTGAAGGACAACGTAAGTACCTCCTTATTATTTCTGTCACACAGGCTACTTTGTAAATTTAAAACGTTAAAGAAAATGTACAAAGTTGAAGAGTGTAGCGAGTAACGTATTTTTCGTTCGGGATAAAAATTTCTACTGAAAGTTTTCCTAATACGGTCTTCTAGGGCGTAATGTGAGTTGTTACTTTTGTTGGGGGTCTATTCTTGTAATAAAGTTATTCGACACAGCTGGCAGCGTGGACAGTTGTAACGGTAATACGATTCTACGATTATGGCAGGGACGGTGTTTGCTGTCCCGCAACACTATTCTGGAATATTCTGCTGGAGAATTATAACAATCTTGCTTTCCGCCCGGAGGTTTCACTCGCAGTAAAATGAGTTTTACTGAGGGAATATTTGATTAGTACTTGTTGTGGAATTCTAGGTTAGAGACTCGTATACGAATTTATATCCAAAATTGTTAAATTGTTTCTGCGTGATCGAGTGACCTATGTTGGAATGAAAAGATAAAACCAGAATTATTGATTAATATTTTGTACAAAACGGATTTTATTTGTAACTTGTTTATTTATTAGAAACATAATTTTTAATCTAAAAATATTAGGTGTTTACGGAAACTGGTATGAAAACAAAATCATCTTTAAAAATAATTTAAAAAGATTGATTTATGTTTACAACATTATTTATAATAACACGGTTTTAGAATAAGGCCTTAATAAAAATAATGAAACGTTTAATGGTTTTACCCCCAGAATTAGTTATACGTGCAGCGTATGTTACCTATATTATGAGTCAAGTGTGCTTTGCAGCATTAAGTAGGTTTTATTGAAAATATCTTAAATAAAATCAATTATACCGACGTTAAATAAACTATTTAAAAATAAAATTTATCAAAAACACGTTTAAAAATATTACCGCAATATAACGTGAGCATTTTTTTCAGTTACGTATATTCACACAACGTTAACAAAAAATTGCAAGTTGCTAATGTGGTAACTATAGGTATTGACAATAATTTAAACAGTTACACACCAACTTCGAAGTAGGTGATAGAAAATAAAATATATTGAAACTCAAAACTAAGCGCAAACTTATATTATAGTCACCATACAATGGACTAGAAGAGAACCAATTTCGAAAATACATTAAACCAAACTGGCTTAAACCGGTACTTACCGATGCGCCACGGAGATGCCATAAAATAAAATTTCATTTTAGAAAGTAAGTATATTAAGCTATTCAGGCATCATTATATAACTTTCTGAACTAACACAGGCGTCGTCATCAAGTGTTCAGTACCACAATATACCGAGTGTTATCGTCAATTTTGAGAGTTTAATTGGATTCAATAAATATGATTCATAATAATTGAAATCTTTTTATATCTTACTTTCATTTTAAGACTTTTTTCAACTTTAGCAAACTGTTAAATTAAGCGTGTTTTGTGATTAAAAAACTATTGATGGTATGCAAGCTCTTATCGAAACAAATTTAAAGACACATTCAAAAGTTATATTTACATAGAAGTATTACTTTTACTTCACTGTGTATTAATTTAAAAAAAAGTCTAGAACCAACTTCGAAAACGTATGTGATTCCAAGTTAATACTAAGTTCAAACATTTTAATTCTTACGCAACTAATCCCTTTTTCCTGTTTCCAACCTTATAATGAAAGCTATTTCACCATGAACATCCTCACTTGACTCTCAGGTAATCATTTAACACAAAACACGATTCCCTCACTTTTTTCATAGATAACACCTTGAAGGGTATCCGAAGTAAGCGGCGACGAACGAACGCTCTCCTGAACAAATTGAAAAGCAATGAACCACGGAATTCAATTTCATATTGAAAGCCATTCATCTCTGCCGCTGGTTGGGGAAAGTCTGAAGGATACATTCGACTTACTCGTAACTTGCGATGAAAAAATCGACTTTTTTTAATGGTATTTCTTCGAGTTTAATACGTACACGACTTTCATTTGACATTCTTCACCGTTTTGTTAATGGAGGTCATTGTCGTCGATTGTTTAAGCCGTTAAATAATTAAAGTTGGAAGGTATAACAATAATGCCGCAATGTCTGAAAAATTTAATTGAAGCTTTAATTTATCACCAATAACTTAAATTCGGCAAAAAAAAATATTTTAATGTTCTTTCAAAATTTAGGTAGATACAATTATTAGTGTAGCAGCCAGATTTACTGATATGAAATACCTAAACATACGTATGTTTGAAACCAATTCAACTTTAATAAATAAGTGGAACAAGTAGATCACTAATTCGACACACCACTTTTCATAAATCAAAATTTAACGCAACTTGTAGACAACAATATTTTACCTAGAAGAATTGCGCTGTTTGTCTCTTTATGATAAAACATGCCGTTCAAGAATGAATCTCTACGAAAGTTTTCAGTTAACTTTAATTGGACTCTATTTCCATGTTCTTTAGGCTTTATAGTACCTATGTAGTTTATGAATAACATCTATATTTAAAAAATCCACTGTAATTGATTCACGTAATTCATGAATTTTATTTTACTCTTTTCTTCACAAGCATTTTCATCGGAAAAGCCAGTTACATTTTTATTACGCTGCTGTGTGCTGTACATAACTTTTAATAAAGCACTCCACAGCCTGTGTTCTAAATTGTATTAAACCTATTTAAACACTGAAAATCCAGAAAAACTGCCGGTAAATAGGCAAATCGTGAAAAGAGACTATGAACACTACTCTGTCTATACAATGGATTAAGGGTACTGCACGCTGGGCGTTTCAGCCATTATGTGAGCAGCCCATTCAGTCTCTGAAACTAGTCTTACTTAATGAAAAGTACTTTGGAGTCATGGAAGCAATTGTGTTTGGCAGGAAATTAAAAAGATATTTAATTAAAGAACAATGGGTTATACTATTAAATTTAACGACATCAATACTCAGTTAAGTCCACCACAAAACATTTACGCAGTAGTAAAGTAAATGATGTTCTTTTACGACGTCTGATAAAGTTGACTACTAGAGTTTAAACAATTAATTAGTTAGGTACGAGTACTATTCAATCAGGCAGTTCTGTAGGCTGCGCTTAGTACAATAATCTCTTTCTTATAGTACCTACATCTCTAAATTTGTATTATTTATCTTACTGTCTATGATATTAAGTGACAAATAAGCGCTTAGCCTCCGAGTTGTTAGGTATCCCTGCAGCATAAAACACAGTGACGTAGTTGACTCCACATAATGACCTTAGGTATTCTCTCGTGGACCTACCCTATCTTTTTTGGTGATAAACATTGGCAGAATAGTGTTACCAACGCATAGGGCTTTACACAAAACCCTACTATTAATACATAATGTACCCATAAGTAAATATTTAAACACAATTATTTACCTGCTGTTTGAACTGCATGGAATTGCAAATATTGTCGAAATATTATGTGATATAAAATATTATTTTGTAATGAGCCTAATTAAGCTTTAAATAATTTGAGTGGCCGCCCGCGACTCCGTTCGCGTGGAAGTCGGTTTCCCGTGGGAATGAGATGTTTTCCCGCGGTAAAAAGTATCCTATGTGTTATTCTGATGTATAACCTATATTACTGCAAAGTTTCATCCAAATCCATCCAGAAGTTTTTACGTGAAAGAGTAACAATCATCCATCCATCCATCCATCCATACATCCTCACAAACTTTCACATTTATAATATTAGTAGGATGTAGTTATTTTTTGTGGTTACCCTGAACTTACAAATTTTATACGAGTGGCCGCCCGCGACTTCGTCCGCGTGGAAGTCGGTTTTACGTGGGAATGTGAAGTTTTCCCGCGGTAAAAAGTACCCTATGTGTTATTCTGATGTATAACCTACTGTAAAGTTTCATCTAAATCCGTCTAGTAGTTTTTACGTGAAAGAGTAACAAACATCCATACATCTATACAACCATACATACTAACAAACTTTCACGTTTGTAATATAAGTAGAATAATCCTTATAGCATGATTCAGTATTCACGCGCGATGATATGATATACACTGATATGTATGATTGATAACGATGCTACATTATCTTATCATATAATCATTCTAAAATAATCCTTTCTAAGTATAAGTTGTAAATTGTTTAATAAATCTATGAGCAGTCGTAATTTGAGTAAGAGATGGGTGGGAACATCATGAATCGATATGATCTGGCTGTAAATTTACCGATTTTACCTCTTTGCGCCGGTCACCTCTACAAAAGAATACTTTTAAGGGTGCGTGTTAAGGTCTCCGTCGTAAGAAAGAGTAAAAACGAGATATGACCTCAATACCTTCGTGTGAAAATATTTAATGGATTTCATAATGTTAAGTTCAAAAATATATTTAATGCTTATTATATTTATTGTGATTAACAAAAATATATCTTATACCTTTAAACTGTGATAATGAAAAATCATATTTAGTTACCAACGAATAAACACAAAAAATGCTTACCTTAATACAGCATTCACATAACTGTTAGCCGGGTGCAGTATCTACATAATCGTCAAAACTTCTAAATGAACTAAAACTTTTAAAATGAAAAATATTTTTACCAGAACCAATCCCTACATAGTTATAAAGGACAAATAAAGAAGTGTATTAAGAAGAATTGACATTAAGAAATATTGCACTTAAGAGCTGCCTCTGTGATTGTGAGAGGAAGCGATTACAAAGGAGCAGGAGGGTCCCTCGGCGAACTTTTCAAATCGAAATCGAAGTGAGTCTTTTGTGAGAATTACTATAAATATATATTTTCAGCACTATTAAACTTTTTGATGGGACAGTGGTCAAAGTTTTTCGGCTGTAACAAGTTTTGGGAGCAAACCACAGTTTGGACTATTTCGGAATCAGATTTTTTGGGACTATTACTTTAAATGAGTTAAAACAGTGGGTGCTTTTGTATTCTGTTTTTAAGTTGTAGTTATTTTCAGTTTGTTTATTATAAGGCTTCAAGTAAACTAATTTAAAGTTGCACCTTAACTCACCCAGAAGGTATAGGGGACTAAAAGTGCGCTAAGTAACTTTGAAAAGGATGTTAAGGTCTTCGCGTTTGTTTGCTAAACTTGTAGTAGATTGTGTGTCGTACCATCAGATTTATAAAATTGCAAACAAACAATCGGTAGGCCTTTCGGTTCCATTTTTTTTAAATATAGTTTATCCAAAAAATATACCAGTTTCTAATTGTCTTTAATAAACGTAGAACAGAAATAAACATTTCTTGCTTTTCACTTAGTTGTAACGTTTTGTAAATGTATACGATACATTAAACCCATTTTCGTTTAAAAAGGTGGTTTAATATGTATAAATAAAGAGGACTTACTCAATTACCTTCAAACTAATCACAACATTTTTGAAAGGTCAAGCTTGACCTTTGAAAATTAAATTTAGCAGGCACGTAGTATGTTTTTATTTTTTAAATTCGAGTTACAAAAGGGTTAACAATGTGGAAAAATCTGTACATATAAAAGTCTGAAGAAAAATTAACTCAAATTATTTCAGATAATATGGTTAAATGAGGGATGGAAATAATTTGCGTATTCCTTAGTTTCAAGCATAGAATTTTTAATTGGCTGAACGCTATTTTAGGATCAGCTTATGTTTCAAGTGAATGTTAATTTAAACGCGGAAGTTTTTCTTTATATTTAGGCCAAATAACAATTATCACGCCCCGGGAAAGCCTTGGGTCAAATCGTGGGCGAAAAAATTAAATTATATTTTATTATTGCCCATAATTTTATTATATTCCATGGTTACGTTAAGATTCTACTCAGAATTCTAACCTGTCCGACTGTTGCTATTTTTATCTAATCAGGCTGATTGAGGTCGCCATGTTATCTCCTTATTGTCATGCATCTCTTTATATTGCCTCTTCCCATAAGTGGGGATAAATCTTATAGGGAATCTGAGAGATAAGTCCAATGGGGCCATTCACGTTAAAAACTTCAATGATTTCTCGGCTATTAAATATCATTTCTTTCATAAAATTACTCAATCATGAATGGAATGACATTTGTACGCCGGGTAGTCGCTGAAATTGCTAGAAATTCAGTGGACAGCCTAGTTCTTTTGTAACAAAGCAGTTTTTGACCTACATCTGCGATTGCTGTGTGATAGCTTTGATTTGATAGATATGATTTGGTAAGCGGTAATTTATTTATAATTGTACCTAGAGGTTGGCAGAACCAATCGTTGGTTTGGTGATGTACTTTTTTTATCATAATAAAATTAAAAGGATTAAGAACACAGTGTAGAAATTGTACATCGAATATACAATAGCTTTCTTTATCCTACTTATATTATAAACGTGAAAGTTTGTGCGTATGGATGTAAGGATGTTTGTTACTCTTTCTCGTAAAAACTATTAGATGGATTTTGATGAAACTTTACAGTAATATAGGTTATATATCAGAATAACATATAGGGTACTTTTTACCGCGGGAAAACTTCTCATTCCCACGGGAAACCGACTTCCACGCGAACGGAGTCGCGGGCGGCCACTAGTATGTTCATAAATTCCTTCCCAATTTCTAAACCAATAAACATATGTAGAATATTATATTTTGGTATAGGCTAGCGTCACAAGAATTAGGAAGCTTAGCCCACTAAAATTCATAAACATAGCCCAGCATAGCCCATTTCGTATTCCATTCTTATTAAAATTCACACTTGTGAATTTCACTCTTATTTAAGGGTCTTCAGTTTTTATAACATACCTAATGCTAAATTCACATTTCAAAAACACACCCAAATATAATTATAATAAAAAGTAAAATACTTCAATCTCTACGATTTCTTTAACGCCTATTATAAAAAGTAACTGAACAGCACGGCTAGCAATTAATAGGCACACAGCCTCCAACGCTACAGTAGTTGCACTATAAACACGCTATAACCAAGAAAAAAGGTCCAGATTCACCGCAGTAAGTACTACAAATGTGTTGCATTAAAACTTAACGATGCCACAAAGCAGAGCGGCGGTGTCCAAATTGCTTATTTTACCAGCTAAATATTAATTATGCATGCAGGAAAGGGGAGACCCACTTCTGCCGACGCCAAACGTAATCCTCTAATATGTAAGCAAAAAAATATAAATTACAGTTGCCAAATAAAGCTTACTTACCTTCTTAGAGGATGCGGAAAGGGTTAATAAACTTTCAGGGTACCGGAAACATTTTCGATTTTATTGAATTTTATAATTGTTTTAATACCTTATAACGATCGAAAAAAAATGTTTATTTCTTGAACAAGTTAAACACCAACGTAAAGAATACAAATCAGTATTAGTCGTGATAAAAATCCTTTGCGAGGCCGTTGGCAATCATATTAAATTCTAATTGTAGAGACTCTTTTAGAAGCGTTGTATTTTTCCAGAGCAAAGCATGCCATCTCCTTCCCTCTTAACGTAAGCCTCTTGAGAAATTCACTAAACAAGAAACTGCAATTTCCGTGACTAATTCATTGTTGTTATTAATCTTATTCATTGTGTCCTATTTTTCGCAAGAGCGAGAGATAGAGCAAACCGCCCCTCAGATTAATCTTACTTGAACGCACTAAAGATATAAGAGGTTTATTTTAAATTAAAAAAGAGTTGGACCATAATTTCTAGGGAAAAAGGAGCAAAGCATTTCTGAAGGATTGGTGGATGAATCGTTTTTGTCAGAGCCATTAGTAAACAGAGTGAAAGGGCTTTTGACAATTGCTTCTAGTACTAGCAAATTTGTAACAAACAAAACTTTGGCCAAAACAAACCACAACCTGAAAAACTTTTTTAATTTACTCCATTTTTTGCTTGTTTACCTGGTATTGGTTTTTACGAAATAACGTCTACCTTGCTAAAGAAAAACACAAAATCGATGGATTTCAATATGCTCGCCGTAAATTAGAGGGCACGATCAATTCCAGTGTGGAATTTATTTATTTTTCGTTTACAACCACCAAGAGGGTAAAGAAATCGAGGGAATGCCAGAGATTGTGGCTATAAATCATTTTTCAATTCAATTTAAACGACACAGTGTTGTTCCGATACGAGTCTTGTAAAGGCGATAGCACACAATGGATATGCCGCAGTTAAACTGGATGAGAAAAATGTTTATGTCTTTCTGTATAAGTAATTATTCTGGGAAATATTAAAAAAAAATATTTTCACATCGTAGAATGTACACTCAAAGCAAATATTTTACTGTAACATGATTTTCTGCCTTTGCTTTTTGATTACAGTGTGGGTTTTATCCATTACTAGTTTCAAATTAAACTGTATTTGGAGTGTGCGCTTCATGGATAAATGCTTGCTTAAATCGATTTCTTGCTTTTAGTTAAGCTTTATTGATTGATACATTATAAAATTACGTTTTTTGTCATGCACACAAGCATTATAAAAAACCTCGTAAACTAGAACCGTTAATGTTAGGTTGCCGCCTATTTCTGAGCAACATATAGTCATCAAGGTTTTATTAGTTTTCATGGCATCGTAAAGATACTGCGAAGTGGTGTTTGAACAAACCAAGCCAATCGGTAAGATTGCACGCGGTGCTCACAACAACAAACTCTTGCGCAATTTATCAAAGTGAACATTTAAATGACCTAAGTCTGCTTACAAACAACTTGTTTGGCTGATAGGTTGGAGTAACGGTATTGCGTTTTGTTCCATTCGAACCTATAAATCTGTCTTTAAGTTGTTCTTAAAGGCGTAGCCAGTGTTTCGCTGGCCCGTTTCTCAGTCTGAAAACCAATTTTAGTATATTGCATTAAAAGTTGTTGCCAAGTGTGTTTTCGCGTCGATTTACAGAATTTGTACATACGATTAAGAGAATTGCGTTTTGTTTGAAAGTATAAGAATAATGTGGCGGACAACATCCTACTTATATTAAAAACGTGAAATGTATGATGTTTGTTACTCTTTCACGTAAAAACTACAGAATGGATTTTAATGAAATTTTACAATAATTTAGCTTATATATTAGAATAACACATAGGATACAATTTATGAAGATACTGTGTGAATTGTCTTAAATATCCAGTAATTAAAAAGGAAACAAAATAGGCAAAAAATCTAACATCTTCGAGCTATTCTGGCGTGCGCTGCCAAAACCGCTGGAGTTACACATTTGTGATGGAAATATTTTTTAAATAGTCCTACAGATTGTTACGTTTACTATTTTCAGGTGGACGAAGTCGCGGGCGGCCACTAGTATTCATGAATATAAACACAACTTAAGACTTTATTCAAAATAAAAGAAGTTAAATGTTTTCCTACTAAATAAATTGCAATTTTACAAATGGGCCAACAACAATAAAGTTTTCAATCAAGATGTGGGATGATCAAAGCTTGGTACTTTTCAATTCCTCCCATCAAAGACATCGGGGCCAACCCTTGTATGATATCGTATACGATCCTTTGATGTGGCAGGGAATCTACCAATAATAACATTGAATTTCAAAGTCGACGTATTTACGCGTTTCCCCGAGTCAAATTCTCGCCGCTCCACGATGCGGAGCCTCGAACTGCCACTAATATTTATGGAGGTCTCCAACAGGCTGCCCAAATTGAAATACATTAATATTTTACCATAAAAGCGACACTTTCATGTGGAACATTACGTTATCGTAATTGGATTCTTCGGAACAAACGGTTATTTCAAACTTCGAACGTCGTTATGAGCGCGTCTGGTGGCGATGCGGTTACGATATTATCAAGTTTTTCATGGACTCACGTGAGAGTTTCGTGTAAAATAATACAAAATTGATTCCATTATTTCGTATAACAACATCAATTTTGCGCAAGTCTATTTCGCTATTCAATTTCCCTGTAATATTCCAAATAACTTCAAGAACACAATTGAAAATAACCACATTTCGACATCTCCTTCAGTCCAAAAGGCTTTCAGCTTCGGCATTAACGTCGCCGCACAAATACCGAATAATGTCTAGCAATAGCTTTCTCATCCACTCAGGGTAAAGGTATGCAGAGAGAACTTATTTTCGTCAAAATTCGATTTACGTCGGTTGAAGTGACTTCACAAAATGCAGGCAGTAACTCTTTGTCCCGCTTCCTTAAGGAAAATTACCTGAGAGCCAAAAATTGCATTTTATATTAAGAAGAGTCACAAAAATTTATATCAAGATATATGTAGGTCTTTTTGGCTTATTGCTTCATAAATAGCGACCTTGCACTCATTTTTACTCACATTTACTTTAACATTTATAAGATTCTACTGCCAGTTAGTTTCCATGAAATACCATTCTTTATTAATAGAAGCTCAATATAGCACACCATTTACAAAATGGCGGACCATAAACAGCTGATTTTGACGAAACATGCTCGGTGTTGCTCGAATACATAATTTGCGTGTGGTCGGAATGGAGGTTCTGTATTTGGACTTGATTAGTTAGCGTTTGGACAACAAACCGTTTCTGATCATCAAACATTACCACCACAAAGGCGAAGACGGAGCGCCGCGGGTTTTAGTGGGTAGTCCCCTAGGTGACATGTCAGTTGCTCAGGTGGGAGTCCCACACCCCCCCCCCCCGCTACCCCGGTGGGCGGTACGGTGCGTAAATGCATTTCCACGAGAGAACAAAAAAAAAGGTTAAGGGCAAGTACCTAACCTCACATAATTAACTTAATAAAATGAAAATAAAGACACAATTAGACACTGCTGCGCATTATTAGCTTTTTATGTAGGTATATAAAGAAGAGCATAGGTGCCCTATAAGTAACATAATTTTAGGTTTAATAACTTGTTCACCCGCGGCTCGCGGTCGATTGCGCGATCGTGCCCGTGAGTCGCACTATGGGTGGCGTAGTAAAGAACACCGTGAAGTGGGTATATCCCTGGTCGGCAATCCAGTCGCCAAGGAGCAGCGCCCTTTTCATGGCGCTGGGAGTCCCACACACGTCCTTCACTCCCCGGTGGAAGTTACGGTGCATAAAGCATTTCCCCGCGGTAACAAAAAAAAGGTTTCATTACTTGTAAATCTTAACGCCTTCGTTTTGGCATATTCTAGTCATGTTACATGCCAACAGATAATAGTTCATTTCCGCGCGCTTTTTCCTCGGTCAACTGATTGTTAAAAGTTTGTTTAACTAATCTCCTTAGTTAAATGACAGTTGTAGCACGAAATGTTATAAATTCGTTTTTACCTGAATAATGCATAGGACTAAATTAGGTTTGTATTAATTGTCCTCACAAAATTACAAGCGTAAAAATTATTTAAACTACCTACACTTATACGACTGACGTGAAACAAAGAACATAATTATACTCACAGATTTATAAACTCAGCATTACCAGAGTGGCCTAATGACAAACAGATTTCGGTCGTGTCTTCACAAAATAAAACAATTATAAGATAATTCTGTAAATAATTCCACGAAGGAGATCACGGTAATTACCCTGGCACGCTCCTACCTTGCTAATTGTGATTTAATGGCACTCCGTACTGCAAAACCAAGTACGCACAGTTATAATGGAAAATAATGCTGCTTTTCATTCACAATGAAAGGTTTTTTTGTACTTTTTTAATTAGTATAAAGTCCGCCGTTATTCTTTAACGCCAACTTTTTTGTTTAACAATATTTGTATTATTTATTATTTTTGGATAGGGAATGGTTTTTTCACTTTGTACATGTCTACGCCGTAGTTATCGTTTGTATGGCGTTGACAATCAATAATTAGGCCCTTGACTTCAATTGATCTCGTTAATCGGTGGCGTGATTTCAAATGACAGAAGTTTGAGACTTAATTTAAACCATGATTAATTATTTCATATAAAGTTATTCAAATAAAGCACACTTGAGTTTAGATCCCGAGTTATCCAAACCAGTTACCGTACAAAATCAAGTAAAACTGCAACAAAAGTAATATTTCTGGTAGCGAGGGCTCTCGTATTCGAAACTGCACTTGTAAAACAGTATAGTTTTCTGCAAACTTATCCTTTGTTTCTAGTTTGCGAAGAAAATAACAGTTCCTTTATTTTCCATTTACCATAAAAGTAAAGAGGTGTTTCAATAACTTACACTTATAATTGGATATTTAAAGCGCCATCATGATGGCGTGGCTTGTAATTTATCAAGGAGAAATTAAGGCCGTTTATCATCATATTGAGGCTTAGCTTAAAACCCTAGCTTCTGCCAAAGCGATCGGAGGCGTAAAATGTAAGTAATAAGAGACGAGCGCGTAAGTCCTATAGTCCTATAAAGCCCTTTTGGTTGAGGCTTGATCTCGGGAGGCGAGCGGGCGTGCGCGCATTCACTCGCATTACCTCTAATTGTGATTTAATGCTCGTCGCGGAAACGCCCTTTAACATTTTTATTTATATAATGGTCTTCTATCTCAGTCAGCTTCGGAATAAGTTTTTCGTACCGTCTTAATTCAATAATGAAGTTAGGTCTTTTCGAAGCGCATTTTAAGAACTAAAAAAACTAAACTTAACTAAATAATATAGCTTCCTTATATACCTATGTTCAATTAAAACGAAGAATGACTACAAAATATATATTGATCTTTTTTGACTGTGTACAAAGTTAAAAGTCATATTCCAAAACACAAGTTAGGCATTCACAGGTGCACATATTGAATAAAACATTCGTACTGAGCACTTATACTAACATTGAACGCTTTAACTTGAAATATCTAACAAATAGCTATAGATAGATGAATAAAAAGAAAAAGTCAAGTGATTTAACAGTCATGTTAAGAAATATGTAACTAATAACGAAACGAAGATACAGGAAATTATAACTACAAATTAAAAAAGTGAGATTTCTTATAATGGTTTTGCACAGTCGATTGAGGTAGTTTTTTACCACCTCATTGGTTCCGCTGAGTAATTCTGTAACTCAAATTGTCCTGTTATGAGAATAAATATCAAAATTTATATTTGCCCATACCAATAATTGTATTTTGACGATTTTTGATAGCAGTTTATGTCACTCTACAGTTACACAATCACTCCGCAGATGATCACAATAAAAAACTCGATTCCAAAATAAAAAGCCAACAGTTAACAGTAAAATAATTAAGCTAACAATTGTTTTAATGTGTGTTATTTATACTCCAAACTAGATAAAGTATTTTCCTTAAGTTTTTCCATACTATTAATAACACAACATCGGCCTAAAATCCTGTAGACCTTCTTTAAAATTTCATATTTATCATCACATTAGCACAGATAAATGCCCCGCTTAAAAGGGGAGGTCGCAGAGTTAAAAGTCATGTTCCCTAAAAGGAACCGCTTTGGGGTCAGATCGCTTCGGAGACGAGGCGCTTTATCCGCCCACCTGCCACTTACATAATTTTACTATAACCTTAAGTACTTACTTTTAAAATAAACCTCAATATTTATAGATTGTTTTTAAGTTATTATTTTGACCTTCATATGAGTAAAAAGGTCATTTGTAGACATTTTAAGGCATTGCATTAGGAATATCTCAAATGTAATATGGTTCTCTGAGAAAGCGTTTTTTAGATTCATCAATATATTTCGCTTATTCTTTTTTTGCATTTTACTTGAACACTGGAATTAGACAAATTACGATTAGATAAATCGTACTTCGTACACACAGTCTGAAAATATTTGTTTTTATAGGTATCTTTGAGGTACTAAGCTTGCGACACACACACATATAAGTATACTCGTATTGCACTAGACCTTGTTTGCGCATTCATAAAATAAATGAAATCCATGGATTTATCACAGAATCTTCAATATTTAATGTAAATCCATGCTATAATATTTACAAGCACAATGCACGCAATATTTTAGGGGTTTGAATTATTAAAAGAGCCGAAACAAAAGCCACTCGGAAAAGGCATTTCCATGTGTCACCCGAGTTCAAAGTAAATATTTAAGCACATACAACATGTCCTCAGCAAACGATTTTTACTTTTATTTAAGCGTAAACCGAAATATGCTGAAACATACCGCTGGTGTATGACTTGCAAAATACATATCTGTCTGCCGCTATACGCAGAAACAAATGGAAAAGCATACTAAAATAATACGGTGCCGGAGTATTCGAGTATTTTGAAAGGCATTGCCTGAAAAGCGTTTTTTATTATCTATTAACTAAAAAAAAAAACCTATTTCTAGCTTTCAACAGCTTAGGATAAAAATAGATTAGGTACTTTATACCGCGGGAGTAAATGTCATTACGAAGGGAAAATCATTTTTATTGCAGACTAGTTGGTGCCCGCGAACTTCGTTTCACCAACTTAGAAGAAGAAAATAAGTCTATTCAAGTAATTGTGGCACCTTACACACTAAAACACAATAGGTACTTACCACAGAGCTGTCAAGTGCGGCGCAGCTGGCGCGCGTGGTTTTTCTTTGGTCTGTGGTACTTACGTAATAATAATTATATCAAAAGTAGATAGGAAGAAAAAAACAGAGTATGTAAGTAATTACATTTCAGTGTGCAATGCAACACAACAATGACAAATAAAGAAAGAATAAGAAATGAGAAACATGTTTAGGCTGATGACCCAGATGTCAATGCCTTAATTTAATAAAAAAAAGTCTACGCATGCGCAATGGATGGAGATGAAGCAAGATGGAAGCAAGAAGGACGGAAGGAATGCACATGTTTTATTCCTTTCATTTTTCGTAGTATTGTTATGGTTTTTTGGATGTTTGTGTGTATTATCATTATTTATCTTAGAAAATTATAGAATTTATATTATTATTAGATTAGATAAGATATTAGATAGATTAATATTATAATTATGTTGGTACTTTTTCAAATTTCGGTTTCAGTGTAGTTTGCACATCATACTACCACGCACCCCTATGAAATTCACGTGCAAACGTATTTCAAGTTTTTACCAACCCCCCCCCCCTTTTAGGGGTTGTTTTTTTTACCCTATAACCTGGTCCATAATTTTCTCTACATAATAGTAAAAGTTTCATCAAAATCCGTCCAGCCGTTTTCTCGTGATGCTCAGCCAAATAAACAGAGAAATAGATAAACAGATAAACAGACAAAAATTCTAAAAACTATTGGAACGTGTTCTGCAGCCCCGGATCTTCAATTTTTTTTAGGCGGGGCAAAATCTGAAAACGCCGCCCCCAACCACTAATATTTATTTTTACCTTTATCATCTTTATAATTTCAGTTATCAGATGTCCACTAACAAATAGCCCTTCCGAAAATAATGCATCATTTGCTGTTCTTTCCGTGCTATGCCTGTTTATTTACAGATGTATAGATATGAACGCGTAAGATATACAGGGTGTTTGCTGGGTGAGTAGCCAAAAGAAAATGGTGTATAGGCGAGGCTATTAGCTATTTACTTCTTCTTATTAATTTGCATTTTGATTCAAGTTAAAGAATTTACTATACTTTTAAGATTTTCCTATGGAAAACCCCGGTTTTTTCATGAAAAGTAAAATTTTTTTAATTTACTCTCGGACCAAACGAAAATAATTTTAATTGAGAGCCTAATACTGTCTTATTTCGATGCAGTCATAAATTTATACCAATCATCTCACAAAAGGTTACAGTGGATTCACAAACTTCGTTGAACCAGTGGGAAAAAAATGTAATGTCAACTTTGCTATGCAAAAAAATAAAAAAACACGAGTTGAAAATTTCATTTGCTTTTAAAAACTTCTTCAGTTAATACCTACACTTTATATTGATATGCTACATGTAAATGTAACATTAATAATTAGAAATCTCCACTAAAATAGTAAGTTAGTCCTCAAAAACGGCTGATAAGGAAGGTACGAATCCGTTCAACTACCTATGTAGATAAAAACTTCTGTCTCATTCTAACAAATCTTAAACAATTATGCTATCTCATTTGACTCTCCCTTCACTTTCCTGCCTCGAATTAAGGACTCCTGCTATCTCACACGTTTGACTTCGGGCCGCGTAGATTTTCGGTGACCTACACTTTTCTACAGTTGGAGTAAGATGTTGCTTGAAAATACGCGTGTCAGCCAGTCATGACCAACGGTAGCGTGACTTTTACGCATGCTAGCAAATCTCATTTCACCAGCTGCAAGTCATGTAGAACTGGTTCACGGAGACTGAATCTAGGAATTCCTTTTACTCCGTCCCTCACCACCCATCTGGTGGTGGAAGCCGCAGAATATTCTGCTATTTGCGACCTTCGCAAGAGGCGACCAAAAAATTAACTCGAACGTTAAAAGATTACTGTCGGGAACAATCTGATTCCTCCAGCCCGCGCTCGCTACCGACCCCGTGGTCACGATTGTGGTAACAGACTTAAGTTTTCCCTATAAATACACCTCTCAAACCGGCAGGTGCGACATTCAACAAAATTGGTTTCATCGCTTATCAGATCCGACTCCCGTCGAGTTTCTTGCTAGGTCTTCTTAGAGAGAGGCTCCTAAAGGAAACAGTGTATTGAAAATGATCACGACGCACTGAGGACCGTACCCAACTAGGTGGCCGTATTAGTTCGTATCGTTAGTCAGAAAATAAAATCATTATTTTATAAGTACATTAGAAAAGCAAATAAGAGAAATGTTGCCTGCTCACAAAATAGATACAACAATAGGCATAGATTTGTTAGAATGAGACAAAACTCTTTACCTACATACCTATGTAGTTAAAGGTGTTCGTACCTTCCTTACCAGGCGTCTTTGAGGACTAACTTACTATTTTAGTTGAGATTTCTAACTATTTAAGTTACATTTAGCATATCGATATAAAGTATATTAGCTGTAGAAGTTTCTAAAAGCAAATAAAGTTTTCAAAATCGTTAATGTTTTTATTTTTTTTACATGGCAAAGTTGAGATAAAAAAAAAACCCCACTGGTTCAACGAAGTTTATGAACCCACTGTAACTTTTTGTGAGATGATTGGTATAAATTTATGATTGCATCTGAACAAGACAGTATTGGACTTTAAATTAAAATTATTTTTGTTTGGTCAGACAGTAAATATAAAAATATTTGACTTTTCATGAAAAAATTGGGGATTTTCTTAGGAAAATCTTAAAAATGTTGTAAATTCTTAAACGTGAACCAAAATTCAATAAAATAAGTGGAAGTAAATAGTTACTAGCACTCACCCACCAAACACCCTGTATATTTTATACACTGCACAGGATAGGATTAAAAATAAAAAGTTATATCCCTAAGTAGTAAAAATAAAAATAAAATTGGTGTATTCAATTGCAATTATTATGAATTAAAATTTACTTTTCGAGCTTTTTGTTCAGCAAATTAATCTATGACCTTGTCATAATTTCCGTTCCTGCGCGCAAACGGGTGCGCATTTTGAAATACGCCTAAAGAGGCGCCACACGAATAATACGTCACATGTTCCATGTGCTGTCCCTGAGTATCGGTCTAGTTGATATGGCCACAGTAAAATAAGAGTGAAAGTTCTGTAGTTGAACTTTTATTTATTCTGTGGTCAAAGTTAAGTAGGTATTATTATGTTATTTTTTTGTAAATAATGAATTTGGCCGCCCCCTGAGCTGGCCGCCCGGGGCATGGGCCCCGGCTTGCCCCCCCCTAGATCCGGCCCTGGTGTTCTGTTATCAATTTTAAGTATCCCCAATATATTTTTTTTCGAATATCTTCTATGTACAGACTTTCCATCCTCTTCAGCTTTATTATATGTTTAGATGTAATCGTTGGTAACTACCTACTAGTATATTATAATATATTGATTGTATTTTGTATTTAAGTCAAATGCATTCATACTAATCAAAAATAAGTCATTGGAAAAAAATTCAACTAACTCTTTTTTAACGAGTGATTTGTCTTAAATACCAATTTATATGTTTCAGTTTTTTTTATTTTAATACGCCAAAAGTAAGATAAAGTTCAGTACGGTTTGCATTTGACTGTTATTTTCGGCAGTCTGGTTAGTAATTAACGAGTATAACGACTATTTTTTCCGTTGCTTGATCTAATGCTGTGAATGAAAAAAAAATATGTATTGTATTGCGGTAAACAATATAACAACTTGTTTCCACTACAAACAACATTTTTCAGACCCGCGAGCCATAAAGGAAGTAGGTAGATAAATGTATAAATCGACTGCAAAATGGCGAAATCATATTTCACTGATTCCGTTCACATATCGACCCGGAAGGCAGTGGTCCATTTGTACCAAATTGCCAATTAGCAGATTCAATCAGCAAGAAATGAATGCACACCAAATTCACAATTTCACTAAAGAGCATTTACAAAGACTTTACTGCTATTGTTTTGCAGTTGATGGCAAAAATTGGATCGCTCTTTGTTTTAATAGTTTGCTGAATTTAACAAATTAATAAACGACAAAATAAAATGTTGATAATGACATTTTTATTACACACAAAACATGCATTTATATGAGCAACAAAACGCTAATATAACCTTGTCCATCTTCATCCGAAAACCGTTTGCATTTGAGATATTCAACTGCTATATTTTGTGCTGGGTTCCCGATATTCGCGCCATTTTCCATTGTCGATCAACCCTTTTGACAATTTATCGGAACATCACATTTTCATAGAGAAGCGAGCGGCGGAGTCGGTGGCCGCGACTCATACATATTCAAATAACGGCCACAGCGCTGTACAAAGCAGAAACACGCTGCGCCAGTGACGTGTTAGAATTACAAAAAGTTGAACATCAGATAAACTGCCTTCGGTATCACAAACTCACTACCCAATTCATATGTGGTATACGTAATTTTGCCACAAATAGGTTGCGTTAATAGCTTAAATGGATTCCGGCGGGTTATTTAACCCCGAAAAACAGAATGATTTTCAGGCAGCGAGTTTTCGGGTTATTTTTTCACATATGCACAATACGATTTAAGCTGAATACAGCTGCGTAGCTTTTAAAAACTTTTGCTAAGTAATGTGAGTAGCAAAATAAAGGTTTTGGGATAAAAACATAAAATACGGTGTATTTTGAGCCAGACGGCTCAGAATTAAGAATTACGGACGGAAAAGTGAAAATTTTTGCCTATTTTATAATACTTATTTATAGTTCCGAAACATGGTTTAAAACACTTCTTTCAAGTTCCTTTCGACTTAAGAATACACCCGTACATAGTGATGAGTTTTAAGCTTTATTTTTTCTGACATAGCGGAACACCTAGACCCAAATTTTAAAATTTAAATTTTTGCTTCCGTTTTCAAATAAAATTCTTCGTCGTCGACGCGGTGAGGCGGACAATAAAAGTTTGTGCCAAAGTTACTGATAAGCCAGAGAACGTCGGGACGGAGGAAGGTGTAAACCTTACTAGAGGTACTTTGGCTTAAACATTTTAAGCTTAAAAAGAATTTGAAACTGTATAATAAGTTTTTACAGGAAATCCTATAAAAACTAATTGAAGGGTAGCAACCTACAATAATTGCCTAGGTACGAGGCAATAAATAATATTTAGTTTTATTTAAATTAAAATAATGAAACTTAAGTTTAAGTTTCCCTCCGAGACGTAAAATAACATAAATAAACCTTTTTTTTTTGTCATTACTCAACTATCAACCTCACTATCTGAGAGAACTTTTATAAGAGAGTTATAAAACATCAATTCACTTGCAAGAATCTAAAAAAATAAAACACAAAACAATAAGATATTGTTAACTTGGGTTTTTAATGATTTTTAGTAGGATAACCATTTTTTATCTAATTTAAGATGGTTCTTATGGAACACTATGTATTGCAAGCAAAAGTAATTATGTTTTGTTTGTGTATCCCAGAGATCCGAAAGACATTATTCTAGACATAGGTTATCCACATGATTCCGGTCCGTCCATTTTAGCTTTCTAAGTCTAGCCTAAAGTTAAGTCAAAAGTCCCTCAAGTGACCACATGCGTTACTTACCATTAACAATATAATAAATATTTTAAATGAGCTAAACTTATTCTAAACCAGTTAAATTTATTATAACAAAGGTTTTTATTATGAAAGTTTAAAGCTGAGTTCCTGTTTTAAACTTTACAATGAACATTTACTACATTAGTATCGACATACACAAAATAGCCCTACGCGAAAATCAGCGGTTTCATAACTTTCAGAATTTCATTTGTGGGAAATTAGTTCTGCAAATGTAGAAGTCTTGTGTACTTTACAATTTACTTTTTATCCGTACGTTTAAACATAACAAATATGTCAATTCAGTAAACGAACATTTGTATCAACGTCATATAGAAACGGATTGCGGGTAGACGTTAATTTTACACGTACGATAAACTCAGCAGGTACCTGTCTCTACGCCTTTATGTGAAAATTTAATTACCCTCCGCAATGTTGCCTTTTTGTTGACAACTCATGATTAATGGCCACGATGATAGATTAGTTAATAGTTTAGAAGGGGACCACCACAACGCTCTTTTTTACTGTTTGTACAGTAATGGATTATTTTAATACGATTATGGAGGCGTGTGATTATGATAAATCTACACACGCTGTGCGTGCTTTACTCCAAAATTTACATTTGATACCTCTATAGTTGGGCAAGTCGGAATATATTTAGATATAGTTACTTCTAGTTTTTAAAACCTTATCATAGTTAAAATATTGTTGTTTTTTATTTATTTATAATTTATGCATTTACACAATGACAATAAAAAGATAATACAAAAAGAAAAACAGACAAACCCGAGTAAACACAAAGGTGCTGCTTATTTCAATAGGAAATCTTTTTCAGCAGACCTGTTATTGGAGAGATAGTGAGGAATGCAACAATTGTGTGTAGCATAATATATAATATAATAAATGTAAAATGAATAAATATATATTATTTAATGCTGTTTTGATAATGATCCCGAATGGCTAGTGTAGGAATAATGAGTACTTATTCCGGGCACACAGTTTAATGTATACATGTGCGATGTCGGCCACTTGTCTCTAAGTGCACATTCATGTATCGAGAGCCAAATCCTCGAGGCTATTCGGACCGATTCACTACAATGTAT
This sequence comes from Emmelina monodactyla, assembly GCA_916618145.1. Classification (NCBI taxonomy): domain Eukaryota; kingdom Metazoa; phylum Arthropoda; class Insecta; order Lepidoptera; family Pterophoridae; genus Emmelina; species Emmelina monodactyla. Next base: position 6,246,612 of record OU745300.1, read on the forward strand.
CTATAGCTTTGCTTTGTATGCCATCACTGGACTGTTGTCTGTCTGTCCACATTTGTTTGTACACGATGATTCTTTAGTGGCTTCTATAGTGCGAATAAAAAGGTTTATCGAGGTGCGTGTTCAAATAAAAATTTGTTTTCTTAATATTATTGCTTTGAAAGCAATCAAGTTCTCATATTTCTATCAAATATTAATATGATGAAATATAATATATAATATAATTTTGTACATAAACCCCATTTTTTGGGCCATAAGTCCTTGTTTCACAGTTCTTTATAACTTTGTAATTTAAATCTTTCACAGGCAATGATAGTAAATACATACCTATTTGTTTGTAAATAAAGTAGTAAAAATAAGAATGTATTACTTGTTAATAAAATAAGCAGCAAAAGTCGGAGGCTAACGCTAGTGGTAAGCCTCGCATTGGCGCATTGCATACGGTTTTAATTTTATTTTGTTTCCGCCCCTGTTTCGATTTATGGTACCAAGGGTGATATGTATAATATGATATTGTTCGCCAGAGCATTTTAAATTCAACGTGTATATTTGAAATGACAATAGCAGCAATATCATAGCACCCATTTCAGAAAGTAATGGTTTTATGTTATGGAAAATTTATTTTATTTCGAAGTCAATTTCCGTTCATCGCAAAAGTCACAAAGAACAAAATAATCTTTATAACTTAAAATGGCTACGCGGTATTATGACGTCGCTACTCCGTATAATAAATTGACCCCAAAACACCAAGCTTTCTGTGGCCAATGTGTATAAGTCATAAATATCATCTTTTAATCTGAGCGCAGAACAAATGTAACGTCAGCGGGCAATAAAGAAAGCTTAATGTGACAGTTTAGTTTTCTTGTCACGTCTTTTCGTCGTTTAAACGCCCCAACAGATACTCCGAGTGAAACGACGACTATGTATTGAAGCAAACATACAAAGTATCTTTTGGAAATGCTTTTATTAGGTTCATGACCTAGCAATTACAGACAGCGAAGGGTTCTTTGTGACGCGCGAATACAGCTTGGGATTCGGAAACTGTTTCGCCGAAGGACAAATTAGTGGAGACTCGAAAAGGTTTAGAGCCAAAGCGTTTTTCTGTCGAAGTGTATGTTTTCATTGTCGTTTGGCATGTAGATTGGTATTCACGGTTTGTTTGAGTTATCGAATGACTTGTGGCACATCAAAATAGGAAAAAACATATCGTCTTAATTTTCTCAATTACAAAGTAAATAGTTTGAAAAGAAGATGGCATCCACGCATGGTTTGTATGCATGTCACTTCCTTTAAAGCACAAGAACCAATAGATAAAGTAACTACATAACTTAAGGCTATACATTTGATGTTCGAGCGGGACACTGCTAAGCTTATAGAAGCTAGAAGCGAACAACCAGATTTTACACACAGAACCTATGTTTGCCTGTAAACAAATATAGACTTTTTAACTTTTTTTTAAGTGTTTTGTACAGTTTTTTTTTTTTAGTACATAATGGTCTGAAATATATCCAATCAACTTCGTTATCTTTTTCTTATATAATTTGTCTAAATAGTAAAAGCCATACAATATCCATATTATAATATACCATAAAAAGCAGCTTCATTATTATTAAAGGCATTTAAATTGGAACTCGTTTTAAACTGCTATGAAGTTCATCCAAATAACTTATTTAAATTATAATAATAAAAAGCTGCTTGTTTTATTAAAACTATATTTATGATTAAAATAAAGTATCTTTAAAGTATATATATAATGTGTAGGTATATAAATTTGAATTGAAGCAGGTTAAAAAATCACTATATAAAAATACGCTTGTCGTGAAAATGACAAGGAACTGGCAAATCCATTAGAGAAGTTATTTCCATATATTTTGGGTAGCAAGCTGCACTAACCAATTAGTATGGTATAAAAATTTGTATCAACTCCAAAATTGATTTCATAAATAATTGGCGTCGCATTTAAAGCTCCATCTATATTTTAACCAACAAAAGCTACGTAATTATCTTCAACTGAAAAATAATATATTACTAAACTCAGGAAGCATAATTTATTTCAACAAATTGTAAGTAAATACAAAGTAAAATATAACAAAATTTCCTTTTCCCCAAACTTCAAAAATTTCATATACATATTTAAGAAACAAGATTAAGTTTAATGCCCGAGTCAGAAGGCAGAATTGAGTTTGAAGCCCCTTCAGTCGAGATTACTGCTCTTATTTGAATCTCGCCCTAAAACCTTTTTGTTATTTTGTGTCTCCGATTCTTATTACTGTTGGAAAGCCACAAGAAGTGCAATCACGCAAATTGAAAATTAATGGCCCACGAAATCCAATTTTCCATGACGACATCCGGTATATACTTGTACTACCTACGCAGTTGATTCTTTTTCTATTTTGCTGAAGCCTCATTAAGCGACAGAAGCCGGGGCAAAACGATTTTTGTGTCGACTTCATTTAATTGAGCTATCTATTTAATTCATTGAATATTATAAATAAAATAATTGAAATAGTAATAATATAAGTAGTAGTAAGTAGTATAAAAAAGTGAGCATACCTTTAAATGTAATTATTTTAAAGGGCTTTTTCTAATAATACGATTGATAACGATATTTAGTTTATTCCTTTGATAACTTTTAGCCGCAGCTCTACAATATGTTTTGTTTTTAAATTAAGATGAACGTTTTCGATATTCTTATTATTAAATTATATGTTATGTTCTGAAGTTTCTGTTTAAAAACCGCTTTAATTAATGCAATAACTATGTCGACCTGTAAATTAATATTAAAAAGGCACAAAATGAAAATTGAAACTCATTCGCTGATTTATTTCATTCATATTATTTTAATTTCCATGTTAAATGAAATAGTCTGTCAATCATTATTACACTGAGTTCTCTGTTTAAATATGCTGCTAAAGCAAATAGTGAACACCAGGTCTATTTATTCGTTTTTAATTTATGGACATTTTAGAATGGATTATCAAAACCAAGAATATTTAAATATTTAATAACATTTATTTACCCTTCATGTTTGCGAAACTTTTATGGGTTATTTAAAAACAAACAAACATAATGTTTATTATTATTTGCTATATTATTTCCTTGTTCCTGGAAACTTCACACTGAATTCATTTTTATACGATGAACTAAAAACTAGATAAATTCTGCTAAAATTCATTATACTCGTAGATAAATTAGGGCAGGGCAAGCTATGTATATTTTTAATTATAAATTACGACCTCATTTAACATTGTTCAACATTTTAACATTTTTCGAGCTCAAGATGCGGAAAAGCAGGATAAGATTATTCAATTAGCAAAGAAATTCTTTGCAACCTGAATTCCTGGCGCGATAAATTAAACAAGATTCTTTATAGATTCTGATAGAAAACATCCGATAAATTAACGGCATCAGAGGTTCGATCCCAACTTCGTTATTCCACTCACTCTCCGATGAATAATCGATGGAATTATGAAAAATCATCCAACCCTGTTCAACTGATATTTATACAGTAGAGAATGACTTGCGGAACGTTACCTTTTTATTTTTCACTTACCGTCTTGTGTTTGGATAATGCGTTAATTGATAACTCTACATTAATAGCATTAGGCTACAATATACCTGCAAACATATAATATCTATTTAAATTGAAACAAAACCTTTAAAACATACATTGAAACCTTATACAGTTACACAATTTATTGTAGATTTTTTTCTTAAAACAACCTGCGTGCACTTTAACCAACATACCTGATTGCAGTGCGTGCGCAGCTTGACCAGCACTAAAACTGCTATATTATAAAACTAGTTGTTTAATTCAACTAAATAAAAACCACCCTAAAACAATTCTTTATAAAAACATTTGCCATTTATTCAAATCTGCAGGGCTATTCTGTAAGTCAAAAATCGATGCTAGTTGTTAAAAAGCAACTAGCAGTTGTGTTTGACAAGTCACCGGTGGGCCAAAAAAATTGGTATTCTGTATCTCAACTAGCATGAGTGATATCAAATGATACGAGTCCAATGAGTCTCATTTAAAATGTCATGAACTTATATTAAGTTGTATGAAATGACAAAACATTAAATTTTTCCACTTTATATCTTTGACTGAGCATGCGCTGTAAACAACTAGAAGTGTATTTTTTAAAAACAAATGTCTTAATATCTTTCCAGCCACTAATGTATCTTCAATACCTATTTAATAACAATTTCATGTCTACTATAAATATTTTGATAATTCTTTTATTATAATTTAATGTTTTTTTCTAGAATAAAATAAAACACTCGTAAGAATTTGTAGATATTTGTAGATGCAATTGTTTCTAAAATCGACGGGCTCTTGAAAATCTTTGTTAATGAAATTCGGAAAGTGTGTTGACTTGACTAACATCGAGAACAAAGTAGCTGTCTTTCTATTAATTGAATATATTTTAAAAAAAATGACAAACCAAAAGCCAGTTTTTTACAAAAAATCTCGCATTTTTTGGGGAACAATCATTTTAAATCGCGTATGAATACATAATTTGTTTTCACTTCACATTTTCAATCACTCGCTTCCTTTAATATTTTGTTTCGTAAGGTTTTTTAGTCCGACTGCTTTGAATGAAACATCCACAAAAATTCTTGTAAAATTTCACAAAAAGTTTATAAATCAGATTATAATTTGAATTTTAATTAAAATAACATTGAATCTAAATGGATTTCTAAACATGTCATGTAACGTCAATTAGTCATGATGTCAGAGATGCTCGGCGCATGCGCGGTCTATGTTAAGCCTGGAAAATTAAATATTGTCAATACTCATATGATGTGCAGGACAATCATTTACTTTTGATCGAGTCCGATTGCACCAACTGCTAGTTGTAGAATTACAGAATCGCAATTAACAACTTGCATGAGAGGTTTGATGCTAGTTGGGCAAAATTTGGGTTCGCGAATCACGAGAAATGTCAATAACACGTAGAAAAAAGAACACTTTTAATGGTATTACTGCAATTTATTTTAAACAGAGTGGATTCTAAGCAATAACATCACAATGCTGAGCTAAAACCAAAGTTAAATTAATTTTCCTCAAAAAAAGTCGGACAAACCGACGGACCTACAGAATTAATTGCCCAAGACTATTTATTTTGTATTTATATGTAACTAATAAAATGTAGGTATATAAACAATAAATCGTAATTTTCTAAAATGAACTTTGTTTTTGACAGTTCCTCCTGCCATGAATTTGATGCAAGCTAAGCTTACAGAATCGCTATTTTTCATTTCTCCATACAAAAAAACTGTCAAACCAAGGCCTAGCGTGCATGAGCCGTATGACGTCATAATTGATGTTAGTTGGAGATATAGACTCGCAAATGTTCATTTTGACGGTATTTCTCATAGCAGTCGATACAAGTTGACTTACAGAATCACCCTGCTGAATTTAACATGAACTCTACGTTTCACAATAATTAAAACGTTTTCTAATTCAGACTCATATAACAATGCCACGTGAACCGTCACTCAGTTAAATATTAATATCCAGTTTTCAAAGTGAGCTGGCTTGTATATCCACGGACTAACAAAATGGAATTTAACTATTCAGTTACCACGAGAACCCGAATTCGAATCGCACGAAATTAAACGCGATTTCGGAGTAATCAAGCGTTTTAATAACTTACGTGATTAATTTTACTTCAGGTATTTGCTTGTCAAATTACTTGTCAATTTATTTTGTTAAGTACGAAGTATGTGTAATTTTAAAGAGTTTGAAATAAAAGGTATTATTTAGTTATTTGACTTTAATGTATCGCGAATGGCAGTTATAAATATCAAAAACCATTATTAAAGTTTATACTTCACTATATAATAACAGATACAGATTTTGTTTGAACGTGCTTCAACTATGTAGGTATTAGCTTTTTGAAATATTTGCGGGAGAAGGCTTTAAAAGGTCTTTTCTAGGTAATTTGTCAATGTAAATATTTTTATGACTGTTGAGATGTATATTCTTTCCTTAACTAGTAAGTATTTAACTTGTGCTTAACTACAACTTAAACAAACAAAATACTAAAGTTCGTTTCTACCAGTCCCTTTACTCGCAAACGCATTTTAAACCTACATATTCGTTTCCATATTTACACTGTTATAAAGGTTTCTATATGTAAAATCGTTTGTGAATATGGAGATACACTCCAAACTTTGATTTAATAAAAAAACAAATGTATTTTTCAGTTCTTATCCTTTTAAACCACTCTCGAATCAAATTAAAATAGTTTCCTGCAAAGCCCCAATTAATGCGGCAACATTAATATAAGATCGACAATGGCTGTTGTGTCTGCCAGATTAAACCCTCGTTGGGAGTTGGCATATCCAAATGTTATAAATCTCCGTGTGACACTTGATGCACTGTTCTGGCTCGTTACAAACTCGTTTAGCCGCCTGCATCCAGAAATATCTGCAAAATTATATACGAAACCCAAGTCGCAACGCTGTTCGGAATATACAGGGAGCTAAATGGAAAGTTTTTGGTGGGATTATGATTGTAAAGTAGCTATTGAACTCAGTGATTTTATAGGTTTTATTTAATTTCATTTGACCCAATTTAATATAGTTTGATTTTAATTATGGACTACTTAATTGGTTCATTTGATTAGTATAGCGTTATTATAAGTTTTTTCGTAAAAAAATATGCCCTACAAAATCATATCCATGTTAGGTCATTTAACCCCAGCAGCTTAGCATCACCTGTGACGCAAAAAGTAGGAATGGAAAGATAGCAATGCTAAAAGATCTAAAAAAAAGTAAAACAATAAGTAGGTTAAGATTTTTTATCATAGAGAAAAACATTTTAAGAATTTCGTTTTGAAAGAAGGAAGCGAAGCTAATTAAAATTAATGAAAAAAGCTTTTCATTGAAATAACTATGTCTCATTAAATAAGTTTATTTACGAAATAGAGTTAAGATAGCCTTATAGATTTGGTATTATTTTAAAATCACCGCAGGGGTTTGATGCCCAACCACGTAATATTTGGCATTTCATAAAATTTGCATCGGTCGGACTCGGGGTCAAATGTCCATTGCAAATTCCCCTCGTGCTACGCAACAAATATACCGCTCTAACTAAAAACCGCAATATGCACCCTATTCCTATAATTATAAAGTTCAGTTTGAACCACTGAAAAAGAAAATTGAAAACAAACCGGACGAGTTACAGCTGCAAAGTTTAGCAGTAGGCATGAACCTGTGCTCCCATTCTGAATGTCAGTCTAAGGCCTGCGGCTCAAGCGTGTTGAATATTTTAATATTTTAACGAGAAGAAACCAGCGTTAAAATTAAATATGAATTTTTATTCGCCGACAAAGAAGTCCACAACAAAACCCTTACAAAATTTGAGTAATCCTTTTGTGGTGGAGACTGTTTACGCATTCATATTAATTTAAACAAAGCTTGTGAATTTACTGCTTCTCTGTTATATCTACAAGCGTTTTGTTTTCTCGTATTCACAATAGTGCGAACATTCGTTGAGGCGGAGTAGGTAGATGTACAGTTTATTGTCCACCATTCGGTTCGGTACGTTGCCTGTGCTGTGCTAGCACCGCAAACTACCTACCGTGTATGTAGATGTGTGTATAGAAATAGTTGGTGTTCTGCAACAGTTGTATGCATCCAAAACAATTCGCCCGACGAGTAGGCCTTTTATAGTGTTCACTGTGGAGCGAATCCAAACCACAGGCAGACATTTTAGCTGCTCGCCCGCCAAAGCGCACTGCACCAACTTTAATACCTTAACACTACATTTAGGACGAAATTGCACACTAAAGTTCCAGCAACGACAATTGATAAACTTTTATGTGCAGGTAATAAAACGATTTTTTCTATTATCATAATTTAATTAGGTTTTTAATATATGTTTCTTTAAATGTTATATAATGATATGTTAGTAAACAAAGGCTCCAAGTGCTATAGTACCTATAGCCATAACAAAAAATATAAACTTAATACGAGATAGTTTGTGTTAGGTTAGTATCTAATTTATTGCCCTAAAAATATATTACAATCATTTCTTTAGTCTTACTTATTTTTAGATGTACTTAAAAGTATCGAAATATTTTTCAACACACTTGCTCAGAAAGTGAGCTTTATCACATCGTTTTTTGGGCCATAAGCCGAGCTATAACCCACTCGTGCATATTAAAAATATTACACACTAGTGCATAATAGAATGAATACTACAAAGTTAAGGTAGTTCCTTACTGCAAATTGTATGCTGGTTACCAGAACATTTTTATTTTGATCGGGTAATACAGTTTTTTTTATAACAACAAAGAGTTTTCACGCCACTGAAAATTCATGGATATATTTGGAATAAATAAATGTGCCCATATAAAAAAAACAATGATTATTATCAAATTATTGATAATAAACATTAATTTGTTACAGAATAATTGTAATTTATCTCAAAAAATATATTTTGAAAGGGTGTATGGCGGCTGTTTGCCGCGTGCAAAAAAAATTGAGAGTCATTTTCCGAATAAATTTATTTATTCTAAATATATGTTACCGGCAATCTGTATTATTCAGGTATTCTATACAATACCTAGGTAATGTATAGAATACTCGTACCTTGAGCGTTCAGGCAATGTATAAAATAAAATGAATTTGATTGTCAATTCAATACTTTACCTAGGTAATGTATGTAATTCCTAGGAATTGTATAGATTACCTGCTGTTCCACCGGCAATGTGTAAAATAAATAGACCTTGGTCTATATTTATCAATGATAACCTAGTATTTGCTCAGAATAATTATAAAACATGTTCTGTTAGATAATTATTATGAGCTTAATAAATAATGCACCAATGAAAGTGTAATTTTTTTAAGATTTGACAAATGCTTCTCTTGTCCCCGAGTAACCCGAAGTAACAATTAAAATAATAGGTACGACGACGAGCGAAGCGAAAAGGAGTGTGAGGTTGAATGGTAAACATACACCACAACCTTAATATTTTTTATCTAAAAATTACCAACTACGTCGGAGAATAAAGTTATGAAGGAAAAAAATGAGTCGAAAAATTTCTTAGTAATGATACTTTGATTTAAAAAGTTATGGCAACTGACTATTATGAGTTCCGTTGGTAGAACAAAAATAAATTAAGAAAAAAAGTAGAGAAAAAATTATGAACATTAAATGTTATGTACACAATTCGGTAATTGAAAAAAATGAAAAAAAACGTATAACAGTGCAATATTGACCATGATACAGTTCCTCTCTTACATTCTTCATTATAAATTGTACCTGCATTTCATACATTACCGGTCGCGCATTTGGTATTGTATAGAATACCTAGGCAAAGTATAAAATAAATGATATTTCATACATTACCGATACGTTTTAGGGATTCTATACATTACCTAGGCATTGTATAGAATACCGGATTTTACACATTGCCGGTAACATATATATATGGATTTTCAATGGCATAAAACCTCTTTGTTGTTACCAAAAAAAACTGTATTATGCAAATGCTCTGATTACTAGCATATAATTTGCAGTAAGGCACTACCTTCACTTTGTAAGAATCGTTATATTATGCACTAGTGTGTAATAATATAACCACACAAGTGTGTTATAGGTTGGTTTACGGCCCTCAAAACTTTCTGAGCAAATGTGTTGAAAATTATTTTAATGGATATGGTGACAGAGGTATTCACGCTTACCTTAGGAAATGCTGAGCTTTTTTGGTATTTCTTCAAAAATATTGATTTAAAATGATAATTGGACAAGAGTTTGTTATTGCGCAAACAAAACACGATTAAGAAAACATGCAGCACCAGCATAAAACCAAACAATAACATAATCATTACGGTTGCTCAATATAAAATAATTTTTGAGAATTTTAAAATTTTAACTTAATTCGAAACTTAATGTAAATCTCACGATTATAAAAATAAAGTTAACTACCATTATAAATATAAAGTACCTAATAACCCACAAGGGCCAACTTGCACTTTTCACACAATTTATAGTATAAAAGGTTCAGCCCGCATTTTACGACGCGTAGAAATATAACTCATCGGCGAAGTAAAGTTATCGATATAAAATCGGATTAAACTATCTAGTTATCTCAAGTGCTACATTATTCAAAATTTAAAACATTGTATTCATCCTCTGATACTGAATATTGCGTTGAATTTTTCTTGGGATAAACAATTACGTCAGCAATCCATTTTGTAAAGTTTAAAAAAAGATTTGTTTCAGGAAACTTGAAGGAGTCACTTCTACGTGTTAAAGCTTTGCGATTGATTAATAATATATATGTGGGCGGTAATTTTTAAAAAAATATGTTGTACAAATTATTTTGAAAGATTGTTGGTAACTGATTTGACTCTCGGGCTCGCCTAAGCTCGCCATGTTGTTGGTCAATTGGTATAAATAGGCCTGGATGGCTTGTCGGTGGATCAGACGTTGTCAGACCGTGGACACTGCACAAGGTGTGATCTGAACTACCTACAAATAAGTTAGTGAGTAATCATTGTACCTATTATATAATGTTTATATTGTGTTTTGCTTAATCGCTTACTATAGAATAAATATAATAATAATTGTACTTGATATATGTTGTTTTGATAAAATATAGTTATTTGTCACTCTAGAAGGGTTTTCTTTGAATTTACTCCCACATCAGAAGCGGGATGCACATTGTTAAACACCCAACTACGCCTACGAATTTTATTTTTTCAGGAGATGGAACAAAACCCAGCCGTTATCGTAGATGTCGAAGGCCCTGGCGGATGTGAGTCATCAACTGCTGGACTTGATAGCGGCCGACGAGCTTCTCCAGTATTTGCACCGCGACGAAGACCTGCTGATAACGCTGCGCCCGTCAACTCTTCGGCCGGCGGTATCAGCGAGGATCATTCAAGGACAGGTTTCGTTCCAATACCTTCCATGCAAAACATGATGCAGGAAATGTTTACAAAGTTTATGCAAGCTACTGCAGATGCTTTTGGGTCCATAACCGATAAAAACCCGAAACCTGTATCTCGTATTCGAAACCTAGATAATATCTACGTACCTTCTTTCGATCCTGACGACCAGGCTGATACTATAAAAGTATGGTGTAACAATTTGGACAATTTAAAGTTGGACTACTCATTAACCGATAGAGAAGTACTTAATTTGGCTAGAAAAAACTTACGCGGAAGGGCTGCAGAGTGGACCCGCCGCAATTATACTACCTTAAATTCCTGGACAGAACTCAAATCTGGTATGATTGAAACCTTTGCAGATGAAGCACGCTACTACGACGACCTCATGCACTTCATGGAGTACACCAGTGACCAGGCAACTAATCTTGCTGAATACGCTACGCGGAAATGGGAGTTGGCTAAAAAGGTGATTGGTATGGAGCTGACTGAGCAGAGATTGGTGGAAGCTGTAATATCTGGTATGTCTGATTTTCGTATACGTTCCGACCTGTTGCGACTGACGCCCAGTAACTTGCCACGGTTGATCCAAAGCTTGAATTCGTACAAGCGAAAAAGACCTATTAGAGATGTAGCTGATCACAATATTTGTAATAAAAAACCGCGACTCGGCAATATTAGCGATAATAGATCTAAGCGTTGTCATAATTGCCATAAGTTAGGTCATTTGAGAAGGGATTGCCGTACAAAACCCACTATTGATATTTCTCAACAAATACCCTCAACGTCGTCTGCTAGTGATATTCGTCCTCCCTTAGTATGTAGTTTTTGCAACAAGAAAGGACACTTAACGGAGAATTGCTTTAAACGCTTGAATAAACAAAAATCAAAGGATAGTAATTCTGCCGCCGTTAATACGTTAGTAATTAATAAGAACAAAACAAACAGAGTCAAAATAGACGATAACGACTTTACTTGCTTGTTAGATAGCGGAGCCGAGTGCTCACTCATGCGTAATAGTATAGGTGATGTTGTTAAAGGTAAAATACTTTACGGAATTACATGTTTGCGTGGAATTGGAGATAATTCTTTTAGTGCAACGCGAAAAAAATCTTGTGTGGTAAACATTGATGGCTTATATGTAGAGTTGATATTTGTTTTGGTCCCTGATGCGTTTATACAGTACGATTTGTTGATCGGTCAAAATCTTTTTGATATCCCCGGTATTCAGGTTACTTTTAAGAAACATGAAATTTTGGTTACACGGAATATGTTAAACATTAGTTTTGTTAACAAAATTGATTTAGATTCTTGGAAAGTTAATGAATATATTGACAGTAAAAATATAGAAACATTGAATTCTATTTTACAAGAGCATTCCCAAATGTTTACCTCGGGCAATAAAGTTTCTCAAGTTACAACAGGTGAACTAACTATTCGATTAAAGAACCCTGATAAAATTGTACAACGTCGACCTTACCGCCTTGCACCAAATGAACGCGAATATGTTAAAGCTTTAATTAATGACCTAAAGGACAATAATATCATTCGTGAAAGTAGCTCCCCGTTTGCTAGCCCTATTTTACTCGTCCGCAAGAAGGACGGCACAGATCGCATGTGCGTCGATTATAGAGAATTAAATAGTAACACCGTCCGTGATAATTATCCTTTGCCCCTTATTGATGATCATATCAGTAAATTATCGGTAGCAAAATATTTTACTATACTTGACATGTGTGCCGGTTTCCATCAGATTCCCATAGAACAAAATTCTATAGAAAAAACTGCATTCGTTACGCCTGACGGGCAATTTGAATTTTTACGGATGCCCTTTGGTCTCTGTAACGCGCCATCTGTGTTTCAAAGAGCCATTAATGTTGCCTTAAGACCTTTTATTGACGTTTTTGTTCTCATTTATATCGACGATGTTATTATATTTTCGGAAACTCCTGAACAAGGAATAGATTATTTAAAGCAGGTACTTAAAGCGCTACAAAACTGTGGATTTTCATTAAATATAAAAAAATGTAAATTTTTGGAAACTGAAATTGAATATTTGGGTAGAATCATCTCCAACGGCGAAGTCAGACCTAGTCCAGGTAAAATTCAAGCTCTTTATAACTCTCCCGTTCCATCTAATGTCAAGCAAGTAAGGCAATTTTGCGGTCTTGCAGGATACTTTAGAAAATTTATTCCCAATTTTTCTGTTACTATGATTCCATTGTATAACTTAACGCGTAACAATACGAAATTTGAATGGACGTCTGAACACGATAATGTTAGAAGTAAAATATTGTCATATCTAACTTCAGAACCGGTTTTAACTTTGTTCGATCCGAAAAAGCCTATAGAACTACATACGGATGCTAGCTCTTTAGGTCTAGGTGCGGTACTTTTCCAAAGACACGAAACACAAATAAAAGTTGTTGAATATTTCAGTATGCGTACTACAGAGGTTGAAAGTCGTTACCATTCTTACGAATTGGAGACCTTAGCTCTAGTAAGATCAATCAAACATTTTCGACACTATCTTCTAGGACAGTCTTTTAAAGTTATCACCGATTGCAATTCGTTAAAAGCATCTCGCAATAAAAAAGAGCTATTGCCACGCGTGCACCGTTGGTGGGCTTATTTGCAATCATTTACTTTTGAAATAGAATATAGAAAAGGCGAGAAGATTCCCCATGTTGATTTTTTAAGCCGGAATCCGATTTCTATTGATATTAATACAGTTACAAATTACAGCCAATGGTTAGAGGTCGGTCAACAGAATGATAATGAGTGTATGCAAATTGTTGAGTCAATCAAAAACGGTTCGATAAATAAAGATTTAGCCTCTAGTTTCAAAATTGAGAATAATTTACTATATAAAATTTACACATCAAAAAATAACAAATTAAAAAGTTCTCTTTTCGTACCTAAAAACTTTCGATGGCAATTAATTCAGATTTATCACGATTCTATCAAGCATTTTGGATGGGAGAAGACATTAGAAAAGATCCGCGAACAGTTTTGGTTTCCCAATATGTCGAAATTGACCCGAAAGTATGTTGAAGGTTGTCTCACTTGTAAGATCAATAAAAGCCAATCGGGCTCTAAACAGGTATCACTTCATCCTATTGACAAAGTCCCTATTCCGTTTCATACTGTTCACATGGACACTACTGGCAAACTAAGCGGTACCAAACTATCTAAACAATATGCTGTAGTATTTGTAGACGCTTTTACGAAGTTTTGTTTTTTGAGACCTGTGAATAATTTAACGGCTATCGCCACAGTCAACTGTTTAAAACAATTGATTTATAATTTTGGAACACCAAAACGAATTGTTTGTGATCAAGCGGCATCTTACACGGGCAAAGAATTTACCGAATTCTGTAAAACATGGTCGATTGAAATTCATTTTATTGCTAGTGGCGTTAGTCGTGCGAATGGTCAAGTGGAGCGGATGATGAAGGTCTTGACAAATTGTTTCACTATTGTAGAGAATACCAGTAAGAGAAGTTGGAAGGATGCCGTAGGTGAAGTGCAATTAGCAATCAATAGTACGTTTAATAAAAGCACTGGGCATACACCTTTCCAGCTTCTCATGGGCTGTAGTCAGTCACCTCCAGCCATATCAGCCTTACTTTATGACGTAGAGCGTATGGACCTCGACACTTGTCGTTCTGAATCAAAGGAAAGAATGGATGAAAGGGCTAAATCTTTTAAAAATGATTTCGATAAAACCAAAGCTAAAATAAAACCCTTTAAAATTGGCGATACGGTATTGATTAAACAAAATCCTCGTTCAATTAATAAATTAGATAGTAAGTTTCGAGGTCCATGTGTCACAACTCAAGTCCATGATAACGAAAGATACACTGTAAAAATCTATGAAACTGGTAATGAACTATATGTCTCTCACGATAATTTAAGATTAGCTGTAACTGATTTGGGTAACGAGCTGATAGAATCCTTAGATTCCGATTGAAAAATTATATTTTATTACTTATAAGTTAATATCAATGTTTGAATGATTAAAAACAATTGTTAACTATAACTTGATTTGATTTATTGAATGTATGTAATTTCTATCGGCGGTTGATTGTTGAGGACGGTCGAAGTGACCAACTGGCCAGTGGTCGCTATTGTTGCTGTCTTCAGCAGTCAATTGAGCTGATCGGTGATGTATGGGTCATGTGATTTGAACCCAGCCATGTGATTTGGCAAATATTTATGGGTCATGTGATTTTAACCCAGCCATGTGATTTGGCAGATATTTATGGGTCATGTGATTTGAACCCAGCCATGTGATTTGGCAAATATTTATGGGTCATGTGATTTGAACCCAGCCATGTGATTTGGCGAATATTTGTGGGTCATGTGACTTGAACCCAGCCATGTGATTTGGCAAATGTTTGTGGGTCATGTGATTTGAACCCAGCCATGTGATTCGGCAAATGTATATGAGTCATGTGATTTGAACCTAGCTATGTGATTTGGAAATTAATGTTTAAATTTATTTAATTAAATGTAAATTGTAAGGTCTTTCGCGAGCTATACAGCTGCTCGTCAGAATGGCCGTGTGGGCGGTAATTTTTAAAAAAATATGTTGTACAAATTATTTTGAAAGATTGTTGGTAACTGATTTGACTCTCGGGCTCGCCTAAGCTCGCCATGTTGTTGGTCAATTGGTATAAATAGGCCTGGATGGCTTGTCGGTGGATCAGACGTTGTCAGACCGTGGACACTGCACAAGGTGTGCTCTGAACTACCTACAAATAAGTTAGTGAGTAATCATTGTACCTATTATATAATGTTTATATTGTGTTTTGCTTAATCGCTTACTATAGAATAAATATAATAATAATTGTACTTGATATATGTTGTTTTGATAAAATATAGTTATTTGTCACTCTAGAAGGGTTTTCTTTGAATTTACTCCCACATATATTTGGAAAGTTCCAGCAGTCCACAAAATATTACACGTAAAGCCATGATGAATAATAAAAATTTTCGCCCTGTATATATCCAATTTACGCCCGGTTGCCTAACGTGTCGTAACTTTCAAACAATTTCACATGAAACAAAGTCGAAAATATGGATCGTCCGGCCTACAAATCAAGCTCGCGGATTAACTCGGCTGAAATTGATTACCAATAAAAACAGCGACGAGTTTTTATTATTAAATTCCAATTACCCTTTTTTATCCTTGTGCAGCTTTATTTTATGCCCAGCTGATTGTTTTAATATCGATTGTAAAGTAATATACTCGAAGTATTTTTTCATTAAAAATGTTTTTTATTACATACCATTTCAACCAAGCCACAAAAATGACTTAAAAAATAAAAGTTGTTTACGCAGCAATAAAGTCGTGTTTTAATCTGATTTTGATAACAAAATCTCTATGCATTAATCAGTGTCGCTATAAAATACCACATTTTTCGGCAGCGGCAAGTCAGACCCACCTTCATACATATTGAAGTCGTAATATTCCAGAGTTACGCCACATAACATAATGATCTGAATGTATCTCTGTCGTGGAACAGCGCCTTTGGGAGCTCGCAATAAAAATTCCTCTGCGTGCATACCACGCGAAAGTAATCCAGGAAGAAATACACTCACCTACCGGTTCCACATTTGTAACAGTGAAATCTCCATTTCTCTTTGACTAGAAGCCGTTTCCGAAGCCAGTGACTCCCCCGTGTCTCTAAAAGATGTGACGCACATAAAAAATTTCGAACTTCCTCTAACACGTACCGCGTAAAGGGTAGTGGAGGGGCCCCGTTTTATTCCTTTTTGGGACATTATCGTGGTGTCGACGCTATCTACCTAGCTGTACAGAATTTAATGTTTTCCTGCAGCGCACCGAGGCCACTGTTATAGGTATTTTATAACATTATTCCACCAAAGTTTTATATATTTTATTTCTCCACCTGCGAGTTAAGGTACTAAAATAATGATTAGAAATAACCACACCCTATCTCAGTCCCAAAAGAAAATAGAGCATCGTTCCGGCGTCCGCCTAAAAAATTAATGCAGAACCTTTTTTGTTTTCGTCATCATGCGCCTTTACGTAAATAAGAGCGGCGGTGGCATATGCGTCGTTTTTTGTGAATTCTGTTTGTGAGTGACGCGCGTCATTTGTTACGTGAGCGGACTGCGCCCGTGCGGCGATACAGCGCCGGGCCGCTGACGTGCGATGGGAAACACTGATTTTTATACGCTGCTCCAAATATTTAGGCAGAAACATCATGTCCTAGTTTTTTACTAAAAAACTTTACAAAAAAACTGTATTTTTTATTATTTGTATGGGAGAGTAAAAGCTAAACAGAGAACGTAAACTTATTTTTGTGTCCATTTTAGCCACGCTGTAGGTAAGTGACGAATTTTTCTCATCACTGCATTAGTAAGACACTATCGAGTTAAACTTAGAGTTTATTTTCTAGTAGAGGCCGCCCGCGACTCCGTTCGCGTGGAAGTCGGTTTCTCGTGGGAATGGGATGTTTTCCCGCGGTACCAAAAAACCCTATGTGTTATTCTGATGTATAACCTACATTACTGCAAAGTTTCACCCAAATGCGTCCAGTAGTTTTTACGTGAAAGAGTAACAAACATCCATCCACACATCCATACATACTCACAAACTTTCACTTTTATACTATTAGTAGGATTTTGTTGTTTCATTTTATTAAAGTTGATACAAATAACTGCAAAATGAACAAGTCTAAGTACTTTAATAAATGAAAACAATACTTTACCTTAACTAATGACAGGAACGTAAAATAATAAAAGCAGCCTCGAGTTGGGGTAAGCGCTGAGTTAGGGGGCCAATATTATTTCAATTAACAATCTTTATTTATGGAGGTAATTCTGCCGTAAATCGGGATGATGTCTCGACGAACCTTAGCTTTCTCTCATTAATAAACAAAACGAGGGACAAACATGAAGGACGGCCCACGGCGTTATCCGACTGTTTCCATATTACTTTACTTTAGACATAGTAATTTGTATAGCAAACACTAGGTTCGAATATTACCTATTTGTATAGGCAACTCACAAAGTGTTATTGTATATACCTGTTTTGTCTTTGAGAGCTTTGATAAATTCACTAAATATTTTTATATGCTAAAAATATTATGATGTAATGTAGTTATAGCAATACACGGTATTGTGTATTACTAAAACTACATTTTGCTTTTTATTTTTTAATAAAAGCTTCCGATTAAAGGCAATATATTCATTTTTGCAGCACGTGTTTTTGAGTTAGGAAAACAAGGGCTAAGGGCTGTGTAGGGGACCGTCTCTAGGTAGGAATAGTTTTAATAGTAGTAAGTAGTTTAAGTAATATCATTTCAAAGCTGATATCGGTTTAAAAATGAAAATGGATTGCACGGATAGGAGATTTTAAATATAGGGGTTTCATTGTATCAAATGTGGCTATCAATTAAATTTAACATAACATGAAAATTTGTAACACACGCATGATTTGACTATTCTAATAGGGTTTTAACAAAATTCAGAGTTGCGTTAATGTGTGACTGTCCGACATGTATATTTACCTTCATTATTTAAATCAAGTAAGGAAGTAAATTGATTAGGTGAGCTGTAAAGGTCCGTCTTGATTGTATTAAGTCTACGGACCTGCGAAGTGATTCTGTAACTTTCGAGCGACATACACTTCTATCAAAAGACGTCATTCCATTATTTGTATGGAAAAATTTACATTTTAACGTTTATTTCATAGCAGTCATGACAATTTGAGTTACAAAATCACCTTACTGTATTATATCCATGTATCGTACTTTACGCACCTGTTATATTATTCTGCAGTATTGCGTTCAACCGTTGGTGTTGAAAAATATCGAATATAGTGCATGGGACCCTACCGAGCGTTGCTGATGTGCACGATAATTTTGAAATTAATATAAAAATTCATTTATTAAATCAAAAAAAATGCTTTGAATACACCATTAGTTAGGTACTATATAGTATCGTTAAGTATTGAGTAATTTTAGATTAATTACATAGCAAGGACAAATAACGGGTATAAAATTTGAGGTATAATGTCTTTATTACGTCTGTCAGATGAATATTGTTTTTTAAAAATATCGAAACTCTAGTAAAAGCTTGTTAAGTGGTTTTGAGATTTATTATAAATATTACATAAGTATTATTCGATGACAACTACAATAGCTCCGCTAAGCCTATAATATCGCGTGTTCGTATTTCTGAAAAAGCGCAACGCGATATTTACATCTAACGATTTTCTGGGTAGTCAGTCCCTTTACACAAATTGAATCCAAGTTAAATAAGCCATCTTCAACGATTTCACGCCCAATTTCCATAACGAATGGAAACGCGCCCCGCGATCTCAACTCCGTAATAACTTTTGGAGTATGCTCCCGAAGCCTGTATTTTACATATCTCCATGTTATTTACAAATAAGCATCATTACGTATAATTTTATTTAAATAAGATTCCTCGACTAGCTTCTCTAAGCTTTTGAAGAAAATTTGTGCGAAGGTTTTTCAACATTTCAGGAAGGTTTTTTTATCATTTACATATTTAACTAATATGTTCTTGTATTTATAAAATTGTGTAAATTAGAGAAGAGACTAGATAATAAAAAATAAAAACTACCCTTTTTCTAAGAACCACGTAATGAGGTCAATATTTTTTCTTCAATATTCCGCAATGCCTGAAGATGTTTAACAGGTTTTTAGTAATAACTTTCATAAAATCTATTGAAAAGGAAATAAGCACTGTCGGAAAAAATACTCTTTGCACCGAACAATATTGGAACGAAAAAAGAAATGGTTGCCCGCGTCGTTCCTAAGAAATATTGAAAGAACCTTGTTATAAAATTGTAACCCTTTTCCTATGGTTTGCCGTAGTCGAGTAAAAAACAGTTTTTTTTGTAATATAATTGAAGTAATAAAATACGGATGATAATTAGGTTATTGAGGAGGTCACAACTTACTACTTTCATATTTAGTGCATTATTTTAATAAATGTTTGTATTTGGCGAAATTTAAATGTAGTCCACGGAAAGTTCTCAATTGGGGTTTTGATTTTAAAATTCTATATGTACATTCTTTACCTTTGGTCAAATAAAAAACACACAGACAGAAAACAAATTAGTTTTAACTACAAAACAATGTGACGTTCGGCGCCCTGAAACCAAACAAAAATCGGTGCATTCTATCCGTTTCGAATTACGATGCCAAATACAGATACGTAGTTAAAACTTGTAAAAAACACCGTACTTTTTGTTAGGGAGTTGAGTTACTAGCGTGAGTTTAATTAACGCACGGACATGGCAAACCGCGTTTTATTAAAAATAATGTGTTAGGAATGTTTTATTTATTGCGAATCGATTGTTGGAAGTAGGTAGTATGTTCTTACAATAGAGGTATTACATAGAACTATTATTAATTTATTATTATTACTATTATACATTATTTTCATAAGAAATTTTCTAGTAAGCTCCGTAGATCAGATATATTTGGTTTTACTGAATTGTCTTTGTTGCAATTGGTTTTTTTATATTTTATCTATAATTCACGGAAGCCTGGGTAGCAACTGCGAATAGCGAAGAGCCGCTTCTTTAAATGAAAATAACATCAATCACTTTGACACTTTACATCCATCAAAAGTTTTGACATTTTAAAAAATCCACCACTAATTAGGTTTAAAGATGATTTTTCACAAAAACTTCTGAGCGGATATCACACATGCGCGTCCCTGCAAAAAGACAACAAAGAGTTTCCAAATGAGTTGAAACTAAAAGGGTGTCATAATTAGCCAACTAACCTTTTTCACCAGACGTACGTACGGAAGCTGTTAATTGCAGTTTCAGGGCCCGAAGACGACATGTCACTGAGTCTGGGGAAATCAACTTTAAGTCTTAGATGCTAAGGTTCATTTTTGAGTGTAGAATGTTGCGTGTAGTTGGACGCACAGGACTTGAGTGGTGCAGAGTTAAAATTGAACACATGGTACTTGTCACGCCGCTCGTCGACTTGATGGATGAAACATTTCACCGCTCACGATAAGATATTAGCTTTTATTCGCAACGTTTGTTCTATTTGTACTTTTCAATGTAAAACCGCATTTGATGGAGTGGTTCTGTTGTTTTATTACATTATCGAAATTGTGTTAACGTCTAAGTTGGTACCGAAATGAACATGTGTAAAATGTTAAATTATAAGATCATGATTGCATAAAAAAAATATAAATACATATATACAAGGTTAAAATTACATGCTTTTCGACACTGACATAGTTTCTATAAAAAACGACGATACTATTTCAACTTGCACAGAACGTAGAGTGCACGTGTAAACCAATCAAAATTGTCAGCTAATTTATTAAACACAGTGATTAGCTTTCTTAGTATCTACTTTATGACCTGAACCAGATTATTGAAAGCTTATAGCAAAACAGCGATAACTTTTACTAAGTTGATGTAAATAAATAAAGATCAATAGTATAATAACAATGGCTATAAATTTTGAAACACAAGGAAAACAAGCCCATGTTGCGCCGTGCTGTTACCGGCTCTCCCCTTTATTAAAACTGTGATGGAACCTTACATCATAACATTTTCCGGGGCATTCGGCTAAATTAAAGGTAATTTATATCTCAATGTATACAAGGTGCGCCCACTGGCGTTCTAATTAACGGATAAAACAATAAATTGCTTCCGTAGTCGTCAAGTCCACGGCACAGGGAAATTTTCCATTCTTGATTATGCGAAAACTTGTAGGAAACTATAGGAGATTAAAATTTCTCATATAATTTCAAGATTTTTCATAAAGTATACCGAGATATACTTAAAATACCTGCTATATAAACAATGTATGTATATTGTTTAGTATTAATATGATAATTTTGAAAGGAGAATATTTTAGCGATAAATACTGTGTAGGTTTAATAAAGCTCATCCTTGGTCATGCTCTGATTTTCATCAAAAGATTACGCCCGGCTTTACGTGTAGGATTAATTATTACATTACAAACTGCAATGTTGATACAAAAGATTATTTTCTCATTTAACTTCAGGCAATTTCATAACACGACGATAAGGGCCGTGACACATGCATTGTGCTCTGTGATTCATTGTTTAAACTCATTGGATAGTGTAATACTATGCTGGTTAAGGTTTGACCACAGCGCTAAAGTTCATACGATTAAACGTCGTTCAGTTATATCGATAAACGAATAGTGTTTCTATCAACAGATTTATTTTAAAGTAGTTTCTACAAGATATTTCAACATCGCTGCTCTGCAATCGTAACTGCAACCTACTGCGACAAGATAATGCAAGTACGATACTAATTAAGAGAAATGAGATAGTGCGACTCCAGCTTTACTTCGCTGCACACCTCGTGCAGTGGCAAGCAACACTAATGTAGACATATCTTTATTGCGGTTCGCACCTTTATCCGGGACAGTACCTGGTATAAATCAAGAGGTTGGTTGGTTTGCAGCCCAACTTAATCTTACCTGCAAGTCTCGAGCGTATGGCGTTAATACACAATGATATATCACGTCATTTATTAGCCCGTACATGAGACCGCGTACTATTAATTTGAAATGATATATTTCATTGTAAACACGACACCTGAAATTCTACTTGACACGTTATACGTAATTGGACAACTTAATTGCGTTTCATACTGATATTGCGAAGGAGTAATTAATACATACCAACTCTTATGCGACACGAAAATTCCTTAACTAGATTCCATCCACGATTTCGCATGTTAATTACATTAGGGTTTTATTATTTTAGTTGGTATTTGAAGACTTTTAGAAAGTAAATATATTCAGATGTTTAACTATCAGTAAATATAAAAATAATGGATATTCTTACTTACTTGACGAACGCTATGGAGCAACGGTATATAAGCCGAGCTATTAAGCGGAAGATCCCAAGTTCGATTCGGGGTTACATGTCACGAGACAAATTAATATATCCCTCTATATAAATATTTAACGATACCGTACCAATAACAAAAAAATCGCGCATGTTCAAAAAAACTAAAAATCGCCTTACAATACTACGGAACAGAGCATTGTCAACTAACGCACGTACAAAGAACCAAGTCATTGGTCTGCTCAGCCAACTGCCAGATGTATTGGAAACCTAACAGGCTGTCTCGCAAATAGAATGTGACGCGAATACCGAACCACCTCGAAGGTAAATAGTTGGCACATGTCGATGAACCCGCATTTAACGCTATTAGCTTCTAGGAACATGACTTCGGTGGGTGAAATTGGAGGTTACATCGTCTGTCTTGAAGTGATGAGTAATTTGAGACGAGATCTAGAATCTATGAATAAATGAAATCAATGATTTGTACTTACGTCGATTTCATAAACTTACCTTATTTTTTATTTACATTGAGTGTAAGTCTGTATATTCGTTTTGTGATGTAAAATAACAAAGTACATAAGCCTGTTGTTTTATGTAAATCGCTGCACAAAGCAGAATTAGGAGAAACTTAGTAATGAACATGCAAGTTTCTCGCCCAAGACGTTGCAGTGAGGTAGAAAATTTTCTGAGCAAGCTATTTTCAACACTCATTAATGAGTCTTATACAATGTATCCGTTCTTCCTCATAAATACCCTAAGCATTTTCAATTCGCAATTCTTATTTCACGTCTTATGTTACAAATGTTATTCAAATGCATGTCCTGTCTAGTCTTTTCACATGTTCTGCCTTTTAAAATGCAATTAAAAAATAATTTATTATAATTTTATTGCATTGATTGATGATACAGGTGTCAAATATTCGATCCATTTCAGTGCTAAAAGTACATCACGTCAAATCTAACCACAAATTCCAACAACAACACGATAAGTCACATCCATCATCGACTACTGAACACCGCCTCTGCTCTCAGTCCTGCTCAGTAAATGTACCCGTTCTTTGAAGACACATTCAGTCGCACTTCATACAATTTATGGCAAAAACTTGCGTACTTATATAAGGGAGTGTCGCCGCAGAGGCCGCCGGTCCCCGGGCAGCCATTCCATTTCGGAGACGGGAAATTGTCACCTCAAAGATGTCTTCATTTGCAACAAATGTGGGCTCGGGCGCTGGCGATAAAAAGTTGAATTTATTTTTATGCCTCCTTCAGTGTATACAGCGTGCTGACGAATCAGTGTCGTTTTGTAATATTCTATTATATACTTGCGGTTACTGTCCGATGTTATTGGAATATAATTCTGTCTTACTATCTCCATGTGTAGATTTCGGAATAGACATCAAACATCAAGCTGCTGGGCGGAGGCGGATTTTTCAATTGATTATTTTATATCCAATTTAAAACTTTAGGTCATGAACATAAATCGAGTAAATAATGGCAAAGATACGTGATATTTATATGTAAATACAGAATAGTTGCATCGACTTTTTCAACACCCTATACTTTTATTACACCGAGTTATTTATAGTTGGGATGTGTTTGGATTTATGAGAAAGTTTATTGAAAAAATCAACTATTTAGATCAGCAAAGAAAGAGTTGCTTTTTAGGTTTGTGAAAAGACACTGTTTCAATTTAACACCAACGAAACAATCACAAGTTAAAATAAGTTAAATTCTCAAAATGAATAAACATTTAATTAAAAATAATAGACATAGCATAGGAAGATTAAAACTCCATTTGAGTATTTTAACAACAGATTTTCAAGATGTGGTATTTCTTAAGTATTTCTTCTCATAATCCTTTGATCTAAGTTTTCTTTAAGTTTTCTCTAAATATTTTAAGGTCTTAATGTCTTGAAAGCAATTTACCTACAGTATCATATCTGGAGTCTTCAGTTTGAATATCTTACATAAAGGGGAGAGTTTTATCGCAGCGCCGCGACCGGCCATCGCCGCCATCGCGCCGCTAAATCGAAGTGTCACAAGCAGACTCTTTGTTCCTGACAATAAAGGAATATCTGCAAAATATCTCAATGCTATTGTTTTACGCTGCCCGTGAGTCGCGACCTGATTAAAGTATTGCTTTCATGAGAATAAGGTGAACAGAAATATAATACATTAATAAAAAAGTTGCGAACTGGGCCGTATTTCCGGGTATACAGTACAACAGCGAACATTAAGCTTTATTACTTTTGATTCAAATCGAAAGAAAAAACTTAACAGAAAACCGATGAAACGTTGTTTCATGTTTCTCTTAATTTCGTAGTCGCGTAGCCCGTAGCATCTACGACGTAGACGATTAACCCATAGGCGGCCATAATTATGTATGTTAATACAAGCAACCTCAGATACCGCGTAACGACTTCCTTTGATAAAAATAATGTTGCGTTGAAATTTCAGTTCCGCAGTTCGCAGTTTATTGCCGAATTGCGTGCGATGTCTTGCAATCAAGGACTTCGCTATCGCTCTTCATAAAGACATTGATTTAAATTAACTTTTACTATAGAATCATTCTAAATAAACCCGTTCATTACGATCTTGTAGATTACACATTAATATACTGAAAGTTGGGTTTTGGCGTACAATATTAATAATGTATAAGATTCTCAAACTTGAGAGTGCCCTCATTCATAATACAGTTGCACGCTAATCTGGTTTCAAATGCAATTTTGGCTTTGCACCAAAATAATAACAAATTCTGGGATAATCTTTCCGTTGGAAATTGCCATGAAATTAAAATATAACGTACTGTGGGATAGTGGACACCTGTTTTAATCCTAAGCTACGCAAATAAAGAGATGAAATAATTTAATAGATGGAAATGTACTAAACAAAACATACAATTATTGTGACATAAAACAGAAACTGTTTTTTTTTATTACTTTTTTTAACAAAGTATGAATATTGAATTACGTACGTATAGTATACGTTATGGAGTGTTAAGGTCGTAAGCATTTTGTCTTGTTTTTGGGCGACGAAATGTTTTTGCCATAACCGTGTGTGAAATACAAGTGTTGTAAAAATATAATTTCGTATCCCTGTGGGAATCGTGGGAACTGTTACAAACAACAGTTTCTCTTTATTGCATTTGGAATATAATACGGAGGATATAAAGTCTATGGCCAGGTTTATGATGTTTTCAGGCTTATTGTTTGTGACACTAACCCTTTTTATGATACGACCGAAAAGGGTGTCGTATTTATTGTACACACGTTGAATAGTAATAGGCAGATATGGGAATATAAGTTTTTATAGGTAGCAGTAACAAGGGTTTCATTGTTTGAAAGACAATTATCCTATTACTTTTCTGGAAGCTTGTTTTAGAAACTGAAATTACAACATTTAAGTATCTTAATTAAATCTACATTCATTAAAATAATTAAAGACTATGGTAGCCTAGTGGCAACAGGAACGGGTCTACTATACCGAAGGTTCCGGGTTCGATCCCCACTATGGTGTACCACTAATTTGGTATTTTTCAAATTATGTACATGTTTATCACGCACTAACGGTGAGTGAAAACATCGTGAGGAAACCCACATGACTGGATGATTATCCATCATGTGATCCACCAAGCCGCACCAGCCAGCGTGGTGGATTACGGCTCAACCCTCTCGATATCCGAGAAGGAGACCTGTGCTCAACTATGGGACATATATAGGCTATTATTATCTATTATTATTAAGAATTCGGAGAGTACTTTGCTGTTGTATAAGAACAAGGTTCCATTTATATCCCTTAAAAACTTAGGTAATTAAATATGTTGCTATGTTTTAACTATAAAATCTAATCTAAACCGCCTAACTCAAAGGCTATCGACTATCGTTTCCGAATAGTAAACAATATTGGTTTGTGCATATGCTGCTGATTACCCCCAATCAATTCCTCATAGAAATTTCGATGAGGTATTTCGTTTGACCGAACCTCGTGAGCCGTGAATAATTACTACCTAAATACACTGAGTTTATTGCGTTGTGTATATGTAAAACGAGAATTAATAGCGGTTAAAGTATATGTATCGTTATAAACAAGTTTCTAGACTCGGGGACGGATGTCTGATTTTTTTTTCTTTTTTGAATGAACAAGTAACCAGCTTGGAATTTAACATTGCAGTTAGTCAAACATTGAATATCCTTTACTAAAAAAACTTTACTTAAAAGAACTCACATTACTTTGAAACGGTGGTTCCTAAATCTTTGGTAAATTCAGGAAAGAATAAGAATAAATTTATGTGCTGCTAAGTTAAATTCGTCTCACGAATGAAGAGAATCGAATAAACAAACCGACAGACATAGATTGTAAATTTGATTCCAACTAACCACATAATAAGTGTATATAGTAAAATTTTATAATCCCAATTCTGTTGGTTTGGTCAGATAAGACATCACCAATGTTGGAAGTCGTCATTCACAAAACTTGATTAACATTAATAAAGGTATGTTAGCCTATTTAATTACTTTATATTAGCATAAAACATTGCTTTACCTGAACAAGGTAGTAATTTATAGGTAACTGAGAAAATAAACCCGACCGTCTGTTCTGTTTGACAAAATTATATCAATTAAGGTCATACTAATGATTGGACATTGTGTTTATTTATAAAAGCGATCAGCTAGATAAAGAAATTACTTAGAGAAATTATATTCAAAAATTATTTAGTCAAACTTTTAGACTTAAAGTCTATTCATAGTTAAATGTAGTATCAAATCAAGGTAATATTTAAATAAACTACCTGCAAAATGATCGAATTAAAAAGCTATAAATAATTATATAATGATTTGAGCTTTAATTAAACCCATATAATATCTGAAACAATTATAGACTCAACCATAGTAAATTAAGCCTCCTTCCATTAATTATACAAACTTCAATGATAATTAATAATTATCTGTATTCAAGTCCATCACTTACAAAAAAAATTTGCAATTACCAACTGTTACTATCTTACATATTACCTTCTTCAGTTAAGTTTATCAACTAAGTACGTAATAGAAAATAGTATTTCATGTAAAAAAAACTAAATTCTATATTCTGTGGGCATGTCGACAAAAACGGCGCTCTTGCGAATCATTTAATTATAAACACGTCATTAAACCCGAATTGG
This sequence comes from Emmelina monodactyla, assembly GCA_916618145.1. Lineage (NCBI taxonomy): Eukaryota > Metazoa > Arthropoda > Insecta > Lepidoptera > Pterophoridae > Emmelina > Emmelina monodactyla. The sequence continues at coordinate 6,274,542 of OU745300.1, forward strand.
ACAATAAATCTACGATCCGCCACAACGAATAGTAACGAACAAATTTAATAATTGATCTATCACACTAGTCAATAGCGACTAATAGGTATTTCTTTAAAAATATCAACCCAAAAATATCTTACCAAAAGTATAATATTTTAATAAGCAAAATTAAATAAACAATTATTAAAGCAGACAATTTGCCTGCAACGAATATACGGTATGAAAACAAAAAAAGAACATTTATGAAACGCGGAGGTAAATAAAGGTTTATATTTACATAGGTTATAATTGCAGATTGGTATGACATTATGCAAACATTGTACGACTATATGAGGTAAGGGTATTGTTACAATGAAAGCGGTAATATTTACATATTAAAAACAATGAAGCCGTAAATGTGACATAAATTTAAGTTACAGTAAAAAATATGGAAAGGCATTAATCTTAAAGTTATTAAATATCGTACTGAGCTCCCTTTAAAGTTTTTGAAAACTACATGCAAATGATTTCCTACGAAAAAAATCTACATCAAAATACTACCGTGATCCGTATCGGTCAAATATTTAACACATAAAAAAGAGGTGTAAAAAATTCTTTACATCAGATAAATTCAACGTTGAATTTCAGATATTATTTTATAAGTACAATCTATAAGAAAATGTCGTTTCGCTCTCACCACGAATGTACAAGAGCGTACAACTCTGCGATTTAGTCGACAAATGGCCCATATTTCTGGCTTAGCGGTGGGAATGGGCCAAATAATATTATTTGCGATGTAACAACGAAATATCTGGAAATAATGTCCAGCGTAAACACATTTAATTGATTTCGTGTCAATATTACCAAGAAAATATATGAACCGGAAAATTAGTTGTTTATGTATTAATTAACTAATAAGTCGAATAATAAATATTTAAAGTATATATAATAAATACCTTTTATATCTACCTATACTTATAATAAATCTGTAGAAAGGTCAATTCTGTACATGAAATATATTTCCAAAATAACTATCAGGGGGTGATTAGGGATCGATACTGATGCCAAAAATGCAATCAGTAAAATTTTTGTCTGTCTGTCTGTATAACCCTTATAGAAATAAAAACTACTCGACGGATTTTAACGAAACTTGATACAGTAATTTTCGTACTCTTGAGCTGGTTATAGTATACTTTTCACTACGCTACAATCAATAGAAGCAGAGCAGAGAAGGAAAATGTTGGGAAAACGGGAGAAGTTACTGCATTTTTAAGCTTTCTTGCGTTGCACACATTAATGGTTAAAGCTACACAGAAATGTTCTCCTTAAAATAATATTAAAAAAATTCCCACGACAGCATATGTTTATCTATAGCTTAGCAGTTCAAAGCTTTCTGATTATGTTAGTCTACTCTTACGTTTATAACACTCTCAGTCGTCCCTAATTAAAATATTAAACATTATTAACTATTCCATAAAAAGTAATAATGGAAATCGGTAAAGGAACACCAAAATTATATAGGGTAAACTTCTTATTCCTACGGGAAACCGACTTCCACGCGAACGGAGTCGCGGGCGGCCACTAGTTTGTAAATATCGATATAGATCAAATATCTGTCTATTGCAAAGTTTCTCATACCACATAATTTGCTCTTGAAACTCTGTTTATAAAATACTAGTAGCCGCCCGCGACTCCGTTCGCGTGGAAGTTGGTAAAAGTAACCATACCATATATTTCTGGATTATTTTCGACAGATAGTGGCCTGCCAACCGCAACGCACCTTTGCGCCAAAACTTTTTTCCATTCGGTCAATAGCCAGAGCGTGCCAAAAATGTCCCATCGGACTTAGATTTTATGTTGCCATAGATAAATCATTCATTGAACCATTCGTTCTTATTTTATATACTTACACATTTGTCCAGAAAACAAGAACTAATCTTTTCAGTTTTAATTGCAAAACTTTGAGTATTTTATTATAAATGTCAAGTCCACCCCAATTACCCATTAGTTTTGTTAAGATCTTAACTGTGTTTAACTCCTACTTGTTTTACTCAAAGCTCTTTAATTACAAACGAAGACCGAAGTTTCAAACTAATAGGGCGCAGATAAAGGAACAGCTCTGAATTTCAAACTTCGAATCACAAAACTAATTACAGGGCTGGCAGAATTAATAAGGTGGTGACGACGTTGGTTGGAAATATTAAACCCAAATAAAATAATGGCGGCTACTCAGTGTTATTTTTAAAAACATCTGCCTAACTCATTATTGTAAATGATATCCGCTAGTCAGTTTAACTTTATCCAAGCGCCATTTTCAGGAATGATAGCTTTAGCTTTGGAAACATATTTTCGTTTGAGAAGATGTACGGTCGTTAGCTGTGGCCTCTCACATAAATATATCTCGTTATTTGGTGTTTGAGTGGTCTCGAGCAGCCGGAACTAACAGCCTCTGGGCTGTAAATGTCTCCAACAAGTGACTCGAAGTGATTTACCCCGATTTTATGTGTCGCCGCGCCTCCAAATTTATATTAAACTTATTTTATAGCGGCTTTTTATGACCCCCAAGTATGTTACGGGGGATGTTTCCTTATAAAATTCTCATTCGCGATAAAGGCTGCTCAAAATTGGAAAGAAAAAGTTTATTTAGAATGGCTATCAGCAAATACTGAGGTTAACCTACTCTTTTTAAATTAAATAAACTTGCTCTGTAGCTTAAAATTAATTTGAAATACATGGAAACGCAGGTTCCAATCTGAGTTTAAAGTATTTAATTTAATCAAACCTCTCTTTCTAATGCTTTTTAAATTAAATCTAAAGCTTGCCGTGGCACACATTCCATTCAGTTGGCTATTGCTTTATGAACCTATAAATCTGCGGGATATTTATTGAAATTTAATTAAACCAAATGCATTAACTGTGCTTAGTTTGGTGAAAAATTAAACGCTAAAAGATAGGTAATAAAAGCAGTTGGCAAAAGTACGTGACCAATATGTCCTGGGGCAAGTTTGGCACCAAACGACTGTCGTCGCTCTCGGTAGGTGGCTCACGTTCGATGAGTTTGCTTTGCCACGGAGCAATGGTAGCCCTGCCGGTGCACGACTCGCTCCACAATCGAATCTAAGTTATATCAGTTTTCAAATAGCGCAAGTAATAGAACAATCAATAATATGAATATTTTTATGATAACACTGAAAGCAAATGATTTAGTTTTAGGGAGATATGTATGTGGTTCTCAATTTACATTACTGTGGTTTTCAATCAACATATTAGCAAGCAAATTAATGTTTTATATAATACTCGTATAGTACCAACGAAATTTTAAAATAGGTCCTAAAAAGGTTTTCATAAAACATTCTACCGCAAGTTGACGAAATCACGTAACCTCCATCACTTTATCAGCAATCTGAGGTAACGTGCATTAATTTTAATGGACTAATATAATTAGATACCAAAAGGGTAAACTAATGTGGGGTCAAAAGGGACAGCAACATTCATGGAGTTGCTTGATACCTATCTTGACTGCTATCTGAATCTATATTCAACTTTGCTGTAATGGCGTCGGGATATTTAGTTTCATTTTACCTATAGCACTTTACCTACTCATTAGACGAAACCCCCGATTAATTATATTATGTGGTGTCTAAACTATCATTTTAATTCTAATGCTGACGATTATGGTTGACTTTATAAGACCTACATACTTAGGTATTTGTTTTTAAGGGTAACAAATTGATAAACTTTTCAGGTCTTTGTTTAGGCATTCAAATAGTTAGTTTGTTTATTTCTTTAAAAAATACATTTTTTTTTTATATAAATCATCGGAAAATTCTAACATTAAAACATGTGTTTTATATTAAATATAAGTCTAGTTTATATACCTAAATGATATATGTTATTTTTGTCCAGTTCAAGCATACATACCTTCCCATTACCATTTTAGGAAAGGCAGCTTCTATAAAACTATTAGATTCACAAACCTTGAGACTATGTTACAAACTTTTAATATCGCTGCTAATCTGTTTATGTTGGAAACTCATTTAAAAGACAAATGCGGGTTTGAGTGGAGCGATTTAATAGCGATATTTAAGGTTGGCCTCTTGATCCGCGTACAAAATGAATTGGTTCCGAAATTGCTTTCCAAATTGGACTAGTTTGATGGCAGACAATTTGGCAAGACATTTGTATTCTCGTGGAGAAAAATAGCGCGTAGTAGAAACATCTGATAGGCATGTAGTCCATCTCCAAACGCTTGGGCCCGAGCCAATCATACTATTGAAATGAAATATTTCAAAGCAGATTACGGGCCTAATGAAAAACTCCCCTTTTTCATTTAGTATGCGATGTCACAGAGCCTGAATATTGCTGACATTGTCTGCCCCAAATGTATGATCCCTTTGTTTACTTCGCATCTCGTTTATTTTTAATTTTTCTAACGATTAAATAGCAATTGTTTTACCATCTTTATTTACATCGCATCATGTATATTTTTTAATTTACTAATGAATAAATAGCAATTGTTATTTCATTTCAAGGTTTCGTTAAATTCGCCTTGAAAGCAATTACTGTTTATTAGAAACGAAATAAGTAAGGAGTAAATAAGTTTGAAGAGGTTCCTGGCTGCCATAATGGGAATAGGAATGTTAACTGTTTTCTCTCATTGTGTGTAAATTGGATGCTGCGGCAATTTGCTCATCGTACTGTATTTTATTGTTCTCTCTTTTATTTAAACTGAAATTACTTCTCATTCATTATGAGACGGCGAGCGTTCTGTACTCCATTTTTATATCCCATTGTTGGTTTTCAAAATTAAGCTCCAGCTACAAAATTGCTTTGCTAATAAGGGTCTGACGATTAATTTGCTTTTATTTTTCGGTTAAAAAAACAACAATGTTTTAGAGTTTCAAAGTAGCGGAGGAATAAGTGAATACATTTAATTAAGTTGCGGTATTTTTACTTGTTTTCTTTTTATTTACTTAGCAAATATTTGAATCAAGTGTTTATTCTTACTAATATTTTGTTGAATTAATAGATGATAGATGATATAGCGACAAAAAATGTTTTATTTTTATGCTGTGACTCTTTGACTTTTCTAGACTACAATTTGTTTAGAAACTAGATTTTGATTACAGACGTTTAACTAAATAATTTAGCTTTTAAATCGTAATAGAACTCAATGCGCGATGCTTTGTGTGCATCAAACTAACCGCCAATTAAAATCTTGTATGATGACAGCAAAGCTATGAACTTACAAGGTACACACACATATAGTTCATAAGTTTAACTGTTAAAAATTCCTTACTATTTAATATTATAAATATGAAGTTGTGTATGTCTGTCTGTCTGTATGTTTCGCTGTCACGTTGAAACGGCTGAAGCGATTTTAATGAATTTTGAAATAGATGTACCTAGATCAACAACTCGGGATGAAAATAGGCTTCTTAACGCGGGAATAAGTCTTATTCTCACATGAAAATCATTTCTATCACACTCGAAGTCGCGGGTTTCCACTTGCATAAAATATATAAAGACTTTATTTATCATTGGCGTACTGTTGCATTAGTCCATAACCGTATCATATACCTAACAGCAGTAGATAAGTATTCACGAAATTCATTTAGGATTCATACATTGTGTAGCTCAAATGGAGTAGCTGCATTCCATATAAAAGTATGTACTAACTACGTTTTTCACGCATTTTAACTGAAATAAACATCCACTACAAATTCAAAATTGACAAATATTTCTACTCGACCGGATAACAACAACCACCAAACGTGTAGCGAAACGACAGTGTACGAGTATCATCAATGAAATATGGGGCACGTGCTTTAAGTAAGAAAATTAAATATTTCCCGGATAGAAACTAGATTAAATAAGTTTATTCTTCTTTTCTTTCAGTCAAAAGTAACTTAAAAAGAAAATACTATTAAAGCAATCTTTTGGTTTAAGGTGCTTCAAAGCACTGTAATGACTTATATTGTGTCGGTAAACCAGCTAGTGGTGGCAACAAGATATATCATATTCATCCAAGAGTGTCTGGTATCTCTACCGTATTCTCTTGTATGTACATGTATTCTTCCCACAGTACATACTTACTTTGAACCCCGAACTCCCATTTATATCAACGTAATAGGACCCGTAATTTGTGAAATTTGTGGTATTACTCTACTTACCCGCACAATGACGCTCGCCGTTGGACGCTGCGAAATATTCTCTCTTTTGAATAAAAAATAATAATTTGTTATAGGATTAATATTTGAGCTCGTTTATGACGTGATGTTCCATATTTGTTGTTACAATGGTACGCTGTCATCTGTCAGGCTCAACTGGCGACAGAAACAACACAGACGGAATAAATTGCCCATCATTTATATTGATGACCGACCTGCTGTATTTTAAATATTGTAGAAAAAAACTCGAATTTCCGAATATGCGACGTGATCGTTAAAGTTGCATGCACATCGATTTATTAACATTAATCTGGAAACTGATGTCACTCGTGAAAAGTTGCACGTTGTTTGGTGTAGGTAGGATTATTTTTTTTTTAATCTTTTTTCATCATCTGTATGGTAGGTATATATGGGATAGGTGCCCGTACCGAATACGAATAACTACTAGTATCAATTATTAAAAGTGATTTACGATACTGGATACAATTCATAACTATTTTCATACATACAATTCGTAGTTAGGTAAACTATTAGATTTTACATTCATCTACATAAATACAAATATATATCATAATGCAATATTTAAGGCTTCGAAACATAAATTTGTTTTTCGGAGAATTGTGGAAAAAATAATTCTTCAAGTAATTCAATTATAAAGAGAATTCCTAAGAAAAAATATGTTATGATACTTGAAAGTATAGGTATCTAATCATCATATAAAAGAATTTAAGATAAATTTTGCGTAGTAATATACAAAGAAGGATAATATTATGTTGATCTCTGTTTTTTTATGTGTTTATTCATAATTAAATCATAGTACTGAGACCTCGGTTATGTTTCATCAATTTTTTTTTAATAAAAAAAATATAAAAGTATTAAGAAGTGGGTTTTACATTCATAATTTTTAAAACTTTTCCCTGATAAGTATCTTAATTTTTCTTACCCTCTCCATCACAACCAGAAAGTTTAAAAGATTAGATATTATTTATTTTAGTGCAAAATATGGTTAACTTACAAGAAACAATACGGACTTTCCTTTATAGCATTCACCCTCATCGGCTTACTGTAAAATTCGGTTTAGTTTGTGGAATTTCAGGTAAACGAAGTCATGATTTTGCCAATTTTACAACTGTATTATCAGTCCGCCCTGCCCGCCCTATTATCTCGCAGCACCACCGGCTATCGACGGGCAGACAACGATAGCAATGGATTATTAAATACCTAGTATCTGAAATTTTGGTTTACAGTCCTTTGTTAAAGTCTGCTATAACCAGAGGACGGACAGCATAGTACTACTGTGTCAACACGTCAGAAAAGCGCGGCATATATACCTACAACCATTTTGAGAGGGAGGCTGTTACCAGCAGCGGATTAATTGTGGGTGCAACCACGACGACGATGGCGATGATAAGCCTAAGTTTTTTCTTTTAAATTGTTAATATTGCGGCAGTCAAAACAATGTTTGTCAATCTTGGCAGCACAGCAAGGTGCAATTTTCAGGTACCAACCGCAAAAAAACATAAATTATCTAAAATTATTTTAATATTCTCTATATTAATTTTAAGGGATCCTTAATATTAGGTTTGTACCTCGGCATGAACTACCTTAGTTGAGTATTGGTGTCAGTCAGTGTCAAATGGAAGTTTGACTTGGAATACTTCAAAAACTATTTACCACACTATTTTAGGTAAGAACTTGTGATTTCGGGGTTGGCCTAGATTCAATGAAGAATTTCATAATTATACCTTCACTGTCAGCGTAGATACCGGAGGCTGGAAATTACTCTTAGTTATTTTGGAAAAAGGCTGTAACCTCTCTGCATCTTGTTGGCTTGATTTGACTTGCGTTGTATTAGGTATGTATTATTTTTTAAAATATATTCGAAATATGGTATCTACGGTGGTCCAACATTGATATTAAGCCTGTAAACATCCGGGTTTATGCAATAATTCTAACACAAACACTAATGCACCTACAAAACAATATTTTATGTAACCACTAATGAATATGACGCTTAAAAAGCGAATTTATAATTTGAGAGTAAGAGTATAGTATTTGTTAGTTAAACGCTGTTGGGATTGATGTAAAAAAGCTGCCTACAAGAGGTGATGCGCTACTTACAAATAACCCTGTGTAACAAACAGTGAACGATTCACTAGATAGGCACAGGCCGCTTTTTCTGACCAGCGATAGAAATTGTTATTTACTGTAGTAAGTTACTGTATGTAACAGCTCAAATATTTATAAACATATAAAAACAAATTATTGGTAAACCTAAACATTTTTGATATTCTTTATAGGTAGACAAATTGGTATGTCACTAACTCACTAGAAGCTTGGTATCATTTTAATATTGCTACTTCTTCCTCCAGAGTTTGTTAGACCAAATTATAATATCGTAAGCACTTTAAAGTATTTCAAGTACCCTTACCCAACCCAGACTACTTTGTCTGTAGCAAGTTAAGCAAAATTACACGCTAACTATTTCCTTTGAAGCCTTCATATTATTCTGAAACCAGATAGGCATGTAATGAATAATTTGGTTCAGATAACTAACCAACTAAATTATTAACATTTTCGAGTCAATGGTTTCATATTGCACATCTTATTATTTATACAAAAATAATTATCTTTATCATACTATTATTATGGGAGATAAAGGTCTTGAGTCATGGGACACATCCAATTAGAAAGTCTTTGTAAACTGGCCAAGGGACTGGAAAAAGTTTTGAGTGATTGCGCTATCGTTAAAGTAAGACAAAAAAATGATTTTTAAATTTTCTACCAATTGACACATTTATTACTAAATTTTAGACTTGTCCTCTTTTCTATGTTAATAAAGTATTTGCAAAACTATCAAAGAGCCATAATATAGTATTAAATGTTGAATAGATCCTATAATGTTCATTTAACTACTTTTAATACGAATACCTACTGCAGTTTTTTCTTAAAACAGAAAAATCTAAGAAAGTGTCCAATCAAAAATAACGTTGATAAATTGCAAACACTAACTTAGCTGCGTCAACAATCCCGCTATATTCTTTTACTACTCGTTAAACTCTAACAAAGTCAGGATAGTTTTATACAGTACGCCATATTCGTCCCTTGAAGCATGCAAAAGAGCCTCATAAAATATAATAAGGCCATGACGCAAACAAGCCAGTGCTGGAAACGTAGCAAAACATACGACTACCTGGGGATTGTAGCGGGCTTTTGTTGCAAAAATAGACTTTGTTTGCCGAGTTCTGCCTTGGCCACCCGACTTTCTCAGAAACCTTTCACTTAGCTTAAGTTAGAGTACCTACTAGCCTCCTATGTACTGTTGGCGTAGATATAGATTATCTGCAACTCATTCCCTTGATGAGTAATCCATCAAGATAGCATGCATCTTGTACAATTCCATAATATCGAGTTGATCCGGTACAACGCAATATATCCGTATCCGTCGACCCATGATTACGGCTGGTTGGACATTAGTCGTCGATATTGCATTGTCCACTAATATGGCGCCATAATACACGGTATCTGTACGAAGCATCTTGATTACGCATCATCACATTGGCCTTTATTAACTTGGCTACGATAACAACTTAATCAGAAATAAGTCCGCTCATTATTTTTCTTATCATCGTACATGCGAAGATAAAAGCTGTAGATTATTCTATTAGATGACGTTTTTATGTCGTCCGAATAGGAAAATAACGAACTCTTAAATGGAGTTGGGTGATGTGTTCTTCTAGATAAGGAGACGGTTTCTTTTGGAACATAATATGAAAGCTAGAGCAACGCACTCGAGTAATTGGATAACTTTGTACGTAATTTTACGCATTCTTGTTATTATAAAAGTAAAAGATTACATGAGTTTTTTTTCACATTTGAGGTGGTTCACGGCATATTTTATATTCCTTGAAAACCTTACGTTATCATTTTGTTTAGAACCTTTACTTTATTTAAAGAACTTTGACTCTTCAAGCCAAAAAACATCCTGTTTCTATCGACATTAATTCAGTTTTGAGGGCTTTTCGAAAGGTACTTCGACAATTTGGGTTGAAACTGCCGAGTTGTGCCCAAAGTTGGCGAGTTCCAAAAAGTTTGTAAAAGAGGTCAGAAGGCATCCCAGTCAAACTGAGGATCTATCTAGAATTAAAATGAAACCCTTCTGAGAAAACTGTTTTCAGTAAAATTAAAATAATAAAATATTTTTTGGCGTTTTTGTCGTTTAGGTTTAAAATGTTTTTACCACGTAATAGAAATAGAAAACCAAAACTCTTATTTTGTCAGTTTTAGTAAAACATTCCACCTGCTAAATGAACTTTAAAACTTTTTTCCTTTGTGTTGATTTGATGAAACCTGACACAGTAACAGCCAATTATAACTCTGAAAACTTATGAAATAGCAAAGAGCGATAACTTTGAAATAAAAGATTTCAAGGTAGTAATAAACTTGCTTAATTATTACCTTACTTGTTTATATAAAGCTATGCCATTTCAATTGTAAGAAAAATATTAAACTAGACACACGATACTATTTTCCTCCTAAGTAATACAAATCTCATTGAGTTAGAATGGTACGACCTAGACTGTAAGAGGACATAACATCCAATAGCACAAGACGCGAGAATCTTCGCATCCCCCCTAGAGTATACTTTAATCAATCTCATTCACGAAGGCGAATCACATAACAAAAAGGACATATCTAAGATGTGTATCAAATTGGAGCAGGAAAATTATACGCGAAACTGCGGACTCATACCATTCGCCGTTTTGCATTTGGCTCAGTCTCATGTTTTTGTGGAGACAAACAAGATGCGAGATAAGATAACGCCGCGACGACGGCTTGTTGATTTGACAACCAATTGTCTAATTGGAGGTACTTACTACCTTTTACGTAATAGAAATAGAATTGAATGGAGAAGATAGTGCCTCGACAAACCTGCTTTATAGTATCTTTTACAATGTAATTTTATTCTTATTATTTGGCAATTTCACTGTATTTGATTTCGCAGTACAAAATACATTTATAAAAACCTACCTACTTTTGAATAACCTGAAAGATTAACTGGCAATGTAAACATAGGCTTAGGTAGTATTTTTCCAAAATCCAAAACGTACTTCTCCCCCATGTCATTCTTCCCATGCAAATGTATCTATTGTCCGTGGTCAAGTTCGTCTTGCATGGAAAACAAATGAGTGCGCGAGCGGCGCGCGCGCCGTCGCCGCGGTCCCGCCGGAATGCTGCATCCCCGCGCTGCATTATGAATTTGTACTCTTTTGTTCTCAGTTTTTAATTCTGCTCCGGTAAAATGTATTGTTCAACGAACAAAAGTCTCTGGTGTCATTGTTGGCCAAAGTTCATTTAAATTCCGCACCCGTGAGAGGAACAGTAGCAAATATGAATTCCTTTAGTCCTATTGTCAAAACTCTATTCATACTCAATTGAATAATGACAGTCCCTTGGTTTAGTGTTTTGTGGCTGATAAATATTGCGAAAATAAGAATAGACAGGATGAAAATAACTGTGTAAGCTGAATTTATTCGTTTTATATACTTTTATGCTACACTTATAAGTTTAACTTAAAACTTCAGTTTTTAGGATTTTTAAATATAACATATAGTAAACCTATTTGAAATGAACGCTAAAGCCAATTTTCACTTTTTTCACTTAATACTATCAGTTTATTCATTTTCAAAATAAATTGAATTTTCCCTTTACCGGTTGTGTATTAAAGATACTTCGTTTCCGCATAAGTCAGTAACGTTGCCTTCACGTACCAAAAAGTATTAAAAAAGATTTTCATTGAAAAACGTTGAAAGCTTTCCCTTGTAGCAGATAGGATATTGCTTACGCACGTCGACACTCGTTACAGCCACTTATATTTTCTGACAGGTAGCTTCCACGTTCAGAAAAATATACTTCTATTTTTTCAAATCGACTAATAATAGTGTGCCAAACTCCAGAATGCAGCTATTTTGAAACAATTCGTGTTAAGTCAGAGAGGCTCGCAAAGTACTTTAGCAAATGAAATTCAACTTCCTGAAAATGGATCTTATTGATCTAAAAGCAAAAAGAGATGGCATCTGGCGCGAGGCCAGCGCCGTCCATTTTCATCACGTTTGGAAGCGTTGCAACAAGTTATCGGCCTCGTTTCCGAAACTTCTCTCATATTAGGAAAAAGTCCAATTACAAACCCGCTTTAATTAAAAGTGGAAATTTCAAAATCCCAATCACAAAAGTCGCGGAAGGAGTGTGAAACGGTGTTAAGTGCAGCTTTTAGAAACGTTTTGTTTCTTCTTGGTGAGCGTTTCAAATTTTTATTGTACTGAAACTATAATTGCTTGATCGATTAAAGTAGGACGCAAACCTTAAAGGTATAACTTGTAAACCTAAAGCAGTCTATAAAACGGTGAAGTGTTGCAGCGACTAAGCACCTCGCTAGCATCGCCAGAGATATTATGATCCAATGGATTTATTCCGAGCTGGATTTCCTCGAATGCACTCGAAACTGGAATTGCGAAACTACGACGATAACTTGGAGAAATAATCTTAGAAACTAACAAAGTGCCTGCAAGTTCTTTAGTGCATAGCTGTTTATGAAAAAAATAGTTTTCTTCTGCTACATCTTCTTGCGTAATTTATTGCACGCCAGAAATGTCTGCAGTTTATGCTTTTGTGCTGCCCCATGATAAAATTGTTATATAACCCTGGTTATATCTTTTCCATCTATACAAACCAATTGCAACTTAAAAATAAACAGCAAATTAAAACTATTTACGACCTACACAAATTTGCCAGCGCTCAACATTGATTCGTAGATTACCTACAAGTTAAAAGTCATCTTCCTTAGAACAACTTAATTATGCGATGAGCGCAGTAATAAATCATTATGGGTAAAAATCTTTTAATACTTTACCAATTCAAATGAAGATGTAAAAAATACCAAAATAGACAAGTTCTAGAAATCTCCAAGTTGAAGCAGAAACCAAAGCAAAATTGTTTAGAAGCCTGCAATCACGTGATATTGAAGTGAGAGGAAACTTGCTCACAGCGTTTTAACGACGCACACATATTCAGAATATGGAAATTGTTTTGAAGTATTGCGAGGGAAGTTTCTTCAGAACATGTCCCGATGTTTTTAAATCGAAGAGACGACGTGCTGTTGCCAGGGGCAAAATAAAATAGAAACTTCTCATCGGCTGCGGCAGTCTTTTTATATGCGGAAGGCTGAAAAATCACAAATCATACGTATTTTAAATACTATTTCATTGCTATCTGCATGTCTTTCTGATGAAAGTAGGAAACATTCGACCAACGACCACTTTTTTTCTAATAATATTATGGTTTAAAAGGCAAAATACCACACTGAGAATACAAATTTGCGAACTTTGTTCTTAAAGATTTTGTAATACAAAAGAAGTATCTCTTGTCCTTAACTTTACTTGTTATTCGCACTAAGTCAGCATGGTGGATTACGGCTCTACTGTATCCTATTGCTATCCGAGTCTGGATGCCTTAGCTTAATTAGTGAAACGCATTAACCTAGGTCATTATTATTATTATTTTTCTTTATTCATGAAGTTCCAGTCCCTATATTCGCCTCCGCCATCAGGTTGGTTATGGGTATAGGCAAAAGGAAGCGGAACAATTAAAGTAAGTAAAATATAAAGCACACTTTAAAACATAACTATAATGATTATTATCGCATCAACGTAATTTTTCTCTTCGACATAATTTCGTCTATGTCACCCTTATTAAAATACGAACGAAATTTGCTAAAAACCCCAGAAATCTACAACGATATTTAATTTCTTTTGTTCCTAAATGTAATTATAACATTTAAGCCAGGCCACGTGCCCGCTTATGAAGAGTCATTTTTCATTATTTTTCCATAAAATGTCAACGGAGAAGGACGGAGTAATCCCATTAAGGGCAAACAGTGACTTAACTCGGAAAAATTAGGGTCAATTCATACTAGCGCAGAGTCGAAGCGCATCGAAGCGTCAATCCGAAACTTAATATAGCAAATTCACCCTTATTTCCACAATGTAATGCACATATTTCTTCCAAGAAAAAAAAAGACGCGCGAATTCACGCACATTCGAGGGAATTCGGGCGCCTGCGCGCGAGTAACTCTGATTGGTGCGCGCGCATTCGCGCGAAGCCAAGCGGCTATTAGGCGAACTACGCGCCGTCTGGTCAGTCGGCAATCGGAATCGGACGGAAACTGTCTTGTGTCGAAGTGAATCACAATGGAAAACGACGAGAAATTAATTTATTTGGTCCAAAAATACGAATGTTTATTTAATTCGAAGTCCAAATATTATAGCGACAAAAATTCAAAAAGTAATGCGTGGGAAAAAGTTAGCAGTGAATTGAAACTACCTGGTAAGTACTAAGTATTTATTATTATTACACATGTTTTCGCTTCCGTGCGACGTTGCCAGCTCACATGCTGGCGCGTCGTAAAGCGGCGCAAAAACAAACCATTTACGTCAAGAAGTAACATGTAATTTCACACATTTAATATATATGTTAGCGGCAATCTGTATAATCCGGTATTCTATACATTGCCTGGGTATTGTATAGAATACCTGAATTATACAGATTGCCGGTAACATATATAATATTTTATAATCTTGTCCTATTTCTTAACATCGTGTTATCTTTTCATTTTGCCATGATACTGCCCCATGCTCAGAAATGAAATAGGACTTAAAGATCTCTCTAATCTCCATGGCATCCACGTTTTGATTACCGGTTATGTCCATGTTTTGACTGTCAACGGAATAATTTTGTAAAATGCTGTTATTGGGCACGGCAATGTCTTCCGACACAAAATCTTCCATAATATAATTATGCAGACACGTGCATGCAAGAATCATGGTATCTAAATACGTTGGTTGCATTCTTATACGTTTTTGAAATACTTCAAATTTTTGTTGTAATATTCCGAAGGCACTTTCCACAATACGCCTTGCTCGGCTTAAACGATAATTATAGATTTTCTTCTGGCTATTGTTTAACAGCTCACTACCAGGATAAGGTCTCATAATATGTTCAGACAAAGGGAATGCTTCGTCGCCAACAAAAACATAAGGAACTGTGTTTGTCATACCTGGCAAGTTTTTATTAGGCGGTATACTAATCATATTATTTTGTAATAGTTGGCCGAATTTGGAACTGCTCAATATGCCGCTATCGTGATTACGTCCATATGCTCCAATGTCTACTATAATGAATTTATATTTAGCGTCAGCAACAGCTAACAAGACAGTGCTGAAAAACTTTTTATAATTGTAGTACAGACTTCCGCTGTTCCAGGGTGCCCTTATATTGACATGCTTTCCGTCGATCGCTCCTATACAATTGGGAAAATTCCATAGAATTCTAAAATCTTCCTCGATTTTAATCCATGACTCTAGCGTTGGTTTTGGCATAACAAGAGGCTGTAAATATTTCCATATTGCAGCACAAATTTCATGTACAATTGTGCAAACTGTACTATAGCCCATGCGATAATTATGAGCCAGTGATTTGCAACTAATAGCAGTAGTTAGAAACCTGTAACAAAGTATTAATATTATAAAGTATAAAAGTATTAATTAAGTACATATATTTAATTTGTTTTTTTCAGTGGCTGAATGTCAGAAACAATGGAAGAAACTACGTGATTGCTATAAAAAGGCTCTAAGATTAAGACAATATAAAAGCGGATCTGCGCGAAAAAATGAAAAACCAATTAAATTTGAGAAGGAGTTGGAATTTTTAAAACCCTACCTCCAGGACAAACCACAAACATCAAACCTAGGTTGTTCTGAAGATAGTTTAGACATAAACACGGAAGATAACACAATGATAGAGTCACCAGCACCACCATCAGATGTCATGCAAAGTCCACGCTCTGATTCATCGTTGTCAAATTATAGCGCCAGAAAAAAATCACTGCCCCTATCGCAGCTATTATTCACACAATATCTCGAAGCCAAAGAAAAGAAAGAAGATCCATTAGATGTGTTTTTTTTATCAATGAGTGGAACAGTAAAAAAAATGCCTGTATCAATACAAGCCGAATTAAAGAAGTCAATACTTGGCCTAGTTACCGACGCAGAAGTAAAACTTGCCTCAGAGGAAAGAAACGATACTCCACCATCTCTGATTAACTACTATGAAACACAACAACAGCGGCCACTTAAAACTACTCAGCAAAATTATTATCCGCCATCTACTTCAACTTACATCCCATCCACCATGACCATTCAACAAAATCCAAATACATTCGATACCAGTTTGGTCCCACCACCATCACCTTACGTACCACAGCCGATTTCAACAATGCAGCATCAGCGGCAACCGAATTTAGATGAAATCGAAGACTATTTGCAAAAAGTTGACAAATAGTAATAATTCATTAATTCATTATTATTGACCTTAGAAATTATGATTCTACATGGCAAATAATTACCTATATAAGAATTTTTTTAAATAAAGAATTTCAAATATAAGCTTGTTTATTTATTATATTGGTTAACTTTTCTATCAGCTTTACCGAGAGTTTAAATATCTTCTTGTTATTCTTATTAGTTATATTTATATAAAAATTACAAAAAGACGTAAAACTCACCTTAAGCAGACTGATATTCGCTCTTCAACGGAAATGGGTATCGTTAATTTAGTTTCTTGTTTTACAGTGTGTGGCTTCAAAATATTGACCAAGTTTTCAAATTGATCATAGTTCATTTTATAATAGTCGTAATAAATACTTGGGTACAGATATAAATCTGCGCAAAAAGAAATGAATTCACCAGATATACGTCTTTTCTTCCACAAGTCGTGAACTCCAAAATTTCGCAATTTTCTTTTTCTTTTTTCTGCGTTTTCTTCTTCTTCAACTTCTGATATAAGCAACATCATAGCAAGATCAATGTCAACCATTTTATACGAGTTTCAACAACGAGATTCAACTGGCAACTGGT
Organism: Emmelina monodactyla; assembly: GCA_916618145.1. NCBI lineage: Eukaryota > Metazoa > Arthropoda > Insecta > Lepidoptera > Pterophoridae > Emmelina > Emmelina monodactyla. Next base: position 6,291,643 of record OU745300.1, read on the forward strand.
GTCCATCACTAATGCCACGAAAAAGCGCGAGAATGCGCGCTAATTCACGCGAATACGCGCGACTTCGCTTTGATTGTGAGGAATTTGACGCTTCGATGCGCTTCGACTCTGCGCTAGTATGAATTGACCCTTACACAATTTGCTAATAGCTCTATCCATGAATTGTAATTACGTGGTTTTTACTACAGAATGAAAGTGGTATAAATGAGCTTGGAAATTAAAATTTATGACCTACCGTTCTCCACAAATTATCTGTTGATTAACTGTTCAATCTACACTAGTAGGTAGTTGGTCGGGAGCAGGTTGATTGCCAGCCCACTTTGAGCTTTAAGTAATGTAAATTTATCCTTTACCTAAGTAATGTACTAGATTAAGTTTTGTGAAGTTGTGTTCGATGACGAGGAGGTAGATGGAGGCCGGTGAGTGTTTGACTTGGGTAAACGTAGGTCAAAGGTATTTGCATAATTACTCGTCTTATCTAGATTAATGCGTGATAGTCCAGTGGCTGTGGAACGGGGCTACGAGTACCATGCAGAAGGTTCCAGGATCACACCCACTAATTATCATAACCAATTTTAATGATCACAACACGAAGAATTGCCTAAAAATATAAGCTACGCCAATGCAGTCTTTCGAATAAAACTACAGCAAACTCAAATTAAAATTTATCGCAGACAACACTCGTAACCGTTACGTATAGCAGCTAAACAATGCATGTACCTAACCTCCTAGAAAACTTAAAAAGTGGCTTGAACAAACTTAAATATAAACTGATATATAAATCATTCCGCAACACACCGACATCGCATTACCCACCGGCGGGCGGACTTCTCATTTATAATTCCCTCGGATAAACAAAAAACTCCAGTCGAACTATCCCCAAATCACGGCGAAAGTTTGATAAAAAAACAACTCCTAGTTTGACCCGTGCGACAAGTAAATTCGTTTCGCAGGGACCTTACTGCAATAGAGTCGTGACGGTGTGGTAGCAACTCGTATATGTACGACCGAAAGGAGCAAAACGGCCCGAAAGGGCAGAATAAACGCACGATTTGGTTGGAAATTTACAACTTTTTCTCGGCACTCGTTCTCGGTGGGTAGTAAACTGAGAAGCAATCTCGCCGCGGCTGCCGAGTTATTTCGAGGAATATTGCGGGGCGCGTGAGTAATAAAATGACAAATAGCTGGCGAGCTGCGTGACGACATACGGGGGTGGCGTTCGGTAAACTATCATAGGAATTTCTTAGTAATACGCCAGGTGGCCGTTTTGGTTTGATTCGTGATTGATTTACGTTAAACCTACTTTTGGACTGATAAGATATGAGGGCTTTTTGTATGTTTTATATTTATCAAGCTTTATATTCTTGAACAAATTTAAAATAAGTTTAACTCTTGACGATACATTTTTCTTTCGAAATCGTAAACGCTTTTATGGTATACATTCCTTAAGATTTTTATATATGTTTGCCTTAAATATATTGATACTTTTCTATTCAAGTGATCCGTATTGGTTTCAGGCAGTAAATAGTTCCATAACCCGACTAATGAGGTTATCATTAAAATGGTGCTAATACAGTGTAAGTAGGCTGTAAACGAAACCTGTTAGCTGTTCAATATGTTTTTTTATTTACCCTGAGAAGGTAATTAAACAGCTATACTGGGCTCTGACAGGTAATTCAGATCAAATAAGATGATTTTACTTTCCAAATAGTATGAAAGTTTTAATATGTATGTAAAGTCTCAAAATGTTGAATATTTCCTCATTTGAAAAGAGTTAATTATTAATCTACTCGAAAAAAAAGTGTAATTTAGAAGAGGTTGCCGAATTAAAGTTAACCTAAATATTTATTTTGGTGACAAGTCTATTCCCATGATTTGGCGGTCTAACCTTTGTAACATTTCAGTGACATACCTACTTACTTTTTCTTTATCCTCAGCCAGCCAAATTATTTTCTATCTTCAGCCTTAATACCAATATTTTCATATAGTTGTGGAGATATGTGAAATCGTTCATATTGATTCGTATCAGAATGCCAGTTATTGGCAGCGCGTGACATTCGCATGTGCCTCTGCTCGCTACATGTGGCAAGGAGGCAATATGTGATATTGAGTTGGCACTGTTCGTATCTGCTATGTACTTCAATATTTTTAATATGCACCGACACAAAAACAGAATAAGGAAAAACAGAAGTTAGCGGAATTGTTTTAAGCCTTAAAAATAATATTCAACACCAATGGAAGAATCAGATATTTTCTGTTTAAGCGGGAATTTAACCACGAACCGCGTTTTTTATGAAATAAGAGAGTAAACGAGCTAGCTAGTCACTTGATTGTAAGTGATCACCGCCCCCCATTATTACATCGATTTCATGGAAAAAATACAAAAAATCTACCATAATAAAAATAAGAAATCGAAAAGTAACTAATAAATAAAAAAAATATCCAATGCTTAGTTTTCTAAATATATGTTTAGTTTTCTAAATTATTGCTTATTTTCATAAAGTTCTGTTTCTCAGCGGTTCTTCTGTGTTGTCTTCATTCCGTGCCGCTACTGACAAACTTTCTCTGCGAATCCGCTCCATCGCGCTCTACTTTTTTGGCTGAATGTTGAACATTTTATTACAGCAGAGTGTAAGTTAAACAGCGGTTTCAAACCCAGATATTGCATTCGGAATAGTACAGAACTTGGATGTGGAACAAGACTTTTAGGTTTGCCAAACGGGGGTCTATATCAAGTCTAGGGTTTCATAAGTTTTAAGGTTTTAATTACATATATACCTACCCATCTAAAAAGTATTTTTGGCAACTTTTTTATGTTTTCATTGCTATCAATAAGGTACGTTTTTAACTTAAAAAAAACTGTTAATAAAAACTTCTTTCTTTATAAACATTATTTATTACAAGAGTAGTTCTGAAATACTGCAGAATAAGTTAAAAAATAGATCTGTACTTGAATTTACCGTCTTTAGGAAGTTAATTTGTAAAGTAAAGATAGTTGAAACAAACTCGCTGTTTGATCGTTCCATAATACAAAGAAACTTTAAAGTACCAGCTATGGCAAAATACCTTAAATTAACAGCAAGAAGTTAACACAGTATTTTACATTAAAATTGTACTTAACTTTCGTATTGTCGACTCCCGAATGTACAGTTAAGCTTCTAAGACTAGAAAGATGACTCGTACCAGACAAAACACGGGTCTAGGGCCGAGCGGAGTCTATAACAAGATTCGGAAGGTATGTATGTACGAGTATATCGAGCCGCGCAGAAACTTCAATAGTGCGATTAAGGTTCGTTGCAAAAGCAGCTTTTTTTATATAATGTAGCAAAGCAAACGAGCATGCGGGTCACCTGATGGTAAGTGATCACCGCCGCCTATGACCACCCGCAACACTGTGGGTGTTGGGGGTGTGTTGCTGAGCCTTTAATAAAATTAGGCACCGGATACCGCACTCACCGAACGACACGCAGGAACATCGTCCCTTCTTCACGTCGGTTTTCTGTGCAACGGTGGTATTTCACCGGTCGAGTCAGCCCAGTAGTCGCTGCAGACAGAGCCTACAGCTAGACTCTACCACTGCAAGCTAGCATGCTATCAGAGGAGCAAATGTCAGCGTTAACACATAGAAGTCACAATTATGTAACACTAGTTGGTATACGCACCTTCGTCTGCGTGGACTCCCATTCGGTGTAGAGCGGATATAAGTGATTGAAACTTAAACCAAGGGAATGAAACTTATTCCCACAGTAAAAATAGCCTATTTTCTTTCTAGGATTTCAAAATTCACTATAATAGCTTCTGTCGTTTTGACGTAGAAGCGGAAAATACATACAGACGAACAAACATAAACATATAGCTCGGAGACACAGTATCTATAACTTCAAAACATATACATTTACGTATTATTATTATTAGTAAGTAGTATCTATCTATTTGATTCCAATATCCATATAGAATATTAATGTTATATACATCCACCACGTGCGGGAGGATATCAATTTCATAAAAAGTAATTGTGATCACAATATTACGACGTATATTGAATAACGCAACTCAATTTGATACACTTTTTCCTAAAATATCTACGCGTGTAATTTACATACAATAACTTTATGTAAAACATATATTTTAGAAACATTATGTACTTACTACTATATATACTTTTAAAGATACCAATCGGCATATTAATAAATCATTTATGTTATACATATTGATTTTTATTAGTATATACTTTTTTTGACATCGACTTTTGGAATAAAGTACTACAAAATAAACATATTTTACTTAACTGAAACTTAACTTACGTACCGTTATATGTTCCGCGCGTGTTAGATGTCCGCGCCGAGATTCGTTTCAGTGAACCGACAGATTTGAATACGGTTTGAACCTACAAAAAGACCGCTGCAGTATTGAGATCCGGTACAGAAATCCACTGTATATGAATCCTTCTGCAACTTCTATTTTTGTTCTACCTGTATTTTCCGCTGGGCAGGAGACTTTCAGAAAAACTGAACGATATTTCGCAACGGTATCAAAGCAAAATAATCTTGGTAAAAACTGGGTTATTTTGATACGAAAATGTACCAAATATTTGTTAGTTGAGCAGCATGTAGGCACTCCTAAAATATACTTTAACATAATTAGTTTTTGTAAAACATTTTTTGATAAGAAAAAAAACAAACCACAACATTTTTATCAGTCAGCATTTTCAAGAAATCTAACAACCACGACATCATTTCGTCCAAGCAATATCCCGATATGGCATTTCATAAACAATTACCCGCTACATATCAGTCAGAAAGGAACCAATAAAACGGAACAAGCGACCTATCAGCAGCAGACGCAGCCGTCACTGTTGCCGTGACGTTGACAAATCAGCCGTTTCGAAAAAGATCCCATTTTCTTATAAATACCACTACTATCAATCTTTATAATTAAAGTGTGATAGTGAAGGGATAAATCGAAATAGGTACTCCAATAATAATCTGTAAAGGATTACTATTAAGAAAGTGCAGTTTAAGATTAGCTTCCAATTCCAATCAATTCCAAAGGAAACAAACTCTTAAAACTTTTAGTTTACAAAATAAATTAATTAATCAATTTTTTTTGGAGTATAATAAAACAACAAGGAAGATTAAAGGACCTAAGGTTTGTTAGTTGTAAAAATAGAAATGTTCTTAATATATATCCTGTTACATCATAAAGCTTATCTTGAAAACTCAGCTTGAAAAGTTAAGATTGATGATCGTAGCAAAGGTGTGTTTAACAAATTTCATCTCCACCGAATCGAGTTCCAGCATTAGTGGTTACAAATACGTTTCGAGCCAAACGGAAGCGTAGTACGAATTTAATCTCGCAGAAATGTGGTATAGTCGAATTGCAGCAACAATACCCTGTTTACGACAATCCTACCAAATACGCTTCCAAGACGTGAAGAGCAAAACTACACCGAGCACGTCTCGTTAACTACCTACATAACGATATTAAATTTCATACTGCTTTGGACGCAAAGTTGGAATGAAATTACTTAAATATTGGAGTAGTTCTTGGACAGTTGCGGTTTGAAAGACAATAGAAATACCTGTTACTGTAGAAATTGTAGAATATCAGAATGCGGTTTCAAAGCATTTTCAAAGGTTCGAGATGGACTTTGATCAAACAGATTTATTTGCGGTTGTCATGTTTTTGCTTTGTCAAAGACGAACGTCAAAGCTTTGAAGCGATGGGTGATGAAAATTTATTTTGCAGAAAACACCTTTGAATCTGCTGCTAGCCGAGACAATTTCACAATTCTAGAAGCAATACTTTGTAGGTATTTTGTAATAAAAATTGTTTCATTTTTATTTTTCATCATAACTTTTATAAGTTAAATTAGTTTTTGACGAAAAATAAAAATGTTGAATGTCGATCGACAATTAAAGGTGACTAGTTTTGGAAGCGCAGCTTCTTTTAAACACACCATCTCTTCGATAGTCCGAGCTTTCGAGGTCCTTGTATTTTAAATGGCTCTAAATTTCTGTCTTAAGGCAAAGAAAACAAAGTTGTCGATAGTCATTAGTTAAAAAAGAACTTCGGTTTTGGCGCTCGCTCGGCTTGCGCACTGTATGGTCACCATTTAATCTCACACTCCTCCTCACTTCGCTCGCTGTCTTACCTATTATTTTAATATATGAACATACAGCGCATACCCAAAATTGAAAATTATAATTTTAATAGTTTGGTCGACCTATAATATGCCAAATAAAATTAGGTTTTCCTATAGTTATGACAAATTAAATTATGCTATGAAATAAGGGATTTCATTCATTATGCTTAAAAGCCAGTTATGCCACTTAAAAGTAATGCGAAGGAAAAATTATGCGACATGAGTGTTATGTTTTTTGATGATTATGACAATTGATGACCAACGATTTTAAGACAATCAACGTTATTCGAAAAGAGCGGCTCCCATTGCATAATCTATTGCTGGAACACGATTGTATGGGAAGTAATGGGAACCAAATAAAAAGATTATGAAAATCTGGCAATAGTTTATTTGGAAAATGGTACGATGGGAACCAAAAAAAAAGTACACCGAGAATCTAGTATTACTATATCTGGATTCTGAGAATATGGGAAACATAATAATACTTTTTGAAAATTTAGTTTTTGTATATCTGGAAATTGATTCATCTGGAAAAATAAAAAAGGAATTTTAAAAGGTTGTCATGCATTACATCTGGCTTTTAAAAGTTCTATCAAACGTTTTCGGGGTTTCAGATTCGGGTACCTACCAGAAATTCGAGATTTCAATCGGTTACTCTTACATTTTAATGTATAATGTTTTGGTTTGATTATAAATACATCAACTTATTCTAACTGACAACTTCTAAGAAATATTTCGTATTAAATTATTACGTATCTACATATTTAACTGGTTGTAACTGCAACAGTGTACATAAAACAAGCACCGTTGCTGTATACGCCAGAAGTTTTCCAATCTAACTTCACGGCACATCAGGAATTGCAATATAAAAAGCAATTTTAAATAATAAACTTTAAATCTACGTAATAAAAGCTACAGAGCTGTGGTTAGAGTTTTCTGTGGAGTCCTATTTCAACTAGTGTTGATTATATAATTTATTTTAGTTAAATTAAATAATTCCTACTAATATTATAAACGTGAAGGTTTGTGAGTATGTATGGAGTATGGATGGATGTTTGTTACTCTTTCTAAAAACTACTGGACGGATTTTAGATGAAACTTTACAGTTATATAGGTTTTTTATCAGAATAACACATAGGGTACTTTTTACCGCGGGAAAACTTCTCATTCCCACGGGAAACCGACTTCCACGCAGACGGAGTCGTGGGCGGCCACTAGTACTAATATACAGGGTCTGTCGTAATGAATGGATAACCCGTTACCTACAGTTGATCCGGATGTGAGGCTATAAGAAAATGGTGTCTTCTTGCCAGGGTTGTCAACCATAAGAAAATGGCGTAGACTTTTAAACTTTTTTATAAATTCCCCAATGTTTTTTATTTAATTTGCTGCCATTTCTTCAAATTTTGATGTATTTGTATAATTCTTTTAGTATTATACTGCTGAAGACGTGTACTATGTAATTTAAATACAATTTTAGGTGTTATTCACGTTGAACATTATCAAAATACTCATTTTAAGAAAAATATTTCCAATTTTTTTTCTTTATGTCAACTTTTGATCATCTCCTGTGGAAAAAAAAAAGTATGACGTTATAGCTGCCCATGATCTCAATAAATTGTCTAGTATGTGTAGATTCTAAAAAGGTATAACGATGTGTACTTTACAAGCAACATTAAGTTACAGGAGCGAGAACACTAATCAAGGTCGGAATTTTTATTTTTCATGTTATGTTATAAATGGTTGTAAAACTTCGTCATAATGATTTTATTCTATCAAGATACTTTGCACAAACACTATCGGGCCACTAATAGGATATTCAGAAGAAAACCCGGTTGTTTTTGGAAAAAAAAAAAACTTTACTTCACGATAATAATGTAATTAAAATGTACAAATGAAAATTTTTGTGCTCTAATAGTTACATGCGACAAACATGTTGCGACAAGTTTATTCGAAATTGAAACGGATTTTAAAAATCGAACAAAGACCGCATTACAAAGAAAAGGGTACTCATCACATCAGTGTGATTTTGACCATCGCATGTCCTTTTGTTCACATTAGCCCCGATTCTGAAAACACTCTCTAAACTAAACTAAAACTATCGCTGTCACTTACACATCAATAAGACAGAGACAGGTAATCATTTTAGTCCTGTCAAACTAAAATGTACGTGCAATATGACAATTTTAGGCGTAGGCAATTTTAGGCAAGTCCTCAGCGCATTTCGTTCAATTTCACAATGATGTGGACTAAATTTAGTGAGACCAATGTACGTGTCTTGTTCTAATACGAAGCATGAGAAAGTGACAGCGATATTTTTAATTTAGTTTTAGAGAGTGTTTTGAGAATCGGGGCCACTATTTTCGTCAATTTGTTACTGCTTTCTAATATTTGACTATGATTTTCCTTGTGATTTGGACTTGATAACGTGGTGATACTGATGACTTTGCTCACATTTACGGACATTGTGTTGTGCTATCGATTGAACTTGTTGTTTTGGAAAAGTTTTTGTGTAGTTTGTGTATCATGCCGCAACAGTACACGCCGGCCGAATACGCGAACATGCATCACATTTACGGTGTACGTAATGGCAGCACCAATAGAGCTGCTAGTGTTTATCGTGTAAGATATCCAAATGTGCGACATCCTGATTACCGTGTGTTCATTAGAGTGCACAATGCATTTATGGAAGGACGATTTCCTTCTAATTTTTTCCACTTTTCTTTGTAATGCGGTCTTTGTTCGATTTTTAACCCTTTACCAGGCCAAGAACAAATTTTGTTGCAATAGCGATTTTATTAAAGATTTATGTTAATAAAAACGTTATGATTGATTTTTTTACAATTTTATTTAGAAAATAAGCTAAAAACCTAAAAAAAGTGATGTGGGAAAACATAATCCCATTGCCTCTCAACACGTTGATTTTAAAATATACATATATAAAAAAAGAAACGTTTTACAGTAAAACTGTTTTTTTTAAGAAAGTGGTTTTAAATCTAGTCTATTAATTCTTAACCAGACATTTTTAAAATAATTAGCCGTTTCTTTTATTTATAGTAATATTTTGGAACTTTTAAAAATAATAACATGTAGGTAGGTACAAATGAAAAATATTAGGTATGTAAATAGGCACTTATTCTTTATTTTTAAATTGAAAATAGATAAATAATAATATTTTTATTTATATATTACATATTATGTATTTATTGTGGATTTTGAGCCTGGTGGTACAATTTCATGCAGGGGGTGATACAGAATGCCACCTTACAAATTTCGCATTCATATTTTGACCGCTTTTCCTCTTTCCTTCCTAGTGTTACAAATCTTTTCCTTGTTCAATCTTGCGTTGAAAGATTTTGGGACATAATCTAAGTATGGGTCATCTTCATAATTTTCGTCCTCTGATGAAAACATCTCACCAAGCATTCCTTCGATCTTGTAATGTCTGTATAACACAAATAAATAATACTAAAGTAGGGAAATACAATCCAACAATTCAATGAAGATAAAAGTATACCTACCTCTACCCCCTAATTTATAGAATAAAATAAAATCTATTTATTTTTAGTTGTACTATAAAAACCAAAAGTAAAATCCGCGGCAAAAAGCTAGTATAGAATAAAATTTTCTATTCATAGGCAATGGTAATATAAACAACCACATAAGTAAGGTATTCACAGGCAAGGGTCATATGGTTCCCCACATGTTTTATTTTATAATATTATGAGATTTTTGAAGTATATACGTATAATTTATATATGTATCACTAGAAAAACTCAAATTCTATAACATATCAAAAAATTGTACGACTTACCTTTTCCCGATTTGCCATAATTCACAAAACTCCGTGCACTTTTTAAATAATCAACCGCTCTCTAGGTGGTCACAAAAGAAATGGCGTTGACATTGACATTTGTGGTTCGTTCCAAAATATTTTTTGTTTTACTATAGAGAAATATTTCTAAGATGACGTTCTGGCAGTTTGCGGGTTTTTTTTTTACCAAAACCTGTTAACAACCTTTAAAATTCTATGTGGGAGACGCTCAATCCATAGCCTGGTTAAGGGTTAAAATCCGTTTCAATTTCGAATAAACTTGTCGCAACATGTTTGTCGCATGTAACTATTAGAGCACAACAATTTTCATTTGTACATTTTAATTACATTATTATCGTGAACTAAAGTTTTTTTTTTTCCAAAAACAACCGTGTTTTCTTCTGAATATCCTATTAGTGGCCCGATAGTGTTTGTGCAAAGTATCTTGATAGAATAAAATCATTATGACGAAGTTTTACAACCATTTATAACATAACATGAAAAATAAAAATTCCGACCTTGATTAGTGTTCTCGCTCCTGTAACTTAATGTTGCTTGTAAAGTACACATCGTTATACCTTTTTAGAATCTACACATACTAGACAATTTATTGAGATCATGGGCAGCTATAACGTCATACTTTTTTTTTCCACAGGAGATGATCAAAAGTTGACATAAAGAAAAAAAATTGGAAATATTTTACTTAAAATGAGTATTTTGATAATGTTCAACGTGAATAACACCTAAAACTGTATTTAAATTACATAATACACGTCTACAGCAGTATAATACTAAAAGAATTATACAAATACATCAAAATTTGAAGAAATGGCAGCAGAATAAATAAAAAAAAATGGGAAATTTATAAAAAAGTTTAAAAGTCTACGCCATTTTTTTATGGTTGGCAACCCTGGCAAGAAGACACCATTTTCTTATAGCCTCAAATCCGGATCAACTGTAGGTAACGGGTTATCCATTCATTACGACAGACCCTGTATATCGCCCCAAAAGCGCCTTAAAACATTTGGAGGTACAATTTTTCGCAAATAGTGTCGTAGGGCAAGTTTTGCCTCCGGCAAAAACCAAACTAAAACAAACAGCGTGACCTTGAGAAACGATGTTTCATACGACGACGATTGCTTCTGCACCTTATTGCAAAATCATAAAGTTTTATTTTGCTAAAACATGTTATGGAGATACAAACATTTTCGACCGGACGTTTTCTTCAGATTTTTTACTCAAAACAGTTAAAATTTTGTACAGGAGTCTCGAACAAATAGTTTTCACTGATTTCTACTTGTTCAATGTGTATGTGGAATTGAGTTCATCAACCTATTCTCTAGATAATCTATTTTCTAGATATTTAATAAGATATCGCTCCAGAATAAGCTTCCTTACATTTTCTATCTACCTATACGCTAGTAAAAACGGAATATTTAGCGAGGTATTTTCTACCTAGTAACCAACTGAAATATTATTTACCATTAAGCTTTATTAAAGTACGCCGTTATACAGGAAACTAATGCTTTAACGTGGGGAGCAGCTAACAAAAAGTATTAATTACTTACCTCTCTAGTCACAAACCTCTTCTGGTGGAAACGTATTCAGAATTATACTTATTTTGGCTTTTTCAGGGAAAAGAGGCTTTTATTTACGAGTTCGTGTCGAAATAATTTCGGTAATGAATACGCGAAGGAGAACTCTTTTGGAAGGTCCTGAATGAGGCTATTCACTCGCCACTATGTTTTTCGACTTCAAATGAATGTGGCAACACTTACTAGAGGTGATTACGTACAGTCACTAACAATGGACTCGACTTTGATTAACGACTTTAACTAATGCTACCCAAAAAAATATATGGTACGGACGAAATGTAACTTTTTGACAGTCAATCTTGAATTTAAATAACGTTTAACGCAGTAGGAATATAACATATGACTTTCCAATGGTTTCAGTCGTCACCATTAAAATCCTAAACAGAATACCGACGCTGTTCCTTCTGAATAATTGGTAACTTGAGTCCTGCATTTCTAGAATGATATTCAGTACATCAAGTCGGCAAGCAAAATGCTTCGTATAAATAATCCAGTATAAAGCCACGGCACAAAAAGGGCGACGGAGTGGGTTGAGAAAGATTTATCTCCAAGAATCTAATCTTGTGGATGGCGAAAAGAGCAGTCTCCACAAAAATTTGTAGCCATAAGCTTAAGTACGAGCTGACACGAAAACGATCTACGAAGATTACAAAGCGATTAAATTAACCCTTAAATTGGCAAGATGAGTTAAGTCCAAATTTAACTTTCTTTTTGTACTTTCTTGATTTGTTATAACATAAAATGCATAAATAAAATTCAAAAAAAAATCCTACATTTTCAGTTTTCGCGAAAATGAATGTGCTGCACGAATGACGTTGCCAGTTACTGAGTAAACTATCTATGTACTAGGAGGAGTACGTTGCCATGAATACGATAAAATTCATTTATTTATTTTTATCATTATTTATTAAAAATAATACAATTATCCTTAATAATATAACTTATAAATGTGAGAATGTGTATGTCTTTCTGTCTGTATATGTGTTTCGCTTTTAAGTAAAAACGGCTGTACCGATTTTGATGAATTAGGAATAACGGTAGGTCGACACCCTAAAAAGAAAATAGGATATTTTTCCCGCAGAAATAAGCCTCATTCCCACGGGAAAAGTCATTTTAATGAAACCTCGGGGCTAATTTTATATAAAATTGAAGAAAACAATATAATTTCGGCTTTTGAATGGCGTCCTGGATAGTGAGATCAGCATGTCCCAATGAGGATAGTCGACTACCCCTGTCTGCCGGAACCAAAGCTAAAATCTTGTGCGAGCGTCTTAACATTAAGCACTGTAGATAAATCGAAAAACATGCTCTACAATTAAATAAAAACACCCATTATGTGGGTATAACACCACAAAATAAATAAAAACTTATGTATAGAGCTTGGCAATGTACTTCGTGAATACCGAAGTCTGTTAAGTGTAATTTACCGCTTATTTACGGAGTACACAAAATCTTGCGCGCCAATAAAGTCATTATTATGTAACTTTATCATAAAATAACTATAGTAGGCACCCACGTATCTCTTTAGCATGCAATGTAATTCCAAATAAATATTATTTACCAAAAAAATCGTTTAAAAATATCAATAATACGTCACCGGTTCGCAGACACATCGGGCCGCTTCGCAGAAATTTTGATTTTTACAGTTTAATATAAATGCTACCACTGATAAAATTAGTTTCTAACAAAATTAGTGAAATTTCATGTCATACCATATAAAAATATTTAATAATTTATAAATAAAAATTGTTGTAGATTTTTTTGAGATCAGTGTACTCCGTGTATACCAAAATCAATTTAAGGGTTCTGAATGGTGAGCACAAAACTTAATGAATTATGGGAAATCATAAGTTAGACTCAGATGAAACCGTTAAAAAATGAATAAACAAATATATTCCAGTTTAACAGTGCACACAAATTGCCACTTATACACACATCCACCCGTAAAGAGTTCAGCATATTTTTTTTACAAAGCCTAGATATAGTTAAACGCCATATTTTATTCACATCGAATACAGATCTTTGTAGAGAGGACAGTTTCTCAGAATATTGAGTCTTACTTTCTAAGCCTTTACTTGATAATATACGAAAAGACAACGTCCAAATTTAAAATAAGTTAACACACGGAATTTTTACACCTTTAATGCCACGACTGTTTGAAAAAAACAATTAATTTCGGGTTGTTTTGGTATTTTGCGTAGAAAAACAGGTAGCTTTGTTAATTAGATGCGGAGTAAAAGAACCTTTTACAGATGTTTTACTTTAATTATTACAGTGAAATTACAGAAGTATTTACCCTTGTATCTTTAATTGCAAATTTTAAAGAATTTAGTGTAATACAATAATTGTTTAGTTGGCACTTCACACCACTAAAATGCAAGTTTTATTATTAAACAAAATCAAAATCAATATCAAACGTACACGTATATGACGTTTGTTTGTTTGCTCATGTAAAAGTCACAGGAAGAAATAACAATACCATAATAATCGTGATTGTCGAAACTCTCAAATGATTGATGATGCACTGAATCATTAGTGATTTTCCATACACTTCAGTAAGTGATTTCGTGTCATTAAATTTAACTGCAAGATATGCTGAAATGGTAATTGGTTTCATTTTCCTCGATGTCATAGCGTTCTTTCATTTTAATGGATAAAATAATTTAAAAAAATCTAAAGATATCCAGTTGTGACATTTGATTTGCTTACGTTTTTCATTCTTTTACTAGCTTTCCGCCCTGCGGTTTCGCCCGCAGCTACTTATTTTCTGTAAGAATTTCTTAAAATATATTCTTAGTTCTCACTTTCATAACAAAAGGAGCTGCTGTACTTTCATGGCCCTTATATCAGTCAGGACTTATCATTATCAACATCATTATCATTATCATAATTATCATTGCATAGTATAAAAATTCGCTAATTGTGTCTGTTTGTATGTTTGTCCGTTATTTCCTCTTAAACCACGCAACGGACTTTAATGCGGTTTTCGCCATCTTTTAGTTAATTTATTCATTTTAATTTGTAAATATAGAATATTGAAAAAAGTTTCTTAAAATCAGCCAAAATTCAATGTTTCGTGATCAAGTCGGCCAAAAATACACCATTGCGAAGCGTGGGCTAATTACTTTATAAGTATAAGAAGATAAACCAAAGAAAACATACATATTATCAAATTGTTAACTAAATTGACACGTAAAGGCGCGTCATAAGCTTTACATATGTAAGTTACTGTACGGTGTCCTACCCAAAAAAAAATCAACCTACCGATTTTTATTGTATTTTTGTTTAAAATTGTTTTCAAATCAATCAGAAGCTCGATAATATAAATACTTTGTGAACTCCTTTACTATTCAAGTAAAAAAAGCTTTTATAAAAGTTACAAAAAAAGTCTCATTTCGAAAAAGGCCCAAAGAAAACTGATTTCTAAGTAAGCATCTCATTAATAATGTTTTCGACCACTTTACTGAAAGGGTTTTCGAGTATGGTTAGAGCTTTAATGTTCTCAAACAAACCTTACATCGACCTGAGCTTTTAGTTTTTCAAACAAAGCTTCACTCCACTAATTCTATTGCACCTCAGGGATATCTGCGAGAACTTAGTTTTTACTCTTTGCGTAAAATATTGACTATCTCGTTCGAATCTGGAAGAGTGACGGCGGATGTGAGTCTTGCGTCTTCACAAATAAGGTTCGCTATCAGTGAAGTAGGTTACCTTGGATGTTTACTGCGTGAAGTTGTCTGCAGACGTCCGAGATCAAGAGTTGGGAGTTCGACTTATTTGGTCACGTAATCCACACGGTCCAAACTCGAGGGTAAGTTCTCTAATCTGCTTTCCAAGTTACTTTTTTATTACTCAGTAACTAGTAAACAACGAAGAGTATATTTGTAGCCTGAACATGCCCGGAATCTACTCAAGGGTTTTGTCCAATGAGTTTTGAATGGCACAAGTTGAGTTTTAGTGTGGCTGTTAACAGTTTGGCGACTTTGTTAAAATAATTTCCAGCGTCCATTTTGGTCAGCTTTATGAATGTGTGTGGTAGGTTTCCAAGGCAATTATTTTATATTTTAGAATGGAAAGTTGTGATTTCAGCTCTTAGTTATGTGAAATTCTAAAAGCTTTAGCAGAGTTAGCAAATAGTTTAATTTCACAAATGAAGCTTCGAGTTTGTTGAATTGTTAATTCATTCAATTATCTGTTATTTTTTATTGTTTTATGTTTGCAATAATCATCGTAAGTATATATGTATATTTAAAAATATGAATATATTTGACAAATTCTACCCCGGAAATAACAAATCCCAGTAACATACCGATACATAAATGTACATTAAATATACATAAACGATTTTCAATTTACGCTAATATCATTGGAGACTCTCCATCCAACGTAAAAGGCGATGTATAAAATTCAAGGCATGCTCAAAGTGATTAATGGTCCCTGAGGAAAATGTGGTTAAAAGAAAATTGTTAGACTCCGAAAAACATATTATGCGTAGAGATTTCGTACAAAATAAAGGCCGGTTCAGATTATACGGTTCGTGACGTTCGGCCGGTTATAAAGCCGATTATAGTCTTGTATTTACAAAAGATTTATGAAGACGGCATGTGACCTGAATGGGTTGCTTTGGAAGCTAGTTGGCAATGAAAGATGTTATTGAAAATAAAATAAGAAGTCCAAAGGTAAGTTCCATAAAAAAAACTTATAGCGTAACATTAAGAGAAGTAAATCGCTTTCTCGTGTCATATTGCTGTAAAAAGATGTTTCTCGACTAAACTTAAGGCTTAATTTTTAGGCGTTTGAACTTTATTCTTGAGACTAGAATCGAACGGCAGTTACAATTTGAAATTCTGCTCAATGATTCAGTCTTTAAATAGCAGACTACAACAATGAAAGACCATTTCAATAGCTTCCTCGGGTTGTTATTCGCTTTGCCTAGATATATTTAGAATTGGTAGGTACTCTAAATTATTTCTCTCAACAAAATGTATCTTATTCTGTTTTGCTTTCAAATTATTACGCATACTTTTTTCCATTTTATTTAGAGCTTCTAGCTAGCACGTTATATTAAAAGCAATACCTGTACTTAATGTATTCGCATATTAATTTCCGGATCGACGCATTCAGGCGCGTCGTGTGTTCGCGCCTTTAATCACGACTTTCGCGCCAAAACGCCGGGAAATTTAGAAATCGAAGCACGCTTGCGGACGTGGGAAAGTAATCAAAATTTATTATTCTTTTCTTCAAATCCTAACGACATTACACGAAAAGTTATTGAGATGAAACTCAAAATTCTGCCGTCAAATTGTAACATAATTTCTGCTGTTTTGTTGACAGTTTGTAATGAATTCACCGTTTGAACAGTTCTGAATAAGAAACTTAATTAACTTTGGTTTGACCAGATTTGCACTCCTTGAAAGAACTCTTAAGATTTGGTACTTAAGGTGAGTTAATTAAGTTAATCATCAAGTCGATTTCGAAGGGGCCTTAAATACATAGGCTTTATACTTACAAACAAAATATTTTATGACGTTATTGAGCTACTATATATAAAAAAATACCCAAATAAAATGTATGCCAAACAGATAAAATATATCCAATCAACCATTTCTATTAAAAGTCTATCGTGCGTGCGTTGTTGCTAGATTTATAGAATAACATTTACGTCGTATTTTATTTCAATAAAATAAAATATAATAGTTCGATAAAAGATAAAATAACTGGACCCTAACTTGAAATTTACATGCCACTTTAATTAATAATATATTAATGAAAGTAAAACCTATCCGAATCTAAATAAAATTGACTTCTTAAATATTGTTTAAAAAGGCTTGCAAGAACGACTCTTTGTTGTGTATTTCTTACTAGCTTTTGCCCGCATTGGTATTTCACCAATTCCCGTTATAAACTCTACTGTAATCTTCCCCGCTCCGACACGGGAGGCTGTGTATCGGTAAAATAACCTTTGACTTTGGCTGTTTGCAATTATTTCGATATGAAATGCGAAATGATGGCTTGTTAATAAGGTATATTGGGTTTGAGTAACTTATATGCAAATGTTTTCTCATTACAAACTAGTAACTATTAATCAAGTTATTTTAATATTAATTAAAAGAAATCAAAACAATTTTACATTTTTTATACAAGACAAACAAATCATGGGAAGTCTAAGATCTTCTTAAGGATTATGGTTTACTATAAGAACAAAAACACATCATCGTAGAAGCTATTTATCGTTTGTTACATCACTATTGCTCTTTTGGGCGCCGTTATTTTCATTTTAACTCGAAGTGGAGCTACGATGTGAAAATATTTTTGCACATTTTATTGCCGGCGTGAGAGTACTGAACCTAGTAGGTATGCCACTTATTCGATTATTTGAAATCGTATGAAACGTTTGAAAATAGAAGCAGACCTTCAATTTGTTGGCAAAAAAGCAAAAGCAGTATTGCTTTGGTGTTTTCATTGTGACTTTAATGAAGATAATATTCTTCGAATACCCAAGTCAGTGGAAAGCCAAGCTTTTTCTAGGTGCATCATTATTATTTCGATTCAATGAACTATCTTCTGCTAGGAATTATAGGATAGTACTTATCGCTACGACGAACTCGTTAAAATAAAGCTCTGTCATCTAAAAGTTTGCATCAAAAATTTAATCAACAAGCAATGTGATTTTTTATGGGATACTGAAGATTGAAACAGATTTCTACATGATAAAAAGTACAATAGAATCACCAAAAAATTACAAATCTCGTCCACCGTTTAGTTGAGTGAAACACAGGAAGTTTTAAAAGTTTATCAGTGCTTCTTAAATAATTTCTGTAACTTGACAAATCTTCTTTCCGAACATTCGCAAACTTGCAAATGCAGTTACCGAGGCTTCAGAAGTTAATAGATCCACCTACTTCCGCAGATTCGCTACAAATTAGATTTTAATTTTCTTTGCGTAACTACGAGAAGTTACCGTCCTAATTTATTGGAACAGTAAGAACAGGGAAGAGTTCGATAGCTACAATAAATTTCAAATTTCATTATTTGAAGAGGAAGTCGCGAGTTGGCAATTGGAATTCGGTTTTCCGATCACGTCTCTATACTATTGGCGGGGTATTGAAGCCACCTGCGTTCTATATGGGTTTAAGCGTGGCTCGGTCTGTATGGATATAAACGTGGTCTCGATAAAGCGTCTGTGAAATATTCGCGGTTAGTTCGAGTCGGTGGTACATTACCCTATGAATGATACATTCCGCCGCGGTCGCGCGTTTTCCATCTCTCTAAGAGACTTTCCCTGGTTGTTGCATAATTTCTAAGTCGTAGCGAGGAATTCGGCTTAGTTCTAACTGTTTGCATAAGTTACGGCGAATGTCTGGCACGAATGCCGTTCCAAGTATGTCTCGAGGCCACATGCACTCCGAAATCTACAAATACAACTCGGTGTAATCATGGTACCTACATTACCAAAGACAACCATTTTTAATATAAAATCCTACGAGCTTTTTATCAAAGACTCTAGAAATCAATATTTAATTAGCAAAAGTAAACATCATAGAAAATATTTGCTTATAAAACTAGATTTGCAGCTTAACTCACAGTTGCCTTTGATAGCAAGTCGGTCTACTTAATTAAGTTATGTTATGCATAACACAGAGTATTTGCGGTATATGAATGCTTCGTTAGTGCGGTAATATATATTCATCTGTTTCAATGGAGGCTAATTTTCCAGTGGGTATCAACTTGTGCCTTCAGAATAGTTAAAAAGCCGGCGACAGACGTGGTCGCGACCGTATCTTAAATTAAATCTGAGCTACAAATCTCCGACGCGGATGAACCGAGAGCGCCACTACCATTGTACCATTGTTGTTCGAAATATCAAATTATTTGTAAGGCACAATGTGGTTTATATATCAACCAACAAACAGTAATGTAACCTATACTCAATAAAGGTTTGGAGAGGCCAAAGGTTATCTATTTTTGTTCATTCTGACTACTTGTAGAAATATGAAATTTTACATAAATAAGGAAAATGATTTTCTTGGTAAAATCTGTTAGGCGTAATTAATAAAAGTTCAAAACATCGTATTTCTAAGAAAAGTTTGCCAATAATTTAATAATATAGTGTATTTTTCCCAGAAATTAGAAAGGATATCGTCTACGTGGTGTATTAATTACAAAACACACAACAATGGCCATTTCTGCTTAATTAATTTTACTAAGCAACACCGTGATTATGTTCAGTGACTTTGATTGTGAGAACACATGCAATATTTTAGCATGATTTTTTTAAACCCAATCTTTTAAATAATAATTGAGCTAGCATATGAAATAGCCAGCTATTTTATCGTATACTCAAAAGCACAAATTAAAATTATAAATAACACCAATTTATGCCCTGTTTCTACTGAATTCTACGATTTGACAAGAGGGCTCAACAAACCTGTGTGTGTTTTAGTTATTCATTGAGTTATAAACACATTATATTTATTTAGGTACATTATCTTTAAGTCCACGCTAACTTTATTAGCCAAAACTTATTTGAACTACTAAGCTTTAAAAGGCGTCTGTACATTAAACTGTTTACTTTTACATTCGTAACTATTACACCTATTATACTCACATAAAAATCCATAGTAGGGCCCGCCACGTTGGTTGAAGAGCAGTCGCGAGTCGCAATTCGTTCCAGCACCGACTTAAAAATGCGCGTTCCATTGTTCCGCGCTCATTTCTGGTCAAACCGAGCCTCCTCGGCAGCACTGAGCTTTCGGAAACTTTCTTGTTGTTGCTATGTGGATAATAAAACCCGATAAATAAGAAACTACAGCAACTCCCAGCGGTTACGAACAAAAGCAACAAAAGCCTAAGTACGAAGTTGGATGGATTAAAAATGTAACTTCTGTTTTTAACATTTTAATAAGAATTCGTAGAATTCATGATGGAAACTATTTTATCACTGATTATTATAATTAATTATTTTGATGAACAAGTAAAACTTGAAATATTTATAGCGCATACACATAAAATAAATGCGCTATGTTATTTTTTAATTTAAAATGTAATGTATAAATACCTTTAGTCATTGAAACGAACCTTTGAGGCAGAATATCTCATTAAAAATCAATTAATATATGCTTGAATTACATAAAATAAACGTTATAAATAGCATTAAAATAAAAATATGAAATAATTTCAGCGTTAACTATTAAACGCTCTATCATCCGAACATTTTCCTCAAAGCCAGCATTCGCGAGTCGGCGTCGACGTTATCAAAGGCGCGAACATTCCATTAGCATATTATCTTAATTCCATTTACAAATCGCAGTCGCTAATGACCGGCGCTTACGCAAATGAACGGAACGTCATCAGATCACCGGCGCGCTGCGCTTCCTTGTCGGCGGGAAAAAATGAGACGCTGTTTATAAGTCGCCGCCGGCCTCTATACAGTTCGGTCTCGTCGACTACATTAAACTGATTGCTGCAATTAGTGAATGGTGTAATTCTCGTTTTTCAACCCCCCACCCCACCCCCCGACCCGACCACCTCGACCCCCTTCAGAAAATTACTCGAACCTCGCACCGGGATTAAATAAAATTGAAGAATGAACGAAATTGCTTTGTATTTACCTCTGATCAGTTGATTGTCTTATTGTCGGTGTTTTAGTGGATTGCGCGATTGATTAAATTGAGTGGTCGAATTGTATTTGTTCGTGGTTGAGGAAGAATCGGGGGTTGGAGCTCGTGAACTTGTATTGTTTGAGCAAATACGAGCGGCGGCATTAGCTAATGAAGGCGAAACGTTTCAAAATGCAAGTATTTTTAGTTCATTCAAAGAATGTTTTCAATTCATTTTGTAACATTATTGGGAATTTGAATTTAATTAACAACAGGACAGGTTATGCCTTAGACTACGCCAACTCTATTGAAGAAGAAGTTTAATTGTATTAGCAAAAATGTTGGTTAGGGCTTTTTATGATTCCATAGTATAAACGTATCTAAGTACGGTATATAAAGAATTCACAATTTTCGTTTTTTATTCTGTTCGGAGTATAAAGGCATGTCATGTCGGTTTAAGTAATAACGTTTGTAAATCTAATTAAATCCAACGGGTAGGTAAACGCAATCAAGGCAAAACGTCCATCTCGTGTGAGCCCGACATTAGAAACAGCATTTGCATTAGTTGCTTTACTTAATAAATGCCACAAGAAATCTAAATAATCCCTACTTCCCTACTAATATTATAAATGCGAAAGTAACTCTGTCTGTCTGTCGGTCTGTCTGTCTGTCTGTCTGTCTGTTACGCTTTCACGCCTAAACCACTGAACCAATTTTGATGAAATTTGGTATGAAGAAAGAACTGAACTTGGGAAAAGACATAGGGTACTTTTTACCGCGGGAAAACTTCTCATTCCCACGGGAAATCGACTTCC
Source organism: Emmelina monodactyla (assembly GCA_916618145.1). NCBI lineage: Eukaryota > Metazoa > Arthropoda > Insecta > Lepidoptera > Pterophoridae > Emmelina > Emmelina monodactyla. The sequence goes on from OU745300.1 coordinate 6,313,611, forward strand.
ACGTGAACGGAGTTGCGGGCGGCCACTAGTATTAAATATACTACCTATTGGCTTAAGGCATAGTTAAAACGTAAAGAAGCAAACACTCGAGGTTAAGGCAAATGTGTTTTGAAAATGTCATAAACTAATAACGGTATGAGATAAAGGTATTTCCGTCTCGGTTAATTAACAGTGTGTTTTTATTTAACGGTCAAGCACGTGAGAACTAAACAATACAAAACAGTTTTTTTTACTTTTAGTTTAACTTATTTTTTCTTGGTATTTTCTAATTGAAGGACACATATTATCCCGCAACCAATAATAAGGGTGTAACATATTAACCGAGTTGGCACAGTACGCGTAACGCAGAATCGCACAAATTGGTTTTTTCGAAGCCTTTCGGATGTTATTACAATATTGTCGGCATATTCGCTACGTGGGACACGTTTTATGAAGGGAAACACAAAAACAACTTATATATTAATATATGAAAGTGCGCAAATGCTTAATAAACTATTTTTTTGTAAGAATAAAAAATGGTAAATAGACGTTACAAAAAGATAATACTACCAATACACATTATATTAATATTAGTGGCTTTTGACCTAAAAGTCAGACTTATGTTTGATTTTTTGCTTGTACTTATGTTCCAAATTATTAAGATAATTCATCAAGATATTTAGTTTTTATCTTTCCCTATTTAAATTCTATTCTTCTGTCCATTATTTTACGTTTCGGGTCAAATCCACTTAAAATCACTCTGTATAGAGACATGTTCAAGTCAAAATGAACATATTAATAAAATAAATACAAAATAAACATATAGTATCGGTTGTACTCTTGTACTACAAAAAAAACACCGTAAGTTGTGTGTCAATATGATACCAATTCACAATCTCCAATGCAAATTGATAGTAGGAATTTGTTCACGTAATGATGATAGCATCGTCCAATAGGAGACCGCAATCAATCTGATCACGTGATCGCGTCCTACCACGATTGGATAAAGTTCGACGCCAAAAACCTCATTTGTTACTCGGCCTTCGAAGCTTGACTTAAATTTAAATTATTGAAAATAAGTAAAATGTGTTGAAATGATGTAATGTAAATAACACTTTTAATTTACACACTATGTTTTATTCAACGAACGTCGGCTTAGTGAAAGGTTTAAGTGACAGTTTTCAAAGTACGTTTTCTAAGTAAAATATTTTGTAATTTCGCTCGTCTGTAACACTTTATACCGACATTTACATTAACGGTGCTACGAATTAGCTACGAAAGTTGCATGACCTCGTAGCGTTGCTACAAATAACTCGTAGTTCAATAAATTCTAATTATTTTTCTTTGTAAACATTTGCGATAAAATATTAGTATAAAAACTAATTAAGATTAACACATTTTACTTTTTATTCACGTTTAGTATATAAAAGCAAAAGTTTTATATGATGACATGCGTAATGTTGTTCTTGTGAGAATGTATTTTTATCATCGATTTTACTATTTTTTATTTAAAAAAATCCGTGTCATCACGATACTATAATATAAAGTTGTTAGGAAATAGTTTATCAAAGGTTTCAGCATCCAACTGCACAAACATTTATGTTGTGCTGCTTGGTAGTTATTATAAGGCTCTGAGCTTCCCTGCAAGGATCCATATTTCGTTTCGGCACAATGCAAGTATGTTCAATTTACAAAAAATACAAAGAAAACGCTCCCACGTCTTAACGTAAGAAGATTGCGACCGAACGGGCACAATCGATATTGTGAACACGTCCTTCTATAATACAAAATCAATATCGCAGAGCTACAACAAATTTAATAGCAAGTGTGACTTAAAGTTAATGCCCTGTCGCGGGATGTTTCCCGCACAAAGCTAATTTTATGCTTTTTCAATTTTCCCGCCACATACGACGCGGCGAAATGAGGTGGAAGCAATTCCCAATATGGCGGCACACAACAAAAACTCCCCGACTAATGCATGAGAATATACGCGGAAAGTTCCCAACAACCATTCTCAGGCGCAATCTCAAATTAAATCTCTGCGACGACTCGAGATGCGAACTGCCAGCGCGCTTATAAAATATGTAGAAAATACTCCTTTTATTCGCAAATCGAAATCAACTTTGATCCAAACAAGAACAAACAAATGTTACGTCCATTTATCTTGTCCGCTTTTTTACAGTTAGCGATGGCGGGGTGAGAGTTCTCAATTGTATTTATGGTCGACAATGATGATTTCTAAAAGCAATACCTTGTTTATTTGACTACCTTGATTTCTTAGAAATTCACTAAGGACGTCTGAAATTATATTTTACTTTACTGGATTTATTTAAATAATTTACAAATCTTTATGATGTTTTACCGGAAATATACTGATTTTGCCAACTTCATTCAGTAGGTAAGCTGCTTATTTTCTTTTTTTGCGGAACATAATCTTCGAAAAACATTAAATAATTTCTCTATAAGAGACTTGAGATATGAAAAAAATATTCAACGTAAGTAGAATAATAAATGACATAATCTACATCGTGCTAACATGAAATACCTAATAAATGTTAGTATTGAAAAAGTCACATTTAAATTCAACATTTCGTCTGGAGATAAGTTAAAGGTTATTTATTAGACCTTGTAATCAGTAAAATCACCGTATCGCGAGGCTACAGACGTTCAGGCATATCAGAAGATCGTCTATCACAAAAATTAAAATATTCAACATTGCGCTTGCGGTTCAATATTTTTATTCCAATGCTGTTAGCCTAATTATTATAATTTTTTAATTAACTATTACTGTTCTTTGTTTTTTTAATTAACTATTACTGTTACTGTTTTTTTTAATGATCTCTTGTGTTTGAGTTACAAATTATAATTTGGTCTAAACACTTTTTTACAACAAATGGCCTACTAGAACATGCTTTAGTAATTTGGTAATCAATTTTCAATTCCTTGTTCGTAACTGCTTGTTGCAATTTGATTTTGTGCTTCTTTTAGCAAAAAAGATCTAAACATCAAACGGCCGCATAGATAGAAACATTCTTGACTTATCCTTCATAAAATGAAATAAAACAATGATCATATTTCAGACTTAATCATCTTTACGCATAGATGACTAGTCAATCAGATTTATTATAAAACTACTTACATAAGTACATTACTACAATCAAACTAGATCTGTACATAGCACCTGCTTCTTAAAAAACTTAATGATATCAAAGTTTAAAATAAATATCAAAGATTTTGATTAAGTAATAAATGTTGACTTGTGTTTGCGTCAAAAGCAAGGCAATGAATTACAGAAATGGCAAAATTCCTACAAACAAATTGGAAAAGCAAGAAACAAAACATTTGAAATGAACGTGCCTAAGTAGCACAACATTAGAAAAATAACAATATATTTGACGAAAAATTTTGGTTTAAAAATATTAAATTAATGTTACTAAAGTATTCTACTTCTTCTTCAGATTGTCAGGTATGTAGTTGTCGTTGCCGATGCCAGTACCGCCGGCGTCTCCCAACCACGGAAACCTGAACAAAATTTAATTAATATGCAGCACAAAAAGCTAGTAAATAAGATTTATTGACTAGTAAAATTGACGCTGATGACGTTTTCTACTAAATAAACAAGTGGTTTCCCAAGCAACGCCGGTGTTCAGTTTTTTAACGCAGTTAAAACCGTATGATGGATTTAAAAATATTTGCGAATATGTACACCACATATACACCCAGAGGCGGATGGCGAATTTGTTTGCTTTATTTAAACTTTAGTATTTTAGGACTATGTAGAGTTTTGTGTAAATATCTGCAGTCGACAACTTTTCTGCATCCTTATGCTGAAGAACTATTATTGTTTTAACTATTATTTTACAGTCGGTGCATCTAAATGGCTCTACATATTACCTCTAAAAGCGAGTGTATTTAATAAGATATTTTTTATATGGTTAGCTGTCGGCGCTGCTTTAAATAAATAAATAAGAAGTTTTCCCAAAAGCGTCAGACTTACCATCAAGTATACCAACTGCTAACAGCATTATTAAGAAAGATACTTAAACAATGACACAAAAACTTACTGCTTCGGACACTCGTAGCACGTTTCCATATACCGTGTGTCAGTGAAGTTGGTATCGGGGTGTTTGAACGACAGCGCGCACTTATTTGGCAGGTTGCAGGGCGCGGGCGGCAGGTCCTTCTTGTCGCACTTCCACGGCTCGTAGGTGATCAACGATTTGACAGGTCGCGGATCTGTCATCCACGTCAGCGCCTGCGTGACAGTGACGAACCACACGTCCGGTCTGCAAATGGAAACACGCTGAGTAACACGGGTATTTGCAAGTCTTTCTTTTATGTTGGTTTAGGTGTTATTTTTGTGACGTGATTGTACATTATAAGGTACTAGTGGCCGCCCACAACTCCGTTGCGTGGAAGTCGGTTTCCCGTTGGAATGAGAACTTTTCCCGCGGTAAAAAGTACCCTATGTCCTTTCCCAAGTTCAGTTCTTTCTTCAAACCAAATTTCATCAAAATCGGTTAAGTGGTTTAGGCGTGAAAGCGTAACAGACAGACAGACAGACAGAGTTACTTTCGCATTTATAATATTAGTAGGGATTATTTCAGTTCTATATGTTTAAATGGTAAAAGTGTTGGTGGACTCGTTATTTTTTTTTTATAAGGCAGCCTACACAAACTTATTTATTATTATTTATATTGAAGCAAGAATTTATTTTACAGATTTTACATATCTTAAAGGCCATTCATGGTTTATTTCTATATTTTATTATAGAAATGAATGATCTTCTTCTTCTGTCGTGATAAATGCATTTGTATAAGTAAACGGTGAATGTTTTAATTTTTCTCATTATTTAACTAACCTTGCACGAGTCAGTTATAATATAGTAAACACCTCATTAAAATGATAAGGCAACATCTCTTGCAATATATTAAAATTGCAAATTACCTTAGTTATCTTTTTCAATGTATGTATATTTTTTTTTCAGTACTTTCTTTTCATACTTTAATAAATTATTAATTATCTTTTCCAGGAAACGATGAAAGAATGTCGTCTTAGAATTTGTTATTTTTTACAATCATAGTACAGGATTCTGGATAAAAATAAAGCAAAAAGGCGGATATTTTTTATATTTATCAAACGCCGCACATGAGTCATTGAACTTTATCACGAGTCTATAAAACTGAACGTAGAGCTATCAAAACAAATCGGAATAGTAAATAAACACTGACAATCTATTGGTCAGATTTTTTTGTAGGCATACGTAAATGAAGCTCGAAAAACAATATACTACGACAAAAAAAACAAAATGTTTCAAAGGTGCCTATTGTTTTTAATAAACAATCATTCTTCAAATAAGAAGCAGAAGACGAGAAGAAAACTCCTAAAATATTAATTAAACTGGCTAACTGTAATCACCGTTGTAGTTACCTACAAGTTATTTGGAGAATGCCCCTCTCACCTTCAACCCCGAGCCAATACCTTTTCCATTGATCCTTCCCAATGTACGCAGTAGATTTATGGATGTAATCTAGTGGTGTTGCCCTTAACCAAATCAATATGTCTACTTATTGAGGGATTTCTTTAATGGTTTCATTTAAATATATTTAAGACAACATATTTTAAACTAAATTCATAATAATACATATGTGTTAAAGGTGGTTTTATTGTTAACTATGAAATAACTTTTCTCTCAATATCAAAGATTAACGTTGCAGAACAATACGATACAATATACGTACACAGTGCGCGCCCTATATCTATTCTGACAAATTAATCTATACACGAATGAACTTTGCACATAAAGGTGTATTCACACATGTTTCTTATAGAATTTGTTCTATTTCAATTTCTTTATTCAAACAATTTAAAGTCATACTATCTCCCAAAAATATTTCATTAATGAACGCGGCATCTGATTAAGCTCTCAATCCGATTTGTTAATTAATTATTAAATGTACCTACAAAGTATTAATACGGTATTTAGTTACCGCTAATTAATAAAGATTATCCTTCTAATAGACAGAAATAACTTGCAGATAGATTGGAACAATGTTCATTCAATATTGATGTGGCTTCTACTTCGCTAACCCAATTAAGTAGGCTTAAGGGTTACTACATCCGACTTGATTTACTTTGCATAGGTTAAATACCTTACTTTCCTTAACCCTTTATCATGTTCAAATTCAGATTGTATTTCATAAATTGGAAAATCCGTTCAATGATGCCTTATAATATTCAATTTCTTGCTTAGATTTCATAGGGTAGTGTTACCAGTTAATGAATAAGTGGGCAGATAAACCGCGTATTCTGCTAAGTCGTTCGATACATTTCTAGTGGGGAAGCAGCTTTACCCATGGTTGTAGACAGCACAATGGTTTGAAATCAGGTCTGCGGTGATGCAGGCTGTTTGCCGACGGCAATTATCTGCGCCCGTGGAGTGTCTGCTCTGTGTAATCTATGACTGGAGCTCGATACGGAATATTGCCATGCAGCGCGAAATACCAAGTGAAGTAATTGTTGTAACCTGCATTGATGGCTGTTAACGCTATAATTAACCACGACAACGCTTGCATCGTTAATAAAATCTGCGTTTCGGAGTTATTTTAAAGGACCGGTGAACTGTTTTTAATTTATTTTTAACGGTGCAGAATGTACCGTCTATATTTAATGATTTATAATTGAAAATTTAATTTTACTGCCGAGTAACCACTAGCGATTTCGAAATTTAACGACAAAAAACTAATCTTTTACGTCCAATAAACCGAAACCCAGCTATTAGTACCCAAGCCATTGTTTGAAATAAACTAGTATACTAACTGGCTGCCGGCCCAGCGCAGGAACTTGTGGAGCCCTTGCTCCAGCGCCTTGATCTGGAACCAGTTCGTGTGGAACGGCATCATGTACGGCGCGCGGTTTTGCTCGTAGTGCCGGTTGAAGTCCTCCTGCAGCCATTCTAACACCTATAGGAATAAAGTGAAAATAGATACATATAGACAAACAGCTATTCATATATAAATTTCCTTATTAAATAAAATCTTTGAATATTATTTTTGCTTAGAAATACAAAATATTAATGTTGCCTCTGTTAAACTCTTCATATTTTTTGTAAGTAGGCTTAAATAATTACTTACATCATTGGAGTCATGATTGTGAAGCACGCATTGGTCAAGGTATGGACAATGACCACCTTCAAAGCTTTCTACGTAGTGAGCGTTGAAAGGCACCTCCCACAGCCCTGAAATGTAAACATAAGTCAACAACATTGTTAGAAATTAAGGCTTTATAGAGCTACTTTACTAACCAATGCTTGAGCTTAGAATAGCTTCCTCGGTTTGCAATTAAATGCCTTATAAACGAGTTGTGTCCTATTGTGTACATTGTACCCAGCCGCGTTCCACGTCAGTAGCGGCAAGAATAATTCAAATGCTTAACATATGCTATGCCATAGGTAGATTATTCCATGTAATTTAATGTTCACACAGATTTGTAAGTGGTATCCAATGTAAGATTATAAGTTACAAAATTAGATTCAAAACAATGGGTTACCTATAACCGTTTTTCAGGAGCAGGAAATTAAATAAGTTATTGATTTTTTATGTCGGTATCAAGTCATCATTCAATGTTAACGCCTTACGAAGCACTTAAATAACATCATATTTGAGGAAAATATTAAATTTTAGACAGCTTCAGTACCTTCCAACTTAGCATCGATTACTCTCAAAATAGCAACGATTGAAACTATTCATGCCGATCAATATGAAAACAAATTACATGGAAGCTTAGCAACTCCACTATTATGAAGTAGTACCGAAATAAACTTTTAATTGCTAGTTTAATATCTTAAAATAGAACAATAACGATTAATTCATTACAATCAATAGCAATTAAACAACTCAATAGCCCCGTTAATGAGATTCGTGGGTTTAATGTATAAAAGCAAACCTTATATTAATTTTGTACCTACCTATTTTGTTGTTTGTTTGTAATATATGAGTATACTTTTAACATAACCATCGAATGTAACTAACTATTTGGATATTAATCTGCATCAACCTACTTCCCTCTGAAGTGATTTATAAACAGCAATTAGGTATTGCGGAAAAATTGTTAACGTGGCCACGTCATTACTTTGCGAGGTCGTTGCACGAAAATAAACCAACATGCTTAACGTTTTATTTATATAATGATGCAAAGAATAATGTAAGTACTGAAACAAATTCACATTCTATTTACAAAGAACTCGGTAAGTACCCATAAAATAGAATAGATATCGCAGCATTTTAGACTACGCTTTCTTTTCAGAATCATTTTCTTTCTCAGCATTTTACAATGACAGTTTGCTATGCATAGGTTGTGAAAAATGTCTCTGGGGCTGCATATATTTTGCGGTATCTATTCGGCCGAATGTCATCAGTTGACATGTAGCCTCGCACTATTTCCTGAATGGGATTGGTTTCACAAATCGACACCGAAAAGACTTTGAAGCAACGTCAAACGCAAATTAACTTCGCTACGAAACTCCACGAACAAAGGGGACCTGCAATAAAATTACCTCGTCTGTTTCACAATATACAAACCTGGTTGATCCACTTTGTATAGATATGCCAAGTAAGTAAAATTAAACAAGTTTTTTTTCTGTTACCGTTCCAATAATAGATTTGTGATAGATTGGCTTGGTGAACTAAATACTTGTTTTTGGCAAAAAAAACCCCTACGTACTATATGAAAAGCAAAACTAAATATAATTATTTCAATACGTTCTGATCATACCTGGGAAAGATTTGGTGGGACAAGTGCCGGCCTTGCACTCGTGCGCAATTTTGTAGTCGAGCGTGTAGGGCCACACGGGGATGGGCAGCGGCGGCACACCCACGGAACTATCGTAGATGTAGCCGAAATCTTCCAACACCTGTTCCATAACATTTCAATTTACTTAATGTAAGAATAATAACTTCTCGCTATCCGAGAAGGAGGCCTGTGCTCAACTATGGGACATATATAGGCTATTTATTCATTTAAGAATAAAATACAAGATTTTTTTCCATATAAATTATTTTTAACAAAACCCATATATTATTGATTGTATGTATGGGTAATAGACATTGAAAAATAGAAATAGATTGAGAAGCCTACACAAGTTGTTTGTATTATTCGATAAAAACCTGGGAAGTGCCTGCTCGAGCCACTCCCAGTATAGGGTTCCGTAGTAGGTAACACTATGGAAAAGGAGACTATAAACTTAAATTACAAGTTATAACGGGTCTAAATCGAAACATGTTTACATAAAAAAGTCACAGAATATAATATATGAATCTTAAACTACCAAACTTTTTTTTTACATTTTTTACCATTAAACTTACAAAAATGCAACACTTAATGAGCTAATGTAATCTAAGGTATTTCTATATTATTTCCTCTATTTTAAACGAGAGACCGTTTAATTATAATACAAATAACAGTGGCCATTTAAGATAAAGTTGGTATTTACATAGTTGAGATTTATTTACCTTATCGAGATCGATAAATATATTTCCACGCCAAACAAGATGAGAAGTAAGTCTTACTTTTTATTTGACTGCGTCCCAAGTAATGTTTTATAGGGGTGTACGTAGAATATTTTATGCACGGTGGATCCTAATCCATCATAGCAAAAAAGTTGGTTATACAAAGTAAGCTTGTAATTAAAGAAATATACTCTAACAAAATTACTCAACATTGTTTTAAGAACCATTACCGAATATAGAATATATTTTATATTTACCACCCTTGTAATTAGTTAAGAAAACTATTATCATTTACTGATTCCTAAAAAGACAATTCACTGTATAACTTCTTCCAAAAACAAATTCCTTTGTTTATTATTGTAACCCAATCTATTTAGTTCGATAGATTTAGCAGATTCGTCCAATAGGCAGAATTGGAATAACAATAACAACGAAGCAAATCAAGCGGATTATTTGTGCGGATTGTTTAATCTTTGGGGAGGCTTATGTAAAATATCTTCAACTCGGATATTAAATATATCATTAATACTTAGAGGTTTGTTTCGCGATAAGTAGAAAAACTTAAAGAAAAATATGTCGTTTAAGGTTAGTATAAAAAAATATTGAATGAACCGTGCCTTAAGGCAGTATTCCTAAATTTTTGGTACTTCTGGATGTTTTTTACTCTAGCGAAAAGGCACAACTCTTGATAATCAAACGTGGCTTACTAATGATAACAAAAAATAGTATACTTTTGAGTGTTAGTTTTCTTTGATTTAATTTTAACTTAATTTTGTCAAATTTCCTATATTACCTAAGTGTAGATGATCGATTGAGCTAAATCATCTTATAAACAGTATTTTGCGAAGATCGAACCTTTAACTCACATGACGAGTATGATTACGGCGGAAAGTCATCGCTCCGCGATTTAAACGAAAACGAGAACGATAAAAAAATATGGTGGTCTTTTATTACTGGCGTACATTTTTCGTTATCATTGATTTAGAAATTAATTAACACGACTTACGATTTTTTTTTTAATAAACTTGTGCCTCGATCAAAAACAATTTGATAACTGTGTTTCCGCTTAAATATTTATTTCATTAGCTTTACCGCTTTAGTTTATTAGGAAACGGGTTTGTTTTAATAACCAATATAACTTTTTCCAAGTATGTTAATAAAATGAAATACGGCCAACTATTTCTGTTAACTGAACGCTTACACTCTATTTGACACTGTATTCAAAATATTGCGTTAAACCTCCTATTGGTATATGTATATACTTATAAGTGTGTCGTCTGTAGTGAAGCTACTCGTAATGCTCGTGAGTGCTGGAGAGTCCTCGATGCGCGGCGTTATGCCTCACACAGACCACTATTCACTGTATTTACTGTCTCAACCACAGTTTATACTAAATTGTAGGGCACTCATCGTGGTAAATCCTGCTTGTGGTTATAGATATAGGTATAATGTTGGGTGATCTTCAAATGTAATGGGTTATTCCATCTTTAGATTTGATAAACTGTAAGTAGTCGAATGACTTACATAACAACTTTTTTTTTACCTAAGTTGTTTCCTACTATATTTTTGTTTAAATTAAATATTTGGTTTATCACTATGAATAAAATTTGAACACTAATATTACCTTAAACTGTGTGTTTCTGCCTGGCTTCAGGAACGGCGCGCGTGTGCCCACTATTTCTGCGCGGGAAATGTTCGCAAATCTGAAAAAAAACATTTTCTACCTATTTGCTTCATCGAAGAACGGTTATATGTATATTTTTTAAGGGTATTCGTCTGCGAACAGTAGCCGCAACAAAATAATAACTTAAAAAAAACGGTGTTTTTATAAAACTCACCTTTTAAGTATCTGTCGCATGCCAATCATCTCGCCTGCCCACTCTTCGTAGCCCTTGTCCTGAAGCCCTTGCTGCTGGGACACCGTGCCTGTTGCCATCTATCCATACAAATAATACATTAATATAACAAAATATAAATTATTTTATTATTTTGTTTTCGTAGTTCTATTTATTTAGGAACGAGTTCCACCTCAATGCTTTACGGAAAATGCTAGAAAGAATGTTGAAGGTGTTGAAATATCTCATAAATAAAAAGTCACAAGCAGTAAACCTTTTTTTGGCACGGTTTTTTCAATATAAAATTGGATATTTTCGATAGTACGAACCCAAATAACATTTTCTGATTATTTCATGAAGTATTCACAAATAAAGTAAAATTTGTTTGATATCCGTTAAAATATAATGCAAAGTTGAATTAGTAAACCTCTACCTATTTCATGTCAACATTATTTATCCTTTTATTTATATATGTTCTGTGTACACATATTGAATATTGCTTATTTTCACTGGCGCATTTACAACATTTAACTTCACTGAGTACTTACTTCATGACCGGCGTGCGCCAACGCTTGAACCATAGCGTAGTTACTGCAATGAAATTATTTAATTAAAGTAAATACACATTTAGCACTGGATTGTTACGTTTTATGCTCTGCAATTTGAAACTCTCACAAAATAAAACAAAACTTATTTTATGCTAGTTAGCGTTCATTTATAAATTCTTGCTACCTTACAAGTCTCGCTCTAAAACATATTTTTAATAGAATCTTCTGTTTTTGCAAGAAATTTAATATGCCGACTGTGCAAAAGCTCTGCGAGGCTATGTTTAAAAATGAATCTGACTCGTAAGTACAATTGTAGTTCTTACTTTACACTGAAAAATGAGTCACAATAATAAGTGAGGCTCTTTGTTTCTTTGTAACAGAAATGGTATCTCGTCTGTATGATGGCTTTGTTATGCATTATGTTGGTAAAGCTTTTGTTATTTTTCTATTACGAAAACCAAAACCGAACATACAAATGGAAAAGATTTCCATGAAACTTTTTATGCGATTCTATACTTATTCTTTAGATTACATTATAATGTTTTATCCATATTTTTTCCCTAAAATAAACTGTTAACGATATTTGTGTCACCTTGTAAAAACACGTCTTAAATCTCCACACTGTTTGTCGTTATTACAAAATTATTTGACAAAATCTCATTCCCTAATAAGCACATTTTCCCTAACATACGGAAAAGCAACTTCGAAATTCAAATCACACACATATAACCCACGACTTCCGTATCTCATAATTTTCTCAGAATTACTGAAGGAAGGATATATTTACCTGTATTCGTGCGAGAGGAAGAACGTTCCTCTTATGTCGCAACCGTTGGGGTTCTTCAATTTTCCATTGAAAACTTTCTTGTAAAGTTCAAAGTTGTTCAGATTGACGGCCCCGTCAAAAGTGAGCATTATCATTTGCGGAGTCTGCAAAGCAAGGAATCCGGCTGAGTTGGCGCTCAACACAAACATCGGGCCGCGAAGATCCACACGTTATTCCCTAATAAACAGGCTTACGAAGAACTTTTGTTTTGTTTAAATAATTTTGTTGGCAGTGGCGGAATTCGAGCAATATTTATCTTACTGAACAATATTACGGTAAGCGTTTTAAAATTTTAATGTTTGTTTTGACCAAACGAGGTAGATAACAAAATGAACATCGAAATTAAGCGTTTTCAATTTTTTTTAAATAATGTTTTTTAATTTGAGCTTTCCACCAACTTCAATTCGGCAGTTTCTAAGGTTTTTAATATACTTAATAACTTTGCGACCAATTGTTTTGTTGTTTTAAATCTCTGGTATATTTATTTAAATGCATTTTTTTGGCTTGTAGATAAAAGGCAGGTAAATATTGTTTCAGACTTATTTTACATAGGTTCTACATAAATCAAACCGGTTTTTCACACGCGGATGATGCAACTAAAAACAGTTTAATTTTTTCTTAGCCTTTGTTACTTTATAAAACAATGTGTATATGTTACGGCTAATACCCGAAGTGCGGCTACACCTAGTTTTAGCCGGTTAGAAGTGTTTTTTATATGGAAAACTGTAAAAAAAAATATACCTATGTATATAAAAACTGGCTTCAATAATGAGTCGACGGAGTCCCGCCATGCGGGACTCCTTTTTCTGGGTGGTATCAAAAAAGTAACCTAACTAACCTAACCTATTGATGTTCTAACCGGCTAAAACTAGGTGTAGCCGCACTTCGGGTATTAGCCGTAACATATACCTATACTATGTTAATGTTTTGAACCCATTTGCATCGATAACACGTTTTGTATTATAAACACCAAATATTTCCCTATGTTATTTTAGGATTCGAAACACGTGTTTGCCATATCTGCAGATCAATTCGCGTTAAAATGATATTTCATATCATTCACGTTTCGTAATCAACTATACAATATTCATATCCTGTAATAATCACATAAAGGGTAATTATTATTACCTATTCATATAAAAAAACGAACTAGCTTAACACTTACAAAGTGTAGTTAAACTCTAATCTGAGTTACGGAATCGCCCTGCAGGTTAAACAATTTATTTTAAGTGTAACTCAAATAATAAACAGTGAACATTGTTTTCGAGAACGTACATCCTCGGGGTCCAGTCCTCCAGGTATGAGGGTTCCGTCTTTCGAGCAGAAGCAGTACGGCAGCACGCAGGCTGCGGGGTCGCACCTCTCAGCCAGGTCTACAGGCGTCTCCGTTATTGGTGCTTCCGCTGTTCAACAAAATGATGGATTTAGTCTTGCGAGAGTATACACCAACTTTAGGCATTCGATATATTGCTAATGACTTTGAATTCGTACTCTAATCACTACTAATAAGAAGCATCGATATATACTTAGATCGTTTTATAAACTCTCAGAGTCATATTATTATTATGCTTATCGGTAGTATTGTTCTCTTCAGTAACTTTTAAGGCTAATTTAAATAATAAAAAAAAAAGTAATATTTTAAAGCCGACTATGTTTAATACTATTTTCATGCTAAATGTATGCACTGTCTAAGCCTACGAGCAGACTTGTAAAATAAAAACCAATACAGAAACAGTAAACATACTTGTTGGTATAGGTCCACATCTCGCCTCATTCTTGAATGTACAGAATTTGCTGATGTCGTCGAAGTACAGCCCCGAAGGACATCTATTTATATAAGGGTATCCATCGACGCACTGGAATATCGGAATAGTGATTAAAGGAATATTAAATTAGCTCAGAACATGAGACGGTTACAGAGGACGGAGATAGCCCGCTCATTACAAAGGAATTACCATAAGAAAGACATTGTTTTACATATAGACCGAGAGGCAATTATTTTATTCCTTTGAACTTGGTTAATTAAGACTAAGCTATTACAAAAACGACTTTCCATAAAATTATCAAGACAACTCTTTCTTAACTTTATTTGATGTAGTCGATTTAAAATTATTTTGTTCGTAGTCGATAGTTGTAATTTTCTAACACAAACATGCTCTCGATTATATATTATATCAACGTTTTGACTTGGTAAGATCTATTACATAGTTTCTCATGTTAATCTCAAATCAATAATACCCCTAGATTACGCCCATCAGCCCTTATCACAATGACTCTATTATTAAATTGCCGAGTTATAATTAATTATGGCCATTAGAATTAATGTGCTATATTAATTATGAAATTACACTTTAGTTATTCATAAATTATTACTTGAAAGCGTAACTAAAAGTAACGTTATGTCATATTATATCATAGTTAGGTAATTGTTTAATAATTAACGGAAACTGTGCGGAACTAATCTGACGTTAAAGTTTTTTACGAGTTAAGGTTATTTTTTTCTAAAAAGAGCTTAAGTTTTCAACTACATATAGTAATTATCTAGCTATGCATTTCTGTTAAGGCTATCTATATTTTACTGGAGTTAGGACAATTAAAAGAACTATAAACATAAACAGGGCGAGATTAATAAAACTGTTTAGAAATGGTTAATATAATAGCGAATGAATGTGTGCAACGTCTGCGATATAATTTGGTCCTAAACAAATCTTCCAAATAACAAAAGGTGTAATTTCCTAGCTCTAGTTAAAAAAAATCAATAAATATTTAAAAGCTATAGGTAGAGGCAACTGATTAACCTTTAGACGTAATAAACCGGTCAACCGGCAACAATACTCATATAATTGTTTTTGATTCCTGTCTCGGAATTATTGGCGTACCTAAATAAAAACATTGTTTTTAAGCCATGTAAATGTAAAATTATTACCCTTAGCAATTGATATTGTATTTAGGTATTTTAAGATAGATATTTTTAGCAAACTAAAATATTAATAATAAAGTATTACTATACGTAAACTTCAATTCAGGAACTATTGTAAATAGATACAAATTCCCGAAACATCGATAAAGAATTCATAAGATATTCTCATTAATAAATCATACCAGAACCTTTAACGATTGCCTAATTGAATTATTATTGATTAGCTAACTAACTATTCTTAGTAACAAGCATTTCTACCGAAATAATGTGCACAAGTGATCCATTAATTGAAAGTAACGTAATTGGGTTAGTTTTTCCAATAACACTCTTCAACAATTGTAAGTAATGTACCTAATAACAAGTATTTAAAATAAAATAGGAAGACGAAATAATTAGACCTAACTCTGTTAATAAAACAACAAGTATAAATACATAGTAACAAATAAAAAGACGTTTATCAATATTCTTCTTACTCCTAATAAGCTTATTTTACCGCATTATTTTAGATTTTTTTTTCGCATATCTGTTTACCTGGTAAAATCGTCTACAAGTGGCAGGATCGGCAAAATTTCCATTGCCAGTAGTCCCTTCAGGGCATACGAAATCTTCCTCCTTATCTTTTTGTTGAAAACTCCCTGAAATATAATAATAGCCAATTTTATACAATATCAAGTTAAATGAGATGGAATTAGCAACTATGTTTACGTGAAACGTGATCGTATTTATCAGAACAGCTGAAATTACTTCCAAGATTACAGTAAGAGCAAACCTTAGGAAATTCTACCACTTAATTAGACAGTCAGACAAACAACGGACTTATGAGTATTATTAAACAAATAACTATGTACCCTAGTGCTAAATATAAATAGGTATCGATTTTCAAATCAATTATTGAATAGCCTTCAAAAGTTCATGATTGATTGTTTTATTAATTACCTATCTACGTATTTGCACATTCACATTTCATTTCTGTGGTTACACAACCATGATAATGAATAGTCAAAATTAATTGCATTCATGCCAAATAAAAATCATCGTAATAATACTTTCGACTATTATTATTTAAGTGAAAGTTGATTATGCAAAACTATTCACGTGTCTGATGGCAGGATCGTCACGATAGTTGAACCATTGTTTCAATAAGAGGCTACTTAAACCAAGTAGTCCTTGCAATCAAGTATCTAAATAAGGCAGGTTATTAAACCTTTGTTCTTTGTGTACATTACTTTATGTACCGCAAACCAATTCGCCGCACACGTCATCATATGGCTGTGCATATTGCTTTATAAAAAATGCATCCCAGACTGCAGCCCGCATCCAATTACACTTTGCGAAATGAAAATTCACCTCAACTCGGTTAGGAAGATGTAGAGATTTGTCCAGGAACTCATTTGACGAACTTTGGCAAATTGGATTCAGGATGCAAATCCAAATAACATCCCGCATATTCATCAATCTGTAGTTATTTGGTAAAATGGTTTGGGACAGGAAAGTAATAAAATATTCAGATACTTAGATGAAGAATGATATTGGTTTAGTAACAGTGAATTAAACAAATAAAAGTTTATCCAAGATCGTAATTATTTAATGGAAAACTATTTATTTCAATAAACATAAATTAACCTCCACATAGCTAGGTAGATGTTTTCTTTTGTTAATAATGTTTGCAACCTATCATACAAGCACCAATGTATAGATAGAGATACATTAGTAAATAGTGTATGACTTATCCGAATGGATTTCTACATGAATGGTGAGAATCAGAACTCAACATTGAGTTACAACCTTGCCCAGTGTACAATTTGCGACAAATACCGGTACCTCACCAACTAGTTCTTACGACAAGTTCACAAGAAAACAAAGTGATCTTAAACAACTTTCCAAAAAGTACATTACAAGTAAGATATTGTGCATACCTAATGTTGTCACTTCTACTTGTTAGCATTATGAACAAAGTAATAAAATCTAGTTGTTTGAGTTTCTCACAGGTTTGGCTTGTTTGTTTGTTTTTTGCGTCTTAATGTAGTGAATACGGTAAGCTGATGTACCTAAGTGATTGCAATCCTGCGTGCGTTAGTAATTCTATGTACCATGTACATGTCATTCTGTTATGTATGTTCATGTCAGTATTTAGGCTAAACTAACTTAATGGTCTATAGATTTACCGTATACCTACACCTGATTCTTAAGTGGCTTTCGACCAGAATGGTACGGTATGAATTCTACGAATACTTTACGGAACGAAATAATGGTTATTTTGTTTAATTTTTTATAAGAAATATGTACCTTGCATAAAATTAGGGGACCAAAATCACCCATTTGTTATTTGTATAAGTAACAAAAAACATCTAATAGACTTTAATTTTCTTTCACTATTTAAAAGCGTATCTGCCCATTGTTTTGAGCATATAAGCTTCGGAAAGCCGCTAATTAATCACATATGTAATGTAATATACCGAAGCTTTGGTAAATACTGTTTGCGTACATTATTTATGTAGGTATCTACGTGGTATGAACCTACAGGTTAATGGTATCTACGAGTATAACGAGGTGCCGAACTCCGTCTAGACATTTAATTATAGCAAACTAAATTTGCGGTCAGACTGACTGTAACATAAGTTTTTAAACGTCCCAAACTAGAGTAACTTAATCTCAGTACCCAATTGAAGGATATTTTATGATAGCTACAATATAGAAAAGCCAAAACTGAAAAGCTCAAACTAAATATTGATGCTAATAATTTATTTTATTATAAAAAACTTCATATCGTTGTTTTTGTCTTCAAAGACGTAAACGCGTGTGGAATTGGTAAATAGTTATACAGGTTTTGTTGCAGCCCTATTAGGATAATCCCCTAGAAATCATTTACACCTAAATATTTTTATTTTTATGCCATGATTTTGATAACCATAACATTATACCAATTATCAAAAATGGCGCTGGTTTAACTAACTCAATATCCAAATTCATTAGTAAAATGTTGTTTTATTCGGTACTTAATAAAACCTTTGATGGGAAAGTTTTACAATTGAATTGACTTAAATAGTACGAAATCAATATGAACCATTTACAGTGATATTAAACATAACAAAAGCTAACTATTCTCTTTCTTTACACAAAAGAACTAAACACATATTCTATTATCTTATTATAATAAGTAAACAAAATTTCATTTACTTACAAGACAATGGCAAATATGACTACCTACTTAGTTCAAATAATCTCAAAATCTCATACTAACGGTCCCACGTCTCAATGTCAACTGAAGAAAGGACGATGCTTTATGAATTTAAATAAGCTGTCTACACAACAAACAGGGACAATTACTTTATACATACACTTTCTCAAACATCACTAATACCTACAATAACTAAACGGTAGTTAACAACTTATGTTAGTTACGAGCTATAACAATACCGAGCTATTCGCTAATGCTTCTTTAATTGGGAAAATTACCAGTAACAATATTAGGTACTGAACCAGCTTCCATATATATTATTTCTACGTATTATACAGCTTTGTGTAACAGTTACGTTATAACGGGTAATAGCATTACCAACTCATTGATTACAACTAGTTATAAACACGCTTTATTGAATCAAATTATGTATTCAATTTGAACTAACCACAAACTTCATTTATTAACTGATTTGTGTATTCCCAATTAAGATGGAATGCTCGCTTCGCCACCCCACATTACCTTAAAGACACAGTTTTGTAACTTAATATCCAAATAAAAATGTTAACTACTTTGGATCTTGCATAAGATTGCCGATTACCGCATAACCGAGATTTTTCGTGTAACTCATTTGCAAATAATATTCGCAGAATGCAAACGCACTAATTAGCATAGATAGGTGAATGATAACGATAGTTCACTAACCATTGATGAGTAGAGCACAAATAAACAGAGTCCGTAATAACCCGGCCATGATAGTTGCACTGATCGCAGGAAACGTGGTCTGAAGCCGCGACATGGTCCCTTTCACCATCGCGGACGCACTGACTTCTGCGCGTACGCAGTGCCAGACCCCACCGACCTCTACAACCGGCTTTCTCTAGCACATTTACAGATTATACACAAACAATTATCGACCTTAATACCTAATTATAACACTGTCTTAATATGATATCCGAAAGACGATCACCTTCGTCATATAATGTCGCGATCTTCAAACTATGATTAACATAATGCTAATTTAGCTTAAAGTAACAATTATGTAACAGTGTCTACATTTTGAATGATATAAAAAAATAAAAAAATTTTGAACAGATTCTATCAACGTTTAGCAACGAAAATTAAAAAAAAATTATGTCGACGTCGAAAAGTAGGTGGTACCTACCTATTTAAACTGCCGGTGACTTCGTATAAGATTTTGGTATGGTATGGAATCCAAAAATACCTACTTAATTGCTTTTATTCTTATGTAGGTCAAACAAAAAATAAAAGTGTAATTAACGACTGCTCATCAACGTAAAAATACTTCAACGCGTTATCCTTGAAACTTGTAATAAACAATTACGGGGCCTTCTTAAGTGCAAACTTAACCTTTGAGATTTTCTAAGAATAGGTTTTCTGAAGAAACATAACATCTTCCACTCACCGCCGAATGGTGATGGATACGAGAATAACTACAGATGGGGTAGTTTATGCATATGATAGAGTTGTGGCTTTTCCCACATCCATATCTAAATCATTTTTTTATATAATTCTAATGTATAACAACGTAATATTGTTTAACAATTTAAAAAAATCTGTTAAGATTTGTTTGTGCGAAGTGATGAAAACGGAAACACGTGGTTAATGGACGAAATACAGGTTCATATCCCTGTTAATAAACTCACAGACATATCGGTGATTAAGGATTCTTGATGACATGTCTCTGAATAACCTGATGTTTTACCTAATATAATTGACTTGGAAATTCAAGGTGATGAGACAAACAATTTTGTCAAAATTGGCGAAATTTGCATACCTACATACCTAGATCTACCTATAAAGTCTCAGTTATCGAACTTCGGGGATTCTGGGCTACGGGCCTCAAACAATTATTATGTAACATTAATTTATTTATTCATTCAAATCAAAACACGGGCGCGGGTCTAATTTAGTGTCTGCTGTTCCTAAATAATTGTACTAGGTAAAGATAAAAACCTAACAAAAAACTGTGTTTTGTCAACCAGTTTTTACTTATATGCAAACCCATTTACATATTTCGGTGAAGGACAAACTTCTTTACCAACTTTATAACATTAATTTTCTGATTCTAAAAAGTCTTTGCCATTGGGTAATTAACTTTTATCGTAGCCCCTATAACATTGGCGATAAAATTAGCGCATCGATCTTATTTCAACAAGGGATAATTTGGAACATTTCGCGTTACCATGGTCATTACGCAATGGGAATCAAAAACTCATTAGTTCGCTCGATAGGTTCCGAAACCACATAAATTCACTATTCGTAATAACTTTGAATTCGGTGATAACACTGTCGGATCGACTATGTGGAAAGGAAGTACACACAGGCAGATATTTAGTTTTATTATAAAGTAATTATATTCAAACAGTAGCTAGTAATTATTTATAATCATTTAACTGCAACTTATTTATGATAAAGGAATAGAGTTTCGATACATGATTCTTTCCAGACATAAATTTAAAGTTACAGTGCAGAGCTTCAATTTCGGTGGTCTCACTAGTCAACATATCTACCCACAGGAACAAGTGACAATTAAGATGTTAAAGACTTACTTATTAGGTATGTTATTTGAGGTAAGTAAAGCGCCAAGATGAACACATTTTCTGAGATATTCTTTTTTTTTTATGAGAAGCTAGCAAACGAGCATGCGGGTCACCTTATGGTAAGTGATCACCACCGCCCATGACTACCCGCAACACTGTGGGTGTTGACAGTCCCAGTCGCGTAATGCTCGGAGGCCCGCGTTCCTTTTTCCAGTATTTATAACTTCGAAATTAATAAATTAGCATTTATAATGCAAAATTAAAAGTAAAATCTCTACAAAAAACTAAAAAAATCTACCAATTCAAGTACCGTTTTTTTAATTCATGGCTACATATTTTATATGATTACCATGAAGGTACCTATTAGGTAATATATACTCAAATATATCTAAATATTTGCATTATATTTAATGGGGAATTGATATTTGGTAACAAATTGTTTGATATATTCGTTAAGATAAGGGCTTCATTATTACATAGTATAAATCCAAGTCGCTAATTCTTTCTGTTTGTATGTTTGGCTGCTAACTCCTCCTAAACCAGTTGAGGGATTTTAATGCGGTTTTCACCATCCTTTAGGTATTTTTTTCATTTAAATTTGTAAATAAAGAACAATCGGAAAAAGTTACCCATAAATCAATGTTCCATAAAGCAAGTCGGCCAAAATTACAAGATTGCGAAGCGTGGGCGGGTCGCTAGTTAGTTACGACTACGACTTACGTACACACACACGTAAGTTTTTGAGCTCGAAAAGAGAACGTAGAAAATACCTATCCCGTCAAAACCATGAATGTAAAATGAGAGCCAAGTCAGACCTTCAGTTTAAGTTTTATACTACCGTAAATTTCAATAATATTTTGGTGTCGATAGATTTATCAATAGATAGAGAATTTCAAGGTATCGTTTTGTCATAATAGAGTCTCGGTTACGATTATCTTTATAAGGTAAAAGAACCAACTATGGACGTTATAAGGATTGTTTTCGTTTTTGCTCTATAATTTATACGTTTTACTATACCCGTTTCTAGAATTTTGGACGTTAATAATAAACAATTAGAAACTGTTTAGGTACTATAGTATTCAAGTACAAGATAACAGAAAAAATATTTCAAAAATATCATTGCGGTTTTAGGTTAGGTTCCACCAATAATTACAAAAAATAACCAACACAGTTACTCCTGTCATTTAAAAAGCCTATAAATGTACATTTATCTGTAGGTAGGTACCTACTTGCGGCGCGATCCTTATAAGAAAATCTATTTTTTTTCAAATTTATATAGGTACCTACGTCTGGAAAAAGGGCTATTGTCGAAAACTAAATTGCGAATACCCTCAAATTTGATTCTATAGCACTTTGAATATACTGGCACGACTGATTAGAGTTGCTATTTCAATGAAATAATTTACTAGACTTTTTATTTTTGAAGAAATGTCAATAAAAAACCATAATTGGTCCAGAGCCATAATTTGTGCTCTTACAAGTATTGGATACGAGAAAAACATTTTTCAATGTTGAGTGGTAGCGTAATAGTATATTGTGATACAATGGAGAATGTTACTAGGTATGCCAAATCGCTTGAAATTTTGTCTCAGTAAAGCCTGTATGCATACAAATACACTAGTTTTTGTTGTAATCAAAAATACCCAGTAGTTTTGATTTTATAGGCATTCAAAGTTTCGAAAAATATCGAGTCCCGCTAACAGTCACGTGACCGCTTGTGACGTCTTACCACAACGCGCCAGCGGTGGCGCATATAGCTGGCACAGTATTTTATTTTATTTTTTTATTTATTTAACATTTAATGTATATTTTTTTTGTGTTTTCGGTCGCGTATTAGTAAATATAAATATTATTCGTTATTATACGTTAATAGTAAATATTATTCTATTAATAAATTGGGTATAGGTTTCGAAAAAAGGTAATCGTGTAATCTATCTAAAATAGATGAATTAATGGCTGCGCATTATTTATCAAGAAATAGTGATTTTGTTGCCGCCGAAATGTTTGATATGTTCTAAACTGTTTTATCAAAACAAAATAACCAATAAGTATAATAAAAATACTAATGGAAGAATGCAAGTCCAATAGTAGAAGTATGTACCTACTTACCTACCTATCATTATTTTCTTTTCGTTAAAGACAAGAAATAATGTATCATAGTTTTGTAGCTATAGGTAGGTACGTCCTTCTAATATTATAAATGTGAAAGTTTGTGAGTGTGGATGTATGAATGTTTGTTACTCTTACACGTAAAAACTACTGCCCCCCAAGTCAAGTGGCAAGTGATATTTGCGATAGCGAGTGAATAGAAAAAATATGTATGAAACTGTCAAATTGCAAGCTTGTCAAAAATTTATTCTATTCACTTGCTATCGCAAATATCATTTGCCACTTGACTTGGGGGGCTGGACGGATTTGGATGAAACTTTGCAGTAGGTTACACATCAGAATGACATATAGGGTACTTTTTACCGCGGGAAAACTTCTCATTCCCACGGAAACCGACTTCTACGCGAACGGAGTCGCGGGCGGCCACTAGTATGTATACAAAGATACCACTCTTCTAAGTAAATTTAAATAAATACATGCATTGATTTAGTACTAACTAGCTTTAGTTAGCAGCTTCGCCCGCGTTTTCCTCGGGAACTGTACATTTTCTCAGGATTAAAAGAAGCCTATGGATTATTTCAGTCTTCGTCCAGATCCGTTCAGTACTTTTTGTGTGAAAGATAACAAACACAAACACAATCTTCCGCGTTTATTATATTACTAGGAAGTAGGATACCTATACGATCTAGATGTAGGTAGTTGAACGTTACAGATGCACTTTACCTTTACTATTTTATTTAAGTAATTTAATTTACTTTTTATTGCACATGTAGATGATATGAACTAAACCTCTTTTATTTATTTGTATTTTTACTAGCAAATTGTTTAATGGTATTGGTTATGTTCAAGTTAAAAGATTTGGTGATGTATGTATGTATCCTTTGGAACTGTAAAAAACAACTTTTTTGGCGAATTGATAGTTGTATTTTTACATTTAGGCACAACACATGATTTCCTAGTAGTTGGATTAGACGTTTTTAAAAGTATTTAGGTTTAATTTAGACGACAAGTGCGCGCGACCGCGAGCGTACGGAGTGAGCCAGACCGAGCCAGTTGTGGTGTGACGTCACACCGCCACCGGCAGCCCGCGTCGTGCGGTAGCAACTTATTTTACTTATAAATCGGAAACTAATTGACGCATCGAAATAATTCTTTCACCAGTATTTTTTATTTTTGACAGAGAATACGAAGAGATAATAATCAAAATTTGTTAACATTCTCCATTGTGCACAGTTCTTCATTATACACGAGGCTGAGGGTTGCAAACGGAGCGGTAGGCAAGGGTGTAAATCAGCCGCTTGTCTAATGAACAAGTTGTTCACGATTTTTATACGCACTTTTTCAACACTACTTAAAAATATTTTACATGTGTTTTTTTTTACAAGGCTTAAAACGTGTTATCGATGTCTAGGTGTTTATTAACAGTCACGAAAACATATTTCAACCAACTATTTTCCAGAAATAATATAGTTGCTTCAGTAAAATATTTATCCTAAAAAATATTTGATATGAATTAGTAAATATTCGAAATATTCTCATTATAAAACTATTATAGTTGTTGCAATAGCAACAGCAAAAGCTTAAAAAAACATAATAAACAGGTGCAAAACTGTAACTAAATTAATAACCCTAAAGATACAAATAGCCCCATCTACTGTTTAATTTAGAACGCATCTAAGTTGACGTGTCTATTCTTTTAAACGTCATCTGTCAAAATATTTTGACAATTCTATCGGACGTATTGTGACTTTAGTGAAAGTGGTTTATTTCCCGAATTTAATTGTTTTTCAATGTAATATCACTAAAATTTACGCTTCATTAATGCTCCTACACAGTCTACTCTACAATGACTACTTTACGGGAACGCCAGCTCAGTAAGTACAAAAATAATTACATTTCTACAGAAGTCGATGTTTCATGTATTTTTTCATTATTTAATTTGTTATTTTGTATTCCAGATGCTTTAAAACAGATGTTAAATCTTAACCAACCCTTAACCAAAAGTATAGCTTCTGAACCCACATGGAAAGTCTTAATATACGACCGAGTTGGTCAGGACATCATCTCGCCATTGGTATCAATTAAAGAGCTGAGGGAACAGGGCGTAACTCTTCATGTGTAAGTTTGCATTTAAAATACCTTTCTTTTAAGGTTTTAGTGACACTCACTCCTTCATAAATTTGTTGAATTATTTGTTTAAAGGTATGTTGAAACAATTGCTTTAAATGTTTCAGGCAACTGCACTCAGATAGAGATCCAATACCAGAAGTGCCTGCTGTCTATTTCTGCTCACCTACCGAAGAAAATTTAGGCAGAATATGTCAGGACTTGGAAAATGGCATCTATGATCAGTACCATCTAAACTTCATTTCACCAATATCTCGACAGAAGCTTGAAGATCTGGCTGCATCAGCCATCCAGTCCAACTCTGTTATGAATATTCACAAAGTCTATGACCAATACTTAAATTTTATCTGCCTAGAAGAAGATTTATTTATTATGAAGCATCAACAGTCTGATTCGTTATCTTATTATGGTAAACAAATAGTTTTTGTGACACACATTATATTTTCTAAGTGCCTTTAAGTTCATTTTAACATTGAGATCAATTGAACTGAGGCCTATCATCAAAATACCATACCATAATACCAATTTACTATGTGTGGTGTAGTAACAAATAGCTAAAATTTCAAGTTAAATAATTATAAAACTGTTATTTTAGGCTAAATCTAGATACTATATTCAACATTAGTTGACCTTTATCTATTAAATACTCCAAACTATATCAAATAATGCACTTAACTTTATTTTTAGCTATCAACAAAGGTGAGACAAAGGATACAGAAATGGAAGCAGTAATGGACAGTATTGTTGAGAGTTTATTCTCCGTTTTTGTTACACTAGGTTAGTACTCATAGTATATAGAATCTATAACTCAGTCAATAACATATTGTATCACCTTTCTTTGAGGTGTTATTTGATATAGCATCTTCTATTTCATTTGCAGGTAATGTACCAATCATAAGGAGCAGTAAAGGAAATGCTGCTGAAATGGTGGCAAAGAAGTTAGATAAAAAATTAAGAGAAAACTTATGGGATGCCAGAAATAATTTATTCCATGGAAATACTGGGCAGGGAGGCTCATTCAGCTTTACCCGTCCTATGTTAATATTGCTTGACAGAAATATGGATATGGCGACACCATTGCATCATACCTGGACTTACCAAGCTCTGGCCCATGATGTACTAGATTTATCACTAAACAGGTAAACACAGGAATTTCTTGTAATTATAATCCATACTAAAGCTTAAATAATTTCTATAATAATCCTTAAAAAAAAGCGTCAACGTTAGTTAAGAAAACGGAAATTTTACATTTCAGAGCAATGGTACCTGAAAACACGAATACACCTCTTGCTGAGGGTCAAAATGTAAAATCCAGGATTTGCGACCTTGACTCCAGGGATCCTCTGTGGACTGAACATAAAGGAAGTCCCTTCCCTACAGTAGCCGAAGCCATTCAAGAAGACTTGGATAAATACAGGTGTGTAAATAAAAAACCTATGCAATCACAACTATTTAAATAATTACGTCCATAAATCAAATCTTAAAACTGAAAATCTACTAATGGAGAGCAAACTGAACCAACAAAGTTTTCAATGCATAGGTATTTTAAGATAATGTTGTTAGCACTTTCTACCCGCCGCAAACGATGATGCGTAAGAGAAATAACTGTATGGCAAAATTTTTACAATACAATGGTTCAAATTTTAATGAAGAAAATTAGAAATACGAAGAAACAGTTTTTTATGAACGAAACACAGGTTCATAATCCTGCCAATTACTCTGCGATTTGTAGTTAGTTTCTGGGTTTTAGGTAATTAAATAAGTAGTTATTTATTATTTACACATGTTTTTTCACTTATAAGTGCTGATCGTTCATATGATTTTTTAAGTTTACTGGCTTTATAGTATTTCTAGCAGTTTTTTTTAATGGTATACCTTCTGAAATGTTTGTACAACTGTACGGGCGCGCATTTTACTATAATTTTACACACTTAACGTAAAGCACAAACATAACAAACAAAAAAATTCGTACTTCTAAAAACTTAAAGTACACGTGCAAACTCAGCTTCGTGTATATTTTATAGGAGCTCCGAAGCAGAGGTGAAGAAACTCAAAAGCTCCATGGGTTTGGATGCCGAGTCGGACCTAGCTCTAAGTATGGTCAGTGACAACACGCAACGACTCACGAGCGCTGTCAACTCATTGCCGCAACTGATGGAGAAGAAAAGACTCATCGACATGCACACCACTATAGCTACAGGTATCTTCATTATTATTTTTAATTACATGATAATGTACACTAGTAGTTATGCCTAAAATTTAACTTAATACATAGCATGATTATCCTCACCATTAAGCATATCGGATTAAGCAACGAAAAATGCACATAAATAATATAATAAAAATACCGCAAAAACTTATAAGGTGAATTTCGCAATTTTGTTTCTCCCAACATATAACGTTGATTCTTTTTTTACATTCAGTAAAAAGATGTGGCATCGAGTAACAAATTGGGTATAAAACGTATTGCTATGGAATTCTGCCGATTGTGCTGCGTGAAAGATTGCAGGTCGAACCAATATCGTGTGTAAAATAGAATTTAAGAACAAATATTGTTCACAATTTTTCAATTATCAATTGTATTGAGTAGTATCATTTTTAAAAAATTAAGAATAAAATGTCGTGACTTCTAATATTTTTATACGTGATCATAACTATAAATTAATTTATTTAATGGATTGTTACGTGTTTATTAATTTACTTACGTAATTAAGTTTTTTCTATTTTCAATAAGGATAAAATCATGGAGGCATAGTAAAGCAGCATTTATCAACTAATCATTACCTTTTATTATAGTTCTCATTTGGTTTCAGCTATACTAAACTCGATAAAGCTAAGGCGCCTCGACTCGTTCTTTGAATTGGAAGAGAAGATCATGAGCAAAAGCGGCAGCGTCGAGACCAAGAACGTATTAGACTTGATATCAGATCCTAGCGCGGGCACTCCAGAAGATAAGATGAGATTGTTCATCATATATTATCTGTGCACATCGCTATTACCAGATGATGAGTACAAGAAGCTAGAAGCGGCGTTGGTGGCAGCAAACTGTGACGTCAAACCGATGGCGTATATGCGGCGATGGAAGTAAGTATCGAAGCCGTATCTAACATATTGCTAGGGGAATAAAGATTCAGGTGTTTTTGGCGTATTTGTCTGATGCTTGGTTTAAATTGTGCCCTTTAAAAAAACTTTGGTGAGCTTATTTAAAACTTAGGCATTGACTTTCGTTCTTATGTGATAAGAAATGTCACAATATATTTTTAACGCAATAGCATCCAAATCGGTATATAGGATATTGTAATCGCGCCTACAATTTTATCACATAAAAATAATAATTAATCTCCACAACTACATGGCAATAAATTTAATTTATAAGCACTACACAGTGGGTTATAGGTGAACCGATTATACCTAGAAACGACCCTACTTAGAGAGGACAATAAACTAAATATATCCGATCCAGGATTAGAACCCGGAACCCTCCATCAATATTTCCCTTTTACTTTTACCAAAAACTTGTTACAGAGGTCTAACGAAAATGTCAAGCCAATCCAGTCAATACGAAGGAGGTGGCACTAAAACAGTATCGATGTTCTCAAAACTGGTATCGCAAGGGTCTTCCTTTGTCATGGAGGGTGTCAAGAATTTAGTCGTCAAGAAACATGTGAGTATTTAACAAAAAAATGTACCTGATGCGCCGAACTCGCACGTAATGACGTGCGAGTTCGGCGCACATACATAATGATGTAGGTACTGAAAGTATTTTTGGTTTTAACAGCTAAAGGAAACCTAATTAATCACCGATATTCGTGTCACGAGAAGCGTGAGGTAGCGGTATTAGAAAGCAGCAAATCATGCGTCTTTTCTGACACGTGCACAATATTATCGGATGTACTGGGTGTAAAAGAACTGCTTCCGAAAACAAAAACTAGGCATTGCTAGAAAGGTTACGTTTTGAGCAAAAAAATATACTTTTATGATTGCAGGAAAAAAAAAAATACCTAATTTTCCAAAATTGCATTAATACTATCAGATTTTTCGATGATTTCATATTAAATAGGGTTTTAATTTAATTTGCAATGTAAATATTCGCACCTGAACCACCGACAGTTGATGTGTGAGCGATGATTTCAAGCGGCGAATATGTCTTTTCGATCCTTAATAACTTTTTTAAATTGAGTTTTCTGGGTATGCTGTTAGTGAATTTAGATACTATTGAGGCTCAAGAATACATGGTTTCAGGCTTCGGAAGTGGTCTTTTTACACCCGTTATATTTTATTGATTTCATGTAAATGTAACGATACATTAATAGTTATGCCTAAAGTTTAAATTACAACTCGACTAAATACATAAGCATGATGATCCACACCATAAAGCATATCGGATTAAGCAACGAAAAATGCACATAAATAATAAATAAAAATACCGCAAAAACTTATAAGACGAATTTCGCAATTTTCTTTCTCCCAAATAACGTTGATTCTTTTTTTTATATTTGATTTGTTTTAAAGAACACCCCAAAAATATAAATACGTTACGTATTTAATAACTAAAAAACAACAAAGGTCACACAACACAAACCATCTCCACGTTTATTGCCTATTTCCTTTCCCTACTAATCAAAAATTTTAATTACATTTTTTCAATTAGTTCCGCATAATTGCAATATTCATGCTTATTTTGCGTAGCTACAGTTAGATTAGATTATAAAAAATCTCTTTGCATACCTGCTTAATCAACTAAGGCATGCCCTTCTTTACACCTTCGCAAAGTATGCAATGTGCGATAGGTACTCAATATAGTAAACATACTAGTTTAGTAAATTATGAAAAAAGTATCTACTATAGATACTTTTTTCATAATTTCTTTGGAGTTAACTTGTCGTTTTAAGTTTATAAACAACTCACTTTCTCGCAAGCAGCTAGTAAAAAATTTTTTGAATTGCCCTTACGCCTTACGTGACGTGGGGCTACTAAGTTTGACTACTTATATAATACTTTTATATGAAAAAGTTTTGCCAATCGCAATGTTTTGCTGCAGAAACTGCCTGTGAGCCGCACAGTGGACGCGGCATTAAGTGTTGAAGGTGGTTCAGAGTTGAGTTACTTGGACCCTCGCGCGGCCCGAGCTGAAGCATCAAGAAGTCGCGCCAACAAGCAGCCGCCGACCGACGCCGTCGTGTTCATAGTTGGCGGCGGCAACTACATCGAATACCACAACCTCATAGACTTCGCCAAGGTATCCACTTTATTTCCTTTTCGTACTCTAGGTTATTTTGCATTAAAACTCATCTGCCCTTGGGAATATTTGATTTCCCGTGGAAAAAAGGATCTTTTGTTTTCCCAAGTTACCTATTTATATCAGCAGCATCCAAATCCGTTTTCGCTCAATTGAGTTACAAACTTTTTTGGCAGTACCAAAAATACTAAACTCTGTAACTACTAAACTGATTTTGATAAACACAAAAAAAACTACTTTACTCGGGACTCAGAGAGTGACGTTTCTTCAGCAAGCTTGGACTTCAATATGTGTTAAATAGTTCAACTCATCTTTTCGCGTTTGTGAACGAGTGAATACTTATATTTAAATATAACGCAATTTTCAACCTCGGCGGCTCCTATAATTTAGACAGAAATTTTATTTCTTATCCAGACTTAATTTTTTTTAAAAAATAAGGTATTTTTTTACCTTTCCATAATCTGTCTATTAAGTATTTTGACTTCTATCTACATTGTTTAATTAGCAAATTTCGACATTGGTTGCAGCAACAAGCTAATAATGGATTCCCGAGGAAGATCATCTACGGTTCTACGACGCTACCTAACGCTTCACAGTTCCTGAAACAATTGTCACTTCTTGGCGAAGAATTAGAAAACTAAACTTATTAATGGCAATAAACGTGTTAAATAAATTATGAATATGATATATAAGTAATTGGCATACATTTTTGGGTTGTTGAAAATAAAACCATTTATTCAACAAGTTCGCATTTTATTTACAATGACATTGAAAATATAGCTAACATGTAATTATCTACTTATAAATTTTGATTGTTTTAAGAAGTATAAAATCTAAATCACAAGAGTCATTAGTCATATAATCTTATGCTTCTGCTTCTTTCTGAAAAGTCATTTAAAAAACTGAACCTCACAACCAAATATACTTTTAATCTGCTTTTTGATGTCGTAAAATGAAACTCGTTGACATATTTTTAACCCAAACTTAACTATTGTGCTTGAATTGACAATAAATTAAAATTTAGGGCCCCGCTAAAACATGAGGGTATGGTTGCTCGCCGTGTTTCTTTCAGATAAATTAACGAGCGTTGCTATAAAGAGAAAAGAGACTAAACTGTACTAACTTATCACAAATACTGATAGAACACTTCTGTAGCCATAGATGAACTAATGGCAGGTACCAATAGCAACTCGGGTTTTAGCAAAGGGCCCTTTACAGATTAAATTCTTATCAAAACATTCACCTTAAAAGTAAATAATCCCTGATATTAATGAAAACAAGTGACACATAATGTAATTAAAAATGCTTTGTTGGGAACTATAATAACTTTCAAAAAATATTTATATTCTTTTATTACAATAATGATTACCAAAAATGAGTGACAAGGAACTTGACATTAGTTAACACTGCAGAAAATATTTAAAAAATATATTTTAATGTGCATGAGAACAACACATTTAGAGTAGTTACAAATTACTATTATCACTTGATGATATGATTTGGCACAACAAACATAACATTAATTAATAAACCTGTCGCGGTGACTGAGAGCTCGTTTAATATTATAATAGATTAATTTGGAACTAATATTTGTGCTTAATATCTGGATGGGTAGTTTTATCAGTAGCAAGCATTTGTCATATTTATACTTTTGTATAAGATCTCCACAAGTCTGAAATTCAAATGCTTCTTAGAAGCCTACTTGCAAGCATGCTTACAAATACGGTATATAATGACAGAATTGTGTGTGCTTACTATAAACGAACTAGGATACTACGCGTTTCTTTTTAAACATGCTTGTAGTACTTCTACATATTTAGCCAAATATGAAACAGGCTTAATATTATAGTGGTTGAATTTTTGCTTTATTATTAAACCCGGCAATGACTTTAAAATAAATTCTGAGTTCATTACATGAAGTATATAAACCTTACAAAATAACCTATTATTAAAATCTTTGTGCGTCAATAAAACAATTCCTAAACTAAAAACATAATAATTAGTATAACGAACATACACTGATATCTTAATTTA
The DNA here is from genome assembly GCA_916618145.1 of Emmelina monodactyla. Taxonomy (NCBI): domain Eukaryota; kingdom Metazoa; phylum Arthropoda; class Insecta; order Lepidoptera; family Pterophoridae; genus Emmelina; species Emmelina monodactyla. Next base: position 6,346,476 of record OU745300.1, read on the forward strand.
CAAGTGCTGGAAAGCAATGTCAAAAATAATTGTTATGACTAATTATTGTTATCTGTATTTTGTGTGACTATTATATGCTATGTTGTTTGTTATCTTTGCTAATGTAAAATAAATAATGATTCGTCTTTTAAAATCCGTAGTAATATCAAGGAATTCTATGGTTCTTATTGTTATAAACACTTTTTATGCTAAATATTCCATTATGATATTCAGTTTTTTTATAATGAAAAAAAAAGCATTTTTGGCATGTGTTGCCTTGTTAATTATTTCCTGTCCTATTTTAGATAGGGATTGTTTATGTTCCAGCATTTGCAAATAAAGCTTATTGATAAAGATGATGGCACAAAACTTTACTTAATATTATGCCTCAATTATTTGTATAAGAACACATTATACCATCGATATTTTCTGGTTTTACACATCATACATCGATCATAATTATAAATTTAACAAGACGAGAAGAGAGGCTAAATATTTGAATAACACATTGTTTAAGGCGCATTTAAATATACTATACAATATACTTAAAAATAAATATTATTATCCCTCATCACTACATAAAATATTATTAGTAACACTTAAGCGATGCTTAAATATTATAACGACAACTTTAATTATTTACGACAAAGAAGCATAATCATAAGCATGACTTATAATATAGACAAAAGCAGACAAGCTGCTTTATATAAATAATAATGAAAATGTGTTTGTTTTATAAAGAAAGTGAAAAAAATAGAGAGGCTAAGGGAGGTTAAGTTTAGAATGAGATTCAATTACTAAGAATTGGAAAAAGTGACTACAGTTACTATTTTTATTTCAGAGACCTCTCCCCGAAGATATATCAACTGGGTTCTTCTCATATAATTTATTTATATAAACATTAATTAAGTGTGAAGATAAGAAGCTAACAAATTCGAGAATAAGAAGTAACTATGTAATAATTGTAGTAAAAATTGATTTGGACGGCCTCTGCTTTGATGTTGTATAAAACTATTATGAACAAAAGTAAAAAATTTGGAATGTCAATGTCTACACTTTAACACATTTAAACAACAATTTCAAATCAGTAAGGAATCATGTTTACTGTGGTAAAAAAATACTAAATTGGAATGTTCTTTATTTTAGTTTAGTATAAATTATACAAAAAAAAGGAATGTCAAAAGATGCTACAAGAAAAAAAATACTTTGATCTGCCTGATTTTGCTAATATTGTTCAGATTAGAATGTAAACTTTTTCTTAATTTAATATATTTTTGTTTAATAGGTTACTTAAAGAAATGTTTTATAGGAAAATAAAATTACTTGTATTTAGGCTTTTTAGTTGCCTCCATCAATCAAACTAATAAAATTTTGCTTAATACAGAGTTAACAGCAAAGCTTAAGAAACAGAAATGTTTATATGGAAGGACCAGGAAATCTTACACTAGTACATATGTATGATAATTTGCAAATAACAACTACTTTGAAGGGTTAAAAGGTTAAATATGTCTTACTTAATTTTTAGATAACATGTTAGTAGATATCAATTTCATTTTCAAACGCAACATCCACATTTAATATACTAAGTAGTAAGCCCATATTATCAATTTTATCTATTGCCATTGATTTGGCATTCTACAATTTCAAGAAACAACAGCTTGTATTTCTAAAAATTTTGCAACAGACATTCTTATCGTAACATGATTATCACCATTATTTGTAAGTAGTAGAACATTATATTTCCTAACTACTTATAGTAAAATTCAATTTAAAAGTCATAATATACAAAACATGCCAAGGGTTATAGCAGGGTTTAATAGTTTATAAATAATTGTCATGGGAACATTAGAATCATATTCATAATATGTGAGATTCAAGATAATACAATAGGTTAGAAATTCTAAAAGTCACACAATTTTATTAAAAATGACTATATATAATGATTATTATTATTATTATGATTATTTTGGTTACATTGTCAACAGTAAAGCAGGAATATACAATGACTAGCCACATTGTTTTAAAATAGAGTTCGTTGATTTAGTAGTTAGTCAATATCTAAGCAGACTTATGATTACTGTTATAAGGTTATAATCTTTTTTTAACAGGACAACTATTTGAACCAGATAGAATTAATAATTACAATCTATGTCAAATCTTAAGTGCGCCTTTCATTATGAGTAAATTCCACGATGAATCCCAATTTAGAGTGTCAACAAATTCAATAAAATTGTGACACAATACACAATGATTTAGGATAAACAAAAAAAAAGGGCAATAAATTGAGAATATAAAATTAAGTACCTGAGGACTGAGGATGGTATGGCAATGAAAGTTATTGCTTCTGCTGGTTGCGACTTGAGCTGCTGCTACTCAAGGCCATCTTCTGCATTTGCCGGATAACAGTAGTTGCATGGTACGCCTGCTTCCAACGAGACTTTGCAAAGTTCTTCTTGAGCTGCTCAGACACTGTACCGTGGATATTCTTGTTACTTGCAGCGTTTCCACAGATCCATGGATGAGCTAGGGCTTGTCTGAAAATAAAAATAATAAGTATACATACATTAAAATAATAGCTCTATTAACAACACACCTATGACCTTCCTACCATTAAACACACAAAATAAAAAAATATTAACAGTCTATGTATAACTTGATATGTTGGTTAACTTTTAAATTGATAGTTAACAATCTAGGACAGTGCCAATAAGGCAAACTGGTTTTTGTTTTCTAAAAAAGGAATTAATTATCTGGGACTTAGAATAAATAAGTTTACCTACAAAACACAAGTATTTTAAAATTCTATTTTAAGAAATCATAAAAGTGGCAGTGAATATTATTATACCTTTTTTTAATTAACAATTAATTCAATTCACATTTATTTCTTTGAATTTATTAATATTAAAAAGTAAGGTGACCCCTATAGTGTAGGTATCAGTAAGAATGCTGTACTGTCTAGCCAATTTTTGAAGAGTTATTATTTTTAATGCTGGACCATGTTTAGGTGTAACAAGATTCTCTTACAGTAGTACACAAACTAGTATTTAATTTAGGGCAACACAATTGGTCTGAGATTTGCAACCTTTTTGTTTTAGTATCAAATACTTAGATGTATTTATCAAATCTAAAATAATTTTATTAATTATAATGATTTCAGATAATAGATTTGATTATGAAACTTGATAACTTACTTGCATGTGTATCTCTTATCAACATCTACACACATAAGATGTCGAATGAAATCTTTAGCAGATTCACTTATATCATCCCAATAAGGAGAATCAAACTCAAAATCTCCTTTCAATATCTGGGCAAAAAGATTGGCATCATTTTCATCATAGAATGGAGGATATCCACAGAGCAAAATGTATGATATGACTCCTATGCTCCAAACATCCACAGCTTTTCCGTATGGCTTTTGAGCCAGTACTTCTGGTGCTACATACCCAGGAGTACCACAGGCTGTAGCCATTATTCCAGAGTCTTCAATCTTAGACAAACCAAAGTCACTGATCATAATTTTGCTATCCTCATCTGAACTATAGTAAAGAAGATTCTCTGGCTTCAGATCTCTGTGCACAACTCCTTGTGTGTGCATATAATCTACTGCTTCCAGCACCTGTCTTATTAAGTTAGATGCATCTTTCTCAGTATAAGAGCCCTTCTCTACAATCCTGTCAAATAGTTCACCACCAGTAACAAGTTCCATAACTAAATAGACTTTGCCTTTATCTTCATAAGTTTCTAAGAGCTGGACAATGTTAGGATGTGAAAACATCTTCTCTCCACCATCTCCCTTAGCTTGTTCGCTAAATCTCTTGAGAACACGAATTTCATTTTCCAGAGAGTCCTCTTTGCCCTTGAGAGCTTTTTTATCAATAATTTTGCAAGCAAGCAGCTGCCCATTCTCTTTACTCTCTATCACTCGAACTTCAGAAAAAGCTCCCGTCCCCAATAAATCTTTAACGACGTACTTGTCTTCGATTGCTGGTTGCTTTTCGGAATCTCGACCATCTTTCTTAGATTTTCTTCCAAAATCTTTTTTCCCAAATAGAGGCATAATAGCGCCCGAAGATTCTTATCAGAAAGACGCACAACTATGCTTATATTCTAAAGGTGGGATAAAAGAAACAATAGGTAAGGATCTTTTCCTATAGTGGGTAAAACAGAAATAATACCAAAAAAATTACCGCACAAGTAAGTTAAACGGACAAACTTCACTTCATAGTAGCTATCACATGAAATCCCGATAAAATGCAAATGAAACAACTTAGTACGTGCGCCATTTGCAGGCTAGCAAGCTGCACAGATTAAAAATAATATAAAATAGCCATACGTACCTACTAGAAGGACTGGAAGTAAGCTTAACTTAACCTCCGCTCATTCGCTGCGTTTTTGTTAAATGGCAACGGTATAAGAAAAGGATGACCTTATTTAAATTAGCGGTCCTTATCAATGCTTTTTTCCTCATAGTTTTACGGTGAGCGAAAATAATCTGAGGGATTTAAACGTAGGTTTTAAAATTGTTTAGTTTTCACTAACAGTGATCATTTATTTACTTATTAATACTTAATGTATTTCTTTCCCTAAAACAAGGCTGTCTCTTTCTAACTAATTTAAAACTTCTTTACCGCACAAAAATATGTTACCATGCCGTAATGGTGGAATTGTAATTTTATGAACAAAAAACAATAATCACTCCCAAGGGAAAAAAAAGACCGATAATTAAAAAAATATTTATGTAATAATAATAATATTTATGTAATAATAATTCTTATTACAATAATTTTTTTTTTAATTATCAGTCTATATTTGTGCTACATTCGAAAAAAAAAATTTCACCCTTTAGTTTAGTTAATACTAAGTATTTTACTTTATTTTACTTAAGCGACACTTTTTATCTACTTTATTCTAAGTCTTATTAATTTAATTTGTGTATCTGTTATGGCTAATACCCGAAGTGCGGCTACACCTAGTTTTAGCCGGTTAGAAGTGTTTTTAATATGGAAAACTGTAAAAAAAATTATACCTAAACTGGCTTGAATCATGAGTCGACGGACCCATTTTCCTATAAATGAACTTCTTTTGCCATCTTGGTTGTCTGGTAGAAATTTTTTGAAAGCAATAAGCCCGCCTTTGTACATTGGAGTATTATTGTTAATAATTTATAAGTTATTTTTTCTCTTAGGTGCAATAACTTCGAAAGCAATAAAGTATTTTTATTATTATTTCTTAATTTATAATTAATGCATTAACACACTGAAAACAAAAAGAAAATACAAAGACAAAAACTGAGAAACATGAGTTAACACAAAGTGTCAAACAACTGTCAAAATAACGGTTTTAACGATTGTTAATGATACATGTTTCGATTACTGCTTTATATTAATTTATTTCTAAATATTTTGACGTGAAACGTCTTCAAAATCGTAACCATACACACACAGGGTACTATGTCAGAAAATCGAACTGTAACACATTGGTCTATATCGTCTGACCCTATTAACTACAAAGCGATTCATCATAAAAATATTAATTTAGTTTCTTCGAAACATTATACGAGGTGTAGAAGAACTGCTACCGAAAACAAAAACTGGGTATTGCTGGAAGGGTACTGGATACGTTTTGAACCACGGAACAGACTTCTCTGTTCCGTGTTTTGAACAAAAAAAATTTTTATGATTTAAAAAAAATATATAATTTTAACGTAACTGTACAAAATTGCTTTAATACTGTCAAATTTTGCGATGATATCAAATTAAATAGTGTTTTAATTTAATTTGCAATGTAAATAATCACACCTGAACCAACAGTTGATGTGTGAGCGATGATTTCAAGCGGCGAATATGACTTTTCAATCCTTAATTACTTTTTTTATTGAGTTTTCTGGGTATGCTGTTAGTGAATTTAGTTACTAGTGAGGCTCAAGAATACGTGGTTTCAGACTTCGGAAGTGGTCTTTTTACACCCTTTATTTGAAAATGTAAATTTAAAGGTTAATAAATGAGTTAATCAGAAAGAAAATATACGAATAAGTTTAAAAACAACCCTCGGCGACATGGCTAGTCTATGCTTCCACCCTCTGACGTCATAGTGAAAATCGACCAATCCGAAAGGGAACTATAGTTCATACGAACCCCTCGTAAACTGAATCAGTATCGCGGATTACTTCGCAGCATATATCCAAATGTTTTTATCGTACGACCAAAATGTGCCGTTAAAAATGTCCTAACTGTGATTAAAGTAGTTAAAAATGAACTGTGTGGTGTCTTTTTTGCTGTGAGAGCAATTGTTGGTTTAGTTTTGTATTAAAATATTATTTTATAGAATTATAAATTAAGGGGGTGGTGCCGTGATGCCAGTTCGTAAGCAAGGTGATTTCTGTTGTTGTTAATATTGATTGCAACGATTTTTTCTTAGAATACCTAAATAATAGAGATGAAACTCAATAAAATTGTAGTTTTTTGTTTGATCATTACCTGAAGTATTTTTACAAGTGGTTAAAATAAGATATGAAAAAATGAAATGTATTAGAAAAACATAAAAATTTTAATACATATCTTTCAAAAGTTTTGATAATATTCTTACCTATGAAAAATTTTATTTGTTCACAGAGGCCCACCGAGCATTAGAATTGCTGGAAGATTATCACAGCAAACTAGTGAAACCACAAGATAGGCAATTACGCCTTGCTATAGAAAGGGTCATCAGGATATTTAAATCTCGGCTTTTTCAAGCCCTACTTGGTATGTATAAATTTTAAATTGAAAAAATCACACAACACTACTCAGTTGTTGATGTGCTATTCTTAACTCTAACTAAAGCACGTGAACGTAGACGTCACTAATGCACTTGGTTCTCCTGTCCTGACCACGACATAGTCCCATTGTAATATTGTTATTTTTAGATTATCGCACCGGTCATTGATCAATCAGGTAACGGCTAATAGCAAAGGTTAAATTAATAGATATATGTAACTAGTTAGTGACTATTTCGAAAATATAGGTAATAAACGTACAAAAAATGTCACTAGCATTTTTGAAGACTGCAGACTAAAATGAGGAAAAAGAAAAAATAAACAAATTAGGCTTATTACTTAGTGTTAAATATTCATTAATTATTAGGAAATTACCTGGACTGCTGCAATACACAAAGATAAAAAAACATACCAACATACGAGCGTGGCATGACATAGAAACTAGGAAGGTACCTACCTATTGGATTAACCTTGCGTTTCCTCGTCGTCGTTGATCGCACTTGATTGCAATGATCGAAGGCGAGGCTTCGTTGCAGTTGAAACAATTTTCCGACTTTATTATTGTTTTGATTTTCATAAATAATACATTTTGGGCAAAATCGGTTTTATAAAAATACTAACTGTACGACCTGCGGTTTCAACCTCAGATAAATGGATTTTGCCATGATGATGGGGTACTTTCGCGTAGTATTATCGTTATTTTAGTCTATCAACATACTTACATACCAATTTTCATCCAAATTGGTTCAGTAGTTTCTGCTTAAAAGTTAAAGAATTTATCTTCTAATTCAAAGACATACTATCATAATATTTAAGTAAGAGACAGAATATTATTCGAAAAACTATTTTCTGGCCTAGGTATTAGTATTTTTTTTAGATGCCGTATTAAGGCCAAAAATGTAAAACTGGGTAATAGTTAGTACCTATGTAGGTAGGTAGATAAAAAAATCATAAAACGGATTGAGGGTTAAAAAAGGGCCTCAAAAGTTATAAGCGTGCAAGTGAGTGACTGACGCCTTAAATCTTATTATAGGTAATAAAACTACCTACTAGTATTTGGAAGATATAATTTAAAGCTTTCCATCCAAAGACTGACAGGCTCGTTTGTGTAAAATTACAATGTTATGAGGATGCCATGTGTTCGTTCATCCACCCGTAAATTCTAATCTGGGTCAAATAGACCAATGCACAACGTTTTGTCTTGAACGCATTGTAGTATATAATGTACCTACCTACTGTATTAATTATTTTACAAACATGTCTTATAAAGATAAATCGAAAACATAGCAAATTAAACTTCAACATTTTCTCTCGGACTCTACAATTTTGTACATAGCAGGTGCCTGCTACTTTTATTTCATAAATATACCTAACGCAAATAATATATGATATAATAGAGAAGAAAAGAAGAATTACCTACCCCTTTGTCCATATTTAACGGACAATAACTCTGTTGGAATAGTTTACAAAATAACACTACCTACAATCATAATCTTCATAGTATGATGTTTATCTCAGTTTCCTTAAATATAATATTTTTGCACTGGGCAATCAATAACAAAGAAAATAATCAATTCTAAAAGTTATTTTAAACCTTGTAGAAAATAATGGGGTCACCGGTCACTATAGGCTTACGAGAATATCGATCCTACAACTAATGTATCACGCGATAGCTAGCATTTTTATGTTCATTCAAAATTTAATTCTGAAAATGTAGAAAATATTTTTTGTACTTATTAAAGAAAAAACTGTAGAAGCTTTATTTTGAAAATTGTAAGCAAAGTGTCATGTTATTGTTTATTTATTTAGATATACAAGAGTTCTATGAGCTTACGCTGCTTGATGATACTAAATCGGTACAACAAAAAACAGCCGAGACTATTCGAATCGCTAATAAATGGGAAGAAGATGGGACACGTCGAGAGGTAAATAATATAATGCATTACCTTAAAAATAATATACATATATGTTCTTAGACTAAGAGCAGTATTTTTTTATTATTTCAATAACTAATAAAGTAAAAACGGTATAAAAAGATGTTTCTATGGACATTTGCCTGGTTTGCGTAACTCGTTATTAACGTTAAAAAAGTTGATGTGAAGTTAATAATTGAGAGTGATCAATGCTAATAAAATTTTACATTTCCGTCAACTGCAACGTGTACTTACAAAACTTTGATGTCTTTGTAGTTTAATTTATTTTGTTCAATAGTAAAGTAATATATACCTATATAAAAATAATATGTCATAGGTTTTGATAACTAAATCAGAATCAATGCTTATAAAAAGTACGATGCCACAATTTGATACCTAGTAAGAGAGCTTTTGCTTTATAACAATACGCTACGTTGATTCCAATTAAGCAAGTCAATAAATAGATGCAGGGTATGCAAACCATCTAATTGTAGTTAAATGTTTGTAGAGCATTAATTGGAATGTTAACGAATTTGTAATAAATAAACAATAAAACACATTTGACAGATCGCAACGGAAGGAATCGACTACAAATCCATCTCAAATGCTTTTCTTCAAGACAGCAACCGTAAGATTGAATCACGAATTGCGACACCAGATTCTACAAAGGTATTTGGACACGAATATTTTATATACATTAAAAAACACCTCAAGACACTAGTTAACAACTGCGTGACCACTAAATGAAATGAAGTTAGTTTGGTAATTGCACAAGTATACCATTAAGTTGTTTTGGATATTGCAGGAACTCACTGCAATTACTACAATTCAGTCACTTCTATCTGCAGACGACAATGGAAACAATAAGGTATGTAGGATTTAAGCGTCCAATTCAATTATTCACCATTAATGAAGTTATATTTGATATTCTTATAAAATTTAAAGAAAATAATTAAAATTAGCAAAAGTGCCATCTAGTGGATATTTAACGCAACATGACGTTGTCGAGTTACGTTAGTTCGATACTTACCTAATAACGTTGGTATGCAGTGGTGCAGCTTCTATTCGATTTTCGATTCGATAACGTGATCTACTTTTTTTGATGACGTGCCTTCTACGATGGTGGCTGAGTGGCTGAACGCCATCCATAGAACAAATCGTCGGTAATGGCGGATGGTTGGTGTTTCGCGTCTCATAGTACTATTTATAACCTAAAATATAGTACAACTTTTCGGCGATATGTACGCTAATGTTTCGTCGATGTGTGGATTCAGTGCTGTTATATTTAACAATTGTTGGATGGAGTTACGTCGCTATATGGACTGAAGGAATACTGCTTGCAAATACAGTGAAATGTTAATAAATACGAAATTTTGACATTCACACTGCTGATTTTCATTTTCAACGCAAGTAAGGCCGTTTAATAAACACTAATCTATTTTTAAACATTCAGTAATTCCTTTGGGACCGTTTCGAATCTTGGTGAGACTAATACGTTTTCCGAGTTAGATTGCTTTTATGTATTCGCTGTGTTACTCACTGGGATGTTCTTTAGGTCTACCGAATAATACCCACTAGACCAAAATATCGCACACTAATAAATATTGTGGATGTTCTAATTAAAGTTCATTGCTTTGACATTCATTCATATCATCATATCATTGAACATAACATGTCTAAAGACAAACTTTTATCTAATAGTTTTTATCATTAAAGGGCTTGCCTTAAATTAATATCACATTCATTAGATAAGAACTACTGTAAGATTAAAGTTAACATGATAGTGAGCTTACTTAAATGGGATTACATGCAAACTTTTTTAAGAGGGCATTGATCACTTTAGGACAAATGTTTTTGGTGCAAGCTAGAATTGGGTTCTAGGTGTTCTAGACTGGTGCATGCTGGTCTTCCTCGAATATGATGCAGAAGTCAACACAAGTGTGTAACTAACAATGCATGCGGTGTACATATTGTAGTGTGGACTACATTTGTGGGCTATGAAACTTGCTATTCAAAATGACTGAGAGGAGGAAGAAAAAAACCCATAATGGATTTCTTCGGAAAGTGTCCTCACTTTTTAATCTTGAAACGGTAAGTTTTAATGAACTAAACAGTATGATATTATTTATTTATTTTAATTATATTTTTTACCCACGTAAAGAATCAAATATAGCTTCATTATGGTGAACCTTCAAAGAGTAGGTATAAGTTGTGTGTACTTCTTCACTAAGTCTGTATAAGGATAGGTAGGATGTAATGGTAGTCAATAGATAACATGTTTACATGCTAAACATTTACCTTGAATTGTGATTTAACTTGGAATGCTGCTTCTAACTAATTGTTGTTTATCTAAATTACCCTAAATTCTTATGAGCCCTTATTGTCAGAGATAAACTTGCAATTAACCTTGATCCTGGTGCCACAAATTATCCAAACAATAAAAATAATGAAAAAATTTTTTTTTTTAACTTTTACCTTTAGATAATTTTCTTTAGGCCATGAAAAGTGTTCTCATCCAGTCCTTGTCTTAAATACATATTCTAAACAAACCTTGTATTTTTCAGGCTCATATTACCTCACCTGAAATGAAGCAGGTAAATACACTTTGTAATTTAGAATACATATACCTATTGTGGGCTCTAACAATTTGCTTCTCATGGCATGGTCTTGTGGCCGGAATTTGTATTTAGCACTGTAGACACGGATCCTACTGATTGATAATATTACCAGAAAATACTATAAACCCAATGGTTTAGATTGGCAGTTTTGTTGTAAACAAAAAAAATATTCATAGATTAAACTCGTTTTTATTTATTTTTAACTGATGAAATAATATGATGAGGTAATTAAAAAGTTGCAGATAAATGGTATTGAAGGTGGGGGCGCCGAGCGTGCCCAAGAAGATGGGTACACTCATTTGACAGTGGTGCTATCGCGTGCGGGGGGTGCCGGGCTTGGGTTCAGCATCGCGGGTGGATCTGACAATCCGCACGTAGCGGATGATCCACACATTTACGTAACAAAACTCATCCCAGGAGGCGCGGCGGCAGCAAGCCAGTTACAAATCAATGACGCTATACTACAGGTAGGATAGCCCTTCCAGTTTCAACACATGTGAAAGTAAATACCAAACTTTGGCATTGGTATTCACTTTCCCTGTTGAACCCTGTTCTACCTATAATTTAGGATTAAAAATTTCATATAGTTGCAAAATAAACCATTCAAAAACAGCGACGATGTAACGTCAAGTTTCTGACCAAACAATCAAAAACTACAATAATATTATGTAATGCAAGCATACTCCACTGTTTATGTAACTTTTTCCTTTCGACTGTATCTTGGCTTAATCTTTAAATATGCAAATCTGAGTAATGCCTAACAATTTTTGTATAACAGTACAATTTGTGTGATTTAGGTCAACGATACGAATGTAGAAAATGTGACGCACGCAGAAGCGGTAGATGCACTAAAAAAGGCTGGCAATACTGTAAGACTGGTAAGCTCTATATTTCTAAATATTATTTAGCTTCAAAACCCAACGTATTTTTTACATTAATTATAAGAAATACAATATTCATTCGAGCATGTAAAACACAATTTACTTAAACATGCTATGTGATTTATAATTAAACCACAAGCTGCCTACATTTCCATAACGTAAGTTATTTATATTATTTTTATGTGGGTAGCTACATAATAGAATTATGGAACTAATTAACATTTATGTTTTTTTTAAATAAAGTTTCAATTTTACGTGAATTGTCTACACTACCTGCAGCTATATGTGTTGATGTTGTATTTCTATGTATGTTTACTCTTAACTGCAGAAAGTTCGCCGCCGTGGTATCGAAGATACAGTTGACACTTCCCACTTGACCGTGAAAACCGAGGAGAGTGTTGAGATCGAGTTATCCAAGGGGGGTTCCGGGCTCGGGTTCAGTATAGCTGGTGGATTGGGAAACCAGCACATTCCTGGAGACAATGGCATCTACGTCACCAAGATCATGTCCGGCGGCGCGGCACATAGAGACGGCAGATTGCGGGTTGGCGATAAACTACTCATGGTCAAGAACACATCGGTAAGTACTTACTAATTTTAAATCAATATAAATAGGGCTTGGAGAAATAATCGGGAAGTACCTATCTTTCGTTTAGAGGCCATAACAACACAATGCTAAGCAAAGAATTTAACCCAGTTCATCTATGCGAATAATAATTATGAAATCCGTATTAATTTCCGTTGTCAGTTTATGAAAACATAAATTGTAATTTTGATGATCAGGGCTATAATCATCCCACCTTCATCTATACTTATAATAAATCTGTAGAGAGGTCAATTCAGTACTTTCATGAAATATATTTCCAAAATAACTATCAGGGGGTGATTAGGGATCGATACTGATGCCAAAAATGCAATCAGTAAAAATTTTGTCTGTCTGACTGTCTGTATAACCATTATAGAAACAAAAACAAGTCGACCCCCTTAATGGTTAAAGCTACACAGATATCATGTATGACAGAAATGTTTTTCAATTATATAAGTATATAAAAAAAAGCCACATCATATGTCTATCTTTTATGGTTGACTCACAATAACACGTGTAACTCCCGATAGCTTAGTTCGAAGCTTTCTGATTATATTTGTTTACTCTTACGTTTATAACACCCTCTGTCATCCAGAATTAAAAAAGTTTACATTATTAACTATTCCCTAAAAAGGAATCATAGAAATCGGTATAGAAACAACACCAAAGTTGTATATGGTAAACTTCTCATTCCCACGGGAAACCGACTTCCACGCGAACGGAGTCGCAGGCGGCCACTGGTCAATAATTAAAACACACACATAAAAAAACTTAAGAGCAATCAATTTTTGTTTATTACTTTAGTGCAGCTATTCTAGCTGGTGTTACTGCTTCTGACTATGTAGTTAACGAGACCAAGCCAGCAATTTTGACGTAACTAATTGGGATGCGTTAATTATCATTGGTTGGTTATATTGCTTAACAACAGTGTATTAATTTCAATAAAAGCTTTCAATTAAATGTTACATAACATCACGTTAAATTAACGGTTTCACATGTTAAAAAGTAAAAGGGCAATGTAAATAACACAAATAGTTATGTACTAATGTTAAAATTACCAATAGCATATTTTGATTATTTAATTCAAAAAATATCCACGTCTAAATTTTCTATGTTGCTCATTAAATAATTTCTGGTATTTCTCGTAAATTTGCGCCGTAAAACAGGCACCCTAGTTTTCGTTAGATCTTATCCAGTTCTTAGTTAGCATACAAATTCCTTACACTATGATATTATCCATTGTAACAATAATGTTTGTTTGCAGCGCGGGGACGTTGACCTAGCTAACGTGACCCATGAGGAGGCGGTCGCGGCATTGAAGGCTTCCGGCGAGAAGGTTCAACTTGTACTGGTCCCCGGGCCGAGGCACGGACAACCGTCTCCTAGGACTTCACGCGCTAATACACGTAAGTTAACTATACGAATAAGTATCGTTTATACCTTCTTTTATAATACTTAAAGGCTAGGAAAATTTGTAGATTCTACCAATTATAGCTATAATAAAGTTAACAATGTTATTGAGATCAAGTATACTGGATAATCTGTATTTACTTCATCAAAGCTCTAGATAAGATTCCGTTGAAATCCATCTCAGTGCTATATGTCAGGAAAAATTGGTTTCCCTAGCCTAGGATTTTCATTAAATTACAATTTTTTTATTTTATACAGGGTGTCCCAAAACTCGACGTCAACCCGAAACCGGGTGACAAGGCAAGTCATGCTGGTTATCAGAAAAATGTTTAAAAAAATCTAAGTCACGTGTTCTCAAAATTATTGGCATTTTAAAAAAACACGCAAAATTTCACACCCTGTGACAGTGTTTTTGCTGCTGTTGCCACAAATGTTCACTTTTGGAAACTTTTTTTTTTGATATGTAACCCTGAATAATGCTTCTCTAAACTGTTATCAACATTTCAAATCTAGCTCCTCGAGATTGCATAAAAATAGGACTTATTTCCAAGAAAAAAATTAAAAATTAAAAATGGCCTAGTTTTAACTGTCTGCATTGAAAAAAAATTGTATTACGCGAGTTTGGCAAGTTGTGTCAAAAGTTGGCGCATTTAGTAAGGATCCCAAAATGGTATGACACGTGGTAAATTGTAGTTGCTATCATGAACAAAAAAAAAAATTCGTAAAAATCCAGTGTTCAACAATTTTTTCTTACCTGGTTAAAAAATATTCTAATGGGCCCAAGGTTTTCCAAAGAGTCGTAAATTGTAAGTAGTGACAAAGGAGTCTTTCTAGGAAGTGTAAGCGAGATAGTATTTGTGCTAAAGTGATTGAGTGAGACGGAGAGAGTCACCTTCTCAAGTGCGAGCGAGACAGGTATGGACGCTAAAGTGACTGAGATGGAGAGAGTCATTTTACCAAGTGCGAGAGAGACAGAGAGTGACGCCAGGTATTCGCTATTGTAGATACACATTACAAACCAGTCAGTACGTTACGTTCCTTCGTTTACTGCGCTTGTTTTCGTATTCGTTTGTGTTGATTTCGTACTGTTTACTTTGGCTATGTTTATGGACTTGTGATTGCTTGCGATTTAGATTCGGACTGTTTGTTTTCTCTTAACGACGACCTTTGCTTTCCTCTGGACTATTGTGTGAGTGTGTGACAAGTGCCGAGATGTCTTCGTATACCACTCGCGAATACGCTAATATGCACCTTATTTATGGTGAGTGCAGGTGTAATGCCAGTGCTGCTGCCAGACTTTACCGCGAAAGGTACCCAAACGCTGCTCGTTACCCCGATTATCGGGTGTTTACGAATGTGCATCGGTTGCTCTTCTCAGAAGGCCGCCTCCCAAATCAAACGCATGGTGGAGGCAGACCCACCAACCCTATGGAAGAAGAAGTTCTACAGGCTGTCGAAGAAGACCCAAGTACTTCAGTAAGAGCTATTGAAACGAACACCGGAGTGCCCAAAAGTTCAGCCCACCGTATTTTAAAAAGAAATGACCTACACCCATACCACGTACAGCGAGTACAGACATTATTACCCGGTGACTACCAAAATAGGGTGAATTTTTGCCGGACGATATTGGAGAGGTACAGAGATGACCCACTTTTTCTAACAAAAATTTTATGGTCGGACGAATCAACTTTTAAAAAGGACGGCTACGTGAACATGCACAACCTGCATGAATGGCGTGTTGAAAACCCTCATTTATCGAGACAGGATCGGTCCCAGTACCGATTCAAAGTTAACATGTGGACCGGAATTTTGAATGGCAAAATAATTGGTCCTTTTGAGTTGCCTGATGCATTAACTGGCGAGGATGTACTTAGACTTTCTTCAAAACCATCTTCCAAATTTATTAGAAGACGTGCCGCTAAGCATTTACAGAGAAATGTGGTTCCAACAAGATGGGTGCCCAGCGCACTTTGCTCGCCCCGTAAGAGAGTACCTCGATGAAGAGCTTCCTGGGAGATGGATCGGGCGGGCTGGACCAATCTCGTGGCCGGCCCGTTCACCGGACTTGAATCCTTTAGACTTTTTTTACTGGGGAGCTGTTAAAGAAAAAGTTTACGAGAAGCCCATTGGGAGTGAACATGAATTACGGCAGAGAATAGCTGAAGCAGCTCAATTTGTAAATAATGGACGATACGCTAGAAAGATAGCTCGATCTTTTTTAAAAAGATGTCGCGCTTGTATTGCCGCCGAAGGAAGGCATTTCGAACACTTATTATAACATTTTAAGAATTATTGTAAATTTTATTAATAAACATTGGTATTAAAATTTTGTTTTATTTAAAATTGAAACCTTTAACAATAAATGCTTATTCCAATGCACACACTAAAAAAAAAATTAAAAGTGAACAATCTGTTCATTCAATAAAGATAGACGAGTACATCAGTACAATGTACAATTCAGTTAAATTTAATCAGTGTGTAAATTGGAAGCGGCTCCAATGTAACCAACGATAAGCTTTGCAATTTTAACCAAGTAAGAAAAAAAGTTAAAAATGGGTTTTCATGGAAATATTTTTTTTTGTTCATGATAGCAGCTACAATTTGCCAAGTGTCATACCATTTTGGAATCCTTACTAAATGCGCCAACTTTTGTCACAACTTGCCAAACTCGCGTAGTACAATTTTTTTTCAATGCAGACAGTTAAAACTAGGCCATTTTTAATTTTTAATTTTTTTCTTGGAAATAAGTCCTATTTTTATGCAATCTCGAGGAGCTAGATTTGAAATGTTGATAACAGTTTAGAGAAGCATTATTCAGGGTTACATATCAAAAAAAAAAGTTTCCAAAAGTGAACATTTGTGGCAACAGCAGCAAAAACACTGTCACAGGGTGTGAAATTTTGCGTGTTTTTTTAAAATGCCAATAATTTTGAGAACACGTGACTTAGATTTTTTTAAACATTTTTCTGATAACCAGCATGAATTGCCTTGTCACCCGGTTTCGGGTTGACGTCGAGTTTTGGGACACCCTGTATTTTTACTTATCTTACCGCAATCTTACGATTCGCTATGAGGTAATTATGATAAAAACACCAGTAATTATTTTGTTCTAATAATATAAAACATTCATCTTGTCACGACGTTATATTACAATTATTTAGCATACATTTAGTGATAGCAATAAGTATTACCTACCATATCTTTCTATAATATTCAGTAATAGTAAGCCATAGTGCTGTGCCATGTTGCATATTATATTGACAATAGATTCTACCGATATTTATCTATAACCTAATTCCAGCATCAAGCACTGCGAACTCCCTTCGCCGCGAAGACGCCACGGACGCAACGGACGAGACCCCCCGAGTGGTGGAACTAGAGAAGGGCTCCCAGGGTCTAGGGTTCAACATCGTCGGCGGCGAGGACGGCCACGGAATATACGTGTCCTTCCTTCTGACGGGCGGGCCCGCGGACCTCTGCGGAGAACTGAAGAGAGGAGACAGGCTGTTGGCAGTTAACGACACGGATATCACGCACGCCACACACGAACAAGCCGCCAAGGCGCTGAAGGTAACAACACTGTTTACGATGACATGTTTAGTTAAGACTTGATTCGATAAATTATTGTTAACTAGTAAATCGCTCGCAGCTTCGCTGAGAAAACTTCAGATTTCTGATTTTAATACATGTGACACTCACGATTCCGGTCCAAATCTTGTATTTTGTTAATTTAAAATTATACTTAACAATTAAATTGAATTTGGATTAGTGCATCTTTCTGGATTAACTAATCTTTACACAAAATTTCATCCAAAGCCGTTGCGTGATTGAGTGAAAAACATCAAACCTTAACATTTATAAATATTAGTATGATTGCTACTATGAAACGCATTATTAAGTTGATCTCTTACAGAGCACGGGACAGAATGTGAAGTTGACAGTAGTGTACCGACCACAAGAGTACAATAAGTTCGAGGCGAGGATCAACGAGCTGAAACAACACCACACATTGCTGAGGACATCGCAGAAGAAATCTCTTTACGTCAGGTTAGTATATTGAGATTATTCAACGTAATTTTATCGTACAATACTTGACTTTTTGAATATCACAACAACAGATAAACATCTTAAGTTTAACCAGCTAAAGGTGGGTGATCCATAATTTGAGACGTAATATGGTATGTTGTACCTACTGCAGAAACATTTCAATGAATCATACTATGATTGCTTATCGAACTCTTTATTGCGAAGCACGTAGCCATAGTGCCTATGAATATTTAAACAGTATTGACTGTGCAATCGGTGGGTAGTCGCAAATGTCGGATATAATACATTATGTACAAGGTGTCATGTATAATTAATACACAAGCCTTCGTTTTATGACAAGTACTAATTATGTTAGATTGCATGTGAAAATTAATGGACTAAGTTCAGAATACTTAGTTAATATTATCGTTTAGCTTTTTTAAAGTAAAAGTTCCGAATTTTAGCTATTTCGTTATGAATTGTTTTGATGTAATAATATTATAATTTTGAAAGTGGAATAAAACATGTAATTGACTATAAAAAGGAAATATAATTAATTGCATGTAAAAATGGTTATAAAATCATTTCATGATTTCCGATTAAATTTTACGAGACTAAACTAGCAAGAGAGTGCTAAAGTTTTATATATAATTTGTTATTACAAAATAAATTATAACTTTATATCATAGTTCTTCGATTTATTTTACAAAAGCACAAGTTGTCATCAGTTCCAACAATCATTTCCATAACCAAATAGCATTTCAATCAAAGTAACTGAATAACGATCATTCCTTTGTTGTTTCAAGTTGCTTTTAAAAGTAACTATAAGTCAGTATATTTATTAAAATGAACATTACGCTGGTGATTTGTAGAGCGTTGTTCGACTACGACCCGATCCGCGACGACGGGCTGCCGTCCCGCGGCCTGCCCTTCCGCTACGGAGACATCCTGCACGTCACCAACGCCTCCGACGACGAGTGGTGGCAGGCCAAGTATTACCATATTGCTTATATACTTACTAGAATGGGATCGTTAGTATGTGTGTGTAGCTGCGGGTAAAACTGCAAGACGGAATGCTAGTCATTACATAGTATAAATCTAAGTCGCTAATTCTGTCTGTTTCTATGTTTGGCTGCTTACTCCTCCTAAACCAGTTGAGGGATTTTAATGCGGTTTTCACCATCTTATAGGTATTTTTTCATTTAAATTTGTAAATAAAGAACAATCGGAAAAAGTTTTTTAAAGTTAGCCAAAAATCAATGTTTCGTGAGCAAGTCGGCCAAAATTACACCATTGCGAAGCGTGGGCGGGTCGCTAGTTATTTATATGTTTAATAAGCGGAAAACTAACCACCTCATTTATAAACCGACTAACTAACCAACAACCTAAATTATAGGGAATAAGTTTTATCTCTGTCAATTATGAAAGCCATGATGGAAAGAAACTAATTATAATTAAGTTGATTAAATTAAAGTGTGATTTTCAAATAAGAGTTAGTCTTACTAACTTGCCAATTTTAAACTAGTAAAATTAAAGCGTGTATACTAAGTTTTACATTGGTAACAATATAGATAAAGAAATAACCAGAAATCAATATCATTCAAACGCTTTACTAAAAGATCTTCTTATTATACAAGAAATTTTTCACTTCGTTGTTTTTCTTAGTAGTCAAGTATAACCACTAATATAACAACGTGTGTTGTAGTCGTCAAGTATAACCACTAATATAACAACGTGTGTTGTAGTCGTCAAGTATAACCACTAATATAACAACGTGTGTTGTAGTCGTCAAGTATAACCACTAATACAACAGTGTGTGTTGCAGAAGGTTGAACAGCGCGGACGCGGACGCGGTGGGTATAATCCCGTCGAAGCGGCGCTGGGAGCGGAAACAGCGCGCGCGGGACCGGCAAGTCAAGTTCCAGGGGCAGCACACGCCCGTCTCCGCTGTGAGTCCGTGCGCTATTACCAACCATATTTACTGTTTTTGAAGTTATAGATACTAGAAAAAGGAACGCGGGCCTCCGAGCATTACGCGACTGGGAATCGAACCCAGGACCTTTGGAAAACCGATCCAATGCTCGCTCTGACCACTGAGCTACCGCGCCGCTACGGTGACCCACCTTTTCCTAGTATCTATAACTTCAAAAATTTATAAATTAGCATTTATAATGCAAAATTAAAAAGTACTATCTCATATTAACTGTTTTAAATTAAAAAAAAGGATATTTCGTTCACACCTTGTTTATAAAAAATACTGTTTTAAATTATGCTTATCAATAAATATATGGAATAAAGATTGAACGATTCAATTCTGCAAGGTCTTAAGATTACAGACACATAAGCTTAGAAAATAATAGAAGTAAGAATACAAGCTTTGTGTTATTGAGTGAAGTGTCTTGCTATTAACTAAATTTAAAATAACTACGTACGGTTGTTAGTTGGTAAAGGTTAATAATAGGTTTTATCATGAAGCTTTTGTGTAACAGTTTTCTAAGTTAAACGGGGCCATAACCGTTTATGTTTTTCTAATAACTAAGCGGTCGGCAAATATAACATATCATTCAACATTTATTTTATAACGAAAATAAGGTAGGTTTTACGGGTTACTCAAACAATGTCTATATCTAGAGCCAGTCAACGCTTGAAAGAAAGAAGAAGACCCTGTCATTCAGCAGAAGATTCCCATTCATGAAGAGTCGGGAGGACGGAAAGTCAGAAGATGGCTCCGACCATGAACGTATGTACCTAAATAATATCCATACTGACTTAACTTCTATTACTTCATGTATATCTACTCAAGTTTAATAAACTGTATCTATCTATAATGAGTAATTAAATACATGCACAAATATTTATCCAGCTGCCAATCAAAAGACTAAGCTGCCTATAATCCTAAAGTAATATTGTAAATAACTCTTTGTTACAGCTTTCATGCTTTGCTATACACACGAGGACACGAACGCGGATGGTAAGTCATAAATGTTTTTAATATAAAAATCATGCGCTGATCGCTATTACCGTATGTAGGTCATTTCGCAGTTTTTTTTTTTTCATGCGGCTGCTATAATAACCACTGTATTGATAGGCCGTTTTTACATTTTGAGCTACTTGCTTAATCTAACCGTAGTTTCTTTTAATCACTTTCGTATGTAACGTAAGGAAATGTAACGTTTTAAAGTATATAGGTCTTTATAATTGGTACCCAATCTACGATGAAAGGTATGATATTTTCTTTATTACCGTGGAATTGGCCTTCATAGATTTTATATGTAGTTTTATATTGTGTTATTATTTACCTATTACTTAAATGTGTATCATTCAAAATTATACCAGATCAATGTAAGTTACCGCTTGTAGCTAAGGTGGAAAAGCATGGTGGTGCTTCAAAATGACACGTACAGTATGGTTTCTGAGTAACAAATTATAAATGTGAATTACTAAAAAAAGTTAAGTAAGAATTTTTCATGATTACCTACATGAATTTTCTTATTAAAGTAATAACTAGATTCGGCCATAAGTTAAACAATTAATTTAAATAATTAGAAAACCATACTGTATGAAATAGGTTGCATAAATTAGTTATGCAAACCTTGATCGGCATTAAGCGAAAGCGATTAAAAATTCTGTTGACTCTAAAGAAGTAGGGTCCGTACTAGTATAACGAGCGAGTTCAATGTTTACCAATGTTTGTTAAATGCATCTATATAGCAAATTCATGTTGATATCTCTTCAAGGCAGTCGGTAACGTTTTATTACCTGAGCAGTGAATTCGATTTACCATTGTGTTAGTGGTCACCAAACTGAAAGCAGAATATCGGTGTATATTCAGTGCGGAAAACCGACTGATCAGGCAATAAGGCTCGTCTTGTCGTGCTAGTATGGTATGAGTGTTCCACCGTAGTTCTGGAAGTGTCCCGGTCGCCGCTAGCACACGGTATGACTCGAGCCAACCTCGGCCGTCCCGTGCTTCTAGTCGCCTAGCCGAACCAAACAACCATCCATCCCTTCAACGTTTGTTTGCCTTTCTATCCCAAAATACAATCCATGCTAGTTTCAAAGACAGCTTCACCTCAATAGAACCACGAGTCCACATCACGGACTAAGATAATTCATAAATAACCTTAATTTTTCTACGTGTAGGAGAAATCTTGTACCGCGTGGAACTTCCCATGATGGAGGAGATAACCCTCATATATCTCGAGGACGAGAGTAAGTGTTGGGAGTGAGGCGTAGCTTGCGAGTGCCGTAGCCGATACCTTATCTCCCGCATTCTGGTTATGATCATCAATTAGAAAAGTAGTTTTCATTTTCAATAACACTCCGATTTTGTTATTATTTGATCATTTTGTTTAAGTTGGATTGTTTGATTCATACAAGAACGCGTTGGTCTCTTGGCTAGTCACGTGTGCACTCGGCGCGGTGTCGTCGTCGCGGGGGCGGGGGTCGCGGGGGCGGGGTCGCGGGGCGGGGGTCGGGGGCGGGGGTCGGGGGCGGGGTCGCGGCGGGGGCTGGAAGCACACCGGACCGCACGCACGCGCCCGCGCTTGTCTCTAGTCACGCACCGCATGACTATCTTCTCCGTACCACCACTATTCTACGAACGCCATCAGTTTTACAAGCTTTTTTTGGTTTTACAGAAATGCTACGCAGAGTTATTTGTGACGCTTCGATTTGTAGGCCGCTGTATTATTACTTGCCGATTATTGCTGTTTTTGTATCTTTGTTTGTACAGTTGACTGTATGTACTTTCTGAGATTTTTAGGAGGCAGAATTAATACTCTATTCTAATTCTGACTTCATTTTCACGAAACTAAATGTTGTATAAAGCATGCAAAATTTGTACTAGTCATTAGAAGCTACAAACTCCTTGATTTTAGTAGATTGTAATTAAATTACTTTTAGTGTATTTTTCTATTCGTCGGTTTTGAAACTTTTTCACAGTGCCTAACGAACACACATGTAAACACATACTCACTCAAACCTTTGTGTAATGGCCTCTGAATAATGATGGAGTTATCTATCTCTTTTCTAAGAACTTATCTTAGAATAATCTAATCGATTACGATATATTTATCGTAAGAAGAGAAACATTTTTTTGTTGGGGAAGTGAATCCTTCCTTAATCTAGTTGGTCTCTTATGCGAGGATTTTGTACAAAAGCAATTTTACTTATATTGCCTTGTATGTTAATAAAAAATACAATAAGTTTAAATATTGCTTAGGTTTTTTTACCATCACTTGGTTTACTCGCTAATTAACTTACCTCACACCCAAGTAATTTACACTAGATATTTGGCGTTCACCTGAGTTTTCCACCAAAATAATATAAATCACTTAGCGGACACAGAAAACATGGTTTGCTAGTCACTAGTCCTTTTAGTTCACATTTGAATTCCTATAAGGGTTTAGTTAGTTATTGATTGCGATAATTGTTTCCAGGCCAAGACGAGAATGTTCTATCGTATGAGACGGTCCAACAACTGACGATCAGCTACACTCGACCCGTCATTATTCTGGGTCCGCTCAAAGATAGAATCAACGACGACCTTATCTCTGAATTCCCTGATAAGTTCGGGAGCTGCGTGCCTCGTAAGTATTATGTTCGCCTTTTTTATTAATTATTTTGGCAGAGTTCAAGCTATATGACCATAAACCTACAAATTTCAAATATTCGGTCTTTGTTTATCTTGATTAAGACTCTGATATCGCATAATTTGACCACGGGGAATTTCGAACAAGTTAGAAATTTGCCATAGAAATGTTTTTTCGTAAATTTCAAGTCCTTTTAGCTCCCATGTGACGTTAGTTAGGCTCCAAAGGAATATATTAACTGTCTTATTATTTTCATCCCCGGATATTTATTTTACCTTTACTTATACTGACCAAATTCAAACAATCTAGACACGACCCGACCGCGTCGCGATTACGAAGTGGACGCGCGCGACTACCACTTTGTGGCGAGTCGCGAACAAATGGAGAAAGACATCCAGAACCACCTGTTCATCGAGGCGGGGCAGTACAACGACAACTTGTACGGGACCTCGGTCGCTTCCGTCAGAGAGGTCGCTGAAAAGGTAACGCTTAATAATGTGGCTGTTTTTCTAACAGTTACGAACTGGACTCTTGGATGGGCTATACCCAGATGTAAGCCTACCGTCCCATTTGTAAGACAGTAAAAGTTATAAAAAAATATCGAACGGGTAGTTCAATATTTTTTCTTAGGTTATTTATTTTATTGTTCCTCTAAGTTTTAGGCTTATCTGTGTTAAGGAAATGTTCAATGTCCACAAAAAAACACCTTCGTTTAAGTCGGTTAGAAATAGATGTTTTTCCTGACTTTTGTGGATTCCTTATATAGTTTTATTACTATATCCGTTTTCACTATGTGTCTTAATAAATGTAATCATCTTCTAGCGTCGAAAGAAGCTTATTGCATATTCATAAAACTCGTGTTGTAACATATTTGTGTGTTTCAGGGTAAACATTGCATTTTAGACGTGAGCGGTAACGCGATCAAGAGACTACAGGTGGCTCAGCTTTACCCCATTGCCATATTTATCAAACCAAAGAGCGTAGAATCTATTATGTAAGTTAAAAAGAAAAAGTTTGCAACCTCAAGAAGTATTTTAAAGTCTATCAAAGAAGAAGTATAAATTACCTATATTTCTTTTACAGGGAAATGAATAAAAGAATGACGGAAGAACAAGCGAAGAAAACATACGAACGAGCATTGAAAATGGAGCAAGAGTTTGCAGAATTCTTTACAGGTACATATTATCATTTTTGCACGTGAGTTAATCACTTTCTTAGTGCAAACTATAATCGTACAGGATCGTAGAGATTATCTTAAGACCAAAGTGGTAACTAAAGTAGTCACTTAATTTACCGTTTTACCGAAAGGCACGTCAAGGTAAGGAACACATTTTCCATTGCAAAACTTTGCGTATCTATACAATTACCAAAAACTCCACAACTTTTTCAACTGCAAGTTTTTAATGTCTGGATATTTATAATAAAAGGTTTCAAACGTAGTAAAAAACACATCGTCTTGTATTAAACAGTATATTTCTCCCACAGCGGTAGTGACAGGTGACACGCCAGAAGAAATCTATACAAAGGTGAAGACTGTGATCTCCGCAGAGAGCGGGCCCAGCGTGTGGGTGCCTTGTCGGGAGCCACTCAACTAAATATCACACCACTTCACTCACACTACACAGGTTAACTGTCAACACTACACGGGTTAACTGTCAACACAGGACAGGACAACTGTCAACACAATACAAGTGAAGGTATGTGGAAACGGTACCAATTTCGTACAAAAACAATAGACATACTATGGTTAACAAGAAATCTATGTGAATGGTGCGTCTAACAGAAGGTTACAGAGTTAAATAACAATTCCAGCAAAACTTTCTGGAATTTTCTAATTTTTGTATGATGTGGGTACAATTTCGACATACTTAAGCTATAAACACTACACGGGTCACACACAACCTTATTTATTACGCAGTCGCTTGAAAACTGCAAAACCTTAAACATGACTAACGCATAGAGAAATGACATAGAAAAATCAACACTGCCATTTGTTTTTCTTTCATTCTAAATGAAAGAAATGAGAGACATTAAAAGGTGAACATGTTTGCTATTATTATCCCATGCCACTGGGTGAGTTTTTCTTCTTACAGAGTATCTTTTATTACTTTTTCTGAGTATAACACATATAAACGAAAACTATAAATTGCGGACACTTATGATTCTTTTACTATCATTTAACGTTCTGCCACGTTGCTTGTGATACATTACCTATTATAATTTATCTCTGTGGTCATATTTTAGGATTATGCTCTCAAACGACTGCGCAATGAAGATGTCTACAGATATATCTCTAAACTTATTTCAATTAAAACATAAATAGATTTACTTTATTGACAGTATTGCTAATAATATTTTAATATTTTAGACTGAGTGGATAATTTTTAATAACTATTATAGCGATTCTGTAGGCATCACTAGAAGCCCCCGTGCCATAAAAGCAGTTTGATATTAAATCGCCGCGACGGTAGCCGGGAAACAGGTTTTACAAATAAATACAGTCTCACTGCTGTATATGTAGGTTATTCTTACAAAGATAAAATTCTATTACACAGTGCTTAGTTAGAAATAAGAGAAAGTTTATCTTATCTAGGTATAGAACACGTCCTTGCGACCTTCGGTTACAGATGCCTATATCTAATGCTTTTAATCCCATGTCGTGGCGATATAAAGAACGCGTATAGAGTAATGTTCAAATCGAGTCATAATGTAGTACGAAACGTTGTACTAAGTCGCAAAATTAGCAATAATTCATTATCAAATTAGTACGTTTCGCGGCGCACTTAGACAAATTAAAGCAATATCGCGCGCAAACGCAAAACGCAAGCGCGACGCATAAGCTGAATAACTTCGCGTGGTATTGAAACTTTTGTAGTTTACAATTTCTAATCACCGCTTAATAAGAGATCCAAAAAAGTTCATTTAGACTAAGTGATTATTTAACTATATTATCTTAGTGTAAATTTATCACCTGTGCATAAAATTGTTGACCAATAACTTGCTATTTGTAGCTTTCATTGTAGTTCACTACGCTTAATTTTATTATGCAATTAATCGTCGAATGCAATGTTAAAATTGTTATAACTGTTAATTTATTTAATGTATCACAATAACCCGCTTCATTATATAAAGTAACTGTAAAAAGTATTGCTGTTAATTGAATCAGGTTGCTAGATAAAATTTGAATCTTCGTGGCGGTTATAAGCGTTTACTGTAATTAACTTATGAATAATGGAGTTATAAATGAAGACGAGTCACACAGCACCGGTGATCGCTATGTTATTACTAGTTGTATATTATGATGGTGTGTAGAGATCCCTCCCACCGCTACCCTGCATGGCTAGGTAAAAACAGACTATTTAATATTAGTTTTTGACGTCAATCTGCAGTTCTAAGTCTATGAAAACTCGTCAATATTGAGGACAATTGCTCAAGCGACAGTCTTTTTTTTCTTAGCTATTGAATCTCATGACATTACATTTAGCACATGGTTGTCTTTTTTCGACACATTTAGGCAAGGTGCAAAGTTGTTTGTTGATCATTTTTATAGTAAGCAATTGTTTTATATGGTGCGAGTTTCTCACCTATTAAAATAGTGTTTGACATTTATTTATTGAAAATTTTATTTTCTTACGAGTTAATGGTATGCCCATCTGCAAATATGGCGTATGACGCGAAAGTAGCCTTAGCTATCTATGCAATACTTTTCAAGCTATTGTCGTTTTATTTAGGGACTACTGCATGAAATATATTTACCAAAATACTAGCCCGATTGTACTTAAATTATTTTTTATTACATAATTGTAATTGATTTTATTTACAATTTGCATGACAAGTATTATTTGACATTCTGTCATACGAAGAGCCATCTAACAAATGTTTTCAAGGTGTTCTCCGCAAGGAAAATACATTTAAATCATTTATTTAGCTGACTCAGTGGGGGCAGCCCTCTGGTCTAACAAATAAGGAATTACGACTAATATGATATTAATTTATTTAATTGCCAAAGACACTGTTGGTCACTCTTGTATTGAAGTCCCCCTATATATTGGTACTTAATTTAGTCGTGGTTCTTTAATATTTTTAGTGTACATAAATTAATAATTGTATTTTAACTACTATAAGTTATGTCAAGGATATTTAACAAATAATAATGCTTATGGAAAATGTTAAATGTATTTATTTTAATATAGGAATTCTATATAATCAGCGTGTTTAAATATGATGTAAATTGATTAGGCAAATGGTTTGCTGATGTTTTAATAAGTTTTATTTAATAAGAAAATCCATATTTGCAGATGTACAATGTTTATGAGTTAGTGATGTTCAATAGAATAGTTTGAATAAAGTTATTTACGTTAAAAATTCTATTGTTGTTTTACTTGCAATACAATTAACTTCGACTAGTATCTTTTACTTAAAGATTTAGATCACATAGTTTCTCTTACTTAGACTTCTGTTTTGTTTTATGATCGGGATTGTATTTGAAACTGGATTATGATGATCAAATTTGTGGCTACGACTCCAACGATCTGAAAACAACTTAACTGTGAAACCTACTAATATTATAAATGTGAAAGTTTGTGAGGATGTATGATGTTTGTTACTATTTCACGTAAAAACTACTTGACGGATTTTGATGAAACTTTACAGTAATATACGTTATACATCATAATATCACAAAGGGTACTTTTTACCGCGGGAAGACTTCTCATTCCCACGCGAGCAGAGTCGCGGGCGGCCTCTAGTATAATTATACTCTATTGTATTTTTTATATGTATTGCCAGCCCGAATAAACGTACCGAAGTAATTAGAGGTCTTCCAATATCAGCCAATCCTAAAATTGTGTAGCCGCAAGCGTTAAGAATAACTTGCTTAGAAAAACTATCAAGTTCTTTGTGCATAGGGTTTTGGTATGATACTTTGTTTAACAATTTCCCAATTAGGATGCGAGTTTCCTGTGCCTGAAATAAATTATATACATATATATTTAATTAAAAAAAGTATGGTTATATACTTTAAGTGAAAAAATGTAATATCTTACATAACACAAAGTCCGGTGACATGGTTCTATAGTGGAAATCAAATCTGACTGGTGGTAGACTAACCACAGTAACATGACAACTGCGCTTAAAACATTAATATCCATGTTAACTGTAATGAAAAAATATGATAGTTTATTAAAAAGCATAATGGAAACATGCAACTTAAAAGTATTATTTAAATTAATACGACCATAACGTACCTATAGCCAGCGTTAGGTAGAATGGGGTGACAATAAGATGGACAAATTTTAATAGTATAAGAAGAAACAAAATCGGTCCGTAGGTGTCATCTACTTGTTTTAACACGGAACATGTCTCGTTATAAGCAAGAGCGAGACGGTGAATGCTCTCAGTATCTAGAAGGAGATTGATCTGTGAGTATAAACATTACGTAGGTAGATACTAGAGTAAAGTTGAATGTTGAGTTGTATCATAATAATAGTGTTAACAATAGATCAAAGATGTCATCAAGAATCCTCTAAGTTTGGCATCGCTGATATGTCAATTGAAGAGGATTTTTAGAGAGCTGGGAGTTAAATACCAAAAATTTTGTATTTTTGTGAAAAAACGCTTAAAGAAAATTATCCGCCGTTGTCAAACAGGGGGGTTACCTGCTAACACTGCATAGTTGCTCAAGGTATTCGTATTACGAATACTCATAGGCATTTTAAGCTTGTCCTTCGTAGATACTGAAATTAGGAGCCAAATGCTTAAATAGACATATATTAATTATAGATATATCTGTAGCTTTACGTTCGTAACCTTACGTTGAAGATTTAACTGATACAGTATTTTCTCTAAACCTCTGTTGATAGCCTTTAGTAGGTCGTTAACAGTAACGACTACGTATATAAACTCTAGTTTGACCATTAGTAGCATCATGTAGTGGATGTAGTACCCAGAGTAGCCGCATACAATTATCACTGAAAATTATTTAAGATAAATCGAACAATTTCAGGTTTATTACTACATATTTGTTACAAAGAATTTTATTATTTTCTAGTGTAGAGAAATTCAAAGGTATAAATTGTTAAAAGTAAGTTCTTATCAAGTAGGTATATCTTTAGAGTTTTAACTAAATATCCCAAGGGCCTGTGACTGCCAGACCTTGAGTTTGAGTTACTTGACTTGAGTTTGACTTTTGAGTAACTTACAGCTATCCAAAGAGTATAGTAGGTAGGTAATATATATGACACAGCTATCTATAATTCTTCGATGAAGGTCTGGCAGCCACAGACTGGTTCAGGTTCTATAAGTAGGTATGTACCTTTTTTGGCGGTTTCCAAGTAAAGTATAAAATCAAGAATAACCATAGTTGTTGAACATATGGTTAAAAATAGGAATATAATAATTCTTCGCAGGCTTACACGCTTTTTGATACCTTTGAAGTTAATACTGGTCTTAATCTGCAAATACGAGTAAATCATTTTTTTTATTTAATATTTTGATAACAATAGCGCAATGTTAATTATTAAATTAAACCGGCCATTTTCGAATCGGGTTCGCATTCGGAGGGTTCTATACCATTATACAGGGTTATTTGTAATAAGCGCATCACCTCTTGCAGGCGGCTTCCATACATCAATCCCAATAACATTTGTTCTACGACTTTTTGCAAAACTTGATAATTAACATAGAAACAAAAAAACAAAAACTAATTTTGCACTCTGTTATTTATAACTCTGTGTTTTGTAAGAAGTTCTTAAACCGGTCGACCCCCTCCGTCGCCCGCGCGCCCGCCACGACAATTTAGTGCGCGTAGAGTTTTGTACCGTTCAAAGGCATCTAATAAATTTGTACGGAAATCTTATTTTTAAAAAAATACTTATTTTAATTATTCGTTGGTTAAATGTTGTTGGGATCGATGTAGAAAAGCTGCCTACAAGAGGTGATGCGCTAATTAGAAATAACCCTGTATAAGTATGTAAAAAAAGCTAGGTACATCTTTCAAATTAAAGTTATTTTCATTTTAGTATTTGTTTATATAGCGGCAACTTGTCACTGTTCACGAGATACAGCTCGATGAATACAGACGGACGGACAGCGGAGTCCTAGTAATAGGGTCCCATTATGGTTCTTACCCTTTAGGAACGGTCATAATTGGTTAGGTATTTGACAAAATATTATTTTTTCTTTTTATTTAAAAAGGCAGGCGTAGGTTGGGTAGGTAAGCAAGCTGATTGAAATATTTACCTTCTCGTATTGAACCATAAAGCAAATCATGCGTTTCATTCTGAAAGGTGCAGAGCAAACAGCAAACGTTGCTGCCACTAAACTTAACGTAACATCTGGGATCCAAATAATTGTTTTTATTAAAGTCTGTGTGCGAGTTCCAGAAGGTGTACCAAGTAATTTTAAGTCAAATAGGAATCCACTAAGATCAATTAGGTCTGCAAAAATAAATAAATAAGTATTAAAACTTAGCAGATTGTGCAATGATCTTGGCGCGGGTCGCCTACCAGGGTTTCGCAAAGTGGGATACGCGAACCACTCGGGGTTCGCCATAAAACGGCAGAAAGTTCGCGACAAGATTCGATCGACTTGAGGAGTTCTTGATTCTCTCTTTAGATTCGAGAAATCGACTTGATGCCAATTCAGAATTAAGGTTAAAATTGGGCAAAATTACTCTTATAAGCGACTCAATTTGTGACAAGAAACAAGCACACCCATTACAGTAATAGTAGTAAAAATATACCTATTTCTTTTTGCACTTTATTGTTACCTTTTATTTAAATAAAAACATTATTTTCTTCAAGTCAATTTAATTGTTTTCTTTGTGGGGATTTAATGAGTTAGTTAAAGGGTTCGCTGTCACCTAGAAACTTTAACAGGGGTACGTGGAACCTAAAGTTTGAGAAACCCTTTAGCCTAATCCAACAACGTGGCGCTCTCTAGGTAGGTAGGTACTTATTATTCGGATTATGAAAACAAAGCCGCTCCCACACATTGCTGAGAAATCAATCGAAAGACAAAATCTTAGAAATAACTTTTAACAATTAGGTTGTTTTCGGATATCGAGAACTCACAAAAATTAACTAAACTTACCAAACAAGATGATCAGCGCGAGGCTGCAGAGATAAAATGGAATTGACACTCGTACCCCTTTCTTTTTAAATGTAACCGGAGCTAAGCCTAAAACCCGAGCAGTCTTCAGCACAATGTTTAGAGGACCCTCTGACATCTCTGTCTTTTGCAATCGTTTATCTCCATATAATAAAGGCCGGATTTTCAACGGATACTTAGATTTAAAAGGCATGGTTTAACCAGATATTTTGATTACGTTGCAAGATAAGACGCAGAACCCTACTGAAACACTGACCACGTTAATTATTGTGTAGCTTTAATGTATGCGTTAGATAAACAAAATATCTGGTGGACACACTTATATTTAGTAATTAAGGGTTTGTTCAACATGTGTCCTATTTTGAAAACAATAATCTCCTGTAATTTTTATAAAGATAAAAAAACTATTAGCAAGAGACCATCCTACTAATACTATAAATGTGAATGTTTTATGAGGATGTATGGATGTTTGTTACTCTTTCACGTAAAAACTACTGGATGGATTTGGATGAAACTTTGCAGTAATATAGATTATACATCAGAATAACACATAGGGCACTTTTTACCGCGGGAAAACTTCGCATTCCCATGGGAAACCGACTTCCACGCGAACGGAGTCGCGGGCGGCCACTAGTAAGGCATAATTATGATGGTATTAAGGCTAGAGAAATACTATAGTTTTCGGTTTCTTTGTTGAAATGGTTTAAGCTCCGACTCACTTTCTAAATAATTCAATTAATAAAAAATCTTTGGTTTTATAAGTATATACTTTCCGAAAGTGTCTACCTACTTAAAAATTGTTTACAACTTGTAACAACTTTGAGTAAAAGCATTAAGCACGTAAGTTTTGATAAGTCGATTATAATGTGCTACAGCCATGACAAGCATTGTTTATTGTCGTAACCTCATCATGCTTATTAAGTATGTATAAGACACATCAATCAGGAAGCCCTGAAAAGGGAACCTACTAATAACTTTAAGACGGCATTGGAGTGATAGTTAACAAAACATTGCATACAATTAATACTGGACGATATTATTTTACATAGGATATTTATTTTACGAATCATTTATGTTACCTACTGATTTTCCTATCGATTTCACATTGCCCTACTTAATTTAATTTGAATAAGTACATAATTTATTTTTTAAAATTAGCTTGGTGCAATGATATGTACCTAATCTATCGAGAGAGAGATGTTTCGAGATTTTTAAGGACGGGGAAGTTTTCTAGTTCCGATGCCCGATTAAAGTTAATAAAGTAAAATTGACTTTTTGAAATATTAGCTTGTGGCTCGTGTCTCGCATTGCGTAGTACCTACTTACCTATAATACGAGCGCTTACTGCGTTTATATTAGGGTAACATAATTGGGTGTGGTATTCCAGACATTATTATAACTATACTACTTAAATATTATTCTCCATGTTCAATGCAGAGGATATTTGTATGTTCTCATTACAAAACATGTGTTTACAATGAACATGTAGGTACCTAATTCAACAATACAAAATCGTACCTCCGAAGTTTTTTTATGGTCGAAATAGTAACTAAAACTTTTTACTATTTGACCGCATAGGCTGCACACTTGAAGGTTTGACTTTTTACAAAATAAATTTATTTAATGGCAGACCTTAATGTAATTGCATTATCCTTGTGCAAGACGGCGACATCAACCAAAGAAAACTCTGCTAAAGTGCGCGATAACCACAAAATAGAGGCGTTCTGAGAGAGAGGTTAGCTTCTTTTATTAGTAGAGTTGACAATCAAATACATAGTTTAAAGTATGACAAATTTACCTTTTTGAATAACTAATGAATTGAGGAAGTTTTTAATGTAATTTTTACGCAACATTATTTGGACTTTTTTTAAAAAAATTGCTATTTATTGTCATAAGACTTACCTTTTTTTAAAAGTTGTACTTGGTTTCTAAACTTTTGCTAAAATAAGCACGATTTTTGTTTAACAAATTTTAATGTAAAATATCATTTTAGTTATCAAGCTAACACGAAACAACAAAACATTAAAATTAATTTTGATTTTTTTACCAAAAGGATTCATTTGAACTTCGAAAATGTGTTTTTTAAGAAAACTTATATGTTGCATAACTCAGAAATTATCTATTTTCAGACATGGTATGATATGACTTAATTGACTGCAAATAAGCGTTACTTTAACCCCTTAGAAGGAATGTATCGCATTACTAATAACCCTGTATATTCCATCTTTCACTTATACTTAGTCATGTTCATATGCATATAAATACATATGGTTTTTAATGAGTAATTAACTTTACTAGATTGAACAAAGAGCAAATTTTAAAGGACAAGGAAAAAACAAAAACAATTTAAGACGCACACATTTGCCGATTTCGAAAACATTACCTATTTACACTAAGCAATAAAGGATGAGATGAGCATTCATTTTAGTGTTATCAAAATAAAATTTGCGTGCATTGGGCAACGGACTGGCGACGCCGCGGCATTGATCATTGTAATAGAAAAATATAGGGTTAAATTCATGTGCTTGTCATTACATTTCTTATATTTTTTCCAGATCTTATACATAATCATGGAAATAATAATTGGTCTTCCTGTGACCACAACTAATTCAACTCTGGGAAATACAGGAACATTTGCTATACCATTTACCATGCCATGAACGGATAAAAGATTAGAAAATCTTTTTATTTAGGATATAAACCCACAGTACTTTCTCTTAATAGTGACATCGCAATATCAGTCAGCATTACCCATAGCAAGATCGAAAATATTGATCATATTGTTTTCATCAAACCAAAATAAAAATCATAGACTTACACTAGATTGGGAGTTGCTGCTATATTGGCTTGAGCTCATACCAATTTAATAAAAAACATTTTAGTGTCTTATGCAAAGTTCTTATATTTCATCCTGCACAACAGTGGTCTTTTCAGAGACATAGAGACCGTCTAAGAATTTTCTGATATCTTTATTTTTGACAGTGGTGGACTGTTGAATGAGTGCGGCTGAGCTGGACACATCCTCCAGGGAGTTTCCTTCGATGATGAGCTCATCTTTTTGTTTTGGTGAGTTTACTACTGTGACACCAGCAGCCATCTTTACCCTCCTGATGAATTTCTCACCAAGGAAATTTCTGATCTCGATGATAGAGTTGCCTTCAGTTGTAACACAGTTAATGGGGAAATGAGCATATACAGCTCGCATTTTGTACTGGAATCCCTTGGTTACTCCTGAAAAGATACAATATGAAAGTTAGCTTCCATAGAACTGTTAACATAGGAAATAAAATGTATAATATGTAAATGGGTAAAGTTGAAAGAATATAAGTCAGTACTCTAAACTTCAAGTTCTTACTTCACTTCACTTCTTGTATAAAAGGGCAGGTGAAGATTTAATTAGATCAAATTTAACAGATTTGCAAATAACTATGTATTAATCACAAATAAAAGTAGAATTATGAACCATTTAGTATGTAACACCAAAAATATTTTCAGAAACAATGTAAAAACAAAGTTTCATAGGTTATTATTGATTACCTTAGGTTAGAGTATAACAAACCTTTGATCATGTTTTCAACATGGGAGCACACAGTTCTGACAGCGGCCAGTTCTTTCTTAGATCCGAACCATTTCTCCACCTTCAACACTCGAGGGTTTACCATGCGAATATCCACAGCTAAGTGTTTGAAGTTTCTCTTCAATACACCGCGGGGTCCTTTCACAGTCACAAGCCGAGATTTGACGTGAACAGTGAGACCCTCGGGGATCTTCACCTTTTGGTTAGCAACAGTTTGCTTCATGGTGAGGCCTAAAACAAAAATAGACACCTTAGTTCTAACCTCACACAAAACTTTTGACACTGGATCGTAACTTAATTCCTTCAGAAGAAAAATAACAATCAAAATCAAACAATTACTGTTTAGAACACATGTAACAAAGCTAATATCACTAAATTATTTCGTGTTTTCACAGATTTTAATGGATTTTTGCGAAATATTTACAAATTGCTTACTTTCTTGACACAGAGAGCCGAAAAAAAGAAGGCACTATATGGTGTTGCCTACTTTTAAGACACAGATTACATTAAATATATTTCAAAACATGACGATTTATTACTTTGCTAATAAATCGAGTATCTGCAATAAAAAACGCTTATAAGTAAAAACACTAGAAATTTTAAAGTAAAAACCAACAACGTTTTATTTAATCATTGCTATTTTTACGTGCTAGAATTTTCTTCCTGAAAATACATTGGTAACACCATCAGAGGGAGTTTATAAGGTATATATTTACTTTGACTTGTTACTTCAGCGTATTTAAAAAAAAATGAAATTTAATTAGATGGCAGCACATGAATCACAATAATATGGGTAGTAACTTCGTTTTAATAGCATTATCCGCTTCTAAAAATCTACATTGCTGTCTAAATAACTACGTTAGCCACAATCGACATCGTTCAAAATAATTCTATCTTAGCCAGTTAGCCACTAGTTATTCTCTATGTAAGACACTCTTAATGTAACTCAGCCTGAGATACATTTAAAAAAGATTTAATAATTAATGCAACCCATTTCAAAAAAAATTAACGGCAGCAATTAGAATTTTGGCGCTTTGTCGGGTGCTGCCGCTCGCTCGGCTTGCGCAAGCAGTGTCAACATCAACCTAACATACTCGTCGCTACGCTCCTCGCTTACCCTAATGGAAGAACCATCCACTAGCTAACTGTCTTTAAAAGATATATTTGAATGGTGAAAAACTCTTATCAGAACAGTTGTAAGTATTAAGACAAAATTTAAAACATTGTTATGCCTCCATTCGTGCTAAGGAAGATTTTATGGCATGTTTTTTTTTGTAATGATTTGCTTTAAAAAAAAAAGACAGCGACCTTCTCGGACCGAAAATTTAATATTTATTTAATTTCGCAAAAACCGTACATCGTAATAACTTCACTTCAGTACTTGTCATGTTATAAACCTTTATAAAATTTTGTTTTGTGTTATCTCCTGTGCTGCCATCTAGTATGTGCTCTTGAACAATATTATGTCCATTTATCACTTTTTTATAGTTGTGCATCTTTATAGTTAATTTACGTCTTTGTTAATATGTCATTCATATGACATGACAGCTGACAACTTAACGATCAACAAGCATCGTTCCGAATCAATCAAACAACGCTCACACATTAATGTGTGAGCATACCGTGCCAAATTACTGACTAGGGGTTTTTAGACCCGCCTTCTTACTACAAGCGCCTATAGCACAGATTACCCCCTAATAGATTCCGCATGTTCGTACATTTGCGTTGCATCAGGGTCACCAAAAGTTGAAGTGCGGGGGACGCAGTAATGACATTCTGATTGGCTAGTTCAAAAACGTTCGAAGATGCACCCGTCAAATAGTGATGAAATAGTGATGTAAGTATTCGATAAAAGTATCGATAAATTATAAATATCGTTTAATAAAAATATCGACAGATTTACATTTACCTGGTTGATTGGCCTTCAATTTTTTCTATTTTAATAAATGAGACTATTAATGTTGAGCCCAAATTAGAAAAGTAACGACCAACAAAAAAAAATTTCACACTACTAATTTTCGGCTCAAGTTTGCGTGGGTTTCCTTTCTTATTTATAAATGTTAGATTCAAAGTAAATATGTTTTACCTAATTAGAGGGTGCTACACGATATGTAGTTTAAAATTTGTTTAAAAAGTTAAGCAACCTCTTTTTACGAAAAATATCGATAAATCGACAGCGTTGATGTACAACTTTCAAACTCTAATATTACTCGGGTAAATTCGTGCGTCTTTAAGAAAATGAGATGACCGTATACATATTTGTTCTGACAGAAAGAGATATCCTTTGTTTGTTTACAATAAATAAACCAACGCAAGTTGAACTCCACGAAAACTATTTTTTGATGCACAAATACACAGTGACACGGATGCGTACGTGTCTTACGGTTGGTCATGACTAAATCAAAAAATGTAGGCGTGGCTTGCACTATGATTTAAATCGCATAGTGGCGAAACATAGGTCGTCGCCTCTAATGCGGAATCTGTTAGGGGGTGATCTGTGGCCTATAGCGAGACCTAAGCTTTGTTTAGGTTTTTCGAATAATGGCGACTTATTGATTTATATGAGCTTGTTTATAACTGCCAAAAAACATGAAAGATTTTATAGAAGAAGACTTTTTGTCTATTCTTCCGATTGGCATCAGTAAAATAGGGGTGATTTTTTTTTCATATTTTATTGGGTTCGATTCCCAGATGAAATAAGTAATTTTTAGAAATTCTTTGAATACAGAATTACTAAGTTTAAAAATAAAATTATGTCTTCTTTCAGCAAAATATCCTATCTACGATATTTAAGGTACCTTCCCTTGATGAACCGTAGTCTTGGGACGCCCTGTATAATATATTTTCAACGCTAACAACATTGTCAGTCACGCTTATACTGACGTAATGTTGGCGCCGTGACTTCCGTTCGCACCATAGTTGCTCAATACGTAGTATCCCTTCTTTATCATTACATAGTATAAATCCAAGTCGCTAAATCTGTCTGTTTGTATGTTTGGCCGCTAACTCCTCCTAAACCAGCTGAGGGATTTTAATGCAGTTTTCACCATCTTTTAGGTATTTTTTTCATTTAAATTTGTAAAGAAAGAACAATCGGAAAAAAAATTTTAAAGTTAGCCAAAAATCAACGTATCGTGAGCAAGTCGGCCAAAATTACACCATTGCGAAGCGTGGGCGGGTCGCTAGTTTGTGTATAAATATGAAATTAATTAAAATAAAAATCGTTTTTTTCTAATTAAAAATTAATCGATTAGTCAATAATCTTTTTTTTGTAATTATCAAAGTCCTAGCTTTTGAAATTCACATAATGAACTTAATACATTCATACTAACAATTAATCATCAAAAAAAGGGTTCCTTTTATTTATCATAATAATTATTTCATAATGAGCAACCCAACAAAATGACAAACTTATCGTATCAAAAACTAAAATATATATAAATAAAATAGTGTAAATTACTTGAAATTAAACTCATTTTAACGGGTTTTACGCGTTAAATACGTTAAAATGAGTTTAATTTCAAGTAATAATAATCGCGTAAATCTAAGAAGTTATATAGTGTAAATTATTTAATATTGCAAAAATACGATTATTATAGAATATAAATCGATTATAATATAAATCGATTATATTTTAACATCGTTATCTGTGTGTAAGTGATAGCTCAATACAGAATAAAGCCATAACATAACCTATCTGTTAATGTCGTTCAAATTATTGATGACATGGCTGTATGGGCATAGTCTCTTTGCCTTTCCGCATGACGGAAGAATCTAACAAAAAAAAAAAAAATCTGTTAATGTCGTAGTCGTACATAATCAAAACATTGAAAATAAAGAAAATATTTAAATTTAAGACTATCAATTAATATTCATTCTAAGTTATTACTTTTACAATGTTCCCTAAAAGACTGCCTGTTTCTGAATTGAGATTATGCCAGAAAAATCTCTTTAGATGTAAGTTCAGATCAGAATTTAATTCGTATTTATTTATATTTAATGAATGAATGTGTATTAAACCAATTTTAGGTTTCAGCAAATCTACCACTCTATTATCTTCCTGGGATATTGTTACCGGAGTTTGCATTGAACGTTTACCAGTAATAACCCCAAATTTAAATGATTTACAAAAGAAATACAAAAACATGTTATACACTTTAGAAGTTGAGAAAAGTTTGAAGTCAGACCACGAATTAAGGCATGAAAACGATAAGTATGTGCTGTTTACAATTAATTTATATTATTTGCCTTTTGGAATCAGACTACACATATTTACAAGAAAAATAATGATTAACTTAACTACTTAGTTCAATACTTAAAGAAGTCTCCACCTAATGTTGTATAGAATGGAAACCTTTTTTGCTTACATATTAACAATAGTTAAATTTATCTACCATCATCATTTGTCATCCAATTGCCTTCATTTAAGAATACTATTTAAAAATAACAATAATCATGCAAGACTATGATATTTTAAAAACCCCACACTTAAGATCTTAAACATTATTTCTCAGAACTCGGATGAATATGATTTAAAAATAAATTAAATGTATATTTTATGTCTACCTAGAATCCAATTGGAAAAGTTAAAGGATGATTCTGGGGATGTGGACCTTGATGCTGTCAGTAAGATCACCGCTCAAGATCTCGAAGATGCAGCTACTGAAGAGTTATCTAAGTTTGTATTTGCTGATATTGAAACAGGTATGTTACATATACTTTTTTATTATACAACATTTAATTACAGATTATATCATGCATCAAATCCCACAAAATTATTTAAAAAGTAAATTTCACAATATTTCAGAAGCTGACAAAAAAGGTGACAGAACTTCTACAAACAGGTGTCTTCAAAGACATTTGGTTCTAGTAGCTTCTGTCCAGCTGGGCAAAGAACAAAAGCAGATTCTACCACAAGGGACTTGGAAAGAGGGGGAAACTTTGAGACAAGTGAGTTTGAAAAAAAAATATATTTAGTAGAAATATTTTAAATTTGAAATTAACAAACATTAGTTTTATAAGTCATCCTGTAAGAAAGTAAAAGATGAAAAAATGAAATTTATATGGACTTACTTAGAAGAAATTGTCAAATCTATGTATTAAATAATGTTTAATAAACAAGAGGTCCTAATAAATCTAGGTCAACAGGTTACATAGAGAAATATACATAGTCTTGAAATTTAAAACTTACTTAATAGATGAAACAATAATAACATGTCAATCCTAAAATAGTCATGAGGTAACTTCAAAACGTTTTACAACAAAATACAACGCACATTTATATACAATTTTTATTATTTAGAAATTAAGTGTATGATTTAAAAAACTTATAAGTGCATTTTAATAATTATTTAGAAAGTGATGGTACTATGTCTAGATATAATCAACTGGTTATAAGTTCCTTCTTGCTTCTAAAAACCATGGACAAATAAATGAGAGTTTATCATATCTACCAATGTTTTTATTTTTAATAATGCTTTAAATTAAACTTAACCTTACAGACTGCAGAGAGAATAGTTCAGGAACAGTTTGGGCCTGACTTGAAGGTTCAATTTCTATCGAATGCCCCTTGCGGTTTCTACAAATACAAGTATCCTTCAGAAATTGATGGGAAGGTTGGAGCAAAAGTAAGTTGCATCGCCTATTATAGTAGTTTTTTTATTAATTATACTAAAATAATCTATTTTGCTAATGGTTCTATTTGTATTTAACCAAAAATAGATATTTCTTTGCCGATTTTTAATTATTCCAGATTTATTTTAAAGTATTGAGTACCATATTAATCTTGTGGCTTACTTATTTTAATACTTGTTATTTTACAATTTGTATAATAGGTTTTTCTATCTTGTAGTGAACTTATTATAAAAATCTATTGTTAGAATAATAATGATTTAGAATATTAAAAAGGCAAATGTTTGTTTATCGAACAGCCTTTATTGAAAACAATACTTATATACCTAAACGCAGATTGGAATTGCTAAATATAAATTATAAAAAAACACAAAAATATACATTATCGAGAAAACAGATTAATCTGTTGTTAGTGCTACTACCAATGACATTCTCCTAAAGTAGGTATAGCAATCTCTTTATCAATTAGTTTTCTCGTGATACATTTTTAAAGACAAATTAAGCTAAACTTTTAAAGCAATTATAAATCAAATACCTGAAATAATAGCTTCTAGGATATTATACTGGAATATGCTTTCCTCTTGCTTAGACTTTACCATAATTAGACCTCAGTCAATTTCTTTTAAGTAAAATGAAGCGTAGTATTTATACATTAGTTAAATAAATCGTATGTGTCTTAATAATTGGTATTTTTCAATTCTCAGGTATTTTTCTACTACGCTAACTACAAAAGCGGGAGTGTACCTAAGAAAATCCAAGCGAATTGGCTGACAAGGAACGAACTTACAGACGTTTTACCAGTTAAATATAACAAATCCGTCAAAGAGTTTTTAATAGAAGAATCTTGTTAGAATGTTTTATAACTGCTTAAATTAAAACTAGATTAGTAAATAAGTGTTTTCTTTCTTAAGAATGTTAGTTATAAGTTGGTACTTGCAAACTGCATTAAAATTAATTATTAAAAAGCAGCATTTGCAACCGATATATTTAAACTACAAAAGATTTATATATAGTTAGGTTTAACTCGTCTTCATATATAAAATATTATCGTTTGTAAATAACGGGCATAATCGGCGGTTAAGCTTGAAGCACAAAAAGTTATATGTATTGCCCTTATAACTTTTTGTGGGAATTTTGCCATTTAAAAACGTGGGCTCCCAACTCGAACATACCTATAAAAATGAAGTGATAAAAGTACTTACTCTAAGCATAATTTAAGAACAAATTAAAAACAAATATCACCTGCTAAATAAACCAGATCCATAAATAAGTTTATATATTTTTCCTTTTTATATTGGTAAATTATCAGTGATTGGCAGCGGCGCGCACAGGTAGACGAATCGGTGCCTAGTCACAAATAATTGACCAATTACATCTAAAGGAATTCCGGATACATTGTAATTATAGGCCGAACACATGAGAAATAGAATGCCATTTGATGTGGGTAAGAAAAAACCAATTTGGGCAATAACAAATGGGATTGAGCCCGGGGGCCAGCCGTCGAGATGTTTGGTGCCAAATCTGGTGTTGTTTTTTTAGTTTCGTTTGCTGTGACACCGTTATTTTTTGAATCTAACGAAAGGCGATCAAAAACATCTTTGTTTTAATCCATCTAATGTTTTAACCCTTTTAACATTAAAAAGGACTGTCCATTCCTTTTATAAACTTTACTTTTTAAATATAAAACTACTTAGAAAGGTGGTGGATACATTCGCGGGTGGTCAAACTGACGTGTTCATTCGCAAACACGGTTCGGTGTGACTGCGGCCAATTAGTGGTCGAAATAATGGGCCCAAATTATGTGTT
Organism: Emmelina monodactyla; assembly: GCA_916618145.1. Classification (NCBI taxonomy): domain Eukaryota; kingdom Metazoa; phylum Arthropoda; class Insecta; order Lepidoptera; family Pterophoridae; genus Emmelina; species Emmelina monodactyla. The sequence continues at coordinate 6,389,363 of OU745300.1, forward strand.
GTCCTTACTTTAGCTCTGTATAATAAGCGAAGCGATAGGTCCTTGCCGTGACCAAGGATGTAGGTAGGTAGGTACGGTTAATGTAAAAATATTAAACCTTCAACAGAATAAAATTTTAATTTAATGAATTAGGTTCCGTATGCACATGCAAATGGTAATCAAAAGAACATGAAATACTGAAAAAAAAATGAAATCTGTTTTCTCGTAACGAAAATGTATTTTCTGTTTAAACTAGTAAATAATAACAAATATTTTAATAATAAAAAAACATTTATAGTACTAAAATTAATTTGATTGTTACGTAAAGAACATCGCTGACGGTACTAATTCGATATTTTCACGTTTGTAAGGTTCTGCAGTCAATTAAGGCTTTAGCTTTAGTCTGCGCTCGACATGCATTCATTTTCTAAACCGTTATCTGAATATTGTGATTAATTTGATGTGAATGTGAGTGATCTTTCCAAAAAGGGAAGGTGCTTTGTTTAATTTGTTAACTTAACACTTTATCGGTCTTGCACACTTAATCTAAAACTTTACCTTAGCTTTTTTTTCTGTTTGTAAATGTAAAACACTGTTAAATTATAAAATTTATTTAACAGACGACGTATAAAATGATGAACCTGCATAAATAAGTAGGTAGTTTAATACCTATAGCACAGTAAGTATATTCAAGGTTTTTATAACTCCAAATGAATACATTATTAATATTAAGATGGTGTGTATGTACTAAGGTAGTAGATATTTATCTGCGGTGACAATAAAAACTGATAAAATTATTAACTACGGGGAAATTTACAATATAAAACTAACTGCGTTTAATCAGAATTAGGTTTGATCCCAAAAAAGTGTCGTCCTCAAAGTAAACTAGTGCACCTTAAATTCTAAACTAAGTTAACCGTCGCTGAAATCAGACGTAAACAAATCCCTTCCTTTAATTTAACATAACATTCTACTTAAACCAAAAGGTATCTAATACCTATCAATTGCTATTTTATATCTGTATAATATCTATTTCTTTCCATCTGATTATCAATAAACAAATAAATACCCACCTACGATTTATTTGCTTAAAGCCGTTCAGTTTAAGACATCAAAATCAATAACTATTCAACAACTGGACTCATCCTCCAAGTTATTTAACATTTGGGTATTATGATCTCGATCAAAAAACGAGAACATCGTCGAATAACTTATTTAACTGTTACGTTGGAATTCCCACTTTATCTTAACGGAATATGAAATGTTTTTCATCATCGTCATGGGTTTAAGCTTGCAGCGATTTCGTTTTGGAATACATGAATACTACGTGCAAAGGATTTGGACTGTTTACCGCATCGTGGGTGGTTGTAGGCGGGGCTTCTTCCATCTCTTTTACCCTCAGGATGAATCCTCTATCTGTCTCTACTTTCTCTGCTCCCACAGGACTCTTGTTAACGTATTTTTTGTTCTGCAGCGAAGCATTAGGGTATGGTCAGATGAGCAAATATTGACTCACGATTTTGAAAATCTTGTTTTCATACTACCTTAACGCACGATGATAACTCGGTTCTTTTGTGTGGGGTGTTTGTTTTTTCAACGGAAAGTGTTGAAGCTACTTAGCCGGTCGGACGGTGGCGGAATTCGTAATTACATTCGATGACGACGCAGCTTTTGTAAAACAAATTGCTGAACAGTAATTCATGACGCACTAAGAAAGTTGTAATTTTGTTTGCTTACCTACGTAATGGCAAATTGTCTTATTAGCTAATACATACAACAGTAGTTTAATACCTATATAATTATATTCTTATCTTGAATATTTAAACTAGTTACAACAAACAAACGCTTTTGATAAGTCCAGTCTTTAAATACCTTCCCTTACTACTATAACTCATTGTGGTCCTAATTATTAATCTTCCATAAAGCTCGTTACCTCATTCACGGTGTATATCTGTTGAAGAATTCACTCAACCAGGCCATTTACGTTTTCAATTCTCACCGTACTAATTCCAATCCAATCGTAAGATCCCATTAGTTCTCGTTTTAGTGTCGGTGAATCAAAGGAGGGACCTCACGCGCATCCTACACGATAGGGCTGGAACTATGAACATTCCTATAAATATGTGGGTAATTATGACGATTTACATAACCTTATTACTATGTTCCAATGACTTAAGTATTCTAATTAAAGGCGTCGTTTCTAAGCAAAGCTTAGTTGAGAATAAAAATCGTTGGCAATCTGTCTTATGTGAAAAAACTATGGCCAGTAAGTAATTATTATAAGAGTACAAAAATAATGATTTATTTGTTATGATAGATACTTGTTAATGTTTTTGTCGCAACCCTGGTAGCGGCAAATAAAGAAATTATCCTGGTAACAAGCAGCGTTCCCTGCGCTTGCACATAATTGGGGGCTGGCGTTGCGCTGAATCACTGTGAATCGGTTACCGACGGATATTTAAAGATTTTATGGCAGGTTTTTTGGAAAATTCGAGTAAGAGGCAGTGATTTGATTTAACTGGTCTGAGAAAACTTGTTAAATTTTGTTTACAAATGTTCTTTACAACACTAAATCTAATCGATTTAATTGCTTGTTTTTAATATAACTTGTATATCAACAACATATACACACACACATGCAAAAACACATAAACTTTAAGCTAAATTTAATTGCATTGCCTTTTACTTTGTAATTAATTTTTAGGTATTTTTCTATTTTTAGTTTAGTGTAGGTAATTTTAAGTACTTTGTAATTTTTATTTTTTTCTCTCTTTGTTTGTCTATACGTGTAGTTTAAGTTTATATAGAAAATTCATTAAATTTTAACACCAGCATCATATCTTCCGGAGGGAGGCGCTGAAGCTGCGACACAGTTTTAACTTTTATGTACTTCAACGTTTTCAAATATGTAAAGTACACAATTGTTATAAGTTCCAAATAAACATTATTATTATTATTATTATATATTAGCATTTAAATGATATTAGTAGATAGTTCAATCTAAAAATGTAGTGTGACGCATCGCCTTGCAAAAGACTTCAACGCGCGGCTTGTCTATTGTACCTTATTATACAGTTAATATTGTTTCTCACAAAACAAGTACTATCACGTTTTCTTTTCTTTATCTACAAAAAATAAAAATTATCTCTTCAAAGGTGGGATTGCTTGATAACGTTTGGGTTTAAAGTATCGCTTTGAAGTTTGCATCGCAATAATGTAATGGAGAAAAAATAAAATGAGTCACAGCAGTTCTGAGGGGTGAATCACGGCCTGCAACCGCTAGGTTCTAACGTTTCAGTGATAACGAACTGATAACGTCCTTTACTTCATTTGTTAATTGTGTGCGAAGAATAGAGCCTCCGATATGACATTACGAGAACCAGCTACGAAAATCTCAACTTTATTTTCTACGTCGTAAGGAAGCTATTTCAAATTATACAAAATGTCAGGAGCCTTTTCGAACACCGCTGGCGCTTAAACACAATAGAGATTATTGAAAAGGAACAAAACATAAACAGCACGTCTTCTAACTGAACACATTATACTCTGTGACAGGAATTGTCAAGTGTGAACAAGCTTTAACCAAGAGGGTTTCTTTTCATGATAGTAAAGATCAAATAGATATGTAAACTATTTGGGAGTCCTGTAGTGTAGATCATAAGCAATTTTTGCGTATATCAAGATCTTGTATAACTAGCCAAAAGACAACTTACTTCGAAAGTCGTTGACACTTTATGCATCAATCTTTAAATATTAAAATGTAATTTTCACTAACCAGGCACCATTAATTAAAAGTATTTACATTACAGTAGTTGAAATTAACTTCATTGTATTGTGAAAAAAAAAATAAGATATTAGTATTATGAAAAACATGTAGTCCCCTACAGTAAGTTGAATAACGTAATCAAAAAGGAACCATTAATCTAATATAATATACATCATCATAACTGTGTAACGCTGATCTCTAAAAATGACAACACCAAGGGAAAGTTAACAGGTACCTACCCACCTACACCGAAGTAAAGGTTTTAGCAGAGATGTGGAGATAACGCAAACATTTGGTCATAATTGTTTACGGTATCTTGTTGTTACAGGATTCGTATTGAATGTTTATTTTAAAATGACGTCATCACGTTTTTTTTTAAATAACTTAAGTAAGTGAGATTGGCTTGTTTAATTAGCAAAATGTTTTGATTTTGTTTTTGAGATATTGTAGAGTAAGAAGCATTTTTTTGAAAAGTTTTTCGATAACCTATGGAATAATATCATGTAAACACCAAACTGACCTATGTGCATCGTTACTGTCACCCGTGGTATCGCGATGGTGGCGTTAGGACTGTATTTGCTGTAGTTTATACAGTCCTTTGTCCAAACTTAGCGCCACCATAAAAACACTTTGGTTCGACGGAAGTGGGTCCACAAAGCGAATGGCATCCAGCAAAAAGTGCATGAAAAAACCGTATAATGCGAGCCTGTGGCCACTCGAGCGCTCTTGTGAAATTTACAACAACTCTATTATATTTACCTGCTTGACTCCACTTTATATTGTGAGGTAATTGACGGCATTTGACGATGAGTTATTAATTTATTGTATCTCAGATTTTATGGCGATGCTAAAATGTTTGTTGGGTTTTGTGCAACATGGTTCAGGTAGTACAAATTTAATTGCGTGATTACTTTGAGTATTCCAATTATTTGTTATGCTATAGGTAAGTATTGTTGTATGCGTAGTAGGTATATATAGTAATGCCTTGTTTTTCTTATGTTGAGTGCTTAGTGCATGCACTCAACATCATATGTCTAAACAAATGAACATATTCATATATTCCATTACTGGCGGTAAGTTATTACCTAATAGCTAATGACTCTTTAGTTTAAACGGTGGTTTAAACTCAATATAAAATTGTTTTTAGTGTCGATTAATAATAAACTCGACGAGTTAAGCACAAAACTAATCAACATATAAAAATAAACATTCCTACTAAAGGAATAAAATAAGGTTTAAATTACAGACTACGCACGTTACGAAATAACGTAGATATAACTTGTGGAATCTGTCTCTCCGTTTGTATTTGTGTTTCTTTTTGTCTGGACGTCGAATCGAAACGTTAAAACATTATTATGACTTTTATATTACGAACAGCAGAGCCCTCGGGCGGGTTCGGTACCGTCAGCAGAAAAATAAATGTGTTTATCTTATACTTGAAGAGCTGTACTTTTATGCAAGAACAGTCTTGAAATAATGATTATAACTGCTAATAAATTTCTGACTACATATTTCTTAATACATTATAAGATAATTAAAAAAATATATCATGGTTGTTTGCATAATGAAAATAAACTGCTATTGAAAGTATTTTTAAAATGCCATGTGTTTATTTAGATTATCTCTTTACTTACCTATTTATGACATTTAATTTGGGAAGTTTTTTGTAAGTTACGTTTACCTCCTTAATTATGTTAACATGAAAAACCTTATTGTATGTTTTTATAAATATAAATAAACTATTGACTAGAATACTTTTTAGTGGATAAAACATAGAACCTCGTACATATTTATTTTTGACAAGGTTAAAAAATTGACAGAAGTAAAAAAAGATCTAGCATAAAGTAGTCATTATTTTTTCCGACAGTCTTGCAAAATGATTAAGAAATAACTACTAAATACCAAAGTGTGTAAAATAAATTGCTGTCGGTACCGTTGGTATGCGTGTTTGTTTTAGTATAATGTGTAGGTACCTACACGGTGCGTGGTACCAGCGATGATTGTTCAAATGTGAAACTCTAACTATAAGAATTCTTGAAGGTACCACCTCTCCATTTAATTATTTTTCAAATACGTTGTTACCGTAGGAGAAGTGTTGTAGAGAACTAATTAAAAATAGGTAATTCTTTGACATTCCTCTCAAATAAGTTTCGACAGGTAAACCCACTGCTAACCCATGAGCCTAAAAAAAGCTTTTGTATAACATAGCCATACATAGAAAAAACTTTATAAGTAACACGAATTGTCTCCTCTAAGTAAGGATTATATAACAGCCTACTAGAATTGAAATTTGAATAGATGTAAGTACGAGTAAAGGTCGAGATAAATGTTTATTTGTGTGTGCCAAACGCGTTTCTACATACTGAGCACCTTGGAAGCCGTGATGTCGCCTGCTTGTCTCGACCCGACCCGCTTACACCTATGACCCTGTACCACGAAACAACGCTCACACAGTGTATTTCCTATATCGACATCCATCGATGCTCTTATTGGTAATGTAATCTAAAGAAGCAAACAAAGTAAGCAAGCTATATTAAACTGAGGCAGCGTACATCGATATGTTCCAGTTGGTACCAAGATTCAGGTTCTCCAAAGCACCTGTATACACTAATGCGCCATTTACATTGTAATCTTTGAATATATAAATTACAGCTGGGCTCTGGTACTGTAACCAGTTCCACATGAGGAATGCCGTCTATCTATATGGCTTGGCTGTTTAAGCGGTACTTAACCTGTAATAGACAATTAAATTGAAAAATAACTATTGAAAAACGTTTGGGTCTATTAATTTTATATTAGATGCTTTGAGAGACGCATTCAACAGCTTTCTTCTTAGCTCTTGATAGTTTTGAGGCTCTGATAACAAGTGTCGTTCAATTGTCCATATCAAAAAGATTTCTCATGCTGTTGAGAAAGTAATTGAATACTTACGAAAACTTTACCATGGGATACTCAGAAATTAACGAGCTTCTTATTTCATAAAGTTAAGAGTGCGAGTGATTGATCAAGGGGCGCGAGGTGCAGGTGGGAGGACGGGGGGGGGGTACAGCGGCCATCGACATCATAAAACGAATGCCCGGCCAGCACGCAGCATACCATATCCAACCCAGATGCACTCAGGATCACGAACAACCACCACTTGCAATTAATATGCATATCGCAAATGATTTTACAAGTAAGTAGCTTGTAATTGATATAATTTTATTTTAATGTCTGAACACTTAATATTGTGACTTATAATTGATATGATTACTTAATCAAATTGACTAGCGGTGTAGGCTCAAACTTTTCATATTTTACCAACATATTTTTTGTCACGTTTTAATTATATATTTACGTTTAATTAATTTATAAGGTGTTAACTAACGCACTACGAAGACCTGGGCGTCCATTGTAAGTATTGTGTCCTCTCATGCATTTCAATGTTATATGCCTACATATTCAAAACACAGCGCGCCATGTTTTATTCCTATCAAATTAAATTATCATAAATCGTTTCTTTTTAATGCGTTAGGTATGGTTGATGTGCGTTGTTTGTTTTATTGTAATGTCGGCAGACGACCGGTCTCTGGGACCGCGGCTGTCCGAGACTACGAGGCTCCTCATCTTATAAAGGAGGATTTTATCCGCTCGATTTACCATGAAATTGAAACACAATGTGAATAAAGCCACAAGATTGTAAACATTATGAGGTTCCCCCTTTTTACTGCGCCTTTCAACTTATTTACGGACCTCTTTTTATTGGTCACTAGTATCTCAGAACCTTCTATTTATTGCCTTGTTAAACTCTATAACGAACTGATCGAGGCACGTTTATGTATATAGATATATATTGAAGGTACATATGTGAGAGACACATCGTTTTATTTCTGCCGGACTTAATTGATTCGCTTTGAAAATGATAGTAAATCCGATTTAACATGCGGGTTAAGAATAATTAAACTCTCGGCATTAAAAAACTCATTTTTGGAGTAAAGTAAAAAGGATCGTAAAGTGCGGTGCGGTGGTAAATCATGCGCGGACGCAGGCGATGGTTCCCCGTTCCCACGGCGGGCGTGGCCCGTCTGTTCCTCCGGAATGACTCACTGAACTAAGGCTTCGTTTCCACAAGTCATAGTGCAATTAATAATATGCGGCATCCTGTCGAATTATCTTTCGTCGTGGCAGGGGTCCGGCGGCTTTAATTTACCACAATGGAAGTTGGGTTCTGAGAAGCGAGTCGGTTGATTCTTCGACGAAAACAAACAGAAAATAATTATCATAAAGATGAAGAGCGGCCGCTTGAGGCTCGCTGCTAATGGGAGCCCACCTGGCCGCGGGTCCTCCCGCGCGCGCGTGTGCGTGCCCTCCCGCGTGCTCACACGCATGGTGCCCCTGTGTGCGTGGACAGGCCCACACATTCCGAAGACAGATAAAGCCTAACCCATTCACAACCCGGCTAATAGAGACGTGATTATAATATATCATAAAATCATTATGGTGGATTCTCAAACTAGGTTTTATTTTGTTTAACCATTTTTGAATTCTTGGTCAAAAAACTATATTTATTTAATCAAGTTGAGGTTTAGCTTAAGACCGAAATAGTACCAACTTAATTATGATATAGCAAAAGCTAATGTATTTATCATATACAATAAGTAGGTATTAACCTACACAAACAGTTATTAGGAATTAAATAGTAAGTGCTTCTAAATCCTTCATCGTTAATCTTACATATAGGTACCTTTTATCCACCTTTAATATGGATAAGTCCTGGCGCCTAAAAGATTATGATATTTATCTGTATTTTCCGTTATTCAGTAAGGTAATTGCGACAACTATTTCGTGAATAATATTCTATCGATAAAAATCCATTCACCGAAATAGTTACAAAGGATAGATGTAAAAGCTTTCAATATCTTCTTATCAGTCGGTAGTGTTTGACAAACTGTTTGGAGTGCAATGCTATTGAAGCACAGAGCCTATTGCGGTACTTCGCATTGTTTCCAAAGATAATTCCTCATTCTTAAAAGCCCTTAGGATAATTGATTGGCTTTTAACAGTTTATTTGAACACCGTGAGAATATCGAATATTGTGGTTTCTCTTGAGTATACTTTTGGAGCTTTAAACCATTGATCTCTATTATTTTGTGTGAGTATTTATTGTGCTAATATTCCGTCCATAACAAGCTTAGATAACCAAAAGAATAATCAAACTTGGTTATTTGTTTAAGAGCTACTACGGTGGCACATGCATCTTAAACATAGGAACACATATGCATACGTTAACAAAAGTCCAAATCCTTCAAATTAGGGTAAACTAATTAATAATCAGTCGATGAAGCATTTCTATGAATAGTTGCTTCCAACTACGTCGACAATCGTGTGTTTTAAATTAGGCTTTCGTGAATTATACATTCCACCAGCTTCAAAGCAGGGCCGAAACATCTTCATACAAATGGAATGCCACAAAAATCACCTTATCTTCTAAAATAACTGCTAACGCCACGGCGGGTCTCACTTTTCGTAGATAAGTTCGGATCTCGCATTCACGCTGTGAAAGTTCTAGATAAAATTCCTTGCCGAATTCTTATTTTGAATGGGAGTATGTAGTTTTTAGTGTTGTTTTTGGTTGGTGGAGATGCCGCCGCCGGTCGGCCGGTGGTCCCGACACAATGGACCACTCAGCTCCTATGACTCGTTTATCTAACTTGACGCAGATTATGTCAATTCCTTAGGGGCTCGTTTTTGTTCTTCTGCGTTTAACGACGTGTTGTCATTAGAAGATTTTTAGTTTTCTGACGGTTAATGGTAGCGACTAAGAATAGTTTCTTTCAAAAACTTTTATTACATAATATACTTATTAAATGTTGCTCTAACCATAATTGAAAATCAACGGGTTATTAACAATATTGTTAGTGTGCGTCGATTGGTTGGAAGGAAAAATGTGAGGATGCAGAGAATGTTATCAATTACAGATATCCGTGGAGCGTGGAGCCCCCCGCGGCGCACGCGCAGCCTACAGCCTCCATCCCAGTCATAGTGGAGACCACTTTTACATTTTTTATTACAAATTAATTTCATTTTAAGTTTTGACTACTTTTATTGTGAAAGTTAGCAATACGTCGACAGTAATCTCTGACTGTTGCATGTCACAATTTTATGTAGAAAATAACGAAAACTGGATATATATTTTTAACAAAACACGATTTATGATAGTTACCATTATTATTAATACATATTAAAGTTTGTCTACAAAGTTTTCTTTAATTCTTTGGTCTAAGATTAAGTTTACAGTGCGTCTTTTCCGCATTAAGTTATACTTATTATGCGGTATATACTACGCTTTGCGTGTGTTCGTTGAGTCCAACCCTTTAGATTCCAGCAGGTGATGTTAATTTATTACACTACCCCACACGTGGGCTGGGTCCACTCCCACTGGGAGAAGATTTCATCACTATTCAATTTGGGCTGTGGTAGTTTTTTTAAGGTTAAGAAGTTTATTAACAAAATAAGTTGAGGCTTAGGTTTGTTGGTATGGTGGTCATAGTTATAATTATTTTTAAATCCAATTACTCATGAAGTGATACAAGTTATTTAGTATTTTGTGACTGTATTGGAAGTTAAATAATTATGTAATTTTATAACCGACCACATTAGGGTGTTTACGTTGATGAAATAACGACAAATAGATTATACCATGGTATACCTATAGCGGTATGTAGATTTTCGAATAAAACTGGATGTACGCTTTATTTTGATATACCGGCAACTTAAAGATATTTTTAAAATGTTAGTAATCGGTAAAATCAAATTTTAATTGCATACTCTGAAGCACAAGTCTACAAGAAGGCAAGGCTGATCTTAACACTATTTCTTCTTGTAACTTATTGCATGAAATACAAGTATATGAATATGCCATGTCATGCTTAATTATTTTATCGAATACTCAAACCCGTAAGATGTTGTTTACAATCATTAAGTGGTTTACATTAAATTCTTCTTGTATGAAGGTGGTACTAAGTTTTATTTCGACCCACTTTACCATCAAGATTTCAATGTTGACTCGCGCAACCTTTGCTAATATGGCTTTACTCTTTTATACTCCATTATTTCTACGAGATGCTAAATATTTTCTCGAGACAATGTACAATGGTACTGAAGGCTACGGAAATTTCCGTTGCGCCTACTTTGACAACGAAAGCTGTTAGCGACCTGTTACTACTTAATAACTTGAGGCGATGGAAAAATCCTTACTGTATAGTATTGTCAGGCTTTAAAGAAAGCAATCGTAACTTAAATACTCTTTGAAAAGGTATATTATACATTTATACAGCATATATGAAAAAAAAAAACAACATCGTGTATATTATTAAAGTATTTTCAAGCATGCTACTTATTTTACATGTTGTTGATATGGAACGTCTACTAAACAAAGCCAGAAATTAAACATAAAACCAAGCTGAACTATCAAACTTGTTATATCAGAAAGTGGTTTTTATCCCTACACCTTATATAAAAAAATAAACCGCTAAAGTTTTCAGTTAACAAATCGGCCTTGAAACGTTACCTTCAAATTACCTTCACTTGTTTAGACAAGCAACTATTACAGGAACCGGTAGGTAGGACTACTGAAAACCATACATATTACTATTCACCAACTGTAAGCTTTATCAAACTTGTTGATTGTACACGGAATCATTCGTTATCGACTTAACCCACATAGTAATAGGGTTTCTATCGCAATGAAATCTCTCGCCAAGTTTCGGGAAATAAAGGTGTTTATGCACTATATCACGCGTGTTGTTAGTTTACATTACTATTTTTAACTGAAGTGTTTTGAGAGAATTGCCAAATACTTCCCGGTAAAGTGGAGCTTCGAAAACAAAGTTTCTGTGTTACTGTTACGCTCCAATATTGTAAAGATTTGAGTTTGTTTTGGAGTAGATAGTAGGCTATATAGAAAATATCACCTTAAAACACATTGATGGTTTAACGTTTGAATAAAAAACCTTACATTATGCATCTGCAGGCTTAACATTATCGTGTAAATAACTCTACCAAATACGCAGTTGGGCCCTAAAACGTATCTATTATACTTTTCATTCTCTTCATTCATTCATATTCAAAATGATTGAGCCTTTGCTGTTCATTTCGATCCATAAAGATTAAAGTGATTTGTGTAAAATAGGTTATTGGGTTTTGTACCATGTGTGTTAATGTTATGTAAACAATTCCGAACTAACTAAAATGTAGTTGTGTGTTTGTTTAACAATAATAATATTTAAGAGAAGTTAAGGATATTGTTTTCAAAACTAAATAACACCCGGTTTTTAAAAGTCTTGTTCATCGAAGAGGCATTATAGAATTAGAGCAACTGTTACTTATATCATTGGATAATTCTAGTAATTTTAATACCAAATCTAATTAATAAACATTCTTAAATAAAAAAAATACTAATGAATGCTTTACGGTGCCTTTTAACCCAAAATAATATGTCATAAATAGAAAAAATATTATCTTAAAATTAATTGGTATTTTCCATAAAAATAAATTAATACTTGCACGTAATTCATTTCGGACTTACAAAACGCTACATTTGAGTGGAAGATGACTTAAGAATCACCCTGTATATATACCTACTCGGTTGAGTTTCTCAGTGTACCTTCACTCAGCTAAAACAATAAATCATTAACACCACTAATGTAAGTATTTAGTGACTGCATGGGATGTTAAATATGTAATTTTATAACCGACCACATTAGGGTGTATCTGTTAAACGAAATTACGACAAAAACATCTTGCGGCGGAGTCTCTGCGTCTCGCGCGTTCAGAACAAATAAATGTAAAAAGGTGCGGGATGCATTAAGAGTTTATAAACATGCACGTAGCTGTAGTGTCAATATTGGCGGACTGGTTCCCACGGGAACACAGGCGGCTCTGTGCTAAATCAATGCAGCGCGTGCGTCGTTCTTTTCCCTTTTTGCCATAGAAATGTCAATTTCCTACCGCGAGAGCGGGTCTGGTTAAAATCAATTAAAAGTGGAGTTTGTGTGCGCCCCGACCGAATTCCATGCTGAGTGGGTAATTTGATCACTCCGCAGATTCACTTCAGTGAGGCTTTTCCCACAGGAATCAAATATTGGCATGTAAATAATTATCTGAGATTAGGCCTTAGTATATGTACTTTATGAAGATAATCTTAAATACGATTGATAAGAGTGAGTCAGACTCGCGAGGAAAGGGTTTTGTGTTACCGTTTAATACTTGATGTTCCAAATCACATATACTTACCGACATACTTCTTTTTTAATTTGATGACTTGAATTTGTTTGGTTATTAAAACTTTTTTAACAATGCAATCAGATAAAATTCCATGTTATCTATTGCCCTTGAAGAATTAATAAGAATGAATTATATAAGTATATGGTTTCTATGAAATTTTATAAATAATCAATTTGAGTACCAGATTCTTCATCATTTAGTTTTGATATCTTAACAGAGCTATTGGTATTAAGAGCTGATTTTAATCCGGGGCATCCGTTTGGAATCTACGTAACTTTAAAATACATAATTTTATACTTAGTACATACACGATTTAATATCTTTAAAGTGAAACTAAGATTCCTAGAAGCCATGTGGGCCACTTTCATCATATCATGAACATAGGCTTGCCGGTGTTTTTTACTTAGCACTTTAGTAGTCATTTCTTGAGTCTATAATTTTTTCCACATTTTCTATTTTTTTTAAATACGTTCCTGCTTTAGGATCGTGACCACACAACTTTATTGTTTCACTAATCCGGGTGGCAAAATGTTAATAAATGGTCACGGTGAGCCATTAGAGATGGCATCATGACCGGCGATGACGTCACGTTACACAGAGATAAGCTAATTGTGAATACTTGTCATCTGTCCTGCTAATATATGGCCCTGGACCTCTGTCCGTCAATTATGCCGTTTGAATGACTGTATTTTTTATGTAAGGACACTGCCGGATGCTTTTAACAAGAGGAATATTAATAATTACCTTACCTCTACGTACCTACCTACGACTACGTGTTTAAGCCGTAACATTGCTAAGGACTTCTATTTGAAACGTCAATGAAAATGATGAGCGTTAGTTTTAAATACAAGGGGTTTCCACTACCTATAATAATATGTACCTTATCGATAATGCTAACCGCTCCTTTAAAAAAGCGTAAACTCTTTTTCTCACATTATCCCTAATAAAGGCATGCCTGACTAATTACTGTTGTTATTGAATTGAGTTCCTGAGATCGGTATCGGATCAAATTACCAAGGAACACTGGTATCGAGCATTGTATCTACGCTCCCGATGTCGTGACACATGTAGCCACTCTCGCGCATCTACCTGCTTTCATGATGATGTTAAAACAAAGTGTTAGGATGTCATTAGTCGCGTTCGCTGGCCGAATGGGTTTCGGATGAACCATTATAAAAATTTGTCCCATCCATTTCGACCCAAAATTTATGGTTATCGAACTGACCCGTTTTTCTTCAAGTCATTGGAATTTTATTGCCTCAAGATTAGAGTGGGAACAGTGATAACGACGCATATTACATCGGGCTCTGTGTTCTATAAGAGCAGGGTGATAATTTAAACAAATAAGTCGCAGGCATACGTGTATTTATTTAGGGGCAATTTTATGATCTGATGTTATCTTTTATAGTAAGGCATCTTAATGGTTTATTTAATTTTTTATATTATAAAATGAAAACTATATTATTTTAATCTGATCATAAAAAGAAAGAACATTAAAGAAGGCATAAGTATTTATGCAATTAAACAGTTACAGTGACACTTTTCTTAAAAATATTCTACGAATTTATTATCCTTTTTACGATATCTTTATAAAGGTGATGCAATATTGTACAGTGCACAACACAGCTGTGCGCTTTTTGTAAAGTTTGTATGGAAATCTGGGTGAAGTTGATCTTTGTACCGAATACAGTAGCAGACGGTCGTATGGTTCTATATTTTATTGATTTTGCATGGTTTGTAATACTTTCTTAATCAACGCTTAAAACTATTATATGTTTCCTACCTCTATTACTATTTATATATTATTATTTTGAAAAACTATTTTGACACTATTTCGATTGTAAAGGGTTAACTAATGCCTACATTTATTCGTGCAAATATTCCAGTGGCACTTGCAAATGTGTTTGTATTATGATTAAAATGCTCATTAACAACGTTCGAGTGTATGGTAAACGCGTTTCTTGTGGAATTAATTGCATTTAATTGAGTTATTCCAACTCAAATACATGTGAAGTGTTTGCTTAATGAATGCCAGGTTGTTTTTCCAAGATTTTCCAATGTTTTTTGCGGTAGGTAGCCAAGATGAATCATAAGTACAAGATAGTTACATATTTATGGTCAATGATTATACTTAACTCATTAAAGTAAATATTTTAATCTATAGGCACTTACATCAAAGATTTAGATATTGATAAGCATGTCTAAGTGATTCAGTGAGCAATTGCGTTTGATTGACCACAAAAATAGCTCATCCATAGCTGCTTAGATTTTGGTCAAACGTGTCTATGGGAAAAAAAGAAATAAATGAGGCTGTATTAATATTCACCACTTTGAACCAAGAGCCAAATAAATGCATTAATTTTATTTTAGTTAATATGCCATCTGAAACATACTAAAATGAATGAATGAGTTTATAACTATTAAGAACTCAACAAAATAACGACAAAATGTTGCAGTAAAAAAAATCATGAGATTTATATAAAATATACATCCATTTCTCCGTTAAACCTTCTTTTTAATTTGTTAATTATATCGGCGCCTTTAAAAGACGTTTTGGTAACTTTTCTTGGTGATGGAGAGTAGGTATGTCCCTCAGGTCATCTCTGACAGTATGATGAATGGTCCGTTGCAGGTTTTAGATAAAACACGATGATACGTCAAATAGGTACTCTTTGCCTGTGTTCTGTCCAGAAAAAAAACTGGCTAAGTAAGAGTCGGAATCTCTTACAAAGCGTTCCGTAATAAGTATATTTGGGCGGATTAATTTAGAGCAGGGAACTTCACTAAGGTTTTTTATTATGGGGAAGTTTTAAACAGATAAGTGAAGCCTAGAGGGGCCAGACGTTTATAGAAAACAAAAACTCTATATAAGTATGTCGAGATACTACTGTTAGATAGTATGTTCCAACACATAAAATAGAGTATTCTAGCCGTCATTCGTTTTTAATTGAAATAAGGGCGGTTTTTTTTCAGATTTATAATATTTTGACAATTAATGCTGATTTCAGTATTGCTTAGTATAATAGTTACCCAATTGTTAGGTTACCTACCCACCAAAGGTGCAATCCCTGTGCCCGAAGGCCAAAACACAGTTTAAATATACTGTTTTGGGTGCGGAACCCTCAAAACAACAAAGAAACAACATCGATGATGGATTGACACTGTGCGCAGGTTTGAACTAAAATCACTTAGGAGGAGGTGGTCCTGCGATTGTCAAAATAAACTTAATTAATTTGTGGGCAGCTTGCATCTAAAGTCATAAAGTGGTGTATTGACATGATATCAAAGTTTAAGTAATATATTAATTATAAATTTTATGTGGCCTTTCATTCCCAATTTCAAAAATTTTTATTTTATCTAAATCTGTTAAGCAGATAAAGCATGAACATACTAAAACAAAACTTAACTACTGCTAAAGTTTTTAATATTACAATATATAGGGTGTAAGTATGAGAATATTTGTTCTGTATTCAATTTAAAAAAACTACTAAAGAAACTGCGGATGTAAAGCTATTAAGTTTATAGATATATCAACTCTACTTGCAATCCATGTAATGCAAATATGATACCTTGGCTATTTATAGCTGCTAGCTTTCTGCTCGATCTGGTTAATACTAGTTCATATAAATAGACGTCATCATTGAATCACTGTTTCACCATAAAACAATTAATATTTACAACTAAATTAAAAGGAAATATTTATTAGTTTATTTACGTAAGTATCGCGTAAGCACCCAACAATAATACAAGCGTGCCTAATAAAAACATCCAAGTATTTTTTTGCATACGTCTAGTACAAATTTTAAAAAAATATTATAATTCATTAATTATGTAGATATTTATAAACCACAACTGGAATTTAAACACAAATGTATAGATATAACTTATATACTAAAGTAAGTCGATTGAAACTATAAATAGAAGCTGGTGCATAAAATATGAATTTAAATTACATTAATCACACTTAAGTCAAGTCTAACTGCGATCTAAATTTAGAATTTGAGATTTCAAGCATTGAATCAAGCACACAAGGACTGATTATAATAAATTTAAACCTTAACTATTAACATTATAGATTAATTTTAGTTAAACATAAACTTATCAACACAACTTGTATTTCAAATTATCATGATTGTTAAGTAGTGAGTACTACGCATAGTTACCATGTCTCTGAAAGTTCAATTCCTGTTTGTGAAGAGTGCCTATCGAATTATTTTTAATTTTTTAACTATTTTTATTTTTTTGAAGTCTAGTCCATAAGTTAACTTCATTGAATAATAAATCATTCCTTCAGTAAGCGAAAGTATTATTCTTCATGATCAAGTATAAAAAGTGCACCCGTGCAGGACAGGTCACTTATCTTATTTAATGCTTCCCATAGTAACAAATAACAAGTCTTATTTACACGACTTAGATTTTACTTATAGTAAAATATAAAATCTATTAAATTCACAGTAACCATATTTTAAAGTAGCTTACCTAATATTGCACTTAAGTTTGACCTAATTTCTTCACGTTGCCTACCAGTAATGTGAGTTAAGGCTAAGAGGAAGCAGCCACACTTGACTGACACATAATTATTAACCAAACATTGTTGTAATTTATTTAAAATTAAGTTCCTGCTTATATCCATACAATACTTAAAGCATATTCTTCAGTTGTTAAATATATTCTGAGTCAACATAACAACGAACACTACGTTTTGTTCGTGATATTAAATTAAATATTCAATTATAATGTTAAATATATGTAAATGTGGTCGCACCTTAAATTATTTTATCTCGTACAAGGTAAACCGAAACGATGACATGTCCTACCAATGTGCTATAAGTAATCTCTTTATTTACCAATTCAGTGCCATTTAAATTTTACGAACCACATTTATAAACATATAATTATTACTATTTCTTGCACGTGTTCACATAATGTTACTTGATAGGTAGGTAAATATTGTAATTTTGTAGGTGTGCCTTTTGTGAAATAAGGTATGGCTGTATGTTGGTACCAATGCCGAGATTTTACATAATCGGCATGGTTGTGTTTTCCTCATGTACATTAAATTCAGTTAGGTATTAATTGATTTATTCGACATTATTCTATACAAAAAAATAGAACTTTACGCCTTACCCTTATCAGTTTCTAAATTCTATAACTAACCGCTTAAGCTGCCAACTGGAGTTGCCTTATTGACGGACTTAACCGACTACTCTAGTTTTTTAAAATGTTTTCCAAAAGAATAATGTACCAAAGCAAACAATAAAAAAGAGTTAAGAAAGATTCCAACGCATAACTAACTACCTTTATAATCGTTTCGAATAAGTATATTAACTTCAATAGAATAAAAAGTTTACACCTCGGAAAATACTTAACAAAGTACCGTATAAGTCTTGTGTCGGAATGTGGGGAAAAATTCAATACTGTTAGTTTGGTGAGGTCTCGATGTACGGATCACGTTTTAATTACTAGAGGACAGTTACGCTCCCTGAACACTTGTTATTTAAGAAATTTAGATCGAGCTGATTATATCGATTTCGATGCTGGCTATCGAATGATGGGCCGGAATGTAAAGCGGTGGCTACAATTCACAGTAAGGCTTATTACACATTGATGTGATACAATTTAATGAGCAGTGAAATTTAAAAATGATTCGATCCAAAAGTAGTGGCGCTTAATCTGAAAAGAAAATTCGCAAAAAATACGAAAGAAAAGTTCAGATTGAAGTTAGGCGAAAGGTATTTAGGTATTGTTTAAAATATCTAAATTAGCTAACGCCTCACACTCACTCTCGCTAAGATACTAAAGACACATTTTGGTCGGCTAACATGAAAAACTGATGAATTGCAAGTACCTGTTTACAACCTATAAAAGACATCAACGCGATACATTTTTTTAGGTACCAAAAAAAATATTTTGGTGAAAAAATATTTTTTTCAGTGTTTAAGCTCGTCATGGCTAGGTTAATTTACTTTTATATATATGTATAGGCTCATTAGTAAGGTTATATAAATTTTGGTTTTACAACATACAAGTGTCTACACAACTTTCGGTGCTATCTTTAGACACTGTGTCGTAAAGGGTGGGTTGTATGAGAATAGCCCCGGCGCGACATGTGACACCGACGCACACACCGCAAGGTCGGCTACTGCACTGCGCCCGCGCACCACTCACCTCCGCCGTTCAGCTGATCGTAGATGCTTCAAGATGCTGGGATATTAATAGAAGTGGATATCAATAATATATTATTAATTAATGTTAAAGTAAAATGATACTTATTGCCTTTCTAAGAAAATAAGCAGAGACTATTCTGATAAATTAATACATACTTCAACGTCCAATTAATAAATATATGTGATGTTTGTTACTCCATCACGCAAAAATGTCTGTATGTATTTGGATGAAATTTTGTGAATTGATAGATTTTATCCCAAAATAATACACGCGCTAAATTAAGCTTTATTTTTTCAATTAACAATATTTAAAATTTTAATCCAAATAAAGGACGCCGCAGTCGGTTGGCGCATGCGAAGCTGCGGGCGATATACTAGTCAATTATAAAATCTTTTCCTGAAGACATCTTTTACAGTAAACATACAAAGCTTTTTTTAAAAATCAATTAAGTACTGTCAAAACAAATACTTATTTTATTTTTAAGTTAAAAACTGCATATACGTTTTACAAACACTAAACCAAATCACCTTAAAGTAAAGCCAAGTTGTTGCTAAATCCATTCGCATCGGTAGGTTCTCAAAATCCAGTGAGTGAAGTAGTAAAACGGGTATTGAGATAATCTGCAAGTGACAGACTGTTTGTCGACGGCGTGTTATCGCAGGAGGGCAATGGAGGCACCTCTGACCGCGGGGTCGGCCCACACCTGCTCCATCATACACAGATACACTCTAATCTGGCTGGAACATTAGTTATTGTACTATTTATCACACTCGTTCCGAGAAATTCGCATTTTGTTTTGCACAGATTGACGCAAGTCGAAGGAAGTTTTATGACCGAACTTTAGCTGGAACAATATCAATTGACGTACTTTATAAGTGATAGTTCAATGCAATACCTAAATTGTTGGTAAAGTATTTTTAATTCGATGGTCGGTTATTTTAAGTAACATTACGTAATAAGTCAATACTCTGATCGAAATAAATTGGGTGTGATATTAAATAATTAATTTTTTTTTGAAATCTAAAAATACCTTATCTCACTAAAAACTTATTTTTTGAAATCACACATGTGCGAACTATTGTTTGGACAACATAACGAATAAGGATAAATTAATAGTTTATTGCAAATAATTTGACTTAATCAGAACCCCGCTGCGCTTATGCAAAGTGATCACAAATGAATCATCATGTTTTTTGCATTAAAGTCAATAATTACTATATTTATCTGTTCAATAAAACATTAATTAGTATCGCCGGTAGTTATATGAGACAAGTCAGTATAAATTTCCTAATGTGAAACCTGGTGTAACCTGACACCAGGGGACTGGTCGCGGACACCTGCCCAGCATCGCGTCAACTCCACTTATAGATTGCCGATCTATTCAAAAACTTAATATAATACATATCTTTGACAAATTTAATCAATATTTAAATTGACTCACCTACGACTTTAAATTACCTTTTTTTTGACATTGACATCATCTTTTCGAGCTGAACTTTTCCTTATTAATCGATTTAGGAGGTGTTATTGTAGAACACCTAAACATTTTTAATAATTTTTAGAAACGCTTTTATAAAAGTTTTTTAAAAGGTATTCCATGAAGGCGTGTGGTGCAAATAAACGGAGAAGTGCATCAAGTGTTACCTTCACACACCTCCAAATAAGGCCAGGTCGTTGCTCCCACTTCTTTGTTTGAACACAACACCACTGTAATGTGTCTTTTTCATTCCTATATGGAAAGCTGACAGAGGACATAAACATTATTTATTATGTTACATTTTAAAACAACAAATATAGTACCCATTGTTTTCGTCGTGTATTTAAATAAACTACATTTTGTTAATTGATATTCATAAAGCACAGAACCATAAGCTATTTATCACGTTATTGTATTAAAACACGATTAAAATTTACATATTCTCAGCTTAGGTGTTTATTAAAGAATTCCTATAGTTATTTACTGGTGTTAAACCACACCTATGATAATAATTTATTTACTTACATCATTACGCAAATAAATTGCACACAAGTTTTAATAACCTACCGGTCGTTTAGTCTTATGATTAGGTAGAATAAGTTTTTAAAAAAGGAGGAAAACGATATCTGATAACGTTGTTCACATAAAATGGGTAATCAATAACGATTTGGAATATTGTTTTTTTAATATTAGGTTTCATTGGTGTCAGATGTCGTGCGCGGGTGAGCTGCCAGGTGCGCTGTTGGGACATTAATCGTCCAACAACGTGAAGATCACAATCGGAACCTGTTTTATTATTTTAAGTCGCAAGTGACGCAAGTATTGCTGGAGTGCGCAGTGGGTGCTTGTGCCTCCTGAGACACACGGCCGCCGAGTTGAGACAAGAATAACAAACAATAGGTGTAAGTGGTAGCGTGTCAACAATAAAAAGATTTTCACCGTAGCTCGCGTAGCAAGTTGCGCGTAGCATCGCAATCGTAGCTTAATTTATCGATGTCAACATTGTCTGTCAAATAGATCTTCGAGTATTTACTACTTCACTTAAAACTGAATCCTTGTTTAGTCGTTGTCCAAGTTCAGGTCTATTCATTTTAGATTTTTCTCCGTTAAATAGATTATACGTTTGATATCCTCTGTGGTGCAGCGGTATATATACCCGACTGTTAAGTGGATGGTTCCGGCTTCGATCCACGGGTCGACCAATTTCGTATCCATAATTGGTAAATATTGACTACCGTGTTGGTGATTGTAGCGGCATGTGTGTCTCATTACGAAGGTGCGCAGGCGACGGTGCGCGGCGTCGCTGCGTCTACCATCACTCCCAACCCTACTCGTGTACAACCTAACTTTACAATAAGTACTGGATATAACGTAATAATGAGAATTTGGTTTCCAAGGAATCTTAATTTTTTGGCATGTTTTCTCAAAATTGTTACTTGCATTTCATATCAATGGCAATTAGTTACTAATATCTGGTATCTCTGAATTGAAGTCAATATTTTGAATAAATTTTGTCTCTTACAAGTTCTAAATTAAGTTAAGCTTAGTCTTTTTCTTGTGTTTATTTTTATTGTTATGAGTAAGTAGATATTTACTAACTAACGCAAGTGTATCTTTGTATGATAAAGGCAACGTTCGCGGTCGGGATTCCATTTATATCTGTCCCTGTTTTCCTGTTACCAGTACAAGTTCCACGAGATCGATGCTCGGGCGCACACCCTCCCCCCCCGCGACCGCCTTACCCCCCGCACTTCTCAAGTACACACATACACACATCCACATTACATAGCCCACACTGGTGAGTTCAATCGGTTATCACTGCTCCTCACGCAAATCAGGAACTCTACTTTGTGAGTTTAGCATGCTCCGACTCCGTGAAGTTATCTTTATCCACATTTATGCCCAGCTGTTTCGTTTTATACACCTGTCATATTATTAGATTGTGTTAGTTGCATAAGTTAGAAATCGATCACGATTGCGTTGATTCAGAAGGGATGCGGAATTCCTCTACATTTTATCGTCTTATCAGTTACAATTTGATAGATTTAAAAGTGTTATTATAAATTCTAGTTTAGATGCAGCTAAGTGTTACAGCTATGTGTCTGTGAGATATCCATGTAGGGCAGCGTCGGCGCGGGCGCTGGTGTCGCGGAAGCGCGGCGACCGACCGTCTGCCGTCCACACCTGCTGTAGCCGCAAGCTATTTATAAACCAGACTGTACTTCACCTCACTACACTACCAACCAACTTGCAGAACCGACTCGCACTTATACTTTTCATCAAGACAAAACTTATCAGTCGTGGGATAATTAAGTAGCCATTTACGTTAAATGGCAATCAGCGATAAGCAAACTATGAACTTTACTGTTGCATGTAATGTTTTTTTTACATAATAGTAGATTTAACTTCAGTAAACATTTTTTTTGATATTTTATTTTTCATACGTTAACTTAGCAATGTATTTGTTTTTGGCATAAGGTTAACCATATCAAAGGCAGCAGGTGAACATCATTGTGAATTACATAAATAAGATTTCTTGCCTCTTCTATCGGTTGCAACATCTACGTATTGCAGCATCGTACCTCTCTCTGTATAAAGGTATCTATAGTAATTTCAACGCATACCACATAATTGTACTTTGGTGCACTCAGTAAAATGTTGTTTATTCTGCGTTTTTGCGCAGCATATCCTATAATTTTCCGTTCATGTAATTTATAAGTCAATTGCCGTCTTAAAACACGAGGTGTATGATGTTTGTCGTGTCGTATCGAAGCATTTAGGGAGCTCCTAGTAAACAGTTAGATTCGTCTCAGGGCGGTTGCTAGAAGAATAAATATTATTTCTAACGATCAGTTGAGAGATGGTTGAGAGTGATGTTTGCTTTAGTGTATGTTTGCGTTTGTCAGACAAGTTTACGTAACAGTGTTCTGTCGGAGTAGTCGTTTGCTGGACAAACATCTTTGCGGCTTCCGAACGTGTTTGTACGCGAGCCGAACGTTTCGGATAACGTTAGCTTTGTTTTAGAAGAAAGTGTCATGATGATAATTATTTGTCCCACCCTGGCTGGTCAATGGCACCACACGAGATACAATTACTAAACATCTGTATGGCTATAATTATTCATTAGCTTTCAATAGTTTGGACGAAATAAATGTTAATGTATAAACTATTGTAATAAAACTGATTTCATACCACATGCTTACCTACTAGCGATCCGTTTGAAGTTATCAAATCATGCGCACAGTGGTTTGCGATAAGGAACGCAATATATCAATTAATCAAGTGTAATGTAGGTCATAGTGGTTCATTACGAGTTGTCTTATTTCAACGATAGACTATAAATAAACACGAAGAAAACTTGCTTCGACTTAATTATAAACTTGAACATTTAACTTAAGTACTTTGCTTTACCTCGTTTATTCTATAAATTATAATTAATTTTAATTATTATAAGCAAATATTTGTCTATTTTCTTCGTTTTTAACAAGATGCTGATAGGTTACAAATAAGAAAAGGTTGCGAGAATACATAAACATAAAACAATTATTCTTAAATAATATGATAGAACAAGAATAGTACCGACACACATTTTGCAGAAAATTCTACAAATGTTATCTCTTCGCATAACCCCATTGGGTAGATTCATTTGTGGAGAGCCACGGCCGCGCCGCCTTGCGCGCTGTCCATTACGACAGAAATAGGCGAGGCGTTGATTATTTAAATTATTTTAATCACAACTTTATGATGTAATAAATCAATGGTGCTATTAAATTTACCAAACCAGCTTTTCGCGAAAAGGGCCTCGCATGAGAGGTCATCGGTAGGTAGGTTCGACATTCAAATAGTTTGCTAAGCAAGATCTGCCTTTAATTTTAAGTGTATAGTTCTTTTTATGTATAGAGCTTCAAAATAAGAATGATTTCTTTAAAGTTTAACATTGAAATTAAATACAATACACGTTCTTTAATGCTGAACCAGGTAAGAAAATCTGTAACGGGTCTATCAAAAAAGTTGACATTCAAATATCGTAAAGGTTTGACAAGGTGATTGGATCTTGTATACCTACTCATCCCTTGTGTGGACTGCATCAACGTTAACACTAACATTAAGAGGAATGCCCTTAAGGCAAACTTACAAAAACGCTATCATGTAGACACCTCAATTACTACTAAGAATTTTCGAAGTAAAAATATAGGTATCATTAATTATACCTATGAATTGTAACACAATCAAGATGTTACTAGTTTACTCTGGTAAAAACTTATAATAAGTCTAAACTAAAAGTTCCCTGTATACATCAAAATTATATGTGTGCTAGTTGCCTACTACTTAGTGAGAGATATTTCATGTTCTTACTTAACGACATGTCGATAAGGCCAGTTATTAATTAAGGCACAACAGCGCTTAACGTGATCAATCTTTTCAATTGCAATACTGAACGTTTTTCCGGCACCTAACGAGTTTACCGTTGGGTTGGGTTCAGATTGTACAACGGCACACGCCTCGCCCAAGGCTCTATGGCATCTCTCCACTACACTGGTACACACGACCTCATACTAGTTGAGAAACCACCAGCTACCAGACGCAGTAAATTGTTTTTTATGTACGATGGAGCTAACCATACATCCGGATTCTCAATGGCAACATACAATTTCGACGTTATCCGTGACGACCTTACCACTATTAGCAACAAAAGCGCTCGAGGCCCTCTCTACGCTGCAAATCCAAAGTTAGTTTCGTATTTGGTTCGGTAAATGAAGGAAGTAATTCTTAGGATTAGCTAGTACACAACCTTGCACAAACTATGAACAAGCTCGCTCATATTTTTTTTACATACAATTTGTATTGAACAGGTTTTTTTTCATTTTTACTAGAACACTTAATAGTTTTTTCTTAACCACATTATATCCAATGATTGTGATGTAAATGAGGGTGACTATATTTTATGATTTTATGTCTCAATTATCATCAAAAAGTAATATTGACACAACCTGTTTAACTCTAGTTTTGTAAGAACTACTTCAATTTCCACTAATTCAATGTCAGGTGGCGTTTTTAAATTTGTAGGTTATTTAAACTTTTTTGTATTGGTGGTATCTAGGGGTTTTTTGCTATATATATAATGATACAAATTCAATTTATAAACTCTTAAAATCATGCTCTCGAAAAAAACAAATATTTAAAATAAATATAAAATCCACGCGCAACTTATTCTTCATAAGTTATTACAATATCAGCGTGAAGTTAGATCTTTAACCTGGGAACTATTCAAGCATGTTATCACGAGATTGCCTAATTGATTTGCTTTTCTAGTTAAGGCAGGTGTTAGTTGTGTGGCAGATGTTTGTAGGTGACTGTTGAACATTTCAAGTGTGGTCCAGCGGAGGGGGCGGGCGGCCTTCGACCGATAGCCAACGGACACTTTCACTATGACACATCGACACACGAATAGATGTGGCAGGTGGATGCTTATCTATACAACATCTTAAACTACACTGAACGAATCATTACCAGTACTAATTGACATAACCAATAAAATACACGATGACCGGCAGTGTAGGAAGGCATTTAAAACGTGAATGCAGTAGGATGTCTTTAATTTATGCAGAAATGACGAGGAAATATCACATACCTGCAGGTATTTTCTTTTCCTGGATATTGTCAAATTGAAAATATAATAGAGAAATTATTAGGAAACGAAACAAATTATTATCACCAGTCTAGGGTAAGTTTACTTCTCGATCTCTACTAAAATTAGAAAACCTAAATTCTAGGTAACTAGGTTCCTCTGTAGCTTTATTGTATGTAAGTACTTGGCTTGCACTGAACCTATTTGTCCATTACTTGGTACTTTGACATAGTTAGATATCAAATCCCTACTAATATTATAAATGCGAAAGTAACTCTGTCTGTCTGTCTGTCTGTCTGTCTGTTACGCTTTCACGCCTAAACAACTGAACCGATTTTGATGAAATTTGGTATGAAGAAAGAACTGAACTTGGGAAAGGACATAGGATACTTTTTACCGCGGGAAAACTTCTAATTCCCACGGGAAATAGACTTCCACGCGAACGGAGTCGCGGGCGGCCACTAGTTGTTTATAAAGTTTTCTGAAAACATTTGTCTGTAACATTCAAATCAGTTCTTAATTAAATTTCAACCTGATATTATTTTTATTGATTAGGATTTTAATAGCGTAAATCTATTTTTCAAATCAATTTTTATTATTTAGTGTTGGTTTGACCCGAATAACGTCTTGGTTATCTAGCAGTTAAATATTGCTTTGCCTTAATTAAACTATAATTACAATGAATTGATATTAAATGCGCATAAAAAGCTCGTTAGAGGATAAATATTGAGTGCGCATTATTTCCTGTACATTGCAATGCAATATGCTTGGAGCTGACTTTGACTGTCATATATCATAAGAAGTGGTCAATAAAACTTCTAATATTTTATCTTTATAATCCTAAAGAATAGTAAGCTTATACAAAAATAAAGTAAAATATCTGACAACGCCCAATTTTTCAAAGGTAGTTAACGTTAGTTAACCGAAACAAAAAGAATCAAACATTTTGCATACCTACACATAATAGAAACTCTTAGTTACCGTGTTCGTATAGAAATGTGAAGTTCTCCTATATCGAACTCTTTTGATTTACATAAGGTCGTGATATAAAAAACCGCGTAGATGTGTGTGCGCGTAGAACCGGTGAAGTTGCGCAATAAGGTCGAGCCCAAGGACGCGGGTTCGATGCCAGAATTAAGCCGCTGTTGTGTCTGTCTAGCGTATACGTGGAAATAGCATGGTTTTACTACACACTCACTAACATATTACTGTACGAACGTTACTGATAAAAAACCGCAAAGAACGAAGGTGTCGAGTAAACATAAAGACGTACTGCGTATGATTTGGACCCTACCAAATATGTTTAACGATTTTCCGTATTGGCCTTTTTTGAGGGTAAGATGGGAGGGACCCTATTGCTAAGTCTTTGCTGACCGTCCGTCTGTCCGTACGTCCAGGAGAACTCTTCTTGCGCGAGTCCGAATCGCACTTGGACGACTATTTCTAATCCACGTATTTCACAATTTTAAATCTAAGAGTAAAAGGATACTGTGGATGATAATATGACATAATAAAAGCTGCTATGATTATTACATCGTTTTAGATAACATCTAGGTTTTAAAAAGTAACGACCAACTGATCTTGTGCCTATTCACTAGTTTTACTGTTTGTTAAAAATTGCTAAGAAACGGTGCAAAGTCATTTTCAAACGATAGAAGTAGAAGTAAAAATAAAGAGTGTAAGAATCGTTAAACTCGTAATTAATTAGCTAAAAATAGACTTCATTACGTTGCATTTTGCAAGTTACTTGTCCTGTATCGTAGCTCCTAGCTCAATCAGGTTTGTTGTGCTATCGCTGCCCAATAAAAATGCCGTCGTGTGTCGTACTCGGCCGGTTAAATACATTACCACCGTTATTTGGCCACGTGGCACTCGCCCAAACATCACTGTTACTACGTCAGAGTTGAGGCTTAGTCCAAGGTTTAGATCACTTGCTTAACTCTGCTAGTCGATGCAAAATCTAATTAAACCACAGTAAATCAATGCTTAATCACTTATTGCTATGTACAACTTTATTACGTATAATTATAATAAAGTACATGATTTTATAGTTTACCTTTTAAATATGGAACTTTAAAATATCTTAATGAAGGCGCATGCAAGGATTTTTAATACATTTAATGGAGGTCATTCATTGGGAATTTAGTAACGCCCGAAAAAAGTTTAGACACTCACAAGTTTACATACTGCGATTTATAGGTATTTGCAATTTGACTATGTAGGACTAATTCAAAAAGACATCTAAACCAATAAAATAACTTTAAGCAAAAACCAACTCAAAATAGTTTTGTTTTAAATGACACGAAACCAGTTACCAAAATCATATTTATACTTTACGTGGTCGCGGTCGATGTCCGATTGATTTGCTAAATATTTGATCCAATTCTACAGAAGTATTAGTATCTACTTACGCCTGTTATTATTACGCTCCACACAACTACTATAATTATAATGTTCACTTGCCAACGCCAGTAGGATTATATATTTTTTTCAATCTCTAGGCATTGTTATTAATTTATCCGCAAGAAATAGGTACCTAATAGTTGATATCAGTAACGAGTTTCCACCTGGGAGCTGGCTTTGATTCATTCGAAGCTTTTTGTGTGCAGGGAATGCGAGTCGACAGAGTTTGGTGTGCGCCCGCAGCGCGGGGGGCCCGTGCCTCGCCCTTTTGTTTTTATACCCATGCAGGAATGCAAAACAATTATAATTCCCTCCGGCACAAGTTGTGCAGCTTGGGAACCGAGCCGTAATCGCGGGCGCAACTCGCATCATCTCGTGTTCCATTTGGCTTGCGGTTTGAAAAAAGATTTTTTCTTAATTAGATCGCAGTAGGTCCTTACAGGTTGAACAATTATCTGTACACGATGAAAACCTGCGAGATAAGGCGCGGGGGAGCCGGCGCGGGGTGCGGGCGGGGCGGGCACTCCGCGCACTCACGCGCACCTCGCACTGCTGCCCAATCCATTTACGTTAATTACGCCGACATCGGGATAAATCGGCGTCCAGCCGTCCACCGCCGAGTTACGAGCGAGCCGACTATAAAATAAATTATACCCATTTCGTTCGCCTCTACTCAGTTTTTTGTTGCCGTCGAATAAAAAATAACAAAAGAAAAACTGTGGAGAGGACGAAATACGAGGCAAAGACAAAGCTCGAATTTATCTACTGATAATATAGACGTAGGGCGGTGCGGGCAGACGAGCCGTTGCCGGGTGGCCGCCAAATTATACAGTCCGGCATACCGGCCGCGCGGCAAAAACATGATCAATAGCCCCCCGATTGTGACCAAATATTTGGGATTCGGAAACCTGCCACACTTTAAATTGAAATTACTTCAAATATTATCACAGAAATTCCTCTTTGACGACTTAATAACCTTGAAAGCGATGTTATTTAGATCTGACGTCAGGTTAAAAATCTAATCTTGATGTGATTTAAAATGTTGACAATATCTTTACTAATAATATTTTAAGTATTTTAAACTTCATATATTTTGTTTACTCTTCAATCAATACAATTCAATCTTTTATTAACAAGACTTCTTTTATTTACCTTTTTTCATTTTGGTTATAGGTAGTATAAAAAGAGTCCCTATTCAAGTTTATGTGTATGATGAACTCTGAGCAAATGATACTGTTTTAAACATGATTTAAACCTTCTTTTTTAATTCCTTGTGAACCTTAAAATGAATTTTAAAATTGCTTTCAAGTTTTCTTTAAGTAAATTTATTAGTGTACCTAATAAAAATATGATGTATTGTTAGATTATGTGTACAAAATATTTTGTTAACTATAAAAGATATCCATCTTTTACTGTAATATTAATGTTAAGTTTTGTATAGCTGTAAGTTTTCCAAATATTGTAAAATAAAATAAAATAAAATAGAAAAAACAATATTATATAATGAATTTATTTGTAAAGTAGTATATACCTATGCAATTTTTAAGTCTAGTATGTATCATTTGATTTCTCACTGCACCTATAAAGTTCTGTGTTGTCTTAGGCAATCTATTTAAACCTTATCATAGGAAAGCTTGCATATATTTTTAAGTTTAGGGATGTTTTACTAAAAGATACCAAAATAAATTTATAGTTTTCATTTTATTATATCATCATTTCAATAAAATAATAATTACACGAATATATACACAGATACATTATGTACAGTTTCGAGGCCACTCCTATATTTACACTGGGTCCACGAGTAGTTATATCACTAGGTCCGCACTGGGCGAGGGTCACCTTCGTCATCGGCAGCCACAGCCCACCACCATCATGTCCTGGTAGTTTTTGAGCATTAAATTGTTCCCTTCGTCTAAAAACAACATAGATATCGACGACAACTGCGTCGGAACGCAACACGCTTTCGGCACCGCGGCCGGGTTCACTGAGTTCACTAAAGTCTGCACTATCGCGTGATTAGTCCCATTGAGATGATCGTTGAGTGGAAACGGGCAGTCGCCCTGGCAGTAGTAGGCGTCGTAGCCGTGCGGCGCCACGATCCAGTCGTTCCAGCCGACGTCCTCGAAGTCCACGTAGAGCGGGCGCCGCTGGCAGATCTCCCGCGCCTCCTTGCGCCGGTGGTGCGCGCGGTGCCCGCGGCGGGCGCCTCGCTTGTTGCGCGTGAGGCGAGTCTCTCCGCTCTCTCGCGCCTCGCGGGCCCGGGCGTCCTCCGTGTACAGCAGCAGCATTGGCTGCAGCGGTCGCCACGCGTCGTCGTCCTCGTGTGTCCGTCGCCGAAGCCGCACATGCGGCGCGGCCGCGGCGGCACCCTGCTCGTCGAGCACTCGCACCAGCAACCCATGATTGTGTTTAGGCTCCCGCAACCAGCGGCGAGCGGCATCAATTGCGTCCATCGACACGGATCCTTCCGCCTCTTGCAGCGGCTTCGAGTCGATGAGCCGTAAGAGGGGCTCGGTGTGGCCGCGTCGGCCGGGCCGCACGATATCATACAAGAGCAGGCGCTGAGCGCCGGCGCCGACGGAACGTTGCAGCGTGAGAGCGGCTCCACGCGGCAGCTCATCGGACGGCACGCTCACATTGAAATGCAAGCGGAAGCGATGATGGTTCGGGAACCGGTCGTCGAGCGGCGATGGCGCGTGGAAGTAGGAGCGCGCGGTGTTCGCGGCGGCGACGGGGATGGGCGCCCGCGCGTCGTAGAGGCGCTGCAGCGGCGCGGGCACGGGCGGCGGGGGCGCGGCGCGGCGCGGGGGGCGGCGCGGCAGGCCCAGCAGCGCCAGCAGCTGCCGCTCCGCCGCCTCCTCGAGCCGCGCGCCCGCGCACACCGCCACCAACGCGCACACCACCGCGCACGCGCACCACCCACGCATAGTTCTCCTCCACCCACCTGCAACAACACGACACACACGTTAACACACCTGCACTATAAGTTTTTTTTTTCAAAACGTTTGTAAGTAACTACGGCCTAAATCGACTTATTACTTTTTCAAACAACAATGATAGAGCCGACGGCGTCACCGCTTGATGTCGAAGCTTGGGCGGAGTTGCACTAGTTTCCGTTGCGAAATCTAACGTAAGACTGACGTCAACGTGAGCGTTTCACTGATTTATATTTAAAGAAGAGAAAGAGAATCCAATTATTATTTACCGTTAATTAACTACTGTGTACTTAAAGTGTTTCTAGAATTGACATTGTCCACCGGGCACCACAAAGAAGCCACCGGCGGCTCCACGCGACGGCACAAGGGGAATATCCTACACCTGAACCGTTCCCACGGATCGAACTATTGTTCTTTAATTAACTTATTAATAGTTAATTGTTCGGCAAACAAGTTCGAACTTCGATGGTGGTATTACGGAGAACGATAAAATTGTACAAAAAAGTCGATTTGGTTTTTATTCTTTAAAAAGTTGTGAAAGTTTAATTATTATTTTAACAGGAATTAACTGCAGGGCTAGTAAAAAATAAAACTAACCATGCTTGTCAAAAAAAAGTTAGAAATGTCATTAAAAAATTAAGTTGTTATTAAAATAATTATTCAATTATGATTGAACCTACTTTAAATTGATCTCGTTCACTGTAATCCACGATTGTTAAACGTTGCTTATCTTTGAAGTCAAAATCGATGAAGCAAGCCGGTAAAATAATAATGATATGTTGTTGGGTCAACAGCCAAAACTGTAATGATGCTCCAGACGGCCTGGCACCGAGTTATATTTCATAACATATACTACTAATAATAATAACAAACTTACTGTCACGAAAAACACGTGTTTTTTACATTTTTTATCTTAAAATCTGTTGTTTTCCAATAAGACAAGTGGAATAGAATTAAATCATTTTGTCTTATTTGTGAGTAATCAATGATTGATTATTAGTGATTCAAGTTCCTTAAAAACAAATTTTAAAGTGTTTAATGAGTTATCTTAATATTTCAATTAATTACTTCAGGTGTATACGTGTATTTTTAATACTTTTTCTTCACGGACATTAAAAACTGACCTATTACAATTTTAAAATTTAAAATAATGTCACATATAAAGATCGTTCAGTTGACAGTTTTAAAAATATAGATAATCATCCTATTTTTATGAAGAAATAGCTCAGCAAGCCTAATGAATATACTGACACATTATACCTAACTTATTTTGATGCAAAACCTCATATCGCGTGTTAGGGTCGTCTACTCAGCTCTGTCTGTATGCACCAGCCTAGTTCAGTTGTTTAGGAGACATTCTAGCAACAAAACAAAGGTCTACATTGTACTGATTACTATACGTTCCGGTAGTTACTTTATCATTTTATGATTACTATAAAAAACGCCACATTGTAGCTAATTCCTCGGATAGTTACCGCAACATGTTTAACGATAATTTATGTGTATATCGCTTGATATTAATATTATTCAAGTGTTATAGAATGCGACCAGATTTAAGAATTTTAATTTATGGTATTTTCAGTTGTTAGATTAATGTATTTATAATTGTATTATTATTTAAATGC
This sequence comes from Emmelina monodactyla, assembly GCA_916618145.1. NCBI lineage: Eukaryota > Metazoa > Arthropoda > Insecta > Lepidoptera > Pterophoridae > Emmelina > Emmelina monodactyla. The sequence continues at coordinate 6,422,613 of OU745300.1, forward strand.
TTTTATAGAAAAACGTTAAATATGTGTCTTGCAAACCAAGGCGAAGTATGTTAACTATAAATAAAAATGTTAATTAATGTATCTTAAAAATATTTAAATAAATATAAGCAAAATAAAAATATTTTCAGGAACTGTACTTGCTTGCAGAAAAGTAAATATTTGTGGTAAAACAAATAATTATAGACTTTTTGCCTGTATTTGTTTAAGCGTATGAGTGCATATTTTAGGAATGTAGGTGGAAATAAGTCGCGAGGTTATATAAACACGCGTCTTGGAGCGCGGCCGAAACTTTCCAAACCGTCGACCAAAAGACTTCAACGAGATGCATCGCTCAGCGCACGCGCTGCCTGGCTCTACACCACACTACACACACTTTACATCTAATCATCACTTATGCGACTTCCCATCTTATAACACATAGAGCTTTAAACAAGAAGACAACTAACTTTTCCTATATTCCGCCAAGCGAACGATCACATTGTTTCGGTAAGTGAGCACGGAACGGACAAGCGGCGAACACGTATCTGGAGATGACCCGTTCGCGGGTCGACAGCGACTGTATCATTTGTTGTTTTGATCGCTCTAGCGCAGACCGGATCGCGGTACGAAAATGCGGTCAAACGGCTCTCTCGCTCACCCGAAATTTTTGTCGTCGGAAAGAAGAAGGCCGGTGGTGTCAGTCGGTGTCGATCGGTTCAGTGAGCGCGCGCGAGCTCGGGGCGGCGCGGGGGCGCCAGGGCGAGCGGGGGGCGCGACATGGCAGACGAGCGCGCGGCGCGGCGGCGGGGGCCGAGTGCGCCAGACGCGCCGGCACCGCGCCCCGCCCCCGCCGCCCCCCGCGCCGCCCGCGCCGCCCGCGCCCCGACCCACCAACCACACCCCACCCACTGCGCACCGTCTTGCTCTAGCCACCAAATTGACACCGGGATGACGCCGAACTGACCCTTATACACCCAAACATACGGCGCCGCACCCGCACTAAATACTACTCTCAGGGAAAGATACCGCCCCATTTACCTCCTTTGCGCACACTGAACAAAGGATCATCCAAATAGGACCAAAATGTTCTGCCCCCCGCGTGATCATCATTTCCGATATCGGTTAACTCTGTTGGTAGTATAGTTAACATCAGATTTTAGATATTGATCTTGGTAAAAGTGAGGTAGGTTTGATAATCTGAGAGAACCTATCAATCAATTGATTTGAAGCAATAAGTTGGAACAAAATCAATAACGTCTTGTTTATTTACCTACTTTATAACTCTATTAAGATAAGAAGTTCAAAATAAAGTGATAAACTTGTAATGCTTATAGCTTGGAGAATGTAAGAAGACTCGCATACTTTTACGGTATTTGGCACCATTTTTATGTATTAATTGTTAAAATTGCTACGTCGTAGCACCGTAGTCCTATCCTAGACAATGATTAGGTATACGTTTTTTCTATAGCAACGTTTATGATATAACCGACCTTAGGTTCAAAACTCGGAAATAAATCTAAAAACAAGTGTTGTTGACATTCAGTACCAAAACACCGCAATAAATTACCGTTCAAATAATGCAAACACACTTACAGAGCCCATAAGTACGAGTTCCTACAGCGTGTTTCACGCCGCAAGCTACGCCTTTAGAAATCAAAACCAATTTATTTCACTTGTTATGTTCGACTGTAGTCAGACGTTACTAGGCTATAAACAATTGTATAAGTTTCTTTAGTACCTACAGCAAAACAATATTAACAATCAGCAAAACGATATTCATGAAATCTTTAAAACTACTGTAGTATGTTAGTTTTTGAATATGTTAAGGTAAGCTTTAGTTGAATACTGTGATTACATTTGACCAGTTGAATTGGAATGCGGCAGGTCCGTACACGAGTTGGAACAACTCGAGCTGCTACCGCGGCCCGTTACGCGCAATACGCTGCTGTTCTTATTTTTTTATGTTTTTTTTGGCGCGTGTCAGAACAGAGCCGTTATATTATGCGATGGCAGCGAAAGTTAGAAGCGTTTGGTATTTCATACCAGTTCTTTTTTGTTTCTATAATTTAATTGCGCAGTTAGGAATCTCGATTGAATTGCAGAACGGCGCATCTCGTTGTCTTGTAGGAACGGTTGTTTAATTGTATCAAATTGAAATGGATTCTGTGAAAGATCTTGTTGGGATATGTTGGGTTTTATTCTTGGTAAATTTTAAGTGTAAAAAGCGAGTTAAAGTGCCGAGTCGGTACTCGCAATGTGTGGAATCCAGCTCGTTGCGCAGGATGATGTACCGCTAGAGCGCAGACTGGTGCGCGTGCGCCGGTGCCAGGCCGTCTGCCACCCACGGGCGTCCTGCTGACTCACCAATTTGCTCCTCCGGTAATTAGCCCAATCTCACGCGACACTAAATTAGATCAACGACCGTCGGAACAAGACTGTGCTCGTTCTGTCTTTATGCGCTCTACACCGAACGTATAATGACTGCTAGACGATATTCTATCTATTTAGTTTGTTAAGGCCATCTTATTGTTATTACAAGCCGTAAATGTACATCTACCTGCTAATTTAGTCTCAAAATAAATTCTGCAACATGTTTAATGCCCTACAATGATAGACTTAAGATTTTTTTATTTAGTTTTAGACTCTTTAAACAAAAAGTGTCAAGAAAATATATTTAGAATTATTATAACGTATATCTAACTAATATTCGATTAAATAATAAATAAAAGTTGTTAAAACAATAAGGTCCGAATCTGAAGTGGTCCCAGTCGGCGCCTGCCCGCCGGAATGAAGGCGACAATCCTGCCTCAATGGGCACGGTAAACGACGCACCTAATTGGTGGTACTGAGTTTTCTCACTACTCAGTATAGATAATCTAGTAAGATGTTTGTGATTCTTGTTAGTGTTTCTTAGTCAGACTTCTTTCGTCTTGGATATTCGCTAACCACTCAATCTTGTTTTAATTCTTTAAAGGTGACCTTAGTCGTGTGAACCAATTTAAAACAAAGCTGAACGAATTACACGGTTAGCCGAACTCATAAAATATTAAATAAAACTGTATTTCTATGAACGACATTATTAAGAATGCTATTATACCCGACTACACATTACTCTTCTCAAAATTAATATCAAATTTCACTTCCTCTTTATCGCGGCTGCGAGTTGAATTCCGCTTAAGGCTTTGTGTGGTAGAGTGCAGTTCAGAATGCAGTTTAGCTGCAATGGTTCCAGTTGCATTGGTAGAAACAAACTGCTGATAGCGATATTAGCTCTCAGTGTCGAATGGAGGGCCATGAACGGTGAACTGATTCCTACAAGTAGGGCACAATCGATATAGTTCCTTGCCGATCACTTTAAAAAAAAACTTGCTAGTAAGTTAATGGTAAATTGCTATTGAATTCCTCCTATTTGTCACAGCTTTTACAAATTTTGAAAAAAAAGACAAAGATAAATAGTAAATTAATTTATTTTATAATAATGTACTTATTCCGAATTGAAATGCCAAAAGTGCCTTTTGCAAAAAAGTTATGAGCCGAAAACTTTGTCGATTGCACCTACTTACTGGCAAAGATAAATGTTTACAAGACAACACAACAATTGAGTTTACAGAACAGCGCTGACCGAAATCTGCAGATCTTCATTTCACACCTTAATTACTTACAAGAGTTTATTTTTACAAAAATCGGTGCTGAAAACTAGATCAAAGGCCTGCATGTTTTAAAATGCTAAAGTAAACTCACTCTTTCTCTATAACTGTGTTTGATATATTGCACACACACACACTTCATGGTTTGTGTTTTTTGTTAATCAGAGATAAATACTAGATAACTCTTACAATATATTGATAGGTAAGCAACGGATTGAAAGTGGATAACAATGCAGATGTAAGTAAGTTTCACAAATAACAGAAGTTTGGTATGCCGTGTTTATAAAACTAAGATGATCCGAGACAGTCATTCCTGCATCTGGACCATTGGCCAGATGTTCAGTTATACATTTGTTAACATCTTCAATAACATTTAACATTCGATTTGTAATTCAAGATTGCTACAATATTAGTCATAGTTATTCCCTTTATAACAAAACAGTGGAGATGAAACAACAATTACATGTAAAGAGCAATTCAAAGAATAATAGGTATAGGAGTTTCTCTGAGAATTGGATATTTATTTACTTAGGTGAAAGCATTTACAATTTTATTTTGGTAGAACGAAGTTTCTTTTTGATCTCATTATTGCGTGAATCAATTTCGTTTACTATTATTTTATATTTATGACAAGTAAAAATACCTTCCTAACAAATGTGTAAGTAATTAATTAACAGATCTAACTTACACGTTAAATTAAATTACCTTACACGCAAGTACCTACATATAGGGATTCTAATGAGACCAATTAAATTCCAAGAATAACTCCACTGTGGGAAGTCTGTTAGTGAATAATTGTATACCAGTCAAAGAAGACAGACAGACACAGGACCCACAATTTTAATTTTATAATACGCTCCAACTTAAAAATTACTAATCAGATCAGTTAATATTATTTAATTAGTTTGTTATAATATTCGATCAAGTGGGAGTTGTAGATATTCCCGCTACGAAGATTATGTGCTGACTTGAAAGTATTTTGGTAATTTTTTTTAAGTTCACATTTTTACAGTTCACAAGAACAGTCTTAGCTTTGCCCTCAGAATACTGTTTTTTAAATTTAAATATATTGGAGACAATAATAATGAAAATATATGCTCCATAAATGGCCGGCTATTTAATTGGTCTTGTTAGATACAAAAGTTCGATTTGTTAGCAGCTCGTGGAAATTGCATTTATTAGAAGGTGTATTATAGGATTAGTAGGTGTAAATATAAAGCCTATGTGTGAAATGTGACGGGTCGCTGGTGTCAGTGGGGCAACTTAACTCCCCACCTATAGACCCTTGCAACCTAAGATGCAGGCTTTGAATATTCCGTCTCAGTGCCGTAATTCAGTACCTAATCTTTATCCCGTTTTTCAAATTGGAACACAGTAGGTATAACTTTTCTACTATATCATTAGGCAGGATAGTTAGACTTTGCACAAAGTCCTGTTGTCATTTATAACGAAGCCTTCACGTGATTACAGATTTATATTAAAAAATTATGACGGTGATACGGGATCCGTAGTTCGAGTTAGACTCGCACTTGGCTGGTTTTCATCATCCATTTAAACACTTTAATTGCTTGTGTTTAATTAAATGATATTGTCATACGTTACATTGGTAGTTAGACATTGATATGGTAATAAAGAAGAAGCTCAATAGTACTTTTTATAATAATTCACAGTTTTGTTATAAAAGACACAACTAACGTAGAAATTTATCAACGCAACATATACTGTCTACAACGTACTCGCTGAGTTAGTTAAGTTTTTTTCTACTTCAATTTTTTTACCAAAAACGATGAATGTTAATATTAACTTTATAATATTAGTAATACTTAATAGTTTAAGTGTTATAAATACTGACGACTTTTAACCTTGGCGAACTTGTTATGCTAAAACTTTTATTCATGTTCCAAAAATAAGATATTTTAACGTATAGGAAGATTTCTATATTATTACTTTTTTATAAGGTAATTTAATTTGATTATAACAGTTTTAAAGATACAAGCGGTTGCTTCAGCAACATTTTTATAAACGAAACCTTACCTTACACTATCTGCTTAATTAGCGGCCACTGTGCGATGGGACCACTGACACCAACGTGTTTAACAGTTTTAATTACGAACAAGCATGGAACTTAATCATTTACTTATTTAAATTATACAGTTGTTGGCAGCCTCCATTGCGTCTATCAGACCGGTTGCACACATACGAGACAAAAACGCACACATACGCACTGCTAATAACCATACAGCAGCGTAACGAACTTGCAATATCGCTTTTATAACTTTTCAAAGGGTTATAACTTACAGGAGAAAAGATTGAATAGGTATATGATCTCACAGCTTAAAATGTTGCATAGTTTATTTTTAATCGCTGAGACTTGTTTAAAATTATCTTTTCTTTAACAAATATCATTAAAGTAAGTAGAATAAAAATTGAATTTTCATTTATTATATAATTAAGCTTGTTTGTTTATAATTGTAAATACCTTGTATATGTAAAAATAGTTGTTTACTTTAGCTGTAGGTATAGGTAAAGACGTTGCTAATTTCTGCGTAGTTTATAAATAGGTTTTTTTGTTAATTTCCTTTTCAATTGAACGTATAAGATGACTCTACTTAGCTTCTGAAAATTGGTCGTCTTGGTTTAAGACAGTATAATGAAGGTTTAAAACAAATAACTATGGATCAGCCTTTCTCATTAGAATTATAAGAAAGTTCAGTAAAAAGCATTTCATAAGTGCCATTATGTACTTATTCTGATTATTCTTTATGTAATAGTACTATTTATGGGCGGCGCTAGATTAAAAATCTTTGAAGCGTGTAGGTAAGGAAGGCAGGCTGCATAGCCAAGCCTACTGTTTTACGCTCCGGTAAGCACCAACCAATACACATCTCTAGCAATTGTTTTTACCTAACGAAAATGACTCATGTGCCCAGCAGCTAGGGTTAAATTGTTTGTTTTTTTTATGTACTAAGTAATACAATTAGAAAACACGTGACTGGAAGGTATCAAATTTTTGCTAGGCATTCTACTTTACAGCAAGGAAGATAATACACGTCATTTAGGTATTACAGTCAGACATGAAGTCATTAGATTTGTTTGTCAATACATAATCCGTAAAAATTAATTAATCTAGTACAGAAGAAGTTTTTTTATTGATCTAAATCATACAAAAATCTTCATAATTACCTATCGTTACCTAAGCCTTACACCCATAGATGCTATTTAATACTGATTAGATGTTTATTTTGCAAGGTATCTCTCTCAGGATGATATCTAAGTAGCCAGTTAGTAGGTAAGTATCGAGAATGACTTGTATCCAAGTTGTGGTTTGCGTTCCGAGGTGTGGTTACCGCACACAACCATGATTTGAAAATAACACATCAAGAGTCGAAATCAATACGCATTAAACATAAAGTTTCTCTTTTACCTTCAAAATAGAGATTTTATTTTAGTGTAAGATGATGTTAGATGCCGAAGAAAAACATTATTGATTAAAAACCTGTTTGTCAGCCAGTAGGTACCTACCTACCAGCTCAAATGTTCAAATGTTAATATACCTACAACCTGTTTTAGTCCACAGCCGTAAATGCAATAACCGATTCTTGATACGCATTTGAATACGACCTTAGGACATTCTAAATCTTCTCATTATATAGGTGCAATATTTCTATGAAGGGGGCTGAAGGGTGAGTAAATAAAATGAATGTGATGTGACATACGTGGATCATTGCACGAAGGGAAGAAGCGGCGCGGTGCGTCGGAGCGGATGCGCGGGAGAGACAACCTCGCTGGGCGCTCCGGTGCCACCACGGGTGTAGATCGAAAGTTCGACGCAACAGCGGCCGCGCGTATGTAAATACCGGCACATTTACAAGCGAAAGGGTTCACCAGAGCGGCGCACAACGCGGGAACCCGTCCGGTGAGATTCCTACGGTTCGTCCGATACAAAATACTGAGGTTCGTAACTCGTGTGCGAAGCGCGACGCAGCCGCCGCTCGACTGCTAGCCCGTCGCTCTCCGCTTGCGTCGCTGTATTTATCATTTAATTATTGAACTCGTCTGAAGTTGCCTGTGTATCAATTATCCGTCGCAGCACGGTGCCACGGCGCTGGTTCGGCGCTACTTCGTCTGCAGTGGACCGTTGCGTCACGACTCGCGGGTCGCTCGCGCAGCCTTCACATATTTATTGACTCCTCGAGACTGTATGTACCTGTTGGTCGTTATGCGTAACCTCCACCGTCACGTAGAGCCGACACCTTCCTGCCTTTACTTCCGCGGTACGTCTGTCTTACTCTTGCTCTAGTAGGCCTTTACCTTTTACCTGCCTTAGAATGCACTTACTACTAATTTATTTGATAGGTACCTACCTGTACCTACTTCATAGCCATAAAGTAAGCAATCTAATCTACCTAACTAATAATTCTAATTACTTGTAGGACAGGAGAATTGAGGGTATTTCCTTTGGGATCTTTACTCCTTCCCCGGCAATGCAGGCGAGCGTTGTAATGTTTAAATGTTGTTTTTAAGCGTTTCCATTAATACTCGTAACTTATGTTCCTACAAACAGCATAAAATCTAAATTACATATCCTATATCCTCGGATAGGTACCAGACTTCTCTCCTAAAACGCGCTAAGCACGGCTCTCAGTAAAATAATAACAGTCTATATACATACTTAGGTACTCTCCTACTCGGTAACGTGAGGGATTGTAATCTATAGGTACTTATAATAAATCTGTAGAGAGGTCAATTCTGTAAATGAAATATATTTCTAAAATAACTATCAAGGGGTGATTAGGGATCGATACTGATGCCAAAAATGCAATCAGTAAATTTTTTGTCTGTCTGTCTGCCTGTATAACAGTTATAGAAACAAAAACTACTCGACGGATTTGAACGAAACTTGGTCCAATTATTTTTCATACTCCTGAGCTGGTTATAGTATATTTTCATTACGCTAAAATCAATAGAAGCAGAGCAGTGAAGGGAAATGTTGGGAAAACGGGAGAAGTTACTCAATTTTTTAAGCTTCCGTCGCGTGTGCAATCTCAATGGTTAAAGCCACACAGAAATCATATATAACGGAAATGTTCTCCTTAAAATTTTATAAGAAATATCCAACGAGAGCAGATGTCTATTTTTTATGGTCGACTCACAATAACATGTTAACTCCCGATATCTTAGCAGTTCAAAGCTTCCTGATTATATTTGACTACTCTCTGGTTGATAGCACTCTCAGTCATACCTTATTTAAAAAATTAACATAATTAACTATTCCATAAAAATGAATCATAGAAATCGGAATAGAAACACCAAAGTTATATAGAGTAAACTTCTCATTTCCACGGGAAACCGACTTCCACGCGAACGGAGTCACGGGTGGCCACTAGTCACCAATATAATGTCCCAGTAAAACCATGTGGGTTTCTTCACCGCCATTCTGACTCTCACAGATCTTCAGATCAACCGTCCATGCCAAAAATTCACACATAGGTGTTGATAGCAGTTTATGAACCTGACTGAATGACATTGACAGCTCGAATAAATCAATGACGAAGTAAAAGTAAGGACCCACTTCACTTTTGATTTTTTATCAATACCTTCAAGCTACCGAGAAGCCATTTTGGTTCCGTAAAATCTTTTGTGTCTCGGTGTATTCAGACCTCAAAAAGCTACCATATTGTTTTCTGAGTTAGATATATAAGGCCCGTTTTTTATAAACATTTTATATTCATAGGTATATTAAGTCATTAGATAGATGAAAAACATATGATTCTGTCAAATCGAATGTTTGAAATGTGTTATAAACAAACATGAAATAAAATCTAAAATATTTAGTGACCGTGGTAATATGAATACTTAAACTAATACACAAACTATATCCATATGAAATTATAGTAAATGTTGCACGGTATAATAAATAATTAATATGTTTAGCAGATTCGCTTTGAGGTAATATGAGGCACTTAACTTTATTCATTGAGTGTTTCAGTGCACTTACGGTTTGCTAAATAACTGATTGCTTTAGATACTGGCCTGACAAACGAGTTGGATGCCGGCTCTTAAGTTCAGCAGAGATCTCAACAGCCCTTAGACCATTTTATTTCAGTGTCCATCCAGATTTATTTGGAAAATTTCCTGAACAAAGGGTAAGGTTTTTTCAACCCATATAAAAATACTATTCTAGATATCTAACACAAACTTTGTTTTGTAGAAAACAAATGAGCACTCCTTGCAACAGCTAAGTGCTTTGCTTGAAGCGCAGCAAAAAAGGAGAACACCAGCTGTAACTGATTTATCATTTTATTTGAGGCAGAAAAATATGCCTGAAGGTAGGTTTGTTTTATTGCCCTACAACTTTTTTTTTGTAATTTTACTCTAAATTTAAAAAATATATACTGTTGGTTTTAGGACATTTTAAACTGGTCAAAATAAAGTTTACGGGAGAAAATACAAGAGAAACCGTGATCAAAATTTTAAGTGCCTGTAACATGTCAACATCTCATGTTAATAAAACACCTCATGCAGCAACACCTTCAGTCAAGTAAGATTGTTTTGTCTTTTAAAATAAATTAATACACAGGTCTATATAATTTATCAAACCTTTTGTTGACTTATATAGATCATTTTTGTTAAAAGCTTAAACATTGATTGCAGTAAAATCAACTTTGAAAAAGCATATGAGGAATATGGTAGTCAATTTGAAAATATTTCTAGAATGAAGAAAAAGATGGAAGAAAAGAAAGCAATCCACAATATTGTGTAAGTTTTTTAAATTGGTTGATATAAATATTACATTTAAGAAGGTTTTCTTAGCTTTTAAAAAATATGGTAGATTTTTCATTATTTCATTATTTTGCAGAGATTGGGTGGAACATAATAGTCATACAGCAAAACAAAAACATGAATCTACTCATGCCACTAGAGAGCAAGTGAATCTCTTGATAAAGACTTTATGCAAAAGATATGGTATTAAAGAAGTTGGTACCTAGAAATAAGCTCAATATAATAATAATTAACTCATTCATTAATTAGGAACTCATTTTAACAAGATCACCACTCACCAATATGAAAAATTTAATATTTATTTCAATTTATATTAACTAAAGGCTCTGATTCCAAAAAAGTCCAACTTTTGATATTTTTAGGTTGCATTTAAAAAAATGTTTTTTTTTTATTGCACAGTATCTTAATATGATTGTAATGAATTCCGTTTTATAGGTCAAATATGATAGTGGATGGAATATAAGCCACATAAGGGGAGCTTTACAAAGCCTAGTTGCCTTAGCTTCACAGCACCCAAAAGCTATGGACAATTTAAAAGGTAATATTATTAAAAGTATACAATTATATAAGGAAGAGTTTGTTTGTTTGTAACCAATGTACTTGAAACCCTTTAGGTTTGTTTTTAACAAGTCAGAAGAAAAAATTTTCGCTGCGTTACTTGACTCTCGTGTGCCATAAATATGTAGGTTAATAGTATTATCTAGAAAATTGTGTCTCTAGCAAACTGTCCATTGGCAATTAACATACTCTTACGTTGAAATTAAATTAAATATGCTTATTTAAAATGATGTGACGAATTTTAAGCATCAATTAATTATTATTTTTATCTTCCGACATTTCGTTATTTATTCAAATTCATAATTTCAAAAAATGATTGTCTCTTATAACAATGTGTAATATCGCGCCACTTCAGCTAATTCGTAGCGTAATATATAAGATTAATTTATATGATTAAGATAAATAACTTTTGTTTCAGGCAGAACCATAGCTCTGGGACAATTCACTGGGGTCAGTTTAGATGGCGATGTTTATCTTAATATCATTGATGTGAGGAATGAGTGGCTTTCAGTAAGTTTCACAACAGCAAGACTTTACTTATAAATTTAAATTCTTTCCATTCCCAAGTCAGTTTAATATTATTTATTTCGTTTGGGATTTACACAATAATCGTATACCTTAAAAATAAGTCAGAATTCTTTTTTGTTTTAAGGCAAATAAAGTTTTAGAAAACCCATCAAAAAACAATTTATTTTTAAATTTTGTAAGTTGCTTTTTTTGTTTATTCTTGTTTGTTCTTGTACGTTTTTTATGATATATACCTACATTAAATGTACTTTGTGTGTTGACTATTAAAAAGTAAATCGGTAGAATGTATAATAATTTAATTTAGTTACCAAAGATAGGTAAAGAAGGGTAAAGATTTAAAACCTATGAAATATCTTAGTACTTACTTAATAGTAGTTTTGATCATTTTAAGATACTTATCCGTTTTATGAATATTAATTATAGCTTAGAATAAAAAACCTTAATCATGTGTTTTAGCTTATTAAAAAGGTAAGCCAGGAAGACAGCGCGTTGTCAGACATACCTATTTACGAGAAATCACTGTCTTACATTCTGAGGGATATTCACATTAGAAGAAGGTAATTATTTAAACCAAATTGTTATTGCTAGAGGCAATATTGTAGAATTCTTACCGTACGTTATATCATTCCTGCAAGTCATCTTAAATAACTTTTTTTCATGATCAGTTTAATACTGATCACAATAAATTATCGACTTATCGTCCTGTACAATGAATTATCTTCAAAACTTTTAAAAGTTTAAATACTTTTACATAGAAAGTTCATGCCGAAAGTGTCTGCGATGCAGTACTGCAGCCACCTGCGTCAACTGATCACTTCCATCGGAGACTTCGTCGGGAGCGGCAAGAAGTTTCCCGTAGACATCCCCGACAGCCTTAGCAAGTACGAGATTGTGGTCGAGCCGTGAGTTATCGTTCATTATCTTATACTCTTTACGGTAAAACATACACTGGCCTATGGATCATGTAATCGTTGTTCACACAAACAGCTACGTCTATTTAGTCAGCTTAAGTTGAGCATATAAAATGTAAGTTGACTTGGATTTTTATACTCGCGAAAGATTGCGCATTACCCCCTTCTTAATGCCATTGTTCATACTACACACGTAATAAACCAAGCAATCATTACATAGTATAAATCAAAGTCGCTAACTCTGTCTGTTTGTTTGTTTGGCCGCTAACTCATCCTAAACCAGGTTAATTACTAAAGTTAAGTTTTGATGCGGTTTTCACCATCCTTTATTTTAAGGTTTTTTTTCATTTAAATTAGTAAATAAAGAACAATCGGAAAAAGTTTTTTTAAGTTAGCCAAAAATCAATGTTTCGTGAGCAAGTCTGCCAAAATTACACCATTGCGAAGCGTGGGCGGGTCGCTAGTAAATTATATATTAATTTATAAAGTACCATGTTCATTAGTGAGGCGGGTCCGCTGATGGTGTCTCCGACGGGCCAGTTCATAACCCCGTCCTCGTGCCCCGCCGACGAACTTATATCATTCATATCGAAACACCTGGACTCGGCCCTGGAACTTGCCACGTCTTATAGCATGTAAGTAACCAATATACCATCGTACTGAAAACTTAGATATATACGTAAAATAATAGTTTACTACCTTCATTAATCAGAGAAAGTTTATAAGTTTTTTTCTTTACCCACATTTATAGGTAATCAATAATTTTACCTATAATTTTAAGTATCTATTCCACAATTTCTATAAGCTACCATTACGACGTCAATTATCTACACATTATCGCAAACATTATTTTTTTGTTTTCTCTTTTCAGTTTACAGTTAATGCCTATTACTATGAAATGAACTATCGTCGTCTTTTAAGTTGATAGGTTCAAGAATTTAATATATGATTTAACTTTTTTTTCAGTTGCAATGCATATTTACTTTAGATTTACTCTTAAAAATAATGTATAGGATTATATAGCAGTTGCCAAGTGGCTCAGTATGCAGGATCTTTAACCGTTTCAACTATCATTTATACAGGAGTGGGAAGTATATTTATTTTTCATGTATTCCCAAGTTATAAAGAAGAAAAATGCGTGGATAAGAAGCACATAAACCCCATGTATAGTATGCTTTTTTATTTTTTTACCCGGCCCTGTTTCGGCGTAGCTAGACTGTTTATTTCCCACGAGGTACAGCTACATGTGTTCTATAGCTTTGCGAGTGTGATGTACAGAAACAAGCACGTGGAGAAGGCGCTGCACCAGGAGGTGAAGGAGAGGTTTGGACTGCTGGAGCTGCACAAGGACGACAGCATCACGCCGGCGCTGATGATACACTGCTGCCAGCGGCTGCTCGGTATCATCGATCAACTAAATCCGGTGAATAGAAATTAGTAGTCCTAGGTTACAGGAGAACTAGCCTAACTAGCTGGATATATACCCTTTCTTAATAAAAGCAGTTTTGTAAAACCATGTTTTGTCTTCAATCAGGTATCTTCTTTTTAGCATTATTTATACATTTCTTTTTCGCATCTATTTTGGGAAAGGTCTTGTAAGATAAACTTTATAAATAGAGAACATATCCGCGGATTATTTTGTATAAAAAAAACATTGACGTTTTGTTTTTGTGTTTCAGAGGCTGCATGGTAACATTCTTTTCATCACGCATTACTACTCGGTACTATCAGATGGTGCATTGTGTATACCGTGGAACTTCGAATAGTAGCAAATTATATTAATTACTATTGTTAAAGATTTTATTTTTATACGACTACGGCGAAGCCAAAATGTTATGATTTTAGCTCGTAGATATCTATTATGAAGTTGTTTGCTAGGGATGTCCTTTTTGCCCGATAGTTGACTACCTATGTGACGTCACCATGAATTTGGGTTTTAGTTTTAAAACCTAACTATTGTATTTATAAACATTTACCACATACAATGCAGGGAGAACTAAATATTTTTAAATATAATATTTGTAAACAAATTTAACAAACTTTAAAAACACGCCGCGCACCCAAACTTTTCTCAATTGAATATGATGGCCGGCCGGCGACCAATCAGAACTCCGGATTGTAGGCCGAACCTTGATTGGTCGATGTTTTCAAAGGCAAGAAGCCTAAAAAGGCAATCAATGAAGGTTGGCCACTGTACTCTGATCTCTTACGAAGATATTGGCAAATCTAAAGTCCCTCATACTTGGTGGTAAGCAAAGCAATATCTTTCGTGGCGTTTCTTATCATTTGAGATTTTTAAAAGTTTGGTAAAATTATCTTCTCTTCGTCTCCTTGAGTTCTTTTTGATTGTGGCATTGATTGGCGTATTTAGATATGTTTTCAAGTGAGCCTGGGCCTAAAGAGTGTGGTCTAATTTAACTTAGCCGGAATTTAAAATTTACAGCCCAAAATTCTGGGATCTACTGTCCCTCCTTCTTCCAGATACGCCTGTAAACTCGCCTAGATTCTAAAAATGAGAATGACTAATTAAAGGAGATCAAGATTGATAAATTAAATATAGAACGCTAAAGTCTCGGCTGTAGAAGTCGTCATGGAATTGTTTAAAGTAAACTGATAAATATAAAAATTTTAAGCCAGTGTTGGTATTGTCTTTCAACGAGAATAAGTAACAGGGATAATATACCTGAAACAAACATAGTTTTCTGCATTATCTTGGCAACAAAATATATGTAGCTTCGTCGGATTCATGATTAATAAATAATATCTTAAGTCTTCTTAGGCTACAGGGCCGATTCGAGGGTGGGCATCGGGGCACCCGTAAAGGTAAAGGGGCCAAATTCATGAATCCAAAAATAATAATACAAGGTTGGATTTACACACGAAAAGGTGGCCAATTTCAGGGTTTTGCCTTTGTGAAAGCAATCGTAGATTCGGAACTTCGGTCTGTATATAAGAACTAGTAATGAGATAAGATCGGCTGGCCGCAAACCAATGGACATTAAAATGAAGCTCTTACCTTGAAGAAGAACTAATTTATCAAATGAACTAAAGGAATAAGTCAGGGTGACAATTGTGAATAATTTTGTCACAATAAATAAAACAAAAATATGAGATATAAATGTTGTTTACTGAAAATGGAATTGAATGTGCGAAT
The DNA here is from genome assembly GCA_916618145.1 of Emmelina monodactyla. NCBI lineage: Eukaryota > Metazoa > Arthropoda > Insecta > Lepidoptera > Pterophoridae > Emmelina > Emmelina monodactyla. The sequence continues at coordinate 6,438,173 of OU745300.1, forward strand.
GCCTTTAACGTTTACAATTAACAGTCTATAGGCTTTATTAAAATCATTAAATTAGCTAATCAGCGAGATCACATTTTGACTAAACAAGCACCAAATATTTTTTTATGTCATTTTGTATCATTGTCACAACTCACTATGTATAATGTACTTTATAATATATTATGTATAGTTATCGTAATTTGTGATGTCAATAAAGGCTGTATTTATACATGTGCAAAGAAGACAATACTTAATTTACTACTAAATGTTATTGAAATATACAAGCTATATTGGTCGAGTCATAAAAATTTGTATGTAATTATGTTTTAAATTGTGAATCACATTTTTCCATATAATTAAATATCTTACATAACTTTAAGTTTTTAATGAACATGTACTTGAATGGCAAATTGGAATATAACATCTATAATTGTCAAATAATCCAATCTAATAATTTAGCTAGTTTAAAATTGGCCTCGCATTGTACTTAGCGACTAAGAACTCACTCTACATACATAATGTACACCCAAATTCCGACAATGATTGTAAAGATTGAGAGCAGCATGTTGAATGGTAGAAATAAAAGGTTCTCCGTGTATCAGTGTCGTTTGTTCTGCGGCTGTATGATGACGAGCTTGTTCTTCTCCTTGGTGACGCGCGCCACCGGCATGGCGGTCGCGGGCATGAGCTGCTTCAGGTTCTGACTAGGTATCACGGGGGCCTGGAAAACAAGGGAAAAATTGTATAAGGAGTTTCAGGACGGCAGCTCCCCAAATAGATTTTTTACTTTACTTACGCGAGTAAATATAATGAAAAATGTACGAAATTGTCAAGTTGCAAAAAGTGAAAAAAGTTGTTTGATACATTTTCATTCTATTTACTATCCTGCGCACTTTTCGTAAGACACTTGACTGAGGGGGCTGTCATTTTACACGTGCGATTCGAAAGCGAAACGAATGAAAGGAAATATTTTTGAAGAATAGGAAATGTAGCATGTATTAGCATAATTTATTGAAATCTAACGAAGCTCAAGTTTCTTATTAGGTACATTCAGAAGCAACTTATTACTAAACTTAAACAGCTCAACAAATTCCAAAAACCCGTGTCTTTCATATAGTAACAACCAGTTGAAAAACATGTCTATCTACACCTATTACTTATTTTGAACAATGTCTTTGTTTGACTTGTAATAAACTAGCGACCCGCCCACGCTTCGCAATGGAGTAATTTTGGCGGACTTGCTCACGAAACATTGATTTTTGGCTAACTTTAAACAAAATCCGATTGTTCTTTTTTTACAAATTTAAATGAGAAAAATACCTAAAAGATGGTGAAGACCGCATTAAAATCCCTCAACTGGTTTAGAAGGAGTTAGCAGCCAAACATACAAACAGATAGAATTAGCGACTTGGATTTATACTATGTAATAATAATAATAATGATGGGTATATTTACCGGTGGGTATCTGGCGAGTTGCTTCATCCGGTCGACGAGTCGGAAGGCGTCGTCCGAGGTGTCGGAATCCGTGATGCCGAAGGAGAGGGCGCGCTCCGGGCCCGCGTCCAGGTAACGATGTAAAGGCAAATGCCTGCAAAGGCGGTAACATTATAGAAGCATACACAGAAGTCTTACCTAATATATGGTACGAAAAGTCGGTTTGCAAATTAGTTCCCATGGTGCGCGATACGGCGCATACTGTATGTGTGCGACAAAAACTTACTACTAGAGTCGGCGAACCTTAATGCTAAAGGAATCTCTAAGTTGGTATAATAATAAATTTAAGTTGCTGCAAGCAGGCGCGCAATTCTGTACCTTTTAACGTGCCAAGAGGTGTCCTTCATGTGGCACGCCAATAGTATTGCTTGAAATTTTTGACTTAATTTGCACAAACGTCACCAACATTGGCCTTTATACAATATAGAATTAGTAGCTTTGTTTAAAAAGTCACAGACTCGCGACCCTGGGGGCTTTTGTGTCGTCACGTGCAGGGGCGGATCCAGCCTAGTGGCCAGGGGGGGGGGGGGGGGGGTCACGTGCCTAGTCGTGGTTGAGATACAATAAGTTTTATCTGATGTTAGGTATGTTTAACAATTTAAATTAGTGGTCCTCTAGGTCCTGGACCCCCCTGGATCCGCCCTTGGTCACGAGTTAGTTACCTGGGCGCGTGGCGCGGCCTCTGCGCGTGCCTCCAGGCGGCGGCGGCGCGCGCGCGCCACGCGGCCGCCTCGTCCGCCGCCGCCGCCGCGCCCGCCTCCAGCGCCACGCACGCGCCGCGGAGGTCCACCACCTAATATACCATACACGTAGGCTTACAAACATTTTACTAGCCTTACGGAAAGGGCCTAGGCTACCTTTATAAAACTACGAAAAAAAAAAACTACGAAAGATTTTTTTCTTACTTGGAATTTGCGAAACCCAAATTTAAAGTTACTGTACGCTAAACTGCCGACAAAATGCTGGACGTGTTATTCTGTATTTTATGTGAATAGAATACCTATATCATTTAGAAACGAACTAACTTTTTTTTTAGTTACAAACTAAACTTTCTTCTCTGAAACCCATTGGTATTAAAAACAGAAGTTATGCGACTCAATCTGACGAAAAATAATTGGAGTATAGTTTCTTGGATAAACCGATGTTCATTTAGTTTCTTCTCTAGCGTCTAACATAAAATGCAAAATAATAAATCTGTAGAGTAACATACCTTTTGAAAGTACTTGTACAACAACGTCTTTATCTCGTCATGGGATAGTTTGTCGAGCCGCGCCATCAGCATTTGTTCGCCTCTACTTCTCGTGTCGCCGTTCTCTTGCGAATCCGACAGTGAAGCGGACGGACTTTTGCCGCATATTAAATTATTTTTATACTCTATGGCAGTGTCTATCGCCTCGATAGCCTCTTCACACTCTAAAAGTTTTCGTTCCTGTAAAAGACAAACTTTTAGTGATTGCCACTATATTTGATAGTCATTATCAAACAAAATTGTTTAGTACAAACCTCTGAATCAGATAGAGATTTATACAATTTTCTCTTATGACCCAAGCTGCACCTCTGTTCATGTAAGCACTCTCGTGTTTTCCGCAGATTTTTTATTTCCTTTCTCAACATTAGTTCTTTGTCTTTAGAAAGCCCCATGTTCTCCAAATCATTTGTCTTTTCTTTCAATATACTATCTATTTGTGTGATCCTATGTGTAAAATGTTTTATGGAGTGAGATTTTCTATCTTTGATTTCCACAGAAGTTTCAGAAAGTTCATCTAATTTTAATTTGTCTTTAACCAGCTCAACATCTAGGGTGTTTTTTCGTTTCTCATCTTTTTTAATTTGTCTTTTGATTTGTTCTATTTGTTTTTTATAAGTCTTGAGATTAGTTTCGTGTCTTCTTATTTCTTTCATATTGTCTTGGTCCAATATGCTATTTTCCAACCTTTCAACATAAGCTTTGCTTTGTGAATTATGGTTCACAGCTTTTGATAAGTCACTTATCAGCCTTTCCTTAGAAATACACAGATTGATGAGTTCCTTGAGTTGAGTTTGACTAGTGCTGATCTCTTTAGATAGCTTTCTTGCAAGGATCTGTTTCTGAGAATATTTTTCCTTAATTAAATTGTATTTTTTGCATATCTCATTAGTTTTGGGGTTGTCTATCAGTTTGAGCAGTTCTCTTTCAATTAATTTTGGCTCAGGATCAATATCCTTTTTATGAGATTCAATTATAATTTTCTGCGATTCTGGAGAAATGGCTTTAGCTGCCACTTTTCTGAGAAGTTCCAGTTCAGCCCCTGACAAGCTCTCTCCTGGTTGTATAGTCCTTCTTCGTCCTGAATTAGATTGTGAAGTCATAACTGGCAGTGATTGTGATCCACTTATTTCAGATAATGTGACATCATCTGAGTCGATGTGATTTAAATATTCTTCACATCTCTCAGCAAATAATTGGTCATTTTTCTCTCTAAAATAATCCATATATTTTTCTACTTTATCCTGAAATACTGTATCAGAATGGTTATCCTCAGAGTCTGAATCACCATCGGAGTCACTAGGTTCACTCGGCTCTGTGTCCTCTGCTATTCTTGGTAGACCTTGTTTAGCATTGACTTCTTTGTTATCTCCTGGCTCCACATTGAGACACTCGTCATACTCTGCTTTCAAAAACAGCCATTCACTAACCTTATTAACATCAGCCTCTGTCAGAGATTTGGATTGAAGGATTTTATTGAAAAGCCCCTCAGCATTAGAAACTAGTTTGATCCACTGTGTTGTGGCAAATTGTAAATTGAAGTTATTATCTGTGGATGCAACTTTATCATTGTTGTAGACAGGGGTATTATTATCTGCAAATAAGTTGACAGTCACAAAGTTCTTAATCCCTCTGCAACACAGACACAGTGTTAAAATCTTAAGTGTATCTTGATAGTCTTCAGGTTCTGTACTGATGCATCCTATCACCCATGTGAAGGCTCTGCCTCCAAATGAGTCTCTCAACATTGCAGTCAGTATACACTGATCATAATTAACATGTTTTGGAGGATTGCCTGAAAGGAGGTCTTTTACAACACTTTCAAGAGAAAAAAGACTGGGTTCAGGGTAAGCAGCTAAATCACAAAAACTTGCTGTGGACATTCTATGGTTCAATACTCCATTAGTGCCAACCCACTTTTGTTCCATGCTTACTGTAAAAACTGTATGATTGTTTCCTTGGCATTGCTGCCTCCAACCTAATTGCAAGTACTGGAAAGCTTCCTCCACATTACAGCACCGCACTAATCCAGCTCCAAGCACATCAAATATGTTATTGTCCACAACTTGCATCCAAGTAATATGTAGCATAAATTCACGTTCAGGCATCTGATTCAACTTGTGGAATATCTCTGTTATAAATCGTGGCACAATTCCTTGATCACATTCACTATGGATACATTCAAAACCTGAAAAAAGTTACACGAAAATTATTATTAATTACTTGTTGTGATTCTATTTTGATTTGGACAACAATAATGAATACATACCTGGACCAAACAAGGTATATGTTTTTCCACTTTTAGTTTGTCCAAACACAACAACAGATGTATCACATCCATCCAAGAAACAGTTTATTTGAGGTATCATGAAAGAACTAAACAAATGTGCTTGTGTGCAATCTACTGGCAAAGCTCTGTTCACATGAAAAGTTTGTCCACTTTCTGTGATAACAATCTGTGTCACAGGATTGCTAAATATACATTGTGTCGAATCCTCCAAACTCGGGGGCTTCAATCGAATTGCAACTTGCACTGGGATCTCCATTATTTACACTAGCAAAAATACTAAAGTAAGACAAAGTTATTGCCACCTCGATTTTCTTCTTTTCTCAACATTAAGAACATACATACATGATTTTACGAAAATTAATTCATAATATCAGGCAAACGATGGCCTAGTAGTGTTATGGTAAACAATTTAGCTGTTTGAATAAGATGTTAAAATTTTATGCTGTCCTGTATATAGATCAATCAATGCTTCGTTCCAGAATATTATGGCGAATTGATAATTAAAAACAATAAAGCACAATACACAAAAATACTATAAATAGGTGGATATAGAAATCATTTTAGGATAGCTTAGCACAAACACAACACAAGTTTAGTGAAGGATGCACAGATTAATTTTTTTTTTTTTTTTGTTAGATTCTTCCGTCATGCGGAAAGGCAAAGAGACTATGCCCATACAGCCATGTCATCAATAATTTGGTTTTCTTCTTTCTTGTTGACTTAGTTTTGTTTAGTTTTCAATAAGAAGTAACATTGACGATATTTTATTTCCTCATAAACAAACATAATAAGGACCAAGTCCATGTCTTTAATAATAAAATGCTAATATATATTTGTTATGAGTATACATAAACATTTTCATCAGATATTACACACTGTAAATTTTATGAATTTATACATAGGTAAGTAGCATTCAGTTGTTTTTAAAAGTTCTTGAGTATTACGCGGGATATTTTCTAATGTTTTATAAATTTCTAATAGCTCATCAATGAAAATTAACCTGTCAATATGAAATTGAGGACATTCAAAAAATATATGATCCAATGACTGTACTGACTCATTACAATATGAACAACAAGGGGAAGTTATCATATTCATGCGATATAAGTGTTCATTAAAAGCAGCATGACCTATACGAAGACGACAAATTGTTGTATAAAAATTTCTATTTTTGAAAGAGCCCTTGGTAAACCAAGGAGACGAAATTTTTTGGTTACATACGGAATACCACTTGCCCTTTTCTTTAAGAGAATCTTGCCAAAATTGAAACCAATTATTAATCATTTGATTTTTTATTTCAGGAAGAAACTCTGAAATGGGAATTGCTATGTTTTTTAATTTGCAAATGTTGTTATCAGTATTTGTAATGATACTAGCTAATGTATCAGCTAATTCATTACCACTAACACCAATATGTGCTGGTGTCCAGAAAATGACAATTTCTTTATGTTTCAATGATAATTTATAAATCTTTTCCCGGATCTCATATATAAAAGGATGAATTTTACTAGAAAGACGGGGATTATTAATAGCTTGAAGAACACTCATACTATCAGAAATAATAATCCATTTACCAGAAGAATCTACAGAACTTATCAAATCTAAAGCAAACAGAATAGCAGCAGCTTCTGCCGTAAAAATACTGCAAATATTGGACAGCTTATAACCATGTGCAATTTTCAAAATAATATCATAAGCCGCTATCGACACAGACTGAGATGTTTTTGAAGCATCTGTGTAAATTTGACGGTAATTATCATAGTATGATAACTTTTCATATACTTCATATTTATTTTTTAAATTTGTGTCTATAATGACATCAAATTTAAAAAACTTACCTTCATATGTTCCACTATAACAAGGTAAAATATCATACTGAGCAATATTTTCATTTTTCAAATAATTAATGAAATCAAAATTTTTACATAAATAAGAGTAATTAGATATCAAAATCTTTTTGTACAACGCATTATTAGAAGTTTTCATCAAATCAATTATGAACCTTCTTTTCAAATAATCAAACCTAAATTTAATGGGACAAGTGTTAGTTTCAACTTGCATTGAATTAATCGGAGAAGTACTCATGGCTCCTAGAATTATCCTGAGATTTTTATTTTGTACTTTATCTATTTTATTTATAAAATTATTGTCAGAAGCAAAGCAAAAAAAAGCATATTCAAAGTGACTTCTAACTAATGATTTAAACAGCATCAATAATATTTTAGGATCTGCACCAAAACGACAACCAGTAAGGCATTTTAAAATATTTGTAGCTTTTACAGCTCTATCTATCAATATTTGCACATATTTTTTAAAACTTAAATTTTGTTGAAATACTACACCTAAGAATTTTATTTCTGTACAGTTAGGAATAAGGTTACCATTATATACACATTCTAATTTACAATCTTTATCTCTAGAGAAAACAAGAGATTTACTCTTTTCTGTATTTACAGTTAAACCTAAGAAAGAAAAATAGACTTCAAGCCTTTTACAGGCATTATTTAAATTCGTTTGCACATCTTTAAGTTTTTTGCCAGAACAATAAACAACAAGATCATCAGCAAACTGCAGATTAGAAACATTTGCGCCTAATATCTCATTCAATTTATGAATATAAATTATATACAGTAGAGGGCTCAAGATGCCGCCTTGATTGACGCCTTTATAGGAATTACGTGGACCATAAAAGTTGTTACCCAATTTAACATAGACCATTCTTTCATTTAGAAAGTTATATATCCAAAGAACCATTTTTTTTGGAATTCTGAGTGATAGCAAGATATTAGCAAGCGTTTCTAAACCTACATTGTTAAAGGCTCCTGTTACATCGAAAAAATTACAAGCAAGATAATTCCGTTCCTTTATGGATTTATTTGCATCTAATAACAAATGTGCAATGCTTTCCCTAGCCGAGCGTCCACGCCGAAAACCAAACTGATTACTAGGAAGAATACAATTTGATTCGATGTAATATTCCAGACGTTGTTTGAGCAGCTGCTCAAAAATTTTACCAACACAAGAGGACAACGCTATAGGTCGATAAGAATCTGGACTATCAAGATCCTTCCCTGGCTTCAGTACAGGGACCAGACAATCAGTTTTCCATTGATTTGGTATTAAGTCATTTTCAAACAAAATATTTAAAATTATCAAGAATTTACATAGATTTTTATGACTGAGAAGACGAAACATAAAAAAAAGCGGGTAGATCTCGCTGCGTCAACACGCAATTTTTTGTGCGCTTCATAATTTAATTAAAAACAATAGTTTTACATACTTATTTAATGTACTGATTTAAGTGCGGAACTTGTGTACTCTTTTACTTCAATCACAATCTCTTCTTGGACTACTCTTGGGCATTTAACTTCAGTTCACCTCCACTACTGACCATCTAAACAAAAATATGGAAGCACTAGGCAAATTTTTTGAATCTCGCATGTTCGAGTATGAGAATAAGCTGCAGAAAGTTGCTGGAGCCCCTGCTGCGCATTCTGATGTGGCCTCACTCTCACAAGACTTCAAGGAGCTCAAGTCGCTTGTGTGGCAGATGTTTGCAAGACTGCAGAAAGAAGTGGAGGCCCTCTCTCTGGGTCTTGATAGGCATGAAACTGCTATGCGCAGAAAGGTTTTGTTGCTCCATGGGGTGGCTGAAAAACCCAATGAAAAGTTACCGGAGGTGGTTCTTAAAATTATAACGGAACAAATGAAAGTGTCTGAGGTTGGTAAATCTGACCTTCATGTATGCCACCGTCTTGGAGCAGTGCATAATAAACCTCGTCCAATCCTTGTACGGTTTTTTGATGTGGAGCACCGTCGTCTTGTATGGGAAAATAAAAAATCCTTAAAAGGCACAGGTGTCACAGCTTCTGAGTTTCTCACCAAGACACGGCACCATATATTTATGACGGCAAGGAAACATTTCGGTGTCAAAGATTGCTGGTCGTCGGACGGGATCATTGTAATCAATCTTCCAAACAAATCCCGACAAAAGGTTGAAAGTTTAGCTGCTCTTGAGGCGTTACAGCTTAAATTCCCTGCCTGCGGCGGCGCCGACGCCGACACTGCATCTTCGAGTGCTACAACGCATGTCTCTGACCCCAAGTTGATAATATCACCGAGGAAGACGAGAAGACGGCAGTAAAACCAGGACTTCTGTTTATTTATTAAGTTTGTTTGGCAATTTTTCCGTCTGCTATATTTTATTTGTTAAAAGTCGGTAGAAACAATTTTTGTTTAATTAACTACTCATCAACTTGTACTTTTTTATTATTTTTGTTGTCAATGTCACTGTCGTCATGTCCGTCAATCAGTTGCTGTGGTTCAAGATTGCTGTCAACGCTCTTTGAAAATGATGGTCCATAAATCGCATATGATGTGGATGGCGGTTTTGAGCCTTAGCAATTGATATACTCGTAGGTTGTCATATAGTATAGTTTAATTCTGTTTTTTTTTATTTTCAATTTTTTTTTCATTTTTTGCTCATAGTTTCTCTTTCTTTTTTGTTTTTGTTTGTTTTTGTTATTATTAATATCTTATTATTATTTTTCTCTTGTACAGCCCTAGATTAGTTTTTTTTTTCTTCTTTTTATCTTAACTATTAAGAGTGACAAGTTCTGCAATTTGTGAAAATTCATATTGTTGTAAGTATATTTAATTGTTTAAGTATTAGTATACCATTATTTATTATTTTATATTATTATAGTATTTATATTATATTTATTTTATACCATGGACGACAGTTTTTTTTCGTGCTCTTCTTCTTCGTGCAGTTTCCGGAGTGCTGACAGTACTTCCTCCCCTCCTCTGACTTTACACGATCATATATCCTCTTCTCTGTCTAACTTTCCTAATAACCTTAATGTTGGACACATAAATATACAGAGTGTTGCTAGTCACTATTCCGATCTTCTGGCATCATTTAGTAACTTACCTCTAGATGCACTATTAATATCAGAATCCTTTCTCAAACCTTCCCTCCTCTCTACTCAGTTTTCTCTTCCCGGTTTTGTTTTGGTTCGAAACGACAGAATAGGTAAGGGTTGCGGTGGAGTCGCTATCTACCTTCGTAGCAGTATTGCCTACAAGGTGGTAAGTACATCCCCGTCTCCTTATTCCGAATCAGCAGAACATCTGGCGCTAGAACTCACCTTGAATCATACAAAAGTACTTCTTTTAGTTTTTTACAGTCCAAACTGTCACATAGATTACTTCTCCTCTCTAGAAAATCTTCTCAGCGACTTAAGTCCCCAATATGATCACGTTATCATAATGGGTGACTTTAACACCTGTCTCATAAAAAATGATACTCGCACACACAAACTTAATTTACTTCTTTCTTCTCTTAACCTAAGTATATTACCTCTGTCTGTCACACATAATTTTCCTAACTCCGTTCCTTCCCTTCTTGACCTTATGATAGTTTCCTCGCCAAGTAACGTTTCCTGTCATGGTCAATATACTGCCTCCTTTTCATACCACGATTTTATCTATCTTTCTTACCGTATTCGCCCTCCCAAACGCAAACCTAAAACTGTCCTTCTTCGTAGTTTTAATGGCATTAATTTGGCGGCACTTCAGTGTGATGCTAGCAGCGTCGACTGGAGCCTCGTATATAACAGTGACAATTTAGACCATAAAGTCAAGTTATTTACTCAGCTTTTACTTGAACTCTACGACTTACATGCACCGTTGAAACTCGTCAAAATGAAACACAAACCTGCACCCTGGCTCACTGATATTATTAAAAGCTCAATGGCCATCAGAGACAAAGCCAAACGACGTTACAAGCGATGCCCCACTGAACAGAATCTCACTAACTTTAAGAACCTACGTAATAAGTGTACTCGCATGTGTCGGGAGGCAAAGAGACGGTATTTCCACGAATCACTGCATAATCGTAGTCCCGCTGAAGTTTGGAATTTCCTCAAATCCGTAGGTATCGGTAAATGCTCCAATGATTCGGCCAAAGATTATGACTTAGGTGCACTCAACAAACATTTTTCCACTCCACCCGTTCTTTTTGACCCTAATGTCAAGTCTTTAACGTTGAGGAACCTTGCCGATACCCTTCCCTCTCACCCACCTTTTAGTTTTTCCAATTCCTCTGAGGAGGACGTTAAGAAAGCAGTCTTGTCGATAAGCTCAGCTGCTGCAGGCCATGATACTTTATGCTCAAAGATGTTCACTTTAATCCTACCTGAACTACTTCCTGTCCTAACGCACTTATTAAATTTTTCTTTACAATCCTCTACTTTTCCTTCTTCCTGGAAATTTGCTAATGTGTTGCCCTTACCTAAACTTTCTAACCCTACAACTATATCTGATTTCCGACCTATTTCTATTCTCCCTTTCCTATCCAAAGTTCTCGAGCATTTAGTACATGGTCAACTTTCCAAATTCATGTCCTCTAATCACCTTATCAACCCCTACCAATCTGGTTTTCGTCCTGGCCACAGCACTGTATCAGCACTTATCAACATTACTGATGATATTCGCTGGGCCATGGAAAACAAATCTCTTACTATCCTCGTTCTACTCGATTTTAGCAATGCGTTCAATTCTGTCGATTTTGACGTTCTTCTTGGAATCCTTAAGTCCCTAAATATTTCCTCCCCTGCCTTATCCTGGTTTGACTCCTACCTTCGCGGTCGTTCGCAGCGTGTTCGTCTTGATGAGTCTCACTCTGATTGGACTGAGCTCGTTGCGGGTGTCCCTCAGGGTGGTGTCCTCTCGCCCCTTCTTTTTTCCATTTTCATTAACTCCGTAACCCAAGTCCTCTCCTCAAAATTTCATCTTTATGCAGATGATTTACAGATCTACCGTCATTGCTCTGTTTCTGATATTTCTTCTGCTATAGCCTTTATAAATGAAGATTTAAACCACATCTGTGACTGGGCCAAGTCATTCGGCCTGCCTATCAATCCAAAGAAAACACAAATGTTATTAATTGGTAGCAGGTTCATGCGGAATCAAATTGACGTGTCATCGCTACCTTCTGTATCCCTTAATGGAATACCGATTGATTTCGCTGACTCGGCTAAGAACCTTGGCGTAACTTTAGATTCTCACTTAAACTGGGGTTTACAAATCAGCGAGGTAAGTCGAAAAGTCCATTATTCCTTTCATTCGCTGAAGTGTCTCCAAACCTACCTGCCGTTTGCAACTAAAATCTCTCTCTCTTTAACGCTTATTCAACCTATTATTGACTATGCTGATGCTTGCTATATTGATGCCACAGAGGAGCTTCTAAATAAACTGGAACGCTTGCAAAATCTTTGTATTCGATTTGTTTTTGATCTTAAAAAATTCGACCATGTGTCTCATCTTCGCAAGCAACTCCAGTGGCTCCCTATCCGACTTCGTAGGAACACTCGTATACTCTGTCTTCTACATAACATTCTCCACAATCCTTGCTACCCGTCTTACTTACGCGATCGCTTCTCGTTCAATCACCCGACTAACGAGATCTGCAGACCGCTTAAGATGAATCTCCTATCAGTCCCTCCTCATTCTACTGACTTCTATTCTTACTCCTTTTCTGTCCATGCTGTCAGGCTTTGGAACTCACTACCGCACGAAATTCGAGCAATTAAATCTATTTCTCTGTTTAAAAAACAAGTGAAGGCTTTATATCTGTCTCTTATGTAAATGTCTATAGGTATACTTTATATATATATAAATTAATTAATATGTATTCTTAAATAACTATGATTATTTATATTGCATATTTATGTTTAAGTAGTGATATAATTATGTATGTATGTATAGGTGTATGTATATATTATACTATTTGAATTTATTGATATATTTAGTATAACTTATTTAATACTTTAAGATATTATTATATTCTTATGTTTTCGTGTACGCACACAAAATTGCTATCTCTATCAGTTCTTCTACTTTCGGTCTGCTGGAAGAGATTTCTTTTTAGGAATAAGCAGAACCATTGTATTTATATATTTTCGTAAGATTTATATTTCTACTTTTTATGCCAATGTGTGTAAATACATGAATTGTAAATAAATAAATAAATAAACATTTTATAGGAAATACCATCTAAACCACAAGTTGTATCTTTTCTTGATTTTATGGCAGCAGTAAGTTCAGAAATTGTGAACGGATCAAGCAACGAAAGATTTTGTCTATGAAATTTGTTATCTGCAAAAGTAAAAGGTTTCGAGACATAGTCTGGAGTGTATTTTTTTAAAAAACTATTTACCCAATGATCATTTTCACTTCTAGAAACAAAAGTTTTGTTAAATCTGCGTATTTTATTCCAGACATGAGAAATTGGAGTAAGACGATTTATAGAATTGCAATAATCTTGCCAAGATTTCTGTTTTTCAAAGTTTATAGTCAATTTCTTAGAAGCCTGATTTTTTTTAAAAAGCAAATATTTTTCTACAGAAGGATCATTTTTGAAAGCAACAAAAGCATCTTTACATTTTTTAACAGCATCTGCACATTTGCTATTCCACCAAGGAACGGAATGTCTTGCCCTTTTTGCCCTAAAACCTGAAACGGAACGTGAGCATAAATGACAAAGATTTTGACATTGACAACAAGACTTTGTTTTCGTTTTTTGTTGTGACATAGATTTTTCAACTGATGCCAATAAAATATCACAAAACTGCAAATAACTTTCTAGTGAACATTCAGAATTAATCATAAAACTATTCAACGAAGTATTAACAATATTTACATACAAATCCCAATTAACTAAATTCAAGTTTAATTTCTTACTGACATTTTGAGAGTGAACACAATGTTCTGAAGATATAACTGGAGTTTGAGACAACAGAAGTTTAGTAATTGTAGGCAAATGATAACTTCCAAAAGAATCATCATGAACAGACCATTCACAATCCCATGATAAAGCTGGACTAACCAAAGAAAGATCTAAGCCATTTGGTCTCCAGGAAGAAGTTCCTACAGTCGTGACTTCTCCTGAATTTAACAGAACAAGGTTATTTTCATCAAAAGAATCTAGTACTTCTTCACCTCTTTTATCCACTTTTTGACAACCCCAAGAAGTATGGTATGCATTGAAATCTCCAGCAATAAAGACTGGAGTTGGAAGACTATCAATTAATTTTGAAAATTTTAATTTTGAATAATGACACCTAGAAGGACAATAAACACTAACAAATGAAATATATTTACCACCTATTTTTATCTGTACAGCAACATTTTGTAAGGAATCATCAAAATAAGTATCAATTTTTAAGAATTGTAATTTGTTATGAATTATTATTGCAACTCCATTATGTGTATTACCAGTGTCATTTCTAACTATTGTGTATCCCTTTATGTTAAAGGTATGATGTGGTCTAAGCCAAGTTTCACTTATTAAAGCGATATCAACATCATTACTATAAAGAAAATATGTAAATTCAGATTTATTACTTTTAATGCTTTGAGCATTCCACTGAACTATTTTTAAATGAGCCATTAGGATGGATTATTAGCAGATGACTTTTCATAAATATCACTTAATATTTGTAAAATATTTTTAGTACTGATGGAAGTTTCCTTTGTTTTATTTAATGTAATTATTTTAACAATAGCCTCAACCAATAAATTCAAAGATTTATTATCTTTTTTCAAGTGACTGAGCAGGTCAAACTTTTGTCCTAAGGCTGGAAAACTCTCTGTATTTGCAACTGAAGCATAAGACAAAGAGGATAAACCAATTTTAATATCATTAATTTTTTTCTTTTTAATAGGACACTCAGCAGATATACTAATGTGATTTCCTCTACAGTGACAGCATGTAGCCTTTTCCCTAGGTACTGTACATTCTTTAAAAGAATGTGCATCTCCACATATTGAACATCTAACATTATTTTTACAGTACTTAGCCAAATGTCCATACCGTAGGCATTTAAAGCATTGTTTTACAGGTGGAATGTACATCTTAACTGGAAACCTCCAGCCTTGTAAATCAATATGATCAGGAAGATAAATGGCAGCAAAAGTTATGATTACTGTTTTAGTCGGTTGTAATTCAAAGTTTTGTTCATTTTTAACCTTCCTTTGAATTCTCCGAACAGAAATAATTTTTTTATTACTATTAATCACTCCAAAAATTTTTTGATTGGACCATTTAATGGGCACATTAGTAATAACACCAGTAATTTCAGTAGTTTTTGCAGGAATAGTTGCTTTGAGTTTATATTCTGATAACAAAGTCTTATTGTTAAGAAAACTATTTGCCAAATTTGCACGGTCAAAATGAACTGTAACTTTGTATTTATTAAGATTTTGCATATATTTTATGCCTTTTATATATTTCTTTAATGTTGATGATAAAGAAATCATATCTCTTGTTGAAATAGGTTTGGACTCATCGTTTGATTCCAAGAAGACAACGAAATCTGTAGCTGAAGAATCCTCAGGATACCGACGTGTATAATCGGGAACGAAATAAGTTTTATATGGATCGGACTTAGCTGAATTGCAGTCACTGTGCATGGAGTCGGAGTCCGAAAGCAGCGAGTCTTCCCCTGATATTACTGCCTCCTCCTTCTTTTTCTTGCGTTTCGCCCGAGACGTCATTTTAATAAAAATTAAGCTTCTATACTATAGTTATTAAAAATATATACAAAATGTACACTATTTAACAAAATTGAAAGAATTAAATGAATTTTTAAGTTCACGAAAAAATTTTTCACTTCCAATTTTCCCGCGCGCAAACCGGAAGTCTTCGCACAGATTAAAAAGTGATACTATAGTGATGTTTGGTGTTATAAGACTGCGTTCCGATTCACACAAACTAGCGGTTTCTTGCCGATCATCATGATCGTCCCGAATTGCAAATTACATCTCACAAGCGAAAACGTCCAAGACACTCACACCGTCAAAGTTTACTTAAAATTGACAAAATTTAAAAAGAAATACACAAAACCAGAAGGCATATAATTAGCTAGACTAGTTCATGACAGACACGTATAATCACAAGGTGGTAATATGATTAAAACTAAGACAACTACTGTTACATATTATCATGTCCTAGCCAAGCTGTTTACTTACGTCATGTCATTAAATAACGCATACAAAAAAAACCTTTAGTCCTACCCTCGCAACGGTGAAAAAAAAAGCGTTCCTGCGTTAAAGTAATTGTTACCCTTGTATTTCTAAATACACATAGGATGAAATGCTTTACTTAGCATATTCATGTATTACACCCACATTTGTTGAAATCGCTTACTAGTATTTTGTATTTTATTTATTATAGCAATTAATATTCAAGTTAAAGAGAACTACGAAACTAAATCAAAAGCCGAAAGTCAAAATTGCTCGGGTGTAATTAAACCCAACCCATATATTTACATAACTTCGTTAAACTGGATCGCGTACTTCTATATTTCGTGAATGCAAATTTGCACTCTAAAACTTTATTAATAAAGTTACTTTTATCCTGTCAGTACTAAAATAGAACAGAGTAAAATAATACAGAACTAAAATAGTAGTGCGTCCTTGTCTAACACTAATATGAACAAAATTTTACGAAAAAGTATATGATAAACGTCATTATACATAAATTTCTCTTAAACGATACGAATCTTCGCTTAAACGATATTCGTCATCCATTGTTATTTCTCACCACTGAATCAAGGCATGAAATTATTAACTTGTATCGCAAACAGATATGTAAGCTTAAGAATGAAAACGTACGCGAAAGAAGAGACCATTTTGATGTGACAACGACTACATAAAACATCAGTAATGTTTGAATTTTTAATATATACATATATTTATGTAACTAAATAATTTCTTATGCCGACAGTGGTTTCGCTAGTAAGTTGGTCTTATAGCATTTCCATCTACTTCTCTGTTCCGTGAGTAGGACTATCCGAGAGAATAGTATATTAGGGACATACTATTAGATAAGGACGCATATCTACTTTTAAACCTCTCTTTCAGCTCGTTTTTTCTTGATACTACGCAGTCCTTTAGTATAGGTTCATGACCCAACCACATATTGTGTTGACAGGTGTCATAAGCGCTGACAGGAATTTGTAAAGTAGGCTTACAATCATCAATGTATCTTCATCTGAACCGGCACGCATGCATAGTTAACGAACACAGAGTTTTTTTTTCTTAAAGAGTAACCATGATATAAATAAATTCGTCGTCGGTGTATTGTCAATCGAATGTCAAAGAGACGCCGCCGCCGCAGTCTAACCGCGCCCGCGCTTGTATGTGCAACGTTTCTCTTGTCTTGCTCAGTTTCAATGTTTTTTCATAAGTAAGCTTCGGTTAGCTATCAGTTTAAGTTCATGTGTAGTGTTATATACCACGGAACATAGAAGTAGATGGAAATGCTATACGACAAACTTACTAGCGGAACCGCTGTCGCCAAAACTCACACATGGAACATGTAAACAATTGTTTTTATTGGTATATGCGACCAAGTGCCAGTATGACTTTATTTCTAAATGCTGCCAAGCAAAAACACACCTTGTCAGTGAAAAATAGAGTTTACTTAACTGAAACCCATAATGTATTTACGACATTCCGCAACTTACTTCACGTTCGCGTTGACATACAAAAAATTCTGTGAGAGTCAGAATGGGGGGTGTACCTTAACAGATTTGAACGAGTCGTATGTCAAACTTAGTACCTACTAGGCAGCCGCCCACGCTTCGCAACGGTGTAATTTTGGCCGACGTGCTCACGAAATATTGAATTTTGGCTAACTTAAAAAACCTTTTCTAATTGTTCTTTATTTACAAATTTAAATGAATAAATTCCCTAAAAGATGGCGAAAACCGCATTAAAATCCGTTGTGTGGTTTAGGAGGAGTTAGCAGCCAAACTTACAAACAGACAGAATTACCGACTTGGATTTATACTATGTAATGATAATGTACTATTTGGTACCCATCAAAGAAATTGGTGTACCTACTTAAGAGCAGAGATATAACCAAATGCGAGTACACCCGCCACATTGACTGTCAGAATGGCGGGTGTATCTCCAGTTCTCGGTTATAGACATGTTGGTGAGTTATTTAAATCATACCAAATTTCTGTACCTTTGGTGTACCTAACATAAAAGAGCACCAAAGAGCAATATTGCTCGATTCCAAAGGAATCCAAGATTTTGGTATTAGAGACTTTGTAGCGACATACATCGCGCTTATCGTCGCCAACATTCTTCCCGGCGGTACGCATTTACACATATGACGCCTAAATACAGGGCCTCAAGTCTGGTAGGTATTTTAAGTAAGGGGACTTTTTTATTATCTATAATGAAGTGCTTATCGATAAAATATAAGCGAATATCATTAAAATTTGGATTTTTTAATAGTTTGGTGGCAAAATTTTGTTTTTCGCATAAATAAACTTTGATTTAAAATTTTAATAAGAGAGGTGAGTGCTTACAAAGTTAAAAAAATAGCTGTGTACTTACCTGCTTATTAAATTTGTCGTAGAAGATCTGTGAGCGTTGTAGTATTTTAACAATACTATTGTACACGAAGATGTCTCTAAAATATTATTACTGAACGGTCTACAAATTACAAGTTCAAAAGATTATTTAAAGGACAATAGCACTTAAACACACGGGAGCGATAGGGTTTTTTTTTGCCATTTTGTTAAAAAATTATGACCCTGGCGAGATTTTGGCGAAATCAATAACTTGGCGAAAACATTGCCGAAAATAAATTGTGTACACCAAAGGTACAGAAATTTGGTATACTTTAAATAACTCACCAACATATCTATAACCGAGAACTGGAGATACATCCGCCATTCTTACAGTCAATGTGGCGGGTGTACTCGCATTTGGTTATATCTCTGCTTTTAAGGAGGTACACCAATTTCTTTAATTGGTACCAAATAGTACATCTTAGGTACCTACTAAAGTTTTACATATGACTCGCTCGAATCTGTTAAGGTACACCCGCCAATCTGACTCACACAAAATTCAACTTTTTAACAATAGGTGGCGTTCCTACATTTAACAATGTAAGTTGAACTTTATTTCTTGGCAAATAAAGTTCATGTTTACAATTGTTATGTTTTGTGTCACATTAGAATTAGAACAAATATGAATTGAACTTTACTGCTTTAAAAATAAAGTCGATATTAGATTAAGAAAACACAATACGATCACACTTCCATCTACTTCTCTGTTCCGTGTTATATACAGCTAATAATAAACATTGCATCCAAGATTTGTTTGTTTTAATTCAGTGGACCTCCAACTTTGTCAGCAAGTACTACACTAAATAAGCATAATAAGAACCCTCTTCCCATAAAAATAATTTTAATTTGAACGGATGTTCGTATTTAAGAGTGTTTTTTAGTAACGGTCCGCAACAGCCATCTGACACGAGTGTCATGTCATGTCAGTCAGCTGTCTTTTAATGTCCGCATAACGGAAGAAATAAACAAAAAAAAAGTGTTTTAATGTTTGTTTATTGCATTGATATATTACTCTCTAGATACCAAGTCCGACACTCAAAAGCGGCGCAAAAAATAAGCTACCAAATCCAATTTATACGTACATCCTACGTTAGTGTCATTTGGTCCGTCAAGCAGAGAGGTTCTCTAGGAAAAAAGACAACAATGCCTAAATGCGCGTTCAAAGGTTGCCGTAATAGTTCAAGAAACATTACCAATATCCCTGGCTTATCGTTATTTCGGTTAGTTTAAGCATTTAATAATGATTTTGTAGTAAAATACTAGAAAACATTACATTAGTTTTCGAATAGAAAAAATGTTTTGAAATGTTCTGGTGTTGCCAACTTCTTTTGTAGGAAAAAAATTAAATTTTGCGGTTTTTTTAAGCACGTAAAATAATTATAATTATATATTTTTTTTAAAGCGGAATTTTGACATCTTCTTCATTATGCGTAGTTTAACAGTATTTTTAACGAAACTAATAAATAAATATCCAAACATAAATTTCCACATTTGTAATATTAGTATGAAATAATATTAGTAGGACGTGGCAAAGTGTTAAGGCCACGTAAGTACTGCACTTAAACAGTTTTATTAAACTATCGCATTTTTGACGCTTGTCTCTGTATGTTAGTGTATTAATTACTAGAAAAAAATGTTTAATTTAATATTTTTTTATTCTTGATAAATAAAATTTGCATAGGTAACTTCTGAATTTTAATTTTATAACTTGGTATCCCTTTGACGTACACATGCACAATTTTGAATAGTGTTATACGCGCGTCACGCACACATTCATAAAAATTTGCGCCGCTTTTGGAGTGACGTTTTGGATGCAACACTCCATCTAGAGAGTAATATATCAATGGTTTATTGTTTTGTTTGCACAAACAGAATGAAACATAAACTTTATTTTCATAAAATAATAACAAATAATAAAAAAAATATTATTTAAAAAAAATATTTTTTTACAATTATAATAATCGTTGATATAGTTATACTTATATTTAGTTAAAAGAATTATAAATACATATAATTATGTATTATTTTATTCACAACGTGGTTATTAAATTATGGTGGTTTCTTCACAAGTAATACGATTTTACTTATTATATGTATTCTTTTCTTTTTATCAGCTTTCGATTTTTAGACCCTACGTTCCGCAATTAGATAAAAGTGATTTGAACGCTCACATCACCGTTCCTTTGAAGCGAGAGCGCGTCCATTGTCGACGATGGGTGATAACGATGACGTCATGAACATTGCGCTCAGAGAACCAACACTTTGGAGTATGGTCGGCGTAAGCGCTGTCAAAACTTAAAACTGACAATATCGCGCTAAAAGTAATCGGAACGGTTGTAAGCGATTTGAGCGTTCACAGTTCTGTAAGCGGTTTACGGAACGCACTAAGAGTAACATCGCCATGGAACTAATAAGTACTACGTACAACTGGAAAGCTTACTTCAATCATTTTGACATATTAAAATGAACCTTATTTCAATGTGTTTAAGGTGGTTTTTTTGATTAACGTATATCTTAATATAAAAGTGAGCCTGATCGAGAGTTACTTTGTCTTTGTGTGTCCCTCTCGCACAATTGCCATGTGAAATATTTAATAATACATTCAAAAAAATTATTTCCGCAGAAAAAATAATATTTAAGACATGAATATTATTAACCACGTGTTGATTTCTTAGTCGAAAAAGTGCTTTTTGTTGTGTATTTTATTGCAAAATAGTGAACAATATATGTTCTGTGAGTGGGTATGGCAAAGAATCATATCCTGGTTATGGATTATCTTTTCACAGGCAAGTTTGTCATTTGTGTGAACTAGGGTGACTACACTTGAAACATCATATGTACTCAAATCAGATTGTCAAAGTGTCAACAATTAAAATAAAATATTTTATTACTACTAGATATTTAGAAGTGTTTTATTTATGACTAGCAGACCCCTGTTCACTTCATTCGAAGTGTATTATATCCTACAGATACCTATTATAAATCTGAATTGTAAGGATGTATGTGAGGAGTATTAATGTTAGTTCCTCAAAAACTACTAGACAGATTTTGATTAAACTTTACAGGCATATAGCTTATGCATCTGAAAAACTAATTATAGGGTTACCAAGCGGGCGAAGTCAAATATAGCCTATTTGACTTTTGAATAGTTTACTTTCATGTGACGGAAATAATTATAAAAATCGGATCAGTATTTCAAACATAATCCGAAATTTACCCCTTACAAACTTAAAAGCTTTACCTAGATTAGTATAACTGTGCTTTAGAGTATTAGGGGCAAACGTCCTCAAAAAGTTAACTCCGAGAGACTAGGATTTACAAGTCTTCCTATTAAAACAGAGTACCTAGATATAATTTCGTACCTGCCTATTTTAATTAAATACTGTGTTTTATGCTCTATTTTAATAATAAAAAAAAACCTTTAAGTACATACCGTTGCTTTAAAAAATTATCCACGATAGGTAAGAAGAATGGTTACACTAGTTAGAAAGAGACGCACAAAGACCAATCACCTCTCACTCGGTGCGTGTTTTGATACACAGTAAGCTTTCCAGTAGGCCTATTGCCTATCTTTGCCAGTGACGATGACTATCAAGCTTTGGTTGTTCACCGAACTTTGATGACAACTGAGAATTTTATTACATTGGTATTGCGTAACACAATCGGTGGATATCAAGTTACGGTGATTAACGTGTTCGGGACAGTGCTCTTCAAAAAGCTACTTCACATCTCTATTTTTTATCGACTATTATACGGTTAGGTAGAGAAATCCCATTTGAGCGTTATAATGCTTTGACGTTATTAACATTTTGTTTTATGAGGTTTATACGCTTGACAATGATGTACTTCAAATGTTGTTGTTTGTGGCGCGGGTAATTTCCTTCAGTATTCTTTATTGTTTTCGAATGTTGTGCTAGTGAAACAAAGTTTTCAAATAGTGATATAGTTTTTGTGTTTATTGCAAAAATGTAAATAGGTGATGTTTAATTTATTTATATAACATATTTTACCCACGTAGCTACAAATTCACAGAAAGGCAAGTTAATATGATGTTTAATATCTATTTAAGATGCCTGCACGAAGAGTATCGGAGAGGCAAATGGAATTAATGGTGGAGTTTGCGGTGTTCCACCGCCATATAGCGTTGGGCTGCTTTTTAGTAAGGTGCTAGAATCACATGAGAAGTATGGAAGTCTGTACCAGGCAGATTTATTGTTAAATGTAGTCGCAGGGGTGACAACGAAAAGGCCTGACCAATGGCGAAGAGTAAGTCCACATTAAAATAGTTTATTTCAATAAAATCAAGTTTAATCCTACTCTTCTTACTAAAGACTTTTACATACATTTTAAAAATACAACATGAACACTAATTTTAAGTTTTTAAATATGAAAAAGGTGGCTTCCTTACAAATTTTTGTTACCGCTTTACCCTTAGTTGGCCCCATACACAAAAATGCACTCAAAAAACATAAGTTGTTAAGTGCCTTAATGAGTACAAAAAAAATACTTTTTTTGGTTGTATGTAAGTCATCTATTTGGTTTTAATTTTATTCTGTTAATGCATTAAAAAAAAATTTTTTTTTAAGTGCCGGATTGAATAGAAGAAATGCAGCAGCAACAGATGTACGGCCTAATAAACTTTTACCCCTAAATGCAGTAGAGGAGAATGTGCTGGCGATAATAGGTCATGCGGCAGTGGAAGGATTGTCTGGGGGTGCGCTTGCCTATTAACTTTAGTATATTTAATTGGTTTTTAATATGTATTTGGAAAAATGTACATAATTATACAAAACATTGGTTTGGTTTATATAGAAATCCCCATTTTATATATTAATTGTGAAAAGGTTCAGTCTTAAATCTTAAGGTATTATAGTCATTATAATTATAAACTCAATTTTATTTAGAAATGTATTTATTTTTAATCAAACTAATTTTCAGTTACATATAACCACAGTATACATATATAGATCCTAAATTTCTTTGAAATGATTGTAAATACCGGTAATGTACACAAAACCTGTATACCAATAAGTAGTTAAGTTAATAAATACTAACCGTAATTAAAAAAATATTTAATAGTACCTTATAATCTAACAATTATGTTAAACAGGTTCATGTATGTATTGTAAGATGATTAACAATATTATCATGTTAATTACTGTAAAGACAAATTATTTAAAATAAATGAGTTAAAGAAATCAAAAACTCTTAAGTTATTACTATAAAAACCTGTAGGAACAATATTATAATGTCCATAATCCAGCATTACTTAACTGAAAATTGGCTATGAATTCTCGGTCAGGCAACTGCATAGGACTACTAGCTACTCGAAGGCGGCACTTCTGAGTTCGCAAAATATATCTTCTGTGCTCTTCTTTAGCAAATGCCAACAAAGTTGAGCTATTTCTTTTGATAACAACTCACAACAACAACAAATCACAATCAAACACTAGTGAAATACCCACTTTTTCTTCCTTAAGTTTCGGTGATAATCACTAAAAGTCTATAAAACACTGCCTCTGAGTAGTGTCTTTCAAAACAATAGTGATAATCACGGTGACTAACAATTTGATGTCCACTATGCTTACACAATCGCGATTTCAAAAGTATCGATACGAAAACTACGTTAAAAATGTGTTACGGTGACGATCACCAATTTTCGGTGCTCATGACGTCATCGCAGTTAATCACCGAGGTTAGAGAATACGAAACTTGACGTTTGACAGTTAATCGTTGTACACTATACCAAAGTGATCTTCACTATAGAGATACGGAATAGGCCTACAGTTGTACGTAGTACATATTAGTTCCATGAACATCGCTAGTGTTTAAAAAGAAAAAAAGCTTTGTTACGTAACATTGTACCGACGTTCAGTTATTTAGATCAGACCTTGTTTATTTTATGTTAAGAATGGTTAATTAGTGAAAGCAAATCGTAAAATTACTCGTATAAGTCATCAAAACAATAAATATATAATCGTTATTGAAAAAAGTTAAGCAATTGTGCACTTCTAAGAAAACAAAAAAAAAATATTATTATTTGCTTGGCGTTACAAGGTTACGTTGTTGAATTTTGATGAACTGTCAAATGTTACCTAAAAATGAGTTAATGACATAAAGTAACTTTTATATTCTGTAATAACACTAACTCCACTGTAATAAAAAAGCTTTAGGCTTTCTATCACACCTATTTTCGATTGAGAAATATAATTTTAAATGGATCCTGCTTGGAATATAAACACAATCTTCGCTAAAGTTAAAACTGGAACCATTCAAAACATGTGCATAATATGTTTTGAAAATAGGACTTATCAAAATAACTCCACTACACAAAATACCGAAGACGAAACATTCTCATACATTTATTGGTATGAAGCTTTGACTTCTGTAACTGTAAGTTTTACTTTCGCTGTTTATAGTATTGTAACATGGAATAATAATAATATGTGTAATTACTACTATAAAGTGTGTGGTGCAAACTATATGAATAAAAAACAAGCCTTTATTATAGTGCCATACATTGCAAACTGAAGAATAGTATCCCTTTAAATTGAAATATTTGATGTTGCAATGCTAATAAGCAAGTATTGTTATTTTTTATTTATGTTTTTAGTATATCAAGGATGAAATGCTGCCAAGCAGTTTTTGTGATAGATGTGTGAAAGAACTTGAATCTTGTTTCAAATTTAGGCAAAAGTGTATCAAGGCAGCTGAAAAACTAAAAGATGTTCTTAAACAAATAAATGATCAAAGAAACAAACCATACAGTGTGAAAAATGAAATGTAAGTTTACTGCTATAAATGAAAGTAACTATTTTTTATAAAGTTAACTTACTCATAAATTTGTAAGTAAAATACTTAAATCTTTTTAATTTTCAGTCTTCCAATCAGTAAGCCAAAGAATGTCTTAGATGCTAATAAAAGTAAGCAAAATATTATTAAAGATGAATGTGATGAATATGGTAAGTTTCTTATATTAAATTTATTAGTGTTTTTAATTTACTCTTTTCAATTTTGAATAATGTTGTGTTTAAATTCTCCTCAACATCTTTCTGAATCTTTACAGATATAGAATATCTTGATGAGTTTATTAATGACCCATATGAAACAGCAAGTTTTGAAGAACTTTCCCTTAAAGAAGAAGATGGGTAAGTTAAAACATGTTTCTAATAGGTAATGGGTCTATCATAACACTCCTGATAAGTTGTTTTGATTTAATTATAGATTATTTTCTCAGTTTCTTAAGTCAAATATTTTTTTATATTTATTCCACAAATGAAATAGGTTCTGTTTAGCCATCAAATGCATTTATGATTTAATTCAAAACATCTCAATAGATTTATGTCATCATTATTTATTTCTGGGTCGGTGACATTTCGGACCAAAAAAACTAGGACACCTTCGCCAATGTATGGAAAAAAATAATATTAAAATTGAAAATCCATACATTGGCGAAGGTGTACGAGTTTTTTTGGTCCGAAATGTCACCGACCCTTATTTCTATAGGCATACATTACAGCAAATGCATTATTTAGTTTAAGAATATTACTAAACAATATTTTTTATATTTGTAAATAACAGATGATGTATTTCAGAGTAAAACCTGCAACCAACTTACTCCCATCTTCAAAACTTTCTGGTAAGACTTTATTAACTGTGTAACACACCTACATACCCCAAGTTTAATTTTATTTTATTGAAATGCTAATGCTTATTTTATTATTTTAGGCAAAAAACATGCACAAAAGAGAAAAAAAAATCATAATAAAGCCCATTCTTTTGAAAGGTATTGGTTTTACTTA
Source organism: Emmelina monodactyla (assembly GCA_916618145.1). Lineage (NCBI taxonomy): Eukaryota > Metazoa > Arthropoda > Insecta > Lepidoptera > Pterophoridae > Emmelina > Emmelina monodactyla. The sequence continues at coordinate 6,464,417 of OU745300.1, forward strand.
ATTGATACATATTTTTGTTGGTATTTAAGTAGCTGCCTACTTTTCTACTCTTTGCAAAACTGATGCCATCTAAAGAATAAAAGTGATTTTTTTACTAAAGTTTAATGAATATGACGTTAATTATTTTTCAGTGGTGAAGAAACTAATATGGGTAACAAATGTCCATCATGCAAGAAGGTATTTCAGAGTGCTGATGACTTAAATGTGCACATGTCACTCCACATGCAAGGTCGTCGCTGGGTGTGCAATGCCTGTGGCAAGGAATATAAAGGTATTGTAGTACCGATGTGTTAAATTGTGTTATAAAAACCCAAGGAACCTAGTGTGAATTTACATTTAACAACAATTTGTATTAACTATATATGATTGTTCTTAATATGCATTTTTTTAAAAAAACAATGTATCATTGAATTTTTGCTTATTGAAAATAAGTTGTTTAAATTTATTTCACTTACATAGTACTCGATAAACGACTTTCGAGCTCGCGCTAAGGTCTTACTTTAACCCGGACAAACCCTTTCTATTTTTACTTCCTTTTAATTACCTAATCTCTTTGTTTTTAGATAAAGCAACCCTTCGTCGTCACATAGTAAGGCACATGAGCGTGAGGCGTTATAAATGTGATATTTGCAGCAAATCATTCTGTGAGCGAAGCGAGCTCAAGAAACACATGCGCGTGCACACCGGAGAGGTGGTGCCGAAGAAGAAGACTGTTAGAAAAACTGCGTGAGTTTTTAACACATTCCATTTGTTATTTAACTAATTAAAAAATAATCGTAATAAAAACGCGTTTTTTGTACTAGACGCTATATGAAATTTCCACCATGAAATTAATGATTGTTTTTTTTATGGTTAGGTTACACAGACAAACGCTCATAGATTTAAATAAGACAAAACACGTCAATGTTAATTTAAATTATGAATGGGGAATTCTTATTTACTCGTTTATCTTATAAAACAGCTTACATAACTGATAGAGACAGCACATTCTTCCTGATGGTTAATTAATACGGAGAAGGATTTTTGATAAGTGTTTACCTTCTTTTTTTAATTTCTTATAAGAACTGACAAAACTACCTTATAATAATTTAGACTAAAATGGGCTTACAGTAAGTTAGTAAAAATGTATTTTATGTGTAGTCCCCTGTCTTGTTCGGTGTGTGGCGCGGAGTTTGGTTCGCGGCGCCTGCTGGAGTCTCATCGCCGACGACACGACGACAACAAGCCCTACCACTGCCCACATTGTGATAAACGGTTATATTATTATTATTTACTTACTTAACGTAGAGGGTCCCACGGTGTGCAAAACCCTGCACGGCACTCAGATTGGCGCATGTAATAAAGTTCATCTTATTTTGCAAACACCATAGGTACCTTGTGCATCGAATCGCGCACCGTGGGACACCGCTGTAACTTTACAAAGCATATAGCAAATTACCACCTATATATTGCTTATTTCTAAGGGTAATTTCATTCCGAAAAACAAATGAACCAGTAGGTACCTACCTAAATTGTAATCGTGTGGGTTGTTAAGAGATTAACCTCGCGTAACCGCCTTGTGTATGCTATTAAGCAGAACTGTAAATTATTTTAATAAAAGTAGCTAGAATTGGCTATAAGAAATGTTGTTTAGGATAAATTCCTAATTAATGTTTTGTTATGATTTAGGTTTCGCCATGATTCTACTTTAACGTCGCACATTCGGACGCATACGGGGGAGAAGCCTTACGTGTGCTCATTTTGTGGCAAATCATTCATTCAGAGCACCAACTTAAGGTTGCATACAAGAACACACACCGGTACATATCTACCACTATAATTATGAACGCATTTTAAATTTTATTTTTTTAATTTTATTTGTCTCTGCCAATCTAACCACTTCGCACCGCGCCGTATACATATAGATAGAAGCTTGTAATAACATCTATTTAAGATTTCCAACACCAAACTTGAGGTACCTACTTTCTGCGTTAAATCGCGCACCGTTGTTGGACCCCACATCTCTGACGTCATTAGTGACGTCACCGTTCAATAGATAGGTCGTTAACAAAAGATAGGTCATGTATTGTGTACAGCAATGTCAAACTGATAACTGAATAATTTAATTTGTTGGATCTAAACTTTCGGACAAGTTTTGTTGAACTCATACTTATTGTTTAATGTAAAGATATTTAGTAGATATTTAGTAGCTTTAGTAACTGAAAGAAACAAAAAAAATGTTAACTAATGCAAAATATATGTTAAAGTGCGTTTATAATTAAGGGGGCTATTCATCATTTTTAATATCATGTTTTTGCGAAAAATATTTGATACTGACACCTGTGTTTCAGGCGAAAAGCCGTATTCATGCCGACACTGCCCTAAAAAGTTCTCATCGGGTTCAACACTCAAAAATCATCTCCGCACTCACTCGAAAGACGCTATTTCCAAATGCGAGGTTTGCGGCAAAAAGTAAGTTTTATCAAATTTTGTGTATGTTTCTCAAAATAACATGGTTTAAAATAATGTAAGTAGTAAAGCTCAAATATTTTCTAACTAAATGATATCTATCGATCATAACCCTAAGGCTTATTATATTTCGAACTCCATGTATAATCAAAATTATTTTGCTGGCGTTTCCTCTCTGCATTGATCTACACCTACATTCTCCCCCCGCAAGACTGGCGTTTGGTTCCCTCTCTCCATTGATCTACATGCCCCCCCCGCCACACCGTCGCTTGGTTCCCTCTGTCCATTGATCTACACCTACATTCCCCCCCGCCACACCGTCGTTTGGTTCCCTCTGTCCATTGATCTACACCTACACTCTCCCCCCGCCACACCGTCGCTTGGTTCCCTCTGTCCATTGATCTACACCTACATTCCCCCCCGCCACACCGTCGCTTGGTTCCCTCTGTCCATTGATCTACACCTACACTCTCCCCCCGCCACACCGTCGCTTGGTTCCCTCTGTCCATTGATCTACACCTACATTCCCCCCCGCCACACCGTCGCTTGGTTCCCTCTGTCCATTGATCTACACCTACATTCCCCCCCGCCACACCGTCGCTTGGTTCCCTCTGTCCATTGATCTACACCTACGTCCCCCCCGCCACACCGTCGCTTGGTTCCCTCTGTCCATTGATCTACACCTACATGCCCCCCGCCACACCGTCGCTTGGTTCCCTCCGTCCATTGATCTACACGTACATGCCCCCCGCCACACCGTCGCTTGGTTCCCTCCGTCCATTGATCTACACGTACATGCCCCCCGCCACACCGTCGCTTGGTTCCCTCTCTCCATTGATCTACACGTACACTCTCCCCCCGCCACACCGTCGTTTGGTTCCCTCTGTCCATTGATCTACATGCCCCCCCGCCACACCGTCGCTTGGTTCCCTCTGTCCATTGATCTACACCTACATTCCCCCCCGCCACACCGTCGCTTGGTTCCCTCTGTCCATTGATCTACACCTACGTCCCCCCCGCCACACCGTCGTTTGGTTCCCTCTGTCCATTGATCTACACCTACATGCCCCCCGCCACACCGTCGCTTGGTTCCCTCCGTCCATTGATCTACACGTACATGCCCCCCGCCACACCGTCGCTTGGTTCCCTCTCTCCATTGATCTACACGTACACTCTCCCCCCGCCACACCGTCGTTTGGTTCCCTCTGTCCATTGATCGACACCTACATTCCCCCCCGCCACACCGTCGCTTGGTTCCCTCTGTCCATTGATCTACACCTACATGCCCCCCGCCACACCGTCGCTTGGTTCCCTCCGTCCATTGATCTACACGTACATGCCCCCCGCCACACCGTCGCTTGGTTCCCTCTCTCCATTGATCTACACGTACACTCTCCCCCCGCCACACCGTCGTTTGGTTCCCTCTGTCCATTGATCGACACCTACATTCCCCCCCGCCACACCGTCGCTTGGTTCCCTCCGTCCATTGATCTACACGTACATGCCCCCCGCCACACCGTCGCTTGGTTCCCTCCGTCCATTGATCTACACGTACATGCCCCCCGCCACACCGTCGCTTGGTTCCCTCCGTCCATTGATCTACACGTACATGCCCCCCGCCACACCGTCGCTTGGTTCCCTCTCTCCATTGATCTACACCTACATTCCCCCCGCCACACCGTCGCTTGGTTCCCTCTGTCCATTGATCTACACCTACATTCTCCCCCGCAAGACTGGCGTTTGGTTCCATCTCTCCATTGATCTACACCTACATTCTCCCCCGCAAGACTGGCGTTTGGTTCCATCTCTCCATTGATCTACACCTACATTCTCCCCCGCAAGACTGGCGTTTGGTTCCATCTCTCCATTGATCTACACCTACATTCTCCCCCGCAAGACTGGCGTTTGGTTCCATCTCTCCATTGATCTACACCTACATTCTCCCCCGCAAGACTGGCGTTTGGTTCCATCTCTCCATTGATCTACCTACATCCCCCCGCCAGCCTGGCGCCGGGTTCGCTGTCGTCGCACCGGCGGCTGCACGGGCGGGGGCGGCGCGCGGCGTGCCCCGTGTGCCACAAGTCGTTCGCGACCGGCGCCGTGCTGCGCGAACACACGCTGCTGCACACCGGTATGTACACATCATCCTCTACATCAGGGGTGGCCAACTTATCTAGACCGAAGATCGACTTTTCACTGACGATACTCAGTGCGATCTACCGGTAACTAAAGTATGTTACTTCTTAAAAACTTGTATGAAACAGCATAGTTAATCAATTATGGAGCATTATTACTTTGTGCAGTGGGTTCTATGTTTTTATACTAATTTCCTTGCCATGATCGACTGGACTAAAGACAGCGATCGACTGGTGGGCCACCCCTGCTCTACATAAACGCAATAAAAAAACCTATATGAGTCGCCATGCTTTGTCACTGTCTGTAAAGGAAGCTGTCGCATAAGATTGACAGAGACAAAACATAAGTTATACGGACCGAAATTGCTATCAGCGCGCTTTGTGCAATATTTGTGTGCAAACGGTTGGACCATTAATACGACGTTTGCGCATCTCTGACGCCATTAGTGACGTCACCGTTCAATGCTAACGGTGCAAACAAAAGATAGGTCGTGTATTGTGTATAGCAATGTCAAACTGATAACTAAATAATTTAATTTGTTGTATCTAAACTTTCGGACAAGTTTTGTTGAACTTATACTTATTGTTTAATGTAAAGATATTTAGTAGATTAATTGAAAAACCTAAAAAACCTTGACCAATATTAAACCACCTGTCATTTTGACGGAACGTTATAGCATTATTATGTTCGTACACACTAGTGGTCCAAATTAATTTCAGTGCTAATGTTTGTGAGTAATGAAATCATTTTCGGGCGACGCATTTGAACGTTTTCTCTGTATTCTATTAACGGACTACGACATGACGCATTTATGAATGAGACCGTTGCTTTTATAGTGCATACTAGTGGCCGCCCGCGACTCCGTTCGCCTGGAAGTCGGTTTCCCGTGGGTATGAGATGTTTTCCCGCGGTAAAAAGTACCGTTATTCTGATGTATAACTTATATTACTACAAAGTTTCATCAAAATCCGTCCAGCAGTTTTTACGTGAAAGACTAACAAACATCCATACAATCATACATACTCACAAATTTCCACGTTTATAATATTAGTAGGATTTTATTATTAACGCAAGTAGAGTTGTTACCGGGTCTTTTATATGTTCAACCAAGGAACGGATTTTTATACGGTTTTCATCTGAATTTAGTTCTACATAATTTGTAGGTATATTTTACCGCAAAGCTAAAATTTAAAAGTTTTAATAAAAAATTATAACATTAACTATAGGTAATCAGTGAACCGACATGACCAAGCTTAGCATGAGGGTAGATGCTTAATTCATTTTTTATAATATACTAGTTAACTAATATGGTTTTTACAGGTGAGAAACCATTTGAGTGCAAGACTTGCTCGGTAAAGTATCCAACTAAAACACGCCTCGACAGACACAACAGAGTGAAACATGGCAAGAAGTTGGCATCCGAACCACAAGAAAAGCACGAATCTGATATAAACAAGGACGGGGAAACAGTTAAATTTTTAAGAGAAGTCAAAATCTACGACAGTGCCAACAATCATGACGTTAATACGGAAATATCACACATGCCCTTAGAAGTTTCTAGAGAGTTGGTGTTGCAAGCCGATGGAGAGACTAAAGAGGAGCTCGCAGGAGATGGATCTTATCAAAATGAAGAAATCTGTTTACCACAAGATTGTAAATACGGTATTGATAATGTTCTATTGATGACAGTGAAAGATGATGGTGTAGAAATATCGGAAATGAAGGTAGCTGGAGACGGCTCCATTGAGGTAGTGCAAATTGACCGAAGTATTACAACACTGTAAATTAGAGTAGAGAGAATTACACTTTAGGGATATAATAACTCAATGTATTTATCACAATTTCATCATGCTATTATTTCTCTAATAAATAAAATACTTTAGGTTTTTTGTTAAATTTATTAACTCACACATTTTTAATAAACTGTAAATAGTGATAGCAGCAAAAGCCCAGACCAAATATACAATATAATCTTCCATATATTTGTTTCTTATTTCATATACAATGTCAGATATTGTTTGCCACATATTTTGATAACTATGTTCGTAAAAATGGTATATAATATGATTTTATAAATTTCCTGGCATATTATAGCATGATTAACTTAATAATAATTTAAAACAAATCAACAAAATAACAAATGATAGCAAAACTATCTAAAATATCAACAAAAAAGACTCGTGACCACCAAAATCAGGTACCTACTACTTTGATGTACTTTAATACTTTGGTAATACAATAAGTATGGCAAATACTTGACTATATATAAACAAAATAACATAATTAAATCTTTGAAAATAAATCGGTAGGTAATTCATCAAGTTAGCATAATCTTAACCTAAAATATTATTTCTTGCGATCCTTTTTTAAATTATTGACACACTAAGAACACTAAAGTATCACACAACCGTTTAAATTGTAATTAGTTTAAAGATTACAATCACAATTTGTTATTCAAACTATGTAGTTTACTTATATTAAACCCCTAAATTCCTAGGAAAACATAAGTGCAATGTTATTTCGCGTGACGCGACAGGTACTTTCATACAAAAATTACATGTCGCAATTATTCGTGCATTACACATTAAACTTTTTGTTAAAATAAATAGATAATCATAACACACCTTTAGAAAGTGTAAACTGCATCCACGCAAGCCAATAAATATTATAAAAAGTCCCTTGCGTGTGACCAGAAGCCAAAGCAACATTTCATTCGGTGGGGAAAAAGTAAAATGTATTGCTTATTGGAGATTTAGGGGTAACATTTGGCTATTTCTTTGGTATTCTGTCTCTTAGGTACGACAGGACGGTGGCGGTGCCTTTCTCCAGTATAGCGTGACGAGGCTGACGGAAACAATTACCCATCAACTCCAATGACCTGTAAACGCCAATATTATAAAAAAATGAGAAGATATTTTGTTGGTAGTCTACAAACTCAAAAATATTTTTACCGTTTCTTACAGCTACATTATCGAGCAGTAGCAGTAGCTATGTTTAATTATAGTCTAAAAAAGTATGAGGAGCAAAAGCTATGTTTAACGACAAAACACATTGATGCCGTTTCTAAGTTAAACTTCCTAACTTAACCACTCAAGGCAGGCAGGATAATGCTTTTGCTCACTCTACTAAAGTATAAGATAGAGATGTGTAGTAATGTTAGTATTGCCTGCTTACATTTTTACATGCATTATGGCACGTTTAGACAAACCCTCAGTAAATTCTATGCAATTTTACAAAGATTTGAAAAACTTTTTCTAAATATACGAAAGATATAGCAATACTTTTATTTTGATTTAATCAAATCAAATAAAATCAACATTCTTTTATTCATCATAGATATGTAACATATACTTAATGAACGTCAATGTTACAAACTTCGACTTTACCTAACCGTAGACCGAGAGAAAAAAACCGGCGGAAAAAAACTCCCCGAAATCTTTTCGGAAATTCTACAATCATAATTTAGAATTTAAATCGTTTTACACAGGGTCATTACCTGAGCTGCGTGAAGTTGCCGAGTTCAGGCGGCACACTGGCAATGCTGTTGTTCTTCAGGTCTAGGACCGCGAGTTTCTTCAACCTGGCGAGCGCATCTGAGGACACGTTGACCTCCTCCAGCTGGTTATCGGCTGCCAGCAGGATCTCCAGGCTCTCCAGCTCGTATATACAGCGGGGAATGTGTTTGAACCTGCATTTTTAACCGATTAGTGTTGCTGAGCAAAGAGAAACAATATGGCAACTTTGCATTTTAGATTGAATGTTTTTTTCTGGTTTTAAAAATATTTAGATTGAGATTAGGCATACGAGTCATAGCCATTCGGCGGATTTATTATATATCGCGATGAGTATCAACTATATTGGCATAAAATAAAAATACACCCTGAACAACTTCTACGACATTCTAGCAGCATAATGTCATCAATTAAACATTTAATCAGTAATACTCAAATGATATAAAACCGGCGTGAAGTTAAAATATATTTATAAGATTTTTTGTAGAGCTAATTTCGTCGTTTGATACAAACCAAAAAAAAAACACGAAGTAAAATTTATCTTCCCTCAACTTTACTCAGTACCAAAGACATTTGACTATGCGATGCTAGGTCCACTATCCTGAATTACTCACTTGTTATTACAAATGACGAGTTCCCGCAGCATCTTCAGCATTGCGATCTCCGGCGGCAGGTCGTCGAGGCAGTTCCTCCCGAGGTCGAGGAACTGCAGGCGGTCGCACGCGCCGAGCTCGCCGGGGACCACAGAGATCACGTTCGAGGCTAGGATCAGCTGGGTGAGGGTCTCGCGGACTTTGGTTACTCTGGGGTTAAATAATAATCTATTGGTGATGACTGGTGATGATGACTATAATCAGGGCATAAAGTTTCCGAGATGAATGTAGTACCGGATAGAAAACAGACGAGGTAGATTCGTCAGAAGATTTTCAATGTGGTAACGTTTTTTTATAACCTTATCCTTTATTATATAATTAATCAAGAAAATAAGAAATTTAAACTTCATTACTTCTTTAAAGTTTTGTTTAAATTTGAAGAAAAAAACACCAACCGCGAGTTGCAACAGATACCTACAATTCACAGTAAACATTCAAATTGATTACGAAAAAGGCTATTTTAAACTTACCCCACAGGCACGGTGGTGAGTTTATTCTTAGAAATGTCGACGATATGCACCTCGGCCTCCGCGGCGGCCGCAAACACCTCGTCGGGAACAGAGGTCAGGCCTTTCGGTGGCAACATTAGAGCTTGGCTTTTCTTTAACGTGTGTCTGGCAAATACAATAAAAGCTTTCTTGATTTTGTAATCTAAATAAAGCGTAAGTTTAACTACATAAAAAATTATTAATGGTACTTCGCTTGTTATTAAGAAAGAAAAATAAGTACATATTGATATCGTTTAGATTTTCATTCATGTAACCGCAGTTAGCTAGTAGTAAGTTTTGGCGCTAACGTTAATATGAATAATAATGTCAGTCTGCTAGTCTTTCAAGCTAATGGAAAAACTGAACAAGTATTATAGCGGCACTTAGGTTAAATACGAAAACACGAACGAAAAATAAACGATGTTTTATTTGATATGATTTTACCGATTTAGATTGTACTGAATTTGTATCTAATATTTTGTGTATTAATTTTTGGTTTTCTAATAAATGTTTTTTTTCTCGATCTGCATATTGTTCAAAGCCGTAGTTCGAAGTATCGAACGATTCATTCCACTGTAGCTTTTCTACTTCCTAAAAAAATTAACAATTTCAATGATCTACACAGTAGCAATAAACCCACTTATCAGGCCAGCCCGCGTCATCGCTCCTAGTTTCCGCCACGATTTCCTCCGTCATTCTGTCTCGCAGGTACTTCATCATGCGGTCCGTGCCGCCGCGGATTATATCCTGTCGCACCGACGACAGGCGATTACCTTCCATGTTCAGGTTCTGCAGCTGGCTGAGGAGGCCCAGGTTCTTCGGAAGTCTGAAAGATAATTGGGCTTAAAAAAAAACCGGCCGATTTGAGAACCTCCTCTTTTTTTTGGAAGTCATCTAAAACTATACGAATTATGTGATTAAGTACATACTTGTTCAGGCTGTTGTTGGAAAAATCGAATCGTTTCAAACTTTGCATCAAAGAAATGTTTTCAGGTAGTACTTCAAGTTGGTTGTCGCGGATGTTTAATACATAGATATGTTGCATTTGGTCGCAAAATTCTTCTGTTAACTCCTGAAAAACATTCAATTTAGTTTTTTATTTTTCTTATAGAGTGATTGGAATTGAAAAACCTTGTATGATTTGAATAAAACTAATTTGATTGTTGTACAACAACAATGTACAATGGCACAATGTACTTTTTAGTGCAACCTTGTGACAATCGCTTAAAAGGTTGTTTTTAATTATGTTTGTCACTTTTTACGCAAAACTTTACGGAACCATAGTTTAAGCTTCCGAATGAAGTAAGAGATAGGTACTCTTTGCCACGACAAAATATTTTATATCCCGATGAAAAGTGATAAGCCGCGGCTGAGACCACATGGCGCAAAAAACTCTAATGGCATAAATGTTAAGTTTCTAAATTACCTTGATATTGTTGTTAGCGAGATAAATTTCTTTCAGAGCTGCACAGCCATAAAAATCAGGAAGTTTTGTTATTTCATTGTGGTTTGCATCTAAAACCTCCATTTTTCTCAGCTCACCCAAAGCAGGTAATTCCTTCAATTCATTATGGCAGACATTCATTTTCTTTAAATCTAAAATGTATTTTCATACATGATTATGTAAAATGCATAACTTATGTATCATATTTTATTTGATTATAACTACCTCATGTGGTAAATAATAATTCAAGAGCTAATTTTAGGTCTTGGTAATATAATATTTTAAAAGATTTTAAAAAAATATGCTGACATATCCATTGTTACATTAATAAATTAAGTACCTCGAAGATTGACAATGTCAGGTGGAAGTTCTGTGAGGGAATTGTGTGAGAGGTTTAACTCAACAAGTCGTACTAGGTACCCCATACCCGGAGGGAGAGCCGTAAGCTTATTGTGAGATAGATCCTAAAAAGTTAAAAGCAAGTTATCGTGGGATTGTGAGTGTATCAGAAAATATTGTTACATTTTTTAAAATCAGAACGGGTTTATATCTATGAAAAAAAACTTACCAAAAAGGTCAACATTACCAAATCTCCAAAATCTGGTTCAATTTTTTGGAGTAAGTTATGGGATATACTTAACCATCGTAGCTCTGACAGTTTATAGAACCCTTTGGGCAATAATGTAAGCTTATTGTGGTCAAGACTCAAATTTGTTAGAATTTTTAATTCACCAATCTCATCAGGTAAGGTTGATAAGGCATTATCATGCAACTGTAAAAAAAGAAAACAATTTAAAAGTGTACAAGATGTTCTTGACCTTTATAACAGGGTTGTTGTAAATGTAAGGTAGGTATTAAAATATTTCACATGAAAAAAAAAACTGACCTTGAGAGTGACCAGTTCTTGCAACAATTTGATATTTGATGATATCACTTTTATTGCATTAGAGCTAAGGTCAAGCAATTTAAGAGGCTCTGAGTTCCACCAAGTCTCATCACTTGACCTTGTAAAATCTACTTCTTTGGTCTCTTCCAGTACAATCTCATCAATTTTCCATACATTTTCTGGGACTAAAAAACAAAAGCTGAAATTTCTAAACAATCACACCAATAGCACCTAACTTTGTATTAATGGTGGGAACTGTAAATTGATTGATTAGAGTAGATATTTGTGGATATCTGGACAAAAGTTAGTTTCCTAATTGGGGTTTTCCCAGTAATGAAGCAAGGGACACTTTACATTTTAATGTGGTTTACATACAAATAGCAATGGGCATGTTGGTGCAGCTAGCAGGAACTGATAACGACTTTCTTCCTCATTTAGCTCTATTAAAGTATAGGTATTCTAGTAGGTATCAAACTTACAAGTGTATGAAAAGAAAACATGAAAATTCTCACCTGTTCCAAGACCCCTGTTACACAAACTTAGTTGTCCCGTGTGTTTAGCTGATTTTATAAGCCCTTTAGACAGCTCATTTTCATCAGACTTTCTGTCTTGAAGATGAAAAACAGATTTGTTACACACTTTTATTTTTGATTTTATATGGGCTCGATGAGACATAATTTGGTTCCTGTTGTATTTTTTTAAATTCCTTATAAATAATAAATGCACACACTGCACTCATTCAAAGTCTCAAACTCAAAATCCAACAATCCTATTCCAACTTCCAAACTGTGACCAAACCAACCATCCTTGCGCAACTACGCAAATAAACAAACAACTTTAGTATAATCTAATTTAGCAATTGCTACAATGGATTAAAGTTCACTTTTCCTTAACATCTTTTACATTTTTAATTCAGTTAGGGTTGCCAGAGTCCGGATTCATTTTCTCTGTACGTTTTCGTGTAGTAATGTTAATAAATCTCGTACTTTCAATGCAAGTACTCTAAATTATCATATAAAACAAAACTCCATTGTATTCATAGTCTAAACTGTCAAATGTAGGGTGAGCACTTAATCTTACTACTATTCCTTAGTTCAAAAAAAGTGTTTACACTTAAAATTATAAATTAATGTAATTAAAAGTGAACGATTACATTGTGATAAAGTCACATTTAGTTATTTAGTTCTACTTGTACAATACAAATCTGCGTTTATACAATAAAATCTACCATGCTTGTAAAGGACCATCGAATAAAAATTAACACTGAAACTCACTTTATTATTAAATATATAGGTACAGAGTTAATATTTAAAGTGTAGTAAGTGAGAAAAAATGCGATTGTACTATCTGGCTTGTAAACATGACGTATAAAGTCATTGTTGGAAAATAAAACACAATAGAAGGATTTTTACTAATTTTGTATCTCATACAGAGATTGAAAATCACGTCAAAGTACGAGGTTTCTCGTTAGTCTGGCAGCCCTCGATTCGGTGGCTAAAATGTAAGAAAATAATGTCAATGTCATGATGACAACAGGTGCGAAAACCTTTATTCCAAACCTACTAATATTAAAAATGTGAAAGTTTGTGAGTATGTATGGTTGGATGTTTGTTACTCTTTCACGTAAAAAGTACTGGACGGATTTAGATAAAACTTTGCAGTAATCCTACTAATATTATAAACGTGAAAGTTTGTAAGTATGTAGGTATGGATGGCTGTTTGGATGGATGTTTATTACTCTTTCACGTAAAAACTACTGTACGGATTTCGATGAAACTTTACAGTATTGTAGGTTATACATCAGAATAACACATAGGGTACTTTTTACCGCGGGAAAACTTCTCATTCCCACGGGATACCGACTTCCCCGCGAACGGGGTTGCGGGCGGCCACTAGTATAATATTATTTTACTCAATTCTAGTGACCCACCCACCCTTCACAATGATGTAATTTTGGCCGAATTGTGTACTAACAGTTAATTTTGGCTAAATTTTATGAACTCACATTTACAAAATTTAATTAAAAAAGTACCTTTAAGTCAAGAAGACGAAACCGCATTAAAATCCGTTATGTGGTTAAGAAGGTTTTTTACGGACAAACAGACACGATTAGCGACTTTGATTTAGGTATACTATGTAGGTAAGTAATTATATTTTACGTATAATGAAAATTTAGGTATTATGCACCCAGTGTATATTTTTTATACCATTATATTACCTAAATGTGTCATACCTACATCTAATAACCAACTAACCATTGTATTAATTAACTATCACGGCCGCCCGCGACTCCGTTCGCGTAGAAGTCGGTTTCCCGTGGGAATGAAAAGTTTTCCCGCGGTAAAAAGTACCCTATATGTTAATCTGATGTATAAGCTATATAACTGTAAAGTTTCATCAAAATCCGTCCAGTAGTTTTTACGTGAAAGAGTAACAAACATCCGTCCATCCATCCATCCATCCATACATCCTCACAAACTTTCACATTTATAATACTAGTGGCCGCCCGAGACTCCGTTCGCGTGGAAGTCGGTTTCCCGTGGGAATGAGATGTTTTCCCGCGGTAAAAAGTACCCTGTGTTATTCTGATGTATAACCTATATTACTGCAAAGTTTCATCCAAATCCATCCAGTAGTTTTTACGTGAAAGAGTAACAAACATCCATCCATCCATCCATCCATCCATACATCGTCACAAACTTTCACATTTATAATATTAGTAGGATTAGTAGGATTAATACTCAATGAACTAAGTAATTGAAAGTATTGAAATCAACACTCCAAAAAACCAACTGTGTTTTATACAACGCCTCGCCTAAGACACGAATAAAAACTCAGATTTGTAATATTAATTAGTAGCCCCAAACGAAATAAAAAAACGAAAAGATAGAAGAAAGAAAATGTTCACCACACCTTTATGGTTACCAAAAGCTTATTTGAAGTAGGTAGGTACCTACTTAATTAAATCTGTATCGGAACTTTAAACAAGTATGCTTATGTATTGTTTAAACAATTGCTATTTTCACACAAGCCACCTTTCGACGAACTTTTTATATTTACCAACATTTCAGAAGTTTAGAACAATTTTTAACCTATAGTCTGTTTTAAATTGCCCTTCAATATTCTACCGGGGGAAGACCATGACTCCCCTTTGCTGACTAGTTATTAACGTATGACGCAATCGTTTTGACCTAATAAATCCAGACTCGCGGCGCAAACTCCCTCGACATCTGTGAATGGCGATTGTATGTACCTACCTACCTAATAGTTTCTCGTTTTAGTAACTTCCGTACACATTTTATTCGTTTATTTATTTAATCAGCCATTGTTTTACAAGAAATATGTTTTGTCCATTGGGTTTATTAAAAAAAAAACATACCTAAGTATAGTAGGCAGGCAGCTTCGTGGTAGTATAAGAATACGTTAATAAATCTACATAGTTACAAACATTCAGTTGAAAAAAAAATACCCTTCCTTTCTTAGCAGTCAGGTAACAACATAACAAAGGAAAATACAACAACATCCCAAGTTCTTACTTAAACAGTGTCTGCGGCGAACCAGAAAAACGCCACACCAACTCTAGGGATTTCCCAGTTCCCGATAACAGCTAATTTTCAGTTCGCAAAAGGCGGGTATTGCTTTTGCAAAGATACATTAACATTCACTTGAAAAAAACACTTGGTCGGTTGTTTTATAAATTACTCGGCATAATAAGGATAAAGGCAGTATGTAGTAGGCAGGTTTGACAATGTAAAACTTACTATTGCAGAATCTTGGCGTCGTTGGTTCACTTCTTACTGATCTTTCTATTGTAGAACCGAATTCCATTTCGATAGTTATGTAGGTAAAAGCAAAACGCAATTAGAACACGCAATTTAGATACTATCGAGCAACTAAATATACACTTTATAATGTAAAAAAACAAATGTGGAAATGAAATGTTTATTTCATACCGTTATTTAGGAAAAACAAATAAATGTCAGGTAATGTCACAAATCCACGGACCTACCTATGCATAGTAGTGTCTGTTATATGACTAAATATAAAGTAGAAAATTAACCCTTTATATAATTACCCTTGATATGAATTCTTATATAATAACGAAAAACTCCTGGCAGCGTCCGGAATCATAAAATCGTCATCTGGCTTTATTTTTTATAAGCAATAGTTTCGCGACGATTTTAGATCAATAAATAGTTTTATTCCGAAATTGGGGTGGTAGAAGAAAAAAAGTACAGTTTGCACATTGTCCAAAAATCATTTATTTAAAGGTATCAGTCGGTTAACATTATAAATAACTAAATAAAAAACATTAGAATACTTGTTTTATGTGTAAAGAATTGTTTAAATAATTGTATAAGTAAGTAAAAGTTGGTATCACATACAAAAAAGTCTTTGGCAAATACCTAAGTAAGTACACTTAAATTATGAAAAGCCGCACCAATAAAAAATAACATCGAGTTGTGATAGAATTTATCCGCAATTATGTATTAAAGTCTTTTTCATGTAAAAATATACCTTTGCTTAATCATATTTTTATTTACGGATTATACGGTTATGTATTCCATAGCATAACTTATTTAAAATGAAAATAAAATACAGTAATTCAGTTTTATAATTTTTGAAATGTCATATACAGAGTTTAGTTAGTTGTAGACACAACAATTTCGGACATATGATCACACAAGGGAAATATCTATCACGTACGCTTTCAAACTCTAACTACACTTAGGTAATTAATAACGCTATAAGGTTGAGATGTGGAGTTAGCGATAAAAAACATTCGCGATAGATATTTTAGTATATGAAAGGGGGCTCTACATTGTTGAAATAATTTATTTTTCATTGATTAAATTGTTTCCACGACGCAACTTAAACAGCGCTATTACTAATTATCATTATAATTTCAAAAAAAATAAAAAAAAATACGAAAAAATTAGTATGAGCATTTCTGGCAAGAGTTGATAATTTTTATTTTACAAAAGTAAGTACATATTGCATTCGTAAAAACCGTTGAAGTTAAGTAAATACAGCTTTAAATATTTATTAAAAATTAATACTTACGTCATTCCACCTAGGGGAGAACCCTTAAGTACAATCGATCCTAGACGTTAATTGCGTTTTGCTCCATTTAACATGCCAGTTACGTAGCCTATGTGAATTCATATTACTTAACAAACAGTATTTATTAAAAATGTTAAATTATCAGATATGTTTGTGTATTGTCTGTTTGCTGTTTTTATATATTTTCGACATTTAATTAGATTCCAAATGAAACGGAACATTGTTGGATATTTAATAAGTACCTTTGACACCTATCTGTATTTAATCACACAAACGCAAAGTTAAAAGTTGTGATAAGGTAAGAATAATTGATATTATTCCAAACCTTCTTCAAAATTTCACATTACGCATCGCATAGCATCGTTATCAAAGAGTAATGAGTGTGTGCTGATTTACATTTCTAAAAACTGGATAATATCCGCGGTATCACAATAAATATAAGTTCAGTTTTTTTGTTACAAAAGGTAGATAAAAAACTAATATGGTAGTAGATACAAAAAAAATGTAATTCTTATTTAATTTACCATCGAAATAGAAAACGTAAGGTCTTCAAGTAACTATTTATCACTCGTTTTCTCTAAAGTAAAACGCTAAAGAATCTAGCCATATCCAAATTAAATAATATGTCCATTCTATTAGAAGGAATGTAAACCAAAATCAGTCTTATGTTATAGGAAATATTGAATGAATTTGCGTGAAAGTAGAAATATTTGAACAAATATTAAGTCAATATGTTTACTACGATTTTGCAATTTGCACTGAAAGTCGTGTCGTTAATCGTTAACAAAAAAATAATATTTTAAACGATTTTATTTTGGTATCTTTGAAGTCTTTTTTAATTTATCAACATGCAAATGTATTTACTTTATTTTAAATTAATATTCAGAAAATCCAAAACAATATTAACTATAGGGAAATCGTCACGTAACATTACGTGTATTGATTCCCTAACAAAGGCAAAAAGAGCTTTTGCAACAAGAAATGTTTATGTTGCTCTTTACATATTACAAACTAATGAAGATAAAAAATGATCTATACAAATCAAGATTTCAAGAGATCATCAACTTTTTAACATGGTCTTGGTAAAAGACCAATGCCATTCTCAATTTCCGTAAATTTATTTGAAGTTGATTATTTTGTGGCTCATTAATTACATTAAAAACATGTTATATCCGAAGTAAAGATAGCGATTTTTAGCGATGGTAATCGACAGTTAACTTTACGCGAACGATAGATTGGTCAGTCTTTCTAAGGAATGAAACAAATGTTTGATGATCCTGTCACACTCCACTTTCGTTCGTGTTATTTATAAATTAAAAGGAAATTAATTTATGAGCTAAAAAATTTTAAGTTTCAATGTTTAAAATTTGCAAACATTGTTACATTGGTAAAACATGACATTGTAACATCTCCATCATCAAACATAAGAGAGGTACATGTTATACTCACAGGTATACTAACATAGATAAATACATATGCATGTACAAGTACCATTAGCCCTATTCTAACTTAACCCTAGGTCATGCTTACACATCTAAAATATGTTAAAAATGGAAAAAATACTTACATTAAACTTTATACAACATTATCCTACACTACTTACTTGATCGTATTATCTATTAAATGTCATTTCCGGATTGATTGTTCTGTATCCTCACGACCATATCGCGGGTGCCTACTGGGTCTTGGTCTATGAGTGATGCTAGGCTGTGTTTTTTCTTGGGTGCTAACGGGGGAACTTCACTGCACGTAGATCGGGTATCATCTCTAGAGCTGGAAGCCACACTGAATTTCTTGAGGCTGCCCGTGGTCAGAGATCCGTTGGAGGCGGAACAATGAGCAGGCAACAATGGGACCCGCTCCTGCAGATCCCGGCTTGACGATATCGTCCGATGGCCGCAGTTGCTGCTCGTATCGGATGGTACTACTTCCGGACATGCGCCCATTTGTATCCAATCTTGTAATCTGCAAAAGGAGTACAACTTAGTTAAGGTACGTACTGTTATTTTGTTTAAACATAAAATAAAAGTAACATTTTAGAATTTTATGAACCTTAGAGGATTGTCGTTCACGAAAGGAACGCATATGGGTCTATAACGTAAACGCGAACCTTACTTAAAAGTTTTAAGTTAAAACTTTTTAAGTTGATTGACGAATTGAATAGCGTTTGAACACTTTTGAAGGTAGCTGCGATTGATAACAATAATCTTACACAAACGGGACTTTGTTCCGATCGAAATTTTACGCGGCGCTACGCCTTTACTATACCTAGTTAGTCATTTCAGTCCCTACTCAGATAAAAATAGTTATCAAGCGTATGAATCACATTAAACTGTTTATGCTATAAATAATCCTACTGAATAAAGTCTTTGTATACCGTTGCACAATGTCGTCAAAGTTGGGTCTGCGTTGCGGCGCGTGTCGCCAGCAGTCTTTCATGAGATGGTACATCGCGGCCGGACAGCCCGCCGGCGCCGCCAGGACCTCGCCACCACGCACCATTGAAATTACCTCCTGGTTACTGAACCTAAACAACATAAATAACACACAGATTTATCTTACTGACAGCATTGAACACATAATTAGGATTCGTAATCGCTCAGTTCTAATAACAAGTAGTTAATCATTAGTATAGTATGTACCCGTAATATGGTTGTAAGCCATAACTGTAGATTTCCCATAAAACTACGCCATAAGACCAAATGTCGCTCTCGGTGGTGAATTTTCCATACAGTATTGATTCAGGTGGCATCCAGCGGACAGGTAAGAGGCTCTTTGACTGAACCTGTGTGATAAAAACAAAAATTATTAATTACTCTTTTTTTCGTTTTATTTTTTTTTATTAGCAACTTACCCTGTAATAATCAGAGCTATAAATGTCTCTCGAAAGGCCAAAGTCTGATATTTTGACAACAAAATCATCAGAAACCAAGCAGTTTCTTGCAGCTAAATCTCTGTGTACATAGTGATGTGAAGCCAAGTACTGCATGCCTGATGCTATATTTAGTGCAACATTTAGCAACCTCATCGGAGGTAGACCTTTG
Organism: Emmelina monodactyla; assembly: GCA_916618145.1. NCBI lineage: Eukaryota > Metazoa > Arthropoda > Insecta > Lepidoptera > Pterophoridae > Emmelina > Emmelina monodactyla. The sequence goes on from OU745300.1 coordinate 6,484,092, forward strand.
CCAGAAGGTGGGGCTCTGCCCATTAAAAACTCATGCAAGTCTCCTCTTGCCATAAACTCAAACAACATACATAAAGGTTCCTCTCTAAGTGCAACCCCAACTATACAAACTATGTTATCATGAGTGAGCTCTGAGATCAAATCAATTTCCCTTTTGAAGTCAGCCTTTGTCTTTGCAGATGCATTTTCTTTAAGTGCCTTTACTGCTACATATAGAGTTTCCCCATTCTTTTTTATTGCTCCCTTGTATACTTTGCCAAATGCCCCTTCACCTAGTTCTTCTAAGAATTTTATCTGCGACAGTGAGTACTGAGGCACCCTCAGAATACCATTCCCTCTGGTACTGGTAGTTAAATGAGGCTGATTATTAAGACTTTGGTTAGTCATGTCATTCATTTCAATAGGAGAATTAAGTCTAGAATTACCATAAATATTTTTGTCAGCATTTGGTAAGTTGATATCTCTTATTGTAGCAGCATTGGCCTTGTTTTTGTGCCTATAGCAGAGGCAGATAATGAACCCTATTATTGATAATGTAAGCATCAAGAAAATAACAACTATGTAAATCCAAATTCTATGAGCACATTTTGGTATGTCACAAAGCTGTTTCTCTGATTTACCATCTATTTCCACAATGCACCATGGCTGTGACTTAATTCCTCCAGGGTTTCTACAGTAACTGTGTCTTCCAGCAAGCTCAGGATACTGGTTTATTCTTATCTGCAACTGTTTTGACCATTCTACACAAGGTAGACCGTCTTCAGAAACATTTACTCTTCCTAAGTAAGCATTGCCATTTTCCCAATAACATTCATCATCAGATACCATTAAAGTACCAACCCCAATTTTGAGGCAATCAGGGTCATTTTCAGGCAGATCTTGACAATCTTCAAGAGTTAGCTGCTGTCCTATATGAGGGTGCCTTTTAGCTATAGCATATTCTGTTTGACATAATTCATTTTCCAATATTTCACAGTCTTGCTTACAAACTCTTCTTAGTACTGTAGAATTATTCCGGTAGTTTAATCTTTCAATAGTTGCATTAGAATTGAGCCTTGGAACTACTCCTGGTGGCAAACTATCGAGATCTAATTGTATATCTCCAACTTTACTTGTATCTGAGAGGATGCTGTATACTATTTTTGCTTCTTTGAAAAAGTTATCATTTGTTACATGTGGGTCCCTGCATATAGGGAATGTGGAGAAACATAAGCTAGGTAAAGCATATCCTTCACAGTTAGAACTGATATCATTAGAGTATTTTGTTACTTGTAAAGCTTTCAATAACTTCTCTTCAAGAACTGGCTGAGATGTGAAATATGGAATATATACAAATTGGCCTTTTAAGAACTCACAGATGTTTCCCACATACTCCTGGCAAATAGGTTCAAGGGTTTGTGGTGATAGTGTGTTTTTGGTAGGGTTGATTTCAGATATCATTTCTTCAGAAATTAGTGGTGTAGTAGGTTTAATGGGACTAACATGCACATTTTTATTGTTAGGGAATAGAGATGCATAGGTGGGAACTTCATAATTTTCTACTTCATCTATAGTCCCAGTTACTATAAGCCTTGTAGTTTGTTTTTTCTCATGGATTTGTTTGAAGGAACATGTATATTCTCCCTCATCACTTGTATCAACTTTTCTTAATTGAAGAACTGTGCCTACAGTGTCATTTGTTTTGTCAAGCTTGGTGATTGTGATCCTATCATTTCCATGTAATGGTTTGTTATCTTTCATCCAGTATATTACAGTGTTTTTAATCAATCTCTGTTTGTATTCAGTTGGCAGCTTAGCTGGTGAAAATTCAGTGCCTTCTTTATTTTTCGCATGCTTTTCCACTTTGATAAAGTTCATAACGGCAACACATTTGAGCATTAAATCTGAACCAATCGGTTGCTTTATTACTGGTGGAAGGGTCTGAGAGAAATTTATGTTTAGTTTTATAACCAATCGATTTTGATCGGAAGTCGCGTTCCCCTTTACTAATGAAAGCGATTCTGATTTTTCCACAAGAGATTGAGTTTTACTTAATTCAAAAAATAGAAACAGTAACACTATGTTTGGCTTCATGTTATACGCTTTCACAAGAACACATTCCACAAAACTCGCAGTTTCTTTCACTTTCACGATAGTTAATAAATCCTGGATTGTATGGTGTTACAAACGCCCATTGCATACTCTATTTGTTTATATGTTCAATATAAACACTAGTATTTATCATGTTTTAGAATTTTTTTTGTAAATTCCAATCAAAAACAAGCCCAGCAACTCCAGCGAGGATAGACACTGACTGATAGTGATGTGAACCGTTAGAACGAACACTTTAGAATTAGGGTTGTTAAAAAAAATATCGATATATTGATAGTTTGAATTCATTATATCGATAATTAAAGCCACTATACGTTTTTTGATCCGTTGTATCGATATACCGATACAAAATATCAAATGTCGAAAATTGTATCAAAGCGATATTTTTTTTATTTAATGTTTTTTTATTTATTTAGGTTACAAAAACTAAACTTACTCTTTTTAAACATAAAACTAAAAACATTTAACATGATTATAGTATAGGTTTTTTAAGATGTAAACACAGCATTTTATAACTAAAGTAAAACTTAATCTAAAATTAAACCAATAATAAAATAAAATGTTACTTAAGTAGCTTGAATTCCAAAAATTTACACAAAAGCCAATTTCAAACGACAAGACAACAAGACTCCAAACGACTGTTAAGTTAATATCGTTATTCTAACATTTGTTTTGTATTGTTGTGTTGTATGGAAATAATCGGTTACAACTATAAAAATAATATTCATTTTTAACATCTCTAATGTAAATTAAATAAAAATCCCCGGGGTTACAGAAATTTAAAAAGTTATAATTTGAAAAAAAAAGTATATTAATTATGTTTTCCGTACGATTTCATAGTCGCGATCGAACTTGTGCAAATATACGAAAACTTACAAATTCGATCGTATAAACGGCAACCTTGTCGCGAGCAAATGACCGCGTTCCGATTGACTCCAAAAACTTACGTGTTCCAAAATGCTGCCTGCGATAATATAACGCTCTACCTCACGGAACAGATTTCTGTTCTGTGCTCTACCTACTTCCAAGCGGAACGGGTATTTGCCTTGAGCAGCTTTCAGGTTTACGTTGACTGAATTATTTTATTTTAATTTATATAGTCATGTTCTTGCTAAAGCTTTTAGATCAATAGGAGCAGAGCAGTGTAGATAAATGTTGGGACAAAAGGAGAAGTTTTTAGCTTCCGTCGCGTGTGCAATCTTAATGATTAAAGCTACACAGAAATTATGTATGACGGAAATGTTCTACTTAAAATTATCAAAAAAATATTCCACGACAACATATGTCTTTCTTTTATGGTTGACTGCCAATACACGTGTAACTCCCGATGGCTTAGCAGTTCGAAGCTTTCTGATTACATTTGTCTAGTCTACTCTTACGTTTATTACACTCTCAGTCATCCCTAATTAAAAATGTTAACATTATTAACTATTCCATAAAAAATAATAATAGAAATCGGTATAGAAACACCAAAGTTATATAGGGTACTTTTACCGCGGGAAAACTTCTCATTCCCACGAGAAACCGGGTCGACGACATTTCGGACACAAAAAACTCGGACACCTTGGCCAATGTATGGTAAAAAATAATATTAAAATGAAATTATGAAAATCCATACATTGGCCAAGGTGTCCGAGTTTTTTGTGTCCGAAATGTCGTCGACCCGAGAAACCGACTTCCACGCGGACGCAATCGCGGGCGGCTACTAGTTTTTAATAAAGTTTTGGTTTCGTATTGATCTTAGGAGTGTCCCATTTTACAATATAATGTAGGTACTTAGTGCTTTTCACGGACAGCGCCCGTTCGGTGACCTCTCTACAGTGGTGTCGGGACAATTTAGTAAAAGTTAATAAAATAATAATATTTAGTATAAATTGTTTCTTTTAATTGGCTTGTGTCTGGATGTAGGTACTTATAAAAAGATTCTACCCCATGCTTCTCTTATATGGTAAGCGCTTTGGTAGGTAAGTAAGTAAGTAGGTACTTTTTGCGCTTAATAAGGTCAGGTAATGATGAGATTTATTTATTACCTAACCATTATTTATTTATCAAATAATTATTGTTCGGAAATGCTTCTTGTTAGTTCATAATACCGATTCACGTCTCTTCGGAAAACCACCAGTGTCATCGAGATAGATGATGCGTTACCTTTAATTTTGTCAGGTTTCATTTCTTTACCTTAGCCTTCGTCTCACTCAACATCCTCATGAAGACTGCATCTCCTTTCAATCTAGTGGTCGGAGTTGTAGCCACTTCTGTGGCTGCCGGTTGCCTGTCGAATTCTAGGAAGCTATCCCGTAAAAATATTTCAACTATAGATATTTATCAAGTGAAGTGCCTTTTAAAGGGATTGCGGCCCCTGTTTTTCTTACAGGACAGTAGTCGCGGTACAAAAGATCTACTATTCTCTAGGTATCCCATGTACCTACGTACGAGTATATCCGTTGTAGGTAACTGTTATATGCGTCTAAAATTCATTCTGCAAGCGACTTCATGTTGCCTGTGAGTGACTAATGGGGTGATCGGCGATTAGGTAAATGTTCATACATAAAATGATTGAATAGAGTGTTAATTTCCGATAACTTTTAAAATATTTACTTATCATTCCTCGTCCAACAGTTTTAAATAAAAATCTGAACTTGATGCAACCTGCCCGGAGCCCGCATGTTGCACAACAAACATCCATATTTGTGCGTTAACTTTTAGACATGCACGTCACAACTATTATCGGTTTATCGTGTGTGTATTCGTCATTCTATTGTAAATTGTCTGTGCAGCGGTAACATCCGCAAGGTCGCGGAGCCATGGTGCGGCGGCGCGGGCGCATGATCCAACCTCAGCTACAAACCATTTCAGTACTCGCCCAACACTTGTCTCAGCTCTACATACCTAAAGTTCGAAGTTTTCGCGCCTAGTGTTCTTTGCTTAGGTGGAGCGGCAAACTAAAATACACTCTTTTAATTTGTTATAGTTATATTCATTAAACTGTGCCAGTAGGTGGAGTCGTTATGACACAATTAGTTGGTTTTAGACGTTTATTGAAACTCGAAGGGAAGAAAAGTTGAGTGTAGTTTAGTGGTTTGTGAAAATTTTACAATGGTGCCTAGTGAAAGATTAATCATTATAGCTGTTATGTTAATTACGTTATTTAGAAGTAAGTATGCACTAAGTAGAGTCCATTTTTCATGGTTTGTTTTTTAATAGCTGTCAATACCTTTTCAGTTTACATAATATTTTTTAATGAGATAGCTTAGGGACAATCATATTTTATATGTATAAGCTAAACTAAACTAGGTATAGGTATGCTCACTCTTGTATACTTACTCATTTTACTAATATCCACTACAAATTATCAAAAAAATTACTGTTAAAAAAATATGTTTTTGAGGAATTTAATTAGCTGTTATTTTAAAGGCAAAAAATCGAAAAACCTTTATATTTTGTTTATAGACATTTGTGTCTTTTAATCCATACAACACTAGGAAAAAAAATCAAAGGAAAAGAAAACTGAAAATTTTAGGTACTTACATAGCTGTAGTGTGTCGATACAGATATTACAAGCACTAACAACACAGTTGCCATACTATGTCAAGGTATAATATTGTAAAATACAATATCAATTAAATTTTTGACTCCAAAAACTATTTTTAGACAAGGGGACTTGTTTCTCATTAACTAACAACTCATCAGGTTACTCATAAACACACACCTGTAAAGTAAAAATAATAATTACCAATTCTTATATTTTACAAAATATCCCTTAACAAAAAAAATATGATTACGAACCCATCCATAGTTGGAATAGTCAGCCTTTTCGTCTCGGGGTAGCGATTTCTATTTTCGAACTTCTATGAGCCTGTTAAATGCTATGCTAAAATGCTATCGATATTATAGTTCTACAGTTCTACGTATAGATAAGTATCAAAAACTGCTTACCCTAAAAAGTAGTGTCCAGTATTCTGTGCTCCAGTTATTGTCCAGTCTATACTCACCCCAGAATTCATAAACAAAAATAATAAGGAATTTACAATTCCAAAATGTCAGGACTCTGGCATAACCAAAGAGCCCGGTCAATAACAGAAAAACACTAGAAAGGCTAAAGTGCTTAAATTTGGTTTAGTTTCTTTAATATTAGGTGTAAGTAGGTACCTAGAGTTTCAATGATGCTCACTTCAACGCGTAACTAAACAACGCCTAGCAATCATACGTAGATATGAAAGTATAGCAGATTGTTAATTAAATGTCGTATTGTCCAGGTAAGCAAGGATGTCCCTCGGAGCAAGTGTTGACGTTCACGCGGTGGCCCGGTATCACCGCGGACCTGGCGCCGCCGGTGTTCGTGTACGCCGCCGTGCAGAACGAGGAGTCGCTGGTCGGCACCTGCCTCGCCAGGTAATTACGAGCAGATTGTTTGTTCACGCGGTGGCCCGGCATCACCGCGGACCTGGCGCCGCCGGTGTTCGTGTACGCCGCCGTGCAGAACGAGGAGTCGCTGGTCGGCACCTGCCTCGCCAGGTAATTACGAGCAGATTGTTTGTTCACGCGGTGGCCCGGCATCACCGCGGACCTGGCGCCGCCGGTGTTCGTGTACGCCGCCGTGCAGAACGAGGAGTCGCTGGTCGGCACCTGCCTCGCCAGGTAATTACGAGCAGATTGTTTGTTCACGCGGTGGCCCGGCATCACCGCGGACCTGGCGCCGCCGGTGTTCGTGTACGCCGCCGTGCAGAACGAGGAGTCGCTGGTCGGCACCTGCCTCGCCAGGTAATCACGAGCAGATTGTTTGTATTAGTCTAACATTATGGTATTAGAGTTAGTGGTATGTACCTTAATCGAGTTTCACTAAAACTTTCCATTATAATGACTAGGTGGGTACATCAAAAATTACATCAATATTTTTTTTATAATCTTGTTTTTATGTTAGCGAATTTATTTACTATTTAGGTTCTAAATACATTTAGGCTTTGGAAGTGGTCTGTTTTCACCCTGTATATCGCAGCACCAATGTTGGTCGTCACCGTCAAAACAGTTATTGAGATGCTCCCCAGTTCTAGTCTAGTCTTACCGAGTAGTCTTACCAATAGAACTACTGGGAATTTACTTCCCAATAGTCTTACTAGTAAGACCTCTGGAAACTTTGGTTCCGAGTAGTTTTACCAGTAAAACAAATGTCTCAATAGTCGTAGGTACTCTCATGTAGACCTAGATATTTATAGACATTAAACCTACATAGTGAACTTAAATGTATAAAACATTTTCACTTTTATAGAAGGTAAGGATATCAAAAGGAGAAATCGTTAGGATCTCACAACACATGTACCCATTTATAAATTTAGGTTTGTATGTACTACTGACATATCTTTCTATATCAGATGTCGCGAGCTAGAAGAGTGCGCCGGAGTAACCGTGGCGTATGAGAAGGGAAGCTGCGTGGGTCTCTCTGCCGGCGGAGTGACTGCACTCAGAACTGACACCGACTCCGTCTATTTCACTAAAACTTGTTTACCAGGTACTTAAAACTAGAAACCCAGATACGATCAACACTATGAAAGTGTCATAAGACTTTGTTTGAGTTAATAATGTGTTTTATTCCTGACAGTGAGTGAGGAATGCCAGCATCGCTGGTGGTCGGTGGAGACCACGCCTGGCTACAACATGCACACAAGCAGCGCCAACGCCACCGTTCTATTAAACTCCACAATAGAAGAATGCCAAAGTTTCGTCCTCGAGCACAAAACACACTATTTGTACAGGTGGGCCCGCATTGAACTTGGCTTTGTAGTTGGTTTTCGACAAATACTGACGTACTTACTTGGTATACCCATACTTGAGTGATTGTAGTGTAAGAATATTTGGGCCCGCTAAAAAATAATGATTGCAATTTCCCTAACAGTGTAAGCATTATAATTATTATAACTTATAGTAAGCTTCACATGGTCATTCACAGCGCTTATTAATTGGAAGATAGAGTACCTATCTAGATCTCTTGGCAACTTTTTTTTATTTCAGTAGCTTACCGTTGAAAAGCAAAATAAACCAGTAATAAATGAGTAAACCCTTTAGTAAAATTATCTTTTGTAATTGGCGTAGATCAGCTCAGTGGGTGGGCATGGGGGGTACACAGGACCCGCAGCAGGTTGCGATGCCCAGTTTCGTCGGGAACTGTATCCTTCACTCCGAGGATCGGTTCACTGAACCCGAGTCCTACAGGGTCTCCAACTACTACACGTTTTACATCGAAAACGAGTGTCGCCACGATTGTAAGTCTCCGACAATCAATGACCACAAATTTAACCCATCTATCTGCTTTGTAAACATACCTCTACCGCACAATAGCTTTCGATAACAATACTAGCTCCCAGAATTTTTCGACTATCATTCAATTAGTCGCACGAACGTTAATAACTGTTTTTCCCAACTCATTGTTTAACTTTCGATTAACGATACTTATTGATGAAAATAGTTTACAATGTTTAATGAATCATCATACTTTGTAATTATTTAATGCATTTAATTCTCATAGCTTAAGTAACAAAAGTGGAAAATCCAAAACATTTTAGTTGTATTTATAGATTTTTCTTACAACTAAAATAATGTTTCATTGCAACATTGATTTTGTAAAAGATAGAGCTAACTAGTAATCCGCGGTCGAGACTTACAAAGATTTTTTTTTATAGATCTAAATCGTATAGACCGATGTTCGTACGAAGAGTATTACAACCAGACACTCCGACACATCGACTTTACATATAAAAATGCAACCAGAGATGAAGTAAGTACCCCGTTAAATTATGCCAAAAAATACGAAAGATAGCAAACTTTTTATTTGCCAAAACATCAACATTTAAATATGTATATGCTGGCGTATTATTCAAATATGTTTTACATTCTAACATATCGGTACATACTTAGATATTTTTTACGATGCAGGTTGAAATTGCAAAACTGTTTAATGCCTTTGTTATCTTCGTTAGTCACAATATTGTTCATATACCTATTTAAAATATATATTTAACTAGTACTTACTTAAAATTACTAACGTAGGTATATAAGGTCAATAATTATAGTATTGCAGTCATTTTACTTTCTTGTCGGTGCTTAAACATCATCCAACTAGTGAGGTTTTTTTTATTAAAAAAAAAGTGGTTAAAATGGTTCATTTGATCATATGCTACCTGTTTCACAGAATACTGATTCGAACGCACACATAACATTTTCTCCGTTTAAGAAGTAGATGTTAAAAACAGCGACCGTGTTAATTAATAAAAAAATATGTAGAGCAAGGGACCAAATACCTACTAATAAAAGTATCACTTACATCCTAGTGTTTTAGGGATGACAAGATGTTCGTGATCAACGTTTATCCAGCGAAGGAACCACTTTTTCTGCGACTCTTGCCATGACCTGGACTATAGTTAGAGTGTTGTCTGCAGTGTAAGATTGCGTGCGAGGTCGAGGACCGGTTCGTGTGCCGGGGGTTCACGTGGACGTCGCGGGAGAGCGGGGGCGGGGGCGCGGGCGGGGGCGGGGGCGCGGGCGGGGGGCGCGGGCTCTGCGACCTGCACGCCGAGGACCTGGTCACCACCGGCTCCTGGCTGCTCAGGAAGTCGACGCTTTCAACTTACTATCGCAGAGTCACCTGTTTGAATAGTAAGTTAATGTTTGCAATGTAGGTACATATTAACATGTTCACACTGTCGAGGTGATCTGGATATGGCTAACAATTGATTTGAACTGCCATTAATTTGCGATATACTTAAATTTCATACCATTTTTAATATCAGTTAAATTGTTAATAGCTCTTACTGGACCTTATTCTAATTATACTATGAAATTATGTCATTCATAGTTTTACTTAATTTCAATGTCAGATGTATAGCTGATAATAGTCATAAAAGTCATAGCATGACAATGACTCCGTAGTAACCTTGTATCTCTTTACACCATTTGTTATTTCAGTTAAATATTATTTACGGTAAATCTGAGGACATTACGTTATGTTTCCATATTTCTCATAACGGTTTTGAATGGTAATTTTCATAGTAGTATTAGTTGTTATTTACTTACTTCCATTACTTTAATTTAATCATTCTAATAAAATTAATTACAATACTTGTGAACATGACGATTGTTGATCGCCCAACTTTAGAGAAAATTATGGTACCTACAAAACAACAGTAAAAAAATGAATTGTTTTTAATGACGCAGTAAGCGTGGACTGCGAGGGTACGTCAATCCTAGTGACGTACCGCCCTCGAGGTCAGTTCAAGGGTCGTATGTACATCCCTGGCCGCGGAGAGAAGTGCAGTGCCCGGCCCGCTCGGGGCTCCAACGAGGTCAAACTCAGGCTGCCTCTCGAAGGAGAGTGTGACGTCAACTTCGCGTATGCCATCACTAAGACTCCGCTTGGTATTGTAAACAGGTAGGAGGACAAAGTACACAACATTATAATATTTATGCAATAGTCCCTTCTGCGACATAAGCCTGAGCCTTCAGTGAAGCACATACCATCATGAGTCACGACCATTCGTCCTAGATTAGCAGGTCCACTCATTGACTAACAATGGTTGCATGTTTGGTAGGACAATGGCGTACGTGACGGTGATGATCCAGTCGAACCCCATCATCCAGACGGCGGGCGACCGCTGGGTGCGCGTGGGCTGCAACCCCAGCATGGAGCGCGCGCCCAGCAAGGTGGACACGGTCATCGCCGTGCACGACACTAGCTGGTAAGTTTTACTTTGTTTGTATTGAAAACCACTTTATACTCAAATCGAATAAACTAGGTACTTAATTAACTTCTCGTTATAAACATAGTATCAGTTCAGTGCAAACTTACTTAGAAATTAAATTTCCTAAAAGAGTGCTGGGAGTTTTTTTCCGCCGGCTTTTTTCTCTCGGTCTACGGTTAGGTAAAGTCGAAGTTTGTAACATTGACGTTCATTAAGTATATGTTACATATCTATTATGAATAAAAGAATTTTGATTTTTTTTATTTTGATTTGGGTAGGTACATAAGTACGTAGGTATTACGAATATCTTTCGAAGATTTGTTATTCTATTATAAGTATACCTCCTATAACCAAAGGAATAGCTTACTTTGGGGGTGTGCACTTAGTAAAGTAAATGGAAGTCACCATTAAGATTTTATTGTACTCGGGTGCGTTTTCACTACATAGTATAAAACAAAGTCACTTTCTCTGTCTGTCTGTCTGTAGGTATGCTTAAGTCTTTAGAACTGCGCAACGCAATGCAATGCGTTTTTTTAATAGATAGAGTCATTCAAGATTCAGTCATTTGAGAGTGGTAGAGTCTAGCTGTAGGCTCTGTCTGCAGCGATTACTGGGCTGACTCGACCGGTGAAATACCACCGTCGCACAGAAACCCGACGTGAAGTAGGGACGATGTTCCTGCGTTTCGTTCGGTCAGTGCGATATCCGGTGCCCAATTTTCTTAAAGGCCAGCAACGCACCCTCAATGCATATGTAATTGTGGGTGTATATGGGCGGCGGTAATCACTTACCATCACGTGACCCGCTTGCTCGTTGGCTAGGTTCTCTTATAAGAAAAAAAAAAAACAGGAAGTTTTATTTGTATAATAAGGGAAAGGAGTTTTACACCGAAGCCGCGGGCGAAAGCTAGTTAAACGAGTAGCTAGTCCACTCGATAGGATGTTCCTCACATACCTAGTACCTAAGAATATGAAACTCCCCCAGGCGTCCGTCGGTGGCCAGCGAGGGCGCGCGCGCGGCGTCGTCGGCGGTGCTGAGTCCTGCGCTGGCGCCGCTGTCGCTGTACGTGGTGCGCGCCGGCGCCGCCGCGGGGGACGCCGTAGCGCTGGGCGAGCCGCTGCTGCTGCGCGTCGACACCACCGGTAACTAGCACTACACCACACTTAGGCCCAATTGCAGGGAACGTTTTAACCTCGGGTTAGCTTCGGGTTACCTTACTCAGGTTTAAATGGCGCCACCATCGATTATAACTACTTCTGATTACAATCGATGGTGGCGCCATTAAAATTTGAGTTAGCTAACCCGAGGTTAAAACGTTCCCTGCAATTGGGCCTTAGAGTAAGCTTCCAGTTAATAATAGTCTACGAGACCACAGATTATGTTAGCTCCGGTAGGCACTACGGGTAACTAACACTGTAGGAGTTTAGACTAAGATAATGATGATTCACGATAATGACCAGGACTTTTGCCATTTAGGTGTTTTACGTGAATTTTATTAATAAAGAAAAATTGAAGGCTTGACACAAGTTTACAAGTCAAATGATTTCAAGATACTTTACAGGCATTGAACTTATAAACATGTACGTGGTTTATTAGCTACCCAGATACAACGTTATATGTATAGACGATGAGTTGTTTGTTATGTAAGTACTAGGCGGTTATAGATATTCATACGACATAGGTACCTATTTGCAATACTCTTCACTAATAGTGCTAAATATGTATTAACATTCCGAAAGTCGTGATAATCATAAACTACTAGTGTTATCTATACTAAGATACCCTGCTACTATGCAAATATTACCCATTTAAAAATATCGCATTTTTATAGTTTCTGTCAGTACTCACAAAGTTTAAAAAATTACGAATAAAATGTAAATAAAATTATTATAGTTGCCCACTTCCGTGCATCTGCTTTGCATTTTCCTTGTAAACATAGGTAATTAGTTAAGTCTCATCATTGTTTAATTACATATTTTTCTGTGAAGATCAAGATTGATTTAGATTAAATAAGCACATGATTTTTCTAGACGAAGCAGAGTTAGAAGTTTACCATTTAGTTGCTTCTTCGAGGCTGGGCGATAGTTCAGTTCTACTACTGGATAACCAAGGATGCCCGACGGGACAGGTTATAAATGATTATTTTTCTATTATAATTACTCATATGTAACTTCTTTAAAATTTACAATAATCGGTTGGATTTCAGGTAGACTTCCCTTCTTTCACGAGAAGTTACCTGAACGGCACTCAGAGACTGGAAGCAAAGTTCAAGGCCTTTCGGTTTCCTAACTCACATGTCATACGATTCGCTCTAATGACTAGATTCTGCAAAGACAAATGCCCACCGGTAAGTTTTGAATAAGTATTGATAAGTATTTGCTGGTTCTCGTTTAGTTTATTGCTCTAACATAGAAATTTATAGTGTTTAAGGTTAAGTGGTCTTTCAGAGTTTTTTTTTAGAAAAAATATTGTTCCATTCTATTACTTATATACCAATTAGGAACGTAATGTCAGTAATCAATTCTTATCGTATCTTATTTTTTTGTAACTTTGCGTGTAAGTTGTCGTTTTATGTCATCGAAAGTTATTGTATTTCCCTTGTTTCCCAGCTGAACTGCGAGTCGTCCCAGCGCTCGGCGCGCAACTTGAACCTGACGGAGCAGCAGCCCGCCGTGGTGGAGGAGGAGTCGCCCGCCTTCGAGCGGCCGTTGACCCCGGGCGTGGTGGCGCAGGGGCGGCGCGCGGGCTGCGGGGGCGGGGGCGGGGGCGGCGCGCTCGAGCTGGAGATGATGGTCGGCGCCTACGAGATGATGGCCGCGGACACGCTGGTGCGAGCTGATCATATGGCGGGGCCGGGTTAGTTATTTTAATCGGGCACAGAACACATAGTCATAAAAATACGAAAACTAAATCGATAAGCAATGAATATGGGGATGAAAAATGGGTATTCATTCATAGTCTACATTCCCTGGATAAATTAATATGAATGCGAAAAACGAGCTAATAATTTGATGATAAGAATATGTGTTTCATAGCTTACGGATGTAACTTAACTACTTATATGAAAATCTATATAGTTAAATGTAAATTAATGTTGACTACAGTAAGTGGAAAAAATAAAAGAAAAGGGAGAAAACTGCCGCATACTGACTTTCAACAAGTTTCTTAGTTTCACTTTCTTCACACATGCAAATAACTGTAGTTTACATCCACAAGTTATGAATTGGCACATGAAACCAAGTATTATCATGTTTTATGTAATCGTAAACAAAGTTTGTGCTGTACCTACGTACTTATTATGTGTGATATGGTTTCATGCTCGTGACGCATCAGCGCGTTCGTCGTGTAGCCTGCCGCTGCATAATTCATATTTTTAAGAAAAAACCTTGACGTTCAGATTTGGGGAAGGAAAAAATAAAATTTGATATCCATTTTCTTGCATACTTTTTATAAACAGGTACCTCAAATATGAAGGCTGCTGTAATAGCGGGAAGTGTGTTAATGTTAAGTTTTAGGTTCCCATCATTTGAATATTGCCAACTGTTTAGGAAAAGGATGTCCTTTACACCTGTCAATAGGATACCTAATTATGGATTTGCAAACAAAAGCCGCAGAAAATGATAGCTCCCACAACAACCACCTTCCGATGATGCTGATAATAGGCACTGTCTAGTAATTGCGTACATAGTACTTAGGTACTTTACAGTTCAAACTTGTCTATTGAAACTTATCAGTACGTAAAAATAAGGGTTTTTTCAATAAGTCTATTTCTAGGTACCTAAGTTAAAACCATTTTTCGTCCTGCAAAAGATGGTACCCAAACCATTTTTGTATTTATTCCATTCGTTTAAAATGTTATACATATAAGTAAACCCTTTTTAAATGAATCATGGTTTTAATAATAATAAGTCTCCAGACTAAGACACCAATTATGTGGCCCTATGGTAAGCGCATTAAGCGCTTGTGTTACAGGTACCACACAATGGACTAGGGGAGAACCTAGTTACACCCAGACACGAGCCAATGTCGAAAAACCATTTTGACGAAATTGGCCCGACCCGGGGATCGAACCCGGAACCATCCGCTTTACAGTCCGGTATAGTTACCGCTGCGCCACAGAGGTCGTCAAAGGTTTTGTTCCACGTTCGGACGAGTTCCTACTCTGTTTGTCGAGTGTTCAGCTCTACCCTGGTGTGCAGCGTGGGAGTCGCAGTCGGCGCCGGCGTCGCTGGTGTGCATGCACGAGCTGCTGGTGGTGGCGCTGGCGCTGGGCTGGCTCGCCGTGCAGGCGCTGCTGCTCGTCGGCTGCTGCGTGCTCGTCAAACGGTACTCACC
The DNA here is from genome assembly GCA_916618145.1 of Emmelina monodactyla. Lineage (NCBI taxonomy): Eukaryota > Metazoa > Arthropoda > Insecta > Lepidoptera > Pterophoridae > Emmelina > Emmelina monodactyla. Next base: position 6,499,246 of record OU745300.1, read on the forward strand.
ACAGTCTGTCTATGTATATTTTATGTACCACCATCTGCCTAGCATATCTAGATACTTTATACAGGTCATCTTACGCGTGAATGGTTTCATTGTAAAATAACGATAGCAGCAAAGGGGAAAACTATTATATGTGTTGAGGTGTTTAGGTTGACGATATTATTTTACTAATAAGAAAGTAAAAATAAGATTCTTAACGAAACGATCTGAAGAAACACAAAAATAACGTTGAGATTTGGAGAAGGAAAAAATATTCATGCTTTGTAAAGAACTAAACTGAAAATGAAATATGTAGATCCGCGAGTCACGAAGTTATGATTCTCGTATAATCATAATCAAGGTTCTAACCAAACATTACATATTTGCTCTCATATCACGTCTCAACTATGAATATGTAGAGTCAATGGCAAAAAAAGTAACTAAAGGTTACTGTATGCTGCATAATTATTACTTGTTCGTACCTAATTACAGCATAACTCATAAATGTATGATGGATTAGATTTGCATGACAATGAATGACTACAAACCTACCTAGTTTTTGATCATGTTCAATGTTGTCGGGTCTTTTAAATTTTTAATAATTAAAACACTGAAATGGCTCATATAAAAGATTTCAACGTGCGTCAACGACGAACTTTTCTTTTAAGTGCAAGTCTACTTTTATTTCTTTACGTTTTCCTGAACAAACATTAAAGAAAAAGAGGGATAACGTAAGCTTAGGATGAAATTACTTAGAAACATGAGAAAAAAGACGTTTTGAAATCACTGCAACGCATTCTTTTATAAGACTTCATTTTGATTTGTTTTCAGCTACCGCAACTTGGCTGAGCAGAACATGCAGAAAGACTACCACTCGTTCGACAACGTCGGCTTCGACACCTTGTCCACGCACCGGCGAGTGCACTGGCCTGACCAAAATATTGATATACTACACACACATTGATAAGGAGACGATACAACTACTAGATTTCAACAATAGCGTAAGGTTTACATGGTGAAAAGATTGTTGTTTTATACCTGAAAGCTGTATGTCCGAAATGTGCTGGATAATCATAAGACGGATTTTATTAATTACAAATAATTACAATAACGTTTACGCACTTGTTTACTACGAGTAAAATAAGCTAGCGAAGTTTTTGGGGTGTTATTTTAAAACTCTACCTTTACTACAAAATTTGTTTTTACATTTTGATATTGAAAATAGATAAGTACTACGGTACTATACTTATAAATACTTTACGAATAGGGGTGAATAGAAATTCTCGGGGTGATACCGAGGGGGCCGAAAAAGTTTTTCATTTCCTAATAAAAATTTCTTTGTAAGTAGCATATTTTAAATCGGTGTAGTTTGTTAAAGAATTTCTATTCACCCCGCTTAACCAGTACTTCCCAACGTTACAAAGTTGTCTTTCCGGATTCTTAAATACCCATATTTTATAAACATTTGTCTAAGTAGAGATAAGTAAAGTTGCAATAAGTCCCTTATTAATTTATGCGCGCGACGGTGCGTATGCGTTAAATTTGACTCTGAATCAAAACTAGGTATTGCTCGAAAGACTACTGTAAAACTACGAGTACATGTCATTGCTTAGAAGTGGAATCAGCAAAACATATTTAAGTATATTAAAAGAGTATTAAATGTTACTTGCTTTACTTTATTTTAAAAATAGTTTGTCAAAGATTTCTAGTTACCTAAAAGATAATTACCACGTAGGTTAACGAGTATGTACGAGTATGGCTCATGTATAGCTTTATTTTTAGCACGTGAAAGATCTACGTAATAATACAGAAAACTACTGATTAAATAAAAAAATAAACACGAAACAAATGTGTGGTGTTAATATTAATTTTTTCGTTACGTATATTTCACAAAAACGTGTAATTATGCAATGCACCCATATTGTATGCTTGTTTTTGTAGTAACTATATTTTGACAATTACTTTTCCAACTTTTGCATTATAAAAGTTAGCTTAAGTAGATTTTCAAATTGTGTTTTAGATATTTTAACGAATTTATTTATAACTGCCAGATAGTGTGAATACAAAGTTTGTACAAAACTATTTATTGTTATCGTTTAGAAATAAATAAAAAAACTTCTTTTATGTATTTTTTATTTTCAATTTTGTACAATAGGTTTCTTTTCCTATTTTTTTGCTTTATTTAATAACGTGTACATATCTGTGAGCTTTTACAAATTAAACACTCAGATCAGCCAGTAAAGTCAAACGATACGTTTATACTTAAGCGAACTCGAGTACAACTGCGGTAAAGTAGACTTACAAAACCATAATTTGATGCAGCGAACAAACATTTTACAACTTGCTTACAATGCGACTTAACTTATTTGCAATTTACGAAGTAAGTTGAGTTCCCATCTCAATTCTGCTATCAAATTTCTTCAAATTTCTTTATGATTGATTACTTTGTTGAAAGAAATGGCATTAAATCACCGCGTTGTCTTTAAGGATTTTACGCGAATAACTCTCCTTGGAGCACTTTAACTCCGCTAAATAAACGCACCCTTATATTACAATATTGGCTCTACTATTTGTTATTTTCTTCATTTGTCAGTGTCAAGTTACCGATTGTGATGACGTCATTCCGTGGTGTTAGTGGCGGGTGCGGGTGCGGGCGCGGGGGCCGGGGAGGTGGGCTTGCGGGTCACGCGGGGGGCAGCTTGCCGCACGCTCTGTCTGTTCGACGCCGCGTTGTAGTGGTACCCCTCGAACTTGTCGCCCCCGCTGCTGCCGCCCCCCGCGGGAGGGAACGTGGCTGTGCCCATGTACATTATCTAAAAAAATAATATTTTATACATGGGTGTATTTATATGAACAAAATTAGTAAACCCGCTTTTCGTGCTTTTGTGACAGTGTTTTAGTTATACTTCTATATAAAGCACTAATGGCCGCCCGCGACTCCGTACGCGGTAAAGTCGGTTTCCCGTGGGAATGAGAAATTTTCCCGCGGTAAAAAGTACCCTATGTGTTATTCTGATGTATAACCTATATAAATGTAAAGTTTCATCCAAATCCGTCCAGTAGTTATTACGCGAAAGAGTAACAAACATCCATACATCCATCCATACATACCTACTCACAAACTTTCACGTTTATAATATTAGAAGGATCTTAACCTAGTTCGGTTTGGTTCGATCCGTGATTTTTCACACGGTGGATATCTTTTTAACGATTCAGCGATAAATTAACATATTTACAGCCAAGACAACCATTATTTTTACATTACTCATTACATAGCACATACATCAGCTCCGTTATAGCCCACACAAGTCTCAACTTCACAAAAGCAACCCTACCAACCTGTGGCTTGTACCCGTCGGGCCCCGCCTCGTACTCCACGAGCTGCATGCGGCCGTCGGGCAGCAGCACGTGGTAGGAGCCGGTGGCGCGGCTGTCCTTCCGGTTCTCGGTGTGGCCGAAGTCGAGGCTCACCGCGGTGTCCGACACGTCGTACGAGAAGTTGTAGTTCGCCGGCGCCTGAAGAGTTTTATTTTGATATGGAATTTTAAGTTACAAAGAAAAGTTCGTCAAGTGTTTTCTAGGCTGTTTATGGTTCTATTGATCTCCTACGTAACGAAGGTACTTGCAGCGTAGAGCTCGGGGGACGATATCCCACTTTGCATTTTTCGAAATAGATGTTTTACTAGATTTATCAGTGCACTCGAACAACATTTTTCTTAAGATTACTACCAAAATTTTTGAGTAGTAAGGAACGGGTTAATTTTAATAAATACTCATTTCATATTTTTTGATCTACAAATACCTACTATCTACTAACTTTCAAAAAACAGCAAAACACTTTAACACCGTGTCTCATTAAAAAGAGGAAAATAAAATACTTTTAGGATTCTTCAAGAAATAATACTTACAGTTGGCTCGGGAGCTGCAATTTTCTTTCCGCCCCCACCACCCACTTTAGGTGGTAAATACTCTGCTCCCTGCGCATCTGTGCTGTTCACCCAAAAAAACATCCACGTTGCACACAATAACTGAAATTGGACAATGAACAAAAATTTGTCAAAAAGTTAGTCTTACGTTCTTCAAAGTTTTCAAGAAGTTTTTATTCAATTTGTTACTTACAACAAATAATCTGCTCATCTTAAAATATGGCTTTTGTTTCTTTCTAAGTTTAAAACGGAACTAATGCCGATGTCAGAAAAGCACAGTATATAAATGAAACGCAGTGCGGTTTCAAATTATAATTCTTGGGCGATATTCATTACCAGAGCGCACGATTCACGAAATTTCGAAAGGTTAGCTCTCTGTTACTATACAATCAGCATAGTAATGATCCACAATATTTTAGCAATTACTAGTTAAGGTGACAAAACTAGCTTTTTACTTAATAGTAGGTGAAACACTGTTTTCTCTAGAAGCCTTAATTGGTGGGGTAGACACGTGTTACGATACTTATTCATAAATCTTCAGACTGCTTCACCGTGTACGGCCTTAACTAAGCGAAAGCTTCAACTATACTATACATACACAAACTATGAACTAGTGGAGAACCCCACACCTAGATATCGGCAAATTAGCTCGACGGTCTCAGTCTTGTCAGTCTGTGGCTGCGGCACAGTGGTCGTCAGTGATATATATTAGGGATGTTAAGGATATCCATATCCGTAACCGAAACTACCGGATATCCGAAATAAAAAAATATCCGTATCCGTAACCGAAACCGAAATAAATGTTTCGGATAATTTCGGATAGTGGCGGAATCTAAAAATCTAAATGAAACACGTTACGACAAGTTGTTTTTAGCTGCGTTCCGTAAACCGCTTACAGAACTGTGACCAAAGTGTTGGTTCTCTCTCTGAGCTCAATGTAGCGGTGTTTATGACATCATCGTTCTCACCCATCGTCCTCCTCTATATAAATAAAACCATTTTATTATCTATATTTTTGTATTACTTTTGAAATTCCTAGAATCTAATATCCGTAACCGAAACTATCCGAAACTACCGGATAATCCGAAATAATTTCATATCCGTATCCGAAACCGAAACCGATATAAAAAAAAATCAATATCCGTATCCGAAACCGAAACCGAAATTCCATATCCGTAACATCCCTAATATATATAAGATATGATATGATGAATACATCTTAAAAGCCTATGTATTTTATTCTTTTGCAGCCATAATTAGTTTACTGTCTTAAAACCAGGTGCGAAATATGAAAACTGCAAATTTTGATTTCCTATTTTTCCTTGTACAAAATTTTGGTATTTGATATTAAAGGTTTTTTATTAAAACACAAAAAGGTACGTTTAAGGATTTATTTAATATTATTAAAAGTCTTAAATATTACCATTCACATGGTCACAGTGATAATTAGTAACATTTGAACCAACCTTGAACCGTTTATTACAAAGATAATGTGCTCGACCCATTAGGAGAAAAATGTTTTATATCATTAAAATATTGTTTGCTTACTTGGCTTACTTAAACATATTTACTTGTAACATTGGAAGATTATGTACGCTACTTCTATTATATTCTTTTTTCCGTTCACATGCAAGATCGGACTTTAGACATGACAAAAGTCAATGGAAGAATTATGTAATACAGACCAGCCCCCCAATTCAAGTGCCGGTAGAAATTGGCGTTAGCAAGTGAATAGAATTAAAATGTATGAAACTGTCTAATTGCAGGCTTGACGAAAATGTCAGTTTCATACATTTTTATTCTATTTACTCGCTAACGCTAATTTCTAATGCCACTTGACTTGGGAGGCAGAAGATATATAGAGAGCCAAACGCGTAATTCCGAATACATGTTTGTTCGTAAAAGTTTAGCTTCTTTAATCTTTTATATGCTTGAAAAACTCGTTTTAGGCCTCAGATTAATAGCTATGGTAATGAAGTTAGTAGATTTTTTATATTTTTTAATCTACTCAACATTTAATGCAAAAACAGATACCTAACTATACAGTGACCGGAATAATGTCTATATTGTTCATGCATTTTAATTAGGATTCCTTCTAAAATAGTTTATATATAATGTAAATACTACAACTACTTGTAAAGGTCAAGATCTCTAAAATAGATTACCAAATTCACTTAAACCTTTAAATTTGGAATATAATTGTGACAAAATATTATTGATTAACAATGTTTTCTTTGGATTATTTTTTACGTAAAAACATTAAATGACTAGTATAAAAGGAGCTGAATTCATTAACTCAATAAATTTTATTGACAATAACAAAAAAAATGACACAAAATTCATCACTATAAGTACCTACTGATATCTTTAGAGGTATGTCGATTCCTTAAAATAATATTACGTTTAAATCAAATACCCATAGAGTTTAAAATATTGTACAAACGATTTACAACACTACAATTTTCCAGCTGCCCTTAAGTTCAAGTGCCCTTTTGTTAAAAGAACTTAAATTAATAATTAATATTGTCCAATAAACCATTAAAAATTAACCTAACCATAAACAGAACAAAAACAGTACAACCACAATTATTAAAAAATAATTAAATCAACAAAAGTAAATATTGTGCACAGCATCATTTACCTCACTCGTCATAGAGAAAACCATCTCTTAGAGGCAAGACAAGTTTTTATTTACATTCCATCAAATGAAAACATAACTTAAGTTTTTAACTTCGGTTTGATATGGAAGCAGTTTATTTTGAAATGTTCACACATCTCTTGCACCTGAAACAAAGTTATTTATTTTAATAAGCATGCTTAAAAGTAACTATTGAACATGTGCCGCGTCAAACTGTATCATCCATACATATCATTATTAATCATTACTTGTTACATAGTATGAAGTGTTTAATAATAATCTGTTTGTTCATAATAACTCCTCTTAAACTACGAAACAAATTTAAATGCGGGTTACGCCATCTTTCTACACTTGAGTTTGTAAATATAAAAATCGAAAAATATTTTTTTATTTTAGTAAAAAATCTATGTTTTGTGAACCGACTTGGCCAAAATTACAACACTACGAAGCGTGGGCGGGTCACTAGTGTGATATTCACTGGTGTGATATAAAGAACTTACGACTCTAGTCCCATACGCAATATGCGAGTACGAGGCTCCTACGGTCAGCAGGATCAGTATTAGCAGTTCTACCAGAGCCGGCGTCTGAAGGTACACCACGAAGGAAACCGCCAGCGAGTACGGCACCAGCAGGAAGTTGAAGGCGTCGCAGCGGGTGTCGCTCATCTGACTCACGATCAGACGGCACTGGGAGTAGAGGAAGAATGTTAGGAATGTAGTGAGGAAGGCAAGATGTAGTCGATGTTCTAAGTGTAGATATGATATGATGATTAGGACGTAAAAGATGTTCTTAAGTGTAGATTATATGATATGATGATAAGGACATTCTTTCTATAGATACCCGAAAACTAACGTAAAGTTTTGTACATAACATTTGCCACTTTATTCACATAGCTTTTACGCAAAACTTACGAGACCAATTTAATAGTTAATTGAGAAGGTAACGGAAATATTTCAACTCTATCTCATTAATATTTCTAATCCAAAACATATATCCAAAGTTATAAAACTTCCCCATTCACCCCACCTAACCACTTCCCACTACTTCCCACGTACCGTGATGTTGGAGAAGATGGTCCCCGTCAGCAGGTAGAAGAGTCTGGGCGCGAGGTACACGATGTTGTTGGGCGACGCCAGCGCCCACGCGGTGCTGAGGCAGAAGAACAGGAAGAGGGGCAGCAGCGGCCGCAGCGCCTCGCCCGGAGACCGCAGCTTGCCCGAGCCGTCGCGGTACGACCTGCGGGGAAGGAAACGAAAATCATCATCATTATTGACGACCTCTGTGGTGCAGCGGTATATATACCGGACTGCTAAGCGAAAGGTTCCAGGTTCATTTCCCGGTCGGACCAATTTCGTAAAAATGGTTTTTCGATATTGGCTCGTGTCTGGGTGTTACTAGGTTCTCCCCTAGTCCATTGTGTGGTACCTGTAGTACAAGCTTTGCTTAGTTTAGGGCCCACAGTTGGTGTGTCAGTCTGGAGATTTATTTATTACATAGTATAAATCTAAGTCGCTAATTCTGTCTGTTGGTATGTTTGGCCGCTAACTCCTCCTTAAGTAAGTAACGGATTTAAATGTTTTCTCCATATAAAGAACGTATAGAAAAAGTTTTTTTTTAAGTTAGCAAAAATGCAAGGGTTCGTGAGCAAGTCGGCAAAATTACACCATTGCGAAGCGTGGGCGAGTCGCTCGTTACATATAAAAAGTTACTACTACTTTGAATAAACGTGAAAGAAAAATAAATACTCCTGTCACGGAGATGCTAATACAATACGCAGGAAGTCGGAAAGTCGCCAAGTAGTGACGTTCCGTCATCGCTAGGGGATTCCGAGTTACCGATACCTTTTATTATTTCGTCTAAACGTAGAAAGCACCCAAAGGTAACGGTAAAAATATAGTTATGATTTCAAGATTTCCAATAGCAGAGTAACTTTGATACTTAACCAATTTTTACAGCGCGAATCACAAGTAGAGTTTCAGAAAAACCAAACATTCGCATGTAGATTACGTTGCTAACTTACGCACTGATGCCTTTAATAAATCAAAAACAATACAAATCACATCAAACTATCGTTTCCTACTTGTATATGTTCCACAGTATGACGGTCTGGCTGGTGACCATGGCGGACAGGTACAGCAGCAGCTCGAACACGAGGCTGGGCGCGATGCCGCCCGGCAGCGGCGCGTGGAACGCGCGCGGGCCCAGCGCCGACGCCGCCAGCATCACGATGGAGGTGCCCTGGATAGGTGACGCGGTTATAGACAGATATACACATCACTATGGATGTACCCTGCACAAATATATGCCCACCAAACTCTGTAGGTATAAGTATAAGTTTGTTGAATAGAAAACTCACAGTGTAGGTTTCCGAAAAAAATGATGTTACAATGTTATTTTTAAAAAGATTCAAATGGTTTAATAATAAAACAAAAGATGTGCGTTCAGGGCTAAAAAATTATATTCTGTAGATTTCTTTATGTTTAAATAATTTACGCTCTTATTCAACATATTATTAATAATCAATTCAGAAATTTCAAAATAATGTACGATTTTTTTACACATGTTCAACACAGTATGTATGTATGTTAAGAAATTAATCCTTTTATTATTAATTTAGTCGTGGTACTCACAATCATGGTGAAGTCGTACCCCCAAGGCAGGAACATCACGCCCGTGTTGTACTTCTCCCAGTGCGTGAGGTAGAAGTTCACCAGAATGTTCCAGATCACGAAGTAGTACCGGAGCGGGTTCACTTCAGACCTGTTAACATGGAACTAGTCTTGTATTCCTTTTTATATTTATAAATTTTGGTTTTAGTTTTCCTAATGTAAGTGTATACAAATTCTTAAATATCTTCCACACAATGAAGGAAGACATGTCACCGATTAAAAGCTAAAAGTTATTAAGTGACAAAGTTTGCGAGTTTAAGTTTGTGATGTTAGGGGATATATCTGGAAACACTGAACCGATTTTGAAAATTGTTGTACCGGTAGAAAGTCACGTTATCATGAAGTGGCAATAGGCATTTTTAATTTCATTATCCAGCGAGGTAAGCCTACTTTTAAAAATATCACGTCTGTCGAAGGAGCGCTGTGAGCTTTAATCCGCCGGCTTTTTCTCTAGATCTACCGATTGCCCAGAGTCGATCTTAGAAATTTTAATTTGGTTTACTTCAATGTTTACATTTGTAAAATCTTGACACCGGAACTTTTCATTTTTACTGCACATTTATTAATTTAAAAAGGCTAAAAGTAATAATAATTATGCGTGAAAGAAAAATATCGTTATAATATATAAATAATCGCTAAATTATAGTTAAAGGTGTTGTTATCAAATCTTTAGGTACATCTAATTGGGTTCAAATTAAAAATACTATACAATACCTACGAACAGACACGTCCACGTCATTTTAATTATTTACATCAATCACTGTTATCAACGATTTTGATAGTGGGCGGTTTATCGACATAGGATTATTATCGACAGCGCTCGCTTGCTATTGAAGATATACAGGGTGTCCCAAAAGGTTACGTAGCTGGGAAGGGGGGTGGTAGGGGTGGTCACAAGGGTCACCAGAAAAATAATAAAAAAAATCCCCTCTGGATATTTCAATAAAAAAAATACATTTTTTTAAAAAACTAAAAATTTTACACCTTGTTACCCTATTTTGCTTACTGTACCTACAGATATTGCTGTATTTAAAAAAAAAAACGTGTCATGTAATCGTCAATAACCCTTTATCAAATTGAAATAAAAAAAACTATACATATCTAACCAAGTTTTAAAGAAAATTAAGTTCTTGTCCAGACAAGGACTTAGTAATTACGATTTCACTCAACTTCCTCCAAGCGTACTGAAAAAAAAACGTACTACGCAACTCCGGCGAGTAAGTTAAAAAAATAGGTAATTTTATTGCAATTCCAAAATGGTATAACACTTATTTGAAAAATTCATACTAGGACATTTAAAAATATTTTTCGGGAACAATACTCCTGCAAAAATAAAAATATCAAAAAACAATAGTCTCAAATTCGTACGCAAATACATTTTTAAATGTCTATTCTGTTGCTTTGATGTTACTGCCCGGTATAATTCTCAAGATTGGAGTACAAACATACTTCAAACATTCAAGTACAGTCTAGGCTAGATCAACGCGTAAGTTGTAAAAATATGGAGCTTGATCTGCGCATCATTTGTGCGTACCACCGTGCGTGTCACGCGGATTTATTTGCCGCGCACAACGCAGATGTAGAATGAACTTCCTGCAGCGGTATTCCTGGCTACCTACAACATGGGGCTCTTCAAGTCGAGAGTGTATTCCCACCTTAAAGGTCAGCAACACACCCCCAACACCCACAGTGTTGCGGGTAGTTATGGGCGGCGGTGATCACTTACCATCAGGTGCCTCGCATGCTCGTTTGCTCGTTTAATAAAAAATAAAAAAGTTTATGAAAAACCCATCAAGGACTTAGTTAACTTGAGTTCATTTATGATGCTCATTTTTAAAACGACGCAGGGCATGTATTTATGTTGGTGGTAGACATTTCGAGCATTTTTATTAAAATAATAAATTATAATTTTATTTTCTTTCGAGTTTCATTTAAAATCGCAACTGTAATGTCGAGTAAGCTGTGGCCGTTTTGAAACTAAGTAACCGAACTTTTTTTTTATGGAAATAGGATTTATTTTTATTTGTTATCACAGCTTACCTAGTCTAAGACTGTACCTACAGGGTAATAGATGTGGCCTATACTGAAATTATGATGAATATTACCAAAACTATTTTAGGGATGAGCTGAAAGTATTAGTTAATAAGCCACTTTTAGGTAAGAGACCAGTTAGATAAGCTAATCAAATCTATCAACCTTTGCTTTTGTACAGACCAGACAAGGTGAAGCTTGATCCTTTACCTACATCTTTCGTTTACTTGAGTAAATGCAGTAAAGATTATTTTCCCTGGAATATGGAAAAACTTAATCTAGCCTTATTCGAATGTTTGAGGTATGTCTGTACTCCAATCTTGAGAATTATACCGGGCAGTAACATCAAAGCAACAGAACAGACATTTAAAAATGTATTTGCGTACGAATTTGAGACTATTATTTTTTGATATTTTATTTTTGCAGGAGTATTGTTCCCGAAAAATATTTTTAAATGTCCTAGTATGAATTTTTCAAATAAGTGTTATACCATTTTGGAATTGCAATAAAATTACCTATTTTTTTAACTTACTCGCCGGAGATGCGTAGTACGTTTTTTTTTTCAGTATGCTTGGAGGAAGTTGAGTGAAGTCGTAATTACTAAGTCCTTGACTGGACTAGAACTTAATTTTTTTTAAAACTTGGTTAGATATGTATAGTTTTTTTATTTCAATTTGATAAAGGGTTATTGACGATTACATAACAGGTTTTTTTTTTCAAATACAGCAATATCTGTAGGTACAGTAAGCAAAATAGGGTAACAAGGTGTAAAATTTTTAGATTTTTAAAAAATGGTTTTTTTTTATTGAAATATCCAGAGGGGAATTTTTTTATTATTTTTCTGGTGACCCTTGTGACCATCCCTACCACCCCCCTTCCCAGCTACGTAACCTTTTGGGACACGCTGTATATAAAAATGAAACCTGTTTTCCTTGGTCACGGCATCACGCGTGAATGGAAAAACTCAAATTACGTGTACGGAGATAATACTAACGGGTGTGCAATTATCTCGAGTTAATTGTACTTCCCAATAACCTTGTTTTTATAGTTGTCATGATGCGCTGCTATATAAAACTCTGTCTAGTAAGATAAAATTCCGCTTTTTAAAACACGCATTCTGCCCTACTCTTCAAACTTTCGCATGTTGGGATCTATATTAATGACTAGCTCTCCGCCCTGCGGTTTCACCCGCAACTAAATGGTTTTTCCCGTGGCAATATCTTACGGAACCCTATTTTTTCCCAAATAAAATATAGCCTATGTTTCTCGTAGATAATGTAGCTTTCTAATGGTAAAGGATTTTTTTAAATCGGTCCAGTAGTTTCGGAGCCTATTCATTCCAAACAAACAAACAAAAAATCAAACCTTTCCTCTTTATAATAATAGTATAGAAGTATGAACTAAATGAACAGTTGTTTTAGTGTACAATACCTGCTGAATATGCTGTACATGCAGGTGGGTATGAGCACGGCGGAGTACGAGTCCAGGCCGTGGTCGAACAGCTCGCCGAGCGGGCCGCTGGTGCCCGTGCGCCGCGCCTGCTTGCCGTCGATGCCATCTGCGCAGATCGCGGTCATGAGTCAGAGGTTGTATGAAGCCTTAACATAGTTTTAAGCTTTAGCTTTATAATATTAAACAAAAGATTTTAACGAATAAAAGCGGTTTCTTAGAAAGAAACTACAACATCTATAGTGAATCTTATTGCGCGGCTTCGCATTGTCAATTCAGACGAAGCCTACTAATTCCATATTAGTGAAAGTTTTGTAGAGGTAAAGTAGGCAAAACTTATTTACTCGTAGGTACCTAGTGAGGTCTAGCGATAGAGTTATTTTCATCGAGGGTAGTATAAATATGTTAAGTATTGTGAAACCAGAAATAGGCATGCGGCTGTTATTTATGATTACCTAATATATCATCGAGCTATCAGCTCCTATGTCACGTCGCGTCATAAATCCGAAACACTATCGCAAGTGGTACGAGAAGTAACATTAGATAAGAAAGGGCAACGAGATGTGGCGGCGGCTATCAAATCCGGGTGGCTATTGTCCTACTCTACTCAATATTATTTTATTAATTGATCTCGCCTCGAAACGATACGATTAACCTTCGTACGACGGTAAAAAAATGTTTTATTTCGCGTCTTTATAGGTTACTAGTGGCCGCCCGCGACTCCGTTCGCGTGGAAGTCGGTTTCCCGTGGGAATTAGGTGTTTTCCCGCGGTAAAAAGTACCCTATGTGTTATTCTGATGTATAACCTATATTACTGCAAAGTTTCATCAAAATCCATCCAGTAGTTTTTACGTGAAAGAGTAACAAACATCCATCCATCCATCCATACATCGTCACAAACTTTCACATTTATAATATTAGTAGGAAAAAATACTTCGTAAACAATTAATCACTAGATAATAACCTATGTAGATTCATTACTAAGTAATCACATTGTAGAATCTTTATATAAACGTGTGTAACGCACATACCTAGGTATCGCAGATTAGGTTACGATAATTGCGTAATTTGTCCAGTAATTAAGCAAGTAAGATAAAATTGTGTCACGGTTAATTTGAGGCTGGGTCAGATTGTAGCTTAATAATTTTCATAAAATTTATGCGTATTTTACAAGGTCAATCAGTTTTAACCAACACGTGGTCGATTATTCGACATGCAAAGCGAAGTCGATCATACGCGAACAAAACACAATGCACCACTTAAATCATGTACCTACATTCAATATTTTCAAGACAATAGCTTGGCAAATTGATCTAAGCAAAAAGGAAAATCGAGAAATGTCAAACCATTTAAGTCCAAGTCCCTTTAAGTTATCTTTTCACTCTATTAGTATTCTAGGCAAAATTAACTTATATTCCTTAATTTATATTTATTAAAAGAACAGTCTTATGCATATAGACTCAGTTTAACCTTTAGTTAAAATAATGGGTTTAATCTCTGTGGCAAAACACCAAGAAAAACTTAATTGGATAAGTTTTCCTGAGCTGCTACATTACAGGTTTCATAAAATTTTCATTAGCAGAGACTGTACCTGCCCACTTAAAGTTATTAAATCTGCAAGAAGCAGAATAACATGCTTAGTAAAAAAGCAAAAAATACAACTTTATATTAACTCTATTAAAATGGTAATATTACAATGTTATTGTTCTTCATAATTAAATGAAGAACAAAAACTTACTTGTATGTTATATATAGTCATTGTTGTGAATAAAATACAAACACTTTTTATCATAGAATCCGCAACACACTTGTTTCTAATTGATAATCACATGTGGTGTAAAAACTATTGAAGGTAAAGCTTACCTAATGTGTATGCCACAAAAAGATTGACTGCAGTGACTGCCCACACCCAGCGAGGGATAGCACCGTTAGTATTATCTCCAGCAAGGGCATAAAATCCATAATCGTAATAAGAAAACAAAAAGAAGTTAGCCACAGTGAGTAGGAAGCCCGTGAATGTTAGAAGATTAGGTGCTACCCACACAGGGCAAAACTGCAATGCGAAGGGTTGATTAGTTTGTGTTACAATTTTAAATTATTATAAACTATTTACTAAAGCTTTTATACTAAGTTACACTTCACTTTTATGGTTTACAAATAAAATTATATGTATATATTTTTATGTTTATCTTTTACTTGCTCAAATTGTATCAAAATGTTTTGGTTTAAAAGGTAAGTTATAATTTTAGTAAAAAGCTTTAGTTTAGTTTATAATTATTTACATGTTATACCGGCATTTTCAATAGTTTACCTGGACGCACCAATTCCAAAACGGATGCATAACATAGTTGCTGAGAATGCTCGTATCTATCGAATTATACTGAAAGAAAAAACCATATGCTAATAAAATAACAAGGTTTAAGTCTAGTAGCATAATTGACAAAAAAACTGATAGCTTCGGTCAAAATATACTAAAATAAAATAAAAAATCTTGATTAGGTATTTGAAGTACCTTATACTTCTCAAATCCCTTCAGTTGGTCAGAAGATAAAATTCGATCCATTCTTGCTTACTCTTTCCTTACAGTAACATAATTTAAATGCTCAATATAGAGTAATTCTTGAACTTCTCTGAAACAAATTCACAATCGGCATTTTAAATCCACTACAAAACACACTTCACAACTTCTCATTCGCTGTCTGTCAAAAAAGCAATGGGCAAATAGATTGATTATATTATTAGTGAGGCGAACAATGAGCGTAAATGGTAACAATATAATTATTAATCGATTTAGGTAGTGAAAATATTTTTTTAATTTAAATGCAAAACATAGGTACTTAAAACTAAACAAGAAGACCAAAAAGTATAAACTCGAAAACAACTTTCCAAATAATGCCTGCTGAACAACAAGTTACAGAAAGTAAACTTGCTTACTTAAAGCACAGCAAAGGCGAGGCTGACACATCTCTATGTACACGCTAAAATACTTACTTACAAATCTTTTAAAACTATACAACAGTCACACACCGACTCTGCCTAATTTTTTTATTCAATAAGTTTAATTTAATAAAATGGCTTTAACGAAAAATTTATGAAATAGAACGCTTACTATTTTCTTCAGGTAGGTAGGTATGCTTAGGACCACAAGATATGCTTTATAGGTACAGTCCACAGGAAGTGGTAGACTTTAACACTCTGGAATGATTTATGTTTTTAACAGTTTTGACCTCTGTGGTGCAGCGGTATATGCACCGGACTGCTAAGCGGATGGTTCCGGGTTCGATCCCCGGGTCGGGCCAATTTCGTAAAATGGTTTTTCGATATTGGCTCGTGTCTGGGTGTAACTAGGTTCTCCCCTAGTCCATTATGTGGTACCTATGACACAAGTGCTTAATGCAACTTACTTTAGGGCCACATAATTGGTGTTAGTCTGGAGATTTATTTATTATTATTTATTAACAGTGAAAGTATTTTTACAAATCGATTCAGTGGTTTATAAGGTTAGCGCCTTCAATCAACCAACCAGACAAATAATCTTTTCAGCTTCATAACATGTAAAAAATATAAAGATTTTGAAAAATATATTGTTAACACAAAATAATCGTGTGTAATAATCAATTTTGAGCATGAGTATAAGCCAGACGATAACTGAGGAGGAGCCGCAAGCACTTCATCATAGTTGGGTAACAAAAATTATATAATAGGCATAGTGACAGATTTTGAAAAACTGTTGTATCATATTCAGAAATATATACTTATTGTAAAAAATATCATATTTCGGAAAAAAAAGCATGATTTATATGAAAAAAATCAATTTAAAATTTTATGTTTAAAATTCCCACCAAAACGCTCCAAAGTGTCATGGCGTCGATTTTGACGTCACATTTGAGCAGTGTTACCAACTCGAATTTTTATAAATCCTTCCGTACGACTCTACAAGTTGGTAGTTTCCGACCAAACTCAATTCGAAAAGTAGGTAGATCTACCAACTTCTTTTTTTCAAGATTTAGAAGGAATCTGCACGGTCGTATAATATCTATAACCGATTATTTTAGTAAAAATAAATTATTTTTCTGACTATTTTTAAAAAAGCAATAAGAAAAAACTAAATTGTTAATTTTTAGAATAAAAACAAAATTAAAAAAAAATCCCATCCCACTAATTTACCCCCTAAATTTGGGGGGAAAACCCCTAAGTTGGGAACCATGCTCAATAGTGACGTCATTCGCTCTGATTGGCGTTCAGAATATCATGGCGGACTGTAGTATTTTGTAGATTTATTTTTTAAAAATATTAATTAATCTCGCTTTAATTATAATAAAACCTTGTTATTTTTTAATATTTTATTTACGATTCATTAGATGGTAGCATAATTTTTGTGTATTTTATACACAGTCATCATGCCTATTTAAAGACATGTTTTGTTAAATTCTCCAAATAAATCAATGTTCTTTTGAATACTTAGCAAAATCGATTAGAACATCTCTAACGTCATGGAACTTTTACGTCATCTGTCACTGTCAAATCGATGCTGCCAGGTTTTAAAAATATTTATTGAAAATTAGCGAATTATTTAAATTATAATTAGTTTTCTAATAAAATAGCAAACTCACTTATGCAATAGTAATAAAGGAACATGTAATAATTGCGTAAATCTTTGAAGCAACATAAAGTTAAACTAGCTAATTAAAAATCATTTGTTATAATTCAGTCCTCAACATAGTTAATAAAACTAAAATCTTTATACTCAGGTCTACACCGTTAATACACAGAAATTATTTAAATTTGTTATCATGCAGGTGTTTAGATTTTGTTCCAGGTTTATTGTTTTGCATTGTACCGACCGCAGTAATATCGTGACAGGGAAAATAAGTACCTAAACCATTTTAGTTTTAACATCAAACAAATTATGAAGCAGCACAGCATCTTCTTTCCTAATTTATGATGGAAAATAAATTTATTCAAATCAAAAAAAAAATGTAGGTACGTAGGTAAGACTAAGTATACAGATTAACTTAACTTTAAAGTAATTGTCATATTATACCTAATGTTGTATTGTTTGTTATCGAGGATTTATTGGGCCTTTTTAGGGCTATTCAAAAATGTTGATACAACCTTAAAAACAAAAAAAAAACAATGTGTGTAAAACTGACCAGTAACTAATAGGTCGGTCGTTTATAAATACCTACATATGTTAGTAAAAAAGTAAAATAATATTCTTAAGAAACGAAGTAAAAAAAATACCTACAAAAATTTATGATCCTAACCACAGCTAACTAGAAACTCCTAATCCCAACAAAATAAACACGGATTTTCATTTTTTTTATTTATTACTAGTGGCCGCCCGCGACTTCGTTATTGTGGAAGTGTTATAAACACGGGTTATAAACGTAAGAGTAGACAAATATAATCAGAAAGCTTCAAACTGTTTAGCTATCGGGAGTTACACGAGTTATTGTGCGTCAACCATAAAAAAAAGACATAATGCTGTCGTGGGATATTTTTTATATTATTTTAAGGAGAACTTTTCATTCATGCATGATTTCTGTGTAGCTATAACCATTAAGGTTGCATACGCAATGGAAGCTTAAAAAATGGAGTAACTTCTCCTGTTTTCTCTACATTTCCCTTCACTTCTCTGCTCTTTTTGATTTTAGCGTGACGAAAAGAATACTAAAACCAGCTTAGGAGTTTTTGTTTCTATAACGGTTATAGATACAGACAGACAGACAGACAGAAAAAAAAATTACTGATTGCATTTTTGAAACAAAACCCCCTGATAGTTATTTTGGAAATATATTTCATGTACAGAATTGACCTTTCTACAGATTTATTATAAGGATAGGGTAAACTTGCTTAATTCGTACCTGCGCCTAAATCGTACCTCGTCTATATCTCGGCTTAG
This sequence comes from Emmelina monodactyla, assembly GCA_916618145.1. Classification (NCBI taxonomy): domain Eukaryota; kingdom Metazoa; phylum Arthropoda; class Insecta; order Lepidoptera; family Pterophoridae; genus Emmelina; species Emmelina monodactyla. The sequence continues at coordinate 6,517,841 of OU745300.1, forward strand.
GTAATAGCTACCAGTGCCTCTGGTGGCATAAAATGTTACTAACAGTCGGCCATATTGCCATGTTTCAAATGAACACCTGTCACGTTGCTCCCGACTAAAATATTAAACAGGTAAGTTTTTTCTTACTTTTTGAGTAAATTTTTCGCATATTTCATAAGAGCTGTCTTCATAGTATATCATTCGTAAGTTGTTTAACTGTTTTTTATATATTTATGCGTATATTTGTGAATGTATTTAACATAGTAAAACCGGCTTGTTTGTTGTCACTTTTTTTTGCGGCAAATTTGAAATTCGTTTGACACTTGTGCCTATTTCGTACTTGCAGCAACTTCTTAAAACGTACCGGTACGATTAAGGAAAACTTATTATAATCTCACAGTAAATTATTAACAACGTAATTAATTTTAGTTTTTTTATTTATTTAATTGTTTCTAATTAGTTATTTTTCTTTCTATGTCAGGGCAACATGTCAAAAAGAATGATAAGATCCAAAGTACGATTTAAGAATATACTAGTACGATTTAAGATGAATAGTCTTAAATCGTACTTTTTTTAGGTTTTTTAAAATTGTTTATTTCTCAGAAGTTTATAAGATTTATGTTATTTTGTGTTAAAATACTTATAGAACTTTAGTCAAATTATAATTACTTTATATAAATAACTGTGTATCTTTGTTCATTTCCAAAATATTTGAGGTTCTCCTTAAGTGGTACGAATTAGGCAAGTTTACCCTAAATTAACAAGCTTTTTCCCGCAGCGTCGCACGCGTTAAATTCAGAGTAAAACCCCTTTCCCTATATACTTATGTTAATATACATACTTATATAAAAAAACGCATCAAAATCCGTTGAGTAGTTTTAAAGATTTAATATACATAGGGACAGAGAAAGCGACTTTGTTTTATACTAGGTAGTGATGCTTGAACCTATGGTAACGCTGCCTAGGTATGTAGCTACTAAATGGTTCTAAAATACAACGTGACTCAGGAATTATTTAGGTATCAGACAGTAAATTTCGCCTACCCCATTTAAGACCGACGAGGTCGAAGGCAAATAATAATTAAAATATCACTATCACTAATGATAACAGTCGTATACGATTGTAATGTTGTCCCTCAAGAGATATGTTATTTCGTATGTTCAGTTAGTAGATTATTTCACCGCCTCGTAAGAAGAAGCGCGGTCTGTGGTGATTTTTTATTCTTGCGTAAAATTTAAAATGTTGCACAAATCAGCCTCATATAGGCTGGGATTTCTAAAACATATTGCCTGTTACTCTACAAAGGTAGGACGACCTATTTATTTATTTCCCTACTCTTAATACATACCTACTTATTCGGTTTGGTATCATGTTGTTGTGTTTGTTTGCCATAGTTACACACTACTATAACATACAAATTACATATTTGCTTCTGTAATGTCGATTGAGGTTTATACAGACTGTGAGTATTATTTGATATGATAAAGCAGAAAACTTTCCTCCCTTCCCTGCTTACCCATTAGCTTACATTATGTAAGGTAAGAGCAACAATTACGACGCTGGTTTTTCATCGACATTTCTTCAAAAATAAATAGCCTGGTAAATTATTTTATTGAAATAGCAACTCTAACATCCGCAATTTAGTTTTCGACAATAGGCCTTTTTCCAGACGTAGGTATTTTCATTTGAGTAAGTGTACCTATTGTTATTTTTTGTAATTATTGGTGGAACCATTGATAACGAAAGATTAATTTTACGCTCTAACATAAAACCCTAGTGGAATTTTACACTTAAAATTTTTCTTAATTCATAATTGGATCCGGTTATATGCCTGGACCCAATTATCAAGTTACGTTCAATCAGTGTATTTTTGAAATATATATTTTTTTATCTTGTACTTGTACCGTTTCTAATTGATTATTATCGTTTTTAAATGAGCAGCAAATGAAGCGTCTGTCCAATTGTACATATTTTGTGTAGGTATATTTAGGTTTCCGATATCAGATATCCATAACTGGAGTTTGACAGAGGGTATATTTAATTATGAATATTTTGATGAAACTTGTAAAAATCCTTTTTTAAAATCTAAAACTTATCCTTAAAGACTATTTATTAACGTCCAAAATTCTAGAAACGTGTATAGTAAAACGTAAAAATTATAGATGAAAAACGATAACATAATCATTATAACTTCCATATTTGGTTCTTCTACCTTATATGCTTGTTAAGATAGGTTTGTGGCCGTTTTAGTGGCCACATGCGTGTGCTCAGCCGCCGCTAGCTTCTACGAAGAAAAGCTTTGACAAAATTTAAAAGAAACCGTACTTAGTCAAAATATAAAGTCCCTTTTATCTATCTAAATACTTACGTAAAAATAATTAGAACGTTTAATAGTAATTTTTGCGTTTGATAGCAAATTTTACTAGGTAGATTAGATATAGATATTATTATACTTACCTAAGTTCCTAATAATTGTACCTTTTTTACTACAATTAATTTAAATTTTATTAACTTGGAGTGTTTGCCCACTTTAGATACGTATCATTAAGATAATTATCGTCACGTTATCTTTCGTAATCAGCTTTACAGGGGGTAACTATGCCTATTAATAACGTACCTACTTTAATTATCTTGTTTTTGTTGCTAGCTTATAATCATAGCAGAAAACAATAAAATAAATAAGTCTTATCCATTTTGGCTTAATCTTTTAAATGATACCTGGTGGAGAGCCCTTTAATATTATCACAAATCATGTTGCTAACGAGTTTGTAAATTTTTACACAAATTTTTGAATGTTTTTGATAAGTATAACCTATTATGCGTCCGGTTGATTGAAAGTTAAAAATTAAAATAAAAACACTTTTTGCACTGCACTAGCTTCTAACTTTGTTTCTATTAGGTATTGGATACGCAACACAAACATTAAATAAGTACATACACTCAATTCTTTCTAACACTATTTTACATACAACAATAAACATAATCTATTTGCAGTATGGAAATAAAATATTATTCCAAGTGTTTTATTCAAAGAATTTCTAAAAAAGGTTCATTATAAAATAAATGATATCATATTTTCAAATTTCATTAACTTTTTTTTTACTTTATTTCATTTTTTTTTCCTAATCGCACAATTATTAGCTTCGACATCGAATACCTACAGCATTACGATTATACGAAACCTCATCTAAGTTTTTAACAGTTTAAATTTTTTTAAGAATGTATCTAAAGGTCTCCAATTTATTCTTATAGTCTCGACATGTGATAGCGATACGCAGAGAAGACCAATCAGTATGGGAACGACGAGCGCCCTTCGCCCCCTCAAACGTGAGCAGGCTGGTCCGCAAGGGGGTCAAAGTCATCGTTCAGCCCTCCAACAGAAGGGCCTACCCAATGCAGGTATCAGCAAACGAAATAACTGTTGCCTGACTTACGTTTAACGTAATATTAATACCAAAATCATGTTTCAGTCATACATAAGTGCCGGTGCAGTAATTCAAGAGGATATCAGTGAGGCCAGCGTAATCTTCGGTGTGAAACAGACACCAATAGATCTGCTTATTCCAAACAAGACTTACTGCTTCTTCTCGCACACTATCAAGGCACAAGAAGCAAATATGCCAATGCTTGATGCCATTCTAGCCAAGGTACTTTTCAAATCTATCCACATGCATCTTAACAAAATTCAAGTACTTACCTATAAAATAAAATATTTTACTTTGTTTTTACTTTTTCCAGAATATTCGGCTTCTTGATTATGAGAAGTTGATGGACGATTCCGGAAATCGCGTTGTTGCCTTTGGAAAATATGCTGGAGTAGCTGGAATGATCAATATTCTACATGGTATTGGTCTAAGGCTCTTAGCTCTGGGGCATCACACACCATTCATGGTTTGTATTATAACCAAAAAAGAACCTGAAACCGCATATCCTACATAAACGTAAGTTTTAATGAGTCATATTTTTTCAGCACATAGGGCCAGCGCACAACTACAGGAATTCCAGCATGGCTCGACAAGCCATTCGGGATGCAGGCTATGAAGTATCTCTTGGGATGATGCCAAAATCTTTGGGCCCGCTGACGTTTGTCTTTACTGGATCTGGTAATGTCTCTCAAGTATGTATCTTGGGCCCTATCTATTCTTATTTACCTATGTAGGTACTTGAATATCAAAAGATAGGTTTCTATGTTTCGACCTTCATTTATTACAGGGCAGTCAGGAAATTTTCCAAGAGTTACCACACGAGTATGTTCCGCCTGAAATGCTTAGGAAGGTTGCTGAACATGGAAGTAAGATTACATAATATTTAAAAATGATTTCTTTATATTGTCGAATAATTAATACTATACGAAATATGACGCAGGTCCCAATAAAATTTACGGCTGCGAAGTGCGTCGCCGACACCATTTAGAGAGGAAAAATGGAGGTGGTTACGATGCGCAGGAATATGATGAGCACCCTGAAAGATACATCTCCACTTTCGCACAAAAGGTAATAAGTTTCGCCTGCTGCATTCGAAGGTCAAAGCACTTCTATCAATCACCACTTGGTAGGTACTTATGTTCAACCTGCAAATATTATCTACTGTAAATAAAGCTGCAAGGTATGATAGATTTTTTCATATCGTTGATTATGAAGGCAGGTCATTATGTATCGCCAGGGTCATTTTCGTTGACACCACGTTTTATTTTGATAAGGTTCAGAGATTTAGGTAAACACTTTTATGTAGGTACTGTTACATTATTATAAATACTTAAACATTTACCTGTAGATTGCTCCGTATACGTCAGTTTTGGTAAACTGCATCTACTGGGCAGTGGACAGTCCTAAGTTGCTGACGATCCCTGATGCCAAGCATTTGCTGCTACCATCACACACTCCATGGCTTCCAAAGAGTATTGGCGCGCCAGCATTACCCCATAGGTGCGTATAGTTTGAACAACGAATACTGACGGAAGCTTTCTCCTCTTCAATCAGAAATGAAAACTTTTAACGCTTCTTTGATTTAACGCGTGCTTACTGGTTTGCAGAATGTTGGCTATATGTGACATCTCCGCGGATCCTGGCGGCTCCATCGAGTTCATGAATGAGTGTACCACCATCGACACGCCCTTCTGTCTCTACGATGCTGATCGCAATAAGGACACTAAGAGGTATCAAATGTTTTTTAAAAAACTTTAATTTAGTGTGGATGGCTACTAAGAGCCTATTCTTATGTGATTGCAGTATTGACACTAGTTAGTTTTAAGCAAGTTCGATATAAACCCATCGCGGTGTTCATATGATACCGAAGCATATTTGGTAATTTCAATTTTATTAAATTTCAGTTTCAAGGGTCCCGGTGTGCTAGTTTGCTCTATCGACAACATGCCAACTCAGTTGCCGCGAGAATCTACAGATTTCTTCGGGGATCTCTTGTATCCGTACGCCATAGACATCATGAAGTCCGACGCGTCAAAGCCATTGGAAGATCACAATTTCTCACCTGTTGTACAAGGGGTAATGTATAAGTATTACTTATTCATGAAATTCAGTAATGCGATAGAAATAAAGGCCTGAAAAAGGAAATTTCAGCATTAAATTCTTCCATACCTGATGAAACACTTTTATGCGTAGGTATGCGCCAATTTATCTTATCTTATCAACCAAGCAACGGAGAATACGATCAAAATAAAATTAAATCGACTCAACATATAAATAGTACCTACTCACCTAATTATCAGAGTAAACAGATAAACGTTACTTTATCGTAACGTAGGTATTTATTAGCTTTGTTTGTTCACAGGCGATCATCACAAGTAATGGCAAATTAACTGCACCTTTTGAGTACATAAACGATTTGAGAATGTCGAGCACGTAAGTTTTGTTGCAATATTTTATATTATTATCTGTATATATTTACTTTGGCTCAATCTCTCCCTCTCTGTTATTCAAAACGTATAATCCCCTGCCTAACTAGTGGGACGTATATGGGTTTTTTTAAAAATGTTCTCTTATACCTTCGAATTTTAAAGTTAAGATTAAAGAAGAAATGTAAGCTATTTCTTTAGTAGACGCAACATCACACGAAGGTCTCATATAACATACCCCTCGGATTCTCCTACTCCTCAAAACGACATATCTTTACTGAGTAGAATAAAGGAGCTATTGAAAAGTTGGTTTCTTGGAGAAAAACCGCAAAACATTCAAAGGTACTTGTTTGCAATACTTTTACCCTGGAAGATATAATAAGATAAGAAAAAAAAGATTGCCCTTAATGCATTGCCCTAGCTAACATTGCTGTTATTAAACTCCTATTTGGTTCACAGTCGCTCCCGTCACAAGGTGGAAGGTAACGACCAGCAGAAGTCCGTGGTGATTCTTGGCAGTGGATTAGTATCCGCGCCTGTTGTTGAATACCTTGCCAGGGACAAGAATATATCTCTAACCATCGGTGAGTAACAATATCATCAATATACATCAAAAACTATTACTTACTAGTAGACGTGTTAAACATGAATCAGAGCAACCAACCGTGATTAATCACTGTGTAAACCTTTTGTGATATTTTATGTCACTTACAGAGACAAAACATTTTAAGTACCTACTGTAGGTGTAGTAACTTGTGGGTTTAAAAAAAAGGAGTAAAGAGTTTCTTTTATCAATTAACCTTAATTGTCATAATGTTTCGAACTTCTGCTTTAAACCGCCGGTAAACCAAAAGAAACAGCCCTGAGAAAACGAACACTCTTCACTCTTTGTCGAACACAATACGTCTCTCATATCATCCCTCCCATGTTTCGATCAGCGTCGGCCGTGAAGGAGGAGGCGGACGCGCTGGCGCAGCGCTACGGCGCGCAGTCGCAGTACCTGCAGGCGGGCGACGACGCCGCGCTGGCGGGGCTGGCGGCGCGCGCGCGGCTCGTGGTGTCGCTGCTGCCCTACGAGCTGCACGGCCGCGTGGCGCGCGCCTGCCTGGCCGCGCGCGCGCACCTCGTCACCGCCAGCTACGTCACGCCCGAGGTGCAGGCGCTGCACGACCAGTGAGTCACTACATATACACTTACAAGCGTCCCGCCCAGGCTTCGCAATGGTGTAATTTTGGGCGACTTGTTCCCGAAACATCGAATTTTAGCTTATTTAAAAACACTTTTTCTAAATGCGTTTTATTTACAAATTTCAGTGTATAAATTCCCTAAACGACATTCAAATCCGTTTCGTAGTTGAGAAGGAGTTGACGGACAAACATACCAACAGACAGAATTAGCGACATGGATTTATACTATGTAATGATAATGATAATACACATAGCACCCAAGGATCTGTGTGGTTAATGTTAATGCAAAATTGTTTTGCTTTGTTTCGGCTTGGTTAGGATAGGCGGAAGATTGCTGGCATCGATAAGAGTCTACCACGCTCTGCATCTTTATATTGCAGGAGTAAATTGGCATTGGTGACTACTTACTATCAAGCCCAATTACTCGTTCTTGCTAATTATGATCTTATTCTTATTAGAACTATTTAAGTGTATAAGCTTCTGCTGTTAAATTGGTACTCATCATAGAGATAAATTTTACTCAACACATAAAATGATAAATTTAGTGAACAAAGTATTTATATTTTGTAGAGCTAAAGACGCCGGGATCACCTTCTTGAATGAAGTTGGTTTGGATCCAGGCATCGATCATCTGCTAGCGCTGGAGTGCATCCATGACATTCAGAGTCACGGTGGACGCATTGATTCATTTGTGTCATATTGTGGAGGTAAGAGATAACAAATAAATAAGAATAAAAAAGTCGTTGAAAATCCCCGTCTACGCTACGCTGCTACGCCGTAGCTGTAGTCTAGGCGTAGCACAGTTACATAATCTTTAAAAATGTTTTAGGTCTACCTGCACCAGAGTTTAGCGACAATGCTCTTCGGTACAAATTCTCTTGGAATCCTCGCGGAGTACTTCTCAACACCATATCTGGAGCTAAATATCTCAGCCGAGGACAGGTAAATTATGAATACTAAGTTTTTTCTTAGTGTTGTAATAAAATTATGTAAAATAAGTAGACTTAACTTTTTTTTGTTATTTTCCATAGATTGTAGAGGTTCTAAGTGGTGGTGAGCTGATGTCAATAGCCCGCGAGCTGGACTTCCTGCCAGGACTTGCCTTCGAAGGGTTCCCGAACAGAGACTCCACCAAATATGCTCAACTGTACGGCATACAGGACGCGCACACCATGTTCCGAGGAACTCTTAGATACAGAGGTATAAAACAAAAAAAAAATTACTTACATAAAGGCGTAAAAATCATATCTCAAACTTACGCCAAAAGTAAATTCACTCAGATACTTTTTTTCATACGCTAAATTAATTTTGTGGTTTGTTTAGGTTTCGCCGAAACAATGAAAGCGATGCAACTGTTCGGGTTGGTTGATCCTAACCCCCACCCCTCGCTGCACCCTGAAGGACCAGAGATCACTTGGGTAAATTATAGTTTTTACTTAATTAGAAATGCAAGCAAAAACCAAATTTGTATATTTTTTTACTGGAGATATAATATCATATATGAACTGCAAAAATCATTAAAAAAAAACTTTTTAAATTAATTATTCACGTTGTAGGCCTACTTATTTGCTTAAAAGTACCAACCACCTTAAAAGTAAACTTTAAAAATAAAGTTAAACCTAAATTAAAGATACAATACTGATTATTAGTTCCACCCACTTCCACCACTTAAACTTCCAGCGTCAATTCGCATGCGATCTGTTGGGTCTGACTGACTCCTCGATCTTCTACGAGAACCTGAAGACCCGTATGTCCGAACGTATCGGGGCCCACGGAGCCCAGGCCATGGAGTCGCTGGGGCTCCTCACCGACGACCCCATCGTCAAGTGCAACACGCCACTGAACACCATCAGCTACTATCTGAGCAAGAAACTGACGTACGGTGAGTACTAGCATGTTATAGGATTGCCGTAAAAGCATTTTAACTACTATATGCCTTCTTAATAATGGATTGTTTGATGTAAAAATGTACTTCTTGACGAGTTAAAATTGTCTTATATGCCGTCACATTATTTTATACTTATTATTATGCTATCAGATGTTGGGGCTCTATATACTGAGGTTTTTCAGTCACAGGGCGACCCATGACGGCAACATTTTGTTATAGTCTTCAATAGTGAGTTAGATATCTATCAGTGCATCTTTTTTAATTGGCAGGTCCGGATGAGACGGATCTGGTGGTGCTGCGACATGAGCTGGGAGTGACGTGGACCGACGGACGACGTGAGCGGCGAGAGGTAACGTCTATATTCTATCCTTTAAACAATAAGTAGGTACCTACTTACATGACTTTTCCTCTAAGATAGCTTACCAAAAAAAGCTTTAAAGTCTTGTGTCTTAATTCGTTTGAAACGACAACCGATTAATCTCTAGGTTATCTTGGCAAATTTGTTATTAAAGTTCTTTGTTACTCTCAGATAACAATAACACTAAATAATGAAAGAAGATAAAAACAAAAGCTTAGTTATAATCAATTATCTGTTTGATGATAAAGATTGCGATTTCTAATAAGCTTATTAAAGTGTTTGTTGTGTAAATTACTTCCCAAAAAATATTAAACTCAGTGTAAACACGCAAGTCTTCATTATTAAGGCATTTATATGAAAAACATTTAGTTCGCCAAGTATAATGTGTGCGCGTGCGCAGGTGACGATGTCGGTGCGCGGCGACCCCGCGGCGCACACGGCGATGGCGCGCACCGTGGGGCTGCCCACCGCCATGGCCGCCAAGATGCTGCTCGACGGTACCACACACTTATCATTTACACCGTTATATTCATGTTTTTTCAGGCAACAAGAAATAGTACTGACATATTTTGGATAATTTAATACAGACAGACAATATGCTTTAACTTATTTTACTTAGGACTGAAAAAAGTTATGAATCTCATAAACATAAACTCAAATATTTTGAATAAATTTTATTATTATTAAATTTAGGTATTTATCCAGATTCTACTATATGCTACGCATAATATTTAGTTTTCATCAAAATTATACATCATTATTTTCCCTTCAGGTGAAATTCAGGATCGCGGAGTAGTGCTTCCCTTCGCCCCCGTGGTGTACAAGTCTCTGCTGTCGAGACTGCGCTCCGATGGCATCACCGCCAAGGAAACCATCGTGCCACTCAACTAAACTATCCTGTAGACCACTAACCACTCATAGAGTTGCATAGCCTGTCGCTTATGACAGACTGAGCTTATATTACGAATTCTGTAATCGAATAAACTAATCGCAAATACGTAAATAACTCATTTACAAAAGTAAAACGAGTTTATCAGTCTTTATTTTGACTGTATATTTATATTTTTCATAACAAAGTATTCATTACGCGCATTTATTTATTCTATCAATAACAATGGTATCAAATGGAAAAGTTTTTAAAATTGAACTCTCTCGCTCGTACCTATTTATTTTAAAGATACGGTAACGCTATGAGACGTTGTGTGTTGATAAAGAGCTTTTATTTCTTACTATGTAATGAAAGTAAATGTACCTTTTACATTCATTGTCAACCAAACATTTTGTAAATATGCATCGATCATTGTTTAAACCTAAGTTAAGAAATAAAACTGATGTAAAATAAACATTATTTAATTCACTTGTTTTATTTACTGTTTATCTTCTCAAACCTATCATGCTATTAGGTACGGAAGTAATCTATTCCTAATGGCGTGAATGTTAGGTCAATAAATCTTAATGGCAAGAAAATCTTATCTTGAACAAGTGTCCTCTTTATCAATATTTTAATGTTATAACTTATAAACCTGTTATTCGAACAGAAGTTAAGACAGGTATTGACCATATTTTAGTTTGGAACCCACTTAAATGTTGAAAGTATTATTTTTTTACAACTAGTGACCCGCTTCGCAATAGTTTTCGCAACTTTAGTCGCCTTGTTAATTTGTTAACGAAACATTGAAGTTAGAGGATCAACTAACAAACAGATACGAATAGCGACTTTGATTTATACTAGTAATGAAGATGATTATTATTTTAAATTACTTATAAATGTTAGATTAATTTCAATTATTGCAAACGCTTTTCTACCTCAATTTAAGCAGATCGCACTTAGGTACTTTTTGTTAATTAGCTTATATCCAAAGGTTATTAAGGAATTTATAATCTTTTTAGATATGACCTGCACAGTGATTGACAATTATTTCACAAACGTCGTTTACTGTCAAAATATTATAACAAAAGTTTTGATTTCCTCAAGGCAACCGCCGAAAATGAAAATCCTGATCATCAGTAATGTCAACTTGAAGAAAAAGGTTTGACATGATTGTCAAAACGTACCTATTATTTTTTTGCTAACCTAAAATGTTTTATCAAATGACTTGATTTTCACGGTTTTATAGATATTTTTTACCGTAGTTTTTTTACATATTTACAAAGCTAAATCCCGATTGTGTTGCGGCAAGTAGAATTTTTGATAGATCGATTTATTTACGAGGCAATTATATAAGAATGACTTTACGTTGAAGTTTGAAATGGAAAACGACCCGAACAACACTGTGAGTACCTCGGCAACAGCGGCTCCGGCCGCACCCGTCGCGGGTTCTTCCACCATGCGGGTTATACGGAAACCACGCTTGTTTACTGGGACTTGTAGCGATAACGGGGCTATATCAGATGTTAAGTTTGTTGATAAACAAAGTCGGTCTAGAAAATGCAACTATGCGCAGTTTTAGTTTACAATGTAAGGTGCACGTATATTCCTATTTACATCCTAAAGCTGATAATATTTATAATACCTACCTACGGTTTATATAAATATGACGTTCACGTTATTTAAGATTTGATCTTAACACTATTGTTCTAAACCATGACTCTGAAACATACAAGCATATTATATTGTAGTTTTTCCTAAAATCTTACTCTACTTAAATCTTCTTTTATTGCCACAAACAATTTTATATTCGGCACTACTCACTGTTTTATTGAAAACCACTATAGGGATTAGAACCAAATAACGACTTTCTTTGAGGAGAAACTTGTGGCTGATGCTGGTTACTTTAACTTAAATTTAAAGTTTAAAGAACATACTTTTTTGCCCATGAGCCATCTGCATTCTAATGATTACACACTCTATATTCAAGTTTTTGTCGAACATTAATAAATGCACAACTTATAACAAAACAAAAAGTTGTTCATCAATTATTTTTATGATTGTTTTTTTTTTCTGGTATCAGTAAGGATCTTTAAGACTTACAATAAAGCAAATACACCTGTTATTAGAGAGTGAAGTAGGTATGAACGGTGGTGTTGCAGACGGCGGGTCGGGAAACGGGGCGATGCATGTCGGTGGCGGCGATGCAAGCGCTGCACCGCCTGCGCGAGTGCCGGCTGCTGTGCGACGCCATCGTGCGCGCGGACGACGGCGCCGCCTTCCCGGTGCACCGCGCCATACTGTCCGCCTGTAGCCCCTACTTCCTGTTAGTCTCACTGTCATGTTATTCTCCTGATTTTTGGTATTATGTATCCATTACCCGCTGATTTGATTCAGAGGTTTCCAAAGCTAAGATAACCTTTGTTGTTTTATTTAAACTTACTTCATTAATATTCCATTTTCTAAATCTGCCTAATTACTATATTATAAATAGATAATCTTATTTGTTTTTTTTTCAGGGCTCTATTCACAACAACGCTGCATTCACGCGAGCAGAGTGACGTGTTGATATCTGGCGTCCGATCGGAGATCCTGCTGCTTCTCATCGAGTACGCGTACTTGCGGCGAATCGACGTCACCGACACCAATGTCCACGAGCTGCTGATGACCGCCGACTATCTCGCCTTCCTCGGAGTACTGCAGCTCTGTTGCGACCGACTTAGAGGATCGCTTAGCCCGAAGAACTGCCTTGGTATCATGATGTTTGCAAGGTCAATATATTTTAGGTATTGCTGATAGTGGCGTTAGGTACCTACACCTCCCTTTATGAATGCAATCGAGCTGATTTTACGTTTTAGGCGCGTGTTTTGTTATAAGCTGGAGGCCGATTCTCGACGATATCTGCTTCGTTACTTCGTCACCGTGGCCACGCAGAGCGATGAATTCCTGCACCTACCCCTAGACGAACTGAATTCCATAATTCTCGAGGATGAACTGAATGTAAAGAGCGAAGAAGCCGTATGGGAAGCCGTGCTACGTTGGGTCAACTACGAACCAGACACACGCTGGCAACACACCGTTAAACTAATGGGAAGTATAAGACTAGGACTTCTTGATACGCAGGTAAATATTTGAAATCCTACCACACAATCACACAACATAATCTTTAGTGAATTCTGCCACTTAACTCTTTGGTGTATTTTCTATAGTTTTTCCTAGAGAATGTGAAAGATCATCCCTACGTTACTGGAAACGATGGTTCACGACCAATCATCATTGAGACACTGAAGTTTCTCTACGATCTTGAAATGATTGCTCAAAGAGATGGAGAAGTTGCCACGCCCGAGATCGCTCGTCCTAGAGTGCCACATGAAGTAATTATCAAAGCAATACCATTTAAAAAGGAAATTAAATTATGATCGTATAATTCCAGTTACATGTTCTTAGGTTCTTTTTGCAATTGGAGGATGGAGCGGTGGGTCTCCTACGGCTTTCATCGAAACTTATGATACCAGAGCGGATCGTTGGATAAAGGTTTACTTTTTCTATAATTAACTGTTTGTCTTCGTTTTTTAATAAACTGACATCGGTCATTCTTGTCAGGTAGAAGAAGTGGATCCAGCCGGGCCTCGTGCTTATCACGGTACTGCAGTCCTGGGATATTGCATTTACGTTATTGGCGGATTCGACGGCATGGATTACTTCAACTCCTGCCGATGTTTCGATGCTGTCACAAAATGTTGGCGTGAGGTAGTTGGCGTTTATAAAGTAACATTTGAATAATTATATACCTACTAGTCCATAACTATGTGGTATTTTGGCAGGTAGCACCAATGAACGCTCGCCGGTGTTACGTGTCAGTAGCTGTTTTAGGCGAGACTATTTACGCCATGGGGGGCTACGATGGCCACCACCGACAAAACACGGCTGAGAAGTTTAACCACCGCACCAACCAATGGTCGCTTATAGCCCCGATGAATGCACAGAGATCTGATGCTAGTGCCGCCGCTCTCGATAGTAAGTATTTTCGATCGGGGAAAACTATTCTGTTCTTCAGTATACCTACTGAATTTTTGGTGGCTATACCCTCGATTTCTTATTTTTTTAAAGATAAGATCTACATCACGGGTGGGTTCAACGGACAGGAATGCATGAACAGCGTAGAGGTGTACGATCTGGACACCAACCAGTGGACCAACCTTACGCCGATGCGCTCACGGCGCTCCGGAGTCTCCTGCATCGCTTATCATAACAAGGTATTGTTATAAAGTCTACATACCAGACACGAACTATGTCCAATAACAAAGCATTTTTAAAATAACTTAAGGGTTTGTGCACCATTTGGCAATATCAGGCCCAATTGCAGGGAACGTTTTAACCTCGGGTTAGCTAACTTAGATTTAAATGGCGCCACCATCGATTGTAATAAGAAGTAGTTTCAATCGATGGTGGTGCCATTTAAACCTGAGTTAGCTAACCCGAAGCTAACCCGAGGTTAAAACGTTCCCTGCAATTAGGCCTTAGTTTTACGAAAAAAAACGATGATTCTTATCAATCAAAATAAAGGAAACAGAAAAGTAACTATAAAATGAAAAAGCCAGCATACCTAGAATTCATCAACATAATCGGTTTAAAATGAGGTAACTGAGGAATACCCCCACTATACGAATGCACTAAACTTGACTCCACATGTTGTCTATAGATCTACGTGATCGGCGGCTTCAACGGCATCTCGCGCATGTGCAGCGGCGAGGTGTACGACCCGTCCAGCAACACGTGGGCGTCGGTGCCGGACATGTACAACCCGCGCAGCAACTTCGCCATCGAGGTCATCGACGACATGATCTTCGCCATCGGCGGGTTCAACGGCGTCACCACCATCTACCACGTCGAGTGCTATGACGAGAAGACCAATGAGTGGTAAATTTAGTAAAAGCTGTTTTGTTTTATTAAGAAACTAGTGACCCGCACACGCTTCGGAGTGGCCATTTTGGCCAATTGATCACGAAACCGCGAAATTTTGAAAACTTTTTCTGAACGTTCTTTATTTACAAATTTAAGTCAAAAAAATACCGAAAAGATAGCGAGAATCGCATTAAAATCCGTTTAAAATTAAAACGGTTAAGGAAGAGATAGCGAACAAACATAAAAACAGACACTAATGTAATGATAATGACGATGATATTATGATAATGATAAAATATAATAATAATAACCATAGCTAAGTCTTGATAGCGATGCAGCTGTGTTGGCGAACCTAAGTTATGTCAAAACAAAATTATTATTTCCGCAAATAAAATTAATGTAATCATCATTTATTGATGAGATTTGCAAACCTAATAGAACTAGTATGTGGCTATCCCATTAACGCAGCAAAACTAGGAAATACTAATTAAGCCCTAAGATTAGTTCTATTATCAAAACAAATGTGACCGCAAGTTATCACCAGATAATATTATTTATGATTTGCGAGCATGCTTATTAATTAGTAGGTATAATTACTTTTCTTTTGAAAATGTTGATTTGCACGTTCAGGATTAGGTATGTTTCAACTTCTTTTCTTCCTTGTTTAGGTATGAAGCGACAGATATGAACATATACCGTTCCGCATTGTCAGCTTGCGTGATAATGGGTCTTCCTAATGTCTACGACTATATTCACAAACACCGTGAGAGGTTAATGGAGGAAAAGAGACAAAAGATTTTACTATCAGAGACGGCCAGGCATGGACAACATCGCACCGCCTTGCCTGATGTCAGCGTAAGTACCTAAATAAGAAAATAATATTACTAACCATAATTTTACCTAAACTGCTCGATGATATTGAAACGCATTTAAGTCTTCAGTTTTTTAAGCAACGCACTACGTCAAGATTTCCCGTAGCAATTCGTAGTCGGCTACGTAGCAAAGAGTTAACAAATCAGACCTTTGCAAGCAGATGCGCAATAGATAAGAAATTTATGTAGATATGCAATGAACCAACTCATTACGTAATAAACTCGTGTAGGTAATGTTTAGTATCATTTCGATACACCAACCGACCAATGAACACAAAGTGTTATCACGCCTTCATTACGCCTTTGAGAAGAATAAACAAAGGCAGATTGTGAATTAAATATTTTAACACTGTATTGGGCTTGGCCAGTTTAAATGTGCCTATCACAAAGAAATTCTGATAAGTTCATGTTAAAGGTTAAACAGATTCTAAAGTTCGTGTCGTATCATGACATGCGAAATAACAATGATCATAACGGCGATGGACGTATTTACAAGTATTCTTATTTGACTTTGCAACTGATAACATTTGATTAGTCGGCTTACCATTTGTAGATAATCGCATGTTACCCTATTAAATGTCATCATAACATAGCTTTGCCACCACCTTCATATGGTAAATAAAATAAAATTAATAGGAGTTGCCGTACATCTGAAAATATATATTTTTAATTATCTTAATTTGACTACGTATGTAATGACATATGTTTTTACACACGTCACATTAGTTACATCAGAAGTATTTAATTCCTTTTACGCAAAGATTCAGCTTTCTTCATTATTAAATAATATGTTTTTTTTTGTCAAAGTTTACGGTTGTGAGGTATTTGAAGTGAGAAGACTTAACGAATAGGTAATTTGGAAATCTATTGCTATGGCTGTCTGCCTTTCGTCGTCCGCTACTCCGTGAGAGTAACAACCGCAGGTCGAACTAATAAAAAATGTCATTGCTAAATTGAAATCAAAGCCATGAATTTGAATTCTTCGTTACCCACGTTTTAAACTTAAACGGTTTTTAGGATGTATATTGTATAATCGGTTTTTCTTAGATAAGAGATCAAGTTATACAAAGGCAAGATTTTGTACCGAGAAAGCTACACACTCTTAAAAGTAGTTTGTTGCAGGTGCATTTAATGGAGGATAACGACGACATGCTAGAGCAGCTGGGTCTGATGGAGAACGCGGCGAACAACGACGTGCCGGCGCCGCCGCCGCCGCCGCCGCCGCCCGCGCCGCGACCCATGGAGCAGGACTAGCCATCACTCGCCCGCACGCCGCAGAACATACCACCACACGAGAGGGCGCCACAACTACTATCGTTGCAGAAACATCTACGTCGGGCTATCATTCTATATCTACTTTTAGCGTTCGCCAGTGGAGAAAAGTCCTGACGTTTTATCTCGTTGGTAAGGTAGATATCTTAAACATTGACTGCACTTATTTTTTTATGCCTTCTCTGAGTGTAGCACCTTTTTTGTTTTCTGCGGGTTGTAATCAATGAGAACCTATTACGCGTAATTGTGGATGAAGGTACATGCAAGGATTCATTAACAAAACAAAATGAAGATAAAATATTGGCTGATTCATCCACCCTGTTTTTTTTCATGTTTGATCTTCCACGACAAGTTTTAATTTCTTTTATACCTTCTACTATTCTGCATTCCTGCTACTAATCCGTCTTGCATGTCTTCGTTCACAATTAATACTATAGCTAGAGTGATTAAGGAAAGTGTCTGCCGTTACTTTACTTAGGATAGATGAGTGATAAATAAAAAAGCAACCTAACTCTACGTAAAGACGCATATTTACATTTAGTACCATATCTACAAGTTTGACGATTAAATCGGTGAATCTTTAAGAAATCATACTTTGCATACGGTAAAGCTACATAGTAAAGATACTTAATATTAACGTTAAATTATAATGTAACCGTAAAGCTAAATTTTTAATATATTTACATAAATTTATAATAGTATTTTGGTCATAATTTATAATAATGTTGTAATATTTTCATAATACGAATCACACCTGTATTTTTTTTAAATAAAATTTATAGAATGTATGAGTTCTTTCGAACGAATATATGCTATTAATACAATAACGTCGAGTTTTTCTTTATCACATTTTATTCGCTATAGCACCAACAATGACAAGAAAGTTGCTAGAATAAACAAGTCACATAGTCCTTAATATTGGATCTCAATAGTATTACTGCTCGTATCAATTGACGTTGACAAACAGTATCATGTAGCGTCATATGTCAAAGTATCGCTCGGGCTTGTCGGGGCGCACGGCCTCGATGGTGGCGGTGTGCACGAGCTTGGAGACGCCGTGGTCGGCGCCCAGCGCCTGCCAGCCGCGCTCCGTCCACGCCACGGCGGTGAAGCACGCGCCGTTGCTGATGAAGGCCCGCAGCGCCACCGCGCCCACCCCGCGCGTCATGCAGCGCCAGCCGTCGCTGCGCACGCTCTGCACGAAGCAGTCCCACGCGCCCGCGTACCGCCCCACGCCGTCGCCCTGCACTCGAGACTTCACCACGTCGATCGGGTACAGCACCACCCACGACAGAATGCCGGCCATTCCTCCGGCCGCGAACACTCTGCCAACGGACTGATCGCCGCGGGTCATTGCTTCGTACGATGCGAAGTATATTGCGAACGCGGGCCCGTCACGAGCCATTGTGATGCCTAATCCGCGGAAGAGGGCCCGGAACCCGCCAGACCTCCAGATGTATCTTGCGCCCGCGATAGCGCCGCCCGGCATTCCGTCTCCTGGTTTTGCTAGCTGCTGTCTTGTCTTGACGAGTTCAACTGGTCCACAGGCAAAACTCTGCATTATTCCGGCAGCGAAACCTGCAGTTGCATGAGTACTCAATGAGTCAGGGTTTGGCAACGCTCTTCTTGTGTTTCCATAAGCTCCAAAAACTAGTGCGTTTATCGACGCGATCCCACCGAGCGGGGCCCCCACTCCTCTGTAGACTGAAGATAAAGTTCCTCCTTTCGTTAGATTTCTCATACATTGCAAAACAGTTCCTCTACCAGATTGTACATGAACCTTCAATGTGTCCAATGGATGACCCGCCAAAATCCCAGCACAACCTAAAATACGTAATATGCAGTAGAAAAACAGTTCAAAAATAAATTAAAACCATATTTATACAAATTTCAAAACAGCTTACCTCCTATACATCCCGCAACAAAGTCCATGTTGAAAGCGCAGCAAACGCTGCCGTATCATCAGAACCCCTAGAAAATACATCACCGGTTAGTGGGTAAAGTGAAACAGACGATGTGGTAATTCTAGAATAGTTATTAAATCAGCTGATGTACTTACTTGCCCCGTTCAAATCAGGTAATCGTAGTGTGAATTAACGTTTCCACCAGCTGATGTAACGCCAATAAACATATTGCCGACGCTTTTGTTATCTTGCGTCCACTTCGAGTGTGTGGTATGATGTTACTGTGGGATAGAGGTACCGCCCGTTTTCTGTAAAGTTCGATGTCCAATCACTCGCAATCATTATCGTCTTAGGGTCACACTTATCGCCGGGGCAATATATTACTACTTCTCTATAAAATGTTCGTTACGATACCGAGGTAGAAAGCAAACATCGCTTCTCGGCCTTTTGGCCAAGATAAAAGTGTAGTTTCTGTACTTTTCAGCTTAATACCTGAAAGTTCCTTCATCGTGGGACCAGTATATAAAACTGATTTTTGTAATCGGACAGAATGTTTGGGGCTCGCTCCACTCTCGTCACGGGTCAACCTGTCATTGCAGTGCCGCCGAGATTGGCCCACTATATAGGGGTGCGCGTGGGATACCTCCTCGTGCGACCGTCCTCTTTCCTGCTCTCTGTAATACCTACTTGTGTTCCACATCCCTCACGGTTAGTTCGGAGGTGGGTTGGGGAAGGGATGGGAGGAAAACCCTTTCTTCGGCCCAGGGTAGACTCGGTGGCGCGTGCGGAACTTACCTTGGGAACGTGAGAATGGAGGCGCGCCTTCAAACTTGTGAGGGCTACTTCGGCGGCCTCATCCTCATCGGGGTTGTGGGGCGTTGCTGGCCTTTTAAGAAGTGAAACGCTCTATATTTGGAACTCTCCGTAGCTCGTCGAAAATACTGCTACTACTGTAGGTTATTATTCCACATAATTCACAGTGCGCAGCAAGCAATTTCACTAGCTTGATAATCTTACAGCACACTAGCAACTTAACTCGGGACTTACCTATACCAAACCCTTACGGTTAAAAACTACTTAAGAATCACTAATTATCACTATGTATGTACAATTATTTGGGACAACGCGGCACCAAGGAGCGGCGATAACAATAGATTTTTCTTAATACCATAAATTATCGCCATTACTAGCTTTAACCCACGCGGCTTCGCTCGTTAAATTCGGTGTAAAACTCCTTTCTCTGTACTATGTGATTATACATGTAAACCTTCCTCTTGAATCACTATATCTATTAAAAAAAAACGCATCAATATCCGTTGCGTAGTTTTAAAGATACATACATAGGGACAATGAATGCGACTTTGTTTTATACATGTAGTGATAGTGATAGTGGACCCATAGAACGGAATTTAAAATAATGTTTTCGTCTCATATAATTGTCCTCTTATAGACCTGCCTAAAATAATAAACTAAATAATCGAAACCGTATCAAAATTCACAAACTTTCACATAAATAGACACACATCGTGTATAATGCAGGAGGTGTAAGCTCAGCTTTGCATTAGTGTGAGTGTATACAGATAGTTTCTCCCCGCGCACAGTCCGCGCTTCACCCTTGTACTGATAGCAGCGTAAAGTTTAAAATTATTTCGAAATATAAAATCCATTTTTTACTAAAACGGCTGCTTACACAAGCGGCTGCCTAAGCATATGATACTCATTGCTTTGTTTTTTAAATATGGATTTGTATGTTACGTTTTTCTCATTTTACGTTTCTTATTCAAGGTTGAACTCTATTTAAAGTATTATTTCTACGTACATAGTAATCTTAAATTAAAAAATATCTACATTTTTTAAACTTGTCTTAGGTCTTGATAAATAGATTTTTTGCCAAACTCTACTTTTGGTGAACACCGTGAACACTCACACTCTCAGCTTACGCCTTCTGACTTTACATTCTATATTTTTTTCTCTCATAAAAAAACTTATAGTAAAAATAATAAAACTTTTCCTTAGGTTAGGGATGAACCAGTGTCTGTTGTAGGTTTTTTTCTAAAACTTTTGAGTGTTACATAACTTTTATACAAAGTTATAAATCAAGTAGTTTTTAATATTTGGAACACAATCAGTAAACTGTTAACTTTCAGCTTATATTTGTAGGTACCCAGATTGGGCGTAAAGCGTTACTTTGTATGTGTAAACATTACAATATACATGGTGCAGGTGCACAATAGAGAGATCACAGAGAACATTGTGTGAGCTACATCTAGCCTACTATTTGTATAATTCTCAACAATTCAAACAAATAGTTATTATTTAAATAATTTATTAAACAAAAAATACTTTTAAAACTACAATCTATATATCAAGCTATTAACAGAACAACAATAAATGCTAACTCATTAAAACCATGATGTTTTCTTAGAAGCTTCATATTTTTCAATATTCAGTAACATAGATTCATGAATTTCATTTGCCTTTCTATTCTGTCCATAGTAGTCAACAAATTCTCCATCAGGGTTTACTAAGTATATTATGATGGTGTGGTCAACCTATAACAATACATAAAGTCAGCATATACTCAAACCAATATGAAATAAATGACGTAATTTACCGTCTTGCAGAGGTAACTTGAGAGAGAAAGGTAATTATTAAGATGTTTTAATTTTAAGTAAACTTTATATTTTTTCAATAAACAAAAACAAATGCACTTTCTTAATAAGTCAAAATTGCAGTTTGTGATTGTGGATTAAGAGAATTTTAGTCTCATGGTTTCAAATAAAAACCATTTTCTACTTACAATGTAATCTGCATCTTCATCTTGGGGACCGGCACTAAAATATACCCTATAAGACTTGCAAGCTTTCTGTACCTGCTCCTTTGTGCCTGTTAGTCCAAGCAATCTTGGAGTAAATTCCTTGCAGTATCTGAAGCAAAAAAGTTAATAATTATAAATAAAAAATATGCAGAGGCGTATCAGAGTGATAATGTCAAATGTAAAATTCTAAATCATTGTGTCAGTACTGTTAATTATTATATTAGCCAATTTTCAGGTTCAGGTTTAACAATAAATCTATGTTAAATAAATATTCTAGTTAAAATCTATTTTATAATGCTTAAATAAATTGACACAACTTAAAAATTGCAACTTACTTTCCAACAATTTCAGGTGTATCTCTTTGTGGGTCCACAGATATAAAAAGTGGCTGGAGTGGTGGTGCTTTTGGTGTCGAATCTACAAACATTTAAAAACATCAAGTAGATTAAGCATAGGAATGGAAATATTAATGGACACTAATCACTATAATACAATTTGGTTTGTTCTAGCTACAAGGTGGGACAAAAGTTGTTACTTGTTTTGGGTATTTTTTATTTAAAAGCTTGTGATATCTTAATTTAGGGCTGGTTTTTCAATAGTCAGATAAATTCTATCTGACAGAAAATCTGTATGTTTTTGTTGCACAGCGAACATTACTTGACATATGTATGAAGTGACAATGAAAACATACCTCTATCAGTCAGTAAGCATTTATCTGACTTGAAAAATCAGCCCTTCATCTATTAGAATTCATTCTCATAAGGTGAGAAAATTGTATGGACCAAATGATTGCAGCCAGAGTTGGTGTCTTTAGGCATCAGTTGATGGCATTCTAAATCACTTTTGCTGAAATTTTTCAAGTCTTGAGCTTGGTGGTATATGCTTGGCTAGTAAATTTGTATTCTGTATTAGGTAACTTTACAAATGTCAAAGAATTTACACTTGGCACAAAGCTAGCATTTTCTACTATAGGATTAAAGTATGACTTGTCCCACCTGTTAAGTCTTACTTTAAATATTTTTGAACACACAGTGAGAACTCACCATTGCAATAAAGACCAACAGTTAAATGTAGCAATTGGTGAAATTTTATAATACTTATGCTGAATGAGTTGTTAATAATAGTTTTTTTTTTTATAAAATCATAAATAATAACTCGTTTTTACCATGCTTGTTGACTACTTCAGCCAATTTTTCCAGTTCATCAGGACAAATATCTGGACAATGTGTGAAGCCAAAATATATCAGTAACCATTTTCCAAGAAAGTCTGAACTTTTAATAAGTTTACCCTGTAAAAATTATATACATAATGGATAGTTAAGCTAAAAATTCAAGTATGCTAAGACTATTTATTCAAGATACTGATAAGTTTATTTGGCATGGATGTTACCATGATAGGTGATCCTTACCTCTGAATCCACTAATTCAAAATCACCACCTATTTTAGCTTTACCCAACTGACGTTTTCTTTCACGATCTAAGGCCTGCTGCTTTTCGTTTCTGACATACAGCATGAACATTGTAAGCCCTCCGCCAATAACCGCAGTTACAGACATAGATTTCCATGTTATTGGAAGTATAGGTTTTTGTGCTTTCTTCGGAGGAACAGCACATTGTCTTACCAAAGAAGTAGAAAAAGCTCGACCTAACCTAAAGGTACTCTTTAAGACGGAATGCATGGTCTATGAGTGATAGGGTTCTAACTTTATGGCAACAAACGTCGTGACGTTAACATTCCCTTTATTTTTGTCTAAAAAGCTATTATGGGTGTAAAATAAAACCCTATTTGCCAATCGCCGACCAACCAAATCTCTGACTGACAGTGACATGACATGATGGATGACAGCAGGGCTGCAGATGTGTTACCTGGATTGTCGCCAGATTTAAAAAAATATTTATTTAAAAAAACACTTTCAAAATAACAGTACTAAGGACATGGTCAAAGCTTGGGCTCTATGCTACCAAGCAGAACAATTTTTGGTGTCATGGTTAATGACCTCATAGACACCCTAATTCCGTTTACCAAAAATTTTTAAAGCCCCCCGTTTTTTTATAAAAAAATATTTAGTTCTCCATAATGACCATTCAAAAAGTTCATATTTTGATGGATATTTTACACATTACCGCTTGCTTTATGATAATTAAGATTCTACTGATCGAAATCAGTATTTTAATTATTTATAAAAGCTGTTTCTTTACTTTTAATTTAAAAAAAATATATATAGTTCGTATTATGTATTTTTTAAGATTTATTACCTAGCAATAATAACGTAATCCTTAAGTCAATTCTGACATTTACATTTAAATTCAATCACGGTCTGACTGATGATGTTTATAAACAAACAAACTAAATTCAAACTATGAAAACAGCTAAAAATGAAATTAATGCCCAACTATTTTTTAAATATGACTAAGTTTTAGAAATGTTTTTGGCCATGCATATACTTAGTGTCCGAATCGAATGACCGCACCAATTTAAACTAACCTGTTTACTTATTTTTGTGTTTGATAAATCCTCAAGAAAATACCTTTTGTTTCTTTGCAGAGTACATATTTTATCATCATATACTTTGCAGGGCTTACTCGTAACTTGCAGTTTTAGGTATATTAAACTTGTAACAAAATCTTTAGCGCAGTGTCTGTAGAACATAATATACTACAACGAGAGGGCATGAAACATGATAAAGTTCACAGTTTCTATTTCAGTTACAACATTCAGATATTTACTAATTCAGTTATGATTCCATTTAAAACATTATGCTAATAGGTAAATTCAGGTTCCTAATAAAGAGATAGAGTTCGTCTATTTAAAAGGGTATAGGTACTTAACTGAATAAAAAAACATTTAGGCAAAATATTTTTATTGATCGATATCTATTGTCACTAATATGTCATCAAGAAATTGTGCAGGTGGAAATATTAAATTTTGATGCCGGGCCCATCCAAGGTACCAGACAATTGTCACATTATGCACACAGCTACCTACAGTTCTTTTGCCAACTAAACATGTGCAATAGTAACCACATATTTTTTCCTCCCAGTTGCGACCATCAGTTTTTAATAAAATATATGAGTAATACACCTTAGAACTCTGATGTCTTGATTTAATTCTACCTCTCAAAAGAACTGTATCATGTGATGTTGTAATTCCTGGTACATTAATTACTCTCAAATCATTACATATCTCAATAATGAATCTGCCATTAGTGCGAATATGTTCTCCATAATATGATCTTGCTTGTTTTATTTGGTATATCCCTAAACTGAACATGACTAAATCAGACATTTCCATTATGGGGAACATATCCAGTTGAGGCAAATTACCATTTATCTCAGTAAAAGTGGCCCGGTGTCTATTTAGATGATGCCCAATTACATGATCTGCTAAATAGTTTGGCATATTCAGTCTTAATCTAGCTCTATATAATATATCTTGGGCATCAGGACGGTCAGTTATGACAGGATGAAATTGATTAAGTAAGGCTCCTGCTACTCTGAAGTCATCAATGAGGTTTCTTGATTCTAAGTTGAAATATTTATTTCTGAATATTTTAAAATCCCGTTTAAACCGACCGTTAACAATTTCTACCACCCACCTGCACAAAGTTACTAGTCGTGATTTATTAGCTTTGTCAGTGGATAATTGTGTTTCTCCTACACCTAGCGACTCAGGTTTGTGAACTTTATAATGCAAAGATTCTAGCAATGGGATTGAGTCCCTAAAGCCACGGTCTAATATAAGCACATCATTTGGCCTAAAAAATTGTCTCAATGAGGAACTTTCATCACTAAACAGTTGCCGCATTATAGTAGCATCTGATGTTGTTGCTGGATAAGGACCAAAAATATCTATTATGTAACCATCTGAAGCCACCAATATGAACGGTTTTATAAGATTTGCATACTTGTGCAAACTATAGGTTCTTTTTTGAAAAAGATAATTTGATGATTTCTGAATATATATATAGGTACCATCACAAATGGTGATCAAATTATTTTCCCCAGTCCCAAATAAACCTTTTGGAATTGTAAGGTTTCTATTAGAAATATTGTCTCTAGTTAAGGCCATAACTTCTAAATGTTGTGGCACATAAAATTCTTTCAAACATGCACGAGCTTTCTTTATGTACAAAGAAACTAGGCCTTTTGACATGCCTAATAAGGTTGAAATTCTTCGTTGGGGTTCCCCTGTTCTTAATTTAATTAAATAAGCAGCCAATGCGGTTTTTGGTTTGCGACAGATGGTACTTAATTGATTTATAGTTCCAAAGAGATTTAAGAACTGTAATATTGTCAGGCCGGTCCAAAAGTTACATAATGAATCGTCCATATTTTGAACATTTTCAAATTCCAAAGTTGGAGTTTCTTCTTTTGCCAACAATTCTAACATTTCAATAATCTGTGGATTAGTGAATGAAGCTATGTAATTTTGGTGGTCAATAATTTCCCAGTTATAAATAGTAATATGCTCTCGGCATATACGTGCCTCAGGTGTAACATAGAGTTTTTTATCAATTAGCAATTTCTTCCTAAGATATCTAGGCACTCTAAGCCGTTCTTCATTGACACACCCGTGAACAAAACATTCCGATCTATTTGCTGTGCGGCAATAACCCTCAAGCATAATTGGAGGATTTATTAGAGCAGGATTATCCATTTCTGAACTTGGTTCACTAATTGGATCAGGTTGAGAACTTGAACTTTCTGTATTTATTACCACATTTGGTTGTGCTTCAACAATATTTCTTCTAGTAAAATTGTAGGCTCTCTGCCAGCAAATGTTGCATACATATGAATTTTCAGGTATCTGGAACAAAAAAACTTCTGTTTAAAAGTCTTGTAACACAAAATGCCTCTTACTTTAGTGCTTAGTATTTACCTGTAGAGGATTAATTAAGTTAGATATGTGCTGCCAGACTGTAGTATTTTCATGCAAAAGGTAACTTCTTCTACCAGATCTTCTATTAAGAGAAATACCACAGCTGACACAAAGGACACGAGGGGCAGTTTGTTGGGAATTAATGTAGTCATCACCCATATATCTTGCCTCTAAAAGTAGGAAGTTAACACACTCTTGACAGAGTTGATCACTTTCAGCTACCTGAAACAAAAGTTGTTATTTGTAAGACAAGCTTTGCATGTTTTTCAAAACAAATTCCTTGTTTCTAAGTAAACTTGATTATGATATAATTACATTAAACAACTAGATTACCTCTAGAGAATTTCGTTCCTCAACAATTGCAACTATCTCTGGACCCATATCCATAGCAGAGTATTCATACTCCGGATTTTCTACAATCATTACACCACAGTAGATGCATGGGGCCATAATGATATAAAATGCCTGAAAAGACAATCACTTTTAATATCATCAGAAACATTTAAAAAAAACTTGTAAGAAAGTCTTTGTAATTACTTACACTGCTTACAATCAAGGCAACAAAGACAAAAATAGAACCAGTTGGAAACTTGAAGGTTAACCGTTGAGAATAGCCAAAGTAGTTGTCGTAGGGGTAAGAAGTCCGATGCATAGGTTCCAAATGATGTGCAAAATCGTGAGTCCGTAAAAACAAAGCCAGGTTGTATTCAAATTATCACAAAATCCAAAGGAGTAAACAAACAGTACTTGCGTAACGCGCGAGCGAGTTAACGAAAGTGAATCAATCAAATATTTTGAAAATGACATTCATCAATCAAAAAAATGTTGCCATCTCAAAAGACGTAACGGACAAAATAATAGTTTTTAAATTATTTTGAAAAAACGGGGCCCTTTAAAATTCATTTGATATATGCAATTTAATCTATCTAAATACACGGTCCACATATATAAAAATCGTTCTGCTTGGTTACCTACGGCCCAGCCTATATGAAAAAATTGGGCATCTCCTTTGTAAGTGTTTAGTTAAAATACTTTCAAATTTTGGTTAAGCTAACAAAATAAAAGATGTTAAAGAATAAATAAGATGAGTGGGTAAGTAATATCAGTTTAAAATAAAACCTTTTATTTTTGTAGAATTTCAGCAGAATACAATAATATAGAAATAACCCTGTGGTTCTAAATAATTGTTTGATTAATGAGTTAAACAGTGGATAACAATTATGATAGCGGAGTTTTCAAAAACATCATTGATTTTTAAAATGTGTGAGACTATTATAAATGTGGCGGACGTCTTAGCAAGTCGTAGCTTAAAACCTATAAGAGCGATTTAGTAATATATGTCTGTTAAACTTTATATTTTTCGAACCCACTCATTCATCCCACCAGACATTCAAATCAATTCACTTTCATTTTCCCATCACTGTCTAGAAACCAGGCCTGTAAAAACGACATTAAAAAAAATTAAAAAGAAATCTCATCACAGTGGTTGTCAGCTTTGACAGCGTTGACATCTTGTCTACCTAATATGGTATTCGTTGTTTACATTTGCTATCGTTAAAAGTGTCGTTACGATCAAGATTAAAATTCGAAAATATCAATAAATAGTGTAGTAAATTGGCAAAAATACTAACAGGTGATATGAAATCCCATGTAAACGTAAATTTGAAGTTTCTGAACGTCGTTTACACAATAAAACCGAACAAATCACCATTTTGTGGAGCACATAAACACATGACAGAGCGACACAGAATGATCAAGTACCGTGCGTGGTACTTTTGTTCACGACTATGACCATTGCTATGACCAAGATTTTGCCTGAGGGGAAAGGCCTGCTTTGCCATCTCCTTTGGTTAAATGCTCTAAGATTGTAGCACCCTTCTGTCGGGCATTTAGGCATAATTGTTTTTTTTCTGAAGAACCTCTCTGCTTGACGAAACAAATGTCACCTTAGGGTAGGATGTACGCATAGATTTATTATTGGTCTTCGGAGCGAGAGCGAAGACCAATAACAAATCTATGGATGTACGTATTAAATTGTATTTGGTCCCTTTATTTTTTGGGGCGCTTTTGAGTGTCGGACTTGGTATCTAGAAGTAATATATCAATTTTATTTTTACCTAATTGGTACCATTTATGTACCAAACTTTAAAAAAATACAGCGACTTCAGCGCAAAGTTATAACCGCATGAAGGTGCATCTTGACGTGAAAGTTGTTTCCTTTCTTACGTAGTTTTTCCAAAGGAGATGCCCAATTTTTTCATATAGGCTGGGCCGTAGGTAACCAAGCAGAACGATTTTTATATATGTGGACCGTGTATTTAGATAGATTAAATTGCATATATCAAATGAATTTTAAAGGGCCCCGTTTTTTCAAAATAATTTAAAAACTATTATTTTGTCCGTTACGTCTTTTGAGATGGCAACATTTTTTTGATTGATGAATGTCATTTTCAAAATATTTGATTGATTCACTTTCGTTAACTCGCTCGCGCGTTACGCAAGTACTGTTTGTTTACTCCTTTGGATTTTGTGATAATTTGAATACAACCTGGCTTTGTTTTTACGGACTCACGATTTTGCACATCATTTGGAACCTATGCATCGGACTTCTTACCCCTACGACAACTACTTTGGCTATTCTCAACGGTTAACCTTCAAGTTTCCAACTGGTTCTATTTTTGTCTTTGTTGCCTTGATTGTAAGCAGTGTAAGTAATTACAAAGACTTTCTTACAAGTTTTTTTTAAATGTTTCTGATGATATTAAAAGTGATTGTCTTTTCAGGCATTTTATATCATTATGGCCCCATGCATCTACTGTGGTGTAATGATTGTAGAAAATCCGGAGTATGAATACTCTGCTATGGATATGGGTCCAGAGATAGTTGCAATTGTTGAGGAACGAAATTCTCTAGAGGTAATCTAGTTGTTTAATGTAATTATATCATAATCAAGTTTACTTAGAAACAAGGAATTTGTTTTGAAAAACATGCAAAGCTTGTCTTACAAATAACAACTTTTGTTTCAGGTAGCTGAAAGTGATCAACTCTGTCAAGAGTGTGTTAACTTCCTACTTTTAGAGGCAAGATATATGGGTGATGACTACATTAATTCCCAACAAACTGCCCCTCGTGTCCTTTGTGTCAGCTGTGGTATTTCTCTTAATAGAAGATCTGGTAGAAGAAGTTACCTTTTGCATGAAAATACTACAGTCTGGCAGCACATATCTAACTTAATTAATCCTCTACAGGTAAATACTAAGCACTAAAGTAAGAGGCATTTTGTGTTACAAGACTTTTAAACAGAAGTTTTTTTGTTCCAGATACCTGAAAATTCATATGTATGCAACATTTGCTGGCAGAGAGCCTACAATTTTACTAGAAGAAATATTGTTGAAGCACAACCAAATGTGGTAATAAATACAGAAAGTTCAAGTTCTCAACCTGATCCAATTAGTGAACCAAGTTCAGAAATGGATAATCCTGCTCTAATAAATCCTCCAATTATGCTTGAGGGTTATTGCCGCACAGCAAATAGATCGGAATGTTTTGTTCACGGGTGTGTCAATGAAGAACGGCTTAGAGTGCCTAGATATCTTAGGAAGAAATTGCTAATTGATAAAAAACTCTATGTTACACCTGAGGCACGTATATGCCGAGAGCATATTACTATTTATAACTGGGAAATTATTGACCACCAAAATTACATAGCTTCATTCACTAATCCACAGATTATTGAAATGTTAGAATTGTTGGCAAAAGAAGAAACTCCAACTTTGGAATTTGAAAATGTTCAAAATATGGACGATTCATTATGTAACTTTTGGACCGGCCTGACAATATTACAGTTCTTAAATCTCTTTGGAACTATAAATCAATTAAGTACCATCTGTCGCAAACCAAAAACCGCATTGGCTGCTTATTTAATTAAATTAAGAACAGGGGAACCCCAACGAAGAATTTCAACCTTATTAGGCATGTCAAAAGGCCTAGTTTCTTTGTACATAAAGAAAGCTCGTGCATGTTTGAAAGAATTTTATGTGCCACAACATTTAGAAGTTATGGCCTTAACTAGAGACAATA
This sequence comes from Emmelina monodactyla, assembly GCA_916618145.1. Lineage (NCBI taxonomy): Eukaryota > Metazoa > Arthropoda > Insecta > Lepidoptera > Pterophoridae > Emmelina > Emmelina monodactyla. Next base: position 6,548,702 of record OU745300.1, read on the forward strand.
TTTCTAATAGAAACCTTACAATTCCAAAAGGTTTATTTGGGACTGGGGAAAATAATTTGATCACCATTTGTGATGGTACCTATATATATATTCAGAAATCATCAAATTATCTTTTTCAAAAAAGAACCTATAGTTTGCACAAGTATGCAAATCTTATAAAACCGTTCATATTGGTGGCTTCAGATGGTTACATAATAGATATTTTTGGTCCTTATCCAGCAACAACATCAGATGCTACTATAATGCGGCAACTGTTTAGTGATGAAAGTTCCTCATTGAGACAATTTTTTAGGCCAAATGATGTGCTTATATTAGACCGTGGCTTTAGGGACTCAATCCCATTGCTAGAATCTTTGCATTATAAAGTTCACAAACCTGAGTCGCTAGGTGTAGGAGAAACACAATTATCCACTGACAAAGCTAATAAATCACGACTAGTAACTTTGTGCAGGTGGGTGGTAGAAATTGTTAACGGTCGGTTTAAACGGGATTTTAAAATATTCAGAAATAAATATTTCAACTTAGAATCAAGAAACCTCATTGATGACTTCAGAGTAGCAGGAGCCTTACTTAATCAATTTCATCCTGTCATAACTGACCGTCCTGATGCCCAAGATATATTATATAGAGCTAGATTAAGACTGAATATGCCAAACTATTTAGCAGATCATGTAATTGGGCATCATCTAAATAGACACCGGGCCACTTTTACTGAGATAAATGGTAATTTGCCTCAACTGGATATGTTCCCCATAATGGAAATGTCTGATTTAGTCATGTTCAGTTTAGGGATATACCAAATAAAACAAGCAAGATCATATTATGGAGAACATATTCGCACTAATGGCAGATTCATTATTGAGATATGTAATGATTTGAGAGTAATTAATGTACCAGGAATTACAACATCACATGATACAGTTCTTTTGAGAGGTAGAATTAAATCAAGACATCAGAGTTCTAAGGTGTATTACTCATATATTTTATTAAAAACTGATGGTCGCAACTGGGAGGAAAAAATATGTGGTTACTATTGCACATGTTTAGTTGGCAAAAGAACTGTAGGTAGCTGTGTGCATAATGTGACAATTGTCTGGTACCTTGGATGGGCCCGGCATCAAAATTTAATATTTCCACCTGCACAATTTCTTGATGACATATTAGTGACAATAGATATCGATCAATAAAAATATTTTGCCTAAATGTTTTTTTATTCAGTTAAGTACCTATACCCTTTTAAATAGACGAACTCTATCTCTTTATTAGGAACCTGAATTTACCTATTAGCATAATGTTTTAAATGGAATCATAACTGAATTAGTAAATATCTGAATGTTGTAACTGAAATAGAAACTGTGAACTTTATCATGTTTCATGCCCTCTCGTTGTAGTATATTATGTTCTACAGACACTGCGCTAAAGATTTTGTTACAAGTTTAATATACCTAAAACTGCAAGTTACGAGTAAGCCCTGCAAAGTATATGATGATAAAATATGTACTCTGCAAAGAAACAAAAGGTATTTTCTTGAGGATTTATCAAACACAAAAATAAGTAAACAGGTTAGTTTAAATTGGTGCGGTCATTCGATTCGGACACTAAGTATATGCATGGCCAAAAACATTTCTAAAACTTAGTCATATTTAAAAAATAGTTGGGCATTAATTTCATTTTTAGCTGTTTTCATAGTTTGAATTTAGTTTGTTTGTTTATAAACATCATCAGTCAGACCGTGATTGAATTTAAATGTAAATGTCAGAATTGACTTAAGGATTACGTTATTATTGCTAGGTAATAAATCTTAAAAAATACATAATACGAACTATATATATTTTTTTTAAATTAAAAGTAAAGAAACAGCTTTTATAAATAATTAAAATACTGATTTCGATCAGTAGAATCTTAATTATCATAAAGCAAGCGGTAATGTGTAAAATATCCATCAAAATATGAACTTTTTGAATGGTCATTATGGAGAACTAAATATTTTTTTATAAAAAAACGGGGGGCTTTAAAAATTTTTGGTAAACGGAATTAGGGTGTCTATGAGGTCATTAACCATGACACCAAAAATTGTTCTGCTTGGTAGCATAGAGCCCAAGCTTTGACCATGTCCTTTACAATTGTAGAAGTATTAAGAAGAAAAGTTAAATTTCATAATTCAATTGAACTAAAAAACTTTATTCGTTAAATAAAAATACCCATACATTCTTATATTGTCACATCATTTCCTCGTCCCCCGCTAAAAGTGCCTGAAAAATATGTTCCTGCTAAAATCTCCTTTGGTTAAATGATGGTTAAATGCTCTTTACTTCTTTTATTAGCAGAGTAATTTGTCAATCAAATACTTAGTTTTAGTATGACAAATGTACCTTTTTGAATAGTTAATGAATACCTTTTTGAATAGCTAATGAATTCAGGTTTTTTATGAAATTTTTACGCAACATTATTTAGATTTTTTTTAGAAAATTGCAATTTATTGTCATAAGACTTAATTTTTTTTTTAAGTTGTACTTATTTCCTTTACTTTTTCTAAAATAAGGACGATTTTTGTTTAACTAATGTAAAATATCATTTTAGTTATCAAGCTACCATAAAACAACAAAACATTAAACTTAATTTTGAATTTTTCACTAAAAAGATTCATTAGAACTTCGAAAACGGGGTTTTTTATAAAAAAAACTTAAATGTTGCATAATTAAGATATTATCAATTTTCGGACATGGTATGATATGACTTAATTGACTGCAAATAAGCTCTACTTTTACCCCTTAGAAGAAATGTATCGCATTACCAATCACCCTGTATATAAAAAGGTACTTTGTAGTTTTAACTTTAGTCGTTAAGTGTCTCTCCTTCTGTATTTAATAAGGTATCTACAGCACTTGGAAGGATGCCGTAGTAATTGCGTTACTGTTGTTTTAAAATCAAATGAGTCTGTCCGTTTGTTACTCCTTCAGGCAAAAATTACTATTAGGTGAAACTATTAGGTTAAAATATGGATATTGAGGGAATAACAATTATGGGGTTATTTTTTACGCGAGATAAAATACCTTGCTCACAGGAAAAATCATTTATCTCCAACTTTTGACCGAGATAGGTGGACTTTCTATCAAGCTCATTATAATGATAAACATTACATTAAAAAAGAAAATTCAAGTTTTGAAATTTTCATTTTAAGGTGATTGTCGGATTCTCGAGTAATGTTAGATTTTCTTGTAACTTGTAAAATCTGCTTAATCTTGCGTAACTTATTTAAGCCGTAAGAATTATTTGTTCAATTAGTATTGGTGGTTAGTTAATTAAAAGACAAGAATATAAATGTTTTATAAATATTCGTATATATAAGTCAATGTGATACAATTAAAATCAGAGGAAATATTTTATCAATTTCATGTCAAAAAGGAAACATCCTTACAACTTATTTTCTACACTTTATCTTATTTTCATAGCATAGGAACTGAATTTCTAGTGAGAGGGTGAATAAGATATAAATAAAATTGAAGCCTTCGACTTTTGCCTATTTACAGACATGGATCCTAATGTTTTTCAAAATAAATTTTTAAAACCACCAGGGCACATTTTCACCAGGAATAACATTATGGTAGCATCATATTCACCCAACCACTACTTCTATGCATAGACCAATGAAACTAACTAATTCAACTACAAATCTACTCAATATGATTGGTGTTGAAGAGAAAAAGATGATTGGTGTGTTACATTTTGTTTAAATACAAAACATGATATAAACCGCCAATCATGGCGTTTACGAAAATAACCACGCAAACTACAATTAATATTTTAGCTTTAATTAACAAAGTTTATAAATGCAAAATGTATGAACTAACCATATACCCAGGATAGAGTGTAGAAAATGTAATGATCACCTAGCTTAAAACCAATAAAACAGTAGATCACATACACACAATTTAACCAATTAAGTTTATTTGATCATGTCTTTAATATTTTATTTTAACATGTCAAATAATAAGTGTATGCTGCACCAAAACAATTTACAAACATGACTTACTTGTAAAGCTAACATGAGAACATTTAGTTTAGGTTGGATCGTTTTGGAGCACACACCACAATAAAATCTATTAGACTAGACAATTACAAATTATGAGTTTCATGCCAAACGTTACCTAATGTAACAAACATCACAAAGCACAACAGCAAGCAATGTTTTATTGGTTTTAGCTGTATTTGTTTATATTACAGTTAAGTGCAACAAAGGAAAGAGCTTGATTAACATACAGATGATTATTATTTTTAAAACTAATTAATAAGAAATAACCACTTTAATACTTTATGACATAAATAATAACACATTTTAAACAATTTAACTTGTTTTCTTTGACTTAAAAATCTCTTATTACTAACTACACTCATAATATAACCAAGTCAGTTATAATACAATCTTAATTATTCTATTTTGACATAATGTAGAGGCGGTAGGCAGACAACTTCTTAACACTATTGACTCAGGAACAAAGTGTCAAATGCTCTGTTGAGTATATGTGTAGTCAGGCTCCTAAGTCCAGTTGTTGATGCCTACAGCAAAACTTTAAAAACTGGGACTGCTTTTGTGACTATTTTGGAAACCTTGTAACTATTGGCTTTTATCACCTTTATACTCAGATACAATAATAAATGCAATCAAACACTGTTGACTTTATAGCTATTGTCATTCATTAGCTTTAAATGCCAAAATATTATAGTATGCATTATGAAATTCAACTTTTGAGTAACAGTGATATAGAGGTCCCATATATTTTGTTAATTATGTGCAACTAAATATTTATAAGAATACAGTAAGTACTCTGAGTAATAATAAATAAATAATGGACTTAACTATTGCTAATATGTAAAGGTGGGATCTTTATAAAACTGTCAGGCAGGAGTCTACATGAAAATGAAATAAATTTATCATACAACATTCATACACATAAATAACTGCATAAACTGAACACACACACACAAATTTTATATCTATTGTAGCTTGACCTAGCATAACTTAATAATGTAGTGATCAGTCTTAAAAAATTCATATGGCCACCTGCAGATTAACAACCCCAATTTATCTTTGCTGCACAATAAAGCAGGACCACTCTGTCACTGAGTCTGACTTAAAACTTAAAGAATCAAAACCTAAAAGAAATATTAACAAAAGCACTGCATTTTATAAAGTACAACAAAAGTGACAGCATGTAGAAAGCAATCACTGTTTAAATTTTTCGACTAAATCATGGACCATTGATAATTTATATTACTCAATTTCTAAGCTTGTTACAATTATGTACCAAGATACAATACTCATGTTATTTCTATTTTTTAAAAGGATCAATGATTACATCACCACCTGTCTTAGATTATCAAAAAAATCTATTTTGCATCAATGCCTAAACATGGGTTAAACCAAGTCCTAATCATTTTGTCTATAATATGTAAGTCAATTATGCAAGGAATTTTAAACCAGCACAAGTAATAAGCATTAAATGTTAATACTAGAATATACATAAGTCAAATGGTGCCAAAATTTGTTGGTTAAACTACATATACATAAGAAGAATTAAACATGGAATGCAAAATTGTTGTAACACCTAACAATAGCTTCCAAATGAATTACTGGGATTGGTCAACTAACACAGAGTTATTTAACTAACACAAGACACTTACTCTTGAACATGCGAGGACTGTTATTACAAAACCTTTTGCTTAAAACCACATTCATCTCTTGTAGCCGCATGCCTTCATAATTTTCCTAAACACATATTTGACTAAAATGCTTTAGATGATTACTTTGATTCATAATATTGCTGCAACAAACAACCCTTCTTCATCAATCTCATTCATATTAATTATTGCTTACATGATGGTAATTACTATTTAAATTTTTCTCCTTTTCCTATCTTATCAAGTGGTACAAAAAATATCACAAAGCCTAATCAATAAAAGACCTTCCACTGTAATAAGTTAACATCTTATCCTAGTACACCCTTACTAATAGACACAAAACAAAATTGGCACGCGGCACACTATGAGTGCTTATACTCACATTAACCAGCTTACCTTGCCATCAACTGCATTGACAAATGCTAGGTACAAATAAACCGATAGCAGACTTTTCGCTTTTAGAGATAGAGAACTAAATTAAAAGTTATATGGTATATTCGAGCATGGGGTGTGGGGCGTGGGCAGATCACGAGTGTTTTACGACTATAACCCCAGGACGTGGAGGCGGAGGACGCGGGCGAGCCGTAAGGGCCAACGGCTCATTCTCTGCGAACAGGTGGTCACCCTCCAGATGGCGAATAGCCTCCACAATTGTCTCTAGGTTTTGACGAGACGTGTTTGCCAGGTACAGTCGAGCTGGTTCTGAGTCCAGAAGCTCAACAGTGCAGCGTTCAGTTGAACCAGGCTCTGGCTCAAGACGACGCTCAAGCGCGCGCAGGCGCTCTTCAAGCCTAAGTCGCAGCCGTCTTTCTCTTTCTAAAGCTACACGAGCTTCGCCATCTTCTTTGCTCGCAATCACGCTTGGAGGCTCAACTATAGCAGTAAGTACTGGTTTTGTGTCCTCGGTAGAATCAGCAGGAATCAAAGGAGCAACCTGAGTAATTACCTCACTTTTTCTCTTTTTTAATGGGATCTCTCCCCCTTCATGTTGATTAAGCAGTCGTTTCAATTGACAGTTTTGAGATAGAAGCCTGGTTTTTTCTTGTTCCAAAGAGTAGATATACTCAGCTGTTTGCTGTAAAATGGCAGCCTGAAATTATAAAAAAAAACAATATTTAAATGAAATTAACATAAAACAGCTTCTTATATCTGTTGTGTGGTCTACTTACCTTGCTCAGCTTTTCACCTTCATGTCTTGGCAGCAAAGTACGAAGAGCCTGAAACCCAGCATTGATGCTTTGCATTCTTCTCCTCTCATTGCTGTTAGCAATTTCTCTGCGAATTCTCTTCTCAGCCTCCATTGCTTTGTTTCCTGATGACCTCTCACTCCTGTAAATTATGTTCAAAATTTAATCATAGAAATTTTTAATTTTAAATATAGTATAATACAATTATTGGACACATACTGTGCATAAAATAAAACCATATAGGCATTGTTAATAGAAAGAAGATCTAAGCCCTGAAGTAAACAAGAAAAACAATTATGGAGACAAAATAATATACAAAATCTTTATCGTGTCTATTTTTTTATATAAATATTTTTATGGCTTGTGAATAAAAACATGTGTTCAAAATGACAATGCTGGTGTAGTTCTCTAGGCACGCCTACTACGCGTATTTGACCGCCCGACCTAACATGGCGGCCTAACAGCTGACTATGGGCCGGCACGGCATGAAGGTGGCGTCATATGGCGCGCGGCATAACAAATCTACTGCTGAATAGTGTTTTCATTAATTTTAAAGACAAAATTTACACTAGTAGTACAAATAAACATCTGTAAGAGCACGTAATCGAAACAAAGTAGGCGACCACGCCGGTTTACGCACCTTGAAGCAGCGTGATCCGAAGCTTCTTCTTCGTACAAATTGTAGTCTTCTACCTCTAACAAACACACATCATTATCGTGTAATGACATAACTGTGGTCCTATAAAACTAATAAGGACAAATAACCATCACAAATCACCAAAACACTGTAGTTTATCACAAATTTTTATTCTTCAATTACCACAATGGCGGGAAATGACAATGAGTGCAGTCAGGTGACGCTATGTGAATATTAGCCACCAAAGTACACAAAACAAGTAGTTCACTAATTTAAATAGTTTATCAAATAAAACTTTCACTTTAAACTGCAGTTTTGCTTATCAGTAGCGAAAAAAACTTTAAAAACAGCAATTACATTGGAGGGAGTCAAAAGCAACGCAACATCGATGAAGTCGCCGAGGCAAACGTTGTCGTTTGCGTTGTCTATGGTTTATTTTTTATGACATGTCTGTCAGATAATCCTTCCTTATAATTCTGCCTATATAATACAAAACGTACTTACTATTATTTTAAACAAGGATTTATGTAAAATAAAATAATACCGATCGATTAAAATAAACTTTATTTAGTTTATTCAAGTTTTTGAGTATTAGCAAAATACTCAAAGGTTAGACTAGCTCTACTTAAATTGAAACGTCTTCTTGACAACCACATGCCTAAAGAATCGGAATACACATAGCGGCCTCTAGAACACGAGGTGTTTGTTTTGCGTATCTGTGGTCGAAACATGTATCTCTAAACAGTTGTTAATTTCGTTATTTTCACAGTTTCTGTCGTTATTGTTCATACAAACTAACGAAACCAATGTCAGATTAACGATATTAACGATCGTTCAAAGTTGCTTGCACAAGTTGTCAAACTGTAAACTATGACTTTGTAAACTACGACTATCAATACATAGATCAGTTAATACATATTTAGTCATTACAAAGATAGTAATATGAACCAAGATTACAAAATTATTATTTTTCTCATTCATAGGTACTTTAAACTAACAAGTCCTGACTGACTGAGTGACTGATTCTTTATCATCGAGCTTAAACTATTAACGTTAAGACTATAAAATTTGGTAAATTCGTTACTTTTATGATGTTAATGAACACTAAGAAAGGAGTTTTAGAAATTCCCTTGGGAAAAGCAATTTAGCTGCGGGTGAAACCGCAGGACGGCAAGCTAGTTATTCATAAACGCACTTTACACAAACTTAAATTATTAACTGAAATATGTTGTGCCTTTAAAAGACAGCTTTTAAACCTGAAAGGGATTAAGGGACATGTATAAGGGGCTATTAGCAAGGTATTACCATTGGCGTACAAGCGTGGCTTTGCTAAGCGCCAAGTGGAAACGCAGCTTTATTCGTAGATTTTATAAAAATATAGTGTTGTTTTAGAACATGTATTTAATAAATTATATCTAGCGGAAGTGTACTCTTTGTTCCATTTTTTTATTATTGTTAGCCTCTCTTATCTTTTAAATTATTTTAATTTTGGTAAATAATTACATTAGAAAAGAATAGGGAAATAATATTCATAACAAGTCCCAATCAAATTGGCATTATAGAAAGACACCATTTTATTTTGCCTTTTCCGTAATAGAAAAAAAACTTTATGGATTTTGTGTTTCCATTATGTTGGCTAGATTGTAAGCGTCTCGTCGAAACGAACCAATCAGAAACAAGTATCAATTTTGAATTTGTTCGTGGTGGTCAATTCAAGTGAGAGGGGGTTTTGTGACTGCCGCCATATTGTGCTACGCTGTGTGTGCTTGAAGTGATTTTTTTCTATTTAGTGTAAATTCTTTGTTATAATTGTGAGGATTTTATCATAATAAGGTAAGCCTTTATTTGATATTAGTTTCTGTTATAAGTATACTTATCGTTTGATCATAAGTAATTAATTTGTGAAAGCCGGTCTTGAGAAAATACTCGCATTGTTGTAATTTTGAAAAGAGAAATTCTAGCCAGTAGAAATTCTATAGTACATTAATGCCACACAGTAAGTGTTCCTTGGCGAAGTTCTAAAAGGAGAAGATCTTCAATTTGTCGTCGGTTGAAAAACTTAAATTGTACCTTCATTCATGTAAGCTCAGGACAAAAGATTCCTCAATGATTAACTTAAAAATTGTTAAGTTGCATTTTCACAAATTACCGTTTTTTAGAAGTTTATTTACTCTTGTTATAAATCTATTTGCAAGATATTTATATCCTTTGTTAGTTATTAGGTTGCGATGAATCATCGGCAGGGAGTATGAGTAACTGTAAAATAAGGGTGTAGTCTACACGATTGCACTCGTCGGAGTTTCGTGGTCACTGAAATCCCTTAATTCTACTTAATTACTTATTTTATTAACTATGTAATTAATTAATTTACTACCAACTACTTAAAACCTATTAAACTATTTCCTATAACTAATAACTAATTAATATTGTTTAGTACGTATCCTTACCAAACATACTACCTACATACATACTCATACCTAGGTAATTAGTGTTTTGTAGAATATTGGGTTTGTATAGCTAAGATAGCCCAACAGACTTCCAGGTCTGAAGTTTCGAAGTTTATAAAAACAGCAAGGGTACGTACCTATTTACTCTATCACACATCTAAAAGATATAAAATAAGTACGTATTTGTACAATTATAGGTATTATAAAATTATAGAAAAGAATTCCTAGATACCCTTTTCCTAAATATGTACCTAAGGACCTTCCACCTGGGTGTGGATTTATTAATTTATTTTAATGATTATATCAACAAATGTAATGAATTTTAGTATATTAGTAATTTTAGTAAGTAATGTGCCAATCCGATATAATTTCTCGCCTGGCAGTCCACTAATGCTAACAAATTTAATCTTTCAAATCTTACATCTATAATCTAGATTTATTTTACGTAACTTAGGTACCTAACAGAGAACCTACTTGTAGGTAGGTATTTCATTTGATAATACAACTGGTAGCTTTGTCTACCTAACCTATTCAATTCTTATGCATCATTGTGTGAGTTCTCCTTTGGCTGTAGTGAGTGTCGTATGACGGTGCCTTGTTACATGTGGTTAAAATCCGCAAGTAGGTTTACCTACGGTGGTTATCGCGCGTATACCTACGACGAATCTTTTTAGGTACCTATCAACTTACTTAAGCATAACTTATTCAGAAGGTCGAAAACCGTCTTGCAGAAAGAATTTAAAATTGGTCAATAATAGTCTAATTTTGGGTCGGTGACATGTGGGACCAAAAAAACACGGACACCTTCGCCAATGTATGGATTTTCAATTTTAATATTATTTTTTTCCATACATTGGCGAAGCGGTCCGAGTTTTTTTGGTCCGAAATGTCACCGACCCCTAATTTTATGAATTTAGGTAGGGAATAGGTACCTAAAGAAAAACTATGTTCTTGGTGAGGTTGGTGATTTTGAACTAGGTACTTCTAAGTCAAACGTTTTCATACAAAATACGCAAAAAAAAAACAATAAGTTTACCTTTGGTTTTAATTGTGGTGATCGTTAAATTAGTAAGCCTCCTTTTTGGTTAAGTGATAGGTTTGATTTCGTATTAGTTAAGCGCAAAGATGCTACTTTTAATTAACTAAAGTTTTTAAATAACTTTAATAAAATTAACTATAATATCAAATCTCATTTTTAAATTTTTCGGTGTTTCTATTTAATATTGTGTAGGTGTAATCACCGCCCCAATTAGTTAATTATGAAGGCCCTAATTTCTTAATGAATTAGTATTCCAATTATGATATGGTGGCGATATCTACAACCTACATAACATAATTAAAAGCTTACAATAGGTATTCTGTTAATGCGTTTGTATGTTCAAACGGAAATTATGTATACCTATATTTTTGGGAAGTTCGTCAATTTATACTTTACGAGCGGACCTGCCCACGCTTCGCAATGGTGTAATTTTGCCGACTTGCTCGCGAACCCTTGCATTTATGCTAACTTAAAAACCTTTTTCTAAACGTTCCTTATTTACAAATTTAAATGAATAAATACCCTAAAATATGGAGAAACCCCTTTAAAATCCCTCAACTGGTTTAGGAGGAGTTAGCAGCCAAACATACAAACAGACAGAATTAGCGACTTAGATTTATACTATGTAATGTAATGATGATAATCTATTGCTAATGCCACCGCCGTGTTTTTTTTTGTAAGGCACGCTATTCTGGGCTCTTACCATTCCGTTTCAATTAATGGATGGCTAAAAAATATAAAGCATTTTAAAAATTATTAAAACTCTTAAATATTTCGTGGATAACATGGTATTCCAAAAATCCTTCTATTTTTTCAAGTAAAAATTAAACCACTTGGCGTCGCAAACCTAAATCGAATGAAAAAGTCTTTTTCGTCATATTGACTAAAATTTACTGGTCTGTCTCGATATAAGTAATCGCCTTCTACTGAAAAGCTTACGTCTTTGAAAGAATTCTACGTTTTCAATTGCATCAAATCTTTCTAAGAACACTTGCATTTCTACTATTTTCGTCTAATGTAAACATACAAAGTGTCACTTAAGGTTTAAGGAGTCGATTATCGGCATCCTAAATTTTGGGTTTACTCTTTAACGTTGGTGAAAATGAATTTGAATTAAAGGGCCTCTTAAAATGCATAGGTGTAAATCCTAGGGAAAACGGGCACTTGAATCATGAATTTGGCATGAACAAAGGAAACATAGCACAAGTAAGGAAAACAGTTTGAAATTCGATTATTTATCCTATCCTATGGTTCTATGATGATGATGGCTCTATTGATATGCCCTCAAATATTTGTTCGAAGCCCTCTTTGTGCTAGTCATCTTACTCCGTTTTCTAATCGTTATAAAAAACTAATAAAAACCATAAAAAAACTCGGTAATTGATTGTAATAACAGTATTTCAAGGCGGACACGACGATTTATTCCAGCAATCGTTCTGTTTTGGGATACGTAGAAGTTTCTCCATTGTTTGACAACCGTTTTGTTCGAAAGCCGTTTGTTTTTCAATGTGCGGCTCATGCATTACCTGCATTTCTCATAATACCAAATCCACCTAGATTCCAATAGCTGATACAATATTATTTAAGTTTTTTTTACATTATTTATGTCAATACGCATTGCCAATTGATTAGTGGGGCAAAACTAAATTAAACATTCCCATGCTTACAATGGATTGTCTTAAACTGAAAGGGCTATTAAAATAATAGCTTGGGTGCAATTTTTGCGGACTTAATCGCAAAACATTGAATTTTAACTTCAGAAACAGTTTTTTTTATTATTTTACATAATAAAAAAAACTGTTTCTGAATAAACTGTAATTCAATCATTTTTAGAATATTCACTTTAATTTCCGTTACTTAAGGACAAACAGACACGTTCTATGTATGACTTGACTACGATGAGAATTATGTAATGAATGCTACAGGAACAAAACTGAGTAAAACAATTATAAACCTTAACAAAAAAAAATAAGTAAAATTTATGTAGGCAAGGAAAAATGCAATAATAATGCCTTTTTATTATCTGTGTTGAGTTTTATGGGATTATTACTGAAAAAGCTTTGGCTTGACCTTGAATATATCCCAGTCAAGGCCGCTCCTGCACCGGACTTATTATTTAAACGAAGCTTCTGCCCTAAAGCACCTCCTATTGTTGATTCGACTACATTAAGTTCAGGTTGACTGGTTCGGGGCCAGAACTTTACGGAGGGCACTCAAAACGAGGTCAGTCACCTCGAACACTACATTAAAATAACCCAGCCACGCTCACTGATGATGACTGACGCTCTACTGTACTCAACTTCGATGGTACGTACAAGCGCGTGCCTACGGGGATACAAAAGATAATATCCGGTTAGATAACGGTACTAAAACAATAGCATTTCTTTGGACTTGCACGCTGCCCTTAGGCCCTATTCAAACTTTAGGAATGGAGAATGTTACTAGGTATGCCAAATCACTTGAAATTTTGTCTCAGTAAAGCCTGTATGCATACAAATACACTAGTTTTTGTTGTAATCAAAAATACCCAGTAGTTTTGATTTTATAGGCATTCAAAGTTTTGAAAAATATCGAGTCCCGCTAACAGTCACGTGATCGCTTGTGACGTCTTACCACAACGCGCCAGCGGTGGCGCATATAGCTGGCACAGTATTTTATTTTATTTTTTTATTTATTTAACATTTAATTTATAATTTTTTTGTGTTTTCGGTCGCGTATTAGTAAATATAAATATTATTCGTTATTATACGTTAATAGTAAATATTATTCTATTAATAAATTGGGTATAGGTTTCGAAAAAAGGTAATCGTGTAATCTATCTAAAATAGATGAATTAATGGCTGCGCATTATTTATCAAGAAATAGTGATTTTGTTGCCGCCGAAATGTTTGATATGTTCTAAACTGTTTTATCAAAACAAAATAACCAATATAATAATAATACTAATGGAAGAATGCAAGTCCAATAGTAGAAGTACCTACCTATCATTATTTTTACGTTAAAGACAACAAATCACGTATCATAGTTTTTTGCTATAGGTAGGTACGTCCTTCTAATATTATAAATGTGAAAGTTTGTGAGTATGGATGTATGAATGTTTGTTACTGTTACACGTAAAAACTACTGCCCCCCAAGTCAAGTGGCAAGTGATATTTGCGATAGCGAGTGAATAGAAAAAATATGTATGAAACTGTCAAATTGCAAGCTTGTCAAAAATTTATTCTATTCACTTGCTATCGCAAATATCACTTGCCACTTGACTTGGGGGGCTGGACGGATTTGGATGAAACTTTGCAGTAGGTTACACATCAGAATGACACATAGGGTACTTTTTACCGCGGGAAAACTTCTCATTCCCACGGAAACCGACTTCTACGCGAACGGAGTCGCGGGCGGCCACTAGTATGTATACAAAGATACCGCTCTTCTAAGTAAATTTAAATAAATACATGCATTGATTTAGTACTAACTAGCTTTAGTTAGCAGCTTCGCCCGCGTTTCCCTCGGGAACTGTACATTTTCCCAGGATTAAAAGAAGCCTATGGATTATTTCAGTCTTCGTCCAGATCCGTTCAGTACTTTTTGTGTGAAAGATAATAAACACAAACACAATCTTCCGCGTTTATTATATTACTAGGAAGTAGGATACCTATACGATCTAGATGTAGGTAGTTGAACGTTACAGATGCACTTTACCTTTACTATTTTATTTAAGTAATTTAATTTATTTTTTATTGCAAATGTAGATGAATTTATTTGTATTTTTACTAACAAATTGTTTAATGGTATTGGTTATGTTCAAGTTAAAAGATTTGGTGATGTATGTATGTATCCTTTGGAACTGTAAAAAACAACTTTTCCGGCAAATTGATAGTTGTATTTTTACATTTAGGCACAACACATGATTTCAAAGTAAAGTATTTAGGTTTAATTTAGACGACAAGTGCGCGCGACAGCGAGCGTACTGAGTGAGCCAGACCGAGCGAGTTGTGGTGTGACGTCACACCGCCACCGGCAGCCCGCGTCGTGCGGTAGCAACTTATTTTACTTATAAATCGAAAACTAATTGACGCATCGAAATAATTCTTTCACCAGTATTTTTTATTTTTGACAAAGAATATGAAGAGATAATAATCAAAATTTGTTAACATTCTCCATTGACTTTTAGGACTAAAAGGAAGTTTCATATAATTATCTTCATTATTTTTACAATTACTCATTAATGTTCGTTCAATGAAAAAACAACTTTTGTGTCGAAACAGGGTATATAAAAAAAAACTGATTAGTCCTTGTAGTCGTTAGTGTGGACCCAAAACGTGACTAATGTTGTTACTATTTGTTTATATTGTTATTAATGAACAGTGTAGACAAGGGAAATGCAGTAAGTCCTTTTCAAAGTAACAGTTAGCCAACTAATGAGCGATAAGTGCATAGCTTCGCTTTCAGTTTCGTTTTTATCGCCGTGATGGTCACTGGTTTCTGTTGATCGCGAACGTTTTTTAAATACGAATAAGAGTACTTCCTGACGCTTCTAAATCTTAAAGCAAAACTTTCAAGTTCACAAGTTTGTGCGCGTCTCTAACGGTAAAGTACTTCCATTCTTTTTATCTAGGTACTTGCTAGTATTTTTTAAGAGGAACGTTATATCGTTTTAATATACGTTCAATTATTTGTAAAATTCGACTTATAAGTGTGTTAATGTTAAAATGGTATTTTGTGCGTGTCCTTGATTCCTTGCAATGTAGAGGAGGAATATGTTACCGCTGTGCATCTAGTGAAATGCACTTTCGCTGAACTATAGACAATGCTATTTTAGTAACGATAAATTTATTCTGAGCTTTACACAGCACCGTGACCCACTGTGCTGTATAAACTATTTTAGTTTTAAGTCTAAAGGAACGTTGATCCAATGGTACTTGTATTTTTATCATTTATTTTTGGCATTTACCTGTTTAAATTAGTTTGGAACCAGTTTGTATTTCCTGCGGCTGTACATGTCCATGGCAATGCATTACTGTGTGTCTCTGCGATTATTTTGTCTGACGTCTCGATTTTGTTCTCGCTAGTAAAATATTGTCTTATCATTTACAAACTCGATATCTAAATCGTAAAGGAAAAATTAATGATAAATTCTTATTCAATGAGCGGATGCCGATGAGTGTTCGTTAGGTACTCATAAACGAGTGACAAAGTAATTCCGGAAATTATTTATGATGTATTTTTTTAAAAGAGTCATGCATTATACTTTTTACAAGTTTACCATTACGTTGTGTATAATGCCTTTAGCTAATTCCGTATTACCATAGTGCGCTATACGATGCAAACTTACGATATATTACGCACATTAGCGTTTATAATAAGTTTCCTTAAAGGCAATAAAACCAAACTTAGGGTACTTTGTGCGTTATTTCTCCTCAAGAACATTTCCTAAAATTATTATGTGGTTGAAACGATATGGGATTTTTTGCGCACAACAACTGGCCCATATATAAGCACAAGCAGACTGCCGTCAATCACAGACAGACAATGTATAAAACTTCCTGACGGTTTATTAACTGGATATAAAGCTGCTCGTTATTACGGATATAACGGCGAGGCATTCTCTGTATGTCACGTTCTTGTAGCACAGTCATGTGAACTAACGCTATTCTTTCTGTTAATTTTGCAAATGAATTACCATTTATTCTGTTAATTTTGCAAAAGAATTAAAAATCTGTGAAAGTGTAGGTGTAGTTTATGCCAGCTTTTTATCACATGTGATTCCTCGTCTAGGCTTTTATTACTATTCCAAACGTTACTTACATACAAGTTTAATGTTTATCATGTTGGATCAACATTTATTCATTGTGTATGAAAGAGTAACATGTAAAGTTATAATTGTAAAAAAAGAAGTAATGTATTTTATAAATATTATTTCATTTATTAGTATCGAGCATGGGTGCTAAGCAGAGCAAGCGGTCCGTGGACATAAGCGGCAAAGAGGCGGAAGGTGCGGGGGAGGTAGCGGCGGCGGGCGCGGGGGGTGAGGGGCGCATGGAACCGCTTGCCGACGTCGACGCCCTGAAGCCACAAGCCAACGGTGAAGCACATATACACGAGCAGCAAACGGTAACTATACCTTGACAGAAGGCGACAACATCTGATGAAATCATTTAATTATGTAAAATGACGAACTTTATAAATGCAAACAAAACTACAAAACAAATTACAAAACTAAATAAAGTTAATAATGTGCTTTCAAAATTCTAATATCTTTATTCCAACTTATTTACCGTCCTAAATTCTGTTCTTAACATTTGAAAAGGTGATAAGATGTCATAGTGTATGTATACGAAAAATAAATTCTTTAGATACCGTCTGACTGCAAAAGTTTAGTAACGACTCCTACTTGATAAGTAACATAATATTTTTGTGTAAATTTTCATAGTAAGAATAATAATAGTCACGCCGTCGCTTAGTCACAGTCCATTGTTTCTTTTTCTTTTACGTCACGAGCTTTTGCAACGGGAGCGATACTTTGTACATAATTTTGATAAATGTAAGTCGTTTATTGCTCCGACAGAGATAAAATGAAGGTTTTTGTTTTCGGTACTGCTCGACAAAGCTCGCAAAGTTGATAGCAGGATTATGTAGGTCTATACATTAACAATTTAAAGCAACTAGCACAATGCCTGTTTTTTCTTGTATTCTAATTTTGCTATGTTATGTTTACACATTTCTAAACAATTTCTTCTTATCTAAGACACGATAGAAAAAAATTAAGTCATTTGCAAAAAGCACAGTTTCAAAATAGTTATTTGTCAGGAAAAAGAGAAGCAGTTGGATAGCGGTACACCGGAGAACGAGAAAGACGCTACTACTGAAAAAGAGAACAAAGAACAGGAGAACGACAAAGAAAAGGAGGCGACCCCGCTGACCAACGGAGATGGAGAGCCAAAGGAAAATGGTGACTCCACGCCAGCTCCCGAAGACGGCAAGAAACCAAAAAAAGAAAAGGTAGGTACTATTTTAGAAAAATATATTGAATCTTTTTTTAAACGTTATCTAATAACAAACAAAACTCATTAAATTAAACATATGCATGTGTTTTTCTTGTGTAATAACAAAAGCATGTCGTGGGCAGGTCAAGAAGAAATGGTCGCTGAGGTCAATCAGTTTCAGCAGGAAAGACAAACCTAAACAAGAAAAGAAACAGAAAGACGAAGAACCCAAAACGAACGGTGAAGCGGAGAAAGTGGCTGAAGAGGTAAGAGTTATCACTCGCTCCTTAAAAGCTCACGCGCACATATAGGCTGCTTACTGCTGACGCAGCCATTTTCAATGAATCCGCAATAATCGTAATAATACTTTCTAATTCTAAATTTAAATATTCACTCTGCGATATAATATGAATTCAATGTCTACGAGCGATGACAAGCAATACAATAGACGGGGTCTAACAAAACCGTCCGTCATAAACACTTGCCCCACTTTCACGGAGTCACTACAATGTTGAGTTCACACGCCGATCATCTATGTTCAACAGATGGACCATTTGAGTATAGTTAATGCGTAGTTGCTATTATTATCTTGAATTTCGTTTTAGGGCCTGACTTGACTGACACGTGGCGCTAAATAAGTCGGTATTACGCAATGCTGTGATAAATAAAAAAATATAACGCAGTAAACAGCACCAGGTATATAGGATTAACAGATTTTTGAGTAATTATGTTTGCATCACAGATTTTTACTATTTAATGTTGGTGATTGGAAACAAATATCTATGACAAGAAACTAAGTATTACGAGGCAGTGCATTGCACCCGAACCGGCGCGCGGTGAACAATGCGCATTTTAATTGTATGTGGTGGTGGCATATCCGTGCGCGCGCGCCGGCCGACGTGTCCACCGACACCGCCGTTACGTCAACTCATCCAAAAATTAGTTTCAGCTCAAATATATATTATACCATCCTAATCAATGTATCGATAAAAACATTCCCCGGAACCTTTATTTTGAACAGTTTTGCTTTACAATTATTTGTATAAATAGTTTCTCACTAGAATAAATTTTAAACACCTTCCGATTAGAGATGCTTGTGGCATACATTAAGTAAGTACCTGGGTTGCAAATACGCACAAGCATCAGTAACGTGTAACGAATTTTAAAAGTGGTTAGAACTCACAAACTGAATTGTCATACTTACTACTACTTACTTATCTGTAAGATTTTGATGCAACGTGTGTGAAACAAAGAAGCTTATAAAAGTAAAGCAATCACGTCGGCTCACCATATGTTCGGTATGCTCATAACTTGGCAAGCTGTCGCATCTCGGTCAACCTCCCGCGTGCCACATAAAAAGATGTTTGTTCCATATTTTGTTTATCAAGATTGTTGTTTTATTCATACAAGACGTAGACCTTTTGCTAAATCAAAAGTTTTTGAGCTGGACGTCGTAGCCAAAACATACAAATGTTATCGATTCTCATAATACAAGCCAAGCATTAGGAAACGGGTTTGCGAGTTGCGAATAAAATTAGTAGTCCTGTGCAGGTATGCGATTATACCGGTGGGCGGAGGCGTCCGGCCGTCCAAACGGGTTGTGCGCGTGTAGGTGGATAGCAAGCAAACCGCTTTGCACACAGGACTAGCCAACTCCGCGAGGGAGGAAGGTTAACAATCTTAAAAGTCCTGTACAGCTATTTTAACAAATACGCATCAGATTCTTTCGCAGTACACCAAAGGAATGCCACATTTAATTGGTTTCAATCTTCTAATTAATAAAGAGCTTCTTTCTACAAACGTAGAGCGAGCGAAGACTATAATTGTTACATTCCAGGCTCATTACCGAAACGACTTCAATGTAGAGTCTGGTATTATTCCAGTAGACATGTTTAGTTTACTTATCGAAGACAGGAGCATCATGTGAACAATGTGTGCCCTTGTGTGTGTGCGTGTGGCGCGGTTGTGTTGGTTACCGCTACCGGTGCCCGGGGAAATCTGAGCGCGCGGTTCAAGTTGCGAATGTTTACCAAATGATCGAACCACTATTGCCATAGCTCATCTTCAACATAACTGTATTTTCATAACACGCTCCGTTCAACAACTTCATTGATAACCTAAACAAGGAAGCGTTGAATTCTTTAATAGTAACTTTGTTTACGAATTAGTATACATTAGTTAATTTTAATTCTCATGTTAAGCAACCGTTGTTAAAATTGGCACTAATTCTACGTATTAACAAACTGTTTCTGTAACATACAATACTCTAGTTATCCAGAACAAAAGGTCTAAAATCACTTAAGTATACACGTTATTACTACATGCTTAGAGTGTATCTAATGCGTGGTCTTTTATGACTGGTTAAATCGCATATCAAAAGTCTAAAAATAGGTGTGAGGCTAGGGCAGTCAACCTGTGATAGCGAGTGGCTGGGGACGAGTATTATTATGACAGTGTGTATAGGATCGAAGGAGCGCGATGTTATCTTCGAAGTTATTTATTGTCAATGCAAATGGTGGCGATCCGGTCTCGGTCATGCGACGCCACGCAGCGACGAACCACTCTTGCCAACCACTTAGCTTGTTACTGGATTGAGTAGTATAAGCCTAAGCAGATTTTCTTTGGCATTTTTATTTTTTCGTTTTATTATAAACTAACATTGTTATTTAGGTAATTGCTGTTTTTTTTGGATAACCATTACCCGCCGTTAGCAGACAGTATCTTTAGCGACTGATCAAGGTGCTCAAACAGGTTTTACTTCACTTGGAAACAAAATTACAATAGATTTGCAGTAGATTGTCCAAAATAAGTCTAAAAATTTTTATACTACGAAATACTACGTAAATATTGAAACAAATAATTGAAGACTTTTTTATTTAACTTCTTGACAAAAAAAGCTCAGTCTTAACTAAGCTAAGCTCATCGTATGGAGGTACTTTAGTCTGAAACTAGTATTAAATCAAATATTAAGTCGTTTTACTAGTATTAAATCAAATATTAACAATTACAAACAAAATAAAAAGCTAGTATTATCTATGCGAATATCTCATTCATTAAGGTAATTATAGTAGCAGGAATTGTCAAAATGAGTCAAACATTTTTAAATAGTTCCGGTCTGCCTCACGGATTGCTCGTAGTTTGGATACCATACAAATAGCTGAGTTTTGGAGCGGAAAGCTTTTCTACAGTGTTGTATGGTGTTTGGTGAGTCACCTATTTGGTTCCCCTTGTTGTCGATGCTTACCGTTATATTTTAGATGAACTGATTTTTTCTTACTGTTTTAATGGTTTAGCTGTTCATCATCCATGTACATTAATGGGCCTTAAAATTGATGGTTATAAAAAATCCTATCCTACCAATATTATAAATGTGAAAGTTTGTGTGTTTAGACGTTTATTCAATCACGCAAAAATGTTGGTTGGATTTTAATGAAATTTTCTGGAAATATAGGTTATAACCCAGAATAACATACGCGCTAAGTTTAATCATTGTTTGCTTGTAAATTAACAAAAAGCAAGATTTAAAGCTGAATTGAAAGCGCCACACGTATTTGAAAGCTAAAGTTAACGCATGTGAAGCGATTTCCTAGTAGGTATGTTATAAAGAAAATATAATTTGTCGGACGTTTGATATTATTGCTTACCTATCTTGGAAGTGTTTGTGGGAAATCTAGTTATTAATTGGTTTGTCTAGAACACTAACACTAAACCTACCCCTTTTGCAAAATTGGAGTCCATATTTGCTTTAACATTATGGCTTCATTCGATTTGCGGTGTCAAGTGTCGGGGACAGCAGTCATTACTTTCGCGCTTGTATGTAGGTAGATACATCCGGCGGGCTCTAGTTGCCCGTCTCGCCCGTATGGGGGTGTCTTCACAATACAAAACAAAATTATACTAATTGCTTTATTTACTGTAGCGGGCGGAGGAGACTGTTTAGTGAAGCTTTTGTTGTTAAATTATTTGAATGAAGCTCAATTGAGTGAATTTATAGTAGCTGTTATATAATTAAAAGAAAAACTGCACGTTTTCAATATCATGTGAAGATATCTAAGGCTTTAGTGTATATAATTAGTCAAACTCTAAAATATGCATTCGCGCATTGTTATTTTTACATATTTATAGTTTCATGTGTAAATTAATGTAAATAATCTCGCATTTCATATGTAAACACAAGAGAGTAAAGTGTTTAGATGATTGTATTGCTTATTTATACGGTTGTAAAATTTACAAGTACGTATTTAAATATTATGAATGAATAATTGAAATAATGAATAATTAAAACATCATTTAGTATAAAGTAGGTGCTCTTTCAGTAATAAATTAATTGATTGTGTTTACAAACATACATATTTTAATATCGCTATTAAAATTAAGAACGATGGCGCGTCATAGCATTATTCACGCCCGCATGTATAAAATTAAAATTCTTTGATTACCAACTTATGGATGTTCCATATTAACTTAATACAATTCCGATAGGTCAATGCCCTAAACGACGACAAATGTGAATCATTTAAATACAAATGTAGTATGTACAATAACCGAATACTTTGTTCCACGGGCATCAATAGAAATAAGCCTAACTTAAGTTGGATTTAAATTGTAACTGATGTATTTTCAAAACAATTTTTTACATAATATTAAAACGAGCTTTTTAAATCTTAGGACTTTTACGCACTTATTATTTTGAAAGCCGGAATTATTATTTCACGAGGGACCTTTTTGTCGATATCGTGATAGTTAGGTTTTAGAACTCGATCTAATCTTGACCTGAATTAAAGAGCTGTCAAATTTTATTATAATTTATACATAAAATATAAATTGTCCATTTGGCATTACGTTTAGGACTAATGTGTCGATCAATGTGTTATTGCGTGCCAAGCGTATTTATTGTATGGCTATAGGTTGTTGAGTGCAGCATTTGAGGCGTATCTTTCAACTTCAGTAAACAAAGACGACCTTGGTCACTGGTATCGTTTTATTGTTTGCCACAATCTTGCGGTCGCCGGTTTCTAATAGCAGGAATTAAATTAGTTTTTTAATTGTTAGTAAGCTAACATAAATTGAATGTTAAAACACCTCGAACCAGATAATGTAGCCAAATGCAATTTAATTAAATAATCTCTATTCTTGACTCAAAAAAAAAATTTTTGATCTCTGTTTTTTATACTTTTCAAACCTTATATGCATCTTATTTTTGCTGTGAAATAATATTTTATAGTATTATTTGGCAATCAAACATTTTTATAACTGTGGAGGCAGCCCTACTAACCGATGCAATATAATATGTGCGCGCAAGAGCACTGAAGGGTGACTACTTATCTAAAAATGAGCGCCAATCTTCCGTTACAAAAAATAGCACTATAAATTACATTGCGCATATAGGTTTCCCTTCAGTCGCAATCGGGATTTCTTGTAAATATCTTAGCAAAATTATAGCAATAATGGCAGACAAAAAGGTACATTAAAGATATCTAATTCAGGTTAATTATAAAGATGCCGATCGAACGTAATAGTAAATTTAATCCTTAAATCTTTACAGGCCACTGAAGTCGCAACCCCTGAAACTGTTAAAGAATCTCCTGAAGAAACCAAGTCCGAAACAGCAGAAAACAAAGAAGCTAAAACTCCTGAAACCCCTGTGACTGAACCGCTGACGAACGGCACCAGCACACCTGAGACGCCCAAAGTGGAGAGTCCTGCGGCGGAGGAGCCCGCTCCTGTAGCTGAGCCCGCGCCTGAGCCTGCGCCTGAGCCGGTAGCAGTAAAAGAAGAACCAAAGGTGGAACCAGAGCCTGACAAGTTGCCAATAAACGGAATGTCACTCGAGGAAACTAATGAATCCCCTTCACCAAAAGAAGAATGCAAACCGGCTGAACCTGCTTCGGAAATTAAGGAAACGGTTGCGGCACCAGAAATTCCTGTTAAAATCGAGGTTTGTGTTGAACATAAGCCTGTAGAATCCTCGCCTCCCCCACTCCCCGCTAATCCTCCACCCTCGTCTGCGGCTTCATTTGCCGCTTCCACAATGACGCCTGAACTTGATTCTTCACTACTGACCAATACTGAAGCACAGCCCGCTATTATACACGCATTAGGCGACAAACTTACTGACCAAGCACTAAATCACGATATAACTGAATTAGCTCCTCCTTCAAAGGTACCAGAGAACATCGAGCCTTGTATCGTTGTGACAAGTGATGTAGCAGCAGAAGTTAATAATGGAAACATTGAAAAAAAAATCGAACCCGATTATACAGTCGCTAAACCGTTAAAAGATGAAAACGAACTACTTGAAACGGATGTCGTTTCTGAGACTGAAAGCAAAGAGACTATTCCAGTTATTACAACAGTTGTTGACAGCGACATTTCAGACTCGCAAGAGGAAACGATAACTGCCACTGACATTACCGAGGTAAAAGAAGTAAAAACGACGGAAAATGACAAATCAGATGAAATTATTATTGAACATATTGCTGCACCTAAAGTAGTTTTGGAACAGAATAGTGAAACAATTGAAGTGGTTTTAACTTCAACTTCCGTGGTTCATGATATCGATGGTAAAATTCCAGTTTCTGGTAAAAGTCTTAGTGATGTAATTGAACCTGAAAACTTGCCCCTTGAAAATAACATTATTCCTGAAGCGGAAAGTGAAATCTTATCCATCCCTACGACAAAAAATATTGACATAGTCCAAGACATCCCTGAAATGCCAGAAGAATGTGATATATTGACTTCTGAAATGGACTCCCAAGATTCTTCAGAAGAGTTACCCCCACCGCCGCCACCATTAGATGATGGCGATCTATTGAATGAAACTGTTGTTAGCATTCACAATGAATCTGGAACAATTGAAAGTGTAGAAGCAAAGCACATTGATGTCATAGCAACTGAAGAGGTAATTAACTCAAATGGTATCGATAATGGGATTACAAACGGAAATATCACAGAACATGAAAACTTAAAAAACAAGTCTAAAGATTTGGTAGACAAGAAATCGGAGTGTAACGGAAACACGGCGGACGAGCCTGGCAGCCCCGACCAGCCGCGTCCCAGCTCACAGGTGACTACCGTCGGATATTTGTAGTGGATTAGTTCCTTTAACGAACGTTTTATAACAGTATTTAGTATGTGTATTCCTGCCAGCATGCGTCGACCGTCAATAACCAGAAGACTTGAAGTGTGCTCGATTTGACTTGATTATTTCCTCTCCTGTCCTTTTCCCATGACCTTGCTTCCATAGTACGCATTTAATACTTAGCATGATCTAATTAGGAGGTGCTTCAGTGCTAACACAATTTTATTTCTCTATGAGATGATACCTAGCTAAACAACTGAATCCAGCTAGACATACATATTATTAATTATTATTAATGACATCAATGTATTCATTCATGCACTTTGTAATAAGGTTTCATCTTAGCTACATATTAATTATCCTGTTATTCCCTGTTTTAAAAGTCATGTATTAAGTTTTTTGGCAGCAGGAATGTTAGTTTTTAAGGTTTTTTTTTAAGGATACTTATTTAAAGTTCTGAAAGATTCAATAGATATTAATGTTATGCAAACTGTTTCAGGAGTCCCTCCCTGTGAGTGATAAAATCGCGGACCTTATTCCCGAGGTTCCTGCTGTCCCTGACTTGAACACCGAAACGGTAAATTGACTTTTTTGCGTTTATTTCAACGCGATCAGAACGATAGCTCCTAAGTATAGTGAGTCAACTGACATTTTAGTAATATGTCAGGAGAGCGATTTGAAGGGATTTTTTTTGCTGGAAAGCTGTTGTAATTGATTTAGTATACGTGTATCTTGGTAATTATAGGGTTTTTTGTTTTATTTTTAACACTAGCACATGGGTTTCGGTTTATTACTTACGTTTATGCAAAAAAACTAAAATACCTAAATTTGTTAGTTGACTCAGGAGGTATCGAGAAGATGAATTTTGTTAATATGACATGTCTGTAGCACCTTAGTTTCTTAACGATAGAATTGATTTTGTTATAAAGGTGACTACCCGTGAGCGTTCGTAATTTAATTATAACGTGCGGTAATTTATTTGATGTTGTTACAGGAAACAGCCATCGCGGTAGACAACTAAACGCACGTCAAGCATCCATGAGACTATAATTCGTCTGAAAATGAGCCTTTAATTTATTTCCATATGCTGCTGTGGTGTGATATCGAACTAAGTTCGGTAATTATTTTACATTATCAAAGATGTGGATTTCAGTTCTATTGTGACCTTCATAGATTGATTATAGTGTAAGTTTAGCGTGCTTTGCTTCTGTAAAATTAAGATTTTATACATTTTATTCGCTAGGATCGAATTTTTTTATAATTATATATATACAATAACAAAGTTATGTAGGCAGTATACGGTGCGATAAGTTGGTGCCATTATTACAGGGGTATTAGTTGACGTTGCAGCGTGTGACTCGCTCCTAAATTAGTTCATGATTGTATTTTCGTGTAACATTATAGGCCAGAGAAGTACAGGTTGTGTTAAACAATTCGAAGCTCATTTTTAATGAATCGATTTTTCGTGAGATCTCAGTATCGCTCAAATTCCTAACGTTAAACTTCGTATAATTTACTCTTCAAAGCAAATAATTAAATTTTCAAAAATAATAGTAAAAAAAACATCGGAAGCTTAGAAAGGAATCGTGTGATGTTGTGTATATAGATCGGTAGGTGGGAGGTAGCCGGACCCCACTCCTCACAACTATGTTACAGCTTTTGTCTTAAAAAGCTTATAACATTAAAATATATTCATTTATGAAATCGTATACTATTCGATTAGGATGATTATAATCATCACCGTTTTATTATTTTAACCTGAACTATTATGTATATATGAATAATGAAATATTCAATTTCATAATCTTTATTCTGTTAGTTTGTGTGTCGAAAGTATAAAATTAATTTGTAAATTGTAGATTGAAGTAATCTATTTGATTTTTGGTATAATTCATATATTTCACTTGTGCACTTTATTCACTATTGTACATTTATATTGCTCGTCATCTAGCTCTCTTTCTATTCAATTACTCAAGGAATTAATTAGCGTACATTACTCCAGTTTATAATAAAATTAAATTTGATAAGAATTTTTAGACTTACCAATGTAATCTATACAAGAACTAATTTTTGGATTTAATATTCAGTGGCCAAGTTTTTTAAACATTTACAATTTTTATGCGTATGGACATACATAATGATATTGTTATATTTAGACATGTAGTACGTATTTGTAGAAAATGTGATCGGTGGTAGGTATCTCCGCCGACTAGTGTAACTTTCCACCTCATACATCAAATTGAAAAATTATAGGTATTGATAGTGTCATTTAATTATAATCAGCGTCCATTAATTATTACATGAATGGTTTCATTAAACATTTTTGTAATTTTATATAAATTTTTTAAGAAATTAAAAGTGACGTATCTGAAGTAATTGCTCTTGCAAACAAGCAGTGAATGAGACATTCCATATCAAATAATGAAACCACTTTCCTACTAACCACATTATAAGCTTGTAGATGCAGAAATTAGAGTTAGCATATGCCACCAAACTTAAAAAATAAAGCTGAATTAACAGGGCAATGTCTATATAAGTCTCTTTTGTATGTTCGGCTTATGTAATGTATTTTTCTTTACATATTTCTTAATTTGAGAATTTTTCCTCACTTAGGCATCTGAGAGTTTGTAATTTGTATCATAATTATGTTATATTATCCATATAATGAAACTTAATGTTGATGTGTGAATGTCTCTAATCAATAAATTGTAAAAAGATATTTTTTATCATTTACCCCATTTCTCCCATTTCATGTCAGTCCACATTAAGTCAGTCTTACATTAAGTGAAGTTCAAGTGATTGCGTTAGAATCCACAGTCGTCAAAAAAAACTTTTTTTGGTGCTGCTCTGTTTGTGTCTTTTGTCGATAAAGTAGGTAATGAACGAAATATAGCCTACGCCATTTTACCCTCATTTTGAAATTTTGCCGATCCTGTTCGTAAGTAAAAACATTATTACAACAGCATTGATAATTTTATGTTACACTTTCATTATGGCTAGTACGTGCAGATGTTGTGTTAACATTCCTGATAAATTTTATTGTATTTGTGGTGAATACATACTGAAAGATCAGCGTTAACCTTACACTGGGAGTCGTTTGTGTTTTGCTTACTTCGGTATTGAAATTCGACAACAAGATAAAGTGTAGGTGCGTCATAATGTATGTAAGTATTTGTTGAACATTTGCAGTTCTTCTACATAATTGAAAAAAAAATTCTCCATTTCCAATTTCTCACTCAACATGTGTGAAAGACAAATATTTTGTCAATCCCAGTCGAGACAAATCCCATCATTGGACTCAAAAAAATTGGCATATGAGAAATAAATGTGATAAGTGAACCCTTAGTTTCCATAGAAAATAATAATTCTTCCGCCCCTGCACATAAAGTTAGGACTAACGAAGCAATTTGTTAAAACTCTTCACAGAAATAGGCAATGTTTTCAGTTTATTTCACAGAAATTTCCTTTCTTAATATTCTTAGTATCATCTAATTTCATGCTCTCCACTTGCAAGTGCACCCTAATATCGCCGGAATTGTGTATGTTCTACTAATTGCATAAGTTTTGGATTTTTCAATATTTTTTCTGTTTTTCTTTTTTGTCATTGTGTTAATGCATAAATTATAAATAAATAATCTAATTCATGGATCAGTTTTGATAAGGACTAACATTCTAATGGTACAGAGACGGTCAGAGAAAGCTCGAAAGAAAGCGAATGCAAAACTCGCAAAGATTTTTTTTCTGTCCGATTCGGCACATCTGTGTCGCTACTTCTAGGTCTAGCGCGATATCGTATATCGGCGCGTGTGTTTAAAAACGAAATAACTCCTAAGATTTTGTATTAAAGCTATATAAAACCTGTTAACATATCGCACCACTAGATGAAAACTCCAGGAAATCAAAAACCTTATTTTACAGAAATTCCAAAAAACTGATTTTGGAATATGTATATATTAAAAAATTTAAGAAATTACTAATTCATACATGAATGTAATATGTTCTAAAGCCTGTTCAATCAAGTAATTTCTATTACATACTAAGAACAAAAACTTGATAAAATTACATTTTTTAAGTTACCTTACTTAGTTTTCTTTAGGTAATTAGCAACTTTTTTGTATCATAATTAGAGTTACCTTATTTTATCTGAAGTAAAAATGAGTTGAATTACTTTGCACTGTAAATTATTTGACAGGCTGGTGGCGTTTACTAACGCTGTCTTAATTGCTTGATCACCTAAATCTAGGGTAGCCTTAAAAAAGTTCTTACAGACCCGGATGCGGGAGTTATTTTCTTCAAAATAGAATATAGATTAAGAGCCCGGTAGTTATTTGTGCTTGTATCTCGGTACTTAGGCTTAATTTCATTAGAATGTTCTCTTTGACGTTAAAGATCACGTAGTCCCCGAAAAGCATCAAAAATCTTTTGACGAGATGCTGAGTCGAGTTTTGTGCTGCATTTCAAACGAAATTTTTCTCCACAAGGTGGTCGCATTTCACGAGCCAGAATGTCTTTTTTAATTTACCTCGAGATTTATAGGCCTTACCAGAATTTTTAAGTGTTTTTACTAAATTTGCTTTCCATGTTTCCGGTTTCCGAAGTTTTTTTTTACCTTTTACTATTTCTTGCGCTAAATTTTCTTGATTTTCTGTATTATTATTAGTAATATTTTCCGGTTAATGGTCCTCAAAGTTAACAATACTTTCGCTAAGATTTTGATGCTCGTCATAAGAGACTGGTGCATTAAGTTCATCACCAGCATAGCTTGAGCTGCTTGACGAACTGGTAGGTGAAGAAGAAACACAGGGAGGTCTAGATATTTGTGGTGAAGCAGACTTACGATCAGGCGAAAATACGATTTTTTGTTCGGGAATAGGGTTCTTATAGTGCGGATCTGCATCCGAATCGTCGAAATCGCTTTCATCAGCGCTGTGGATTGGTGAGACTGTATATTGACGTTTAGAAACTCGTGGTCGTTCGAAATCCTTTGTTAGCTGCTCATTATGACTCGAAGGATATTCTAATAAGCTCGGCGATGAAACTGAATTTAAAACCTCACCAGACAAAAGTTTTCTCATTTAAAAAAATCAAGTAAACTCGAACTTCTCAAAAAACTAAATTATCAACTCCTAATTGTTTCTAAGTATTTAATACGAATAAAAATAAATATCAAAATTGAAAACGTAATTGATTAATTAATTTAACACGTTATTATTTCACTTAAAACACTCAAAAACTCAAAGATAACGATTATTTCAAGTAAACTAACGTAAATCAAATTACACATTTATTGTCATGTAAACCGTGTGTAAACCAAACTAAATGGAAATAAAACAATGCTGTATTTACAAAACCCCCGTAAGTCAAAATATGCAATCTTATTATTTAATAAAATGTCAGCAAAACCTAATCAACTCGAAATAAAATATTAAACTGACATAAACAATTTCACAAAAATCCCAGCAACTCTAAATAAATACTGCAATGTGCGAGCGAGGTCCAGTGATAACGGTCCGGTGGCAACTAAAAATGGTGGGGTTAAGTTCGCGCCGTCCAGCGTAAGGTCATCCAATAAAAGAAATGTTTAACGCCATTTTCGCTAACAGTCGCAGATATTGTTATGTGAGTTTTAACTTTGCGTTGGTATTGACGTGGGCTTCTTGAAAACACCACTATCTCAATATGAGTATTTTTTGAATTACTGAGGTTTTCATCTAGTGGTGCGAAATAACGGGTGTAAAAAGACCACTTCCGAAGCCTGAAACCATGTATTCTTGAGCCTCAATAGTAACTAAATTCACTAGCAGATACCCAGAAAACTCAATTTAAAAAAGTTATTAATAGTACGAGATCCGACCGCGTGATTTATACGTTCATATGTTTGATTAATAAAATATAATTTTTATCGATATTTATAACTAAACCAATGCAGATCCGCAAAGGTGGCCATCCAAATTTGGCCGCAATTAATTTTAATTAAAATGTAATTAATTATTTATTTTTTAACAATTACGTTCACCTGTAATTGTTAAAAAATATATTTCATTAGAAAGAAATATACCTGAGATACCGAAAAAGTTCAAGGTGCCATCCCTCACTTGGTCGCAACGTAATGTCAGCCAGGTGTAAACAGGTATAATTTCGTTAAATATATACGTTCATAATGTATTATCATGTTATACATACCAAATTGAAGATTAATTTTTTCCCTACATGATTAAATATGGGTGCCTATGCAGAAATGCCCGCAAATAGTGATTGCCAACGATTAAAGATAAATAAAAGCGAGAGAAATTTAAGATAAACACCGTTTGTCGAATAAAGATAGAGCATGCCAGCTGCTTGTCGTTTTCATGCTACTGCGCATGTGTCCATAGATAAGGTGCTCAACTAGTAGCTCGGGTATTTGCTTGGAGTTTAAAATACTCCAAAAATTGAGCAGTAAAAAAAATATGTCATAATAATTAATCTACAAAACTAGTGTTTTCAATATTTTTTAATTATATTCAACTCAAACAATAACTTTTAACTGTAAGACGTTAATTGGAATCTATATTAAAATTAATCTTTATACAATTTTTTTTTTTTATTATTATTTTCATCAATATAAATTTTCGTTTATTTTCCTTGAATCCCTGATTAAAGAACCGAATTAAAAACAATGGTAACAGAATTAAACAGAATTGATTTTTTAATTCTGATGAATTCTGTTTCCATTGCTTTTAATTCGGTTCTTTAATCAGGGATCTGATTAATATAAATTTTTCAGTTTTATTTTTTGAAAACAAAAAATGTTGGAAACATTATATATATGTCGGAAATGATGGCGCCACATTGGCAATCGGCCGGTATTTTGGGACAACTAGCGCCATCTTAAGCATTTTCAAGCTTACCTGAATTAATTTAAATTTTGTTTAATACCATTTGCTGTGTAATTTACCTAATTGAAAATTGTGATTTAATTCTTACTGAATCAGTTATTGTTGTAGGATTAATTTGATTGTTAAATCATTGTGACCGGAAAGGCAGGCCCTCTAGCGGAGAACCTGGGCAAGGCCTAGTGCTATTTTGATAAAAACGGAAACGGCCGTTTGGTATAAAAGACATTGAACATTCAAGGAAGGGGCATCCCCCGACGGCTTCAGAGCTGCCACCTCCCTCCTCCGCAAGGAAGACGTAGGGTTTCACACCTACGCACTTGAGGAAGAGAAACAACTGCGCGTCGTCATCCGCGGAGTTCCCAAGGAGTTCGATTCCGAACTCATCCTAGCGGACCTTAAGTCCCTAGGATATCCAGCTCACGAGGTGCACAGGATGTACCTCACTCGTACCAAGGCCGCCCTGGACTTAGTCCTCGTGGTCTTGGACCGCTCGAAGGCCGGGAAGGCCATCTTCAACCTTACCAAGGTTTGCGGCCTCTCAGGCCTGTCCATAGAGACCCCTCGCAAGAAGGGTATACCTGGCCAGTGTCATCGCTGCCAGTTATATGGTCACTCGGCGAGGAATTGCTTCGCAAAGCCTCGCTGCGTCAAGTGCCTGGGGGACCACGGCACCGCTGACTGCACACGTGACAAGTCCAGTCCTGGCTCGGGCCCGCCTAGTTGCGTGCTCTGCGGCCAGGCCGGCCACCCGGCAAGCTATCGGGGCTGCCCCAAAGCGCCTAATCGCAACCGCAGGGTTGCTAGGCGTAACGCCCCCTCCGACCCAAACCGTCGGGCCAAACGGCCCCCCACCACCCGCGAACCGGCAGCCTGTCCCGCTCCCGCTACCGGTATCGCCACCGCGGCCCCTCTGCCGCCCCAATACTGGCCCCCACTACCGGGCTCATCAGTGGCTTCTCCCCCTTGCGGTCCCCCGCCTGGGTTTCCCCCCACCCCTCCCACCCCGCCGACTGCTTCACAGCCGGTCGCGGATATTCAATTGTCCCCTGCCAGAATGGAGGCCTTAATAAGGTACTTCAACTCCCGGGTCCCTCAGATCCTGAACGACTTCTTCGCTCTACCGCAGACACCCTAGTGACACCAACACTTTCACTACTCCTACATGCCCTCCCCCCCGCCGGCGGGGGGTACTTCTAAATCCGATGCCGGCCAGATGGCCGACTATCAGGATGCGACCCGCTGAGTTTCTTGCTGGATTCTTCTCAGAGAGGGACCCCTTACGAACCAGTGTAGTTTACATGATAGCAACGCCCTAAGCCGAGGTCGTCCCATCTGGGAACCCTTAGGCAGTTGCATCGTAGGTAGGGACAAACTACTTACAGGCTGAGCGCCTTAAGCGCTCGCCATCCAAGCTCGGTGAAGCTGTGAAAGCCGTCAAGTGGCTAACAGCAATCAACAGACAGAAAAAAAAAAAAAAAAAAAAAAAAAAAAAACACTATATGATAAACACAACGTGGCGCATGAAAAAACGGCGGGAAATTTCGTAGTAAGCGCACGTAATTTTTCAAGTTGTTTTTTAAAAAATAAATTAAAGTTATCATTAGGGTTTAAAAGTTGTGTTTAATAGTTTGTATATATATTATTTTGTGTTTAATATTATAAGTATTGTGATTTCTCCATAGTTGGTAAGTTTATTTTATATATTACATATATGTAGGTTGGCGCCATGAACGATCCTCCGGATCCTGGTGGCGGCAGCCTACAGGTTGCTTGTAACATCGAAGTAGAGTCAAGTATCGATACGGATTGCTCGGTTGGTCTTACCACAACTAAAAGAAGACGAACGGTAAGGACTTGCGGTCAATGTAATAAAAAAAGGAAAAGGCATTCCAAGGCTAATGACGGTTCTGCTTGCGCTTGTGCGGATGTGGATTCTGTAGCTCAGGCTTCTAATTCAACTATTTCAACTTCCACCTATAATTCTGTAACTTCTGCCAAACCTAACTCTTCACAAACCCAACAACCTAGACCAGATATAAATTATAGAAAAACGTTTATTTCTACAGACAAATATCCTTATATAGTTCATGTCCAAAGAAAAGAAATCGCACAAAATCAAGGCTCAATACTTCATCCCATAACCTTTGGTAAATTCCTAAAAAATCAAAATTTTAAAAGCATTATCAACGGCAGTGTGCAAAAATTAGGAAGAAATAGGATTGGTTTAAGCTTCTCTAATTTTAACGATGCAAACTCTTTCTTAAGCAGCAGCAGCCTTGAATGTGAGAATTTAAAAGCTTTTATTCCCACATTTAATATAACGAGAATTGGTATTGCCAGAGGTATACCTGTGGATATGACTGATGAAGAGGTGAAGCTTTCTTTATGTGTACCTGTTGGTTGTGGCGAAATCGTCAAAATCCGTCGACTAAATTATAAATCCATTCAAAATGGCGTCCCTTCTTGGAACCCGTCCCAAACAGTTGTCATAACGTTTGATGGACAAACGCTTCCAAAAAGGTTGTTTTTACTTTATAACACAATTCCAGTCTCTTTATATATTTACCCAACCATACAGTGTTACAATTGCTGTAGATATGGTCATACTAAAAATCAGTGCAGGTCAAAGCCATGTTGTTATAAATGTGGCCAAGAACACACTGGAGATAGTTGCAAAGTTGATAATAGCAGTGCAACTTGTTGTATGTGCAATGGTCACCACTTTGCCACCAACAAGTCATGTCCAGAGTATGAAAGACAAAAAAAAATCAAAGTATACATGGCTGAAAATTGTGTATCCTATTTTGAAGCTTTAAAGAAATTTCCTAAAGTAACTAAGCTTTATTCAGAAGTTTTGACAATATCACCTACAGCTCAAGTAAAAGTTCAAAATATTCCAATAGTAGATAACCAACCCAAGACAACTTCATACAAAAAAACTGTAATAAATAAACCTCGTTCTCCAGTTAAATTAGATAAAGGATATGACAAGCAAGCACACAATTCAATTATACAAGATTTTAATAAGCCTTTGCCAACAATTGGCACATGTTTAAATAATATACATGCAACAAATAAAAATGATTTATTAACCTATTTAACTAAAACTGTAACCGATTTAAACAACATAATTTCACAAATTTCCTTTGATTTACCGTCCAACGCAGCAAATTTTGAAACTTATTCTAATTCTTCTGATCATGGATCAGTACACACCACAAATTATCCAGTGGAACTGCCGCAGTGCAGTCAGCAAAAAGACTGACATGATTCACGTGATTAATTCACTTAAAGCCTTATATTTCTGTCTCTCTGAGACATGGCTTTTACCAGATAGCTTCTTTAATATCCCTGGTTTTACTTTAATCAGGGAAGATAGAATTGATGGGTATGGAGGAGCAGCCATACTCATTAAAAATGGTATTCCATTCACAAACATTGATATCCCAACACATCATGATGACTTCTCCATTGTAGCAATATCTGTAAATAAATTTAGTTTAGTTTCTGTATATATTCCTAGGCCTAGTTCTCAGATACTCAATGAATGCAAAATGATAATTTCTAGGTTACCTCAACCGATGTTTATATTAGGTGATTTTAACTGTCAACACCAAATATGGGGCAGCGGTTTAACTAATTCCAAAGGCAAACAAATGTTGAATATGGTTACGGAATTAAACTTATGCATTTTAAATACAGGGAGCCCTACTAGACGTACAGCTCCTAACGAGCCCAAAAGTGTTACTGATTTATCTCTTTGTTCTCCGAATTTAGCGTCTCTAGTAACATGGAATGTTCTAAATTCTACTTATGGAAGTGACCATTATCCCCTATTAATTAAATTTCCTACACAAAACATCAATATTCCACTAAGGTATCCACGTTTTAAATATTTTATAAATAATAATTTCTGGTCGCAATTTGCTCAAAATGTAGAAAATGACACTTTGAAATTGTCATTACCTACTCCAGGTGTAGAAAATGACGCTGCAGAGAACATGACAAAAATTTTGTTAAAGTCAGCAGATAGTACTTTTGTAAAAAAAAGCCCATCTTTACATAAAATAAAATCTCCCCCTTGGTGGGATCACGAGTGCTCGACAGCGATTAAAAAAAGAAAGCAAGCCGAAATAAATTATAAAAAAAACATGACCGAAGAGAACTACCAATTAGTTATCAGTACCAATAAATACACGAAAAATCTATTGAAGAAAAAAAAAAAGTGAGGGCTGGAAATCTTTTTGTCAAAATCTATCTCCTAATACACCCGCAACAATTGTGTGGCAAAATATAAGAAGGTTTAGACGAGCTACTTCCAATCAAACCTTTTGTACCCTCCCGTTGAATTTAAGTGAACAGTTTTTAGATAAATTAGCTCCGCCTTTTGCACCAAATTTATTGATTGAAAATAGTTCAATAACCACAAACCTCAATAATTTGGATAATTCATTTACATATAGCGAACTCAAAAGTATTTTGCTACATTTGAAGGATTCATCCCCTGGAGAGGATGGAATTCCTTACTCTTTTATAAGCCACCTTAATGAATCCACAATCACTTATTTTTTAAGTATTATTAATACTATTTTTGATACCGGTAATATTCCGATATCTTGGAAATCTCAGGATGTCATACCAATTTTAAAACCAAACAAACCTCCAGACTCCATATCATCATATAGACCAATAGCTTTGTCTTCAGTGTTTTTAAAAATTTGCGAACATTTAATCAAAAATAGATTGGAGTGGTTTTTGGAAAGTAAAAATATTTTTGCAAGAAATCAGTTTGGTTTTCGTAAAACTAAAAGTACAATTGATAACATTAGTATTTTAACTTCCCATATTCGCCTTGGCTTTGCTAAAGGTGATTCTACTGTGGCTGCCTTTTTGGATATTAACTCCGCCTATGATAATGTTTTGCTTTCCATTTTACATCAGAAATTAATCTCATTAAATGTTCCTCCGAAATTATTAAATTTTATTATGCAAATACTTTCAGACCGTAAAATTAATTTATCTATAGAAGGTGTAAATTTAAGTAGGTATGTCCACAAAGGTCTACCCCAAGGGTCTGTTCTAAGTCCTCTACTTTTTAACGTATACACACATGATCTAGAGAATAACATTGGTAGCATAAATATTTTACAGTATGCAGACGACTTAGTTTTGTATGTAACAAATAAATCAATAGAAACAGCTTCTTATAACTTAACATCAGCCTTATCACAATTAAATTCTTACCTCACTGATATTGGTTTTGAATTGTCGGTTCCTAAAAGTACGGTAGTATTATTTACTCTCAAACGTGTAGTTCCTTTAGTGGAAGTAAAATACAATGGTGTAAATATTCCATGTAAGAAAGAAGTGAAATACCTAGGATTAATTCTAGATTCAAAATTAAATGGTCTACTTCACTGTAAATATATAGCAGCTAAATGTGAAACTAGGATAAACATTTTACGCTGTTTATCAGGGGTTTGGTGGGGAGCTCATCCCTTTTGTTTGAAATTAATTTATAATGCTCTTATTAGAAGCATTTTAGACTATGGGTGCTTTGCTTTAGATCCAATTTGTGCGGAAGGCCGTAAATTACTTGACGGTATTCAGACGAAAGCTCTTCGTGTCATATTAGGGGCAATGAAATCAAGCCCTGTCAATGCCATGCAAGTAGAATGCTCGGAAGCCCCACTATCATTAAGAAGGCAATATCTTTCCGATAAATATTTGTTAAAATGTTTGCAACTTATTAACCACCCTATTTTCACAATATTATCAGAAACTTATATTAAATATTCCCATTCAAAGAAAAGCAGTTCTTGCCTACTTAAATCTTACAATCGCTGTAGCATAATTGAAGCTCCTACTTTTGGATTTGAAAACCTACCAATATTTAGTGCTGAGTATGAGTCACTGATATATAATCCAAAAATATCGTATAATATTGATATTAGAAAAGGTGATGCTAATGCAAATACTCATTTTTCTCATGCCATAAATACACGATTTAAAGATCTCCATTGGTTATTTACAGATTCTTCTAAATTTTCTAATAAAGGTTGCGTTGGTATTGCTGTTTATCATAAGCAGTATAATATCCAAATACAGATAAAACTTCCTCCGGAATCTTCTGTATATACAGGAGAGTGTTATGGCCTCCTTAAGGCAACTGAATACGTATTGATGGCAAAACTACCAAAGTCTGTAATATTTACCGATTCTCTGAGTGCCCTTCAAGCACTTGCAAAATTTCCCTTCAAAGACAAATCTAACTTTCCGATTATAATTCAACTGCGACAAAAATTGTACGAATGTCATATACACGGACATAATATTGAATTTGTGTGGATACCTAGCCATAATGGAATCTTTTTTAATGATCATGTAGATCGTCTAGCAAAAGATGCGGTAGAGTGTGGTGACTTAGTTCCATATGCAAACTGTTGTCAGGATTTAGCTAACCTTTCTAAAACTTATCTCATGGAAACTTGGAACGAACAATGGCTTCAATCAGTTAAAACTAAAGGAAAGCATTATTTTAATATTCAACCAGTAATTATTCAAAAACCATGGTTCTTTAAGTTAAGGTTTGGCAGAAGGGTAACGAGTATTCTGATCCGCATGCGATTGGGCCATACATGTTGCCCTGCCCATCTTGCTAAACTAAACATACTTACTACAGATCATTGTGATTGTGGAGCTGAAGTAGCAGATGTGAACCATATTTTCTTTTCCTGTCCCTTATACAACCGTGATTCCTTTTTACATTCCATTTCCTTGACCGTTCCGCTTCCTACATCCGTAACTACTTTACTATATAACTTAAAAAGAGATGTATATAATATATTAGCAAAATTTATTATTTGTAATGATTTAAAGTTATAAGTATTATACTCATGTACTTACTTATTCTTTAATTTATTTTTATCTTTACAAGTATTTTTATTATATGCATATCTTAGTTTTGTAGATGTTAATGTATTTGTATTAGCTTATGTATATTATAACTTCCTTTTATAACTCCTTTGATTCCTACAAAATCCATATACTTAACTCGGGTTCCTTATTTTTCCTTAAAATTTCCCTATGTTTTTAATAAAAAAATCTAAATGTAAAAAATTATAAACTTGACACTGGCACAATGTGCATTCCATATTTGCACCATGGCCAAAGAAGAGAGAAAAAAAAAAAAAAAACGTGGCGCATAAGACTGTCAAAAACATATGATTGCAATATTCAGTACGGTGTTTAGTTGAGCACCTTATCTATGGACGCATGCGCAGTAGCATGAAAACGACAAGCAGCTGGCATGCTCTATCTTTATTCTACAAACGGTGTTTATCTTAAATTTCTCTCGCTTTTATTTATCTTTAATCGTTGGCAATCACTATTTGCGGGCATTTCTGCATAGGCACCCATATCTCATCATGTAGGGAAAAAAATAATCTTCAATTTGGTATGTATAACATGATAACACATTATGAACGTATATATTTAACGAAATTATACCTGTTTACACCTGGCTGACATTAGGTTGCGACCGTGAGGGATGGCACCTTGAACTTTTTCGGTATCTCAGGTATATTTCTTTCTAATGAAATATATTTTTTAACAATTACAGGTGAACGTAATTGTTAAAAAATAAATAATTAATTACATTTTAATTAAAATTAATTGCGGCCAAATTTGGAT
This sequence comes from Emmelina monodactyla, assembly GCA_916618145.1. Taxonomy (NCBI): domain Eukaryota; kingdom Metazoa; phylum Arthropoda; class Insecta; order Lepidoptera; family Pterophoridae; genus Emmelina; species Emmelina monodactyla. Next base: position 6,588,322 of record OU745300.1, read on the forward strand.
GGCCACCTTTGCGGATCTGCATTGGTTTAGTTATAAATATCGATAAAAATTATATTTTATTAATCAAACATATGAACGTATAAATCACGCGGTCGGATCTTAAACTATAAGGATTGAAAAGTCATATTCGCCGCTTGAAATCATCGCTCACACATCAACTGTCGGTTCAGCTGCGATTATTTACATTGCAAATTAAATTAGAACCCTATTTAATTTGAAATTATCGCAAAATCAAATTATATAAATAAATAAAATCAGATTATTTTTTTTTATCATAAAAAAATTTTTTTTTGCTCAAAACGTAACCAGTACCCCTCCAGCAATGCCCAGTTTTTGTTTTCGGAAGCAGTTCTTTTACACCCAGTATAAAACATGTTACTGAAATCTTTACATCTAACTTAAAAAAAAAATTGGTCTAGTTTTATCTCGTAATGTACTTTAAATAAAATTATTAAGATTGACAAATTGGGCATGTTTATACAATATAAATTATACTTTTATTCCGAAAACATAGAAAGAGTGACAGTCAAACTCTAGGAGCGAGCGCCACAGATAACTGATTTTTGACGTCTACTTCTAGAGCGGGCTCAACAGACGAGGGATATAGTTTTGTTGTACTTTCTAGACTTAAAAATTATGAAATAACATGAGTTCTCCATCACAATAAAGTATGATCTGTATTGGTTTCAAGAACTTCAAGAAGTATAGTTTTAATACAGCTTACATACAAACATTTTTCTTATTAACAAAAGTGCTTTGAAACTGCATTTAAACAGGAAATAATATCTCCTAACTTAACTGCGCAGTAAAAAACATTATGTTTATCTTAAATGCACACTTATGCACAAATTTAAGTCTACTTAATTAATTTTTACTAATATATATCTCCCTCTAGTAATAGGTTTAGTATTTTCTGCTGGGGAAATATTAAAATCTTTTTTTTCATATTTAAAGACAAAGCAAAAAAATGAAAAACAGGCAAATAGAGAACCTTCTCATTTTAAAAGTCACACATACTTATTTTTCACATATTAACAACACATTATGCGCCATTAGTTATCTAAGCCAACTTCTTTTTGACTAAATCTCAGCTTCTAAAACACGTTCTAGTTCAATGATAAATGTGGAAAGTATATTTGAACTTATGTCTAAGGCAGTTTTTTTGTATTTACCATTAGAATAAGTTGCTATTAACAGTTGCAAAATTGGGTATTTATACATTTTAAGTTCACTTGTTCCTAATATAAATTTTAAGTTCCAGTTAAAGTCTGCTATTACTTCACCATGGTTACTGTTGAAATCTTGTAGCACAGCTATTAGTATATCTTTTTTTTTATCAGTTAGTATCTTCTGAAAAATTAAAACTTTTTTTTCATCCCAGTTTTTCTGTTCTATTTCCTTAGTGATACATTCTAGATTAAAACTGTTCTTTATAATTAGTTTCTTGAATTCTTCTTTTGCCTTTCGAATGATTTCAAAGTGTTGTGATGAAACTGCTTGCGCGGAGAATAAAGTGTTAATTATTTCATGTGTAAGCTGAAACATACACATACATTATACGGGAAGAAAACATATAAGTACAAGAGGAGTAAAACTCACATTTTGAAAAGTTTCTGTTGATTCAATTTGAAATAATGCATCCATATTTATTCTGCACGAAGTGTGTTTCGTTTGTAATTATATGTAGTTCGATAAATAACAAACAACATAAATAAACCAGAGACCGAGAAGATAGAGGCCATCAATGGTCCATTCATTCATTTCATTCAATCAAATCTTCAATTTGAAATTGACATTGACAGTGGCAGACATGAGACAAGATTTTTGTTTGTTCACTTCTTCCGTCATGCGGAAAGGCAGAGACAATGCCTATATAGCCATGTCATAAATAATTTGGTTTTCTTCTTCATGAGAAAAGTCTGGAATTTATACTGGGGTACGATCGCAACCTACGTCCGAGTGCATCCGGAGTGCGCTCCAACCGTTCGCAAGCTTCATGAAGAAACACTGACAGAACCACCATTCGTTCGGTAGCTTGGAGTAAATTAACCAAAAAAACATAGATTTAATATTGGTCTTCACTCTCGCTCTTAATCTGGGATTGAATTGATTTCTGACTTAAATTTTGTCTTGTGCTTGTTTGTGGGTAAACAATGGAGAATGTTAACAAATTTTGATTATTATCTCTTCGTATTCTCTGTCAAAAATAAAAATACTGGTGAAAGAATTATTTCGATGCGTCAATTAGTTTCCGATTTATAAGTAAAATAAGTTGCTACCGCACGACGCGGCCTGCCGGTGGCGGTGTGACGTCACACCACAACTCGCTCGGTCTGGCTCACTCAGTACGCTCGCGGTCGCGCGCACTTGTCGTCTCAATTAAACCTAAATACTTTTAAAAATTACTAATCCAACTACTAGGAAATCATGAGTTGTGCCTAAATGTAAAAATACAACTATCAATTCGCCGGAAAAGTTGTTTTTTACAGTTCCAGATACATACATACATCACCAAATCTTTTAACTTGAACATAACCAATACCATTAAACAATTTGTTAGTAAAAATACAAATAAATAAAAGAGGTTTAGTTCATATCATCTACATTTGCAATAAAAAATAAATTAAATTACTTAAATAAAATAGTAAAGGTAAAGTGCATCTGTAACGTTCAACTACCTACATCTAGATCGTATAGGTATCCTACTTCCTAGTAATATAATAAACGCGGAAGATTGTGTTTGTGTTTGTTATCTTTCACACAAAAAGTACTGAACTGATCTGGACGAAGATTGAAATAATCCATAGGCTTCTTTTAATCCTGGGAAAATGTACAGTTCCCGAGGGAAACGCGGGCGAAGCTGCTAACTAAAGCTAGTTAGTACTAAATCAATGCATGTATTTATTTAAATTTACTTAGAAGAGCGGTATCTTTGTATACATACTAGTGGCCGCCCGCGACTCCGTTCGCGTAGAAGTCGGTTTCCGTGGGAATGAGAAGTTTTCCCGCGGTAAAAAGTACCCTATGTGTCATTCTGATGTGTAACCTACTGCAAAGTTTCATCCAAATCCGTCCAGCCCCCCAAGTCAAGTGGCAAGTGATATTTGCGATAGCAAGTGAATAGAATAAATTTTTGACAAGCTTGCAATTTGACAGTTTCATACATATTTTTTCTATTCACTCGCTATCGCAAATATCACTTGCCACTTGACTTAGGGGGGCAGTAGTTTTTACGTGTAAGAGTAACAAACATTCATACATCCATACTCACAAACTTTCACATTTATAATATTAGAAGGACGTACCTACCTACAAACTACAGCTACAAAACTATGATACATGATTTGTTGTCTTTTACGTAAAAAAATAATGATAGGTAGGTAGGTACATTCTTCTACTATTGGACTTGCATTCTTCCATTAGTATTTTTATTATATTGGTTATTTTGTTTTGATAAAACAGTTTAGAACATATCAAACATTTCGGCGGCAACAAAATCACTATTTCTTGATAAATAATGCGCAGCTATTAATTCATCTATTTTAGATAGATTACACGATTACCTTTTTTCGAAACCTATACCCAATTTATTAATAGAATAATATTTACTATTAACGTATAATAACGAATAATATTTATATTTACTAATACGCGACCGAAAACACAAAAAAATTATACATTAAATGTTAAATAAATAAAAAAATTAAATAAAATACTGTGCCAGCTATATGCGCCACCGCTGGCGCGTTGTGGTAAGACGTCACAAGCGGTCACGTGACTGTTAGCGGGACTCGATATTTTTCGAAACTTTGAATGCCTATAAAATCAAAACTACTGGGTATTTTTGATTACAACAAAAACTAGTGTATTTGTATGCATACAAGCTTTACTGAGACAAAATTCCAAGCGATTTGGCATACCTAGTAACATTCTCCATTGAAGTTGAAGAAGAATTTAAATAATTATCATAAAATGGAAAGCCCATTTTCATTATTAAAAAATAAATTTTCCTGTGCATTATATTTCCTGGTTCGCAGTCTTAGGGCGAGAGTAATATTAACTAACCGGTTTACTCTGAGGTACCGATACCGAAACTTCTTCTATGACGATGATAAAGGGGTGGTCCCTTTATCATCGTCATAGAAGAAGTTTTTAAATCTTTATACAAAACTGGGCCGTTCCACAAGCTTTTGAAATCCATCATGGTACGACAACACCTAAACAAGGCTATTTAGGTCTCGTTCTATATCAAAAGACGTTTTACAGTCCCCGTATCATATTTTTTTGATACTGCACAAAACTTTCGCGGAAAAAAATCGCATCTCATCGCGTTCAAATTGAAGTTGCAACAGTTTTTTTTAACCCGCGTGCGTTTTGTTAACGCCTGAGTAAATACTTGCATAAAATTGTATGTGATACAGAATAGGTAAAAGAACCAATTATGGATTACTAGTGGACGCCCGCGACTCCGTTCGCGTGGAAGTCGGTTTTCCGTGGGAATGAGAAGTTTTCCCGCGGTAAAAAGTACCCTATGTCCTTTCCCAAGATCAGTTCTTTCTTCACACCAAATTTCATCAAAATCGGTTCAGTAGTTTAGGCCTGAAAGCGTAACAGACAGACAGACAGATAGACAGACAGACAGAGTTACTTTCGCATATATAATATTAGTAGGATCTTTTCGTTTTTGCTCTTTACGTTTTACTATACACGTTTCAAAAATTTTGGGCGTTATTAAATTGTGTCTTTAAGAATAAGTTTTAGATTTTTAAAACAGGATTATTACTAGTTTCATCAAAATAATCATAATCAAATATACCCCCTGTCAAACTCCAGATGTCCAGTGGACATCTACTCGTAATATCGGACACAAAATTATACACAAAATATTCACAATTGGACAGACGCTTCATTTGCTGCTCATTTATTAACGATAATAAACAATTAGAAACGGTTTACTAGTATTCAAATTCAAGTACAAGATGAAAAAAATACACTGATTAAACGTAAGTTCATACTTGGGTCCAGGCATATGATCCAATTATTAATTTAGAAAAAAATTAAGTGTAAAATTCTTTCGTTATCAATGGTTCCACCAATAATTACAAAAAATACAAAGTCTTACTTTCATTTTAACAGTAAACGTTACAGTTAAGGTTACGGTTAAAGTTACAGTTAAAGTAACGGTTAAAGTTACAGTTAAAGTAACGGTTAAAGTAACAGTTAAAGTAACGGTTAAAGTTACAGTTAAAGTAACGGTTAAAGTTACAGTTAAAGTAACGGTTAAAGTTACAGTTAAAATGAAAGTGAAAACTACAGTTAAAGTTACAGTTAAAATGAAAGTGAAAGTTACAGTGAAAGTTACAGTTAAAATGAAAGTAAGAGTTACAGTAAACGTTACAGTTAAGGTTACAGTTAAAGGTACAGTTAAAGTTACAGTTAAAGTAACGGTTAAAGTTACAGTTAAAATGAAAGTAAAAGTTACAGTTAAAGTTTCAGTTAAAGTTACGGTTAAAGTAACGGTTAAAGTTACAGTTAAAGTAACGGTTAAAGTTACAGTTAAAATGAAAGTGAAAGTTACAGTTAAAATGAAAGTTTCAGTTTAAGTTACGGTTAAAGTTACAGTTAAAATGAAAGTAAAAGTTACAGTTAAAGTTTAAGTTAAAGTTATGGTTAAAGTTACAGTTAAAATGAAAGTGAAAACTACAGTTGAAGCTACAGTTAAAATGAAAGTTTCAGTTAAAGTTACGGTTAAAGTAACAGTTAAAATGAAAGAAAAAGTTACAGTTAAAGTTACGGTTAAAGTTACGGTTAAAATGAAAGTAAAAGTTAAAGTAACGGTTAAAGTTACAGTTAAAGTAACAGTTAAAGTAACGGTTAAAGTTACAGTTAAAGTAACCGTTAAAGTTACAGTTAAAGTAACGGTTAAAGTTACAGTTAAAGTAACGGTTAAAGTTACAGTTAAAGTAACGGTTAAAGTAACAGTTAAAGTAACGGTTAAAGTTACAGTTAAAGTAACGGTTAAAGTTACAGTTAAAATGAAAGTGAAAACTACAGTTAAAGTTACAGTTAAAATGAAAGTGAAAGTTACAGTGAAAGTTACAGTTAAAATGAAAGTAAGAGTTACAGTTAAGGTTACAGTTAAAGGTACAGTTAAAGTTACAGTTAAAGTAACGGTTAAAGTTACAGTTAAAATGAAAGTAAAAGTTACAGTTAAAGTTTCAGTTAAAGTTACGGTTAAAGTAACGGTTAAAGTTACAGTTAAAGTTATAGTTAAAACGAAAGTGAAAGTTTCAGTTAAAGTTACAGTTAAAATGAAAGTTTCAGTGAAAGTTACGGTTAAAACTACAGTTAAAATTAAGGAAAAATTACAGTTAAAGTTTCAGTAAAAGTTACGGTTAAAGTTACAGTTAACATGAAAGTAAAAGTTACAGTTAAAGTAACGGTTAAAGTAACGGTTTAAGTAACAGTTAAAGTAACGGTTAAAGTAACAGTTAAAGTAACGGTTAAAGAAACAGTTAAAGTAACGGTTAAAATTACAGTTAAAATGAAAGTTTCGGTTACGTAACAGTTAAAGTAACGGTTAAAGTTACAGTTAAAGTAACGGTTAAAGTAACAGTTAAAGTAGCAGTTAAAATGAAAGTAAGAGTTACAGTAAACGTTACAGTTAAGGTAAAGGTTAAAGTTACAGTTAAAGTTACGGTTAAAGTTACAGTTAAAACGAAAATGAAAGTTACAGTTATAGTTACAGTGAACATGAAAGTAAAAGTTACAGTTAAAGTTACAGTTAAAGTTACGGTTAAAGTTACAGTTAAAGTAACGGTTAAAGGAACGGTTAAAGAAACAGTTAAAGTAGCAGTTAAAATGAAAGTAAGCGTTACAAAAAACGTTACAGTTAAGGTTACGGTTAAAGTTACAGTTAAAGTTACAGTTAAAGTAACGGTTAAAGTTACAGTTAAAGAAACGGTTAAAGTAACGATTAAAGTAACAGATAAAGTAACGGTTAAAGTTACGGTTAAAGTTACAGTTAAAGTTACTGTTAAAGTTACAGTTAAAATGAAAGTTTCAGTTTAAGTTACGGTTAAAGTTACAGTTAAAGTAACGGTTAAAGAAACAGTTAAAGTATCGGTTAAAGTAACAGTTAAAATGAAAGTTTCAGTTAAAGTTACAGTTAAAGTAACGGTTAAAGTAACAGTTAAAATAACGGTTAAAGTTACAGTTAAAGGTACAGTTAAAGTAACGGTTAAAGTTACAGTTAAAATGAAAGTTTCAGTTAAAATGAAAGTGAAAGTTACAGTTAAAGTTACGGTTTAAGTTACAGTTAAAGTAACGGTTAAAGTTACAGTTAAAATGAAAGTGAAAGTTACAGTTAAAGTTACAGTTAAAATGATAGTTTCAGTTAAAGTTACGCTTAAAGTTACAGTTAAAACGTGAAAGTTTTTGAGTATGTATGGATGAATAGTTGGATGTTTGTTACTCTTCACGTAAACACTACTAACTTTACGGTAATATAGTTTATACATCAGAATATAACATAGGGTACTTTTTACCCCCGGGAAGCTTCTCATTCCCACGGGAAACCGAATTCCACGCGAACGGAGTCGCGTGCGGCCACTAGTACATCTAAAACGCTGTTTTAGTATTAGATAAATTAAAATTTTGGTACGGTGGTCCATGTCAGTCGTGCGTCACAGCAGGGAAAAGCAATAAACTTATAAAAATCGTACGAATATTATCCGTGTTGCGTACTAGATGTAGTTCGGAACGTGGAATCTTAAACGCGTGAATAAAACCTCGCGGTGAAAAATCTCTGTGCGGGCGGACGACTTCTTATACCTACCTATTTGGCAGGATTATCTACACCATTAGGTACCTCATGGATTTTAGAAATGGAATATGAAATAACACACACACGGGTATCTTAATTATTATCTAATATACCATCAGAAGATCACAGTTAAGTCACAAAATTGAGGATTTAAATTAATCATTAATAAAATATTTTGATTACCTAAGATAAAAATCTCGTAACTACTTAACATCAAAAGTAGTAAACAAAACAATGAATTTATTCCTAATGGCATTTTTCTAAACCACAGACACAAACTCCTTAAAATACTTGAATCTATTTTTTATTGCAAAATGTTGTTAAATCACTAAATAGTATAAAAAAGATTTCAATGGGTTTTTTTATTTATTTTTTTTCAGATTTTGAAGGTTTATATGGTTAACTCCGAATTTCACGCCTATTTGTTATATTTGTGAAGTATAATAATTCGAAACAAAACAACATTTAAAACTAAGTACTTATATCATAATAAGTACTTTTATGTAAGCACCACGTAATTATAAATTGACATAATGTGATGTAAGTACAAATGCATTTTTGTACAATTGCGTTTTCAAATAAAAATATAATAGCAACGCATTTAATTTATCAGACAGTTACAAATCACCATTAAATGGAAACCACATTTTAAGTAAAATTAATAAGGAGCCAAAGATTAATGAATTCGAATTGTTGAGCCTAATTATTATTTTTTAGATAGGCAGTGTTTATATAGTATCTACTCCTCATTGAAACGGCTAGGGAATGTAAGTACAACACATTAGAACACTTCAAGTTTCAGGAAGTGTTAGTTGTTGGAGCGCTCCCGTGGTTCGAGTAGTCGGAACGGTGTCGGTGCTGCCACCTAGCTGACGAGGCCGGCGTCCTTGGCCATGGAGTAGAAGACGGAGTTCTTGTCCTGCAGCAGCTGCTCCGGCGGCGCGTACTCCACTAGCTGCCCCTTGTCCAGCACCATGACGCGGGTGGAGTCCATGATGGTGTTGAGGCGGTGGGCGATCGTCAGCACCGTGCAGTTCGCGAACTCCGACCGGATCGTTTTCTGACAAAATTGACTGCGTTAGCAATGCATCCTTGCAGCAATGACTAGACTTATTTGTAATGTGGCATAGTTGGCACCCGCTCCTAGTTTGTGAACGCATTGGAAGACTAATAGTAGTAGTGAGTAGTACCTGTATGAGCAGGTCGGTCTCCAGGTCGACGGCGGCGGTGGCCTCGTCCAGCACACGAGCTAGTTGTGTGTGAGTAGTACCTGTATGAGCAGGTCGGTCTCCAGGTCGACGGCGGCGGTGGCCTCGTCCAGCACACGAGCTTGTTGTGTGTGTGTAGTACCTGTATGAGCAGGTCGGTCTCCAGGTCGACGGCGGCGGTGGCCTCGTCCAGCACCAGCAGCGGCGTCTTCCGCAGCAGCGCGCGCGCGAGGCACACGAGCTGCCTCTGACCGACCGACAGGTTCTCGCCGCCCTCCGCGATCTCGTGGCGCAGCCCGGCTTGCAGACCTACGAGCAAATGTGCGATGACTGCTGGGAGGATATACACTCAAAGCAAGGCACATCATTGCGATTACAAGAATTCATTTACCTACCCCAGATAGAGTAAAGAAGAATGAAAACATGTATCATTTACCCTTGACGAAACTCTTTAGATGCGCGTGTTCAAGACTCCTCCAGATGTCCTCATCGGTGTAAGCCTCGAAGGGATCAAGGTTCATGCGCAGAGTGCCAGAGAACAGCACGGGATCCTGCGGGATGATGGTGATGCGCGAGCGCAGCTGGTGCAGACCGATCGTGGAGATGTCGATGCCGTCGATCATTATCTTGCCGCTCATCGCTTCCACGATGCTGCAATGTAGACGTTCATTAACGTTTCGTTCATGGGAACACCGGGTGTCCTGCGGTGAAGGTGCGGGGGTCGTACCGGAAGAGGCCGAGCGTGAGCGTGGACTTGCCGGCGCCGGTGCGGCCCACGATGCCGAGCTTGTCCCGCGGCGCCACGGAGCAGGTGAGGTCCCGCAGCGTGGGCTCGCCGCGCCGGTAGCCCACGCTGAGCCGCTCCAGCTGCAGCGCGCCCGTCTCCGGCCACGACGCGCCGGGGCCGCCGGGCAGCGTCCACGCTGCTTCCTGACAACGACCAATCTCTTTAAACTTCCCATAAAACGGCACTGAAGAACATAATGCTTTGTATAAGTGAATTATTTGGAAGTTCTAACATTACACCTTAAATATACACAGTATATCCTTCGCACTGAACATTCGAGAATGTGCGATGGGTGGTCAACTGGCAATTTCCGCGTTTAAGTATCTTCGTACGATTGCTTACGTTTCTTCTTCCTCGCCCCTCCCACGGCCTTTGTTTCCGGCAGTGCGGCTGCTGTCGTAAGCGCAACGTCGTCGGTGGGAAAATTAAGGCGATTGTAGATTTTATAATGTACCTAACGTTATAAGAATTGGTTGCTGATCCCTCGTTTGCCACCTGATGAACCGGTTACGTTGATGGCGATCGACAAGAAGAACAGGCTCGCCGGGAAAAATGAGGGGCGCGCCGGGAAGAAGAACAACAGAAGAAGAAGAACAGGCGCGCCTGGATTAAACCAAGCAAAGGACGCGTCGTGCTTCAGGCCGGCCGTCACACCTACACTATCTGGACACGTTGACATTATGTTGTACATCGAGCATTATGTTGTACATCGAGCATGTTGCTCAACATAATTGATGCAAATTGTATGTTTAAGTTTAATTTCTTTTTGACAAAAGATAGGTATATTCTATCAAATAGTTTATTAAGACAGGTAGCAAATATGCTATCACATTATTTATTTTTAAAATCAGCTAATTGTTTAGCTGTTGATTGTGCTGCTTCTATTGAGCAGTCAAATAATTTGACATATTGCAGTGATACTTTTAGTACCACTTTATTAACAGGTACAGATATTGTACCTAATTCTTTAAATTAATTAATAAGACAATAGAGGTTTCAGCCTCTAGCTCATTTTTAAAAAGCCCCATGTCAAACAATGTAAATAATATTAATTGTTTAAACTTAGTCCATCAGAATATACGAGGCATTACAGAGAAAGTTTTAGAAATTGAATTGTTTTTGAAATGTGAGCAAATAGATATTTTATGTATTACAGAACATTTTTTAAGAGATTTTCAAATTGCAAGCATGTTTAATTTGGATCAGTATCAACTTGCTAGCTCGTTCTGTAGAAAATCAGCAATTCATGGTGGCTCATTAATAATTACTAATAAATGTCTTAAATGTAAAGAACGTAAAGACATTGTGAGTCTATCTATTGAGCAAACTATAGAAATAGCCTGTATAGAACTGACACATTGTATAGTTGTTAGTATTTATAGGCCACCTAGGTCAAATTACGATAGTTTTGAGTTAGTTTCAGAAGAAGTTTTGATTAAATTATGTAATAATAATAACAAGGAAATATTTGTTTGTGGTGATTTTAACGTTGATTTGTTAGAAAACTCATCAATGAGTAAAAAGTTACTAAACATATTTAAATGTCATAACCTCACCAATCTGTTCTTTGAACCAACTAGAATAGACAAGAGTAGCGCAACTTGCATAGATAATATTTATTCTAATATAACACCCGTTAGTGCATCTATTATAAATAAATTAAGCTCGGATCACTGTGGCCAATTAGTTACTTTTAGATATCAGAGAGAAAAACAGATTAATAGGAAATTAATAGTTGTTCCCGTCAATGAGAAACGTTTAGAGACTTTTAGATCAAGCGTCGCTAGTAAGATGCCTAATGTTTTCAACTCTAAAAATGTTAATAAACAATATGAGAATTTGAGTACTTTTATAAATAAAAATCATAAGAAAATATTTAAACCTAAAATAATTAATTTAAAACTATGTAAATCGTTTTGTGACTGGGCAACTACTGGTATATACATCAGTAGAAGAAAGTTGTACGATCTCTATGATCAAAAATCATATAACAAAAATGATAGTTTTTGCCAGTTCGTTAGAAATTACTCTAAAATATTTAAAAAAGTATGCACTGCAGCTAAGTCTATGTATCTGAGTAACAAAATAAAAAATAGCTCTAATAAATCAAAAATGACTTGGAACGTTATAAATTCGGAAACCGGGAAAAATAATAACAAACGCGAAAATCAAATTAAGCTCGTCATCGATAACACTGTCATAACTTCCGACGAAAATTTAGCGACAGTTTTTGAAAAGTACTTTGCTGATATTCCAGTTTCGACTACCAAATCACTTAACGCATCGCCCGTATTAGCTGCGTCGTTACTTAGAAATAATGTTAGTGAATGTAAAGAAAGTTTTAGTTTTCAACCAATAGATACCGGGGATATTTTAAAAACATTTAAGACAATAGATATTAAAAAAACTACGGATCTATGGGGTATATCAGTAAAAATTATCAATTCCATTATAGATATAATAGTTCCTTACCTTGCAAAAATATTTAATAACAGTATTATTAGTGGTGAGTTTCCAGACTTGATGAAGCACAGTAAAGTCATTCCTTTGTTTAAATCGGGTAGTACTACAGACCCCTCTAATTTTAGGCCAATTTCTATTTTACCTACATTTAGTAAAATTTACGAAAAAGTCATTTTAAGCCAACTTTTAGCTCATTTTAATAAAAATAATTTGCTTCATAATAAACAATTTGGATTTACAAAAGGTCGTTCAACCACTGATGCAGGTGTTGATCTTATTGTTAATATTGTTAGTGCGTGGGAAAAGTCGCAAAACGCTTTAGGTATATTTTGTGATTTGTCTAAGGCATTTGATTGCGTTCAGCACGATACATTGATAAGAAAACTCAATCATTTCGGTATCAACGGTACTAATCTTAAACTTATGATTTCGTATTTGAATGATAGGACTCAAAAGGTTGACGTGAACGGTAAAAGGTCGTCAGGGTCGGTTGTGAGTATGGGAGTTCCTCAGGGATCGATTTTGGGCCCATTTCTATTTTTGGTTTACATTAATGATCTACCCTTTATGGTAGGAAACAATCATGATATAGTGTTATTTGCTGATGATACATCATTAATTTTTAAAATTAATAGACATAAAATCAATTATGACGACGTAAATAATGCTCTCTCTAATATTGTATACTGGTTTAATGTTAACAATCTAGCCTTTAACGATAAGAAAACTAAATGTATTAAATTTTCTGCACCCAATGTTAAACAAGTCGATTCAAATTTGAAACTCAATGGCAATAGATTAAACTTAGTAGACACTACTGTTTTTCTTGGAATAACTGTAGACTGTAAATTGCAGTGGGGAGCCCACATCTCACAACTAGCGAGTAGGCTTAGTTCAGCAGCGTTTGCGGTCAAGAAGATTCGCTCACTAACTGATGTTAATACAGCCAGGATTGTATATTTCAGTTATTTTCATAGCATAATGTCTTACGGCATCTTGCTATGGGGAAACGCTGCAGACATTGAGACGATCTTCGCACTTCAGAAAAGGGCTATTCGCGGCATTTATAAACTTGGAAATACGGAATCTCTTAGGGAAATATTTAAAGATATTAATATACTAACTTTTGCGTCGCAATATATTTATGAAAATATATTAAATGTCCACCCATGATTAAGAAATTCTTGGGGGCAACTATGCCATCTTGGAAGGTAATAATGACAGCTCGCGGTACTCAAGAATCGATCACAACTGAACCGATTTACATCAGACGCGGTATCTTTCAAGGGGATTCTCTATCACCTTAATTGTTTTGTTTAGCCTTAAATCCACTCTCCACTATACTCAATAAATATAAAACTAAAGGGTACAAACTTAAGGATAGCTATTGGATTAATCACTTACTGTATATGGATGACCTTAAAATTTATGCTGGCAATAAAAATAACCTAAAAGTTTTACTTGACAGTGTTGAAATCTTTACGCAAGACATAGGTATGATATTTGGTCTAGATAAATGTAACACACTACATCTTGCCTCGGGCCGCAGAAAAAGTACTACAGGAGAAGCTCATGCATTGTTAAACGGAGAAACTTTTCAGCAATTAGCAATAGACAATACATATAAATATTTAGGAATTCATGAATCAGGAAAAATAGATCACAACATGGTAAAAGAACAAATAATTAAAGAATATTTTAAAAGAATCAAAAAACTACTTAACACACACCTAAACGCACGTAACGTAATAAAGGGCATAAATGCATTTGCTATTCCAGTTTTACTTTATTCATTTGGCATAATTAACTACAAAAACAGTGATTTAAAAAGAATTGACATAAAAACACGTAAACTATTAGCTATTCATAAAGCACATCAGCAAAAAGCAGAAGTAGAAAGATTGTACTTACCAATTGCACACGGAGGTAGAGGTCTTCAAAATGTAGAGAATCTATATAAAATACAAATATTAAAATACCAACAATACATAACACAAAACGATGATTACTTAATAGAATTAATAGCGGAACACGACTTACACCGTCAAAAATACTCAATAAAAAAATACTCCGAAGAAATACAGAGAGAGCTTAGTCTACAACCAAACAACAATCACACGGATAAAGAAATTAAAGAAGCAATAATTAAAACACAACTTGATAGATGGAGCAATAAACAGTTACACGGTCAATTTTTAAAAAAGGTTTTACAATCAGCTAATATAGACAAAGAACAATCCTTTAGATGGCTAAAGAAACAGCAGGTATCTCCTTCCATAGAGTCAGCGATATTTGCCGCACAGGATCAAGCAGTTATGACACGACAACATCGACGAGACATATTAAAGGAGCAGGTTGATGGAAAATGCCGACTGTGTGCTGCTAAAGATGAAACCACACAACATATAATATCAGGATGTGAGAAGTTAGCCAGCACTTACTACACTCGTCGACATAACAATCTTGTAAAATATGTTTATTGGTGTTTAGCTAAAAGGTACAACATTCCAGTCTCCAACCTCTGGTGGCAAGAAACAATGACACAACCACAAGTAAAGGAGAACGAGAACGCAAAAATCATGTGGGAAATCCCTGTTCAAACCGATGTTACAGTTACACATAATAGGCCAGATTTAATATTAACAGACAAACATAATAATAAAACTTACCTTATAGACATAACAGTACCCTCAGATTACAATATTGGAGCTAAAGAAATAGAGAAACTAAGTAAATATCATCTTTTGAAAAGAGAAATCTCGCGTTTATGGAACACACACACATCAGTAATTCCAATCGTTGTGGGAGCCACAGGAGTCGTAGCTAAAAGTCTCACCAGATATATAGATAAACTAGATACATACATTAATATAAATATATTACAGAAACAAGCAGCTATACACACCACTACAATACTAAGTAAAGTGCTAGGAGATACTATATTCGTAAATAATACTGACACTAATAATATAACACACATACAGCAATCATCAACCACACATGCATCTACACAAGTGATTAATTCACCAAATTAATTAAGCATTACTCTACATTATTTGCATATTGCTAAATAAATAAGAATATATAAATAATCTACTTATCTTTAAACTACTTTATCTATAAATGTATATGTACTATATCTATGATGTATGTATTCAAATATAATAAATAAATAAATATAGGCATAAATTATATATTTAAAATAATAAAAAACGTATTAAATATATACATAAATATAAAAAAAAAAAAAAAAAAAAACTTTAATGGGACGATAAATATCTTTTTTCCTTCGGGACGAGGGACGGGATATTATTATTTATCATACCGATTAAAAAAAATCGTGATAATGTAAACATCAAATGAAAATATATTGTATACTCATAAAAATATTGACAAATTTACAACGCGAAAAGCAAATCGTGTCGGAAATTGTTCTGTAAGAACTAGGCAAGAGAATAAATTAGCGGTCCCTAAACATAGATTGGCCAAGAGCAGTAAATCGTTTATTGGTATGTCGATACATATTTATAATAAAATCCCGGAGTCAGTTCAATCCTTACCTTTAAATAAATTTAAATTACATGTTAAGCATACACTATGTAAAAAGGCTTATTATAAAGTTAAAGATTATTTAGATGATAAAAAAGCGTGGGATTGATTTCTGGACAGGCTATTTCTTTAGATTGTATCTTATTGTAACTATTTGTGTCTTATTCTAACTATTAACTACTCTGTAAGCATCTAGACCAAGACAAGACACAAGAATTAGTAGTTGTATTTTCTTATTTCAATTTATTTTTCGTCTTGTGACCTTACGTTTTTATCTTGTCTTGGTGTAGTTGTATGCCTTGATTTTGTATATTTGGTGATGGACAAAAGAGTGCCGAGTTTTTTTCCGCCAGCTTTTTTCTCTCGGCCTACTGATGATAAGCTGATGATCGATATTTTGACTTTCATCGAATGTAATTAAGTTACTTAATGATGAAATAAATGATTTTTTTTTTTTACACAAATGCAAATATCATCTTAAATCTCGCGAATTGTAATACTGTACCTGTTCCGTTTCTACGTATTCCTTTATTCTCTCAACGGCGACGATGTTAGTTTCGACTTCTGACGTCATGCGCACCAACCAGTTGAGTGTTTGTGTGATCTACAACGATTGACAACTTCATATCAGTGCAAATCTATTATAGAAATCAAGTTATCTAGAACCTTAATCTAGTTTTTTACTTTAGTCTGTTTCTGTTTACTCACCTCGAGTGCATAACTAATAGACAGTCCAACGTTTCCAGGCGCAATGTTATCCCGATCAAGTACCGCGAACAACGCAGAGAAGAAAATGATCAAGTTGCCCATCATCTCGAGACGGACGGCCAGCCAGCGGTTCGCGATACAACTCGTGTAGTAGCAAGACTGGTTGAAGTCCACACCGCGCTCGGATTCCTCAATAAACCTAGTGCGTTACAGAAACTTTAGTGGCAGAACTGAAACTCACTGCACGGGTTGTGGTATTGGCACCGACTGATTTAGTCATACGGTTTTTAGATGATATGGTAAACCGAGTATTCTATTTCTAAAGTTTTGCTTGATTAAGCATTGTTGTCGTGAAATCTTGTGGTATAGGTAGTTGTTATCATTAAATTTTATTTAAGTTGTTTTAGGTGTATGGCTTGAGATGATACCGCGTGTCTAGATAATTTTAAATCTTTAACGTTTACTAAGTTAAATTTGATCATTTAGAACCCAACTAAAATTTACTAAATTCCAAATAAATACTCCGCTAACCTTCGAGAAACTCCGAATGCCCGAATAGTGGAAGCACCCGTGATACTCTCACTGAAGTGCGAGTAGATCGGCGAGCGAGATACTGATTCCAGTCGTTTCAGTTGTCGGGTAGTGGCCACGTAGAACCGCTGGATCACGTAGTAGATCAAACCAATCGGTATGATCACCGCCACAAATATTGGCGTCGAAAACGCTATCACAAACAAAGTTGCGAGCACCTGCGTACCAAACAGCCATAATATGAATTAAATGCGTTGTGGCCTCCCGTAAGGTTTAATAAAACTAATTTAACTTTAAAACAAGAAGGGCAGTTGTTAAAAACTTAAATCAAATTTATGTGAAACAAGCTTTTATCCGTGCGGCTTCGCACGCGTTAAATTCGGAGTAAAACACCTTTCCCTGTACAATGTTATGATACAATGTAAACCTTCCTCTTCCTCTTGAACACTCTATCAGATCCGTTGCGTAGTTTTAAAGATTTAAGGTAAAAGCACCTAATTCCGCGGTATTTTTGCAACATTAAGAAAGATACAGTGATATTAGGGATAAGAAATGCGGTTTAGGGTAATAATATAACTTTGTTAGATAGACGATCTAAGTAAATTTACAAATGTATAATTATTTTTTTAAATTATGAATGGCTTTTTATTTAAAATAAAACAAAATGTAGGCTGAGGCAGAAAACCCTAATTCCGCGGTAAAAATCCTAACTCCGCGGTAGTTGGGCACCTAATTCCGAGGTATGGATTTGTATAGAAAGCCCGCTTTAATACCTAGTAGTACTTATGCTGAAAATAATGCTAATTATTATAAAATATTTACGTGATTTACTCTGCTTATTGATTCTATGGAATAAAACATATGTAGTAAGTAAATTATAATCGAAACAACATTTATGTATAGATTTTTTAGCCAATAGTTTTTACATTGATTTGAACTCTCTAAAGTTGATATAAATAGGAGCCTGAAAGTAAACAAAATCTTGATTATTTTAGGCATTCTGTTGGGTCTCCTTACATTGGAAAAGTAGCACGGCATTACGTTCCGATTTAATTTCCATATAACTTAATTCCGTGGTTTATACCTCGGAATTACGGCCCTACCCGAAAATTAAGATTTCTAAATCCGAGTAATACATGTTTTTTAATATTTATAAATCAAAGTGATAATTTTATTTATAATAAACAAATGAAATTATAATTGATAGTTCTGAAAAGATATTGTTACTAGAACATAGCATTAAACGATTACAATATTGGTTATGTTTTGGTAGAAATCATCGAATTTTACTCTGGTTATGTATTTTGATTTCTTTTTAATATGTTAAATATACTCAAAACACGAACACGGAATTGGATTTTCTCACCCAATGTTAACCCATTTTTACAATTTTATTGCTAAAATAAAGTTAAGTTGATAAGAATCAAGTAAAAAATTAAGATGAAATGAACACCATAATTTCCTTATTCCGAGGTATACCGCGGAATAAGGAATCGGTCCAAAAAAATGGGCGGTAATGCCGATGTATTTTCAACACAAAAATTCTTAAAAAGTAAGCTATAAATGAATGTTGTTTTAACAAAAACTTAAAGATTAAATGTTGTGCTATTGAATTAATATATAAAAACCGATCTTATCTGTTAGAACTAGAATGATAATCACTCTTCTCGTAAATTGAACGTTACGGAGAAATGGCACGAAAATGTATGGCGCATCCTTTCACCTCGTTCGCTGCAGTGAAATTGTTTTTTATTTATTATATTTTGCGCTTTTATAATAATATTAGCACTAAAATCTGTTCTTAATTAAATTATCTTTACGCTGAAGAACTATAAAATCAAAATATATGACGAAAACTATAAAAAAAAATAGTTTTTCTATTTACCGCGGGTTTGGGTTCCGTTTTAGAACCCCGCGGAGATAGGTGCTTTTACCTTAAGCATAGGTATACATAGGGACAGAGAAAGTGACTTTGTTTATACTATGTAATAATAAAGTGTATCCGTGTACATTATCTATTAGTATATTCTTTAATTAATATTAATTCATAGAAACGTAGTGATGGCTTACCAACAAAAATACACATTTTACCTCAAACGCACAGTACATGACCATGGAAATTTCCCGCGGCAGCAATGTGTCCAGCACATCAATGTCCTTAGAAAACCTAGATAGCAGCCGACCAATGGGTGTCACGTCGAAGAATTGAAGTGGTGTTTTTAAAACGTTGTCCAGCAGACGGTCATGTATGAACTTAGCCGCTCGCCAACCCGCCAGGTAAGGTATCACATCCGCGAAAATGGACGCGATCGCTGCAAGCCCACCGACGCATTAACTCTGATACCCACCACACTCAAATCATAGACATATCGCTTATCATTAGATACGCAAAAACTGAACGTACCAAATATTATTGCTGTGAAAAGTTCATTATTTTATACAATAACAATTCGGGTTAATCAAATAATGAATATAATTATTACTCTTTAACTTATGCATATTAAATAAGTGCCAATGAGCTAGATGTATAGGAAAGGGGTGATCGGGATCTACCCCGGGCGTCGTTGCAACACTCTTCAGCTGCCTAGTTCGTAACACCCTCATGTCAGAAAAAGACGGAGAGATCAATCAAGCAAAAAAAACACTGTACAAGTGCGCGGTAACCACAACGTAGAGGATTTCTAGTAAGCAGATTACTTATTTTATTAGCAGACTTGTTAACCAAAAATTTACTTTATTATTATATCTGTACCTAATGAATGAAAGTTTATAACTAATGAAAAAGGGATCGTTTTCATTGCAATTTGTTTGCAACATCCTACTAATATTATAAATGTGTAAGGTGCATAAGCACGCTAGGTAAGAAACTGTTTGTTTAAATACTGGCAGCTATTTTTTTATTTAGAATTCTCGAATAATTTGAGGAGAAAACAATGGAATGTCGGCGGCTTCCTCCCAGGCACATTCTTGTTTGGGTGCTCGGAGTGTGGGCACATAACTATAAAATCATTTTATGCTTTTCAATATAAAGCTATTACATAACCAAAGTGTTTAATTCTTTTACACGTCTCCCCCAAACATTAGTTGTGTGTTGAAAAGTTTGTGAGTATGTATGGATGTATGTTTGTTACTCTTTCACGTCTGGACGGATTTGGATGAAACTTTACAGTAGGTTATACTACTTTTTAGCGCGGAAAAACTTTTTATTCCCACGGGAAACCGACTTCCACGCGAACAGAATCGCGGGCGGCCAATAGTTTGAATAAAAAAATGTTTTTTTGTTATTTAGCTACAATAGAAGATTAAACTTAAATGTATTTATTCCTCTACAAGGGCACTTGTTAAACTTTATTACGGACTTTTTCATATAGAAAATGTGGAATATAATGTGTATTGTAGTACTTAACGTATTAAATTAAAGCTCTTACCTTGGCCAATACCGAGGCCGCCATACACGCCGAGATATAGATCACGTTTTTTTGTATTCATGGTGCCGTTCACAATCTATGCCAAATATACATTATGTAAGTTACTAGTGCTTTATTACAAGTTTAGAATAGTATTCTATTGCTAGTATTCCGGTCTCCGAGAGCTCTAACTACTTAAATGTCGAAGGCGTGCTTGTAATTGTAAAATGCGGCAACAAACACATTGCCTAAATCGGCATATCCAAGCCTAGGTCAAATAACTAGATTACGTTATAAGCAGGTACTAGCCAGTTAATACATTTAGCAGATTCTGCGCGTACTCTCTAAAACCAAAATTAATATATCGCCATCACTTTCCCATGCTTGGAATTAGAATATAAACTTCGTAATGAGACATTTTTAGTTAGGTTCTTACCATTTCCTTATCATTAGACCACTCGGCGAGCCAGTAGTTGGAGCCCACCTGGAACACCTGCAGCACGAGGTTCATCAGCACGGTCACGATGGACGCCAGGATGCCCACGCTCATCAGGTAGTGCTTGTACACGCTCCATTTTACCTAAGACCATATTATTCCAATTGAATATTCTACAGGGTATGGCGTAAATAGTGGTCCACCGTTCAGGGTAAGACACATCAGGTAGGTACCTACACCATACCAAAATTTTAATCCGGTAACCCATTTACGCCACACCCTGTATAATCTATTCGTAATGTGGGATAAGTTTTAAAGATTAATTAAATTAAAAATATGTAAGGTATCCAGTTTTTTTTAAATCTTTGACTTTTTATGATTATCCTACTAATCCTACTAATATTATAAATGTGAAAGTTTGTGAGGATGTATGGATGTATGGATGGATAGATGTTTGTTACTCTTTCACGTAAAAACTACTGGATGAATTTTGATGAAACTTTTCAAAAATATAGTTTATAACCCAGAATAACATATAGAGTACTTTTTACCGCGGGAAAATATCTTATTCCCACGGGAAACCGACTTCCACGCGAACGGAGCCGCGGGCGGCCACTAGTATTATAAACGTGAAAGTTTGTGAGTATGTATGGATGGATGTTTATTACTTTTTCACGTAAAAACTACTGGACGGATTTGGATGAAACTTTACAGTAATATAGGTTTTACATCAGAATAACACTTAGGGTACTTTTTACCGCGGGAAAACTTCTCATTCCCTCGGGAAACCGACTTCCACGCGTACGGAGTCGCGGGCGGCCAATAGTTGTATTATAAAATTGTTTCAATACTCTTTCTTTATCAACTTTGCCGTATGACCGACACTTTTTTTTGTAATTTTCACGTAGGTAATAGTTTAGATACATATTATAATATTAGAATAAATGCAAGACAACTCACGCCTCCGGTTTCAGCCTTTTCAATTTCAATAAGTTTGTTATTTTCTTTGAGTTCACTCTTGGAAAGGGCGGTAATAGAGTCGGTAGCTTTTCTCTTATGGGTAGTTCTACAAACTAAGGAAGAATTTGAGTCTGATTTCGGCACGACACTTTTTACACATTTTAGAGGCGGAATTCAGTCTAATAGCTTAAGTACAGTGTCCTTTAGCTTATCCTAAAAGGAACAGACAAATTATTTGATATTTATTGATTTATGGCCATTTAAAAAAAATCATGCCACAGGAAACTGAGAGTGTCTCCAGGAAACTGAGGAAAATAACATCAATCCATCGAGATCAACTATTTATTTAACTGTTTTTTGCCTCTTTACATTAATAACATTAACACAAGCATGTACTCGTATCTCTGTTTGATAATTTTGGAGTGACTATGCAGACGGAGATTAGCCTCGCAAACATGGAGTAGCTCATAGTGACATGAGGAACCTGAGTTCAAATATTCTTTATGAAGATTTTTTATGTGTCTAGCCTGTAGCATCTTTGTACTTCATGTTGCCTGCACACAGTCTACTGTACTTGTGTTCCAAAAATTATTGAACTATCTTTTTAAACATCTTTTTTTTAAACCTTGTTTTCCAACTTTCAACCCTTATTTGCATTGAAAATCTGGCCCAAAAGCAATTGATTTGCATCTTTCTTCTCTTGACCAGTCTTAAGATTAGACTTATACCAAATAAAGCCTTTTTGACGATGTCTACTCTTGTCGTTGGATCTTCAGCAAGATAGGTCATTGCGGTTTTAGGCGACCCAGTTGTTTCTTTTGTTTTTTCAAAATCAATCTCTTTTATATTTGCTTAGTTTTTATTCAAACTTTACTATTAGCGCAGTTTTTTGTTTTATCTACTGTTTTCTGTAATTACGCTGCTTCTGTGCTGTGACCGTTCTTGTGCTGATTTTAATCTTAGATTTGGCTTTGGCGATAATGTTTGAGGGTTTATCTCAAAATTTTACTTGCTGAGGAAGTACAGGCTCATGGAACTCAGGAGTTACAGGTTCATCATCTAAACTGGACGGAGTATTTTCTCAAACAAATTGTTTAATCATATTAGTTATTAACTTTTTCTTGTTAAAGGATATGGTTTCTTTTCCAGACGCTAATTTCTGAGGGTTGTTCTAAATTTTTTATATCTAATTTAGCTATCCTTTTCTTTTCTAATATTTCTTCTTTGGTCTGATTCTTTTTGGTGTCATTCAAATATAATATTTGTTAGATCGATTAAATATTTGTTTATTTTATACTTTTAATCCGTCGTTTCGAAACAAATTTAAGAATAGGTTCTTTAACTTAGAACAACACCCAAAACTAAATAGCCGTATATAAACAAATTACGAGAGTAAGTTAAGTTTATTGATCAAATTATTCATTTTTAGTATGTTTATGTATAAACAAAAAACTATTATTGCACATAAACAATATTTTTTATATAATGTACTCAGGATCCTGGACGGTTCTCAGTATCCTGAGTACCAATTTGACAGGATCCTGAGGCCAGGTTCCTGATAATTTCTGTCTTAAAATAAAAAAAAACACACCAATTTATAACTTTCATAAAAAATCACGTTAACTATGCCTATGCGCTAGCATCTTACATATCAATACGCTAAAATTAGTCATATTTATTATCTATTTTGCAAATAAAAATCTTACCAGGATACTGAGAGCGCCACTGATTACGACCCCATTTCACTCGCGAAACGCACTGGGCTCACTAAACAACGTGCTAGGTGAGAATAGGAAGATGACATTCTTGGAACCTTTCGTAGGTACTATCGACTCAGCGAAACGGTAAAGACGCTCAGCATTTAGTTTAGAGAATATTTGCCAATTCAACAGCGAACAGGATACTGATATAAAATCGTGGGGACAAAATGTAAACATGATTTATTTAATATTTTTTAAGGAAATACAAATAGTAATTGTCCTGCCTAGCTAGGAAAATTAGTAAACTTATTAATTTGGGTTTCTTTTAAGACCCTTATGTAGAAGTATATGAATCACGACGCACTTTGAACTAAAATTTGGACGAGGGACACTGCAGGATCCTGAGAATTCGGCACTTTGAACAGTAATTTTGTTCAAAAAAGATTTGTGAATCTTAATTATTTTTAGTGACCATCTAAAAACAATTGTAATTTATAGTATGGCATTCAAAATAAAATGTTATTAAAAATTTTTTCATAACATTTTGGCTGAGACGTCAAAAATTCCTTAGTTTGTAGAACTACCCTTATCACTGCCACGGCGGCGGTCGCCTACAGTAAAATGAAAAACCCGTTAAATCGATGAACCGTTCGAAAGGTTGAACAGTTTTAAATATACGGTTAAACGATTAACTGTCCATTTATCTCTGCTCTCGTCTGTAACTGGCAAGGCGATGACGACTTAACTTCGTTTAATAAAACAATAAATTATCTATGTTCGTTAAATAAGCAAAACCAACTTGAACTTACTTGTTGTAAAGTAAAAAAAAATGGACTTTAAACGAATTAAATTTGAGGTAATTCTTAACTTGCAGAAACCATTTTACTATTATGAGCAAAAGTGATAGGCCAAACAGTGCGAGATTAACACGTTTATACGAGTACTTATACCTTGTTTATATGACTACTATAATTAAAATCTCGGTAACTTGAAACTGATTGTTGTGACGTTTATCCTGCTTATACCTACAGTTTTTTTTTCATTTATACGTATGCAGCGTTCTAACAAACATAGTTTATTGAGACCTTCGAGCAACGAGATCTGCGTTGCAAGTTTAACAAGGCGTCATTGGTTATGCAAGGTTATTGAGATTGGCAGATACGAGATCTGACTATTGCATACAAGATAAAATTTCAGTCAATGAATTGTAATAATAATTTAAGTTCCTATAAATAGTTTAATACAGATATGTTGCAATAGCCAATGTTCAGTTTATATCAAAGTTTAAATAATTGCAAATGAAATGTCGATGGCTAAAACTTACCAGCTCCAGCTTGTTCTGATTCAGAAGCACTTTCGGACTGCGACCGCGCTAGTCGCAACTTTGCCTGGAACTCGGAACCAAGCTTGCTCTCCAGATCTTTTTTGATTTCTTGAAGTTCTAAAACAGTCAATAACTACTTATTATAATTATTTTTCGTAAAATTTCGTATTGGTGCAGAATTTTCATAAAAAGTTTAAAAATGGTTTAACTTAACAATTTCGATAGTGATGATAACTGTGCGGTATATAGAGTTGCGTAGTGTTTATAATGCCCATTAGTCGCTGTTCTCAATTGGAGCAACTAATTTGTCTTCATAATTTCTAACTCTCTAAGCTGAAATATGTACCTACATACTCAAATTAAGTTAATTCCCCACTTAACACTTGCACGAGTTAGCGGAAAAACATACAAACATACCGTCATTGCTCTGTTTCTGACATTTCTTCTGCTATAGTGTCTATAAATGAAGCACATCTGTAACTGGACTAAGTCATTCGGTCTGCTTATCAACCCGAAGAAAACACAATTGTTATTGATTGGTAGCAGGTTCATGCGTAATCAAATCGATGTGTCATCACTACCTTCTGTAGCCCTTAATGGTATACCGATTGCTTTCGCTGACTCGGCTAAAAACCTAGGCGTAACTTTAGACTCTCACTTTAAACTGGGGCTTACAAATCAGCGAGGTCTGTCGAAAAGTCCATTATTCTTTTTATTCGCTGAAGTGTCTCCAAACCTACCTGCCGTAAGCAACTAAAATTTCTCTTTCTTTAACGCTTATTCAACCTAATTCCTTATTCTAATAAAATTTATACGTTATGATAATGATAATGAACTGCAAAAGATAATGAGTACATGTTAGTTACCGTTTCTCGCAAAACTAAATAAGGCTTATAGGGCCGCGTTCCTTCTCTCCACACCCCTCTCACCCCTCACGTTTCCCGCGTAAGCGCAGGCCTCCTGCCCGCCTTTGCGAGTAGTAATTAAGTTTGTATTAATTAGTACGTTCCTGCCCGCCTAAGCGATCTGTTGTGTTCGCGCGCCCCATGCCTTGGGATAGTCTTAGATTCTTATGCTCTTTCTAATTGTAAAATTAATCCAAGTTTAATTGTGAAACAGTTAATAAAGTGATTTTCAGTAAACTGCGTTAGTTTATTGGATGGCGCCCCTATAGGCTCGTATTTATAAATCGCTCTTAAGATCAAACTCAGCTGATACGCTCTTAAGACTTCTCTAGTTCCTTACTAACTAATTAACTATCAACAAGAGTGTGTCATCTAAAATCGATTTAAGAGTTCAGAGTGACTTATAAACACCTACGGCTGAGGCCCGTATATATAGATAGACTATAACCGCCGGAATGTACCCTATTTCCACGAGATAAGACATTTAGCTATGGGTTTAATCACATAGCGGAAGTCATAAGCTCGGGGCAAAGAGCTTATTCAGCTGGTGGTCCGTGAAATGGGGCAGTTGTTACTCCACACCACCCGTCCACTGGCCACCACCAGACTAGAGACGGTCGCGATCGCGCCTTTTCCTGCCGCTTCGACGTCTGCGGTGCGGGGCGCTCCCGCTTTGCCGCCTCCTCCTCGAAATTACGTCCACGCAGAAGAATGCCACGATGACCTAATAGCCACCCAGCATGGTAGGTATATACCATGCCGCCGGGCAGGGAGAGGTCCAGGCTCATTAACCTTGATAAAGCTAACCTTCCGGCGAGGTTCTCTCCGCGTCGCTGAGATGGTGCAGCAGGAACTCGGCGAAGGCCCCCTTCTTCTCCAGCAGGTGCTGGTAGGAGCCCGCCTCCGACACCTGGCCGTCCTTCAGCACCACCACCAGGTCCGTCTGCGCCAGGTACGACACGTTGTGCGTCACCCACACACGGGTCTTGCCCTTCAGAAGGCCGCCGGGACCTATTACCTGATCAATGAAATATACCAAACATTACAATAGGTATCAAACAAAGGCACTCGGCTGATTTACGCCCTCGCAACCTCTTGTACTTATAATGATCAACTTTGCACACTTGTATTATAATATACTATTTGATATGTGATCTAAAATAGAGCAGTGTCTAAGGTATCCTACACTATACCTAAGAATTATTGTATGCAGGTTTACCTTTGGAATTCGGTAATAAGACGTAATCAAATTTCATAGTCTTTCGTAAAGACTAATCACTGTAAGTACCTATTATACAAAGTCTCTCCATGAAGTTACTGTAATTTGCGTATCAAACAAGATCTGTAATTGCAAGTCAGTGTATAAAAAAACAGCCCTCATTGACTTCTCTGATTGACCGTTCGAAAGTCTTTAAATAAAAAAATAAAAATAAAAAAATTGAATTGCGAGGCCCGGCGCAAATTACTTTTTGTGTGCTTGTTGCATTGATTTTAACACGGTATTTGTGAGAGAGAGATTTGGTACTGGCATGCAGGTGCACAGTACATTAAAACTCTTTCAGGTATACCTTTCGGAGTACTGGCTTCCTTAGCGTACCTACCCAAAAACCAAGAAGAGCGTTACAAAATCCCTTAAAAAATGCGCCACCTTTTGTTTTTCTCAGTTCTATATCTATTTTGTGCTATAAAGCGTACATACATGTATGGCATTGTACAGAACTCTTAATTAATTGTTATCGCGAGTTATAGTAGGCGTTTCTAAAATTAGTATCAAGCAAGGCCTGAGATGTTCGCAAGTAGAGAAGCGAATAGATTCGTTTTGTCTAATGCGGAATGAGCCAGTGTTTACCTTCTCGAAGATGTGTTTCCCGACGTGCGAGTCCACGGCGCTGAGCGGGTCGTCCAGGAAGTAGTTGTCGGCGTCGTGGTACACCGCGCGCGCCAGCGACACGCGCGCCTTCTGGCCGCCCGACAGGTTGATGCCTACACGAGAGTAGGCAATACAAGATATCCTATATCAACTATCTAGAATACAATATACTTTTCGAATAAGTATTTGAGACACCAAATAACTATTTAGTTATTTTAATACTATGGTATTTTAAATAATAGTAAAAACCTTTTTTTTGTTTGTGAGACGAATACTTTTCTTTTTTTAAAAGCACTAGTTATTAATAATAATAAAGTTTTTGCACAAATAATATGTTTTAATTGGGACTTCAGCAAAAACAGTTTTTAAACATTCATAACTATTTTTTCTTATAAAATATAGTGGCCGCCCGCGAAGTCGGTTTCCCGTGGGAATGAGAAGTTTTTCCGCGGTAAAAAGTACCCTATGTGTTATTCTATTTTACTCAAGGGCGGTTCCAGCTTTGGCGCCAGCGGGTAGCGCCACATAGTAGTGGTTAAGCTTAAGTCACAATACACTTATGTTTAACAGCTTTAATTAGTGGTCCACCTAGGTTCTGGACTAGCCCAGAGAGAGGGGTCATTGACCCCATGACCCGCAAACCTGGATCCGCCCTTTATTTTACCTTTCTCGCCGATTTCAGTCTGGTCTCCTCCAGGCAGCATGTCGAAGTCAGGTTTGAGCGCGCACACCGTGATGACGTTCTTATATTTCTGTTCGTCGAGCGGCTTCCCGAACACTATGTTGTCTTGCAGCGTCGCGTTCTGGATCCAAGATTGCTGCGACACGTACGCGATGGATCCTGAAACAATTACCTTAATTTACTAGAAACTTTTACGGGGATCCTTGAAACATTACAAGATTGGGCTACATTGATAGAAAAAAAGGGTCAATAACTACCTAAAGTTCCTTTATATTTATTTTTCATGATAATCTTAAAGGCGTTGTTTGGTATTTTTGATTTGTATTTAAGTGATACAAAAAAACGCATATAACGATTACCTAAAATGAAATGTGAGATCCATAAAAACAATTTTTTTTGGGAACGTTGTTGTGCCATCAAAATGTTCAATGTTAATGATTTATCCATTTGTTTTTTTCTGTTCGAGTATGTTTACAGATTGTAGTGATTTCGGTGACAGGTTTCCTATTTGTTAAGTAGGACCATTATAGCTAAAAAAAATAATTT
The DNA here is from genome assembly GCA_916618145.1 of Emmelina monodactyla. Classification (NCBI taxonomy): domain Eukaryota; kingdom Metazoa; phylum Arthropoda; class Insecta; order Lepidoptera; family Pterophoridae; genus Emmelina; species Emmelina monodactyla. The sequence goes on from OU745300.1 coordinate 6,617,223, forward strand.
CTGTGTTTATTAATCTCTGTGAGATAACAGCTTACTTTTAATTCAGTATTTGCTAAAAGATGATAAGAACATCACCCTTTAGTAAGACTACCACCATTAAATGTTTTTCATCTCTACTCGATACTAAGCATTGTTGTTTTTAAACTCTCGCGCTTTTTATTTATAACTTTATACCAGACGCTAGGTATCTACAAGAATGACTGCAGTTGTGGGAGCTCATACATCGGACAAACGAAACGCACAATAGCAGAACGTGTTAAGGAGCACATAGCAGCAGTCAAAAATCGTCAGACGTACAAATCGGCCATCGCAGATCATCTGCTGAATTCTGGACCCAATCACTGGATTGAGTTGGCCACCCCAAAGATCCTCTCATCCGATTACTATCCAAGAGTAGTTCGTGAAGCTATCGAGATCAAAAAGCACAAAAATAATTTCAACCGTGAGGATGGATACAAGTTGTCTTCATCCTGGAATCCAGTGATTGCGAAATTAAAATCTCCAGAATTGTCGTCAGACCGACCCGTGGATACTGTGAGTGTTGTGTGTCGTATGCAAATAACGGACCGCGCGCCATCCGTGGGTAGTTTGTAAAAACTATTTACAAACGCAGCAACAAATTGTCAACACTCCAGTCTGCCCGCGACCACGATCGATCTAACTCGGTCGAAACGTCGGGAAATACAGGTACGTATAATTAATGTATCTAAATACAAAATGACCGCGTATAGACCCGAAGTCACCAAAAAGTTACTAAGCATTGTTATGTCAATCTTTACTTTTTGGTGCTAGGACAGGTTCTTTCGTCTTTCGTCAGGATTTCTATTGAGTTTATGATGCCATGGGTTTGTTCGTAGAGAAGAAGTAAGAATGAACCCACCATGCGTGTTGACCCTGCCGGCGAGCTTGTGCATCTCGCCCAGCAGCGCGGCCAGCAGCGAGCTCTTGCCGGAGCCGACGGCGCCCACGACGGCCACCAGCGCGCCGCGCGGCACGAGCAGCGTGATGTTCTTCAGCACCGCCTCGCCCTCGCCGTCCCCCCAAGTGAACTGACCGCCCTCGATTATCAGCGGGTTCGCTGGACCAGCAAAACACCGGGCAAGGCATTACACAAATTAATACAAGATATACCTACGTGTGGCGTAGAAAGTAGTTGATTTTTCCGAAGGTTCTTGGCTCGAATTATGGTTGCGTGCACTACTAATGTAGACGTAATGACATTATAAGGTAAAAGCACCTAATTCCGCGGTATTTTTGCATTATTAAGAAAGGAACAGTGATATTAGGGATAAAAAACGCGGTTTAGGGTAATAATATAACTTTACAAATATTTAAATACTTTTTCAGTTATCAATGGGTTTATATTTCAAATTAAGCAAAATGTAGACTAAGCCAGAAATCCCTAATTCCGCGGTAAAAATCCTAACTCCGCGGTAGTTGGGCACCTAATTCCGAGGTATGGATTTGTAGAGAAAGCCCGCTTTAATAGTTATGTACTTATGCAGCAAATTATGCAAATTATGATGTAATATTTACGTGACTTTCTCTGCCTATTGATTCTACGGAATTATTAACTAAAATTCTATAAATAATAATATTTATCATTATTATTGATAGAATTTTAGCCAATATTTTTTAAATTTATTTAACTCTCTAAAGTTCATATAAATAAGTGCCATAAGTAAACAAAATATTGATAATTTTATGCATTATGTTTGGTCTCATTACATTGGAAAAGTAGCACGGCATTACGTTACGATTTATTTCCCATATAACTTAATTCCGTGGTATATACCTCGGAATGACGGTCCTACTCGAAAATTAATATTTCTAAATCCGAGTTATACATGTTTTTTAATATTAAAAAATCATAGTGATTATTTAATTAAATATAAAAAAATGAATTAAAATTGATAATTCTGAAAAGAAATTGTTACTAGAACATAGGATTAAAACAATTACAATATTGGTTAAAATTTTGAAATCGGTCGCCTGATTTTGGGGTTTTGGAGGGCTGGGGGGGGTGGGGGGGAAGGGGTCTGAACCCCCTTGACCATTTTCAGCTGCCGGAAAAAAAAGGGGGCGCCAAAAAAAAAATTTTTTTTTAAACCCCTCAATATGGCGACCTTTAGTAGCCAATTTATATGTATAAAAACTCGCTTCAATCATGTTTCAACGGAGTCCCGCTTCGCTTCGCGGGACTCCTTTTTCTGGCAGTTTAAAAACAGTAACCTAACTAACCTAACCCATTGATGTCGGATTGTGTCAACTCGGAGTAAGACATTGCTATTAATTACCTAAGAATTATGTAAACACACTTAATAAATACAATCTGATTACCTCGATTGTATTTAAAATTAAGATTGTAGAAAAACCACAATATCATTCATCCAAGATGCTAAATGCGTTCCGATTCACGCAATTGTGCTAGTATTTAGGAAATTTTGAAATTTTTTTAAAAATATTTAGACGCGACTCCGGCAGCCAAAATTACTTGTAGGGGGTTCAGACCCCTCCTCCTCACCCCCCGAAACCCCCTACAACCCTTAAATCAGGCGACCGATTTCAAAACCCAACCCACAATATTGGTTACGATTTGGAAAAAATCATCGAATTTTACTCTGGACATATATTTTGATTCCTATTTAATATGTGAAATATATTCAAAACACTAACACGGAATTGGATTATTTAACCCAATGTTAACCAATTTTTTCAATTTGTTTGCCTAAACGAAGTTTAGCTTATAAGAATCACGTGAAAAATTAAAATGAAATGAACTCCATGATTTCCTTATTCCGAGGTATACCACGGGATAAGGAACCGCTTTAAAAAAATGGACGGTAATGCCGATGTATTTTTAACACAAAATTTCTTAAAAAGTAAGCTAGTAATGCATATTTTTTTAACGAAACTTAAAGATTTAACGTTTGACTATTGAATTAATATTTAAAAACCGACCTTTCCTGTTAGAACTAGAATGATAATCACTCCTCTAGTAAATTGAACGTTACGAAGAAATGGCGTGAAAATTTATGGCGCATCCTTTTACCTCGCTCGCCACAGCGAAATACTTTTTTATTTCATATGTTTTAAATGTTTATAATAATATAAGCACTCAAATCTGTTCTTAAATTAAATTATCTTAAGGCAGAAGAACTAAAAAGTCTAAATATATGACGAAAACTATAAAAAAACTTAGTTTTTCTATTTACCGCGGATATGGGTTCCATTTTTAGAACCCCGCGGAATTAGGTGCTTTTACCTTAGCTTACTTTAAGAAAAAGGCTTGTGCTTAACAACGGGGAGGGGAAATTTATGAAACAAACGGGAGTTCCTTAAATACTGGATAGTATTAAATTAATACAGTCATGTTTTGTTCAAACGTGAACTTGAGTATTTAATTCTTGGTTTCTTGAATACTATAGAGGTTTATACAACAGGCCTTTAGATTACCATGTCATACATTTTAAAGATATTTCAAATTGTAATTCTACATTCGTTCATTCACGATTATTACTACAGAGAAAAGCAAATTACCCTCATATTTAAACGAGTTAATTGCGTGTCGTATTTTATTAAAGTAATTAGTGTCAAGATCTTACATTCCTTGGAGTCATGTTCCACGGCACTGTCGTCCAATTCATCACAATTCATGAACTTATTCAACCTTTTAACGCTTACCGCTGTCTGAAATAACACGACAAATATGCCACATTCATTTCAAAAACAGTATAATACTCAGATAAAAGAAACTAAGGAACCATAATGACGGGCAACTGTATTAAAATCGAAAAGCTGAAGTAAATGTCAACGTAGCTGCTAGCGAAAAGGCAGTTAATAACAACGAACAATTCTTGACGTAGGCACTTAGCAGTTATCATGAGGTATGAAAAAAGACGCAAATAGATTTTTGTCTTGGCAGAACCTTTCAGGCAGTGGCAGTTTTTTTAATATTTTTGAATACCTAACCTGTGTTATAAATTTAACCTGTGTTAAAAAGGTTCGTTACTGGGATTAGTTTCAGAAAATAAATAACAATAGCCTTTGTCCCACCGTGGATACAAAATTTAGCTACCTAAATAACAGTTGTTTGTCGCTCCCTAGTTTGGTTGCTTTCCACTAATGAATGATTTTTAAAAACAGCTCTTTATTATATATTACTAGTGACTGCCTGCGACTACGTTCGCGTGGAAGACGTTTTCCCGTAGGAATGAGAAGTTTTCTCGCGGTAAAAAGTACCATATGTGTTATTCTGCTGTATAACCTATATTACTGCAAAGTTTTATCCAAATCCGTCCATTTGTTTTTACGTTAAAGAGTAACAACATCCTTACATCCATACATAGTCACAAACTTTCACGTTCATAATATTAGTCGGATATAGATATATATGTTACGGCTAATACCCGAAGTGCGGCTACACCTAGTTTTAGCCGGTTAGAAACATCAATAGGTTAGGTTAGTTAGGTTACTTTTTTGATACCACCCAGAAAAAGGAGTCCCGCGGAGCGGGACTCCGTCGACTCATGATTCAAGCCAGTTTTTATATACATAGGTATAAATTTTTTTTACAGTTTTCCATATTAAAGACACTTCTAACCGGCTAAAACTAGGTGTAGCCGCACTTCGGGTATTAGCCGTAACATATATACCTATATTGATAGATATGACTTACTTGCACAGAATTTGATATAACGTTAGGCAGCATTGATAGTGGAAAACGTAGTATGTTGAAAAGAGATAGCGCTACGAAAGCTCGCTTGGAGTCCAGAACTTCCGTATCGTTTACTAATACAAAGCACCCGAACGACATCAGCGACACCTATGACACCAGTTACAAATCAGTTTCGAGTATCATACGGGGTGTAAAAATACTGTTTCCAAAAAAGGAAACATTGCTTGAGGGAGTGTGGAGGAGTAATCGTTACATAAAGACCAAAAATTTTTGTGTTTTAGTTTTATTTGCAATGTAAACCATCGCTCCTGGGCCATCTGCTGATATGTTAGCGATGATCTCAAGGTGAATATAGCTTTTAAAACCTAGATCATTTTCTAAATTGAGTTTTTTGGGTGAAATAAGATACTACATATTTAGGCTCAATAACACATGGTTTATGGTTTCAGGCTATGGAAATGGTATATCTACACCAATGGCATGTGGTATGAAAATAGTGATGTCAATATAGGTTATCCTAAAACAAGACACCAAACATAGGGGACAAAATTAATATTAAGGATTCAAATCTTACCAAAAAAGGTGCGCACGACCAAATAAATGAAGTACCAGCGTTCCAGTAAGCGGCTTGTTTTACAACGTGCATTTCTTTATTTCTCATTTTTTGAATTTGGTCCTTGAAACTTGGTTCCCATGCGTACATCTTTAATACCTAAAAGTGAACAATTTAAATTTACATTATTATTAGCTAGTTACGGTGTTATAGACTATTCTTAAATTACGTCACATAAGTTTCATGACTAAGAAATGTGTCACATAAAATTTAAAAAGACTATTAGACAAACGTACCTAACCAGATTGAAAATGCTTACACATTTTACACAGAAAGTGATTTTATGAGATATTTGAGAACTTTCGTAAATTCATCAAAAGTAAAACGTACCTACTTCAAGATATTTATTCTTATTCATATAAAACAGAGTAGAAGGTTAAGGATTTGAGGAAATTCTCTACATGTACCTATTAGATAACACATTTCCTCAAAGATTGTTTGACGATGACAGGTAAGTATTAGGTATTGTTGGTTTTAGCCATCTTGCAAACTATTCAGAATAGTAGGTTACTTTATTTTCTAATTTTGAACTAGTTTACAATATCTAAGTTAATGTTCTACGTTATATTCCTCTTACTACTAAAGATCAGGGAACTACGTTTCTATGTTGCTGTCTTGTGGATACAGAAATGCGTAATAATATTGTAACTGATAAATATAATTATGCCGTGCTATTTTACTATAAATCATTAAAATAACATCATACAATACTACAAACAGACACACGATGTTTCTAAACAGTAAATGATTGCAAATAGTAATTGCCGCAATTACCTTTATACCATTGAGCACTTCATTCATCAGTTTAACTCTTTCGTCTTTGTATTGCATTTGCTTAATCTGTAATTTTTCAGTTCTGCTTGCTATTATTCCGTTTAATGGAATCAATATAATCATAACAGCTAATCCAGCCAGCACGGAGGGTCCTAAAATTGCCCACAAGAAGTAAAGGGCTAAGGCTATTTGAATAGGTGCTGACCAAATTAAGTTGAGATAGGCAGTAAACTCCAAAAATCTAAAAACAATAATAACGAATTTGTCTTTAATAACTTGTACTAACTGCGTATAAAAACGGTTTTTCGTTTTTTTTTAAGGAAATAGGTACCTATCTATTTTTTAATTTAGGAAGTAACAAGATAAATGTACCTAAACCTCTGCATATGAGGCGTCGAGTAAAATAGCTGGTTATCATTTTTGTTTGTGCAGTGGTTTATAAATTGTAAACAGATGATACACAATCTCAGTCAAATATAATAAGATAAATAAGAGATTATAAACATATTGTAGAAAGCAATGTCAGTCATCATATTATTTTTGATATAGGTATTATTTTTCTGTCTTATTTATTTTAGATATATTTTTTTAAAGTATTAAATTAGATAACAGGAAGGATTAAAGAGTTAAGTATAAATGTCAAACATACCTTTGAGCGTCGACCGACATCAAATTGACGATTTCTCCGACAGTCGACTCCTTTCTAGCTGCGTTAGACATCCTAAGTGATTTCCTGTATATGGCGCTTGTTAAAGCCGTTCTAATTCTCATACCTACGAGGTACATTCTTGTGAAGTAATGCGCTAATAGCATAGTTTGCACTGTTGCAGTTATTAACAACGCTACGGCGTATACATAGCCCTTCCAGTCTGGTTCATCACTTTCTATAAAACCTATTAAAAGCCTGAAATCGAGAATCGTGTTCAAATGTTCCGTCCTTAATATAATAACTTTAAGCATACAAGAAACATTTTAGTATGGGAGGTTTCTCGTAATTTATTAACAATAAGCCAATTAAAAGTCTGTGTTACCGCGAAGCACTGATTCTACCTTAGATAACCTCATTCACCAACTAGGATATAACGGTTAATAGATTTAGGAACACTTACTCGAGCAACTGCGGCGAGAGGAAGATCAGTATATCATTAACAAGTTTCAGAAGTGCCCCGAACAGGAACTGACCCCCGAACGCGAGGCACAGAGCTGGCAAGATCGACGCCGGCTTGCGCTCACTCCCAGGCTTGAAGTTAACACTCGCAGACGTCTTACTGTATGTGGCCTTTGTACCGTTTGCACTACAGGGATAATGAGATTTATTTAGTACCTCTAAAATAAGTCCGACGGCAATGACGAAAAAAAAATTTATAAAAAATCGAACAAATGTAACTTGACATGTCAGCAAGCTGTCCAACAAATTCATGCAACGTTTTAACAGAGGCATATTCATACTTCTCCCGTTTCTTGAGAGTCTTCATCCAGAGCGCGTCGAAGCGAGGCACCACCTCCGCGGAGGAGTCGGGCGGGTTCAGCGCCCACAGGTCTCCCTCCACGAGGCTGCGGCGGAACCCGGTCAGCGCCAGCGGGTCGAACCAGCTGAACGTCAGCCGGCTGGGGAACCCGGCCGCGGTCTCCGGGCATTGGTTCTGTGCACAACAGTTGGGATATCAAGCTTTTACATCGCCCAAGGTAAAGCGAGTGAGGTAAATTTTACGTAAAGTTACGCAACTGAGCCTACGGCTTGGTTTCGCAACCGTAAAGACCATATTTCTATAAAAGGACAACTATTCAAAAACGTAACTAAAGAAAATTATCTCCTCGACTTTGGTGTCGAGAGACATATTACGTGTGTTTCTTTTTCTTATAAAAAAGTTTTCAATAATTACCTTGTTGTATTTGTAGGGTGTATCTTTCGGCGGTAGATCGGCGAAACAATTTAATATAAACATTACTACTATGAGTGGGAAGTATATCATGTAGCTGACGAAGTTATACTGAACATTCTCATCATCAGCCTTCTGGTAGTGTAGCACCACTTCAGTCCGAAGTTCCGGCAGCCCTGCCAGCACCAGAAGGAGCCAGAAAAAGAATAGCACCCCTGATGCTCGCATGCCATATTTTTTATTGTAATATAATAGCGTTGCTGCCAACCCCTGCAATAAAACGAACGTAGATTTTTTTAATAAACTTGGCAGGTATGTACTTAAACAATAGTAGTTTATATTTTTTATGACGCTGATACGCATGAGGCTCGGAGCTAATGGGAGGCCATTTTAAAATTGTTAGATATGCCAGAACATGCTGTGTTGTAGGACACATCAAGTTTTTGTTCCGGGTAAATGTTGAATGACACACTGACGTGTTACAAAGTCATCAACCAAATATTATATATAATATCTTTTCTAATTTATCATTGATTTCCTTTTTTCCAAAGCTGAATATTTTTTTGACTTTGGTGTTGTGGTAGCTGTGGTGAGCAGGCCGAGATGTTCTAATGAAATATTTAGTTACTTTGGCAGAAACGAATATGCAGAAATGCCTCACAGCGTTGTTCATCACGGCAAGTAGACGTCGAGATCAATTACGAATCTAAACTAGTGTGCTTGAACTCTCACGAACCTTTTCTATCAATTAGAGGTAGGCATTTCGAAAACCATTCGAAAACCAAGAGTTCGGCTGGGCGGCAATTTGGGTCTCATCTTTGAGTCTTTGATTCCACAGTATCAAAAGTTAGTTGAAGGACTAGATTTATGGTGAAATGAATGATGGCTTTATGGGTTATTTATGGTGAATTAAGACTTAATGGGTCAAAACTCAGCACATCCCTTTACAACTTAAACCCATTTAACGAACTACGTACAGTGCGTTTTTAAAATCGGTTTACCAAGTTGTAGCTTATGCTAAAAGACTGAATACTGTTTTTTAATTTAACGTAACTGTGTAGGTAGATGACTTATTGGAGCCATGGAGCTTTAACTAAATGATTTATTAAAAGTACTTACAAATGTTAATATTTTGATAATTGGGCTATAGTAGTCGGCGTTGAACACATGATTATCTTCTTTGGATGAGTTGTGCACCGTGACACCAAGGTCAACAAATTTCAATACAATAAGAAGAAATGTGATGGTCAGCTTGCTTATATTTAGGATATTCCATGGTATGTTCTTCTCTTTGCTATGAAAAATGTAATAGACATCCAAGAACCCTGCCACCCATAAGAATGCACATGGCACCCACACTAACACTGTTTTTTGAAAGCACGGAGTCAGCTCCGGGCTATGTGTGTGCCATGTTAAGTTGCTGTCCTAAAAAAGAAAAGGCACAATTGTCAGTTCAAGCTAAAATTGTAAAAACACGTACTTATTTTTTTTACGAACTCGTATGTTTATAGGTATAAAACCTAATAGTAAACAGAAATTTTTAGCGAGATTCTTCTTTTTTGGAAAACACAAAAACGAGGTATAACAAAGCTTGGGGTGCGCGTGGGATATCTCCTCGTGCGGCCGTCCTCTTTCCTGTTCTCTGTAATACTTGTGTTCCACAGGGCAGTTAAAGGGTTCCGACCGGGGCACCCTTTTTTTTGTTGATCCAGGAAAATGCCTACGCATATCTGCCCCTCCAGAGAAAGGAGACGGGTTACACGGACTCGCACTCGCACCGGCTAAAAACCTGGAGTTGTCCATCAGGCCGTCGTATAATGGCGGGGACAAGGGAATAAATAACCTGTTAAGGCCCTCGCCGCCGCCGACGGCTGGCCACTGATGCAGCCCCATCAAGTTTGAAGGCGCGCCGGCGAGGGATCTCGAACAAAATAAAAGCCCTCAAAAGCGACACGTTCTTTGCTTGGTTCAAACCGGTTCATTCCGCTTCTTCACGCACCCCACGCGCTTCACCCCCTGTAGTGATAGCAGCGTAGTAAAGTTTTTAATTCTCAATTATTATAATATGTTTTTCAAATCAAAAATAAAATAGTAAACGCGTAAAAACCCGTTTAAATAAGTTTAATTTCAAATTATGATACAACCTTAAAACCTGAAATGTATGGTAACTAACATCTTTACATAAAATAATATTACTTAGTATTTAATTTCGTAATTACAATGTTAAATAAGTACGTATTGTAATAATATCATTAAATTAAAACTACAGTGGTAGGTAGGTACCTCCTCTACCACTGACTAAGGAAAAATCTTTTTTTCTGTAATAATTTTGTTCTCATTATAAATGACCACCAATGTGGCGAAAGTTTTTTTTTTATTTTTTTTATTTTTGAAGCATTGGTCACACGACCATCAGCTTAAACTAAGCGCAAGTTTTTATTGTTCGAGGCACAGACAATCTAAATTCGTTTGGGGTTTCAGAACCAGTTCCAATTAGAAAATGTTTTTAAACCTAACTAAACTTACCCAAAATGTTGACCCACAAAAGTCATCTAATGAAGAATTGTTGGACATGATCTAAAACTATAAAAGTACCAAACTAGTTCATTAGTTAATTTTGTAGTCACAGTAGCACGAAAAACTTTTTTTTAAATTACACAAATTTTAATACAAAACGAACATAATTATGACAAGTTCACTTTTACTCAATACAAGTTACGATCAAACTGAGTCATTCATGCCAATTCATTCATGTCATGATTACTGTTCCAACAAACCGTTCAAACTGGTGTAAAAAATACTACAATCTATAGAACTACAAAAAAACTAGAAGGTACATTCGTGATTCTGTGTCAATCTACTTTAAGCTCTACATAGTAATTTTAAAGATAATTTTTGATTAGAGCGTATTTCTAAGGAAAAAACGCTCTTGACAAGAATTACCAAACGAGAAGGTCATCTTTTTCTAGACTCGTTGCCATAATACAAAATATTTTTGACGTTTTAATTTTCAAACTTTTTCATTATTATTGTGTATGAGAGGCAAAACACTTTTTTTAATTTAAAAAGTGATAAGAATATTATTGATACTCAATATTAAATGATATTTATTTAACTTTGGTTGGTAACCCTATTACCGTGGTAGGTATCTTCTTTGTCTGTGTGTTGGCTTGGCGGGCATTTTTAAATAGATAGGTATGTGTTCTTTTTGATTTTGTGTAATTATTAGTTATTCATAACAGCCTCATTGAAAATAATACCGGTGATATAGTTCGATTGATTTTTTATTAAGATCTGGCGTGAAGAACCACAGAGATTTCGGGTAAGAAGCGACGACGGAGATCTAAGATGAGGTCTCATTTTTACCTTTCCCAGCTGACTCAAATAATTATGAAAGAATATTTATGGCTGATTTCACCAGGATTTAGGATGAATGTGTAGTACAAATTTTTTAAGCTGAGCTTTTCATTAGTTTGAGTGTATACAGATAGTTTCAATGTGATGTCAGACCCTAAACGCGACGCGTTCTTTGCTTGGTTTTTTTATCATTTATCGTTCCTTATCCAACTCAAGGTTGAACTCTAATTTATTTGAACTATTATTACTAGGTAGTAGTAACCTATAATTAAATAAAAAATGATTCTTTTTGTATCCTGTCTTATATCTGGATAAATAGGTTTTTTGCCTTACTCCACTTTTGGTGAACACTCACACTAATGCAAAGTTCAGCTGAAACCTTTTGCAATATACATCTATACTAATATTATAAAGCTGAAGAGTTTGTTTGTTTGTTTGTTTGTTTGTTTGTTTGAACGCTCTAATCTCAGGAACTACTGGTTTGATTTTAAAAATTCTTTTTGTGTTAAATAGACCATTTATCGAGGCAGGCTTTAGGCTATATAACATCACGTTGCAACTATAAAGAGCGAAGAAATAATGGAATAAGTTTAAAAAACGGGGAAAATTATTCATCCTTGAGAGCTTCCGTTGCGTGCGCTGCCAAAAACGGTTCTAGATACCAAAATATATGTATAAATGAATTAAGGGAACTTTTTACCGCGGGAAAACTTCGCATTCCCACGGGAAACCGACTTCTACGCGAACGGAGTCGCGCGCGGCCCCTAGTACTTTATAAGTATGACAACTAGCTAACAACGCGACTTCGCCTGAGTGGTCTCCGATTTTCCAAGGGAAAATATAACTTTTTTGTGACTAAATAAAATAATGAGAGTATTTCTTGCGTCATGTTGAAGAATAATACTGCGTTTTCAATGAATCGATTCAGGTGAATATATGTGTGTATAGCTTTGCTAAAGAAAAAAGTATTACCCGCGCTGTTACTATTTTTTCCCCGTGAAATATAATTTCTTCTTCCAATCTTCACAGCTTTGCTCGTGCAAAATTATTTTTCCTATGGAAATTATACTTACTCCCGTGGTAAACAGTAGCTTATTTTCTTCCCAGGGTACCGAAATATATATTATTCAAAATTCGTATTGACGTGAAAGCGGAAAATTCAGGCAGACTAAAGCACTCTTCATTTTTCTTCCAAGCACATTTGCTTTGGGTTAGGATAGCATGCTCAAGTTCGTTTCTCGATATATTTCGTTTAAACCAGTTTAAAATAAAACAGGCACTTAAAATATTACAAGTAATTTATTTGATTACGAAGAACTGAATCCCGTTTATATTTTTTTATCTTATGCTTATAAGTACATATAAAAATTACCTTCATTATGAATTAATTATGAGATGAAAAGTTGTAAAGTATAAGTTGTGCATTTAAACTAAATTACAGGCAAGAATAACAAAACAGTTACCATCAATAATGGATGAAAATCGGAAATTCTTACTAAAATTGTATTTCTATAAATTCGTCACTTCACACACTGGTAAGTAATAATTATTAAGTATTTACAATACCGTGTCTAAGTACACAGTATTTCTACCCTCACCCTCAAAACATAATTAAAAAGCATCAAACAAGCATTACTTTCAAACAACTAATGTAATTTGTAATTTAAAAGTTAACATTGGTAATTATTGCCGATTGATTGTTTAAATGAAATTGGCTATTTCTTAACATTTTTTGTGTTAATTATTTCAGCAACACCGATATATCTTCGCCGGCACGATCAAACTCAGATTTCTGGCAACGAAGACAACATACCGTTGTTGGTACCAGCCAAGGTATTAAGTACGCAAAGTAATAAATACAAGGCGATATACAATTATTATTAGCTTATTTCAAAGATTAGCTAATATACAAGTGTACATGGCAATAATACACAAGAGCATCTTAAATATAAATGCACCATCATTTGATAACAGTTAAGTAACAAGTTAAGAAGAGCAATGGATTTAAATAATCATCATAAAATATTACAATTACAATAATAATCTCGTAACTATTTCACATTAAAAGTAGTCAACAAAACAAGGTAATGGATTTATTCACAATTTTACGCATTTTTCTAAAACACAGGCACAAACTCTTTATAGGTACTTAAATCTATTTTTTATTGCAAATTTATTTGTACATACTTTTATTACTACGAGAATTGCTTTAAGTCATAAGTTAAAATAAAACGGATTTCATAGGCACTCTGGGTTCAATAAAATTAATTCTTATTGAAAAATCAAATGGACATGTTTCATTGAAGTGACTTAATTAACTCAACCTGCTGGTTTCGAAAAATAAGTACACATTAGAACGTATTGTTCTATATGTCCATTGTTATATTTGCGAAGTATAATAATTCGAAACAAAATAACATTTAAAACTATATCATATAAGTACTTTTATGTAAGCACCACGTTATTTATAAATTGACATAATGTGATGTAAGTACAAATGCTGTTTTGTACAATCGCGTTTTCAAATAAAAATATAATAGCAACACATTTAATATAACAGAAAGTTACAAATTATCATTCAATGGAAATCACATTTTAAGTAAAATTATTAAAAAGCCAAAGATTCATGAATTCGAATTGTTGAGCCTAATTATTATTTTTTAGATAGGCAGTGTTTATATAGTATCTACTCCTCGTTGAAACGGCTAGGGAATGTAAGTACAACACATTTGAACATTTCAAGTTGCAGAAAGTTGTCGTAAATACAATTGTTAATAATTGGAGCGCTCCCGTGGTTCGAGTAGTCGGAGCGGTGTCGGTGTCGCCACCTAGCTGACGAGGCCGGCGTCCTTGGCCATGGAGTAGAAGACGGAGTTCTTGTCCTGCAGCAGCTGCTCCGGCGGCGCGTACTCCACTAGCTGCCCCTTGTCCAGCACCATGACGCGGGTGGAGTCCATGATGGTGTTGAGGCGGTGGGCGATCGTCAGCACCGTGCAGTTCGCGAACTCCGACCGGATCGTTTTCTGACAAAATTGACTGCGTTAGCAATGCCTACTTGCAGCAATGAGTAGACTTATTTGTAATGTGGCATAGTTGGCACCCGCACTAGTTTGTGAACGCATTGGAAGACTAATAGTAGTACCTGTATGAGCAGGTCGGTCTCCAGGTCGACGGCGGCGGTGGCCTCGTCCAGCACACGAGCTAGTTGTGTGTGTGTAGTACCTGTATGAGCAGGTCGGTCTCCAGGTCGACGGCGGCGGTGGCCTCGTCCAGCACACGAGCCAGTTGTGTGTGTGTAGTACCTGTATGAGCAGGTCGGTCTCCAGGTCGACGGCGGCGGTGGCCTCGTCCAGCCCACGAGCCAGTTGTGTGTGTGTAGTACCTGTATGAGCAGGTCGGTCTCCAGGTCGACGGCGGCGGTGGCCTCGTCCAGCACACGAGCTAGTTGTGTGTGTGTAGTACCTGTATGAGCAGGTCGGTCTCCAGGTCGACGGCGGCGGTGGCCTCGTCCAGCACACGAGCTAGTTGTGTGTGTGTAGTACCTGTATGAGCAGGTCGGTCTCCAGGTCGACGGCGGCGGTGGCCTCGTCCAGCACACGAGCTAGTTGTGTGTGTGTAGTACCTGTATGAGCAGGTCGGTCTCCAGGTCGACGGCGGCGGTGGCCTCGTCCAGCACACGAGCTAGTTGTGTGTGTGTAGTACCTGTATGAGCAGGTCGGTCTCCAGGTCGACGGCGGCGGTGGCCTCGTCCAGCACACGAGCTAGTTGTGTGTGTGTAGTACCTGTATGAGCAGGTCGGTCTCCAGGTCGACGGCGGCGGTGGCCTCGTCCAGCACACGAGCTAGTTGTGTGTGTGTAGTACCTGTATGAGCAGGTCGGTCTCCAGGTCGACGGCGGCGGTGGCCTCGTCCAGCACACGAGCTAGTTGTGTGTGTGTAGTACCTGTATGAGCAGGTCGGTCTCCAGGTCGACGGCGGCGGTGGCCTCGTCCAGCACACGAGCTAGTTGTGTGTGTGTAGTACCTGTATGAGCAGGTCGGTCTCCAGGTCGACGGCGGCGGTGGCCTCGTCCAGCACACGAGCTAGTTGTGTGTGTGTAGTACCTGTATGAGCAGGTCGGTCTCCAGGTCGACGGCGGCGGTGGCCTCGTCCAGCACACGAGCTAGTTGTGTGTGTGTAGTACCTGTATGAGCAGGTCGGTCTCCAGGTCGACGGCGGCGGTGGCCTCGTCCAGCACACGAGCTAGTTGTGTGTGTGTAGTACCTGTATGAGCAGGTCGGTCTCCAGGTCGACGGCGGCGGTGGCCTCGTCCAGCACACGAGCTAGTTGTGTGTGTGTAGTACCTGTATGAGCAGGTCGGTCTCCAGGTCGACGGCGGCGGTGGCCTCGTCCAGCACACGAGCTAGTTGTGTGTGTGTAGTACCTGTATGAGCAGGTCGGTCTCCAGGTCGACGGCGGCGGTGGCCTCGTCCAGCACACGAGCTAGTTGTGTGTGTGTAGTACCTGTATGAGCAGGTCGGTCTCCAGGTCGACGGCGGCGGTGGCCTCGTCCAGCACACGAGCTAGTTGTGTGTGTGTAGTACCTGTATGAGCAGGTCGGTCTCCAGGTCGACGGCGGCGGTGGCCTCGTCCAGCACACGAGCTAGTTGTGTGTGTGTAGTACCTGTATGAGCAGGTCGGTCTCCAGGTCGACGGCGGCGGTGGCCTCGTCCAGCACACGAGCTAGTTGTGTGTGTGTAGTACCTGTATGAGCAGGTCGGTCTCCAGGTCGACGGCGGCGGTGGCCTCGTCCAGCACCAGCAGCGGCGTCTTCCGCAGCAGCGCGCGCGCGAGGCACACGAGCTGCCTCTGACCGACCGACAGGTTCTCGCCGCCCTCCGCGATCTCGTGGCGCAGCCCGGCTTGCAGACCTACGCAGCAAATGTGAGATGACTTCTGGAGGATATACACTCAAAGCAAGGCACATCATTGCGATTACAAGTATTCATTTACCCTAGCTAGATAGAGTAAAGAAGAATGAAAACATGTATTATTTACCCTTGACGAAGCTCTTTAGATGCGCGTGTTCAAGACTCCTCCAGATGTCCTCATCGGTGTAAGCCTCGAAGGGATCAAGGTTCATGCGCAGAGTGCCAGAGAACAGCACGGGATCCTGCGGGATGATGGTGATGCGCGAGCGCAGCTGGTGCAGACCGATCGTGGAGATGTCGATGCCGTCGATCATTATCTTGCCGCTCATCGCTTCCACGATGCTGCAATGTAGACGTTAATTAACGAGGTTCATGGGAACACCGGGTGTCCTGCGGTGAAGGTGCGACGGTCGTACCGGAAGAGGCCGAGCGTGAGCGTGGACTTGCCGGCGCCGGTGCGGCCCACGATGCCGAGCTTGTCCCGCGGCGCCACGGAGCAGGTGAGGTCCCGCAGCGTGGGCTCGCCGCGCCGGTAGCCCACGCTGAGCCGCTCCAGCTGCAGCGCGCCCGTCTCCGGCCACGACGCGCCGGGGCCGCCGGGCAGCGTCCACGCCGCTTCCTGACAACGACAAAATAAACGTCATCATCAGATAACCACCTAAAAGACAGATTACGCTAGCGACTAGCCCTAGCAACGCGAGAGGAAATTTTAAGAACTTAATGCATTCTCCATACAGGCAAATCAGTTCTGACCATTGCAGTCACTGGTTGCTAAAAGACGGTATGATACTTCCCATGTCTAAAAAGGCGACCAACCCCAATTAACTATCGACCTATAACAGTCATCTCTAAAATAGTGGATATCTAAGAAATAAACCGTCTTTAGTATCTTAAGGATCACCAGTAGATTTTCGTCGAAATTTCTTTCGTCACGGGAGATCAACTAGTGATTTCTTAATTCTTTGCCGATCTCTCTAAGGCTGTAGCAAAGTTGAAATAGTTAAAATTTCGGAGTTTAGTGTTTTTTTTTTTTCTATGAATCGAGTCTTTTTGTGTGGTACAAAAAAAGACGTTCAATTTAACAAGACACGACTATGTGTGTTATCAACTAAATAATGTTTTAGAAAACTCCTGTCTGTATAGAAATAATGGCCCTTAAATAGCAGTTCTTGATGTCGATATACTGAGAGACGTTCAGTTTGCCAGTCACTTGAAAATAAGCCTAAATTGGATAAAAATGGCAAGAGGTATTCACTTGGCGAGACAATACCACCACCGGGTAACTTACCATAACATGACGCTTGCTCTTTAAACTACTAAACAAAAACACCAAGAAACTCAATAAAACATGACAATTTATTCCAATATTTTTACCTGTTCCGTTTCTACGTATTCCTTTATTCTCTCAACGGCGACGATGTTAGTTTCGACTTCTGACGTCATGCGCACCAGCCAGTTGAGTGTTTGTGTGATCTACAAATACAAGAAAAATATATCAATTTCCTTGTGGTCTTTGTGGGACTTCATTATTTGGATTAATAAAGTTAGTACAAACCTGTAACGCATAGCTGACAGAGAGTCCAACGTTTCCAGGCTCGATGTTTTCTCGGTCCAGTACCGCGAACAACGCAGAGAAGAATATGATCAAGTTGCCCATCATCTCGAGCCGGACGGCCAGCCAGCGGTTTGCGATACAACTCGGGTAGTAACACGACTGATTGTGGTCTACACCGCGCTCGGACTCCTCAATAAACCTGCAGGGGTTACAACCAACTACTCAACTGTCTGTCTAAGGTTTAACATGAGCATGGCAAGTTTAACATGAGGTTACAATTACTGCCATGGAAGATAAAAACGGAGTTTGAAATGAGTGCGACAACTGTTTTCACTTTGGTGGCAAAAACTTATAAGGATAATTTGATTTCACTGTTGAGAAGTTGAATATATGTTTTAATTTATAAAATTCATTTTATCGTATATTTTGAATCACTCAACTTAAAGCGTCTTGATTATTGTTAAGTGACTAAAAAAATTACCTCTGTGAAACGCCGTATGCTCGAATAGTGGTGGCGCCTGTTATACTCTCACCGAAATGTGAGTAGATCGGCGAGCGTGAAACTGATTCTAATCGTTTCAGTTGTCGCGAAGTGGCCACGTAGAACCGCTGGATCACGTAGTAGATCAAACCAATCGGTATGATCACCGCCATGAATATCGGCGTCGACAACGCTATCACAAACAGAGTTCCGAGCACCTGCGTACCAGATCATCAAATCATGAATGAATTACGTCAAAGGATTCAACGATACAAGAAAAAAAAGATTTAATATTTTGGAATCAGTTTACAATAACAATAACAAAATTTATGTGGATTAACGAACGAAAACAAAGTGAATAATTCGTTTGTCTAAAAGTAAATAGAGATTAAAATAAAAGTGCGTTCGTGTGTCTTCCATCATAAAACCTTTTAAGGTTCAAATATTGAATATGAAGCAATAAGCAGGATAACACTTGAGAAATCATAAAATGCTTACAAATAAACTTAGCATTTACTAAAAAATGAACACAAACATAGTCGGTGACGGCACAACAATAAGACTACATATTTTTACCTCAAACGCACAATAAATGACGTCGGCAGTTTGCGAAGGCAGCAATGTGTCCAGCACATCGATGTCCTTGGAAAACCTAGATAGCAGTCGACCAATGGGTGTCACCTCGAAGAACTGCAGCGGAGTTTTAAAAACGTTGTCCAAGAGACGGTCATGTATGTACTTAGCCGCTCGCCAACACGCCAGATACGGCATCAGATCCGCGAAAAACGACGCGATCGCTGCAAGACACCAACGCATCACCGCCAATACCGACCACGCACAACTCCCGTCATAGACATCACATTCAAAACAAACGTGACAAATACAGTGTTATCACTCTTGTTAGCAATTTAATTTTGACAATCACACACAAGTTAAACTGTGACTCATGTTACTTTTTGAAAACTTAATAGGGTTAGCATTAATTTATACAAAGAATGAATACATTACGTTTCACACAGATGCGAATCATGAAAATAAGTGCCAATGAGCTATCTAACTAAAGTAGCAATTATTGCCAGGTGAATGAAGAGTGCGAACTAACTAGGGTCTGAGATAATGATGCATTCAAAATGGGCTACATTTACTAAACATATGCAATTTGCGAGACAGCTCCAACTAATACATTCTACAGGCCATTAAGCTAGAAATACATCTAGGGCTTATTTATTGTAAACTGATCCCAAAAAAATATATAAAAAAACAATATTTATGTAAAATGTTTGGAGAGTACGTTTCAGGGGTTCGACAATACGATATATTTATAATAACATAATGGTGGTATATTATGCGTTTTCCATAAACTTCTTAATACTTTATGGATTAAATCTAAATTCTACAAACAAATACAGAATCAAAATACAGCATTGACACCACGCCGACCATCCGCCGCGGCGTATAAACAAATCCCGTCATAAATATAGTGTTTGTCGAACCGCCCCAGTACCGCAAAGAAGCAGGAGGTCCAGCCGCGCAGCGTCATCGGCAGCACGTTGTCGAGCACGTCCACGTCCTTGCTGAACCTGTTGAGCACGCGGCCCACGGGCGTGCAGTCGAAGAAGCCGATGCTGGGCGCGCGCAGCACGCCGGCCAGCAGCGCGGCGTGCAGCGTGCGCGCGGCGCCCAGCGCGCCCAGGTACAGCGCCAGCGACGAGACCGACACCGACACCACTGGACACACGCACACGTCAGCGGGCCGAGCGACGCCGGGGCGACCGACACGCTTATCATAACCACGAGTACGATTCATAGCTCCTAGCTTAGCTTCGGACGTAATAGCAAACAATGACTAACACATTTTCGTTTGATATCGTAGTTGAGAATAAGAACCGCCTAATCCAAACTCGTAAATTTCCGTTTTCCAATAGTTTCTATAATTGCTATTCATAAATCCAGTTCAATGATTGATGGTCATAATTCAACCACAAAAAGTTGCTGTTTTTTCTACTAAATAAGTCACCATTCGGTCTCGCGGCGATGGCTACATGCGACGCCATGGCGACCGACACGCTTATGAATGCCTAGTGACTTATTGTAACGGCCCTAGACTGCCGCCGAACCGAACTCGGAAAGTTCCGTTTTCCGACCGATTCTACTAATGATATTCATGAATATAGTTCGAAGATTATAAACGAATAATTTCAGCATCAAAAAGCTGTTATTTCTTCTAAATTAGTTGAATTTAGTACGCATGTTTGTTTCTATGCCTGATTATACGGATCACGAAAATAGCAAGCACGATTTTTAAAAATTACATTTATTGTGTCTTGTTATAGTTTTTATATTAAAAACACTACTCTGTATACTTTTCCAAAACAATTTACAACATTAATTAACATACGCGTCAAATGTTTAATTAAACAGTCGCCCACAAAAGTGATCACAAGAATTTTCGTAACGAAATATGTTCAGAAAGTTTGCATTTTTTTATTTATAAATACTTCCAGAGTCAAATTTTTCAATAACGCAAGAACTAATTACTTTATTGCAATTATAATAAAATAACAAAAAAGGGCTTATTCCGTACGGGCCAATTCGCAGCCTAAGAGATCGTTCACAAAACGTGTATACAGACAAGTTTTATTATAATTATATTTATAACAACAGTTCCAATAAATTATTTTCATGTTAGACCAATACAATAATGAATTAATTAATTTCCATGAATTAGGCCAGAGAAAATGAAGACTGTAGACATTTTAGTTACCTAATAGAAAGTTAAATTATGAAAATGACGGAAGTATCACACCATGCAGAACCCCATGATTGCTCACAATGACCATGTGATAATATCAAGTCAATTTAATAATAATTAAATAAATGCATGCATTTACTTTCAATACATATTACAGGTACATATCAGTAGTTACATGCAAAAGACAAAAGAACTTCGATATAAAAGCAATCTCAAGTAAATAATGTATTCATTACTTTGTTATTCATTATGCATTATTATTTAGAAGATAATTACTTATATAACAGCGTCACATAATTCGGGTATATAAATCAAATTTTAAAATATACAAATAAGTATAAATACAGTACATAACATGAATATTTATAACGTAACCTTTGTTTTAAGGATGATTTTTATTATAATTATGACTGTGGTATTACAATTGGGTTATACTTTTTTAGATTCTTTATGAGTAAAAGCAATCACCATTTCAATCTGTTAGAATGTAAATATATTGTGTTATAGCAATATTTCAAATTCTTACCTTGGCCAATACCGAAGCCGCCGTATACGCCGAGGTAAAGATCACGTTTTTGTGTATTCATGGTGCCGTTTACAATCTATACAAACATATTATATAACATCAGATACTTTTCTCAGAGACTTTATTTAAAGTTTCAATACAACGATCTCAGTGTTGGTGATGTCATAAAATAGCAATCGTAAATCACACACACAATATTTTTCTTACGGTCGAACTTTGAAATTCTTATGACACCATTCAATCACTCCACTATTTTTGATAAATAAACTTTTTAATCGCAACTTACCATTTCCTTATCATTGGACCACTCGGCGAGCCAGTAGTTGGAGCCCACCTGGAACACCTGCAGCACGAGGTTCATCAGCACGGTCACGATGGACGCCAGGATGCCCACGCTCATCAGGTAGTGCTTGTACACGCTCCATTTTACCTAAGCAACAAGTCATTTCAAGCTTATACAAAGAATAAATATTAGTTATGCAACGAATATTCGTTGTTGTATGTTTAAAAATAATATATTGGCAACACTTGTAGATTGGTAACGCAGATTGTAAAGATGGCTGACTCGATTAAATAAAGTGCTCCAAATTAATTAATCTTTTATTGTAAAAGACATTACATGGCGCTGAGGACAGGATTTGCAATATGAAACAAATCGAGAGGTATGAAAAAAAATTACAAAGTATAAGAAAAAGCTAGTGAATGAAAAAATGGCGACGAGCACGTTGTTGGGAGTATCAGGCTTAAAACCCCCGGAAAGTATGACCAAGTGCACGACAGAGGAGTTTAAAAGATTTAAACAACGATTCGAAATATATCGTATTGCATCAGGAGCTGGATCACTACCGCAAGAGGTGCAAGTGGCATTATTACTACACACCATAGGACCACATGTTTTAGAAATATACAATACATTCGAGATGGAGGAAAAAGACAAAAACGACTACAACAAAGTAATGAAAAGGTTTGAGGAACATTTTATACCTTTGAAAAATGAAAGCGTTTCATCTCATTTGTTTTTTACAAGAGATCAAAAACCAAATGAAACCTTTGATGAATATTTAACAGATTTAAAGAAGTTGGCCATGGAATGTGATTTTGGCACTATATCGGATAGATTAATCAAAGATAGAATTGTAACAGGTATAAGAAACAGTAAACTTAAAGATAGAATGTTGAGAGAACCAGACTTAACACTGCATAAAGCCATAAATATATGTAAGGCAGCAGAGCTGGCAACGGAAAGGATGAAAGAAATGGAAGATACAGTCACAGTAGACAGAATAAGGAATTTGAAGACCAGAAATATTGCTAAAACAGTAACTACGAGTAACCATGTCAAGAAGAAAAATGAGTTTCATCGTGCAACATTAACAAATTCAAACAAGCAATCGAATAACAGTCAGTGCTCAAGATGTGGTTATCAGCATTTACCTAGAAATTGTCCTGCATTTGGGAAAGTATGTATGAAATGCAAAAAAGTTGGACATTTTGCAAGAAAATGTCGAGGCACAAGAAGAATTCAAACAATAGAAACCGAACAACAACAAGAACAGATTTTATTACAGGAACAGGAGGAAGCATTTCTCAACATAGTTTATGTTAATAACATAAACAGTACAGACAAGGAGTGGACACAAATGGTTTATTTTACGGATATTAACAAAAAGGTAACTTTTAAGTTAGATACTGGGGCACAATGTAACATTTTATCTAAAGATATTTGTAATAGTATGGGTATTAACAAGTTTGAGAAAAGTAAATTAAAATTGTTAACATATAATGGAGATAACATTGCAACAGTAGGACAAATAACATTAAGATGTCAAATAGGAAAGTTAAATAAGTTCGTTAATTTTCAGGTTTGTGAAAGAAATTTTGTACCAATTTTGGGTTTAGAAACATTGCAAAGATTTTCATTAATTCAGAGAGTAGGACAAGTTAGTATAAATGAAATAGGTAAAGAAAATTCGTTATTTAGTAAATATAAACAAGTTTTTGAAGGATTAGGTAATATAAAAAATTATAAGTACAAAATAACATTAAAAGATAATTGGGTAGGTAAAATTGAACCTTGTAGGCATGTTCCATTTAAATTAATAAAGAAATTAAAAATTGAGTTAGAAAAGTTGCAAAAAACAGGTGTAATCAGTAAAATTGACAAACCAACAGATTTTGTTAACAGTCTCGTAATAGTAACAAAACCAGATAATTCTATTAGAGTGTGTCTTGATCCACAGTACTTGAATACACAAATTAGAAGAGAGCAAATTCAAATACCTACATTACAGGAATTGACTTCTAAGTTACATGGTAGTAAATATTTTACAACACTTGACGCTAGCAAAGCATTTTTCATGTTAAACTTAGATGAGGACTCAAAAGAATTGACAACTTTTAATACACCTTTTGGTAGGTACTATTTTAATAGATTACCTTTTGGTCTTTCATCTAGTCCAGAGGTTTTTCATAGAATTTACTCAGAGATTTTTAAAAATATAGATGGTGTTGAAATTTATATTGATGATATACTAATACATTCTAAGACTGAAAAAGAACATTATAAAATATTAGAGATGGTTTTACAGAAAGCACAACAGGCGGGAATAAGATTTAATAAGAATAAATGTAATTTATTAAAAACTGAGGTTAAATTTTTAGGACACATTTTGACTGAAAAAGGTTTGAAATTAGATGAAGAAAGGGTTAAGGCAATTTTAGAAATGAAAGAACCACAAACACAAAAAGAATTACTTAGATTTTTAGGAATGATTAATTATATTTCAAGATTTATACCTAACATTTCAGAAATATCATTTCCTTTAAGAGAATTAACTAAGAAAAATGTACCTTTTATTTGGGGTAGTAGACAGGTAGAAGCATACAATTTAATTAAAAAACTAATTACAGAACCACCAGTTTTAACATATTTTAATTTAGATAAACCAGTAATACTTAGTGTAGATGCATCAAAAGATGGGCTAGGAGCTGTTATTATCCAGGAAGGACAACCTATAGCATACGGGTCAAGGGCCATGACTGATACAGAAAAAGCATATAGTCAGATTGAAAAAGAAAGTCTTGCAATTCTTTATGGATGTACTAAGTTCCATCAATATCTTTATGGACAAAAGTTTACAGTCGAGACTGACCATAAGCCCTTAATTTCAATTTTTGCAAAGCCATTAAATAAAAGTCCAGTCAGGCTACAGAGAATAAGATTAGCTTTACAACCTTATTGTTTTGAAATATTATACAAACCAGGAAAAGAATTATTATTAGCGGATCATTTGAGTAGGGCATATCTTAATGATTGTTCCAAGCCTTATTGTATTGATATAGAAGCTCATGTAGCTACAATAGTTAACAGTTATAATATTACTGACAATAAATTAAAAGAACTAGTAGATGAAACAGCAAAAGATAAAGAGTTAAATTCTGTTTTAAAATATATTAAAGAAGGATGGCCAGAAAATAAAAATAAAGTATCAAGCGAAGCAAAAATTTATTATAGCTATAGAGATGAGTTAGGAGAAAGTCAAGGTTTATTAATGAAAGGCAACCAAATTGTAATACCAGTAAAAAAACGTAAAGATGTATTAGAAAAGATTCATTATGCTCATTTAGGTATAGATAAATGTAAACAACTAGCAAGAAAAACATTATTTTGGCCCAACATGTCTAAAGAAATTGAGGATTTAATACAAAATTGTGACATTTGCAAATCATTTCAAAATAACAATAAAAAAGAACCTATGTTAGAAAAAGAGATACCTGAAAAACCATGGCAAATTTTATCAACTGATATATTCTTTCTTTACAGTAAACCACATATAATTGTTGTAGATGCTTTCAGTAAGTTTGTAGAAGTTAAAAAGTTAGAAAATTTATCAGCATATTGTACAATAACAAGTTTAAAAGAAATTTTCTCAGTTCATGGTATTCCAAATATTATTTATTCAGATTCAGGAGCACAATATACAGGATATGAGTTTCAAAATTTTGCTAAAGAATGGAGATTTGATCACAGAATTATAAGTCCTAAACATCACCAAGGTAATGGTTTAGCGGAGCGTTATATTCAAACAATTAAAAGAACTTTAAAAAAGCTTATATATGATAAAAAAGATACCTACTTAGGTTTATTACTATATAGAAATACACCAGTTACAGAAAGTGGCAAAACACCTGCTGAATTATTGTTTAATAGAAATATGAATACTGTAATTCCTAGTTTAGACTTCAAGATATTTAATGAAAATGTTTCACAAAAACAAATGTTAAAACAGAAACAAATAAAACAAAAAATGTATTATGATAGAGGTGCTAAAAACTTACCGGATTTGACTATAGGTGACAATGTTAAAATACATGATGAGACAAATAAAAAACCAATGTTAAGTGGTATAATTTTAGGAAAAGGGAAAGGACCAAGGTCTTATAAAATAAAAAATGAAAATGGAGATGTAATTGTAAGGAATAGAAAGATGATTGTTAAAGGAGGTAATTACAAGAAAAGAGATTTAATTGATTATAATGATGTTAATGTAGAAAATAGAAGTACAGAAAATAATGTAACAGAGAGAGAAGTAATGGAAGATAGGAATGGAGAAAATAATGTGGTTAGAATGAGACAAACTAGATCAGGTAGGAATATCAAAATTCCATCTCATTTAAAAGATTATAATATGTCATAGTTTTTAGTTTCTAAGAAAATGTTTGTTACAATGTTTACTTAATAAGAGTTTTGTTTTAGTTTCAAAAAAAAAAAAAAAAAAAGAAGTTGTTTTCTTTAATTGTTAAACTTAGTGTAAGCTTGATAAAGGGAAGGATGTTGTATGTTTAAAAATAATATATTGGCAACACTTGTAGATTGGTAACGCAGATTGTAAAGATGGCTGACTCGATTAAATAAAGTGCTCCAAATTAATTAATCTTTTATTGTAAAAGACATTACATTCGTATTCGCCGAATATCACATAATCGCCGAATATGATAACAATATTCGTAGAAATAATTTATGTAAAACGGAACGCATATTTAATTTTGAAATACATGTATCAAAACACGCACTGCCAAATTTATTGCCATCTGAAGATCCACTACATTTTTGTCGACAAGATGTTCATTTTCCGACACTGAAAAGATTGGCCCAGAAATATTTTTCATTAAAACCGTCTACTGTATCGTCTGAAAGACTTTTTCCTTCAGCTGGAAATATACAAACAAAAAAAAGGAAACGTTTAACACCTAATAATTTACGCAAATTTTGTTTTTATTGAATAAAAATTTGCCCTGGTGGCATTATTAAATAAAAAATAGTTACTTTTCTTAGTTCTTTTAATATATTTGTAACTATTCGTATTCTTATTCGTATTCGCTGAATAGTGAAATTGCTATTCGTATTCGTAAAAGTGGTATTCGTTGCATCACTAATAAATATGTCATGCTAAATAAATCAAATAGATTTTATACACAACATATTGCAATGATGTTTAAGCTTTCGAATTACTTTATGGAACTATGTATAAAGTTTTCAATTTAAGTATATTATTTTAACTCACGCTTCCAGTTTCGGCCTTTTCAGCTTCAATAAGTTTGTTCTTTTCCTTGAGTTCATTCTTCGTAAGGGCGGGTACACTCTCGGGAGACTTTCTCTTTTCACTACCGCGGCGGTCACCTGTAATACATATTTAATTTTATACCACTGTGAGTAAGCGCAAAAGCCCTGTTTGACAGTTTCGTCTTACTTTTGTCGTTGAACTTTTATTGTGTGCTGCCAAAAAAATCGTCTAGCTTTGCTAGTTTATATTATGTGTTGTTTATACTATATTCAAAAGTTTTTTTCAAAAAATTGTGCCTTTATTTATGCTTTATGTTTTTAGACTTACCAGCTCCAGCTTGATCAGATTCGGAGGCACTCTCGGACAACGACCTCGCTCGCTGCAACGTCGTCTGGAACTCAGAGCCGAGCTTGCTTTCTAGATCTTGTTTGATTTCTTGAAGTTCTAAAGGGTAAACAAACAGAAGTTTTTAGGAAAAAGTACTTTGTACTGATTTTTTTTTCTATTGTGAATGTTGAAAGTGTTGTCTATGCTGACTAAAATTGACCCTTAAATTTTGACGATGGTATGATGAGTTAAACGTTTATGAAACATAGCCATCGAGTCCCATATAAATCTATATGTAGACTCAGTAGCTAAGCAAATCATTCACAATATCAGCGATGTAATATGTAAAGTCTGGTTCTATAGTTTTAAATATGAATTTTAACTCATTTTTACTTTTTATAATCAAAGATTTCGTACTTAATTGCATGCAATTAAGTCAAAGCCAAGCCATCATTGCTTATCAAAGTCACACCCTGTGTTTCTTCTGATTTTCTCGCGAAGTTAACTTTTAACTCCGCTTTCTGCGCGAGACAGTCACTCCCATTCTTCATAGAAGTTCATTGACCTCGAGCTAACATCGACCGTACCTTCAGGCGAGGTCCTCTCCGCGTCGCTGAGATGGTGCAGCAGGAACTCGGCGAAGGCCCCCTTCTTCTCCAGCAGGTGCTGGTAGGAGCCCGCCTCCGACACCTGGCCGTCCTTCAGCACCACCACCAGGTCCGTCTGCGCCAGGTACGACACGTTGTGCGTCACCCACACGCGGGTCTTGCCCTTCAGGAGCCCGCCGGGACCTATCACCTGGGCAACCAAAAAACCTTAGATTTTTTTATTATTATAATGCGACCTTACAGCGACACGTAGCTAGGAATTTTTTTAGAAACTACTGTAGTACTGTCACAACGACAAGTCGTCTGCTGCCGCTTTAAGTAGCAGGCTTCCAACTTGTACCTTACAAGGGCGGATCATGGGGGCATGACCCCTGACCCCTGGGCTGGGTCCAGGAATAAGGTGAACCACTTATTAATATTTTTAAACAAAATGTTTTGTGACTTGATCAGGACTACGTGACCCCCCTGGCGCCAAAGTTGGATTCGCCCTTGGTACCTTAAGACTGACACAGCAGCGTTGCACGTTCAATTTCAATTCGTAGGCATAAATATTCTGAGCTATATTTTAATATTTATTTATACCAATTAAAAAAGGTAAAAAGATTTAAATATTTAATTAACATTATTTTTAAGTTGCTTAAACTTATTGGTGATAGTTAAATATAACCCCAGCACGGTTGATTATCTGTGTATAATTAATTATAAGGTATTACACCTCATACCTATTTTTTAACAGAAATTGCGTTATTATCTTTATAATATAATTTATTTATTTATTTTATTTATTTAATAAGAAGAGATATCATACTTTAACATAGTAGCAAAAGTAGTATGCAGTTTTGATTCATAGCTATGCAATTAAGAACTATGAAATAACAAAAACCTCTACGTAGTTAATAGCAACCTTCAGTTGTGATTGTTTACAGCATAATCTATTGCATAAGGAAAACAATGTTAAAATCATTAAAGGCATACTTGGATTATAATTTATATCTACTCTAAAAAGACGGTTTAAATCTTCAAAGTTTTAACTTTATCCTCAACATGAAAAACTCGTAAGTTCATTTACAGCCAATCTAAATAATCTACTTAGCTTTGACGCTTTGTCCAATGTGCTAATATCTCAATAAACTATAGTAGTACTAGTGGCCGCCCGCGACTCCGTTCGCGTAGAAGTCGGTTTCCCGTGGGAATGAAAAGTTTTCCCGCGGTAAAAAGTACCCTATATGTTAATCTGATGTATAAGCTATATTACTGTAAAGTTTCATCAAAATCCGTCCAGTAGTTTTTACGTGAAAGAGTAACAAACATCCATCCATCCATCCATCCATCCATCCATACATCGTCACAAACTTTCACATTTATAATATTAGTAGGATTAACTATAGTGTTGATATAAAAATGACAGAAACACGTAACAAAAACAGCAGTTTTCAGTTACCGAAGTTTTAATTATAGTACGAATATTGAGATCGGCCATAAATCATGAAATTGCATGTTTTATTCTATATTTTTCGGAAAAACATAAATAACTTTTGGGGTCACTTTCATTCGGCAACGTTATAGATTTTGACCCCACGTTCCCAACAATAAGATTCATAACATTCTAGTTGGTTCTTATTAATATTACCAAGTGTAAATCGCGCGCGAATTTCGTATGAAGCCAAGATCCAACTGTAAAACTATCATTGTTCGTAACTCTCCACTCATAGGTAGTTGTAAGTATGACGTCATGGTTAGTTTACCTTCTCGAAGATGTGTTTCCCGACGTGCGAGTCCACGGCGCTGAGCGGGTCGTCCAGGAAGTAGTTGTCGGCGTCGTGGTACACCGCGCGCGCCAGCGACACGCGCGCCTTCTGGCCGCCCGACAGGTTGATGCCTAAATGTCAAGGACCACATAACAAAAAATGCATAAAGGTCACGAACAGATCTTCAAATACAAATACTAGACTTTAGGAATTTGAATACGTTTTAATTTTAGATTTCTAGACGCATTAGAAGGTGGTTTTAATTGACATTTATATGATACAAATTGGTGACAAAATTTAATACTTGGTATATATTTTTATATAATCTAAACAAATGAATGCAAAGGCACAAAATTTTGCCTAATATATATGGCAATAATGATGCTGCATTAACATAAATTTTAAACTGTTATTATCAGTAACATAAATGTTTTTATCAACATTGATCATTATTTATAACTTTTTTTTTTGCCCAAAAAAAAATGTAGCCTACCCTTCTCGCCGATTTCAGTCTGGTCTCCTCCAGGCAGCATGTCGAAGTCAGGTTTGAGCGCGCACACCGTGATGACGTTCTTGTATTTCTGTTCATCGAGCGGCTTCCCGAACACTATGTTGTCTTGCAGCGTCGCGTTCTGGATCCAAGATTGCTGGGGCACGTACGCGACGGACCCTAATGCGATAAGATAGAACTATTTGTATATGCATTCTGGAGGCTTTGTTAACAATTTCGGTGTCTCATAAGTATTTGAAAGAGAAGATGCGAAGCTTCGTTGTAAGTCAAAAAAATCTTTTGAAAAGTAAAACTAGCATGTCCTATTCTAAGCCATAAAGAGTAAAATTGGCACAGATTTTCGTTTAACTGTGAGGGAAAACATCGTGAGGAAACCCACATGACTGGATGATTATCCATCATGTGATCCACCAACCCGCACCGAGCCAGCGTATTACGGCTCAAACCCTCTCGCTATCCGAGAAGGAGGCCTGTGCTCAACATAAAAACGAAGTTTTTTCAACAGCTGCGTCTCTAGTTAACTCCGACCAATGTTCTCACACCCCCATGGAACCCACCATGCGTGTTGACCCTGCCGGCGAGCTTGTGCATCTCGCCCAGCAGCGCGGCCAGCAGCGAGCTCTTGCCGGAGCCGACGGCGCCCACGACGGCCACCAGCGCGCCGCGCGGCACGTGCAGCGTGATGTTCTTCAGCACCGCCTCGCCTTCGTTATCTCCCCAAGTGAACTGCCCTCCCTCGATTATCAGCGGGTTCGCTGGATAAACCGCGGAATTAGAATAAGTTAGCCGTTACGAAAGTTCTTGGAGCCTAGTCACGTACACTACTAAAGTCAATAGGGCTTAATCCTACTAGTAGGACTTTTATGGACTGTTATAATGTATACAGGAGAGTATCGCCTTTTAAGTTGTGACTACCGTTCCGCCATGCGGTTTCACCTACAGCTTTTCCTCCGAGTAAATTGGGTGCTTCAGGTAAAAAAAAACCAAAATTTCAATAAATTGATGTTTTCAATGCGAACCTTAAGTTCCTGAGATAAACGTGTTCAAACGATGCAAACTTTTCAGCTTGATAGCAATATTAGTAAGTTGTGATAAAAGCAAACAACAGACCAGCGATAGCTGTCCCATGTAAATATCCTTTTGTTTTATGCCCAAAACCTTCATCACTGCTTTAATACCCGGTTGTTTTGTTATCTAAAGTTCATGGTTGCTATTGAGAGCCATTTTTAACGCGGACCATACAGTCGAACTGGGTAGAGGCTAAAAGATTAACTATAGCCTATACTTATTAAAAAAGTGTTTTTATGATCAAACGTGAACTTAAGTGTATGATAGTCATCCATTCTTATCAAAACTTATTTTAATATTTCATTAATCAAAGTTGATCGAGTTGACCTTCCTTAAATAATAAATAACAATTTTTAACATCGTAATAATAACTTTGTTCATACGTTCAGTATCTCATCATCTAAAAGAAATAACTGTATTACTACAGGGAAAAGCAATTTTAGTTTACGAGTAGTTTGCGTGTCGTATTTAAAGTACTATGTATAAAGAACTTACGTTCTTTAGGGTCGTGTTCCACTGCACTGTCGTCCAATTCATCGCAATTCATGAACTTATTCAACCTCTTTACACCTACCGCTGTCTGAAATAACACGACAAACATGACACATTTGTATCAACAAACCGGACAATCGACGGAAGAAACTAAGTTACCATAACCAAATTAGCCTTGACCTCTGCAATAGCATAGTGTATGTACCCACTTCCATTTCTGTCATATGTCAGAATGATATGGAAACGTAATTAGATAAATGGAATTATAAATACTTTTTAAAGTGGATCAATGTGTATAAAAAGTTTTAAAATAGTAACCAATGTCAAAAAGAGTCGTAACCGGGGTCAGTTTTAGAAAATATACAGTATACATATAAATATGACTTACTTGCACCACATTTGATATAACGTTAGGCAGCATTGATAGTGGAAAACGTAGTATGTTGAAAAGAGATAGCGCTACGAAAGCTCGCTTAGAGTCCAGAACTTCCGTATCGTTTACTAATACAAAGCACCCGAACGACATCAGCGACACCTATGACACCAGTTTCAAATCAGTTTCGTGTAAAATATACATGCGGATGTGGGCGGGGTTTACGTCGCATCCTTTTACCTATGGTCTTGTGAAACGATTATGAGTTGATGTAATTATAACATAGGTAAAGAGACGTGAGTGGGGGCGTTCTAGAAGCCCTTGTCAATGCGTGTTAGTGACCGTGCCAGAACGAAGAGCCACACCTCGTAACTTAGGAGGTAACAACATGGTTCGAACCTCAATGACCGCCACTACGATGAGTGGCAGCAAACCTAGGGGCAGTTGTATAGTGTAGAACAGAGACATCGACACGAAAATTTTTTCGGCCGTCAATACGTTGTTTTCAGGGTCGGAAATCACGTAAGTCA
Source organism: Emmelina monodactyla (assembly GCA_916618145.1). Classification (NCBI taxonomy): domain Eukaryota; kingdom Metazoa; phylum Arthropoda; class Insecta; order Lepidoptera; family Pterophoridae; genus Emmelina; species Emmelina monodactyla. The sequence continues at coordinate 6,649,969 of OU745300.1, forward strand.
AGAATGTTAGGAAGACCACCTTAAAACAAAAACGGTACAATTTTGAAGGCAGATGTTTCATGACAACTGTAGACTGAAAAAAAGGGATTAATACACGAAAAATTGTGTACTTCTTCTTTTCTCGATATCAAATAGATTGACCTACTTAATTGTTTCTAAGCAATAACAAACCGGTTTTGATAACATTTTATCTGTGTAGTATAATAATTAAAGGCAGCTACAGATAAGAAAATAAACCTAATCTGCGTTATCTAATTAAAATGGGGGTTTCGATAGTAAAAACTGATTATATATGTATTAAAATGACAAAACTTTATTTGTTATCTGTATTGATTTTGCATGATGCATAAAATTATCGTATCTTATCATTTATGATGCCAATATATAGGTTATCTCAAAAACAAGAAACACACACATAATAGGTAATATTCATATTAGGGATTGTTTAAAAACTTACCAAAAATGGTGCGCATGACCAAATAAATGAAGTAGCAGAATTCAAGTAGGCGGTTTGTTTTAACACGTGCATCTCTTTATTCCTAATTTTAAGAATTTGGTCCTCAAAGCTTGGCTCCCATGCGTACATTTTTAATACCTATAAGTGAAAATAAAGAATTATTTTCACATCTTTCACATTTTTGTAAACATTTTCTTGATACAAACTTATTATGTTATCTCCTGTGATGGGATGTTTAGAATTTTTAAATGACACATGTATTAATATATACTATTTATAGGAGACTGAAAATAGAACGAAATAAAGTATAATAACCAGAGTCCCAACTTTTATTCTACAAGAAAGTTGTTCACAAACATAGTTTGAGTATTACGTTTCCCAGTGACATGAATAATAAAACGATCAACTCCTATATTTGGATATTCTTCATATGATACAGTAGAAGGTTTAGGTTTCGAGAAGTTTTTCGACATGTTAGATAACACATTTCCGGGAAAGATTGTCCAACGATAACGGTACATTGGTTGTTACCATGTTGCAAACTATTCTTAATAGTATTTTCTTTTTATTACAATATCTTAGAAAAATATCATCTTTAATGTCTTCACGTGTTGGTTTCTCTAATGTCTCTCAAGACTTTAACTACTTATCAATTTGTTATCTATTGGGTGCAGAAAAGCGTCATAACGCAACTGATAAATACAATTATGCAATGCAATTTTACAACGATTCATAACACATTATACATTTTTTATCCATACTACACAAAGGACTCGCACACTTTACTTTAGTAGATGTTTAAAAAAAAAATTGCCTTACCTTAATACCATTGAGCACTTCATTCATAAGTTTAACTCTTTCGTCTTTGTACTTCATTTGCTTAATCTGTAATGTTTTCACTCTGTTTGCGATGAGTCCATTCATTGGAATCAATATAATCATAACAGCTAATCCGGCCAGCACGGAGGGTCCTAAAATTGCCCACAAGAAGTAAAGGGCTAAGGCTATTTGAATAGGTGCTGACCAAATCATGTTGAGGTACGCTGTCAACTCCAAAAATCTAAAAACAAAAAATATATATAATTCCGGTTGTGTGGAAACGGGATAGACAGTTGGTTTTGCCATTATTTATATAGTGTTTTCGAAATTGCAAACAAACGATACGTAATCAGGAGAACAAATAGAATAAGAGATTAAGCATATTGTAGATTGTGGTGTCAATGTTTATATTTCTTGTTTGTTTTGAAAAAAAAAGTATTTACATTAAAAGGTAGGCGTACATTTAAAGAGTATAATTAATGTCAAACATACCTTTGAGCGTCGACCGACATCAAATTGACGATTTCTCCGACTGTCGACTCCTTTCTAGCTGCGTTAGACATCCTAAGTGATTTCCTGTATATGGCGCTTGTTAAAGCCGTCCTTATTCTCATACCTACGAGGTACATTCTTGTGAAGTAATGAGCTAATAGCATAGTTTGTACTGTTGCAGTTATTAACAACGCTACGGCGTATACATAGCCCTTCCAGTCTGGTTCATCACTTTCTATAAAACCTATTAAAAGCCTGAAATAAAAAATCGTATTCAAATGTTGATCCTTCAATATTATAACTTGAAGCATATTAATTGTGTTTAAAAATACAAAGAGACAACATGTTTGTATGGGTGGTTTGTCGTCATGTTATGACAATAAGCCAATTAAGGTTTTGTGTTACCGCGAGGCCCTGGTTCTACTTTAGGTACCTTGGTGGATCTTGTTTCACTAAGCGGGTTATAACGATAACCTAAAAGTCCACTTAAAAGTATTTTGTTTTAAAACCAAAATTAGAGTTAGAAAAACTTACTTGAGCAACTGCGGCGAGAGGAACATGAGTATATCGTTAACGAGTTTCAGAAGTGCCCCGAACAGGAACTGACCCCCGAACGCGAGGCACAGAGCTGGCAAGATCGACGCCGGCTTGCGCTCACTCTCAGGCTTGAAGTTAACACTCGCAGACGTCTTACTGTATGTGGCCTTTGTACCGTTTGCACTACAGGGAATATAATAAAAAAATGTTTATGATATAATATGCCTTGATTACAGTTGACTATTAAAAATCAATGGATTGTTAATGTAACTTGACACAATTAACATTAACACTAGTCATGTCTGCAAAACGTCCAACAAATTCATGCAGCGTGACAACAGAGACATATTCATACTTCTCCCGTTTCTTGAGAGTCTTCATCCAGAGCGCGTCGAAGCGAGGCACCACCTCCGCGGAGGAGTCGGGCGGGTTCAGCGCCCACAGGTCTCCCTCCACGAGGCTGCGGCGGAACCCGGTCAGCGCCAGCGGGTCGAACCAGCTGAACGTCAGCCGGCTGGGGAACCCGGCCGCGGTCTCCGGGCACTGGTTCTGTGCACACCAGCCGAGATAACAAGCTTTTTACGACGCTCAAGATAAATTGAAAGTAAAGTTTTGCGACCGAGCCTATGGCTTTGATTATTTACCGTGAACAATAAATTTCCTTTAAGGGGTAGGTGTCAAAAACGTTTATTAAATACCCGTTGCGATTAGCAACTAAGAGACATATTTTTCTCAACTTTGATTTCGAGAGACATGTTATATTATCTTTATACAGCTAGAAACAGGAAATAAATACGGTGTGTTCCTTTTAAAAAAAAAAGAGTTTGCAATAATTACCTTGTTGTATTTGTAGGGTGTATCTTTCGGCGGCAGATCGGCGAAACAATTCAATATAAACATTACAACTATGAGTGGGAAGTATATCATGTAGCTGACGAAGTTATACTGAACATTCTCATCATCAGCCTTCTGGTAGTGTAGCACCACTTCAGTCCGAAGTTCCGGCAGCCCTGCCAGCACCAGAAGGAGCCAGAAAAAGAATAGCACCCCTGATGCTCGCATGCCATACTTTCTATTGTAATATAATAACGTTGCTGCCAACCCCTGTAACAAAAGTAACGTAGACGCTAAGGGAATTAACCTAGTACGTTTTTATATATTTTTTTTGTGTTCATTGTAGGTACCTAAGCATCAGTGGTTTATAGTTTTTTATGCCGCTGACACGGATGGAGCTCGGACCTAATGGCGGATCATTATAACATTATTAGAGATGCCGTAACACGTTGCGTTGGAGGACGCATCAAGTTTTTGTTGCGGGCTAATGTCGAAGGTCACACTAACTTGTTACAAGGTCCACTAGCTACAAGCGATTTACTCAACATTTAATTGTTCAAAGTTTTGTTGAGCTTACACTGAATAAAGTTCTACAATATTTTGTTAAAACATGTGTGTCTTACTGAGCAGTATGAATTTCATAAATTTCACGTATATATGTATTATTTTTCCAGTTCCTAATATAGCTATGTTGAAAGTGTGTGGGCAATGGGAAGGCTTAGATAGAAATGACGCAAGACGAGAAATAATATCATTATTAATTCCACGATTTTTAAAGGCTAATGCCAATTTTATTATTTTGTTACACAAACATATGAACTTAACTTTTAAAACCTAGAGGAGTATCTTTATTATACTAACTTACTTTATTAAAACATTATTTACAATTTATATTTGTTTCTTGTTTTGACTTTTAATATATTATTTACAAATGCATTATCATTGCAGACGAACTTTTCGACGAGATTGCGGTTTCTAAAAAACAAGTTCACCCAAGCGTGTCGCAGTTTCTTGACACTTCAATTCGATTGTAGCAGGGATTCTTTCTTATTACCGTTAACCACAATGGGAATATACTTAAAGCTGTGAATAGAAACCTGTTTTACAATCAACTACCAATAGTAACATTGTTTCGTATAAGTAGGTGGTTATTTACCTGAGGGGTAAATTAAACATTATCATATGTTATAAACTTAGATATTGTTAAATAAACGTGATCATTGACCTATTATGTATGGCAGTTCAGAATATTTTAATCAATGCTTTATCTCTAGTATTAGATAGCGATACAAGTTCCACAAATTAATCTCGTGACCTTCACCCAATGTGGTACCTAATAGAAAAAGGGCCGCAATTTTTTCTAAAATATACCTGACTTAAGAAAAATTATTATAGTAATCAAAATTAAAATATATGTATATTTTTTTACTGAAGGCAACCGATCCATGAAACAATCCTCAATACCAAGTGTAGAACCAGTCACTTTTAAATCGGTCAACTATTAATAGAACCTAATGCCCTCAGCATTATAATTATTGATTATAAGCTAGATTCCATTTAAATAAAATTCACTCTCAATTTCTATTCATTGTGTAAGGAGGTTGTGGGTAGATAAAGTCTTGTACAAATATTGTTCTGTTTTATCAGTAAAGTAGATTTGTAGAACCAGAGTATACATATAGAACGTTAAACTCCAGATTTCACAATATTATATTTTTAATGATTCAATAGATCTTAAGTTTATGTGATTATTTACAGTTAAAAACACAACAAAACAAATTATAATATAATATACGAGATGCACTTTAATGAATTGTTACTCGTCAGATTAAAAGTGCTTGTCATGCTCTATCTATAGTACAGTACGTGAGTCAGTGACGTCACCTTTAAAATCAAATTCACTTGAACCTGTGACTTGAACATTTTGAAGAGTCGATTACTTCCACGTCTTCTACGTTAACCAAGTTTTTTTTATTTTAGTTCATAGAAAATCTGCGGTTCTAATATGATGCAACAAATCAGTTATACAACGAACGACAATGAACTTAATTCAACTGCTACCTTGACTCTATGATGTGAGTGAATACACCTATTTTGTGGTTTCTCACACTGCGATTAAACCTTGTGGGTGTATAAAGGTAGTTTACCTACCTATTAGTTTATATACGGTTCTATCAACATCCAATTTAATCAAACAGGTTTTTGCGGAGATGAATTGTAACATTGTATAATACCTGTCACTCACTACTGTTATGAAATAGTTCTCTCACTTTTTTATTAAATAGATTTTTAAAAAATCTTCGTAGAAAAAGAAAAATATAGTTACTGAAAGTGTTATATGAAGAAAAGTATCGTTTTGTGTGTCTAGCTTATAATTTAGAAAATAAGCAACGAGAGAATAAATAAATGAATATATAATTGGTGCACGCCAAGGACGATTTCTATTAAAAAAAACGGTAGTTCAATGTAAAAATCTTTCTGGGTTGTAATTGTTTGTTAACTACAAATTGTTAATTTCTAGGCTTTGTTTTTATTGAATTAACTTGTTTTCTATAGCAGATGTCAACTTTTTTTTTTTTATTGAGTTTTAGATTTTTTGTTGCACTTATTATTACAATAGGTTTTTACACATATTTACGGAAAGTTTTGCCCTGAATAATTTCTAATTAATGTACCAGCGGGGTCCCACGGTGCGTGGTTCGACAAACAGAGAACTAGTTTTATTTTAAAACCAAAATTTGATTTTTTTCAGGCGCCGCCGATCCACGTGCCACCGCCTGTTACACAGTTAAGGGAGACTTATGCCCGCCTTCCACTGCGAGCCATTACGGACTCCGCTATACTCGCAACGATGATGAAAATCATGTGTTTCCACCAAAGCGGCAACGAGTGGAGCGGAGTGAGCGAATTGAAAGAGCCACGTACGAGTTGACCTCGTTGTCAGTGGAAGGCGAAATAAATTATTTAAAACAAAATCTTTCTTAGTGGAAGACAAATGCTATTCATCATTTCAAACTCCGCTCCGATTGACTATTCCTCGCTCATTTCACTAACGCAGTGGAAGGCGGGCATTAGAGGTGTCAGACCGCCCAGTGACCGTGACAAATGGCATGAAAGGGACGCATCCATTTCAGGAGCCTATTGATAGGTATGTAATCTTGTATTTCTTTTTCAACTTTTCAAAACTAAAATAATCATGGGGTCCTTCTCTTTAGTAAAGTGTTAATGCTTATGAAATAGTACTTACAAATGTTAATATTTTGATAATTGGGCTATAGTAGTCGGCGTTGAACACATGATTATCTTCTTTGGATGAGTTGTGCACCGTGACACCAAGGTCAACAAATTTCAATACAATAAGAAGAAATGTGATGGTCAGCTTGCTTATATTTAGGATATTCCATGGTATGTTCTTCTCTTTGCTATGAAAAATGTAATAGGTATCCAAGAACCCTGCTACCCATAGGAATGCACATGGCACCCACACTAACACCGTTTTTTGAAAGCATGGAGTCAGTTCCGGGCTATTTGTATGCCATGTTAGGTTGCTGTCCTAAAAATGAAAATTGCATAATTAATACAAAAATTCAATTGATAAGACAATATTAAATAGTCAAATAGTATCAAACTTATCAAATAAAATAGTTATAATACCAAATTCAAACTCATGGTTGGGATTAAAAATAAAATTATGATGTTTACTAATACTAAACCACCAACTAATATACAACTTGACATCAGGGACCTTTTAATTATTGACCTTAATATTCCTGCTAACAACTCTATGAATGAGTTCAGAACAATTTATTACTATTTAAGTGACTCACTATTTAAATAGTTCTCAAAAACAATAGAAAATACAACTGGTTTAGTAAATATTAAAAGCTAAAATTGTTAAATTTACTATTTTATATTTATGCATTCATACATATAATATAAAGGAAGTCATTTTTATAACTATTTGGCTATTATTATTTAAAGAATACTAAGGTCAAGGACTAGGCAAACCTGACTTTTATCTTACTTACTCCTAGACAATTTATACATGTGTTAAATTTTATTGAAAATAAATCTTGACTGCCATGTGCGTTACAAATATTGATAAAAATTACCATACTGATGTTTTTTAAATTCTTACATTAATGTACCAAAGTTGGATTTAAATGTTAACTGATGCATAAATATGCCACCAATGTTAATGTCTTATCAAATGCATCTATATGAACTTTTGGTTATCCATTTGTGCATCCCATGGCTTTAAGATTATAAAATTAAACCTGCAATTTAGTATCTAACAACTCAGCAATTAATCATATGTTTAAATTAAGTAATTGCAGCTACGGGTAGATTTTACAGTTATTTTAACTCTAACCTGTTGAAATATACTTTTTAATGTAAGTACCCTACATTTTTATAAATATCAACATCGTCGTTTTTCACACGTATAAAATTTTGGTCTTACAACTGCTAACATTTCAAAAACTTTGACTTTTTAGGGGTTTGATGAGATTCTAATCAAAAAAGAAGTTAACCAAAATAACAAAACTTACCCAAAATGTTGACCCACAAAAGTCATCTAAAGAAGAATTGTAGGACATTTTTACGGACGAAAAGAATAGCTTTTGCTATCCAAATCCATGAAAGTTCCAAACTAGCTGACACGATTACGTTTAAATTTAGTGATCTCAACTCGTTTCTCAGCAAAAGTTGTCAGCATTCATCCACAACAACGAAAGGTCGGAAGCAATTAATGCATGTATTGAAGTAATTTTTATCTGCTACTGTTCACAATAACTAATGAACATATTTTTTCACAAGTTACACTCAAATTCTAATTAGTCCCAAACGAACGGGATTGTTTCACAACAGGCTCACCACAGCACGTAACTAACCGAACGAACCCTCACCTCGCCTCGACTCGCTCGACCGACCAAGTCCGATCAACCGACCGACCGACCGCAACTCACTCACTCGACTCGAGTGAACGAAAAACTAGTGAGTTAGTGACTACCATAAGTTATCGATAGTACATAAGTGTATTTTCAAATTGATTAACTTTTCAAATATTTTAAATACCTTAATTTAAAAACATGTTCATAAAACATACAATTACCTATATGTTATTATTTTTATATTTAGTTGTTGAACCGTAAATGTGATTAGGATTTGTGAATTTCAGCTATTACTTTAATTTATTTAACTATGAGTATTCACCAAAGAAGACTAAAAACGGTATCTGCTCGCAAGTTAGTATCACTCTGGTAAGCATGTTCGTGTTCCTACGAAACGTGCATGTACGAATATGGTAAATTTGTTCGAGTCGTATTTTTTTACTAAAAAGCTAGCAAGTTAATAATATTTATTTTTATTTTAATGGAGAAACAGCAGTCCAAGTATAGTTCCTTGTTATTTAGTTCCGTTAAAAAAGAAAGTAGGTATAATTTGTAATTTTTTCGAGCCTAGTCAAGGCATTAGTATAATAGCGTAGAAAAAGTATGCGTAAATAACTAACTTTATAATATCATTCCAGAAATCGGCTATGAGTGGTAATGGCAGTGGTTAAAAAATCAAAGTAAGTATCGGGTACCGAGCTGTTTGGTTACATCACTAGTTACGTCGCGAAGGCAAATGTCAAAACCTTTTACTTTTTTTTTTTTTTTTTTTTTTTTTTTTCCTCTTTGGCGTTGGCACGGTTTTGCGCATTACGCCAGTGTCAAGTATTATTTGGTACATTGTAGTCAAACATTGGGAAAAGGTTTACCTATAGGATAGGACGAGCGAGGATAAGGAAAAATAATGTATCAGAAAAGTTATAATAAAATACAAATAGAATTAAATAATAATAACACTTTAATAAGTTAATTAATAGGAAACTGAAGATATCAATACATATGTAGGATTAATTATAATTTAATATTGTTTAAAAATATAAATTCGGTAATTATATTATAAATACGTATATCTAAAGAAGCTAATAATAACGGAATGGAGGTGGGAAATGGAATATCACAAGAGGTCAAGGATTGAAGGAACAAAGTTCTGATATGCAGAGGACATTCAAAAAATATATGATTTAGGTCCTGTACAGTACTGCCACATGAACACTCAGGAGACTGGACAATTCTTAGTCTTGATAGATGTTGGTTGGTACAGACATGACCTAACCGCATGCGAATTAAAGTTGTAGTTGCACGTTTGCTCAGGTTGATTTTACAAAACCACGGCTTAGATGTTATTAAAGGTTGAATTTTGGAATAATATCTTCCTTTTGATATTGAGGCCATCCAGTACTCACTCCAAGCGCTTTTGAGGTGAGTTTTTGATAGCGACTTAAGGTCCTGGCTATAATTCTGATAGGGCACCATGTCTCCATTGTCAACGGCGTAGTTGGCTAGTTTATCAACCCTTTCATTTTCTTTGATGCCACTATGGCTCGGAATCCAAACGAACTGAATTGAGAAACCCAAATGTAAACATTGATACAGCAAATGCTTTGCATGTAACAAAACTGGGGATATTAAATTGTCTTTAAAAGGATATTTGTCTAAAGCTTGAAGAGCACTCTTGGCATCGCAAAAAATAACAGTATTTTTAATTTTACACAATTTAACATATTCAATAGCTTTTAAAAGAGCAAAGCACTCTCCTGTATAAACTGATGTTTCTGGTGGTAATTTAACAATTTCATAAATATCATATTGTTTGTGATATAAAGCCACACCTACACATGAGTTATTTGTATGTTTTGATGCATCCGTGAAAATATAATGCATATTAGGCCATGAAGTATTTATCAATTCTGAAATCTTTTCATTGGCTGCTGGATCATTCTTGTAGATGTTAATATCTAATTTTATATTTATATTGAAAATGAGTGCCTTGAAATCATATTTAAATAACGGGAAAATATCCGATTTAAAAGTAGGAGCTTCAATTTCTAGAAAGCGTTTATAGCTTTCTATTAAACATGGAGTGTTTTTGTGTACCCAATAAGATGACGAAGATATGAAATGATACAGGTCTTTTAATTTCCTCAAAAGTAGATTATCTGTAATCTGAATACGACCAAAGAAAAATCTATCAGCTAAATACTGTCTTCGTAATTGTAGAGGGCATTCTACTAATTCTACTTGCATCGCGTTTATTGGTGACGATCGCATAGCACCTAAAATTATTCTTAGAGCTTTGGACTGAATCAAATCTAGCTTACTAAGGGCTGTACAAGGTTGAAACAAGAAGGTACCATAATCTAAAACGCTTCTTATTAAAGCGTTGTAAACTAGCTTCAGCGTAATTGGATGGGCACCCCACCATACACCTGTGAGACAACGTAAAATGTTAAGTGCTTTTTCACATTTATTGATGACATATTGAACATGAGGCAAAAACGTTAACTTAGAATCAAATATTACACCTAAATATTTAAACTCATTTCCGTGTGGAATTTGTATGCCATTAATAAAAATAGGAATAATAGGAATAATTCTTGAGCGTGAAAATGTTAATTTGGCACATTTTGTTAAAGAAAGAGGAAGACCAATATTGTTCAATGTATTAGTTAAAGTGTTTAAACTTTGAGCCAAATTTAAATGCGCACATTGGATATCTTTATGAGATGTATACAACAAGATATCATCTGCATATTGTAACATTTTTGTAGGTTCATGTATTACGGAATCTAAATCTTGTGTATAAATGTTATATAATATCGGACTTAAAACTGAGCCCTGAGGGAGACCTTTCCAAATAGTTCTTTTTATAGTTGTACCATCACCAAGAGCAATGTTTAGATGCCTTTCTGAAATTATATTTATTACAAAATTAATTAAACGTAGAGGTATTTCTAGTCGAGACATTTTTTGTTGTAACAATGCTGGTATGACATTATCATAGGCCGCATTTATATCTAAAAACACAGCAACTGTAGACTGTTTCTGTGTAAGCGCTAATCGTATATCAGTAATAAAATTACTAAGGTTGTCTAGCGTGCCTTTATTTTTCCGAAAACCATATTGACTTGACGATATTATTTTTTTGTTCTCAATGAACCATTCCAATCTTACCTTTACTAAAGCTTCTGCAATCTTTGCCAAAACAGAAGTAAGAACTATTGGACGATATGAACTAGAATTTGATGGGTCCTTATTAGGTTTTAAAATAGGAATAATGTTTTGATTACGCCACGAGTCTGGGATATTACCGGATATAAATACAGAATTTATTAAATTTAAATAGTACGATAATGAATTTTGGCTTATATGTGTCAAAAATGAATACGGAATATGATCTAATCCAGGAGCAGAATCTTTTGTTTTTGATAAGATTCCTTTCAGTTCTTCTATTGTAAAAGGGGAGTTAAGATAATTATCTTCTAAAATATCATTATTCAGTTCAATAAGTTCCGGAACAAAGGGAGGCGCAAGAGTGTTAATAAATTTAGAGGCAATGTCGGGAGATATTCTACTACTATTATTTTCTTTAAAAGCACATCTAAATATTTTTATATTACGCCAAATTATGGAATGAGGTGTTTGTGGGTTCAGAGTGGAACAGAATTGTTTCCATCCATCTAGTTTTTTCTTTTTCAAAAGTTTTTTTGTTTTTCTAGCCACATCTAAATAATTTTCATAATTTTCTTGGCTCATGTCTTTCGCATATTTTTGCTCAGCAATTTTCCGTTCTTTTACTGCAATTGTACATTCCCTGTCCCACCAGGGAAGTGAAGATTTTAATCGATTATAATTATTATTTTTTATTGGTAATGTTTTATTCGCGACATCTATGAGTAAGTTTTGGAACAAATCTGAACAGGCGTTTTCATTTACTTGTGATACCGGTGGGAGAGTTTTAACTCTAAGATCAACTTGTTGACTAAAATTTGACCAATCTGTAAAATTATTGAGGTTATATTGACGAGTGGATGAATGTTTTACAATTTTTTTGTTACATACTGTGCTAATAATAATTGGATAATGATCACTACCAAATGATATCGGAAAGGTATCCCACGCCATCAAAGCAGACAGATCTGGGGTACAGATCGACAAATCTACTGCACTTATATTTTCAGTTGGTTTAGTTACCCTGGTTGGAGATCCTGTGTTAAGTAAACAAAGATTATGGGAGTCAATGATGTCTAATAAAGCAATACCATAACTATCTGTTCGTGAAGAGCCCCAGCATTGATGGTGTGAATTGAAATCCCCTAATACAACAAATGGTTTAGGAAGACGGGAAAACAGATTGTTAATATCAGTCAAAATAGTGTTACTTGGTTTTGCAAAATAAATTGATACATATGTAATATTGGCTATTTGTACAGCTATTGCACAAAATTCATTTGAATGTGAAGGTAAAGAAATTCTTGAGAAAATTACATCATTTTTAATAAGTATGGCTACTCCACCATACCTATCTATCCTGTCCTCTCTGAGACATGTATAACCTGGTACCCCAAACAAGGCACCAGGCTTGAGCCATGTCTCAGAAAGAGCAATGATATATGGATTGTTTTTTTTAATAAGGTAAATTAAATCACTTTTTTTATTGACTATGCTGCGACAGTTCCATTGTATTAGAGTATTGGCCATTATTTAAAAGAAGAACTTTAAAAGTATTAATAAAAGAGGCAACGTTGGGCGGTAAAAGAGGAGTAAAATCAGAGAGGAGATTAATAAGAGTGTTCAAAAATTCAGAAAGAGAAGGTTGTTTATCTTCTACATCTTTATAATTACTATTCAGAGCTGTGCCTCTGCTGGAAGAGGGGGTGTTAATCCCTTGAATGATATTATTGTGAGCTTCGCGGTCAAAACCTTTCCCTAATTGAGGTGGTACACGAGGCTTGAGAAATACAGTTTTTTTATAGGACTCAGATTTTGACAGGTAAGCTGAAGTTGGTTTTTGCAATGGTTTACTTTGATGGGCAGGTACTGAAGAGGGAGGGGAATTTAAGATATCTGAATAAGACCTTTTAACTTCTGGATACATTTTGTATGCTTCAGAATAAGAAACATTGTTTTCTGCCATATATTGTTTAATATTTTTTTGCCTTTGAAATTCTGGGCAACTTTTACTGTTGGCATAATGAAGTCCTGAGCAAAGACAGCATTGAACACCGTCCTCCTCTACATTACATTTGTCTCCTGTATGCCCTTGTCCACATTTGTAACACCTAGGTTTCGATCTGCATTGATTTTTTGTGTGCCCAAATCTACAGCAATTATAGCACTGAATCGTTGGATATACGTATAATTGCACAGGTAAAGAATTATAACACATGTAAATATAGGATGGAAGTACCTGCCCATCAAAAGTTACAATTACTGTTTGTGATGGTTTCCAGATGGGAGCACCATCAACATAAACTTTGAAATTAATCCTCCTTAGTTTAACAATACTGCCACAACCCATAGGAACAAACATTTTTTTCTGAACTTCTTCTAATGGCCAATCTTCAGGGACCCCACGAACAACACCCATTCTAGTTATATTGAAAGTAGGTATAAATGCTTTATAATCATGTTTTTGTAAAATATTATTAGTTAAGAAAGCATTTGCATCTTCATATTTAAAAAAAGACAGAGAAATTCTATTTCTACCTAGTTTTTTAATGCTACCATTTACAATATTGCTTATTTTATTTAATTTTAAAAAGTTTCCAAATGCGATTGGATGAAGGTTGACTCCACTATTTTCTTCATTAATTATTTTTTGTATGTGAAGTACATACGGCCCTACATCAGATGAAAGATATTCTTTCCTTATTTCACTATTGGAATTAGGAATCGGTTTTTTGGTAGTATCATCCTGAACAATCTCGTTAATTTTTTTTGAACTTGAATCGGATTCCATACATCCACAAGACCTAGAATTGTCCGTGCCATCTGAAGTCCGTTTTCTTTTCTTGTTACAATGGCGGCAAATTTTTATTTGTCGCGCAGTACGCCTTTTTTTTGCTGATTTAACGAAAGACCCATCCGTATCAAAACTTGTGTCATTATTTGTTATTACGGTGACATTTTCACCAATATCTGTACATAAAGAGTCCCCAGGACCAGGGTCCGGGGGCTCCTCCATCTCCACCCAACCCCGAAACAAAAATTTTAAAAAAACTTACCAATACTGAATTATTTTACACACTATATATAAATAAACTAATATCTAACGTTATTTACAAAATATACATAAATTTTAAACCAATCTGATGCAAAAATAAAAAAATAAATTCAAAACACGACCGCGCACCGCGAACTTTCCCGCCGTTTTTTCCACTTTATTTTATCGACCAAAACCTTTTACTTTCTGAAGTAAAGTAAAAATACCGGCACCGTTCAAACCGGTCAAACAGTGTCAATTTATTTTTGATCGTTCGTTCACGTGTCTATCACCAAAATGGACCTATACTAAAGGACTGCGTAGTATCAAAAAAAAAACGAGCCGAAAGAGAGGTTTAAAAAGTAGATGTGCTTCCCTATCTAATAGGGTGTCCCTCATATACAATTCTCTAGGATAGTCTTACTGGATTTGGATTGAAAACTATCTGAAACGATTTTATGTACCTACTTATATAATCACCTGCTAGCCCATGTTATTTATTTTTGTTGAATTAGGTTTGCTCTTTATTACCGTGAAATAGAGTAGTTGGTGGGGTGGTTCAGGTGGTTTTGTTTAAGTGCAATTTGATTGGCAAAAGAAATAAAACAAGAAATTATGTAGTGCATAAATATATTTATTTATTAAAAATTCAAACATTAATGAATAAAATTGTTTTATGTAGTCGTTGTCACATCGAAATGCGATTCCCCATTCCCCAGTCTCTGCTTTCGCGTACGTTTTCATTCTTAAGCTTAAATATCTGTTCGCGATACATTTAATAAGTTCTAATCCATGCCTTGATTCAGTGGTGAGAGATAGCACTGGATGACGAATATCGTTTAAGCGAGGATAAAATTGATGTATAATGACGTGACGTTTATTATATATTTTTTCGTAAGATATTGTTCATATTGGTGTTAGATAAGGACGCACTACTATTTTAACTCTCTCACCTGGCTCGTTTTAAAAAGCTTTTATTTCTACTTATACAAATGACAGGAAAAAAGGTGACCTTATTAACAGAGTTTTAGGTCTACCGCAGACACACGGTTTCCTGATTAGGTTTCCTGATCTGGAATTCAGATTCGGAAACAAAATTCATACAAAATGGTTATTTTTCCGTTCGGAAATAGTAAGGACGTGTGCGTCGTGTTGAACATTTTGTATGAAAATTGAGCATTCAGGTTTCCGAATCTGAATTCTGGATCAGGAAAAAACCGTGTGTCTGCGGTAGACCTTAGAGTGCAAATTTGCATTCACAAAATACAGAAGTACGCGATCCAGTTAAACGAACTTAATGTAAATCTATGATCACCAATGACTAATGACTTGAATGAAAAAAAACACTTTCTTATACTTATAGTTCCTTCCTACAGAAGTGTAATTTTAAAAAGTGAACGGGCCTTATCAATCTCACGCAGAAATAAAAATAACGGCTTTTCGAACTCAAATTCATTATGATTTTACGGTTAGGACGTCTTTAAATAAAAGTTAAGTGATATTTTATTTTATGTAGTTGAAAGTGTTCATATTTTTTTACGTTATGACTACGTCATATCTCTTCTTAGTTCTGAGTTTTTAGTCTGTGGTCGGTCATTATATTTTACGCGTCGGTCGCCGATATCGGCTTTTTTGTGATTTCGTATTCGTTTGTTCATGAAAGAAAGCTATATCTATTGGAACATTATTTTTTCAAAACTTCTGAATGTAACAAGAACCTGATTGTGTAATACCTACACAGTCTCCAGGGGATTTGATTTGAATAAATTGGAGGCATCAACATCCGTGGTTAAACGAATAAACCTTGACTTCCCAAATAATTTAAAGCATGGCAGAGTATTTAGCAGCTATTTTTGGTACAGAAAAGGATAAGTGAGTGATTGGTTTTATTAAAATACATTCAAAATTGAATCTAACCTAATGAGTTAGTGTGGTGAAAGTTGTTTGTTTAATCCTATATTTAATTGTTTTCAGAGTAAATTGTTCCTTCTACTTCAAAATCGGTGCTTGTAGACATGGTGATCGATGTTCACGTATTCATAACAAGCCAACGTTTTCCCAAACTGTCTTGTTGCAAAACTTGTATGTAAATCCTCAGAACTCTGCCAAGTCGGCAGATGGAAGCCACTGTAAGTGTCTTCATTTCATATACTAAGATGCTCTTTATTATATTTTGAATATATGTAATAATATTTAAGATTAATAATGATTTATATTTCAGTGGTTGTTGCGAATGTGTCTGATGAAGAGATGCAGGAGCATTATGATAATTTCTTTGAGGATGTCTTTGTGGAATGTGAAGACAAATATGGGGAAATAGAGGAAATGAATGTTTGCGACAACCTTGGTGACCATCTGGTTGGAAATGTTTATATCAAAGTAAGTGATTTGAAGAATTGAGGCAGCTACATATAGTGGCATTTTATGCATACAAATTTCAATTTAAAAAACTTTTTTAAAATACATATATTTTTGGAAAAGACTAACCAGCTGACTAAATAGTAAGCCATAATTTTGTCAATTATACAATTGCATGGCAAAACTTAAAATTATAAATTATTTTTTTAATATGCATTTCAGTTCCGACGTGAGGAAGATGCTGAGAAAGCTGTGAATGACCTCAACAACCGTTGGTTTGGTGGTCGTCCTGTTTATGCTGAATTGTCTCCTGTGACAGATTTTCGTGAAGCATGCTGTCGTCAGTATGAGATGGGAGAGTGCACTCGCAGTGGTTTCTGCAATTTCATGCATCTGAAACCAATCTCAAGAGAATTGAAAAAGTAAGAAGAGTCTTTAATACATGCTGTTATATTGGAGATGAGATCTTGGGCTTGACACTGAAACACATATTTAACCAACATAAGCTAAAATTAGTTTTGTCTCCAATCTTGCATTTCCAACAAAACATTAAGAACCAATGCAGGTTTCAAAAACGTTTGAGAATAAGGCAGCAAGTCTTTACCGTGGTATTTTTTTTTGCATTCATCAGTTATCTTTGTGTAACCTTACCAATGTCTTGATTATAGTTGTTGATTTGACATTATTCATTCCTCTTTCTAGTTGAGATACAAACTGAATATTTGCTAACCCCAATTATGGGACTTTGTTCCTTTCTACAATTCTCTCTTATCTTTGAATTCTACATATTTTTACTTATAATTTAGTCAGTAAACTTTATTATGAGTTTGCAGTCTGTCTGACTTCTTATAATTTTCTGAGTGCAAATTGGTTGACTCTTAATAAAGCTAGAGAAAATTGACTACTTCTGAGTGCACTTGCTAAATCATTATCATTACATAGTATTAATCAAATTCGCTAATCATGTCTGTTTGTCTGCTATCTTCTCCTAAATCACACAACAGAATTATCGCCATTTTTAGGTAGTTTTTCACTTAAATTTGTTAATAAAGAACGTTCAGAAAAAGTTTTTAAGTAAGCCTAAAATCAATGCTTTGGGACAAGTCGGCCAAAATGACACCATTGCAAAGCGTGTGCGGGTCACTAGTCATCATTACATAGTATAAATCCAAATCGCTAATTGTGTCTGTTTGTATGTTTGGCCGCTAACTCCTTCAAAACCACTTGACGGATTTTAATGCGGTTTTAACCATCTTTTAGGTAATTTTTTTATTTAAATTTGTAGCTAAAGAACATTAGTATAAAGTATTTATAAGTTAGCCAAAATTCAACGTGCCGGGAACAAGTCGCTCATAATTACACCATTGCAAAGGGTGTGCGGGTCACTAGTTGCTAATAAATAAAAAGCTGCAGTGTTCGATACAGGCTTACAACGCGGTGTATGTTTGCAGCTACCTGTACTCGCGCCGGCGCGGGCGCCGCTCCCGCTCCCGCTCGCGCGACCGCCGCCGCCGCTCCCGCTCGCGCGAGCGCCGCCGCGAGCCCCCGCGCCACTCGCGCTCCGGCAGGTACTGACCGGACCCCGCACACGCCTGCCACTAAACACTATACCTACCTATTCAGGTGTTTGCAGGCGTTTGACACTGATTGTACGCTATTTGAAGCCTACGAAGTTTTTCTACTTTAATACACTCGCTCCCTCGGTAATATAGGTCCTACTTGACTAGGGAAAACTTGTAGTTTTTACGTGAATTCAATAGATATATTCCATGTGGCCCCACCGGCGGGCGTAACAGCCCCTCAAGACAAGTGGCAGTAGAATTTTGTGATGGCGATCGAATAGAATAAAAAATTTTAATAATTAAACTAGTGGCCGCCCGCGACTCCGTTCGCGTGGAAGTCGGTTTCCCGTGGGAATAAGAAGTTTTCCCGCGGTAAAAAGTACCCTATGTCCTTTCCCAAGTTTAGTTCTTTCTTCATACCAAATTTCATCAAAATCGGTTCAGTGGTTTAGACGTGAAAGCGTAATAGACAGACAGACAGAGTTACTTTCGCATTTATAATATTAGTAGGGATATAATATAGGGATCAAACGAGCATGCGGGTCACCTAATGGTAAGTGATCACCGCCGCCCATGACTACCCGCAACACTGTGGGTGTTGGGGGTGTGTTGCTGAGCCTTTGAGAAAATTGGGCTTCGAATACCGCACTCACCGAACGAAACGCAGGAACATCGTCCCTACTTCACGTCGGTTTTCTGTGCGACGGTGGTATTTCACCGGTCGAGTCAGCCCAGCAATCGCTGCAACCAAAGCCTACAGCTAGACTACCACGCCACCACATTTGAATTCTATTCACTCGCTAACGCTTATTTCTACTGCCATTTGACCTGGGGGGCAGGTAAGAAGAAATATGTTAGTTGTCATAAAATGTATAATTTACAAATAATGTGTGAAGATCCATGTGTTAATTAAATTAGTAGTTCGTGCTAAAGCAGTGTGACACTCTATGTAGACATAAAATAAAAAAGTAAAACTTTATTATTCGCGTTAAAATGGATGAGTTCCCAGTTTAGACTTTCTGCATATTTTACATGCAATTACCTATGTAATGAATAGGAAACTTATAGGTTACCTAAGGCGATAGAATAAGTTACTTTAAGAAATAAATATTGGTTTTGAATTCCGTACTCGTTTTTTTATTGTGTTTTATACAGTGCCCTTTATTTTATTCAACTGTAGGGTTACACAGTACGTGATTCGACGCCCATTAGTAACCTACCTAAAGTTTGGTGTAAGTGCGGTGTGCGGTTTTGCGGGTGTTTCGTCGTTTCGCCCCGGTCCTGAAAGCACCGCGGTGCGAAACGCACAACGACGCTTTTTGAATTGGCCGATTCGCCCCGCGGTGCTAGTTAATAATAACAACGGTGTCAAACGGGAATAACATTTTTCGACTTCGTCAGTTGGCACCACCGCCAAAAATCTTAGTATTGATTTTTGTACAGTTGGGTACACAAGTACAAGGTTTATTTAAATATTCTCTAATTATTCGTACATGTAACTCAATTTAGTCGTAGTTACATATTGTGTGTGTAATAAATACATTTTTTATTAAACATAGAAACGCAAAGTATTCGGAGTTATCAAATGGTTAATGGTGGTATTCATAATTCACGTTTTGTAATGTAATTACGTATAGGTACTACTCTAAAAATGCATATTGTAACAAAAAATATTACATACAAATGTATTTACTTACCAAAATATAACGAATTAACGGAAGACACCCTGTGCACGACGACCATATTTAGGCTTAGATTTAAGTTTATTGTTATTAATGTTCATATATAGTGTATAGATTTAAGTTTATTTCAACAACTATATAAATACCTATCATATTATGTTTAAATTCTATTACTAAAGATTCGTGGCGCTGAGAGATAGATAAAAATACGATTTTCGACGATTAGGATAGTGAAAATGATAGTCAAAATAATTCGCTAAAACAGTGCCCTCTTTAAGGTATTGCTCGGTTTAGAATATGAACAGGCCGAAAAGAGCGCCGATGTCTCAGTCGGAATCAAGCCTCTAAATAGAAAAAACTAAAGAAAACTTATATCATCGGAAACACCCTTTTCGGTATAGTCTTGCAATAATATTATTGTATAAGAAATATGGTGTGAGCAAGATGGACTTAGCCCTCCCTCCCACTCACACAAATGATTCACTTTTGTCTTTAACTGTACATAATCATTGGTTTATAAAATAGCGGTGTCAAACGACGAAGTCGAAAAAAGGTGTTCACCGATTGACACCGCGGGGCGAATCGGCCAATTCAAAAAGCGTCTTTGTGCGTTTCGCACCGCGGTGCTTTCAGGACCGGGGCGAAACGACGAAAAACCCGGTTTTGCTACCTTTGTACCAACTTTTTAAATATTATAAGCTTTAAAAGTGAAATTAGTTCCCTCTCTCCTTTCTATAGATAGTTCAACTGCTGGGCTATTATGAAAGCCATCGTGAGTGGAGTGTCACTTTTTTAACAATTCTGACAAATGTCAAATGTTTAAATGTTTTTCATAAATGTTTAAAAATTAACATCCCACTCTCGTTGGCTTCCATTAAAGCCCATCCGGTCTTTCTTTGCACGCGACTCTACGCTTAACGATAGGATAGGGTCGATAGATGAACACGCTTTCCTGAGAATCCACCTTAGGATGGCTGTTTCAGGGTGGATAAACGGAATAAGCCGACTCTACGTGCGAAAAGATATGCAGTTTTGCCGTCATCATATGATCGATCAATAATAGGCAGGGACGACAGTGACTATATGGTGTGCACTCAAGATATCGAAGGCAAAAGATGAGTTGGAGTAACATTAAAAATGAAGATTGATTCTAATTTTAAAGCTTTAATATTGATAAACACATCGTTTACTATTTTCTCCGCGTCCTCAATTACTTACGACAAATAAAACAAAAACAGAACGTCTTTCGATTTACAAAAATATGATTTCATACTGAAAACGACTTCGCAGATAATAATTACCTATATTCAATAAGAAGGCACTAGTTCTAGTACACATGTTGTCTAACTCCACAGGACAGACTACTATACAAACTTCTAACTCGTATTTCCCCTTCTTTAACTAATCACTCTTTAAAAACATTTATCACTTTTCACACGTAAAACTGTTGACTATGTAAATAAAGTTTTACGCATTAGTTATCTTTAAATCTGTTTCTTCGTATATTTTTTCCCAGAAATCGAAATGTTCGTGATCCAAATCCACAACGCATTTAAAGTTATTTTCGATAAGGTAGATATTTCGTTGTGAATCGCTAAAAGGCTTCCATTCTTCGGAACCATGGTTGGTAGGGTTTCTGAAATTTAAACCATGTTCAATGTGCTATCGAATAAAACATTTTAAAATTTTCGTAGCAGTAGATTTTAAATAAAGCGGTATGTATTTGGACAATGTCATACATACCCGGTGGCGGCAAAGTTAAACCATAGTTGCACTATCTGTTTAATCAAGTTTTTTGATTCCTCTGTTAATGGAACGTCTAAGTTAGTTACATTAAAAAGGTAAAATACATCGTCTGCATGGCACATCCCGCTGACATGATCCATTTTATATGCCTTTTTTCCAAAATTCCTCTCGGTTTCAACGTTCATCTTGTACACATACACTGGTTGTTCGGAAACATTAGCCAAGTATCGAGCGAATCTGACTATATTATAAGCAAACGTCTTGAAGGTCTCAAATCGAACTTCTTCATCAATATTATCGTAACTGATTGATTTGTTTCCGAAGTAAAACTTTCGAATTTCGTGATCAACAGTTTCTATTTTTTCAGGCGGTAGGCTGAACTTTAGTTCCCGCGGTACGACAGCTCCAGTGTAGTTCATGAATTGTTCGAACTTAGACAAACTTTTGGCAATTTCAATTCCTTCAGCTGATGTGTAACCCAACATCAGAGGTATCTTCGATATTGAACCGGTTTTAACTAAATCGACTGGAGATTCTGTTAAAAAGGCTTCTTCGTCATCATTTTCATGTTCTATGACTGGAGAAAACTGAATAGAATCCACTACATCCATTCTGTTAGAAATTACCATAGGTAGGTTTACATTGACAAGCTTTTCTGCAGGTACTGATTTTAAGTATTCTAATAACTCGTCTTCACTTTCTACAGAAGTGCCGACAAGGTTTCCTAGCTGAAAAGCACGCTCTTTGGAATAAAGATTGTAACTCCACTCATTTAAGCAAACTCCACTTTGACATATTGCCTTGTGGAATAGTCCCTGGCTCATTTTAGAAACCATGTGATATGAGACGGAAGCTGCGCCGGCACTACAACCGAAGATTGTAATATTATCTTGATTGCCGCCAAATGATGCTATATTACCTCTAACCCATCGCAGTGCCGCCACTTGGTCTTTCATTCCCATGTTGCCGGGCACTCGGTCATTGGACAAACTTAGGAATCCGAAAACTTCTAATCTATAGTTGAATGTAACGAGGACCATGTTGTGAGCCATGAAGAACTCAGGTCCGTAGAAGTCGGAGTTGCCGGAGCCGGTGTAGAAGCCGCCGCCGTGGATCCACACCATGACGGGCAGCGGCTCGCCCGGCGCCAGGCACTTGGTGTACACGTTGAGGTACAGACAGTCCTCGCTGCCCTCCTCGATGCGCTCCTGACGCTCGTTGTACTGAGGACACACCGGCCCGTGTTTTGTCGCATCTCGCACTCCATCCCATGGACATGGGGGTTTAGGTGCCTGAAGAGAACTTTTTACAGTAAGTACATCAATAATTATTTACCTAACGGATATTAGCTACTGACCTTGAATCTCAATGACCCTATTGGTGGTTGGGCGTAGGGAATACCTTTAAATGCTACAAAGTTGTATCCACCATTATCACTGTAGTATCCTTGGAGAATGCCTTCTTTGACCGTTACCGTTGCCATCGTACCTTATTTTAATATAATTTTATATGATCACTCACAATTAAACTAAATAAAGGTGTGAAGTTCGGTTGGTAAGTTGCCAAGTGAAGCGCAGCGATGAGTGACGCAGCAAAATTCTTTCGCCAACTCAGTAACACATGCGCAACACACTATGTTAACCACGGAACAGAGAAGTAGATGGAAGTGTGAAGTAGGCGGGGCACGCGCGCCACTAGTAAGCGGAGGCTCGCAAACTAATACCTCAGTTGTGCCTGACTTATTGTCGTGTTCGGTTGTGTTTTGCTGTGATCGTATTGTGTTTTCTTAATCTAATATCGACTTTTTTTTTAAAGCAGTAAAGTTCAATTCATATTTGTTCTAATTCTAATGTAACATAAAACATAACAATTGTAAACATGAACTTTATTTGCCAAGAAATAAAGTTCAACTTACATTGTTAAATGTAGGAACGCCACCTATTGTTAAAAAGTTGAATTTTGTGTGAGTCAGAATGGCGGGTGTACCTTAACAGATTCGAGCAAGTCATATGTAAAACTTTAGTAGGTACCTAAGATGTACTATTTGGTACCAATTAAAGAAATTGGTGTACCTCCTTAAAAGCAGAGATATAACCAAATGCGAGTACACCCGCCACATTGACTGTAAGAATGGCGGGTGTATCTCCAGTTCTCGGTTATAGACATGTTGGTGACTTATTTAAAGTATACCAAATTTCTGTACCTTTGGTGTACATTATAGGTACTAAGTTTGACATATCGACTGCCGCAACGTACAGTATCGAATCTGCCAATTTTACTTTTTTGTTTTATTGTACCAATCGAAAGAGCATTATAATAAGTCTTAAAAACAATAAAAACATTTTTGAAAAATAATATATTTAAACAAGATTTTAGTCGAATACAATCGAAACTTCACACTTTAAGCAACTAACATCAGCGAATGTTACAATTCGATAGTGTTCGTACGTGTCGATGCGCGCGAACACTCTGTAACTGCCCAAGTCGATAGTATTCGCCGTGATGTGAGCTAAGGTGTGCGTGTTTAGCTTTAAGTAGTTTTATTTCATAATTTTGTTATTAGTGTTTTGTTTTAATTTGTTACTTCTTATTTAAAGTTTAAAAATGACTAGTCGAGGTAGATTTATGGTCAATTTAGTAAAAAAAGGAGAACAACATCATAGTCTCGAAACCACGTGCTACGAAAAAAATGCCGATCATCCTGTTAAGTGTACATTTTATGTTTAATTAGCTTACGATATATTGAGAATATGTTCTATTGTAGTATATTTGTTTGATCTTTTTTTAAATAACCAGTAATAATGTTTTTTTAATATTTAAATTAAGGATAACAAGTAAAACTATCGTATGTGGTAGATTCAACAATGTTCCAAGTGCATCTATACTAGACAATTATCGAAAGTGGCACTTCCGATAGTACACGAGTACATTTTTGGTATGGGAATTAACGAATGTGGTAGTTTCGATTGTGTTCTAGGTAAAACATTTATCGAATCTACCACTTACTATATTGTTCTACGCTGGATACTTAATTTAATAGCGGATTCGATGGTTGACAGTTTATTATTACTTCTTCTTTTGATCTAATAATTAAAGTCAGACGTTAAATATGTTTTTTCTTCGTTTAAGTATGCCCTATACGTAACAACGACTATACCCAAGAAGAATTATTGAAGTTATTTAACGATCTTTATGACGATGTGTTTCCCACGTCACAAACGAAAGAAACAATATCTAATAAGAGTCTGGCAAATGACTCCCACAATGTCATACTGGGCAGTGAAGAATGTACACTGCCATCACCACTCTCCGGACAAGACCTCAATTTTGGTTCACCATTAACTGAAAACTCCGTAGACCCAGTAGACGCTGTAAATCAAGTAAATCCTTCTGGAAAATGGGATTAGTGCTCGGTTAATTTCCTTTCTGTCGTCGACTGATGCTCTAACTGAACGCCAGTACGCCTATAGGAAGGGACGGTGTACTACTTCTGTTGTACGCGAAGTTGTCAAGGGTGTTGTCAGTGCACGTGAGGCCAAAAAACATGTCACTCTGTTATGCTGCGACCTGTCAAAAGCATTTGATGTCGCTAACAGAGATTTATTGGTGGCTAAGTTAGCGCATTATGGCATTGTTAGTAACGCGAACTCAGTATTAAATGTTCTGCTTAGGGATAACACCCAGATCGTCACTGCGGGACTGGACAAGTCGGATACATTTCAAACATCTTGTTCACATTAATAATGAACGACCTTTCAGGTGCTATATCGACTGGTAATGTGTAAATGTATGCAGATGATGTAGCAGTGTTGGTAACTGGATCTACGATAGTAGAGCTAGAACTCAAACTACAAACTACAATCGAACAACTAAAAAACTGGTTCACAAGTCATGGTTTAGTTCTGAATCTGAAAAAAAAAACTTTATCCACCCTTGACAGTGTAGGTAGATAACACAACAATTGAACAATTAGGTTTTGGGATTGACAGGGGATTAACATGGAGTACATAGACAAATTATGCGACAGGTTGAGTCAAGTCAGTGAAGTCCCTGCTGCAGTATGGTATCGAGCTATGGGGACATGCTGCTGACTGGTAGCGTGTGTTCCAATTGCAGAAAAGGGCCATTCGTGCGATAGTTGGCATTAAGAGTCGAGCCTTACTTTCGTTCACCTCAGATTATGACTTTGCCTTCGCTTGTGTTGTAGCACGAAAATGTAGACTAGCTAAACTCTAAAATTGACAAGTGTTATGGGTCCTTTAGTTTATAACCAGCTCTCTGGTGATATAAAACAGGCTATATAAATTAAAAGTTTTAAAAATAAACTGAAAGAAAGGTTGCTGTTACAACAAAATCTTTACAATTTAAATGACTTTCTTTATTTTTTTATGTATTTAACATTGATTGACATTTTGAATTATTATTGTTATTATTTAATTATTATTAATTGTATTATTATTATTTTTGTATTGATTTCTAGGTTTCTACCAAATTTTTGTTGAATAAAAAATGTCTTGTCTATGTTTATGGATTCCAATTATTTCAGGTTATATACGTTAGTACAAACACGACGTAATAAGAAAACAACCTGCAACGATGCATTGAAGTCACTATATTCGGATAGTTTGCCATTTCCGAAGCCAAATATAAATATTTAATAAGTCTTTGCGAAGCAGGACTTCTTCCTAGACAATACCACACTTTTTTTACAAATCTTAAAAGGAGTCAAATCGAAAATGTTTCGGAGAGTGATGAAGACGATTAGAAATAATTTAGATTTCAATGAAAATATTATTTGGGCTGTTTATTTTTGTCAGTTACTAAGGATTTGTTAGTTTTTTTTATAAAAGAGAGATTTTTATTTAATTTTGATATCATTATTACCCCAAAAGTTTTAATGAACGAGTCCGATTATAGTTGTGATATACAGGTTTATTTGGTTTCTTTGTAATATTGTTTAATTAACGTAATTAGACTTATTGATCTCAGGGTATAAAGTACAAAAGTAAATTTAATTTAAAAATAGCTATAGTATTGATATGATTAATGTGTAATTTAACTCTATGGTACTCAATTTGATTAGTTTTGTATTAACAGAATACTCTTATGTTACTAGTAAAGGATCTCATGCTGAAAGGGCTATTTTTTGTTTCATATTATATTTTGATTCAATAAATATGAATAATTTTAATAACAAAACGAGGATTAGATATTGGTACTCCTTTCTCTTTCTTTAGAAGGCAATTATATAAACAAATTATTTATGAACCAACTATTGAAACTTCATATTTTTATGGTTGGTTCGTAAATTACCAAGGAATAATATCGAAATTGGTAGATTCAATATTTTCCATGATTTGATAACCCACGAATAGAATCGAAACTGCCACTTTCGATTAATTGGCAATTTATATCGACATGTTACACCATCGAAAATGAAATTTAAATATATTAAAAAACAAATTTTATAACCACGCGTAAGCTATGAAAAGCACATTAAATTACCAATTTTTTAAGGGTATAACTGTCGAAAAATTATTATAATTTATCTTTAGAGATCAAAAAATAACTTCAAACTGTTCTACTGTAAAATGTCAGATTTGTAGTTTCAATACTGTTCGTTGCGGCAGTCGATATGACTCGTTCAAATCTGTTAAGGTACAGCCGCCATTTAGACTCTCACATAATTTTTTGTATGTCAACGCGAACGTGAAGTAAGTTGCGGAAGGTCGTAAATACATTATGGGTTTCAGTTAAGTAAACTCTATTTTTCACTGACAAGGTGTGTTTTTGCTTGGCAGCATTTAGAAATAAAGTCATACTGGCACTTGGTCGCATATACCAATAAAAACAATTGTTTACATGTAGTGACTATGTTTATTATCAGTTCCATGTGTGAGTTTTGGCGACAGCGGTTCCGCTAGTAAGTTTGTCGTATAGCATTTCCATCTACTTCTCTGTTCCGTGATGTTAACGCTCTATGTGTCACACAACACTTTGTAGTTAGGTATCGCAGTTTATTCTACATACTGCGACCGTCAAAAAACAGTTGTGGCGTAGAAGTACTGCCTTCAAGGGTGACATGCGCAGTAGTTACAAATTGATTGTATTATTAAAACAACACGTATCTTCCCTCCATTCTTTATAAAAGTTGTAGCTTTTTAATTCAATGTTTTGATTGCTTAATGATTTCCGTATCTACATATAATAATGTTCTTTATAATATAATGTTCTTTATTTAACAAAAAATTCCTTACAATTGTTGTTGAGTCCTCCCTGTAAGTAGTCTTAAAAACACTTGTAATGGGAATGGCTCGCTCTTCCAAGTTTTATATCATACAAAAAGGATTATTATCTAGGGACAATCTAAATAACATATACATTTAAATACTAGCTTTCCACCCTGTGGTGTCATCCGCAGCTAATTGGCTTTTCCCGTGGGAATGAGGTATATTTGCGCAGTAAAAAGTACCCCATGTGTTATTAAATACTATCTGTGTTCCAAGTTTCCAATCAATATCCTATTAGGGGTTTTTGCGTGTAAGAGTGAGAAACACACAGACTCACAACTTTCGCATTTGTATGATTGCCTACCGATTACATAATTGATAATTGATACCAAGCAAAACCTGTTCAATAATTTATTTAGATATTTAAAAAAAATACATAACATACTTGAACCATTCACTTTAAAATAACCAAACAATAACAGCTGTTGGTACGTATCCACGTATTTTTTTAATTATTTTACATTACATTATAAGTAGATATTTTATAAAAAGTTTGCAGCCAAGACGAAGTTTTCTGAGCAGTTTATTATCTGAAAATAAAGTCTAGCATTATGTAATTGAGTAACTGTTATTAAGCGGCTTTCGATGACCGCTTAAAAAGAACTATTAGCTTATTGACGCAGTCGCGCTTCCGTACAAATTTTCCACAAAAATATTCTTTTGAGAATTCGGAAAATCGGGAGGTATCAGTTTTATTATTTCATGTTTTTTAAGGGTAAAAATAGCTAAAAAGACAGTTGTTTAATAAATAAAATATAAAAAAATAATAAATAACGTACTTAGGTACCCTTATTTAGGGTAAGTCTACTTCTATTTTGTTATCACTTTTGAGTGTGTCAATGTTTTGATATAAAGTCTCCCAGAAATTGAAATGTTTATCGTCTTCTTTTTCTACACATCTTAATTTATTGTTTCCTATGACAAAAATATTTCTTTGTGTTTCATCGAATGGTTTCCAGCGTTCCTTGAAATGTGATTTGGTCGGGTCTCTGTAGGTAAATATGAATGTTATTATTGTAAGGTACAGTTCTAAACCAAAGCGACTTGACTTGTAAAGCTTTTCATTAAATCAAAAATGTTCTTACCCGTATGCAGCAAAGTTGTACCATAGATGTACCATTTCATTGATTGTCCCAAGGGAATCGTGTGTAAGAGAAACACCCAAGTTCGAAACATTAAACAAGTAAAACAAGTCGTCTGCATGGCAGACACCGTTGACATGATCCATTTTATAATATTTTTTCGTATAGTTTCTTTCCGTTTCAGCATCAAACTTGTAAATGTATACCGGTTCCATTGTACTTAATTTATGTAACTTTGCGAACCTCACCATATTATATGCGAACAATCTATAAGTTTCAAAATCGACACTCTTTTGTATATTGTCTTCTGATATTGATTTGCCATCGAAGTAGAACTTTCTTATTGCTAAATCTGCTTTTTGGAGCTGTTCAGGTGAAAGTGCATACTTTAATTCTCTAGGAACTACTGCACCCTTTGTGTTCATAAAATCTAGAAATACTGATATTTTCCTAGCTATTTCGATCCCTTCACCGGATGTGTATCCCAACATTAACGGTACACTTGCTGTTTTTCTCTTAAGAACCAACTCTACAGGCGATTCTGTCAAAAAACTCTCTTCTTCAAGTATTGGTTTTTCTATTACTGGTGCGAAAGTTATTGCGTCTGAGAGGTCTAAATGCTGGGTTTTCAATTGTGGTAGTGTTTGGTTAACCAGTTGGCTCGAAGGTACAGACCTAAGAAAATTTATCAATTCCTGATCGTCTTGCGTTTTTATGCCAAGAACTTCACCCAGCTGAAACGCGCGTTCCTTTGGATATAAACTGTAACTCCACTCGTTTAAACATACCCCGCTTTGACATATTGCTTTATTAAATAGACCTTGACTCATGTCGGAGATCATGTGGTAGGAAACGCAGGCTGCGCCGGCGCTGCAACCGAAGATAGTGACATTGTTTGGGTCACCACCAAAAACTGATATATTTTCCTGCACCCAGCGAAGAGCTGCCACTTGGTCTTTAAGTCCAGCGTTGCCGGGCACATCGTCGTTATTCAAGCAAAGAAATCCTAAAACTTCTAATCGATAGTTGAATGTGACGAGGACCATGTTGTGAGCCATGAAGAACTCGGGTCCGTAGAAGTCGGAGTTGCCGGAGCCGGTGTAGAAGCCGCCGCCGTGGATCCACACCATGACGGGCAGCGGCTCGTCCGGCGCCAGGCACTTGGTGTACACGTTGAGGTACAGGCAGTCCTCGCTGCCCTCCTCGATGCGCTCCTGACGCTCGTTGTACTGAGGGCACACCGGCCCGTGTTTTGTCGCATCTCGCACTCCAATCCAAAGGTTTGGTGGAGCAGGAGCCTGAAAATAAAGAACGAGAGTTTTTCTTGTGATCGAAGGATATATGGATGATTAATTCAATACATTTCATACACAAGCAAGTACCTTAAATCGCAAATGACCCACTGGCGGATATGCGTAAGGAATACCCTTGAACGCTACGTATTGATAATCACCATATTTGCAAAGAGCTCCGCGTAAAGAACCTTGTTTGACTCGTACTATAGGTTTTTTATTCCTGTAATATGTAGAAACTGGTATTTATTCCTATATAAGCAACCTGTCCTTATTTTGTACAGGGAAAAATACTAATGTTAATCAAAAAAAAAACCAGTCAGTGTTATATATGAAATTAGATTTTGCGATTTCGCGCTAGTTCATTGTTATAAGTTCTAAATTTTCGTTCTGGGTTTTTAAAACGTTTATACCGTTTCCCTCATTTTTGCTTCTTGCCCAACAACGCTTTTGATTTTTTTCGTGTGTGTTCTTTTTTTGTACGAAATCATGCCTTTGCAAAGATACAAGCTATTTCATTATGTATGTCCCACGCGTGGTATAGGAGGGTGCGTTGCATTTTTTATAGGACTTTCATCTGTACCAATATTATAAAGAGGAAAGATTTGTTTGTAAATTTACTTTGGTTTGTGGGTAGGTCTGCGTATCGTATGATGCCAGCATTCTATTATAAAATAAACGACGGTGCCCACCATAATTACATAGTATAAAACAAAGTCGCTTTCTCTGTCTGTCCCTCCCTATGTCCCTATGTATGTTTCAATCTTTTAAACTACGCAACGGATTTTGATGCTGTTTTTTAATAGATAGAGTGATTCAAGGGGAAGCTTTGTATCTACAATAGGTAATAAATAATATAGTATAGGGAAAGGGGGTTTACTCCGAATTTAACGCGTGCGAAGCCGCGGGCAAAAATTTGTAATATTTAAAACTTAATGTTAATAAAACATTGTATGTTCGGATATTAAGAAGTACTTCATAATCAAAATATCTAAACCGGCAAACCGTGCCGCAATCTGCGAATGCTACAAGTTATCCTGATTTGCATGTCCCATGCTTATACTTTAATTAAATATAGGCTGTTGCGAACCAAGATGTTTCTGTACTTACGTTGATGCGTTAAAGACCCTTTTTTTAAATTCTAAATATGAGTACTAAACATAATTTTGTAATGTTTTGTGTTTATATGTTTTTTTGGTTTCTTGCATTCAGTTTTCAGAAAGTTTTCTAACTTGTGGAGAAATCTTGTTTATTCTATTAAATACTCGTAATAGTACCTAATTCAACCTAATACCATAAGTAAACGCTCATGAAGTTCTTTACCACTCCACCGCTTCTTGGGCTATTTATTTTAAAATAAGTTAGATTTTGTTTGTAACCAATAAACTCTAAATTAAATTGTATAAGGCTTGTGCTAACCAATCGATCATTTTCGTTTGACAGCTGTAACACGATACCAACATGACAAAACACGTTCCTTTGTCGAAAATATAACTTGTAGTCTGAATCAACCTAATCAAAATTGATAATATTATATTCTATGGCTTGACTTCAAACGGGATAAGAGAAGAAAAACATTCCGCTGTAAGGCTCTCCAGCGACTAAAGGATTCGAGCGCCGAATGAAAAAAGTGTTAAATATTTAAGATACTCACTGAGTTATTTCAACGGCGGCCGGCTCGCTAGGTGAGCACTTAGAGCAACAAACAGTACACCAATGCATTCTAAATCACGAAACACTAGCCTATGTTTGTACCTAAGTGTGCCTATAAACAAAAATCTCGCGTTGGATTGTTTTGGTACTACATTTCATGTTGAACCTTGTGATACTTAACTAATTAACTATGCAACACAATGAGTTATACTCTGATAGCTTATCAGTTAACATAGATAATTTGAATTGCAAGGTACGTCTTTGTCTACATTTCAAGACGATGCCAATCGAATTTCAGGGACAAAGTGCACATTTATTTTAAGAACAGATAATATTGTTTTTAATAATTTAGAAATAATTATTTTTAGAAATGATTGTAGTATTATCATAAAAACTGAAATTTTAAGTCGAACAAATAATTTGCAAATCGTCAATGTATCGAGCTCTCTATACGAAATAGGAGGTTGACGATAGAAATGATCACGCAGCAATACGCAAGCGATGATGACGTCGTATTGATACGTTCATAATAGACAAAAAAAGATTTGAATTATTCTCGTGATCGCTAGATATAATTACTTTTACGTACACTAGGGACGCTGTCTAAATTACATATTGCACGATGCAGCTACGCTTATTTTTCATTATTTTTTCGTGATTAGGCTACGGTGCATCTCGTGTAAAGACTTATTAACAGATGCGAATATGCTACAATAAATATAGGTCATAGCGGGGTCCATATGGCTCGTCTAAGTTTGTTTACCCGAAAATGTTCTTACTACCGATTTGTTATCCGAATGATCACTCATCCTACAAACGAATGGTTTACTTACATACATCGGCCCCTTGAAGCCAAAACGCTTGTGATATAGAAACTTATCTTCAAAATTATAAATGTTTAGACGTTATTTAAATACGATTTTGCTATTTGTAAATACTTTATATATAATTTCATGACTGCTTACATCAATTTTGAACACATAATTCAGCCTTTTCCAAACATTAACTACAAATACAAAAAAGTTATTATAATCTATAAGCTAATTCGGTCGTTATCATAATCTAGTAGCTAATTCGGTCTTCGCTATACTAAAATACAATGCGTGATTCACATTTCGTGTTTCATTAATAACACTAATTAACCTTTTCGATAATATCCAATTATCCATATCTAACCACGTGGGTATCCGATTAGGTTCATCGAAACCATATTATAGCATTTCCATCCTAAACGGCTGCAATAAATTCTGGTTCCTATAATAATAACGAAGTAATAACGCCTGAATTCGTCCCGAAAGCTTTTATTTCGATTAAGCAAACTGAGCATTTTCCCGCTAACTCGCAATAAGTTATCCGGGGGTCTGTAATTAAATTATGAGTATCCCTTTTGGCGGGTTGGTGTGCTTAATAAAAGCGTAATAGTTATCTTTCGGAGGGCGGCATGGGTGCGCAATTACACCAGTCTAAGGGTCGTTATTTCGGCAATGTTTAAGAGAATTCAAACCCGGTAATATTCTTGTTGGGCATCATTTATGGATCCTTATTGGACAAGAGACGAAAATATTGCAATTTATTTTCATATTTGAAAATTAAAAAAAAAAATACTAAAAAAATCATACGAACGTTTTAGATGTTTAATACAACTTTGGTGAAATCCACTTTACTCTAGCGATACGTTACCAGTGTTGTACGTCTAACTTAGTTGAGTTAAGCTCACTTGGCTCTTAGCATCTCTATCTTCTCTACGAAGTACAAAATAAAGTCGCCATCTGCTACTGCTAATATCTGGTACATAGCTAAGTTCGCAAACTTTGAATCTCGCAACGGAAATCTATATGGATTTTGAAGTTGTGAGCAGGACTAATATTATAATACTATCATAAATATTTGTTAAAATAAGGCGAAATTCATGATTATGCAATCAAGTTTTGAAAACTAACCCCAAATTAGCAAATTTCATGCAAAGTCCAGGCGGATTGCTAGCTTATTATAATTAAACCCATCGCGCGCGTCTAGGCAGGTATATTAAACAGACTGGAATCAACTAAGCTTTATGCTAATCTCGAGTTACAGTGTAATCGCAGGCAGTTGACTGGCCCAACGTTACATATCGGTCAGAGCCTCGATCCTGGATTACCCGAAATATTATGGTTTAAATTTCGCAACTAAGGTTACTTAAAACAAAAGAAAACACTGTTCAAACTTTCAAACTATCACCCAACATTACTCTTATTCAGCCTATTTTTTTTGTGGTTCCGAGCAGAAGAGCCTCAACTCAAACTGGTGCTACAATACCTACAAGCAATATGGTTACCACCCCACGGTTCTGCGTCGTCACTAATACTCACTCCGTGTCAAATTGACTAAATTTATGCAACTGGCAACCCCAGCTAGAGAGACACTACATCAAATGTCATAATTCGTGAGGGGTGCTTGAAGTTTGCATATGAATATTGCATCAAAGATATTAAAGTTGGTGAAATAAAAGGTTCCCATTTATTGCTATTGAATACTTAGTAGGCGTTATTATGAAGTCATTAAGAGAATTAAAAATATACATTACGCAACTAACTAACCACTAACTTAAAATTGACAATCTATTTACAAAACACATTTAGGCAAAGAGATTTGAACTTGAGTTATGAACGTACCCGAAGGTGTATGTTTAGGTGGTTACGTATTGCAATCCCTAAATTGTATAAGCCTAAGGACATAATTGCTATGGACGAAAGACCTAAAGTTTAAAACAGCTATGGACAGAAGGTCTAAATTGAAAACAACTAACAGTCATTGGATCTAACTGTTGTTAAATCTAAGTTTCTACTGCCTAAATGTAAATAACCTAATGGACAAGAGGTATAAATTTAATATATGTAATGCCTAGCCGACTTGTTACGGCTAATACCCAAAGTGCGGCTACACCTAGTTTTAGCCGGTTAGAACATCAATAGGTTAGGTTAGTTAGGTTACTTTTTTGATACCGCCCAAAAAAAGGAGTCCCGCGTAGCGGGACTCCGTCGACTCATGATTGAAGCCAGTTTTTATATTTATAGGAATATATTTTTGGTACAGTTTTCCATATAAAAAAGTCTACTAACCGGCTAAAACTAGGTGTAACCGCACTTCGGGTATTAGCCGTAACATACATAAAAACTGGATTCAATCATTTCCTTTTTCTGGGCGGTATCAAAGAAGTAACCTAACTAACCTAACCTATTGATGTTCTAACCGGCTAAAACTTAGTTATTGGAAGCTTAGATCTAACAACAGTTAGATTAAATGACTAGTAGTTGTTTTAAAAATAGATCTTTCCGGCATAGCTATTGTGAAGTGTAGGCCTTTCGTCCGATAGCTGTTTTAAACTTTAGGTCTTTCGTCCATAGCAATTATGTCCTTAGGCTTATACAATTTAGGGATTGCAATACGTAACCGTTTAGGTAGACCACAATTCAAGAAGCGACCTTTGTCTAGCTAGATGATATGTAAAATTGGGGCAAGAGACCGGAGAAAGTGATCAAATTGTCTTTTTTATAGAGATTTAATCCCTTAAAGGGAGGACAGAGCACAAATCGAAAACTAAATTGGTAGGTGAACGATAAAAATACAAAAATAAGGACTTGCGCAGCCGATTATTTATTTAAGAAAAGGTAGAGTTTCGCCTGGAAGTTGCGTGCGTAGATTTGGCTTTTACCAAACTAACTGTTAACAAGATCTTGTACCGTTAGTTTGTAACAAGTTCTTCCCAGTTTTATAAAATGGTATAGAATCTGGAGGCAAAATCAAGCCTGCAGGCTGTTTCAGCAGTGGGGGAACTTTTACAACAAAGGACAAGCCCGTCGGCTGTCTTTAAACAAGAACAAGCCAAAGATCCCTGCGATTCACCGCAACCTCGATACGGTTTAACATGACAGAAACCTACAAAAAATATAAACGAAAAAAGGAAAAGCAAAGGATTTTTATTTATAATTTATGTATTTCCTTTACTACTCAACTATCGTGCATACTACATTATCGTATTTTCATGTTTCTTTTGTTTAACATTATACAAATCAAAAAGATAGAAGCAACGTTTATAAAACTCTCTACCTCGTAGATAAGCCTATTTCTAAATCCTAATATCTAAAACCCAGTACTTATTACTGTAAATTTTTGTTAATAATAAAATAGGCTAAGTATTTATTATTTAAAAATAAATGTACGAACACTACGGGGCTAATGCTGGCAGCGATTAAATAGTTGTCAATAATTACTATTGCGCATCTCATTGTTTCATATGTCTATTCAAACCTCCGAGACGGTGCAGTGATGTGTCTACCTATTGCCCCGCGGCATCAGGGGTCGAACCCCAGCTTTTTTACGCTGACGATATGAGGGGAGCCAAACAAAATTGTTTGTTTTATAACACCCTTTGTAGTGCCGAATTGCTTTTGTTATTTCTCCGTTATCTCCCGATATTAAAGGAAAATTGAAATATATGTATCTACGTTATGAGTAAAGCTGTAAAATGATTGAAAAGTAATTAACATATTCGTTTCTCAATGCCTCCGATTTTATTTCCTTATCGTTCTACTAAAAATCATGAAATATAGGATTTATAATTTTTCATGAAATAGGTTTATTTTATGCATGTTATAGTTCAAAATAATACAATAGAATAACTGTTTGTCAGTACAATCACTCGGGAGCAAAATCGCACGCATCAACTAATTAACATAAAGTTCAATTAAATTATTTACATTCATACGTACTGTGGAGAAATATGAGTGGATGGACCAAACTACTAATGGGAAAAGCTAACTGCAATAGCAAAAATCTCGGCTAAATCTCGTATAAATTCACCCACTTCTTTAGATCGAACAACTTCTGAATTTCTTTGCAAACTTTACATCTTTTTCTATCTTTCATGTGGTACATACCTACGTGGGATAGGTCCCAAGAGTGAAGCTATTTTCAATCCTAGAACTAAAATAATCGAGATTATTCCTATACAAACAAATAAAGACATATAATATCATTTCCAATTTTAAAAAGTATAGGTAATCATATAATATTTCTGTGACTTTAGATTAAATTGGGGTATTGTGGACGTCGTCGAGCGGGTATCATTTTGAATCCCCTATTGGATACCGCGGGCAAAACACCGCAATGTTAAAAGTATAAATTAGGTACCTCCCCGCAAGGCAATGAAGGCATTTTCACATGAGCAGTTTTCATTTCCCAGCGTGTACCCCCGCGGGGGCTATCTTGCACTCCCCTCATCATCCCGGGGGGAGAAACCAACCCTCTGTGCACTCTGACCCGCCAAGAAACTATTTGAGTGTTGTGGAATCTAATATTGTTTCGATATGGAAAGGTAATCGCATGGAATAACAGGAGATGCCGATAGAAGAATCAATCAGCAATGAAATTATTATTGCTTTCTATCTTTGAAATTTGTACATAATGTAAAATAATTTTGCGGTGGCAGTTAATTATTTTGTTTTGATATCTTTGAACAATAAAAGGGAATAATATTTTTTCACTATATTTTTAATAAATCGTTGTCATATTATTTATATATTTTTTGTTAAGGGAGAACAGGTATTTTTGTTTTAAATAATAACAAAAATCTCACGGTACGTGATACAGCAATCAAGACGGCTTTAATCACACACAGATCAATGTAAATTTGGGGTAGTTTAGGATCAAGGTTTATTTTCAATCAATTCGTTTGTATTTATAGCACCGCACAATAAACTAGGGGAGAACCTTGCACCCAGACACGAGGAAATGTATAAACATAATTTAATAAAGTGGCCCACTCAAATTAGAAATTAACCCCGGACTTAACGCTTAATACGTAGCAGCATACGTACGAAATGTTTAAAGGCTTCCACCGCTATGACGATAATTTAACCTAGTAGTTAAGTATTCATTTTTATCTTTTTATTAAACTTCTCCAAGCAACAAAAACTGTTTGTTTTTGTCATCTTTAACATCTAACAACAACAGGTTTTACTACGATATTCACTGCATTTAAATACATTATGAGTAAATTTAGAAATAAGGCCAAATTCAAAGTTATACGCAAACGTAGCTCAGGCTAGTAAGCTATAAACCCTTTCTCGAAAGGGTTAAGAATGCAGGAAGCTCTTGTTTTTATAACGTTACTGCGAGAAAATACATTCTGAAAAGGCTTTCATCTTTTATTACTTTAAGCACTTGCTCATAGAACCCAATGAAACCGAAAACTTTCCCCCAATAATCCGTAAAACTTTCTCGGCTACGGTTACCTTTTAGAGACAAAAAGCTGTCTTATCTTGTTTGAGCAATTTTTCAGACTTTTTCCCTTTGAAGGTTTTGGGGTTCAAACGATTTACGTTGGTGCGATATCTTTTAGGTTACCGTTTCTACCTATTCTAGTTTGCGCAACATAAATCAACCGAACCAAGTTAGCAGCCAAGCTCCATTTTATATCTTTTTTTTAATTTAACATACAGCAACGTATGAGGAATATCCTACTCGCCAAAATGCTTTCCCACATAAATAAGAATTACGTTTGTGCAGTCTTCACAAAGTATACTTCCAGAATTCTATTATTAAAATGCGCTCTCGAATCTGAACAAAATTCAGAAGTGTACTTTACTTAACACATGTGTTATTCGTGCGTTTATGCTGAGACGGACAGAATGATATTTTCTTATAAAGAAATATATCTAAAATAAATAGAACACTTTTGATTGAGATTAAACACACATTACATTTAAGACTGTATTATTGCTTTCTTGTATTATTTATGTTTGACTCGATATCTTTTGTATGTTCTTAGCTTCAGTGTAATGTAGAGTGCAATAAGCTTAGTAATACATATAACCTAATTAGTTATAAACTTAATTCATGAACAAGTAAACATTTCTTGAAAAAATACGTTTAGAAACGGTATACATCTTTAAAATACCTAAATGTGGGTATACGTAGCTTCACCTGGCTCATATCTTTTATATTAATGCAGATGAGTCGGTAGGCACCTTCTAATGCAGGCAGGGGCGCAACCTTTTAGCAGGCAAGGGCCGAATGGTAAAAATCGACGGGGCGGGCCACACTTGTGATAATAATATATAACAAAAAATTCAATGGTTTTAAATTTATTAAACATGTGAAAGCGTGGTGGATTACGGCTCAAACCCTCTCGCTATCCGAGAAGGAGGCCTGTGCTCAACTATGGGACATGGCTATTTTTTTTTTTTTTTTTATTTATATGAAATTTTATTTTATATGTATATTTTTTTAATACATTCGCGGGCCGTAAAGAAGACCTCTTTTTTTTTTTTTTTTGTTTGCGCGGTGAAATGCGTTTACGCACCGTACCCCCTACCTGGGTGGCGGGGGGCGTGTGTGGGACTCCCACCTGGGCAACTGACACGTCGCCCAGGGGACTACCCACTAAAACACCGCGGCGTTCCGTCTTCGCCTTTGTGGTGAAGCCGTGGGGCCCGGACCGTCGGCCCTACGCCACGACTTCACCGGCGATGGGCCCGTCTACTGCACGACGGGCCCATTTTGACCCCCCCGCGGTGAAGGGGGGCCTGTGGGAACAACCGGGAGCGCCCGATTGTTCCCACCCGTCGACGGTGGTGGACCGTGCAATGCGGGCAGGTGGATTCCCACGTCCCCCGCCCACTGGCCACCACCAGGCTGGACTTGGGCGCGATCGCGCCTCGTCCGGCCCCTTCGACGTCTGCGGTGCGGGGGTGCGAGAGGATCGTTCTCACGCACCCGCTCCGCAGCCTCCTTCTGCGACATGACGTCCTCGCAGAAAGAGGCCACCGCGACCCAGACCGCCTCGGAGCCCAGCATGGCGTACACCAAGCCGGGCAGCGAGAGGTCCGGGCCAGCGGACGCCTGGAGGCGACGACGCGGCACATCCCAGGCCGGACATTCGGCCAGGGTGTGCCACGCTGTGTCGTCCGGCGCGCCACAGTGGTGGCACGCCGTGGATTCCTCCCTTTGAATCCGGCACAGGAAATGTCCGAAGCTGCCGTGCCCGGACAAGACCTGCGCCAGACGGTAGGTGAGGAACCCATGCCTCCTGTCGATCCATCCCTCCGCCGTAAAGAAGACCTCGGAGGGCCGTATGCGGCCCGCGGGCCGCGGGTTGCCCACCGCTGTTCTAATGGATTCTATTTTGTCCAAAGCAAATGATATCTACCATCGCAATGCTTTCAAAAAGCAACGAATGTTTAGTTAGAAATAAATTTATATTTTCCTTTTTTATGATAAGCATATATTTTGGAATTAAATTTTGAATCAAATGCAAAGTAGTATTTATTAATAACCTACTCAAAGAATAACCTTAACAGTAAATTGAATAACTTGTGAAATAACCCGTCCTTAAACCATTTAAGTATTACTTAAGTTGGAGCAATAATTTGAAATCTATATGAAACTTATGTCCGCCATGCTACGATCGCAACGTCATCGTAGCGCCCTCTACGCCCTCTTCCTACTGTGATTTTAACGAATCATAATTATATGTATACCTTCACAACCATCACAGAAAGACTTTTGGAACAAAGGACTATCATTTACAATACTTTTAACGGAATATTTACCATGATTATAATAAGTCATTTGTTATTTTCTGATATTTCGGCACAATTTTCATGTGCCATGGCCACGGCGTAACTGACTTAGCGAGTGGGTAGTTATTGCCAGGTGTAGTGATCTAATCGTAGTAAATTTCCCGTTAAAAGTGCTGTAAAATAAATCATGAAAGTTTTAAAACTTATAAAGGACTATTAGTTTGTTCACACTAGAAGTTTCCACTAGTTCTGTTTAGTATACGAAAATTTAATTGGAATTTCTGCAGCCGTAGCAGAGTTACCCCTTATCTTCCATTAAAATTTCTACAGCTATGATTTTATGCTATTTGTGTTTAGTCAGACTGACGGGCTATTCCATCCCTTAGGGTAAAATCAGGGATAGGGTGCGGAAATATTCCCCCGCAGAATATTTTACATTTGAAATAACGCTTGAGCACGTAAAGTTCTCAATGGTAATACTTATCAGCATTTTAAACAGATGCTCATGTTTGCGAATACTTCTATTGATGAGGGGTTTTATGGAGCAGGGTGAAAATACTTGAAACTTTTTACTTTAAAGTATATAATAGATATAGACATTAATAAGACATAAAAGTAACTAGCGTATCCTAACATTCAAGGTATTCAAAAAACGTAATAAGATATTCTTTACAATGTCCACGAAAATTACATCCCTCTACTATCTTAAAAACATGTTAATACTAAATACCTACATACAACTTAAATATTTTAATCATTTTTAAAATTTATTTCTCGAGCTAACTCGAGGTATGGAGGTATGTAAAATTAAATAATTCTTAAGTATATATCATTCTGTGCGAACATTTCAGTAGTAGGTACCTATATAGCACGTGAGTTTAATGTTATGAAACCAGCTTCTTGCGGGAATACTCCATCATAAAACGTGTCTACGGTTATTTCTTTTTTAATTTGATGTATGCAAGTGCTACTTTTCTCTTTCTGTTTTAAACTTAATTTTGGTACTGAAAAAAACTTTTCTTGCGAAAGTTCTGTTTATTTTAGTTTTCAAAACCTTCAGCTGTTTGTTTTTTATAAGAGGAAAAACCTTAAGTAATATATGTTACTTTTTCGTACTTTCCTTTGAAAGGCACTAGATCAAGTTTGTGTAATAAGATTTATGCGAGAAACAGACGAGAGGGCAAATGGATGTTGACAGACTGATCCTTAAAAACCGATCGCTCCTGCCTGCTCAAGTGAATTCTGCGCTCGTTGAAGATACTTTTAAAATTAAGACTTCGTTTGGAAAGACACTGTAAAATGTAGGTAAGTACTTGAATACGCAAGTTGTATTAATCAAATGTAGCCACCGAAGTCTTTAAAAGAAATTCAAAATGGGTAAGGACAACGGTCAACTTTATTATCAAAACTTGCCTTGCAAAGTAAGTACCTAACGCAAACTATTTCGAACCAACAGCGACGCAGTAGTTTGTATACTGACTGATACTTATTAAAATGTGAAAAAGAAGACTTACTGGACATCGGGACCATAATGGTAGGACCTTAGTTGGACCCTGCCGCAACCCAGCAGTCGAATTGCATTTCTGTCAAATCGGCTTGGCATATGCGAGTGCTTCAGTAACTTAAACATTTTCCATACTAGTTTTCTGTAAACAGAATTTAAAATATAAAATATCAAAGTTTGTGTGTTGCGAAAATTGAGATTGAACGGCATTTTAATTCATGACTTCAATTTCACCATTTTATTTATGATTTTAACAATAATTCAATAAAATTATTAAAACTAATAACAAAAAGTGAAAATAAGTTTCTGAGACTAAGGAAAACTCACCAAATAAGACAGAAATTTTGAAAATTGTATTTTAATCTAATATTGTACGTAATAGTGTTTTAAACTTATATTTGAACTAAATTTTTGAATTTATTTTTATTTACGTCATACCTAATTGTCATTTTAATTTAGTTTTTTTAGTCAGCGGAAGGGCACAGCAGAAAATATTTTTGAGTACAATTTTATGTTTTACAAAATAGCATTTTATTCCGATATGCATATCTAAGATATTAGCCATCATTTCATGTATTGTTTTTAAATAAGATATTAAGTTGAATAACACACAAGATTTTGTTAGTAATAAAAATACATAGAATTGTGTAAAATATGGAGCTTGGTGTTAAGTACGCAACCTGCAGTATTTTAATCAAACATGATGCTAAAGAGGTGCGGGAGGTTGTTGTTCTTGAAGACTGCC
This sequence comes from Emmelina monodactyla, assembly GCA_916618145.1. Lineage (NCBI taxonomy): Eukaryota > Metazoa > Arthropoda > Insecta > Lepidoptera > Pterophoridae > Emmelina > Emmelina monodactyla. The sequence continues at coordinate 6,692,677 of OU745300.1, forward strand.
GCGAAACTTAGTCTTACTTAATTAAATAAAAGGAATTGCAAAGTTATGAAAAAGCTCAGGCTTATGTGAAAGTTCCTTTTTAATATCAGTTTAAAAACGGCGTTATCATGAGTCCAAAGTGGAAGTGAGAATTATGTATGAGAAGTATGAAAGGCGTGACGATTGACCACTGGATTGAAATATGGAACTGACTTTAACACCAAGAGGAGAACAAATCATTATCTCGATCTTGACTCCATAGGAGGTTACGATCGCGAAAGTTTATACAAAACTATTCTGTGGTTACTTATAGTCAGGCTATAAGTAAGCTAGTCAGATAGTCTATCCTTTAGATAAGGGTTTTATAAAGTATTTAAAGTATTATAATTTGTAGAGATAATTTGGAAAATTTTGGAGAGGGAAATATATGCACGTAGGTGTACTTACAAATACAAATCAATTTAAAAACTACTAATAGTATAGGATCCCGCTATAGAAAGACCTTCACCGAGCTGGTTAATGGATGATAGTTATCCCTACTAATATTATAAATGCGAAAGTAACTCTGTCTGTCTGTCTGTCTGTCTGTCTGTTACGCTTTCACGCCTAAACTACTGAACCGATTTTGATGAAATTTGCAATGAAGAAAGAACTGAACTTGGGAAAGGACATAGGGTACTTTTTACCGCGGGAATACTTCTCATTCCCACGGGAAACCAACTTCCACGCGAACGGAGTTGCGGGCGTCCACTAGTTTTTTATCAAATAAAATATGTCAATAAATACAGGGTGGTTGGTAATGCGATACATTCCTTCTAAGTGGTTAAAGAAGAGCATATTTGCAGTCAATTAATTCATATCATGTCATGTCCGAAAATTGATAATTTCTGAGATATGCAACATTTAAGTTTTTTTTTTAAAAACTAATTTTCGAAGTTCAAATGAATCCTTTTAGTGAAAAATTTAAAATTAAGTTTAATGTTTTGTTGTTTTATGGTAGCTTTATAACTAAAATGATATTTTAGATTCAAATTTGCTAAAAATAATCGTCCTTATTTTAGAAAAAGTCAAGAAACCAAGAACAACTTTAAAAAAAATTTAAGTCTTATGGTAATAAAAAGCGATTTTCAAAAAAAAAGTCCAAATAATGTTGAGTACAAATTACATAAAAAACGTCCACAATTCATTAGCTATTCAAAAAGGTACATTTGTCATACTAAAATTAAGTATTTGATTGACAACTCTACTAATAAAAGAAGTAACCTCTTAGAACGCCTCTACATTGTGGTTACCGCGCACTTTTGCAGTGTTTTCTTTGTTTGATGTCGACGTCTTGCATAGGGATAATGCAATAACATTTAAGATCGGCCGTTAAACAAATAAATTTTCTGAAAAGCCAAGCTATCAAGTGTGTATCTTTTGCGGTTAATTAGAAAAAAAAGAGTATGCTGAGTGCGGAAAAAGTTGCTTCTATTAAAAGAAAGAAAGCTAACTACATCTTTTTCATTAATCACTACACATCACTTGTTGTTTTTTATTTGGTTGATGTCGCCAGCTCTTGTGGTGGTTGCTTGATTTCTGCGAAAAATATCTATCATTTCTTCGTCTTCTTCGCCAAACTCGAGGTCTACTAGATTCACTTGTTCGGGCGGATACAAGCTTTATTTTTCTGAGAAGTCGATACGTCCCCGAAAACACTCTAACGTTTGACACACGTCGATTACGGAAACGCAACAAGTACTTTTTTTTACAAAGTACTTTTTTTACTTACAATCCGTAAATAAGATATATGTCTGTGTATTCTTCATTACAAAAGGTCCTTGCCCACAGCAACTTTTTGTAGCGATGCTGTCGTGCGTTCGCATCGATACCGTAGACTAGCAGTCGCTGTCTGTGTGCCTTCATAGCCACGATTCAGTCGCGATGCGTTAGTATTGTCTTTGCATCGATGCAGTTGCGATAATGTGCGCTGCAAATGCGACTAACATGCGTTTACTTAACACGCGACAGCATGGCTACGAAAATTCTTCGAAGGCAGGGATCCTAAATTATACCATTTCAAGAGTTGTTAATGAAAATATGTAGTTGGTTTTCTTTTAATAGAGGTCAGTTTTTCGCGCTTAACACATTTTTTTTCTATTTGACTGCATTGGCTGCACACTTGAAGCTTTGGCTTTTTACAAAATAGATTTATTTAACGACAGACCTTAATGTTATTGCATTATCCCTGTGCAAGACGGCGACATCAACCAATGAAAACACTGCAAAAGTGCGCTGTAACTACGAAGTAGAGGCGTTCTAAGAGAGAGGTTACTTCTTTTATTAGTAGAGTTGTCAATCAAATACTTAGTTTTAGTATGACAAATGTACCTTTTTGAATAGTTAATGAATTGTGAAAGTTTTTTATGTAATTTTTGCTCAACATTATTTGGACTTTTTTTTTGAAAATCGCTTTTTATTGCAATAAGACTTAACTTTTTTAAAAGTTGATCTTAGTTTCTTGACTTTCTCTAAAATAAGGACGATTATTTTTAGCAAATTTGAATCTAAAATATCATTTTAGTTATCAGGCTACCATAAAACAACAAAACATTAAACTTAATTTTGAATTTTTCACTAAAAGGATTCATTTAAACTTCGAAAATTGGGTTTTTTATAAAAAAACTTAAATGTTGCATATCTCAGAAATTATCCATTTTCGGACATGGTATGTTTTGACTTAATTGATTGCAAATAAGCTCTTCTTTAACCTCTTAGAAGGAATGTATCGCATTACCAATCATCCTAAATATTGCAAATAGGTTGTCTAAAAAATTTCAATCCAAAATATATATATTTTTTTACTTTGGCTTGATTAATGTACAAATTCCATTCCAATCGTAAGTATGAAGCCTATAGATTACACGAACGTTAGGTTGACTATTTATTTCCCGTCAGTCCGATGTAAGTTACAAATATCAATATACGTGTTTATACCTGCCTACCCTAGAGTTGTGATGGGAAATAAATAGTCAACCTAACGTTTGTGTATTCTATAGGCTTCATATTTTTGATTTGAATGGAATTTGTTTATTAACCATGCCAGTGAAATTTAAAAACCAAAAGATTTAATTTTTCATTGATAATATATTATATTCCGGACTGAAATTGTTCAGACAACCCATTCGCAATATATTTATTGACATATTTTATTTGATAAAAAATATCTTTTATCCATTAATTAACCAGCTCGGTAAAGGTCGTTCTATAGCGGGGTCCTAGACTATAAAGAATTATAATGTGTTATAGCGTCTACTTTAGAGGCGGTAAAATTCTGTTCTCCATATTAATATTAAAGATACTTATTACTTTTTTTATTACTCTACCCAGATTAAAATGTTGCGCAGATTTTTTTCCAGTCACCAAGAAATGGAAAGACGGTAAGTGTATGATACATGAGAAGGTATGTCCCTTATATTCTATTTCCTACAAATGTTATAAATGTGAAAGTTTCTATATTGGCTTATTTTGACAAATAGGCCAGCATACAAACTCTCAACGCATGCGAAGCGGACGAGAAACCAAGGCCCAATATTAAATTAATGCTCAATAAATAAGTGTACTCACATCCCGAGTGATCATACCAATCTAGTAGGAACATCTGTAAACCAATGCCTGGGGAAAACCAATGCCTGTGCGATCCAGATTTTACACTTTAAATTATGTTGTATTTTTATTAAGACTTTAATAAATGTTTAGGCTATTAGATAATACTGAGTGCTGTATTTTATTTGATAGTTTGTCAGGTTTTTCTTATGATTCATACATTTTAATAGTAATAAAAAAGGCTCTACAAAAGAAGTTCTGGAAAGCATGGGGACCCCTATGTTTACTCACTATACCAGTGTAATGGAGTATGGATGAGTTATTATTGTAATTTCAAAAGGAACTTGGGAGGGAATATATCCAAGTATGTATATCAAGCAATATTTATTTTTTGTCGTACGTAGGAACATTTTTTCAACCTACCAATCTTTACTTATTCACGTTTATGATGAGAGCGTCCCTTCATTGAACATGTAAACTCAAGTTGTTTCAACTAATACCTAAAGTTTGCATATTACAAATTAAAATTTCTCGTTTGCTGCGCTCGTCCACTTGAAAGTTACTAAACTTTAACTTTAAGTTAGTGTTTTTAATATTTTCGCAAGTGATACTATATACACTATACTATATATATATACTATACCTAAATATGTATTATTCTTCGATTACCTCATTAATCTTTGAGCCCCCCTACCCAAAAACCCTGTATTAAGATATAGTGAAACATGTGGTCAAGTCAACAAATTACGGTATCCCACCCATAGCGCTGAAGCATATTGTGTAGTAGGTATTACAGAGGGATCCCACGGTGCGCAATTCGACGCACCAAGTCTCAAAAGTTTGTTTTTGCAAGCTATAATAGATTTTATTTGTACTTTATTTTGACTTTTATTATGTTGAGGCACGAAAAAATAATGTATATGTTCACTGAATGTACAAGTTTTAAATGAATTTAAATCTAAATTATGATTGTATAATTTCCGAAAAGAGTGCCGAGAGTTTTTTCCGCCAGCTTTTTCTTTCGGTCTAGTACGGCCATTGCTGATGTATGTAGAGGTGTCCCGTGACATCTTTTTTTATTTTTTATTTTATGCTTTTGACAATTTATAAGAGATTAGGTTTTAATCCTTCATACAATGAAGTAATTTCATTTCATTTCAATATTACAATCGTCGATCTGTTTGCCAGTGCGGTGCGGTACGCAGCTTAAGACCGCGGGACCGCCTCTATATAAGTAGGTAGTAACTGTAGCTCTACTGAACTTCTGAAACCACCAGTTAGTTACTAGCCGCATCAGCTTGCGATCATAGAAAATATAATCTTTCGAGTTATGCTGGTACATAGAGTGGTGATATTATTTATTTATTGCTACATAAAGCAAATTAAATTAATGAATAGGTATTTATAATAATTGATGGGTAAAATACCTATTGATGTTTTTCTGTAGGTATTTTACGAGAAGCTTGACCGTCCAATTAGGGACAACCCCGGACTTTTGTGTTATCAAACGATTAAAGATTCTAGATTTCCGATGTGGCTAACACTTTCAATAGGCCGACGGTTGGCCCTGTTGCTATTGAAGGTATAACCTCAAAACATTTTACTTACTATTTCGGTGTGGTGCATTAGTATTTATTTAGTGTCGTGAAATATAAAATGTTTCCTGTGTGTGGGTACGTTATTTCAGTGCAGTAGCTAAAGCTAGCCAAACGATCTCTCAATTCGCTAGTTTGGCAACCGCTGTAGCCAGAAAAGGTACTTCTTTATGCTACTTTAGGACTTTTAATACAAAGCTGTTATAACAGTTCGCTATTAACTTTTCCGTATTTTATTTAAACCAATTTTTTACCATCCTCGGAATTGGTAGGTATTTCTATCGAATTCTAGTTATATACATATATTTGATTATAATTAATTAATTTACAACTGAATATAATAGTCGAAGGTCATACATAACTGTAAATAATTTTCTACTAATTGAAATGAATGTACACATACGTAGAGGCTGATAATTGGGCATAAGTTAAATAAAAATAGAAGAATAAATCAACCTGTAATTGTATGGGAAAGAAGTCAAATCCAAAATAAATAATTTATACTTGTTAAATAATTTTGTGCAAGCTTAGAAACAGAGCCGTTTATTTTTTTTATTAGTTGATCATTGTAATGATTTTTATTTGCTTCCTCGATCATAATTTATCGTAACGTTACGCTTATTTACTTGCTTATGAGTTATTAAACTTACTTATGATTTTCTAAACCTATTATTTTTTTACATAAAAGACAACCGTTTATCGAAATAATCCTCCCCATAGATTTGATTTGTAACCATAGAACAATGACAAATATACAATCAATTAAAAACCGAGTCATTGTTGCAATGTAGTGTTTTCCTCCTTTATGCCCGTATGAAAATAGGTACCTGCATTATCTTTAACCTTTCTAGAAAAGACTCCAACCCTCCGTTCTGAATATGATTGATCACTCTAGGGTCAAATCTACAGTTACCAAACTGAAGACAAACGTTATTTTCTATTGTTAATCGAGTTTAAAGAAAAATAGGTAATAATATAATGCAAAATACAATATTAAACTAAAACTGTAATACGACTAGGTGATAGAAAAGCGTGTTTTTTACACGTTACTAGATGATTGATAAGTGCAGATGAGTAAGTGTTAGCTGTCGTTAATCCATTTGACACCTTGTAGTCTCTCAGTTTCAATTATACATATTATTATTCGATTCCAGTTACCAATGTCGTGACATAATTACTACACTTGTCACTTACTAACAGTCGTCAACAACAATTAAAATGCCGTTGCTATCTACTTAGTTACTAATACTTAGTTTGTATTGGGTACGTAAGTACTTAGGTACCTACCTAAGTACCATAAACTTAACACGAAACAAATTGAGCAGAATTAAAGGTTTATGTAAGGAGATATTAAATAAAACTTACCTAGTCAGAGTTCCTTTTGATTAAATAATAAATATTTTGTAGATATTATTAATGATTTTAATGTAATGTTTTGTAGTCGGTTCGAATGCTTAGAAGCGCCATCTAGTAACAAGCGCGCGCAGTAAGTAAATTATTGCGCGTAGGAACCGCCGCCGCGCCGCGTGTCGTAGGCTGCAGAGCAGTCGTCCAATGAACGAAGCGCTGTTGCCGCGTCGAAAACTAGACAACAAACTTCTTTTTTTGTTTCACTCGCCGCATTATAGCTATCTCGCTCGCACTTACGAAGCAACAGACTCGGTCGGTTTTTTTTTCATCAGCCTTGCGTCAACGGTCGCGCGTTCGAGACGTGTGTGGATTGCCTGGTTCAATCAACTTTACGCTAAAGTTTAAAAAATATGTTACCACGGAAATCTATTCTAAATACTAAAAGAACTGCAGTTTGATTGATTTCGCGCTATTTGTGTAACAGTGAAAAGATAAAGTGAAGTTAAAATAAACAAAGTGCTGTGGATGTGTAACGGTTTACGTATTTTGTTTGAAAAAAAAACAAAGTTTTGTGCCATTCAATACAATGGGAGTATAGGATTTGCATCGTGAAATACCTACCTTTTGTGTGACAAGATTTGCCGGATAACCATGAGGACAAAACGATTGCTTTCACTATTTGCTGTTGTGCTGTTTAGTGCAGGTAAGCGAACCTTCTATTTGAGTCACCTTGTTCTCGGCGCGCGGTGCGTGGCTCGCTCGAGCGAACGGACGCGGAGCTCGGCCGCCTTCTTGTTGCCTGCTCGCCCGCCTGTTGCTCTGTTTCTGAACTTTTTGACACGTAGAGGAAGACCACAGTTCAGTCAGGGTAGTTTGTTTGTCGGTGTGTCTTTCGATTGTCGGTCTATCTGTGGTGAATCTGTCTGTATGTCTGTTTGTCAGTCTTTGTATCTAACCAAATAGATTTTGTCTAACCAAAGAATTCAAGTACCTAACCTGTTAATAGTTACTTACTTAGCTAGATAATTACCACGGTACCTACATATTTATCTTTCCAAAACGGCCTACCTATGTATTTTATGCCAACCAACTGTATTTTTAAATTTTGTAATATTATACAAAATGTATTCAGCATGAAAGTAGGTCCTGATACCTACCTACCTACCATTGACTTTCATACTATTTACCCAGCTACCTATACAAACTTACAGAATTAAAGTACAGTACCTAAAGAGCCGAATAATGATTGCTGATTTACTAGGTAGGTATGAGTAGGTCATGCTAGATTTACTTAAAAGGTAGTTAGGTACCTACTTACGGTTGTAATCGTACCTAATAGGAATAATTATAATGTTTTTTGTAGCTAGATATGTACCTAGATAATCCTTGATAATTTATTATGTAGCTGGGACTGTAAGTACCTATGAATAACCGTCTTAGCAAGTTACTTTTAGGAATTGAAGATATAGAATTAAAGTAAGTACATAAAAGAATTGCCGATATAAGACTCCAGAGTTACATATGACCTAGGAAGCTGTAATCAAAATGCGCCGTGGAAAGGCTGTATTTTTTAAGGATCCGTTTGTTTGAACAAAAATTGGCATAATGCCATTATCTGGGCCTTCTCCTAAAACACCCCGTAAAAGCTTACAAAAAAGATCCCGCCAACAAACCTACAACGTTTTTTATTAATTTAACCCGCGATGATCAGAACAGAAAGCTACATGTGCCAGAGCGCCGCCGAGTGAAATCTCGTTTACCACGGGGACCGGTTTCGATGCAGCCTGCTGTGCAAATTCACGACATCTGGCTACGTTCACTAATTTTAAAATCCTTATGTCCACGTCCAAATATAGGAAGTAAAAGCAAACCTTGCAACAAATTAACTGGTTATCGACTTTTTCAAGATGAATAATCTTAATATTATAATCTATTGGTACTATTCAGAGAAATAATCTTGATTAAATTAGGACCTTTTAATAACCCACCTTCTTTCATTATAAGAAAATTAATATCATCGCCTTTTATTTAAATGTTTTAGAAGATTGCTACTAAAAGCTTTGATTAATTATGAATCTCTCCAATTGCGGTATATCACAAGAAGTAGGTTATCAAAAGAAAATAATGTTTTTTCTTTAAAAGATAAAACTTGAATATAACTCACAGTCAAAATATGTTATTTTATAAACGTACCTTGTATTAAGAATCAAGTAGACTTACAAATAAGTTTCCTTAAAATTCCTCAAAAAATAGGACATTGTTATGTTTCTCTTTGCTTACAAAAAGGTATTTCGGTAGTGCTAAAAAATATAGAAAACCAAGCGTTGTTTTTCAATTTGTTTTAAGGCATCACTGCAGTGCAGTAAACAACATGCAGTTTTCGCGCCTTCCATGACAGTCGCACCCAACCTCCCGCTCTTTGTCCGTAAATTAATACTTTATGACGGGTATGCCACTAGGGAAATTCACTCCGTAATTCACAGCTGTAACTACTACATTACGTAATTCCAACATTGACGTTATATCGATGCATCCTCCCATAATTTTACCGTCGTAATAAATGTGCAGGAATTTCAATTGAAATACATAAAATTATTATGTAGGAACATTACCTGATATATTGAGTTTAATATTAAAAGGAAATGTATTGCTATGATTTCGATAAAGTAGATAATTAATTCCTGGTAATTCTCTTGAAACGGCATACATTTTAGGATAAATCGTAAATTATTTGTTGACTAGATTACTCATTTATGTCCGTAACCTTATGTCCGTATTTATAATTAAATTATAAAGATTTAACAGGTAATTTCACTCATCAATCTGTTACTCACATTTGTCATTACTTGATCGACTTGAAAGTTGCCTTGAACGTATATGGGTGATTATCAAAAACAGAGTTTTCGTCTTGTCCGAGGCCTAAAATCCATGAAATTTTGTCTTCTTATCATTGATATTTTTTTTATAGAAAGTTTTAATACATAGACACTTAGTGCCATACAGTATTTAAGCAAAATTTATACACCTGGATTTAAAATATTTTTTTAAAGGTAAATTTTCTAAGCTGTTTGGCGCGTCCTTTACTCCCTTATTTTTTTCTGTGAGTTGTAGTATTCTAAATTATTAAAATAAGAATGTAATTTTGATCTCTTTTATTTGTAATACATCTGATGGTATTGTGAATTAATTTTAATACGTAAATTACATAAACTTTCGATGTAATGAACGAAATGGTTTTGTCCGAGCAAAAAACCCTAATTTCTTTGGCGCGACAAAACCGTTGATTTATCACTATTAAAACACTTCGCTACTAATTCGAGTGAACACCCTCGGAACAAGCTGGTCATCCGTCAATAAATCGCAGGAAGCAGACGTGCGTTGTGCGTGACGCCGATAAATTAAAATTTTTTTTCGTCTAGATTCTGGAGTTTCGGCAGGTAAGTGCCTAATTTCTTCGATATACATTTTCATGCTACAATATTTACAGATTGCTTAAATATTTTTTATATCTACAGTCTAGCTCAAATGGCATGCACCTGGCAAAAAAAAGTCATTTTACCGCCAAAGGATTTTTAGAAAAAAATCGAAAACATGTGTTTTCTAATTTCATTGTTCCTAATTTCTATGTATTTCTTTGGCATCCCGCGCCAAAGAAATTAGATTTTGTACACAGAAATTATAACAAGAAGGAAAAAGAAAAAGTTATCAGTAAAGAAAAGCTGCGAAAAGGACTATATAATTTTTATAATAAATATACTAACTGTGATTATTCATGTTTCAAGAGAAAATAAATGAAATTTAAATGGAAACAAAACTTAGTTTTATTTGTTTTATTCTTGATTTTTCAGGTGTGGTTTGAAAAAATATACCTGTTTTTATTATTATTATTAAAGCTAGAAGTGTTACTTGTTTAATATAATATCTAAAAATATGTTTTGCATTCTAATTATATATTTTTAGGAGAAAAACCTAATTTCTTTGGGCATCCAAATTTTAAAATGCTAAAACATCAAAATTACTGGATAAATTTTAGGGCCAAAAAGATTAATTTGTAGCTTTAGACAACATCTACAATGTATGTTATTTATTATGGAATAATTATGAAAAAAAAATGTGCCAAAAAAATTATGAATTTTAGGCCATTTTCTGATAATCACCCATATTTTCTAAGCCGTCATTTATTTTAATTAAAACAAAAATGGATGAAAATACCAAACAGTGTGGCTTTGCTCAACATTGGAGTTTGTGTGCAGAGTTTGCTAATTGGCATTTCAACACAAAAAACTTGTGTAATTTAACTTTAGCCGAAAGTAAGAAAATGGCTTGGTAATTATAAAACAGAAGCCTGTCCGCGCAAAGCAATATCGATCTCGAAACGCTTAGACTTTAGAAACTTCTAAGTCAACGTGATTTACAAAATTAAATTTACAGTTGTTTTCTGTTCCAAGCCAGTACTTTACTAGCAGGTAAATGGTGTTATAGACAACATTTTTCTAAAATAGAAAAATACCAGAAATATGTCGATCTATAATTTTTATATAACATGAATTTAATAAACCAAAAATATTAAAATATATTAGTTTTGTACTGTATCTTCTTCATTTTTGGGTTTTTTACATTTTTACTTACATTATTGTGTTAACGAAAACGTAGGTTTTCTTGGCCTGCTGGGACCCATTTCATCCCTGTTAAATTCTAAGTATCAGCTTATGCTGAAATTATATACCAAATAACCCTATATATGGCTTTGTCTTGAGAAAGGTTTTACCTATTTCGAACAACATATTATCTGGGAAATTATGAAGTTCTAAAAAAATCCTACTAATATTATAAATGTGAAAGTTTGTGACGATGTATGGATGGATGGATGGATGGATGTATGGATGTTTGTTACTCTTTCACGTAAAAACTACTGGATGGATTTGGATGAAACTTTGCAGTAATATAGGTTATACATCAGAATAACACATAGGGTACTTTTTACCGCGGGAAAACATCTCATTCCCACGGGAAACCGACTTCCACGCGAACGGAGTCGCGGGCGGCCACTAGTATCAAATAAACAGTTTGTTGGTTGGTACATAAATACTTAATCATTAAATCTCAAAACCTATAACCATCTTAAATATCATGTGGAAGCAATATTATAGTGTTATCATTTTTATAGTACCTATAGTATAGAGATAATTAAAGATGTGCCTCTAGATGAGCTTAATGATATCTCATCAAACCCTGAGTATCGAAGTATGTGAAGCGCAGTTCAGACGATTACCTCCAATTGAACTTAACAACTGAAAGAACAAAATTAAGCTAGCACAAGGTATATATTAGCATTACACCAATGAGAACTTTCTATTACATAATTTGGCCATTATTTTGCGTTGTATTAAAATTAAAACCAAATGGATTTGACAATTAGAATAGAAGCGCCGCGGAAAAGAAATTTGTTTGAGTAACGTTGATGATGAACAGTATTTCTCAAAATTTTTAGTTATTTCAGCTACGCGGTGTGTACAAAAATCATTGTTATTTGGGCAGAGTCGTGTCTAAGTTTCATTAGGGTGGAATTATGTTACAATTGCATGATGCACGTTAACATTTCTGTAACATTCTCCAACCCGCGGCGTATTATGTTAAATCGATTACCGGTGACCGCCAAAAGTCAACCAACCAGTGTAAGGCTGGTGTACGCAAATCGTTTATTTACCCTACTGCGTTGATAAATCATAATGCAGTTATTTTTAGAAATTAGTGCGGCTAGTTAATTTACGTAACTATATTGCGTCATATTTTATATTAATGTAGAATTTATTTTTGTTCTAATTAATTAATTTTTAACTCAGTCAAGGCAGGTTTTTTTATATCATCAAATTGTGAACCAGGGTTTAGCTAATCGGTCTATACCTTTCTATTTGTTTCAAGCTGGAGCGCTCTCACGTTAAAATACTATAAATCATTGTTTCCTTGTTTTATAAGGTAGCTTTGTGTTTTTAAGATTTTGATTATACGGACGGTGATCTGTTAATTTTGACATGGTTACAATAGTATGAATTTAAGTATGTACAGTAAGTACATCTTAAAATATAGAAGAATATAGAAAATACAGTAACCTTGTATCTTATATCTCTTTCTTATGTGTTTCTCATAAACTCATGTGGGAGGAAGACAATAGAGTTTCTTTTTAGGATGCCGCAGATAAAAAGGAAACCCTTTTTCGCAAAATGTTTAGTATCTTATAAACGTACATATGCTAGTTTAGAGAATAAATTATGAATTTGGTATTTGGTATGCATATGTTTACAAACGCGAAATAGGAAATGCCATCCACAAAATCAGTGGAAATCACTGCTTTCACGGTAAAGTGAAAATCGTCATAACACACGGATGGCAATTAAGCTTGCCTATGCTGTTTATAGATTTCTAAACGGTCTTATTTTGTTATGAATACCGTGATATATTATTATATGCGGTTTTAATAAGTAAAACCCAACAGTACGTTTGATTGATTATGTTCGCGTTAATCTTGTAAGTCAACGTATTGAGTTAGTATTTTCTGTTTTGACAATTCCCAAAGCTGCGATGCAGCTTGGTTTATGAATTGAACCGCGTACGGCTCGTTTGCCCGTTCATTGTTGCAGAGACAATAGTGTGTTAGGTTCCACGTTCCTATTACCCGACCCGCCATACAATGAACGGCTGTCTTATCTTTCTGCGCATTGTTAAGTACTTTTCGCACGACATTTTCCCATTACTACTTGAAATGAGGTAAAATTTAAATTTGATTACTTTCATTAGATGTTCCTGGTCTATAGCTACCGTTAGATCTTTGTATATTTTAATTTAGCTATATGTTTGAATAAATGCAAAGTCAATAGTTCTAGTGTTTATAGAGGACAATAGTGGTCAATGCAAAAGTTTTTAATAACTGGAACTAGAATATTCTATTACGCCTGTTTAATAGCGTATAATTAACTGTGAATGTTAATTAACGAAGTTGTACAATACCACTCCTATTGATATTTAAAATCGAATGGTAATTTAAATTTCCTATTACTAAATTGGCACTAAAAGGCATTTAAGCATCATTATATTACGAAAATTAGTGTTGATTTGATCAGAAACAATGGGTAGATTATATTTGTAGCGATGTTATCAGGGTGTTGGGTTCGTGTACTTTTGGAAATTATTTCAATATGTACCTATTGGACTATCAGTTGCATGTATCTCAAACTGCTTCATTATTTATTTAATCCTATAAACACACATTAGTCCATAAGGTGAGTGTTAATCTGGTTGCGTTCGTGTCATGAAACAAATATCTAATAGAGGGCTATTATTAAATATTTCCTAAATTGCTACTCTTTATATTTATTGATTTTACCTTTTATTATTTACCATAAAACATTTTTGTAGTTTAGATATTTCAAAAGTCAATTCTGTTTAAAAACGTTATGACATTTAAAATACTGACGTCTTGTAGTACCTTCTTCCCTGAATATTAAGTTATTGATAAAAAATATGTGAAATTTACTGTAGGTGAAGTAGGTATAATATGTAGGTATATAAAATTAATTATCTGAACATTGATCGGATTACGGTACCTTCTTCACATGATTAATTTTTAAGTAAGACTTCTACTTCTGACGTGTTGAATTTTACTTACTTATGGAAAAGTTTGCTCTTCTCTCATCACGACGAAAATATTAATTATCAAAAATCACAAGGCGATAGCACTTCATTAAATGCCTACAAGTAAATTTTATACGACGACAGCCAATTTTTTTATTTGATAAAGTACAGAATTTTACCGTATTTTTTTCATACCATAATTATTTGCACACTTTAGAGAATGCAGCGCCATGCATGTAGGTCTGTAATATACGAAGTTTCTGTGCAAAATTAAAAATTCCTTTAGCTATATACATTTTCGATTTTACCTGTTTGGCGTTCTAATAATAGTTCTCCAGATAAAGAAGCTCGTTTGGTTACTTGTCTTGTATAATCAATACGATGAAAGTTGATTTGACTTCCCAGTCATTGAATACGGCAGCGACACGACCTTCATCATCCGGGAGCGGTTTTGTAAGGATAAATTAATCCTGTCAAAGATATGAACGTCAAAATTTTCCGCCAACGAAACATAACACACGGGACCCGGGCGTTAATTAATTCTGCCTGTTTCCTACCTCGCTTTCTCGTACTTACTTCGTTTTATGTGTTGAGGCTTACCTATACTGGTTGTGTGCGGGGTAGTATTTAAAATACGCGGTTTTTACTAATTGGCCTAATTAAATTTTGCCCAAATAGCGAACGGGATTAGGATTTTTAACAAAGTTTGGTCCAAAAAATGTTTTGGTTCCCTTGTTTTTTGTAGTTTGTAATTCGTTTATTAATATTTTAAATTGTGATAGTTAGTACTAATGTTCATCTTGTTTAATTGGGTTACTTCAAAGTGATATTTTTGTATCTAATGATCCTCGAAAAATATATGGCAACACGTCTTTTAGAAAATCTAGGTTACTAAAATTATAAAGCTGAATCTTTGTTTTTAGTTTGTTTGAACCCGCAAATATCAAACACCACTGGTTCGAAGTGACAACATGTTTTTGTGTTGATATTGTGTTGAATAGCCCGTTTATTGAGGAAGGCTACATAAAGTTTCTTGAGATTTTTGCAAGCCTTCTTAATATTTTGTTAACACCACGCTACAACTAAAAGGAATGTAGCAGAAATAAAAAATGTTAAAAAAACGGAAAACGTTAATTTTCTGTGAAAGTTAAGCAAAACTCCGTGGTGTAGCTAGTATATTGTTTGTAAACGACCTATTCTTAGATTTATCTAATTTAATAATACGTCTCAGGTAGTTATTATTTGTGCGAGCATTTACTGTTAATTAGTCTTTTCGTTTTCAGTTAATTAAGTAATTTAGATTTTTCTTAATTTTACAAAAGAAAACATCACTTTTATTGACCTCACCTAACAAAAAACACACACCTGCTTTCACAAGTAAAAAAAATGAGAAAATCGTAAAAATATTAAATAAAATGGTTAATTCCTGATGAATTAGTTTATTGGCTTTGAATCAAGCTCTACTTACAAAGTTTATTTTTTGACCTGGGGTATCATCTTGTCTGGAATGACCCATAAATGTTTATTGTTAGACTTTTTATTCATTTGTAGTAAACGTTCTAAGCTACAAGAAACAGAATTAAAGAAAACAAAGCTTAAGTGGATAAGTTTTAAAGTTTATAATACGTTAATACCTACGTATAGTACGGGAGACAAAGCCAGCCAAGCTTACACCGTCTGCACTGTAAATGTTCGTTTATTTTATTGTGAAACAGTATTGTTTAAGTTGGATGCTTGAGGTTGTTTTATTTAAATAAAATACCTAATTGGTACGAAACAAAATCTACTATAACACGTAACCTACCTATTTGTTATTTCATAGATTTTTTGTATCAAGTTATTACTTTGACGTAACTTTAGACCCGCTTATAAAATTAAATATTTGTTTGTCGTCTGCTTTAGCGATAGAGTTCATAAATCATTCTAAAGGCTACATCCAAGAAGTCGTAGAACTTAGAATAAATTAAAATAAATATAAAGAAATAACGGTTTCGTTCCTTAGATATACCTACGTGCAGAATCCCGTTCGCGTAACGCTAAATTCATTTCACAAATAGGATAACTTTTCACAGTCGCGTGTGTAAACCTAGGCACTACCATTTACAACTATATAAAAATCAAGAAGTTTTTTTAACAAAAGTTACTCTAATAAAATATAAATATTATATACTTACAATATTAGACACGTTTCCTTAAATAGAAATGTTGTTGAATGTTGTAATATATGAACCAGGCAAAACACTAATACTCTTAGTAATGATCGATTTTGTGTACAAAATAACTTTCTTTAAATAGTGATTTCCCAACCAGGTGCGCTGCGGGATATGCTGAAAAAGACAATGCAATTTATGTTTATATTAATGTCCTTGTGTCTGTGGGGATATTACATTCCAAAAACGGTTGGGGTGTAAATCCGCAAAAGCTATCTCTCCAGATGAAACTAGATATTTGATGATGAATACACCAGCTTCATATTTGAGCCTCAATTTCGTAGTGGCTTTAAAATACGTGTTGTGAATCTTAGACTTAGTTTATATTTTTCTGTTTTTAGGGTTCCGTACCTCAAAAGGAAAAAAAACGGAACCCTTATAGGATCACTTTGTTGTCCGTCCGTCCGTCTGTCAAGACCCTTTTTCTCAAAAACGCGTGGAGGTATGAAGCTGAAATTTATATCAATTACTCAGGTCTACTGTCCCTTGAAGCTGTGAAAAAATCAAACTTCTAAGCCAACGCAATCAAAAGATACAGCCGTTTTTGCCGCAAATTATGCCGCAAGTCGACACTTGCAAGGGAATCAAAACCTACAGGGTGCTTCCCGTGAACTCAGAATCTTGAAATTTGGTACGAAGCAACGTCTTATAGCATAGATAAAGGAAAAATTACGAAAACCATAAATTTTTAGTTACATCACATAATATTTTTTTTTTAATAATTTTAACCTTACTACCCATTTCCTCATAAATGCGTAGAGGTATTAAATTGAAATTCATACCAAATACTCAGGTCTATAATACCTTTAAGCTGTAACAAAATCAAACTTCTATGTCAACGCAATCAAAAGAAACAGCATTTAAGCTGCATATTTTGAAACTCGCAAGTACTCGCAAGGGAATCAAAACCTAAAGGGTACTTCCAGTCGACCTAGAATCTTGAAATTTGGCATGAAGCAACGTT
Organism: Emmelina monodactyla; assembly: GCA_916618145.1. NCBI lineage: Eukaryota > Metazoa > Arthropoda > Insecta > Lepidoptera > Pterophoridae > Emmelina > Emmelina monodactyla. The sequence continues at coordinate 6,709,989 of OU745300.1, forward strand.
TTATAGCACACATAAAGGAAAAATTCCGAAAACCTTAAATTTTTAGTTACATTACAAAATATATATTTTTTTAATAAATATAAACTTATAAGTTGGAATTCATAATATCTAATACTTAGATCTAATTGCCTTTAACCCGTGAAAAAAAAAATCTAAGTCAACGCAAAAACGCAAAACGCAAAAGTACAACCATTGATACCGCATATTTTGAAACTCGCAACTACACGCACGGGAATTAAAACCTAAAGACCACTTCCCGTTGACATAGAATCTTGAAATTTGGTAAGAAGCAATAGCTTACAGCACAGGTAACAGAAAAATTCCGAAAAGCTTAAAATTTTAAGTAGTTTTTGCAGGTTTGTACGGAACCCTCGGTGCGCGAGTCCGACTCGCACTTGGCCGGTTTTTTTTTGATGATCAAAGCATTTTTCCTTGAGCTTTTGCAAGCCTTGTTAAGACCATTAATATTTTGTTAAATAAATACGGTACAACGAACTTTATCGTTACAGTTTGTTTGTATTCATCATGTACCTAAGTTATTATTTGGTTTAGTTTTTTAACATAAGGGTAAAATGGCTTTTAAGACTTCCACATATTAGAGATTTTTAATTACACTGATACTTTTTTACTGTAAGCAACAAAAAGCAGATTATCAAGATAGTGTAAATAATTCGCCGTGTTTATGAAATCTAGTTTAAAAAACAACTTTAATACAATGTTACCTACTTAAAGTAACGGCCAACAGTTTAGACAGACAACGTGGAACGTAGATACCTATAGATAATTTAAGAAAAAGCCTTTTAATGCAGACCTAACTTAATTTCCTAACACAAACACCCGTTGTAATATTGCAGTATACGCAAGCGCAGTGCTCTTTCGTGATTTCTTTGGTTTTGTGGCACACGTTGCCTTTTACCTGGCTTGCACCGGTCTCTTCTTTCTCTTTTCCGCTCCATGTCTCGCTATACTGCTGTCTCTTTCGGAGAGAAGTATGGCAACGGAGCACAACAGCCTACGTGCTCGTGCGTCGCAATGAAACGTGATCGTTTTACCTGCGCGGGCGCTGCCTGGCCAAGCCTCGCTGCATTGTCTTGTCTACTATACAGAACAGGCTACAGATTGAAGTAGGTTACTTTTATTGTGAATTGATCTAACAAAAGTAAAATAACTCGATTGTTAAAAATATCGCAGTGAATATTTTTGTATCACTAACGATTCCGTGCCAATAAATTGCTAATATAATAATAATACACTTACAATTGCCCGTAATTCATAGGTTATATCCAGTCGCCGCATTCAAGAATCTTCAAGTTAAAACTTTGATATTAAAATACTTCTCATATTTTGTTAATTTTGCTGAACTGGTTCTAGTTACGCTCAAGTCGAGTGCTACGTTATTTTTATAATAAAAACTTGTCGTTATTTTGCTGCGCGCTTTTAAAGTTGCCAGTCTAGGTTGCACAGAAAATATTGCAATAAAGTTTATCTCCGCCGCGTTATCTGCCAGCCGCGCCAGCTTCAGAGGTAAATATTCATCAGTCATTGTAGCTTGAGATGAGACTGGTTCATTATTCGCCATCTTGTTTATTTACAAACTCGTAGTGCTGATTTGTGAACTTTAAACATTTGCGTTCACGCTCGACGCTTCGAGCTGGGTTTATTTTCATGCCACCGGCTTCGATATTGTTGATTGCAAATCAAGCCCAGAAAAGCTTTGTTTTGTTTCTGAATCCGTGTTAAGCGAGGGTTGATTGGTTGAATATTGTAAGCTTTTATTATTAACAGTATAAAGTCCCGGATGTCAACATGAGGGTATGATTTTTTACTGAGAGTGGTCCTCTTCCTGTGCACATGTGACACATTGTGTTGAACGCGGTGTTCGGTCGGTGCAGCTATTTAAACATCGAGGGCACACTGATGGCATTTCAATATGTAGTGCCGAATTTGATAGTTTAAACACACATGTAGGTATTTGATTATTAATAACGAAAAGCTTATCTTACTGAAGTAGATTTGTTTAAAATAAAACTAACTACAGAGACGCATAATTAGTTACCTATTTTTTCAAAGTCAAAATGTCCTTTAACGGCTTATCTTTATCATTTACAATTTGATCTAATTCGTTTGATTGCAAATGTCGTGGGTAGATAAATATCCACGGCTCTTTGTTTGAAAGTTCGGTTTTCAATTTGAATTATTTTACAATTTAACTTATTTACAGAATTCGAAATGAATAAGTAAATTTCTTGATAATTTTGTGCTTAATCTATTAAATACGAGTTTGTTTCATTCTATATATAATTTAAAAAAAGCGGCAGTCGCGTGTTACTTATAACAACAAAAAACCAATTAGGTATGTCTAAGAGAAGAAATACATTTTCAAAATAAGACGAAATGGTTCCAATTTACTAGTTTAGTCATTTATTTCACGTGATTATATACAAATCTAAGATGTTTCCTGCAGTAAAGAGCTCTCTCTAACAAGGTTGTTGTTGAAATTAAGACGTTCTGCTAAATTGTTCTCAGCTAAGAGCCGGAATGAATTGCACTTTGGTATTAGCGATCAATAACTGAAAGAATCTCTTAAGCGATGACTAATCGCTTTATTTTGTTTATTAGCAATCAGTAGGTACTAACAAGAATCTGTTGGAGCTTTATTGTATTGTATTCCATTATTCATGTGCGGAAGTTATACTATTATGGTTTGTAAGTGCTTAAACCAGCTTAAACAATGCTTGTATGTTTAATATTGCATGTAAACACATCCATCGAATGTTGTGGACTTGGTTTCTACTTAATGTTCAAAATTGAATGTGTTAGACTGAACCTTTTGCAACAAATTGCACCCAAAACCAAAAACTACCTGCATAAATACAACTCCCGTGTCCTTTTATTGTCAATGTATCATCTAATAGATAAATAAATTCTGTAGAAGAATTTGATCAATTGAATGAAATGATATAATACAAAGAGTCCAACTATCTATTGTATCTTAATTTCCTGCTTCGAAATTGTAAACGCTTCAACTGGAAGGTATAGCAGGTAAATAAAAAAAATTGGCAAACATATTTTATATTTAATGATCAAATTAAAACTGAATTTCAGCGCACAGCTAGGTTTGCGTGTTAACCCCATAATTATGAATTGCATTCCATTCTTATGGCAATCCTACCCAAAACCTCTATTGCTTTTTAAGTTTAATAATGCCGTGGATTTAGCTGCATGCCTACTTAGTTTAATGTTTTTTTTGTATCAACGTGTTGAGTTGACGAACAAGTAATTGTTCCACTTGATGGTAGGTAGGAGCGTCTGTAGACTCTTTAGGATTAGAATAATAAAGTGTTGTCAAGAGCAATATAAGGTGTTGCTATAACTACTCAGCCTATTCTTCTCTTCAAACTGGTACACAATGTATTCGTTACCGGTATATAAAAAACACAAAGCATATTGTCACTAGATTTAATCTTATTCCCGATATCCCGAAAAGATGTTTTTGTGTAAACATTATTATTATTATATGGTGGTTAGCAGGCTGGTCGTTGCGGTCGCAGTCGCAATTGATTTTAATTAAAATGAATCCTCCGGAAAATTGTAAACGTTCGTTTAAATTTAATTAAAATAATGCTTTGAAGTACTATCGTATACTGCATAAATTGACGTTTATCCCATTAAGCTTCTAATAAAATTTGGCTGAAATAGCAACGCTATCAACCAAATGTATTCTAATAAAGTAATTAAACGGTATACATGACAAAGCTTTTAACAAATATAATAAAAAATATCTACAGATGCAGATGATTCATAACTTATTCTCATTACCTTAAGCTTTCATTAAGTAAAATCGACTCGAAGAGTGCTTTTTTCGTTTTTTGCGCTTTCTGAAATAACGTTATTAATGTCTGTCAAGAGGTGTCAAGAGTAGGATTTCAGTACTTACGGCTTTTAACGTTGACAAATATATTGCTATTTTCCTCCCTATATACATCCCTTAGGTTTAATTCATTGTATGGTATTTTTATTTGACATTTGTAGATTTGACATAGTATTGCCGTCAGTAAACCGGTGTCGCATGTGTCTATTTGTCACGACCGTTAGGACCCGGAACGGGACATGGCTGACCCGCGTGCTAAACCTGCTTACCAAGAGGCGATTCTTAGATGCGTCGGCGCACCAATAGATATACGCTCTTGAGTGGTTTTCCTAGAATAAGTTGTTTGGGCACTTACAGAACTGAAGTTTCGAGTGCCAATTTCGTCGAAGCTCTCTGCCTAGGTAAATGTATTCCTGTTTAAGGCAAATGTACCTATTCTTGTAATTTAATTTAAAATGTTATGTTTAAAATTATTTACTTACTTTAGTTTGTACTCTAAAAACAATGCATTTTGTTTGTTGACTACAATCGATACTGGTATTGGTAAACAACTGCAATTATTTGTTTCATAAAAAAATATCACAACTGTCTTGCAGTAACAATAGACTGTAATACGTTATCGTATTTAATTATCCAGGGCGTAAATAGGAGTATAATGGTCGTGTTTAATTTGATACTCAGATTTAATAATTGATTAGAGCTAGTCGATATACCTATGGGTTGACTTTCTATTTTCGATTATGGACTTTTTATTAAATTCAATGTAAGCTTACTGTACATAATAACAACGTTAATAATGAAAATTTTAATTGATTGTACAAATCGTCTTTATGCTAGGATTAATCCAAGTTTTATACATAAATTGCTTTAAAATACGAACATTGTTAATAAATAGGTATGTTAGTCAAATTAAACATAAACCTACAGCGATAGAATACCGTTCTTGAAAGAAGAATTACAAGGAAAACTGTTTCTTAGTTACTTTATTTCATGCAAAAACACATACAATACCGTGAAAAAGTAGTGCACCGATGAAAGATAACAATGTTTTTCTATTTTCTACCACATACATTAAACTTCCCACGGTGTATATTTACAGTGTTCGTATTATTGCCACTTGTGTGAGGTTGGCCACAACGCTCTCTTGTTTCAATAAAGGTCTTCAACGATGTTCAGTTTTATGCTGTCTCGTTAATTAATTAGCTTGTACTTAAAGGATTGTTGTCCTTAGTTACTGACACGTGTTAGCAAGCCAAGAGCTGATGGGAATAAGGCCACTAATTCTGTTTTTAGAGTCTGAAGCGTTCTGCAAATAAAGTACACGGGACAACCTAAAGCGAATACACTATTCTAAGGCGTTTCGTATAATCTTGACAACATTTTGTTGTATATGTTACTTGAAGATGGTTGCCATGTGTCAAATGAGTTTCTTAGTATCCCATGAATTGATTATTAATGTAAGAACTGAATTTTTTTTTTTTAAGTACTTATTAAAAAAAATTGGGTCACTACATGTATGAATTTGGCTAAGAACTTATCGTAATCTTAGTAGGATGGATAGTCTTTAGGGACCTGCTTTCAAGTTTCCCTGCATAGTTACGGTAAAATCAGCATAATATAAGGTAAAGGCGTTATCATGTCGGTTGTAATATTTTTCTTTTCCAAAACAATAAGAGAATATAGTAACAATTAATATCTGAATCGTTTGTAGGTAAGTATAATGGCAAGAGAATTTTCAAGTTTGTTTATTTTAAGTACAGACGGTTCGAGGGTTCGATGATAAGGCCGGTTAAGTGGGGTTTCAAAAAATGTAGATACCAGACGAAAGCCCTTCATTTTATCGTCAAACACTTGGTGTTGCGATTTTGACATAAAAATATGTTCAAAGTTTTAAGATGTACTTAGTTTCGGGGACAACTTGCCGTGATCAAACAGGCGTGAAATATTTTTGTAATTATACGTTAAAAAATTGCACAATTTGACAATTGTAATCGCATATAGCAAATAAGCCAACCTTAGGAATATGACGTTCGGTCCTTCACTGAACTGAGTTCTTTAATAGTGCTTAAGTATTATTAAGTTATAAAGTACTTTCTAAGTTTCGTTTAGTTGATTTTTCATGAACGTCCGCGACCCGTTCTCCGTGTAAATGATTATGCAGATTGTATATGGAAGTAGTTAAGCTATGTTAATTAGACGTAGAACGGCAGCTCAACGTCCTGTGCGCTGCAGTTTCGCTATCTGTGACATAATTAACCGCAGTACCATTTGCAGAAGGAGCTTATGCCAAATCCGTTATGCATTTTGTTTGTATTTTCTTTCGTTTGCATTAAATTCATTCTAGCTGACTTTGTCCTGATCCTGACCAAATCCGGTAGACACTAATATTTTTAAATGTTTTCGCATTACTAAAATAGCAGCCTTTTGGTTGTCTCGTTTGAATTTGCTGCTAACAAAAATAATGTGTTACCAACATGATTTTTCTGACCCGACATTTGAATGGCAAATTTTTCCGAATTCTCGGAATGTGTTCGATCCTACTCAAATCACCATAATATCCTAGGCTGAGTGTGAATGTATTGTATTCCTTCTCAGAGTAGAGTGACACGGTGACAGACAGTAGTAATAAGTCGATCCGGTCAGCGCACTGCACTGTTGTTGTACTTAATCGCTACTTAGAGGGACTTAAACCACGGGTGGCGGGACACTTACGTACTGACTGGAAGTTGTTGGTTTGTTTTAAACTACGCAACGCAATTTGGATGCAGTTTAGCATAGATAACTTAATAGATTAATGGCATAAGTACTATTAAGTAAGTAAGCCAAAAGTTTTTTTCCTTTGGTACTCGTTTAATATGTGCCATATTCGCTAAAACGAATTGGTCAGAGTAGTTCAAATTTAAAAAGCTAGACAAGCTGCTATCTCAATTATTAGGTAGTTAGGCATTCAAGGTTCGTTAGCATTGTAATTCTTGTCACGAACTTCACTATCCAAATTCAAGCCCGAATCGCGAATTTTATTTTCAATTGTTCGTCTGTCCAAATTGTCGAATTAGATAGGCTGTGAATTTTATCCACTTTACCACAGTCATGGCAATATAAAATTAACCTTTGAATGACGGCGTACGTAACTATTGTTAAAAGTAATTTTCTAATAGGTAGTTATTTATTGAAAAAATACCTAAATGTTATATTACCTTCTTACATTTATTATGAGATCTGTTTTAAGTTGTTAAGTTAGTTACAAGAAGGAAGAGAGGTCGTTGTTCGCTTCCTTTGACACGACTTCTGTGTTGCATTAAACATGCGCACTTAAGAAGCATAAAAGAGAGTCTTTGAAAAATTTAACACACAACTGTAGTGTAAACTGTACGTCTATTCTGTAAAACGAAACGTGAGCACTTTGCTTTCGTTTCGGGCCCGTATGGGACATTTGCTATTCTATTGGCTTTCGTATCGTTTCATCAATCATAAGGTTTTTGACGTAAAGAATACAAATTTAAGTCAAAACCCTTATTATTTCGTTGACTTTCGGATTACAAATACGTTAAACGATATGCAAGCCAAATAGAATAGCCAATGTCAGTTTCGGGCCCGAAACGAAGGCAAGTGCATACGTTTCGTTTTACAGAATAGACCTACTGTTTTTAAATCCTAGACACGTTGTTAGATAACTGATAAAAAAAAACTAAATATTAACATGCTTGTAAAAGATTAAGAAAAAATAATGAGGGCTTTATGTTCTGTCTAGATATTGTTTTTAATTATATTGCACCTATTGTTGGTCTTATTTTTATGATTGAGGCAAGGGAAAGTTGCTAGTAAAATACGTGTGCAAAGCTTTACTTATTATTTACGTAAAAAAACTATTACTCTATATTCATATTTTACTTTATAAAAGATTCTTTGACGTATTCGGTAAACACTTAAATAGAGTCGCTTTATATATTCATCACCATCTTGTTAAAGATAAAATTATCACCCTCCACGAATTCCTCTTTCTCAATAGAACGTGTTGCCTTGCTCACCTCAGCGTGATGTTATCGTTTTATTTTGTTGGCAGCGCTGTCAACGGTTGAATTTGGAGTTAGATGTGGTTTGGATAAGGGCCGGCGATGTAGGTAGCGGCCTGCTGCGTTCGCGCACGCGACCGAGTCGATGACCGAGCCAGCGCCTGAACCGTTGGTGCGCCTCCTTTTCAAATTGCTGTCGCTCTTTAGGGCTGCATTGACCTAACTCTTATTTGGCTTATTTTAAAACAAGTGAAAATTTTATTTATTCAATCTTGATCTTAATTCTATAAATATTATAAAAAAAAACAAATAGGTTGCTTTTAGCCAAATGAATAAAACATTCTAAAGTTTTCTTCGTAGTGTTTACAAATAAATATTAAGCGGAATATTTATGGTATACATGATTTTTATTACCTACCAAATTTTTACTTAATTAGTCGCTATTATTCTTGAATAACGTAATCCGTAGCGAAACTTTTAAATTGCAAAGGCGAATACAATTAAATTATTAGAAAGCTGCGCGACAACCCTAAACCTTATAGAAAGAGTCGTGTGCGCAAGAGAGGGTTATCATTTCAATAGGAAAGAGCGAGATAGCACAAACAAGTTGTGTAGACAGTGAAACCAGTGTGAGAGTTCTGTTGCTGTCCGTATACAATGATAATTTAAAGATCTTTATATTTTGAGGTTATTTTGCAATTAGAACATGTAAAAACTACTTAGGGAGTAATTGCTACTGCATTACCCCCTAAAATACATATACAACCAATGAAATGAGCTTAAAGTTCTGAATAAATCGGGTCATGTTGTTATTTATAAAATAAAGCACCTTAATAACTTAACAGGAGAAATCTGAAACTAAAATAACAATGCTTGTTGGTTAGATTGTCTGTCCGATTATTTAATATCATTAAAGGTTTCTTGATTTAGCTTTGCCATAATCAATACGAACTTTGCGTAATTCAATATTTGATTTTAATAACAACTCTGGAATTTCCCAATTTCTCGGTAAAAATAAATATTTTCTGGTGGCTTCTTAATTTGCATCAATTTGGTTGTAATCGTTTTACCATAATTGAATCAGAAGGGATCAGAAGATTACATTTTATAAAATAAGTAGTCCTTACTTCATTTATTGATAGTAGCTTTCAGGTCAAATCTGACCCTTAATAGGTGTCTTTTTCTAATTTGAATAAAACTATGATTTTATAATAATCTTTTATAACTTCAGCAACAATAATGTCCTTTGATATAGCCAAATAACATTGCGTACCTTCCTACTGTACAGGCTTTACATGTTAATGAACCTGAATATTTAAGTATTCCATTGTAGCAAGTTACTACAAAGAACAGAAACATTTAGAATATCAATTACTAATTCTATGATAATATTCCGTCCTTCTATTCTGACAAAAATAAATCTTTAAATTAAACATTTAAGAGTCAAAAAGCTGTATGGAATCCTTGAACCGGGCCTGTGTAAACGTACTCGAAGCTGTACCGATATAGTGAAATAATGTTAATAATGGATTGTTGAATGTTTAGATATTTTCTTTGGAACGCTGAAGTTGGTCGGTTAACAGTCAAATGTTATCCGCTTTACGAGAAATACACAGTTTCTGTTCGGCATTGTCAAAAGTTTTGGAATTGTTTGATACTTGGCACACAGAATACTTTCTAAATATAGCTAATGATACTTCATAATGCTAACGTGATAAGTAAAAGTGTTAGGTAGGACCGCAGGTAACTCTGGTAAAATATCGCTTACTTGTACAAACACTTTACAAGAGCACTCAAGGGGCTAAGCCTGTGTGGTACCTACCTTCGGAGTGAGGAATTAATTATGTGCTGGGAAACCGCCGTAGAAACCGGAAGTAGGTAGTAACCTCTTTGTTTCTTCACCACTGTACCGACCGACCGTACAACTAACAATGCATATATTTTGTAAAGTTAGCCATCTCTATAACTTAGGAAGTTTTCCTTAGATAAAGTATTAACTTGCTTTTCTTTTTGTTGACAAAATACTTATAAGTTAAGTTTTTAGTATCAAACTTAGGTAAATTATCACTCGTACCGCTCAACTCGCACGACGAGTCATTTACAACATTTTCTTCATTTAAATTCAATGTCGCTTGCTCAATGTATTGTTTTTTAATATTTATATTACAGAATTCTGCACAGCTTCTTATTTTATATTTAAATTAATTCCCCTCATTACTATTCTCATAGAATACCTACCTTAACGTATCTGATTTCGGAATGTGTTAAAGATTCTACTTTAGTCTAATGCGTAGGATGGACTCGTGGTTTTTTGTATATATTTTTGCCTATATCAATTGATTTATCATCGAAGGGCCTCTCTTTTCCATATTGGTTCAGCACTGAAGCAGTAGGTAGTTTTTTTTATCAATGTATAATTTCCTAAATGAAAAGCCACATGATTTATAGGTAATTTTATATATACCTACTAACTGTCCCCGCAAACGTTATTTCGCCTTATTTAAAAAAAATGTTTGGGGGTTGGACAACCTTTATCACTTTAATTGTATGAAAAATAGAAAAATAGATAGTAGCCGATTCTCAGACCTACTGAATATGCATATAAAATGTAAATGTATGGAGGAATATTGTGACACGAGAATTTTATATTAAGACAATTCAGATTAAATAGGCTCTGGAATACACGATACTCAAAAAAAATCATTAAGGCTTGCTTTTACTAATCGTCCAATTATAATTGGGGGTGGTAATTAAACCGATTTCTTTTTAATAGCATTTACCGCCTCTAAAAATCCATATTGCCTTCTAAATAACTAAGTCAGCTACAATCAACACCCATCTAAATATGTAATTCTATTTTAGCCTCTATGTAATTCTCTATGTAAACCACTCTAAATACAACTTGGCCTGGTGGTTATTTCTTAGCATCAAAATTCATAATATGCATTCAAGAAGTAAACTTCTAAAATAATTATGAATTTCACAAAAGAGTAGTTCAATCAGCTTCTTGTTTTATTACTCAGGAAATACGTTTAAAAACAATTTTATAATTAATGTCACCTATTTCAAGACTTTTTAACGGCAGCAAGTAGATATTTCGCGCTTGGCCGGGTGCTACCGCACCACGCTCGCTACGCTCGCTCGGCCCGCGCCGCGCATGCAGGGTTGTCGCTACGCTCCTCGCTTACCTAAATTGACTTACACTAATGGTTCTTATCCACTAGATAAGTGTGGAATTAGTCCTATGAAAAGTAAAAAAAAAGTTGAAGCTCCTCACCGTAAACTGATGATGAGTTGTAAATATTAAATCCATGGCTGAGTTAGTAAATTAGGTGGCGATGTAAAGAATACGAATTATTTTATTAGAAGCAATCTTTTTTTCCCGTTGCTTATAATATCAAATTAAAAGTTTTATCGTGTGGGCAAAAAAAACTCTGTGGCTTGACCTATTACTTCCCATTATAAAATGTTATAATGTTTCAGGTTAATCACTATTTGTTCTAGTAAAAATTACCTTAAAGGTTTTGCACATAAATTCTAGTTGATAAATCGGTTGTTATGTTAGGATATAAAATATTTTTTAAAATGGCTCAACACACGCGGACTTTATGTTTGCATAAGCAGTGTTGTATTTAAAAAACAGTATCGTCAAGCTTTTTTTGTCTAGTATTATCGGTAGGGAAATTATATAATACAAAAAACTAGTGACGGATTACAAAATACTAAATCCCAGTTCCAAATATGACTTGACATATTTTTGTTGAAATTTGTGTTTTGTGAACAGCCCCGAAACGGGTTTGGTATAAGTTTGTTATTTACTTGCCGCATGCAAAATGCCGATCAACCATAGGATGAAACTAAATCCATTCTAAATATTATTTCTCTTTTTATTCGTGGGACGAATAACTAAACATTGTCTTTTGTCGAAGCTCAAGAACCTACTTTCGACATCCAAAGTTTATTCTATAGGTATTATTTAATAGTATAAAAAATAAATAAATAAATAAAAAAAGCTTTATTCATTCCATACATTTGGTCTTCGTTTACATTTTTTGCATTCTTAACTTTAGGATTTATAATTCATAATGTCAATAATATTTGATTACATGTCATGTTAGGTACGATTTTAATTTAACTATATTCAAAATTACAATTATTCATGTTGAAATTAAATAATTATGTCATTTGTCTATATAATTTGAGTCAGTAATTAAAGTTTTTGGATAATAGATAAATATATTTATGATTTTTATTTTTATGATTAATCTTGAATGTATGGACCGCCTAATGCGGTGAAAGCCTCCTCCATCTCTCTCCATCCAGATCGATCTCTAGCGAGCCTGCTCCAGGTTTTCCCCACGACGCACGCTATGTCGTCGCTCCATCTCTTGTGTGGTCTACCTTGGCGGCGTTTTTTGTGTATTGGATACCAATTCGTAGATATTTTTGACCACCGATCATCGTTGACTCGTTGAATGTGACCGGCCCATTTCCATTTCATTACATAGATTTGTTTAATTACATCTTTGGCTTTAGTGTTTCTTCTTATTATTGTGTTTCTAATTTTGTCTTTTAGTTTTACTCCCATGTAGCTTCTTTCTATAGCTCTTTGGCAAACTCTGAGCTTTTCCAGTGAATCTTTTGTAAGGGACCACGTTTGGCATGCGTAAGTAAGACAGGGTAATAGGCATGTTTCCATAGCTTTAGTTTTGAGTTTAATGGGTAGAGTGCTTTTGAAAATTTCTTTCATAGACCAGTACTTCTTCCACGTATTCTTGATTCTACGCATTATTTCTTTTTTTGTGCAATTTTTTGTAGCAATTAAGTGTCCAAGATAAATATAGTCTTCTACCCATTCCAATGGCTTAGAGTTAAGAAAAATAGTTGTTTCTGCACTATTTGTCACATTTAAAACCAAAGTGATGACAAATTTAATAGTATAGGCCATAATAAACACGAGTGGTAAATACTATATCATGTATTGGCACATGGCGCATCCAAACGCGACTTGTTTCGAAAAACAGTAGTAGATTCTTAACGAATCTACAGCATTACCGACCAAACAAACCTAACTAGGTTAACGGTAAATTTTATCATAACATTTCATATTACGCTTTTATGAAGCTACAATTTACCTGTGGCATGTAAAAAAACATCAAAACGTAGCTTTGATGCCTCTACTGAATAAACAAATATTTGTTTCTCCATTTCTCGAAATCTTATTCCCATGTAAAACAGTAAGTAAACCCATTCAGATAAAAATCTTCTTTATCTTACTCCTTTCAATTTTAACCAGAATCGGGCCCATATTTGAGACGATGTTCGCATTTTCGCAGTTTTCTTTAAAGGTTTGCTGCTAAAATATTCGGTATTCACTTGAGAAAGTTATTCAGGCCGTAGCTATTTGACGATTGTAGTCGTGCCTAGGTTTGTTTGTTGAATTATACCGAAATGACCGACAACGACAAAGGCGGCTAATGTGGCAGAACAGCAGCTTTGATGTCGATGTAGGTACTGTGGTTTGTTCTAGCTAGGTTCTAAACTAAGCAATTACTTACACAATCTCGGGAAAGCTGTGTTGGTCAATCTGTTCAACATCGAATTCTATGTACGCGTTTTTTACTTTAACATACAAGGGAATAGTATGCTTAAATGTGTCTGTTTTGTTCCCAGTGCTATCAGCGGCGGAGGACGAGCAGCACGACGCGCGGGAGGGAGACGAGGTGACGCTGAAGTGCCGCTTCCCGCCGGACCAGCCGCTGCAGGCCGGGGAGTCCCTCGCCTACTACTGGGTCCGCAGCACGGCCAGCGGGCACGACAACGTCGCCTTCGGGAACCTGCCCCTCGACCACTACTACAAGTAAGTTATTAGCATCCGATACTGTAGAGCAAGCATCATGCAGCGCCACTCGATGTTATCGGTCGTAACAGTGATTGAATAACGGTAGTTTATGTAAAGATTGTGTAATGTATTCAGTCATCACAATACGAGGTAGGATATTTGTTAGTCACAGTATTGTCTTTTAGCTGCCTTATATTTTTTAAAGACAAAATTAAACAATGTTTTAAAAAAGGAAAAACACCTGTTTTAGGCCTCTACGACTTAAAATGTAGGGGTATTAAATAATTTTGACCCCAGGCGTACTTTTTCCTTTACTGCATTGCAAGCTTTCAACACGTTGAAAGCACAACATGCAAAATATCATATTATTTTTGTTTTGTTTGGGAAGTGCATGTGTTCTCGTGGCTGCGGCATGTCACTGCTCTTGCCATTACTTACTGGCTAATAAACTAGGAAAAAGTATAACAAAAACGTATTCAATTTACTTTATCGAGTTGTAAAGAAAACAATAATTCATCTGATTGCTATTCCGGAACTTCCACGCCTTACCAAAACACACATCTTGCACATTATTAAAAATACAAAATGAATCATATTAAAAGAGCCTATAGTGTGTTTCTTATACACAGATTGATAAGTACCTGTTTTTCTGATGAAAAGCCAATTAAAATATGAAATGATGTTTAAAAAATTAAAAAACTTACTTAACGAGTACGCTGTGCGGCAAAAAGCTTTTAAAGTTTATTGAATCTTTTTCATAATTCCGTTATCCAGTGCTTAATTTAATCTCGACGACAAATGGAATTCCTGACGCTTGTTTTAAATTTAACGAAAAAGAACAACGCTTAGTTGTAGAAGAGTTTTAATTAAAGTAATCCAAAGGAAATTGGTACAATTGGTACATCAAACTTAAAAGTCTTAAATGGAAGCAGCTGAACAAAGGAACAAAGTTAGCTATATATCCGGGCTACCTCATTGATTAGTTGCAAGCTCCACGGCATGGCCAGACAAAGAGGCGGTCATCTATTACTTACTGGCTTCATCGGAGGCAGGTCAGATAAACGAAACTTACAACTAATACCGTAAAGTTTAGCTAAATATTGTTACAGTTTAGTGTAACAGAACTCTGAATAAATTTTCTATTGGCATCGTTTTTAAAACCCTTAACACTGTGTATCTAAGACCCTACAAAATCAGCCATGCACATGTCTAAGAATAATATTATTTGAAAAATACTTCATTCATTTTCGATTTCGACTGTTCCTGAATTTTTACCTGTAAGGACCTAAAATAATAGTCACCTGTCGACTTGCTTTTATCTCGTCCTTCAATGTTGAACAATGCTAATGAAGGGTCTACCCGTTTTTCTGCTCTGGCTGGAGGGCGGGATCACTCGATAAGCGTGACCATCAAACGACTTTTATCTTTCTTTGAGCACTTGTTTGTATGTAGATAGTTGACAGAGACTTGTTGTTTCAGGATCACGTATGCGCCGGAGGAGGGTCGCTACGACCTGACGGTGACGAGCGTGTCGTACGAGCGGGACAACGGGCGGTTCGAGTGCCGCGTGAAGGCGGCGGGCTCCGGGCGCGCGCTGCACGCGCAGGGGCACGCGCTCGTCGTGCTCACCGCGCCGCAGCCGCCCGTGCTCACCCCCGCCGCGCACGCGCAGGCGCAGGAGGGACGCGAACTCAAACTGTCCTGCTCGAGCACCGGAGGATCACCAGAACCCGTCATTAAGTAAGCAATTAGTGTGATGACACCGGTTTATTATACGTAATAAGTGTCCAAAACTCATGCAATTCACCAGACCCCTCGGCGCAACTCCCGCAGTTACATCAACAAGATAATAACACTTAGTAAAACACGCAGGCCCAGGACAATTCCGAAAAGTTATTTAAATTGCCCCAACTGAAATTGTCCTGTGAACTTCTTGTGTAAATATTCAAGACATTTAACTTGGCCAAATAACATTAAATTATATTGCACTCTGCGGCTTATCATTTTCTAGCCGAGTCAACTTTCACATGAAATATATTGTTTTTTAATCCGAGAAAATAAAGAAAAAAAATATAATCATAAACGTACAGTTTGGCATTTGCAAACCATGTAAGAAAGAGATTGCATCCCACACCGGCGCCTTCACTGCTCATGTTCACGCCCGGCTGCACCGCCACCGCCCGCCGGCTTGTATTAATCCAATCATACATCACGCAATGCAAGACGGAAGTAAATAAATGGCTCCAATACCTCCACTTGTTTTACGTGAATTGCCTGATTCATATGCATAGCGCGCGCCGCGAACACCAGCGAATAGTTAAGTTACGTGGAGTCAACGCCATGTGGGCTATCTTTATTTAAAACAAGCTGAAAGAATCATGAGATGTTCAGGGCTACTTAAAGAATAACAATTAAAGTAATATGTTCGAGCAAAGTAAGTTTTAAGAAGCCTAGATGCTGATTAAATCGATTTGCTGTGTCCTTCGAAGAAGCGGTGAACATAGATCACTTTCTTGCGAATTCTATAGTTATAATCTTCACGTTTAAAATGAAAAATATAGTTAACGCAGTAATGAAAAACACTCAGGTTTTATAACACGAAATAAATAATCGCTGAGCCCGTTGAGCCGGTAGAGTTTAACATAGCCGTAAAAATTGAATGGTTAAGACTACAAAAGAAAATTCATAAAAGAAAGCGATAAAACAGTTTTGAGGTGAAGCTTTCGTTCGGAAGTTCTATTTTCTTCTTCTAAAGCCAATATAATTTCGTGGCTGCAAATTCTACAGAAGTTACTGCCTTTTTGTATTTATCCAGGTGGTGAAAATAGTATAAATTGAATGGATTGAAATTCTTACGACAGTTATTTACAGTCATGATATTAGAATATCCCAGGCAGGTCGGAATGGCCGTTACGAATATTTATTTGCCTGTTAATGTTTTCAATTGTAATCTCCCTCTCGCAGGGACGGTTTGTAAGTACATTGTCAGACCTTTATAATAACGATTATAATATGATTTTACTTTCCACCTTTACTTTGATGTAAGCAATAGAACAAATTGAATTACTTTGTAATACTAACTTGGTAAAATTTTATAATTATACTTATTTTCTCGAATTTTCTAAAACTTATTTCAGACTGTCCAGGCATGAAGGTTAGGATTTATAATTAATTATTAAATAAAATTCATAAAGGTACAGAGAATAATAAAACGAATGTTATAAGGTAAATGTGTTGTATTTGTCTACCTACTTACTTGGTGGGTTTGGTTCGGAGAAATCAGACATGTGCACACCACATTCGCTCCGACCAGTTTGTGACACACCCAGACGAAAGTCTTCAATACGTTTTTTTACCATCACTCATCGACACTCAAAACTAGACGATGGGTCTAACTAAAGTAGGTATGTTATCGTATCTATAAGAGGTTGTCCGACTTATAGAAACCTGCCTGGGTGAAAGTTTGACATTTTTCTTTTGATTACATCTTTTCTTTAATGTTTCAAATACTTTTTTTAAGAGATAAAAAAATATGGCCTAGATTCTTTTTCCTGAAGAGCATTTTAAATAAACAATTTCTCGGCATAATGAAATTCCTATTAAATATTTGTTTTCTGAATTTTTTAAAGCCTAAATGAGTACTTGCATTCAAATAATTATCTTGTGTTGACCTCGGTACATCGGAAATATTCCTAATAATTATTATCAAAATATAACGTCTACACAGTGGGTGTAATACATAAGGGCTAAAAGTTACGGATCGTTGACCTAAACGGTTCACTGACTGTGGCCAGTAAACGCTAATGTTAAGTCTACCATGAATTCGCCACTGTATTTATTTTGTCGTATGCGAATGTAAGCAAAACATGTGGGAATTTATATTTCACATCAAAGAACTCTAGAAAAATAGGCCGCGTTTGGTACTTGATACAATGGAGAATGTTAACAAATTTTGATAATTATCTCTTCGTATTCTCTGTCAAAAATAAAAATTACTGGTGAAAAAATTATTTCGATGCGTCAATTAGTTTCCGATTTATAAGTAAAATAAGTTGCTACCGCACGACGCGGGCTGCCGGTGGCGGTGTGACGTCACACCACAACTCGCTCGGTCTGGCTCACTCAGTACGCTCGCGGTCGCGCGCATTTGTCGTCTAAATTAAACCTAAATACTTTTAAAAATGTCTAATCCAACTACTAGGAAATCATGTGTTGTGCCTAAATGTAAAAATACAACTATCAATTCGCCGGAAAAGTTGTTTTTTACAGTTCCAAAGGATACATACATCACCAAATCTTTTAACTTGAACATAACCAATACCATTAAACAATTTGTTAGTAAAAATACAAATAAATAAAAGAGGTTTAGTTCATATCATCTACATTTGCAATAAAAAATAAATTAAATTACTTAAATAAAATAGTAAAGGTAAAGTGCATCTGTAACGTTCAACTACCTACATCTAGATCGTATAGGTATCCTACTTCCTAGTAATATAATAAACGCGGAAGATTGTGTTTGTGTTTGTTATCTTTCACACAAAAAGTACTGAACGGATCTGGACGAAGACTGAAATAATCCATAGGCTTCTTTTAATCCTGGGAAAATGTACAGTTCCCGAGGGTAACGCGGGCGAAGCTGCTAACTAAAGCTAGTTAGTACTAAATCAATGCATGTATTTATTTAACTATACTAGTGGCCGCCCGCGACTCCGTTCGCGTAGAAGTCGGTTTCCGGGGGATTGAGAAGTTTTCCCGCGGTAAAAAGTACCCTATGTGTCATTCTGATGTGTCACCTACTGCAAAGTTTCAACCAAATCCGTCCTGCCCCCTAAGTCAAGTGGCAAGTGATATTTGCGATAGCAAGTGAATAGAATAAATTTTTGACAAGCTTGCAATTTGACAGTTTCATACATATTTTTTCTATTCACTCGCTATCGCAGATATCGCTTGCCACTTGACTTGGGGGGCAGTAGTTTTTACGTGTAAGAGTAACAAACATTCATACATCCATACTCACAAACTTTCACATTTATTATATTAGAAGGACGTACCTACCTATAGCTACAAAACTATGATACATGATTTGTTGTCTTTAACGTAAAAAAAATAAT
Source organism: Emmelina monodactyla (assembly GCA_916618145.1). Lineage (NCBI taxonomy): Eukaryota > Metazoa > Arthropoda > Insecta > Lepidoptera > Pterophoridae > Emmelina > Emmelina monodactyla. The sequence goes on from OU745300.1 coordinate 6,728,829, forward strand.
GATAGGTAGGTAGGTACATACTTCTACTATTGGACTTGCATTCTTCCATTAGTATTTTTATTATATTGGTTATTTTGTTACATACATACATGGTTATACAGTTTAGAACATATCAAACATTTCGGCGGCAATAAAATCACTATTTCTTGATAAATAATGCGCAGCCATTAATTCATCTATTTTAGATAGATTACACGATTACCTTTTTTCGAAACCTATACCCAATTTATTAATAGAATAATATTTACTATTAACGTATAATAACGAATAATATTTATATTTACTAATACGCGACCGAAAACACAAAAAAATTATACATTAAATGTTAAATAAATAAAAAAATAAAATAAAATACTGCGCCAGCTATATTGCGCCACCGCTGGCGCGTTATTGTATGACGTCACAAGCGGTCACGTGACTGTTAGCGGGACTCGATATTTTTCGAAACTTTGAATGCCTATAAAATCAAAACTACTGGGTATTTTTGATTACAACAAAAACTAGTGTATTTGTATGCATACAGGCTTTACTGAGACAAAATTTCAAGCGATTTGGCATACCTAGTAACATTCTCCATTGCGTTTGATAAATAAACAGAATAAAATATGAGTAACACTACACGTACTCGTACTTACATCGTTAGCTAACCTCTTTTGATGCCGTTCGTTATTATTGCCGTAGCTCCAACACAGAATTTGGTTGTTGTATTGTATGAAAAGGCGACTCGATGACAACAAACGGTCGGGTAGTAAACAATTTGCTTTAAATATTTGCGAAAGGTAATAAAAAATATAAGTAACGTGCTTTGAAGAAAGTTAAACCTTCTGTTTCTACGTGCTCCCTTTTATAAATATTAAATTTGACTGTTAACAAAAATCAATTGATATTAAAAAAAAATATGTTACATCGAACTATTCATAGCTTCATTACGGTGATGTCTAATCAAATTAGTGAGCACTGTTAAGTAGGTCATCTTCGCTTGGGCATAGAGTTAAGTTATATCGACCTGAATTTTATTTACCTATATAAACTAACTCGACTAGTTTTACTTTTTCGAGTTTTATCCCACACTCATAAGACCTTAATAACTTATTCGGTAGCAGCATGCGAAGCGAAAACTTAGTTTAACAACGAGATAGTGCTAGTACAGTTTGTGCATCTCAATTTCGCCTATGTGCAGCGTTAACCTAGGGCGAAACAGCTTTTACGCATTTAAATTCAAGTGTAAGCAGCAGCTTTAACCCATGGTGTCGTGCAGATGGTACCGCGACGGCTCGATGTTCGCGTCGGAGGCGAACGTGAGCCACGCGCGCACGCGCTCCGAGGCGACGGTGTCCACGCTGGTGGTGGCCCCGGCGCGCGAGGACGACGGCGCCACCTTCCGCTGCGCCGTGTGGAACCGCGCCATGCCCGAGGGGCAGCAGCTCGACGCCACCGTGCAGCTCAGCGTCAACTGTGAGTATTACGTCAGCTACCGCAGGGTTAGCGTTTTCATGTTTTTGTCACGTACTGTAAAGGTTAACGGAACATCACAAGAAAAAAAAAAACCTTTTTAAAACAAACTTAAAATGCTGTATTTTAATAGCTTTGTAGCTATTTCAATTGTTACATGTTTTTTGCTAGTCTAACTACAGTGGCATTGTCTTCACTTTCAAATTATCGGGTTGGGTTTGCAACTAAAATAGAGTACAATAGAGAGTACGGACTATACGATGCTGACTGTACATACAGTTTTGCCGTGCGTGTCTAAACAAAAAATTGTCATTCAAGATGACTTTTCCAAGCCAGTTGAAGCCTTCGAATGAAATCCAGCTCATAGAACACATGTTTACTGATTCAGCTAAGCTGGTCCAGCTTATTTAGACGCGACGATTTTACCTCATCTTCAATATGTGTGGCGGCTTATTGAAAAAAACCAGTGGATGTTGTCTCCACTTGCTATATACTCCATGGCGATGTATGCTGTCCAGTTACGTAACCTTAAAAGCCGCCGTGTAGAGGAAGTTAGATACAGTATGAATCAAAGCTTTCAGATGTCCTTGCGAATAAGGATCTTTTGAAGGCAAATTATAAGAATTACTCCTCACGTCACCAATGTTGAATCACACAAAACCTAACGAAATAACTGGGTTACGAAATTTTAGCTCGTCAAATACGATCGCACACTGCAGTAGGTATATGAAACTCGTAACGCGAAATGACGATCGCATATTGGCAGTATACATAATATGTACATAACGCGGCGCTGTGAAGCAATTACTTCCTTCTTTGTCGAAGAGAAATTGTATAGGATTTTTATATTGAGTAACAAAATATTAAATATAATATATTCCTCCCGACCTCTTAGAATTTAAGCATTTTTTTTACGACTTGATTACAAAACATATTTTTTTTGTTTAAAAAGACTTATGAAGAGAAAAAGTATATTAAAATCCGTTGAAATTAAAAAATATACATACAATCGGACCTGAAGCCGTCTTTGTTTTAACGTAGGTTTTCTTTGAAGTATTATCCCTTGATGTTTCCGGCAAAGTGCGTATTTCGGCATTCCATCTACAAAATTACTGCATTGAACACATTGCCGATAATGTTTATTTTAACATTCATAAAACTTAATTGATTTGTCCAGAGTTAAATCAATATAAATGTGTTTAATTAATATTCGTTACTGTAGATACTCTGTTTTATATGATATTTATTTTATTGCTGGAATGTACAATTAACTTTGTCGGTCGTTTGAAACTTTGAATAGAACTATAAGTAAACGTTACTTTTAATAGGTACATAATTTCGGAATTAACAATTCATTCGTTTTAATTTTGACCTATACAGGTGCTATTGACTCTTACTCTATCAATAGATAAACTTTTTTAAGATTCTAGTTTCATGGGGTTGTTGGCAGTTAAAAACACAAACCATTATTTTCAAGAAAATAATATTTATTTTAGATCTTTATTGCCTACCCTTTCTTTATATTTTGCATTCAAACAACAACTCTTAATTCTCAAATAATATTGTTATAATATCGTTTGTAAACACGCAACACAGTATTTTATTGTGTTCAAATGAAAATCATATGAATTGAAACTTATAGCGGAATATAGACCGTATTATTTACGTTATAAAGTTTATAAATGGTAACTCTACTGAGGATTAGTTATTCGTTAATTTTGCAAATGAATAAATAACGATCAAAACACTAAATACTGTCATGTATGGCCACATTATTTATTTATACATGTAGTTTCATTTCTCGCCAAACGGAAATGCTTTTCACGTTTACTCTTTATAGCCAAACACCGACGTGACTTCTAAGACCGAGACATTTTACTTTACCTTACTGTCTCTTGTTTTAGTTTTTATCAGAATAATATGACGTTTAAAATCTAACACACATAGAAATCCCGGCATTTTGCAATTTGTATTATTGTTTGCTGGTTTGATGTTACTAGTATAGTTGGGGATTAATCAGTTAATTAGTATTATAGATGGAATAATGTTACATTCAAAATCATATTGAATCCTTTTACGAAATTCTAATTATAATTACAAAGTGTTTTTGTTACCCTGTGAAAACCAATCTCTGTTATTTACAAAAAAATAATTAGGCCTTTCGCTACAATAAAGTAAATATAAACGTTACCTAGTTACGTTTATATTCAATAAGGTAACATAATTTTTTTATTAATTTTTATCATTGTATCATCTTTTAATACAAGACAATTTAAAATCAATAATTAAAGTTTCCTTTATTTCATGCATTTTCAGCATGATAGCTTTTAGGAGAACGTGGTTTTGGGTCAACTGGTACGTTTTTGGTACCTTTCATTTTAATCGCCTCCAGATTTGTAGCTACTACACGTCTGTATGTGACAGAAATGTGTCGTTTTGTTCATGTATTACGCATAACGCTTCGTGTCGCTCAGGGATAAACGCCAAAAGCGTCGACATTTTGACGTGTTCTTTGCATTTCTTTGACATCAGCACAAGTGCTCACGTTGCATGTGGATGTAGCCACAATTTACATTCAAAGGACCTCGTGTAAATACCAACCGACTCATTTGCTCGAGCCCTTTTTTAAAAAGCACACAGACGCGAAACCAATTCACACTTTTCAGGTCAACCTCAGAATTTAAATAAGGTTAAAGACTCAAACGATTCGTTGCTTTTGTTCCAACTTCACTTAATTACAGCTTAATGAAGAAGGATTTAATCGTTCAAAAGTATGGGCCATTGTCGCAATATTACGTGACAAAAAGACTAATAATGGATGTTATATTTTTTTATTTACTTGATTGTAAAAAAAAACAATTGTATTCCAAATCAAATAAAAAGTCACCCGAGTCCTTTTTAAAATCAGTTAAAAAACATTGTCATATCAATTTTACTTAAAAAATAATAAACGAGTGCACAAATTTGATTGACTTTACCAACTTCCGTTTCCGTTTCGTTCCGGTAAGTTCGTTAGACCGACGTTTAGTGACGAGAATAGCTAAAATTAGATTTAAAAATTCATCATGAATATATCCCGGACCTTTCAATTTATAAACTAACTTTTCAATTTAAACTTTGGACTACACCCAACTCAATTTATTATTATTATAAAAATAGTTAAACAAGTACATTCAAAACAATTTATTTCATCGATACGTTAATAACAGATATTAAGTTAACGACTTCAACTAATAACAACTTCAACTAATAACAACTTCAATTACTATGGTGACAATTACTCCTTACCATACCTACCTAAAATATTATTAACCTATTTATTTTATGATACATTGCATACATTGCGTGACAAAAAGTTACGTAGTGTATTATTACAAGCTTTTACTTTATGTATTTTTTATTTATTTACCCTTCTTACTAAGGTGCAATATTTCAGCATGCATGTCGAAATCGGATGACTTATGTGGTTTTATGATGGATGGAGTGATAAGAGTCTCCAAAATAACACGGCGCAACCCAATAGAGTTTGATCGGCGTAATTGAAGAGGTGTTAGCGTTTTAATGAAGTCTAATAATGGAAATACAGTCTTAATAAGTCTTAACACTAAATGTTATTTTTTTTGTTACACAAACAAAAAGTACAAGAAAAAGTTAAAAGTAGAGAACGAAAAAGTCATTTATTTTATTTCAATATGAAATGAGTCGTAACATTCTTAACTTTACGAGACTCCATCAACACCAACTTGCCAAGCACTGCAATTAGAGGTACCTACCCATACTTATTACAATGTTATTTGAATGCAATTGAAAACTACTTTGGAACTGGTTTGAGAGTGCCATTACCGATCGCCGGGTGACGTCACACTCCAAGTGAAGGGCATTTAACAACCTACCGACTTATCAGGCAGCAAGCAGCTGCAGCGAGCTTAATATATTACTTATATGTATATTATTTTACATATATTAACAGATTAAAACCCGTTTAGCTACATTTTAAAGCATATGGAAATATAGTTTTAATGTTAATATAAAAAGAACAGCTACTGTTTCTTTTAAGTTTTAAAACGGATAAAATGTGGCACCCAAAGGCCCAAAGTTTAAGTTATAATTGATTCATCATGTCTATCAGATTGCTTGTAATGTGTTAATTATTTTCTCTTTGTCTCAGTTAGTTTTGCTTGCAAAGCAACAAAAGCCAACATTTCATAATGTAAATTAAACAAATTTCAAGTGACCTCCATTGTATTACACAAACTAAAACTTGGTTGTTAAGTTAACATCGAATATAAATAAACAAGGGGCTATTATTATTGCATCGTACCCGGTGGCGGGAAGCAGAGTTCTGGACCGGCTCGGTTGTTTATCTACTTCCTGATTCGAAATCGAACGGCCTAAATTACAAATATCTTGAACGTGCGCACAGAGTAATGCGTCTTTCAACATAATGTACACAGCGTTGCACAGAAGACGGGTTATCAAAATAAATATAACTTGTATATTTACGTACGATATGGCAGATGTTAAGCAGAAGAAAGAATCCACATAAAATTTTTTTTTATTTACTCTTTCTATATACAATTACTCTTTCTATATTCAACGTTAACTTACTATTTGTTTTTAGAATAAGTGCATAGAGATGATTTAACCCAATTTACTTTATTTATTGTTTGTATATACGTATTAGTATTTGCTAGGTATTAGAGGTAACAAGGTAAATCGATACAGTAGGATGTTAGTTTAGTTGGTTCAAGCATAACTACATATAATATGCACTATCTGTTGTATCTGTTTAATGCCTTCAGCAAGTTTCAAGTCCGTTTTGCTAAGTTTGAAGTACTTCAGTTAGTAATTGTGCTTATAATTTGTCAAAAAAATGATATTTAATTAAACTTTCCTTTCAAAATACCTACATATTTCTGAATGGACAAATATTTCCTATTTTATGTAACAATAAAGAAACCCATTGCATAAAACGTTCCTACTTGAATTTCAGCACAATAAGGTCCAGTAGTTAGGGTCTGTTAATAACGTTCTTAACCTTGTATTCCTTTACTTGTGCGTCGCTGCGGCCGAAACCGATACTAATTCAGTTGTACATAAAGTAGAAAATAACATTACGTGCGAATTAAGTTGACAGACCAGTTAGAATGGATATTAATAAAAAATATATTTTCGGTATAAAATAGTTATATTTGCCTACACATTATTTTTACTACTACACAAAGGTACTTGTTATTTCTTGAAGAACAGTAACGGAAATTAGAATAGTATGTTTATAAAGCGTCGCTATCCATGTCTGTTCGTATTTATTTATATCCGCAAACATATTCTGAATAGTGTACATATTTTCACATGGTATCCAAAATTAATAAGTAAATATTTTCTAGAGTATTGAATTTTTTTATAATAACGAAATACACAATTTCAATGTTTTGTTGTTAAATTAGAAATATATTTATTTACCTAATACAAAATAAGCTAATACCACGACAATTTAAACAGTAAATAATACAAAATTTCAAAGCATTTAATTTCGGTTTACATTAAAATTTTATAATCCAGCAATCATGTTAGCTTCCATTTTAGCGTATGTCGAGTATCCTAATTATAATAAATTGAATCATGAGGCGTACTAATACTACGTATTCAGTGTTTAGGGAGACCCTACGGGCTATTGTTTAAGCCAATGGTAATCGGATGTAATTTTTTCAACAATTCTGGAAAGGGTTAAATTAATGAAAATCATCACGTCTTAATAGATGGCTACATTGATTATCTATCTATTAATCCCAAAAAAACATTGTTTTTAATAACTTTTAACGTTATCCAGAATTGTTTAAAAAATGATATTTGACTCTAGTAGGCTTCCATAATAACCTCTGCGGATGCAAGCCTTGTCATAGTATAAAAATTGGAGTTTCGCTGCGAAGCTCGGATCGTTGTAGCTTTGGCAGGTACCATCTATCATAGGTGTATGGGAAAAATAATATTCCTTTTTTTCATAGTTCTATCATTGGGCTTAAAATCCTATGAAGCTGCCAGCTTGGTCTTTGTTACGACGAATGCTTGGTAGCCTATTTATATAATATGTGTGACAAGAGTGATTATTGATGTAGAGTATTTTATCTGATTGTCTATATTAATTATTAAACTTTTCCCCCGCAGATTTCCCGCGAGTCGAAGTTGGTCCCGAAAATCCCCTGCGAGTTGAAAACGATGGCACAGCAAACATGGAGTGTAAAGTAGACGCCAAGCCTAAAGTGAGCTCAGTCCGCTGGACGCGCAACGGGAAGTACGTGTCCAACTCGTTCATGTACAGCATCCCGAGCGTGAGCGTGCAGGACGCGGGCAAGTACACGTGCACCGCCGAGAACGGCCTCGGCACCCCCGGCGAGGGCGAGATCTACCTCGACGTGCTGTTCCCGCCCACCGTCACCGTCGAGTCCAAGACCTACGAGGCCGAGGAGGGCGGCAACGTGGAGGTCAAGTGCGACGTGGCCGCCAACCCGCCGCCCGTCACCGTCGAGTGGACCATGGAGGGCCGCGCCGACTTCCGCCAGAGTGGCAACGTGCTGCAGCTGAGTCGCGTGAAGGCGGACACGGCCGGCACGTACGTGTGTCGCGCCGTGAACGTGGTCTCCACGAGCGACGGGCGGCGCGCCGAGCGGGCCAGCAGCGCGTCCGTGGCCGTGCTGGTGCGGCACCGGCCCGGGCGCGCCGCCGTGGCCCCCGCGCGCCCCGTGGCCACCGAGGGCGCCAGCGTCACGCTCACGTGCTCCGCGTCGCCGCCCGGCTGGCCCGCGCCGCAGTACCGCTGGTTCCGCGACATCGACCCCGCCGACTCGAAGCCCGCCGTGCTCGCCACCGGCAACACGTACTCGATCCCGAGCGCGCACCTCGGCAGCGAGGGCGTGTACCACTGCCAGGCGACCAACGAGCTGGGCCACGGCGACATGGCGTCCGTGACGCTGGAGGTGCACCAGCCGCCGCGGTTCCAGGCCAAGCTGCAGACGCACGCCACCAAGCGCGGCGGCGAGCCCGACTACGCGGTGTCGTGCAGCGCGCTGGGCAAGCCGCGCCCGGCCGTGGTGTGGTACAAGGACGGCGCGGAGATCAAGCCGGACACCAACCTGTACGAGGTGTCCACGGAGGTCACGGACGGCCGCAACGCCGTGTACACGGTGCAGAGCACGCTGCGCTTCCACGGCAAGGCGCGCCCCGCCGCCAACGACCTGCTGCCCGAGGACCGGGGCATCTACTCGTGCGCCTTCGAGAACGAGGTCAAGAAAGTCGAGTCTTCGATGCATCTCAGAATTGAACGTAAGTATTAAACTTTTATAACAGACACTTCCTGTTTAATACAAACTTGAAACCGGGAATTCAAAGCAACTTTTCCCATTATCATTACTTTCTTGTTCCTTTTAATTGCTTGTTATTATAGTGCAATGTGTTCCTGTTCGCCGAGTTGTTTTTCTAAGTCTATTATCTTCGTTCGTTGTTTTGAAGAGCGATTACAAAAGTGGAAATTTGTTTACACAGACGTCCCGATCGCGATTCGACTCCAGAAAAAAGTAGCGTATGATGTGATGGAAAATGCGGAAATACACTGTCGAGTACAAGCGTTCCCCAAACCCGAGTTCCAATGGTACTACGGCTCGAATACCGCGCCGCTGCAAATGTCATCCGACGGCCACTACGAGATAAACACCACCACCGACAACAACGACATATACTTGAGCCTGCTCAAAATCCGAAACATCAAGCCGCAGGACTACGGCGAGTACTACTGCAAGGTGAAGAACTCGCTCGGCAACATCAAGCCGCAGATCCGGCTGCAGCCGAAGGGCGCGCCGGAGACGCCCAAGTCTCTTACCAACCAGAAGGTGGGGCCGAGCTACGTGACGCTGAAGTGGGAGTCGGGGTTCGACGGCGGGCTTTCCAACACCAAGTACTTCGTGCGGTACCGGCGCGTGGCGACCCGCGCGGCCGCCGAGCACTGCGCCGCCGACAGCGCGCCGCTCGACTGGATGGAGTACGACTGCGGCCGCTCCAACCCCTGCAACGTCACACGACTCGACCAGCACAACACCTACACGTTCAAGGTACGAAACCGCCAACACTTCACATCTCTGTAAAATAATCCAACGTGAAATCCTGTCCAATTACTCTCATGTTTTTATAGAATAATCATAATTTTTATGTCAAGTACGTGAATTAGTACATTTTTATTGGACGATACCATCTGGTATTATTCCTTAATTTTTTATTAATCAGAAATAGTCTTCAATTCGTCGTTTACACTGTAATTATTTTAAATTGATACTAAATTTTTCCTGGCATCGTAACAAAAAGTAAATTCACGCTGACGAACAATTTATTTGACCGTTATTTTTATTCAATTTCCTTCATTCTAAAAACCAACCCAAAATAATATTATTTTTTTACCTTTATTGCTACCGGCAGCACGTGACATTTGTTTTAAAGGTAAATCAACCGGCTCCACGGTAGTCGTTTTTGTTTTTGATGTCGCTCAATTTCACGGCACGCTTGATTTGCACTCTTTGCTTTCGTTATTTAAGTTCAGAATTCTTTATCGACTTTTCCGTGTGTTCAGGTGAAGGCGGTAAATACAAAGGGTCAGAGTAACTACTCGAACGAGATCAGTGTGACGACTAAAGTGGACAGGATCGAGTCTCCGGAGCAAGTGACGTTCGACCCCAGCACGCGGGCGGTGGTGTTCAGCGTGGGCGCCACGTGCTTGCCGCTCGTCGGCGTGGCGGAGGGCCTCACCCCCTCCGGCGGCTGGCAGGTAAATATACACCTTATTACCTACGTAACACGGAGTATAACTCCTTGGCTAAAACAAATACGAACACGACGTCGATGTAGGTGTGCTGCTCATATTTAATTTTCATCCAGTCAACGAGTAACATAAAATACCGTGTTTAAAAAAACCAAGCTTAACACTAAAGAGGGCTGCATTTATAAGCATGAATTCTGCTTTATAACTCTCGATTCATTAGATGATGCCTTTTCCACTTATCCCTCTTCCATTAGTGCAGTCTTATTATACATAGTTACTATAGATAGGTAGGTTTTCGGAAACCACTCTGTTTCATTCACTTGTTATTGAGGAAATGTAAATAATTATCAACTAATTAAAACTGTTCAATCAATTAATTAACTGATTGGTTACAGCAGGGTTTTATTAAATCCCGTCTAAATAGAGTTTATTTTTAAGGCATTGATAATTATTATAATTGTGACTGAAAAAATATATTAGTCTAAGAAATTCAATTCGGACAGTATTAACAGGTTACGAATTAGAAAAAACGAGTGCCGCTAACAAATTCGTTTAAATTGTTAGGTCTTATTACGTGGAACTAATGTGTTCTGCTATTTACTACCTTGCGTTTATTTTAACGTTCGTGGCCAAGTTTTACCTGGTTCTGCTTGCAATAGTGCTTTCCAGAATGTCCGTTGTTATCAAGAAAAGTATTTTTTGTAACTTTTATTTCTTACTAGTGGCCGCCCGCGACTCCGTTCGCGTGGAAGTCGGTTTCCCGTGGGAATGGGAAGTTTTCCCGCGGCAAAAAGTACCCTATATGTTATTCTGATGTATAACCTATATTACTATAAAGTTTCATCAAAATCCATCCAGTAGTTTTTACGTGAAAGAGTAACAAACATCCATACATCCATACTCACAAACTTTCACGTTTATAATATTAGTAGGATTGCCTAAACTACTTAGACAATCGAATTCAGAGTAAAGGAATGAAAGCTAGACTGTTGAATAATTTATCGGAAATAATAGTATACCAGTGACTTTTTTATACATGAAATACTTCTTACAGCAAATGTTAAATAAAAAAGAAAATAATAACCTTGTTACCTAAATCCGAAAAGTCGTTTATATTTATTGCGCTATTCAACGTACACTGTTATTCTTAGGGTCCGTTTTCAATGTCTTCTCATTTATTATTTGGATAGTTAAAATGAGGGCACTTATGCTGTCAGTTAGAATAATCTATATGTAAACTTACATAAAATTATCATAATAGCTCGGTGAGTTTCTAGCAGGTAATTAATTATGCTGTTTTCTCATGAAGTCACTTTAGAACATACTCAGTAACATCAAGTCTAAAGTAGCTTGAACATTGAACGTAAAATAACACGGTGGACATGTTATATTCACTGTATTTTTAGTGCTGGTTTTAGGACATAAAAGTATTTTCCATGCACAAAAATAGTAAAATTGGTTTCGTTATTCTCATGTGACATCTATCGCAAAAGATAAAGCATTTTAACTGAACTTTTTTTTCCAATATTCAGTGCGTAAATAACAATATCGTATAAACTGACCAAAGGAAGAAAAACACATATTAATCAATCATGCGAATCCATTAATCCACACTAAACTAGCGTGGTGGATTACGGCTCAATCCACCTTATCTATTCTTGCTAATCGAGAAGGTGATATGTACCTGCCTACTTTATGGAACTTATGTAGACTGTTATTATAAGCAATCCATGGAGAGCGATAGCTAGTTTTTAAAAGGTAACTTTTGGATAAAGACAATTATAAATTGACGGATATTATAACTTGCCACTTTTTAAGACTCCCTGTGGTTTGCTAGCGATGCTATTTTTCTTCTGTGGCCAATTAACGTTGTTAGAAAATTTCATTGTCGGTACCATAGAATAAATAACAAATAGCTTTTTTGGCACCCATTTTCCATTGGCAATTGACCTAAAGGTTATTGTTAAAATGACTACTCTGCTAACGGACCCTAAAAGGTTTTATTTTGATTTTCGTGCTAGTATGTTTAATAATAGAATTAAAAAGCTTTGCCTGTTTTGTTCTTGTCAGTTACAATTAATGTCGACTTCCGTTAGAGACTAATAGAATTTTTATTTTTTGCTTTACGAGCAAAGTTGTTTTTAATTAATATAATACGAGTTTTGCAAAATGTTTATACCGTTGTTTCTTAATATTTAAAACAAAATTCTTCATTGGTTAGATACAAACTAAACTAACCACGGTGTAGCTAAAAAAATAATTCTGTGTTTTTGGTCAAAAAAGAATTGAGAACTTATAATCCCATGTAATCCTTACTATTTAATAAGAAGTACAAACATGAAAGTAAGTTGGTTTGACCTTCCTCGATACAACAAAAAAGCAGGAGGAGGAGTATTAACGGAATTGAATAACCTACTTATATAGATTAACTGACAACATACGGGCTTATACGTTCATTATTATTTAAAATCGAGGCTAGTTCGAAATATTCGAAATAGACTTTGTGGTTTGTAAATACGCGAGTGAAACCAAATATTACATGGAAATTGAAATGTCGCAAGTATAGCTCATATTTTTTATTTACCTTTTGCGATTTTTTTTTTCACTGGTTTTTGAATCCATAATCCTGCAGTGTGTAACAATCGTGTTAGGAATCAACTAGTACCTGCAAAAGCCACAACCTCCTTATTGGCTTAGCTATAAAACTTCCAGGTTTTATATAATGACTCAAATCTGGCAAATCAAATAAAATATATTCAGGAACATACTCTTAATAATACCACAAGGACTTTTTTAAATATACAGTTCATGAACTCAAAGTAAATATGATGAGCAAAAAAATACATTGTTCTCGATATTCGAACACATATATCAAAATATATTCGACGTAGAATTAATTCGATTATACTCTTGTATTGGAGCACTCTGCCTGTTTTTATATAACACGATGTGTTAACGGCTCTATATTGACACCTTCCTTTTAGCGTAATACTCGTATTGTATCGTTGAAAACAATTTTCCTTTTTTTATTTTAGAAGCAACCTTCGAATTTCACTTCAACAACCTGACTCACATCGGTATATGTGTACTGAATCTGATATTCTACCGATATTGTCGGCTGTTTTACGTTATAATGTAATAGATATTTGTTAATTTGTTGATGGTTGCCAAATACATATTAAGTAAATTAACTGTGTTGCCCTCAATCAAATAAGTTTAGTCAACAAAAATCTGTTTTTTTTATTTTAAATCATGTTGTTAAAAATCGAAAAATTTGCATTATATTATAATGATTAATATTATTAAAAAAGTGACTCATCAGTTTTCAATAGCAATGACCAACATATCTATCGCCATCAGGTAGTGGACACAATCCCGCTGCAGCTATCGGGTTCCGCGGCCACGGTTCAAGAAGCGGTCCTGGAGGCCCCGGGCAAGACCCGCGGGCGCGAGCCCCCGCTAGACCAGCTCAATCCAAGACTGAAGCTGAAGCTATGTCTGCAGGTCAACCAGGAGGTCTGCAGCGAATACACGGAGGCTGAGCGTGAGTTATTAACTTCTCTGCTAATGTTAAAGTGCTTTGTTTTAATAGGGATGAGACTTCTTCGTTCATAGGTGTTTGGTGACATTGTTGGTTTGGCTGACTGGAGATAAAAAACACTAACGGCCGAAACCAATATTCTACTATAGTTGGTAATTGGAAACTGCTAGTTTTGTTTTTTTTGACGTGTTTCTGTGATTTCCATATATCAACAGCTATCTACCATCGTTTTTTGAGACGCAAAAACATGGATAATGGTTGCCATAGTTACACAAATAACAAGGCGTCAAAGGTTAGTAGAATATTGGTTTCGGCCGTAAAACAGTCGACTCTTTATCGGCGACCGCATCCCTCTTGTAAATACTTAAAAAGTTTCATTCTTACTGCTTTATAGTTGGCGTGGAATTAATATTAGTTTTGGAATAAGCTAACTTTAGGATTCAAGTCATGTCCTAAAATAATATTATTTCAGCCTTTTATTCAAAGACGTAGCAAGGCTAGAGGCATATATTTCATTTTGACTTACAAATGTTATAAAAATTATTAAAGTAGTATTTCCATGCACAAAAATAGTAAAATTGGTTTCGTTATTCTCATGTGACATCTATCGCAAAAGATAAAGCATTTTAACTGAACTTTTTTTTCCAATATTCAGTGCGTAAATAACAATATCGTATAAACTGACCAAAGGAAGAAAAACACATATTAATCAATCATGCGAATCAAAATCAAAGTAAATTTTTGAGTTAACATTAATTAGAGGTATTAATTAGCTTTAAGCGAGATTTTTAGTAAAAAATGTTATTAGGGAGTGACAAAGAATACTAAGTAAAAGTCTTTTTTTCGACTCGTGTGAATCCGTGGGCGGAAGGATAGCTCGTTGCATAAGATAAGATAGTATTGCTTTTCGATCATATCACATGGTATTCCCATACAAATACTAATTTGTCTTTGGGATCTTGAGTGTTATCAATTTAACTGCACTGATTGAATTACCATCATAACATAAGTTAGTTACATCGTATAGCATGTCTTTATAATACGGTGCACTGATGGAATTATCTTATTAACTGAAACAAGAGCGCTATCAATTTCTAAGATTTGTATGTGATAATTAACTTAACTGTAGGGTCCTTGATAGACTCTACACACTTTATCTGATATATGCTACTTGATAACTTGATATGAAATTATACTCGAGTATACGAAATTTACGTATTTATTAACTTGATATAAAATGATAATGATTCGTGATAAATGGCTAATTGGTGTGAGCACGCGCGATCGACTTGATACTCTCGAACGTACTAATTAAAATAAATCGCGACGCTCACGGAAACGCCGACGCGGCAAGATGTACGAGTTGGACCGTACATGCTCCCACGCCGGAAAGGATGAGAGTTAGTATTGATGAGATGCTACAAGATGATTAACATAATTTTCTTATCTACACTTGTTAGTAGATGATAAACAATACGCATGATATAAAATTTAAAGTGAGTTGAACTTAACAGTCTGGTCACCGACAACGTAAACCGCACTAAAGTCAGGTGACGTATATTTATTTTGCCTTGCGAACGTTTTAGAATTTGATACGCATTGAACACTTTTACTATTTTGACTAACCGATTGATTTTCCAAGTTGGCATAGTGTTCAACCTTTTTATTTTGGCGAAGCAAATATCGCGGAACCCTAACATCACACTGATCACTTACACTGCACTGAATAATGTCATTTTCCTGTGTAACGACTGACTGACGACTTGCCGGTACCGGTGCCGGTGCAGCTGCAGAGCATCTCCGCCGTAGGCTCCTTCCCGCCAAAACAGTAGCCGTTGCTATGATAACGCCGACGACTATGTACATTACCGTATAGTGATGGATATCATGAGTGTTGATGGTATCGTACAGTGGCACCGTATGCTGCATCTCGTCGATCTTCTGCTGGATCTCCATCAGCTGGCGTGTATGTTCACTAATGTCTCGCTCAGGCGTATTTGTGGGAGGTATTGGTAAAGAAATGTTGACCAGGTGATTGATAGGTGATAGAATTGGAACTTCAACATTTGCCTTGATTTCCATATGACTCATTTGTCGCTTATGAGTAAATACGGAGAAGTCCTTGAACTTGATAATACAACCTTCACTTATTGTAAGTAGGCCGGCGTTTGATAATTGTATTGAAGTAATCTGATCCTCACATAGAAGTTTTAGCTGGCATTTGTTGCAACAAAAATAAAAATAGGTATTAATTTGGTTTAATTCATACCATTTAAGTTTGCATGGTTCTTGATAAATGTTACAGTTGCTAGTTATTTGATTTCGCTCACACAGGCTTTCGTCGTCCTTGATGTGGAATGTTGGAGATTTAGTCGAACATAAAATAGTGTCTGAATCTTGATGTAGACACGATCCTAATTCACTTTCTATCATAGGTAACAGAGCGTCTTTCTTTAAATTAATAGCTAGGTAACTTGATACGGGTTTAATTGATATGATGTTGTTATTACGTTCTCGTGGCACGGGAATGACTTTATAAATTTCGTAGGTATCTCGGTGAACTAGAGGTATTTTTGTTTCAATTATTAGATAGTTACTGGTCATTCTTGCTTTAACCTTTAATAAATGATACATTTTAGGTAAATTGATGTTATCAAAAGGTATAGATAAGTCCTTTGAAATTTTCCCAGCAATTATATTACATTCACTTCTTAATTGATCAGGTGTGAGAAGATGAAGACTTAATTGACCGTTGTAGACATTGGTCAGAGCGTTCAACAGTGTATCTTGCATATCCTTCAGATGAGCTAGTATGTTGTTAGCAATAATTGCGGTAAGAGTAAAATCATTAACTATAGAGTTTGACAACCTTTCAGATTTTAAGTCACTGACAGTGCTGTCAAGCTGGTGCAATCTTATATTGATCAATTTGTGCTGCTTAGTCATAATAGTTTCTGTACGCTTAAGTAAATTAAATTCAGCTTCTACAACTGAAGTTTGATTTTTCCATAGCAAAGCTAAATGTTCTTGATTTTTCTTGATAAGTCGAATGTCTTGCTCATACTTTTCGGCGAAATTACTGTCTAATATTCCAAATAAACTGTTTGCTCTAATGAGACACATGTTTGTAATTTTATCAAAATACAAACTTTGATTGCTTTGCAGTGGCTTTATGTTATAAGTACCTTCTGTACTTGCTATTAGCGTCATCATGAACATTAATACTGCTAAAACTATTTTAGAAAAACTATATGTAGTCCTTTTTCTTGATTGGGACACATAACAAGCCTGCTTGATATCCTCTTTATTTTCAACGTTAGCATATTTTGTTCTATCCCTGTTGTCTTGATAAACAGGTAATATTGATAATTTAACGATTGGACGTTTCATGATACCGTTTTTCGTCTTTAATGTTACGACTCTTACGTAACCATCGCTCCCGGGGTGCAGCTCAATGACTCGGCCAAGTGGCCACCTTCCAGCGGGCAAATTTGCATCTTGGATTAACACTATGTCATTTATCTTGATGTTATCTTTAGGTTGCCGCCACTTGCTGCGTGCAGATAGTTGCGTAAGATATTCTAAACGCCATCTCTTCCAGATATCTTCAAATAGTTTTTGTGTGAGATGCCAACGCATCCGCAAGTCTGTCTCGGTATTGAAGAATGCTAATGTTGGACCATTTGTTAAAAAGTGTGCGGGTGTCAAACAATTCAAATCCTCGGGATCTTCAGTCAATGGGCATAAAGGTCTTTGATTTAAACAAGCTTCCAATTGCGAGAGTAATGTACTGTACTCTTCAAAAGTAAGTTTCTGCTCACCTATCACTCGTTTCATGTGGTATTTTAAACTTTTGACTGAAGCTTCCCAGAGTCCACCTGCTGACGGCCAGGATGGGGCATTAAAATGCCACTTGACACCCATCTCTGTGATTTCTGATATAAATTCGTTATCTAAAGTTTTTCTTATTTCTTCAAATTCTTGTTGTAAGATCTTGTTTGCTCCAATAAATGTTGTACCTTGATCACTGTAAATATGGTTTGGCAGCCCCCGCCTCGCTGACATCCTGCGCAAGGCTGCTAAGAATGCTGATGATGTTAAGTCGGATACTAACTCTAGATGTATGGCTTTCGTCACCATACATACAAAAACTGCGACATAACCTTTTGAGGTTTTGATACCGCGTCCTTTGTTAGACTTCACAAATATGTGACCGGTATAATCTACTCCTGTGTGGTAAAATGGCCTTGATGGATTCACCCTTGCTGGTGGTAAATCGCCCATTACTTGATAGTGCCGACTAGGGCCATGTTTTCTACATTTAACGCACTGATATATTTGTTTCTTGGTAGCCTTGATACCCCCAATTAGCCAATACTTCTGTCTCATAAACGACGACGTAAGTCTAGCTCCTCCATGATAAGTGAGCTTATGACATTGATCAATTAATAATTCTGATAACCGACTATTTTTCGGCACAATAATAGGGTGTTTCATGTCTGAGTTTATCTGCGCATTTTTCAGACGTCCACCTACCCTTAATACTTGATCTTGATCTAGAATTGGGTTTAGCATACAAATTTTGCTTTTTGCAGCTACTTTATTACCCTTTTTTATATCTGTTATTTCTTGATAAAAATATTCTTGCTGTTCATGCTTGACAATCTTGATTTTTGCTTGCTTTAATTCACTTAATGTTAGGTATGGTTTATTTGATTTGTTTCTTGATAAAAATCTATAAATCCAAGCTAAAATTCGCGTTACTTTGCTTAGCGAACTATATTTATTTAGCATATTCTTGATAATGCTTTCTTGATCTTGATTATTGATAATAATAGCTACTTGCTTAGCTTTTTTCACTTCTTGATCAGTGATGTAACTTGTTTCTTTGTTTAGCTTTGTTGCTTCAAATGATGATAACCACGAAGGTCCGTTCCACCACAACTCGTGATCTAGTAACTGCGGAACCGTCAAGCCTCGGCTTGCACAATCTGCAGGGTTATCCTCAGACTTAACATAGTTCCAGTACTGGCGGGGAACGACGTCCGTAATTTGCTTAACTCTGTTGGCTACAAAGGGTTTCCAGCGTTCTGGAGCACCATTAATCCATCCTAACACCACCTTGGAGTCCACCCAACAGAATGTGTTTATTCGATAACTCTTATAACATTCCTTGATTTTCAATAACAACTTGATCAGTAAAAGGGCTCCACACAACTCCAATTTAGGTAATGTTACGTTTTTGCTGAGAGGCACTAACCTTGATTTGCCTGCAATCATGATAACTGATGTGTGACCTTGTGACGTCACCTTGCAATACAAGACGCAAGCATATGCTTTGTTTGAAGCATCAGAAAAGCCATGTAATTCGATGACGTCATGCTCTGCGATTCCCAACCATCTTGGTATATAAAACTGATTTATTTTATTTAAGTCTACTTTTATTCTAATCCATTCCTCCCCTATGTTCTCGGGTAAATGATCATCCCATTGTAACTCTAGCTGCCATACTTGTTGAAATAAAATCTTAATTTTTGTTGAAATTGGTGACAACCAACCAAGGGGATCAAAAAGTTTTGAAATGTCTGATAAGAGCGTTCGTTTAGTAGGGGATTTATGTGAAAATTCAATATTTGCATTAAAAGTGAACTTATCATCTTGTGGGTTCCAACCGAGACCCAATGTTTTTGATGATTCTGCTTGTTTAAATTTAAAATCAACTGTTTCTTGTTTCTCGTCAATAAATTGAAGCAATTTTTGATCGTTGCAGTTCCATTTTCTTAAATTAAAACCTCCTGATTTCAAAATATTTTTTAAATCTTGAATAAGTTGCTTAGCTGATTCTGTAGAATGGCACCCATGCACAAGATCATCCATAAAAAATGCTGTTTCAACTACCTTGGGAGCTAAACTCTCTTGATAATTTACCTTTTCATCGCTTGCCAACTGACGAAGGGTCATCATAGCGAGAAATGGTGCGGCCTTAGTGCCATACGTCACTGTTGCTAACTGAAACTCCTGCAATATATCTAGCGGCGACTCCCTCCATACTATTTTTTGATACCTCTGGTCGTCTTGATTTAACCATACTTGCCTAAACATTTTTTCTATGTCCGCAGTGAATGCAAACTTGTATTGTCTCCACTTGATAAGGAGACTCTGAAGATCTTGCTGTAAATTTGGGCCCCTTTCCATTAACTCGTTTAAGCTTTGTCCTGATGATGTTTTAGCCGATGCATTGAATACTACACGCAGCTTTGTAGTAGTTGATTCGTCTCGTAAAACGCAATGGTGTGGCAAATAATATACCGTAGTAGGTGTTGAATGACCTTCACTCGGTGTCATATGATTTAATAATAAATATTCATTAATGAAAAGTTTGTACTCTCTAGCAATGTTTTGATCTTTATAAAATTTTCTTTCCAGCTGCTTAAATTGTGCGATAGCTTTATTTCTAGATAGTCCTAATTCTTGATCTATGTTCGACTTTAATGGTAAGCGAACTTCATACCTACCATCTGAACGGCGAATCGTAGTATTCTTATAAAATTCGATCACCCGCTGATCTTCTGCCGAAATCGGTGACTCCTCAGAAATGTCCTCAATACGCCAAAATTGCTGTATTTCATCGGTGTTATTCAAAGTCACGTTGCATTGAAATGTGCGCTCTACATTGCCGCTCAAAATCCAACCTAAGCGCGTTTTTTGTGCGATAGGTAAACTAGGTCCCGCTTTATAAATTCCATCTAATAGAATATTGCTATAAATATCGGCTCCAAGTAACAAATCTACTGGGCTTTGAATGTTGAAGTTCGGGTCCGCTAGTGGAATGGTATCCAATAGTGGCCACACAGGCTTCGCAAAACTATTGCTAGGTAAATTTTTTAATAAAGTTTTCATGATAAATGCATCAGTCTCGAAACAAAAGTCCTCGTGATAAGACTGACATTTGAGAGTGATAACTCCTTTACAATTACTCTCCTTGTCTCCAATCCCTGATATAACTCCACGGCACCTTCTTCTCGGCAACCCCAAAAGTTGTGCCGCTCTTTCTGATATTAAAGATGTTTGAGAGCCTTGGTCGAGTAGAGTTCGGATGCTGTGATAAGATCCGTCGTAAGCCTGCACCTGGATAAGGGCTGTTGCTAATAAAATTTCAGGTGATTGACCCTGCAGTGACACGTGTGTGTTTCGGTTTTGGTTCTGTTTTAAATTGCTGTTGTAGGCAGCGCGTGCATCTTTTGACGATTCATGAAGTTTGTTACTATACGCGTCATGTAAAACAGAATTATGTTTTTCATTACATTCGCGGCATCGGGTTTCAGAAAAACATATTTTGCCATGATGACTATAAAGACAGTTTTGGCACAAACCTTTTTCTGTTATAAATTTGCGCTTTAGGTATGGGGGCATTTCTAGAAACTTTGCGCAATAATATAACCGGTGTTCATTATTATTGCACAAATAACAATATTTAATAAACTTGCTATTTTGTACATAGGTAGGTTGCGAAATCTTGTTACTGGATGCATATGTTTGTTTAAAATGTGTAGGTTTTTTGTGCATCGAATTATTATAATTATTGGATGCTTGATTATAATTATAATGTAACTTTGCCGTCGGGTTTTCTTGTTTCTTACGGGAAGTTTCTAAGGCTGTAAACTTACTTTCTAGGAATTCCAAAAAATCCTTTAACAATGGTAATTCTCTAGGATGCTTAAGCGACGACACATATTCATTGTGGGTGTCGGGATCTAATTTTTGACTGAGAATATGAACAAGTAAGGGATCCCAAGTACTTATATCAACGCCCAAGTTCTTGATAGCATTGAGCGATTCCAGTGACGTATCGTGGACCCTCTTGATATGTCCAAATGATGATTGTTGTGCCACTGGCGTATTCATCAGTATATTAATATGAGATGTAAAAATAAGCTTCTTATTGTTATACCTATTGTTGAGTATCTCCCAGCATGCGATGTAATTGTCAGAGCTGATCGGAAGATGCTGCACTAGTCTCTCCGCTTCACCTCGCAGTTTACCTTTTAGAAACTGCATTTTCTGCGCATTTGATAGCGCAGAGTTGTTGTGTATTGTCTCAGTAAAGAGATCCTTAAACGATGTCCAATGCTGGAAGTTACCACTAAATGGGGGCAGCTCCATCTGAGGCGTAGATTTTTCCCTGTGGCTTACAGACCACATCTTTTTGTTTATGGCCTTCTTGATTTCGTCATAAAGTTGCTCGTAATGATAGAAAGTGTTGTCGTACTCTTTATTTTTACCCTCTAGTTCACTATCTATTTCCAGGTGTAAGGAATCTATTGCTGACCAACGAGATTGAAGTGTGCGTAATAAATCATCAAATTCCCACTTCTCCGTAACCGTATCTAAATCTATGCCCGTTACCTTTCGCTGAAATGCTCTGAAGTTGCTTGCCTGTTTTCTAAGCAACTCGTCTGTTTTGCTATGGACGCCCTGTGCCCTAAAGGTGATCGACTGCGTCGTGGCAGCGCTTTCGTTCGACATACCTTGTTGCGAAGTACCTGGCCTTGCTGCCGGCAGCTCCGCCGCGGGCTGGTGCGGCGTCTCCGACCCACCCAGAGGGGTGGCCGGTCGCAGTAGAGGAGTCGACGGCTTGGCATCCCGTCCTTGATAACCGTAGATAGCCGACCTGATTAGCTCGTAGCGCTCCTTAGTTTGTTCAAATTGCTTGAGATTAAAGTAATCATTTGACCTAATACCATACCCACATATTTTCATATGATTATTTTGAAACTCCTGCCAGTACTGGTCCAGGGTTTCAATTTTTCGCCTAATGTAGTCACCGGTTTTGCGTTCCGGTCCATCCTTCCTAAAGTTGGAGTATAACTGTTCGATGGCTCCAACCAACTGCTGCTGATTTGCTAATAAATCCTCCATCCTTGCTTGATGACCGGAAAAATAGGAAAGACCTTACTTGATATCCTTGATAATGTAAGAAGTGATAAGTGAGCCTTGATTGCTCTCTCGGACTGCCTTGATAAGTCCTTGCACTCCAAATCACTGTAATCCTGATACACAGCGAAATGTCCAAAGTTCGTGGTAAATCACACTTCACGATACACAGTCTTGATAGTGCGCACTCGCGAAATGTTCACTGCTCGAAGGACCAAAAAAGATGTAGGGTCCTTGATAGACTCTACACACTTTATCTGATATATGCTACTTGATAACTTGATATGAAATTATACTCGAGTATACGAAATTTACGTATTTATTAACTTGATATAAAATGATAATGATTCGTGATAAATGGCTAATTGGTGTGAGCACGCGCGATCGACTTGATACTCTCGAACGTACTAATTAAAATAAATCGCGACGCTCACGGAAACGCCGACGCGGCAAGATGTACGAGTTGGACCGTACATTAACTATATATAATAACTTTTATTATTTAAATAAGTAAAACATTTACTTACTTGTAGATATTGAAATGATTTACTTTTTACTTTAGATTCACTTTTTTATATATTTTTCGTAAGATAATAATGTATAAGCCCAACACAAATGAATACAGCTTCGAATAAATTTATATAAAACCCAATAAGTTATTATTAACTTGACAGTTAATTCGAGCGTCCTTAGTCACTGTAACCAAATACCTACTAATAATATAAAACTCTTCTTTTCTGTTGTTACCTATATTGCTGACTAGCCTTGCGCCCGCGGCATTTCCCGCGAGGAATAAATTAACAATATCGAAAGTACGTCATTTCAGGATAACATTGGTCTCTTATTATAACTTATTTTTTAAAACGGTTCGTTAGGACCAGAGATTACCTCGAACATCGAAACTTACATATTTATAAGATAGTATGGAAAATAACCATCAATAGAGCTCGCGTCAAAAATTTACATTTATCCATAGTTATGGTATAACTTAGAAGAATTTGAAATAAGTAAAGGTCTGATAAGCTTCCTTTCGTACGACGAAAACCTACTTATAATAAAATCAAAACAGGTTTAGCCAAAATTCCGTTCCAACGGCAATTTTATTTAAATTCATGCAATATTCATAGAAAATTGGTTGTACCGTTTTTGCGAAGGAACGTGTGATTGACAAGCTCAGTTCGCCAGACTTATTTTATTCGATGCGAATCGCACGTGAGTTTTGAATATCGACTGTTTATGTTATCTCTTTATGTGTACAGCACGGTATTCTAAAAAATACCTAAAACATTTGCAGACTTTGTGTGAAATAAAAAGATCCTTTATGCAATTGTTTGCGATGCAAAAAAAATATCTACAGTTTTTATTTGGCAGCCAACGTAATTAAAAGACATGCTAAATTTATACCCGTTAAACTTTTAAGTATCAAATGTGTCGTCGACGCTCTTCGGTCAATTGACGCTCTTTGTTTAAAAGCTTTTGTTAATATAAGCTAAAACGTTTTGATGTTGCTGCTGTTATGAACAATGGGAACAAATCGTTTATTTCGGCATCCATAATACGGATAGTATTTTGTTTCGATGTATAAAACTGAACAATATTCACACTGAAAACGCCAAGTCGAAATTCTCAGACTAAAGAAATAAAAGAAAAAACTATGCACAGAGCGTACGAAATCGTTTTATTTCGTCGCACGTGTTTTGAAGAGATGTGAGATTTGCTTGCCAACTCGGCTTATATTTAAATAGAAGGTACTCCTACGGGAAATGTCCGAAAAAATGTATGTAAATTTTGTGGCCCCAAGCAAGTAATTTCCGGAAACAATTTTATCATATTTTCGCCGCTCAATTAAACTGTCCGCTCGCAAACATGGTAATACCAAGTAACGCGGTCATGATCGGTAACGACATTTCGTGTTTAATAACATATATGCTACTTATTATTTGTGACAAGCCCTATAAATATAGGTATTTAATCTAGCGTAGTATCAACAACATAAATGCCGAAATATGGTAATTAATACGACAAAACGGTAGGTTAATGACAAATAGATTGAACCAGCTTACGCTTAATCGACGCTATATAGTTCAGATGTACGACTATAGATAGACATTTGGAACAGCGTTCAATAGTGGGGTATTGTTGCAGTGGGTCCGTCGTTCATCAAGGAGGCCTCCGCGCTGACCACGGCGACGCTCATAGCGATCATCGTGTCGTGCCTGGTGTTCCTGCTGTTCCTGAGTCTTCTGTTCGTGTTCTGTCGCTGCAAACGAAACGAGAAGGTCAACAAGACGGACAAGGACTACGAGATGGACTCCATGAGGCCGTCGATGGTGACTCCACAGAACCAGGCGCCTCCCCCCTACTACCCGAGCACGGGGATGGAGAACAAGGCTCTGGAACATTCCATGGACCTAGCGCTCTCCATGGACGACTCTAAGAACGCGGTGTACGCCACGCAAGGCGGCTACGGGTACCACATCGCGCCGCACGCGCAGCCGCACCCGCAGCAAAACATCAACAACTCAGACTGTAAGTACAAACACGTTACCCATATTACAATCACTTAATTTCTCATAACTTCCGTTTGTTTTCCAACTTTGTTTACCGCTGACCATTATCGAGTTTCCAGCGATTTAACTTTAATTCTAATTTCATAACTCATCAAAAAGGCGCGCCGTAAATGTCTGTAACCTCATTTTTTGTGGTGGACGTCTGTTGACTGACGCCGGGTTGTTATTTTTATTTATTTTTGTAATATTTTCCTTTATGCCATCGTGGACGTGTTGACGTAGAAGGTACGAGTAAACATAATATAGGGGCGCAATTTGCATGATTCGACCACGTGTGCTGTCGGTTGTGTGTTATTAGATTACGTTCGATGTTGCTTCGTCGCTGCTCAGGTGTTTCTTGGTTTTATCGGGTCGATGTTTTCAGGGAATATGGGTTATATGGAGAGTTACGCGAATAGCAACAACGGGGGCAGCGTGAACTCGCAGGACTCGCTATGGCAGATGAAGATGGCGGGCGGGGGGGCGCCGCACGGCTACGGCGGCTACGACGCGCACGGCTACGGCGCCGTAGACGACTACGCGCCGTATCCGCACCTCACGCCCGGCATGCGCGCGCAGCAGACCCCCTCCAGGCAGGAATACTGCTCCGACCCCTACGCCTCCGTCCACAAGCCGAAGAAACGTATGGACCAGCATATCGGTAAGTCTTCATACAAGAACATCTATCATCTAATGAACATGTCTCAAAACTGCAAAACAACAATTTAAAGCTAAAGTTTCAATCAAATATTTCAATTTTTATACTAACTTTCTTCAATATGAATTTAAACCTAATACAATAACAGTTTGCGATTACATTTTAATATTCCGCCTGATTGTTTTAAAATAATACAAAGGAAACGAAGTAATACAAACCTCATTAAAAATACATTTCTTGTTACCTTTTAAACCCGCTCGAAACGACTCAACCATACCTAAGCGCGGCACTTAGGTACTTAAAAATGTAATACCGATGTAATCAAGCCTTCAGAGAGACGCCCCGGCGATAAACCACTGCACCCAGAGCGATGGGATTTTTACTTAAAGTGTCGCATCACAATAAAACAACGACGAATACTAGAGAAATGCACTTTACAAGTTATTCCCGAGAGCCCAACACGGTTAACATCACCTTTTTACTGCAGTGCTGTTAGAAATTTATATCTAAAATAACATTAACTTCTTCCGTATTCTGTAGTATCGCGATTATTTTGTAAATGTGTGGAATAGTCTTAAAAATTACCACTTATTCAAAAACCCACTCAAAACACAGCAGATACTCGTAAATATGTATTGCCTCTGTCAGTTACGAAAGCCGTCAGGTTGACAGTGACAAATTATATATTATAGTTGCCGCCCGCGACTCCGTTCGCGTCGAAGTCGGTTTCCCGTGGGAATGATAAGTTTTCCCGCGGTAAAAAGTACCATATGTCCTTTCCCAAGTTCAGTTCTTTCATCATACCAAATTTCATCAAAATCGGTTCAGTGGTTTAGGCGTGAAAGCGTAACAGACAGACAGACAAAAGCACCCAGTGTTTGTTATGGAGACTGGATAATAAAACCGGGAGTTTATTTGGATTAAAAAAATCCATTTGCGCCTGTTTACTGTGAGTTTATCACGGGAGTAAAGTTATTTGCTTCTGATTAAAAATATATAATTTTTTTATTGAACATCGCAAGCATCCATTGCACAGAGTTTAATTCCGGTTATTACCGACTATAGGAATAGGAAAATAAACTCAAAAATAAACAAACATCAGTTGTTTTTAATAGCTAAAAACAGAAATCCTATATGAAAACATTTTATTTAAACAGTACTGAAAAATGTACTTTTTTTTGCATGCCTATATTGGACCCAGTTTTTTTGTTAAAGCAACGATTTTGCGCTAATCCAGGCATTTACTAGTTTTTCAACATTGTTTTTGGCTTGACTTGTACATTTTTTTATATACATTTTAAGGGTTTCGCATCTATTTCAAAAAGTATTTGTACACTTGGTAACTCGGCTTTACACGGTAATAGTTCAGTGTGCTATATTTTTTGTACAAATAAAGAACTCTCTACAGCTACACACCTTTTTTATTGTAGTTAAATTCCAGGGATATAACGATGTTGACGTGTGTGTTTTGTCCCAACATAGTCCCCGTACAGCGAGATGAGTGACCTGCGGTCTGTTTGTATCCGTGTTCCTTTTCACTATAAAATATGTAGGGTAGTTGGTTGAAGCTTTAGTCGTTATAATACGGTGCAACGGTATTGACGTATATGTTTGTTTTTGTTTGGGACTGAGGGGACTAGAAGCTTTAGTCGTTATTTTTGGGCAGCTATAACGATATTGACATGTTATATTACTGCTATAACCTAACCTAACCTAACCATAACGATCCCGACGTAAATATCCTATTAATATTATAAATGTGAAAGTTTGTGAGGATGTATGGATGGATGGATGGATGGATGTTTGTTACTCTTTTACGTAAAAACTACTGGATGGATTTGGATGAAACTTTGCAGTTATATAGGTTATACATCAGAATAACACATAGGATACTTTTTACCGCGGGAAAACATCTCATTCCCACGGGAAAACGACTTCCACGCGAACTGAGTTGCGGGCGGCCACTAGTTTGTTTATATATACGGATAGGTAACTCTTAGTTTTAGTGCGATGTTGACGTGTTTGCTTTGTGGCAGAGTCTCCGTACCACAAGATGAGTGACCTGCAATCTAGAGCTTCCGTCTTCCTTAATTATACTATACTAGTGGCCGCCCGCGACTCCGTTCGCGTGGAAGTCGGTTTCCCGTGGGAATGAGAAGTTTTCCCGCGGTAAAAAGTACCCTATATGTTAATCTGATGTATAAGCTATATTACTTATATGTTTATTAGTAGGATTAGTAGGATGATATGACTTGAAGCTTTAGTATTTCAATGCAGCTATAAGTATGTTGACGTATGTGTTTTGTCGCAGAGTCTCCGTACCACGAGGTGAGTGGTCTGCCGCAGTTCGCGGGCGAGGGCGCGGCGGAGGAGAAGCCCCCGCACCTGTCGCTCAGCTACGACGAGTCGCTCGAGTCGGGCTACTCCACGCCAAACTCGCGCGCGCGACGCGTCATTAGAGAAATCATCGTATAGGTGACACACGCCAACACATGCCCCACACACGACACACTCGGAAAACTAAGAAAAGTTTAACTCGAGTCGGCAACGCGATTCAATGTTTAAAATAAAAAGAAATTAATGATATTTTCTCAGAATCCAAGCTTGTAAATTAAAGATAAAAAGATGAAAACTCGCTTGTAACGAATATTGCTCAAGGCTCTTTAGAAATTGCTACCGGTTTCAAATTCACTTTAGACTGAAACCGACGCATCATGTTTCCATTTTCATTAACTCGAAATATTTTGAAACCACTGTCGTACATACAGTTTTTTATTTGTGTTGTGCACTGTGAACACTGTTAGTCATGTTTGTATAAACTGGCTTGAGTTAAACTTTGTCTTTCTGTGTTTTGAGTTGTTACACTCATGCGCTACTCCAACAATGAACATTGTACTCGAAGGACGCGCCGCAATCCCGCGAGAGGTCTGCGAACAGTTTCTGTGCTCAAAAACTTAACATATCTCC
The DNA here is from genome assembly GCA_916618145.1 of Emmelina monodactyla. Taxonomy (NCBI): domain Eukaryota; kingdom Metazoa; phylum Arthropoda; class Insecta; order Lepidoptera; family Pterophoridae; genus Emmelina; species Emmelina monodactyla. Next base: position 6,757,733 of record OU745300.1, read on the forward strand.
CGTTGTGAAGCGGAGAAGTGGAGCAACAGTTAACTCCTGCGATCAAACTTTAGTGTGGGACTAAAATAGTTAAACTATAACATTGGCTTATAAAACAGTTTTCACTGTCGGTTTAACGTTTATGAAAATATCACGAATTTGCGTAACTCTTTATATAGGTAATTCTTGTTAATATATTTGAAAGCCGTATAAAGAATCTCTTATAGGTAATGTAAGTTTGTATGTACATCAATATATTGTAACTGAGGGTGACTGCCAGACTCCCCGACATGTCATATCGGTAATTTATCACAAGTAAGTTAGAGCAACTACGAGATAAGCCCGTGGAACAGTCGGGGGTCTTTACAAACTGTAGTTTTAGTACAAATCCTCCGCATTTAGCCTGTTACAAATAGCGAGGAATTTATTAAATACGACAAAATTATATGTAAGTACGTGTCATTCTTGCAATTCTATTGTATATTAATTATAAACGCGATGACGGGACCTAAACGCATCACTTTATCGAATTTTGCTTAGCTATTAAATAGTGCTTGATTGGTGCGTTTTAAATACATATTTAAAATTGATTGACCTAATATTGTGATTGTAATGTCAATTGTGATAGTAGGAGGAGTTCAACAGAGCGACCTTAAATATTATAGTAAGTGGCGGTTGTGTCTAGAGGATTTAAAAAAAATATAAACTTATGCGCATTATTAGATGTTACACCTCAGGAAACATTTAGTTGATCCCCAATGTACAGTGAAGTGCCTACAATGACAATTCAAATCAATAGAACTTTAATACAAACTTCACCAAACAGTAATTGGTAATTGAAAACTTCAATTCAAACAAGCCTGATTGTTAAATGTTAGTTTTAAATTCGTTCTAAAAAGACAGCATCGCCTACTTATTTTCCAGTTTTTTTTAATTTAAATATTTTCTTTGTACACTTTGTATTTAGGCATATTAATACAATACATCACACTCAAAAATATAAGGAGGTTGTATGATTGGATATAGATTACTTCATTAGAGCATTTTAAAGGTCCTAGTATTCTTAAGACTTAATATGTTATTTGCTAAAATAAGGTAAATGAATAATAACTTCAAAAAATTATTTACGTCTGAAATGTGCAGATTTAAATAAAAAAGCACTTGCAATTCTAATGTAGAACCAATTGATTAGCAGTTTATCGCTAGAACAAAATAAATATCAATTAGAGAGAACTAAAATGTTTACTGCACGCTATTTTAAATGAAAGTGTCCCGGATGGCACGAGTTGGCAAGTCATTAGTAGTGGCTGCTCCTGCATAATAGATGTTACTTGATTTAGAATGATTCCGAGCCAGCTTCGAATAGAAGTATTAACGTCACTAACTCATTTATCAATTATTCCTATTTGTCCCGAGTTCTTCGTAAATTGTTTGGTTTAGATGCCTATTGAGCTCTCGCTTTTTATTTCCTGCGCTGAATTAAAAGTGATTCAATCAACTTTGAATGTCGAACAGTTTATCTGATACTTGGAAAAGTTTTTGTCACAGTTGATTACTATTATTTGTGTCTGTACATTTTACATGTTTTTATTTATATATTATAAGACCTACCTATAAATCTTACGTTTCTGTCTGTCGAATTTACTTAAGACAATGTCAATTTGCAAAAGGTTGCAATACGAGTTAACACAATTAATGGGAGACACACTATAAATAATGTGTGTTTTCCATTAATTCCGTTTGAAATGCCTGTAATGACATATTATGACAAAGGCTGCCGATGTTATTCACGCTGTTATTTCGAAATACTTTTGATATGACAAACCAATTAGAGTTATTTCTATTTAAAGGTAGTTAGATATTTCATTTGCTTTATTTTAACGGTTTTGTATAGTATCGAATTATTATTTCTGAATATTATAAGTGTCGATTAGATACTAGGTGATCTAAATTAAGAATTTATCAATCGATACGTTGCATTGAAAAGCCTTGGTAAAGCGGGCACGATGGAACTTTAAATTGATTTACATACTTAGAACGGGGTTAGATTTGCATACGGTAAGTTTATGCTATAAAAGTTCTCAAATATGTATATGAACGTCTACTTTGTATGTTCTTAGTTTAAAGTTTCGCCTTGCTATTAGATGACTATTAAGCCTTAAACTCTGTTATGTATTAATTTAAGTAGTAAAAATACTCGAATATGACCTTAAGCTTGTGTGCCATGATGCCTATGATCACGCATACAATTTATCAATTATTTTATTTTATTGCGTTATCGAAACATAGCACATTTACGATCTCACTCATATTTGACTGTTATCTATTGCATTAAAAAAAAACATAATTACACGTTTATTTTACAATGCAATTGACTAAGTATTTCTATGTGCTGTTCTAAATGAATTAAATAATGACCATCAAATAAAATAAAATCCGCTACCTATACGCAGCGCGTATTCTTATCGTATCGTAAGAATAATGATTGTACTTATATATCGCATTTATTCTTATCAAGCACAAACAACGAAAAATATTTAGTTCTGGATGAAATGACCCAATTTTAGTGCCAAAGTAATGGACCACTACAGAAGTACGCAGTTTACAAATACCTACACGCTCGTCTGAAATTATTCCATATTAAGTATTAAAATTAAGAAATGGGCCCACCTTTATATTGTAATATTATTTAAAAACATTTTAATAGGCTATATTATTAACATTAACTTTGATCCGATCCAATAAATAACGCACTTGTTCTATGATCACTTCACGCCATTGGTTAAGTTACGTTATTTACGAGATTTCAGATTATGTATATTAAAGAGGGTTAATTTTAATTGATTACCTTCAGGTGTTTTCTAACAGAATAAAAAAAACTATGATTGTGTTCAAACTTGACTGTTCTGAATTGTGAATTATCTTTTGCTAAAGTTAGATAGTATTTATATTGAGCTTAAGCACATCTTTTTACTATAACACAATTTACAACTATTTTACGCATTTACGAATGTAATAACTTGTTGACTGTATTTTTGTATGTATACATACAGCTAGAGTTAAGCTAGACACTTAGGTTACGGCGATATTTGTACAGTTGTAAAATAAGTTTAGATTATAATGTTTGTTAAATGTTGGATATAGATGGGATGATATAGAAGCTGTGGCTTCAGCGATGACGGTGTTTTACGTATGTTTATGATCGAAATTGGTCGTTTTATTGTTTTTTATTTCGTACCGTTGAAGCCACTGACTTCAAGTCAAAGATGAATTCTTCGCTGTTCTGTAAAATCTTTACTTAATAAAAAAATACTCTTTAATGTTGAAAATGCATTTGAGGGAATATACTAACATAATTTACACCAGAATGAAAAGAAAGTGGTTCTCTACTTGTATGACTGATATAGACTTATCAAGATTTCGGTTCCAAGTCCACATTTTAACATGATATTATTACAATTATAGGTACTTAATAGACTAAAACTTAAGCCATACTCTAGATTTAAGCGTCACAAATTAAGAAGATACGTATTATCTACTTACTGTAAATATAAATGTGAATTTCTTCGAATAAACTGAGGTAAACATGATTTTTGTTTTATTGGATTCATTGTTTTTAAAATATAAAAGTTGTTTATTAGTAAGTATGAATGTGCCTTGAAATATAGTGTCTGAGACTAGCTGGACCAGATTCAATAATTACAAAATTTTATAAAATTGTATTATTTGTAAAAGTTTCATATCTAAAGATATAAACTTCTTTGGGGAGCATTCCGTTTTATAAATAGATTCTTGGTTATTCAAATCACATCATCAGCTAGGCCTTATCTACCAATATGCGACTAAGATCTCTTTCAGGATACGAAAGGATAAAAATAAGTAATTATTTCGATGGTTTATTTTTACATTACAGTAAGCCTTAATTCAATAGTGAAATACAATTTTGTGTCGGTAGGAGGTGTGTTTGTGTCAGGCAATCACTAAGGCTGCATCGGAGATGTAATAATGTAGTCGAGCGAGAGCATTTCGAATGGTATTTCTACGTCACTTAAAATAGAAAATTGCTCCGGAAAACTCCAGATGCCATAGTAAAACTACAAACTATTTATAATTTTAAATAATTTAGCGACGGCAAAAATTAAATGCATACACAAACATTTCATTTATTCAACATTTTAATTTTAGTTATTCGGGCACGAGAAAACGGCGAATAAGTAAACATATGCATAAGTACATTAGCGAGGACGCAAAAAAGTTTAACACGACTAAGTAAATTAGCATACAAGTTAATTACATTGCTTGCTTTGCTAGTCCCGCCGTTCCTATCAGAGAGTGCTGTTAACGAATATTTATACCTATACGAGGGAAACACATGCAGGCAAGCATGGTAAGTGTAGGTAATAGCGAGGATTATTTATAGAAAGTAGAGTCCTGGTGGATACCTAGCGTAATCCATATAACCTTCGCAGCCTGCACACAGTATCTAAGTGTTCTGATACAGTTACATCAGACAACTCATTTGGAATGGAGCTGCCTGATTCATATCACAAAACGATAACCAACAGTATTATAACGACATGTCTTGAACGTTGTTTTGTTAAATTAAATAACATGTGTCCAACAAGTTTTTAATATCCGAAAAAGTAACATGGCTCAAGCTCATGATGAGATTAGCGACCTTATTTAGCGAACAACAACATCAATGTACCCCACACCACACAATAAGCGAAGAACACCTAGAGAGGAGCCAACCGCTGCGCCACAGAGGTCGTCAAATAATATTTGGTTGGTAATTTATACCAACTGAACTTATTTTCAAAATATATAAAAGAAATCTACATTATCAATAAAAACACGGGGTGGTTTCAGACAAAAATATTTATTCAAAACAAGTCAGAGAAGAACTCGCTACAGTGCTGCTGAAATCATGTGCGCTGGCTGAATGATAATAAGTAACAAAAACTGTTTTTTATTGTTTCTATTAATTTTATGACCTTGTGACATCACGTTTTATCTTGAATGTCCTTCTATATTGTAGTTGTGAGGGTACTTTTTTTGTATTTTTTACCAATAGCAGACCCAAACCAAACCGCTCCGGAAATTTTGTACATCCTGATGGTTTACATTTCTTTGTTTTTCCGCTCCACAGTCTCATGTAGCCTTAGGCTAGTGCCCGTTTTGGACTCCTTTACAGTGAATACTTAGGCACGCAACCAGCTAAATTGACAAATATTTCTACACGTCGGACCTTTAAAACATTTACGGCGAATTCTGCACTAGGCATGTCTGTATCGCGCAAAACAATAATGATATAAGTAAGAATTATTTTTTTACAATTTTGAACATGAGTGAGCTTCAATACTGGAAACTAAGGTAAAATTAGGTCAGTAGGTACTTTATACGAGGTGGATTTTTGAACGCCACCTGAAGTACTGTAGGTACGAGAGATAATTTTGCTCAAAGGAAACATTCCTTTATTTATAAAAATAAAAAGAACCGCATTCACAGATTTTCAAAAATTTGCTTGCCACACCCGGGAATATCGGCTAAAATCTGAAAAAATAACACCCTGTTCTTCTATGACATCGATCGATAGAGTCAACCATAAGGATCAAATGTCTCTAACAAACGTGGTAAATTAAACACAAGGAAAACCATGAAATCTAAACTATGAAATCTAACAAAGGGTAAGATAGATATAAGGTTCTTTTTGTATCTGCTTTTTGTTTTTTGATTTTTTTGTTACTGAATGCGAGTGTGTTTTTGTGTGTGTGTGTGTATGTAAGAGTTATTTTATATGTAACTGTAAGCAAAGATTCAGTGGCGTCATTATTTAAAGTTAAAAGTATCTTATTGGTTTTCTCTTTAGCTTCACCTTGAGCCATATTGCTATTATTGTGTTGCTTATGATTTTTTAATAAAGGAATGTAAAAGCAAAAGGATGAAAACGCTGGGCAAAACTAGTTTTAACAAAGCGACGTCTTATATTTATTCTTGTTGAATTGTTGAAAATATAAGGTTTGAAAAATATATATGATAAGACAAAACTGCTTTTTGTATGTATAATTGCAATGTAAAAGATCGCCTTTCACTGAATGCATGTTGATGTCTCGTGCGAAATTCTGTTTGATTCACAGAGTCAATGCTTCATGGAAGATATATGTAAAATAAAAAATGAAAAATGTGTAGATAAAAGTAGTAGGTTACTTACCTTATCGCCGTTCATGGATGACCAGGGGGGATTCTTAGAGTTGGTTGACGAATCGACGCTACTACGGAAGATTCTTTGATTTTTAATCAACCTGTTATACTGGATGGTAAAGCTTTTATTTAACACTGGGTATTGAAGTTAATACCTACCGTACCTAAAGCCAGAAATACCTAGAATGGGTAATTGACTCCAAACCATTTTCTCATTGGAACGTCATCAAACTTACCTGTGTTAGGATATTTTGATAATTCTGATTTGTGTCTCAGAAAACAATGGCGTGTCTCACAGGCATGGGCTGATATGATCTGGAGAAGGTGGGTACGCGAAGTATATCTGAACGGAAAAAAAAGGAGTAGCGAGTCACGCAATAAATGATGCTCCGCGAGGGACCTGGCCACGTGGTATAATTGAAGCCACGTTCCCAGGCAAGGATGGTCGAGTTCGCGTGGTTGTCGTGTGGACAGCCACCGGTACTTTCAAGAGGTCAGTAGTTCGTGTCGCTAGGCTGCCCAAGAATAGTGAGTGCTGCCAGGGCATGTCGGGTGGGGCATGTAGGCGACACGAATTAAAATCGGCATATGTACCTAAGTTTAAGGGAATGCTGCGGGGCGAGGGAGGGGTAGCCGCCTCTCGGCTAGTAGGTACGTTTTTGTTATTTTAAAAGTTAGTCCACGCGCTGCATCCGAACATACTGCGTATTTTATCTGATCCGCTATTAGGCTACCAAAAGACTATTTACTGTGTAAGTACTATTCACCAAAAGACTACTTACTGTGTGCTTTATAACTTACGTTGTTTTATAAAATGAAGTGATCTTTAGCAAAGACTATTGTTTGCTTCGGTCGCTCACACTTAGATATCGGACAATATTAGTTTTAGTAAATAAGTAAAATGCAAAAAACGTAACTATGTCGCCTGGGCATGAGTGAATTTGTATGGATAAATTGGCAGGTGGAGACGAAAATTTATTTTTAAGAAAGCAAATAAAAATTGTTTTGGCAGTGTTTAAATACCTACAGCAGATTATGATTTAACCAGTTTGTTACTTTAGTGATTGCATTTTGGGCCTTAGTAAACACTTTTTCCTAGCAAGAATTTTGTAATATTAGAGCCGTGTCATCTGCATAACAATCTACAGGGTAATTGGTAATGCGATACATTCCTTCTAAGGGGTTAAAGTATAGCTTATTTGCAGTCAATTAAGTCATATCATACCATGTCCGAAAATTGATAATTTCTGACTTGTGCAACATTTAAGTTTTTTTATACAAAACCCCGTTTTCGAAGTTCAAATGAATCTTTTTAGTGCACAATTCAAAATAAAGTTTAATGTTTGTTGTTTTATGGTAGCTTGATAACTAAAATGATATTTAACATTAAAAATTGTAAAACAAAAATCGTCCTTATTTTAGAAAAAGTCAAGAAACCAAAGACAACTTTAAAAAAAGGTTAAGTCTTATGACAATAAATTGCAATTATCTAAAAAAAAGTCCAGATAAAGTTACGTAAAAATTACATAAAAAACTTCCTCAATTCATTAGCTATTCAAAAAGGTACATTTCTCATACTAAAAGAAGTATTTGATTGACAACTCTGCTAATAAACGAAGTAACCTAGATATAAAGATAGCTCTATAGCTAATACCAGGGTTGAAAGAAAAAGGTGTAAGGTGGTTGCAGATTGCTATGAGTGATTTCTAATGCTAGTAATTATTTGGATTTATTGAGATTACTTAAAGTTTTATAAGCTAAGTTTTTAACAATATTAGCAAAGAAATGATAGCAAGCATTCATTGAAATAGTTATGTTTAAATTATAATACAACGTAGTTATGTACCTACATATTATGCTGCGGCGTAGTTATGTACAAATTATGCTAATTAACAGCTATGTACAAATAATGCTGCGATTTAGTTATTTTTATTTATGGCTACGACGTAGTTATCTGCAAATGTGACAACGACGTAGTAATTGTATAGATGTGGCTTCGACATAGCTATGTACAAATGTGGCTACGACGTAGTTATGTATAAATGTGTCAATAATGTAGTTATGTGCTAATTATGCTACGATATACTTATAAAATAGGTATAACTAAGAGAACAGCTATAACTAGGATTATTTAAGTATATTATTATATATTTCCAAAATAATAAATGTCGTCGTTATTGGTTATTTTGCGATAATTAACGAAAAAGGTCTTTGTAATTAAAAACATTGTAAGTCTTTTATTGATAAGTCGATTGCCATATGCAAAAACGATAAAAAAGTATAGTGAACGGCGCGGCGGCGGCGAGTGGCGGCTAGGGTTGCATCTCGTGGATGGGTTTTGTTGTCTATATGCAATTTTAATGGCAATTAAGAGAGTTTTTTTTTGGCAACATGATGAAACTTCTAATTTTATATAATAAAAAACGGAAAAAAGATTCCTCCTAATAAAATAATTCGTATTCTTTACATCGCCTTCATCCTTTGCGACCTTTGCAACCTAATTTAGTAACTCAGCCACGGATTTTACAACTCATAATCAATTTACGCCGTACGCAGTACCCCACTCTACGGGGAGAAGCTTCAACTTTTTTTTACTATTCATCAGACTAATTCCACACTTAGCTAGTGGATAAGTACCATTAGCAGAATTTAAATCCCGCTTTTTGAAAGCCCTGACGGGCCTCACGAAACAACGGCCGGTTTCTAGTAAACGCGCTGTTCTTTTTCTCCATCTACAATATCAGTGAGACTTTTTCTTGTTTTGCTAGCTTTCATAAATTCGGCGCGTTTGGGTTTTCCTACTAAGCGAATAATCAGGGGTCTAGAAACCCGGTCAATGTCGGATTCTTCGGTTTTTACTCAAATTTTTGTTGCAACTAAAATTGCCAAGTGCATAGGGTTTTCATTTGGTTGCTCTGGAACACCAACAACCTCGACCTCACTTCTAAGTTAAGTTTGAGCCTGGTGATTTAACTGACTCTCTAGAGAGGACACCTGAGAACGAAGTTCGGCAACTTCCACTTCTCGGTCTTCTAGGACTTTAAGGCGTTTGTCAGAATCAGCTAACGGCCGAAACCAATATTCTACTAACCTTTGACGCCTTGTTATTTGTGTAACTATGGTAACTATTATCCATGTTTTTGCGTCGCAATAAACAATGGTAGATAGCTGTTGATATGGAAATGACAGAAACACTTTACAAAAACAAAACTAGCAGTTCCCAATTACCAAGGTTTTATTTATAGTAGAATATTGGTTTCGGCCTTAAGTGTACAACTACATCATCAAGTCTCGATAAACACTGTGACAGTGATGCAGATACTGCATCTACTCTTAGCAAACTTCGGAAACAAGATCGCGCATTTCAGATTGAGGGCTAGTACCTATAGCATGGGTTTTCTTGAGAACATTTAGTAGTTTTCGCTCTTCGAGTTACATGGTGGGTGTGATGATGCTGGTGGTGGCATGCGTATAAGAGTTTTTGAATTATCTCCTCCACTTTTATAATTGCACAGGTATTTAGGGCATTTCAAGGACGTATCAAGTTCTAAGGTTCCTTGTGCTGCATAGTAGAGATAATTTCAAGTGGGCTTAATGGCAGGATCGATCGTGCTACGTGTGAGCCAGCTCTTTTTGAAAACGACTTTCAATACTAGTAGCTATTCCTTTTTAATTTAATTAAGAAGCTTATTGATTCCAAATTAAATTTAGCTTATGAAGTTTACAGTAGGAAACACCTTAAATCTGTATGGTCCATATGTTATCTGTTTAGTCCATTTTAACATTACATTCCGCAGTCCGTAAAAGGTATTCATTACAGAGTTTTGTCTTATGTTATATATTTAAATATTTAAAAGCTTTCATTTAAGTAACTAAGCTAGTCACTTAGTTACTAAATAAAAAAACGTTTTAATTTAAGTAATTATCATTTCCATTTATTTATATAAAACACTGGCGATGCATATTCAGGAACTCTACATACTCAACAATTTTTCTGCCAGCCCCAAAAGAAAAATTACTTCTCGACGATTGCTTCAATTGTACTTTTATTACCCTCGCGTAGAAGCGAGATTCGGCCAAATAAAAGCAATTACGTATATTCTCACGGCTAAGATTGATCCTACCATTTCATAAATTTCGTTTAGAATACTTACAAACTAATTTAATTTTCTTTTATTTTTTCCTTTTGGAATAATGAAAAAAAGAAATATATACCATTCAACTGTTTACTATTTATAGATTAATTTAATTTAATAATTCTAATAAAACCGAAGATATTAGAAAAGAATCATGAATTTTAGAAACCTTAAGAAAGTTTTATTGGGCTAGAATCTTTAGACATTTCTAAGAGCCTTTTTTGTGACAGAGCTAAATTAAGCTGAATTATTAGTTTTTTTTATTATATAATATGGCAAAGCAAACGAGCATGCGGGTCACCTGATGGTAAGTGATCACCGCCGCCCATGACTACCCGCAACACTGTGGGTGTTGGGGGTGTGTTGCTGAGCCTTTGAGAAAATTGGGCACCGGATACCGCACTCACTGAACGAAACGCAGGAACATCGTCCCTACTTCACGTCGGTTTTATGTGCGACGGTGGTATTTCACCGGTCGAGTCAGCCCAGTAATCGCTGCAGACAGAAAGACAGCTGCCTACAGCTAGACTCTACCACTCCAAAAAATGATCGCCATTTATGATCTATGAGAAAGATGAATAGATGGATATTTTTTCTTAAACTTAAAATGTATTACTCAAATAGATCTAAAGTATAGATGTTTTCATTCAAATTATACCCTATTTTTATACCTAAGTTTGTGATCTTTTTAGTTTGTAGAATATTTGGCGTTCCTTAAACTGAAAATTATTAGTACAGCCTTTAGAGGCCCGTTCGCGAACCAATTGCGAGCGCTTTAAGTAAAGTTAGCGTTGAAGAGGGTTTTTGAGAATTCTGCTTTGAAGCTATGAATTAACGTTTAATTAAATGCGACCGCAATCAATATTTCCCAGGCCACAATTTTTTAAATTAAAACACTATAATGTATTTTGAACATTCCCCTTTTTCCCCATCTTAAAAAATAGAAAAACATTTGTTAAGTGTAAAATTTGTTGCTTAGCCCCATTTCGTTGATTTGAATTGAACACTTTGGGCAGTTTATTTTTAAATCAACAGGCACGTTTTCGGTAATAAGTTTTTAGGAAGTTAAATTTTTATGTTTTTTAGATTATAGATACTTATTATCTTTAATTAATATACGTTCAAAAAACAAAACGAATGTAAAATAGAGTTATTTATTATTTTGGGACAAAATAACTAGTTCATCGCATGTAATTAAGAAAATACTGACCATATAAGAATTTTGTTTACCTAAAAGTATAACTGTAATCTATACTTACAATAAATCTGTAGAGAGGTCAATTCTGTACATGAAATATATTTCCAAAATAACTATCAAAGGGTGATTAAGGATCGATGCTGATGCCAAAAATGCAATCAGTAAAATTTTTGTCTGTCTGTCTGGCTGTCTGTATAACCGTTATCGAAACAAAAACCACTTGACGGATTTTAACGAAACTTGGTACAATTATTTTTCATACTACTGAGCTGGTTATAGTATACTTTTCTTCACGCTACAATCAATAGGAGCAGAGCAGTGAAGAGAAATGTTGGGAAAACGGGAGAAGTTACTCTATTTTTTAAGATTCCGTCGCGTGTGCAACCTTAATGGTTAAAGCTACACAGTAATCATGTTCGACGGGAATGTTCTCCTTAAAATTATATAAAAAATATCCTACGACAGTATATGTGTATCTTTTATGGTTGACTGCCAATAACACGTGTAACTCCCGATAGCTTAGCAGTACGAAGCTGTCTGATTATATTTGTCTACTCTTACGTTTTTAACACTCTCAGTCATTCCTGATAAAAAAGTTAACATTATTAACTAACTATTCCATAAAAAGAATCATAGAAATCGGTAAAGAAACACCAAAGTTATACATGAAATACGATAATAATAAGCCATCGCGCTTGAATACTGAATCATGCTATAAGGATAATTCTACTAATATTATAAACGTGAAAGTTTGTAAGTATATATGGATGTATAGATGTAGGTATGGATGTTTTTTACTCTTTCACTTAAAACTACTGAACAGAATTAGATGAAACTTTACAGTAATATAGGTTATACATCAGAATAACACATAGGTTACTATTTCCGCGGGAAATCTTCTCATTCAAACAGGAAACCGACTTCCACGTGGAAGGAGTCGCGGGCGGCCTCTAGGCCAATGAAAAAGTTTAAAATCAATCTTTTCTTTTTATTGCTAATGCCTTGTTAACTCTTGTTGAGAATAGTATATTGCCTTTAGTATATAGTCAATACGTTTCATTAATTATGGTCAAGAATAGCCTCTCACTGGCTTGTCGCGCTGAGCTTTCGCCCGCCTTTTAACGACGGATATATGAATTTCCCCGAGGCAAAAATACATCTTGTGGTATTCTCGATAATATTATACTACTCGTATTATGACGAAATGAGCTATTTAGGCGTGCTTTGGTTACAAACGCAAACCTCCACATATAAATAATTGAGGAAGTACCGCAGATAGAATTAGTTTTGTAATTTAAAATTAATCTCTTTGATTTGTCTTTCAAATTGATTGCTTTCATAAATAGGTAACGTATGTGTAACTGTAACTATTACGGTATCATCACGGTATCACTTACTGAGCAGGTATTAAATATCTGTTTTTTATTTGTACGAGTATAAGAACTTATCAGACTGACTGTTATGACAGTACTGATAATACCTGTTTTACATAAAATCTTGCTTTATATCAATTACCTATGCAATTTTAACAGATTTAAACCTTTATGACATACAAGTGTAACAAAAAGAACTTGGACAACACGTTGATGTCTTATACATGCGCAAGAGTGAAGGATGACGAATTAAACAGCGCCTACGACGTAGCGTCTTTCGACACCATTCAAAAAAGTTGCATTAATTTAATTAGTTGTACACTTTACCTTTACATTATAATACACCACATCGTTAAGAATTTCACCAATTATACACATAGTCATAATAAAACATATTCAAAAAAATCATTAAACTGTTCTAGTGAAGAGTGAATATAGAAAATGAAAATGTAACTACGTTAAAAGTTTTGGATGAGACGATGTGTGACTGACACCGCCATCTATGAGCGTCGCTTAAAACTATTTTTACTGTGCTTTTGTTTTTGTTGCGAATCGTGGAAAGGCCCAGGGAAGGCCTATCATGTTTCAATCGTAGCTGCTGACGACTTTAGAAGCTTTATTTAGAATAGAGACCTCTGTTTTATTATGCTCAAGTTTGATGTTAAAAAAGGGAAGGATACACTTTCTTTTTAAGCCTTATAAAACTACTTATTTTTAATTTAGATAAAATGTAGAAATAACGACTTACATTAAAAACGAAAGTAAAAACTTATAAAAATATATCATTCAGTGTATTTATGTATCTTGTAATTGCAAAAACAGTGCACAAATGTTAAGAAACTACTTAATACAATATTTTTTACTTTAACTTTGTAAGGCATAAACCAATTCCGATAAGTTAGAAGGCGACTTATATGTTTTGTATTCATTGTGAATGCTTCCATTTAGTTTATTGATTTTAAAAAATACATCGCCGTATTGCTCACTGCGCATGTCTGTACCGCACATGGGTGGACCAAATTTGCTTTGACTCTGTCTTCTGAAACCCGGGCTGTGATTTCTACCTAACTCTTAGTTTTTTAGTAATTATCTAATTGCAGCCAAAGTAGGGTCGTGTGACTAAGTTTAATATAAGTACCTAGTTAAGTCGTGATTTGTTTATGGTAAAGTGTTAAGTGTAACAACATGGGGAATACACAAACAAATGAGAAACAATCTAAATCAGGCAAATCACCAGCAAAGAGTCGGAACTTTATTCGTAATTTGAATAGAAAATCTCCCGGTAGAGATAGTAAAAAACAACGAAAGAAAGCGGAGGCGCAGAGTATTGATAAGGAGTTGGATAAAGTGTTAGATAGTAATGATGCGATCGACACGTTCGATACGGAGGGGAAGGAGAGCGACGCGGGCGCAGGCAGGTGCGCGGGGTCGGCGACCGGCGGCGCGTGCGCGGGGGGCTCCTCCTGCGCATCCACCGACTCAGTCGCAGCCGTCGAACTCAACCACGCGTACTACTCCGCGGAGAGCGACTCCCACCACACGCACACGCGCACGCCCTCCGACATCATGCCGGACAACGAGAAAGAAGAAAAAATTGACACCTCCGATGACAGTGACAGGAACGACGAGAAGGTTATGGGTGCTGTGTTTTCTAAGAGAAATGAAGACCAGCACCATGATGCCGGGCATGAATTCCGCGAGAACAGGCTCAAGAGTTCGCCGGGTCACACGTCGTTCACGCTGTCGAAGCACCGCAAGGTGGAGGTGCCGCCCGTGGCCTGCGAGCCCGCGCTCACCTTGCTCGATAACGGTCAGTCTCCCACACTGTGTACCTATAGAGATTACTGATACCACACGGCTCTACCTCACTTCATACGATCTATTATAGACAATGTTATTAAATATGATGTATGTTGTGCTTGTATAAAAGTAAACAAACATTGACATTTTGTTATTTTATAACCAAAACAAACTAGTATATCTACATAAATTTACTCGTAAATAAACGTACCTAAAGATATGACTACATACATCACAATCTCTATAAAGTATATACTATCCAACACTACTTATTTATCTTAACGTTTGTAGGTATCTCATCTTGCATGAATCTTGAGAACGGTATTTTGATCCATTTCTGCGGTTAGATACCTGTGTGTTAGTGTTGTAGTATGTACGATGAAAATAATGATCATTAGTTACTATAAAAACAAGATTGAAGTGTTTTTTAATATAGTTTATATTTCTTAGGTGGTAAGGTTGTATGTTTACGGTTGTCTTGGTGTGTAAGTTGTGTGTATTGTGTTCCTTGACAATGGCCGCCGTGGTGCATGAAAACTGGTTTGTGTTCGTTTAGGTACCTATTGTAGGAACGTAAATTATGTAACGTAACTCATGCGCAAGAATAACAGAGTTATCGCTTTTTGTTGGCATCTTTGTTTTGAACTTTATATTAATTACCTAGGCTGTGTAAATAGGTCGTAAATTATTTAGTTATTACTTAAAACTTAGGATGTTTTGTTGTTGTATATTACATATAAGTCATCAAACAATCAAAACTTACAATTAGGTACCTTAGTATATCTTGAAAATTGTGTTTTTTTACCGAAACAGTTTTCTAAATTTTGTAATGGTCGTACTAAGGTTATGTACAAAAATAGCAAGGAAGTGAAGACAAGTTGATACAAGTTGATTCGACTCATAAAAGAACCTTTATGCTATTTTCATGAACAAAAATTAAACTTTGCCATGAAAATTAAATTAAATATCAAATATAGAAATTATGTCGGCATTTGGTCTGAGTAGTCGCTAAAACACACGCATAGACTGTGGTATTCATAAACGCATTTCACACACAAACCAAGTTAATTAAATATCTATCTTCTCCTTTCTCTTCTAAAGCAAAACCAATTAATAAGTATGTTTTATAATCACCCCCCAGTACTGAATGAGGCGGCGCGGCGGCCGTGTGCGGACGTGGGCACCGAGGCAGCGGCGCCTGCGTCGATCCCCGACAGCAATGTCCTGCGCAAGGTCGCCTCCCTCACGCTCGACAAACACCACGAACCGAGGATCCTGAGACCCAAGTTCGTCCCGGAGAAGCTCGACTTCCAGCTATATGAGAAGTTTGAAGGTACTTAAACATTGCCTATCAAGATTCAGTTAAAATAACGTAGATTATCATTCCCTTGAAATGTTCTTCACATGGTACCAAGTACCAACATTTAATATCGAATTAGTATTATCCCTTAGGTAGTTAAATACTTACTTGCACGGAAATAGGCTTATTGGATAAGAAGCACTTGGCTCAATGTGGATATCGTATCGGGCGGCAAACTGAAATAAAAGTAACCCAATTTAAGTGAGTAGAACACGTGTGATGTCTGAAGTTACAAAAACCATCATTATTATTTATTATTTGTAATGTAAGTGGTTTTCTCTTTCTGCCTGTTGTTTTTGGTGCTAAATGACCGACGCTTTAATTTTTTCTATAGATAGATAGAGTTTACGACACATGTTTGCAATCTATCTCTTTACCGCTATCTTATGATTATACATCAATATGAAAAAAAAAAGCTAGATTCATATTTACATAGACATTAATATATGAAGTAATCTGATTTTATGCTCTATATATAATATATGTTATTATTATAAAAA
This sequence comes from Emmelina monodactyla, assembly GCA_916618145.1. Lineage (NCBI taxonomy): Eukaryota > Metazoa > Arthropoda > Insecta > Lepidoptera > Pterophoridae > Emmelina > Emmelina monodactyla. The sequence goes on from OU745300.1 coordinate 6,774,280, forward strand.
TATTATTAACTGTCCTTTACTTAATAAGTACTTAATACCTACGTTGCTTAATAAGTTTGTACTTACCTACTAAATATTTTTGATTTCAATTCTCAAACCGAGTTGCCAAGTATCTTAGTTAATTAAAAATGTATTAGGTATACTTATTTCATAGGTTTGTTTTTACATTCTTGCTGAATGGAATCGATTGATAGGTATGTACTTCTTACCGAACTGAAGGTACACGAAGTGAACATAAAACTTATCTCGCGATAATTCACTAGTGTAGTAAGTCGTTATCTTATCATAATTAAAATTGTGTGGCCTCAGTGCAGTGTGTGTGCGTGTACGTGACCGGGTGTGTCTCCTTGGACTACGTTTTATATAGAAAATGCAACTCTCCTCGACCAGAGTTAAGTTCAACAACTATTCAGTCGCGCAGCACAACTACGTAAAACTGCTTGACAAACATAGATCCACAAAGAAAGGCATTCAAGATATTGTGTCCATACTCTGCCTACATCCGGTCGACGATGTTAACCCCTCAGGCAATGTAGCATTGGCTGCTCTTAACCATCGCCTTTTGAAAGAAAAAGGCAAATGTGTCGCGTTAGTGCCAGTGAAACATTTGGTTTTAGGATTTTTCAAGACAGAGAAGTGGTCAAGTGAAGAGATGTTTTCAATAGAAAAGCAAAGTGAAAAAATAACTTTAAGTTTTTATCATACAATAGGAGAGATAGTGTTACTTTATTTTTATACTGAAAAAATAACCTATCGTTTTAAAATAACTTCTAGGACTCTTCTGTACCGTTACCAACGTAAGCATATTATTGTTTTTTTCTTATTTCTTTAAAGAATACACAAGATCATACTTAACTACTTTCACACCGAAATTACCGCCCCGAAAATGTATAAAAGAAAAGAGAAATTAACACATTTTCTAGCTTCTCTTTTTAGGATTTCTTAAATATAACATAAGTCTAAATATGGAAAATAAAAATAATGTATTAGGTATCATGATGCGATAGTTTTCTAAAAGAGAATATTTTAGGTCAGCAAGTTACCTAAATAACTTCCAATCGGCCACCTAATCCTAGAAACGAATAACTACTTACTTATTTGAAGGTTTTGCTTAATTTTAAGAAAATGACATATCCTATAGGTATGCTTTTCCAGTTAAATTATATTTTCGTTGAACATCGAATAAAAATTAACTAAGATATTACATAATGTATGTACCTACCTAATAACCAAAGATTCTGTTCTCTGCCCGTCGATCGTTTCCTTTCTGTTCTATATTTTTGCATCACACATGATCGCATCCATTATAACACCTGTCAGTTATGGAAGCATCTGTCATGAAATGAAATAAACATCTAAACTTTGTCAAAACTTCACAACAATACAACACCACTATTACAAAAGTATAAAATGTCAAAAAATAATTATTTTAAATTTAAGTAAGCTAACAAATCAACGGGTTTAACTAAAATTGGACCATGACGGTAGTAGGTAAGGAGCGCTTGGTGTTTTATTACTTATTTTAGATAGAATTATTTTGTATAAAACTAGTAGCCGCCCGCGACTCCGTTAGCGTGGAAGTCGGTTTCCCGTGGGAATGAGAAGTTTTCTCGCGGTAAAAAGTACCCTCCGCGTTTTTCTGATGTATAACCTATATTACTGTAAGTAAAGTTTCATCCAAATCCGTCCAGTAGTTTTTACGTGATAGAGTAACAAACATCCATACATACTTACAAACTTTCACGTTTATAATATTAGTAGGATATTACTGTAAAGTTTCATCAAAATCCGGCCATTAGTGCAGCAGAAATCGTAATATTTTTATTTCAACAAAACCATACGTCCAATTTGTATCATTCAAAGACCAAATCTATACTTCTATACTATAATAATTAGAGATGGGCCGAGTACTCGGTTTATACTCGGTACTCGGCATACTCGGCGGGTTTTTTGGTACTCGGTACTCGGCCGAGTAACTCGGTATACTAATGCCGAGTACCGAGTACCAAAAAAGTAATATACTTTGTTTAAAGAAAGCAATATACCTATTTAGGTAGATATAATTGAAACAACAGTGTTAATCAAAACGTACTGATTGAGGAAATCTTTGACATCCTTAAGTAATAGAATCAAAATTATGTTAATGCATGAGTACTAGTGAGACAAAATTAAAGGAACAGTAATAAAAATAATCAATATTTAAAATTTAATAAACTGTGCCCTGTCCACCATTTGCCAACAAATTATCTTCTAAATATACTTGTGTTAGTTTGTACTTGTTTACGCGCGCGAAATTAGGAATTTGAAAGAACCGAGTTACTCGGCCGAGTACTCGGTTAAAAAAAATTGAACCGAGTAATACTCGGTACTCGGTACTCGGTACTCGGCAAAAGTGTTACTCGGCGCATCTCTAATAATCCCTACTTTTCCCTACTAATATTATAAATGCGAAAGTAACTCTGTCTGTCTGTCTGTCTGTCTGTCTGTCTGTCTGTCTGTCTGTCTGTCTGTCTGTCTGTCTGTCTGTTACGCTTTCACGCCTAAACCACTAAAGCGATTTTGATGAAATTTGGTATGAAGAAAGAACTGAACTTGGGAAAGGACATAGGGTACTTTTTACCGCGGGAAAACTTCTCATCCCCACGGGAAACCGACTTCCACGCGAACGGAGTCGCGGGCGGCCACTAGTAATATATATAATATTATAAAGAGACAAGGCTTGATTTTTTGTTTGTTTGTTTGAAATGAATAGGCTCCAAAACTTCTGGACCGATTTAAAAAAATCTTTCACCATTCGAAAGCTACATTATCCATGAGTAACATAGGCTATATTTTATTTTGGAAAAAATAGGGTTCCGTAAGATATTGCCACAGGCGGGCGCAGGGCGGGTCACTAGTATTAAATACATAAACTGTTCTTAGTGATGAAATTTATTTTGATAAGGACTAATATTATAAATGCGAAAGTAACTCTGTCTGTCTGTCTGTCTGTCTGTCTGTCTGTCTGTTACGCTTTCACGCCTAAACCACTGAAGCGATTTTGATGAAATTTGGTATGAAGAAAGAACTGAACTTGGGAAAGGACATAGGGTACTTTTTACCGCGGGAAAACTTCTCATCCCCACGGGAAACCGACTTCCACGCGAACGGAGTCGCGGGCGGCCACTAGTAATATATATAATATTATAAAGAGACAAGGCTTGATTTTTTGTTTGTTTGTTTGAAATGAATAGGCTCCAAAACTTCTGGACCGATTTAAAAAAATCTTTCACCATTCGAAAGCTACATTATCCATGAGTAACATAGGCTATATTTTATTTTGGAAAAAATAGGGTTCCGTAAGATATTGCCACAGGCGGGCGCAGGGCGGGTCACTAGTATTAAATACATAAACTGTTCTTAGTGATGAAATTTATTTTGATAAGGATTAATAGTAGGATGAGTAAAATAAACGCGGTTAAATGTAGTCAAAAAAATATTCAAGATTTTTAATAAAAAGATGGTTGCTGTGCCTCACTTGACATAGATAGGCATAGTGTGTCGCGGACTTTTTTGTAGATATTTATAAGATCTACAATTAATTAGAACATTTTATGGTTCTATCTTTTACGAGTATAGTTAAGGCATCGTACGCAAAAGAAGTAACTTTTCTGGCTGATTTTTTACACCTTGTATTCGAAAAACCCAAATATCTTACGGAACCCTATTTTTTCCAAAATAAAATATAGCCTATGTTACTCGTGGATAATGTAGCTTTCAATGGTGAAAGAATTTTTAAAATCGGTCTAGTAGTTTTTGAGCCTATTCATTACAACCAAACAAACACACAAAGTTTTCCTCATTATAATATTAGTGTATCCGAAAAACCCAAATATTTAACGGAAACGTATTTTTTCCAAAATAAAATATAGCGTATGTTACTCGTGGATAATATAGCTTTCGAATAGTAAAATAAATTTTAATGTCGGTTCAGTAGTTTTTGAGCCTATTAATTACAACCAAACAAACACAAATATGAATAAGTTTTTGTTATAAGCAACACTATCTTTAAGTTATAAAAGTTCATCAATTTATATTAAGACAAGTGACCGGCCCACGCTTCGCAAAAGTGTCATTTTGGCGACTTCTTCAAGAAACATTGAATTTTATCTTAAAACCTTTATCAATTAACAAATTTAAGTAAAAACTATAAGTGGTTTAGGAGCAGTAAGTGGATAAACTAAACATACCCACACGAACAGGCGCAATTAGAAATTACTTTATAGTAATGTATTGATACCTAGATAAGTACTTATTTAAAACAGGTTAAGGTATATCTTTTAAAGCACGCAACTTTGACAGATACTTTTATAGTGCGTTTGTGAATGCGTTTGATACTGAAACACGGAAAAAATGTATAACCATAATAATTATTTAAATTTCTTACATATACAGGGTGTCCCAAGCTTACGGTTCATGAAGGGAAAATACCTTAAATATCGTAGATAGGATATTTAGCTGAAAGAAGACTTTACTTTATTTTTTAAACTTAGTAATTCTGCATTTAAAGAATTTCTAAAAAATACTTGCTTCGTCAGGGAATCGAACCCACCTAAATATGAAAAAAAAAATTAACCCCTATTTTTATGATGCCAATCGAAAGAATAGACAAAAAATAATAATTCTTCTTAAGTAACATAGTATCTTAAAAGAAAGGAACAATGTGAGATCAATCATTTTAATCAAATTAAAAACATTCGTGAAACTGCCGAAGTAAATTAGGTTTTTTTTTGTAAATTATTTAGAATTTTTTAAATGCAGAATTACTAAGTTTAAAAAATAAAGTAAAGTCTTCTTTTAGCAAAATATCCTATCTACGATATTTAAGGTACTTTCCCTTCATGTACCATAGTCTTGGGACACCCGGTATATAACCTGTATTCACCCAATGGGTACTTTTTACTTAAGAAAATAACTAATTCCTAAAGGAAATCTCATTAACTGATTACAGATTTTTTATGATAGTTATCTTGTTTTTAAAAACTGAGCTTTAAAGTCATATATCGATATTTTGAACTTTAATATCGATATTTTATACTTTAATAACGATATTTTATCATCATTAATCCCTACCTAGAGCCATAAAAAAAACAAAAGTTTCCAACTTTAGTGTATTTATATTTTGTTTTTCTATTGTTTTGATTTGTTAATTTGCTCTTTCTACGAGTGCAAGACCTATTCATTTGTTTCTTTCGTAGTGGATTTGGAATCTTTGACTCAGATAATGGTGAACATGTGGATGTTTTGTCCTTTCCAGGGCAAATGTTACTGAATTGGTTCCTGTCATCCATTGGCGAAAATAACTATATGAAAAATTTGCTGAAAACTCAAGACTTGAAGAACGTTTTAATTCAATATTGTACACATTTGCTTGCTGCGGGAGTTCTTAGACAAATTCCCGATAAGGATGCGCCCACTGAATCAATATTCAAGGTTTGTCCACCCATATTAAGACAGCGTACTTTAAGAACTATGTTCCATTGGTTTTTTCATTTAAAACTTGTTTTCTTACCTATGTCATACTGTACATACACCCTGAATGAATATGACTTCGTTTTGAATTAATTGTTTTGACTGAAAGATGCACCACACTTTACTTATGTAAATGAATAGCTATAAGTCTTTTAATCTTTATCTTTAAATAATTTGTTTGTTGCAGCCTAATTTAATGTACTATTGGGCTCATATGGTTGCACCCATGACTCAGCCTGTGACCCCAGGACGCCTCATGTCGGCTTGGCCTCCCAAAGATTCGTACTGTTCTAACATCGAACATATTACAACCACATTCTTAGAAAATAATCACAACATACAAAATAATAATGAAGAGTTCAATGACATCACCGAAGCAAAGTCTTTAATAGCTGATTTAAAAAGAAAATTACAAGATCTAGAACTAGAAGTGGAGAAGTTAAAAACAGAAGGTGTTTACAAAAACCTAGAAAGAAATTTTGAGCCTCAAAACAACTTGTTATATAGAAGGAAAGTTGAATTAGTGACTAGAGAGGTACAAACTTTGGATTTCGAAGCTAACGCTCTAGACTATAAAAAATCTGTGATAAATTTACCTGATATAAGAACAAATGTAGATAATGAGACCTTAGAGTTAAGTAGTGTAAAAAATTTAACTGAAGACAGATCTGATAAAGTTGAAAACTATTGTAAATTAAATAAATCTAGAGATTTGGCAAAAAAATTAGAAACAGATACTCCTAATACAGAAAATTTATGTGAACTTGTGACAAAAGAAGTGACAGATAATGTTATTGTGTCTCGCCCAGCTAAATCAGAACACACATATTACACAGCTATTTGTGAGAGTGTTTCATCCTCCTCTTTCTGTACAGCCCTGGAGGCTAATGTTGTGTCTGATTTAAGAAAAAGCAGCTGTAGCAATGCAAAGCCTGACATTCCTGGAACTCAAGTTCTTTATTCACAAGAAGATAAAAACTTTACTGAATCTTCTGGTAACAGTGAAACTTCCTCAGTTGACATGACAAATGTTCCTTATATGACAAATAATCAAGGTAATAAAACATGTCCCTCTACTGACTCAACTACAGTAGAAAAAAGTCAAGAGAAGTCATCACCACCACCACCACTACCAGGCGCCAGTCCTCCACCACCACCAACTCCAGGAACAATTTGCACTCCAAGGCCTGAAGAAGATAAAGAACAGAAAAATGCATCTCAAACTTCTGGGATAGAGTGCTCAACACAAAATTGTCCTTTGATGGTCACCAATGACACACAGACAACAGAAATAAGTAAAATAAATACTGCCACAAGCCCCATGCTAGGTATTTCTAAAAACAAGCCAGAGTTATGTGAAACAGCAATGCAAACCACAATACTAACACCTCCAAGTACTAAAATCTGTGTTGACATGGGAGTTTCTCCACCAGCATCTTACCCAAAGCCTTTGACATCTACACCTCTGCCACCTCCCATGCCTGATATAGGTCCACCACCTCCACCTATGCCCCATATGGGACCATCGCCTCCACCTATGCTCAGTATAGATCCACCACATCCACCTATTCTCCATATGGGGCCCCCTCCCCCACCTATGCCCGATATGGGACCACCGCCACCACCTATGCCCGACATGGGCCCCCCTCCCCCACCTATGCCCGATATGGGGCCACCGCCCCCACCTATGCCTGATATGGGACCACCACCTCCACCTATGCCCGGATTAGGTCCTCCACCCCCACCTATGCCCGGTTTCGGTCCTCCGCCCCCTCCTATGCCCGGTATGACACCTCCACCGCCCCCCATGCCAGGAATGACACCACCGCCCCCGCCAATGCCAGGCATGACACCGCCGCCCCCGCCAATGCCAGGCATGACACCTCCGCCCCCGCCCATGCCTGGTATGTCCCCGCCACCTCCACCGTCAATGGGTCCAAACACCATGCCGCCGCCGATGCCCGGCATGGCTCCTCCACCTCCGCCTGGGGCGGCCGGCATGATGGCCCACTCCGGACCAGTACCGTTTCCAGCACCACCAGTTGGGGGGTGGAACGTGCAGCGTGCCAGTAAGTAAACATTATGGTAGCTTATTTATGATATACATTTAGCATAAATTAACTGTTAAAAGTAGTAATTATAAGTATTTATTTATACAAATCGTTTTGCAGCTCTTAGAAAGACGCCTGTGAAGCCAGTCGCCCCGATGAAGCCTCTGTACTGGACGCGAATCCTCGCGCCGCCTCCCCCCGCGCTCCCCGCGTGCCAGGGTGACCCCACCGCTGCAAACAACGCTATCGTCAAACCACTCTGGCTAGAAATTGAAGAAGCTAAGCTCGATAACATTGACGAGTTTGCCGACTTGTTTTCGCGACAAGTAGTTAAAGCCCCAGTTAAAAAAAAGGTCGAAGTTAAAACGAAGATTCAGCCGATAAAAATCCTGGACAGCAAGAGATCACAAAATGTCGGTATATTGGCGCAAAGTCTGCATGTGGAGTTTTCGGAAATAGAAAATGCCATATATAATTTTGACACGTCCGTCGTCAGTATAGAAGCACTGCAGCAAATTTATGAATTGGTAGGTATTAACTACTAACCAGATGTTTACTACAAAAACATTTAATAACCTACCCTGTAGTGAAGCCACATTTCTGCTTAACTGACGCTTTTTTCAGAGAGCAACGCCTGAGGAACTGTCATTGATAAAGGAACATATTAAAAATAAGCCAGATATACCGCTGGATAAACCTGAGGCGTTTCTGCACGATTTGTCTGGTATTCCCAACTTTGCTGAGAGGATTTCGTGCTTTATGTTCCAAGCTGATTTTGAAGACGCTATAAGCACTATAATGCATAAATTAGATAATTTGAAACACACGTGCGAGGTAAGATTTTCTTGACCTAACTTGTGCTTACTAACTAAACTCAGTTTGATGAAACTATATAATGAATTGCACACTGTTTGTTACAGTTTCTGATGACAAGTGAATCTCTTAAGAAATTGTTTGCTATAATTCTTACTTTAGGAAACTATATGAATGGAGGTAACGGCCAACGAGGGCAAGCTGATGGATTCGGGTTGGAAATATTGTCTCGCTTGAAGGATGTTAAGGTAAATATGCCACAAAAACCTAATTGATAATCATATTGTAACTTGTTTCTGGAGATTGATCGTTCATTACCTAATTTACCTCCAATTTCTATAAGGCAAATGACAGTAGAATTTGACTATTGTTTTTCGTAATTCTGCACAGCTGTTAATTGATTGGTGATTTAAATCAAAACGATCAACTAACTTATCTGTAGCTACTTAATTTTTAGTAAACCGTAAGTTATTTTTCGGATCAGCCTCAAGTGTAACCCCAGCTCACAACTTAGTGTATTTCCAGTCGAAGCAGTCCAACATAACGCTGCTGCACTTCATCGTGCGCACGTACATGCGCGGCTGCGGCGGCGCGCTCAGCGACGAGTGCGCGCTGCCCGTGCCCGAGCCGGGCGACGTGGCGCGCGCCGCCGCCATCGACTTCGGCGACGTGCGACACCAGCTGGACGCGCTGCAGGCACAGCTCACCGGTAACTAGCCAACCAAGCTACATGCCATATGGCCCACCTGTAACTAGCCAACCAAGCTACATACCATATGGCCCACCTGTAACTAGACAACCAATCTACTTACCATATGGCCCACCTGTAACTAGACAACCAATCTACTTACCATATGGCCCACCTGTAACTAGCTAAAAACTACACACCAAATGGCACACCTGTAACTAGCTAAATACTACACAACACATGGAATTGGTGGCCCTGAAGTAAGCGCAGCAGGGGCTAGGTTTATTAAACCATACAAGGGAATTGGGCAGAACCCAGTTGAAGACACGAATATCTAAAAAAAATTAAACTGAATTTTATTCGACCAAGAGTCGGACACAGGACCAATTTCATAACCTTCTTAAGTCGAGCTTAACCTTACAAAATAATGACTGACCATTATAACGTAGACTTCATGAACGTGCTAGGAATGTGCCAATGATATGTTGAACTAATTAGTGGTATAAAAACTCTGCTTTTTTGAGCTCTTCTATGGGTACTTTTTACCTACCCTATCTGCATCAAATTAATAGCATTCGCATATAGTCCTTAATATATCTACTATTCTAATAACAAATTAAAACTGCGAAGAATTTTACACTTTTACAGCTTGCAAAGAAAAAACTAAAATTGTTATCGAACATAATGACGCTAGAATAAGCAACGAAACAAATGGCGATGGAAAAAAAAGACTAGACGCATTTAAGGATAAAATGACTTCTTTTATACAAGCTGCAGAAGAAAAGCTTAAATCAGAAAATGAAAACTTGGAAGAGTGTCACAGCAAATTTATATTAGCCATGGAATTCTATCAATTTAATATAAAAAGTGGCAAACTGGATGAAACTGAACCAAAGGAGTTCTTTGGCTTGTGGACATCTTTCTGCAGTGATTTCAAGGACATTTATAAGAAAGAAGAACAAATTGCTATCAAAGAAAAGTAAGTTGAATAGCTTATCCAGCATATCATCTCCATACTTTACAACATTACTTTTAGTGACCCGCTCTACGTGGGTTTATCTTTTAAACACACAGTAACTTTATTTGCCAAAAGGCGCTTAAATTTTATAAGAAAGGCTATTTAAAATAAGGTTTGAAACTCTGAAAATATTTCAATTACTAATTAAGCATTATTCAAGGAAATAGGAAGTATGTGGGTATAAGTTATTCTATAGCCCCCTAAATATGAGTATATTTTTATCCTAATATGGATTGTAATTGAACATCAATTATAAGTTTATCTTAACAAATTTTGTTGCAGATTGAAAGAAACCAAGAAACTGCAATATGAAAGAAAAATTGTAACACAGCCAAAGAAAGAAGGTGGATTAAAAGCTAGACTACAAAAATTATCAAATTCACGAAAGTAAATGAAATTATCAACAAATATTTAAATCAGCTGCTACTTGTGAAAAATTTTTTCGTAAAGGAGTAGAAATTTTCATAGTTTGCACAAATAAATGCGAAAAATCGTCAAGCTGCTCAATCACATATACATACTTTACATAGTTTTTGCATTTTTTTAGCTTTTGTATAAAAATGCATTTATGAAAGACCTTGTTCTGGACCAATAATTGTTTATTATATCAGTGTAAGGGAAATAATGAATATCCTTGTTGATGTTTGATTTAGTTTGTGATAAATTGAACTTCTTGTTATTTTGTGTGTACCTGACAAACTTGTAACTCACTTTCATTGAACTATTTATGAAATTGGTGCTTGAAGTTAATGTAAAGTTTTGCTAAATGTTAAAATATACTTTATTAAAAAGTTTTATCTTTTAATTCATATAATCTGAACATTTTTCTTTCCAAATCTTCGAAAATTTCTTTTCAATTTTTCTGTTATTGCTTAAAGATTCATGAAGTTGGGATAAAGATGATTTCAAAGCTTGCCATTGCATGAAACTCAAATGTGATGTTAAAGCCTTATTTATGTCTTCACACCTTAAGTTTTCTTCTGTGATTAAAAAATTGTGTAGGCTTTTCTTGTTAACAATATTAGCAGGAGAATGTAAATTATAATTTTGTTTGTTTGTTTTATTAACTTCTGTGTTAAAGAATCCCTTAAAACTTTCTCTAGATATTTTCTGGCCACAGTCTTCAGGAAGGGTGCTTTTATTTATTTGTATTGCTATTGAATTTGATTGTTCAACTTTCAATTCATGATGAACTTGTTTTTTGTCTTCTACTTTATCATTTATTTGATTAACATATCCAAGTATACTTTCAAATGTGCAATCATCCTCTTCATTTGACACTTCCCAATCAATATTCAATGTTTTCTTTATTGTCCACTGAAATCTGCCCTGACTGTCTAGGTTGTCAATATCTAACCACATATGTAAGTCTTTGGGTAACTCATAAGAATCTGGTAAGAAGTCCAAGCCTTTCTTTTGAACGACATCTAGGAATTTGACTAGGCTGGGATACCAATCACATGTGTGCTGTAATAAGATCAATGAAATAGACCATACTCTACTCAGCAGTGAATATGGCAACAAAGACATCCAATGACTTTCTCCTCTCTTCACTCTATCTAAATAGAAGATAGCAGACTGTTTAGAACAAATATTAATTCTTAACAATATCTTAGAAAAGGTAAGCATTTTTATTATAAAGTACTCAAGTACTTGTTTGCTCGGTAAGTACACTTCATGATCAGATGTCCCTAATAGTCTACTAAAACTTTTAACTTCTTTGTATAAATCAAATTTCAATAATTTTAACATGGCTGTATTAACTTTTTTGAAGGTTCTATATCCAAGGTCATTGCGGAATTTTTTATCAAACTTGTACAAAAATCTTGCCATTAGTGCACTTTCTTGGTGTAAGGGTGATTGTTTGTTTAAAATGTTACTGATACTTTTGATTATATCCTTTAGTTCATTCACATCTGAAACATAATAATTTCAAAACCACATTATCACCAGTTTCAAAGTTATGATACTAATCTCGAACTTAAATTAATACCGTAGGTAATATTGTGGGCCAACGTCTGTACCGGAGGTGGAAGAATGGATGCATCATTCCAGGGTTCTAGCATCTTTTTAAGATAGCTTGCAGCAATTATATTAAAAAGGTTTAATTTTAGCTACCAATCTAAACGTAACTAAACTAACCTAAAAACAAAACAAACACTAATCAAGCAAGCAGGGTTGCCAGATGTAATTTTCAAATTTTCGCCACTTTCAATAATTTTTTCGCCAAAATGATACGTTTTAGAAGAAAAATCGCCAATCTTGATTTAGAAAAAATATCAAAAGGTATATTCTTTTTTTATAGATATTCTTTCCTTGGTCATCAAGTAAAGAATATTTATATTGTATTTTGATGATTTTTTTTCCTTTTACCCATTTTTTAACCCATTTTCCCAAAACAATCCCAAATAAAGAAACATTTTTTTTATTTATTACCAAAAATTTCAACAAAAAAAACGACTTTACGTAACTTTTTTTACTTGGAATTTGTGTTTTCAGCCTCAAATATAGACATAAGTCATAATCGCCAAAAATTCGCTTGACCAAATTTTTTTTTTTTTTTTTTTTCGCCAACTTTTTCGCCAAGGAATTTATATCGCCAAAATCCCGCCACGGTCATAATTTTTCGCCAAAATGGCGGGAAAAAACCCCAATCTGGCAACGCTGCTTGCCACCAACACTGACTATAAAAAGATACTACACTGGCACAATGTGCATTCCATATTTGCACCATGGCCAAAGAAGAGAGAAAAAAAAAAAAAAAGATACTACGTACGTACGTACGTATCACAAACTAACAAGTGTTTTTTTAATATTTTATTTTACGGGCCTTGGACCGAGTACTTTGAGCCGCAGCCGCAGCACTGCAACAAACAAGACTAATGTACCACAAGCTCTTAAAATCATCATGATTCCTGGCAGTTAGTGTTTCGATGTAACAAAAATATAAGGCATCATGTTACAACTAACTAATATCGATAAGTACCCGAGTTAATATATCTATATATATTTGGTTAAAATGTTGATAAGTGCGTTTAAAAATAAAACACTGCAAACAAAACACTTAGCAAACACTTAGCAAAATATTGTTTTTTTTGAGAATGATAATAAAATACTAATTAATTATTAAAACATAATTACACATTAAAACTATAAACCGTAAACTCCTCTCCGGATACCTTCCGGATACCTTGAATGTATGACAAACTTTTTATTAAAGTTGGCACAGTAATCTTCTCTAGGGATCAAACCGCAAAATTAAGTTGGTTTTCTCTTGTATTTATTTTTCCGGTAAAAATTATCCAGTGTGTTGCACCTCACATTCCCTAAAACACTATATAGGGCTATTTCTAATTAACGCATCACCTCTTGAAGGCAGGTTTTCTACATCAATCCCAACAACATTTAACCAACGAATAATTAAAATTAATATTTAATATAAGTTTTTCCATACAAATCATCTAATAATGCCTCTGAACGGTACAATACTCTACGCGCACGCAACTGGCGTGGCAGGCGCGCGGGCTACGGGGGGCGGGCGACCGGTTTAGGAACTTCTTACAAAATACAGAGTTAAAAATAACAGAGCGCGTAGATTTGTTTTTGTTTTATAGTTTTTGTGTTAATTATCAAGTTTTGCAAAAAGTCGTAGAACAAATGTTATTGGGATTGATGTAAGGAAGCCGCCTGCAAGAGGTGATGCGCTAATTACAAATAACCCTGTTATAAAAAGTACCTACTAAAAAGTTGACAATGTTTACGACGCCTGATCAATTTGTTTAAAAACTTACTTTTCTGCTCCTTAACGGTGTTAGAGTACAGTTTGAATTATTTAAACAATTAATTACACAACACACTACACGTTATAAACCAGCAGCCACCAGCAGCCCTAAACTGGCGAAAACGAACATATATCTTAACTTACGGCATATGACACTCTAGATGTGTCATTAGAGCGGGGCTCATGACACGTCAGTCGTGCCATTCGCGTTTTGTATGCGGCCCCTCATAGAACTTTAGACTTTCTACCACGGTCATGAATCGGTTAAGTTAGTTACTTGTAGTTTCAAAAGAACGTCAGCAATAAAAATGTAACTTACAAGTTCCAAGAGGTGTATTATTTATATAAACGAAGATAAATTAAATTGCATTAATAATAAGAAAAATAATAATAGGGGATATTCATGTTTTTTTTCTTGCCTTAAATTAATAGTTTACGACATTACAACATATAAAAAAATATAAAAAATCTTCAAAATACTTTAGATATTTTAAAAACGAAATTTAAAACATTGAAAAAATTAGAGCAGTTGAAACGCCGCCATTTTGCGCGCGCTTTGCGTGACGTCACACGACACGTCCAGTGGGACTTTACTATGAACTTTTCAGTTATTTCATACATATTTACAGTTTTAATAGCTTTAAAACCATGGAAGAAGCCAAAAAATTATCTTATAAGTATTGCATAGTACCGGAGTGCACAAATACTATTCGAAAAACACCCGAGAAAGTGTTTTTTTTCGTATTTCAAGTGATGCGAAAATACCAAGACGGTCGTGTAAGGTGATGAGAAGGTATAATATATCTCCTAAATCTTGTTCATATTGTTGTGAAGATCATTTTAACGAAAGTATACTTTATTTATATACAGCTTAATGTGAATTAGTAAAAAGTAAGTTTTGCATTAGCTATTGAACATTAGAAAATTCGGTATAAAATTAACCTACCCTATAAGAAAAGATCAGTAGCTATAACTTTCTATTAAAACTTTATTCCTGTTGTGGTTTTACGATTTTTTTATGGTTGTTGATTTATTCCAGGTAAAGGAAGATACAGAAAATTATATTGAATACAATTTAATAAAAGAGCAAGGAGAAAAATGTACCTACTCTACGGTTGAAGAAAGGAGTTTTGCCTCATATATTTTTGTGTCAATATGTAAATGTTTTGGTGTATTTTAAGTAAACTACTGTGTGCGTTTATGAATAAAAATCTTTATAATGGTCTTAAATATACTATGACACATCCTCTGATCTCTGCGCTTGTATAATCGGGTTTCGAAGCTGTCTGCGCGCCTACGTCTTTTCTATAGCAATACGTCTCAACTACATATTTGGTCTTGTTTTTGTTTCTTTTCTTTGTATAACTTCACTTGCCAACCAACCGTTGAACACGCAACATCAAATTGTAAACCTTATTAAATCTAATATCAAAGAAGAATCTGGGGTTGTCATTTGCTACACCACCACAACCCACATCGCGCCTTGGAGACGCGACAGATGCAAAATTATATGCTATCATATGTGCGCCTGTTCTCGATAGATTGTCCTAATGTGCTATGACAGAACCAGCTTCAGTCATCGTCAAAGATTCACTACCAATCTAAACTAAACTTCATTACAATCAGCACAAGAATACTTATACCGGGTGTCCAGGAAACAATGGATAAGCTCTGAAGGGCTAATAGTAGAACTAAAGGCAAGCCTAAAAAATAATTGATAAAAAGTATAACCCTTACACTGCTAGAAATATGCCGCTTTAAAAAAAAAATTCATATTTTTTTGACTGTGTTCATATTTTTACTCGTAACGAGGTCAAATCACTTAATAACATCTTTATTTCTGTGCTTAAATAATTAATATTAACCGCATCAGTGAATAACTATCAAATAAAATAGCTAACTAAAGTATTTTTCTCAAAAAATAATATTAAACTTTTGATTTGTGTAAAATTTCTGAAGAAATATTTTTGATGCGCAACTTTGAACAGCTCTGGTGTAAAAAAATTATATGAAAGCAACAGTGACCAATGATTTCAAAATATTCCTGGTTTAATAACGTTTTTAAAAAGATGTAATATGTCGTTATTGTAATGAAAAAAGATTGAACTAATGGTATTAGTGTGTAAAATGGGATAATTATTTAGATCTAGCAAAATTAAAAAAATACAATAAAACTAAAGAAATATGATTTTCAATTGACATTAATTGCAAACCCATTGGAATAATTTAGAGTAACTGTTCAAATTGTCTGTCCCCATCCTGATACAGACCCTGCATCTACGAATAAAGGATCTTCAAAGAAATCAACTTAACAGGAGAAGGTGATCCAAATTTTCTTCATAATGACATACCCAATTTATTGATAGACGTGTCCGAAGAGCTTCGCGACACATATTGGCTTCAAAATGAAGGCTGTCTAGCACACTATGCTGTTGCATTATGTGCATACTTGACGAAACCTACCCTAACAGGTAGGTAGGCCGCCTAAACCTAAACGCTTTAGACTTTTTACTGGGGGTATTTTAAGGAAGAGTTTTACCGGCAACCAGTAACTTCATTAGAAGATCTACGAGCTCGTGTTCAGGCCGCTGCAATCAATGATCGACGACACGCGCGATTTTTTTGAAGATCCTTTATTCGTAGTTGTAGGGCCTGCATCAGGATGGGGACAGACAATTTGAACAGTTGCTCTCAATTATTCTAATGTTTTTGCAATTAATATCAGTTGAAAATCATATTTCTTTAGTTTTATTGTATTTTTATAACTTTGCTAGAACTAAATAATTATCCCATTTTACACACTAATACCATTAGTTCAATCTTTTTTCATTACAATAACGACATATTACATCTTTTTAAAAACGTTATTAAACCAGGAATATTTTTAAATCATTGGTCACTGTTACTTTCATATAATTTTTTTACACCAGAGCTGTTCAAAGTTGCGCATCAAAAATATTTCTTCAGAAATTTTACACAAATCAAAAGTTTAACATTATTTTTTGAGAAAAATACTTTAGTTAGCTATTTTATTTGATAGTTATTCACTGATGCGGTTAATATTAATTATTTTAGCACAGAAATAATGATGTTATTAAGTGATTCGACCTCGTTACGAGTAAAAATATGAACACAGTCAAAAAAATATGAAGTTTATTTTTAAAGCGCCATATTTCTAGCAGTGTAGGGGTTATACTTTTTATCAATTATTTTTTAGGCTTGCCTTTAGTTCTACTATTAGCCCTTCAGAGCTTATCCATTGTTTCCTGGACACCCTGTAGATTAAATTTATTTATTTTTTTTACAAAAACTTGTAAAACAGTATAAGTTTCGACGCTGATGAATGCAATGTCGTGTCAGATGACGTCACATTACGTTCGACCAATGGTGGCGCGTTTTGGAAGTTTGAATTTCGCTCCCTTATTTTGCACTTTTAAAATATTATTTTAGGGGTTTAAATAATAAATAAATAAAAAAAAACTTTTGCGTTATAATATAACGATAATAAGTATTCAAGAAAAAAATATTTTAGGCCATTTAAAATTTTATGCATATCCCCTATTGTAAAAAAAAGTCACGGACCTCAAGTCTGTGGAGACTGCATTTTTTTTATAATAAAAAAAAGAGGTGCTTTAAAATTTCTAAATGAGTGACTTATTAATTATTAATAAACAAAAACTTAAAAATCTAAACTAAAAATGTCAATAAATAAAAACCAAAAAAGTTTTTTAGCCATATTATATTCTATGATTATATTTTACGGAACTTTAAAAAAAGCTATGAATGAGTGAGTGAATGAATGACAAACCATTGAAGTGAAGCTAGCTACTAAAGAAAAAAAACACCGGGTGAGGTGATTGGCGGTCATAAAGGTTTTTTTTTTAGATTACTTTTCTTTTCTTTTCCATTTTCATTTCAAGTTCGTTTCGTATACGTATGTTGAACTTTACAGTATTTCTTAGCTAAGTACTGACTAAAACAATCTATTTCTTCTTTTAAAAGGTATTAATTTGTAATAGGTAATAAAAAGCTTCAAATATTACATGTGGCACATGTAACTAAACTATGTTTTTAACTTTTGTTTTTAGGTAAATAGTTAAGAAGTAAAAAGGTAAAGCCATGCCTAAAAATAAGAAGAAAGCTGCAAGTAGCTCAAGCGACAGTGATGAAGGCCCACTCGATGTAAGTTTGATATTTGCTTTTAAAAATGTGGGTAAGTATCTATTTTAAAACTAATTTTATACTGTAACGAAAAACATCATAAATTGAATTGCAGAGGGACCCACCGCCAGAGAAAAAGGCCAAAACGGAATCACGTACGGATGATAAAGAACCAACGTGGGTTCTTCAAGGCATGAAGATGGTTAAAGTCAGGGAATTTAAAGGAAAGGCACTCATTGATATAAGGGAATTTTATGAAAAGAATGGAACTTTATTGCCTGGTAAGAAAGGAATCAGTCTCAATCCAGAACAATTTAGGAAACTGTTGTTAGTAGGGGATGAAGTTATTGATGCTGTTACCAAAATATGTTAAACTTGTACATAGCTATTGTACTTATTATAAAATGTGATTAACCTACTTGTCTTTGCTTTTATACCACCCTTAAATTTAATGGCAATCTTAGTTACATGTTATTACAGTAAACTGGTAAAAGATTAGGAAATGAAGCGACTTATTTATTATGAGTGTAGTTATATTAGAATGGTACTGATAACTAATGGCAAAGTGCTATTAGTAGTAGATTACTAAAATAGGTACATAGGTATAATGATCTATAGAACACACTCCAAGACTTATAAGTGAAGTACTCTCTTGTGCGGTAATATAGAAACTTTTGTTTTTAGCTAGGTTGGTGCTTACTTTATTTGAATATTTAGTAATGTTCATCCATTTTGTATAAATATTGTATATTACTTTCATCATTTTAGTCTCTCCTTTATACCTTGACTATCATTTATCATTAAATTCCTAGTGGAGTATGGTATTCTTTACAGTTGGTCAAAGCAATAATTTGAGGTTCTTGTTAAAAATAATAAAAATTAGTGCATGTTTTATTTACAACATTTTTTTTAAATTTTTAGTTGTAGAATAACATATGTTACTTGCTACACATCATTCTAAGTTAAATCTTGCTACCCAATAAATATAATATTATAATAATTCAAATTATCCAATCAATCCACTGCTAAAGATAGTTCTCCAAAAAAAGGAAGGGTTTGCCAAAACTCCTTACATTAGGCAGATGAGTTGGCATACTTTGCTTGTAGTAGTAGTACACTGCTACATGTCAACTGGGTGGGAACACCAGACATGCCACAAGACAAAAAGGGGTGGGACTACACAAATATGTTTAAACTTATATCTAGTAACATGTATCATCTCTTGTTTGCATAGTGTATTGTCTATGAGTGGACCAATATGAATTTGAATATGACTGATTTATCAACTATCAGATAAATGCTATTTGACTGATAAGAGGTATGATTTAATTGTCACTTCATACTTGTGACATATTTATATTCAACAAACAAAACATACAGATTTTTTGTCGGATAGAATTTATCTGACTATTGAAAAACCAGCCATTAGTGGGTTAATATCATATCTCTATTAATATAATATCTAGATTAATATAATTATTGTAGCTTTAAATTACATAAATTAGTGATTTTTTAACTTATTAATCTTATCATATAATGTATGTTTCCACTGGTCTTCTGAAACACACTGAGCCCAATCTGGAATTGATGAGGATGGCAAGACAAAATTAGCCATTGCTGTCATTACCTGAAAGAATTAAACAAGAATGTAACATAAACAATTTTGTGGCAAAATCATAGAAATTTCAAAAATAGTAGTATGTGATTTATCAATAAGGAAAGCTTGAGTCCAACAGAGAACTTAAACCGTGCCAACAACCTTAACAAAAAAAGTATTTTTATGACAATAATTAACCTCTTGAGCTTTAGCAGTATCCATTTGTATAGGATCTTCAATTCTAGGAGCACACCAAACTTCTCTAGTGAGGATTTCTTCCATAGGCTCAATGGAAGGCACTATTGGGGGCTGTTCTGCTGATTCATGCTGAAAACATAAAGCTAATTGGTTATTTGATTTGAATAACAAAAATTAGTTATAGTCTCAGAGTTCACTTTTCAGGTACCTCAAGTTCCTCGTCACTATTACTATCTATAGTTATATGAAGGCCTTCGGGTCCTTGAGCCAATGGTTCATAGCCGAAATATTCATTTTGTTCGTCGTCACTTTCGTCGTTGGCATTCATTAGCAACTCATGTCGGGCGGGAGGTGTAAGCTCTTGTGGATTGGTTTCTGGAGGGTCAGGCCCGTGACACACCATAATTGTGAAGATTTATTTGTAATTAACACAAATAATTTTATGAAAAATAATAAACAACTTCATTCAACGAAAGACCATAAACAAGCCAAACAATTTTTTTTTTTTTTTTTTTGTTAGATTCTTCCGTCATGCGGAAAGGCAAAGAGACTATGCCCATACAGCCATGTCATCAATAATTTGGTTTTCTTCTTTCTTGTTGACTTAGTTTTGTTTAGTTTTCAATAAGAAGTAACATTGACGATATTTTATTTCCTCATAAACAAACATATATAAAGGACCAAGTCCATGTCTTTAATAATAAAATGCTAATATATATTTGTTATGAGTATACATAAACATTTTCATCAGATATTACACACTGTAAATTTTATGAATTTATACATAGGTAAGTAGCATTCAGTTGTTTTTAAAAGTTCTTGAGTATTACGCGGGATATTTTCTAATGTTTTATAAATTTCTAATAGCTCATCAATGAAAATTAACCTGTCAATATGAAATTGAGGACATTCAAAAAATATATGATCCAATGACTGTACTGACTCATTACAATATGAACAACAAGGGGAAGTTATCATATTCATGCGATATAAGTGTTCATTAAAAGCAGCATGACCTATACGAAGACGACAAATTGTTGTATAAAAATTTCTATTTTTGAAAGAGCCCTTGGTAAACCAAGGAGGCGAAATTTTTTGGTTACATACGGAATACCACTTGCCCTTTTCTTTAAGAGAATCTTGCCAAAATTGAAACCAATTATTAATCATTTGATTTTTTATTTCAGGAAGAAACTCTGAAATGGGAATTGCTATGTTTTTTAATTTGCAAATGTTGTTATCAGTATTTGTAATGATACTAGCTAATGTATCAGCTAATTCATTACCACTAACACCAATGTGTGCTGGTGTCCAGAAAATGACAATTTCTTTATGTTTCAATGATAATTTATAAATCTTTTCCCGGATCTCATATATAAAAGGATGAATTTTACTAGAAAGACAGGGATTATTAATAGCTTGAAGAACACTCATACTATCAGAAATAATAATCCATTTACCAGAAGAATCTACAGAACTAATCAAATCTAAAGCAAACAGAATAGCAGCAGCTTCTGCCGTAAAAATACTGCAAATATTGGACAGCTTATAACCATGTGCAATTTTCAAAATAATATCATAAGCCGCTATCGACACAGACTGAGATGTTTTTGAAGCATCTGTGTAAATTTGACGGTAATTATCATAGTATGATAACTTTTCATATACTTCATATTTATTTTTTAAATTTGTGTCTATAATGACATCAAATTTAAAAAACTTACCTTCATATGTTCCACTATAACAAGGTAAAATATCATACTGAGCAATATTTTCATTTTTCAAATAATTAATGAAATCAAAATTTTTACATAAATAAGAGTAATTAGATATCAAAATCTTTTTGTACAACGCATTATTAGAAGTTTTCATCAAATCAATTATGAACCTTCTTTTCAAATAATCAAACCTAAATTTAATGGGACAAGTGTTAGTTTCAACTTGCATTGAATTAATCGGAGAAGTACTCATGGCTCCTAGAATTATCCTGAGATTTTTATTTTGTACTTTATCTATTTTATTTATAAAATTATTGTCAGAAGCAAAGCAAAAAAAAGCATATTCAAAGTGACTTCTAACTAATGATTTAAACAGCATCAATAATATTTTAGGATCTGCACCAAAACGACAACCAGTAAGGCATTTTAAAATATTTGTAGCTTTTACAGCTCTATCTATCAATATTTGCACATATTTTTTAAAACTTAAATTTTGTTGAAATACTACACCTAAGAATTTTATTTCTGTACAGTTAGGAATAAGGTTACCATTATATACACATTCTAATTTACAATCTTTATCTCTAGAGAAAACAAGAGATTTACTCTTTTCTGTATTTACAGTTAAACCTAAGAAAGAAAAATAGACTTCAAGCCTTTTACAGGCATTATTTAAATTCGTTTGCACATCTTTAAGTTTTTTGCCAGAACAATAAACAACAAGATCATCAGCAAACTGCAGATTAGAAACATTTGCGCCTAATATCTCATTCAATTTATGAATATAAATTATATACAGTAGAGGGCTCAAGATGCCGCCTTGATTGACGCCTTTATAGGAATTACGTGGACCATAAAAGTTGTTACCCAATTTAACATAGACCATTCTTTCATTTAGAAAGTTATATATCCAAAGAACCATTTTTTTTGGAATTCT
Source organism: Emmelina monodactyla (assembly GCA_916618145.1). Classification (NCBI taxonomy): domain Eukaryota; kingdom Metazoa; phylum Arthropoda; class Insecta; order Lepidoptera; family Pterophoridae; genus Emmelina; species Emmelina monodactyla. The sequence goes on from OU745300.1 coordinate 6,796,753, forward strand.
GAGTGATAGCAAGATATTAGCAAGCGTTTCTAAACCTACATTGTTAAAGGCTCCTGTTACATCGAAAAAATTACAAGCAAGATAATTCCGTTCCTTTATGGATTTATTTGCATCTAATAACAAATGTGCAATGCTTTCCCTAGCCGAGCGTCCACGCCGAAAACCAAACTGATTACTAGGAAGAATACAATTTGATTCGATGTAATATTCCAGACGTTGTTTGAGCAGCTGCTCAAAAATTTTACCAACACAAGAGGGTCACCTCCGCCAAATCGAATGTCAATTGATCGAATATCAAATGGTCGAACACTATTAATCGAAAAGTCAATACATCGAACGTTCAAAATGTCGAATTTACAAATGCTTGAACGTTCAAAATATCGAATGTACAAATGCTTGAACGTTCAAAATATCGAATTTTTAAATGGTAGAACGTTCAAAATCTCGAATAGTTATAAAATCGAAAGCTCAATACATCGAATGGTTGATTTTTCGAAAGTCTAAATGCATATACCAAAACGTATTTTTTTTACAATTTTTGGCTGGCTGTCTGTCTGTTCCGGTCAATCTTTGGAACGGCTGACGGGACTTTCACTGGCAGATAGCTGATGTAATAAGGAGTAACTAAGACTTTTTAACCGACATCAAAAAAGGAGGAGGTTTTTTTTGTTACGGGGGAACCGCGGACAACACCTAGTTGGGAAATAAAAAAAATGTATTATGTATATGAATAAGTTTTATTTATATTAATCAGGTCTGGTAATTTATAATTTTGTATGTATTGCGATTGCGCGTCTCTTCCTATGTTTCTATTTGTAACGGAATAGAAACTAACTAAAAAATCTATGGTTGCGTAAAGACCCCACTTTTTTTATCTAGAATTGTGTTCCACCTTCTGTGCCACCCTTCGATATGGTTTTGAGTTCTCGGCAGGCCCAATCTATTCATGTCAAACATTGACCACAGTGAAGGCGGAAACATTGGTTGTGAGTGAGCTATACTGACTTTATTATTGTCTGCTTCACTGGAAGTGTACTTACCATAAACATAATATTTAGCAAACCATTCGATGACATCATTTGCCTCTATTGGTAATCTCATTTTTTATTTTTTCAAATGCTTCTGGTATTTCTTCTTGAGGCAAATATGCGAGTGCGATTACATGTCGCAATTTTTGAGCGAACTCAGCATCTTCACCGTATCTACGCTGCAAACCATGCTGCTGTACTTGTCGCCATATATTCTGTCCAAGATGAAATAGGCAACATTTATGTTGCGCCTCTGGGAATTCTTGTTTAACGGCATTAATAATTGCCATCTCAAAATCTGTCAATATTATCTGAGGATTTAGATCTATTTCATTGTCCCGCCGTTCCAAAGATTGGCCGGAACAGACAGACAGCCAGCCAAAAATTGTAAAAAAAATACGTTTTGGTATATGCATTTAGACTTTCGAAAAATCAACCATTCGATGTATTGAGCTTTCGATTTTATAACTGTTCGAGATTTTGAACGTTCTACCATTTAAAAATTCGATATTTTGAACGTTCAAGCATTTGTACATTCGATATTTTGAACGTTCAAGCATTTGTAAATTCGACATTTTGAACGTTCGATGTATTGACTTTTCGATTAATAGTGTTCGACCATTTGATATTCGATCAATTGACATTCGATTTGGCGGAGGTGACCCAACACAAGAGGACAACGCTATAGGTCGATAAGAATCTGGACTATCAAGATCCTTCCCTGGCTTCAGTACAGGGACCAGACAATCAGTTTTCCATTGATTTGGTATTAAGTCATTTTCAAACAAAATATTTAAAATTATCAAGAATTTACATAAATTTTTATGACTGAGAAGACGAAACATTTTATAGGAAATACCATCTAAACCACAAGTTGTATCTTTTCTTGATTTTATGGCAGCAGTAAGTTCAGAAATTGTGAACGGATCAAGCAACGAAAGATTTTGTCTATGAAATTTGTTATCTGCAAAAGTAAAAGGTTTCGAGACATAGTCTGGAGTGTATTTTTTTAAAAAACTATTTACCCAATGATCATTTTCACTTCTAGAAACAAAAGTTTTGTTAAATCTGCGTATTTTATTCCAGACATGAGAAATTGGAGTAAGACGATTTATAGAATTGCAATAATCTTGCCAAGATTTCTGTTTTTCAAAGTTTATAGTCAATTTCTTAGAAGCCTGATTTTTTTTAAAAAGCAAATATTTTTCTACAGAAGGATCATTTTTGAAAGCAACAAAAGCATCTTTACATTTTTTAACAGCATCTGCACATTTGCTATTCCACCAAGGAACGGAATGTCTTGCCCTTTTTGCCCTAAAACCTGAAACGGAACGTGAGCATAAATGACAAAGATTTTGACATTGACAACAAGACTTTGTTTTCGTTTTTTGTTGTGACATAGATTTTTCAACTGATGCCAATAAAATATCACAAAACTGCAAATAACTTTCTAGTGAACATTCAGAATTAATCATAAAACTATTCAACGAAGTATTAACAATATTTACATACAAATCCCAATTAACTAAATTCAAGTTTAATTTCTTACTGACATTTTGAGAGTGAACACAATGTTCTGAAGATATAACTGGAGTTTGAGACAACAGAAGTTTAGTAATTGTGGGCAAATGATAACTTCCAAAGGAATCATCATGAACAGACCATTCACAATCCCATGATAAAGCTGGACTAACCAAAGAAAGATCTAAGCCATTTGGTCTCCAGGACGAAGTTCCTACAGTCGTGACTTCTCCTGAATTTAACAGAACAAGGTTATTTTCATCAAAAGAATCTAGTACTTCTTCACCTCTTTTATCCACTTTTTGACAACCCCAAGAAGTATGGTATGCATTGAAATCTCCAGCAATAAAGACTGGAGTTGGAAGACTATCAATTAATTTTGAAAATTTTAATTTTGAATAATGACACCTAGAAGGACAATAAACACTAACAAATGAAATATATTTACCACCTATTTTTATCTGTACAGCAACATTTTGTAAGGAATCATCAAAATAAGTATCAATTTTTAAGAATTGTAATTTGTTATGAATTATTATTGCAACTCCATTATGTGTATTACCAGTGTCATTTCTAACTATTGTGTATCCCTTTATGTTAAAGGTATGATGTGGTCTAAGCCAAGTTTCACTTATTAAAGCGATATCAACATCATTACTATAAAGAAAATATGTAAATTCAGATTTATTACTTTTAATGCTTTGAGCATTCCACTGAACTATTTTTAAATGAGCCATTAGGATGGATTATTAGCAGATGACTTTTCATAAATATCACTTAATATTTGTAAAATATTTTTAGTACTGATGGAAGTTTCCTTTGTTTTATTTAATGTAATTATTTTAACAATAGCCTCAACCAATAAATTCAAAGATTTATTATCTTTTTTCAAGTGACTGAGCAGGTCAAACTTTTGTCCTAAGGCTGGAAAACTCTCTGTATTTGCAACTGAAGCATAAGACAAAGAGGATAAACCAATTTTAATATCATTAATTTTTTTCTTTTTAATAGGACACTCAGCAGATATACTAATGTGATTTCCTCTACAGTGACAGCATGTAGCCTTTTCCCTAGGTACTGTACATTCTTTAAAAGAATGTGCATCTCCACATATTGAACATCTAACATTATTTTTACAGTACTTAGCCAAATGTCCATACCGTAGGCATTTAAAGCATTGTTTTACAGGTGGAATGTACATCTTAACTGGAAACCTCCAGCCTTGTAAATCAATATGATCAGGAAGATAAATGGCAGCAAAAGTTATGATTACTGTTTTAGTCGGTTGTAATTCAAAGTTTTGTTCATTTTTAACCTTCCTTTGAATTCTCCGAACAGAAATAATTTTTTTATTACTACTAATCACTCCAAAAATTTTTTGATTGGACCATTTAATGGGCACATTAGTAATAACACCAGTAATTTCAGTAGTTTTTGCAGGAATAGTTGCTTTGAGTTTATATTCTGATAACAAAGTCTTATTGTTAAGAAAACTATTTGCCAAATTTGCACGGTCAAAATGAACTGTAACTTTGTATTTATTAAGATTTTGCATATATTTTATGCCTTTTATATATTTCTTTAATGTTGATGATAAAGAAATCATATCTCTTGTTGAAATAGGTTTGGACTCATCGTTTGATTCCAAGAAGACAACGAAATCTGTAGCTGAAGAATCCTCAGGATACCGACGTGTATAATCGGGAACGAAATAAGTTTTATATGGATCGGACTTAGCTGAATTGCAGTCACTGTGCATGGAGTCGGAGTCCGAAAGCAGCGAGTCTTCCCCTGATATTACTGCCTCCTCCTTCTTTTTCTTGCGTTTCGCCCGAGACGTCATTTTAATAAAAATTAAGCTTCTATACTATAGTTATTAAAAATATATACAAAATGTACACTATTTAACAAAATTGAAAGAATTAAATGAATTTTTAAGTTCACGAAAAAATTTTTCACTTCCAATTTTCCCGCGCGCAAACCGGAAGTCACAAGCCAAACAAACTAGCTAAGCTAGTGTCAGTGTTACCAACTCTCAAAAATATTTACCCCTAAACTTATGACAAAACCCCCTAAAATTGCCTCAAATACTTGAAAATTCCCCTAAAAATATAATTCATAAAAAATATTTATAAATATAAAAAAATATATATTTAGCGTTCAGAAGTGAAAATAGTAATAAAAAAACAATAATTTAGAAATCTAGTCACAATTTAGTTCAATTTTACAAAAATGTACCATCAACATATAAATGAAGCATTAAATCCACAAACATAAAATAAAACACCAATCATTTACTGAACAGCAAAAATACATACAGGAATTATCACATTAATTACTAAATAGCTTATTTCTCGAATAAACGACACTTTTCACAACGCTCACAAATCGCACCCATTATCAACTATCTGACAGCCGGATGACAATGCCTAATGCCCGCGTGTTTTTTTTATAGTCTATGAAGTCGCTCTATGGAGTTTTTATTCCTAATTATATAATATAAAAGTAATATTTCTTAATTTTCTCTGTTTATAAATTATCTAATACGTTATAAATTATGTCAATTTCTTCTGAAAAAGAACCCTAAAAATACCCCTAAACAAATAAAAACCCTAAAAAAACTCCATCCCACTAATTTACCCCCTAAATTTAGGGGGAAAACCCCTAAGTTGGGAACCGTGGCTAGTGTCGCGAACCGCGACACTGGAAGTGACTGTCGATAGCTGATGCTGACGTCTTAACTATCGATCGATACTATAATGGGAATGGGTCTATATTATTGATATAAAAAATAGTATGTATCAAAATTATTAGCTCCGACAGCCTAACTAGCGTAGATTTGAAATAGGCGTCGAAATCGACTTAATTTTGATAGATGACGCTACTTTCGTACCAAAATTCGACGTCGAGTTCAAATCGACGCTAGTTACGCGGTAGAATGGCAGTTCAACAAACAAACGTAAAAGATATATAGATAAATGCTAGAACACAGACAAAAAGTCCGAACAGTTTTCAGGTTTTATATAATGGAAACGATATAATATAAATAATAATAATACTAGTTTATATATATGTCCCTACTAGTTATAAAAAAAGAAATACTACGTTAATAAATACAACTATATATTTAAGACCACTTAAACCATCAATACGCAAGACGCAAGCGAAACCAAAATACAAACAATCTACCACTATCACTTTTTGTTTGTATCAATTTAGATACTAATTAAAATTATTATTATTATATTATTTTAGCCCATACCATCCCACTGCTGGGCAAAGGCCTCCCTACCATTCTTCCACATCTGTCGATCTAGAGCTATATTACACACTATAGTGATCAAGCTCGTCGCGCCATCTCCGTTTAGGTCTACCGAGGCGTCTTTTTGAGTCCGGGTTCCATTCGGTTGTTACTTTTGCCCAGAACTCGGTAGACATTCGACAGACATGCCCAGCCCAGTCCCATTTCAGCGTAGCAGCTTTGTGGCCTACATCGGCGATTTTTGTGCGAGAACGTAGTTCTGTGTTCGGTATCTTGTCCGTTAGTTTTACACCCAAGAGACTACGTTCCATCGCTCGCTGGCAAACCTTGAGGCTGGTTTTTTGTAAACCCTTCAAAGACCAAGTCTGTGAACCATAGGTGAGAACCGGGAGAATGCATATGTCCATGAGCTTACGTTTTAGACAGAGTGGAAGATTGCCTTTCATAAGTTCGCCCATAGACCAATAGCTCTTCCAGGCATTATTTATTCGTCTTTCGACTTCATTTTCTTGCCGGCACTGAAAGGATACTAATTGGCCTAAGTAAATATACTCATGGACATAATGCACTGTCTCTGAACCTACTTTCACCGTTCGTTGTACACTGTTGGTCATCAGTTTGGTCTTCGACATGTTCATTTTCAAACCAACCTCCAAGCTTGCATTGCTAAAGAGCGCTCTACATTCGCACGCGAATCGCGCCGTGAATTCACACCGCGATTCACGCCAGAACTTCGCGTTCAAAACGAGTTCATCCACATTCGCAAAGTTTCGCATTTGCGTTCGCGCTTTCATAAGAAATGGACGACAATGTGGCTGCAGCTGCTGCTGTGACGATCTGCGCTTTAGCAGTCTACAATTACGTGAACATTAAAAGTATCAAACAAATAAATAAAAAATGGAGAAAAAGAAGATGGTGGATGACGCAGATTCATCGCAGCAGAACGAGGTAATAATTATTTTATAGAGCTCTCAAAAATGGATTACTTAAATCATTTTTGGTGAAATGGGTCATATTGCAAATTTCAAATTCTTTACTTTACATTTTTCTTTTTCAGTGTTACTATGGAAAGACAGTTGAACGAATTAGTAGCGGAATCATCAGGAGAGTTCAAAAAGTTTACTAGAATGTCGCAATCAGATTTTGAGTATTTACTACACAAGATTTTACCAGTGATTGCTAAACAAGATACTCAATTAAGAGAGGCCATCCCAGCAAGAATTCGCCTCGCTATTACTTTGCGATATTTGGCAACTGGTGACAGCTTTGAAAGTCTCCACTTTTTGTTCAAAATCTCACCTCAACTGATATCGAAGATTATTCCAGAAGTATGTCAGGCTTTGAACGAAATACTGAAGGATGAAATTAAGGTACGTGTCTCTCACTAAGGAGAGGGCTTAGGCCTAAGGGCCATAGACCTCCACACTGCGCTGGCCCAATGCGCGTTGTGGATTTCACATGTTTTTAAGGGTATTAGACCTTCTCTAACATGTAGGTTTTCACGATGTTTTCCTTCACCGTAAGCTAGTGATATGCCAATCTCAATGTACATTCTTCGGAAAGGTCATTGGTACATGCGCCGACTGGGATTCGAACCATGGACGCCCGGAACTGAAAACCATCGGTATACTAGTTGCACTACAACGCCACTGTGTGCTACCAATCGCAACTCGCAAATATGGTAAAAATAAAACAAAATGTTTAGAATGTAAATAATTTTAGTAGGAACTTTTATTAAGGTATTAATTATGAAAGTATTAATAATAGTATTAATTAAATAAAAACGAAAAACAAATCAAGCGTTTTTGAACGCGTTCATAACCGGATCACCATAATCTGTAGAGTCTTGAGTAGCCGACTCAACATTAAACTCCTCTATAGTAGTTTCATCGCAATTTTTGGTATCTTTAGCCGGCTGAACAACTTTGTTGGATGTTATGATAATCCGTGATGCTGCAGAGGCTGTGCTTTGATCGGGGATGTGAATTTCGGGAGGTTCATAATAAAACGTTGGCTCATAGTAATTGCTATGTGAACTAGATGCTCTAGATGTACCGGGTTCAGAATAAGACTTAGTTTGTGTATCACGGCGCAAGAACATGCCGTATATTTCACAAACAAACTGCATTCTTTCATCCTCGGGTAGTTGTCGCAACTTTTTGGCTATAACTTTACCATGTAAGTCGCACTCATCATCATCTTCTTGAATTCGCCGAGCATTAACGGTTGCTTTTAGTGTAGACAGAGCATCTTTGACAACTTCACCAGCAGCCAACAGTTCAGAGGGATTGTTACGGCGACGCACAGTTTGTGTCAATATTGGCTGGCTATTATTATCACCATCCGCATTATCCTCCTCTTCATCGGCACACACCGATGATGATGATTCTTCCTGAAAAAAATAAAATTTTATTGTTTACTTTTTTGCAGATGCCGACCAGCCCGGAAGAATGGCTAGAAATTGAAAAAGGTTTTGCACCCAAGTTTCCAAGAGCTATAGGCTCAATTGACGGAAAACATATCGTCATACAGTGTCCAGTAGGTTCCGGGTCAAATTATTTTAATTACAAGAAAACATACAGTATTGTACTGCTAGCTCTAGTAAACAGTAATTATCCCTACTAATATTATAAATGCGAAAGTAACTCTGTCTGTCTGTCGGTCTGTCTGTCTGTCTGTCTGTTACGCTTTCACGCCTAAACCACTGAACCGATTTTGATGAAATTTGGTATGAAGAAAGAACTGAACTTGGGAAAGGACATAGGGTACTTTTTACCGCGGGAAAACTTCAAATTCCCACGGTAAACCGACTTCCACGCGAACGGAGTCGCGGGCGGCCACTAGTAATTTTATATTTGCAGATATCGGATGTCAAGGTAGAATTAGTGATGGTGGGGTAATGAGAAATAGTTTATTATGGAGAAAAATTTGCAATAATACTTTAAATTTACCTGCGTCACATCCTTTACCTAATTCGAACAAAGATGTACCCTACGTATTTTTAGCAGATAGTGCCTTTGCATTGACAGAACATGTTATGAAACCCTACCCCGGTAACCATAACTGGGGATCACCTAAACGTAAATTTAATCAAAAATTAGTAATTATCTAGTGCTAGGGTTGTAGTAGAAAATACGTTCGGGATACTTGTCACAAAATTTAGAATATTTCAAAAACCGATTCAATTAAATCCCTTAAAAGTACAACTTTTGACAAAGACATGTATACTACTGCATAATTTCTTAAGAAAAAGCGCCAGTTCATCTGACATTTATTCACCTCCCGGAACCTTGGATACTTATGACGAGAACGACACATTAATAAATCCTGGTTCATGGAGAAAAGAAATTGAAAATAATTGCGCTGTTCGTGATCTGCCACGTGTACCTCGCCGAACAGCTATGAATGCTCGTGAAATAAGAGATGAGTTCACTAAATATTTTGCAGATACCGCTGCAAACAGACACATATAATTCTATAAGTTTTCTGTAGGTATGTATGTATCTACCTATATTTATAATGTATAGGTATAATGACAACATGTAAAAAAATAAATAAATTCACACTTACAGTATTTATTGTTTCATAACATTTTGCTCCATCTCCAAGAAAAGAGTCTATAGTGTCATAGGCAAACCAGATGGGCTTATAAATGTCGCCCAAGCCTGCGCCACTGTGCGTAGAATCCTTAACTTTTTTCTTGTAGGTTCTATAACTAGACATTAAGGAATCCTTCTTTTTCTTCAAATCAGCCACAGGTATATTCATTATAGTGCTGATACGCACCCAAGCATCATACACCTTATTTTTGTTTTTGTGGTCTTTATGCTGGGACTGCCAAAGTAATGGCTCTGCTTGAAAACATTCAAGAAGCTTTAGTTCCATTTCGTTACTCCAACTGATGCTCATTTTAAACACTAAACCACAATAATATACAATAATAATCTACGCGCGACCGGTTATTGCCACGTCTGGGACGCTAATGCGAACGATCTGCGAGTGTAGATGCGTTCGCGTGCGAACCAGGCGCGAACCCTTTGTCGCGGGACAAAAATACCGACACCGAGCGGGGAACGCCGCGAAGCGCGAACGCGAACCCGCGAAACCATCCACACTCGCACTTCGCGGCTTTCGCGGGTTTTCGCGCCGCGAGTGTGGAGCGCGCATAAGGTCTTCGAGCAATTTTTGTAGTTCTGTGGCTGAAGTGGCGAACAGGATTATGTCATCAGCAAAACGAAGATTAGTTAACCTGGTTTTACCGACGACGATACCTTTGTCTTTCCAGTTCATCGCTAGCTTTCTGAACACTTCTTCAAGTACACTGTTGAACAATTTTGGGGATAATGGGTCGCCCTGTTTCACACCGTTGCATATATTAAATGTTGGACCGTTTACATTTAGTTTAATTGAAGCAGTACTTTGTGTATAAATATTGCGAAGTAGATTTGTGTATGTTGGATCGATGTTTTGATTTTTGAGGGCTTGAAAAATTGATGAATGGTAAATACTGTCAAAAGCTTTTTTGTAATCTACGAACTAATTAAAATAATTTATATTAATATATATTTATATAATTTAGATAAAAATAATATGCTAGAATTTTAAATGGCCTAAAATATTTTTTTCTTGAATACTTATTATCGTTATATTATGATGCAAAAGTTTTTTTTTAATTTATTTATTATTTAAACCCCTAAAATAATATTTAAAAAGTGCAAAATAAGGGAGCGAAATTCAAACTTCCAAAACGCCCCACCATTGGTCGAACGTAATGTGACGTCATCTGACACGACATTGCATTCATCAGCGTCGAAACTTATACTGTTTTACAAGTTTTTGTGAAAAAAATAATAAATTTAATCTATATTCTTGTGCTGATTGTAATGAAGTTTAGTTTAGATTGGTAGTGAATGTTTGACGATGACTGAAGCTGGTTCTGTCATGGCACATTAGGACAATCTACCGAGAACAGGTGCATTTATGATAGCATATAATTTTGCATCTGTCGCGTCTCCAAGGCGCGATGTGGGTTGTGGTGGTGTAGCAAATGACAACCACAGATTCTTCTTTGATATTCGATTTAATGTGGTTTACAATTTGATGTTGCGTGTTCAACGGTTGGTTGGCAAGTGAAGTTATACAAAGAAAAGAAACAAAAACTAGACCAAATATGTAGTTGAGACGTATTGCTATAGAAAAGACGTAGGCGCGCAGACAGCATCAAAACCCGATTATACGAGCGCAGAGATCAGAGGATGTTTCATAGTATATTTAAGACCATAATATAGATTTTTATTCATAAATGCACACAGCAGTTTACTTAAAATACACCAAAACATTTACATATTGACACAAAAATATATGAGGCAAAACTCCTTTCTTCAACCGTAGAGTACATTTTTCTCCTTACTCACTTATTAAATTGTATTCAATATAATTTTCTGTATCTTCCTTTACCTGGAATAAATCAACAACCATAAAAAATTTGTAAAACCACAACAGGAATAAAGTTTTAATACAAAGTTATAGCTACTGATCTTTTTTTATAGGGTAGGTTAATTTTATACCGAATTTTCTAATGTTCAATAGCTAATGCAAAACTTACTTTTTACTAATTCACTTTAAGCTGTATATAAATAAAGTATACTTTCGTTAAAATGATCTTCACAATAATATGAACAAGATTTAGGAGATATATTATCCCTTCTCATCACCTTACACGACCGTCTTCGTATTTTCGCATCACTTGAAATACGAAAAAAAACACTTTCTCGGGTGTTTTTCGAATAATATTTGTGCTTTCCGGTACTATGCAATACTTATAAGATAATTTTTTGGCTTCTTCCATGGTTTTAAAGCTATTAAAACTGTAAATATGTATGAAATAACTGAAAAGTTCATAGTAAGTCCCACTGGACGTGTCGTGTGACGTCACTCAAAGCGCGCGCCAAATGGCGGCGTTTCAACTGCTCTAATTTTTTCAGTGTTTTAAATTTCGTTTTTAAAAATATCTAGAGTATTTTGAAGATTTTTTATATTTTTTCTATGTTATAATGTTGTAAACTATTAATTTAAGGCAAGAAAAAAAACAAGAATATCCCCTATTATTTAGATAGATCAAAGGACACCACTAACGATATTACAATCTTTCAGTAGAAAATGCTGTCAAAAACTCGACACTGGCACAATGTGCCACAGAAGAAAGAAAAAAAAATAGGCTGTCGTTTCATTTCAAAGTCAATGTCAAAAAGACTAACTATGAGGCTTGGAATAACTATGTGCAACATAAAATTAAGAAAAAAATATGGAGTCATTTAAATTATCTAATATATTATTTACATCTAAACCCTGTAATGATAACTAGGAAAATAAAAATAGTTTAAAGTTTAATCTAATAAAAATATATCAATATTATCACAAAGAAAAAAGGCTAAATGTCAGTCAATGTGTTTCTCAAGTCATTGGCGAATTCGAATCGATCCGAAATAAAAAAAAGACAGGACAAGATCAGTCAGTCAGTCAGTGGTTTATTATCGTAGTGGTTTATATAGACTAATTTCTTTCGCGTTATCAAATAAAGGTTCAAATCGTGTTTAATTAAATACAACGTAGTAACCAACTCATACAAAAATTGTTTGTAAAGTGTAAAGGTTTTAGCTTCTAGTGTTCGTCTTTCTATTACCAAAATGTGTGGGGGTTTTACATGTTCTAAAAACGCTCTAATTGCGTTGAATATACTTTACGTGGTAAGAGAGAGCACCTAGTGAGGTCAAGAATGAGTATTCGGTTTTGCAAAATATGACCATATGTTACTACATTATAGAAGGTCAAGCTAATGCCTTTGTTTGATAGGTGGTGGCTTCTATCCTGATTTCGGTGGCAGTATATGGACAGGCGTCATCTATAGTCACAAACCTGCCCATCGTTGGTGGAATTCTTGCCTGTGGAGTGTTTCTAATATTAGTTTCATTTCTGGGCCTGGCTGGAGCTGTAAAGCATCACCAAGTTATGCTATTTTTTGTATCCTTTTTATATTTTTAATAAAAATATCATTTATACTAAGTCTACACCAAATGATGCATTCAAAGTTCTGTGTATTTAAATACAATTACTTTTTGAAACTCATCAAGTTTGTGTTACCAATTTTGCTAAACAATATATTCTTAACATTGGTCTCAGTATATGGTAATATTGTTCCTGCTCTTCCTGGTCCAGTTTTCAGTTGCCTGTGCATGTCTTGCTGTAAACTCAGACCAACAAGAAATGTTGGCTCAACAGGTGATCCTATTCTAAATAATCACATGACTTGCAATTAGTTTTAAAGGATTTATTTTTAACAATGTTTTTAAATTATTTTTAATATTCCAGGGGTGGAATAAAGTGGATATGGATGTTAAACAACAAGTCCAAGAAAGGTTCAAATGCTGTAGTTTCCAGGATAGATCGCTGATGGTCAATGGTACATATGATTACCCAAACTGTCAGTCAGTGGATGTAAGTTATCTAAAAATTACATATTGTATTAATTAAAAGAACCACCAATAAATAAATTCTTGCCTCAATGTAGATATCATGCTGTAAAGGGGAAAAAGTAACAATTGATTGTCAGTGTCAACCGTGCATGGAGAAACTCAAGGAAACCATTGACTATGCCTTCAAACTGTGCGGAGGAATAGGTCTATTCTTTAGCTTTACAGAGGTAAGTGTTTTTGATATTATTAAAAACTGTTTCAGTAATGTATTTTTCCATAACAATAGAATTCACATGTTTAAACAAAGATAAATTTGAGCAATGTAAAGACAACATATTATTATGATAATTTATATCACTAAAGTTACATAATATGTACATGTTTAAATATTAAATACTAAAAATACACAAACTTAACATTGATTTATCTGTAGATTATTGTGTTTCCTTTTGCTAGTTTTTTTTAAACATTATTCCTTATTACTACTTTCTTCTCACATTCATCACACTTTCCTTTTAATTAATTTGTAGAGAAGTAACACACTTTCCGTGGAACAGTTTTTCGGGTTTCTTTATAGAAAGCCATTATTTTCGGGTGGCTAAACAAGGGCAGGGGCATGTATTTGTGACTAACATGTGGATTACTTTACAGTTTCTGGGTGTGTGGTTGACGGTTCGGTATCGTAACCAAAAGGACCCGCGTGCTAACCCTAGTGCATTTCTGTAAACTGACGATTTGGCCTCGCAACATTATATCACTTGAGGTGGATTGGTGTTTGGTTCCATGTTCGGGCTTTGCATGACCTCTGTGTTCGTCGATCCATGTTGCACATCTAATAGATTGTTTATCTGCCGACATTTCCTGGATTTTCCTTCATCAATGGATCCATGGACACAAAAATCTCTGTCGCCTTGTCGTGTTGAGCATGTTTGATTTCGTTTGGGATTTTTAAACTTGGGTTTATTTAATATTTTTTCTGTTCTTTTACTTGGTACAAATAGGCATGATGACAGATTTTGAAAAACTGTTGTATCATATTCAGAAATGTACAGGGTGTCCAGGAAACAATGGATAACCTCTGAAGGGCTAATAGTAGAACTAAAGGCAAGCCTAAAAAATAATTGATAAAAAGTATAACCCTTACACTGCTAGAAATATGGCGCTTTAAAAAAAACTTCATATTTTTTTGACTGTGTTCATATTTTTACTCGTAACGAGGTCAAATCACTCAATACCATCATTATTTCTGTGCTAAAATAATTAATATTAACCGCATCAGTGAATAACTATCCAATAAAATAGCTAACTAAAGTATTTTTCTCAAAAAATAATGTTAAACTTTTGATTTGTGTAAAATTTCTGAAGAAATATTTTTGATGCGCAACTTTGAACAGCTCTGGTGTAAAAAAAATATATGCAAGCAACAGTGACCAATGATTTCAAAATATTCCTGGTTTAATAACGTTTTTAAAAAGATGTAATATGTCGTTATTGTAATGAAAAAATATTGAACTAATGGTATTAGTGTGTAAAATGGGATAATTATTTAGTTCTAGCAAAATTATAAAAATACAATAAAACTAAAGAAATATGATTTTCAATTGATATTAATTGCAAACACATTGGAATAATTGAGAGCAACTGTTCAAATTGTCTGTCCCCATCCTGATGCAGGCCCTACAACAACGAATAAAGGATCTTCAAAAAAAATCGCGCGTGTCGTCGATCATTGATTGCAGCGGCCTGAACACGAGCTCGTAGATCTTCTAATGAAGTTACTGGTTGCCGGTTAACCTCTTCCTTAAAATACCCCCAGTAAAAAAGTCCAAAGCGTTTAGGTTTAGGCGGCCTACCTACCTGTTAGGGTAGGTTTCGTCAAGTATGCACTTAATGCAACAGCATAGTGTGCTAGAAAGCCTTCATTTTGAAGCCAATATGTGTCGTGAAGCTCTTCGGGCAAGTCTATCAATAAATTGGGTAAGTCATTTTGAAGAAAATTTGGATCACTTTCTCCTGTTAAGTAGATTTTTTTTAAGATCCTTTATTCGTAGATGTAGGGCCTGCATCAGGATGGGGACAGACAATTTGAACAGTTGCTCTCAATTATTCCAATGTTTTTGCAATTAATATCAGTTGAAAATCATATTTCTTTAGTTTTATTGTATTTTTATTATTTTGCTAGAACTAAATAATTATCCCATTTTACACACTAATACCATTAGTTCAATATTTTTTCATTACAATAACGACATATTACATCTTTTTAAAAACGTTATTAAACCAGGAATATTTTGAAATCATTGGTCACTGTTGCTTGCATATAATTTTTTTACACCAGAGCTGTTCAAAGTTGCGCATCAAAAATATTTCTTCAGAAATTTTACACAAATCAAAAGTTTAACATTATTTTTTGAGAAAAATACTTTAGTTAGCTATTTTATTTGATAGTTATTCACTGATGCGGTTAACATTAATTATTTTAGCACAGAAATAATGATGTTTTTAAGAGATTTGACCTCGTTTCGAGTAAAAATATGAACACAGTCAAAAAAATATGAAGTTTTTTTTAAAGCGCCATATTTCTAGCAGTGTAAGGGTTATACTTTTTATCAATTATTTTTTAGGCTTGCCTTTAGTTCTACTATTAGCCCTTCAGAGCTTATCCATTGTTTACTGGACACCCGGTATACTTATTGTAAAAAATATCATATTTCGGAAAAAAAGCATGATTTAAATGAAAAAAATCAATTTAAAATTTTATGTTTAAAATTCCCACCAAAACGCTCCAAAGTGTCATGGCGTCGATTTTGACGTCACATTTGAGCAGTGTTACCAACTCGAATTTTTATAAATCCTTTCGTACGACTCTAAAAGTTGGTAGTTTCCGACCAAACTCAATTCGAAAAGTAGGTAGATCTACCAACAACTTTTTTTCAAGATTTAGAAGGAATCTGCACGGTCGTATAATATCTATAACCGATTATTTTAGTAAAAATAAATTATTTTTCTGACTATTTTTAAAAAAGCAATAAGAAAAAACTAAATTGTTAATTTTTAGGATAAAAACAAAATTAAAAAAAAAACCCATCCCACTAATTTACCCCCTAAATTTGGGGGGAAAACCCCTAAGTTGGGAACCATGCTCTATAGTGACGTCATTCGCTCTGATTGGCGTTCAGAATATCATGGCGGACTCTAGTATTTTGTAGATTTATTTTTTAAAAATATTAATTAATCTCGCTTTAATTATAATAATACCTTGTTATTTTTTAATATTTTATTTACGTTTCATTAAATGGTAGCATAATTTTTGTGTATTTTATTCACAGTCATCATGCCTATTTTGTGTTATTGTATAACCTTACACCGAGCGCCTCAAGATTTAAAAATCCTATACTCCAGTTCAAAGCAAAAATTAACAAATTATTAAAATAATTATTAAAAAAAAAAATTTACCTACTGATATTAATTACATTGTGGAAAGTTCATGTTTACTACTATTAGTAAATTAATATTAAAAATCCATATTATTTTGAAAATCAAAGACAGAATTCCCAGTGATCGTACTAAATGAAAAATCAAGATAATAATCTCAATTAAATATGCTTAATGAGTTTGATTAGATATAAATTAATATTCTTGGTGTAATCAAATACTAGTGATTTAAATGGTTTTCTCTAAGAAACCTCCAAACATATTAATTTATGATTTTATCATAAAAAAGGAAAAATCTTTAACTCGTCGATTTACAAATTCCATATATCCCGTTTTATACTGAATTGCTTGGCTTGCTTGTTAATGGACATTTGGCACTTGTCTTGTATATTGCACGCTACACGCTTGTGTTGTTTGGGTACACAGTTTGGGTATGAGCATGTCCGTCACAAGTTGTCGAAAACATTTAACATCAGATCCTTAATTTGAGTTCAGAGTGCACGAAAAATATATCGTTCGGCCAGATGATTGTATTAAAGTTTTATAAGTATCTTTCGAACGATTATTATGCAGGAATGTTTATTTACATTTGTGCATTCAAAATACTAATTTATTTTAAAACATTCCAGTTGTTTGCTGTTTGGCTCGCCCGACGGTACAGAAATCAGCCTGACCCTAACTACAAGGTGCCTCACGCTATTTTCCCTAGAAAAGACTATTTATATTAGGACTCCTAAATTAGAAAAAAAATATTTTCCAGTGTTGAATGAATGGGATTGTCTTTAGTAATTTTACTTTAGGCGCCAGTGTTATAATTTTGAATCAGTAGTCTAAACTAGAGAAAGTCTGTATGTTATAAAAATAGTCAGATTTATAATCTTGTTCCACTTTTCTTACGTTACTGTACATAATTCCCATTTAAAACTAGCAAGGCACTGATTTCGTATTAAGTTTACAATAAAACGATTAAGTTAGGTTATTGTGCCTATAACTAAAATCATTTATTTCCATTTTCCCTCATTTAATATGTTCCTGTGTTTAGTATATGAACTCCTTTTTCGAATAGACTAAAAGTTAAGATTATGTTACCAATATACGAATTATTTACTTTATAATAATTATTACATCTGGCATTGGTCGTTACTTGGCTGTTATGAACTTGTTTCATGCTTAATGTATTATCAGTAAAATGGACTTTAACATTACGTACAAGAACTAATTTGAATTGACTAATTTCTTTGCTTTTTTATATAAGTTGTACTACAATTTGATGTAGGAACTAGTCAGTAGCCTTATTTTATGAAATGACTCACTTTATTTGACATGAAACATAATAAATAGTTCAAAATGTACAGCAATCATAATCTTAATAATGTTATGATATCACCAAATGGTTTATATGATTTAAGTGTTCATTATTTTATTACTATTATGTAATTGATCTCGCCTATTTATATAATGTGAACCAGTGTTGAAAACTAAAAAGAGAATTCTAGGTAGGTACCGAATGTTATTCTTGATATTGTATATGATCTATAGAGGCGATGTCGTAGGTTAAGCGATAAATCATTTTTTTATTTCAATCTGTTTTGTTGCATCCATTTTTAATGCAGTCTACCCAAAGCTTTAATTAGTTAGTATTAAGTTTTTTTTTATTGGAATTATAATGAACTAATTTCAATTATGTCAAATAGTCTGTCTTAACCGAGGATAAATATTTGTTAATCGTTTACTTGAAATGTAATTCTCTAATCGTTTTTTAAAACAGTATCCTTTTTGATTATTAAATTTAATATTTTAAGATAATTCTTTGAGGCTATTTAGAATAAAAAAACGATACCTATATATTTTAACTGTTGAATTTAATAAGTCATTTTTATTTATTTATTGTATCTTGTGTTTTTGAAAATTTAATTATTTAAAACTCTCTCAAAATCTTTTTACATGCTTTATATGTACACAGTTAACAAGTAAACACAGTCGGGTTATCGTACCAATCGTAGAAAAAAAACCATTGGTTTACAAATAAAAAGATACCACACAGTTATAAGTAGCCTCAAAGACACAATGACTATTATTTATCTCGGCTTCTTTTGACGAACAAAATGTAAAAACTATTTTGTAAGTGTATATTGTAACTGTTCTTGCTCATTTGATAGTCTCTTAGTTTTCCAAATATTATAATAACGTTCTATACATTTAACTTTGATGTGCTGTCTTGAAATAAAGTGTGGGAAGCATATTTTGTTGTTTTATGGAACCTACGTATTGAACTTCGCATATGATAAGTTTTTACGAACTCACTGATAAACTCTCTTGACTTGGGTAAATCCTTTAGCTTTAAACGATGCTAATAATTTGGGTTACCAAATATACCTAAATACAAATGTGAATAGGAACTTCATTTTACCTATTAGGAAGAAACTAGGGACCCTACGCTTCCTTCCTTTTTAGGATAGCGGGAGTTTTAAAACCGTAATCCACCACGCTGGCTCAGTGCGGATAAGATTATAGACAAATAATCTAATGATATACGTAATTTCTTTCACCGTAAATGCATAATAAATGTGTACCTACATAACTTGCAGCATATTAAATTAGTGGCACACCTCTAGTAAGGATCGAACCCGGTACTTGCAGTATACAGGGTGTCCAGGAAACAATGGATAAGCTCTGAAGGGCTAATAGTAGAACTAAAGGCAAGCCTAAAAAATAATTGATAAAAAGTATAACCCTTGCACTGCTAGAAATATGGCGCTTTAAAAAAAAACTTCATATTTTTTTGACTGTGTTCATATTTTTACTCGTAACGAGGTCAAATCACTTAATAACATCATTATTTTTGTGCTAAAATAATTAATATTAACCGCATTAGTGAATAACTATCAAATAAAATAGCTAACTAAAGTATTTTTCTCAAAAAATAATGTTAAACTTTTGATTTGTGTAAAATTTCTGAAGAAATATTTTTGATGCGCAACTTTGAACAGCTCTGGTGTAAAAAAATTATATGAAAGTAACAGTGACCAATGATTTCAAAATATTCCTGATTTAATAACGTTTTTAAAAAGATGTAATATGTTGTTATTGTAATGAAAAAAGATTGAACTAATGGTATTAGTGTGTAAAATGGGATAATTATTTAGTTCTAGCAAAATTATAAAAATACAATAAAACTAAAGAAATATGGTTTTCAACTGATATTAATTGCAAAAACATTAGAATAATTGAGAGCAACTGTTCAAATTGTCTGTCCCCATCCTGATGCAGGCCCTACAACTACAAATAAAGGATCTTCAAAAAAATCGCGCGTGTCGTCGATCATTGATTGCAGCGGCCTGAACACGAGCTCGTAGATCTTCTAATGAAGTTACTGGTTGCCGGTAAAACTCTTCCTTAAAATACCCCCAGTAAAAAGTCTAAAGCGTTTAGGTTTAGGCGGCCTACCTACCTGTTAGGGTAGGTTTCGTCAAGTATGCACATAATGCAACAGCATAGTGTGCTAGACAGCCTTCATTTTGAAGCCAATATGTGTCGCGAAGCTCTTCGGACACGTCTATCAATAAATTGGGTAAGTCATTATGAAGAAAATTTGGATCACTTTCTCCTGTTAAGTTGATTTCTTTGAAGATCCTTTATTCGTAGATGCAGGGTCTGCATCAGGATGGGGACAGACAATTTGAACAGTTACTCTAAATTATTCCAATGGGTTTGCAATTAATGTCAATTGAAAATCATATTTCTTTAGTTTTATTGTATTTTTATAATTTTGCTAGAACTAAATAATTATCCCATTTTACACACTAATACCATTAGTTCAATCTTTTTTCATTACAATAACGACATATTACATCTTTTTAAAAACGTTATTAAACCAGGAATATTTTGATATCATTGGTCACTGTTACTTTCATATATTTTTTTTACACCAGAGCTGTTCAAAGTTGCGCATCAAAAATATTTCTTCAGAAATTTTACACAAATCAAAAGTTTAACATTATTTTTTGAGAAAAATACTTTAGTTAGCTATTTTATTTGATAGTTATTCACTGATGCGGTTAATATTAATTATTTTAGCACAAAAATAATGATGTTATTAAGTGATTTGACCTCGTTACGAGTAAAAATATGAACACAGTCAAAAAAATATGAAGTTTTTTTTTAAAGCGCCATATTTCTAGCAGTGTAAGGGTTATACTTTTTATCAATTATTTTTTAGGCTTGCCTTTAGTTCTACTATTAGCCCTTCAGAGCTTATCCATTGTTTCCTGGACACCCGGTATAAGCCCAGTTTCTGTAGCTAATTACTATTCTCGCACATAAAAAAAATTAAGCAGAGAAATTTGAAAAAATGTGCATGCGTGCTCTAACCTTATTAAACAAAAGAAGTTATAGCATCTTTATCAAGACGTTACAGCCAAATAACACGCTGGCTCATCCTGCCCCAAATGTGAAGTAGGTGTTTTCCTTTAAATAAATAACATCTATGAAACTATTTCTAACTGAACAAAACGTGATACACGTTGCCTACCTACGTGATTTGTTAATTCTGTGCTTCCTAGTTAAGAAGGTATAATTGATGGCTAATAAATTCTATAAATACGTAATTTTCAGAAAATGTGTCGCACTCTATTAGGTACTAAAATAAAAAATGACTTAATACTAAATGTTTGATTAAGTAAATTGACGGAGTATGACGAACATGACACGCCTTTACAAATAGGTAGTGCGATAAAGATATGCATCATAATGTTGTATTAGTACCTACTAGTAGTGCGCTGAAAACCGTCTCATTCTTTTTGTTTCTCAGTTACCCTGATGGGGTTAAAGATAAGTACTTAGTTTTTTATGTAGAGACTGTAAAATTGGTGTTGCAGTGCGCAGGTTTCCACGCAGCGTTTCTTGACAAAGGGCGGATATCTCGGTGGAGGGAGAGTGGCGGGCAGTCGCGCATTGCCTGTCCTCGGAGACCATTGATTTTGTCGCTCTCGCATCGAGACTAGCTGACAACCGCGACCCAGTGAAGTGATTGTGTGCCACCACCATGTCCTTCGACAACGACGAGCTCCGTGACGAGTAAGTAACACTACCAACATACTGATTTCTACGACACTTACTTACCCAAGTACTGAAACATGCTACCCATCACGTTAATGTATTGTCAACACTCAAGCGTTCACTGATCGTTACGGTTTAGAAGCTATAAAATAGGACAAACAAAGTGTTGAATTGTTAATTGGCTTTGCTTCGAATAACTACGGAGTTCACATGGCTGTCAAACTAAAACCAAGGTTTAGCTATAGTTAGATAACGATTTTTTTGTAAATTAAGTTTCTCTAAAATAAGAAAATTTTGATTGGTTTTACTGACTGACCTATTTACTTAAGTATTTAAATTTTGTAAAAAAATATGTCAACCTTGTTCATTTTTACCTTAGAGATAGTAAGATTAAGACAATGCTTGAATTGTAAACCTTATGTAAAGACAAGTTAAAATAAAAATTAATGAAGCAAACGTTGTTGTGGTTATTAATTATGTAAGCATATGGAACGAATGAAGCAAAAGTTCTAAGATGAAACCCTGTATTTTTTATACATTCGATATGGATTTTTTTTGAAGTACTGAATTAGAAAAAGGTATCTAGTTGAACCTTGTTTTTTATTAATCTGTGTTTGAAGAATAATTTTATTTAGGTAAAATGGAAAGCGGTGTTTTCTACTTATACCTACCTATTTTACTATTTATAGTCTAACTCGTAATAATCTCGATTAATGGTAAAATGTTAACTTGCTTATTTATTAACGTACTTAAACCTTCATTAGTTAAATTGAGGTAAATAGGTACTCTATATTGTATATTGTAAACAGAGAGCTACATATGAGTAGACATATCCCTACTAATATCCCTACTAATATTATAAATGCGAAAGTAACTCTGTCTGTCTGTCTGTCTTTTTTTTTTTTTTTTTTGTTCTCGCGGTGAAATGCATTTACGCACCGTACCCCCCACCTGGGTGGCGGGGGGCGTGTGTGGGACTCCCGCCTGAGCAACTGACACGTCGCCCAGGGGACTACCCACTAAAACACCGCGGCGCTCCGTCTTCGCCTTGGTGGTGAAGCCGTGGGGCCCGGACCGGCGGCCCTACGCCACGACTTCACCGGCGATGGGCCCGTCTACTGCACGACGGGCCCATTTTGACCCCCCCGCGGGGAAGGGGGGCCTGTGGGAACGACCGGGAGCGCCCGATTGTTCCCACCCGTCGACGGTGGTGGACCGTGCAATGCGGGCAGGTGGATTCCCACGTCCCCCGCCCAATGGCCACCACCAGGCTGGACTTGGGCGCGATCGCGCCTCGTCCGGCCCCTTCGACGTCTGCGGTGCGGGGGCGCGAGAGGATCGTTCTCACGCACCCGCTCCGCAGCCTCCTTCTGCGACATTACGTCCTCGCAGAAAGAGGCCACCGCGACCTAGACCGCCTCGGAGCCCAGCATGGCGTACACCAAGCCGGGCAGCGAGAGGTCCGGGCCAGCGGACGCCTGGAGGCGACGACGTGGCACATCCCAGGCCGGACATTCGGCCAGGGTGTGCCACGCTGTGTCGTCCGGCGCGCCACAGTGGTGGCACGCCGTGGATTCCTCCCTTTGAATCCGGCACAGGAAATGTCCAAAGCTGCCATGCCCGGACAAGACCTGCGCCAGACGGTAGGTAAGGAACCCATGCCTCCTGTCGATCCATCCCTCAATGACTGGACCGACGGCGTCCAGGGTCCACCGCCCGTCGTCCGCGTTGGCCATCTCCGCCGTCCACCGGCGGAACATGACCTCGCGGGCCCTTCGCCAGACGGCGACCCTCTCTTCCGGTGCTGCGGGCTCCCCCTGAGCCCGCTTGTCCGCCGTCCAGTGGTAGACGGCGGCCAGCACCTCGGCCTCAAAGTACCATGGCGGAGTGCCCGCCATGGCACACGCCGCCCCGTGACTAACCGTGCCGCAAGCCCGCGCCATTCGCTGTGCGATGGCGCGTTGGGGCTTACGGAGCAGGGCACGGTTAGTCGCCACCAGATCGTGCGCCCACACGGGCGCACCGTAAAGGGCCATGCTGCGTAGCACGCCGGCATAAAGGCGCCGGCATGCCACAGCAGGCCCCCCGATGTTTGGGAGGAGCCAACTAAGGCTCCTCGCCGACTTTATCTGTCTGTCTGTCTGTCTGTTACGCTTTCACGCCTAAACCACTGAACTGATTTTGATGAAATTTGGTATGAAGTAAGAACTGAACTTGCGAAAGGACTTAGGGTACTTTTTACCGCGGGAAAACTTCTCATTCCCACGGGAATCCGACTTCTTCGCGAACGGAGTCGCGGGCGGCAACTAGTTATAAATAAAGTAACGAAAGTAACTCTGCCTGTTTGTCTGTTACGCTTTCACGCCTAAACCACAGAACCCATTTTGATGAAATTTGGTACGAAGATAGAACTGAACTTGGGAAAGGACATAGGATACTTTTTATCGCGAAAAAAAAGGGTGGAAGGGGTTAAAATAGGGAATGAAAGTTTGTTATTGTCAAACCGATTTTAATGAAAATTGGTATGAAGATGGAGCTGAACTTGGGAAAGGACATACCATACTTTTTAATACGAAAAAAGTGATAGACGGGGTTGAAACTTAGCGGGTGAAAACTTGTATGGAAGTTCCTTATTGTCAAACATAAAATCATGTAAGATTTTCAATTGTTTAATACAAATTCATGTATCGAATAAATAAAAAGAGATGAGTTGATAGGTGCAACGGGGAGAAAAGCGTGCACGGGGAAAAGTGTAGGGGAGAGGGGGGGCGCGTATCGGGCGGTAGGCGGGGTGCGGAGTGCTTATACGCTGAGGTACCTACAATTAAAACCGGAAGGTGCGGAACCATTGTTTTTTTAGCCAAGTATGTAGGAATATTGGTATTTTTACTTTAAACCTTTAATCATTAATATTATACGTAAGTACCTACTATATAAGTTACATAACTCCAACAGACAAATCTAAGATAACTTGGTATTTGTGATCCCGCATACATAAACATTTGCTGATCAGTCTAATTGTTGTTTATTATTTAATTGCTAGCAATAATTTCGCGGAATGTTATCTTTGCGTCTCTATCCCTCGTATGGATCCATATGTGTTGTCGTGACAGAGATGGAAGATAGTGTTGTGCTGCTTTCTACGAGCGCAGTTAAGCTGGCAGGCTAATACAGTGCGTGGTTGTTCTGTCGGTGTATAGCAGACTAACGGACAGAACGTATTGTGTGCGCAAGCGATAACTGCGCGCGCGGGCTCGTGACCAGTGAACAGTGATCGATTTGTTTAAAACATTAATAAATTAACTTTAAGAGGTTTATGGTAAGTAACTATTTTAATTATATTGTAAGAAAAAGTAAAAGTATTTTAGTACTTTAAAATGAAGTATGTTTAGAAACTTATTACTGGCTACATACTGAGCTTAGAAAATATTGTTTAAATTATTGATTTTTTACCGACTTAAGTACCTACCATAATTTTGTCAATAGTTATCATACAATTACTGCTTCTATTAAATGAACAAACTTTTTGTATGGAGGAATCTACTTAATTCAAGTTTATTTTTATAATTACCTAGTAAACTCGGCAAGAATGTTTACTTATTTAAATTTTGTACGAATTACTCATTATTTTTATTTTCTGAATGAATTATGAAATTACATCATACACGCGCAAGTTATCTGTTATTAAACAAAAATATGTTGCTGATTATTATTCACTTAACTACGATTTAACCCTGTACGTAGTTTGGTGTTTACATTGGGAACTAATCTAATCGGAAACCTAACAAAAATCAGTCAGTAGGTACCTATTATCTTTTAATAGCTTTTGCGGAGTCTTTCGCAAGCTGGGTACCTGGACTACCTAATTGTAACAGGCAATGTACCTACTAAGATGTATACAAGAGTACCTATGTAAATAGGTAGCTCATTATAAGTATCTAAATGTAATTTCCTACGTAACCATATCAGTAGTTATCTAGTTTATTGGTTCAAAGTTGGTATCGATAATGCAGTTTCTAAAAAAAATTAAAATTTTAATTAAATAACCGTAATCTATTGAAATGAGTTTTGTTGATAGTTTATTTTTTATGTTGCTATCGTGCAGGTTGTTAAATTGATCGATTTGTATATCGATCACCTTTCACCTCGCAATAACTTAGGTGTTGATACCTACAGTCAAATAAGACGCGGGTCTTTTCACCTTGAGATTTCTTGTTTGTCAATTCAATACCGGTATGGAGCGCTTAGTTAGACACGGTTCGTAGGCACTTTTGACAGTCGCACATATTTTTTCGATATTTTGTCTAAAATTATTTTTATTAAATGATTTGACCTAACTACTGTGTTTATGCCAACAGTCAAATTACACGGCTCAGAAGTTACTTATCTCATATTTTTTACCTAAGTGGTACAGGCAATAGTTAAAAGCATGCTTACTCTTCAGTTCATTATTTTGCCTAATCTTAGTTTATTTTTATGTTTGTTTTTATTATTTCCGTTAGCTACCAAAATGCCGTGCAACTGTGTGGAATTACGTAGTGGCGTGCGGGAACATCTGAACGGATGTCGCGTCGGCGCCGCGGTGGTAGACCAACAGAACGGGTGTCGGAGTAGTAACGGGGTCGATTCCAAGGACTACAAGAATGGTCACAACGGTCGACATTCAAATGGAAGCCACAACGGACCAAATGGATCGTCAGTGGAGCAGGATCATGCGCACGCACATGTCCCGCACCGCAGAGCGTTCGATGAAGAAGACTCGCAGCCACAGGGCCAGGCAACCGGAGCTGAGGTCGAGGAAGCTGTTAGGTTGATACCTTTTATATTTTAAGCACAATCAGGGGTTATTACGTTATCGTTAAAGGACTTTAACGACTTCTCGGCGACTATCTCATCTCGTTTAAGATAGCGGGCAGAATTGGTGGCTTGGCATGTCTCCCTAAATGGAAAATAAATGGATTTTTAATTTACTTAAATAATAATATACAGGTTTTTCATGATACGTATTATTTGCTATCAACGTAACTGCAACTTACATAGTTATACTATTTTACTGTAAGAATTTAGTTACCTACTTACCTAGTTACTTCAAACTTTTTTATGTATCTACAAGTCCTACAACAAACAGCAAAACATTAAAAGTTCGTAAAAAATGCATGAAGGTGTTCCACAGATCTCTTCACAAAGACAACATCGTGGCGCATATCGGTATTAAATAATAAATTGCTGACATTTTTTTCTCGCTCTACCTGTATAAGGTAAAGGTTATTTGACAAAACCTGATGAAACACAAATAGCAGCACAAATAGTCGGACGCACCGTGGCCAATACCAATGTTGGTGAAACCAAAAGAAAAAAAAATGTCATGTATGTTATTGTTTGTTGATATTTTAATTTTACTAGTTGCACGATCTTTTTTTTGGTTTTTAAAATAGTAGGACATTTTCCTGCTTAAACAAACAAATTAATATTTTTTAATTTCAACTTTGTAGGTTTTTTATTTTTAGATAATATCTACTTTTAAAATGTATCACCAAAGAAAATTATTCGAATTTCTCATAATGTCGGTGACTATGAAAACACGGTTTTTTAGATCATGCAAAACACCATTACATTCGAAGGTTAGGTATGTATGAGTTTGGTGACTAATACCATTGCATACGCGTATTGTTGTTTGTATGTTGAAGCAGTTACAGGATAATTGTACGCAAAAGGAAATAAGAAATTCGGAGGAAATTTTACTATGAGTAATGAGGACAAATAATGCTTTCATGCGTATCTACTTACATGATTATTAGGTAAAATTATGCAAAAAAATATTATGTTCATATCAATCAATAATATTGTTGAACGAACTACTCGTGGAAAACTTATCCGTAGGTCAGATGTAGGTACCTAAGCAGCAACAATCAGAAATTTAATATTTTAGCTTCTATTCTATTCTAAAATACAAACTTAAAAAACTAAAAAAACTACTGAAAGTGTATCAATAGTTTTGTTTAACTGTGTGACCGACTAAACCCTCTAAATTTTGTGTCTGGTTGTAATTGATATTCATACTTTTTTGTTCTGTGAAACTCGGTGCCGAAAATGTAGCTACTTTTATGAACAGTATCTTTGTAATTCAACATTTTGAGAAATTAAATGTATATTAATGTCACTCTGCTTCAGAGCTATTTTGAAGAAATGCTTTTTTTCTCATGAATTTTGATATTTCCAAGACCCAAGCTTATACCCGTGTTTGTTTGATATTTCTAAGACCCAAGCTTATACCCGTGTTTGTTTGCAGGTACCCAGACGGCACGGTGCGCCTACGCAACCCGAACATCGAGCTGATGGACCAGGACATCCTGTACCACCTGGCGCTCGGCAGCGGCTCGCACGACCTGGTCGAAATGTTCGGCGATGTTAAGGTAAACCCTTCACCACACAAATCATCTCACACTCCACAAATCCTCTTAATTTAGTAGTCAGGTAAAACTTTAATTTTAATCTTACAATTGAAATTGCAATCGATAAGTTTTTATACGTCTTATCTTTATGACGTTTGGAATGAAAATTGTTATTTCATAGTTGTTCCATTGATAAAAAAAAATTATAGGTACCTACAAAGTGGCTTACAATAGCTTTTACTGCTTTTTATTACTTGCGGCTACGTGAGTTTTCCTATAGGAATAAGGTTTCCTTTGGAATAAAGAACCCACTGGATACCGAAGTATTTGTTTAGGTATACAATTTTTTTACTATAGATGTGGTAACTTTTAATAAACAACGGCTTCGGTTTTTTGTGTTAAAGAAGAAAATAGGTAAAGGTTCTTAGGTTTAATATCTACCGCCCTAGAATTTGGAATTTGCTTCCAGTTTAGAGATCTACCCTGATCGTTTACCAAAATATATGGCGAATATTATGAGGCTATTTTGCCTATTAGTATTATGAGTAGAATTAAAATTTAAAGAATAAAATTAAGTCAATATCTATTTACCTAAGTACCATACAAAAATATGTGATTAATACTTAAGTTTTTCCTAATTCCAAATTCTCAATTTAGAATTCGGCAGTAAGCCTCTCCATCAGAGGTTGTTAATCCTATAGGAATCGTGACATCGACACAATTTCTTTGGAATCGGCCATTGTCCTAAAGGTGTGTCAATAGTCCTAAACAAACATATCGGGGGTTAAGAATGATAAAAATGGAAAACTCTTTAGCCAAAAATAAACTACGTCAGATACTTAAAACTTTATAATAACAACTCATTATAATTCAAAATAATTGAAGATTTAGAGCAGCTGAATCAATAATAAATAAATAAGTAGTTATTAAATAAAAATATGCTGGTAGGTGTGCCGAACACTGTTTTATTGCTTCAAGTTTCATTTCGATTTCTTTTCAAACTGGACAATGACCGTTTCAATAGACTGGCAGGGAATGATCGCATTGTTCTATTGTTAGATCATTGGGAAGTATGTGTGTAAGGTTTAGTAATAAAGAAGTTCTTATAAGATACTATACTATAACTTTATATTAATGTGACCTATCAACTATCAAATGTCTTTTATTTATGCTTTCTTCTTAAATCCATTTTTCATTCCATAAGGTTCTTAAAATTAAGATCATGAGTTGGTTTTCGGCGAGCTGGTTGATGCTTTGCTGTGTTTAGATATTCAAGGTTTCTCAGTACCTAGTTACTAAGGTAAAAGCACCTAATTCCGCAGTATTTTTGCATCATTAAGAAAGGAACAGTGATATTAGGGATAAAAAACGCGGTTTAGGGTAATAATATAACTTTATAAGATGGACGATCTAATATTCTTTACAAATATTTAAATACTTTTTCAGTTATCAATGGGTTTATATTTCAAATTAAGCAAAATGTAGGCTAAGCCAGAAAACCCTAATTCCGCGGTAAAAATCCTAACTCCGCGGTAGTTGGGCACCTAATTCCGAGGTATGGATTTGTAGAGAAAGCCCGCTTTAATAGTTATGTACTTATGCAGCAAATTATGCAAATTATGATGAAATATTTACGTGACTTACTCTGCTTATTGATTCTACGGAATTATTAACTAAAATTCTATAAATAATAATATTTATCATTATTATTGATATAAGTTTTAGCCAATATTTTTTAAATTTATTTAACTCTCTAAAGTTCATATAAATAAGAGCCATAAGTAAACAAAATATTGATAATTTTATGCATTATGTTTGGTCTCATTACATTGGAAAAGTAGCACGGCATTACGTTACGATTTATTTCCCATATAACTTAATTCCGTGGTATATACCTCGGAATAACGGTCCTACTCGAAAATTAATATTTCTAAATCCGAGTAATACATGTTTTTAATATTCAAACATCAAAGTTATTATTTTATTAAATATAAAAAAATGAATTAAAATTGATAATTCTGAAAAGAAATTGTTACTAGAACATAGGATTAAAACAATTACAATATTGGTTACGTTTTGGAAAAAATCATCGAATTTTACTCTGGTCATATATTTTGATTCCTGTTTAATATGTGAAATATATTCAAAACACTAACACGGAATTGGATTTTTTAACCCAATGTTAACCAATTTTTTCAATTTTATTGCCTAAACGAAGTTGAGCTAATAAGAATCACGTGAAAAATTAAAATGAAATGAACTCCATGATTTCCTTATTCCGAGGTATACCACGGGATAAGGAACCGCTTTAAAAAAATGGACGGTAATGCCGATGTATTTTCAACACAAAATTTCTTAAAAAGTAAGCTAGTAATGCATATTTTTTTGACAAAAACTTAAAGATTAAACGTTTGACTATTGAATTAATATTTAAAAACCGACCTTTCCTGTTAGAACTAGAATGATAATCACTCCTCTTGTAAATTGAACGTTTCGGAGAAATGGCGTGAAAATGTATGGCGCATCCTTTTACCTCGCTCGCCACAGCGAAATACTTTTTTATTTAATATGTTTTGCGTGTTTATAATAATATAAGCTCTCAAATCTGTTCTTAAATTAAATTATCTTAAGGCTGAAGAACTAAAAAGTCTTAATATATGACGGAAACTATAAAAAAACTTAGTTTTTCTATTTACCGCGGGTTTGGGTTCCATTTTTAGAACCCCGCGGAATTAGGTGCTTTTACCTTAATAAAATGGTGTGCATTTATTAAACAATAATTGCTGTTATTTTTGAAAATTATTCATTTGTAACATTTTATTTCTTTGATTTATTCATTAAATTATATACTTACATTGACGGGATATTACTACATACGGTTTGTAATAAATAGTAAGATAACAATAAAAATGTAATTGTCCCTTTGAGCCATGACCGCAAAGTAACAAACCACAGAATTACTTACCTTATATTATTGATATCTTATTACATATTTTGTTTTTTATCATTCTAGATTTTTAACCGACTTAAAAAGGAAGCTGAACGTGGAATCCGATTAAAGTCAATTCACCAAACAAGTGTTTTTAACTAAATAACCGTTATGTTGGTATCCAGTTCGTGTGCATGGGCGGCACTCCGTCGCGCATGGAGAAGTTCGCGTACAACATAATGGCGGAGATCGGGCACAAGCTGCCCACGGGCACGCAGCTGCAGGACATCAGCCGCTTCTCGCACCGGTACGCCATGTACAAGGTCGGGCCCGTGCTGTCCATCAGCGTAAGTACCATGTGTATTACAGTTACTTATACGTACAACATAATGGCGGAGATCGGGCACAAGCTGCCCACGGGCACGCAGCTGCAGGACATCAGCCGCTTCTCGCACCGGTACGCCATGTACAAGGTCGGGCCCGTGCTGTCCATCAGCGTAAGTACCATGTGTATTACAGTTACTTATACGTACAACATAATGGCGGAGATCGGGCACAAGCTGCCCACGGGCACGCAGCTGCAGGACATCAGCCGCTTCTCGCACCGGTACGCCATGTACAAGGTCGGGCCCGTGCTGTCCATCAGCGTAAGTATCATGGGTATTACAGTTACTTATACGTACAACATAATGGCGGAGATCGGGCACAAGCTGCCCACGGGCACGCAGCTGCAGGACATCAGCCGCTTCTCGCACCGGTACGCCATGTACAAGGTCGGGCCCGTGCTGTCCATCAGCGTAAGTACCATGTGTATTACAGTTACTTATACGTACAACATAATGGCGGAGATCGGGCACAAGCTGCCCACGGGCACGCAGCTGCAGGACATCAGCCGCTTCTCGCACCGGTACGCCATGTACAAGGTCGGGCCCGTGCTGTCCATCAGCGTAAGTACCATGTGTATTACAGTTACTTATACGTACAACATAATGGCGGAGATCGGGCACAAGCTGCCCACGGGCACGCAGCTGCAGGACATCAGCCGCTTCTCGCACCGGTACGCCATGTACAAGGTCGGGCCCGTGCTGTCCATCAGCGTAAGTATCATGGGTATTACAGTTACTTATACGTACAACATAATGGCGGAGATCGGGCACAAGCTGCCCACGGGCACGCAGCTGCAGGACATCAGCCGCTTCTCGCACCGGTACGCCATGTACAAGGTCGGGCCCGTGCTGTCCATCAGCGTAAGTACCATGTGTATTACAGTTACTTATACGTACAACATAATGGCGGAGATCGGGCACAAGCTGCCCACGGGCACGCAGCTGCAGGACATCAGCCGCTTCTCGCACCGGTACGCCATGTACAAGGTCGGGCCCGTGCTGTCCATCAGCGTAAGTACCATGTGTATTACAGTTACAGCTACAAAAGAACGACCCTCCCCCGTCAGCATAGGCTTTGACGCTTAGAGTCACTGCTAGTTCATAAGTAACTAGTGGCCGCCCGTGACTCCGTTCGCGTGGAAGTCGGTTTCCCGTGGGAATGAGAAGTTTTCCCGCGGTAAAATGTACCCTATATGTTATTCTGATGTATAACCTATATTACTGTAGAGTTTCATCAAAATCCATCCAGTGGTTTTTACGTGAAAGAGTAACAAACATCTATCCATCCATACATCCTCACAAACTTTCACATTTATAATATTAGTAGGATTAGTAGGATAGTATTGACTGTTAAGAATGGTAAGTACATGTGAAGTAATTCAAATACTTATACGCATTAGAATTAACTGTAAAGAACTAAATAGCTTCCTGCTTAGTTTAGTTGCACCGGTGTGTAACCTTGCATCAAGGTCAGGCGTTCTCGCAGTTCTATTTGTCTTTTATTGCTTTCTCTATATTAAGTAATAAAAAGTCTATGCATCGGTTTTACAGTTACTCCTGATAGGCAGCATATACATATATACGCAAAATGTCACTCGAGTATTTGCGACGGAAGTGAAAGTGAAAACAGTAGGTATATCTAAAACTGTGCTCTATTGGTACGTCAAGCCGCAAAAAGTCTAACTTTATCTAGCGCACCGAGGGAACCAACTTTTATTCTCATTCATCTGATTCAAAATGGCGGCTTTAGAAGTCTTGATTTGAAATTCAATCTCTTCGTGTGCTGCACGTGCTAACTTCAAACGCATAAATTGGTTGCGAGCAGCCGTCGCCGGGCAAGCCGCGTGCTCAATATAATAAACTCATTTAGAACTCTGACTGGTCCTTCTCATGGCCACTCATTGAATGTATACAATTGTGGGTAAATCTTACCCTAATGCCTGAACCCCTATATCAAGTTATTATTACCGTACTGTTACCTCTGTGGCAGCTTGTATAACTGGAAGATATAAAATATATTAGATGACATTGAAATCGTTAATGAAACAAATAGAGGGCTAGTTTGTCATTTTTTTAGTTTACAGATCAATTTTTTGTGTATAAAGTTAGAAGTTTATTAATGAGTCAAATGTATAATATTGATATTATTCCACGCCGTTGGTCTGACGCGATGATCGATCTATGTAACTGTTCAGGGATGCCACTGATGATGTATGGCCGCCCGCACTGTGTTGCAAACACAATTACCTACGCTCCACCTGTGATTGATGAATTCACTCTGTTTCAATTCAATCACCCGTATATCTATTTGATAATATTGCAACAGAATTAAAAAGAGGAAATAGAGTTATAATAAAAAAAGAACAACTGAAAGTAGTAGTAGGTTACCAAAGGGGGAATTATAAAACGAGCGAATAAAAATAAAATAACGACTGATGATGTCATACTGTTTTAATAACTTGAGCGGTATGAATTTGAGTAAACGATAAATTTACTAAACTAACGATGAATATTGATTGATAAAAATATCCAGAACGAGCTTACAAAAAAGGGTTTTGATTAATCCATTTCAGATATTAAACTACTACCCGTGCGACTACATTACTAAGTGAGCGACTTACAAATACGGAGGCGGCAACTTCAATATTAAAACAGTTTCTATTTTTCCAATTGAGGTTTTATATTACGATCTACTAAAAAGTTCACTTTTAGCAAATTTTGCTAAGCTGAGATATTCCATTTAAGATCTTATGATTTTTTATTTTGATACTACTCCAGTAGCAATAGCCATCAATTGCACTTCTATTTGTTTTCCTATATTTTCTCAACATAACCGTCTTTTCTACTATTATGCAATAGCTAGGATAGGTTAGCGAGGAGCGCAGCGACGAGCGTGTTAGGTTGACTTTTGCCCCACATGAGCGAACCGAGCGAGCGTAGCGAGCGTGGTGCGGCAGCACCCGGTGAAGCGCTTATTAAGCTAATATGAAGCTTCCATTTTGTATTTTAAGTGACTCAAAATAATGTTTGTAAGTTGCTGTTTTGTTGATTTAACGTCACTCACAGTCAGTCGCTCACTTAGTAATACTATAACCTAAATTAATTATTTTTGACACTTAAAATTTTTATTTACAGTCACTCGTTTAAATACTACCCTTACCAAAGTAGGTAGGTAGGTATTACTGATAAGAAATATATCGGCTTGTTCATTTTACTTTTACATTGAAAAAATATACACTGACCATGTACCTACACATACAAGTATAAATAATCCTGTGTGCCTATTATACATTTTATTTAAGCTTAAGACTATCAATATCACGTGATATTCAGCTATTCATGATATTGCAGCACGGCATGGGCATCCCGTCGGTGGGCATCCTGCTGCACGAGATGATCAAGCTGATGTACCACGCGAAGGTGCGCGACCCGGTGTTCTTCCGCATCGGCACCTGCGGCGGCGTCGGCTACGAGGGCGGCACCGTCGTCATCTCCGAGGAGGCGCTCGACGGCTCGCTCAAGAACTGCCTTGAACTGGTAGGAACTAGAGTCGGCTTACTTTTTTTATTTATTTATTTTACATTTCTTATACACACACAAAATAAAAATATTCATAACACAAACTTAGAGAGAAATTTTAGCACAATGGTGCTGCTTATCCCATAATGAGATTTCTTCCAGCAGACCTTCAGTGGAGAGTTTGATGGAGAACAATAATTAGTGTAGTGTACCTACTTTATAAATTAACTGATAATATATACTTACATACATCAATTTACAAAACATAAAATATACCTGACATGCAACAATATAATATGCTACTTATACATACTTCTATGTTATAAATATTAAATACATACACACACATACCAATTACGGAGGTCGCTGCCGGAGAACTTAAAAAAAACAATTTAAACTTTATAAATTTATTAAAATGGAAATTACTCACATATAGTACATGTCGGTATCCTGGAATCGATTTCTTGATTCGTCCTCCTCCGGTCCGGTAGCGTCCCTCAGGTTCTGGATTTCCGATTAGGCTACGATAAGCCAGTTAGCCGCGCGCGACGTCGCCCGAGATATCGATATGAGAGATCCCTAGCTAACTTCGAAAATCCTACCGACTGCGCCAATTACGGAGGTCGCTGCCGGAGAACTTAAAAAAAACAATTTAAACTTTATAAATTTATTAAAATGGAAATTACAATTAAACTTTCTTATAAAATAATTAACCTAGCGACTCTAATCGATGTAAGATATAGAATGACGCACACAGAAACCTAAACTACGATCGTTCGAAACATGTGTCGAAAAACTGCTGCATCGGCTCCTAGTTCCACGTTTGAAGGAAATCGAGGGCGGCGTGGAGTCAGCGGTTCTGGTGCAGTAGCATGGCGTAACACCTCCCGCCGCAGAATGGCAACTATTTTCCAACGTTTAGTGAAAATATTGCCGGAAGCTCTCCGAGATTCCTGGATGATGCGGGAACAGCGTATCCATGGCTCTGGTCTACGTTTTCTGTTTCTTTAGTTTCTTTT
This sequence comes from Emmelina monodactyla, assembly GCA_916618145.1. NCBI lineage: Eukaryota > Metazoa > Arthropoda > Insecta > Lepidoptera > Pterophoridae > Emmelina > Emmelina monodactyla. The sequence goes on from OU745300.1 coordinate 6,832,774, forward strand.
AATTCAGCAGCAGGTGTAGTTTTTAACAATCGACGAGTTATCACGACGATGATGAGTGCAGTTGCACTTAATAGTACAGTGTAGAACGGTACAGTAGTATGGTATAAAGCTCCGTTCCCACTGTCGTATACAATTGGCGATTGAAGTTCAATTTCTTCATTAATTTTCTGTAGTGATTTCAAGTTGACAGAGTTGAGATTTGCTCGAGAAGGATTTGTAGTGTGGATGGTGACGTCATAGGCGTAATTCATGATTTTCAGCGGTTCTCCTTTGATTACGTCATTGGTGTTGGCGATGGTGATCTCATCGGTGCGCAGCAGGCAGTTGACAGGGACAGTGATAAGGTAACTTCCTTGCAGGATGTCGTATCCTTCAGCTCCACAGTCAAAGTGTATTTTCGTAGGGCGAGGGAACGAGATGACGTAGTGGCGGCTATCCAGTTCCTCCATGGCTTCCTTGGCGAGATGAATAGTCGTCAGGTGGCAGGATTTGTCCACTGGCTTGTTCTGGATGTAGCTCTGGATGCAGTCAGGTTTAGTTTGCAGATGAAGGTTCAGCTTGTCGTCACAGAGATACCGATTTTTATCGAACTTCGGGCATTCAGCCTCCATGTACACGAATCTTTTCTCGCTAGTTGCTATATAAGGATAGGGAGGTATCAAGGATTGGTTGTACTTATTGGGAACAATCGATAATTGAAATAGGGTGTAAGTATCGGGTGACGTTATTGGAAATTTAAAAATGATAACTATCTTTCTATCATCGTAGTAATAACCTGACTTAATTAAATCATAATATTCTCTTAACTCTATATCTAAAACTTGATTATGTCTATAAATAGATTTAAGCTTGTCAAGCATATTATATAAAATATCTATACCTAACATACTATGATGAGTACTCGATGTACGTGCAAAAACTAACATATTTTCTAATCTAAAAAGATATAATAATAAGTCCTCAACATTTTCGCTGAGTATGGTTAACATTTGAGCAAACTTCGTAAATTTAATTAAACTATAACTTTTATGCGATTCAGCATCTAATAATAATCCAAGAGTACTATTAAGTTTACTTTGATTTTTAATTAATTGCGAAATTATTTGAGTGTTAGATGACATCCATTTCTTACTCAAACTCAAGTGGTTGTTAAATTCATTTAAAGATTTAATTTGATTATTTTCAAGCTTTTCAATTGCGGTATTATACTTAATGGCGTCAGAATAATCTAAATTACCACTAATGCTCTTTATAATAGATCCTAGTCCGTTAATTAAACCGCGTCTGTAACGTTTAGGTTGTAAGCTTTTTAACTGATATGAAACTCTATCTAACTTAGTAGTTAGGTATTCAAGCTGATACTCATATAAAACATATGTTTCATTAGGTAGTTTAGATTTAAAGTCGTGTAGTTGCAATTTTAAAGTGGAAATACTTTCTGTTATGTCATCTAGTTTTACGTATTGTAAGAATGTATGATAGTGAGTAGTAAGTAAGTCGAGTCGGTCCTAATTTAAATGGTAGAAGTCCGAGTCCATTGTCAAGGTTTTCGTATTTTATTTCTTGTCCGTGAGTCAGGGGAATGATTATCGTCAGCAGCATCCTGTAACAATTTACTTGTCTTTAGGTTTTCGTTTCAGTCTAGATTTAGCTACGGGGCCGCGTTTCTTTGAAGTATAAATGTGAATAGGTAAGTCCGCGAGAACTACGTCACTAGTGAAACGTGGAGCTATCTTTTGTCGTGAAGCTACGGGGTTCTTAATAAAAACTTGATCTTGTGGTTGATATTCTACTTCCGGTTCGCGATTTTTATTTCTAATTTCTATTAAGTTTGTCCGTTCGTTAAGCGATGAGTCATTAATCAACTGATAAACCATTTTCATTTGATCTCTATGATTTTGTATGTACTGTTGTAATAAATGAGCTGTTAAGTCAATGTCAAGAGGGTCTCTGGGGTCAAAGTGTCCGGTGATGACGTCAAAGGGTCGACATTTAGTGAAACTATGTACTGAACTGTTATAAGCTAATAAAGCATAAGGCATTAAATTAACTACTGGTTCGTCTTTTTTATTTAATTTTAATAACCGCAAGTGTTCAAGAAGTGTAGAATGAAATCTTTCAATGTTACCATTGTCGTTAGGAGAATGAGCTAATGTACGGTGGTGATTAATATTATGTAATTTAATAAATTCAGCAAAAAGTTGATTAGTAAATTCGGTTCCGTTGTCAGTCACAATAGTCAGGGGAAAACCATGATGGGTGCAAAACTGTAAAAAACTTTGAATAATACTTATGGCTGTACCGTCTCTCAGTAAGTAGGCTTGTGCATACTTAGAGAAAACGTCAATGAAAGTTATATATTTTTCATTTTGAACAGTAAATAAGTCGGCGTGAACAATCTCAAATGGTTTACTAGGGGGTGGAACTATATTAAATTGCTGTCTTATCGGGGCTCGATCGTACTTAGCTTGGCCGCATGTTACGCACTCATTTATGTACTTAGTAATATGATCTTTCATTTTAGGCCAAAAATATTTGCGCGAAAGAGATAGATAGCATTCATTTATGCCGCGATGGTTGGTTTTACCATCGTGGTAATTTTTTATTATTTCCTGCTGTCTAAGGTAATCTTTAACGTTTTCAAGTTCAGTTTTACAAAGTACTAATTTCATGGCAGAATTACGGAATTTATCTTGTAAAATGGGAATGACGTCATACATACGTAGAGGTGGGTATATGAGTAAGCCGGTTTTAACTTTTGGGTTAACATATTCTTTGATAGCTGAAACTAAATCATTTTCAAAATTGCTTTCAGAGATTTGTATGGCGGTTCTAGTGTTAGTTTCGAATGGTTTGCTGACAGTCGGTCTTTTCTTAATATCACCTACTATAGTCAAGTAAATCTGTCTGTGGAATTTATTCAGGGGCTCGTCAGTCACAGGTATTTCGAGTATGGGGTTTTCTTTGCTAGTATGAACTGTCTCGGTCGTCGAGTCATGAACTGATGGTGGTGATTCTGTGGGATTTGGCATTAATGAACTTAGTTCGTCGATTAAAGAAAGTAACTCGTCATTATGAATTTCTACTCGGGATAGGGCGTCAGCGTTGGTGTTATTTTTACCCTTTTTATAGATAACAGTATAGTCGTATTCGCTAAGTTTAAGTCGCCAGCGAGTAAGTCGTGAGTTAGGCTCTTTTAAATTCATAATCCATTGTAGAGGTTTGTGATCGGTTACAATTTTGAATTTACGTCCAAATAGATAAGGGCGAAAGTACTTAGTGGCCCAAACTATGGCTAGAAGTTCTTTTTCTATTGTGCTATAGTTACATTCGCTGTCATTTAAGGTCCTAGAAGCATAAGAAATAGGTTTGTCAGAACCTATGGGTCCTTGAGACAAGATAGCACCAATAGCAACATTAGAGGCGTCTGTAGTCAGTACAAAGTCCTTGGAAAAGTCGGGGTATTGCAATATAGGGTCATTAGTGAGTAACGTTTTACATTTTTCGAAAGAGTTAAGGTATTCTTTGTTTAAGGTGATAGATCGTCCCTTCTTTAAACAATTAGTCATGGGTTTAGTCACACGGGCAAAGTCGGGAATGAATTTTCTATAGTAACCAATAAGACCTAGAAACTGTTTAATTTGCTTAGTGGTTTTTGGAACGGGGTAGTTTTCTATGGCTTTAATTTTATCTGGGTTCGGTTTGATTCCTTCGTTACTAATGATATGACCTAAATACGCCGTTTCTAACTTTAAAAACTCAGATTTATCCATTTGTATTTTAAAGTTAGATTCTCGGAGTCTTTGAAAAACCTTTTCTAAGTTGACCATGTGTTCTTGTAGGCTAGTACTGAACACAATGATGTCATCGAGATATACGAGACAAATAACGTTCTGGAGGCCACGCAAGACGTTATCCATTACGCGTTGGAAAGTTGATGGCGAGTTCTTTAATCCCATGGGCATTCGTAAAAACTCGAAATGACCATGCTCTACATTAAAAGCTGTCTTAGAGATATCGTCGGGGTTCATCTCAACTTGATAGAAGCCGCTCGCGAGATCTAGTGTGGTAAAATAGTTACATTTTCCAAGTTTGTCAAGTACGTCAGTTATGTTTGGTATGGGGTATTTGTCGTCAATGGTTTTTTCGTTTAACTTCCTAAAGTCAACGACGATACGCCACTTGGTCTTGCCAGAAGCATCAGCCTTCTTTGCTACTACCCAGATAGGTGAGCTCCAAGCAGAGTCAGATGGTCTAATGATACCTTGGTCTAACATTTTAGATATCTGGTTACTAACTTCTTGTCTATGAACAAAAGGGTACCTATATGTTTTAGTGTGAATAGGTATTTCGTCAGTGGTCTTAATTTTGTGCTTTACTTGGTTAGTAAAAGTCAAAGCCTCACCGTCAAGATAAAATATGTCAGAGTATCTAGAGCAAAGTGATGTTAAGTTAGCGCGTTCTTCAGGATTTAGATGATCCATTCGTAAGCGAGATAATACCTCCTTAGTACGCGATGTTGAATGTTCAGTATACGTGCACTCAACATTGAACATTTCTGCGTTCAAGGGTCGGTCCATTGAAAAGATTACGTCATTATTAGTGGGGTTAGTGACCTCTAAAAATCCACGGCTGTCTAGAACTCTGGTAATACAATTATTTATAATACAATTTGTGATATACTGTTCTGGTATTAAAGCTTCACCATGTTGTAAGTTAATAGGTAATTTTACTAACTTGGAAGATTGTGCTGGAATGATGTCTTCATAATAGTTAACGTTTCGCGAGTCGTAAACGTGAATTCTATTTGAAGCACTTTTGGTCACTAACTGCTTATTTTTAAAATCTATGTTTGACTCGAATTTATTTAATAAATCTGAACCAATCAAACCATCAAAATAATTATGAAATTTGTAGATAAATAATGTAATGTCATCGGTTTCGTTAAATTCCGGGAAACAAGGCAAAGTGATTGAGTAGTCATTTTTAGTCGTCGCGTGCACATTTGTAACCTCGAATGGGTCATAGTTAAGAGGCAAGTGCGAAAAGTAATTATTCACCGCGTCTGGACTAATAAAAGACTGATTAGCGCCGGTATCTATTAATAATTTAAGAGGTGGATTAAGAATTTTAATATAGGGCAATTGGCGTTGGGTTTGTAAATTTAATTCTATTTTGGCTTGTTTAATTTCTGAACTATACGAAAATCCGGGTCGCAATCACTAGTTAATTGTTCGTCATTACTATTAGATATGTCCGTAACAGTAGGTAAGTCTGTGTAGTCAGTATCGTGTTGCAAATGTGCACCGCTATCGTAGGTATTGTAATAGTCGGTAAAGTCGGCACAAACATAATTATTATAATCATAAGAACATTCAGAATCATAGAAATATGGGCTGTAATAAAAATTATTATAATCATCGTCACAAGAATTAAAATTCATTTCATGTGTCTTAAAATAATTAACAGGTGGAGGATTGCCGTTCTTAGACCAATCATGACCACGTAGTGGGGCTGGTCTAGGTACGAAATTACTAACTCCACTCATAGGCTTAGGGCCTTGGTGCTGGGTTTGATTCCTAGGCTGGATTCGAAACACATTGCTGTTTGGGTTATAATTTGGAGGTGGCGCACGGAACATTTGCTGCGTGCGCGTAGGCATATTCGGCATACGCTGAGCTAAATTAGGTTGAAAATTTGGTTTCCAACCACCAGGTTGGGGTGATAATGGTCGTTGCCAGTTTGGTTGTAAATTAAAAGGTTTGGGCATGGGCATTACATTCATAGGCATTGAGAAATTAGCATTGGGTATTTTTTGAAATGAAGTACTATTTCTTTTTTCACTAGAATCATTTCTATTTTGTAGGTACATTACGTTAAGTTCCTCTTGAACAAATTCTAATGCTTTTTCAATGGTATCGGGTCTCATACACCGTATGCGAGATCCCAATGGCTCTTTTAGGCCACGAACAAAAGCTTGCATAGTTAATTTCTTATATAAAATACGTTTACTTTCTATTGTAGTGCCCACACTTTCATGCAAAGTGACATATGTCATAATTGTGCTAAAAATAGTCTGGCATCGATCATAAAATTCCTGCGGAGATAAATTACCTTGTGTAGCTAGCAAGAGGTCATTATACAGGGCAGATTCGTCCCGTTGATCAGCAAAATTATTAATTAACGTATTTCTTATTCCTGTCCAACTATCGGGAATGCCATTCGAATTAATTTTAGATGCTGCGGGGCCAGTGATCTTATTTAAAATTCCATTTAATAGACAAAGATTGCTCAATTCGTTCCCAGGGTTGATGTTCATATAAGTTAAAACTATAGTATCGCACAAATGAATAAACGTCGTCAAAACGTTCGGATTGCCGTCGAACTCAGGCACCGGTCGCAACGCTTTGAAGATGGTGTCAGGGTCAAATTGCGCCATTGTACAAATAGGTATTAATGAACTATTTAAATTTAAATTACTAGAATTAACAGAATTAGGTTCACTACGCGATGGTGAATCACTTGTACTTAAAAATCTATTAGAATCTAAATCTAAATGTCTAAGTGACTGCCGCGATGCAGACTCCTTAACACGAGTTTTCCGAGGATGGAAAATTTTGGAAAATTAAAGAAAAGGATGGAAAAAGGTGACACACGACAGGAAGCAACTATACGAGATAAAAATTCATGCAACTCACATATAGTACATGTCGGTATCCTGGAATCGATTTCTTGATTCGTCCTCCTCCGGTCCGGTAGCGTCCCTCAGGTTCTGGATTTCCGATTAGGCTACGATAAGCCAGTTAGCCGCGCGCGACGTCGCCCGAGATATCGATATGAGAGATCCCTAGCTAACTTCGAAAATCCTACCGACTGCGCCAATTACGGAGGTCGCTGCCGGAGAACTTAAAAAAAACAATTTAAACTTTATAAATTTATTAAAATGGAAATTACAATTAAACTTTCTTATAAAATAATTAACCTAGCGACTCTAATCGATGTAAGATATAGAATGACGCACACAGAAACCTAAACTACGATCGTTCGAAACATGTGTCGAAAAACTGCTGCATCGGCTCCTAGTTCCACGTTTGAAGGAAATCGAGGGCGGCGTGGAGTCAGCGGTTCTGGTGCAGTAGCATGGCGTAACATACCAATATAAATACTTTACACATAAACATTAATTTACATAAACACAATATTATTATTGTTATTTCTAAATTGACAATCGCTTTTAAATCCTCAGGTTGTAATGACAACACATAACTTAGTATAGCAAGTTAGGTCAAATAATCAAACCTATTCTAATCGCTAGCCAAGGCTGTTTTGGCTTGCATTTTCGCGCGCACCAATGCATGGCCCCGGACATTATAGCGCCTGATTGTTATTCTTGTTTATAGGTAAACTGACAATTCTATATAAAGTTATATATAAATCTACTAAAAAATAAAAAATAAATTCAATATGCGACACCTTAGTAATATGGAAGGTTTATTTCATAAAGGTTATTAATATTTCAACAGCCCCGGATCTTCAATTTTTTTTAGGCGGGGCAAAATCTGAAAACGCCGCCCCCAACCACTAATATTTATTTTTACCTTTATCATCTTTATAATTTCAGTTATCAGATGTCCACTAACAAATAGCCCTTCTGGAAATAATGCATCATTTGCTGTTCTTTCCGTGCTATTTACAGATGTATAGATATGAACGCGTAAGATATACAGGGTGTTTGCTGGGTGAGTAGCCAAAAGAAAATGGTGTATAGGCGAGGCTATTAGCTATTTACTTCTTCTTATTAATTTGCATTTTGATTTAAATTAAAGAATTTACAATACTTTTAAGATTTTCCTATGGAAAACCCCGGATTTTTCATGAAAAGTCTTTTTTTTTTAATTTACTCTCGGACCAAACGAAAATAATTTTAATTGAGAGCCTAATACTGTCTTATTTCGATGCAATCATTAATTTATACCAATCATCTCACAAAAGGTTACAGTGGATTTACAAACTTCGTTGAACCAGTGGGAAAAAATGTAATGTCAACTTTGCTATGAAAAAAAATAAAAAAACACGAGTTGAAAATTTCATTTGCTTTTAAAAACTTCTTCAGTTAATACCTACACTTTATATTGATATGCTACAAATGTAACATTAATAATTAGAAATCTTGACTAAAATAGTAAGTTAGTCCTCAAAGACGGCTGATAAGGAAGGTACGAATCCGTTCAACTACCTATGTAGATAAAAACTTCTGTCTCATTCTAACAAATCTTAAACAATTATGCTATCTCATTTGACTCTCCCTTCACTTTCCTGCCTCGAATTAAGGACTCCTGCTATCTCACACGTTTGACTTCGGGCCGCGTAGATTTTCGGTGACCTACACTTTTCTACAGTTGGAGTAAGATGTTGCTTGAAAATAAGCGTATCAGCCAGTCATGACCAACGGTAGCGTGACTTTTACGCATGCTAAAATCTCATTTCACCAGCTGCAAGTCATGTAGAACCGGTTCACGGAGACTGAATCTAGGAGTTCCTTTTACTCCGTCCCTCACCACCCATCTGGCGGTGGAAGCCGCAGAATATTCTGCTATTTGCGACCTTCGCAAGAGGCGACCAAAAAATGAACTCGAACGTTAAAAGATTACTGTCGGGAACAATCTGCTTCCTCCAGCCCGCGCTCGCTACCGACCCCGTGGTCACGATTGTGGTAACAGCCTTAAGTTTCCCCTATAAATACACCTCTCAAACCGGCAGGTGCGACATTTAACAAAATTGGTTTCATCGCTTATCAGATCCGACTCCCGTCGAGTTTCTTGCTAGGTCTTCTTAGAGAGAGGCACCTAAAGGAAACAGTGTATTGAAAATGATCACGATGCACTGAGGACCGTACCCAACTTGGTGGCCGTATTAGTTCGTATCGTTAGTCAGAAAATAAAATCATTATTTTATAAGTACATAAGAATAGCAAATAAGAGAAATGTTGCCTGGTCACAAAATAGATACAACAATAGGCATAGATTTGTTAGAATGAGACAAAACTCTTTACCTACATATGTAGTTGAAGGTGTTCGTACCTTCCTTACCAGGCGTCTTTGAGGACTAACTTACTATTTTAGTTGAGATTTCTAACTATTTAAGTTACATTTAGCATATCGATATAAAGTATATTAGCTGTAGAAGTTTCTAAAAGCAAATAAAGTTTTCAAACTCGTTAATGTTTTTATTTTTTTTCATAGCAAAGTTGAGATAAAAAAAAACCCCCACTGGTTCAACGAAGTTTATGAACCCACTGTAACTTTTTGTGAGATGATTGGTATAAATTTATGATTGCATCTGAACAAGACAGTATTGGACTTTAAATTAAAATTATTTTTGTTTGGTCAGACAGTAAATATAAAATATTTGACTTTTGATGAAAAAATTGGGGATTTTCTTACGGAGAACTTAAAAATGTTGTAAATTCTTAAACGTGAACCAAAATGCAATATAATAAGTGGAAGTAAATAGTTACTAGCACTCACCCACCAAACACCCTGTATATTTTATACACTGCACAGGATAGGATTAAAAATAAAAAGTTATAAAGTAAAAATAAAAATAAAATTGGTGTATTCAATTGCAATTATTATGAATTAAAATTTACTTTTCGAGCTTTTTGTTCAGCAAATTAATCTATGACCTTGTCATAATTTCCGTTCCTGCGCGCGAACGGGTGCGCATTTTGAAATACGCCTAAAGAGGCGCCACACGAATAATACGTCACATGTTCCATGTGCTGTCCCTGAGTATTTCTACTGCTATTCAAGATTGTTTTGTATTAACTTCTCTGTAAACAGTTTGACTAGGACATGATACTCAACTTTGAGTATGTACTTTTATTGTTTTTTTTTATTTATTTTTAATTTTTTTTATTTTATTTTGTACTGTTTTCTCGTTCCTCCTCTCACTGCTTTAACTTATTGTACGGGTTTCCTATTAACTTGCTGTTTTGTGAGGTTCTTTAGTGCCTTATTTGGCCCAGGGTAGTCATGCTCGCCTCGAAAGTTACTGGGGCGGTGGCGTTGTGTCAACGGGTCGCCCAACTCCCTCTAATATGGTTGAGTAGGACGATGGCTGGAGCACACGTCATACTTGTGATCAGGTGCCGCCTTCGGGAAACGGTCTGCTCTGGTTCCGAATTGTGGTGCAGGAAGAAGTCCTTAATTAGTTCGTAGTAGCAGTTTTAATTTTTTTTTTTACTTTTATAGTGTTGAGTTGAGGTACGAGAAAATAATTTATATGTTCATTGAATGTACACGTTATAATTTTCAAAAAGAGTGCTGGGAGTTTTTTTCCGCCGGCTTTTTTCTCTCGGTCTACGGTTAGGTAAAGTCGAAGTTTGTAACATTGACGTTCATTAAGTATATGTTACATATCTATGATGAATAAAAGAATTTTGATTTGATTTGATTTTGATTTGATTTGATTATCGGTCTAGTTGATATGGCCACAGTAAAATAAGAGGGAAAGTTCTGTAATTGAACTTTTATTTATTCCGTGGTCAAAATTAAGTAGGTATTATTATGTTATTTTTTTGTAAATAATGAATTTGGCCGCCCCCTGAGCTTGCCGCCCGGGGCATGGGCCCCGGCTTGCCCCCCCCTAGATCCGGCCCTGTATTTCAAACGCTACTCGACACAATAAGACACTGAGCTCTAATTTACTGAATGTTATGTAATTAAGTTTGCGAGGTAGGCTCAGTGCCTAATTGGTAAATCTTATATAAACGTGGGGGTGTGTCACCAATTAAATTAAAAGTTTTCAGGTAGTTAGGCAGCTTTATTATTTGAACAATCTTTGTCGGTATATCTACACAAAAACATATAATTTACGTCTACACAAATAACATACCTACAATGTACGTCTACATATATAAAATGACAGCAAAGTGGATGGTGAGTGAGCTATGATGTCAATAATTGCGTTCCACTGTCGCCCGATATCGAATTTCCGAGAAGCGGGCTCGGTTAACATGATTATTTACACCAGCCTGTGTCAATCGGGTTATGTTAACAGAATCGTAAGTTCGTGTCCAATGAATAACATGAATACTGAATAATGAAAGTAATTTAATATTGTTTTAAATAAATCACCTTTTGTTTTTCTTCGCTGCTATAACATATACCTAGTCTAGTCTAGTTGATGTAGATATCTAAAACTCGTTAGGTATACCTTGTATGTAGATAATGTGTGAAATAAAATCGATAAGTTCCGAGTAATTCAATTAAATCTAGCTTATTGGCGGCGCTGTTCAGTAAGAGAGGCCAATCAGTCTGGCCTTGTTAGAAATAATTGCATTGGCATCGTTCCTGTTGTGGCGCGCTGCCGGCAACCCTTCATAAAATGTTTTAAGTTAAAAATATACGACATGAAATTGGTGAATGACTTAGCAGCTTATCTTTATTATTTATAGGTTTAGATTTGGCAAAACAGGAATATGAGCCTGACTAAAAGTCGGTTTATAACACCTACATTCAAACCCAGCCAAAATAAAATAGCAACAACATTTAACTACATTTTAAATCATCAAATACAATACCTCAAATTCAATGAAAGTATATTTAGTTATTTACATAAACAATACATTTACAAATACAATCAACAGTTGCCCTATAGCCCTGACTTACACAATACTTATTTATGATGTTTGTTTGTAGTATGTCCTGGGCAAGAACATCCAACGCCCTGCGAAGTTGGACAAGAGGCTGGCGCGGGAGATCAAGGGCCTGGCGGACCCTGAGGACCCTTACGAGACCATCATAGGGAAGACCATGTGTACCTACGACTTTTATGAAGGTAACGTTGTAGTAGCAAACTTTACACATAGCATCTTCGCTTAGTTACAATCTTATTAAGCGAAGATTGCTAACAATAAAAAAATATTTTACTTCGTGAATTCATTTCAACAAGTACTAACTTCAAATTGTAATCGGATTTCGATAATTGCTTTCTGGATATACCAAGAAACTGTTAGATAAGAAAATACTTATTTATTTTATGACTCGGATGAAAAAACGCAACTGAGCTGCTTTACCCACGTAGTATTAATAGTTTGGTTTATTCACCGTAAAAATAAGTTCAAGATAGAAACCATATAAGTACAGTACTTGACACAAACAATGAACCACAAACAATAGCGCATTCCATGTTATGTGTTGGTAAGATACCTACTTCCTGCCGTGTACGTGAGTTTGGACACGCAATTATATGAACAATAGAATAGTTAGGATAATACAGTAACTACTGTTACTACTATTTTAACCTACCCTTTTGATTAGTATATAGAATACCAGCTTTTGCTCGCGGCTTCGCACTCGTTAGATTCGGAGTAAAACCCCTTTCCCTATACTATGTTATGATCAATACAAACAAACCTTCCTATTGAATCACTTGTTCTATTAAAAAAAGTAATTTATACTATGGAGTGATTATTTTCCTATTTCACCGCGACATATCGAAAATTTTATTTAATTTTCCAAACTAATTTATTTATTATTCATTAAAAATGAATCGTCTAATTCCCCAACTGTGTGGTGGTTTATACCCTCGTATTTTGGTATCAGGTCAGGGCCGCCTGGACGGCGCGTTCTGCGACTTCACCGAGAACGACAAGATGGAATACCTGAAGTCGCTGCACAAGAACGGGATCGTCAACATCGAGATGGAGTCGCTGGCGTTCGCTGCGCTGACGCACCACGCGGGGATCAAGGCGGCCGTCATCTGCGTCACCATGCTCGACAGACTTAAGGGGGATCAGGTATACAGAGATCGAAAAGTAAAAAAAAAACAAAAGAAGATTTAGATTTTGTTCGGTTGGTAACGTTGCATCGAGCTTGAAAAGTAAAAAAAAAACAAAAGAAGATTTAGATTTTGTTCGGTTGGTAACGTTGCATCGAGCTTGAAAAGTAAAAAAAAAACAAAAGAAGATTTAGATTTTGTTCGGTTGGTAACGTTGCACCTATCCATGCTGACGTGACAACGTATAATAACTTCACCCATTTGCTTATTTGCTCCCATATTTCTCCCTTATCTCATAAAATAAAAAGGGAAACTTCAAAACGGTAGGGAAAACATCGCAACGAAATCTACGTAGTTTGATTATTAGTTTCATGTGTACCACCAACTCTTAATAAATTAGCGTGTTGGATTACGGCTCAATCCTTCTCGCTTTCTCGCCTTCTCTTTTTCCTATATGTATTACTAGGTTTTTTAAGAAGGTAAATAAATTTGGAAAAAGTTTTGATACATAGTAAACAACTTGTTACAGATTTCAACTCCCAAAGAAGTGTTAGAGGAGTGGCAGCAGCGGCCCACCACGTTGGTCTGTCGGTACATTAAAAGGTAATTATATAAAAAACATTAGATTTTACATTTGAATTAGCGCTTACGATATAATATATTAAAAATAACGCTGCTTGTTTCCTTTCAGAGTCTTGCAAAAAAGTAATGACCATAAGCCAATATGTTCTAAACCCAAAAAAAAATCAAAGAAAAGAATTTGCTAGTAATCGAAACGATAACAATCAATGAATTAGTAGTTAGTACTCGATATTGTAATAAATTAAAGCTTTATTTTTATGTTTTTATTATTTATACATTTTTTTTTGGTAATATAAAAGATAACTAATACTGTGTTTCATTACTTTACAATTAAATGCTAGGAATAGTTTCTAAGTAGGTAATATTACATTTATTTTACTTAATACTGTCGGTAGGATTTTTCTTCGTTTTTTTATTTATTTTACAATTGATTTTACTATGTAATGTAGGAATTAGGGTGGGTTATAGGCTTATTCTTAATTTTAACGTATATGTTTGCAGGTATCTCCAGATGAAAGGTAGGATATCTCTTGACGGGTACGGCTCCATCTCAGTCAAGAGCCCCAGGAGATTCAAGCTTGTCCAGCAGGAGTCCGAGAACTACGACTAAACTGCTACGCTGCTACGAACACGTCACGCATCTACTACGAAAACCTATGACGTAGCGGAACGTAGCAAGTAAAAAAAACTGGCGAACATTCCGATCCCAGTGCACCTGTATTAGTAAATGTAGCGTATTTATTTACGATTGTATAGTATTCTTTTGAGGTTAACACATGTTTAGACTTATTGGTAATTCTTGTTTCCAATGAAACCGGCACTAAATTAATCAGAAGATCGAATGACGAAGACCACATCGATTTATTCTATTTATTATGTTTACATGATTTTTAATCAAAATTATAAAAAATGTAAAACTTGCAAGCTACTCTTATCTTCTTGTGAATTGATTTTTATTAGCTTTAGTAGTATTTAAGGCGTCTCATAGATTGGCACATAAAAACAATACTGTTAAAGAGTTGAGATGTCTACGTTAACTTCGCTGCTGCAACGTAACAGAGGTTGCTTATAGCATACTATTTATATATTTGCTTACCCTTTATTTAACATTGAAATTTTAATTATAATCTAAAAAATCCCAACCAACTAAACCATGACACAAGCTACCAAAATAGCTTATTAATATGCTTAACTATACTGAAAAGTTTATAGTTTTAATGGTTCCCAGTAAAAAGTTTTCAATCAAAATTAAAATAAGTTCACGAAATTGCTAGAACATCATTTATTTCTAAATAATTAAAAAAAAATAGTTAAAAAACAAAATCGCCATCGATGTCTGTTTGTTTGATTTTTGGCTATCTTTCAAACAATAATGCATTTTGATAACTATTTCGTAAAGAACCGAAAAGTCTGCAAAATGCTTCACTAGATTAGCAAATTGCACCTCGGCAATTTTCAAATAGCATATTTGAAACTCGGGCGGGTACCCTATTTAAGAAAAAATGGTTCTATATTTAACTTACTCCATTCCATAATACCTTTAACTATCTTGTCTCGTAGTAAGTAAGCCTAAGTCAATCTTAAAAGTGTTTGCCCATCGTTACATTAGCTTAACAATTCAAAAGCCACATATTTAGGACATATCATTTTGTCAGTTACACATATCCAATGTCTTAATCAATCAGAACATTCTCCAAATAACAACAGAAGTGATAAGATAGTTCTAACTAAGCTTGGAGCAACCCATATCTAGCTATATACCCTAAACACCTTTCTTGAATATTTACGTCAAAAAGTATCAAAATTGAGCAGTTACTTATGTCTTAAATATATTGAGACATTGTTTATGTTATCGTGACACGGACCAACCAGTTAATAGCTAATGTTATTGTTAATTATATTGTTACAACACCAAAATCGAATATTTGGACTAAGTAGTGTGTTCGCTTTATATAATTAGATGTTAATTGTTTAAATGCAACAGTAGACAAAACGTGCCCACGCTTTATATATGTGTCGTTTGCTTCTTCCAAAATATTAACAATCCCGTTTGTGTGATCGGTTGGCGACTATTCTACTCTATGGTATTCATATCTACTTAATAAATACCAAGTAATATTAATGCCCTTAAATCTGGTTTGTTGTTCAGGCATTGTTTTATGAAATCGGTAGAAGCAAACGACAGCGGTCGCGGCCGACGACGTGCTTCCACGAGTGACGAGTGGCTGGTTGATGTAACATTCTACACTACACACACTCTGTTTCAGGACTAATTACACTTAGCAAATGCTTTGGCACTTAACACGTCTGTATAGCAGTTATGAGTGCCGAAGCTAAGCTATAAGTGTTCATATTGAGCCCTGAAATACAATTAATTAGGTACAGATGTTTTGAATCGTATTTTCAAGTGAACGTTGCTTAAAATTGACAAGTTATTCGGGTACTTGCAGTTGGGATAAGTGATTTGAAACGAGCAAGTAACATTAAACAATATTATCATAATCATATCATAATGATAAAAAAACTACCTGAAAAAGTAACGTACAACCAGAAGTACTACCTTAAAAGGGAAATGCTCAATATATCTTAGTAAAGAAATAAATTAACTGAACTAAAATACACCAATTAATTATGTTACTCAATCTGCATGTACCCATTAGTTTTAAGTCATACTGTTCGAGTTAATGTTATAGTTCAAATATTGAATTCTTATAACGAATGTGTTAAGTATTTAATTAAGGTCAATAATTAAGTATCTTTAAGAAATACTTCATCAAGGGATATTTCGACATGAGATAACAAATAGTTAGAACTTTCTAGTAGAAATAAAACGTTAATGGAACGTTTAAACTAAAGGAATACCCCTTTACTCATAAACGCATTTTTAACCTTCATTATTTAACATACTTTTAGTTATAAAAGTTGTCTTAAAATATTAGACATATTTTGAAGAATGTCGGTTTAATATGCGTTTCTGATTAAGGTGGTAATTGTGTGTGCATATGTGAAACTATGTTATTTATCAGTTTCTAGTTATTAAATTATATTAGCTGGTTACTCGATGTTAAATAAAATACTTAAATAAATACACATATTACCAAACATAAATCATTTGATAGTAGTTTATACAAGCTTGTTGTTTATATTTAAAATATTGATTTCATTTTATCTGACCAAAACCAATGTTTATTTCTTCGATGAACTTATTTTTATATTAAATTTGTATTAATTTATATTAAAGTTGTAGAAATTTATGTTAAATTTGTTCTGTTCCTTAAAAGTATGCTGACCTAAATTAGAATTCCAACACTTACCAACATTGCAGTTGTACCAACTTACACGTATAATGTGTGTATAATTGTCTTAAAATAGTATATTTCAATACAAGTGTGGAAAGGCTGTCATTACAACGAGTCCCGACAAATGTCTACCCGAGCCGAGGCACAGCCGAAGGCGAGGGTTGACAGGCGGGAAGAGTTGCAATGACGGTTCCGCACGTGTACTGAACGACTATTTTTAATACAGTTGCGAAAAAATAAAGCAATTTAATAAAATATAAAATTAGGATCGTAAATGTCGAAATAACTCATTTTGAAAATGGCGCCATTTTTTCTTCACCCATTTGGTAGGCAAAGGTTACTATGCCCATACAGCCAAGTCTTCAGTAGATTTTGTTTATTGATATGAAATGAAAATGAAATTTAATGAGATAAAATGAAATGAAACCAACCACACTACTTCAATCAAATCATTAAATCTGATATCGAAACAAACTAGTAGTTTTTTTTAGAAATTTACCTACGCTACGTAATTAATTATTAACATGAATCATAAAAACTGCTTTGTTTTTTTTTTAGTAAAAACTTCATGGTTGGTTAATTTTTCTTTTTAATAGACATTATTTTGACAGTTGGGAAAGAGAACGCACGAGTGCGGGAAAGGTAAAAAAAAAGCACGCGTGTGTAATAGCCCACATCCCGAACGCTATACGTCCCTGCAATACGCCACTTTTTGAGCAACTGTATTAAAAAACCAATTACGACAGTTGGAAGTAATCAAAAAATAATATAATATTTGTTGATATCCAACTTAGTTTCTGAGTGTATACTATGATTATTTTATTGTTATGATAATTATACGGCTACTTCCTCGCTGTCTAATAAAACCTTGTTATTGGAAGCTAATGTTATATTTGATCGCATTCTTTATAACTTAATGTAATGAGGTTGGTAGTAAACACATACACATTCAACTGAATAAACGAAGTATATTTGATATCTTTGTATTAGTTAAATACGCCAAAACCCGCCTTCTCATGGTTCATTACACACAAACACTTTAATGTGTTGCATTTATGATTTATAAGTGTAATTTACGAATGGGAGTTCAATATTTATTAGTTACGGCATTTCTTTAATTATATTTTATTTAATCCCTTTAGGATTTATTAAGTGAGGATATAGTAATAGGTAGATTCGGTGAGAAGTAAGTTTTGTAAGAAATTGCAAACAAAATTACGGCTAATCAAATCACATTTATTATCACATTTTCACTCTAAGATTTTAAATATACAAATAAGTACAATAGTAATACTAATAATAGAACCTAACAGTAATAGCAATAAGAAAGACCTACTTACTTACATGGCACTTACTCTTCGCAGATAATCGAAATTATCCGAAAGAGTACCTATCAGAACGCTATACCTATTTAAATAGGTAAACTTAACTTACCTAAGGAGAAACTTTTAAAATTAGCGAAAAAAAATTGAGCAAACTGGCTTAGTAACGAATCTTTTTAATTTTCATTAAAATAATCGCTACTACCATAGATTTTTAAAGTTTTAGCTTCTTTTTAGTCATGAGAAAATAAACGAATTGGTGAATGACAAAATAATGAATATTTTACTAAATACAATGAAAACCTACTTAAATCTAAACAGTGCCGATTATCGCAGAGAGTGAGCAAGTGAATGAGCAAATATTTTCCAAAATGGTACTCTCGATGTGGGTGAAGTGACGTAATTATTGCACGTGCGAACTCCCCTCGGGTATGCGTAGGTTGCTGTTCACTTTAGTTGTAGGAACTTCATGAGCGTGTCGTATATGAGCCGCGGGCTGACGTCGCTGTCGGCGGTGTAGCGCACGCCGCGCAGCGCGCCGTCCTCGTTGCGCACCACGCCGTACTCGCCCACGATGAAGCCGTCTGGCGTCTTCTCCTCCACCTGGTACTTCTTGAACTGTCTTCCTTCCACCACGTACCCGACCTTACAGTTCTCCTGTTTGCACTTCTCTTTACCGTCGTCGTCCTGGACGCCGTGGCTTCTCCCGTCCGTCATGACACTCTCTGTTTCGTCCACCTCGTAGTTCCGCTCTGGCTGGTGTTCTGCGTTATTTTTCAGATCGTGTGTTATCGGGGTGGTGGTCTTTGGCGCCGGAGTTCCGCCGTTGTGGCTTGGGCGCGGTGAGGGGTTCTGCCACGGCACGTTGGATACTCCGGGCGGCAGATGCAGGGAGGCTGGCTGACTGTAAAACTTGGCAGGCTCGCTATACACCTTGGCTGGCTCACTGTAAACTTTTGCGGGCTCGCTGTATATTTTTGCTGGTTCACTGTAGATCTTAGCAGGTTCGCTATAGAACTTTGCAGGTTCACTGTACACCTTCGCCGGCTGACTATAAATTTTCGCTGGCTCATTGTATATTTTTGGCAATTCTGGCGCAAAAGTGTTCGTTTGTTGCTCAGGTAAAGATGCAGATGGAGGTGTATTTTCGATAGGTTTATTGTAATCATCGTAATTTCCATTTGGCCTACTTGAATGATTGTGCACAACGTTAAAACTAACTGTAGTTAATTTTGGATTGCTGCGCCTTTCACTGAATGGTCGTCTACGATGATAACCGCTCAGCTGGTTTCCGGAAGATCCTGAAAACGGTATCGACCTTGCCAAAGGAACATCTTCATCATTGTAAAACCTTTTATCGTTTTCGTCATCTACGACTTCAGATATCGATTTGACAGAAGCTTCAGCTGCAGAATCTTCAGTATCGTTCGGATAGTAGCTGTCTGCAGCTGGTTGAAAGTATTGTTCTGTTTCTTGTTTGTTAAATTCTCCGTGTTCCTTCCGTGCATTTAACTGTTTTATGAACTCAATATTTGCCCCTGACAAATCCGGTATGTCATTAGATGTGGTTGTTATCATTTCGGTGCTCGGTTCAACGAGAGGCGTTTCTGTGGCGTCCGTTGTCGGTTCCATGTCTCTGGATGGAGTTTCGTTTTCATTCCGGCTGAAGGGTAAGACTGTTTCGGATATGTTAGTTTCGTCGGTGACATCTTCCTGGCTGTGCGGTTGTCGTGGGGTGTGTGGTTGTTTGTGTCGTCGCTGGTAGTGGCCGGGTCGGAGCTGCGTGCGGCCGACAGCCACCGAGGAGGTGATGCGGACGGAGATGACCTGCTCGCCGGGGGGCCCGGCGGGGCGCGCGGGGTACGGCTCGCCGGGGGGCGGGGCGGGGCGCGGGGCGGGGTGCGTTGGGTACGACTCGAGGAACGCGCCGCTGCGACTGCGCTGGAACTCTGCAGGCCTCGACCACACTGCTACTAAAGGCCAAATCTGAAACAAAAAACATGAATTAAGTACCAATCAAATAATTTCTAAATATAATAGCTAAACAACATCTGGTTGGTTGATACCGGAAATTAAAAAGCAATATAGATATTTGTAGAAAGGGCAATGACTCTTTTATCGAAATATCAACGACCTTGTTTCTTTAGACATGTTATATTTCTGTTACTGAGCGGCACTAAACGTCTACTTTATTCTCAGGTAACCAGTAAACGTTGTTCTCGTCCAATCATTTATAAATTATATTACACATTAAATATCCTTTTCTCATGTATAAAAATGTAATGCCATCGAAACATGATCTGTCACTTGTTTACCAAGTTTCTTTTGTTACTGGATACTTGTTATATTGTTTTGCGGGTAAGTTGTAGGTGCCTGTTTATCCGCAAGTAACGACCACTAACATACGATGTGTGACCTATTCCCACCCGGCAGCGAACAATGCGATTAAATTAATATTTTACAAAAATAAAAGCCACTTGTCACTTGCAAAGAATTTATTTATCATAAAAATGTCACAATGGCAAATTATTGTACTTAATGGAAAAATTGTGGTAAGAAAAATATAAACATTGTAAAACATATTCATTGGACAAAGCTTTAACAACATACCCAATACTAGTTACAGGTACTTCGAAAAGTTAATTATATTAATCGTTATTATTAGATTAATTGTCATAGGCAGTAGCTTTCAAAATAACCGTTATTTTTTTTACAAATATACTTTGATACAAGAAAACTGCTTTAATAATTAATTAATTGTAAAACTTGAAATACCATTAGTTAGATTAGTACAAGTACAAGAATTATTCCAAATTACTTTTGGAAGTACCTAATAAAATGTCCAAGGTAATAAATTACACAGTAGTGACACGCAAAAAATGATCTATGGAACGTAATCAAATAAAAAGACATGTGTTTTATTTGAAATTGCTATAACATTTAGATACATATCTGTTAATGTTTGTTTAAGAATGTAAGTAGCCAAATTTTATGAATCACGTGAAGGACGCATGCGCGCTCTGATTACAATAATTATACCTAACGTTAGCTAGCTGCCTACATCGAACAGAGGCGTGTTATTATCCGTTCTTTACTTGGACCGATTTTAATTATTCCCAAGGACTTCCAGTGGCTTGTTGTTTTTGAAGAATGTGGAATATAACATTGCTGTTTTATTTGAGTACGTGGCGCTCGCAAGCGAAGCGGAAATTAGGTGGGTTCGACAGACGAATGTTATTTTAAATAAAAAGGGCGGATTGTACTCCGTGTCATAATGTTTTTAAACATAATTGGGCAATGTAAAAGGGCAACGTCTTAATTTATACCTTGTGGTTTTATAAAAGAACTATTTAGAAGTCAACGAACGTTGTATATGACATTGATATTTCCAGACCTCCAACGATAGATTTTAATAATTTGAAACACTATTAACAATGAAATACTAACGTCAACTGTGATTAATAAATGATTATATACATATTGTGGTATTTGCTGATTAAAAATAGTTTATACGAGTAGCACTTTTAATTTCTTGTGCTAAGTATTTCTATGTGGCACACTTCATTCAGATGACAAACTGTGTCTTGAACAGGAACTACCCCGCTGTTGTCATGACCTCGCCGCAGCCGGACACCCTCTCTGTACCACACACGCAAACATACACACACACATACATACACTCGTGTACACACACTATACCTATCGCCCACCCACACGATTCAATTCAATACCAAATTATAGAAACCCGCCTAATTAAAGTATTTATAAGATTATCAAACTGAAACTAACTATATTTTACGATTCATATTAAATGAAACGACCTTGCATATTGAATAATTATTTCCAAAACGATTTGTTTTTTGTTCATTACTTATTCGTTGGGTAGCAACTCCGTGTTTGATTTTTGTGTACCGTTAGGACTAAAAGACATCAATGCGCAATTTATTGAGATGTTTTTTTTTTATTTGGAACGAGAGTGATATTAATTTATTTATATTTTTAACTGAATAAGGTTTCGCTTTATTCAACAAAACCATTACAATTGGACAGCCTTGATTGTGGCTGTTGGCATTGATTCTATTAGGTATACAATATTTTGTATCAGCGTGTGTCAATGTTGGTTCAATGAAATGTTGTAAAGTAAACAATTGTAAAACTGTACTTTTCTGTTTTTCGTGTGTTAAACCTTTGCAGTACATATTTATCTGGTATCAGAGTTTTAAGAAGCGCCTCTGTAGTGGGTCCGGTGGTGTAGTGGCCACCCTACTGTCAGGATTTTTCTAGCCGTCTACCTAATTGTCACCTGACTTGGCTTAACGAGCACAAAGTGGTTTCTAATGGAAAAGTACCCGGGACCAACGTGTGTATTGCAATGCTCACAAAATAACCCATTTAAAGTTACTTAATAGTTAAAGAGCGTGCGGCATCACACATTTTTATAACTCCTTGCAAAGAGCTGAGCGTAATTTGCGTGGCATAAACTTGTATGGTCAAAAAAATATCTAGGTACTTTAAATAAACATTGTAAGGATTTTTTGACATGACTATTGCCCGTCTGCGCTTGTTTACAACCATAAATTTACAAAAAAGTTAAATAATGTTTAATATTTCGTATTTGTATCGAGTGATACCTAACTATCAGAAACACACGTGTTTTTCTGAGGGTGTTGCTGCTATCACGTGTCTGACATTTTCATTGGGCACTTAAGCTAAATATTTCTCGTACCGACGTGAGTGAAAATGTCATATTATTGTTGTAAAATTTTATTGTAGATATTAAAAAAAATGTTTTGAAGATAGACTTCAATTTCTATTTTATTTACTGAACAACATATTTAGAAGATTATGTTGACGTTAAAGTTCATGATTAGTTTGTATAGGTACGCTTAGACTGCGGCAGAAATTCTGACATAAATGTCAGAAATTTATGTCTATACCGTTTCCACTTGTACAGATTGTTCACGCAAAGCGGCTGATGCGACACTATTTTTTTTGTCGTATCACAATAAATTTTGCGATTAGCGACACTCATGTATATACAGGGACACTCGATGTATACACTAAGTGTACCGTGTATAGTGTCGTAGTTTATCTATCTATTAAAGTTATTCCTATAACATGCTATGCAATTTTATGACACGTACGAGACATTATCGCAGAATAAAATCATAACTTGGGAAGAACCTTAACTAGATTTTTTATGGTTTTTTAGAGTAATAAGTAATAATTCACGTTTGTACCTGAGAGATAACTAGGTAAATTAGGGTACCCAATTAGCCTAAACTGTTTGATTACAGTAGTTAGATACAGATAATAAGGTTTTATTAGATTAAATGGATACAGAATATCATTAAATTCTTACCTAACAAGTATTAAACTGAAGTTTCCTGTATCGACTGTAACTAAAAACGTAGTTAAGATCGCTTCGGTGTGTGCCCATACACACAGACAGGTTATTAAAAACTGATTACGCGCAATTAACGCGTTAACATGGGCGCGGTTATTGCACTTCTTAATTTATGATATACCTTAACTAGCCTACAACACAATTATTGATATCATTTTTACGCTTTCAAAAGGAAACATGGACCTTTATTAGTTCTAATTGAGTTTCATACCGCAACCTTACTATTATATCACCCTAGATCCATTTTAATGATAGTGCTGCCTACTTAAAGTAGCCTTGTAAATTCAAGTTTATCGATAAACCTTAAGAATAGTTATAAGTAGGATGCCTACTTGCGTATGCATTATTTACAGGGATAATGCGTCCGCGCATCGCCACCGGCGCCGGCGCTCCGCACGAGTTACGAGGCACACGGTGGCATATCAACTACATGCAGATAAAGACGCACGCGTCTTCATAAAGAAGGACGTTCATTATCTACGCATGAAAGTGCTCATAAAACTTGAGAATCGTTTCAATATTGCCCTGTACGTCGTTGGATAAGCATTTTGTGAGCTCTGAGCTAAAGATTATGACAATAATTTGTCTTTTTTTAATTCGTTAGATTTGTTTTAAATAATATTCCCTCATAAACGCAATTAAACTGACATAGCTTAAATATGTGTTGTGTCTGACAATCCTACTAGCTTTCGTAGCTAACAAAAAAACAAGATAGATTTTAGCTAAACATTCTAAGTTGATAATCAAGAATTTATGATTTTTTTCATACTATCCCAGCATTTTGCTTGACTTGTTTAAGATATTACCTACCTATATAACTTCTATGTGAAGGTTAATAGTGATTTTTAGATACTATTAAGTATATAACTACTATAAATTAATTCTCATTTACTTACTAAGATGTTTTTCCATTTAGTCAATGGGTGAGTATTACCTATTAATAAGTGAAGTGCGTGCTTACATCAACTAATGACTTCCGACAAAGCTCAGCGGGTGACGGATAAGCCTTGAACCGAACTAATGAATGACGCGATTGATATAAAATGTAACACTCACTCGCCGGACAAGTTACACACAATGAAAGCTTAATTGCAAGTACAATTTATCGTGCAACTATTTATTGAATGAAAATTAACACTTAAAAACAATTATTTGCATTTTTCTTAAGATAGTAAGTACTTAAATTATACTTAAAGATGATCCAGCGATAATCTTTGTAATGTAATGACACCTATAAGGAATTGATTTTATACGATTTTTATCTGAAGCTCATAACAATAAAGGTTTAACAGAATAACAAGGTTACTCCACGATCCTGTTTGCAGCAACTATTCTCGGCTAAAGAGTACGTTTCAGTGACATTAATGTCGATTAATACTTATTTACGACTTTCATAACCTTTCCAGTCAGAAAAAATACCTACTTTTGTACAAATATTTTTTGTCGGGAATATATCTACCTAGACTATTAGCCTTCCTTTGCTTCATATTAACAGTCACCATGAAATTGAGAAGTTATTATATGTAAGTGCCGGAAAGATGTATGAAGAATTAGAACCATTTATTATTTTGTTATGTTTCAATAAATACTTGCAAAGTCTGCATGCGGGTAAGTAACATTGTATTTTTAAATTGTAGATACCTACTTATTTAACTGAGTCTTGAGGTTGCTGCAGTTAAACCGGTCTCGATTTACTAGATTGCAAGGTATTTTTAAACTTAATACAAATAAATCGACCAATGATCAACCACAATAATCAACGTTTACTCGATCCTTCTTCAGTGTTTAGTACATTTCACGTCTAATAATTTTATGATAACCTAAAGAAAAAAAATATTTTCTTTATATCAAATGTTTGAATTATTTTGAATTATTAATATAATAAGTAGTATATTTGCCTAACAGCTAAAGAAGTTATGAAGCGTTTATTTTAGGGATTAATTTGAATGATTAATAACATAAAAAAACTCTTTGTAAAGATGCCAAAAATAAAACAAGCTACTTTATAAATTGCAAACAATCAATACTTTACTACTTTTTATTAATAACCTTGCCCATAAGGCTATTAAGTCAAAATACCAATACTAATTATTTAATTAATTAATTGCAGCAAGCAAAAAAGCGGTCTTACTTGCCAAGATACCTGCCATAACATAGGTACACCTTCTTATACAGAACTTGTACTGATACCTTTTTTAATAAACCATGTAAAGATATAAATTTCCTGAGTTAATTTTATTCATTAATTTTAATGAAAGTAATTTTTAGCTTTTAGCAACGCGGTTAAGATTTTTAACAGCATTTTCTTCTAGTCCTTCTTAATAATTGTTGGTAATAGAGAAATTAAAAGATGCTGCAAACCAACTCATTGTTGGAAAATTTTGAGTTAATTTTTAACTAAACCGTTTTTTATGATCGCATTTTAAACCTACGTTCGTCAAAAACAGTTTTATTTCTGTCAATCTGAATTACAGTCATTAGTAAACGACAAAGACAAAACTTAGTTAACAAATTTAGGTTTAAAATGTTTTTGTGAATGGGTTAATATTTTCAGTATTCAAACTCCAAAGTTTTGTACAATGTGCGTAGTTTTGCAGTTCTTAGGACCTGGCTGCAATTCATTGGCACTATGGGTATAACTTTCCGGTCGCTCAATAGGCAGGTAGGTACGAAAATACACTCGTTAGCCTACCTGCAACAAAAAACTCGAGGAAGTGAACTAGCAGACCCGTTTCGCCCTCAAGTGGAGCTAACATAGTTCGCATACAATCCAGTTTTTTGTAAAGATCACTCTGACATTTATTACATCTCGGATAATTTTCTTTTTTCTTACAAGTGCCAAGGTAATGAACGGCTGCTTCCTATCACGCCCTCGGCTCATGAATAGAAGGAAAAGTTTCATGCATTCCTGACGCCTACAGCGGTCGCTACTTTATTTACATAATCAAGTATATAACTACTTATTTGCGTCAATATTTTTTGGTGGACGGATATTAATTGTTGTATGTGAACTCATTTTCTAAGTAGGTATACAGGAACTTCCTTCAATATGTAATTATAGTATGGAATAAACAATTTAAGTATAGGTACAAAGTGTTCATTTATAAAACTAAACCGAATAAATTTAATCAAAGTTCTTTGAGTACCTTATTTATTTGAGTGATTTAAGATTTGCTATCGATCCTGAAATGAAAGCGCAATAATAACTGTAGCGTTATCATACAAAAACCTTACTTGTAGATATTTAATTTGTATTGACTAGGAATCTTGTTAAGTACTTATCTAAGGCTTAAATTAAATGTCTCACGAAACCATACTTTTTCTCTCATTGTCAGTGGAAAAGATATCAACGACAAAGAATGGATCATGAAGTTAATGCATACCAAAAGAAAGATCCATGTGAAGTTGTTCCTCATCTTATGTCAATAGGGGTAAATCACAACAGTTATCTACGTCTATTGGGTAGATAAGGACATGTCCACACTTTTAAACATTTTCCTCAGACTGTATTTAACTCGGAACGGTGTTTAGTATCCATGTTTACATCACTGATTTGGTTTGTAAGTTCGCGCGGTGTAAAACTAAACGCTCGCGTTTCGCCGCGGGAGGGCGTGACCGAATCGTTTCTAGTACACGTGTGTCTTGCGCGCGCGCCGACGACGACTACGGCCTACTCCAGCTCGCGACCTTACCAATTATGAATTTATTTTATTATGCACTTTCTTGTGACGTACCTGGTATAACACAAAGCTGTACATACTTGAACAACTCGAGCAATTTATGATATCACCGACCGCCTCAACTGAACGGCTTTGAATATGAATAATGGAATGTCAAAGTCGAATGGCACATTTGAAACTTTTTTAACTTTAGAAAGATCTTTACCAGTAACGATTGTGAGTGACTGTTTTAGTGGTATTAAAGGAAACTTTCACGGTTCATTATACATTTATTTATTAAATAAGAATGGCCTATTAGTTAGAAGGTGGGTGAGAATCAACACTTGTTCTTTGATCAACAAAGAATATAGAGAGAAAATAAGAATAAAATTAAGTAAATAGTAAAATTATGACATTGAGTTTGTCGTTAAATTAAATGTCTTAAATGCCGTAATATGGGTCATGGGCGTGTTGCCCTTGGTACTGAGGTGGTGGTGGTGATGGCTGGTACTGTTGTGGTGGTGGTTGGTACTGCTGTGGTGCCGGCTGGTAGTGGGGCTGCATCGGCGCCTGGTACTGGTACTGCGGCTGCTGGGGAGCGCTTGCATACTCGTACTGATGGGGAGCTGCGTAACTTGGAGCCTGAAAATGGCATAAAAAACGATTTGATTTACTAACAACATTCCTATTCAGATTGAAAATAATTTTCTGAATGGTAAATAAATTAACACTGCTGCCTGATTCAGCTAAAAACTTCAACGACATCGTAGCACTTGAACGTCATTTCATTAATGAGTGATGCAATATATTAATAAAATGACTATTAGATGTCGTTGAAAAATAATTACGCAAAACTTGTCCTCTTATAATATGTTCATTATTTTTAGATATTAGGTTTAAATCAAAATTATTTTATTCATCATAGATATGTTAAATTTACTTAATGATCGTCAATGTTACAAACTTCGACTTTACGTAACCGTAGACCGAGAGAAAAAGGCCGGCGGAAAAAAACTCCCACCACTCTTTTCGGAAATTACTTATACAAGAATTTAAGAGTTTATGTTTCTGTAACAACCGCGCACTTCTTTTTTTATTTACCTGATAACTGTAAGTAGGTTTTTTCTCAGGTTCGACATGATGGTGGTCCAGTACAGGCATCAAGAATCCTTTCTTTAGTCCTTTTAACTTCAGTTTTGTGGACAGCAAGTTGGCTGCAAACGCCTTGTTGAACGCTTTCAGAGCCTAAAATATTATTCAATTCACAATAAACTCTGAATGTGCGAATATTTAGCTGCGTGTTATAAAATTTTCTATAAATTTTAAACATGCAATTCTACTTAAAAGCTGATATTAAAAATGTCCTTAACAGGTTGAGAAATCAGCATTGTAATAGGCATTTTCCTTTTTAATTTTAATGCAAATATGCTGTTAGTCCCTAAACCTAAAAAAAAACAAGATATCAATCGCTTTTGTTTGTATAATCGCTTACTCTAACCATGCAACTGAACATAGGTACGGTTCAAGTTCAGTTTGTTCATTTGTTATCAGTTTCAAAAAACCGGCGTAGCAAGTGAAAATGAAAAAGTACACGCCACACCTTCATCTCAGACTTGATGGCCCAGAGTCCGTCCTTGAGCAGGTCGATCTTGGTGGAGTCGTGGTCGTCCTGGTCGTGGTCGTAGGCGGGCGTGTCGTAGGTCGCGTCGTGCGTCGTGTCGTATGCCGCGCGGAACAACAGCTGCTCGTCGTCGTCCAACTCAACGTAGCGAGGCACGTCGCGGCAACTAGCCTCTGTCAAACAAACATACTATCAGAGATGCTTTTTCAATGAAAAAAATTCGTGATACATTGAGGTGATACGGATTAAAAAATATGTTTTTATAATAACGTGATATTACGTATATTAAAACTACATAGAATGGTTGGTGTTTAACAATAAATCACAAACTAAATTCAGTTTCATAAAAACCGTATTTCAAATGTGGAACGTGTGCAGAACTATGTAATAACATTTTAATTACAGGAAAAATAAGTTATTTCAATTCACTCATCATAATTATTAATTTATTCAGCGGCAATTTAATAGGTGTGTACCTTCAAATTTAGGTTCGACGAAGAATAAAATAATGAAATATGCAAATAATGTTACATTCGTAACTCTGGGTTGATATCAAAAATGGCGTTGTCGTTTGAAACGGCAATTATTTCGGTGATCAACAACATTTTATAGCCTAAAACTATTATGTTAACAGCGATGGCCATTTTAAGTATCAGGAAAACATTAAACACCATTATTTTTGTGTTCCTCGTTATTAAATATCCAGACATTGATACCTAATGTTTTTATTGAGCATTAGAAGTGTAATTAAACAAATGTACAAGTAAGATAAGGCCAGCAGATAGCGATATAAATATGTAAGTTATTTGCTATTATATGTTATTGCTTGTGTTGATATTTCCGACTTTGAAAGAAAAAATAAATATAAGCATTTTACATTAATGTTAATTTAACTGTTGAATTCTAAAGTTCCACAAAAGTGACATTAGCCACATGGCACTAAAGTTTGATGTGCAGTGCTTAAGTAAAAAAAGGGTGGTACTTACTGTTGCAGAAAAAATACATTAAACACAGAATAATAAACCTTTTCATTTTGATAACCACTTTTAAACGATATTTTATATCCTTGCTGCTCTCTTGCTCGACACCAGCGTATAACTAGAATCGTTAAAAATTAGTAGCAAACCAATATTTTCTACCCTCATTTCTTTCTGTATGTTAAAACAGAAAGGTTAGTAGTACCTACTTATTCCTTGATACTTATTATTTGATGACTTCGTTTTTTTTAACTGCGGCAGCCAATAATAGCGATAATTGTTTGCTGTCGAGGGAAAGAACCTTAAATTAAACAAATAGTTCCTAATTTATAATAATATATTTAAAAAAAAAAACAACCGCCACATTGAAAAACTAAGTAAAGTCCTTATAAATAATCAACAAATAAAACAAAGAAAATTCAGTAATAAGAAGATATTATTTACATAAGTATTTTTATTTACTTGTGTCATGTAACGTACCTACCAGCTAAGTGTTGAACAAAAAATAATTGTTAAATACTTATTAAGTTGTTATATAATGAAATATGTCTTAATTGTAGATATAACACCAATTCAATTGAGGAATTGACCGCACTTAGATTAAATATGTCTTAATAATACGTGTTAACTGTGTTACTAATAGCTGTACTATAACTTCACAAAAAAATTGTTAGAAGTGCTACCAAAAAAATACAATTAGAACTGTATAACTTGTTCATATAAAAAAGGACATGTATTTATAGCAATAACTTAAGCAATTTAACTAAAATATGAGTTTTTGTTCTGCACTGCGGAAGACAAATTAATCACATTCCTCTTCAAACATTCATAAAGAGAGTGTACATTGCATGCAAATAATTTAATATTAATTAACATAATTTTACGTGAATATGAAATAAAAAACAACTAATTATAAAGTTATTTTAAAACAAACGTTGGACGATAATTTACCTAGGCTTAAATAACATGGTTTTTATAACATTTACTACATTTCCCTATTTATTATACTAACAAACTGATATATGATACAACGTAATAAATTCAATAAATTAAAGCTAGCTTTAGATTGGACTTACAATTTCAAGTTAAAAACTTCAACGCGCGACCACAATGCACTTTCATCTATATCTAAGGGAATCATTACTACGAAATAAGTTTATATTTCTGCTATCATCAGAATAACATCTAACTTTAATTTGAACACGTCACATAACGTATAATGAACACGACGACCTCTGTGGTGAAAATTTAATTTTACAAATTTCCCCAATATCTGCTATTTAGGGTAGCATATTATTCAACTATGTTCTTCAATAATGCTGCTGGTTAGATTTCAAACAAAATATTATGCTCCGATATTCATACTTTATATTGTTTGTATTAACAATGAAAAAAAAATATTGCTCAGTACAATATTGCTAGAAGATGCAATCCACATTTATAAAATACCTAACAAGTCCTGATTCATCATCGCCGAGTGTAAACTGATTTAGTTAGAGCCGAGAAATTTGGTGCAGGAGTTCTTTTTATGATGTAAGTGAGCACTAAGGTAGGAGTTTTAAAAATTCCTACAGAAAAAAGCAATTTAGTTGCGGGTGAAACCGCAGGGCGGAAAGCTAGTTTAGGGTATGAAAAGCGACCCCTGAGAGATCTAAGGTCAAAACCCTCAGACGCTTCACTATATGTATATCGGAAAATCGCGGGTTCGATTCCCGGAACTAATTTTCCATCAAAATCTGCTCGTGCCTGGGTGTAACTTCGAGTCTTGCAGTCTATTGTTTGGTACCTTTAACACAAGCTCCCACAACGCTTACTTACGGCTATATAATTAATATGTTAGTCTGGAGAGGAGATTTATTACTTTACTATGCCTAATGAACAGTGCTGGTATCTAGCGGCGACAGTCTACATGCGCGCGCGCCGGCGCGAGGGTCACATCGGCGCGCGCGTCTTGTACAAGTCATCGTCGTCGAACGCGGGGTCGGCGTACCCGGAGTCGTCGTAGCGGAGGGACCTGCACAACCACTTTGTTTAAGCATTCTTATTAGGAGACCTGTATGTCAAGCAATGTTAACTCGATCAGTTTAAGAGAATCTTAATTAACGATACACATTTAAACGGACACCAAAATTTTTGTTTCGTAAACGAAGATCGAATGGTTTCAGAGTCCTATTGTTTTGTTTTAACTCAAATATGTTTAAACTAGTTGCAATAGCAACAACGTTCAATATTTCCCATCACTGATCAAGGTCGAACGAACCTTTCTTACTCTGTTTTTGACGTTCAACTTTGTTTTGATATCTTTATGGCTAGCCTAAAAAAACCTACCTGACTTTTCCACCAACACCTTTGTGGTTGCCGCCAAACCCTGACTTGTTCAACTGTAAGGAAATCGATCATTCCACTTGACACAACAAAACGACACCACCGGTGGGTCATATGGAATCTCCAGTCTATATGACACCACCAATAGTCGTTGTATGTAGTGATGTTACATACAACCCACCAAGGTTGCTTAGTTGTTGATATGAAAACTCCAATTAAGTACAAGCAGTATCATTAATGAGGTACTTTATATGTCATAAACTCGGTTATTAATAATCGTTTTACTATAGATTACTTAAAACAATGAATTGGAAGCTGTTTGTCAAAAACGCGTGTCTAGACATCACTAGGGTGGTGTCATATGGACTGGAGATTCCATATGACACCACCGGTGGTGTCGTTTTGGTGGTGTCAAGTGGAATGATTGAAGGAAATAGCATGAATGACGTTACCGGTCCGGCGTGCGCGTGAGACAGCGCGAGGGCGGCGGCGAGCGCGAGGCGGCGCGCAGTGCGCCCGCGTCGTCGTAGCGCCGCGACACCAGCGTGAAGTCGTGGTGCGCGTCGATCAGCTTCTGCAGCCGCGACACCATCTCGAAGTCCGACACCGACGCCGGCAGCAGGATGCCCAGCAGCTTGGCGATCGACTGCCTGCACACATGTAAGGGGAACTTACTAATAAATTTACATTAAACGCGTAACTACAGAACTACTGTAGTCGGGTGTATGGTTCCTTCTCGTTTCACGAGAGAGGAATGGAAATTGTAAAAGATTTAGTTTATTTATTTACAAATTTATGTATTTACACACAATTATATACAGAACAGGACAAACTAATAACAAAATAAAACGTAAATACAGAGGTCCTGCTTATTCCAAAAGAAATTTCTTCCAGCAGACCTGTACTTGAAGAAATGGTACGGAAAGCAAATTTTGCGTGTCTACATGATAATAATACATACATACCAATATAAACTACATACAAATACTTACATATTATTACTTAAATATCAATACATAAATAAATATGAAAATTATATTACACAAAGACTATTTATTACATGGAGAGATATAAACTTTTTTTACTTACTGACCATACTTAGGTTTATAGATCTTTATTCTCATAAAAACAAATAGTTTTATTACAATGAGATACAATAATCAATTAAAAGGTTAGTAAATTAAATTTTTGCATCCAAGGCGCATTAGGTTAGTAGGTAGCACAATTTTTTATATAACTAAAATATGAAAATTAGTAAGTAGATATTGTTACAACTTAGTGAACAAACATGTGGGGGAGAAATAACTGTAATCCTGCAATATGTAATTTAAGTTTGTTTTTAAAAACTTCAAAACTCTCACATTATTTTATTTCATTAGGTAATCTATTGTAGAGGATAACTCCATCGAATAAAATTGTTTGCTTCCCATAATTAGTTCTTGGGTTAATAAGTTCAAGTTTATTTTTATTTCGTAAGTTATGCCTAAACGTTTTTTTATTTAATTTTATGTTTGATTTGACTTTACCAGAAATTATTTTGTTTATTAACACACAGGTTTTAAAATGAAATAATTTGGATATGTTTAGTATTTTTGTCTTTTTTTGTGACCCGATGTTTAAAGGCGAATTCACCATAAGATATATCCACTTACCTAAAGCTGAGCAGCTGCGCCTCTCTCCGCTGGCACTCCGCCAGCGCCTCCTTGGTTCGCGCCAGGTCGTCCCTCAGGATCGCTATCTGGTGGTCGCTGGTGCTGCGCTCCTGCTCGCAGGTCTCCCCGGAGGCGCGCACCTGGTCCTTCAGCACGCACACCTTGCGGCTGTACCGCGCCCGCAGCAGTTCCGCCTCCTCCAGCCTCTTTTGCAACTCCTCGATCTTACGAGCGCGCTCCAGCGATGTTATCTATTTACAACAAAAATAAAGTCGTCCTTTATGTTAAACGAAAACATATCCACGACGCGGAACATTTGCATGCCAATAAAATTTCCATTGAATAAGTAGGATCAATATTTCAACGTCGATTTACCCTTTGTATGTAAAAAGTGTGTGTTTTTGTAGATTGTATCGGATATATGGCGCTGTCTGGTGCCTGCGGCTTCTCAAATTATACACAGATAGTAAACTCAATGAAGACGTATGCCATTAAGTATTTCTGATGATAGCTTGTTGTCAATAAGTGATCGCAATTAAAGCTTTAAAAGCTACAGCTATACGTAAGTAGATACTTATAATCGATTACTTAAATAAGTTGTCATTAATAAATTACTATACGAAGGAAGCCCCTTGGCGCCGCAGAATCGAGATTGGTTGGTTCTGCCTGCAAAAACTTTATTTATGTCGGAAAAAAGAAAAAATACTGAATATCTTAGTTAAGGCTTTGTAACTTATGAAAGTAAGTTTGTTAACATTTCTGTAAAAATAGCAGGTACCTATCCTTATTTAGCCGTTACTTTGATTAAGATTGTAGCAGTTACATTACTTAT
Source organism: Emmelina monodactyla (assembly GCA_916618145.1). Classification (NCBI taxonomy): domain Eukaryota; kingdom Metazoa; phylum Arthropoda; class Insecta; order Lepidoptera; family Pterophoridae; genus Emmelina; species Emmelina monodactyla. The sequence goes on from OU745300.1 coordinate 6,867,233, forward strand.
CATACCTACTAGTACTTATAAAATAGGTTTACATTACGTTGGCACAGACATTAGCATTATTCTTATCTCTCAAGCTCCTGCGTACCTTGTACTCGGCGGCGTCGGCGAGCTGCGCGTTGAGGTCCCGCAGCTGCGCGCGCGCGTCCGCGAGCTGCGCGGCGGCGTGGTCGCAGCGCCGCGCCAGCTTCTTGCCGCGCGCCGCGGCCTCGTCGCGCTCCGCCTGCAGCACGGCGCGCACGCGCGAACTCTCCTCCTGATATTTATATTCAACTAGCGACCCGCCCACGCTTCGCAATGGTGTAATTTCGGCCGACTTGTCCACGAAATATAGATTTTTGGCTAACTTAAAAAAACTTTTTTCGATTGTGCTTTATTTACAAATTTAAATGAAAAAAATACCTAAAGGATGGTGAAAACCGCATTAAAATCCCTTAACTGGTTTAGGAGGAGTGGATTTATACTATGTAATGATGCTTAGGTACGCTGAAAATTACGGTAAGAAGTACTAACATATTCACTGGATCCTTTTTGCTTATATGCTTCTCTACTTACTTATTAGCTACCTACTAAGGTAAAAGCACCTAATTCCGCGGGGTTCTAAAAATGGAACCCAAACCCGCGGTAAATAGAAAAACTAAGTTTTTTTATAGTTTCCGTCATATATTTAGACTTTTTAGTTCTTCAGCCTTAAGATAATTTAATTTAAGAACAGATTTGAGTGATTATATTATTATAAACACGCAAAACATATTAAATAAAAAAGTATTTCGCTGTGGCGAGCGAGGTAAAAGGATGCGCCATACATTTTCACGTCATTTCTCCGTAACGTTCAATTTACAAGAGGAGTGATTATCATTCTAGTTCTAACAGGAAAGGTCGCTTTTTAAATATTAATTCAATAGTCAAACGTTTAATCTTTAAGTTTTTGTTAAAAAAATATGCATTACTAGCTTACTTTTTAAGAAATTTTGTGTTGAAAATACATCGGCATTACCGTCCATTTTTTTTAAAGCGGTTCCTTATCCCGTGGTATACCTCGGAATAAGGAAATCATGGAGTTCATTTCATTTAAATTTTTCACGTGATTCTTATAAGCTCAACTTCGTTTAGGCAATCAAATTAAAAAAAAATTGTTAACATTGGGTTAAAAAATCCAATTCCGTGTTAGTGTTTTGAATATATTTCACATATTAAATAGGAATCAAAATATATGACCAGAGTAAAATTCGATGATTTTTTCCAAAACGTAACCAATATTGTAATTGTTTTAATCCTATGTTCTAGTAACAATTTCTTTTCAGAATTATCAATTTTAATTCATTTTTTTTATATTTAATAAAATAATCACTTTGATTTTTAAATATTAAAAAACATGTATTACTCGGATTTAGAAATATTAATTTTCGAGTAGGACCGTTATTCCGAGGTATATACCACGGAATTAAGTTATATGGGAAATAAATCGTTACGTAATGCCTTGCTACTTTTCCAATGTAATGAGACCAAACATAATGCATAAAATTATCAATATTTTGTTTACTTATGGCTCTTATTTATATGAACTTTAGAGAGTTAAATAAATTTAAAAAATATTGGCTAAAATTTCTATCAATAATAATGATAAATATTATTATTTATAGAATTTTAGTTAATAATTCCGTAGAATCAAAACGCAGAGTAATTCACGTAAATATTTCATCATAATTTGCATAATTTGCTGCATAAGTACATAACTATTAAAGCGGGCTTTCTCTACTAATCCATACCTCGGAATTAGGTGCCCAACTACCTCGGAATTAGGTGCCCAACTACCGCGGAGTTAGGATTTTTACCGCGGAATTAGGGTTTTCTGGCTTAGCCTACATTTTGCTTAATTTGAAATATAAACCCATTGTTAACTGAAAAAGTATTTAAATATTTGTAAAGAATATTAGATCGTCCATCTTATAAAGTTATATTATTACCCTAATATCACTGTTCCTTTCTTAATGATGCAAAAATACCGCGGAATTAGGTGCTTTTACCTTAGTGGCCGCCCGCGACTACGTTAGCGTGGAAGTCGGTTTCCCGTGGGAATTAAAAGTTTTCCCGCGATAAAAAGTACCCTATGTGTTATTCTGATGTAAAACCTATATTACCTACTGTAAAGTTTCATCATAATCCGTCCAGTAGTTTTTACGTGAAAGAGTTATCTCCACGAACTAAGACTAACTACCAAGAACGACCTTGAAAAATACTACAAACTCATATTGCCAAGTTCAATGTTTTAATTTTCAGTTTTTTCTTAATAACGCCGTTGTTGCTTGCAGTATCATACATACATAAATATGATTTTTAAATAAAAGTTTTTCAATAGTTTATCTTTATAAATGGAATTACCTGAACACTGAGTTTACGACGGAGTAAATCTAAATGTAGGTCCTTGCGCTGCAGCTGCTCCCGCAGGATTCTTATTCTTCGTTGTAGTTGATAGACCACGGCCGTCTGTGAACAATCTCATCATGCAGTTTTATGAATGTAGTCAATATTTATCCTAGCATGACACATGCACGATATAAGCCGTAAGCACCTAAACACCAACGCAAAAATACTTTCAGTAACTATATCTAATTTGCCAAAATTATGCTTGAGATGAAATAACGGAAGTAATACTGCTTTTAATGATGATGATTATACGAGAATACCTATCTACAAGCTCAGTTCTTAAATTGTAAGAATTCTACGCTAAAACAAAGAAAACAGTGCGCTCCAAAGAACTCATCTTATACGAGTACGTTACTAGACCATAATCCACATTTTAACTTAACGCTATGTCTACATTATAAAAAATAGTAAACTATTTATTTTCTATTACCACCATACTATTATTTTCTGGTACCAACTATAACGTACAAAGTAGTTTCCAACCGTAATTACACGACTATCTAATTGCGTATTAATGTGATAAACAATTTAGTCTGGTGCAAATAACTCACCTACTGTGGCAGGTGAGACTATGAATAAGACATTAAGGTAACGTATAAATCTATTTAACTAATTTGCAGGAGACATAATTGCTGTATAATAACAACCTACGATCCAAGAGGTTTTATCGTAAGACAACAGACCACGATTTAACTTTTTGTATTTGTTTTAATGTGTGGTAAATTGCCTTATAATTAATTTCCCGGATCCAGAGAAACGTCTTACTTCTTTAAGATAAGGTAAGTCATGGAAGGAGCGCTCTCTTCGAAGTCTAGGCAGCGTTCCATAGTATCCGTAATATAGCAGCTACACAAAACACGCTAGCTTTAGCAAACAAAATAAAAACATACACACACCATTAAAACATTGACACAAAATAATAGTAAACATGTAATTATAGTAACGTATTTACAAAACCCTAATTAAAATTAGGATTTGAGATTCCTTTGGATAGAATATGAATACCTAGTTTAGTTCTGGCCACATAGGTTCTTCCCTACTAGAAATATCCTTATAACTTTTTCACAACTCTGTAGCGTCGTAGGATTAATGAACTATCATGACTCCACTAAAAGTCATTGCAATCTGATTCATGCCATAAAAATACTTTTAATAAATATGCAGATAGAGCATAAAGAAGTAAATCAAGTGTGAATAAAGTTTATAGGCGGCGGCAACAAGGTGCATGTCCCACAATACTTGCGCTAAAGTTCAGTGGTCCTCTGACACGGCCCGCATACCGACTACATGACGCGGTAAACGCGGAATATGTATACACATTTCTACATAACAAGATCAGCCTTCGACTTTATATCTGCTCCACTTCAATATTGTGACAAAGAAAAACATGAAGACGAGAGTTAACCACCCCGTTCAGTTTTTGCAGGCATCTTTTATTGACCGACTTTGAACTTCACATCCAATCTACACATACCTGCCAGCCACCACGTTTAAATTGCAAGTCAATTACGGTAGCGCCTATGAGTAAGTGAACTGACCTTGTCAACAATTTTATCGCTTTCGAGTCGTGCCAGCTGCTCCGCGCGATGCATTATCGACTCTGTGTGAAGCTCTATGCCGACGTCTTGGGTCAGCTCATCCATATTTAGCGTTCGACTTAATCGCTCGAGGAACGACACGAACTGTAACATTAAGAGCAGCCGAAGTAAAAAGTGGTATTCCCTGAAATTGATAGCGCTTTTAATAGGCAGGATCGCGGATGTAAAGCCACATTCTTTATGTCTGAGTATTAAATCTTTGTGTACCCTTTATACACTTGCATTTTTTCATATTATTTTAATTATACATATTTTAAATTACATTTTTGTAAGATCCGGTATAAAAATGACGCTTAATTTGAAAAATTTAATTGATATATAGATAATGAAATTAACTAAAAAATTATAACGAAATAAGAAAAAATGTAAAGAAAAAAAAATGCATAGACTATTTATTGAAAATGAGTAAATCTATAATAACGAGGAACTAAACTTGTTTGCAACCTATGCACGATTGGAATTGGTTAAATATCAATCATAAACTCAATTATAAACTTACATTAGCCTTATCTTTTCTCAAGGCATCTCTAGACAGTTCCATGGCGTTGAGTTCACCCTCGAGCTTGTGAACTTTGTTCTCCAGCATGTTCCGCTCATCCTCCAGGATTCGAACCCTGGTAGCGGCCTGGTCGTGGAGGTGTGCCGTCCTGCTGCACTGCTGGGATTCAATGCTTAACTTGTCACGAAGAGCATCTATTTGCTACAAAATTTGCCCCTTTTTATAAAAACTCGATATTAAATATTACCAATCTTTATATAAAACGCTTCTTACCACAGATTTGTCCTTATTATCACTTAACAATTCTCGGATACGATCCTTGATAGTAGTCTCGTGAGCCTCAACAAAGCGTGTTGGGAGACTGAGGAGGATTGCAATGGACTCCATCGTGTTACGAAACTCGGCCTTTAACCTCTCGTGCTTCTCATCTCGATGACGTAAATCCTCTGCATTGAAAGAATATGCGGATTAGAAAACTGTTGAAAATAATTAAATGAATAACTTAATTCACAATAAATATTACGACTCCCTTAGATTAGACAGCACCATGACAGCACGGAGCATTTCTCTAACCATATCTAAGCATACGGTGAAAAATGAGGAGAATAATTAGAATGTTAAATATAAAATTACTTGCCCTTTAGTTGCACTATGATGGATTCGTTCTGATTAACGTTATCAGTAACAACGCTCAGGTTCTTGGAACAGTGCGAGAGCTTTTCCCTCGCTTCATGCAGCTCTCTCTCCAAAACTCGATTGTGCACAGACAACGACTCCTTTTCTTGTTTGAATCTTTCAATGTCTAGTATTTGTGATGAAACTTGTCGTTGTAACATATCTTTATCGTTTGTCACCCGCTCCAGCGCATCCCGGCAACTTCGAAGATCCTGTTCTATTGAGCAAAGGTTATCACTGGTATTCATGCACTTATTTTTTAAACGACTTGTCTCTTGAACCAGCTCGGCAGCCTTAATAATGAGTGATTCTGGTGAGTGCGTGTGTGTGGAGTCACAGAACTCTGCATCGAGAGCAGCGGACAGTCGTCGGACTAGGTCATGTAGTTGACATCGCGCATTTTCTTTTTGTTGCTCTTCATTATGACATTCTATTTCTAGAGATCGCATTTTCTTTTCTAGATCTTTTATTTTTTCTTCACAGTATCGATTATCTCTTTGTAGAGTTTGCACTGCCAAGTCACTTCTGCCATGGGAAGCTTGAATGTTGCGATTGCATTCCTCAAGATCCTGTATTTTCTTCCGCAAAGAGGAGATGACGGCATTTTGTCGAGCATTTTGTTCCCGCAGGTGATCAATCTCCACCTGCTGTTCTAAAATACGTTGATCTCGAGACAACATTTGGTTCTTGAGGTCGCTGTTCTGTAAATCAATCATTAAAATCAAATTGAATTAACTACCTGTTTCATTACAGTAAGTAGGTAGGTGCTAACTAAGTCCAGTTTACCTCAGAAATTAATTTGTCTCGTTTGTATTGAAGGCCAGCAAGATCACTCCTCAATGAAGTTATAACGTCATTGCCGGCATCTGCTCCCATCTATTGAACACACCGATAAATTATGTTTATTTAACAAAGCGTTAGTAAGTAGCTACCTAAAAATTACTCACAAAAATTCATGTTGTACAATGTGGGTATAAATAGAATTATGCAGTCGGGTGGTTTGTTATGCTGCGAAGCGTGCAGCTAGCGACTAAGCCGAAGTAAGCCGTAAAGAAGACCCTTCTGTAGCTAGCGTGATGTGCTCAACATTTCAGACTTACATACAGTCACGATATCTTTATGTCCCTGGTACAGGATGTTTCGTTTCGTGTTGAATTTCTACGGTAAGTTATATGTAAGACCAAATTTAGACTCACAAGTAGGCATAACGCTAACGTTATTAAAGGCTTGAGGAATATACCTACCTACTATACATACTAAATAAAAAAATTTAAAAATTAGTTTTTTTTTGGAATTTGTTAATGTTTTCATAAAATACCACAGTTTATTTCAGGCGCAATTTACTAAATCAATGCAGTCCCGCATTAGGATTAACAATCTGTTTCAATTTCCACTAGGAATATTAGGGAACACCCTGTACATTTGGTATTGCTTTCAATGCCCTTATCGAATTCGTATTTTCCCGATTAGCATCGTAACGAGGTCGCGTTTTTTACTCGGCCCCGGGCCTGAAGAATTAGCTTCCGTTTAGTAAAGCTCTGTCTTTTGTGCCGTGGTTCGGAAGGGTAGGCATGAAATGTCGGTACGAGGCACGGTGAAGCACGGGACTTGAATAATGAAATAAAATGTTACATTGATTGATGACGTTTCAGGAAGTTCTTACCTAGTAAATGGAAACTAAAACTTTTCTTACTTATTGAATAAGTTTTTGCGCGGAAAACGATTGACATTCAAACTTGGGTAAGACCAATCTTAGCTTGAGTCTACTTATATTCGTAATTTACATGATCTATGTTAACCGTAAAAAATACAACTCAAGCAGATAGGGTAGACACCTAACAATTTATAGTACCGTACCAACACAAGAAAAAAAACCGTCCTAAAATCATTTTGTAGCCATGAGCCCGTTAGTCTGTCTAACCCAATTTCCTAGCAATAGGTACCTATAACAGTAGGTAATTTTCATTTTATAGTTTTTTTATGAAAAAAAAAAACATGGAGCCATGATTCTGATTTAAATCAACGCAATCCGGAGAGCACAACCTTTAATGATACCCCAAGAAATCCTATGTTATGTAACTTAATTCCTATTTAGTAAGTAAGTACCTAAGTACTTACCTACCAAAAAAATGGAACCTAATCAGTTAAGTACCATTTTTAATATTTTTTTCTAATGCCTACCCTTATTCTTAAAAGATAGAAATTTTAACAAACTGTTTCAAATAAGTTAAAATAATTCTGTATCCATTAACAGTAAGGAACTATTAAAACAAGTAGGTACCTATGTACAAAACCCGTGGTTCACAACTCACAAGTCCAACTCGCATTTAGCTTGTCTTAGGTACCTAACGCACTAGCGGTTGGCCGCTAGGCGGTTAGACTCGAGCGGTCCAACCGCTTAACGCGGTTTCTTCGCGGTTGGCCGCCATAGCGGTCAGCCGCGATGAAACCGCGTTAAGCGGTTGGACCGCTCGAAGGCGCGTGGCCCATAAATAAAATGGACGCCGTCGAGATAGCTTGTGTTATTTATTTTTACTCCCGAAAACAACGAAAGAAATATAAAAAAAGATACTGGATTCATCCTTTACTAGAAACACGCAACGAATTCGGCCAGTTCGCAAGTTGTTTTCAAGAACTGAAGAAGCACCAAGATAAATTTTTCGGCTATGTTAGAATGAGTGTTTCGTCATTTGAAGAACTACTAACAGTTTTATATGACACCATCAAAGGACAAGATACTAAATTTCGTGATTGTATCCAACCCGAAGAGAAATTAGTAATAACATTAAGGTAAGTATGATAAAAATAAAAAAAGTTTTAGTAGTTATTATGTTTTAATTTTAATCGCAATGTGGGTTTATAATTGAATAAAAAAAGTAGTAAACTATAACTATTACTGAGAATTATTATCATTAAAAAGATCTAGATAATCAGATTCTTGAGATATCTGTGAATATGTTGATTCAGGAGACATTACAGATTGTTCTTGATTACATGTTCCACGGTGTGTAGGTGGAACTGAGGGCGGTGGTGGTGGGTTATTATTTCTAGCAAATGATGGTGTCTGATATCCTTGGGATGGCCCTTGGTTGTAGTTAAATGGTCGTACGTAATCCCAAGTAGAGTTACAGTAGTTGTATCCAGACGTTTGGGCTTCAGTAATGACTTGCATTATTTGAGATTTTGTACGTAGGCGTATATGTTCAGGCACTTTTTTTATTTCACTAACCAACGACAAAAAGAAAAGTCTATCTTCATCTTCTTCCGCCTTTTTCAACTCTACATTCTTATTTAAGACGTTAATCAATTCAACTCCTATATCATCTTCTTTATTTTTCTTTTTTTTTCGTTTTGGCGGTGGTACTACGACTGGGTCAGCTACGTTTTCTGTTTCATTTCTTTCATTTTCTTGCCTTTGCATGCTTGAATCAGTTTCATTGATAGATACTGTGTCCTTCAAAAACATTAAATTATTGTAAAATATGTATTGAGTCTTTTTCTTAGCCGCTGACCCACTCCTGGTAACATTGTCCTTTAGAGCTTTCACGAAATTATCCCTAATGTTCTTCCATTTCTTTTGTAATTCTTTTCCTAGAACAATACAACAAACAAGTTAATGATTTAGTCATAAAGTAATAGATTTGTTGTAATTCGTGTGACATGTGCAATAAAGAATATACATAGGTCATTGAATTCAATAAAACATGTAATAATAATAAAATGTTTGTTTCAGATATTTTGCAACAGGTTGTACATTCACGGAACTACATTATACATTCAAAATTGGAGTAAGCACTGTAGCAGAAATCGTACGAGAAGTTTGTTTTGCAATTTGGTTTTGTCTGAAAGATATTTGTTTGCCTGAACCAAACAAAGACGCTTGGAAAAAAATTGCCAATGATTTTTTTCAAAGAGCAAATTTTCCTAACTGCTTAGGTGCTGTTGACGGCAAGCACATACGATGCATTGCACCTAATAACAGTGGCTCGATGTGTTTTAATTATAAAAGTTTTTTCTCTTTGGTTTTATTAGCAATATGCGACAGTAATTATAAATTTGTTATGGTTGATATTGGAGCTTTTGGTAAATTCAGTGACTCGTCAATATTTCAAAATTCGGTTTTCTATGAAAAAATGCAAAAAAACCAATTGGATATTCCAGAGCCACAACCGATTTCACAAAGCAGTGAGACATGTATCCCATACGTATTTGTAGGCGACGAGGCATTTGCGTTATCTACGAATTTAATGCGCCCATACGCAAAAAAAGATTTGGATGAAACCAAAAGAACGTTCAATTACAGGCTTTCTAGAGCAAGAAGATATGTAGAATGCAGTTTTGGAATTTATGCAAACAAGTGGCGTATATTTCATAGACCTCTAAATGTTCAATTCACTCTAGCAAAAGATATCATAAAAGCTACTTGTGTCTTACATAATTTTGTAAGAGACCGAGATGGCTATTGTTTCGACGACTCACTCAGTTGCCCTTTGCCAGAAAATGTAACACAGGAAGGGTTAAGAAGGAACAATAAAACTGCGTTGAGATACAGAGAATTGTTTGCCGAATATTTTATGACTGATGGGAAATTAGAATGGCAAAGAAATATGATTTAACTGAAAATAGACCTATTTATTATGTTCTAAGATGTTTAAAGTATGTTTAGTTTCGTTTAAAAATATGTAACAATAATAATAAATACTTACCAAGACTTTTTTTTGCCTCTGTTGTCATCTCTTCTTTTCCAAAAATATCTACTAATTCTTCCCACTGTTTCCGTTTTAAATCTCTATTCTTATAAACTGCTCCTTCACAATTCCAAATAGCTTCTCGTTGTTGAATTTCAACAATGAATTTCTCTGTGTCGAAGTTCATGGCTGCGCAACTCAAAACACGTGCATACTTCACCGGCGGCTCGCCGCAAACTAACCGCCAGTGCGTATACACAAGATGGCGGCTAGCCGCGAAGCGGGCCGCGGCCCTCCATTCAACCGCCGCGGTTGAAATTTTGTGGCGGTTTAGTGCGTACGATCATAAGCGGTTGCATATTAAACTGGAAAAGCGGCTAGCCGCGCGGTTAGCCGCCCCCGCGGTTAGCCGCTAGTGCGTAAGAGCGCTTAGTATGAAATAGGATGTTAGTTTGCATTGGAACAAAACAAAAGTAAAATTGAGCGAAATTTTAAAAATAAAAATTCAATACACTTGCCCATTTTAATGTAATAATGCCTTAACACAAGCTTTATATTATATATAAAAAAGGTGAAAAACGAAATCTCTGTTGGTGTGTTCAATTAATTGGTTAACAGTAAATCACTTACATCGTCAGATGGACTTTTGCTGCACAACGCTTCATATACTTTCCAGTCATCCACTTCATCTTTTCCCTTCTCATCTTCCATGGTGTTTTGTTTTCCTGCAATTCACCTTGAAAGAATAACGCAATAGCAATAGCTTTGCTGATAACTGTAATGCCGTAGTAAACTCCGTTGCCATAGAATCGTTTCCGCGATGTAAACAATGAATATCGATTTTACAGTTGTATGAAAATGCTCTTTCAGTAGCTGTAGAAAGTTGATAGTCATACTTCTTTTGAAATAGACCGAAGACCCAATGCATCATGCGTAGCTATCAATATCTACCTAGGTACTAATATTACTACAAGCCTCAAAATGTGCATCTGCACTGAGTGTTCTTTTTATTCAACCTTTAGTAAAAAACGCGAGATTTTGTAGAAATTTAGTAAAAAATAGTAAAAACTCATAGCAAAATAAGTCAAAAATTTGGGAAAGTTAAAACTATTACAACCCAAAAACTAGAACACTCAGTTCAGTTGAACCAAAACACGAAATCAATGTATGGTATTTATATAATTCTTTGATTAAAACTCATGTTTTGGAGATCACTCAGTTCAGTCAGACGCCGTAGGATGTGATCCTGTAATTTTATTTTCGTAAAAGGTTTTTACTAAATCGTAATATAAAAACTATCAGCAGAGTTAGTACTTTTTGAGATTTCGACCTTGTCATTTGGTTCAAACTAGGGATGTTAAGGATATCCATATCCGTAACCGAAACTACCGGATATCCGAAATAAAAAATTATCCGTATCCGTAACCGAAATAAATGTTTCGGATAACTTCGGATAGTGGCGGAATCTAAAAATCTAAATGAAACACGTTACAAGTTGTTTTTGGCTGCGTTCCGTAAACCGCTTATAGAACTGTGACCAAAGTGTTGGTTCACTCTCTGAGCGCAATGTAGCGGTGTTTATGACATCATCGTTCTCATCCATCGTCCTCCTCTATATAAATAAAACCATTTTACTATCTATTTTTTTGTATTACTTTTGAAATTCCGAGAATCTAATATCCGTATCCGAAACCGATATAAAAAAAAACAATATCCGTATCCGAAATTCCATATCCGTACATCCCTAGTTCAAACGTCTGAACTGAGTGTTCTAGTTTTTGGGTTGTTATAGTTTTAATTTAAATCTTACAAACTTTTTTATTATTTATTATTTTTTACTAAATTTCTTCAAAATCTCACGTCTGCACATCCCATTTGGCACAGGATGCGCCAGCGTGTTATTTGGCTGTAACGTCTTGTTAAAGATGCTAGAACTTCTTTTGTTTAACGTTTTAATACATCGATCAACCAAAAATATATTGATACCTACTGGGGAATATTAATTAATCTAAAAAACCAAGGAAGTCTAAATTCTATATTACACAGTATTATGTGAATATTACAGGAATATATACTAACATAACATAAACAAGTTTTCTCTAGATATTTTTTAAGGTATGGGTACATAAACAATTGAATAAATAAGAACCCCAACACCTAAGCTGAAGAATGTTATGATATGCGGGTTACTTTTAATGCAGAATATATCAAGTAATCAAACATAAATAAGGTATAAACATAATAATACGAGAATAAAACATAAAAATACAAAATTAAGTCTTTATTTTATGATCAATATAACAATTTCAAAATGTCGTTCAAACATTTGGTGGGACGACCACTATCTTTAGAAAAAAGAAAGTAAAATAACCTAGAATTAAAAAAATATAAAAATAGAAACTTTTTGAAGCATTTTTCTGAAGTAAAAAAAGTAATTTGGAAATATTGGAAAACAAAATTCTCATAACTAGGTTACTAAAAAAATGCCTCGATATGGCGAAATGCCAAGGACTAAAGATACTCTTATCACTACTGAGGAATATCAACTCACTAATACAAAAAGTATATAATTCGAGTCAAACTGGCACATATATTTCCTTACATTAAACTTCTTCGCACCATAACAATCACAATCAACAAAACCACTCCAGTGGCATCAAAACAAAAAACAAAAGTACACTTTACGAACAACCGCAATCAAGCTCGATTCTGTCAAGGATCATGTCCGCATACTAAGATATAAGATTCTTATTATAATACTTTTTAAGTTTTAAATTACAAACTACCAATAGAAAAAAATAGTAGAAAAAGACACCTTCACAAGCCTCTATAATACTTCGGATATCTCTTGTCGGCTTGTAAAGGTGTGTATGTATGTAGCGCTTCGTTTACAGGAAGCAGAGTGTTTCAGCGAGCGAGTAGTGCGGCGAGTTGTGCAGGTAGTTGGCGGCCAGGAACGCCAGCTTGTGCGCGTACTGGCACACGGACGGCACGCGCACGGCCGACGAGTTGTTGAAGTACATGTGCGTCAACTTGTACGTCAGGCGCTGGATCTACACGGACAAGGATTATTCTTTATTACGTTGGAAGAAATCATTATCAGAACAAAGATTGGAGCAAATTCCCCATAACATGAATAGTAAAAATTCAATGTTTAGTGATCAAGGTATAAACGACAACCTTGCGAAACACAAGCGGATCATAAGATTTCACACAATCCTACTAATATTATAAACGTGAAAGTTTGTGAGTATATATGGATGTTTTTTACTCTTTTACGTAAAAACTACTGGATGGATTTTGATGAAACTTTACAGTGATATAGGTTATACATCAGAAAAACATATAGGGTACTTTTTACCGCGGGAAAACCGACTTCCACGCGAACGGAGTCGCGGGCGGCCACTAGTAGCTTATATAAGGGGTTTAGGCTTATAAATAAAAACTATACATATAAATAACTAATTCTTTCTTTATTATACTTACGCGGTCCGGATTGAGCCCAGTAGAATCTTCAATAACGTTGTATGAGGTGGGAGCGATAGTGCCTTCGCGTACATTTTGAGACACCAAGTAGAAGTCGTATCTGTGTAATGAAAATTAAATCATTTTTTATTATTTGATAAAATGGAACCTCACTGTTAGTATGTGACTGCTAAGTCGTGATAAACAGTTTGAAGCTTTCAAAATTTGTATGTACCTCTCCGGCAAAGTGACGACGTCGTCGATGACGGTGCCGGGGCGCGGGTTGTCGCCGCTGCGGCCGCGCTCCACGAAGATCCTCGTGTTGATGCGCTTCGACACGATCACGAACGCCAGCTTGTACTCCGCGCCCTGGTACAGCTCCCCCAGCTTGCGCTTGATCTCGCCCACCTACACACAAAACACATTGTAGTCGCCGGAACTATATATACTTGTAAATATCTACATAAGAATGATTTGGTACCTCTTGGCTCTGCACGTAGGGGATCTGCCCATCGCCGACACCATCACGGTAGATCATGATCGTTCCGGGCAACATGCCTGGAGAAATCGATGTTTTAATAAACTTTACATACTGTAACTTCACTACTCAACTTTTGGCACATGGCAATATGTGTAAGAAGCTTGTGCATAAACAGTTTGCTGTGATCGTTCAAGCATTACGTCGTTTTGACATTAAATTGACTATAAGCACACATAAAACAACTGTGTAATTCAACATCAAGTTTCTGTAATCTTACAAGATTATAAAGAAGTGAGTGGCGTAGCTTACCGTTCTTCTCCCGGTACTTGTTGAGCGCGGAGGTCATGTTGAAGGCCATGTGCGCGGACAGCTCCTCGCCGCTGGTGTGCGCGTTCACGGCGCTGTAGTAGTGCGTCATCTGGCGGTCCAGCGACGCCACGAAGGCGCCGAACGACTTCTCCTTGCTGCGCGTGTCGTGGCACACGTCGTAGCCCACCACCATGAGCGTCGCCAGCGGCACCTCCACCGTCCACGGCGCGCCGCCCAGCTACCAACGCAACACATACACTTACTGTACTGAACACCGATTCCTAGACATCACACGAGCTTGTATGACAAGATTATACGATGTATCAATGTTTACTTGTATGATAAAGATATCGGTGGCTGAATTAGTAATTAGTAAAAATAATCATGGAAGGAAGAAACTAAGCTATAATTCAAAGTTTTAAATCAAACTAATATGAGCAATAAATCTTCGCTGATTTACAATTTAGAAGTTGTTATCAATAATTAACAAAAGTTACGTAGAAAGCGCCCCATTACCTTGCAGTTAATCTGAATAGCAACTTTAGTTGCAATAGACATAGCGGACTTGCTAGTCATATTTCGCGCGCACACCACTTGCGTGGGCACCGCACGGTCCACTGTGCACTTCTTCTTGATTGCTTCATACCTAAATGATTAATGCCGTATTGAAACGAGAGAATTGCCAAATCAAATACGAAATTACTTGTTAAAATTTTGAAAAAATTTGAAGATTGAAAGTGAAAAATCAAGGAAACTGTTAGTTGCGTTATAAACAATTGTTGAAAGAGGTTAATTCCTTACCTATCGGCTGAGTTTCGTGCCAGCACACACATTATCATAGCCGGGTTCTTGCGTGCAATCACGTTCTCACACATGTTAGCATAGTCCATGGGACCGTCGCGTTGGATCGCCACTGCAAATATAAACATAATATTACATTTTGCGAGTGTACACTCTGTATTGTGTTAAAGCTGTATTTCACTATAGAGCTTTAGTTCGTTAAGTATTATTATATTTTGCCTTACTATCAAGGTGTTTCAAACTTGGACAAACCTAAAAAAATGTGTGCGATAGTGTCGTTTTAGTTTGAACATTGTACTCACTGATCTCCGGGCGCGGCATGCGGAAGCCGACCCCGGCGCCCGTCTTCATGACGAGCTCCACGAAGGACTCGGCGTCGCGGCGCTGGCGCTCCGGCGTCACCACGGCCCACGACGACACCTGCGCCACCGACAGCAGCGGCTTCGACCTGGCACAGACCACTTGCTTACCGACTAAATCAACGGCCAACCAAGTAGTTCCTAACATGTTTCCAACGCAAGGGTAATTTCCCTTTATCTTGTTTTATGAGCCACATAGTTCGGTTGGCTAAAAATATTACTTAAGTAATTATTAATATCAAGAGAAAAGGGTTTGGTTTGGACTCCTATTCCATGCAAAAGATGTTGCAAATGGAGCCTACTTTAACTCCCAAAAAATTAATTATCGCTATAACACAAAAGTATATCTCGTTTTTTAGACGATATTTACTTAGGTAGTAACTAATTAAATATGACTCAACTTCAAATTTTCAACCAGGCAACATATGGCTTGACTTTCATTTACTCTTTTGCTATAAATATTGTCCAGTGTCTATTCATAATTTTAGTACAGTTTTTTCGGCAACATCGTTCACTGTTTTTCGAGTCACTAAAACATTTTAAATTTGTACTGATATTTGAGATAGTTTCATAAATATTCATGTTTACTTTTATGGCATCTATTATATAGGTATATGATCCAATGATGTGAAACCTGACACAATTATGCAACATTCCATATAAAAGTGTGGGAGCAGAGGTAGGCATTAAATACTACCTACATGATAACAATATAGTCCTCTGCACTGGAACTATACTTTTTGTAATAATAGCATGGATTTTATTTTTTATTGGTATTAAAGTTTTATGCATGTCCTAGCCAACAGCATTAAAGAAAAAAATCTGAAGCGAAAAATATGAACACAAATAGTGAGTTATACACTATGATATGTATAGATCAGCTAGATCTACTAACTGTATTGTCTGACCAAACAATAAAGAGGTTGGACAGGTATAAAACTACCGCCTATCATGATCAGCAAAACATGAAGGTAGCATTTTAATCTGAATGGGAAATTAGTAGTGGGCACCAACTACTCATTCACCTCCTAAAATAAGATGATATCATGATCAGCAAAACATGAAGGTAGCATTTTAATCTGAATGGGAAATTAGTAGTGGGCACTAACTACTCATTCACCTCCTAAAATAAGATGATTAACTAACCTCATGTCTCTTGTCCAGCCCTCAGTAGTATCTCCAGCCGGGTACTTGATATTGTTACCCTGGACGATATTTTCTGGAGGCAGCAGGCGTCCTTTGAATCTCACTAGCTCATTTGCTAGTTTCATCGACCAAGAGTTCAATTCCTACAAAAAGTACATATTGTTTTAATTTTTTTTTCAATGTTTACCACTGTTTTGAATGTGTAGTAGTCAGTGGTCGAGTGTTACCTCGGTGACTTCCTTGGTCTGCGTGAGTCGCCGGCTGAACGACAGCAGCTTCTGTATGCGCGCGTCGGGCCCCAGCTTGGTGTGCGTGGCCATGGCCCTCATCAGCTGGAAGTTGTTCCTCATCTCGTCGGAGAGGCCGGTCTGGCGACACAGCTCGGGCACGAGGTACACCAGCTCGGGCATGCCGGCGCGGATGTCGCGCGGCTTCGACCGGGACACCAGCATGGGCTGGCCCGCGTCGTGGATGCGGATGTTGTACTTCTGCGATTGACACACGACACCGCATTAGATCACATAGGTATACACTAATTGATCACACAACAGGAAATCAAATCAAACTTACTAGTTTTCTGTTACAACACTATTACTTTTATTTATTAGCTACCAGATAAGACACATTAAATGTAAGATGACTCACTACCTACTACGACTACCAAGAGTGTAATCAAAACCTTACCTTGTAGTAGTAATCAACATATGAGATAGTTTGATCCTTCATTTTAAAAGTGCTCTGTGGGGTCTCATTCCACTGAACATCATCAACTCGGTATGTTTTGTTGTTATAGTCTGTGAGGACAATCTTGCCTAAAACAAAATACATCAAGTCAGCTTATTTGTTCAAACAACAACCATCAACTCTTGACAAAATTCACATACCAACAACATCCTCCAAAAATATTTTCTTATAGTTGTTGCCTTTTGTGCTTGCATACTCCTTCAGCATTTGTAGAATTGTATCTGTTCTCAAGACCTAAAACCGATATAGACAATTAGGCATTGCAATTTATTACGAAGTCGATTAATTTATATTTTTCTTGATATTTTTATTCTTACCTTGTGAGCAATTTCAACAACCATAAGTAGGCGGTCCTCATATTGGTTAATAGTAGTTTTGTAACCTGGCCACACCTGCAGCTTGTACTCAGGAATATCCACCTATATAATCATTAAATTTTGTTAATAATTATAATGATTCATTAAACATCAGGTAATGTACAATGCCTGTGATATAATTATAAGCATACCTTTGCTTGGGGATCAAAATAATCCCTGCCAACCATCTGCAACTGCAGCAAGTTGAAACATTTCCTGACAATAATGTTGAAGATCTGGATGTAGTGATAATCACCAGGGCTGACATCACATGTTAGCTAAAAATATAAAGAATTATTAGTCATTATCCACTTAATTTACTAACACATATCCCCAAAAACGTGAATATTTTACCTTTATCAAAATTCGCATCTTTTCACCATCTGATTTGCGATCAGAGTACAGCTCCATTGGGTCTGGATGCAGCCTTTTTACAGTGTATAACACTGATCCATCAAACAAATATCTACAAATAAAATAATACTAATCAATGCTCTAACATATGGTAACAAAAATGGGAATCTACAGATTAATTAGTGTGACATACCCTCCCAATGTCTTAGCATGAACACGGAGAAGAGCCTTCCTAATGAAAGTACTATCCTCTTCTGGCTGAAAGTCAACATGGTACTGGTACAGACGCCACTGGGGAGTGGTCTCAACAACGAAGTAGTTGGCCATCAGGTCAATTGGAGCTCCATGGGTTCCTAATAAAATCAAATAATACTATAAAATATATGTAATGTACATCAAGTACAACCCTACAACGTAAATAATTATAAGATCTGAAAGGTAGGTGGATTTCAAGGAGTGCTGTAAAATTCGCTGCCCCACAACGTGTTTATAGCAGGGACTGAAAACGGTTAAGGTTTACCGGTATTTCAACCTGTATAAAAAAGCGGTACCTTAATTTTATACCGGTTACGCAATCCTTGAACCAAAACTCTACCGGTTGTTTTAAGGTTTTCAGAATCGCTACCGCTATCTTATAAAGGTATGGCATAATTATACCTTTAAAATTCATACAGGTTGAGTATTAAAGGTATAACCCATATGATTTTTTCGGTATCGTAATACGCTCGCTCGATACAAATAAAGTCGATTTTCCGACAGCAGACCCACACATTCTTGAAATAAAGTGATACTTTTATTTATGTAAAGGTTATACCATAATATTAGAAGTATACCGAAATGTTATGGTGAAGGTTTTTTATTATATTCTTAAAAATACGGTACCGAAATGAAAAGGTATGACGTCATACCGTATTTTAAAGGTATGCATATTTAAGTGTATTAAAAAAATAAAATACTGAAATAAAACGGTATGACGTCATACCGAAATAAAAGGTAGGCCTAATTTAACCGGTTTTCGGTGCCTGGTTTATAGTATATTAGTTTTGCAAGTTTTTAGGGTAAAAACGGGACCCTACTCCGTCCGTCTGTCAGAAAACAGGCTGTATATAGTTTGCGAGTCATTGACATTTCGGCCACCAATAAGTCTGACAGTTTGGCCGAGTTGTCGTTCACCTTTCACACGACATCTCGGCCACCATCAAATCATCACATCATTAACATTACATAGTATAAATCCAAGTCGCTAATTCTGTCTGTTTGTCCGCCAACTCCTCCGAAATAACGTAACGGATTTTGATGCGGTTTTCGCCATCTTTTAGGAAATTTATTAATTTAAATTTGTAAACAAAAATTCGAAAAAAAATCTTTCAAATTAATCAATTATGAACAGAAAAGAAAGTGATTAGTCAACTACCAACTATATTGAAGCCTCAATTTCTTGATTATTTCATATCCTGAAAGCCGTTAAATGCTAAGCATATATGGGAAAATAACGAAAAAAGTACCATGTTTCGAACGCTTATTATCGGGCAAGATAGAAGCTATCCTGTTGTAAAAAATATACCAATGGATAGCTAAACACCCACAGAATAAGATTTAGGTAGTAAGAATACTGGATAAGTGGCCCACTTGGAGATCTGAGGCAAGTAACACATTTGTTGGCCAAAACTCATTAAGTTCGTTTCTCGAAAAAAAGTTAAAAGTAGCCTCTAGCGAATGACACCAATAAAATTCAGCCCTCTGTGCGCCCACGTTTCGCAATGGTGCATATTTGCCCGACTTGTTCACGATACGTCGAAATTTGGCTCATTTAAACAACTTTAACTGAATGTTCGTTATTAACAAATTTTCATGAAAAAAATACCTAAAAGATGGCGAAACCCGCATTAAAATCCGCTAAATGGTTTAGGAGAAGTTAGCGGACAAACATACAAACAGACAGAATTAGCGACTTGGATTTATACTATGTAATGATAATGATAATTATGATAAATATACATAATCTAAATTTTGCGATTACTTACTTAAACATAAAAAACGCATCTACCGGCAAATTTTGCAGCTACTCGCGAGTGTTTTGTAAAATATACCAAAATCGTTCATATAATTTTGGATGGATGTTTGTTACTCTTTCACGTAAAAACTACTGGACGGATTTTGATTAAACTGTTATATAGGTTATTACATCTGAATAACACATATGGTACTTTTTACCGCGGGTAAAACTTCTCATTTCCACGGGCACCTGACTTCCACGCGAACGGAGTCGCGGGCGGCCACTAGTTCAACATAAACATTTGTTTGTATCTGATACATTTTTAAAATTTATTTTTCAATCTTATGGCAAAAGTTCAACTTGCAATAATACTAATAAGGAAAATATTGTTTTTCAATAGAATTAAAATAGAAGAGAATTCAATAGAATAGAAAAAGCTGTAACTTTGTAATGTGGTGTACTCTTATTATCTTATCAACAAGACACAACAACAGCGTCATTATATAAATTAGAACAAATATTTCAAGGGTTATTTTTATGATATCAGTTTTTTCGGACTGGTAGTAAGATAAATAGTAAATAGATAAATATTACGACAGAATTTTGTGAAACATCTTTATAAATTCTATTAGTAATTGAATAAAGATGAAATAAGATCGTTAATACGTTTATTATTTTTAAACAGGTCAAATAAGTAACATAGTAAGGTTAACAAAAACTGTCATTTAGACAGGAAGAATGCACTATAATGATGCACTACCTACATAGTTATCGATTTTTTAGTACTTTTTTTATTAAGCATTTGATAATTATATTTTGGCCCCTATTCCCGTCGCTGTCTATTATTGCTAAGTAAGTTGTAGCAAAATAAATAATTTAATTTAAAATCCTAAAAACTATCACACAACCAAATTTAATACTGTCAGTAAAGTTGTTAAGCACAGCCTAAGGCTTAGTGCTTGGATCAACTGAGTATTTTTTATAGGCAAATATTCAAAATAAGTTATATTTAAACATGCCTTGATATTCCAGCTAGTTGATGACAGCAGCATCGTGAACTTCAGGTTACACAACATATAATACATAAAGTGTTGCAAATGGGCACATGACGTGGTTTTGTTTATTTATTACAATAAAATCAAAATGTTTCAATCTTATTTGTGCTCCATACCTTAACAATAACACCTCAAATCGTCGCCCATAAGCGTAATAGGGCTTACACCTCCAACACTTAACATGGAATTTTAATCCACTGTATAACTAAAACAACATACCTACCTAGTATTAAATATCATATTTACTGTAATTGGGAAGGACATGTTTAATCTATTCGCAATAAACTAGAGATATTTTATACAAAAATGCCATTTAACCTATCCAGAATATTTTATATTTATTAACTTGGCTGTATCTATAGTTAGCTTCAGCATTTACAACTATGATGATACTTTTAAAACCTATGTACCCAGCAATATTTATAAACTAGTACTTAGATTGTTAAAAAACATTGTAAAATTAAAATTTTAAAAATAAGTTGGTTTTACTCTTAAAGAACATTGCAAATGTATCTAAAATCTGTTATATTTACTTCTAAATTAGGTAAAAAGCTGAAGAGTTTCTTTGGTTAACATGCTAATTTCAGGAATTCTCTCAAAATCAAACAATATTTTTATATTGAATAGTCCATCAATTGCGGAAGGCTAGTCTATAATATCATGCTTCAACTAATATGAACATTTAAAAATGTTGCAAAATGAGAATAAATATTTCTTTTTAGAGCATTTACAGGAATGCATAAACAAACACAGCAAGTTATTTTGAAGCATATTAATAAAAAAAATATTGAAGAAGAATCAGCAATTACAGCTTGCTAACATAACAAACTTAAATATACAATAAACAGTTGTCAAGTAGATACATTAATTTTGCCATTTGATTTTCCTGAGATAATGTTAAATTAATGAGGGTTTATTTGTATTCAACGCTCAGCAGATTTTAAATGGAGGATCCAGTCATATTAAAACAGTGTTAACGAAAACTTACATGCTACTAAACTTTAAAATCGCAATTTAGAAACTTAAAGAAAGTTTATTATTCAAATTATAAATTAAAATGTATGAATTTATACATAAATTACCTTTTTTAGACGTGACAGCAGCCGGTCTAGTGCGTAGAATAGTCATGTTCTCTGGCAGTACCCGACCTCCACCACGGCGAGAACCACGACCCACAGTAGCTGCTGCGTCTCCTGCACCACTTGCACTACCAGCTTGACTTGGCTGAACTGCAAAAGAAAGAAGCAATTATCATAGGCACTTATATGAACGAGTAAAACACTATAAGTTAAATCTTACTTGCTAAATTTTGCATGCGCTGCTGTACATCAACGTCTCCGGGATGATCATGCGTTGATGCCCCAGCTCGGTGCGAAGCACGACCGATAGACGCTGTAGGCTGTGGTATGCCAGCACGCACTGCCGGAGCCACGCTCGGTGCTCCCCACGGCGTTGGGGGCTGTGGCCTCGGGGCCCATGCAGTACCGGGTTGTGGTCGGGGGGCTTGTGCCGCCGCCGCTTCTCCCGGACGACGTGGGGCGGGGCCTTCACTGCCCCGGCCAGCTCGACCCCGAGCCCTCCCGCGACCTCTTTCTTCAGACATACTGCAGCCTCTAAAAACAAGAAAAGTAAATATATATTTTACCGAATAACATTTAAACAAAAAACAGTACGTATGCTTTAGTCTATACAGAATAAATTTAGCAATACTATACAGAATAAATGACAAATCAGCGAAGTCAACAAATTTTAACCGCTTTCGAGTAAATAAAATGGCGGTGTGTTTGTCAACCAAAATATTCGTTTACCTCAAAATAATGCTTTGCAAAATGTAATGAAAGTTTACAAATTAAGGAAAAAAGAGAATAAAATTCCAAACATTGGTTAAAATTAAACAGAATACTTATCAAACAAACAACATGTTCTTATTGTTATTACACGAAAACATACATGCTAACGAATAGACTGAAATAGTTTAAAATAGTATTATTATAAACTTTAATTACAGTACCAATTAATAGGTGATAAAGATAAACTCAAGTATAACAATAAAGCATTAGGTAGTGAAAAAACATTTTTACCAAATTTTTGAAGAAAACGCTGGCTGGGATGAGAAAGATTTCAAGCAAAGTGAGTGAAATGAAAAGTGAGTGAATGAGTTCAATAAGTTGAGTTGACTGAGTGAATGAGCAAGCGTTAAGCCGGCTGTACACATGGGCCAAGGTGTTGGGCCAACGTGTTAGGCCAACGTGTAGAGAGCCACCTGGCGGTATGTTGGCTTAGTTGGTCTAGTTTGCGCCAACATTGGCAGGCCATCCGAATAGTGTCGGTTTTTTGTGCACACATCAAATGCCGGCTGTACACATGGGGCCAAGGTGTTGGGCCAACGTGTTAGGCCAACTTGTAGAGAGCTACCTGGCGGTTTGTTGGCTTAATTATATAATATATAAATATATAAAAAATATAATAGTGTCGGTTTTTTGTCCACACATCAAAGGATCTTGGCGCGCTCCGCAAACAGCGTTTACACGTTGGTGTCTTGTTCAGCGGGTCAATTACCGTATTTTATGCATTGCTGCTTAATTGCGTTTACGTCTTAACCTCTTAATCCGTATTTCGTAATGACAGGAAAACCTACACGTCACGTTTAAGCGTTAAAAACTTTGCGAATCCTTTGGTTTTCGTGTTATTACGGTAATACGGATTTAGAGGTTAAGAGGTAAACGCAACTAAGCAGCACTGCATACAATTACGGTAATTGACCCGCAGTTCGTTTTTACTCGTCGGCGGACTTCTACGTCCAAACTTGAAATGAAATGAATGAAATGAAATGAAATGGCTTTATTTAGCTTAAAGGTACAAGTTTACGGAAGTAGCAAGAAAGATTTAAACAGTTGGGTTTGGCTTAAACTCGTGTCCCTTAAACCAAAAGGGCTCATTAGCTCAACATAATGCTTGAAGCCATGCATAGCAGGTAGAATATATAAACAGCTTCAAGCGCTGGTCTTCCGCTAAGGCCTGAGAGGTTGTAGGTAATGTTATTAATATTTAATAGTGTTCGATTATGCTAACTAAAAAAAAAAGTAAAGCTATACATACATAAAGGCATAAATGCCAGTATTAATATATAAATTATAAATACATTACAATAGATGAATAAAATTGCGAAAATAAATACCAGTAAAGTAATAAGTTTAATAATAAAAGTACAATATATACAACTGAAATTCAGTGGGAATCGTGAGGTGATAATTTGGCCAATTTAAAGAAACGATTGATCAATATTTATATTATTGTAATTGCGCTGCGCATTAGTTAAAAAGGTTTTTTAGTTTATGTCGAAAACTATGAACAGAACTTCTACGTCCATCTTTGAAGCGCCAATGCAGAATGATCAGTAAGCCAATATGTGAACAGCAATCTTGGATATCCATCATTTTTGCCCAACACGTTGGCCCTACACCTTGGCCCCATGTGTACAGCCGGCTAAAGGATCTTGGCGCGCTCCGCAAACAGCATACACACGTTGGTTTCTTGTTCAGTTCTATTCCGATGAATAGTCACCATCCATCACCTTCTTTTGCGCCATTTCTTTTTAGTCACAATACTTTGGTGCACATGTACGTAATAATAAAACGCACTGTATAAATCACAGTTGTCCACCCAGAACTTCACATACCTGTGAAGTTCTGGGTGGACAACTGAAGACCGACACTTACACAACACAATTGATCGTTTTATATAGACCACCACATATGCATAAATTAAGTTTCGTAACAGAAATAAACGAGTTACTATGTACAATACCGCACCATAACAACATAACTATAACAGGAGATTGTAACATTAACATAACATCTGGGGAGCTGGACAGAACTGCGGAAAAATACCTTAACATGTTATCTGAACACGGATTACAATGGGGCATACAAGACATAACGCGCGAAGAAATAATGAAGGGAAAACTAGTGAGGTCGTGCATCGACCACGCCTTCGTTCGTACTGCAGGCGCCAGCGCATCGGACCTGCGGGTCAATTACCGTATTTTATGCAGTGCTGCTTAATTGCGTTTACGTCTTAACCTCTTAATCCGTATTTCGTAATGACAGGAAAACCTACACGTCACGTTTAAGCGTTAAAAACTTTGCGAATCCTTTGGTTTTCGTGTTATTACGGTAATACGGATTTAGAGGTTAAGAGGTAAACGCAACTAAGCAGCACTGCATACAATTACGGTAATTGACCCGCTGTGTTCCTACATTGTCAAGGTCAAGGTGGCCGATCACTATACAATAGGCCTAGCCATCAATACAGGTCAGCGCGAATGTTCTACGCAAAAGTGTAAATTAGTAATAGACAATCGAATTGTAAGTCAAAATCTTAAATTAGTGGACTGGACCAAGTTATTATCAATTGATAACCCAATTGAACTGTATTGTAGAATATGTAATATTTTCTCTGATATTTATTTAACAGCAAAAAAGGAACTAACTTGTAAAAGAAGAAAAACAGCTACTTAATTGGATGAATAATAATATTAAAAATATGATCTGTACTAGGGATAAAATGTTTAGGGAGTGGAAAGCAGACCCAAGTAACATGAATTTACGACTTAAGTACACAAAATATAGAAATAAAACAAACAAAGTCATAAATATAACAAAAAATAAATTTAGGCAAAATGAAATCAGTATGTGTAACGGAGATATGAGAAAAATATGGAGCCATATAAATAGGTGGTTAGGTAACATAAGACAATCGGTAGATGAAGTAGTACAGCAATATTTAGCAAAAAAAGATCCCATTGAAAATGTCTGTAATAACTTTTGTAAAACCTTTACACAAGAAATATCATTAATTAAACATAAATGTAATACAACTACCTATCTTAGAGAGAAATTCCTATGTAAAAAACTGTAATTTAAGTTTTCGCTTTACACCTGTGACACCCAAGGATGTGTTTAACACTATTAAAAAGCTAGATTCCAACAAGTCGCCAGGATCGGATGGTATCAGAATGATTGACCTGAAATTAATAAATGAAAAAATATCCCCAATAATTGCCCTTTTTATTAATCTTAGTATAAAGCAAGGTACTTACCCTGATGAACTTAAAATGTCACTCATAAGACCTATTTTTAAACATGGATCACACATGGAATATACCAATTACAGACCCATAGCAGTTCTGAATTCGATCAATAAAATAATGGAAAAATTAATAGTGAAACAAATCTCTTTTTTTCTCGAAACCAATAACATCTTAACAACCGCACAATATGGATTTAGACCAGAAAAAAGTACAAATACAGCTCTTTCTAAATTTACCGATAACGTAAATAATGCGCTTAATAAAAGAAATATTGTGGCAGCACTTTTCATTGACTTTAAAAAAGCATTCGATACCCTCGATCATGACGACTTGTTAAGAGCTATGTCAGAATGTGGAGTTCGAGGACCAATAAACGACTGGTTCAGATGTTACCTTAAAAACAGACACCTTAAAGTGTGTGTCAGTGGGTGTGAAAGTGATAAAGGTGAGATAAAGTATGGTGTACCGACTGGATCTGTGTACGGACCTTTAGGTTATATAATGCATGTTAACTCTATGCCTCAGGTAATCAAACATTGTGAGTGTATTATGTACGCGGATGATACATGTCTGGTATATAGCGGAAGGGACATCCACGAAATACAAAAAGCACTACAGGAGGATTTTAATAACATAATTAAATGGGCTCATGACAATGGTATTATTATCAATATTGAAAAAACTAAATTTATGATTATTAAGTCACCCTACAATAATGCTGGGGATGATACCATTGCCATAAAAGGACATACTTATGATTGTCTCCATGTTAGTGGTAAAAACTGTGAATGCATTAAATTAGAAAGGGTGGGTTCATACAGATACTTAGGATTGACCATTGACAGCAGTTTTTCATGGAAACTGCACATAGAAAATGTTTGCAGTAAATTGAGGTCAGTCCTGGGCAAACTGTATAATCTAAAATTTTCGGTTAAGAGGTACATTTTGTTTGCATTGTATTATTCATTGGCTGACTCGTTAATACAGTATGGTCTAAGTAGCTATGGACTAACATTCAAGACACATTTAGAAAAAATTCAAAATATACAAAACAGGCTTCTTAAGCTTCTGATAAATCAAAAACAAAAAATCATTATAAGAGAAAATATTGACCACTTGTATAAAATATGTAACGTCCTACCAATCAAAAATAAAATTAAATGTATACTTTTACTCGAACAATACAACAACAATGAACATAAAATTTTAAGAGTACATAGCTACCCCACCAGACAAGCTAGTCGGCCAAAACTTGTTGTACCTAGAATAACTAACTATTACGGTATGCGCACACGAAGTTGGCTAACACCAACACTTATAAATGAGCTTCCAAAAGATTTTATTGCTAGCTCAATCTCCAGACAACATTTAAAAGTTAAATTAAAAAAATATTTCATGTCTTAGTTAATTACTTTTTTATTTATATAAATAAAGATCATATTAATGTACATTTTGCTTGCTTTGTCATAGTTTTAAATATTTAGAAAGTAGTATAAATAGTGATAAGTTATAATAAGATACAATGTAAAAATCATTGGTACGAGAACTGCTGCCGACAAACTGTTGAAACAGTTTGGCAGAAAACATGTAATAAAACAAAAAAACATGTAATAAAAGGAAAAAGCGGGTAGCACTCGCGACGACAACACGCAATTTCTGTGCGCTCATTTGTTTTTATTTATTTTAAATAATTTTACAAGTTTTATATACTAATTAATGCATTGAATACTCGCGAAATTCACCTACACTCACTCTCACTTATTCTCCAATCACTGTTAATCACCACACTATAATAATACATCACAATGGAGGTCAGCGGCATGGAATCTTTGGGAAACTTCTTCGAGTCCCGCATGAGGGACTATGAGAACAAGCTACTCAACATCACTGGAGCTGCTTCTAACCCGGATCTTGCATCATTGTCCCAAGACTTCAATAATTTCAAATCTCTCGTTTGGCAAATGTTTTCCAGAATGAAGAAAGAATTTGGGGCCGTCACTTTCAGTTTGGACAAACATGAAATGACTTTGAGAAGAAAAGTGCTGCTCTTCCATGGTGTGGCTGAAAAGTCAAACGAAAAGTTACAGGAGGTTATTCACAAGATTATACAAGATCAGATGAAGCTAAAAGATGTAGGTAAATCTACCTTGCAGGTTTGCCACCGTCTCGGTTCTTCCAAAAACAAGACTAGGCCTGTGCTTGTTCGCTTCTATAATATAGAAGACAGACATCATGTGTGGCATAACAAGACTGAACTCAAAGGATCAGGTATCACCATCTCTGAGTTCCTGACAAAGGTGAGGCATAGTATTTTTACAACAGCCCGTGAGCGTTTCGGAATTAGAAATTGCTGGTCTGCGGATGGTAAGATTGTCATTAACCTCCCTGACAAAACCCGCACTAAGATCGAAACTAAAACTGCTCTAGAAGAACTGCTAGTGAAATTTCCTTGTTCCGCCGACAATAGCCAGCCAACTGCTGATCAAGCTCATACTGGGTCAAATCCAAAGACCACCAGTCCACCAAAAAGAACTCGACGTCGGCATTAGGTATACGTTACATTTAAAAAGTACTGTTCATATTGTCGGTACTTGTATTACTTTTTATTATTTAATTTTACATTAACCTACAATTTGTTATTATTTTTTTTGTTTACTATTTGCTTCTGTAGGTACTGTACTGACGTCAGACGTCTTGATCCGTTGTCATTTGTCATTGTCAAAAGTCAACATGGCATTGTTGTTGACATTTGTGTAAGACTTTCATGCTGCGGTTCAGAATCTGCTATCTACGCTATTTGCGTGCAAACAGTCGGTTCAGAAATCGTAAATAGCGTGCTGGTGGTGGTTCTGAACTTTAGTTACCTATTTTCTTTTCTTTTTATTGTTTTCAATCTTAATCATAATCCTTTTTTGTTTTGTTTCTAATCTATACAAAAGTGTAAAGGTGAGTTTTGCAGCACAGTCAGTATTTTAAAAAGTATTTATATATTATAATATTTTTATAAAAGTATTTTATAGTTATGGATATCATAGATAACTTCGATGAAAGTTTCTTCTCTTGCTCGTCTTCTAGTCACAGCTTTGTCAGTGCTGAGAGTACATCTTCTCCACCCCGGTCTTTAAATGACCAGCTCTCTTCTATCTTTACCTCTTATCCTCATAATTTAAATTTAGCCCACATTAATGCCCAAAGTGTTCCCGGTCATTACTCAGATCTTCTGGCATCCTGTAGCAGCTTACCACTTGACGCTCTCCTGATTTCAGAGTCATTCCTCAAACCCTCCCTACCTTCTACCCAGTTTCCTCTCCCAGGGTATGTACTTATACGCAACGACAGAATTGGCAAGGGTTGTGGTGGGGTTGCTATTTATCTTCGCGCAGAAATACCATTTCAAATTATAAGTTCCTCTCCTTCACCTTACTCTGGATCTGCCGAACATTTAGCAATCGAAGTCACCCTTAATCACACAAAGGTGCTTTTAATGGTTTTTTACAGTCCGAATCTCACAATAGATTATTTCAACACTTTTGAGAATATATTGAACGATTTGTGTCCTCAATATAAGCACATTTGTGTGATGGGCGATTTTAACACCTGCTTGCTGAAAAATGACACCCGTTCCCTAAAATTACATTCTCTCGTTTCCTCATTAAATCTCAGCATCCTACCACTTTCTGCTACCCACCAGTCCCCCAATAACCCTCCTTCCCTACTTGATCTTATGATCGTTTCCTCACCCAACAATGTTGTCTGTCATGGGCAACTTCCTGCACCTTTTTCCTATCATGACCTTGTGTTTATGTCCTACCGTGTTCGTCCACCTAAACGTAGACCTGTAACTATGTTATTACGTAGCTACAAGGGTATAAATTTGGAGGTCTTGGGGCGTGACGCAGCCAATATTGATTGGGTTTCCGTGTACGATTCTGACAACATTGACGATAAGGTGCATTATCTCACGAAATTGATTATTGACCTATATGACATTCATGCACCACTCAAGCGTGTCAAAATTCGTCACAATCCAGCACCTTGGCTCTCGGAATCCATAAAAGAGGTAATGGCTTCCAGAGACAAAGCTAAAAGTAGATATAAGCGAAGTCCCACTGAGCTAAACCTAGTTACCTACAAAACACTGCGTACGCGTTGCACTCGCATGTGTCGTGATGCGAAGAGGCGACATTTCCATGAAGCCTTAAATAACCGAAGTTCATCTGAGGTTTGGAGCTTCCTTAAATCCGTTGGCGTTGGAAAGTGCTCTTCAATGTCGGTCAAGGATCTTGATCTAGACACCATGAATAGGCATTTCTCCTTGCCCCCATTCATACTCGACCCTTCCATCAAGACCAAAACCTTAGATGAGCTTTCAAAAATGCATTCTTCCCATAGCTCCTTCAATTTCTCTGAGACTTCTGAGATGGACGTCAAAAAAGCAGTGCTGGCAATTAGTTCTGCAGCCACTGGTCATGATCAATTGTGTTCAAGAATGATAACCCTAATCCTACCTGTGTTGTTTCCAGTCCTTACCCATGTTTTAAATTTTTCGATTTCCTCCTCAACATTTCCATCGGCCTGGAAGTTTGCTCATATCATTCCATTACCAAAAGTAACCAATCCCACATCCCCTACAAATTACCGTCCTATATCCATCTTACCATTCCTGTCGAAAGTTTTTGAGCACATTGTTCATGGCCAATTTTCTGCATTTCTGTATTCCAACAATCATCTTAGCCCGTATCAGTCTGGTTTTCGTCCTGGCCACAGTACAGTTTCCACTTTTATCAACGTCACTGACGACATTCGTTGGGCTATGGAGGAAAAACAATTAACTTTGCTGGTGTTGTTGGACTTCAGCAATGCTTTTAATTCTGTGGATTTTGACGTCCTTCTCGGCATCCTCAAATCTATGAACGTCTCACTTCCCGCCCTTTCCCGGTTCGATTCATATCTTCGTGGCCGCTCTCAGCGGGTTCGCATTAATGAGAATTTATCTGATTGGTGTGATCTCGTTGCAGGTGTGCCACAGGGCGGAGTGCTCTCTCCTTTGCTTTTTTCCATCTTCATCAACTCTGTGACCCGAGTTATTTCCTCAAACTACCATTTATACGCTGATGACCTCCAAATTTATACCCATTTCCCTGCTTCCGACATCCATTTCGCTATTTCCTTTATTAATGAGAACCTCAGTCGAATTGTTGCTTGGGCCGAGTCATTTGGTCTACTATTAAACCCTGGTAAAGTCAGGCAATTATAATAGGTAGTAAATACTTCCAAAGCCGACTTGACTATGCAACGCTTCCACGAGTCGTTCTAGATGGAACTCCAATTGCTCTTACTGATTCTGTCAAAAACCTGGGTGTCCATCTTGACTCAAGCCTTAGCTGGAATACCCAAGTTAATGAAATAAGCCGCAAGGTACATTTTTCATTCCATACCCTTAAATCCCTACAGTCTTTCCTTCCCATTAAAACAAAAGTAATCCTAGCCTTGACTCTAATACAGCCTATCATCGATTACGCCGATGCTTGCTACTTGGATGCTACGGAAGATATTCTTTGTAAACTGGAGCGTTTGCAAAATCTGTGCATTAGGTTCATATTTGATTTAAGGAAATATGACCACGTGTCCCAGTTTCGCAAAGATCTACACTGGCTCCCGATCCGCTACCGTAGGAACACGCGCATCCTATGTCTCCTTCACAATGTCCTTCACAATCCCGATTCCCCATCCTATTTGCGGCAGCGCTTTTCCTTTGAACATCCTGAAGACGCTGTCTGCAGAGCACACAAAAAATCCCTCCTATCCACACCCAAACACTCCACTGACTTCTTCTCGTACTCTTTCACTGTACATGCTGTTCGACTATGGAACTCACTTCCTTCAGATATTCGTGATTGTAAAACGATATCTTGTTTCAAGCGACGAGTAAGAGAATACTATTTGTCTTTAACATAATATATTTTGTATTCATTTAAGTATTATTGTTATTATTTTGTATTTAAATTTACTTAGGTGAAGATATGATGTCCATTGTATTATATTTAGTATATTATATGTTTAAATTTAGTTTGTTAATATATTTATTATTATGATTTATTATATGTAGGTATGTATATAAGTATATTAAATATGTAGTATGTGTATGTAGTATATTTAAATATGTACAGAAGTTGCACTCTCCTCCTTTCAACCACTCCGATCTCAGGGCTGCTGGAAGAAATCCCTTTAAGGGATAAGCAGTACCCATTGTACTAGCATAATTTTAATTGTTATAGTTTTTAAGTTTCTTTGTATTTGTTTGTACATGAACTATAAATAAAATAAAATAAAATAAAACATTGTTATTTTCATGAATAAACTTAAATAAATAAATAAATTGCCGCGGCTGCTAGAACTTCTATGTCTAGTTTTCTATGTTCAGTAAGCCAATATGTGAACAGCAATCTTGGTTATCCATCATTTTTGCCCAACACGTTGGCCCAATACCTTGGCCCCATGTGTACAGCCGGCTTTAGTGATAGGAGTCGAGCCGTAACAACACGAGTACCTGGAATGTCATTTTTAACGAGTAGCTCTTACTCGATTAACTATATGCAAAAGTTCAAGATCACTAAAATCCTTACCACAAGCTCTTAAATAAAATCATATGTAATAATATAATATTATGAAATATAATTTTAAAGTAGCTCAAGCTACTGAATTAAAAACTAACTAAAGTGACTAGGAGGTCATTTGCAATTGAGTCTTTAACGAGTAACTTGAGTGAAAATTTTTACTCGAGGCCATCACTAGCTTGTGGTGAGAACGGAAAGATAGAATGAGGTGGGAGAGTGAATGGATTAGTGATGTGAAGTGATCTTTTTTTTTTTTTTCTTTCTTCAATGGCGTTGGCACAGTTAGCGCATTACGCCAGTGTCAAGTAAAGATTTGTTTTACTTAGAGTTAAAACATAGGGAAATACAATTTATAAAAAAAATACGGGCGCGAGAGAGGGTTAAAGGATCAGAAAGGTTGGAAATAGATTTATACTTATAATACACAATAATTATCAATATTTCATAAAACTAAGCATAGTATATTAAATTTTTATATTATTGTTCATCAGAAAGGTAGATAGTAATTGATAAATATGTATATTAGTGGTTGATAAGAGGACAGGTATGGCCGTGGGTAGAGGGACTTTCAAATGAATCAAAGACAGAAGAAAATCGGATCGGTCATACAAAGGGCATTGGAAAAAGATAATATCTTTTGTAAATCATATTATGATTTACACTATGTAAAGCACCACATGAACAACACGGCGTCTGCACAATGCCGAGCCGCATTAGATGTTCATTGGTACAGACATGACCTAAACGCATACGGGTGATCATACTTGTAGCAGATTTACCCAACCCCATCTTCGCAAACCATGGTAATTTACAAACAAATGGTTGAATGTTAAAAAGATATCTTCCTTTTGACGAGCTTGTTGTTGTCCAATATTTATTCCAAGAATCCTGGAGATAAATACTAGACAAAGCTAAGAGATCACAGCTGAAATTATGGTATGGAACAAGATCTCCACACTCCACCGCAGCTTTTGCAAGTACGTCAACCTTATCATTACACTTGATTCCGCTGTGACTGGGTATCCAGACAAAACTTATGTTATAACCAAGTAACATGCATTCATACAAAATTTGTTTTGATTTAACTATAAGTGGGGATATTGTACTATCTTTAAAGGAATATTTATTCAAAGCTTGGAGAGCACTTTTTGAGTCACAAAATATTACTGTATCTTTTAATCTTGCAAGTTTAATGTATTCTAAAGCCTTGAGAATTGCAAAACATTCACCAGTGAAAATAGATGATTCAGGGGGCAATTTAATTTGTTGAAAAATCTTGTACTGTGTATGGTAGAATGCAACACCTACACATGAACAGTCATTATGCTTGGACGCATCAGTGAAGATAAAATTTGAATTTGTTGGTAGTGCCTGAAGATAGTAAGAAAACTTTTCATTAGCTGAAGGATCATTTTTTAAAATATCTATATTTAGAGTAACATCGATTTCAAATGTTAATGCCTCAAACAAGGTTGCGAAAATAGGTAAATGTTTTTCGCTGGAAGTGGGAGCTTTTATTTTAAGAAGTCTTTTAAAACTAACGACTAGACAAGGAAGCTGTTTACGTGACCAATAATTGGTATATAATAAGTTATTAAGGTTTTTGATACTCTCTGTTAAAGGGTGATTAGTTATTTGTGTGCATCGAAATAAAAATCTATCAGACAGATACTGTCGTCTTAAATTAAGTGGAGGCTCTGCACATTCGACTTGCATTGCATTAATAGGAGAAGACCTCATTGCTCCTAAAATAATTCTTAAAGCTTTGGATTGTATACGATCTAATTTTTTAAGTGCAGCAGATGAACAAGGTTAATCTCAAAATCTAAAATACTTCTTATTAAAGCATTATATATAAGCTTTAGTGTAGAAGGGTGAGCACCCCACCATACACCAGTGAGACATCTTATAACATTTAGAGAGGCTTCGCATTTTTTTTCTACATAGTTACAATGTGGTAAGAATGATAACTTTGAGTCTAAAATAATACCTAAATATTTAGCTTGGGTAAGACAATCGACCTTTTCGTTATCAATATATATTGGTAAATATGGTTGGGACCGAGAGCGAGAAAAGAAAACTATACAACATTTGGATATAGAAAAGTTAGAGCCGTTTAGTCGTACATACTTATTCAGTTTGTTCAAACCACGGGCTAGGAAAGTATGGGCTAGAAAGGCACTGGAATCAGTAGCATAAAGTAATAGATCATCCGCATACTGCAATAATTTACATTCTTTTGGGATATTTGATTCAATGTCATATGTATAGATATTATATAAAGGACTTATAACAGATCCTTGTGGAAGGCCCTTCCATATAGTTCGATTAATAGAAAAGTCATCACCTACATTTAAAGTAATAAACCTCTCTGATATTAAATTAATGACTAAGTTTACAATCCTGATTGGTATTTTAAGTTCAATCATTTTGTTTCTAAGTATGGATGGAATTACATTGTCATAAGCGGAATTAATATCTAGAAAAGCTGCAACTGTTGTCTCATTTTTACTAAAGGCTAAACGTATTTCGTTGGTGAATATAGACAAATTATCCATAATGCTTCTGCTTTTCCTAAAACCAAATTGAGACGGAGCTAAGAGGTTGTTATGTTCTAGAAACCATTCAAGGCGGACTTTGACCAAACCTTCAGCTATTTTAGAAAGAACAGAAGCAAGAACAATAGGGCGATATGACGATGGATCAGATTTATCTTTGTTAGGTTTTAGTATCGGGATAACAAGTTGTGATCTCCATGAAATAGGAATATTACCAGTAATGAATACAGAATTAACTAAGTCTAGATAGTATATAAGAGACGGTTTGTCTAGGTTTTGAAAAAAAGAATATGGAATATGATCCAGTCCTGGGGCTGAATCTTTAAGTTTGGATATAAGCTTGAGCTCATAATAATTGAATGGGGAATATAAGTTTTCATAATTTCCTCCTTCATAAGGGTTTTTGGCATCAAAACGAGTTGAAATCAAATTTTCTTCAACGAATGGTGGCGCAAGATGATCCATAAATGCGTTACCTAATTCAGGGCTCATGGTGATGTTTGATCTTTCACTAAAGGCAGATCTAAATCGCTTGACATTACGCCATACTAAGGAAAGAGGGGTATTTGGAGACATAGAAGAACAAAACTGTTTCCAACCTTCTCGTTTTTTATTTTTTAATAACTTTTTTGTTTTTTTAGCTACATCTGTATAAGTTTTAAAATTTTCGGCAGACATATAATTGCAATAGTTTTTTTCCGCTTCTTTCCTTTTTTTAATAGCGTCTGTGCAGTCTCGGTCCCACCAAGGTGGAGTTGAGATTTTATTAAAAGAGTACTTTTTTTTAATAGGAAAAGTTGCATCAGCGCCATCTATTAATGCACTTGTGAACAAATCAGAGCTTTCGTTTTCCAAGCCATGACAAACTCTAGGTAGATGTTTGACTTTATCAGTGGGAAACCGTATTGTACGACATGATAAAGCACGACATGATAAAACGCGACACAGTTTTGCACAACCTGATAATTGATGGCATGTGTCACCAATTACAGGGTCGTACAATACTGTGCCGTGCAATACTGTGTCGCGAATTACAGGGCCGTGTCAGTAATGTACGGCATGTATTGCTCGACCTGATAATTGGTGACACATGCCACCAATTACAGGGTCGTACAATACGGGCTGGGCTTTTTTGTGCCGCGAAATACAGGTCGTACAAATAATGTACGACACGTATTGCACGACCTGATAATTGATGTACCACCATAGACAAGCGAGAGTTTAGTAATTCTTAATAAATCTTATGCCTCGTTTACATTCTCTTTTTTTTACTGTTGTGGCTTTGATAATCTTTTTAAATATTGTTATAATTGATACAAAAACAAAAGAATTGTCAACACTTTATTTTGGGGTTGGATTTTGAAATCGGTCGCCCAAATTTGAGGGTATTGGTGGTGTAGGGGGCCTTAGGGAGTTAGTCTTAATCCCCTAGAAGTAATTTTGGCTGCCGGAGTTACGTCTAAATATTTTTAAACAATTTCCAAAAATTCTTAAATACTATCACAATTATGCCAAACGGAACGTAACCGAACGGTTTTATGTGAAAAACGTGAATCGGAATGCAACCGCCATCTTGATGAATGATATTGACAATTCTTAGGTAGCAATGTCTTATTCCGAGTTGGCACAATCCGACATCAATGGGCTAGGTTAGTTAGGTTACTTTTTTAAACCGCCCAGAAAAAGGAGTCCCGCACAGCGGGACTCCGTCGACACATAATTGAAGCAAGTTTTTGTATATATAAGTTTATATTTTTGTTACAGTTCGCCATATTACGGGAAATGGGTTCTCGGTATGAATGGGAAAACATTTTTTTTCTTCTAAGGGAACTAAGTTTTTCGCGCGCTGAAAATGGTCCCGCCTTCTCCCTCCCACACCCCAAAACACCTCAAAAAGGCGACTGATTTCAAAATTTTAACCATTCGTTAGTGTGTACCTTTCCACAATACGCTTGATTATTTTAACGTTGTCTGCACCAGATGATTTATTATTAGTTGGTCAGTCGCATTTGGTTAAAACTTTTATTCTAAGGACAAAATAATTGTACACACCTATTTAATACCAGCCTGCCTATCTGGAAAATTCATGAGTCGCTGAGAAAGAAAGAAGTATTCTGATGCGTGTTGATGGTCATAATTCTGAGAACACTCTCTAAACCAAATTAAGAATATTGCCGTCACTTTCTTATACTACTTAGTGTCATATAAAGAGGGGTGTATTGGCCTCACTAAAGTCAGTCCATATCACTGTAAAATTAGAAGCAATGCGCTGATAACTAGTCTAAGCTTGCTTGCGCCGCCGCCGCGCCGTTTCATAATGCACGCAAATGACTACCCATCTCTATCGTATACTACTGCGAATTAAGTTATAGCAATATTTATTGTTTAATTGCGAGAGTTTTAATGTAGAACCGTTACTAGTCTTACTAACGGCTAATCTCAATAATCTACTAACCTTTGACGCTGTATTATTGTATTACTCTGGTCACCTTTATCTTTATGTTGAATCTCAATAAACTATGATAAATAGTTGTTAATATGAAAGTAACAGAAGCCAGATATCGAGGTGTTAACTATAGTAGGAATATCGAGAACAAAACCTTAGTTATTATGTGAGTAAGTAATGTAGATTTTAGAAAGAAAAAATGATGAACCTCAGTATTTACGTTTTATTTTGTAATTCGTTTGTGCTTTTATGTATATAATTCTGTAGGTATAGATAAAAATACTTAATTAAATAAATGAAAAAAAAATAAGTAGGTACTTATATCAGTTATAAATGGCACATTTATAAAAACATTTTTTAATTCGATTTAAAAGTATTTTTGTGTGTGATTCTAAGTGTCGTTCTTAGTGACATAAATATGCTCGAGAGTTAAGACATTTCAACTAAAGGCAACCTAGATTTTAAACTTAAACATTTTTTGGGGATAAACGATAAGAAACTACTCATTCAGAGTATAGAAATTCAAATACACATTTTATTTCAAATAAGTGCTCTGTCCTCCTGAAAAAATATATTTTTGACCTTCGCGCAACTTTATTAATGTTATCTCCATTGCGTAGATATTTAAGGCTCTAAAAAACAGGTTTCGTAAAGGGCTATCCACGATAGATTTTATTTGTTTATTACAAACAATTTATAATTAAGGAATAGTCTAAATTTGCCGGTTGTTAAGGCATCAGCGTAACTTCTTAACGTAGCCATTTTTTTAGGATGATTTCGTTCAAACGAAGCATGAAATTGACATAAAAAAAAGTCTATGTATCACCGACTAATGAGAAGAAGGTTTATCAGCCAATAGCAGGCGACTGTACACCAATTATCATGTCGTGCATTCCACCCTGTACTCAACGACTCACGCTCCGGAATGTACGACATGATAAAACACAACATGATAATTCTCAACACGATAAACCGTGTCAATTCTTGTGTCTCCAAATACGGGTCGTACATTATCATGTCGGGCTTTCCTGGGCCGTGCAATATCAGCCCGTACCGATATTGCGCAACACGTATTGTACGACCCGTAATTGGCGACACGCCTTGGTCGCGGATTACTGGCCGTGCAATACGTGTCGTGCATTATCATGTCGTGCAATACTGTGTCGTACATTATAGGGACCCTTATCAGTAACCTTCTGTGAAAACAAATGCCAATCACTATTGTTGTTTACCTGGTATTTACGAGTTGAAGTTCGGTTTTGCTTTGGTATTGAAATGCGTTTTAATGATGATGTCAATAAAATAGGAAAATGTTCACTCCCAAAAGATGACTCTAATGGGTTCCAGTCAAACACTGAAGCCAAATCAGGTGTACATATGGTTAGGTCAACAGCACTGATATTTTCTAAAGGCCCTGTTAATCTAGTAGGTTTCCCTGTATTTAGCAAACAAAGGTGGTGTATATCAATGACTTCTAGTAGTTCGGCACCATGTTGCTTTATTACTGGACAGCCCCAGCAAGGGTGATGTGAATTTAAGTCACCAAGTATTACAAATGGTTTAGGTAAATTAGAAATTATGTTACTGATTTCTGTTAGAATATAATTGTTTAATTTTGGTACATAGATGGAAACATAGACTATTTTATTTATTTGTAATGCAATTATATTTAATTCTGCAGAGTGGTTAGGAATTGTGACTAATTTGTTAACAATATTATTCTTAACAAGTAAAGCAACACCAGCATATCCGTCTACTCTATCCTCTCTGACACAAGAATAACCAGGAACCCTGAAAAGGGAGCCTGGTACAAGCCAGGTCTCAGAAAGTGAAACAATAATAGGAGAAAACTTATTAATTAGATATACAGGGTCTGTCGTAATGAATGGATAACCCGTTACCTACAGTTGATCCGGATGTGAGGCTATAAGAAAATGGTGTCTTCTTGCCAGGGTTGTCAACCATAAGAAAATGGCGTAGACTTTTAAACTTTTTTATAAATTTCGCTTTTTTTTCCATTTATTCCGCTGCCATTTCTTTAAATTTTGATATATTTGTATATTTTTTTTTGTATTATACTCCTGAAGACGTGTATTATGTAATTTTAATACAATTTTAGGTGTTATTCACGTTGAACATTATCAAAATTCTCATTTTAAGAAAAACATTTCCAATGTTTTTTCTTTATGTCAACTTTTGATCATCTCCTGTGAAAAAAATTAGTATGACGTTATAGCTGCCCATGATCTCAATAAATTGTCTAGTATGTGTAGATTCTAAAAAGGTATAACGATGTGTACTTTACAAGCAACATTAAGTTCCAGGAGCGAGAACACTAATCAAGGTCGGAATTTTTTTTTCAAGTTATGTTATAAATGGTTGTTAAACTTCGTCATAATGATTTAATTCTATCAAGATACTTTGCACAAACACTATCGGGTCACTAATAGGATATTCAAAAGAAAACCCGGTTGTTTTTGGGAAAAAAATTTACTCCACGATAATAATGTAATGAAAATGTACGAATGAAAATTGTTATGCTCTAATAGTTACATACGACAAACATGTTGCGACAAGTTTATTCGAAATTGAAACGGATTTTAAAAATCGAACAAAGACCGCATTACAAAGAAAAAGGTTCTCATCACATCAGTGTAATTTTGACCATCGCATGTGCTTTTGTTCTCATTAT
The DNA here is from genome assembly GCA_916618145.1 of Emmelina monodactyla. Taxonomy (NCBI): domain Eukaryota; kingdom Metazoa; phylum Arthropoda; class Insecta; order Lepidoptera; family Pterophoridae; genus Emmelina; species Emmelina monodactyla. The sequence goes on from OU745300.1 coordinate 6,907,588, forward strand.
TTTCGTCAATTTGTTACTGCTTTCTAATATCGGACTTTGATTTTCCTTGTGATTTGGACTTGATAACGTGGTGATACTGATGACTTTGCTCATATTTACGGACATTGTGTTGTGCTATCGATTGAACTTGTTGTTTTGGAAAAGTTTTTGTGTAGTTTGTATATCATGCCGCAACAATACACGCCGGCCGAATACACGAACATGCATTACATTTACGGTGTATGTAATGGCAACACCAATAGAGCTGCTAGTGTTTATCGTGAAAGATATCCAAATGACATCCCTGATTACCGTGTGTTCATGTGCACAATGCATTTATGGAAGGACGATTTCCTTCCACTTTTTTCCACTTTTCTTTGTAATGCGGACTTTGTTCGATTTTTAAAATTCAAGATTCAATTTCGAAAAATCTTGTCTCAACATGTTTGTCGCATGTAACTATTAGAGCACAACAATTTTCATTAGTACATTTTCATTACATTATTATCGTGGAGTAATGTTATTTTTTTCCCAAAAACAACCGGGTTTTCTTCTGAATATCCTATTAGTGGCCCGATAGTGTTTGTGCAAAGTATCTTGATAGAATAAAATCGTTATGACGAAGTTTTACAACCATTTATAACATAACTTGAAAAATAAAAATTCCGACCTTGATTAGTGTTCTCGCTCTTGGAACTTAATGTTGCTTGTAAAGTACACATCGTTATACCTTTTTAGAATCTACACATACTAGACAATTTATTGAGATCATGGGCAGCTATAACGTCATACTAATTTTTTTTACAGGAGATGATCAAAAGTTGACATAAAGAAAAAATATTGGAAATGTTTTTCTTAAAATGAGAATTTTGATAATGTTCAACGTGAATAACACCTAAAATTGTATTAAAATTACATAATACACGTCTTCAGGAGTATAATACAAAAAAAATATACAAATATACCAAAATTTGAAGAAATGGCAGTGGAATAAATGGAAAAAAAAGCGAAATTTATAAAAAAGTTTAAAAGTCTACACCATTTTCTTATGGTTGACAACCCTGGCAAGAAGACACCATTTTCTTATAGCCTCACATCCGGATCAACTGTAGGTAACGGGTTATCCATTCATTACGACAGACCCTGTATAAGGTCACTTTTTTTATTACTTATGCTCCTGCAATTCCACTGGATGATTTGATCCATGTTTGAATTTATAAAAGAAATCTTGTAGTTGGTCTATTAAAGAAGCAACTTTGGACGGTATCATAAATTTAAATTGATTGTACAGTCAGCATCGTATAGTTCGTATCATCCACTGTAGACAAATACTTGAAAACAACCAGAGTCCTCACTTTCAGCGAATCAACCAGTGTCATCACATTAATCAGAGCATTCAGGTTGCTCTAAATTATCTTAGCGTGCAGAAAGCCTTATAGAAAGTCGCATTCAAAGCGTCTTAAATCCCGTTACAACCAAAGCGCCATCGGTAACGTAGCGCCCAGAGTAGTCACAATCTTCGGTACAAAGTAAAAAAACAACTTTATGCTTCATGTCATAGAGGTGTACTTTGCTTGACACGCTACCGCATGTCTAGAGGAAACTGTTTTGGCAGAAAACTTCATTTGATTAATATTATGTATATGGCCGTAAGACACAACTTATTTTCTAAAGAATAGATTTTTCGATTTTAAGTAGTCTTTTCATGTACTTTTAATACCTGCATGTTTGTGGGACTTGCCCGGTGACACCTCCGCAGGTACCAGGTGAGAAAGGTAACTAAAAATCACAGTTACTTAACTTAAATTTTTATGACTGATTTTGATATATATTTTGTAGAGTATTACTCTGAAGTCATATCAGAGAAGTCAGACGCTTTCCATGGGCCAGAACTTTTGTCAGACGCTTTAAAGCTCTATCAAAATAAAATTAATGTTATCGCCATGGCATTTTGGCAGAACTCTGGCAGCACTGACAGCTGTCTTTGCCGGGATTATTAAAAAAAAAGAAGTTGTCTAAAAATAGCGGGCGTTCTCTCTGCTTTTGATTTTGGTTGCGTATCGGAATATTTTATGTTAATTGTAAAAATATACGTAAGGTTTGTGAAAAGTAGTGTGATTCGGTATGTATCGTTATGAGTTTTGCATATGTATTTTGGTTATTATTGAAACACGATTTAAATTAGTATTAATGTTAATTTGTTGAGTACCTACCTAAGTTTGTAATAAAAATGTCAATGGATTCCAGTGTATAATTTAATAATATGTATTTCCTATCCTACATCAGAAGTGGGATTGGTCTATTGCCCACAGATGCCGCGACGTCGTAAGACAGCGAGGAGGCGGTCGCCATCCAGCAAGAGCACGTCAAGCTCGTCCAGTAACTCCACCTCCTCTTCATCCGACAGAAAATGTAACAGGCGCCGTAAAAAGGTCAGGAAGTCGCCATCCGTGAGTCAAAATGTAATATTATCCTCCGTGATACCAGAGTTTGATCCCTTATGTGATAATATTGATATGTGGATTAACGTCGTTGAAGCTAATGCTCGTGCGTTTGGTTGGTCAGATGAAATGCTAAAATTTCAAGCGTTACAAAAGCTAAGAAAAACTGCACAAACTTGGTACGATTCGTTACAAAAAACCGAAACCCGTTGGACCACGTGGAAATGGCGGCAGTGCGGCAGGTTGTCTGATACGTTTCAAGTAAAGAGGAATACATATGTTTTATTAAAGGAATTAGTTGATACTAGACCATTCGATGGTCAATCTTTGTATGAATTTTTTTTCCAACAAAAGTGCCGTATTGACAAATTATCGCTTTCATTCTCGGAACAAGATATTATTTCAATTATTGTCGGATCAATAGGTGATAAAAATCTTTCTATTGCAGCAGAATCGGGTAGTTTTAGATATTGTGATGAACTAGCTTCTTTCTTGCATAGTAAAATTCACGAGGTAGAAAAAGACAAAAAAAATATGAATAGTAAATCATTTTCTGTTGGAAATTAATTGGTACAAGCACGAAATTCATGAATGGAAAACAATGGAACAGGTGTTGCGATTTTGAATCATAGTAGTGGAGACTCAAAGATTAAAAATATCAATGTAAGATGTTTTCGTTGTGGAGAATCGGGGCATAAAAGGTTTGATTGTAATGTCAAAGGGAGTATTATTTGTACATATTGCAAAAAAACGGGGCATTCCGAGTTGGCTTGCATGGCTAAATCGAAAACTAAAGTTGAAAAAGATGTTGAGGTTAAACTAATTTGTGAGTCAGAATCGAAACAAAAGTTTATTAAAAATATTAAATTACAAAACTTTACGTGTGACGCTTTCATTGACATGGGCAGTGATTGTTCATTGATCGTTTCGGAGATTTTTGATAAAAATAATTTACAACGACACCAGTTAAGTCATCCCATTACGTTATTTGGATTTACTATCGATCTTATACTGACCGTTGATTATGGCGTTACAGTTCCAGTACGCATTGATGACGTAGAATTAACAATCACATTATATGTTGTAGAAAAGCTGTCGGGATGTAACGTGCTGATTGGTAGAAACTTTACCGAGGATAAAAGAATAATGTATTGTAGAATTGGAGATTCCTTATTATTCAAAAACATTGAGGACCCAATGAACCCAGATCAGGCGGTAGTTAATGTCATTCAAACAAATGATACTTACATTGACAACGAAATTAAAAACCTTTTGTCTAAATACCCTCAATGTTTTTCAGATGATTTGAGTAATTTAGGTAAAGTACCGGAAGTCCAATTAGAAATCGATTTGACGACTAACAAACCGGTATTTCAACGTCCTTACCGAATGTCCGACAGTGAACGAAAAGTTACGCGTGAAATTGTAAGCGACTTGTTAAAACATGGAATTGTACGCACTAGCAATTCACCATATGCTAGTCCGGCATTGTTAGTCGACAAAGCTTCAGGTAAAAAACGTTTATGTATAGACTACCGTAGGCTTAATAAGATTACAATTAAAGATAAATACCCAATGCCGTTGATTGAAGATTTAATAGATAGATTACGCGGTTGCAAATACTTTACAGTTCTTGATTTGAAATGTGGCTACCATCATTTAATGGTGAAGGAGAGCGATGTACCTACACAAGACGGCATTTATCACTCAAGACGGACACTACGAATTCCTAAGGATGCCTTTCGGCTTATGTAATGCTCCTGCCGTTTTTCAGAGAGTGATGAATTCCATCTTGGGGGAATTAAGGTTTGGCAAAATAATTAACTACATGGATGATTTGTTAATTGCTACTGAAACTTTGGACGAAAACATTTTGTTACTGAACAATGTTTTTAATATCTTGCAAGCTAATGGGTTAACGGTTAATAGAGATAAATGTTTTTTCTTTAAGGAAACAATAAAGTTCTTGGGGTATGATATTTCAGTAAATGGAATTCGTCCAAGTGCTAAAAAGATATCTGCTATTAGTGATTATCCGACCCCAAAGTCGGTTCACAATGTCAGACAATTTTTGGGGTTAATTAATTATTTCAGAAAGTTTATTAAGAACTGTGCAATTATATGTCGTCCACTAACTGAACTTTTAAAAAAAAATAGCACATGGCGATGGGAAAGTGAACATGAACTTGTATTTCTAAAACTTAAATCTATTTTAACCAGTAATGTCATTCTTTGTATTTACGATCCGAAATTACCTATTAATTTATATACAGATGCAAGTCGCGATGGTTTAGGTTGTATTTTGATGCAGGTTACAGATCGTGGCGAAAAGCCAATTCACTTTTACAGTAGACAAACGAGTAACGAAGAGAAAAACTACCATTCCTTTGAATTAGAGCTGTTAGCGATTGTAGTCGGGCTTCAAAAGTTTAGGCATTATCTTTTAGGTATAAAATTTAATGTAATAACTGATTGTAATGCGGTTCGTCACGCTTTAAGTAAACAAGATATTGTTCCACGCATTAGTAGATGGGTATAACAGACCCAAGAGTTCACTTTTGAAACTATTCACCGACCTGGAACCCAGATGCAACACGTAGATGCGTTGAGCAGGAATCCTGTTATTATTGCGAAAGAAAATTCCCCGGTATATAACGTAATGTCCATATCCGAGGGAGATTGGTTGTTGTCTGTACAATTGCAAGATCCACATATTTGCAGTATAAGGGACATTTTACAGTCAGGACAGGCCGAGTTAAATAAACAAATATTTCTGAATTATGAATTGCTAGGAAATAAAGTGTACAGAAGGACCGAATATGGTAGAAGGTGGCTAGTTCCAAAAGAATGTATCTGGCAAGTAATTAGAGCTAACCACGACGATGTCGGTCACTTTGCATTAGATAAGACTGTAGAAAGAGTAAGATCTATGTATTGGTTTCACCGCTTAAAGAAAACTATTTCGAAATATATAAAAAATTGTTTACAATGTATCTATTTTAAAAATATCCACGGTAAGAAACCTGGTAAACTATTTCCTATACCTAAATATGCAAGACCGTTTCACACGTTACATCTAGATCACCTGGGTCCTTTTGTAAAAACAGCGCAGAAAAATTCATATTTGTTAGTAATAGTTGACTCCTTTACAAAATTTGTTTTTATTTCTCCAGTCAGGAATACGAAAAGTTTAATTGTTGTTAATGAGCTTATTAAAATATTCAAAATATTTGGTAATCCAAAACGCATTATTAGTGATGCTGGGACGGCATTTACATCTAAGTTATTCAAGTCTTTCTGTGTAGAACGTTTTATAAGACACCATGTTATAGCCACAGCCATGCCTAGGTCCAACGGTCAGGTCGAACGATACAATCAGACCATTTTGGAAGCATTACGCACAATGGGAGCAAATAGCGAAAATAATAAATGGGACCAGCATATATCGTCTATACAGCAAGGTATTAACAGCACGATTAATAAGACTACTTCGGCAGTTCCTAGTGAAGTTTTCTTTGGTTATCGTTTGAAAATGGATCATGATAATATGACTGAAACTGAAGAATCTGTCGTTGACGTGACAGCATTAAGAAGTAAGGTCGATATCAACATAAAGGAAAATGCACTGAAACAAAAACGCTTATTTGACAGTAAAAGAAAAGATGCACCAACCTATAACGTAGACGACTTGGTTGTCATTAAGATTCCTAGCTACAACAATGACGGTCAAAGCACAAAGTTATTGCCTCAGTTCAAAGGACCATTTCAAATAAAGGAATGTTTGGGCAACGATAGATATCGAGTAGAGGATATGAGAGGTGCTGAGAGGTCTTCGAAACGCTACGATGGGGTTGCATGCGTAGAAAATATCAAGCCGTGGATAAACATCACCAATGATGCTTAAGTATGCGGATGTTATCAGAGGTAAAATAAACACAATCTAATAATTTATCTCGTTTTGACTTTATCCATTAATTGCTCATTTTGGTCTTGGTTCATTTGTTTTAATAATTCTCTTGTGTGATAATAGTTTTTCTATGTGTCTGGTGTATAATACTTAAAAAAAACATTGTGTCATGGTGGTTATGGCAGCAAGTGACAGATATCTCATATGAACACTGTCTCTTGTTATGAGTACATGGTGATATGCAACCTCAGTCATGAAAGGTGGTGATGGTTAAACCATGGTGTATGGATAAGTTAACCGGCGATGGCATAACTTGAACAATACTGTAATACACTTGCAAACTGAACACCTTGGCATAGTGTGTGTGATATTGGTACTTTTATAACATTGCATTCCTCATAGGATAAAGCGGACATCCTAGAGTGAATGTCATCTAAAATACTATCTGGTAACACATTGCTTTTCTTACAGCTTATACACCAGACTGTGACGCTATTCGGGGACGAAAGCGACTTCAGGAGAGCCGGATGTTATCGCCATGGCATTTTGGCAGAACTCTGGCAGCACTGACAGCTGTCTTTGCCGGGATTATTAAAAAAAAAGAAGTTGTCTAAAAATAGCGGGCGTTCTCTCTGCTTTTGATTTTGGTTGCGTATCGGAATATTTTACGTTAATTGTAAAAATATACGTAAGGTTTGTGAAAAGTAGTGTGATTCGGTATGTATCGTTATGAGTTTTGCATATGTATTTTGGTTATTATTGAAACACGATTTAAATTAGTATTAATGTTAATTTGTTGAGTACCTACCTAAGTTTGTAATAAAAATGTCAATGGATTCCAGTGTATAATTTACTAATATGTATTTCCTTTCCTTTTTTTTTTTTTTTTTGACGCAGAGAAATGCATTACGCACCGTACCCTTCACCGGGGAAGTGAAGGGCGTGTGTGGGACTCCCGGCGCCCTGAAAAGGGCGCTGCTCCTGGGCGGCTGGATTGCCGACCAGGGGTATACCCACTAAAACTCTGCGACGCTCCGTCTACGCCTTAATGGCGAAGTCGTGGGTACGGAACAAGCCTCACTCCACAACTCCGCCGGCGACAGCCCGTCTATGACAAGACGGGCCCTGCTCCGCCCCCCGGTGTTGGTGGGGGGCCTGTGGGACCGACCAGGAGCGCCCGATCGTTCCCACCCGTCGACGGCGGCGACCCGTGCAATGCGGGAGGAGGTGTCCCCACACCCCCTACCCGCAGGTCACCACCAGGCTGGAGAAGGGAGCGGTCATACAACCGCCTTCTCCGGCCCCTTCGACGTCTGCGGTGCGGCGGTGCGAGAGGATCCTCCTCCCGACGCCGCTCCGCCGCCTCCTTCTGCAACATGACTTCCTCGCAGAAGGAGTGTATTTCCTTTCCTACATTAACTTAATTTATTTTTAAATGTCTGACTTTTATATATATTATTCAGATAACTATTATAAAGTTATATTAAATCAGTCATGCCCGTTTGCACCAACCTCAACTTAGGCTTGACTTAGTTAGGAAACACCTAAGCTTAGGTTCAACCTATCTTAACAAACGGTTTGGGAAAACGGCGGGAAATTTCGTAGCAAGCGCACGTAATTTTTCAAGTTGTTTTTTAAAAAATAAATTAAAGTTATCATTAGGGTTTAAAAGTTGTGTTTAATAGTTTGTATATATATTATTTTGTGTTTAATATTATAAGTATTGTGATTTCTCCATAGTTGGTAAGTTTATTTTATATATTACATATATGTAGGTTGGCGCCATGAACGATCCTCCGGATCCTGGTGGCGGCAGCCTACAGGTTGCTTGTAACATCGAAGTAGAGTCAAGTATCGATACGGATTGCTCGGTTGGTCTTACCACAACTAAAAGAAGACGAACGGTAAGGACTTGCGGTCAATGTAATAAAAAAAGGAAAAGGCATTCCAAGGCTAATGACGGTTCTGCTTGCGCTTGTGCGGATGTGGATTCTGTAGCTCAGGCTTCTAATTCAACTATTTCAACTTCCACCTATAATTCTGTAACTTCTGCCAAACCTAACTCTTCACAAACCCAACAACCTAGACCAGATATAAATTATAGAAAAACGTTTATTTCTACAGACAAATATCCTTATATAGTTCATGTCCAAAGAAAAGAAATCGCACAAAATCAAGGCTCAATACTTCATCCCATAACCTTTGGTAAATTCCTAAAAAATCAAAATTTCAAAAGCATTATCAACGGCAGTGTGCAAAAATTAGGAAGAAATAGGATTGGTTTAAGCTTCTCTAATTTTAACGATGCAAACTCTTTCTTAAGAGGCCTTACGTTTTTTCGAGACGGGTCAAAATAGGTATTTGACTCGCACCCACACAAACGCAGCAGCACTCGGACGCGTGTGTGCATTGCGTAATTCGGAGCCGTCGTTGTCTAGTACGATTTAACGGTTTTGATCTTTTGATAGTTTGGATACTTTTTGTCTTTAAATGAAATAATATTGGGAAAATAAAACATAGCATTGATTAATTAATTTATAACGTGTAACAAACATAAAAAAACCTAAAAAAATGACATAATTACAATTCACATATTATTATCTTCTTCTTCGTCAACTTTTCGTTTTTTAATCATTTCCCTTTTCTTGATTGCTTCTAAAATGTATTCGGGCTCTTTTATTTCCATTTGCCGGTCTAATCTCGAATCGATAGTTTCAGGTCGAGAGAAAACAGTCGAAGTAGATTTTTTTCAGTTTATTTTCCATGACGTTATATAACTCCTTATCTTTCTCTATTATTTCGATTTTCATACTTACTTGAATACTGTTTGTGTTGGTGGCATTTTCTGGTAGCTTATCCGTATGATTATTTTTTAACCTTTTAATATCTCTTGCATGATTAAGAAATTCAAGATTTGCCCTTTTTTCTTTTTCAACTTGAATTCTGTTCTTTTATTGCCCATTCTTATTCTGATTTGATACCTACAAGCATAAAACTTCAATGAAGTAAAAAGCATAAACTAAATACATACAATATAATAAATAATTGCACACGCTAATTAATATTTATTTTGAATACAATACAATTATCTTAATTTTCTGACAATCATAGTTCAGTTACATGCATTAATTAATTGTTACTTTGCTCACCCAAGTATCAAACAACGTTAGGCCGCATATAACTTAAAAGCACGCCGGAATGCATAACAGGCGCGCGGGAAACGATGCGATACGTCCTCTCTCCTGAAGGCCTCGGCCGGGACTGATTTCACGCGGCTCATGCGCATGGTAATAAGGAGCTCATGAAAGTATTTGTTAAAAAATATAATGACTTTAATTCAATATTTTTATTTTCAATTTAGATTGTCCATATTTTAATGTATAATATATCGTCCCCGTAGAAGGAAAAGTAACCAACTAACATTTTGTCAAAATTCACTTTATTGTATTTTCGTTAGCATTATAATATAGCGCATCTTTCTGTCCAATCAGCGTATTCCTAACTACTTTAGAATTTAAAATATCCTCTTAGAAGCCCAAATACATAATTCGCAATGTTTAAAGAAATAGGGAGGCAAAATTACACAACTAACATTATGTAAGAAAAATAAACCTTGTTCTTATTTAAAAACTACATAAAGCGTTTTGGTTGTTTTTCCCATTATATTTTCAGGTTTAGATAACCCAAGATAAGCCAAAAATAATAACTAAGTGTAATTAGTGAATTCTTCCTTGACACTTGAGAGGTACGCACATGTGAAACGTTAGTAATGTTTAGTAAGTTAGTTATTTTGGCGCGTTTCAGAAATTCAGAAAACTGAATAAGTATAATCTATCAATTTATACAATTATTTAATTATTCATACAGCTTTAAAAACTGTGTTTGTTTCTCAAGCTATTACGATTTTGCATACATAAAGTTCTTGCAAGACAATCTTTTTGGGGATAGGTGCCTGCTTACCCCTATGGATAGCTCGCTATGGAATAACTGAGCTGGAAAGTGGCCTACTATAGGCAAGTTGACTGTTAAGTCAATAAGAAAAGTAATTAAATATATTAATTTCCGTATTCATAAATAATACAACAGTTTTTAAGCTACAACTAATAATCTGACGAAAAAAGAATTTACTCATTTGAACGAACCGAATTAAATTATTTTACAATAATATAATTGCTGTGTGATTATTGAATAGAATATTCCACGTTATTTGTAAAACAAAGAGAAAATATCTACCACGCATGGAACCACTGATTCAGGCTTTGCTCTTCCTTTAAATGATGAGACAAATAAGAAGTCCCCTAGTCCTTGGCTGTCCTGCTATTGGTGACTATAACGGCGATCGCGATAGTAAAGGTCATTGGATTATGCAAATAAGTTGACTACATCCTCGAAAAGTTACCAACAGTAATATTCCAATAGTGTCAGATAGTGCCTCTATTCTGCGGTCACTTGAAGGTGAAGCTGTTAGCTCAGGACTTATAAACGATTTTCAATTAGGCATGGAGAAGGTTGCAAAAATAATTAAGGTCGCACTTGAATGGTTATTAAAGAGCATCGTAGTTCTCACGGCAATAGCGTTGCAGATGAACTGGCTTAAAACAGCCCTGTCTCAACGTCGCCGATACCTTATAGCCTTTTCCGACCTTATCTGTGAGAACAAATCGTAAATCGCAAAAACAATCGATTGGAAAAGACCGACGGCTGTGAAGGGAGTACTGCCATCACCCGACCGCGTTTTTGTGCTCTGCCAGAGTAGACATAACCTCGTTTATCACCAGTCATACTGCCTTCAACAAACACCTATTTAATGTAGGTTCCACCGATAGTCCACTATAGAAAGCTTGCATGAAGACTGAAGAAACCTCCCATTATAGAATCCCCATCCTGGAATACACAAATCCTCGATAATCCGTGGACACTCCACAAAGTTTAAGAATGACCCACGGGGACTTCTGCGCTTCTGTACCTACGTAGTTTGGCTGGCTAAACTCTTAGTAGCAAACTACGCACAAAGAACCAAAATTGAGTCCAAGTGCAGAAACAAGAGCCCACTAAACTACTGAGGCAACTATATCTAGCGAAAAGGATAATAGCCTCGAATTTTCAAAAGATAAATTCAGATTCACGGCTATGTACATTTTTGCAGCAAGTGTCGTCGTTTATTACACCGGCTGCTAACAAATGTTTCTAAACCATCTATGCGGTTCGGCATTAAATTTCCTTCAAACAAAAAAGTTGTCTTATCATCTCTTAGTTTTCTGGGTGTGACTGTCTGTATGACCTGGAAATACCTCATAGATATTGAGTATATGGTATAGTTAGATACACTTTTGACGGTTACAATGTTGTTAACGAGGGACTTTTGTACGAAACAAGTAAAATCACCTTGAACAGCTGGTCGCCCTATTGATGACATAGTAAGTTAAGATATATCTAGTTTTCTTTTTAGAAAACCCGATGACAGTCTAAACATCTTTTCTTCCAACTGTGTACTTTCATTCACAAGAAGGATATTATAGGACCGGCAAGGACTATCAAGCCTCAACAGTATTTGCCATGCAAGGTAAAAAGCCAAAAAATACCTAGCAATAATATTATTATGCTGTCATAAACTTAGTTTCATTGAAACGAGGGGATCAATATTTCGTCAAATTATTAAAGTCAGTTGTAGCTGTTATTATTTATGATCAAAGAAATGCATATCTCTAACTATGGTTGTACCTGTACTATAACATTATTCCAACAATAAAAAAAATATTTTGCAAACATTGTGAACTCTTTTTTAATTTGACTATTTTATAGGTAGGTCTATTCTCTATAGGTAACTATCCTGCTCAGATAGATTCGATAGCGAGGCATCCATAAGGGTAGGCAACTATTCCTAAAAAGATTACCTCGCAAGAACTTAATTTGTGCTGAACTCGTAATAACTGGAGAAGCAAATACAGTTCTTAAAGCTGAATGAATAGTTAAACTAACAAAACTACTGAGAAAATCTATGATAATTTATTTGGTTAGGTTTAAAATTACGACGCTCTAAAAAAAGCAGGGCATCTATCACGGTTTACCCTAATGAAAGTTCAGCAAGTAAAGATGTTTAAAAATTAAAATGAAGTTGATTATGCGAAAATTTTATGTTTTTAATAAGTATTTTTGTACTATGGAAGACCACTACTACTATTGAGGACCATTTCATTTTTCTAAGATATATTTTTATCTATTTCTATAAAAATAAAATAAAATTGATTCATACTTAAAAAACCTAACTTCTATTCACTAATTTAAAAAAAAGGGAAAAATTAAATAACAACTTTTATCCTAATCGTCAGCAACATTTTTTTAGCTTTATGGAGTAGGAAAAATACATAACTCACATGAAAAAGTAACCAATTAAAGAACAAAAACAATTATGAGAAGAGGGAAAAATAGATAATTGCTTTTTAAATATTTATCTTTGCTCATGTGCATTAAAAATTAAAATTTAAAACTACATATTGTAAATAAAACCGTTATTTACATTATATGTAAAAACCACAGTTATATCTTTTAAAATAAAAAAGATATGACGATTTTTCCACAAAAAATACACTAAATTGCGTTTTTCTCGAAAGTCACATTTTGTTAGTTGGTTACTTTTCCTTCTACGGGGACGATATATTAAAATCATTGTTTATGGAATATCTGTAATATGTCAAACATCGCGATGAAGTTGAACGATTATTAACATATTTCGACCGTTTTATTCAATTATTTTAGTTATGAAACAATAAATATTTGTATATTTTTCTCTATCACTTCAATGGAACACTGTATGAAGAATTTAATAGATATTTTTATTTGAATTCAAGTTTATCACTTTAGTACCTATCGAACGGCATAGAAGACCATAATTTTTAAACTGCGAAAAGGGTACGTGAAAAAACAGTTAATACACAAAATAAAAGAAAATAACCTGATTTTTTCTCTGTCACTTCATTAGATGAATAAATTTCCTATACTAAAGGCTAATATTTACTTGAACAAATTTAACCATTCTCTCGTAATTGAACGTCGAAAAGTATGAAAAATCACGATAACTGCGTTTCGGTGGAGAAAAAAACGTAAGGCCTCTTAAGCAGCAGCAGCCTTGAATGTGAGAATTTAAAAGCTTTTATTCCCACATTTAATATAACGAGAATTGGTATTGCCAGAGGTATACCTGTGGATATGACTGATGAAGAGGTGAAGCTTTCTTTATGTGTACCTGTTGGTTGTGGCGAAATCGTCAAAATCCGTCGACTAAATTATAAATCCATTCAAAATGGCGTCCCTTCTTGGAACCCGTCCCAAACAGTTGTCATAACGTTTGATGGACAAACGCTTCCAAAAAGGTTGTTTTTACTTTATAACACAATTCCAGTCTCTTTATATATTTACCCAACCATACAGTGTTACAATTGCTGTAGATATGGTCATACTAAAAATCAGTGCAGGTCAAAGCCATGTTGTTATAAATGTGGCCAAGAACACACTGGAGATAGTTGCAAAGTTGATAATAGCAGTGCAACTTGTTGTATGTGCAATGGTCACCACTTTGCCACCAACAAGTCATGTCCAGAGTATGAAAGACAAAAAAAATCAAAGTATACATGGCTGAAAATTGTGTATCCTATTTTGAAGCTTTAAAGAAATTTCCTAAAGTAACTAAGCTTTATTCAGAAGTTTTGACAATATCACCTACAGCTCAAGTAAAAGTTCAAAATATTCCAATAGTAGATAACCAACCCAAGACAACTTCATACAAAAAAACTGTAATAAATAAACCTCGTTCTCCAGTTAAATTAGATAAAGGATATGACAAGCAAGCACACAATTCAATTATACAAGATTTTAATAAGCCTTTGCCAACAATTGGCACATGTTTAAATAATATACATGCAACAAATAAAAATGATTTATTAACCTATTTAACTAAAACTGTAACCGATTTAAACAACATAATTTCACAAATTTCCTTTGATTTACCGTCCAACGCAGCAAATTTTGAAACTTATTCTAATTCTTCTGATCATGGATCAGTACACACCACAAATTATCCAGTGGAACTGCCGCAGTGCAGTCAGCAAAAGACTGACATGATTCACGTGATTAATTCACTTAAAGCCTTATATTTCTGTCTCTCTGAGACATGGCTTTTACCAGATAGCTTCTTTAATATCCCTGGTTTTACTTTAATCAGGGAAGATAGAATTGATGGGTATGGAGGAGCAGCCATACTCATTAAAAATGGTATTCCATTCACAAACATTGATATCCCAACACATCATGATGACTTCTCCATTGTAGCAATATCTGTAAATAAATTTAGTTTAGTTTCTGTATATATTCCTAGGCCTAGTTCTCAGATACTCAATGAATGCAAAATGATAATTTCTAGGTTACCTCAACCGATGTTTATATTAGGTGATTTTAACTGTCAACACCAAATATGGGGCAGCGGTTTAACTAATTCCAAAGGCAAACAAATGTTGAATATGGTTACGGAATTAAACTTATGCATTTTAAATACAGGGAGCCCTACTAGACGTACAGCTCCTAACGAGCCCAAAAGTGTTACTGATTTATCTCTTTGTTCTCCGAATTTAGCGTCTCTAGTAACATGGAATGTTCTAAATTCTACTTATGGAAGTGACCATTATCCCCTATTAATTAAATTTCCTACACAAAACATCAATATTCCACTAAGGTATCCACGTTTTAAATATTTTATAAATAATAATTTCTGGTCGCAATTTGCTCAAAATGTAGAAAATGACACTTTGAAATTGTCATTACCTACTCCAGGTGTAGAAAATGACGCTGCAGAGAACATGACAAAAATTTTGTTAAAGTCAGCAGATAGTACTTTTGTAAAAAAAGCCCATCTTTACATAAATTAAAATCTCCCCCTTGGTGGGATCACGAGTGCTCGACAGCGATTAAAAAAAGAAAGCAAGCCGAAATAAATTATAAAAAAAACATGACCGAAGAGAACTACCAATTAGTTATCAGTACCAATAAATACACGAAAAATCTATTGAAGAAAAAAAAAAGTGAGGGCTGGAAATCTTTTTGTCAAAATCTATCTCCTAATACACCCGCAACAATTGTGTGGCAAAATATAAGAAGGTTTAGACGAGCTACTTCCAATCAAACCTTTTGTACCCTCCCATTGAATTTAAGTGAACAGTTTTTAGATAAATTAGCTCCGCCTTTTGCACCAAATTTATTGATTGAAAATAGTTCAATAACCACAAACCGCAATAATTTGGATAATTCATTTACATATAGCGAACTCAAAAGTATTTTGCTACATTTGAAGGATTCATCCCCTGGAGAGGATGGAATTCCTTACTCTTTTATAAGCCACCTTAATGAATCTACAATCACTTATTTTTTAAGTATTATTAATACTATTTTTGATACCGGTAATATTCCGATATCTTGGAAATCTCAGGATGTCATACCAATTTTAAAACCAAACAAACCTCCAGACTCCATATCATCATATAGACCAATAGCTTTGTCTTCAGTGTTTTTAAAAATTTGCGAACATTTAATCAAAAATAGATTGGAGTGGTTTTTGGAAAGTAAAAATATTTTTGCAAGAAATCAGTTTGGTTTTCGTAAAACTAAAAGTACAATTGATAACATTAGTATTTTAACTTCCCATATTCGCCTTGGCTTTGCTAAAGGTGATTCTACTGTGGCTGCCTTTTTGGATATTAACTCCGCCTATGATAATGTTTTGCTTTCCATTTTACATCAGAAATTAATCTCATTAAATGTTCCTCCGAAATTATTAAATTTTATTATGCAAATACTTTCAGACCGTAAAATTAATTTATCTATAGAAGGTGTAAATTTAAGTAGGTATGTCCACAAAGGTCTACCCCAAGGGTCTGTTCTAAGTCCTCTACTTTTTAACGTATACACACATGATCTAGAGAATAACATTGGTAGCATAAATATTTTACAGTATGCAGACGACTTAGTTTTGTATGTAACAAATAAATCAATAGAAACAGCTTCTTATAACTTAACATCAGCCTTATCACAATTAAATTCTTACCTCACTGATATTGGTTTTGAATTGTCGGTTCCTAAAAGTACGGTAGTATTATTTACTCTCAAACGTGTAGTTCCTTTAGTGGAAGTAAAATACAATGGTGTAAATATTCCATGTAAGAAAGAAGTGAAATACCTAGGATTAATTCTAGATTCAAAATTAAATGGTCTACTTCACTGTAAATATATAGCAGCTAAAAGTGAAACTAGGATAAACATTTTACGCTGTTTATCAGGGGTTTGGTGGGGAGCTCATCCCTTTTGTTTGAAATTAATTTATAATGCTCTTATTAGAAGCATTTTAGATTATGGGTGCTTTGCTTTAGATCCAATTTGTGCGGAAGGCCGTAAATTACTTGACGGTATTCAGACGAAAGCTCTTCGTATCATATTAGGGGCAATGAAATCAAGCCCTGTCAATGCCATGCAAGTAGAATGCTCGGAAGCCCCACTATCATTAAGAAGGCAATATCTTTCCGATAAATATTTGTTAAAATGTTTGCAACTTATTAACCACCCTATTTTCACAATATTATCAGAAACTTATATTAAATATTCCCATTCAAAGAAAAGCAGTTCTTGCCTACTTAAATCTTACAATCGCTGTAGCATAATTGAAGCTCCTACTTTTGGATTTGAAAACCTACCAATATTTAGTGCTGAGTATGAGTCACTGATATATAATCCAAAAATATCGTATAATATTGATATAAGAAAAGGTGATGTTAATGCAAATACTCATTTTTCTCATGCCATAAATACACGATTTAAAGATCTCCATTGGTTATTTACAGATTCTTCTAAATTTTCTAATAAAGGTTGCGTTGGTATTGCTGTTTATCATAAGCAGTATAATATCCAAATACAGATAAAACTTCCTCCGGAATCTTCTGTATATACAGGAGAGTGTTATGGCCTCCTTAAGGCAACTGAATACGTATTGATGGCAAAACTACCAAAGTCTGTAATATTTACCGATTCTCTGAGTGCCCTTCAAGCACTTGCAAAATTTCCCTTCAAAGACAAATCTAACTTTCCGATTATAATTCAACTGCGACAAAAATTGTACGAATGTCATATACACGGACATAATATTGAATTTGTGTGGATACCTAGCCATAATGGAATCTTTTTTAATGATCATGTAGATCGTCTAGCAAAAGATGCGGTGGAGTGTGGTGACTTAGTTCCATATGCAAACTGTTGTCAGGATTTAGCTAACCTTTCTAAAACTTATCTCATGGAAACTTGGAACGAACAATGGCTTCAATCAGTTAAAACTAAAGGAAAGCATTATTTTAATATTCAACCAGTAATTATTCAAAAACCATGGTTCTTTAAGTTAAGGTTTGGCAGAAGGGTAACGAGTATTCTGATCCGCATGCGATTGGGCCATACATGTTGCCCTGCCCATCTTGCTAAACTAAACATACTTACTACAGATCATTGTGATTGTGGAGCTGAAGTAGCAGATGTGAACCATATTTTCTTTTCCTGTCCCTTATACAACCGTGATTCCTTTTTACATTCCATTTCCTTGACCGTTCCGCTTCTTACATCCGTAACTACTTTACTATATAACTTAAAAAGAGATGTATACAGGGTCTGTCGTAATGAATGGATAACCCGTTACCTACAGTTGATCCGGATGTGAGGCTATAAGAAAATGGTGTCTTCTTGCCAGGGTTGTCAACCATATGAAAATGGCGTAGACTTTTAAACTTTTTTATAAATTTCGCTATTTTTTTCATTTATTCCGCTGCCATTTCTTCAAATTTTGATATATTTGTATATATTTTTTTGTATTATAGTCCTGAAGACGTGTTTTATGTAATTTTAATACAATTTTAGGTGTTATTCACGTTGAACATTATCAAAATTCTCATTTTAAGAAAAACATTTCCAATGTTTTTTCTTTATGTCAACTTTTGATCATCTCCTGTGAAAAAAAAAAGTACCACGTTATAGCTGCCCATGATCTCAATAAATGGTCTAGTATGTGTAGATTCCAAAAAGGTATAACGAAGTGTACTTTACAAGCAACATTAAGTTACAGGAGCGAGAACACTAATCAAGGTCCGAATTTTTATTTTTCAAGTTATGTTATAAATGGTTGTAAAACTTCGTCATAATGATTTTATTCTATCAAGATACTTTGCATTAACACTATCGGGCCACTAATAGGATATTCAGAAGAAAACCCGGTTGGTTTTGGGAAAAAAATAACATTACTCCACGATAATAATGTAATGAAAATGTACAAATGAAAATTGTTGTGCTCTAATAGTTACATGCGACAAACATGTTGCGACAAGTTTATTCGAAATTGCTTTCGAATAAACTTGTCGCAACGGATTTTAAAAATCGAACAAAGACCGCAATACAAAGAAAAGGGTACTCATCACATCAGTGTAATTTTGACCATCGCATGTGCTTTTGTTCTCATTATTTTCGTCAAGCAGTAACATGCTTTCTAATATTGGACTTTGATTTTCCTTGTGATTTGGACTTGATAACCTTCACCACGTGTAACTACTGATGACTTTGCTCACATTTACGGACATTGTGTTGTGCTATCGATTGAGCTTGTTGTTTTGGAAAAGTTTTTGTGTAGTTTGTGTATCATGCCGCAACAATACACAACGGCCGAATACGCGAACATGCATTACATTTACGGTGTATGTAATGGCAACACCAATAGAGCTGCTAGTGTTTATCGTGAAAGATATCCAAATGTGCGACATCCTGATTACCGTGTGTTCATGTGCACAATGCATTTATGGAAGGACGATTTCCTTCCACTTTTTTCCACTTTTCTTTGTAATGCGGTCTTTGTTCGATTTTTAAAATCCGTTTCAATTTCGAATAAACTTGTCGCAACATGTTTGTCGCATGTAACTATAAGAGCACAACAATTTTCATTTGTACATTTTCATTACATTATTATCGTGGAGTAATGTTATTTTTTTCCCAAAACCAACCGGGTTTTCTTCTGAATATCCTATTAGTGGCCCGATAGTGTTAATGCAAAGTATCTTGATAGAATAAAATTATTATGACGAAGTTTTACAACCATTTATAACATAACTTGAAAAATAAAAATTCGGACCTTGATTAGTGTTCTCGCTCCTGTAACTTAATGTTGCTTGTAAAGTACACTTCGTTATACCTTTTTGAAATCTACACATACTAGACAATTTATTGAGATCATGGGCAGCTATAACGTCGTACTTTTTTTTTTCACAGGAGATGATCAAAAGTTGACATAAAGAAAAAACATTGGAAATGTTTTTCTTAAAATGAGAATTTTGATAATGTTCAACGTGAATAACACCTAAAATTGTATTAAAATTACATAATACACGTCTTCAGGATTATAATACAAAAAAAAATATACAAATATATCAAAATTTGAAGAAATGGCAGCGGAATAAATGAAAAAAATAGCGAAATTTATAAAAAAGTTTAAAAGTCTACGCCATTTTCATATGGTTGACAACCCTGGCAAGAAGACACCATTTTCTTATAGCCTCACATCCGGATCAACTGTAGGTAACGGGTTATCCATTCATTACGACAGACCCTGTATAATATATTAGCAAAATTTATTATTTGTAATGATTTAAAGTTATAAGTATTATACTCATGTACTTACTTATTCTTTAATTTATTTTTATCTTTACAAGTATTTTTATTATATGCATATCTTAGTTTTGTAGATGTTAATGTATTTGTATTAGCTTATGTATATTATAACTTCCTTTTATAACTCCTTTGATTCCTACAAAATCCATATACTTAACTCGGGTTCCTTATTTTTCCTTAAAATTTCCCTATGTTTTTAATAAAAAAATCTAAATGTAAAAAATTATAAACTTGACACTGGCACAATGTGCATTCCATATTTGCACCATGGCCAAAGAAGAGAGAAAAAAAAAAAAAAAAAAACAAACGGTTTGCACCAACAGCCCGGTCGGAACCGTGTCTTTTTTTTTTTTTTTTTTTTTTCTTCTATGGCCATGGTGCATTTGCACATTGTGCCAATCTCAAGTTATGGTTTTATAAAAAAACTTTGGGAAATTAGGAATAGAGTAAACAGGAAATCGGAACAATATTAAAGATACAATGGAGTTAGGAAGGTTTAGAATACATATAAGTAAATATTTCAAATTACAAATACAATGAAAATACATACAATAAAAAATTAAGTAAACTAGTAGAGAAAGATATAATATATTTTTTTATAACCAGCGGAGCAAACTATAACTATATAGGTACTATTGATTTATATATTATACTTAAATTTTTATATTATTTAATATTATAAAAGTAAACAATGTATTATATACTAATAAGTTTGAGGATGATAGCAAAGTTGGGATGGATGTAGGTAAAGGAACAAGTGAGGAGAAGGACTGCATAAAGGAGGTACGATCGTTCAATGGACATTTAAAAAAGATATGATTCATGTCACCTATGTCAGTGCCACATTCACAAATATCTGATGGAATTATTTTCATTCTTGCAAGGTGTTTTGGGGTACAAGTATGACCCAATCTCAAACGAGACAAGACACTAGTAGCTCTTTTGCAAAACTTTAATTTAAAAAACCATGGTTTAGCGGGAATAAAAGGTTGTATATTAAAAAGAAATTTTCCTTTGGTCTTGGAAGTCTCCTTCCAGAGGTGATTCCAACTTTTCAGTAGGTCAACCTTGGATAGGGCTACCAAGTCTTGACTAAAGTTTTGATATGGCACAAGGTCACCACATTCCACCGCATCCTTAGCAAATTTATCAACTTTATCATTACCTGAAATACCACTGTGACCAGGTATCCAGGCAAAAGTAACTTCATATCCTCTTTCATAACATTGAAACAACTTATCCCGAATGCAAAAAATGATGGAAAGATTGGATTTCTCTTTAAACGCAAATTTAGATAAAGATTGTAGAGAACTTAAAGAGTCTGTAAAAATTATTGTTTTTTTAAGTTTTGCTAATAAGATGTATTCAGTGGCCTTCAGTAAACCATAGCATTCACCGGTAAAAACAGAGGTTTCAGGTGGAAGTTTTATTTGTTGTTTAATGTTGTATTGTTGATGATAAGTTGCAACGCCAACACAGCTATTGGCTGAGAGTTTTGAGGCATCAGTAAAAATGAAATCATGATTCTCAAACCTGGTATTAATGATATTTAGAAAGTTTGAATTAGCTTCAGAATCTCCTTTACTTACAGAAATATTAAGTAAAATACTAGGGCTTAATATTAAGGTCTCATATTTAAATTCGAACAAAGGAAGGTTGGATGTCATGAAAACAGGAGCTTCGAGTTGTTGATACTTAACGAAAGATGTAACTAAACAGGAACGATTTTTACAAGAATTTAATAAAATTAAATTTTCTACTATTTTTTTAACAATTGGATGGCCTTTAAACTGTACACATTTATAAATATATCTATCTGAAAGATATTGTCTTCTTAAAAACAAAGGAGGATCCACACATTCTACTTGTAAGGCGTTTGTTGGGGTTGTTTTCATTGCTCCACAGACTATTCTGAGAGCTTTTGATTGTATTCTGTCTAACAATACTAATCCATTCTGACAGAGAGGCTCTAAAGGAAAAATTCCGTAGTCTAGGACACTTCTTATTATAGCATTATATAGTAACTTCATGCAGAAAGGATGTGCTCCCCACCAGATACCAGAAAGACACCTTAAAATATTTATCCGTCTGTGACATTTTTCAGCTATATATTTACAATGGGGAAGACCTGAAAGTTTTGAGTCCAGAATAACTCCTAGGTATTTCACTTCTGGTTTACACATAATCGGTATATCATCTAATGAAATATTTATAGGGGGCGTTAATCTTCTTCGAGTGAATAACATAACAGTACTTTTATTTGCCGACAATTGAAATCCGTTAAGTTGGAGCCACTGTTTTAATTTAACTAGTGCCCTATTTAAAATTACAGTCGCATCTTCTATAGATTTGTCTGAAACATATAAAACTAAGTCGTCTGCATATTGTAAAATGTTTACATTATTGACGTATTGTTCTAGATCATAAGTATATATGTGATATAGCAGAGGACTTAATACCGAGCCCTGTGGTAACCCCTTAAATATGTTACGACTAAATTTATTATCATTAATAAACAAGTTAATGGTGCGTTCAGAAATTAACTGTAAAATGAAATTAACTATTTTTGCAGGAACTTTTAATGCAATCAACTTAGTTTTTAAAATTGGATGTAATACATCATCATAGGCCGAACTTAAGTCAAGGAAAGAAGCGACTGTTGATTGACCTTTACTGAAAGCTAAACGTATATCGGTTGTAAGTAATGCAATGTTATCGGTAGTACTTTTGGCTTTTCGAAATCCATATTGACTATTTCCTAGTAATTTGTAATGCTCTACAAACCATTCTAAACGGATTTTAATTAAATTTTCACAAATTTTTAAAAGAACTGATGAAAGAACTATTGGACGATATGAAGATGACTCAGAAGGAGGTTTGTTCGGTTTCAAAATTGGAATGACTGTTTGAATTTTCCAGGCTGATGGAATATTACCAGTTTCGAAAACAGTATTTATTAGATCCAAATAATATATAAGAGAAAAATCATTTAAATTGCTAATAAAAGAGTAGGGTATTCCGTCTTCCCCTGGAGAGGAATCTTTTAAATGTTTAAGGACACCTTTTAGTTCAAATAGAGAAAAAGGTTTGCATAAATCGGAAGGGTTTGATTCAGAAATGCTATAATTACTAACTATATTGTTTTCAGGCACATATGGTGGTGCTAGTTTATCAAGAAATGGTTCAATCAAATTATTTGGTAGCAAAGTAAATTTACGTGGAGAAATAGCTGAACGGAATCTCTTGATGTTTTGCCAAACTATGGATGATGGGGTATGAGGCGAAATGCTTGCACAAAATGATTTCCAGCCTTCAGATTTTTTAGTTTTCAAAAGCTGTTTAGTTTTCTTAGTAACATCTTTAAGATTACGGTAATTTTGAATGGTCATATTCTTGTCATAATCTTTTTCTGCCTGTTTCCTTTTTTTTATAGCGTAAGTGCATTCATTATCCCACCAAGGTGGTGAGGGAGTTTTATTAGTTCGGTTTGATTTTAAAGGAAACACTTCGTTGGCTGTTGATTTTAAAACTTCAATTAATTTGTTACAACATAACTCTTCCTCCCCAGGACATATATCTGGTAAATTAAGAACTTTGTTTTCGACTTTACTTGCAAAATTAGGCCATTCTTTTTGTACAATCCGATATTTCATTCGCGGTTTTGGTTTAGGTATATTAATAGTTAATGAGGGCATGGAAATAAAAATTGGAAAATGGTCACTACCATGAGTTGAGTGACAGAGGGACCAATCTAGAGAAGATGCTAGACTAGGGGAGCAAATAGACAGATCAACTGCACTTATGTTTTCGTTAGGTGCAGTGCGTCGTGTTGGCACACCAGTGTTTAAAACACAAAAGTTCAAATCATCAATAAGTTCAAATAATTTTTTACCCTTAGTATTAGTTAATGTACTACCCCATACACGATGTTGACAATTTATGTCCCCTAGTATTAAAATAGGTTGAGATAGTCTACTTAAAATATTTTTGATTTCAGTAAAAATTTGTGTTGAAGGTCTAGGAACATATATAGAAATTAAAATCATATTGTTTATAATTATACCTAAAATTGAAAAATCTTCACTATGTGAAGGCATATCTATTTCTTTATAAATAAGGCCATTTTTGATGAGTATGGCGGCTCCACCATATCCATCATGCCTATCTTCTCTTATACAAGAGAAACCTGGTAGGTTAAAAAACATACCCGGCATAAGCCAGGTTTCAGAAAGACAAAATATAAATGGTGAGTATGTATTAACCATGTATATTAATTCATTTTTTTTGTTTACTGCGCTTCTGCAGTTCCACTGAATTATATGTTGAATCTTGGGATCCATCATCAGAGGTTAAATGATCAATAGAGTCATTAAATTGTGCAACGTTGGACGGTGAATGTACTAAAAATTGAGAAATAACATTTTTTAAATTATTTATTGTATTATTAAAATATTCTATTAGATCGCTTTGTGATGTTTTATGTGGATTTATAAGACAAGTTCCAGTAGATGTTGAGGGCATATTAAAATCTTTAATAATGTTGTTATGGGCAGCAATGTCATAACCCTTTTCCAGTTTAGGAATGCTGCGGGGCTTGAGATAAACAGTTTTTTTATATGATACATTTTCAGGAGTTTTGTTTATTTTAGGTGTATACTGAGGTTTAGATGTATATTGTGGTTTAGGTTTAGAAATAAATGTTGAAGAAAGAAGTTCAGAGTAAGGCTTGTTAACAGTTGGGAAAAACTTGATGGCCTCTGTATATGCAACACAGTTCTCAGCCATGTATGTTTTGATTTTTTTGGCGGTCAAATTCTGGACAGCTTTTACTTGTAGCAAAATGAGAACCATTACACATACAACAAACAACTTCATTTTCATTAATAGAACAACTATCTCCTGGATGTTCTTGACCACATTTAAAACAGCGCGGTTTAGACCTACACTGCATTTTAGTGTGACCATATCGGCAACAATTGTAACATTGAATGGTAGGATATATATAAAGTGAAACAGGTAAAGTATTATACAACATAAATAGACGTTTAGGTAGCATTTGACCGTCAAAAGTAAACACAACTGACTGTGATGGATTCCACGTTGGCACACCATCAACTGTTGTCTTATAGTTTAACCTACGCAATTTTAAAATTTCTCCACAACCTATAGGTAAGCAAACTGAATTTTTTATTTCTTCAAAAGTCATGTCAGTAGGAATACCCTTAACAATACCTATTCTGGTAACATTGTATGAAGGAATAAATGCTTTATAATTCTCATTTTTTAAATGTTCAGAAGACAGGAACAAATTTGCATTTTTAAAATCAGAAAAACTAAGTGTCATTCTGTTACGGCCAAGCCTTTTAACACTTCCATTAATGATATTTTTAAAGTTATTTTTTTTTAAGAAATTGCCAAAATTGATGGGGTGAAAGGTGGTGCCGCTGTTAGGAGAAGACTCTAAACGCTGAACATGTATGACGTACGGTGCGAGATCTGTATAAACAAAAAGTTTTCGCGCTACAGGTTCTGATGTATTTAAAGTGATAGGTGCATTTTTAATAGGTAAATCTGCTGTGTCTAATGGTTTAGGGCAGGTTAGTGTCGTGTCTCGTTGAAAAGGCAAATCATCTTTGCACGCACATCCATCAATATCATCTTTTCCATTGCGTTTCCTTTTTTTATTACAGGTTTTACACACTTTAGAAGTTCTAAGTGTTCGCCTTTTTTTTGCGCCACTTTCGATTTTCGATGAACAGTCCGTGTCCATACTCGACTCGATTTCAATATTGTAACCCACCTGGAGGCTTGCGCCTCCAGGGTCTGGTGGATCATTCATTTTACACCAAGCAACTACATCCAAAAAGAATGAAAAATTTAAACTCACCGATTATTGAAGAAAAACACTAATAAACTAACAAACTACATATAAATACAAGTAAGAAATACTTAAATACAGTTTTTTTGAAACTTCCAACTCAATTGCACTCTATTTAAAAATTAAAAATTTTCAGCTGAAAAAATACACCCGCGCTTCGCGAAACTTCCCGCCGTTTTTTCGTAACCGTGTCTTAAATTAGGTATTGCCTAGCAAAGTGAATGATTGAACGAATGAAAGATTGATTGCCTATGGATTTTAATGTTTTTTTTAGGAATGTGGGGCAGATGAAGAAAAATTTACTGAAAAGTTATAGAATTTAAAGGGGCCAATAAGATGCCCGGAATTAGGTATTAGAAATAAAAGAAGTAGAATCAAAACTAAGCCTAAACCAGCAAATAGACTTGCAGCAATGAGAATAAGGGTAGAGCAAGAAAAAAGTACCTTATAAATCAACAAAAGGCACAAAATGTATTTGCATATTATAAAAATGGAAAAGAAAAAAATTTAAAGCATATTGGAAATTTTATTAAAAACAGCTTCAGGTTAATATTTTTAAATAAAGATACATTATTTATTTACACAGTAAAACAGTATTGTGCACAGTAAAACAGACTTCTCCCATCTAAGGCATTTGGTAGTATCCCAATGTTAGTAATTTCGTTTTCAATATGACCAGCCTGAATCCAATAGTTGAGAGACTCTTCACACAATTCTTCTGGAGCAGCGGGTATATCATCATTCAAATCTACATAAATGTTATGCAGGATGCAGAAAGCTATTCAGCAGTTTGATCCAAAACCCACAAACCCGTGCTTTTGCACATCCGGTATCTCAGTCCACGTCGTCGTAATTTTCAAAAGGATTTAGTCGTGATCTTTCGATACGAGGCATGCTGATCATGATGCTGATCATTATGAAAGTCCACTTCTTCTAAAAATCAAGAACATCTAATACCTACTTCCTCTGTCATGATGCAAAAAGCACTACAGCACTTATTTAACTCCTCAAATTACAAATTACACAGCAGTTCTCAACACAACAGACAGAAACTACTCGGCATAACCTCAAAATCAAACATTTATTTGACAGATATGTCAATGATTTACGAAAAAAAAAACTTAGGCGTTTCTTAACTCCTTAGGCATGTCATAAACGGGCTCCTAAAGTTAGGAAATGCCTAAGTGTGTTTAGGAATGACCTAAGGTTAGTGCAAACCAATTTTTCGTTAGGAGTTGCTTAAACAAGTTAGGCAAAGACTTAGGATGTTCTTAAGTTTGGTGCAAACGGGCATCAGACAATTTGTAATGACAAAAAACCCCCTAAACACCAAAATTACTCAGCCACGAGTATGAGCGCGGTAGCAATATACATGCGTTTTAGAGCGAGTGAGACATCCATGGTAACTCGGTTCCCCTTCTTAAATTCACAATCTGTTTCAGCTACTGTATGTGTATGTACCAGGTACACACGTTGTATAGTATACAGTACAGTCCTATATTCGGATTTAAGAGACCACTGCCCGTTTGCACCAACCTCAACTTAGGCTTGTCTTAGTTAGGAAACACCTAAGCTTAGGTTCAACCTATCTTAACAAACGGTTTGCACCAACAGCCCGGTCGTAACCGTGTCTTAAATTAGGCATTGCCTAGCAAAGTGAATGATTGAACGAATGAAAGATTGATTGCCTATGATTTTTTAATCCTAAAAAAAGGAATGTGAGGCAGATGAAGAAAATTTTACTGAAAAGTTTTAGACTGGTGCCGGAATTAAGTATTAGAAATGAAAGAAGTAGAATCAAAACTAAGCCTAAACCAGCAAATAGACTTGCAGCAATGAGAATAAGGGTAGAGCAAGAAAAAAGTCCCTTATAAATCTACAAAAGGCACAAAATGCATTTGCATATTATAAAAATGGAAAAGAAAAAAATAAAAACCATATTGGAAATTTTATTAAAAACAGCTTCAGGTTAATATTTTTAAATAAAGATACATTATTTATTTACACAGTAAAACAGTATTGTGCACAGTGAAACAGACTTCTCCATCTAAGGTATTTGGTAGTATCCCAATGTTAGTAATTTCGTTTTCAATATGACCAGCCTGAATCCAATAGTTGAGAGACTCTTCACACAATTCTTCTGGAGCAGCGGGCATATCATCATTCAAATCTACACAAATGTTATGCAGGATGCATAAGCTATTCAGCAGTTTGATCCAAAACCCACAAAACCGTGCTTTTGCACATCCGGTATCTTTTCAAAGTCCACGTCGTCGTAATTTTCAAAAGGATTTGGTCGTGATCTTACGATACGAGGCATGCTGATCATGATGCTATCATCATGAAAGTCCACTTCTTCTAAAAATCAAGGACATCTAATACCTACTTCTTTTGTCATGATGCAAAAAGCACTACAGCACTTATTAAACTCCTCAAATTACAAATTACACAACAGTTCTCAACACAACAGACAGAAACTACTCGGCATAACCTCAAAACCAGCTCAAAACAAACATTCATTTGACAGATATGTCAATGTTTTACGAAAAAATGAACTTAGGCGTTTCTTAACTCCTTAGGCATGTCATAAACGGGCTCCTAAAGTTAGGAAATGCCTAAGTGAGTTTAGGAATGACCTAAGGTTGGTGCAAACCAATTTTTCGTTAGGAGTTACTTAAACAAGTTAGGCAAAGACTTAGGATGTTCTTAAGTTTGGTGCAAACGGGCACACATGTTTTTGTCAGTTATATCGTGTGATTTGTGAGTGATAGTAAGTTATTTTCAATTGAAAAATGGATGAATCCTTGGGCCCGTCATTAACTTGTATATTTTGTAAACAATCTCATTATAAAATAATATTATTTTAAAAAGTGCTCCAGTATCTTAAAACAGCGAAAAATACATAACCTCAAATTAAAAGATGTAGTTCTACCGGATGATTTATACGACAGTGGGTAAACTTGGATTCTTTGACAGTCTGAAGTCTTTTTTAAGTTTTAGTTAAAGTTTAAATTATGTAGCTTATTTTGTTTGCTTCTAGCAAGCAGCGATGGTGTCAAGGCTGTGGCATCCGATAGGCGATTCATGAGCATGGGTTCAATTCCAAGTTTAAACAGTTTTTTTGAATATTGAAATACCTACATTATTTCTTCATTTCTTGCCTAAAGATCGATGACTTGCAATAATTTTATTATTGAAAACATAGATTCATTATGTAAACTGAATTTCTTTTTCATCAATTAAAGTAATGTATTAGTAATGTCAATCAATAGAAATTATAATCACCATTTAGAAAGATGATCAAATTAATTGCATTTCAATTCAATATACCATTTTAAATTATTTAAATAACAAACACATACTAGCATATCATAAATTGTCAAGAGTTAGTAAGAGTATCTTGTTGCTAATTTGCTAATGAACAGCAAGAATGATGTTTTTTTTTAACGTTGAGTTAAATGAAGCCATGCCAACGCGGTTTTTTTCAAAATCTAAGTACCTACTAGGCTATCATGAAATAAAAAGAGTAAATAAATATTGTGATAATCACTACGTCACATGATCATTCTAGTTTAAGAGCCGGATGTTGATTAGTAAATAAAATATGAACAAGTTAAAGTTTTAATTCTGTTCCATTATACGTGTATCAATATAATATTATGATTTATTAGTCTGTGCTGTTCCTACTTGTCCACGAATTGGTATTTTTTTTTTGAATACACTCAATGTTCTACCTCAATGGGATACCTATCTAAGAAATAATTTACAGTACGATTCAATAACCCTAACGACAATTTTACAATTGAAAGTGGAGACTTTTTTCGCGCGGGAAATATTTATTTTAAGGAAGGTTTTGCATCTGACTCTTGCTTAATTATATGTCAAGAAATGACATCTGATGTGTAAAATATGAAACTTCATTCAAGGAGATTCGAATTTAAAACAAAATACCAAAGACATTAAAATTTCGAAATAAAAAAGTATCAAGCAAAAAGTGTAATGTTAACTAAACTCACTGTTCTAACCCTTTAACACTCATGAAATTCTAGTACATAAAAGTTATTGTTCAGCGCCGACTGAAGTAACTTTTATCTCAAAATTTGAACCCGGAAAACAAAAACTAGAAAGTTTCAGAAGTTTGAAGACATAGGTTCTTACACACTTGTGCGTCCCTGGTATATTTTTGGACGATTAGAAGAATTAAGCGATTTTTTATATTTCGTTCTGTTCCTTGTTCATAGAATTCTCATCGCTATTACATGAAGCATAAAGTTGTTTTTTTACTTTGTACCGAAGATTGTGTCTACTCTGGGCGCTACGTTACCGATGGCGCTTTGGTTGAAACGGGATTTAAGACGCTTTGAATGCGACTTTCTATAAGGCTTTCTGCACGCTAAGACAATTTAGAGCAACCTGAATGCTCTGATTAATGTGATGACACTGGTTGATTCGCTGAAAGTGAGGACTCTGGTTGTTTTCAAGTTTTTGGCTACAGTGGATGTTACGAACTATATGATGCTGACTGTACATATTAAAAAGGAAAGTTACAAGTTCATTAATTTTGTCAAAGCTAAAGTCGAAATCAGAGTTAATAACAGTACCTTTAGTGGATGAAGGGACATTGTGACCCTCAATTATTTTGTTATGTGCTGATTGATCATAACCTTTATCAACAAATTTTGGAGTTTTGGGCTTAAGAAAAACTGTTTTTTTGTATGAAATAGTATTATTTTCAGGAACAGTATGTAAAGACCTAGTTCTATTTGTGTTATTATTGTTTATAGTTTTCCCTATTAATATATCTTTATATGATTTTGAAACCTGTGGATGTAGTTTGATTGCCTCAAAATATGTAATACATTGTGTGGCCATAGAAAGTTTGATAGCCTTTTGTCTGTTTAATTCAGGACATTCCTTGCTAGTTGCAAAGTGATGTCCAGAACACAAACAGCAAACTGCTTCATCTTCTTCAATATTACAAGTGTCGCCTCTGTGGTCCTGACCACATTTATAACATTTGGGCTTTGACCGGCATTGCAATTTTGTGTGCCCGAATCTACAGCAGTTATAACATTGAACTGTTGGGAATACATATAGTTCGCAAGGAATGGTATTAAAAGTAATATGTAGGCGAGTAGGTAAGATTTGACCATCGAAAGTTAGTACTACAGTTTGCGATGGTTGCCATGTTGGACTACCATCAACAAACACTTTATAGTTAAGCTTCCTAGCTTTAAGAATGTTTCCACAGCCAATAGGTACTGAAACCTTCTGTATTATTTGTTCTGGAGACAGGTCAGTAGGTATTCCTCTTATTATACCCATTCGTGAGACGTTGCATGTAGGTATAAATGCTTTTAGATTTTCTTTAAGTAAGCTCGGATGTGAAATGAAATTGTTTGCATCAGAGTATTTGGAAAAGCTGACTGCAATCCCGTTACGCCCTATTCTTTTGACACTACCATTAACAATATTATGAATAGAGTGGGATGTAGTGTTTGTATCTGGCTATAGTATAGTAGCAGATACCACATTGTCTCGTGCTGTCGGTGTGGCGGGGCGCGCGGGGGTATTACCGTGTGAGCCACGGGCGAGAGCGGACGCGGCTGCCTGCGCACATCGTTAGTTGTCGAGCCAGTGCATCAAGCGTATATAAAATGCGTACACTACAAGTGGCGACGAGGATAAAGGTCGGTCAAATTGTACATAAAATAAATTAAATGAAAAGAAGGGGAAAGTAGTGATGCTGGGAGAAATTTCGTTGGGTAACTGTAGCGGCGCGGTAGCTCAGTGGTCAGAGCATTAGACCGATAATCTAAGGTCCTGGGTTCGATTCCCAGTCGCGAAATGCTCTGAGACCCGCGTTCTTTTTTCCAGTATCTATAATTTCTAAAGGGAAAACCCATTTGGCCGTTTTTGCAAATTCATTGAATTATTAGCAAACGAGTTGTATTGTTTACATTCGTTCAAAGTAACACACTAGATTGGGTTGCCTGCTTACACACACTTAAATCTTGGTTATAAATTAACAAAAAGTTTAGAATTGATTGAATATCAAATAATGAACTTTTTTTTTTTTTTTCTTTCTTCTTTGGCCATGGTGCAAATATGATATGCACATTGTGCCAGTGTCAAGTTTATATTTTTTAACATTTACATTTTTTTATTAAAAACATAGGGAAATTTTAAGGAAAAATAAGGAACCCGAGTTCAGTATATGGATTATGTAGGAATCATAGGAGTTATAAAAGGAAGTTATAATATACATAAACTAATACAAATACATTAACATCTACAAAACTAAGATATGCATATAATAAAAATACTTGTAAAGATAAAAATAAATTTAAGAATAAGTACCTAAGTACATGAGTATGATAATTATAACTTTAAATTATTACAAATAATAAAGTTTGCTAATATTTTATATACATCTTTTTTTAAATTATAGAGTAAAGTAGCAACGGATGTAGGAAGCGGAACAGTCAAGGAAATGGAATGTAAAAAGGAATCACGGTTGTATAAAGGACAGGAAAAGAAAATATGGTTCACATCCCCTACTTCAGATCCACAATGACAATTATCTGAAGAAAGTATGTTTAATTTCGCAAGATGGGCAGGGCAACATGTATGGCCCAGTCGCAAGCGGATAAGAATACTCGTTACCCTTCTGCCAAACCTTAACTTAAAGAACCATGGTTTTTGAATTATTGCTGGTTGAATATTAAAATAATGCTTTCCTTTAGTTTTAACTGATTGAAGCCATTGTTCGTGCCAAGTATCCATGAGATAAGTTTTAGAAAGGTTAGCTTGAAGGGCACTCAGAGAATCGGTAAATATTACAGAATTTGGTAGTTTTGCCATCAATACGTATTCAGTTGCCTTAAGGAGGCCATAACACTCTCCTGTATATACAGAAGATTCCGGAGGAAGTTTTATCTGTATTTGGATATTATACTGCTTATGATAAACAGCAATACCAACGCAACCTTTATTAGAAAATTTAGAAGAATCTGTAAATAACCAATGGAGATCTTTAAATCGTGTATTTATGGCATGAGAAAAATGAGTATTTGCATTAACATCACCTTTTCTTATATCAATATTATACGATATTTTTGGATTATATATGAGTGACTCATACTCAGCACAAAATATTGGTAGGTTTTCAAATCCAAAAGTAGGAGCTTCAATTATGCTACATCGATTGTAAGATTTAAGTAGGCAAGAACTGCTTTTCTTTGAATGGGAATATTTAATATAAGTTTCTGATAATATTGTGAAAATAGGGTGGCTAATAAGCTGCAAACATTTTAACAAATATTTATCGGAAAGATATTGCCTTCTTAATGATAGTGGGGCTTCCGAGCATTCTACTTGCATGGCATTGACAGGGCTTGATTTCATTGCCCCTAATATAATACGAAGAGCTTTCGTCTGAATACCGTCAAGTAATTTACGGCCTTCCGCACAAATTGGATCTAAAGCAAAGCACCCATAGTCTAAAATGCTTCTAATAAGAGCATTATATATTAATTTTAAACAAAAGGGATGAGCTCCCCACCAAACCCCTGATAAACAGCGTAAAATGTTTATCCTAGTTTCACATTTAGCTGCTATATATTTACAGTGAAGTAGACCATTTAATTTTGAATCTAGAATTAATCCTAGGTATTTCACTTCTTTCTTAATAGGAATATCTACACCATTGTATTTTACTTCCACTAAAGGAACTACACGTTTGAGAGTAAATAATACTACCGTACTTTTAGGAACCGACAATTCAAAACCAATATCAGTGAGGTAAGAATTTAATTGTGATAAGGCTGATGTTAAGTTATAAGAAGCTGTTTCTATTGATTTATTTGTTACATACAAAACTAGGTCGTCTGCATACTGTAAAATATTTATGTTACCAATGTTATTCTCTAGATCATGTGTGTATACGTTAAAAAGTAGAGGACTTAGAACAGACCCTTGGGGTAGACCTTTGTGGACATACCTACTTAAATTTACACCTTCTATAGATAAATTAATTTTACGGTCTGAAAGTATTTGCATAATAAAATTTAATAATTTCGGAGGAACATTTAATGAGATTAATTTCTTGTGTAAAATGGAAAGCAAAACATTATCATAGGCGGAGTTAATATCCAAAAAGGCAGCCACAGTAGAATCACCTTTAGCAAAGCCAAGGCGAATATGGGAAGTTAAAATACTAACGTTATCAATTGTACTTTTAGTTTTACGAAAACCAAACTGATTTTTTGCAAAAATATTTTTACTCTCCAAAAACCATTCCAATCTATTTTTGATTAAATGTTCGCAAATTTTTAAAAACACTGAAGACAAAGCTATTGGTCTATATGATGATATCGAGTCTGGAGGTTTGTTTGGTTTTAAAATTGGTATGACATCCTGAGATTTCCAAGATATCGGAATATTACCGGTATCAAAAATAGTGTTAATAATACTTAAAAAATAAGTGATTGTGGATTCATTAAGGTGGCTTATAAAAGAGTAAGGAATTCCATCCTCTCCAGGGGATGAATCCTTCAAATGTAGCAAAATACTTTTGAGTTCGCTATATGTAAATGAATTATCCAAATTATTGCGGTTTGTGCTTATTGAACTATTTTCAATCAATAAATTTGGTGCAAAAGGCGGAGCTAATTTATCTAAAAACTGTTCACTTAAATTCAATGGAAGGGTACAAAAGGTTTGATTGGAAGTAGCTCGTCTAAACCTTCTTATATTTTGCCAGACAATTGTTGCGGGTGTATTGGGAGATAGATTTTGACAAAAAGATTTCCAGCCCTCACTTTTTTTTTTCTTCAATAGATTTTTCGTGTATTTATTGGTACTGATAACTAATTGGTAGTTCTCTTCGGTCATGTTTTTTTTATAATTTATTTCGGCTTGCTTTCTTTTTTTAATCGCTGTCGAGCACTCGTGATCCCACCAAGGGGGAGATTTTATTTTATGTAAAGATGGACTTTTTTTTACAAAAGTACTATCTGCTGACTTTAACAAAATTTTTGTCAAGTTCTCTGCAGCTTCATTTTCTACACCTGGAGTAGGTAATGACAATTTCAAAGTGTCATTTTCTACATTTTGAGCAAATTGCGACCAGTTATTATTATTTATAAAATATTTAAAACGTGGATACCTTAGTGGAATATTGATGTTTTGTGTAGGAAATTTAATTAACTAATAGGGGATAATGATCACTTCCATAAGTAGAAGTTAGAACATTCCATGTTACTAAAGACGCTAAATTCGGAGAACAAAGAGATAAATCAGTAACACTTTTGGGCTCGTTTGGAGCTGTACGTCTAGTAGGGCTCCCTGTATTTAAAATGCATAAGTTTAATTCCGTAACCATATTCAACATTTTTTTGCCTTTGGAATTAGTTAAACCGCTGCCCCATATTTGGTGTTGACAGTTAAAATCACCTAATATAAACATCGGTTGAGGTAACCTAGAAATTATCATTTTGCATTCATTGAGTATCTGAGAACTAGGCCTAGGAATATATACAGAAACTAAACTAAAATTATTTACAGATATTGCTACAATGGAGAAGTCATCATGATGTGTTGGGATATCAATGTTTGTGAATGGTATACCATTTTTAATGAGTATGGCTGCTCCTCCATACCCATCAATTCTATCTTCCCTGATTAAAGAAAAACCAGGGATATTAAAGAAGCTATCTGGTAAAAGCCATGTCTCAGAGAGACAGAAATATAAGGCTTTAAGTGAATTAATCACGTGAATCATGTCAGTCTTTTTGCTGACTGCACTGCGGCAGTTCCACTGGATAATTTGTGGTGTGTACTGATCCATGATCAGAAGAATTAGAATAAGTTTCAAAATTTGCTGCGTTGGACGGTAAATCAAAGGAAATTTGTGAAATTATGTTGTTTAAATCGGTTACAGTTTTAGTTAAATAGGTTAATAAATCATTTTTATTTGTTGCATGTATATTATTTAAACATGTGCCAATTGTTGGCAAAGGCTTATTAAAATCTTGTATAATTGAATTGTGTGCTTGCTTGTCATATCCTTTATCTAATTTAACTGGAGAACGAGGTTTATTTATTACAGTTTTTTTGTATGAAGTTGTCTTGGGTTGGTTATCTACTGTTGGAATATTTTGAACTTTAACTTGAGCTGTAGGTGATATTGTCAAAACTTCTGAATAAAGCTTAGTTACTTTAGGAAATTTTTTTAAAGCTTCAAAATAGGATATACGATATATAGAGGACAATTTTCAGCCATGTATACTTTGATTTTTTTTTGTCTTTCATACTCTGGACATGACTTGTTGGTGGCAAAGTGGTGACCATTGCACATACAACAAGTTGCACTGCTATTATCAACTTTGCAACTATCTCCAGTGTGTTCTTGGCCACATTTATAACAACATGGCTTTGACCTGCACTGATTTTTAGTATGACCATATCTACAGCAATTGTAACACTGTATGGTTGGGTAAATATATAAAGAGACTGGAATTGTGTTATAAAGTAAAAACAACCTTTTTGGAAGCGTTTGTCCATCAAACGTTATGACAACTGTTTGGGACGGGTTCCAAGAACTGATTTTTTGCAAAAATATTTTTACTCTCCAAAAACCATTCCAATCTATTTTTGATTAAATGTTCGCAAATTTTTAAAAACACTGAAGACAAAGCTATTGGTCTATATGATGATATCGAGTCTGGAGGTTTGTTTGGTTTTAAAATTGGTATGACATCCTGAGATTTCCAAGATATCGGAATATTACCGGTATCAAAAATAGTGTTAATAATACTTAAAAAATAAGTGATTGTGGATTCATTAAGGTGGCTTATAAAAGAGTAAGGAATTCCATCCTCTCCAGGGGATGAATCCTTCAAATGTAGCAAAATACTTTTGAGTTCGCTATATGTAAATGAATTATCCAAATTATTGCGGTTTGTGCTTATTGAACTATTTTCAATCAATAAATTTGGTGCAAAAGGCGGAGCTAATTTATCTAAAAACTGTTCACTTAAATTCAATGGAAGGGTACAAAAGGTTTGATTGGAAGTAGCTCGTCTAAACCTTCTTATATTTTGCCAGACAATTGTTGCGGGTGTATTGGGAGATAGATTTTGACAAAAAGATTTCCAGCCCTCACTTTTTTTTTTCTTCAATAGATTTTTCGTGTATTTATTGGTACTGATAACTAATTGGTAGTTCTCTTCGGTCATGTTTTTTTTATAATTTATTTCGGCTTGCTTTCTTTTTTTAATCGCTGTCGAGCACTCGTGATCCCACCAAGGGGGAGATTTTATTTTATGTAAAGATGGACTTTTTTTTACAAAAGTACTATCTGCTGACTTTAACAAAATTTTTGTCAAGTTCTCTGCAGCTTCATTTTCTACACCTGGAGTAGGTAATGACAATTTCAAAGTGTCATTTTCTACATTTTGAGCAAATTGCGACCAGTTATTATTATTTATAAAATATTTAAAACGTGGATACCTTAGTGGAATATTGATGTTTTGTGTAGGAAATTTAATTAACTAATAGGGGATAATGATCACTTCCATAAGTAGAAGTTAGAACATTCCATGTTACTAAAGATGCTAAATTCGGAGAACAAAGAGATAAATCAGTAACACTTTTGGGCTCGTTTGGAGCTGTACGTCTAGTAGGGCTCCCTGTATTTAAAATGCATAAGTTTAATTCCGTAACCATATTCAACATTTTTTTGCCTTTGGAATTAGTTAAACCGCTGCCCCATATTTGGTGTTGACAGTTAAAATCACCTAATATAAACATCGGTTGAGGTAACCTAGAAATTATCATTTTGCATTCATTGAGTATCTGAGAACTAGGCCTAGGAATATATACAGAAACTAAACTAAATTTATTTACAGATATTGCTACAATGGAGAAGTCATCATGATGTGTTGGGATATCAATGTTTGTGAATGGTATACCATTTTTAATGAGTATGGCTGCTCCTCCATACCCATCAATTCTATCTTCCCTGATTAAAGAAAAACCAGGGATATTAAAGAAGCTATCTGGTAAAAGCCATGTCTCAGAGAGACAGAAATATAAGGCTTTAAGTGAATTAATCACGTGAATCATGTCAGTCTTTTTGCTGACTGCACTGCGGCAGTTCCACTGGATAATTTGTGGTGTGTACTGATCCATGATCAGAAGAATTAGAATAAGTTTCAAAATTTGCTGCGTTGGACGGTAAATCAAAGGAAATTTGTGAAATTATGTTGTTTAAATCGGTTACAGTTTTAGTTAAATAGGTTAATAAATCATTTTTATTTGTTGCATGTATATTATTTAAACATGTGCCAATTGTTGGCAAAGGCTTATTAAAATCTTGTATAATTGAATTGTGTGCTTGCTTGTCATATCCTTTATCTAATTTAACTGGAGAACGAGGTTTATTTATTACAGTTTTTTTGTATGAAGTTGTCTTGGGTTGGTTATCTACTGTTGGAATATTTTGAACTTTAACTTGAGCTGTAGGTGATATTGTCAAAACTTCTGAATAAAGCTTAGTTACTTTAGGAAATTTTTTTAAAGCTTCAAAATAGGATATACGATATATAGAGGACAATTTTCAGCCATGTATACTTTGATTTTTTTTTGTCTTTCATACTCTGGACATGACTTGTTGGTGGCAAAGTGGTGACCATTGCACATACAACAAGTTGCACTGCTATTATCAACTTTGCAACTATCTCCAGTGTGTTCTTGGCCACATTTATAACAACATAGCTTTGACCTGCACTGATTTTTAGTATGACCATATCTACAGCAATTGTAACACTGTATGGTTGGGTAAATATATAAAGAGACTGGAATTGTGTTATAAAGTAAAAACAACCTTTTTGGAAGCGTTTGTCCATCAAACGTTATGACAACTGTTTGGGACGGGTTCCAAGAAGGGACGCCATTTTGAATGGATTTATAGTTTAGTCGACGGATTTTGACGATTTCGCCACAACCAACAGGTACACATAAAGAAAGCTTCACCTCTTCATCAGTCATATCCACAGGTATACCCCTGGCAATACCAATTCTTGTAATATTAAATGTGGGAATAAAAGCCTTTAAATTTTCACATTCAAGACTGCTGCTACTTAAGAAAGTGTTTGCATCATTAAAATTAGAGAAGCTTAAACCAATCCTATTTCTTCCTAATTTTTGCACACTGCCGTTGATGATACTTTTGAAATTTTGATTTTTTAAGAATTTACCAAAGGTTATGGGATGAAGTATTGAGCCTTGGTTTTGTGAGATTTCTTTTCTTTGGACATGAACTATGTATGGGTATTTGTCTGTGGAAATAAAAGTTTTTCTATAGTTCGTATCTGGTCTAGGAAGGGTTTGTGAAAAGTTAGGTGTGGCAGAAGTTACAGAATTATTGGTGGAATTGGTGGATTTTGGATTTGAAATATTTGAATGTGAAGCCTGAGCTATAGAATCTACATCCGCACAAGCGCAAGCAGAACCGTCATTAGCCTTGGAATGCCTTTTCCTTTTTTTGTTACATTGACCGCATGTTTTTACCGTTCTTCTTCTTTTAGTTGTGGTAAGTCCAACAGAGCAATCAGTATCGATACTAGATTCTACCTCTATGTTCCAAGCAACCTGTAGGCTGCCGCCACCAGGATCCGGAGGATCGTTCATGGCGCCAACCTACATATATGAAATATATAAAATAAACTTACCAACTATGGAGAAAACACAATACTTATAATACTAAACACAAAATAATATATATACAAACTATTTAACACAACTTTTAAACCCTAATGATTACTTTAATTTATTTTTTAAAAACAACTTGAAAAATTACGTGCGCTTACTACGAAATTTCCCGCCGTTTTTTCATAATGAACTTTAGATTGGAGATTATTTTATCAAAATTCTAAATAATATGAATTTAGAACTGTCAGTCAATTTTCTTTTTTTTTTTTTTGAAAAGACAAAGGACAAATCCATACAGCCTTAGCTTAAAAGTAATTTATTTATTGATTAATGTTTGCTAAAGCGAAACAAAATAATTTTGCATTGCTAATAAACGAATCAAAGCAATGTTGTTTTGAATTTTTATATCTATGGCTTATCATTATGTTTATTGCCAGTAGGCATTGATTGTTTTTGACTTTTTTTTAGCTAGTAGGTACGTGTCGAAAAATAAATATATAAATGTATAAACGCGTTAAGTCACATATGTTATAGAAAATGTCAAAAAAGCCTACTGTAGGAAAGCGATCTGCCGGTTAGTTCAAGTACCTAACATTCGCTTATTGTCGATTAGAATGCCATTCATATTTTCTAATGAGCACTTTCGATTTACGCCTAAACAAGTTGTCAAAAGGTGCTCGGAAAAGATCGTGACAATAACTAAGGACGACCAATAGTCACGACTCGTCTTCTGTAAAAAAAAAAAAAATGGCAGTATTAAAATACTGAGGCCATTAAACCAAAATGGCTACCAGGCCATATGCTACAGTAAGTAGGCGTTGTAAAAAAAAAAAAAAAGGAAGGGAAATGATTGTACAGACTATGTAAAAAATCCAAAGCTATCGTTAGTCATTGGTAGATAAAATATATGTTGGTACTTTGTATAATTTTACTTTGAATATTATTAAAATGATTAAATTTTTTCAAAATATTTATTTACGAAAAATATATTATATTTCTTTGTTTTGATGCAATAGAAAATAAAGCATACATCAAAAGCGCCACAAAATGGCCGCTTCTTCGATCAGCTGATTGCGGTTCTTGTTGTTTAGGTGAAAATTTATTTTAGACGGTTTCAATTAATGTTTGTATAAATGACAAATAAAATATTTATTTTAAAAGTGAACCGTAAATAAGCTTTTATTTTTAATTAAACTTATAGGCATATAGGGAGCCATATATAGGTTACGCAGGGTACTTCATTTCGCAAGTATACCTAACGTTCATAGCAGGATAAGATTTCAATATTTTTATTATTTTTAAAGAAAAGTAATAAGTACTTATTACACGCTAAGTTTTCCTTTTTTTTTGTCAAATAAACAGTGTACAAGTAAAACTACCTCTGTACAAAATTCAATGAATGTAAGGGCATGGAAAACGTAGATTTGAATTAGTTCTAGCTTCACTTAAAAGATGTCAGTATCGGTCGCAATGCTTAAAACTTTCTATTAGCAACGCTTATTCGAACACGAGAAACCTTCAACTCATAGAACTGTCTCAAAGGGCTGCCATTCTGTAGCGTTATTTACGAATGATTGCAGGATGTCATTCTATGGGAGTTTGTTTTCTATCTCGGCTGTTGATACTTAGCTACAAATTTTAAATTCGCTAACGAAAGATCAAATCACAAGCGTAAGAAATGATAATTCCATACATTTTTATTCTATTCACTCGCTAACGGAAATTTCTACTGCCACTTGACTTGGGCTGTTTTGATTGACTTTTATTATTTGAAAATAGTTTGAAAATTGAATGCTTACATCAGTGTTGCCAACTCACATTTTGAAAAAGACGTAGGCCAGATTAGAAAATTACGTAGAAATAGTAAAATTTCCATAGATCTACGTTCTTCTTTTCTGATTGAAATGCATACAGTAGGGTAGTGAATAAAACGATAATTAATAAGACCCTAAAGTTGCAGGCAGACTGCAAATATATACCTAAAACTGCTCAGAAAGATATCTCCGCTAACAAAAATAATAATAATAGATTTTCCAGTAGCCAGTTTCCAATTGGTTAGATTTACATTATCTACATGATTACAAAAATTTAATTAAATTATTCAATTTTTACTATCATTTTCAGACAAATTAATTTTAGGTAGTCGTATATTTATTAAAATGTTTAATGTGTTCCTGGGAAGGCTTGCGGTTTATTTTTAAGCCACTTTTCGTAAAAGATAAAGCCTGTTTGCGTTTCAGTGGAAGGTCTGTTTCTTATGTTAGTTTTCATCAAAATGATCGCAGAAAACAGACTTCAACATATGCAAGTTGGGCGAATAAAAGAAACATTTGTGATGAATCGTCATTTCAATATTTTGAAATAAATACCTATTAATTAAATTAGTACGTTTATTATCTTTTATTCGCGAAAGTAACGGTATAATGCCCATTCAGTCTAACAACAAAATATATTCTTGTGCAATTAAATAATTTTGATAGAGAATACCTACATAGATTCTGGGACTCAAGTTAGTAGGTTTGCGTGAAAGGTTTAAAATACGTAGATCTACGTAAAAAGACGTAGATTTGGCAAAGCTGGATTACATAATAATTAAAAAATACAATGTATGGTAATACAAATAATTATGTGCTTTTGACTACTAGCTGGTTGCGATCAGTGGTTTGCATGCTCCTTACGACTCTTATAACAGTACGATAATTATTATAAGCGCTAAAATAAGTGCGCATCAATACTTATGTTTATAAAGGTGTGTGTAAGTAGGTGCCTAAAATATATGGGAATGACCCCTTCCTTCAGTTAGTTTGATTTATTTTATTTGTATTGGTGTAGAATGCCACCATTAAATTGGAAAATTCTTGGTACAAATGTGCCCCCATTAAATT
The DNA here is from genome assembly GCA_916618145.1 of Emmelina monodactyla. Taxonomy (NCBI): domain Eukaryota; kingdom Metazoa; phylum Arthropoda; class Insecta; order Lepidoptera; family Pterophoridae; genus Emmelina; species Emmelina monodactyla. The sequence continues at coordinate 6,950,125 of OU745300.1, forward strand.
GGAAAAACCTTGGTACAAATGTGCCCCCATTAAATTGGAAAAACCTTGGTACAAATGTGCCCCCATTAAATTGGAAAACCCTTGGTACAAATGTGCCCCCATTAAATTGGAAAACCCTTGGTACAAATGTGCCCCCATTAAATTGGAAAACCCTTGGTACAAATGTGCCCCCATTAAATTGGAAAACCCTTGGTACAAATGTGCCCCCATTAAATTGGTAAAACCTTGGTACAAATGTACCCCTATTAAATTGAAAATGTTTGGTACAAATGTGCCCCTATTAAATTTGAAAAACCTTGCTACAAATGTACCCCTATTAAATTAAAAATGTTTTGTTCAAATGTGCCCCTATTAAATTAGAAAAACCTTTGTACAAATGTACCCCTATTTAATTTAAAATGTTTGGTACAAATGTGTCCGTATTAAATTAGAAAAACCTTGGTACAAATGTACCCCCATAAAATTGAAAATGTTTGGTACAAATGTGCCCCTATTAAAAAATTGAAAAACCTTGGTACAAATGTACCCCTATTAAATTGAAAATGTTTGGTACAAATGTGCCCCTATTAAATTGAAAATGTTTGGTACAAATGTGCCCCTATTAAATTAAAAATGTTTGGTACAAATGTATCTTCATCAAATGGTAGAAATGTACCCACAAAACTTTAAGTACAAAGTTATCTTCACTAATTGCAAATCAAAATAATAAAAAATAGAAAACAAGATAAACCAATGAAGGAAGACTATTAAAACCATAGATAAAACGGAAAGAAATTGATAATAGGATAGAAGAAGAAGAAGTATATACGTTTTTATATTAACAACTAGCGACCCGCCCACGCTTCGCAATGGTGTTTACTGATTCCGATTGTTCTTTATTTACGGATTTGAATGGAAAAAAATAAATAACTAAAGGATGGTGAAAACCGTATTGAAATCCCTTGACTGGTTTGGGAGGAGTTGGCGGCCAAACATACAAACAGACAGAATTAGCGACTTGGATTTATACTATGTAAGGATAATGATGATGCAATTATGGAATGTGTCGCTAAAGGTCCCAGAATTATTGCATACGGAAACCGCACAATAACAAGGCTGTGAACAAAGTTATAGTCAAACTGAGAAAGAGGTATTGTTTGGGCTATAGAACTTTTCAATGTGTTTTGTTTAGTAAAGAATTCGACCTAATCACAGGCCATAAGCTGTTGAGATGTTCTGTTTGGTGCAAAATCGAAACAATGCGCTAGAGTTGAGCGATAAGTGCAAAGACTTCAGGCTTACCGGAGTAATATAAAATAAGCCGGGTAAGTTAAATGTAGCCGATCCTATGTCGCGTTTGTGTAAGTATGAAAATTATTCAAAAGATAAAAGTTAATGAACCTGTTCACTAAATCATGGAGAATGCAAGACCACCAGCAGTTTCTATGGCTGAGAAAAATATGTACTCGGGAGACCTTTCAGAAGACTAAACAGATATGAAATTCTAACATTTCAAGACATAATTAACAAAAGAAAAAAAAATGAAGAAGACACGGTATATGTAGAATAGAAAAAATTAACAAGATGACGGGTTACTTAAAAGTATAATCCAGCACCACACGTAGTGAAAAAGACAAATAATGGAGACAAACAATTTGGAACGAATAAACTAAACAACCCTTAAGAATTTTCATGTAACATATAAAAAGAGTAGAAAGGCAATAGAAACATGACGGTAGAGATCAAGATGTTGAAACTGTAGGCCCGGATGTTAGTGATAGATAATAATTATTTATTAAAATTGAATATGAGTTAATTGTTAATATTTACTTGATAATTCAAAAAATAATTGGTGTATGACTCAAATATATGAATACTAGCAAAATTCATATTAAAGTTTTTGATAAGAAAGGGATGTAGTGTTTGTATCTGGCTATAGTATAGTAGCAGATACCACATTGTCTCGTGCTGTCGGTGTGGCGGGGCGCGCGGGGGTATTACCGTGTGAGCCACGGGCGAGAGCGGACGCGGCTGCCTGCGCACATCGTTAGTTGTCGAGCCAGTGCATCAAGCGTATATAAAATGCGTACACTACATGGTCTTTTAAAAATCCACCGAAAGTTATTGGGTGAAGTGTGGAGCCATCATTTAGAGAAGTACCTAGTTATTTTTTGGACATGAACTAAATAAGGAGCTGCATCTGAAGAAACATATTATTTTCTAGTTAACGGTTCATATACATTTTGATGAGTATTATGGTTTTGCTGTGTGGTAAGTGACTGGGGTTGGGTAATATTAGATAACTGAGGTGTTGCGTTTGGTGCAGTAGATTGAGAAGAAATTGTAGTGAGATCGTTTTCCAAACAAGCGCAATTTTGATCAGTATGTTTACCCGATCCAGATTTGCGTCGTTTTTTATTACAATGGCGGCAAACTTTGGAACCACTTAGTACACGCCTCTTTTTCCCTGATACGCTTATAAATGAGCCGTCCGTGTCCATTCCAGACTCATTACCTGAGTTTATAGTTATATTATAAGCAACCTGGAGGCCGCTGCCTCCAGGATCAGGAGGTTCATTCATGACCAACTACTACTCTATAGAAAAAACAAAAAACTTACCAAATGTGAGGTGAGATTACATAAACTACATAAAAATATAATTACTAAACATAAATAAACACAATTAACTAACTAAAACCACTCTGATCACAATTTAAACGAAGTTTATGAACCTACTGTAACTTTTTGTAAGATGATTGGTATAGATTAATGATTGCATCTAAACAAGACAGTATTAGGCTTTAAATTAAAATTATTTTTGTTTGGTCCGAAAGTAGATAAAAAAATATTGGACTTTTAATGAAAAAATCGTTTTTTTTTTAGGAAAATCTTAAAAGTATTGTGAATTCTTAAACTTGAACCAAAATGCAATTTAATAAGAGCTACTCACCCACCAAAAACCCTGTATATTTTATACACAGCACAGGATTGGATTTAAAATAAAAAATATATAGAAAAAATAAAAATCAAAAAGGTGTATTCAATTGCAATTATTATGAATTAAAATTAAAATTTACTTTTCGAGCTTTTTGTTCAGCAAATTAATCTATGACTTTGTCATAATTTCCGTTCCTGCGCGCGAACGTGTGCGCATTTTGAAATACGCCTAAAGAGGCGCCTAACGAATAATATGTCACATGTTCCGTGTGCTGTCCCTGAGTATCGGTAAAGTTGATATGGCCACAGTTAAATAAGAGAGAAAGTTCTGTAATTGAACTTTTATTTATTCTCTGGGCAAAGTTAAGTAGGTATTATGAGTTGTTATTTTAACTAACCGGCTAAAACTAGGTGTAGCCGCACTTCGGGTATTAGCCGTAACATATACAATACTATTGTGCCGGGATTAACCGGCGGTTTGTTCAAATGCCGTGCTGATATGATGGTCCTAGCTAAAAAGTTACCACACCAATAGTTTATAAAGTTTATTTTCTTACACAGGCCACATGCACATGCTCCACTGATCGGTTATTGTATTAGACAATTATGGACAATTAGTTTACACCACAGGTTTACATTTACACCATTAAAATAAAAGCAAAGTTACAGTAAACTTGTCGCCATTAGTGATTTACTTTTTCTCTATGACATAGACTTAATACAGCGCATAGCTCTAGATACTACTAGCTACTAGATATTTCCTGTGGGTACGTGGCATTTCGCCACATCACCCCTCTAGGCAGAAAAATAGCCCAGCTATATAAAATAAAAACAAATTATAACAATTGCTGCCAATATTAAATATAATAGTTACTTTTTGTAGGATGCAATATAAAACAGTCATATACAATACAAAAAATAACAGTATAACAATTACTGTATGAACAAATCAAACAAGTTTAACAATTACCTACAATTAAACATTTGCTCTTATGAGCTAAAATATATCATAACAGTAATATACATACATAACTTAATAGGCAAAACAAATAAGTTTAACAATTTTAATCAATCATTTGCTCTTCTTATGAACTAAAAGACAGCAATATTATAGTGCAGTATATTTACAGTATTAAGTTTGTATATATCTAAAAAATAATAATTAATAAACAGAAATATTGTTGCAGCTAAAATATCAGGGTTAAAAATTCAGGGTTAAAATATCATGCTTCGCCGACCGCTGCCTGCCGCCGCGGCATGCGGCACGCTCGTTCGGCTTGCGCACTGTATGGCAGCGTTGCCAACCCTACGTCTTTTACGTAGATCAACGTATTTTGAGCCTATCACACAAATCTACGAACTTAAGTCCCAGAATCTACGTATTTTCTATCAAAATGATTCAATTACACAATAACATATCTTGTAAGACTGAATAGGCATTATTTCCGTTACTTTCGAGAAAAAAGTGAATAAACGTTCTAATTTAATATTTATTTATATCGCCTTATCTTATTTTCAAAATAAATCGATGACCCTCGAAGTAGCAAACTTTTTAAATATCTGTAAGTGGTGGTTTCATAAGTGGTATGTAGTCATAAAGATAATGTAAAAACTAACCGGCTACTGTTTTTTTTTTTTATTATTATTATTTTTGTTCGCGGGGATATCTTTCTGACCAGTTTTATCTATCTGCTGTCTGTCTGCAACTTGTAGGATCTTATAAATTGTCGTTTTATTTGCTTTTACCTAAAAAGTACGTAGATCTACGTATTTCTCATATGGAAATGGTACTATTTCTACGTAATTTTCTTATCTAGCCTACGCCTTTTTCAAAATCCGAGTTGGCAACACTGCTGTATGGTCACCATTCAACCTCACAGAGGCTCACACTCCTCCTCGCTTCGCTCGTCGTCGTACCTATTATTCTAATTGTTACTCTTCAATCTACGGGGACAGGACAAGGATTTGTCAAATCGTCAAAATTTTTTACACTTTCATTGGTCCATATTTTAATTCAGTTAATATTAATTATAGAACATGTTTCATAATTTTGCTGAGCATATTATAGGTTATCATTGATAAATATAGACCAAGGTCTATTTATTTTACACATTAGTGTTGCCAACTCGGATTTTGAAAAAGGCGTAGGCCAGATAAGAAAATTACGTAGAAATAGTACCATTTCCATATGAGAAATACGTAGATCTACGTAGGTACTTTTTAGGTAAAGGCAAATAAAACGTCAATTTATAAGATCCTACAAGTTGCAGACAGACAGCAGATAGATAAAACTGGTCAGAAAGATATACCCGCGAACAAAAATAATAATAATAAATAAATATTCCAGTAGCCGGTTAGTTTTTACATTATCTTTATGACTACATACCACTTATGAAACCACCACTTACAGATAATTTAAAAAGTTTTCTACTTCCAGGGTCATCGATTTATTTTAAAAAAAAGATAAGGCGATATAAATAAATATTAAATTAGATCGTTTATTCCTTTTTTTTTTTTGGAAAGTAACGGAAATAATGCCTATTCGGTCTTACAAGATATGTTATTGTGCAATTGAATCATTTTGATAGAAAATACGTAGATTCTGGGACTTAAGTTCGTAGATTTGTGTGATAGGCTTAAAATACGTAGATCTACGTAAGTAAAAAGACGTAGAGTTGGCAACGCTGCACATTGCCCACCGGCACATTCCACCGAATAGCAGGTAATCTATACAACGCCCAGGAATTGTAAGTAGGTATACATTACCTAGGTAAAGTATTGAATTGACAATAATATCATTTTATTTCATACATTGCCTGGACTTAAATAAGGTACTTTCGAACAACTAATGCCAAAGGTACCTACTGGAGCATCAATACAGTCTTACATATCCCGCAGCTGGAATGGTTGCAGGTAAGGTAACCGACACAAATGTATACATATGTTCTCTGGCTTCCAACAACCCGAAGGAATTGTTCGTTCAGGTACTCCATTCGTGCTGGAGACTGCTGTACCGAGTACAGATTATATAGACAAGGTTGTTTTGTATAGTCAAAAGAAACCTGTTTATACAATCCTGCACTGAGGTACATCTGGAGGACATGAGCTGGAAATATTATTATTTGAAGGAATTCCTCCATCCATGGTATTAGTACATGCATGCGGTTTTAAGTTGTTGATCATAATTATTTTAACTTTTGTAAATCTCTAGATGGCGATTACAGGGCTTTAATTGCAAAGTACTAGATTAGATAGGAATGTTATTCAGATTTTTTTAAATTCTAAAAAAAAGGTTATCGTTTTAACAATTTAAATGCTAAAAACTTAAATTTCTTTAACTACTCTACATTTAAAAATCCAATTAATTCTATTCTGAGCAAAACTTATTGAATTATTATCAGACATAGTTACATTAGTAATAGATGACCAACAAAGTTTCAAAATTAACTTCAAGGAAAATCTTTTGCACGGTTTCCATTAACGCCTTAGAGTTTCTTAATATGCTGTACGCCGCTGGCCTAGTACAGAACTTTATGTATAGACTGGCTATTATGTAGCTACAATCATAACAACACGGCCTATAATATAGTCTTGCACCAAGTCACACATCAGACGTGGGCATCTCGCTATTTCATACATTTAAGACCTAAAATTTAGGCACGTTATTATTTGTTCTCCTTAAAAGTTATTAACAATATTTAAGGACAATATTAGATTTATGTTCCAAACATGCATTGAGCTGGTGTCCGTTATAGGCTGTGAATGCTCACCACAATCACCAGGTCAAGCCCTTTCACTGGTACATGTAATGTTTTGGTACAATGTTTGGCTGCTAACTGCTCCTAAACCAGTTGAGGGATTTTAATGCGGTTTTCACAGTCCTTTAGGTAATTTTCATTTAAATTTGTAAATAAAGAACATTCAGAAAAAGTTTTTTTAAGTTAACTAAAATTCATTTTTTTAGGAACAAGTCGCGCAAAATTACACCATTGCGAAGCGTGGGCGGGTCACTAGTATTTTTATAATTACACTTAGGTTTGTAAACAAAAAGTTATGATTTTGTTTTTTAAAAAACAAAAATATAAACAAATATTTCTAAATACATATAAACACATACATATACATACATATATACATAATAGTATTGCGACAAGTCAAATTCCCTTAAACGTCTTCTGAAACCAGATAGGTATAGTTAGGGAATAATCAAGTAAGTAAAAAAAAACATATAAGTACCTATACTTAGGTAAGAAGGTAATAAGAACTACAAAATCAATGGATTCCTGTAAGTATAAGAGAGCGCTGGAATGATGCTTTTATAGTAGGTATACTAGCAACAAGCGCGCCCACGCTTCGTATCTAATGGTGTATTTTTGGCCGACTTGATCACGAAACATTAAATTTAAGTAACTTTTTTAAAATGTTCTAAGTATATTCACAAATCTATACTTACGCGGGCGGCCACTAGTTATCAACAATTTGATAAGAATCATTGTTTTTTTTAAATTGGACGCATGAATTTATTCCAAATAACTATAACGGGTGCATAAAGACCACTTCCGAAGCCTGAAACCATGTATTCTTGAGCCTCAATAGTAACTAAATTCACTAACAGCATACCCAGAAAACTCAATTTAAAAAAGTTATTAAGGACTGAAAAGCCATATTCGCCGCATGAAATCTTCGCTCACACATCAACTGTCGGTTCAGGTGCGATTATTTACATTGCAAATTAAATTAAAACCCTATTTAATTTGAAATCATCACAAAATCTGATAGTAACTATTAAGGCAATTTTTGAAAATCGGGTAAACAAAATTTTTTTCTTTTAATCTTAAAAAAAATTTTTTTTTGCTCAATACGTAACCAGTACGCCTCCAGTAATGCCCAGTTTTTGTTTTCGGAAGCAATTCTTTTACACCCAGTTTAAATGGATTTTCAGTGGCATAAAACCTCTTTGTTGCTACAAAAAAAAACTGTATTACCCGATCAAATTAAAAATGTTCTGGTAACTAGCATATAATTTGCAGTAAGGCACTGCCTTAACTTTTTAGTATTCATTGTACTAGTGGGTACTACACTAGTGGGTTATAGCTCTGTTAAACCAATAATTAATAAACCAATGTTATTACATCGTTTTAGGGCCATAAACTGACCTATTACACACTTCTGTTATATGCTAGTAAACAGAGCATTTTCAATTTTAATACCTACAGTTTTTTTGTAACAAAAAAGAGTTCTTCTGTCTCTGAATGAAAAAATGTTTTCCATTGTCATATTTGGAATAAATAATGTGTCCATCTTAGAAAAAGAACATTAAATTAGTATCAAATAATTGATGATAAACAGTCATTTACAGAATAATTAGTATTTTATGTTAAAAAATATATTTGTAGTAGGCTGTAGGTATGGTGTTTACATTTGGCGGATAAAAGAAAAGCTTCGCGCCATTTCCCGAATTCATTATGTTTTGATGACATTGCATTTGTTGCTGTGTAGGAAAACGATTTACATCATTTTTGCTAGGGTTTGATGAGTCGAGCAAAATGGCAGAACTACGTTTGTACTCAGCAAATATTTTGACCAGCGAATGCTGAGAGCTTTTCCCGCCGAATTTGTCCACTCGCAACCTTTTCTTTAAAACAGAAGTTTAAATTTCGAACAATTTTTTTTGGTTAATACTATAGAAACTTATTTGTAACTTTACTGTTAAGCTCACCCAACAGGTTTTGTAGGTTTTCGTTCGTTCGGAGAGTCGTTAGATCAAGTGATAATCATGATAGCTAAAGTGATAAGTGGTTAAATTAACTTATCGTCCTTAGTTATGATGGTACCAGGTGACCGATAATTCTTGAAGCTTTTCTCGGAGGTCAGACCTGGTTTTCATAAACCCAAAGACCTGAGTTTTTTAAAGACTTGATTAGATCTGGAACTTCAAATAGTAAAGTATGAAGTTCTGGAGACAAAGGCATTGTACAGAACCGAATAGTCCAATTTGTTTGAGCAATCAAAAAAATCGGCTCTACACAATCCCGCACCAAGCCCCATGTCATTTAATTTACCCATTCTTACGAGTAGTAAGATAACAATACTTAGTATATCAAAAGTTCGATTCGTTGAATGCTCATCATTACATTACTGAGGCACGCTACGGCGTAGCTTTTGCACCACCCAGAAACTACGACGTAGCATCCAACAGTATTTTAGATGTTTAGGATGGATTGCACACTATTATCATTTGGGTTTTAGGAGTTTAAGCAGATATGGTATGGTCAAATAGTCAGCAAGCATTACATTATTCCATCGGACATAGCTTTTATAATTACAAGACTAACAGTGGCGTATTTTATATATTACTTTCCTATGACTTACCTATTAGTTAATAAAGCACAGCAATAAAGTTATCATCATCATAACTAACTACTAGTTTAATAGAAATTACACATTCTCTTTAATTACGAACTTATATAGTAGGTATGTTTTTAATGGTGTTGCTTGATGAGGTTTGTTTGATAAAGTAAAAACACTTCGAGAAAGTGTAGGTAGTACCTTGGCGCCTCGCTTGGTTCGTCTTGGCCACTACCATGTTCCCAGATAAGAGTTTTAAACTTCGTTATTTTCCTTCGTCACAATGGTACCAAGCGACCGAGAGATTTCTGCCATCAATCCAAAGAGATCCATATACGTAGAAGAAGATCTCGGTGAGGTGCTGGTGTAACTAGTACGGTAATGTATCGACCAAGTTGTTTGATTGAACCAACAAAAAACCCAATCTATACAATCCTGCACCGAGTTTCGCAAAGTCTCACGCAATTCATTCAATACATGTATGTACCTACCTAAATAAACTAAGTGGCGGTTAGATCTTAAAGTTCTCTTGCAAACCATACTTAATCGATTAAATGAAAAATACATACCTTCTTTCGCCTGCGTTGAATAATACAAGTGGATTCCTCTACTTAGATTAAAAAATGTTAATTGAAAACTTAACAATACACTTAATTTGTGCGCTATTCTAGGATTTACACAATTCAGTACACAGCTTCATTTAAATCCAACCATGATTGCGTCATTGAGTTACAACATCTAACATCTTGCTTAAACATCCAAACATAAACTTTCACTTGTATTTATTATATAGGTAAGATAACATTCATAAGACTTATTTTTAAATGATCTCAGTTTATTTATTAGACGTTTGTGTAAAGTTTATAGAAAAAAGCTAAAAACTACAATCAATAAGAAATTGAGTTGGATAATAAATTAGTGTGTTTATGTATTAAAATCAACCTTATACGCTCGTCACTGCGCTCATCGTTAACTTATTATTATTAATTAAATGTTTCACTACTAACATCTAGTTACAATTTTTCAATGGGAGTTAATTTATTATGATCAGCCTAGAATTTTAAACCAAAGTCAAACTATCTCTATCGATTTGACAAGACTTTGTAAACGGACTAGGCGGTTTGTAACATGCCGAATTATAAAAATTGTTTACGTTATTTCTAAAGTTAAATATTCGCTCGATTTACTGTTTTGTTAGTAAACATGCAAACCTGAACCTAGGAGAGATTTTTTAGTTATTTTTTAAATATTTCTTAAGGATTTTTTGGTTAAAAATCACTATTTAATAATTGAAGCAATTATAAACACATTTGTCACACGTTATTTGAGATATCGTTGTTTTGTAAATTAACATCGCTATTAAAAGATCAGTGTGCCATATAATAATTTTGTTAAAATTAAAGTTTGTCATTTGATATGGTTGTCAAAATAGTTATTTAAATAAAAAAAAGATAGTAAAATGAAAATTGTATTAAGGAAAAACTTATCTTACGTTGTTAGTCAAATGACGTTTATGGTCTAATGATACGCTACCGTTCAAGTCACAATATACAAAGTTTAACAATTTTAATATTAATTGCTTACTTAACTTAATAGGTTACGTAAATTACAAGCAGCCAACAGGGAACTTTTATAGTTTATTTCTAATATTGTTTCTAAAAAAGGTACTTTCGAACAACTAGGTAATGCCAACGGTCACTAATACAGGAGCATCAAACAGTCCTACATATCCCCAGCTGGAATGTAAGTAACCGACACAAATGTATACATAATATGTTCTCCGGCTGGTTTCCAACAACCCGAAGGAATTGTTCGTTCAGGTACTCCATTCGTGCTGGAGACTGCTGTACCGAGTACAGATTATATAGACAAGGTTGTTTTGTATAGTCAAAAGAAACCTGTTTATACAATCCTGCACTGAGGTACATCTGGAGGACATGAGCTGGAAATATTATTATTTGAAGGAATTCCTCTATCCATGGTATTAGTACATGCATGCGGTTTTAAGTTGTTGATCATAATTATTTTAACTTTTGTAAATCTCTAGATGGCGATTACAGGGCTTTAATTGCAAAATACTAGATAAGATAGGAATGTTATTAAGATTTTTTTAAGTTCTAAAAAAAAGGTTATCGTTTTAACAATTTAAATGCTAAAAACTTAGATTTCTACAATTACCTTACATTTAAAACTGAGCAAAACTTATTGAATTAATATCGGACATAGTTACATTAGTAATAGATGACCAACAAAGTTTCAAGATTAACTTCAAAGAAAATCTTTTGCACGGTTTCCTTAGAGTTTCTTAACATGCTGTACGCCGCTGGCCTAGTACAGAACTATATCTATAGACTGGCTATTATGTAGCTACAATCATAACAACACGGCCTATAATATAGTCTTGCACCAAGTGACTTGGTCCAAGTCACACATCAGATCAGACGTGGGAATCTCGCTATTTCATACATTAAAAACCTAAAATTTCGGCACATTATTATTTGTTCTCCTTAAAAGTTATTGCCTTAATAACCATAACTTTTTGTTTACAAACCTTGTTGTTTCTTAAAAAACCAAAAAAATTACAAACATATTTAAATACATATAAACACACATATAGGTACATATAACAAATACACACATCAACATCGTCTAGGGATATTTTGTTTAAAGTTCTTAAACTCAAAAAATACTGACCAATTTTAATTTTTTTTTGAAGAAAGTTTATTTTGTTACCTACCCTTGTTGAACGATTATAAATTTGAATTTGAAAAAAAAAATTAAAAACAAAAGATTCCCGCTGCATAATGGTAGCGAAGTCTGATGGTTTCATTTACTTACAGTAACTTTTGTCTATTTTTTTGTGCCAAATTTAAGTTTTATAGCAAGTTATCGGTAAATTTTCAATTAATGTTATTGTGTGCATCATGGAGCGGGGCTACTGAACGAGGAAAGAAATGTTAAGGGCAGTAGGCATGCTCCAAGCTGGGGCTACTCAACGGAATATTGCTGAGGAGATAGGAACAAGACAAAACGTGATATGAAGGTTATGGTCATGTTATCGTGCTACTCGTGAAATGGCTGAAAGACACCCAGGCGGGAAACACTTAACCACTCAACGACAAGACCGATATTTGAAGTTTGCCGCGAGAAGGCAACCAAATGTTACGGCCATGCAGTTGGTTCAGAGGCTCCAGTCAGAGCACCAGTTGCTTGTGAGTGATGAAACTGTGACGAGAAAGCTGCATTAAGCTAATCTTCATGCTCGCAGACCGCTTCGTACTCCAGCACTACGCCGAGGAAAACGGGGACGACGGCTAGAGTGGGTTCGTGAAAATTTACTCTGGGAAGATAACCAGTGGTTCATATTGCTGTTTACCGATGGCTCACGGTTCGGTTTCCATCCTGATACACGTAGAGTACGTGTTTAGCGAGTTCCTGGTGGTGAGTGCCGTCTGCGACACCCTCAGGAAGTCCTTCCATACCACGGCGGGACAATTATGGTTTGGGCGAAAATTCGTGTTGGTGGAAGAACAGACCTCGTTTGGATCAGAAACACCATGTCAGCTGAAAAATATTGTAACGAGATGCTAGAACCAATAATCTACCCCGACCAACTGCAAATGGGCCAAGAATTCACGCTGATGAACGACAAAGCCCGTCCGCACACAGCGAGAGTGGTGACGAGCAGGTTGCAGGTGCACGACATATCGGTCCTAGGCTGGCCCACTCAGTCGCCTGACCTAAACCCCATTAAATAGGCGTAGGATATGCTCCAAAGAAGAGCTTTAAGGAACTTCGCTACAAACAATGAACAAAACGACGAAAGCACATCTTTTTGTGCCACTTAGCCGGACCTGGGACAATATACCGCAGCCTGACTTGGATTACTTAATCCAAAGCATAAAAAACGTTGTAGGAACGTTTTAAACGTCATGGATGGTTTTACTGACTACTGATTTTTCACAATACCGTTCAAAACTTAATAATTTCTGATTATTTTTTACTTTTTCTTGAGAAACACATTCATTGTTACTTTTACATTTTCTTTTACTTTTTTCTTTAACTAAAAAGAAACACTTTTACGAAAAAAAAAAGATTTATTCTATTTTGTTATTGTAGTCTGATAAATGATCTTTATAAAGATATATACATGTTGTATGTTATTTCTAATAAATTTTGAGTAAACTAAGTAAATTCAAAATATCCCTAGACGATGTTGATGTGTGTATACATACTCGTATTAGCATTGAGACATGTAAAATTCTCTTACATGTCTTCTGAAACCAGAAATAGTTAGGGAATAATCAAGTAAGTGAAAAAAACATATATAGGTAAGAAGGTAACAAAATCAATGGATTCCTGTAAGTATAAGAGAGCGCTGGAATGATGCTTTTATAGTAGCGACCCGCCCACGCGTCGCAACGGTGTATTTTTGGCCGATTTGATCACAAAACATAAAATTTTGACTTCCTTTAAGTAAATTTTTTAAAATGTTCTCTATTCACAAATTTAACTGAATAAATTCCCTAACAGATGACGACAACCGCATTTGCATCCGGTACGTCGTTTAGGAGGAGTAAGCGGACAAACATACAACCAGACAGAACTAGCGACTTGGATTTATACTATGTAATAATGATTATGATGATAATGATACAAGTGTGCAAAGTAGTTTATTATACACGAGGCTGAGAGTTGCAGCCAGAGCCGCAGGCGAGGGCGTAAGTCAGCCGAGTGTCTATTGAACATGTTGCTCACGAGTACCATACAAACTTTTTCAACCCATATTATTTGCATGAATAGTTTTCCTACGCAGCAACAAATGCAATGTAAACAAAATGCTTATGAAGAATTTTTTTTTGAACGAATTCTGAGCGTTTACCCGCCGAATTTGACCGCTCGCAACCTTTTCTTTAAAACAGAAGTTAAAATTCCTACCATTTTTTGTTTGTTATTAACTAAAGAACCTACGTTGTAACTTTGCTCTAAAACTCACCCAACAGGTTATGTAGGTTTTCGTTCGTTCGGAGAATCGTTAGATCAACTGATGCCCATGATAGCTAAAGTGATAAGTGCTTAAATTAACTTATCATCCTTAGCTATCATGGTACCAGGTGACCCACAAAGTCTGGAAGTTTTTCTCGGAGGTCAGACTTCTGCCTGGTTTTCATAAACCCAAAGACCTGAGTTTTCGAAAGACTTGATTAGACCTGGAACTTCAAATAGTAAAAAAGTTTGAAGTTCTGGAGACAAAGGCCTTGTACAGAACCGAATAGTCCAATTTGTTTGAGCAATCAAAAAAATCGGCTCTACACAATCCTGCACCAAGCCACATGTCACCTAATTTACCCATTCTTAGTAAGATAACAATACTTATAAACTAAAAAGTATATCAAAAGTTCGATTCGTTGAATTCGTTGAATTATAACATTTCTGAAGCACGCTACGGCGTAGCTTTTGCACCTCCCAGAAACTACGACGTAGCATCCAACAGTATGTTAAATGTTTGTAATGGATTGCACACTATTATCATTTGGGTTTTAGGAGTTTAAGCAGACATGGTATGGTCAAATAGTCAGCAAGTTAGGTATAAAAACTGAAAACACTAGATTTATATTGAGATATATGTATAGGTTCTTCATAATATAAAAATCTCAATGAGGCGTCAGATATGACTCGGAACTGGCTTGTGTAGGCTAACTGTTTGTATATTGAAAACAAAAACAAATAGTCTACATAGTCCAGCACCAAGTCACACGTCGGTCGGAGTTGCAAGAAGTACCTTTTATGAATAAGTATTTTAGGTATATCGCACTTAACAAAAAGTCGCATTGCATAAAAGTCGCCTTTGCTATCTTGCCACCTGTTGCACCATTCAATCGTCGCCTTCTAATTTAATCTGTTTCCCCTTTTTGAGTTTAACCCAATCATCTCAAGGGTCAACCTTTTAACAACATAAAAATTTCCAAAACATTTAGCTTTCGGCCCATATTGGCTTATAAAAGGATACATCTTGAATTATCATTGCCGATCAGATTTAGTAGCTGCGTGCTTGCTACGCCGTAGTCGATATAAAGAGTGTATTGATTTTGTACTTCTGACAAATAAAATATAATTCTACTTAACAATATTGAATTTTAATGCAAGGAATATATTCGCATTATCCATAACATAGTTTCATCTTTATCATTTCACGCTTGCGCTGTACACAGTAATTGGTTAAAAGTTTATATTAGCACGCCATTTGTTTATTCTTCGTTAACAATTACTAGTTCTTATCTTCGTTATTTCATCTAATAGAGTAATGGGGTGTCTAATAAAAAATGTAGATAGTAAATTTCACCTTCCTTCTAAGCATATGTTTTTCCTAATACAAATTTAACTAAGTACCTAGGAGGCAGCATAATGTTCATGAAGGTAGCACAATAATAACATTTATCGAAGTATATTCAACTTTTTTTAATTACTCGTAGATTCTCTTTAATTCTAAGCTACATGCACCCATTACAGTTTTAAACTGATAAGTTAAATTAGTTATCATTGAACCATATGCGTTCCATAATTTGCAGCTACATCAAGTTTTTTGGCCAAAATAGCTAATAATAATGATTTCTATAGTTTCCTACAAGCAGTTTGATTACACACAAACTGTTTTTAACTAATGATAATAATTTTAGACTGATTTATGAACAAGTTTTGAACCATATGTTATACATAATGCCTCAGAAAACTGCTAAATAAACCTTGCAATTCGCCAAGAACATTACGAGTTGGAGTTATTGTGGCTATTATTAAATTCATTTATATGCAAATCTAATAACGTGAATTTTTAAATTATTTTTTGGGTGTCGCGGGTGGGTGCAGCGCGTCGCGTGCAAGCAGCGGCCTGGCGCGCGCTCGCTGCCCGACTGGCTGGATGACGCTCGCGGGCGGTGCAGCCGGGCTGTGCTTCCTACGCAGGACTGTGGAACATTCCATCTATAGCTGAATATTCTATTAATAGATTTGATATTTACCAAACCTTTTTTGTTTTCCTAGAAAAATAAAATAGAGGTAATCAAGCTGCTTTGTTTTTGGGTAATTTAATGTCGATAGGTAGATTACGTATTATTAATCGACAATTTGTAAAGAATAATCCCCTTATAAATAAACGCGCCTACTCACACTAGTTAGCATATGTTTTGGCTCAGTCAATTACAAAAGCTGTCACGTCACATAAGAAGAAACAAATCATTTTAGGTTGAGTATGTTTTAAATGCGATCTTGAACATGGGGGCCAATGCAGAAAACAAAGTAAATGACTTACTTACATGTTGATATTCAAGCAGCTTCGTACGTTTCTGTTGCATACCCATAGTAAGTAAATAGGTACTATCATATATTACAGAATGACCAAATAATTAACTTTTAAATCAAGAATTAAATGCCTAATATACAACATAGTTACTAAGGGACAACTACCACCAAAAACTACGATATAACTGATATTAGAGAGTTAACGAGTGATACAAAAAGATGACATAAAGAGTTAACTGAAAGTTAAAAAATACTCTTTGGATTCTACCTATACCTTACCTTGCTACCTTAGATCTGGGGCCGTACTGCCTACAAGCTTAAATTCCATCACGATTCCTGGCAGTTATAGACAAGGTTTGTTATGCATTTAAGATTCGGATTTTTGTAAGTCGGCCTTTGTTACAGATCGTTGTTAAAACAAGCGGTTTGCAGGTAAAACGGATTATTTGCGAATAAGGAAACAGTGTCATGGCATCGTTCAGAATTCAAATCCAAATTTAAAAAAAAATGTAAACACTTTCGAGTAAACAATAATAATTGAGACCACCGATAGGAAGCACACTTTTTGGGGTAGTGTGTGTGTAAGGTTTCAGACTTTTTATAAATTAAAAAAAATGTAATTGTACGTTGCTTAGGTTTTTCGTACCATGACACCTATGAATAAAACACCCAGGAAGATATTTTTCATAATATGAATCAGTTGTCAAGTTGATTAGCAGCATTTGGAGGCAACGCAAATAAGTACCTACTTATTTATTGCTTCCAACTACAAAAGCCTGTATACCTACCTAGTAGAGGTAAAATTAAACATCAATTCATCCCAAATTATTTATTGCATTCGTTAAATTTCTGTGTTAAATTAGTAGGTACAACTTTCGAAGTTTTACTATTGCCATTAAAATATTTTACTACTATTCCAAGGTTACATAAATGTTTTTGAAAATAGTAAGAAAACATTATTTCACAAAACAGTCTGAATTAAATGAACAAGTATTAAAAAATAATTGAAGCCCTTTTTATCTGTATGGTTAACTTTGTTGTAATGATGATAAATACACTGAAGACAACTGTTCAACTTAGTTATAATGCTGACTGAATATATACTAAACATCATACATGTGACAATTAAAATTGCAAAACTCCACGTTATCTAATGAAATTGACATACACATTCATATTTCCAACAACGGTGCACATTGGCCCCGATTCTGAAAACACTCTCTAAACTAAACTAAAACTATCACTGTCATTTACTGTTCAATATTATAAGACAGAGACAGGTAATCATTTTAGTCCTGTCAAACTAAAATGTACGTGCAAAATGACACGGTGAAGGCAATTTTAGGCTAGTCCTCAGCGCATTTCGTTAAATTTTACAATGATTTGGACTAAATTTTGTGAGAGCAATGTACCTGTCTTTTTCTAATACGAAGCACGAGAAAGTGACAGCGATATTTTAAATTTATTTTTAGAGAGTGTTTTGAGAATTGGGGCCATTGTAGTACAATTCAGGGCATTTTCCTTTGTAAGTATTTCTAAATGTTTTGCTTCCTCTGTCCGCTGAGCACCACGTGGGCGGACCCCGTCTCCCGCTGCTTGTCCTGCAGCAGCTGCAGAGTGTTCAGCGGAGTGTCCGTGGAAGACATCTTCTTCATCAACTGAACAAATAAACATACGGGTTAGCGACCAAACACAGCAGGGAGATTGTAACGTTGAAATAGTTAAAAAAGATGAGCTAGACCTTAATTTGAAATGAGGGTTAGGATTATAAAAAATTAGGCTCGAATTAAAAAGGTTAACGCAATTGTCTTTATGTGTAAAGATATAAATAAAATGTGTAGCAAATCAGAATAAATTAAAAACAGTAATAATGTATGCATATCGAAAATACCTAAAGGCCTTTTATGACCAAACTTTTGTTTCGTTTATCAAAGCAGCCCCCCAAGTCAAGTGGCAGTAGAAAATTGCGATAGCGAGTGAATAGAATTAAACTGTCAAATTGCAAACTTGTCAAAAATGACTGTTTCATACATTTTTATTCTTTTCACTCGCTATCGCAATTTTCTACTGCCACTTGACTTGGGGGGGCAGTTCAATCTCAAAACGTCTCATAACTCAATATAACTGAACGGCGTCATAACACGTACCCCTTCCTGCACGGACTTCTTGAGCCGCTTCTCGTGCTTGTTCTTGCCGGGCCCCTTGCCGTGGAACTTGTGCGACAGGTAGCGGAAGGCCTCCTTGGGGCACAGCGGGCGGCCGTCGTCGTCGACGTACTCGAGTTTCACGCTCGGGCGGAAGTGGGCTTTCTCGCGGAACTCGTGCAGCGCGCCGTGGCTGTGGTGGTGGCCGCGCCGCCGGTCCTTGTCGTCGTCGCTGCCGCACACACATTCAACATTATTTACATTATCATCATGATTACATAATATAAATCTAAGACGCTAGTTTTGTCTGTTTGTAATTTTGTCTGCAAACTCCTGCTAAACTACGTAAGGATCTTAATGTGGTTATCGCCATCTTTGTGTAAATATAGAACATTCGAAAAAAGTTTTGCAAGTTAGCCAAAATTCAATCGTTCGTATGCAAGTGGGCGGGTCGCTACGCTAGTCATACTAATATTATAAATGTGAAAGTTTGTGAGTATGTGAGGATGTTTTTTACTCTTTCACGTAAAAACTACTGGTGGACTGATCTGAATGAAACTTTGCAGTAATAAAGGTATACATCAGAATAACACATAGGGTACTTTTTACCGCGGGAAAACTTCTCATTCCCACGGGAAACCGACTTCCACGCGAACGGAGTCGCGGGCGGCCACTAGTAATGTATAAATTGGTTATGCAATTGTAACAAAGGCATTTGAAATAAAAGCAATCTGATGTGTTAACAATATAAAGACAAAAAAGAGTGTGTATAATTTAGCTTATGTACAGTATCGTATCGTATATTAAAGCGGTCAAGTTGGTGCGGTACTCACGTGTAGTTCTTGTCCTCGATGCTGTAGTTGCTGGCGGCCAGCGGGTGGTGGTCGTTGTTCCGCGCGGCGGCGGCGCGGTCCCGCTCCAGGTACCCCTTGCTGAGCGCCAGCCGCAGCGCGCCCGCCACGCCCTGCCCTAGTGCCGGCTCCGCCTCCAGCCCCACGGCCGCGTCTACCGACACACCACCGTCATGTACCACTACAGTACCGTTAGATACCACTACAGTACCGTCATATACCACTACAGCACCGTCATATACCACTCTTACAAACGTTCGTGACACTGCAAGCCGCGAGCGTGAATGGAAAGCGCGAAAGCGAAATCATCGCGCTTTGCAAACCCTTTGAATCGGACCAAAAAACCGAAGCGCGACCGCGATGCCGCGAAACCATTCACACACGCGGCTTGTTCGCAGTGGCAGCATATTTATTATGAAGATAATAAACACAGAATCAAATGTGCAAATGTAGAGCCGAGTTTAAATACCACTACTTGAAGCGTACGTTAGTCCTACAAGAGCCACAAAACGCTATTTAGATTTCTCGTCTTCCCGTTCGCTGTTAGTATTTTGTCCTGCGACAAACGAACGCAACGCACACTCGTAGAACTTTTGATTGCACGGGATGTAGTACTATACTTTTGCATTTCTTTTTTATTTAAGAATTATTTATATGCTTCAATTATTGTTGTAGTACGTACAACTCATAGCGTTCCAGCAGAAGCTTCACCAAAATCGACAATAATTTAACTGACTCCCAAGAGTCGTGGACAAATCATCGAAATTTTGCGAGTCCGTTTAAGACCGCGTTTCCACCTGCAAGGAAACTTGCGGCAGTCTTGCGTGAGTGTCTTACAATATCGTAATAAATTCCTGCAATTTATTGCTGCAATTACTGTCTCACCAAAACTCGCGGGTCTTACTGTCGCTACTTATCGCAGGGGTGTTTACACACGAAAACTATTGTGTGTATTATGTCTTTGTTTGACAAGCAAAGTAGTTTATACTGTACACTACAGTCATGCCGAGAAGAAGCTCACGTCTAGCAGCTGCTATCTCTATTATGTTATTGTTAATAATTAATAATAAATGAAAGATCTATTTGGGTTCGACAATGGATTTTACAACGACATGTAGCTGGAACTTTAAAATATTATCTTTGCCACTTCCATTCTTATCTTCTTGATCTTTGACTTTTTACATTCATTCTGCCATTGACTTCTTCAATAGGCTTGTGTCCAAAAATGTAGTTAGTGGTTCATTCTTTCCTTTATTAGATATTTAACCGAAATAATTATTGTTGTTTTTTATAAGCCTGTACGAATTTGCCGCGAAAACACTCTAAACAAATATGGCGTTATTGATGACGTCACACAGTGCAAAACAAACAAACCATGAATGACAATTTGATACTAAAACGTAAACAACAATAATGGCGGACTCACTCTGTGACGTAAAGCTTTCTGATAGTTGTTCACTGTCACATGACGAATTACATTTTTTTCAGTTTTGAATATCTTAAAAACATTAATCTTCGTATTTTATTGTTAATAATAAACTTCATTTTCATCTATTAATAATAACAAAACTATAGACACCACAATATGCCCGATTTATGGACACAAGCCTATTATGAAGTTTTATGGTCACTTCATTCTCCCTTGTGGAGAACTCTTACGCGATGTAATTATGTATAGAGTTTTCCTATAACCTTTGTTTTATAATCGATATGCCGGTTGTTCCACAGTGAGGGATTGCACTCGTACAACCCAATTAACTTAAATACTTCTTCCCCCCACCATTCAGGTGTTTGTCGGCTCATTTTTAAAAGAAAACAAACGAAAGTAAACAGCTACTTACAGCTACTAGCAGCAACATATACGGAGCCGGACCGATAAGCTGCGAGAACTGTCGCGAGTCGATGCAAACTTGTTTAGGCAAGTTATTAATAATCTTGCGCAACAAAACGCGGGAACTCTCTGGCGAGCTGTCGCGAGTTTAATTCCTACATAGTTCTATTAATCCCCGATTGTATAAGTGACCATTTTTGCTTTATTTTTTTAAATATACAAGCTCCATAAAATTTGACCAAATTTTATCTCTTCAACAATTTAAAACAATCATAATCCAGATGCAGATTTGTGAACTTAGTATTTTGCATATAAAACCGATAGACTATAATAGTGTTGTACCGGTATCGGCGCTGGCAGCCGGCGCCTCCGCGCTGGTGTCCACTCGGCTCCACGCCCCCTCGCTGACGTCAGGCTTCTCCGCTTCTTCTTCTTCCATCTCGAAGTCCTAAAAACAGACATTCATTTGTTCATACACTGAACTCTTTTGTCAGGTTTTGTCTTACATTGCCGGGGACAATTTTGAAGTAAATGCAGCAAAAGTACGTCCTACTTCCTACTATCTTAATAATATAAGAATTGCGTTATTTGTAAGTACGTGTTATTTGTCACTTTTACACGCAATGTGGCTATGGATAGGCTAAATTGTAAAACACATGGTGTACTCTTTACTGCGGAAAAAGGAATTTAATTGCGGGTGAATCTCTAGGCCGGAAAATTAAGATAGAATGAATAACAGAGAATCTTCCACTTCTAACGAGATAAAAATGCCATTCTGTCATACTTTAGTTAGAAGACTTACCAAAATATTCTTAGTAAGAAATGTCAGACGAAAGTTTCTGCTTTGAAACTTTTGAAAAGACAACTTTAGAATTAATAGCGAAAACAAAAAAAAATTATATCACCAAATTTATTTTTTTCTTTTGAAAAATCTATGAAATTTCTTGAAAGAACAAAGTTGCACCGTTATTTTCATCTCATTGATTCTTTTATAACTTAGCTAACTTCCCACATATATAGTTAGCATCACAGACATGTTACAGTAGAGTCCCACGGTGTGCGATTCGACGCACACAGCACCTATAATTTAGAGCAGCCCCCCCATATAGTATTGATGCTAGTACGCACTGTTAGGATGGCGGCCCGTTAATCCTTTTTAAAAATAAACTATTTATTTATGCTGCGAATTATATAATTTATTTAACGAGTTTACAAAGACGCGTCACAAGTTGAACTGAACTTAGAATTCGGTTGCAATTAGTTTTATATAAATTGGTTTTACTTAGTAAGCTGTATGTAAGGGCTCCCGCACACGGGCCACAGGTTACAACCACAAAACGCCGCCACTGGCATATTTTCATACATTTTATTAAGTCGCGTGTGGCCGCCACTGTCGACAACCGTGTGCGGCGAGTCCATATAAAATGTATGAAAATAACAGGAAATATGCCAGTGGCGGCGTTTTGTGGCCCTTGGCCTGTGGCCCGTGTGCGGCAGCCCTAAGACTTAAGTTAGGGCATCACCATTTCCGGCAGGTCCCGGTTGGGCGCCTGTCCGTAGGTGGGGATGTCCCCCAGCTGGCGGCAGAACTCGGCCGTGGCGTCCAGCACCATGCCGGCGTCGCTGCAGCCCGCCAGCTCCGCCGGCAGCTCCTCCTCCGCACCACGCAGCAGCTCCTCCACCTGGGCGGGGGATAAGCATCATAAGTACATACACTCAGGGGCACCTACATTTTGTCAAGAATTTTTCGATCTCGCCCTGGTTCTCGTTCTTAGTTCCCGACAATTAGCCCCGCATGTGCCCAGTGGTTCATTCCTTCATGTTTAAGATATACAAACCTATCAAGTAACACCTAGTAGTCAAAACTCAAGTTAACAGAAACAAATGATAGGGCATTTAAGACGAGTGGACGGTTAAATGTGCCCCTGAGTATAGTTGATACAAGTCGCTGATTGTCTCTTTGTATTGTTGTCGATTAACTCCTCCTAAACCAGTTGTCGCATTTTAATGCGACTTTTTTAGTCTTTTAAGATTTTTCTTCCCTAAAATTTGCAAGTAAAAAGCATTCAGAAAAAAATTGTTTTAAGTTCGTCGTCAACGTCGTGAACAAGTCGCGCAAAATTACACCATTGTGAAGGACGGGTCACTAGTGAGAATATAAAGAAAATTGCAGAATAGAGATGAGGGATAACCAACTTGTCTGGTTGCCGTAAATCTAATTATTGTTTGCAACTAATACTTAATTTTCAATATTAAGTTGTTAAGATTCTTGGCAGTTTTGTTGTTAAGATTCTTGGCAGTTTTTGTAGTGAAGTTAAATTGCATTTTTTTTCCTGCTATCTTCGAAATTACTGATGAAAAGTCTATATTAAAGTACTGTTAAGTAACAAAAAATACGTCTTTAATAAAAAGTGTAAACAATATATTTTTTCTGTCACCAACTAACCTTAGGTTTCTGTGTGTTATGGTATTGTTTCCGGAGCGCCCGCGAGATGGCGCTCTGCAGCTCGGCGTCAGGTTCCACTTCCTCCTCGTCTACCACCAGGCCGCTATCCACAATCCCGGGCTTCACATCTGTTTGCAACAAACCATTATTATTAAATTATACTAACTAATAACTCAATTGTATACCACAACTTGTAAAAGCTAATATAAACACTAACCTAATAATATAGCAGTTTTAAATGTATGAGTTCTATTGATATTTTATATTGTAAAACTTACCGGTATCATCAGTAAGTAACGGAGCGGTGCCAGCCTCGTGTTCTTCCACATCAATGGCTTCTTCCTTTACCCGCTTTCTTATTTTACCCTGGTAAAAATCAAACAATATTTTTATAATAGGTAAATAAGCTTCTGTGAAAAAGTTACAGCAACAATAAATTTCTAATTCTTACAATTCTATTCAGTTATTCAGTAAACTTTAAACCATACCGAAATATTGATATACAATAAATAATAATTACAGCCTTTAACAACTTTAGAGCTTGATACTTACTTCTGCTAATAAAATAACAACAATCATGAACAATATTTTAAAAGTGGTACTAAATGGATGTGTTTCATAGATGTCAACTAGTTAAAAATAGTGTCATATCCAGTATCCTACCTTCCTCTTGACCTTCTTGAACTTGGCGCTCATCTCCTGGTCGGTGTAGAAGTCGCTGGCTATCTTGAGTGGGGGCAGCACCAGCGACTCCAATATCTTGTTGGGCCCTCCTGCCAGCTGTTGCTGACGCTGTAAAAGTTACCATCATATAATCTTCAGGTAAATTCTAAACATCAATATTCGCTTTGGTTCTGATAGAATCCTTTTTTTTTATTAAAAACTCTAATGTTTTAAGCTAACAAAAACACTGTTATAAGTGATGTCAACCTCACTGACAGCCAGTTAAGGTTCACTTTAGAGAAACGCTAATGCATGATTATACCATATCTGTGTATTTGATTTTATTGACTTACCATGAGAGCCTTAAACTTGCTGGCCTCAATCGCGTCAGTATCTCCGAGCCGGAATCCTTTAGATTTTTCCCCAGCCTTGGGGTCTATCTCCTCATCATATTTGGCGAGCAACGGCTTCTGGTACCCAAGAGCCAAGGCTTCAAAGTCAGCTTCATCGTCGTACGCTTGGTAACCTGTCTTTGCTTTCTTTCGCTCTTCTATGTTCTGTAAGAGATATGAATAAATTAGAAAAGTTCATACAAAAAGGGTAATGTAGAAATACATTCTGGAAGTTTCCATTACCTTCCTGGCTCGTTCGTCATCAGCGATATTGACGTTCATGAGCACATCTTCGGTGTCGTCCCCCAGCACTGGCTTGTCCGCGAGAGTCAGCACGATGTCGCGTTCTTCATCCAACTTTAAACAAAATATAATTTTAAGAAATTAAACACTGAAAAGAAACTACTAGATCAAGAAAAAGATCAATTATTCAATTTTAATACTGAGTATAAAAAAAGCTATCTGCCATGCATTTTAAAAGACAAAAAAATTTCAATTGTTTACTATGTGTTTACTTTATTGCGGCTATCCCACAAATGTCCCGATATTACATACGTCTTTCGTAAACAAACGACGCCGTTTGTAGAATTCCGAGTTATACAAAATATTAGTGTCCATCTGAATGTAAAGACTGGCTAAGAGTAGCTCATCAATGAAGTCGAATACATTCTGGTGACCCTTAGTCAATTTTGACTTGGATATATCAATTTCATTCATTTAACTGTATAATGCCAACCCGCAGCCTCTCCACGTCCCGGGCGGAGTAGCTGCGGTCGCGGACTATACAACAAGCCTGCTACATACCACGTTGTAGTCGTGCGCGACCCGCAGCCTCTCCACGTCCCGGGCGGAGTAGCTGCGGTCGCGGACTATACAACAAGCCTGCTACATACCACGTTGTAGTCGTGCGCGACCCGCAGCCTCTCCACGTCCCGGGCGGAGTAGCTGCGGTCGCGGACTATACAACAAGCCTGCTACATACCACGTTGTAGTCGTGCGCGACCCGCAGCCTCTCCACGTCCCGGGCGGAGTAGCTGCGGTCGCGGACTATACAACAAGCCTGCTACATACCACGTTGTAGTCGTGCGCGACCCGCAGCCTCTCCACGTCCCGGGCGGAGTAGCTGCGGTCGCGGACTATACAACAAGCCTGCTACATACCACGTTGTAGTCGTGCGCGACCCGCAGCCTCTCCACGTCCCGGGCGGAGTAGCTGCGGTCGCGGACTATACAACAAGCCTGCTACATACCACGTTGTAGTCGTGCGCGACCCGCAGCCTCTCCACGTCCCGGGCGGAGTAGCTGCGGTCGCGGACTATACAACAAGCCTGCTACATACCACGTTGTAGTCGTGCGCGACCCGCAGCCTCTCCACGTCCCGGGCGGAGTAGCTGCGGTCGCGGACTATACAACAAGCCTGCTACATACCACGTTGTAGTCGTGCGCGACCCGCAGCCTCTCCACGTCCCGGGCGGAGTAGCTGCGGTCGCGGACTATACAACAAGCCTGCTACATACCACGTTGTAGTCGTGCGCGACCCGCAGCCTCTCCACGTCCCGGGCGGAGTAGCTGCGGTCGCGGACTATACAACAAGCCTGCTACATACCACGTTGTAGTCGTGCGCGACCCGCAGCCTCTCCACGTCCCGGGCGGAGTAGCTGCGGTCGCGGACTATACAACAAGCCTGCTACATACCACGTTGTAGTCGTGCGCGACCCGCAGCCTCTCCACGTCCCGGGCGGAGTAGCTGCGGTCGCGGACTATACAACAAGCCTGCTACATACCACGTTGTAGTCGTGCGCGACCCGCAGCCTCTCCACGTCCCGGGCGGAGTAGCTGCGGTCGCGGACTATACAACAAGCCTGCTACATACCACGTTGTAGTCGTGCGCGACCCGCAGCCTCTCCACGTCCCGGGCGGAGTAGCTGCGGTCGCGGACTATACAACAAGCCTGCTACATACCACGTTGTAGTCGTGCGCGACCCGCAGCCTCTCCACGTCCCGGGCGGAGTAGCTGCGGTCGCGGACTATACAACAAGCCTGCTACATACCACGTTGTAGTCGTGCGCGACCCGCAGCCTCTCCACGTCCCGGGCGGAGTAGCTGCGGTCGCGGACTATACAACAAGCCTGCTACATACCACGTTGTAGTCGTGCGCGACCCGCAGCCTCTCCACGTCCCGGGCGGAGTAGCTGCGGTCGCGGACTATACAACAAGCCTGCTACATACCACGTTGTAGTCGTGCGCGACCCGCAGCCTCTCCACGTCCCGGGCGGAGTAGCTGCGGTCGCGGACTATACAACAAGCCTGCTACATACCACGTTGTAGTCGTGCGCGACCCGCAGCCTCTCCACGTCCCGGGCGGAGTAGCTGCGGTCGCGGTCGCTCCTCTCCTCCTCGGCCACCAGCGCCGACACTCCGAACACCTCGTCCATCTCGTCCAGCATCGCTGCCTGAGGATCAACATGCCGCATTTAGTCATCTTCATCTTTACATAATGAAATGAAATGTGGCCATCTAAATCTTTAATTCTTCGAACCCGGAAATTAATTATCAAAATGTTGACGTCAGCGACCCCCCAAATTGGCAAAATGGCGGCGTAATTACTACATTGTTGTAAATAACTTATATCTCTGCAACCTAAGCATGTTTTATCATTCTGTAAAAAACAATGCACTTATTGTTATATTTCCTATCTGTGAGGCATAAAAATGTAGTGTTTAGTAAAATACGAAATTTGTTTCACAAATGTTTACTTTGAAGACTATGTTGCAAGTTGAATTACGTGAAATAAACAATACAATCTAATAAAATCTTTATAACAAGGGCCTATGCTGACTTCTTATCAACAAAACATATACAAAAGAACTTCGATGTTTTTACAACAGACCCCACTTGAAACCCGACCCCAGGACTATAAAAACAATAGTTTACGTCATCCACAGGCGAACTAGGACCTTAGCGCCATACAAATAGAGATCAAAGTCGCCTAACACTGATTGACTTCCGCCATTTTGCGTGGGTTGTACCTAATGAATCACCTTTTTGTTTATCTAAACTAACCATTACGCGTTGATAAATGGTTGTGTAAATGAGCTATTACTGATTTTTATTAGAGTAGCACTATTTTCAGGAACTAATATAGTAATAAAACACTTTGAAATCTGTCAACGGTAACTATTGAAGTGGAACTATTTCGGGCCTTATCTTGAAATTATTACCGTGTATTTTTCACAATCGAGTATCAAAATATTCTTAGAATGATCAGAATCAATAGTATTTTTATAAAAAACACCAATTACTTTCTCTGAATCCGGAAAAACATAAAAAAAGTACCCTCAATTAACTTTGACACGCACAAAAAAACATGAAATTCAACCTCTAAAAAAAGGACTAAACATGCGCTTTTTTTTTTTTATTATTCGTCCACAGAGTAAAACGTCTATCTAAGAACGTAACTCATAACTTCTTTATAGAAAAAAAGACTCTATTGTTGTAAAATAAGGCTCACAATGAACGCATTAGACCGCGGAAGGGGGCTACCGCTCGGGGTTTGAGGGAAAGTTTGACGTTTTTGACAGCGGTAGCACCCTTCGAATTATCATATGGCTTCTACATTTGTTTTGAATATCTTAGTGATATTTTATACAGTATTTTCTGAATAAACTTAGCCGTAGGCAATCCGAAAATAAAGCAACAATGATATTTTACAACTGATAAAAAAATAAGCAAGCAGTATATTTTAAATAAACTGCTATTTCTAGTAAACGAAAAGTTAAAGTTTAACATTTAATTTCCAATAATAAAATAAAAAACTGACTCGTTTGGCAGCATCTTTCTTTTGCTGCTCGATCTCGCGCGACCTCTTGATCCACGCCATCGCATCGTCATCCTCGGAATCATCCGCAGTTACCAGCGTCGCTTTCAACCTACAACAACATTTATTCTATTATCTGTCACAAAATAAATATTACCCTAATATTAAGTTAAGTAACATGACAATTGTTTGTTTAATTAGTGGCAGTAATGGTAATACTAAAAATTAGATCATAAGCTAAAAAAGAATAACTTACTTGTTCTCCATCTTGCGTTTTTCCCTGCGTTCTTCGAGTTTTTCTCGCAGTTTCTCTGCTTTTTTCTGCTCGGCGATGTTAGCTGCCGGCTTGTGGTAGAACTCACCCAGGTCATCTTTGAGTTTACCATCTTCAGCTGTAACACAAACAATAACTTATGACAGTGTCCTATAACTAGAAATAAATGATCAATGATGATTATAATAATAACAATGTCTTCCCATAAAATCAAGATCCATTACTAGATTTGCTTAAAGCAGACATTACCAACATAAATGTGGAACCTTCAACACACATATTTGATTTTCATGAAAAAGGTTAATCTTTCCTTAATTGTTGGATACTTACCAGGTGCTTCTTCAGTAACCTGTAGTGGTTTGAGACCAAGTTTTGCCCGGAGTCTGTTGGTTTCTTCAATAGACAGGCTTTCTTGTGGGCGTCCACTGCTGCCTGAGTCTGATGTCTTGTCATCCCTATATAACAAAATATATTTTAATGTTTGTAATTATTAAGTTTAAACCTGACCTTTTAATGTAATATCAGATACACTGTCGAAAATAAGGAGATATGGAAAAAAAAATGATTCACTAAGTTTTCACAATCTGGTAAGAACAGACCACACCAAAATGACAGTACAAAAAAAATGATAAACATAAATTACATACTTTGCCTCCTGTGCGATTGCCCTCTGTCTACGATCCCTCTCTTTTTCTCCCTCCTTTTCTGTGCTACTACTGCGGCTACGACTGCGAGACTCTGCAGTTGTTTTCAGATGTGAATCTACTGGTACCTCTTCAACTAAAACAAATAATAAATTTAAATTGAAATAAAATAATAGAAAATGTCAACTATGCTTCAAAGTATGTTGATTTTAACTTGGGTTTGGTGCACTTTGCTTTTAAATATACTGCCAATTTTTTATACTTAGACATGACTCTTTAAATGGGGAAAAAAATAGGCCAAGGTTGAAATTGCTTATACTATAATAAAATATAGTGAATTATGTCTACAGTTTATTCCATTCAATAATGATTATGTGCATCTTCTTGTTGGTTACTTTTATCTTAAATAAATGTTTATTTTTGAAAAACTCAAGATTCTTATCAAGTACCTATAAGTAAAATATAGTTTAAACATTTAAGCATACATAGTTATTTCAATAAGTCATTGAAAACTTTAATCAATAATCTAAAAATTTCTAATTTGTTTTCAGACATTATTTTATTGAAAAGGTTACAAATGGCAGTGGACAAGCAGTCAAGTTACTTGCTTGTAAACACAGAATTTGCTTAAGTTCTTTCTGACCATATAAATCACAATATTTAAACTCTTTATAATTTTTGGATTAGACAAAAGTTTTAATTTAGATTTGGTGGCCCTTATTTGAGATTTAATTAAAATCCTCACTAAATGAAGTCCAAATATTGGTAACATGGAATGCAATAAAGAGAAGTATAAACTTGCTTAAAATAAATCTAAATACCAACTCTCTTACATCATCATTCAGTTAGTAATTGTTAAGTGTAATCAGAGTTTTATAAAAATTGAGGCAAATGTCTGCTATGATAAAATATAATTGTCATCAAGGTATCAATTGGCAGGTGTCAAGATAAGAGCAGCAAGTCTTGACCTTAACACATTTTACCAATTATCTCGATGAGCTGAAATATTGGAAGTGTTGTTCCCATAGAAAACTAAAAACTTTAGATCTGTGGTTGTTCCAATAGCTAGTGATTCTAGGTCAGTGCACCATACTTACCCAATGACCCAGGCTAGGAGGTGAGGTGGCCAAGGTTGATAACCACCATGTCTGAAATAATGAGCAAACTTTGCCATTATTGTGTCAACAGATTATGACGCTCGCCCAATGATGATATCTTTATTGGAACAGTAACAATTATGATTAAGTAAAACGTGATAATTTTTTTAATAAAACCAAGTTATCATCATCAGAGCTAAGCGTATAATTCTCAATAAAAGTAATTGCTACTAACTGTCTGGAGAGCGATCCTTTTTGCGATCTTTGTGTTTTCTATGCCGTTTGCGCTCTCGTTCCTCGCCGCCTTCCAATGGAGAACGAGAACGACTCCTATGTTTCTTCTTTTTGGAATCTTTCTTGTGCTTTTTAGACCCCATATTTTTTTAATTCGCAGAGAACTTGAAAGTTAGAACAATAATAACACGCCACAACAAAAAGGCCACATGAGAAGCTTTCAATTCAGTCCGCCATTTTGTGTGTGGCTTGTCACTTGTTTGACTTTGACTTTTGACGTATTGGCATTAACCTGAAAATCTATTGAAAGACTGACGCGAGCGGGTTCTTTTGAAAGATAATCAGTTTTAGGCTGAAAGACCTATGATCGTATTTTAAAACAGAACTTAAGTCTAAAACTAGTTTTAATACTCATATTAAGTCGTATTTTGTTTTTTACAATCAAAACATAATAAAATCTAGGATTATCCATTTTATTATTATTTTCTTTACATGTTTATATTCTCCCTTGGTTAGAGGATTTATGTAAAAAGATAGGACATGCGGGCCTCAGCCAAGCTTCATTTCATTTTTTTCCTTCTGGTTCAACGAAGTTTATGAACCCATTGTAACTTTATATGAGATGAATTGTATAAATTTATGATTGCATCTGAATAAGACAGTATAAGGCTTTAAATTAAAATTATTTTCGTTTAGTTCCGACAGTAAATAAAAAAAAGATTGGACTTTTAATGACAAAATCGGAGATTTTCTTAGGAAAATCCAAAATATATACAGTGAATTCTAAACTTGAACCAAAATGCAATTTAATAAGTAGAAGTTAATAGCTAGTAGCCTCACCTTTATACCATTTTCATTTGGCTACTCACCTTCCAAACACCCAAACACCCTGTATACTATGTCCTATCTTACCAATATGACAAATTAGAAAGTTTGTTTGTTTGTAATGAATAACGGAAAGCGGTTGGTTGGATTTGGCTATAATTTTGTACAACATATTTTATGTTAGATGAATTGTTATTAAAGAAAGAAAGTGTCACTTATATTTGCTAAATAAATTTAACGCATACGAACCTGTGGGCAAAAATTAGTAAAAGAATCGAATCCTTTAACTAAAGTTTATTTGCATTTAATATTTTAAAACTTAAATAACATATCTTTAGAATTTTAATAAATTTAATAAGAAATGATAGTAGATACTTATTTACATATAAACTCCTCACTAAATAAATCGTATTTTTATGTAAAAAGTTAAACATGATATTAGTTAATTAGGAATCACATTTGAGCACATTGTTTTTCATTGGGAGTTCCAAAAAGTATAACGAAGTAGGAGCTTAAAGAAAATAATGTATGTACAGGATTGAAAGGGAAATTTACAGAACAAAAAAATGAGTTTTTTCACATTTTCCTGTAATTAAGAAGCCTCCACTTTGTTTTATTTTTTGAAAAACCCTTTATAATAAGGTTTATTAGGAATGTGTACAAAAATATATCTACACATATTTAATTGCATAGCTTGCTATCCCTTAAAAATTTATTGCTTAAATAACATGGAAGACAAACCACGTTTGGCTTTATACATTTAAAAAATACAAACAATAATAACTTCTAACATTTGGTTTGTCATAAATTCGTTTTGACTATTTCATAATTAAGTAAGTATATATTTTCGTCTGTGTTTAAAATTGATATGGGTAGTATTGCCTCGTTACTGTCCGTGTAGTCGTGTATATAGTGTTGTAGTGCTATAACAGCGCGTGCGCGGCGACTAGTTTGATGCTGTGCGGCCGCGAGCCGGCGTCGTCGGGGCTCTCGAAGGCGACGCACGCGCCGTCCGCGAAGCAGCCGAATAGCAGTGACGAGTCGCTGCTGTATGTTAAACTGCAGAATAAAATACTAAAGTTATACTTTCAGTCCTTATAATAGCATTGCACTAGTAAGACGTCTAATTAACTGCACAGGAAATATGGTAATAAAGTCAAATTAATTTGTAAATTTGTATCTTAAATAACTGTATCATAGTTATAGACAAGTTCAAACTGGATTTTCATGAAATTGCATAAAAACGCGATTAAACCCTAAATAAATCTGCCTGTAGTATATTTTTACTAGTGACCCACACTTGCTTCGCAATGGTGTTATTTTGGCCAACTTGCTCACAAACTTTGGCAAACGAATTTTGGCAAATTTAAAAATACTTTTTCTGAATGTTGGATGGCGCAAACCACATTAAAGTCCGTTAATTTGCGTGTGGTGGAGGAGACAGTGGAAAAACATACAAACCGCCACGATTAGCGACTTTGATTTATACTACGTAATGATGATGATGTCGATATAGATATGTTACGGCTAATACCCGAAGTACGGCTACAACTAGTTTTAGCCGGTTAGTAGTCTTTTTAATATGGGAAATGTAACAAAAATATATATATCTATATAAATAAAAACTGGCTTCAATCATGAGTCGACGGAGTCCCGCCACGCGGGACTCCTTTTTCAGGGCGGTATCAAAGAAGTGACCTAACTAACCTAGCCTATTGATGTTTCTAACCGGCTAAAACTAGGTGCAGCCGCGCTTCGGGTTTTAGCCGTAACAGATATATCGTCTTACCTGATAACCGGTGAGTTATGTTCGGGCGGTATGACGGCGACCGGCGACAGCTGCCACGAGCAGTACAGTCGGATGGCGCCGGTGTCCACGCCCGCCGCCACCACGTTGATGCTGACGCCCTCCGGCGCGCCCGAGTAGCAGATGGACGTCACCACGTCCGATACTTTCACACTCGCTGGGAAAGATAAGTATATATAATGGATACAATAATAATTTTGTTTAAGATTCTGATGATTGCAAGTAAATAATATGGTAACTAGCGCTCACGTAATAGTGGGTTATGTATTATGTTTCAATGTAAAAGTTCGATAATGGACAACTAATATAACGTGCGCCATAAACTGAAAATGTGTTAGTGTCTAAAATATTTTTAGCGTCACTAAATTAAGTTTCTATTTGATTTTGAAAAGCTTTACTCCCACTCACCTACAAATCTGCCATTGCACGAGTGGACTCTAATCAGCGACTTGTAATTAGCCGTGTCTTGTTCATACGAGTCGACGTCGGCGCCCGACTTATCGTCGGCGTACTCGAGATGCTCGTCGTCGTCCGAGTCGGGGTCGTGGCCGTCGCCGGGGTCACGCGGGTCACGCCGGTCACGCGGGTCACGCGGGTCGCGCGGGTCACGCGGGGTCAGCGGGTGCACCGTGGCCACGTCCGCGAGCGTCGGGCTGATGGTCACGTGGGACACAGACAGACGGAAACGGTTCGGGAGAGTTCGGATGTAGGTCAACCTGCAAGAGAAATAGCAATGAGGTCAAGGTTTCAATTAAGCTGCAAAGTTAGATTTAAAGAAAGGTTTTTCTTATGTCCTGACTTATTGTATTTATACTCCTGCTGCAATGCATTGCAAACGCCTTATTCACTTAAAAGACTTTAACCTTAAGGTTTAATGCTGTAAAGCGTACGCAAAGTGAACATTTGAATGATGAAAACCTTTAAAAAACGTCAGTATAGGCCATAGTAGCCTTAAGATCTTAGCTTTTATTCGTAACAGTAAACAAACATGCTGCCACACTAATATTCCACCTATAACAAGTACTAACTGGTTGAGGTCCCACAGCACGACGCGGCCGTCCTCGCTGGCGGACGCCACGAGCGCGCTGCTGGCGCACGCGTGCAGGCTCGTGACGCGCGTGCGGTGCGCGGTGAGCGGCCGCGCGCGACACCCCGCCGTGCCCACGCGCAGCGACACCACCTCGCCGGAGGACAGCCCGAGGAAGAGGGGGTAGGGCCGCGGGGAGGCGGTCAGCACGGAGGCTGAGCAGGTTATCTGAAACATGAAGGATAGTCAAAACACAAGAAGTAGAAGTTGTGGTAGAAATTGGGTAGGTTTATTCAACTTTCTAACTTTCGACGTGCTATAAAGGACAGTATAGGCCCAGTTGCTATGTTTAAAAGTTGCAGGATTTGGACCCAATAGTGTAATAGTGCCTAGAGATGTTCCAAACATGACTGGCCTCACTTTGTGCAACAAGTGAAGTAAACTAGTGCAGTATTTTTAATAACATCAAAGTATAGGTATGCTTTGGATTATGCATGATTAATTTCTATGTTTTAAGAACACGAGAGCATAGTTCGGTCCCCGTGTCCCCATCTTCGCTTGTGTCAGACACTATTGGTCCACCGGGGCCCCAGTGGCGTCACTAGGGCCCCGATCCCCACTATGTTAACGACATTAATCCTCACATTAGGCGCATGTAGAAGGACCTCCGCGGGCGCGTCCCGCCGCGTCTTGGCGCGCAGCATGCCGTCCGCGGCGCCCCACGTCACCACCGCCACGCTGCAGCCCTCGCGACCCTCTTCTGAACTCTCCGCTGCAAGCACAACGCACTATGTATCACTCGTTAAGCGAAATATAAGAATAGGATAGGTTTTTATTTAACCAAAATACTTAAATATAAAACATGCAGAAAATAAACTTAAACGCTATAAGAAGTAAGGTACACAGGTATTTGGCTAATAGGATTCTGACTCAGCTTAGTGTTGCTGTTGCTAGCAAGCAACGCTGGTATTCTGTCAGAACCTTCTTGGAGGCTTCAATTGTGTGATGCTATTTGATAAGTAAGAATACTGAGGATTCGCTGACGCTTCGTAGGGGTGTAACTTTTGATGATCACGCAACATTGAATTTGGCAGATATAGTCTCGAAAACATCTTCCAAATTACGGTTGATTGAAACTGCAAAAACCGAACTCAAACAGTTATGTAGTTAATTAACATGTAAATAGATATGAATACCAATGTTTCTTTACTATATAAAGTTCCCTTAAGAAAACTTTTTTGAAATGTTCTTTATGCGCATTATTAAGAGAAAACATAGGTAATGTTAAAAAGATGGCGACATCCGCATTTAAGTTTAGAAGGAGAAAGACAAACATACAAACAGACAAGATTAACGACTTGGATTTATACAATGTAATAATGATGATAATGATAATAAAGAGCTACATACAGTGCATCTGCGTGAGCGCGGCGTGCGGCGGCAGCGCGGCGGCGGCGCGCGCGGGGGGCAGCGCCAGCACCGCCCCCGCCCCCAGCTGCCGGCGCGCCGCCGCCCCCCGCCCCGCGCGCGCCCGGCGCCCCGCAGTACCGCCCCCACGACACGCCGCTCACGTTGTTCCACACGCCCGTCTGGACACACATCTTACATTTACAGACACGTTCATATTACACACATCTACAAACATATAACTAGGAGTACAAGTACTTGTGCGTTTGTAGTTGAACACAAAAAATAAGATATTGTTCCTATTTCAGAAGTTATGATATACAGTTGTGGTCAAATAGAGCTGCCCACGCATGGCCACAGCGGAGTTCGCAAGTTTTAATACATGAATTGATACACGATGTTTTCAAAGATTCTGCGATTGCAATTGGACTTCCAAGTGACTCCGGTGAAATCACTAATGCTTATATTCAATAAAAAACACGACATAAACAAAACATTGCATTCAAATATTTTTTCTTCACGGTTAAAGAAATAACAATAAATAAACCCTGAAAAACACATAAGAATCACACCTAATCAATAATTAGTGATCATTGTACAGTAGCACAGTACTGACCGGCGGCGGATGCAGCGTGGGCGGGCGGTGCGGGTGCGTGGTGCGCAGGAGTTGCCGCGGCGCCTGTCCGTACGTCTATATATATACTAGTGATCATTGTACAGTAGCACAGTACTGACCGGCGGCGGATGCAGCGTGGGCGGGCGGTGCGGGTGCGTGGTGCGCAGGAGTTGCCGCGGCGCCTGTCCGTACGTCTATATATATACTAGTGATCATTGTACAGTAGCACAGTACTGACCGGCGGCGGATGCAGCGTGGGCGGGCGGTGCGGGTGCGTGGTGCGCAGGAGTTGCCGCGGCGCCTGTCCGTACGTCTATATATACAGGGTCTGTCGTAATGAATGGATAACCCGTTACCTACAGTTGATCCGGATGTGAGGCTATAAGAAAATGGTGTTTTCTTGCCAGGGTTGTCAACCATAAGAAAATGGCGTAGACTTTTAAACTTTTTTATAAATTTCGCTATTTTTTTCATTTATTCCGCTGCCATTTCTTCAAATTTTGATGTATTTGTATAATTCTTTTAGTATTATACTGCTGAAGACGTGTATTATGTAATTTAAATACAATTTTAGGTGTTATTCACGTTGAACATTATCAAAATACTCATTTTAAGAAAAATATTTCCAATTTTTTTTCTTAATGTCAACTTTTGATCATCTCCTGTGGAAAAAAAAAGTATGACGTTATAGCTGCCCATGATCTCAATAAATTGTCTAGTATTTGTAGATTCTAAAAAGGTATAACGATGTGTACTTTACAAGCAACATTAAGTTACAGGAGCGAGAACACTAATCAAGGTCGGAATTTTTATTTTTCATGTTATGTTATAAATGGTTGTAAAACTTCGTCATAATGATTTTATTCTATCAAGATACTTTGCACAAACACTATCGGGCCACTAATAGGATATTCAGAAGAAAACCCGGTTGTTTTTGGGAAAAAAATAACATTACTTCACGATAATAATGTAATGAAAATGTACAAATGAAAATTGTTGTGCTCTAATAGTTACATGCGACAAACATGTTGCGACAAGTTTATTCGAAATTAAAACGGATTTTAAAAATCGAACAAGACCGCATTACAAAGAAAAGGGTACTCATCACATCAGTGTGATTTTGACCATCGCATGTCCTTTTGTTCACATTGGCCCCGATTCTGAAAACACTCTCTAAACTAAACTAAAACTATCGCTGTCACTTACACATCAATAAGACCGAGACAGGTAATCATTTTAGTCCTGTCAAACTAAAATGTACGTGCAATATGACACGGCGAAGGCAATTTTAGGCTAGTCCTCAGCGCATTTCGTTCAATTTCACAATGATGTGGACTAAATTTAGTGAGACCAATGTAGCTGTCTTGTTCTAATACGAAGCATGAGAAAGTGACAGCGATATTTTTAATTTAGTTTTAGAGAGTGTTTTGAGAATCGGGGCCACTATTTTCGTCAATTTGTTACTGCTTTCTAATATTTGACTATGATTTTCCTTGTGATTTGGACTTGATAACGTGGTGATACTGATGACTTTGCTCACATTTACGGACATTGTGTTGTGCTATCGATTGAACTTGTTGTTTTGGAAAATTTTTTGTGTAGTTTGTGTATCATGCCGCAACAGTATGCCGGCCGAATACGCGAACATGCATTACATTTACGGTGTATGTAATGGCAGCACCAATAGAGCTTCTAGTGTTTATCGTGTAAGATATCCAAATGTGCGACATCCTGATTACCGTGTGTTCATTAAAGTGCACAATGCATTTATGGAAGGACGATTTCCTTCTAATTTTTTCCACTTTTCTTTGTAATGCGGTCTTTGTTCGATTTTTTAAATCCGTTTCAATTTCGAATAAACTTGTCGCAACATGTTTGTCGCATGTAACTATTAGAGCACAACAATTTTCATTTGTACATTTTCATTACATTATTATCGTGAAGTAATGTTATTTTTTTCCCAAAAACAACCGGGTTTTCTTCTGAATATCCTATTAGTGGTTCGATAGTGTTTGTGCAAAGTATCTTGATAGAATAAAATCATTATGACGAAGTTTTACAACCATTTATAACATAACATGAAAAATAAAAATTCCGACCTTGATTAGTGTTCTCGCTCCTGTAACTTAATGTTGCTTGTAAAGTACACATCGTTATACCTTTTTAGAATCTACACATACTAGACAATTTATTGAGATCATGGGCAGCTATAACGTCATACTTTTTTTTCCCACAAGAGATGATCAAAAGTGGACATAAAGAAAAAAAATTGGAAATATTTTTCTTAAAATGAGTATTTTGATAATGTTCAACGTGAATAACACCTAAAATTGTATTTAAATTACATAATACACGTCTTCAGCAGTATAATACTAAAAGAATTATACAAATACATCAAAATTTGAAGAAATGGCAGCGGAATAAATGAAAAAAATAGCGAAATTTATAAAAAAGTTTAAAAGTCTACGCCATTTTCTTATGGTTGACAACCCTGGCAAGAAAACACCATTTTCTTATAGCCTCACATCCGGATCAACTGTAGGTAACGGGTTATCCATTCATTACGACAGACCCTGTATACTAGTGATCATTGTACAGTAGCACAGTACTGACCGGCGGCGGATGCAGCGTGGGCGGGCGGTGCGGGTGCGTGGTGCGCAGGAGTTGCCGCGGCGCCTGTCCGTACGTCTATATATATACTAGTGATCATTGTACAGTAGCACAGTACTGACCGGCGGCGGATGCAGCGTGGGCGGGCGGTGCGGGTGCGTGGTGCGCAGGAGTTGCCGCGGCGCCTGTCCGTACGTCTATATATATACTAGTGATCATTGTACAGGAGCACAGTACTGACCGGCGGCGGATGCAGCGTGGGCGGGCGGTGCGGGTGCGTGGTGCGCAGGAGTTGCCGCGGCGCCTGTCCGTACGTCTATATATATACTAGTGATCATTGTACAGGAGCACAGTACTGACCGGCGGCGGATGCAGCGTGGGCGGGCGGTGCGGGTGCGTGGTGCGCAGGAGTTGCCGCGGCGCCTGTCCGTACGTCTATATACAGGGTCTGTCGTAATGAATGGATAACCCGTTTCCTACAGTTGATCCGGATGTGAGGCTATAAGAAAATGGTGTCTTCTTGCCAGGGTTGTTAACCATAAGAAAATGGCGTAGACTTTTAAACTTTTTTATAAATTTCGCTATTTTTTTCATTTATTCCGCTGCCATTTCTTCAAATTTTGATGTATTTGTATAATTCTTTTAGTATTATACTGCTGAGGACGTGTATTATGTAATTTAAATACAATTTTAGGTGTTATTCACGTTGAACATTATCAAAATACTCATTTTAAGAAAAATATTTCCAATTTTTTTTCTTTATGTCAACTTTTGATCATCTCCTGTGGAAAAAAAAAGTATGACGTTATAGCTGCCCATGATCTCAATAAATTGTCTAGTATGTGTAGATTCTAAAAAGGTATAACGATGTGTACTTTACAAGCAACATTAAGTTACAGGAGCGAGAACACTAATCAAGGTCGGAATTTTTATTTTTCATGTTATGTTATAAATGGTTGTAAAACTTCGTCATAATGATTTTATTCTATCAAGATACTTTGTACAAACACTATCGGGCCACTAATAGGATATTCAGAAGAAAACCCGGTTGTTTTTGGGAAAAAAATAACATATCGTGAAGTACGATAATAATGTAATGAAAATGTACACATGAAAATTGTTGTGCTCTAATAGTTACATGCGACAAACATGTTGCGACAAGTTTATTCGAAATTAAAACGGATTTAAAAAATCGAACAAGACCGCATTACAAAGAAAAGGGTACTCATCACATCAGTGTGATTTTGACCATCGCATGTCCTTTTGTTCACATTGGCCCCGATACTGAAAACACTCTCTAAACTAAACTAAAACTATCGCTGTCACTTACACATCAATAAGACAGAGACAGGTAATCATTTTAGTCCTGTCAAACTAAAATGTACGTGCAATATGATACAACGAAGGCAATTTTAGGCTAGTCCTCAGCGCATTTCGTTCAATTTCACAATGATGTGGACTAAATTTAGTGAGACCAATGTACCTGTCTTGTTCTAATACGAAGCATGAGAAAGTGACAGCGATATTTTTAATTTAGTTTTAGAGAGTGTTTTCAGAATCGGGGCCACTATTTTCGTCAATTTGTTACTGCTTTCTAATATTTGACTATGATTTTCGTTGTGATTTGGACTTGATAATGTGGTGATACTGATGACTTTGCTCACATTTACGGACATTGTGTTGTGCTATCGATTGAACTTGTTGTTTTGGAAAAGTTTTTGTGTAGTTTGTGTATCATGCCGCAACAGTATACGCCGGCCGAATACGCGAACATGCATTACATTTACGGTGTATGTAATGGCAGCACCAATAGAGCTTCTAGTGTTTATCGTGTAAGATATCCAAATGTGCGACATCCTGATTACCGTGTGTTCATTAAAGTGCACAATGCATTTATGGAAGGACGATTTCCTTCTAATTTTTTCCACTTTTCTTTGTAATGCGGTCTTTGTTCGATTTTTTAAATCCGTTTTAATTTCGAATAAACTTGTCGCAACATGTTTGTCGCATGTAACTATTAGAGCACAACAATTTTCATTTGTACATTTTCATTACATTATTATCGCACTACACGATATGTTATTTTTTTCCCAAAAACAACCGGGTTTTCTTCTGAATATCCTATTAGTGGCCCGATAGTGTTTGTGCAAAGTATCTTGATAGAATAAAATCATTATGACGAAGTTTTACAACCATTTATAACATAACATGAAAAATAAAAATTCCGACCTTGATTAGTGTTCTCGCTCCTGTAACTTAATGTTGCTTGTAAAGTACACATCGTTATACCTTTTTAGAATCTACACATACTAGACAATTTATTGAGATCATGGGCAGCTATAACGTCATACTTTTTTTTTCCACAGGAGATGATCAAAAGTTGACATAAAGAAAAAAAATTGGAAATATTTTTCTTAAAATGAGTATTTTGATAATGTTCAACGTGAATAACACCTAAAATTGTATTTAAATTACATAATACACGTCCTCAGCAGTATAATACTAAAAGAATTATACAAATACATCAAAATTTGAAGAAATGGCAGCGGAATAAATGAAAAAAATAGCGAAATTTATAAAAAAGTTTAAAAGTCTACGCCATTTTCTTATGGTTAACAACCCTGGCAAGAAGACACCATTTTCTTATAGCCTCACATCCGGATCAACTGTAGGTAACGGGTTATCCATTCATTACGACAGACCCTGTATATACTAGTGATCATTGTACAGTAGCACAGTACTGACCGGCGGCGGATGCAGCGTGGGCGGGCGGTGCGGGTGCGTGGTGCGCAGGAGTTGCCGCGGCGCCTGTCCGTACGTCTATATATATACTAGTGATCATTGTACAGGAGCACAGTACTGACCGGCGGCGGATGCAGCGTGGGCGGGCGGTGCGGGTGCGTGGTGCGCAGGAGTTGCCGCGGCGCCTGTCCGTACGTCTATATATATACTAGTGATCATTGTACAGGAGCACAGTACTGACCGGCGGCGGATGCAGCGTGGGCGGGCGGTGCGGGTGCGTGGTGCGCAGGAGTTGCCGCGGCGCCTGTCCGTACGTCTATATACAGGGTCTGTCGTAATGAATGGATAACCCGCTACCTACAGTTGATCTGGTTGTGAGGCTATAAGAAAATGGTGTCTTCTTGCCAGGGTTGTCAACCATAAGAAAATGGCGTATCCTTTTAGACTTTTTTATAAATTTCGCTATTTTTTTCATTTATTTCGTTGCCATTTCTTCAAATTTTGATGTATTTGTATAATTCTTTTAGTATTATACTGCTGAAGACGTGTATTATGTAATTTAAATACAATTTTAGGTGTTATTCACGTTGAACATTATCAAAATACTCATTTTAAGAAAAATATTTCCAATTTTTTTTCTTTATGTCAACTTTTGATCATCTCCTGTGGAAAAAAAAAGTATGACGTTATAGCTGCCCATGATCTCAATAAATTGTCTAGTATGTGTAGATTCTAAAAAGGTATAACGATGTGTACTTTACAAGCAACATTAAGTTACAGGAGCGAGAACACTAATCAAGGTCGGAATTTTTATTTTTCATGTTATGTTATAAATGGTTGTAAAACTTCGTCATAATGATTTTATTCTATCAAGATACTTTGCACAAACACTATCGGGCCACTTATAGGATATTCAGAAGAAAACCCGGTTGTTTTTGGAACAAAAATAACATTACTTCACGATAATAATGTAATGAAAATGTACAAATGAAATTTGTTGTGCTCTAATAGTTACATGCGACAAACATGTTGCGACAAGTTTATTCGAAATTGAAACGGATTTTAAAAATCGAACAAAGACCGCATTACAAAGAAAAGTGGAAAAAATTAGAAGGAAATCGTCCTTCCATAAATGCATTGTGCACTCTAATGAACACACGGTAATCAGGATGTCGCACATTTGGATATCTTACACGATAAACACTAGCAGCTCTATTGGTGCTGCCATTACATACACCGTAAATGTAATGCATGTTCGCGTATTCGGCCGGCGTGTACTGTTGCGGCATGATACACAAACTACACAAAAACTTTTCCAAAACAACAAGTTCAATCGACTGCACAACACAATGTCCGTAAATGTGAGCAAAGTCATCAGTATCACCACGTTATCAAGTCCAAATCACAAGGAAAATCATAGTCAAATATTAGAAAGCAGTAACAAATTGACGAAAATAGTGGCCCGATTTTTAAAACACTCTCTAAAACTAAATTAAAAATATCGCTGTCACTTTCTCATGCTTCGTATTAGAACAAGACAGGTACATTGGTCTCACTAAATTTAGTCCACATCATTGTGAAATTGAACGAAATGCGCTGAGGACTAGCCTAAAATTGCCTTCGCCGTGTCATATTGCACGTACATTTTAGTTTGACAGGACTAAAAAGATTACCTGTCTCATCATAGTTTTAGTTTAGTTTAGAGAGTGTTTTCAGAATCGGGGCTAATGTGAACAAAAGAACATGCGATGGTCAAAATCACAC
Source organism: Emmelina monodactyla (assembly GCA_916618145.1). Lineage (NCBI taxonomy): Eukaryota > Metazoa > Arthropoda > Insecta > Lepidoptera > Pterophoridae > Emmelina > Emmelina monodactyla. Next base: position 6,993,876 of record OU745300.1, read on the forward strand.
TGATGTGATGAGTACCCTTTTCTTTGTAATGCGGTCTTGTTCGATTTTTAAAATCCGTTTTAATTTCGAATATACTTGTCGCAACATGTTTGTCGCATGTAACTATTAGAGCACAACAATTTTCATTTGTACATTTTCATTACATTATTATCGTGAAGTAATGTTATTTTTTTCCCAAAAAAAACCGGGTTTTCTTCTGAATATCCTATTAGTGGCCCGATAGTGTTTGTGCAAAGTATCTTGATAGAATAAAATCATTATGACGAAGTTTTACAATCATTTATAACATAACATGAAAAATAAAAATTCCGACCTTGATTAGTGTTCTCGCTCCTGTAACTTAATGTTGCTTGTAAAGTACACATCGTTATACCTTTTTAGAATCTACACATACTAGACAATTTATTGAGATCATGGGCAGCTATAACGTCATACTTTTTTTTTCCACAGGAGACGATCAAAAGTTGACATAAAGAAAAAAAATTGGAAATATTTTTCTTAAAATGAGTATTTTGATAATGTTCAACGTGAATAACACCTAAAATTGTATTTAAATTACATAATACACGTCTTCAGTAGTATAATACTAAAAGAATTATACAAATTCATCAAAATTTGAAGAAATGGCAACGGAATAAATGAAAAAAATAGCCAAATTTATAAAAAAGTCTAAAAGTCTACGCCATTTTCTTATGGTTGACAACCCTGACAAGAAGACACCATTTTCTTATAGCCTCACATCCGGATCAACTGTAGGTAACGGGTTATCCATTCATTACGACAGACCCTGTATATACTAGTGATCATTGTACAGGAGCACAGTACTGACCGGCGGCGGATGCAGCGTGGGCGGGCGGTGCGGGTGCGTGGTGCGCAGGAGTTGCCGCGGCGCCTGTCCGTACGTCTATATATATACTAGTGATCATTGTACAGTAGCACAGTACTGACCGGCGGCGGATGCAGCGTGGGCGGGCGGTGCGGGTGCGTGGTGCGCAGGAGTTGCCGCGGCGCCTGTCCGTACGTCTATATATATACTAGTGATCATTGTACAGTAGCACAGTACTGACCGGCGGCGGATGCAGCGTGGGCGGGCGGTGCGGGTGCGTGGTGCGCAGGAGTTGCCGCGGCGCCTGTCCGTACGTCTATATATATACTAGTGATCATTGTACAGTAGCACAGTACTGACCGGCGGCGGATGCAGCGTGGGCGGGCGGTGCGGGTGCGTGGTGCGCAGGAGTTGCCGCGGCGCCTGTCCGTACGTCTATATATATACTAGTGATCATTGTACAGTAGCACAGTACTGACCGGCGGCGGATGCAGCGTGGGCGGGCGGTGCGGGTGCGTGGTGCGCAGGAGTTGCCGCGGCGCCTGTCCGTACGTCTATATATATACTAGTGATCATTGTACAGTAGCACAGTACTGACCGGCGGCGGATGCAGCGTGGGCGGGCGGTGCGGGTGCGTGGTGCGCAGGAGTTGCCGCGGCGCCTGTCCGTACGTCTATATATATACTAGTGATCATTGTACAGTAGCACAGTACTGACCGGCGGCGGATGCAGCGTGGGCGGGCGGTGCGGGTGCGTGGTGCGCAGGAGTTGCCGCGGCGCCTGTCCGTACGTCTATATATATACTAGTGATCATTGTACAGGAGCACAGTACTGACCGGCGGCGGATGCAGCGTGGGCGGGCGGTGCGGGTGCGTGGTGCGCAGGAGTTGCCGCGGCGCCTGTCCGTACGTCTATATATATACTAGTGATCATTGTACAGTAGCACAGTACTGACCGGCGGCGGATGCAGCGTGGGCGGGCGGTGCGGGTGCGTGGTGCGCAGGAGTTGCCGCGGCGCCTGTCCGTACGTCTATATATATACTAGTGATCATTGTACAGGAGCACAGTACTGACCGGCGGCGGATGCAGCGTGGGCGGGCGGTGCGGGTGCGTGGTGCGCAGGAGTTGCCGCGGCGCCTGTCCGTACGTCTATATATATACTAGTGATCATTGTACAGTAGCACAGTACTGACCGGCGGCGGATGCAGCGTGGGCGGGCGGTGCGGGTGCGTGGTGCGCAGGAGTTGCCGCGGCGCCTGTCCGTACGTCTATATATATACTAGTGATCATTGTACAGGAGCACAGTACTGACCGGCGGCGGATGCAGCGTGGGCGGGCGGTGCGGGTGCGTGGTGCGCAGGAGTTGCCGCGGCGCCTGTCCGTACGTCTATATATATACTAGTGATCATTGTACAGTAGCACAGTACTGACCGGCGGCGGATGCAGCGTGGGCGGGCGGTGCGGGTGCGTGGTGCGCAGGAGTTGCCGCGGCGCCTGTCCGTACGTCTATATATATACTAGTGATCATTGTACAGTAGCACAGTACTGACCGGCGGCGGATGCAGCGTGGGCGGGCGGTGCGGGTGCGTGGTGCGCAGGAGTTGCCGCGGCGCCTGTCCGTACGTCTATATATATACTAGTGATCATTGTACAGTAGCACAGTACTGACCGGCGGCGGATGCAGCGTGGGCGGGCGGTGCGGGTGCGTGGTGCGCAGGAGTTGCCGCGGCGCCTGTCCGTACGTGCGCACCATGGCGTGCGCCGCCGTGCGGTCCACCTCGTCATCTAGTGATGACGGGTCGAAGCCGTAGTACGTCTGCACATACACAAGTAGAAATGTGACTGTGGGGGTATGATTAGGGATACGAAGTCAGCAGTACCTCTACACACATACACAGCAATATGAGAGGTTTTATAGGCATATGTTTCCATGACAAAATGATATATGTTACAGTATGATTAAGAATATGTATAATACGCGGTGTTAGCTAACTTTTAGAAATGAAAATGTAAATGATTGAAATCGATGTGACCGAAATCGAGCTATAGATGTCTGTTAGTCAATCAATACTATCAAAAAAAATGCAGATACTTTAGGTACATACGTATACGTTTTTGCAGTAATATAGGTTATACATCAGAATAACACATAGGGTACTTTTTACCGCGGGAAAACTTCTCATTCCCACGGAAAACCGACTACCACGCGAACGGAGTCGTAGGCGGCCACTAGTATTATACACGTGAAAGTTTGTGAGTATGTATGTATGGATGTTTGTTACTCTTTCACGTAAAAACTACTGGACGGAATTGGATGAAACTTTACAGTAACATAGGTTATACATCAGAATAACACATAGGGCACTTTTTACCGCGGGAAACTTCTCATTCCCACGGGAAACCGACTTTCACGCGAACGGAGTCGCGGGCGGCCACAAGTCTTTTAATATATTTTAACCTTTGCATACTTACACAGTGTGGAAAAACATTGATAGCGTCGACTGCGGCCTGTCCTGTCTGTTTGTATCCAAAGACCAGGTCGATCCAATGTGGCAGTGTGTCTTGTACCTACAGCACATACCGTTTTAAACATTTCATATTTATAATTTACTTACATTTGTAGTTGTAATTGTTCACTAATAAAGTAATATAATATAAATATAAGGGCACATACATCCATATTCATTGTCATTAACCTAACCTAACGAAAATAAATAAGTATCATTAAATATACTTCTCTGCTTCAACTCAGCACGACCACCATTTACTTTTGGTAACATTTTCATAATACATAACCTAGTTTACCGTTACAGTAGCAATTAATACGGAGTTGCATATAGATAACACTTACATGTCGTGCCTCTAAAGCTTGTCTCTGTATGAGGGTAAATATCCTGGCGTCGGCAGCCCACGGCGGCAACTGAACCTCGTCTACGGGAGCGCCACACTGACGCACGCCCAGGGATAAACCTATAACAACATATTTTTTGTAATTTATCAACATATTTTACTATTGATGCAATCTTTAAGGACCAAGCAAGAGGGCTGTTAGAAAAAAAATAGATTTACTTTTACTTTATTTAACTTCTAACAGCAATTTAATGTTTAGGAGTATACTTATGACATGCTAAGTTAAACACTAACCAAAGCAAGGGTTCTAGAGGACTGTAAGACTTTGTTTTATTTGAAATAGACAACTGAAAAAGTAAGTATAATTAATTATCTAGGGACAGTGATGTATTAAACATATCCCTAATAAAATCTTAATCTGCGTAAAATGGCTTACTTTTACAACTATTTTGAAGAACTACATGAGTATACCTTTTCCTTAAAGGAACTATACCTTTTCCTTGAAGGATTTAAGATTACCTTCCGTATTGTAGAACATTTCGGGCAGATAGAACATCTCCGGTATGAGCTCCTTGACGTCCGTGGGCGAGTCTTTGGTGATGAGCCGCCACGTGGTCGCCAGCGAGTGGAACGTGCGGTCCGGCATGTCGAAGTTGTTGTCTGTTTTTAAATGATAATTGTAATATTAGCAGCTTCACAACTGTTGTGTTATTTCTTAAAATAAAGCAAATGGTGAAAAACGTAATTTAAACTTCATGTCTCGATCACTTTAAGCGTGATATACAATTACAAGTTAATGGTTTAGAGACCGATTTTTGGATTAGGTACTATTTTTTACACCAACGTTTAAAAGAGCAACCAGCGGCCCTTTTATAAAACTTTTGTCAGCTATTAACTATATATTTTTGCACACAATATTTGTGGTTTGCAACAAGTATACCTTGATAAGCGAGCAGCAGCTGCGTGAAGGGCGGCACGCGCACCAGGTAGTGCAGCACGCCGCCCGAGTTGCTGTACAGCGACGCGTAGTGGTGCGGCTGGCGGGACAGCAGCGGCGAGCAGCCCGTGCGCCGGGCTAGTTTCAGGTCCTGCGGTACCGCAATGATACCAATACGTACAGCCACGTGACATTGACAGTGACAGTTTCATACGGTTTATTCTATTCACTCGCTTATGCAAAGCGCACGTGCCACTTGACTTGTGGCGGCAGGAATGTTACAAGATGAATGAATGTGAGGTAGGTGGATTTACTTTTGGTTTATTTGCATTGGATTTAAGAAAATTCTAGACTATTGACGAATTAATAGTTTTGGTGATAACTTAAAATTAAGGGAATAAAGTTATTTTTTAATCTTTAACGATCAAGCTATGTTTATAAAAATATGGAATGATGAAGCTTATACTTGTACACAAATATCGTGAAAAGAAAAAGTATAACAACATAAACGCTGCAACCCATCAATCGATTTCAAAACGAATCATTATTAACTACGAGTATATGAACCTTTAGAAGGCTAAATCATGAAGTCCAGCACCTTGTTTTTAAATTTTTCAGCTACCTAAAACGGGGTAGTTAAATAGTATTAGTCAGTATTTACGTTATAGTTCTTGATGTAGTGCGTCTCTCTACTCTTGTTCTGCACCGCCATGGGCCGGCTGAGGTCGCGGAACACGGTCGAGTCTTCCAGGTTCAGCGTGCGGGACGTGTAGTCGGATAACACGAAGGGAAACACCTGGTCAATCGGATTACATTGGTGTAATGTAGTGAGATGAAGTTATAAAAGTTGATGATGGAATGATAATGATGTTAAACGTGGGGAAAAAAATTGAAAATGGTTCTACAAGCTTTTGAGACTCGGAAAAACAAAAGTACAATTAATTTTGGTTGTCTTGCATTGAGCAACTCAATGTTGACAAATTCACAAAATTTTATTCGATCAAACAAAATTAATATGCAATTACAGCTCAGAAGTAGGCAATAAAGTCCGTCAACCGTTACGTTGTTTCAGCGATTGGTTTAAAATTGGTTGGCATCAAAAGGATACAATATTCATTTTCAAATTCAAAGTATGTCCTATGACAGTAAATAAATAAATAAATAAAAAAATCAATGTACAGTTATCTTACCGGGTACTGCATCAAGTCGTTGTAAGATCGCCCGGCGAGCCCATTGAGTTTCATCAGATACTCCCAATTAGTAATACTTCCCGACCTCCATAGAGACATCGCTTCAGCTAACGCATCCGATTGTGACCTATTAAAAACAAAATAAACCACTTATTGACCTTCTTGAAATGTCCTTGAATACTATTTCTATTATTTTTACCGGCAACGGGTTAAAAGTTTTAAATCAGTTCAAACTTAGGTTTTTCAATAAAATTAAAAACTTATCAAAAATTACTATGTATTTCTATCAAATTTTGAGGTGTTTATATTCCATGACATTATACGGAAAAATTGGACACCTTCTTTTTGAAATCGGTTAAAAAAGATATTATTTACTCCGCTATTGCTATCAACTATTAAGATAATAATATGATATTTGAGCTAACTTGGCGGCATGTTTGGTGGGCAGCGCGGCGCGGAAGGCGTCCCTCTCGGCCTGGGTTCCGAACGCCAGCAGGTGCGCGCGGCCCGTGCTCAGAAACACTTCCAGAGCCACCTCCTGGAGGCACCAGCGGCGAGTCTCCACCTGGATCGATATGCTATCACTACTGGCCTTATGCTCGATTTAAATTGGGGAGACTCTTTGTGAAATTAGTGCTACAAGTACTTGCAAAACTGCATTAGATATCCATTCCTGAACAAATAGTTTGGTCGTTTAATGTAAACTTAAATAGTGGAGTACAGTTATAATTGTACAACTACCGAGCGACTTAGACCGAATATGTTTTGGACATTTTAGGCATCAGTTACACTTAAAGTTATAATAGATTCTGTAACATTTTGCACCAGCGAAAACTAAGAAAATGGGAGTATTTGGACATAAAACAATGAATGTTTATTTTTCTATATTACCGAAGCAATGTTAAAAACTGTAGGTATTTAAATACATAACGAGCTTTAAAAGGAGTGTTTTTGTGTTTGAAGAAACAAAAATCCACTTTTAATACAAATAGCCTTGTTTAATTACGTTAAATAAAAAATGTTAAATTACGCGTAATATAATCGTAATGAAACCATAATGTGTACCTGAACGATAGTATTTAGCGGCCAGGCCTGAACTGTGATGTCTTCTATAGAGCTGGGGTCAATCTTCTTAGGGTCTGGCTCCCTTTTAGGACTTTCTTTTTCTTGCTTCTCAGGGATGAAGTGGATACACCTGTAGAGTAATTAATTTGATACTTGAGATAAGTATGCTTTCAAATGGGTAAATCATGACGGTTATAATCTTGTTTATGAAATCTTCGAAACCGTCTTAAATACATATAGTATATAAATAAAATAAATATGGAAATAATAGTTTAAAATGAACCATATAACGGGTGTAAAAAGACCACTTCCAAAGCCTGAAACCATGTATTCTTGAGCCTCAATAGTAACTTAATTCACTAACAGCATACCCAGAAAACTCAATTTAAAAAAGTTATTAAGGATCGAAAAGTCATATTCGCCGCTTGAAATCATCGCTCACACATCAACTGTCGGTTCAGGTGCGATTATTTTCATTGCAAATTAAATTAAAACCCTATTTAATTTTAAATCATCGCAAAATCTGATAGTATAATGCAATTTTGGAAAATTACGTAAAAAAATTTTTTTCTGTATTCATAATATTTTTTTTTTATTCACATCGTAACTAGTACCCCTCCAGCAATGCCCAGTTTTTGTTTTCGGAAGCAGTTCTTTTAAACCCCGTATATCAACGAAAATAACCAATAAAGAAAAATAGTATATTTCAATACAAGTGTGGAAAGGCTGTCATTACAACGAGTTCCGACCAATGTCTACCCGAGCCGAGGCACAGCCGAAGGCGAGGGTTGACAGGCGGGACGAGTTGCAATGACGGTTCCGCACGTGTAATGAACGACTATTTTTAATACAGTTGCGAAAAAATTAAGCAATTTAATAAAATAAAAAATTAGGATCGTAAATGTCGAAATTACTCATTTTGAAAATGGCGCCATTTTTTCTTCACCCGTTTGGTAGGCAAAGGTTACTATGCCCATACAGCCAAGTCTTCAGTAGAATTTTTTTATTGATATGAAATTTAATGAGATAAAATGAAATGAAACCAACCACACTAATTCAATAAAATCATTAAATCTGATATCGAAACAAACTAGTAGCTTTTTTTAGAAATATACCTACGCTACGTAAGTATTAAAATGAATCATAAAAACTTTGTTTTTTTTTTTTTTAGTAAAAACTTCATGGTTGGTTAATTTTTCTTTTTAATAGACATTATTTTGACAGTTGGGAAAGAGAACGCACGAGTGCGGGAAAGGTAAAAAAAAAAGCACGCGTGTGTAATAGCCCACATCCCGAACGCTATACGTCCCTGCAATACGCCACTTTTTGAGCAACTGTATTAAAAAATATATTTCATTCTTTGACTCTAGTGAGACGACATATAATACGGTTTTGCTAACTGGTACCTGCAATCGTGGCTTTTAATGTAAGTTGCCAGATCGAGCTTACCCGTCTGTGCCAAAGTTTCATCGAAATTCAGTGGCCCATGCCATATACCTAAGACGCTATATGAGAGAGATCGTGAGGTTACATCTAGTCCTGAGTTCAATATAGGGTGAGTGACCGTCACACCCACACCCCGCGCCGCAGCCCGCCCCCCTCTAGACACCTGGCAGCGAGTGAGGTGTAACAGCGGGTAGCTACAATAGACAGTGTTGCGGGTGACCTGTCAGTGAGCAGCAGGTCGCCGGTGGAGTCGCGCGCGCAGGTGACGAGCGTGGCGCGCGCCTGCCGCCACACCCGCTCCCCGCGCCGCAGCCCCGCCCCCGCGCCGCCGCCCCCCACGCCTTCGAGGCACGCTGGCGCACGGGCCAGGGAAGACTTGTACCTGTCGCAGGCAAGAAGGAGAGTTTGTTTTATGCACATAAATACTGGCCCCGATTCTGAAAACACTATCTAAACTAAACTAAAACTATCGCTGTCACTAAAAAACTAAAACTATCGCTGTTCAATAGTATAAGATAGAGACAGGTAATCGTTTTAGTCCTGTCAAACTAAAATGTGCGTGCAATATGACACGGCGAAGGCAATTTTAGGCTAGTCCTCAGCGCATTACGTTCAATTTTACAATGATTTGGACTAAATTTAGTGAGACCAATGTACCTGTCTTTTTCTAATACGAAGTATGAGATAGTGACAGCGATATTTTTAATTTAGTTTTAGAGAGTGTTTTAAGAATCGGAGCCAATAGAAAGCTATCGGGCCTATGAGTATAAGTACTGACTTGACTTGTGGCTGCAGGAACCGCTCTTCAATCCTGAGATGTGCTCTCCGCATCCGGACTCGAACCCGGCCGCGGCCCTCCGTCGGATCCAAAGCCCAGCTGCGCGGGTAGCGCCGCGCGTCGTACCATACCGCTGAACAATACAATACACATTACATAGCTGAACCAAAACCTCTGATGTCAAACTTATAAGCGAAACTAGCGACCCGCCCACGTTTCGCAATGGTGTAATTTTTTTGAAAATTAAATGAAAAAAATACCTAAAGGATGATGAAAACGGCATTAAAATTCCTCAACTGGTTTAGGAGGAGTTAGCAGCCAAACATACAAATCGACAGAATTAGCGACTTGGATTTATACTATGTAATGATAAATAAATAGACAGTAAACGCTTGAAACCGTAAGCGAAGCATTCTCCTGGCGAAAGGCTATCATAATTTTTTGACAAAACGTCGAATGTCTAACCCGCTTTTCAAATATAACTATTTCCTGTCCTGCAACAAACACATAGACAAACATTTACACCAACTGAAGTCCCCGAAACCTATAAAAGACCTGCAACATCACCAGCACGTACCATGTCTATGCGTGGTCCGGTCGATGACAACCTAGAAAGGACTTAAAATATCTCCAAAAGCCTACCATGTCTATGCGTGGTCCGGTCCACGAGGCGGCCCCAGCGCTGCGCGGCGGCGGCCAGCGCGGCCTGTCCCTGCCGCAGCAGCTCCATGAAGGCCTTCCGCTCCAGGTTCTGCGCCTCCACCACCGCGCGCGTCGTCGCCATGGCCGAGTCCGTGACGCGCGAGCACAGGCTCTCCTTGCTGAATACTGACCTGCGTAGTAACCACAAGGCGTTAGAAAGTATTAGCGATCACACTACATTCTTCTATGAAGGATATGACTTTCAGCTGATATTCGTCTATAGTCTATTCGCGTTAAGAAAATAGTGAGTGATCGTTGTCAGCCGGCCTGGCCACGCCCCCCAGCCAATTTAAATGCTAGAAATTTAAAAGTCGAGTTCACAGTGACCAGTTGAAGTCTGACCTTCGAACAAAACGGTTGTGTATTTTGCGTGACTTGTACAACGATAAATTTTGAAAAAATGAATACTTCACCAATTCCAAAGAATAAAAGTGGATCAATAATCCATAGTGGAAAGAGACACATAATTTAGAATGTTTATAAGTACTTTAAATTGTGTGATTTAAATGCAACTGTGGAGAGCATAGTCATAGTAACAGCAAGTGCATGCGGCATGTCCAAAAATACTGTTTATAAAATTATTATTTTTCTTTCGTACTTTTACTCCACTGTGAATACACCCTTATCCTGTAGTTGTCACTATTTTCTTAACGCGAATAGACTATAGTTTCAGATAAATGGAATCGCCATTTAAAATCTGTGAAGTGATTTCTGAAGATAACTGGTCATCGTACCGAGAGATTTTTTTATATTCATATTGCGAAATGGTTTCTAAATCAATTTGGCTAATTAAGTTTTCAGAAGTAATAAATAAAAGTAAATCCAAAATTGTTCAAGCACAACTAATTCAACTTAACTTTTTCAACAATTGAAAAATTAAGTGACCCCTGATTTTATTTAATAATAATTTGCCATTTGCTATCAGGTCACTAGCATTCTTTCAGTGAAACCGAATGAGCAGAAATGTGAAATGACAAACAAATTAATAAAGAGTGACTGACTTGGCGACGGCGTTCCTCTGGCGGGTGGAGTTGGCGGCGCGCGCCCAGCGAGCGTCGTCGTCGGCCAGCAGCGCCGCGGCCTCCAGCAGCAGGTCGGCCGCCTGCAGCCGCTGCGCCAGCGCCGCCTGCGCCGCCAGCGCCCAGCCGCGCGCCCACGACGTCACGGCCAGCTCCACCGCCGGCGCGCCGCGCTCCGACACCGAGTGCATGTGCTGCACCATGCACAGCACGTACAGCGACACCTGCCCACACACCACAACCATCATACAGCTGCATGTGCTGCACCATGCACAGCACGTACAGCGACACCTGCCCACACACCACAACCATCATACAGCTGCATGTGCTGCACCATGCACAGCACGTACAGCGACACCTGCCCCACACACCACAACCATCATACAGCTGCATGTGCTGCACCATGCACAGCACGTACAGCGACACCTGCCCACACACCACAACCATCATACAGCTGCATGTGCTGCACCATGCACAGCACGTACAGCGACACCTGCCCACACACCACAACCATCATACAGCTGCATGTGCTGCACCATGCACAGCACGTACAGCGACACCTGCCCCACACACCACAACCATCATACAGCTGCATGTGCTGCACCATGCACAGCACGTACAGCGACACCTGCCCACACACCACAACCATCATACAGCTGCATGTGCTGCACCATGCACAGCACGTACAGCGACACCTGCCCCACACACCACAACCATCATACAGCTGCATGTGCTGCACCATGCACAGCACGTACAGCGACACCTGCCCACACACCACAACCATCATACAGCTGCATGTGCTGCACCATGCACAGCACGTACAGCGACACCTGCCCACACACCACAACCATCATACAGCTGCATGTGCTGCACCATGCACAGCACGTACAGCGACACCTGCCCACACACCACAACCATCATACAGCTGCATGTGCTGCACCATGCACAGCACGTACAGCGACACCTGCCCACACACCACAACCATCATACAGCTGCATGTGCTGCACCATGCACAGCACGTACAGCGACACCTGCCCACACACCACAACCATCATACAGCTGCATGTGCTGCACCATGCACAGCACGTACAGCGACACCTGCCCACACACCACAACCATCATACAGCTGCATGTGCTGCACCATGCACAGCACGTACAGCGACACCTGCCCACACACCACAACCATCATACAGCTGCATGTGCTGCACCATGCACAGCACGTACAGCGACACCTGCCCACACACCACAACCATCATACAGCTGCATGTGCTGCACCATGCACAGCACGTACAGCGACACCTGCCCACACACCACAACCATCATACAGCTGCATGTGCTGCACCATGCACAGCACGTACAGCGACACCTGCCCACACACCACAACCATCATACAGCTGCATGTGCTGCACCATGCACAGCACGTACAGCGACACCTGCCCACACACCACAACCATCATACAGCTGCATGTGCTGCACCATGCACAGCACGTACAGCGACACCTGCCCACACACCACAACCATCATACAGCTGCATGTGCTGCACCATGCACAGCACGTACAGCGACACCTGCCCACACACCACAACCATCATACAGCTGCATGTGCTGCACCATGCACAGCACGTACAGCGACACCTGCCCACACACCACAACCATCATACAGCTGCATGTGCTGCACCATGCACAGCACGTACAGCGACACCTGCCCACACACCACAACCATCATACAGCTGCATGTGCTGCACCATGCACAGCACGTACAGCGACACCTGCCCACACACCACAACCATCATACAGCTGCATGTGCTGCACCATGCACAGCACGTACAGCGACACCTGCCCACACACCACAACCATCATACAGCTGCATGTGCTGCACCATGCACAGCACGTACAGCGACACCTGCCCACACACCACAACCATCATACAGCTGCATGTGCTGCACCATGCACAGCACGTACAGCGACACCTGCCCACACACCACAACCATCATACAGCTGCATGTGCTGCACCATGCACAGCACGTACAGCGACACCTGCCCACACACCACAACCATCATACAGCTGCATGTGCTGCACCATGCACAGCACGTACAGCGACACCTGCCCACACACCACAACCATCATACAGCTGCATGTGCTGCACCATGCACAGCACGTACAGCGACACCTGCCCACACACCACAACCATCATACAGCTGCATGTGCTGCACCATGCACAGCACGTACAGCGACACCTGCCCACACACCACAACCATCATACAGCTGCATGTGCTGCACCATGCACAGCACGTACAGCGACACCTGCCCACACACCACAACCATCATACAGCTGCATGTGCTGCACCATGCACAGCACGTACAGCGACACCTGCCCACACACCACAACCATCATACAGCTGCATGTGCTGCACCATGCACAGCACGTACAGCGACACCTGCCCACACACCACAACCATCATACAGCTGCATGTGCTGCACCATGCACAGCACGTACAGCGACACCTGCCCACACACCACAACCATCATACAGCTGCATGTGCTGCACCATGCACAGCACGTACAGCGACACCTGCCCACACACCACAACCATCATACAGCTGCATGTGCTGCACCATGCACAGCACGTACAGCGACACCTGCCCACACACCACAACCATCATACAGCTGCATGTGCTGCACCATGCACAGCACGTACAGCGACACCTGCCCACACACCACAACCATCATACAGCTGCATGTGCTGCACCATGCACAGCACGTACAGCGACACCTGCCCACACACCACAACCATCATACAGCTGCATGTGCTGCACCATGCACAGCACGTACAGCGACACCTGCCCACACACCACAACCATCATACAGCTGCATGTGCTGCACCATGCACAGCACGTACAGCGACACCTGCCCACACACCACAACCATCATACAGCTGCATGTGCTGCACCATGCACAGCACGTACAGCGACACCTGCCCACACACCACAACCATCATACAGCTGCATGTGCTGCACCATGCACAGCACGTACAGCGACACCTGCCCACACACCACAACCATCATACAGCTGCATGTGCTGCACCATGCACAGCACGTACAGCGACACCTGCCCACACACCACAACCATCATACAGCTGCATGTGCTGCACCATGCACAGCACGTACAGCGACACCTGCCCACACACCACAACCATCATACAGCTGCATGTGCTGCACCATGCACAGCACGTACAGCGACACCTGCCCACACACCACAACCATCATACAGCTGCATGTGCTGCACCATGCACAGCACGTACAGCGACACCTGCCCACACACCACAACCATCATACAGCTGCATGTGCTGCACCATGCACAGCACGTACAGCGACACCTGCCCACACACCACAACCATCATACAGCTGCATGTGCTGCACCATGCACAGCACGTACAGCGACACCTGCCCACACACCACAACAATCATACCGCTGCATGTGCTGACTTCCTTCTACGTCTACAGATCTCTGTGTAATCTAAGCTCGTTACTGACCTTCCTAGCGCACGAGGGCGTAGTATTAGCGATGAGCGCGAGCGCGGCGGGTGGGGCCCCGTACAGCAGGCGCAGCAGGTCCCCCTGGTGCCCCCGCGTGCCCTCGGCCGGCGCGGCGCCCCACCAGAACAACTCCTGAAGACTCGGCAGCCACTCCGTGCTCGAGATCGAAGACACCCACCATTTGGGCCGCTGCGTCGCTGAGTCGCCCACGGCTAATTACCATTAAAATAAAAACTTACTTGAGACAGAGGTTGTATAACCAATGGAGAGCATTTAAAGAAGCCATCATAAGTTTACACCAAGTCTATGCGTGACACGCACACTTTGTGACGAGAGTCGAACACACGCTTTTATTGAATTGCAGCAGCTAAGATCCCGGTGAAAAAGTAAGGGGTACTTTTTCACTTATTCTATATAAAAATAGTTCATCAAAACAAAATCGTACATCTGTTTTTGAGGTAAATATACTGGGAGTTACATCGTCAATGGGTTAGTCGAAATCCCTATCAACTTCTTTTTACTGTAATCGTTTTATCTTACTTACTTAATGTTAGTTAATAATATAACAGTTTACCCAGCAGTAGATTCCTCATAAGTTGCAGCATCAGCCTATTCCTGGGTGGGCGCGCTTTAGTCGGGGACGCTTTCAGTACATAGTTGACGGCGCGTTGTAAAGTAGCCGCGTGCCGAGCCGCGAGCTCCGACCGGCTGCTGGCCTCCGATGACGACGATAATACTAACAAATTATACTAGATATTTATTTTATTCACCTATTAAACAAGTAGGGATATTTTTTTGCTTCTGGCAGCTGTGCTATAAATTCCTAGATTTATTTGACGCCCTGCTCAATTATAGGTTCACACAAAGTGTTGTTTAGCTTATTTGTATCCATTTTACATTTTTGTTTTAACTGTGTATAAAATATACTAACCAGTACTAAAGTAATTGGCGTATTTGTTGGTATTTGTGTAGGTCGTGTACATCCTCTGTTCCAAGTACTGAAGTTCGGCCTCGAACAGGTACACCTGCGCCTCTTCAGCGAGTCGGCTGGTGTTGGTGCCGAGCGTGGCGGCCTCCAGGTAGGTCAGCAGGTTGTGCATGTCGATGATTATCTGAACAAAATTACATTTACTGATATATAACCAACATTTTGATTAGAAGAGTTGGAGTTGGGTCGATTGCTGCACATATTTTTGCTAACGGCAAACACGAATTGAGAATATTTTACAGACTAGATAAATGTTTGGAATAACACTGATAAAGCTAGGTATTGGTACACGAACACATTACTCGAACACATTACTCGAACATAGATCTCCAGAAGAAAGTCTGTTTATTCCATTGGACATATAGTTTATGAATTGCTGTAATCAGTCTTAACACTTGACGGACGATAAAAAAATTAACGAATCTACATCTGCAAAGATATAAAAAAAATATTGCCTACATACCTGTGTGTTGTAATTTGAAGAAAGTGTCTTTATTGCAACACTTTTAAGAAGCCCATACATCTCAGCTAAGAACGTGTTTTTTGCTGCTTTGATTTCTTCTTCACTTGAAGCACCTACAGCTTTAATTGCGTTTACAACAGCTTCCACGAAAGAAAGCTCTGAAAGAAGTTTCAGCGACGCCTGTGAGCAAAAACAAAAAAATATTTTACTTAAAGAATCTACAACGCAAGTGGAATATAAGTATACGTCTCGAAAATTAATAAAACAAAATACGGATAATAAAAGTTGTTCCAATTGAGAAGACCTATTCAACGACATATATCTTACTAGTGGCCGCCCGCGACTCCGTTCGCGTGGAAGTCGGTTTCCCGTGGGAATTAGGTCTTTTCCCGCGGTAAAAAGTACCCTATGTGTTATTCTGATGTATAACCTATATTACTGCAAAGTTTCATCACAATCCATCCAGTAGTTTTTACGTGAAAGAGTAACAAACATCCATCCATCCATCCATACATCCAAACAAAATTTATAATATTAGTAGGATTGCTATTGGAGGGTGGTCCCAATCTGCCCAGTGTCCTTTTGAATCAGTTTCATTTTAATATTTTTTTCTAATCGTAAATTTATGTCTATTTATCTCGTCTATATTTCTATTAAAACATTTACATAAATTAAGGACACCTATAAATAAAAGCTTAGGTACACGATACGTTAGTGTTGTTGTTTTCAAATTCATGTTTCAAGCATATTTTACAAACCTGCTTAGATATTGCATTTTAAAAATAAAGAACAATAAACTGCGATAAAGGAAGATCAAGTTCATACACCTATCTTTCCCGACTATACCAGTTTTATCAGGGACATAACATTACCTAAGTTATATATAAATAATTGAATTTTAGCTTAATTAAAAACTACTTCACTTGCAAACCTATTAGAAAAAAAAAATTAAAGATGTTAAAAATAAAAAAAATATAATCCGCGTGTAATTATAATGTAATTACAAAATGTCGAGTGTGCAAACACGAATAGCGTCTTTGTTTTAAAATAATAGTACATATGTAATGATTATGATGATGACGATTAATATAAATGTCAGAAATTGCGAAACTATGACCCCTTAAGCGCTCTATTTATAATATTAATAAAATCAACACAAAGGTAACGCTTTCAACTTAAGTATCACAATTAATGCCACATATAAAATGTATAACATATTCTGTCTTTTTCTGTTTAATCTAATGCTGTAAGTCCCATACATTATTTATTTAAAATTTAAATACCAAGATGACAAAGAAACTAGTTACCATACTTTTAACAAAATAAATGGCATCATAGTTTATAAATACTGCAAAAAAATACATAATCAGACTAAAACATATCAAATCAAAAAAAATGTGCAATTTTATATGCATTATAACAGGTTAAAATTTATGTAAACTGCTCAGGACGCGATGGGCCACGTGAATTATTTTGGGTTCTGTAGAAGTTGTGAAGGCATGTCACTATCAAAAGAAATTTTACTTCGACATTCTAATATAATTCAGAAAGAATTGAATAGTTTCAGTGATGCCAAATTTATTTTTTTAGTCTCCAACGACACGCCGCGCAAGGTAACATGAGATAAAAATCCAATGCAGAATTGTTTTTTTTTTAACTCCAGATATCGAATTAACTGTGAATACGGAACCCTAAATGGGGTTATTTACCTTGCTAAAATTTAAAGCTCTTATAAACCTCTTGATTAGTATAAATAGTCATGAAACTAAAACCAAATATCAGTTTAAACAACATGTTGGCCTGGAAGTTTGTATTGTGCATCGTTTATTTCGGCTATGTTGCCGCCGATGAGGGTATGATACTTTTTATTACGTATTCCGTTTAATAGAAGTTTAGTACGTTTAATAGATGTTTTATCTTTTTAGCACAATTGATAACATAAATCTATCATATATTTATGTGGGTTTTTTTTTCATACTATTTCTATGGAAAAATATTACGAAATATTTTTTATGTCTCTTTTTTTTCAGCAACAAAACCTACTCCATGCGAAAGTCATGATTTCAAATGTGTGACTTCAATGGTAAATCTCATAACGAAAGGTTTTCCGCAATACAACATAGCTCCAGTTGACCCTCTAGTCATTCCGGACTTTAAAATTGAGCAGAATGGATTGGTGATGAAATTTACCAACATTAGTATTGTTGGTTTAAGTAAACAAATCGTTGATAATATCAAGTGAGTAAAAAGAGTATTGTTCTTATTTTTTTCTTTACCAAATTTCAACCTTTGTCATATCTAAACACTATTAAATTATTGAAAATGTGTCAATAGTGAAGAATTCGAATAAACAATAACACAATAAAATGAAGTAAAAAATACTTTTGATATGGATGTCATTTGTCTATTGATCAAATTAGGGACTGAATTTTTTATGTGAACTCACTTGCAAATATAATTATTGACATATTTTATTTGATATACAACACTTTTCTTAAAATAACCGCCTCTTTATGGGTCGTACACTCAGATCTTAAGACTATAAATTAGTTTTCTTACAGATACTATCCAGACGGTAAAACGATATTGCTCACAATATCCGCACCTTTGCAAATCACATCCGAGGTTACTTTTGAATCCTTAAAACCTGAAGAGAATTATAAAGGACAATACTCTGCTAAAGCTAGTAAGTTTTTTTTCCATGTAATTATTCATCTAAGTATTAAAATACCTTGGCCCAATTGACTATATACATTGGACTGCTAAAAGATATATAATAATAATAGTTTTTTATTAATTTACCAATTTCAGATGTATTAAGTAAATCAAAATATACGTATGATATCAGCCGAGTTAATGGTGTAGAACACTATAATATTGGGCCAGAAACTGTCGAGGGTCAGGTAAACGGGAAACCTGAAGCAAGTTTGAAGTTTAATGACGAACTACTTAAAGGTAGGTTCGAAATGCGTTTATTAATAAGAGTATAGATAATATATGAAAAAACTACATACTATTAGGATTCAAGCCAGAATTAAAAGGTTCGGTATTATTTTATACCTACGTTTTCATTAAAAATTGTCTTACCTATATGTTAATATTATAAAGAAGTAAAGTCTGTGATTTTGTAGGTGGAGAGAAAATAGAATGAGAGGAAATAGATGGAGAGGGAGTTACATAGGCTAATTTTATTTCCTCACTTTGCTTTTCAGATGTGGGTGTCATCCGTCAAAATAAATTATGGCGCAATGAACAGGATCAAATAAACAACGTTGTAATAAAACAAATAACGGAGCAGTCTTATGCATCGGTAATGAACAATATACGCTCTATCGGCAAAATTCTTCCCCGAAGGGCATTCTTTACAAATTTGTAATAAACAAAACAATATACCTTAAAATAAGTATTATCTGAGTTGTGATTCCTTTCTTTCATTACCTACTTAAATAAGCTGCTTATCTGTTTTCCTTGTAAATAATTATCTAATAAGTAAACGTCTTTTATAACATTACCCTAATACCTGCTGCGACCGCATTGGCGGGGACTTTGCCTTGGGAGTTTGAGGCAAAGCTCTCCGCCCAATGTTACGCCCGAGGGGTGACCCTTAGGGAAAGGGGGGAGTTTTTCCCCAAAGTAGAAAGGGCAAGCTGGTGTAAGAGGACCCGGCAAGCTCTCATTGGAGAGTGGGAGGAGAGGCTGGCGACACCATCTGCCGGCCTCCGCACTGTGGAGGCTCTGGGGCCGATTCTAAAAGCGTGGCTAGTGCGCAAGCACGGCCAGCTTAGTTATCGGCTTACGCAGGTACTCACCGGGCATGGGTGCTTCGGGGAGTACCTGCACCGAGTAGCCAGGGCCGAGCCGTTGCCCGTCTGCCACCACTGCAGTGGCTGCGACGAGGACACGGCGCGGCACACTATGGAGGAGTGTCCGGCGTGGGGCGAGGAACGGCGTGTCCTCGTCGCGGAAGTGGGGGCAGATCTTTCCCTGCCCGCGGTCATGGCGGCGATGGTCCGCAGCGAGGGGGCGTGGCAGGCGATGGCCTCTTTTTGTGAGGCCATCATGCTTCAGAAGGAGGCGGCGAGGGTGCGCGAGCGCCAACGTCAGCGCCAACTGCCACCCACTCGTGGCAGAGAATTAGGGGCTCGTAGGAGGCGATACAATCGCCAACTCGAGCTCCTACCCTAATCGAGGACCTAGGGCGGTGGATTCGGGGGGATCCGCCGTCCGCTAATAGGTCCTCATAGAAGGCGCGCGCCATGTTCCGGCGCGCCTTCCGACGGACGGGGGAGGTCTAACTTCCCCGTCAAAAGAGAGGGGGCCCCGCGTGATTGACGCGGGCCCACGCCGCCGGGGCTGATTTGTGTGAAGGCTTAAAGCTATCCCGCAGCCCCGGCACTATGGCGTAACAGGAGGAACATCGACTGGTTTTTAGTGGGTATACCCGAAAGGGGGAGTCCCACACACGCCTCTCGTCCCCCCGGGCGGGAGGTACGGTGCGTAATTGCATTTTCTAGTCGTTAAACAAAAAAAAAAAAAAAAAACCCTAATACCTTCTGGGGCAATCGGGTAAAAATATTGGTTTTTATCAATTTTGATTTGAACCGAGTTAAATTAACAATTTCAATTAATATAACAAGACGCATCAATATTAATATTTACCTCAATTAGCCAATAATTTATGGATTCGACCTTTAACATTATTCTAAACTTGTTTAATATTTGTAACAAGATATCCCATGACAAGCCCACTTGACATTTACCACAGGAAACTATTTGTGAGGTGGTTTTTTCTAAAGTATTTTTATATTTTTTAGTATAAAAAACTTGTATTTTGTAGAAGAACATTAGTAAAGAAGTGTGTATTCAATCATGATGTCGTCTGCTCTGAAATTGGTTTTGTGTGTTCTTTTTATTGGATATGTTACATCTGAAGAAGGTAAGTTTGCTTTATTCAAATAACTAAAAGTATGAGTTTACTATGTAAAAGATGAACTTAAGACAGTCCTTGCATTAATAACTGCCGATAGAATGTTACTAGAATAAATATCTTTTTTTTTAATACTATTTTTACATATTTAAGTCAAACCCGTGGCAAACTACGTAGCCTGCAAAAAAGATGACGTAGCATGTGTCGACGCACTTGTACATCGGGTAATTCAGGGACATCCCGAACACAAAATCCACCCGATCGACCCGGTGGTTGTTCCTTCGTTGAGAGTCGAAAAAGCCGGACTACATATCATGATGACTAATGTTTCCATAAGTGGTATCAGTCAAAAGACCGTAGATGAGTTCAAGTAAGTGAAATATGTCTGAATCTAACCTACTCCATGCATAGGACACACAGCGTGTAAAGTTTATGCCGCATAGTGTCGCGTCGCTTCAATGCATGTTGCTTGCTTGTTGAAAATAATATGAAAGAATCTGGTCGTATTTTAAAAATATTTGATATTTATTCAAATTTACTTGATCATAAAATTAATATTACTAATTCCTACTTTGCATTAAAAAAGTAAAAGTTTATGCCGCATAGTGTCGCGTCGCTTCACTGCATGTTGCTTGCTTATTGAAAATAATATGAAAGAATCTGGTCGTATTTTAAAAATATTTGATATTTATTCAAATTTACTTGATCATAAAATTAATATTACTAATTCCTACTTTGCATTAAAAAAGTAACAGGAAAAAAACAGAAATTTATCATTGATTCTATCTATCACTTTTGAATATATTATTGGAAATCCATATTTTCAA
Source organism: Emmelina monodactyla (assembly GCA_916618145.1). Taxonomy (NCBI): domain Eukaryota; kingdom Metazoa; phylum Arthropoda; class Insecta; order Lepidoptera; family Pterophoridae; genus Emmelina; species Emmelina monodactyla. The sequence continues at coordinate 7,015,430 of OU745300.1, forward strand.
ATATATTTTTTGCAGGCAATTCCCTGACGGAAAGACATTAATGTTAGGATTCACTGCGCCGATGGAATTTAATGCAGAAATGAGTTTGGATTCATCAAAGGCTAAACCACATATTGGACACTATTACGCTAAAGCGAGTAAGTAAAATTATCAATGTCGCGAATAAAAAGCAAATAATGACCAGACTTTGCTCTTGATTAACTCTATTAATATTATAACATCATAATGAAGTTGTAAACAACAATGGTTTTTAATGTTCACAGCACTTTTATTTGAATTATTTACTATAAAATGTGTTTTCGAAAGACAACAAAAGTCATTCATAATGGTAAAGTTCTAATAAAAATGCTATGAAAAAGATAGCTTTATAAATATGGTCATCAATTTTAGGTAAACACAGTTTCAACTATTAAATTTTAACATTTTAGATGTCATCGGTAAATCTAAGTACTCGTACTCAACAAGGCACGTAAGGCGCGTGGACTTCTACACAATCGGAATTGAAAAGGTCACCGTAGAACTGAGCGGCAAGCCTGAGGCTACCCTTGACTTTAACCTGAAAGGTAATTATTTAACCTAATAATGATTAAATGCGCACAAGTTGATATATATTTTCAATGTTTTTTTATGTTTTACAGAAGATGGCGCGGCTGAACAAAATAAGATTTGGGAAAGCAAACAGGAACAAATCAATGAAGCTGTGATTAAGAAAATGACACAGAAAGCGATCGCATCATTGATGAGCAACATAAGAAGTGTATGCAAAGTGTTCCCCAAAAAGACTTTCTTCGTAGATTTGTAATTCTTTAAGGTAACATAATAAAGACGATGCAATGTATTTACTGCCTAACGACTGAATTGAATACAAATAAATTGTTTACAAAATGACAACATTTTCGTTTATATTTAAACTATGTAAGTTACTGCCTTAAAATCAGTTGATGTTTAACTATAATAAATATGGAACTATTGTATTTATTAAAAAAAAAATGCAAGATGAGATCCTGATAGTAATTTTATTTATTTCGCTGTAGACTATCGGTGCGCAAAAACACTATTCGCACCTTTCTCTTTTAGCTATCCAAAACAGATTATAGGTGCTTGGTGCGTAATTAATTGCGCACATGGGACCCTTTGCTTTCGGTGCTCTTACCAAGTTTGAAATCACATACAGGCTATTTCCATAACCGTTCCAAGAACTGGTACGGACCCGAATAGTGACAAACAATAAGTTGTTGTTTATTTAGTTTATTGTTTTGTTTTGTTTGTTTATATGTTACTAACGATTTGTGAATTCAACACGATAGAGATAAAAAAACGCAAAGTATTTCGTTTAATCGTAATATTCTATGTTTGCCATTACTTCTTACACTAAGAGTACCTATATCATAATGCCAAATGAGAAATAATTGTCTGAAAGTAAGTTTTTATTAAATTTCATGATGTAGATACGGATCTACATAGTTATATTACACAGCTGTACAACCTTACTTAACTACTAGAAAAAAAACTCTTAAGTCTAATTTAAAAAATCTGACACGTCCATTAATAGAAGGCTGCCGTAGGAACTCTCTAATCAAAAGGCTTATAGTCTAGGATCCCGCTATACAACGACCTTCACCGAGTATATTTATTGACATATTTTATTTTTTAAAAATTATCTTTCATCCATTAACCAGCTCGGTGGAGGTCGTTCTATATCGGGATCTTATACTATTAGGCCCAATTGCAGGGAACGTTTTAACCTCGGGTTAGCTAACTCAGGTTTAAATGGCGCCACCATCGATTGTAACTACTTCTTATTACAATCGATGGTGCCGCCATTTAAATCTGAGTTAGCTAACTCGAGGTTAAAACGTTCCCTGCAATTGGGTCTTAGCGATCCAAGTAACCTGGTCGCAGATCCGCCTGCAGAGCGCGACGACGGCGGCGCAGGCGGGCGGGTCGCGCGCGCAGCTCGCCAGCAGCGCCAGCACGCAGCCGGCGCCCTGCAGCGACTCCTCCGACACGTCCGCCCAGATCTCCTCCTGCACCAGTGGCACACTTTGTTACCTGGTCGCAGATCCGCCTGCAGAGCGCGACGACGGCGGCGCAGGCGGGCGGGTCGCGCGCGCAGCTCGCCAGCAGCGCCAGCACGCAGCCGGCGCCCTGCAGCGACTCCTCCGACACGTCCGCCCAGATCTCCTCCTGCACCAGTGGCACACTTTGGTATCACTTTTTTTTTTATAATATACACTGGACAGCAAATAAACCGAGCCACCCGCTCTCCCGGTACTCTTACCTACCTCATTTTCTAAAAAAGTATGTAACCTACAACTATCAGAATTATACCTATAGAAAGTACGTTTCATGGTGATTAAATTGAGTATAAATTTAATCTATAGTACTATCACTACACATTGCAATCAAGCAACGAACAAAATGCTAGAAATTTGCTCTGTTTGATACTTAAGAGTTATTTTTCTACAGTGATGCTACTCTGGTAATTTTTTACAATTTCTTTAGTTTCTGAGCATCGCTTGCTCAGACACGTTTGTTTTTGATACTTTGTTTACTCAATAATGGATACCACATCTCAAGAGGCAGCTCAAACTGTAGCACTACTTCAAGCAGGCTTTAGACAACGTTAAGTTTCTCAAAGACTTCGAATCAGCAGATCTTCGGTGCAACGAGTTTATCAAACGAGCATTCGATCGCCGCCCAGGTACGGGCAGATCTAGGGCTACATCAGCAGCAGATGATCGTTATATCCAACTTACTGTTTTACGAAATCGTCGTCTCAATGCAGTTCAAGTCCAACATAAGCTACGTGACGGACGCCAAGTGATCATAAGTTCCGATTCAGTCAGAAGGAGACTAACTGAACGCAACCTTACTCCAAAAAGAGCTGCAACGGGCCCGGCATTAACGGTAGCCCACCGTCGAGCACGACTAGAATTTGCTCGAGAGCATAGAGATTGGACGTTAGAGCAATGAGGTGATGTACTCTTAACTGATGAGACCAGGGTGAGTCTGCATGGAAGTGATCGACGTTAGAGAGTGTATTGTGAGAAAACTGTTGCATATGGTGAAGGATCGGTAATGGCTTGGGGCGACATCGCATTAACCGCACATACAGCGTTAGTTTTCATCGAACCGACGGACCGTGCACGTGGATTGACTTCGTATCGGTACATTACGGAAATTCTCGCAGACCATGTGATTCCATACGCAGGATTTATCGGACAGGATATACAGTTAATGCATGATAATGCACGACCGCACGTTGCTCATGTGGTAACTCAGTATCTACGCGACGTCGGTATTCGACCTTTGGTCTGGCCAGCCCAAAGCCCGGACTTGAATCCGATAGAACACTTGTGGGACGTGTTAAAACGTCGGGTTCGAGCCCGGGTTCCTGCTCCAACACGGCTTCCAGAGCTGCGAAACGCGATTAAAGAGGAGTGGAGTGCTATTCCCCAAGATTTCATTGTCAGGCTCGTGAGATCAATGAATACGAGGATGCTGGCAGTTATCCGAGCTAGGGGAGGAAACACTGAATACTGACCAACAACTTTTTCAAAGTTTTTCTTTCTTATTTCGGTTTTTTTTTCGTGATTACTAACGATTCGATAACTAACGATAGACTTCAAGAAAATCGAAATTATTTGACTAAATTTATTTTGTTTTCATTCATTTTAATCACCATAAAACGTACTTTCTGTCGGTATAACTCTCATAGTTGCAGGTTACATACTTTTTTAGAAAATGAGATAAGAGTACCGGGAGAGCGGGTGGCTCGGTTTATTTGCTGTCCAGTGTAGGTAGCAAACGAGCATGCGGGTCACCTGATGTGATCACCGCTGCCCATGACTACCCGCATCACTGTGGGTGTTGGGGGTGTGTTGCTGAGCCTTTAAGAAAATTAGGCACTGGGCTAGACTCTACCACTCTCATAACTAAGAATGATGGGTAGATTATGGGATGTATTGGGCTGGAAGTTAGGTTAATTCGTTATTTGTATAAATAGCAAAATATTTACGATAATGACGTTTTATGTGACGATAAATTTAGGAAAGTGCAGCAAGAAGTTAGTAGCTGTATTATGATTGAAATATCAAACTTTAGAAACGATTAATAGATGTTGCATATTTTCATAAGGATACCTAAATAAATGAGAATCCTATCTGCCACGATGGTGATAAATCGAAATTCGTTCAGCATTTTAACTTTAAAAGAGGAAACAGATGCAGCAAAGTAAATTTGACTAAACCAATATTATATTTGCGTAACCGTGAGACATAATCTACATAATTAATTCCAACACTTAAATTCGTTATTCCACCTACACTTCCGCCACATCGAAACAATGAGGTTAATAATGCAGTTCAAATAATGCATACAAAGATCGCACGTACATGCAGTTGATCTTCGAGCGGCACGTCGCACTTGGTGACGAGGGCTGCGCACGCGGCGGCCAGCTCCAGCGTTCCGGGGTACAGCGATATCTGTGCGATACACAAACAAACGTTACGTAGAGACAACCCTGGAGTAAGCTTTCATTGTGAAGTGCAACACATGTGTAATCGTAGGAACTAGTATATTTCAATACAAGTGTGGAAAGGCTGTCATTACAACGAGTTCCGACCAATGTCTACCCGAGCCGAGGCACAGCCGAAGGCGAGGGTTGACAGGCGGGACGAGTTGCAATGACGGTTCCGCACGTGTAATGAACGACTATTTTTAATACAGTTGCGAAAAAATAAAGCAATTTAATAAAATATAAAATTAGGATCGTAAATGTAAATAACTCATTTTGAAAATGGCGCCGTTTTTTCTTCACCCAATTGGTAGGCAAAGGTTACTATGCCCATACAGCCAAGTCTTCAGTAGATTTTTTTTATTGATATGAAATGAAAATGAAATTTCATGAGATAAAATGAAATGAAACCAACCACACTAATTCAATCAAATCATTAAATCTGATATCGAAACAAACTAGTAGCTTTTTTTAGAAATATACCAACGCTACGTAAGTATTAACTTGAATCATAAAAACTTCTTTGTTTTTTTTTTTAGTAAAAACTTCATGGTTGGTTAATTTTACTTTTTAATAGACATTATTTTGACAGTTGGGAAAGAGAACGCACGAGTGCGGGAAAGGTAAAAAAAAAGCACGCGTGTGTAATAGCCCACATCCCGAACGCTATACGTCCCTGCAATACGCCACTTTTTGAGCAACTGTATTAAAATAGTATATTTCAATACAAGTGTGGAAAGGCTGTCATTACAACGAGTTCCGACCAATGTCTACCCGAGCCGAGGCACAGCCGAAGGCGAGGGTTGACAGGCGGGACGAGTTGCAATGACGGTTCCGCACGTGTAATGAACGACTATTTTTAATACAGTTGGGAAAAAATAAAGCAATTTAATAAAATATAAAATTAGGATCGTAAATGTCGAAATAATTCATTTTGAAAATGGCGCCATTTTTTCTTCACCCATTTGGTAGGCAAAGGTTACTATGCCCATACAGCCAAGTCTTCAGGAGAATTTTTTTATTGATATGAAATGAAAATGAAATTTAATGAGATAAAATGAAATAAAACCAACCACACTAATTCAATCAAATCATTAAATCTGATATCGAAACAAACTAGTAGCTTTTTTTAGAAATATACCTACGCTACGTAAGTATTAACATGAATCATAAAAACTTCTTTGTTTTTTTTTTCAGTAAAATCTTCATGGTTGGTTAATTTTTCTTTTTAATAGACATTATTTTGACAGTTGGGAAAGAGAACGCACGAGTGCGGGAAAGTTAAAAAAAAACCGGCCAAGTGCGAGTCGGACTCGCGCACCGAGGGTTCCGTACAAACCTGCAAAAACTACTTAAAATTTTAAGCTTTTCGGAATTTTTCTGTTACCTGTGCTGTAAGCTATTGCTTCTTACCAAATTTCGAGATTATATGTCAACGGGAAGTGGTCTTTAGGTTTTAATTCCCGTGCGTGTAGTTGCGAGTTTCAAAATATGCGGTATCAATGGTTGTACTTTTGCGTTTTGCGTTTTTGCGTTTACTTAGTTTTTTTTTTTTTTCACGGGTTAAAGGCAATTAGATCTAAGTATTTGATATGATTTTCAACTTGATAGCTCTACGCGTTCACGAGGAAAAAAGTAATAAGTTTATATTTATTAAAAAATATATATTTTGTAATGTAACTAAAAATTTAAGGTTTTCGGAATTTTTCCTTTATGTGTGCTATAAAACGTTGCTTCATGCCAAATTTCAAGATTCTAGGTCGACTGGAAGTACCCTTTAGGTTTTGATTCCCTTGCGAGTACTTGCGAGTTTCAAAATATGCAGCTTAAATTGCTGTTTCTTTTGATTGCGTTGACATAGAAGTTTGATTTTGTTACAGCTTAAAGGTTTTATAGACCTGAGTATTTGGTATGAATTTCAATTTAATACCTCTACGCGTTTATGAGGAAATGGGTAGTAAGGTTAAAATTATTAAAAAAAATATATTATGTAATGTAACTAAAAATGTATGGTTTTCGTAATTTTTCCTTTATCTATGCTATAAGACGTTGCTTCGTACCAAATTTCAAGATTCTGAGTTCACGGGAAGCACCCTGTAGGTTTTGATTCCCTTGCAAGTGTCGAAAATTTGCGGCATAAACGGCTGTATCTTTTGATTGCGTTGGCTTAGAAGTTTGATTTTTTCACAGCTTCAAGGGACAGTAGACCTGAGTAATTGATATAAATTTCAGCTTCATACCTCCACGCGTTCCTGAGAAAAAGGGTCTTGACAGACGGACGGACGGACAACAAAGTGATCCTATAAGGGTTCCGTTTTTTTTCCTTTTGAGGTACGGAACCCTAAAAAGCACGCGTGTGTAATAGCCCACATCCCGAACGCTATACGTCCCTGCAATACGCCACTTTTTGAGCAACTGTATTAAAAAACTACTTCCTTGTTAGTCATGTTTAAATTTTCGAACTTATATTGAACTTTAGGTAATAGTACGATTTCTTCTTAATTTTTATGTGTAGCTACTCGAAATGACGAAATATTTTGGCTTTTCAGGAATTATAAAGAAACTTAACACTGTGATAAAATGATATTTAATGCCATTAGATAGATATATAAATTAATTAGATTAGATAATTTATTTGAATAAATAAAAACATAAATACATATATAAATTTATACATATTTGCTATTCCAAGGCATAGGTTTTAATGTTTTTTTACTTTTTTGAATTTTAAGGTAATTCGTAATGGATTTTTATAACTCACAGTGAAACTCACAAAATCAATCAAAAAGATCAAATATTACTTATATACAAATACTTGTTGAACTTGCAGTCATTCAGTATCGAACAAGATGCAGTCCTTTATATATAAAAAAACGGAGTATTTAAAAGTAATTAATATTTTTTAAATACAAGTAAGTACAAAGGTCGGAAAAAGCCTCCAAACTGCTTCGAAAAAAGAATCGACCGTGTCACTTCCGCTCGTCTCAGCGACTCTTTCTTTACGAGGTCGGAAACGGCCTGAACTGCTTCGACAAAAGAATCGACCGCGACAACCGCTCGTCTCAGCGACTCTTTCTTTACGCACCTGATTGGCCAGATGCGTGTAGGTGTAGGTGTCCTACCACGTACCTGATTGGCCAGATGCGTGTAGGTGTGGCAGTTCCGCTTGTTGTCGGCGGGCGCGCGGCGCTGCAGCACGGCCAGCAGCTGCACCAGCGCCGCGCGCACCGCCGGCCGCGGCTGGTTGCCCAGCACCACCAGCCGCTCCGCCACCACGCCGCCCGACATGGCCTGGGGGGTTGGTGGTTGATGGGGGAGACATGGCGCAGCGAACTTTAACTTAGACCTTGGTGCATTTTGTTCAGTACTAACAATGAATTTTATTTGGGAGATAAAATTACTTTTATTGTTATTTTTTTCTAATATGGATGAAGGAATGGTAACAGTATATTAAGATTGATAATGAAAGTTTTTTTCAGAATCCAATCAAAATTAACCAACCGGAAATTGAATGTGAGGCAGATGAAGAAAATTTTACTGAAAAGTTATAGATAGACTTTAAAGGGGCCAACATAAGGTGCCCGGAATTAGGTATTAGATTAGAAATGAAAGAAGTAGAATCAAAACTAAGCCTAAACCAGCAAATAGACTTGCAGCAAAGAGAATAAGGGTAGAGCAAGAAAAAAGTCCCTTATAAATCAACAAAAGGCACAACATGCATTTGCATATTATTATTATAAAAATGGAAAAGAAAAAAAGAAAAAACATATTGGAAATTTTATTAAAAACCGCTTCAGGTTAATATTTTTAAATAAAGATAAATTATTTATTTACACAGTAAAACAGTATTGTGCACAGTAAAACAGACTTCTCCCATCTAGGGCATTTGGTAGTATCCCAATGTTAGTAATTTCGTTTTCTAAATATGACCAGCCTGAATCCAATAGTTGAGAGACTCTTCACACAATTCTACTGGAGCAGCGGGTTTAACATCATTCAAATCTACACAAATGTTATGCAGGATGCAGAAAGCTATTCAGCAGTTTGATCCAAAACCCACAAAACCATGCTTTTGCACATCCGGTATCTTTTCAAAGTCCACGTCGTCGTAATTTTCAAAAGGATTTGGTCGTGATCTTACGATACGAGGCATGCTGATCATTATGAAAGTCCACTTCTTCTAAAAATCAAGGACATCTAATACCTACTTCCTCTATCATGATGCAAAAAGCACTACAGCACTTATTAAACTCCTCAAATTACAAATTACACAACAGTTCTCAACACAACAGACAGAAACTACTCGGCATAACCTCAAAACCAGCTCAAAACAAACATTTATTTGACAGATATGTCAATGATTTACGAAAAAAAAAACTTAGGCGTTTCTTAACTCCTTAGGCATGTCATAAACGGGCTCCTAAAGTTAGGAAATGCCTAAGTGAGTTTAGGAATGACCTAAGGTTAGTGCAAACCATTTTTTCGTTAGGAGTTGCTTAAACAAGTTAGGCAAAGACTTAGGATGTTCTTTAGTTTGGTGCAAACGGGCATAAATGTTTCACATTGTAGTGACTTTATTAGGAAAGTAGTCACATATTTAATGTCAATGTACTTGGTATAATTGCCAGCAATACATTATAATTAAAACTGCAATAAATGAAAACTATGTATTCATGTTGGTACGTGGCAACATAGGCTTTCTAACATCTGCAGCGCGTCCTAAAGCTGACATTAACATTTCTCCATAATGCTACTGACCTGCGGCAACAGCGGGTGTGGCAACGCGGCCACGACATCCTTCAGCAGAGTGAGCAGCCCGGCGGCCACGCCCCCCGCCCCCGCGCCCGCCCCCACGCCGCCGCCCCCGCCCCCCTCCGCGCCGGCCTCCATCACGTCCTGCTGGTCCACTACTATGAACTCGCTCAAGTCGTCGCCGTCGCTGCCGATTTGCTCCTCGTGGCCATCGATATCTTCTAAGATCTTGTCGTCATGCCACGCGTCTGGGGTAAAACCAATAATATAAAACTTCTACCGCAAAAAATATACAAAATTCTTATTCAATAGTATGCAAAATAAATAGCAGGTTAGATATTGAATAGATATTGTTAATCACTTACCTTGTCCCTCTGTGGAAGTTTCTGAAGTTGATGACAGTTTGTGCTTCCTAAAAACGGAATATTTTCAAATGATTAACACGACCATCTCATGTAATTATACCAGTTAACTAGCAAATGGATCGCATGTTAATTAAAGTAAAAACATCGAGCGATTTTAGTATTCTAGTAAAATTTTGTTGTTGTTACTGTCTTACCTGCTCTCCTTGATCTGCATGTTAATAATCCCTTTCAACATTTTTGTTGACTCCACACTGTTCTCGGGATCAGTCTTATCTCCTTCCAGTTCGCGATTTTGACTCTCTTTCCCCTCGACAATAAGGTTGTTTTCATTTGACACCTCATCGGCGTTAATACTAGAGACACTGGGTCGAATGCTTGGACGTTTCGATCGTCGTATTGATTTTCTTTTAACGTCGAAGTCACCTAGGGTAAGTGTGGTGAAATTGATCGAGTCTTGAGTGTCCGGTGTCACCAGGAAGTAGAAGTTTGATCGGGAGTGCGTAACGAAAGTGTCACTGGCCTGCGAATAATATTAAAATATTTTAGAGACATATTATTGTAGCTTAATCTTTTTGTGGTATTATTTATAATCTCTCTCTTACCTGATGCAAAAGCAGCAGTAGATCGTTCAGTAAAGTAGCGTGCGCGGGCGTCGGTTCCGTGGGAACGAGCCCTCGCGCCACTTGAACTAACGTGGCGTTCACTCCCGGCTCCGAATCCTTTAGGTCAGAGTTTAAAAACCGTTCCTGGAAACAACCAAAACATATAAAGTCAGATGATATAGAAGAAACGATATAATAGTAAAAAAAAATGACTATTCTAATCGCAGACGTTGAGCGCCTCTGTGCTATGTGTGTATATGTAGAGATGCCAACGTCGAAATATTTAATATTAGTTAGCAGACAGTTCAGTGGGTTTTCTTCCTTGCTTAGCAAGGTGTTTTAAGAATGTTTGTATTTTTATATAATCACAAACGAGCTGTTGGGCTTCACGATAGGTGGCTGTATCAACACCGTTTAACTTTGCCCAAAACTCTTTTAAGTGCAGTAATGTCACTTCCTTAAATAAGTATTTATAAGAATTAAGCTACCACTACGACGTATGCAGAAGACGCCCCTGCTTATAAGCAAGAAATGAAATGAAATGAATGAAGGGAAATGAAATTACTTTATTGTACGTAGGATTAAAAACTAATCTCTTATACATTGTAGAGACGATGGACGTAGCAGCGACGCAGCGACGTAAGTCGTCGTCCTTACGTCGCTGCGTCGCTGCTACGTCCATCGTCTCTACAACATTGTCAAAAGCATAAAATAAAAAATAAAAAAGATGTCATCCCTATATTCATCATCAATGGCCGTAGTAGACCGAGAGAAAAAGCTGGCGGAAAAAGTTTCATGAATACCTTGATGCAGTGCAGCATCTTGGGCAGCAGCTGCGCGCGCGCCGCCTGCCCCACGTTGAACGGGCGGCGCGGCTGCTCGTCGCGCAGCACCACCAGCAGGCACTCCAGCGCCAGCGACCACACGCTGCCCGTGCGCACCGTGCGGCACGTCCCGCCCGTGTCCACCTCCCATCGCACCTCCTGGGATTCCTACAAACAAAGTTAAGTAGTATTAAAACAACAATATTTATTGGGCTTTAGATTAAACATCTCTTTAAATTAACATGAATTAATAGAAAATACAACAGGTAGCCGCCATTAGATTCAATCCAAATCCGCGGCCAACGGCAGTGACGCCAACCAGTGATGTCCATCGAATGCCAGGGATGTCCAGTTACCGATTACTTTTGTTTTACCGCTAACAGTAGATAACTCTTCTTCCACCTATTCTAATCGCGTGGTATGTTAACGTTAGTCGTTACTTTTAGTTTACAACATATTTTTTTTTATACAGAACTTTATAGAAATTGACATTTCAAACCAAAGTAAATTAATCGAAATAGAAAATTGTATGGTAACTTACAAATTGTCTCCAAGCATTCATGATAGCTGCAATCAGCTTGGGATGCTTGAGGACCGGTTCGGCACAAGAATGCAGCACCACACCGCGCCCGTCCCAACATGACAGCACGGTCTCGCTGCAGGCTACATCCAATATCGCCTGGAAATACAACTCTCGCTTACTACAAAAATATATACAGCCATCGTTTAACGACTTAATGTCATAACCAGATCAACTCGGGATGGGATCGTAAGTACAAACAAATGATTAGATTTTAGTGATATTTTGCATATAGGTACTGAATTATAAATAACGTAATGTGTAGATAGCGTAGATAGATGTGTATTTGAAATATAAAGCTGAGGGCGAAAAGCTATCCTGTCTTACTTATACATACAAACTACAATACCAAAAATTTAAAAGATTGTTTGAAAGCAAAGCCGAATGCACAGTGAAGGCTGAAAAACCCTACTCAATAATAAAAAGCTTAGAACACTCTCCGATAACATAGCTTCCTATTGACCATATATTTTTTGCTATAATTATAATTTTCATGATTCTAGATCCACAGGACAATTTGAAACGTACACGTTGCTGAAAAAATGGGTGATGACCACGGAACAGAGAAGTAGATGGAAATGCCATAGGACCAACTTACTAGCGAAACCGCTGTCGCCAAAACTCACACATGGGACTGATAATAAACATAGTCACTACATGTAAACAATTGTTTTAATTGGTCGCATATCCTTAGTGCCAGAATGACTTATTTCTAAATGCTGTCAAGCAAAAACACATCTTGATAGTGATAAATAGAGTTTACTTTACTAAAACCCATAATGTATTTACGACCTTCTGCAACTTACCTCACGATCGCGTTGACATACAAAAAATTCAACTACTTAACAATAGATGGCGTTCCTACATTTAACAATGTAAATTGAACTTTATTCCTTGGCAAATAAAGTTCATGTTTACAATTGTTATGTTTTATGTTGCTTTAAAATGTCTTACGGAATAGAAAATTACGTAAATTATTATAATAAAATGAAATAATGCTTACTGATGATACGAAATGCTACCATGGCTGATGTTTTTAGTGCGGCTTTCATTTTTGCACTCCAAAATGGAGCAGTATGGCATATTTTCAGCGCAATCCTTTATTTCGCTTAGTAAACACAATCGTCTTATCTTATCAAGGCTATGCGGCGAACTGAGCTAGGTTTTGCGGAGCTCCGCGTATATGTGACACACGCGCCACGCCCACTTGCCACTTCTACTCGTTTTTTCTGTTCTGTGGTGATGACAGACAAATAGACCCAGAACTTGATGCTGTGAAAAGGAGCCTAAATAAGAACATGAATTGTTGTTTATGAAAGGTACTTGTTTTTCTTCTAGAACACATACCTAGTTTAAAACATTAATTATAATTGTGATAAAAATAGGTTTTAAACCTAGCACCACGCTGTATACCAAATACGTAAATGTAAAGCAACAAAAGAATACATTATTTTTATTTAATATAGTTTAAACTGTTGGCTCATGTTTATTTCAGCCAGTGCAAATAAGATAGTGGTATATTAATACGTTAACACGGTTTTGACGGGTTATTGAAGAAAAACCTTCGTGATGGTCGTACTATTATGGCTGTTTGCCACAGTTAGCATATTGAGCCAAACTACAGCATTGGACACGCTACCAAATTTATTTAACCAAGATGCCTTAAAAAAAATGGGACCAGGCATTGGTTCCGACGATAATATCGTGTTGCAAGATATCTCTTCAGACCTAAACCTACAAGCGTTGTCGCAGCTAAATAACATTTCGTTAGATCTTACCAATTTCGACCTTTTTAAGAAACAGAAAACATTTACCGAAATGGCAAATGAAATAAATCTTACAGTGGATGAGTACAGCGTAGTAACAGAGGACGGGTATATTCTTACCGTGTTTTACGTTAAAGGTAATAAAACAGTAACAAATGCTAGAAATTTGTTAGTGATGCACGGTATTCTTGACTCAGCAGACACGTTCATCTTGAGAGGAGAACTGTCGTTGGTGAACTCTCTGATCGAAGCCGGCTACGGCGTGTGGCTCGGCACCAGCCGCGGAAGCAGATACGCTCGCAAGCACACAACACTGGACCCCGACAAAGACGACGCGTATTGGGACTTCACTTTCCACGAAATGGGTGTATATGACCTACCGGCTACTATCGACTTCATAGGAGAAAAAAGCGGCAACAAAAAAATCAGTTACATCGGCCATTCTCAAGGAAACCAAATACTTTGGGTTTTGGGATCGGAAAAACCAGAATATATTGATATCATCGACGTTGGTATCGCTTTGGCTCCCATATGTTTTCTACAAAACTTACAGAAATCGTTACTTCAAGTAGTACTTGAGATCGCTCCATTGCTAATTTTGGTTGTTAATGTACTAAACATTAATGAACTGGTAAACGACAGAGGTCCAATAAGAACCATTGAACAGCTGATTTGTGGGATACCAGAAGTGGGTTATGCTGCTTGCTTGAACGGAATCATAAATCCAGTGGGTGGAGCGGATAATGAACAAATAGAAAAACATTTTTTTACTGAAAAGGTGATACGGCATTATCCAAGCAGCACTTCTGTTAAAAATTTAATTCATTATTATCAGCTAAATAAGCGGAAGGAATATGCACAGTTCAATTACAGTCCTACAGAAAACATAAAGCGGTATGGGTCACTTACTCCTCCGAGGTACAAATTAGAACAAGTTACAATGCCAGTGGCTTTACTTCAAGGAGATAACGATTTACTAGCTTCAAATGTAGACACAGATCTTTTAAACGCCTCTCTGCCAAACGTTATATTATACAAGAAGGTCGAGAGACCAGAAACAACGCATTCGGATTTCATCTGGGGCAGAAACGCCAAAGATTACGTTCACAATGTTGTCTTAGACGTTCTGTCCAAATATAATTAACAAGTCGCTTCTGGCACTCGTTTATTTATTTATTTATAATTTATGCATTTACACAACAAGAAACATATAATACAAAAAGAAAAACAGACAAACAAGGGTAAACACAAAGGTCGTTGTTATCGCTTGTTGCAACTTTTGATAAAAATATATCCGTGTGTATTTTTTGTGTGTGTGCGTTTAATTAAATTCCATAAGAGAAAACATATAAGCTTTCGAAATCAATCATTTGTACTTTCGCCGATTAACGAATTATCGAAATCTTGCTATTTCCATTTAGCCTATAAATTATTCATAAACAATCAATTTCATTTCCTGAACACTATCTTTGTCCATGTAGTCAACTGACCTTGAGCATGTGTGCTGAGATCTTGCATTTGTCGCTGCAGAGCATGGTATGTATCATATCTAAACACTCTTCCTGGTAGAAAGCCGCATACATTTGATCGTCCAGGAGACAGGTGTGAAGGACTATCCACAACGCTGTTGCTTGCTGCTTCTCAGTTCCGTTTAGCTCTACCACCTAAATGTAGAAATAGACTTTAAAAATATGTTTTATTGTATAATGTATTAATAAAAAAAGCATATGGATAGGATAGTAATAGATTTTTCGAGTATGGCGTAAATTATAGTTAATGAGGAAGTACGATCAAAAAACTTTATCAAAAGGTCAAAATAAGACAATTAACGAATATACGATTTATGCGAATCGTTGCTCAAAGCAAGTATCATTTAATAATAATGAACAATATTATCAACTGTAGAGTAATTAACTTTAACATACACATATTACCTATAAAAAATATTTGGTCAGTTTTGTATTTGTCTACTTCTGTAGCACAGCATTATGTATGTCGTTAGGCAGTTGTTTCGGGGCTTATTCCCCGGTCGAGCCAGTTTAGTGAATGGTCTTTCTCAAATGGCCGTAGGTGTAGCTTAGATATCCCCTATTATTTTGTGTTAGCCAACGCCTTCACTCACAAGGGAACAAAATTATCCTATGTCTCTTTCTGATATGTTAACTTTCTACTGATAAAAATTGTATAATAATAATCAGTTCAGTAGTTTCCGAGACTTCCCCTTACAATTTCCACCTCTATTATTCACCGTATCTTCAACGTACCCTAGCGAACAGAAACAGTAGAGCGTCGACATTGGGCAGCGGCAATAGGGCCGTGGGCAGAGACACGTTGCTGGCGGGCAGCGGCGCCGCCGCCCACGAGCAGCGCAGCGACTCCGCGGCCGGCGCCGGCGCAGACCGGCCGAACATCGCGCCCGCTAAGCATCATCATTTGTTTAAGTTTGTCTTTATTGTACAAAGGGTGGGCTTGGTGCCTGATCATTATCGTTATGATCATAACATAAAATAAATCAAAGTTGCTATGATAATATAATAAATAAAATCTTTATTGTATCAAATTTTACAAAGTATAGGCATATCTTACGAATATAAAAACATATGGTACGGATTATACCTACTTAAACAAGGAAAACTTTCATTGAAAAAGAAGTTATACCTTGAATAAACATATACTTATTTATTTTAGACCAGCTGTGCTATTATATGGGGTGTAAAAAGACTGCTTCCGAAAACAAAAACTGGGTATTGCTGAAGGGGTACTGGGGCCCTATTATGTAAGCCAATGGTAATTGAATGTCAATTATGCAACCATTCTGGAAAGGGTTAAAATTTATTAAAAAAATAAAGGGTTTTTGGGATTAATAGATGATAATCTATGTCGCCATCTATTTAACCCAAAACTGTGATGATTTTCATTAACACGAATTAGATATATTTTCAATCACCCTAAATATCTTAAAGATAAATACAATTTTAAAGTTTATGTAAATAGAAATATATTGGTCTCATAATACGAGATATTACCAGTTATTTTTACTTACTAGTGGGCATAGAGACAGCTTGATGATACAGATTCATAACATGCGGCGCGTGCGCCGAATACATCAACAGAAGATCGTCGTGCAACTCGCGCAACGTAGATACTGGTGATTGATAAATCTGTTTATGAAAAAAGTAAGATCAGTGCTTTGTTTAATTGATATTTTATGTAGCATTTTCGACATAGACAAAGAAAATAGAAATGCTAGAAAACCCCTTTGAGGACGCTTAGGTTATGATAGGTAATTTAAAATTGACAAACCCACTAGTCTTATTTCATGTAGAAACATTTTATAAGTAAGGAAAGCTACTTTGGAAGTGCAATTTATTTTTATGTAACTTTAAAGTTGTATATAGGTATGTGTTTGTTAAAAAGTTGTACAAAGACAAAACAATTGACCTGGTCCCAGTCGATGTTTGATTGCAGCAACTCCCGAGTTAGCAGTGCCGGAATATTGGGATGCTCCACCCGAATCTAAAGGGATACATACATTAATTTGATGTTTAAATATATATATTTGTTTCTATCCAGTTCAAACATATGAAGAAAATGTTGATTTTTCTTTTGCAATAAATAAATAAGGAGTTAATTTTCTGGGATTCAAATTAAAATCATTACAAAACGAGACGAATAGAAATACAAATTATTATTATTTCTAGAGCTGTAAGTTTTTTTTATGGTCCATAAACGAGCAATCGACAATGAAACGCAATATTTATTTGGTTTTTATTACACAAGAAAACGCAAATTTTGGAAAAGACGAATATCAAAATTCAAAAGTAGTAAATAATAAATAACTCTATATCTATACGTGCCAAAAGTAGATTACTATAGGTATGCCATTTGTTTGTTTTAAAATATGTTTCTTTGTTATTGTAATGAAAAGAAAGAGTAGAATACGGAAATACTCGTACACCTAAATCAATATAGTAATACTAGTGGCCGCCCGCGACTCCATTCGCGTGGAAGTCGGTTTCCA
This sequence comes from Emmelina monodactyla, assembly GCA_916618145.1. Taxonomy (NCBI): domain Eukaryota; kingdom Metazoa; phylum Arthropoda; class Insecta; order Lepidoptera; family Pterophoridae; genus Emmelina; species Emmelina monodactyla. Next base: position 7,032,859 of record OU745300.1, read on the forward strand.
TATGTTATTCTTATGTATAATCTATATTTTCATTAAAGCTTCATCCAAATCCGTCCAGTAGTTTTACGTGAAAGAGTAACAAACATCCATACACACTCACAAATTTTCACGTTTATAATATTAGTAGTATAATTCACAAAAGAATAAAAAATACTTGAAAGTATAATTACCTATAGCTACATAGTAACGATTAGTAGACAAAGAGAGAAGGTCGTTCATTAACTTGTTATTACCAAAGGAGTTATTCAATATTTACTCAAGTTAACATATGAACTATATAATTGTATAATATTAATGTATATAATATTCGTGTCACGTTTTTTGTCCGTGATGGACTCCTAAAAACTTAAACGATTTTAATCAATTTTGCACACCGCGTGCAGTTTGATCTTACTTGAAATATAGGATAGCATTTATTTCGATTTATACTAGCAATATTATTTTATTGCAAACAAAATATAGCAAAAACCTTAGCAACAGCAACATGTGGCAGCGTGTGCTAGAAATATATTTTAATATATTAGAAATATATATTGTAAACTCTTCGGGCAGTTAAAGCTCATACCAATAATGTATATGTTACGGCTAATACCCGAAGTGCGGCTACACCTAGTTTTAGCCGGTTAGAAGTGTTTTTGGTATGGAAAACTGTAAATTTTTTTTTATACCTATGTATATAAAAACAGGCTTCAATCATGAGTCGACGGAGTCCCGCCACGCGGGACTCCTTTTTCTGGGTGGTATCAAAAAAGTAACCTAACTAACCTAACCTATTGATGTTCTAACCGGCTAAAACTAGGTGTAGCCGCACTTCGGGTATTAGCCGTAACATATATACGAAAAACCCACGACAGCACAAGCTATAACACAGCTTAGCTTGAAAAGTACCTAATAGCAAGAGTTCGAAGTACCCATACCAAGAACTGATTCTGTAAATATTTTGAGGTTGCAACTAGGCATCGAGATCCTATACACATTTAGCTAGTCCAAGAAAATAGATATTGCATCAATAGTTAGATATAAATTGCTTATTTACTTGGATACAACCCTTAAAGATAATCAAATAATCCTCTAGGTTGTCGCATAATTAATTTGGGTATTACAATTTGGATTGATATCTTAGTATGATATTTGGTTGGGCGAGTGTTTCTATTTTATTTCATCTTTTTTAAATAGCGACATCTAAATTTTTTTCTATTACCATCTGGCCAAACTTCTTAGTATTGATGGATGCATTTAGGGGTGCTTTATTGGTTAGTAAGTGGTCTTAATTGCTCCGTCCACGGAGAGATGGCGCTGTCGCAACCTCACCCCCGCTGCCGCGGCCCCGCCGGCGAAGACTCGCAAATACTTCTCTTCAACACACACGCAGAACGCATCTCATTGCATTACGCATTTTTTATCGCATCTAAGCAAAAAACGCATTTTTTCTTAATAACTTAAGGTCAGTGCGACTTTAAAGTGATTTTTGTTAGTGAAACAAACGCAAGGAAGTAACTTCACAACCGTTGCTTTCTAATAAGAACTTTACGCAAAACGCGCCTAATAGACTGTCGGAGAAGGTTCGAGGAGCATACTCTAGGATCCTACAACCCCTGGACTGGACGAGCAGACCTGCACCTGAACACCAGGTAAGCGCCTCCTCTTTGCATTCTATTGATCTAGGATAGTTTGGCCTTTTCTTTGCAGTTATTTAGGTAATCATTTCAAACCGCAGCGCACTTTGGTGACCGTTATTTACACGCGGACCCACCAATCTTAAATTTAAACTAATTTTAAATCAATTCTAAGATGCTTGGATTTATTTGTTATGTACTTGAAATTTACGCTGACATTTATATCAATTAGGTGACTAAATAAATTAAAATCTAGATTGTAGGTTAAATTAGGAAACTGCTTTACCATTGCGTGATAAGGTGGCAGAGTAGCAGCGAGTAGCGCCGCCGCGGACGGTGTTATCTCGGGATGCCTGTACACGGCGATCCCCGCCAACTGGTATTGTGGGGAGGCTGTACTCCGCGCCGGCGACACATGGCCGAACAGTATGTTTGTTGGTGTCACCTTGCGGACCAGGACACCTAAAATATAACTAGGAAATTAGTAACGAAAAATTTAACTTAATATTGTATACCTAATTAGTTTATAACTGAAAGAGAATGTTCAATTATTGTTTTCAAAAAAATAAAAATTTAGAGAGGGTCTACTGCAAAATACAAACTTCAAGGCTCTAAAAAAAAGGTTTAAGTATACATATACTATAAATAGCCTATATATGTCCCATAGTGGAGCACAGGCCTCCTTCTCGGATAGCGAGAGGGTTTGAGCCGTAATCCACCACGCTGGCTCGGTGGGGGTTGGTGGATCACATGATGGATAATCATCCAGCAATGTTGGTTTCCTCACGATGTTTTTCCCTCACCGTTAGTGCGTGATAAACATGTACATAATTTGAAAAAGAACAAATTAGTGGTACACCTTAGTGGGGATCGAACCCAGAACCTTCGGTATAGTAGACCGTTTCTGTTGCCACTAGGCTACCACGCACACTACAAGGCAAGAAGATTCATAAAATATACAAAATGTATCAGTACTTGATTCCCACACAAATCAGAGCCTGTCATGTCGGAGAATTGATATCCCTACCTTGGAACGGCAAGTGCACGGTGCTCCACTCCACGCCGTCGACGATGACCCCCGCGGTGATGGCCAGCCGCTTCTTGTGCAGCTTCTCGCTGACGTTGACCACCACGCAGCACCAGCGCCGCGCCGGCAGCCGCCCCGAGCTCGCCGACGACAGCGGGCGTCCGTCGCGCGAGATGCGGAAGGTTAGGGCGCCTGGGGGATATTCGAATGAAATCATCTATCATCAATTGATGATGATGTAAGTTAGGAGTCGAAAGAACAATGGTATGCACGTCGCGCGAGATGCGGAACGTGAGGCCGCCTGGGTGGGATTCAAATGAAATCATCTATCATCAATTGATGATGATGTAAGTCAGGAGTCGAAAAAACAATGGTATGATGCACGTCGCGGGTGATGCGGATCGTGAGGGCGCCTGGGTGATATTCAATTGGTTGTGATGTAAGTCAGAAGTCGAAAATACAATGGTATGATGCATGTCGCCGGTGATGCGGAACGTTAGGGCGCCTGTGGTGAACAATGAGTGGAATTGTGTTGAAAGTCAGGACTCGAAAAAACAATTATGGGATGCAAGTCGCAAGATGTACGGAAGGTCAGAGTACCGATGTTGAATTGGATACTGTTATGCAGAAAGGTGTTAAGTGCTTTTTTGTCATTTTTCGCTAGACGCGATTAAAGATTTTTGACATCAGCTGTTTTTTCAAAACGTGTAGCTGCGAAACTAATAAATGTTATTTTATAAAAATTTGTTTACACCTATAAAAATGTATTGTTTATATGACAACATAAACATTTTTGAATAGAAATTCTAATTTTGATGAATAATCGTGAAAATTCCACTTAACACCTTTTTGTTTAATGCTCTATGTTTCGAAATATGTTTTTTAAAAGCATTAAGTCACTTTGAATCGCTTTTGCAAATTACTTTACGAAGATAAAAAGATAGAGAAAAAACATAAATCTCATTAATTTTTACTTTTAAATTAAGTTTTACGTTAAAAAGCCCCGTATATAGGAAGATTAAAAGTTATTTATGAAAAAAATAACGAGACTTGAACTTCGAAACAATTTTAAATGGATAGGTAATATTTTTACTTTCGTGTTTACTCGCTTTTTTGTACTATTATAGTGTATAAACTTATAACAATTAAAAATAATTTAAGAAAATCTTAATACTACGCTAATTTCACGGTGGGGCCCAAAATTTATTTTTACAGTAAGTTTGGTTTTGACTATGTTGGAAATAAGGAAATATTAATTAACTAATAATTTTCTTGTCTTGAATTTAATCTTATTATGTCAAAACTCCGGTTAAGTGCAAGTCGGACTGGTCCACGAAGGGTTCCGTACCTTTATCGATTAAAAACGGTAAAAATAACGTTTTTGTAAATATGGGTAAGCTTTATTGTTTAATTATTATTTGTTATACCAGTTATTTTAAAAACGAGTTATTTATTAATTTAAAGTGAATATTTAAGACGTCTACCAGTTGTCTTTACTAATTCAAGAACAATATAGCAAAAACACTGTGTTGTATGGGCGCACCTCTTATTAACTAAAGTAAACTATTATAATGTTTTTAATATTCGTCTGTGCAAATTTCACAGCTATCACGGTTCATGACATACAGCTTGGTTACAGATAGATAGACAGACGGATGGACGTACGGACGGACGAACCCCAAGAATCAACCTCAATCCAAACTCACGAAACCACAATTCGCACACAGCAGATGTTTTCTGTTTTGTTTGGGGCCACCTATTGCCCAATATTCTGCCGGCTCCCGACAACGGTGGCCACACCAGCGGTTGCAAGACGGGCAGTTGTCTTTTATGTTGCCATAACGAGCGTGTCTTCGGCGTCACAGATCACGATTAAGCCCCTGAGGAGTGCGCCACGAGGAAAGCAGCAGGTCATGGGTACCACATTTCTTTTCCATGTCGCCGATGATGTGTTAGGCGCCTGCCATTCAGGTATGCCCCAATCATTCACCCGAGTTGGAAAAGACGTTTTGGAACCGTAAAGCCCTGTCCCTGTGTGACCTGTGAGGTCTATGACTGTTTGAGAGGAGGTGCCATAGGCGGAGGTTTACTCTAACTATATTTATATTTGTTACCTTAGAGCTTACGACTGGGAGAAGGCGGTTTCGATTATTAATTTTTATTCGAAAGGTGGTGCTTTCCGTGTGGTTCAATGTCAATTTGGTTTAGTTCTGACAGTGGCAAAATCCGTATCCATTGAAAGATAACTGTACTTTTCTAACAACCGTAAAATACTAAAGAATGTCTCGTCCTCACAGAGTTAGTGTTAAGCTAGTCTCAAAATGAATGATTGGCATAGCTAGCGCTATATGACCACTGAGAAAATTTGAAACTTTATTTTTCATCTTATAGCCCAGTCATATTAGGTAAAAAAAGGGGTCAACCTCGGAATGAAAGATAATAAGCTGCAAATTGGTATGAACCTTTGTTTTGTCATTCTAAATGTTGTCTCAAAAGTCACAATCGTTATCGTGTCCGCGTCTCAAGATATTCAAGGTCAAAGGTCACAAAAATCGGTTTTTCGCGAATATCTGGCTTCCTATCGATTAAATGAGATTTGCATTTATTATAAAAGTTGTAGGCTATAACATCCCCTACAACTTTTGTTTAAACTTTTTTTTCATACGACCAACCGTTTTGAAGGTAGAGCGCGAAGAGTGCACATCGTACAGTCATATACGGCCTAATGCAAGGTCAAGCGTGAGTTATGGTTATCAGTACGTTATAAAGTCAATTATTTACTTGGAAATTATATTCGCGAAAAACCGATTTTTGTGACCTTTGACCTTGAATATCTTGAGACGCGGACACGATAACGATTGTGACTTTTGAGACAACATTTAGAATGACAAAACAAAGGTTCATACCAATTTGCAGCTTATTATCTTTCATTCCGAGGTGAAAGCCCTAATATGACTGGGCTATTAGTGAAAGCTATCGGACTGATGACGGATATCAAACCCGGCTCTAAAACGGGTAAAAAATACCAAAACGTCTATAATAGTACCCTACTATTACAACGTACGTATTTGGTAACACTGCCGAGTGTGCTTCTCGGTGGCGCAGGAAGCAATAAAACAAAAGGTGTCAATCTACTTTTAATTACCTAAGTCCAATCTACTAGGTGTACTACCACATTTTAAGATACTGTAGCTAAAGGGTAAAAACAGGACCCTATTACTAAGACTCCATTGTCTGTCCGCTATGAACCGTGATAGCTAGGAAGATCACATTTTCACACATTTATGTTGCCGCTATAATAACAAATACTAAAAATAAAATAAAGTAAAAATATTAAGAGGAATACAACAAACGTGTTTTTTTGTCAATTTTTTTCATGATCTTATTAAGGACAACTGAAATATTCACAAAATGTTCAGTTTTATATTCACTGTAAAAAAATATTATTTAATTTCAATAATATTCATATTGAAGGGTGCCACCAATTCAAAACACTTTATTTTTACCGTTTTTATAGATAAAAATAATACGGAACCCTTCGTGCACGTGCAAATCAGGCTTCCAACGTATCCTTAATATGCAGAATTGAACTATTTGACATAACACTGTTGTGCAAAATTCAAAAGGTGGAGAAACGAATTTTGCAAAACCTATTTTTTGTAAATAACAAAAAATATATAATTTTTGGAGTGTTCATTTTTTGCGTACAATTAGATTATATGTTTACAAAAACAGTGGTATACTTCACTCAATATCCGATTTTTGGCAGTTAACACCTTTCTGCTTAACAGGGTCTAATTGATAGTGATGTCGTAATAAGAGGATTAGCTAAGTTATTGGACTCGGAAAACATAGATATGATAAACTTGATGAAAGGTGGTTACCGACGCCTTTAATTAAACTAAAATTGTTTTATTAAATAACTCTCATATAATATAAAGCCTATATTAGTGTACGTATGTTTTGTCTTTGACACTAACAAAATCTGTCCCAAAAAATTGACATAGACAAAACATGTTTTGGATAACGTAGGTTTAAATTACGATTATAAGTAATCTTCTAAAAAGGCCCTGAGTTCAGTAATTGTTTGGCATCAAATGTAGCATGACGGTGGTTAATGATAGTAAGCGGTGTTTAGGGAAACAGGGACATAAATAAAATGCGTTTTTTATTGACATTCACGAAAAGGGATCTTCCCTTATCGTCTTGAATGTCGAAAAAAATATTCAATCTGGTAACGGGTATTATGCTTTTCTTCCCATCTAACCTTACTAGTAAGTTTGCTTTTACTACTCTCGAAAACCCATTTCTATAGCTATTTCTTGCAGGGAACTTTAACAAAACTGATTTCACGTGATGTGACATACTTATATCATTAACTAAAGATTCTTCTAGAATTCTTAGCCTGTTTAAACTCACCATTGGTCGGATCAAGCCATATTTCAAAGAGCAGCGATTCGTTTCCTATAGAGAACACGTGTAGAAGCTCGGCGGGTTTGACCTCCTTCTTCGGCGGCGGTCGTGCGTCTTGGTCTTCCGGGTCTGAGCTGGTCTCGTGCCATTCTTGGTCTTTGTCCTCTATAGTAGTAGTTGTTAGTTAGTTGTATGGTAAGATAGTCAAGAGAACAGTCATCGTAATTGACACGTTGATTCAGCAGAAAACCTGACACTTGTGAATGTTAACTTAGTTACAGCTTCGACTGAACGAATATGATAGTTTGTCATTTGACATTAAAATCAGGACAGTAATTAATTATCATAATCAGACACAGTTAAATTTTGTGTGCTTAAGAACGTGTATAATCTGTAGCAAAGCTAGCTCGGCAGCTTCGCTTGGGCACAAATGGTAAAGTCATTATAAATCCACAAACAATATTTCTGTCTTATTTGAGCGATTTTGCTCAGAAACTTTATCAAAACCAATATCTTAATAATAAAGAAAACCGTATCAAAATCAGTGACATGGCATACAAAGACTAATTGGAGAAACATAGATATGGTTTTTGCTTCATAATAAGTACGTATTGAATTCCCTATCGTAACCTATAGACATATATGAGACTAGTGACCCGCCCACGCTTCGCTATGGTATATTTTGGACGTGAATTTTAGTTGACTGAATGTTCTTTATTTACAAATTTAAATGTAAAAATTACCTAAAGGACGGTAAAAACCGCATTAAAATCCCTCAACTGGTTTAGGAGGAGTTAGCGGCCAAACATACAAACAGTCAGAATTAGCGACTTGGATTTATACTATGTAATGAATAATAATGATGTGTGTACATACTGGGTGTGGTGACCTATAGACATATGGGATGTGTACAGACTGGGTGTGGTAACCTATAGACATATAGGATGTGTGTACAGACTGGGTGTGGTGACCTATAGACATATGGGATGTGTACAGACTGGGTGTGGTAACCTATAGACATATAGGATGTGTGTACAGACTGGGTGTGGTGACCTATAGACATATGAGATGTGTACAGACTGGGTGTGGTGACCTATAGACATATGAGATGTGTACAGACTGGGTGTGGTGACCTATAGACATATGAGATGTGTACAGACTGGGTGTGGTGACCTATAGACATATGAGATGTGTACAGACTGGGTGTGGTGACCTATAGACATATAGGATGTGTGTACAGACTGGGTGTGGTGAGCTATAGACATATGGTGTGTGTACAGACTGGGCGTGTGTATGGTGAGGCAGGCGGCGACGCCGTGCGTCCAGGGCGCCCAGCCCGCGCCCTCCGCGCCCGCGCGCGCCGCCGCCACGCGCCACGACGAGCTGATGCCTGGGAGATAGGTCATTACTTAGGATTGCTGCTTACACTGATTCATGTCTGTTAAAGATTCACTTAAAACACCCTTTGGTTAGAAATACATAATACCGAAATTTGATAATTCACATGGCAGTTTTGTTTACTATATAAATAAAAGATAATTACCAAAAAAACAATAGTTATTTTTTGTAATTTTTGCCAACCCTATTTATTCCATATTTTAAAGGGATAAACTCTGATCATCTGTAAAATTTTCGAGAACATGCCTTCTTGTCAAAAAGCGTAAGGGATTCAGTCGTAATTTTCTATCTTGGTGAAGAGCATGATTGGATGTCAGGGTGATGGATTAAAATCCAACTATTTAGTTACCCTTAAAAGTAGGAGCGAGATAAATGTTCACATGATTAAAAATAATAAATTAGTCGGTCGTTATCAAAACTAGATTTTCCATAGAGTTAAACCAGAACCTAGCACTTAGCTATCACAAACTAAACTAATTTTAACGGGTTTTACGCGTTTATTTTATTGTTATTGATTTTCCGACCCATCTTTTATTTATATGGTAAAATGAGTTTAATTTCAAGTAATAATGATCGCGTAAATCTAAGAAGTTATATTATAAAAAACTAATTATTCTAAAACACTTTAATAATAAAAATGATACAATAATGTTTAATATCTCACCGGCCCGTGTATGTGTGAGGTACATTTGTTTGGCGTAGGCATCGGCGTGTGGGCTCTGTGACGTCACACCCTGCACTTCAAATTCCACGGCGCCATCTAAAAATATGATTAAAATTTAACCAAGAAAAAACTTGAAAGATTTTAATTGGTATTCCACATGATTTGATATTATTTCAAAGATGTGCCATACAGGTTGAATCTAAATAAAATAAAATTATTCTAACATTTTCATTCTTAAGATTATTTAACCTTATCAAAGAGAGGAATTGCAAAGTATTTGATATCAAAATTAAATAATAGTCGACTGTTTTTTATCTAGGTCTGCAATGTCCCGCGATTTGCTTAGCCTATTTCGTATAAAAAACATTTAAAAATTTCAACTTAACTAACTACTAATTAACAACTAACTTATTTCTAACCAAAAAGCTGATAAAAGTTAAGTTCCATAAAACCATCTCAAACAATGTCTCAATACTGGCCTATTATTTTATATTATTCAAATAGAATTTAAAGAGGAAACAATGGCATGTTGACGGCTTCCTTCCAGACAGATTCTTATTTTGGTGCTCGGAGTATGAGCACATAACATTAAAATCAATTTTATGCTTTTCAATATAAAGCTATTACTTTAAAAAAGTCTTTAATTCTCTTACACTTTTCCCCCAAACGTTAGTCAATGGTACCTTGTGGCTGTACAACGGGGAACACGAGCGCGTGTCTGGGCGCCCGCTCGGCCGCGGCGGCCAGCTGCCGCACTATCCTCAGGATGGGCTCCAGCGGCGGAGACTCCGACAGCAGCACGCTGAACAGAGCCTTCAGCTCTCTGCCGGACAGGTGCTGCGAGGCCAGCACCTGCACCAGCTCGAGGATGCTTCGTTGCAGCTCTGAAGGAAGAGTTATTTGTGGAATACATTAAGGTTTAAGACATTAACAGGTATGTAGGTTAGAAGTCGTATTTTATATAAGCAACTATTCAGGATTTACGAATTATGCATTGTAGAAGGACAATATTTTCTAGATAAAAAAAAAAAATTAGTAATTCAGTAATTAAATGTCTTGCTTTTTGTAATAACTAGTGTTGTGACTGCTTAAAACCTTCTTTCACACACATTAATAAATTATAAGTCTATTCGTTTATTATTATTTTTAAGCGACCCGCTTACGTTTCGCAATGGTGTAATTTTGCGCGACTTGTTCACGATACGTTGAATTTTGGCTAACTTAAAATAACTTTTTTTAATGTTCTTTATTTACAAATTTAAATGAAAAAAATACCTGAATGATGGCGAAACTAGAATTAAATCCGTTACGTGTTTAGGAGGAGATAGCGGACAAACATACAAATAGACACAAATAGTGACTTGGATTTATACTATGTAATGATAAGAAGATGTAGTTTTGAAAATATCAACAGTGCAACCGACCTGGCGGGAGATTGTGTGTGTCGTGCAACGTGCGCGCGCGCAGCAACCTGCGGAGAGCGGCGGCGGCGGCGGGGGGCGCGCCGGCGGGGGCGGGGGCGGCGGCGGGGGCGGGGGCGGGGGCGGCGGCGCACGCGGCGGCCACGACCCCGCACACGCGCTGCAGCCGCCCGCTCCACGACCACTGCTTCTCTGTCACCACTCTGCATCACGCAATAATAACACAAACTAACTAACAAAGAAACAACAAGATACATCATTTAACTTTAATCACCGAATAAATATCTCTCCGGCATTTACGTAACGTCCTGCCTATTGCAACTAAAGTTATGATTGCACAAACTCTCTTCCACCCTATTCTCGACTATGCTGATGTCAGCTATCTTGACCTTACGGAAGAACTACTAAGCAAGCTTGAGCGCCTTCAAAACCTTTGTATTAGGTTCATATTTGGCTTACGTAAATATGATCACGTCTCTTAATTTCGCAGCAAACTCAAGTGGCATCCAATTCACCTTCGCAGGAATACACATATCCTATCCCTACTCTACCGTATTCTGTTCGATCGACAAAGTCCGAACTAGCTCAAGGAGCGCTTCAACTACCTGTACGAAAACAATGATCGTGCGTTACGATCATCGCACAATCTCCTCCTGACGACACCGCCGCACCGTACTGAGTTCTACAGTAAATCCTTCTCAGTGCGTGCAGTGTCGCTATGGAACGAGTTACCAGTAGATACCAAGCGTGCTCTTACATTTCTTCAAACGACTCGTCAAGACTCACTTTCTTTCTTTTGACGTGACAACGTCTTATAATTCGATGGAGCCGGCTGCACGCACTAAAAAACATGACTCATGCGGCGTTACCTCTCTCTGAGGCGTTCCAATTAAGTGCAAGCGAGAGCGTGGAACGAGCGACAAAGAGGCACAGTCGGCCTCCGCGTTCGGCAGCGTTCGATTTGAAAAATGCTACCATTCCATCAGTATTTTCTTAAGACGTTGTCACGTTCAACTATCGTCAGTAAACCGAATTTACAGACAACCGATTCTTTTTTTAATATATTTTTATCTTAATTTAGTATGTACCAACTCCGAGAGTTTATATTTAAGCAAGCAAATCATTCTGCTGATGTTATTATAAGTATTCATTTAATCCTATTTAAATTATATGTATGTAATATTTTAAAAATCTACTAATATTTAGTATATTATATTTATTTTGCACGCCAACCTGCTTAATCTTATAAAATGAACAATCCTATTTCACTGCTGGGTTTGCCTGGAAGAAATCGCTTACTAGCGATAAGGCCGCCTAGTCGTACTTCTATTTTCATAATTTACCAATTCTGTATATTTTTCTGGTGTACAATAAAGAATTAAATAAATCCCTACTAATATTATAAATGCGAAAGTAACTCTGTCTGTCTGTCTGTCTGTCTGTCTGTTACGCTTTCACGCCAAAACCACTGAACCGATTTTGATGAAATTTGGTATGAAGAAAGAACTGAACTTGGGAAAGGACATAGGGCACTTTTTACCGCGGGAAAACTTCGCATTCCCACGGGAAACCGACTTCACGCAACGGAGTCGCGGGCGGCCACTAGTAATAAATAAATATCAATGTGTGGCCTGTCGAATAGAGACGTTTACTTTTTTTTACATTATACACGCCGCGCGTTATTTTAAATCCATTTAAAATAAATTCTTACTATAAAGGATTTACGTAAAAATTGTTAGCCCACGCGGGTAATGCAGCATGATTGGGTTTTTATAGACTTGATATAAAAAGATTATTATTCTTCCGGCGGAAATCATATATTTACTAAAATCAAACATAATCTAAATATAATTTGACGAACTCCGTCATGCGAAATGTGGTATGTATACGAAACTGATAAGCGGTAATTTAGTAAAACTAGGTTCTTCCCTAGAATATTGAATAGCACATTTAGCATAAGTAAGTATTCATACTGCCTTTTTTTTAATTGGTTCAGTCGTTTCGTGTCAGTTATTAATATTAGTAAGGGTAGGCTATTTTACATTACAATATCTGTTACAAAAACGGAGATTCACAGATAACCATATTCAATTTATTTGTCTTTGTATTATACCAGCAAAAAACAAACAAAGACTAAAAATCTCAACAAAAGTTACAAACGACAGGTCACTTACTTTATTTGTCTGAATAATGCTTTACGTTATAAAGATTTTATATTTTAATACTCTAATACTCCACGACCCGTTATATTTCATTGAATGTATTCTTAAGTTATAAATGCCTACTTTTACTTTCTACAGTGCATCAATATAATGTTATAATTAGAAAAAACTTACTTGTCAATAAGCTGTGTAAGTACATCCACTACAATTATGCATAATTCTGGATGTGACAGTTTGTTGTTCTTGATATATTCTCCGCATTCTATATTCGACGCATCTATCATATGCGATGACGACTGCGCATCTGAAAATAAAACCAATATCAATTTTAACACATTAAAGTTAGGATTCATTAAGTGTGGAATCTAATGACAACCGATTAAATTTAAATTATTGGTATCCCAAATAAAAGGTGTGTGTCGTTTCCGCAGCTTAATTGTTTTTTAATAACATGTTTAATAAAATAAAGGTGAGTCAAAAACTAAGATGTACACAGAGACCTGTGAAATTAAATAAATGTTTCTTTGTGTTGAATACTACATCAACCCTAACAAAGAGTTTATCCATATTGATAAAAAAATAATCATAATTTAAAACTAACTGAAAAGATTCTATAAATAAAAGGAACTGGAGGCTATCCTGTATCACAAGTGTGTTTTTGTTACGAGACAGCCCCTCAGGGTACCATAACGAAAGTTCAGGTTTACCTGAATTAAGTGTACTCGTAGAAATGGACAAGGAATGTTTTCTATTTTTGAATGTAGGAATTTCCAATTTTCCACCTTCAATGTCGGCCTGCAAAAAAGATTTAGAACGTAAGTAAAAAAAAACTGCTTAAAGTTTACATGAAAGTTTATTACAATATTAAAATACTTGAATGTTTCAACAACAATTTAAAAAAGAATCGGAAATGTTATTTTATTTATTAAATTAAAAAAACGTTTATATAGGTAACGAAATTAAAGATGTCCTCTTAGGTATAAGTTATTTCATTATCTAATGAAGCAATTTAAAGTGGATTTTTATATGTATTCCAAACCGCTTTAATTTATGTAGATTATATACCTAGATTAGTGCTTGGAATGTAAATTCTAACATACTAACATAGTTTAATGGATACTGACACTCTATGGACATGTTAATAAAATAATGTCTTATTTGTCCTTACTTTATTTATACCATTACATACAATTTGAACCGAGTTATCAACCTTAATATTACGTGTGCATAACTTTAATAATGAACAATCATCTTTATGTTTCATATTTCCTTCTACTTCATAAGTAGAACCCCTATAAATTATGCAATAGATAAGATATGCCTTGAAACGATATCTGTTCATATACATAGCAGGCGTTAACTTCCATTCATGCAATTGTTTTCAAACACAAGCTTTTATTGCTGATCGTAATATAAATAGTATATGAGCAAGTAAATAGATATCGCAGGGGCATCGACCGACGAACTGCATTACGTAATTTTCCAGATAAACTTCGATATCAATAATTGATATAATTTAGCAACTGATACGGAGTTAAGAGACGGTTTTAACACTATACAGTTAAAACAGAATTAATAATAAAACAGGTTTCTACTTAAGATATAAACATTATATAGCTTTACATATTTTGCAAATGTCAAACATTGTGCAATAATTCTAACAATCTTACCTACCACTGCCCACCTAAAAAATGTTATCATTTTTTGCAGTGACTTGTTATAAGTCTTTCTAATATAGTATGTTATATTATTTGAATTTTAGTGTTAAATATTTCAACTATGTGGCAGAAGTGTGTTCGCTATATGGTTAGTAAGCAATTAAAATAAGTATCGATGCTGCTTATAATTATCTAATTATTAAGTATGTGTGGGGAAGTATCGTGTAGCGTAGCAATTAGTCTGTTTCCTTACTATAAGACATGTTTAAAACAATAATTAATTTATAACAGATTGAACGTGTTTTCTGAATTTTAATATAATTTGGCATTGCTCTTATTAATGCAAGTAACCAGACATGCAAGATTATTAATTACTATCGCAAATCGTAATCACATAGTTTTATCAGGATATTTTTTTTTGTATTTCTTAGTACGTTTTTTTTATTATTTTTGTCCATCACTTCATTACCATAAATTTTGACCACATATAAATAGCGCAAAATTAGGAATGCGTTTTCTACTGAGTACATAAATAAAACACGTTGCCACTCTAAAACTTCTGAATAACGTTGACATAACTCTTATTACTTTAGTAAATATCAAGCAAAAGCAGCAAGTAAGTGGCTGATAGTCTTACCTCATATCCCATGCCTCCTTTAAGGCCATGCTCGCTATGTTCACTGGCGTAGGGCGCCTGAACACTCTCCTCGCTCGACGAGCACTCGGCCGAGCTAACACCCTCCTCGCAAACCAACGGAGGAACCTGCAAACAAGAAGAGAAGATATAATCATAACGTCCGAAACATTGTAACTCAATAATCAATAGGTTTGTTTTTGTTTAGTTTCGACACAAAAACTACTACATTGATTTGGATAAACACTTTTTTGTTTAAAACTTTAATTATACCGCAGGCTTGCTAATCTATAAATCTTATAAGCTAAGTATGAAAAAAATATAATGTCTAAAGCTATTTCTTACAATTTTACTATATACATATTGCCAAATCAAAACATGAACTTTTAGGCCTGTAAATTTATGTAAAATGATGAATAGTCGCATAGATAACTAAACTTACTTAGTGCCTGTAAGTTACTAAAGTTTGATTAAAACCGAATCTTTTATATAATAAATGATTGACAAGCGTTGTTCGCCTCTTGCGGTCGCTTAATAAATGAACACACTGTTTTATCTTAAATAATCCCGAAATCTGATAACTAACATGCAATTATAAAGTAATAAATAGTTTTTTTTATTCTTGGTCTAAGCGTAAGAAGGACCCCTTAAACAATACTAATATTCGGTTTCTAAAGCAGTTATTTAACACCCCGTTTATACTTCCTTGATTAAAAATATCAAATTTAAGTATCGACGTAAAATACGACATCAATGGCACAGGGTTGTTCAAATTTACTGGACTATAAAAACGATATCTGCTTGTCTAAATTAGCTCGTGTCTGGGTGTAACTAGGTTCTCCATTAGTACATTGTAATGCCTATAACATATACTTTAGCTTTATTTAGGGCCAAATAATTGGTGTGATAGTCTAGACTCTAGAGATTTATTTTGTATTGACTCCTAAGAAGCCGTTTTCAGCAAAGAGACGAGGCTTTTTATCAACAAAACATAAGTACCTAGGTATAATGTTGTCAACATTTTTTGAGAACTACCAACTTACTATGTTTTTGAGTAGATCTGGCAAATGCGTCGTTTTCGGAGTCGTTTTCCATAATTTAATAATGCAGCTTTCGATTTTTCTTTATTTTTTAATCCGATTCAGTAATTACCGATTTTATTTAGTTTGAAATCAAAACAAACAAATCTTACCACTTTATTTAACAAGTATTAATTTAAAAAAAATGTTTTGTTTTTACAGGTGGTTTTTATCTTATTTAAATTAACAAAGTCAATAAGGACCTTCCTCAACAAAGTTAAGTACCTATTTGAATAATGTAGCATTACTTCGTGCTTTGATTGCACAAGCAGCGTTTGTATGTATATTTGCATTTTAACCACGTGACAGATGCTGCAATGCAATGTATGTTTATCCCATAGTTCAGAGTTGCCGCACCTAGTTTTTTAATGCAATAATTAAATAATAGTAAAAACAGTAAGAGTATCTAACTTCTAAGATTTACACGATCATTGTTATTATTTTACTAATAACAGTAAGAGTAGTCCTCCTACTCATGAAATTGTCGGAATAGTTTAACGCATAATCTTTAATTAAATCAAAGTTCTTTAAATATAATAATATAATTTGATTTAAAAAAGGTTGGTTTTCTTAGTAATGTTAATTCATACGTTATTTTATGATGTATAAATCACGCATTCAAATACAAAATAAATGCGCGTTATTCCACGGAGATATTTCGTATTTCTTGCAGACTTCTGCCGCCCCTTCGAGCCTCACGTGATTGATCCTAAAAGAGGTCTAAGGGTTATTATGCTAACTCTTCTCACTATTTCAAATGCGCAATGCAATATGCATTTAGTCGAGCAATACTAATAACATGCTCGTAAAAAGCTTAAGAATTTTCGCATAAATTAGCATACAATTTTTTTCCTCTTTTCAACCAAACACAGCTCGATCGCCTAAGTACAAAAAATAAACAAACAATAATAATTATAGGTCAGTTCCTACACCGAAGGGCACTTTCAATACAACCGCAAAATATCAGATTCCATAGGCCAGATACGTTCTTGCGGTCCCATATAGCCAAGGCCAAGCGGCCGCGTGTGGTCGCAGCATCGACACCGAACCTATTGGATTTCCTCAGCAAACAAGATATTCGACCCAAATACACTGACACAAATCCAGTTCGACCCTATAACCGTTTATCTAAATCTTACCATTGGGTCTTTACCTGGACTGAATAATGAATTGAATATCGGTAAGTTAGTGATACACATCGTTTTATTAATATGATGTATGTTCAAATTAATTAAAAATGCATCAAATTAAAAGGAAACTATTAATACACAATTATACTTCTGCTATAAAGCCAAAACAAACAATTAGTCATACTAACTATTAAATCGAGTAGGCACGATTTCTCTTTAATGTCAGGGATCAGCTTGTCCAAGAGTTCACTAATAGGATCCGGTGACATGTCCACTGTATCCATTTTGGCCAATTCACAAAAACAACACTTTTAAGGCTTCTCAGAACACACCATAACAGGCCAATACAGGCCACACTTAAATCACCAAGACACCGTTTGTTGCATTCTTCAAAACAAATACTAACACACTAGATTAGCATTTGAAAAAACAACAATATTCAAGTACCGCCTACTCAAACGTGGTCTGAAGTTCTGATGAAGAATTTGCCGGTCAAATTCCTAACAAAACATTACACGTATTTACCAACAAAACATGTTAACCGGAAAGTAGGTGATCCGTAAATCGCACGTTGTTTGTTGTTCACGCTGAGTGATGCAAGTCAGTCGGCAGGTAGTGAAAACGTGCGTGACGGAGGACGGCGCGCGGGCTACTGCCTAAACAAGCACACATCCCACGCCTTTCTCTATGAAGGATATTACTATTAAGTAATAGATAAATTGACTTTTTAAGTCTTTATGCATAACCTTAGCTACGTAGACTATCCAAAGAATAAAAAAATCACGTTTAATCATAGAAAGTTGTATAAAAATAAATGTTGATAATGTTCAGGTTCTTGTGTGAATAAAGCGATTTAAGTTTACTTAATAAACATATTGTATATTCCAAATAAACAACTGCAATTAGAGCGCAATACCACTTGTTAAATAGGCAATATAAACGGTTCCCGTCAGTACCCTTGACTCCACAGGAAATTGTTCATTCCAACTAAAAGGTCACATGTCAACCGGCACAAGGGAATTGCTGTACGTTGTTATCAACAACGCCATTTTTCCTAAATATAAAACCACTGAGAAGCATATCTTAACGAAGATTCAATGTTGGCAGTGACGCCCGCACGAATGCAAATTTTACGCAATAAAAACAAAACTTGTTGTTAATTTAGTCTCTATGATTGGTCGTTCAAAAACCTTCTCATAGTATAGGAGGCCACTCAAAAAAAAAACAAATTAGGTACCGACAGCGTCCGACCTTCGTACACGAGTTTTTAAACGGTAGGTAAGAATTGCTATAATTAATTCCACAATTGAAGATCTTGTTTTTTTTTGCAAAAATAAGTAAGTTTACTAGTTGTATGTAAGTATGAATGGTTAAAACACTCTTTCCTTTCAATTACAATGATAATTACCAGCGTTAGAAACGAGTCAATGGTTGACCGGATCGTCGGCTAGTTGGTGCAGAACCTGTTTGTTATTATAAATTATTAATTCCTGGATAACGAGCTAGCAACCCAGCGCCGGCGCAGCATAGACACTTACAGTGGAATTTATATCTAGCGGTATACTGCATAGAGTGTAAAATATATAGGCTAAACAGGTAATTGTCATAAATTAAAAACTTAAGTTTGTCAGTAAAAATGGAAATGGAATGTAAGACTTCTGGTATATGACGTCTGTTTTTATATATCTATGGTATGTAAGAGTTTTTTAGTGTAGTATCGAAAATAACCGTAAAATAATGTACCATTAACGAGTACTCGCGCGCGTTGACGTCACAACCTCCATCTGATATCTCAGCGATGCGATGTCTCACATGATTACCTGACAAGTCGCCTACGTTACATTATCCGCAACATTCAAGTTGTTGCTTTGATTACGGAAGACAGGTTTACGTGAACCACTATAAACATTACTTACGCATTTCAGATGGATATAAACGAAGATAAAGTTAGCAGTTCATTATTAAAACGCTAAATATAGAATGTATTTTAGGAACACAAATGAGAAATTTGAATGAAACAGGTTTGAGGGAAATGGATTTTAAATATTTTTTAATTGTAAAGTCGTACACCAGGTTAAGTTAATTCTGCAAGATAATTATAGCTAGCTTGACTATTGCATTGTACCTAGGGGCGCAAATTAAAAACTTTGACTACATAATTTAATTCTTCTTGTTTAAGAGAATACTTTATTGAACATTCTATTACTCATTCTATTCTTATTCTCAATTTTGTCATTAAAATATGATTTGTAATCACGTACCTTTGGCGCGCTAGCCGTCGGCATGACGTGTCGCGGGCTGGGGGCTGCGCACGCGACCCTCATGAGCGCCTCGCTGAGCGCGCGCAGCACCCCGCCCTCCTCCGCCGCCCCCCGCAGCAGCACGCCCGGCTCCCGCAGGCTGTCGCGGAGGAGCCGGCAGCTCGCCTCGCTTGAACGGTTTGACGACACGTCTGCAGGAACGATATACCATATACTTACCCAATCAGTTGGGTAACAAATGCCAATAAAAGTAGGATATTAGTAGTAGTACGTATAACTATAAATCATTGGTGTGATGTGAACCGAAAATCTAATTTTAATGGGATAAAATTTCGATGTTTTTACATATTTTTAAAAGCTTATTCTATAAAGCATTAAAAAATCTTGAAGAATTTAATATAGGTTTAACAAAAAGATAAATGTAAAACTCGTTAACCCACAAATACCGCTACACTTATGACGCAAACTGTCGAACCGTGCCCCCAACAGCTTTTGGCTTTTCTTTACATGGTTTCATAATTCAAAAAATCTGTCTTTGTAATTTTAAGTTCCTGTCTTTGTAATAAATATCACTAAAGGATTTTCATTTTTGGTTTTACCCTTCAATTAGAAAATAATCTATATTAAACATTTATATTACTTGTGGGTTTGTGGGACGATACAGACAACCATAAATTAAAGTATTACAAATTATTCAAGATGCACAAGAATTATTTAAGTTGTAGTACCAAAATGATTTTATATCAGCCGAAATTAGATTAATCAAGAAACTGATGAAATACCGTTATCAAACCAGTCTTCTTTTTATAAACTTTACAAAACGCCCACATTTAATTAAACATACCTTAGTGACGCTTGCTTTTATTAACATATTATTCAAACGATGTATAATGGCAATATTGCACAAGGTTGACTAAGTCCTTACTCATTTTCAAAACAGCATATATTATTATATTTTCGAATATGCCACAATCTTATGACTGTCACGAATTCAACTTCATTATAAAATGAAGTCAAATAAATACGAAAAAATCAAGGTAGGTGTATTAAAGGTCTAAATATAAGGTTAAATATATTTTTAAACGAGAACATGCTAATTTTTGTAATAATATCTACTATTAAAACGCAATCTCGAGATTCGCAGAATAAAGCGTTACCTTGCATGTGATACATAACCAACTTAGTAAACAACCTATATTCTAAATGCAGGAAATTATAGTTTTAATGTCTTTGTTTTAATATTATTTGTATGCACTTATTTGATGTGCTGTTGAGCTTTAATACCAATTAAAGTTCATATATCTAAAAGCAAACTAAATTACTAAACAATTAAATATTAATAATGAAACGTTATAACGGACTACTTTTTGTCTCAAAAAATATATTTTAAAATCGTTTAGTAATATACGCCATTATTCCGTAGCATTTAGGTTGGATATTGACTGGTCTAACGTTAGAAGGTTTCGTATAGTTGCAACAATATGGCCATGACCATGTGACGGGTTACATGTATATCTACTCAGATATTACCAGTCAGGTTTAACAGGCTATCGATTTTGCAGCTAGTCATATAAGGATAATCTACGTGAGTCAACTAATTTAGTTTACGCGAGTAAAGACTTTGATCTTGTTAAAGCGTAGGAGTCACCGTTTCTACTAATTAACAAGCTTAATTAATGTTAAACTCACCTGATACAGCAAACTGCGTGGTCAACACTGATTCCAGAATTTTAACGACTATACGCATCTCATTGGCACCTTGTTCGCAATAACACAAATAATATAACAGCACCTTTGCTAATGAATAACTTTCCAAAAATACACTCTCCCCCAATAAAAATTCTCTAAACAAGGGACTATAAAGGCACAACCCGGCACATGATTTCCAAAACACGGAAATATTTTTCAACATTTCTAAATAATCTTCTATGGAATCTTCTAATACGTTTTCAGATTGAGCAAAACCAGTCTTTATCAGTATCGGCATTGAGTTTATCTTACAATGCGAGTACTCGGCACCACCACTTTTTAAGCTGGCAGCAAGATTTTCAATTTCCTTGCTAGTATCACACAGGTCATCGTACTTTTCTATAGGTATCTTTATTTTATAAATTTTAAAGCATTTATCGGTTACGTCTACTAAGCATTTGAAGAACATCTGAACCGAAGTCAGCGAGTTTAACTCCCTGTAATAGGCTAGTTCAGCATTCTCTTTCATCAACTTATATATTTCAACAATAATTGAAATTTCTAATATTGAGCAGCATTGCGTTGAAAACTCTGACATAGACACTAGTTCTAAGACATAACTAAGACCGCCTTTTTGTATGAACTGTTCCGCAAATGATATCGTATTTAAAAGACTTGCAAAGATGTTAAGACAGGCCGCTGTCAGAAAGAAAGCTGACTCTTCCATTCGGATCATATATCTGTGTTTAGCAACAATGAACGTAGGGTAGATCACACTAAACAGGAGCTCATACTTCATTTCAGTTCGACAGCGCGGAGTCACTCTTAGTAGATGACTGACTGTTGCGTGTAGTACGTTGTTATGATTATCCAACTGCAACAACGAGTTGTAATGAATCAGGAATGACCAAACAGTTTTTCTTTCTAACGCACTTATGCCATGGGTACAGTACTTTCGTCCAAATTCACGTTTTTCATCACACGGTTCGCAAATAGAACAAGGAAGTTGATCCATCAAGGGTTTTGGAATAAGAACACTGGCACCCAACTCTCCATACACAGTTTGCTCCAAAACTTGGAGGCACAACGCAGATACATTGTTGTGGGTTAACATCAGTCGCACAATGCTTTCCATTAAAAATCCTGGAGGAAAACAGCAGCACACGCCACAATTCAACATCACTTGCAATATCTTGGTTTTCAAAGAAGTCTGTGCCGTAACTTCTTCATCTGTCACAAGTGAAGTAAGAGACCTATAGAGAACTGATATGCAACAAGCACTAGACATTGGCAGTCCTGAGCTTGCTTCTCCCATGATGTCATGATGATGATGCATTCCAGCAGTAACTCTCTGTCGGCAAACCTTGTGTCTGCTTCTGGGGCAAGCAGCTGAATGAATCACTTCGCTTCTCACCCTTTTCATTCCACTTATCAACTTGCCAATAGACTCGATTAATTTCTTTATGAGAATTGTAGTCTCCACGAAATCCACACCAGGAATCCTTATCATCAGCTCAATGCATTCTTTTAGAAGACCACCTTTTAGGCACTCACCGTAGAGCTTAAATTGGTCAGTAAATTCTCGGAGCTTGTCAATGGTCCGACACTGCATTAACAAACAATGGAAGAACGCTGTAATCGAATACGCTATTCCAAATATAAATCTTAATAAATTTTCGGATTCAATAGCGTTTGGTTTCTCTGCTTCTTTGTCATGGTTGTTGGCATCAGGTTTTGTGTTAAACGCAGCCGAAGATTTACAGATAACATCTTCTAATAAACGAAGCAACATCGGTAGAATACCATTGTTTATAAGTTTGGCACTTAAATCTGAGTGTAACAAGACTTTGTCAAGCGAGACCATTAGCAACTGCGTCAGGGCAATTTTTATAGAAGATTGTTCCACTGGATCATAGTGAGAAGAGTACGACGACAGTGATCCGAATTGTATAGAGCATAAAGTTCGTAGCGAGAAGTTTATACACTGCATAGAAATAAGTGATCCTTCAGAGCCTGATAAACTGCTCTCAGTCTTACATAACTCCTGCAGCAAGTCAATAACAAGCAGCATAAATTCGTAGGCGGTTATCTCAGAATTTATAATGTCCCTGTGTTGATCGGTAATGTATTCTTCAGCCTTTGGTTTAGTTTTCCGTGGTGTGTAGTAGAAATCACCAAAAAGCGAGTTATTAGAGAAGTTTGAGCGTACTGGTGAGTCGAAGTACTGGAAATCATCGGGAGTACTGACTTTGATGGTGAGAGAGCGATTTAGTATTTGTAGGTCGTCATTTGAATCAGCGGATTCGCTGGATGCTTCCAAAGGTTTGCTCAGCTTTCTTCTTGCTTTATCAGGCGAGTCGTTTTTCGCTTGGTTTGAACGTTTTGACCTAAGCATTTAAAATCATAAATTAAAACGTATTTAAACCAAAATATTTTATGAAAACGCTGAGTTTAATTACCTGCTAGTTGAAAAGCTTCTATCTGAAGAAGCAGCAGAGTTTGTTTTAGACATTTTACTCCCGCTTGCTTTTTGTTTTGACCAAATGCTGTAACAATAAGTTCATTATACATTATACATGTATGTATTAACAATGAAAAATAAAAAAGTCAAGTAATTTATCAAATAGTTGTATAAGTACCTGGGTGAAAACAGCTGATGTATGGGCGTGCTGGGTGACGAGGGCAGTAGTTTCTTCCCGCCCCCTCCGCGCAGCTCCGCCCACACCCACAACAACACTGAACTCAGCTGGCGACAGCATGACAAACCCTGCCAACAAATAATACAACTACATACAGGAAAAACCTTTGCAACCTCTCATACACGAAAAGCCCTTGCAACCTCTCAACTGAAATATGCATGCTGAATTATTTTTAATTACTGATTTAAAAAAAATCTAAAGTCCTATATTAAGATGTAGGTCTCGTTTGCAATACACTCAACAAACAAAATCAATATGAACAGGCAATACAGGACGACATTCCCAAAGAAACTATTTATAAAATCAAGATTACATTTACTAAATACAATTGATATAATAAAGTATGATTCTATTGATACTTCATTAAGTAATCTAATATACTTATTTTTAAGTTTTTAAAATGCAACACTGTTAAAAAAGTTGTTACATATACCTACAATCCTAGTGATTTCCAAACTATTATTAACCAATTCCTGATTAATTCGGTATTTGGTAGACAAGTCAAGAATGTGAAAACCGGCATACATTCATACATTAGCATTTG
Organism: Emmelina monodactyla; assembly: GCA_916618145.1. Classification (NCBI taxonomy): domain Eukaryota; kingdom Metazoa; phylum Arthropoda; class Insecta; order Lepidoptera; family Pterophoridae; genus Emmelina; species Emmelina monodactyla. The sequence goes on from OU745300.1 coordinate 7,057,254, forward strand.
CAAACGTACAGCGTAAGTAATTCAAAGCGGTATCGTAAATAGTTTTTATTGCAAGATATAAATGTATGGTTCGTATACTTATAATGTTTCCGTCCTAAATTAAACTTAAAAAATCATTATAATTATTTGAAAGTGAACACACATTTACTATATCACATATAGAAATGTAATAACATTTGGGTGATAATATGTTAAAAGTCTGTAATTGTCTGACTGACCGATAAGAAGAGATAAAAGCACAACTGTTGACAAAATATCTGTACTTGTAACTAGGACGTATGTACGTCTGACCGTGTAGCTATATAACTATAAAATTTCAAAATGAGTTTGTTGCATAAGTTAGTAGTCACTACTACTGGAGCAAGTACAGGAATAGGAGCCGCTACGGCGAAACACTTTGCTCAGGAAGGCGCCTCCGTCGTTATTGTTGGACGAAATTAAAACAAACTTTCACAAACATTCATAGATATTAATAAAAACCGGAATGGAGCCTCTCACTATCAAAGCAGATGTGACTAATGATGACGACTGTAAAAGAATTATAGAAACAAACTCTCCAAAGAATTGCTCGAAGCTCGCTTGTTTTGAGCGACACTATAATGGCAGAATACGATGAAGTTATTAACGTCAATCTGAGAGCTGCGGTATTACTTACTACACTTGCTGCTCCAAATATAATTAAGACGAAGGGAAATATAGTCAATATTTCAAGCATTGCCGCCACCTCCGTGATGTCCTTGGGTTACATAGTATATGCAACATCCAAAGCAGGTTTAAGACAATTTTCTAAAGATGCAGCATTAAAACTGTCTGGTCATGGAATAAGAGTCAATATAATTTGTCCGGGTCCGGTTGGAACTGATATCCTAGAAAATTCTGGATTACCACTTTCGTACGATGTTTTCGCTGAAATGCTGCCTCTAAAAAGAATATCGAATGCAGACGAAATCGCAGATTTAGTTTTGTTTTTAGCTAGCGATAGAGCAACAGGGAATCACTGGTTCCGAATTTGTAGCTGATAACGGTTATCGAATTCGGTAACATTTGGCTTTACATACATTTAAAATAAACGACATTCAGAGGAAGAAGTAAACAATAAATTAAGTATGCAAGCAGATAAAATAAGTTTCATTAATGTCACTAAAATAGATAGTCATGTTATGTCTTTGAAGTGATAACAAATAACTATTGCACATTTAAGATGATAAATGTTATTATTTGAACAACACGCTTTTATTTATCAGTACCTACTTTATGCTGCACATTTAAATGTTTTATGCTTTTATTTCAATAAACTTAGCGTAAATAAAAATATAATGACGATCTAAAATAATAAAGATCTATTTACCTCGACGCCTAAAGACTTGAGTAGCACAAGCCCCTTCCACGCCACTCCCTCTAACAGATACTTGCGCAGGATTTCTGCGGATGATTGACTGTTCATACGAGAGAATAGACTCTGTGGTTTTCGCTCCTCCGACTTACTCCACTCATCTATAACAAGCAGGTATCACATCAAATTATCTAATAGCCAACAAAAAAACAACCAAAACAAAAATGCTGATGCTACAAAATACGCAAATGAAGTGTTACCTTTTACACCCTAAAATTAATTTTATGGGAGGTTTGAAGCAGTTCCAGAATTCGAGAAAAAAGAATTAAGCGTTATTAAGACATGCTTGAGCTACAAAAAATTTCAAAATAGTTTAAAAAACTGTTTTATTACATATTGCCGAGAACTTTAAAAACTAATTAGTGATAATCTGTGTTTTGTTAACCTTGAGACGTAGATTCTGCAGCGGAGAAATTGTCGGCGCATTGTATCGGCGCGGCGCAGTGCGTGTGTATCGATGACGTCACGCGATGGATGCCACACAGCAGCTCGCACCCGACCAGAGACACTACGCCGCTGTGAGGACTGAAAAATACTTACTTATTTTAAAAAAAAAACAATATTTCAAACTCGAAACATGAGAGGTTACTTAGGATTAAGTGATTAGAGCCATGTTGATTTAAATAGACTTACCAATTTCATAATTTCATAAAATCTAGCAATATTGTATGTATTTTATATTACTGGTCCCATAAGTAATAATAACATCTTAACAAAACTTATTTAAGACAACTAGTTTCTTTAACCATTGTTTTTTTAGGTCCTACTTATTAATTACTTTAAGAAGGGACTTTCGTCCCGTAACGAAAATCACTCGATTTATTCGTCTAGGAACTACGATGCAACAGACTGACGCGACTAAAACACATCCTTCTTTAATTTGCTGCTTAAAAAGGCTCGGAAGGACGATTTTAAAGAAGAACTAATATAGAATAATAAAAATGAAGGATCTTTTATATTGTACACTGATGAATGAAACATAACACCATCAAAAAAATCTACAAAAAATAAATAAAAATAACTCACCAAAAGTTAAGAAGTTCTTTTGGATCAGCGCCCTCGTTGGTCCTAATTATAAACTCTGCTAGGAAGAGATCCAGCCAGGTTGATTTCTATAAAAAAGTGTAAGGTGACAGTTAGGTATGCCTGATTGAATTGCACTAAAATAAAACATTTGAGAGCAAACAGACTTAAAACCTTTTCAAAAACTAAAACGCAAAAGTAAATAGCCGCATTGCTGTAGGAGTTTAATAAAATAACTAAATGATGCAATGGTTTATAAAACTCCGGCTTATACACTTTCCGACTGCGCAAAAATGCAATTTAAAAAAGGTTTTGTGAATAAAGTAAACTGCTTAAAAATCTGTTTTTAATAACATAAATATTTTACCTCGTAAGTGCCGGTCTCTGCTCTGAAAAAATGTTCCCAGAAGAACTTAAGCTTGTTTGTAGGTTCCTCCGCAGCCATGGCTGCTGTTTATCACTTTTACCCTAAAACCATTATAAAACATAACAATGATATTTCACTAGATATGGCAAAGTTACATGACCCGGACCCAGCCAATCTTTAGATCGACGTGAGGTCAGTTGTTATTCGAGCTCTGGTGAAATAACCATCCGAAGCTATTTACAAAAATTTTGCAATAAATTGTCATGTTAATATTTTTTCACTAGTTGCTGCACAAAATAAATTAACAGTTTTAATCACATCACTTCTATACGGCCAATAATAGTAACATTTGCACTCGAGATGGGAGTAGTTAGCAGTAAGTACTGAGGAAGCCTTATCAAATAACTTATTGGATAGTGAGGGTACCTATAATGGCTGATAACTGTCCGTGAGACCACGCTATCGCTCTTATTTATAGACTGCGGCCGAGAAATGCTACTAAGTTTATAACATGTCCCTTGTACAATCATACATCCCAAGTTCCTTTGAGAGTTTTGGAACATTTTTAAAGTTATATGTATATTCATATACAGATGTTTCAGAGGTTGAGGTTACATTCCAACAATATAAATCAAATAAGCAATATTTAAGTAATATCACAGAATATAATTCCTATAATAATTCAATTTATGTAAACAAAGTGGGTTAGGTAAAAATACCTTCCATTTGGTGTTTTTATAAGACTAAAATTATTACCTACTTAAAAGATTTACATAGGTAGGTATCTCTAAATCACTAGGGTGCAAATAACAACAATGTAAACCTATTTGAAGAAATCCTTTTGTCATGATAAAAATTACTTATTATTTGATTGCATAAAACATTTATTCCTATAAAACTATGAATTGCGACACTTCTGCCAACATTATCAATTTACAGAATGCGTTTGGAATTGGTGTTGTCCAGAATACACAACTATTTCCTGCTTAACCTAGTGGTGAGGTGATTATGTCAGATAATATGTTACACATATATTTTTATAATTAAATATTATATTTGGTGTCTTGCCATGATTTGTCCTCAACACTTTTTTCTCTAGCTAGGCATGTTCATAAATAAGATAATAGAACTTAAAATATAAACATGACTGTAAGTAGCTGATCTGATAAATTTTGTTGGATCACATCTGCATTATATTATTAGATTAAAGGCTTAGATGTGTGTGACAAATGATGCCATAAGATAATTTTTAAACACTTTTTAGCCATGTTTAGTTTACTTAAAAAAATTAATACCTGAACTGAGGCTAATAAAATAGTTTTTCTGAAGTAGGAATGATTACCAATCCCTACTTCCCTACTAATATTATAAAGGCGAAAGTAACTCTGTCTGTCTGTCGGTCTGTCTGTCTGTCTGTCTGTCTGTTACGCTTTCACGCCTAAACCACTGAACCGATTGTGATGAAATTTGGTATGGAGAAAGAACTGAACTTGGGAAAGGACATAGGGTACTTTTTACCACGGGAAAACTTCTCATTCCCACGGGAAACCGACTTCCACGCGAACGGAGTCGCGGGCGGCCACTAGTTTCATATAATTTACTAGTGGCCGCCCGCGACTCCGTACGCGTGGAAGTCGGTTTCTCGTGGAAATGAGAAGTTTTCCCATTGTAAAAAGTATCCAATGTGTTATTCTGATATATGTATAACCTATATTACTGTAAAGTTTCATCCAAATCCGTCCAGTAGTTTATACGTGAAAGAGTAACAAACATCCATACATACTTACAAACTTTTATGTTTATAATATTAGTAGGATATGAACTGATATGAACAAATGCCTAAATAGTAAGGTATATAATGTTGTCTTCAATTTTGAGCAATATTTGTATTCAATAAAAGTATAATCCCTTCTAAAATAGATATCGAAGGATTAAGCTGTATATTGTATTGTAGAAACAAAAAAAATCTTGCAACCATTCAAATGAAATGAAATGAAATGAAATAAAATGAAATTACTTTATTGTACATTACCATTCAAAAGGGTCAGTAATTAAAAAAACTTTTTAAAGCTAAGGAAATTCTCATGTTGTATGTTAATTATAGAATATTGATAACTTTTTGTAAATCTAATATTGAATTGTGAATCATAAAAACATACTTATACAGGGTCTGTCGTAATGAATGGATAACCCGTTACCTACAGTTGATCCGGATGTGAGGCTATAAGAAAATGGTGTTTTCTTGCCAGGGTTGTCAACCATAAGAAAATGGCGTAGACTTTTAAACTTTTTTATAAATTTCGCTATTTTTTTCATTTATTCCGCTGCCATTTCTTCAAATTTTGATGTATTTGTATAATTCTTTTAGTATTATACTGCTGAAGACGTGTATTATGTAATTTAAATACAATTTTAGGTGTTATTCACGTTGAACATTATCAAAATACTCATTTTAAGAAAAATATTTCCAATTTTTTTTCTTTATGTCAACTTTTGATCATCTCCTGTGGAAAAAAAAAGTATGACGTTATAGCTGCCCATGATCTCAATAAATTGTCTAGTATGTGTAGATTCTAAAAAGGTATAACGATGTGTACTTTACAAGCAACATTAAGTTACAGGAGCGAGAACACTAATCATGGTCGGAATTTTTATTTTTCATGTTATGTTATAAATGGTTGTAAAACTTCGTCATAATGATTTTATTCTATCAAGATACTTTGCACAAACACTATCGGGCCACTAATAGGATATTCAGAAGAAAACCCGGTTGTTTTTGGGAAAAAAATAACATTACTTCACGATAATAATGTAATGAAAATGTACAAATGAAAATTGTTGTGCTCTAATAGTTACATGCGACAAACATGTTGCGACAAGTTTATTCGAAATTAAAACGGATTTTAAAAATCGAACAAGACCGCATTACAAAGAAAAGGGTACTCATCACATCAGTGTGATTTTGACCATCGCATGTCCTTTTGTTCACATTGGCCCCGATTCTGAAAACACTCTCTAAACTAAACTAAAACTATCGCTGTCACTTACACATCAATAAGACAGAGACAGGTAATCATTTTAGTCCTGTCAAACTAAAATGTACGTGCAATATGACACGGCGAAGGCAAATTTAGGCTAGTCCTCAGCGCATTTCGTTCAATTTCACAATGATGTGGACTAAATTTAGTGAGACCAATGTACCTTGTTCTAATACGAAGCATGAGAAAGTGACAGCGATATTTTTAATTTAGTTTTAGAGAGTGTTTTGAGAATCGGGGCCACTATTTTCGTCAATTTGTTACTGCTTTCTAATATTTGACTATGATTTTCCTTGTGATTTGGACTTGATAACGTGGTGATACTGATGACTTTGCTCACATTTACGGACATTGTGTTGTGCTATCGATTGAACTTGTTGTTTTGGAAAAGTTTTTGTGTAGTTTGTGTATCATGCCGCAACAGTATACGCCGGCCGAATACGCGAACATGCATTACATTTACGGTGTATGTAATGGCAGCAACAATAGAGCTTCTAGTGTTTATCGTGTAAGATATCCAAATGTGCGACATCCTGATTACCGTGTGTTCATTAAAGTGCACAATGCATTTATGGAAGGACGATTTCCTTCTAATTTTTTCCACTTTTCTTTGTAATGCGGTCTTTGTTCGATTTTTTAAATCCGTTTCAATTTCGAATAAACTTGTCGCAACATGTTTGGCGCATGTGACTATTAGAGCACAACAATTTTCATTTGTACATTTTCATTACATTATTATCGTGAAGTAATGTTATTTTTTTCCCAAAAACAACCGGGTTTTCTTCTGAATATCCTATTAGTGGCCCGATAGTGTTTGTGCAAAGTATCTTGATAGAATAAAATCATTATGACGAAGTTTTACAACCATTTATAACATAACATGAAAAATAAAAATTCCGACCTTGATTAGTGTTCTCGCTCCTGTAACTTAATGTTGCTTGTAAAGTACACATCGTTATACCTTTTTAGAATCTACACATACTAGACAATTTATTGAGATCATGGGCAACTATAACGTCATACTTTTTTTTTCCACAGGAGATGATCAAAAGTTGACACAAAGAAAAAAAATTGGAAATATTTTTCTTAAAATGAGTATTTTGATAATGTTCAACGTGAATAACACCTAAAATTGTATTTAAATTACATAATACACGTCTTCAGCAGTATAATACTAAAAGAATTATACAAATACATCAAAATTTGAAGAAATGGCAGCGGAATAAATGAAAAAAATAGCGAAATTTATAAAAAAGTTTAAAAGTCTACGCCATTTTCTTATGGTTGACAACCCTGGCAAGAAGACACCATTTTCTTATAGCCTCACATCCGGATCAACTGTAGGTAACGGGTTATCCATTCATTACGACAGACCCTGTATATTTTAAAACTAAAAACGAAATGAAGCTAATTAATAAACTTTTAACCAGAACTTACACAAATTACTTCATACAGTTTTCAGTTAACACGACTGTATTACATACAATTGTTAAACGTAAGAAAAAAATGTGATGAATATGTATTGATGTGTGAAATTATTACTTACGTTCATCAAAGTTTGTTAGCAAACTTTACAACTTGTTAGATGAGGGTTTCACGAAAATAGATTATTTAAAAAAATATTGAACAAGTTTTCCGATTTACTGTGTAGCTAAATACGACCCTACTTTGTATTTTCAATTTCAAACTAATTAACAATTCATGGTCTACGAGTCGCACTAAAACAAATATTAAAACAGTAAAAAACACATCAAAACAAACTGGCTAATACTGCTAAAACGAATCCCATTATATCCCGTTTGACTTTGACATTTGTTAGGCAGTTTGATTTTTTTATAATTTATTTAACGGCCTAGTACCAAGTCTTATGAGCCACTTTAACAGTTTCTTTGCCATAGAGTAACCAACTACTATTGCTATTGACTTGAAATTTGAGAAACACTTCGGTAAGTTTTATAATGGAAAATTTTGATTATTATCTCTTCATATTCTCTGTCAAAAATAAAAAATACTGGTGAAAGAATTATTTCGATGCGTCAATTAGTTTCCGATTTATAAGTAAAATAAGTTGCTACCGCACGACGCGGGCTGCCGGTGGCGGTTTGACGTCATACCACAACTCGCTCGGTCTGGCTCACTCAGTACACTCGCGGTCGCGCGCACTTGTCGTCTAAATTAAACCTAAATTCTTTTAAAAATGTCTAATCCAACTACTGGGAAATCATGTGTTGTGCCTAAATGTAAAAATACAACTATCAATTCGCCGGAAAAGCTGTTTTTTACAGTTCCAAAGGATACATACATACATACATCACCAAATCTTTTAAGTTGAACATAACCAATACCATTAAACAATTTGTTAGTAAAAATACAAATAAATAAAAAAGGTTTAATTCATATCATCTACATTTGCAATAAAAAAACATCTAGATCATATAGGTATCCTACTTCCTAGTAATATTATAAACGCGGAAGATTGTGTTTGTGTTTGTTATCTTTCACACAAAAAGTACTGAACGGATCTGGACGAAGACTTAAATAATCCATAGGCTTCTTTTAATCCTGGGAAAATGTACAGTTCCCGAGGGAAACGCGGGTGAAGCTGCTAACGAAAGCTAATTAGAACTAAATCAATGCATGTATTTATTTAAATATACTAAGAAGAGCGGTATCTTAGTATACATACTAGTGGCCGCCCGCGAATCCATTCGCGTAGAAGTCGGTTTCCGTGGGAATGAGAAGTTTTCCCGCGGTAAAAAATACCCTATGTGTTATTCTGATGTGTAACCTACTGCAAATTTTCATCCAAATCCGTCCAGTAGTTTTTACGTGTAAGAGTAACAAACATTCATACATCCATACTCACAAACTTCCACATTTATAATATTAGAAGGACGTACCTACCTATAGCTACAAAACTATGATACATGGTTTGTTGTCTTTAACGTAAAAAAAATAATGATAGGTAGGTACTTCTACTATTGGACTTGCATTCTTCCATTAGTATTATTATTATATTGGTTATTTTGTTTTGATAAAACAGTTTAGAACATAACAAACATTTCGGCGGCAACAAAATAACTATTTCTTGATAAATAATGCGCAGCCATTAAACCATCTATTTAAGGTAGATTACACGATTACCTTCTTTCGAATCCTATATCCAATTTATTAATCGAATAATATTTACTATTAACATAATACGCGACCGAAAACACAACAAAATAATACATTAATGTTAAATAAATAAAAAAATAAAATAAAATACTGCGTTAGCTATATGCGCCACCGCTTGCGCGTTGTTGTATGACGTCACAAGCGGTCACGTGACTGTTAGCGGGACTCGATATTTTACGAAACTTTGAATGCCTATAAAATCAAAACTACTGGGTATTTTTGATTACAACAAAAAGTAGTGTATTTGTATGCATACAGGCTTTACTGAGACAAGGCATGCCTAGTAACATTCTCCATTGCATTAGGCCATAGAAACTCGTTAAATACCTATTAATACAGAAGTTTTATTTTAACTTAACAAGTATGGATTCAGTTAAAATAAGACAAAGCAAAAAAATAAAAAGACCTTAAAAATTAAACTTATGTTATGGCCCATAACATAAATATAAGTTTATTATAACTTATGGGTAAAACTTATAAGTTGAAAACATTGGTTCGAAATGTTCAATCAACGCTACTTACGTGCCAATAGTCGATTCATAAATACAACCTGTGCACATATCTGAGCAATCTGACGTCTTAAGTGACAAAATCGTTCAAATTCTAACGGTGATAACGAAACTTACCTACGTAGTGCACTGTGCAATGCCAGTCAACTGAATAATTTAATTTTTAACATCGGAAATTACTGCCAAGTTTTGTTGTATTTATCATGTTTAATGTAAAGATGTTTAGCAGATTTATCGGAAGAGCTTATAAAATGAATCTCTCTAACCCTTATTAAAACCACCTTGAGAAAATGTTATAACCCAGGTTCGAACCAACTACATATCGGTTCAAATTGACTTCAGCGCTACCTGATGTTAGTGAGTATTGAAATGATTGATGGACGGCACATTTGCACTCTTATCAACGTTTTCAATGTATTCCATTACCGAACCGCAGTGATACTCGTAGTTATGTGATAGATACATGCCCGTCGCGGACTTCCGGTTTGCGCGCGGGAAAATTGGAAGTGAAAAATTTTTTCGTGAACTTAAAAATTCATTTAATTCTTTCAATTTTGTTAAATAGTGTACATTTTGTATATATTTTTAATAACTATAGTATAGAAGCTTAATTTTTATTAAAATGACGTCTCGGGCGAAACGCAAGAAAAAGAAGGAGGAGGCAGTAATATCAGGGGAAGACTCGCTGCTTTCGGACTCCGACTCCATGCACAGTGACTGCAATTCAGCTAAGTCCGATCCATATAAAACTTATTTCGTTCCCGATTATACACGTCGGTATCCTGAGGATTCTTCAGCTACAGATTTCGTTGTCTTCTTGGAATCAAACGATGAGTCCAAACCTATTTCAACAAGAGATATGATTTCTTTATCATCAACATTAAAGAAATATATAAAAGGCATAAAATATATGCAAAATCTTAATAAATACAAAGTTACAGTTCATTTTGACCGTGCAAATTTGGCAAATAGTTTTCTTAACAATAAGACTTTGTTATCAGAATATAAACTCAAAGCAACTATTCCTGCAAAAACTACTGAAATTACTGGTGTTATTACTAATGTGCCCATTAAATGGTCCAATCAAAAAATTTTTGGAGTGATTTATAGTAATAAAAAAATTATTTCTGTTCGGAGAATTCAAAGGAAGGTTAAAAATGAACAAAACTTTGAATTACAACCGACTAAAACAGTAATCATAACTTTTGCTGCCATTTATCTTCCTGATCATATTGATTTACAAGGCTGGAGGTTTCCAGTTAAGATGTACATTCCACCTGTAAAACAATGCTTTAAATGCTTACGGTATGGACATTTGGCTAAGTACTGTAAAAATAATGTTAGATGTTCAATATGTGGAGATGCACATTCTTTTAAAGAATGTACAGTACCTAGGGAAAAGGCTTCATGCTGTCACTGTAGAGGAAATCACATTAGTATATCTGCTGAGTGTCCTATTAAAAAGAAAAAAATTAATGATATTAAAATTGGTTTATCCTCTTTGTCTTATGCTTCAGTTGCAAATACAGAGAGTTTTCCAGCCTTAGGACAAAAGTTTGACCTGCTCAGTCACTTGAAAAAAGATAATAAATCTTTGAATTTATTGGTTGAGGCTATTGTTAAAATAATTACATTAAATAAAACAAAGGAAACTTCCATCAGTACTAAAAATATTTTACAAATATTAAGTGATATTTATGAAAAGTCATCTGCTAATAATCCATCCTAATGGCTCATTTAAAAATAGTTCAGTGGAATGCTCAAAGCATTAAAAGTAATAAATCTGAATTTACATATTTTCTTTATAGTAATGATGTTGATATCGCTTTAATAAGTGAAACTTGGCTTAGACCACATCATACCTTTAACATAAAGGGATACACAATAGTTAGAAATGACACTGGTAATACACATAATGGAGTTGCAATAATAATTCATAACAAATTACAATTCTTAAAAATTGATACTTATTTTGATGATTCCTTACAAAATGTTGCTGTACAGATAAAAATAGGTGGTAAATATATTTCATTTGTTAGTGTTTATTGTCCTTCTAGGTGTCATTATTCAAAATTAAAATTTTCAAAATTAATTGATAGTCTTCCAACTCCAGTCTTTATTGCTGGAGATTTCAATGCATACCATACTTCTTGGGGTTGTCAAAAAGTGGATAAAAGAGGTGAAGAAGTACTAGATTCTTTTGATGAAAATAACCTTGTTCTGTTAAATTCAGGAGAAGTCACGACTGTAGGAACTTCGTCCTGGAGACCAAATGGTTTAGATCTTTCTTTGGTTAGTCCAGCTTTATCATGGGATTGTGAATGGTCTGTTCATGATGATTCCTTTGGAAGTTATCATTTGCCTACAATTACTAAACTTCTGTTGTCTCAAACTCCAGTTACATCTTCAGAACATTGTGTTCACTCTCAAAATGTCAGTAAGAAATTAAACTTGAATTTAGTTAATTGGGATTTGTATGTAAATATTGTTAATACTTCGTTGAATAGTTTTATGATTAATTCTGAATGTTCACTAGAAAGTTATTTGCAGTTTTGTGATATTTTATTGGCATCAGTTGAAAAATCTATGTCACAACAAAAAACGAAAACAAAGTCTTGTTGTCAATGTCAAAATCTTTGTCATTTATGCTCACGTTCCGTTTCAGGTTTTAGGGCAAAAAGGGCAAGACATTCCGTTCCTTGGTGGAATAGCAAATGTGCAGATGCTGTTAAAAAATGTAAAGATGCTTTTGTTGCTTTCAAAAATGATCCTTCTGTAGAAAAATATTTGCTTTTTAAAAAAAATCAGGCTTCTAAGAAATTGACTATAAACTTTGAAAAACAGAAATCTTGGCAAGATTATTGCAATTCTATAAATCGTCTTACTCCAATTTCTCATGTCTGGAATAAAATACGCAGATTTAACAAAACTTTTGTTTCTAGAAGTGAAAATGATCATTGGGTAAATAGTTTTTTAAAAAAATACACTCCAGACTATGTCTCGAAACCTTTTACTTTTGCAGATAACAAATTTCATAGACAAAATCTTTCGTTGCTTGATCCGTTCACAATTTCTGAACTTACTGCTGCCATAAAATCAAGAAAAGATACAACTTGTGGTTTAGATGGTATTTCCTATAAAATGTTTCGTCTTCTCAGTCATAAAAATCTATGTAAATTCTTGATAATTTTAAATATTTTGTTTGAAAATGACTTAATACCAAATCAATGGAAAACTGATTGTCTGGTCCCTGTACTGAAGCCAGGGAAGGATCTTGATAGTCCAGATTCTTATCGACCTATAGCGTTGTCCTCTTGTGTTGGTAAAATTTTTGAGCAGCTGCTCAAACAACGTCTGGAATATTACATCGAATCAAATTGTATTCTTCCTAGTAATCAGTTTGGTTTTCGGCGTGGACGCTCGGCTAGGGAAAGCATTGCACATTTGTTTTTAGATGCAAATAAATCCATAAAGGAACGGAATTATCTTGCTTGTAATTTTTTCGATGTAACAGGAGCCTTTAACAATGTAGGTTTAGAAACGCTTGCTAATATCTTGCTATCACTCAGAATTCCAAAAAAAATGGTTCTTTGGATATATAACTTTCTAAATGAAAGAATGGTCTATGTTAAATTGGGTAACAACTTTTATGGTCCACGTAATTCCTATAAAGGCGTCAATCAAGGCGGCATCTTGAGCCCTCTACTGTATATAATTTATATTCATAAATTGAATGAGATATTAGGCGCAAATGTTTCTAATCTGCAGTTTGCTGATGATCTTGTTGTTTATTGTTCTGGCAAAAAACTTAAAGATGTGCAAACGAATTTAAATAATGCCTGTAAAAGGTTTGAAGTCTATTTTTCTTTCTTAGGTTTAACTGTAAATACAGAAAAGAGTAAATCTCTTGTTTTCTCTAGAGATAAAGATTGTAAATTAGAATGTGTATGTATATAATGGTAACCTTATTCCTAACTGTACAGAAATAAAATTCTTAGGTGTAGTATTTCAACAAAATTTAAGTTTTAAAAAATATGTGCAAATATTGATAGATAGAGCTGTAAAAGCTACAAATATTTTAAAATGCCTTACTGGTTGTCGTTTTGGTGCAGATCCTAAAATATTATTGATGCTGTTTAAATCATTAGTTAGAAGTCACTTTGAATATGCTTTTTTTTGCTTTGCTTCTGACAATAATTTTATAAATAAAATAGATAAAGTACAAAATAAAAATCTCAGGATAATTCTAGGAGCCATGAGTACTTCTCCGATTAATTCAATGCAAGTTGAAACTAACACTTGTCCCATTAAATTTAGGTTTGATTATTTGAAAAGAAGGTTCATAATTGATTTGATGAAAACTTCTAATAATGCGTTGTACAAAAAGATTTTGATATCTAATTACTCTTATTTATGTAAAAATTTTGATTTCATTAATTATTTGAAAAATGAAAATATTGCTCAGTATGATATTTTACCTTGTTATAGTGGAACATATGAAGGTAAGTTTTTTAAATTTGATGTCATTATAGACACAAATTTAAAAAATAAATATGAAGTATATGAAAAGTTATCATACTATGATAATTACCGTCAAATTTACACAGATGCTTCAAAAACATCTCAGTCTGTGTCGATAGCGGCTTATGATATTATTTTGAAAATTGCACATGGTTATAAGCTGTCCAATATTTGCAGTATTTTTACGGCAGAAGCTGCTGCTATTCTGTTTGCTTTAGATTTGATTAGTTCTGTAGATTCTTCTGGTAAATGGATTATTATTTCTGATAGTATGAGTGTTCTTCAAGCTATTAATAATCCCCGTCTTTCTAGTAAAATTCATCCTTTTATATATGAGATCCGGGAAAAGATTTATAAATTATCATTGAAACATAAAGAAATTGTCATTTTCTGGACACCAGCACACATTGGTGTTAGTGGTAATGAATTAGCTGATACATTAGCTAGTATCATTACAAATACTGATAACAACATTTGCAAATTAAAAAACATAGCAATTCCCATTTCAGAGTTTCTTCCTGAAATAAAAAATCAAATGATTAATAATTGGTTTCAATTTTGGCAAGATTCTCTTAAAGAAAAGGGCAAGTGGTATTCCGTATGTAACCAAAAAATTTCGTCTCCTTGGTTTACCAAGGGCTCTTTCAAAAATAGAAATTTTTATACAACAATTTGTCGTCTTCGTATAGGTCATGCTGCTTTTAATGAACACTTATATCGCATGAATATGATAACTTCCCCTTTTTGTTCATATTGTAATGAGTCAGTACAGTCATTGGATCATATATTTTTTGAATGTCCTCAATTTCATATTGACAGGTTAATTTTCATTGATGAGCTATTAGAAATTTATAAAACATTAGAAAATATCCCGCGTAATACTCAAGAACTTTTAAAAACAACTGAATGCTACTTACCTATGTATAAATTCATAAAATTTACAGTGTGTAATATCTGATGAAAATGTTTATGTATACTCATAACAAATATATATTAGCATTTTATTATTAAAGACATGGACTTGGTCCTTATTATGTTTGTTTATGAGGAAATAAAATATCGTCAATGTTACTTCTTATTGAAAACTAAACAAAACTAAGTCAACAAGAAAGAAGAAAACCAAATTATTGATGACATGGCTGTATGGGCATAGTCTCTTTGCCTTTCCGCATGACGGAAGAATCTAACAAAAAAAAAAAAAAAAACATGCCCGTCGCGTGCGTCGGCCCATTCCGTCCGACTACGGAGGGCTTGTGTAACTATCGAGTTAAAATATCAATACATATATGTATTGATCAATTTGATGTTGGAAGCTCTATTCGTAAAATTTTATAAAAATCTGTAAAAATTATTATTGATAGCTTAATGTGTTACTATAGTGGAACAAAGTCCACCTTTCTTTTTTCCAAACATAATACAAAATACATTACCAAAATACTGGTATTCATATCCTTTACGGTTTGGGATTATAGCCCCTTTATTTTTTTAATACACATTTCTGTATGGAATATTTATCAAATCAAATCAAATCAATTTATTGCACCAGATATTACATTGCATAATTTTGGCATGTCAAGTTTACAATTTATAATAAAATAAGATCTTACATTACGTCAAACACAAAATTTAAATAATGAAAATAATAATAGTAATAATAAACTTTCAATATAAATTAAAAAAAAAAAACAATGTACACACAAACAAAAATAGAAAATATAAGTATTCCGAAACGCAATAGTATAGTAGTAATTAGGATTTATTTGAAAAAAGGATTTTATTTTGTTTTTGAACTCATGGAATGTCAATTTTCGCATGTCAGAGGGTAATTTGTTATACATGTCAATTTTAAAACTTAAACCTAATTTGTACGTTTTAACGAGTCTAGTTTTTGGAAGGACTAATTTGTCTTTATGTCGAGTATTGTAATTAATAATTTTAATAATATGTATAACATATCGATACACAAAATCAAAATTTATCGATTTTAAAATATCGATACTTTTTAACAACAACCCTACTTTTCCTTTTAGAAAAAAATATTTGTGTGTGTTGTGATTTCGTGAGTTTCTTTTAAGACTTACTTCAAAATCATGTGGAAAAATATATTAGAATGTCTAAAAGATCCTTTACTAGTTGTAAAAGTGCAAAACTTCTTTGGTGTCATATATAAAAGCCATTCACAATTTTCAAAGAATTCTACAAATGATAATATTTGTACAAATAGAAAAGATTATTTAGATGAGCCATTGGATAACAAGCAACACAAGAGAATACCAAGTAACACATCCAATAGTTCGCAGTCTTCTCGAGATACCGATGGGACAGGAACAAGTGATGAAAACAATGAATTTGTTTGTCATGTGAATAATAAGTTTTGGTTTTATTTGTTTTTGATTGGTACTGAACTTGGAGATGAACTTTTCTATGCTACGTTTATTCCTTTTTGGTTTTGGAACATTGATGGTGCTGTAGGAAGAAGATTTGTTATGGTGTGGACTATCTGCATGTATATTGGTAAGAAAGAACACATTATATTATCATTCATGTCATTTATTTTTTATTGTTAGTTTGTGAACATGCCCTATTTCAAATCTATTACTGATTCCATATTACATGCAGAACCGAGTGAACAAAGTAGTGCCTGCTTAATTCTTTCATATGCACCTATGTCATTTTTACAGGCCAAGGTTTTAAGGATATAATTAGGTGGCCTCGACCAGGTTACCCAGTTCAAAAACTGCAAAAGAAATGGGCTATAGAGTATGGAATGCCTTCAACTCATGCAATGGTGGGTGTATCAATCCCATTTTCGGTGTTATTTTATACAATGGATCGGTATCAGTACCCAGTTTCATGGGGAGTGATGATTGCTTTGTCTTGGTGTACACTGATTTGTGTCAGTCGAGTTTACCTTGGCATGCATAGTGTTTTGGTAAGTCACTATTGTCAAAAGTTATTATTTTCTAGTTAATTATGTACTTATTTATTAAAAATAATAATTGATTGCAGGATATTGCAGCAGGCCTGTTGTTGGCTTCTTTGCTGCTGGTAGTATTAATTCCAGCTGTAGACTGGTTAGATGGAGTCATAATTAGAAGCCACTACTCCCCACTCCTTGTACTTTGTGTGACTGTAGCAGCTATAGTCTTCTACCCCAATGCTGATAAGTGGACACCCACTAGGTTGGTACTTAGTATCTAGCTTTACATAAACGTAAATGAATATCATAATATTTTTTTATGAACTGATGGTCTCAAACTACTAGACTGAATAGTAAGATTTTACCAATACTGTGGAATTTGTAAGAAGCTAAAAGCAAAACACTATACTTATTTTCATTTAAAATAATATAATATTTAAATAGCTTCATAGAATCTTTCACGTTTTTTTGCCCTAATCTGGAGAGGAAAAAAAATGTAGATACTTTAAATAAATCTTTAATTATTTTTAATTGGATCACTTATACAGCGTTTTAAAGACAATACATATTGCATGTCTTGAAATGATAATATGCCGTTTTTGTCGACTATTATACTGAACATATGTAGTAGTAATAAGTAGGTAGGCATGTAGTTTCAAAATATAATTGTTTAAATGACTTACCACCAGTTTCTAAAATATATTTTTTAAATTGATGTGACATTTGTAAATAAGCTACTTAAGTGTAACTTTCCATATGGATTATTACAAGTAATACATTTTTTTTTACTTTAATTAGCTTTTCCTTATATTATATATTTAGAAACTGGTGGTAAGTGGAAGATTTAAGTGTCACTTTAGATTTATGGTTATTCTATTACCTTTATAATAACTTTAAACCGCAAATACGTAGTTATATTGCTTCCACCATCGCACTATGCTTATTATATCTAAAAGTACGTAATGACCTGTCACCCGCACCAACCTAGCATGCACGGAACGTAGTTAATATTGTTTGTCAGATCAGCTGAACATCTGTAACTTACCTACTATGGAAGTGATGACTTAAATAATGTGTTTGTTTCTTTCAGAGGTGACACGACGATGGTAGTGAGCGTGTGCGCCGGTATTCTGATCGGCAGCTGGATCAATTTCCAGCTGGGTCATGTGTCCGCCAGCGTCAGTAGCCCTCCGTATGAGATCATCTGGCCCTCCATCGACATGCTGGGTCACACCATTCTCAGAACTATTCTCGGCTTCTGCGGGGTTCTCGCTACAAGGGCCTTCGGGAAGTCCGCCTCGTACGCCGTGGTCTCCGCCCTTCTCGGTAAAGATAAGAACCAACTCAGAAACTCTGAAGACAGCCTAGACAACAAAAACAAGGTCATTGTGGAACTCTGCTATAAATACTTTACGTATGGAATGATTGGCTTGAACACCACTTACGTGCTACCGACAGTTTTTGAGTTACTAAGAATTAATAGACCTACATATTACACAGAAATCTGATGCTAGTCGTACGTTATTTCTAAGGATAATGATTTATATTTTTCTATGTTTTGTTTTTAGCTTACCTAAGTAATACAAAATACCAAAAGGGATTTTCCTCGAGCTATTTTGTATGGTTCCTCTTACGGAAAACCGCTATAAGAATTTAGAAATCTCCTTATTTATTTCTAGATTGTTTATACCTAGATTTACTCTCTAAGTTATATATTTCCTCAAACACTGGATAAACCAGGCGGCAGAACAAAATTATCGGTTTGTCATTGCTTGAATTCGGAATGCAATTAAAAGTTAGGTTATAAACATAGTTCACAAATATCTTAGGTTAAAATCAAGTCAAAAATATCTACATATGTTAATTATATTTATATTAGTGGCCGCCCGCGACTCCGTTCGCCTGGAAGTCGGTTTCCCGTGGGAATGAGAAGTTTTCCCGCGGTAAAATGTATCCTATGTGTTATTCTGATGTATAATCTATATTACTGTAAATTTTCATCCAAATCCGTCCGGTAGTTTTCAAACAACAAACATCCATACATACATACATACTCACAAACTTTCACATTTATAATATTAGTAGGATCATTGTTATCCTACCTGAATGATTCCGAAAAAGACTTAGAGGTTACTAGCACTATCGTCGTCATGCCTACTTTAAAATAAATTTTAAAGCTACTAAGGGTAAAATACACAAAGGGGGAAAAATTGTTATAGCCATAAACCTTTAGTGCAGGATTTGTGGGTGCCAGTGCCTATGGTTGTTGTTCGTTCTAACGGGAAAATTTAAAACAACCTCGATTTGGGATTTTACCCTCTCATAATGTAACCGCTAATAGTCTAGTTAGGTTCTAATTGTGGACTTTGTACTTTCCCCGCAGTAAACACTGACTGTATATTTGTCGATGAGAATATATGTATGTAATCGTAGGTTTTTATCTGTAAATACTAATTTGTTAACATTGTTCAGAAATGGAGCTCACGTCATGTAACAATATTATGGCATACTCAGGCGTTTTAAATTTTAACTACAACTTTTTAATAATCTAAAAAAAATTGGGCTTAGTTGATACAGACAGTCGAACTTAGTTTAAAAAGATTACGTCACGATTACTAGTTCGAAATACATAAATTAAGGAAAACTAAGTACTTCCTTCATGCACAAATTCTTATTTATTTTAATAGTTTGACTTTAAGAGATACCTACTTGATGAATCAACGATGATGTAGTCGAGTTTTTTTATATTTGTGTCCACCACCACGTGTTAATTGACCACTTACGTTCTGATATTGTGTAATAAGAATAGGAAATATAATACATCATTATGTTAATTCGAAACGTGATAGTTGTTTTGTTATACCTATTTTTTATAAGTCAATCATTCCAGTAAAATACCTATTGTTTTAATATTATTTAAGAAGGGGGATACCTTATCACTTTTGAAGTTCATTTTGATAAACCATCTAAGTTCACTTTTAGATCTATAAAAATAAGCTTTGGCAATATAAGATTGCAATTAAAGACATCACAAATAATAACTTTGGACTTCAACAGTGATTATTGATAAGAGGGTTGTATATTTATCTAATTAATATAGAATTGTTGTATATTGTGTAAAGTGCCTTTTTAAATACATGTCAAAAGTATTTTATTGTTAATCTGTGTAAAGAATATTATTAATAAGTGATCAAGTATTTAATATATTTCCCACCTTCACCTTACTCATTAAACGTAGAAAGGTTTCTATAGATGCAGTGCAAACGGTCTCTTGTAACATTTAATACACGTTTTAAAACATACCGTAAGAGCAAGGGCACGAGCAATTGAAAAATTAAATGAAACGCGACGCTTATGTAAAACGTAGGTACAAGCGAACTAGCTCATCGAAGTTGGAGCCTTTGTCATCGAAGATATCACTGTGTGGCACTCTATCTAGATACCAATACTATTAAGCGAAGGTCACAACTATTTAAAATATAAACATAGTTAAAATAAATCATGGGTACTTGAATTTCGTCGGTCAAAAGAAAAAAAAACTTATAAAAATAATGTCCTCTTTAAAATGTAATGTATAATTAAAACTACTTGACAACTAATACAACATGCAGCTGTAATGTGAATTGGTCTGAAGGCCCTAATTGTTATTCCATCGTATTTCAATTACCTTCTTGAAAACCTTAAAAGTAAGTCAAGTCGAAATTCAAATACTTGATAAATTTTAACTTCAAGATAAAAACACCAGTATTAAGTTTCGACACACATGTTAAACCAGAGATTAGATATAATTTACAATTCCATCACAAACTAAGTAGATAGGCACTATACTAGATATAATTAAAAAAATATTTATTTGTCACATTTTATTTCTGTAACATTGTTTTTGTTATCGTTTTGAATATATTGTGATACGTTTGTACCTATTCTTTTACTGACATTTAATAAAAATATAATTTGTTTTATGGCCGTTTTTGTTTTCTTTCTTTAGACTGATGTGGGCATCATTTAGGTATTTAAACAAGCGGGATAACGACCTCAGTTATATCAGAGCAGAGTTAATTAAACGTCTAACTGCTTATTAAATATTTTGACTATCATATCGAAAACAAACAGCGCGATGTTGCTTGTCGTGCCTGTGATCATTCTCTTACATGATTATTTCATAAAGTTCTTTATTCCGTGGTATATGGTTGTGTATTTAAATTTTGCCCTGCTTTAGGCAAAACCATTACTTTTCATTACCTATTATACTTGTTAAATCTCAAACGCACAAATATAATATATTTTTGTATTGGCCAGAATTCAAATATTGTAGCAAGTCGTAAAAAAATACCCAGTAGTAATGACGTGTCACTAGTTTTTTCATAATATAGGGAGCAAACGAGCATGCGGGTCACCTGATGGTAAGTGATCACCGCCGCAAAAAGTTATTTTAGAGCAAAGCTATTTATTAATAAAACCAAGGCATAAATTTCTTTTATCATATATTAACGGATAATATACATATTTTTGTTACAGATGATACAATAAAGGCTTATTTCATTTATATAAAAATATATATCCTTTTACTACCTGATACAAAGTTAAGGATAGAAATTAATTTATCCTCCAGTTACAAAATTCACCTCATTTAAGACTAAATCATCGTTGGTACTGTTGTAATGAGTAAGAAATACAATGAATGAGTGCACACAAGCATGTCGTTAAAAATATTGTTAAGGTCACACATAAATCTTAAACCTAAAAACTAATTCAAAGAACAGTTCGCTATAATTATGTATGTTTTGTGTATAGGCAGGCGGTAATACAAACATACATACACTAAATATACACACAAACAAATAACAAGACAAACTTACTTCCCGTATCCTTCCTGTGCTTTTCTGTTAAGCAAAACAGTATAAAAAGACAGGAAGCAACTTTGTAATCTACAAACCAGTTGAACAGGAAGAAACAACTTTTAAAAATATACAATAACATTCTTAGCTACAGCTTTTAATAAAAGCATGTGCAAGACTTTGTATGTCATCCAATGCGAGTCTTATTCGTAAGTGATTCTAAATTATTCTGGTTGCGAGTGCGAACGGTTGCAATCGCCTTCGGTCTTTGCCGTCGACATACGGCGAAATAAGTTTTAATTTTTTTGTTTTATGTCATAATTTGTTCATAGATCTTAATTAACAAAACAAAAGTAAAGTGTTAAACTCATACAGTAAAGAACATTCATTTTATTAATAAAGTTTTGTGTGGCAAAACTAAAACCAAATGTGAATGTACTTGTGGCGGCAACAATTTAGGAAATCCCAGTTCAATTTAATGTTGGGGCGTTATCAACACACGATAATGGTCACGTAACTGAAAACGTGCTCAACTGCTGTAAAGTCACTGAATTTTATTAAGAAATATTACATTGATGGGGTCTAATTTTATAATTAAAACACGAAAAACCACAATCGGAAGGTCGTTGACGCTGATCCGAAAACTATTGAAAAAACTCGACACAACAAATACTAAGTTAATTTTGGCAATGATTACATTAACCAGTCCGCTTGACCTTTAAATTATCATATAATAACTAAAACAAGATAAACAGCACGTTTTTTTCGTGGTTCTACATTAGGTAATAGAGATGGGACACCCATTAATAAATAAATAGTTCTTATTTATTTACGGTTTTTGCACATACAAAATACATAGTAAAAATGGTTATAGCAAAATTTTGTACAAAGGTACAGCTTATTTCAGGATGAAATTTCTTCCAGCTGACCGATGACTGGAGAGTTGGATACAGAAAGCAATTCATTGTGCAAGTAAAATATAATAAGAAATAATATTTGAGTATTTATTGTTAACAAAAAGAAAAATACATAAAATAAATACAAGTATATATAATACATACAAAATATAATATATACATATATAAATATAATATGACAACAATAATTCTAACAGAGTGAAAAATAATACTCCTTAACTCGTCTTTTGAAGAGGGATATAGTTCTGGACTCGCGAATTTCATATGGAAGCTGATTCCATAGCCTGACTGCATGAACCGTGAACGAGTATGAGTAGAAGTCTGTTTTATGCGAGGGTGTCAGCAGTAAGGTACGGAGATTGGACCTGCAAGGTTCATCCAGAGAGTGAGCCAAAGAGAATCGTTGGGATAGGTAGGAAGGGGAACATGGATTATTAAGGACATTGAACAGAAGGCAAAGGATACGCAAGTTTCTACGAAACCTAATAGGGAGCCAGCCGAGTTTCTTTCTGAATTCAGATACCTGATCGTACTTTCGTAGTCCGAAGATAAAACGTATGCTGAGATTAAGAATACGTTCTAACTTATTCAGTAACTCTTCAGTTATATCTGAGTAAACAGAATCTCCGTAGTCTATTATAGGATGGATAAGACTTTGTGCCAGACAAACTTTAGTTTGAAAGGGCAGATAACCCTGGAGACACCTTAACGCGTGAAAGGAATGGTGTACCTTGCGACTCACCTCGTTCACATGCGCACACCAAGAGAGGTTGGACTGTAGCATGACGCCTAGATTATCTACCTTGTCAGTTATAGTGATAGGAACCCCATCAATGGATAAAATAGGTAAGGAACATAAGTCTAGACTGTCACAGAAGTATTTGTTACCTACCACTATAGCTTTGGACTTGTGAGGGTTAATTCGAACGCCGAAGGACTTTGTCCAATCGCTTATATTAGACATGTCAGAATTTAACATGGTGAACGCAGAAGCGGCATCTGAGGCTGAAAAATGGCGGTACAGCTGCAAGTCATCAGCATACAAGTGAAAATTAGAAGAGATAGTTTTTGTAATGCAGTTAATAAATAGAGAAAACAGTAAAGGTGACAGAACTCCACCCTGAGGCACGCCCGCAACAACATCACACCAGTCCGAGTGAACCTCGTCAAAGCTGATACGCTGCGAACGGCCATGAAGGTAAGAGTTGAACCACCCTAAAGAAGAAGAAGAAATATTTAAAGATTGAAGAACTCCCAGAAGAACATCGAAATCGATTGAGTTAAATGCATTTGTAAAGTCAAGGAGAACCAGTAATGTAAGATTTTTATTCTCCATTGCCCAACGAATGTCATCCGTCACGTTGATCAGAGCAGTAACCGTGCTATGACCTGGGCGGAACCCAGACTGCTTAGAACTTATAATGTCATTGCCGTACACAAAAGTAGCCAATTGTTTGTGTGCAATATGCTCCAGGACTTTGGAAAGGAAAGGAAGGATGGAAATGGGACGAAAGTCAGTGAAAGTGGTAGGATTGTGTGTTTTAGGTAGAGGAATAATATAAGCATTTTTCCAGGAAGATGGAAAATTACCATTGGTCAAGGAATAGTTCATGATGTGTGTGATAATTGGAAGCAGTGAGGGAAGGACAAGGGTTATCATTTTGGAGCATAAATTATCACTACCCACAGCTTCGGAGGATATCGATAAAATACCTTTCCTAACTTCCTCTTCCGTTACAGTGTTAAAAGAAAAAGAAGGCTGAGTAACTGGAAGACCGGAAAGGTATCTTAGGGTGCTAGCTTTAGTGTTGCTGGTGAGAGTGACAGGCGGTTGGCAGAAATGTTGGTTCAGTGCATTGAAATCGAAGTCCTTAATGGCAGTTACTGGAGTTTTGCCGATTCCGACAGACCTTAAAAATCTCCATACATCTGCGGATTTACGATTTACTAGGCTGTCGTGGAAATGGCGCCTCTTCGCGTCTCGACACATTCGGTTACAGCGGTTCCTTAGTAGCTTAAATTTTGTCATATTAGCCTCAGATGGATTCCTTTTAAGCCTTCTTTTAACCCTATCTCTGCTAGCCATAAGGTCTTTAATAGACTGAGTCAACCATGGTGCAGGTTGATGTTTTATTTTTACTTGTTTCAGTGGAGCATGGCGATCATATAGATTAAGAAGTAATGAATTAAAACGATCAACCTTTTCATCTATGTTTTCGAGATATACTATCTGTGACCAGTCTACACTATTAGCATCACTTTCCAAGGCGTCAGGATCAATATTTTTGTAATTACGTAATATACGCGATTGGGGTTTTAATCTAGGAGTCCGAATTTTGTAGGAAAGGATAATTAGGTCGTGATAGGAAAAGGATGCGGTAAATTGACCGTGCGCAGCGACTCGACTGGTTGATGAGACAATCATCAGGTCCAGTAAAGAAGGCACACAATCAGGAAAATGATGGGTGGTGGAAAGGGGAAGGATTTCGAGGTTGAACGAGTTAACAAGGGAAGTTAATTTATGAGAACGAGTATCGTTTTTAATCAAACATGTGTTGAAGTCGCCCAATAGTAACACATCATCATAAGAAGCGCGAAAATTATCAAGAAGAGATTCTAGATTTGGAAAATAATCGATATTACGGTTCGGTGAATAAAAACATATCAAAAGTACTTTTTTATGACGAACCGTAATTTCAATGGCAAGGTATTCAGCGGACTCAGAGTAGTGGGCGGGAGACGCACAGACAAGTTTGTAAGGTATATCGCTGTTCTTGTGTTGGTTGCTGGTTAAGATTGAGGTTGTAGTCAAAATTTTGACCTGACATTAAAGAAAGTGTGAGTTAACCCATTCGAAGTTTTGCGGAGTTTCATTTAACGTTGATGGGGTTGGTGCTGTCCTTCAGTTTCTCGAACAGATTCTCGCTATCACTTTCATAATTCTGTGAACAAAAACATTGATAAAGTTCACTATGGAGATAAAGGTTACTTCGAACGTCACAGCTGATGTTCCAACTATTGGTAAAAACCTGTAGTGTCTATCAAAAAAATACCTTATAGCGAATGATTACGTGCGCTGTTACATGTTGTAGGTATCGGCTTGATTGATTGCCTATACGACTTTAACAGGTTTTTTACGTTGTGGCTGCGTTTTATTGATCTCCGTTGCAGTAGGTAACTTTTTGCATACTTTTAAGTAATTAAGGTACTAATCAATTTATAATTACATACTACTAATCGAGACTTCTTTTATTCTTCGTATATCTATTTTGACAAGTTCCGTTGCTTAACTTCTTTTAAATCATGTGTATATAAATGAATGTAGAAAAGAGTTGCAAGAGAAATCTACTCCTGCGATTACTCCTCCATATAAAGTAGTAGAATGGTGCGTATCCTGTGGTCGGTACATACCTCATCGTCCGTCAGACGGTCGTCGTCGCTGGAGTCGGGCGGGAAGGCGCGCGCGAGGCAGGCGGCGGCCACTTGGCGCGGCGAGCGGCCGGCGAAGTCCCGCGGGCGCGGGCACACGCCCCCGCAGCGCTCCACCAGGAACTGCAGCAGGCGGGCGTCCCCGCGCCGCGCCGCGATGTGCAGCGCCGACCACCCGGCCAGGCCCTCCTGCGGACAACGGAACCAATCATCACGCTAGGTCGAGCAAGGAGGCGGGGGTTCTTTGCGGCTGGGGTTACGTGGCACCAGATGATGACGCTACTACGCAAATAACCGAGCTGTCCTTAAAACTAGGGATAACAATGGAATGCCATATGTGCTACGGGCGCATCTTGTCGGCCTATAGTGCCAATGAATGCACGTGAGCGTATATCAAGTTCGTTACATTGTTACCTACCCCACAACTTGTTAGTATAAGAAAATTATGGCAAAAAGCAATGACGTAGCGAGAGTAATTTCGCGACGATACGAAGTCTAACTTAAGGGAAATTTATAATATTGTACATGCCTTGATTCACTCATTAATATTATTGTTGTACATTAGAATAAAACCCAGTTCGGGTGTTTTCCATAATTCTACTGTAAACATACAAATAACAAACAAGGTTTTTCCTATTAAAAGAATGTACTTTTTAGATAGAAGGTATAGTTAAGGTCGGAGAAATCTCAAATTGTATAAGTATCTATTTTATTTTTGTCTCGCGCCCCATTTTAGTATATTGATAATTAAAGATGTAGTATTTGTTTCCTAGGTGACCTTAAGGTGATGTGATACTTCTTGAACGGTCCCAAACTTATTGCGACAACACTGAGAGGTGAGCAAATTCGTCGTCTTTACTTTACAGACTTCAACATATGTAATATTATATAACCTTTGTGCTGTGTTATACAATGTTAGTGTTAAAACGACGATGACTGCTGCTGAGAATTAAGAAGTTGCCCCTTACCCAATAAAATAATCTAGTAGTATTTTAACCAATGACGTAATGCGAATTTGTTTACTTCCTAAAAGATTAATTGGTAAACCGATTACGATTTTGTAGGTACTAAATAAATTAGGATAATTTTATTAAACATTTCCATGACTATTAATCATCTAATTGTACTCTATCAATTAAGGAAACACAGCTAAAACTGACACATGTAAGTCGTAGCAGCCTTGAACTAACTCTTTTGGAAATACCAAGGGCGCAACATAGTTAAGTAGTTTAATACCCTGATCCGCATTAAATAAATATTAACATTTCAATAAAATTGCATAGTAGCTTGTAAATATTTAATAGCTTGTAAATATTTGAACGATTTCAACGTGTTACATTGTAGTGGAGAAAGTGTTACTCACATTATATTTAATCATTAAGATAAGCGTAAGAAGGATGTTACAATATTAATTAAGTTTTCTAATAACTCCTATACATTACCGTATTATTTCTTAGTGTCATGTTTGAATCAGCATCATAAAATACGACCGATATCAAAAAATATTTAAGATAGCGATATTGCAAAGACCTGAAGGCCGTTTAAACCAAAAGTTGGATTGTCATAGTCTTTGCATTAGTCTGTATAGCTGTGCTTGATTGTCTGTTGGGACAACCAATTTTATGAATATAATTTGACTACCAATTTTAATTAGGCTTTACCACTAAGCGATAACTTGTTAACAAATAAATTTAACTTCTCGGGGATTGCACCATAGGCATTTGTTCCTCATTTTCCCTAAATAGAATAACCGTCTTCCTTGTATTTATATAATTATAGCTAAGCGCATGTACCAAATGTAAATCATTGCGTAGTAGAAGGTTGATAATGCTATCTGCTGAAGGTTTTACTATGCAGTTGGAAAATCCGGAATGGTGTTATTTACCTTGTTGTAGCATATCGGAAAATGTGGCATTTCTGTCTTAGTTGTAACCTTGGAAATAGTTAACATTTAGATAAGATATTAACCAATTAAACTTTTTTTTAGTTGTTTTTGCTCGACTCATTATAGTTCGTTTTTTAAGTTGACCGTATTGCGGTAATAACTGGATAATTTACCACCATCATGCTACGGTGATCTCATCTCGATTCATGACTATCGATTGATGATTCGATTTTGAACTTTTCAGGTCGCTGACTTACAACTCACAACTTTAAACATCTTAGCCCACTACTCATAGAATTGCGTGCGCACCGTTGTCTTAAATTTTTGTTTAAATAAATCCGTGATTGTGTATTTAAATCGAGATTAATTTAGATTATTCCGGTGTTCGATTATAAGTTTTTCGTCATGTACCTAAGCCTAGATTCAAATCCAAGCCTCAAGTCCAAATATGTTCTTGGTACATTATTAATTTAATACACGCTCTTATATTTATAGGGACTTTTTAAACTCTTATTGATAAAGCTGATAATAGAAAATACTTTAGTACTCGAATAATAAAATCGAACTTGACCGATAGATACTTAAGATATAAATTGCACCTTGGTAATTTTCTTGACGTCAATAGTGTTTCCCTGATTTAAGGACGCATTTTTTTATCTGTTATTTGCTAAGCCGCTTAACACTAGGCAATTTTCGATAATTAGTTTACAATACAAATGTTTAAAAATCCTTACCGTGGCATTAATATCAGCTCCATAGTAAACGAGGGTTTGTAAAGTTTCGATATGTCCCGATAGCGCTGCGAGGTGCACGCATGTCTGACCTGAAAAATAAAACAGTTTGCTTAGTAATGTTCTTAAATTAGCAAACCAAAATAAAATATGAACCCTTAAAAAATAATATGATAATAGAAATACCCTACTGAATTCTTATTTTAAAAGGTTTTTCACCATGCCAACACCATTGAACCCCGTTTAGTATGGCACCCCTATCATGGAAACTGTAACCAAAGATTCCCTAAAAATTACTAAGAGCTGCAATATAAGTGCTTCGCTCGCTAACTTCTTATTTACCTAAGACTACGTGTATTGTTATACAATACAATTTATTAAAAATATTTGAATACAAAGAATTGAAAATAAGTTGGCTCATAGAACGTCAATTAGTAACGGCTGGCGTAGCCTTGGATACAATCCAACTTTATGTTATCCAGATCAAAACAAGAATATCGTTTAGTTTGTAACACTTAGATAACATTCTGACGTTTTGACGAAAGTTTACTGAAAATTAAATGTTTGTTCAATATGTTCGCATAAAGTATAAACTATTAAAACATGTATTCGGAATATAAATATATTTTACGTTTCTTTTTGTATCTCATAATTTCCCACTGCCTAACTAATCTGCATATAGGCACGTAATCTGTATTATTGTATAACTATTGCTTCCTATATTTATGACGTCACCTACATCGAGCATTGGCATTTAGTTCGACGACAGTTACTTTGCCGGAAATTTTCCATAGATGCGCAGTAATGCCATGATAAATAGTACGCGTGGAAATATATACGCTAGCGTAACATATGATTTTCAATATAGCAACACTACATTGTTTTGCCGTCTGTGTCGTCACGTCACAGCAGTGGTCAAAAGAGCGTGTGGAAGGAGGGGAGTGGGGGACGAAGCGGCGCGTGATGGGGTTTTCCAGGTATGTGAACGGCGCGCGCGCACTCGAGACACGCAACATCGCCACCAAAGCCAAATAAGGACTTTTTATAATTTCTTAATATCTTCCGCGTCGGATTTAAGAACCTTGATTTTTTACAGTTAAACAAACTACTCAGGGTGTTTAAAATCCTAATAAATGAAAAGTGATTTGAAACTACAATATCACGAGTCACTAGAATCACAGTGTATAAACAAAAACTTCATTAGTAATAGAGGAAAAAGCTAAAGTATTTAGTTGAGTTTTCCGAGACTCAGAACAATGTTATTTTACTTTGGGTAATGTTATGCGTCTGAGTTATACCGTTACATATTCAAAAAATATTTCTATTCATTTCTCCACATAAAAGTCACGTACAAAATATTCGTAAAAAAAGGAAATTAAACACAAAATACAGCATAATAGGTAGTAACGACATTGAAAAACCAGGTCGACACGCCGGAAAAACCAAATGCCACCATAAACACACGTATGTTTATTTGTAAATTACAGCTGGTTTCATATTTGTTACGTTTTATGAGGATACTAAAATAATCTACTATTCTTTCGAACAAATAAAAACGTAAATTTCCGTGCAAAATGTTAAGAGTATTTAAATTTACAAATGGTTGATCACAGAAGATGAACCGTGATAATGTGTTGTTTAATACTTTAAACTATAATGATATACCTAATATTGTAAAATCGATAACGCTATATCAGAATTCTCACTCAATACTCGTACAATAAACTAGATTTCAATGCAAGTTTTTCCTGAAATTCATAATCATAACAAAATATACGTCTTTGTCCGATAAGTCACACTCACGACCGTGGCAAAAACCTTGTAGGTTGTCTTTACCGTGACTTTTCTAAGATGCATCAGCTTCTGATGCCAAGTGCCGCTTATAGAAAGTACCCACCCACAACCGCTAACCGGTTAGCGTGTGGTGTTCTCACGGCGCGGCCCCGGCGGCAGGTCAACAAGACGGCCGAATGTCTTGGGATTTCCGTCGAGTGCATCGCTCGTAAGAGCTGGAAGGTGGGCCAACTTTCACGAGGGGATAACCCAATATTAGTAACAGCCTCTATTGTCGGCATTCTTGCAAGTCTGACTGTATTCGCTTACACGTGTGGTTTTCCTAGGGTTATATCTCTGAGTCGTCTGGGTATTCCTCGTTGCGGTTTCCTAAAAAAACTGGCATGACTAACTTACGTTTTATGCAAAATTTGTTAATGTTATCATTACTTATTGATAGAGGTAGTTAGTTGATTATAGTACTTTTAAAGTTTTACTTGTAAAATACCACTTTTAAGAATACCGGTTACGAAATATTTACGCATTTATTCTCTGATGGTACTAAATTAACAATTCAGGAAAAACCGCGGAGCCGTTTCGGTGGCACAGACGATTTTAGACAGT
Source organism: Emmelina monodactyla (assembly GCA_916618145.1). Taxonomy (NCBI): domain Eukaryota; kingdom Metazoa; phylum Arthropoda; class Insecta; order Lepidoptera; family Pterophoridae; genus Emmelina; species Emmelina monodactyla. Next base: position 7,088,399 of record OU745300.1, read on the forward strand.
GGTGATTGTGCCAACAGTTTGGGTTATACCCACCGCCGTGCTGCGTGCAAATTAGCGCTTTCTCTGGCCAGTGCTGTTACGTGTTTATGACATTACGGTTTGATTGGAATATCTTAACCTTTATATCCGTAACCCAATCTACAATAAGGGGCCTTGTGCTGACGCCATTACATGTCTCCAACCAAAATAGCTTAGAACGACTTTACTGTCCTGACAAGGTCAAACTCTTCGAATCAATATGCAAACACACACACACCAGAAAGGCCACAGAAATCATTTTCAAATTGTAGGAAGGTACATTTTTCTAACCGGCTTTTAGGTAGGTATTTACTTGGGAAATCCAAAAATAGTTTAGATAGCAGTAGAGGAATGAATGGTTTTGTGTTATAATTCACGCCCACACGATTTACGGAACTAGGATTTCATAAAAAAAGATTACAGCCTGCAACCAGTTAGTCTGTTGTTCTATTACGAGGGAATTTTATAATGAGTAGAGCGTAAGTAACTATGCTGAAGCGTCATCGATGCGTTCACACGTAAACAATGGTTAGATGCTTTGTCTAGAGTAGAATAAACAGGTTTCAGAGTCTGTTTTGATTCAACATCCTAGAGTTAGTCGGATTCTTTCGCAGGCACATGATCGCGTGACACAAGTGCTAGTTCACATCCGGATGAACCTTTCCTGAGAGGACAATGCCATCTCTATTGAAGGTAGACTGCATTTACATCCGTTATTCAACACAATTAGGTAATATTATTTATGAACAGGACCTACACTTAATAATCAATTGGACGAGGTGAAATTTGCTCTTATTAATAATAACGCACTATTTACGTTGTTGGTGTAGTAAACAGTTTGAATAAAATATTATACCTAATATGGAGTTTAGTGATGGAAAAACCGCGTTTGCAGCGGGTTTTTACTTAATGAATCAAGTCAAGATGTTGTTCTACCTGCAAGGTAGTGCATTATGATTTACTATAATGCACCATGCCTACTGTTGCGTGTAGATCCTATTAAATTACACCATTTTATAATAGGACCCACTGTTTTGTTAGATCACTTTTTGCACACATTATTATATTGTTGAAAAATTACACTAGTTGCAGATTGTTATGAACCTACTTAAAATTGACATTCAATGTTTATCATAAAACTAGCTTTTGCCCGCGGCTTCGCGCGCGTCAAATTCGGAGTAAAACCCCTTTCCCTATACATGCTATGTTAATTATACATTTAAACCTTCCTCTTGATTCACTCTATGTATTAAAAAAAACCCATCAAAATCTGTTGCGTGATTTTTAAGATACAGATACACAGACCACAGAAAGCGACTTTGTTTTATACTATGTAGTGATTAAACTTACCATTATAATTTTTCTGGTTGAGTATGGATGCTAATCTTCTTGGGGCATGTTCAGGTATGGGGGCAAGTAAGGCTTGAAGGCACTGCACATTTTTGTTATGTGTAGCTTTATGCAGAGGTGTTTCTCCCTCAACATCTCTGACTCCTAAGTTTGCACCAGCAATGACTAACATTCTGGTGACTACCTCATGACCACTCATGACGGCGAGGTGTAGCGCTGTATGACCATAGTCGTTGGGTATATCTAGTAGCATCTTGTTTGGACATACACTAATAAGGGTTCCAACTGACTTTTGGCAACCATGAACAGCAGCAATGTGTAATTGCCTGTAACAAGGATAAGACAGTGCTTATTAATAAAATAAGTACCTAAGTTAAAAAATTAAAATGTTTTTGTTTGCCTTTAGGTAAGTATACTATATTAATAACTAACAATTTATTTTTGATATTTTGACGGAGAACATAATGATGTAACAAAGTGAAAGAAAACACACTTAACATTATTTCATTGGAATTTAATATGTATCTTTAACATGGAACACTTATTTCCGAATAGCTTTTTAGCTGTAGCTCTGCAAGATATATCTACCGATTTTTCAAAGGATTATAAAAGCTTTACAAATAAAGAGGTAAAGTTTTTGAGCTTGAATAAAATGAATGCTTTAATATCAGAAAGTGACATAGTTTTCCTTAATTTAACTAATAAAGAAATATTTTTAAATTTTTATGCAGCTTCTTATCATACAAAATACATTTGTTATTGTGCTTTGTAACTAAATTTACCTATTCTTCAGAAATCTGCAATTATAATCTCACCTTTCAGCTTTATTTTATTTAAAAAATATGCTAGACAATGAACATGGCATTTTATGGTGAGCAGATTTAACTAAATTAGTAGAAAACTATCAAAGTAATGTCACTGAAATCTGGATCTGTTTAAAAGCTATTTGTAAACACAGATGGTTAAACATAGGTTCTCTCACACCAAAGAAACTGCATAATAGTAATGGTTAGAATATGTGTAAAATAAATTAGAACTGAATTAAAATAAACAAGATATTAATAACTTTTCATGTATATAATTTTTGTGTGAGCTGGACTTATTAGTACATTCAATAGATCATTTTTAAGCTCTTTTATAAAGTAGATATTTATTTAAACTTACGTGTCTCCATCATCATCCTGTTCAAATAGTATCTCTAAAGGCGGAACATCCTGAGACTTTTCATTAAGAACTGTGATGAGTGGCGGTTCAGCCGTACTTGTACCTAACTGCAGGTCATGTAGCTGTTCCGATAAGTCCAAACCACTGTCCAGTTGCACATAACTATCACTATCATTTTTACTATCTACATCACCAGCACTATCTATATTACCACTTTGTAAAAGTTCACCAGAGTTTATGTTCTCCGAAGAGTACAACTCCCCACTCAAAGGTCCAGACAAAAACCCTGAATCTGTGTTGATGTCGTCAGGTATTTTCGTATCAAATTCCTTCCTTTCCATTTTGATTGATTTACAATTATTTCACTAAACGAATAAAATATTCTATTGATAAAAACAGTTGAACATTTTTAACAAGTTTGCTTTCTATACACTCACTTTTTCACCACTATTATAAAATCCAGAGAAGAAAATTAATAAAAACGCGTGCGCACTGCGCAATTCATTTCCTGACAGTGAGTGAAGTGAATGAGTGATGTCGTGGTCCTTTAATCGAATACGTGAAAACGTTGGTAAGCGTGCAAATGCGTGGACATAAAAAGATATCATTACTCACAAACGTTAGCACTGAAATCAATTTAGTCCACTTGTTGGTACGAACATATGCTTGAACGTTCTGTCAAAATGACAGGTGGTTTAATATGGGTCAGAATTATTGCATGTTGAGGTTTTCCCGATGAATCTGCTAAATATCTTTACATTAAACAATATTAGTTCAACAAAACTTGTCCGAAAGTTTAGATCTTACAAATTAAAGTATTCAGTTGTCAGTTTGACATTGCCTGACATTCATCTGACATTGCTGCACACAGTGCACTACCTATCTTTTGTTTGCATCGTTAGCACTGAACGATGACGTCACTAATGACGTCAGATCGCTCAGAGTGTGCAAACGTTCGGATTAAAGGACCGACCGTATGCACGCAAATAGTGCAGAAAGCGCGCTGACAGCAATTTCGGACCAGTATATGAGTGAGTAAAGGAAGGAAGGGGCGAGCGAGCGAGTAAGCGAGTCAAGAGAAACAAGAAAGAGCAAGCAGCATGCAAACGCTTGCGCACTGTGGCGCCCCGTTCTGAGGTTTAGATTAGACAAAATAACAGATTAAAGAGGTCAATTGAACTTTACTATGAAGATAGCGTCACTATGCATTCTTGCATAGTTTGTTTGTTTTAGAAATGATTGTTATTAAATGTCGTATTTTGATTTAAAGTTTTTAAATTCTATTATTACCTTAACTAAATTACCTACACTGCTTTTTATACAGAAAGCACCAATTTTATTTGAAATCGGCATACGGTGCTAAGCTTAGTAACTAACGAAAAAAAACCTTTTAATGTGTTAAGTATGTAAAAAACTCCATCCAGGAGTGATATAATATCAATGTTCATGTCTTACCTGCATATCAGTTTCTGGAATTGTCAATCTACACTAGAGTATACCTCTCTCTAAACCATTGAGCACAAAGCCCATAACCTACATATTATGCTATATACTTGATGCTCTAACTAAACCCACCAATAGCTTGTGTTTACTAAGGGCTTTCCACTTTTCTTTATTGTTCTTGTAAAACATTGAATTCACCTGATATTTTCATGTCACATCTTGAAACCAAAATCGACGTTTAAAAGATAAATGTGACGTGCTTAACCTACCTTTATTAATAGTCTGTGATATGTGATTGGCGATTCGTTTCTGTTAACTGTCAGTGTGTCAGTTGTCTGTCAGTGTTGTCACTGTCACTAAAATAATGCGGCAAATCGGCCAAACGAAAGTTTGTTTATTTAGTTTTCTTTTTTAGGTTTGATTTACTTTACTTGAGGAATTTATTTGATTTATTGTATAAGAAAAACATAAAATTTGTTTTAAAGGAACGTCGTTTTGAAAGAACCTACTGACATGTTTGCAGAAAAAGTTATAGAATTGTTAAAAGAAACACACCGAAATATAGATACAATAGTGCAGTTTGATGTAGGCATTTACAGTCTATTCGCGTTAAGAAAATAGTGAGTGATCGTTGTCAGCCGGCCTGACAACGCGCCCCAGCCAATTAAAATGCTAGAAATAAAAAAGTCGAGTTCACAGTGACCAGTTGAAGTCTGACCTTCGAAGGAAACGGTTGTGGATTTTGCGTGACTTATCCAACGATAAATTTTGAAAAAATGAATACTTCACCAATTCCAAAGAATAAAAGTCGATCAATAATCCATAGTGGAGAGAGACACATAATTTACAATGTTTATAAGTACTTTAAATTGTGTGATTTAAATGCAACTGTGGAGAGCATAGTCATAGAAACAGCAAGTGCATGTGGCATGTCCGAAAATACTGTTTATAAAATTATTATTTTTCTTTCGTACTTTTACTCCACTGTGAATACACCCTTATCCTGTAGTTGTCACTATTTTCTTAACGCGAATAGACTGTAGTTAACTTTTTTATGATTTCCTACTTCGATTATCTAAGCTTATAAACTTTAATATTTTACAGGATGAAAAGATTCGTCAAATTATAGAAGAAATGCATAATCTATTCAAATTGAACATGAATGATGCGTAAGCGCCGTTTTCACTACTTTCAAATATTTCCAACTTACTAAAACTTAGCAAATGAGTATAAATAATTGTTTTTCACTTGCTTATTGATTCATCGTTCACTTTTGATTAACGAAATGTGACTTTATTTCAGCAATGAAACAGCTTCAAACAAATCACTATGGACGACTGTACAAGTCAGACATTTAGCCCTTGAGCGCAATAAGCGTTGCTTACTTGCTTATCTATATGACAGAATGAACAAAATTAAGACACTGCGGTGGGAATTTGGTTCTGTACTTCCTACAGACGTTAGGGAGCTTTTGTCAGATGAAGAATATGCATGGTTTTCAAAGTATTCAACCAGTTTAGCAGCATACATGAGATCTCTAGGGCAAGATATTGGTTACTGTGGTATAGATCTTACAGAAAACCTGAAGCCACCCAAGTCATTGTATGTTGAGGTTGTTTGTTTAAGTGATTATGGAACTCTGGAACTTGAGGATGGTGATGTAATAACACTAAGCAAGGACAGTAGGCATTTCTTACCAACTTCAGAGTGCCAGACATTAATTAGGCAAGGAGTTTTAAAACAGGTTGGATAATCAAAAATTATGAAGGAATTAAGGAACCATAAAAAATTTATGATAAAGCCAGTACCTCCACACCCTCATTTTACCCATGGTGCCAACAAAGATCAAAACAAATAAATTAAAGAATATATTAGTACCTACACACTGGAGCTTTTCTGACTTAGTCAGCTAAGTCAAAATTACAGTAGGTGGAACTTGTGTGGTTGCCTATCACATTTCAAGATGGACACAAAATTTGATATGTCTTATCCGAAATCGTCTGAGGAATGAAGATTGTTTAGAATCAGCAGTGGAAGCATGCTGGAATACTGTATTGCTAAATGATAGGATTAACAACATTAATTTATATTTAATGCTATTAAACTTGTTTATATTTTATATTTTTGTATATTAATAGTAATGAATTTTTTGAATGTAGTTTCACAAATACCTTTTTTTTATTATTATGTTAGAGATTCTTTTTAAGTACCATAATGTTAGTACATAGGAGAGATCATCTTGAAGTGGGTTTCATGCATCTAACAGTATGGTATGAATGAAACTAATAACCATACAATGAAACAGCATTCTACACAATACAAAATTTCCGCAGACGGGTTTTATTCACTAATTTTACATATAACTGTGATTAATTATGGCTATACTAGAACTATGGAATTCTTAGTTCCTACTGTGGTTCCTACTAAAACCACATAGAATACATACATATTTATCCGGCACGGCGCGGCGGCGGCGGCGGCGTAGGAACTTAGCATTAATCGTAAAAGATAATGATAAACCTAACATTTATTGGTACAAATCAAGTTTGTATTGACAACGAAATCTGTTGTGTCGAAGCTTATTCTATTAATTAATGTCTGAACTAATGTGATCATATAGGGGGGTATCCGCGGCGTCAAACATATTTTAAAATAAAACCTCAAACAAGAGCAAACATTTTTTATTATGCAAACGAACTCGTTATTGTATAAATTTGTCTTTAGTTAGATAATCTTAAAATCTATCAATATCTTATCAATAAGCTCTGTAATACAGTGCAGTTTATGTAAAATATCTTCAGTATCTCTAAACAGTGCCTACAAACCTTTTTACGGACTTAATGATCAGAATTTATAACATTCATATGTGAGCGAAGCTGCGGGTAAAAAGCTATATAAGATAAAGACGAAGTGAAGGAAGTTTCTTACAGAAGTACCTACTTCTAAAGTTACAAGATTAAGTGGGTGCTTAAACGGTTAAATCCGCACCAAACATAAATACAAATTACCACAAAGTATGAAATGTTTCCACAAACTCGACGTACCTTCGATTTATCAGCAAGAACACGTTAATGTCACATAAAATTAAATTATTGCTAAAGTTGCCACGTCTTATTAGCTAAACGCTGACCTGGGTATACCGCAGAGCAACTTTATTTCGAGTTATTCCCGCCGGCTAACTTTATTCTCTGCAAATAGAGATGCATGTTCGACGGGTTTATCGCTACAGCCATGCCATGCCTTCTTAGGGTTGAGGCACACATGTGGCACACAGTAATTATGAGGCAGGTATTTGGGCAAAGTACAAGTTTTGAATAAAATACCGTTGGATTATATACATACCTATAGGCGCGGTAAAAACATTTTGAGCTCATTCAGATTTGTAGTATTAAATATTTTTTTATTATTAGGAAAATGACATCTGTAGCAATGTTTCGTCTATTGATCTCGTTTGCCTTATTTTTCAAATCCAAAACTGAGCGAATTTTATATTGAGATATTTTTTTTTAAATTCTTTTGCAATTTTAAATCAGTCCCTGTTAACAACTTGTCTACTCTTAGAAATATCTCCTGTATTACCTTCTTAAAAAATAATTACAGCGTTATGATTTCTGTTTATTAGTCATGGTAGCGGCTCAATTCATGGAATTTATTATGGAACTTATGTTATCCCGTGTTAAGTTGTTAGTGAAGTTAACTTAATTTAATTTTATTATTAAGTAACTACTAAAAAGCAGTTTTCAAAAACATTTTGGTTTAGGAATTATTTGTTTTGCTAAATAGTATTTGATTTGTTTGCGACTGACGTAATTATTAAATCGTAAAAAGTATAACATTCGTGGTGGTAAAATTGCCAACAGAAATAAACTCTATGTGAAACCAATCAATCAGTGAAAAGAATTGGTCCATTTCTTACTACCAGTCATAACGTCAAACTGTTATTCAAGTTGTACTATCCTGGGACACCCTGGAGCTCCTGCTGTACCTTATATACTCCTGTCCAACGTTACATAGGACCTACATACGTTATGCCTCAGTTCCATCGTGATTTGTAATCCAATAATAAAGCAGTATTCACAGCGTGAGTAACATCGTTTAGCATCCGCCCGCGGCTATGTTTTTGTGCAATCCACCCGTCGGACTCACCCGGGTGGAAACTCACTAATTGCTAATTGGGCGGCCATGGTTGCAGTTGGTACGCGGACTCCAGCCGGCTCAAGTGAGCATTATGTACGCAGGTATTCATTATATAGTACCAGTACCTATCCTTTATTTTTTCATATAAAAATTAAAATTTTCAGATCTTTTTTTATGTGCAAAAAAGAATAGGTATAAAAAAGAAATCGTTTTCAACATCCATTCAATTTAGTATCTACTAAGGTTCTTTAGATTGAATAAGTGGGGATCCCATATACCTATATTTTTTATGCTCAGTTAATGAGTATCAGCTGTACTATTAATTTACCAAGATAAGTAGGTAAGTTTATTTATTTTTTCCTTAAGGACATGATTGTGTTTTTTTTGTATTACTAATTGGAAAAGCGAGTTTGTTTACTGTTATGTAATTGGTACTTCCTTCCTCAGGTTTTTTGGTATAAAAGATAAGTAGGTTGATATATCCAAAAACTACCTCACAAGGCTAACTTGCGGTATGCATTTACCTTAAATAAGTAGTTCATGATAAATTTCCCTAACCCTATTTATACATATGGAAAGGCAAAAAGAATTTATAGGAAAAAATACTTTAATAAATCCAACTGAAAATAGAGCTGTAATACTCGGTAAAAAACCGACTTTCCATCGTATATTTTTCACTGTTACAGTGTCACAATTAGTATTTTTCCGGTAGGTAACTCCATCGGCATGTAGATCCGCGTTCTACAATCCCATTGAGTTACGGGTTTTTGTTTGTTTTAACACTTTTTAGAAGATTTTAATCATCGGTGTGGATCTCTTAAAAACAGATTATAAGAAAGGTTATATAAATCCGGTACGGTAGGTACGAGTATATTCGATAAAATGATGAGACGATTTACGTTGCACTGCGTTGCCTAATCAAATGGTAAAATGATAAGTCAAGCTTTGTTACGAGCAGTATTCCATATGCGGACGTACCGGCTCTTTATTCAAAATGGCCAACTGCTACAATTGTACAATCACCATGTAGTATTATATACATAGTAGTATCGTTTGTTACATCTCGTAGACTCGGAGAAAAACCGTCTGTCTACAACGTCTACAACTACAAATCGATGTTGTAGCTACGGCGTAGCATCAACATCTATAAGGTCCCCAATAACTATATATAAATAGTTACCTATAATTTGTGTTGTGTAATATTATCTTTATTTGCAGGATATGTTTTTTATTTAACGTTAGAAAGGGAGTCAATAATGATGTGTTAATGAAACTAATCTTTCCGAGGGTTTAATAGGTAGGTATACCTAAGTGTAAAAACTGGTAATCTTATTTCATTTAATTTAAGTATTAAATATTTTTGTGTTTGTTTTGGTTTTGTCGTCAATTTAAATTTAATTTATACTATAATGCATAATAATAGGTTAAAATTAGCTTCATTTCATGTACAAAAATACTTTTCTAGAATATCATAGGTAAGTAAGTACCTACTACTTACGTTTTACCTATCTTTTATTTCCTGTTGAATAGCTGTTCTCTTAGTTGAATAACTACTATTCCTTTTTATTTTGATTTTTAAATCCATCTATCATATCCGAGTTTACGTGTACCTAGCTATTTTTAACAAAGCAACAAACATACCGAACTTATCAACCAAATACAACATTTCATACTGTCAAAAGCGCCTTCCTTCCATTTATTTCATTGGAATAAATATATTTTCAGTTGCAATACATCGTGCAATGGAAGATTTATTTCCTCTTTAGCAAAACTTTCAGTTCCCAACTAAAAAATTGGCTTCGTTTCGGAAATTCTATCTATTGAATAAAACATAGCAACTCGGTTATCGAATGCGGGAGGGGCCATCCGTCCTGACCGAGTAGTTTCTCTTGCGGTATCTTGAAACAAAGGCTGAACGTTGTTTCTTTAATTTAATAAAAATGTATATAAGGAAAATAAAAATTGTGAATCTTCCGATAAATACAATCGTGAACGTTTTTATGTTTGAATGTTGGTTACGCAATCACCCAAAAACGTTTAAACAGTACCTAAGTTCTAAGATTTACGCGATCATTACATTGAGGTGCATAAAAATGACGAAACCTCGGTTATCATTTCAATAAAATTTTAATAAATGATCGTGTAATAATAGTATATTATGATACAAGTGGGCAAAGTTGTTCAATATACACGGGGCTAAATCAGTCGAGTGTCTTATTTATTTATTTATATTTATTAGGGAGTCTTACAGCTAAACTAGTTTACAAATATTTGAGTTAAATACATATGTGACAAAGTTAATAACATGTCTCCACCAGTGAATAGTACATTTGAAAAAATATATAAAGAAGAAAGTTGCTTGGTAGTACCTACAGAGTTAACGGTGTCTAATGAAAAGGTAATTGATAAAAATAAACAAAAGGGATAATGCATTTGAAAGCAACTGTGACACATTTACTTACAAGTTAAAAAGAAGTGTTGTGCTATAGGTACATTTCCTAACGGAGGCAGTACTTGAGCAAAACAAATCTATGTTATACGCGTTTCCATTATTATTAATACTAGAGGCCGCTCGGATATAAAATGCATTTTGTCTGTAATTAGTTGCGACAGTCGGGATATGTAATCACTATAATATTGCTCACGATATTCATACGCACTTTTTCTGTAGACTGTAAATTGCAGTGGGGAGCCGCAACAAGCGAGTAGGCTTAGTTCTGCAGCGTTTTCGGTCACGAAGATTTGCTCACTAACTGATGTAAATACAGCCAGGATTGTATATTTCAGTTATTTTTATAGCATTATTGATGTCTTACGGTATTTTGCTATAGAGAAACGCTGCAGACTTTGAGCCGATCTTCACACTTCAGAAAAGGGCTATTCGTGGCATTTATAAACTTGGACACAGAGAATTTCTGATTTTTTTGTGCGACATGGGGCTGGTCTGATGATGGAATCGGAAGGTGGCCATAGGAAATCAGTAATTTAATGACAGAACACTATCGAGTTTGGGCTTGTTTGATTTGTCTTGACGAGCACTTTGGTGCTTGGTGGTAACTAGGATCCTTCAGGGTCCGATGATGAAGCCAGAAGGTGGCCATAGGAACTCAATAATTAAATGACACAACTCTATCGAGTTTGGGCTCGTTTGATTCGTCTTGACAAGCACTTTGATGCCGGTAGTAACTAGGATTCAAAGAAGGAGGCAAAATACACTAAAAAGTATTAAATAAAAAATAACTACGGTAAAAACAACCGACTTCAAAGCTAAAAAGTTAAAAATATTTAAGATTTAATATAATTTAAATACTGCCTATTACTAATAGGTTTGAAGTCGGTGCCAAAATACAAAATAGGTAATATTATCATCACTTAATTTAATACGACCAAATTAATGCAATGAAATTCCTACTTCAAAGATATTTAACAGGTAATTAATAAATAAAGAGCAATTAACTATTATTATTAGAAATTAATTGATTTGGCACCGACTATAAACCTATTAGTAAATAGCACGTTTAAATAATAGGCAGTATTTAAATTATATTAAATCTTAATTATTTTTAACTTTTTAGTTTTGAAGTCGGTTGTTTTTAACGTAGTTATTTTATAAAATAAAGAATGCCCGGGGTTCACGGGCGGGCCCTTCCTCTTTAACATCGAATGGTCATTAGATACTATTTTATTTTTAATTTAACTGAGGACGTTGTACCGAATATCAATTTTTTTGGCACAGGTATAGGTACCTATATTTTTCCTACCTACATACATTCATGGTTTTACCAAAGGTTTATGTGATTACCATAAGGTAAATCCTTTTGACTGAGGAATTTATGTTTATGTATCACTTTAGCTATCTACCTAAGTAAAAAACCTAATAATCTTAGGGTCTTGCATTTGCATACATAGGATGGACGATAGACTATAGACCGACGACCTAAAGAAGGTGACAGGCAATGGATGGATGCGGGCTGCCCAGGACCGGGATATTTGGTGCTCTTTTGTCCAGCAGTGGACGGCAATAAGCTAATTTGAGATACACGGAGGTAAATAGGTACCTACTTGACTATAAATTATAATGCTTGTTAAATATCAGGCGCCACAGTAAGTACGTACCTACATAGGCACGTACGTACATGTTAAGTAGATTACCGCAGTGATGTCGCTTCATAGTCCACCATCGATCATTTTGGATAATAATATCGATATCTTCCTGCCTGGCGACTTAAATTCAATAATAGGTTGTCATCCTACCAGATAAGTACGTAGGTTCTAAATCAATTAAATTATTTGTCGAATATAAATTGAAAATTAAGCAAAAAATTACCTATGCCTTAACTTGAATACGAATCGGTTCTCGCTATGTTGTTTATTCGGTCTTTGATTGCTCCGCAAAAAAAATACATCAACCTATGGACCGCCAAGCGATTATACAGGGTGTTTGGAGGTTGAGTAGCCAAATGAAAATGGTGGATAGGTGAGGTTATTAGCTATTTACTTGCACTTATTAAATTTCATTTTGGTTCAAGTTTTAGAATTTATTCGATTTTTAAGATTTTCTTAAAAAAATCCCCGATTTTGTCATTAAAAGTCCAATATAATTTTTGTTTACCGTCGGAACCAAACGAAAATAGTTTTAATTTAAAGCCTAATACTGTTTTATTCAGATGAAATCATAAATTAACACAAATCATCTCATATAAAGTTACAGTGGGTTCATAAACTTCGCGGAACCAGTGGGAAAAAAATGTTCAGTCAACTATGCTACGAAAAAAAATTAAAAAATATGAGAGTTTGAAAATTTCATTCGCTTTTAAAAACTTCTACATTTAATACACTTTATAATGATATGCTACATGTAACATAAATAATTAGAAATCTCAACAGAAATAGTAAGTTAGTCCTCAAAGACGCCTGGTAAGGAAGGTACAAACCCGTTAAACTACGTATGTAGTTGAAAACTTCGGTCTCATTCTAACAAAGCTATGCCTATTGGGTTATCTATTTTGTCACTAGGCAATACTTATCTTGTTTGCGACCTCATGTATAAAAAAATGTTTTTATTTTCTGACTGAAGATTGTTGTTGGGCCATATGAAAACTTTATAGCTTCACCGAACTATGCGACCACTAAGGCCACCTAGTTGGATGCAGACCTCAGTTCAGGGCGTCTCGATCATTTCCACTACACTGTTTCCCTTAGGGGCCTGTCTCTGAGAAGACCCAGCAAGAAACTCAACGGGGGTCGGATCTGATAGTCGAGGAAACCGGATGTTGAATGCCGCACCTGCTGGTTGGAGCGGTGTATTTATAGGGAAGATTTAAAGCTGTTACCACTATCGTGTCCACCGGGCCGGCGCGGCAGCGGGCACGGGCTGGAGGAAGCAGATTGTTTCTTACGGTAATCTTTTGACGTTTGACGTTCGTTTGACGATTGTGATTGGTCGCCTCTTGCGAGGGTCGCAAAGAGCAGATGGTTGGGGTGGAGTAAAAGAAACTCCTAGATTCAGTCTCCGTGAACCGGTTCTACATGACTTGCAGCTGGTGAAATGATATTTGCTTGCATGCGAAAAGACCACGCTACCGTTGACTAGACAGACGAAAGTCAGATAGATATTACCTTATTTTCAAGTGACATCTTTCACCAGCAAATTAAAAAAAACAACAAAAACCTGTAAAATGAGATTTTCAAGCAACATTTAACTCCGACTGTAGAAAAGTGTAGGTCACCGAGATTCTGCGCTAAGCGGAGTTAAACATGTAAAATAGTAGAATCCTCTTCTATTCGAGGCAAGAAAAGTGAAGAGGGAGTCGAATGAGATAACACAATAGGCATAGTTTTATAAGAATGAGACAAAAGTTTTTAACTACATACGTAGTTTAACGGGTTTGTACCTTCCTTACCAGGCGTCTTTGAGGATTAACTTACTATTTCTGTTGAGATTTCTAATTATTTATGTTACATGTGGCATATCATTATAATGTGTATTAAATGTAGAAGTTTTTAAAAGCAAATGAAATCTTGAAACTCTCATATTTTTTTATTTTTTTTCATAGCAAAGTTGACTGAACATTTTTTTCCCACTGGTTCCGCGAAGTTTATGAACCCACTGTAACTTTATTTGTGATGATTTGTATTAATTTATGATTTCATCTGAATAAAACAGTATTAGGCTTTAAATTAAAACTATTTTCGTTTGGTTCCGACAGTAAATAAAAATTATATTGGACTTTTAATGACAAAATCGGGGATTTTCTTAAGAAAATCTTAAAAATCGAATAAATTCTAAAACTTGAACCAAAATGCAATTTAATAAGTGGAAGTAAATAGCTAATAGCCTCATCTATCCACCATTTTCATTTGGCTACTCAACCTCCAAACACCCTGTATAATAAAACAGCGATTAATACGTAGTGCTTAGGGATGGTTAGGTTGTTTTTACACTATGCGTATTTCTGTGCCTCAATTACGAATATTTTGCAAATTTGAAATTAAAATTGACTCAACCTAAGGTACTTTATAAAACTGATAAAAAAACAACATATTTCAATGAAAAATATTACCCTTCTGTTTGAGCTGATAGATAACCAATTTTTCTTAGAAGAATTCTATTGAACTCCTATAGACATCTAATTCCACTATTATGAGCCCGGTTATATTTTTTCCCTTTTGCTGTCGACTGTCTATCTTCTACAGCGCTGCAAGCCGACTAGCTGAGCGGAATTTGTCGAGATTGTGTCGTGCGTCGAATCCGAGTGACGCGCACGAGCTAACTAACTTACCTACCTAATTCCTATACCCTCTGTTGACAGACGGACTTCGAACACGAACGAAATGTAATGTCCGCTTTTATCGGAGCTGACTGGGACGAAGTATTAGGGGGTGGTCCCGCGGAGAGCAAAACCACGACGAATCGACGCACAAAGCAAGTGCCTAAAGTTTGGTTTAATAAGCTAAAATAGATTTTAATACAAGTACGAGTATATCTACAAGTAGTAGGTACATACCCACAAAACAAATGTTTATGCATTTCCTTTAAGGTATGACGCAGGCTGTGATAAATATTTCGTATCAGCCAAAAAATATATTTTTGGATAAAACCCAAGACCTGAGAAACGCCTTTTAAAAAGGATTATACTTAAATACAATTATTGAAAAACCCCCAACTTCATGATACTGATACATGATACAACTTCATGATACCTATCGTAAAATGTATGATTAAGATATCGCAAATTAATTGTGTAATGTACTTACCTGTACCTATTACTAATACATAGATATATAGATACCTATACTACTTATTCATTATACTTAATTAAAAACTGGAAATAAGTCCCACATTATTTTATAAAGCGAATCATAATGAAAATTGCATTTAACAGAAAATAATTGGTAACCTATGCTAATTTTAGGAGCGTTTAATTGTGGACTGATGTAGCTAGAATCGGTCAATTTACCGAACGACCACAATATGACTAAAACAGTTTTCAAGAAGCCACCTCTTTCCATTCTGCTTACGAACTTCAGCGGCGATAAAAAACAATGACTATTCATTCAAGACTGCGTCATTTTATGAATGAAATTACAATTTGGTAATGTCCGAGAAAACGTTGAAGTTTCTTACGTGAATTTCCCGAAAGATTGTTTACGCCTATTTTGTTTTGTTATGTATGTAGCAGAGGAACTGTTAATTGGTAGATTCCGCATTCGATTCCCGGGTCGGCCAATCTTAATATACTTATGTAAATTTCATGTCACGTTGTTTGACCGCGATGGGTTCCTAAACTACTTAACCGATTTAAATCCAATTTGCACACCGCGTGCAGTTTAATCCAACTTGAAACATAGGTACACCTCAATCGATAGTCGCAATATTATTTTATTGCAAAATATAATAGAACAAAAACCTTAGCCACAGCAACGCGTGGCCTAGTCTGCTAGTTTCAATAGATATATTTTTGAAAAGAGCCTGCGTTTTAGATTAGTATAACGAAGTATTTCCCTTATATATTGTGTGATGTCTACTATACAAGCTTGCGCTGAATCTTCTTCTTGGGTAAAATAATACAACAACATGATACCTATTTTTATTTTTATTAGATATCAGTTTAAGATAATAATTATAAGTTTGAGAGTAAGTTTTTACCTACTGAAACTCAATTATTTTTTTTTTTTTTTTTTATAAGAGAACCGAGCAAGCGAGTCACGTGATGGTAAGTGATCACCGCCGCCCATAAACACCCACAATTACATATGCACTGAGGGTGCGTTGCTGGCCTTTAAGAAAATTGGGCACCGGATATCGCACTGACCGAACGAAACGCAGGAACATCGTCCCTACTTCACGTCGGTTTTCTGTGCGACGGTGGTATTTCACCGGTCGAGTCAGCCCAGTAATCGCTGCAGACAGAACCTACAGCTAGACTCTACCACTCTCAAAAACTTACTAACGCTTACTAACGCAATGATTAATTAACGCGATAACCATCCGATGGATAGCGTAGATACTACTTATACCTGCCAAGGTGGGACTTTGATTATTTGTATCTACGTCGATAGGCACGATATTATGGTCCTTACGTCACTGTAAAGGTATTTCCGATTTTTGCCATCCGTTCCAAATTCCAAATACCTACTGGGGTTTTACGTTCTCATTCGCCGGACAATTGAGGTAACAAGTAACCTTTAATTAAGGTACAGCTGTTTTCCTGGTTGCGGTAACTTAAGATTGTAAATATTTCGAGGTACTCGTACCTAAGGTTTAGTAACAATTTTCTGTATTAACACGCAGTTTTCAGTTTATAGGTTGGGTCAAACTTATAGAAAATAATTATTGATTTTAATGCAAAAGTAAATAATGCTAATGCTAATAAAAACAGAATAGAAAGGCTATCTTGTAAATGTAAGTATACTTATAGAAAGCTGTACCTATAGTTTGGGTTAAGGAAAATATTAAGAAACTATTTTATATGGACAAAATACCGCTACATAACCCCGATAAATAGGTACCTAATTACAAACATAAAACTACAGTAAGTAGGCAGTAGGTAGTTTGCCCGGTCATGCTTCTCTTCCCTACATTCAATTGAGAATGAACAGTGATGGAGTGTTATTTATGTTAAAAATTTTAAAGCAATTTTGTAAATATTTAGTATTATTATTCGATAAAAGGAGAGTTAGAGGGCTAAAATGTTTTAATTGGTACTTAGCTTTTTAAACATCTTTGGTATAGAAGACAAGCATATACCTATTATATTACCGTTACCATCGCCTTGCTGCGCCTGTCGGACTTCACATTTTTTGTTTTGGTAAAGAATTGATTATTCGCCTAATTTTCACATCAACTTTCTGATTAAATCCGTCGTAGAAAACCTACCGAGTAGCTTAATCATTTTACTAACATTAGGGTAATTTTCATACAATGCGATTGCAGCCTTAAGCTTCTTTAGGTTGTCCGCACAATGCTCGAAGACTTTTATGTGACAAATCCCCATTATGGTGTGATGGAGATCCCCCGGCACAATAGCGGACTATGCGAAGACTTAGATAGCTTTATTAATATCAGATTTAGGGTTGCGTTCTACACTTTAGAAAAATCGTACCTTACGTCATAACAATAGGAGTAGGTTGTTGTTAAATGGTATGTAGCCATTTTCAGATTCGAAAATATCAAAGATATAATTTTAATTTTTAACTAACATTTCCCATGAATGCACGTTGGTGCGAATAATAATTTGATCTCTACATCAGATATGGGATCATTGCTAGGTAAATAAAGAAAAACTGGCTAATCGTTAGAAATTAGAATTTTATTTTCTTCGCAATCTCGGTTTTAAACTGTAAAATAGTGTTATGTTTAATGAGATGCTGTTTTTTTAGCTAATTTGAAGCTTTGCGTGTCATTTTAAAAGAATTAATGGAAATGTTTAACAAAATAAATTGAGATTGAGTTTTTTTTGGTTTCTGAGGTACAAAGAGGGCCGCGCCGACCCTAAGCAGCGCCTGTGTGCGAAACCTATGAAGCGCCTGTGTGCGAAACCTATGAAGCGCCTTTTTTTAGTCGGTTTAGACAATTTTTTCTACTATGTTGTATTAAAAAACAACAATCCGGCGCCCCTCTTGCTTAGGCGCCTGTGTGCGCCGCACACATCGCACACATGGGCGGCTCGGCCCTGGGTACAAACCCCTTATATGCCCTACCTGTAGCCAATGATGCCCTACATTAAAACATAACTCTAGCTACGGCCCTACATACCTACATACAGCTGTCGGTTTTGTTGTGTTTCGGCATCATACAGGCACAAAAGAACATCGATCCGCTGCAGTACCTAGTCGCAGTAGATAAAGTATTGTTTTGTTTTCCGTATATGATACGTTCCTAGCACGTTCCTGCATGGGAAGATTAACGTGACCATTTTTCATTTGTGTCAAAGCTAACAATATTTTGTTCAAAACGTGAAAAAAATAGGTTATAAAAATACAATATTGCAATAAACTATGTTGCGGTGGTAATTTCTTCTGGAAACTAGTCATGGATCAACCTAGTCGTTGAAACATTAAAGAGGTTCCTATAATCTTAGCTTAGGTATAATGCTTTTTAATCGAAAGAGTCCTTAAAGACCACTCTGCACATGGTCAATGATTCATTTCAGTCCTCTAATATAACTGTCTATTTGACAAGGAAAAAATAGTGGACACGTCTTTTTAGGAGCAACGCTCACAAATGTCCCTAATTTTTCTGAGATAAGGCAACTAATAGCCTGGAAAACCCGCTCCACATGGTTCACTTACCTACCGTATCTGAACTAAGATAACAGTTATCTTCAATGTTATCCGAAACGGGGATTCCTGGTAGGTAAATTACGCTGTATACGTATATGCCTCATTTGTAAGTAAATATTAGAATCAAATTACGGGTACCATATGTGTATATGTACTAGTACCGAATTATCACTTAAAATGGAATAAAAGCAATATTAGCGGAAATTATATTATTAATATCTATATTTAAAGGGCATAAAATTGTAAAACTAACATTGTTAGGTAAGGTTCTAAGTCTTTGCGTAACTAAGAAGTCATGGTGGTTTCACAAAACTTGCGATAAAAAGAACGGAACTATAAACTAGTGTAGCCATTAACCGAATGCCTACTAAGCGATTTACAACGCCGAACGTGCAACGATAAAGTTTTATTTCCTACCAGATAACTGTTCCAAGCTTTTAAACTAACTCATAGGTACTTACATGTCCAGTTTTACAAAAAGTTATGTACCAGTACCTAAAAAAACTTGATTTTTTTATTAAAACAATAAGTATAGTAATTCTTCCTTCCTTTTAAGAAGCAGTTTGCTTTTACTTATTTAATTTTTAATATTCAATCACATGACATGTTATTTAAATGTGTCATGGTATCCAAAATGATATCAGGAAAAGTAGTGTGTATTTACATATGTAGTTATTCGATATTGTAAGCGTAGGCGTATTTTTCATGCCTGGAGAACCTACTCTGGTTTGATGTTTTTATTGTAACTAAGACGTTGAAATAACAATAAACACATCATAGATATCTAAGAAGGTATATATATAGATACTATATTGTAAGATTTTACGTGTAAAATAAACTGCTTTTTAAACTAAAGTGGTAACATAATTTAAAATGTTTCCATTAAAAGCTAATGGAATCCAAACCGCTATTCCTATAGTAGGTACTCCCACGTCAATCTTTTTTTTTTTTTTTTTTGATAATCCAGGAAAATGCCTACGCATACCCGTCCCCTCCAGGGAAAGGAGACGGGTTATGTCGGACTCGCACCGACTAAAAACCTGGAGTTGTCCTTCAGGCCGTCGTATAATGGCGGGGCCGCGGGAATTACCTGTTGAGGCCCTCGCCGCGAACCCCACCGACGGCTGGCCACCGAGGCAGCCCCCTCAAGTTTGGAGGCGCGCTGGGACAAACCGCGGCGCGCCTACCCCCTCACGTTCCCTTGATTGGCTACCGACCTAGCCCTGTGTCGGCAGCTTGGGAACCTCCCCAGGGTCTTCGGCCGTCTGCCGACCTGGGGCCTCACCGGCTGGAGTCGCCGACGCGCCACTGCGGGGACAGTGGCGCGCCGCCGAATCTGCCCTGGGCCGAGGAGAGGGGTTTCCCCACCACCCCTTCCTCAACCCACCTCCAATCCAAATCGCGGAGGATCGGATGCCGCGGCCGCCACGCCGCGCCACCCGACCCACCACGATTACCCCCCTGGGCGCTCGACAGAACGAGGGCCAAAGGCCCTGCCGGAGCCTCCCCTCCTGGGGTGCAACTGACCGAGTGCCCGGCCAGAGCCTCCCCTCCGGGCGCATCAGCACGCTGGGCTTACGCCCAGCTGGAGCAGCCCCCCTCTCGTGGGCCGGTCTACCTCACGACCGGCCCCTTGTGGGACCACTTAGCTTCCCCCAGTAGCTGGCTTGCTTCCCTTGGCGATCCCTTGGGGGGGCTCCCACGTCAATCTGTGCTAACTACGCTCTTACCCTTTGATAAATATTTTTATCAAACACCGAATGGGTTATTTTAATTCCTTTTAAAGACTTATTTTAAAGTTAGATGCCGGGATTCTTAAGGTGCTTTGGAAGTTTTGGAACAGTTGGTTAACCTAAGAAAGAAGTTAGCTACTACTTAGGTAAAAATGCAACTTAAATATTGAAGTAGTCCGGTACGTTTAGTATATAGTTGCTTTAAGTATGTATTTAAGCAAGCCTTTTGAAACTTGATTATTATTATTACCTTAGAAAATTTCTAGTAACAATCAATTATTCTAGGCCTTTAGGGATATAACATTCACTCCAATAATGTAAGGTCTCAGCTGTTATTAGAGCTTGCGAAACAATTACCAAATCAATAAAGCAATATCGTAAAAAAGTATAACTACTATACGACAGTTTGTACCGTGACGCCCTCTCCCATATCAATATAATAAAAACGTAATAGAAAGAGATTTGCTAGTAATTCACCCCATCATAGGGATAATTCGTTTTCGAGGGTGTAATGTTATGGGTGGTTATACAGCCAGCAAGACAGATCAAAATGTCTCGCAGATTGGTGAGATATAATTTTTTGACTCTGTACCTTTGTAATATATGGACGAAGTGTCAATAAAATTATTCTCCTCCGTTCATAAGGTAACCTTGATTTGACTATAAAAAAACTACTTAATAACATTGAAAAATATAAAATTCCAAATTCGGGGTTTATTCAATTTGTTTGAAAATAAGGCATTTAGCAACACAAAAGGTCGTAGAAAAACTAAAGCAAATATACATTATTAACGCGTAATAATCCGTTAAAATGAGTTTAATTTTAAAGCAAAGTATGTACTTATAATATTATTTTTATTGATTACATACATTATCTTGGAATTCTATAGAACGCCTGTATACACATGGCCCTTCGTAACATAATACACGAAACGCCATATTTCTATCATACCTACTTTGTCAAAATTTCGTAACAACTACTAAGACAACCATGACATCCGGAGAAGGGAGGAAAGTTTGTAACCGTCAGGAGAATTCATTTAATGCCGCGTGTCATTCAAACGTGTTCGTTGTAGAGTTCGTTCCCAATACATGTTTATATTGCTTGCTTGTCAAAGCATAAAAATGTATGTATGTACTTTCGTGTTTATTTATTTATGCCTGTTTATATGTAGGTGTAGCTTATAAAGGATTTTAATACAGATTAATATTACAATTTTCAAAAAATTTAACTTGTTTTTCAAGTAAACTATTTTTTCAATAAGACAAAATTCTTTGTTTCGTGAACGAGTCGTCAAAAACTAGTGATGGGTCACTTATCACATAGTGTCAAGCAAAGTCACAATTCGCGTACTTATCTATATAGACATAGCCACTAAGTTCTTCTTCACCATGTCAGTGGATTTTTATCGGGTCTAAAGCAAGAGTTGAATAGTAGGTGGCAAAGAAAGATTTTTTTTCTTTCCATGTATTGAATTGTTTACATAATTATTGACAGAATTAAAAAAATATGTTAGGTCGGTATCCCATCATTCACCATGAATCAATCAATCATCATCATTTTTCATAAATTACTATAAAAATAAAATTTAATTTCACGATTGCCGTACGATAGAGTTTTACCAATTTATTTCGTATTTTTACCAAAAGCTGTACCTACCTACTCTGCTAACCGGATACGGAAGCTGTCCAACACACGATGTGTGTTACTCATGTGGTTTAACATGTCAGACATTCCATAAAAATCCTAGTGACGTTTTTTAAATTGAATTCATTTGAAGGTGTTATTTTGTTGCTGAATTTCCTAAAAATAATTTAATATGTCCTCACTGAGCAGAATAAATTAAACACTAGGGTCTTTTTCTTATGTCGAGTAGTGATGTTTGTGAATTGAAACAGATCGAATCGAATTGTAATTGAATCAATTGTAGGTGATATATTTATGTTATTCATGTTCCTAGAATATGTTATTCCGGGGTAAATTCGAGTGAATTCAGAAAAATACGAATAAGACGAAGCTAGTTAATTTAGAATGGCAATAACGACAATAAATAATTTGTAAAAATATGTATACTATACAGTTCGCGTATACCTATAATTGTATTCAGAATCGTAACCAGACTTCATTTCAAGCACCGATCTTTGTGCTTGCGGTGCCTACCTTCCCTTTATGTTGAAGTATGAGTTCCTATCTGGTTGATGATGAATTAAAACGAAAAGCAACGTCGGGGGAATACCAGATTATAGGTAAATTTTGCCTAAAGTTTTATAATTAACACCTACTCTCTTGTATTTTATTGATCTTTGTTCCTTTAGTTAAGTTTCGCTGTAAGTTCGAAACAGGTAGTATTTTATCGTCTGTGAAGCAGGATAGACGGTTGGTGCCGTGGGGGATGCCGGCAAAGTGCTTATTGCACCCAGTGCTCTTTCAGTACAGCTGTAATCCACTAGAAACTAGCTCTGCTAAACTTCTGTGAGAGAATGAACTGAGTAAAACTTAGTAAATGGAATCGATTTAGCCGTGAAGAAACCTGTTAAACTTGCGCGATTTGGAAGACTGTCGAACTAAGTTAAATAATGTTCATCAAGGAAGGTAGGTAAGTAGAATGTGTTGCCAGTCAATAAATAACTTTTCTTTCTGAGTAACGAATTTGGATTAATGTCTGTCTAACCAGCACTTCAAATTTCAATTTGGATAGGTTAGTCAAAAGCTGCATTTTGCTGAGTAGATTATGATTTGGCTTTCCAAATGGCCTTTTCAGGAGGAATTCTCTGCACCAACGGCGTACCTACTTATATAGCACGAAACTAAAAATCATGCTTGGTATGCAAAGCCCATATTTCAATAATTTTAGTATTGTATAAGTAGAGAAACGTTCATAGAATAATCGATTTATTTCCACGATAAGAGTTAGTAGGTAACTTGTAATTAAATTATTCAACACCAACAATTATTTTCAAGCATTTTCCCCCGGATAACCCTTAAAATTTATGGCTGCTGAAAAAGTCGTTGCCCATACAAATAATAAGCACTTTACTTCACTTTGCCAGCCAAAACATCTATATTCGCGAACGAAAGGCCCCCAGTCGCCCATTTGTGGAATAAAAGATTTGAATTTGAAAAGAATGGAAGCCCGACGTGATAATGAAGGAAAAAAATATTATCTTCATACATTATCTGGTTGAAAAAGACAAAAGAGTAGCGTAATTAATTGTAGCGTGAAAAGCCGCGGCTAAACATCGCGTGAAACAAGGGTTGTCCGTACTTTGTGGAGGCGCGATGTGATTTACAAGTAGCGTACCACATCATGGCAGACACATGGCTACTTCTTTTAGGAGTAATCGGATATATGGAATATGAATTTATATAAATTTTGCCGGAAACTTAATACCTAAAATTATCGATTTAAAATAATGTATCTAATGTAACCAATACATCATACAGGATAACTCAGGTGACTCACGTGTTCGACACACCCACACTCTAATCTAAGGCTTTAATATATTAGATTGCTCTACTCCCAATTCAATCAAATGTTCATCTGAAGGTAATCTTGTTTCTGTGGAAGAGCTAAATTGATTTCCATTTGCGCGCTTTGAAGCTTTTGTTTAGTCATTGCACTTATCCGATTGGGAAAAGGGAAGAAGATAAACCAAAAACCAGCTCTGTCTATAAGATATTACAGGTTTGTTATATTGTAATTCTGTTATTTTTTAAGTAATAAAAACGGTTCAATTTCTTTAGACCTTGAATTGACTTAGAGTTAGCTTTCTATATAGCAAACGAAAAGAACCGTAGCGTTGGTGAAAAATCTGTAGTGGAAAGTATTGTATCTACCACGTTGTACGATGCTATCTTCAAGCAGTCCATTTGTGAAAGATTTTGTCGACGAAATGTTCATTGACATACCTACATCCCGTCGATGTACACTCCGAGAGAAAATCGGCCATTAGTAAATGGTTTCTGATATCAAAATATGAAATTGTATGCTAATATTAGTGAGTGTTGTTATGCATCTTCGCTAACTGGAGGCTGCAGGCTTGTGATAGGGTATCTCCGCATGCCGAAGGTATTCGATACAACGTACAAAGGCTTACAAACACAGCGCTAGAAATAAGGTATATTTAAACAAGATAATTTAGTAGTTAAGCGCACCGTGAAACGATAGGTAGGAATAATGTGATAAAACGCCTATTTTAGATGTAGGCAATATCTCTCATTTAGCATTAGCCAAGCCTAAATTCAACAACTCGATTTAGTTTTACATATTTATAAGCTATGTTATACCACTACTACGAATCTGCAATATTATGGTAACTACGCTGCTCCTGTCATTTTCCAGTAGGTTCTACGTAAAAAGGGCTACATTATTGTTCGCAGAATAAAAGGAAAAGTCACTTGAGAGATATTATTGTGCCATTTCTCTTCCAATTCCCGCTGTGTCGGTGTGCGCTGTTCTCTCTAAGAGTCACCGCACACTGGAATTAATTGCATTTTTTATCAGTTTTTTTTATTTTTGTTTACCGATGTTGAGAATGAAACAAAACAAATCTTTTTATTTGAAACAAGCCGATCGTTTGAAGTTTTTTCAATTAACTGTTAGGTACGTTTGTTATATGTTCTATGTTTAACTTAAAGTAATGTAAGCAACTTGTCATATAAGTATAATAAACTAATTCTGAATATGTAGTGGGTTATAATAGTGACTAAAATGTTATTGATTTGTTCAAAAATAGGCGACAGAAAATAACGGTTGCCTAGAGCAGTTTGAAAAAGGTTTATTGAAAACAAATACAAAATAATCAAGACGCAGAAAAAGATGGATTAGGAATATAAATTATTTTTGACAATTCCTTTTACCCTTTTAAGAAAATTATATGTATATCCTAGATAAAACTACTAACATTGCAACATACGCATCCATAAAAATGATTTTTTAGTAAGATTTAAAAAACATCAACAGCATTTTATTAGAGTGGTAGAGTCTAGCTGTAGGCTCTGTCTGCAGCGATTACTGGGCTACCAGTGAAATACCACCGTCGCACAGAAAACCCACGTGAAGTAGGGCCGATGTTCCTGCGCTTCGTTCGGTGAGTGCGGTATCCGGTGCCCAATTTTCTCAAAGGTTAGCAACACACCCCCAACACCCACAGTGTTGCGGGTAGTCATGGGCGGTGATCACTTACCATCAGGTGACCCGCATGCTCGGTTGCTACCTATATTATTTTAAAAAAAGTAACAATAATAATTATAACCTCATTTGAGCAATGAGCATAATATATTATGTTATATAGCAATATGCATTAATATTTCAATTGATGTAAAAAAATGTGAGTAAATTATTTTTTCTCTGTACGCTGAGTGTGCGGGTGACTTTGCCGATCCAACCGGAAACTTTTCGAATTTATCTTGTAACAGCCGAATTTGTATATTTACGAATATTTATCACTCTGCCCTGTAAAATGAAATTATCATTGTTTTTTATAATAACAAATATTTATGGATATCGCCGTTACGCAGTATGTTTTTCCATGTAATTCGATTTGGAAATTCTGGGTTTTTAGGTAGGTACTCCAAGTGAAACAGAAACTGAAGCTAAGTGTTACTTATTTGATTTAAGGGTTAAATAAGGTTAACAGGCACTTCCTATTATGACTCTTATTATTATGTTTTACTGTATGGAAAAGTTTAATTTTAATTATTATACGAAGGCACGATTTAACTTCTGAAAAATCAAAAAGAGAATTAAATGTAGCTAGGTTTTAGTAAACTTCTATTACTCAGAATCGTAGGAGTTATTTAATACCCAGATTAACTAAGATGCGCTGTAATATAGATATATACGTACTACGAAACGTAATTAAGCTCTAAAGCTTAGATTCGATTAGACGCTTAATTCGGGGGTAACTGCATCTCTCAGAAACGCGGGTTTTGTGAAGCTCGGGACTCGGGTAACCCGTGGATGGTATCCAATTAACAAACGAGCGTTTGCCTCCTGATTTAGAATACAATACAAATACACACATTTCTGTCGGTCACAATGGCACATAGTTTAATAAAAAATATGAATACTATTTTTTATAACGAAAGTAAGAAAATTATTAATGAACTGATACAATAAATATTTACCTTGAAAATTAAAAGATTATATTGTAAACTTTTAGTGACAAAGTTGTTTTTATGAGTATAAATTACGAATTTTTAATTAGGATTCTCCTGATTCCTCCTGAAATCCCAAAGACTTGGCAGCTTAAAATCTATACTTAATCTTAATAATTAGGAAGTACCTACTTACTGTTTCAGTTTGATTTTAAATAAGTTTCGTTCATTTAATTCGTATCATTAGTTTATTACTATGTTTATTAATGTTACGAAATTTTAAAATTTTTCTTAGATCAAAGTGCTTTAAAAATATTTTCAGAATCATGAACATCATACTAACTACTAGAGAAACTGAACCGAGCTTAATTACCAACCTTAAGCCGTTTTATCTTTTAACTATCTTGCTTGCGACTAAGTTTTTAATTAAGTTTGGCAAGTACCTGTAGCAGTTACTGTTCAAAAATGGGTAAAGCCCTATGCACCTCGGAAATTTAATTTATGTGAAGTCGCGTATCTCGTGATTGCGGCCAAATTGAAAACGGCCACCGGCTCGCCCGGAGATTGTGAGACCCTTACCTATGTAGCAAGAGGAGTAGGTAGGAGTACTTTGTACCATACGATGGATTCTAATTAGGTAAATAGGTATGTCCAGTGCGTCTATTGAAGATAGTATAACTAGAGTAACCATCAGGCGAAATTGTGTAATAGGAGATAATTAGATAATGCACCTTATTATAAATCGTAGATTTGTAATTTATGATTGAATGGAGTACTATAAGTAAGCAGGTTACGTGATTTGTCAATAATATAAGTACTTTCACATTCTAAGTTTTAAGTTGTTTTGATAAGTTTCAGCTCAGCAGTTTCAGCAGTTTTTGATTGTGTTTTTGTTAGTGCTTTAACCAGATTTAAATTTTGGAACGAAATACGTGATTTAACTAATACCTTAATCTGTTAAAAACATATATTCCATAAAAAGCAGAATTCAGTTTGGCAATCGACTGGTCTAACACTATACCACATTAATAAATTGCACTCGTGGGGATCGCTAGTTCAGAAGTAAGTTATTCCATTCCAAAATCGGAATGGCTAAATAATAACTATCCATTTAAATGTAAAATGGCTCGCAACGAAATTCGCCGTCGGAATTTGGCGTTAATTAAATTACCTACTTATCTGTAAATTACCAACAATTGGAAACCTAAAGGCAGATACTATTTGCATCGTAATTGTAATTATTCTGCGATCATTCGAATAAATATTATTTGATATTGCTACTGTGAAAGCGAAAGAGCAGACTCAAATGTTTACTTAATGCCCGTAACATCACTTTCTAAGTTACTAATTTTGAGTTGCAATATGCGATGGTTTAAGCTAATAACTTGTCGCATTTATTACGGTGAAACGTTTGTTTGCTTGTAAAGGAACTAACCATAAGAAAGTTAGACAGGCTGTGATTTTAGAACTGATCAGCATTTAAAGTTTTGGCTTCTTCAATACCTATGTTCACTATGTAAGTAGGTTCATTTATTTTTTTAGCAATTTAGGATTTTAACACTTTCTGATTTATCGTCAAATCCTTAAGAATTTATCTTCATAATTTCATTTCTTCTTTTCGCAACCGACATAATACTAAATTTTATTTAAACTGTAGTTATAAAAAAGAACACGATTTTTACATTTAGAATAGCAGAATGATTGGTGGTGTATTCAGGTATTCAGTCATAACTCTCATTTCATTTTATAAAGGAGCCATAAGCCTGGAACCAGAGAATGAAACGTTACCGTTTGTGGACTGGGAATGGCTCCCTAGCTCCCAAGTAATTCGTTAAAGAGGTTTTATACTGAATGGCAAACTCGTGAACGTATAAACTACAGTCAGATGTTGGTACTTCCACTTATTCCTCTCAGTTGGATGTTTCAAGTTAATCAGAGAAAAATCCCGCAGAGAAATGCGGTTTAAAATGGGAAAAATAAACTTATGGCAAAACTCAATGTCCAACTGTAAATGTTCATGTTTAATAGGTGCAGAGTCGCAAAGGAAAACTTGCAAACATTATCTGTGGGGAGCTTTTCCTATTTTTCTACATTTTTAGGGACTGCGTTTTGCTACTTTGTTAGGCTTAATTTTTATTTGATTAGGGAGATTTTTGACAATTCTAATAAGCAGTTTTTGATTAAGTTTAATATTTATTAAGAATGTTTTATAATTGTAAATTTTCCATGCCAATGGACAAAATAATGAAGCAAAAAGAACCTGCAATGCCACAATTACTTGGTAAGTACCTGTATGTACAGAATACATAAGACCGAAAATAGGTACGTAAGTAGAAAGTATTTCTTCGAACAACTCCTTACAATAGATAGCTATGTAAATAGAGCGTATTCATATTTCTGTGTAAACGGAATATAATACATGATATTTACATAGCTATCACCCTATCACCATTCATGTTTCCTTTTTATCGAAGTTTTTTAAACAAAACTAGAAAACAGGCCAAAGTAGAGAGGTACCTACTGTGCTCCACTGCAGCCAGTAAGCTCTCGAATCAAACGTCTGGTATTCGGGTATCCATTACCGAAAGAATGGCAACACTACACTCCTTTTGTTTATTTCTAGGCCGCGCGAACCGTTCCGCTAGCTTTGTTCCAAACACTGTTGCCAATTTGCGAGAAAACCCAGTTTTAGGGAAGTGAAATGTGAAAAAGTTTCTTACGTTTGTTTATGCGATTTTTATGTATGAGCGAATGAGGGAAAAACGTAGCCGTGGACAATTATTTTTGGCACCCCTTAACAACAGGCTGAGAGTTTCGGGGTTTTGTATGATATTAACACTTTTATTTAACTTTGTTTTTACTGTGTATGTACGAACAACAGTGTAATTAACAAACCTACAGCAATGATAAAACAAGATGTTTCTATTTTATTTAGGTATATTTTTAGCGTTTAATGAGCTAAATCGTGGATTAGGTGCTTTGTTGTTTTACTGTGGTTGCGTTGCAGACTGTTTGTTTTAGAAAAACAAAATTTAGTTAGAATGACATGGCGCAGTCTACGATGGCTGTTGTTCTTAAGCACAGCCACAATGCATCATCCACGGCTGCTACGGAAATCAGAAGAGTCAGCACGAGGTCATGATGTGTTTAAGATGATGTTGATTGTGATCCTGAGACAGTGCCGACATTGAATACGAAGGTACTTAATAATTTCGTGTCTCGTGACGTTTAAGCTCACGCTGAGACGCATCGAAAAAAAATTAGAACGAATGGAATTCAAACCAGTGATAACATATATGTCGTAAATTTCGATGGGAAAGCTAGACTTTTGTACTCACGTATGCTGACTGAATGTAAATCCTACCTAACGCAAACTGTCGATGGCGTTGAATATCCTAAAAGGATCAATCGATTTTGATTTGGAGTTCTTTTTGTTAGAAATCGACTCGCCCGGAATGTTGTAAGCTGGTATTGAAAACAATAGGAGATTTGTTACATTGTATTTTTACATTTAGCTATAGGTATTGCAAGTTTATATTTATATTATTTAAAAAAAGTTATAATAGAGTTATTAGAACATAAACTTAATATAATTTTATATTAAAAACATATATACTTTTTACTGAGTATAGAAGAACATTTTATAATTCATGAGACTCGTTATTTGGTAAAAAGAGGGTAACTAAAAGAGTAAGCCCTCTGATAATGTGACTAACTTCACGTCACAATAGTTTTCATATAAAACTTTACGGTTTCAGTTTAGTGATGAAGTTATAATCATGTCCGAACGGCACGATATTCAGCGGCTTCAATAGATAGACCCTTCAAAGCTTAGCACAAAATTAGTTTAAGAGTTGTGGCGGCACGTAGGAAAGTTTGCCGAAAATTGCGATGGGATATTGTGATTACGACGTAAATTGAATACAAAAACATACCAGGTATTTGAGGATCTTACTTTATACCTACTATATAACATATATAGGAAGGCTACATTCTGCCTACCTACATACTATCTATATACATATACTGTCGTGTCTTTTGATTGCGTGGACATAGCAGATTGATTATTTTACACCATCAGGTCTGAACTGAGTTTTTAATAATAAAATAAAAAATTTACTACACTACACATACCAAAAAGGGTGGTTAAAGACAGACAGAAGAAAAAAAATGACATCATATAAGGATTACTTATTGTTTTTTGAGGTACGTATTCCTCAAAATAATAAAATATATCGTCTAAATTATGATGAAATACGTTCGTGACCAAAATCGTTGCGTAGTTGGGAAGGAGTTAGTGCGTATACCGACCTACACACTGAACCTAATGGCGACTTTATTTTACCACAATCTACAGTAAAGATACATTTATAGTTAGGTAAGTAGAGAGGGTTAATATGAAAAGAATGGATCCAATAATGGTAACGTATAAAATTAGAAAATCGATTAAGTTAAACTTTTGAAACACTATCAAACTGCAAAGAATGTGTTGAGTAAATTTGCTATTGGGTCCTTAAAAGGGTGATCAAGGAATAAGAGTTTCTCAGGGAATAACATTTTAGTTATAGACTACACAATAACCAAGTTATTAAACATCGATTAATTCGTGCTTTACAACCTTCTGCGTCATCGCATACCGATCAAACTTTTGCTTCATATAACCTTTGAGAAACATGAAATGATATTGATTTAATGAACCAGAAACTAAATTTGACAGATACTGTGGAACACTTTAGGTAATGGAATTAGTCTATTATTATTGGTAATAATACTTTGTCATTTAAATTCCATTGCATAGTATTCAAGTAGTAATTAGTATATTTTGTGGTCTGTTAATTGCTGTGTCCACTGTACAATCGCCATGCATAGGTACCTACGTGTAATGTGCAACGTAATTTACATTTACTGAAGTTGGTTTAAATTATACAATTTTCAAAACCACTTCAGAATTTAGTTATTAATTTATATCATTGTTTCCCGTATGTACAAACGAATTCTTAATATTTACTGATCCTGTCTAGCTTTGACTGCTGGCCTCATCAGTTTAATATTTTATTTTACGTAATACACCACGTACAGCAATAACTACGCCAGACTTTGAATGAAGCGAACAGAATTCATTTTGTGAGGTAACCATAAATTATGTAAATCCGTCGGTCACGTCTTCAAACAGTGTGCAACGATGAATTGGGTCACTACTTGTTATAGTTTTGCATGAAATAGGAGTTCTTCGTTTGTTGGGGGGTGTACGCAGCCCGTGGAGGCTTGATGCATTGGGAATTAGGGCCAGATGACAAATGAGACGGTGCCCTGGTGGAACTTTGTAAGGGGAAACGTATTTAATAGTGATAAGGAATGATTACTTTATACTAGATACATATGGAGGTAGGTATATAACGTAGCATTATTTCGAAACCATCAAAATAATTGTCAGTAGCCACAGTGACAACCACTTTACACACACGTCACGCTTTGTTAGTGATAGATAATTATGTAAGGGCCGGTTTTTCAATGGTCAGATAAATTCTATCTGACAGAAAATCAGTATGTTTTTGTTGCACGTCGAACATAAATATTTGAAATATGTATGAAGAGACAATGAAAACATACCTCTTATCAGTCAGTTAGCATTTATCTGACTATTGAAAAATCAGCCCTAAATCTGTTATAAGACTATCGTTTTAACGTTGTTGGTTAAAGTAGGTACCTATAATCTGTAACTTATTGGGCACATTTGCGAAAAATACAAATGCAAAATGCAACTTTTCAATCGTAACATTGATCTTTTAGTTTGTATTCAACCCTTAAAAAGATTCGTAACAAGTACACAAGTTAAAGAAGAGTAGTATTTAACAGACTGTTAAAATTCGATAGCGCGATCGTTGTAGTCAAGACAAGTAAGAACTATTACACTAGTAAGAACTAATTTTCTCGGGGGCAAACCACAGAGAAGGAAAAGATTTAACCACATTAGATGGGAACCCATGGGAATGAAAATTTAAGACATGACACTTTTATGTAACGTTATGAATCAACAAGCAAGCAGTAGGGCAGGATAAGGAAGTCAACTCAAGATATTTAGACGGTCAGTGCGAGTTGCCTTTATGTTTGAATGAAAAAGAAATGCGTCTTGATAAATTGTGACCTAATTGTATTAAAGTGGGTATATTTGTTTTAATAAAATATGCTGAGAATAGAGTTTATTCAGTTCTCTATCTTTTAAGGTCATGAATCCAACTTGAGGTTAGAAGACCAAACAACAGTGGTAGTTAAATTGTTATCTAACAAGTAACCAAAATGCACATAAAATAAAGTAAAGCATATGTACCCGTAAAAAGTAACAGTTAAATGAAGACAAAAATTTAAAAATATAATGCTGCATATAAAATGGGCGTAGGTAGAGGTACTTGTCTACATGTACGAGTGTAGGTACAGTACCTGCGTTCCCGCTTGTTCATATTTAAAATTCCATTTGGATATTATCTTCACGTTATGAATGTCAGAAATATTCGGCATTATTAACTTAGGTTACAGAATTTAAAGGTGGATAAAATGAAATTGCCTTTTTTATGAACTTTATAATACATACTTACCTACATATTTTTTACACTTTGAACACCTAAAGTGTAACATCGGTAAAACTTTATTAAACGACCACTGTCTGTCAATTGTTTTGACATTATTTAAGTATAGTCAGTTTCATTTTTAATTTAGTAGGTGTTGGTAAAAGATAAAAAAGTGACTAATCAATAACGTATCTCTAATAGACAACAGTATCAATGTCCATTCCGCCTTACAAGTACCTACTATGAATTTGACGTGACGTAGAAAAATGTGGCTGCGGCTTTTTCCCCAGTTTTCTATCTCGCAGCTACGAGTTAATTTAATAAAGATTCCACAACCAGCTTCATTACTTATTATTAGGCTGGTGTCCCGTCCACCGGAGGGCCATTCATCATCTCAATTAGTCCCAGCCCCCAACGCACAAGTACCTATTCGAGCCCTTTACAGTAGTGACCTGAAAGTTACTAAAAATTAACTTATTTTATTTACACAATAAATAAAAAATGTGGGAATATCTTTATGTTATTAAATAAATTTTCAATAACCTGTCATTTGTGGTTGCGACCTTTCACGACTCGTTCCTGCGTTATTGCTCATTGAAAAATCAATTATGTTCTTTACATCCGAAATTAATTGTTTATTGATTTTCTGTACCTATATTTTAATTTAATGGGAATTGGTATAAATATATTTTTGATGGGAAAAATGCTTTAGAATTAAATAAACTTATCATGAAATTCGTAGTATCGAAAAACACAGATGTTGTTTTCTTTGTCAAAATAGTTGGATGGAGATTGTTTTGTAACTATGTTTTAAACAATTTAATTCATCCCAATTTTCATAACGACACTTTTAATATTTTCGTGTAGCCGTCTAAATCCTTGGTACTACTTAATAGGTCACCCCTTTTTTCGCGGTAAAAGGAAAGACGACTAAGGGTTTTTAGTTTTCCACTTATTTTTCCCAAAGCCACACGCCTACATAACAAAGCAGTAGGTATATACACTAAATATATGCCCAAAAACGGACAACGGTAACAATTGTGTGGTACCTAAATACATGTAGGTTACATAATTGGTGTGTTAGACAATAAATAAATAAAAAATAAAAAAACTTGGAATCTCTGTTTTTAGTATTTTTTTCGTGGTGTGTTTCGTACAATCGACAAAAACAACTTGGCTTGGAGTAATCGAAAAAAGGCATTATGTTAACTACGAGTATGAAATCTCTCCGAGTATCTGTTGTTCCTGGTAAATTGCGGATAAATAGGCAAACATTTATAAGCTTACCTAGAATTTATAAGTCTAAATTAACTCACAATTTATATCAAATTTAATCATTTCAAGAAATATCTAACCAGCAAACTAGGTTCTTGTGGTCAAAACAAAATATAAGCATACAATTAAAAAGAAAACAGATAAAACATTATGAAACGCTATTTAGTAGTCCAAAACTTTTTTGTCGTACCTTCATATATACACGTTACCTTATAGGTACACAAAGATCATATAAGAAACAAAAATATTCCAACTAAATAAGCAGTGGTTGTCACAAAATCTACTTAGGTACTTTAACAATTTATATCAACAAAGAAGAATTCTAAAGCTTTCATTAAAACATTAATTAAGTAACGTCACAAACCCGAAGCTGAAGCTCAAAACTTAGAAATACATTTAAAACAATTTCAAGTTGCTTTTCAACATCAAAACCAACTAATTGTGAATTTCCAAAAACTTTGAAAGAGTTTCCGAAAATACAATTTCTGATCATTAAATTTTCGTCCCCTGAAAAGTGACATAGATACTTAAGTATTCCTGGGGTGATGCTAATAGCTTGGATTATTCATAATAAGGGGGGTGGTAATGGAAGTAGCCGGAAGCTTGGAAAGAAATCATATTTTTAATTTAATTATTAAAGATAATATGAAAGTTGACTTTACTTACCTTGCCTTACCTAATGTACTTCGAACTTTACTTCCAGCTAGTGTGTAACTAGTTTTAATGAAATGTAGTACCTTCCAGGCTCTTGTTGTAATGTTTTGGTTGTTATGATCGTGCCGTGTCTGGTATTTCAGATAAATAGCTTAAGTGGAAGATTCTAGTTTGCCTTTATATACTCAATTATCTTCAGTTTCTATCCTTAAAATTAGAATTAAGAAGTTTATAAATTACACAGTTAAACTGTATCCTACCGAATTAATTTTTTTTATTATTATTTACAAATTCCTTATTTATATTATTTTCCTTTACGAGTAGTTTCTCTGTGGTTTTGCTAAATTGACTCTGGTTAAGCTCAGGTAGTGGGGCACGCCATTAATTCAGTTCAAAGGGTCGGTTGGCAAAGTGTGTCAATAACAGACTAATAAGATCATGTTATTTGTCGTTTGCCTAAGAAATCCTCGATGTAACTATATTCTTAAAGCCAAAATTTTAAGGGCAATGATTTTAAGGAGGATTCAGGTTTTTTATTTTTAATCCCTACTAATATTATAAATGCGAAAGTAACTCTGTCTGTCTGTCTGTCTGTCTGTCTGTTACGCTTTCACGCCTAAACCACTGAACCGATTTTGATGAAATTTGATGTGAAGAAAGAACTAATCTTGAGAAAGGACATAGGGTACTTTTTACCGCGGGAAAACTTCTCATTCCCACGGGAAACCGACTTCCACGCGCACGGAGTCGCGGGCGTCCACTAGTTTTATATAAAAAGTTTAATTATAAAATTTTACCTTAAGACATTTAACCTTTTTGAAATAGTATGTAGGTACACTGGTTAATCCTGTTGATTGTATTTTTACTATTTTTTTTGCATAAATACTCATTGCAATGAAATCAGTTATCTACTTTTTTTTAAATATAATTATGCGGACCTTATTTCAAATCTTTCTTAACCACGTCATAATTCTGTCACAGAGCAGTGACATGACATTAAATTCTGTAATGTTGTACTAGGTACTAACCTCTTCGCTTTTATATTACTATGTGATATTATTTTTTTCTACTTAATTAAATCTGTCAAATGTTAAGATGTATATGTATACGATAACTGTCCTTAATTTGAAAAAAAATATTGTATTTAACCTATAAACATATATATTATAACTACGAGAAAGAGCCGTAGTACACATTCAAAGCTACGAACGTCGGAGTCCTAAAAACCCTTTTTTATTTTATTTTTTATTTATTTATTTAATTTTTTTAACCAGTGGAAATCCTTTTTACGGATACTCTCACAAGAGAGTTATGTTCGACTCCAGCATAACGCTGCCTACCAACTAAAAACCCTGGTGTTTTCTCTTTGCCACTACGAAGGTATTTCTACTGAAATGAAGAGGCGGAAACTCCTCTCATTTGATGGAATAACGTCAGCTATATGACGAAAGCACATAGATAATGGAAGAAATTTCGATGGGTCAACGTAGCGGCGCGGTAGCTCAGTTGGAAGAGCATTAGACCGGCTTTCCAAAGGTCCTGGGTTCGAGTCCCCGTCGCGTAATGCTCGGAGGCCCGCGTTCCTTTTTCCAGTATTTACAACTTCAAAAATTAAGTTTTTTTTTTGTGAGAAAGAAGAAAACTAACAATAACTCACTGGGACAGAATTTTACTTTTATGAAAGCAAATGTCCTGAGGTTAAGACGGCATAGTCTCATTGCGTTGAATTGTAAAAGTAAAAAGTTATAGTACATACCTAAAGCACTTACTTAAACTCTCCTTCTTAGACAAATGATTATTAAACATACAATTTAGTCATTTTTAGGCAATTTTACAAGCATTAGGTAACGTTTCTTTCCTGCCAGAGCTTGGATAAAAATATGTTAGCTGCTTATCGCACATGAATACGAAAGATCCCGAGCAATGCCACCATAAATTAGTTTTATGTGAGTTTTATGTAAAAACACGGGAAAAGAGCAGTCTCAGAAGTCGGATGAAGACGTTCGTGGTACTTAACGTGTTTAGTTATGTGCCTACTTTTTATTTCTAGGGCAGTTTGCGAAGATCGAGGAATGAAATGATATGTCCATAAACTTTTAGATTTTGAATTCTACTCTTGAATTATTGATGCGATGGAAGGTCGTCTAAATCAGAAAGGGTGGCTGTTGTTTTATAAGTTTATTAACAAAAATACAAATAGTTACAACACTAAGGCCCAATTGCAGCGAACGTTTTAACCTCGGGTTAGCTAACTCAGATTTAAATAGCGCCACCATCGATTGTAATAAGAAAAAGGTACAATCGATGGTGGCGCCATTTAAACCTGAGTTAGCTAACCCGAAGCTAACCCGAGGTTAAAACGTTCCCTGCAATTGGGCCTTACAAATAGTAAATATAACTTGCAAGGTTTTTCAATTTCGGGTCTGTTTGGATGCAACTACTCGTATATCTTTCTGTTATTTCCTTTTAAAGCTCACTGCGGTTTCAACAATTTACTAAATGTTGGGTTTCAAAAAAAGTAAATCTTGGTAATATGTCTAACTCAATGTTTTATGGAAATGCCGCCATAATTTGCGCGATGAGATCAATATTTAGGTAAAAATTAAGTTAAAACTTAATTTTGCGGTTAATTCCCTTGAAACGTTTATTGTAACAACCGCAATAACAAGTTTGTCGTACGCTATGTCACCCGCAATTGAGTTCAAGGTTTATATTTATAAGGTTAAGGCATAGATTTTAATGAAAAATAAGTGAGCATGTGATTTCGCCTAGTGCCTAATGATAAGTCGCCGCAATTATATTTATCACTGGCCTTAAATCATGGGCAGAATAAATGAACCAAGATTCATTAGATAGTACTTTCAGCTAAGAGTTAATGTTATTAAAATATGATTAAAAGAATGTGCCATGGTTTTAAAACCTAACTGATGAGAACAGCTTAGATTACCTTTTTTAGATTTACCTACAATAAAAGAGATAAATGGAAAGGTTCAGTTGGTCCTCCTTATTCGCAACACCTTATCAAGGGCTTATAACAGGCCTAATAAAAATAAAAACCGATTTATAAGTATGGTAATTTAAAACCTGATCAATGAATTGATATCTGTATGGTTCTGAGTGATAGCTTCTTCGAAGCCTGTTATATTCTTCATAGTTTCGTACCACCTGTGGAAAAAAAATGCGTGTTTGTAAGTAAGTAAGCAACTTGACCTTAGTGACTTGAAGTTAGTGAGGTAAGGTTATCTTTACGAATGCAACATAATAAGGTTGATAACAAGATTAGAAGAAATAAAATTCATAATAAATATAAAAAAAATATTTTAAACTCTAAGCGGCTGTTTTTTCAAATTCCGTAGATTTGAGTAATTAATTCTTTTAAATTATAATTAAACACGTTTATTGCAGTTCGAATAAATGTGCAATCTTAAAATAATACAAGCGACCCGCCCACGCTTCGCAATGGTGTAATTTTGGCCGACTTGCTCACGAAATATTGAATTTTGGCATATAAATTAATAAATAAAATAAATTCCCTAAAAGATGGCGAAAACCGCATTAAAATCCGTTGTGTGGTTTAGAAGGAGTTAGCAGCCAAACATACAAACAGACACAAATAGCGACTTGGATTTATACTATGTAATGATAATGATAATGCATAGGTATCTTTTTGCAGTAGGAAGAAAATGAAAATACCTATGCCTTCAAGCATATAACTACTACATATGAGGGAATCATGAATCTCAAAAAAATTAACTGAGTTTAACCCTAGATTCATAACCATACCTAAGAGGAACATTATTCATAGACATTCGTCTCACAGACGACTGTACGTAAGTGATGGATTTATGAAGAAAATATTATTAAAATAAAGAAAATAAGTATGACATTATTTTATATGGTTTATTGGTTAACATAAAAATAAATAATGAAATAAAAAAATATATTAAAAAATAGGGAATAAAAAAAAAGGCCGCGACGTGCGATATAACATTTTTTTTTCATAGCTTGTACTGAAACCTTGTAATGCGACATTTTTAGTAATTAATATAATCATTAAAGTTTTTTTTTTGGGTTTCAAGAAGGTCAAACTATATAATAAAAGGCATTTAATCCAAAAAGTCTATGATTTTAATTTTTAGGCATGTCTTCAATTTTTTCATTTTGCGCCCTTTACGTTACCATGGTTCATTGTAAGAATCTACTAAGACCGCTTCTTCTAACATCACATGATTCTCGATTTTACTAAAGTACGTAATTTTATAAAAAAAAAGATAAAATAATTATAGGCAAAATTTGATAAACGAATCAAATAATTCACAATTTGCCATCTTCCATTCTGAAATCTCATAATAAGCCAATTTGAAGTATTATACACGTAATTAAAAAATATATTTATAAATATTACCTTGTAGAGACCTATTTTATAATATCTCATACTTACTTCTAGTTTTAAAACCAAGAACTCTTAAAAAAACTGTTTCATTAATAACGCCCGATCACGTCAATAGTTACACTATTCATAAACATTCGTCTCTCAGACGACTAAAGGTTTATAAATCGTTAATTATTAATATTTTTGAAACAATTGCAATTGCAATATTTTAGGTCGAACGAGCCAGGAAGGTACTGAAAAGATCAACTATCTATCTCTTTTAATGAAGACAAAAGAAACAAAAATGCGTTTTGTGCGGTCTGGGAGACGAATGTTTATGAATCTAGTGTTAAGTATGTTTGTAACCCAGCAGAGCCTCGCAGCCACAGCAACAGTTTGGCTCAAGTTAAAATTTAAGTGTTTTAATCAGATCATCTAAAGAGCTGGTTTATCAGGTTTGCCAAAAATTGCAAATAGTATTTACAAAAAAGCATAACTACATATTATCCTCGTGTCAAGCGTGTGTAATACTTAAAAATCCTTAGGGGGAAGTCCCATAAGCCCGGACGGGTCCTAAAGCCGGACATAATTAAAATCAGAACGAAAAAGCGCGCCAATTTGTTGCTTTTGCTGCGGTTAGATAGGTTCTTCCAAATGAAGTTCCGAGGAGGAGAGTCAATAGTCAGTGCTGATTCGTTCGTCGGGAAGCGTTGTCCAAATTTTGTGATTAGTATAAATTTTGTTTCAAGTAATTTTTCGGGGTCTGTAAATAGTATTTAAACTGTGGGATGATATCCAGTATTTTTTTATTATTATTGCTTTTGTTCTTATCTTACATAATTCATAGCTTTTTCATCATTCTTGAACACACAATTTGAATGAGAATTTTTCTTGTATATACCTGAGGGTCCCTAAGTTCGGACACTCTCAAAGTTCCCTAGTACCGGACAAGTGTTTTTGTTGTTATAATTATTTTTGTGTTTTATTTTTAAGTTTTAACATGGGTAGACCCAAACCGAGATCGTCAGAATAGCCCCAAAGATAAAATTTTACAAAAAAGTTATCTATTGATGTGGAAGAGGGCTCAGTTAGCTACATTTGTGATTTTTGCAGGTTGCAATTAAAGGTCTGTGATTCTATAAAAAACGTTTCAGATTATGACCAAAGTTTATTAAAATTAAGATTAGTTTTTTTAATTAATAGTTGATTTGTTTTGATATTCATTAAAATATTTTTTGAACTTAAAAATGATCGAAAAATTGGCTGTCCGTCATTAGGGGACCTTTTTCGACACCTCGTTTTTGCTATGTTAACTTTCACTCAATATTTAATACATTTAAAGTAATATTTAAGACTGGCGATTTATCTGTGTTGATTAGGAATATAATTAAAAACTCCTTAAAGTGAAATAAATAAATTAGACTATTATGCATTTTTTTTTTATTTCTGTTATTCCTTAAGTGTCCGATTCTCGGGGACCTCCCCCTAATTAACTACAAGGTTGTAGTTTATTGGAAATATTTTTGTAAAGTAAGATTTTTGGTTTGATACAATTATAACTTTATTATTTTAGCGACAAAATAAGGTAAAGTTTGATCTTGAAGTGAGCAGAAGAACATTCAGGGATTAAGAGGGCGAATGAAAAAATACTGTGGTTTAAAGACAAAATGTCTAACGTAAAAAAACAAATACTCACATCGGCCTGTCATTGATTGCAACCTTCCCTATTATATATACATTTTATGTAACATACCTTCAGATGATAAATAATCTGACGACCTCTGTATTGCAGCGGGATATAGGTATGTATACCTGATGAATCAGGATTCGATTCAATGGTCAGGCCAATTTAGACGTAATTTCTAAATTGGTTTATGTCGTCAGTTTATCTATCCCCTAGGTACATAGTGTGACGGGACCATATTATTTTATTACATATTAAAAAATGGAAGCACGCGCTGAGTTCAGGCGTTAATATTTATTGAAGACAATGTAAGGGCTCACCTTTTAACATTTTCATGTTCTATGTTGACTTTACAATCGGTCAACGAGGCTACAGAAGCCACTATGCTTATATCTGCCAGAGTTAGTTGATCTCCTGTAACGTATTTTTGTCCTTCAAGATATGTATTCAAATATTCAAAGGCCTCATCGACTTTTGCTTTTTTATAAGGATCCGCAGCAGCTTTACCTTTTTTCCATATTGGCACCTGAAAGTAAACATAAATTTAAATTCGAAACATAACTTTAAGTACAGATTTCAAGTTGTCAATAAATGTTATTTCTATTTTTTTATTATGAAATTATTGAAATTCATATTTATTAGGAAAGAATAGTTACTATTAATCGAAGAAAGTAGCACACGTACTTTCATACTGCCTGGTTTTAAACACATGCTAAATTTGGGGTAAGATAGAGAGTGATCGCAAATAGTTTTCCAAAAGTGGCTGTTTTGTTTTTGTTTAATTATCTACTCATCTTAATTATAGTAAAGTATTCTTTCGCAAAAAACTCTACATCTTCCTCTACGAATTTTGACTAATTACGAATTGACGAAAACTACTGGACCTATAAAGATAAAATTTAACAGTATTTAGAAATAATTAATAATTTAAAATCTTTTAACCAATAACGAATCCATAAAATAACTTTTAAAATTATAGGTATCTAGTTTTAACTGAATTCATAGTCGAAATTACTTTAGGTTTATTTCTGTTTATATAAGCAAAAGGTTTATTTAGAGGTAGTTTCCGAAACTCATTTAGCCGCGAGTAGAATTGCAGGCGTAAAGTTTAGTTTTACTTACGTAATAATTTAAACATCTTTGATAAAGGGTTCCTATATCAAAGAACAGTCTATGGTTAACCATGGCTCTGATCTTAGGGTCTTTAGGATAAAGATTGCAACTTTTGTCGTATTTCTCTGCGAGGTATATGATGATAGCCCGAGACTCTGACAGGGTGAAGCCATCCTCTTCAACTAACACTGGCACTTTGTGTTGTATATTTATCTAAAAAAGAAGAAATTTGTGTGTATCTTTTGTTTTGTTTTTTATAAATAGAAACAACGGAATCACGATTAAAATTGAACCAACGCTCAGCGGTTGCTGCTGTGTTCAATTAGCAACTAAGTGCCATAAAGCCTTCTCTATGAGTAGCATAAAGCCTACTATGAGCTTTAGAATTAATTCTCATTAGAAATAGTGAACCTAGTTTTAGCATCATTAAACATTAATGACAATTTTGTACATAAGGTTTTTATTTTGACAATATATGACACATAAATAAAACAATACTAAGCAGATATTTCCTAAACCTATAATACACTTACCTTAATAAACTCAGGCGCCATGTGTTCCATTCGCTGCAGATCAACATGTTTTAGTTCTAGTTCAATATTGAGGATTTTTGCTGTAAGGAGCACAGCCCTGCACGGAGCTGAGTAAGGGACATAGTATAACACTGTGGGCATCTCACTTTTAATATATATTTTTAATGTTAGTTTTTACACTTAGTGAAGTTTTGCTTCGCAGGTTAATAAATGAATTAAATACGTTTCTAGGTACACTTATTTGCGTGACCTCTCCGCATGCGGTGACCTCAGATTGCTGAGCGCAAATGAAACAAACTCGGAATCGGAATGTACGAACCGTAGTAGGAATTATGTTAGCTCGTTTTTATGAAAACCTGTTTGTTATTTCTGAAGGTAAGGTGATTGACAAATCAGAATTTAACACTGTTCAATGATAAGGAAATATAGATATAAATAAAGTAATGCAACGTATATTAAGGTGTTTCAATCTTCTGTTTTAAATAGGTTGTAAAGTAGGCCATTAGTATAGACAAATATTGCGCAAATCACAAAATTGTTTAAAAGCCTTCCTTAGTGAATATATCACCTATAAGCAACCTATAATGGGTTTTTGGCTGAAGACACCGTTTGCTCTAAGTTTGGCAGTTTGGCGGCCATATTGGTTATGATAAGCTGCAGCTGATACAGGCAGTTATCGTTTATCTACATAGTATTAGGTACTTATTGTTTGAATTAACTGCATTGGAAAACACGTTTAAATGGTTGTCTTCTCGAAAGTTAAGTATTTAAACATCGACTAATCACAATGAAAATATAGGTAATTGAAATTTTTTTTTTTTTTATGTAGCTAGATCTTAATATAATAGTTTTATAAAATATTCCCAAAAAAATAAAAATAAAATCCCAAAAATTTAGATTTCTTTGCGTTGGGAATAAGTAAACCAGTCTGAAAAGTGTCATCATTTTGTTGTGTTATTTTAACACGTTATTTTACGTATTCACAGCAATTCCTAATAAATGGTATCAGCTTATAATCAGGCACCACAGATTGGGCACTCGCCTTCTGCTCGGTAAGTGAGAGAGATTGAGCTATTTCGACCACGCTGGCCCGTTGGTTAAAACGTGCTAATGTGGAAAGCACGTCGTTTGCTGACGTTGAAGCTCAATGACGTGCCATGTCAAATGGCGCTTAACTTTTTTGACTTCAATAAACTTAAAAATATAGACGTTAATGTTTT
Source organism: Emmelina monodactyla (assembly GCA_916618145.1). Classification (NCBI taxonomy): domain Eukaryota; kingdom Metazoa; phylum Arthropoda; class Insecta; order Lepidoptera; family Pterophoridae; genus Emmelina; species Emmelina monodactyla. The sequence continues at coordinate 7,132,546 of OU745300.1, forward strand.
TTGGGAATAAGTACAAAAACTGTTTTTTTTTTAAATTTTCAACTTAAGTAGTGCGTACAAACATTTTTTTTATGTTGTTAGTCTAACAACTTTTTTTTATCATGTTAACTAATGATGCCAAGAGTTTTAAAACACATTTATTTGATTGTATTTACTAGACAAAGAAAGGGATTCTGCAGCCGTCATTACAGGAACTAGCAACCAGACGGAAACAGGTGCCCCAACTTTTTCTTTACTCCGTAATAAAGTTAGGGTTTTCAGTACCTACATTTTATATCCTCGAATAACAACGCTTGTGCAATATAAAGTATTTGATGAATAGATAGATACAGTTTTAGTTTAAATTCTAAACTAGTCGAAAGAATATTTCATACTAAAAGAGCCAAAACACAAATAGGTACTATTTCGGTAGACTATGGCAGCCCTATAAACTAGAAAACTCTAATTTGCTTCTTGCTGGCAACCTGCAACTAGAATTTGAATGCAAAATTGTATATTGATTTTAAAGTTTACTTTCGTATTTTGAAAAAAAATCTGTTTGCTGATACTAGCCCGCCGATTTGAATGCTTAAGCCAAATAGGATGGTTCATACAAAAAGTTTCGCATATTTTCTCTTCCGTGGACTATATATTTTTTAATAAAGATTAAATTCAATTATCTTGGTAGCACAATATATGTATATTTCAATATAACACACAATTCAATATGACTATTATAGTAATTGTGAACTATATCATGTTCAAAACATATCATGATACTTACTAAAAGTGTATTGTAGTGTTGCGCTGCTATTCTTAAAAACACCTTCTAAGTCTATAAGTTCTAAATATATTAACTCCGGAGAGATTCTTCTCTTAAACACTTTAAGTTAGAGATTGAGTTCTTTGTGTCTAATTACCCACGAGGCTTAATTGAAAAAACTTTATATTCCTGATGTCGCATAAAAAATAACTGCCCCGGTCCAACAGCGTTTTACGAAAAACATAAAAAAACGGTGGCCCACATAAAATTGAGCTCGCAATCCAATCCCTTATTTGAATGCGTCCCGAGTGGTAGCAACTCGTAAAGATTTGCTTCAAGTTAAATTAGAATCACTTGTTATTGTCACAGAGAGTGTCTTTGCCATCAAATCAATTGACTAAGCCTCTATGTAAGAGTATGTTTTTTTCTATAAAAATTTAATTTTATTAATGAACTCAAAAATTAGTCTTTTAGAAACAATTCATAAATATAGATAAAAGTAGGTAAAGTACTTTTTTTTCAAAAAATAATATATTAGTAAAGTTGCAACGATATTTAACACATCTGTTAATTAACTGAATGTAGGCAGTGGAGTCATATATTATCAATGTAGTATTCTGGAGGAGGGTGTTCCGGAACTTTTACTTTACTAGGTTTCTCCGTAGAATTCAGTTTATTTAATACGTAATGAGGGTTCAGTTGAACCCAAGGTTCCCATTCTCCCGTCTGGTACGAGAGTCTCTTCTCGTCGCTGGGAGGCTTCACGTTACCTCTAAGCTGCCATCCGTGGATAATAGTCCAACCGTGTATTAACATGGCGCCAACAGATCCCCAAAACATTTTGTCAGGCAGTAGGAACTCTTCGTAGTATAGCTGACTTGGAAAATTCTCTTTGTACATCCCGGAGATGGTGATGCGTCTTTTGTTCATGAGAATCGTGGTGTGTCTGGGGCTTAGCTTAGTGGTATCGATGATAAGTTCATAGTATTTTCCTGTCCAGATCTCGTAGCTATACGACTTGTTCGGATGCGCATGCTCAGAGTTCGGCTCATCGTAATAATGTAACCATTCGTTATGAGAATCACTTGAAATCACCGGACAAACTAAAATTATTAAACGTAATGCCAGAAAGTGTTTTAACATTTTCAAACTAGTGGCAAAAGTAATTGCATCTAAGCGACTGATGCGTGAAATTAACAACGCGACCATAAAATTATTCATACGTGGAATGACTGCCTAAAGCTGTATAATTATGATTGATTACAGCAGTCATAAAGTTTTGTTAGTTGAACGTATCATTGCATGCGGCGCTTTGCTAGTAGGCAGAAGGCAGTCGATCCATTTAGATTGTAATTACCCATGCCCCTAGACTCCTACAAAATAGTACAAGTATGTACTTCAAGTATGTACTTGATGTTTGGTTCACGCTGCCACTTACGTACTCTACTATTAACCGAGACACATAGTAAAATCTTCTCTCAAGAAAGCCCTACAATAATATCTTCCTGGTGTAAAGGTAAACCATACAACCATTTATATGAACTTTAATTATTATTAAATATTAATGATAGTGGTTATGTACATAGACGTATCATGAATTCAGTATCTATTTGCAAGTTAATTTCCAGCAGCGGTCCGTGTAGTTTGGCCTACTTCTCGGCGCCCGCGCCGCCGCCGCCGCGACGCTGTCACTCACTTCACTTACTTCGAAATTAGCAGTTCTATTATGTCTTTTGTTTTGAATTTTGTTTCGTACAAATAAACACAAATATTATGAATGCTGTAGGTATTATACTCATATTTGTCCAAATGAGTGCATCTTTCGAAGTTAATCCAATTACTTTTACTTCAGTTAACATATTTTGTGATGGTAATAGATAGTTGAACTCGTTTTTGCGCACGTGTAGCTCAATAATAAGTCGACCTAAATTTACCTAACCTATACCAATACCTAATGATGTCATTACCTACTAAAACATTAAGGTAGCTTATATATTTACATATTTTTTAATTTGAAAATAGTTTTTCAAAACATAATATTTTTATAAAACTAAAACCCTTTTACTTATTTCAAAATATGAGTTAAGTATTATCAACAACCATTTCGTAAACAGATTATAATCTCAGATTCAAAAGTTTTAATTAAACAACCAGAAGATAAATCCACAATCGTTAAGGTTTTCCTAAATTAGATGTAACAATTAATCTCTTTGAATCAAGAAAATAAATACTTTATATAAATTACCGTGATAACCCTTACAAGCTAAAGAGGTGACAGAATAAACACTGGCTATAAATAATTTAGGATGAGTCGAGCGATGTGGCCGTATTTCACCCCTAAGTTAACCTTTAGTCATTCGAAGTTATGCGCAATTCACCCCGAAGATGTTTACTCGAGAGATGAGTTTGTTTGATCCACGGAGAGGGATTCAAAATTAAAAGCACGCGAATTCATAACATGCTAATTGAGTGATTTTAATGTTTTGACGAGTTGTGTGTCGGAAGTTTTACCGAAAACGGAGTGAGAATGGCGGAGTTTGCTTTGTTTTGTTGCGGTGAGGTTGGTGTCGTTAGTTGTGATGTAGGTAAGAGAAACGAGTATTCAGGATGAACAAATTATGAGTTTATGGGTTAAAACGTAGGTAGCTTAATAGATTTTTTAAACTCAGTTGCTTGATAAATACTTTCTGAAGGTTTAAAAAGACTAAAGTTGTTTTTTGTAAAACCATGTTTGTAATAATTTTAAATGTCTATGTGAATATGATGTAAATTTTCTTTTTGCGATAGTTTACGTAATACGGAAAAAATAACGTTTTCGAACCATTTTATAGGTACATAGAGAAGGCCTAGTTTTATTATTATATGTTTTTCCAGGTTTTCATTAAACTTCAGTATTCCTTGTAACTCCGTTGGGCCTCAAAGGTCCCACTTTGATTGTTCTGCGGCATTGCAGAGCTCGTCTTGTAAACAGTGTATTACTAACGCAAGGAATACCTCAGGTTGTGTCAGCGCGCTCTCCTCGGAGGCCAAACGTCATTGTTGGAGGCAAATGAATAATGTATCCTTCCTTGCAGACAGGTAATGCGGAGTTTAAACTAATGCTGGGTTAAGGGTTAAACATTTTGTGAGTTTATTGTTTGGGAGATTTAAACGAGTTATTTCGTGAGCAAGAAGCGCCACTCCGTAATTTATGGCATTGTTAAAATATTATGTTTATATTTCGTATAAAGGGAACGCAAGTTTTAAATAATTCTATCTGTTGTCTGTTGTTTCTGATTGTTCAGAAGTTGGGTCTCAATGTTTCGTGAGAGGTATAATTAATTGCATAAAATTGTAATTTTGTAAGTTTCATTTCTATTTAAACATTAGCGTTATTATTTTACTTTTGCTTACAAGATAATTCACTCGATTATATAAGCATGAACTCAAATACAGCTGTTATCTCATAGTTATCGACCCTTGTCGCGAGCATTCAAACATTTCTCCCTGAATTCACAAGTACCTACGATATTTTTATTCAGCAAGGATCGAACTGTACGATTTCGCAAACTTAGGGATGATATTTTATCGGATTCCGTTGGAGGGTTATCACACCCCTCTGGAGGGGGTGTAAAAAAGTGTTAGATAAGCATGATTTATGTCAAGCCTTCCGTGATTAGGGGGATGCTTAGTGTAGGTGGTAATACATTTGTTATTTATTGATCTTTGTTGGAAAGACATTTTTTTCTTTAAGCTTTTTGTTTTTGTTTGCTCCAATTCGTTTTTTCTTCTTCGATGCGTCCATGTAGGACTGATTATTACTTAGTTGAGGTAAAGCTTAAATTTGTAAAGTAATATGTATACTTCTTATTAAAAACGAATCGTTTCACAACGTGTTTCCCGCCTTAACTACACCATTACTTTAGTCCCTAGAGTCTAGGGTGTAATATTGCCAGAAGATAGTTATAAAATACCGCGGTAATTTCACTTTTACAATCGTATTTTCAGTAACGCTTTTCAAACCAGAAAAGGAGACGATTTGGTAAAAATATCTTCCTACACAGAAAAATAAGATTTATGAGACAATAGCCTTTGTAAACTGTAATTTCTTCCTGAATTCTAAGATAAATATGTAAGACACAACATCAGCACTGCGTAGGTTATTTAAGGCAGATATTTTTTAACGGGAGGATTCAACTAACATACTATATTAGAAAAAAAATTGTAAAATCATTTTATTATACTTGCAATGTTGTAAAATATTTTTGACGAGGTGAAAAATCACGGTAGTATTAGCATATTCGGAATAGGTGAATTTGTGTTAACGAAGGTATTACCCTAATAAAATGGGTGTGAAACCCCAAGCGTTAGTTCATTGAAAGTAAATACAACAATTAATTAACTGCCGTAAATTTGGAGTAAAGCCTCCGGTTTTACTGAGGGTTATATCTGTTATTTGAGTTCACAGCCAGCCACAACATCGTAACGTTATTAATTTCTCACATACTCGTACATACTAACTATTGGTTTCAAGTTGAAATCCTTGGTATCGGTAGTATGTTTGAAATACTGTACGGTAGACATTACTGTAGTTGGTTTGTAGACGTACATATCCCATAAGCCTGGCTGCAACTCCTTAATTATATTGATGAATTAAACTCTAATTAATGTCATATCAGATATATACCAAACCAAACTAATTCTTGAAGAAATACATAAACATAATTACAGTGCAACATTGGTCGCTATTATAAGTATTGTTCATGAATTGTAGCACTTGTACATAATATAATTCCAGACCAGTATTAATACCTTTACGATAATCTTAGACTTATGTCAGAGTGTAAGAGCTAATTTCAATATTTTCAACTTGATTAAAGTATAATGAAAACCAAGTATAAACTTACTAGTGGCCGTCCGTGACTCCGTTCGCGTCAAAGTCAGTTTCCCGTGGGAATGAGAAGTTTTTCCGCGGTAAAAAGTAGGTACCCTATGGGTTGTTCTGATGTATAACCTATATTACTGTAAAGTTTCATCCAAATCTGTCCAGTAGTTTTTACGTGAAAGAGTAACAAACATCTATAAATCCATAGGTACATACTTACAAACTTTCACGTTTATAATATTAGAAGGATCTTTATTACAAGATTAATTTATAATAGATAACTTGTAGACAAATATGTATCGCTTACCATTTATTATAATAACATTTAAATATAGTGTGCGTAATTGTAATAAATGTTTAGAACCAATTACTTAAAGTAATAAAAAAACATTACCTCCATACATTGTGTATTTACTTGTTGTATAACTAAATAAGTTGTATATTAGTAATGGGCTTAGAGTAAGGTTTTATAAGTTCAACATTAATTCTAGGCTCTTTAACATAAAAAGATCAAAAGGAAAACATTAAAACAATAGCCAACCTTATTTTATGTTTGTGGAAGTGAAATAAAATTAACTAAGTAAAAGCCTTTGTATGAGATCGAGTAAACTAAATGGATATTGATATTCTCTTTGGTTATTTTGCAAAGCTTTATATTTTACGATAAACATTTTTGTTTTGGTTAAAACTATGTTAAAAATCTCACAGCATGCATACCTACTACCAATACTTTTGAAAAGTGACTACAGATATTAATCCGGTATCAAAACTTTTTAACCTCTTTTACTTACTTTTATGAATAATCAGATTAATAATAAAATCCTAGCGAAATAACTTAAATTTTTTACTATTTTATAAAACACGTGCTAACTCCCACCTATCTAAAGGAATAAAAACATATTGAAGTCTTTTAAAGGTGTTTCACCTGTACCCCTGAGGGCTTCTAGAGGATCAGCCTACACGCGCGTGCATCCCTTCCCATTCTTGTAAATAAGGTACTCTGGCCGGTCAAAAGGTATGAAATTCAGCTTACGGGTGGAAGAGGGCTATTTGTGAGTTTAGGTCGCTATTCGTTAGTAGACACATGAAAGGGGTATATGCTTTTATTGAATTTCAAAGTAGAATCAACCTAGTTATATTTTCAACGTTGTTTTTATAGCACGATGTTAAATTAAACTTGATGACTTTAGCAGTTAACTGAGCTGGTAGTAACTACTTGCTATGGTTGATTTAAAAGTTTTAATGGTTCTGCTGACTTTTGCTAAGCTAGTTTATTATTAAATTGGTAAAAGTTACCAGGCATATTCTTTTATTGATATTTCACAAAATCTTAATAATAAATCCACCTTCAAACTTTATAATTAAATTACTTAAAACAAACTAGTAAAGTCGTATCAACTTAGGTTCTCTGTGTACTTAAAACATACTTTGAAAATCAAAGTAATGTTCCACATACTAAGTCAATAGCGGCGTAACGTCTATTACATAATTATATTAGAAGGTTATTCCTTAGCTTTAAGGTTTAGACATGATATTCGTCTTAAAAAATCTCATGAAACTTTACCTTTAAGAAAACCGCAAACAAAAAAGAAAAAAACTCATCTAACAACTTCAAGCCAGAAGCAAACAAAGAACCTAAGAACAAATGGCATCACACAAAACTTATTCCGCTAAAACCATTCGGAATGGAATAAAAGGCGTTGCGGAAACGGTCGGTATAGGCGGACGTACATTTTCACATGTATGTACGTTCATGTGAGGAGCATAATTTATCTTCGGACGTGGCCGCGAACACATAAATCACGGCGTTTTTCACGCGCGGCTGCCGAGGTGGCCGGGACATACGGCCGGGTATCCTGAGCCGCGGACAAGAAATATTACGTTGGGCTTAACTATGCCAATGTAGGTATACCAACGCAGTTTGCTTTTGCTTTGCCTGATAATTTTGTGTCAGTTATTTCAAAATAGAAAAAAAATAAAAATCATTTTTCTATAAGTAATATTAATCGACATTGTTTTTTTTACCTTGTTCGTTAACTATGATTTGAAAATACCGTATGCACCCCCTTACCGTTTTAAAAACGCTCACATTTCAGTTTCTTATGTTTTCCTAGATTGCCGCCTTCGGACGGTCGGCTCTCAAGCTGAAGTTAAAAAAAGGCTATAGCCGTAGGCCTTGTAACGGTCGGTTGGGCCTCATACACATCTGCAATAAACTTTCCTGTAATAGATTAATAGTTTTTATGCCCCGACTTCACTTGCCATGAAAAACACACATTTGTCAGCCTCAGCTTTTGGCTTTGTACGAAATATTTCTGTGTATTTTAGGTTAGCTATAAAAAGGATTTTGAGTGCGTGATTTATCATGTTAATATTTCCAAACCTATTCATGTCGATGTATTGAAGCATTTATTTTCCTATTAGGGTTATTGTGTTGGTTTCTATAAAATCCAAACAAAAAACCGTTTAATGATGGAAAAAACAACGACGTGTTGTGTAATCATTTTCGTATAAAGAATAAAGGCTACAATGTGTTAAAGAAAATGTTGTATTTTTTTTAACTATTTTTAATTGATTAATTTATCAATTCACTGATCTGTCAACCTATAGTTATTTAAATGAGATAAAGTTCATGAGTTGATTTTCAGAAATTATGAAACTGACACTATTTAAAAAATGTACAAGTAGAAAGCTACGTTATCAGCGAGTGACATGGGCTTGCCTACAGACAAATTTAAGCTAATTTTATTTAAACGCTATGATTTTATGAAACCGTGGGCGGAGAATAGAAATTTTATGAATCGAATAGATTCTTGGTACCTATTCCGTTTTGAGGTTATTTTTTTGTAATTTATATACCTATTCACTCTATAATTTGTAGGTAAGTCCTCTTATTTTAAACCCTTTACTTTGTAAGTTTTAGAGATTAAGCAGATTGATTTTTGACATAATGCGATCAAAGGGCTGAGAGAGCACCGAAATTATACCTATTTCAATAATTTTCATTTCAACAAATTTTAGATGCTTACTAGTTAGTTAAACGCTTTGCAGGGACATTTATTGTCTGAAACTTTTAATTTGGATCGCGCAGAGCTTGGAAATTACGAGCTGCTTCCCAAAAACCAAACCTACACAATTTAACACGAAATTAATTAGACCCCGTTATGCAGAAAGGTGTTAACTGCTTTCTATTTTCTGTAATTATTTTTGTGACGAGCTTCACATTAACTTTGCGAGGACGAGACATTCTTTAGTATTTAACGGTTGTTAGAAAAGAACAGTTGGGGCTGCCGCACACGGGCCACAGGCCACAGGCCACAAAACGCCGCCACTGGCATATTTCCTGTTATTTTCATACATTTTATATGGACTCGCCGCACACGGTTGTCGCCGGTGGCGGCCACACGCGGCTTAATAAAATGTATGAAAAGTGGCCAGTGGCGGCGTTTTGTGGTTGTGGCCCGTGGCCCGTGTGTGGGAGCCCTTATATTTCAACGGATACGGATTTCGCCACTGTCAGAACTGGACCAAATTGACATTGAACCACACGGAAAGCACCACCTTTCGAATAAACAATAATCATCGAAACAGTAAGCAAAAGTCGTAAGCTCTGAGGTAACAAATATAGGTAGAGTAAATCTTCGCCTTTGGGCACCTCCTCTCAAACAGACATAAACCTCAGTTCTGGAACAGTATAAAGAAGACTTTACAGTTCCACAACGTCCTTCCCAACTTGGGCGAATAATCGGGGCATAACTGGAAGGCAGGCGCCTAACACACCATCAAAAAAATATGGTTCCCATGACCTGCTGCTTTTCACAGGGCTCAGTTTCGGGCATACTCTTGTGCAGTGTCAGGTAAGATTGGGTTCTTCAAGGCGCACTCCTCAGGACCTTAAGTGTGATCTGTGACGCCGACGACATGCTCAAGTTTGCAAGACATGCCCGTCTTGCAACCGCTGGGGTGACCACCGTTGTCGGGAGCCGGCAGAATTTTGGGCTATAGGTGACCCCAAACAAAACAGAAAACATCTGCTGTGTGCGAATTGTGGTTTCGTGAGTTTGGATTGAGGTTGATTCTTGGGGTTCGTACGTCTATCAGTCCGTCCGTCCGTCTATCTGCCTGTCACCAGGCTGTATCTTATGAACCGAGATAGCTGTGAAATTTGCACAGACCAAAAACAATTTAAAAGAAATAGTTAATAAGAGGTGCAAAAAACTCAGACAGAGAGATAAAACAAAGTTTTTTGCTATATTGTTATTGAATTATATCCACTTAAAATAAATAAATAATTAGTTTTAAATAAAACTGAGATATCTAATTAAAATTAAATAAAAATGCTTTCCGTTTTTAACGTTTTTAATAGTTAAAGGTACGAAACCCTTCGTGCACGAGTCCGACTTGCACTTACCAGAGTTTGACATTATATGATTTAATTTAAGACAAGAAGGTTATCAGTTAATTAAGGTTTCCTTATTTCCAAAATAGTAAAAACCAAACTTACTGTAATATTCAATTTTGGGCACCACCGCGAAAGTAGCGTAGTATTAAGATTTTCTTATAATTATTTTTTTATCAGATAATTGTTATTAAGTTTATATACAATAATGCTACAAAAAAGCGAGTGAACACGAAAGTAAAAATATTATCTACCTATCCATTTATAATTGTTTGAAAGTGCAAGTCTGGTTAGATTTTTATAAATAACTTTTAATTTTTCTATTTACGGTGCTTTTTTTTACGTTAAACTTAATTTTAAAAGTAATAATTAATGAGATTTATGTTTTTTCTCAATATTTTTATCTTCATAAATTATTTTGAGCAGAAAACTTGAATAGTAAAGTAATTTGCAAAAAGGATTCAAAGTGACTTATGCTTTTAAGAAATATTGGTATTTCAAAACATAGAGCAATTAACCAAAAGGTGTTAAGTGGTATTGCCACTATTATTCATCACAGTAAAATTTCTATTCAAAAATGTTTGTGTTGACATATAAACAATATTAAATCTTTAAATAAACAAATCTCCAGACTGACACACCAATAATGTGGCCCTAAAGTAAGTTGCAGTAAGCATTTGTATTATAGGTACCACATAATGGACTAAGGGAGAACCTAGATACACCCAGACACGATTGTCTCGTCAAAAAACCATTTTTACGAAATTGGCCCGACCTGGGGATCGAACCTGGAACCATCCGCTTGACAAAAAAGCAGTTAACACTTTTCTGCTTAACAGTCCAATATCCAATTATGTTTTACCTTAGTTAATAATGCCTGTATTAAAATTTAATTAGTGATTTTAAGAAAGTTTACTTGAATGATATTAAATTTACCTTAAAAATAGTTAATTAAATTTTAAATATTTGATTCAAGAAATGCTTGATTTTAAAGTAAAAATATACAAATGTTGTTTATAAGATTCGGTTATTTTCATTGTATGAAGTAAAATGACACGTAAGGATAAAAAATACAATTATGGAGAACGTCCGAGAGCGCGTGAAATTATTCCATACACATTGAAATTGAATATATCCCACTGGATTATGCTGCTTATTTGCTACTTATATATGATAAATTATAGCCATTTCTGTAGATATTCCTGTTTGGGTCCTTTAATAGTTATAATTGGGCTTAAGACCAACTTTAAGTATGTAGAGGCAAAGTAGAACATCCTTAACTATAAAATGTTTGAATTTGTTTTGCCCAATCTCACTAACACGGCTTAACAGATTTCGACGAAATTTAATACATAAATAGAAAGTAATAGCATTACTTAACTTTTACCACGATCAAAACCCACTATCCCACGGCCGAAGCCAATCCACCGCAGCAAAAGTCAAAAGCCGCGCAGTCTGACCCAGACATAGACTGAAAAGTCATATTTGAATTTGGCATGCCAATTTTCATAAAAGCTTTCAGTGTCCTAGACTTGAATTTCACTTATATTTTAAATTCTGTTACCTGTTAATAACATTATGTGCATGGTCGAACCGACGTTTTTTAATAGCAGTTTACGTAACATGACAGAAACATTGCTTCACTGGATTTATTATATAATAAGCAAACATTTTATTTCAATAGAGGTCGTCATGAGAATTTCAAGTCCGAAATTGTTTGACGCATGTGAAGCTACGGGTTATACAGGGTTATTTGTAATTAGCGCATCACCTCTTGCAGGCAGCTTCCTTACATCAATCCCAATAATATTTGTTCTACGACTTTTTGCAAAACTTGATAATTAACACAAAAACAAAAAAACAAAAACAAATTTCGCGTTCTGTTATTTATAACTCTGTATTTTGTAAGAAGTTCCTAAACCGGTCACCCACCCCCGTCGCCCGCGCGCCTGCCACGCCAGTTGCGTGCGCGTAGAGTATTGTACCGTTTAGAGGCACCTAATAAATTTGTATGGAAAAACTTATTTTTTTTAATATTAATTTTAATTATTCGTTGGTTAAATGTTGTTGCGATTGATGTAGAAAAGCTGCCTACAAGAGGTGATGCGCTAATTAGAAATAACCCTGTATACTATGTAACCCTGTATACCCTATATACTGTATGATATAATTTTCCGTGGGTGCCACACGAGTCGATTAGTGACCAAGGGAAGCAATAACCTTGATGTTATAAGGCGAAAAGATATTACATAGTAATCAATCACTAGAAGTTTCCTTTAACACTGGATTTACCTAATTGATATTGGGATAGGATAGGTGTAGCTTAGAATATGTTTAGAAGAGTAGGTACCTCATTATTTGCATTCTAAGAAAAGCGTTGATAAACAAACATTAACATTTAATTAACTAATAAGCCTATTTTCATATATATATTTTTTAAAACAGCTTACCTACCCGGAAACCACTTAAGCTTAACCCTGCGGGAATATAAAACTGATTAATTACCTCGATTCTGTTTCAATCTGAGATTTCCATTAATCATGTTATAACTTTGAACTGAATCGATAAAGTTTCTCTCCTACAGTCACCTTAATTATTAACAATACACTAGCCAAGTAATGCAATGTTAATTATTAATTATGTTCCAGTTTATTTTCGGCTTTTTTTTCGAATTACTACCATAACCTACCTACTTACACCGAATACTTAGGCTTGCATTTCATCGATCAATGTCTCTATTTTTGTAACTTAGCTTATTATGCATCAATAAAAAATATCCACAAGACACCAGGTGCCGGCTATTCAATATTGCTTACACAATCTCCCACGTTAACGACTTTACATCATCAAGCCGCCGCAAGTTGAGGGCTTGATGTTTCATTTTCACCATGACTTAACTATATTGTATACTGATGACGGGTAAAATAACGAGCAGGGGAGCATGCGAGCTAAATGACATTATTAATTTTACACCACGATGTGCCGTCAACATCAGTGACGTGTACGAATATAAGTGCACATCACTTGTTTTGTCGATGTCGTAATTGAAATGACGCATGAATAGTTTCACAAAGTATAAGGGTGAAAGAAGGGGGCACAGTCCTCACATAATAGACCACAATAAAGTTAGCGAATAGTAGTCTGTTTTGGAAATTTGGCGTAGGTACATTCTTGAAAAATAGTTAGTTGGATATTCCATGTAACAATTTCCCGAACAACAAACATGCTCGCCTACGTTACAATGTCGTTATTGTATCTATCGTTTGTTAGCTGACTAGACTTTGAAAATGTGAACCTATTGTCGTGCGACCAGAAAAATAATAAAAAGCAGGTAAATTCTTTGGAGTCTCGTGCACTAAGGGTTCTGAACAATGTTAACAGTTTATCTGCTGCATAATACGTTCGTCTATGATAATGAAGAAAATGCCATCTACATTATTCTATTACTTAAGGAACTGGATGGGAATAGGATATATGGACTTATGTTTTGTATAGAAACCTTGGAACGTGCTAAATATAATTCAAATTCAACGGGAAGTATTTCGCTTAAACGTATTGTGATTTCCTTACCTTACTGCATTCGTTGGCTAAGAAAATAAATAGATTTACACACATCATCGGTGTTGCAAATCTGAGTTCTTAACTTTATACCTCTACGCTTACTCACAAGATAACAGTGGCGGTAGATGGACAGTCAGACAGCAAAGTGATATTTATAAGTGCTCCGTCTTCCTTTTCTGAGAAATGGAACCCTAAAATCGTTTTTTTTGTTGAACCTGTACCGTGTCTGTCGGACTGTAATCAAATCTTGGAAGAAAAAACTAATTTTCTGAAGGTGTCTGGAGGTTAATGTCGTGATATTTAATACTTTACTTCAGAAAATGTATAAAAATATGCTTTATACACACGTTAGTGGGTTGTAATTTCGTACAACTTTGTTATCTGGTATCTGCCAAAGCCACGATGATCCAAGCTTCAAAGTTGCGCTATGGTCTGCCTACGTTTGAGGCATGAGCTGTGAAACTATCGATTTTCACTTGTCTGGCTGGGTTATAAGAAAGATTACCAGATAACAAAGATTTCATGATCAAAAGTATAAAATAGCCTATCGATATACAAAATAATGCTTATTTTATAGTAACAAACTTGTTAAAACTGTTTAACATATGTAAAAAAAGTTGTACATTATTTGCTTATGTTAAAATACCTATATAATGTCTTATTTGACCATCATTTATTTATCACAGAACAAAATTGTCGCTTTACGATTTAAGTGAAAGTTTGTGAGGATGTATGGATGGATGTTTGTTACCCTTTCACGTAAAAACTACTGGACTGATTTAGATGAAACTTTACATTATTATTATAGAATATACATCAGAATACACATAAGGTACTTTTTACCACGAGAAAACTTCTTATTCCCACGGGAAACCGACTTCCATGCGAACGGAGTCGCGGGCGGCAACTAGTATTATAAACGTGAAAGTTTGTAAGTATGGATGTATGGATGGATGTTTGTTACCCATTCACGTAAAAACTACTGGATAGATTAGGATGAAACTTAACAGTAATATAGATTATACATCAGAATAACACATGGGTACTTTTTACCGCGGGAAAACTACTCATTCCCACGGGAAACCGACTTCCACGCGAACGGAGTCTCGGGCGGCCACTAGTGATTTCATATGTATGTACGTAACTGAACTATTGAAAACATACACATTGTGTTTCAAGCATACAAATATAATATCTACAGAAAACTTTACATAAACGTTTTCCATTTATAAACTCGAAAGTAGCGTCTGGTATAACTTGAAATAGATACAACATTTCCGACACTCGCAAGTAGCCGGCCCGGCTCCCAAAGGCTCTGCAATCATAAATTCCCATCTCCAAGTCGAAAGTCCCAAGTTTGACAGTAAGCCTCAGGGACAGACGTCAAACGAGGCTCAAACTTGAGAAAACTATTTTGCTATAACAATCTTGTAATTTTAGCAAAGAAAACTGTAGGTACTTAGGCTGAAGAAGAATTGGGTGTTGTTGCTTTCGACATGTTCAACTTTACTTTATTATTCTTTAGCATACAAAATTGCAGGCGTGGATAAGTTTCGAACAAAACTTTGAACTTTGTAGGTTTTTAAGAACTACGAATTTTGCAAAATATTAATAGTAGTATACATATTTTATACTTACCTAATATGACGTTTTTGTTGCCATAGTTTTCGAGATCAAGTCTTAATAACAATCACGAATTGTAAACTCCTAATCCGTAATCATTACAGATACCTTCTCATATTAAATGACTGATAAATAAAGCAGTGTTCCTAGGCAATGGTTGTCACTGGCACTGACGACATGATCTTCAGACCGCGGTACATAACCCAATGAAATGAACGGCCAGCGCCGGCCTGAGAACAACGGACTAAAACGAGCTCGCTCTGTTCCCAATTGGTTTTTGGTTGATGGATTTTTAAACCGCATGGCTTAGTTTGGTTGGCTTTGGAAATTATGGGAGTCGGATGCAATGGTATAATCTAAGCTTAGTTATTTATCTTGTGGAAATGCATTATCGATTTTATATTATTGGTGTAGGTATAGGTACTTTTGTCCCAAGTGCATGTTTTAATAGTTATTTAAACTAGTTCAATAATTAATGCTGGACATTATAAACAACGCCAATACTTAGGTACCTACGTAGAAGCCGTGTTGGTAGAGGTTTTTGTTCAGTGTAATATGTAGATTATATCGGAGTGTAAAGTTTAGAGACATGCTTTACACTGAATTACATAATATTGAAGTTTATAATCTTATCAGAGTTATTTATTTATTTTTTATCAATAGGGTTCATTATTCAGGCATCGTCGCCTCGAACGAAGGTTTTTGAAACTTTGCAGAGTGTAATTCATCAACGACCCAGTTTTTCGAGGCTGCCTGTAGGCTCAAGTAAGTGTTTCAACTAATTCTATTCAGAAAGTTATAAATCTAAAACCGTACCGAAAAGGAAGCGCGTCGGAGTCGTGATTTCCGCCGTCTCAGCGAAGGGCTGCTGTAATTTTCGCTTAAGACGACGAAATCCATTTATTTTGGGTACTTTCGAAATTATTTAATACAGTTTTATCTGAAACGACGGGACAAGACAAGTTGACTTAAGATATTTTTCAACAAAGAATTATTGTGATTTTGAGATTCCCTTAGATCTTTAATTATATCATGGGCATTAAACGATTGATAATAATGATAGATTTTTTTATTAGGTACATACAGATTTGCTTAACATTTTTAATTACTTGATTAAGAATACACCAACGTTACTAACCTGCTCCCATTTACTTACTAGGGAGGGATCCATCACGTAGACACGCTTAGGACGAAACTTCTTGAACAAACTTCGTCCCCAATGTTTTTTTATCTTAAAAGTTTTTATCTAGAATGTTTACACTTTATCGTGTTTCTCGTAAACACAGTTTACACGTAAACGTGTTAGTAAAATACCTTAATATTTACAAGAGTGGGTAATATGCTACCTACTACATTTGTAATATTTCTTTACAGAAACAAAACTCTCAGTATTGAAAACTTGATATCAGTAAACGCCAGGTAAAAGTAAGGTAAAGTTGCTGCTATCCCCCAATCTTGTCTTTTATTTAAAAGTAATTTCCAATTATTGTAAGCTTCAAAGGCAGATAAGTAGTCTGAAACAATACATTTCATTACGTTCGTAGGCTCGATTCAGCTTAGCAGGGCTTTGTTTAATATTGCTAAAGATGATAATCCCTGATGATGGTCTCGACTGTATGGCGGTCGGACCAAAACTGAAGATGTAATCTGAACTCGGTGAAAGCCTTCGCCAAATGAAAATTTGTAAGAAAGATATGATATCGCCGCTGGACGCTCTTCATTAGCTGATTGTCATTACTTGATTAGTAGGCAGCGAGTGAGGATTCGTGTTCAAGGGAGATCAACCTATTGGAGATACATGTAGAATATGTTATATATGTAAGTATATTATTTGTAACTTAGTTCATTATATTAATTTCATTTAAAATCATACTTCGATTTTTATCCATCTATTAATTATCATCTATTATCAAGTGCGTGGTAGCTAAGTGGCAACAGGAACGGGTCTACTATACCGAAGGTCCCGGGATCGATCCTCACTAGGGTGTACCACTAATATGGTCTTTTTCAAATTATGTACATGTTTATTACGCACTAGAGGGAAAACATCGTGAGGAAACCCACATGACGGGATGATTATCTATCATGTGATTCACCAACCCGCACCGAGCCAGCGTGGTGGATTACGGCTCAAACGGGACATATCTAGGCTATTATTAATATTATTATCATAAATTCTAACCTGACCTGAATCCTAGGAACGTTCATACTATTAAAAACAAACGAAGTCCAAATAGAAATTCTTATCACGTCCGATAGAAAAGGACAGTTTACTACAAAAAGGGACAGGGCATTATTTTTAATTAAGCCCTCCATCACGGGCTCTCGCAAAGTGAGGATAACATGTTCTGAAATACAATTCGGATACCCCTGATTCACTCGAGCCTCACTTATCTGAGCCTGGCAACACCCTTCCACTTTCCACCCGATTTTATTAGTTCGCCCTAAGAACGTATTATTTTTCCTCAAGAGGTTTTTTACGACAGAACTTCAGAAGACCCTTGTAGGTAGCTCAAAAATATTGCGCAAAAACAATGATCAATTTGCAACCCTAACTCAAGGCAGTACGGATGAAAACTGGAAATATATTTTGTTCTTTTGAAGTATAGTTTCGTTTATTCGTTGGGCTTATGCACGTAAAACACAATCTAGGTTCGTCTACTTATATTCACGTCGTATAGTAAAAGTAGTTCGGTAGCAGATTATTTATAAGTCATTCATCACACTTCGTATAGGTGGTACATTTAAAGAATATATTCTTTAATGACTTTTTTTTCAAAAAATAACTATTGCTTTTGTCGTCTCCGCATGCCTTTCAGGCATCAAAGCCTTGTTCAACCCTGTTATGATACGGATCCGCATTCCAATTGATTAAAAATCCAGAAATTGACCGTCACAATACAGAGCGTGTGAGTTGCGGTTAGTGGCTGAGTGGTGCGTAGGAGTTTCGCTGTGTTACATAAAGATATAAAAAAATCTAGAGTTTTACCAAATTTAAATGGCACTACTTCTTTTCCATTCGCTTGTTATTCGCGATGCTAAATTGAGTTTTAAAAAACCGGCCAGTAACACTAATTTGGTTCGTTGTGGATATTGCAGTGGGAGCGTTTAATTGTAAATTGGTAACAGTTACAGCGGTCTTAATCGAAAAACTGCAAAACAAGTAAAAAATAAAAAATACCATTAAGGCAACAAAAATAATATAGGTAATCCGTTTTTATAATATTGATTTCGTATTTTAGTTTCTGTTTAATATTTGTGTTTTCGTACTTAACATTTCCAACTGAATATGTTACTGTGTCATTAATACAATAAAGCTTTGTTAAATACATTTAATATTAATATTCCTATGAGTATGTGATGACATGTTTGATATTGTTATACGCGTGGTATGATAAATGGATTGAAAATTTATCAACGCATCGATAAATAATAACACATAGGTAGGTTAATTGTTGAAATATAAACTTAAAAAAGTATAAAAATAAAACTGTCTTTTCTGATATTTGAGTTTCGTTAAAGCTGATAGAATTTGTCAGTCTGTTTATGTCAAACTTAGCTGCCTTATTTAACACTTTCTGAACTTTAATTAACTAAATTACCTAGAAATTTTGTCTAGAAAAGATACTGTGATGCCCGAATTGAATTTGCCTTACTTTCTTCGATTAACCAACGACGGCTAATACGAAAGTCTTGAATACAAAAAGAATATAATAAAACTTTAGTTTAACCTATTTGCCACCACATTTCTTTGGGTTATCATTTAATACATATATTTAAAAAGCTAGCGTTAAAGGAACTGTTCGATTAGGAATAATAGTTCTGAATTGGTTTTCAACCTTGTGTGTTTTCATACATTATCCATATTTACTTATAAAAAGGTGTTTGATATATAAATTTGTTGGTGTGTAGGTATAAAGTCACCACTAACAATTGTCTCTTTCAAGGTATAAATTAAAGTCATGTTTTCATTAACATAAATGTAGATAAGGATATAAGGATTATAAAAACACGAGTTGTTAATACAAAGGTTAGTTTCTAGAACATCTGTGATGAACTATAACGCAGTTTAATAGGGCACGCACTTTAAGGTTGTTACTATTTGCACAAAATCTGAAATAAACAACACTAGAAACGGACCGTCTTTTTAATCAAATTAATAGTTGGGGGATATCAAATATGTCATTTTAACAGTTCACAGAGTATCTCGGTGAAGTAGGTACCTACTTTACAATTTAACAGCAGTATCAGGTTTTGTTACGCCAAACTTTTTTGGCATGACATTTAATTTAAAGTTTTTATTACAAAGTAACATACTAATATTTATCCAGTAACAAAGTAATACCGTAGATTCAACATATTTTTGTCTTTTGATTATTTTTCATTAAACGTCCTTTTGTATTTTTTTCATATTTCAAACCCTAACGAGGTCCCGGGAATGTGGGACGTTACACAAAGGTTCAAAAAAAATTAAGTCTAATATCAAGCTTCTTTCTTGTTAAAAGTAACAAATGTTGGGATGCATTAGACTTTTGTGACACATTTACATGTTTCAGGTTTTTACTTAACTGGTCTTATAATAAACCCTTGCATTGTGCAAAATGTATGCTATTTATGAAATTTACGACATCAATCGCCGTACTTTTTAATCTACGATTGTGTGGATTTAATAGATTGGTTTTCCACAGATTGAGTGTTTGATTGGATGATGATTTCAATTTTATAACTTCACGTGTGTCTGAGAAAAAACAGCTGAATTAGAAAAAGGTAGCTATTAGTGCGCCGATTTTCCTTTTGCGAGACGATACCCAAAAAAAAATAGCCGTCACGAAGTTTATAACAGGGTATTTGCTATTCAGCAACTTGTAAACTTGAGTCAGCCCCTATGCGATATCAAACGTAGATTTTCACATTTAATAAAGTTTGAAGAAACGTATTATCCCTTTACGCACAGACGGCTGAAGCCTCTTTCTTAATTTGTCACAACTTTTCCTACAGATAAAAACTTTGTCAGTTAGCGACTCGTCCCTTATATAACGTACAATGGCCAGCAAAGTTTTACTTATTTTACATAAGGATAAGCTTTTGTAGGAATACAATTTGGATGCGTCCTGTACGACATTGAGGCCATACGTTTAAAAGTTTTGGAGTGGATGCTTGTTCGAGACTGTACCTATATTTTAATGAAGTGTTTTTATATGACCTAAAAACATATTTTGTTAAAACCAACGTAATACCTATATGTATAAATAAAAATAAAATCTATGTTTTTATTTCTAAACTAAAAAAGGTTTATTCACTCCTTTAAATGTTTGGATTTGTTAAACTTTGTTATCTAAAAGTTTGATCATGAGCTCAGTTATTCTGTATTAAAATCTAATTTTAGAAAGGAGGCCTGAGTGGTAATGAAAGATTTGTATTAAATATTTTGAAACCTGTTATTAGGTAAGATTGTTTTGTCATTCCCAAGTTATCAGAATTTCAACGAAAATTTGTCCGTTGTTTTAGTTTAAAATTAACAGAAGCTTACTTTTTGATTATTTTTAGTAATGTTTTAACGATTTTTAGAAACAGTATTTATAGAACCTATTTTATATAAATAAAAATAAAACAAACACATTTAAAAAAACACTTTTATTCCAATCTCATGCACATCTAAGTTTTATCACTAAAGAGTAACATTTGTGATTTTAACACTGTGCTAATGTCGTAAGTTATCATTTGAGAAAATACCTAGTAGCTGTCTCTTATAAAATATTTTACCTATGTATAATCCTTACATGACTTTTACTTGCCTTTATTTACATTTACAACATTTTTATTAAATTAAACCTGAAATTGAACTGCCTGTTTGTACACGATAAGACAGTAGGTAAGTAAGATGATAATTTCTTATTTTATTTATACAAGACTATTTAATACTATTCTGTTAAAATAAAGTTCAGGTTATATTAAACATTAAGTGCCTACTTTATCAATTTGATTTTACAAATATCAGTTTAATCAGTTCGCTCAAGAAAAACTTCAAGATATTGTTTTATACAGAGTCGAATTGTTAATTATTTACCAGTTACTTACGTCAATCAACAAAATATACAAGAAAAATTACAAAATGTTGCTCAACACCGAATAATCGTTTTTAGATAAATTAAAACAAAACGGCAAACTATCATTTATAAAATATTAACACAATTAGTAATACGTTTTTTTTAAATGTACCAAAAATCTAGATTCAAATATTTCAGGGATTTGTTTTACAAATGTAATGTATGGTAATAAAAGTGATGTATAGTGATGTGCCAGGTGGTAGACATGGGGAGTGGCCTAGATCGGTTCGATTTGGCCCAGATATATTTGGCAGAGACCCAGTACAAAGACAATAGTAGGCACTCTGCTGCTGGCGGGCCATTTATATTCTAATGATTGTGGCGAAGCCTTGAGTCTCTTACTCGTCGTAACAAAACCATTTCATCACCTACGACAATCATGTTAGTGTATGGAGTATTTTTATTATCTAGTACATCCCTAATTATTTATGGGTACTTTTACTAATTAAAAAAAGGTACTTTACGGTTCTTTGACTAGGAAAAAATGTGATATAGGTACCTCCTTACAGGCGCCCTTTCGAAAATTAATAATATAAGTACCCTGTTTACAATTTTAAAGTCTACATTAATTAGTTGAGAATTTTCAGTGATATTATATACATATTATTTACACATATCTAGGAGATCAGATGTATTTATATTTACATTTTATACATGTTCTTACAATATTTATAAAAATGAGAAAATGAAATTAATAGATATACAGTTATTCGTTATACGAAGAACAATAACCAAAATATCTATTTTCTCTGTAGATATAATTTTTGTTTCCTTACCCCTTTAATTTTTCATACAACTCCACTTATTGCTTTCAGAATTCACTAACTGGTTAAATATAGTCCGACGTACAATGGCAATTCCAGGGGTATTAATAACAGATAATAACAGAAAGTATAATAAAATGGCTTGTACCTAGTACAAAAACTTTAATTGCCTATCAAGGTGACCTAAACCACAATTTAAAAGTAAATAAGAAACAAGCAATTCAATTGTACCTGACATACGATTAAACTAATATTCTTTAACTTTTAGCTAAATAATAAAAAAAATCAATACGTACTTAAAGATTCGAGATAAAAACCTTTCGCAAAGGCCAAAAATAAAAATACTTTTGTGAAAGTTACAAACAAACATGTAAAGAACATGAGGCTATAA
Organism: Emmelina monodactyla; assembly: GCA_916618145.1. Lineage (NCBI taxonomy): Eukaryota > Metazoa > Arthropoda > Insecta > Lepidoptera > Pterophoridae > Emmelina > Emmelina monodactyla. The sequence goes on from OU745300.1 coordinate 7,154,997, forward strand.
AAATGAGAGCGGAGCCAGGCTGAGTTCGTAATTGATTCTCTTTTCACGTATAGAAAGAATCCTTTTAGCTGATTACAGCTACGTACAGGATAGCCAAAATTTATATGAATGTAAAACATGTAATTTAAAGTAGCCATATATATCAATGTGATTCCAAATAAGTTTTTTGTTTTGACCCACAAATGTTGCATGCTTTAATTTATGTAGCCGTAGACAAAAAAAAACAATGGATAAGGGCTTAATACGCACAACATGTTTCGGATTGCCGTTCATTCAATCATTTCCGATCCCTAATTTGAGATCAGCGTGTACAGTGGGCGGTTGTAACTGTGCCAAATTCAGATGTAATATCCGCCGCCGGCGAGCATTCGTAATTACTGCAGATATTTGGAACTCTCTAAAACATTATACAGACTCATACACCAACTTTCCTTTTAATAGTATCACATGATTCAGGTCAACATTTTTACTTGCAGTGGGAACCTTTTGTAACCGACTTCAATGTGACTTTTATAATTGCAAAATATGTTGTATGAAGCAATTCATGGTCCTAAAATATAGTTGGTTTTATAGCTACGTATAAAAACATTTTACAATAAAAGCATTTCTTCACAAAATACTGAAATACTCGGAATAATCCACGGAGCTTGGAATCCCACTGGAAATTTGAAACAACAATTTCATCATAGTCTAGGTCAAGGATTTTAATAACACTGTAGAATAATGTAATGCATCTAGGTATATGTAGTACAGTAAAAAGTAAACAAATCACCAAGGACTTGAGATTTATATTATAGATTATATCTATTCTCTTATTCAGTCGCTTTATCACTTTAATAAATTCTACGTTGCCCTGTTTATGAGTGGTCTTGTTGCCTCCGACGTCAGATGTCGTTGCCGTCGCCCACGTAGCCCTCGTCGGGGCTCTCGGAGCAGATGTCGGAGGCGCACTTCGCTATGGACATTTGGGGCATCTGTTTCAGATTGTTCTCAGTCCCCTCGGCGAGCGGCCGAGGTTCATTCGTCTGTGTGTCCACGCAGCGGGTCTCGATCTGGAAGCTTCTCCCGGGACCCTCAGGAATAGGCATCGGAACGACGACCGCACAGGTCCCTTTCGGGTTATTCCACGGCCCGCAAGCTCCGTGTTCGTGCAGCGTGCAATTCTGATTGACCGAATCAGTCTTGTAACCTTCTGGTGGCGACGGAACAAATTCTTCATTGTAGTAGACTGCTCCGTTCCCCATATACGCCACAGGCCTGCTGCGAGGCATAGGGTACCCCTGTATCGTTCGTCGCACATTGGGTGGCCCGTTGAAAACCTCATAATTGCCACACGTAGGGGGCACGATGGCGTTAAACTCTGTGTCTTTAGCATAATTGCACGCTAACTTCTGATTTGCCGTTCTTTTGTGGGGGAGCGTCGAATACATAGGACCTACTGTATAGTTCGGCACGATAGGTGCGCGGCAGGCGTGTTTCGGTAACCCGTAGTCGTAAGGGTAGCCTTCATTATCTAGGAAGCATCCGGGATTCAAATGAACATCGGCCGAGTATTTGTATATATTGTGTGGTATACCCATGTTATTGATTGGCTGTTGATCTTGCCAAGTGACCTGACGTGGCATTGAGGGTGCGCTGAACGTTGTTTCCTCTTCAAAGCCGTCATTATTTGTTGTTTGAGCTTTGTACACCGACAACGCTGTGTTCTCGTTTTGTGCGTTGTTTGCTATTGTTTCCGCGTCACTAATTAGGTCGGGATTCCTGTCGACGAACCCTCTCACATTATTACTGTGTAGTATATCGTCTGACTGCAACGTGTAGTGCAGGGCGTGGGTGTGAGCGTTTACTATTAAGCTACCATTGTTTTTTGGCAACGATCCATTACTACGACTAGAAGAAATTTGTTGATTCATGGCGACTTCTTTACCACTTTCTTTCTTTTTACGACTACGTGTATCGGTTTTAAATTTTAATAAAAATACGGCAATTATGGCTATCAGTAAAACTATGACTAAAAATACGATTGTAACTATTACTACTAAATGTCTTTGTGGAAATGACACAACAATTACCACTGGCTCCTCTTTTACTATAATCCGCACTGTAAAGTTTGTCTTGGCTTTCCCGGCTGAATTTTCGGCAAGGCAAGAAAAACTACCGCCCTCTTCAACCGTTATATTGTAAATGTTGAGTTCGGTTTTTTTGTTATTTCCGCCTGTTTCTGAGTAATATAATTCGTGTTCTTCGTTCGTTATCATGCTCGAACCGTTGCGTACGGTTTGTCCCTGGTACTGCCATGTCACTCTAGCTTCTGGGGTTGCTTTGACTAAACATTCGAGGGTGACATTGTCGCCTATGTTAGCTTCTATTTGAAGCGCGGTAGGAGTGATAATCGGTAGACATGCGAGCTCCGACTCCGGTACGCTAACGATTGTTCGTTTTCGGAGCCGCTCGGGGACAGCGCAAATTGGTTCGACTGCGTGTGGCATTTTGAATTTTGACAACCAGTCGTGGAAGTCACGCAGGTGACAGTCACAGTTCCAATTATTATTTTGCAGATCGATTCCCCGCAGCGTATCCGGGAACGGGTGCTCCCCAGGAATATGCGATAATGAATTACCGTTTAGTAGTAACCATTCTAAATGATTCAATCCCGAAAAGGCTTCGATTTCTACAATTTCAATTTTGCAGTCTCTGAGTTCCAATGTATTTAAGTAAGATAAATGTTGAAAGCACTGAGTTTTGATCGCTGTGATTGGATTATTGTTCAAAGACAGCCTCATTAGCGACTTTAGGAAGATGAAATTGGACGACGGTATTACCGACAGGTAATTGTTAGATAGATCGAGTTCCACCAAATTGGTAAGGCCTTTGAAGGCGTGGTTATCAACTTTGTGTAGCCGACAGCGAGGGAGATATATTTTTTGTAGGTCAAGTAGCTTAGCTTTTTGAAAAGCTTCCTTTTGCAGAACTTGCATGTCATTGCCGGAAAAGTCTAACACTTGTGTTTCGGGGTCGAGGGTGTTGGGTATTGTTTTGAGATCCTTCTCTGCGCACTCGACGAAGCGTTTACCGTTCTTCCACTTGCACACACAGACGTTGGGACAGGCGAGGGCTGGGAGCAGCATGTAGGTGGTGCACAGTGCCAGCCACCTCACATCCAGAGACCTTTTTACCGCCATGGCGACTTATACAAGTCGTTCCATTTAAGAAGACCGGTTCATTCCCTGAAACAAAAAAATAACAGATATTATTATTTTTTACGTTAAAGAACAGGTAGCAGATTTTTATTATACTTTTGCTTAAAGTTAAAACAAAAACACGGCATATTAATTAAATTGAATTAGTTATGAAGTTGGTAGACCGAGAAAAAAGGCCGTCGTGAGTAGGAAAAGGTCAAAGTACAAGGTAATTTTGACAATTATTTGGTTCGTGTTTCTTTTTTCTATTTTATAAATAAGTAGGTATGTGACAAAGAAATATTTATTTTTCCATTTTCGCCATTATCAAGAAGCAACTTTAAGCCTGATTTTTCAGTAGTCATAAAGTTAATTTTAGCCTAAAAGAACACTGCTGTGTTACTTTACTGCTTAGTACTTACTACAACATTGGAGTTTAAAATATCTCTATCCCTTATGAATAAGTCACAATAACGCTGTTTACGACAATATACAAATTGTGGTGTACGGAACTGTTTACAGGACAGGGCGGAGAGAAGATTACAGCATGTAGACTTTATGACGGGAATTTGTGAATGGAACTACAAGGTTAGATAACATCGTGCGATGATAAAAACCGAAGCGCAATTCAAAAAACCTACGTAATATTATCAAAAAAAGCTTTGCTGCCTACAAACAATATACAACAAATAATTCTATCATTTCTACGTTCTTTTATTCTACATTGTAGAAAAAGGCTTCCGTAGAGATTTCTGACCTAATTGTTTTTCTTAATTTAGATAACTCACGGCTACCTACCTTTTTAACAGTGAGTGAAAGCATAAATTATAAACAGACTGTTTCAGACATTGACGAGGGTAAAAGACAGAACCTTTTTAATCTATACTAATATTATAAAGCTGAAGAGTTTGTTTGTTTGTTTGTTTGTTTGAACGCTCTAATTTCAGGAACTACTGGTTCGAATTTAAAAATTCTTTTTGTGTTGAATAGACCATTTATCGAGGCAGGCTTTAGGCTATATAACATCACGCTGCAACTATTAAGAGCGAATAAATAATGGAAAATGTGAAAAAAACGGGAAAAATTATTCATCCTTGAGGGCTTCCTTTGCGTGCGCTGCGAAAATGGTTCTAGATACCAAAAATATATGTATAGGTACAAGAATTAAGGGAACTTATTACCGCGGGAAAACTTCGCATTCCCACGGGAAACCGACTTCTACGCGAACGGAGTCGCGAGCAGCCACTAGTTTATTGTAAAATGAAACATTTTGTAGAACAACTCGAATTTTTATTTAATGTTGTCATTTTAAGTTAGTATGTTTATTTTAAATGTAGTTAACATTTATTTAATAATTTAAGAACTTAAATGATTTGTAGTGATGAATAAGACATGAATTATTAAGCAAATAAAGTAAAATAATAACTGTTTAATTAGTAGTTAATAATTGTATAATAAGAAGGTACTTCGCAATGTTAATAAAAAGGTTTAGGTATTAATTACGTTTTTTACTTTTCCTAGAGATGAAGGCAAAATTAAGTAAGTATTATTCCCATGTAAAATGGCTGCCTTCTTTTGTTTTGACACGTTTTGGTTGCTACAGGAAGATAAATGTGTAGTTGAATTTTCATTTTATTTAAGCATTCTAAAGCCGAAATACAAATGTTGAATATTTCTTGTACCACAAAGGTTAAAACGTTAAATTTCCGGACGTTTTCCCTCAAAACATTTTGACAAAGCGTAAGTACGACAAAATTGTGCAACTCGGAAAATCGATAAACACGTCGCGTAGCTCAGTAGGGTTGCCAAATTATAAGTTTCCATGAGAGATGGAGCCTTGACAAAACCAGGACTACAAATAAATATATTTATAATCAATAATGTTAATTTAAAATGCCCCTTTAAATATTTTAGTTAACCATTTGGCTTAAATGTAACGCGGACTAACAACTGAAATACCCATGCGCAGTTTTTCCGGAATTTTACTTTAGGGCCGCTTTCTTTATCTGTTTTTTTAAGAAGTTACATTGTTGATTATATTATCATTATTATTTTTGAAACAAATAAAGCTTTTTTATTCAATGAGTGAGATAGGAGATGTACCTACATATCTAAATTGGGACTTCCTTAATTTATCTTCTTCGTTACCTACGAGTATCTTATCGTTACCTTTTGACAACGTACCCAATACCTATAACACTTATTTCTAAAGATAAGTTAAACTTTATCACCAATCCTCCTTCCCACACCAAACAAACAATGACAACAAGTTCAAACTATACTGATTGTTAAATGTATTCAAATTGCCACGATCGAATTTCAGATAACTTATTACACAATTATGAAACTTGATTCAACTAGACAAGATATATATTCTATTATTAACTCCGAGTTGTTTATCACGGTGTGTATTTTAATAACCATTGTGCATAAAAGCTCAAATTTATGATTCTTTGCGAAGAGAGAGTAGACCAAATTATTAACCTTAAATTCCTAGGCATAGTTTTCGCTTTACAACCATCGAGGGATTAATAAAAATCTACTCTAAGCTGAAAATAAATACTAAACGATAAAAAAGAAGCTAGTTAAACTAAGAAAACAAGGCAGTTTCTGCTGATCCATAGCCTTTTACTCGGTAGTTCACAAGCCATTAAAGTTATTGGAAACCGAGAACACCGCAAAATGAATGGTTTCTATGGCAGAGTAAAGTTATCGATTTTACACTTTTAAAATACCGAGCTAGTCAAACTGTTGTTTAACTTTATGATGCTTATTTTTAAGAGCTAAAACCTGCTTTTATTAAAAAAGTAACACGGTTTAAACAAATTTGTATTTGTTTATGTGTCATCATAATGTTTTTCTGTAGTACCTACATGTCACAGATTCAATGACTAATGAACCGATTTTGTGTTTAGGATGTTTTTATAGCTAAAATTCAAGCATGCAAAGTTTATCCTACTAATCCTACTAATATTATAAACGTGAAACTTTGTATGTATGGATGGATGTTTGTTACTCATTCACTTAAAAACTACTAGACGGATTTTGATTAAACTTTACAGGTTATACATCAGAATAACATATAGGGTACTTTTTAATGCGGAAAACTTCTCATTCCCACGGGAAACCGACTTCCATGCGGACGGCGGCCACAAGTATAAAATAAATATGTATCCCGTAACAATTCAATTAGTTTTCTCTTTCGCTTCAAGTTGAGGTGAAGGAGAAAAAGACTTATAAAATGACTTCGTTATTCGAAAACAAAATGTTGCTACAGTTCATAGTAGCCAGTATACGTTACAGACCCCAGCCAAACCTCTTTACAGAAAGTTATGCAGATATTTCAAACAGAACTATTTGAGGCGCTCGCTTCATTGGAAATACTTTTCAATTCTGCTGGTTGTATTGTTTTTACAAAGAACTCTTTGGTAGATTTATGGTACAAAACGTTTGTATGAGTGTATTGTGAAATAGGATGTTACTCTTAATATATGTTAAGGGAAGTAGTTATTTATTTGCGATTGCTTTGGAAGAAACTAACAATATTTTTGTCTTTTGACAACTTCCACGGTAGGTACACAATCTAGCACCCATGGGAATCTAGGATAACATAGATTTTTTTTTTTGAGTTGTTTAATACAATTAAAAACGCGTTTCTGAGAAAAGGATGGTGACAGACAGAGAGATGAAAGAAGTAAAAATCGACCCAAACTTTAACAGTCTTTTTAATCATTTATTTCAGAATTGCTTTTACTTATGCTTACTAATAGACGGTTTAGGTATTGAATTAAGTCTTTGAGTTTTGTTAAGATAAATTTTAATCTGAAAATCAAAAGTAAGTAAAATATATTTAAAAAAAATGTTGTCAAAAAAAAACAATGCTCAATTTCTGAGTCGGAATCATTGATTTGTAGTAGCACAAACCAGGTCAAGTGGCACAGGGATCAGTTTGATCCCGACTGTAAACAGTACGTCTCCGTGAAAGCCTGCTTGCCTCTGGGATCAGAGCAGTTATAGCAAATATTGCTGTTTTGGTACTTGTGTATGTAAAAACAACAACTACCTACACTGATAAATATGTCGGAAATGATGGCGCCACATTGGCAATCGGCCGGTATTTTGGGACAACTAGCGCCATATTAAGCATTTTCAAGCTTACCTGAATTAATTTAAATTTTTGTTTAATACCATTTGCTGTGTAATTTAACTAATTGAAAATTGTGATTTAATTATGATTTAATTCTTACTGAATCAGTTATTGTTGTAGGATTAATTTGATTGTTAAATCATTGTGACTGGAAACGCAGGCCCTCTAGCGGAGAACCTGGGCAAGGCCTAGTGCTATTTTGATAAAAACGGAAACGGCCGTTTGGTATAAAAGACATTGAACATTCAAGGAAGGGGCATTCATTTCTTAGAAATTGAAGTGTTCACACCTAAATTATCAGAATAGCGCGGGAATCGGCCAAGAGCAGTCGTCTTTACCACATTCAATTTGAGGTTTGATTTTATATCGAGTCATTGCCTAAGTTTAACAGTTTTGTATTCTATTGCTGGATCGGAAGTCTTCAATACGAAAGCTAAGTATCTTTGTATCCTTTAATCATGTGAACTAGTTGCTAGATTTCTGTGAGTAATGTAATAGCAGGTTTTATAACGTTCCTTTGTATTTGAATTATGATAATGGCAGTGTGGAGTTTATTCACCGGATTCTTCTCCATACAATATGTCAGACAGATCGTAGCTGTCTTTATGAATCCGGTTAATTAAAACAAGTTAAAGGTTAAACTGTTTCTTTGTTATTCCAAATACCCTTGTCGTTCATTATGGTAGTGAGGCAGGTCATTTCCTTACAGTTGCATTAGTTTTATCCAATCATTGAGCTGAAATAGTTGATAGATTGTTCCTATATTCTTTCATAATGCTTTAAGTTACTGTTTGCTGCCTTCTACGCCCACAATTGAGATCTTAAACATTCTAGTATTAACAAAAGACACCCGCGCTGCGACAAATATAACAAATAGGAAAGAATCCCTTGTTTGATTGTGACGCTAAAACTAATGGAAAAGAAGTATGGGCTTTGTTTAAATTCAATACAAATAATATTTCAGGCATAACGCAGATATATTTATTTACTTTATTATGTTCTGCTAAGCCCGAGCTTACCAAGAAGCTAGTTAGATTTAAGTAAAGTCAAAAGATGTCAGTAAAGTAACGTAAATATCTTTTTTTTCATGTCAAAAGACGTCTCCTTACGGTAGACAGTTACGGAAGGAGCTTGGTAGAGTAGTAAAGACTTTATGACAGGAATACCCTGAATTAACGGGTGTATCCGAAGCTGCGGTGTCAAACTAAAGTTATCATTTTATGGTGTTAAGTCTCAGTATAGTACGAAATAATGTTAGTAGGTACCTAAGCTTATTAAATAAGTTGCTTATTTTTATCAGGAGCGAAATTGAGATAATAGAAAAAAAACACTTTCGTAAGAATCTGAGATTACAGAAACAAAACACTTTGTTTCGGAAAACAACTTGTACACTTTGGTTCGGAAAAATATAATAAAATGAATTTCGATCAAAATGGAAAATAACTGCTTGTCGGCGGTTACTGCTTTTAAAAAAAGGTTTTGGGCCCTACCCCTCCAGGCAAATGAAAATTGCTCCGAGTTTAATCGAATATTTGTAATATTGTAAATTGAGCCGAGCTCAAATATTTTAATTCCATAAAATCTTGTAACCGATTGTCAAATGTCTTTACAATTCAATCAACTCAATATATATAAACAGCGCTTAGCTTGAATTACAGATTTCATTTGGACTTACATTAAAAGAGGTTTTGACCTGCTTGTTCCTTCTGTCAAGTGCAATACTCTAGAAACCTAAACAAACAACTTAGCAGTTCCGCTCCTGCTGGAATGGACTCGAATTAAAAGCAAAAATCTTTACAAGGATCCAGCGCACTCGGTGGCTCTTTGTCAATTACGTCGAGATCAACCGCCTCGGTTCACAGACCCTCGGGAAAAACATCAAAGCAATATTTGATCGTAATTAATAGTGGAAATTTATAACAGAAATTATATTTATAATTTATATCGAAAAATTAGGTAATATTTCAGGGTAATTAAAATGTTAATTTTCAACATTGTGCATGAGCGGTGGTGACCGCATATCATGAGTTGTCCTTCATTTATGTTGTGCTTGTTTCTAGATGTCATTTTAATCCAATAACTACGTGGTCATTTTTTATATCAAAATTTGGTCTTTTTTTCTTGATTATTGCACCCGTGTGAGGCCTAGTTATACTGTTTCTTTCTTGTTCACGTAAACAGTCAAACTGGCAACCAAATAGTCTGCCCAGGGTACGGCGTAATCTGTAGTGGGCATTCATTTACCTCCCATATATTCGAACCCAGGTGGGTTTTTACTGCCCCATCCAAAGCATCCCTTTAAGTCACTTACATAGTCATTGAAAGCCTTTATTGGATAATGGAAATAAGAACTTAGAAGGAATCAGATTAAGGGCACACACTGCAGCACGGAGAAAAGAGTATAATTAAATAAAATGTTACTAGCTTTGTGTTCTACTTAGAATTATAATTGAATTTCTTACGAAAACATTTAAACTCAAGGCTGATTGGAGCTTTTCATATAAATATTACAAAAAAAGAAAAACATTCCTTTGACAAAAGCGTTTTGATTGTTTTTTGTAGTAAGCATGTACGTTAAACCGTAATTGTTACGCCGCGGGCCGGAGACGGGAGCAAGACTCGTCAAAACAATGAGAGTGGTTTGAAATTGATTCTTAGTTTCAATCTTGTTTTTGAAGGGCTCCTGGTATTGTTAAAACGCCACAACCTATTGTATATAAAACGTTCATAAATATTCATTTAAGTTCTCAGATACGTGGTTAAAACGTTTGTATAAAAAACAAATATTTGTTTACAGTGACTAAGACATAATGAGTGTGTATATTTGTGGCTATAGTATATAGAAGGTATTCCTACCTATACAAATTTGAAAATTTTACATCTATAGTTTTCTAAAGCGCAAATCATAAAATAATCATTATAATCAGAATTACGGTCTAAATACACCCTTTATACTGATACCAATAAGTCAAAATTTAATTAAACCGGGAAAATTAAGAAAAATCCCCGGCTTTAATTTAAATCTGTATGACGCACTAGATTGGCTCAAGCGGACGTCCCTTTATTGTTTTATGAGATTTTCAAAGGCATTTTCGATTGCAAACAATTTTTAAATTAACACCCCTCAATTTAGAGAACGAGGCCACATCCAAAACAAAATGAATGTGCCCATTTATTTGGAAGCCTGACCGATTTCCGCTTCAGATAACCCCCTGTATAAACAATGTTTAGGTCGCTCAAGGCTTACCCTTTATTCCACATGTATACGGCATGTTTCCAATATTCGAATTGTTACGTAACAATAACTCAGACCCACGAATAGAGTTCTAAATGATGTATTCATGTGTAAGTATTACCTTTAATAGTTGTTCGAGACAGTTTTACAGTAAGCATAGGTTCATTTATATATATTTGCGTTGTGTTATTAATAGAATAAAAGCGATACTTTTTTCATTTATTTTTAGATTTATACAGTAATCAAAAACATTCTAGGACTGTTAATATATGCTAAAAAATAATCAGGTATTTAACAAAAAATATATAAATATACATACATATTATAAGTCTATTTTTATTTATCCCTACTATCCCTACTAATATTATAAATGCAAAAGTAACTCTGTCTGTCTGTCTGTCTGTCTGTCTGTTACGCTTTCACGCCTAAACCACTGAACCGATTTTGTTGAAATTTGGTATGAAGAAAGAACTGAACTTGGGAAAGGACATAGGGTACTTTTTACCGCGGGAAAACTTCTTATTCCCACGGGAAACCGACTTCCACGCGAACGGAGTCGCGGGCGGCCACTAGTAATATTATAAATGCGAAAGTAACTCTGTCTGTCTGTCTGTCTGTCTGTCTGTTACGCTTTCACGCCTAAACCACTAAACCGATTTTGATGAAATTTGGTATGAAGAAAGAACTAAACTTGGGAAAGGACATAGGGTACTTTTTACCGCGGGAACACTTCTCATTCCCACGGGAATCCGACTTCCACGCGAACGGAGCCGCGGGCGGCCACTAGTATGTTATATGTCATTCAGCAATTCGCTAATCTTCAGGAAAATTTTGCTTTAAATAAAAAGTTTATTTCACGAAAGAGAAGTTTCAACTCAATAATATTGCAGCAGACTACTTTTAACGACTTTATTTATAGTGTCTCATTGCTACGCCGTACCTGCCGTCTAGTACAGTGCGCAACGCTAGTGATACTGTAAATTTACATTGAGAAAGATTGTTGTAGCTTGTAGACCAGGTTCGTTTTACACTGTACCCATATCAGGGTAAGAATAATGCTTACGATCAGTCATTTTGTGCTGATATGTTGGAGGCGGCGGGCGAGCGTGACTAATTTACAAACTAGTTAACGTGGAAAGATAAATTATTATAGGTAAGCAAAAAGTTACCAAAATATTATTTGGGGCTTCGTAATTTGGCTCATTAAAGAAGTAGGTCGTTGGAAGTTGCCAAAATATTGCTTAATATTTTCCCCTTTTTAACTAAGGGTTTGCAATACCGGCACATACAATAACTACATCGTATGCAATAGACCGCGAGTTTGTTTGTTGGTTCCGTGTAAACGATTTATGTGATTTACATGGTTCCATTTTCCGAGGCGATCACTTACCCTGAACGAGCCATATAAAATGTCTGCCATGATTGAAATAGAAAAGAACCAGCGCGCCTTTATTTATATATCAAAACATCTATTTTTCATACTTGCGCGGCGAAACTGTTATTATATAGAATCAATTGCAGACTTATAAAATAGCTAGGAAATTCGGGTACTATTTTAACAGATATTTTTAAACTTTGACGATTTTCGAACGTTTTATTAGCGCTAACGCCGCGCTTTCAACTCCACTTTATTTTTATTTTAGTTACCTGTTTTATTTACTTGGATTGTGTAGAGCGTTTTTTTATGATCTTTGAGAGTATTATTTACGATGCCAAATACTTTTTTACCATCTTAAAATCTTCGTTTCAAAATTAACTTTATTGAAGCGAAGCTTTTATTTCGAGTAAAGATTAAATCGTTATTAAAAATATCTTAGATGTTTTCCCCATTCAAGCTTATGCGAAATGTATAAATAAAAACCTGAGAAAGTACGACATAATCGTCTGGTGTGATGGATCGTCGGCCGAGAGTGAACGAAGAATGAACGAATGAATGGAAGAACGAGTGAGAATGATGAAATAAAAAGCACCGTGATACGGTAACGACAGTTTAATACCGGTGCGTAGGTACACCGAGCGGCTTTCATACTGCTATTTATATCGCTGGATAAGAAATAATGGTTCAGCTTGAAGTATAACTATCCTTACTGATATACTCGTAATAAAGTAAAAACAGATTAATCTGACGAAATCATTGACTTTGAAAAAAAAGTCCGGTTATATGCTTAATCATTTTCTTACAATTAAAAAAAAATGCAATATCATGTACCAGTCTAAACCTACTACAATTGCAAAAAGTTGAAAGAGTTTACCATAGATTTTTTTGCCTCTTTTATTACTTTTTCCTACATAATGTACCATCTATAGACGAGTAGACCCGGAGCTAGCGACATTTTCAAAGAGCCCTTTTGTCTTTACATTTGAAAACGTTCACGTGAAAGAACGATAGATATTGAACTGACAAATTCGTCGTTCATTTTTCTTTTGTCCACATTCTTCAGACGGACAAGGTTCTGAATGTTTTTTCCTGAAAGACTTTTGGCTGCTAGTAGTATGTTCTCTGTTCCTAGTTTTAATAAAGTCGTTGCAATGGTTTAAGAGTTAAAGCAGAGTTATTTTGAATTTATTATATTGGTAGTGGTAGGGATTTATTAAATGCGGTAGGTATGTTTTGTGTGGTAGGGATTTTTTGCGTGTAGGGACCTATTGGCGCTTCTTATACAGAGATTCGCCAACAATAACAATAGAACATGGAAAAAAAACTGTAAATCAATCTTTTTAGAGTATCGGTCTAGTTAGCGTTGTTTTTTGTGTTGATTAGTTAAAAAGCTTTCGAAATTAGCTCGTTTCTGCGAAATGCTTCAAACACAGCCTTGATCTTTGTTGACGATCTCACAGTTTATTTTATAGTCTAGAGATAAAGAAACAACAACCATGTTTTCATCAAATAAGTCTTGCTTTGATCTAGGTTAGGGTAAGTCTAGTAATTTTTGTGTTTTTAGTTTAAATAAAAAAAAGCTTGATGAAATTGATGATACGTAGCATATTATGTATTGATTCAGATAAATGTTTTTTTTATTAAGTTTCCAGTAGGTAACAGTGACTGAACTTTACAAATTGTAAACGTGAGTGTTTTCCTATCTAAGAGCCATTTTATTTGCTATTACTCAGTTAGGTACACATTCTTATAAAGAAAACTCCGATTACGCAATTCAATGTAATTCCGATATCAAAGGAATATACAAAAAATCAAAAGAAATGCCAAGGGACTAAAGGTTAAAAAATATATTTTTTTATAAACGAATTTGTGAAAGGCGAAAATTTTAAAAATAATAAATTGTGCTAGCCATTGCACGCAATTTTATTATTTGAATCAGAAAAAGTATAGATATATATAGGTATATCAATCAGAAAACTATACGTTTGTTACGGCTAAAACCCGAAGCGCGGCTGCACCTAGTTTTAGCCGGTTTAAAATTACAACATAGAAGGCGCTTCGTATATTAAAATCTGAAATCTAATGTTTTCTAAGCTGCGGGTAAAAAACTAGTTACAACAAATAAATTAATAATGACAGAACAGGGATCACTGGGTTGTAGAATAATTTATTATTTAGTTAGTAAAGCTATATATGTTGAAGTGCTTATAATTGTGCATAAATATTGTTTAGTCTTCTTATTAGAAATATCGTCAAGCCTCGGTTTTGGAACCGAGTAAATATAGCCCCAAATCCTAGTATATTTATTAATTATTTAAAAAAATACGTTTAGCTGATCATTGTGTCATCGTTAGGAATCCTTCGTAGATGAAGGTATGTGATCAATCATTTAAATTCAATGAGCCAACGTAATAATTCAACCCATATCAAATTGCTTACATTGGTAAGCATCCGTACTTGAAACGTTTTTTTGTGACACCAAACAGATATGAAATGAATTAAATAATAATTATACACTTCGACTTTAAGAAATAATTAACAATATATCAAAATATTTAAAAAATAGTTAGTCACACCCTTTTACTAACCCATTTTTATAATTAATGTAAGTATAAGTTTTTAATATTGTACTCTTTTCAATTACTCTATAAGATTAATTTCACACAGGAAACTCGACACGCCCGCATTTCCCCAGGAGGGATACAATAAAAACGGAAAAATATGGTTTTCCTCCACAGTATAAATATTAACATAACTCCGATTTTTATTTCGCTTCTTCTTTTGTAAAAACTTTCGTGATACCTTACGTTTATTAATTAAAGAAAAAGAAGTTACGGTCGCAAAGAAGCATGTATAGCTTTACAAACTTATAATTTTCTCAAATTAATTTATTAGTGCAAAATCGAAAATGTCATACTTGAATAATAAATTTAAAAAGATTTGCCATTGAAGTTTACATAAATTGCTAAAATAATATCGAAATCTCGAAAATAGCATAAATCTTTAACTGAAACATTCTAACGGCTATAAATGCTGAATTAAACCCCCTGCGGGGTCAAAAGTGCTTCGTGCGGAAGGGGAGGCGTTGGAGGCGGGGGGTCGATAACGCCTTAACTTTTCGGATCCTGTGAATTTGAAGCGAAGTTAATTGTGGAGGAATCCCGCGGGCAGAATCCCGGAACTCACCGATTGCGATATTTGTCTTTAAACACACCCACGAGACACCTTAGTTCACGAATCGGAAGGAAATGTAAATGAGTAATGGACTGCATTGGATATACTGGGTTGCCGTTGGATGCTGTTTTTATGTAGGTAAGTCACTCGATTGCTTACAGTTACTTATTCGATTTTAATTGTTTAAAAGGGTTTACTTTCGAAGTGCTTCTTTTGTCTTCAGGCCAAGATCTGATAATGGAATGATGATGGCATCCTGACACAATCAAGAAACCCCTTCTTTTATAGTTACATTCAAATAATTTGGCTATTCTTATACAGACTCCTGCATAATTTATCGTAAGTACTATAAAACAGTGAGAAATTTTTGAAATCCATTAAAATATCTTTTGGGTATTTTCTTATTCTAAGGTTCAAAAACGAATAAAGAACAATTTTTTTATCGCAAGGATGCTTTGTGAAATATCTGTAATTCCTAACTACGCAGTAAATAACTTTCTGAAAATTTGTTTGAAGTCCAACCACATCCAAATGTAAATACGGCCAAGGCTTCACAAAGTTTCTTTGACGTTTATAACTCGGCCTCGGACCAATAGGAATTTGCAAGCGTCTCACTCACGTCATATTTCCTAGAAATTCTAACGAAGGCACTCTGGCGTATCGCCAGGACACAATAATGCCATTAAAGTTACACTCTAACAAATAAACAGACCTCAATAGGCTGATGAAGACAAATAAATAACTTAAATTTATAAAGCTTCAACTTTAGTTTATTTTGCGCTTAAACCTCTTTTTATGAATAATAAGAACCTTAAATTTAAAATTGTATAATAACTGCAACAGGATAGTAACATACGTTATAACTCTCCGAAAATCAAAATGTATGCAGGTACCGACTATGGGTAAATTGCTAGCAATTAGCCATGTTCGGCATACTTGATAAGTTGGCAGTAAACGCAGCCTTAAATCAAAGCATACGCCACTGGAATCAGGCTTTGAACACAGTGCAACAGAGCGGCGTAAATGGCGGAGTGGCGTATGTATGATTAAAGATTAGTGTGAACATTTAAGCGTGCTCGGCCTAAGCTATAATCTTATTGTAAATAAATTGCTTATTCAGGGAGCTAACAACAAAGCAAACAGTTTAAATAAAATATGAACAACTAGCATTAACTAGTTTTAACTTTTCGTCTTACGTATATTTCCGGCTATGGCATTTTTCGAACAAGTTTTTTCCCGAGGTTCAAGGTGCCCCTTGCCTTTTTCCAGGCTTACTTTCTCGGTTATAATTTACGGTTACCTACGTTAAACTGTATAGTCAATAATACTTAGTTAACGTATATGTTACGGCTAAAACCCGAAGCGCGGCTGCACCTAGTTTTAGCCGGTTAGAAATAAGGTAGGTAATTTTTTGATACCGCCCAGAAAAAGGAGTCCCGCATAGCGGGACTCCGTCGACTCATGATTGAAGCCAGTTTTTGAATACCTATATAGGAATATATTTTTTTTTACGGTTCGCCATATAAAATATACTCCTAACCGTCTAAAACTAGGTGTAGCCGCACTTCGGTTATTAGCCGTAACATATATATTAATAGAATTATGCCTGAGAGACATATTTGCATGCTATTAATATTAATGCTTCATGTAATAATTGATTTACAATATCATATCGCTGATTTTAGTTGATTTATTTCAGTTAGTAATTTGTAGTAAGTTCTTCCGCTTGTCACTTTAACCTCATCACTGCAAGTATGTGTGCAAGTAAGGCGTGTGCTGTAGTTGTGTGTGTGTGTGTATGTATAAATGTATATAAATGACGGTAGATTAGAGTCGACGACGACCAAGTTTTCAACTGTGGCCCAAGTGATAAGCGATTAATATGTTGTTGCTTACATTTAGCTTAGGATGAGATTTGCATATTTAATTTGATACAGGTGAATTCTCGGGAGGATATTTGTTATGAATTTCATAAATATAAATCGATTTTTTTGTTAACAATAGTTCATATTTTAAATAATATTTCTGATTTTAACACATTATTTTTGATATTTGAACTACCGATATTTTATAGTTTCAAAATAATATAATAATAGAGAAAATTCACTAAAAATAATACATTAGAGATATACACATATAGAGGTACATTACAGAGGAGCTAAAAACCAAAAAATAAAATTAGAAATAATACTCTGGCAAAAACTGTTTTTGGATTATATTTAGAAAACTGTCACATGCATTAACAAACTCATTTAGTTTAGCAAAATAGAGAGAAAAAAGCATATAACAGAAACACATCTAATCACAATCAGTTATGCTAATGATGATGTGAATACGTTTAATTACTCCCTAGCGAATATTCCCACATAGTGGTATTTGCATTAAATCGCTTTATATTCCTTTTGCCAAACTATAATAAATATTACTAGTTCACTGTAAGCTGAAGCTTATAATATAGCTTGGGACTAATTAGGTTATCTTGGATGTTCTTGATAATCAACATATAAATTAAGTTAAGCACATACTGGATGGTATATCGTATTAGAGTTAATAAATGTATAGGATAGATATATCACGTTAAGCTATCACAGGTTTATTTGATTTACTGATTTCACCTTGGCTTCGTTATAACGATACCTGTATGTTAATCGATAATTTCATCATTATAACGCTTTTTAAGTTTAGTTCAAAAATATTTTAATCAAATAAGGTTTATTCCGAGTATAACAGGGCAAATTAAAGTCTTTAAATAAAGTTTTCATATTTCCCTTATTCATAGTAGGTAGGTATATTTTAACGAGGTGCTACTACCTAATTCTTGCGACAATTTTGTATACTTGAACGAGTTTTTTGCTTTGATACTGGTGACATTTGTGTCGTTTTGTGACTTGGACCACTAAATGAGGTTATCGATTGAGTTCGAAACAAGATGAACGGATTAGAGCGGATCCTCGGTTCGAGCCTCAATTTGTTACGCACTGTTATAGCTGTCCTGATACAATATTGCAAATATCTACACTGCTACAATCATCGAACCCTAAACACTCGAGTAAGTAAGACATTCCGAGCAATTACTTGAATCCATGTTGGATAGAATTGGGTTACCTACGACAGTATAAAGAGTATCTTTCTGTGGCTACAATTTTTTATTAATAAAAAATAAAAACAGCTTTTATTAGATGATATCATAAAGTGAAAAGGTAAATCAATTTTTATTTCAAAGTAAAAAAAACTTTTTTATTATATTATAATTAGTTTTCCGATAAAAGCGTGGTACGCTGTTTTCCTGTTAAAATGCTTATTTATTGGATTATTTTAGTATGTATGTCAGTGGATTCATAGAAAACGCCGTTATAAAGCTTTTAAATTAATAACTCTACTCTCGGTAGATTAATTAAACACCAGTTTAACCTTCAGCTTATTGTATTATATAACCTTTTCTACGTTTCCACGTAGCAATACTTTACTGACACCTATTCGATAAACCGATATTTGAACTGTATTATTTGTTACGGTCTACGGTTGGTAAACAATATACTACTATCGTTTCTAAATAATTTAATGTAAACTATTTAAACATTGAAATACATTAAATAAACATAAAAAATACGCATGTCTTTAATTATGTAGGTACCTACTTAATCTTCAATTATAACATGTATACTGAAATGTTTTGAAATTAATACCAAGATTCGAATTCTCCATGTTACATTTATTACATTTTGTTGTGAAATATTTCCAAGTATATAACAAATATCTATTTTGTGAAGAGTTTTTATGAAGCTTAACAATTTTTCAACAAGACGTCTTTTAGACGGTTTTTAATAATGCTGTTAGAATTGATATTTAAACAATGTAAAAAAATAATTCTGGAAGAGGTCTTAAAAAGCTGTAAGTAGTATAGTATACTCAATTGTTTTTATAGTTCCAAATAATATTTTTGAATGTATGTAAATGGTCCGAAAGGTAGTGATTTTCCACTCATGCGCACGCCCGCATATGCGGCTTGTTTCCGACAATTTGGTCGCGTCCGGGCTGAACACTGTTTCTTTCCGGTTCCTCTCCGTAAGCGTGTTCTGGTTTATTTACACAATATTCACGTATTTTACGCAAATTTAATTGTTGGTTATTTTCAAAATACTCACTGTTATGAGGAAAATAAAAAAAATTCAAATTTATATTTGTCTGTTTCGAAGAATGTACTTAAATTCTTATGGGTCAGGCAATCAATAAAAATATGATTTTTGCTTTTAGCAGTATTAGACAGAAAACGGTTTAGTATAAAACTGCTATTGCTACTATCCACGTTTACGATACATAAAATCGTCGAAACCAAAATACGCAGATGTAGGTATAATCGTTAACATCAAATATGTATATATGTTTTATCGTTATAGAGTAGTCACGTTTTACGAGAATTACGTCTGAATATGGGATTTGTGTATTTGAATACCGTTTACGTGACTGAAGGATAACATTTTATCGAAAAGTCCATCATTTATTTGAACCACGGTAGATATTATCTAATTTTACTCGACAAATCCAATCATCAATCAATCAAATGGTGTATTTTTTAATTTATTCTTCTTTTGGTTTGTATTCTATCACCTTACCATAATGACTACAATATCAAGTGTGCTTAAATAGCCTCAGAAATTATAAAGTCATATTTAATTACTAAAATCATCCATATAACCAACTTATTAAGAAACCGCACCTTTGATAAACGATGTAGGTTTTAGTAATAAAATAGAGATTGTTTAGTGTACCCTCCTTCACAAACTACGAAGTATTTCTCATCCCACTACATCCCGGCTTAAGGTTCCGCAGCTCGTACCAACTTAGGGGTCCACTCTAAACATAGTAAATTAAACTAACAGGATCCCTTACTGATCCTGTATTAGAGGATGCGTCGGTTATTCCGTAATTTGGACCCTGCTTAGTTTAGTTATACGAAGTGACTAGACTACAAACACTGCCATAACAATACTAAGATTTGACGACCTCGAGGTTAATTTTGTTTGCAATACCACAGTTTGAGTTGGTATTTATAAGCGAGATATAAAAAAAATATTCGCGTTTTTTTGTAATGTCGAACTTGTTTTCCGAAATTGGATTGCCAGTGAATGGCGGACAAATCAATTTTAATAAAAGCGTTTTTCACATACCCCTTTTTTCGCAATGCAATGGAATAGAACGACACGGTTGAAATGTGCTTTGGTCAATCAATATGATTGATTTATTTATTTTTTTCCAATAGGTCACAATAACTTTATAAATTTGTAACTCCTTATCTAACTTTCTTTTTCTGACTCAAGAGTAAGAAACAAATTATGTGTTATGTTAACGGAAGGCATTGCCGCTAAAATATTTTCCTCCTATTATACAAAAGTAGAATAATAATGTTAAAGTCAGGCAATAAGTACATGTTACTTTTGACCAAATATGAAAGCCGAAAGGTCGCTTAATATCGTAAGTAATATGTGAGAGACCGAATTTTGTCTACGTCTGCGATCTTCAGATGTTTCTCAAATTACCAATTAAAGAACCTTGTCGTGGTAAACTAATATTTCAATATAGCTAGTGTAAGGTAAGACGCCTCAAATGGGACCTTTTAGTGAGATGTGTCTACTGTCTACGTCTAAAGATAGCGGGTATTTGCTTTGCCGAAAAAGTAAGGGGAAGTTAGGGTTCCCTACTAACACAATAACATAATTTCTTTATTTTTTATCGCTCTAGATCTTTTTTATATTAAAGATGCTTTATTAAGAGTTTATGTGAAATTGTATTACATATAAAAAAACCGTTATATATAGGCTTAATTTATTTATAGTGTGGTGCAACGAGTACAATGGGAAACGAAGTGGCTCGAAACGAACTATTGTTGCTGTTTTCATTCCCTGATAAATACAATTTTATGAATCAATTGCATTTGTTGGTACATTATTTTCTTTAATAACGACGCAAACAAAAATAATTCTTAAGATATATGTAGTTATTCTTAAATTATATTATTTTTTATTTACTTTTATTAGATTGACGTTTTGCAGCTTCATTCATAATAGCAATGCCTCGTAGTAGCGGCTTATTTAAAAAACAACACTGTATCTTATATTTTTAACGCAATTTGGTCGTTATTTACCGCTTTAGTATTTGGAAACTAGTATAAAAACATAAAATATTTTAATATTTTATTTAACCATCTTAGAACATAAGACATAAGTAGCCAAGTGTTAATCAACCAATCACACAGTACATTACTCTCATAAATCGGATTCTCGTAAGTGCACATAAGCGTTACTCGGTAAGTTTATTGACACTCGATCAGGGTCACAAACAATCCAGACTGGATCCACCTAGCAACCACGACACACACCTACAGAACCCGTCGTTTGTCGCGACTCGCTCTTGCCTTCGTCTCAGCCCTCCCGCTTGTGTCACCCCTTCTCATCCCCTCTATTTATCTACAAAGACGGTCCCGTCTCTGTTTTACTGCGCGACGTGATTTTACTTGCTAATCTGACTATTCGCAAATGTTATACCCTGCACTTTTAAAGAAAGGAAATAAGAAGGATTTTCTCTGTTTACGCTGAACGCCGATTGGGACTTTGTATGTAGGATCGGCACTCGCGAATTTCCTTTGAGATGGTATTTGTTATCCTTTCAACGTGGTGTTTATACACACATATTTGTTTTTGTCTTTTCGAAAAAGTTGAATTACTTAGCATTTTTCTTATACGTATGACTTATTTAGTTACAAAGGGATAATGAAGTATGAATAATAAAATAATTCACATCGTATGGTTTAATTATAATTAGGCAAAGCTTACCGAGATTAAATAAAGTCTGATAGAATACGCATTGGGTAGATTGAGTTGCCTGACAGCACTTAGCTTCTGAGTAGGTAAAGACAGAGACAAGAGAGTTGGTAAGTAGACTTTATGATTGGTTTTGCACTAAAGGTATAGGTTACAATCTTATGTTGCAGGCGAAAAGTTAGTTTTTAACAATAATTTTTTGGCTCGAACTCTATAAAGGTTCGTAACGGAATCTTTCAACGTAATTTTCATCTTTTTCAGGTTTGGTCAGCTTAAAAATGTATACTGAAACCGACGGATATAGTCTATAAAATAAAATATGATATTGCAAGGTGCACACAATACTACAATACAATTCAAACTATGCATTTCAAATCTCTTCCGCAGCAACGTCATAAACTTGTACTGAGCATATTTATTCCTTATACAATATTCTTTCACCGTGTCTAAGTAATCTTCTAACCGCGAATGATACTTCGGGCTATTTACGTGACGAAACTTTAACTAAGTGTTAAGTATCCGTATTAACTAGAGGTACTGGCAACTTTGCCCCTTTTTACTATCGCGTGTTACTTGGCAACTTCGGAGTTATGAGGCGATCGGGAGCGAATGCCCGAGGAATATAAATTAGAAAAGAAATTAAGAATTCTAAGAAGATACACAACTTTGGTAGCCCATATTTACCCTTCGGAATTCGATGGTATCGGTTATTAAAATTAATGTTTTATTGATGACGCAGTAGGAAAAATAAACATAGGGTATTTAATAATGCGAATAAAAGATTGGTTTCGAATATTTTCTGGTATAACATTTTAATAAGTTACAGTTATTTTCATCGGAATTTTAAACATTTATATTAATTATGGATATGAAATCTTTCATATGCCGTTTTAAATGAAACACGACAAATATAATAAAACATAAATGCGGTTTAAAGGCACTAAAACATTTAATATTTTTTGTATGTTGTATTACATTCCTATTAAATAATAACACGCATCAATAGCAAACCGAACTAAAATGTAGGAAATAATGAAAGTACATAAAGCGTGGGGTGCAATTTATATATTTTAATATAACTCTTATAGCATCCACCTATCTAGTTTATATTACAAAGGTTTTGAGAAGTAATTAATTATATATTTTTTGTAAAGTATCTTTACAGGTTTTTACAAGTTAAGAGCTGAAATATAAGATGATATAATATATTGAAGTTCGTTATTATTGAAGAAAATAATGAAATTCTGAACAAATCCATTAATATTTAAAGGTCATGTCGTCGTACAGCCAATCTCAATAATATATCTATTAGTGACGACGTCTCGTTATGTTTGTAACCATTGTCACCTAAATGTATGTTGTAGCTGATATGAAAATGACAGTAACGTATCGTCAAACGTCAATGAACAAAACATCAAGCTACAGGGGTTAAAACTAATAGTACATACATGGTAGGAATATTGAAACCTGCGAATATAATTCAACGGGCTCTATACTATACGGGCTCTATACGTATATAAAATCAACGCTTGCAAAGCTATGGGCGAAAAGGTAGTATGCAATAAATGATTTTTACTATCCTGAGTAGTTACTATTGTCCTATAAACTTCCAAAATATGAAGTCAATTTGGTTAAAAGCCATTTTCATTCAATCGTAACCATCACATCACTGCAATATGGCTTTTCAGCTTGTTCGGATTATTATAGACTTTGCAACTGGAATGAAAAGTAGCAAGTCAGAGTGAAGCTTCACCACGGTAGAAAATTAACGCTTGCACGTAACTCATTGGTATGAAAATTATATGTTATAATATAAAATATTTTGCGACAAATTTAAAATATGAATCCAGAAATAAAGCAAAATATTTTGTCATTTTTAATTGACGAAGTATTATTGAGTATTTACGTTACTACAGCAACACATTAATCTTCATGACTCAGTATATCAAATGAAATGGTTAGTTAGTTAAATTTGAGATCAATGTCAGCTTAATAAGACTAGGACTAAGAATTGCTACTGTCTGAAAGTGTAACTTTTACAGTACAGACACTATAGTAGGAATGTCCTAATCGGTGATCGTCTGTCTCCGTTCGTTTGCCATTATACCCACACTGACAAATACTCAGGGCTCCACAGAGAGGCCGGTTTAATGAAGTAGCTTCAATGATAGGTAATTTAGAGGGTTCCGAACCAGCGATCAATCAAGGTCGAAGGTCCACGTACGGACCACACGGATAATAGAACCGCAGTAGGCAGCTATGCTGACTCATTGGGGACAAAACATTTTAAGGAACCTACGCGGTAACCTTTACTTTTCCTTAAAGATAAAAATCTGAATCCATTTCGGGTGGGAGGCGGGATGGCGTTTTTAACCTATTATGCAAAGAGATATAGGTCAGATGAATCTTATTTGTATCGGTCAGTAGTGAATGATTTATTTTTGTTTTAAGCAAACTCTGCCTATGATTTTTGAAAATCTTTGGAAAAAGAATTACGAATGTTACGTTAACGTATATGATTTAATTTAGAGAATAAAACTACCAGCGCTCAAACTTTTGTGTTTTTACACGGCAAATATTTATGAGGCAATTTTTTTTAGAATTGTATGTACTCGTATTAAGATTGACAATTTCTACGACTCTTCTTTAATTTTATATCAATCTTATGAAAACTGACCTCGTTTATTGTTGTGGACAACAATTTTTTTTATGAAATATTCTGTTTATTAATTTGAGTCGAACAACAGTGCAGTGGAATAATTATGCAATAAATTTAAACAAATTTATTCA
The DNA here is from genome assembly GCA_916618145.1 of Emmelina monodactyla. Classification (NCBI taxonomy): domain Eukaryota; kingdom Metazoa; phylum Arthropoda; class Insecta; order Lepidoptera; family Pterophoridae; genus Emmelina; species Emmelina monodactyla. The sequence goes on from OU745300.1 coordinate 7,179,718, forward strand.
TGTATTAACAAATTAATACTGATAGGCAAATTGATAAGTAACTGTTTTTAAATGCAAAAACATATTTTTGAAATAAATTTACCTGAAAGCTGTTAAATGTTTCATATAGGTATTTATTATTTAAGGTAGTTTTTATGAATACTAGTTCACAACTAATATAAAAAAAACCGACCGAATTGAGAACCTCCTCCGTTTTTGGAAGTCGGTTAAAAAGCAAAGTAATGCTGAGACGGGAAATTATGCGGGGTGGTTTATTCTTGTTATTTTGTTTTTGGGTCTTCTGCAAACAAAAAATAACTCGTTAGAATTGGTCTGTTTATTTGTATTCCAAGACATACAGTTTGTTTTCGATATCTGACTAATGCTCGTACCTCCGTAGATCCCGCGGGTAAGAAAGAATACAAATATAAGCCTTGTAAACACAATAGAAGTTATTTAAAAAAATATTGGGTACAATCGTTAGGTATATTTGGGTTTATAATTGCTATGTCGTTGTCAGTTGGATTCTGTTGGAAAGAAATCTAAGAACCTTGTAATTAAAAAGTGATAATAACCAGCTTTAATTATTAAATACAACCAAGCTAATGCATAGTCATAGAATACGAATATCACAGAAAAACTGAGCTTGCTTAACTTGCTTTTTGAAACAAAACATATTAATTGTGCCATTAGACCTTTATTAACCTAATACAGTCAAATACTCGTAACTATTGTTCTTTGAATATTACTCAAATCAACATCAAATTCTCAACTTAGAAAGCGGCGGTTAGTATTTTTATCTCAAGTTATTTAGAGGTTAACTCTGGTAGAAATATGCCGCAAAAACATAAAAACATACCTTAGATTATTTCAGGTACTCTAGACTTACTTTTTTTAAACAATCGGTATCGCGTAAGTCTAAGTTAATGAGAAGATTATTTACAAGAACCTTAACTCTATTTAGAAAAAGAAACTATAGAGTCTACGAGTTGTTTTCTGCTTCAAAATCAATATGAAACGTTCAAGTTGAATCTGAATTCAAAATACTAATACCTTCATGAAGGGCTGAGCAATGAATACAGTGTTTAAGCGCTAGCGACACTGTCAATTGATTGGAAAATCAAGTCAAAGCGCTGACTTTTTAGCGACACAATTTTAAATTGACTGCGTTTTTGCTAAATTATAAGTTTTTTTTTTGTTTGTGTCATCTTTTCAGAAACAAGGGTTTAATGTTTAGTTTAAGAATACCCGAGGGTTGAAATAAAACGCTCCAAGTAATCCTATAGCTTATATAACAATTGATACAGAATGTGTTATATTCATGCATAGAGGTGCAGAGAAGCGAAGTAAAATAGGATTTGCATATTGAAATGTAAACATTTCAGTGCTTTGTCGTAGCCGATAGTTTTTAACGGAATTAAGAGAAAATTTAATAATTGAGTTTCAAAACGCAATTTTGGGTAAGCAATAGTAGTTAATTACTTTTTATGTATCTGAAGTGCAACGAAAATGTTTGACAGTTTCATATAAAATAGAATTCACTGCTAGCTTTTATTGTTCCAAACTCAGTGGAACATCATATCTTTGAATATAATAGATAAAGGTACTAAGGACGTGTTGGACGAAACCCATTTTATTTTATATACCCACCGGTATGTCATAAAACGGCATATATGAACGTTCAGGAAACTACGTGACGATGTCGGATAAGGCTCTCACTCCTCACCTCTCCCTTCATAAGCCACCACCCCAACATCCCCAATTTAGTTTAACACGTGAGAAACATAATTAATTCAACCAAATTTTTTGGTCACACCACCAAAAATAATGAAGTACTTAGCTATATTTTAAAAACACAATTTGCAGAACTTACTTTTACATGCATAGTATTCCGAAAGCACAGAGCACAATCCACTTGGTTGTCATATCACAATGCACTAGGAATCCACAACGCACTGACACAGCACAGTCGGGTCGAGAGGTTTGCAGCCGGCGTGCGGTCGACGAGACGTCAGCCGTCGTCGCGGGAGGCGGCGGAGTGAGCGGGGCGGGGGCGCCGGCGGGACGGGGCGGGGGCGGCGGAGGCGCGGGGCGGGAGTGCCGCAGAGGCGCCGCGCAGGCGGCCGGGGCGCCCCCGTCTATCCCAACTTTATTTTTCTGGTTTTCGTATCGCCCACTTATCTTCGCCAATGTCGAGTTTCGCTAGGCACTGCAAAAGCGCAATTAGAGTATCAGGCGCACTTGTGGTTGGCAAAAATTAAAATGCAATATTTGTTCTCCGGGCTGACGTTTGTCGGACCGGATTTTCGGTCGCAGGTGTTCCATTCTACCAGCTCAGACGGATGCAAAAGTTTATAGTTTCTGTTTTACCGAGTTTTTGGGGTAAAATGTTTGTAGGGTTTATTTTTGCAGACATCTCATACCTTTGAGGAGTTAGTATAATAATTATATTTAGGTTTATTTTATAATAAATATAACACATTCAATAAAGGTATTTGATTAAGTATATATCATGCCTAAAACATTTTGGTACAAATAATCCACAAAATCCTTACTTAGGCTCATGACCCTTTAGTTTTAGTCGTAAAAGCTCTCCAATCTCTAAACTTATCACTTTTGCTGACCACATGACACAGCACACTCATTTTTCTCCAAATTTTATTTTGATCTGACTCAAATTCCTTAAACTATTTCAATCTCCCCATTATTTAAAACACGCGCTCCGCGATGATTTGCGAAGGCTGTCACTCACAGAGCGAGCCTCCAGATTTGGAGCTTTTCTCACACTGTGTGTATAACAAATGACTTGAACACACAATTTGTGACAGGCTGCCCGAATTACGTCAGTGGAAAGCGACAAGCCCCGCGGTCACCGACTAAACTGACACTTGTCTCGCCATAGTCAATCACGCTAGTTGGAGATAAGTCTGCTTAATCACCGGCGTTTAACTAAAATTAAGGTTACTTTAATATAATTCATTATTTTTTTCACTGAAATTTATTTTATTAATATTTTGGTGTAAACTGCAGCGTGAATAAGAAATGTTTTTTTCTTTTCTTATAGACAGCGCAAGACATTATTTTTATTTAATTTGCTTAACTTAGGGCCGGTTTTTCAATAGTCAGATAAATGCTAACTGACTCATAAGAGCTATGTTTTCATTGTCACTTCATACATATGTCAAGTATTTATGTTCGACGTGCAACAAAAACATACTGATTTTCTGTCAGATAGAATTTATCTGACTATTGAAAAACCAGTAGATTAATATTTTATTACGCTTTCCACCCGTAGCTTTTAAAAAGTTACTTATGGTTATAATAAAAAACATCGTTCATTTTTTATATACTTATTTATTGTAATTTTTTATTCTTCTTAATTGGCACCAAAAATTCTTAAAACGGAATGTCTGTGTACGAAAACGGTTGACGTTTATTTGTTTGATTTATAACTCTATAATTCGATTTTCTAAGCCGAAAAAATAAAACAAAGGTAAAATGCTAAAAGTGAAGCTAAATCCATTAAAAATTGTTTTGAGGCAAAACCAAAACATTAACTTTATTTATTTCGATTTAACCGACTCAAAATGCTAACTAATTAGGAACGCGGTTAATTATACTCGAGGTTATTCATTTTAATTGTGATGTTGGGTTTGTGAGCTAAAGCATACCCATTGTATTTATATGTATGTATTGTATGTCTGTGTGTTTGTGAACTCACTTATAAGAGCAATTATTTAAAATCAAGAGAGCTATTATTAAAGTTTGTGAATTAATGAGCTGTGGGTTTTATGTTAATATGTAACATAAAATGAAACTGTTGAACAACATAATGGTATTATACAATATTAAACCACAATTTACTTCTTATTTTTTGACTGATATTATTAAAGGTATCTAGGGGGTCTAGCCATGGTTTTTGGAGGGCGTCAACGTGGCGACTAGTGACTTGGCGCGTCAGGCATGGGATGGTTTAACGCACTACAGCGACAGATGTTAGTAATAAATAAACATAGGGCGGTAAAGCCACCGCCTTCATCCCTGATTAAAACAGTCAAAGTTACCCAAAGAATCACTTTTGCAGGTCTATCGACAGCCGCGGCAATTCGTCTGACGGACGAGTCGTAAGTCACCGCTAATCTTTTCTGATACGAACGTCTTCATAGAGAGGTAGTCCCAATATCCGTGATGATTTCTCTGAGCAGGGCTTCCGCAGCTGCATGGTAATTTATTTGTGACGTGCTTATTTGCGTTATGTTGCTTGGTTCTTTTTACATATCTAAAAGTTCTCTGGTCACTACAGATTCGCCATTGTTTCAATTTTCAATATAATTAGAAATTTGCTGTGCCATGATAAGACAGGCATTAAATTAAAACTATACAGAACTTTCGTTTACTAAACTTTCCGTACTATTCAAAAATCAATTGAGATTTATAAATTCAATAGATTTGAAATTCTAAATTTGGTTTACATTGATGATTACTATTTTATATCTAAAACTTCAACAAAGGGGAAAATGTGAAGCAATTAAAAGCAATACAGTTGAAATAATCGCAACATTTTATTAATATTGCCCTACATTCGTTCTCTGATTGCTACAGATTGATCTTTCACCGTTGCTAGGCCATTATTAATATAACTACGAGTATTTGGCCATACAGGCACTGCTTTCAAGCTATTTATACCAAGGTTTCAAATATGAGTACCGCGTTAAGGTAACCGTATTAAAGTATATTATAGCTGAATTGAGAACAAACTTCCCTTGTATTAGTAATTACTAAGTTATATTAACACAGGCTCCAAGCAACTGGATACCAACAGAGGAAGAAATAGTTGTACCAAGTTAAGATTGAGTTGCAAATTTTTACCAGATTTAATGTTAATTATACATATGTATAAACATTATGGAATGTTATCAGAGTTTTAAAAATACTTAAGGAGGCACTTTTCGTACCGCTGCATACATTCATTTATTTAATGAGTGAAGTTTGAATATAACAACAAAAAGTTGGTATGAGTAGGTACGTGCGTTTTATTAGTTCCCATAATTTGGGTTGCAAACTTATTTTATGAACGACTACGCCTCGTAGCATCTACGACGAACTCGCCGTAGCAGCCCCGTAGTAATTCAAATAACATTATGGCTCCCGGTGTTCCTATATAGTTTAAAATTCAAATTTGGTCGCGTTGGACTTTTCAAATTAGTTTTGGTTTTCCACACTGTCTATTTACTAATGTTGGATACAATAGTACAGAAGACTTTGAACTGTATGATATTTCCTAAGTTTATAAAAATACTAGTGACCCACCCACGCTTCGCAATGGTGTAGTTTTGGCCGACTTGTTCACAAAACATCAAATTATGGCTAACTAAACTTTTTCTGTATGTTCTTTATTTACAAATTTAAATGAATAAATTCTCTAAAAGATGGCGAGCACCGCATTCAAATCCGTTACGTAGTTTAGGAGAAGTTGGCGGACAAACACACAAATAGACAGAACCAGCGATTTGGATTTATATTATCTAATGATAGTTTCCTTAATGAATTATTTGTGCTACAAAGTATTAATGGTTATTCTTTTTCTTTATACTCAGCGGCGATGCAACATAAAGGAAATATGTTTTCATTGTTAAAAATATATGTTTTATTTAAAGTGGATTATTTTAAAACCACATTACATTATCCATGATTTTCTACCTGTTACCTATTCCAACACCGTCAAATTATTTGCATCTAGCTTTATTATGTTAAACTATTTGTTTGTTTGTTGTTATCTAGTTACTGTTCGCGCTTGATACTATAATACGAGGCACAACTTTGATGTTGATTCTGTTATTTATAACTCCGTTAGTTTAGCTGTGTCATAGTTTGAGTCCTTGATATGGTTCTAACTGTGGGTTCTAAAGGCGTTCTTACATCGAACATTTTAAAGGTAATTTTATATAGTTGAATACTTTTCTGATATAGGATTACGGCTCAGTCCTCTTGCCTTTAACCTAGAAAAGTGCCTGGAGCCTGTGCTCATTAATTGCGTAACCCAAAAAAATATTTTAAATTCACGCTACTTACTCGGTACTTAAAGTATTTGCGTTAAATTAATATGAAGGACTTCACTTTCACGTGGCATCACCGTGGGGCATCCTGATTACATGAAGTAAATATAATATATTTTGCATTGAAAAGCTACATTTTCATATTAACAGAGTACTTTTATAGTCGTGATTAATATAATTCAAATGATTGTAAATCTGGAATCTTCCCGGTTGCGACATCCCCAATTACGTTTAAATAACATTCGGGTACATACGTATTCATTGAAAAAGCGTTTTACGTATAAATTGTGGGCGATAAATATTCATGCGAATTGAAACTTTATTGATTCAGCGTCAGGGTTGATTTTGGAATATTTTTTTAGTTAGTTTGGAAACAAAATGTGGGAACGAGAGAGGTGGAATAAATCTGTAGTCGTTACGCGGAATGACGTTAATAAAGATGGTGAAACGGTGACTGTTACCGCGCGGCGCCGGCACCAAGTCAGCCTTTAACCGCTAAATTACAAGCATTATATCTATAGCGATTGCCAGTCAAAACATATTTTATTTACATAAAACATATGAGCAAGTATTATCAATCATTTTGTAATGTTATTAGCATATCAATTTAAACGTAAAAATCGGCATCAATAACAACGAAGCTTATAGAAACTGCCACAGTAATAATTAATTATATCATTATATTTACAATTTGAACCTTAGTCAAGCAATTTACCGTCAATTCCTCATAAAATAGAGAAACAATTCTGTCAGGTTGGTGCTAAAATTAGATCAACCAATTGGTCTTTCCATAAAGGTTCTTTGTTCTTGTTATGGGAAAAAACTCGTACAACGCAAACATTAAATGTAACGAACACAACCCTGTTTAAGCATAGCCTGTGGTAGAAACCAGATTCGAGACAATTGCTTAACTAAAACTACGGTATTCATAGATAAACTAGGTTCAAACTGTGCGGTACCTATTTATTTAGAGTCCTTAATCAATATCCTAAATAAATCTCCGTTTTTGTCTTCCTCATCATCATCTTCATCATATTCATGACCATTTTTTATCAACATTGTAATTATCATCATCAATACATAGTATAAAGCAAAGTCGCTTTTCCAGTATCTATAACTTCAAAATTAATAAATTATCATTTTAAATGCAAAAAGTAAAAAGTCGCTAATCATATCTGTTTGTAGGTATGTTTGCCTGTTAACTCCTCCTTAGCAATTTTACGAATTTAATACGATTTACACTACCTTTTAGGTATTTTTTTTACACTTATATGTGTGAGTACAGAACATTCAAAAGAAGTTTTTGGCCATAATTACACCGTTGAGAAGCGAGGGTCACAAGCATAATTATAAAATCAAAAAGAGGCTCCTAAACTTATTCAATAATAATAAAACTAGTTAAAATAATCTTGTAGAGTACAATTATAATTAATAACTATTTAAATAATTTACAAAGAGAAAATTACCAAGGCCTACGTGCACCTACAACACGACTAACTCATAAATATTCAACAACTTTCAAGCCATATTAATCAGCAACACAGATTGCGTAATAAATATACAATTGGAGCAAACACAACACACATCTACTTAGTGTATTTTATGTTATTTTCAATTGAAACTCTGAAAATTTATTGTTACTTGACAATAATTTTAACTAAGGAACACAACTTGTACAAAAATTTCGATGGCTAAACTATGCAAACTGCAAAATATGGGTCCATATTGGCTCGTCTAAAGTTATTTAGCCGAAAATGTTCTAACTTTGGATTTGTAATCCAAATGATCACACTTCCTAAATTTTTTCACAAAATTTAAAAAACAATCTAATTTGATAATTGTAAAGTCATAGAATGTGGTGCTGGTTTAAACTGATGACAATTAAATACTTCTGGAACTAAAAAAACAAACATTTCCGGTTGAACGTTACAGGTAGGGTAGGTAAAATAACTTTACTTAGCCTTACTTTTATTTTTTACGTAAAAATTCCTCTTTTTTCCGTCATACGTGTCTGACAAAGTACGCAATTATTAATACGTGGTCATTTATCTAACGAGAAAGAAAATCTAGACTGTAATATATCAAAAACCTTAAGCCAGCATATTGCTTTATCAAAATAAAACGAAGTATGTAAATAAAAAAAGCCTTAGCACTAACAACTCTTATTCAAACAATTTGGCATTAAAAGACTATAAGCTTTGATATATACTTTTTAGGTTTTCTTTTAGTAGACATTCCCTTATATAATATTAACAGAAGCGCTTTACGAGTGCCTTTAAATTACGAAATTTACGAAATGTCAAACAATATTCCGTAACTGGCTTGCTATTACGAAAATGTTTCGAGCTTCAGACGGATCTTGTAAGATTGGTTTGTGTTCTTAAATTTAAATTACCCGCCATTATTTTTCTATTCACTCCGAAAGATTCTAACCGCTCACTTGAGCTATAAAAAAAACACTTTGACAATATTTCAAAACTGACTTTTCCCATCAAACGACCACTGTTTACTTATATTATAAAATGAAAAACGATTTATTCAAAGAATACACTTTTAATTGTAATGTGCTCCAATAATCTTTTGCACGATACTGAAGTTTGTCCGAGTTCTGTATCGTTCAACTATGGAAGAAGACATGTTAGTGCCACAAACTGTTTGTTTCTATCTTTCAATCTAGTGTTTACCTAATTAGATAGGATCCAGGGAAAGAATAAGTTACTCCTTTTTCCCCTTGTTAATCTTAATGATTGTCTAAAGGTATAATGAAAACAGCATAGGTCCTTGTCTGAGCAAGTTCTATTTTCACATTTAAAGTAAGGAAGTAAGGATTTATCACTAACTTACGATGAGGGAAATCCACATGGTTTGATTATTTGTAATTCTAACCCGCATTGAGCCAGCCTAGTGGAGCGTACTTTTAAACTACTGGACTGATTTTGGTTTGTCTTAGCATATGAAATACTAGTATTAAACTTTACTTCAGATTAACCTATACTTTATTATAAAGGGCAAAGAAAGATTTAATTCTTATAAAAACTGGACTGATTTTATATACCTACACAAAGAAAAAATACATAGGTTAGGATTATTTCTGTAATATCCATTTTTTTCTACCACAGAACCCATCCTACTTAGCTTTTAATCCCTGTCACTAACTCTCCAGCTAGTGTTTAGATACAACACACTTCTAAAAAGGCGTGGTGGTGGAGATCCCTAGTATCAGCTGGGTAATTGTTTTACTATAGAATAGCATTTTTAAGCCTGTTTCAGGAAGCTTAAGCGTAAAATCTGCACTGTGCTAAATATAGAGGAGGTCAAAATGAGAAATATGGGCCAGCAAACCAGCCGATGAGCCCCTTTCGAAATTGGGTATGAAATGCGTGAAGGTGTTATTTGCTTCTTCAAATATTTTAGGAATGTACTTTCAATATCAATTTACGTTTATATTTCACATAAACATTATCAATGCGGGAGTATCTTTTCTCTCCTACGATGCTGAACAGATTTTATAAAAACTTGTTAGGCATTTTAACTTAAGTTTTATGGGGTTTACAAGAAAAGTCTAGTCCTTTATGGAATTTCCGTAGCACAAATTCATTGTAGTGTAATTCGTAGCTTTCCCACCAACATAAAGTTAAAAGATCAATAAATTTGTATTTTTGTTATTAACATAAATGTTGTACAAGTAAAACGCCCGCAGCTTCACATGCGTTGACAACTACAGGTGGCGCCTTATATTTCTATTTTGGGTTATAAACTATGTTATCCCAATCCAAATAGCTGTTTTTGTCAAAAAAATATAGTAGTGTAGTGTCTTTAACTTGAAAATTAAGAATTGTCATTCGCATAGGGACCGAAAATCATCGACATCGAAAGGTTTTCAGAGATCAACATGCTGAGGTGCGCATAAACCTGTCATGTATCAAGACTTACAGATTCCCAGTCGCTACAGCTGCCGCTTTTCAGTTGGTGTTCTGTGGGGAAGACCATCCATCAGAATGGCTTTTGGCTAATTGTTTAGTTGGCTAATTGTTTAAATGGTAATATTACAGAATACTTTTGAAATATTTGGAGTTCCGCAGTAAAAATTAACAACTCATTTATTACCTATTCTGTTGATCCATGTATCATCTGAACATATAAAATGTCTATTTTCGAAAATAAATATTATTAATTGAAATAAAATTAATATTAGAGGTATAAGAGTTTTATTTTGCAGTTAATATAACCTATATTTAGTTAGGTTAGGTTCCTTAGTTTTTTAGTTTAGTGTGAAGTTCGGAGAAAACGCTTACATCGTACCGCTGTAATCTTAAAACGTGTCTCTGAAAAAGCAGTAGGAAAAGAAATTTTAAACTTAAATAAATTGATATTTACTTTAAAAAGAACTTTTTAATTTCTATGAAAAAGTATAAGACTGTAGAAAGGTAATGAACATAGGTAAGTACCTACTTAAAAATCTATAGAAAATGAATAAAATAAAACGATATGGTCTCAACAACATTTAAAAGTAATAAGGTACATATAGGTATAATATTTATATATGATCCTGTGTACTCCATCTCAATTGTCTTCAGAATACTTGATAATTCTGCTGTTTTGCACGGCCTCGTGTAGATTATAGACCAAACTAAAACAAATTAAAAATATATAGTTTTTTGTTAGTACCTATGTGTAATGCTAGATAGTCGTAAATATGGACAATTAAACACAGATATAAATTCGCTAAGGTTATTTAAAAAGCTTTGGAATAGTTTTCATAAGCAAATTATTTCACATTAACAAACTCATGATAATAAAACCATACTGTAATATATTCGAATGGTGGGTACTTCCGAATAAAGTCAGTCTAAATTCAATGGTGGTTTATATTGTTAGCTCCTACATAAATTATCCGAGATAGACTAATTGGCGACGAGTTAACCCTTAAAAATACGTTTAATTGTTTCGGGGGAGTGCAATTATCACGTACAAGTGTTGGTGTTAACAAGTGATGGCGGATTTAAGTGCATTCAGAGAGTTTAAGTTGCACGTCGACCGGTGGTCAACCTACGTAAGCAGATTGCGGGCGTGGTTCGAAATAAAAGATATCAAACCCGCCGAATACTCAAGACATTTAATTGCTGTCGTCGGTACGGAAACATTAGATTTAATAATCGATTTGTGTTATCCCGAAAAACCGGAAGATGTTGATTTTAAAAAAATAGATAAGTTGGTCGAGGAGCATCTATCGCCAAAACGTTCTGTGATCGCTGAGAGAATGATATTTCGATCGTGTAAACAAGTTCAAGGTCAATCAATCAACGAGTATTTGGTACAGTTGAAGCACCTGAGTAAAGCCTGCAAGTTTACAAGCAACGATAACTTAAAGGAGAATCTTCGTGATCAGTTCGTCTATGGCTTGTACAACGAACGTATTCGTCAACGCTTACTGACCGAGGAGGAGCTGACATTCAATCGAGCTACGGAAATGGCACTGTCGCTGGAGGCGGCGGTGAGGGACTCGAGACCTGCAGAGGCGGGCGACGGTGGTGCGGGCCGCGGCGAGGCGGCTCCCGTGTACGCGATGCGCGGCGGAGGAGCGCGCGCGCGACCCGCGGCCAGGGGGCCGTGGCTACCAGCCTCGAGGAGGCCTGGGAACCAGCGCTGCTACAGGTGTGGCGGCACCCATCTAGCGGATCGCTGTCCGTTTGTCAATTGTGAGTGCTACGTGTGTGGTGAAAAAGGGCATTTGGCTAAAAATACCTTTACCTTATTGATGCCATCTTCAATTGCACTTTATAGCAACTGCCTCCTTTAGCTCACTAAATTAAGACCATTCTTCTTCTCTATTGCCGGTATTTGAGTTATATCAGGAATAGGATACTTCTCATTCTTTAGATAGAAGATGGTTAAGGAATAACAACTGAAATAGAACATATACTGAAATATAGAACTAGTCCTTTTTGTTGTGTAATTGATTTTGTAATATATTAGCAGGTAAGAAAAGTTGGTGAAATAAGAAATGAGAAATATGAAAAAAATTCAAAACTGTTTGTTTTGATTATGGTTTGACATTAAAAGTCATGTCAAATGAATATAGTTGTTTTTTTTTAAGTAATGTTTTTTTTAAAGTGATGTGTGTATTGACAGTATTATTTTTACTGAATATTTCACATCATAATGATTATAGCGATAATTATCGCGATCAAGCGGGCACACTACGTTTTGTAAGTGTGCATCGGTAGCGCAAAGGGATGTGATCCCTTTGCTATGCTTTTATATGCTACGATAAGGAATGGAGAGTAATGGAAGATGTATTGCGTTTTTAGAGAAATCTAGTGGAGCAATAATTATAATTGTCACGTTCATGGGCATTACCATTTTCAACAGTGTGACCCCAGCTCAAGGCATTAAAACTGTTTTAGAATATGGTAGGATGGCAATTAACAAAAATACACTATGGATTAGTGTCATTTTTTGAAGATGTATAGAGCTTATAGAGGTGTTGAATGTAAGTCTATGGGTTTCCGTCCGAATAACGGCTTTAAAAGTGATTTTTGCACTGTGATGATGACGTAATTGCTTGACGGAGTACCCGTTCTTTCTCTAAACCTCTCCGTTTCCCGAAATTTCGAGTTTCGTAATAGCTCTGCTCTGGAACGGCAGTGTTGCGTCGTTCTGTCGTAATGTCTATAATAAAGAGTTGCGTAACCGTAACAAAGTCAAGTGTGGCTGCACCCTAAACACAATATCATATTTTTTCATTAAAACAGCTGGATTTTTCATAGCTTGGGGACAAATAAATTTTATTTGAACCGCGGACCGCACTTAACTAACTCCCGTTTGCGAACAATTGTATTTGACATGCAAGTTTTTTTTAATTGTACAAAAACATGTTCATGTTTATGATACGTATATAGAGTCTGTACAGAAACGTTTTTGTATTAGGTGGAACTTTTTTATCCGTGTACATTTTGAAATGATATAAACTAAAACATCTTTAAACTGGCATAGTACTACAAAAATCGTTTGTCATGTTATTTTATTCTTTCGTACAGAACTTTCATGTTTATAAAGCACTTGTAGCCGCCCGCGAATCCGTTCGCGTGGAAGTCGTTTTCCCGTGGGAATGAGAAGTTTTCCCGCGGTAAAAAGTACCCTATATGTTATTTTGGTGTATAAACTATATTACTGTAAAGTTTCGTCAAAATCCATCCAGTAGTTTTACGTGAAAGAGTAACAAACATCCATCCATCCATACATCCATACATCCTCACAAACTTTCACATTTATAATATTAGTAGGATTAAATGGTGATAATTGCAACACAAAATTCTCATTTTAACAGATTAAAATAAAAGCTTTACTCTTTCTGTAAGCATTATAGTAAAAAATATTAACATCTGGAAGGTTCAGGTAAACTTACTTTATAAATGTGAAAATTTGTGAGTTGATTTATCTTTGTAACTGAACTTTGACTGAAAAAACACTTGGGCTACTTTTTAGCACGGGAAAGTTCCTCATTCCCACGTGGAAAGACAATTAACCGCGAGTGAAACTTTATTTAAAATAAGTGTGACAATAGTACTGTTAACCTGTAAGTATATTAAAACACTACCTTATGGTTGCTATTTGTCCTAACAGATATAACCTTTGTTATCATAACTATGTGGAACGGAGCCAGCAATAATACAATTGTTTTCGTTTTATATAAAGTCGGCAATGACAACCATTACAGTATTTTGATATACATATCTATTTTGACCTATTATAGGATAGGGTCATTCAACTATACAGCTGTGTCGGTTTCCACGAGACTTCGCTTACCAAACTATACACCGTGGTTCATAAATGGCATTTGATCCGAAACGTATAGTATGTGTCCGCAATGTAGTTTACCGTAATTTTGTTATTTTTTTATAATAGGTACTTATTTTTAAATATTTTTTTGTATGTTACTATTTGCAGGGTTACATTACTTACATTTTTGTGTAAAGATTAGTTTTATGAAAACATATTATGGTTTTTAGTATTAAAAATTACTTCTACTCATTGTTAAATGCAAATGTGCCTTAGGGTCGGAAGCCAATAATGAACCAGCTGTATAACAACTGAGCTACATATATTTAGTGACTTAATTACACCTACCTACATGTAACTTCAATGTCTGCATTCTAATAAACAACTGAAAATCCAGGAGAGCTTTACGAATCTAGGTAGCTTAATATAACAGGTATATATAGGATTACTAATGACAAATGCAGTGTTTAGACGACTATATAGGAATTTGGAGAGAGCTACCGTAACTTTAACTAAAGTCAGACTGTCTTTCAGTTTCTTTTTGATCATCAGAGCTGACATGACCAACAGATGCATATAAGAAGTAGGCAGTAGTAATACTTTATACATAAACGAGGAAGATAAAAGACATGAGCAGGAGCGATATGGCTAGTAAAGTTTAATTCTAAAACACAAGCTAAATGGCGATACGTTACACTTAATTACCCATCTTTTTAGGCCACTAGTAGCACGTTCAAAGTGAACAAAAACAAAACATTTTAATTAGTTTTCGAAAGTACAAAACTTTTTCGATGGGTTTGTTTTGTGCAAAATTTTTTTTGCCGAGTGTTGTGCTCATTATGTTTACCATAGTCGTTATTGTTTTTTTTTGTAGTGTGTTTTATTTTTACTAGTGGCCGCCCGCGACTCCGTTCGCTTGGAAGTCGGTTTCCCGTGGGAATGAGAAGTTTTCCCGCGGTAAAAAGTACCCTATGTGTTATGTTTAACCTATATTACTGTAAAGTTTCATCCAAATCCGTCCATTAGTGCAGCAGAAATCGTAATATTTTAATTTCAACATAACTTCAAAACCAAACGTCCAATTTGAATCATTCAAAGACCACATATTACCTACATAAACTGTACTTTGTGATGAAATAATTTATTTTGATAAGGATTAATAACATGAGTAAAATAAACGCGTTTAAATTAAGTCCAAAAAAAATCAATATTTTTAAATAAAAAAATGGTTGTTGTGCCTCACTCGACATAGATTGATAAGATCTACAATTGATTAGAACATTTTATGGCTTTATCTTTTATAGTTTAGGCAGCGTACGCAAAATAAGTAACGTAAATAAGTAAAGGTTGATTTTTTACATCTTGTATCCGAAAAACCCAAATATCTTACGGAACCCATTTTTTTCCAAACTAAAATATAGCCTATGTTACTCATTTTTTTAATTCAGTTCAGTAGTTTTTGAGCCTATTCATTACAAAAAACAAACACACAAAGTTTTCCTCTTTATAATATTAGTAAAGATTACCTACATTTTTAACGGTAGTCATTTGTTCATTACCTAGCCAAATAATGTTGTATTATAAATAAATTGGAAAATAAAATATACTACTAGTTTACTTTTTATAGCCACTTACGAAAACTACGGCCATCTCCCCCGGACGTCCCATAATATATAACTCGAGTGTACATACATATTAGGGGTTTGGGGTCCCGAGAGGAAAAACTTTTCCTGCAGGTATAATTCATTACAAATTTTGGAAGAAGTTTCCTCTACTACTAAGATTAAACAAAATAAATAATAAATCTTAATTTAGTCCAAAAAATTACACGGAATTGATTGCATTTAATGTGCCACGCACGAGTGTTTCATACGGTATGAAATAACATCTAGGTACTCTATTAGTTAACCTTCATTCTCCACAATTTAGTGGTATACCACATATATATACATATGTATAGTTAAGAGAAGTAAGTAAAATATATGGGAACTAATGCTTTCTTATACCTCGTATTTGTGATTTCCAAAATAGAAGAAACTCGCAATTGGTATAATATTGCTATTTATACATTTATGTATGTATAACTTTGCTAAACCAATCTCTGACATGGACATGACAAAACCAATAGAAAGAGTGTTAGATAATACGAAAAATATGGCGGTGCTCAAAAACCTAATTTGGTGATTTTGGTATACTAAGAATGAATTCATATAGCCGAAGCATAACAATTCGTATGAACACCTAAGGAAGAAACTAATTAGACCTGAGAATAGATATTTCAATTTGTATTTGTAACATTTTTCCCATTTCAACGAGACAAATGTTATCTCTCTCAGAGTTTACCTACAACATAAACGATTGTTTCCAATACAAGTTCACGTTATCTAACCATGGGGCAACAACCCATGTCTCAACTAATGGATGTATCCTTCCATTCAATTATAAAGAAAACAACAGACGAAAACAACTTCGCTGGAATGTTCTATCAATTACAAACAAAACTAAGGTTTTACACTAATAGCATTGTTAAACTCAAACAAAGTTTACGTATAAATTCCAGACTAACCGTGGTCCAACATTCACTTTGTATTTAATTTAATCTAAGCAGGACTAGAAACTTTGGTAAAGATATCTAATGAACAAGTCAAGTTTGCTTTAACTTTTAAATGGATAAATATACCTAAATCAATTTTCATTTAATTACGTAGTTTATATTTTAAGTTTAAGAGGCATGAATATTCCATTTTGACTCTAAAAATAAGTTGTCTAGATTAAGTTATCTATTAACTTCTTACCTCGAAAGTATCAAAACAAAGCTTTCTAACAATTTCGTGTAAAATTAATTACGTAAACAATCAGTATTCAGGCAAGCAGGTTAGTATGTTATTATTGTATGAACGAAATCATGTTTTTGGAAATGGTGTCTACTTAAATAGGAACATCCAAGTAGGTGCATTTAAATGGAGTTTCATTTGCGAGCTAAAAGGAATGAGATGAGCGGCGGAGGACAAAGGGACCCCGGTATGAGAGACGGGCTGGCGGTAGAATACTCTTGTCAAGGCAGCTTTTACTTGGTACCTTAATTAATTATGAGAAATATTATTTCATTGCTTTATTGTTTTAATTATTGAGATATCAATAAGAGAAATTCTGCATTTCAAAATATAACGTTTGAATGTTTTATTATATCCAATTCATACAGCGAAATACTTCAGCTATCTTCCGACAACGTGCAAGGTAGGTAGACATTACCGGCGCCGAGACCGAACATCTTAAGTCTCTAGAGTCGACCACTTTCCTGCATCTCAATACTGCAGAAGTTAAAAGGTGTAAGTGACCATCTACCATGAAGAAGACTTACAACTCGTTTAAGCTCTTAAAGCTTGCATAAAAGATTTGAAGTTTCTATGTCTTCTAGAACTAATAAAGCTATTAATTGAAAAATATACGTTGCAAATAAGTCTCTACTGGTAGCAACCCTGTATGAGCAGAATAAGACGAGACATCCTAATCATGTCGCATTTTGCATCTCTCTCATATACCAGCTTCCGTCTCGTTTTTTTACGTTCGCAATTACTCCAGTGTACATTTAAAATATTTCGTTTGAATGGTCGGGTCTGAAAAGGTTGAACAGTGATTGTAAAGCAAGTTAACTGGATACATTCACATTCTCTTTAGTTATACTTACACGTTCATTAAATATATTCTTGTGTACGGTAAAGAAAATATACCTATTATGAGACAAAATTAAATGTTGATTATTATAATGAAAGTAAGTAAATCACAATTATTTTTTATTTATTCAATTTTGTCATTCATCAGTATTTTGATCAGGATCTGCAATCTAATATTGTTTCTCTATATGTGTATGTGCCAAATTTAAAGTTTGTAGCATTGGTGTTTTTACCAAACTGCAAATAGAGTGCGGTAAATAAGAGGCTCTCAATAGCTGTAAACGCTTTAAACGTGATCGACCGGAAACTATGTTGATAGTACATTCAATTTTTTACACTTAAAAAACCGTATCTTTTTCCAACATCGCTGTGAGTATAAATTCAATACACACGAATTAATTGTACGCAATAACTAAAATAATTTAAAACAAAAAAAAAAGTCAACGGGAATTAGTTAGTTACCAGTATATTCGTCTAGTAAATATTTTTACGCTGAAACCATGATTGTTCAATATAGGTTTTCACGGAGAAAATCAGTTTTAATATAAAATTTCGGATGATATTTCTAATTTTTGTTCGAGTGATATCTGAGGTCGTCGTCCTTCTCCGAATTCAATCTCTCTCTACGACCTCAACGACCTCTGTGGCGCAGCGGTAACTATACCGGACTGTAAAGCGGATGGTTTCGGGTTCGATCCCCGGGTTTATTTATAAATTATTTCTTCGAAATTCTCGAAATCGCAAAAAATTGTTAGTATGGATAAAATCAGGAGTAAAACCTTATACAAAGACAAGTTTTTACTAATTTTACAAATGCATTTTCATTTGTCTATCCTGCAATTTTCACTACTCTCTCTGATTGCAAGATATTTCTATAAAATATCTTTTAAACAAATTTAATCTCTCGTACAGTTTTCTCTTATCCGACAGTAGATGACCTTTGTTGCTGATTCCTAAGCTCCAACAAAAAAATATTTATCTACCCATAATAGTTGCCATTCTACTTGACTCTTTCTATTGTGATTCGGATTTCTCTCGTTTCCCCGTATTCATGCAGGAAACTTGTTAGCAAGTACATACCAAGAAGGTTGCGTCGATTATAATCCGACGGAGGGCAGTGAATCGCAAATGGATTTTGAATGGCGAATTTGCCTTCCTAAAACGAATAGGGATCGAACTTTTACTAAACTTGAGGTTCATATAAAACTAAAAAAAAGCTATTTATGATTTTTTTTAAAGTACAAAAATATATATTTGGTAATATTAATCTCATCCCGTTATTCAGGTTATTAACCTGGAGAGAAACAAAACCTGTGAACCCTGCCATAATGTAAAATCTTCATGCTTGATATTCATCACATAGATATTGGAAATGAATGAATTATCATAAATTTTAGTATATCCGTGCAAACAAAGAAGTAAAAATTAACATACTAAATAATCTTGCAAAAGGAACTTTACTATAACCTAGATCAAATCTTAGCTGCCTCCTGTGAAGTAGAATGAGAGATCAAATGAATCAACAAACGCTTTGAACTCAAATAAACCACCTTAATGGAGACCTATTTCGTTAATTGCCTATCTATTTTAACATGACAATAAAAAGTATATTAAAATCCAGTAAACCCTGTCAATATTGTTACTAACCAGTTTTGTTGGTAACAAAAAGCCCAAACCCAAATACAAAACCCTTAAACGAGCATCAGACAGGTGGTAGGTAGTTACGGATCATGTACCTTCGCAAAAACGGCCTAACTGCCTATTTAATGAGGGTACAAATTATTGCAAACATTAATTACTTCTCGTACAAAATGGTTGAGCTATTCCGGATGTGTTTAAGGACGAGGCTAGTGGATTAATGAGCAGTTTTATGAGCTTGTAACTTAAATTCGTAGAGGAGGGATTTGTAATAAATGTTTAAAATGGGATTTAACTTAGATTTAAGGCTCTTACAAAAAGTTAAATATCAATGTGTTTTGAGTAAGTTAAATTCTAGGTTCAAACATGAAAAACTTGGGTAGGCTTGTTCAAAACATAGGAGCTAAATGTTTACATTAAATTATACTGAAAATAATGAAAGCCCTAACTCCAACGTAATGGTCGTTACAACCCTGTTGATGTACGAGAAAATAAGCGGCTTCGACCTTGTATTACAGCTGTATTTTTAAAGGGTTGGGAACGGTTTTGTACAGGTGGTTATCCCTACAAACCTAATAAATAGGAAATAATTTTCAAGATACATGCGGTAAATATACTGGGTACAAAGCTTACAACCTTTTGGAGTGTATATAGGTAGTGTGTAGCCCTCTCGTAGAGCTACCAACAAAAGAGGCAGTGAGCTATTACTCGGTAAAAAAATAGTAGTTTATTAACAGTAAGTAAATTAATAGTCCGTATATAGTTATATCTTAGACTATATAGAAGACAAAATAGAAAGCATTGAAACTTTAATTGAGAACTGTAATAGAAAAAAAGTTTACAATATACTAAATTACCCTTATTTTCAACAAATATTTTGACTACACGCACTAGAAAACAATTTATTTGAGAATATACTTATTTATTGATTGAAAAACAAACAAATAGAGTCAAACGGTAAAAGTATTGTCTCCTTAGCACTTTTTTTATTAGGATTTTATTGGGAAAAATATAACATCATTAAAAAAATTATCAATTATATATTTAATTCATTGCGTTCCCTTCTGAGTCACATCGATGCTGTTTTTTTTGCCATCAAGAAGCTGAAAGGACCTCGTGTAAGGATGTGTCCTCTTCCCTTTTCACTGAAGACTAAAGTTATGAGATTTTTGATTAACTGCAGGCTTTGCTCTGATGGGAAAAATGATCACGTATGTAACGACTCTTTTAACAAAAAGACATTTTATTATTATGAAAAACGAAAATGAAGTGCAAACGAGAATCGGAAAATTTAAGAAATACAAATATGTTTCAATTTAAATCGTAATATAAAGTACTTGAATTTTTAATATCGTTAATTTTTATTACATTTTAGAATTTAAAGGTCCTTGCCGCTTTAATTTATATTTGAAATTGCCGGGTGAAGTATATTTTAAGGTGAAAATACCGTCCAGGTCTGGAAAAGCGCTGTGAGAGGGGCATCTATCTTGCCGGCTATCTAAGATCGGTCGAACATTTAAGAGCTTTGCTGACCTCCGCCAAAGTTAGTATTTAAAGCTGGTTTAAAAGCAACCTGGGAGAACGTAAACCGATTTAAAAGCACGTGTCGTGAGCAAAATCGGTGTTGTGATAACTTAACTGTTAGTCATAAGATTTTTTAAAGGATTTCAATGCAGTTAATGCTTTCTAGTGCACGCATTAAAATAAACTCAACTGACCTAGCTGTAATATGTTATAAATAACGTAAAAAATACATTTATTTCAGACATTTTTTTTAATTAATTTTATTTAGAAGACGAGTAGAATTTTAAGAACACAATTTTCTGACTGCTGTCGTACTGATTAAATTACGTCACAAACATGTTACATTACTTCCCCCACGGAATAAGTTCCTCGAAATAATCAGCACAAACTAATTAAACAGTAATTGACATGTGCCTCAGTTCCCAAACTTACCGACGCAGTGTATTATAGTGTCTTAGACTAGATGTGATATCAAGACGGTTTACCACCAACACTGACGGAAAATTATACGCATGCTGAGTAAGATATCGTATTATTTGATTGTTAAAACCTCAATAGTGATGAGATCTTAACGAGTGTTCATTATAGAAAAAAGTGAAACCTTACGTTGTTTTTAAAATCAAAATTTTTTACTAACAAAGAAAAAATAAATAATTTTAACAATTAAGAATGTTACTATTGTGTGTTTGATAACCCCAAAACTATCTCTTAATGTGCCCTTTGTGAATACGATTTCCCGCGCTCTGGTGGAAGTCTAACTTAAACAGTACTCGCAAAGGTAACTTCATTAATGCACGATAACCTGCCGCGTGTCCCTCATAATTTATAGGAAAGGGCCTCTACTGCTTCCTATCTACTATCAGACCACCTATGAATATTATATGAATTTTGAGGTGAACACTATAACCCAATGCCCATTACTTTAGTTCGGGCCTCATGAAATTCGAATGGAACTACGTGGTCAGTGGCTAATGAAGAGATATGTTTGATGAAATAACAGATAATTTGATAAGGGTTCTTCAGTGTATCCGGAAAGAAGGTTATATTTTATAGACTCTGACGGACGGTAAATCATTATTAAACTCAATCAACGGTATTGTTTGATTTTCAGTGTTATCGTTGTTTTAATAGGATTATTGCCTTGTTTGTATTGAAGACATATATTATTTTTATCAAATGAAGTGAGGCAAGGCAATTAAACATATATAAATTTGGATCTGCCAATTTTTTATTTACATATAGAAATAGAAATCAAGAAAATATAAAATACCAATGACATAAAGTTATACAAAATGACACAAAGGCACGTCTTTTTCCAAGTACATTCTAAAACAGCTTACTTTTATACAACTTTTTGCTTTACTTAATTCAATAAACTTATTTGTTGTTGTTCAGTATTTGCGAAGCTTTAGTTTATTCCTGCTTATTTTCCCGCACGGTATCTCCTACAATTTATCTTACAACTTTTCGTATTATTATTTCTATCTAACAAAAGTGGTTTCATTTCTGTCCAGTTGTAAAACAAAGTGTACGGCTCGGTGCTTAGTAGTTCAGGCCCTGGATACAAAGCACGCGATGAGATTCTACATTGATTATATAATATAATTATGGAGTAGGTTTAAAACGAATATATATTGGAGCGCTTCCGTGCCCAAACATATGAGTAAACCATTTAAAGTTTGTAGGCTTCGACGGTAACGTCGTTTTGTACACGCTCTCCTAAAATGGCGGCGGCTAATTAGGCTGTTACTCACCAGACATACCAACTTATTTTAGTTGAAAAGGTGTTTATGTTATCCTGTTGGTTTCTTGCTCGTATGGAATTTGAATCCCATAGTCATAGGACAAATTTAAAATTTTACTTCTCGCATAGTGATAACAGTTCTTATTTAGTTTTCTATATTTTTTATTATCAGAACCTAAAAAAATGGCAAATCTGTTAAAAATGAGTACCGTATGAAAGTACAATTGTTTTTCATTAAAATGGGGTGACTACATATAAAAGTAATAATCACATTCATATATTGATACGTAATTTGTATTTTGTGAATCGCAATTTACATAAAATAGGCGTATGAAAATAGGCAATAGAATAATAGATGTCAACTTACTTTACGCTTAAATGATTAGGTACAAATCAATTTAAATTACTTTCATTTAATATACGTTGAAATTGACCCAATTATAAAATGATTAGTATTTTGGTCCAAATATCTCATAATGAAAATGTCCAAACCGCGTTTTAATTGCATTTTCCCGAATTACCCGAGGTACCTAACTGTGTTGCCGAGTTCTAAATTGCATTCTAAACTCAAACAAAGAACTTCCCCGCCTCAATTAGAATTAACCTGCATCTGCCACATTGTAGTTTATATTCCTGCACATTGCACGTACCTAATATGAATAAACTCGTTATTATTTTCCGCATCATTGATATTTTAAAACGAAACTGAAATTAGTTTTTTTTGTAAATGTATTAAAACTAACAAATTAATGCTATGTAATTTTGTTTAGTAATAAAACACGGATTCAAAGAATAACGTGTTGCTAGCTTTTTTCGACCTATGTTTTTACTCAAAATACTTATTATTATTAGTGACATAAAAATATCGTTTTTTAAATACCGTCATCTGTCCACTGGGTTCAAAATTCTTATCTTAGAAGCCCTTCCATCGTAATCACAGTGTTTGAAGTGTGGCGGTAGGTCGCAGCAAGAGCCAGCTTCCGGGTATGATGACCCTCGCCCCGGCTGTGCTTTATTCAACCAAGGCGAAGGGACTGGCACTAAGCTACGACTTAACAACATATGTTCAAATGGAAGGTAGATTTACAATAAAATGTACCTAAACGGTTCGTATTTTAAATGACTTTTTGGTAAGCGGGGTAGGCAACAAAATTGAACAATCGGTGAAATTACGAGAGTGGGTATTATATGTTTTTTAAGTAATTTATTGCTACGAGATACCAATTCTTGTTGACTGTTTACAAGACCGTTGTTAATTTAGATTTGATATCAATTTAAAGAGGTTCGTTTCACAAAATTTCTTGTTCTTTCGGGATCTCGAAAATCAATACATTTTAATCAAATCATTTTAATAAAACGTCTAAAATAAGGTTTCTCTTATTACTCGTTGAGTATCGTTATAGAAAATTTTAATAACCCGACGGGCGGTGTTTTGTAACGAAGCAGTAATAACTTTGTTAATTTCACCGCACATATACGCAACAATTGACCTACATTACTTAATAACAACATTCCTTTATCAAGCATTTCCTTTCAGCAACTTGGCTGACTATTTACTTATTTAAACGTGAATAAATGGGCGTAATTGGAGAAATCGTATGTCTTGCCATTAGCAGAAACTAACATCCCTTGGGAACCCTACAACTATGAGGGTAGGCCGTCTCAGTCGCAAAAAAATAAATAAAGAAAACAATTCACATAATATCGAAAACTCACTTCGGTTTCAAAATTAATCAACAAAATTAATACATACATTTAAGCGTCTTCATACTCATAGTTAATTTAGTGAAGAGTAAAGTTTCATAATCACACATTTTCACTTTTTTATAAGTATATAGTATAGTATATTTTTTAAAAGTATAGAACCTACCGGCTTCACCAGTAGATATGTTTACTAATAATTATTTTTTATTCGGATCAACGTATAAAGGAAACAATACGGGATAAGGAATGGTCGGTCAATATCAGTTTGTTTTTAAAAGCCTTGTCATCGATTTCCTAGTAAATTTCGAAAACTAACGATATGCCGTGTTCGAGAACATTATTAGTAAATACGATGGATGTTAGTTCGCCCGGACAACATTTTAGAAACCCGAGCAATTAAGTTTCATGGACGTAGTTGATAGTTGTTAAAATTTACAGAAAGTACTTACCTTGAAAGTCCTAAGCACACTTTACTGTTAGAGTAAGCAAGTTAATTGAGCAACCAGCAACCAAAACTTATATTTGCTCAAGTCTATTAATATAAGCAATACCTAAGAAGGACAGGTAATTTATCAAGCATATTACGGTGATATTATAAATAGACTCTCAGCAGCTTAAGGTGGTTCTTATGGTAATATCTCGGCGACCTCTGTGGTGCAGCGGTATTATAATCCGGACTGCTAAGCGGAAGGTTCCGGATTCGATCCCCGGGTCGGGCCAATTTCGTAAAAATGGGCTCGTGTCTGGGTGTAACTAGGTTCTCCCCTAGTCCATTATGTGGTACCTATAACACAAATGCATACTGCAATTACTTTAGGGCCACATAATTGGTGTGTCAGTCTGGAGATTTATTAGGTATTATTATTATTATATCGTAAAGTTGGGCTACTTATAAATCAACTGTGTCAATAACTAAATATTTTTTGTTTTCCAGTAAAATATATAATTATACTAGTAACTTTATCTCGATTTTGCTTTTCAATAAACTATGGTACCTAGATATCTGATGATATAGAAATTACAAACACAAATAAATCAAACATCAAATAACAAAATAAGCAGTTCAAATTACCGTGGTTTTAACTACAGTAGGAATATTAAGAGTCGACCTCGGCGGCTCAATAACCATACATTCATACATCTTCAAAGCCACCTTACATCCTGTAAGTACAATCAAATTGGTGAGCCGATGGCACAGTTTAATCAGTATGCAGTCGCTCCGGGTTCAATCTGTGGGGGTCTTGTCGTTTGCGCGTCTGATTTACATAATGACACTCTCGGCCTTCATCACGATACTCTGGAGGCGACAATTGGAAGAATAAAGTGGAGTTGGCTTTGGTTTTTCATACATAAAACAATTGACAGTAATTTTGATGTCTAAAGTACTAACAAGCTTTGGTAGGACACAGGTAACGATTGGTTTCATCAGTTTTAATATTAATTATCGTAAACACTTACACAGTAGTTAATAATAAATTTATGTCCAATTAAAACACTCCATAATTGAGAAGGATAGAAAGTCCTTTTTAATAAACAAATGCTTTTACAACGCGAATGAAAACTGTTTACGAAATAAACAGGCAATAAAGGTGAGCTATTTATAGCAATATATACCTAAGGCTATTAAACAAAGTGCCGCTCCGAGACTTTATACCTAGATACTTACCCCTTTCACTGTAAACCTCCGAAGTAGGTATAAACTCTCGCTGTTTGGAATTGTTTTTACTGAGTATAAATAATAATTTGACAGGTTTCAGACCAAGGGAAGTAGAAAAAAAGTTTTATTTTTCTTCACATACACTCACAAGGTTTTTAAAATGATGATCAGCTCAAAAGTAGCCCCTCCATTTTCATATACAGTCATTGTCCTTCTGTCGCTCCGTATCAGAGAAATAGGTAAATGAGATTCACGGTGCGACACTTAAGGAATGTTCTGAGGAACATCATATAAAGGCTCTTAATGTAAACACGAAACTTTTAATCTTCTTTGACACGAAAGTTGAAGGCTGATAACATTACAGAATCAAGTCTTCCCTTTGAGCCTGTAAGTATTTCAAGCTTTTGAAATATCTCTTAGCGACATGAAATTCTTGACTATGATCACCTATATTAAGTAGCATATTTTTAATCGTTTTGAGTTTTTATTTTTCTGATTACTTCAGACTAGTATACTTTACAAATTTTCGACATATTGTGTATCTAACTTCTTCTCACTGTGATTATTTTGAAACAATCTACGGTATTGTGATTTGTTGACATGTGGCACTTATATGCCATATACCTATTTGAAAACAAAGCCACAATTACATATTTACTAGGTATATTATTATGATGACATACATTATCACACACATTATACTTCTGATAATAAAAATGGTGACAAATCACTTATTTCAAAGACACATATTTTTTTAGCATAAAGAATTTAAGTATGTAGGCAAATCCGCAAGGCAACTGTTTTTGAAAGTTTTTTTTTTAATATGATAATTCTCAAAAGCAATCAAACTAAATACTAAATAGTTTATGTTACTTCTAAATATTGTATCTTTCTTAATGAAAAAAACAGACAATACGTCAGTTTCTGAGTTAATTGGTTGCAAGTAAAAAAACATTATAATATGAGTATAAATTATTTTGAATTCGCTACAGAAACTCAAACTCAAAAACAAGCTTCCGCAACGATATCACTCACATAAGTGTAAGATTTTCCCGTTTGAACAACACTCACATTAACCACTATCATAATTCTAGAAGGAATGGAAATTAAATCCCGGCTGCAATCTTGTGAAAGCGTAGCTCTTTACATAAATTGCTTTACTTTACTGGCAGTCTACTTACATATACCGGGAAGAATAAAAATGGTGACATTTGTAGTGGGAAGTTGAAAAAGCAGTTGACTCCGGACGCGAGAAGTCAATTTCAAAGTCAGATTGTGTTTGAGCCGCAGCTCTTTGTCAGGCGCGCTCTTTGCATTTACCTAATCAATCTGATGCTGCGGTTTGTTTGACGGATTTTACAATTTTAACACAACCTTAGTGAGTGGCTAGTTGAGGGGATGACAATGTTAAAGCTAGAATGTATATGCTTTAGGTGGTAAATAAATTTATTAATAGATGTTTTTTATGGTAGTTGTTATGATTTAATCATTTTTAAAATTATTTTCATCGATTCCGGGCTGAGACTTGTAAATATATGTGCTAAGTTTGGTCGGGTTCAAGAAAAACCTTCATAAATGATTGAAAATAACTGAGGTTTCATTTTTTTGGAACTCTGCTTTTTCGCCGAAAATTATTTGGCTGATTATTCGATATAAGTCAGCAGTAAGTCATCGTTAAAAACTATAGTTATTGACACATTTACTATGCATTGTTTTCAGGATTAGCTATGAACAATGATTGACCAACTCTGGCTGTGCAAACCAACAATATTAATCAGAATCATGGTGTCAGTAAATCAAGTGTATACAGGGTGTAAACAGACCAATCCAAAGCCTGAATTCATGTTGTTTTTAAGCCTAAATAGCGTCTATACTAACTTCTAATACTCAGAAAACTCAATTAAAAATATTTATATTATTAAGTAAACCTCTTTGGCCACTCAGACTTTTTATATAACCTGTATGCCTGTGACGTACCGATCTTTTGTTTCGTTGGTTGTCAAAGACACACGTCTTGCGGCAACTCAGTATGTCAGGTGTTACGCGAGCCATTTTGTATAATTATAGTGAACAATTACTTCTTTGCTTTATTTGTATGTCTGTTAATAATTTTTGAATATGTTGTTGTACGTTGTAATTTTCTGACGTTGTTATTTATTTAACTTGCTTCTTCTATTTTCGCTAACAATATATAATCCTACTAATATTATAAATGTGAAAGTTTGTGAGTATGTGGGGATGTATGGATGTTTGTTACTCTTTCACGTAAAAACTACTAGACGGATTTGGATAAAACTTTGCAGTAATGTAGGTTATATATACATCAGAATAACACATAGGGTACTTTTTACCGCGGGAAAACTTCTCATTCCCACGGGAAACCGACTTCCACGCGAACGGAGTCGCGAAAATTTATGTCCGCCACTTGAGATCGACGCTCGCATATTAGTTGATGGTTCGGGCGCAATGCAACTATATTGCAGAAGAAATTAAAGCACTATTTAATTCGAAAATATCTCAAAATCTGCTTGTTTACATGAAATTATTGTCCATAAAAATGTTTTTTTTTTACCCGGTTTTCGGAAGCAGTGTTTCCACACCCCGTATTAATCAGCATCATGGTGTCAGTGAATCAAGTGGTATATTTATCACGCGGCGTCGCCGCTATCACGTCAAATCAGCGCGTGCTCAGAATACCCCCCGACGCGCAACGCGACCTCTTCCTTGAAACATTATTGTGGAGATTTGAATATTTTCCTGGGAGTTGTAGGAGGAAAGATAAATCAGATTTAATAATTATATCAGGAATAATAGCAGGAAGAAGTTTGATAGTTTCTTCATATCAAGTCTAGCTATAAGATTAAAAGCGCTATGTTTCGTTTCCGAATCTTAATTGTTTGTACTCTTAAGTATAATAAACAAAATCAGATAAAGTTTTTTCTTGTCTATCTTACCTAATGCTGCCGCTAAACTCTTTAATTGTTTCGGTTAAAAAGGCAGCAGAGGCTTAATAATAACTGTTACCGAGGCAAAACTCCGAGGGTATAGGGTACCTTACCGTCAAAATATGGTCCTTGATAAAAATTTGGAACAGCGTAGCAACTGTAGGATATTATCATAATACTACGATTGCTACGCCGTAGCAACAAGACTGGTGAACTGCTACTGTGAGTTAATAAACGTTATTCATAAAAAACTTGACGTTTTTAATAATTGATGCCCAATTTTTTAAAAAATTAAACGTTATTTTAACTAAAATAAACAACTGAGTTTTTTGTTTATTTACAGAATTGATCATGCATCTTTCCATTTACTTAATAATGCTTGACGCTAAAATAAGGATTATGATTTCCATGTCGTTGACCCCTAAAATTTACATGGAACTTAGGTTATTTAATTATTCATTTAGATCTTTCACAGAACGCTACGTAAAGTCACCTGCGCTCGGAAGCTAATTTCGAGTAATAACTTTGTTCTTAACCATATAAATCTTGATTAATGAGTTAGTTTCAATCAGTTGCGTTTTTATTTATTTTAATTAAGTCAATCTTTTAATAATAAATGGAAATAAGATATGAAATATTTTCCAGCCATGGAAGTTTTACGGGTTCATGGTGGGCTTAAATTTCTGCCATTGCCAAAAATAAACAAAAAATAATAAATCCTTCCTTTATTTGTTTTTAATAATGCTTTATATAGATTAAAGCTGCGGATGAACTTTAAAAACAGTTAAAATAAAGACACTACGTTGTAAGATTGTGTAAAAAATCATTAAAAGTGCCTATGCTCCAAACACATAAGCATAATTAAGTTACAGTAGTAGTCTTGGTTTCATGTTGTGCACTTATTGACAACCACGGCGTAGAGCCAGAGCCCGTGAACCTTTGTTGTTTTATAAAGGCTGGATATAACGGGTGTAAAAAGACCACTTCCGAAGCCTGAAACCATGTATTCTGGAGCCTCAATAGTAACTAAATCCACTAACAGCATACCCAGAAAACCCAATTTAAAAAAGTTATTAAGGATTGAAAAGTCACATTTGGCGCTTGAAATCATCGCTAACACATCAACTGTTAGTTCAAGTGCGATTATTTACATTGCAAATTAAATTAAAATCACATTTAATTTAAAATCATCGCAAAATCTTAACGTATAAATGCAATTTTGTACAATTACGTAAAATAAAAAAACTGTTAATCTAAAAATCAAATATTTTTGCTCAAAACGTAACCAGTACTCCTCCAGCATTGCCCAGTTTTTGTTTTCGGAAGCAGTTCTTTTACACCCCGTGTATGCATGCTGCATTGTACAGACGGTAGACCAATATGAAGTTTGGGTCATCGTGGCTTTGACAGGTAAACGGCGCTAAAGGTGTGCCAGTCTATTTTCGAAAATAATAAAGTGTGATTTTTTGGCCAAGGGTTGAAAAGGTTGGTAAGTGTCTGGCAACGAATGACGTCATTGTTAATATTCTGAAAATAATATCCTCAATACCCCGTGTATTGCCAGCCAGCGTTTAGGAAAAACAAGTTTACTTTCACTTGAATCTGTTTTGAACCAATCATAATCATTGGACAATCATTTGGACTTTGTTTTGACCTACAAACTAATTGAATATTTCAATATATTTTCATTATTTTACAAAACACATGAGAGGAAGGCATACTATTTTTGCAAAACGTGATAGATTTTCGTTAATCTCATTTCCGATATAATGATACATATTGTAGTTATTCAGGTCACATATTACTAAACATTTGGAATAAGGTTTTTGCTACGATCCCATCTAGAGGAATTCATATTGTAATGAAATTTTATGGAGCAATAGCTTAAGCGTAATATGAATAAGGTTTTTTTATAAAGGTATTTATTTCCTTTCGGCCTCGAACGTAACTGGTTACAAATAATTTTTTTTTTTCTTTTCCCGTTACCAGTTATAAACTAAGAGTTTTTCCTCCGCCTATGTAACTGTGTCTTGTAATTGGTTACAAAAGAAGAAAGTTTTATCTTTTTTCGTTACCAGTTATACATAATTTATTTTTTTCCCAATATCTTTTTCCAAACACTATATGATTCATTTTTCGGAATGCTAATTACAACTGGGCACTGTTTTGAAATTATTGGTTCCTACAAATTAATTTAATACATGTTTCTACAGATACAAGTTTTTTATATGATACTGTAGAAGTGTTTAAAGATAGAGAGGATAAAGTTTCGAGAATAGAGAAGAATAAAAAAACTAAGAATGATATTATAGAAAAAGTTTAATTGTAAAGTGTAAACGGTTAAACTGTTATGTTTTTAAATTTATGATTAAAGTTTATGTGTTTTTTTTCTCATGAGGATAAGAGGAAATGGTTTTCTGATACAAAATAAAAAACTCGGTTTCGGTAACTGTATGCAAAATAGGAACAAATTCTTACATGGTATCTATTTTAAAATATTTCTAAGTCCATTAAAACATTTCTTAGTTTGAAACTGGTAACGAGAAAATAAAAAATATTATTCTTTTGTAACCAGTTACAAGACACAGTTACGTACGCGGCCGAAATGATGTATTCCTTTATATATTGGGCTTTCCATCAGTATTATTTTCTTGTATCGAATATAAAATTCTCGAAAAGGTGACTAAAAACACTAAGAGACAAAAGTTGAGTCCAATGTGCGTAAGAAATCCAAGAAACTTTTATTTAAAAGGATTATACAACCGTTAATAAAAACATTACTCCTGATCATTAAATATTTATTTTTCAATTGTTTTATTTGTGTTTTCCAATACAATACAATCTTCAAAGTTGTAATATTCCACGAAACATCGCACCTTAAGCATCGCACCGATTACTTTGTAACTATTTCTTCTTAGAACCATCAGTTCGCAGAATTGAATTGATGAACATTATTAATTCTATTGTGCTTGTATTTCTAAGATTCGAAATATTTTAGTAACTAGCGAGGATAAACTTTATGTTATTTTCAAACAGATGTTTTAGCGTTAATTGCTAATACGATTTAAATGAATTATTTATTGTAATAAATGTTTTCCGAAACGCTTAAATCTCTGCACATAAACAAATAATTGTACACAATCCTTTTCAAAAAGATTCCAAGCAAACGGAGCTTAAAACCAAAAAATCATTCACTTTTCTCAAAAATTATCAAGTATGTAATTTAACTACGATTGTTTACTGCACACCCCAATTCGTCTGAAAACCGCTATAAGTTTTGGTAAACCCTCTGCTACGAGTATGTTGTTCGCCCATCTGTTGATGAATTATTATCATTATGTCTGCCACGACGATCCAATTAATCACAATACAAAATAATATTACTCTCAAAAATATCTTGAGTAAAATTCCTATTATACTTTCCTACAATAAAGGTGAAATTTCGGTACAAAAAAACGGAATTGGTACCATCAGATACCAAAAATACGTGCTAACGAGTCTGCGTGTGGGTTTTAGCAGGAGGCCGGCGACTGGGGCGTGACGTCACGCGCCTCCAATACTCGCTTCGTGAATGTCTCTTTTTATAAAAACAAGCACTTATTAATAGGAAAGACGAAGGTTAAGTCTTATTCGCGGTTTGATTTGCGGGTGTGATAAAGCGTTTCAATAGTTTGAGCTACGTTTGTAATAAACATAGAAAAAAATAAATCTACAGAATCTTCATTTTATTGTTATCTAAACTCGAATATTTCTTATATAAATAAAGTAAACAACACTTAAAGTCTAGATACAGTTTCAATTAAGCTTTAATCATTTTCTTAGAATCTGTTTGAAGTGATTAATTGTGAGTTAGGAGTAAGTTAAAGTTTATATTAAAACGTATTTTTAGTAATTTACACAAAAAATATTTTAATTAAGATTTTATTTGTAATATACTAAACGAAAACTGAGTTGATAATTAATAAATTTATTGTTTTTATTTACCAAATTCGTTGTTTTTGTCAGTCATCTATAGTTTCGTGTACCGTAGGGTCGCACCATTAAAGTCACATGTCACTTCCACCGTTTCTGGGAAAAGAAAAAAAGGTGTCGTTTTGTCTCGTTAGTTATGGAATCATATATCGTTAGGCCGAGGAATAAATCCAATTTAACGTCCCTGGCACTGTTGCCTATCCAACCCGCACTTCAATCAAAACCAGTTCTAAAAACCTAATCTCCCAAAACCCATCTAGATGAATGGAGGCCTACATAAAATTGGCATGGCAGCGGCGGTGCAAACATACTGGAACAACCCGGAAACAAATGTCTCGTTCGATGTCAGTTTTCCAGCTAACATTCAGGTACGTTTTATATAGATTTTTTTAAAATTCACAATGAAATAGGTAGTTGTTTTAGTTTTACTAGTCAAAAGAAACGGCGTAGTCATTAAAAAACTGAAAGAACTGTCACAGCTTACAATAAACGCATATTTTCTTTATTGATAGTGATATTCTTTATTATTTTCTCCTCTTCTGTCCCGACGTACGAAATGAAATCACTTTATAAAAAATGGCAGACACAATGAAGTTATATCATAACGTAGAAGGGACAAAGTGACATTTGGCTATTTATCAAAGTTAATATTCTCGCTAGTTGGTCCTGATGCCGACACTCGGAGTACACTCGACATCTGTCGCAGACACGCTATTTATTATTGTTACTTATTAAATCCTACGGTTGTTAAAACTTCATCTTCCAGACTATGTTTTATCACAAACATAATCTTTGTTGCAAAAAAATGGCCTTTATTTATTACATTGTATTTAAAAACCATGGTTCATTTTGAATTTGCTGCAAGCCTTAAGTATTTTGTATTTCTATCGCTAAACGGTTCACTGTGGGTGTGAAGAGCAGGACAGACAGATTAAGAGTCTTACACTTCAAGTCTGGTCGCGACAGCGCTCCTGCATGGAAATCGCCTCATCACATAAAAATACAGTAGGTTTATTTTAATGACAGACAAATTTACAGTGATTTAAATCACTTAAAACCACCAACTTTGGTAAACGAATTGAAATTGAAAATCGATAATTTTATTGCACGGACATGATTATACATTTTACGAAAGCACATTGTAAACATCAGCCTCGAATAATCGAATGGTGGATCGGGGAAATAAATTTTCAGTTACTATAGCCAACTCGGATGTTAAATGTTATTGTAAAAGGAAACAGAATGATTATTACTTTCGATTTAAGATTTTTAACATTTACATAATTTAATCTTTTCATCTAAATATAAATAATTGGTACTCTTTAATGCCAAAATATAGTATTATAGATGTAAGTATAAGAATATAATATGATATAAAATTGTACATTGCCTAAACATAAATAAAAAACTCCCTAAACTTTTACTGAAACTTATTAACACTTTACCGTTTTCATAAAACCTTCGGTCTTGAAATTTTAAATAATTTACTTTCTTTTTCGCACAAAATACATAAGTACATGAGAAAGTTCAAAAATCGGTAACGCATTAATATAAGTTTAAAAAATATGCTAGAAAGCTCTCATCAATCATTGTGAAAAGTTCCTTTGATTAATGAAGAGGTGACCGTTTTTGAAACAAGTTTTCTTCAAAAACTCATTACTGACGCTAGCTTAAAGATTTGGAATATAACTTTTTTTGGGTTCCGCATATCATTTCTTAGTTTTTGTCTTAAGAAGCCTTTTAGTGTTGTAAGAAAAATAAATTATTCTTTCAACGGTCTACCTACGTCTCCTTCTAGGAAAAACTAAATTTATAAATACGGTATTAAGTTATAATTGTTATTTATTATTGACGTGTCTGTGATTTCTGGGAACAAAAAAATATAGGTATTCTAAATTCAAAAGTTTTTAACCATCACTGTCAAAAAATACGGCTTTTATATGATACCGTATTAAGTAGTAAAATCATGTATCATACACGAGTCCAACTTCCGAACTTGCACTTAGCCAATTTCGGTTTTAAACTTGATAAAAGAAAACTAAATAAAACGTTGAGTACGAAAACAGTATAACGTTCAACAACAAAATGTAAAACTGTACACATTTAGAAGTACATCACATCAACGTTCCTACAATACTAATAAGATTCAGCCCAATCGATTTACCGAATTTAACCTGAATCCAGCTTTAGACAAGTGGATTAGAGTTGAAAATGATTTGGTCGCAGGTGCATGCAGTTAGGGTCATGACTCGGAGTTTCGAAGTAAATGAGCCTTCGCCCATCCATTGTATCATGTCTGTTGTCTGCTGCAAACCCTGTTGTCACAAAGAACGAGAGCTTTGACTACCAACGATGTTCGATAGTACATTGACAATGTAAAGACCTTTAGAATCAGTCGCCATTTTTATTTCTTTGTAAAGAATTATTAATTGATCGATTTCATGATTAAGTTTTTTTTCTTTATACCTAAATAAATTTAAATCATCTTAATAACCCTCAAATTCAAACTGCAACTTTAGTGCCGACTAAAGCTTATATCGCTTTAATTAATTGCCGCAATTTGTTTTTTTATGTAATTGAATATTTGACTTTAATAATACATATATAAAATAACAAATTTGTAAAATTTAAGACATGTTACTTAAGTTACTAGCTAGCTAAGCATGAAAACCTTGAAGTTTTAAAACTTTATTGAACTTTCAGTGTTTTCAGATTTTTTTTCTCTAAACCTGCAGACAACTCTGAAGAATTTGATTTTCGTACCTACAATTCAATAAATTAGTTTTAATTTCGGCGTCACCGCCGGCTCCATCTCAAAATATTATGTCAACCTTCATCCCTCGTTAATGAATGCAAATTTATGTCTCTTCAACCCTCAACACCGTCAACGCGACCTCTCTTAATATTCAATCTTTAGTATGCGTTGTTGCTACGCCCACTTTACATTCAAGTTTTTAGGAGCTGTCCAAAATATTTGATACTTGTTAATCAATGTTTAAAACAATATGGGAAATGTTTTGAACTTTTACAGGGCTATATGTATTTGTTAAAATCTGAAAAGCTTATAACTTGGTTGGTATTTTTAGACATACATATTATTTTGTGTAATTCAAGAGAAGGATGTTTTCAGGTTGTTTGTCTATCTTAATTTTTTAATTTGCATTGACTTTTAAAGTGCACATTATCAGATACCTTGTTGTTTTATTGACCTAAGGGCGGATGAAATATGTCCGTTTAAATATATCGGACGACCTAAACGATTACAAGTGAATATATTTGTATTTCTTGCAAAACCTAAAATAATATTTTATTGAAATATAGATAACTCGCGCCTGTCCACATTGGTCCAAGGCGACCTACGATTCAGCCCATATATTCGTTCGAACAGCACATTATTCGGGGGTAATCTCAAGATGCGACCTTTTCGAGCGATTCTTGTCCTTGTACTAAGCTCGCGTTGTCGTTTTTTGTCCTCGTTCACACAGATCTTAAAATATTATTTCCCAAACGGGCGTTTTGATAAATGCTCTGCAGATGACAGCTCACCGCAGCCACGGCACGGTGTGATTAAGGAAGATGAATGGCTGGAGCTCCTCGTAGTTCGGTAAAGGAGGGAAGGCGACAACGCTTGTCCGCAAGTTTACTCGCAAATACGGATAATACACATCTATCATAACGTCGTTAACACCGATTGCAAGGTGTAAACATTTTGAAATATTCGTATAAGTCTTACCTGGAGCCATACTCAGGCTTCATATTTATTCAGTTGGCAAAAAACTTCTCGAATTTGTTCATGAAGATATGTACATACATGAAACTAACTTTTCTTTACATCGTCGTTGCAGCTAAAGTTTAATTCGTTTACTGTCGGACAAAGAATAAAGAAGTTATTCTTAATAAGAAGTTGGTTTATTGGACAAGATTTAATATCAGATAATATTTATTTTAAAACCGTAATAACTAGGTTGCTTTAAGACGATAGTATAACACTCTACAATTTAAATTGAATTTTAGCGAGATCCTGTTTAAAATTAAAGTTTTACTTTAACTATCCTAAAATGGTCTTTGTTCGCTATAAATAGCTCACGTTTATATGAATTGGCAACACGTGTCATTAATTTTTGTAGATTTTTCGGTTGCCCTTTTGGCAGCACTGAGTTTAAAATTCACCCGCTCGTAGTGTCATTCTCGTTTTTCGTTTGTTTCTCATAGTTTTAGTTAGTTAGTAGTAGCTAGCTAAGTAGTATAAGTTTTTGTGCGTTCAAATTGTGAAGTGAAGAGAACTGGATTCCGAGTTGGCAGATACAACACCAAACCAGTCAGGGATTGTAGGAGCGATCAAGGTAAGTCTAGATCAGCCAAAATCAATCCGAAGATATTTGTTCCTGTAGCGGTGCATACCCATCTCCATCCACACTCAGGTGAGTCCAGCTAATCACAGCAGAAACTTTATTTGGCCACACAGCATATTTATTTAATCGTCTCGCTATCGTTTAGTAGGTATTTATCATACATAAAGGGTGTAAAAAGACCACTTCCGAAACCTGAAACCATGTATTCTGGAGCCTCAATAGTAACTAAATTCACTAACAGTATACCCAGACAACCCAATTTAAAAAAGTTATTAAGGATTGAAAAGTCATAATCGGCGCTTGAAATCATCGCTCACACATAAATTGTTGGTTAAGGTGCGATTATTTACATTGCAAATTAAATTAAAACCCTATTTAATTTGAAATCATCGCAAAATCTGATAGTATTAATACAATTTAGTACAATTACATAAAAAAAAATTTTTTTTAGGTTAATCATAAAAAAAATTTTTTTTGCTCAAAACGTAACCAGTACCCCTCCAGCAATCCCCAGTTTTTGTTTTCAGAAGCAGTTCTTTTACACCCCGTATACATACATTTTTCGATTTTAGCATACAGTCCACAAATTAACGCCCACAGTCTTAATATTTACTTGGGCTAATGAAACGCCTACAATGGAAAAAAATCAGAATATAAAGTATACATAAACGTAGAAGAAAATTGTATTACCATAACTTTATAACTTTGCCGAGTAGTTCCAACTTGGGCACAGTATTATCTGTAAAAATATTCTTGCAACAAATAAAGTTTTTATTTCCGCGACTGCAAATAAAACCGAGACATGGCTTTAACGTCGTGAGGGTCTAATGTCGCAGGGCTAATGGTCACAAGATGGGCCTCATGAGGGTCATTGAACGAAGAACCCTTCAGGATATAAGCCCGGGGTAAAAGTAGACGGCAAAGTCCAGATTTAGAATAAACTTTATCCGTAACGCAATTAGCGAATGAGGCCGGGACCCAACTAGTAAGACTTATTTAAGCTGTTAATAGTAAGTTTGAATTGAATAATGTAATAACTTTAATGAGACTTCAATATGATATTCACATCAAGTCGGTAACGACCTGAAATCATTAACGATATTTACATCCATTAGTGAAGTGAAAATTTGATTAAAAGTGAATTTACCTTATTCTGAACACATTCCAGATTTTTATTATATCTAGTTTTACTTTAGGTATTTATTAAATTCTGTAATTATTTCGACCCGAATCAATTACGCTCTAAGAAATATATATAAAAAAGGATTTTCTAGTGTGATATTCACGTAATATCATTCAGATTATTATTTTTTACGGAAAGGTATCTCTTTAAGCTTCATATTCCAGCTGTATAGTAAAAGGGCAGATAGCTGATTGTAGTGCCATATAAAAAAATAACAGATTCCTTCCATGTCAGACCCATATTATAATCACGTTGTATATTTGTCATTAGTAAAAAGTTCAACACAACCTATCTACAACAACAATTGCCTCGTGTTTCAAACTGACCACCCTAAAAATTAAACGTCAAAATTTTTCTAACACGCCGATAACATTTGGCAAGCTGCCAGGGGCTTGTCGGATGATAACAAATACGATGAAATTTTGTTCAAGAACAATTCCGGTATTGTTATCACA
Organism: Emmelina monodactyla; assembly: GCA_916618145.1. NCBI lineage: Eukaryota > Metazoa > Arthropoda > Insecta > Lepidoptera > Pterophoridae > Emmelina > Emmelina monodactyla. The sequence continues at coordinate 7,218,383 of OU745300.1, forward strand.
TAACAAAAAGGGAAAAAGGATCCATTTGTGGTAATGTCGATTGTCAGTGTCCGTTCCGAAGTACGAAACGACAGCGGTGGCTGCTCGGTTATTTGAACTATAATGTAACGTTTTTGGTTGTTTGAAATACATTGTAGGTGCAAAGTAACTAAAAATATATGTTTTATTATAAAAACGTTAACTGTAGGTACCACTATATTTAAGCGACATAGCTGCCTAAAAATAAACATTTTATTTTAATCACGTTCTTTGTAAGAACCTCTTTGATTAACAAACAAATATCAAAACCAAGAAAGTTGGTCGTTTGATTATTTATGAAACAAATTGCCAAGCAATTAATATAAATGGAAACAAAACAGTTAATTATTTGGGTTTCAATTGAATATTCTAACGAAAATACCGAAAACAAACCAGTGGAATTATATCAAAGTTTTAATTGTGGAAGTTTCATTTGAAATTAGTTGCGTCTTGTGTAAGTTAATTTGGATGGACCCCGCGGCAGTCGTGGACATGACGGCTTGCTTGCCTAATTTCTGGCTTCCTAATTTAAAATTTAGGTACCTTGACTAATCCTTGACCCCTTTTAAGAGTACTGAAATGCGGTAATTCGGTCTGACTTATGGTTTACATTATGAATGTACAAAATAAATTTTCATTTTATACTTTCTCATACGCGGTATATGTGAGTGGTTTATACTGCTTTATGAAGATAACATTTTGGTATTTTTTTTATTTTAATTCAGTCACACATAAAACAAAATGTGCTGATCTACCTTAGAATAAATATTGGTTTGCGTTTTAAATCGCATGTAGATAGTTATTTAGTCAGCCGTGAAATATCCCTTTAGAACAAACAAATATTTAATTTATTTGTTGGCGTTCCAAAACACAAAATGCAGTTCCCATTTAGTCTGCATTTTATTTGAATATCTCTGACAGCGCTGCAATATAGCACCTAATATTTCTTAAATGCTGTAAAGGAACACTTGTAGTCTGTCTACAATCCTATTCCTGCTACAGCTATAGCAAATGCTTGGACATAAAATAGTTCAAGTTTGTCTAACCTCAAAATTTCCCAAACTAAACAAGAGTAAGTTTTCGTCTTCAACTGTAAAAACCAACTTTGTAAACAGAATAGTAAGTGACTGAAATACAATAAAAACAGGGCAGAATTCTATCAACACCCACTTGTAAGCCATCGAGGGAATAATAAATATTTAATTCCTTTGGTCCCTGACACTTCCATATTTATAAGCGTGGAGAGGACTTCAGACAACGTGGGACCTGAAGGGCTGTTGAACTTGAAGGTCGACAACCATAGATTAAAGCACATTCATTTATTTTAAATTACTTTTTTTAATTTACATATCCGTGCCTTGATTTAAGCCAAGTATAGCTCAGTTAATCTTATGTTAATATGTTTTGTTTTAGAACTTGGCCACTTTATTTTGCAAATAAATGTTGTGGAATATTCATCAGGCCTTTTTTATTTTTGACAATATCCCGGTTTCTTTTGGAACGATCATTGAATACGGTTAAGTTTCAATGTTCCTTCCCTACTTTCCTGGTACAAGACTGTACATTGGTATTAAAATGAGAACTGCCTACTTAGAATTCTTGCTAGGTACCTACTCTTCGTTTTATGCCTTTGACATTAAAATAATTCAAACATCCAAATAATTCCTAACATTCGTTTGAAATTCAAGTACAGCTGGGGTCTGTATTCAACATTTAATTAAATTAAATGTAAGCGCTTATACTTTGTGGTTTGTCTATCTGTCTGTCACCACCTTTTTGTCATAAATACGTGAAGATATCAAGTTAATGAAGAAGCTATCATGTGATAGATGATACAGACAGACGGACAGCAAAGTTATATTATATCCTTTTAATTGAAGTGTTCAATATCAATAAACTGTATCCGTATCCCAAATATTTATATTATTTTATTTTAAGTATGAGTTGTTATAGCTGCAACAGAAATACAAAATGGGTACGGAACCCTAAAAATACTTTATCGAGAACCAGAAGGCTCAACGTTGGTTTTACCTGTTTAGAAGTGTGAAATTAATCGTAACGCGAAAAACATACCTAACTTACCAACGTGATAAAAAGTGTTTACCGAAGTGATTAGTTAATAAATTTAAAGTTAAATACTTTTTCAACCAAAAAGCTTTTATATGCCCCCCCCTGGGTCAGCTAAAATTAGCGAGTGTATCAAATTACCAACATACTACAATTGCATTTTAAATTAAAGCTCTAAATATACCTTGGTTGCCTTTATTCATTTATTTTCAGGTATAGAGACACTTGAACATTCTTTTTCTTGAAAATAAAAATCGAATAGTTATCAATATCGACATTGATTCCAAAGTAGCTTAAATGTATATACTCCCATAGAAACTGCCTTTAATATAATTAATATCATTTATAGTCATATAACATCATCGTATTGTTTTACCCGTAATTGATTTCTTGGAAGGTATTATGTAATGTATATAATGTTGAAAAGTCTTAGAATTCTAAGGATTATTTAAGACTAGTGGCCGCTCGCGACTCCGTTCGCGTAGAAGTCGATTTCCCGTGGGAATGCGAAGTTTTCCCGCGGTAAAGTTCCCTTAATTCTTTCAAGCATATATTTTTGGTTTCTAGAACCGTTTTCGCAGCGCATGCAACGGAAGCCCTCCAGGATGAATAATTTTCCCCGTTTTTTTTCCATTTTCCATTATTTCTTCGCTCCTAATAGTTACAGCGTGATGTTATATAGCCTTAAGCCTGCCTCGATAAATGGTCTATCCAATACAAAAAGAATTTTTAAATTCGAACCAGTAGTTCCTGAGATTAGCGCGTTCAAACAAACAAACAAACAAACTCTTCAGCTTTATAATATTAGTATAGATAGAAATGACAAGATATTATTTATTAATAATATATTAGCAAATGCTTCATGGAACTAATTCAGGCTTTATATGTATTAAAAATGTAACCATGACATAGACTTTCACTCGCGCAGAACAACCTATTTATAAAACCAGCATTTCATCTTATTGTCTTGTTTCTATCTTAGGATATGTAATATCTGCGAGAAGTCCTCATTCTAGCAAGTGACGTTGTAGTTTGAAGCTTATTTTTCCTTACAATTCCTGTCACTTCAGCTTGTTTATCCGCTGGGTTATGCCAGACACTTTTGTTCTGCCACGGGTCTTCTTATTATAAATTTGATCACGTAGAGAAACACAGAGCATAGCCCTTTCTATATAGTCCGCTAGGCAACTTAGAGCTATTTAATATGGTATTAAGAGCGAGTCTATGATTCTGTGCTGTCAACACTGGAACCACACACGATATTTCAAACTTAAAAAGAGTTAAATTGAAGTTCGCTTTCGATTTTTTTCTTGCGCCCTGATAAGGTACAGTTGGTATTTATTATTATGAACGTATTGTAAATGATTTGGACCATCAGAAATATTAGCGGTAATCACGCATCAAAAAATAAAAAATTAAACACAATAAGACTTTAAACGAAGTTTGAACGAAGACAAACGCAATGAGACTACACACATGCTAGTTTTGGTGTCAAATTTTAGCAATTTAAAAAGGGTTTCAATTTCTCAAACCAAATCGAAAAGCATCCATAAAACTACTGCATGTTTATTTGGACTTGAGCGTCTATTATCATTTGTCGAAAATTATTCAAATACATTGCTCAAACACCTTTTTATTAATATAGAAGTTTCTATTTAGCTGAGTCAATTTATAGCAGACCAAATCTTTGCATGGAGTAAGGAAATCCTAAGAGAGCCTAAAGTACTATAATAGATGATAAATTTAATTTCTACTATTATTTATACCTACAATAACTCCAAAATAAGGTTTCTACGAAAAGCCGTTCTTTTTTCCTTATATAAAAACTTTGTTGTTTTGTCTACATCGACCATTCTAGAAACTTGGAAAATTGAATTTAGATAATATTATGTTCGGAGTTAGGCTATCGTGGGGGCGGTCGTTTAAATCGAGGGTTCCGGAACGTAATTACACCGAGGATCGGATAACGTTTAGTTTCTAACACAAAAAAGGTTTAAGGTTGTTGTTTAGCCAATAGGTTAGATTATAAAAGAGAAAAATATTTAAGACTAAAAATTTTAATCACAGATTTTGAAAGGTAGATTAGATTATCCGCTTCTAGCAATGTTTGGATGCTAATTTTTTGCAACTTTTCATGTTAATTTGGTTCAGTGATTATAGTACTCGACTAATCCCGCTTTTCACCGGTTCACTGGACCAATATTCACTTTTATAAAGTTGGCAGGATTAGTGCTTTAAGAACTGATTTTTGACTTGACTAACATAAGTTTTTCTCAAGCAGTAGTGGGTTACTAATCTGCTTTGGGTTTTTTTTTCAAGAAAATTATAAGAATAAAACTGTTCTGAAAATTATTTTTGACGTACCTAACCTATGATATCGTTATTCTCTTCAGCTGGCTATCGAAACTAACCAATAGGTATTTAATTATTTTTTTGATCCAATGATGAGAATGAGTCGATTCACAACAATATTCAATGTTGCTTATCTTGCTCCATCTTTTAATAAAGTAGTTGACAGCTCGTAAATAAACTTTTCAACACTAAAATTACCTTTATTAACTTAATAACAATTTAATGTGGTGGTTATTGAATCCTTTTCAGTGTACATTTGTGTAAAATTGTACACGTCTGAATAACTTTAAAAAATACGAATGGTGCAATGTTAACATAATATTAATGGTTCACAAAACCAACTATCATAATTGGTAGACCAATAATAATAATCATCAGTGATTTTACATTTATGACCACAGGTTTTATTAAAAAATTAACGTATGGCTATAATAAAAATATACTTTTATCATGCTTATATGTAGAAGTTAAATTTATATGCTGTGCGTTAGTTATGATATCAACTTGGAAATTAGTACAACACCAAGTAAATTATCTTAGTTGTGACGAGCTAACTCCAAGCTACGCTAGTTTCAATTGTTTCACAAAACTAGAGCGAGCTATATTTTGGCACCTACTTATTCATCAACTACTAAGTTTGTTATCAGAAATACAACTGTCTGTACCACGGAAGCCAAAGCAGAAATACTGAGTACGTATATTAAACTATGCCTAAGTAACATAAGTTGTTGGTAGACAATCATGATTGTTTCATTTAGATGAAGTATGAGCTTGTTAATAGACGTGGGTGGGTAATCCCCGAAAGGATTAACCAACACAATTATTAATGAGTGTATTTAATAAGAGATCTCAAAAGTACCACTAGAATAGCGGTTCTCAAACTGTTCTTAAATGTTTTTTTTTAAATAAAACAATTTTGGCAGAACCATTGAAATATCTATTCTAAATATGTAACTATTGTAGGTACTGTACTTACCTACCTACTGTTTTTGTATGATCAAACCATATTACAGATTTCACAATTGGTAGAATTTGAACAGTAGATTTATTTTAGTCCAATTAGACTTTAGTCCAATTAGAGATGTGAAATATTTTTTCTATCTATATATAGATATAAAATAATATACTTATCAGGCTTATTATAATTTAGATTTAGGTTATAGTCAGTTTCTGTTTTACGTGCCATTGGTTCACACCAATCCTGCCCATGCTCTAAACTCATTGATTCCCTAAACCGCAGATTTATGAAACCGACATTTTAATAAGGTTGAATTATTTGGCCGCGTTACATTCTTTTAAAATTAAATAGTTTAGCCTTTTAAAAAATACCTTTAATTAATTGAAATGTAACATTGTAAAAAAGTAATTGCTATGTCACTGCCTGTCAATATAGGTTTATATTATTAAAATCCAATGTACCAAAGACTACCCAGAATCTTCTAAATCATAAGCTTTACCTCTTTATTATATAAGTATAGTTGGTGACAGTAGGTAATGTAATATATCAAATACTGATACATTACCTATTCAGAATTCCTATTTATAACTCTTTTAATTGAATAAAGCGTAGCGTAAGTTATAAATTGTATTTTTAAATACAAATGTATCTATTAATGGAAATCCAACTTGAAAAATAATGCTCACTCGTTAATGACATGTTTTCTATGCACGTATTTCTTTTTAATCCGTAAAGATGTGAATAATTACTTAGCTATTCCTTTTTATTTCTTTTCGTCCTCTTATTTTGTACTGAAATATCACTACTGATTTTTCTCTTTAATTGAAAACCAATGTCATCATCGATAAGTCGCTCGCCGCTAGACAAAGCCTAAATAAAACTTAAAACACAAGTTTGAATTCCATTTCCAAATATCTTCTGTCTCGCCAAACCTTCTTATTTGCATTCTACCAACTCGAAATACATCGCATAAAGTTTGGAATGAAAGAGCTGGTTCCTTTTGCTGGGATTCTCATTTTACACCTTTGTCATCGTTTTGAAGTAAAAGTGCTGAGGTGAAAGTTTCCAAACATGCTGTATATGAACTTCTACAGAGTGCATCACAGCACTTGTGACACCGGTTATTGCTTTGACGTGATCGCTAAGAACGAGTTGGCTGGAATATATCACTTCAATGGAATCATATTTTGGCGGATTTTCATTTTTATCGAAGTCGATCATCGTACGTATTAAAGTAAATTGATACACTGCCAGTTTAAGTCTTAGGTGTTTATTTTATAAAGATAACTTTATTTTTTATGAACCAATGCTTTGATTATTTTGTAGAGTTATTAAATGAAACACCGATTTACCTTCTTTACCACGCTTTTATTTTAGCTTGGGTTGTACTCGTATCTATGTAATGGAATCTTTGAGCATAAATTTGACCGATTTCCAGAAGTTCGATTAATTTGAAACTTTGCACACGTATTAAGGACCGATGACAATGCAATAATTTAATAACAGTTTCCCAATATCCTTATTAGGACCGCCAGGATTAATAAATTCATCTTTAGATCCTTTGTAGGAGAGTAAGAGAAACAGAGCTAGCGCGCGATCTGCGCCTTTCATCACTAATTGAACTAAAAAGTAGAAAATAAAAATAATAGTTTAAAAAACTAAATAACCACGCTTTTATTGCTAATCGAACTAAAAAATAGAAAAAAAAAATTTCAAATCGGAGTAAAATGCGTGGGGTGCTCGATATAGTAAATATAAAATCATTCTATTAGCATAATACTTATGACAAGAGAGTAATGAAAAAAAAGTTAAATGCACCCCACGCATTTTACTCCGATTTGAAATTTTATTTTCTATTTTTTAGTTCGATTAGCAATAAAAGCGTGGTTATTTAGTTTTTTAAACTATTATTTTTATTTAAGTTTAAAATAAGGGTCTGTTCATTCTTTTGTTATTTGCCTATCAATAAAAAATAATTAGTTATACTTAGGGTGTTCATAAAATGAATATTGAATTAACAAAAACACTGGAAACACGACGAGACAGGATAATTTGACCCGCGCCGGTAATGCAATTCGTTAAGTCCTTCGGAAGCTAATTTCTCTTGACCCCTGTATCGTTATCCGGTTAGTGCTGAGTAGTTCTGACACGGAGTAAACTTACGGCTGGAGGCAGACCAAGAAATGTTGGTTGCTAGTTCACAAAATGAATAGCAAACAAAATAGTTAGTGCACCAATTTTAGTTTGAACCTAACACGAATAACGAGAGATTAGACGCGCGCGCAACTGTTTAAATATGTTTACTTTGTCGTAGTTAAATATAAAAAAGCTTTACCTTAGCTTCAGCTTTAACTGTGTTTATTGCACACACATAGCAAGTAAATAGTAATAAACTTAAAAACATAGAACGCACGTTATATCAAACATAGCGCATTTAATGTTTTACTTTGACCACGATTTAATGAGGTCGGGAGGCCGTGATTAGTATATTTATAAGTATTTTTTTATCCATACTAATATTATAAAGAGGAAAACTTTGTTTGTTTGTGTCGAATAGGCTCAAAAACTATTGGACCGATTTTAAAAATTCTTTCACTATTCGAAAGCTACATTATCCACAAGTAACATAGGCTATATTTTATTTTGGAAAAAATAGGGTTCCGTAAGATATTTGGGTTTTTCGGGCACAAGGTGTAAAACTCAAACAGAAAAGTTACTTATTTTACGAACGCTGCCTTAACTATAAAAGATATAACCATAAAATGTTCTAATTAATTGTACATCTTATAAATATCTACAAAAAAGTCCGCGACACACTATACTTATCTATGTCAAGTGAGGCACAACAACCATTTTTTTATTAAAAAAATCTTGAATTTTTTTTGGACTTTATTTAAACGCGTTAATTTTACTCATGCTATTAATCCTTATCAAAATACATTATTTCGTCACTAAGAACAGTTTATGTAGATAATATTTGGTCTTTAAATGATTAAAATTGGACGTTTAGTTTTGAAGTTATGGTGAAACTAGACTTCGTTCGCGTGGAAACCCTTTATATTTTACTGCGGGAAAAAGCCTCATTCGAACGGGAAAAGCCATTTAGTAGCGGGTGAAACCGCCGGGCGGAAAGATAGTAAGTTTATAAATTCAACAATAACTATAAGTATTAGTATATCAAAGTAAAAAATATGATAAATGTTTATTTTAATTTTTTTTAACCCTAGAAGCCCAATCTACGTCATTTTGACCCATTTATCCCCAACCTTACTACATATAAAAATTTTAACTATGAACATATGTAAGATACCATTTTAAATATTTATAGATGGCGCTGGTAGAAGTAGCGAGTGAGTGGTGAACGAATGCCAACGTCAACATTAAGTTGACGTTGACATTGATTGGGGCGACTCACTCGTTGCACTACAGGAACTAAGTTGACATTCGAATTGTACCAGTGTTAACGTGCATTACTGTATTAAAATAAATCAGTTATAATTACTATAATCTTTTGTTATTTCGTTAAGAAGTGATACGATTCTACAGCTCAGAAGTGGGATATACTAGACCCACTAGCTATTTTCACGCAACGCGCATCCTGAAAACCAAAAACTGAAATTTAAAAAAAAAGAGTGAATAAATACCCACAATGGGAAGACATCGTGAAAAATCAAATCGAAAACGCACACATTCATCTCGCAAACACAAAAACCGAGATAAAAAGATGCCCAGAAGAAATGTTGATCAAGAACAACGCGAGGAAAGTTATTTGTCACAAACGCGATCACGAGCAGATTCAGAAACGGAAGATGATCGAAATATTGAAACGAGACACAGATCTAAAGAGCGAAGACGTGCACGGACTCATAAACATCGCCGAACAGACCGTCGTAGTTCAAGACATAATGAAACGGGACACGAAAGTTCATCTGAAAGAGATACTAGAAGCAGAAAGTTTCGACGCCGTGATGAGAGGCGCGACAGTTCGAGTGAACGAGATGCAAATCGCAGCACTTCGGAGCATCACGGTGCAAGGCGTTCCAGACCGCATGATCATGATAGACGCAGTCGTTCGAGCAATCGTGGTACAAGGAGCCGTGGTTCAAGCAGCCGTAGTATGAACCGCCGTTATTCAAAACGTCGCAGCAAGAGTTCGCCAGCTGAACGTGATAACGTGAGTCGTTCCAATTTTAATAATGAGGATACTCGATCACTTTTGTCGGAATTAATTAAGTCTATTCACAATAACCGCCCAGAGGGTAATAAATTTCCTATGTTAGGGAACGTTATACCGGAGTTTGATCCCATGGTCAAAGGCCAAACAATTAATACATGGCTAGGTAAAGTTGAGGAATGTGCTAAATTATATAAGTGGGGGGACGATCAGATAATACATTATGCATTACCGAAACTCAACGGAGTGGCCAGAACATGGTATCAAAATCTAACATCAATGTCGTTTTCGTGGTCTGAATGGAAAATTAAATTAACCGATTCGTTTCCATCTACTGATGATTACGCCGAGCTCCTAACGGAAATGTTGTCGAAAAGAGCAAGGTATAATGATTCACTTGAATTATATTATTATGAAAAGATTAATTTATTGAATCGATGCGAGATTAAAGGTAAGAGAGCGGTTGATTGTTTACTTTACGGTTTAGAGGATCGTAGCTTGCGGTTAGGTGCTAAAGCTGTACAATGTAAGGAACCTGAACAAGTTTTAGAATATTTTCAATCTATTAAGCAACAACCACGTGATTCGGAGAGTAAATTAAGAACTAATTTCGACAGAAAGGTAATTCATGGCCATAATAATAATAATAATTTCAATTCGCAAACAATAAATAGGGCATTAAAATCAAACGATAATAGTTCCAAACAAATTATGTGTTATAATTGTAATGAGACTGGTCATTATAGTTTCAGATGTACAAAAAAGATACTAAAATGCACTATATGCAACAAACTGGGACACTTAACAATAAACTGCACTAGATTACCAAATGACAAATCAAAAGCTAACCCAGAAAATGAAAAATCTGTTTTAAAAGTAAGTACAAGTAATGACAATAGTAACGAAAAGTTCTTAATTAATCTGAAACTTAATGGCCAGCCTCTGCAGGGGTATGTAGACTTGGGCAGTCAATGCACGCTCATTCGTTTTAGTACGGCTAAAAGATTAGGTGTTAAATGGTTAACAGAGGAACTTCCAACGATGCGAGGGATAGGAAATAATATAATTTTACCATTAGGCAAAGCCATAGTAGATATTGAGATACAGAATATAATAGAAAATATTGAGATATTTATCGTAGGCGATGATATTATTAAGTATGAAATTTTGGTAGGCCATAGCTTTACAGAGAAACCCGGGATAACGATTACTAAGACGAGTGACAGATTAAATTTCGGACGAGACAAAACTTCTAAGTTAAAACTCGTTCTTTTAGATGACGTCTTTATTGCGCCACATAACTTTGATCTTATAAAGATTAAGTGTGAATTTGACTACACAGGTTCGATATATATTAACGGTTCTTTACGAGGTCTAAAGGGTACAGAATATTATTTAATGCCCGGAGAATATAATTTGATAAATGGTGTTGGATCGTTATTGATTTATAATGTTTCTAAAAATAAGATATCACTAAAGCAAGGGATCTTAATAACACGAGCTTTAATGACAAATAAATGTCTAAATGTAAATATTGTCGATTTTAATGACTCAAACATGATTAAATCCTTAAATTTTAGTAACCATTTATCTGCCTCGGAAATAAACAACCTCACTAATTTGTTAAAAGATTACAACGATTGTTTTTCCGTAAATTTAAGAGATTTAGGATAAACAAATGTAGAACATATGGAGATCGAACTAACTGACTCTAACCCGGTTGTATATAGACCATACAGGTTGTCATATCCAGAAAGAGAGACTGTTAAAACAATGATTACGGAAATGTTAGAAGCGGATATAATTTGCGAATCCCATTCAGCGTACGCGAGCCCAGTTCTACTTGTCAAAAAGAAGACTGGTGATAGACGACTATGTATAGACTATAGAGCACTTAATAATAAAACGAAAAGAGAACATTTCCCTCTACCATTGATTGGATAGACTTGCCGGTAACTCTTTGTTTATTAGCCTTGACTTAGCTTCAGGGTACTATCAAATACCTGTCGCGGAAAGTTCCCAAGATAAGACTTCTTTCGTAACCCCTGATGGACAATATATGTTCAAAAGAATGCCGTTTGGATTGGCGAATGCGCCGTCTGTATTTCAAAGAACTATGAACAAAGTTTTAGCAAAAATTAACTATGCTTTGATTTATATGGATGACGTGTTAATACCGGCACGCACATTTGATGAGGGACTCAAAAGATTAGAAGAAATTTTATGTTTATTCCGTCAAGCAAATCTTACCCTTAAATTGAGTAAATGTTTTTTCTTTTATAAGGAAATTGAATTTCTAGGGTTCGAAGTAAGTGGTTCAGGCATCAAACCTGGGTCTCGAAAGATAACTGCTGTGTCGAATTTCCCAATTCCTAAAAATATTCATGATGTGAGACGGTTCATAGGATTGTGTAGTTTTTTTAGAAGGTTTGTCCAAAATTTTTCCCTTATAGCTCGTCCCCTAACAGATTTACTTAAGAAACAGTTTGAATTTAATTGGAGTGATGAACATATGAATGCGTTTGAAACCTTAAAACAAAAGTTAACTGATAGACCAGTACTAGCATTGTACGATGCACATCTAGAAACTGAGCTACACACGGATGCTTCAAAGCATGGGGTTGCAGGTATATTATTGCAATGGAGTCAGGACAGGATTTTAAGACCGGTCGCCTATTACAGTCGGAAGACCACAGCAGATGAACAAAAATTACACTCATTCGATTTAGAGACCTTGGCAGTGGTAGCGTCTCTGAATCGATTTAGGGTTTACTTGTTAGGGTTAAAATTTAAAATCGTAACAGACTGTAATGCGTTACGCACGACAATGACAAAAAGGGATTTGATACCAAGGATAGGTCGCTGGTGGATTCAGCTTCAGGAGTACGACTGTGAAATTGAATACCGATCAGGCGCAAATATGTCCCATGTTGATGCACTTAGTCGTGCCCCTGTGGCCGAGCCATCTCCCTTGAATGATACACATGTTATAGATGTATTGGCAGTAGAGGTTCAAGACTGGATAGCAACAGTGCAGAGCGACGATGAAGAGGTTAAAAGGATTCGTGAAATCTTATCAGATAAAGACTCTAACTATATAGCTGATGTATGTAAAAACTATCAAATGAAGGGCAATTACGTGTACAGAGTTGTTGATGATGGTTTACGTTGGGTAGTCCCTAGGTCAGTTAGGTGGCAGCTATTACGTTTAAACCACGATGATGTGGGTCATTTTGGTTACGAAAAGACCTTAAAAAGGCTTAAAGCCTTATACTGGTTTCCGAAAATGCGTCGCTTCACAAAAAAGTACGTATCTGCTTGTTTAGAATGCGCATTTCATAAGGCACTAGGTGGATCAAAAGAAGGTATGCTGCATCCAATCCCAAAGCCAGATATACCGTTCCATACGGTACATGCCGACCACTTGGGACCATTCGTGCGATCAAAAAGAGGTAACATGTATATGCTCGTTATTGTCGACAGCTTTACGAAATTTGTTGTAATAAAACCTGTGCGAGACACTAAAACTGCAACAGCTCTTCGTGTCTTTAAAGAGCTCTTTAGCTATTTTGGTACTCCATCTAGACTAATAACTGACAGAGGTTCTTGCTTCACTAGTTCCAAGTTTAAATCATTTATTAAGGATACGTGTATTAAACACATTTTGAATGCTGTGGCCACTCCCCGAGCTAACGGGCAAGTGGAAAGGTTTAATCGGACAATACTAGATGCTTTGAGTACCAAGTGCCACAACAAAAGTGATAATATGTGGGACGAATTTGTAGGTGATATACAGTTGGGAATCAATACTACATGTAATAAAACAACAGGTAAAAGTCCTTCGGAACTACTATTTGGTTTTAAAATAACTGGTGTTAGTGAAAATCTATTAAGTGACCTTATTAGTACTAATCTTAATCCTGCCAATCCAGAAAAACTAACAGACATGAGGAATGAAGCTATCGAGAAGATCGAAAAGGAACAAAAGCTTGCTAAGGAACGTTTTGATAAGCGGAGAAAAGCTCCGAAAGAGTATAATATAGGTGATTTGGTTCGAATTGAAAGAACGATTTTTGATAAAGATAGGATAGGAAAATCAAAAAAATTTACACCTAAGTTTCAAGGCCCCTATAGGATCGTTAAAATATTACCTAACGATAGGTTTTTGGTAGAGGATACTCCGTTAACCAAAAGAGGTAATAAGAAGTACGAAAATATAATCTCAATCGATAAAATTCACCCGTGGCTAAATTTTAAAGACCTTGATAGCGAAAACGACAGTGATGAAAATAGTACTGAATGACATTGATATATTTATTTACAAAATGTGAATTGAATTTATAGTTGTTGTTAATTTTGATATGATAAAATGTTAAACGTTTGTATAATTTGTTATTGATATGTTCTAGTTATTATGATTTAAGATTATAATTAATCTCAGGTCACAAGCAAGATTCGAATTAATTTGCAGATTGTGACAGACTGTGATTAATATTAGATTTAAGTGAGCAATCAGTGCTTTTGCATAGATGATTGCAGATCACACATGTTTTAATTGAAATTGATAGATAGCGATTCTGAGTTTATTGTAAGATTGTGAGCAGTCAGTGCTTTTGCATAGATGATTGCAGATCACAAATAAGTATCATAGGTTATGAGCAAACAGTGCAGAAAGTAAAACAAAATGTGGCAGCACAGATGTTTGCAGATCTATTTATTTATTTATTTATTTATTTATTTATTTGTCTTTTTTGTACAAAGTTAGTGCACAAAGGGCGGACTTAATGCCTGTTGGCATTATCTACCAGTCAACCGCATGGCAAAAAGAAAAACTATGAAGTAATTGGGTAGTACATTGATAAGAAATGCAAATAAATAATTAATGGGGTAAATTGGAATATCAGTAATTGTTATTAATAAATATGATACAGTATAATATTACACATACATAAACATAAATATCTACATATAATATATAAAAACCTACATATAATATATAGAATATACATACTTATAATACATAAATCAAAGAGATAAGACTAATGTTACACATGCTTACCAACATAAGTAAAATACAATATAACAAATTAATCAACTTTTAAAACTATTATGACAACAATTCCTGTTTGACCAAGTGTTCCTTGATAGCTCGTTTAAAAGAGAATCTGCTTTGAGCCTTTCGTATGTGAGATGGCAACTTATTCCATAGAATAATGGCTTGAACAGCAAAGGAATGCAGATCATGACAGACTATGAGCTTATACTATGATTACTGATAAATTGATTGTACATATGATTAATATTGTTATTGTTTGATTTTATTTTCTTAGTTTTGTTATCATACTTTTCCTAAATTATTTAAAGCAATGTATTTCAGCGATTGTACTTTAATGTTTTGTTAAAATATGTAATTCACTTGTGGGAGGACCCACCTTAATAAGGATGGCCGAGCTGTAAGATACCATTTTAAATATTTATAGATGGCGCTGGTAGAAGTAGCGAGTGAGTGGTGAACGAATGCCAACGTTACTATAATCTTTTGTTATTTCGTTAAGAAGTGATACGATTCTACACTTATGATGGAAACACTTTTAAAATTTAAATAGGTAGATAAAAATAGCGTCAATTCAATGAAATAGATATGGTCATTCTCCACACGTTACTGATGCAGAAGATGAGCATTGTGTTGGTCGGGAGGATATCAGGAGTAGCTTTGAAGATATGGTGGTGGATGATGTAAGAAATAAACATTTGGAAAACAGTCCAGGGGACCCTGAGAACCCTGAACCTTTTTTGAAATCCACACCAAAGGTCAGCGTTGATTCTTTCGACTAATATGGAAGACTAAAAGGTGACTTGGTGAATTTGTCAAATTCTAGGTATTAAGAAAATAATACAAAAACTAACATAAATTCTGAGTAAAAAAATAATTATGGCAATTTAAAAATTGCACGTCGATTGACGTATGATTGGGCTTTATAGCCCTAAAATATGATTGGGCTTCTAGGGTTAAAGTGCCGACTTACATAAATTGCTATTAAAAAACGTCAAAACATCGGTTTGATCATATGAATTCTGCGTATTCACGTTTTTTGATAGCAGTTAATGTAACTCGACAGTCACAGAATCGCTCTGCTGGTTGCGTTTGTGCAAACAAACACGTAGGGGAAGGGGGGGCATAACGGGGACGCGAGGCACAACGGGGCCCCCCACGCATACGAGTAACTACACTCACTAGCGGTCATTTGTTTTCGCTAATAAGCGGCCATTTTGAATCAGTCTTCAGTCCCTAAGTGTCCAGCGAGAAGGCTGCACGCGTTTGATTTTTAAAACAAAAAACTTTTTTCGGCGTCTTCTGATCTAATTTTGTGTGATAGGCAAATACATGTAAAAAGGTAAGTGTTTGTGATATTGCTTTCATTTTTGGTTGTGTTTATCTAGCGATATTATGAATGATAATGTTTTGATCAAAATCACTCTAACTATTGTTCTGTTTTATTTGTAGGTTATTTTAAACAATGTTAGACATGGGGGCATAATGGGGACAATATTGTGGGGCACGATGGGGTATGTATATACCATAATAATCAAAATAAAAACAAGGTAGAAGAACGGCAACAACTGAAACGGACGAAGAAGTGTACAAATACAAATGACGAGTGGTTGAAGAAAAACCGGAAACAAAAAACTAAGAAACCTCGCTCTGACGTTGAAAATGTAGACGACGACGCATTATGCATTTATTGCGCAGACTTGAATTACACTTATTTGAAGTCTTCGGAAGGTTGGGTGGCTTGTCAACCATGTGGACATTGGGCCCACACAGCCTGTGCAGGTGTTGATTACGAAAATATTGAAGAAATCCTCATCTTCTCAATCTGTCAGACAAAATAATCATATACCCCGTACTGCCCCTAATCGGGTACCCCATACTGCCCCTACTCTGGGGCACGATGGGGTTTTCGCCAGGGTTTCGAAATTTAAAAATTAAAAACATTTGTTGATTCGTTATTTCGCCAAATTCTATGCCAAATGATAATTTAATATGTAACCAAAGGGTTGTGATAAGTTTTAATTAATAAATATATGTTGTTAATTCTTTTTTTGTTCATTTCCCTTAACGTCCCGTTATGCCCCCCCCCTTCCCCTAGTGGTTTCAGTGCGTTAAAAGAAAATAAATGAGTCTAATTAGTAACTTAGTAACTTTGAAGTGGGGGTTATTTTATCAGTTTGCTATTCACTAGTTTTTTGTCTAACAAACTACTATAACTTTTAACTGACAAAAGTTTTTGTTAGATAATGTTAATTATAAGGCACGCTTTAGAGACCTTCATAAAACGCCCCTTCATGTTGGTAGAAAGGCTATGAATTTATTAGTTTATTAGGAAGTTGGCCATACGATTTTAATGGTTTACAAAAATGCCTTTTATTTGCTTCCTCCCCAACCTTACTGTAGTCACGTTAGGGTTATCTGCTCGCAGAGTGTGCTATGAAATAACTTTTTCATCACGTAATGTGTATCGTAACAACACGAAAGAAACACGTTTCCTCGATTGAACAATCAAAACAAACGAGTTTCTTTAAGTAGTAAATGTTTATGACTTTCTTCGGCCGTCTGCTAGACGAAAGCTTGACTGGACTTTAGAATGCAATTCAGGATTTAAAATTTACCATTTTAAACTTTAGTGCGGAATAAAATCCGATATTCATGAATATTTCAAGCTCTCACGGATTCTGGTGTATTTTTAGATTTCAACTTGCGTTGCATTGAGCACATCGAGGGCGGGAATCAATATCGGTATAAATTTGGGAACCACAGATTTAATCGATACAGAAGTGTACCTAAAATAGGAAATAAACGGACTGAACCTTTTCGGAGAATTCCCTATGGGTAAATGGGTAAATATTATTTTTAAGAAATGTTATGAATAATACTTTTAATCCTGATTTCCGGCTGTTTGGTTCCTTGAATCTGTTTATAAGTTGAGAAAAAACAGTTGATCCTATTAATAACTTAATCACGCAAAAGCTTAAGCACTTTTAATACAATAATAATAAAGTTTAAAAATAGCCTAAAACAACACAACGGATGTGCTAAGCGCAGGAAATACTTTAGTCCCACGGAAAAGTTCGGCTTTAACTGTGACTGTTCTTGTTACACATTAAGGCAAATGGAAGCAGACACCACATCTTGGCAAACTTTAATATATTTTCCGTTTGTTAGGAATCATACATGTGCTAATCCAACTGAGCAGTAAAAATAATAATAAATTGCAGTATTTTACAGGGATTGGATATATAAGTAAGTTCCTTTAATAATAATATTAATATCTAAGCACGTACCTAACGTAAATGTAACAATATTTCAAGTTAAGCCAATTAAAATTCCTAATCTGTTATTAATGCCACTAATGTAGACTTGAGTAAACTTATAAAATCAGACCAATCTCCCCTCTGCAAAATGATGTTTTTGGTATTTCCTCAAATTCGTTCACCATAAAAACTAAACTTCTTCCTTACTTCGGATTTATAAAAAATCATAACAAAACTCTTTTTATAAATATTTAGATATTAGTTTGCAATAAAGTTGCTTAAAAGCAATTTGAAGTATGGTTTATTTGGTTCAAGTTCCTTGGAACGTTTTAAGATATTATAATAAACAATACTTGGAAACCGGGGTAATCGGAAAATGCTATTTTGTAGAAGTATGCCCATAAGTGATAACAGGAAAATAAGCAATAAAACGAAAATGTTTCCTTTTGCGATAACAAATTGTAGTTAAATTGTTTCTTTGTTTGATATACTTCTGAAAATATATTTTTATTGAGAAGTATTGATTTGATCATGATTTCTTATCTTTTATTGACAATTTCTCTATTTCGCACGACGAATTTCTTCATTTTTGCAGTACGATTACCTGGTTAACTTCGTACTACACCATAAAGCCGTTCTTATATAAAGACTATTGCCACGCAAATCATTTAATGTAAACTAAAAGAAAATACTTTTAACACACATCACGCAAGTACAATAGACTGGTGCTTCAACGGTGAACCTTATTTAATAGATAATAACAACCAATCTTGTAAAACAAAAGTATGTATGTAAGTATGTTAAAAAGACCATATAAGACTTAAATTTAATTTATTTTACACTAGTTGCCGCCCGCGACTCCGTTCGCGTGGAAGTCGGTTTCCCATGGGAATGAGATGTTTTCCCGCGGTAAAAAGTACCATATGTGTTATTCTGATGTATAACCTATATTACTGCAAAGTTTCATCTAAATCCATCCAGTAGTTTTGACGTGAAAGAGTAACAAACATCCATCCATACATCCTCACAAACTTTCCCATTTATAATATTAGTAGGATAAAAAACTATTAAAATAACATTCAAGAAACCGAAACCTCAATTATTTGCCCCCATTTGACCATGGTTAGGTATATTATAGTTAAACTTTGACTTCCACTTCCCACTGCCACCTACTCTTGTTATTCGCTTGTCTGTTTGGAAAATTCCTTTTAAATATTTTTCCTTTAATCTTCTTATTCCGCGCCAAAGAACGTGAGGGTAAGTTTAAATATCTGCGAGAGTTTTTAAGTGGAAGCAAAGTATCTCCGATCTTTTGCATAAATGACTGGACGCGTGCCCATTGCATCTACGAAGTTATTTATTTAAATTTATTAATGGTACAATAAATGCAAAATAATGTAATGAGTAGTCGCGTGTTTGTTACTCTTTCATGCAACAAACACTGAACGAATCTGGATGAAATTTGCTACATAGACAAATTATAGCGTATAATAATAACACTTGGGTACTTTTTTCTTCGGCAAACTTCCTTATTTCCAAGGGAAAAGCAATGCCTTAATAGCAGGAATAAAGTGAGTGCAATAATATTTCGACATGAGTAATTTTAAATTTCCTATGTACAGTATCTATCTATTATGCAGGTAATTCCGTACGTTAATAATTTCTATTTGTCGTTAGCAATTGGAAATGTTTGTGCAAAGTATGGGTCGCCCGCGGGTCGTGTCACGGAATGTCTCTGTCGAACTTATCCCAACTTTAGATGGCCCCCAAAAGAAAATGCAGGTTCCCTAGGAGAGAAGAACCAGCAGATATTAAAAGGTATAGAATGAAGCAAATAGGGGTATACTGGAATCATTAAACAGCACTTTACGTATACTACTCCACACTATACGTACTTACTGTAGACTAAGACTGTGAGGAGTATACTTTATTTTCCTATAATAGTTTTTTTTCCATTTACTAGTTGTCTGCGATGAAAGTGATTTTTTAAACAGGTTAATAATTTTCTAACGGTCACTATCATATGAACTTTTTTATGTTTAGTAAACTGACTAATAAGCAATGAAGCTCCTTAGAAAAATGTGGTGTTTTTCATTGCTTTTGATGAGCAGCATCAATGATGGGTTCGTAACGACAGCGCGATATTAAATTATTCGATCGTGTTTTTGTAATACCTACATAAGACACTTTTCTTGGTAAACAATATTTGACAGGTCACACAATACAAGTAAGTTTATGTTAACAAGAAATTTTAAAATTATATTCATTGTTAGAGACCAAATGAAACTTGTTCGCGATGGTTAAATATGTACACTTTATTGTAATAATAAAAAATATACAAATAAGTAAAACCTGAGATACGACCCGTCGCTAAGGAACTTGACAATCAACCCCTTAACCAAAGCCTTAGCAACGGGTCTCAGGTGCCCCGCGCATTCTGCCAGATCTGTCGCCAACAAATCTTAATTTGATTAAACTAATGCAACATTAGCTCAAAATACACACATCAACATCGTCTAGGGATATTTTGAATAAGTTTCTTAAACTCCAAAAATACTGACCAAATTTAATTTTTTTTGAAGAAAGTTTATTTTTAAAACCTTGTTGAACGATTCTAAATTTGAATTTGAAAAAAAAATTAAAAACAAAAAATTCACGCTGCGTGAAGGTAGCGAAGTCTGAAGGTTTCATTTACCTACAGTAACTTTTGTCATTTTTTTGTGCCAAATTTAAGTTTTATAGCAAGTTTTCGGTAAATTATCAATTAATGTTTTTGTGTGCATCATGGAGCGGGGCTATTGAACGAGGAAAGAAATGTTAAGGGCAGTTAGGCATGCTCCAAGCTGGGGCTACTCAACGGAATATTGCTGAGGAGATGGGAACAAGACAAATCGTGATATGAAGGTTATGGTCATGTTATCGTGCTACTCGTGAAATGGCTGAAAGACACCCAGGCGGGAAACACTTAACCACTCAACGACAAGACCGATATTTGAAAGTTGCCGCAAGAAAGCAACCAAATGTTACGGCCATGCAGTTGGTTCAAAGGCTCCAGTCAGAGCACCAGTTGCTAGTGAGTGATGAAAATGTGAGGAGAAGGCTGCATGAAGCTAATCTTCATGCTCGCAGACCGCTTCGTACTCCAGCACTACGCCGAGGAAATCGTGGACGACGGCTAGAGTGGGTTCGTGAAAATTTGCTGTGGGAAGATAACCAGTAGAGTACGTGCTTAGCAAGTTCCTGGTGGTGAGTGCCGTCTGCGACACCCTCAGGAAGTCCTTCCATACCACAGCGGGACAATTTAGGTTTGGGCGAAAATTCGTGTTGGTGGAAGAACAGACCCCGTTTGGATCAGAAACACCATGTCAGCTGCATCATATTGTAACGTGGTGCTAGAACCAATAATCTACCCCGACCAACTGCAAATGGGCCAAGAATTCACGCTGATGAACGACAAAGTCCGTCTGCACACAGCGAGAGTGGTGCCGAGCTGGTTGCAGGAGCACGACGTATCGGTCCTAGGCTGGCCCACTCAGTCGCCTGACCTAAATCCTATTAAATACGCGTAGGATATGCTCCAAAAAAGAGCTTTAAGGAACATCGCTACAAACATTGTGACGAAAGAACATCTTTTTTTGCCACTTAGCCGGACCTGGGACAGTAAACCGCAGCCTGACTTGGATAACCTAATCCGAAGCATAAAAAACGTTGTAGGACCGTTTTAAACGTCATGGATGGTTTTATTGACTACTGATTTTTCACAATACTGTTCAAAACTGAATAATTTCTGATTATTTTTTACTTTTCCTTGAGAAACACATTCATTGTTACTTTAACATTTTTTTCACTTTTTTCTTTATTTAAAAAAAAACACTTTTACGCAAAAAAAAAAGATTTATTTTATTTTGTTAATGTAGTCTGATAAATGAGCTTTATAAAAATATATACATGTTGTATGTTATCTTTAATAAATTTTGAGTAAACTAAGTAGTTAAATTCAAAATATCCCTAGACGATGTTGATGTGTGTACATACGTATCTACGTGAATCATTTACAATTAGATTGTCAACGTTGGTATCTGTCAAAACGTCAAAACATATAATCATAAAAAAAATCTTACACACGACTTTTAATCAAACATGTGCTGCTTAATAGAATCGGGAAAACAAACGTTAATTTGGTGGTTTTTAGTCTATTATTTAATAAGTTAACACTGCCGTATGTCTTTCTTAAACTCAGCGCTTAGTTATATATCTCAAGGAAGTTAAGCACTTAAACTGTACGTGTATTCCAGATTTTGAAACTTCTAACATTTCAAGTTATTTAAAATTGTTGCTTTATCGATTCTCCATTCGACCTAATAAAATAAAATATTAATTAACAAGGGCGACAAACAAAATACTTTTAGTTTTTTAAGAAGACTAGTGATTCAATGTTCGCTTTATACAAACTCACTAATAAACTGTTTGATACAAAAGATATATTAAATAATAGAACGCTTTTGGATTGTCATTGAAATTACGCTTCAAATAAATAAAGGGTCGCAAAATGTAAAATAATATTCAGACATTTATATAAACGATATTAAATATATTTTATTAAAATACAAATATGAATGTGTACAAAACATAAAGCATTCCATGTATATTGTATGTATTGTAGACTACGGCGCTACGGGCATCTACGGCGTAGCATCTGAAGATTGAAATATTATCTAATACCCTGTGAAGAAGTTTAGAAACTGCCGTAATCGAAAATGCACCGAGCAAACTATATTGAAAATATTGAAATGGAATTGGTTTCGGCTGCGAGGCCTTGCAGCTTATCCGGTGAAAAATTGACATATTTAGATCCAAAAGCAATATTCCTATTTCAGATATCTTTTGGAGATACATTTTTTATTTTTGTATATCGTACCAATATATTGTTTAAGAAAAATCAGTAGAGAAAACAGAAAATATATTTCTGAAAATATTACCATCATTGTATAAAATAAAGTCGCTATGCGTGTCTGTTTGCACAACGAAATACAAGAACAAAGTAACGTACTAATTTTGTCCTGACACTCTTTTCGTTTCTTCTAATTATGATTCTTTATTCCAAAATCACTCCAATAAAAAAACACTACATCGCACTAGTTAATCGCGACCGTGCGAAGCCCGGGTTTGCTCCTAGTCCAGCTGTAATGTGTCCAGGTGTACACAGGCGGTCACGTCGCCGGGTAAATGCCGCGACCGCGCCGTACGTTAACTCACATTATCACCTCGGTCGGACGTGCCCAGCCCTTTACTTGCAGGCGTTTAATTAAAGCATTTTTTTTGTTAATCACGCCACAAAATGAAGGCAGAATATTATGCCACGGTAACCGTAAGCCGTAACTTGTTCATGTTACGGTTTTTTACGAGATTAATGTTTTAATGTAACGGGATTTTAATATGCTTGTACATACGTGTCGTAGATATATTGAATCTAATTATTTATGTTTCATTTGATAAAAAAAACAAAAGTAGGTACTATATAAATACTACTATAATAATACCACATACTCCTACATCTAATCTCTAGTTGTTTTTAACTAAATTAAAATGTTTTTTTTTCAGTTTTTTACTTTTATAATATTTTATTTAAATTTTATTCCAACTTAATTTTGTTTGAAAACGAAATTAAGGTTTAATTTGTTCTTTAATGGAACCACTCACAATAATAATTACACCCTTCACCCTTATAAAATTGCGTTCAACGTACTTCATATGAAAGACGCGGAAAATACATACAATTTAATCATTCAAAAGCGTAAGAAAAAATAAATTGAAAAGGAAGTCAAACTATTCTAACTTAGAGGTTAAAAAGATTTAGGAAAGGTTCCTTGATATAAAAACAACTAAATAAAGTTTTTAGAGCTATTTTAATCAACAAACAGTAGACAACTTACGAATAGTTAGAGCTACAAGATGTACTATACTGGATGTGCCATCATAAAACTATAGGTATGTTCCTTTTTTTTTGAACTATGCGCATAAATATTATGTATTATTCGGAGATTTTGTGTCTTGCACAACGAACGCACGAGTAATAAAAATATTTAACAGAAACATTACCAAAATGTGTGACGATAGGTGTTAGCTAAATAACTGTTTCCTACCTAGTGGAGGATATAGCTTTTAGCAGTTTAAAAACGAGTTCAGGATATTCCAAACTTTTAACAAATCTGTATATAGGAAACACCTGAATAAGAGTGGTATTGTATGTACAGAAACAATTAATAAAGGATGTTATAACCATTATTTCTGTAATAGCCATTCAATAATATAACAGTATCTATTTGTTAATAAAAAAAACAAATTTGCGCTTAATTATTGCCGATAGGTCACAGGAACGGATATCTTAAACGTCGCAAAAAAGATCACCTCCCAGTTTATCGAGGTTTTAGCTATAGTAGGATTCAGAGACCGGTTCTTAGTGAAACTATGATTCCATTTTTTTAATAACTAAAACAAATTGAGCCTGAAGTATTATTTGTTATATTAAATAATCCTATATATTACTTAAGAAGATGGAAGTCAAAGTGTTATCGGCTGATCTTTAATTCCATCCTGTCGCGTCTCGTTCCTCCTAATTCTCTCAGATGAGTTTTTTTATACAAATTCTTCGCATTTAAGGTAGTCTTTGAAATCTGGTCTTTAATTTCATTATTAGAAAACATTTACTTAAGTTGTCCCAGATTTTCTTTTACTCATTTAATATTGAATATCATATTTACGACAAACTGAGAATTTGAAAACAAAGTCATAAGGATTAAAATCCATTTAAGACTCGCTTTATCATTAAAATTAGTTGTCAAATGCTCAAATAGTTCCCACCACATTGTGAACCTACTTAAATATAAACATACATATTAAAATTATACTCTAAAGAAAATAAACTTATAAAAATGTGAGTTAGTCTAGGCTAAAGCGTGCGCTTTTGACATGCTTTTGACGACATTACAATGGAGTTGTAGCGATTGCCACTTGTCTGGAGTCTGCGATATTAGTTGCTGCGTGATCTATGTCAATGTGTAGATAGGTTAGGAACTTAAGCTGTAAATTATGGTATGCAACACATGCTGTCGAGTTACTAGTATGCCTGATTCTGTGAGATATTGCATGCAAATAGCAATGATCAAGATTGATCTGGTTATTGGGAATCTGAGACGTTTACACTTGTGGCTTTAACATTTACAACACACAATTTTGGGAGATTAAAAAGCTTTTATAAATAAAATAATGATAAAAAAACTTTTAAAACAAGCTTTTATTTAAGTGCCCTAAAAATATCCACATAAAATTTTAAATCACATTAACCACATTCATTTATGACTTTACAGAATTGAAATTATTATGCGTATACAAAATTTCAAGTCTTATTAGTTGAATATTGAGGAGTTCCATAGTTCGAAGATAACCCTGTATGTGGCATCTATTTCATGGTGGGCCTACCAACTGCCTATCATAAACGAATGCGTATACAAAATTTCAAGTCCCAGCAGTTGAATATTGAGGAGTTCCATAGTTCGAAGTTTTTTTTTTATAAGATTACCTAGCAAACGAGCAAGCGGGTCACGTGATGGTAAGTGATCACCGCCGCCCATATACACCCACAATTACATATGCATTGATGGTGCGTTGCTGGCCTTTATGAAAATTGGGCACCGGATACCAGGAGGAAACGCAGGAACATCGTCCCTACTTCACGTCGGGTTTCTGTGCGACGGTGGTATTTCACCGGTCGAGTCAGCCCAGTAATCGCTGCAGACAGAGCCTACAGCTAGACTCTACCACTCTCAGATAACCCTGTATGTGGCATCTATTTCATGGTGGGCCTACCAACTGCCTATCATAAACGAATACGTATACAAAATTTCATGTCCCTGCTATTTACCGCTGAGGATATTTCTCGTACGGAGCCGATCCCCGCAGCAGCATCAGGTCACGTTTATGATTAACATGCATTGTCATCGGTTCTGGACCAGCATGCAAAATTTCAGCTCAATCGGATACCGGGAAGTCAAATTAAACTTGCAAGATTTGTTAACATACAAGTGAAACTAAATAAAAGCTTTTAAAAATACTTTAGTTTTCAACATAATTTTTTGTCTAACAAAGAACGTAAGAAAACAAATTCGTGGAATGGGTCTTAGCTGACCTAAATAGAAAAAAAACCTGAAGTGAGAAAAATACGATATGAAATCTTCACTGATTTAGTTTAGTTCTTAGATCGCAGTTGTTTTCAGAATTCACATTACAGAACTTACAGGAAAGAAAGCAAACCGCGGCTTTTCCACATATCTTATTTATTACGTGTTTGACGATGTTTACTCAGCTGCTCTGTAATTTGCTGGGTAAATATTTGTTCAATAACTTTCTACCTATCCACTGTTTATTGTTATTTTGCACCTTTGAGAATAATACAAGGTGAAATAATGCCTACAGAGGCAAGGAATGAACAAATGCACAATTAAAACCGACATATTTGGGAAGTTCCAACTCGTGAATATCATTTTTTAATGATGTAGGATAAAATAGACAGTCTTATAAAAATATTATTATTTAGGTATTTTTAGCCTATTAATGTTAAAGCTGCTTATACGAGGTGTTAAAAGACTGCTTCCGAAAACGAAATCTGGGCATTTCTGGAGGGGTACCTACCTACTGACTACGTTTAGTGCAAAAATAATAATTCATGATTAACATTTTTTTCATAATTGCACAAAATTGCATTTATACTAGGTTTCGCGATGATTTCAAATAAAATAGAGTTTTAATTTAATTTGCAATGTAAAACATCGCACCTGAACCATCAGTTGACGTGTGAGCGATGATTTCAAGCGGCGAATATGACTTTTCAATGCTTTATATTTTTTAATTGTGTTTTCGGGCTATTCTGTCACTGAATGTAGTTACTTTTGAGGCTCAAGAAGACATGGTTTCAGGCGTTGAAAGTGGTCTTTTTACACCCAGTATACTACTTACATACTTCAAACAGTTATTGAGATAACTAGCTGTTACCCGCGCGGCTTCGCACGCGTTATATTGGGTGTAAAACTTCCTCTTAAATAACTCTTTCTCTTAAAAAAAACATCAAAATCCGTTGCGTAGTTTTAAAGATTTAAGTATACATGGGACAGAGAAAGCGACTTTGTTTTATACTATGTAGTGATAAAATCCAAAAATCGCAATTTTTATAATGACTGACATTTCATTATCAAAACTATATCCCACTTCCAGATGACCTAGAAATTTTAAATTTGGCATACAGATAGGTAATTAGGTACATTCTCAGGAAAATTCCGATAGTAATATTTTTAACAATTTCTTTAAAAAACAAAATAAAATGTTTGTATGAGAAACACTTACTTAGGTGGCGTAGCGGTATATAATGTACCGGACTGTGAAGCGGATGGCCACGAATTCGATCCCCAGGCTAATTTCGTAACATTGTTTTATCCCAATTATCACGTAAATATTGTTTTGATAAATAATATAGATATCTGTACTAATATTATAAAGCTGAAGAGTTTGTTTGTTTGTTTGTTTGTTTGAACGCGCTAATCTCAGGAAATACTGGTAAGAATTGAAAAATTCTTTTTCTGTTGAATAGACCATTTATCGAGGCAGGCTTTAGGCTATATACGGCTCGTATCATCACGCTGCAACTATTAGGAGCGAAGAAATAATGGAAAATGTGAAAAAAACGGAGAAAGTTATTCATCCTTGAGGGCTTCCGTTGCGTGCGCTGCGAAAACGGTTCTAGATACCAAAAATATATGTATGAAAAAATTAAGGGAACTTTTTACCGCGGGAAAACTTCGCATTCCCACGGGAAACCGAGTTCTACGCGAACGGAGTCGCGAGCGGCCACTAGTTTAATATAAATAATTTGACCACGGCAAACATTTCACTTCATAGTATAAAACAAAGTCGCTTTCCGCCGTATGTGTGTCTTTATGCGTGGACCTATAAAATTACCCAACAGATTTTGATGTTTTTTTTTCATAGATAGAGTGGTTCAAGAGGAAGGTTTATATGTATAATAATATCCATTAAATATGGGAGAATACTGTAATTATTGAGGTTTCTAATGTGATGTCACACATGTAATCATTATCATCATTACATAGTATAAATCCAAGTCAATAATTCTGTCTGTTTGTATGTTTGTCCGCTATCTCCTCCTGAACCGCTAAACGGATTTTATTGCGATTTTCGCCATCTTTTAGGATGTTTATTCATTTAAATTTGTAAGTAAGGAACATTTAGAAAAACAATGTTTCGGGAACAAGACGGTTAAAATTACACCATTGCGAAGCGTGGTCGGATCGCTAGTATTTTATAAGAAAGAACCAATAATTTGTCTACCAATTAAGCAGCGGTTGACAATTTGTCCTCAAAAACGTCTCGAGTAAAAAGTTCATTTTTTTTGTTTCCATAACTTGGTCTCCTTGGTAAAGACAAAGCTTTGAGAAAATAACTTTTTTATTATGTTTGTTTGTGGCAGTCGAAGCGTGAATTTTGTTACTTACGTTCGTGTTAAAATAAAAAGTATATAAAGTACTTCCGACTGAGCTCTTACAGCAACCAAAATAAGAAACTAAGTATTTGCAATTTAGAAAATTCTTTTTGTATTTTTTTTTCTGTCTCTTAATAACCCATAACCTACATTTTGCATTTGGCGTTTGTAAATTTATACAGTTACTAAGAAAGTTGTAACCTCATTTATTAAAAAGAAATGTACACTCAAGAAAATACTAAAAAAAGAGAAGACTGTGTACAAAAAATGCATCTTTTTCTTTCAGTCTTTCTTTTTAACTTTATTTTCATTACATTTCATGTATAAAATATTTTTAGATGACACACTTGTTTAATAGCAAAAGTAGATCCTCTCCTCGTATTATTACGTAAGTGAAATAAAATATAAGGAGAATAAAGAATAGACCACCCGCCGGCTTTAAACTGCCTTCCTCCGTACCAAGAAACGCTTGTTCTGAACTCTGCGAGATAATCCCGGCTTCGTTCATAACTGCTCTAAAATATACGTCTGTTTCAAATAAGCATTAACTATTGAATAATTTTAAGCTTTGGTTATATTTATGAATACTTTACCTATACAAGCTATAACTATTTATATGTCCCTCGCTCGCGTTATTTCAAAATAATCTAGCATTTAAAAAATATCTATCCACGTCTCATAACAGAAAAAATTACAGTTTTTCCATATTTCATATTGCAGCTACTTAATTCTATGGAAACAAAACAAACATTTGAACGATATTCTTTGGTACAGAGTGAGGGTTTCCAGAGGAATGTTTTGGTGTCAGTGTGAATCCTACAATTTTTCACAGGCAACTTTACTTGTCGATGTTGATAGTTGTAGTTAGTTAACCCGAGCAGTGGAGTCGAAACACCGCCGTTTGGGATGCTCAATTAATTTGGATTCCCTTCCTAAAAAACTACTACACTGTACTCACCAACAATAGTAAGGATAAACCTTTTTATACTTTTCCAACTCTGTATCTCTATACTACGAGTAAATTGAGAGAGTAACGAAATTATTTATTGGATATGATATTTCTACTGAAATCTATTACTTTATTCCAGCTATTGCCAACACGACATGTGTTTGTTCATCGGATTGCATGGTACCTAATGGTATTCTGAAAGAGATCAATCATCCATTTCGTGGTTTTTACAAAAAATAGTAAAAAAGTCATTTTTGCCAGAGATTGTGGCTGTGTTGCCGGAGCTTTAGATTTGTAATGGATGGCTCTCGCCAGTTAATGTTGTTATATTTGACTGCCGCAATGGATGATGCTTTTAGCGACTTACGTTTCTCGTATGTGATTACCTAAATAAAGCCTTTCCTCTTTTATGTATGCATAGCCATACATTTGTCTTCTGCGTTCAGTAATAACAAATATGGAGAGTTTTAGTTATGGATAGTTTGATAACTATATTCAAATTATCATGACCTAATTGAGTATATATAAACAACTTGAACAGATGTCAAGTAGTTAACAAGCAAATTCTATGAAATAACCTAAGCTAAGCAATCATAAATAACTTTCTCAACTCCAAATTTCAACGACGTAAAATCGAATGGTCTTGCTAATTTAAAGTTCTTCAAAGGCGGGCCAGGCGGCTTCTACCGGCGGGCTGTGTTTGGCCGTCGTCCAAGGCGATCCGGTCAATAATCGGCCGGCACGACATCCGACCGACCATCGGTCAACCGATCGCACCGACTGAGCACACAGCGCAGATACAACACTCGATTGACGTTTAATTAGTTTGTTTATAGTCAACAAAAACTGATACTCGCATAATTAACATTGTATCGCTAACGACAGGGCTTACATTAGGCTCATTTGATGCGTGGCTAATATTATAGTTTTAGATGTGTCACGACCGATAGAAGTATTCCAATAATATTTCATTCGTTTCTTCAATATTTTAGATTCATTGTAAATTTCAGTGCAAGTTACTAAAATAAGATCTATATACCTAACACACCAACCCTGGAACTCAAAAATACCTACTCTCACGATAAAATACATCAATATACATCTATCCTAACTTAAGTAAAAAAAATAGTACCAGACAAATTCAAAAATTACATTCTAAACTTCATGAAATTTAAATTTATTCTTAGCGTAGAATGGTTATTATATAAAAGTATATAACGTGTTTTGGCATCGATTCCGATGTGGTTTCGGATTTTGTGTAAGCACTTTAACCAAGTTCTTCGATACTTGTTCGCAACTGATTATTGTTATGTTGTCTTTATGTTAAACTATGTATATACGAGTACAAGTATTTTTTAAGTTACACGATATAAAAAAACAAAATAGATTTGGTAATTCACAATGCCCCATCTATCAATTGAGCACTGATCCTGAGATAATTTAATAGTACTTTAACAAATTGTAGGCCATTTCTATTCGCTTCATACTGTAATTCAATAAGAAAGATCTCATTTTTTCTGCCTCGGTTTGATCTTATTCAATAAAACTACGTAGCGCTATAACAAACCTATGTAGAATGTATGAAATATTGCTCAAAGTACGTGGAAATAGCCTCATTTTAGCCAGACGGATAGCTCGCTCTTCTCTTGAAAAATGTCTCCTATCTATAAAATTTCCAATACATTTTGTATCTGGCAATACTTTAAAATTGAGTGATGAAGTTTCAGATCGGAAATAGGATGCACTTTGATATTTTCAGTTTGAGGCACCCCAGCGACGTTTCATTTAAGTTGTACCTGACGGAGAATTCGATTCGACGTCTGCTCTAAAAATAAATGGAAACAATTTTAAATTGTGGTTTAGTGTCTATGAATTTGGTAAAAATAACTCGAATTTGGCGAATGGCTTTCTGGGTTAAGACCCCTACTTACGCCGAAAATGTATAATACATTACATCGAACATGGAACGTTCATTGTTGGGAAGTGACGAGCTTACGGTTACGAAAACCAGTTCGATCCGGTCAAATCCGGTTGGATTTGGGTGGATCCGGATGCGGCGGTAATCCGTCGGCGACGCAGTACGAAGGATTTGTGTCGATGTCGTATCAATCCCGGGGGCTTTTTACTAGCTGTTGTGGACTACTTACTACTGTATTCTGCTAACATGTAGAAGCTAGCCAATACTATGTTTAAACCTAAAGTTTAATCTTTAACATATAACAATTGTAGCTAATTAAGGAAAGACAGTAATAAGTAAGTCAACTTCAAACTATTACTTATCTTTTTCATAAAATATGCAATCATGTTATAATAACATTAGTAATTAATTAAAATCCAGTGATTTAAAAATAACTTACTTTTTCGACTTGATTACCGCAGCGACAAGCAAGGCAGTTCTGTAACTCCGTCCCTAACAATTACCTATTAATAATTACCAAAAAAATGACAAGATTCTCGTTTCGAATGATAAAAAATGTTTTCCTTAGATATCATTTTATAGATATCTAGTAACTGGATAGTCTCAGAGGGATTTTAACAGATAAATCATGTCGTATATTGTGTTCCTTTATTAATTATTTTACACAGTTTTCAAGGTTTTTCTTGTTGTAAATAACAAGTTCAGCTGTTGTCTCAAAGAATTTCCAAATAACCAAAAGAATGTACAACTACCTAATTCAAAAAATAATTTCAGTTAAACTAAAAGTGCAAATCTTTAATGCCGTAATTAATAAAAACCTTGAATCAGGCTGAACTTTTTCGGAAAATGGACAAACTGATGCAACTTTGATATTATGTTGACTCTGGGCCTAAATACACCCGCCTGCTGAAGATAATTCTGTTTGATCCTTAAATATTATTTACAGCACCCGATCATCTTAAGTAACGCTCTTAATCTTTTTTCACATAAAATATTCACTGAACGATCCTTTTAAAAATGGCGGATAATTTTGATTTGCAGGAAAAAACTCAATTTATCCCCAAGAAGGAGGGAGGTGGGTGGAAAGTGTATGGAGGCAAGTAATTGGTCGAAGTAACTGTATAATTAAACCCCAACAGACTTTACGGGATAGATCATTTAGTCCTGAAAATTGAAAAGTTCCTTGAAAGTTTGCTTCGAGGGATTTTATTAAAAAAACTCATAAAGGAACGTTGGATTTCCGCCTTCTCGCGTTAGGTAGGTGTTGGTGATTTCTGGCATCGTTTGTTAATAGTATATTATGATACAAGTGTGCAAAATTGTTCATTACACACGAGGCTGAGGCTTGCAGCCCGAGCCGCAGGCGAGGGCGTAAGGCAGCGAAGAGTATAATGAAATGAACATATTGGTCACGAGTACCATACGCACTTTTTCAACACACTTGCGAGGAAATACAATTATATTTTGCACTATTAGCTGTGCCCACGACTTCATCCGCGTGGAATAGTTATTTTGGGCATACAACTCTTAACAAATAATGCATTAATTTCGACCAAATTCGAATACCATAAAAGCGGTTCTAGTGAGTTAATCTTAAAAGATATACTTACATATACTATCGCAGACATTTTTTTTTATTATTTCAAGAGGAATAATTCAACAAAGTATAAAGAATTCGGGAAATGACACACAACTTTTTTTTGCACGCGCCAACCAACCGCCATACAATCTATTTCAAAATATAGGTACTTTTTGAGATAAAATACAATTATTTTATATCAAAACGTATATTTCAATAATTTGATAATAATAAATTCTTAAATCTGATTTTGATAAATCAAACTGCAAGTCAGCCGGAAATGTGTTGTTTATTTTTAAATAAAGTAACCAACTATTTATATTTATTTAGATTTAAGTTAAAGAAATATCCTGTCACGTGGGTACTTAACTTTTTGCCTGAATATTTAACAATACAAGCATAAAAAAGATGATGCTTAAGCGGAAAGGCCTGAATACTGTAGGTAAGCTGCTCATCCACATATCAGTGTCATGTGTACTTCTTGACCATCTGTTTGAGTACTCTGTGGTCATCCGGCGAGTAGTGCAGCCCCGCAGCAGCGAGCTCGCTGAGGCTGGCTTCTGCGACGGTGGTGAACCCACAGCGGTCCGCTAGCTTCTGTGACGCAACTCCGGTGAACAGAGTGGATGTTGCCGTTAAACCGAGGGCTTTGCATAGCTTCTCTCTGACAACAAAATAATGCCCTGCTAATGTTTTGTAAATATTTAAAACATTCATACCCGTTTGAAGAAAAACGTCACGTTTCGTTAACCTTATCAATAGACCATTATTTTTTCATAAGAATATAATGACAATGACTAAAGTTTTTGACCTCTTCCATAAATTATAAACCTTAAAGGATCCTTGGATAAAAGGAACATGTCGGTTTTTTTTGGGTTGTTATTAAGACTAATAGGTTGATAGTAAACTAACTACTAAATTTTAAATACAAACTCATAAGTAATAATTTTTATGATACGATTGTATTAAATACAATCAACACTGATAAAGCGAATTATTTGTATGTGTTGTTTATCAGTTAACTGTAATGGCTGGTTATCGTGTGTAACTAACCCACTAAGATAGAGTTTATAGTATAATAAGAATTTTATGGAAGGTATTTTATAATAGCTGATAAAATACGTGCACTTATTTCTATTAAGCCCATTACCAAGGTCTAAAAATAATTTTATCATAGCATTCAGTTATTAGGAGAGATTTTATAA
Organism: Emmelina monodactyla; assembly: GCA_916618145.1. Classification (NCBI taxonomy): domain Eukaryota; kingdom Metazoa; phylum Arthropoda; class Insecta; order Lepidoptera; family Pterophoridae; genus Emmelina; species Emmelina monodactyla. The sequence goes on from OU745300.1 coordinate 7,252,465, forward strand.
ATCAGCTGCCTCAGGCCATATTTAAAGTTTGACAAAGTTTTTGGTCGACGCAAGCATACTACAGGATTATCTTATGATAATATGACTATGTGGAACTTAAGGAATCAGCTACCTAAGATGGTAACTTTATCACCAACTTTCTTTTTTTTCTAAGCAAACTTAATTGCTTCGAGATCTTCCACAACTAGAGTGTGTTGTAGAAAAATGGATACTGTAAAACACGTATACGTAATCGTTGCTATTAAAAAAAGTGTTAACCTAGCTGCTAGTATCCGTTGCCCGAGACCGAGGCCGCGGTATTCCGTGCGCACGCACAGCCCCACTGCCATCAACAACTCCTCCAATCCCAGATACGAATACACATCGCATTTTGACTCTACATACACAACTGTTTTAAATATGTTCAGACACTTCTCTCCCTCCAGCTAAAAGTATGAAAACAAATAATTAAAGCATAGATCATAGACCCACTCAGTTTTAAAAAATTGTCCGTACCCCGGCTTTAGACATAATTTCTCCCTTTTTTTGTGGCGCGCATATATTGACTCCTACAAGTGTGCGAGAGTCACCTCGTAGCTCGTAACAGGCCAAAGAACATCGTGCACCGATAGTCTTACGCCAGAAGCCCAACATACACCGTACGCTTGTGGGATCATCTGGGACACCTGGAGTTTAGAAAAATCTAAATGTAGAAGGTGAAATAGACTTCATTCACCTAGGTACCAAAGTTACATGCTGCTGAATTATTTTTCTAACCTACATATCGTAAAGAGGTGTTTACCATTGGCAACGGACATTGTCTCGTAAGGGATCATATGATCCCGCATGATGTCCACCGCCTCGTCGTCATCTTCCGGAGGTAGGTCGGTGATCAGCCAGGTGGCGCCACCGGACTCCCATCGAGCGTACTCCCGCGCAGCTTCCACTACGCCACTACTCGACTGCATTTAGAAATAGAAACTAGTGATAAAAATAGATTTATCGTTTTAAGAAATGTTGTCGCTATTATTATAACAGTGGCTTGTAACATTTCGCAACACTAATATTTTTCTTATTTATCAAAAATCACAAGCAACAGAAAAGAAAAAATCTTACCATTGTTAATTTGAAAAATAAGAACTTATCTTGACAAGAAGCCAAACACAACAGACTAGTTCATTTCAAGATAAAAAACGCTATGATGTGTATTATATAACGTATTGTGTGATACAAGGGCAATTTATACTGATGCCCAAGTGTTGCCAGTAGCAAATCATCTACGATTTAATGCTCGATCAGTATGTTTTTCTTTACATGCTAATCGATAAAAGTAAGTTTTGAAAACCATTTTGTCTTCTTAGGAGTTTTATAACAAATGCTTTTGAAAACATTTTTTCACACAATAAAAGTTCCTAATATATGATACGAGTTTTAATTAAATAAGCAAATAATTTTCTCTCTGCCTATGTTCTTTGAGAAATGTATTGTACGAAAAACTGATTTTGGTTATTATAATTTAGCGCCGGTAATAATAAGTAATAAATATATTGTAATATAAGAAGTAATCCCGTCAAATTAGACCAAATTATAAGAAAAGCAAAACAAAAAATCTGTGAAGTTGTTCAAAATACAATTATAAATAAAATTTAGAAGTTACCAATCATTGCATTGCATGGATTTTTTTTATTCAAGGTCAAAGGTAAAAAAAATGAGTTTTTCGCGATTTTTTGCGAAACGGTAAGTTTTATCATAGACATCACTCGACAAGAATTGTAGATCATAAAATAATGTACAAAAATGTATCAATACTTTTTTCCTACGAGCCACCGTTTTTAAGATATAACTATTTAAAAAGTTGTTCAAGTTGCTATCGTCATAATATGCACACGTTTCCACACCACCTATACGGTAGTATACTTAGCTAGTTACTAGTAGTAGTTTTTTATATTCCACGAGCAAATCCTTTTTATTTTGTAAATACTGAAAAAAAACTGTACTTAACAAAAATTTAAAGAAATGAAAGCGTTGTCAATGAAATAAAAGTAATGAAGCTTATTAATCTGATTCGAAATCTTCTTGTTCTCCTGGATCTCCTTCTGGTTCTTCTTCTTCTTCTCCTTCTTCTTCTTGTTCTTCTTCTTCCTCTTCTTCATCATCTTCATTTTGAGAACAAGTAAATTGCGTTAAAAGCGACATATCCCATGTCATCTCGTCGGAATCGAACGAGTCATCCGCTATTGATGATTCAGCATTAGAACACGACCGGCCTTGACAATTTGTACACGCCAGAGAGCAACTTGAACAAATTTTTGAATAGTTATATCTCAAAAACGGTGGCTCGTAGGAAAAAAGTATTAATACATTTTTGTAGATTATTTTATGATCTACAATTCTTGTCGGGTTAAGTTTATAATAAAACTTACCTTTTCGCAGAAAATCGCTTTTTAAGCTTGTTGGGAATTTATGTATCATCGAATGTTTAAATTGATCGGACTATAGTTTTTGTGAAGAATGTAATTGTTCACTTGACAAACGAATGTAGGTTTATTGTTCGTGTCGGTTGCAGGATTCGCGCTTTCTATTATTATATTAAACTTTTGTTTTTAAAGCCCGCTTCGTTAAAAGTATTTTTGCTTTGATATAAGTTATAAGAGTTTGTATTCAAAGTTTACTATCAGAACTTATGTAGGTACTAGGCGCAGTGGCCAAAGAAATTGTGTCACATCATTTGATTGAACCTCTTTAGATCTATGGCCAATTCCAAAACTCACACTTTTCCAAGATTATCGGGCGCATGAAAATTCAAGGAGTCGACAGATTTCAATTTTTTTAATCTTTTACACTATTTTGTCGAAGTTTTACATTCACAATGACATCCTTGTGTTTTTCCATCAGTTAGACTTATAGATAATATAAAATCTCCCTCGCTCATGATTTTAACCCTCCCACCCTCCATGTTATGTGTAAGGGAGGTTCGTCCGCAGCCACTACCTCGTTATTGTGGACACCTGCATCCGAACACGACACACTACCGCACTAATGAATATAAACGCCGACGTCATAGGTACATTAAATAGGTACATTAAATACTAAAGAGATTTATGATAAAATGGAGATTTAAGGTTAAGAGGATGAAAAGATAAGGTTTTAAGCTAACAGGTATACAGAGTAATATTCTATTTTTAATTTCAGAATATTCTTTCCAAGCCTACGAATAGTACCATGTGAATTCGCATTTAACGTTACCTAATAACTTAAAAATATTATACTTCGTAGAAATTTAATATTTTTGTAATGTTTTAATATCGAATGTGATTTCTTTTAGTTATGAGAAGAAAATAGAAGATCTAGAAAAAAATACACAACTTCATAATAGGCCATCGTTCGTACCTCCGTTAGGAACATGCGCTGTCAAATTTTCATATTTTATAAAATGTCGAAGGTTCACGGGCTCTTGCTCTATGATGAACAAAGTTAATTGATTTGAATAACATTAGTAATGTTCATCACGAAGCTATCAAAACAATCCCTACTTTAATATTATAAATGCGAAAGTAACTCTGTCTGTCTGTGTCTATTACGCTTTCACGACTAAACCACTGAACCGATTTTGATGAAATTTCGTAGAACTAAACTTGAGAAACATACGATACTTTTTATCGTGATAACACAAAAGGATTTGTTACATTTTAAACGCATCATCACTCGTGTAATATTGCTGTATACTTTTTTTTTGCTTATTTATACTGGAACCATTTTTATATATAAATACTGTTATGTCTACTCCCTTAAGTAGTACTAAAGGTAGAAACGACACACTAACTAATGAGCAATTCTTTACCTGCTGCTAGTATTCGGACCCCCAGCCCAAGATCTCGGTAATCCTTGCGCACGCACAGACCCACTGCAGTCAACAACTCTTCCACTCCCAGATACGAATACACATCGCATTTTGACTCTATGTACTTTACTGTTTTCATTAAGTTTATAAACTTCTCTCCCTCCAATCTATAAGTACCTACAAATATTAGTTAGTAAAACGTCTAACTTCGGCCTAATTAGTTTTAAAAAGTATAGTGCATACCTCAGTTTCGGCAAACACTTCGCATGGAAATTGATTCCGACAAGTTAGCGTGAGTCACCTCAACAAGCCAGAGAAGTTCGAGCACCGATGGACTTGCGCCAGAAATTCAAGATACATCGAACATTTTGTAGATCATTAGCGATAACTGAATTTTAAAGGAAAAAAGTGCTAAAACTGAAATTAAAAGGTAACTGTGTTCATGTTTCCGCATTTCTGATTGACAATATCATTTCTACCATTTACGATGAATCCTACAAGGTAAATGGAGAGTTAGTCAGAAGATACAAAACTTTGCCAAGACACTATTTTCGATCACAAATGTAAAGCAACTGAAATAACCCCACCACTTTTCATCTACTTCTCCGCTTTTGTCACTTGAAAGTATTTAGGTAATGGTGCCAATGGTGGCAATGCTTAATGTTCAGTATTCCAGCATATGATCACGCATGATCTTCACAGCCAGGTCATCTTCCGGAGGTAGGTCGGTGATTAGCCAGGTGGCGCCACTGGACTCCTATCGAGCGTACTCCCGCGCAGCTTGAACACCACCACCAATTTTAAAGCTATAGGAAATAATATTTGTCTGAATTCATTACTAAAATAAGACTATCTTGTCATTTTGATACAAATGAGTTTAAATCTTACCATCATTAGTTTGAGTAATTAAGTAATTAAAGGAACTAGAAACCAAACCAACCAGTAGTTAAGTAATTAAAGGAACTTTTCACATAAAAAAAACCAACAGAACCGACTTATTGTTTATTTAACAGATTATAAAGATAAGATGAGTTTTATTGGGTAGGTATTGTGTGATACAGCGGCAATTCTAAGAGTGCTTGAATGTTGCCATATTACTTACTACCGAATCGCCTTAGAAATATTTAGAATCGAGAAACTACTTGCTGTATGTAAATTGATGCAAGAAAAAAATTCCAAACAAAGCCGGATTTTTATTTTTTTTATTTGAAACTAGTATTTTGCCCCCAGTTTAGCATGTGTTAACTTCATATTTGTGTTTTAACACACGTGACCATTTTAATAAAGAATTAAATAATATATTTTAGGGATCATCTTTTCAGAAAATTTTATCCAAACATAAACAGACGTTTCCGCGTGATGAAGTTACCAACATACAAACATCTAAACATCCAAAATTCTAAACATCCGAATGTATCCCACAAACATACAAACTTTCACATTTTTAATATTAGTAGTACCTACAATCAGTACTACTGATTTGTTTAACTCAAATAATTTCCTAGAAATCTTCTATTTATGCATATGTTACGGCTAATACCCGAAGTGCGGCTACACCTAGTTTAAGCCGGTTAGAACATCAATAGGTTAGGTTACTTTTTTGATACCACCCAGAAAAAGTCGACTCATGATTCAAGCCAGTTTTTATATACATAGGTATATATATTTTTTTTACAGTTTTCCATATTAAAAACACTTCTAACCGGCTAAAACTAGGTGTAGCCGCACTTCGGGTATTAGCCGTAACACATACATAAACATTCACTGTCATTATATTACACAGCATATTTAATTTTTATTTGTTTCTTAAATTTTAATGTTGTACAGCTTAAAATATAAATGCAGACACATAAAAAATAATAATGAAACAGACCAAGTTAGACTTTAAAATTTTATTTTATAGGCCCGCTTTGGTATTTCTTTTACAATCTTTTATTCTACTTCTTGTTTGTTTTGTCATTAAGATGGTCCAGAAAATTTTATTACTATACACAGTTCTGTTTGAAATGAAATGAAATAAAATGAAATTACTTTATTGTATGTAGGGTTAAAAACTAATCTCATTGTCAAAAGCTCAAAATCAATAATAAAAAAAATATGTCACGGGATTGAAACCCCTACATCGTACATAAATACATCAGCAATGGCCGCAGTAGACCTAGGGAAAAAGCTGGCGGAAAAAACTCTGTATTACTAGTACTCTCTCGGTTTGTATTCGCAAAAAAATATTTTTTTAGCATATAACTAGTAGGTACCCCTTCTATCTTTTATTTATCGTCGTCCTTAGTAGTACCGTCACAAGATAGCTTTCAATGTAAACGTTTTAAAGAACACCGTCCCGAGATCACGGATTAATTAACAAAGGCCCTATTACTTAATAAAAAACCATGTTTAAAGTGAGTCCTTAAATACAAATAATAATTCCTAGTTTATAAAGTTTGCTATTTTTTGCTAAAGGTGTGCAGCCAGGAATAAACGCAGCACAGCATTTCCTACCAAATGTTTCCTACATTGCTAGCATTTTTACATTTTATAAAACTTCCTGCTTTTCATACCTACCCCTACTATTAAAAATGTACCTTCTTATCTGCATTTACTGCAAATTTTCAACAAACAAATATATGTATATTTTTGCATTTTTACTTTACCGCAATAAGTTTGCAGTGCATTCAAAATTTAACTTTAATTCAAGGTTTGAATATTACGTTACGTTACAAATTATTATATCTGTGGTTTAAATAAAATAAAAATATTTGGAAAGACTTTTTGTACGAATCATATGAATTTCGGTGAAAAATAATAAGTGAATAGGAATCTACTGTTATTGGTCTTCATGATAAATATTTATTTTAATATTAACGACTGTGAGTAAAATAATTAAATACTCTTTATAAATACAATTCCTTAAATATGCAAATTTCACAGTCTCTCTTCGTTTCTTTCTTATTCATCCACACTAGTTCATCGTCATCATTATGCAGGGTTAATTTTAATTATCACCTCTTGTAGGCAGCTTTTCTACATCGATCCCAACAATATTTAACCAACGACTAATTAAAATTAATATTTAAAAAAAAAAAGTTTTTCCATACAAATTTATTATAGTTCTTTGGTTTTTGTGTTAATTATCAAGTTTTTCAAAAAGTCGTAAAACAAATGTTATTGGGATTGATGTAAGGAAGCCGCCTGCAAGAGGTGATGCGCTAATTAAAAATAACCCTGTATATATTGTACAATTGTTTTCAAATTTTTAATATTTATAATGAAATGTTATATGATCACATTGTATAAATAAAGACAAAAGAGGCATATTTGCACTAAAAAGAATTTAAAAAATAGAGTTCACTTTAAAATAAAAAACTGTTTCAATCAAATACTGTTTGTCGTTTTTTGATAGAAAGGTAAGTTATTCAGAGAGAGATTATGTCTCCACAGAGCGAGATAGCACTTAATTTTGTCGACAAAGCCTTCTCTTTATTACTCGAAAGAACATCACTTCCAACAGTAATAAACTATTCAGAATAGTAACTGACGATAATTAATGCCTGATAAATAACTGGGACCAAGTAAATAGAAATAAAACCAGTCAGCCATTTTTATTCACTGGCATTGGACCGAAGAATTCCGATTGCTTTTCAATAGATTAGTTTTGTAAAGTTCTCGGTCGAGGTACATTCGACCCCAGAATTATTTGAACTTCAATTAATATGGACTTACTAGGGTTTAACTCAACGAATCGATGTCGTCTTTCAAACGATTTAAACATTTACGAGTCAGTTCATATCTTTTGAAAAGACTACTGCTTTTACACATAATAAAAGTTTAGTTGATGAGAAAAATATGATTGATTATGCTTTGAAAATATTATCGATATACCTATTGATAAATTGAAAACTAATAAAAAACAAGCACTGAGTTAGAATCAGCTATTTAATAATAAATTGTGTATAATGCTTACCATTGCTCGTAGCATCGTGTTGTTCAATTTAATTAAATAATGACTTACTTATTCAGCTGTCCTAACTAATGTTAAACTTTTACAGCTCCAAGCAAACTCAAACCATTAGTTCGAGTCCTCGCAAAAAAGGTTCAACTTGAACATTTAAATTCAATTATCAAGTTAAAATGTGCATAAAAAATACAAGTATTGAATTTCAGTATCAATAAGTAGAAGATGAAAATTTTCTTGTTTTTATTTCGTCACGTTTATTTAAAAACACTCGAAAAATGCGGCGGATGAAAAAGCAATTAAATATTCACAGTTAAGAATAACTTTGTTTAAACAATATTAACATATTGCTCGTAGTTTCTTTGTGCCGTTTTAAATAAATTATGACTGTTTATTTGCAGTAAGAACGTTATTGTTCTGGTGTTAACAAATGGTATTTTTCATGAATTTGTTTCCGCCGTCAACAGCTTCAGGTAGAAATGTTGCCATTTGTATGCCAAGCCCGGAAGCTGGGTGGGTACCTAAGGAACCGGAAACGAAGAGAAAATGTCTGACAAGTTAATAATGTCAAACGTTACTTGCTTCTGTTGAATAATAAAACAGGGTATCAAATTAGACTAGACTACCTACCTAATACACTAGGAAACCTACGTAATACCTGTAATGTCTCAGGAGCTAATAAAGCACACTTTTTAGAATCAGGCGGGTGTAATATTTGCGCAACTCTGAACGCGGGTACTCTCGTATACGGCGGCTGGGCGACTGCCTCGTCTCAGCGTTTGCGCATACACTACATCCCTTCTTTATTTTTTATTTTTTTAATTCATTACAATAATTATATATAATTATTTTTTATAACATTAATAAATCAAAAGGAAATAATATTACATAATTATCAACAAGAAAATATACAATTCTAATCAAATTTATCATTTCCTCCTAGATCATTATTATGGCTATTTTGATTAATTACTGTTCATGAATCATTAACATTTTTTAAGTGCACTGCACATTACGACGGTATTCTTTTCCAGTTTCGTCATTACGAATATTAACGTCACCATCATTTATGTCCGTTGCTGTATGCATAGTGGGATTAAAATTCGTGGTCAACTTATTATCTTTGATTAGATTTTTAATTAAAACTTTTCCTCCTATTTCTAGGTTACTGTCTGTTGCTTTCCTTTTTAGATCCACGTACTCTTTTCCTTTTTCCTTCATTTGTAGATCTCTATCTCTGACTTCTTCATCTATAGCTTTATATTCCATGTCTGGTGCTGCCGGGATCTTGTCTCTAAACTGTCTTCTAAAAAAAAATTCTGAAGGAGACTTGCCTGTAATAGAGTGAGGTGTACTATTATACATCATTAAATAATTAAAGATTTCTTCTTTCCAGTTTTTATTTTCAGCATGGCAAATTTTTTGACGTATCAAAACGTCTCGATTTTGCCTCTCCACTTCACCGTTTATTTAAGGCCAATACGGGACCGTATTATATAGAATGATTCCACATTCCTTACAAAAGTTTTGGAAAATTTTGCTCGTAAATTGATTCCCATTATCACACGTCAATGTTGCTGGGTAACCTAATCTGGAAAATATTTCTTTTAGGACCTTTATTGTATTCAGGGAAGTGATACTGCGCATTACTTTAATTTCCTTGTATCTACTAAAGTAGTCAACAAGAATTAACAAGTAGTCGCGACTGGGAAGTGGGCCCAAGAAGTCCATCGCTACATCAACCCAAGCCTCAGTGGGAAGTAATCCTCTCTTCATCGGACACGGCGCAGTAGGATTAGATACCAGAGTACAACCTCGACAAGCTTTAACAACCTTTGTTCTAAGACGAGCCTTCATTGCTACAGTGCCTGGATGGCCTTTATGAGCTGCTTCCAGTACTTGTGGGCGGAGAATAGTGGGTATAACTAGCCTAGTCCCCCGAAGAAGAATATCTCCGCTAAAACCCAGTTCATTTTGTATAATTTTAAATTTTTTTATTGAGGCGTGCCAGTCATTATTAAATATACCATTTTTAATTTTTAATATTTCTTCATCTTTAGCAGAACAACCTACAATTTCTTTCAATGGAACTGCTATAGGCCTACTGTAACTTACAATTTCGTTAATATAATTTTCAGAGTCAAATGGTTCTGGCGAGGAACTTCTGCCGAGTCTGAAAATTGTGTCAGCGATGTTGGATTTACCTGGGCGGTAGACGACTTTGTACCCATAAGCTTGTAACCTAAGTACCCACCGTTCTATTATGGCAAAAGGTTTAGAAGTTCGTCCAAAAATGGTCTCTAATGGCTTGTGATCGCTCATTAATTCAAAAGTTTTGCCAAACAGATAAATTTTAAAGTGCTCGACTGCCCAAACAAGCGCTAGTGCTTCATTTTCTGTTTGGCAATATCTTTTTTCGCAATCGGTAAGAGCTTTATGACCATAAGCAAATACACGGGGGCCATCTTTGTCAACCTGGACTAACACTGCGCCTAACCCTACAGGAGAGGCATCAGCAATTACCTGGGTTTTATCAGAAGGATTATAATAATCCAAAGTTTGGATATTAGATAAGCTATTTTTTAAAGTTTCAAAGGCCTCGTCCTGCTTATGCGTCCAGAATTTTTTAATGTTCGCTGACTTTTCTAGGCCTAATCGTAACAGTTCTCGCAAAGGTTCCGTAAGGGTTGCTAGGTTTGGAATCCATTTACCGACATAGTTTACTAACCCCAAAAATCTTTGAATTTCTTCAGTGGTGTTTGGTAACCTACTATTTTTTATTACTGTCAAATATTTCTTTAATGGTCTTATTCCACTGGCAGAAAGTTCGTGACCAAGAAATTCAATGTTTTTTGTTTTGTAAATGCATTTTTATGGTTTAATAGGACGTTGTTTTCCTTCAGAATACGCAGCACGGTGTTTGATCTTTCGTCATGTTCTGCTTCTGTCGCGCGATGTACAATGATAACGTCAATAAAATTAAATGTTCCTTCGCAGCCTAACAACATCTTTTCTAAAATTTTTTGGAACATCTCCGGTGCACAAGAAATTCCGAACATTAATCTTTTATATCGATACAGCCCTTTGTTAGTACTAAATGTTGTAATGTACCTGCAATCTTTATGAATTTCGGGCTGGTGAAATGCATTTTTTATATCAAGTTTAGAGAAGTATTTAGCTTGACAAAAATTAGGCATTAATTCATTTATTGTTGGAAGGGGATGTTTTTCTCTAATAATTGCTTGGTTAGCTCTTCTCATATCTAAACAAATACGTACCGCTTCTTGGCCTTCTTTAAGAACTGGAACCATTGGTGAAACCCACGATGAAGGTTCATTTACCTCCTCAATGATATCAGCATCCTTTAATTCCTTTAATTTTCTGGCAACTTTTTCTTCAAGAGGAATAGGGACTCATCTGTACGGTTGGATGACTGGTTTCACTTTTGGGTCTATTGGAATCTGGACAGTTACTCCTTTGAACTTTGGGAACGTTTTATCTAATGATGCGTCACTGCTTACTGCATTGATTTGAATTCCAATTTTAAGTACGCCTAATTGAATTGCGGACTCCTTGCCTAGTAAATCACGTGTGCCATTTCTGATGACATAAATAGTAGATTTTATCTTAATATCCTCAGAAACTGAAAGGTTTGCGTCAAAAGAGCCCATTATATCTAAAGGTTCTTTACTGCCGTAAGAAATAAGTGTCTTATTAGGTTTGCATATCTGGTTACAAACTTCCACACGATTATCGTTTAGATATTTCCAGGTTCTGTCCGAGATAACATTGCATTTACTTCCTGAATATATCAACATGTCAATTGTAACTCCTCCAATATCGCACTTTATAGTTTCGTCATCATCCAGATGGAAAATATAATCTATTTCAGGCTTATCAGTCTGTTTCTCTCCTATATCATCGGTCTTAATTTCTACACTTTTATGATTTTCTAGGTAAAATATATAGTCAATTTCAGATTTAGTTCCGTCCCTCTTTGTTTCTAATCTTGGTTTTTTGTTGATTGTTCCTGTTTTGTTGTTTGAAAATTGCCTTTTTTGTCGAATCGTGCAATGTTCCCGGAAATGCCCAATGAAACCACATTTCAAACATCGTTTGTCCTTTGCTGGGCATTTTGTATCATCGGATGAATGGGTGGAGCTTCCACATCTACTACATTTTGTATTCGAAGGTTGTTGTCTAAAAGGTTTGTTGTAATATTTCTTATTATCTATTTTATTTATTTCTGTCTTGTTGCAATTGATCGAATTATTAATATTTACAGTTTTGAATTGATCTAGTTGCCTAGCCACAACTTCTAATGCATTTGCTTTACTTATTATTTCGTCGAGAGTAACTGAATCGCCGTGTTCTAGATTTTTTTTTCTCAATTCGACTAATCGGCACTTTTCTGTAATTTGATCGATAATATGATCCTCTTTATTATGAAACTGACATTTTTCAGCTTGATTTCTTAACCTTAATAGAAATCGTTCAAACTGTCCTCCTTCCTCCTGTTTTATTAGTCGTAAAGATAACTTTCGTAAATCCGGCTTTGTTTTGGACTAAAGTAACTATCTAATGATTTTAGAGCTATTGAATAAACATCAACACCTTCCCCTTCGTCAGCATGAGCTCCAGGCAAATTGTAATAAACTTCTTGGAGTGCTAGTCTTCCAATATGGAGAATATTATATATAATATGCTCGTTTCTTTATATGTGTGTCGATGTTTGCAGCCAATAAGTAAATTTCAAGTGCCCTCTTCCATTTTTCCCAGCGAGTACCCACAGATGTTGGATCACCTTCGCAATCAAAATGATCTAAGCTCGAAAGTGAGGATGATACATGAGTCATTTTGGGGCAACCTTTAATAAAATATTGACTCATATTTTTGCGTGGCTTTTGTACTGGAATCAGTAACAGTATTACAACTGCGTAGCCCTATTAAACTGACGCAAATGCACATTGCGTCGAATTTATAATATACTTTAATTATGACAATAAATCGTATACAGTCTTTTTAATAAGTTTTTAATTTAGCTGCATGGCCCTTTGTTCAATATTCTTTGCGTGGCCTTTTTATGAACCATTATTATTATGATATTTCTATCAATATAAGTTACTAGCATTCAATCCGACAAGTACCTACTTGCAATGTTTTGATATAGTTGTTTTTAATAATACATTAGAAGAAACAAACAAAATATTAGTAATTTGATTTTACAAAACAAATTTATTGTTAGGTAGTAAATTAATGTTAAAGTTTTAAATTGTTGATAACATATTTTATAACGAGCTGAACCTAAATATGACATTCCATACTATGTTAGTTAATGTATAAGACCGATTCAGATGAAACTATGAGTTGTGGGTAAACAGAAAATAAAAGTCATAATTATAATTCAATTTTTTTTTTATGTTTAGAGGTTTATAAATAGGTAGGTACCTACTTTAGATGCTATTTGGTTCTATATTTCGAATCTTTTCTTATTTCTATTTTGCAACAGATATCTTTAACTATAACCAAATTTATGCGTTTGCGTGGCCTTTTTAATTTTGCAACTGACACAATGCATGGCCCTTAACAGTAAAATATTTGTTTATCAGTTCCCATTGTTTTTTTTTTGTACTCACTTTTATCCTCGTCGCCACTTGTAATGTCTCAGGAGCTAATAAAGCACACTTTTTAGAATCAGGCGGGTGTAATATTTGCGCAACTCTGAACGCGGGTACTCTCGTATACGGCGGCTGGGCGACTGCCTCGTCTCAGCGTTTGCGCATACACTACAATACCTACATACTTTATAGAAAAGGTAACGTTCATTCTTTATTAAATCTCTAATTTTTATTTATTATATGCTAGTTAATTCAAAAACATAACACAAAAGTCAAATAGATTATTTCTGGGTTTCGTTAATATGTGAACCCCGTTATTTCCCAAAGGCAGTCCATCAGCGGTTGTCGATACCACAATGCTGTAATTTGGAATGGAAAATGCTGTAATTTCAATAAATACTCCAAACATTTTTAAAGATACACATATTGCATTTGTAGGTATGTATGTGTGTGGGATCTGCGTATATAATATGTCCACCTGTGAGTATTTTAATTAAGTCACTCACCATTTTAGGCCGTTTGGTAAAGTGCAAACTTAAACGAATTTATGTTTGTGATAGATTTACTCAACGGCCGGCAGACAATTACATTTTATTAATAAACGCTGTCTGCTAACTTTCATTACTAAAGGAGACAAAACATAACTGTAGGCCATATAACTCTTCTTTCAACTGTGAAAAATAAAGCGAATTTAATTTGCGTTCGATATTGACATCACTCACTCTATAATTCGATTACGTACTTTGAGGACCGTTTTGATGTTTTATTTTGTTAGCAAAACCTCTATATTATATTATGCAACATATTTGCATCGCCATATATTTTTAAATTTGTCTATACACCGCGTGACGTTAATGTTATAAGGGTAGGTACCTATATTCTGAAATAGTGTGGTTTTAATTAGTTCTGAGCCAAACGATAGGACTAAAATTGAGGCAAATTTCTTAAAAAAGCCTCTGGAATATACAAAACTAGCTTAAGACCCTGAACCTGCAGCTAAATTGTTTTTCCCGTGGATATTTCTTAAAATTCTGTCTTAATTGAGCACCACTTCATTATCCATATCATTACATAGTATAAATCCAAGTCGCTAATTCTGTCTGTTTGTATGTTTGTCCGCTAACTCCTCCTAAACCAAGTAATTGATTCTAATGCGGGTTTCGCCGTCTTTTGGGTAATTTTTTCATTTAAATTTGAAAATAAAGAAGAATTGGAAAAAGTTTTTTTAAGTTAGTTTCGTGAGCAAGTCACTAGTACACACAAAGGAACGTCTGTACCTAATTTAATGACCCTAACTCTAATAGTTTACGCTCGGCGGTGATGAATCAGTTAACCAGTGAGACACGGCTTGTTATGTTATAAGTATTTTATTGATATAAGACGTTGATAATAATTTCTTACTGTTTAAATACTAAGTACGTTTTGTAAGACGACACTTGATACAGTTACAATGATTCACACATTTTAATGTAGGTCATAAATTTTGTGCCATAAAAAATGCGACAAACAAAATTCTTTGTACCTGTATTTGCTTTAGTATTTAACTGAGGTACTAAAGATCAAACGAATGTTCCATACATGTATAAGCAATCCAATTCGGATTCTGATTGGCTTAGTTCAGATCCAATTATATTACGAGTACGATTAAGCGCTGTTAAAATGATGAAAACGATTGTTTTTTGAATCGGTAAGCCAGGATTGTCTGTGTTACGAACAGAGTTTAACTTCAATATGAAGAATATTCGATTTAACACCATATGCGTTTTGAACCAAGTAAAGTAAACCTTTACCTGAAAACACTGTGACATGTGTTCAAATAAGCGTTTTCGAAATTTTTAAAGAAACTTCGCTTTGATTTTCTATGTAAATTAAAAACCATTACATAATGGATGTTACTTGTTACATTGACTTAACTATATTTATTATTGAAAATTCGGTAATACACTTGCTTACATTTGGATTTCTTAAATATTGAAGTCTTAATTTCTGCCCTTTTCTTATTTATTAATTTAGCATGCGAAAGTGAGAAACCTTTAAATATTATTAAAAGTGCATGAACATCAGTTCTTTTAGAAGTGATAATAAAAATCTACATTTCTAAAATCTATCTGAGTAAACTGTGATCATCAAATATTTGGTTACAAAGGAAACATACTATCTTCTAAGTATACATCGAGTTTTATTATATGTCAATTGAAATTCTACCCTACGAAAGATAATCCTATTTATCGGGCCCCCTTTAAAAGTTTAACGACCTTGCCGATATAAAACACTCGTCCCCTGACAGAGAGAAAACCTTTAAACTTAACCACCTGGAAACCTTCTAACTAAGTCAACACAATTTGCATACAATTACAGCACCTTCGTTACTTCGCGGGGCGCTTCAGGCGGCAATTTACATACAATTTAAGATATTTGTAAACATACCCAATCATAGATATAGAGGTGTAAACATCATTAAAATTAACTCATTTTGTACACTATTTTGTAAATTGTTTATTAATTAAGTGCGTGTTATTTAATTATTCAGGGTTTCATACTTCCTTTATACCTTTCGACTGTGAAATCATAAACAAGTTGAGTATAATTGTATGATAAAATTGTTCACCCGGTTTTCTATGTATAAAATTAAAACGTTTGTAGGGTAATTCAAATATGCATATGCATAATCTGAATCTGCATTGTAAACTTCGAATTTATTTCTCCGCCATTAAAATCTGAATGTGTTTTATTACCAAAGCGCATTCTGAAATCCTTATTTTCCGTAGAATGTATGCATAATTATTTCGAGGTTAGGTTATTCCTAAAATAGTACAAAACAAGCAATTTTGTTATGTCGACGTATTTTGCTTTTATATAGACTTTGGTGTAAAATGTAGCTTTGACAAGACTTCTATTATTAATTTAAAATGTCTTAGAACTGTGAGTTTTTTTTTAAATCTTCAGAATATTATTACCTAGACCTCCATACAACCACTTCAAGATATTCTCCCCAAGTTATCTGTCCATCTTGCCAAAGGGTGTCAAAACGTTTGACAAGCCGAAGCTACTATTATTCGAAAATCCGTTTCATTTTTAGGGTTCCGTACTCAAACGAAAAAAACGAAACCTTATTACTAAGATTCCGTTATCCATCCGTCCGTCTGCCTATCTTTCTGTCATAATATTAACCAATGATGTTTTTCAGTTGCCAATATAACAACATTTAAAACACTAAATATTTAAGGGGGCTTTCAAACAATAAATATTCATTTTTAAGCATTTTTTTTGATAATGGAAACCTTCGTGAGCGAGTCCGACCTTTTAATTGTGAAAATTTTTTTTCAGAATCAAATTTTTTGTTTAGATGATATAGAATTTAAGCTATTTATTATATCGATTCTACACAATTGTACATACGTGTAACGTCA
Source organism: Emmelina monodactyla (assembly GCA_916618145.1). NCBI lineage: Eukaryota > Metazoa > Arthropoda > Insecta > Lepidoptera > Pterophoridae > Emmelina > Emmelina monodactyla. The sequence goes on from OU745300.1 coordinate 7,269,262, forward strand.
AATACCAGTAATTGCGGAGCTATGACCTCTGAAACCAAATACTGAAAGCCAATAATAAAATGATTGATAGAATTTGTGTAGAAATAAAACACACAACCTATCTGTCAATAATTTATAAATATTTATAACATTAGGTAAAACGTTTGAATATAAATAAATGACTCATCGAAGGTATTTGGAAGTACTTTAACTAAGCTTTGTTTGCTTCAATGTTACAAAATATATGGCGGGGATTTTTAGGTAAAAAATGTTATTCTGCAGTAATCACATCATGGCGATTGCCATGTCGAGTAGGTATAGGTACGCCACTTCCCTCGTTTTTATGGTTCCGTTCCCAAAGTGTAAAAACAAGACCTTATTACTAAGACTCAGCATTTCGGCTGTCATCCATCTGTCTGTCACCAGGCTGTAACTCATTTTACAAAAATGATTGAAAAATGAGTTGCTGTTGCCGCTATAACAACAAAAACTAAATAAACTTTTGACCCTTATAAAACATCCCGGAATCGTACCTTTTTGTTTCAAATTGTGTTTCGCGATTATACGTCTATTTAACATTACCTTCTGTTTAAAATAAGCCTATTAACTTGGAACGAGCAAATATTTATAAAGCGACCCACTTTCATTAACTGAAATATCATAAGCTTAGCACTCAGCTACAACAAGAGAACTTGTTTAGTTTTAAACTAAAGAACGAACTATCTAGATTAGTTTGCAGGCAGTTCCCAGTTAAAACTCAGCTAATTCTCATGATGCGAAGTTAGCCACACGAACTCGTAAAATACGAATTTCGACTCTCGCTCTCAACTTTGTTTGTGGGAACTTGTCTACTATCTGTGCATATGTAAATGATGTTATCAATAGACGTGAAGTTAGACACAACTGTTTTAATAGCGGATGGAATTTTGGATTATTGTCGTCAAATTATTGTTGTATCTTGTTTTAGTGGTTTTGTTTTGTAATGTTTGTTGCGAAACTTAGAGTTTCTTCAGCCTAATATAGTTACGTTGTAGATGATTGTACAGTGGTACAATAATATGTGATACCTACCTTTATACATTTCTAGTGGGAGTGTGATTTATTAAAACTGTTTTTTTTATTTTTTATAACAATGTTGTCAGTCCAACATCCTTTATTTATTTTTAGGGTTCCGTACCCAAAGGGTAAAACAGGACCTCCGCCTCCACTGTCTGTCAGTCTGTCTGTCTGTTTCCAGGCTGTATCTCATAAACCGTGATGTATTTCCGTTGCTGCTATAAAAACAAATACTAAAAATAAAATAAAAAATATTAAGGGGTGTCCCTATACAATTTACCTTTTTTTCGTAATTTATTGCTCAATATTAAAAACAGTAACAGGTAGATGCTTCAAATTTTCACAGAATATTAAATTGTATATTCCCTTTTAAAATAAATAATTAAATAACAATAAAGTAAATATAATACGGGGGCTCCCATACAACAAACGTAATTTTTTAGCAATTTTTACTCGATCTTAATAAACAGGTAGAAAATGATAGTACGGAACCCTCCGTGCGCAAGTCCTACACGCACTTGGCCAGTATTTTTTATTTTACAAAATTCGTAATATAAATAGGTGCAGTCTAAAGTTGGCAGTGCACAATTTATTGGGGAAATTTACCTATATTGAATAAATATTGGGGGAATAAAGGTTTGAACAACGATGTTTGAATGATTCAGCTTTTGTCATAGGTAAAAATGAAAAAAAGGTATAAAATCAATACCTACCATATTTTAGACCCAAAAAAACGCCGTAGCTAACATAAAGAAAAGAAATACAATTTATTGCACAAGAAAAACAATTTCACAAAAACCAAATAATAACATAACCAAGGTATAAAACTTAAATCCTAGCCAATTCAAATTATCAAAATGCTTTGGCTCGAAACTAGAGTGTTAAATCTAGTTCGCAGTTGAACAGTACCTAATGGAACTGTTTAAATTTTGAAATCGGCATCTGTCTGAGGTGTAATGGATAAGTAGACATGTAACTGACTTCAACATAGGAACGTTTTAGCGAAAAATATCTAGTTTTAGCTGCGATCAAATAACTTATTCTTCTACAAAAAGGGTTAAGTAACTAAAACCTACGTCTTCCATTACGAAGCGCGGAAAAACTAGTGTTGTTCATAAAAAGATGGAAAAGTTTTAAATTTTCTGATTTCAAATCGAAAAGGAGCTTCAGCACTTTGTTCAAAATTTTTGTTACTTATTACGAGTAATTTTGTTAGAACATTTTTTTTATCTCAATTAAAAAGATGATCAAAAGGAGGGGTGCTCTACCAACTTATGTTTAACGTTTATATCAATATCTCAGTATCCGACTTTCAGCGTTCGTTCATCTTTTTAAAAAATAAGAATAATTCAATAAAGTTCTTATCTATGTTTGAAAGCAGAGGGCATTAATGAATAATCACGGCACTTGTAAATTGGAATAATATATAAGAAATAATAACGTGTTTCTATCTTTATCTGAGTACTTAGATGTTCTGTTTCTTAGTAGTGGAAACGAGAGTAATTGGTATTGTACGTATTATTCTTATTAGGTATTAGTATAGAAGTTAGAATTCATACAGAACCAGGTCAAGTGGATTTAGTTGTTGAGCCTCTAAGTTATACTACTCTCTTTCCTAAAATAATATTCAATAACGATGCAGGTAAGCTTGCTTTTTCTTGACCTTGTTTGAAAAGCATTCAGAAAATAAAAATGCAAGCTAATAAAGCACATTGTAATAAAGAAAGCAGACCTCCTTTAGTGTTCCGATGTTTCAACATTAAATAGTTTTCTAGTTAAAACTTTTTATTACTTAAGGCTTTGAAGAGATAAGTTTAATACCAATATAATATATCTTTATTCTTATTAAACCAGTATTTGGTTTATAATTGAATATAATTGTATGGCTATGTCATATTTGAAGCAGAAATTAAAATAAATTAGTTTTAATGGGACATGAAAGCCATGTTGGTAAATTATGTAAACCGATGACAAATTGTTCGTGGAACAGCAGAATTACTGTTTAAACATTTAAAATTAAATTGTAATAGATAACAAGACTGTTTTCATGAATAAAGTGTATAGGTGCCAACATTATAGTTGTGAAAAGAAAGGAAAAACAAACAAGTTACAACTGTTTTCTTTACGCGTTCCGCTAATAGTAATGAATCTCCCAATTTTTGTAAAATCTGTTTTACATTAATCCATGACATATTCCTTAGCTTAAACGAACATCCGCTAACTTCTTCTTGTAAAAAGTGTACGTGCTTTACTATCAAAAAACATATTGCTTCTATAGCAAACTGAAATACTTGAAATCACGTAGAGGTATCATACTATGTGATTTACAATCTAATTAGATGTCAGAAGCAAGGCAACAATATGCGAGAAGAAACATTCGTTACTACCGTCATTTACCTAAGACTGGAATATTTAGTCTTCCACTTCAATTAACATTTGGACTGATTTTCGACGATTTATCAAACGTTTTCGGTCTCTACGTATCAGTATGCTTGAGTAGTGACAGTGAGTACAGAATAAGAGGCTGTCATTGGTAACAATCGTATGAGCTTAATATTTTAAATACAATCAGGTCAAAAACATAAATGTAAAATGAGAGCCAAGTCCAATATGATGTTCACAACAAAAGAAGTGAAATCTAAATGGGTGCCAAGTTCAATTGTCAGTCAAGAAATTAATTTATATCAACATAAAATATTTTAAAACAACTTAATTATAATTTCTTTTTATAACTGAGGATAATAAATAGAAGCTTAAGGTCTGACTTGGCTAGTTTGAATATACTAATCTGCAATAGTTTTAAAGTTATGAGGGGGATAAAAGTGGCTCCAAATGGTTCGGGTAAATATACACAAAGCACGCTGTCAACCTCTACCTACTTGTCTGGACACGCTGCAACGTGTCTAGATATTGACTTTTTAATATTACTAGGAAAATTATTTAGAGACAATGACATAGTTTTTCGTGTAACTTATAAGATATATTTTTTTCGTATTTGTTGTAACTTCCGACGTCCATTATAAGTTACCTGATAAGCGTTCTTTAGTTTTTATGCACAAGAAAGTCCTTAATTGGTGTATCTCGTTAGTCATCCCAAAGATAATTGGCATTAGCCGCTAATTAACGCGTTGGTTGCTCTGTGTTTACCAGAAAATAAAATTATACGTGCGTAGGACTTAATTCGTGTTTCCGAGTTTGCTGAATTAGATATTTATTTATCGGTTCAAACGCCAATTTGTTGAGATTTATTTGCCATTTTGATTTATCAATAAACAAAAAGAATCGTTTGCAATATATATTTTAGGAACTAAGTTTTCTAAAACTGTACCGGTATCTTTATAACAATTTATTAAATAACAATACATGTGAAGGTATTAAAAACTTGCCTATCTAAACTTTATAAAATGTACACTTTATATTTTTTGCAAATATTTACTACATTTTCACACTTTTATACGAACCAAAGAACACCTAACGAGGTAAATAGTTTTGTTCGTGTCTGCTCTAATGATTTAAAGTGGAAGATTTTTCACTGGAAACTACAACGAGCGAAATTTATTACCGCCATTTTGTGCATTCCGACGTTAATATGTAGAAAAGTTAATATAAATAAAAGCTATTTGAAATTTAAATGGTTGTTTTTATGGTAATCATTTAAAAGTTTAATTCGTACTAAAAGTTTTGTGATACAAGTGTAGTTGCTTCTTTGAGGACATTTGTATTATTAAACATTATAATAAAATTAAATAAAATGTTTGATTTATATGTCTACATATTTATTATTTTTCTTATTATTGTTTATATAAAATAAAAAACTCGGGTTTTGATATTACAAGTGTCCTAAAATTCTAGGATGGGCACGGACTCTATCTCCTAAATGCACAAAATTATTGTGGGTGAATTCTATGCTTTTAGGGCCGCTTCTACCAAAAGATGGTTAGGTATTGTATAGATATTCGTTTTAAATCTTCTGATACTTAATAATATTTGAGCAAGTTGTATCAGCTTGAAATAAAGAAATTGTATAAACATTTTCACCCAATACTATCTGATAGATCATATTAATAAAGGTAAGTACTGCGTAATATAAATTTGTAATTGATAATATCTTCAAACATAGATCTCACTTAACGCATTTAGACAAAATAATGAGAGTCGTTAGTTCGAGTTTCGCTCTTATTCAGTAATTTTGTTCGACGGAAGTTAGACACATATGTGATAAACAAAGTCAATTATGTTGGTATTAATTAAGCAAGTTGGGAATAGTAGGCCGCGTGCGAATAATGTCTTGCAAATAACAAACGACTCTGGAGTCAGAAGATTAAGACAATTTTCTACAACTATGGTTTCGCATAATCTGTCAACAATTTCCACCTGTTAACATGAAGCGAATTACTTGACTTGGTATAATACCAAATATTTTTTTTTAAGTAATACAGGAAAAAACATAAGAATACCGCGTATATTCCCTGATAAGAAGATAGATTTACTGAAGTCTTTTTCTAATCTCAAGTAAATAAATTAATTACTTTTATTCCAAGAAGACCTTCTTACATTAAACAGACATTGTTTTATATTATTTTCTGGGAAATTTCTGCTGTCAGACAAAAAAAATGATAGATCTACTGAGTTATAAGTACTCTGTGCTTCTCGTATTGATTTATTCTCATTAGCGAGACAGCCTTACTTGAGATCGGCACGTTTCCACAATAATTACGTTTCAGGTTCAAAACACACATGCGGCGCGACAAATTGTAGATATGAGCGGGATTGAATGAATACGGTGAAATAAAACTAATTGATAATTGATGATAATTTAAAACTTAGTTAGAAGTCGCTAGTTTATAAATAGGGTTATTGCTAGGTTCGGTTAGAGCACATGAGTAAAGAAACTGAACAGAGACAAAGCTTCTAAAGAGCTAGCAAAATTTATACCTATTTTGGTAGGGTTGGCACAATTAAATAAATTAAAAATATAAATGTACTTTTTTTTTAAATTTTTTATTAAAATAGGTTTTTTTTTACAAATTACATACTCTAAATATTTTTTTTTTATTACTTTTGGTTTTTAATAATTTGTTGTGTCTTTTAATCGAATGATAAATTCTAAATCTAATATAAAGTTTTTTCAAATCAACAAATGGGAAACACTCACATGGCATATGAAATGTACAATCTTGCAAACGTGCTAATATGTCATTACCAATATTAACATTTTTAATATGAAGATCAAAATATTCGCGAAATTTTTGCTCAAGCAATTCAACAAATTCAATAAAATTGTCAGGAGGTATTATCAAAAAACCTGATTTCACACTACCTTCATTAAAGTCCTTATAATGGCAAAAAAAAGAATCTTTTCCTATATTTATGGGTTGTTCGGATCTATTAACATAGGCTTTTATTTTCTCACATTTGTGATGTTCCAGACATTTTCTGTATAAATAGCCCGATACATAGACTAAACCATTCTTTTCTGGAATATTAAATCTATAGTCATTTATACCCATTGTTAACGCAGGGACAGTATCATCAGGTGGCGAAGTACAACCATATTTACAAAACTTTTTAAATACTAAAACAAAAGTATTACTACGTATTATGTGAGAAACTCGAAAACAAAAACAAAACACGCACAACGTTCGAGCGTCGCGTCACGCCTGCACGCCCTGAGATTGACCACTGGCTGATCTAGTTTGAAGCGGTTTCGGCTCATACGTGACAAGCGGCCAGTGGTCACGCACACACACGCGTTGCACTTGTAGTGATGTACCTGTCACAGCGCATTCGTATGTAGCTTTGTCTCTGTTCAGTTTCTTTACTCATGTGGTTAGAGTGAGGTAAAATATAACAGCGAAAAACTGTTTAAGGAACCTATCTCGATATACCAAACGAGAACTTTTCCAGTTAGACATTAACGGTAGCGGTACACTTTATTATAAGTCTTTGTAATCATTTTCATTTGTCTCTCCTCATGACATAATGTGGGCAGTTACGAGGTCATTCGTAGTTGCTACGAGGCCACTACAAATGTACTACGAAATATTTTGTCGTAAAAACATTAACAACTTCGCGATAGCGTTTGTCACAATTTTATAATTTAATTCAGTCATGTGAGGTATTAAACAACAAACAAATAAATTAGCCCCTCAATATATCCTCGCTTGTCCAATTGTACCGCAAAGTAAGTGAAAATTTGCTTTCAAAACAGAAAACGCGGTTAAAACAATCGTGGAAAGAGTGAGAGTGCATTGTCCCGGAAACATTCGGGTTGACATGGAAATGTCCCTTCGGGGTCATTGGGGGCCGGGGGGGCAGCGGGGGTTACGGGGGGAAGGGTAGCGGGGATCAAGGCTATTCTAAACACTTTGTGGACCAGTAAACCAATAAAACTAAACGCAAGGGACCCTCACTTGAATCCAATAACAAATTCTTATTTCGCACTTTTTTAGTGGAAGACCCAAGGGAAGAGATGATAGCGACATTGCTTAAACAAATACTTTAACGTTAAATGAGTTTTAAAAATGTGGCCTACATTAATTGAAAAAAAAGTATTTTTTCTTCTTTAGAATTAATGATTTCAGATCTGAAATAAGTTTGCTATTGCTAACAAATGTAATTTGGGAACGAGTACCAGACGTAGTTTTGTATTACATAGTATTATAACCCTCTATTCGAAACAGTTATTGTCTAAGATTGACTGTGTTAGTTTGAACTTTGCAAGAAAAGTCTCGATGTGTGTAATATTGTTAGATAAGGAAACATTTAATGCTGTATGTGCAACATATAGCAAAGTTTCATTGATAATGTGTTTAGTAACAGTGTGTTTAATAATTTGGATTATTTATGTATCTAAAAATGAGAACGTCACCAAACCCACCGTTATTTTCTAAAAGCTCAACAAACTTAAACACATTTTAGCCGTAGTTCCTTTTAAAGATTTTTTTATGCTTTCAGCGAAATATAAATAATACTTAAACCTAAAATGAATAAGATAAGTTATTTCTCGAGCATAGACACATGTATGTTCGTGAAATTAAAGATACCTTTTTGTGTCTTGGGCCACGTGCCACGGTTTTAGTAATATAAAGTAAGTCCGAGTTCCCGGCGGAGCGGAGAGGAGCGGAGTAACGTACGGGGTGACACCGCGCACGGTCAGCAGATATTGAAATATTTCCACCTGCCTTCTCGCAGGGGATTTACGAATACTGTTGTTACCACTACTTTTCTTTGATGTTTTCTGTAATGTTGGTAGAAATGCTGCTGTTTGTATATTTTCCTTTTGTTTTTTATTCCAACATCACAGTTATGCAGGGTTGAAACAAAGTTTTTGGATATTTTAGGAAATGGAAACTAGTTCATTTATTAATTTTAAGACGTTTTTAAGACCTGACAAATGTTAACTTAGGAAAAGTTTTTTTATGACCTTCGAAAGAACTTTATGTATTTTTAACAGTTTCTCCATATTAGAAATATAACTTACCAATAATAGGTAAGACCTAGGATTATTTAAAAAAACTAAAATATTCCTTTTTTTTGTAAGATCCTGTAAAGCTGTTACGTGACTTTTTTCTATTTTTCTTATTAAAGTAAATACATTTTTTATTCGATTTAGGGTTTACAGTTTTTAGATCATACATTCAATTATACAGTTCATACAATTTGTATGTTCTCGTTGCACGCCGAATATACATATTTAAAAGACGGAAGTGACTATTAAAATATAACTAATAATTTAATATTCTCAAATTAGCCCCGCCACTGTTGGTTTATAAATTCAATTATTGCACTATAGCGCAGTAACATGTTGTTTCAATAAAGATTTTTACGGACTTGTTTTTCACGTTTAAAGTGCATTTTTTCTATCGAAAAGGTATTGTGAAAACATACTTTTGAAAATATTTTTTATGCCGCACCTTTTTTAAGAAAATAACAGAAATTTAGTTACATTGTTGGTTTCTGACTCTTAAACATATTTTCCTATACAAAACTCGTGTTGTTTATATCTGGCATACATTACAAACTTGTGTCGAACAACGTTTCCATAACAAGAAAAATATTTGCTATAAAACTCCAACAAAATTGAACTTGGTTGTTGCACACAGCGGTAACTTCCACTTTACCTTTGTTCCTATGATTTTGGAAAGCGCACTTTAGCCCATCTGAAACATGGGCGGGTTTAGTTTGAACCCTGATTGTTCTGGGCTTGCAATAGGGCACAGGCTCGTTCATATTATACTCTACTAAAGCAATATCGTGCGCAGCTTAGGAGTACTGAGCCAAGAGTTATTATTTTTCGATCATTACAGTAGGTACCTAAATAGTTTGAATTTTTTTTAACTAGTAGAAGCCTACAAAAATGCAGCAACACTTTCAATATTAAAAAAACAAGCTTAGAAAAATTAAGTCAGTAAAAAGTATAAAATGTAAAAGTAAGAGGAGAGCACGCAGTAATAAAATAAATGGTTCTTTACTTAAACTACTCTTACCCTTTTAGAAGTAGACGAAAAAAGTTGTGAAAATAATATACAAGAAAAGAACTTCGTCATCATTCAACCTATATAGATTTTCCTAGAAACATTTGATTGATTATTGAAGCCTGATACTTACTTATTGCTTTTTGAATATCTTAGGTTTCGCATTATAGAATTCAATTATAGAATTACTTTTTTACTCTTTACGTCCGTACAATTTTTAAATAAAAAGGAGGCTATTTGTCAGGCTTTAAATCATGTCTATGCTAAAACGAAGATCCTGTTACTTCTTAATAAACGATTATTTTGACATATTTTTTGAGAAAGTACAAAGGTGATAATGTTATGTACACAATATAACTTTATAACTGACACGTAATGTTTCCCGCATCTTTGCTGCAGTTTCTCTGTACTCTTTACACACGTTATTTTAGTCAAACCATTCCATGCATACATTAACTCCGCAGGACAAACCTTGTCGTCTCCGTACTCTAAATAATAATCAACGTATAAAGTTATGACAAAGTTTCACTTAGATGATGGAGTCGTTCGTCAGAGCTATAGTTAAATCAATTGAGCTTGTTAAATCGATTTTCCGTTCCGAGCCATACCTAAAAGACACATATTCCTTACTTTTTATAAATCAAACCGAGCCCGTCTTACCGAGGAAAGGGTAACAAATAGATGCAAATATTTTACTTCGATAACATCGGAATTGTTCACGCGATTCGCCGTAATGTTTGAGAATCACGGAAATTTTACATGGAAGGGTAGAACTGAATTAAATTATTACGGAAATGTTTCGTTTCATACAACTTGGCATGAAGGAAAATGGAACATTTTGCAAAATGCCTGTGCATAGAAGAGAATAAAATTGAATTATTTTTACATAAAAACTTGGGATATTTTTTAAGAGTACCTAGGTATTGTGCGCACGAAATAGTGTGGCACTTGGCATAGCAGGCAAAGATTGATACGATAAAGAATAAGTAACAATCCTAAATATAATAACTTTATGCAAATTATTTGATAAAGAACGAATAAAGAGGTACTTTATAGTACTTTGTGTAGACTCTTTTGGATTGTTTACTTACAAATAAGTCATTTTTTTTAATTCGTTCTTAAAATTTATTACCTCATTATCTAGCAAATATCAACCGGAAAAAAGTAGGTACCTCAAATGGCAGTAGTGGTTTTGCTAAAATGATATTAAGTAAGTATGATGCGAACTACGTTATTTAATCACAATTAAAAAAAAACTACCTACTGTTTACACTTTGGATACTAGAGGTTTCGCTTTATTTGAAAAATTGAATGATGAAGGAAGTTTATTTGTCACATTTCGTGTGAAATCAGAAATAGAGTGACACAACATATAACATATAGTATAGGTAGGTGGAATAACATGAATGTATATATTTTGTAACATGATTCAAAAAGATAGAACATATCTAACGTTGGTTCCACGACTAACTAATAGAAAGCTAGAAGTATGAAAACTGTCATAAAAATCTATAACTACGACTACATGGCTGTTACTTTGTGTTTGTATCAAAATGGCGTCTTCTGGGAGTATTTGCTACCTACAGAATCGTAGGGTGCACATCCGGAACTCTCATTACTGGCGTGTGGGAAGAGCTTTCGATTTCTTGGAAAAGAAAATATTTATATGAAAAAGCATCTTTAGGTGAATAATAAAAATAAGTGAAATGTTAGCTAATTCATCATTATCAAAGTTTTATACCTGTATATTTTACATTGATACTCTTAGATCATTCTTTATTTAAAAAAAAATGCATAAGTATTGTAAGAAAAACCCTGGACTTTTAAATTAGCTGCTCTACCTACACAATTAAAACTTTAGTGCAATATTTATGCGTTTAAACTTTATATAATGGAAAATTATTCTTATGAGAAGTAAAATATGATACAGTTCTGTTGAGCAAAGCTATTAGTTGCACTGGTACAGTCTTTCTTGTCAGAATAAGAAAATGTAATGCTGTTATAGCAGGTTTAAGAAGATTTGTGTTCCAAGTCTTGCATAGTTTCAAGGTAGAATACCTACACATCATACATAATGTCTTTTAGCAGCACATATTTCAACACATGTTATGTTAGTAGATTTGTTTTGTCTTACAAATAGGCAAGAAGCCAATAACATTATAAAATAGGAGGTCCGTATAAAAAAAGAACAGTCCACACTAAAACTGGATAAACAAATAATAACTCAATGGCCCCGATTCTGAAAACACTCTCTAAACTAAACTAAAACTATCGCTGTCACTTACTGTTCAATAGTATAAGACAGAGACAGGTACTCATTTTAGTCCTGCCAAACTAAAATGTGCGTGCATTATGACACGGCGAAGGCAATTTTAGGCTAGTCCTCAGCGCATTTCGTTCAATTTTACAATGATGTGGACTAAATTTAATAAGAACAATGTACCTGTCTTTTTCTAATACGAAGCATGAGAAAGTGACAGCGATAATTTTAATTTAGTTTTAGAGAGTGTTTTGAGAATCGGGGCCATTATATGCAACACGCAACGGAAGAGTCTTCATATCTATAACTATGCGACTTTCGTAGGCAAATTGAGAAGTCGTAGTTGAAAAATGCTTAGATGCATTAAATTAGTATCTACTATGAACTATGGAATTGTAGGCAAGTTTATTATTCCCCTGACATTCGCACGACAGTGGTAAGGTCAAGTTGGTGTTCGTAGCGAAAGTAACTTTGTCGCAAATGGAAATTGTTTGATTTATATTTCGCAACGTATAAAAAGGGTCACATTCATCGTAGAGCTCTTACTCTAACGCTCTTTGTCTTAATGGATTAGTTAAGTGCTGTTAACATTATGCCAGAGTAATCGAACAGTTGTTTTATTTATAATGATGTATTTCGCGAACAGTTCACAGGTTTACTTGATTGGAAATGTTTACTGGATTTAAAGATTTTTAATTTAACCCTATTAGTTAGTAAAACCTACCCGTTTATCCGTTCTCATGTAAATTTTAGTGCAATGCTTTTCTAACAGCTGAATAAATCATGCTCTAAGGACTAAGTATTTGTTAAATAATAATAACCCTGTATCATAACTTCTCACTGCTCGGGCACAGGGCTTCTTGTGGAGAAGCAAAACTAGTGGAATTGCAACGGATTCACTTGAAGAAACACTATTCAACAACTTAACGATATTTAGCCTAACGTTAACAATACCTACTTACCTATATCAAAACAAAGTTTCTGTTTTTGAAGTTGTTACAACAAATTGATAACATAAGTAGGTGTAATAACAAAAGGTCAAAACCAAAATTGTTATCTTATCACTATTTAGAATACTCTAGAAATACCTTTTACTTTTTTTAAAGCATTGTTACAATAATACCAGATTTAGCGCTCAGACGTGAGGTTTCAAACAACACAAAAATTTTAACAGATAGGTCAATGACAATCCAACTAAGAATACATAATCGCGTTCAACTAGATTCCACTTAGATTTGATTAACGAAGATCCAAATTATTTCTGCAGAACTCTAGTAAATCAACACTGTACGGGCTTAACTTTTTATTTTTATATAAAACACTGTTCTATGTCAAGCCAAATAATAATCCTCAAATCGTGTCCGTAAAAGGTACCTTTTTAAAAAATGTTGAAGTTATTATCTTGTTTTGCTGTCATCGCTCTCGTCAGCTGTTCCATAGAAGACAATAAAGATCTCGAACCTTTTCATGGTAGATACAAGTTGATCTACACCTGGCCAGTGCCTTCGTCGCCGATTCAAAACTGCCCTGGAGTCACATACTCTAAACCAGGTATGGCCCAAGGCGCAATCACATGTTCCTGCAATACCAGAAAGAACCCTAACATTGGTTTCCTGAAACAAGACACCAGGTACAGGGGACTCACACTGATGGTGGACGTTGTCAAATCTGACAGTGAGGCAGCCGAGGCCATGAACGACAACTGCCCATGTGACCCGTTCACTCCTGATAGAGTACAATTCAGATTAATCAACGAAGATTACTTTTTGCAATATGAGAAGGAAGAAATTTTGAGGCATTATTTGTTCGGAAGGAAAGTGCCGACTGAAAGTGAATTGCAAAATCTTTTGAATGGCTTAGGAGATTTGAAGAATGTACCTGGAAAACGTGTATGCAACGTTTAAACCTTGTGTTATTGAATATGATATCGGATTTAATTTACAAATAAACGAATTATAAAATAATGTCAAGATATTTATGTGTACCTTCTTTTCAATTTGTTACGCTTTTTCAAGTAGGTAACAGCTTTTGCTAGCGTCCTCGCTAGTGGCAATTACAAACTTCAGTAATTTCTTTGTAAGTAGTTTGTTTAATAGCAACCGGTCAAGCGACTTTAAGTGCACCATCAGAATTGCTTGAGAAGTTTATTTTTAGAGATTTTTAGTTCACTTAGTTCATGAAATACGATTTGATTAAACTTGTTGTGTTGCTTTATTAGATTTAACTACGCACGAAGAAGTAGAAGTTAAAAAATACTTTCTAAATGTCAAACGGCAAAATATATTTTTACGCGCTCATATTATTCTTAGTCTGTGGCGGCTGAAGAGCTCAAAATGCGCTTATCTTCTTGCGCCAAACTTAAAAACTAATTATTTGCAATTAAAGTAATACAATAGGGACTTTTTTAAATATATATTACATGTTAACGCCAATTATCTTTAACATCAATTACCTAATTCCAATTTCATTTTTTAATCAATTTTAATCTCCTTAGTAAAAACCAGAGCAATCATATATTCAAGTAACTTTGCTATTTGTTTTCTTGTCAAATCATTATGTCAACTTCATACAGTGTTTCACTCTCTCTCTATACGTCATTGCGACCACATCATTTGTAAAACTAAAAACTACAATTAAAATCTGAGCAAGCAAGTCATCTGGGTTTCATTGTGAGGCTCCACTATGTACGCTGATACATAATTTGGTGACCCCGACGTGATTAGCTGCGCCTGAAGTTGAAATACGGGAACGAAAAACTGGCGAGTCAAGACGACGGAGACCAACCAACTTTTGAGAATTGCTGCACCAATCAGCTGGACAAACTAAAGTTAAGTGCCCTGTTTCTCCTTTCCTACATCCTGCTCACCTTATTTCGTCATAAAACCCCATCAATTCCATCAATTTCTACTGGTGCCAACATTTTTGCTAATTACCCACACAATTTAATTTTGATAAAACTTATAAAAATTTCCCATTTTTTGGCTTTATTTAATATTTAATCGTAAGTTTACATTAAACGATCTATTAGTTAATTAGTTTCACGTCCCTTCGCACCTATTTTGCGTGATAATCAGCCCGATTTGCCGAATATATTTCAGCTGTGTCACCGGCCGGCTTGACCTTGACCGTCGACGGCCGTCGTGTTGCTCGCAGCCAGCGCCGGCTCCGGGCCCAGGTATCACCGTGTGAGGAACGTAAGACGGTTTAGTTTTTTTTATATTTTGACAAAAAACAAGTGTATTCGTTTGGTGGTTTGCGTCATTTTACAATTTCTTTCGTCTTTTTTATTATTTAATTATTTTTGAACTAATTGTTTCCCTTTTACGTAGTAATACATATCGCTTTTTTCTTCTATATACATATAATACTCAAATTTAAAGATGACAGAAAAGGAAGCTTTACTTTCCAAAGGCGGTGTAACTTCCGTTGAGCATCAAAAGTTCAAGGAATTGATAACTAAACGAAGCTCAATAAAGGGGCAAATAACAAAATTTAAAAACTATTTAGATCGAACCACTGAGCGAACTATACTGACAGCTATTGAACTTGCCGAATTATCTTTGAAATTAGGCAGGTTTGAAAGCTTGTCAACAAATTTCGATGATTTGCAAACTCAGATCGAATTATTAAATTCAAATAACTAAAGCCTCATTTACACGATACCATTTTCTTGCACGTTCAATAGCAATAATTGAATACAATAGTGGAAGCGCAATATTTGCATTTCAATAATTGTAAGCAACTGTTTACACGTGGATATTATTTATAAAGTTGAACGCCATTATTGAATGCAAATCTTGAAAAGAAATAATTGCCAGCGTGTTTTGTTTACATTGATACAATAATGGTAAGGAGATTATCGCTTTCAAGAATCGTCTTGTCTAAACATCGACTTGAACGTTCCTGTTCCATTTACTGGCACGTTGCTTCCAGAATTGACCGTATTTGCTCAGACGAATATTTTCATTCAAGTGTTTGACGTCTTCGGATAAAATGACTATCAAAGTCAAGTGAGAAAACTTTTGAATACAAGTATTGCACAAGAAAATATTGTATGTACAGTTTAAACTGAGAACATTCTTGAATGCAAAACTTGCCTAGTAGAGAAAGAATATGGCATGTTGTTTATACGCTGCAATTCAAGTATTGCTTCGACATAATTGTACGCTACAGGCAAGAAAATGGTATCGTGTAAATGAGGCTTAAATGAGGCTTTAGACTCAGAGTTAGACGAGCGAGAGCGCATTGAGCAAGATATTATCCTATGTACAGCTATGTGCAAGGAGCTAATAGAATCACACAACGAAATAAAAACATTTGAATTAGAGAGAAAAAGGCGCGAGTCAATATTTCAAGAAGCTCAATGTTCTCACGACTCCTATGATACTGGCATCAAGTTGCCACAATTACATATTGCCAAGTTTGACGGGTCATTTTTCCGCTGGCTGGAGTTCCACGACACCTTTTTAAATTTAATTCACAACAACAATCGTATACCATCTATCCAAAAGTTTCATTATTTACTTAGTTATCTTGAGGGCGAGGCGAGGCGCATAGTTGCTAACATTGAAGTTTCTTCTGCTAATTATTCTAACGCTTGGAAATTATTGTGCGACCGTTACAACAATAAACGCTTATTGATTAATTATCATATAAAATCACTTTTCGACATTCAACAAATGAATCGTGAGTCTGAAGGTTCGCTAAGATACTTGGTCGACCATGTTTCTAAGAATTTACGTGCCCTTTCCAACCTTGGCCAACCCACAGACCAATGGGATACCTTGATTATTTTCATGATAACATCAAAATTAGACAACTCAACTTTAATGAAATGGGAAGAGCAGCGTAACAACTTAGACGATCTACCTACTCTCGAACAGTTTAATTCATTTCTTATTAATCGCGCGCACGTACTCGAATCAATAAACCGTAACAGAGATAACACGAATTTTAAGACACGAACAATAGGTGTCGCTAGTAGTAGCAAACAAAATATATTCACGAAATCATTCAATTCACTTAGCCAGGAAAATGTTACCGTTATACGTTGTTTAGTTTGCAACCAATCACACAGAATTTATGACTGTCCTATCTTTAAGGCAAAATCAAACAAGGATAAACTTGCCGACGTTCATAAATTAAAATTATGCCCTAACTGTTTGAGACAGGGTCACCATGTAAGCGCTTGTCGCTTGGGTCCCTGCCGGCATTGCAAGAAGCGACACAACACGCTGTTGCACAATCATGACTTAGAAACTAATGTTAATTCCAGTGACCTACAAGTGCCTGAGACTGTAGCTAACTTCTCTAAGGAGTCTACTGGCCAGGTGTTGCTATCGACGGCTCTAATCAACGTCGTGAATCCAGTAACTAAGAAATCGGTGCAAGCACGTGCCTTGCTGGATTCCGGCAGTCAGTCGACTTTTATCAGCAAGTCACTACAACAGAGATTATCGTTACAGGTATCTCCCATTTCTATAAATGTTGTAGGAATAGGAAACGTTCCAACAAACACAGCAACAGAAAGATGTGTTGTTCTGTTGCAGTCTCGCTGTCCAAATAGCGATTTTCAAATCACATCAAACTGTTTAGTCCTAGGTAGTCTCACAGGTAACCTACCAAGGTACTCGGTGGACCTAACAAAACTAAATATACCTAGTGACGTGCAACTAGCGGATCCATGTTTCAATCGACCAGCTCCCATAGACATGTTGTTAGGAGCCGTCATTTTCTGGGATGTCCTCGGTAGCGAACGAATGGGCGATCGCTATCCTAATTTGAGGAACTCTCGATTTGGTTGGTTGATTGGAGGGTCACTAAGTGCACCTACTTCACAACCAAATTCAAATGATAGTAAAATACAAGTTCAATCTAAATTACATAATCAACAAGTATCAACACTTGATTCATCCAATCATTCATACAATCAAATTAATTATAATAACATAACAAATGCAAAATTTCACGCGGACTACAATATGACTAATCTATGTTTTCAGAACACAACCCAACAAACAGACATAGACTATTTTTTACCCAAGTTTTGGGAGCTGGAAGAGCTACCCCAAAGAATCATTTTCAGTGAAACTGAAAAAGAATGTGAACAACATTTTCTAGCAAACACTACTAGATTACCAGCAGGTAGGTTCAGAGTTAAACTACCTCTAAGAGATTCACCTGACTGTTTAGGCGACTCCTATTTCTTAGCTAGGAAACGTTTACTTAACCTGGAAGGGCGCTTTCGTAGGAAGCCCGAACTTAAACAACAATATGTACAGTTTATGCAAGAATATGAGACATTAGGCCATCTTACTGAGTCTAGTGTCAACCTGCCTAATCCAGCTTACTTTCTGTGTCATCATGCCGTTTTTAAAGATTCAAGCGAATCAACAAAGATTCGTGTCGTGTTTGACGGCTCCGCACCCTCTTCCTCAGGCTACTCTATTAACGATCTTCAAATGATAGGTCCAAACTGTCAGGACTCTCTCTTCGCCATTTTAATACGAGCTCGACAACACAGGTACGTACTCACCGGTGACATCGAGAAGATGTATCGTCAGGTTGAAGTCGATCCCGGTGACAGGAACCTACAGCTCGTGCTATGGCGAGAAGATGAGTCTCTACCTATCAAAACAATGCAGCTGAATACTGTTACTTACGGGACCGCAAGTGCCAGCTATTTAAGCACCAGATGTTTGTGGCAGCTTGGGGAGGAGTGTGTCGATCATCTCATTAAAACTATCATCCAGCGCGACTTCTACGTCGACGATTTAATAACTGGTTCAGATAGTGAGAGTGAACTTAGATACATACAAGATCGTGTTTGTTCTGAACTAAGTAAAGGTTGCTTTAAATTACGCAAATTTAAAACTAATTTAACTTCTCTATTCAGCAACAGTTCAATTGTTCAAGAAAACTTAACGATAAGTGAGTCGGCAAACACTCTAGGATTAGGCTGGGATCCTAATAGTGATACCTTGCATTTCCCTTTATATGAGCCTCCTACCACTATCGTAGTTACTAAAAGGTATATTATGTCTAATTCTTTAAAAATATTTGACCCCTTAGGTTTACTTAGCCCCTGCATTATGCAAGCTAAACTTATGTTGCAACGTCTATGGCAGCTAAAGCTAGACTGGGATCAAGAAGTCCCAAATGAAATAAAGGCCAAATGGGTTAGTTTTGCAAATAACTTACCTTTACTTACCCATCTTCAAATCCCTAGGTACGTGATGTGTGACACTCCATGTTCTGTAGAGATACATACGTTCAGCGACGCCTCTCAGCTCGGATACGGCGCGTGCGTCTACGTGCGGGCTACCAACGTCAACGGTGACGTCACATGTAAACTGCTGTGCTCCAAGTCAAAGGTAGCTCCACTGAAGCCAACATCCATACCTCGACTAGAGCTGTGCGCTGCTCTTCTAGCCGCCAGGTTGAGTAAGGCTGTCATAGAGTCCCTCCGCCACGCTCCTGATCGCATTATTCATTGGTGCGATTCTAATGTTGTATTAGGCTGGCTTCAAGGAAATCCTTCTCGACTTAAAACATTCGTAGCCAATAGAATTGGTGAGATTCAAGAGCTCACTAATCCAGCGTCTTGGCGACATGTGCCTACCGCCTATAATCCTGCTGACCTAATTTCCAGGGGTGTCAATCCCAGTCAGCTGCCTAATTTGTCTCTTTGGTGGCACGGTCCTACTTTTCTACTTGCCGACGCATCTAATTGGCCTGAGCTAAGGCCTAATACACTTGTTGACTTACCAGAAACTAAACCCATAACTTCATCGTCGCTACTAGTTACACCTGTGTTTGAGCCTATAATCAATTTTGAACGTTTTTCTAAACTTAGTCGATTAAAACGTGCCTTCTGTTATGTAAAACGTTTTATACATAACACAAGAAACCCAAACAATAAAGTGTTTGGGCCTTTAACTATTGACGAATTAAATAAGTCTTTTAATTACTTATGCTTTATGTCTCAACAACAATCTTTCTTTAAGGAATATAATTTATTAACAAATAATCAAGCTTTAAGTTCAAAGTGCAGAATTTTATCCCTGTCCCCGTTTTTAGACGAAACCAAACTAATTAGAGTCGGTGGTAGATTAAATGCCTCTGATCTTCCATATGAAAGAAAACATCCAATATTGCTTGAGTCATCTCACTACTTAGCTAAATTGATTTTTGAGCACGAACATGTCCATAACCTACATGCCGGCCCGCAATTGCTGCTTGCTACAGTACGAGAAACAGTGTGGCCACTGCACGGCAGGCTTCTCGCCAGACGCGTTGTTAGTAACTGTGTGCTTTGCCGCCGCGCTCGGGGTAGAACGCTATCACCTAAAATGGGTGATCTCCCAAGTCAACGTATTACACCAAACTTTCCATTTAATTCAGTAGGTATGGATTACGCCGGGCCCTTCCTCATCTTAAACAGAAAAGGTCGTGGCTCGAAGCTAATTAAATGCTATTTGTGTATCTTCGTTTGTCTAAGATTTAAATGCTTACATCTAGAAGCCGTAAGTGACCTTTCCAAGGATGCCTTTGTTATGACATTGCGTAGATTTATAGCACGTCGTGGTCGGCCAGCGGAATTGTTTTCCGACAACGGGCGCAATTTCGTTTCGGCCTCTAAAGAACTAGGAAATTTTCTTAAAGCTCAAATTAACTTTCTATCTGAGTTTGCAGGTCAAGAAGGTTTCAAATTCATCTTTACTCCGTCTTACGCCCCCCACTTCGGTGGTATTTGGGAAGCCGGTGTCAAATCTGCTAAATATCACGTGAAACGCATTATGTGCAATTCTCACCTCACCTTTGAAGAGCTTACCACATTGTTTGCACAAGTAGAAGCTATACTAAACAGCCGTCCTTTGTGTCCCCTATCCTCGTCGCCCGACGACTTCCAGTACCTATCCCCAGGGCACTTCATAATAGGAAGACCGGTGAATGCGTTGCCTGCATTAGACATGAGGAGTCAACCACAAGGCCATCTCAATCGCTATGCTCGCCTGGAGCAGATCCACCAACACTTTTGCAGAATGAGTACCTATCGGAATTGCAACTTCGCACTAAATGGAAACAGAACACTGCAAGCCTCAAGGTCGGTGATTTAGTGCTGTTACATGAAGAGTCCCTCCCTCCATTATGTTGGCGCGTTGGACGAGTCACTAAGCTGTACCCAGGACCAGACAACATTCCACGCGTGGCTGACGTCTCCACCAACAAGGGTAGCTACCGACGCCCCCTCGTGCGTCTTTGTCCGCTACTTCCTGAGGCCGAGAAGATGGTTGAAGAACCCACGTCTTCAACGGCGGGGAGTCTATGTTAACGCCAATTATCTTTAACATCAATTACCTAATTCCAATTTCATTTTTTAATCAATTTTAATCTCCTTAGTAAAAACCAGAGCAATCATATATTCAAGTAACTTTGCTATTTGTTTTCTTGTCAAATCATTATGTCAACTTCATACAGTGTTTCACTCTCTCTCTATACGTCATTGCGACCACATCATTTGTAAAACTAAAAACTACAATTAAAATCTGAGCAAGCAAGTCATCTGGGTTTCATTGTGAGGCTCCACTATGTACGCTGATACATTACATGTTTCTTATTCTTATTTTTTTATTTTATAAAGCTGTGGTTGGTGAGATAATAGTAATTAGTGATCTGAGCAATTACGTAGGTGCGTTAGTTAAATGATCAAAAACACATTTCTTATAACCAAGTTATTGATGTACACATAAAATATTTTGACTATGTATACTATAAAACCGCGTTAATAGATGTCATTGTAAAGATTTGTTGTTTTCTCCAATTAGTGGCGGAACGGTCCGATTACCTACAAAAAAACTTAAGAAAGCTTCTTTATAAAGCAAAAAAATATACCTTTGATCTTTGATTTCATTAAAATTAATCTGTTATCGTTATTTATACATACAAATTATATACATTACTTATTACAAGCCTTCTGTCCGCGGTTTCATTCGCGTTAAAATTCGGTTCAGTATCCAAACTCGCAAATTTTACCTACCTTTATATAAAATGAGCACAGACTAAATCAGGCAAGGGCGCAACCTTTTAGCAGGCAGGGGCCGCATGGTGAAAAAATCGACCAAAGGCGGGCCACACTTGTGATAATAATATATCAAAAAAATTCAATGGGTTTAAATTTAATAAATATGTGAAATTTTATTTTATATGTATGTTTTTTTAATACATTCGCGGGCCGCAAAGAAGACGTCGGCGGGCCGCACGCGGCCCGCGGGCCGCGGGTTGCCCAACGCTGGACTAAATAATTATATTTGTAAAAACAGTCGCAGAAACAAACGGAACTGTTCTGCTTTACCCACATTCCCTGTCTAAGTAATTCGATTTACGATAATACTGTGTACCACAAAATCATTTTTCTTTGGTAGATGGATGTAGATACAAGCAACAATACCTAAATAAAATTACGTAAGTACCTACTCGGTTTCTTAGTATAAATACTAAATTTAGAGTTAACGCAGTTAGGTTTTAGTGGGTATTACCTTAAAATATTGAACTTTCGTCCTGTAAACACACAGTTTAATGGTAAGCCACGTGGTTGAAGCGGAAGTAACAAGTAGGAGGTACCTTATTAAGATTTGGGAAATAATAAGTCAAACCGCAGTTTTTTTTGGTCTCATGATGAAACTTCTAATTTTATATAATAAGCAACGCATCTTAAAATAAACTGACTCGTATACAAAAATATCTTAAGGGTGGTAATTAAACCTTTTTAAAAGCATTTTCCGCCTCTAAAAACTACGCTCGCTCTGCTTGCTGCTCTCAGAGGTCAGAGTTTACTCTTCTAAACCTTCAAGGACATAAACAGTTTCTCATACGATTCAACGATTATTATGTAATTTGTCTCAGAAGTTTATATCATTACATGTGAAACATCTTCTTATACGCGTACAGGTAAATTAGGTACAAAGTTTCGTTCCCTCAAGTGGCATCGGCTTTCAGGCGATTGCTAAACTTTGGTTACACTTAAGTTATTTCTTAGCCATCATTTGAAATCTGTTGAGTTAGTGTAATTAATTTCCAACCAAGAATTTTCCAAAACAGAAATCGACCGTCTGCCGTACTTAATTAAAAGTGACTCGCTTAATATTTATTTTAGTTACTTTTCTACTTTGCAAGTCCTTACTATATTATTGCATATTATTTTTTAATAGTTTCACTTTTGTTATTACCTAGTGGAATAAATGAAAGTCCTAAAAATAGTTATTTTGTAGGTACTACGGGCTACCGAAGCCACAAACTTGATTTCACATTGCAGCGATTAAGTGGCAAGTGTTAATTTGTGACATTTTATGTAAACTGCTTGCTTATGTAATAACTTAAACAATCGTTAGGAACTAGAAGATACTGGGATGAGCGCGTTCAAACAAAAAATTCTACAGCTTTATAATTTTAGTATAAAAACTATAGATATAGTTTTCCGCCTATAGTGCAAAATAACAATTCCTTAACCCTTTATGTATAAAGACTTATTTTTCTATGGACTGGTTTATTTCTTTTGACTTGTTACACCAATCGAAATAAAACATTATGACAAGTGAAAGATGCTGACAAAAACACACTGTCAGTAAACTTATTTTGGTTTGTTTTTGGCTTTCAGATAACAAAGCTTGAAACCAAACATGGCAAATACGGGATTTATTTTTGTATCAAATGCGAGTAAAATTCAAAATATGTGTTTGCAAGCATCATCACTTGTTAAGAAAGTACTTTATGTAAAAGTTTATGATAGCACAAAGTATGTAACACCTTTGTCTTTACTAAGCAGGGAAATTATAAAAACTTATTCGAAGGCTAAAAAGGATTATAACGGTTTAGATATTCGTCTCTTACTGGATACCGGTAAAAAAGAAAAGATTTTTACAAGTATTCCGATAGATATTGTCTTGTGTGATCATGATTTAATTGCTGATGGACGAAATTTAAGCAGAAAAATTATCAACCTTAATGAAGATTTCCAGGAAACTACTTTAAGTGTTAGTGCCAAAGTTCCTCCTGTGACTTGTGCTGATGAAGTTAAAATATATGAGAGAGTAGTTGTGGGAGGAGTGTTCGATCGACTCCATAACGGACACAAGGTTTTGCTCTCACAAGCAGCATTGCGTACAATGCAGAACCTCACAGTGGCCATAAATGACGAAATCGTACTGCAAAATAAACCCCTGTGGGAGCTAATCGAACCATTAAAGAAAAGAGAAGAAGTGGTTACAAACTTTTTAAAAGATATCAAACCGGACCTGAAGTATAATATGGCAATTGTACAAGATACATTTGGTCCTACTATCTATGACTCTAGCTTACAGATGATTGTATGTAGTACAGAAACTGCGTGGGGTGCAGAAAAAGTTAATCAATATCGGCACGAAGGAGGAATGCAATTATTAAAAACGTATGTTGTAGATATTATTAAAGACACAAGCCTTGAAAAAGCTCCAGAGGAAGAGACTAAATTGAGTTCATTTAATGATCGTTTAAGAATTCTTGGCACTATTATAAATCCACCGATTCCAAAAACGCATTTGCCTAAAAATCCATACGTCGTGGGTCTCACTGGAGGTGTCAGCAGTGGGAAAAATACTCTCGTAGGCATGCTGAAAAATAAAGGCGTAGCTGTTTTAGATTGCGGTGTCATAGCTGACAAAATGCTTGAACCAGGCTTACCATTATATATAACTGTTTCTAATATATTTGGACAAGCTATATTTTCTAAAAAGCAGCCAGAAGTAGTCGATAGGAACGTTATTATACAAATAATTCAGAATGATATGGTTAAACTGAAGGAAATGAGAAAACTCGTTTTTCCCGTAATACTGAAGGAAATACAAAACCATATTAAATACCTTGGTTCTGAAGGGAATAATCTAGTCGTAATAACAGCTTCAGAAATGCTGCAAGCAAACTGGTATGAGCAGTGCCATCAGCTGTGGTCGGTAATCGTTCCTCCAAATGTAGCAGTGGCCAGAGCTAGGAAATGTTACAATATATCCCAAGAGCAAGCTGAGACACTAGTCGAGCAACAGCCATCGAATAATGAGTACATTGCTGCGGCAAACGTTGTGTTTAGCTCTCAGTGGAGCTTCGAATTTCTGCAAGCTCAACTTGACAAAGCTTGGAAAGAATTACAAATGCGTCTAAATGAGATAGACGTTAGTAAGTCCTAATGAGCTACGATGTAAAATAAATTATTTGGAAAATGTTTTTTCTTCTCATTTGTAGTAACTTTTTGTGTTCTCATTTTCCAATACATGTTCGATTAACGCTGTCACTATGACCAAGATTAAAGTAAGAACGGGAACATAAATTAGACGAAATTTTTGTTTAAATATTATGTTGCGAAAATGGTAACAGGAAGACTTATACGTTTTCAATTACAATTTCAATAACATTTTTTCTATTTATGAAAAGCGGTATTATTATACAATTTTATAATCGGTATGTTATAAGCATATTTTTAAATGCATGGGCATTTAACAGTGTAGGTAACTAGTACAATTTCAAAAAACGAACCTGAAAATGAGTGATGTGATAAAATTTGGGTTAAGAACTGAGAAGAAATCACTTTTTCTTATAAAGTCTACAATTTCAATCTTTTTTATTTTATGATAGCTCATACATTCAGCATGAATAAACACGAATAAAAAATAATAAAAAATGTTTTTTGTTGAAACTATGGTCAAATTCGTAATGAAAATGGGAATTTCATAAAAAAATTTTTTTTACTGAAACCAGGTAAAATGTATCTACCTTCTTCATGTATCCAACCCTGAACAGTGAACCACTATTTACGCCACATCCTGTAGATATATGCTTTGCTCTAATATGTAATTTTTATACCTAGGATATGTACATTGTGGTTTAACTGAGATTAAAGACGAGTACCGATCTACATTCCCTCTAAAGTTTAACGACGTGGGGAGCCTGAATAACTATAGATATTTGCATACCAAAGACAGATTAAATTTTGTCGCAATTCGAAATCAAGAGGTGTGCAAAACGTTCTCCTTATATTTGTAGATAGGGCGAAGTAATAATGAAAAGAGAAGTTAAATGTGTATCGCATTCGACTTAAAAACTTTGGACTAGGTACGTACTTTTAATAAAAATAATATAAGAGTTTTCGATAAAATCCCTCATCTTTTTTTGGGCCAGAGCTTCCCCTCCAACACGCTGGGCTTTTTGATGATTACGACAATTGATGTATGACAAACGGTTTTAGGACATTCGACGTTATGTGAAAAGACGGGCATTATTGGGGACATTACAGCATACTACTCTTGCTTTGAAAGCACTAAGGTTCTTGTTGTAGGCACAAATAACACGGTATGATGTACTTAAATTAAAAACATTCTCAACTCAAAACTTGGTCTCGTCTTCCCGTAAGCAGCAAACATTTTTTTATTTAATTATTTTCAGGAATGAATAACCTCTTAACAAACACAAATCTTTTGGTACAAACTGTTTCGGAAGTATTTTCATTTGCATGGAAGAGGAAGTTCTGGATTTGGAATGTTCATGATCCATTTTCAAACGTTTGAATAGCTTTTTAATTAGTTTTTGTGTCAAGTCGCTTGGAATTATACCTACTTATAGGTAATTTGAGTTCTTCCGTTGTCTTCAATGCATTTAACAAAAAGTATCTAAAAGTACTTATCCAAGTAGGTGAACTCTTAAAAGTTTAATTGAGGACTATTTCCTACGTGACAGGATATGCGATAGCATTTATACATATGTTCACACTTTTAGGTACATACACTTGATGTGAAACGTTTTAATGTAATTTTCCAGGTTTACAATAAAAATAAAATAATTAAAGTCATTTCAACAAAATTTACTGCGTTAATTTATAATAATTAAAGAAACAATTGAAATATGTATAAACCATCCAAACATGGTAGTTATGGATAAAAGGTTAAAAACTTTTACTAAAGTGGGATCATATGGTATCCTATAGCGAACTAATAAAGAAGACAAACAGTCTGGCAGTCACACAACTAAGGTCACAGTCAGCGCTTTTTGTAATAATCTAAAACTAAATGCGACATGATCAATATAATATTTACGTTACGAACACGTTAAAAACCTTTGTCTCAACCTTTGTTGAATTCCTTATATCATTTGCAATAATATTGTAGGTAACATTTTCCTTGTTTCAAAGTTGTTCTAAAAGTCCAAAAGTCGGAATATACCTAAATACGAAATAAGCTGTGAAACTGAGTTACATTAATATTTTAATTCTAGCTAAATCAACTGACTGAACTATAATTTTCTTGATTAACTTGAGTAACAGAGATAAATAAAATTCATAGCAATCAAGCAAGTCGGGGAGCTGAATAATATAAAACACCCCTAGGGTAGAGGGTAGCATCCTAATACCTACATTTTTTAATTAAAATTTGTTCATGTTAATCTTATCCTCTTTGTACTATCTAGGTAGAAATTGTATGTTTTTTAAACTTAAATATCTATCATATCCCTACTTGCTTTTCTAAAAAGATCCATGAAGTGTTGGTTTTGTTCAAACATTGTATGTTCGATCTACGAAACATTTTTATCGAATTGTAGATACAGTCTGTATACATCTGTATCATACAGAAAGTTTTGAATCAACATGTTCGTTCACGCAACTTCAAGACGTAACTATGTGAAAGATTTTATGCGCTGCCTAACTGATGCTAACGACATTCATACATAGAGAAAATATTTCACAATTGTTTGCATAAGAGTTTGATCAGTAAATTTTCACTACTAAGCTTATAAGGTAGATAAAAATAAACGGGAAAAATCGGTTCGGATTATTAAAAAAATATCCTAATCGCTTTCTACATCGTTTAAGCAATGTATAAATTATTTATGATACTAATAACCAAAGACAAGCTCGCCTATTTGTACAGTGTCCTAAATAACTTTTATATTTTTTATAGAGACTAATTAATTATTTTGCCTTTAAAGCTATGTCATCTCGAACGGAAAAGCTCCAGAAAAAGGAATCTATTAACAGTGACGGATCCATTAAACTAAAGGGACTTTGAGTATTTATTAATTTCTCCCCTCATTGTTACTGCTTCATTATTTGTGAGCTCTATAAGGCTTTTTTATCCTCCAGTGGACATACTAATGAGTCTGATTTCTTATTAAATTTCTCAAGGGCCATGTTGGACAGAAAAGATTTAAGATTGTGGCGCACGAAGCGAGCATTTACATTATTATTTTGCGTAATAGGTAATCATTTATTAGGTTTCCAGGATAGGACCACAAATTTGCAAAATGTTATTTTGGTTTTGGACACCCTGGAAAACTAAGTATCTACTTTATAAAAAATAAAAAAATTTAAACGTAGCATTAATACTAAATATAAGCTAAAAATTGGTTTTGTATAAAAGAGATAATTATTTCAGATTTATTAAAAAAACACAGTTTAACCTGCAGTTATAGGTATCTCTGACGCAACGGCGAACAAAGAGCGACAGCAATAATTTGCAAAATACCACAAAAGTCTCGTAGGAACAACTCCCACGTAATTGAACTAATTATGCCAGTTGGCTGTGACAAATACCTACATATAATGAATTTGAAAACAAAGTTATGGCTGCCAAGTAAGCTTTCCAGATTGCCAAGTGAAATTGATTATAACACAAATATCTTAGAAGTCAAAGAGAGCGCCAAATAGGTAGGTCCATGCATTAAATTTAAAATTTTCTAGTTGTTCTAAGTATAAATAATAATGATCATGTTTCATACAAAAACTTTAAAAATCTGTCATTCATCTGCTTACTGCATTTATTTTAAGGAATATTTTAAAAGCTTATCGAGGGTCTTGAAGTAAAGTGGTCTATTAGGAAATCAGGTGTAGGATTGATGACATTGTAAGCTGGGGCATTAGTCCCGGGCTATCAGCGCCGGCGCAGATGGTTCGCTGATGGTGGAGTGGGGAGGACGAGGGGGGGGTGATTAATAGAAATAAAGTGGTTTACCTCCAACACGTAATGTGAACTGTGGTCGATGTCCGCTTCTTAAGAGGCGGTCTCACGGAACAAACCGCACCGCACCGCGCACAGGTAGGTAGGGGGAGGTCCCCGAGAACCGGACACTTAAGGAATAACAGAAATAAAAAAAATGCATAATAGGCTAATTTATTTATTTCACTTTAAGAAGTTTTTAATATATACCTAATCAACACAGATAAATCACCAGTCTTAAATATTACTTTAAATGTAGTAAATATTGAGTGAAAGTTAACATAGCAAAAACGAGGTTTCCAAAAAGGTCCCCTAATGATGGACAGACTTTTTTTTGTTCATTTTTAGACTCAAAAATTATTTTTTATCAACTATCAAAACAAATCAACTGTTAATAAAGAAAAATAATCTTAATTTTTATAAACTTTGGTCATAATCAGGAACAGTTTTTATAGAATCACAGAACTTTAATTGTACAACCTGCAAAAATCACAAATGTAGCTGACTGAGCCCTCTTCCACATCAACAGATAGGTTTTTTTACAAAATTTTATCTTTGGGGGTATTCTGACAATTCGGTTTGGGTTTACCCATGTTGAACCAAAAAAATAAAACACAAAAATAATAACAACAACAAGAAATACTTTCTGTAAACTGTCCGGTATTAGGGAACCTTGAGTGTCCGAACTTAAGGACCCTCAGGAATATACAAGAAAAATTCTCATTTAAATTGTGAATTATGTAAGATTAGAACAAAAGCAATAATTATTAAAAATAATTGTCATCAATCATTCAGTCATTCAATCATATTTTTCACTTATAATATGGTCTATATTGTCTATTACCTATTTTGAGTAAATATGCAAATAGTTTTAGTTTATTTTTAATTAGCAATTAGCAAATACTTTATTAATTGTATTTTAAATTTTAAAAGCTATAAAGATTGGTTTTGTCTATGGAATTGTTTTAGTATTTTATCGGGCATAAAGTAGACTGACGGTTAAGGGCGGTAAAAACTATTTTTCAAAAAGGAACTGGTAAATTAAAAGAATAAAGGGTCAGTCTACTTTGTGCCGTCCTGAAGTTTACGCCCTTTTAAAAAAGTGTGCCTAATTTAAGTGACTGTGGTTACAAAATTGTGTTAAAAGTACGTGAGTAACAAACTTTGTTTTAAATATAATTTAATATAATGTGATAAACGAAGTCGCTTCTTTCATTTCTTGACAAGTAGGTATTTAACATAATGAATATCATCCCACAGTTTAAATACTATTTACAGACCCCGAAAAATTACTTGAAACAAAATTTATACTAACCAAAAAATTTGGACCACTATTCCCGACGATGTAGTCAGCACTGGCTTTCCTCCTCGGAACTTCACTTAGGAGAACCTATCTAACTGCAGCAAAAGCAACAAATTGGCGCGCTTTTTCGTTCTGATTAAAATTATGTCCGGCTTTAGGAGCCGTCCGGGCTTATGGGACTTCCCCCTATATTTAATTGTGTAAGCACCAAACTTTAGGTAAGTACTTCGTGCATCAAATTGCGCACCGCGGGACCACTTCTTAACATATTTCCAAAAAAAAGTACAGTGGTAATTTGTAATATAATATAAAAAAATATTGAGTAAATAAACACACATACATTTTGAATTGGTAAAAAAACGAAACAAGTGCAAGATCGCTGTATACATTCGTTTACTTCTACGGTACTTCCCCTTAGTTAGAACTCCTGCAATTTCCAACCTCGTGTTTCGTATCGAACGAATTATACAAACTAATAGATATCATTACAGACCCAGAAAAGTCTAGAATACAAATCCGCGTTCTAAGTCTTGTGTAATTGCAAAAGGTTCATTCTACAGACAATAGTCTCCGGCGAATAGCAGAACCGTCAGCAAAAACGACAGACAGAGATAGGCACGTTTTTGTCCAATGGCATTCGATCAATCATCCAATCTTCACGTTTCCGTAGTGTCGGCATAAAAACGAAAATTGTTATTTTAATCTATAAAAACAATTATCAAAGTAAGAAGAAATCTACATAAATATACGTAGGTATTAAGATTAAAAAAAAACATTATTTCTACCTACTTAGGTACACCGTACCTACTAAATGACTATCATTACGTTTTACAGATTTTAATTTGTCAAAAATAACTCCTTCAGAAAAAAAATGTAGCTTGATTTTTTTACCAGCAGTTAATTTTGAGAAGTTGCAATATAATTGTCAACGCATTTTTTTCTATCTGTACATTCATCATTAGTTCCACGTCCACGGCAGCAGCTCGGAGACAATGTAAAATAGTACTTAACACTTTTAACTTAAAGATTACTCAAGTTTTATAAGTTTGTTACCAGTAAATGTTACAGAAGTTAATTTTGGTTCATGCCAAAATCGGGCCGGAGCAAAATTAAATTTGTGACTGAAATTTCCGATAGGCCTCCTTACTAAACTTCTAAGTTATGGAAAGTTAAATGAATCTATAAATAGTTAGTAGGTATGTATTTATTAAACAAAGTTACCATCACTTAAAAGTTTTTGATACAATTTAGGTAAGTTTTATCATAATTTTAGTTTCAATGGATTGATTGGCTCAAAATAACTAAACTTCTTATTCATATACGCATAGGTATGCCCCGTCTCTTTCAATCTTATATGACAGCTTTCATGACTAAAAAAAGAGATACAATTAACTTTAACACGTCCCAGAGAAAAGTTGGTGACAACTACTAAGTGATAATTAAGAGTAGTTAGCTATTTTTTGCATCTTACTTTGTGTTTATTCTGGTACCGGAATTTAAATTATTCTATCATTGTTATCCCTAAATGTTAAGATTAGTTAGGACCTATTTTTGGGAAAGTTGTGAAGCAGAAAGCTAATTGGCACTACTTTACTTACCTACTCATATAAAAGCAAAAGTTTCTCTCGAAACGTGTTAATGTTTAGAAAGACACGTATGTCCTTCAGAGCTTCCATTACAGTTTTTATTTAGGTACCTTGTTCTATTGTAACAGAGTCTATTTTGCTTGGCTTACCTAGAAAAATGACCCGATAATAAATTGAAAGAGCTCGGCCAGAGTTAATTGACTTAATACTTTTTCTGAACATTATGACTCACTCTACCGAAGAAAATTGGAATTTATTTTAGTAGCGCAGCTAGTTTTAGTTCTACTTTTATAGCTTTTCTTAATGAAATTTCAGTCTAAGACGTCCAGGGAATGGGACTGCTAAGCTAAACTGCACTTTTATGAAGGCTATACGGATGTGCCGTAAAATACAAAGGAACTAGTCACTGCTACAAATTGCACTTACAGTTAAATGTACTTACATATTGTTTAATGCATGCCATTGAAAAGCAGAAATATTGTGTGTTTATTTGTGAGATTCACACGCTAATCTATATGTTAATAATTGGCATGTGCAATGTGTAGTATCATCTAACCAACATGCCCAACTCACTGCCAACCCGCACTACTTATATGTACTTACATAAGTATATGCACATAGTTGTCATATGGTATATAACCCTAAACTGGCACACTTACTCCTACAATCAAAACAAAACTAAAAAAACCGCGTCCCACTGTCTTACAAGCTAATAAAGCGGACTTTACTAGAAAATTGTGTTTACTTTAATATTCTAATTAATTTAAAATTTGGAAAAATCTAAAAAATTACAAACATAGTTTTGATTTATAGTAGACACAAAAATTCTCACATTTGTCAAATTCGTACATTTATTCATTAATAATAAACGAACTTAACTCAAGTTAAATTATTGGTGGTTCCTACCTATTTTTAGAAGTAGAGTTAAATTCTGATATTTATTTTCCGCCCATGTAGTCAATTTGTTGATAAAACATAATATGCTGGAATACTAGATTCATTCCGATAAAAATCCTCTATATTCACCAGTACAGGCACAATCCGCCCTCAGGGGACAGGAATCAATTAGTGGATTTCACGTTCAGTTTGTATTGTAACTTTTTTGTGTCTGTGCCTACACGTGTATACTCGTATGTCGAGTGCAGTACGAATATTTCAAAAATCGAACTACATTCATATACCTACGTTGTTAAATATTTATTAATGTTAGAATATATATTTTCCGCCAATCGTTCACTTAAGCGAATCAATTTTTAGATAATAATTAAATTAAAAAAATTAAAGCCTTAGTGATTTCAAAGTAAGGTTTATAATTTAACAATCTGTGCTCGCTCTCGTTCTGTCAGATCTATGGTAAGGTTACTACCTAATACTACCTATACTTAATTGTAATAATTGGATGATTCAATACACACCATTCTAAATACATGGCATTAAGGCTTTAAAAGCATTGCAATATCTCAATTTCATCTTAGTTTTAACTCCGTCATTTTAATAAAATAGATAGAAAGCTCAAGGGAAAGGCGACCGTTAGTGATTTCTTGTTTCAACACCATAATTTTATAAAACATAGAGGCTGCTCGCGACTCCGTTCGCGTAGAAGTCGGTTTCCCGTGGAAATGCGAAGTTTTCCCGCGGTAAAAAGTTCCCTTAATTCTAGTATACATATATATTTTTGGTATCTAGAACCATTTTCGCAGCGCACGCAAAGGAAGCCTTCAAGGATAAATAATTTACCCCGTTTTTTTCACATTTTCCATTATTTCTTCGCTCTTTATAGTTGCAGCGTGATGTTATATAGCCTAAAGCCTGCCTTGATAAATGGTCTATTCAACACAAAAAGAATTTTTAAATTCGAACCAGTAGTTCCTGAGATTAGAGCGTTCAAACAAACAAACAAACAAACAAACAAACAAACAAACAAACAAACTCTTCAGCTTTATTATATTAGTATAGATTTTATTGGTTTACTAGTTGGTACCTTATTTATTGATCGAACCTAATATTACACCAAAGTATGATACCTTTACTTGCTGTTATAACGTTTTATAAATGTCCAAACTAATAATGATTCCCTAATAACCCCATTAAAACACCTCAGCGCTACCGCCTTAATATTGTCGCATGTAATATACTTTCCTTGGAAGTCTCGATACAAAGTTTGCCGCAAGCCGAGAACCCGCAAGATACATCCTGAAGTCCTGAAGCTGAAGATACGTTTCAGGAATCACAAGTGAGTGCGCTCATGAGCTGAGCGCGGCACGTATCGTTTACAAGTTTATCTCGTCGAGCGACAAACTTCAGGAGTAGGTAAAGGTAAGGATTAGGGATGGGGTCATAGTCTTGACATTAAATTATATGGGTTATTTAAATGTAGGTACTATATTAAGAAATGACCCGTCTGTCTTCACGCACGGTTAAAAATTTGACGCCTTGATTACAAAGCTTTACCTATACTGAAACATAAGGTAAGAGCACCGATTATGGCGGTGGCCAATTATGGTTTTTCATCGACATTTCTTCAAAAATAAATAGACTGTTAAATTATTTTATTGAAATAGCAACTCTGATCAGTCGTGCGTGCCCGTATTCAAAGCGCTATGGAATCAAATTTGAGAGCTATCCGCAATTTAGTTTTCGACAATAGCCCTATTTCCAGACTTAGGTATTTTCATTTGAAAAATTTAGAATGTATATTATAAGAATCGTGTCGCAAGAAGGTACATTAATAGGCTTTTTAAATGGCAGGAGTAACTGTATTGTTATTTTTTGTAATTATTGGTGGAACCATTGATAACGAAAGATTAATTATAAGCTCTAACATAAAACCCCAATGGAATTTTATACTTAAAATTTTTCTTAATTCATAATTGGATCCGGTTTAAATGCCTGAACCCAATTATGAAGATACGTTCAATGAGTGTATTTTTGAAATATATTTTTTTTCATCTTGTACTTGAATACTAGTAAACCGTTTCTAATTGTTTATTATCGTTTTTAAATGAGCAGCAAATGGAGCGTCTGTCCAAATTTGAATATTTTGTGTATAATGTGTATGTCCGATATCAGATGTTCATAACTGGAGTTTGACAGAGGGTATATTTAATTATCATTATTTTGATGAAACTAGTAATAATCCTATTTTAAAAATCTAAAACTTATTCTTTAAAGACTCTATTTACTGATGTCCAAAATTTTAGATTATAGAGCAAAAACGAAAACATAATCCTTATAACCTCCATATTTGTTTCTTTAACGTTATTTAAAAAAAACTTGGTAAAACTATTTGAAAATGGTAATCGTATCAAAAAAATTTACATGGTTTAAAATGTATGAACGATTTTACCTACAAACAAACACAGATGAAAAGAAGCAATAACAAATCGACATTAATCAACCAACTTTTTTAAGTAAGTATTTACCTATCTACCTTGTTTTTATTTAAAGTAAAGGATTGACCCTCGATAGTTTGTCCCACCACTATGTCAAGGTGTCGAAGCTATTTTAGTCGGAACTTAGGAAGGATAGATATTTAGTTCAGTGATGGGTAAGTTCAAAAGCTTGAATTACATGTAAAATCTCCAGTCGGTGGGCTCAAGTTGTTGCCAGCATCCCCTGTACCAATTAAACTATCAAGCTTTCTACCCGAGCGACCAATTCAGGCTACTCAGAAATCACATAAGCGTTAGGTACATATTTAGTTACTCATGCCGCTTTCGTTTTTAAGGCTATTAGATGAGCTTTACAAGATATTTGTGAGAAAGTTAGATACTATACTTACCTACTTAATAAAATTATTAGATAGGTGGGTGTTACCTGAGTTTGCTCTTTAAATCTCTAATTTTTTAAAGCCAACAGAGCTTAAAGGACTGTTGAAATATAAGGCTTATAAAATATCAACAGATATTGTGCAAAGTTAGGTTCTGTCTCGGCCTTGATTGTTAGCGCTAAATGAAGACGTACCGTCGCGCAATCTCCTGCTCATTTAGAGTTTCTTTTAGGATTTTTCACTGTCTCTTCCTTTTTCATTATGTAAAAGGAAGCACAAAATAAAATTAGATCGTTTTGTCAAAAAATATTATGAATTCTGAAGAACTGAATGTGTAGGAAAATAATGAATGATATTATATTAAAAGGCGGCTGTTTAGTTGAAATATAAAAGGAGCCATCAAAATACCTAACATACATTGTGCCCTATTTCTTGATTTTAATTTTAGACATAAAATCTTAACCTTTATTTTATTCAAATAACAGATTCCCTGTCCGACGAATGTGATAAGTACATAGGAAAAAATGATATAATTTTTATACGTTCACGAATCACGATCAAAGTCAGAGGTAACTTTCAGAATTCTCTTGGAGAGGTGACTTATCTAAATTAATAATTACCCTCCAAAAATACTAACAATATAGAAAAAAAACCTCGTGACGTAGGCATTTAAAAAACTATTTTGTATTGGGATCAGTTAATTTCCTACGGGCTTTGCCAAAATAATTCGTTCAACGATATAAATAGACTTAAAAGTTTCCGATGGAAAATATCATAAAATCTAATCCGCCTTTTTCATTTTCTGAATGGCGATCTAACAATTACCTACTTAGCTAATGTTGCATTTGTTATACGTGTAGAAAATGTTAAGGAATCTTTAGAAAAATACAAATGAGTTTTACGTTATAGCTAATGAGCTTACAATAGCCGCCTCGGTGGTCGCACCGCACTACACACTACCTTCCCGCCATGTCTTCTATTGCATGTATTCTTGTAAGCAAACCATTCATACAGCGCCTACAAATTTTACTGTAAGCTCTCAAGATAGACTTAAATCGCAATACTTCAAGACAAAAATACTATTTTATTTGCCTATAATCTAATATCTATAGCATTCAATTGTAGGTATATATGTTTTTCCCCTTCGCAGGTCCGCACAAATTTATAAAACAAAAGCTCATCTACCCGCAGGTAACAATAACCGGCCACCTCATTGTTTGGATTCCATTTTAGCGGTTATCTTAATTGTAATCGCAAAAATACCGAAATTAGTGTTTTTTTACTGGTTGACTATAAAAATTGCTGAGGCTGGAAGATTTTAAATATAAAAGAAGAGTTTAAGCAAAGCTTTGTATTAGTGTGAGTGTATCAGATACAATGAAACTAAACTCATTTATTATCTTACTGGTGAGTACCCGCGACTTCGTCTGCGATAAAAAGGATTTTCCCGCGGCTATGAAACTAATTCCCGCGGTAAAAATTAGCCTATTTTCATTTTCAGGCTGTTGAACTATGTTTATTCCAAAATTCATCAAAATCGGTCCGGCCAACAGACAGACATACACATTTTCACATTATGATTTTTCACATTTTTTATTTATGTAATAAGTAAGGATTAGACAAAACTACGGACTGACAGACTAACAGAACAGATGGTCGATAGTAATGAAGCTTCCTTCCATTAGTCTTTTTAGCAGTAATTAATGAATCTAAGTACCTAAAACCCAATAAAAAATGATCATTATTATTAATACGTTGTATAAATCAAAGTCGCTAATCGTGCCTGTTTGTCCGCTAACTCCTCTTAAACCACTAAACGGGTTTGAATGCAGTTTTGCTCCTCATTTCGACATTTTTTACTTAGTTAAAACATATAAGTAGAAAGAGTTGTTTTAAGTTGGCCAAAAATCTATGTGACGTGATCAAGAACAAGCCGGCCAAAATTACGAAAAGTGGGCGGGTCACTAGTCGTATATGTTACGGCTAATACCCGAAGTGCGGCTACACCTAGTTTTAGCCGGTTAGAACATCAATAGGTTAGGTTAGTTAGGTTACTTTTTTGACACCACCCAGAAAAAGGGAGTCCCGCTACGCGATTGCGTTTACGAGTTTATCTTGAGGGCTTACATTTACGATTCATGATTGAAGCCAGTTTTATATACATAGGTATAATTATTTTTTTACAGTTTTCCATATTAAAAACACTTCTAACCGGCCAAAACTAGGTGTAGCCGCACTTCGGGTATTAGCCGTAACATATTTATAACGCCTTATAACATGAGAAGGCATATAAAATGATTTTAATATTTGCACTTCCTATTTACCTTTTG
The DNA here is from genome assembly GCA_916618145.1 of Emmelina monodactyla. Classification (NCBI taxonomy): domain Eukaryota; kingdom Metazoa; phylum Arthropoda; class Insecta; order Lepidoptera; family Pterophoridae; genus Emmelina; species Emmelina monodactyla. The sequence continues at coordinate 7,307,034 of OU745300.1, forward strand.
GAAAGTTTTACATGAACTTTATCCCTGCAATAAATTTGAGACTTTAATCAAACCTTTCGTAAAGCAAACATTTAACACTGTAAAACTTTTATCTATCAATAAAACTCATTTTTAACTTTTGTCTGTTAGTATGGATTTAATGTTTTAGAGTTTCCCGTAAAATAACTTTACAACCGGAAATAGAAGCTAAAGCAGTTTGATTTGTGTTTCATAAAATATAGAAGGGATTTATTTGGATTGAATAAATAAAAGCTAGGCTAGGGGTGTAAAACTATTGTATTTATTTATTCTGTTATGGTCTATGCTTAATTTTAAATATCTTGTTTATTTTAATAATTCAATGATATAGGTCCTTAATACTTAATACCTAAAAAGGTAAATACCTTCTTTATCGATGTTACAAAATTACTACCTACACAAAAAGAATTTTCTTTTAAAGATGCAGAAAACATCTTAATTTAATCACAGTTTATTCAGACCGAACGCAAACCCGTTGGCGTTTCGAAAATTGTATTTCACCAAGATAACATTTTAGCGTAGATAAGTGTGTTTCGTTTCGATAAATAAATACGGCGGATGAAGCAATCTGGTTCCCAAGATTGCATCGGGGCATTCGACGACACAAGGCAAAGGATACATTAATATCCAGTGGGGTTAACAGGGAATAGAAGTTGCAATTCGTCGATGCATTACCGTTACTTCGTAGGTATGCCAATTTCTTTTCATTATCAGTTTGTATGTTTGTCCGCTAACTCCTCCTAAACCACTAAACGGATTTGAATGCGGTTTTCACCATCTTTTAGGGAGTTTATTAATTTAAATAAAGAGCATTTAGAATAAGTTTTTTTAAGTTAGCAAAAATGCAAGGGTTCGTGAGCAAGTCGGCAAAATTACACCATTGCGAAGCGTGGCCGGGTCGCTCGTTAAATTATAATCTTCTATGACTATTTTTATATACCTATATGTTACGGCTAATACCCGAAGTGCGGCTACACCTAGTTTTAGCCGGTTAGAACATCAATAGGTTAGGTTACTTTTTTGATACCACCCAGAAAAAGTCCGTCGACTCATGATTGAAGCCAGTTTTTATATACATAGTTATATATTTTTTTTTTTTAGTTTTCCATATAAAAAACATTTCTAACCGGCTAAAACTAGGTGTAGCCGCACTTCGGGTATTAGCCGTAACATATATAAAATAGGGAGCAAACGAGCATGCCGGTCACCTGATGGTAAGTGATCACCGCCGCCCATATACACCCACAATTATATATGCATTGAGGGTGCGTTGCTGGCCTATGAGAAATCGCACTCACCGAACGAAACGCAGGAACATCGTCCCTACTTCACGCCGGTTTTCTGTGCGACGGTGGTATTTCATCGGTCGAGTCAGCCCAGTAATCGCTGCAGACAGAGCCTACAGCTAGACTCTACCACTCTCAAAAAAACTGACTGATTCATCATCGCCGAGCGTAAACTATTAAATTTAGGGCCATTCAATTTGGTACAGGCGTTTCTTTATGATGTAGGTAAGTGAGCAATAAGAGAGTATTTCTAGAAAATTCCAAGGGAAAAGCAACTCAGCTGCAGGTGAAACCGCACGGCGGAAAGCTACGGCGGAAGTGGTAGCAAATCACGATGGTAGATCACCTATATCTGATCTGTATGATCACCTATATCTGAAGCCAAAGTTTGCCGCGACATAATGTTACCCAGATAATTAAAGTATGAGACTTTATCTTACGGTTACGGTTTGCCATTAAGTTAGAACTGCACTCAAAGCATAGAGTAAAAAGCACTGAGATGTTTCTCCAAATAAAGATTGCGTGTAGGATGTCCACATCGCTCTAAACCTAGATACCTAACTACATCAAACTATCGTATTTTTTATCTTTTGGTATGAATACGACGTTTTACATGACTAAAAGACTGTAAAAGTATCTCTTATATAAATACAAAGAGGGTAGGTGGCATCGGGCAAACGTGCTTAACTGCACTGTTAAATTGCGATTTCCTTACCCACCTTTACCGCCACTGAAGACATAGGTAAAGATTTGCGGAATCAAAGTCAGTATTATAAGTTTATCTATGTATATTACTTACTTACCTAATGTGTAATAAGTAATATTTAATATGTAATATAATAAAAAGTAATATTTGTTTTTCAAATCACTGTTCCGAAACCCAATGAATTTTACCAAGATTATTTATTACCTGATTACCTTTTTCATTTTAATTCTTCTTTTAATTTTGATTGGTTAAATATCAAGTCGTTCGAGCTAGATTTATCTGCACTCGCCCCTACATGACGGTAGAAAGTTCCATCAACACAAAATATCATTCAATTCTGCAATGCTTAAAGATGTGATTACATACAATAAACTGTTAATTCCACAATCTTTTATTCGTAGAAAATATACTATTTTGAATTAGTACCAATTACCGTGCTAATTTTCCAACCAATGTTTAATTAAACGTGCAATTATGGGCATGTATGTTTTGTAAGAGTACTAGAATAAAATATTTGTCTCTATATCTATATGCTAGCGGATTCTTTCCTACTGATAATAAAAACACAAATATTTTCAGATTTTATTTTATTTAGCAAAACGCATTTACAAAAGTGATGTACATTATAATTTAATTTTGTGGTGGAGTTTTAAGTTAAGTATATCTTCTTACGGCAAAATTACAACTTTAATGACGAATCATATTTTTCAGAAAAATAATTAAGAATCGCATAAATTGATGTTATAGACCTATAAAAACCCAGTTTGTTTAGAAAAACAAGATTTAAAGTTATTTCTGGAAATAAATACCAAGGAGCATTAACCAAATACAATTGAAAAATATTGCTGGGTTTGAACACATTAATTTACTTACATTGTTTTTCAAATTAACATTAAAATTATTTGCATGACCCTTAAATGGCTAATCTCAATATCCTACTACAGTTTAAGCCTCGTTAACTGGAAGTATATTTTTCGTTTTTGAAACCTTTGGTACCTTTGTTACTGTAATTTCCATTTCAACAGCTAGATTCCGTTCTGGAGCGTTTCGTTGAATACATATTAAAACGGGGAAAGTTAACCTATCTCATGTGCCCTTTCAGAGGCGTACTGTCAGTGAAATTTTATTTCTGAGGCGAAAATTTGGAAAATTACTTTCACGAGATTAAAAAACACTTTGTCGAATTTGACACAACAAAGCACTCTAGAGAGAAAAGCAACAGTCAAAGTTGTTTTTTAACAATAGTTTTTGTAATTTTCTATTGCTATCTTTAACCCACTCCTGTACGCACGTTGCGAAAACGGTTCTAGAAACCAAAAATATATGTATGAAAGAATTAAGGGAACTTTTTACCGCGGGTAACTTCGCATTCCCACGGGAAACCGACTTCTACGCGAACGGAGTCGCGAGCGGCCGCTAGTATTTAATGTTTACTCCGGTACTTGCCAGGACAACCATCAAATAGAAGCCAAAATTACCCAAAATGGAAGTTCATATTAAAATGATAAATGACCGATTCGAAAGAAACTAAGACGTTTGAAGCGTCAGGAGCCTTAAAGTGTTTGACACAGGCAGGAATGCACCAAGAACAAACACATAGAGATAAACTAGGACCCGCCTTAGAACACAACTCAGCAGTTGTTTTAGATAAATGCTTCAAAGGAAACGCGAATTTGGCAATTGATGAATTAAACGGATTCTTATGTACCTATTCACTCACTCAAAATTCCTGCCATAGCTTATTACTATGGTAACAAATTGAACAAGACGTCACTGATAGATGGATTATTGAGATTGGCTAGACTATAAAAACTTCTCAAAAGAACTGTCATTTTTTTAGTTTATATCCTAGATCAACCTGTCACATTGACTTTACCCATTGATCTAATGGCCTCTACAGTTGATAGATCTACGGAATCTTCGTCAGTTTCCTGAGTCACCACAGGCGTGGGTACTTCTTCCTCTTTTGGCTCGGTTCTAGGGAAGTCAAGCTTGCTCCAAGCTCCAGGTTCCGCTTTTTTTAACTTTATTTCAACCTTGGTGGCCAACATGGATACAGTGCTCTTTTCAAGTGAAATAACCTACAAGAAATAATAATTTAAATAATGGTTGGTTCAAAGATATGTACTGGGTCCAAATGTGTTGAAAAATTTAAGAGATTTTAATTGTGAGGGTAAAACAAAACAACTACAAGTTACTAAACCATTTTTCTTCATTCAGAAGTTTTATTTTTTAAAATCAAATACCTGTTTAAATATATTACATAATACAGAAGGTACTTACACCTCTTAACTCAATATCAAGTTCAAAACTAGCATCACCTTCTTCTCGGAAAACCAACTTAGTGTTTAGTCTGATAGGGTTCAATTTCACAAAGCTGAGTTCTGGATCATATTTCTTTGCATAAACACTCACAATAACATATTCTGGAGTCTGGTGCCAGTCCCATCGGCATTTAACTGTCCCCGCCGGTGGACCCTAAAACAGAGTTAAAATATTTTTATCATGTTTTTTTTTATTGCATTAAAAATTAAAGAAAGACAACTTTACATTAAAATATGTATCCATCCATACATAGCTTACTAGGTATCGAGCAGAGCAGTGAATTAAATAGTGAGTAGACATTGTTATACCTAGATTTATGATAGGAATTTGTTAAATATGGACTACTACACTGTCTGAAGTTTATGCATACAATACAAACCCTTGTATAAAATAAGTAAGTATACAGGGTGTCCCAAAACTCGACGTCAACCCGAAACCGGGTGACAAGGCAAGTCATGCTGGTTATCAGAAAAATGTTTAAAAAAATCTAAGTCACGTGTTCTCAAAATTATTGGCATTTTAAAAAAACACGCAAAATTTCACACCCTGTGACAGTGTTTTTGCTGCTGTTGCCACAAATGTTCACTTTTGGAAACTTTTTTTTTTGATATGTAACCCTGAATAATGCTTCTCTAAACTGTTATCAACATTTCAAATCTAGCTCCTCGAGATTGCATAAAAATAGGACTTATTTCCAAGAAAAAAATTAAAAATTAAAAATGGCCTAGTTTTAACTGTCTGCATTGAAAAAAAATTGTATTACGCGAGTTTGGCAAGTTGTATCAAAAGTTGGCGCATTTAGTAAGGATCCCAAAATGGTATGACACGTGGTAAATTGTAGTTGCTATCATGAACAAAAAAAAAAATTCGTTAAAATCCAGTGTTCAACAATTTTTTCTTACCTGGTTAAAAAATATTCTAATGGGCCCAAGGTTTTCCAAAGAGTCGTAAATTGTAAGTAGTGACAAAGGAGTCTTTCTAGGAAGTGTAAGCGAGATAGTATTTGTGCTAAAGTGATTGAGTGAGACGGAGAGAGTCACCTTCTCAAGTGCGAGCGAGACAGGTATGGACGCTAAAGTGACTGAGATGGAGAGAGTCATTTTACCAAGTGCGAGAGAGACAGAGAGTGACGCCAGGTATTCGCTATTGTAGATACACATTACAAACCAGTCAGTACGTTACGTTCCTTCGTTTACTGCGCTTGTTTTCGTATTCGTTTGTGTTGATTTCGTACTGTTTACTTTTGGCTATGTTTATGGACTTGTGATTGCTTGCGATTTAGATTCGGACTGTTTGTTTTCTCTTAACGACGACCTTTGCTTTCCTCTGGACTATTGTGTGAGTGTGTGACAAGTGCCGAGATGTCTTCGTATACCACTCGCGAATACGCTAATATGCACCTTATTTATGGTGAGTGCAGGTGTAATGCCAGTGCTGCTGCCAGACTTTACCGCGAAAGGTACCCAAACGCTGCTCGTTACCCCGATTATCGGGTGTTTACGAATGTGCGGTGCAAGCATGGAACTTTTGACGTTAGTAGACAATAAGCAATGCGATGATGATGCCATGTCGATGGTTCTCGCTACTTGGAAGCATGGATCTCCGCTCGTTAGCTCTTACCGAGGATTGAAAGAAATTTCCCACGTAACGAATTTTGAATGTTGCCATTCATTTGTACATTAATTAAAATGATAAATTCATTCGTCAATCATTCAATTTTGACCGAAATCACAATAGCCAAGGTAGGAAAACCTTAATTTTTATGACAGCTGACATATACTTGATTAATCAATGTCATGTAAAAAGATAATGTTTGTAAATAAAAATAATATATTTTACATGTGAATCAGATTCCAAAAGGTTTTTTAGTTAGGTTTATTACAAATTACAACTTAAATAATTAGAATGTGACAAACACAGCAGCATACCTTATATACAAAAGCAGGAAGATGAAATCTTGACAGAAATTGGTCATTGGACATGGAAATTGTTTTGGGCTTTTATGAATTTTATAAATCAACTAGTGGCCGCCCGCGACTCCGTTCGCGTAGAAGTCGGTTTCCCGTGGGAATGAAAAGTTTTCCCGCGGTAAAAAGTACCCTATATGTTGATCTGATGTATAAGCTATATTACTGTAAAGTTTCATCAAAATCCGTCCAGTAGTTTTTACGTGAAAGAGTAACAAACATCCATACATCCATCCATCCATACATCCTCACAAACTTTCACATTTATAATATTAGTAGGATGTTTCGTGTTGCACAGACGAGCATGATATTCAACATAAGGTTATTACCAACAGTCATGGGTGCCTAACGTGCATTTTTCATAAATCAAGACAACTAAATATAAACTTCAATTATTATAAGAAAATTCGAGAGAACTCTCGTAATAAAGACTTAAACATAGAATTTAAAACAAAAATTACAGAAAAAGACTAAGAAAATTGTAGACGTAACCAAGAAAGCTCAGAAATTTAAGTGGGAGTGACTATGACATAAGGGAATGTTGGGATAAGTACTACAACATGGAGCTTACCTGCAGGAAATCGAAAACTACCTATCTTATATCTACCTTATCCTTGCTGGTCCACCTTAGACCAGCAAGCCTCCTCGGCTTGATGAAATAACAGTTCAAACAAGAGAAGATAAGAAGAGACGGGGAGGCATTAACTTGAAAAGGTCTTTATTCAAGCGAACACCTCCAAAAGATTCTTGACATAGTTTATTTTATTTTATTTGTTTATTGTTGAATAAAACTAAAAATATATACCTACTACAACTATTACTTACAAAAATATTGAAATACTAGTATGTTTATTGTTATTGTATGTTTAGAATAATAAAGGCATTTTGATTTTCATAATTTTATTTTAAATACCTAATATAATGTATATATCCAACGCTGGGCAAAGACTTTCTTTGGGGAGGCATGAGAGAAATGTAAAGTTCACATTGAAAACCCATATTCAACCATCCTTATGAGTTTAGGGATTTTTAAAATACCTTGATAAAAAAACCTCGGTTAATAATATTAAGTATGTAGTTTACTTAGCAAATACATACAGAAACAAGACTTAATTGTGGAACAGGATAAAATGACCATTTAGTTATAAAATGGCTTTATTTATGTTTTAAAGTATTCTTTACTATGTTACGACACTTCTCGAGCTACTTTTAGTAGTAGACAAATTTTCGTAAATAAGCAATGACAAATGTCAGACAAAAATTCGACAAAAACTTCCATGCTCGCTCTTTCGTTAATATTCGACAAAAACTACTAAAGTTTCGTTAACGGTAACGATGACTTAACAAAGAAAGTTCCATGCTTCCAATAGCGATAAATGTAGAGACAAGTCTATTTTTTTACGAAATCTGTCAAATAGGCGATCGGTAAAAGTTCCATGCTTGCACCGGTGCATCGGTTGCTCTTCTCAGAAGGCCGCCTCCCAAATCAAACGCATGGTGGAGGCAGACCCACCAACCCTATGGAAGAAGAAGTTCTACAGGCTGTCGAAGAAGACCCAAGTACTTCAGTAAGAGCTATTGAAACGAACACCGGAGTGCCCAAAAGTTCAGCCCACCGTATTTTAAAAAGAAATGACCTACACCCATACCACGTACAGCGAGTACAGACATTATTACCCGGTGACTACCAAAATAGGGTGAATTTTTGCCGGACGATATTGGAGAGGTACAGAGATGACCCACTTTTTCTAACAAAAATTTTATGGTCGGACGAATCAACTTTTAAAAAGGACGGCTACGTGAACATGCACAACCTGCATGAATGGCGTGTTGAAAACCCTCATTTAACGAGACAGGATCGGTCCCAGTACCGATTCAAAGTTAACATGTGGACCGGAATTTTGAATGGCAAAATAATTGGTCCTTTTGAGTTGCCTGATGCATTAACTGGCGAGGTTTACTTAGACTTTCTTCAAAACCATCTTCCAAATTTATTAGAAGACGTGCCGCTAAGCATTTACAGAGAAATGTGGTTCCAACAAGATGGGTGCCCAGCGCACTTTGCTCGCCCCGTAAGAGAGTACCTCGATGAAGAGCTTCCTGGGAGATGGATCGGGCGGGCTGGACCAATCTCGTGGCCGGCCCGTTCACCGGACTTGAATCCTTTAGACTTTTTTTACTGGGGAGCTGTTAAAGAAAAAGTTTACGAGAAGCCCATTGGGAGTGAACATGAATTACGGCAGAGAATAGCTGAAGCAGCTCAATTTGTAAATAATGGACGATACGCTAGAAAGATAGCTCGATCTTTTTTAAAAAGATGTCGCGCTTGTATTGCCGCCGAAGGAAGGCATTTCGAACACTTATTATAACATTTTAAGAATTATTGTAAATTTTATTAATAAACATTGGTATTAAAATTTTGTTTTATTTAAAATTGAAACCTTTAACAATAAATGCTTATTCCAATGCACACACTAAAAAAAAAAAATTAAAAGTGAACAATCTGTTCATTCAATAAAGATAGACGAGTACATCAGTACAATGTACAATTCAGTTAAATTTAATCAGTGTGTAAATTGGAAGCGGCTCCAATGTAACCAACGATAAGCTTTGCAATTTTAACCATGTAAGAAAAAAAGTTAAAAATGGGTTTTCATGGAATAATTTTTTTTTGTTCATGATAGCAGCTACAATTTGCCAAGTGTCATACCATTTTGGAATCCTTACTAAATGCGCCAACTTTTGTCACAACTTGCCAAACTCGCGTAGTACAATTTTTTTTCAATGCAGACAGTTAAAACTAGGCCATTTTTAATTTTTAATTTTTTTCTTGGAAATAAGTCCTATTTTTATGCAATCTCGAGGAGCTAGATTTGAAATGTTGATAACAGTTTAGAGAAGCATTATTCAGGGTTACATATCAAAAAAAAAAGTTTCCAAAAGTGAACATTTGTGGCAACAGCAGCAAAAACACTGTCACAGGGTGTGAAATTTTGCGTGTTTTTTTAAAATGCCAATAATTTTGAGAACACGTGACTTAGATTTTTTTAAACATTTTTCTGATAACCAGCATGACTTGCCTTGTCACCCGGTTTCGGGTTGACGTCGAGTTTTGGGACACCCTGTATAAATAAGTAGCTTATAATTAGGTAACTTACTTCTTTGATCCACTTATGTGTACCAGTGGTGCACCCTGGTTGGCTTAAAAATGTGTTGAAGTCAGTTGTCCTTTTCTGGCAACAGGACCAGAACTTTAGACCTTCATGAAAAATGGGACAACCAGGGTGGTATGTACAAACTGATGTGTTTGATTCTGGACCCTCATAGGATACGCTGCAACCCCCATTTTTACAAGATGTACCAATTGCAATATTTCTGTAAAATAGGAAAAAATAGTATTAAGTGATACAGATTTTTATTTGTTACATTGATACTGTGCAATTCAAGAAGCAAGAAGAGGCAAAAAAAGGTATAAATAGAATGCTGTTGTCATACCCGTCTGCACCCTCATTGGATTTCTGACAACTTTTTTGTATTATTTCCTTTAATGATGGTGCAATTGTTGCCTTCATTGTAGTCAGTGCTGAATCAAATGGTGGTCGAGGAAGCTGTGGGCCCGTAACAGGTGCCCTTACTTCTATCACCTGCTTTACATCCAACTGTTTGTCAAGTGCTTTTTTTTCAGGTTCAGGTGGTTTCTACAACAAAAAAGTAGATTATGAAAGTTGTAAAGAGGTAAGTAATATACTATTTTTATTAATAATTATTATTTGAATACAAACCACATTTGAGTGCTTGGACACAGTGCATCCCTTGATGTTGAGAAATTCCGTAAAATCGACACTCTTCTTGTTACAACAAGACCATCCTTTGTATGCATCGTGGAATACTGGAGCCCCAGGATGATGACAACATTCATCTTTAACAAGTATCAATGAACTATGTTATATATACTATAAAAGTTCTTGTTTATGTTATACTACTATCTTCTTCTAAAAATTACGTGTAAGCGTAACCAAAACCTAACCACAGTTTTAGCAGCATGGTGAGTGAAACAAGCAAAGATCATTGAACATACTACATTGTAACGTACTGGGATCTTAAATACAACATCCTACTAAGTTAGAAAATAGTTGAGATGGAACAATTCATTTAAAGAAAGACACATAAAGACGTTTCTAGAACTTTACCTTTATCGTTATTATCGAGGTCGAACATCTGTCCGCAACCACGATTATAACATAGAACCATATTCTTATTTTCCGGCATTTTAAAAAAACTAGCACGTAGGTTAGTAAGTAGTAGCTTTATTTATAAATATGATATTAGTGCAATTTTCTTCAACAATCAGTGATAATCGGTATTTTTAACGTAACTTCTGCCTCCGGTTTACATCAAATCAATGTCAAAAAAATGACAAATCAACTGGCAGTGATCATATTATGCTATAACTGTAACTGACCCGAAAGACCGAAAATTTTAGTGTACGTATAGTCGGTTCTCCTTCTTTTATCATATACCTATGATAAAGAGTGAATGGCTATCGTAGTATCTCTTTTTAATCAGTGTTCACGTACTTCTTCATTCTCAAATTCACAAAGTAAACACTAGCAAAAAAAAGTTTTATTGCTTAGTTTAAATGTTTATTAAATCAAAACTAATAGGGCTGTGCGTGCTTGCTTCGTTCAAACATTAACTTATCGTTTTTTGCGAGACTTCCTTAAAAACAATTTTCATTTCAAGAAAAACAATCATGTCCTAAGAATTGGCCCAAACAACACAATGCAAAAATTTAAAAATCTCTTCCCTAACAGAGAAGCGTTTATTGTGTTTTTATTGTACATCATACTCTTCGTGTTCCAAGGTAATTTATATAAGTATAGTTAGAAAAGCAGCTATATAAGAATGTTCTACTTTTTAAATAAAAACTTACACAACAAGGAAATATATAGGTATATGGGAGTCAACATTTTGCTCTAACCGAATCAGAATCAAAGTTTGTAGTATATTCTACATGATATGATACCTAATATGGAGCTTAAAGGAAAGCTTAATATATTTTTACATGATAATTTTGCCTTTTCTAAGACAAGTCTATTTTTTTTTTATTTCATTTGTTTTAGGTGTATTTGTAACAGCCTCTAAAGATGCAAGTGGTGGCTATGCATACAATACTACATTAGTGGTATTCTTATCAGAATTATTAAAATTAGTAGCTTCCGCTATACTCTACTCCTATAGACGAGAGTAAGTCCTTATCAATTTTGTTTAGCTATTTTATTCTACATAGGCATTTAGTTGTGTAATCATCGTAAATTTTATTTCGGACTTTAAACATTAACTACCTGTAACATGGTAATGAATTATCGCAACTATTACTAGGGTCATTTCGCCAGTTCGCGTCCATTTAGTGCAGTTGGCATGTTTGAAGGAGAAGATAAAAATGTTCCAGCACTAGTTTCAATGAAAAACTTATGTAATGTGTTCATTATATAGTCTACTATAGGGTTTGCTTTCAGTTTTGTTCGAAACTTCTTGTGTTTTTTTTATAAATAGACAAACTTCAAAAATTCGCGTTTTACCCACTTTGCGTCCAAAAAATCTAATTTGCGTCCACCCATAGACCATTTTGCGTCCACCAGCTAAGAAGAGGAATGTAGGGGTGATATTTTTAAGATAATGTAAAGAAATTTTTTATTTTAACAGATTCTTTATTCAAGAATATAGTTATTTGAAAATCAACATTATTATCATTAATAAATCTCAAATGATGGTATTAACTCCATCTGGCCTGCGTCCACTGATTTTGTCCAATAATGTGGTCTTGGGAATAGCATATTCTTTGCATATTTGTCTTATAGATTTTTTCTTCTCACGAATGTCACTTAATGCTTTATTTAAATCTTCTTCTGTGTATTTTTTCTTTTCTTTTTTCTTACTACCTTCCCCAGAACTCATCTTAAACAGCAAAAAATTAAAAATTACTTAAAAATTAACTAGTTTCACTGCATTTAGTTTGCAAAAAAATTAATGTTATTTGTAGTTTTAATAAAAAAAGATACATATTAAATTATTTTTAAAAATAAGTTAAAAATAAATATTTGTTCTATTATTTGTATTAATGAAAAAATGGACGCAATTTAGTACAATACAATTTCCCTGTAGGTATGGTTTGCGTCCTCATGTGATGAACGATATCTGTATCTTTTTCTTCAATCATAATAATGTGGACGCAAATTGCTCATTACGATTGCATGATATTAGTACATAAACAAAAAATAAAAACAAATTGCCTTTCATAATTGAATCGCATAAAAATAAAAACTAACTTAATCATAAATAGACGAATTCGCGTCCACTGTGGTCGCAAAGTGCAAATTTTATAAATTCGTTGTACTAAATCGCGTCCACCTAATTTTAACTGTTAACTTAAAAAAAAACAAGCAAATGCATAATTAATATTACTCCTTTTTTCATGCTTTATGTCTAGAAACAGCTGTGTATTCTAAAAAACGCATAAAATAAAAAAATACTTACCGTCGAACGCGCCCCTGCACACTATTTTTTGCCGATATTCCGCGCGTCCGTGCTTCTTTGTTCAAGAACGGAGACTAACTATTTTTTCTACACAAGATTGATTGGGCACACCGAGCTTTTGTCTATGTGTGTGTGCCTCTTATACGGTGAGGTATTAGCGGTAACGATTTTTCGGTGATTTAGTATGATAATATACCTATTATCGAGATTTTTTATAGGGAGGTCGGAAAAATGGACGCGAATAGGGTAATGGACGCAAACTGGCGAAATGACCCTACTATACCTTTAATAGGTAGAGGTGAGCTAACATCATGGCCAACCTAGTACCCATAATATGTACTCTGTTGATTTTCTTAACTCTATTTTCAAAACAGGAAAGAAACAGGCAGAAAACTTCACAATATCCATCAAAACTCCTCATATTTTATTTGAAGAAAGGGGACAATAGGCTACTTTTATTTTGAATAATATTGATTTTTTATCACTTGACTGAAGCCTTGGGCCGCTAATAATTCTTTAATTTACTAGTTATTTTTTTTTATCTGCGCTTGACTAGCTTATACAATTTTTTGTCAGATTAAAAACCTTAAGACAGACCAGTAGATTATGTGTTTCATGTAAAAATTGCTATGACATACATTTAATTTATATATATTTTTTCAGAACAAAGCCTCCACTTCTCCCTGCAATAATATTGAACTACAAATTGCTACTGTTGTACTTTATTCCGTCACTGTTGTACTGTTTTTACAACAACCTCGCCTTCGTGAACCTCTCTCATTATGACCCGACCTCATATTACATATTGTTGCAGTTTAGAGTCGTTCTCACTGCTATACTGTTTCAGGTAAAATTTATTGCTTTTTTTACCCATCTTTACTTTAATATTTTAAATGGGTAAATGTGTATGTTTCTCGGTCAGTCTATATGTTCAGATTTTACATTAAAACCGATATAAATGAATTTTCAATACCCTGGGAATTTTTCACCACAGGAATAATTCTCATTCCATACACTGTTCACCCATTCATCACCATTATCACCTCTACACCAATTGGTGTCTACGCAGCATATATCGCGTGTACCTACTAGTTTAATTTAAACGTTTTATGCGACATATGATAACCGACGGTAGCTTATTGTGCAAATTTTACCTGCGTTGATAACATCCCTGTATTTAAACAGTTTAACCATGTTCCACGTTGTAATACAAGAATAGATTAGAAAATATAGACCTAATAAGAGTCAAAAACGCTGTCTTTCATTATTGCACGCGTTTATATTGGACGTTGGTGACCTACCGTTTATTGCAATAAGTAACGTTTTTTGTGTTACCGAAATTCTGATCCATTTACTAATGACTTATATTATTTTTACTATATTATTTTTTACATTAGGTATCATATTTTACAATAAAACATATATACAATAAGCTAGTCGATATACCTTCTCGCTTTCTTTATCATTTGTTAATAATTCGAATATAATTTCATAAATAATAGCACAGATAATTATACATATTGGTATTTACTTTATTTTGACGACCAGCTGACTCATTAAAAAAAACCTAGATAGGGCTATCCTTATCACCTATCGGTATGAAATACTCGTATTTTACTATTTAATTATCCTATTCAGCATTATTTTATGCTATAGATAACTAATCACTCAGTAAATGTTTTATTCGATACTAGTGGCCGCCCGCGACTCCGTTCGCGTGGAAGTCGGTTTCCCGCGGTAAAAAGTACCCTATGTCCTTTCCCAAGTTCAGTTCTTTCTTCATACCAAATTTCATCAAAATCGGTTAAGTGGTTTAGGCATGAAAGCGTATCAGACAGACAGACAGAGTTACTTTCGCATTTATAATATTAGTAGGGATAAAAACTCAGTTAACTAAACCTTAAAAATATTTGTCTTTACACATAATTATTAAAATATTATAGTTTTATAGTTACTTATTTCCAGTGATACATGAAAATAACATTCTATTTAAACGTAAACGTCGTTTTGAATTATTCCGCACCTGTACAAATAGGTATGAAATAACATTAGAATTAGGTGCCTAGTAACAACAACGATGGTGATAATATTCATTCAGAATAATATTATTATTTCAGATATTGTTCAAGAGGAAGTTGAGCTTCATGCAGTGGATATCGCTCAGCGTGCTCACCTTCGGATGTATTATTAAAAACTTCGACGCCGCTACAGTGAACAATAAAAATCCGACCAGCGGACCATGGTCACAAATATTTAACATCTATTTCCTGTCGATCATATTTCAAAACTTTTGCTCGTGTCTCGCCGGCACGTACAACGAATACCTACTAAAATCTCAAGGTGACAATGTAGACATATTCTTGCAAAATGTATTCATGTACTTGGATTCGGTGCTATGCAACTTCGTAGTTCTTTTTATGAAAGGTGAAGTCGCTACGTTATTTAGCGATTTTCAGTCTTTAGGCAATATATTTGTGATATTGATAACAGTTAATAGTGCTATTGTGGGCATTGTCACAAGCTTTTTCTTAAAAAAACTAAATTCGATACTAAAAACTTATGCCAGTGCTCTGGAATTAGTTGTAACGGCAATCGTATGTTACTTAATATTTAACATTTTAATAACAATGTATACAATAGTTTCTATATGTCTTGTTAGTATAGCTGTTGGAATGTATATAAATAATCCAGTAAAGAACCAGTCTTTACCTATGCATAGAGGTGATACACATGACACCAAACCTCTAATTAATGAAAACGAAAACTGAATGAATTAGGTAATTTGTTTAAACTTAGGTACATTCTGGCCCAATGTAGGCAGATTATGGCCTAATGTGTTTGTAACACTGTAAAAATAACTATAGAACCGTAACAAATGCTTTGGGGACGATTTTAACTACTTGCTTGTGCGATCACTATACCAATGAATACTTATAAGTTCATTCATGAATAAGGATTCCTATTCAAGAAGTTGAATAAGTATGTATGAAGTTGATGAACCCTACCATATAAAGTTGAATTGCCTAAGTTATTATAATTAGTATTATTTTCCAAAAATCTGTAATTTTAAAAGTTTGTGATAGTACCCTTAATTGTATCCTTAAAACTTAAATGCGATGTCGCATATTTACATCCCTAAGATGCAAGTCGGGTGTTGGGTGTAGGTACCGAATTAGTTAGTATCTAAGAAACATTGTTGTAGCCAGTGACTGATACCAAAATAGAATTAAGGACTTTTATCAACCTTTTAAAATTGATGTTTTCTACAAGTGACTAATGTCGCTGACTGTACCTACATTATGAGTTTAAAACACTACTGACCTTATCTAAAAAGTATTTTTTGTTATAGTAACAGTTATTTTATTAATATATAATATATAATTAGATAATAAAAATGAGCGAGTGTTTAACTTATTGTTCATTATTTATGATTGGATATGTATGTAGCTAGAAAACATAAACCTTACCACTAATTAGTTATGTATGCTGCAACATCTATAATTAGCATAAAACTTAGATGCCGTTCGCTCCTGAGTTTCAAATGCTCAAATGTATCGGCACTAATTATTTAATTTGTTATGAGGAACACACTTGTAATTTTTTTCTACTTTTTTTACCTTAAGCTCTAAAAACTACTAAACTTACTAAATATTAAAATCAACATATTGGTTAGAACCATATGATCCGAAGAGCACTACCTAATATCAGCCAACATTCCATGCAAACTTGGCTGGACTATGAAATATAAAGTAACCTTTTTACGTGAAGCACTCAAAACTTTTCATATTATGAAAAATAATCCTACTAATATTATAAACGAGGAAGATTGTGAGTATGTATGTATGTATGGATGTTTGTTACTCTTTCACGTAAAAACTACTGGACGGATTTTGATGAAACTTTACAGTAATATAGGTTATACATCAGAATAACATATAGGGTACCTTTTACCGCGGGAAAGCTTCGCATACCCACGGGAAACCGACTTCCACGCGAACGGAGTCGCGGGCGGCCACTAGTAGCAAATAATTCTTATCTTGCCAACCGATGGTGTCAATGATAAAATAGGGGCGATAGCAGTCCCCATGATTAAAGGAGGCCAAAAGACTCCTTTATTCAGTTTGTATGTACTGTACAGAATGTGAATTTGGATGCATCTGCAGCTCAGTGGACACATGCACATTAGCACATACTATTCTCTAGAGCAGGATTTATCAGTTTGCTACTACTAATACTGCTAATTATTTTTGTTAATTTTAATTAATACCTACATACCATATAATTGGTATTATTGAAATGCGTAAAAACATGAACAAGATATATATTTCAAATATTTTACTTTATTTACAATATTTATCACAACTAAACAAATTTTATAATAACAAAATATTTAAGCTACAGTAGGTATCTTATACCAGATAAATACTTTAGGCACATTCTTTTATGTCATATTTACATAAATCAGAAGATTTGCACAAATGAAAATTAAGCACAACAGTTTTTTTTTACTTAAATATTATTTCACCAGCATACCAACGATATAAATTAAATACATAATTAATGGCCCCGATTCTGACAATGATTACCCTTCTCTGTCTTATATACACCTACTATTGCTGGGTAAGTGATAGCTGTATTTGTAGTTAAGTTAAGATCGTTTTTACTTGAAATCGGCACCAATGTTGCAAAACTTACAGAACCAACTTTGTTGAAATTATTGCAACACGCATGTTGAACTGTTTTTTTTTCTTTGGTTATGTAAGCGTCCTATCAGCATTACCATACCTACACATAACACTATATAGTATCTATCATCTTTCGTGTTGACAATAAAGTAATTTTTACACGTAGGTATTTTTTAAATTGTCATTGGCAGATATAATAGTTGCCAGACCAGTTTCAGAGGATATAGTAAAAGTAAAAGTTAAAAACTGCCTGTGTTGAATATGGAACATTTACAAATCAAATGCACTGTTGCCAAAAAGTCATAGAATAGAATGGCGCTAGATAGCAAAGAAAATTTGCATGGACAGTGTCGTAGTGTGTCAGCGTTGACAATTTCTTCATTTTGAAGTCAGTAAGTGGCCCCGATTCTGAAAAAAACTCTCTAAACTAAAACTATCGCCGTCACTTACTCATTAATAGAATTGAACAGAGACAGGTAATCATTTTAGTCCTGTAAACTATTTTAGTTTATTACGTACGTGCATTATGACACAGCAAAGGCAATTTTATGCTAGCCCTCAGCGCATTTCATTCAATTTTACAATAATGTGGACAAAATTTTTTAAAACCAATGTAGCTGTCTTTTTCTAATACAAAACATTAGAAAGCGACAGCGATATTTTTAATTTAGTTTTAGAGAGTGTTTTCGGAATCGGGGCCAGTGTATTCTTATATGGCTATGCCATAGCCACGCCATGCTATGTCCTGACTATGCCATAGCCACGCTATAGCTAATGATCGTTGCTTCATGAAATGTAGAAAACATATTTTCGTTGGCCCTTGGTGACTGGACTGAATTGCACTGACAGGTTACAGCTTTTAAAATTGACTTTTAGCAAAAGCTTTTACAATATTGCATTAAATCAAATTTTGATAAAATTTGAAATACTCTTGTTTTGTTTTAGGCCATTAGAAGTTATATTGGTTTGTAAAGCAAAGTAGTGACATACTTTTTTCTGTATCTATGTGTTGCTGAAAGTACCATGACACCATCTTTGATGGATAATGCATAAAGATGGTTTAACATAACATGGTTTGGTTCTGGTAGTAAAGTTGGTTCACACTGAAAAAAAAAATTGTATGAGTATTTTATTAAAAAAGGTTTTTATAAACAAACTAATTAAATCAAGATATACTTACAGAAAGTGGTGTATCTTTGTTCAGTATTACTTGTAACAAATGTGGGGGGAGAATAGGAGGTCCAGATACTTTCTCCCAGGGTTTGGACTGTGGGATTTCCTACAATAAAAGTAATTAATTAATGTCAATACCCATGAAAGGCTTAGATATATTCATATGATGTAAAATGAAAGCAAAAGGGTTCAAATTGAAATGGTATGGTATTATAGCTTCCTCTCTTTTATTCCCTTATATTTTATGATCACACAAAGGAATTTACATTTACAGCATTTGCATTGGCATTTTTCATATAAAAATATTATGTTATAATTATAAAACTTGGTTTAGTGACACACATCTAACTTTCCTAAACCAAAGCATATTTGGTTTTTCAAGCATCATAACACAAAGTTACTTAATTTGTATATAAAACTGTGCATAAATGGCACTCAACTTAGTCAAAAATATTACTAATTTTACCAAAAATGATAAGATAGAACATACTTGTGAATACTCAGTTTGTGCGCTGCTGTGTATACCCTCACTGTCTTTAGCTAAAGCTTGGAAAACTTCAAAGTCAGACATCTTCACGGATACCAGATTATTTTTTGATCCCATCCCATTGTCTATTATTTTCTGAAAATAAAAAAATATGTCATAATTACCATTATAGACCAGGTTAAATGTGATCTGATAATAAAGTAATCTAGGCATAATCACCACAGAAGGATCATGTCTCCACTCCCCATCAACAAAGTACTTGTATTGGTGTTCCCCTTCAGGCAAGTCAATAATTGTAACAAAATCACCATGTGATTTCACCATCGGAATCGTCTTCCAATCAGTAAATGTTCCACAGATAAATACCTGTAAATTAAATGTATTTATAAACATTATATGCTGTAGTGATATTTAAAAAGTGTTCTTAATTTATAACTTATTCAATTTCAATATGAATGAACCCACATGACAAACCAAATATTCTATAACTGATTTTACTTAATAGTTGTCTACACCAATATTCCCTTAAGTAGATTTAAATGTTGTAGATTTAAATGTCTTGTCAGTAGATTTAAATAAAGTTTAATAAAGATGTGACCCTAGGCTACAAATGTTCTATATAATAGCGAAACAATATTTTATGGGGTTGAACAAAGCATTATTACTTAAGTCACCTGTTTACCGCCTCCATCCCATTTAAATACTGTTGGTAAAACCTTCAAATCGACTGATGTTCTACTGACTTCCGTCAAGGTATTGGATCTCTCACGAGGTACTGGCTCTTCGACATCACTCTCGGGAACAGCTTTAGTATAATAAGGTGCGCCGTCCTCAATGTTATTATCATCATCTTGACCTCGATCGTCATCGACTTTTTTGTCGAATGTAAAGGCCTCTCCTTCCTTTATCGGAGATGAAGGACCAACATTGGGAGATTTAGAAGAAATATCCCTTTGTCTATCACTAGGGTGATTGCTTCCTGCGTTTCCCATGACTCACTTTTTAAAGGAAGTCAGTAATATCCTGCGTTTTGTAATGCAAAAATTTTTCTAAGCAAAACAAAAACAAGGTAAACATTAATCAAATAATAGTCATTTGTCGTGTGATATGTCAATGTCAAATATTTAGGGCGGTGCTATTTTACTATGAAAGAATCTGATAGTGATGTTAATAAATATAAATAACGGTACAAGAGGAAAAACAGGAAAAAAATGTTTAAGCAGACAGACAACATACACAGATTCGCAAGCACAGAATAAATTGTTAAAATATCGTAGAGAAAAATAAGTTTTTTTACCAATCTTATATTTATAGTGCAGAATGCGCCTAAATTGGAACGCAGAGTTACTGCCATTTGTGTCCGTCCGTCCGTCTCCGTCCAGTCAAGTAAGCAAGACAGTCAGTGTCATTTAGGAAGTCTTTGGTGTGGTGGTGTTTTTGAATGCCGCATTGTGTACCTACTGCGTAAACTTGACGCAATTGATTTTTCTTTTTGGAATTAGCTTGTGTCAATTTAGTATCAATTAAATATAATAACTTAAAATATAAGTAGAAAAACAGTACAGTGATCCAGTATTCAATCTGCACGATTGTAGGAATGTTTTGTTCTTTGTATTATTAATTTAAAGTGCATCTCAAAAATGGGGGACGAGAAGCAACCACTTCTCACGGGGCCGTTTACGGTTCCTGTCGAGAGTCAAATTGTGGAAATGGTTCCCGATACACCTTCACAGCCAAGTCCCGAAAAACGTCAAAAATGTTACGATCCAGCATCAGAGAGGAAACTAGAATATCCAACGTCTAATTTTGATACACTTATTCACCTGTTAAAAGGAAACATTGGGACAGGGATACTAGCAATGCCATTTGCTTTTAAAAATTCAGGGCTTATATTTGGTAAGATTATGTTTGTTTCACTTTTATTTTTACCTACATATGCACAATCAATCAGAATTTCGTATTTTTTTAGGTATCTTCATAACTCTTATACTTGGAGCAATCTGTACTCACTGCATGCACATTCTGGTGAAGTGTTCCCATGAGCTTTGTATCAGACATCAGTTGCCATCACTTAATTTCTCTGAAGTGGTGGAAAATGCAATAATTTCAGGGCCTATCACTTTGAGACCCCATGCTAAAAAAATGAAGTAAGTTTCCCTTACACTAAACATCTAATCTGTCTATTTATATCTTTAGTTCAAAATATATATATTTTTGTTTTTCATTTTAGACTTTATTCAAAACTAACACTATCAATCATATTTATGTAATACACATAGTGTTTTTTTTTTGTATATAAGGTAATTGTATGTACTCTAAAATGTATCTTTCCTTTTAATTGTTTGATAATTATAATACTTTCTTCCAAGGGGTAATTTGATTCATTTCACCAACTTATCTGTATTGACTGACACCAAGAAACTAGTTCAAACTACTCACAGAAGTGGAATATTTTGTATCTGATATGTCAATTACCTGATATCAGCTACAATTATGAATGAATTATTTTATGAAATATATTGTTATTAATAATTAAATTGACAGTGTTGGGTATTTTTAAGGTAGATTTACAGTTTTTTTTCTAGGATAGAAGTTCCAAAATAATATTTAGTTATGATAGATGTAGTACTTAGTTTAGTTTCTATAAATTTGACACAGTAGTTACTTACTTATTTCATTGATGAATTGATTTATAAGCAAATATAACCCTAAAAAAATCATTCACACAAAATAAAAAAGAATATACAAAGGTTTTACAAAAAACTAACTCCAGCAATAATCAACAAGATTAGGTTCCTACAATATCAATATAAATATTAAGAATGTACTTAATTTTATCTTATTAGTTTGTATGTATGTACAAACTTGCATCCTAAAATCGATTATTTTCTTAATTTTATTTAAGTAGGTAAAATATGTAAATGGCTACTAACCCGTATCTCGCGCGAGTATTCTGCGTGTTAGTTTAAAAAAAAAACAATTATTTTAACATTTATTTATTAAACGTTTTTTTAACCTATATCAATTTAGTTTTTGGACTCTTGTTTATAACACGAGACAATCACACAATGGGTCAAAATCATTAAGATATTTAACCTTACCTACTGACATTTAGGTTTATTATTTATCTAAGTTCGTGAGCACGAAACTTTTGATTTATCAATCGTGATTCGTGTTTTTGTAGAATATGTATAAATGAAGAAATGGTTTATGAAGCACACCTATACTAGTATATTGCTTTGTTTCAGAACGGTAGTAAACGTGTTCCTGGTTATAACCCAGCTGGGTTTCTGCTGCGTTTACTTTCTGTTTGTCGCCACTAATCTACAAGACACGCTTCACCACTTCCGCATTACTTATAGTGTTCATACCTATCTGATCATTATATTTCCGTTAGTTCTGGCTTTATCTATGGTCAAGAACTTGAAATATCTGACGCCAGTGTCCCTGGTGGCAGCAATCATAACAGCTTGGGGTCTGATAATCACTTTCTACTATATACTTCAAGATTTACCGCACACTTCGACAGTAAAAGGCTTCGCTGGGTGGGAAAAGCTACCACTTTTCTTTGGAACTGCTATTTATGCTTTTGAAGGGATTGGAGTGGTGAGTGTTCGCCTATTTTCTTTTTTAAGTAGAAGATCTATTTACTTAATCATTTCGTAGACGTACTTTTCAGCATTGTTTTTGGATTCGCAAAATCCGTCTGCAAATTTACAAAGAAATAATATATTTTACTTTTTTTTTGAACATTTAGTTTCATAAATAGCTACTCAACCAATACTTTATTATCTTTCCTAAACAATAATCTTATGAGATTTATAAGATAAGACTAGTGACCGGCGCACGCTTCGTGGTGGTGGATTTTCGGTATACTTGTTTACGAAACCTTGAACTTTAGCTAACTTAAAAATATTTTTTCTTAATGTATTTCACTTTCTAGCCTTTAAAACAACCTGAACGATGGTTTAAACCGTATTGGAGACAACTACGTGGTTTAGGAATAGTTAGTGGACAAACATACCGCGTTTTTATTGCTTTAAAACCACGTCAAGATTGTATACAAAACCTATTATTATAAATATTAGTACCTATTACGTCATAGTAGAAGATAGAACCAAATGAGTTTTCAAGCGGCCGCCTACGCTGCTCTACATTGCTGCGACTGAACACGTTCCTGAAAATCAATTAAATTCCTGTCTGACATTCCATTGCCATATTCTGCGTCACTTCACTCCACGACTCGGTCACATAAAACCCAAATTATTAAGATTAACATATGACAAGAGTAAACATAACTCGAATTAAGCTTTTAAGAAAACTGAATATAGAGCCAACTTATATTGGCCTTGATATGGTTTCTAAGCTTATCCTATGTGGTCAACACAAAATATCAATTCTAATCTGTGCCTTCCGACTTTTTCGTAATTCATATCTACTGTTACTAAAGTTGATATTCTGATGGTATCAATCGTATTCAACAGGTTTAAGGGTCATAATTATGTAAATAAGTCACGATCCAGTATGTCCGTAAAAATCTTTTCGTAAAAGAAACCCAGCTGCTTTCTATTTAAATTTCCCAAGGTTTTCCCAACTACAACAGCGAAATTCTCTCTCTCTCTCGTGACATTCTATCGATCCAACGTTTTAGCGGGCACGCATTGGTCATTCGTTGCATTAATCTGTTATTTTGCAATGAACCGACTGAGCTTATCGCAGTTTGTAGGCAAGTATTCGTTACATCAAATACCGCCCACTAGATATATCGATTCTCTGCGTCGTGAAATTATTTCGATGGTAGTATCGTACTGACTCTTTTTAAGGATAAAGTAATCACTTTTACATGGCTTCCGCTAACCACACTACAATCTACCAATAATCAAGTTAAAGCCCAAAACGAAAACATAAAACAGTTCGAAAGTTTTTCGTTCAATCTAAAACAAATATTCTAATTATGGGACTATTATTTTTTAAGATAACATTAAGTATGCTTTGGAAAAAAACTTTAATTAATTAACTGGCTATCCAACTTAACTAGCGACAACCGGTTTTGTTTATAACTATTTGCTAATATTTTGTTTGTAAACAATATTAGTAACGGAAAAAAACTGCCGGGCAGATAACATAAATAAATACAAAGCAGAGTTTACCAACATTAAAGTTAAGTGGCTGTTTGCTCTACATTATTCAATTGTCGTTAAAGTGATAGGATAGATTGTTAGTGTAAAACTAAAATTGAGTTTCCAGCTTTGAAAGACTGCTAAATGTTCGAAAGTTTCACTTATAGCATTTAAATAGTGACTAAAGTTAAATATGAAAAAAAGCTACAATTTGAGAGCAGTTGTACTCGTAGCTTCGTAAATTAATAAGAACACGAAATACAACTTGTTAAACAGTAAACGTGGCGATTTAACAGTTCGTCTTGTGACATAAAAAAGTGGACGGGCTTTAGGCTTTAGGGTTACTTTAAACTGACCTACGAACGACCGGATACTTAATTTTAATACAGAAAGATTATAAGACTTACAATATCTTCTTTATATGTGAATAAACTTGCGCGACACGAGGATCGGTTTACGATTGATGGCATTAAATTACGTCGATGTCGTTGAGGCTTTGTATACTAAAATAGTCGTTATATTTATTTTAGTGAGAAATAAATAGAGCTTTTAAAAAAAACTACTCCGAAAGAAGTAATTCCCAATAGATAGTAAACAAATAATAATTATACTCAGATATCTTCAGATTTCTACACCAACCGTATAATAGGCACCATACTAGACTAGGGGCGAACACGTTGTATACATATAGTGAAATTGTTGCAGGTGCTTCCATTAGAGAACAATATGAAAACTCCACAAGACTTTGGCGGCTGCAGCGGAGTACTTAACACTGGCATGACGATTGTGGCCGTCCTGTACGCGGCAATCGGGTTCTTTGGATACTTGAAATATGGCGACAATGTGCTTGGGAGCATCACACTCAATCTACCAAATACTTTGTGAGATATCTTCTATTTATAAAAACCTTGCGGGTGCAGCTTTTCGTCGACTTGAGAACAAAACATAAAATTTTGAGATATTTCGAAACTTCTTCATTAATAAGTGATCTAAATGCTACCTAAAACCGCATCGAAATTGTTACGCGATTCAGGAGTTTATGTAGTAAACCTTATACTACTAAACATATAACGTTTGGATTCCGGTAAATTTAATGGCCTAATGTTGTAGTAGGATAAAGTCACAGTGAAACTTGCAGTGAAATTGAGACTCAATTATTGAGGGACCGGTTTTTTATTAAGTTATAAAAAGTTTTTGTTAACGGGATAGTCGAGGTTAACAAGTTGTTCTGTATTACCGTAACATGCCTGACAATTTCTAGCAATTTTAAAATATTTCACTTAGTAATATCATCTCCAGATTAGCTCAAAGCGTGCGTGCATCGATGGCGGTGGCCATTTTCCTGTCATACGGTCTTCAGTTTTACGTACCGATGAATGTGGTGTGGCCCTACGTCAAATCTAAACTGGATGGCGACAACGCAGAGAAATACGGAGAAGTCATCACGAGAACCTCGCTTATTTCTGTGACATGTGAGTTATATTAATTTTAAGGATTATTATAATGTATAAGTGAATTGAATTCCCATAATCGTTTTTCATGGACAAGTCTGCCAAAATTACACTATTGCGAAGCGTGGGCGGGTCAATCCCTACTAATATTATAAATGCGAAAGTAACTCTGTCTGTCTGTCGGTCTGTCTGTCTGTCTGTCTGTCTGTCTGTCTGTCTGTCTGTTACGCTTTCACGCCTAAACCACTGAACCGATTTTGATGAAATTTGGTATGATGAAAGAACTGAACTTGGGAAAGGACATAGGGTACACGGGAAATCGACTCCCACGCGAACGGAGTCGCGGGCGGCCACTAGTAGTTTATATTTTAAATCTGCCCCAACTACTGCGTGCCTACCTGTATTTTAAATAATAAATAACATGAATTCGATAAGGAGACACATTATAGTCAAATTAAATCTGCCTAATGCTTTAACTTGTTGTTCGGCTGCCAAATAAAACTAATGAGAAGTGTAGCTGTAAGTGTAGCTGTAATCGTGATATCTATCAATGTAGTATTTAATGAGATTTACAAATCCCAAAGATAACTTGTTTAATATGCATTGAATTTTGGCTAGCTTAACGAAACATTTTTATTACCTTCTTTACTTACAAATATTTTAGAAATTATTTCGAAAAGAGTAGTAGATGTAGTTATGGAGGGTTAGCGGACAAACAAATACGTATTGTCATTATCATTTCAATACGGTATTGAAATGATAATGATGATATGTTCTATGCTGCCCGCCTCCGCCTATCATATCAAGGGTTATTGTATTTTCTGTCAGATAGAACCTATATCTATATTATTGATCTCAATTTATTTATTTATTAGTAGCGTTAGCAGGTTAGGGTTAAAAAGTCAAGAGTAAACAATTATGATAATAGTTCTGATTATATCATGGTCGTGGGATCGTAAGCAATAATTTATGAATGACCTATATTGCCGAATTTTCAAGTATATTGTTTGATTACTTACTTTACAGAAACATATGCAACACGATATAGGGCGGTGATATACTTTTTTATACTTTACTCTGGTTGTACCCTACACATTTTTTTTTTTTTGTAAAATCCAAACCGCATGTAATTTATTCCATAACACAATCTCCAACATAGCGTAAATAAGTATGTATAAAACAAAGAGTGCTAGCCTCATAGCCATAGACGAGGTATTGTTGTATGAAGGTACTTTATTAAGTGGGTCACAGTTACTACGCACCGTTGTAACTTTCGCTCAATTCTCTACTCGAATACACAATCATGGTAATGCATCTTAAGAAAATGACACATACTAACATAATAAGCGAATTATATTTTTCTTATTATAATGTCTACATGTTTTGAATATTGTATGTACGATCAATTTGGGATCCACATTTTTTATGGTATGTTCTTAGAACTTAAATGGAATAAGGTTGACATTACGTTACAATGCAATATACTATTTGCTTGGAATAATTGCACATTATGTGCAGCACATAAGCTAACTTGCTCTGCGAAATTGTACTAACCTACACTCAATTTAAAGTCCGTGAGCGTACCTACTATTATTTACTAATTTTTTATCGTTACATCGAGGTCGCGTATTATCTAATTAGGATTTTATTTCCAGTCATCGCAGCGGCGCTGATACCGGATCTCAGCGAGATAATTTCCCTGGTCGGCGCTTTCAGCAGTTCAGCTCTTGCTCTAATATTTCCTCCACTCATTGAAATTATAACCTTCTGGCCGGATAGGCTCGGAGCTCGCGGCTGGAAACTGTGGAAGGACATCGCCATCGTCATATTGGGCGTTACGGGATTCGCATTCGGAACATATGCCAGTATAGATAATATTATCAAGAAATAAATGAATTATAAAGACGACTTGGAACTCAAACCAATGATTAATTTAATCGTATTTAACATGACAATAATTGTATGTAGAGAATTTAGGATCTCTTGCTTTTGTTATCTCATAGATGTCTAGGGAAGTAAAGTAGTAAATAGGTTGAAGGTACACAGTAGGTAAATAATAGGTACCTGATTTCATATTACTTATAATTATTTTTGTGACAAAATATTTACAAATTTATAAATCTTCAAATCAAGTAACCAAAAGTTTAAGACGAATTATATATAAATGTATAATCGTCACTTAAGTATTACAGATTAATCAAATTATATAATAGTTAAATTATTTAATACGCTTCTCTTATACCTAAGATAATTACGTGATGTTATAGTACGTGATAATTTTGCATTCCTAGTTACCTTATTGGTATATATTTTTTTAGGTTAATACATCATTTTGTACAAATACGTATTTTATTGCATGTAGGTATGTTGTTTGGTTAACATGTGTTTTAAAACTTTATCTATGAGTTTATTATGGCTATTGATGATAAAAATATGTAAACAAGTTAAATAATTATAAGGATTAATTAATTTATTAGAAGTTAATGTACTTCGATCTTCTTACTATTTGTGTTGGTATGTACCATACATCCACTTTGGGCTTTTACCTGTCTGTAACCAAAATAAAATATTTACTTTATAAAAATGATTTTGTTTCTTATTTCTAAATTAGTTTTCGCCCGCAACTTCTCTTGCGCTAACTTTAACAACAGTAATTTAGATTTTTATTTACCGAAGTTCATGAACCCGTTGTAACTTTTAGGAGATTATTTGTATATAATAATGATTAAATCTTAATAAGGCTTAAAATAAAAAAAAACACGTAGCATGAATTAAAATATTGGAATTTTAAAGGGAAAATAAAAAAATCTTAGCAAATACTAAAATTTGGGCCAAAATGCAAATTAATAGTAAATAGCTAATATATCCCAATTAATAAAGCCCCACCTATCCAGAATTTCCTTTTGGATACTCACCCTCCCAACACCCTGTCTGTACGTTTGCAAATAATATCAATGAGCGGTTTAAAAAAAAAATATAAATATAGTTCACACAAATTCGCTAGATGGCGCTGAACAAACTAAGTACGCAGGTGGACCTTTGAACATATGTTCATAACGCCCTAAATTACTAAAATGCCTTATATACTTAGTATATATCAAGATAATGTCAAAGTGATCGCGTACGATACGAAAGATTGTCTAGGTTTTTTGCAGTTAATTAATTATATTATATTTATTTTATTCAGACCTCATTTTATAGGTCTACATTTTTAAGAAATACCTTTATTAATAAAAAGAACGTCCGTTTCGTTGAAATAAAAAAGAGTCAAAGACAATTATTGTACAACGTTTATAGACTCATGTTTTGGAACGCAGCCAATAGTGTAAAAAAGTTGACGATGACATTATGGTGAGATGTCATTCTACGACAACAATTAAAAAATGTCGGAATCGTGTCAAGACGGTAATTGTCACGAAAATAAAGATTATGGGCCCGACGAATCACCCACCAAACTTATCGTCAATTACATTCCTGAAGTCATGACCCAGGATATGATGTTTTCACTTTTTTCAACTATGGGTAAATTGGAAAGTTGTAAGTTAATAGCTAATAGAGGATACGGGTTCGTGGAGTACTCTAGTCCGGACGATGCTGTCAAGGCTCGTAAGGCATTCAACGGATTATTGATGCAGAATAAGACTCTGAAGGTGTCTCACGCATTGCTTAACCCTGAATTGAAGCCCCCCTCGAAGCCGGAAGCTGACTGGAACCTCTACGTGTGTAACCTCCCTAACGAACTAACCTTGCAAGATTTGCACGGACTATTCGCACAATTTGGAAAAATAGTTAATTCCCGCATAGCGTCGGGTATCGCCTTTGTTCTCTATGAACATCCTCAAGAAGCGGATAGAGCTATTCAAAATATAAATGGCACTACACCACCGGGTTTTCTACACCCACTTACAGTTAAGTATGCCAATAAGAGTAATCCTCATAAGCATAAAAACAACAATAATAACTATTCTAGAAATTCACTAGTAAAGCCGTATCATTGGATAAATCATATGGGTGCTATAGGAGACCATAGTTCGCCCAGCACATGGTCTATTTATATTTATAATATTGCTCCTGAAGTGGAGGAGTTAACTTTGTGGCAGTTGTTTGGTCCATATGGTGCTATTGTGTCTGTTAAAATTATCAGAGACCATCAATCCAATAAGAGTAAAGGGTTTGGATTTGTGACAATGCGAAATTATGATCAGGCGGCGATGGCAATACAATCATTGAATGGTTACATGCTACATGGGCAGCCTCTGTCAGTTAGTTTTAAAACCGAAAAGAGATAATGCTGTGCATGATGTCACCACCTAAATACAATATCAATACAGTAATCAATAGACAAAAGATAAACAATTTGATTGGCAATAATACAAAATTAGCATCAAATTCTGACCAGCAGCCTTAGCTACATGTGAAGTGTGTCGACTCTTGTTAAAAATATTTTATTACTTTGAGCTATCAACATTGTTAAGTTTGTTTCTTATTGAATAATAATTTATTCAGTTTGCTCGTTGAATATTTCAAGTTTACTAGAAGTTAAGATTGTATTGATGATGATTGTTGTTTGAGCGTTCAACATTAGTTGTGAGCTAAATGCTTCATTTATTTTTATCTATTATTTAAGTGAAATAAATAAAACATTTTAATGAAAGTGCTTTTACAAGATCTTACTAATAATAAGCCACATGAGTTTAATCAGCTATTAGTCTTAGTTGTACACTTTTATAACATGATGTCTATTTAGGTAGAGAAAACGAAATCTACAATATATCATATTTATACATTTAGTATAAAATTTGCTGAATTAAAGTTCATTTTCACAATTTTAAATGGTGTTTTGATTAAATTATTAAATTTTTCTATAATTGTTTAACTTACACTGTTCCTACCCTATCCCGTTTTTTGTTTTGTCACTAAACCCGTTACAGGGATATACTGCCAAAAATATGTACAAAAATATTTATAATGTTATTACCAAAAATATAAATGTACATATTTTGACCAATACATACCTATTTTGTTTTTTAATTTTGTTAGTTATAAAAAATGCTTAAAATGAAATCCTAAATAAATCATGTTAATTAATCATTTAAGTTAGTGTAATTGTTGGTTATATTATTTTATTGGTAAATAAAGAAATATATAGAAAAATAAAGCCTCAGTAGGTAAAAACTTTAGCCTTGTGAAATGTGGCAAAAATATATGTAATTTTAACTCTAAATTCACTTTTAGAATTCCTAAGCCTTAACCACTCGATAAATCTACAATTTTAATAGTCCCATAATGAAGTGAAGTCGATCGATGTGAAGTGAGATCGCTTTTTTTTAAGGGACAGAACCGCTGGTCGTAATATAAAATAAAATCTAGATTTAAGATGTGATAAACCCGGTAAATAAAGTACCTCCTTTAGCATACACACAATAACAGAATTATCGAGTATTACTTTATCTAATAAAGTAATAGCATAGTTAATACTAGTATTTAACTAATGTTGTATAGTTAATTGGCCTAAAAGTTTTTATAATTAGTATTTTTTGTGTTAAGACTATAGTGTCCTTTAACGCCATCTATAATTTGCCGTATGAAATAGAAGTTTTGTATTACAAAAATGATTGCTCTATAATTTGAGACAGGCGCTTTTTAAATAGCGTTTCAGTTTTTGAGTAATATCGTGTAGATGAAACTATTTGTACATATGTTTTTACTGGTAAGTTTTAATGTGAAACAGCGCATGCTCCAATTATTTACCCGTGAATCAATATACGCATGCCTACGGTGTCACGCGATCATATCTTCATTATTTTAGTTCTAAGTGATCTCAAGTAGTTAAAGTGGAGAAAGGTACAGTGTTTCACAAGGGGTTTATAGTATTGTTTAAAAGGATTGGCAACCGTGACGGAAGGCGAAGTGTCTTCAGCGGCGGGAGGCGGAGGCCTCACCGTGAGTAGCAAGGTAAGAATATCCGCAATGTTTGGTTTTGTTAAGAAATCTATAAGGGACATTGGAATACTTACTCGATTAGAATCGACTTATTAGGTGAAAGAAATGTAAAAAACAGTTTTAATAGCATTCAGGTTAAAAAAGAATTTCCGCATTGAACTATTATTACTACGCATGGATAAGACAACCGCAACTTGTCCTGTTTGACCCATACCAAAGCCAAAATGAAGGTTATGATTTTATTTTTATACCTACGAGTACCTACGTTTTGGCCAGTTATTGAAAGAGCAGCTGTTTATAATAGAACAGATGAACCATCAGGTTTACCCAAGTCCGGGGGCTGCGCGGGGAGTGTGGGCACTCCCGCAGCCCCCTCCGTGTACCATGGCGGCTGAAGAGCCCCTGCCGCCGTGTTCTCCGCTGTCACCAGACGCCCCCGCCGCCCCGCCACGCGTTATTGCGAACTGCCTTCAGTCTGATCTGCATCTTCTGATCTTCGAAGCTATTAGGTCAGGGTAAGTTTAGTACTTCATATGAAGTAAATATTGGATTCTCTACAAACAGATAAAACTTAAGACCCAACTTTTACTATCTACCTATATTCGTTTAATATTCTCGGTAAAACTTATTGGTTGGTCGATATCTAATTATAAACAATTTCATTCACTTTAGTGAAGTTTCGGAGATTGAAAATCTAGTAGAGAAACTGGGTGTTGAAGTGTTGAGCGCGCGCGACCAGCATGGCTATACTCCAGCTCATTGGGCAGCTCTGGATGGAAGTGTCGCGGTGATGCGTTACCTGGTGGAGCGCGGAGCACCGATTGATTTATCATGTTTAGGAACCCAGGTACCTTCCGTCATAAAACGATTTATTTGTAAGATAAACTTTAAGATTACTTATTGCATTGATGAGTTGCATGTCATCTCTATTAGGGACCCCGTCCCATCCACTGGGCATGCCGCAAAGGTCATGCATCGATTGTTCAAGTATTGCTTCAATCTGGAGTTGCTGTTAATGCTGCAGATTTTAAAGGTTAGCTTAATAAGATTAAATAAGTAACTACTTTATTTAAACAAACACGTTTAAAGTAAGGTTTACATTATGAACATTAGGTCTATGTAGGAAGGTTACATAAGTAAAAAATAAGTACTTAGGTATAGGTAAAGAATTAGTTGAAGACGAATTTCGGTATTGGAGAATATAATCTTGGTGAGACTAACACGTTTTCCGAGTTAGATTGCTTTTATGAATTCGCTGCGTTACTCACTGGGATTTTCTTGACCAAAATATCGCACACTAATAAATATTGTGGATGTTCTAATTAAAGTTCATTGCTTTGACATTCATTCATATCACTGAATATAACATGTCTGAAGACAAACTTTTATCTAATAGTTTTTATCATAAAGGGCTTGCCTTAATTAGTTAATTGTCAATAATAAACTTATATAAATAAATAATTTTACCTTAATTTTCACATTAGCAAAGGCATTGATCGTAATAATATTCGTTAAACGGCGTTTTAATTACAACAACCAAACACAACTCAATTAACCAAAAACTATGTAGGTACAGTCACGGCCTGAGTGAGCTGACCAGCCAAATTTTAAAACAGGCTGCTCAGCTCACTCTGGCCATGACTGTGCCAAGCTCTTCCTACCACTTTTCGTTTTCGAAAAAATAGTTGTAACAAGTTAAGAAGATTCAATAAATAATAGGTTATTACTATTTTAGGGTTAACTCCGTTAATGACGGCTTGCATGTATGGCAAAACTGCCACAGCTGCCTATTTACTCGGCATGGGGGCGGCTACTCGACTCTCTGATATCAACGGAGACACTGCCTTGCACTGGGCTGCCTATAAAGGGCACGCAGATCTAGTACGGTTGCTGATATACTCTGGAGTGTCTCTAAATTGTACTGACAACTTTGGATCAACACCCCTGCATCTAGCTTGCCTATCTGGAAATTTGACCTGCGTGAGATTGTTATGCGAAAAGGTAATGATTTGAGCAGGCGCTTTTACGTAACAATAAAAAATTGCAACTTAGAATGAATTCATAATCAGGCTACTCGTTTATTTTAGGTGAAGGCAGAACTCGAGCCTCGTGATAAGAATGGTAAAACTCCGCTCATGCTAGCGCAGAGCCATCGTCACGCTGAAGTTGTGAAGCTCCTTACTAAGGTTTAAAATATTTGATTTGATACTTTATTTCAATTGGAATACTGATTAACTATACAGTTATTATATGGAATCGCCGTAGAACACCATGTTTATAAATAAAGTTAAATGTCATGCAGGAACTGAAGCGTACATCGCACTGGCTGCCCCCGCTGTCGGAGCTGTGGGCGTTGCTCTTCGGAGGTGCGGGGGACAGCAAGGGGCCGCTGCTGTTCTTTCTGGTCTCTGTACTGCTGTGGGGATATCCGATGTACATTATTCGGGTACGTATCTTCCAAAACTTGACCTGCCAATCTACAAGATACTTTAATAACTAAACATCTTTACTATTGTCCAACTAAGTTATTTTTGAGTCTATTTTTATAAACATAAGTTTTGATTCTATTTCAGTGCATTCCGTTAACATGGAACACTCTGCGACTATCGCATTATTGCTTCTTGTATTGGAATGGAATAATGTGGCTTAGCTGGCTGATTGCAAACCGGCGGGATCCGGGCTACATACCGCAGAACTCGGAAACCTATTACCGCGCCATCCGACAGATCCCTTACTATGATAAGTGGAAGAAACGAAATGTTATTCTTTCGCGTCTTTGTCACACCTGCCGCTGCTTGAGACCACTCAGGTTCGTTGAAATGTAACAATAGGTCTTCTCTTAAAAGTGAGAATCACTTACAAAACAAAGCACATAAGACATGTTCCAACAATACGTACAGCCTGCCGTAAAATACTGTTTTACGTTGTAAATGTGAGAATCTATCTAGAAATAAATATTGTTTCTGTTTTAGAGCGAAGCACTGCCGAATCTGTAAACGCTGCGTCGCGTATTTCGACCACCACTGTCCCTTCATTTACAACTGCGTGGGAGTGCGGAACCGGATGTGGTTTTTCCTTTTTGTTACCAGTGTTGCCATCAATTGTTCCCTTTCTATCTATTTCGCCTGCTACTGTTTGCTGTTGGAAGGATTTGGAATATTGTACGTCTTAGGATTACTTGAAGCTATAACCTTCTGTGCTCTTGGATGGATTTTAACTTGCACATCGGTGAGTAATTTTATTAGTACCTATCTACATTTTTTTAAGTAGGTATCTTACTACTTGTAATCTACAGTTAGTGATTAGGCTGCTCCATTACCCACCTATCATTTGTACCTAATCTGCAATATGTCACAAATGTTGTAAAACTAAATTCAGAGGACGTGGATTATTTATGACGATTAGTCATTGCGAAACCTTGAACCGCGGAATAAAACAGAAACTGACGTGTTCATTGTATGAATGGACTTTAGAATAATAACGCAATGGTACAAGGGTGAAATCATTAGCATTCTTGTTTTTATAAGTAGGTCCATATGTATTTTTATGCGTAACCTTTGAACAGCATTCTCGTTCTAAGAAGTAAGTCCATAGATACTATTATAACGTATTCGTTACCCTATTGAACTGCTTCCAGATTCTGCATGCGTGCATGAATCTAACTACGAACGAAATGTTTAACTACAAGCGGTACCCGTACCTGCGCGACAAGCGAGGTCGCTATCAGAACCCCTTCTCCCGAGGGCCTTTCATGAACCTCATCGAGTTCTTTGTCTGTCTACCGGACAAGTGTGATGAACAGGTAAATAGCTGAAGTTAACCATCTAAAAAACTAAAGACATCTTTAAAATAGAACCTAAAAGCTTGATCAGTTTAGTGTATTAATAGCTAGGTCCTAAACTTTTTTTTTTCGCATAATCTTCGAAACTTATAAAAAAAACGTTGTATTTGTTTTACAGGATATTTTCCATGAAGAATCTATATGATGTGACCAGTCCAGCCCAGGGGCTAACACTTTTAACCTTCATAATAAATCTTCTATTGTTGTTTAACGATCTCACTATTATTCTAAATATGTTGTTTTAAAAATGCTTAGTAAATTGGCATGTTTCTGTGATAATTTTAGTTTTAAGATGAATGCACAATAAATGTAAAATTTATAACACATCAGAAAAAAAGATCAGGTCCATGTCTCAATGTAGGTAATTGGCAATCGTCCTTTTTATTAAAAAGGAATTGTCAGTTAACTACAATAGAAAATGTTTCTAATTCACGTAAAGGAAAAAAATAATTATACCTACATATTATATATTACCCTTTGTACTTAAAAAAAAAGCTGTTAAATGTTAGGATAAATTTAGCTTCAATAAATTATTTTAAATAAAAACCAGTCCTTAATTAATACCTCTCCAAAGCATAGTTTAAACAATAGGTGATTTGAAATAAGTTCTTAATTACATATTACATAGTATAAATCTAAGTCGCTAATTGAGTCTGTTTGTATGTTTGGCCTCTATCTCCTCCTAAACTACGTAATGGATTTTGATGCGGGTTTCGCCATCTTTTAGAAAATTTTGATAAAGATATTTTAAGTTACCTAAATTTCAACTTAACGGGAACAAGTCGCGCCAAATTACACCATCGCGAAGCGTAGGCCGGTCGCTTCGCTAGTAAGTATATAAATATGGTTACAATCTGACCACCTCTGTGATTCTAAATAAGTATTTATTTTGTTTTATTCACATTTAAAAAGTATTAATTAATATATCTTATAAGTTTATTTGAGTTTTGTTTTAGTATAGGTAATATTAATTTATCAACCTTACCCTACATTTGTTATATGAATCTAGTACCTACCTGAGTATATTTTTTGTGGCTTTAGGCCTTTGGCTATTTAAGAAATACTCAAAAATTAGGGCAGCTGCTGTTTAAACTGAAGGTACCTACTTACATAAACTATAAAAAAAGTTAAAGTTCGTAAAAGGTTTAGAATGCTTCTACTTGTCGTTCCTATTGTATAATAAAATGGTGGATCCATTTTAATCACAATAACAGAACCCTTTGTTGGTTGAGCGCCGTACTTCTCGGATAGCTGGTGGATCTACATGATGGACAATCATCCAACCATTACGGTTTCCACGCGACGTTTTTCATTCCGCTAGTGCGTGTTAAATAAAAGTAAATAAGTTACATAATTAGAAAACACCAATTTATTGATTGACACCCCAGTTGGAATCAAACACGATAATCATCGGTAAGGTATGGTAAGTCATTTTCTTAGCCATTTACTAGTCTATCACCCACTTAGACCTTGAAATGAGGAATACAAAGACAAAATACAGCTTTTAATCGGCGATATCTGTATAAACTGGCTTATTTTGTGAAAGTGATTGAGTCTGTAATTAACGACCGCAAGTTGATCGTCATTAATTTCAAACCAGTATATTTCTGGGTCAATGTCACAGCCTCCAGACCTCCGACAACATGTTGGCTGTAGGCACCTACGTTCTTTGAGACCATGACCGTGATTACGTAGATGGTTCATTGTCCTCTGCATTTGCAGTATTACCGGTTGAGGTTTATGCAGTTTTGTTATTTAAAACTAGTGGCCGCCCGCGACTCCGTTCGCGTGGAAGTCGGTTTCCCGTGGGAATGAGATGTATTCCCGCGGTAAAAAGTACCCTATGTGTTATTCTGATGTATAACCTATATTACTGTAAAGTTTCATCCAAATCGGTCCAGCAGTTTTTACGTGAAAGAGTAACAAACATCCATACATCCATACTCACAAACTTTCACGTTTATAATATTAGTAGGATATACCGAAGTCCGTCCGAACACAAGTTACAGGCAGTCTAGAAGTTATTGCATTGGTTCGGTGTGCTCTAGGAACCAATTAAAAACTTCCTTCCAAAATTTGCCTTAATAAAGGTTTACGTACTGAAGATGACGCTAAACATCCAAAAGTGTGGGTAAACCTTTGAAACCTAGTTATTTAGTTTGTATAAACTATTTCTACTTTTAAAAGCATAATGTTAAATAAGGATCGGTGTTAGTAATGGTAATGAGTAAGTACCGGAGCACCCTAATACTATACCTTATATTTCACTAGGTATCGGTAGAAAAAATTACGACCTTACCTATAATAAAAACAATGTACACACCAAAGTACACACTACTCAACGAGTGCTCTCAGCACGTAAAATTTGATGACTAATAAATAAGTAGGTACCTAAATGATGAACGAGTCCAACGGACAAGTTATGCAAACATTGACGTGTTTCTTTTGTTAGAATAAGTAGGTATAAGATAGACAAACAACGGTCCGTGGATGGTGAACCACGTTAAAAAAGAATCCCTAGCATACCGTAATCCTCACTGAGGACCGGGGGCCGTCCGTGCTTTATGCCGGGCCGCGTGGATGGTGTACCACTATAAAAAAGCATCCCCTGCACACCGTAATCCTCACCGAGGACCGGGGGCCGTCCGTGCTTTACGCCGGGCCGCGTGGATGGTGAACCACTATAAAAAAGGCATCCCTTGTACACCGTAATCCTCCCTGTGAGGACCGGGGGCCCTCGGGGTATTTGCCCGGGCCGCGTGGATGGTGAACCACTATAAAAAAGGCATCCCTTGCACACCGTAATCCTCCCTGTGGGGACCGGGGGCCGTCGGGGTATTTGCCCGGGCTGCGTGGATGGTGCACCACTATAAAAAAGGCATCCCTTGCACACCGTAATCCTCCCTGTGAGGACCGGGGGCCGGCGGGGTATTTGCCCGGGCTGCGTGGATGGTGAACCACTATAAAAAAGGCATCCCTTGCACACCGTAATCCTCCCTGTGGGGACCGGGGGCCGTCGGGGTATTTGCCCGGGCTGCGTGGATGGTGCACCACTATAAAAAAGGCATCCCTTGCACACCGTAATCCTCCCTGTGAGGACCGGGGGCCGGCGGGGTATTTGCCCGGGCTACGTGGATGGTGAACCACTATAAAAAATAATCCCTCGTACACCGTTATCCCTTCGGGGACCGGGGGCTGTCGGGGCTTTTGTCCGGGCCGTGTGGAGTAAACCACAATAAAAAATCGACCGGCGGTTGTCATCACTGGGGTCATCAGAAGGGAGTGTAGGATGACACCGTCGAATCACGCGCCGGTTTCCGCGTCCCGGCGTGTGAAGGGAGGGGCGGCTTCGGTCGCCAACTAGGTAGGGATCTCTTCTTGCCGGACTTGGTACTGGACCCACCAAGGACGGTGACAAGAGATCGTGGGAGGCGATGGTCTCCTTCGCGATTGCGTCGATCTCGCAAAGGTGACCATCGATGGATCGGGTCCGAGAGGATGACCCCCTAGCGGATCCGATCCTGTGGGGTGGCTCGCTCGACACCTGGCGGAGGACCCCCGCTATCTGTCGACTGACCGGTGGCCTTCGGGTGGGGGAACGGGGACTCCCTCACCCGATTGCACAAGGTCAGGTCGGGCGTGGTGCACCAAGTGTTCTGGTGGACCACGCGAACCAGGGAGGTTCCGCATTTGCGGATGCACCCGCGGCTCGCGGTCGAATGCGCGAGCGTGCCCGTGAGTCGCATTATGGGTGGCGGCGTTTGAACACCGCGGTGGTTTTTAGTGGGTAGACCCCTGGTCGGCAATCCAGCCGCCCAGGAGCAGCGCTTCACGCCGGGAGTCCCACACACGCCCTTCACTCCCCGGTGAAGGGTACGGTGCATAAAGCATTTTCCCCGCGACATCAAAAAAAAAAAAAAAGACAAACAACGGTACAAAGGTGAAGCATTAGCAAAATTATTTTTTGAAGTCGTACTGTCATGCTTAATTTGATAAATCGTCTTCAGTTCGTTCAACTGTTTCAAATATGTAGGTAATCT
The DNA here is from genome assembly GCA_916618145.1 of Emmelina monodactyla. Lineage (NCBI taxonomy): Eukaryota > Metazoa > Arthropoda > Insecta > Lepidoptera > Pterophoridae > Emmelina > Emmelina monodactyla. Next base: position 7,346,613 of record OU745300.1, read on the forward strand.
TCATTTCATAATTTAATTCAGTTAATTACCGTCATTTTCATTTCAGCAGGTATTTATTTAGTTATTAGAAAAAAAACTATTCTGTTCTTTGCACGAATTTAACGGGTCAAAAAAACAATATCATTTGTGCTAGCTTTAGTTTTAAAATTGGGTTAAATAAAATTATGATAGGTAATTTTTCAAAACAAAGATTAAGACATTATGTTAAATAATTTATTTGTTTGTTAACAACATTCCTACACATGACCAGCATGAATCTAAATTAAACAAAATAGAGTTTAAGAAAAAAAACCTACAAGCATAAGTAATGCGTCTGATTAAATTAAGATTACCCTCTAACCGGAAAAATTGGAAGAATATTTGCCCTTTGTTAAATATGTAAATAAAATCTATTACAAATGTTAACCATCTAAATATCACATTTCAATACACATCAGTCGCTTTCAATGTTTAATATTTTGCAAAACATGGTAGGTATTAAATATTTTCTTAGATCTGATTCAATACCAGCTCTCAGAGCTCAGCTCTGGCATTGTTTTGCAAAATACATTTTATTTTTACTGATATTTAATGACTCTATACATAAACATTATAGCCCGCGTGAACATCTCGTATGTTTTTACCACATTCCTTACATTTAACTTAAAACTTATTCTAAATCTTACAAACTCATACTGGGTTTTCTTTTAACATTACATGTTTTAAAATCAGCATAGGGTAAGGGTACGGTTCCATTGTGGTGGTTAATTTTTAACTAGCTTGCTAGTCATATGTATGAAACAACGCTTTGCTGGATCAATGGAACCGCAACATAATAGCGTGTTACTATACGCAGCCTTTATTTACCACTATGATATATTATTGCATGATGAATTTACGTACTAAAAATGCATAACAAGACTAGGAATTATTACTACTAAAAGTAGTAAAAATTCTTGGTTACTCTATGGTTGTTACTTCAGTAGCATCCACAAAACAAGCTGTATACAATGCATTTTTTAATAAAATGTGGTATTTAATACTGATGTGTTCCGACATACCCTCGTCCCAAAATATATGTATACAAAACTGTTATAAAACTGAACTAATTCTTAGTTACCATTCTAAACAGATGGAAAAAGTACGAAGACGTGGAAAAATAGACGTTTTTCTAGTGCTTGGATATCATCTGTAGGTTAAGTGCCTTAAAAACTATTTGTTGCGAATAACATTCATTAGGTAAGTAAAAGCATTCTACAGTTAAAGAAATGCCTACTTAACAAGATAAATAAATACTAAATTTAATGTAATGCAACTTTAAGTTACACATTTCGAATCTAATTCAATGGTATTTCTGAGCTGTTGATTTTATCAATTACTCATACTTTTCTAAATTTGACGCAATGATTACACATAAGATGTGTTAACAATAATATCTAATATGCATCAAACATTTAATCTTAATCTAAATACTTGAATGTAATATTTCTGAATAATACAGCTGTACCAATAAATACTATTTCAAAGTTTATATAAAAATGCTTTAGTATATATTCCTTAGTGCAATTAGATATACTTCAATAGCTTACTCGTCTTTGTCTTTCGGGTTGATTCTGATGGCTGCGTTCTTTTCTGCTGGGTCGATGTTTTCATCGCCCCATCCCCACAGGTAGTGCGAGCCGTCGCCGGTCCTCTCCACCCTCTTCTGCACGATCTCATCGGAAACAGTCTTCAGGTCATACGCCCAGCCGATTTTGGCGAAGAAATTGATGAAGTTGGTGGTAAAGTTGAGTCTGTTGTTGCCGAGTTCAGCCGTTTTGTAGTCCCACGGGAAGGTGTGGTGGTAGTTGTGGAAGCCCTCGCCGAGAGCGAAGATCGACACCGAGATGTTCTCCGAGGGCTTGATGGACCTGTCGTAGGGCTTGTGGCCCCACTTGTGGGCGGCGGAGTTCACCAGCCAGGTCACGTTCAGGATGAAAGTATAACGGAACAGAGTGGCCACGAAGAATGCGTTTTGCCAAGTCTCACCCCAGCAGTACACAGGGATCACGGTCGGTAGGATGAAGCACGCCAGGGGCATCAGAAGGAGGTAGTATCTATAAGCAAAAGCGACATTATTTTCTATTTCTTTCTTAAAACAGTTTTTCCCACGAACGGCTGGTGGTTTAAACTCGGATTGGAGAAACGGATCAGATGAAAACGTAAGTAAAAAAAAAACAAAAAAGAATATCGCACGTGGACTTACTTTTTCTGGAACCTCAGTATCGGGTCGGCGTACAAGTCGCTCAGGTCCAATCCCTTGCCCTTCTCGCGGATCTCGGGGTGCTTCCTGACGAGCAGCCAGCCGATGTGCGAGAAGAAGAATCCTCTGGTGGCGTTGTGGGGGTCGGCGTCGGTCTCCGAGTACTTGTGGTGCATGCGGTGGTCGCGCGCCCAGTCGATGGCAGAGTCCTGGGCAATGCAAAAACATATTAAATGACAGACAGACGAGATAAAACGGACCTATCTTGTAAAAGGAGTTGTTTTTTTTGTGTGTGATAGTTCTATTAACATATAAGTGCGTATATCGTGTTTATTTTGGAAATTGGTTTTATACAGTATTATTTTTTACCTTATACTACTAAAATTAAAAACGCACATCCACGTGATTTTGCATACTTCATATTAAACTATATAGGTACATAAAGTACTTACCTACATTATTGTATTGAGAATTGACCAGTAAAAGTATTGTCCAATGGAAAGTAAAAGTATTTATATAGTTAGATGCGTAAAATACCTCTATTTACCAACAGTTAAATAGAGTTTACCCGTTTTTGGTATCCAAAAAAAATTTATAAATAAACCAGAACACTATTTAAAACTATGGACAGACATATACAAGAACATGTCCTAATCTTTTCTTTTTGTTCAGTATTAAAACAGAACCCTAAAACAGATAAAAAATAAGGAAAGGCACCTTTTCGTCATTGATAACGATAAATTTTATCTGCTTATTAAGATTTGGAGTGAAAGTATACACAAATCAATTATACACATAATCAATACTAATTACAATTAATGATTGATTGAGGATAAGCACGTAATAATTATCTTGTTGTAAACAAGAAAAAAAAACTCAAATGTACTCATCTATGAATTTTATGTGCAAATATCAAGTCACATACCTACAGTTATGGACATACATATATTAAAGGAACATAAGGTGATAAAATCAAGCAACAGAAAAAGTACAATTGATTTTAATAGCAAACATTATTTCCTGTTCGGTTAGTCTTAATGGTCAGTATGTTGGTAAATCTTTTTAAAATGCGAGTAAAAATGTGATATGGTGGTTTTGCGTTTTAATATTTCATTTTCTTACAGTATTATGCTACAAATTCTATGATGTATTACTTTTTGTGGACCTGTCTACACAGCCACGGATGTTTGTCATAGTAGTCTAGGGTCCGTCACTTCGTATTCCTAATTGTATATTTTTATACCTTATAAAAACTCTAGTTTAAAACATTATCATATCAGCGAAAATGATAAAATTAATTTTAATTTTAAGTAAAAACGCCAAATGTACTTTATATAAAAGACATACAGCTGTACTTTACGGAAAATACAATATTATCAGTTAATATATATGTATGTCAATTAGTTTTCAACCCCACTTCAATAATAATGCAAATAGACTACATCTATATTTGTTGACAGCATTTATTTGACCCACATTGAATACTTGATACATTTTACACACTTCATAAAGTAAAAAGTGTAGTTAAATTAAATAAGGAAAGCTACATACTAATATACTAGTTAATTACTAATAAATTTTCGATGCTGAAATTAATCGAAGACTTAATAAAGAAATATCTTTCTGATAAAGTAAACAGTCACGTTTTTTTATACTATTTACAAAGAAATGTTCAATGTTCAATTAATAGTACTAGAACTCAAATAATAATAATAAATAATAAATCTCCAGACTAACACCAATTATGTGGCCCTAATGTAAGTTGCAGTAAGCACTTGTGTTATAGGTGCCACATAATGGACTAGGGGAGAACCTAGTTACACCCAGACACGAGCCAATATCGAAAAAGCCGTTTACGAAATTGACCCGACCCGGGGATCGAACCCGGAACCATTCGCTTAGCAGTCCGGTGTATATGTATACCGCTGCACCACAGAGGTCGTCAACACATTTATTTCTACAAAAACAGTGTTTTAATTTTCAAATTGCATGGCAGCTGCAGCTCTTTCTAATTTTGAAATCACATCTTTATATATTCGTTTATACAGGGTGTTTTGTGGGTGAGTAGCCAAATGAAAATGGCGGATAGGTGAGGCTATTAGCTATTTACTTCCAGTTATTAAATTGCATTTTGGTTCAAGTTTTAGAATTTATTCGATTTTTAAAATTTTCCTAAGAAAATTCCCGATTTTGTCATTAAAAGTCCAATATTTTTTTTATTTACGGTCGGAACCAAGCGAAAATACTTTTAATTTAAAGCCTAATACTGTTTTATTCAGATGCAATCATTAATTTATACAAATCATTTCATAAAAAGCTACAGTGGGTTCATAAACTTCGTGGAATTAGTGGGAAAAAAATGTTCAGTCAACTTTGCTATGATAAAAAATAAGAAAATTTAAGCGTTTGAAAATTTCATTTGCTTTTAAAAATTTCTTCAGTTAATACGCTTTATAATGATATGCTACATGTAACATAAATAATTAGAAATCTCAACAGAAATAGTAAGAGTTAGTCCTCAAAGACGCCTGGTAAGGAAGGTACGAACCCGTTCAGTAAGTATGTAGTTAAAAATTTTAATTTTAAAAAACAAAGCTATGCCTATTATGTTATCTATTTTGTCACTAGACAACACTTCTCTTGTTTGCTATTCTTATGTATAAAAAAATGCTTTTATTTTCTGACTGAAGATTGTTGTTGGCCCATATGAAAACTTTATAGCTTCACCGAACTATGGGACTACTAAAGCCACCTAGTTGGATGCGGACCTCAGTTCGGGGCGACGCGATCTTTTCACTACACTATTTCGCTTAGGGGCCTCACTCTGAGAAGACCAAGCAAGACACTTAACGGGGGTTGGATATGATAGTCAATGAAACCAGATGTTGAATGCCGCACGGCAGGTGCGGTGTACTTATAGGGAAGACTTAAGGCTGTTACCACTATCGTGTCCACGGGGTCCGTAGCGGGCGCGGGCTGGAGGAAGCAGATTGTTTTTTACGGTAATCTTTTGACGTTCGACGTTTGTTTGACGATAGTTTTTGGTCGCCTTTTGCGAGGGTTGCAAATAGCAGAAGGATGGTTGGGGTGGTGAGGGGTGAAGTAAAAGAAACTCCTAGATTCAGTGTACGTGAACCAGTTCTACATGACTTGCAGCTGGTGAAATGAGATTTGCTTGCATGCGAAAATACTACGCTACCGTTGGCCATGACTATTTTCAAGCAACATCTTACTCCGACTGTAGAAAAGGGTAAGTCACCGAGAATCTGCGCTGAGCGGAGTTAAAAGTGGGGTAGTAGAGTCCTCTTCTATTCGAGGCAGGAAAAGTGAAGAGGAAGTCGAATGAGATAAAACAAAAGGCATAGCTTTGTTAGAATGAGTCAGAAAATTTTAACTACATATGTAGTTTAACGGGTTCGTACCTTCCTTACCAGGCGTCTTTGAGGACTAACTTACTATTTCTGTTGAGATTTCTAATTATTTATGTTACATGTAGCATATCATTATAAAGCGTATTAACTGAAGAAGTTTTTAAAAGCAAATGAAATTTTCAAACGCTTAATTTTTTTGAATTTTTTTCGTAGCAAAGTTGACTGAACATTTTTTTCCCACTGGTTCCACGACGTTTATGAACCCCCTGTAACTTTTTATGAGATGGTTTGTATAAATTAATGATTGCATCTGAATAAAACAGTATTAGGCTTTAAATTAAAATTATTTTTGCTTGGTTCCGACAGTAAATAAAAAAAATATTGGATTTTTAATGACAAAATCGGGGATTTTCTTAGGAAAATTTTAAAAATCGAATAAATTCTAAAATTTGAGCCAAAATGCAATTTAATAAGTGGACGTAAATAGCTAATAGCCTCACCTATCCACCATTTTCATTTGGCTACTCACCCTCCAAACACCCTGTATAGGGGAGACCGAGGAGAGTTGTGACAATTTTTACTTTATGGGCCATATCTCGATCAAGAAACACTCCACAGGTATGAACTGTGTGAATTAATTTAGCAACATTACTACTGTTTTCAAAACAATCACGAAAATTAATCAAAGTATTGTGGTTTTTGAGAAAACCAACAAAATCAAAGACCACTCCTTTTGTCACAACTCTCCTACCAGCGAGGTAAGTTGTGACAGGTACCGAGGTAAGTTGTGACAGCATTGTATTTAACCTATTGGGTATAAAAATACCAATAAAACTTTCTTTTTTTGCTTTAAAGTACTTTAATTTTCCTTAAGTACCAACTAAAAAAGATCAACATTAACATAACAAGTAATTATATTGTTTTATCAACTTAAAATGGCATCGCTTTGAGATCAATCATATTATAATTATAATAAGTCTAAAATCTAATCTGATTCTCTTATCTAATCAATTTGCAATTATGACAAACGTATTGCAAGTATTCTCCAGTATAATCGACTGCCCATTCGATCTTCTATTTGCATTGGCTTCAGGAACTGAGCAAGATAGGTGAGTTGTGACAGGCTGTCACAACTCACCTAGGTGTATAAAATAACGACATGCTCCGAATAATAATTCATATTTCCTAAACACGATGCGCACACAAAAGAACAATCCATTGTTTTGAGACTTGATTAACTATATAACATAAGAAAAAATAAGACAACAATGCACATATAGTACGACTTGATATAAATTAAAATGAAATTTTGAAGAAAAACTTACTTTTCGTATTTTTTTTTACATAGACGACATATTTACGCAACCGCTTGCTTTGGCCGCCAGCAGGCAATTGAGCCGAGTAGCGCGTCTCAAAAGCGACAAAAAAGCCGTTGATGTCACCTCGCTAACTATAATAGGTAGGAAGGAATCGTCCTTGTAACAACTCACCTCTGTCACAACTCTCCTAGGTCTCCCCTACTAAATCGCAAAACACCGAAAATGTAAAATGACAAATTTAAATCAAAGTTAGTCCTTTCTCTTTATAGTTGTACTGAATGGTAATGGCAAATATTGTTTCAAATGTAGTGAAGCAAGAGGTGTTGGATGGAATTAAACCTTTTTGTATTTTTATTTATATTCGGAATATCATTAATGCGAACGTGTGTAACTATGTCTTCAATGACCTCTAAGCTTTAACCTACACCGTCCTTCGAAAAGGACATACTTTATTCGCGAAAAAAAAGTAATATTAAAAACCTAAAATACAAGGAAATAAAATAAGCTAATACAACTTTCTAATAACATAGCGTTTTAATAATAAAAGAATCATTGAAATCGGTTAATTTGATCCAAAATTTACTTCTAACATGCAATCTAACAAACTACATCTTCATTTGTCCTGATTGGTCTTAAGGAATCTAAATACGCAAAAATATGCTAAAGTATACAAGGCTGCGGGAGAAAACCGTTCATAAAATATTTAAGATGACTTCATTTTGTTGGATAAATAGAATACTAGTTTACTTGAGGTATGTTAATGTTTAAATAAATAAAACCTAACTGTTTATTTAAACATATTTCACAAAGTTTGCGTATTTTAATTAATATTCTGTTTAATAAATTGCTGAGCGAACTTTGCACCTGCCTACTTAATATAATATGTAAGATTGAACATATATTTATTGAATAGGGCTTAGCAGGGTGGACATAATTAAAACAAGTTATTTTAAAAAACACGACAAAATAAGTTTGTAATTAAACTATTTACATATTTTATAAGATATAAAAAGCCAACATGCATCAATGAATCGTAGTAAAAATTACACACTAGTCGTCAGGTTTTTCAAAACTGTTAAGTGAAAAAATAGATATAGGTATGTAGCAATCTCAACTCTGCTTGTAAGTTGTATTTTTATAGATTCACAACTCTTTTTGTTTCTTGGAAATTATACCTTATCCTATTAAATTTAATAACGCTTATATATGTTTATGGGGCTATTTATCAAATGTCAGATATATGTTTATTTCACAGACAATACAAATATTCGTCATAATATGAATGGCGTAACAATGAAAACATACTAAGGCCCACTTGCAGAAAAACGTGTTAACCTCGGGTTAGCTAACTCAGATTTAAATGGCGCCACCATCGATTGTAATAAGAAGAAGTTACAATCGTTGGTGGCGCCATTTAAATCTGAGTTAGCTAACCCCAAGTTAACCCGAGGTTAAAATGTTCCCTGCAATTGGGCCTAAGATATATAAAATTGATTTGTCCTTTTTTACAAGTTGATTGATTGGTTAAATTGACATAAAACTGTCAAAGATTTATTCCGAAAGGATTTTTTTAGAAAAAAAAAAGGTAAAGGTAGGTACAATAATTTACTTAGATTGATGATGGTGATGTTCAACTCTATAGAGTTAGAGTTGTTATGCAAAAGTTTTACCTAAGAATTAAGAATAAAAACTATCAATGTGATTAAAAAACACTAACCTGAAAAGCCACAGTATTGAAGAATGTAAGTATCAGACGAAGCGGCCACCGTGCCTTGTATGACTTGTGAGCCCAGAGCCGATGTGCACCAGCAGTGATGCCCAGACCAGAAATCACGTACAGAAAGTAGGCTGCAAACAAATATATATCTCACATTAAACTTTTGCATTATACTAGGATCATTAACTTAAAAATATGCTGTATCTTGTGTATGAATTAAACAGAAGTTTTTATTTTATTAAATTTTTATTTAAACTTATCATAATAAAAAATGGATGCTCATATTCAGAGAATAATCTTCCCTACCTTAATATAATCTTTTTACTAAATAAAGTAACAGGAATTGAGACCAATTTGAAGTTTTTCATTACCAAGAAGTTGTGTTCAATATTGTACAATAAATTTTATTTATATTATTACATCTAAACAATCTTAAACCACTGTAAAAATTTAAAAAAATGCCAAATAATGGCAAGAAAACCCAACTTTATTTTTTTATCTAAATCTAATTGGATGGATGTAAGCTTTGGTCTGTGCAACTTAAAAAATCAAATAAAAAAATTACCAAATATATCGGTCAGCCATTTAGCCTTGAAGAGAAACAGATATCCACCATACACTGCAGCTACATGAAGATATGCAAACAGTGCTATGTTCCTCCATACATATTTGCGAGGGTAGTTGTCAGCTTTCTGGACTGGTGTGTGTGGCAGGGCCATGTCTGGAGTGGCTGCATCACTCTCAAACAAAACACCATTAACTTCTGTGGCGTTAGGAGCCATGATCAGCTCCTCTGATCTGTGAGCAAGTAAAAATAATTACTTACATGCATATTTAAAAACAATGTCCTTCATAGGAAACAAAAGTCATAAAAAAGTAACATATTTAGTGATATTTCTCTATCTTACTCAAACTTACTATTTATTTATAAGGAACTTTCATTCCAAAAAGAGATGCATAAGTTCTATTTAATTCTGTATGAAAGCATCTCAAGGATGGCCTGGCTGGTTTTCGCCTGCTTTAGTATTCCTACATCTTATCACTGTTTTATGAAATTCTGCATGTCACTTAATGTTTTAAGGCTAATTCTATGAAAACCCCATGGAATAAGAACCTCCATGTACAATGCACTTACTTCTGAGGACCAGGGCAACATACTACTTCTGCAGTTTCAAAGCCGATAATCATTATTACTTCACCAGTAAAAGGAGTAACGTTAACAGAAGAGTGGTAGTGGAAGTAAACGTTTATGACGCAACGAAGCTAGTACTCCAGTTTCCAGAACATCCAAGCAAAGCAATCACGCGATTAGCGATGTGTGGTGTGTCATTTCAGTCGCCAGTCGCCACCGATTTATGTAGCAAGCAAACAAACAAAAAACAAACAAACCAACCTTCCTAACTTCACTAGTGAACTGACATTGCTAACTTCAACCTGACAGGGAGAGCGTTTTGACAGGAGCGTAACGTGACGATTTATGAATTACTAAAGGAGCGGTCCCACGGTGCACAAAACCGGTCACCGTACCACACCGTACACAGAACGAAGGTTGAAATAAGTCAATTTATGCTTCTAAATACTAAACTTTAAGCACTTTCTGTGTTGAATCGCGCACTGTGGGACCGCAAGAATTAGGTATCATTTAGGGAAGTAAGTATTTACTTTAGAAATAAAATGACTAGCTCAACTTAATTTGCATTGGTCAAGTACTTAGATAATGGGTAATTTTTATCTTATTAAAAGCACTTGATAAATTTTAATAAAAAGAGGTAAGTGCCTTATTGGTTTTTTAGACCAATGTGATTTTTATCTGAAAGTAAGTATTTTTTTTTAAATAAATTTATAGCTTGTAAAATTTTCTATTTCCTCACGGCCCGCGCATGTTCGTTCTTTCACGTGACTCGTGCTATGCGGTTATTTTGGGTTCGAATCGATCGCATAATAAAAGCGAAAAAAATAATTTAAGTTAGTAGATAACAAAAATAAAAATAGGCAAGTAGGTATATTTTACCTTCAAAATTCAAATATTCCATCTATATTGTAGCTACTATTTTTGATTCGTCACCATAAAATCTAATTGTAAGCATATTTTTCATGTGCATTATTATCTCAATAAAAAAAGCAATTGGTCATTTTTAACTTCTGTTGAAACTGCAGAAAAGGCAATGACGTATTAAAAATTTAAAAACACTCGGACAAAATATGCGTATTTTTGGTGGGAAATACTTATATGATTGCAAAATCACATTCAAGATAGTTTACTTTATAACTAGTTATAAAATCATAAAAATTTGATGTAAGTATTGGACCTAGTTTTTAACTAGTAGGTATCTTGATACTATAGTGCATGTTTTATTAATAATTTGTCTTGGTTCTGGGTCTTTTCTAATTAAAATCGTCATAATGATGAGTTAGGTTAACACTTCAGGGTTACCTCCAGTCAGTTTAGACGCAGACTAAGTTGGTAATTAATGGTAGGTTTTGCTAACATTTCCAAAAGATAATTCGTAAGTCATTTATTGCTTTAAATATTCAACTATGTCAAATAGATAATAAAATAATAAAATTTAAGGTAGCTTAAAATTGAAGTTGGAAAAGTTGGGTATAAGTCTAAATTACTTTGCCCTTTTAATTTAAATAAATATTTAAATACCTAAATGCTATAAGACATTTGATTATTTTTTCCAACAAGTGTCAGTTAAAGCTATATAATATACAAAATTTAGCGTTGACTTACTTGAATATAACTAACCTACCCCAAATGTACACAACCTTTTCTTTAAAAGTGTGGGTCATTTATAAATTTAAAAAGGAAACTTAATATTTTACTTACTTAAGTAAGTAAGTCCCTTCTTAAAAACATTTTCAAACTTACCAAATTCTTTAAAACTGAAGGCTTCCAAAATTTCCTTAACTAGAACTGCGAGGAAAAAGCAACTCCGATCTAGCTTAAAATGATATCACAATTAATGCGAATAATCGCTATTTGTTTTATTTATACAAGCTGCGAAAACAAGTTAGGTTTGGACTATGAACTTTTCGCGAATCTCGAAACGTTATCGTATTGCACGAGACGTAATAATGTAATTTCGGCTTAGCGTCGCGTCACACTAAACACAAATGACACACCGTCCCAGTTGTTCGCTTGCCCATGTGTACTGTGCGCTGTGATCGAATAAAGCGGTAGTCCCGCGATGCCGGTATGCGATTGGCGCGGGAGAGTGGCGCGACGTAGTCGTATGACCACGTCATCGCCGGCAAGCATGGCCGGCCGGCGGCAGGCCGTTTGGTCACGAACCCACACAATGATCATCTAATGCACGTTTTGCATTTGACACCACCCGCACCGCAATACATTGAACGTGACACAGAATTGAATTGCTTGTTATTTACCTGTCGAATGACTTCATTATCATCATTACATAGTATAAATCCAAGTCGCTTATTCTGTCTGTTTGTATGTTTGGCTGCTATCTCCTCCCAAACTACGTAATGGATTTTGATGCGGGTTTTGCCATCTTTTAGGATATTTACTCATTTAAATTTGTAGATAAAGAAAATTCTGATAAAATTATTTTAAGTTAGCTAAAATTTACCATAACGGGAACAAGTCGCGCCAAATTACACCATTGCGAAGCGTGGGCGGGTCGCTAGTTACATAGTATAAATCCAAGTCGCTAATTCTGTCTGTTTGTATGTTTGGCCGCTAACTCCTCCTAAACCAGTTGAGGAATTTCAATGCGGTTTTCCCATCCTTTAGGTATTTTTTTCATTTATATTTGTAAATAAAAAATTATCGGAATAACTTTTTTAAAGTTAGCCAAAAATCAATGTTTCTTGAGCAAGTCGGCCAAAATTACATCATAGCGAAGCGTGGGCGGGTCGCTAGTATTAGTATAATCTATAGGAAACCCAGTAGAACTAGAAAAATATATGACCATTGTAGTTTTTTTTTAATTTTATATTTTTTTCATTAAACTTATTTATTTACTCTTACATAAGTTTAAATCTATACTTATACCTACTTACAAAGTTCAGGAAGATTAGTTAAGTAGCTGCATTAAAATAAGTAGCGTGCAAAAATATACTCACTTAAGTACTTACTGAATGCTAAAATAATTGGCTGCCCGGTCCTATGAGCATTATAATAATAATGGATGAGGAAATAAATGTTTTCCATATTATGGTAGACAGGACTGTAATCACTTCACAACATACCTAGTACAAAACAAAATCGCTTTCCGCCGTCTGTGTGACTGTATGCTTAAGACTGTAATCTTAAAAATTACGCGACAGATTTTGATGGGGTTTGTTTAAATAGATGGAGTGATTCAAGAGTAAGGTTTCTATATGTATAAAAACCTATAGTCTGGCCACCGAGAGATTGCGTTTGTGACACATGCCATTAGTGTTGGGGTAAAAAACAACATTGATAAATCATTTTTCAATCAACAGAAAAAAAACTTGCTTATCTTATTTATATTTTATTTATAATATAAAAATAGTTTTATGTTGTTACGAGTTAAAATCTAGGTAAAATAATAAAAAACAAAATCGAAACAGTATTATTTTATTGTAGGAACGTAAATAATTAGATTAAAGACTAGTGGCCGCTCGCGACTCCGTTCGCGTAGAAGTCGGTTTCACGTGGGAATGCGAAGTTTTCCCGCGGTAAAGAGGTCCCTTTATTCTTATTTTTGGTTCCTAGAACCGCTTTCGCAGCGCACGCAACGGAAGCCCTCAAGGATGAATAATTTTCCCCGTTTTTTTTCCCATTTTCCATTATTTCTTCGCTCCTAATAGTTGCAGCGTGATGTTATATAGCCTAAAGCCTGCCTCGATAAATGGTCTATCCAACACAAAAAGAATTTTTAAATTCGAACCAGTAGTTCCTGAGATTAGTGCGTTCAAACAAACAAACAAACAAACTCTTCAGCTTTATAATATTAGTATAGATATGACTTCTTAGATTTACGCGATTATTATAACTTGAAATTAAACTCATTTTAACGGGTTATACGCGTTTATTTTATTATTTTTGATTTTCCGACGTTTCGACATTTTTACAAATGCCGTGGTCACGGGTAGACTGAGTAAAAATCAAAAATAATAAAATAAACGCGTATAACCCGTTAAAATGAGTTTAATTTCAAGTTAGTATAGATACTTGTATAACGTTAATTTTGAAGCTAAGCCCAAGGTCGAAAAGAACTAGCAAGAAAATCCAACTGCTGCCTTTTTACAAACGAAACTCAAAAGCATTGTATTGGCAATAATATGGTATAAGTCTCAGCACCCGATGACCGTACTGCAGAGCCAATTCATCTATTTCATATCGAACATTTGCCGATTTATTTTCTTTCACTAACCGCAATAGTTATGCTTCAAGCATATACATATTTACGTCGATATCATGTTTTTATAACCAAGCTACTTATTCTGCTTTTTTATTAGAAATTGATTGATAACTTTAAAATTGACTGATATTTTTAGCACATCCCTACGAAAATATGATGTTGTTTACATTTTTAAAAATACATATTTTGTCAGTAATTATTACCCTTACAGTAAGCCATCAGTTATAAAATTTAAAATCAGTGTGTTTTAATATCATTTTATTGCTTATTATTTGTTTGTAGGGTCAAAATAGACGACTTTTTTTTGTTTGTTTTCGTAGACGGCCTTTCAAAGTTACCTCGTTATGTCAAACACAATGTGTCAGGAACGCATTCTCTCGGTGGCCGGACAATAGTATAGGTAAAGTGGTTTTACTCCGAATTTAACGTGTGCGAAGCCGCGGCCAAAAGCTAGTCAGAATATTAAATAAAAGATATTTTACACTTTATTTAAAATTTAACCAGTGAGTCACTATATTCCTTCTTGAAAGTGTGTAGGTATTTAGTTTCACGGCACCAATGACGTAAAAGAAACCTCGTTCTATGAAACAGGGTTTTTCTGCCCCCAATTATCGATTAGGTATTTTTTTTAACGATTCTCCTAATGACTCTTTCAAGGAATTGCCTGTGTTCGATTTTAGCAAAAGACCAAATGTTATAAGGTTTTACTCATAAGTATATCTTTAGTTACATATATATCTTTTCTTAGGTACGTATCTACCTATCTTTTTATTAAAAGAAAGTACTACTTACCTTCGTACTTTATTGTTTATTATTGTTTATTATTGTTTATATTGTTTTAGATAGGAACATACAAATCTTATCGTTCAACACAACCCGAATATCAAATTGTACTTATCTTTTGCATTTATTAGGTAAGTACCTACTAGCTAACTCCTATAGAGCCGAGTTTACCAACGTATAAAGAAACAAAATAGGTAAGTATAACACTAGAAGATTTTTAATTTTCATTTTGAAAACCAAACTTAAATTATGCATTGCTGGACTATAGTATTTACCTTTACCTACTTAGGTATTTGGTTTACATAGCTTTAAGAGGTTTTTAGATACCTACTGCCTACTAACTTAATACGCTAGAATAATTATTAATCTGACAGTTATTACACATTACAAGAATCAATGAGGATGATTCAAATAGTTAAGAACGAATATTTTTCGTACCTTCTTACGAACGTAGGTATTGGAATTATTTTAATCTTGTGTCTGTTTCAAATTGCTGCATTCCTGCAATCCAACATCAGCCCGGGAAAAGTCGCGAAAAAGAATGATGGCAAATAAAAGTCAAACATTTTAATCTTCGAAAATAGATACCTAAGCTACTTACCTACAGGGTGGAATTTTTGAACGCCATCTGGAGGGAAAGTACTGTAAGTACTGGAGATAGTCAATTTTGCTCAAAGTAAACATTCCTTTATTTTTAAAAATAAAAAGAACTGCATTCACAGACTTTCGAAAATTTGTTTGCCACACCCGGGAATCGAACCGGCTAAAATCTGAAAAAATAACACCCTGTATTTTATGACATCGATCGATAGAGTCAACCTTAAGGTTAAGGATTAATTACGTATCTCTAACAAAAGTGGTAAATGAAACACAAGGAAGGGTACAAAGTAAAAGTAAGTACTTTTATATTATCATAATCAACACGGATTATTGTTGATATCGAAGATATACTGTACCTGCTATCTAATTATGAAAAGACAACAACACGCATAGCGAATCTCACACGTGTAGATACTGGCTTGTTATGCCGCGGTTCCACGGTACGCAAAACGCTTTAAAATAAATAGGGTTTATTTACTCAAGAAATTAAATAAGCAATCATATCAAATTCAGAGTAATTTCTAATCAATATGATACTACTTAGTTATTTAACATAAACTACCGTTTTTTGAGATTTTACTTTAAATTTTGCATTATAAATGCTAATTTATTAATTTTGAAGTTGTAAATACTGGAAAAAGGAACGCGGGCCTCCGAGCATTACGCGTAATGGGACAGTCGCGTAATATTTAAAGTAAAATCTCAATCATTAGCTTGTTTCATCTTAATTAGTAGTTAAATATCCTGTAAAGGTATTTCTACTGAAATGAAGAGGCGGAAACTCCTCTCATTTGATGGAATAACGTCAGCTATATGACGAAAGTAGGGATGTTAAGGATATCCATATCCGTAACCGAAACTACCGGATATCCGAAATAAAAAAATATCCGTATCCGTAACCGAAACCGAAATAAATGTTTCGGATAGTTTCGGATAGTGGTGGAATCTAAAAATCTAAATGAAACACGTTACGACAAGTTGTTGGCTGCGTTCCGTAAACCGCTTACAGAACTGTGACCAAAGTGTTGGTTTTCTCTCTGAGCTCAATGTAGCGGTGTTTATGACGTCATCGTTCTCACCCATCGTCCTCCTCTATATAAATAAAACCATTTTATTATCTATTTTTTTTGTATTACTTTTGAAATTCCTAGAATCTAATATCCGTAACCGAAACTATCCGAAACTACCGGATAATCCGAAATAATTTCATATCCGTATCCGAAACCGATATAAAAAAAATCAATATCCGTATCCGAAACCGAAACCGAAATTCCAAATCCGTAACATCCCTAGACGAAAGCACATAGATACTGGAAGAAATTTCGATGGGTCAACGTAGCGGCGCGGTAGCTCAGTTGGAAGAGCATTGGACCGGTTATCCAAAGGTCCTGGGTTCGGGCACATGAGTAAAGAAACTGAACAGAGACAAAGCTACATACGAATGCGCTGTGACAGGTACATCACTACAAGTGCAACGCGTGTGTGTGCGTGACCACTGGCCGCTTGTCACGTATGAGCCGAAACCGCTTCAAACTAGATCAGCCAGTGGTCAATCTCAGGGCGTGCAGGCGTGACGCGACGCTCGAACGTTGTGCGTGTTTTGTTTTTGTTTTCGAGTTTCTCACATAATACGTAGTAATACTTTTGTTTTAGTATTTAAAAAGTTTTGTATATATGGATGTACATTGTACTGTGTGCATGAATAATAATAGAAAGACTAAAAATATTTCTTATTTTAACTATCCCAAGGAGTCTACTAGGTTTTTTTGAAAAAACTTTATATTAGATTTAGAATTTATCATTCGATTAAAAGACACAACAAATTATTAAAAACCAAAAGTAATAAAAAAAAATATTTAGAGTATGTAATTTGTAAAAAAAAACCTATTTTAATAAAAAAATTGAAAAAAAAGTACATTTATATTTTTAATTTATTCAATTGTGCCAACCCTACCAAAATAGGTATAAATTTTGCTAGCTCTTTAGAAGCTTTGTCTCTGTTCAGTTTCTTTACTCATGTGGTTCGGGTCCCAGTCGCGTAATGCTCGGAGGCCCTGTAACGATTGTACTTAATCGTCAAAGATAATAAATAAACTTACTTCTAATTAAAATCTACTATCTACATTCAAAACGATTTATTTTGTACATTGTAAAAAATAACGATAACAAAATAATGCGATGGCTAGTTCACAAGACGGCGAGAGGCAGCGGGGCGGGGGGCGTGGAACCGGTTCTATCGAGGGACTGCGCCCGCGCCGCTCGCCAGACGAACTTTCACGGTTGTGCAGTGTACTCCTTGTGCGCGCTGTGAATTTTTAATAGACGTCGCAACTCGAAAAATCTGTGCGGTCGGTTATTTCTTATTTCGACTCATAATTGTTTTACTTAACCAACTGAGTTTTAATCCCATACTGGGTAAGTGTTGCAGCTATTATTGCTTTTATGTTTTGCTTTTATATTTTGTGAGATTAGGGTAATTTGATTTATTTGAGCAGCAGTGGCTAGTTTATAGCTTTAGTGGATTGTTAAATGTAATATTTCTTCCGCCAGCAGTTACTTTGTAACCGTTTCTGATTCTTTTAAATAAACTGCCACTTCCTACCAGTAAAATTTAGAATTTCTTCCTTGCTTTTGCTAGTAGTGAATTACTCTCCGCACTGCTTTCTTCATCGGGGTTAGACAAGTGGCATTTACCGTTCTTGTTCTGAGTGTAATACAAACAATGGTTGTGCAGGAACTACGGCGGGATTGTGAACCCTCATTGACGTTTCTCAACGTACCTATTTGAGCTGCGACCTGAGCGGCCGGCACCCCGAACGGCACTTTATGAAGCCACGCAGCAGCTCGACCTCCTGACGTCATCTTTGGGCCGAGTACTACATGCAAAGTCAGCAAAGCAGGGAAGTGCGCGTGGCCAAACAAACCTTTTTTTTTTCTGTTTTACGCTACGTAAGAAACCTACCCACGGCTCTGGAATCCTTATAAGTAATTAACTTAACATTAACTTAAACTTAAATTTAAACTTAAACTTAAACTTAAACTTTAACTTAAACTAAGATAGACTTAAACTTAATTTTAAACTTAAACTTAAACTAAGACTTAAAATAAAATCTGTCTGCTTAATTAAATCATATAGCTTAGAAGAAACTTTTCAATTGTTTTTTGTAAATTCCTTTTTTGTGTCTTAATAAAATTAATTATTTACTTATCTTTTGTTGTTTTATTCCCTAATAAGGAAATAACGTGACAAATGGCGCCCACTCTTATCGTTTAAAGGTTTCTTACGTGGTCGTACTTAAGGTTTTCTTTTGGCTTTTCTTTATTTTCTGGTGTCGGTCGTGTGCATGAAATTGTAAAACGATGATAGTTTTTTAAATTATGTGCTATTTGTGTTTTTCTCAATAACACTACAATACATTTTATAGCATTTTAGTAGATAAAAATTGTAAAGCACATAATTTAAAATATTTGGTAAGTACTTCTTTGATTATGCATTTTCTACTTCCTTACTTATATTAATTAATTATAGCAATTGTTTTTTTTTACTACATCGTTCTAGAGCAAGCTTGATTATTGTGACAGAACGGCATTAACTGCTTTGGCTCGAGCTTTTATTTATTTTATTTTGTTTTTTTTTTAATTATTGTGATTGTGTTAAATTGGTTTACTTTCTTCGCTTTGCAAATCTTACCCAGTTTTTTTTTTCTAAAATGTCTTACCCTATAAAATTTTTACACTTACAAAAATCCGAATTACAGTATGAGGTCACTATAAGAGGTGAAATACCTGCCAACACTGTTCTCGAGTTGCGACGCCAAGTCTGTAAATTGACACAAATATACCCGTCTAACGACATAGCTGATTCTTGCCTGGATTTTAATGATGACCTAAAAGGCATTACGGAGTCACTTAACAAGGTTAAGGTTAGTCTTGATATTTTAGCTGCAGCTTTTGATGAAAACCTAGATGATCGCTTGCGCTCCTTGCTTAATCATTTGTATCATAGACTGCATCGCATAGAAACTCCTGACAATGAAGATAAGTTAAGTAAGCTAAAAATAATAACAAAAACTTTTGAAGATTATCATGCTAGGTTCTCTAAACTAAGCAGGTCTGCAACTCCTCAGTCTAAAGATATTGAGAATGACCAAACTAAAACTAATACTAGTTCTGAAAACTTAAACATATCTGTTCAATGCGATCGCGGTCTCTCGTCTGATATTTCTAAGCTAAAATTTGATGGGAAATCGTGTGTTAGATCCTTCATTCAAAAATTAAAAGAATTTTGTACTGCTAAAAACATATCAGACGAACGGGTTTTGTCATACGCTTATGAAATATTCATAGGAGACGCACTCCACTGGTTCCGTGCGGTGAAGAATGATATACATAGCCTGGATAGCCTCATCATTCATTTACGCGATGTTTTCGATTACGATTATCGCATGATATCAGAAATACGCAGTAGGACACAAGGTGAATTTGAAAATATTATTGTATTTTTGTCAGTTATGAAGGGAATGTTTTCGCGATTGAGCTCACCTTTAGATGAAAAGGATCAATTAGAAATTTTGCTTCATAATATCCGGCCTTGCTACGCTAATGTGCTGGCTAACTGTCCGCATATTACGTCAATTAGCCAACTCCAAGATATCTGCCGTAATTATGAGCAAGTAAAAGCCCGTTCGGAAAATTTTAGAGAGCCTGTAGCATCTTCCTCAAAAACCCTAGCCCCCGAATTTGCTTATACTCCGCCTAACAAAACTTTCCCCAATAAAAATTATAATAATTTTTACAAAACTACTTCTTCCTTAATCCCCAATAATCAAAATAAAATTAATTTTAACCCTAATTCTAATAATAAAGTTTTTACAATAACTGACACCAAATTCTGTTACCGGTGCCGCGTTAACACCCATAGCATGAAAGAGTGCCCAGCAGATCGAACCATTTTCTGTTTCAAATGCGGAAAAAAAGACTTTCGATCAACTGATTGCCCGGACTGTAATAAAATATCTAAAAAAAACGAATAATTGAAAATTGCAGCGGTCCAGCCAGTCATTTTGATAACTCGGATTGGGAAGACTGGCTGTGTACGGTAAAAAACTTCTTTTTATGCTTTAAAACTGCTTCAATTTTCAATAATAAGCCGAGTAACGATCCACGGCCTTACGTAAAAATCCAAATTAATAACAATACCAAGCCTAGCTTGTGCGGTTTACTAGACTCCGGATCGGTCGTGAGTATTTTAGGAAACAATTCTCATAAAGAACTTTTAAATATGGGATATCTCTTGTGCAATGATGTACAGATTACTGTGAGCGCTGCTGGGGGTCAGAGGCTAAAGTCATTAGGCTACATAGTCTTACCTTTAGATTTTGAGAGTCAAATTCATGACATTAAGCTACATGTGATACCTGAAGTTGACTCTTACCTAATTCTTGGCGTTGATTTCTGGAGTGTATTTAGGATATTGCCTAAATACCTTAACAAAGTTGTCTGTACCCCAGATCAACAATCTAGGCTTTGCAATTCATCCCTTGTTAAGCGAGGTGACGCACTTACTGGTTACGATAGTCTAGATGACACCAGAAGGCTGACCGTTGATAGTATTATTAATGAATATAAATCAATATCCTTTGAAGAGAAAGGTCTGGGCAGAACTTGTGTACTGTCTCACAGTATCGACACAGGTAATTCAGAGCCAATACGCCAAAGATATTATCGTATGTCCCCCGACAAACAGAAAATAGTCCATGAGCAAGTTGACGAGATGCTATCACTTGGTGTTGTCGAGCCGTGTGAAAGTCCTTGGTCATCCCCAGTCCTTGTCGTTGGCAAAAAGGATGGCAAACCTCGTTTCTGCCTAGATAGTAGAAAACTAAACTCGGTCACAAAAAAAGACGCTTATTGTCTTCCTTATATCTCTGAAATACTAGACAATTTAAGAGATGCCAAGTACTTATCCAGTATAGACCTGTCCAAAGCTTTTTGGCAGATCCCTATTAAGAGCACAGATAGGGAAAAAACTGCATTTTACGTTCCTGGTAGAGGAACTTTCCAATTTCAAGTTATGGCTTTTGGTCTATCTAATGCTCCTGCAACTCAACAACGCCTTGTGGATTCCCTCTTTGGCCCAGAATTCGAACTTAAGGTGTTTGCTTATTTAGACGATATTATTGTCATTAACCGTACCTTTGAAGAGCATTCGGCACTGCTGCTACGTGTACTTGATAAATTACGCTGCGCTAACCTTACCGTGAATCTTGAAAAATGTCGTTTCTTTCGAAAAGAACTGCGGTATCTTGGGTATATAGTTGATGCCCAAGGTCTCCGTACAGACCCTGAGAAAGTCAAAGCTATCGTAGACTACCCAACTCCTCGCAATCGTAAAGAGGTTAAGCGATTTTTGGGAACGGCATCCTGGTACAGACGATTCATACTCAATTTTAGCTCCATAGCAGGTCCATTAAACAAATTAACTTCCACTAAAATGAACGCTCCACCTTTTCAATGGACTGAAGAGTGTGATAGTGCTTTTGATAAGTTGAAATCACTCTTAGTTAATTCTCCTGTCCTTGCGTGCCCTGATTTTAACCTTCCGTTTGAAGTACATACCGACGCAAGTAACTTTGGCGTCGGAGCCATGCTGTCACAGACTATAGAAGGCGCTGAACACCCTGTAGCTTACATGAGTCGATCTCTTACTGGACCGGAAAGGAACTACAGTGTTACTGAACGCGAAACTCTTGCCGTTCTAGTAGCTCTCAAACACTGGCGTTGCTACCTTGAAAATGGCAAACCTTTTACTGTTTTTACTGATCACGCAGCTATCAAATGGTTCCTTTCTCTTACAAACCCAACTGGTAGACTAGCGAGATGGGGAGTTCGTTTATCAGCATTTAATTGTATCATCAAACATCGACGTGGTAAGGATAATGTCCTTCCTGATGCACTGTCAAGAGTACCTACTCTAGCAGCTATCTCTGATACACCTTTGCCCGTCCAATCTAACGACCCTTGGTACCTTCACCTTTATGAAGGCTGCCAAAAGTCCCCTACTAGCTTCCCAAATTATCGCGTTGAGAATGGCTGTCTATACCGTCTTATGAAGAACAAAAGTATTCTCACCGCTGAATTTGACTGGAAGCTAGTTGTCCCTGAAGAACAACGCCCTAACATCCTACGTGAAAATCACGCTGAACCAACAGCAGGTCATTTTGGGATTTTCAAGACCTATAAAAGACTTTTGCTACGTTATTATTGGCCCAAAATGTATGCCGATGTAGTAAAGTTTGTAACAAACTGCGACACATGCCTTGCCTATAAGCAACCTACTCACGGTACCTTAGGCACTATGGGCAGACCTAAAGAATGTAGCAGACCCTTTCAAACCCTGTCTATTGACTTGGTAGGACCACTTCCTGCGTCTAGGAAACAACACTGTTATATTTTCGTGGTGACTTGCTGTTTTTCTAAATACTGTCTTTTGTTTCCCTTGCGTAGAGCAACGAGCGATGCTGTAATCAAAAATCTTGAGAATGACGTATTCCTTGTTCATGGTATACCCCAAACTATAATACTAGATAATGGTGTCCAATTTACTAGCAAAGAGATGGATAATTTATTCAAAAAGTATTGCGTACCCAATATACATTTTACTCCAAAATACACGCCACAAATTAATACGGTAGAGCGCTACAATAAAACTGTAATTACAGCTGTATCCACCTTTGTCAATGATGACCATCGCTCTTGGGATGTAAATCTCCCGAAAATACAATTTGCCATGAACAATTCGGTCAACGAAACTACTGGCTATACACCAGCGTTTTTGGTACACGGTAGGGAACTTGTCACGTGTGGGTCTCATTATATCGAAAATGATATCCCTAACGAGTTAGTATTCAAGATAATAAATAAACTTACTTCTAATTAAAATCTACTATCTACATTCAAAACGATTTATTTTGTACATTGTAAAAAATAACGATAACAAAATAATGCGATGGCTAGTTCACAAGACGGCGAGAGGCAGCGGGGCGGGGGGCGTGGAACCGGTTCTATCGAGGGACTGCGCCCGCGCCGCTCGCCAGACGAACTTTCACGGTTGTGCAGTGTACTCCTTGTGCGCGCTGTGAATTTTTAATAGACGTCGCAACTCGAAAAATCTGTGCGGTCGGTTATTTCTTATTTCGACTCATAATTGTTTTACTTAACCAACTGAGTTTTAATCCCATACTGGGTAAGTGTTGCAGCTATTATTGCTTTTATGTTTTGCTTTTATATTTTGTGAGATTAGGGTAATTTGATTTATTTGAGCAGCAGTGGCTAGTTTATAGCTTTAGTGGATTGTTAAATGTAATATTTCTTCCGCCAGCAGTTACTTTGTAACCGTTTCTGATTCTTTTAAATAAACTGCCACTTCCTACCAGTAAAATTTAGAATTTCTTCCTTGCTTTTGCTAGTAGTGAATTACTCTCCGCACTGCTTTCTTCATCGGGGTTAGACAAGTGGCATTTACCGTTCTTGTTCTGAGTGTAATACAAACAATGGTTGTGCAGGAACTACGGCGGGATTGTGAACCCTCATTGACGTTTCTCAACGTACCTATTTGAGCTGCGACCTGAGCGGCCGGCACCCCGAACGGCACTTTATGAAGCCACGCAGCAGCTCGACCTCCTGACGTCATCTTTGGGCCGAGTACTACATGCAAAGTCAGCAAAGCAGGGAAGTGCGCGTGGCCAAACAAACCTTTTTTTTTCTGTTTTACGCTACGTAAGAAACCTACCCACGGCTCTGGAATCCTTATAAGTAATTAACTTAACATTAACTTAAACTTAAATTTAAACTTAAACTTAAACTTAAACTTAAACTAAGACTTAAAATAAAATCTGTCTGCTTAATTAAATCATATAGCTTAGAAGAAACTTTTCAATTGTTTTTTGTAAATTCCTTTTTTGTGTCTTAATAAAATTAATTATTTACTTATCTTTTGTTGTTTTATTCCCTAATAAGGAAATAACGTGACAGCCCGCGTTCCTTTTTCCAGTATTTACAACTTCAAAACTACCGTTTTTTATTCTACCTAGCCTACTTAGATACCTTCTCACAGAAAATCATAGTTTGGAGACAATCAAGATTTTCTAGATCAAGCTTTCATTAGTATTGAAGCGATTTGTTTGCGCTTTGAGGTCCTAGTAGGACCTATATCTAATTCAATTCAAATACTTACCAACGCAATTACGTCGTCTCAGTGATTTGACTTGACATGCCATGCCACCAAACGACGTAAGTTCGTTCCTGCGCGGGCTCTAATTAATAAAACACCCGCACCAAAATATAATAAATATGGGAGGTTAAGCGTATGTATATAGTAGGTTTTTGCATAAAAACTATTATGATTTTAGGATTTTTATAATTATGATCCATTTTCCTGAAAAGGCCGATATTTGGGCAAGGCCGATACTTTAAGTTACGTTACGTTATATTATTAATTTTCGTTTTTTAATAATTATAAATAATAAAAGTTAGAACCTAACCTCAGCAAAATAAGGAAATCATTAATATTCCGACTCCTTGCCACCATCATTTTTCGAGCCTTTCCTCCGTGGCCCCATACAAAATTCAAAGTCATGCTAGTCGCGTCACGGGCCCTCCTAAATGATGACGCAACTAACGCGTCGTGGGCCACTGGTGATGTTATTACGCTATTTTAGGCAGTTTCAAGTAAAAAAATACAAAGTGAGAGCTGTTATTGTTTGTTATGTTTCATTTATTAGTTTAGTGTATTTAAAAGTGCCGATCTACGTGTTTTACATCTAAACTATTCATTGGTGACCAAAACATAGTGATTATTTTTATAGATTTTCTAAGTTCGAATCCTGGCTTTAATAATAACACTTTTCAATAATTAGTAGGATAAACAGTTACCTGTAGGTAGGCACCCTATGGTTGATAACCACTAGCCATTTAATTTTCCAAAAAAATATAGTGGCCCTTGATATTGGTGTTCCTAATGAGTTAATTTTTATATAAGTAAAATAAGATATTTTATTGATTAAATCAAATAAAAATTTGAATTGCAACTATTTTCTAATGACGCATCTCTCGCGTCACGGGCCTCCCTGAAGGTTTCTTCATGACGCGCTAGGCGCGTCACGGGACAGGAGTCGGTTAAGGTTGAACTTTGGGTATAATAAATAAAAGAGTAGGTATTTAAATTAATGGTATATGCCAGTTCTTTATTAAATGTGTTTGAATTTGGTCCACACACTTTTAGTTTTGTACCAAGAATAACTTTTGTTGACTGTCAAAAGCTGTTTTTCAGTAATGCAAATTGTCGTATTGGTTAAATCAAAATTACCAATTATATCATTAAGCGATTGGTCTTCGCAATAATTATTAACTAAAATAATATGTTTTTTATAGAATGCAGCGAGTGATAAGCCTTTTGCAGCAACAGCAATATCGTCAGGTCCCTGGTATACCACAAATATTAAATCGGATGGGAAAGACATCACTACGCTTAAGCCATTATTTTCAAGTGAAACATCTTTATGACCTGCATAAGGCGGAGGGGACAATTTCTTTTTTTGGTCACTAGGAAAGACATCGCCGCTATGAAAAGTGATTGAATCTTCTTTCTGGGTTGTTAAATTTGTGTAGAATGCTTGAGACTGTCTGCAATGTCCTTCAAAGTTGCCGTAATCATTGATCCATGTGATTGGTGCGGAGGCAGAATACGCTAGTTGGTTAGCAATTGTGATATCATTGCACCACAACGAGAAACAGAAACAATTATATATCTTTAAGAGGCTTTGTAACTCTGGTACGGTTCTAAATCCTTCCACTAAAATTATTTCTTCTAATTCTTCAGGTTCTTCACCAGCGTAATCAATTAAAAAAGTTTTATTATCAACTTGAAAAGTGGCTGCGCTCTTATTTTTAAATTGTTCTGTAACATTTGGGATTTTTATTTTTGAACCCTTTGATTTCCACTCAAGTGTTTTGTTAACAGAATTGTATATGTTCTCTTGAACCAATATACGATTGATTCGCCAAGGATTCTGAAAAAAATAAATGACAATATACTAAGGAACATAGACTAAGGAATCATGAGCTGATATGTAATTAAACTGACCTTTAGAAACGATGCAAGAATGATATCAACGGCTGAATCAATATCGGCTGTCTCTGTAATAACGGCTAAGCAACCACGGCTCAAAGCTGAAACAGAGTGGGTTAATGTATACATTATACTTTTACATCACTTTACAAACATTGGAACCATTAACTCTTACCATTCTTAACACCGGTTTTTTTATTTTTTTGTAGAAAACCAATGTTGTCTTCAACGATTAAAAGTTCGACTTGAAAACTGCAAATCGGAAATGTTATTGTTATTGCGAAATATTTTTTACTAATGTAGGTATGATAGGTTTTGTAGGTAGTTACCCGACTTCTTGACACAGTTGTACGAACAAAGTCGCAACGGGAGCAGTTTTTGGAGTCGCTATAATTGCGGGTGTAATGTTATTTTCGAATTCGCATGTAGCTAACCCAAGAACAGCAAGTGGCGTTACATCGTCAAATATGAGCAATGGACCTAAAACATAAATACTTACATCATAAAAATAATCTAGATAGGAAATACATGGATAAGTAAATACAGGGTAGATCATAGACAAGTTATTAAAATCCAATGGTAAAGACTCAGCTTAACCACCGCGCTAAGTTCAAAGGTCAGACATCACCATCAATAATAATTTCTTGTAGCTATGTTAGGTACTTACATCCATATATTTTATCTTCAGAATTCCGGATTTGATTATATTCCAAATTCTGTAGCATAAGTTGCAAATTAACATTTATTGTCTCTTCAGCTGAAATATTTCGTATAGTAAATTCTAGCGAGGCAAATAACTTCGCGTTGGATTTAATTTTTTTAGATAGAATTTTCCAAGTTTCAAAAGTTCTCTTCGATTCCTTCCTTAATGCGTTTTTATAAACTTTTTCTTTGATATAATTGAGTTGTTGTTCAGACAAAACATGAATTTTGTTTCCAAATGCTCCTTCAACAACTTTGGTTTCTTCCTTTATGTAATGTTGAATAGAATCATATTCAAAGCTATTTTTTTGGAAAAAATCCTGTAAGAAATTAAACATGCACTTATACAAAACAGTTTTTTGGTTTGAACCTTAAGTTTAGATACCTTAAGTTTTTTTGGTGTTATGATTTGACCTATTACAACTTAATTCTTTGGTGGCTTACGATTACATCCAAAATGCGGACATACAAATATAATATTAATAAATCTCCAGACTAAAACACCTACTGTATGGCCCTAAACTAAGCAAAGCTTGTACTTTAGGAACCACACACTGGACTAGGGGAGAACCTAGTTACACCTAGACAGGAGCCAATTTCAAAAAAACCATTTTGACGAAATTGGCACGACGCGGGAATCGAACCCGAAACTATCCGCTTATATCAATCCGGTATACATACCGCTGCACCACAGAAGTCGTCAAATACTTACTAGCTATATGAAATAGTAGGTATATTATGATACAAGTGTGCAAAGTTTTGCGTAAATCAGTAATGAACACGTTGCTCACGAGTTTCATACGCATTTTTTCAACTGAAAAATAAACAACTTTGCACACTTGTATCATAATATATCTACTATTCTTTTTTCATTGTGAGTTTATTGTCATCTAATGCAAGATTGTAAATATTGTAATTGATTAAAGATTTTAAAGATATTTTTAATTATAATAAATAGTCTAATAAAAATAATAGTGTTGTGCAAAATATTATTGAGATTTTTTTTTGTTATAATACCTGTAGGTATAACACCTGTAGGTACCTACTACCAATTTTAAAGTATCTTCATTATTATTTACTCACATTGGCCAGCTTCACATCATATCCTATCGGATCACATTTCAATATGTTACCTTCCATTTATCTGTAAAAAAAACATTTTAAATCTGTGGAGATATTCCATTTGGGAAATAATAAGTCAAGCCGCAAAGTTTTTTTTTGCCACATGATGAAACTTCTAATTTTATATAATAAGCAA
Organism: Emmelina monodactyla; assembly: GCA_916618145.1. Classification (NCBI taxonomy): domain Eukaryota; kingdom Metazoa; phylum Arthropoda; class Insecta; order Lepidoptera; family Pterophoridae; genus Emmelina; species Emmelina monodactyla. The sequence goes on from OU745300.1 coordinate 7,375,069, forward strand.
CGGGAAAAATATATTGCTCCTAGTAATTAAATGAATCTAATTTTTTTATCTTGTTTTTTAGGGTTCCGTACCCAAAGGGTAAAACGGGACCCTTTACCAAGCCTCCGCTGTCTGTCTGTCTCCAGGCTGTATCTCATAAACCGTGATAGCTAGAAAGCTGAAATTTTCACAAATGATGTATTTCCGTTGCCGCCGTTAGTATTTGTTGTTATAACAAATACTAAAAATTAAATATACAGGGTGTCCCAAAACTCGACGTCAACCCGAAACCGGGTGACAAGGCAAGTCATGCTGGTTATCAGAAAAATGTTTAAAAAAATCTAAGTCACGTGTTCTCAAAATTATTGGCATTTTAAAAAAACACGCAAAATTTCACACCCTGTGACAGTGTTTTTGCTGCTGTTGCCACAAATGTTCACTTTTGGAAACTTTTTTTTTTGATATGTAACCCTGAATAATGCTTCTCTAAACTGTTATCAACATTTCAAATCTAGCTCCTCGAGATTGCATAAAAATAGGACTTATTTCCAAGAAAAAAATTAAAAATTAAAAATGGCCTAGTTTTAACTGTCTGCATTGAAAAAAAATTGTACTACGCGAGTTTGGCAAGTTGTGACAAAAGTTGGCGCATTTAGTAAGGATTCCAAAATGGTATGACACTTGGCAAATTGTAGCTGCTATCATGAACAAAAAAAAATATTTCCATGAAAACCCATTTTTAACTTTTTTTCTTACTTGGTTAAAATTGCAAAGCTTATCGTTGGTTACATTGGAGCCGCTTCCAATTTACACACTGATTAAATTTAACTGAATTGTACATTGTACTGATGTACTCGTCTATCTTTATTGAATGAACAGATTGTTCACTTTTAATTTTTTTTTTAGTGTGTGCATTGGAATAAGCATTTATTGTTAAAGGTTTCAATTTTAAATAAAACAAAATTTTAATACCAATGTTTATTAATAAAATTTACAATAATTCTTAAAATGTTATAATAAGTGTTCGAAATGCCTTCCTTCGGCGGCAATACAAGCGCGACATCTTTTTAAAAAAGATCGAGCTATCTTTCTAGCGTATCGTCCATTATTTACAAATTGAGCTGCTTCAGCTATTCTCTGCCGTAATTCATGTTCACTCCCAATGGGCTTCTCGTAAACTTTTTCTTTAACAGCTCCCCAGTAAAAAAAGTCTAAAGGATTCAAGTCCGGTGAACGGGCCGGCCACGAGATTGGTCCAGCCCGCCCGATCCATCTCCCAGGAAGCTCTTCATCGAGGTACTCTCTTACGGGGCGAGCAAAGTGCGCTGGGCACCCATCTTGTTGGAACCACATTTCTCTGTAAATGCTTAGCGGCACGTCTTCTAATAAATTTGGAAGATGGTTTTGAAGAAAGTCTAAGTAAACCTCGCCAGTTAATGCATCAGGCAACTCAAAAGGACCAATTATTTTGCCATTCAAAATTCCGGTCCACATGTTAACTTTGAATCGGTACTGGGACCGATCCTGTCTCGTTAAATGAGGGTTTTCAACACGCCATTCATGCAGGTTGTGCATGTTCACGTAGCCGTCCTTTTTAAAAGTTGATTCGTCCGACCATAAAATTTTTGTTAGAAAAAGTGGGTCATCTCTGTACCTCTCCAATATCGTCCGGCAAAAATTCACCCTATTTTGGTAGTCACCGGGTAATAATGTCTGTACTCGCTGTACGTGGTATGGGTGTAGGTCATTTCTTTTTAAAATACGGTGGGCTGAACTTTTGGGCACTCCGGTGTTCGTTTCAATAGCTCTTACTGAAGTACTTGGGTCTTCTTCGACAGCCTGTAGAACTTCTTCTTCCATAGGGTTGGTGGGTCTGCCTCCACCATGCGTTTGATTTGGGAGGCGGCCTTCTGAGAAGAGCAACCGATGCACATTCGTAAACACCCGATAATCGGGGTAACGAGCAGCGTTTGGGTACCTTTCGCGGTAAAGTCTGGCAGCAGCACTGGCATTACACCTGCACTCACCATAAATAAGGTGCATATTAGCGTATTCGCGAGTGGTATACGAAGACATCTCGGCACTTGTCACACACTCACACAATAGTCCAGAGGAAAGCAAAGGTCGTCGTTAAGAGAAAACAAATAGTCCGAATCTAAATCGCAAGCAATCACAAGTCCATAAACATAGCCAAAAGTAAACAGTACGAAATCAACACAAACGAATACGAAAACAAGCGCAGTAAACGAAGGAACGTAACGTACTGACTGGTTTGTAATGTGTATCTACAATAGCGAATACCTGGCGTCACTCTCTGTCTCTCTCGCACTTGGTAAAATGACTCTCTCCATCTCAGTCACTTTAGCGTCCATACCTGTCTCGCTCGCACTTGAGAAGGTGACTCTCTCCGTCTCACTCAATCACTTTAGCACAAATACTATCTCGCTTACACTTCCTAGAAAGACTCCTTTGTCACTACTTACAATTTACGACTCTTTGGAAAACCTTGGGCCCATTAGAATATTTTTTAACCAGGTAAGAAAAAATTGTTGAACACTGGATTTTTACGAATTTTTTTTTTGTTCATGATAGCAACTACAATTTACCACGTGTCATACCATTTTGGAATCCTTACTAAATGCGCCAACTTTTGACACAACTTGCCAAACTCGCGTAATACAATTTTTTTTCAATGCAGACAGTTAAAACTAGGCCATTTTTAATTTTTAATTTTTTTCTTGGAAATAAGTCCTATTTTTATGCAATCTCGAGGAGCTAGATTTGAAATGTTGATAACAGTTTAGAGAAGCATTATTCAGGGTTACATATCAAAAAAAAAAGTTTCCAAAAGTGAACATTTGTGGCAACAGCAGCAAAAACACTGTCACAGGGTGTGAAATTTTGCGTGTTTTTTTAAAATGCCAATAATTTTGAGAACACGTGACTTAGATTTTTTTAAACATTTTTCTGATAACCAGCATGACTTGCCTTGTCACCCGGTTTCGGGTTGACGTCGAGTTTTGGGACACCCTGTATATATATTAAGGGGGGTCCCCATACAATAATAATAATAATAATATAATAATAATAAAGTAAATATTAAAGGGGGGCTCCCATACAACAAACGTAATTTTTACTATGGTAAAGAAATGATAGTACGGAACCCTTTGTGCGCGAGTCCGACTCGCACTTGGCCGGTTTTTTTAATTTCTTCTTGATTGTTTTACTAATATTAATTATTTAAGAATCTATATTTTACTATTTAAGAAGTATACTGCTTGAATGCATTTTATAAATTTTGATGCTGAGTTGAATTTCGAGTCTCTTACATAGAAAAATACTATTACGTGTTGATTGTTGCTGATTTAGTTATTTAGAAGGTAATGTGGATTTTTAGAGGCGTAAAATGCTATTTAAAAGAATTCGGTTTCATTACCACCCATTCTATTTTGTTTATCCTTATTATGTCTGTAAAGGAAACTGTACAGGGAACCCTTGAAATTAGCTTTTAGCAAACATTAAAGCCACAATCTGTTTATGTTCGGTGACGTGCGTGATCTCGCGCACCTTGGGAAAGCAGCTTAAGTGGTTCGTATCAGCGATTGATAAGAACACGATATAATATCAGAAGTCAAGACAAAGGTTACATTTTTATCAAATATTAAACCTGACAAACAAATGAGAAACAAAACACTGTAAAAATATTAAAAATATGTATTACATACGTTACGTGTTGTAAAGCAAGGTACCCACCTAGTTAGGAAAGTACCTAGAAAAGCTATTACCTACCTAAGCAGATAGATAGATTACGTATGTGACAAACGCGTCCTTATCTACATACAATATTATTAAAGTCGCATGCTTATGGTAATGTAGTTACCTACCTAGTTATCATCATTATGTGGGTATTAATATCCCTCGCTAGTCAAGGTCATGCGATTTGTGTCTACTTACTTACTTACCTACTTATCTTTAGACACTTTTACCTCTCATTATTTTTCAAAGGTAAAAAAGAAAGGTACCTAACCAAATTCTTTTGAATTAGAAAAAAAAATTAAAAAAAACAAAATGTTTACAGGCAATTAGTACCTACTTTACATTTAATTTCCTTTTCGTATGATACCTACGCATCGTACGAACGTACTGTTAACTGAGGTCATTGACTGACTATGGTTATTACAAGTAACAAAAATATTGGAAGTTACTTACACGGTGAGTTTCAAGAGATTTCTTTATACGAATTGTGTACACAAGAAAAACGAAAACTTAGTGACAACAAGTTGCAAAGAGAATTATTGACAAGTTAGTAACTTTATCTCACAATAATAATACCAACCAAAACCAAACCAAATCATTCATCCATCCATCCACCTATTATCAGATCAGTGTTGCCACCGCACAGAACAACGATTTTGAATAAAGCAATTTGCGACGTTCGTTAAAAAAAAAATATTGTAATCTTTGGGAGTAGCTCGCTATAAAGTCAATCAAAATTATAGGTAAGTATTAAATAAAATCAATTACTAGTTAGAAACTAGGCTCGAGTCTCTCCTAGTCCACTATGTTGTATGGGTTGGTACCTAAAACTCAATCGCTTAGGTACTGTGCTGGCTAGCAATATTACGATATTATTACTTACTAGCCATTACAAACCACACCTTTGTAAATACGTTTTAGGAACAACACAGTGACTCCAGAAGTGAAAATATGATAAGTATTTTCCCTTTGCCTTACCCATCTCTATCGCGAAACGCAAACCGCCTTGTTTACCGCCTTGGTTTTTCGTATGACGTCTTATTTTACAAAGTGGGTAGAAGACGTTTCATATGAATTTGCTGTCACGTGACCTATCACCTAACACGTAGTAACGTGATGGAAATAAAGCACAAAGCATACTTCTAGAAATCGTACTGGATTTTATAACCTTGTTGTTGGGCTGTGCGGTTAATGATGATATTTTCATACGCTTATTTCACTAGTTGAGAAGTTTGAAAGGGATCCGGGACGTCCGGTTTACGATTCACCAAGTTTACAATCGGCAAGAAAATTAGTTTTCATATATCTATCTATGAGAATAAACTAGAAATAAAATTGAGGACTTTATATTTTATCATTTTCAAAACGTTCATTTTCTCATGTACAAAGTAGGTGCAGATTTTCTTGCGTCCGGCTCAAAGCGCGCTACTAAAACCATGACATTTCTTGCATTGATTCGCTCCGCGCTGCGAGAGTGTGAAAACCTTTGATCGGTCTTTCAGTGCAGAAATAGGAGAACGTCATTATTATTGTGGTTTGTGTTGCCAATGCCAATTCAAGTCAATGCCATAAGACTTCCGGTTTGCGCGCGGGAAAATTGGAAGTGAAAAATTTTTTCGTGAACTTAAAAATTCATTTAATTCTTTCAATTTTGTTAAATAGTGTACATTTTGTATATATTTTTAATAACTATCGTATAGAAGCTTAATTTTTATTAAAATGACGTCTCGGGCGAAACGCAAGAAAAAGAAGGAGGAGGCAGTAATATCAGGGGAAGACTCGCTGCTTTCGGACTCCGACTCCATGCACAGTGACTGCAATTCAGCTAAGTCCGATCCATATAAAACTTATTTCGTTCCCGATTATACACGTCGGTATCCTGAGGATTCTTCAGCTACAGATTTCGTTGTCTTCTTGGAATCAAATGATGAGTCCAAACCTATTTCAACAAGAGATATGATTTCTTTATCATCAACATTAAAGAAATATATAAAAGGCATAAAATATATGCAAAATCTTAATAAATACAAAGTTACAGTTCATTTTGACCGTGCAAATTTGGCAAATAGTTTTCTTAACAATAAGACTTTGTTATCAGAATATAAACTCAAAGCAACTATTCCTGCAAAAACTACTGAAATTACTGGTGTTATTACTAATGTGCCCATTAAATGGTCCAATCAAAAAATTTTTGGAGTGATTAATAGTAATAAAAAAATTATTTCTGTTCGGAGAATTCAAAGGAAGGTTAAAAATGAACAAAACTTTGAATTACAACCGACTAAAACAGTAATCATAACTTTTGCTGCCATTTATCTTCCTGATCATATTGATTTACAAGGCTGGAGGTTTCCAGTTAAGATGTACATTCCACCTGTAAAACAATGCTTTAAATGCCTACGGTATGGACATTTGGCTAAGTACTGTAAAAATAATGTTAGATGTTCAATATGTGGAGATGCACATTCTTTTAAAGAATGTACAGTACCTAGGGAAAAGGCTACATGCTGTCACTGTAAAGGAAATCACATTAGTATATCTGCTGAGTGTCCTATTAAAAAGAAAAAAATTAATGATATTAAAATTGGTTTATCCTCTTTGTCTTATGCTTCAGTTGCAAATACAGAGAGTTTTCCAGCCTTAGGACAAAAGTTTGACCTGCTCAGTCACTTGAAAAAAGATAATAAATCTTTGAATTTATTGGTTGAGGCTATTGTTAAAATAATTACATTAAATAAAACAAAGGAAACTTCCATCAGTACTAAAAATATTTTACAAATATTAAGTGATATTTATGAAAAGTCATCTGCTAATAATCCATCCTAATGGCTCATTTAAAAATAGTTCAGTGGAATGCTCAAAGCATTAAAAGTAATAAATCTGAATTTACATATTTTCTTTATAGTAATGATGTTGATATCGCTTTAATAAGTGAAACTTGGCTTAGACCACATCATACCTTTAACATAAAGGGATACACAATAGTTAGAAATGACACTGGTAATACACATAATGGAGTTGCAATAATAATTCATAACAAAATACAATTCTTAAAAATTGATACTTATTTTGATGATTCCTTACAAAATGTTGCTGTACAGATAAAAATAGGTGGTAAATATATTTCATTTGTTAGTGTTTATTGTCCTTCTAGGTGTCATTATTCAAAATTAAAATTTTCAAAATTAATTGATAGTCTTCCAACTCCAGTCTTTATTGCTGGAGATTTCAATGCATACCATACTTCTTGGGGTTGTCAAAAAGTGGATAAAAGAGGTGAAGAAGTACTAGATTCTTTTGATGAAAATAACCTTGTTCTGTTAAATTCAGGAGAAGTCACGACTGTAGGAACTTCGTCCTGGAGACCAAATGGCTTAGATCTTTCTTTGGTTAGTCCAGCTTTATCATGGGATTGTGAATGGTCTGTTCATGATGATTCCTTTGGAAGTTATCATTTGCCTACAATTACTAAACTTCTGTTGTCTCAAACTCCAGTTATATCTTCAGAACATTGTGTTCACTCTCAAAATGTCAGTAAGAAATTAAACTTGAATTTAGTTAATTGGGATTTGTATGTAAATATTGTTAATACTTCGTTGAATAGTTTTATGATTAATTCTGAATGTTCACTAGAAAGTTATTTGCAGTTTTGTGATATTTTATTGGCATCAGTTGAAAAATCTATGTCACAACAAAAAACGAAAACAAAGTCTTGTTGTCAATGTCAAAATCTTTGTCATTTATGCTCACGTTCCGTTTCAGGTTTTAGGGCAAAAAGGGCAAGACATTCCGTTCCTTGGTGGAATAGCAAATGTGCAGATGCTGTTAAAAAATGTAAAGATGCTTTTGTTGCTTTCAAAAATGATCCTTCTGTGGAAAAATATTTGCTTTTTAAAAAAAATCAGGCTTCTAAGAAATTGACTATAAACTTTGAAAAACAGAAATCTTGGCAAGATTATTGCAATTCTATAAATCGTCTTACTCCAATTTCTCATGTCTGGAATAAAATACGCAGATTTAACAAAACTTTTGTTTCTAGAAGTGAAAATGATCATTGGGTAAATAGTTTTTTAAAAAAATACACTGCAGACTATGTCTCAAAACCTTTTACTTTTGCAGATAACAAATTTCATAGACAAAATCTTTCGTTGCTTGATCCGTTCACAATTTCTGAACTTACTGCTGCCATAAAATCAAGAAAAGATACAACTTGTGGTTTAGATGGTATTTCCTATAAAATGTTTCGTCTTCTCAGTCATAAAAATCTATGTAAATTCTTGATAATTTTAAATATTTTGTTTGAAAATGACTTAATACCAAATCAATGGAAAACTGATTGTCTGGTCCCTGTACTGAAGCCAGGGAAGGATCTTGATAGTCCAGATTCTTATCGACCTATAGCGTTGTCCTCTTGTGTTGGTAAAATTTTTGAGCAGCTGCTCAAACAACGTCTGGAATATTACATCGAATCAAATTGTATTCTTCCTAGTAATCAGTTTGGTTTTCGGCGTGGACGCTCGGCTAGGGAAAGCATTGCACATTTGTTATTAGATGCAAATAAATCCATAAAGGAACGGAATTATCTTGCTTGTAATTTTTTCGATGTAACAGGAGCCTTTAACAATGTAGGTTTAGAAACGCTTGCTAATATCTTGCTATCACTCAGAATTCCAAAAAAAATGGTTCTTTGGATATATAACTTTCTAAATGAAAGAATGGTCTATGTTAAATTGGGTAACAACTTTTATGGTCCACGTTATTCCTATAAAGGCGTCAATCAAGGCGGCATCTTGAGCCCTCTACTGTATATAATTTATATTCATAAATTGAATGAGATATTAGGCGCAAATGTTTCTAATCTGCAGTTTGCTGATGATCTTGTTGTTTATTGTTCTGGCAAAAAACTTAAAGATGTGCAAACGAATTTAAATAATGCCTGTAAAAGGCTTGAAGTCTATTTTTCTTTCTTAGGTTTAACTGTAAATACAGAAAAGAGTAAATCTCTTGTTTTCTCTAGAGATAAAGATTGTAAATTAGAATGTGTATATAATGGTAACCTTATTCCTAACTGTACAGAAATAAAATTCTTAGGTGTAGTATTTCAACAAAATTTAAGTTTTAAAAAATATGTGCAAATATTGATAGATAGAGCTGTAAAAGCTACAAATATTTTAAAATGCCTTACTGGTTGTCGTTTTGGTGCAGATCCTAAAATATTATTGATGCTGTTTAAATCATTAGTTAGAAGTCACTTTGAATATGCTTTTTTTTGCTTTGCTTCTGACAATAATTTTATAAATAAAATAGATAAAGTACAAAATAAAAATCTCAGGATAATTCTAGGAGCCATGAGTACTTCTCCGATTAATTCAATGCAAGTTGAAACTAACACTTGTCCCATTAAATTTAGGTTTGATTATTTGAAAAGAAGGTTCATAATTGATTTGATGAAAACTTCTAATAATGCGTTGTACAAAAAGATTTTGATATCTAATTACTCTTATTTATGTAAAAATTTTGATTTCATTAATTATTTGAAAAATGAAAATATTGCTCAGTATGATATTTTACCTTGTTATAGTGGAACATATGAAGGTAAGTTTTTTAAATTTGATGTCATTATAGACACAAATTTAAAAAATAAATATGAAGTATATGAAAAGTTATCATACTATGATAATTACCGTCAAATTTACACAGATGCTTCAAAAACATCTCAGTCTGTGTCGATAGCGGCTTATGATATTATTTTGAAAATTGCACATGGTTATAAGCTGTCCAATATTTGCAGTATTTTTACGGCAGAAGCTGCTGCTATTCTGTTTGCTTTAGATTTGATTAGTTCTGTAGATTCTTCTGGTAAATGGATTATTATTTCTGATAGTATGAGTGTTCTTCAAGCTATTAATAATCCCCGTCTTTCTAGTAAAATTCATCCTTTTATATATGAGATCCGGGAAAAGATTTATAAATTATCATTGAAACATAAAGAAATTGTCATTTTCTGGACACCAGCACACATTGGTGTTAGTGGTAATGAATTAGCTGATACATTAGCTAGTATCATTACAAATACTGATAACAACATTTGCAAATTAAAAAACATAGCAATTCCCATTTCAGAGTTTCTTCCTGAAATAAAAAATCAAATGATTAATAATTGGTTTCAATTTTGGCAAGATTCTCTTAAAGAAAAGGGCAAGTGGTATTCCGTATGTAACCAAAAAATTTCGTCTCCTTGGTTTACCAAGGGCTCTTTCAAAAATAGAAATTTTTATACAACAATTTGTCGTCTTCGTATAGGTCATGCTGCTTTTAATGAACACTTATATCGCATGAATATGATAACTTCCCCTTGTTGTTCATATTGTAATGAGTCAGTACAGTCATTGGATCATATATTTTTTGAATGTCCTCAATTTCATATTGACAGGTTAATTTTCATTGATGAGCTATTAGAAATTTATAAAACATTAGAAAATATCCCGCGTAATACTCAAGAACTTTTAAAAACAACTGAATGCTACTTACCTATGTATAAATTCATAAAATTTACAGTGTGTAATATCTGATGAAAATGTTTATGTATACTCATAACAAATATATATTAGCATTTTATTATTAAAGACATGGACTTGGTCCTTATTATGTTTGTTTATGAGGAAATAAAATATCGTCAATGTTACTTCTTATTGAAAACTAAACAAAACTAAGTCAACAAGAAAGAAGAAAACCAAATTATTGATGACATGGCTGTATGGGCATAGTCTCTTTGCCTTTTCGCATGACGGAAGAATCTAACAAAAAAAAAAAAAATCAATGCCATAACTGTCATTGTCAGTTTCACTCAACGCTACCAACTTAGGGGCTTTTCTTCTCGAATTTCGAGAGTAAAAGTAAAAAGGTAGGAACTAGGATCGAATTTTCTAAGGGATATTTTGGATGTTTTATTATACAACTGATATTACGGTAAAGGCTTTAAACGATTTCAATTAGCAAATCAGAAATTAATGTACTTCAGGGTTTATATTATCTAGACTTAAGAGGTTTACTTTTTTGGGGGTCTGTAACACCACTTGTGGTTGCTTGATTTGTGGTTGATAGTTTTTTATCTTACCTGTGTGAATTTTACGTAATATAGCCCGCACAGGCCTATATTACTTTATAAAATTATTGCAAATACAAAGTAAGTTTTCAATTTTACCCTACAAGTTGAATACATCAGAGTAACTACAAGTTATTTGAAAATTTCTGTTACATAACTGACCGGGGCTGTTCACAAATTTTCAAACCTTTAAATTCTTTTTAATTACATTTACTATTTTATTCAGTGCTGCTTCTGTTAGTTTCATTATTTAATGGTCTATTTTCTTATTGTTAAAGTACATGCCATATTGCCGCAGGCTACCAGTGCAAGGTTATGTTATGATCATTCATGTTTAAAATCATATGTCTCTAACTAGGATGTCTCTGGCTCTACGTGGTTTATTGCGGAGCGCTGTTCGGAATTTGCAGATCCGCACATATGCGGCTGAAGCTGCTCCACTTAAAGATGGAGAAATGGCTCTCACATTCGCTGCTGGAAACAAGGTTAATGTCATACATTAAATTGCTTTAATTTATTTTTGTTTTATCCATGCCATCCTGTTTGTAACTTGCATGATTCATTATCTTCCATAGGTGTTCTACGACAAAGTTGCTGTGAAACAAGTTGATGTCCCCTCTTTCAGCGGTGCATTCGGAATTCTGCCCAAACATGTTCCTACATTAGGTAAGACAATTAATGAGAAATACCACTAATTGGTAATGACAATTATAAACTATGCTCTATACCTAGTTGAATATAATTTAACATTCTTTAATAAATCTCTAATAATACCTATACCAGTATCAGGATAATTAGTTTTTTTCATCCCAGGATAATATAATGATAAATCTCCAGACTAAAACACGAAAAGGATATAAGAATCCTATTTGATTTTCCAACTATTAAAGAAATAAATAATTAATATTGCAATTCAGCTTATGCCCTCCCTGAGAGCATGAGAGGTGTGACAGTGAATTCCTTATTGTACTATACAATATTTGTATAGCTGCCCTATTATGTTACTTTTTGAGTACTTACAATTATTTGATGAAATTGACTCTTCGTATACTGCTTTTCCCTAAGTATTAAACTAATAATAATAGTCAAGTACTAATAATATTAAAAAGACACAAATGCTTTAGATGTGTACACATCAAAAAATCTATTTGATTATAATAAGTTTTCCATACTTCCAGCTGTTCTCCGGCCTGGAGTAGTGACTGTAGTTGAGAATGATGGTAAAGAAAACAAAATCTTTGTTTCTTCTGGAACCATCACAGTCAATGACGACTCATCAGTACAGGTTAGTTGTCTTGTTATTGTTTGTTTATTATAGACTAGCTTTCCGCCCTCAACTATATGGTTTTTGCGTGGCAATATCTTACAGAACCCTATTTTTTCCAATATAAAATATAGCCTATGTCACTCGTGGATAACGTAGCTTTCGAATGGTGAAAGATTTTTTTAAATTGGTTCAGTAGTTTCGGAAGCTATTCATTTCAAACATACAAACAAACAAAAAATCAAAATCTTTCCTCTTTCTAATATTAGTATAGATTAATTACTCCAACTATTGGAATTAACATGGTGAACAATTGTAACAATGGTAAAAAGGTTGTTTGATCTGAACATATTCTTTTCATTTGATATTGTTTAACTTCTAGTGTATATTCATAGGCATAATTTTTTTTCAAAAAGACCTGGCATTTAACATAATGTATCACACCACACCCATGAATCCAAATCCCACTTTCTGTACAAAAAAGTGTTTTTAGGGTTCCGTACCTCAAAAGGAAAAAAAACGGAACCCTTATAGGATCACTTTGTTGTCCGTCCGTCCGTCTGTCAAGACCCTTTTTCTCAGGAACGCGTGGAGGTATGAAGCTGAAATTTATATCAATTACTCAGGTCTACTGTCCCTTGAAGCTGTGAAAAAATCAAACTTCTAAGCCAACACAATCAAAAGATACAGCCGTTTATGCCGCAAATTTTCGACACTTGCAAGGGAATCAAAACCTACAGGGTGCTTCCCGTGAACTCAGAATCTTGAAATTTGGTACGAAGCAACGTCTTATAGCATAGATAAAGGAAAAATTACGAAAACCATAAATTTTTAGTTATATCACATAATATATTTTTTTTAATAATTTTTAGCTTACTACCCATTTCCTCATAAACGCGTAGAGGTATTAAATTGAAATTCATACCAAATACTCAGGTCTATAATACCTTTAAGCTGTAACAAAATCAAACTTCTATGTCAACGCAATCAAAAGAAACAGCAATTTAAGCTGCATATTTTGAAACTCGCAAGTACTCGCAAGGGAATCAAAACCTAAAGGGTACTTCCAGTCGACCTAGAATCTTGAAATTTGGCATGAAGCAACGTTTTATAGCACACATAAAGGAAAAATTCCGAAAACCTTAAATTTTTAGTTACATTACAAAATATATATTTTTTAATAAATATAAACTTATTACTTTTTTCCTCATGAACGCGTAGAGCTATCAAGTTGAAATTCATATCAAATACTTAGATCTAATTGCCTTTAACCCGTGAAAAAAAAAAAAACTAAGTCAACGGAAAACGCAAAAGTACAACCATTGATACCGCATATTTTGAAACTCGCAACTACACGCACGGGAATAAAGACCACTTCCCGTTGACATAGAATCTCGAAATTTGGTAAGAAGCAATAGCTTACAGCACAGGTGACAGAAAAATTCCGAAAAGCTTAAAATTTTAAGTAGTTTTTGCAGGTTTGTACGGAACCCTCGGTGCGCGAGTCCGACTCGCACTTGGCCGGTTTTTTTTTTTAATTATCTAAAAATTTTTTTTTTTATTTGAAACCTATATTTTTGCATATCGAAAAGTTTCTTAATTTAAATGTTGTAAAATGTATCTATATCAGTCATAAACCTGTTCATATTTAAAATAAACTTCACATACCAACCCACATTATTCTTGACCCCTCATATGCAACTAAGAACCAGCCGTAACAATTAGAAGAAAATTTGTACAGAATTTCATCTGAATCCAACCAGCAACTTTTTGATTGTATAACAAACATACAAACTGTATCATTTTAATATAAGTAGGATAGGATTGTTCATTGAGTCTAGTGTCAAAGTAAATACGGGGTGTATAAGAACTGAAAACTGGGCATTGCTGGAGGGGTACTGATTACTTTTTGAGCAAAAAAAAATGTTTTTATGTTTGAAAGAAAAAAAATTTTTTTACGTATCTGTGCATTATTGCATTTATACTATCATTTAAATTTAATTTGCAATTTAAATAATTGCACCTGAACCAACTGTTAATGTGTGAGCGATGATTTCAAGCGCCGAATATGACTTTTCAATCCTTAATAACTTTTTTAAATTGGGTATACTGTTAGTGAATTTAGTTACTATCGAGGCTCCAAAATACATGGTTCCAGACTTCGGAAGTGTTTTTACACCCGTTATATTGTTTGTGTGCAGGTGTTGGCGGAGGAGGCGCACCCGCTGGACGCGCTGGACCGCGGCGCGGCGCAGGAGGCGCTCGGCAAGGCGCAGTCCGAGTACAACTCCGCCGGCAACGAGAAGGTACACATCACTTTACCTCTGACTCCTCGCAAACTATAATAATACAATATAATAATAAATCTCCAGACTAACACACCAATAATGTGGCCCTAAAGTAAGTTATTAAGCACTTGTGTTATAGGTATCACACAAAGGACTAGGGAGAACCTAGTTTCACCCAGATACGAGCCAAAATCGTAAATTTTTACGAAATTGGCCCGATCCGGGGATCGAACCTGGAACCATACGCTTAGCAGTCCGGTATAAATACCGCTGCACCACAGAGGTCGTCGACTTACACATAAGTGCTGAAATATTTCAGAATTTAGAATAAACGCTACAACTTTTTTAAGTAGTTACAAACTACTTAACTAACTTACTACTAAAAGATGGCGCGATGTTGGATGCTAAATTATGGTAATTTCAATGTTGAGAAAAACTTTTCATCTTTAATTAAAACTAAGACAGTTAAGTTAATATTTTTAATTTGATAAATAGAAGGGTTACTAATGATAACGAAACAGAAACAAAAACAAAGAAAAGTTTATCAATTTTAGCCGTGATACTTAAAAACCCTTGCTTTTGTTTGGAGGCCCATAATTTGAAAACTGCTTCACCTAGATGACGAGTCTATATTTTTCTGGCATCTGTCAGACTTTAGCCAATAAAATTAATGATAATTAAATAAATATTTTATTTACTGAAATTATTAATTAATTGGTATATTTTTCAGGCCAAAGCTGAGGCAGCCATCGCCGTTGAAGTTGCGGAAGAAATAGTCAAAGCAGTCGCGTAAGGATTAGATACCATGTAAATAAAAAACTGTAACTCTGTAGGCAAAATCATGAATTGTTTCAAATGTGTGAGCGGCATCATTTAATATGAACACAGGTCATTCAATAAAACCATCAAGTCTATTGACGTTGTTTAATTTCCTTAGATAGGGTAAAGGATGGTTCGATAAGAATCTATCAGATTCTAAGTAAAGATTCTCTAAATACTATACTGTAAGTAAATAAATATTGCTATAACTTACTTGGCAGTAGTATTGTTCCTTCCTTTTAAGATACTGTGTTACTTAAAAAGAAATATTACTTTATGTCTATTTCGATTGGCATCATAAAAATAGGGGTGATTTTTTTTCTTCATATTTAAGTGGGTTCGATTCCCAGACGAAGGAAGACATTTTTAGAAATTCTTTAAATGCAGAATTACTAAATTTAATAAATAAAATATAGTCTTTCAGCAAAATATTCTATCTACGATATTTAAGGTACTTTCCTTACTTACGATATCTTGGGACGCCCTGTATAGTAGGCAGACGGGTAATCATTTTTCTCCTGTCGAACAATAATATGCGTACATTATGACTCGGCGCAACTTTAGATTGGCCCTCAGCATTTTGTTCAATTTTAAAAATTACTAGTTGACCCCGCAAACGTTGTTTTGCCATATAAAATGTTAGGGGTGGACAACCCTTATCACTTAGGGGTATGAAAAATAGATGTAGGCCGATTCTAAGACCTACTCCATATGCTCAAAAAACATGATAATCGTTCAAGCCGTTTCGGAGGAGTACGGGAACGAACATTGTGACATGGGAATTTTTTAATATATAAGATGAGGACCAAATTTGTGAGAACGATATAAAAGACCAAATGAGAGATAAAGGCGCAATTTCATTGGTCGATAGGAGTAATCGTTTATACTAGTCGTTAGAGCTCGCAGTCGTGATGGTACAAAAATACTTTTAATAGCGCTACCTATCCATATGAAGGTAAGACTTAATTTTAAACTAAGTTGTACCTTTTTTATGTGTTTCGCTTGATAAATAACCCTTTGGGGAGGCTAAGGGTTACGTTGGGCGTTACTTCGACAAAGACCGCCACATCAAAATTCACTTCAAACTCAGCTAAACATACAAAAATATACCAGGAACGCATAAGTGTGGAAGAACTTCAGAAAGTCGGGTAAACAACATAGGGGGAGGTCCCCGAGAACCGGACACTTAAGGAATAACAGAAATAAAAAAAAAAACACAATAGTCTTATTTATTTATTTCACTTTAAGAAGTTTTTAATTATATGCCTAATCAACACGGATAAACCACCAGTCTTAAATATTTCTTTAAATGTAGTAAATATTGAGTGAAAGTTAACATAGCAAAAACGAGGTTTCGAAAAAGGTCCCCTAATGACGGACAGCCAATTTTTCGATCATTTTTAAACTCAAAAATAATTTTAAGAAATATCAAAACAAATCAACTGTTAATAAAGAAAACTAATCTTAATTTTAATAAACTTTGTACATAATCAGGAACGTTTTTTATAGAATCACCGACCTTTAATTGTACAACCTGAAAAAATCACAAATGTAGCTAACTGAGCCATCTTCCATATCAATAAATAGCTTTTTTTTATAAAATTTTATCTTTGGGGGTATTCTGACGATCTTGGTTTAGGTTTACCCATGTGAAACCTTAAAAATAAAACACAAAAAATAATAACAACAAAAAACACTTGCTGTTAAACTGTCCGGTACTAGGGAACTGTGATGTATCGATAGTTATGTGGGTAGGCTGCGACTACCCTCGAGAATTACGTTAATAAAATTAGTTTTGAACTGGATGTCTGTGGTTTCGCTTGCTAAAGATATTACATTGGCGCAGTCGGTATTCAATTAATATTACGATCATGTCTATCGGAAAGTTAAGTGAATTCAACTTGAATCAAGGGTCGTGGACAACATATATTGACAGATTGGAACAATACTTCATAGTGAATGGTATCGAGGCGACGCGGAAAGTACCAACATTAATAGCTTGTGTGGGTGATGTCACCTACGAATTAATGGTTGATTTGTGTTCTCCCAAGAAACCAAAGGATGTGAAATATGAAGAATTGGTTGAAATAATAAAATGTCACGTCGAACCAACCGATACCATTCACAGTCGATGAGCCTACAAGACAAAGGTTATTTTGTGAGAGTGACCTCAACTACAGCAAGGCTTTTACGGTTGCCATATCTTTGGAAGCGGCAGCACAGAACGCATCAGCAGTTGAAACTCAAGACAGGTCGGCGGAGGGCGAGGTGCTTGCAGTGCGCGCCTCCGGCCCGGCAGCGACGTGGCGCGGGGGCAGCGCGCGGCGGCGGCCCGGCGGCACCGCGCACGGCCAGTACGCAAGCCGGCGCGAGGCGGCGGGGGCTGTTCGTCGATGTGATTGTTGCGGAGCGTCGGATCATGACAAGGATCGATGTAAATTTCAACATTACGTGTGTCGGATGTGCTTGCGAGAGGGTCATCTAAAGAGGGTCTGTCCGAGCTTGGAGCGCCGCCGTACAGCCGGCCGAGTGTTAAGGTTGGAGTCGGACACCGTAGGAATGCAAGGGCTTGTCTATGGAAATGAAGGAACTGAAGACCCGTCCGACCGGCAGGTGTACGTGGAGGACTGCACGGAGGCGCGGAGTGTGGACGGCGAGTTCGGCGCGGGCGGCGACGGCGGGCGCTCCGGCCTGTACATGGTGGCGGGCGCGGCGCCGGGCGCGGAGCCGCTGCTGGCCGACGTGCACGTCGCGGGGAACCCCCTGCGCATGCACATCGACACCGGCTCCCCTATCTCGTGTATCAGTGACGTAATGTACAATGACATGTTTCAGTGTTTTCCGTTACATAAAAGTGATTATAATTTTAAGGGGTACGATGGTAATGTTTTAAAATGTTTAGGCCATGTAAAAGTGCCGGTTCGTGTTAGAAACGTAAGCAAATTACTGAATTTATATGTTATTAATAAAGGTAGTGTACCGTTGATCGGCAGGGACTGGCTTAAAGAGTTAGGTATGAATGTTATTACGATGAACTCATTATCAAATGAAAAAAAATATATGTGCAGTGATAACTTCCCTAATAATAGTAGTAGTGACTGTAAGTTTAATTTGGGACAATTTGTTAACAAATACGCAAGTGTATTTAGTAATAAGTTAGGTAGATTACGTAGCCAGCGCGCCACGCTGCGCGTGCGCCCGGAGGCGCGGCCCGTGTACCGGCGCGCGCGGCCGCTGCCGCTGGCGCTGCGCCCTCTGGTGGACGCCGAGTTGCGCAGAATGGAAAGTTCAGGTATTATTTCACCTATACCATCCTCAGAATGGGCGTCATGTTTAGTTGTGGTTTTAAAAAGTAACGGAGCTTTGCGACTTTGCGGGGATTATAAAAGTACATTGAACCCTGTTTTGGAAGTAGATAAGTACCCTCTGCCCCGTGCCGAAGTGTTGTTTAACAATTTAAGCGGTGGAAAACGTTTTTCTAAATTAGACCTTTCTGAGGCGTATAACCAAATAGAACTTGATGAGTCGAAGTTATATACCGTTGTAAATACACATAGGGGCCTTTTTGTTTACAATCGGTTGGTGTATGGTTTAGCCTCCGCTCCGTCTATTTTTCAGCGTATAATGGAACAAATTTTGTCTGGAATACCAAGTGTTTCAAATTTTTTAGATGACATTTTAGTCACTGGGGCTACACATCAGGCGCATATTGATAATTTAAATGCAGTTTTTTCAGTATTGGCTTCGGAAGGTTTGACGATAAGACAAGAGAAATGCAATTTTTTTTCAAAAGAAGTTTGTTATTTAGGATTCATCATTTCAGAAAATGGGGTACGTACTGACCCTAGCAAGGTGGAAGCGGTTTTAAAGGCGGAAGAACCTACAAACGTATCCGAATTAAAATCTTTTATTGGTATGGCAAATTTTTATTCGAAATTTATAAAAAACTTTTCATTAATAATGTACCCATTATACTCCCTTTTAAAAAAAAATGTAAAATGGTGCTGGACTGACTCACAGCGTAAGTCATTTAATGAAATTAAACAAGCTCTAGTAAGTTGCTCTGTGCTAGCTCATTACGACGAGCGGTTGCCGTTGATTTTGACGTGCGACGCGAGCGCGCGCGGCGTGGGCGCCGTGCTCACCCAGCGCGGGGAGCGGGGGGGCGCCGAGCGGCCCGTCAGCTATGCGTCACGCACCCTCACCGCGCCCGAGGTCAACTACAGTCAGATACAACGCGAGGCATTAGCTATTGTATTTGGTGTTAAAAAATATCACTCTTATTTGTATGGTCGTCGTTTCATAATTCGCACGGATCATCAACCGCTTACTGCTATTTTTGGATCAAAGAAAGATATACCCCATACGGCTTCAGGTAGGCTAATTAGGTGGGCTATTCTATTATCGGGGTATTGCTATGACATTGAATATATTAAATCCTCAAATAATAACGCCGATGCACTCTCTCGATTACCGCTTGCGGAGAGTAGTGACACACCGAATGACGAAGTGTTTTTAAAATTCGTAGAGGATCATTTTCCCATTAATTCCCTAGATATTCGACAGGAATCAAAAAAAGATAAAATCATAAGTCGAGTTATCGATTTTGTTAGATCGGGTTGGCCAAAGTCGAGCGGCGAGAGTGGCCGAGACACGAATGACGAATTGACGGCGTACCGGCGCCGGCGCGACGAGCTGTACGTTGAGGGCGGGTGTTTGATGTGGGGCTGTCGCGTGGTGGTGCCGAGCGCGCTGCGCCGGGGCGTGCTGGCCGAGGTGCACGCCGGCCATCTGGGCGTCGTTAAATGTAAAGGATTGGCCAGGAGCTATCTATGGTGGCCGGGGTTAGACAAGGACATAGAAGTTATGTGCGCAGCGTGCGAAACCTGTGCATATAACGCTGACGCACCGCCGCGATCGCCAGTCGTTCCGTGGTCGTGGCCGTCAGTTCCTTTCGATAGGGTTCATATAGATTTTTTTCATTTTAAAAACATGACGTATTTAATTGTCGTCGATAGCCACTCAAAGTGGATAGAAGTAGCCTTGATGATGACAACGACAGCTAGTAATACTATAAAAAAGTTAAGGGAACTATTTGCTCGTTTTGGGTTGCCAAAGAAAATAGTATCCGATAATGGGCCTCCTTTCGCTTCCGATGAGTTTTTATCATTTTTGGCCAAAAATGGTATTAAGCATATAACATCGGCACCATACCACCCGGCATCAAATGGTGAGGCTGAAAACGCAGTTCGAACTATAAAAAAGGCGTTGAAGAAGGCAGACTTTGAAAAAGTTCCATTAGATATTTTTTTGCAGAGATTTTTATTAGATTACCGTAACAGCATACATTGTACGACAGGTGAAACGCCGGCTAGATTGATGTTAGGCAGAAATATCCGTTCGCGACTCAACTTACTAAAAGAAGGGTTGAGCGAAGATATTTATAATAAACTTGCATTGCGGGATGGAAAAGGAACACCTCGGCACTGGGCAGTGAGTGAACAGGTGTGGATTAAAGATTTTAGATTAAATAAAAAATGGGTGAAAGGCAACATTATGTGCAGGGAGGGTAATGATGTTTATAAGGTAAAAACAGAGGATGGTTTAGTGTGGAAACGTCATGCGGATCAATTACGTAATTTCACAGAGGCGCCAGTGCCGGCGGCAGAGGTAAGGGGGAAGCCGGGCAGGGCGATGGTGGCTCCTCAGGCGGCATGGGCCAATACCTCGACAGAGAACCCACCTTCGCCCAGTCATGTTTCTAAACGTATACGATATCCGGTTGTACGTTTTGGTCACGATAACTAAACTAACCTAATTTAAATGTTTAAGTGTCTTTTTTGAAATCTAGTTAAGTTAGTTTAAGTAGGTTGTTGATTAAGAGGAAGATGATGTGATGTATCGATAGTTATGTGGGTAGGCTGCGACTACCCTCGAGAATTACGTTAATAAAATTAGTTTTGAACTGGATGTCTGTGGTTTCGCTTGCTAAAGATATTACAGGAACCTTGAGAGTGTCCGAACTTAGGGACCCTCAGGTATATACAAGATTTTTTTTTATTCAAATTGTGTGTTCAAGAATCATGAAAAAGCTATGAATTATGTAAGATAAGAAGAAAAGCAATAATAATTTAAAATAATGGATATCATCCCACAGTTTAAATACTATTTACAGACCCCGAAAAAATACTTGAAACAAAATTTATGCTAACCACAAAATTTAAACATCGCTTCCCGACGAACGAGTCAGCACTGACTATTGGCTCTCCTCCTCGGAACTTCACTTAAGAGAACCTATCTAACCGCAGCAAAAGCAACTAATTGGCGCGCTTTTTTCGTTCTGATTTTAACTATGTCCGGCTTTAGGACCCGTCCGGGCTTATTGGACTTCCCCCTATACAAAGGTTCAGTCTACGCCCATAGTTGCTGAACTAATAATGAAGTTACTAGGATTTCATAAGTGTATTAGAATTTGAATTCAAAACAGTGAGTTTAGTTAGCATCTGAACTAAAGACTTAAGGTCTTACACACATATGCGTTCCTGGTACATGTTTAGATGTTTTAACCATGAATCCTACTAATATTATAAACGTGAAAGTTTGTCTTTCACGTAAAAACTACTGGATGGATTTTGATGAAACTTTACAGTAATATAGGTTATACATCAGAATAACATATAGGGTACTTATTACCGCGGAAAAACCTCTCATTCCCACGGGAAACCGACTTCCACGCGAACGGAGTCGCGGGCGGCCACTAGTCTAGCATATTTCTTTAATTCGTTCTAATAGATGTCATGTATTTTATTTTCATCAACTGCAAATGTTAGGTACACCAAAGGTACAAAAATTTAGTATACTTAAAATAAGTCACCAACATGTCTATAACCGAGAACTGGAGATACACCCGCCATTCTGACAATGTGGCGGGTGTACTCGCTTTTGGTTATATCTCTGCTCTTAAAGAGGTATGCCAATTTCTTTGATAGGTACCAAATAGTACATCCCAGGTACTAAAGTTTGACATATGACTCGTTCAAATCTGTTATGGTATACCTGCGATTCTGACTCTCACGTAGTAGGGATGTCTTTTCCGTACGTAGTAATAATTGCCTAATTAATTTTTATTTCATCTGGAGTTTGTAAACAATGCGCTAAAACAAATGTACTTAGAAAGCCGATCGTTGTCTACCAAGGAATTTATTTTTAGTAGCTAAACATAAAACGGACACGGATAGCGAATTGGCTTTGTCATTCTATTAGGTTTATGTATTACCAACCTACTTATAGATGAAAGAATATTTTAAGCTAGTTTCAAAAGTGATTGCAGAGACAAGGCTTATAGTTAACTTCGATATCTTTGCAGTTTGTTAGCAAATTCAGGAGGCAAAGCCTATATAAAGCCCGATACAAAAGAAACACATAATTTGACATTTGAGTAATTTATTATTTAATCAACACAAATCAAACACTTTGGTAAAGATATAGTTAGCTGTGGTTAGCGATGTTGTATCACATTATTTTACAAAAGAGAACGCAATTAAAAATAGCATAAATTGAAACATTCACAATATCAAAATACTCAAAAAGACTAATATGGAGCAAAAAAGCGAGAGAATATCATCGAATCGTTATTAATTTATGACGAATATATTTAATATTTTAATTTCGATTAATTTAATTTAAATTTTAAAGATTTTTTTTTCTCGACTAATTCAAAAATAGCTAAATATGTGACTAGCCCGGGGTCGCCCCACTACAGCGACTGAAGCAACGACACATACGGATACTAAATCCCACCGCTACATTACAATATCGAAGGATAAAATTACGATTACGAATAAAAATGCATCTTATTCTAGAGTATATAAGTTTCAAATTCCATGTCGGGAATATTGTATTACAATGCGAGTAAGTTAGCAGTGATTACAGAGATCATTCCTGGGTGAAGGTAACTGGCTATCAATCTTGTGTTGGTAATTCTTATGTGGTTACAATAGTATGTAGTAAAGTAGTAAATTTATATACCGTAACACGATGGGTTACAACTAGCTACTGATTACATATATTTTTAAGAGTTGATTAATTATTAGATACTAGTAAAAGAACTTACAACTAAGACTTCTTATAATCTATGCAAAAAGCAATTTGTAAACAATATAAAATGTAATAGGAAGGCTCGGTATTAACGCAATTGGTTCAAAACATTACACAAATGATAATAACATTAAGGAAGCATTGAATCAGCTAGACCTAGCTACATATACACTACACAGTACAGGACATATAAATAACATTACAATTATCAGTGTAAAAATAAAATGGGTTAAAAAATACAAAATATCACATCATTACATGTTGAGCTTAATTTAAATAGAAACCACCCCTTGCACACCCTCACTCTTGCTACTTCACCTGTTTAAATTAAGCTAAACAAATAAACGAAATAAAGCACAAAATAATGTACTGGCTTCGTCTGTGGTAAAGTTGATAATTACGCGAAGGTAGCATTTGTACGTCGTTATGGATGGATTTAGGAAGCACGTCACGCTAATAGCGAATTATACCAATTTGAAATATCTACCACAACCATGTTTTTATGTTTTGTACGGCAACTGTGTGACGTGTGATTGCTACATAACATTTGTTTTATAGGGAATCTACATTATACATACGCGCGACCGCGAGGAAACAATTTACCACAGACAAATGTAGCCCTTTAAAACAGGCATTTTCGCATTTATGGCACAATTACGTGCTCGTACTTAAATGAATAAAATCCAGCCAACTAAGTTGGGATAAAGATTAAATTAAACATGAGACACCCTAGCGACACAAATAAGTTGGCAGTAAACATAAAAAATTAGACGACTGATCGATTATTTCAACTGAAACAAATAAACCGACAAATTAACCCGTTGATTTAACATAACACGACTGACAACGATCAAAACGGTCGTCACCATTTCACTTGGCACAATTTTTTAAAACAAAACAAGTGCGATACAATTGAGTAAACTATTGCGAGATGACGAGCGACACCGCGACGGTAAAATTAAGATGGCGAACCGCAGGCAAAAAAAAATGGCGGCCGTGTCGCGAAATTGTTGCAGCTTACAAGTTACACTGCCACAGTATCGTAGGCTGTGAGTCCCCTCCCGTGGACTGCTTGCTGGGGGACTGGGGTGCTTGTTTCTGATCTGTAAGCCCAGGCAATTATATGATATACTAGTAAATAACACCATAATTTATTTACAATCATTGTACAGCGCCTCTTCAACAATTTAAAGAAAATATATAAGTGGGTAATATGGATTAACAATTTTGATCTTGATTTGTAATTTCTTTTTTAGTCCCAATTCGGCCAAAATATTCTTTGATTATACATATTCACTTAGATTCTAAATTGTTTTGCTAATATACAGATGCAGCTAATATAAGTAAGTATAATGCATATTTAAGGGATGTTCAGTCTAAGAAAATAAATTTTAGGCAAAGGCTAGTGACCGACAAAAAATTGGGACTATAGATAAGCTAAAGGTAAGTAGATAGGAATATTAAAAAATAAAAATCTGGCTCTAAGGATATATTGCAAGGGAATGTGAACTGCACGATATGTAAAAAGACATATCAGAACACAAAGGTAGTTGATTCATTAGTTGTTTTACAAAAAAAACGCAAACATTGAACAGCTTTATTTTCGGACCTAGCAAAGTAAATGAATTAGTGCACAAAAACACAAAGTTATATGGTTAGCCACAAAAGTGAAACAGGCAGAAATAATTAGGGACATTCATTAGTAAACATGGTTGTGACATACTTTGACTTACTGTTTCCTGTGGTCGCGGAGTCGGGTGCAGACATAACACATGCTTAGTATTCAGGCAACATTACTGAGTATAGATTCACAATGCTGCTACGGACTCACTCGTTACAAGACCATGGCTATTTCACACTCGAAGGACCGACTCATATAGTAAACAATAACCTATCTTTGTAAAGTAGGTATACTCTTAAGATATTGGTGATCAGGAGTCGAACCTAATGTTAAATTGTCCCAAAACTAACACAAATGTGGTAAGTTTTATTTAACTGATTAAATTAGGGTGCAAACACTTTGTAAGGTATGTTAATTAATATGCGAGTTATATTGGTGACCATATTAATTTCCTATAAATGTTTGAATTGATGACAGTATTAAGACTGCTAATGACAGACTTTTGTCTAGTTTTTGGTGGTTGTTAGTAAGTCATCGTGTGCAAGGTAAGTAGATACTGACCTGTCGATGAGTTTTCTCATTTCGTCGGCGTGGCCGTCCTTGGCAGAGTGTGCCCTGACTGTAACAACCAAACGGTCACCACTACTCTAGCCACCGCACGAACCAAGCTACTATCGACATCCAATATCACTAACAAATTATCAATTACTATCAGAACATACAGACTCAATTATTCATTTATTTAATATCGTTGCATGAGATATTGGATATCGAACCTTTAGAACACAGACTAAAAGTCTACATAAACAATCAAGTTATTTGTTAACACAATCACGGCTAGACACAAATAGATTGTAAGTGAAGACAGGAAGATAAGGCTTTTAGAAAATCCCACCACTTGTATCATTTGTTTCATTTTATTCGCAGCCGAATATCAAATGACAGCAGTGGGTTCAATTAAAATAATTTAGAAATAAACAATTTTGAAAATACTAATGTAAGCCAATCGCAAGAATGTCTAATTTAGAAGCTGAGTTTAAAGAAATGTTATTTAATAACTGAGTTGGCATGCTGTCAGTCACAATAAATTAGTCAAATACGAAAACACGTCGAACTACTGTTACCGTCTTCTGCTCAGGCGACACCAAGAACGCATGGACCAAGTTAACACATCGCATTATTATTTTGGTAGAGTCATACTCTTTCATGTAGTTAATATTATAAATAAGATTATTTATAAGTACTTCTTATTACACAATATAATTATAAAACAATATAATGCTGTAAATTATAAATATCAGATTATGTAAGAGATATAGGTACTTGTAAATATTAATAACGTTATAAAATAACAATATGCATAACCATTCATATATAAACTTTATTAGGCAGATAACTTTAATTATTTGGGCTACTTTATATGTAAACATAGGTAAATCTTTTTGTACATCGATAAACTGTAATACAAGAATGCATATTACTTATAAATATGCAGTAAGTATTAGTTGTGCGTTGAAGTCAATAAGCAAATAGTACTTAGCGTATATATGATACAATACAAAATGTATAGTTTTAGCTTAGTTGCGAATATAAGTCGAAAAAGTATGACTGTAATGGTAAACTGAGTGTCGCTGACAGGATCGGAATTTGAGAATCGATTCATTCTGAATAAGGCAGGATCGAAGTTCCATATAAATTCAAGTACTTCCACAAGACGGTTATTTTTATTAGTATGTGTGTATAATTACCTAGATAATTAAATAATTATCTAGGTAAGAAAATGTGTATAATTACCAACATAATTTAATCATGGTGTATAGGTGTGCAATGTGTGTGTATACTTAAGATAAGATAAGATAAGATTTATTTAATAAAATATTACAATGGCTCAATAACAATTGCGCACTGGCGATCTGCATTAGTATAACTGAGTTACAGTGCCAGTGCCCTCCAAGTGTCAAGTGGGTACAGTTTAAAAGAGCAGACAAAAGCATTTTTAATTATTAAACTAACTTATAACTAAATTTAATCTTAAACCTAACATTTATAATAATCTAATAAAAACGATGACAAAAGTGATTCGTTACAAATATAGAATAATATAATACAAAATACAAGACAAGCAGTATAAGTAAACAGTACTGCATTGACATGTTTGTGTTATGTGTGTGTGTGTGTGTGTGTGTGTGTGTGTGTGTGTGTGTGTGTGTGTGTGTGTGTGTGTGTGTGTGTTGGTGTGTGTATGTGTGTGTTGGTGTTTATGTTTGAGAGAAACTTACAGAGCGTAAGTTACTTTTAAGTGAGGATTAAAAAGTAAGAAGGTCTTCAGTTTCGGTATAGGACAATGTCCCAAGCCAGGCACGAATGTTTTCTTTACAATCATGGTAATTCTGTCGGTGAATATTTAGGAAAGGGTTAATTTCACTGTAAAGGTATGCACTTAGGTATTGAAAGTGATGTCGTGTGGTTGCTAACCTAGTTTGATTTACCACGAAACTAGAAGCGTCCGGGTTTGCAGGATCGAACGGTGTATCTCGATGTTTACGAAGCAATACTTGCATTAAGTAGAGTTGCCTAACTGTGAGAACTTCGCATGTGTCATAAAGATCAGCTGTAGGAAATCTCATTGGTTTGGAAAGCATTACCTTTAATACTGCTCTTTGAGCTCTCTCAACTCTGAGCATTTGTGTTTTTGCACAACCTCCCCAAACAGCTATGCCGTACGAAAGCGCAGATTGTACAAGCGACAGGTACACCAATTTAAGGCATTTAAAGTCGGCCGATTTCCTTAAATTCCGAAATACGTAGATGAGTTTTCTAACTCGAGACACTGTGTTATTTATATGAGGCTTCCAAGATAGACTGGGGTCAAGCCAAATACCAAGATACTTAATATTTGTAGCACGTTCTAAGTAGAGGCAATTGCAGTTTGAAAAAGGATTGGATTTGTGACAAGTATGAGCTCGCAATTTGAAAGAGTCTGTAGGAAGACATTTGGTTGAAGGAAGAAAGGTGAGGAATTTGGTCTTTTTTAGGTTCAGGGTTAAGAGATTGTTTGCGAGCCAGCATGACACAATTTTGAGGGTTTTTTCGGCAGCATGTTTGGCCTCCATCCAGGATTTTCCACTTACAAGAAGAGCCGTGTCATCCGCATACGCTACTATTTTTGTATTGGGAAGTTTTAAAAGACATAGGTCATTTATATAGACCAAAAAAAGTGTCGGTCCAAGCACACTGCCCTGAGGGACTCCAATTTCTAAATAGGCCTTGGAGCTGATGGTACCATTGATTTTAACAGCCTGACAACGAGAGTTCAGGTAACTACGAAAAAGATCTAGTATGTGCCCCCTTATTCCAATTTCTTCAAGCTTAAGCAGCAGTATGGGAATTGAGACAGTGTCAAACGCTTTCGATAAGTCCAGGAAAACTCCTATGGTCTTAATCTTGCGTTCAAAATTGTCAACAACGGCATGAGTGAGATCGAGAACAGCGTCCTCTGTTGACCTATGACATCGGAATCCATATTGGTTACTTGAAAGAATATGATATTTTTCTAAGTAATTGGTAAGTCTATAATTGATCATTTTCTCAAATATTTTGGAAATGCAGGTCATCACCGAGATTGGTCTGTAATTTGATACTACGCCTTTGTTTCCGTCTTTATAAATAGGGTACACAATTGCCATTTTGAATGCATCAGGAAAGACACCTTGTGAGACACTGTAATTAAAAATATGCGTAAGTATCGGTGCCAATGTGTCACATGTAGCCTTGATGATAGAGGCTGAGACACCATCACATCCGATAGCACAATTCGTTTTTAAATTGAGGATATTCATTTTTATTTCCTCAACGTCTGCTGGTAAAAATGACATAGAGTGCGGATAATTTCGTTGAGACTCAAGGGTTGGCTGAATAGGGGGTTGGGGGATATCACATACCAGTTTCTTGCCAATAGTTGCAAAATAATTATTGACTATATTCACTGATTGAGTAGTCGTTGATCCGAGATTGAGAAGTTCGGATGCCGATGATTTCTTAGGGTTAATATTTCCTATACTCTTAATTAGGTTCCAGGTAGCTTTCGGGTTGTTTTTGACTTTCGAAAACATAGCACGTTCATATTCGCGTTTAACTTTTTTCAGAAGCATGTTACAGTGGTTACGGTAACGAGTAAAAGTGAGCTTTAAAACAACATTTCCGGGGTCTTTTTTATGAGATTTTGCCAATTTGTCTCTGTTCCGTATACACCTTAGTAAACCTGGGGTGATCCAGGGTTTAACTATGCGTTTTCTGTTGGGAACTGTAACCGTAGTAAAACTAGTTATCGCGTCGCTGAGTACTTTAACCAATTCGTCCGCAGCGATATTTGCGTTTTCCATTAAGAAAATATTAGAGAAGTCATAAGAATTTATGAACTCGATAATCGCAGGTAAATTGATCTTATTTTGAACATTGCTGGTGTTTTGCGAGCATTTATAAGACAGGCAGAATAGTGTTGGGACATGATCAGTTATACTTGCATCCAACAGGATTGATATGGCTGGTCTGTTAGATTTAAGCATAACATGATCTAGGCAGCGGTGCATACGGGTTGAACAGTTATATGCAGGGAGAAGAGCGTGAGAAGCCATTAAATTTAGATAGGTTTCGGAATAACTGTCTTCAGAAGTTGGTGTGATATTAATGTTGATATCGCCAATTAAGATAACATTAAGACAGTTCTTTAACAGCGATAGAGCGTTGTCAAGACTCTGAAGAAAGTTTGAGGGATTGGAGTAGGAAGGCGAACGATATACTGCAATTATTGCAATGCTGCCGCTAAGTTCGAGACAAATTGAGTTTGCATCCATTAGTTTTAAGTTTACGACTTGATATTGGTGGATGTCGCGGACATACACTACAGTGCCTTCGTTTTGGTTGCTATAGTTAGATGCGTGTGAACTGTAACCTGGGAGAGAAGGAAGAATCGGGCATTTACTCAACCAGCACTCGGAAAACACAATTATATCGACGACACAATGTAGTCGATGAAGCAATACCTGAAAGTCATCAAAATTACGGTTGATACTTCGGATGTTTAGGTGAAATAGTTTTAATGATTCATTGTAGGGTTTTATATACTTCGGTATATCATCAGGTGAACAAAATACAACATCACTGGCCGACGCAGGAATATCGTCAATTTCATTTACAATGTTTGGCAAACTATCCATATGTATCTATATATAACTGCGGGCTAGGTAAATAAGTTTGTAATATTGTCAAGAAATAATGTGGAACAGTAAATATAAGAAAAGGGTGTGATAAGGAAGACCTGTACTGTGACTCTGTGTTGTGGTAGTGTATATGATGTATAGATGTGTGTAGAGTTTTTAAATTGTATATTTTACCAATAAATATAGTGATAATGAAATATATAGAGCAAATTGAGCTGTGATTAAAAATAACTAGAGTTGGAAAACTCAAAGCTAAAACAAATACGAAAAACTTACATGTATAAAGTATGTTAAAAATAAATGAGTCATGCACCAGTCACAGTTGCTTATGTTGCTTTATGAGGTCGGATTCATTATGCACTCTAATGTGCTGTCCACCGTCATGTTTTCTTAAATAAATTTTTCCATTCGAAACCCAACAGTACTTAAATGAGTTTATTTTGGCATATTCTCTGGCCATGAAAAAGAGTTTTTTCATCTTACTCGACAGATTTTCGGAAATAAATATAGGTTTTGGTGGACCATTGATTTTCAAATGTTCAGTTGTTAATCGGTGGTTTTCTCTGTTATTTTTCTTATACTTGTTTAGTAACTTCTCCTTTAAGAAAACTGTAGTGAAGTCTACGATAACTGTTTTGTGTGAGGGGTCTTTAGTGTTGATACGAAATACATCTTTGATTTCAGGGTGCTGTATATCAATGTTCATAGCTCGACCAGCTCGTATCACGGTTTCTGCTAGAGATAATTTTGTCTCGGACTTATCTGACGGTAAATTCCTGATTTCAACACAGGTGGCTCTTGAACTACGCTCAAAGTTTTCTAGTTTGTCCTCCAATTTTGCGATGTTTTCTAAGTTTGTTTTTTTCTCAGCTTCTAGACGATGTACTTGAGTTTGCAGATTGGTGACGGTTTCCGAGACAACTTCGATTGAGCATCTAATTTCATGGACAGCGCTAAACAATTTGTCAATTTTGGCATCCTGTTTTTCTTGAAAAGTTGTTAACATTTGACGGATATCGTTCATAAAAGCGGTTAGAGTTTCTGTATCGCTATCGCAGCGCTTGCGCTTTCGCAGGGTTTTGTTTGGTGTGCAGGCTTTAAATGTGTCGATATCAAGGTTGCTATCGGTAATTAGACTTGGTTCAGACGAGCTTTGGTGAAGCCGGGGTGTACCATAAAGAGACGTTTGCTTCGAGTGAACTGGAGTCGATGAGTGTTGCGGAACAGGTGGGGTACGTTTGAGTGGCATCATTCAAAAGTACTAGGAGAGTAGAAGACGGCAGGAGGTCCAAAGTACGTGCCAAAGATGACAATAGTGCTAGATGACGAATCAGGAAGCGGTGCGCGCGCAGGTTAAAATGGTGGTCGCAATAGGGGCGGCGTTAACGGGGATGTTGAGTCAGTGCGTGCGCGCAGGTAACAATGGCGTCCAAAGGGGGTGGAGTTAGCAACAAAGCACAGGGCGTTGCGTAATTTGCAAGAGGTGGGTATGCAAATAGATTAGCTTACGATTGGTTGCAGCTGTGGTGCCTCGTGAGACTCCTTTTTCAAACCTCCTGGTATTGTATGCACTCCTATTTATTTAAGTTAATTAATTTTGAATGAATTTTGTATAATTTTATATAAATAACTGTCGCAGGTTAAAACACGTCTACTCTTTATCGAGGTCCGGGGGGAAGGGGAAATATTAATATTATTCAGATAATGATACAAGGTGTGTATGTGTATAGTGTGTGTGTGTGTGTATAGTTTGTGTGTGTGTATAGTTTGTGTGTGTGTGTGTGTATAGTGTGTGTGTGTGTATAATTACCGGGGTAGTTGGTGGGCTGGTCGCACTCGGCCTCGGAGATCTCGTTGGAGTCCTTGCTCTCGTTGAATGAAGAGGAGCAGTTGTTGTCGGGGTTGCGCGGGGGTGGTGGGGGGGGGCTCGGGGGAGCCGGAGCATTTACGACCGGTCGACACTGACATAGATACAGACGTTACATTGTGATTACAACTATCTTATATAGGAGAAGAATTTGTCTAAACCTGTAAAGCTATAGTTAAAGTAATGGTTAAAACAAAACAATCATTTTTATTTATTGAGACTTTTTAACTCCTTTATTTATAAACGCCGTTTAAACCAGGTTAAGAAAAACCATATTTAACCACGTTTATATGGTTTAACTAATACCGGTTAAATTCTTTTAGCAGCATTATGATAGTATCTTTGTGTGTTAACAAGCTGCCAGCTAGTGTGTCTGGTAGTTAGTTACCGAGGCTGAGTTCAGAACTATATGTTAGAGTCTTTAATTGTGTTTAGCAGCGTAATGATAGTGTATTCGTGTGTTAGCAAGCTGCATGCTAGTGTGTCTGGTAGTTAGTTACCGAGGCTGAGTTACTAAATGTTACGAGTCTTTAATTGTGTTTAGCAGCGTAATGATAGTGTATTTGTGTGTTAACAAGCTGCCAGCTAGTGTGTCTGGTAGTTAGTTACCGAGGCTGAGTTCAGAACTGAGAGTTCTATATGTTAGAGTCTTTAATTGTGTTTAGCAGCGTAATGATAGTGTATTTGTGTGTTAACAAGCTGCCAGCTAGTGTGTCTGGTAGTTAGTCACCGAAGCTGAGTTCAGAACTATATGTTAAGAGTCTCTAATTGTGTTTAGCAGCGTAATGATAGTGTATTTGTGTGTTAGCAAGCTGCCCGCTAGTGTGTGGTAGTTAGTTACCGAGGCTGAGTTCAGAACTATATGTTAGAGTCTCTAATTGTGTTTAGCAGCGTAATGACAGTGCATTTGTGTGTTAGCAAGTTGCATGCTAGTGTGTCTGGTAGGTAGTTACCGAGGCTGAGTTCAGAACTATATGTTAGAGTCTCTAATTGTGTTTAGCAGCGTAATGACAGTGCATTTGTGTGTTAGCAAGCTGCCAGCTAGTGTGTGGTAGGTAGTTACCGAGGCTGAGTTCAGAACTATATGTTAGAGTCTCTAATTGTGTTTAGCAGCGTAATGATAGTGTATTTGTGTGTTTGTGTCTGGTAGTTAATTACCGAGGCTGAGTTCAGAACTATATGTTAGAGTCTCTGTTTACGACCTAACCACTATCAAATTAAAATAATGGAATAAAACACGATACTGCACTGATCGAGTGTTGCAAAAGACTTTATTACGAAATTGACATCTATTTTATAGTATCCACGGAAAATAGTGTAAGCGCGATTTAATATTACTATAGCGCCATCTATCGTAAAACTAGTTTAAACTTAAGTATTTATGTAACTATAATCTGGCCACCGAGAGATTGCGTTTGTGACACATGCCAGTAGTGTTGGGGTAAAAAATAATATTGACAAATATTTTTTCAATCAACATTAGTAAAAAAATTAGTTTATCTTATATCTATTTTACTTGTATAGCAAGAAACTCCAACTGCTGCCTTTTTTCAAAACAAATATTTAGGTCTACAATACAATAAGTACTAAAACTAAAAGTAGGTAATAAATACTTAAAATAATAGATATCGCGCTGGTATAAATTTAATCAGATTCCGATTCGCTTGAGGAGGTGCTATCATCATCTTCTCCAACATTTATAATTATGTTATTATCAATGATCGAATCAATTCTAATATCTCGATCAAAGTCTTTGGTAATAAGATTTTTTGTTTTTTCTACCGCCTTCGCCCAGTCTTCCTTCGTGATTTTTTCGCAAGCTTCTTTTAATAGAGCCATCATCTTTTTTGTGCTAAAAGGTGGGGACGTATTGCGACGGGCTGCATAACCCTTAATTTGAGCCCAAATTAATTCAATAGCATTGTATTGGCAATGATATGGTGGAAGTCTCAGCACCCGATGACCGTACTGCTGAGCCAATTCATCTATTTCATATCGAACATTTGCCGATTTATTTTCTTTCACTAACCGCAATAGTTATGCTTCAAGCATATCCATATTTACGTCGATATCATGTTTTTATAACCAAGCTACTTATTCTGCTTTTTTATTAGAAATTGATTGATAACTTTAAAATTGACTGATATTTTTAGCACATCCCTACGAAAATATGATGTTGTTTACATTTTTAAAAATACATATTTTATCAGTAATTATTACCCTTACAGTAAGCCATCAGTTATAAAATTTAAAATCAGTGTGTTTTAATATCATTTTATTGCTTATTATTTGTTTGTAGGGTCAAAATAGACGACTTTTTTTTTGTTTGTTTTCGTAGACGGCCTGTCAAAGTTACCTCGTTATGTCAAACACAATGTGTCAGGAACGCATTCTCTCGGTGGCCGGACAATAGATAACTAAACATTTCGGGCCCCAAGGACTAATAGTCCGTACAAAATAAAATAAAATATTATTCTTAATAATTACATAAATAACAATTAGAATACTTATCATTCTAAAGGTAAGGGACAGATTTTAGTGATAGGGCGTTTTAGAGTGTTATTCTTACATTTTAATGTGACTACTCTAGTTAGACCATCTGAACCAGAATGTTTTTCTAATATACGACCTAATAGCCACTTTCCAGGAGGAAGTCTTTCATCTTTAACTAGTACTACAGCACCTATATCAGGTTCTAGTTGTTGACGGGACCACTTATAGCGATGTTGTAGCGTCGTCAAATATTCAGAACTCCAACGTGCCCAGAGAGTCTGTAGCATTTTTTGTAGCATATTCCAGCGGTGAAGAGATGATACGTTAGTGTTTAAGAGACTTTCTTCTGGAATAGTGAGAGGTGCTTCACCTATTAGGAAATGTCCTGGCGTGATTGGAGAAGGATCGTCTAGAGAATCGGGCAGTGGTGATAACGGACGTGAATTAACACACGCTTCGACTTGAGTTAGTAGAGTTGTGTATTCTTCGAAAGTGAGCAGCGTTTGTCCGATTACACGTTTAAGATGATTTTTAATGGACTTGACTCCAGCTTCCCACAATCCACCGAAGTGTGGGGCGCTAGGTGGTATAAAATTCCAAGTTGTGTTATCATTTGCTAGTATTTCTGATATTTCTCCAACCACTGCAGAGTTTCTATTCATAAACATTCGTGCTAATTCATTTGAAGCTCCGACAAAGTTAGTAGCACAGTCACTCCACAAAACACTGCAGTGACCTCGTCTAGAAGTAAATCGTCGAAATGCAGCTAGAAATGCAGCTGTGGATAAATCACTCACTAATTCGAGGTGAATAGCTTTTGTGACTGTACAAATAAATAAACATATGTAGGCTTTACTGGTCCGGGAACATCTCCCAGGGTACAACTTTAACATTACTGGACCAGCGTAATCTACTCCACTCGAACTAAATGGTTTTGCTGGCGTTACTCGTGAAGCTGGTAATTGGCCCATTAATTGGGTGATAGGTGATGCAGCATTTTTGTAACATGTAACACATTGTCGTATAATTTTTTTTATTAAATTCTTTGCACCAATAATCCAATATTTGGTCCGTATTAAACTAAGAGTGAGCTGAGGACCTGAATGTAAAGCATGAGCATGTTTTTCACGAACGATTAAGGTTGACAAGTTACATTCTGAAGCTAATAATATTGGAGATTGTGAATTGAAACTTATCGGCGCATTGCGTAAACGGCCAAACACGCGTAAAATACCATCGCCGTCAATATAAGGAGTAAGAGATTTGAATCTATTAGACTTAACAAACATATCCGTTTTATCTGAAGTATGTAGTTCTTTACTGAAATAGATACTTTGAGAAAGGCGTATACACATTTTCAATGAAAAATTGATTTCCTTTACTGTTAGATATTGGGGAAAAATATCAGGCTTTACATTCAACCTTCTTGCATCAATTTTACTTTTACAAATACTGATAAATCTTAAAAGATAAGCAATAACACGTGTTAGTTTACTTAATTTAGAATATTTTTTAAGAAGAGAAATCTTTTCATCTTCATTAGCTGTCATTATTGTACCAACATGTACGTCTTGTTTATTGTTTTGAGGTTTGTTTTTTATTTCTAGTTCAGTATCAGGTATATGGTACAATGGATATGATATGCTTATCGTTTCTTGTAAGAACTTTGGCCCATGCCACCATATATCACAATCTTTTAAGAGAAAAGGATTAACACCTCTAGAAGCTAAATCAGCTGGGTTATCTACAGATTTTATATGGTGCCATTGGTGACTGTCAGTGACATTCAAAATTTCGGTAGTTCGATTTGCTACGTAAGTTTTCCACATTATTGGATTCTTGCGTAACCAAGATAAGACTATAGTAGAATCAGTCCATGCGTAAACATTTTGTTTGGAAACCTTTAGACTGGTAGCAACATCTTTAATAAGTTTGGAAAGAAGGACTGCGCCACAAAGTTCTAATCGCGGTAATGAAACTTGTTTAACTGGAGCTACTTTAGTTTTCGCCATGCAAATAAATACATAGATACCTCGTGAAGTGATAACTCTTACATAGACAACGGCAGCATAAGCTAATACTGAAGCATCACTAAAACCATGTACTTCGATACGATCATTTACATCAAATTCTGTTTGTAACCATCGATTCAACTTTATTGTTTCCATTTTTGACAGTTGCTCTCGATATTGAGACCACTCAGCGTTCAATTCAGGTGGCAGTTCTTCAGTCCAGTTTACACCACTTAACCACAATTTTTGTAAGAATATCTTAGCTGTTATAATTACTGGACTGAGGAATCCTAAAGGATCAAACGCTCGAGCAATATCTGACAGTACCGTTGTTTTTGAAAAAGGCTTAGTAGGTTGCGCAATGTCTATCTTTAGTTCAAATACATCTAGTTTGCTATTCCATTTGATACCTAATGTTTTTATTGTATCATCTAAAACAATTGTATGACTTTCGACATTTAGTTTTTGATTCTCAGCTATATTATTAAGAACTACGGTACTGTTAGAAGCCCATTTGTGCATAGTAAATTTTCCTTTATTCATTACATCAGTAATTCTTATTTGTAATTTCTTTGCTGATTCTTCGTCATTCGCACCAGTAAGTAAATCATCCATATAGAAATCGTTAGTAATAATATTGTATAGATCAGGATAGTGTTCTCTTTCATCTAAAGCTAACTGTTTCAAAGTACGAATGGCTAAGAATGGAGCGCAAGAAGTACCATAAGTTACTGTTAGTAATCGTTTTTCGGATATAATATCAGAGCCAGAATCACGCCATAATATACGTTGATAATCTACGTCTTCCTTAGAAACTAGAATTTGTCTATACATGCGCATAACATCAGCCACTAAACATACCTTATGAGTACGCCAACGCAAAATAAGATCTCGTATATCTTGCTGTAATGGTGGACCTGTCAAAAGTTCATCATTTAGTGCAGACCCGTTGTTAGGTTTGGCTGTGCCATCAAAAACAACACGTAGTTTCGTTGTTGCACTAGATTCTCGTATCACGGCGTGATGAGGCAGATAATAAACTTTGTGTTCAGTCGGTAGATCGGGATCGACGTCTTCCATTTCTTGAAATTCTTGATATTGCTGAATAAATGCACGATATTGTAGATAAAATGCATGGTTTTGTTTAAATTTCTTTTCCATATGCATTAAACGATTTAAAGCTTGAGTTCGCGTGTTTCCTAAGTTTTCTTCAAAGGAATCTTTGAAAGGTAGTCGGACGACGTACCGCCCGTCATAGTTGCGTGTATGTGTTTGTTTGTAATGTTCTTCACATTTTTGATCCAATAGTGTTAAGGGTTTCTTTTTTGTTTCATATTCTTCGGTCTCCCAGAACTTGCGTAGCAGGTTTTCTACTTCTACTAATGTTGTTGTAACTTTGAAAGAGGTTGGGAAGTCATGCTTCGTAGTAGTCGTTGTTCCAGAGACAATCCAACCTAGTCGTGAGTTCTGTGCAATCAGAGATCCTTCCTTGTGTAACCCTTCTAATATAATTGCAGCGAATACATCAGCACCTAGTAAAACATCAATAGCTCCCGGTCTATTCATCTGAGGATCAGATAATTTTAGTTTAGTGATCCCGGAGCTGGTGCTGAGGTCAAATGGTTTTGCAGGAATCAGTGGAGTCAACTTTCGGAGAACGTGAGCATTTACTTTTGTAACTATTTCCATATTAATAGTCGAATAAATGTCAAATTGAACTGAATTTCGTGCTATCAATGTGTTGTTTCCGATACCTGTAACGTTCACGGGTGATATTGTTTTCTTTACACCAAGTAATTGAACGGCTGACTCAGTTATAAAACTCGCTTGTGAGCCTTGATCGACTAGTGCTCGAAAGTAGAAAACTGAGCCGTTCACGTCTTTAATACCTATTCTTGCAGTAGCTAGTATTACTTGGTTACTGTTTATCAAAACTTTCAAGCTTGTTATAGGACACATGTCCTCATCATCTTGATCATTTTCTTCAGTTACAGTAGGCTTTGATATCACATTAGTTACGTGTAGTAAAGTGTGGTGCTTACGATTGCACTTTCTACAAGAGGTGTATTGCTTACAATTTTGTAATGTATGCCCTTTCACAAGACAGTTGAAGCACAATCCATTCTTCTTAACAAAATCTCTCCTTTGGTCAACATCTAAGTTGGTGAATTCAGTGCAGTGACAGATATAGTGATTTTGACTACAGTAGGTACATTCAGTATTAATTTCAGTTGAAAATGACCGTACATTGTTTCTTGGTTTAGTGGTAGGTTCCTTGCGATCGTTTTTTTGTGTGGACTGTACGATTTCAATGGCTCTAAATCTTCCTTCTAAATAGGAGGCTAGTTGCACAAATGTCGGTAACTCGGTAGATGAACCCAAGGATTGCTCCCAGCATTTATGAGATTCAAGGTCCAATTTTGAAACAACTATATGCACTATTATTGGATCCCAAGTTTCAGTTTTTATGTTTAAACTATTTAAACTACTCACGCATTCTTGTGTGGTATCTAGGAGTTGTCTTATACCATGAGCATTTTCTACCATTAATTTTCGTTGATTCAGAAGTCGATTAAGCACATTATTAGCGATGATCCTCTGATTGCTGTATCGATTATTTAAGGTCTTCCATGCTTGCTTGTAATTGGCACCCGTAATATCGAAATGTCGCAGAAGTTGATTAGCCTCACCATTCAATGACGATCTCAGATAGTGATGTTTTTGTATGTCACTTAAACCAGTGTCTTTTTCGATCAAAGAAATAAAAAGGTCTTTGAAATGAAGCCAGTCAGAATAGTTACCAGTGAAAACTAGTAAGTTAATGGGAGGAAGCTTAGTAAGAGACACAGATCCTGATGGAGCAGCTTCTAGGCAAGTCTTTTGTGGGTTCATCTCGCTAATTTTTTCTTTGATATTAGTTTTAAACTCCAAATAAATCTCTTCATTTATATAGAACAACTCCTTCACTTTCTTCTTCTCCTCTTTACTGCAATTCGTTTCTTTTAAAAACACGGAAAACTCTGCTGTAAATTGATTCCAATATTTTTCTAATAGGTCTTGTCTAGTTTCTAAGTAACTTAATGAATGACGTGTAGTCGATGTCTTCTTAAAGTTTGTAAATAATTTTTGTATTTGTTCAGAAATTTCGACTAATATAGACGTCATTGTGGAAGATATCAATTCATTTAGAAAAAATATTATAATTCAACATTAATTTTTTTTGTTTATTTCGTAAATTATTGTGTCAGTCACTTTTTTCTTTTTTTTTTTTTTTGTTGCGTCAATACAATTCTGCCTATATGATAAATTCAGTCTTTGAGTTTGATGTTCCTTTCCTTAGTCGCTAGTACTCACACATCCGGCTCGAAGGACCAATGTTTACGACCTAACCACTATCAAATTAAAATAATGGAATAAAACACGATACTGCACTGATCGAGTGTTGCAAAAGACTTTATTACGAAATTGACATCTATTTTATATCCACGGAAAATAGTGTAAGCGCGATTTAATATTACTATAGCGCCATCTATCGTAAAACTAGTTTAAACTTAAGTATTTATGTAACTAGATAACTAAACAGTCTCTAATTGTGTTTAGCAGCGTAATGATAGTGTATTCGTCTGTTAGCAAGCTGCCTGCTAGTGTGTGTGGTAGTTACCGAGGCTGGGCCGGCTGGCGCCGTAGGGCGTGCCGTATGCGGGCGCGTACTGCTCGTCCTCGGGCGCGCAGCACGCCGGCTCGTCGTACTCGGGGCCGCAGCCGTACACCGGGCGCGAGTAGCGGGCGCGCTGGGCAAAATATGGAGATGAAATAGTGGCAGGGCGAAACAGAGTCCTTATAGCCACACAATGAGTGTAAGTAGTTATGTAAAGAAGGTTAGAATTATTTTGGCTGGTTTACAGTTAAGAAACATGATTTGTATAAGTACCCTCAAACTTTTAGCCTGGTTCAAGAATCCCCTGTAGGTGAAGATGTTATATTTATAAAAAATAAATCTGCTATGCGATATAAAAAAGTCAGACTACAAGTGTTTTTTATAAGTTTAATCCATATGTTAGTTCTGATTAATTTACGCACCTACGAACAAATTGTAATTTTTTTAATAGCATACCTACGTTACTGAACACTCCCCTTGTTCACGGTATTTCATTATACATTATCCTGACTATTAAACCAATGTTCATGTTATTGATGTATGGTATACGTACGTATTGGTCCTCCTCGGCGCAGGTGGCGGGGTCGTCGTACTCGGGCGCGGTGGAGTAGATGGCGCTCTGGCCGCCCTGCGAGTTCTTGCGGGCGTAGCGGGAAGCGGCGCGGGGCTGGAACAAACCAAGTGTATTTAGTTTTACTAGGCTGACTATAAAACCCAGTTATGAAGACGTGTAAAATTAACAGTTCACTTTTCGGCTTCAAACTTGGATTGAAAAAAAAAACAGATACACGAGCGATGAATGAAAGGCTTGGGGGCAAGTTAAATTACTTTACTGGAAAATGGTTAAACGGTACGTAAGTAATTTCATAAAGGAAGGTACAATTTCAGCAATTAAACTTTGCACTCACATCTAGTTGTTGCTTAGCTTAGGACTTTATAATATTACGGAGTAATAATATTCTAAGACAAACCGATAAAAGTTTATAAATGTAAACCGTTACTAGTTCAATTGCGTTCTTATCTGTTGCTAACTAAACGAAGGTTTGTTTATCTCGTTTTTAGCTGTTTCTAATTGCATTAAAGTTTGTTAATCTCCAACTAGCGACCCGCCCACGCTTCGCAATGGTGTAATTTGGCGCGACTTGTTCCCGTTAAGTTGTATTTTAGCTAACTTAAAATAACTTTATCAGAATTTTCTTTATTTACAAATTTAAATGTGTAAATATCCTAAAATATGGAGAAAATCGCATTTAAATCCGTTACGTACTTTAGGAGGAACTAGCAGCCAAACATACAAACAGACAGAATTAGCGACTTAGATTTATACTATGTAATGATGATGATGATTTTAAGACAAACGATTTAAATAAAAAGTTTATAAATGGAAACCGTTACTAGTTCAATAGCGTCCTTATCTGTTACTAACTAAACGAAGGTTTGTTTATCTCGTTTTTAGCTGTTTCTAAATCCATAAAGGTTGATTTATCTCCGTTACCATGCTCTGCGAGGCGGCGCGGGAGTGCGCGGCGTGGTGCGGGTGCGCCAGCGTGCCGGCGTGGTGGTGGTGCGGGAACGCCAGCGCCTTGGACGGGTCCATCTCCTCGCGGAAGCCCAGCAGGTGGAACGTGGCGTAGGGGCAGATCTCGTCCTCCATGCCTGGGGGCATTTGTTCAATTATAGAAACGCCACGTGCAATAGATTTAGTGGGTAGTTTTCATTACTTAGTCAGGGTCAGCCGAATTTTGTTTAAGATTTTTGTTAAGTAGTAGGCTTCATTAGCTACAAATGTTTTAGGGCTCTGTATGGAGCCTAAAAATATTTAACTTTGATTGATTTTATTTGTTTGAGTATAAAATACCAATTGCAAAACACATGTCTTTTCTTAGTTATCTACTATCCAATGTTATTTATTTCAAATCTGACTATGATAAAAATACGTTTGTGTAGTGTCACATGGCACACTTTATGGTACCTAACATTCGCAAAATTAAAGAAAAAGCTGCAAATCAACCAAAACAAGGGTCAGTTATAAAGCATCTACTACTACAAAACAACAACCAAACGTAAACGTTGTAAACTAGCAATAAATTGTACAGCATGCTTTTATTAAACTTACCAAGTTGTGTTAGTAGCACATCAAACTGTTAGCGTTAATCTTAAAATTATTTCTTTTAAATTATAACATCTAACTTCAGAACATTGTTTGACCGTTCCAAAGTTCATAATACAATATCTTAGAAATTAGTCCAAGTTCTGTCATGACAGTTTATAAAAACAAAATGGTGCGCATGGGTCCCCCTGTATTGGTATGGTACCTGTGGTGACAGTATCTCCTGAACCAGTCCTCCTCATCATCATGGGTCGCCTCACTCGTTCGTAGTGGTGTCGTCTAGGATCCCACGTCGAATGAGCACCCACTGAGCATTGCATCGCATGCTTAGTACTAACGTCTCACTTGTTCAGGATTTATTTATCATTTATTTATAGACAACATAAAGTTTGGTGAACTTTTTAAAGTGAGACGTTTTTACAGTTAAGCACTTTGGAGTAAACAAAAAGGGACATAAAGACAAAGTGACGGACATAACATACGTCTATACATGAAATGTGACGTCACATGTCATGCAATAACTTTAAAAAATATATAAATGGCAAATTACGGGCTAACAGTTTAATTGCATATCAGTTTAAGTTAAATAGGTATATCTCTTCTAAAAATTTGAAATTAAATTGTTAGCCTTGGAATAAAACTACGTCAACAAACTATAACATATAATCTAATAATGGAAATATAAATCTTAGCCTAAATAATGATTTTCCAACACCTTTGATTTAACCAACACCATAATGTAACTTATGTTTTATTAATATTTCCATCACCTAAACTAAGTAGATACTAAGAAGAAAATGTAAGATATTAAAAGAAAACAGAAAGAGGATCATAGTGCCGTGCATAGTAAGAAGCTGTGAACACTGAGTATAAAATTTCGAAGTTTTGATGTTTATGACAGTGGTTTCGGTATGAAATACTGAACATTAAGAAATGGTTGAAATGTGTTTCGAAAATTTTAGAAAGAGCTTTGAGTGTTTCAGAAGACCTGTGAAGAGATGATCCATGACAAGTTTTGTAAAACGATGATGCCCACTCCGCTGTACATCCTGATGATTTTACTATTTATGTTTCTCGAATTGATGATTTTCAAACCACAGCGCAAAGACGTTCAACTGTTGTTTAGATCGTTACTCTCCTATTCATAAACCGTCTTATGCTGTAAATACTGCTTTGAAAGAGCAGACACAAAGTTTAGGTAGCTACAATACAACCAGCATAGCTGTGAACACTGTGGTCATGAATATGAGAGTTATCCGGGTATTCTGTGTGACTCACTAATAACGGCCTGTCGCTGCATCCGGTCGCAGGTGTTGTAGTTGGAGCCGGGCACGGGCGGCAGCTTCCTGTTGGGGGGCGCGATATACCCGAGCTCGTCGCGGAGGCCGCCGCGCTTGTCCAGGGTGCCGCCGTTGCCGCCGAGGTTCGCTTGCGACGCGTTGTATACGGCGTCGTCTGAATGCAGGGTGTATTGTTAGTGCGATGTATAGGTGGCAGCACTGATGCATGAAGCGACCGCAGTCGAGAAAGGGAGCTTAGGAAGTTGTGTCGACGATTTCCTCCAACGAATGTTTTTTTTGTAAATTTAAAGT
This sequence comes from Emmelina monodactyla, assembly GCA_916618145.1. Lineage (NCBI taxonomy): Eukaryota > Metazoa > Arthropoda > Insecta > Lepidoptera > Pterophoridae > Emmelina > Emmelina monodactyla. Next base: position 7,418,949 of record OU745300.1, read on the forward strand.
CAAAGAAAGAAAGTTTTGGTTAGATAAGACGACATCCGAAAGAGTTACCATAATTTGACCTCCAGGAATCGCTAGAGAAAAACGATTTAAGCACATATATTTGGTTACAGTTTTGGTTTAAAGCATTCTTAATTTCATAACATTACAAAGGGAATAAAAGCTATGAAGAATACAGGGTTTCTAAATTCATTCATCAACATACGGAAATATTTAGGTACATAAGGTATTTTTTATTTGTCTAAAATATATTTATTTTAAAACTAATCATTGGTATTTAATTTTTGGATGTTAGAAGTACGAGTATATAGAGAGCAAGTACTACAGCTACAAAAGGGTATTTTTGGAAAGTATTTTTAATGACTAAAATTGACAGGCATACAACAGTCGTAGTTAGTAAGAAGATCTAGGAATCCGTCATAACTGACGGAATTGCAAATTAAATTGACAATGAATTTCAAAAAAATAAGTTTCGATATTTAAATAAATTTGAATTTCGTAATGTTCTAAGCAAAAAATGGAAGATGATTTAATGTGACATATTTAGTGAAAACCATTGAAAAGTATACGAAAATAAGACAAAAATAATTTTTATTTATGACCGTGAAAAATATCTGCATTTTCTTAATTGAAATTTGAAAGTTTCATCTCTAATATACTGATTCGTTAACTGATATTTTCAACGGGCTATAGATTTAGCGAATGGCATTCGACACTAAAAATATGAGTATGGATTAAAATAATATAAGAAAGCGGCGATCCATGCCACTATACATACAGTACTGGTCCTTCTGACCTCGCAGCCGGTGAGGATTGTTCCTCCTCGCTAGAGTCAGACAGATCACCACCATCCCCACGATAAACACCACGATTGTCGCCAGAATTGGCACCAGCACTTCTGGTTCCAGCCACGCCTTCACCCACGGGGGCAGCTCCTTCTCTCCACCCATATTTCCAGGCAACGGCGCAATGGTAGCTTTAAAAAATAAAACAAAATAGTTTGGGTACCTTTGTGAGTGTCCCGCGATCCTTTGACAACGCACACGACAACCACAGCAATAATGATAACGAGGATGGCAGCCACCACGGGTACAATCAGACTCAAGTTAGACAGGATCAACTGAATCGTTTGATCGGCCGACAGAGTCGTGGAGCCGAGGTCCCGGGTCGGCGCGATCGTACCTGAAATGCAAGCCCACGGTTATACACACCCCGTTGGAAACTGGGGGTACAATGGAATGATTAACTTGGAACAAAAGGCAATGCATTTCAGGTCAGATCATATCATGATAACGCCGTTAATTACAATGTCACGAATAAACAAGCCGTTTGGATTGTATAAAAATATATGCATGAACAAAGTTTCAAAGTATTAATCACGATAGTCTCAAAAATTATTGAAGACCAGGACCTCATCATAAAACCAACTTATCTACATTAGGAAACACAATCAATATTACAAATACCTATTATAATAATATTAATTTCTGTGTAAGTACAACATATTTACCTCCAGTAACAGTCAGTGTAGCGAATTCATACTCAGCGATATTGAAGCCGGCGTTGTTGTGGGCGGTGATCCGAAGTACGTACCATGCGGCAGGCTCTAAGTCTGTAAGTGGCATAAGTAATATGTGTCAGTTATCAAATACACCAACCACATTTTTCTAGACCATACATGTTGATAGAATGTAAGAGACTTACCCAAAACAACAAAGTTTCCTCCAGGTTTGACCGCGTTCGAGATTTGGTTCCATTCAGCAGCTCCCCTAATTAAAACACAAAACAATGTAAAAGTTGCATTTATAGTTGTTGATTCATTTTTGCTTGAGTTTATAAAGTTCATTTATACTGATGCCGGTCTCGAGGAAGTATACAGACAGACAGTAAGAGTCACGTGGTAGTTACTTGCGGCGTGTCTCTAGTACGAAGTGCGACATGGGACAGCCGCCGTCGGGCCACTGGCGCAGGTGCAGCGTCACGGAGTTGGTGCCGGTCTCGAGGAAGTATACAGACAGACAGTAAGAGTCACGTGGTAGTTACTTGCGGCGTGTCTCTAGTACGAAGTGCGACATGGGACAGCCGCCGTCGGGCCACTGGCGCAGGTGCAGCGTCACGGAGTTGGTGCCGGTCTCGAGGAAGTATACAGACAGACAGTAAGAGTCACGTGGTAGTTACTTGCGGCGTGTCTCTAGTACGAAGTGCGACATGGGACAGCCGCCGTCGGGCCACTGGCGCAGGTGCAGCGTCACGGAGTTGGTGCCGGTCTCGAGGAAGTATACAGACAGACAGTAAGAGTCACGTGGTAGTTACTTGCGGCGTGTCTCTAGTACGAAGTGCGACATGGGACAGCCGCCGTCGGGCCACTGGCGCAGGTGCAGCGTCACGGAGTTGGTGCCGGTCTCGAGGAAGTATACAGACAGACAGTAAGAGTCACGTGGTAGTTACTTGCGGCGTGTCTCTAGTACGAAGTGCGACATGGGACAGCCGCCGTCGGGCCACTGGCGCAGGTGCAGCGTCACGGAGTTGGTGCCGGTCTCGAGGAAGTATACAGACAGACAGTAAGAGTCACGTGGTAGTTACTTGCGGCGTGTCTCTAGTACGAAGTGCGACATGGGACAGCCGCCGTCGGGCCACTGGCGCAGGTGCAGCGTCACGGAGTTGGTGCCGGTCTCGAGGAAGTATACAGACAGACAGTAAGAGTCACGTGGTAGTTACTTGCGGCGTGTCTCTAGTACGAAGTGCGACATGGGACAGCCGCCGTCGGGCCACTGGCGCAGGTGCAGCGTCACGGAGTTGGTGCCGGTCTCGAGGAAGTATACAGACAGACAGTAAGAGTCACGTGGTAGTTACTTGCGGCGTGTCTCTAGTACGAAGTGCGACATGGGACAGCCGCCGTCGGGCCACTGGCGCAGGTGCAGCGTCACGGAGTTGGTGCCGGTCTCGAGGAAGTATACAGACAGACAGTAAGAGTCACGTGGTAGTTACTTGCGGCGTGTCTCTAGTACGAAGTGCGACATGGGACAGCCGCCGTCGGGCCACTGGCGCAGGTGCAGCGTCACGGAGTTGGTGCCGGTCTCGAGGAAGTATACAGACAGACAGTAAGAGTCACGTGGTAGTTACTTGCGGCGTGTCTCTAGTACGAAGTGCGACATGGGACAGCCGCCGTCGGGCCACTGGCGCAGGTGCAGCGTCACGGAGTTGGTGCCGGTCTCGAGGAAGTATACAGACAGACAGTAAGAGTCACGTGGTAGTTACTTGCGGCGTGTCTCTAGTACGAAGTGCGACATGGGACAGCCGCCGTCGGGCCACTGGCGCAGGTGCAGCGTCACGGAGTTGGTGCCGGTCTCGAGGAAGTATACAGACAGACAGTAAGAGTCACGTGGTAGTTACTTGCGGCGTGTCTCTAGTACGAAGTGCGACATGGGACAGCCGCCGTCGGGCCACTGGCGCAGGTGCAGCGTCACGGAGTTGGTGCCGGTCTCGAGGAAGTATACAGACAGACAGTAAGAGTCACGTGGTAGTTACTTGCGGCGTGTCTCTAGTACGAAGTGCGACATGGGACAGCCGCCGTCGGGCCACTGGCGCAGGTGCAGCGTCACGGAGTTGGTGCCGGTCTCGAGGAAGTATACAGACAGACAGTAAGAGTCACGTGGTAGTTACTTGCGGCGTGTCTCTAGTACGAAGTGCGACATGGGACAGCCGCCGTCGGGCCACTGGCGCAGGTGCAGCGTCACGGAGTTGGTGCCGGTCTCGAGGAAGTATACAGACAGACAGTAAGAGTCACGTGGTAGTTACTTGCGGCGTGTCTCTAGTACGAAGTGCGACATGGGACAGCCGCCGTCGGGCCACTGGCGCAGGTGCAGCGTCACGGAGTTGGTGCCGGTCTCGAGGAAGTATACAGACAGACAGTAAGAGTCACGTGGTAGTTACTTGCGGCGTGTCTCTAGTACGAAGTGCGACATGGGACAGCCGCCGTCGGGCCACTGGCGCAGGTGCAGCGTCACGGAGTTGGTGCCGGTCTCGAGGAAGTATACAGACAGACAGTAAGAGTCACGTGGTAGTTACTTGCGGCGTGTCTCTAGTACGAAGTGCGACATGGGACAGCCGCCGTCGGGCCACTGGCGCAGGTGCAGCGTCACGGAGTTGGTGCCGGTCTCGAGGAAGTATACAGACAGACAGTAAGAGTCACGTGGTAGTTACTTGCGGCGTGTCTCTAGTACGAAGTGCGACATGGGACAGCCGCCGTCGGGCCACTGGCGCAGGTGCAGCGTCACGGAGTTGGTGCCGGTCTCGAGGAAGTATACAGACAGACAGTAAGAGTCACGTGGTAGTTACTTGCGGCGTGTCTCTAGTACGAAGTGCGACATGGGACAGCCGCCGTCGGGCCACTGGCGCAGGTGCAGCGTCACGGAGTTGGTGCCGGTCTCGAGGAAGTATACAGACAGACAGTAAGAGTCACGTGGTAGTTACTTGCGGCGTGTCTCTAGTACGAAGTGCGACATGGGACAGCCGCCGTCGGGCCACTGGCGCAGGTGCAGCGTCACGGAGTTGGTGCCGGTCTCGAGGAAGTATACAGACAGACAGTAAGAGTCACGTGGTAGTTACTTGCGGCGTGTCTCTAGTACGAAGTGCGACATGGGACAGCCGCCGTCGGGCCACTGGCGCAGGTGCAGCGTCACGGAGTTGGTGCCGGTCTCGAGGAAGTATACAGACAGACAGTAAGAGTCACGTGGTAGTTACTTGCGGCGTGTCTCTAGTACGAAGTGCGACATGGGACAGCCGCCGTCGGGCCACTGGCGCAGGTGCAGCGTCACGGAGTTGGTGCCGGTCTCGAGGAAGTATACAGACAGACAGTAAGAGTCACGTGGTAGTTACTTGCGGCGTGTCTCTAGTACGAAGTGCGACATGGGACAGCCGCCGTCGGGCCACTGGCGCAGGTGCAGCGTCACGGAGTTGGTGCCGGTCTCGAGGAAGTATACAGACAGACAGTAAGAGTCACGTGGTAGTTACTTGCGGCGTGTCTCTAGTACGAAGTGCGACATGGGACAGCCGCCGTCGGGCCACTGGCGCAGGTGCAGCGTCACGGAGTTGGTGCCGGTCTCGAGGAAGTCCGCGGCGCGGGGGGAGGGGGGCTTGGAGCCGCGCGTGCGCGCCGTCACCACGTCCGAAGCCTCGCCTGTGCCGATGCTGGGGAATGAGGGCTTATGTTACCAAACACGCAGGCGATTCGAGGCCCCACAACGGTACACGATAAACTCCTACAAACAACTACAGCCTGAATGTCAATCACCCTCACGAAATAAAAAGTTATAATGGTGGTATGAAAGTTACGTTTTAGCCGTACATTATTTGATCATAAGTCATCATGTGATATTAAGATTTTTTTCCGTAAATCATGTGATCTTAGACGCGGATGTTCTTAAGGATCTTGTTTGAAGTTTAGATTTCTCTAATTCCGTAACACTAAAACTTGCTACAAAACCAGTAAGCCCAAGCTTATGTGTTACAATGATGTGAAACTTAATTGATATCATTTAAAAGCTTTCTAAAAGTTGGTATAAAAGGTCTAAATTATGCTAAAAAAAGAGTTGTGTCATACAGGGTTAAAACTTGTCTTTACACAAATTTAATCCAAATTCAAACAGCCGTTTTTGCGTGATTAAGTAACAAAAATGTAAATATAAAAACTTTCATATAAATATTTATTAATTTTGTTTTTGTGTTGTAACAGACGTTGTAAAAAACTTTTTAAAATATTTATTAGTGCTAGTAAGTTTATAGCTATAAATCCTTGCTCTATGATTATGGGTCCATGGGAAGCACAATATAGGTTTTTGATTTGCTAATCACTACATAGTAGGTATAAAACAAAGTCGCTTTCTCTGTCCCTATGTACGCTTAAATCTTTAAAACTACGCAACGGATTTGGATGCCGTTTTTTAAATAGATAGAGTGATTCAAGAGGAAGGTTTACATGTATAATTACATAATAAATAAAATAAAAAATAAAAATAAAAATAAAAAGCCTTTTATTTCTTGCCATATTAGAATCACATATTGAAATTAAATTAATTTAAAATAAAGAATTACAAAATTATAATAAAGTTTTCATTCAAATACATTTCTAAAAATTACAATGTTACAAATATTACACTAAAATTTAAGTCAGTCTTAGAAATAAGTTTATTTTGTTAAATTAAATAGGTATGTCAAATATATATTATTTAGAAATGTCATTTTAGGTTAATGGGTAATTGCAAGAACCCCTTTCAGGTGAAGGCCTCCTCCATCGATTTCCAAAGATCCCTGTCGCGAGCTTTTTGTATCCAGTCAGGTCCAGCCAGCTTCTTAACGTCGTCTTCCCATCGCATATAGGGTCTTCCTCTCGCACGCTTTCCTGGTGGTCCTCTCCAGCTCGTAACTTGAAGTGTCCATCTGTTGTCCTGTAGACGTGCGATGTGTCCAGCCCATTTCCATTTTTGTTTTAGAGAGAAATTAAGAGCGTCAATAGCCTTTGTTTGGTCTCTGATTTTTGTATGCCGGATTTTCCGTATTTTCTGTATGTTTAACATGCTTCTTTCCATCGCCCGTTGGCAAGTGGTTATCTTAGTTTTTATTTTTGTAGTATACTTCCACGTCTGGCATGCATAGGTCAGCGACGGTAAAAGACATGAGTCCATTACTTTTTTCTTTAAGTTTGTTGGAAGGTTACTTTTTAACACCTCTTTTAGGCTCCAATATTTATTCCAGGTTTGTTTGATTCTTCTTTCTACTTCTTTTTCATTGCTGTTCTCGTCAAAAGATATTTGTTTACCTAGATATACATAGTCTTTTACGTATTCCAAAGCTTCATTGTTTACATGAATAGGTATCTCAACGCTGTTACTCATTATTTTAGTTTTTCTGAGGTTCATCTCTAATCCGACCTGTTTACTTTCTTCGTTTAGGGATGCTATCATATAAGAAAGGCTACATCCGCTTTCTGCAAATAAAACTAGATCGTCCGCAAATCTTAGATGAGTCAAGGTTTTCCCCGATACACTTATACCACATCTTTTCCAGTTCAATTTTCCGATTACCGACTCAAGCACTGCTATGAAAATTCTCGGCGATAGAGGGTCTCCTTGTCTCACTCCTCTTTTGATTGGAATCGGTGGCCCGGTACTCTTAAGTTTCACTCGACTAGTACTATTCTTATATATATTTTGGATAATTTCAATGTACTTAGTGTCTACTTTCTGAGCGTCTAAAGATTTCCAAATAGCTGAGTGGGTAATCGTGTCGAATGCTTTCTGGTAATCTATAAAAGCCATGTATAGTGGTAGTCGTTGCTCTCGGTATTTCTCTATTACTAATTCAATAGTGTGGATATGGTCTACAGTTGAAAAGCCCTTTCTGAAACCTGCTTGCTCCACTGGTTGACTTTTTTCTAGTATCACGCTTATTCTTTTTTCTATGACTGAAGAGAAAAGTTTATATAGAGACGATAATAAGCTAATTGGCCTGTAGTTACCTATATTCTGTGGATCTCCTTTTTTATAGATGAGTATTATGTCACTTTCGGACCATTGTCTAGGTATTTGAGTTTTTTCTAAGATAAGGTTAAAGAGATGCACTATGTATGGGGCAAGAAGTTCTTCCGCAGCTTTAATGCATTCGTTGCTTATTTTATCGGGTCCCGGACTTTTATCAAACTTCAGCCTTTCTATAGCTCGCATGACCTCGTCCACGCTAATTGTTTCCAATTTATTGTCGTTTTCAGTCACTCGATCCAATGCACATGGTCCCAGAGTCGGTTCGCAACCATTGTTATATAAATCCTTGTAGAACTTTGTTGCTGATTCCAAGATGTCCTCGCGAGTGTTTTTCTTTGTATTTTGACCTTTGAGACTATTTATCCAAGTTTTGTGAGTGCGAAGTTCTTTAAAAGCTCGTTTTAAGCTACCAGATTGCTTCAGATGTTTTTCGATAACCGTTGCTCGGTATTTTTTGTAGTCATTTTTAATGTAACGTCCCACTAGTTTGTACAAGGCTCTGAGCTCGTTCTTCATTGTGCGCGATTTAGGTTTCGTTTTTTGTAGGTCTTGTCTTCTGCGCATCAGTGCTCTTGTTTGTTCAGAGAGAAGTGAGGTTTTATTTTTACTGCCGTGTGAGGTGTTTTTAATGTCTCTTAGGCTTGCTTCTATGGATTTTATCAAGGTATCGTAGTATTCCTGAACGGACATATCTTCTTCATTATGTAATAGGTTTTCAGTATGTATGTTGAGATTTAATTTGTATTGATAATACATAGTACAGAGAAAGGATTTTTACACCGAATTTTACGCGTGCGTAGCCGCGCGGGTAAAAACTAGTGAATTTATAAATTATTAAACACAAAAAAAAATTTTTTTTTTTGATTAGATTGATTTTTTCACAATAGATTATTTTATATTTGACACATCACCTTGAACACTTCAAATATTTGAGATGTTAATTAATTATGTTGTTAAATTTACCTGTTGTAAGCCGTAACGTAGAGTTGGTATCTTGAGCCACAGAAAAGATTTTCTAGCGTGTATGTTTCAGTGTTGCTTGGAATCTGTAAAAAGGGTCTTATTTTGGTATATTTGTTTCTTATATTATTCAGTTTCATAGTATATCTTACATTAGTCATAGACATTTACTGTATATATTTTGCATGTATTTTTCATCAAGAAAACTTTCGATTATAATATTTAGTTATAACCTCACAGTATAGTTTATAATAGTTATATGTTAGATTTTACAAAACGTATTTCTTAATTAGAGTAAGCGATATATCATGAATATTAATTTATTTTCTAAGCAGCTGAAAGTTCCTAATTAATTCTACCAATGCTACAAAAATAGCTCTTATCAATTTCCTTGCTATCCTAAGCTTTTTTGTTTTGTAACTATTGTTGTATTGAGTCCTAAGTGACAGGTGACTTTAATGAAAGATTCCAAAGTTACTAATATTTATTGAATACGTCAAACGCTAACGGTGTGCATGGGTGGACTGCCGAGTGCGGCGTCTAATAGTCGTGACAATAACATTTTGCCTATGCATACATAAATGTACCCATACCCATACAATACTACCGCTTTACAAAAAAAAAAAAAACAAGAAAAAAAATGTCCCCCTACTATACTCCCTACAAAAAAAAAACAAGAAAAAAACTATCGTACCTGCACAGTCTCCCAGTCGCCGAACTCCTGCTTGTAGTGCACGGTGTAGCCCGCCGGCGCCGACTGCGCCGCGTGCTCCGAGGGACGCAGGCGCAGCGTGAGCGACGACACCGACGACGACGCGATCATCACCGACGGGGGGAAGGGCGGCGCTGTCACACACCAACATTAGTACAGGGGGGGTTCCGCGTAACTAGCGTCGATTTGAACTCGACGTCGAACTCTGTTTTCGATAGGCTAAATTGTTAACACTGGCGGGTCTCTATTCGACGGTCATTTATTCATTCGGTCTGTTATCGGCGGTTGCTTTAGCCACGCCCCTTAAATTGCGCGGTACGAAATTATGAAACCAATGATGTCGGTATCGAAAACAGATTTCGACGTCGAGTTCAAATCGACGCTAGTTACGCGGTAGAAGGGCAGATAGTTAACTCAGTTGTGAACGCGGCTCTAAGTGTGGGTAAACCTTGTACATGCTCGGGCCGCGCGCACAACTGAGTTGAACTATCTGTACCAGGGTTAATGATTCCCAAAGGCTAGCTTAAGTATGAGGTACCTATAGAAAGTGAAATAACGATTTTTTTGCAAGTAGGTAAGTATTAAAATTTTGTGGAGATAGAAAGATCATACCTATGCTTAAAAGCATATTCGCCTGGGGTCGTAAGCTGTCAAAGTATACTTATACAGATAGTAATAGACACGCGCAAAAAGCGTCATAGTTAGAAATGATGGCCTGGCGTAGAAGCGCTAAGAAACAAATGAGGCTTGAGTCGGACTTTGCGCAGCAATGTTAAATGTTGAATATGATTTCAATGGATTTAATACCTAACCATTTATGGAGTTTTTTTATTAACACCCTAAAAATGCATTTTGTTTACAGTATAAGATTTTCGGTTCCAGTGTCAATTGTGATCTATTTTGAACGCAACTTAACAGCACTTACATGACAAAATATAAATAAATCTTTTTTTTCTTACCAAGCACAGCAAGAGTGTGAGTAACGGTATCAGTTCCGAATTGGTTATCGACATGGCACGAGTATTCGCCCGCGTCTTCTCTCGCCACTCCGGCAATTTGCAGAGATCCTTCAGGTAGCTGACGAACACGTTCCGATGGCTCGAGAGGCTGGCCTTTTACCTATATTAATACCGTTTCATCTTATAAATAAATGAATCACTAGAGTATCACACATACTTAGAGGTCCTAAAGTAAGCGTTGTAAGCGCTTGTGTTACAGTAACCACATAATGGACTGATTGCAAACCTAGTTGCCTACAACGACAAGCCAATTTTGAAAGATTTTTTTGTTATTATTGGGTAGATCCGATCGATCGAAAATCGAACCTTTTGATATACCTTTGGCATATCAGTCCGGTATACCACAATACCTCTCATCAAATCATATAGAATTTTAATTGTTGTTGTTACTTTTGATGTTTTTAATGTAAGTTACCTTCCAGATAATATTGGGTGGTGGCACGCCGACAGCCAGGCACGGCAGTTTCACATCTTCCTTGTAGGTGGCGGTGAAGGATTCATCGAATGAGGCAATCTTAGCGGGAACTGCAAGAAAAATTATTGATAATTCTAATATAAATTAAGTAGATGTTTATATCAGTATGTGCTGGATGCTAGAAAGTTAACACACCAGTGTTCAAAAATAAGTTACCATTTTCATTTTCATTATTAATTTATACAGCCACAACATAACTCATATTTTTATTAATTTTGATACGTTCGACAGCAGTGTAACCGTACAATGTTAAAACAACATTCCGATCAAAGCCATTAATCTTTTTAATGATTAAGCTTTCACTTAGTAATTTTGTTAAACACATAGATGAAGATAATAAATAACCTTTATCGCTGGGGCTGCAGGAGGCGGTGGCTGAGGGCTGTCCCTCTCCGATGATGGTGGAAGCTGTCACCCAGAAGTCGTAGCGGCCTGGCTTCAGTTCTGTCGCGGAGTAGCTGGTCTGAGTTGCTGGTACCTACATTGTAACACAACCCAATGTAAGTAAATCTCCGCCAAACTTTTTAAGAACGTTGTACTTTCCAACACAGATACAATTATAATTGGACTTGTAAAAAGTTTTACACTTGGCTTAACATTTTAAATGAATATGTTATATGTTTGCAAAGGTATTACTTTTTAATTCACTAAACAATTACTAAACCGACAAGCACAAGTGAATATCAATCGAAACCTTTGTCAAGAGCGCGATTGCAGCTTAAGACTTAGGTGTCCATACGATGCCTTTGGAAGCCCAGATGCTTCTGGAGATCAAGATTGAAAGAAAACCGGTCTGCGTTTTATATACTAAATTAAAAGCGAGCTGACCATATCTTCTAAATAATGACATTCAACCAATTGTTACGTTTTTAGTTTTTCATCAAAATAACAACCGCCCCCAAGTCAAGTCGCATTAGAAATTTGCGTTAGCGAGTCAATAGAAAAAATATCATTTTTGTCAAGCTTGCATTTTAACAGTTTCATACATTTTAATTCTATTTACTCGCAAATGTCTACTGCCACTTGACTTGGGGGGCAGCAAAGCTATAAAGTAGAGCGTGTCACTTTGCTTGACGTGGACTCAACTGCACCTAGGTTTCAGTGGCTACAAAGCTATCATGACTCCAGTCTCACCTTACGGGGTATGGGCTCTGCGTTCTGCACCTATATGTTAGTAACTGCTAATCTATTATGGCATGTGTCCCACCTTGCTGGGCGTGGACTCAACTGCACCTACAGTCTATTCGCGTTAAGAAAATAGTGACAACTACAGGATAAGGGTGTATTCACAGTGGAGTAAAAGTACGAAAGAAAAATAATAATTTTATAAACAGTATTTTCGGACATGCCACATGCACTTGCTGTTTCTATGAGTATGCTCTCCACAGTTGCATTTAAATCACACAATTTAAAGTAAGTACTTATAAACATTGTAAATTATGTGTCTCTCTCCACTATGGCTTATTGATCGACTTTTATTTATTGGAATTGGTGAAGTATTCATTTTTTCAAAATTTATCGTTGGACAAGTCACGCAAAATCCACAACCGTTTCCTTCGAAGGTCAGACTTCAACTGGTCACTGTGAACTCGACTTTTTAATTTCTAGCATTTTAATTGGCTGGGGCGGGTTGTCAGGCCGGCTGACAACGATCACTCACTATTTTCTTAACGCGAATAGACTGTAGGTTTCAGTGACTACAAAGCTATCATGACTCCAGTCTCACTTTACGGGGCATGGGCTCTGCGTTCTGCACCTATAACGGGTGTAAAAAGACCACTTCCGAAGCCTGAAACCATGTATTCTGGAGCCTCAATAGTAACTAAATTCACTAACAGTATACCCAGAAAACTTAATTTTAAAAAAGCTATTAAGTATTGAAAAGTCATTTTCGGCGCTTGAAATCATCGCTCACACATTAACTGTTGGTTTAGGTGCGATTATTTTCATTGCAAATTTAAATTTAAAACCCCATTTAATTTGAAATCATCGCAAAATCTGATAGTATTAATGCAATTTTGTACAAAAACGTATTTTTTTTTCAGTCAATCATAAAAACAATTTTTTTTGCTCAAACTGTAACCAGGACCCCTCCAGCAATGCCCAGTTTTTGTTTTCGGAAGCAGTTTTTTTACACCCCGTATATTAGTAACTGCTTATCTATGATGGCATGTGTCCCACCTTGCTGGGCGTGGGCTCGCGTTCTGCTCCTGGTGGCCAGTAACAGAGCTATAAGTATGTAGTGCATCTCACCTTGCTGGGCGTGGGCTCTGCGTTCTGCGGCTGCGTGTACACGGTGTAGTGCGTGAGCAGGCCGTTGGGCGCGGCGGGCGCGCGCCACGACACCAGGATGCCGCCCGCGCCCATCACCACCGCCTTCACCGCGCGCGGCGCCTCCGGGACTACACACACCAACACATCTCATACAGCTCTCATCACAAAGTCGTCATAAAGTTAAGCTGGAAAAGACTGCGGAGTAAGCTGATCTAAAGTTTGTTCAGACAATTCTTTAATACGTAAAGATTGAAACGGAAACTTTAAAAATAGGAAGGGTACAGCATAATGTACGGGGGACGATAATGTTTTTGAACCATGTTGAAAAAGTAATTCAAAATTGGATTGTAGATCATGTTCAATGTAAAGTAAATAATAATCTAATTACGCAAAATAAAAAGTGCTGTGATAGGTAATTTTAACCTTGTTTTCATTAAGGAATATCACTTCGTAAAATTAAATACACATTTGTTACTGACCATCTTGTTCAGTCTGGCAGTGTATGGGCGCTGATCGGACTCCATCTCCTCCGTTGGTGGTAGCGAGCACTTCCATCGAATAGTTGGTGTATTTCTTTAGTCCGTGGAGAATGGTCTCGCTGCTGGCTGTGATCTTAGTATCCTTGCTTTTCTCGTCTAAAAACAAATTATGTTTGATACGATTGTTGTACCAAACTCAGTAGCATAAGTTTTAATGTCGTTTCGAAAAAAAAGGTAAATGAAACTGTTGTGTCTACTTACCATACCAAGTATCGCTTGGTCCATAGATGACTTTGTAGGCTTTGATCAGTCCATTGGCAGCAGCTAAAGGTGGAGATACCCATGACACTCTGATGGTCTGAGCCGTGAGCGTGGTACATAGCACGTCCTGTGGCGGCGCCGAGGGGGATCCCTCAGCGGTGTAGGCTCGAGCTTCAGTGGACACCGGACCTGAACCCATCTTGTTGAACGCTTGCACTACGATCGCGTATTGTGTGTATGTCCTGGATAATAAAAAAACATTTTTTTTATTATAAACATTTTCCACAATGAGCTTCATGTTGACTTTTAACAAAATGTATGTAACTATACCAAAATATGTATGTACAGAATTCGATAGATGTTATGGTTAAATAATAACACAGTATAAAACTGTTTTCTTACTTGAGGTTTACAATATCGAGATGGTGTTCCTTGCCAGATTCCTTAGAGATGTCAACAGTTTCAAAAACAAATGACTTGTTGCTGGATGCGAGTTTGTAGCCGACATAGTATCTGCAAAAGATTTTTTGTTGAAAATGATGACCATAGTTTAATATGTATACTTTTAATATAGGTAAAATTAAACCTACCCCTGGAGATCGCCGTTCCAGTCTTGGGGTGGGGGAGGCTTCCAGGTGACTCTGAGGGTGTGTTTGTCAATAGCGTCTACTTTAACGTCCTGGGGAGGTCCGGTAGGGGCTTCTTCTGCTGTTATTATGGTCACCTGGGAGGCAATCACGTTATTTTAATAAAAGGGAATTTAACTCTGTCTCTTAGGTTTTATGTTTTATCTAGTTACTTATGGTTTTATTTGCCATTGACTCGTTACGCGTGGGTACTTTTAATTGGCCTTCTCATATTTAGTAACGAGTTTCTTAATCCCATTTTTAGCTGTAAGTTCCCCTAAAATATGTTAATAAAAATAATAAATACTTACGGTTTCAGAAGGCTCCGAAGTGCCTAATTCATTTTCAGCTACAATTCGAATATGGTAATGGGTTGCGGGTCGGAGGCTAAATACGCCGGCTTCTGTGGCATCGCCAGGGACCAATACTCTGAAAGAAACAAAAATGTTGTAAAATCAAAAATAAAAAATTATTCGTAGTTCCAGTCAAACATAGTTCCAGATCATACCTGTCGATATCTTTCTCCCAGCTTCCCTTAGCTCGTTTGTATTCGATGAGGAACTTCTTGATCGGCGAGTTTCCTTCGTAAGGAGTGGCCCAAGACAATTGCACGGTGCGACCAGATTTGTCTAATACTTTTAAACCGTACGGTGCTTCTGGTACTTCTGTAATTTTAAAACTATTGCTTGTAATATTTTCTTTTTACAGGTTATGTCCATCGAATTCATCAAAAAATTATGCATATAAACTTAAATAAGTGGTAACAAACCTTGAATGATCATGTTGATGCTAGTGTCATCGGAGCCGAAGGCGTTGGTAGCGACGCAAGTGAACAGGGCGCTGTCAGATCGTTCAGTTCTCCTGATGCTGAGGTCAGACACAACTCCGCCGTGCAGGATCTCTTCCCGGATAGTGTACCGTGGGTCCGACTTTGGCTCAAGGCGCTTGTTGTTCATGTTCCAGATGATACCAATGGGCTGAACATCAATAACAGACAAATAATATTACTATAAAACTTGAGTTTTAGGTTGCCGAATTTCGAGAAAGCACATATTATCAAAAACTTTACCTTTTCTCCTTTGGCTTGGCATTGAAGTACGGCAGGTTCGCTTCGTCGAGCAGTTTGGTTTCGCATTTTTATTTCGAATTGGGGCGGTGCTAGAAAATAACATAATTATGGTTATATAAAATATCTCAGCATTTAATAGAACATACTTTATGTAAATTGCTAACGTATTTTGTTACGAATTTCACTATTCTTTAATGAATGTTTTCAAAAACGTATAGAAGTACTATATGTAAAAGGTTTAGAAGTACTATACATAAAGAAAAACTAAACGAAGTAATATACATTTTGTATTCTAGTTCTGAAGAATTGCGGTCGAACAGTACGTACACTAGTTCTAGTTCGGTATATTTTCCTTCTACATTACATACCTTGAACACTGATGAGTATGACAGCAGACAATCCAGATCCAATTCCATTAACAGCCTCACAAAGATAATATCCTTCGTTTGTTTTTTGAATATTTGCAATAGACAGAGCTCCATCCTCAACTTTAACATTAGGGTTATTTGGCTTAAGGTCTTTGTAATCGCCAGGCGTATCTCCTGGAAATTTGATATAGATATCAATAGGTTATTATACTTTGAAAACAAATTGATTTATTACAAAATAAAAAGATATAGTTGCATACCTTCAGCCCTCTTCCATGTCACCTGGGGCTTAGGGAAGCCATCGGCTTTACATTCAACTTTAGCATCAGACCCTTGGGCAAAAGCCTTATCAGTGGGTTCTAAGATCCAGCGTGGTGGAACTGAAATTTTACCAGATTTTTGTAACCAACTGCCGGCTATCCAATAGTTGATTTTTGAGTTGAAGTTTAGATATTTAGATTCATAGACTACTGATTCTTGAAAACTTTAAAAACATGTTTTTTTTCTAATTTATTAAAATAAAGGAAAGTTAGGAAATCCCAATTCGGATCAGTAAATTATTTTAAACATTGTGTGTATATTATAAACGAATACGTAAATTTGTAGGTATTTATTAAAGATACTTTTCATGATCATCATGGTCTACTGCAGGTCGTAGGCTTTCCTTAAGGGTACAGCACAAGACTAGGGACTTATATGTTCAGTTCATTATAAAGTAGTATCAAGCAAAGCTCCTATAGCGTAGAGTAATGATTAAGGTTATATACGATTAAATAGTTATGTATTTTGCAAAAAACTTTCAAACAGCTTTTAAAATAAAAAAGGCAAGTGCGTAAATGGCCTACGCTATAGTAGCTTTTGCCTATAATTTTCATACAGATATTGACATACAGATATAAACGCTTCAACTCATAAAAACAACATTGGGGTCAAACATAATTAAAAACTAAAAAAACAAGCAAAAGTAGCTAAGCAAAGCATTCACATAAACTTTATGGCGAAATAACAATACATTTTATTTTCATAATCGAATAAAATGTTATTTCAACATACAAGTTTTTCTGCAAACATAAAGCCAAAAACCAAATGAATACGAGCAAATAAAATATACAAAAATAAAAGAAAGAGAGGAACCCAAGGATTGAAGGAATGGTTGGAGTAAAATATGCTGAGGAAAGGAAAAGGCAGGAAGATGACGATAGCCGCAGCCGGTCCCTACCCGCTTTACCCTAAACTCCACTAGATAGCATCCATAAAGATTTTTTAGTATTTGGTGATTATAGAAACGGAATCCGACTATTGATGGTGAGCACTGTGCAATTTGAGCTGCTTTGAAGTGACGCTCATGCTTCGTTGTGTTAACTATTTTTTTTAGGTCGCTTTAGTTAGGTCACAGGCTGTTAGACCGAGTGTGGAATAAGAGTGCGGCGCGCGCATGTCCGTGCGTTAGTTTACAATCGGAATATTGTAGGTAGACCATTGACATCAAGTGTGATGGAGTGTGAGACGCGGCTGGCGGAGTTACGAGCCACGCATGTATAGTTTCCGCGATGGGCTGGAGTCACAGCAGCAATACTAAGCACGGAGGCTCTATCTCCAAGTGGCGTGGTCGTGACTTGTGGCGACACAGTCGCCTCACCACTAAAAGTCCAGCCTATTTCTAAAGGCAGATCCCCCCGCGTCACAACACACTGCAAAACCACAGCATCCCCAGGACTTGCAGGCTCCGCGTTGAACGGGACTATCTCCGGCGGAACTACGTAAAAAATACAATCACACCCACAAAAATTAACAATTTTTTAGGGAAAATCTCTTGTATATGAATAAACGCAAACGGGAACAGAAAGAAATAAACAGATTACATCTAATGAATAACTACACGACTAACCATAAACTATGAGATCAGCAGTATACGTATTTCGCCCGGCGCGATTTTCTCCAACACACGTATAAGTGCCGGCATGTTTAGCATCTACTGACTCAATTATAAGAAGACTGCTTCTTTTCGAATTGTTAATCGTATAGTGATTGTTCCTCTGTGAAATAACCTGACCATTGACCATCCATGTAATAGTAAGAGGCAGGTCACCGATATTTACTGTGCACGCAGCTTGTATATATTCGCCAACGTTTGCGGGCCGCTCATCAAACTTGAATGGCAGAATGTTCGGGGGTACTGCAATCGTGTTGTCGAAAGTATTGGAGGTAAACACAAAGATAATGAAAAAAGAAAAACACTTGAAATGGATTAGTAATGAAGTCAAGGCTTGCACCGTTTATGATGAGTGCTGAGTTATGGGAGCTGACGCCTGCGTCGTTTTCTGCCGCACAGGAGTAGTTTCCAGCGTGGGAATGGGCGACAGCTGCGATGCTTAAAACCGCACTGCGATCTCCGAGCCGGTATACGTTGATACCAGCTCTGGGTGGAATTGGTTCACCATTAAACAGCCAACGCAGTCTCAGCGGCATATCTCCCTCCACAACCGAGCATGGCACCGTCACCACCTGCCCCGAGTTCATCGCTACTTCACCGAAGGAGAAGGGCTGAACCACGGGAGGAACTAACACAGGACCGCAAAATATTTACAGATAGACAAACAAGGTAGAAAAAAAAGTATTTCTTTTATGTTATAATTTTATCTTAACTTTAGCCTTTAACCACTTGATAAAATCACCACGTTCAGGAGCAACACAATTTAAGGGAGCAATTGGTGCAACTAAATAGCAGTTTTTACATGCTTTACAACAACGTTACAGTACCCTTAACATGGAGATACGCAGAATATCTATCTTCACCAGCTCTGTTTTTAGCAATGCATGTATAATTTCCACTATGTGCCCCTGTGACCGATGATATTGAAAGAAGTGAAGTTTGCTCTGTGATTTTCATAATTTTAACATCTGATTGTGTTGTTAAATCGTTTCCTTCAAACGTCCAAGATATTTTCATTGGCTTGTCTCCTTTACTGGCATGACAATTCATCTGAATTGATTCGCCGTAGTAGATGGACTCTTCAATTTCGAAAGGCATGATGTGGGGAAGAACTAATTAGAAAAGAAAAATGGGTTTTAAATTCTAATCGTGCAACCACTAAACGTCAATGCTGGAGAATTAATATAGTCGAAGAGACGAGAAGTACCATGAATGTTGACATTAGCAGAGTGATATGCGCGACCGGCAGCGTTACTGGCCGTGCAAGTATAGTTCCCGCTGTGTTGACCCATCGCAGTAGGTATACTCATTACTGATGCTTTCTCGCCTAGTTTAGTCACTTTAATACCCATTTTATTGTGGTATGGAATCTCTTTTCCTTTAAAACTCCAAGTAATTTTTAGTGGGCTATCGCCTTTTGACACGTGGCATGTAAGATGAATTGATTCTCCCGCGAAAATCGACTCTTCTACTTCGAAGGGCATGATGTGCGGAACAACTAGATTTATCGAAAAAAAAACAACTTTTTATAAGAAGAAAAACGGCCTAATTTAAACGGTGTGAGGCACTTAATCTTTATTTTTATTAGCCTAACCTTTTATCCTGCACTTATAAAAAATGTATGTGGTGTGTTTTATAGGGAAATGTTGAACTAAAAAAAATAAAAAAAACAAGATGCGAAAAAAAACAACGATGAAAACAAATAACAACTAACCATGTACGTTAAGGACTGTAGAATAATTAACCGAGCCAGCTTCATTAGCGGCGACGCAAGTATAAGTGCCACTATGATCAGCTGACGCCGCGGCTATAGATAGGAACGAAGTCCGAGAAGTCATCTTGTTTGTCATTATACCAAGATGTGCAGAAACATTTTCAAAACCGTGGAAATGCCAGTTAATATTTAACGGCAGGTCACCCTTGGATACATGACAAGTCAGATGGATGGATTCTCCAGCGAATATAGTCTCTTCGACTTCAAACGGCATGATATGCGGAAGAACTAGGTAAGAAAAAGAAAAAAAAAACAATAAAGGAACCTTGAACTTCAAATTCACTTCATTAAAGTACCTATTAATAGAATGCTGGAGTCATGGATTTCGTTTATTGATCCTATGATTCAAGAAGGTTTGTAAAAAGGTGCTGATGTAGGTAAAATAATAAAGGATAATAAAAACAATTTTGTGGCAATGTTGGAGCAGAATACATGCAGACTGCTTCGTTCTAGCACGGTTAAAATTGAACAAATTAACACAAAACTGACCATGAACGTTAAGTACTGTTGAATGGTTAACAGAGCCAGCAGCATTTGACGCAACGCAAGTGTAATTTCCACTATGACCCGCAAACGCCGCAGCGATAGAAAGAAATGAAGTTCTCGGAGTCATTTTGTTTGTCACTATACCAAGTTGGGATTGCGGAGTGATGTTTTCAAATCCATGAAAATGCCATTTAATGTTAAGCGGCAAATCTCCCTTTGACACATGGCAATTTAACTGCACAGTTTCTCCGGCAAATACCGACTCATCCGCCTCGAAAGGAACGATGTACGGCAAAACTGTCAAAGGGATGATAATGGATGCATGAATGTACAATAAGGATTAGCTATGACGTTACAAGGTGCCTATCGGTTACACTCTTAATTTACTAGTTAGCCCTGAGTTGATTAAATATTTGGTGAGCAAGCGTGCAGCGTGCGATGAGCCAGCGGTCGCAGACGCGGGTCGCGGATAGCGAGTACCGTGAACGTTGAGAATCACTGCGAGCGAGGTGGAAGCGGCACGGTTGGTGGCGTGGCACACATATTCTCCGCTGTGACGTGCCGCCGCCGCTTTGATACTCAGCAACGACGTACGCTCGCCGATCTTCATTGTCGTAATGCCTTGGTGCGAAGACAGCTCCTCACCATGAAAACTCCAGTTTATTGAAAGTGGAGTGTCACCCTTAGAAACGTGACACGTCATCTGCACGGACTCTCCAGCGAATACTTGCTCCTCGAGATCGAAGGGAACGATGTGTGGGGGAACTAATAGGAGAATGATTAACATAAACAAACAAAACCAATAGTTACAAAAAAAGTTAATGAGTACCCTGAACATTAAGCGTAGCGGTGTGGTTTATTTTTGCTACGGTGTTCGAAGCTGTGCAAGTGTAATTCCCCGAATGTTTATCAGTCGCCGACGGAATGACTAGGATAGAACTTCTGTCTCCTAATTTAGTTATATTCACTGGCTTATTGTTCTTTATAAGATGACCATTAAACGACCATGTAACGTTTATTGGCATATCGCCTTTTGGGATGTGACACATAACTTGAGTATTTTCTCCATAGAACACTGCCTCATCGAATTCAAACGGAGAAATCACCGGCACCACTGGAAATATTATTTAAGCATCGATTCTGATATAAGGAATGCGCATACTAATACATATAATTATGGAACATACAATGGAGGGAGATAAACAGAACACTTAAAGCCTGACTATTGATGGAAGAAGTATACCCTTAACATTGAGTGTGGCATGATGGCTAGCTTTTGCAACAACATTAGATGCGGTGCACGTGTAATTGCCAGCATGGTGAGCCGTCACCGCCGGGATCATGAGAACCGACCCCATATCACCGGCATTCATTATGCTTAACCCGTCTAGCTCACTCACATCTCCTCCACTAAAAGTCCATTTGAAACTCAGGGGCTTGTCTCCTTTGGGTACATGGCAAATAACTTGAACTCCTTCGCCAAAAAATACAGACTCTTCGAATTCGAAAGGTGTTATCACAGGCGCGACTGAAATCGGCGGTCAGAGAGACGAGATAAAAATATATACTTAAGAATCTTTATTTTATGACCCGCCAAAGTTACAGAAGCAGGAAGGGAAAGTGACATAGAAAAAGAAAACAATAAAATATCTACAAAGCTCCAAGCGGGGACTATATTTTTTTTACCGTTTACAAACAGTTCTGCAGTGTGATTCGTGGTGCCGGCATCATTTTTGACAACACACGAATAATTCCCTTGATTTTGGTGACTAACAGATTCAATGCTGAGTTGACTAGATCGTTTCGTGTTCATCAATGATATACCAAATTCTCCAGTTTTAATTTTATTTCCATTGAAGTACCAATTAATGGTTAAGGGCTGATCACCTTTACTAACCGCGCAAGTTACCAAGACTAGCTCCTGTGCGTTTACTGGCTCTTCCCCAAACTCAAAGGGTAGAAGTTGTGGTGGAACTGAGGACAGGATAGGTCAAGCAAGTGAAAAAAAACTAATCGTGTCAAGTAATAATTTGATACCATTAACAAAAAGTTCAGCGGAGTGACTCGTATTGCCGGCTGGATTTTCGGCTACACAAGTGTAGTTGCCTTGATTGTAGTGCGAGACAGATTCTATCGTAAGTTGACTGGTTCGTTTGCCGTTTGAAAGCACTACTCCATTTTCTCCAGACTTTACAGGAGTATCGTTAAAATACCACTGTATTCGTAAAGGCAAGTCACCCTTTGTAACTGTGCACATTTGTACAACCATTTCCTGATCATTGACGGGCTCCGAACCGAATTCAAAAGGGGTTATTTGCGGGGTCACTAAAGGAACGAAATAAATATTCTTATAGGAACATTTATAGATAATAAGCAGTTATAATAGATAAATTATCAACACAATATAATTAATTATTATAAAGGCGTTTTACTAATACTGGTTCAAGTTTGTCTCCTTAAGTACCGTTAACATTGAGAAGAGCACTATGACTGCTTTGACCAGCTTCATTTTCGGCTATACAAGTGTAGTTTCCAATATGGTCATGTTGAACATTTTCTATCATTAGAACCGATAACCTCTTTCCGTTTCTATTTATTTGAATGCCGTTTCCACTGGTTAAAAGATTGTCGTTTAATTGCCAATAGATCTTCAATGGAAAGTCGCCTTTTCCTACAGTACAGGCTAGAGAAACCGTGTCTCCTGCATTTAGGACGTCTTCACCAAAATCGAACGGAGTTACCTGAGGTGCAACTGTTGCAAATCTAGTTAGTCTTGTTGATGGGAATGTAGCTAAATAGAAGATGATAGGATATGACCTAATAAATAAAAATAAAAAAGCTTCGTGAAATATCCAAACCAAACAAAATTAAGGTGTACCGTTGACACTGAGAACCGCACTGTGGCTGCTTTTTCCAGCGCTATTTTCTGCTATACATGTGTAGTTTCCAATGTGTTCATGTTGTACGCTTTCAATTAAGAGAAATGAAGTTTTTTTCCCGTTTCTACTAATTTGTACCCCATTTCCAGAGGTTAAAAGTTTATTGTTTAGTTGCCAATATATTTTGAGCGGCAAATCCCCTTTTGCAACGGTACAAGACAAGGATACAGTGTCACCAGCGTTGAGGACTTCTTCACCAAAATCGAAAGCAGTGACCTGAGGTGCGACTATAAACATTGTCTGATTACTTTTTTAAATTGGTTTAATTGGTATTAGGAAAGGGATGATGGATTTAAATTAATATTGATATAGTTATTTGTAAAATACAGGCGAGTATTTATTTAACCGAGATGACAATATGCTTCTCGTTATAACGAATTACCATTAACATTAAGAACAGCACTGTGACTGCTTTTTCCAGCGTCGTTCTCAACTATGCATGTATAATTGCCAATGTGATCATGTTGCACGCTGTCTATTACGAGTACTGACAGCTTTTTTCCATTTCTGTTAATTTGGATACCATTGGCGGAATTCAAAGGTTGGTTGTTTAATAACCAGTAGATTTTGAGCGGCAGGTCGCCTTTTCCGACAGTACACGTCAAAGATACAGTATCTCCAGCATTCAAAATTTCTTCTCCAAAATCAAAAGGCGTAACTTGGGGTGCAACTGTTAAAAATTAAAGTTATAGAAAGTGATACTAGAGTAATCGCGACGAACGTTAAAAGGTGTTGGGAATAATGCATAACATAATTTTATGTGAAAAAACGGCACAAAAAAATAAATGTAGTTGTGTTATTTCTAATTTAGGTACCGTTGACGTTGAGCACTGCACTGTGACTACTTTGGCCCACTTCATTCTCAGCTATACATGTGTAATTTCCAATATGCTCATGTTGGACATTTTCTATACTTAAAACGGAGATCCGTTTCCCATTCCTATTTATAAACACTCCGTTACCAGAGTTGATGTCTTGGCTGTTCAGTTGCCAATGGATGGTTATCGGTAAGTCACCTTTACCGACAGTGCAAGTTAAAGAAACGGTCTCTCCTGCGTTCAGCACGTCCTCGCCGAAGTCGAAAGGAGTAACTTGAGGTGCCACTGCATAAATTTGATTACGGGTTAAATATGGAACTGGACTTAAGGACCGATTGGGAATACCAAAAAGAAACAAATCACAACATTATCTGATTAGAAATAAACATATAAGCAAAGCATGTTTATGTTTTGATTTGAAATACCGTTGACATTTAAAACAGCGCTGTGGCTTGTGAGTCCCGCCTCATTTTCAGCTATACAAGTGTAGTTTCCAATATGCTCGTGTTGAACATTTTCTATGCTCAACATTGAAATTCTCTTTCCGCTCCTGGTAATTTGGATTCCGTTTCCAGTATTGAGAAGCTTGTCATTAAGTTGCCAATGGATTTTGAGTGGAAGATCACCTTTGCCAACGGTACAAGTAAGCGAAACCGTGTCTCCAGCGTTGAGGATCTCCTCACCAAAGTCGAACGGTGTGACCTGGGGCGTAACTAATGCCATTTTTTGTCAATAAACAATAAAAGCGGTAACAATAAGTTGGAATGGGATAATTTAATAGAAATAAGCAGTAAAATATTAGACGGACTTGTAAAAATTACCGTTCACTGCCAACTCTGTAGAATAATTGGCATGACCAGCAGCATTTGCTGCAGAACACGTATATGTTCCTCTGTGTATAGATGCTACAGAGTCTATAGATAGACTACTAGCTTTACGTCCTACTTTTGATACTGTAATGCCAACTACTTCTGACACAGGTCTACTATTTAGAGTCCAGGTAATGTTAATGGGTGCGTCACCCTTAGTCACCATACATTGGACACCGACGGTATCTCCGGCGTTGGCTGGCTCGTCTCCAAAAGTAAAAGGGTGGATTTGTGGCAGCACTGCAGGAAACAAAAGGTTTGCAGGTTTACGAACGCTAAATATAAAATATTAAATAACCGTTGACTTCTAATGGGGCGCTGTGGTTCACGTGGCCAGCCGCATTCTCCACGTGACAAACATACACTCCTCTGTGAGTCCCATTGACTGAGTCGATATTCAAAATTGACATCTTCTTGCTCATGCTTCCTATCGCAATGCCGAGCGTGTTTTCTTTAGAGATACGTCGTCCGTTAAGGCTCCAGGAAAAATTAGCGGGAAGGTCACCTTTATTCATCACGCATTGAACCGAAGCTGTATCGCCTGCGTTAGCGGGTTCATCGCCAAATTCAAAGGGAGATATTTGGGGAGGAACTGAAAAAGCGTAATTCAGAAGCTATAGGTATTGTCTAACCATTAACACTCAGTGAAGTGGTGTGATTTGTATGTCCTGCTTCGTTTCTTATCTCACAAGTGTAAGCTCCGGTGTGAGTAGCGGTTACCGAATCAATGTTAAGAATGGACGTCTTTTTGCTAATAGCTGTCAGAACTACACCGAGCTTGTTTCTTGATCGAATTTCCTCGCCGTTGAACCGCCAAGTAATGTTGACAGGTAGATCACCTTTGCTCATAACGCATGACACCGAAGCAGTATCTCCTTCATTCAGAATCTCATCGCCGAACTCAAATGGGGAGATTTGCGGGGGCACTGCGCATTATAATACTACATTTGGAATATCTACTTTTGGATAAAGGAAGTGCGAAGGTAGTGATTATTTAATGATCACTAGTTGCCAAACATTAAACGCACTTATTTTTGTGTATGCAGTAGCTTTGAAAATACTACGTATTGGCATATTTAAGCTATTTTACCACTTTTTTTAAAAAGTTGACTCCTTTGATTTAAACTGTGACGAAATCGTATCTAACTTCATTGCGTAATCTAAACTCTAATTTTCTAAGGAGGTAAGCTTTGGCGGGCATAAATTTTCCCATTTATTTATTTAAAACCTGAAATCTAAATTACCTGAAAAAAATATATTAGTTTTGGTACGATGATGTCATAATAGGATTGTGCACATGTAACTTAGTTTGCTACACATAATATTAACTATTTTTAATAACTAATCATTATGACATCATGGCAGTATTTATAAGGCCACAGTTCATTGCAAATACGATAACTATAGTAATTCAGGGAATCGAACCACGATTACTAAATATCGTTTTCGAAAAGTTAATCAAAATGATATCTAATCATATTATATGTTTCATATTTATTATAATTTTATATAGAAATTTGAAGGGCCTTAAAATTTATATTTATGGCATGAGCTTGGTTAATTAAACACAAATAGACTTAAATCTGTGTAAATTATCTTGTAATATTTTTCTTTAAATTCTGTTTACATAATTTTGCATTTTAATTAAACAAGATCTATTGGTAGGTACATCATAATAAATGGTGACATAAAACTTAGTATTGGCACTATAAGTATAAACTACTTTACTAGAAATAATGATTTTTTTTTATTAATTGAAAAAATAACCAGGAGAACTATCGTAATAGTTCTAGTTTGAGCAACTTTCGATCTTAATTCGTTTAATTATAACTGATGATGCCAATACTTGGTTTGTAGGGTCAAAGTGGCGATTCCGAATTAAACTCTCTAAGCCTCACTTAAAATATTACTAACACGCAATCAGCAATAATGTAAAATAGAGACAAGTAGAAACTTTACACTAAAAAACAAATTTAGTGAATCCATAAATATCTTCTTCCAAGATGATTCATAAAGAAAGAGACAACAATAGTTTTAGTTTAGTTTAGAGAGTGTTATCAGAATCGGGTTCATTGTTTCAATACAACTTACCCATGACTTGCAGCTCGAGGTTTCCTCTGTAGTTGTATCCTTGCGAGTTCTTAGCGACGCACGTGTAGGTAGCCTGGTCGCTCATTCGTTCCACGTTCTCTATTACCAATGTGCCGTTCGGGAACACCTTCTGTTTTCGGTTGATCGGCAAAACTCTGAAAAATATAATAAGAAGTTTATACAGTGTGAAAATGCTAGGAAAGTATATTTTTATATAGAAATCATCAAAAAACGAATTTTTAATTAGGATTTTCTTGCTAGTGTACGGTGCCGATTCCACATTACTCTCTAAATTAAACTATAGGTAAAAATAGCTATCACTTTCTCGCAGTAGTATCGTATACTAAGTACTGCGAGAAAGTGATAGAGACAGTTAATAGTTTTAGCCCTGCCAAACAAAAATTTGCATGCATTATGATACGGCGCGAGCAAGCTTAGACTAGTCAGACACGCATTTCGTCTAATTTTGCAGTGATATAGACTAAATTTAGTGAGGGCAATACTGGCCCCGATTCCGAAAAAACTCTCCAAAACTAAATTAAAAATATCACTGTCACTTTTCCATGCGTTGTATTAGAAAAAGACAGGTACATTTGTCTCACTAAATTTAGTCCACATCATTGAAAAATTGAACGAAATGCGCTGAGGACTAGCCTAAAATTGCCTTCGCTGTGTCATAATGCACGTTCATTTTAGTTTGACAGGACTAAAATGATTATCTGTCTCTGTCTAATTCTATTGAAGAGTAAGTGACGGCGAT
The DNA here is from genome assembly GCA_916618145.1 of Emmelina monodactyla. Classification (NCBI taxonomy): domain Eukaryota; kingdom Metazoa; phylum Arthropoda; class Insecta; order Lepidoptera; family Pterophoridae; genus Emmelina; species Emmelina monodactyla. The sequence continues at coordinate 7,446,397 of OU745300.1, forward strand.
AGTTTTAGTTTAGTTTAGAGAGTGTTTTCAGAATCGGGGCCACTGTCTTTATCTGACACTAAGAAGGAGGAAGTGACGCCAATATTTTTAATTCATTTAGCGTTCTCAGAATCGGGGCCTATGTTTAGGTCACTATAGTAAAAGACTACAAACGCAAAGCATCTGGGTGTTTATATTCCGGAGAGAGAGAGATAGCATGAATGTTACCGTCCATCCCGCTCCCACACGATGGAGTCGATGGGGTACCCGGCCACGGGGCAGTGCACGACGAGCGTGTCGCCGGCCACCACGGGCCGTTTCTTCATCGGACGCACGTATGGCACGCCGTACACGTTCACGCGCGCGGAGTGGGAAGCACTGCCAACCTGGGAATAAACAGCAGGTTAGTTAGTAAATGTAGTAGTATAAAGTCATACTTGTAGTTGATATTGGGTAGGTACCATTAACTAAAAGTAGTAAAACCGCATTTTTATGTTAATAAATTTTTTACAACAAAAATTTTATTGGTAAAATCGTAACATAATTATTGGAAGGGTGCGTGCAGTTATTGTCTGCTAACTTTTTCTAATAAACTATGCAACAGATTTTAATACGGTTTTTTCACGAGGTCCTTATCCAACTATCGTATACCTTACCTTGCTCGACGCTACACACGAGTAGAGTCCTCCATCGTTAGTATGCACCGATGATATGTTCAGGTGTGACTCCACGTTTCCGTCAGCGGTCACGAACTGTCCGATGAGTTGTCTATCTCCCGACGAGAGTTTCTCTCCATCCAATAGCCACGTGATGTCGGGGGTGGGGTTACCGGACGCGACGCATTTCAAGCGGAGCTGCGGCCCGGAGCGGAGCGTTTGCTCGCCGAAACTGTGGCGGATCAGTGGCGGCTCGACTGCGGGATTGAAAGATATTTATTAATGGTTGAAAAAGGTTCTGAAGTTATATAGGAATTATTGATATTACAGAGTTAAAGTGACTCATATTTGTAGCTATAATATGGACAGATATATTAAATAATGCAACAATGATCCCTCAATCAAGCTATACATAAAATGTATTTATCGCTTTTATTACAAATAATTGTCCTGATTTGGTCTAAGTCTATCAATCAACAGTGTTTTTACGACATATTTGTTTTCTGTTTTGGATTAATAGAAAAGTAGCAATATGTCATTGGTATTAACGGAAAATGTAGCAATATGTGATTAGAAAAGAAAATGACCAAAAACTCACATCGTCCTCCAAGTTTCAGTTCTGCGGAAGCTCCGGCGGATTCTTGGTCGTTGCGGATAAAACACTGATACATGCCCTTGTCTTCCTTTTTTACTGCTTCAATCCTAAAATGTATAAAAAACGTCAATCATTCACTCCTTAACACCTTATTCTTTATTTTAATAAAAACAGTGATCCTAATAATATATAGAAAATAATGTCAAAACTTATGTGATGTATGTAGAAACGCAGAATTAGCAAATAATCGAGTTAGGCGTGACAAATAGAGTTTCTAAAAACTCTTTGTTCGAAGTCCTTCAGTTTTCCTTCAATCTTCAACGCAAAGATCTAAAATTACCTCAAAACGGAATCGTGTATATTCATGTCCTTGCCGTCCTTAAGCCAGGTAACAGTTTTAATGGGATTTCCTTCATATCTGCATGTAAACACGGCTGGTCTACCGAAGTCAATAGTCTGAGTAGCGGGTTCTACCGTAGCCTTCAACGGAGCAGTTACTGTCAGCACTGTTTCTACTGATTCACCTGGAACATACAAATATAATGTTAATCAGCTGTGTTCCGAACATTGAAGTTGATCCAAAAGCTATAGATTGAAAATTATTTTTTCGGATCTTACCTCCAACAGAGTTATTCACGACGCACAAATATTTCCCGGAGTCTTCAACTTTAGCTTCTTTAATGATAAGAGTTCCTGACACTTGCTTAACTCGGTCGTTCAGAGTAACTGGCTGCTTTCGGGTCGTGCCTTCGATGAACTTGTACCACCTGCAACAATGGAGACAACGTTTAGAGTGGACCAATAAACATAATAATTATGAATAAGAAATGGTGTGAGCGTTGAATGACAAGTTTCTTTCATGGTGATAATAAGCATCAATGACCTACTGATTAATTCGAAAATGATATGCAGCTCCAACCTCAATTTTAAATATAATCTTACATATAGAATGGTTGTGAACATTAGAGCAAAAAACAGTATTTTAAATGAAAATTTTGAGTGAAGACTTAGAAAGTTTAAAAACAACATAAATTAGAAGCTTTGATAAAGTTATATGGCAATAAAATTTATAGATGACGTCCGCACGATATTGAAAAGCGAGCATATAACACTCAAGTTCTATTTAGGCTAGAAAGTAATAATTAACAGCGAGTAGAGTTCCGGAGAAGATTGCTAATTATCAATTTGAACTTCGCTGTCAGACTCACCATTTAAGTCACTTACAATTTATAGTGTAAGGTTGAAGATAATATACAAATGCTCTGAGCTGTCTCAGATTGCTGGTAAATCTGATAATCGGGTTATCTTCTATCAGATAAACGACTTGACTCAAAGTGTGTGAGTGAATACCTTGTTACGGGTGCTGGAAATGCTTGTACATCGCAAAGTAAAGCAAGAGTGCTTCCTCCGCTGCCTTTTTGACGATTAAGACCATCTCCAGTTACCTTCGGGCCTGTTCTCCCAGAAGGCTCTGTAAATCAGGAAATCCCACATTTAGTGGGTTTTCACTCACCTATAAACTGGGACAGGGTACGCCGCTACTTGACACGTCATATAAGCGGTCTCCGTTATGCCAACTATGAATACTTCCCAACCCTCAAACTGTTTGGCATTTTCTTTCCTAGGAGCTATTTTACTGGTGGGTTCTGTAACGACGGAGAGACGATCCTTAGCAAATGTTTTTTCAACATTAATAAGAATCGGGACCAGACACACAACCACCAACTTTTGTCGTATTACCTGGTTAAAGGTGCAGGAAACGCTTGCACATCACAAAGTAAGGCTAGATGTCCTCTATCGTGGCCAACTTGTCGGCTTAGACCACCTCCAACAACCCGAGGCCCCGTCCTACCAGACGGTTCTGAAAACAAACCCACATTAGTGGGACACTCACCTAAAAACTGGGACAGGGTATGCAGCAACTTGGCAAGTCATATAAGCGGTGTCACTTTGAGGCACTATAAAAGCCGCCCATCCAACGAATAGTTCCGTATAAACCTTTTTAGGCGCGATCTTATTTGTGGGTTCTGTAATAACGAACATAACCTCAAGCGTTTAAGGTTATATACGAGTAGTTAAATAACGAAGAAACTTGCCTGAATGTAGATTGATAGTAACCAGCTATTTCCCAAAAACATTTGTGTTAAAGCGATGTAGACAATCAGTAGGTCTATTCTGTAAAACGAAACGTATGCACTTGCCTTCGTTTCGGGCCCGAAACTGACATTGGCTATTCTATTTGGCTTGCATATCGTTTAACGTATTTGTAATCCGAAAGTCAACGAAATAATAAGGGTTTTGACTTAAATTTCTATTCTTTACGTCAAAAACCTTATGATTGATGAAACGATACGAAAGCCAATAGAATAGCAAATGTCCGTTACGGGCCCGAAACGAAAGCAAAGTGCTCACGTTTCGTTTTACAGAATAGACGTACAGCACAGACACGTTTTGCTTACCCAAAAAATAACACATTTGTTAGATTTGTAGAGTTAACCGTTGCTTTCTGAGAGCCGTGGTCTCTATGAACCTGAACTACGTTTGCAGCATGTTCTCTAGGAAAAATGTACAACCCTAGCAGAGGGACTCACAACCCGATGTGGGTCCTGAAAATCCTTGGGAAGGACCAATCATAGGTATTGACGAACATTCTTGATAATTTGTCAGGTTCGGAGTTAATAGACGGCTGTTTTACTTGGGGGCGCACTAGCGATTGGTTGTACATCTTGAAATTGACTTTGTTTATAGTTGAACAAAGTATCTTGCTTGAAATTTAACTAATTTTAACTGGTTTTACGCGTTTATTATATTACTTTTAGTTGTCCGACGATTCGGAATTTTTACAAATGCCGTGGTCACGGGTGGAGTCTACCGGGATAATTAAAAATAATATAATAAACGCGGAAAACCCGTTAATATGAGTTTAATTTCAAGTAATTATGATCGCGTAAATCTAAGAAGTTACAAAATAACTTGCCTGAATAAAGGAGCTGGATAGCTCTGAGCTTGACAAAGAAGGGCAAAACTTAATCCAATATGTTTCCTAAATATACTGCCCATTGACTCAGACGAAAATGTGGGTGATTTTGCACCGACCGGTTCTAGAATAAAAAGTAACAGCATGACATAAAACACTTGCCTGAATATTGGAACAGGAAACGCCTGTGCTTGACAGAGCAATGCAAAGCTTTGACCCTCTTGCCTCTTTATGGAAGAAAGTGCCGACTCAGTCGAAAATGAAGGAGCTTTTGAACCGACGGGCTCTGGAGGAAAAACCAAAGGTTTCCCATTCAGAAAACAAATCCTAATAAGAAGGATATAAAAATAAATAGTTCACTTGCCTGAAAATAGGTAAGGGAAACGCCTGAGCTTGACACATCAATGCGAAACCTTGGTCTCTATGCCGAGTTACGGCTTGCAAAGTGAAATCCGTAGAAAATGTAGGCGGCTTGGAACCCACAGGTTCTGCAGATCAAAAACGCTTAAAATTAGATTGAACTCACCTAAATATCGGAGTAGGGAAAGCCTGTGCTTGACAAATTAACGCAAAGCCGTGGTTGACTTCTCTAACGAATGTATAACTTTTCGATTCAGTTGAAAACGATGGTGCTTTAGCACCAACAGGCTCTAAAACATACATTTAATTTGACGACCTTGTCCAGCAAAACAATTATTTGCCTGAATGTAAGGATTCTAAGCAGAGGGCGATGATTTGCAACACACACTTACCTAAAAATTGGTGTCGGAAATGCTTGCGCCTGACAAAGCAGAGCAAAGCCGTGTCCGATTTCTTTCTTAAACGTACTGCTAAGTGATTCAGTGGAAAAAGTTGGAGCTTTGGCTCCAACTGGTTCTAGAAGATAAAACTAACTTTGATTGTGGACTCTAGGTTCAAGTTAAAAAAACGTCTCTTTAAATACTTGCCTGAATATTGGTATAGGGAATGCTTGTGCTTGACACATCAACGCAAAACTTTGTTTTTTATACCGAGTAACAGCTTGTGAAGTAACGTCAGTCGGAAATGTTGGCGGCTTTGTACCCACGGGTTCTGTCCAAACGAAAATTCTTAAGTAAAAACTACTTACCTAAATATAGGGGTAGGGAAAGCTTGAGCTTGACACAATAAAGCAAATCCGTGACTGACCTCCCTCACAAATGTAGAGCTTTTTAAATCAGTGGAAAAAGTCGGTGCTTTGGCTCCGACGGGCTCTATAAACAATTCAGTTTGTTGATTTGCATATACATCATGTAGAAACCATCTCCAATTTAGATTCTAAGAATAATCGCGTTAGCTTACCTAAAAATTGGTGTAGGGAACGCCTGAGCTTGACACAGTAATGCAAAATCTTGGCTAACATCCCTAACAAATATGCTGCCTTTTGAGTCTGTTGAAAACGAAGGTGCTTTGGCTCCTACCGGCTCTATAACAAAAATAAAATAGTTTATACCTGAACATTGGCTGAGGGAACCCTTGAGCCTGGCAGAGCAACGATCCCGATGATCCCGATTTCGTGTAATAAATATACGATGAAGCTGTACTAGAAAACGCTGGTGCTCGGGCAGTAACTGGTTCTATAGCAAGTATAAGAAAATCAAATAAGAGCAAACTCACTGGAATGATGGTGTGGGGTACCCCTGCGCCTGACATAGTAGTTCAGCAGGTTGCTTTACTACCTTGGTTATCGTTGTGCTTTTGAATTCCAAAGAAAATGTCGGCGCTTTCGACCCGACAGGTTCTGTGAGAATCAGTTTAAGAAGTCAAGTTTCAAATCCTCACCTGAATATTGGGACAGGGTACGCCTGAGCCTGGCACAATAGGGCGAAGTCTTGTTTGGTTCTACGTACTATTCCGGAAAACTGCACATCACTTGAAAATGTGGGGGACTTCGAGCCAACCGGTTCTACGAAATATGTAAGTATTTTTTTCACCTGTACACTGGGACTGGATAGCCTTGGGCAGGACACAGCAGACTTAGGCCTTGTTTAATAGGTCTCACATACCAGGACAGCTTATCGTCAGTGGAAAAAGTGGGAGATTTGGAGCCAATCGGTTCTAGAATTCAAACGCTATTCAATGATTTCGATTTGTACTCTTACCTAAATGTTGGAACAGATATCCATGGGCAGGATACGAAAGAGCAAAATCTTGACTTCATTTTGTTTCAAAAGATATCAGTTTAGAACTTTTTGAGCTACTTAGACACAAAAACCAAAAAAGTCTACCTAAATTAGGGCTACTAGAGTTACTCACTCTCCTTTACGTAGTCTAATAATAATATCAGTTTTTTTAACTTACCTAAATATTGGAACTGGATATGCTTGGGCCAAACAAAGCATCGTAACGCTGTTTGCTCTTTGAAATTCGACGAATTCTATTGTTTTAGTTGGGACTTTAGGTGGGGCGCTATTAATTGGTTCTAGAAGCAAAATAGAGATTTTCAGCAGACGATTACCTTGAAATAGGTACTGGAAAAGCTTGAGCTGGGCATAGCAATGTCACGCTAGCGTTTACAATTGCATCGAAGCCTCTAACATTATCCAATGTTGGAAACTTTGGAGGTACTCTGCCAACTGGCTCTAAACAAAATGTGTGTTACAGTTATTGATACTGCTTCATTTAACTATCTTCGAACTTTATTTACCTGAATATTGGAACAGGGAAAGCCTGTGCCGGGCAAAGAAGAGTGACAGTATTATTGGTCGCCGAGTCAGTTATATCAATCATCTTTATCGCAACCTTTGGAGCAGCACTGCCCACAGGCTCTACAAGAAAAACCACTATTGATAAAGAGTAATCGTATACCTGAACATTGGTGCAGGAAAGCCTTGAGCTGGACATAACATAGTAACACTAGAGCCACCTTCTACATCAAAAGCTCGACTTTTATCTGCCGTTGTAAACTTGGGTGATACACGACCGACGGGTTCTACGAAAGTACATTATATTTTGTTGTTAATTTCATTGACATAAACTCCCTCAATCCAAGGACGGAGCAGGCTGCTCGGTACCGATTCAACGGTTTTTTTTATTTTATAGACAAACTTAAAGTTTATGTAAACATAAAATAACTACAATGAAATACCTGTACAGTGGAGTAGGGAACGCCTGAGCCGGACAAAGTAAAGTAACACAAGTGTTAGATGAGAAGGTGAAACTGCGGCCGGTTTCCATGGATGGAAATTTGGGAGACACTTTTCCCATTGGTTCTGTTAAAGAAATAATTTGTAATTACCTAAACACTGGTGCAGGAAACCCCTGAGCCGGACATAACAATGGTACACTGGAAGTTGTGTGTGCTACGAACGTCCTACTAATGTCTCCCGTTGCAAATTTTGGAGATACTCGCCCAACTGGTTCTAGAATTCACAAACGTGGCAATAACGTATTCTACTAGTCCTTTCCTAATAGTTGGGGCAGGAATCACTTGTACAGGCCCGAAAACGAAAAGTTATTTAATTAAGTAAAAATCTAAAAGTAATACTTCGGTAATACTTGCCCCGTAAGCTCTACGCACACTCGCTATCATAGTAAGTTTTAGAAAATAAAAATTACCTGAATAGCGGGGTAGGGTATGCTTGAGCTGGACATTGCAATGCATATGATTTATTTTTCTTTACTTCGAACATCGTCCCAGTTAGTATAGTAGCAAACTTTGGAGGTACTTTTCCCACAGGTTCTAGAATAGACCAACCGTAATATTAATTTACGGAACATAGTCCTGAACGAATCTAAGACTACCTTGGCCAAATAACAATTTACCTGAATAGGGGAGCAGGAAAAGCTTGCGCAGGACACTGCAGAGCATAGGTCTCATTCGTTTTCGTAGCAAACATAGACATCAACTGTAAGGTCGCAAATTTCGGGGGGACTCTTCCGACTGGTTCTAGAATAATTATTAAATTACTTACTTTTCTAAGTCACCTTAACCTGAACTGGGATAGGATACAACCATTTTAGAATGAGTTATATCATCTGAACCGAGGCTATAGAGCATATTACTTTCTTATCCAGGTACCAAAAAGGACGGACGGAAAATTGCGAGGCAGTTACCTGCTTAAATGCTGAGCAGCAAATCAAGGTTACTCGGTAAAAAATGTATTTTAAGTATAGCTGATGTTTCTTTAGAAATTAACTAAAAGAATACGAGTGTAAAATGTTAATTTACCTGTATAATGGGGTAGGAAAAGCTTGTGCCGGACATTGCAAAGCATATGACTTATTAGTTTCTGCTTCGAAAATTTGCCCCTTGGATACCGTAGAAAATTTTGGAGATACACGACCCACAGGCTCTAGAATATGTTGAATTTAGAAGAAAAGTTGTAAACTAACCTGAAGATTGGGACAGGGGATGCCTGCGCAGGGCATTGCAATGTAAATGCAGTTCCTGATGTGGTCACGAACATCATACCAACTTGAGAAGTCGAGAGCCTTGGTGGTACCCGGCCCACTGGTTCTATGGCACGAAAACCAAAAAAACAATAGTTTTGATAGATCTTACCGGTACATAGGAGCCGGAAACGCCTGAGCCGGACATAGAAGAGCTAGACTTGTGTCTTGGTCAAACTGGAACCCACTAGTTGTCATCGCGCTAGCAAACTTGGGAGGCACCCGGCCTACCGGCTCTGCGATTGTTGGGAGAAGGCCAGGTCACCACAAATACACGGATTTAACTCCAAAACTCCCTGACACATCCCTAATCCACGTAACGAGTTTAAAAATTTACAATTAACGCGCAAGTCAAGGCTCTGCAGGGTACCCTATCCCAACATTCAGGCAAGTTACACATAAATAGATTATAGATACATACTCCAGATGTATATATAGTCTTTTTAGTATTTAACTATACAAAACGTAGTGTGCAAAAATAATTGAATAATTAAGTGCATACAGTAAACAGGATAAAAATTCTACTTTTAGCATAAACATTACTAATTATTTGTATAGTTTAATACCATATTTGAAAAAAATATTTTCAAAAATATTTTACAATTAAAAAGATATGAATTAATAAGCACATCATGGTCTTAAATTAATATCTTTCATTAAAAATGGTTAGTTCTGTCAGAATAACTATAAAGCGATCTGCCTTTTAAGTAAGTTTTATTATAATACCGACGTTTAAATCGTTTTCGGATTAATATTATTGCATAATTACTTGAAAATCTTCAAAAATCTTAACATGACTGGCTAAGTAAGCTTTTTTGAAAAGATACAACACTATCAGTCAAGTTATAATTCAGAGTGCCCATAGCAAACACAGTTTTATTGAAAGATATTATTAGCGCAATATATTCCTTCCTCCAGTGATTGATGCACATTGACCAAAATGTAAGCTTTAGTTGAACAATGAATGAATAGATGGCGCTACTAGTAGAGTTTAAACAAGACTCACCAGTAATGACAAGTCGTCCTTTGGTCGCCGAGAGCCGAGTTTCACCAGTAAGTCTATGTTTTGTTCTACATTGATAAGATTTGTAGCCGTCTTCGGGTCCGACATCACGAATGTGCAATTCTCCGGAGGGTAATACTAAGTACTTTCCATCTGAAAGTTAGAGATGTATTGAAAATCGAGAAAAGTGTCAAATTTTGTCGAAATCAAATCAGCAACGTGACTTAAGGTCGCGATTTACTTATAAATTTCATTTCATGCCTTAGTATAAGGAAGAAGGATTTCAGGATTGGGAAGGCCGTGAAGCCTATGGAGTCATAGGAACCCAGTTTTGGATGTGAATGTTATCCTACCCGCACAATCAAATGATATTGGCAATACAAGCCAACGAAACAGTTCGTACCGTCAGAATTGCTGGTCGAGTCGAGTTTGATTTCGTTTTCATCGTCACTTTCACTGACGATCCACGAGACCACGACCACATATTCCGATACGAAACTAGGGATGTGGCATTTCATAATAGCCGCATTCCCACGTAAAACATACTCTTCCATCAGATTGACAGCGTAAGCTTGAGCCACAACTGAAACAATGACATTAACGTCAAAGAAAAATAGTATCGGATTCTTCTTTACCTACACTTGACGTAACACTACGCTATAACCCTAAGTAAGTTCAAAAAGGATAGGAAGGAATAGGTATTAGGATATATTGATTATTTCGCCTCAGCTTATCACCTAGGTCGGAAGATTCTACCAATTTAATCTCTTGCTCTTTATCGTCTTCAGAAATTATCCAGGAAGTAACAGCAACATACTCGGAAACAAAACTCGGTATCTGACATTTCAAAATGGCCGCGTTCCCGCGCAACACGTACTCTTCCCAGAACTTCACATCGTAAGCTTGCGACACGACTGTAAACAAAATATGAAAGTTGTCTAAGTGGAAAAAGCTATTTTAAGATGTAAGACGAACCTTCGAAGAACTAAAATAGACTACCGAAAAAGGAATCCAGATTGGTTATATCCGGAAAGGACGTAGGGATTGATGATACGGTTCAGTTACCCAAGCTAACTTCAGAATCTATTTTGATATCCATTTCTTCCTTGTCGTCTTCGGATATTATCCAGGAAGTGACCGTGACATACTCGGTGGCAAAACTTGGTATTTGACATTTAAGAATCGCTGCGTTGCCGCGTAACACGTTCTCCTCCCATAGGTTGACTGTGTACGCCTGGGATACGACTGGAACCAATCCTCTTTGTTGTGATATCTACTTAAACGACCTTGACCACTTTAAACATAGAAAGGATGTGGGGAGAATAATTGGAATTATAATAGGACCTCAAGTACCCAAACTAGAAGATTCATCAACTTTTATTTCCACCGCGTCTGTACCGTCCTCAGAAATTATCCATGAGGATACAGTGACGTATTCCGTTACGAAACTCGGTAAGTGACACTTGAGGATAGCCGAGTTACCGCGTAAGACATTTTCATCCATTAGATTGATGGTATACGCTTGGGACACAACTGCAATAAGCAAAATGCGGAATGAATTTCTAGTATGGGATAATGTGCAGGAAGATAGGAGGCTAAAATGAAAAAAAAACAAATTGTGAAATACCAAAATCGTTAGACTCGGGGTGAATTTCTAACAAATCTTTATCATCCTCAGAAATAATCCAGGATGACACATTGACATATTCCGTAACGAAAGTCGAAATGTGACATTTAAGTACAGCTGCGTTACCGCGAAGTACACTCTCTTCCATTATGTTAATAGTGTAAGCTTGAGTCACAACTGAAAGGAGTTATACATAGATTCATTTTGGATCGATATAGGTCAGGAAGAAGGAACTAGAAAGTATAATTATCCAATAATTAATATTATTTTATAAATAGCGGTTTTTTTTTATTTGTACTTCGCAATGTATTGGATAAAGATACTCTAGTGGCCACTAAGTCAATAACGTAAGCCTGTCATTAAGTACCCTCTATATTCGTTTTATTATTTAATTTGATTTCATCTTTTTCGCTGTCTCCCTCGGAAATTATCCACGACTCAACCGATACATATTCCGTAACAAAGCTTGGAATCAGACACTTCAATATGGCAGCATTTCCTCTCAATACATTTTCATCAACTAAATTAACTGTATACGCCTGAGATACCACTGGAATCCAAAATGAAGTACATATATGAATCTCTGTATGTATTCACTATTAAACCTATGACATGAGAACGTAGGGTGGGAAACAGGAGAGATTAATTAACCACGACGTATCAAGTACCGTAGGTTTCATTGCTCGCATATTCTCCGCCTTCGGAATCATGCCACGACAACACCTGCACATGATCGGATACGAACGAGGGTATGTGGCATTTAAACACTGCAGCATTACCGCGGATGACGTAAATATCGTACACTTGCGACTCGTAGAATTGGTTTACAGCTGAAATATTTTATGATTGAAAGCCGATTCACACAAAGGTCAGAGAGTAGTCGGAGAGCGGATAGGGACAATTGGGGTCGCGCAGACTTCTCGATTACCGTAATTGCGTTCTGAGCTATTCAATGAAAACGCCGGGAGTGATTCGTCGTCCGTTACCCATTCCACTACATGAACGTAATCCGCGACGAATGATGGTATTAAACATTTGATAAGGGCGGCATTCCCACGCAGGACATACTCATCGATAACTCGCGGCTCGTACCCTTGGTGAACAACTGTGAATACAAATTCAGAGTTGAACTTCGAGGATAGGGATTTGTGGGCTTAGGACCTTAGTCTAGTTACGGTCACTACCAGAGTTGGCACCTGGCTGGTCTTCGGCAGCAATTGTATCGTTATCCATGCTCCAAGAAGCAACATGAACAAAGTCAGCGACGAAAGAAGGCACGATGCATTTGAGAATAGCAGTATTCCCACGCAAAACAAATTCATCGTTGACTCTAACCTCGTACGCTTGAAGAACCGCTGTGGGAACACACGTTTAAGGATAGGATTGGATATCATACAATCTAATTTTAGGTACCCTCATCTTTCCCTGGGTGGTAGGTTCCTCCCTCACTATCGAGCCACATCTCAACTGAGACGAAATCAGAAACAAAACTTGGAACTTCACACTTCATTAATGCTGCATTTCCTCGTATTACGTATTCATTATCTGCTTCAGCTTCATAAGGCTGAGAAACCACTAAATAAACAACATATCATATTATAAAAAGGAAATGATTTTGGACGGCGCTTATGGGTTAATTCCTATAGATAGTAATAACGAAAATACCCTGGTTACTCGTGTTGTTAATAGTATGTTCTTCACCGTCATCCATTATCCAAGCTTCAACGTATACGAAGTCGCTTACAAAAGATGGAATCTTGCAACGCGCAATAGCGGCATTACCTCTGATCACGTACTCATTTTCGGCTTCGGTCACGTAGAACTGTGACACAACTAAAGAATAACAATAAGACTCAATAGGGTGAGGTGTAAGGATTGACGTTTAAGTTAAGGAAGTGGACAATTGATTGTTAAATGAGGCCATTGTTACCGAGGTCCTCAGAATGGGTAATTTCTTTGCCTTCTTCATCGATCCAAGCCTCTACTTTAACGAAGTCGGCAACAAACGAGGGAATCGAACATTTAAGGACCGCAGCATTTCCTCGAATTACATATTCGGTTAATATTTCAGCTTCATAGAACTGGTTAACGACTGGAAAAAAGGAAAGGATATGAGGAATGGATCTAATTTACTTTTTGAAAAGATAGCTACCGATATCATCGGTTGGTAAGTGTTCACCCCCATCGGAATCAACCCAGGCTTCGACTTTGACGAAATCTGAGACGAAAGATGGGATATTGCATTTGAGGACAGCAGCATTGCCTCTAATGATGTACTCCGAAACCACTTCCGCCTCGTAAAATTGCGTGACAACTGTAAGATGTAAATAACTTGACCATCGAAATGTGAGACAAAAAGATACTGCTGCCTTTTATATGGGAGGTGGAAGGATTAGTGGTTTCAAATGTATATTGGATGAGAGTGCATGTACCAAGTTGATTGTCTTCAATAGTGAAGGAGGCACCAGCCTCATCGTGCCACGACACCACATTCACGAAGTCCGCCACAAAGGACGGTATAGAACACTTGATTATGGCGGAGTTGCCGCGGATAACATATTCATTATTCACTTCTGATTCGTACTGTTGCTGAACCACTGCGGAGTTGAACGAGAATCAAGCTTTGCAAAGCTAAAAGGAACAGGGAGAGGGGTATCCCATGGGAGCAGTGAACGTCATTAACCATAGTTGCTTCCGGGAAAGAAATCTTCCTTATCATCAGTATGCCATGAAAGTATTTCTACGAAATCTGCCACGAATGATGGGACCTGACATTTAAGGATGATGCTATTGCCCATAATAACATACTCCTTGTTTACATCAGTGTCATAATGCTGGGCAACCACTGTCAGAATAACCATAAATGTTAGCCAATTAAAAAAAAATATTTTTTATCTCAACTTATCCTGAAAAAAAAACGTAATAATAGTAAAAGTTTAAATTATATTCAATAATTGAAATCACTTTTATATAAAATATAAAAAGCGGTAACACACAGGACATATTGTAAAAATATATTTTATAAAACAATGTGGTGCAGGTTACCTCATTAATTGTAGTGTGAATCGCGAATCAAAAATATAAATGTTTAAAAAACTTTACAACTATTTAATAACCAGGGTATAGAAACCACCTTATGGTAATTTCGTCACTAAGTGCACATAAATCTATCAGTCAATGTCTGGCCGTGGATTATTATTCAATTGACCCTATTTAGAACAGCAGAGCACAGGCCGGCGCCCTTCTATAGCTAATCGTACTAAGGGCTAGCAATGACACATCAATTTAAAGCTTCGTTGACCTGAGGGGTCAAAAATAGATCATCTCATTTAAAATTAAGAATTAACTTATGGTTTTGAGACTAGACGCTAATCTAATAATTCTTTTTGTATCTAATAAATTTCAGCTCTTAAATTGAAGCTCTTTATTCAATTATTTGAACCGATACGTAGAGGAACGTTTTGTGATTGGTGAAGCCAAAAAAAATCGAGATGGTTAATTGTTAAAAACTAAATTATGATTCCATATTAACATTTAACAGTCTTACACGCTTAGCCTTATCAAAATTATACAAGACCTTGTGTGAATGAGTTTATTGAACGCTACTTGAATATTTATAAACACGACAAGCCTATTGTTAGGACATCATAATTCCCTCGAGTTCAATACAATATAATCAAATCAATGAATACTCAATCAATTTCTGACGATCGACACCTTGTTAGCTACATAATTGACTCAAGAGCTTAACTTCTGAATATATTTCCTATGCGAAAGCGAAATTATTTCTGTATGGCGAGTGAAATTACAGTTATTTCATACATTCACAATTCTATTGAAATAAAGATAGTAAGAAGATACCGCCTATATGTTACTCAAACAACATAACACAATTATTTAAGTATGTAATTTATGGCTACACAGAGATAATAAATAAACAAGTCAAGTGTCAAATGACGGTCGTAACTTACTGAAGACGTGATTTCTCTCGGCCCTAAACACAATTTTGATGCTTTTTAATAAATCAAGTTTTAAGTTACTGTTTTTTGTAGCAAAAGTAAAAACAAGCAGTGCTTTGTCGTTACGTATTCATAAAGTTTATTTTTACGATCATAAAATAACTACAAAAATTACAAGGTAACGGGGACGGAGTGTAGCATTTTTTTAAAATAGAGTTTTTGAGAAATATGTTTTTTTTATTTTCTACGCCTATAAATTCCTTTTAACTGAGAATTAAACTAGCTCTCAAGTTGTAAGACTGTAAAAAGAAACATTAACTAATGTATCCGGTGTGTTATCGCTTTGATATGATACCTATCGTATTATTACAAGCATCATTCGTAATAATGTTCCAAATTATTTAGACGGAGGCGAATCCGGGCTGGTTCGTGTTACTTTAAACATTTTGACAGCTGAAACTCAAACTTTGGACAAGCTAGATAATTCATGCCCTAATTCGTATCCTACGTGTAAATAACTTTGTTTAGTCATGGAACTTCTGACTATTCGTTAGTTCATTCCATCAGTACTTATAATTTAACAAAATTGGAAACAATATTTTAAACTTTTATGTTAACCAATAACTTTATAATAATTGTTCAAAAATTAGATTATTTAGATTGAATTAACTATTTATTCTAATATTTAATATTAAAAAAATAAATTAAGAACTGCTTCGACAAAACAATTTTCGTTTTTTTTTATAATTCAGTGATTATAAATTACTTTGTCTTTTGGATCTGATTTCTTTCGCAATATAGTAGTAAGAAGATTACCAACGATACATCTTAAAGCTTTGTTTTTCGGTGCGTGAAACTATGCACCGCATTAAATCGGTGCTTGAAATAAAATTAAACTAATTCACCAAAAGTCCAACTTTAGGTGCACCGTGCGTTATAACGCGCAGCGTAAAAATTCACTTTTATAGCGATATCAACTGATTAAAAAAAAGTATAGGCATCTGTATTTACACTCATTGGTAATCTTCTTAAAAATTAATGATTGATACAAAGTGATGTATCTTACCAGCTCTGACGTTGACGTCTCTAGAGTGAATGGTTCCGACGGGGCTGGTGGCCAGGCAAGCGTATACCTGCGCATGCACTTCTTGACGGTAATCCTCGGCGCGGAATGGGGGAAACACTAGGTTGCCGTTTGGAAGCACCTGAGTAATACAGAAAGTGTAAGTAAAGAGATAAACTTGTATGTTTATTTAATAATAGCAAGCTGATTAAGGCTTATAAGCTATATAATGACACTTGATTAATGTTTCGAAGATGAATCGTTTCGTAGATATTAAGATCAGATGATATATACCAACTTTTTACGGTTCGTTCTAACAATGATACCCTGTGTTTAGTTAAGATTTTAAAGACGTTTCACGTCAAAATTATCATGAATTCTTCTTTCATAAATCTCCTTTACTATATCTACTTCAGTTGCAAGTTATTAAACCAAAAACAAGTGCTGTTCACCTGTCGCAATCCTGGAACATCTCCCACAGCGGAGCCGTCAGCCCGCACCCAGATGACGTCGGGCGCCGGCGACCCCCGCGCCGCGCACTCCACCACCGCGCCGGTCGTGTTGCTGAAGTCCACGCGGTTCGGCGGCTCCTTCATGAAGATCGGGCCCACGCTCTCGTCCTCGCAGTGCACCGACCCTGAGGAAGGAGACGTTAGTAAAGCCAAGGAACGTGTTTACAGTATCTTTATCTACTAACTAGTGGTCGGCCGCGATTCCGTTCGCGTGGAAGTCGGTTTCCCGTGGGAATAAGAAGTTTTTAAGCGGTAAAAAGTACCGTATGTGATATTCTGATGTATAACCTATATTACTGTAAAGTTTCATCTAAATCCGTCCAGTAGTTTTGACGTGAAAATGTAACAAACAACCATTCATTCATACATCCATCCATTCATTCTAACAAACTTTCACGATTATAATATTACAGAAGGATATTTGGCTGAAGAGTTTGTTTCTTTGATTTTTTGAACGCGCTAATGAAATATGTTAAAAAATCCTGAGTTTTCCTTGCGTGCTCTGTGTAAAGGGTTGGTTCTCTTAATATTGCGGGTGAAACCACGTGGCACAGCAAGTAAAAAGTAATACTGAAAACACTCTCTGTTATTTATTTTCAAAAACCAACAGTTAACGTTGGAATTAGGTTAAATAAAACCTGTCTTAGAAATTATGCAAGTGGAATGCTCTTTTGACAAACAATACAATGCCACACAATGCATTTTAAAATGGAAGTTGTAGGTATTAACATAATAAGCAGACAGCTCAGAAAACGCTATAGACATTAATATTTTATCCTTTAGTGCTATATTACGAGACCAATGCTATGTTTGGTAGCGAATTCGTGAACATGATCGTGCTACATTTGTTTAGGGAATATGACATCATTGAAAGCTCAAAAGTCATTGAAACCATCACCTTTTTAAATTATCTGCCTAACAAACAACAGTAATGAAAGTATATTTTCTATTCAAATATAAGCTTTGATAAATTGACAACAACAAACGTGCTGTTGCTACGCTACTTTAGTCCCGTAAATAGCCCAAGAGTTACTGCACTCCAGTTGCGATTCTGGAGCAAAACAAAAATAGACTCTAGCACTTACAACACAACCCTTAAAACGGCGATACCGCGCTTGTTGACAAAGCAGTCACCCTATGAACTAGTTCTGAAATCTCGACCTAGTGTGGAATTGATAGATGGCTACTTAGCTTTTATTAACTACGGTAAGTTTATTAAGTTTATCAGCGACCAACGGATGTTTGATCGTTTAAGGTTTAAGAAGAATACTTTAAAACCTACTTTAAGTGAGTTAACGATATTTACATGAGCATACATTTGTGCTAACAAAGTTGTTGTTAAAGGGGTCAAAGTCAAATACCTAAAAGGGTAAGTGTATTTATATTTCTGACATAAGTGGCCCTTTAAGTCAAGAAGCTTTTCCAATCACTTTAAAGTCACGAATTATTATTATTTTCTATGTCATACTTGTACTATGTCTACGTATAGCTTTATGCCTCGCACAAAAGGTTTTCTCTATTCACACATATTACCCGCAAACTTTTGTAAAGCTCTTTGTTAAACAATTGAACCTTGAAGCGTACAAACTAGATTGAAACAGATGTGCTCTAGAGTAAAACTACTGGCTGCTCGGGCCGGGCATTAATTACTGTCCTCGTTACACTCGCCGTGCCTTTATTGTGCATCCTGTCTAATTAAGGATTGCCATGTAGAGCCGCCGTCGCCTAAACATAGGGCTGTCTATAAAACACGCGATATATTACTTTACATTTTATACAGCTACTCTTTCTTATATATCGAGGAGAACATATTTGTTTGAAATTGACTTCTAAATCGATTATAAGGAAATTGCTATTTCGAAAGGAAATATTAGGAACCTACCGAGAGAAAACAGTTTTTTTTTAATAACACCAGGCTTCCTAATATAATGATTTAAGCTTAAAATAATGATATTTGTAAAACAGGGCGAAAATAATCCGCTGATTAAATAAGTTGACTTCCGTAAATACATAGTAGGTATGGCTCTCTATTTTTAAGCGTAACATTTAGTGTCAAAATATCATAATCCATAATTTTAAAACCCATAATCATCACGTCGCATATTATTATAGCGCATAACGTCTGCCTGGAGTGATGTTCCCTCAGGAATTCCCCAGGGCTCCTTGCTCGGTCCTCTGCTCTTTGTCCTGTTTATTAATGACATCAAAAGCTGTTTTCTAAACTCTCAGTTCATTATGTATGCGGACGATATGAAAATTTACAGGAAAATAAAGACTGAGAATGATTGTGAATTACTGCAGGCAGACTTATCACGATTTGAAGATTACTCTATGATGAATAGGCTTGATTTGAACGTTGCTAAGTGTTTCTCGATCACATTTACCAGAAAAACGCAACCAGTTCACTGGTCTTACTTGTTAAAGGGAGCACTTCTCAGGAAAGTGAATAAAATTCGCGATCTTGGCGTTATCCATGACTCAAAATTACTTTATGAGAACCACATAGATCATATTGTTGCTAAGGCAAATAGAGCTTTAGGTTTTGTTATGCGTACATGTTCTCAGTTCTCTAATGTCAAAGTCATTAAAATTCTTTACTGCTCTTTCGTGCGTAGTATCCTGGAGTACGGTTCCCAAGTTTGGAACCCTAGGTATGAGGTTTACAGGAGTAGAATTGAATCAATCCAAGTTAGATTTCTCAAATATTTGCAATTTAAGTGCAGGGGCTCCGAAAAAGATTATACAACGCGTTGCGTAAAGCATCACATGCTGCCTTTGAGAGAGCGGCGTCGAATCGCTGATATCGCCTTCCTATGCAAAATAGCACAAAATTATATTGATTCGCCTGAACTCCTGGCCAGTATGAATTTAAGAGTACCCAGTCGCACACTTAGAGTACCCATTTACCTGTCCATACCTAAATGTCACACCAATTATAGGCAAAACTCCTTCTTTCCCAGGGTGTCTACTGAGGTTAATGCTCTAGCGGAATTCCCCAATCTGGATATTTTTAATTCTAAACCTACAGAAATTACAAACTTTTAGCAAGGCACTGGTTTACAGCTCGTTCTCCAACTTTGTAGTCTTGTATACTTTTCCATACTACAAAAAAATGATTATTGTATAGTATAGCTATAAGTATTTTATAAGTGTATTGTATATTTCTTTATAAGCGTGTTCCTACGTAGATATTTGTATGTGAAAACATGTAATTGGTTAATAGTTATAAGTTTTCATTACCCAAATAGATATAAAAAACTGTATGTTTTCCAAGAAAATAAAAATAAAAATAAATAATTTTAAAAGACATAATTTATGTATAGGCTAAAATTGTATGTCATAGGTATTAAAAGGCATAAATTTTAAAACGCAGAATAAATTAAAGCAGAGTTTTAAAACCATAACAAATATTAAGCATAATGATCATGACGCATTGTTACATTGTTACATTGTTTATTTCTTTATTACTTATTATTATTTTACAATAAAAAAGGGATCTATTCTATATTGGCTTTAATAACTTTTTGTACCAATGGAACTCATAATAGTCAGTTACCATAACTTTTTAATTCCTACCATCATTACTTAGATTTTTTTACTCATATATTTTTAAATAGTTGATAATCATTAGTTAAAAAAGAACTTTGGTTTTGGCGCTTCGCTGCTCGGCTTGGGCACTGTATGGTCACCATTCAACCTCATAGTCGCTTCGCTCGTTGTCGTGCCTTTTATTTTAATATATGAACAAACATTGCATACCCAAAATTTTGAATTATAATTTTAATAATTTGGTCGACCTATAATATGCCAAATAAAATTAGGTTTTCCTTTAGTTATGACAAATTCAATTATGCTTAATCATTTAATGACTGCCTAATGTTATGCCAATTAAAATTAGGAATTTCATTCATAATGCTTAATACTAATATGCCTATAGACTGTTACGCCACTTAAAAGTTATGAGAATGAAAAATTATGCGGCATGAGGGTTATGCTTTATGATGATTATACCAAGTGATGTATGGCAAACGATTTTCGGACAATCGACTTTATGCGAAATGAGCTGCTCCCTAAAAATATATTTGTTTTTATTAAAATAAGCGGTAGAACTTTGCCCTAAAGTGATGGGGCGATAAAGCTTGTTAAAAAAATTAAGGTAAGCAATAGAAGAGTACTAAAATAAACTATGTCGTACGGTTGTTAATTTACATAACTTACTTAACAAACAATTAAAAATCCATATACCTAAATTCCATACAATAATTCAAAACAACTTTTAAAAGGCCATATACAGCCGTATACTGAAAGTCCATAGCAGTGAACAATAAGGGTTGAAGAAAAAGTGCTTATTAATTCCACACAAAACGAAATCATTTCAACATCCGAGGCCGAACCACTCGAAGGACGAATATAAAAAACCATCAACAAAGGAGCAAAGTGAACAAAAACTCGTTGGCGTACGCATCTGCGCCGGCGCACACTCGTGATTGGCTGAGCGAATAACAGATGTGTAGAGCAACCACGAGGCATAAACGATTTATCACTCCACTTGCCAGAGAGAGATTAAAAACAAGCTAATAGATGATGAGTGTCGAAATTGTCATAAAGGCATTTATAGCAGTAGTGGCTAAATAAAAGTAACACGACATTTGCAATAGGTATGCGACTTGGGCCCACAACAAATCGCTGAATTCAAAAGACAAACCAAGAGCCCTCGCTACAAGTGATCAAGTAAAATATCACTTAGAAAACATAGTAAACATAGTTGTATTAACACTTAACTACTAATTAGAAAAGCTAGAAAACACTGGTTCAAACATGCTAAGAACAATCATGAACACTTTCGATTCTCGATTGAGTCACATTACAAAGTAAATAAATAATTCAATCGGTTTATTCGTTCAAAGCTGCGTAGGTACCGTGCATGAACCTCACATCGCAACGCACCGCAATATACATACTTAAATATATTAAAATAAGATCTGAGTTTGCTACTTATACTTGTATCGAGTACTAAAGGAACCCACTTTTTAGCACTCTCCTTGCAATTGCAAAGGTAATGAACAACAGACATGTTTGTAAACACCCCAAAATCTTAAAGCTTTGATTTCCTTGCAAAAGCCAAACATGAGGCATTGGCGGCATTATATTTGGCTGCATTTAATTAAAAGTCTGACTTCTACATCATTCCAAAAATACTGAATAAATGAATCATTACATAGTATAAATCCAAGTCGCTAATTCTGTCTGTTTGTATGTTTGGCCGTAAACTCCTCCTTAACCAGTTGAGGGATTTTAATGCGGTTTCCACCATCCTTTAGGTAATTTTTTTATTTAAATTTGTAATATGTAAAATTTTATGTAAAATTTTTTTTAAGTTAGCCAAAAATCAATGTTTCGTGAGCAAGTCGGCAAAAGTTACACCATTGCGAAGCGTGGGCGGGTCGCTAGTAAAAAATAAATTAAAGTCGAATGTCATTTGAGTTTATCGCAACTAATATCGCAGCAAATAATCAAAATTCACTTTAGTTTGTGTTAACACTTCACCTACTTGCGTATCCAAAGATAATAATAAAAACATTGTTGATAACAGAAATCAGTAAGTATAGCTAATATAGACATTCGTTAATATTTTTTTAATAGATAAATAGGTATCATTATGAATTATTCAATACCCAGATACAAAAACATTCAATTAAATTTGTGTTAATGTTACGATACGTAAATCCCACGAATATAGTTATTTTAAACGACGAAACGATATACAAAGTTTTGGTTAAGTGTTCAGCAAGACCACTAGACACACGGTTTAAATTAGCTATTCACGCAGACTTTACAATAGAGCAAGTTCGGCTCTACACACTCTATGCACTTACAACGAGGTTACAACCATTGTGTTCCGCACTTGACGATTTCGACTTAAAGTTTGCATTATTCATTACTTAAAGTTACACGTTACCTCACTTAGTAGGCACGTCATAGAGTTTGATATGTTCTCCCGGTTCGCTTAGAAGGTATCAGGTGAATGATCTTTACACTTAAAGAATTACAATCAAATAAACCACAGAATGGAATGCTTAATAAAGCATACACCATATTATCTAAAAATAGATGACCGCTTTTGGCGGGAGAGTTCTTTAAAAGCGTAGTGTAAATCATAAAGATCAAACACGTTTTTGGAATATAAAGGTTAAGAAACTTATTATGTAATAGGCATATTATTTCCTTTTAGTATTACAAAATATATATCTAAACAACTGTAACTTATATTTTTTAAATTTAAAAACAAAAAATAAACAATACACAGATAACTCAACATAGGTAATTGTAACAACACAAGTAGCCAACCAGATGTTATCGGAAGGCAGTTAAATAGAATGCGATGGCAATTACGTAGATTACGATGTACCATTATGTGGTAATTAGACACCAGTTAGCTGGCGAGCTGCAGCAAAGAGGATACACTAATATTATACTATGTTGATGAACATAGCACTATACATTTATAACAAACAGAATGAATGAATGAAGTAACGTGAAGAACAGAAGCGTTAAATAAAATCAAAGCTCTATTGTTCATAGTTCTAACAGAAGCGGAATCGTCTATTATTCGCCCCGCACATTGACTGAAACTGTTATAGAGCTGAGTTCTAAGAGGCGCAAGTTTGAAATGCGGTCATCGCCCTACGGGAATGCCAGTTCACTACCGAAATAATGTTATCTTTATTATCTCTATTATCTACTTTATTTCGTAAGCTCTTATGCAAGAATAAAAGCTGAGAAAAGATAAAAACAAAGACCTATTTAAAGCTTAATAAATTTCAACATTATTCCAAATGCTCAGTAAAATAATGTTTCATTTATTTATATTTCGTAAAAAATGTTTATATTCAATATTCTACCTTCTATCTAAATAAAACAACTAAAACTCTGTTAAACCAACTCATGAATCCAGATTGCTGTTTCTCAGTATTTGTTTGAAAACAACTTAGGTATGTAGGTAAGTACACATTTGAGAAGAACGAGCATCCTGGAAAGCTTACAAAACATCAAGGGCTTGCCTTTAGTACCCATGTAATGATGGTATGCAGTCTATTGTGTCATTATGTCATGGCACGCAACGGTTTCCGTTGTCGCTTGTTTGTGTAGTTGTTACTTTTGTTTCGACGCTCGCGCACGACTCGCGGCTACATCCTTTATTGAAAAATTGCTCCTATGCCACCACAGTGACTCATATAACTGCTAGATCAGAATTCACGTCACATTTGCTAAGTGGCAATAAAATCCAGGTGGAATTTGGACAGGAAGTTCAATAATTTTGGCGTTAAAAATAACTATGGCTTGATCGGTGGAAAGTTTGGGTAAGAGCTTTGGTTATTAGGAAACGATTTTACAAGAGCACGAACTAGAAAATTAACGTTTCTTATTTCACATATACTAAGTTTCCAATTAAATGCGTGTAATTAATTAATTTGGATGTTTGTAGTGTTCGGTAAATTGGGTTCTAATCTACGAGATAAACAACAAGCAGTTTGTACGATAACCTCCTCGGAGTAAACCAGAATTTGCATGTGGGAGGCAATGCCGCGACCTTCGACTAGAAAGGCCAATGTTCGGCGTGTTTGCCTGAAGTCTAGCTCGAGTCGAGAGCGGCACCGATCGACCTCGCTTACACAGCTCTACACTATAAAAACAAGCGATCTTGCGGTAATTGGTAACATAATATAAAATCAAAGAATTAATTAATATTATCCTGGTGATAATTAAATCATGCTCTGTTTTTAGTAACGAAGCACATCTAGATGTTTTTATAAAACTCAATAATAATTCTTTATTTTTACAAAAAAATTATGACTTCATATTTTCTGTACGTATACCTACTTATACGCGATTATTTGCTTTATCTTAAATCAAATTAAATAAGTAACTTAACCAGACATACTACATTATATTCTTTAATGACGTACGTCATGTGACGTGCTTATATTCCAGCTAGAGTTCGTTGGCCAGCCGCTGCTGTATCGATCTGTGACGTCACCACGCACAGGGGTGCCGGGCAACCCCCAAATAGCTATAACCAACCCTACTCAGTTGAATTACGACTCTATTGCAATATAAGGAGAACTTGAATTTCATTGTGGGAAGTTATTCGCTGAGAAGTCGAGCTAGCTAGAAGGCATTCCAATTTCCTGATAGCAGCCAAGTTTATAGACTGGCGACGACTTTAATTTGATTAAATGATTTCACTTTATTTAATGTAATAAATAATCAAAACTATTTTAATTAAAGTCTTTGAACTTATTGTACCTATTTAATAAAAAAAGTTTTTAGTATTACTCTTAGTATGTTTCTTTTTCTTTTTCTTTTTCTTAACTCGTTACGTAACTTCCTTATAAATGAGAGTAACAATCAATGATATTTTTTTTTATAAGTAATAAAAAATTTAGTAAGTTGAAGTCTTACCTAAGAGGGTCAATGCCACGAGGGCAGTAAATCCACAAAACAATGCCATAGCAACCCGAAGTCACTTGCACTTCACAGACACTTTGTCACAGAACACAAACAGAACCGAGCACTTGCAGGAAACAAAAAAAGGAAAAACTCTGTAGGCCGCGACGCGGCCGGGATCGGCCTGAGTCTGAAACAAAAAATAGAAATTATTTGTAAGTTAATATATAGCAAGTAAACTTTTGAACAGACAATAATAAATAACTAAACTAAAATAATAATATTTCTAGACTGGTGTGTTCGCTTTTTTTTTTAAAAAAAACCTAAGTTCGATAAACCACAATGCAATTCATTTGCCAAATATCTTCTTAAATTGTAAATTTATAAATTTTTTAATGTTTTTCTATATTCAGTAAATTAGAAACTGTTTAGTTAACACCTTTACTCCATAAAACAGAATTCTAAAAGTAGAGTAGAACTATTTGTTGGGACAGACTAAAACAAATAACCTGCTAGCTGATGGATATGGGGAATGTTAATTTCCGGAATGACTGTAATAAATCCCAGTGTGGTGGAATATTACTTTTTTTGTAACGTCTGTTTTGACCGGTTTTTTATTGTTTGTGTTTTTAATAAAATGGGTAGCGTGCTGTCGTCACGCCATGTGCACACAATGTTAAAAATATAAATAAGTTGGTACCTTCTTATAAACCACACCGACTAAAAGAGATTTGTCAGTTGGTATTCATGTCCATTTGGCTTAAACAAGATAGAATGCTTGATCTGTCACCAAAAATGCCTACCTTTTATATTAAATTCATTCAATGGATATCATAATTGCATCAGGAAGTAAGTGATGTTAAATATTTTGCACTTTCCAAGGATGGGTTGAACGTGCTGGCAACTATAGTACCAAAGCATTTGCGTCATTGTGAAGCTATTACAAGTTACTACATCGAGTACAAACCTTACGCTTTATGATATCATAATAAAAAGAACAAGATATTGACCGGGTCACATATCTGGAAAAACCATTACATTCGGTTCTGATTACATTCGATAGTCATAGCAGAACTTCAAAACAAAACCATACACGGAGTGGACTTTTAAATCAAATGAAATTTGTTAAGTTCCCGAAAGATATGTAAAATCCGTGAGTAGGTACGGTAGTGGGGCACTATGTTAATAAATCTTCAGTAGCCAAAAGTATTCCCTAGGTCAAACTCTACCTTGAATTCACACAGTTTCGACCAAAAACGCCACAAACATTAGTAACTGGTGATCTTAGAAGTTTTACAGTGGGAAGGCACTTTGTAAATAACCATAAAGCTCATGCCATAAATAATACTTAGGTCCACATTTAATATTTATCACCGTAATAACCGCAAAATTACTGATCGTTGCAGCAACCGAGCATTGCCAAAATTAAAACATTTTTATTTATACACTAGTAGCCGCCCGCGACTCCGTTCGCGTAGAAGTCGGTTTCCCTTGGGAATGCGAAGTTTTCCCGCGGTGAAAAGTACCCTATTTGTTATCCTGATGTATAACCTATATTACTGTAAAGTTTCATCCAAATCCGTCTAGTAGTTTTAACGTGAAAGAGTAACAAACATCCATCCATACATATTTACAAACTTTCACGTTTATATAGTAACGTCTCCCGTTTTCCCAACATTTCCTTCACTGCTCTGCTCCTTTGATTGTAGCGTGATTAAAAGTATACTATAACCAGCTTAGGAGTATAAGAAATAATTGTACCAAGTTTCGATAAAATCCGTCGAGTAGTTTTTGTTTCTATAACGGTTATACAGACAGACAGACAGACAACAATTTTACTGATTGCATTATTGGCATCAGTATCGATCCCTAATCACCCCCTATATTATAGTAATATAGTTATTTTATTTTTATTTTACGATAGTTATTTTTGAAATATATTTCATGTACAGAATTGACCTCTCTACAGATTTATTATAAGTATAGATAAAAAATAACTGATCGAACTGTTGAGATAATTTGTTCTTTGACCAAAATACTATAAAATATGTTTACGAGTAAAGGGTTTTATTAAATAAAACCTCTTGCATGTTCATCATTTAAAAACACCTAAATTCTATATTTAAATACTTTTATTGAAATGGGGGCAACGTTTCCTGCATCGATCGATTCGGCAAATACCAAGAGAAAGCATCTGTCGATCGGGAATCGAACCCGGCACCGTGTAGAGACGGAAGGCTATTTTCAGCTCCGTTATACCGAATTGAAAGCTACCAAATGTTTAGTGTTCGTGAGACGGTGAAATTTCAATTAAAAGGATGTTTCAGAGGAAATGTTTCAGAATTATTTAAAACTCTTTCCAGACATGAAAAGTTTAACCGATTTATTATGTAGCAAGCTAGCTGTCATTTCAGATGATTTCCCACTTTGTTCTGTCCAAAATTAATGGTCATTAAGAATTTTTTTTTTTAATTATTAGTACCTATTTTAAAAGATAGAAATAATATAATTACTTAATTTCTATTTTAAATAATATTTGAGTATTCATATAATATCTGAGATATTACCGCCGAAGTTGCAGCAACTGAGTTGCTGGTTTCTTAAATATCTATCCTTATAAGCCTCTAATCTTTTCAAGCTTGTGGGACTAAGTTCCTGGGATATACGAGCAGCAGACATTTGAATGTGTAGAGGGAAGCTTGAGAGATTTAACGATTACTGCGACCGCGACCGAGCAATGTTCCGTCTCTGCCTACACCCGACTATAGAATAGATAGGTTCCCAGCCGTCTGGGTACGAGGAGGTACGGTCGGCAGGAAAACGCTTCTTGAGGAAAGGACAAATCAATAAGTTCTTACTTAGACTAAATTGTCTTTTGTAAATAAATTATTATTTTAAACAACCGGCCAAATCCGGCTTTGCACTGGTGAAGAGAAAACCTTAAGTTGTTTTGTAAGTATTTTCTTTTTTCAACATTTGTCTTGATAGTGACAAACAGACAGTCACAACAAAAAAACTACGGAAATTTCTTTTTATTTACATTGATATGTAAATATTATTTTTATATATTACTTTTGTGCTTATAAAGAAACACAATTCAAATTAAATATCTTTTCCGAGAAAAGAAACGTTGATCTGTGGCGTGGAATCTGCAATCTTGAGACTGAGACAATTAAAGTTATACATATGCTGACGGTAGATTTACCCTACGCTCTCCGACCTCAAAGCTCTTGACCGTCTTACGTCTTTTATAAAGTAGATACTACTTTCCGTCTTGAAATGAAGGATATTTAAGATTAAAGTATAGACAGACAGATATGTAGGTAGGGGAGCGAGGGGCTTGTTGTTACAGGGGTAAGTAGTAACAGGCTGTTTTCACCAGGATCTTCAACACTATTAACGTATATCTTTGACTCGATTTAACCCATAAACCGCACCACATCATATTGCCATAGCCAGTGTTCCGCCGGTTGGCGCAGTGAGCAAATTTCAGCATTCCCTTCATTTCTGCCAGGTGATATAAAATTGTACTGTCGTAAAATTTTGGTTTGTGTTTTTAATATTGCCTATTTTCAAATTTTTACATCTTATTTACATTCAAATTTATCTATCTCTGATATTGTGTAACAGTTTTTATGATTGCTAAATTGTTTAATAAGTTATCTTGATAAATGTTAAAAATCATACCATGGGGTTAGTTGTAACAAAATCCCGGGGCTTGTTGTAACATGATACACCATGCATTGTCTAGTATGTGGTGAAGCTTACACAGATACAAACAAAAAAGATTGGATAGAGTGTATTAGAAATAAATAATTTAATTACCTACTGTGATTTAAAAGTGCTATTATGATTATAAGTAGTGTTTAACTAAATAAAACTCCTAATTACTTAATTTTTAAGTGTTGATTACAAAAAAGTGTATTTGAGTTGATTTTTGATAAGAATTACATAATACTTACTTTGGAAAGATGTCAATTTTGTTAAAAATAAATAAAGAATAAATGATTAGAGGTATTAATGTCGTTTTTTATTGTCGTTACTACTTGCCCCGGTAGACGTTACAACTTGCCCCAAGCACGAGGTAAGTTGTAACACCGCACTTCTTTTAGAAAATAATTGATTGTTAAATAATGACCAATAGTTATGATATTACTTTTACTTGATTTGGTAGAGGAAGAGTTACAGTATCCATCAATCTTTATTTAGTAGAAATTGAATCAATAGATCTCAAGATATACTAGTTTTACTGAAAACTGTTACAACAAGCCCCTCGCTCCCCTACCTACATCAGTAATCCAAATCGATACGCTGCCATCAAAATTTCTTGTATCTACCGAACTTTTAACAAAGTGGCTTTCAAAACAAACGTCTTTCTACTTTGCAAATAGTTATATTAATCCTCGAACTTTTATTATTAAATTGAAATAAAGCTCAAGCAAACAAAAAATCAATACAATTTCTACCCAACATCTGTTCCCTACATTTTAAACCGCATTTCTACCTGCCACTGTTAAAAAAAACTGCTTCGGTAAGTTTGTAAGATTTGCACCTGCTGCTCGCCGGAGCAAGTTCGGTGGAAACAACATGTGCTCAGACTTCGAAGGAAGTCGATATTATTGGAAGCTTGCATTTAGGAATATTTGAAACAGCGAGATAAAGATAAAGGTGAACATTATTTTTCGTAATATGATAATTTTACGGACCCAAATCATCAATAAGAATAAGTTTTTATTCTTATTCCTTAAGGGTATTTTTGTAAGTCAGCTGGGAGGGTGCATGTGGGTAATTGGGGGAAGGTCACCCACGCACAGGGTTCGTACCCCAACCCCGATTCAAAATGGCGGACGGGGTTATACCGGCATAATTTAGGAGGGTCGAACCAATGAAGTAAATATGTCCTAAATCCTGTTGTTTTTCATGAATTGCATGTAAAATTGTATTTATGTTAAACAGAGTTTTTAGGAGTTCCTAATTTTTTTCCTTAACATGGTAAATACCGTACTTACGTAGTAGTAACATAAGTACATCAAATTTATAAGAAGTTAGCGATTACTTCGCTATGCGCGAATGAATCACTTTTTATTACTCAGTCTGGGCGACAAATTACGTCTATATATAGTGTGAATATGACTGTAGTTTGCAAGGCTGCTTTGACTCAAAACATACCAGTTTTCTGCATACCTACTTAATATTTGAACGTAGGTATAATTAAGTTGTGTATGAAATGTCAGAAAATAAATATTTAAAAAAAATAGTCACTGGGAATAGAAAATAACATAAATATAAATTATGTGTGACAACAATATCCGGTAGAATTAACAAATGTTTACAGACAAACGTACACTTCCGAACTAGATTCTTGCATTCTAAGTCTGATGTAGGTGTTTTATTGGTTCTACATTGAGAAATCGAACCGAGTCTCAATATTCTACACCTACTGATATTAACCGTGTTGTGACAGAGACACGGACATTCATTCATACTAATGTATAGATACCTACGCCAAACATGGTAGGTTAAACAATCTTAGAGTTTAATCAACTCTGACCAATACAACCTTCGCAGTAAGTTCGCTGTTTACATTTAATACAGTTTTATCAAAACTCTCGTGTGTCACGTTTTAGAAGTGACCGGAGAGAGGTCTCGGCGAAGACAACATCTTTATCGATCGGCGGGGGTTAGCCGGGTTGGGCGTTATTCGCACATTTAGCACTTTTGTAAATGAAACTCGTTTGTATTATTGCTGGATTGGATTGGCTGGTTACCTGCAGGAAAGTCGCCGGCAGTCGCAGGCACACAACACAGAACTACAAGATAACACACGCGAGGACGAACGGACGGGCGTCTCGTCCGAAGGCTGGACGCGGATTGAACACAACGCGGGAGATAAGCCGAGTTGCCGATTGTAAAAAGCCAGAAACCATTTAAAACGAATAGAAAATAAACAACTCTAAAGTTAAATACCGATCATTTTAACCATTTACTTACTTAATAAAATAAAATGCTGTCTGAATGGAACTTAGAAATTTGATATAAAGAGAACCTTTTTACACTGAAAGTGACATTTCGTGTGTGACATAACAAAGACATATTATTAGTTACTTCGTTATATTTCAATATATTACTCTTTTTATAAAACGTGACGGTAAATACTTAAAACAACTTTTACTTTATGAAAATAAGGTTTGGATAATCGATAATTTGGTATCATTAGCCAGATCCTAGTAATGGGCGGGGCTCCGGATTCACTGCAAGCATTTAAAGTTGTTGTCTCTTTTCTACGCACGAACAATCCGAAGTTTAACGACAGGACACGCGAAATGCGCATGCACGTGTTTAAAAACGTATATGGATGTATATATTTTTGTACGAACACAAAAGGACCAAGTTTTGTTTGACTCGCCTTAGTGCTAGGGATTTGAAAATAAAATTTGGAACACGATAAAGCAAAGAATTTTATGTCGATATTAAATTTTATTGAAGATAAAAACGTACACTAGATAGTTAATACAGTTTAACTATAATATTTTAAACAATCAATCAATAACAAGTTAGGCAGTGTTAAATAAATACCATTAACAGGGATTATTGTTGTTTATTTCAATTTAAATGTAAACTTCTTCCGAAAATATTGAGTTTAAAATATATTTTACCAAATTACGAAATATAGTAATAACAATTTATAAAATCTCGTATGGCACACAATATAGGAATAAGATTTTACTTTTTGAGTGACTTACAAAATATGAGATATTTATTATCTTTAATGAAACTTCACTACAACAACAATTCAAATATAATCTCATAAATAACTTAAAACCTTTTTTAATTACAAGGGTTTACCACCTTATTCATAGTAAACTAAAAATATCAACCCATGTATTCGCTGTCTTGACTTTGTTATTTTTAAGTTTTTAATCAACAGTTGACATTTACTCGATTTTAATATGTATAAGTAGGTATAACTTTATGTATAAAAT
Source organism: Emmelina monodactyla (assembly GCA_916618145.1). Classification (NCBI taxonomy): domain Eukaryota; kingdom Metazoa; phylum Arthropoda; class Insecta; order Lepidoptera; family Pterophoridae; genus Emmelina; species Emmelina monodactyla. The sequence goes on from OU745300.1 coordinate 7,478,609, forward strand.
ATAAAATGATAAAGATCTGTTAGCACCAACCAGATCTCTAAATAAACTAGGGTTATTATGTTTTACTATTGTTAGCTACACCATAAACTAATATAAGTATTTTAGTTATGACTTAAATATTTTTGTGTTAATTGTCAAATTAACATTTTATTACATTTTTTGATACATATTTTATTTGTTTATTTCCAAAACATAGAGAGGCCGTTTTGTGCAAAAATTTGTTATATTTCCTTTACAGATCTTATTCTAATAAATTGTAGATTACCTTGAATACTACTACGATCTAATACATTTATAAAATTTTATTATTTTTTGCTTAGCATAATTTTAAACATAAACTTTGCTATACAAATTATTTCTATTTAGCAAATTGGCCTGAATGTCGCGTTATATTCCCACGTGTCTATCGATGTTTATACTTAAAATAATAAAAATATTAAAATACCAATTGGAATTTGTTAATGCAAACTAATATTTCCAAAAACTACATTTTGATTATTGAAGCTTCAAACTACAATATTTTTCTAATATTTAGTCCAATTCTACAACTAAACATTACATTTTTTTCTTAATTACAATTAATTGTAATGACGCCATTTTTAAAGTTTGATTGCACCATAAAAAAAACTGGCGTCACTAATTGTTTAACTCAATAACAAAACAACTACATAAATACAGACCATGACTGCAAGTGATAAACTAAGATTAGTTGCTGATAACCCTTTTTAAAGTTTTTGTAACAACTAGAACGTCGGCAGGGCTATTGTTTTAGAAATCGAACATTTATGGATATTTTTATGGTATTATAGTAAGCAACTACCGTTTCAATAAAAATATGCTTTATTTTTTATTTGATCTCAGTCTGTTTCTACTTATATTGCCCGAATATTTTATTCGAAAAGTTAGTTTCCCAAAAGTTTGATAAGGATACCTAGTAAAAGAAGAGACACTCTAGTTGTTTCCAAAATGTAATCTCCTAGCAATCACGGTCTTCCTACTTTTACATGGTAGTTCCATTGTTGTTTACTTGGTCTCCTGTGGCGCGGGCAGTTTCTCCCAGGTCGGCTCCACGCCCCAGATCTGCCGCGCGTATTCACAGATGGTGCGGTCCGAGGAGAACTTACCAGATGTCGCTATGTTCTCGATCACCATCTCCGCCCATTTGGATTGGTTCTGCCAAATTTAATTATAAGGTTTAGAAAACGGTGTGGAGAAAATGCGTAAAAATTCCTCAGTTATGTTCAAGTCAGGATAACGTCTCTAAAAGGTTTAGTGTTTTTTTTTTAATTATATTGGTTAATCATATAATCCTAAACGATCTTATACATATTCATTGAAATGGCTGTTAAGTTTCTGCTAATTATTTTCATAATACAAAAGCAGAGTTCGATCCAAGCGTCGGATATAATAACAATAGATTATTAATGCTTTTAAATAATAACTTTTGACTTGTTTCCTAATCCGGTGCCAAAGTATTACTTTTAAACCACTTTATTATATATTATAAACTGTATATTTGGTGATGGACAAAACAGTGCCGAGTTTTTTTCCGCCAGCTTTTTTCTCTCGGCCTACTGATGATAAGCTGATGATCGATATTTTGACTTTCATCAAATGTAATTAAGTTACTTCACCAATATCAACAAACATACCCCAGCCCAAAATCCTGAACTGACCTGATAAGCGCTGGCCACCTTATCCTGCGCCTCGATGTAGGCGTCGAAGTCGGCGAGGTGGTAGAACCGGTCGTGGTGCAGCAGCACGTCGGCCACCTGCGAGAACTTCCCCGGCTCGCCCGGCGAGAAGAACCCCGAGCGGACCTGCTCGATCACCTGTCGCAGCTCCGGGTTCCGCTCGTAGTACGAGTACGCGTTGTAGCTGAGGGGCGTAATGACGTTACTGGGATCTCCACGATTTAACTATGTATGAGACTAGACTAACAATTGAATGGCCAATAGAGATACTAAGGGGATTTCGCGTATTATGAGTACGCGTTGTAGCTGGGTTGGAGACGTTAGTGGGGTTTAGACGGGTTTTAACTATGCTAATGGACTGTTAATCGAAGGGGGGACGTAATGACGTTACTGGGGTCTCCACGTTTAAACTATGTATGATACTAGACTAAGAGTTGAATGGCCAATAGAGATACTAAGGGGATTTGGCGTATTATGAGTACGCGTTGTAGCTGGGTTGGTGACGATAGTGGGGTTTAGACAGGTTGTAACTATGCTAATGGACTGTGAATCGAAGGGGGGACGTAATGACGTTACTGGGGTCTCCGAGTTTTAACTATGTTTGAAACTAGACTAAGAATTGAATGGCCAATAGAGATACTAAGGGGATTTGGCGCAGTACGAGTACGCGTTGTAGCTGGGGGGGGCGTAATAACGTTACTGGGGTCTCCACGTTTTAACTATGTATGACTAGTGGCCGTTTTCCCGCGGTTAAAAGTACCCTATGTGTTATTCTGATGTATAACCTATATTACTGCAAAGTTTCATCCAAATCCGTCCAGTAGCTTTTACGTGAAAGAGTAACAAACATCCATACATCCTCGCATACTCACAAACTTTCACATTTATAATATTAGTAGGATACTAGACTGGGAATTGAGTGGCCAATAGAGATACTAAGGGGATTTGATAAGAGACTCATAATAACAAAAAAGGAAGCAGAGGTCAGTGCCTAGATGTAAACCGAAACCACTCTATTGATCCAGGTCTTAAAGCTTTTTAGTTACATTAGTAACGTTTAGACAAAATACATTAATAGCATATCTAGAAATAATGGTTTATAACAATATTTTTCTTTAGCTAAATCTTTACGGTTTTTGACTAACACATATACAAACAGATACAGATGACATCTTAAGAAAAGAGAAGACCAAGATGAGAGAAGATCTAGTAACGTTAGTTGAGTGCAAAACAGCAATTAATGTAACGGTAGCATTGCTTTATTATGTTAAGTAAAATTAGTGAACCGGTCCGACTTCAAGCCTGTAGTTATTCCTCGTTGACAACTCCAAGCCGCTGTGACTCACCCCAGTAGCATTTCTTTGCTTTATTATGTTAAGTAAAATTAGTGAATCGTTTCGACTTCAAGTCTGTAGTTATTCCTCTTCGACTCACCCCTCCCGGTTAATCTTGTCGACGTCCTCGACCCGCATGCCGAAGATGAACAGGTTGTGCTCGCCCGCCTCCTCGGCCATCTCCACGTCGACTTCAAGCCTGTAGTTATTCCTCTTCGACTCACCCCTCCCGGTTGATCTTGTCGACGTCCTCTACCCGCATGCCGAAGATGAACAGGTTGTGCTCGCCCGCCTCCTCGGCCATCTCCACGTTGGCTTCAAGCCTGTAGTTATTACTCCAAGCCTCGACTCACCCCTCCCTGTTGATCTTGTCGACGTCCTCGACCCGCATGCCGAAGATGAACAGGTTGTGCTCGCCCGCCTCCTCGGCCATCTCCACGTTGGCGCCGTCCATGGTGCCGATGGTGAGCGCGCCGTTCAGCATGAACTTCATGTTGCCGGTGCCCGACGCCTCCGTGCCGGCCGTCGAGATCTGGATAACACATTCATAAGAATCATTATCATCATTATTATCATTATCATCATTATCATCATTATCATTATCATCATTATTATTGCATAGTATAAATAAAAGTCGCTAATTCTGTCTGTTTGTATGTTTGTCCGCAAACTCCTTCTAAACCAGTTGAGTGATTTTAATGCGGTTTTACAATTCTTTAGGTAATTTTTTCATTTAAATTTGTAAATAAAGAACTTTTTTTTTAAGTTAGCCTAAATTCAATGTTTTGGGTACAAGTCACCCAAATTACACCATTGCGAAGCGTGGGCGGGTCGCTTGTTATAATTTTTAGAATATTTTTTTATGAAAATAAAATGTTTGGATTGAATTTAGACAATGGTTTACACAAGCACTTTTTTGTGGAACAACGGTTTTCTTAAATATATTAAGCTCCCTGTACCTTGTTCTAAGCCCATAAATTGAGAGCGGCAGCCCATTTCCGCTTCCGGTGTGACGTATATCCCCACTTTAAGCAACTTTTATCCAGCAGCAGGTAGGCGGGGGGTGGCAAGAGAAGCATGGCGATCGCTGCCACTCCGCCATTTTTGAATCATTGGCGTTCCGTTTTCGGAGCGGTGTAGACGTACATAGTAAAAAGTCTTAAAGCACTAGACTTTTCATTTTTTTCCGTTAATTTTTTAAATTTTTATCGTTATATTCCATTTTGAAATTATAATGGAAAAAGTGAAATTGAAAAGAACCCCACGTGGTGAATCTGGATCTATTTCTTCGGATTCGCTAAGCAGCTCATCTTCGGAGAAACCCAGAAACCCCAGTCGCAGGAAGCAACGCAAGGAATCTCGGCTAAGTAGACTTGAATCTAGTTAAAAAAAACTGAATCGTAAAATTTCTTCTTTGCATGATTTATTGAGAAACCAGACCAATCGTAATTTTGAGAACGAATCGGTTTTATCTTTGCAACCTTCCAGTGATTTAGAAAAAAGTTTATACCAAGATCTAAATAATTCGGATAAAGAGGTTGAGTTTAAAATGGAAACTACCCTCAAAAACGAAACTCTTCAAACCACAACTAATCACTTAGAATCCCTTAATAAACTTCAACATTTTAACTCTCCTGATTGGTCTCAAGTTAGATATCTAGATTCACAAAAACTTTATAATTCTGTGCCTGGTTTCGTTGATTTGGAAGTAAATGATGAAATAAAATCTTTCGATCGTAACCGTTCCCTTACTATAACTGAGCGATCTCTCGCAGCTATAACGCATGGTTTAGTAATGCAAAGTGAGGCTTTAGAAAAAGGTTTTAGCGTTTTTATTGATTGGCTAACCGAAAATGGCGATACTATTACAATTAGTTCTGTTTGTGACAAGATCAATGAAATTTTTTCATCCGGTGAATACTATAAGATATATTTAGATCTCTTGCAAATGGTTTGTGGCCGCAGGGCCGACCTTATACAACAACGGCGTGATGGTATTCTGTCGTTTGTTCGGGATAAAGGAATTAAAGAGACCTTAAGGAAAATTCCACCATCTGCAACATATTTATTTAACGATGTAAAATTTTCAGATCTGATATCTAAGCAAAGAGGAATTCCGAAGGTATTTGCCAGTTCTACTAATAGATCTCCTGCGCAAGGAGCATCTAATTCTAGACACCCTCTTGCGCAAAGAGAAAAGAATTATGGCGGTCAAAGATTTTCTTCGAACACTGCGCGCAGCGGTCTGCCACATAAATTTGTCACTAATACTCACGCTCCACCTGCGCAAGGCCGGAAGCGTAATGCAGATTATTCCTTTCGTGACAAATACGCAAATGCAAAACGTCCACGAGGAGGCCCGTCTGGACGACAAAATAAAAGACAGGATTGACTATCACCAGGAATTTCGAGCGGGGAAACTCAAACATCAGGTAAGTGCTTGGAGGAGATTGGGTGCTCCCCTTTACATACTAAAATTATTAAGAGGATATCGCATACCCTTTGTCAAAAGGCCCCCTTTAGTTTTACCCACAAAAATTTGTTCAAATTTTCACACGAAATCAACAAGCGATATTCACATAGCATTAAGAGAATTACAAAAACTGGGTGTAATACAAAGAGCTCCGCAAACACCAAGTTATGTTTCCCAAATATTTCTAGTTACCAAAAAAGGCCAAAACAAATTTCGCCCCGTTTTCAATTTAAAGTTATTGAACCGATACATCCGAGTCACCAAGTTTCAATTAATAAATATGTACAGGGTGCCCGATTTCCTCCAACCACAAGATTGGCTAGCAAAGGTAGACCTTTCAAATGCCTACTTTCATTTACCAATACACCCCGCTCATCAACGATTTCTACGCCTAATATATCAAAACAAGGTTTGGCAGATGACCTGCCTTCCTTTCGGTTTGGCAACTGCACCGAAAGTTTTTGCCAGCGTTACAAATTGGATCGCGCAGATCCTTCGCAAAGTTGGTATACGCGTCATAGTGTATCTGGACGATTTTCTCATCGCAGCTCAATCCAGAGAAACTTTAGCGAGGCACACCAGCTTAGTCATACGAACCTTACAGACACTGGGTTGGACAATAAATTTCTCAAAATCTATTCTAACTCCTCAAAAGTCCTTAGAATATCTAGGCATAGTATGGGATCCATGGCAGAATACGAAAAGGCTGCCACAAGACAAACAAAATACTCTCAAACGCAAAACTTTAAAAATGCTGAATCAAAGACAAACTACACTCAAACAAGTTCAGAGTCTTTTAGGAACGTGGAACTTCGCAAGTTTCATAATTCCAAGAGGACGTTTAAACTCACGTTTACTCCTACTATTCAGCCACACACTACTGAGAATAAATCCTTTAAAATTAGTCGAAATACCTCCGCAGATTTATTTCGAACTCCAGTGGTGGACCGAAAATTACAAAAACCATTCATCCTTAAATATTGCCCCGCCGATGTTCTTTCTGTCTACAGATTCCTCCCAGCAAGGTTGGGGAGCTCAGATCAACCAACTTTATTTTTCGGGCAAATGGACACGGAAGAAACAAAGCCTGAACAGCAATGTTCTGGAAATGTTGGCGATTCTCCGAATAGTTCAACTGAAAGGTCATGTAATGCAGAATTCCAGCCTTCTGATACAAAGCGACAACCGGTCTGTAGTAGCCTATCTACGCAACGAAGGCGGTACTCATTCCCTTTCCTTACTAAACCTAACTTATCTTGTCTTAAACCTGTTAGATCATTATCATATTCAGATGAGTGTTTTCCATATACCAGGAAGATACAACTACGTAGCCGATCGTCTGTCTCGTGCCTCGATATCGACAGAGTGGCACCTTTTAGAGCCTCTCACATCCAACATTTTTCAGATGTGGGGTGTTCCCCAAGTAGATTTATTTGCATCCAAAACAGCACATGTCGTAAATCATTACGTGAGTTTGGATCCAACAGACGCAAACGCTGTGTTTCACAATGCGTTCAGCCGACAGTGGCACTTTCAGCTAGCATGGGTTTTCCCACCACCATGTTTAATTCCGAAGGTCCTGAGCCACCTCAACCAAGCCAGTGGAATTTACTTAATGATTGTTCCAGATTGGGAAAAGGTGTTTTGGAGACCAGATTTACAGTCCAGAGCTCTAGCTGCACCGCTACAAATTCACAACTTGGAAAAGGTGCTTGTGGATACGAGGACAAAGCTGCCGCCCCCTCAAACAAAACAACTGAATTTGCAAATATGGAAGATACGTGGTGGACTTCCAAGTTAAAGTCGTGGAATAAAGAGCAAATTCAATTACTAACTAAGAGCTGGAGATCCTCTACGCTAAACACTTACAAACCAGCTTGGATGAGATGGGTGAGTTGGTGTGGAGAAAATAAGTTAAGTATATCCAATCCTTCTCCAGAAGATGTAGCGAGGTTCTTAACGGATCTCCATTTAAAGCATAAACTCTCCTATAGTACAATTGCTTTACATAAATCTGTTATTTCAACCTTTTGCAAACCTGTTTCCGATCGTCCTTTGAGTTCACATATTATTATAAGACAAACATTAAAAGGTATTGCTTTACAAAGACCTGTTAAACACAAGAATCTTGTTTGGGACGTACAACGTTTATTTGAATTTCTATTGAGCAATCATCCACCTAAACTTACATTATACGAAGTTTCAAAACGAACTGCAATTTTACTCTTATGTTGCTCTGGGCGTCGGGTTCACGATCTTACTCTTTTAAAGGTTAATGACAAAAGTTGTGTTTTTGATAAGGACACTATTTTGTTCTGGCCTGATTTCGGTTCTAAAACGGATACATCATCCTATCGCCAATCAGGCTGGCGCCTCCTCAAATGCCATTTGAGCAATAACGTAGATACTGTTTATTGGATTAAAAAATTAATTGAAATTTCTAGTTCCCGAAGAGGTAATATAGATTCCTTGTTTATAAGTACCTGTGGCATTCCTAAACCTGCCACTAAATCAATAATTGGAGGCTGGATAAAACATGTGCTTAGAGAAGCAGGTATTGATAGTAGTCCTGGAAGTGTCCGATCAGCTGTTGCATCTGCAAGCTGGATTGACAATACACCTATTGATCAAATTTTAGAGTGTGGAAATTGGAAATCTTCTAATACATTTCACAAATATTATAAGAAGGAAATAGTTAATCCTATCTCAACAAATGTGTTACTATCAGACTTTTTTGAACCTATTTAATTATTTTTGTTAAATACTTATTTTAATTATTTTTCTTATAATTTTTAAATATGAATTAACCATGATGTACCTAATTCCGTTAATTCTGTAGTAAAATAATGATTATATATATCACATCACATTGGCGTTTTTAATTCCAGCAGCCGATAACAAACACGTCTCAATTTATGGGCTTAGAACAAGGTACAGGGAGCTTAATATAGCAATTTTACCTAAAAATAAAATTGTTATTAAGCATACTTACCTTGTTCTAAGCCCAGGTAAATGTCTGTCTGCTGTTGCGACTACTTATTTATATTAATATTCATTACAAAGTAAGTACTAATTTATTTTATAAAGGTCCTTCACGCGTGATCTTTTCCAAATAACCACGCTTTTTATGCGCAATTACCCATAAATTGAATCCAATGATTCAAAAATGCCGGAGTGGCAGCGATCGCCATGCTTCTCTTGCCACCCCCCGCCTACCCGCTGCTGGATAAAAGTTGCTTAAAGTGGGGATATACGTCACACCGGAAGCGGAAATGGGCTGCCGCTCTCAATTTATGGGCTTAGAACAAGGTAAGTATGCTTAATAACAATTTTATTTTTAGGTAAAATTGCTATATTTTCAATTCGGTCACACTTAAACTAACTATAATTAGTTTAAATTATGATTCGTTGTAACGCTTCGTTTATCTGTAGTTAAAGGCCATAAAAATGATGAAAACCTAAGAGTTTTGTTTAAAAACGATTGATATCATAAACGTACATTTTGCGTACATTAACTTGCTTAGAAAGCAATGAACAATACAATTCAAATTGATTTCAATTTAAAATCGTCACGGTGTACACATACTTATCGCACGCAGATAAACGAAAATGTCTATTGTTTGACTTACGGGGTGCACTGTAGTATAAGAAAGAAAGATATTTTTTTATTTCAAAACGAATATTCGTTCATCATCATACCTGCTCACTGAGGTCAGCTGCGGGTATGATTTTCTCAGCCAGGGAGACGCGGTAGTTCTCCAGGAAGATCAGTTTCAACTTGTCTCCGACATCCGGATCGTTGTTCACCTAAATATACCGAAGTATTACAAATATTATCAAGTTTTAAAAGCAAATAACTATCAATTTATTTCTTCTAAAACTCACAGTGTTTCCAACAGCACAAGCCAAAGCAATGATTTGCTTCGCGATGAAATATCCCGGCGCAGCTTTACCACCGATCATAACAGTTCTAGCGGTCACCACGGAGCGGGGGTCCCGCTTGATGCGATTGTACAACACGATCACGTGCAGAATATTCAGCAGCTGCCGTTTGTACTCATGGATACGTTTCACTTGGACGTCAAACATCGACGCAGGGTTAATCTTGACTTTGGTATCCCTTTCGATCAACGAAGCCAAACGCAATTTATTCTCCTGCTTGACTTTCATCACAGCGCGCTGGAAAGCCGGGTCCTTGGCCCATCGCTTCAAGTTCTGGAGCTGCTCCAAATGCACGGTCCAGTCTTCGCCTATTTTATCACAGATCAAGTCGGACAGTCCAGGGTTGCACAGTAGCAGCCAGCGGCGGGGAGTGATGCCATTGGTTTTGTTCTGGAACTTCTCGGGCCACATTTCGTAGAAGTCGCGGAAGAGTGTGGCTTTCAGGATGTCGGAGTGAATGGCGGCAACTCCGTTGACGGCGTGTGACCCGACCACGCACAGATTGGCCATGTTCACCCGCTTCTCTCCCTCTTCCTCGATCAACGACATCCGCCGCAGCCGGTCCATGTCTCCGGGCCAGCGTTTCTTGACTTCCTCCAAGTGTCGGAAGTTTATTTCGTAGATCAGTTGGATGTGCCTTGGCAAGCAATTTTCGAGCATGGAGCACGGCCACCTTTCCAACGCTTCGGGCAGCACTGTATGGTTGGTGTACGCGCAACATTTGACGACCAGTTTCCAGGCTTCGTCGTACGGAACCTTCTCGATATCAATAAGGATTCGCAACAACTCTGGAATCGCTAGCGCTGGGTGAGTGTCGTTAAGTTGAATGGCGACTTTGTCTGGAAGACTATCGAAGGTGGTTCTAACAGCCTCCCGAGATCCGAACTGCCAAATAAAAACGAAGTCCATTTATTACAAACATCATGAGAAAATATTGTTTTAGGGAGGATTTCCATTCAAACCTTGGATGCTTTGTACCGCCTGATGATATCCTGTAATGTGGCGGCACACATGAAGTACTCCTGTCTGAGTCGCAGTTCCTTGCCCTCGAAGAAGTTGTCGTTGGGGTAGAGGACCCGCGTGATGTTCTCTGCGACGTTGCGGTCCAGCACCGCCTGGATGTAGTCTCCAGAGTTGACTGGTGGCCAGATAAAAATAATTTAATCTACATATTTTCTAAGAAGAATAACTATTAATTGCATGGAAGCCTTGTGGCTTGGACTATACAAGAAACCCATATTATTGGATGATAAAATTATATTTATTAAACTCCACTGAGTGTACGTCGTGGATTTTAACTCAAAGGCGTGTCCAACAAACGAGACATACACTCAATGTAAGTTTATTGGCTCTAATTATTGGTTTATTCAAGTTGCTGTAAGACAAATTCGTGGTTTTTTTTAATTAGTAAATCAGAACAAAAAGTGATTACTAACAGAACTTCAGGTTGAAGTCGACAGGGCTCTTGGCGGACCACAGCCGCAGCGTGTTGACCACGTTGTTGCGGTATCCGGGGATTGGGTTGTCGTACGGCATCGCAAACACCACCTACATAGCATACGATTAAGGAATCTTTTAACTTGGCAAGTGACACGCCCGAGCATCGCACGGGTAAAGTATTTGACGGAATGGTACAGTCGGCAAAAGTCGCTGAACAAAACTCGATTTGAAAACGTTCATAAAAAATATAACTGTTCCGTTGTTTTGCATTTTCGATTCCGTTCAGCGTTTATGCTTCCGAATGTATATTTGTTTAAAATGCACAGTATAATGTCATGTAGTTTTCACATAAAGCTATAAAAAGTCGTTATGTTGGAAACAGTAGGTATATTATATACAAATACCGGATGGTGATTTGTTTTAATTTAGAGATAAGGGACGAATATAATATCAAATAACACATCACGATATAAACATGTATAATATCTTTATTTATTACTATTATTAACGCCATTATTCTATAAATATTGTGATAATTAAACCTATTTTGATGTGTAGTTACCGAGCTGGCATACAATAACATGGTGATAGCTACGATCATTAAACGAGCATGTGAGGATATTCATATTCATATTCATATTCGTTTATTCACCAGTCAATTACATTGCATAATTTGGCACGTCATTTTACAATTCATTACTTAGTTAATTACAATGTCACAAAAAAAATAAAAATTATAGTTCTTAAAATAAAATAAAATAAAATAAAATAAATTAATAATAATGTCAAGATTTAAAATTAAGTTAGTAAATTTAATTCAGTAAATTTAATATGATGTCAGTTTACAAATAAAATTTAAATAATAAGTCAAAATTAAAATTTTACAATAAAAAAAAATTCTATTTATGCAGATCAAAAAATGAACATGTCATATATTCATTAACATCATAAAAAGGATTAGTTCTGAAAAATTGTTTAATTTTTTGTTTGAAGTCCGGAGTTGTTAGTTGCCTTACACTAAGGGGAAGTTTATTGTACAAATCAATTTTAAAACTAAGCCCTAATTTATAAGTCTTGACAAGTCTGGTTCGCGGTACTATTAATTTATCTTTATGCCTAGTGTTGTATCTATGTATGTCCTTTCTACTTGGTAGTTCGTGCCTTTTTCCATGTACCTCCAATAGTGAATTGTAAATAAATAATGATATTACTGTCATAATCTTAGATTTTTTAAAGTAGGGTTTAGCAGAAGTTATCCTAGGTAAATTATATAAAATTCTGATAGACCTTTTCTGACATACAAGTACATGATTCATATGATTTGAATTACCCCATACTGTAAGGGCATAGTTTATGATAGAATGACAATACGCGTAGTATACCGAAATCAGAGTTTTTCTATCAATTTGATTCCTTAACTTAAACAAAGCGTAATTGGCACTAGATAACTTGTTGCAAATTTTGTTGACGTGATTTTCAAATGTTAGAGTTGGATCTAAAGCACATCCTAGAAAAGTTACCTCGTTGCATAATTTGACATCTTTTTGCAAATCGGTTGCTCCTTTTTTGCAACTATAGCTCATAATTTTTGTTTTATCATCATTTAATATTATCCCATTATTTGCAAACCATTCCCCGAGAATGTCCATTACTTTACTTGTTTTTTGCGTTAACATTTCTAAATTTCTGTCACTAATCCCCACATGTGTATCATCTGCAAATAATGTTATTTCAGCCCATTGTGGTATCATGCTGGGTAAGTCGTTAATATATATAATAAATAAAAGCGGTCCCAATATTGATCCTTGGGGAATTCCAATATTGCTTACGGATTTATCAGAGTAAGTGTGGTCAATGTCAACAATTTGAGCACGGTTTTTAATATAGGACTCTAATATTTTAAATTCTTTGTTTTTAAAACCATAAAAAGCTAGCTTATTTAAAAGGATTTCATGTCTCAAGCAATCAAATGCCTTAGAGAGGTCACAAAAAATGCTTCGCACTTTTTGCGATTTATCCAAAGCCTTTAATATATAATACACTACTTCTCTAATAGCCATTTCTGTTGACCTGCCCTTTCTAAATCCATATTGACTCACATTAAACAATTCGTTTGATTCAAAATATCTTGTGATTCTATATTTAAGCGCAGATTCTAGAATTTTTGAGAACAGTGGTAATATACAAATAGGCCTGTAATTTCCGAGTTCTTTATGATTGCCCTTTTTAAAGAGAGGAATAATTTTACCCAGTTTAAAATAATCCGGGAATATGCCTTGCTTTATGCAGTCATTAAGAACGTTTAGTGTGATATCAAATAAATTTACATTAGTCATAATTAATTCTTTAAACAATCTAGCGTCAAGGTCATATATATCTTTTGTATTTTTATTTTTAATTTTTGAAATTAGTCTTAATAATTCTGCTTTTGTAATTTTAGAAAAATAAGCTGTTGTAGTAGTTGGAAATAATTTATTTAGATAATTAACCGACTTGTCTATGTCCACATCTAAATCTTCTGTTAGGGTATATGCTATTTCGTTGAAATAAAGGTTAAAGCTATTTGCTATTTCCTTTCTGTCAGATACTTCTATTCCTTCTTTATTGATGATTTTATCTATTTTATTGTTTTTTTGTACAGTTTTGTTGTTTTGTTCCTTTACGATCTGCCAAGTTGTTTTTATTTTATTACTAGATTTTTGTATTCTCTTGTTATTGTTTAGTTTTTTAGATGTGGTAAGTACTTTTTTAAATATTTTTCTATAATTTTGTAACTTAATTTTTTGTTGCTTATTAGGATATAAACTTTGTAATAATTCTAATTTCTGTAACTTTTGTTGAGATATATTAATTCCTTTTGTGTTCAAACGGAATTTCTTTATTTTATTTCCTTTTACAGTTTTAAGAGGAAAAGCTGTTATAAAGCAATGTTTAAAGTACCGCATTAATATATTCACCTTTTCGTCTGCTTGTGGTGTCAGTTCGATTTCCTTCTTAATAGCTACAAACTCCTTATTAAATAGATGGTGAAAATAATCTTTCTTAATGTTTGAGATGATTCTGGTTTTTTTGAAGAAACGGTCATTTTGTGGTTGTTTGATTCTCTCTAATATAGTCAATTGAATAACGTTATGATCCGAAAGCTTACAGGCAAGTACTTTGCCTTCCGAACGCCCGATATCATCCTCACTTATTATAAAATTATCAATACATGTCGCAGACTTATTTTGTGTTCGAGTAGGCAGTTGTAACACAAGTTTACATTTAAACTGGTCCAGCAGCCTTAAAAACTTTTTTGTTTTACTGTGGGATTTTATAGTATTCAAATTAAAATCACCGGCTATTACAAATTTCTTTTTTTCTTTTAATAATTTCTCTAGTAGCTTCGTCATGACGTCTTCAAACACTAAATAGTCATGATCAGGGCGATAAGCACATACAACTACCAATTTGCTACCTTTAAGTTCTACGGCCGCTAACTCGCAATTCATTTCAAAACTCATATTTACTATGTCTTGTCTTTTTTTGTACTCAATATTATTTTTTACACATATGGCCGTCCCACCGTGGTTAAATAGTTTCCTGTTATAATGTGAAGCAAGAACATATCCATCAATAGTTAGAGTATCTATATTTGTATCCCTCGCCCACGTTTCCGATAAGCAAAGAATATCGCATACCGTAGTTTCTGCCAATGATTCAATTTCAAATTGTTTATTACCAATACTTTGAACATTTGCGTGCACAATATCTATCCGTTTACAATTTCCAGATGGTTTGTTAGAAAATTTTGTCTCCCCACATTTACCGTTTTTATAAAACTAAGGCAAGAACTTCCCCTAAATTTCTTTTCGTTACAAAAATTAACAATTTCATTCATTACAAAAGTCTTAATATGAGGTCTATGAATACAATTAATATCTAAGAATTTAACATTTTCGTTTACACTTGCCATCAAAGATATTTTATAATTAATTTTAGATATTTTGTCATTATTATACCCATCATATATTAAAGGTATTAATACAATATTAAATTTTCTATTTTTATAATCTAGTATGTCTTTAATACGTTCAATATATTGAGGCCCTTTGCCTTGGTCATTTAAGTTATATAGCGTACTTAGCTTTGTAGTAAAAATGTTTGAGTCGGCGCTTACTTCAAATTCAACTTCTTATTAAATATAGAGTGCATTTGTAAGAGCCTAACACCAAAAGCTTTATAAAGGAATACCTCACCTGGGTATCAACCCACTTCTTGCCTTGCGGCGTGTCGGCCACTTTCCCGTAGAAGTTCACAGGCAGCATGTACTCAGGGCGCGCCTTCTCCCACGGGTTGCCGTACCGGAGCCAATCGTCCGGCTCCTCGATTTGCTCCGCGTTGCATATCTTCTGCGCGAAGATGCCGTACTCGTACCTTAAACCTGAGAGGAGAGAATGAAACAAGTTTGAAAAATGATTGGAAACGCCAATATTATCATCACCGAAATTGACTAATTCCTCGACAGTTAGATTTTTTAAAACCACATTAACGTTACACCTATAGCTAATATGATAAACAGAGGTGTTTAGATGTAGTGTGGAAATACAAAATAGGACATAGTATGGATGTTGCCTGTCCTCTGGTTTACGATTGCCTCTCTAAAGGTGAGCTTAGAGACATCCATGGTAACAACTTCAAATAAAAAAACCATACATGTTTATATTCACGAAAATGTTGATTAGTCTCAAACTTGTGTAGATGCTATATCAAATTAAATACCTATTGACTCATCAAAGTCACATACATAATTTGCTGTAGGTCAACCCAGACCATTTATTTCGGTGCGTTCATTACAAAGTAGCATGCAGGCAATAGAAACAAGTTTGAAAGTGTAGTCATTTTTACGAAACTTTAAAAAATAGTTAATTTCAATATTACGATTGACATACAAATGGTCGATTATACTTTTACATATCAATATTAAATAGTTTTACTTTAGAAATAATATGTAAGATGTTTCAATGTAAATCCTTAATTAACAAAGAGCTAAGCCAAATAGATAGAGCTACGTTGTGAATCGGTAGATTGTTTAATAACTAATTCTTAATTAGTTCCGATTGTGTTACCATTGCATTTTTCCAGAATTACATGTTGTGCCCAAACTGTAACGTAAGTATTCTGAGACAATAGTGACAAATCCCTACACATGTAATATTATTATTGGCATGTGTCCAATGTGAACAGACGAGTTCAATTAGCTCAATCCTCGCTTGGTTAATGTCAACCACTATTTGAAGACAAAATATTCCACAAAATAATTTAATCACTTAAAGAACTTCTTTATTGTTTAAATAAGATGACTTTATAAACAAAATAGTAATACTAAGCAAGTGAGTTTACCGTATCCATACGACGCTAGTCCGAGTGTGGCCATGGAATCCAAGAAGCAGGCAGCAAGACGACCTAAGCCTCCATTACCCAAGCCTGCATCTTCCTCCAGCTCCTCCAACTCTTCGATGTCCAGACCCAGCTGGTACATAGCCTCGTCCACTGTCCCCTGAATACCCAGGTTGATCATGGTATTCTGCAGCGACCTTCCCATGTAGTACTCCAAGGAAAGGTAATAGACGCGCTACAAACAAAAGGGGAACTGAAAGTTAGCGTTATTACGAAAATTATAAGTTTTGGTTGATAAGTTATAATTTTAAAGGCGCCTATGAAAGATATAAATTAAAACGAGAAAAAAAGCCAAGCTTACTAAATTTTGTACTCGTATTATTTTTGTTCGCGAAACATCCAATTTTGGCTAATTTAAAAATCTATATCAATACTAGTGACCGCCCGCTACTCCATTCGCGTGGAAGTCGGTTTCCCGTGGGAATGAGATGTTTTTCCGCGGTAAAAAGGTACCCTATGTGTTATTCTGATGTATAACCTATATAACTGCAAAGTTTCATCCAAATCCGTCCAGCAGTTTTTACGTGAAAGAGTAACAAACATCCATACATACTCACAAACTTTTATGTTTATAATAATATGTAGTAGTATGTACTTTATTTATAAATTAAAATGAAAAAAATCTGTTCATGGTTTAGAAAAGGAGTAAGGGATCAAACATACA
Source organism: Emmelina monodactyla (assembly GCA_916618145.1). Classification (NCBI taxonomy): domain Eukaryota; kingdom Metazoa; phylum Arthropoda; class Insecta; order Lepidoptera; family Pterophoridae; genus Emmelina; species Emmelina monodactyla. Next base: position 7,495,595 of record OU745300.1, read on the forward strand.
AACAAACAGACACAAATGGGAAAATAATGGTGAAAACCATAGATATCAAATTCAAAGATACAATTGACACAATAGCTTTGCTTTATGGAGTTCAGAGACAAAATTTCTAAAACATGTGTTTGAAATGTTTCTTTCATAGCCATGAAGATATCTAAAATAAATATTGTGAAGAAGTAACATTTATGTGTAAGGATAACTAGATAGAGCCATTTATACAATTTATACATTCTTTTACCATTCAAAAGTGATGTTATGAAGGAGAAACATAGTCTACTTTTAATAAAAATACACGCAGATGTATTCGCATTTTATAAGACAATGATATATTTTAAGTTTTTGTTTTAGTTTAATTGTTTTTAAAGTCTAGAAAAAATAAAACTCTTTTTTATTTCAATAATTATATTTTTCAATAAAACCATTTTAATTATAACAGCTTGAACTACTTTAACTATAAACCTTTGACAGAGCATTGAAGAACATACAAGTATAAATTATGTAGGTCATGAACTGCAACAAATGTAACTGCTTTCATAGATGTATGTGTACCTATTATGTTGGTTAGCTATCTAAATAAATAATGTATTCTGAATAAATAATCTAAGCTAATAAATAATATAAATAATCTAAGCTATCTAAATAAATAATCTATTCTGTACTATTCTATTCTGAAACCATACTAAAGTTAGGTAAGTGTGATTAAAAGTATGCTATAATGTCATGTCAATTTAATTCACATTTCTACTTGCCACCATAGTAGGATTAGGTAAAGATGTAGGTAATTATTTTTAATGAAGGTGTTTTTAATCAGTTTAGTTAAAAAAAAAATACTTCCAAATTTAAGTTTATTAACAAAAACTGAGTAGTTATATGTTTTATGTTTTCTGTTCAGTTGGTAACTCACATCATAAGCAAATTTCCAGATTCTTACATTTATTCATATTTTGCATTAAATTTTCTACTATCTTTTTATTTATTTATCATTTTTGGTTAAAACATAATACACCAAAACTTCAGATAATTTTGTATAAGACAACTTACCTAGATGTTATAGATTTCAGGTAAGTTGATACGATGAAGCAGCAGTTACAAGATTCTATTCATTTAATGAATTTAATTTCGCCAGCACTTACCTTGGGGTCTTTTTCATAATAATGCTGCTGTGTGCGGATCCACCTTGAGACAAGGTGATCCCTGACGGTGTGCGCCAGCGCGAAGTAGTAGTCCCGAGGAGTTGCCACATTGCGGTCCTTCACCAGAGTGTAGTGGACGTGACGATTGAATGCTTTCTTTACATTCGTCACATTTTCAACAGCGACGATACCACGCACCGATATCTGCTTTCTTTTATCGGAATCCGTTTGAACGCTCATTTTGGTATCTTAAAACACGGGCACCAACTCTACCATATAGAAGCGCACTGAAGAAAACAGTCGCCCGTATCGCGGTCACCTTGAGAAGGTCAAATAACTAAAGCAACTGAGGTGAATGCACGCCGACGCCGACTGAGGATTTTTACATACAAAATTGAAATATTTAGAGCAGTTGTATAAAATGCAGCTTCATTACTAATTCGCAAAGAGACTCGGTTTTACAAATTCAGCCAATTATGTAAGTAAAAGGATGAAATTGTTTACAAAACGAAAAATAATAATACTTTAGACCGGCTGACCGCTGACGTTGACATTGTCAATGTCAAGTTTTACTGACACTGACGGCTCTCGTTCCGATTAAGACGAACAACGGTCACACATAAATCTATAAGCTTATACATTCCAGATTGATGACAGTGCTTATTGGCACCATTGAGTCTAGCCAATCTTTGAGTATTTAACTATTGAAAGGCATCAACATTGCCTTAAGATGACCATACTTCAAATGTGCGTTTAAAAAAACGCTGCTCTACCTCCCAACTCCCTAGATGTGGCGGGCGGTATATTTATACTGTTTTATAAGAAAATCTATACCTTTAAATCATAGATTAATTTATATTTACGCGCTCTGAATAGATGAGACAATGCCCGATAGTAACTAATAATATTTTTTTGAAAACCGCTCTTTGCGGCAACCTCAGAGGGCTGCAACTCAGTAATTTCAAATAATCTCCCGGGTCAATTATTACACACTAGTGGCCGCCCGTGGAAGTCGGTTTCCCTTAGGGAATGAGAAGTTTTCCCGCGAAAAAAGTACCCTACGTGTTATTCTGATGTATTACCTAGGTAAAGTTTCATTCAAATCCGTTCAGTAGTTTTTACGTGAAAGAAACATCCATTAATCCATCCATACATACCTACTCACAAACTTTCACGTTTATAATATTAGTAGGACGTTACTACATAATAGATTTCTGTCTTCTGTACAATAAGTGCGTGAGGATCAATATTACAAATAGGTAAAGTTTTGTGAGTAAGAATGTACATAATTTTTATCTCCTGAAATATTATAAACGCGGCGTATGCTGTCAAGAATTTTATTCAATAGATACCTAGTAATAAAATAATTATGAAATACTTTAAACAAATAATAAGCATAGGTATATGTAAAGTATCAAATCTAGCATGCTAAAATTTACATAACTTATTTATCAACATCTTATTCATAAAAATATTTAGCACACGGATATTTAAGCCCACGCAGTAAATTAAAAACTAAGTCTTTGAAAACAGCGTTAGGTTAAATCTTATTGCACTTTTAAAATTTAAGTTAACAAACTCACATTGTACGTAACTAAACCTACTGACATATTTTTATAATTTTGGTTAACCAGGCACTGCAATTATAATACCTACTTCAAACACATATTTTAACAAATGCATAATTTTAATTGTGTGCAGCCCAAAAATGGCACTTAAGACGATAACAACACCAACAACTGCCTAAAAATCTTCTTGAGGCGTGGTAGAAGCTGGGCAGATATAGATATGTTCTGGAAACAGGTCTCCCCTAATTCTCAAGCCCTTGACTCCAGCGGCGGCGGCGCGGTACTCCAACTCGCCAATGACTAGGTTATCGCAGTAAACTGACCATTCACCAGGACCGCGGACTATTCTGAGTGTTGTCTGAAAATACAACAATACAGCACTTATTGTAAGAAATAAGCAGCAATAGTCACATACTTATACAAACTTTTAAACTATGGTTCATTTAGTTAGACCAAGCTGAAAACATAGATTTAACTAATAAAGAGGCGGTCCGACGGTATGAATTAAGGATAGGATCTATCTACGATGCCTCAAACCGGCAAAATTGGTAAAGTATGTGTTCGCTCTAAATAGCTCACGGTTAATTAAATTGGCAACACTTGCCAATAAATTTTGTAGATTTTTCGGTTGCCCTTCTGGCAACACAGAGTTTAAAATTCGCCCGCTCTGTAGTAGCACCTTTCGTTTGTCGCTTTCGTTTAATTTATCGCTTTTATCGTTTTTTCGTAGTTTTAGTAGTTAGTTAGTAGTAGCTAGCTAGTTTATGTTTGTGTGTGTACAATATTGTGAAGTGGAGATCCTGGATTCCGAGTCGGCAGATATATCACCAAACCAGTCAGGTATTCTAGGAGCGATCAAGGTAAGTCTAGATCAGCCAAAGTCAATCCGAAGATATTTGTACTTGGAGCGGTGCATACCCATCTCCATCCACACTCAGGTGAGTCCAGCTAATCTAAGCAGAACTTTATTTGACCACACAGCGTATATATTTATCGTGTCGCTATCGTTTAGTTAGTTTTAGAATTTTGCATACAGTCCACTATTTTATCGCCCACATTTTTGGTCCATCGAGCGGATCTTAGTGTCTTGCGACCACATTTTTGGTCATTTGAGCGGTCTCGCGACTTAATTTTAGTATATCTTATCGTATCTTTTCGTATTTTGTTTGTTATAAAATCCTTTGTTCTTTGTGTGTAATTTATTATTTTATTGAAGGTAATTTTAGATCTCTTCAAGATTCAAATTTCCCGCAGTTGATTTAAAACTGTCATTGTACTGGTCATTTCAATCATCTGTCGCAGACTTAGTTTTCGTTCAATCATTCGGACCGTTCGTTCTGACATCTGTCACTGTCGCTGTCGTTGTCGGTGTGTCATCCTTTATCTGTCATTGTTTGTTTGTTTACTTTTGTTCGAACAGTTTGTCTTTGTTGTTTTTCGTCGATTTTAATTTAAATTAGCATATTAATGATGGAAAAGGATGATACAATGATGGTTTCAGGTGATCAGAACCGGATTGACCGCGATTACGCGTTAATGCGGTTAGAATTTGTTGATCCTTCAGATCTGCCATCGGAGGAAGAACTGAAGGAGTTAGCCAGCGACTTTCACTGTGCTCAGCGCAAATTGTTGGCTACTCTCGCTAAAGAGGAGCAGCGTGTAGAGTGCGGGGTCACTATGACCTTTGAAAAACGTTATCGGAAGCTCATTAAGTTGGTTCGAGAGCAAGTTTTAACTGTAGCGAAACCTGTTAGTTGCAGTTCAGATTCTGTTATGGCAAAGCTGCCTAAAATTAATATTAAGCCTTTTGATGGCACTTTAGAGAATTGGGTGAGCTTTAAGCAGCTTTTTGACTCACTTATTCATAAAAGAAGCATTTCTAATGTTGAGAAACTGCACTATTTATTGTCAAGTGTCCAAGGTGTTGCTTATGAATTAATTAAGAACTTTCCTTTGTCGGATGAGAGCTATTTGGATGCTTACACAACCCTGTCGAAATATTATGATAAGAAGCGTCAGTTAGCCTTTCATTACTATGAAAAAATAGTTAGTTGTGAACCTGTTAGGTCAAAGTCTGGTTCTGAGTTGGAACGCTTGTCTAGAACCTTTAGTGAAAACCTAGCAGTGTTGGAAAAGTATAACTTGCCAGATAGGAATTTCATGTTGTTCCACCTGCTATGGTCCAAGCTAGATAGGTCCACTAGGGAAGCATTCCAGCTAGAATACAATTCTGATGACATCCCGGACTTTGAGTTTCTACAGAGTTTTATTGAAAAGCATGTTAGGGCTATGGACAATTCCATATTTAGAGCTTCAAATAGTTCAATGTTGTCCTCTAAACCAACCAACCAACAAACTAGCCAGAAACACAAGTCAGCCTTTGTTGTTGCTAAACTGGCTTGTGAGTTTTGTTCTGGCCAACACCTATTAGAACAATGTCCAGATTTCTTGGGAAAACCTGTTGGCTGTCGGTTTCAATTCGTGAAACAAAGAAGTTTATGTTTATGTTGTTTGTCGAGCAATCATAAGGTCAAAGATTGCACTTCTCGCTATCGCTGTGAGGTGTGTAACTATTCACACCACACAATTTTACACTTCACAAAGGAAGAAAGTAGTAATACTATATCTGCACCAGCCAGAGAACCAACCCCTCAGCCTAATAATATTGTTCTGACTTCAACCACCACGAATAGCACTGTACTGTTCGCTACAGCAAAGGTATTAGTCAAAGATGTTTCAGGCAACTTGCATATTTGTAGAGCCTTACTAGACTGTGCAAGTGCCTGCAACTTTATATCGGAGCCTTTTGCTCATAGGTTAGGTCTGACAGTAGCACCAAGGCCCAGTACAGTTAGCGGGATAGGAAATTCTATTGCTGAGCCGCATGGTACCTTGTCGTCTGAGCTTAGGTCGGTGCACAACCATAAAATAAAATTTAGATTTGATGCCCTGGTGTTGCCCTCAATTTGTGTGGACCAGCCAGGTGAAAGGTTGGATAGTTCAGGCTGGTCACACTTAAATAAATTGGTTTTGGCTGATGCTGATTTTACCTGTCCGGGCCCAATTGATATGCTGTTGGGTGCAGACATCTTTGCATCCTCATTGATATCTGGGCTTCGACAGGGTGCAAAGGGTCAACCCAAGGCCCTGAATACTGTTTTCGGGTGGATAGTTATGGGAGAGTGTGCCGTCGCTCCTATAACCCACCAACCCATTGAAAAAAATAATTGTTTAGTTGTGTCCCCTTCTTCCCACGATTCGTTGGTTCGTGCGCCCTGTTTGAACGTCGTGAAGCAAGGGCAAAAATCGGTCACAATGTTATCATCCAAAGATGACATGCACATTGTTGACAACCTTTTAACAAAATTTTCGTCGTTGACTAAAGTCAAGAGAATCTTGGCATGGATTCTTCGTTTTCGTAAAAATATACAGCCAAAGAATTCTTCTTCGCGAATTCTTGGAGACTTGCAGCCTGATGAGCTTAATTCCGCTCTTATGTCTTTAGTTCATCATGTTCAGAAGCAAGCATTTGAGTCGGAATTAAATTGTCTCAGAAGGGGAGCTGCTAATTCGTTGCCGAAGGGGTTTCGTAAGCTGGCTGTATTTGTTGATGATGCGGGTCTCCTCAGGGTGGGCGGTCGCTTGGCATTTGCGGAGATAGCCCACAGTGCCAAGCATCCGATTTTGCTGCCTCGTGACCATCGGTTTACGAATTTGCTGATAGAGGAGTGTCATCGGCAGAACTCCCATCCGGGCGCTCGCACACTGCAGAACTTGTTGGCTCAATCGTTTTGGATTTTGTCGGCTAAGCAAGCCATTCGTGCTGCTGTGTCGCGTTGCGTCAGATGCTTTCGTGCCAACCCGAAACCAGCTTCTCCACCTCTAATGGGTAATTTGCCAGCCTATAGAGTATGTCAACTGAAGCCGTTTTCAAATGTTGTCGTCGATTACGGTGGCCCTTTTGACATCGCTCTGGGTCGTGGTCGTGGTGTTCGAACCTTTAAAGGTTACATTTGTGTCTTCGTGTGTACCAGCACGAAGGCTATACATATAGAGTTGGCTTCGGAACTGACCACTGAGGCCTTTCTCGCCGTCTTGAGACGTTTTATAGCGCGCCGTGGTAGATGTTCGCATATAGTTTCCGACCAGGGTCGGAACTTTGTCGGTGCTGCCAACTACCTCGGCGGCCTTATGCAGAAAGTGGCAGGTTCTGAAGCCATCAAATTTTCGTTTAGTCCACCGGGTAGTCCTCACTTCAACGGTTTGGCTGAGGCGGGAATAAAGGCAGTCAAAACTCATTTGTCGCGCGTTGTCGGCCTGCAACGGCTGACATACGAAGAGTTTTATACTGTGTTGGCGCAAGTCGAGGCAATGCTGAATTCCCGACCTCTAACGCCGTTAAGTAGTGATGCCAATGATTTTGCTGCCCTCACTCCTGCACATTTCTTGACATTAGAGCCGTTGACAATGTTGCAGGAGGAAGACCTAACGGAGCAAAATATTAGCGTCCTCAAACGTTGGAGGCTTATACAAAAGGTGCACCAAGACTTCTGGCGTAGGTGGAGTAGTGAATATATTCACACCTTACACCAGAGGTCCAAATGGGACAAGGCAAGCCCAGCCATCGAAGTAGGGAATTTAGTGCTCATTGTTAATGAGCAAACTCACCCGCTGCACTGGTGCCTCGGTCGAGTCGTGACCTTGCATCCTGGCGCAGATGGGATTTGTCGTGTTGTGACAGTGAGGACAGCCACGGGCGAGTACAAACGCCCTGTCGTTAAGGTGTGTCCACTGCCAATATTTGTTTAGCTTTTTTTCGTTATACATTTATTTATTCTTTTATTTTGCTTATATTTTTTTTTTGTAACCTTTTGCGTTTTCGTAAATCGTAGCATTTAGGTGGGCGGAATGTTCGCTCTAAATAGCTCACGGTTAATTAAATTGGCAACACTTGCCAATAAATTTTGTAGATTTTTCGGTTGCCCTTCTGGCAACACAGAGTTTAAAATTCGCCCGCTCTGTAGTAGCACCTTTCGTTTGTCGCTTTCGTTTAATTTATCGCTTTTATCGTTTTTTCGTAGTTTTAGTAGTTAGTTAGTAGTAGCTAGCTAGTTTATGTTTGTGTGTGTACAATATTGTGAAGTGGAGATCCTGGATTCCGAGTCGGCAGATATATCACCAAACCAGTCAGGTATTCTAGGAGCGATCAAGGTAAGTCTAGATCAGCCAAAGTCAATCCGAAGATATTTGTACTTGGAGCGGTGCATACCCATCTCCATCCACACTCAGGTGAGTCCAGCTAATCTAAGCAGAACTTTATTTGACCACACAGCGTATATATTTATCGTGTCGCTATCGTTTAGTTAGTTTTAGAATTTTGCATACAGTCCACTATTTTATCGCCCACAGTATGAGATACCAGAGAACAGTAAGAGAAAAAGAAACATAGATAACTTAAATTTTTAGAAATACCTAAAGGGCTCATCCTTTAAACTAGCCTGCGGCAAAATGCCCAACGCATTTTTAAACTGTTCCACTTTGATACCTGCCCCCCAAGTCAAGTAGCAAGAGATATTTGCGATGGCGAGTGAATAGAAAAAATATGTATGAAACTGTCAAATTGCAAGTTTGTCAATAATGACAATTTCACACATATTTTTTCTATTCACTCGCTGTCGCAAATATCACTTGCCACTTGACTTGGGGGTTAGATCTTATTTTACACGCAATGGCAACCAACCTTAGTGCCCGGTATGAGCTTGGCGGTCCGCTGCCGGCGCTCGGGCCCCCAGGCGCCGAACCACGCGTTGAGCACGACGAGCTGCCGCGTGAGCTGCGACTCGTCGTACGCGCGCACGTTCACGTGCACGTGCACGTTGCACGTGGGCCACTCGCGCACGTCGTCCAGCAAGTCCACGGCGAACGAGTGCAGGATCGGACGGAGTCTAGAACGCAACGTTTTTAGGTTGGTAGTTGTGGTCTTTAATTTTTAGCGATAGTCATTTGATATTGGCTTGCATGCTAAAAACAATCTCTAAACCAAAGAAGAATGGGAAAAAATGTATGAATCCTGGAACCACCCTCCAATAGTATTAAGATATATGTCGTTGCATAGGTCTTTTTAATTGGGACAACTATTGCTATGACAGCTTTGTTGTAACAATTGTCCGTTTTGAGTTATGATACAAAAGAAAATTATTTATAATTTTTATCGGGCGAGATCGAGAAAATCTTGTCAATCGGGGTTCATTACTATTTACGTAATACATGAAATACACTTTCACTTTAAAAAAAAAATGAATCTCAATAATGAAATCTTCAAACCTATTAGTAAATAGCACGTATAAATAATAGGCAGTAAGTATTTAAATTATATTAAATTTTAATTATTTTTAACTTTTTAGCTTTGAAGTCGGTTTTTTTAACGTAGTTATTTTTATTTTATACTTTTTGGCTCCATCATCGGACCCTGGAGGATCCTAGATACCACCAAGCACCAAAGTGCTCGTCAAGACAAATCAAACGAGCCCAAAGTCGATAGTGTTCTGTCATTAAATTACTGAGTTCCTATGGCCACCTTCCGATTCCATCATCAGACCAGCTCCATGTCATAATATTTTTTCACTGTCATCCATTTTACATACGTATACAAAATTATAGCTGAATCGGTAACCGAGAAGTGGATCAAATTTACTTGCAACATTTGATTTCAGACATCGGGATAGGTAAAAGTAAATAAAAAATGCTCATAAAATAAAAACTAGGTACTGCACCCACCTGAATCAAATTTTTGTAGGACCAATTCGAAACTATCCCGCATCAAACAAAAAAAGAATTACGTAAATCGGTTCAGAAACCTCTACGTAATCGATGTACATACATTAAAAAAAAACATACTGGCGGAATTGAGAACCTCCTCCTTTTTTTGGAAGTCGGTTAAAAACGCAGATTATGTTACGGCTAACGCTCAGACGATGGTTATTAGGTAGGTACTTAGTTAAAAAGCTGCAGCTTACCTCCCAGTGATAACAAGTTGACTGCCCTCAGGTACGCCATTTGATAAAGAAGCTATTACATTAGGTTGCCAAATCGGTTCTTCGTTCTCAGGAGGATTGTTCATACTTGATCTGTGTGGAACCTGTGCATCAGAAGAATATGTTTCTTACTTAGTACTTAGGTATAGGTATACAGCGTGTCCAGGACCCCAACGTCCAAATGGGCGTTGCACGCGCCATGGTCCAACGAGTAAAAAATAAATAAAAAATAAATTCTATGTACAATAGTTTAGTACATATGGGGTGCTATGTAAAATAAGTGAAAAATGACCCCTTATGTCAGTAATAGGCATGATGACAGATTTTGAAAAACTGTTGTATCATATTCAGAAATATATACTTATTGTAAAAAATATCATATTTCGAAAAAAAAAGCATGATTTATATGAAAAAAATCAATTTAAAATTTTATGTTTAAAATTCCCACCATAACGCTCCAAAGTATCATGGCGTCGATTTTGACGTCACGTTAGAGCAGTGTTACCAACTCGAATTTTTATAAATCCTTCCGTACGACTCTAAAAGTTAGTAGTTTCCGACCAAACTCAATTTGAAAAGTAGGTAGATCTACCAACTTCTTTTTTTCAGGATTTAGAAGAAATCTGCACGGTCGTATAATATCTATAACCGATTATTTTAGTAAAAATAAATTATTTTTCTGACTATTTTTAAAAAAGCAATAAGAAAAAACCAAATTGTTAATATTTAGAATAAAAACAAAATTTAAAAAAATCCCATCCCACTAATTTACCCCTAAATTTGGGGGGAAAACCCCTAAGTTGGGAACCATGCTCTAACGTGACGTCATTCGCTCTAATTGGCGTTCAGAATATCATGGCGGACTGTAGTATTTTGTAGATTTATTTTTTAAAAATATTAATTAATCTCGCTTTAATTATAATAATACCTTGTTATTTTTTAATATTTTATTTACGTTTCATTAGATGGTAGCATAATTTTTGTGTATTTTATTCACAGTCATCATGCCTATTCGTATGCTGAATCTGCAAATATTGACCGATTTCATTTCTTTTTTCATTCATTTATTGGTTATTAAATTCTCATCTATACTAATATTATAAAGCTGAAGAGTTTGTTTGTTTGTTTGTTTGAACGCTCTAATCTCAGGAACTACTGGTTCGAATTTAAAAATTCTTTTTGTGTTGAATAGACCATTTATCGAGGCAGGCTTTAGGCTATATAACATCACGTTGCAACTATAAAGAGCGAAGAAATACTGGAAAATGTGGAAAAAACGGGGAAAATTATTCACCCTTGAGAGCTTCCGTTGCGTGCGCTGCCAAAAAAGGTTCTAGATACCAAAAATATATGTATGAAAGAATTAAGGGAACTTTTTACCGCGGGAAAACTTCGTATTGCCACGGGAAACCGACTTCTACGCGAACGGAGTCGCGCGCGGCCCCTATTTGTAATAAACCGTTGATACACCTAAGCATGTTATGGTGCTAAAGAAAAAAGGCCGTAAAGAAAAAAAAATCACGATTTTTAAAGTCGAATTTTGACTGGTCTGGTATTTTTTACTCGATGGACTATCGCGCGTCGTGCCCCACGCGCATTTGGACGTTGGGATCCTGGACACGCATTATACAGTATCAAAAGTTTTATATTGTTCCAGTTAGCTAGTATTCTGCACCTTACTTAATGTTACTATGCTAATGTTTGTGTCTTAATCGCGCTTCTAATCTTAGTAGAACGCATGCTGATATCTAGTACGTATTCTATATTAATAATAATAGCTCAATGATGTAATGTGTTTTCGGGTATATTTTCTACCTCAACTCTAGGCGGGGCAAACAGCGGGAATGTGTCAGTCCTCTGAATATTTAACGTAGCATCTCGAACTCCTACTATTTGCACCCACTGGGCGGCAAATGGATTGGGAACTTTATTTGAATAGCTGCAGAAATGTTCTCCATCTACTGCAAAAAGCGTTGCCTTTTCATCAATTAGCGCTTCTATGGTAAACGGTACGCCCATTTTGAATGGAAATTGTCTGAAATTTGAAATTGGTGTGTGAGTAAGTAATTTGAAATAAAAATTAAATTTATTTGAAGTAGGTACTTAGATGAAATACAATTTTACAACATAAACAAATACAACAATTAACACCGATTACTGGCCTCAACCCATATTTTCTACTTTAAAAACACTGACTGTCTTTACTTTTTTCTCCTTAACATTTAAGTTTAGCTATGCTGTTGTTTACCTACAAAACACCGCTACAGATTTTTGTTTTTTTAACTTACCTGAAAGAGGTAGTTTCCTCTGCCCCCCATCGGCCATTTTTCTTCGTGTTTCTGACTACGTATCTTTGTGGAAACCGTACATTAAAGTGAACTGCAATGTTCTGCCTCGAGTCAGGTTCCCCATTACCTATGTTTATTGCAAACCTGTAATGAACAAGTACAAATATTTTATAAAAGACGTACAACACATGGAACTAGCTAAGTTATCCTGCTATCTTGATCCAATCGTTTTCTGAAGGTCACAGAGAAACATACTGTTGTAACGCGTTCATAATTTGTGTTTGTTTTGATCGAAATATAAGCATCTAATAAATTAGACCCAAAGGTCTATGTTAAGAATGTTTAAATCTAATAAAGTCTATTAATTTAATTATTTACCTACCATGGCAGATCTTCACTCGGTGTACCGGTACATACTATGAGGGTCCCAATCGAAAGAGGATCCTTGAGTGTTTGTGTAAATGTTACATCTCGCGCCTCTGAAAGCTGGGTCTGTAAATAAGGACGAATAGAATGAATTGTAGGTTCTTTATTTAAGATTTATAAGCCATAAATTGTATTTAAACAATAATTTTAAAAAAAGAGGCAAAATATTTAGGTATTTTTCACATGTTTACATGAGCACTGTTATGACAGAAAGTAACAGCAGAAATTAAATGTTAAGGTGTTTCTGAAAAAAATGATACTCTACAACGCAAAGAGGTTCTGTTTTAGATAAGTGACATCAAAGAGAGTATAAACTTTATAAAATCATTTTTTTTTAAGTATTTGTGGCAGACACTTTCTGAAACTATTCAGAATTTGAATCACGATACGGTATTAAGAGTATTTAGTTGTCTGTGATTCGAACATATTAAAAAAAAGATTCTTGAGTTAATCTCAACTATTGACTATCATTTTTTTAAAGTAGCAGTGGTGTCTAATGTAAAGAGCGAGCTTTTGCAGTATTTCTTCTTCGTCTGTGGAATAGGCCAATTCATGGATACCTACCTACAGAAATCGCCTGCAGTCGATGTTATCAATTACCTACATGCACTCTGTACAAATTAACTTACCTCTCTTGATATTGAATGTTAATAAATGAACGCTTCACTAGAATATTAATAAGTATTGGACGTTATAATACAATCTCATTTTATGATTCATAAGGCAAACTGTTGCCTAGGTCGAAAAGTCGCGATGAAGTCACTCGGCGGGTACTTAATCGGTTGCCTTGTTTGTTTGTCCGAGGCATTGAGACCTCGTAATGTAAGTCTCGTAACGTGACGTGACATGGATATTGTAACATTGGAAAAGTGTTGGCAAACTTAACTAAATTAAATTAATCTCCTGATTTCGGATAACCCAAAGAACCAAAAATATTGTATAATATAAAAAGTAGCAGTGTGTTTTTATCGAGGTATTAAAGAGCGAATTAAACATTATTTTATATACCTGGCTATTCATAATAGGTCTTATTTAATAAGCAGGATAGAGTGTTAGGTGGTTAGTTATATACCTTATCCCTCTATGTAACCTTCAAAGCATGGCTGTGTGAAAATCAATACCTAAGTTTTGGCACACGGCCAAACGTATTAAGGGAACTTTACTGGTATTTCGTACCAACGACCCTTGCACCTTTCCACACTAACGATTTGCTAAGGCCATATATATTTTTATGTTAATGTGTTTTAGCCAGTAATTACTGAATATTATTACCCACTCGTTAAAGTGACGTAAGCGCTTATTTAATAGACCCTGGCATCAATGTGAAGGCAACTTGCATCTAGATGACGTCATACTTTAATTAATACTTAAACTAAATTAACAAGGCAGTTGCTAGAACAAATTATGTGGCATCGGTAATGGGACTAAAGTTAGGTAGGTACTGAAAATACCTGTAACGTTTTCCCATTTTTCCTTTTTAGATTACCTACTTTAAGAATCTCAGTTGATGATGGTGGTGTGATGTGCCTTATTTTATTTGAATTTATCCTTTAAGAGAAAATTACATTATTTATCAAAACACACACATTAAACATTTTCTAGAGTTTTTTATGTTTGATGGCACGCTAACAAAAAACTTTTTCTTGGTAATGTAAGTACTTACACAAAACTTGAAAAATCTTGTTTTTTCTCGTATTTGACTTATCTATCTACGTATTAGGAGATTTAAATGTAGGCCTACCTGAGCAATAGGAAGCACTTTCTTATTTTTTTTCATATAATGCTTCAACACCGTCTTATAAATTAACAAATCCATAATTTTACTCCTGCATAAACAATGTATTTATCACAAACTCGTTACGATGGTATTATAGTAGGTAGATATATATTTTAGCACTAATAACCAAACAACGTGGGTAAAGGGTAAACTCAAAACGGAAAAAAGAAGATGTTTAAAAAATATTTTAGGACACGCGCCAAGTATTTAATGTATTTATGAAAAAAAAACTTAAAATCTGAAAAACTAACAACACAGTAGGTAACAAACAACCGTTAGGTACTTGCTAAACACCGATAATTTTTCTCTGTCACGCATACACATAACATGATCGGCGATAGTCCGTTAAAAACTTTTTTAAATGCAAAGCATACATAAAATAACCAAGACTATTAGACAAATATTATGTATCTACCAATGATCATTACCTGCGTTATTTTAGAAAGTGTTTTTAAGTTGTAATAGCTAAATTATATGAGTTACGAAAAAAATACAAATATTTATATGTATGAATTTGTAGATTTGTTGAGAAACCAAGCTATTTTGACTATACAAGACAAACTTGGTGGGTAGTTTTCAAACATTATAACTTTTTTGACGCCAAGGGCCTACCCTATTATGACCCTCCTACTGAAAAAGTTATTTATTTACCAATGTCACTGGAACGCAGCTGTCAAATTCGACGTCTTCCGGTCCCCCAGCGCGGCAAAACACCTTCCGACAAATAGTGCCGCAACTGCATTTTTCACCGCTCACCATTGTTGACAGATTTCCCCCAAATTACGAAACTATTTAAATCCAAATCCCACACAAAAAAGACGAGCAACGCGTCACATCATGACATTCTTACTAAAATACAGTGCCAGACGGTGCCGTCCTAACCGCGTGAATCACCAACCTATTTTCTTTGGTTACTTTGTTACCGGAAAACTGCACCGCTTAGCAGGAAAACAGCAATAAAAAAGTTGGGTTGTTTTAATCGCAACAAAAAGGGCCTAAAAGACTTAAAACGCCTGGAAAAAATATTACTAGAAATAAATCAGTGTTTGTTTAAAAAAAATGAATAAGCGCCATCTATCCCAACTTTAACCAAAGACTTTGACTATTAATAATAATATAGATGGCGCTTAACGCATTAAGAACAAATTTGAAATAGGGATGTGACCGCATCGAAATCTCGATTATTTACTAGCTTTTAAAAAAATGCATGCTCGTAATTTATTTCGAATTCAGATTCAGATTTTTATTTTTTATTTATGTGTGTGTTATAATAGAACTCTAAACTAGAAAATATTTTGTTTTGTAGGCTTTTATGTAGGGGTTGAAAAAGCTCCCTTGGGAAAATCTATAAGTATGCACTTGTATTTCTACATTTTAATTTGTATGAAAAAGTAATAGGTAAACAGAATCAAAAAAAAAATTAAGCGGCTTTTTCAAAGGGATTTGCAATAATCTTAAAACCCATAAGTGAACTGTTCTTGTAACAGAAAATATTTTTGTCTTGTAAATGCAAATATCATTTTTTTGGTAAATTCGCTGAATTCGCTGTGATAAACGTAACTACGGAATTTAATAATTATAAACATATTACTCTCTGGTTAGATGTCGGAAAATTTAGCCCACCTCCTACTTTTTTTAAGACGTGAGGTTCTATTGCAAATGCGTTGATTGTTTTTAAAGAAAAAAAACTGTAAGTATAGGTATTTTTATTTAAAACTAAAATATTATTTTGCAAGATTTGATCTTTGGTGACACAATTTTTTCACAACCTAAAAAAAACCTACGTATACATAGTTAAGTTATCGATAGTATAATATATTCTTGTAATAAAATATTTATTTTAAAAACATATTACCTATGTAAGTATAAAAATAAAATCATCAAGACTTAAATCTTATGTTCAGTCTAGACTCTAGATGTAAAAGCAAAATTATGACATAGTTTAAACAAACTATGGAAATGAATACTTATGGGTACTTATTTAATTACCAACTAGAAGTATCTTTGTGTGCCTTGAATTTCGTATATTTAATGTTTGTCGAAAGAGTTCTGAGATATTTTTTCCGGCGGCTGTGTTCTTCGGCCTACTGATTGACTAACTGGTTGATATAATATGTTGACTTTAATCAAATGTAATGAAATTAACTAATAATGAAATATTTTATTTTTAGTTTAATAAGTAAATAACATGTTATATTAGGATTATTAGGTTTTATATAATACTGAATACAATAACATTGTAAAGAAATCATACATTAGTATCAATATCGATTATACTTGTAAACCGATTATTTGTTTACAATACAAAATCTCTACTCTAGCTAATTAACGATTAACGACGAGTTAACCTGGTGAAGGAGGTCGTGAATGTTGTTTTAGGTTTTTTGATTTCTTTTAATCCAATTTAAAGGTCTGATAGTTTGTTTTATTAAAAAGAAATGCTTTTGACAATAAATAAAAATGCAAAAGAAAACAATAGTAGGTAATGTTAATGCTATGCTAAGCAGTTCACTTTTTTGTTGAATATTATTTGTATTACGTAGGAATACCTATATCCTTATATACCAATATCTAGATGGTTTGGCCTAAAAAAACATTGAAGTTCAGGAAATTAAGTACGAACTAACCGCAAAATCGTAGGCATCTTCGGCAAAGTCGAAATCATCAACCAATTGACCGTCAGCAATGCCGTATTCCATTTTTACGCAACTGGAGCACATATCAGGGAATTCCCAGACACAAAATGTTGACACTTCAATTCTTGCACTTCACTTATTCGATACCTCATAATTCATCCAAGGTTATCGTGAAACTTAATATGTAAGTAAGTAATAAGTTTATGCTTTTGTTTATTTTTATAAAACAAATGAATGCAAGAACATAAAACTAGCACACATCGGAACAATCATTTTAACAAAGAAATTAGCCCTAACTAGGGTTCACGAAGAACCTTACTCACTCGTCCGGCACTCGCAGACTGCCTGCCTTGCCCGGTCGCCTGCAGTGCGGACAAACAGACGTACGTAGTACAATATCAAAAGAGATAACACCAATCGCGATTGTAAACAATCGTTTATCCTTGTCTTACATACGACATGAAGCTAATTTATGACAGAGATGTCCGAACATACATACGTATAAGTAAAATTAAATGTAATCAATGTTAACAACAAACAACGAGTTAACAAAAATAACATCAAACCTTTTTAATGAAATTATAATCATTATGTTATTTTTGTAAGTAAAACATGAGGACATGTTAGTTATCGCTGAGGGCTCTCACGTTTGGTTTCAGCGAAAGGTATTTTTTTAACCCTAGCAACATTTAGGCAACTGGTTGACAACTAATTGTAAATTTAACATTGACAGGTCACAATTCGTTCTTGCTATAGCCCCAGGAGCCGCCACTTTCTATGGTAAATTGCGTTTTCTGACAGCAGCCATTGCACAACGTCACAATCGCCATTTCGATTTTGTCAGGCAACGCATCGCTGTTGTGTGTGAATTGCTATTGTTGTTAACAATAAGCCCAGTGTGTTTCATGTTTAAGTATCTACCTACCTACCTACATGAACCAATTTGAAATAAAGGTAGTAAGTATCAAATTCTTTGCAATCCCATGAAATAATTTAATAACGAACGGCTGAACAAATTACTTTTATTTTGTTTGTTAACTGTTTAGATGTCGGAAAATAGGGTTTCCAATTCTCAGCTTAAAGAGCTATTAGACTTTCTAACAGTGCATCATAGGTTGGCTAATAATACAGGCCTAGGGCCAAGAGAAAGACAGAAACACGAAACATTGTGGGAACAAATTGCTCGTAAGCTGAATTCACATCCTGGAGGAGCAAAGAAATCAAGCTTACGATGGAAACGGGTAATAAGTTTGGAGAAACATAGATAGTTAAATTATACATTTAATATACATACCGGCTTCATATGCATAAAAGTACTTACCTATTTAATAATACAGTATTTATTGTTATCAAACATATAAAAAAGAATTAAGCAAGCATCACAGGTACCTACCTAATTAAATGTTACTCAAATAATAAATGGTTGGAACGGCGGAACTCATGCTACGCTATCATAAAATGCAAACGTTTTTTTCAGTATTGGACCGATATAAAATTCAAATCAAAAACTCGGCTCATTAACAAAAGAACGACTGGAACTTTAGAGGATTTGGGAGATGTGGACAAAAAAATCTTATCTATTATTAGTAAGGGACCTAAAAAACCTAAGTTGGAAGTAGACGTCCCTGATTTTGTAAGTACCTACATAACTTAATTTAAACAATATTTTTTAGTAAAGGAACTAAGTAATAAGTAACTAGGTAGGATTAAACTAAAAACACTTACATTCCAAATTTTAACTGTAGACGGAATAGAAAGTGTACATTCTTAGATCACGATCATTATTACTTTAAATGGAGAATGTTAACAAATTTTGATTATAAGCTCTTCATATGCTGTGTCAAAAATAAAAAATCCTAGTGAAAGAATTATTTCGATACGTCAATTAGTTTCCGATTTATAAGTATAACAAGTTGCAACCGCACGACGCGGGCTGCCGGTGACGGTGTGACGTCATACAACAACACGCTCGGTCTGGCTCACTCAGTACGCCCGCAGTCGCGTGCCCGTATCGTCAAAATTATACCTAAATTCTTAAAAAATGACCAATCCAAATTCAAGGAAATCATTGGCTGTGCCTAAATGTAAAAATAGAACTACTAATTCGCCCGAAAATTTGTTATTTATAGTTCCAAAGGATACATACATACATTACCAAATCTTTTTTTTAACTTGAACATAACCAATACCATTAAACAATTTGTTAGTAAAAATACAAATAAATAAAAAAAGTTTAGTTCATATCATCTACATTTGCAATAAAAAATAAATAAAATTACTGAAATAAAATAGTAACGGTAAAGTGCATCTGTAACGTTCAAGTGCATCTAGATCGTATAGAGGATACCTATACGATCTAGACTTCCTAGTAATATTATAAAGCGGAAGATTGTGTTTGTGTTTGTTATCTTACACACAAAAAGTACTGAACGGATCTGGACGAGGACTGAAATAACCCATAGGCTACTTTTAATCCTGGGAAAATGTACAGTTCCCGAGGGAGCCGCGGGCGAAGCTGCTAACGAAAGCTAGTTAGCGCCAAATCAATCCATGTATTTATTGGAATTTCCAAGAAGAGCGGTATCTTTGTATACAAACTAGTGGCCGCCCGCGACTCAGTTCGCGTAGAAGTCGGTTTCCGGAATGAGAAGTTTTCCCGCGGTAAAAAGTACCCTATGTGTTATTCTGATGTGTAACCTACTGCAAAGTTTCATCCAAATCCGTCCAGTAGTTTTTACGTGTAAGAGTAACAAACATTCATACATCCATACTCACAAACTTTCACATTTATGATATTAGAAGGACGTACCTACCTATAGCTACAAAACTATGATACATGATTTGTTGTCTTTAACGTAAAAAAAATAATGATAGATAGGTACTTCTACTATTGGACTTGCATTCTTCCATTAGTATTATTATTATATTTGTTATTTTGTTTTGATAAAACAGTTTAGAACATATCAAACATTTCGGCGGCAACAAAATCACTATTTCTTGATAAATAATGCGCAGCATTAATCCATCAATTTTAGGTATATTACACGATTAACTTTTTTCGAATCCTATATCCAATTTATTAATCGAATAATATTTACTATTAACGAAATACGCGACCGAAAACACAACAAAATAATACATTAAATGTTAAATAAATAAAAAAATAAAATACTGCGCCAGCTATAAGCGCCACCGCTGGCGCGTTGTTGTATGACGTCACAAGCGGTCACGTGACTGTTAGCGGGACTCGATATTTTTCGAAACTTTGAATGCCTATAAAATCAAAACTACTGGGTATTTTAGATTACAACAAAAACTAGTGTATTTGTATGCATACAGGCTTTACTGAGACAAAATTTCAAGCGATTTGGCATACCTAGTAACATTCTCCATTAAACTCATTTTAACGACAACTGAGATGACATCATGACATCTCAGTCTAACCGTGACCACGGCATTTGTAAAAATGTCGAAACGTCGGAAAATCACAAAGTAAATAATGAACGCCTAAAAACCCGTTAAAATGAGTTTAATTCCAAGAAAATGTACACGAAATTTTTAAGAAATCGCGTGCCATAAAAAAATATATTTGTTTTACAGAACTCTCAAGAATCAACTTTAAATGTTGATGGTTCTGAGGTTAAATGGCCGACCCTAACATTGTCTCACGAAGAAAATGACACAGGTACCCTTAAAATAAAATTACTAGCTACAAGAAAACTATAAACCCGAGCCGAAACATTAGCTTCTTCTTTTATATCAATTAGACATCGGCGATGATGAACATTAATTGATGTTTCATCGCCGATGATGTAAAATAATATATTTATTACTGTTACTGAGGAATTCTGTATTTATATAGCCTGTCTTTATTTTCAGATCCCCTCATTCAATTTCTGCCTGTAAAAGACACAGCAGAAGAAGGTAAAATATTTTACTTTGTTTATTTCAGTCTGGAAAAAAACGTAAAGGTATGTTTAGATTTTTTTGAGTGGTAGAGTTTAGCTGTAGGCTCTGTCTGCAACGATTACTGGGCTGACTCTACCGGTGAACTACCACCGTCGCACAGAAAACCGACGTGAAGTAGGGACGATGTTCCTGCGTTTCGTTCGGTGAGTGCGGTATCCGGTTCCCAATTTTCTCAAAGGCTCAGCAACACCCGCAGTTTTGCGGGTAGTCATGGGCGGCGGTGATCACTTACTATCAGGTGACACGCATGCTCGTTTGCTCCCTATATTATATAAAAAAACAAAAGAATACGATTGTTAATATTTATTAGGGCTTTGCTATTAAACATCGTGATCTTTACAAACCTGATTTTCTTCAAACTGGAAATTTATAAATAAATTATACTATCAAAGTGTATTTTCTCATTGCAGAAGAATCTTCTGAAGCTGAACAAAGCAACATAAAGAAAATAAGTAAGTGTGCCTTAACTTTAAATTAAGATTGTATAGCACTTCAATACTCCGCAATATTTTATAAGTTTAGCTTACAAGTAAATTTTAGAAAAAAAAATGATAAAAACGACTTAAATATGCAATTGTTAATTTATTTGCATGACTTAACTTATACGTATTTTTAAAATCAATTCAACCGCCAACGACATTTGGCGACGGTAGACGTTTACAAAGTGCCGCTCGTTTGTATGAGCACATAGCGGTATTCTACTCTGTTTACTATGTAGATAGTTATCTAACACTTATCTTATTATTGTTTACTAGTGACCCGCCCACGCTTCGCAATGGTGTAATTTTGGGCGACTTGTTACCGAAAGATTGAATTTTGGCTAATTTAATTTTTTTTTTCTAAATGTTCTTTATTTACAAATTTAAATGAAAAAATTACCTAAAGGATGGTGAAAACCGCATTGAAATTCAGCCCTGGTTTAGGAGGAGTTAGCGGACAAACATACAGACAGAATTAGCGATTTGGATTTATACTATGTAATAATAATAATGATGATTTGTCAGTAAGTGACCTCTCTAGCAAAAAAAAAAATAATACAGGCTAAAGTAACAATAAACAGTTATACAAATTTTGTCTTTAAGTATCAACAACTATCTTTTTGATGAATAAAGGTGAAATCATGAAAAAAAACCTAAACAATGACTGTTTTTATGCCACTTTAAGCTATCGAGTATTTTTTTGTGTTTTTAGCATCTAAAAACCCTGAACTCGGTTGGATAATGGAGTTAGATGAGCGCCGAGTGGTTTCAGAAGAGAAGTTAGCCGACGCCGCCAACAAAATGGCCCAAGCCGCCATGATCAACGCTGAGGCTGCTAAAACAATCGCCCAGGCGACTCTCATGCTGGCCCAGAGCCAACAAACGCTTATAGATATACTACACAAGAGTATGGACAAAAATAACACTAATAATGATACATAGCACATATGTGTTTAGTAAATTTTTGTATTTATTCAAGAGCTTGAATTTACCTGCTTGTCAGGGCGTGGAACTTCGTGGGTTTGTGCTCCCACCAAAGTCTCTGTTTAAAATTATTGTAAATGTTGTAATTTATGTAAAATAAATTATACCAGCGAATGTGTCTTGAATTTTATTTTTTCGTTAAGTACTTCATTATTTTTTAAACAATGTCATTGGCCTCGGAATTTTCTTGAAATCGTTGTTGCTTTTCTTTGTTCATGATAGCGGGATTATCCTTAGGCTCTGGGAATCAAAACAAAGTTTTATTAATATCTAACCTAACTTTAAACCGTTTTTATAAAAACAAATAAGTTTAAAACTAATATTTTATTTTACTTGCGAAATATGATCTATTATCGTTTGTAAAGTTGGCATCAAAAATCGACTGGACCCATTTCGACGAAGTTTTGATCATAAATATAGGTAACTCTTCTCAAGTGGTTCGTTGGTAACAGTTTCGAGCAAAGGTAGGTATGATACCAGACAGAAAAGCGGTAAATGTTGGAAAAAATCTTTAGAATCACGGCAAAGAGTTTATGTTATTTAAACTTTACTCTTATTGTTCGTCCCCTATGTATTTCCCTTAGGTAAATATACTCAACAGGTAAAATGACTTGCCTTGTTGCTGGTCGTGGCAAGATCGCCAGTGTTGCATCATCTTGATTCTAGTCGCGTACTGTCGGTAACAATCCGTACATTTTACTGCAGACACCTTTGCGCGCCCAGTCTTTACGTCTTTTCCATCCTTTGGATTTACGCCTGTTTATATGGAAATATGAAGATTTACGACTTGGATTACACCAACGCAGTCAAAATTAAGGTTTTTGTAGGTAAATCTAAACTAATAATGTAAAAAAACAAGAGAAGTAAATAAAAAAAAACTCCGATGAACACACTAATTATTTGGCCCTAACGTAAGCGCAGGAAGCGCTTGTGTTATAAGAACGACATCAGAACTGATTTTTCACATTGTTTATTCTAGTAATATTAATATTTGCTCAGTAAGTAGTACCAGAGATTACCGACAGTGTGATTTTCGAGTGTTTTTTTTTTAGTAATACCCAAAATCCTATAGATATGATAAAAAAAGCTATTAGGTTAGTCCGAGTTTGACCATCCTGAAAGCCTGTTCTAGATAAAAACCCCTTTATAGTATATCTAGGTATAATACATTAAATAAATACCTGGATGATGTTTGTAGACGTGCGACTTGCGCTTGGCCGCTGTCGTGTAGACTTTAGAGCAAGATGGACACTCGTAGAGAACCACATTCTTATGAAGATCGAGACTTGTGGTTTGAACGTTGTGGAAATTGTGCATGTGATTCACTAACATACCACGACGCTATAAAACAAATATTCATCATGTAATATATATAATGAATTGTATTGTATTTAAACGAAAAAATAAATATCGTATTATTTATATAAACATCTGTTGAATAGAATCGGCAATAGTGCGTACTTACTTTGAAAGTTATATTACAATTTTGACAAACGTATTTTTCTTGGTTCTCCTAAAATAAAACGAACTGTTAGTTTTGTTTATGATATGCGAGGACATTTGTAAAAAAATAAGTATTGGTACCTCAGTTTTGTGATCTTCTTTTTCATGAGAGACTAAATCTTGTTTATTTGAAAACTTTGCTCCACATTTACATTTAAACTTGGTGGCAGGACACAATCTAAAGGAATAAACAATAAATTTTTCCTTATAACAGCAGGGCACCTACAGTTCGGAGTAGTATCTGTCTACTACGAGGGAGACCAAGATATAGAACCGTACTTGAGAAGGACGCAGTTAGTCTGTGGAAAACTCGCCACAAACAATATCTTAGTGGCGGGAGACTGTAATGCCTGGAGTCATTGGTGGGGAAGCAGGTCCGAAAACGCAAGAGGAGCAGCCTATAGTGCTCTACTGAATGAAATGGAACTCCACATCCTAAATATTGGAGATACACCGACTTTCGAAGCATACAGAAGGGGCAGGGAATGCACAAGCATTGTAGATGTAACGGCATGCAGCCTGTCACTTCTCGATAAAATATTGGACTGGACAGTAGATAGAGGACTTACAACGTCAGATCACAACGCCATCACCTTTAAACTGCGCCTAGAAAACGCTCTCGTACAACAGAGGCCATCCACAACGCGCAAATACAATACAAAAAAGGCAAACTGGTCTGAATTTGTAGAACATCTGAAAACCTCCCTGGATAGTCGAAACATCAGTGCTCAAACCATCGCGGAAGTCCAAACTACAGAGGGACTGGATTCTATTATATCGTCGTTCACCGAAGCCATCCAAGAGTCTTGCGAACGATCTATACCAAAAATTGGCAAGCGAAAAAGCAGAACCAGACCCCCTTGGTGGTCTCCATCACTTGAACTCCTCAAAAAAGAGGTGCTCAGGAAGAAAAGACGGATCCGAAACGCTGCCTCTGCCAGAAAGCAATTTGTGATCGAAGATTACATGGCGAGCAAGGAAGACTATGGATCTAAAGTAGAAGCAGCCAAGTTGGCGAGCTGGAAAGAGTTCTGTACAACCCAGGAAAAGGAGACCATGTGGGACAAGATATACCGAGTAATCAGGAAAACGAACCAAAGTAGAGAGGACGTGCTCCTAAGGGGCGCCACGGGTGACACACTAACACCAGAACACTCAGCCGAGCTACTAGCAAAAACCTTTTATCCTGACGACTCGGAAACCGATGAAAACATGTACCACAGAGGTCTGCGACAGGCCACGGCTGGAGAAAATCACGATCTGGCAGTAGACGACACTCCCTTCAATAAACCCGAAGTTGAGTTAGTCCTAAAATCACTTAATTCTAAAAAAGCCCCAGGCTCAGACGGATTAACCGTCGACATCTGCACTATCGTCATCCGAAGCAAAATAGAAGTGTTTATGGCAATCGCAAATAAATGCCTCACACTAACATACTTCCCGACGCAATGGAAGGCTGCATATGTGATTATTCTTCGGAAGCCCGGCAAAACTGACTTTACACAACCCAAGTCATACAGACCTATTGGCCTCCTTTCAGTTATGGGGAAAATCGTCGAAAAACTCTTTATCAATAGAATCCAATGGCACATTCTCCCGACATTGAACAGCAAGCAGTACGGGTTCACACCACAACGCTCAACGGAAGACGCACTTTATGATCTAATAGAACACACCAGACGAGAGATTGACCATAAGAAAATCGTCCTAATGGTATCTTTGGACATAGAGGGCGCCTTTGACAATGCCTGGTGGCCAGCCCTAAAGAACCAGCTTATCAAAAAGAAATGTCCCAAAAATCTATACTCGATAGTACAATCATACCTTACAAATCGCAAGGTCCAGGTCAACTACGCCAGAGCCAAATACGAAAAAGAGACTACAAAGGGGTGCGTCCAAGGATCAATCGGAGGACCTACATTCTGGAATATCATTCTCGATTCACTTTTGCAGGAGTTGGCTAGCAAAGAGGTTTACTTTCAGGCGTTTGCCGATGACGTCGTTCTTGTGTTCAGTGACGATTCCGGAGAAGTAGTGGAAGAAATGGCCAATGCAATACTAAGCATTGTGGTGGAATGGGGAGTGCAGAATAAGTTAAACTTCGGTCCGGAAAAAACCAAAGCGATGGTGCTGACAAAGAAACTCAAGTACATCCATCCACGCATAGTCATGGCAGGCGTAGAGGTCAGTACAACAGACGAAATAAAGATCCTAGGTCTCACAATCGACAAAAGGCTCAACTTTGCAACGCACGTGTCCGTAGTATGTAAGAAAGCCACAGACATATATAAACAACTAGCGCGCTCAGCCAAAGTAACCTGGGGCCTAAACGGTGAAATAGTAAGGACCATATACGTCGCTGTCATTGAACCCATTGTCATGTATGCAGCCAATGTTTGGTCACCATCAGCGAAACTGCAAATGATACAGAAGCAGCTTAACACCTTGCAAAGAGGTTTTGCTCAAAAAATCTGCAAAGCCTACAGAACAGTATCGCTAACCTCGGCACTAACCCTATCAGGCCTACTCCCACTGGATCTCCGTATACAAGAAGCCGCACATCTTTACCTGGCTAAGAAAGGTCTTTCACGAGATTATCTTCCGCCTGGACAAGAGCTGGAACGGAAGGTACACTACCTTGAACAAACCCATCCGTCCACACTCACAGCGATTGATTACGAACTGCTTGAGAACGTGAACTCTGCGACCTTTGAAACCCACCAAATTATCGGTCCTCCTGGTGGGTGGAGGGAAAAGAATGCCATCACGAGACCTTCAAGCTAGACTCTTCCTGCACCGTCTTCCAATCGGAACTATTCGCACTCCATAAGGCCGCTCGAATGGCGAGATCCTCACCATCACCAGTGGTAAACATCATGAGCGACTCAAAATCGTCACTGGATATCCTGAGCAATCCTCGCACAGACCATCCTCTGACGAAGGAGCTTAAGGAAGATATCAGAAGAATCAGAGCAGAAGGTAGAGACATTAGGTTCTTTTGGCTGAGAGCGCACGTAGGAACAAAAGGCAACGAAAGAGCTGACGAACTTGCAAAACAAGCAGCCCTAAGCCAGGATAAAGAACCAGAATATGATAAAACCCCCATATCATTCGTCAAGAAAAAGATCAGAGAGGAATCTGTACGCATATGGCAAAGCAGGTACGAAACCTCCAGCACGGGCTCCGTCACTAAGAAATTTCTTCCGGATGTTGACAAGGCGTACCGAATAGTAAGAAACACAAAGTTGACACCCGCACACGTGCAAGCCTTGACGGGACATGGAGGAATAGGGGAATATTTACATCGATTCCATCTGATAGACAGTCCAGCATGTGAATGTGACCCCGACAAAATCGAGTCAGTCTGGCATATTATCCTGGATTGCCCGCGTTACCAGACAACTAGGCTAGATCTAGAGCACGAGATCGACACGACGTTGACAGAAGAACAGTTGCACAAGGTTTTTGCGGACAATTACAAACGCCCTTTGCTTCTAGAATTTATCGAGAAAGCCTTCCGCTCTGCAGCAAAAAGACACAGTTCAAACACCACAACTCACAGTACACAAAATCAGACACAGATCATGCACCCCAGACCACTCCATAATATCGTCCATCCCCGTACATCAGAAGAACAACTACTGATGTACGCAGAAGCTGGCGAACCTGGAATCAGGGTTCGCGGTGTCGCTTTATTCATGGACGACAATTCAGAGCGATTAGGAATAAGCTTCTGCAACGTAAGGGCCCGATTTGTAGACATCTCACCAGGTCTAGCGCTCCTCCTGAATGGCAGCAACTTTAGAGCATGCATGAGACGAAGGGTTTACGACGCGTTATCCACAAGAGAAATCAATAGCAGGCGATGCCGTTTGATCCAAACTAGGAACAAAACGATCGTTCTATTTGAGTGGAACGAAGAAGTAACGCCCTTTACTCAAGCATCGCAAGTTTTAGCCAAATTTGGAGAAGCAACAGAAGGCAACCCTAAGAAAATTAGTGTGGACGCTATGTCTGTCACCTACGAAAAGGGTACGGTCGCCGATCGAAATGGATGCATAAAAGCCTCAGAAAAACACGAGGTGATTGTCTATGAAGACAGAGGTGAAAACCTTAACTTCCTCAGGCAACGAGTTAATCCAACGACGACTCCCACCCAGCCCCAGGATGCTTGGGGACACCCAGTAGTTAGTCCATCACTAAGTGGTGCCGAACGCCTCCAGCAGAAAACGGCCGCAGAACAAGCTGCCACAAGACAGGGAGAAGCTGGCAACAAAACAAGCGTTGCAACCTCCATCCTTAGCGCAATAGGAGCCGCGGCCCGGAGCATTCCTAAATTCGCAATGAAAAGATTACACAACATAAAAGCGGGAAAACGACTTATCGAAACCAGATCTTTTGCAGAAAAAAGCCTGCCAGCAAACCGCTCTAAGCGAACAAGAGCTGACAAAGGCCAAGTAAAACCACCCAACCTAAAAGAGGCCAAAGAACCAAGGGATCACTTAGAAAATGCCTTCCAAGAGTTTTTTGCCATAACAAAAGCCACTATAGCAGTAAACACCTTAAACTGCGAAAACATTATCAAAACATTCCATCAAGGAAATGAAAGGTTTTTGACGGCGATCCTCGAAGAAGCAGAAGCTGCCATATACGATAACAACACCTCAACAGTATTACGGGGAGGTAACGTTAAAGGCCATATGGCAGCATATTGTGCAACCAAGGGTTTCGTGGCTCTCAACAAAGCCTTAACAAGCGACGAATCAGTCAAATTCCAGGCTCCACCCAATGACCCCATCGTAGTAACAGCGCGATGTACAGAAATAATGCTCGATGACCGAATCCTCGAAATGGCAAAAACCATCTCAGAGACAACGTCATACAAAACTCCGAGCATACAGTGGGTCAACGGTGTTCCAGGCTGTGGAAAAACGTCATGGGTTGTCAGCAATTTTCATGCCAAAAGTGACATTATAGTCACTACTACAACTGAGGCAGCAAAAGATCTTAGGGAAAGGTTAGCCAACCGAATAGGAGCAGATGCTAAAACTAGAGTACGCACGCTGGCATCCATCTTAGTGAACGGCTTCAGGAAGCCTAGCAAACGTCTCATCGTAGACGAGGCCCTGATGAACCACTTTGGTGCTTTAGTTATGGCTGCACGTCTCGCAGAAGCGGACGAAGTCCTCCTGATTGGCGACACTAACCAACTACCTTACATCGATCGAGAGAACCTTTTCCCGCTCAAGTATAACAGACCAACCCTCGTGACCAACATCGGCCAAGAACTGCTATGTACGCATAGAAACCCAATGGATGTAGCGTACGCCCTAAGTGAGGTATACAGCGGCGTATACTCATCCCAAAGAGTCGTACACTCCCTCAAACTTCGGCACTACTCAGGAGCGCAAATACCAACAACCATGCCTAACACCCTATTCCTGGTACACACCCAGGCAGAAAAAGAAACTCTGTCGAACAGGGGATACGGGACGGGTACAGGTTCGCGCCTTCTAACAATACACGAAGCTCAGGGATTAAGTAGCGACTCAGTTGTCATCATGCGTACTACAGTTGAAAAACAGCAACTGCACGACAGCGTCCCACACGCCGTCGTCGCAGTCTCGCGTCACGCCCGCGACTGTGTGTACTACACAGACAACAGTGATGACGCGATCAGCAGATTCATTCGGCGAGCAACGGCTGCAACTACCACAAAAATCATAGACTACAACTTAAAGATGGCTATGAAAAATAGGGATAAATTCGTGGTTGAGACACTCATAAACGCAAACGGCACAGACAGTGTATATGTATAAGTAACATTGTATTTAAATTGTATATATAAAAATTAATTAACTTTATTTTATTCAATTAACTTTAAGTAGCTATAACAAAAAACTAATATTATTTATATAAGCGGAGATAATTTAAATTGTAATAATAATAAGAAAAATAGTAATTGTAAAAAAAGACACGGACCTCGAGTCTGTGGAGACTGTATTTTTATAATAAAAAAAAAAAAAAAAAAAAAACAATAAATTTTAATCAACTTCAATGTAAATAAACTTATACAACTAAATAGTTACCTTGTGTGAGAGTTACGCTTGTCATTAACGATTATTTGGTCGCAATCTGGACAACTTGTCAATAATTGCGTGTCCGGAATCTGTTAACAAAAAAGAATTTTACCAAATAAAAAAAGAAAAGTCTGTGTATAAAACAGTAATTCATAAAAGCATTTAATTAAACCGATATTAATTAATGATTTGTTTCTGTTAGGTCATTAACTAATACCGTCATATAAGTTTGACCGAAAAAACATTTTAGTAAATTTATTACTTAGAGACACTATAACTTTTCAAAAATTCTCCCGAAATAGGTCGGCTGGAAGAGATTTTATTAAGAAAGAAGCATTAATTTTCTACAAATGCATTTGAATTTTTGTCATTTAGAACAACGTGGAACGTGGGTATGAAATCACAAAATTCCTACTAAAAGTATATAGGTTTATAATAGTTAATAAGACGGGTCGTCTTTACCTTTGCCGTTTCACTTTTCCTCGGCTTATCATTGGTAAGTTCAGTCAGGCAGTTCTCATCCCTGCCGCCCAAAGCGCAAAGTCCAAATTCGTCCGACCGTATCGACAAGTCCAGATTGATGCGGTCCGGGTCGAACAAGTTGGTCGGGAAGTCCAGGTTGTTGGTGAAGTTGTTCAAACTGTCGTCGGAGGGAAGCTTCGAGTCGTCGAGAGTCGGCTCGGGCTGCGTTTGATGTGATTGCTCCTTCTCGTTTGGTATTCTAAAAAACAGTTTCTACAAATACTTTAATTGTACAGTAACAAAAACAATGGTCAGATGAAAAGTTGAGGAAAAGATAATCGAATGCTACTTAGACAACAACCATATTAGGGACTGGGTTTACATCTTTGTTAACTCATTATGTAAGAGTTAATTGACAAAATAAATTAGGTGTCGTAAATTGTTAAATAAGTAGAAAATAAAAATCTATCTTACATTAATGTGTCCACTTTCTTGGAGCAGTGTAGTTGAATATGTCTTCCCAGACTGAAACAGACAATATGTTATCTATTTACTAACGCATCTAAAGTTCTTAAATACGTTAAATCAACATCGAATTTCAACACATCCTTGAAGTGCAATAAAATAATGTTTTTAAATATTAATAAATATTAAAATAAGTATCATATTAAAGCTACTATTTAACTTAAGGTTCTTACTAACTATAGCCAAACATCACACGGTAATAAAAAAAACTTACAATGTCGCTAGCACAACTGGGATTTTTATACTTACGTATATTTTCTAACGAAATGAGCACCACAGTGCTTGCATCTGTACGGTGCTCGCTTTCTACGAGCCACTTTGTGGAAATTCTGTAATACAAATAAACACACTTTATTCATATATTTAAGTAAGGATAGCAATCTGTGTTAATGTTGTAATTTTAAATATCATTGGAGAAATTGAATTACTAGTTTCTGGTAAAGCTTTTGTGTTCCGTTTAAAATTTTACTGATGCAAACCGCGTCAATCTTAAGACGCAACAAAGTTCAAAACGAAATACGCAATACATTAAAAAGATATATACCTTAAAAAGATAATAAAATGATAATGAAACCAATACCTACCATCCCACATGCCTTATGCGAATTATCGGTACAGCCACAACGTTCATACAACCAAGTTTGATAACTTTTGTCTGGAGTTACTGCAATTGATACCACAATTTGCGGTTTAATCATTATTAACTTTTAAAACAACCGCAATACAGAAGCAAATAAATTTTATATAGCAATACCTTCATCAAGATTCAACGTTGGCAGTTCATCAAATGTGCCAAAGCTTTTAACATACTCGAGTGCATATCCTAACTTGATCTCAGTTCTTGGAGCTATAGGTTTGACAGTCACTGCATACAGCTCCCCCGCCTCTTGCTTTAGCCAGACATTGGCATCGTCCACTTCACCAAGCTTAAGTAATGAAAACCAGTTGGATTTGTCTAAAACATGAGATGTACTTTAGAAAGAGTTGATATATGGAGTTATCGGCGAAAACCACATCTACTAAAACCATGCACATTGTGGAAATCAAATATGACATGTAAGAAGATGATGGCGCCAAGTGTAATTTTCGTTTAAAAATACATTTATTTACATTGTTTACATTTTTACATTGTCGACCTCTGTGGTGCAGCGGTATATATACCGGACTGCTAAGCGGATGGTTCCGGGTTCGATTCCCGGGTCGGGCCAATTTCGTAAAAATGGTTTTTCGATATTGGCTTGTGTCTGGGTGTAACTAGGTTCTCCCCTAGTTCATTATGTGGTACCTATAACACAAGTGCTTACTGTAACTTACCATAGGGCCACATAATTGGTGTGTTAGTCTGGAGATTTATTATTATTTATTATTTATATTCTAGAAGGTCGAGAGTTATATCAGCAAAATATGTTTCTATGATTGCATCAAATATTACTAATAAAATGATATTACTGAACAGTTAGTGTCAGAAGGTAGCCCAAATCCTATAATGGGCACAAGTATTGCACTACACCTAGAATAGATTTCACCCTCAAAAAATCAATTTAACCCTTGATCACTCGCGGGTGGTCACGACACCCCGCGAGCACTCGTGATATACTTTTTCGTAGGAGTTGTATGAAAAAAAAATTATGTTTACATTTTTATTTCATTGTGTTAATAAATCCTTATGTTGATGTTTTTCAACGAGAAAGTTTATGTAAAGAATTAAGAAGTAAATATTTTTTTGTTTCTTTGTGAACTGATCTCAATTTTACGAATAAAAAGGCAGATTTTTGTAATGTTTCGTAGAATACAAATAAAGCCGATTATAAAATCTACGTTTTTTATTTTCATACATCATTTAATACATAGTAATAAAATGCTGGTATATTTCCATTAAGTAATATAATACGTTTAGAAATATACTTTGAATACGTGGTCACAACACCCCGCGAGTGCTCTCGAGGCTCTGAAAATCGCGCGAGTGATCGAGGGTTAAGGTAAGATATGTTGTTGATTTTGAATGTTTTTGTATTATTCAAAACTGTTTGGACCATCCTTAAGTAGATTTACTTTATTGTACCTATTTTAGTTTATTTTGAAGCCTTAGCTCAACAGAGCTCAAGTAGTGTTTGTGTCAAATTCAGTTCAGTTTGCCTCAGGAATTTATACTCTGAATGAACAATGCCAACTTTTTACGGGTGAATTAAGAATTGTTACTTACCCATTTAAAAAAATGTTAAGGGTTGACACTTAGTGGTATGAAAAATAGATAGGTAGTGGCCCCGATTCCGAAAACACCCCAAAACTACATTAAAAATATCGCTGTCACTTTGTCATGCTTTTAAAAAGACAGGTACATTGGTTTCACTAAATTTAGTCCACATCATTGTTAAATTTAACGAAATGCGCTGAGGACTAGCCTAAAATTGACTTCGCTATGTCATAATGCAGTTAATATCATAGTGTACACATCATTTACTCACCTTGATCAGACACATCAATTTGTATGATGGTATTCTTACTGTGCACAAGGTAGACTGGCATTTTTTCGTTTTTGGACTTTAAAAGTAAATTTTGGGCTTCAGTTAATGATACAGGTTTCTGTAAACCTGAAAAAAATTATGAAATATTTATGCTGCATTATATATTGTTAAAATTCTGTAAATAATAAAAAAAAAAATTATTACCTTTGACAGGACCAAAACTACAGCAAGACAGTACTTTTTTCTTAGCCATTACAACATTGTTTCGCAACAATAGAAATGGTGGTAGGCTAATTATTGCTCGGGGTAGTACTTTACTGTCTGATATAGATACTTGAAAAAAAAATTGATAATACCATTATTATTTCCTAGATTTAATATTAATTAAGAAAATTCTGTACTTACTATAATTTAAACCTGTACATTTTTTTAGCAAATACTTTTTTGTCTTGCTTTTTATGTAGTTTTTAATTGGTTTTTCAGACTGAGTTTTGTCAGCCACTCTCTGTTTATCAGAAGTAGGTGCCAGTAACAAACTCTGAGTTGGTAAATTAATGTTTTGAGGAGGTTGTGATAAAACTGGATTCTCGCATGACGATTGTATTAGTTGCTGCATTGCTAGTGAATATTCATATCCTATTATATAATATTTAACAGAAAATTATTATGTTTAAATTATAAGGAAAAATATCAATTCTGAACCAAAATTTTATTTTATGGCAGTAGTAATTTGATTCTGCTTTTAATGACTTCAAAACTCATGATGATGAATTGGACCCACACCTAAAAAAAAATATACTAATCTTACTTATTTGTAAATTGAAAAAGTTATAAATTGCATTAGCGTTTTGATGTTCGTTTCGTTGGCACCTTCATCTGTAGCATAATTCATGTAATTTGAAAAATTACTCACTCACAATTTAAAACACCGACAGCGGTAGTCACGGTAGAGTTGAAGTAAGTAGGTTCTTATTTGCTTTACACGGTATTAACAGGGTTGCACAGTAAAATTCTTTCTAATAACGATTTATAACAATTGCGATAATATGAAAACAATACAAACATACATGAAAACAATACAAACAAATAACAAAACAAAGACTATGTTAGTTAATGTTATGAATATAAGTAGAGACTTGGCTAAAAAACACGCATAACCGTATTTAAGCAGTAAACGGTTGATATTCTATAGGTGGCAGCACTATACAATCAATATTATGTATTATAAATTATTGTATGTATATGAAATAAAAATAAAATAATATAAAACGCGTTACTTACATATTCATACAAAGTTATATTTTAAAATACATAACATTTACAATATTATTTTACTCACAAACGTTAGCATGGAAAACCTTTTGAACCGAGTGGTATAGTTTAAGTCAGAGTTTGCTTTACCAGTCTCAAGTTTTTTAGACAACCTATTCGCAATATATTTATTGACATATTTTATTTTATAAAACATTATCATTCAAGGTCGTTCTATTGCGGGATCCTAGACTGTAAACATTACACAATTGACAATACAAAAGCAGAAACTTTCAAATAAAAATATTCAAATGTCAGTTAGACATTGACTGCTGCAAACGATGCACTACTACGTTTTTTCCGTTTCAGCCATAAACATTGGTTGAACGATGACGTCAGACTGCTTAGATACGCGCGAACGTCGAATTTATTAACCCTCTGTTTGCATGCAAATAGGTAGCGAAGATGACCGCTGAGAGCAAGTTTGAATGTGTTGCTGAGCGTCAATAAAACATTGCTAACATAACAAGGGCAAAAAAGACAACGCAGCGTTTCAATTTCTTTTATCACATCACAAAACAAACGTTTTCACTTAAATTTAGACCGATGGTTAGCAAGCAACTAGCGTGTGCTACAACGTTCTGTCAAGGTGACAGCTTGTCTTGTGTACTGTCATAAAGGTTGTATGTTTTTTTAACCTCTTCTTTGCATGTTCTTTGGTGATTGATACGTTAGTTAAACATTGAGTAATGAGGAATATAAACCCAAAGAAACTTAGCGGAAAGTTTCTCGGTATTTTAGTATGCATAGGTAACATAACATATAACATGTTTTATCTTTTTAACTTGCGAACTAAAAAATATTTACAGGATTATTCACTCGGGTGGCAGCTAATTAAACCCAAAATAAATTTAACAAGCGAACCAGCGCTGATGTCAGATACAAATAAACGATACCAGAGTAGAGTGTAGGTTGATATATACCTAATACGTAACCTACTTATCTCCCTACTTACAAAATTCATTTCCATTCCATTCGCTGCGTCCGCGCACGTTTGCATTGACGTGTTAGTACCTAGACGTTTAGGTTAACTGTTGCAGTTATGTCGACTGATTACAAAAATAATCCAGCTATTATCAACTTTGTTGAGTATTTGAAAATTCCAAGTGTTCAGCCAGACGTCAACTACGGTAAGTAATTGCCTGGCTTTCTGTTGATATTTTAATGTACTTATTGTTGTTTATTTTATATTTTTCTGAATAATTATCGCCAATCACTAATACTTAGATACCTACGTACTTTTAGGAATTATAACCGTACCGGCATACTTACGTTACGACGATATTCAAGATAACGCACTTTTTTAGGGTCAATCGACCAGTTCAACTAGTCCTTTTAAAAGTTAGCTTATTCGCAAAAATATTTGAAAAGAAACACAATTAAACGAATGTGAAAGACTGAATCACAAAATGTATAAGTAGGTATATCAAAATAGCGTAGTCGTAATCAAGAATCAAGAGATATCTTGCACTCGATTTTTGATTAGGTATAGCAGATTAAAATTTGATCCGAAGATCAAGTAAGTATACCTACCCAATTAATTTGTACCTACCTTATTTCGAGAGGGGTTGTACCTACAGTTCTCTCTCTGTTTATTGGTCTGTAGATCCCAATCTTACCAAACATTAGATCGCAGAAATTTTACAGTCCGATATCTGATAATTGTGATTGCAAAATTATTTTTTATACTTTCCAATAACGACAGTGACTAGTACACCAAAACAAAACTTTACAGGCGTTAACAGCTTAGCTTTAAAAATTCGTGAATGAAACCCTTATTTGTCAGGGATTGGTATCTGACCATTGCGAAGCCTGAGCGGGTCGCTAGTTGTTTATAAAGAGAAAAAGATACTATTTTGATAGAATGAACAGCGATAGTACAATCGTTTATCAAGTTTTTAGGTGTGATAAATGTATTAATATACAGAGCGTCCCAAGACTACGGTATCTACATCAAGGGAAAGTACCTTAAATATCGTAGATATGATTTTTTCCTGAAATAATACTTTATTTTATTTTTTAAACTTAGTAATTCTACATTTAAATAATTTCTAAAAATTACTTGCTTCGTCTGGGAATCGATCCCACAGGGTTAAATATAAAAAAAATCACCCCTATTTTTATGATGCCAATCGAAAGAATAGATAAAAAGTAATATTTCTTCTTAAGTAACATAGTATATTAAAATAAAGGAACACCGTGAAATGATTTTTACAAATTTCGAGAAAATTATTTATTGTCGACGACGACGTTCGAAATTTCAACAAATCATTCCATACATTAAGCCATAGGTATCATATTATCGAGTATTCACCATAATATGATAAGAAAATCTACAGGCTGCGGACTTATTAAAATATTGGAGATTTGTGTAAGACAAGAGGGATCTCATTTTGGGCATATACTTAAATAATTTTCAAAAAAAAACTTTATGTACTTTGGCAGTTTCACGTATGTTTTTAGTTTGATTAAAATGATTAATTTTACGTTGATCTTTTTTTTTAAGATACTATGTTACTTAAAAAGAAGTGCGTTCGATTCCCAGACGAAGCAAGTAATTTTTAGAAATTCTTTAAATGCAGAATTACTAAGTTTAAAAAATAAAATAGTCTTCTTTCAGCAAAATATCCTATCTACGATATTTAAGGTAGGAACTTTCCCTTGATGTACCGTAGGCTTGGGACGTCCTGTATAATGGTAAAAATGACGAGATGGATAGGTAATCTCTCTTATAAAGTTGAAAGTTTGTTAGTTTGAACGCGCTTATCTCAGGAAATACGGGTTCGAACTGAAAGCCTTTATTTTTGCTTAATAGGCAATCCATTTATTTAGGGAGTTTATAGGCAACAATTAGAAAATATGATTGAGTCTCGTCCACCCCGGTACCGGAGTGATTGGGCAAAATGATGCCATCCACCCCGGTAATGTGGGACTCGTTGTTAAACGGGGAGGATGGCACTGGAGTTGTTTCAAAAAGGGGGAAAAAAAAGATCGCGCTGCGTAAACTGATAAAGCTACATAAAAATCAAAATAGCTTGTTTATTAGATTTTTCTCTAATTAACGCCGGTAAAACTACGCCGGTAAAATGCGTCTCTTAAAATACCTACCTACTTTAAGTAGGTAAGTAAATAGTAAGTAGGCTACTTACTATTTTAATAAAAATAGTTATTTTTATTGTACATTTGTGTGTATTTGGACACGTATGGGTTACTTTGTTAATACCAATATAAATAAACACTTGCACACTTAGATAGAGCAGTAGAAACCTCTCGTTAAAAGTAGACGGTAATTTTCCATACATCCAGGACGCGACGCATTATACAATTGACAACGATATAATGTTGATTCTCCGATTTGATTGTTTGAGTTGAGATAGAATCTGTCGTGTTTGAATTGCTTTGACGTTACAAATACTGTTTTATCAAAGGTAATGTACTTACGTATATATTACAAAAACAAAACTGTAAAGTTTTGCATGATATTTGCAGACGACTGCGTTACATTTTTGAAGAAACAGGCCGACGAAATTGGATTGGATTTCAAAATATATGAAGTAGTTCCGCAAAAACCTATAGTTGTTTTAACATGGACAGGAAAAGACAAAGCAGCTCCATCTATTCTTCTGAATTCTCACATGGATGTTGTACCAGTTTTTGAAGTAAGATTTCCTTAATTACAAAATTTACACTTTTTTAGCTTTAGGGTGAAAAGCAAGGGCAGCTTTAATCGGCAACATTACCTCTAACATGAAATTTATTCATTTTTCTTTGAACTACATATAAATTACCGCTATGTGCAATATATTAACGTCCAAAGAGTGTCGAGTGTCCCGAAAACGAGTAGAGTAACATACCAACAATCGGAACCGAAGACACCTTTACGAAGGATTTAGATTCAAAATTTACCAAAGTTAGTTGTGACTTATAGAACACGCTGTATACACCTGTCTTTTGTTTGTACGTAAATGCATACGCATTAGGAAGGTAAAATAAAATATCGAATTAAACATTACAGAACAGCTGGAAGTACCCGCCTTTTAGTGGTCATATCGACGAAGAAGGCAGAATTTATGCAAGAGGTTCTCAAGATATGAAATGTGTCGGCATCCAATACCTTGAGGCTGTCAGGCAACTGAAAGCATCGGGTGCAGTTTTCAAAAGAACATTGCATTTATCTTTCGTGCCGGGTAATGATATTTTATTTTAAATGTCCAAATTTATCTACATAGGTCGATATACTTGTGGATAAGAAAAGCAAATTGTACTTAATATGATGTTTTGCAGACGAGGAAATAGGAGGAAAAGATGGCATGAAAAAGTTTGTTCACACAGAAGATTTTAAAAAACTAAATGTAGGGTTTGCACTAGACGAAGGCATGGCAAATCCAGAAGAAGAATTTATTTTGTTCAACGGCGAGAGAAGTATTTGGCGTAAGTAAATGAAGTACTAAGTTTAGTTAGTTATGTATAATATATAATATATATAGTATATAATGAAGACTAGTTTTGTTTCAATAAGTACCTACAATTTATTATTATGATTTTTAGATCTCCATATACATTGTCCCGGACAACCTGGCCATGGTTCACTTCTACTACCAAACAATGCAGGAGAAAAGGTTTTTAATTATTACGATCCGTGTAACACTAACTATTATGACTAACATTTTTCTGAGTGTTTAATTTATTTAATCATTATATTTCAGCTTCGTTATGTTATCGATAAATTCATGGATTTGCGTAAAGAACAACAATCTAGATTAGAGAGTAACCCACTTCTGAAAATCGGAGATGTAACATCGGTGAATTTGACACAAATATACGTAAGTTAAAGAAATAACGTTATTGAAATAAAATTTAAAAATATTACCTACAAAAAACTAAAACAAGACTGTTTATTTAGGGAGGAAAACAATCAAACGTTGTTCCTGAAGTTCTTACTGCTGTCTTCGATGTGAGACTAGCTGTGGATGTCGACCATGAAAAATTTGAAGAAATGGTATGCATTCACAATAATCTATACTACATAACTGATTGCTTGTTACTATATTAAATATGGTAATTAACATAAATATCTATTGATTTAGGTTCGAAAATGGTGCGATGAAGCCGGTCCAGGAGTTACCATTGAATATGAACAGAAAAATCCAAATGTCCCTTTAACTGC
Organism: Emmelina monodactyla; assembly: GCA_916618145.1. NCBI lineage: Eukaryota > Metazoa > Arthropoda > Insecta > Lepidoptera > Pterophoridae > Emmelina > Emmelina monodactyla. Next base: position 7,535,399 of record OU745300.1, read on the forward strand.
AATAGACGCCACAAATCCATTTTGGATTGCTTTTAAATCGGCAGCTGATCAGATGTAAGTTTTATGAATTTGATAGCCACAGAACCTAAGAAAAAATACCTACTTACCTATGCCTCCCATACTATATCTTTGAGTTGGACGAAGAGAAATTTATTGAAGTACCTTTTATTTTTGTTACAGTGACCTAAAATTTGATGTGAGGGTTTTCCCAGGAGGAACTGACAGCAGATATATTCGCCGCGTGGGCATTCCAGCCCTAGGTTTCTCTCCAATGAACTGCACTCCAGTGCTTTTGCACGATCACGACGAATTCTTAAAAGCCGACATATTCCTAAAAGGCATTGATATTTACACTAAGTTGATTCCGGCTATCGCTAACGTGTAAACAAACGTAATCATTACCTTCTTTTTATTCGGAGTGATATAATTGAAATAAATTGTTATATTATTATTAAAGAATTATAAAAAATGTTAGATATTGATAATTTGACCTTTGTTCAGGAAAACATTAACACTAAGTTTGTAGGACTACCTTCTTAAATTCTTAATTGAACAAATAACTTACTAGGTAGTACTTACTTCCCCAAGCATTTAATATTTACGTAAATATAATTTAACATATAAATAATATTCTAAAATTATAAGCTTGAGCAACTAAAGCAGCCAATCTAATTACTCCCTACAGCATTTAATGCAATAGCCTCTTGATCGGCAACAAGCACCCTACGTTACTTCACTCCTTCAGGGTTCTACTAGCGGTTCTTCACAAGGAATACATGGAATATCCGGACAACAAACCGGGGCAGCTTTGACGTCGTAGTCCTGTTCTTCTTCTAATGGCTTATACTCATTATCACATTCAAACATTTTTATCGGAAACGGAAACACGATTGAAGTACATTTGTTTTGTGCAATGAAATTCAAAGTTTGTAGGTATCGCAGCTGGAAAATGTTATTTTTCTAATAATGTATAGTTAGGTATAGCCTAATATCAAGAAGGTATTATTCAACCAACCTGCATAGCATAGGGCGTTTCCTTAAAAACTTGAGAAGCCTGTGCTAGAATTTCTGCGGCTTTAACTTCAGTTTCGGAGTCAAAAACTCTCGTTTTTGCAAGCCTTGAGCCCTCTGCTTCGGCAACCATTGAGGCGTGCAAATCATGGGGTAGAATTACATCATTTCTGTTGAGAGAAAAGTTTAAATACGCTCCAAATTTAGGTATCTTACTTAATTTGGTTTCTAGATGATGCAAAGTAGTATTTCTCTACCTACTGTTATGTTTAAAAAAAAAGGGCTGCTATGTAGGTTTTCTTTCATAGCAGGGATAAATCATTGTTGCTTAAAAAATAAATGGTGTTGTAAAGATAATAAAATTTAAAGAATAAAATATTAAGATACATTAGGAAAGCTTCCACTTCCAAACCCCAATCCGGGGTTGCTTGATTTATCTCCCTTTGTAGTTGTACTCCTAAGATCTCTCTGTTTGATAGTAAACTCGCCAAGGAATATCTACCTAGACTGTTTGCTAAGATTATTTTTCCAAGAAGCTCAACAACTGACCTGAAATTTTAACCACTTTAATACTTAGTAATAAATAGGCATTAGTAATTTACAGTATTTATACGCTTGAAGAGATAAGTTTAGGTAAGAATCAGATGATATAAGTATACAGGGCGTCCCAACTTGGGACTAGGGCCGCGCCGACCCTAAGCAGCGCCTGTGTGTGAAACCTATGAAGCGCCTGTGAGCGAAACCTATGATGCTCCTTTTTTTGTAGGTTTAGACAATTTTTTCAACTATGTTATATAAAAAAAACTATCTGGCGCCCCTCTGGCTTAGGCGCCTGCGTGCACCGCACACATCGCACGTATGGGCGGCTCGGCCAGGTCCCAAGACTACGGTACATCAAGGGAAAGTACCTTAAATATCGTAGATAGGATATTTTGCTGTAAGAAGACTTTATTTTATTTTTTTAAACTTAGTAATTCTGCATATAAAGTATTTCTAAAAAATATGTACTTGCTTCGTCTGGGAATCGAACCCACATAAATATGAAAAAAACACCCCTATTTTTATGATGCCAATCGAAAGAATAGACAAAAAGTAATAATTCTTCTTAAGTAGGTAACATAGTATCTTAAAAGAAAGGAACAACGTGAAATCAATCATTTTAATCAAATTAAAAACAAACTTGATACTTTTCTTTCAGCAAAATATCCTATCTACGATATTTAAGGTACTTTCCCTTGATGTCCCGTAGTCTTGGGACGCCCTGTATACCAAATATCAATAATCAAATAAGATTAAATCTACCTACATTAGGTGCTATAAATCGTATCAACTTACTTGTAATGGCGCACATTTAAGGTAACGTAAATAGGTCTTGTTATTCTGTAGTAGAATAATGCACTCACTTGAACAGTCACAAAATCGTAAGTTAGAATCTGTAACGTAATGATCTCTAGTCACAGCAATATTTGTCAAACTAATAATCAAGTAGGTAGGTAAAATGGGTGTGCTGGTTTTTTAACCACTTGAGCAGGGGAAATAGAACTCTAAAATACACTAAACCACGCGGTTTTTCATGACAGCGCTTTATGAATATATTATACTAGTGGCCGCCCGCGACTCCGTTCGCGTGGAAGTCGGTTTCCAGTGGGAATGAGAAGTTTTCCCGCGGTTTTTATATATTACTGTAAAGTTTCTTCCAAATCCAACCAGTAGTTTTTACGTGAAAGAGTAACAACTATGTTACTAACAAGCATCCATACATCTATAAATCCATACATAGTTACAAAATTTCACGTTTACAATATTAGTAGGATTTAATTGTCATTGACAGCGTTATTACGACATGAAACGAAATTAAAACATGAAAGAAATAAAATTGGCACTTGCAACAGAACTGAAATATCGGGTTTTTTTTTATAATATAGGTAGTAAACGAGCATGCGGGTCACCTGATGGTAAGTGATCACCACCGCCCATGACTCCCCGCAACACTGTGGGTGTCGGGGGTGTGTTGCTAACCTTTGAGAAAATTGGGCACCGGATATCGCACTCACCGAACGAAACGCAGGAACATCGTCCCTACTTCACGTCGGTTTTCTGTGCGACTGTGGTATTTCACCGGTCGAGTCAGCCCAGTAATCGCCAGACAGAGCCTACAGCTAGACTCTACCACTCAAAAAAATTATAAAAATAACACGGTAAGGAACCCGTAAATTTCTTAAACCAAAGTGATCATACCTCGTGAAATCCCAGATTAATTTCTTCACATCTCATGTCAACAACAATTATAACGTCGCAACACGGAAGCCAAAATGTAAGTCCAGGACCAACTGGAGACTTGCCAAGTAATCTTCCGTAACGCAAAACAACTCCTTGTTGATGTTGGCCTATCATCTAAAATATAATAAAAATATACATACTTACCTCTAAATAAACAATTTTCTCTGAGGACTTCTTAAATCTCTTATTGATGCAAAACTACAAGTAGGCTCTAGGCGCAGGTCTTCTAAAAAGCTATACAAAAAGAGGTAAAAGGGAATGCCTGCACCTATTCACAGCAGGCAAATTAAAGTGACCATAGATAATAGGGGAAGTAACTTACAAATACGTACTTTAAAACAGAAGAAAAATAATAGTGGACATAAAACAATGACCAAGAAAGACAAAAATATTAACAAGCTCTCTATTGCTGCCGGTTTTCCTGGATCTATAAAAAAACAATAGAAAGTCGGTTAGTAGTACCTATATTTTTTTAGATAACGTGCAAGTGATTTGTGGAAACTTAAACCCCTTACTCAAACTAAACTTAAGCTTAAACAACGTGACTAAAGTTTGGTTCTATAATTAACCAGATTTACCTACTTGTAATCTGTGTAGTAGATTGTACTTCGCGGCTGTTCGGAAGAACAAAAAGCGATCAGATTGGGCTTTTTAGAACCAATTAAGATAAAAAACTTACCGGTAAACAACAATTTCTACTTATTCACATTTTTCTACTACGTTTAACTTATAGGTACTCGTTTAAAATGCGTTTTATGTAGGTAAGCTCTAAGTGATTTTTTACATCAAAGTAATAACTTTAGACTCCACTGTGTGATTAAATACCTTATTATATGTAATTAGGTATGTCCAGATTGAGACATGTGCTTCTTACAAAACAAACCAAGCTTTTTACCAAAGTCCCTAACAGTGGCGGATTTACCCTAAGGCCCGAGTAGGCCCGGGCCTAGGGCGGCCAGATTTTGGGGGCGGCCCTAATCATGTCAAAAAAGCTTATCATGGTGTATGCTGGGCGGGCTGCACTGCATGGCGCGATCTATACCGCATACTTAAATACTCATCCATGTTTAATGTTCGTTGCGCGACCCAAGTCAAAAAATAAATTTATATTTAAGCCTCAAAAACCTCAATTCGAGGGTCAATTTGAAAAATATATTTCAACATAGGAAGTAGTCCCACTGGGACGTACGTAGATCTACGAAAAATTATACAGATGATATTTTACATTGAAAAAGTCAAGAAACCAAGTACAATTTTTAAAAAAGTTAAGTCTTATGACAATAAATTAATAACAATAAACACAACAAGTTATGTGAAGTGATTAATGAAAAAGATGTAGTTAATTTTCTTTTAATAAAGGTCATTTTTTCCGCGCTCAACATTTTATTTTTCTATTTGACCGCAAAGGTTGCATACTTGATGGTTTGGCTTTTTACAAATAATATTTATTTGTCGTCAGACAGGCCTTAATGTTATTGCACTATCCCTGTGCAAGACGGCGACATCAACCAAAGAAAACACTGCAAAAGTGCGCGGTAACCACAAAATAGAGGCTTTCTAAGAGAGAGGTTACTTCTTTTGTTTGTAGAGTTATCAATCAAATACATAGTTTAAGTATTACAAATGTACCTTTTTTGAATAGCTAATGAATTGAGGAAGTTATTTATGTAACTTTTACGCAACGTTATTAGGACTTTTTTTTGGAAAATTGCAATTTATTGTCATAAGACTTAACTTTTTTTAAAGTTGTACCTTGTTGGTTTCTTTACTTTTTCTAAAATAAGGACGATTTTTGTTTAACAAATTTTAATGTAAAATATCATTTTAGTTATCAAGCTACCATAATACAACAAAACATTAAAGTTAATTTTGAATTTTTCACTAAAAAGATTCATTCGAACTTCGAAAATGGGGTTTTTTATAAAAAAAACTGAAATATTGCATAACTAAGAAATTATAAATTTTCGGACAGGGTATGACATGACTTAATTGACTGCAAATAAGCTCTACTCTGCTCGAATGTATCGCATTACCAATCACCCTGTATAGAGTATATGAAGATGGACGGAGATCAACGGAGATCTCTTTTTAACTGAGCACATTCAGGGAGATATAAAAATTCAAAGATTCCAAAAAACTTTTTCTCGAGTAGTCTATATGGTGGATGTTAAAAAGGGGCGGCTGATGGCTTGGGGCCTAGGGCGGCCGACACTGCAAATCCGCCCCTGGTCCCTAAGTTTAATTTAATCACTGCACTAAAAGGAGCCATATTAAATAAATCTTTTTAAAGCACAATTAAACGCCGAGGTAAATAAAGTGAGAAACATATGTAACATAATTTATCACTAATCTTTAATTAGTGATAAATTATGAATTCGACATATTCATTTATATGTATAATTTATACTTATTAGAAAAACCAAAAAATGACTACTCGACGTGTTCGAGAAGCTAGCTCAGACTAAAACGAGCGAACGTTTATGAACAGACGACGACGTCGTCGTGCTGTACTGTAATACGCCTATATACGAATCACCTGCGAAAAATAAATTACATTGCACGTAGCTGCAATGGGAACTTACATTTCATTTAAAAATTAGGTACTCACCGGGCACTAAAATTATGCTCAGAATGAAAGTTTAGTTAAGCCATGCATATGGAGGTACATATGTACGTATATCTAAACAAATATAGGCTTTTATTTAAATTTAGCTTTGCTTGCAATATGTATTATTTTTCCTTATTTTCCTTCGCAGGTAGACATCTTTCCCTATCTAGACATTTATGAAAACAAAGGTAGGTAATCACACAGTAGGTATACATTTTTGTGTATCGAACCTAAAGTTGATATTTCTGTAGTTTTTTTGCGTTGCTGCATAATCAGTGAAAATAAACAGTAAAATTCACAAATATTTTATGTTCCCGCGGTAACGAACGCTTCAAATAAGAGTGACTTAAGTCAAAATGACAAATTGGTATCAGTTATGTCATTTGTTGTGTCATCGTTAAGGGCGCGTTTTAAGCCTTTCAGTAAAGCAATCGGTAAATTTTTACCCAAGCCTTTAAACGATGAAAAACAAAGCGCGGGAAAAACAATAACTTTAATTGTTCTCTAAAATACATAATACAAGAAAGACGAAGTATAGTAGGCATACTATATATTATTTACTAGCTGAAGCCGCAAACGTTGTTTAGCCAAATTTGAAGAAAAAAAAATTGGGGGTGGTCAACCCTTATCACTTAGGGGTATGAAAAATAGATGTTGGCCGATTCTCAGAGCTACTCAATATGCTCACAAAATTTCAGGAGAATCGGTCAAGCCGTTTCGGCGGAGTACGGTAACTAACATTGTGACACGGGAATTTTATATACAGGGTGTCCAGGAAACAATGGATAAGCTCTGAAGGGCTAATAGTAGAACTAAAGGCAAGCCTAAAAAATAATTGATAAAAAGTATAACCCTTGCACTGCTAGAAATATGGCGCTTTAAAAAAAAACTTCATATTTTTTTGACTGTGTTCATATTTTTACTCGTAACGAGGTCAAATCACTTAATAACATCATTATTTCTATGCTAAAATAATTAATATTAACCGCATCAGTGAATAACCATCAAATAAAATAGCTAACTAAAGTATTTTTCTCAAAAAATAATGTTTAACTTTTGATTTGTGTAAAATTTCTGAAGAAATATTTTTGATGCGCAACTTTGAACAGCTCTGGTGTAAAAAAATAATATGAAAGTAACAGTGACCAATGATTTCAAAATATTTCTGGTTTAATAACGTTTTTAAAAAGATGTAATATGTCGTTATTGTAATGAAAAAAGATTGAACTAATGGTATTAGTGTGTAAAATGGGATAATTATTTAGTTCTAGCAAAATTATCAAAATACAATAAAACTAAAGAAATATGATTTTCAACTGATATTAATTGCAAAAACATTAGAATAATTGAGAGCAACTGTTCAAATTGTCTGTCCCCATCCTGATGCAGGCCCTGCATCTACGAATACAGGATCTTCAAAAAAATCGCGCGTGTCGTCCGTCGATCATTGATTGCAGCGGCCTGAACACGAGCTCGTACTGGTTGCCGGTAAAACTCTTCCTTAAAATACCCCCAGTAAAAAGTCCAAAGCGTTTAGGTTTAGGCGGCCTACCTACCTGTTAGGGTAGGTTTCGTCAAGTATGCACATAGTGCAACAGCATAGTGTGCTAGACAGCCATCATTTTGAAGCCAATATGTGTCGCGAAGCTCTTCGGGCACGTCTATCAATAAATTGGGTAAGTCATTTTGAAGAAAATTTGGATCACTTTCTCCTGTTAAGTTGATTACTTTGAAGATCCTTTATTCGTAGATGTAGGGCCTGCATGAGGATGGAGACAGACAATTTGAACAGTTGCTCTTAATTATTCCAATGTGTTTGCAATTAATATCAATTGAAAATCATATTTTTTTAGTTTTATTGTATTTTTTTAATTTTGCTAGAACTAAATAATTATCCCATTTTACACACTAATACCATTAGTTCAATCTTTTTTCATTACAATAACGACATATTACATCTTTTTAAAAACGTTATTAAACCAGAAATATTTTGAAATCATTGGTCACTGTTGCTTTCATATTATTTTTTTACACCAGAGCTGTTCAAAGTTGCGCATCAAAAATATTTCTTCAGAAATTTTACACAAATCAAAAGTTTAACATTATTTTTTGAGAAAAATACTTTAGTTAGCTATTTTATTTGATGGTTATTCACTGATGCGGTTAATATTAATTATTTTAGCACAGAAATAATGATGTTATTAAGTGATTTGACCTCGTTACGAGTAAAAATATGAACACAGTCAAAAATATATGAAGTTTTTTTTTAAAGCGCCATATTTCTAGCAGTGTAAGGGTTATACTTTTTATCAATTATTTTTTAGGCTTGCCTTTAGTTCTACTATTAGCCCTTCAGAGCTTATCCATTGTTTCCTGGACACCCGGTATAAGAAGAAGATAAATATACCATCGATGCTATCGATAGTACCAACACTACTGCATTTGGCCGATAGTATTCTTTGAGGATAGTACGTTATAATACGGATACCTAAGACGGATACAAATCCGTATTGTAACTATCAATAGTATCGATATTCATTCACGATTATATTATCGATAATTAGTCCATTATCGAGTGACAACACTACTATAATAAAAGAAATGATTTTGCGGTGCATTGCATTACATTGTTTTGTTTCATTGTTTGTTTGTTATTATGAATATTGTGCCGAGTTTTCAATTGGTTTGGCTTTAAAAATCTATTAAGGCTTTCGTCCAAGATCAATCACAATTATTTGCTTGATTTATGGTGGTTTATCTATATTTTTTCGCCGTATGCATTCAATCACTTTTTGTAAATTGAACAAATAATAACTTAACTCTAAACAATGAACAAAGTTTGTAGAATTTGTTTAGAAGAAGGCGTTCTTACATCCGTTTTCACCAAGAATTTTAACATACCATTGTCTGAAATGGTAGAATATTGTTCAAACATAAACGTGAGTGCATATATTTTTAAAAAAAATACTTGATGTAGGTATAGCAATAACAGAATTTTGTCTTATATTATAAACTAAAAGAAATTAAATTTCTAAAAAATGTATTGAAAACAAGGTGTTGAATATTTTTTTTATAAAACTTTAAACACGTAACGGATTTGAAGCAGTTTTTACCATCTTTAGGTATTCTATTTCGATTGTATCCAAGGAACATTCAAAAAAGTTTATTTTTAAACCGCTGAAATTCATTGTTTCGTTAACAAATCGGACCAAATTACAATGTTGCAAAAGTTGTACTTATATAAATATAACATTGTCTACCCTTAAAAAATTGAAACTTAAATACATTAATAAAGCTTGAGTTCCCAAGACAAAGATTCTATTCAATAGTTTAATTTTGGTACTGACGCTAGCTCAGAGTTGGTTTGATACAAATTGGTACCTATTATATCTATCTCCCACCACATTAATTTTACTAAAATGCTGAATTGATTTAAGACAAAATATTGGAATTTGGTAAGATTGCATAAATTTACCAGGGGCAATTTTTAATTATTTTTTTAAGTTATTAATTCGAATGGCTGTTATTTTACTTATTTTAAAATTTTAAATAAATTTACTTTCTTTTTACAGATCAGCAAAGATGATGGTTTGCCGGACCAAATTTGTAGCTACTGTATTTATAAGGTGGGAGTTGCTTATCACTTTAAACAAACCTGTGAAAATGCAGATTTACGTCTTAGGCAATATTTAGGAATACCCAGACTTAAAAGGTATGGTAAGAACTTTGCAATCTATTTCAATACATTAAATTCCTTTTTGGTATATACCCAAGCTGGAGCCTTACCACAAGCACTTAACATCTTTGTTAGGTTATTTGTGCCATCAAGTCTTGTTTTGTATGTTATTATAAAAAAGCTTGTTTAACTGCAAGGAATGGTAAATTGCTTAGAAAAGCTTGTAGTAAGGTCCCATTAGTGGTAAAAATGTGTTGTCAGTAAAATACTTTTTATGTTTTAGATGTACTGATGCTGCAGTGATGACTGACCCTATAGTATGTCCTAAGCTTAATGTAATTTTTTAATTAAAACCAGACAAACAACTAATTTAAACCTCTTATTTCAGACACCTTTGAGACAAACCATAATAAAAAAATGGTAAGTAACTCAACTAAACATATTATAATTTAAGTATACCTAGGTACTGTTTTGCTGTTATAGTTATTTATGTCTAATGATTTTCTGATCAAAAATTTTATTATACATGTGGATATTAGTATCATCTGAAAAGTAGGTAAATAAAAAAGCATTGGTAAACATTTTTTTTATGTTTACAGCAAATGCAGATCTCAAAAGAAAACAAGCAGTAATTATAAAAGAAAACCTGAAGAGGAGAAAATGAAACGAGGCCCAAAGCCTAAACCCAAACAAATACATTCTTGTTACCAATGCCAAAAAGAATTCCGCTGTCAGGCACAATTAGAAATGCATATAAGGTATGGAATTCACTACTAGATCTATGTTGTAAATTATAAAAAAGGAAACAGGAAAAAAAATACTAAGCTAAGGGCACATGGGAGTATAGGAGATGGTCATGATTAGGCCGTCGCTGTCTTGCATTGAATGACGTTGCAGGTCTTGTTATATCTGTTTCTCATTCTTCTTTGAGAGGCCAAGCACTTTGTTTCTATGCAAAACTATTAAAAACTCTTTTATTTCAGAACACACACTGGGAACAAACCTTTTCATTGTATGTATTGTCCTAAAGGGTTTACCCAAAAACATAATCTTACGATACATTTGCGAATACACACTGGGGAAAAGCCATTTAAGTGTGAAATGTGCAGGTAACTGCCTAGCATAGTCTGCATTAAATATTATTTTGGTTGTTAACATATTCCACAAATTTATTAGGATAATATTTACGATGTTCTTTATCTAATCACAAACCAAGAATAAATTAGAATCCTATGAAGAATTTTCTTGAAAATCTATGAACAGAATAAGAGTAATAATGACATATTCTGTTTTACAGTAAAACATTTGCAGCCCAAGGCAACTTACAAGCTCATGTTAAAATACACACGGGGCAGAAAGACCATGTAAGTATTTTTTTAAGTCATTTTTTAAAGTTCTGCAATCTTAACACTTTTTTGCTCTGTCTGATTCGAACTCTCAATCTAGAATTCAGGTACGGTTGTTAGACGTTGTATTAGGTACCTACCTTGTTTACCATTGTTAAAAAGTAGGTACCTAACGGTAAATTAAATGGTTGCAAGGAGTTCACGGGGTGATAACACATTGCCTGAAAAAGTTTTTCAATTGCTTTTAAATATTTCGTAGTGGCATATGAAAAAATCTGTGTTTTTTTGTAAAAAAGTAAAACAACATAGATTTTCTATACAACCCGGTTTACGATACCTTGCTTTTTGAAAATGATGTACGCCCATATACCTACCTACCCAAACTTTGTCAGAAAGTTTATATTCTCGTAGTAAATTCACAAACATATGGACTTCCCGGGTTCTACCTATTAGGTACCTATGGAGAAAAAACTCACAGCATCCAGCGAGTCCCTAGCAGGCTATACTACTATAAAATTATCCAATATTACGCGTATCAATATATAATTAATACCATCTGATCTAATGTATTTTCTTTTAAGGTTTGCGCTTTGTGTAATAAACGTTTCATCACTTCAAGTGAACTAACTCGCCATATGAACAAACATAAATCCTCAAAGAACCTCAAGTGTAACCACTGTTCTAAAACATATTCCCATATGAGACATCTGGTAAGTATTTAAAATTATTTTATTCATCATAGATATGTAACATATACTTACTTTTCTCACCACTTCTCAGAGGATGAGGTCGGATGTATTTATAAGTTGTCTAGATTGCAAATGGTGTGGGGAGGCTTAATAATGAGATTAAAGTATTTTCAACATGAACGTCAATGTTACAAACTTCGACTTTACCTAACCGTAGACCGGGCGAAAAAAGCCGGCGGAAAAACTTCCAGCACTAAGATACAAATAAGGATTTTGCTTTATATCTAAATATATTTTTTGTTACAGAAAACTCATCAATCCAAAATACACCCACTTGAAACACACAAGCCTGACATTTCTGAAACAAGTACTGAAAAAAATAGTCAGTGTTTTGGCGCAATGGATACTATCGACGTGTCTATGAAAAAGCAAATTCCCTCATCATCAATAGAAGTGAAGCCGGAATCTCAAAAAAGTGATTTAAAACATAATTCAACAATAGCAATAGTTCCATTATTTAACCACCAGCCATATATAGATACTTAGATGTAAGTAAAATTTTGCAAAAAAACTTGTATTTTTATTTTAGTCCTAATGGTTAGCAGATTATTGTGATTGGCCGTAGAGACCGGTGACGATAAGGATGTTACAGTGAAAAAAAAGCAAATCAACTACTCTAATACATTATATTTTAGATCTTATAACACAGGTTTCACTTTAACAATCTATAAATAATCCACTTAGAAAGAAACATTTAACGAATTGGGATCCATTCTTCAAATGTATCACCAATTTTCTTGCGTTCTGAAATAAAATTAAAAGAATGGTTATTGTTACCCCTTAGGGTTATTATAATATCTATATTAATTATATTATTAAGATGATTAGTTTGTGTGTTAGGGTTAAGGATATAGTAGTTTCCATTAATTTAAATTAGACTTATTTTATTCCTAAGTGAGTGACATAGTCGGAAGACTAGTTATTTTTTCATAGCAAAGTTGTCTTTTTTTTTAAAACTGGTTCAACAAACTGTTTTTATCTAGTGTTTAATTTTAAAACATGATTTTTCAACCATACATTGGGATGGATCCTTTTATTGTATCTACATGTGATTACCAATTAAAAAAAAATATGGATAATTATATAAAAAAAAATCAACTGTTGCATATAGTTGTTAAATATATCTTTAATAAATTAAACCTTTATTTTTTTTATAATAGGACTTGTAATAATATTTACTTACTAATTGTAGGTTTAAGTAAGGAGGCGTCCATAAATTATGTTAGGTGTTTTTTTTAATTATACTCTACCCCCAACGTAATTTACATCTCACATAATTTATGGATGCCCCCTAAAATATGTACTTTTGTTAGAAAATACTTATTGGACATATAAGTATATTACTGTGATAACAAGCCATTTATCAATAGAATAGTTTTTAATAACAACATTTTGAAACTTCCTTGATTTGTTAAAAAAATTAAAGGTGTTTTTTTCACATTATAAGTGAAAGTTCTTCCCTAAGAACTCATTGTAGTTTAAGATCTAATTTGGAGTTTTTATCAAATCATCAACATTTCAATAGGTAGTACATGCATACCTGGTACTGGGAAATCTTCAGGATGCAATTGGATATAGTGTCTCATAACGGCGTCTTTTTCGGCATAGTAATCATCTCGTTTTTGTTGAACATAAGACAACACAACAGTCCAACCTCCAACAGCTAAGACATGCTTTTGAATACCTAAAATCAGAAAAGAAGTCATCAACTGTTTTGAAACACCGGATGGAGTGGTGTATAATAAAAGTTATATAACAAACCGCTGAACATTGGACGCCTAGAGCCTAAATTCAATGCTAGTCCTGTGCAGACACCAAAAGTTACTCCTAAGATTTTAGACCAATGTTGTGTAAGCCACGACTTTTGCCTGCCTTGATCTCCGAGTTCTAATAATTCTATAGCAGATAATTGAGAGCTCATATTGGTAAACTTGTCAGTGTGCACTTTTTAATGTAAACTAGATTTATGCAGATGATCGTAAAGGAATCTTTGCAGAAAAATAGAACTTCATAAAATTAAGAAAAAAAATATATTGCCAAACTATTCTAGAAAATATATATTTTTTTATATTTAATCCCTACAAATATATCATTTTTTTTAAATATTAAAACATTCAAATTTAACAAAAAGTAATATGATTGAGATATAAGTTACAACTAAATATGCGATCGCGCTGTGTTATTATTTTTAGTAAGAAAAAATAATAATTTGGAAATCACAAAGTTGACAGTGACAGCTAATAATTTTGCAAATGGTGGAACGATTTCCTTTTGACAATTCTTTTATAGAGGTGCTCTATATATTAACTATGTAACTGTTGATCAATCCCATACAAAATGAGTAAGTATGGTAATTTATTTTAGCAACTTTAGTTAATTTAAAATAAAAATAAATAGTGCATAATCCTTCTGATACAATTTTGAAATTTAATATTTTGTATCGATTTACTGATACATAGGTTCAAAAGTCGGCTTAAAATCTATTTATATTATTTAAAATATCGATAATTATTCGATACTTTGCAACAACAACAACCCTAGTGTGTTGTCATGTCATGTCAATAATTCAATATTACTTTACTCTCTGTGTGTTGTGGTGTATATGGGCCCAATGAAACAGGCAAATCAGTGAATCAACAAAAAAAATTGTAATATTTTATTGTATTTTGTCTCAGTATGAAATGAATTGCTTAATTACCTACCTACTTAACTTTTGACTTGATTTTTCATTTCATCTTCTAGTGATCTGAAGCAGAGCTTTTGGTGTAGGTTTTTAGAGCTAAACTCTAGGTAAAACACATTGAAGAACTGTTCAAACAATGGCAGATATTCTAGACATTTTGGAAATTGAACAACCTAGTTCTGAAATCACAAGAGATAGTATTATTCATGGTGATAAATCAAAAAGGAAATATGTTACTGCTAAAGCAGTCAAAAGACCAGAAGGAATGCACAGGGAAGTCTTTGCTTTGCTCTACAATGATAACAAGGAATTGCCCCCACTTATGCCCACTGACACAGGTATTTTTTATAATATACAGACTTAATAGATTGGGAACCTCAAACTAAGGAAATTCCATAATAATGTGCCGTTTAGCCTAACTGAAATAGTAATTTGTTCAGAGGAAAAAGGCACAAAGCCCTAATGTTGTTATTGCTTTAAACTCTTCTTGAATATAAACTGTGCTTATGGAGTGAACTTTCTTATATTTTATCTGCATTGATATTTCTTGTTAAGGTAAAGGATACAAACAGACTAAGGCTAAACTTGGTATGCGCAAAACTCGAAAATGGGTTTGGGCTCCATTTAGTAATCCAGCACGAACTGATAATGCTGTATTTTACCACTGGAAAAGAGCCTCAGATGAAGCTAAAGAGTATCCATTTGCACAGTTTAATAAGGTTTGTGCCATATTTTTGGTTTGAATTGCTTTATTATTCAGTGTACTTAGTAAATTTATTTTCTTAGCAAGTCACTATTCCATCCTACACTGAGACTGAGTATAACCAATACCTGAAATGTGAGGACTGGAGTCAAGCAGAAACTGATCATCTCATGGATCTGTGTCAGAGGTTTGATCTAAGGTTTATTGTTATTCATGACCGCTGGGACCGTGCTGCATTTAGAGATAGAAGTGTAGAGGATTTAAAAGAAAGATACTACAGCATAAGTGCTGCACTTGGAAAGGTAAGTCCTTAAATAAAAGTGTTTTTTTTTAAATAAAAGTATTTCAGTTAGTAACTTAATAAAGTTTGTTATCCTAGGTGAAAACAAATCCATGGACAAATATGATCACAATGCCAAATGGTGAAAAGAAATTCTATCACTATGATGCTGAACATGAAAGGAAAAGAAAGGAACAATTAAATAGACTTTTTGAAAGGACTCAAGAACAGGCAGGACATTTTATTTTACTGGCAATATAAATTTAATAGTGTTTGAAATAATATTTGAAGGCCTTTAATATTGGTATCTTCTTTTCACACTGTAACTTTTTTTTAGATTGATGAAGAGCAGATGCTTTTAGCTGAGCTCAAAAAAATTGAAGCAAGAAAGCGTGAACGAGAAAGAAAGACGCAGGACTTACAAAAGTTGATTTCAAGAGCAGATAGTGGTAACCCAACACCATCTAGCCAGCTCAATAATACCATGGATGGGCCCGGAACCCCAACTGTTTCCTCAGCTAATATTGCCAGAAGACATGATAAGAAACTGCACAAAAAGAAATTGACATCACAGCAGAGACCTATTAGGGCTCCAGAAACGGTGGTAAGCTAAACATCAAATAAAGGGTAATTAGAACATTGTTTCCAGGTAAAGATAACTTAAAAGAGCTTAATTATTTCAGACTGTAGAATGGGCAGGCATTAAATTTCCTGAAGCTCGAAGCACTGGTGTGTGGCTACGTTCACAACGCATGAAGCTTCCCCCTGGAGTTGGTCAAAGAAAAACAAAGGCTTTAGAACAAGAGCTGCGATTAATGAACATTGGTATGTTTTTATATTTTGAGATGATAACTTTTTACAAGATGGCAACTTTAATGTTCATGTTTGGATTTAGTCATTGTACCTACAAATATCTTTATGAGTACATTTTTATATGCAGACATAGCACCAACTCCTACAGAAGCCATATGCAAGCACTTTAATGAGTTGAGGTCAGATCTAGCTCTGGTTGTGGATCTGAAGAATGCATTGGCTTCATGCGAGTATGAACTGCAAGCCCTTAGACACCAATATGAGGCTGTTAATCCAGGAAAGGTATGTAGTTTCAGATTGTCAATATAGTATGATAGTATGCATTAGTAATAAAAAAAAAACTGTATGTGTTAATATGAACATGATTTAATAAAATCCATAATATGCTTTCCAGACACTAACAATACCACCATCACTGTGTACTTCGACTGATGTTGATATGAAACCAGCTGGGGAAATAATTGATGTTGTTGGATCACCGGGAGCATTGAATAACACCATATAGTATTACTGTACTTGTAAACATAAGTTCAAAAGCCACAAAAGGGAAGGTTGAACTTTTAAATTAAAAATGTGCTAGCGTGAAGATGTATATCTCCATAGTGCATAAAACTTTGCAGTGTTATGATAGTTTTAATTTAGAAGTGAAAATAATTGTATTAATTTAGCACAGATCTGTGAATAATATTGCTGAAGCTTATCTATGTGTGGTACAATGCATATTTTGAGACAAAACTGTTGTAATCCTTAACTTACATACTACTATGATATAATGCAAATTAGTATAAACTAAACTTCAATGTATTGTTATCAGCTGTGTAGGTATTGTGATCAACTAAAATAAAAATACTTAATTTGTAAAATAGCTTTATTTCAAATAGCTCCTTTTGGTGCTCCATAAGCATCTGGCATTCTCTCTATTGTGTACTTATGTTCAGCAACATACATAATTGGAACGCCAGGTATCTTCCTTATTCTTCGTTTCAAATCCTTATCATTTGTTGCTACAATATAGCACTTGTGTTGTGTCACTCGTTGCACTAAGCAATCATCAGCATAGGTCCCTTTATGTAAACAAGTAATTCTTTCAAATCTTGGATCTTTGATTATTCTTAATGCTACTCTGTATTTTCTTCCTAATTTTTCTAACTCTCCCAAAACACAATCTGTGATATAAGGTATACATTTGGCATACAAGCAGTCCATCATACTTTGAACAACATCTAATTTGTTCTTTATTGAGAAGTTTATGAAATTTGTGTCGAGGAGTACATGATATGGTGGACCAAGTTGTGTATTATACTGGAAAAATAGAGCTGAACTCATTTGCGGCACATTTCTTATTTTTAGTTCAATAGGATCAATTTTCTTTTTCTTGACAGTTCTTTCAGTTGGTTTAATCCGACTATCAGTAGGGCTTATCATTTTCTTCATTTGGGAAAAGCGTTTTTCCACAATTTTACGAGTTTTTCGTTGCTTGCCCTGTGAAATAATTTAGGTTAGATTTGAAATTGAAAAATTAAAATTGCAGGTTGCTTCACTTACCATTTTGATGATTACATATAACGATTAAAAGTTTCTTCTCAATCTCGTGTCGACCATAAATTGATAGATAACTAAATACTTATAAACAACAGACAGTAAACAACCACCACGAAATAAAATTGGTGCACAGTGCACACCAAAGAGTAAATAAAATAAGCGGAAGAACACTGTACGTGCGTTAGGGATGTTAAAAAATTATCGATTTTTATTTTATAAGAATCGATTTTTTTCGGTCGATTTTTTTTAGTATTAATTGACTTTTAAAAAATCGATTATATTATTTAAACTTTCCGATTTTTTTATTTAGTTATTTATATTTTAGTTTTTGAGACGATAAGTTTGTCATTTTGTTGGGAAGCCCATTATTTCATTATCCTACTAATATTTAAAATGTGAAAGTTTGTGAGTATGGATGTATGGATCGATGTTTGTTACTCTTTTACGTAAAAACTACTGGATGGATTTGGATGAAACTTTGTGGTAATATAGGTTATACATTAGAATAACACATAGGGTACTTTTTACCGCGGGAAAACATCTCATTCCAACGGGAACCGACTTCCACGCGAACGGAGTCGCGGGCGGCCACTAGTAACAAATAAAAATTACATCGATACTTTTCAACAACCCTATAGTTCTGGGCTGACTCGACCGGTGAAATACCACCGTCGCACAGAAAACCGACGTGAAGTCTAAAACTATGTAAATAAGGTTACTTTTTTCTGTCTGTTGTATAAGTAAAAAAATGAGCCAGAAAACTAAAGTAGTAGTGCGTCCTTGTCTAACACCAATATGAACAAAATTTTACGAAAAAATCATACATCAATTTCATCCTCGCTTAAACGATATTCGTCATCCAGTGCTACCTCTCACCACTGAATCAAGGCATGAATTAGAACTTATTAAAAGTATCGCGAACAGATATTTAAGCTTAAGAATGAAAAGGTACGCCAAAGAAGATACTCTCAAAATAATGGGGAATCGCATTTCGGTGCGACAACGACTACATAAAACAATTTTATTCAGTATTTTTTGAATTTTTAATCCAGTAAGACTATCCGAGAGAATACCTGAAAATATTAGGGACACCCTATCAGATAAGGACGCACATCTACTTTTAAACCTCTCTTTCGGCTCGTTTTTTTTTGATACTACGCAGACCTTTAGTATAGGTGCATGGTAATAGCACATGAGGTAATAGGTAGGTATGTCCCTACCACAGGTCCCTACATACACCTATTTTATCATTGTGATCCTGTTATTTATTCACATTCCAATGACCATATGAGTGAATATTTATTATAGGTTGGTAAAAAATCAAACAATAGGATAAAAATCTTAACAATAGGATATAGAAGGAAAGGCGTGGTTCCGGTATTTCACATGATGGCGTCGCAATTTTTACCACCTCTGCAAGAAAAGTCACATCCCTGGAAAACTAGCATAAAACATGTGCACGCAAATAAAATAAAATACGCTCATAACTCAGTCAACAATCCTGAATTTCCAAAAGTCAAATCAAAAAGTAATCCCAATGAAGTCAAGAAAGACAGATTTAGTGTTATAGGAAGCGGTTTTACAAAAGATTTTTTATATTGCAAGCATTTGGTGCAAGGGCTATACAGGTATAAAAGGAGAGTTTTTGATGAGCCTTACATAAGGGGTAAGTAAGTACCTACCGATGTTCAATGCAACCCCATTTTTACCTAATGAGTATAAACGGGGTCTTATTACTACGAGTAAGATTGTGATGTCCGTCCGGCCGTTTCTCTGACACGAGGCTGTGTTTCATGATCCGTCTTAGCTAAACAGTTAAAATTTTCACCGTTGATGCTGTTTTCCGTATTAAATTACTACAATACAATAACAAAATAAATAAATATTTAAGGGTGGTTCCCATAAAACAATTAAGTATATATTTTTGACGTTTTTTTTGGAAAAAGTTAAGGAACCCTGTGTCCTGCGTTCAGTAGTCTGACTCGCCCTTGGGCGTTAGTTTCTTTAGCTAAAGCCATTTTCATAAAAGGTGTTACTGCTGTGGATTGGCCTCGACTGTGGAATGAATTGAAATTGGAATTTCTTCATGCTTCGTGTACACAAGCATCAGTAGTGGTATTACTGAATGATCAGTATTTGGGCGGGCCTGAAGAACTCAAAGATCACGTGGAGCAAGTTTACAAGTTCGATTTTAGCGTTAACATCAATTATGCAAGAGAAAGTGTAAAAGAATTTCATAAACTTGTATCGTCTACAAACGTAAGTCTTTGGATACCTAACACAGTTTATTAGAAACTGATAGTTTCAGAAGCTGACATTTATCTACTTATTGTTTACAGAGAACATTTGTTTATATGCATTTCAATATCGATGATAAACCGATTGGATCAATGATATTTATGGCTAGTATTTAACCGATCTTTATAGTACCGAACCAACTTATTTTTTGTAAAAAAATTAATGAAGTCAATGTATTTATATCTCTACAGTTATATTCTGATATTGTTCCAAGGACGTGCGAAAACTTCGTACGCTTGTGTGTTAAACACAAAGGCGGTTACAATGGTAGTCCCGTGCACCGCATTGTCAAGGATTCTTGGATTCAATGTGGTGGATTTGGTCTGAAGAGTTCAGATTTAAACTGTGAAAATTTTAATGTCAGTTTTGATAAAAGGGGAGTTTTAGGAATGGCTAATGCTGAAAGGTTAAACATCCAATAAAAAAGTTTCTCACATCTTATAAAAATTATATCAGTTAGGTACTACAATTAATTACAGGCATGTCGACTGCTCTACGCAATTTTTTGTACTATCTCAACCTGCTGAGTGGATGAATACCAATTATGTAGCTTTTGGACAGTTAGTTGAAGGGGAAAATACCCTAAGGCAAATTGAACAAAGTCCCACTTTGTTCGAGTCGCCGACGCAGAGGATTGTAATCTATGACGCTGGTATCCTCAACATGGAATGTTATGCTGGTAAAATTAATAAAAATACTACAGCATATTTGTATCAACACATTGAAAATACTACTGCTTGGGCAGAAATGTTGCTGGAGGTTAGTAGATTTTTAACAAAATTTAATGTATTAGTTTTTACGTAACTGACTTTTTTATTTCCAAACGGAAATATTATTTTTCAAATTTATGTTTAAAGCTTTAGCAGCTTTCCGCCCGTAGCTACGCATGCGTTATCAACCGACAGGTATAGGCATTAATTAATTTTAAAAAATATAAAAATATTCCATAATTAGAATGAATGAGGAATATGAGGACGCGACTTTGTCAATATTTGTACAACTAGCTTTTGCCCGCGGCTTCGTACGCGTTAAATTCGGTGTAAAGTTCACTTGAGTCGCGCGTACGGAGTAGACGTGTCGAACTATTCGTTAGCAAAATACTTTTTAATCCTCAGTGTATTTTAAACCCTAAACGCACGAGTTAAGGACGTAATCAGCCTGCCTACTTTACCAGTGAGTTTCTACCAAATACCCCACAGTGCATCAACTGCACCATGAGTGTGCTTCGATCACCAGATGGAGGTGGCACTTCCAACGAAGAAGTAAATTACTTAAAGCCGAACCTGATAAAATATAACTCGTCGTCTGATCCAGATATATCAAATATTATTCACCGTCAAAAAAGAAAATTTGTCGACGGAAATGACGAACTCAAAGCTGAAATGTCGGAACTAAACCAAAAACTATCGAAAATGATGCAATTAATAACCTCAACCAGTAATACCCAAACAGAAAACGTAAGACAACTTGGAAAAGATATCAACTCAGTCAAAGAACAAGTAGTTGCAATAAATAATAATCTGGAAAAAATTACTGCTGAACAAACAAAAATAAAATCTGATCTGGAAGTTTTGGTGCTAGAAAATAAAAAAAGTCAAGAAAAAATTGAAATCTTGGAATCGGACATTCGATCACTAAAAGATACAAAACACCAAAATCCTGAAGAACTATTTCAAGAAATGAATGAGCGAATCTCTAGATCCAAAAACCTTTTAATCTCTGGTATACCAGAATCAATTTCAACAGACTCCAAAGAAAGGCATGCTTCTGATCGAGATAAAGTGTTGAACATACTGCAAGCCATTGCTGTCGATATGCCAGAGATACAGAATCTCAACCGTATGGGAAAATACCAACCAGGCAAAAACCGCCTTATTAAGATCAATTTTGCTTCCGCTGACGCCACGAAACAGATTCTACGAAACAAGCACGTATTACAATCAAAAGACATTCGCATCTTCTCTGACCAAACACCACAGCAACAGAAACATTTTAATAACTTAAAAGCAGAGCTAAATCGGCGTACTCAAGCTGGAGAAGCTGATCTAACAATAAAATATATAAAAGGATTGCCTACTATTTCAAAAAACTAGAAAATACATTACCTTTACAAAAAGTTGCGTTACATTTAAATGAAAATAATAATAAAGCAAAAACAGATGATATTGTTCACAAAGTACTTAGAAGTTATGAAGAGATATGTCCTACAAAAAAATCCCTAAAATGTCTTTACGCAAACACTCGCAGCATAGTCAAACCAGGCAAATTCGATGAATTAAAGAGCATAGTTCAACTATTCCCATGTAAAATACACATCATTGCACTCTCTGAGACATGGATTAAGACCGACGAAGAAGCCAAGCGTATGAAAATCCCTGGCTACAACCATTATTATAACTACAGACCTAAAACAAAAGGAGGCGGTGTATCTATCTACGTACTGAACACTCTGAAGAGTTATTTAATTGATGAGTCTATTATTGAAGATAACCACTTTCTATGGATACATTTAGATAAAATGGCCCTAGATATTGGCATCGTTTACAAACCAGGTCGAACGAATGATGAAAATTTTCTCGAATCCTTTTCCCTGCAGACTGAACTAAGAAAAAGGTCTATCATATTTGGAGACTTCAACTATGACTTACTTAAAAACGAAGAAAACACAGAAAAATTTAAGTATATCCTAAAAGAAAGTGGATTAAAAGTTTTGAACAAAATCAGTAAAAAATACTGTACACGAGAAACAACTACCACAAAAACTATACTGGACCTTGTTTGCACCAACTTGAAAGATAACAAAATTAATTTAAGTACAATTGATTCGGCCATGTCGGATCATAAGCAATTATTTTTAGAAATCCATCAATATCAACCTAAACCTACCACAAAAATCCCATATACTGCAACAGACTATGCGAAATTACATAAAGATGTCAAAGAATATTCTATCGAATCCAGCATGAACAATGATTATAACAAGTTTGAACAAAAGCTTCTTCATAATTTAAAAAATTGCCAAGTAAAAAGATGCAAAATTGTAAACCCACCAAAGCAAGACTGGATTAATAAAACTATAATGACCCTTATCGCTAAGAGAAATATTTTGTGGCAAGACCTAAAAAAAAATCCTGATGATAAGGACATGCGACAACAATTCGTAGATATGAGAAATCAAGTAACAAAAAGCATAGAAAATTCCAAAAGAACTTATTATAAGAAAGCTTTTACCGACTGTGCAAAAAAACCAGGCAAAATGTGGAAACTTCTCGAAGAACTATCCCTAAACAAATCACGAGACAACTTTAAACCAACGAAGCTTGAAATTAACAAGAAAACAATAAGCGAAACAAATGAAATTTGTGAACATTTTAACTCTTATTTCTCTTCGATTGGGTCAATATTAGCAAAGGAAGTGCCAGAAAAGTACCATCATACCAAATCGCCCGAAGATACTGTTGACATAGATTCCTCAAACACTTTATCTAATTTTGAACCAGCAACAGTTAAGGAAATTAACAGCCTTATTGATAGTTTAAGCAATAATTCAAGCTCGGGACTGGATGGAATCACAACCAAAACAATAAAATGTGTAAAAAGTTTAATTATTCCCGAATTAACAAATTGCATAAATAAATGTCTGGAGCAGGGAATCTTTCCAAACAGTTTGAAGATCGCTAAAGTCACACCAATATTCAAAACAGGTAGTAAAACAAATCCTAGTAACTATCGGCCAATTTCAGTCTTACCAGTTATTTCTAAAATATTCGAAAAAGTCATCTACAGCCGGCTCCAAAAGTTCTTAGTGTCGATAAATTTTTTATATGAAAAACAGTATGGCTTTAGACCTAAAACAAGTACATTATCGGCAACAATTGATCTTATTACCAATTTAAAAAATAAAATAGACCAAAAACAACTGGCTCTAGGGGTGTTTATAGATCTCAAAAAAGCATTTGATACAGTTAGCCACGAAAAGCTTCTAAAAAAGTTGCATGATATCGGTATTACTGGAAGTGCTTTTGAGCTCCTAAAATCATATGTATCAAATAGACATCAAGTAGTTAAAATAGAAAAAAGTCAAAGTTCATCACAGATCATTACGTACGGAGTCCCCCAGGGCTCAATTTTAGGGCCTTTATTTTTCTTGGTTTACATTAACGATATACATGGCATTGGCCTAAAAGGGGACGTTAATCTTTATGCTGACGATACGTGTATATTTTATTTTGGTAAATCTCTAGAAGAATTACTAAAAGTAGCGCAATCAGACCTATGCATCCTGCATAATTGGTTTCAGCAGAACCTCCTAACAATAAATATTGAAAAGACTAGCTATGTCATCTTCGCAGCAAAGAATAAAAAAATTGAAACATTGCATCCTTTAACAATTGAAAACGAACCAATATCTCAGAAAAAAGAGGAGAAATATCTAGGTCTTGTATTAGATAGCCAACTAACCTGGAAATCACATATTAAAAAAGTTTGTTCAAAGTTACGATCTCTAACAGGCACTTTAAAAAGCTGTGCAAAGTGTCTATCAAATTCTGTGCGCTATACTATATTTAACTCATTAGTAAAACCATGTCTTGAATATTTAATAGAAGTCTGGGGATCAGCAGGAAAAACTAATTTAATGTCTGTTCAAAGGGCTTTAAATCGACTCATTAAAACGTTATTTGGATTTAACTTTCTTACGCCCACAGCCAAATTATTTAAAGACCTTCATCTAATGAGCGTTAATCAAACATATGTTTACCACACCTGCCTACTAATTAGGAAAATCCTTAATAAAGACATTCGTAGCCAGATATCTTTTACAAAAAGAATTCAAGTACATAAACGGCTATTGAGAAACGCTAATACGCTGGTACTAAGAAAACCAAGGACCAACTATGGTTTAAAAAATATAATGTTTGAGGGGACCCAACTTTACAATAAACTTCCTAATGATGTCAAAGAAACTTCTAATGTATCAAGCTTTAAAAAGTTACTCAAAACTTACGTAATAAATAAGATCAATGTAATCTAAATATAAAAAGGCATTATAAAAATAAATTTATCGTTCTATGTAACAATTACTCTAACAAAACAAAAAAAAAAAAAAAAAAAACAAAAAAAAAAAAAAAAAAATTAACAAAAAAGTAAAAATCTAAAATATGTATGTGTATGTGAATGTATGCATGTGTCATGTAACGTATATATGCCATATATATATATGTGTGTGTGTATGAATATGTATGTATATGTATGTGTGTGTTTGTATGTGTGTATGCATATATAGGTAATTACCTACCAAAACTAAATCTATTCTAAGTCCTTGTCAAAATATGAATAAATAAAACATACACGTAAAACTAGCTTATACAGATTTTATTAGCTATCACATACTTATTAAATAAAATTATAATACTAAATAACGTACCTCGTAAAATAATAAAAAAATAAAATTTAAAACAAAAAACAAAAAAAAATTACCATCTTCGATGCCACCTCCATTGAATCATACTCCACGGCCTTTGTTTGGACTTATCGCCATTGAGGCGACAACAAAAACAAACTGTTTGGATTGATACCCGACATTTTTGTTTTTACCCTCAAAACTAAAACGAAGTAGTGCGTTGAAATTTTGTTAATTTCATGTTTTAGATTAATGATTCTGCTCTGTATGTTAGATTTAAGTACAAATAAGTGAAAAAATGTTTTTCTCAGTAAGTGAATTTATGTAAAATTCTTATGAGAAATAAATAATCTTTAAACGTAAACGTAAAGTCCCTTTCCCTATACCTACTTACTATGTTATAATACATAGGTATAAATAAACCATCCTCTTGAAACACTATCTATTTAAAAAAAACCGAATCTAAATCCGTTGCGTAGTTTTAAAAATTTAAGCATAGGTACATAGGGACAAACCGAGAAAGTGACTTTGTTTTATACTATGTAGTGATACAATACAACTGTTTAATCTGTCCCACCTGCGGTTATATTGGCACCAAGAAATGCATATAAAAGTGAAGTCATTAAATAAATAATCCTATTTTAAATATTAGGTTCTATATTATTTTAGTCTCATACCTAGGTAAAAATATAAAAACTAATAAGTATTTAAACCTCAGAACAAAAAATGATAAATCTCCAAAAATTGCAGAGTTTAATGGACACCGTTTTTCGAGAACTGCTGGACAGACAACAACTGTACAGACAGGATGAAGACCATGTTTTATTAGCTAAAAAATCTACATATCATTACAGGTATAAGGATTTTTGAATAACATACCTTAAATTATACTTATTAATTAAACGAAAATAGTAAACACATGTTATGTATTTCAGTTCCGCATTTAACCTGGATGTTATAGAAAATCTGTCAATTTCTGATTATAAAATAAGTGTATCCGATAAAAAATCTGAAACAGCTTCGCCGTTACCATATTATGAAGTGGACAATGATTTATTAAATAATGTTGATGATGAAAAAATGATGTATATTGCTTCAACGATGTCTACTGCTGATTCAGTACCTTTTCAGGATCCAGAATATCCGTTTTATTTCCCGCTTTCAGATGTTCCCTATCCTGGTGAAGTCACTTCAACATATGACCTGAAAAGGTATCTCTGAATTCTTAAATAGGTGCTTAAGTTTTAAAAAATCCGTAAAAAGGTTACGGTTATCTACAAAAAAAAGTGTTTTCTTAAAATATTTAGGTATTAAATAATATTACGGTAGCAATAAAAAAAAAAGGTGTGTAACATAATATTTTTTATGAATGTTTCTTGGTATGCATATTTAATAGGCACCTCTATAATCGGATTTTCGTTGACATATTTAGTGCTATTATATTTTTATTCAATGTAAGTTGACAAGTTCCACAGTTTTTTGTGGTCGGTTTGACATCTTTTTTTTTACTTTAGGTACTTACAAGGGGATTATTGTCTGGAAGCGGACATACATCATGACGCCAAAAAATTTCCATTGAAATCAATTTTTAAATTACCAAGAATACCATCAAATGATTCAGATTTCAAACAAATGATGAAATTATCGCCGGACGGCTCGGAAGGTAAAGCTGCACTGTTCGTCTTCTTATCGCGTGATGAATGTTGCTTATGACGCTAGCATCAGGGTTTTAGAAGCCGCCGTCAAAGGCTGCTGGCTATTGACCAATAGGAAATAGCGCGGAAGCTCGAAGCTCCTACGAAACCAAAATAATTTACCACTTTAGAGCTGAAATCCTACTGACCGTAGCACCGTAGCGAGGTACTGGCTTAATTGTTTGTTAGCACTTCAAACTAACTTACAGAAATTAGTGGATATACTTATTTATCTCCACACAAGGCCGCCAGCTTTTTCTCTCGGTCTACTACGGCTATTGCTGATGAATGTGTGTCCCGTGACATCTTTTTTTATTTTTTATTTTATGCTTTTGACAATGTATAAGAGATTAGTTCTTAATCCTACGTACAATAAAGTAATTTCATTTCATTTCATTTCATTTCATTTCACAAACCAACATTTTATTGTTTACTAGTGGACGCCCGCGACTCCGTTCGCGTGGAAGTCGAATTCCCGTGGGAATGAGAAGTTTTCCCGCGGTAAAAAGTACCCTATGTCCTTTCCCAAGATCAGTTCTTTCTTCACACCAAATTTCATCAAAATCGGTTCAGTGGTTTAGGCTTGAAAGCGTAACAGACAGACAGACAGACAGACAGACAGAGTTACTTTCGCATTTATAATATTAGTAGGGATATTTTGAAATTGATTAATATTTTTTCATTGTTTAAAAGGTTCCCTAGATTCAGGCTTGAAACAAGAGTTGAGTGAATACTATAAGTAAGTAGATACCTATGTAAAAAAAGAGTGTGTATATTATTGTTTATGTTTATTCATTTAAAAATTTTGATTTAAGAAAAGCCGGTGAAACAGTTAGTTATGCTAATAAAACAATAAAAAAGATCGCAAAAAGCCTTGACTTTAACGATCTCACTGAAGCGGTAAGGTAAAGTCATTTTGATTTACAAAAGTTAATATTTATTAATTTCAAACAGCGCATATATTTATCATGACATAAATGTTAACAGGTCAAATGCTGTTATAACGGATGAAGCATTAAGGAAAATGAAGTAAGTAATAGCAATTTTAATAGCTGCCTGGCTACCACCACAGCTGCCACTGCAGGCCGCAGTATCGTAAAATGCCTGTGAAATTATACCTACTTATAACTATTAGAAATCCTTGTAATATTCAATATGTTAAAGTTTATAATGTTTAGATGTTTGTACCCCAACCACGCTAAAACGATTTGGACAAAAGCGGCCAGGATTCTTTCACCGTGGTAAAACCCTGAATTCTTATTTCGAAACTCATCTCAACTCCGGTTAAAAAAGCGAATGTTTTAAAAAACAATACTTCGGGAGGCTTGCTTATAAAGACGAGAAGAATTAAATTGTTTATTAATTACTTTCTTATTTTGTAGACATGTAGTATCAGACGTGGAAGCGGCAATAGAGCGTGAAAGGTAAGTTTTAAAGTGATTTTGTTCAACTTTTTATATTTGCTTTTATTAAGCAAATCTTTATTTTTTTAAATAGACAAATTGTTATCGAAGCCGAAGAGTTTATGCATCATTTTAAAAAGAAGATTAGAAGGCGACCAACTGGATTTATCAAAGGGGACGATTTAAAAAAGTTGCTTGCAAGCCTCGGAAGTGACGATGACGATGATGATGATTTTGATGAATTTGGTGAAAATATAGAAACAAAGATTTTGTTAAGGAAGTAAGTAATGATTGTAAACGGAATATTTTCGTAGCCCGAAACCATGTATAGTTGAGGTTTTTGGAGTGGTAGAGTCTAGCTGTAGGCTCCGTCTGCAGCGATTACTGGGCTGATTCGACCGGTGAAATACCACCGTCGCACAGAGTGGTATTTGATGCTAAAAGTTGGCCAAAATCGATTATTTTTTAATTAATCCTAATTCCTCGAATTGATTGTTTCTGAAAACTAGGATAACCGCTCCAAACAATAGAAAAGATTACAAAGCGCTAGCGTCTCCCTGCGCTCTGTTAGCTCAGTCGGAAGTTACCGTTCGCCAACAGTGTACGTGTGATTGTTCGATGCGCTCAGATTTTTTGGTTTTCCAAATATTTGTCATCTTGTGTTTTAACCATTTTGTGGTGGTTTTCAACATGGATTGTGCACAGCCAGGTATGTACTTTCTTTGAAACTTATTTTAAGCAACTGATATATAGCCATTCTTTATTTATATACTTAAGAAATAAGTACTTAGAAACTGCTTTAAAAAAACATATTTTATCAGAACAAAGGCATTTTTAATTTATTTCTTATCATTTCTAAGCCAAAATTATAATAGTTAGTTATAGAATAGACCTTTTAGATTGTAACTAAGTGAAATACCGCCACCCCAAAGCACCCCTCCATTTTTCGTGATTTTTTTCCGTACTGATTAAATTAATTTTTACTAATATTTTGTCTATTTTTCTTATAGGCTCTTCTGGAATGAGAGTTTTGACTCGCAATGAGTTATTTAATATAATGGAAAGCTCAAGTACCTCAACTTTTAATGAAAAGTTGCAATCTATGGAGAAGGAGTTGCTCAAGCAATATGCAGAAAATGACCCATGTATTGCTGAAGTAAAGCAAAAACTTTCCATCATCAAACATCAGTTTAAACAAAAATGGTCGGCTGCTCGTAACACAAAGGCCAGATTCCTGGAAAATAATGCCGAGTGGCTTAAAGGAAGCATTATGCTACCCAAAGCAGGTATGTGATATATAAACTTAATTACCTCTTTTGTTTTGTTATACTTGGAAGCATTTTGTCTACCCACATAATACGTAGTTAATTAGATAATTAAATTTTAATTTTAGATAACATTTAAAAAGTTTTAAAGGCGTGAATACATTGTGTATTTGGTTGAGTACAGCTATTGTCTTTTTGTTACAGGAGTAAGTCCCGGTCGACCCCAAAAGTCGTTCTTAGAATTGAGTGAAAGGAGCAAAAGGCGAAAAACTGAAGATCTCAG
Organism: Emmelina monodactyla; assembly: GCA_916618145.1. NCBI lineage: Eukaryota > Metazoa > Arthropoda > Insecta > Lepidoptera > Pterophoridae > Emmelina > Emmelina monodactyla. The sequence continues at coordinate 7,565,434 of OU745300.1, forward strand.
GTCGTCTGAGACAGATGAATTAGCGTATGCAACGCAGATGAAGTTACGGGAGAAGGGCAAAATAGATGCGTCAAAAATAGTCAAAGACTTGGTAAAAAGTCCCAGAAGAGCAAAGAAATATGCGGTAGCAATGAAAAAAAGTCTCTCTGAAGAAGACCAGGAGAAATCCAACCAAATATCGAATTCACGTGCATTGTTCATGTTTGTTGAAGCGGGTTTAACAATGGCTCAATATGAAGTAGTGCGAGAAACGAATCCAAGTTTTTATCCGTGCTATTCAATATTACAAAAGTTAAAAAAAGAGTGCTATCCTGAAATGCACAGAGTAACTGAAACTTGCGCTGAAGTTTTGGTACAAAATCTTATGGATCACACGGCAAAACGACTGATTTTACATCTCGGTGAGGTAGTGAAACAATTAAGCGAATCAGATAAACAGTCTTTGGTTTTAATAAGTAAATGGGGCTGCGATGGATCTCAACAGATGCAGTATAAAATGAAATTTGAAAATGATGCCGATACAGACGCAAACATATTTCAAAGTTCCGTGGTACCACTTCAATTGGTTTACGGATCGGAAAAAAAAATACTGTGGCAAAACCCTACCCCATCTTCACCACGGTATTGTCGGCCGATTAGAATACGTTTTATAAAAGAAACTACAGATGTGACAAATGAAGAGATTGATTATATTAAGTCTCAAATAAAAACACTCACTAAAACGGAAGACAACAGCTTTTCGGTCAAGCATAAAATGCTTTTTACTATGATTGACGGAAAAGTATGCAATGCTGCAACGCACACAAAATCGACAATGAGATGCTACTTATGCGGAGCCACATCATTAGAGTTCAACAATTTGGAGAAAGACAGGCCATGTAAAAAAGAAAATTTTGAGTTTGGATTATCATTGTTGCATGCTAGAATAAGATTCTTCGAGAGCGTATTACACGTGGCCTATAGATTGCCAGTAAAAAAATGGAACGTGCGCCTTACTGCCGAGGAAAAACAAGAGGTACAGAATAAAAAAAAAGAAATCCAGGACAAATTCCGAGAAAAACTCGGTCTTTTGGTGGATATACCAAAAGCCAACTTTGGAAATACAAATGACGGAAACACAAGTAGACGATTTTTTGAGAATTATGAAATATCGGCGGCCATTACGGGAATAGATATTAATTTAATTTACAGATTAAAAATAATCTTGGACACATTGTGCTGTGGTTTTAAAATAAACACAGAGGCATTTGAAAACTATTGCCAAGAAACGGCCAAGTTATACGTTTCTTTGTATAACTTTTACCCAATGTCTCCGACCTTACATAAAGTTTTACGTCATGGAGCTGAAGTAATAAGGGAAGCAATACTTCCTATTGGGCAACTATCCGAAGAAGCGGCAGAAGCCCGCAACAAACATATAAGAATGTTCCGGCTCAACTACGCTCGAAAATTTTCTAGGGTAGCCTGCAATGCAGATGTTTTTAACAGGCTTCTCTTAACCTCTGATCCTGTTCTGACAGGTATGAGAAAGAGGAAGAATAAACAAAATAACCCACTTTCGGCAGATGTTTTAGGTTTGTTATTAGAAAGTGATATTTTTAATATAAGTCTTATAGACGATGACGAAAATTATGATGTAAATGACGAATAAATGCTCTTATATATATTACGTATGTTTTTTTTTACCTTTCCCTAGCTAAAACTTACATAAAACATAGTTTAAAATTGCTTCGGCGTATTAAATAATTTTGGCCAACTTTTAGCATCAAATACCACTCTGTGCGTCGCCGCACAGAAAACCGACGTGAAGTAGAGACGATGTTCCTGCGTTTCGTTCGGTAAGTGCGAGATCCGTTGCCCAATTTTGTCAAAGGCTCAGCAACACACCCCCAACACCCACAGTGTTGCATGTATTCACTAACAAAAAGCCAGAAATACTGAAATTTGATAGATAAAATTCAATTTGGCACAATTAGGTGAAAAAAACACATAATTTATTTTCTTTCGCTTTTATCTTATCGACTACCCCTTCAGCAATGCCCAGTTTTCGTTTTCGGAAGCAGTCTTTCACACCCTGTTTTTAAAACCTTAGAAGAGTTACTACTCTACTGGAGTTAGTCCCTTACTTAAGCCTATAAAACCTACAATTAAGACATGGCGTAGGTTGTTTACTCTATATTTATGATCAACATGACGATAACAAACCGCGGCTACATATAAATCCATTATTTTTTCAGACTAGAAGCTAAAGCTGCTCCAAAAGTACCTGATTACAATACAGATGAGCATTTAACTAGGAAATCAGCGCTTATTAAGTTAATTGATACGGTAGATGACCATGACGTTGGAGGAAGACCTACACTAAAGTATTACAAGTTAGTTCTAGTTATTTATTGACATACTTAATTAGTATTGAGAAAGGTACCTATTGTTCTTATAACTTTGTGTAAAATCGATAGAAAGGTAATTAAAAATGGGCATCTGAGACATACATTAAGGTTATTTACAACAGGATAACCTATTTTATTGCTCTAACAGATCTGTTCTCGGAGAACCAGCAGAGCAGCGACCATTCTGGTTACATGCATCGACGGAAGTTGAACCCCTTGAAGAAGATTTTATTGATGATGTAGCTCAAAGTAAAGAAAAAGCAAAACAGACGAAAAAAACTATAACAGTTGAAAGTTATGATAAATTACGCCCCGTTGAAGTCACAGTCAAGCCGGCTCCAGTTCTCGTACCGAAATCATTAAGAACAACGGAATATGCGAAATTAAGACCGAGTATGACCATGGAAAGTTACAAAAAGAAGAACAAGGGGCGTGAACGTCATTAATAATAACATAACTGCTATGTATGGCTTTACAGGCATTTTCTTGGCCGTCAATAAATGACTGGGTCACCTAGATCTAGAATCTCGGAGTCCACCATAAAAGGATAGATTTTGTCATTTTTGAGATTTCGTATAAGAGGAAACCATATCTTTTGAAATATCTCATCCGTCTGACTGTAGTTACTGCTTGGTGGTACCGCTATCCTTTTTTTTAACCCTTTTCTCCTAACGGCAAGGTATGTCGTTAGGACGAGTTCGGCAGGCAGCAAGTAAAATTTTATAACAAGGCCATAATTCCGTCCAATTTTCTCAATACAAAGTGTGATACAAAATAACCCTGACGGTCACGATGCAAGCTGAAAGAACATCAACTATTCTCGCCTGAAAAATTTTGTTCGTCCAGCCATTTAAAGATCCTAGAACAGAGTGCGCTATTGTAGAGTTACCAAAAAGGCTTTGTCGAGGTTAATCTACGCTTCCTTCTACAACCTGCAACAATAAAGCCCACCAAGCTTGACTTTCTGCTGATAAAGGCAAAGGCAGAAAACCTTGTCTAATGAAAAATGCAATTTTTTTGTGCTACAATTATAGGCATATGTAAGTAGGAAAATAATTAGTTTTATTACTTGCTTGGGAACAATTTTAAGTTATGAAATGTATACACTTAAGTTTCTATATTTTAAGTTATTCTAATAAATAAGTTAAACGTTTATTTTTATTTTAAGTTATTTATATTATTAAGTTAAAAGTTTATTTTATTTTTTGTGGCGTTAAAGAACCAGTGCTTAAGAATTTATTTAAGTGAATTTAAGTTAAGCAGGAACATTACATTTATGTTTATGAATTAACCCACTCATTTTAAGACTTGTTAAAAAAATTAATAGGTACCTTAGGAGGGCCTTAAATATGTTTGAAGAAAGTTGAATGAAGTGTTATTAACTTGATACCATGTGTTTTATTCAATTTAACAACCATTAGACCCTATTAAGCAGAAAGGTGTTAACTACCAAAAATCGGATATTGAGTTAAATATACCACTGTTTTTGTAAACAAAATTGTACGCAAAAAGTTAGCACTCCAAAAATTTAAATTTTAAGTTATTTACAAAAAATAGGCTTTGCTTATTTCTTTACTCTACTTTTTGTATTTTGCACAACAGTGCTATGTAAATAGTTCAATTCTGTATATTAAGGATACGTTGGAAGCCTGATTTGCATGTGCACGAAGGGTTCCGTATTATTTTTATCTATAAAAACGGTAAAAATAAAAAAAAATGCATTGGTGCCACCCTTCAATATGGATATTATTGAAAACTAAATAATACATTTTTACACTGAATATAAAACAATATTTTGTGAATATTTCAAACGCCTATCAGTTTTCGTTTAATAAGATCAAGAAAAAAATTGTCAAATAAACACGTTTGTTGTATGGGATTCCTCTTAAATATTTTAACTTTATTTTAGTTTTAGTATTTGTTATTATAGCGGCAACATAAATACAACATGTGTAAACCATAGATTTATTATTGGTCTTCGCATAGATTTATTATCTTCGCTCTCGCTCTTACTAGATAATAATAATAATAATAATAATAATAATTTTTATTTCACACAAGCCTAATATAAAAGCTGGACTTATTATTAAGTTAGATAAAAAGAATTACAAGGATAAATATAAGTATTAATTATCCCCTAGCTCCCAAACTAGAAGGATCTGTGACATGGGAGCTAGTGATCTTCATATAACATAGTCGAAAAATGTAACATGCATTTTAATGTGGAGGTAGTTGTACAGTAGAGTGCGTGCGATTGAATGGAATAAGAAGTAGACTTGTTGTTTAAAGAGTGTATGACTGAGTATGGGTGCGGGTGTGTGTGTGTATGTCTGCGTGTGTTTGTGTGTGTGTGTGTGTGTGTGTGAGAAAGAGTGTGTATGTATTATATATAGGTTTATATACATAATTAAAGACAGATAATATAATTTATTTGTACTTATGATTACATGTTGAGATTAAAGCTTCATAAGCAATAATTCTTCTGTTTCTGAGTAGTTTTTACTCAACAACCACGTTTTAATAGTATCTTTCAGTTCATAGGTTGTGAGGCCTGAGATGGTAATTTGATTATTAACATTATTATAAATCATCGAGCTTAGTATGTTATGCTGTTTATCTGCGAAAGCAGTTCTGGCGCGTCGGGGGGGGCAGGGACGTGCTCTCCTACGCCTGTTCGGGTCTGGGGGTGAGTGAGAGACTGTCTTATGACGCCGTGTTATGATTTGGTGAATATACAGCTGACGCACTGTTAAGACCTTTGCTTCGTTGTAAAGGCAGGTAGTTGGATAGCGGTATTGTTTTGAGAGCATCACTTTTAGCACTGCTCTCTGAGCCCTTTCTAGTTTCAAAAGCCATGTTTTGTCAGTTCCGCCCCAAGCAGATATACAATAGTTGATAAGTGATTTGCAAAGAGCATTGTACACCATCAACAAGGTATCTGGATCGGCTGAAGAGCGTAACCTTTTCATGACAAATATCAGCTTCCTAACTCTTCCACAGACGCTATCAATGTGCTTGTGCCAGTTGAGGCCATCATCAAGAATTACACCTAGATGTTTGATTAGGTCTGTTCGAGATATGAACTGGCACGAGCACGATCTCTGTAGTGAATTGCAAGTATGTGCTTGAATATTGAAGCTATTTGAAGGTTTATGACATCTAAGTATTGAAAAAGTTAAAAACTTGGTTTTGTCAATATTCAGTGTCAGCAGATTTCTATTAAGACAATGCATAACGACCCTCAAGGCAGATTCAGCGTGTATCTTGGCGTTACTCCAGTTGCTTGCGGATATTATCAGTGCTGTATCGTCTGCGTAGGAAAAAATTTTGCAGTTAGTAATAGACAGTTTACATAGTTCATTAATATAGATCTTAAATAATGTAGGACCAAGTATGCTTCCTTGGGGAACTCCGTAGCTTAGGGTTAATTCATCACTAAGGACGTTACCTATCTTTACAATTTGTGACCTGTCATATAGATAAGATTTGAACAGCTCAAGACAACTCCCCCTTATGCCTATACTCTCGAGCTTATTGAGCATAATAGGGATAGAAACCGTGTCGAAGGCCTTCGACAGGTCAAGGAAAATTCCTATGCATTTATTTTTTTTATCCAGATCATCCACCACAGAATCAGTTAACTGAATAATAGCATCTTCAGTAGATGTCCCCGAGCAAAAGCCAAACTGATTTGATGCAATGATGCTATATTTATCAAGAAAGTTATTGAGGCGCTTGTTTATGATTCTTTCTGCAACTTTAGACAATGCAGGTAAAATTGAGATGGGCCTGTAGTTATTAACTATGTTTGAGGGTCCAGTTTTATGGATGGGATGTATAAGAGCCCTTTTGAAACTCTTGGGGAATGTGCCTGTGGCTAAAATAAGGTTACAAATATATGTAATTGGAGGAGTTAATTCTCGACAGCAAAGTTTAATAATGGCAGAAGAAATACCGTCTGCACCAACCGCGCAGTTATCCCGTAGGCTGAGTATGACAGATTTAACTTCATCTAAGTCAGTAGGGAGCATTACCATTGAGTTAGGATTACGTGAAACGAGAGGAGAACTGAATTCTGAGGGTGATCTGGAGACAATATTTTCAGCCAGTGTCCTTCCTATACTGTTAAAGAAGCTGTTTACTAAATTCGCAGATGTTTTTGCGTCTGTGGTTATTGAGAGGAGGTCCGAAGCAGAAGATGGAGTATCATTTAATTGTGCAATTTTCTTAAGTGCAGACCATGTTGCCTTTGCATTATTTTTGGCTTTAGTGAGTTCTTGTTGCTCGTAATCAGTCTTGATCTTATGTAATAATCTGTTACAGTAGTTTCTGTAGCGTTTGTATACATGTTGCTTGATTAAGTTACCGGGGTTTAGTTTAGCATCTTTGTGTAGTTGGTCTCTGTGTCTAATGCATCTCAGTAAGCCGGGTGTTATCCAAGGTTTGAGAGTAGTTTTATTCTTAGACAGTTTCACCACTGAAGTATGCTCCTGCACTATGGGACTTATAAGGCTTATTAACTTATCAGTAGCTTCATCGGAGTTATTAGACAGATAAATACATTCAAAATCCAGTTGTCCTATTCTTTCAGCAACCAAGTCGTAATTGATTTTAGTGCGTGTCCTGTTATTTGTTGGTCTAAAACCAGTTAAATTTAAGCAAACAACCACTGGAGTATGGTCCGTTATTACTGATTCAAGCATCAAAATAGTTGTCCTCGTAATTGTTCTAAGTAAAACGTGATCCAGGCAGGTGCCTGAATTGAGTCTAGTTGGGGTATGATAGGCAGGCAGCAGACCAAGCGAAGATGCAAGGTTGAGATATTGATCTCGGCTGGGACTACTATTATTAACAGAGATATCTATATTGATGTCACCAACAATTATAATGTTTTGAAACGAGTTAAGAGTAGGCAGAAGATTGCTTAGACTTAAGTAGAAATTATCCAGACTTTTATAAGAGGGGGAACGGTAAACTGAGACTATGGCTACCTTGGTTCCCAAGATGCCCAGTAAACAGTTAGCCTCAACAAAATCAGGTTCTGACACTGTCATCTGGAGGTCAGACCTAACATACATAATTACACCATCATTCTGGTTTTTCCAGTTTTGTGTTTTGTATGACTTATATCCATTTAAAATGGGCAAATTTGCGACCTTACTAAGCCAGCACTCAGATAGTACTATAACATCATAATTAATTTGGGTAGTTTCTAGCATAGTAATGTACTCATTAAAATTTTTGTTTGTGCTGCGTATATTAATATGGGCAATTTTAAGATATGTATTTGTTTGGTTCAAATAATTAGAACAATTCTTGGGCAAGCAATTATGAACATCAGCTATGTTGAGAGAGTCCACCGTTGGACTTATAAAGAAATTGCTGTTAGCCATATTTATAATAATATGTCACACGGTTAATTTTACTAAATACAATATAATAAATATAATGTGAGATGATTATATGATGTAACTCATTATTAGTGAGTGGAACAATAATATATAAATAAAATATCGAAAATAATTGCAAATTACATAGTTTATAAATTAGTTGTAATAATATGTTGTTATTTGTGTAGTGCTTTAGTGTAGTATGTGTATAGTGCCGTTTTAAAGTAAATACATTCAATCCAAAAGGGTTACAAAAAGTTTGATACAAATGAGTCATATAGCCTGCATATTCAAGTCTATCCAGCAAAGTACAAAAGATTATAAGTGTATCAATTTTAAATGTTTCATAGTTGTATATAGTGATTATAGTTTTTTTTGGAAAAACAAAAATACAATAAAATAATTTTAAGTTGCCAAGATAATTAACACTAAGATAATAATTTTTATTTCGGCTTATTAATGATATTTTTAAGAGATTCTTCTGAGACAATTCGAAGTGCCGGATCCCCCTCATCCTTGCGTACATATATCTTTCCGTTAGCTGTCCATGAGTAATTATAATTATTTTGTTTTGCGAATTGCCTCGCCAGAAAAAACAGTTTTTTTTTATTCGGAGGAAGATACTCGCAGATATAGATTGGGGTTAGCTTTCCTGGAATACCCAATATTTCTGAGTTAAGTTTTTCGTTAGGTGTTTTTTTTTTGTTGAAGTTCTTAACTGATTCAAGAAGCTTTTCTTTCTTATCCACTGATGCGAGCTCTATAATTATTGGCTTAATAGAACCAGGTTTAGATGGGATTCTGTACGCGTCACGTATATCCATAGGCTGTATTTCCGTGTTTAATGATTTTGCCATTCTACAAATCGTTGAAGATAGATCAGCGTACGACTCTTTTACGTGCATTGGAATATTACGTATCTCTATAGTTGATGAGCGGGATATAATTTCAACATCTTTTAGTTTTTCTTCGAGGGTGCAGATATACTTTTGATCGTCTTTTCTTTGTTTTTCTAGCGAGGAAATGCGGCATTTCATCTCGTCCATAGATTTATTGCTAAATTCAATCCATTTTTTTATTTCTTCATTAGTTTTCTGTATATCCGTGTTTTGTGATTTAATATCGGATATTTCTTTACTCAATGTGTTAAATTTTTCATATTGATCATCCTTTAATAATCTGATCATATCTTTCAATTCCTGGAAATCAGACTGCGGAGAGCCAAAACATTCGGGGCGCTGTCGCTTATGTCGTGCCACTGTATTCGAGGATGTCGTTGGAGTATGGAGATTCGGTTGTTCGGGTTCTAGAGATTCCTTCGGTGTGCCTTTTTTGTTAACTTTTTCATTAGGTGGCGTACGGCGCATTTTATGCATTGATATATAGTACTGTTTTGGCCGTGTAAGTGCAAACTTTAATCAAAACAAGTAAGTTTGAAGCTAGTGGCGCTATCTATGAGAATGATATGGAATGACGAAATACTAATTAATCAGTATTGTGAAATAGCGCCATCTATTGTAGACAGGAGAAAACATGCGAAGAAGTATAAGTTCCCAATTTCGCCGGGTTGTGAGACAACAGCGGTTGCCGAGCGCAACAGGGTGCGGACTCAAACAATTTCAGCGCGGGTTCGATCCCCACTTCGATGACTCTTTTTCGGTTACGGGTGGTCCTCAACGCCTTAAGCACACGGAGATCCGCAGTCGCACTCACCAAAAGCAGCCGTCCTTCTCTGGCCACACCCCAAAGGCGGAGCCGTTGCACTTAACTCTCACAGGTGTGACAAGGAATCGAAATTAATGCAATAAGCCAATCAGAATTAAATGACAAAAAATTAGGAGAGCACGTCAACTGCACAACCACTTCACACGATAGTCGAATGAAGACTGCCTGTAAACAATAGCTTTGATCTTGCGGCAGTTTTTTTATTTTCGTGCCAACTCGTGTGTCAAATCATACATAACTGTTCAAAAAGCTTCCGACCAAACCATGACATGTTTTCTGACTTAGTACTAGGAACAAACCAAGATGTCGCTTAAGTCCAAACCTTTTATTTACTCATCATCCTCGCTGAGCAACAAAATAATTCGTAAAAAAATTCAAGCTCGACAAAACGGAAACTACACATGTCTTTTTGTCGTTTTTCAATCATTTTGGCAATAACAAATAAATGTTTCAAAAGTTTTGAAACGCCATCTACATATGACCCCTGACATTCCTTGCAAGCTGTTATATTTTAGTAACTACTCTTAAAATTTACTATTTTTTAACCATCAACCACCTACCTACGGTCTCAGAGACCGTAATGTTTTATAAAATTCAAATATAATTTTAATAAAAAAAATTGATGGTTATTTTTTACTACTTTTTATGTTAAAAATTTACAAAAAAACAAAACAATTGCTATTTTTTTTTTCAGTTCTTAAAGACATTTATAATGTAATAGCAAATATTTGGTGCTAAAACGAAGCATTGGCGTATAAAGTTGCTTGTTTTGTTACGGAACTTTAATTTGTTAATTGAAATCCTAAAATCAACGCAATTATCTATTAGCGGTCTTTGCGACCTTACGGTGGTGGTAACAGGACAAAAATAGGTGCTAGGTGGTTGAGGGTTAATGTCAAATATTATGTCATAAAAAAACAGCGGCGTAGGAGTAACAATATTTTTAAGGGCCCTATAAAAAAATATTTAAACATAGATTCACAATTACTCCTCGCCTATGGTACTCGTAAAATGCGGGATAATAAAGAAGGTAAAAGCACCAATTATAGACAATATAAAGAATGTTTTTCTTTTTGCTTATTCATTTATGGGTTTTACTATACACGTTTCTAGGGTTTTGGATGTTATAATAAATTGTGACTTTTAGAACCAGTTTTCGTTTATTAAAGTAGCTTATTACTAGTTTCATCAAAATATACTTATTTATATACGAGTATATCCTCTGTCAGACTATCCTCTTTGATGCATTTTCAAACGAGAAATCCTATATCTAGACCATATCTTAAAAAAAATATTTTACTTTTTTAACACCGTCACTTTGGAAACGTATGGACTTATGGAGATTTTTTTGTTTAAAACAAAAGAATCATGTGAGCTATATTCAATGTGTACGTTTAAAAAAATACATTTTAAGTTTTCACTATTTTATGGCCCCTGTAGCTCGGGGGCCCCAAAAAATTGATACGGCGGCTACGCCCCTGCATAAAAGTTGACACAAGCTCGGGTAGGTTCGAGTATGCTGAATTCAGCACACTTAGATTTTGCCGCATTTTACGAGAACCAGTGCTCCATCTAGAAAGAGCGAGAGCGAAGATAATAAATCTATGGGTCTTCGCTTCGCTCATACAAGATGGAGCACTGCCTGTAAACAAAAGATCTGTTTTTGCGGCACATTTTTATTTTCGTGGCAGCTCGTGTGTCAAAAAATACATATACTATGCGATAAGCTTCTGAATAGACCATGCGATGTTCTCGGACTAAGTACTCAGGAACAAACCAAGATGTCGCTTAAGTATAAACCTATTTATTACTCATTAGCTTTACGCTTTACTGAGTAACAAATAAAACGTTTAAATTTACAAGTTTGACAAAAAGGAAAACACACAGCTGCATAAATTATTTTTTAATCGTTTTTGCAAAAAAACTTAAAAGCCTCAAAATCTCTTGGACCGTCAGGTGTGATTGGGTTTTTCGAGGCGTACCCCTCAGGAGCATAATCGTGATTTGTGACGTCGAAGACAAGCTCGTTATAGCTCGTGTGGCAGCATACAAGACAACTACCGTCTTGCAGCCGCTGGTGTGGCCACCGTTGTCAGGAGCAAGCAGAATTTTAGGCAATAGGTGGCCCAAAACAAAACAAAAAACATCTGCTGTGTGCGAATTGTGGTTGATTCTTGGAGTTCATCCGTCCGTACGTCCATCCGTCCGTCCGTCCGTCCGTCCGTCTGTCTGTCTGTCTGTCTGTCTGTCTGTCACCAGGCTGTCTGTCTCATGAACCTTGATAGCTGCGAAGCACAGACGAATACTAAAAACAATTTAAAAGAAATCTATACTAATATAATAAAGCCGAAGAGTTTGTTTGTTTGTTTGTTTGTTTATTTGAACGCTCTAATCTCAGGAACTACTGGGTCGAATTTAAAAATTCTTTTTGTGTTGAATAGACCGTTTATCGAGGCAGGCTTTAGGCTATATAACATCACGCAGCAACTATTAAGAATGAAGAAATAATGGAAAATGTGAAGAAAACGGGGAAAATTATTCATCCTTGAGGGCTTCCTTTGCGTGCGTTGCGAAAATGTTTCTAGATACCAAAAATATATGTATACAAGAATTAAGGGAACTTTTTACCGCGGGAAAACTTCGCATTCCCACGGGAAACCGACTTCTACGCGAACGGAGTCGCGAGCAGTCACTAGTAGTTAATAAGAGGTGTAAAAATGTTTATCTATATCTACAAAAAACGTCTTTTTTACCGATTTTTAATAGATAAAGGTACGTAACGTACGGTTTGTGCGCGAGTCTGACTTGCCGGAGTTTTGACATAATAATATTTAATTTAAGACAAGAAGATTATCAGTTACTTAGGTTTCTTTATTTCCAACATTGTAAAAACCAAACTTACTGTAAAATTCAATTTTGGGGCAATTATCAGAAATTTTGTGTTTTTACATAATTTAACTGGCACATTTTTTTTTTAATGAATGTGCCGTTTTTTTTAACTATAATAAAGAGCTATTCACTAGCAATCTTTTTATAGTAAAGGCACCTTTTATGAAGTTGTTTGCGAGTAATTGGAAATCTTTGGTTTTTGATGCCAGATAAATGAGAAATAATTTAGATACCTTAAAATCGATGTCCATAAAAATTTAATATCGTCAGATAAATGAGAATTCGACCTTTTTTAATTTTTTTTAATATTTTTGGTACAAACCTAACCTAATCATCATCATCAAACAATCAGCCATAATCAGATTGGTGTATCATTGATTATTCAGGATAGAAAAGTCTAGTAAAATCCAATTTGTAGCTAGCGTTAACTTCATCAACGTTAGCCAAGACATCCGTGTCCCAAAATTTTTATATTTTAACTAGGGGCCGCGCGCGACTCCGTTCGCGTAGAAGTCGGTTTCCCGTGGGAATGCGAAGTTTTCCCGCGGTAAAAAGTTCCCTTAATTCTTTCATACATATATTTTTGGTATCTAGAACCGTTTTTGGCAGCGCACGCAACGGAAGCTCGCAAGGATGAATAATTTTCCCCGTTTTTTTCACATTTTTCATTATTTCTTCGCTCTTTATAGTTGCAACGTGATGTTATATAGTCTAAAGCCTGCCTCGATAAATGGTCTATTCAATACAAAAGGAATTTTTAAAATCAAACCAGTAGTTCCTGAGATTAGAGCATTCAAACAAACAAACAAACAAACAAACAAACAAACTCTTAAGCTTTATAATATTAGTATAGATGTAACTTTGTGTCACATCTGTAATAATATTTTCTTGCTTACTCTCTTGTACTTTCTGTATTTTAATATCTTTATATTTTACTTTTTAAGTAAAATATTTAAAGGTATTGTACATTATTGTTCATTTATTTATTTATATATTCATTTAACCATCCAGCCAATCAATTTATCTTTCAAACTATCGTCGCGCCTGTCCCGCGTGCTGTGGCTGATGTAAGCTGCGCACGCAGGACAGGTAGGACTGGTGTCTCTACGTCCTAACGATTAACCGCATTTCTAAGCATTAATTATTTCTTGTCAAATTGTATTTCTATTTGCCTTATTTAAGTTGTTATCTTTAGGTACTTGTGAACTCTATCTACGCCCTTCTACTACTGTAACTCTTCATCAGTGTTTTATCCTTGTGTATCGCCAAATATATACCGTGGTGCATACTATCTTCGAACCTTTTCATTTCCTGCGGCGATACCAAAGTGATGACCCCGACGTGATTTATCAGTGTATTATTGTTTTACATATTTGGTTGCTTAATACTGATGTTACTTAAATCAATAAACAAAACATTTTCTCGTAGTGTTTAGATAAACTGCACCGTATACTCAATCAGAGGTGTGACTGGAGTTACTGGAAGACCATTAGTATGACAGTGTATCCCTGGTCTTATACTTTTTGAGGGTGATCAACGCTCGCGTCCGTAGGTACAACCATTAACCATCCTCCACGTGTCCCCCGGATGGTGCTAAACGAGCGTATAGCATAGATACGTTGAGCATCAGGCGGCGGCGGTCAATTAACATGATACAGGCTACAAGCTCTGAAGGAGCAAATGCCTCCAAAAAGAGTAGACTTGCCAATCCGCAATAGCCTTCATGCACAGACATCACAATAAAACGAGGCAAGGTGACACCATATCCTCAAAATTGTTTAAATTGTGAGGAGGATATATTAAGGCTCCTGGAATGGTACACTAAGGGCATTTTGTTTGCTGACGACGTTGTCATTTTTGCTGTCGACGTTGTACTTTTTGCTGAAACTTTTCAAAACCTCAAGGCTACGTAATTTCACACAATATCGGCCGATGTAGGCGTCAAGTATGAAAAAATCGACGTGTATATTTAGCTTGGACAATCATTGAGCCTTAAGAGAAATGTAAAGGACAAAGAAGCGACGCCTAAAGCGACAAGTCTTCGCACAGTGTGTTTTTTCCGTGATGGTGTATGGTGCCGAGACATGGAAACTAATGCAGCAAGCCATACGGATAGTTTGAACGCAAGCTACAGGTAGCACAAAGGGCTATGGAGCGGATGATGTTTTGTGTTTCTCTCCGGAACAAAATTAGAAAAACAGGGATCCGGAGACTTACTGAGTTCACTACCATAGCACATGTACATCACAACCATAGCACGTGGCCCGCAGGAAGAGGATGTGGGTAGGACCCATTGTAGAAGGGATGATGGCAGATTGGGGACAGCCGTACAAGAGGACATAGAAACGTAAGCAGGCAACTAATGAGATGGAACGACTACCTAGTCAAGGTGACAGGAAAACTGGGGAAGAAAAGCCCTGAAGAAAATTGTGTGCATTAGAAGAGGCCTACTCTCGGCCTTGGGTGGCGACGGGCTGATGATGATGATAATGATACTTTTTGGAGACTATTGTATTATAATATGATGGGTAGAATGTATGTAATTATCATTTTTTCTACATTTAAAATGGATGGTGATGGTGGAAGATCTATGTGTCCATTTTCATTTAGCAGCATTTTGACTAACGGCAGGAGTCAATTAGTAATTGAGAAGTAAAATTTTCTTCCGCAAAAAAGATGCACTGAATTTTTTTCTCCTTGCACTCTTGGAAATCTTTGTTAATTTTCTGTAATACTCAATTGTTTTTGTCTTTCCTTTTTTAAATTTGTCTTTCTCTTTATGTACTTTTAGTAAATTTTCATCATTTTTAATTCGCTAATATTTTCCCATCTTCAAAAACCTAATTTACCTACACTATGCCTAATTTACCTGACGCGCTTTTGCCAGAGAAATCAGAGGAATTAGAACCAGAGTAATTAGTTTTTCTTCATCAAAGTAAAATAACATTTAAAGTAAGTAATTTCTTAATGAAATTATTTACTCAACTCATGACAAAACACAAAACACATATTATGTTTGAGCTTTAGAAATCATACATGTTTAGTTAATCAATAAAACAAACCATAAAAATTAGACCATTTGCTTTACAAATGCCAGAATAGAGACTTTCATGGTAAGTAAATTATTGTTGATGCAACGTGGAGATGTGTGACCAATACGTTCACCATTCGGCAAGTGACTCCAAACAAATGCCACGCGTTGGGACAGCCCTTTCAACATATTTATTAAAATACAAGCCACGACACAACAAGCCAGAACAATTAGTAGTTCGGCGTCGGACATATTTCAAACTGAAAAGGTTCCGATTCCAACTGCTTTAGTAAATCTCTACGCCGATTTTATTTTTGAAAAACTATTAAAGTATGTAATGTAAACAGTTTTTAATCGATTAACATAAATTTAACAATTGTACAGAATAGTGATGCGAGTAAATTGACATTTGGACGCGCCAGATAAATGAGATTTTCAATGTTTGATGCGATATAAAAACATAACGAACGATTAAAATTTCAAATTAAATAAAGGCCATTGTAGAAAATCATTATCATGACACAATTTAATCACTAAATTTGCTAAGAAAGCTAAAAGACATATATTGTCAGATGAAAAATGGCGAAAACGCTCTTATCTGATAATTGCTCTTTGGGCCCACCGCGAAATTTGCGAAGTATTAAGATTTTTTATAGTTATTTTTAATCAGATAGTTCTTATAAAGTTTATACAATAATGCTGCAAAAAAGCGAGTGAAATTTTCCTATTTACGGGGATTTTTTACGTAAAACTTAATTTTAAAAGTAAGAATTAATGAGATTTATGTTTTTTTTATCTTTTCAGTTTCATAAATTATTTTTAATTGATAACTTGAATACAAAATATACAAAAATTATTTATTCAGAAAAAGTACATTTACAAATTGACACTTATACATTGGTCCCCGCACTAGGTAGGTCCTGTATAGCGGGCGGCCTAGAAGAGTTAACAGAAACACAGTTCACTGGTCGTGTCGAAGCAAGTATTAGCAGAATCTAACCTATCTTAAAAGTAATATTAGATACAAATCGAGACTAAATTTTTGTTCATAATTCGCTAATAATTACAAAAATAAATAAATATTAATAATGATAATAATAAAAACTAAACAAGAACCAAAATAATAAAATAATAAAGTAATTTGCAAAAGGGATTCAAAGTGACTTAATGCTTTTAAGAAACAAAGGTATTTCAAAACATAGAGCAATTAGGTACCTAATCAAAAGGTGTTAAGTGGTATTTTCACGATTATTCATCATTAGAATTTCTATTAAAAAAAAATTTTTTGTTGTCATATAACCAATTTTTTTTTATATATGTTAACAAATTTATATATAGTTACATTAATTAGATTCGCAGCTACAAGTTTAAAAAAACCAGCTGGTGTCAAAAATCTTAAATCGCGTCTAACGAAAAATGAAAAAAAAGCAGTTAACACCTTTCTTACAGTATCCAATTTGTTTAAAAGCCAAATCAAGCATTTGGTAGACTACCGAAACTACTTGGCGTTTTACCAGCCCTTCTGCGTAACGTCGCCGGCGCGGGTAATAAAAAATACAACAAAAATTTGTTTAGTTGGTTATCTATTGTAAATATGCGAAACTTTCATCACTCCATTTCACAATTCCGAAAACCTATTCCGTGTTTTCTGACTTTCTATGAAATGTTACCCGTGCCTACTTAACAAATGGTACAAATTTTCGCAAATTTGCCTTAACTGGTCATACTTTCCACTATACCAATTTCTATGTTTAAAGTGTATTTTTATTTAGAAGAAAACACTTGTTAATTTTTTATGTACTTAGTTTGTGCTTGACGCTGAATATTTTATGAAGACAAGAATTGTCCCGAGACTGCGGGCAGCGCTAATCATGATTTAGGTAAGTAGATACGTCGGAGATTTTCCCTCACGTTCTAAATAGGAAATTCACTCTTAAATTTACTATTTATACTTAAATTGTACATTCCTTTTTTTTCAATTTTATAATTTTCACCTACGCTAAGCCTGATAGGTCAAAAAGTGTAGATAGTGATTTTAAAATTATTATAATATTGTTTTTTTTAACCATAAAAAATGTTTCTACCTATTGCTTAGAGTAAGTACATCTTTGGTCGCTAGCTTCGGCCTACGAGTACATAATTATGCATCTTGTATAAAAGCGTAATAGTAGGGGAGCCCACGATGCTAAATCGGTATTTACTCGAGCGTCATAGAGACCTATTGGGTTGCGAAGCTTAGATGATGAAAAGAAAAAAATGAAAAAGAGCGGCTATAGATTTCCAAAAATGTAAAAAAAAAACAGTTCCATGGACTTACTCGAGCGTGTCAGATATTGATATTATCCATGTCTTACGTGTTTTTAAAAAGGTACGTATGTTAACTTGATTGTTTCCATGATGGGGGTGGTCGTACGTAGGAATAAAAGATAAAAAAAAAATCGAGCACTTCAGTTTTTCGAAGGGGATGTTAATTGAAACTAAAGAAATGCTCTTATATAATAATCTGACGGTTTGGTAGTAACGCAAAGTCATGATCATTATTAGAATGTGCAAAAGAAAATCGTCATTTTGAAATACTCAAGCGCATCAGATTAAGGTATATGTGGTTCATTTTTATGCTCTAGACGTGCTGTCTCATAATCTGACGATTATTTAGAGGAATTTGCCTAATCTTACAGTAAAAAATTGTTTTTATTTTATTTTTTCAAATCATTGAATTTCCCATTGAATTACTTAATTGAAAAGCTCAGGAAATTTAGCATGCAAATGAGAAAGTACATATTTTTTAAGTTAAGTTTAAGAATACTTGTATTGTATTTATAAGAAAATAATTATAAATAATAATTTTTTTAGAGTGTTTTTTGAATTAATTTATAGCATCGTGTGTGATATATTTTATTTAATGAAGATTCTATCGAAAGGTCAAGATAATAGTATGTTGTTCGGAATTTTCGGAGAACCGGTTTGCTCCAACGCTATTCTAAAATATTGATACACTTTTTTATCGTCTCTAATTTAAATTTAATTGTTTTTTGCAAAGTAGATTCACCACAAAATATACACTTATATTAAATATTTATAAACTTCAATTCACACAACTTATATTAAAATCATAGAACACGCAAAAACGTTGGAAATACGTTGTAAACAATGCCATGCCACGAACGAGTCTGTGTCAGCTGTTATGGCGTCATGGCAACCGAAACCAGAGTGGGGACGGAGTGAGAGAGTAATAGATAGAGAAAAACTGAGAAAGGAATAGAAACGCGGAAAGGGGAATATAGGCATCACGTAGGTGCACGCATTAAACTTTATCGATGAATTTTTGTCGCTTCGTGGAAATTGACAGATTATACATTTTTCGTAATGTTTGAATTTTTTCCTTTAAAATAAAAAAAAATTTGCTTCGCTCGAGAATGTCCAGGTTACGTTTTTTTTTACAACTTTGTAGCCCTCCCCCTTCTTTACGTCACTCTCAAATTGTCAGATTAGTGAAATATACACGTTTTATCATGTAACTACCTCACCTTATCTTAATCTGACGCGCTCGAGAATTTTTGATGCTCAATTTTTTTTTACTAATCTGATGCTTTATCCTTGAAGGGCGCCCCTATATAGAAGGTTCATATTTGGTGGGAGTACTTAATAGGGTACAAGGTATTTCCCTGTAGGTATATTAATCTGCCGCGCTTTAGTAACTCCCGAAATCCCCTCTTGGGCTCCCAGAGCTATAACTCATGTTTCTTAAAAAGGTGCTCGTACCGTACATTCTCAATGTAAATTAAAAGGTTTTGTACAGCAGACACAATACAAGATCATTGGTCGTAGATAGACTCGAATGTACCTTACATGTGGAACCTAAAAAAGAAACACTTATGCCCGTTTTCACCAACGTTCCCTAAAATTTAAGGGATATTTTAAATATTTCAAAGGCCTATAGAATATCTAACTATTTGTAGCTTTATTAATTATTTTTAAACTACAATTTGTTATCAGTTTATATTTACATATACACACTAATCTAGAAAATGTAGTGTAAAAATATTTACATTTAGGGGTTGTTTAAAATGTGTTAGGAGTCCCTTAAATATAGGTGACGCTGGTGCAAAACAGGCATTAGAATAGCTTATTTTTGCAGTGAAAGGGACACCCCTAGTTAATTAAAATTCTTTGAGAGGGTGTTATATTGAATTTACTGTGAGTCATTCTCTAATTGAACAGTTTAACATATTTTAGTAGTTACGTGGCAACAGGACATTTCAAAGGGTCTTTTAATTATTTTTAATTTTTATTACAAGTTAAATACCTACATTAGTTGTACATATACCTACATATACAATAATTTTCATGTTAAACACATAACTTAATATCTTTGCCTCAAATAACTAGTAGGTTGGTATTAGATGTAGGTAGGTATGTGATTTGTCTGGAGACTATCTCTCTTATTTTTAGCCTAATCGAAAGATCTAGAGTTAGTTGTTTAGACAAGTTGTAAATTTGAAATAGGTTTTGCGTCTAAAAAATTGATAGTTATGACGTTCTTTTATGAATATTTAGCAAACTAAACGTGTTTAGATATTTTCTCATAGCCAATTATAAAATGGTTCAAATTTTATACTAATAGTAGAAATCAAAAATAACCTAAAACATGTGTTGTCACTATAACAGCGTAGATAATGCGTCAAACTAACTTCGACCTTCTAGTCGTTTAAAATTAGGTTTGTTATAACCTAGCTACAGAGCTTTGCTCGAGCTTCCTCCGACGACGCATGCGCGACACTCTTGCGACGAAAGTTTAAATTTAGATTGTCGTAATTTTTGCCATACTATTTCGTTCGATGGTCAATGATTGCAATTACAAATTCCTTAATGCCTGAAATATTTAGAGACTTTTGCATGTTCCTTTGAACTATGAATGTGACTCGATATTAGAGTGGAAATAGAGTTCGTAGTGTATGTGATTGTGTCAAAAGTGTTGTAAAATATACGAGTCGATGATGTTGATAAGCATAGTGTTGTTACTGGTGTCTCCTTATGCTTTATGTAAGTTATGCATGTTATTTAGAATATAGTTACTTAGAGAGATCAATTTTTAATGCAATATAAAGTCCTATTTATATTGGAACCTTGGACTGTTAAAATCTTAGTGTGTAATGATCATAACATCAATTACATTCAGGCAGTAGGCCGTACATCAAATTACATCGAATCAGTTCATCTTATTACTTATTGCTTGTCACATTTATTTAAGTAGTCGTTGTTTAAGCATACCTACCCAAAATAAATGGTGACAGCTGGCGGCTTACATAGTTGAAAAGTACTTAAGTATTATGATCGGTATTAACTGGCTAGCTAGTAGTAGATAATCCAACCCCAGGATCAGATAGAGTTGGTAGGGGATCCTGGTGAGTTGTAGGTAACCATGGCTACTGTGATGCGTTTCATTCAACTTTTAGTGCTTTGAAAAAATATAGATACTTAATTGTTCTCGAAGCAAAATAAAAAAAAATGTACTTAAATCAAATATAAATATTATGTATTAAGGTAGTTAGTGTAATTTCTAAGTAATGAATTGGTTTTCATTGAGAAAATTAATTATGACCAATCTTGCCTCTTTCTAAATAAAAGTAAAAAAAAACATTTTTTAAGTAAATACTTTAGTGAAATAGCGGCTTGTAGAGTTAGGGTGTGTAAAGTTTGAAGATTGACTCTACATGAAATTTGATATTTTTGATCCCTACTATAATATTATAAATGCGAAAGTAACTCTGTCTGTCTGTCTGTCTGTTACGCTTTCACGCCTAAACCACTGAACCGATTGTGATGAAATTTGGTATGGAGAAAGAACTGAACTTGGGAAAGGACATAGGGTGCTTTTTACCGCGGGAAAACTTCTCATTCCCACGGGAAACCGACTTCCACGCGAACGGAGTCGCGGGCGGCCACTAGTATGAAATATTTTAAATAGGTAAAATCAAACCTTCGAAACCTTCGTACCTTCGTACTTATATAAAATATATTAAACTAGTGACCCACCCACCACGCTTCAAAATGATATAATTTTGGCCGACTTGCTCACGAAACATTGAGTTTTGGCAAACTTAAAAATACTTTTTCTGAATGTTCTTTATTTACAAATTTAAATGAAAAAATTACCTAAAGGATAGTGAAATTTAAATCCCTCAACTGGTTAAGGAGGAGTTAGCGGACAAACATACAAACAGACAGAATTAGCGACTTGGATTTATTCTATGTAATGGTTATGAGAAAGCTCCCATACCTAAATGTAGGCCGGAAAAGCTTTTGGATCGAAAGCAACTAAAAAAACTTTGTGAGTAACTGGGACCTACACATTGATATATTCTTTTTGCGGGGACCTAGTCTTTTCTAAGGCTGTAGTTTAACGCGCTAGTTTGTATTTATAAAATACCGGCCAAGTGCAAGATGAACTCGCGCACGAAGAGTTCCTTACTGTCATTTTCAACCTGTTTATTAAGATCGAGTAAAAATTGCTTAAAAAACATGTTGGTTGCATGGGAGCCCCCTTTAATATTTACTTTATTGTAATTTAATTATTTATTTTGAAAGGTAATATACAAGTAAATATTCTGTGAAAATTTGAAGCGTCTACCTGTCTGTATTTAATATTGAGCAAAAAAGTACGAAAAAAACACGTTTATTGTATGGGGACCCCCCTTAATATTTTTATTTTTAGTATTTGTTGTTATAGCGGCAACGGAAATACATCATTTGTGGAAATTTCAGCTTTCTAGCTATCACGGTTTATGAGATACAGCCTGGAGACAAACAGACAGACAGACTGCGGAGGCTTATTAATAGGGTCCCGGTTACCCTTTGGGTACGGAACCCTAAAAAAACCATTAATGAACAAGAATATATATGTTACGGCTAATACCCGAAGTGCGGCTACACCTAGTTTTATCCGGTTAGAACATCAGTAGGTTAGGTTAGTTAGGTTACTTTTTTGATACCACCCAGAAAAAGGAGTCCCGCTACAGTTTTCCATTTTAAAAACACTTCTAACCGGCTAAAACTAGGTGTAGCCGCACTTCGGGTATTAGCCGTAACATATATATTCATAAATCATTAAGTGTGAAGATATTTCACACTTAATGATTTAATCGGATGAATATTTCAGCCAGCCACTGAATTGCGGTTTATACCTACTTAATTTTAACAATACGTTTTATTAAAGATTACAACAGACTTCACAAAGTGCTAACACTTAACGAGAATTCGACAAGAAATAACATGACGGCCCACGAATACAGAATAAAATCACTCGAAACAATTCAAGGGAATAGGGGAGAGCCTCTTATAATAAAGGTTTTACATTTCTTGTCACGTCTTATTGCCCGTAAATTGTGATTTATTGTTCAGAAAAATACTTTTTTGGCGTTAGTATTACATTACACAAAGTACCGACAAAGAAAAAAATTGCCGTTACTGTGCTCAACGTTAAAAGCGCTTCTAAGAAGTCGCTTTAATTAAGATAACGAAACGATCTTTCTTTATTTAATTTACAATAGTTAGTATGTCTGTTAATATTGTATGCAAAAAGTATGTCCGTTTTTGAATGGATGAGAACTGCGTAGGAACAAGTTTTTACCACGACAGGTTCCACTCCGAGTCCATTGAAGTTTTGTGTAGTGCGATGAGTAGGTACAAGCGTTAAATATATAAGAAAGCAATTAAAAAAATATCAAAGCAACCAATGTAGACTGGAAAATCAAGTCGAAATCGTCTCTTAAGTCTTCGCGAACAACATTGAGTTCATCTGTTAGGAACATTTTAATCAAGCCAGTCTGCCATCAAATTAGCTTAATTCCATGTAGTACTTAGACGCTACACGTACTGCTGTAGTCCCTCGAGGACAGACTCACTCCTGAAAATTGGAAAATATATAAAAGTTGCGGATGTCAGAATGGGAATTTATTCGTTTCACGAAAAGTAAACCCGTCAGACGCTTATAAAAAGAGGATTTTTGTGCACTTGTCAGCATTTTATATTAAGTAATTGAGTTCAGTTAAGCGCGAATGCGTTATTTTTGTATTTTTGATTTTGAATTAATAACTTTTCTTATGATTTTGTGTACCCTCATTTTGTAAATCTTTTAAGGTGTTAGAATAACGGAGCTTCAGGTTCCGCCGCGGGCCATAGTCGGTGGTGAGGCGGTTCTCAGTTGTGTCTATGAGTTGGGTGATAACAATCTTCATTCCATCAAGTGGTACAAAAATGGCCGCGAGTTCTACCGGTACCTGCCGAGTCACCTTGAGCGGGGGATACCCTCTGCTTACAGTTACATTGAAACTCCTGGTGTGGCCATTGATGTGAGTTTAATAAACTGCAATTTAAAAAAAAACATAACTGTTAGTTTGTTCAAAGTTCATATAAGATACTACAGGTGACCCCAGCTTCTAATTTCGATTTGATATGAAATATACCTAATTAGAAGGTAATTCTACATTTCAGGTATGTTTCATGGAAATCAGTACCTGAATAGATATTCCTTTTGTCAATTGAAAAAGAGAGGTGCCAAAATTCTATTACTTCGCAAACAAAACTTACCAGACAAAACGCAAGGAATTTTCATATTTTTTGCTCATACAATAACATAGGTATATCTCAGCGTATAACCTGACTTTGTAGCAATGAGAATAAAAGGAGTTTAAAAAGCGAATGGTTCCTTTGGGATCAGTATCTAAAGTTTTACTTCATGGCTAATTTAAAACCTTATAATTTGTGTTATTTAGAGACGACTACCAAGTATATTTCTAGACTGTCTAAATTAAAAGGCTGATAAACCTATTTAGAATAGAACGACGGCCATTATTTTGATGCTATGCTATGATTTAGCGTCAGCGATCATCAGCGAATGAGGTGACGCTGGTGAATCTGACCCTGCAGGCGACGGGCGCCTACAGCTGCGAGGTGACGGGCGAGGCGCCGCAGTTCGTCACGCATCAGGTGGAAGGCTACCTAAATGTTTATTGTGAGTTTTGCATGTAAAATGTATCCTTAGTATGCAAGGGTGCCAAAAACTTCCTGGTATGAATTAAGTTATTTGTCTTTTGTATGGTTCCCGCGGTGCGTGATATGTCACACAATGTACCTAGAGTTGGCTTTTAGATTATAAATTAGATCTCATTGAATGAACTGATCTGTGTGTGTGCGGTCCGTACGTAGATTTGCGCGCCGTGGAACCGAATTCTTACCTTACCTTATAAAATTGCTCTTAATTAATACATAAACAACTAACAAGCATTTAACTTTCAGTGACACCCGTCAATCCACCTGAAATAACTGGCCTCCGTCCCCAGTACAAGCCGGGGGAGAAACTCCTAGCTCGATGCACAATATATGGGACACAACCCGAAATTAACCTGCAATTCTTTCTCAATGGAGAACCGGTCGATAAACAATACGCTCAGGGGCCTTACAGAAGAGTGTCGATGCTAAGAAACAATTCCGTTGATACTGTCATACAATTGAGCTTTACAGTGCTGCAATATGACTTTATTAATGGAAAATTGACCGCCAAAGTAAGATATACCTACAGAATTGATGAGGTTCCTTATTTTCTTTTATATAGAATGACTTATTTTTTTACAGTGTGTGGCATCGCTGCCACCAGTTTATGAATCGGAGGTAACGAAAATAGTAGAATTGCAAGCAAGTCAGTATGAAGAAGAAGAGTTTAACGAAGAAGAAGAGAGTGACGAACAAGAGCCAAGTTTTGTGTACACCACGCCCACTAATAGCGGTACGTACTTATTGATTAATAGATACTGGAAATTCATTATAATTAGGTGTTTTGAATACTTACCTACTCGTACCTAATGATAGACATAAACAATGACAATCTATACTTAATATTATAAAGCTGAAGAGTTTGTTTGTTTGTTTGTTTGTTTGTTTGTTTGTTTGTTTGTTTGTTTGAACGCGCTAATCTCAGGAACTTCTGGTTCGAATTAAAAAATTCTTTTTGTGTTGAATAGACCATTTATCGAGGCAGGCTTTAGGCTATATAACATCACGCTGCAACTATTAGGAGCGAAGAAATAATGGAAAATATGAAAAAAACGGGGAAAATTATTCATCCTTGAGGGCTTCCGTTGCGCGTGCGCTGCGAAAACGGTTCTAGATACCAAAATATATGTATGAAAGAATTAAGGGAACTTTTTACCACGGGAAAACTTCGCATTCCCACGGGAAACCGACTTCCACGCGAACGGAGTCGCGAGCGGCCTCTAGTATTTCATAAGTACACTTAAAATAGTTAAGACATTAAGTTCATCTCATAGTTTCTTATTTGTTTCCTTTCTTAGATAATAAGTAGGTACCTAAGCTTAATACCCATTTTTTTCTTTTTAGGTACTACAATTTCGAGTATGGCTTCAAAGTTCTCAATATATGTCTTAACTCATAGAATTTTAAGCGTGCTGTGTTAAAACCTAAAATTCACTGGTATGTATAAAGGAACTTACATTTTCTATCTGTATAGTAATACTAAAAGGAAGAAAGTTTGTGTGTTTAGATGTAATGAGTAATCCCTGCAGCTACTGAACAGATTGTGCTGTGCACAAAAGATGCTGCGGGCAGAAATACGAGTATATGATAGTTTTAATAACATATTAGGTACCTGCCAATGATTTTTTTGCTGTTTGTTGCATCAAAATAATAGAAGTACCTACATTGCGCTTAATAAAAATAATATCTACGACCAAATTTATATTACTTATTGTTGAACAAGGGGGCAATATATTTTTATAGCATTTTCTTGACATTTTGTAAATAAGTATCCGTGTTATTTTTCTAGCCTTGTAATAAATATGTTATTTTGAATAGATAGGTTAGTACTATAATGGAATCAAGCGATATAATAAAATTATGGGTATTTAATTAAATTATGCAAATCGAATGTTAAAGAGTACGTCACTGTATTAGTGCGTGACATAATTAGTAACTATGATTTGGCTTACCATAGATTAATATAACTAATCATGATTTGCAAATTGCTACAAAATGTAAATATAAAAGTTAAAACAACTTATATTTGCTCATTGAGCATTTAATATGCATTTACCTAATTGTTTTTTTAATATTCGAAAATTTTGAACTGAATAATAGAGCTTGAAAATACCTTGTCGAAAAGTGATGATGGGAATAAATTGTAATAAAAACATATTTGTCTTATTTATTACACATATTTTATTATTTACGTGATTGATACTGTTATAATTAAAGATTACAGGTTACTTTCATTGCAGTGATGGTCGTCGTTAATTAGAACATAGAATAGAGAATAATTGAGACTAATATCCTGAACCTCTAGGACCATCGGGGCCACCACTTGGGTAACCGGATTGACCGTCGGATCCAGGTCTGCTTGCCGATAGTCCATTCCTGGGACTGTCACGTGGGTAACCTTCATTTCCTGAAGGGCTCGAACCTTGCTGAGCTCCTCTACCAAAACCGTTATTATTCCTGCCTTGACCTCCCGCAGATGGATAATTACCACCTAAATTTCTCTGTGATCCTTGACTTTGAGGAACGCCAAAGTTATCGCCACCAGGGGCACTACCATCTGAAAATCCGCCACCATGGGGCCTACCACTTGGGTAACCACTATTGGGTCCTGAAGCGCTCTGACCACGATTCCCAGCAGTATTTTGAGGCTCAAAACCTTGTGGCTGAGGATAACCTGATTCTGGGCTTATTTCATTATTATTATAACCACCTGGACCTCCTGAAGGGTAGCCCGAGTCATTCGTCTGTGGTGGTTGTTGATCGCGTGAAGGTACATTTCGTTCACTATCAGGGTAACCACCAGCATTGTTGTTTCCTCCGTTGTTTCCAGGCCCTCCTCGCGGGTATCCTTGGCCTCCACCTTGACCTCCATCTGACAATATGAAACTTAATTAGCACTTAGTCAAAATATAATATATTTTGTTCTTTTCTTATATTAAGGGATTTATACCTGTACCGATAGATGAACCTCTACCTCCGCCATTACCACCTAAAAAGAAATTTCATTCATTAATTGCAAATTTAGTGTTATTTAATTATTTTGTTTGGTTTCTTGCAGTTGTTACTTTTAACTTGATATTATAAGAGTGCAGAAAAACTGGGAAACGTGCAAAAAATCGCAGGTGTCGCTGCACCATACAAAAAACAAACCCTCATATCTTATTTGAGGCTTATATCCTTGACGGCCTGCTTCGTACTCGACAATTTGCTTCCTGCCATCGGGTAAAACTACGTTATACATTCCCATGGCAGTGTCGCCGTCACGTTGTTCTGAATGACCAAATATAGTACCTGTCTGGGAGTCGTCCACGTCATAGTTAAACTCGTATTTGGCTGGTTCCTTAAAAATGATTAAGTTGTAAGAAAAAAATATGTGAAATCTATTAGAACTCCTTATAAATCTTAAACTACTTACACCTGATTCTCCACCCGCACTATTGTCAAATTGTCCACCGGTACTTCCTAAATCTGGAGTTCCGTAAGACGAAGTACCTAGCTGTGGGTTTTGCTCATTAGTATTTGAATTAGGAGATAATGAAGATCCCCGTGGCTGTTGGCTGTATGAATTTCCATCTTGAGGACCGCCTACTGGTGGGGGGCCGTAAGAACTTTCAGGTGCTTGACTAGAACCCTCACGTCCTGATTGAAATGGTGTGTTACGTCCTCTTGAATTACCATTGGTTGCAGGAGGGCCATAGGAAGTATCAGGTCTTTGATTGTTTCCAGGACTTTGATTGTTTCCAGGTCTTTGATTGTTTCCAGGTCTTTGATTGTTTCCAGGTCTTTGATTGTTTCCAAAACCTCCTTGACCAGTCCCTCTATTTTGGTTATTAGGAGATCTTTCTTGATTATTTGGTGGGCCATACGAAGAATCAGGCCGTCCGCTACCTCCAAAGTTATTTTGACCTAAATCATTGCCTGTATTGCCTCCTGTTATACCTTGATTTCCTGGAAGACCATACGTTGATGATATTCCGCCTTGGTTGTTTCTTGGACTACCGAAGGGTGCATTTCCTAATCCTTGTTTATTTTGTCTATTAGGTTCAAATTGGTTAGGAGTACCATATTCTCTACCGGGAGTTTCAGCACGTCCAAACCCTTGATTAGGTCTTTGAGAGGGTGTGGAGCCCGATGGTTCTTGGAAATTATTCTTTCTTGAACTTCCAGGACTTCCAGGTGGCCCATATTGAGTATCAGGTGAACGAGGTGGTGTTTGACCTTGTGGAGCATAGGAATCTTGAGGTTGGTTTTGAGCCCCAGCTCTGCTTGGGCCAAATCCACGACCTTGGTTACCGTTTGGTGGACCGTATTCTTGCTGGGGCCGGTTGCCTGGACCGGACTCCGGAGGTAGATAGGAATTGACTGGTGGTTCACATTTACTTATCGTCCACGCAACAGCAGAAAACCATATGTACCACTGAAAATGGAAATTATGTTAATTTAAAAAATTAAGTTGCTCCAAAAATATTTTCAGTAAGTGCTTTCAGTATGTTTTTTTTCCTTACAATAATCATTTTTGCCAACAGAGTTGTTCGATCATTAATGTAAGTTGTTCGAATGCTGTTGGTTTCAACAAACTGTTATTTATATATGAATTTGTGTTGGAGAGCGTATTATCGGGTAATATAGAAGCATCTCACGCGCATCGTGCCTCTACATTTGTAAAGTTTGATTTACATATCATGCTTTCCTTTTACATATTTCATATGGCATAAAAGAATATAGTCTTTTTACATATTTTCAAACAGATAATTTGGTTGGTATTGGAGGTTATTTTATGAATAGCAACCTTTATTTCGAGACAACAATGTTTAAACATCTATAAATTATGTTCTAATAGGTATCTTAATATTATTTTTAGCAATATGGAAATCTTTTTAATATATTATATTAATACTCAAAGTGTTGCAGTTAAATAGACAGATGTATAAGGTTCTTTAAACTCGCAGAGTTCGGTTTAGTCATTGTAGGATCCTTAAAGGTGTAACTTTGTAAAATAATGACTTAGTTACGTGACAAAGGCTTCCAATTATTCATTCAGCTGTAAGGATTCAAAACTGCTCTGGGTGGGTTTACTAAGTCACGAGCAGCTTTTAAATTTATTCCTAATTGTTAAGACTGAGTGTTACACTATTCAGCTATTGTGTAATGTAAGTTGGAGTGCTTATTATTAAGTAACTCATTTTTTCAATTCTTAATACGCGTTTTTCACATGTTAGGATGAATTAAGGCGGCGTCCACGTTGTGTTTTTTCATGCCAGTCCGATAGAACCTGTTGCCAGAAATTCCCTTTGTGAATTTTGCTTTAATGCTGGTTACTGTGTAAAAACGCAAGAGCCATGAATGAAAAGCACCTAGTAGGACAGCGACTAGTTAGTTGGAACCATTTACACCAGATAGTTTCTGTCTAATAAGTAATCTGCCTACTGGAGAGTTAAAATTAAGTTAAGTTAGGTCTGGTTTTTCAATTGTCAGAAAAGTTTCATTCGATAGAAAATAAGTATGTTCTTGTTGCACGACAAATAAAAGCATTAGACATACGTTTGAAGTTACAAGGGAAACATACTAGTTAGGTATCAGTCGAATAGGATTTATCCGTCAATCGAAAGCATAAATGTAATGCTATAAACATTGAAATGTTTGTCTCCTCTAGTAAATAATTTTTCAACATCCTTTTCACTACATTCTCAGATTAAATTACCTACTTTACACGAAACTACTAAACATCTTCGAAATCGTTTCAGCTAAAATCATTGTCTCTTAGTCACCTAATAGATCATATTTAGTAAGTAATACATAGAAAGGATCACACGAGCACAGTATAGATTTGTAAAGTCGTGCCGTCGTGTGAGATGTGTGCCGTAACGCAGCCAGTCGTGTCGTGATCGTGACTGCGAGCGTAATCTACGAGGCAGGCGATGCGACGAATCAATCCTTTGCTAAACCACGTCGATGTCAACGAACAAACCTAGATACCTAATAAGCAGTTGCGTTAATAATGACATATGAGCGAGAGCTGCTGAGTGGGATGTTCAGGAGGTAAATCGATTGTTACTTTAAATTCATTAAATTGGTCCCTATTTCATAATAGTATCGGATATCAAGCTAATATGTTTTAAAGGTAATAACTAAAAGCGTTATGGGCCGATTTGTTAAAGTGAATTTTGGTTAATTTGAGAAAACTTTTCTATTATTAACTATTCGAAAAGATAGTGAAAATCTCATCAAAATCTGTTTTTTGATATTTTATGTGATAATTCAGAGTATTGTTTTAAATTAAAAGTTTAATTTAAAACCAGAGTCCCAAATGAAAAACTAAGAAAACAGCTTTACCTACTAAAATAAGCAAATGTAAGTGTAGGTACGTAACAGAAATAAATATTATAAGAGTCTACGTATATTTATGAAGCCAGACAGAAAGCCCTCTGTGCCTTTATTGCTAGGATAATTTTTATTTTCCATCGTGTAAATAGGTAAAATGATGGCGAATATTCTAAAGCATTTCTAATTAGTGAGTTTGGTCCTAATTACAACAATGGATTGGGGGATGGTACTTACCCCATCTTACCTAACAGATCATATGAAGGTAAATCAATATGTCTACGTCTATAGGTAATACAATAGTTTAATGCTTCTAATGGTGTATTCATGCTCAAATATTATAAAACAGTGATTGATCAGAAATTAACAAAAATAATGGAGCTTTTAAGATATACCTGAACTAAACCTGTTTCGTTAAACATTTTTATATTATCTACTAAGGAAACTTGTTTTACTCCCGTTGTTTAAAAAGAAAGGACTTGAAATCTACTAGATAGCACTTTGAAATATTACCTACTTCTAAGCTAGATTACCTTCTGCCAGGGTGCTTGTCTCAGTTGCCTGAGCGTGAAACTGTAGTCAGCTAAAAGAATATTGGTAAATAAAATATGTCATTATATCTTAAATTTTATTTTTTTAATAAATAGCAAATAATTAAATACTTACTATGCGCACATAATATATCACAGAAAGCCTCACTACTTATAATTAGGATAAATGTATTTACAAAAGTAGATTTCGATTTTATACTAGGTAAGGTATTTATAAAATAGAGGCCCTATTGAAATTATTCATACAATAGAGAAAAGGAAATTTAAATATGGTTGGACAAGACATAGGCTAAACACACCCAAACAACAAGATTATCAAAGAAAATGTATTTAAAAATAAAAAAATGTTATCACTTTCATTGACAAAAACGTGTCTTCGTATCTTCGTTTCCCTCATTTAAATCAGTTTTTTTTATTGGAAATAAAGAATTCTACAATTTTTTTTTCCTTTTTCTTTTTTTTACTATGTTTTTACAGTAAGACATAATCTCCCACAAATATAATTGTTAATAAGTTAATAAAATATTTTTTACGCGGTTTACCTCACTTTTGCCTCCCGAGGAAATTCGTAGACATAATAAATGATATTTTAAATTACGATTAATGAACATAGTTAACAAACGCTATTTTTACATGCACATATTTTTATGAATACCTAAGGCATTTTTTGGTCGGTACCTCGCTAGCAAAATTATTTACATATTCCTATTCTTACATCTCTAAACTTGTCGTTTCTTTTCTTAACTACCTGATGATGTAGCAGACAGATCTTAGACCATTATTTCACAATTTAGGATAAGATTTTCCTTTTGGTGGCAATGGTTTAATTTACCCTGTTAGTTGGTAAACGTAATTATAATAATGTTGCTTAGCTCATTCATCAAATTATAATTATCTATAGGTATAAGATTTAATAAAGCTGTCTACTATTTACAAGCAACTTGAAAACTTATACAGATATTACCTACAAGTTTTTAGTAAGTATATTAAATGTATGGCTTTGTTGACATTTTTCGTTCTTGTCTCTTTTTAATAGTAAGTTAGGGAACATTATTAGAAATAGTTGCTAAACCTATGGTTTGAGACTTCTTTTTTCCCCGAAAGTGCTGTTCTATTTCCGCCAGTGATTTTCCTTTTGTTTCCGGGACCGCAAGGGCGACAAATACAAACGCCACTGCGCAGAAGCAAGCGTACATCCAGAATGTACCAGCCGATGTCAAAATAGCCTTGGGGCAAAAAAACAAACACCTTGGGACCAACTGATTACAAAAGTAATTGTTGCATAACAGAGAGAGAAGCAAGCAAAATTTTGTTGAATGATAACTAAGTAGTAATAGACCAAAATCATTAACAAGATTGCTATCAATGAAGTTTATAATAAGGTAACCAATGAAAATATTCCTAGATAAAACGTTTTTTTTAGTTTGATTTAAGTTTTTTTTTTCATTTAATTGCTTAAAAGTGTACTAACTACATGATTTATTTGGTAATGTCTACAAAGCTCATATGGACTTGTTGAAGACATTGATTTTACAAGATAACTTAACTTAACTAAATTAAATTATAACACATCTATTAAATATTTAAACATACAAATTAATAAAACACAACGCAGGTATCAAACAAAGTGTATAACTACTTATAATTTTGACAAGTACCAATGTTTTTAAAATTTATTTTCCTTGATTGTTTTTGGTAATGAGTTGAGCAAGTTCGGAAGAATAAAGTTTGTGTTTCTGGTATTCTTACCTCCAAAGCGTGATACGACTTGATGACGGCGAACATGGAGATGAGGTTGACGGCGCTGCTCATGGCGGCCAGCTGCGAGCGGTGCTGCGCCGGGAACAGCTCGCCCAGCAGCAGGAACGGCAGCCCGCCGAACCCCAGCGAGAAGCCCAGCATGAACGCCACCAGGCTGCCGATCGGGAGGTACCTGTGGACGTGAAATGAACCTTAGGAACTAGGTGGTAGAGTTGGTTTTGAAAATATTGTAAGTAGTAACTTCTGTTATATGAATTAAGTACCTAGATTGTTTTTAAAGATGAATTGTAGTTAAGATAGAATGTTTTTTAAGTAAATTCATTGTTTTATTACTGAGCAGTCTCAAAAATTACCTAATACGTAAACAGCTAACATTGCTTTTGACATGTGGTAGGAGAAATCAATTCAAAAGTTTGGTAGCTGTAACAGACATACATTTCAATGAACATACAGTAATATTATGACAGTAAATATGCTAAACGTACTGCAACTGACAGTTTAATTTTGATAGACCATTAATATTTTCTGGCGTATACAAGGCGTCCCAAGACTACGGTAGGTACATCAAGGGAAAGTACCTTAAATATCGTAGATAGGATATTTTGCTGAAAGAAGGCCTTATTTTATTTATTAAACTTAGTAATTCTGCATTTAATAAATTTCTAAAAATTACTTGATTCGTCTGGGAATCGAACCCACTAAACACCCCGTATATATTATTGGTACCTAATATATTACGCATAGGTCAATCAAGAAAATATGTTTATATATGGACAAATTTTTGGTCAATTTATTAAGTAATTTGTGTATACAATTATATGACACTTATAAGTACGGTAAGCTGCAAAAGTGCATACAGAGTTGACAAAAATTATCGCATCCAGTGGTCACATTCAGACACACTAACGTAAATAAACTACTATTTTACTACTACTGTTTAATCAACTGTCGCGAGTTTTAAAGATCAATATATTTTTATAAACCATTTTGGTTGTTAAAACATTTTCTTAAGAACGATGATGTTTTTTCGGATCTACCTTTACTCTAACCAACAACATTCTCAACCTTAATTTTAAAGACTTATGGTTCAGCACACTTCTATAAAATATTGTGGTTGTTGTTTTATTTATTCTATTCTTCATTCATCTATAGGTACGATCGTTTAAACTATCTAATGGTCTCATAGTTATTATTTCGTCTCAGTTAATAGTTAAAATCTTAACCCTATTGTATTGTAATCAGGGTAAATAAATAAAGAAGGTTAGGTGGTAAGTAAGTAATAATTTAATCATTGATTGATTTTGTTTATTTTCGTTTTACCCTCAAATTGTGACGTTCGTAAGAAATGTTCAACTTGTTTTTGTTTACCCGCATTCGACTAATATTTAAAAAATATGTTTATACTTAAGTCTTTTACGTTAAGGTTAAATATAAATTAAATAATTATAGACCTTATACACTCTGTATGGACTTTTGCAACCGACCGTACCTACTTTATTAACTAATTTGTCGGGATAAACTGCCGATACTTAAAAAGGCACAATGGAAAGTATATACCTACACAAGAAAAAAGTTAGAAAGGGCGCAAACGTAAAACCAAGCTGTCACGCGCACTATATTACCAAAGTTGGCTAGTTTGTTTTAGCTTTAGATATAAGACATAGGTATTGATAATCAACTTCTTCTTTCTTTTCGTGTTTTGTATATGCCTTTTACAGCACTTAGGTATTCATCTGTTTTTGCCGCCCTTTCTAAGGTCTCATAAGGGACTTCTTAGATTGACGCGATCATTACTTTCAGTACTTGCAGTAATGTTAATAGTCTTCGGGTAGTCAACCTTTGACCACGGCATTCGTAGAAATGCTAAAACGTCAGAAAATCTAAAATAAATAAATCAACGCGAAATAAACCGTCAAAATAACTTTAACGGTTATTCATTGACAACCTTTCAAATACTCTACTAGTGACCCGCCCACGCTTGGCAAAAGTGTAACTTTGCGCGACTTGTTCACAAAACGTGAAAACTGAACTTTAACTAATAAAAAACTGAATGTTCTTTATTTACGAAATTAAGTGAATAATTCCCTTAAAAAACCGTTACGTAGTTTAGGATGAGTTAGCGGACAAACATACAAACAGACAGGATTATCGACTTGGATTTATACTATGATATTTAAGCAAGTTACCCCAGCCACGAGCTCTGTTCGAACTCGAAGTAGAACGCCGCCCCCATGGCCGCCATGGAGGCGCTCATGACGGCCGCGGAGAGCAGCAGCAGCGGCCGGCGCCCCGCGCGGTCCACCTTACTGCCTAGTGACGCCGATTTATACTATGTAATGATATTAAGCAAGTTACCCCAGCCACGAGCTCTGTTCGAACTCGAAGTAGAACGCCGCCCCCATGGCCGCCATGGAGGCGCTCATCACGGCCGCGGAGAGCAGCAGCAGCGGCCGGCGCCCCGCGCGGTCCACCTTACTGCCTAGTGACGCCGATTTATACTATGTAATGATATTAAGCAAGTTACCCCAGCCACGAGCTCTGTTCGAACTCGAAGTAGAACGCCGCCCCCATGGCCGCCATGGAGGCGCTCATCACGGCCGCGGAGAGCAGCAGCAGCGGCCGGCGCCCCGCGCGGTCCACCTTACTGCCTAGTGACGCCGATTTATACTATGTAATGATATTAAGCAAGTTACCCCAGCCACGAGCTCTGTTCGAACTCGAAGTAGAACGCCGCCCCCATGGCCGCCATGGAGGCGCTCATCACGGCCGCGGAGAGCAGCAGCAGCGGCCGGCGCCCCGCGCGGTCCACCTTACTGCCTAGTGACGCCGATTTATACTATGTAATGATATTAAGCAAGTTACCCCAGCCACGAGCTCTGTTCGAACTCGAAGTAGAACGCCGCCCCCATGGCCGCCATGGAGCCGCTCATCACGGCCGCGGAGAGCAGCAGCAGCGGCCGGCGCCCCGTGCGGTCCACCTTACTGCCTAGTGACGCCGATTTATACTATGTAATGATATTAAGCAAGTTACCCCAGCCACGAGCTCTGTTCGAACTCGAAGTAGAACGCCGCCCCCATGGCCGCCATGGAGGCGCTCATCACGGCCGCGGAGAGCAGCAGCAGCGGCCGGCGCCCCGTGCGGTCCACCAGCAGCGAGCTCGCCGCGTTGCTGAGCAGCTGCACTGCGCCCACCGCGATGGTGGCCGTCATGGCGTCCAGCTTGCTACCTAATGACGGCCATTTGCATAAGAACGGCTGTGTTTTTGTTTACGATTTTGAGAAGGGGTCGATGACATTTTGGACACAAAAATCTCGGACGCCTTGGCCAATGTATGGAAAAAAATAATATTAAAATTAAAAATCCATACATTTGCTAAGGTGTCCCGAGTTTTTTGTGTCCGAAATGTCATCGACCCTTGAGAAGGTAAGGTACCCGAGATTTTTATGTTGGAAGCTTGTAATGGGTCATTCTTATGATATACTAGCTAATAAAGGCAAGCTTGTCTTTAGAATATACCAATATATAAAATGTATTTAAGTATATTAAAAGTGCAAAAAGTCTTTAGCGGGTCTAAGGATAATAAATTCCGGTGTCTTTGGCTAAGTGTCAATGTATAGGCTAATTTTCTGCCGATAGGCTCTTAAGACTTATTTTAAACATAATTTTATGAACTAACGCTAACATATGCATAACATATCATGTTAAGGTTCTTCTAATAGCTCGATTATCTTTTTCAACATAGTTACCTGCAGACTGAAAGATTTCCACTGTAAAGAAAATGACAGCATCTATGCCACTAAACTGCTGAAAGAAGAGCAGTGCGAATCCCACCACCAGCGGTTTGATCACCAACGACGAGAAAAACACCTTTCTTGTAAACAAGCTCGGGTGTTCAGACACTTTTCTGGAATGTAAGAACAACTTTTAGAAAAAGGTTATAAAGGATACGTTTATATTAGCTTAGAGTGTGTTTAAAAAAGAATTGGTATACGTTGATTCTTAATATTTTTTTAAAGATTTAATATATACCAACACAGTCACGGTGTTTTCTGGGTATCTACTAAAGTGCTACTACTTCTCTGTTTCCACCTACGCCCTGTTTAACTTAATCCAATCCAATTAAATTTTGAGTGGTAGAGTCTAGCTGTAGACTCTGTCTGCAGCGATTACTGGGCTGACTCGACCGGTGAAATACCACTGTCGCACAGAAAACCGACGTGAAGTAGAGACGATGTTCCTGCGTTTCGTTCGGTGAGTGCGGTATCCGGTGCTCAATTTTCTCAAAGGCTCAGCAACACACCCCCAACCAACACCCACAGTGTTGCGGGTAGTCATGGGCGACGGTGATCACTTACCTTCAGGTGACCCGCATGTTCGTTTGCTCCCTATATCATAAAAAAACCGGCTTCTGTGCAACTTAGTCTAGAGCCTATCCCAGTACTGACTCCTGCGGCTCCTCCTTGACGCTGGCGGTGGCGCGCGCGGACAGGTGCAGCCAGCGCACCGCCGGCGCCTTATCCTGTCCCTGCGCATCCAGCCACACCGGCGACTCCGGCAGGGGCAGCAGCACCAGGAACAACGCCACTGTATTCAATCAATCATTTAAGGAGTGCAGTAGAAAAACATAATCATCGCTTGTTTTATTTTTTCATCTGAACATCAATTTTCTCGATATTTTCATGTCTAGTTTACATGTACTGTCAATGATTTGTTCGTACCTATACATACATATCAAGATCATAAGTTTTTTCAAATAGTTAAAGACAGAGTGTAACCTAAAGGTAAAATGATAATTTAGGGTCGGAAACTAGGAAGGCAATTTTGGCAATTTAACAACTGCAGTCTGTCTTTTCCACATACCTATAAATTATTTATATGATAATTGGAATATTGCGGAATCAGTTAAAATCGTTTCATAGATCAAAATGTTGTATGCGCAACAATATTTTAATAAGTTTTAAATTACACAATAAAACCCGTTACGTAGATTTTTAACCTTGTCTTTTCTATAACTTTTGTAACTACGATAATTAACATAATTATAGTCATTTTATAATTATGGTGCTATAAAACAGTTATTGATATGGTGACACAAATTTAAATACATTATAATGAAGGTATACTTTTTATTTTATGTGAACAACGGCGTGAAGTTTAGTTGAACTTTTTTTTGTTTATTTATAAAATGTTTATTTGTATACTGGGTGTAAAAGAACTGCTTCCAAAAACAAAAACTGGGTATTGCTGGAGGGGTACTGGCACAGATCACCCCCTAATAGATTCCGCATGTTCGTACATTTACGTTGTATCAGGGTCACCAAAAGTTGAGGAGCGGGGGAGGAAGTAATGACATTCTGATTGGCTAGTTCAAAAACGTTCTAAGATGCACCCGTCAAATAGTGATAAAATAGTGATGTAAGTATTCGATAAAAGTATCGATAAATTATAAATATCGTTTTATAAAAATATCGACAGTTTTACATTTACCTGGCCTTCATTTTTTTATTATAATAAATGAGACTATTAATGTTGAGCCCAAATTAGAAAAGTACCGACCAACACAAAAACTTTTCGCACTACTAGAAATTTTATTCATATCAATTATTGCTATGGTACCGAAACTGTGGGACAAGTACTAAAGCTATTAAAACTTTTTGAAGCCTTTTTAAGTAGGCATTAGACTGTTTTTGTCTAACCTAGCTAATATTTTGTTTATCTCTTAATGAGAGAGCAAACATTTTTTACAAATGTAAATCTTTATTTTTACACTTTATGTTTGAAATCTACAATTTTCGCAATTTTAATTTTTGGCCCAAGTTTGCGTGAGTTTCCTCTCCAATTTATAAATGTTAGATTCAAAGTAAATATTTTTTAACCTAATTAGAAGGTACAACACGATATCTAGTTTAAAATTTGGTTAAAAGTTAAGCAACCTCTTTTTACGAAAAATATCGATACATCGACAGCGTTGATGTATAACTTTCAAACTCTAATATTACTCGGGTAAATTCGTGCTTCTTTAAGAAAATGAGATGACCGTATATATATTTGTACTGATAGAAAGAGATATCCTTTGTTTGTTTACAATAAATAAACCAACGCAAGTTGAACTCCACAAAAACAAATTTTCTATGCACAAATACGGAGTGACACGGATGCGTACGTGTCTGACGGTTGGTCATGACTAAATCCAAAAATGTAGGCGTGGCTTGCACTATGTTCTTAATCACATAGTGGCGAAACATAGGTCGTCGCCTCTAATGCGGAATCTATTAGGGGGTGATCTGTGGGTACTGGTAACGTTTTGAGAAAACAAAATTATGATATTTTTTTTTTGTTTTACGTAATTTTTTTTCTTTTTGCACTGATACTATCAGATTTTGCGATGATTTCAAATTAAATAGGGTTCTAATTTATTTTCCAATGTAAATAATCGCACCTAAACCGACAGTTGATGTGTCATGATTTCAAGCGGCGAATATAACTTTTCAATCTTTAATAACTTTTTTAAATTGAGTTTTCTGGGTATGCTGTTAGTGAATTTAGTTACTATTGAGGCTCAAGAATACATGGTTTCAGGCTTCGAAGGTGGGCATTTTACACCCGTTATATTTAAAGCAAACTATGGAGATAAACTATTATATTT
Organism: Emmelina monodactyla; assembly: GCA_916618145.1. Taxonomy (NCBI): domain Eukaryota; kingdom Metazoa; phylum Arthropoda; class Insecta; order Lepidoptera; family Pterophoridae; genus Emmelina; species Emmelina monodactyla. The sequence continues at coordinate 7,605,190 of OU745300.1, forward strand.
TTGTGGTGGGTTAGAAAGCTAATTATATCTATAATTATATATCTTCATACTTAGAATATGCGGATGACAATTATTTTAGGAGTTATTTTAAATTCAGTGATCGATTCCCGCGGAGGAGTTTTCACTTGACGTTAATGTAACTACACTAACAAAACTCCCTAATATATAAATGTAGGTACGATATATGTACACCGCATTTCTTGCGTAACTTACGACCCTAAAGGTATGGTATAAGAGAACGAAAGTCTACAACGAAAAGAAGTTACTTGTTTTTGTTTGAAAAAAATAATGTCTTTTGGTTAAATTAATTTTAATTGACAAAAAATTTTAGAGGACAAAAATAATATCTCATTTTCTTTTGAGTAGGAACCGCAAGCATATCAAGCTTGTAAAATTACTTTTCCGAGAAAATAACAACGAGCGGTTTTGGATATGCAGACATTTATACAATAGCATTCCGTAATAATGAAGTTAAAAGAAATACAATCACAACAACATCCAACAGCTAAAGTGTAAATGTAACTGCATAGTTGGAAAAGCCAAAACTTCATACAAATGACTAAAATGGTGTTTGCCAACTAGTTGCTTAACTTTTAATTGTAAATTTTGATATTAGAAACTTATGGTTCGAATAATTGACTTCACAATTGGTCACACACGAGTTAGTTTAAAAGACTAAAATAAAAAGAGATCCGGGTATACCCAAACTCTATGCTACGTTGTGTTGCAAGTGTTCATATATTTTTTGTCTGTGTAGGTGCATCTTTGATGACCTGTAAAGCGGACGGTTCCTAGATTGATCTCCGAGTCGGGTAAATTTCGTCAAAATGGTTTTTCTACATTGGCTAGTGTTACTATGTTTTCCTCTAGTACATTGTGTGGTACTATAACACAAGCACTTAATGCGCTTCCCATAGGGCAACATAATTGGTGAGTTAGTCTGGAGATTTATTTATCTTTATAAATAATCAAAGACACTGATATAATTACAATTCACTAAAAAAATTACCCACCACAGAAAAATGCGGAGAAGAACGCCAGGTGCTGCCAATACAGCCAGTTGCCGGCCACGTACGAGATCAGAATGCCAAAAGACATCGACAAGGTTGGGAGCGATCCCAGTCTTCCTCGAATCTCAGGGTCGCAGCATTCACTTACCTAATAGAAACCGATTAGTTTATTGTTGGGTACAGAATGATTTCATTGTTGGTCAGATGTTGCTCTTTTCAATATAAGTAGGTACTTCTTTACTTAATGTTATCTCAACCTTAACCAAAGTCATACAATATAGAACACTGCATCTTAATTATTTCCGCCATTAAGAAGGTCCAAGAACCAAATACAAACGTATAGGTAAAAAACCTTTAAACTATTCACGTTTTCTCAATCAAGTTTTTTAATAACTCGACTTAATGCTTCTGACGCAAACTAAAACTGCCTAATAACGCTTCATCATATTACTATTTCCCTTTTGAATAACTTAACATGGCTACATATTTTATGTGTTTGGACTACTATCTACACGTGATCATATCATGTGACCACCACCACGTGAAATTGACCTTCAACAAGTAATTTAAAATGTTTGTTAGTAAATATCATCTTTGAAACATCGTATAACTGTTATAGGTACGTACATATACTTGTACGGGTGCCAGGACTATGCCCACACAGAACCCGCTGCAGACTCTTCCAGCCAGTATGATGACGTAGTTGGGCGCGAAGCCCAGCAGCAGCCAGCTGGCGCACCACAGGGGGGCGGTCAGCTGCAGCGTGCGCCGGCGACCCGCCTTCTGCATCAGCGGACCGGAGACCAAGCTGCCCACGAACGCACCCAGAGGTGGGATGGCACCTGCAATGAGAACATGACAGATTTTGACCCAAGTAATTTATTAGAAACAGTATTTATTAGAAAGTTACTTTAATGCTTAGGCACGTAGATAATATCTATACATTTGACGAAAATCTAAAATGTTACTGTTTAAAAATTTACTTGAAATGATATTAATTAAGAATAGACACAAAGCGATTGCCTATGTCTAGGGGGTGAGCAAGCATAAATTAACGCGTTGTCGTGGATGGCCAGTTACTTATAGTTTTAATGAATAGTAAACTTTTTATCATAAACTTTAGCCAATATTTCAATTTTATATTGCATGATTGAATTCGGTATTCATAGCCCCCGCTGGTAGAGCACACACATGCTTCCATTTACAATACGTTGGAATAATTCAACATACGATACAAGCGCCTTGTGACTGTTATTTATGCTTGATAAAATTGGAATTGCTATAACGTTGTTATAGTTTGATATATAACTACGTAGATATGCGCTGCACACAAACGTTTCAACAGAAGTGTAGATAAATAGTCGTTTAAGTCATCCTAAGTACAGTTGATTTGTGTTTTCCACTTGACACACATTTTTATATTAGGTAAGTACCATTTGTTTAGAGATGATCGATTAAAATATATGTAAGTAGTTAAACGACGCATGGTTACTTTTTTTTTTCCATGACTGCATTATTTTATTTAAGTAATACTTATTTTTCATAAATTAGACCACTTCTAACTTTAGTCTTATTCGAGTCCATATATAACCAAAGACAATTTTCATCAAGTCGGAAACAAAAGAACATCGAGATTTACTTAAAGTAAATTGCGTCTCCGACCTACAATGAAGTTAATTAAACTCGATCAATTCTTACCAATCCATGACCTATATTCGCTGGATTTTACGAAGTCAGGGTCGTGCACCTCCATGGAAGGAATGGCTGATGAAGAGAACCCTCGCACCAGCCCGATGATCAGGAAAGCCAACGAAGCGCTCATCGTCAGCCATAGCTGAGTATTCAATAATAAAAAAATAAAGTAAAGAACTTAAATAACCAAAAACAGCAAGACATAAGTAGCGGTTCCTTTTTTATTAGCAGTTCATATCCATAATAAAAATATCGTTTAGGATAGGAACAGAAAATTAATTTTTAGACACTATTATATGAGTAATTTTTCAGTGAGTACCTTATAATAAATTCTTAAATTTGAATCTAAATTCGGAAAAGAATTGGTTACAAATTGAATTGGGGTTTTAAAATAAGTGCTTGGTTGGAACAACCGTTTTCCAGATAATAAGACTTAAAGTTTAAAGTTAAGGTAAGTTATTGAATTTCAAAACCGGATGAGATAAGGAGTAATAGTTTACAAATAAACATACGTGAGAATATGAAAACATTGATATCTGTTTATCAGTGCTATTTTCAAAACAAGATTCTCAACCAAAATGTAGAGATTAGCTCTCCGGTTCATAATAATATCTCTACATAATTATATGTGTAGCTGAAACACTTTTAACTCCAAAACAAATCCTTTGAGGGTCTTAAAATCTAAAATATTTCCACTAAATGGTGTCGTACTTATTTGTAACGACATAGTTCATCGCATTCAATTGAAAAGGGGAAGCGGAACCTTAAAATGGCATTTGTCGTCAAAGGTCAATCGTATGTTGAACTATAACAAATAATGGTTGCATGTAACGGTAAAGTATATCTATTATCTATATTTCATTTTAACCTATAGTTGAGAATAAAACTACTTCCTGTAGGTATGAACTTTTATGTTAACAGCCTGACATCATATGAAAGTAATTAACGGTCGATATCGAAATTGAGAGAGTTGTTGACGTATTGTATACGTTGACGCCTTTTCGATTTGTTTTTGTTTATGATATTTTTTTATAAATCTATTTAATCTAATAGGATCTTGAAACGGGTTATCTTAAATCTCAAACATCCACTTCAAAAATATCTTCCTACCTTAGGAACATTATTTTTCTTTAAATTCTGTGTTCTTTTGTATCCGCTCATTACCTACTTTAAAACCACGTAACGGATTTAGATTCGATTCAATATAAATAAAAATGGATTTTCGAGGATGTTAAGATTAATTTATTTTTTTTGCAATAGTGATCAATAGATTTTTTTAAATTACACCCGGACGAATCGTGGACGTGATCTCCGATACCTATCTAAAAGAAAAAATACATTTTCCAATTTTAACTATTCTATTTTATTTTCTTACAATTTTATTTAAATTGAAGAATCTTTCGAACGCTCAGCTATCTAATCCCATCCTTATATTTTGACTTTAAGACTTTTGCAATTTAAATCAGATGATAACGTTTGAAATGGATAAGAATAGATCGCGTGCGCAAAGGAAGACGGTGATCATAAGCGATTTTCTTAATGTCATGTCAAATAGATTCAGTTATATATAACAATCGTCCAGGGTACTAATCCATATACGTAACTTCGATATGTTACGTCATAACGATTTTTTATTTTACAAATACATACTTATAAAATAACAAGTCCGACTGTCTGGCTGACCGATGCATCATCGCCGAGCGTAAACTATCAAAGTTTTTGCTATAAATTTGGTACAGGCGGTCCTTTTGTGATGTAAGTGTGCTCTAGGAAAGGATTTTTAGAAATTCCCACGGGACAAGCAACTTAGCTGTGGGTGAAACCGCAGGCGAAAAGCTAGTTCATTCATAAAATTACTCACTCTACCTACTTAATTCTGTGATATTGCAGAAGTCACATTACACAGGCTTTTGCGAAGGTCGAAGAATAAAATGTATTTTATGGCAGTTCCGATTTAACATGAACGGAAATCAACGGAAATAAACAAAAAAACAAGTTTTTTAACCTCATCAGTTTATTTACCTTAGGTATGGTCTGTATTTACTAAGGTTTATAAGGATGATGGACGATTTGCAACAGAAACGAAATGTACCTAATATACAAAACAAATAGCAGTTGGTAAAGCGATAAAAGTTAAAGTATATTATGTCAACATCGATAGGACTAAGAACTAGAGTTTTGTGACACCGCTAACCACTAAAACACTTTGAATTAAGTGTTCGCAATAAATCCCCTATGAAAATTTTAAAGCTTGATGCACGAAGGGCCACCTTTGGTAAGAAGAAACTTTACGAGGAAAAATTATAAAGCTCATTGCGTTTACGAAACTGATGTTATTTTATTAAATGATCAGTCTATTTGTCTGCCTTGAAATGTTAGATTCCGTGATATAAAACATATTCTTACACAAATATTATTTACACAAATAATATGCTAACATATAGTTATGCAAATTTCCAGACATTTTCAAAATTAGTTTTAGACAATACATGTGTCAAGAATAACCGCGTTTCAGCACTTCAATAGGTTGCTTATGTAAAATGAACTAACGTGCATAATTAATTACATATAACACCTTGTAATGTATCTTAATTTCTTGCAATCACCTTTTTAGACCATTTAAAAATAACAACTATTGAATAGCCATTACCCAAAATAAATAATTAGTTATAATTTTAGTCATATTAAATCAAAGTAGATAGAGTATCATGAAATGCTATTAAAATAACAGCAAATTATCTCGTTCACAGCTCTGAGCAAAGTCAATGGTTCAATAATACCTGCTTGTTCAATTCTGGAACAATATGAGGAACACCGAGAAATTGATGACAATAATGTCGACAAGGTTTTTTACTGTTAATAGGATCAGTGGATCAGTTATCCTAAAAATCTTGGAGACCAAAGCTGCACGACCAAAAAGTTTTTCCGTTCGAATTTTAAATACGCCGTATGTACGCAACAAACAAAAAATCTAAAAAAATTAAATCTCTAAAGTTACATATCGAAGCAATTTTCCAAAACATTAATCGCGCATGTGAATGTAACACAAAAAAAAACACCAAACGCAATAGAAACACAAACAGAAAACGAACCTGCTTTAAAAAGGCCGGAGAAAACGAAAACATTTTTTTAAGTACGATTATCGTCAAGGAAGCTGCGCCGGAGTGGACCGGCGGCGATCGCGGTCGGCCAACACTGCATGTCATACAACCACCTGTTTTAATGACTACTTGCCTGTACTGAAACTGCAGGGCTGTAAACTAACATACGAATATCTTCACACGCCGCCGTGGCAATGAACAGATTTTTCACTACCAATTTATACATACATGATGCATCTCATGTGATCCAAGTGCGCGACGATCAACTAACATCTGAACACCTGTTATCGACCACATGACCGAATCAACAAAACGAATGCGACCCTATCCGCAGCTATCCGGTGTAAATAATTGCATAAATAATTATTAAATAAATCTGCAATATACGAAAATAGCTTGTTTAAATTCAATAATCACGGCAAATATGATTATTGAATTAACTATATCTTCAGGGTAACTGACATGAGTTGGTCGGAATATGTTTGAGACTTTAATATCTTGTAGTGCTAATTTGAATAAACGGTCAAATTTTTATGTAATACATTTAATCTATGTTACGGTTTTTTGTGCTTTAAGACAAATTAAAAGTAATTCAAATTTATTACCTAAAGAGATAAATCGATTAGTTTTATGTAAAACCCCACCCTACATTAATTCACTGCTGCGCGTTTTAAAAAAAAGAGTTGAATTTGTTTCAGTGCCTTATTCTTGGCCTTCCATTTTATAAGCAATTGTTGACCTCCAGGGGGTGGATGGGTTGTAATAAAACTAATCGGAAGTGGCCCAGTCTCTGTCGGTTCAGTTGCCCTGCATTGTTTAACAATAGAAATAATGTACACATAAATGTAATTACAAGTTGACGAAATAATTCCGGGTATTAAGTATGCCTTCCACTGCGTAAGTGAAATGAGCGAGAAATAGTTACGAATCCGTTTAAAACTTGATTTCAAGAGCATACGCAGCGGACTCCGCTTTACTCGCTTGCTCCGCTCCGCTTTACTCTTTTGCAGTGGAAGTAATTGTATGAAATATAATAAAATTATTTCAGCGGGCTTCGTACGGAGTCCGTTGGAAACTAGCTCATCTCGCTGAACTCGCACGTGACTCTTTCAATTCACTCACTCCGCTCCACTCGTCTCCACTTTGGTGGAACCAATCATCGTTGCGAGTATAGCGGAGTCCGTAATGGGTCCGTTCCGGTCGCAGTGGACGGCGGGCATTTTTTATTTCTTTTAATGTTATTTCGTGTCAAATTGGGAGCGGAGTGTTTTCACTCAGTCCTACAGCATTGAAAAATAATTTTATCAGACTTTGTTCATACGCTGTTTGTAAATTATAGATTCTTAAAAAACTAATTTAAGTAAAACAATCAAATAGAAATTTAAATAAGATAAAAATTAGATTCAATTTTACAATAACAATGTCAAACTCATATTTAAATTAAAAAACAAATTAACCTAAACCGGAGCATAATGATAAAGTCAGGAGGCAGCAGTAGGTATACGGAAGTAGTAAGGACCTTCCAACAGTTTAATGTAACTTTCTTACTTTTCGTGTGATGAATATGCACTTTGCAGCACATATTCATCTAGTGTCAGGGTTTTGGAAACCGCCTTTTTTGGGCCTCTGACGTGGTTCCTGTAGGGTAGTGGCCACCCTACTGTCAGTATTTTTCAAGACTTGGCTTGACGAGTACGAGGTGGAATAGTACCTAGTAGTTTTATGTTGAATTGATACTTTTCGTAATAAAAATATTAGCGACCGTAGAATGAAGTCAAACCTTTTTGTGGCAGCTGTCTGCCTTTCTATTGAAATCCTGGTTATTTTGTATAGTAGTTAATAAATAAAAAAAAAAACAAAAATACGTAAACTTTTTCTTTTTTGTGTTACCTTATTTTTTTTTTTTTAAGTCGCATCTTATATCATACCAAGGAGTTTAATAAAAATGGTTTTATTGCATAAAAAGCAATTCAATAACTGGTTGTTATAATTTGATGAGACAATGCGGTTTGTTCATTACCTTATAGTGTCACTTTATTAGTACAATAGTGTGTTTGTTGTTATTAATTTGTGCAAGCCGAGTGTAAGCACACTAAGTGTTTTGTTGTGGCTTGTGTCATAATCCTAGAATGTCACTGTACTGTCATTGTCTGCGCGGGGCAGCTTCCGATACCAATTATAGTGATCAACGACTCGTGTAGAGATGAAATTGAACTTGTATTACGTTTTTTTTGCAATCATTTTTATTAGTCAGCAGAATTTGCACCAATAACGCTACAGGAAGTAATGAAGAACTAAGTATCTTTATACTTATTTATATTACTATTAATACAAAAATCTCTTTCTAGTACCTATACGAATGATGAAAAAAAAACACTCTAAAATACCATAATTAAATTATCAAAATTCGTATTAATAAAAATTGGAATTTCGCCAATTTAATGATGGTATTTTGAAAACCTTAAAAATTTCAAATACCAATCTAATCATAATCCTTAAATGATAAAAAAATATTGCAATTTTATTCCAACAAGTATTAACAGACTGCTTATTTGTTTTGATAAGGGCTATCATTTAAGTATTATCTGTCGATTACGACAATAAGTTTAATTCAATTATTTAGAAATAACAATCAGTTCTTAACAAAAATACCTAATTGGCACAATGTGGGTGGTGATCATCCTGTCTGTGCTCTCGGTACAATGTGTTACGGGTAAATATAATTAATAATATCCGGCTTGCGAAATACATTTAGCAATAAATAACAATGTATCTAAGTGGATGGCGACAATGGTGTTAAGTTTTAAATAAAGACAAGTGATACACCCACGGTCTTCAATGATGTAATTTTGGCCGACTTGTTAACAAAATATAAAATTTTGGCACATGAAAAAACAACTAAGGCTAAGGGCTGGTTTTTTGTATATGTTTACTTTAACACATCATACATTTGTCAACTGAACAACCAGCCCTTCATTTAGTTTTTTAATAAATTTAATTAAAAAATTACCTAAAAGATGGCGAAAACCCCATTAGAATCCGTAAAGTGGTTATGTAGGAGTTAGTGGACAAACATACAGACAGGTATGAAAAGCGACTTTGTTTGAGGTAAACTATAATTGTTATAAAGATGATGAAGTGAATATCTCTCCCTTCTAGGTAATATTTTGTACCTACGTAGGTTACTTTGAAGTTGCCTGGTGGTTCTATGTCAATTATACCTACTTAATACTTGTTTTGCTAATAATCATTTAACTAATAGATCATTCATTGCAAGTCAGTTGATAATTATAATACATTGGTTTTCCTACAATGATTTTACTGACGTTTTCCTGCAATGTTAATACTAAAAAGAATTTTCTTGGTTTCGTTAAATCTTCAACTGTTTTTTTTTCAGTTCGTCGTTTAATCCAGAATACATTTAATTGACATGTTTATATTGACATGTCTGTACCAATAGAATCATTTTAACATGCACTCGAAATAAGTTAATAATGTGCCCGATTACAAAAAAAGGTGTTTATACTGGGTATTCTTGTATGTATGTATTCTTGTGCCTCAATAGTAACTAAATTCACTAACAGAATACCCCGAAAACTCATTTTTTTTAAATACTTATAAATGATTGAAAAGTCATATTCACCGCTTAAAATCATCGCTCACACATCAAAAAAGTTTGAAAATATCTATATTCCTTTACGTTATGTTCTCGTTCAAGTAAAAAAGCCTCTCCACAATTTTCCGCGTATTGTCATCTCAATGTGTTGTATGCAGCTCAGTTCGGGGACTCCCCCCAGGCGTCGGCCTACGTCGAGGTCCGCGCGGGGGCGCACATGTTCTACTGGCTGTTCTTCACGACCGCTGGCGTGGGGCACTACACCGAGCGGCCGCTGGTCGTGTGGCTGCAGGGCGGCCCCGGGGGCTCCTCCACCGCGGTCGGGAACTTCGAGATCATGGGCCCTCTGGACCTGGAGCTTAACGAGAGAAATTACACTTGGGTAGTCTGATATGTTGTTTGAATAAAGGTTCTAATCATGTGGCTCTATTATCGTAGGTAGCGTAATTTAGTTGCAATTTTGATCGTAATAAATGAGGATTTTCCATTACTTTTGAAAGGAGAAAAGGTTTTCTCCAAAAGTTTTACCTTTGGTTAGTGTATGTAAAGAAATAAAACTTGAGATTTTGAAGTTATAGACACTGGAAAAAGAACGCGGTCCAGTGTCTATAACTTCGAAATAATACTTTTTATTACTATAGAAACCTAGGTTAAGTCTTTTAATTTTGTCTGTTGAAAAGAAATGAAGTAGAGTTCTTGTTTCAATAATCATTATCATAACCAATTTCAGGTAAAGGATTTCAATGTTATGTATCTGGACAATCCAGTGGGTACTGGATTCAGTTATGTCGAAAATAATAATCTCTATACCACTAGTAATGAAGAAATAGGTAACATCCTGAGTTTTGTGTTGGTGGTCAAATCGTTGTAGGTATACTTCTGTAATCATTGATCGTATCTTGCAGCTGAAGATTTTGTGAATGTGATGATCGGATTTTACAAAAATCAACCGGAATTTGAAGGAGTCCCTTTATACATTTTCGGACAATCTTATGGAGGCAAAATGGCAATCGACATGGCGCTCAAAATTCACGAGGTAACTACTAAACACTATCCATTCAATATGTATAAGTATTAAAAAAATGTATGAAGTATTTCAACTTATTAAAATTATTTAAAACATACGTGTTAGGCCCAACAAGAAAACAGAATCAAGTCAAACATCAAAGGTGTAGCCATGGGGAATGCTTGGATCCACCCTGTTGATTTAACATTAACTTGGGCGCCGTTGCTACTTAATGCCGGTTTGGTAACTAAAGAGGGTCACGATGACATCATGATCCAGGCTCGAAGAGCTGAACAACTTTTTAACCAAGGTCAGTACTCAGCAAGTACTCAGGCCTGGAGCAGTACTCAGAGCGCAGTTTTCAGAGCTACATCTAACGTGGACTTTTACAACATCCTCAGCAAAATGCCGCGGAATACCCCCGACACACGAACAGATGCTGGTGAGAAAAAAAACTAGAAACGTCTATTATTTACTGTAGAATTAGGTATCTTATGCCCGGTATGTAATTGTTACAGAGAGAGCCCGGGACATGATGATAAACGATGGGTACTACCCACAGAAACCTTCAGGAAAGCAAGTGTTAAGCCTTGAGTACATCATGAACACATTGGTAAAACCAAAACTAGATATCCCAACAAATGTTTATTGGGGACGACAATCTGGTTACGTGTGGGACTTTCTAACGGGGGATTTCATGAAGCCTGTTACCGAATCAAGTTATTATTTTGTATTTATTTATTGGTGTATGAAAGAAATTCGGTCACCATTTTTTTTTACATTTAACAAATAGTTTTGTTTTTTTTCTTTATCGTTTATCTTCTGCTCTTGTTTTCAATCTTCTATTATTGTTTTCAGTTGAGAGACTTCTCAATGAAACTGATATTACGGTTATGAAATATAATGGAAACCTGGACCTGATCTGTGACACTCCCGGTAAGATGATCTGATATTAAATAAATTCAATCTTTTTGTATTTTTAAATTAATCTTAAATATCGAAAATATTAATTAGATCCTACATAAATAGTAGTTTTTGCATAAGATAATAGACAACATCCACGCTACAAATTTATAACTCGTATTTACAAACTCAAAGCTTCTGTAAATTTTACTCTATGTTATACTAATAACTCATTTGGATAATACGAAAATACGAGTACGTTCATAAATATATATGAATCAACATATAATTTGCAAACCCATGAATTTGTGCCCAGAACGCAGTAGGTACCTACAATATTGTTTATAATGTATTGTATTTTAAACTTAGGGCAACTCCTATGGATGGAAAGGCTGAAGTGGTCAGGAGCGGATGAATACAAAAAGTCCCCTCGACGACCAATTTGGGAAAATGGAAAACTCGAGGGTTATTACAAATCATACCGCAACCTTAGGTTCTTCTGGATTAACGTTGCCGGTCATAGCGTGAGTTATACAAAGATTTGAGGACTCCTTCCCGATTCTGAACAAACTTCAGTGATTTCTCAATATTGAGTCAATTTATGAATGAAATGATAGTTAATTGCCGAGAAATCGTTGAAGTTTTTTATATGAATTAACTTCCTTATTACCAACAAATTAACTGACGACCATATCACTGGAAGGTTACTTGGCAAAGAGACAAGAAAATCGAAGTTGTTGGGAGGTCCTTACTAATACGGATTAAAGTCTCATCCCATGAAGTATAAAACACATAAAAAATGACTTGTCAACATAAATAAATCGATGGACTTAACTCATTTACTAATATGGAAATCGAACCCGAGACTTTCTGCTGAGGCTTCTGGAAAATCATATGTTTTTTACATGTTGTAAACGAAGACTTATTTAGTTTTATAATTGCGTTGCTTCACTCGCGTGGAAATATAAAAAGCCCGCTTCCTAATAACGTTGCTTTCTACTGGTGTTTCTATTTGAACCTTTTAAGTATTTCCAGAGCTTACCCCACACATTTAAACTCACAAATTTAACCATTTATATTTAATATATATTACTACAGGCAAGCAACGCGATATAAGCATCCTATTATAATTACTAACCTACATATTTTTATTACACTTGCAGGTACCTCGAGATAATCCGGCAGGCAGCAGAGCCTTCCTTCGAGACATGACTGGGTTTTGATTATAACTTGATGAAGTAATAAACTTGAATAATAAAAATAAAAAGCCTTTTAATCCGGGTTTAAAGCACCATTTCCATAAAGACGAGTTAATAAAAGATTCAGGTATGCATGAAACAACGCAAATTTTCTGTTGGTTATTAGTTATACGTGAAAACTTAACTCCTGAAAATCATTACATGTTAATATTATTGTATATTGTATAATAATATCTTCTGATAAGGAAGGATGTTAAACTATTCATTTTAATCAATTACTGTGTATCCAATTTACGGATATGTTTGTTTGGAAAACGTAATTTATCTTGCTTACCCCATTATGTATTAATAAAAAAATATCGAAAAAAGGTAACCGACATCTCTGCCTTACGCACCTAAACCTATCGTAATCATGCTAAATAAGATTGTAATTGATACAATGAATTGTATGGCATACTAAACTGCACTGTAATGCAGGTAATGCGAATTGTTTTATTTCAAACTAGCAGTACTCGCGACTCTCTCTGCGATTTATTATAGAATTATTGCTGATGTAAAAAAAAAAACCTTATTTTAATCCCAGGCTAAACTATATTTATTCCAAAATTCATTAAAATCGTTTCAGTCTGCAACGTGAAAGTTGTACATCCAGAAATAGACATACAGATTTTATGCTACAATCAAATAAAATAGTTAAGTTGATTCTAAACATTGCCTTGGCTTTAAGTGTAGGTACCTATATCACTTAAATTTGTAATAATACGATAGCAAATATATAGCTATGTAAACGTAAGATGTGAAACCTAAAGAAATTGAAACGTTTTTTGGCTTTTCAGTTAACAGTAGAGTTAAAAATGAATAAAATTGCGGTTCTCTGATGGGATGCTGATTTTCATATTACATAAATATTCTTGTATTACGTTTGAATATAGGTCTTGTAGATAGATACTGACAGTAAAAAGCCAAAGATTAAAAACATGTGCAATCACACTTTTATTGATATAATATAATTCGATATTACATATTTGAGATTAAAGCGTTTGTTATCATATCAATATGATCGATGAAAAGTCTCACTATTACGTGCTGTGACTACTAAGACTTAACTGTAGATAATAAATCAAACTAAATATGTAAGTAATGTACTTACATCGATTAAATTTAGTTGATTTGTGATAGAGCGTATCATTGAAGAAAATTATTTGATAAATTTATTCAGTTATGTAGGTTGTTGGTTTTTTTGAGGAAAATATACAAAATTAAATACGACATCATAAAAAATGGCGAGAAGGTCGTTAGTAATAATATCGGTGATAGTGGCTGTGCTGGTGGCAGCAGGAGTAGCCGCACTGACCTGGTGGTTACTAAAAGATGGAAAGGAGACTGTTACTGTAATTGGTATGTTATCACTAATTTGAATAATTTTAACTGTTCCTGCACTAAACATATTCTTGATAGCCTACGAAACTTTATTTTCAAAATTCAGATTCTTTGTATTTTCTAGAGTAGGTAAGCAATTAAAGTAAAAAGTTTAAGAAAGCATAGACCAGTGTAAACGAAACTTCCTAAGTATAAACAAAAACTATTTTTTGCCATGTTGATAATTTATCGGACAGAACCAATCCAAATAACAGCAACAGCATTTTTGGTAATAATTTAACCTTGTAGAGTGCACCTGATAGAATTTAATAGCAATGTCAGATATATTTGTACATCGTCTTAAATTCTTTGTAACACCAAATATTTTGGATGTTTTTTTACTTCTTGATGTTAATATAAGTATTGTTTCTAATTATATAGATTTTAGAGCAAAGCAGAAGCGTTTATAATTTAATTGTTTTAACAAATTAAAAAATAATAATAATTGAATAGTTGCTCAAGTTAACAAAACATATTATTTTGATTCGATTTTCCCAAACAAAAGTGTAAAAAGATTAATTTTTTATTAATAGTGCATACGAAACTGCAGGCGAAAAACCCCAGCAATAGTTGTAATAATAATTGGCCCAAGTTATTTAAATATTAAAATGACACCGGGATCGACGCTTAACAAATTTATTATTTTTCAGAACTTGAGGGTGATAACTATGGCCAGCTACCATATAAGGCAGCGTTTATAAATATACCTAAACTTGGAGAGATATTCTGGTGGTTTTACCCTACAACAGCCTCCGAACCTAATAATAAGCCTATATTACTTTGGTTAGATGGAGTTATAGGAGTTTCACCTAGTCTTTTAGCAAACATCGGCATGTTTGGGCCATATGACATAAACATGAATAAAAGAGAAGACTCTTGGGTAAGTAAAAGATAGGGTTTTTTTAACTACTCGTAATTGTTGCATTTTTTAGTGGATGATGGAGAACACTATAACATTTTTTTTTGTTGCAGGTAAAAGACTTCAATTTGTTATTTGTTGATACACCGGGTACAGGGTTTAGCAGCATTGCAACTCCACTTCCTAAAGAAATTACACTGGAACAAAATTGTAGGTTCCTTAAAAAATCCTTAAAAAATCTACTAGACCTAAAATTTACTAATCACAAGATGTGATACTGATTATCGCGTTGTTTTTCAGCTGAGTACCTTCGTCATTCTTTGGAGGCTTTCTATTCCCTTTATGAAAACTTCAAGGAAACTCCGCTATACATCGTCGGCCAAGGTCACGGAGCCCAATTAGCTGTGTCGTTTGCAAAACATCTTCAGGAAGTAAGCAATTTACACAATTTTGTAAGAAATTAGAACCAAAAAAGTTTTTCGAAATACTATTGTAATTTTAGGTGAATCATGAAGCAAATCTAAAAGGCGTGATCATTGGTAATGGTATAATTGCCCCTGCTCAAGTATTGACAGAATTAGGTAATTATTTGGAACAGTGGGGATACATCGACGATTCGGGTAGACCTGCTATAGAAGGACTATCTAAGGATTGCAACGAATTAATACTTGAAGGTCGATATGACGAATCGTTTGTTAGGTTTTTGGACATTGGAAAAGTAATAAACGAAGAGGCCGGTGCATTGGCGATTAATTTAGGAAACATTGTAGAAAAACTAACAGAAGATATTGATGCAAAAGGTACGTCCTGATTATCACTTTTTCACACAATTTTTCTTGGCAACTGACTAACTAATTGATTTATTATTAAAGCAATTTCTTAAATGTTGTAATACTCAAATTACGACAGGTACGTTGTATTATAAATTGATTATCCGCTTTTTAATTGTAGATAATTACTTTTACAAAACTGAGCTCCGATACGCTTTTCCTGGAGTTGATGCCACAGCCTACATGAACAATGTAGTTGCACCAGCGCTCGGTATTTCCTCGCCAGCCTACGATAGTCAGAGAGAAGACGCCCTCGGCTTATTTAAAAACAGTTTTATGCAATCTGCAGTTAATACAGGTAATGATAGATCATAAGATGCAAAAATATTGATAAGAATATTTTTTTAATAGATTTACTTTTACAGTTGAATATCTTCTCCAGAATACAAATTTAACAATCACAATGTACAATGGAAATCTTGATGCAGTATCTAATACCCCAGGTATTTTTATTAATATAAAATAAAGTATAAGGGAGTGATCTTATTATTGATGTGGTCGAAAAGAATTTTAAGTCAACAAAATAAAGTTTATAACGTTTTTAGGGTTCCGTATCTTATAAACCGTGATAGCTAGAAAGCAGAAATTATAACAACAAATACTAAAAATTAAAAAATATATATATTTAGGGGGTAATACAATATACCGTTAAATAAACAAATAAGTTTTTTTTCGTATAATTATTTGCTCAATATTAAAAACGGTAAGAGTAGGCTTCAAATTTTCACAGAATATTTACTTCTATATTACCTTTCAAAATAAATAATGAAATAACAATATAGTTAATATTAAAGAGGGGCTCCCATACAACAACCGTAATTTTTAAGCAATTTTTATTCGATCTTAATAAACAGGTAGAAAGTGATAGTACGGAACCCTTCGTGCGCGAGTCCGACTCGCACTTGGCCAGTTTTTAATATTCATTTCACATAAGAGCCTTTTACTTTAGTCTACTAAAACTTTTCTGGCCTTCTCAAACTGAATCTGTGTTGATACTTGTGATCACTTCCTTTTAGTTTTTGAACATCTTGTTAGAGTGGATGTGCTATAACTTTATTGAATCAATTTTAAAGGCCAGCTGCTTTGGGTCAACAATTTACAATGGAACGGACAATCTGAGTTTCTAAGCAGTCCGAGGGAGACTTTTGTTCAAAGCTCTGTTATTGAAGGGTACTACAGACAAACAGATAGATTAGCGTTTTATTGGATAAATGCTGCTGGACTTTTGGTAAGTTGACTCCACTAACTAATTAGAGAATGGGTTTGTTTTTTAATTTCTGTACTAGAATTATTTCAGATAATAACGCTTGCAATTATTTGCGATTAGATTATTTGAGATTGTGATTGCCGGGGACAATAGCAAGCCAAAATTTATCATTCTAGTGAAAAAAAAATAGCCGCAGACGTTACTAATGTTTTAACAATATTTTTTCAGACGCCGGTTGATAGTCCAAAAGTAATTCATAGAGTCATTGAAAGGGCTACATTGAATTGAAAATAAGTAAGTATAATTTCCAAAAATAAATCAATTAACTACCCATATAACTTAACTCTTTTATTTTATCAGGCGCAAAAGTACTAAGCTAGTGCTTTATATGTTACTTATCCTATTTGTATGAGGTAGAGAAACTGCATATTTGGCAAGCTGTACCCTTCTCAATCGTACAAAATAACAAGTCTAGTTCGTTGCTGACCCTTGCTTCTAGGGTGCCTGATCAGAAAACCAATATAGGTAGCGAGAAAAAAATCGCCACCAGTTTGCTAATTTCAGCCAGTTCAGGAGAATGCTGCGGTTCAACAAGTTAACTGAACGAACAGAATGCCTCTTATTGCTTTTCAGAATAGTAATATAAACATCTTAACACGAACCAATTTATTACTAGATACCAAGTTATTATAGTTTTCTGATTTATCTTTTGCTTCTGGTCTATTAAAATACCTATAATAATAATTCAGTTCTCTTTCGTATGTCAAATTAGCGGTTTTCACTTAAAAATAATCTTTTGTTAACTTCAAACGATTACAGACCGAGAAAAATACTCTTTAACAACAGCTAATTAATTCATAATGGATCATTTGATCTGTAAAGTGTTTTCTTTATTTAAATCAAGTTTACGTGGACTACTTCCTTTTTCCCTATAAAAATCATTAATTAGGATATCGTGGTGAGAATTTACTAACTTCGTAGGTACCTACTAAGTCTTGCCATTACTTAGTCGGTACGTAGGTATCTATGTTAACAAATAATTGCAAACTTGTGTTAACAGTCTATACGTACATATAGGTAGGTATCCCCCGACCCTACTCCACTGTTTGTGACTCTTAATGAATATCTATAGCTTGGGTCCTTTGTTTTATTAGTTTGACACCGGAACTTCGTGAGTTCTGTTTTTATCTTAATAAATCAAATTGCTTGTCGGAGGATTTCTTGTTGTTCGATAAGATACTTTTGGTTTAAGAGTTTCAAATTTACATTATTGTGTACAATATAACCAGATTTGTAGGTTCTTGTTAGAAACTTACTTTTTATGATATGTAACCAACATCTTCTTTTGTATCCCCTTAAAAACTACGTAGCCAAAATGGGCTTGTCCCAAAGGGCAAAGTATTTGGTTTCACATGAAAATGTTGTAATTTCATTAAAGTGCGGTCCTTTGTAACTGACGCTAGTCTATAAAGGCTTAACAAGGCCTAACATAAGAAGTTCGTTGTTTCTCGTTGTGGTTAAAGATAGTTTTGTATTTTAGAATTGACACCGGGGATCATATTTATTTTCTATTTTGATTTTCTTTGCATAGTTTTTAAATATGATTTGGTTAGTAAAAAAACTTCCTCATAAAGATACCAGTATGTTTCTTTGTCCAACTTAAGGGAAGTAGAGTTATAGTTGTCTTCAAAAACGTGTATGTTAGTACATTTCGGCTCAAACCCTCTCGCTACCCGAAAAGGAGGCCTGTGCTCAACTTTGGGACATTATATACGCTATTATTAATGTATTTATTTATTTATTTACAAGAAATATTATATTCTTTTATATTTTTTAAACTCTACTTTAAAAAATAATGTGTAGTAAGTACTCAGTGGCAGGCACCATGCTTACAATACCTTGTTTTTCCCCTGATAACCGCGTGGTACGCCGGCTGAGTCCCACGGGGGGACCGCCTCGTTATCTACTGGTTATCTCCCATTTATTGTGAATCTAACTTGCTACATATAAGGTGTTTGAAGCCCGTATGCAGCTAAGAAAACGATTTGTAATAAATGTTAAAAAGGTGCTGTTGCTAGTTTAGGATTTTTTGGTTATATTACTTAAGTAGACAGATAGACATATAGATTTGTAAGTAATTAAATGTGAAATGTTATGGTAACAATATTTGCATGCGTTAGTATTTCAAATGAAACAACGTAATTGTAAATAACAATAAAATATAACTTCTTAGGTTAACGCGATCACTGCAACTTAAAATAACGCATAAGCATCACTTTCACTGTCCCTATGTATGCTTAAATCTTTAAAACTACGCAACGGATTTTGATGCGAGTTTTTAAATAGATAAAGTGATTCAAGAGGAAGGTTTACATGTATAATAACAATATACAGGGAAAGGAGTTTTACTCCGAATTTCACGAGTTCGAAGCCGTGCGTTTAAAAGCTAGTTTCTTTATAAATTTGTGGTGATGTTACTATTAAGGTGGTTCACTTATTTTTTTCAATGTCTGATTTCCGTCGATACTAGTCCCGAACAGCTGAATCGTCAATAAACGCAATAGCAATACCAAGGGTCATAAAGGTGTTTCTCTAAAAGGCAAACAGGCTTGAGAGGATGGTATTTTTCAGCAAATTACTGGAGTTCGGTCGAATATAACCAACGAGGGAAAACCCGAAAAATATGTTAATTTATGACAAGGTAGTGTAAACAGACCAGCCGTTTTTAACGTTAAACGGGCCTTTACGAAGAGATTGATACAGGTGTCCCTTGTAATTAATTTACGTTAATAAAAGACTTAATGTGCTTTTATGAAAGAAAAAGTACTACATTTTTTGTGTAATAACATATTTAGCCGTGAATCCAAAATATATCGAGGTGTGATACTCTTACAGAAAATAAATTGGTGTTGTGATTAAAATATGCAAAGCTACAGGTGTTTCCTATTACTGTAGGTATGTGTAGGTAGACATGAACTGAACTATGAATAAAATGACAACTTTAGTTGACGCATGTTCCATAGAGTCGTTAATTTACAGAACGTGGGACCGGATCATTATAAGATACATACACGTGGACTAACGATGCGTTAATAACTTTCTGAGTTTGTTGTCAAGTATCATTCGGCTTCCTATAAATTCGTAATTTATGCACAACATTTTCTATTAGCACTTGAGCTAGTTTGACTTTTGAGTGGTCGCTCGAATAGTTTCCTCAGTCAATTGCAAACTGATTATTCAGCTACTCATTCCCACGCTGAAATGTAAAGTGGCTGTTTTTTTAAGACTCACTGAATAAATTGAACATTGTGTTCAAATTTCAATAAAATTTGCTTCCTTTGAAGATGTCTACATTAACATCAAAAAGATACAAATGGTTTGCCGAAAGTAGGAAATTCTCACTTAATTTAATTTGCCCTTTCAATTGGCATGGGGACAATACTGTCAGTCGGAAATAAGAGTGTATAAGTAATGATGCAAAGTTTTAATTGAGTAGCTACTTAAGTACCCGGCCACTTAAAATGTTGGTGCTTTACTCGCTGTTTGCATTGTTCAATAAATTAATACATTACCTACTTTTCGACTCGAGATATCACGTGTTACTTGTGGTCAAGTTACGCTAGAATGTTCTGGTTCTGATTAACAATTGTAAAAAAGTTCTTGAATCCTTATAATAGCTGAAATTAGAAAACAAGCAATTATATATAAGTACCACCCACAAAGACCCAAAACCTACACAGGCAGTGTTTGAGGTGAAGGCGACGAAGCCGTCCAAAGACTTAAAAAAGTTTTTGTTTAAAAAAAAACTTTATACAAGTCGTAATTGTCTCAGTGTACCAATTGTAAAGGGGCACGAGATTTCAGTCCTGGTGGTAGGACCTGTGGTAAGTGGTGTTTACTGTTTTATTTAACCAAGTTTAAACACGAAATCCTCCGGGAGTTTGTTTGCTTTGGCGGCGGATTCAGAAAGGCTTATTTCATGTATTACTTACATTTCCGAAAAACCTTTCGGGAACGCGCTCTTATTTTGTTAAACATATACATTATACCCACTAAGTAGCACTCATTTTAATCAGTAGGTTATACTAAAATATAATTATTATTTAGGTGATTATTTAAATTTAAATTTTCATTAAAAAAGGTCCTTCATTTTATCAATATTTTAGTCTTGGTCTCAGGATCTGTGGTCTCAGTTAAAGTTTGCTATAAAATATCATAAAATCTAAAATTACCCATGAGCTCAATTTTAATAAACGGAAACTGTAGCGACATTGAGTCGTTTAATAGAGTTTACCCTGTCATGGTAAGACTGACTTCAGCCAGCTAATTGATACTTATTACCTAACAATTGCTTATTATATTAATGCAACAGTGTTTCTGAAAACTGTTTTTTTTTCTTTTTTTTGTCCCGAAGACAAAATGGTTACCCTTTAGTATTAGTTCAATACGTATCGGTGTCTCTTTTAAAGAAAAGTGTTGATAATTTTATTTCCCATCATATAAAGTAATCAAAATACAACTTTTCATTAAGAAATACTTATTGAGATTAAGCTAAAAAGGATTACCCGGACGTGCCTGTTTAGGATTTAAATGAGTTTCGTGTCGACGTTCTTATTATTCATGACATAAATTTGTTCAGAAAGGAAGGTATTACGGAAAACTCATTAAAACGAAGAAGAAGACTGACTTCTCAAAGACGCGTTAAGACCACGCGTGACATTGATCGGGCTTTAATGCATGTCAAACTAAATAGGTTATATTTGGTATTCAGGCATTTGAATTTTAAGGTTTTGCTTAGAATTCAATCCAGGTGTTTTCGCCTGTGGCTTTCCCAAATGAAATTACCTGGCCACAACGGCAATTCTAATCGAAGCCTTGTTTTTTAAGAAGATGGCAAGAAGCCAACGACGCACTTTGTAAACAGATTGCAGAAAGAGTTTCTCGGTACGAATTATTATTGACTCTTTGGTAGGTATACCAGAAGCTAAGTGAACCTTTACATTGCAAACCTTTGTTACCATTTTTTGGGTTTTACAATCACCTGGGAGTAGGTAAAAACAAAAAAAAAGTTCATAACTCCATACTTACCCATTTGTTCATGGATAATTATTAAACCAAGTGACTAGAAACCGGATAATTATAATACAAAGTTGTTGTAAAAAACCTCAAATAAGTTCTTAATAATCCCATCGATCTACTTTAGCTATGTGCGAATATAATCATTTAAGGTGAGGCAAATTAAGTAGTATTTGCCTCACCTTAAATGACGTAAATATACTGAAATACGTTTTATATTATAATTTCCCAATATATTTTAACTATTCCTATAACCCAATGATTAGGAATAATAAGTTAAATCAAACCCCTTGGCACCCTTTACCAACATTAGATAGATAACCAACCCGCGATGTCCTTTATGATAACGGGACTCCAGGTGTACCTAAATACACTCAATTTAGTAATCCACTGGAGATACCATTAACCACCGACAGAGAAAAAACTATAAATTCCATATACCCGTCTCTTTTTTTCAAAATGTAATGTACTTTCGTTTACTTAGAAGGTTATAAAAAAGGTAAACCACAGGGAATGAAATGATTGGACTCATTTACCACGGGTCAAATCAATATCTCAATAAATAATCGAAACATTTTCATTTAAGTAAGGTCAAAATATAAAAAACTCTAGACAAAGCAATAAATAAATATTAAAACATAATACCTTAAAGGCGTCTTATTAAAAAAAGAGGATTAAGTAAAAAATGCATGAGAACTTGGGGGTAAATCATAGTTATTTGAGATTTTATTTTTAGTTTTGCATTCCTATTTATTTTATTATTTCTATAATAACTTCCGACCAAAAGCTAGGACTGTTAAAAGTTTCAGTTAGTGTATAATATCTAGTCTAGGTAACTGCTCTATGAGTGTTTGTGTTTGAGTTATAAACCGAATTTAATATAAGTGGTACTCAGTACTTCTTTTTTAATTATAATATTAAAGAGAAAAATACTATCGTCACTGTCAGTTTAGGAGAGAACACAAAAAATATTTTTTAAAACAATATCAATGATTCACCTAATAGGAAAATAAAACGATGGAAGTCAGATTTAAAAACGCTTATGGGTACTTTAATTTAAACACTGTCCGAATCCTAAAGAAACAGATATTTTAATAGCCTTAAATTTGATGCTACAAATACTCCATTCTCTATAACAAGGATATGCCGCTGCGCTACTGAACTTAGTGAATAGTACAACATAGATTTATTAGTTCTTAACCCTGAAGTATAACACTTAAATTGAAGTTGTTATTACAATAGAGTTTCCTGCAAAAAGTTATTAGCATATAGACAAGCTCCGACAAAGCCTGGCTGGTGAACTCTTGCGGGCGCTGATAAACCCACCTGCCAGTGATTGCCTTTTTGTATATCACGTTTGGTAGGTATCACAAAATTGAGGAGTGAGGATCAATTATTTAATTACTAAAAACCTCGATTTAAATACTAAGTTTTACTTTACTTACTTTTGCTTCATAAAAACTAAGATCAAAGTAATGAATAATACAGCTACGTCAATGTTAAATGTGTCGATTAACGAACATGTGTTGAACACTGCAAATGTCTACCTCTTTTTAGGAGGTCGTTGCACATAGATACACTTCTGTGTTGACCAAGTCCGTCCGTAACATGTAGAAGTGAAATATATAATGACTAGTGGCCACCCGCGACTCCGTTCGCGTGGAAGTCGGTTTTCCGAGGGAATGACAAGTTTTCCCGCGGTAAAAAGTAACCTATATGTTATTCTGATGTATAACCTATATTACTGTAAAATTTCATCAAAATCCATCCAGTAGTTTTTACGTGAAAGAGTAACAAACATCCATACACCCATACTCACAAACTTTCACGTTTATAATATTAGTAGGAAGATGCTAAAAGATTTCTGAAAAACATATAATATTTTGACACAAGCGTAGTTATATAGAATTAAATTATTTCGAAACAAAAAAAAAATATTTTGCATTTCCGTAATAGTAATAGTGGTTAAATAAATGATCACGCTCCTCAGTAATGCCTTAATTCAAGGTTTGTGAGTTAGACTCGCACTAACTACGTTTTTTAATTTGTCTGCCTATCTCATTCTCATGTCACAGACAGCGAATCTCAGTAATGGAAATTGACTTGTTTCACGTGAAAATTATTTTTCAAACAGGCAACACTCGCTTGTTTGAGGAACCAAATTTATTATTCACAGATAGCCTACAGAAATGGGGTTTTAACGAAGACAAATTGAACTAAAACTGAATCAATTACAAAGGATTTATTCACCAAAAGAAAGTGTACCAAAGTGACGCCCTCCTGCGGTTACGATGCAAATCAGTTTTTTCGAGGACAAAATATCATAATTTTAATTACAGACTGACTCATAGGAAGATGCGTAATATCTAAACAAAAAAATAAGTAACTTTTTTGTTTTATTAAAAAAAAGTCCTTAGTACGAGAATTGCCCATTTGGTCTTGCATTATTCTACCCAGTTATTTTACCTGTTCTAGACTTCGAGGAAACTGAAAACTCCAAATTAGAAGTTATGTTTTCTCATTAGTATTAGTTTCACGGTATTCGGACATGGTGTCTATTCCACTGTAGTCCATATTGAGTGTAAGAATGGGCTAGGACAAAAGAGGATTTTAATTTAATGACTTTTTACCTATTTTTGAATGGGCGGTAAAATTTTGCTAAATAAAAACTTTTAAATTGTGTGTAAACGATTAAAAAGTAAAATTTTACCGCCTACTATCTAGGTATACCCTTACTTTCTATCTTGCAATCAAATAACATTTTAGGCTACAGGTTCGTTCATTGTGGAAGTGGCTTGACAAGAATAACTTTTACAAAGAGTTTTCTTGAGGCGAGGCAAACCATTTTCCTTTTTGTAATAAATCACGAAAGGATATTTAGCAATTTCATAGCGTATGTGCCTTGACACGAACACTTGTTTAGTAGATAAGTACCTGTATTCGCTGATGTTATGGCCCCACAGTTATTGCAGTATCCCTTCTGGGTCGGTGTAAACCCGCTTCCATTTTGTTTAATTGTTCGCCAAATGAATATTTAAATTGGTTTTACATTTGTGTTCTTTTGTTACCTAAACCTTTGAAATGAGCAACGTTTTTTCATTTGTTTTAAATGTGAATTTTAACGCAGATGGTTTAAAATATGTTTAATATCCTTTTGTAAAATAAGTTCTTCTAGGCAACCTCAAAGAGTTATATAAGATTGATACACATTTCAATGAGTTTAATCACAACATTTTTAAGAATATTCAAATTGTTTTGCTGGTAAAACAATAATGTTGATGTTGATGCGCCCGGAGGGGAGGCTGCGGCTGGGCTCGGCCCAGTCCGATGATGCACCCCAGGAAGGCAGGCTCCAGCAGGGCTTTTGGCCCCGTTTTGTTGAGAGCCCAGGAGGAAAATCGTGGAGAGTCGGGTGGTGCGGTGTGACGGCCGCGGCATCCGATCCTTCACGGTTGGTTCAGAGGTGGGTTGGGGAAGGGGTGCGGAGAAAACCAGGGCAGACTCGTCGGCGCTCCACTGTCCCCGCAGTGGAGAGGCAGGTATGCGTAGGGATTTTTCTGGGTAATCAAAAAAAAAGTGTTAAAAAGTGAGAGAGTAGGAGTTTGAGTGAGTGTGGAATAGCGCACCTGGGAATCGCTCTCAAAAAGCATAAGGTCATATACATTTCTTTCTCATTTAATAAATTATAATTAAAATCTCAAAAAAAAATTGCAGCTGAATATAATATCGTTGGCGTAAACGTGAATAAGAGAATGAGAAAATGAGTGAATGAGTGAATGAGTGAATGAGTGAATGAGTGAATGAGAGAATGAGTGAATGAGTGAGTTAGCGAATGCGTGAATGCGTGAGTTACAGTTTCATGGAGTTTACGCCAACGATATTATATTCAGCTGACTTGTTTTGAGATTTTCATTACAGTTTATTAAATGAGAAAGAAATGTATATGACCTTATGCTTTTTGAGAGCGACTCCCAGGTGCGCTATTCCAGGTAATTAGTATCTTAAGGTTGGTGTTTGCAAACTAAAATAGGCTTTATAACAAGCGTCGAACTACAACGCGTGCGGTGCAATGTGCATTTTTAAAATGGGTGGGACCCACTTTTTACAGGATTGGCATAAATACAGTAAAATATAGTAGGTTATTAAATTCTCTGAATTAGAGATATCGGGCCCCGTCCCGTGTACACGATCATATTGAAATATTGTTCCGTGCATTTCATGAAAATTAAATGTAAAGGCTTGTATTCATGCGGGTAATATTGCGGAAACTTGTATATTTTATTTCACCGGCCTGTATAACATGGTTTATTTAGCCGTTTCGTTTAGGCAATGTTACAAACAATTTAGTAATATCGATAAATTTGATTAAGGGCTGATTTTTCAATTGTTTAGTAAATGCTATTTGACTAAGAGAAGTATGTTTTCATTGCCACTTCATACATATGTCAAATATTTATATTCGACTTGCAACGAAAACATACAGAATTTATCTGACTATTGAAAAACCGGCCTTGAACTTATTTTTATGTTTACGTGATATATTTTTTTTGTAATTAATTGTATTTACTTATATTTTTTGTACTAAGTATTTTATAATATTTTATCATTATTCTTATATTTGGCCTAAAAATTATATTGATAAATAAAAATGTTGTCCTTTTATGTTTTTGTCTTCATGAGATGACCCATAATTTTCTCACATAATATTTTACGTTGGTAGGTACAAACATATCAAGTAGGCGTAAAGTTCAATTTAATTGGTCCAACACGAATCGATTAATTTTCCTTCTGACCGATTGTAGTAACTTCATCAAACTATTTTTACTGGCTACTTACTATAATTATATAAGGTAAACTTTTAAAATGTTTTCATAACCAAATGTAATAATAGCCTTCTTTAGGAAGTTGGGTTAAAGGTAAACATTGCCCCGGTTATCTAATATTTATTCCCACACTAAAACAAGGAAGGTACTCATAAATCTTAGCATTGACCCTACAAATATGAGTACCCACGGGTGGAATACATTTGTAAATACAATTCAATGTTTGGGTGGCAATCCCACAGATAAAAAAATCGATCCAGATACGCCACGGTCGGGCGGCCTCGCATAGTGATGTGTAACTACTGGATGTGTCAAAGCGAGTTTAAAACGTTAACTCGTTTTAATTTTCACGCCATTTGTTGGTAAATACAGTGTATTCAAAAAGCCGAGTCGAGTGGATGAAATATTTTAAGCAGAAATAAATTGAATTTCGAGTCAATGATGGTTAGTCAGTATATTTTAATTAATGCGGAATGTGCTGTTTATATGATGCAGTAAATAGAAAGATAATATTCAATAAATATACATAAATCACACAAAC
The DNA here is from genome assembly GCA_916618145.1 of Emmelina monodactyla. Classification (NCBI taxonomy): domain Eukaryota; kingdom Metazoa; phylum Arthropoda; class Insecta; order Lepidoptera; family Pterophoridae; genus Emmelina; species Emmelina monodactyla. Next base: position 7,632,472 of record OU745300.1, read on the forward strand.
AAACACAACATATTATTACGTTGAATTAGCACCAACTGCAACAAATTAAGCCATTTAAGGTTAAGATACTTTCCCTAGGAACCTGACTATAACAGCAGCTACTGTAAGATGTAGATTTAGATTTATTTGATATGCAAATAGCCTTAAGCAGTTCGTCTTTGGTCTTATTACGGTACACCCACGAACCGTCGTAAGTATAAATATAAAAGTAGATCGTTGTAGTCGGCGGCGTCGGCCGGCAGATGTTACATTTCTCACCTGGCGTCGAAGCCGGCGCGGCGGCGTGTGCGCAGGACGCACGCGACTATTGATATTGTTCCGTATGGTCAGCAACGAACGGTAAATACTTCAAATTACAAGCACACCTTTCTTGGTAAATCTTTATTATAGCTTGTATGCTAGTAAATTAAACTAAATTGAGTTGTTAAAAAATCGTACAAGACAATCGCAGCAACTATAACTATAAATGTTTACTTATAAGATACATCATTTTTCATACTTTCTTGATCTGACAAAGAAATTTTATAATTTTAATTTTTGAACCGAATTTAATTCAAACTGGAACTTTTTTGTCGGTACTAAAAATGTGTTCTGATTACATGCGGGCATTGTGTTGGCTTCAGTTGTGCAAAAAACCAAGGGCACATGCAAATCAGAAGCTTAAAAATGTAATGGACTTTTAATGTCATTCAGCTTGCACTCGAATTTAATTGCATTGTTAATTAGTTTCGAGTTATTTACACTTGATTATCTTAGTTGAAACAACGATTTATACATATATATGGGGATATAAGGCAGGATATAAAGTTGAATTTCCTTTTATTTTTGCTTTCGCCCAAACCATAATAGATGTAAATTACAATGTATTAAATAAACGTGCAGGAATAAGTACTAGGATAATGTTTTATTTCAACTTAGGTATAATATTTTTTTCAATGGAAAATTTTATTTGAATAACACGTGTTACTTTTACCTCAATACAGTATGGATAAAAGCAACATATGTTTCACAAATAAAATAACATATAGGTATCAATATCAACCTCGGATAAAAGTACAAAATCTAATTATTGACAAAGTCGTCCACAAAAATATATTGTGTGAACTAAGTACCTTTTTATAAAATACTGCCGATCATTATCAAAATATTTGAATACCAATTTGGATAAATAAGTCCTTTGGTTTACATAATAAACATCAATTTTCTGCTCGATGGTTTTTAGATAATGCGTTATGAGTAACAGCTACAAAGCTCAACTTCCATAAAATGCAAATAGCTACTTTAAGGCACTGCGATAAGGTTTAAATTTAAAATCCACACAGATGTTACTATGAAACCAAAGTAGTCAGCTGCTACACGTTGAAGGGAATTTTTGATAAAATTTGTTAGAATTGTGCTAAAAATAATAAATTCATTTTAATGAAAAACAAGTATTGAATTATTTCCAGAACATTTAAATTTATACAAAAGTCTTGAAGCGACTAGCTTTATGGCGGGTATAATTATAAAAGCTTTATACACTATTATGTAGGTAGAAACTGCCTAACTCATTTGAACTGTGTGGAATAACCTAAAAAAAGTACAAAGGGTACTTTTTATTCCGCCAATATTTTAACTCGGGAAACTAATCTAGCCGCGGGCAGCCTTCTAGGCTAGTTAAAATTTATACTTATAATTAAGTTGGTATCTGAACGTGCGTTAAGTCACTTGATCTTGTAAAAAGTACTGGGCGAACGAAATTAAGCATAGCAAGAAGTTGTAGCAAAAGTACTGATATAAAGCTATATTTATGTTTATACACATTTTATTTATTGTCCTTCTCGTTTATTTCTTTGCATTAAAAGCCAAAAGCAGCAAAATGTTGTTAGCAGCTTTTAACGGATTGTAAAAGATATAAAAAAAGTAAAAGTTGAATCTATAAAAAATTGTATTTACATTTTCAAGTTTTTTAACAAGTTACCTACCAGAGTCAGGCAACGTCTCCTTCCAACTGTTAATAGTTGATATTAAAATATCTAAGCATAACAACTCTCTGAAGGTGCTACTGCACTTTTATAACGAGACTCTTTGTGTAAGTTTCGCTGCGAAACTTTAAACTGCCAGTAAATTTTTTGAGCTTTGAGTTGCATTTTTAGTTTTTAATAACTGATCTATACCCTGAGAATAATGAGTTAAATCAAACAGAATTTAATTTAAATAAAAATATATATGTGTAACTTGCTTACTGTATTTTAGATATCGATAAACATGATGTAAGTATCCATACTTACCGAAAACATGACTCTACATAAATTATTCTGATTGTAGCCAAATAAAGCGTCGAGCTAACGGAAATATTCGCAATATAATCTAAATTATTCTGCAGCATGTTTGCAAACCACACAACGTGATCTATGTGTGTCTTATCACGTTAGTTTGATCTGATGTAGAGTTAATTTGGATCCTAGATTGTTGAATGAATCGGATTGTTCGAGGGTGGTAGTGTCGGGTATGGGCGGGGTATGTTTTTGGTGTCGAGTGTACGTGGCTATTGGAGGTGGCTGGTGGTTCGACTGTTGGGGCGAGCAGTGTCTCACTCACTCCCGCGCCGCCGCCCGCAGTCGCCGCACGCTCGTCCGCCGCCGCGACTACATTACGAAACCCGCGAAAACTTTTCCGAAACTTCTGCGAAATTCGCACAGTGCTCGCTGCCAATTCTTCTCAATTTGTGCTCAACTTGGACAAAGTGTGTGGGTGACATTTTTGTGCTCTGGTTCATTTAACGTACATGTGGAATTGGATTTAATGGTTCCAGTGTAAAGTGGACTATGGATTATTATCAAAAGTTCTTTGGTAAGTCAATAATAAACATCGTTTTATAAAATGTTTGTAACTTAAACAGTTTAAATATTTTAACATATTAACGAACAATTTTTTTAACAATAATCTGCCTTTATTTAAAATTGAGTTGGCAAGCGGTATTATTTATTTAGGGTGAGTTTGATGAAAATTTACACAAAATTTCCCTGCGCCGTCTCGTCGTCTGTGGAGTGTAAAAATAAATCATCGTTGAAGAACTTTTGTTTTCTCGGCTTCCTCATTTTTCACAAAATTTTGTATAAACATTGTGGGCATGATTTATACTGTCGTGTGAGTTTTGCGAAAAACCGAAACTCTGCATTACCGAGGGAACCCGTGCTGGGGGACTTTCCTTGGTTAATATTTCATGAATAAAAATTACACATAAATAATGGATGTGTAGGAAATTTTGATAAATGTATATATTTGTAAAAAATAAAGGTAATCAATGTTCCATCAAAAGCTTTGCAGGAGGTATCTAAGTCACATAATACTCATTACATTATTATTTTTCTATGGATCTTTGTAGGCCCTATTACCGTTAAAAACTTACCTCCACAAAAGTCAGTACAATAATGTGATTATTTTTGTTTTACCGAGATGAGTGAAAGCACACGAAAGTTTTTTAATAAGCTAATGTAGGTAAGCAGGCAGTTCGCCTTCGTTAAAACAAGCAATAGAAATATCTACTTCGAAGTTGAAATTAGTTTTCGCCTGTTATTAACACTGAAGGTACTACTTATTATTTATAGGACAATGTGTCAAAAGACAAGTGACAAATTACTAAAAAGTCGTGCAACGACAAACAAGAATAACAAGGGTAAGTTTTTTGAAGATAATACAATTTTGTCGTATAAGTGAAAACGAAACCATGAATACTTACAAATCTTAATAAAAAAACGTTCAATATTTGTGTTTAAATCATTGTGTTACATAAAATAGATAAAAAATATTACTTTCTTAAATAGCTACCTATAGCTTTTTGTAGGAACCCACTTATAAAGTAGTTTAAGGTGATCCCACCATTATCTTTCATTCTAAGTATGAAATTCTATAGCTGAACATCATCCTAGAGAGCGCGTAAAATTCGAGTTGAAATATAACAAGTGACAAAAGACCTTGTAATTTGTAATGTTTTCGAGAAAATGGTTTTAGAAATGATATTTTTGCTTAGCAACAAGCGTTACTTAATGAGCCGTAATATAAAAAATAACTGACCACTTTTTAAAATATTACGGAAAAACTAAAATCCAAAACCTTACAAAATACCGCGTAAATAGACGTTTAAACTAATGTTCAAAGCTGTTATAGAAGTTTTCACAAATGCCGGAATTCATTTGATATCAAAAAGCAAATGGTTTTGGACCAAAATGTTTTACAATCAAACGTCTGTGGTTCGTGTACCTATAAAACGATGTATTTAAAACAAACCAACATCAGGAATGGAATTGAGTTGTTAACTAGTTAGTTTTGAATACTGATATTTTTGCGATTTATGATTAAAAAGCAAAGGTAAATAAATCAGATTTATGATTAAAAAGCAAACGTAAGTAAATAAATAAATATGATTTATTTTTTTGGTAAGTGCCTTAATATTACCAAATAAATATTTTTTGTGCTTGTTGTATATCTAGGAGGATTATTTACAGAAGTGTCAATGATTACTAATTTACTACCAACTAGAATAAAGAAAGCATCGGGGTGTTAAGACGGGATTAGCCAGCCTAGGCTGCTAGAGAGCTACAGAGTCTAGATTAGTACCTATATTTCAAGGGGGCACTGGTTTTGCCCTCTCGTGCGCCTTAGTGTGGAGTTTATAAATCTGGACATTCGGCCTGCCCAATACTCATGTTCAATGTAATATAAACTTGAGCTTAGCCTGAAAAAATCAATACTTGGATTTGGCTGTATTCGATCTTGCTTTTTATGGTTCTTAAATAAATAAACACATGTATTATTTAAATATTTAATTCTGTTTTTAATAAATAATAAATCGACTTTATCCGGAAAATTATTAGGTTCTTTATTCTATAAAATAAAAAATATTTTAGTTGTATGTTTTACTAGATTCAAGAATAGTAAACTTTCTGAGAAATCTCATAAAACTATTAATGTACCTAATTTGAAAAAATTCTAGCTATTATCTGCTTTAAAACTTGTGAGACTGCTTAGCTGAAAGTTTTGCAGAAACTTTTGTTCAAATTGGCTAATTATAATTAAAGGGGTTTAAACCTCTTCAGGGCAATAAATTATCAATGCTCACCCGCCTGAAAGAACGGGCTAATCTTTAAAACCACTGAAAGGATTACATTCCCTAATTTAGGAATAATTTTGGTTGGAAGGTCTCCGGGTCGAGTCTTTAACATTTTGATCCCAGACGTGGAGTTTGAGAAAATCTTATTCATTGTTATGAGTTGGAACAATTGTTGAATTAGGCGGTATTATTCCTTAGTAACAGAACGATGCTCTTATTTAGGTTATAGGTTACAAAACAACAATATATTTTTAGTAGTAGATAAGACACAAAAACCCTAATATTATAAATTTCAGTAGCAAAACATATTTTTTTATATTTTAGAATAGAGAGGTAAACGTACCTTTTAATTATTATCTTGCAAAGTATAGGAAAACATCTTCATTCGCTCGAGAGTTCCATATGCCTCATTTCTAAACAATTCATTTAAAGGAAGATGAACTTCATACGATTGAAATTTATTAATAAATACCTATGTTACCTTGGAGCAAAAATTAACTACTTAAAACCTAGCACATATCTACTAGTTTCAACTTGTATGGTTTATATTGAGTGTAGGTAATCTAAATCTTAACTCCTTCTCATAAATTTGCCTTTATTTAGTGACGGCCGTGACACGGAAGTGTTGTTAATAAAATCGTCCCTCAAACATTGTTTACTGACCACATGTTAGGCACAATGAATAGAAAAGAATAGACCTTTTGTTATTTCAACTTGTTGTTTTCTACAGTTTATTATGTTTTATTAGGTAAATAAGGTTATATTTACCTAATAAAACATATATTTCTTAAAGTGTTAATTTCATGGTCTACGCGGCTCCCATAAAAAAAGGTCCCATAAAAATAGCTAAATTAATTTAACAAGAGTTTAGTCTTTATTACTAGCTGTGGATAAAAGTAGATATGTCCTATCTTATAAGTAAAAATGTTTTTATCCATAGTTTTTTTATGATACACAATTTCAATTACAAGTCAGGTTTTTGGTTCTTCTAAGCAATGTGCGAGCCCCGTTTCTCCGTCGGTCAATTGATTAAACCCAGCAATTAAACAATCAGGACTGAATGGTTCCAACGATTGTCGCCAATGAGTCAATGCGAGAGTTTGACGGCGACCTCGGTCAGATTATGTGTTCCAGGAGCTCCGACCCACAGTTTATTAAAGAATTTACAAACAAAAACGTATTTTCAATTGTTATTTCGCAGCTGTAAACCATGTTTAGAAGCTAAGCTCTTGGTAGGTCGCACTCGCACTATCTCATGCATAATTCGAGTTTTATGTCAAGTTGATAACCTGACCTAGAACGGTAGTAAGAATTTATGTTACTCTCCTGAATTAATCTAAATATTTTATTTATGTACCAATATAAATAAAATATTAAGTCGACAGATTTCCTTGAAAAAAAAAAAAAACTTGTGAAATCCAGGCAATGTGTAATGTGCATAAGCACTATGTAGGAGACTTATTGCTTGAATACTGGCAGCTATTATTTTATATTATTCAAATAGATTCTGAAGAGGAAACAATGGCATATTGACAGCTATCTTCCAGACTCAGTCAGTAAGTTGCTTACGTCACATAAACAAAGTCCTTTCTTTCTAATATAATATTAAGAACAGCGTTTTTACGTCACGTATTTCTAATATAATATTAATGATTTAAACTAATGAAAAATGATTAAACTTAAAAAAAAAACCATATTGTATTTTAAGAATACAAAACCGCCCCTAATAAATAGTTGCCGCTGGGCCATGAATCGTGAGTTGTGGGAGCCGCTGCGAATTATACTAAAATTAACGAAATTTATTGTTGAGTTCGAACGGATGAAAATGTTGGTGGGTAGCTGGCAAACGGGTGTGACATCCGGCCGATCAAAGTGATCGAAAACAAGCCCCGACACTGCGGAGTTTATAGCTCGCTGTCGGCTGCATCGCCAGCGCCATATTGGGTAATTGACTCGGGGGCCGGCAAATGAATAGCACGCAAACTTACAAAATGAGAACGAATCACACAAGCATTCTACTTGTGACTCATTGCCTTAATTAGACAGGGGTCCGGAACATTCCGAAGTCGTTTTATTACAACTCCTAACTTTACCTATTGATAGTTACAAATGAAGGTAAACATACATTAATACGGAACGGAAGTATCATCCAAGTTATTAACAGATTTCCGGCTTGAATCGTGCCTTTGATTGGAACGTCAAACTTGCTTCTCCGCTACTTTCGTCGGTAATTTTCCACCAAACGGCCAAAGTGCCTAAAACACTAAATTTCAGGTTCAGTTAAACACCAACTATTTTGAGCTGGTCGGTCTTAAGTTAAGTCTTGATAACTGCCAGTAAGTTTCAAACTTACCAGCACAATTGCACAAATCACTATGCCAACCAAAGCTAGTATCTAAGAATAGCATGGTGTTTAAATGTCTTCTTCATTTCAAATGATATAATAAGTTCCATTCAATATATTGTAGCAGTACAATTACGTAAAAATGAATAATTTGATGGTAACTCTCCTTTTACGAGTAAACAAGAAACTTGTGTGGGAATTGTTTCAATCCCCACGGGCTTAAAAGTACTAAAGTCACATCATCATTAAGCTGAAGTTTGTTTAATATAGCTCAGAAAATCTTAGAATGCGGGTATTAACCCTTACTGCCAGACGTCTGACCCATTATTTTACCATTTACGTAATTTAATTTGTCACCACCATCACAATTTAAAGGTTATTCCACCATATGGTCCTGCTAGAGCTGTTAATCGGTTTTACCCCTCGGCTGTGTGGACGCGACCACATGTCGTCTTGTCCGATAGTCAGCTCAGTCGAGAATGTGTGGTCAAGTCTATAATTAAACCACATTTCGGGCGTTACTTGGATTAGGGAAAAACAGTTTTGGGGACAAGGTTAAATCAGTGGGTTAATAAATTAATAGATGATTAGTAATTAAATAAGTGCTTTGTTACACAAACAGGTAAAAGGGTCAATTTTTATATGTTAGGTACAATGGGCGGTCCTATTAAATTACAATTCAAAAGAATTTTGGATTTGAGTGTTTATTTTATAACATGCAGAGGTAATTGTACACTAAATATTATTATAAGTTATAAACTTTTTACCTTAAGCGTTTAAGAAAAGAATAGTTTATGAAGAGAAGTCTATTGTAACAAATAGGTCAAATAGCTCCCTATACAATATAGAGCAGAGTTACCCGTCTAGGGATGGAATTAGAAAGATAGGCGAGACAAGACTGTTTGATAGCACTTGGTAAAGTTGCATCTTATGTAAAGTCATGTCATGACACTATGTAGCTCTCTGTAAAGAATAAGACGAGAAAATGCAAAATATAAAGTAAAGTTATTGCTTTTTTAATTTTTTTTTAAGATTTAGAAACATTGAGGTCCTAATTAAAACACCGCAGTAAATGTCTACCCCAATCGCAACTGTCGAAGACAAAATATATTTAAACTAATATAGGTTTCGAATGCGATGAACAATCTAGACGATAATTTAAAAAATATATAAAATAGTTTTTGCCGAAAAAAGGTGGGTTGCTCTGTAGGCGGGTAATATTCCACCAGCGCATCTATGGGCCCCTGAGGCGCCATTAGGGAAAAACCGAATGTATGTACGTTGTCGGGTTAACCCGGCACCTTAAATAAATACTGTCGAGTAATGTGATAAAAAACAACATTCATTTTATTTTATTCATAAACATGCCGAAATGGAAACTTACAGTGTATTCTATAAATCTCTTATATCGAGGTTTTTAACGATTTCGCACCTTACTTTTCTATGAACATTATAATTAACTGTTAAATTAACATTCGATCCTACTGCTACCTAATGCTGTATGGAATATTTTATCCACAGTCTTCAGTTTCCGTCGACTATAAACGTAAGCAGCAGTTCGATGAAATATTTGGTCGAAGTAAAATTAATTAGGATAACATCTGGTCAGTTGGTCTTAGGAGTTTGTTAGAGTTTCCGGGGGTCGTAGGGTCGCCGGGCCGTGTGGAGCCAACTGTGGCCGGCTTCGGTCGGAATATACCGCCACCACTACCACTGGAACTCGAATGAAAAGTATCTTCGAGTATATACGGATGGGTAATCGAATAGAACAATCTACGAGTAGGTACCTATATAGCTGAACTTGTCGAATTCGAAATGATCTTGATTGCAAAATAATAGTGATTAAATAATTGTAAATATGATATTTGGGTTAAAATTCGATACATATTACAGGATAAGCAATATAGTAGGAATAAAATAGTTTTGTAAAAAGTTTGATGTTTTGTGTAACTTTGAGTAGGTATGTTTCGTGGCACCGTGAATGATGAACTCTTTTTTCTTTTCATTTATTTTGTAAACTTAATAGGATCACGAGTGCTATGATTATAGGTAATATTGTTTATTGTTCGTAAAAATTTTGTTTTTACTTCTATTTATTTGTTCAATGATTGGTTAGTACGTCCGTTACGATGCTACGAACGTAAACTACAGTCATCTGAGGTGACCAACTGCTTGTGGTTGGGAGATGCTTCACTATCTCGAGTGCAACTCGAACGAACTCCTTTGAACCGTGTTTACATAGTTGTACCAACAAAGCTTTGAATTGTTTTGTGAAGTTATTTCTACTTTTTTATGTATATTTCTTTAATGAGAATGTAGAACTACTCGGTTAGTTATGTTTTTTGAGTTTTATTGTTTCAAAAGTACGGTTTGGTAAAGAAAAACTTAAATTCATAACATTATCTATTGAAGTTTTTCAATTGCTTTAAATTTTTATATTTAAAGCATGGAGTAGGGGAAGTCTGTTTAGAAATCGTTATTTGGAAGACGACAAAAATAGCAAAACGCTTGGTGCTTCAGACAACGCTAGTGTAGAAATAAAGCTATTGTGACGTCTCGCAACATTTCAGATTTATTAACTTTTAACTTGAATTGTAGTTAAGTAAGAAATATGTATGTTACCCTTTGTATTATTACTAATACCTACGCATTAAATAGCTACAAGCATAGATTTAGTTTTTGGAAAGGTCTTTAAAGATTCTATGGGGCTTTAACTTTAACTTATCTAATATAGTTTTAAACTGTCTCTAAAACAAAAAAAATAGATAAGCAAAGTTGTATTAGTTAACTTATTAAGTTCCAAGTAGCCTCATAGATTCTAGATAAGAAATTAAGTCAAGAGCAATATAATAATCCTACTAAGATTATAAACGTGAAAGTTTGTGAGTATGTATGGATGTATGGATGAATGTTTGTTATTTTTTCAAAAACTACCGGACGGATTTGGGTTTATCTTTGCTTTATAGGTATAGGTTATAGGTACATAAAACATCTCATTCCCACGGGAAACCGACTTCCACGCGAACGGAGTCGCGGGCGGCCACTGTTATAGTTATTAGATAAAAATATCTTGTAGGTATGGTATTTGGGTTCTTGCTTGGAATTAGTGATCAAAACGCTCTAATTAGGCGAGTGAACCTTTTTAGACACATTTCTAAAAAGTTAAAGTTATGGGTTAATTATGTCACCGCATCGGCGTCGTAAGTTACAATTTAATGATAATTAATTTAACGAACAGGAATGACTGCCTCTCCCTGGAGATTTGTGATGGAACTAACTGGAACACACCCACAAAACACATGTCATTAAATCAAATTCTGACACGTTCCTAATAAAACATGCTGAATGGTATTAAATATTTACAAACATGGATAACATCTTCCTAATAATAACATGACCTAACCTAGCTTTACAAAAAAGTTTAATATTGAGATAAGTATTGTAACTATGGACTCCGTTTTAGCTAAAATAAATTAACTTTAAAGTCAACTCAATTCGTTCAGGTTAGTTTTGTAAATAATTTCACAGCTAAGAAGCAAAGTTAACGAAAAAATAAACTGTGACAATAAACAATAAATACACATTTGGTCATTTTTGAACTCATTGTGACAATATTTTTTGTTAAAGTGCTGCTGTTTACATTCTTGAGACAATAGAAATTTGAAATTGCCAACCTTACCGTAAATGCATAGAATGAACGTATCTCTTTACGGTAAACACTAAATAATATCTGTCTTTCAAGCCTAACGAGAGTTGGCACGGTAATAATTTATATTTTCACGTTTGTTCGTATTTCAACAAGCTTTAACTGCACTAAATATCTAAAGTAACAATGTAAGGCACTAATGTTTTGTCTGTTAACTTAGTTATTTACCTGTTTATTTGGGATTTACCCTTTTAATCTTTTACCAGTACCTATTATTTTATCTTGTTTTTATAAAATCATTTCGTGTCTACGTAGTTGAATTTATAAATGCCTATACAATGTATTTTCATAACTGTATTCCTGTTAAAAAATATAATAATATAACTATCACTCACTCCATTACCGTCTGCGTAAACTTTCCAAATTGTTTAAACGTTTTACAGATATGGCACCTACGAGTCGTTTTGTGTATCAGACTCGCCTTGTAAGTCTGCTAGTCGGTCTAAGTATGGCTTCAGTGGCAGATGGTGGCCATAAACGACCGATTGCAAACTAACCGGGCAATCGTCACCGCATATGCAACTAAGTTTAGTCACTGCATTAGAATTGCTCTACTATACTTATACCGTTAGCTTAACTCTGAAATATTTATCCGTTACAAATATAATAATTTTAATATCAAAATACTGAATGAATATGAAAACTTTTATTTACTTATACACATTTTTTAAATATTTGTTATTTGTTGTATGAGTGACGTAACCTCACCGGGTTTCAGCTCAAGCAGCTAAGCCTGGCTTTGTTGTGTCAATCAATCAGCCATGAGCTTCTTTCACGTTACAAGACAAGATAAGGGTAGGTTACATATCTAAGGTAATATATGCATTTACCAGCATTATAGACGGAGCTTTAGTTACTTTTCTCGTAAAATGTATTTAGTTTTAATCTGGTGTTTGCTATTTTTTTATATAAATATGTCTATACCTAACTACAGTTTTTTTTTAATAACTAAGTTTTAATATAAATTTAATATTTTTCTTAAAAAATATAAAATACCAGTGGCCGCCCGCGACTCCGTTCGCGTGAAAGTCGGTTTCCCGTAGGAATGAGAAGTTTTCCCGCGGTACAAGTGTAACCATGGTGTAATAAGGTTCACTTTCCAAGCAAGTGTGTTGAAAATAATATTATTTTTTAACAATCAATAAATACTTCACACCTAACTATAGATAGACATCGAATACTTATATTAGATTATAATATTCCTTACGGCTCCCTCAAAGTTAGGAATTTATTCAGCATTTATATTTTATTTTGAACTAGCTGACGTGTATTGTCCAGTTTTTCCAGCGATAACTATTCTATGACTATGAAAAATACAAATAGACGTGCCAATTCATCGCCTTTATCAGAATTTCTTTCACAAGTTCATACGAAAAATATGTTTTCAAAGGAATCAGAGATTCCTTTTGACGATTTCATTTTGATTTAAAAAAGACATTCAGTTTTTTCGGGAGCCCAAAAGTTTCGAATTTTTTTACCAAAATTAATTTTACTTAAACTTCTTTAAAACCCTTTTGCTGCATATAAAACTACGTACCTATACAAATAAAAATACTATCAATATAAAAGTAAAAAACTATAAAAAAAAATCATATTGAAATTAGTTGGTACACAGGTATAAAATCCTACAAAGATATGTTTTGAAAAATACTATGTCTACATGTTAAAGGATAAAGTTTTACGCATACTTCCCTTTTTTTTAAATTGCTTAAAATGTGGATACACTTTGAATCAGCAATTTAAAAAAAACCTGACAAACTCTAATCACATAAGTTAGTACAAAATCACGCAAAATATCAATCAGGTGTCCTAAGTCTCTATGCCCTAAACATAATTTCAACTTAATTTCATATCTATGACGTATGATACAAACAGTTTATTACATTGCCTATAGTTATGGATGGGAAAACACACGGTCGGAAGCAGCGCAGAGCCACGGATGCCATGTTTACTTTAACTAACCGCAACGCAGCTTCGGTGCGCGTGCGCCGCTTTATGCGTATTATTATTTTATAGGTATCTTCCCAGATCAGATGTTAATTGTTGAACAATATGGTAGGAAAGGATTGTGAAATGTACAGTAATATTTCCGTTTGATTATAATTTTTGAATAACGTAGTTAATGAAAGAAAACTTAGAATTGGCTTATTGTAAAGACTGTAATTCTTATTCGATAAAATGTAGGTAGGTATAGTACTTTTACCTAAGTAGTTAGGACATAAAATTACGGGTTTTAAATACAAAAGCACTTAATGTTAATTTTATAGTCATTTAATGAAAAAAAAAATCTTTGACCATGTTTCCACATTGGTAACGACCCATTTATATTTTTAAACGTTCCTTTAGCGCCGAAGCTGATATTTTTTCAAAGACCACCCGAAGTAGTTACACGATTCGTAGAATATTAATGTCTTTACAACCTAATGCTGACCAGTAACATTATTTATCGTGCTTAAAATGAAATTGAATTTGAAATAATATAATGTTGGTTAATGACCTAAAAATACACCATGTTAATTAGACGGGAATACGTCATATGGCATACTTCATATGCAATTACAAAGCGTTAATACTAGAACATTATTCGTACATTATAGTTATCATTGATGCTTTAAGAAGGTATGGTAAGCGGAGTTTCTGAAAAACGTTAATGCGTTTCTATACTAAGCAGTATATCATTTCTAGGCTAAGCAGTTTACTGTGTTGTGGTTAGGTAAAGTAAGTTAGTCGGTTAGAATATCTTAGAATAGGCAGAATAATAACTAGCTCATTAGTTGGTAAAAATATGATCCATTATTTGTTAACTCACTGTAAAAAATACTAAATTCGGTAAGTTTTAACAAATGTCCGACCATTTTCAGTCATAGTTAAATACTTTCGATCTAGTTATCATGGTCTTCAATAATTCAGCCTATGTCTGAACCAGCTCGTTGATTCACAGGACCTTATGCCCCTTGATTTTAGGGCGGGAGTAAAGAAAGAACTGAAATTTTGAAAAGGTTTGTCAATTCGAATAAATTAACTGTAGATTTATTTAGATATCAAAATAGTTTAATTAGCGCATCACGGCGGTAACAACAATTAATAAAACAACAGACAATCAGGACAACAGTGACAAACTGGGTCCATTTGAAATAATCCACAAACGCAATATTTCCCCCAAATGTTGGCCATTTGTTGTAATTAAGCTCGCTTTTGTAAACAATACAGCTTTTGTCGGTTAGTAATTGGAGTGTCTACACCTAATTTGTAATTACGTGAATCTGAATAAAAGATTAATATTCCATTTCTGATGATAATTAAAAGTGCTACACACCGTACAGCTGCTTAAAGTTCAACGTTCAACAATGTCAGTGTTAACAAAGCTCTTCGATTCAGAACATAACAATTCAATATTTAGGTATGTCTTTTATTTTATTACTAAATTTATGGTTTCCAAGTAAGTGAAAACTCGCTAGAAGGTTAAAATCGCTAGAATTAACTTTACAAAAAAGGAATAAAATCATCGAGAGTTTTATTTTTACCCCGAAATAATAAAGTTCTTGAGTGTTTAGACGCGATCTCAAGTTCTATCGTGACGAATGCTCCGTGAGTGGTGACCCCACAGCTTCGGTTCATTCGTCACGCGGCTATCGGCGTCGGGTACACATTCTGCCCCCTCCCTGCATGTAACTTGTGATTAATGTTTGTAAAAAGCCCAATTAAGCCCACTCCCTGAATGTTTTATTTAACTTTAGCTGCCCGTATCGGTACGACCAGATGTGTATTCAGGGAGCCGATCAGAAATCGCATTTACCCCATTAGAGAAGGTTAAGCATCCGTCTCACGATAGAGTAATTGCGGACTTGCCGATGCCCTTACAATATTTTAATAGAAAACGGTAATTGGGGACCGATCTTGTGGTCGGCAATTGGTGCTGTTAATCGCCCCAAAAAGCTTATAAAGGCACCTTTTTAAATTGAATTAATGATATTTCTCGGCCCAATAAACTGGACTATTAACTGAAGCAGCGACATATTAATATTGAAAGCGTTTAATACGTCATGTTTTTTTCCAGATATTAAACAACCATGGCTAAAGAGGACCTGAAATTTGACTTCAGCGCGTTCCGAATACACAAAAAGCATTTTAGCCCGAACATGGAGTAGTAATAGACAAGACAATGGGCGCCACACGTTTGCATCACCGGACTCTGCTCTTTGCTTTCACGCTGCTGATAATTAAAGGTAAGTGACCATTTTCCGCAGCATCTACGCTAAATATAAAGCTACATATTGAGTATTTGAATTGAATTGGAACGTTTGTGAATTCTCAGTTCAATTGGTTCGAGTACCTTCAAGAAATATTTAGGTTTCTGAAATAAGTCAGAACATTTTCGAGAGCTTATACCAAAACGGGTCGTCCTCCATATTCCGAAAGTTGTTATCTTATATAATACGATTTTAGTCGCCCAATTTGACCCTTGGTGACTGTGTATATTGGGTTAGAAAGTTTGAATATGTAGTATAGGTAGGGTTCTTGCCGATTATTTTGTAAATTGATTCGCTTTTTATATGAACTTTTCGAATGAATGTCAATAACTTCATCAATAGAACAACTCGGAAAACCGTCCAACACACTCTACGAAACCCTTTTTTATAGTTTTAGAATTTTGAGCACGTAGCTGGTGTTAAAAAACTATATACACTGGATTAACATGTCCACGTGGCAGTACAGCAGTGATTACTTGCACGAATCTCCACCACTCACTGTCCGATACTGATAGCTGGACACAACGAGTGGACTATTACATGGAAATGTATTTGTGCCGATCAACACGAACCTTTCAAAGCAAACGTATTATGTTGTGTGCGCACTGTGCGGCAATCAATGGATAAAACAACAGCCGTTTGAGCTGTGTTTTAAATAAGATTATACTTGTGAATGCGTTTGGTTTTAAAAGGGGTGAATGTAGTAAATATTGATTAAATATCTTATTGCTGTATTGACATAATAATTTCACAGTAAAAAAGCATAAGATTGCTGGGTTAAGAAATAAAATAAACCATATTTACATATTACCACAGTGACATGGAATCGGTGGTACACTGATAGTATCCTATGAGGATGTAGTATTATAATCCACGAGCGACCCGCCCACGCTTCGCAATGGTGTAATTTTGCCGACTTGCTCGCGAACCCTTACATTTTTGCTAACTTAAAAAAACTTTTTCTAAACGTTCTTCATTTACAAATTTAAATGAATAAATACCCTAAAATATGGAGAAAACAGTATTTAAATCCGTAACGTACTTAAGGAGGAGTTAGGGGCCAAACATACAAACTGACAGAATTAGCGACTTAGATTTACCTATACTATGTAATGATAATGAAGTTGCAACAATTAAACTGAGGACGCACAAAGTACATAAAATTTGTTTTTCAGTATCTAAATAAACCTTATTTCTAGAGCCGCTTATCTGATTGTGGGTCCGCTGCTTTAGTATGAAAGGGAAAGTTAAGTTTTTAATGTTCAAGAAGCTTAACAAGAATAAGAATGCACAAAATTTCAATCATATTCGAGTTTACATAACAAACAAACGAGCCTTTGCATTTGAAGATATTATTAAAAAGATGAACTAGGGAACTATAAAAATATGTTTAAGTATTTTTTTTTTAAAAACGAAACAAAAATGTTACGCTGAAAAATAATTTTTAATCAGGGTAAATATAGGGTATATATTTGATTTCTAAAATAAACTGAAATAACGAATTCATCTTATAGATCACTGATTAATTTCCGAAATAAGAACATCAAACCGCACTTACCTTACCGCAGTCTAAATTTGAATCCTCTTCGATTTCCTCCACTCAAGGGTAAAAAATACATTGACTCGGTTTTTATTGAAATTGCCCTCTTCGCCGCGGAAAGAACGAATTAAAATCGCATTAGGAAATCCCGTTTCGAACAAAGTTTGCCAGAGTCCCCGCCGCAGTACCACTGTATCGGAATAAATGGCCCAAACTTGGTTTATTTATTTAGTCCCGCTGAATATTTATGCTTTATTCTAATTTTGTGTTTGCTGTCATTCGAAATAAAAAGTATCGTTTTACGCACTTAGGATTGCGGCACTCAACAAGTTCATAAAAAACGGGAAAAAGTTCGGCGGCTGTTTTCATTAGAAACTCTGAGTGGACATTTTGAGAACTAAAAACACAATGAAATGCTAAAAAACATTGTTTAAAATAATAAGTATCTCGAATTGGAATAAAAATAATTTTCTTTTGACAACGAATAACTTACGTAGCCTATATAATAAAGGTAATATGGTTTTTCATAGATTGAATTTAAATCCTTTCTATTTTGGTTCCATACGTCCTATAATATTAATCGCATTTTGAACGTACAAGTACACGTAAGAAAAAAAACATATTGTAGCTGATATAATATATCAAATTATGTTTATTGAGTTTTTATGAATAAGAGGGTTAGACTTTTTTAATCCCTTACCGAGATATTTCGTAGACTAGTAAGAGTCGATACGGTATAACCGTGTGCGATGTTTCTCTCATCGTCCCTCATACACCGTACTATAATCTAAAAACGACTAATTTTTTTTCTTTCTCTAACACATGCTAATGTAGCAAATAAATAAGATATTTTTTCATAAGCAGATACGGGTTACGACGTTTCGGGGATTACGGCTTGCGGCATGGTTATGGCATGTAAATAACGATCGGTTGGCGTGGCTACTGTCTATTCTGGATCGCAATAACTACGTTATTATCCTATTTTGCGTTGAAGGTACCCCCCACAGGCATGACTGTCAGCTTTTTTATTCCAAGGAAGTCATAATGCGAGGACGAGGGACGAATCAGATTTTAAAATGTGGCTTTGTAGACAATCCTTTGCTTCTCAAGTTGGTATTAACAAACGAAGCTTTAGTTGTGTTTAATTACGCGGAGAGATGAAAAGATAAAGCCTAGTGAATGGATAATAGTTAGATTTTTAACTACAATAACAGTCATCAAAACAAGTGCATAAAGTTATTCAAGTAGGTATTTGTTTTTCGTGTAAAACTGGTTGCTACGCCTTATCTAGCTATCCATAGATAATGCAGGTATACCGATGTACATAGAAAAATATTCTCCGTGAGGTAGGGATGTTTCAAAATAAATGTAAATAGAGCGGTTTGAATCGATTCCATTCGCAATTCCATTATGCTAGACATAAATGTATGAATACAAAATAGTTCACTTTGTTTAGTAAATTGTTCCGGCGAACAACAGGACTTTCAAATCAAAAAGTTTACGTGTCATGCAGGCGTCATAGTGGTTCCTACAAAATACCATTTCCAAAGTTTACCTTTGTGGAAGCGAGTACATTATAGAATGGAATTTAATTTCACACATTATCATAAAACTGTAATAGGACAGGTATTAAAGTTGTATTCACGGAATAGTTCAATAGAGTTAAAATCGGGACCGTACACTTATTGGAATGCTTGTAGATACATACTGTCTTGGTGATATACAAAACTTAACGCCCGGCCGGTTGGGTGCTAGCAAAACTTACCTATAATATCAAGAAGAAACATTGAAAATAGCATACGAGTTTTATTTTATCCACAAATTTAGTATAGACTTCAGAGATTGTTATACATCCTACGTAGAACTACAGCTTCTGATTATGTTTATAAAATTGTCACACAGAACCCAAAAAGTATATCATTTCATGTTCATTAAACGACGAATAAGCATAAAACTGACATTACACAGTGTTTGAGTCGGTGGGGCAACAAATAACTGAAGTCGTTACCATAAAAATATAGAACAATATTTTTAGAAGAGGAGTCTGTATTCTTGGGTCGGTATCTTGGTTGGTTCCATACTTTTCGCATTACTTATGCATAGAGTAGAGATTGAAACGAGTCGCGCGTGGAACCACCGTCATCGGTATTCAGGAACGTTGCCACCGTTTTACTCGCGGTCCTTCAACACGATTGTCTTCAGAATAACGAAAAACTTTCTGTTTGTTTTAGTATTGTATTGCGACTTTTGTTTCGGCAATGAGGGCGCAAGCGTTATACTGTATCACTACGAATTCGTTTTTTTGTCGTGTAATTGGGCTTGTTGAAACAATACCACAAAAGCCGTAGAAATATGGGTATACAACAGTCTTCAGTGCGTGTGTGAAGGCTTTCTTACAATAATATATATTTTTTTGACTTAATTGTTACTTGCATAATATTTCTACAGGTTTAAACTTCCATAACCTTTATACCGCAGGCTTTGTCTAAAACTTCTTTGAATTCAATTAGTAAGGTACATCGGGCACATCATATAAGTAACCTTTATGTTATAAAGGGCAAGTTTCAACTTCGATTAATGAAACGGTTCGATGAAATGTCATGTATGAAACAGAAGCTTGTCAAAGAGTAGATAGTTACATGGCATGCATAACATGAACTCGTCAATCCTATATGAACATGTATTGGGGATCTAAACTGAATGTTACACAATAAATGTATTTTATTTCACAGGTCATATTCAATTAGCTTGTTTATGATGGGTCCATCTTGTAGATATTTAGAATTAAACCGTTGTTTTTAACATATAATTAACTAGTGGCCGCCCGCGACTCCGTTCGCGTGGAAGTCGGTTTCCCGTGGGAATGAAAAGTTTTCCCGCGGTAAAAAGTACCCTATGTCCTTTCCTAAGTTCAGTTCTTTCTTCATACCAAATTTCATCAAAATCGGTACAGTGGTTTAGGCGTGAAAGCGTAACAGACAGACAGAGTTACTTTCACATTTATAATATTAGTAGGGATTAGAATTTTATACGTTTAACTAACTTCCGAAAAAGCGATCGTATTTATTTAATGAAATCTTTCATCCAAAAGTTTATCGCGAAATCTAAATTATAGGAGTAAATAAAATAGAAAGAGTTGTTATTTAATGCAATTCGTGTTTTTACAAATTTGACTGAATTTTCAAAATAAAATTAATATAAACGCGATAGAAAAGAAGAAGGCATTGTGTCAATTGTCCGAAATATACTTATTGGCAATGGTAAATGCTCGTCAATGAAGCTATTTAAAGGATCTTTTACTTTGCTACTTATTTATAAAACTGAATCTTCTAAATATGATACTCCAATATTTATAATTTTGTATATTTAATGTTCCTCATCATGATGTTCGTTTTTGCTTATTATGAGGATTATTGCTTCCGGGTTTTCGGTTAATATAAAACGATTATATTTATAATTGATTCTATTGTCGTTAATAAATTGCGAATCATATTGACTTTTTCCACGTCCGTGTTAATTTAAGGAATCTCATTAAAGGCATGGCTTTTATGTTCTTAAATAAAATGAAAATGTCAGAGATCATGTTTAATACAACTGAATTATATAATTGAATATACTATGTTAATAAGTTTTCATATGTACTTGTCTAAGTCTAAAAAAAAACTTCTCATGATTTCCCAAATAAACACGACTTATAACGAAAATTTAATGCAAAAAGATTTTCTGAAAGTTAACTTATAACGTTGGCCAAAGTACCTTCCAACGACTTCTTTTGTCACGTTTTTCTAAAAGATAATATTAGGATTCGGAGTGGTGCTCATATAATTCGATTTTGCTACTTGAGTGCGGACGCCGCACAGGGAGCGAAACAATTTTCACCTTATGAATAAAATTTTTAGGTGCGTATGTAAATTTCCATTACTTGGAACCATGTCATCAGTACACGGTGTCTCATAAGTACGCCTCTACCTTTTATATTGACTGCATAAATACCTCGTTTTATACGCAACGTAGTGAGTTTTTGCTGAATAATCGTGAATTTCACTCCTAACTTAATATATAAGCATTTTTTCTTCACCTACATTGTTTAAATATAAAGTAGCTCGCTCGAGATTGCGTCGCAAATACAATTTTCTCGGAAAATTACGGTGGATACATATTATTATCATCTTTAGTCACGGAAACTAAAGCATATTTTGTGTTCTTAAAATATTCTGTTTGGAACTAATGTTGTTGTACTATGTTTGTTAACGAAAAATTACTAAATTTAAAAGCAAATGGATCTTAAACAGATCCATTTTATATCGGAGATAGTTTGCTTTTTAGTTGTAACAACGGCTGATGACATTATTTATCGTGCCGTGGATCTAGGTTCCATATTTTGCCCATTACTTATGCATAGAATAGAAATTGGCTTCACTGCGGGTTGACATCAATATTCCGAGGGTGGGTGCAGCAAAGTATTATAACTTCAACGAATTACGTATTTTTAATTTTTCTGTTGTTTAAACGAAAGCTTATTTTATGGATCTTCAGTAAAGATAAGACAAAACAATCCGTTATAATGTTTTAATTTACACCTATTGTTTTATGTTTCAAGTAAAGCAGTGAGTATATCACAGTATTATCTGTAGACAATTGAAAATAAATAATATGGAAGATTGTTCCTGCGTAGAAACGTTTGTGCTCGCAAATAAAGGAGCAGGAGCCGCTGACCAATTGCGCCCGAACTTCTAAAAGTGCACCAACTCCTTGATGAATTATATTAACAAAATTTAAAGAAATTTATTTAAAACTGGCGGCCGACTCGGCTTTGCACTGGTGTTGCACCTTATTAAAATCTTTTTTATTTTTAATTATCTTTCATACAAACCTTGTCCTCTTATAACAAACACAATAGAAACATAATCATCTAATTTAGTGCAGTCATTCTGAAGTTATGCGCGTATGTACAAAGATTTCCTATTTAGGGTTCCGTACCCAAAGGATAAAACGGGACCCTATTACTAAGCCCCCCATACAACAAACGTAATTTTTAAGCAATTTTTACTCGATCTTAACAAACAGGTATAAAATGATAGTACGGAACCCTTCGTGCGCGAGTCCGACTCGCACTTTACCGGTTTTGTTTATTAAGATAAACAAACTATATAAAAAACATTTTTTTTTAAATTGGTTGTAAAATTCGCAAAATCCTTACAAAGGTAAGGTAATACAAATGTAATGTGCTCATGGCACTTTGTGTGCGATAAGTTAATTGACGTACAATCTCACTCACACCTACCCCCGCGCGCACAGATTAGTTACATCCTACCTATCACGGCATCTCACATCGAAGCACGCGTCTTGCTATCAGTAGCCAAGTATCCACAAAGGGCACGTCTATCTGTAATACAATCTGGTTTTCCTAATAAGAACACTCTTGATGTGGGTTCAATAGGCAATCATATTTGCATAACAATTTGCATTGTGAAGAGATATGCTTCAATTAGATATACTTACGATATGGAAGGAGTTGCTACAGTTTAAACAAAAGGCTTTCTTTAGAAATAGTGCACTGATTGATTATTTTGGTAAATATATAAAAAGGGGCTCTCCCCTCTGCTAAGTATTGGGATATTGTTAGCTCTAAATAAAAAAATAAAAAAAATGTTTCATAGAATGTAGATTTCAGTAGGAAACCAAATTTTATCCCAAAATACAATATTTTTTAATAAATGCATATTGTTATTATTAGTATCTAAAATGTTTAGTTCTTTATGTGTCTGCTGATAATTTCTCTTAATAGACGTCCGATGAAAGGTTTCTAGAGAAAACTATTTCTAACTCGAACACATTCAAATAGAAATAATAAAAAAAGTTTAAATATTAAAACTTTTTAAATGATCTTCGTTGATCACAAAAAGCCAGTCAAAGTCGTTTCTGCCGTGGGTCTTATTCAAAGGTTTAATAACTTCTCTCTCGGCTTAGTTTCCCGGAATTTCTCATTTTGGTAATCAATTAGTAGGTATACGTAAACACAGATTGTGTTCCGGAGCAGGTAGGCTTAGTCTCCGTAGATATTACAACCTGGCGAGAATATCTCATTTAAATTATTGCAAACCCTTTACAGAGGTGGGTAACACTGCCGCCTTCGTTTAAGGTACCTATGGATTATTTATTGCATAAAAAAAACTCTAATATATGATCTAGAAGCGTTTATTATTTAAGTACATGCAATCTCCAATTACAGCTTTTAAAAGTTACCAATTTGAAATATAATTTACATCTTCATTTTTAGCTACGTAATAAATGTGAGGCAAAAGTTTCAAACTATGAACTCAAAGAGTTTTGTTCTATAATATTTTTATTATAGAAAGCAAAGTTCATTTTTACCTTCTTTTGAAAAAACGAAAACCGAAATCACGATGAACTATTTAAAAATCCTGTTAACCAAAAGAATTAAGACGGCGTTTCCTACAAAATATGAGACCCATTTTTCTTAAAGGGATTAATGTCAAAATTAAGGAACAAGATTATCTAAGTAATAAGTTTTAATTTTATACAGTTTAAACTTTTTGACCTCCATTGAATTTTTTTATAAATTAAAGCATATAAATTATAGCAAATGTTACTTTTGGAATTTATAGTTTTTTTTAAATAATTGTACCATACGTAGCTATTGCTATTGAAAATAAGTACATAGGATTATTTTCTTATCCTTTTTCTCTTTTTGTTTAATAAATATATAATATAACTTAGTAATTTATATTCAAGATAGTTATTTTGTTTCCTTTATATGTACTTATATTTATTTAAATCTGATAGTAGCTTTATCAAATCAGTTACGGCTTTAATCAATCAATTCGAAGTAACGAGTCAATTGGTAGTCACCGAAGTGGAGACATCGCTCATTTCACAGATTTATTAACCATTAATCCGCTCATCGTATTACGCTCAGATTGTTTCATTGTCTTGTTTGACCGCTTAAACTCTTTGTCGTGAAGGTACTCACAATACTTAACACACGTATATTTGAAGTGCTTTATCATACAATGGGTTTGGTAAATTGAAATGTGCTTGAACCGTGTCCGAGTTATTATTTTAATAAATATAAGCTATACGGTGAGATATATTTTATATTATGAGACTTTGAGTATTGTTGATGTGTTTGTCCTCTTTAATGGAAGATTTAGAGCTTTTTTGAACTGATATACCTACCTAAGGCAAAACAAGCTACAGGACCCACAAACAAGATCCAGATACTTCAACGGAATGAGTTTTAAAAACAAAATAGTTAGTTTTTCGATCCAAGCCAAATACTAGCTTACAGTTTAGCGATCATTAATTTCAAAAACAAGATCATCCTAAATATCATATCTAAGGCTTTCAAGTGAATGCTTGATAATCCCTCGTGATTCAGTTGGTGACAATGGCACACTGATTGTATTGAGTCATCCACCCGTTTAAACAAATGAACTCATAAGTATCCTGACAGATATAACTGTCACTTTTACATTTTACTGTCCGTAAATCATAGCTCGTTAAAAACGTTTGGCGTTGAAGGTAACATACAAATATTAGCTTAGACGGGTACAAGTTTTTGTTTTTTATTCGGTGTTAATATGGTCATTAACTTAAAAGTCTGTTTTGATTAAAGACCTGTTGGTTGGTTGGTGGTACCTACTAAAAAAGAACCTTGAAAGGCAGACATACACACTGACAACAAGGGTATCCTGTAAGGGTGATTCTTACCTTTTAAGGTAGGTACGGGACCCAAAAAGTTCCCAAATAACAAATTAAACTCGCAGATTTTAATTAAACCCTGGAGTTACCTACTTACCAACAAACCAGAACAACAAGCAACTCTCACACAAATATAGAATTTACAATCATAATAAACCGCAAATAAAATTTAAAAACATATGTTTAAAAATGGGGGGGAAAATATGGGTCGGTAATTTTACATTCTAGAAACAAATCTAGAACAGATGAGTAAAAGATCAAAATGTTATTCAAGCAAATTTATGACGTAAATAAGTAATAACTATTGGGACGGGTTAGCGGAAAGGTCATGAAAAAACTATGCCAAATGCGATTCCGTTGAAAGACAAATCAAATCCGAGCGCTCAATTTTACACTGTCAAACGAAAATGCCCGTTGTTCGGAGACGATAAAGTTGGCAGTAGTCCATAAAACTAGCAAAATAAAAAAACTGGCGAACAAATAAATGGTCGCCGTCTGTTTTGTCAAATCTGCGCTGTACGTGCCTGAAAGAGCGACGGGGAGGTAAGCACTAGCTGATTTTATGGGCCCATAAAATCTGGTGGAACGCGCCCTTAAATCACATCGGCGCGTCGTATTTCATCGTTTTGGTTGTCAATGTTTATTTTATATCATATTTTACAGATCTCCCGCGTGTAAATCACATAGTTTGATACACATAACGTCTGCTTTCGGTACAGGAGCCACATGTGGCCGCGCCCGCCGCGAAGACATGTCGCAGTCGTTGTCGATACAAACGGTGCTTCGCTTACAAACACATATTCCATATATCTAGTAATGATTGTATTTCTATCATAGAAAGGGAAAAATTACTACTCCTATATATTTTTTTGAAACAAGATAGAGTTTTAAAAGTTAGTAAAAAATTGTTTCTCTTTTCTATTCGTTTTCTTTCGTATAGTTTTGCTTACTTACATAAATATTTCTAAAGTTACTTTTCTTCTTCTTACAAAAGGTACCTTTTATTTAACATATTTTATCAATTACTTCATGATGCGAGTTAATTTAATACATAAAATTTGCGGTACAAGTGTAATCAGTAAACATTCGTAAAGCAACCAACCAAGCAGAAAAGTGTAAATTGCTTTGTAAGTAATTTTTTTTACTGTTTAGATTCCGAGCTTTCTTTTTTTTCTCCTAAAATTATGCCTAATCTAGCATGTTACATTGTAAAATTTTAAATTAGCCATCTAGTTTATAAACAATATCATATCGCACTCTTTCTCGGAAGATAATATTATTGTAAATGAATGTTTCTCTGAAAAAGGGGATCTCGGTTATATTTTTTTGTGTCATAGTAACCCAAATAAGATTTAATTTTGAAAGGATAATTACAAAGTTGAAATTTGAAATCAGGAATAAATTCATTTTGAAACTGACGCCTATTCTATTCAGAAAACAATGGCGAATGATGTCCTTTAAAACCTTACTAACGTGACAAGATAAAATGCGATGAAATCTGTCGTGAAATTGGCCATCTTCAACTTATACAGGATGTAACAGAAACCTATTCACTCGAATCGCTGCCTTTTCATCCGAACAAGATTGTAATCCAACGGCCATTTTATTTTTTGGCTCGTCACAATGTCTTAAACTGACGTGATATTTCATTCCGCGTCCTTACAGAAGACACGCCTTATAAAGGACGACAAGAAAGAAATTAACGAGGAAAAGTTATTATAAAGTCAGCAATATAAAAATTTAATTAAGTTGAATGCTTTAATCCATTTGGTTGTGGTGGGCGTTTGGGAATAATTAACATTTTGTACGATGTGAAAAATAACAACTAATAAAAAAAGCGTTCATCCACATCGATTAGCAGGAATATTATATTTTAATGATTCGTTTTTATGTCTAATTCGTTTTGTCTATTTGTCTATGGTTCCCAAAGTACCAGAAGGCAAAAGTAATCCACTTAGGATTATCCATAAACAAGAAGCATTGTCGCGTCACGGACTATCTGTTAGCGACTAAATGTAACTGATAAAGGCTTCGAAGGTATTGTTCACAGGGCATTAGGCCCTAATCCGGTCGCTCCCTCGTTAGGCTGATTGTTGCTCGTCGCAGGGCAGATGCCCATTTTAATGCAGCCCGTCTGCTCGACGTTTGTACATGCGAATTCGAACCTTATGTGTTTAATTTATTTAAAAGCTGTTGCAAAGAGTAGATGTGTTTTATTTATAACCAATGTTGTTAGGTACGCCAGTTTAGCTTAAAGTTGTTTCAAATTAAATAATGCAATTGTGTTAACTTTTATCGTGAGTATGACAAATGTAGGTTGGCAGTGCCGTTGATTATCTTGCCCCGGTTATGGGAACCGCTCTTAAAAGCCTCTGATATGATTTCTGTAGGAAAATGACCACTCAACTGTTTGAGTGTTCTAGTCTAAAAACTGTCTAGGCTTAAGAAGTAAAAAGTGCTTTATTTAAAAACATATGTTTCAATATCTAGTAGAGTCTTAGATACCTAATCTATTTACCTGCTACATAATTGAACTTTATTTCAAGGCTTAGAAAGTGTAAAATAGCCTTGCATCTTCATTCGCAATTTATAAGGCTTGCTAACAATATAAGAAGATGGAAATATATAGCTTTTGTTGCATCTGCAGGTAAATTGTATGCTCAAATTGGGGTTGTACGTCCAGGGCTGCCTTATGAATGCTACCAGCATAAGTTATGTCTGAGATGCATGCCTGATTCTCGGATTTCTTTACAAAATTTAGTGCTTTACGTAGGTACACAAAGAAAATTTGTTCGTACCAACTTATGTAGGTACAACACACCAACAAAGAATCGGCAAGGTTTTGTATTCTTTGTCCGGTCTCGAATGTAGGCACATATGGTATTGATTTCATTAAGATTCAAAAATTTTGTACCGGTTGCCAAATACCTCTATTAACTAGTGATAAATTTACAATTTAATAAGTATGTTTTTTTTAGCTGCATATCAATACATAATTAAAATTGTTGACCGAAAAACACTCACGGAGCTAAGCAAGTGAATTATATTATTTTGTATCATTGATGTTATTTTTTATGTCCAACTGACCTTTTTTATTTTGTCATTAATAGTCGATCTATGATAACAAGATTTCTTGTAATTTATAAGTTGTTAAAAAAACTAACTAATAAGTAAAATTCAAAACATCTCAAAACATAAGTACCTATGTACTTACCTAACACTACTTGTTCCCATCTTTGCAACCGTCAATTTCTTATAAAACATTAAAGGGAGTCGTCCGTAATTGAAAGCCGACCCTAATGTAACAGTGATATCGTCCATTATTCCAAAAAACAGGCACAGTTTATGTTTTCGTTAAGGGTGTATTTATTTTCCTTACGATTATTGTTATAGCACTAGAAAACAACTTTCTTAGATGTTAAAAGCATTTGTAAGTACTTACCTAATGAAGTAGCGATTGACAAGGCAGGTAATTTTCGCCGCATTATTTAGCGTTTAATTTGTTGCTCGCCGTAATTTAGATTGTATTTTACTAACCTTATTAAATATATGGGCCACAGAAATTTTATTGCCGTGTAATTTGTCGGAATTAATATGTTAATAATTGAGTGGAATGTAAGTCGCTAACAAAGGTGGTTCGATCGTATCAGTGAACATTATATTATACAAGTTGTAAAAGTTATGAAGAGAGTAGTAGGTACCTATTTTCTTGTGTACTTAGAACGACTTAGAAAATAGGTCAGGAAGTATTAGTGTAAAAACAACTGAACTTGAATATAAAAATCAAGTTAGATATTTAACTTTCAAATAGTTATTTACTTAAGTGTGTGTGTTAGCCTTCTGTCGTTATATAATCATCATCTTGAAAATATAAAATAGTTTACTACCAATAGACTGTTTTAATACTTTTTATTCAAAGGCCTTTTGGTACAGTTCACTATTCAGTTAATCAAAAGGTCAAAATTTAAGTTATATTGACATTAATTTCAGGTTAAATTTGAAGACTGCCTGTTAATTAGGTTAAAGATTTATTTTCTCGATTGTCCGTCCGAGCGACGTTTATACAAACACAAACATAGTTTAATTACTAGTATTTCGACGTCGAAGTTGGGAAATAATAGTCAGGTACGTCCATGGTAGTTAATAACTTTACATTCGAAATGGTCGCGCCCAAAAATTAAGTGCTTATTCTATTGCGATCTTGAAACGAGTTTCAGATTTTGTTTTTCGTATCAAAGTAGATTAGTATTGAATAGATAAATTAATAAATTTTGTGAAATTCCAAAAAAATAAATGATCAAAGAAACAGTTCGTTGACCTGGTAAGTGGCTCAAGTTTCGAATGAACAAAAAGGTGTCAAATAGGTTTAGGCTAGCAATCTCCTATGTAAGTATCTCATCTTTATTAAAATACAACGTAGGTAAAATTACTTTATTATACATCTGTCGCATTAATAAATTTAATGACAAATAGTTTTACGTCGGTAATTCGTCACTTCTATAAGATCTAAGGCGAAATAAGTTTATAACTTTTTTAACGTTAAAAAAGTGCATCACAATGAGGTGTCACTAACCTCGTGTCTCATCACTGTGCAGATAAACCGAAGGTATTCTAGTTACATAGATAAAGTAGGGCCCTAGAGTGCAACCAGATACGTGATATTGACGCACTGTAGTGCCATAGTGTCCGACTGCCACTAACTAACTATGAAATAAGAGACTGCGCTCTTGTGGCCAACACTCGTGTTATTAATTATTTTAGTTGTAAGTGACGCTGTGTGGCCACTAACTCTATTATTTATGCATATTTTCAACGGACAACATAGATATTATAATAATTTGGTCATTTTTTTTAAGGCAATAAAGAAATAAATAAAATAAAAACTCTTTATTGCACAGTAAAAATAAATATTACAGGAGTCAGTACAAGAAAGCAAAATGTGGCCTTATTGCTCTGAGCAATCTCTACCAGACAAACCTTAATTTAAACCTTAATTTATAATTATTTTATTTATTAAAAAAATCATGTACAAATGCACAGTAAAGATTTACATAGCAATAATAACAGTAAAAGAAAACATTGTACAAAAGAAACATACCTACTACTCATCCCTTAGTTAGAGGAATCTCTTACAGTAGTCCTATGATCGGAGTACTAATAAGAAAGCAAATTTAATTACATTAAATTAATAAATTCCTGTTTAAATATAATTATTTCCATTAAATCAATTATCAAATTTTCATTCCATCCAAAAGGACATAGAACTTAATTTCCAATGTAAACTTTACGGTGCATCGATAGGATACTACACCAAACCATTACGTAAGGTACACACTGCAAACTCAATGGGTATTGAGGACAGTAGGTAAATATACCTATGTGTAGGGTATAATAAAATAGTAATCAGAAGGTATTTTTAGTATCTTTATCTTTTTATGGAACAATATTTCCTTGACCTTTGAATCGTCACGTACATTTATTTACTTGGTAAATAATTTCCGTCGATAAACTACGCATTTTAAAGTGTCAAGTAGTTTCCGTCAATTCATCCACGGTTCGTATTTAGCTTGGGTGGGGTTTTATAATAAGTTACAATAATGCATGTCCAGTTATTACACATACTTCAGTAGCCCTTATAAAGGTAAGGAAGGTACCTATGCTGCTCTTCAGGACGATAATTAGAGTATAACTGCTCGAATTGTAGAATATTTTAATCTAATGGTGACCAATTAACAATGTTTTTTCGATTCTAATAAATTCTATTAAATGCTTAAATATAGTTACTATTTACGATGCCCAAACAAATATTACAGCTCCGTAGCAACACTTCAGTCACTCGCTTGACTCCGTGCCGAAGACGACCGATGTTTGACGAGCCAAACCACTAAATACGAATAAACACAAACGCTTGTTTGTTCAGAAAGCTCGAGTCAACACACGCTCCATACCATTGACCGATCGACGAATACGTTCCAGATCATCAAGTTACCAACTTACTACAATTTACATCTTATTATCATACACAAATATTAATACAACGATGAGAATATTCGGTTGGAATCTTTCAACTGATAAATATTTTCGAGCCGCAACCAATGTAGTTTTAGCATTGCGGTGGTATTAATAAGGTCTATAAATACCTACTTGCAAATAGTTAAGTATGTACGTAAATTGTAAACAGGAAAAAGATGGCTGAGAATTTAATAAAAATGCCTTGTAGGTATTCAGTTGGCAGAATCGTCGTTTTATTAAAAAGAAATACAATACGAAAGAATACAGATTCCTTCAGTCGGTCAAAGATGTTTTTTGACCATTTGGAAATTCTTTGTAGCAGTAGCAGAGACACGGCTTCCAGGCTGAACGTAAAAGCAAACAGCACCCGGAGTTGTTTGTTAAGCAAATGTAACGGGCGAAACCAGATTAACTCCTTGTTTACGAATTATTATGGAATTGTGTTTGGAACATATGGCTTTTGGAAGCCCTGTGCGGTTAAGGCTTTATATTTTTATAAAAAAAACTCAAATTGTATCAATAATTAGTGACTTACGCTATTAGTTAAGTTTAAACTAATTCTGATTTTATTTTATTTTTACTGTCTTGTAAAAATGATCTGAGTGGTTGAAAACCGTATCCGTAACACACAAATATAACATTTCACAATAATACTATTTTGGATTTAAAATACGTTCTACGCTTTACAAAATCTAACTTCCAATGCAATTTTTTTTTTCATCCGACATACCGCATCACTTAGAGCCTAAATTAATCATACACACGCGTAATTTTACTTCAAACACCGTTGGTCAAGTAAACAGCCGCCTGGGCAAAGAACTTTCCTTGCGCACACGCTTCTCTTACCTACCCGATGTGGTAAATGCTATTGTCAATATCAATTATTACCAGTTTGTTGGCCTAGAGCAAACAGATCGAGGAATTATCGAGGAAAACGCAAACAAAGTTTCAATTGTTTACTTTTCTTAATTTTTAGGAAACTCTGTCAGTTAATATGCCTTAAAAATAGTAATAGTTACCTATTTATAATTAATATTCGTTTATACAGCGTTTATATCTTTTACTCTTTTTGTCTTGCATAAATAAATAAGACAAAAAAATGATTGAGATTTTACTTTTAGTTTTGCATTTTAAATGCTATTGAAGTTATAGATACTGGAAAAATTAATTAAAATTAATAAATTAGCAATTGAAATGCAAAACAAAAGGTAAAATCTCAATCATTAGCTTGTTTCATCTTAATTAGTAGTTAAATATCCTGTAAAGGTATTTCTACTTAAATGAAGGGGCGGAAACTCCTCTCATTTGATGGGATAAGGTCAGCTATATGACGTAAGCACATAGATACTGGGGGAAATGTCGTTAGGTCACCGTAACGGCGCGGTAGCTCAGTGGTCAGAGCATTAGACCAGTTATCTAAAGGTCCTGGGTTCGATTCCCAGTCGCGCAATGCTCGGAGACCCGCGTTCCTTTTTCCAGTATCAATAACTTCAAAAACAAAAAAATCAATTGCATGAAATATAGCAGGAGAATATTATTTGACGATCTTTATTTATTATTTGTTGCGGCGAGTTCAAGTCGATTTCCCGCATAAACAAAATTACGAACAAGCAACTTGTCACAATTACAATTTAGTAAATAATTCACAATATTATTATTAGTTACAAAGTAAACCGGAGTTTTAATTGAAACTGGTCCGAGTTTGTCTTATTCTTTGTGAATTATCACCAGCCGCACCGTGGAAGAAGGAAGGTACCTTCGAGGCGGGACTTCTGAGATAAAGTTTATTTTATGACTTAAACAAGAACATTAATATTCATTACGGGGTGAAATGAACTTTATTATACAATAAAGATCCAAGAATAAGCCTTGCGCAGGTCCGCAAGATGCTTTGATATAACTATTTATAAGATGGTTCCTTCACATCGAAAATAAGATGGCCGCTACGGAATAATTATTGTTTGCGACTGCGGTGGTTACTATTTAAAGGCATTTGTTATCAACCCAAACTAAAGATTTCGCATAAGATATTTGTCATTCCAAGTAATATTTCTTTTGTATGTATAACTTCTTTATCATCATCAATTTTTAAGAAAAATATGAATATGAATGTCATAAAAAACTATAGAACATAAACTGAACTACAACTTTCACTTCCATTCAACATTTAGTGTTAATAGTTTTTCTTTATTGGTTCTAATCTTCAAAACCAACTTCTACTATAATCTGTATTTACTTGGGTAATGATACCAACGCATTGTGCAAACAACATTGTTAAACAAAGAGTCTACTAGGTTCCTTACAAAGCAACCAGGTAAAAAAGTATACCAACTGCAAACTACGTTATGAAGATAGCAATTTCGAAAGAAAAACTCTTGTTGGTTTCGTTTGGTTTCCCTGCAATCCTTCATGTGTCTTATCTTAACGAGGATCGTAACGACACCGTAATCTCGCATTGCTACAACCTACTTTACACGGAAAAAAGAACTGTCTTTTTCACTGTTACAGTTAAAAATTAGAAAAAATAAGTTGTTGTTATAATGTTTCTGATAACAGACGTATTAGTTTAATATAAAAGGATATGGTTAAGAATTTGATAAGTAAGTAAGTAAGATTATATATTTATTTCGTGAGTACTTTAAGGGATAAACTTGACGATAAGGGACTACTCTATGCGTGTTCCAAAGCATACGTAGGTTAAGTAACCACTGGTCGGTATCCATTAACAATATTATAATAAAACAATATAGGTAATCTTCCATAGGTACTTAATCATTTGTAGTCTTTTTGGTGTGTTTCTCTGAGAATTTTATAAATTATAAGATTAGACAAAAAAAATCTTTAACTTTGTAATCATACTTAGTAGATAGGCATACCCTAAAATATTCCTAAATTTGTATCGTAAGAAGACATATTAGTAAATAATTTCCTAGTAGTCTGTGATTCTCGTATCCCTAAAGATTTCATGAAATCTCTGGCCTCCTCAATTTATTTATCTCCTACACACACACATCGGACTTCGCTTTGCGGGATTCATTTTATCAGATTATTTTAATGCTAGAATTAAAATTATGCCTTGCATAATTATTGAAGCGGCCTCTTCTTGATGCCAAACTGAAAAAATATCTATTCATATGCCTAAAATATTTATACCAAAAAATGGACCATAAGAGATTTTCTGTGTCAAAGTTTAGTTCAAACTTTTATTTTAGGGTAGATGCTATTTCAAAAATAAACGAATATTCCATTGGACGAGACTTTATGAACATGAAAAACCACTTGCTAGCAATCTGTCGGAATAACGTAGGTAAATTAAACCCTGAATTTATGCGATTAAATATTCGTAAGACATTCTGTACCTAGAATCTTAGAAGTTCTGCGTAATTATAAGGGTTTATCAAGTAAACTGCATTGTTTGTGAAAGTTTAGACGTAGAGGTATAATCCTTGATAATGTGTTAAGACTTAAGATTAATGGGCGTGAAATCTTGATGGCGTTTCTCACATGCTCTCCGTACTTAATTTCACATAATCCATCCAGGGCTAGCTCGTGTTGCCGCGTACAATGTGAAATGGAATTTTGCTATGAGAAGTGGCTGTTGAGATTCGAGTGTTTGAGACTGACTAATGTGCACACAAGACGCATTTGGTAGCTAATTGAGTGGCAACCCTACACAACCCCAAATTACTTAAATTAGCCCTCATAAATACGAGTGCAATTACACTTAGTTCATGAGGGTTTTTATTGCAAACAAAGTGGAGCTCCATTGCGTTAAGGGTTATGAAAACATAATTTGTTTAACTACTATTTAACTAAATAATAGTGTGAAGATATGCTTTGCCCCACAGCATGAAGAGTACTTATTTTGTACTAAAATGCTATAGAATATTAAATTTTATAACTTTACGGTTGTACGGTTGACTGTTGATAATTTTTGTAAAAAAATATTTTTTCAATTAAATAAATAAGAATTTATTATCTTCATAAACTACCACTATGAAACCGATTAAAATGTGGCTAACAAATATTCTAACTTACGGTTTCAAAGAATTTTGGCCAAATGAGAATAAATGACTGTTGGGAAAAGTCGAATTAGAAACTTGAAAAAAAATATTTTTAAAAAAAGCATACTTTCCAAAGCACGGGAACTTCAATTCTATTTTTAATAAAGGTAACTAGGTTTATTAATAAAAAATACTTTATCATTTTTACCCATACTAATACGGCTAAACTTTTCTTATATCACAAACTTTAATTTAGTTTATTAATTGTCGAATAATTCAGTTGAACATGATAGTGTAGTAACCCGATCAGGAAGACCCACACTATTAAGTGAGGGCAAGGCTTCGCTTTTAGGATTACGTAGGTTGTATGCAATGTGTTAGTAGGTAGGGGAGCGAGGGGCTTGTTGTAACAGTTTTCAGTAAAACTAGTATATCTTGAGATCTATTGATTCAATTTCTACTAAATAAAGATTAATGGATACTGTAACTCTTCCTCTACCAAATCAAGTAAAAATAATATCATAACTATTGGTCATTATTTAACAATCAATTATTTTCTAAAAGAAGTGCGGTGTTACAACTTACCTCGTGCTTGGGGCAAGTTGTAACGTCTACCGGGGCAAGAAGTAACGACCATAAAAAACGACATTAATACCTCTAATCATTTATTCTTTATTTATTGTAGCAAAATTGACATCTTTCCAAAGTAAGTATTATGTAATTCTTTTCAAAAATCAACTCAAATACACTTTTTTGTAATCAACACTTAAAAATTAAGTAATTAAGAGTTTTATTTAGTTATAATAGCACTTTTAAATCACAGTAAGTAATTAAATTATTTATTTCTAATACACTCTATCCAATCTTTTTTGTTTGTATCTGTGTAAGCTTCACCACATACCAGACATTGCATGTTGTAACATGTTACAACAAGCCCCGGGATTTTGTTACAACTAACCCCATGGTATGATTTTTAACATTTATCAAGATAACTAATTAAACAATTTAGCAATCATAAAAACTGTTACACAATATCAGAGATAGATAAATTTGAATGGAAATAAGATGTAGAAAAATTGAAAATAGGCAATATTAAAAACACAAACCAAAATTTTACGACGGTACAATTTTATATCACCTGGCAGAAATGAAGGGAATGCTCACATTTGCTCACTGCGCCAACCGGCGGAACACTGGCTATGGCAATATGATGTGGTGCGGTTTATGGGTTAAATCGAGTCAAAGATATACGTTAATAGTGTTGAAGATCCTGGTGAAAAAAGCCTGTTACTACTTACCCCTGTAACAACAAGCCCCTCGCTCCCCTACACATCAGTAAGCACATACAATCATAAAATTTACTATGAGTATTATGCTATTGCATAAACGAAACTTTTAGGAAATGACTGCTATTAAAAAAAAAGTAGTTCGTTAATATTTTTTAAATAACGAACAATTGTTGAATTATCTAGTTTTTAATAATAAGTTTATTGAATAGATAGTTCAATTAGGAAGTTTAAAGCTGTCCAAATTTCCTTGGTTTCATTCTTCGGCCCATAAAATGTAAATAAATAATTAAATTCTATTGAGGTTTAGTTTGAAAACAAAATATCGAAAATTCCCAGTAGCCACTAACTGGCCCTTTAATAATTGACACCTGAACGCCCAAGCTATTTTCATGGAATTCAGAAGCTACAATCAATAATAAAGTTACTGTCAACTGTTAAGTTATATTTTAAGTACCTACTAATATTAAGTGTCAACCACATCGTCAACACGTGCCAAATCTGCCTTGTTAAAATAACTTGAAACTAACGATGCTAATATAATACTCTACACAAGCAGTTATTCTTAAAGATGGCTTCCTGTATTCGAGAGCAAACTATTTAAGGTTTAAATCTGGTCTATAATAACAAGCTTATTACTATTCTCCGCAGGCCCCACCAGCCTTGGCAATTCTACGCCACGACCCAACTTCAAAAACTTAGACTGAAATTTCTTGTTTCTTAGTAACGCCACCAAGTTTCAGGTTAAAAAACTATTACACCGCAAAGTAGAATAAGAGTCAACGTACCAACCTAAAAGTCCTGTTCGTGTATTAAACAATAAACAAGTTTAAAATGTGCTTTACCTATTGATAATAACAATAATAAATGTTCAGACACTAACAACTTGTATATTGTATGGCTCCAAATTAAGAATTAACAAAGTATAAATCATTATAATCATCATTACATAGTATAAATCCAAGTCGCTAATTCTGTCTGTTTGTATGTTTAGCCGCTAACTCCTCCTAAAGTACGTAACGGATTTAAATGCGGTTTTTGCCATATTTTAGGTTATTTATTCATTTAAATTTGTAAATAAAGAACGTTGAGAAAAAGTTTTTTTAAGTTAGCAAAAATGCAAGGGTTCGCGATCAAGTCCGCAAAATTACACCATTGCGAAGCGTGGGCAGGTCGCTTGTAAAATATAAAAAAAGCAATAGATTAGTAGGTAGTGGTTTTTTCCTTCTCGATTTACATTAAATACAAAAAATGCGTCTCTTATTAAAAAAGAAAACAATTTACCAATCGCTACAGCTAGCTAAATTGTTTATAATTATATTTTTTACAGATAAAAAACAATGTTTTATAATTCAATACCTACAAGTAATAGAATAAAAAAACTTTCTTGTGCAGTTCTTTTTGTAAATAAACTTTTTTTCTCAGAAATGGATTGATTTAATGTTGGGCGTTTCAGTCTTATAGCTACAAAACTGACAATCTATACTAATATTATAAAGCTGAAGAGTTTGTTTGTTTGTTTGTTTGTTTGTTTGAACGCTCTAATCTCAGGAACTACTGGTTTGATTTTAAAAATTCTTTTTGTATTGAATAGACCATTTATCGAGGCAGGCTTTAGGCTATATAACATCACGTTGCAACTATAAAGAGCGAAGAAATAATGGAAAATGTGAAAAAAACGGGGAAAATTATTCATCTTGAGAGCTTCCGTTGCGTGCGCTGCCAAAAACGGTTCTAGATACCAAAAATATATGTATGAAAGAATTAAGGGAACTTTTTACCGCGGGAAAACTTCGCATTCCCACGGGAAACCGACTTCTACGCGAACGGAGTCGCGCGCGGCCCCTAGTTTCATATAAAATGTCCTTATTTTTTAAAAAAAAAAGTAACTTAATAATATAACTTACCCTGTTGTCACTACGAAATTCTTCTTTACACGCACATTGTTAAAGTTTCGTTTTGAATGGCAATGGCGCACATTATCGTTAAAACAGAACTTTGTTTTAACAGCTTCGTCGAAACATAAGGGTTCGTACAATTGCTAAACTTCGACATATACTTACCAATAGATACGTTTCTATTGTAAGATGTCACATAAAAATGTCAGTTTAGATAAACTTCGGTGGAGATAACGTTTTCCAGTTTGTTTTCATGTGGCAGAAACTTGTACATTAGACTCACTACACATTGAAAAGCTATTTAAACAAGTTTCTTATAAAATGAATGCTGCGTAAATAAATAAATAAAAAATCAAAAACGCTCTTATTCAACTTATAAAAGTATTGCTCAAAATGCATTTAAACATTTTCTAAGGATATATTTTTTTATAAAATTAATAACCTTTTTTATTAATTATTTTAATAACAACATTACCTCTACAGTAATTAATAAGTTTTATTATTTATATTACCGTTGTATCTGTTTTTATGAAACTATGGTATTAAACTATAAAAATATATATCATCAACCAAGTAAGTGCGAAGTTTACTATAAGCATACACAAATTCTATATCAAGTCTTTGAACACAAATAAGCCAAAACAACCAATTGTGGGATGGTAGTAACCGCAAGCTACAGTTAAATTCAAAAATGGTTTCCGAAAATATCGCCGGTGGCGCCACTCAAATTTCCATACTAATCGGCGATTAAAGTCACGAATCCGTAACGAGATGCGGAAATCCGGTTGTGAAGCGAGTACGGATACGTCCGCCGACGTACTACGCCGTAACTGTAATTCCAGTCCATCAAAATACAGTATTTAATCGCATTTTCAGTGTATATCGAAACAACGCGACTGTGAAATTTTTGTAATGTCCGTACATAACGCGTTGAATATCACGTAACATGTTTAATATGACCATAATTTTGGTTTCAATTCAAGGGAAATGTATTATTAAATTCAAGGAAAATTCAAAACTGATGTGAATTTAATAAACATGAGGTTGTGCTTCGCCCGGGGGTTGCTTTGACCTGAACCCCCGTCAATCAACTTGTTATTGACGTAATTGTCATGTTTAAAATAGTATAAATAATTGTTTGTTCCGGACAAATAATAATAATAATAATGAAAACATAACTTAATTAGTGCAGGAAAGTATTTCGTGACAAGCGTCAATAAAATAAAATAACAATATATGCTAATTGTTATAATATGTATTTTTTTTTGTAGGAATAAATCAATTTATAAGTTGTTTTTGCATGACTATAAAAATGTTTTGATGATATGTATATGTTATTATAATAATATCTAATCATTAAGTTTTAATAATCTTTTATTAAATGTTCTTTTTTTTAAAAGTCATCTTAATAATTTTTAACCGCGTCTACGGATTTATATATTTTTATTTATATAAAAGTGTCTATTTAATTTAATAATATAAAAATATAATATAGTTAATGAAAAACTAAATTTAAGCTTTGGTTGTTAATGAAGTTGGATTTTCATATGACGCTTTTCAAATTTTGGATATTTAATTAAGAGCGAGAGCGAAGACCAATAATAATAATGGTCTTGATATTCTCACCGTAACAGAGTACAATTGGTTGGCAAATATAATTTTTACTTAATAAAAAATAACAACGTGATTGACTATTTAATCTACCTATTTATACGTAAAAATTTATTCTTTAAACACTTGAACGTTATTAAATTCCTGTATTCAATAATATTTGTTTTTAGTTTAACTAATCTGCGTTTTTTACTACTTTAAAGATTCGTAAACACAGTATCATGCAAATAAATCTTTACAATATGCGGAACTACAAAGGAACTACGTAGAAATAATTATATGTTATAGTAGTTCAAATATTTACCTAATGCCAAAATGTACATTTTCATTTCTGCTCGAAACATTTCATGAAAAGTGGTTTTGCTTTATTTAACTTTCCGAACTGAGTTGATTTTGTTTTTAAGGCCTTATAACAAAAACGAGACAAAAATAAATTCTTGAATTAAACACGGAAAGTGTTTCAGATTCAGGCAAAAGATGGTGGTGTTGCTATGTTCTTTTATTCATTTTATTGATTCCGTCTTTATTTTGAGTGCATTAAGGTTTGGAATAGAACGTTTGAATCTGAGTTGGCCAGTTGAATATTTCACACGGGCAGTCGATTACTGATGGCTTTGACAGGAGTGTTTGTTCCAAGCCCACCCTTTTGTTGTACTTTGTCAACGCAGCCAAAATGTTAGTAACGCCTCTTCCAGAAGAACAAAGGACACTGCCGCTAACGTATGAACTCCAATTAAACTTAAATATGTCAAAATGTTCAGGAAACTGTTATAACCAAAGTTTGAACAAAGTTAAATTTATCGTAGATTTTGAATTAACAAGTGAAACATTAAATATTAACATTTTGAGATTATCCTTTTTTAACCAATATTTTTAAGTTTTATTTTACTTGTAGTTATATAAAACAACAAACTATATAAATTAATATTTTCAGGAACAAAAAAAACACTTTTTTATTTTTGTCATTAAATATTCATTTTTTAAACAGTACTTATTTACATTTTAAATAAAAAAAATGAAATTAAACCTTGACAATATAAAGGGTGAGCAGAGACAGGCGCTAATAAAGTTGCGTCGGCGCAGTCTGGCGGCTCTCGTTTAATTAGTCATAAAAACACAAGAGCTCGTTTACGCCGCGGCGACACGCTTATCAGCCAATGAATGGCCCCTTTATTGGAACATCAGCGTTGAAGCGGTTAGGTAACATTGACCGCCTGTATGCATAGGGTTTAGAAACTCCTTCAGATTATGCGTCATAGAAATAAATTAATAAAAAAATATTATTGTCAGCTCATAGCTTTTACCAGTTAATAAATAATAATAACTAAACAAATATTTTCAATCAGGAACTTCTGAGGAAAACATGTTTATATCCCCTTGAATGTTCTTCTTCACTACACTGTAACAGTATTTTATTTGGCAAACGATTTGTTTTTGGCAGCGGTTGGAAAATAATAACCATTCTTGAGACAAAAGAAAGTGAGGTAAAGTAAAGTAAGTGAGTAAAATTGGCTTATAATCGCCCGAAATTACCAGGAAATCTTTAAATACACTTCCATATGATTTATTCAACACTTTGAATAATTACATAATGATGTAAATACAAATGTTAGTTAATAATTACATAGTGATGTAAATACATAAATATTCAACATAACAGCATGACTTTTGAGATGATTAGGTACTCGGACAGAACTCTTTACCTTCCTGACCCGAATTTGGTTTAACTAGGTTTAGAAACCACATGTTTTAACTTTAATTAAATAGTGGAAACCCTATCACTTGCTCGATGGTAATGTTAATTTCAGCTAATATAGACATATAAACAATACAATGATTGTAAAACGTTAAGTAATTAGAGTCTTAGAATCCAATCCCGTTGAAGTGTATCGAACATCTGTTTTATGTTCCAACTACTTTGTCCAAAATCGTCGATGGTCCGACACACATGCTGAACTGAGTGCTTTTTAATTGATATTGACTTTTTACCGAAACCTCTGAAATATTGTCTGCGCACAGAACGAACGTTTTACCAACACACAAATGTAGTAACAAAGTTAATGGAACGAAATCTATGTATTTATTAACAGAACTAATTTAGCCTTACGTAGAATTGTGAAATGTTACCTGTTGAATAAATGATTACGGTTAAATGAATCAACAACATTCAATAGAACGCTATAAAAGGCGTTATTTACTATCACACCAATTATGTGGCCCGACAGTAAGTTGCAGTAAGCACGTGTGTTATAGGTAACACATAATGGACTAGGGGAGAACCTAGTTACACCCAGACACGAGCCAATATCGAAAAAACCATTTTACGAAATGGACCCTGCACCCCAGAGGCCGTCAAATATATCAATCTCACTTGAAGTATGTATTTCATTTCAATTGAGCTATGACAATAAAAACATTATTTAAATTATCTTTGACTCAATTAAGAAAGCAATCTCGATATCCAATATTCCCTTAATTTTACTTACGTACATAAACAAGTATTATAATTTGCAAACCGGAGATTGCAATTGTTTCATAAAAGCCTTGTAAAGCCTTCAGTAAAGTTCCAGCCAGTTTAAATACCGTGACACGAGCAAGCCTAACGTGGAATGTCAGCAAACAGCGACAAAAAGGAATAAATTAGATTAAGTTTACGTTGTGGGCCGCCATTCCTGTCCATGTAACAGTAAATGACAAAGCTGATGTGAAACTGTGAATCATATTAAAAAAACATTGTTGACAATTACTCGGTATTTTGTATGTATTTTATTTTATTGAAATGCGATTTATTTTGTTATTTTATGAAACTCAATATAGGTTTAATTTGGTGATATATATTCAAAGCTGAACAATCTATTGTGTTTCTAAAAGAGTGCAGTGGTCAGTCATAAACTTTGCAGATTATAAAATTTAATGTTATTTATATATTATTGATTCATTTTTTTCCTTCGACAATTATTTATAGATAACGTAAATAAGAAACGAATTTTTATTTTATGTTTCTTATCAGTTATGACTGCAATTCAAGGATCAAAGTGATTATTCACATGCATTTGACAGTTAATATGATTGTTGGGCAGATTGTTCTGACTGTAGTTTTTGTTGAAATAGTTATAGTTTAGGTATTCAGTAAATATAATCTAATCGCATAATTTTTTAATAAGTAAGCTTTAAGATATTTTATTTAACTAAGATAGCAAGCAACCGTCGCGGGTAAAATGAAACAAACATTTATTAGTTAAATAAATCAGTACTTGCGTGAAATATCTCCGGCGTAGCATCGTAGCATTCCTCGTAGACGCCCAAAGATTAACTCGTAGCGTTTTACTATAAACAACTACAAACCTAAAACCTAAAGTAACATGTTCTGTTTAATATGCATCCTATTTATTTACAAATGTTGATATTTGAACTGAAACGATACCTACCAACCCAACTTTTTTCAACGTAAGTTTGCGCGAAAGATAAAAACCCAGCTAGGTTTAGGTTTTCCACGTTGCATATTGAAACCATACATAACAGACGTTTATGCTCGTATTACCGGTACACCTGATACCAAAATTGTTCCCCATTCCGTATTCAGCCCCTCTTGTTTACACTATTTACATTCCACCTTTGTATTAGTATTTGGCCAAAAAGGCTCAGCTGTGCGATCATAGAAATAGTCGTAAAAAATAATTTCTTGTATTACATTGGATTCAAATATTACATTTTGAAATTCGAAATACAAGTATATAAAACTTTATTAAAAACATTTATTATACTGGAAAAAAACTTCTAACGTCAAGTGTAGAGGTAAATTAAGCGTGCAACAGTGTAATTGACAGTATTTGACGCGATCATTGACTGGTATAGGAGGAGATAAGTGGTCGTACGTGCACTATCGAGTGAGTTGAAGTGAGCTGTGGTGAGTTGAGCCAGCTCAGTGAGCGGTGGCCGCTGACAACTCACTTAGTGGCGTTTCCGCTTACAAGAGCCGTCTGCTTACTGCACACGTGAAACGAGAATTATGCGAACATTTACCTACTTAGCACTAACAGCGCGTCGGTAACATTGCAAAGGTCTATTTTGAAGAAAGGAAAAAAATGCTTTTTTTTAGCTCTCGTACTTTATGAAATATAGTGGCTGCTCGCGACTCCGTTCGCGTAGAAGTCGGTTTCCCGTGGGTATGCGAAGTTTTCCCGCGGTAAAAAGTTCCCTTAATTCTTGTATACATATATTTTTAGTATCTAGAACCATTTTCGCAGCGCACGCAAAGGAAGCCCTCAAGGATGAATAATCTTACCCGTTTTTTTCACATTTTCCATTATTTCTTCGCTCTTAATGGTTGCAGCGTGATGTTATATAACCTAAAGCCTGCCTCGATAAATGATCTATTCAACACAAAAAGAATTTTTAAATTCGGACCAGTAGTTCCTGAGATTAGAGCGTTCAAACAAACAAACAAACAAACAAACAAACAAAGTCTTCAGCTTTATTATATTAGTATAGATAAATGAACTAGGTATCATTATCATTACATAAATAAAATCGCTTTGCGTATCTGTTTGTATGTAATACACGCACCTATGACATCCTTAAAACATAACTGATTTAAAATTTGAC
The DNA here is from genome assembly GCA_916618145.1 of Emmelina monodactyla. NCBI lineage: Eukaryota > Metazoa > Arthropoda > Insecta > Lepidoptera > Pterophoridae > Emmelina > Emmelina monodactyla. The sequence continues at coordinate 7,676,545 of OU745300.1, forward strand.
GACCTCTGTAGTGCAGCGGTATTTATACCGGACTGCTAAGCGGATGGTTCCGGGTTCGATCCCTGGGTCGGACCAATGTTGTAACAATATTTTTTTGATATTGGCTTGTGTCTGGGTGTAACTAGGTTCTCCTCTACTCCATTATGTGGTACCTATAACACAAGTGCTTACTGCAACTTACTTTAGGGCCACATAATTGGTGTGTCTGTCTGGAGATTTATTATTATTATAAATGCAGTTTTTTATTCCCTCATTTAGCAGATCCATTAGAATGTTACAAGTGTAAAATTATTTGTTGCCGTTTGATAATCAATTATTACTGTAACTAAAAGGGTATCGCGATATCATTTTATAGCACAAAAAGTATTATAGCATAGTGGTACATTTTGACCAAAATTAACAAAGCAATAAGCGACACTGAAAATGTTGCGTTAAAGCACGACTGAAACTGCTCACCCCAGCAAAGATTATCTGCGTTTATTGAAACCAGTGTGGATGTGAACCAAAATGCGGTGTAACGTGAAATTGTGAAGTTTTGTGCGGCAAGCCGCGGTCCGTGGTCGGCTCGGATTGAAAGGGAGGCACTGAAACACTTAATACTACCTGTACCTACATATTGATTTTAACTTTGGTCTCGTCGCATACCAATATTATATAGGTATATTGATATTGATTGTAACTTGATGGTCTTAGCGCATACCATTTTTAAGTAGGACTACGCGGATGTTTTAAGTTATTGAATAATTAATTGAACTGTAATTTGGAGATCCTTAACCACAATACCGAGAATGTTTATGTGGATTTTTGATGTTCGTTGGCATATTTAAAAAATACAGCATTTATTTTGCCTTTTATATTTGCGGGTTCTTCGTATTTTTTTGGGTTTTTATTATTATTATATGATAAGGGAAGCATAATTTTTGACGTTTTTGTAATAAGTGTAATAAACAGCTCCATTTAACATCGTTATAATGTTGAGTTAGTAACTTGTTATTAACTTTGAACAGGAAAACATCAGTTTCAATTTTCTTGCTAAGCCAACTAGTAGTTCCTTTGTTATAATTATTGCCTGTGAACTAAAGCTTGGCTCGGACACTGTTACTAGAAGTGATAGTTTTCTCAAATTCGTTTCATTAACCGGTTGGCTCTTCGGTAATTTGAGTAAACCAAAACTTTACCCACATTTTGTACTCCGCTCTCTATTAAGCCCTTTGTTTCCCTTTATGACAGGTAAAATGTTCAGTTCATCGAAATTGAAAGACCAAAAAGTTTTGGGGAAAGTTGTACCCCTCTCGATCGAACATGTTACCGGTTTATTGTTGAAGTGACGCCCCGCGGCGAGAGGGCTTAGATTCAACGTGGAACGAGTTTCACAACAATATAATCTTCGTTTTAGAAATGTTACAAGTAGGTACGCATACTAATTAAAGTACAAACATTGTTCGAGGTACGTCGGTGTTGGTATTTGAATTTCCAATATAGCACCCACATTGATATGCTGAAAATGATCCTCAAAATAGAAACCCGACTATCCGCTTTGATACCCAGGTCATCGGCATAGCGTCATGAAAATCATTTGGCGTTGCGCGCGGCAGTTAAGCGCGCTAGTTAAACTATGATAAGCTTGTGCTTAACCGCTCTAACATTGGCAGTGGATGACGTAATCGTTTGCACGCTTGCTGTCTTTATTTGCCAATTTACTTACATTTGCGTTTCGCCCCAACAGCCATAAAGTAATATTATCCACCGCTGGGCGGGGGCAATAGTGCCCTCTTTTACGGGCCGCGAGCGAGCGTCACATGGGAAATTATTTGACGTGCCGTTTAATGGATTTTTGCTTTCATAACACGCTAGCTACACGGCCAAATAAAAATATAACTACCTATTCACAAAACATGTTGAGCATTTTTATAGGTCTAAGTTTTATTATTTTGTTATGATCGATTCCTTTTAACCTTTGGGTACATCATTTTATATGAAGATACCGACTTATTATTTACTATTAAATTATTACTAAGCCATAACGCAAATCTTGTTTTTCGTACAATAGTATTATATACTCAGGGGCACATTTAACCGTCCACTCATCTTAAATGCCCTATCGTTTGTTTCTGTTAACTTGAGTTTTGACTACTAGGTTACTTGATAGGTTGGTATATCTTAAACATGAAGGAATGAACCACTGGGCACATGCGGGGCTAACTGTCGGGAACTAAGAACGAGAACCAGGGCGAGATCGAAAAATTCTTGACAAAATGTAGGTGGCCGGTTAAAAGTGCCCCTGAGTGTATTTATAAATTAAGGTTTCAAGATTCATTGTTGGTTTTCCGCGCTTCAAGCTACTAAAAATCTTTTATTAAGCATAGCTAGGTGGTTAACAGCTGATATTTATCTAGATCGTCACTCATCTCACCTATCATTTCCCTTGCCCCAGACCTCGGCGTCCGCAGCCTGGAGCTGCTGGAACTCCGTGTGCCTGCGCACGTCCCGCTGGGCACGCGCGCGGAACTGTTCTGCAGCTGGAAGCTCGGGCCCACGGACGTGCTGTACTCCGTCAAGTGGTACAAGGACGGCAAGGAGTTCTTCAGGCACGTGCCGAGGGACGTGGAGCCCAGGAGGAAGTTCCCGCTGCCCGGCGTCGATGTTGAGGTTAGAATATGTAGATTGAACTGCTGATGTCTAATGAAAGCAGTTTTCATGAGAAAATGAAAGGTTGCTTTTAAAGGTTTATTTATCTCGCAAAAGAAAGCGTAGAAAGAGCTATTACGGTGTTTACGACCTAACAACTATCAAAATAGTGAAATAAAATACACTGCACTGATCGAGTATTGCAAAAGGAATTGTGTAAGAGCGATTTAGTATTGTTATAACGCCATCTATCAATACACTAGTTTAAACTTAAGTACTTATCATGTAACTAGACTACAGCTTATAATTTTAGACAATAATGTTTTACAATTAACTCTTCTCTTTTCCAAATGAACTATAGCAGGCACCAGTTTAAATACGAATAATATTAAACTAGTATTTTTGCTTTAATTATTGGCTAAAAGTTAAAAACGCATCGTAAACTAAGAAAAAAACAAATATTTTACCCAACACTTTAATAAATAACCTGCCAAACTTCATATTTGAAATTTCCATGCGTAAGTGAAAAGTCAATATGAACTCTATCAACCGATGGAAAGCAATCAATTCTAAAAGCACATTAAACCCGCCTACGAGATTTATGGATACGAAAATAATATTTATATTGTAATAAATTGGTGTTCGAATGACACTCGGAGGAAATAAACGTCTACATAAAAAGTAGAAAGGTAATCCAATTGGTGTCGGAAACTCATACGTGTATGTAATTTTCTCAGAAAACGTCCGGTATGTATAGGGTATACATATTCCATATAAAACTTCTAAGAAATCCCTCCACGTAATTAGAAATGTCGCTTTGACGAACCCGAAAATCATATACCTATGTATAAACTTAATGAAATAACAGATTTTTTGTATGCGTAAGGTAAAAAAAAATAACAAGTCTTTATTTAACCTTTCAACAATTTAATAATATAATCTAATAACGTCCATACACCGGGGTTAATATAAGTTAATTTTCTTGCCCATTTACCTGTTATGGTCGTAATTAGATTATACAGGATGATTCCCTTAGCGAAGAGTTTATTTAGGTCTCGAAATAGCACAATATGGCTAAAGCCGTCGGTCGGATATTACACTCTGAAGAGTTTACGGTGCAGCAAATAGAAAGCCTTCAAGAGAGAACAAACCTTACGTGCGAAGGTTTTCAAGATATTATATATTTTAGTTTTGAAGCTTACAAAAATATATTCTCCAGATACATTTATATTTCTGATCTCGACTTTATGGAAAGGTACTTACTAATTTAATAATTAAGTTAATGGTGATTGTAGCATATGTTTAAAAAAAACGTTAAGAAAAATGTGTAAAAATAAATTTCTAAAGCCAATTTTTGTAAAACTATTGTACTCACACGGTGTAAAAATGAAATAGTACGTACTAAATATTCATAGCCTTTGTGCTCGGAGATGTTTATCAGATCTCTTAGCATAGGTCCAGTATTTTACGGCTGATATAAAGTACCTAGGTATAACATATAACTACTAGACTTTTTGTATAGAAAAAGCCTGCAGATTCATTTGTAATGATTTTTCCCGATGTTTGTTCTAAGCTTGAACATTCGTTTGTTATGGATTTTGGTATCGATTTTTCTAGAAATCGAGTACCAATGGTGGGAATGTGACCCTTTCGCCGGCGCTCATAGAGACGGGCGGCCGCTACCGGTGCGAGGTGTCGGGCGAACGGCCGCTGTTCCCGACCGTGTCCGACCACTCGGATATGCAAATTGTTGGTAAGCTCCTTCGAATTTCAACCCTATATATTTGTCATAAAATAGAATTTCCCTTATGCCCTTGCGTTGATTATAAGTGAAATAATAAAAGACGTACTCGCTTGGTACTCCACAGGAGTTTCGTTTTGTATTCTTCTATTTCCGAAAAATGCGACTTCAATTTACACTGATATTGATAAAACTTCTAACTTCTTTACCAACTTTAAGATTCTTCAGTAACAGCTAGCCCAACCCCAAAAGGGTATTTGACATTCATTTTAATTCTATTTAATTTTTAATTTTTAATTAAATTAATTATTTCCTTCAACAGCACTACCCGACCATGGGCCCACCATCACGGGATCCCGGCTCCGGTACCAGATTGGAGACAGGGTCCATGTAAACTGTACGTCAGGCAGGTCGCGGCCAGCCACCCGTCTTGCCTGGTACATCAATGGGGAACCAGCACCGGCTGCGACGGTCCTCAACCCCACTTACGAACACTTTGAAGATGGCCTACAAACCACTAGTCTAGCATTGGACTTTAAAGTTAAGCCAAAGCATTTTAGAAGAGGAGACTTAAAGTTAAAGGTGAGTTTGCTAACATTAGCCAAGTTATAGCGTCAGTCATTGTTGCGTCTCCTAACTCCATTAGTGGTTTAATTTACATATTTTCTTACATTCATATTTGTTACAGTGTCTAGCAACAATTGCTACAGTTTATTGGCGGAGCAATGAAGAGAGTGTGCAAGGAGAGAGAGTAAAGGGTTATTCGAGGTCCAGAGAACTTTCTGAAACCTCTCGCGCTGATCGGGTCCAAGCCACGAGTCGGCCCGGAGGCGCCACCACGAGCTACAGCCTCGCCCCCCGCCTCCTCGTGCCTCTCTGTGCCCTCATGCAAATGTTACCAAAACTGACGTAAATTGTTAGTGCTTCAAAGTAAAATATAAAACAGTCGTTGTAAAAATCCTCCCAAGGTTCGTATATCGGTGTAAAATCCTTAATTGAACATTCTGTAATTTATTTATATAATCACCTTATATTTAATAAATAAGAATGCAGGCTTATTTTAGATACAAACACCTACATAAAATTGTCGTGAAGAACATGTGCCATTTTTGGATCATAAAAGCAAGTATAATAAAATGATTGCTTTAGAAGAGCCTATTTATTATACTCGCAAAATATCGATACGTCTTTGATTATAACTTCTTTAATTTCCTTTCTTTTGACAAATTTTGATGTTTTAGGGAATAGGAAAGTTTATTTCTGTTTATCTTTAACCTATATCTTATGCTGTCATCTTTACCACAGGGAGCAGCTCTTTTGTTGTAAATAATTCTTTTCTAAATATTCCTTTTAGTTTCTACATCAAACAACTATTGGTCTGTGCCACCTTTTATGATAAAAAGGTAAAAGTTTCTAAGAATATGAAGCCTTTTGGCATGTTGTCAATTCTTAATCACACTAAGTAAAAGTGCGTGTTACAAAGATAAGTTAAACTTTCTTTAGCCAATAATCCAAAGACCATAAGAACCAAAGCTTAAGGAAGTGAGGAAACACCAACTTGTTACCTTGAATTACTAAGTTAATTCGAAACTAAATGTCAATTAATTAAAGACGCGTAAACAACTTAAACGAGAAGGTAAACCAATGTCAAATAGGTACCCGTTTACCTTAATTTGTCGTTTCTTGTAAAACTAAGATGCTTTGTCAACTGAACACTCTTACAAAAAGAACGTAACAAACGTTTTCAACTTTAATGCGTTTAACAATGTTTAACGTAATTTATTTCATTCCATAATTATATATTAAAATTATGCCATTTAAAAATCAAATAATAAAAATAAAGTTACACAAAAATTGGTTCCTATGTACTTATTATCTTTGTTATTGTTTAAAACGTAGCCATTATACTTAAACCAGGATGTCTCGTTCAATTTATTGCAAGCGATTAATTTTCTTTGCATAATGGGATTTTAAAATATTTATTAAAAGGGATAACTTTCTTATCGCTTCCAGTGAATAACAAACAATCTGTCTTAAGTTTTCTCATAATTAGGAATAAATTTGTAATCATAATCAAATTATGAAATTAGAAGTTTAGATAAATATTGTGTAACATAAATCATTTAGTAATAATTAATAGGTAGGCAAAGGAAGTAGTTAGGAAAGTGAAAATCATATTTATTATTGACATTGTTGCTAAATTGTTATAGTGATAGGAAACAATTATATAAGAGTGAATGTAAATAAAGGATATTCTGTGTAGCTCAAAAAGATTGAATAAATGATATCAATCAACTCAGTATTGTCTATTCATTTAGTGTCCTATATCTGTGCAAAGTGCATACAATGTATGTAACAACGTCTATTTTTTAGATCTGTTTGTAAGTAATAATAGGTACATTGTTGTTCAATTTTGCTTATTAAGTTTACTCTGCCACAACTAAGACGTTGCAAATACCCCTTACAACACCTTCAGCCTGTAAAACTTCAATTAAAACAAAATCTACAAACCTGTTAATTAATAAAAGGTTGAAGAGCAAAATTAAACTTCGGGACTTGAGAAAACGTGCCCAGGACAAAATATATGGGATTACAGCCCCCACATTGTACAAACTTTTACTTGTTCCTGTACTTAGTTAATGTTTTACATTAATAAACATCTTGTAGGTATCACGAGATGAAAGCAAGGATCTAGCAACTCATTGTAGATATAATTTAGGTCACAAATATATAGTCGCGGTTGTTATACGGTAAAAGGTTATAGGTATACGCGAGGTCATCCTGCCACAACACCAATCAAATTTCATTCGAGCTATTAATACTGAAAAACAGATTGAAACCAATTTCCGAGCGTTGAGCAATCAGCTTTAAATTAATCGCCATAACTTCATTAATATTTGTCGCCCGCTGCATAAATGGCAGATTTTTATTATTGCTACAAAAAAAGGTATTAATAATTTAAATAAAAAACCACCTTTGTTATAGAAAAAAATCTTAACTCTTGACATTTACTTTATTTTCATACTAGTGGCCGCCCGCGACTCAGTTCGCGTGGAAGTCGGTTTCCCGTGGGAATCAGATGTTTTCCCGCGGTAAAAAGTATCCTATGTGTTATTCTGATGTATAATCTATATTACTGCAAAGTTTCATCCAAATCCATCGAGCAGTTTTTACGTGAAAGAGTAACAAACATCCATCCATCCATCCATCCATACATCCTCACAAACTTTCACATTTATAATATTATACTAGTGGCCGCCCGCGACTCCGTTCGCGTGGAAGTCGGTTTCCCGTGGGAATTAGGTGTTTTCCCGCGGTAAAAAGTACCCTATGTGTTATTCTGATATATTAGGAATCCCTGACTTTTTATTTTAAACTTCAAAAACTTTTCATGACCCTATAAAGTAAGTATTTAGCCACATGACTTTATAAAACGTGTTCTTGTTGATATCCCATAACTTTAGGGCATTAATAAGCACAATAAATGCAATCAAATCGAATATGCAATATTCTTGAAACATGAAAAAAAAGTTTACATTTTTCATACAAAATAATTGAATAAAATTATGCAACACACCTTTATGTGAATAAGATAACGTCGCATATATTTTCCTTCAAATATGAATGAAACTATCTATAAAAGTCGTAAAACTACGTCCACTTGACATAATTATGGCGCAGATAAAATGATTTTGTTATTATGTTGAAATAAATGACACTTTTCGTAATAGCTTCTCGGTTGTTTAGTACTTTTAACACTTTATTTTAGGAAGATGTAATGCAATGTGTATAGCTCAGAAGGGGTTTACTGTTAACGGCAAACATTAGTACTAAATTCAATTTATAAATCCTACTAATTCATAACCTAAATTTTCTTTTCTTCATACTTGGTTCTATTGGTTTGTTTTATTGGCGTTTCCGCTATTTTATGTTCACTTAGATTTCATCGACTCATAACTACTAGAATTGTTGCATTAGTGGAAAAAAAAGAATTGATTTTACTTAAATTGATGATATCTCCGAAACTATGTATTTTTGGAGCTATATTGTAGGGTTTTTTTTAATCTTTTAACCATAAAAAGAATATAACCTCAAAGTTATTGGATATCAATAAAAAGACGTCGTATATTCATGGATATAGTACCTATATTACTAATAACCTTTTTAATAACCAAACTACTACACATAGATCTTGTTCGGTATATCGTTTAACAATTGTGTCCATCGTAAACAACCACTGATAACTAACTGAAACGATTCATCATCAAGTATAATTTCATTTTAATTCAGTTTCGGAAATTGCATGCCAACAATGAAGAATAATGAAATATGTTTGTTATTTTAATACTAACAATTGAATTCGCAAATAAACGAGCTTCAGATATTCAGTTTCAACTACAATTTACCACTGTGTTATACCTATGACCGCTTATGAGAATCATTATAATATTTGTAAGTAGGTTAATAATTATAAAAACATATTAAATATTTTTTTTTACTTTGTGGTTTAAAAAATATATCATTAATTACATGGAAAAAATACTAGGATGTATTCCAGCATTGAAATTTGAAAGGTTTTTAGTTAACAATAGTTTTAACTATGTGTACAAACTTTTGCTTAGTAGGTAAATATCGAATCATATAAGTTTAACAAAATACGTTTGTACCTAAAAATCTGAGATATATAGTTCTGAATACATTTACATCTATTTTATAATTTATATCAATTTATATTTAGTATCTAATACCACATAATTGCCTAGAAGGAGGATGTACGTGTGACTACGCTTCGTTATCGACTATAATGAGCTTAATTTAATTGGATATTATTTTGAGCTAAAGTTTATTTATTTAACCAGTCGGCCAAGGATCTATGCTCAGAATATCTACCTTTCTATTTTGATAATACATGCTCAGTGCTCCTAAACTTTACCTTCTTTAATTTGTACCGTTTTTTACAATGACAAATAGTAAGGGTGCAAATAATAGCATGAGTCATCAGACTATCCCCTTATAATACACACGACACGTGACTTAGGTTCGATAAGGAAATCGAAGGGTACCAACTTAATAGGAAATAGCTACCCTATAAAATAAGTTCAGCTTCCCCTAACGACGTTATGGCTAGTTACTTTATGCAGAAAAGGAAGGAAGTTTAACTTTTCGTGAATAAAAGCTTTTAGAAAATGCAGTCGAAGGGAATAGAGAAACTAAAATATGGGTGTTACGGTTCGTATTGTTGTCAAGTTCTATATTTATAAAAATGTATCTGTCTTACTCTATGATGTAGCTATATTAAAATAATATGCATATTCTTGTGCATAAAAGTATGATTTTAAGGCAATCGGATTTCCATACAAAAACAATACACTCACCTGATTAGTGTTATTTATAAGGAAATTCTTCCTGTTGACTTACATGATGATTACAAATTACTATTGAAAAGTTTATAGAATATGAAAAAATAGAACATATTTAGATACCTATGTCAGTGCCTTAGTCACAAATAGGTATTGTTTAAACATTTGGCTCAGAAAAATCTATTGATTTTTATTTAATACAAAATAATTAATCAATTTCTAAACTACAACGACTATTGGACGTTAACTGCATACTTAAATCTACCCTTTTATATAAATTAAACCCTAGACTAAAAATTAGGCAATCTCGTAGCTCCAGCAGCCATTCATGAACATATGAAAGGCAATGAGTTGCATAACCCCAACTAAGAATAAGTAAACAAAACACGGTAGGTGTTCCTTGTTTGCAGAACTATTGCATAAGAGTGACTTTGCAGGTTTAGCGTGAACAAACTGCAAAGAAACATTACTGGGTTCTAACATCTTTATATTAACTTCACATATTGGTAGTATTATATTTGTTCATTAGGTATATAGGTATGCGTGCTGTCAAACTTAAAAAAAATAGTATAAGGCAACAATTTTTTACCCACGTAGATAGTAAGTGCCTATTTTTATTTAGTCAAATGCTCAAAATATTATCCTCAAAAAAAGCGCTTCAACGTTTTCCAAAACAAGTTAATCCGCCAGTGTTTGACTTGTCGATCGTTGTTTAAATGTCACCGAGTGGACCCACGGCGAATCCAATCGAATTACTTATAAAATTCCCTTTGTTCGGACCAGTTACCACGGATTGATCTTCAGTGAACAGCATGTTGACTACACATTGTACATGCCAGTTGATAGATAGGTATACCAATTTGTTCGTGTTTGTTTAAAACCATACTAACTTAAGCATTTTTTTCAAATAGTTTTAAATAAGCTTTGAAAGGGTCTTGGACTGTTAGAATAGCTATTAAAGAACGTTAACTTCCATCAAACGAACCCATTTATTTTGGTGCCTTCGCAAAATGGCGTCACTTTTGGAATTTCGCAATGTCCCGTTTTAATAAATCTCTATTTACAATCCCACAGTCGCAGAGAGGAAGGCTTAAGCCAAGACATTTTTCTTCATTCACAAATGTGAGCTAACAAACTCGGGCGCCTCTCTAGGGACACATTTTCTGCGCTCAATTTGATAAAATTCGGTTACAATTGTAATATGACAAATGCTTTCAATGTTTCAAATTTAATGTTTGTTGCCTGTTTTAGGATTCAGGACCGATATTTGGGATTTGTCGCAAATATTTTTGAGGATGAAACAGGAAATGTATTATTTATTACATTACCTAACGTAAAGGTTTGCTCAGGTTCTTCAATAAAATTTAAACCCAAAAAAATATGGTCTCTACAAACTCAAACATTTTATGTAGGTATGCAACCTGTGTACCTACTCATTACTCAACATATATATCTTATCATCTTCTTAATATATGTAAGTCTTACTGAGCCTATTTAAATCAAATTTGCACACCGTGTGCAGTTTGATCTAACTTGAAATATAGGATAGCGTCTCAATTTAAAGTCACAATATTATTTAATTGCCAAAAATAATATAACAAAAAACTTTTGTAGTTTTAGTTTCGAATCCAGTAATATAACACAAGTACTAGCTTGTCTTAATTATATATTGATCTCCAGATTAAATAAAAACCGGTCCGACAAATTTAAATTAATATACCTGAATTTGCCTACAAGAAATTTAATTTTATTTAATGGTTAAAAACCCACGATTAATGTATTTTACTGTAGTATGTTTTCTATGTTAGTGGGTATATATATGGTGTCTGTTACATGTCGTGATGAGAAAGGAAATTAAACTAACCAACTCGAAGTTAATTTCGAAACTCTATGTAATGTACCTACTGTCCACTAATTCGCATACTTTTGTGGCACATTTCCAATTTGGGACCGCTGGCTTTTCACTTGCGACAAAAGCCAAGATAAGAGGTTTAAAGTAATGGAGAGTTTCATAATACCTTGTTATTGCACCTCAGAGCATTGTATATAACAGTGACTCACTCGAGCTTTACACGAATGCAGTTTTTAACGACTTGTTTACAAAAATAAACTACAAAGTAATTTTAAAGACTTTTTCTGACCTCCAACAAGTTTTATTTTTTTCAAAAACATTTTAGTTATGAATTCTAATTGTTCATCGTTACAGATAAACATAAAACCAATCAAATAGGCAGGTCTTACGTAATTTCCAAAATAATATTAAGTCAGTTAGTGTTTATAGCTCATAATCACAATGTATTCATTTGATTCGGAATGACAACGTTTAAGTTTTAATAAACTTAACACAGTTAATATACTTTGAGCTTTAAAGATAGGCAAATAAATAGGTATCACTGTTACATTTCAATTCAATTGGCTAACTTTCCAAGTATTTCCCTATTACTGAGAAACCGAATATTGAAACATAGTTTTCGTAGTTTTAATAGATGGGACACACATACAAGTTATGTTCGTACATTTTGTGTGGGGTTCCTTTTGCAAGTAACCGGCCCTGGGCCGACGATAAATTTCAATGTGCCAGACTTGCCTTCTACTTTAAGTAAAATATTTACTCCATTTGGGGCTCCTAATATCCCGAACCACTTGATGGATTCCGATACACTCTTGTAGTGAAGGTTTGAAAACATATATCGAAAGTAAATGTGATGTTCATTATTTGGTGTAAAAATGTCTATAGTAAGCAGCTGAAGTCAAGAAAAGGTACGTCTCGCGCATAATTCTTAATCTTGATTATGCGGGTACACAGTTACCAATTTAATGTTAGGTGATACTAACGAACAAAATGGTTAACGAATAAATTATTATTTTCAGAAAGGAAAACCAATTTCAGTTTCAGTTTGTTTTAGTACTTTAAAATGAAATGTGTGAAACTAAGAAGCTTAACAAAATGTTCTGCTGTCTTAGCACTTGCAGTTGTCAAAACGCTAAAAGGTTTCCCCGATAACTATTTCACTATATGCAGGGTGTAAACGTAAACATATCGTTTCAGAAACCGTTTAATTCTAAGATTAAAAAAATTACTTAAATATATTACTATGTAATTTTTTTTGTAAAAAAATATTAACGCTAAGTGACCACGATAATATAGTAACATATAATAATTAAATATAATACAAATAAATAAATCTCCAAACTGACACACCAACAGTGTGGCCCTAAATAAGAAAAGCTTTTAATATAGGAACCACACAATGGACTAGGGGGGAAACTTGTTACACCCAGGCACGAGCCAATATCGAAAAAACATTTTTACGAAATTGTCCCGACCGGGAATTAAACCCGGAATCTTCCGCTTAGCAGTCCGGTATATATACCGCTGCACCACAGAGGTCGTCGTATAAAAACATTATTTTCCTTTAAACGTATAAAGTACCCACACCTCCAGTACTCAGTTCTCGTTTTAGAAAGCAGTCTTTTAACACCCTGTAATCATATTCTTTTATTTTTATTCCAAAGTAATTATACCGCATGCACTTATTTCGATATAACTCTAAATTATTAGCTACGTTGGTAAGTAAATGAACAGTTAACTGACAACATGAAGCACACTTCGCCTTAATTAATTAAAATAACTAAGTGACCACGATAATAATTGGCTTTTAGAGTTCAAATAATTTTAAGTACCTAGATAGGTGTATATTTCAATGTTTTACTTTTCGAGCAAAACAAAAAATACATGTCGCAATATATTTAAAATAAACATGTTATAAAATCTTCATTAATCTCCATCTACGTGTTCAATGTAGTTAACATAATCCTTATCCTGAATAATTACTGATCAATGTTATCTACTATGTCGAAACTACCCGACGTAGGTGCGACCTGAAATAAACAATAGGTTTGGTTTAAGGCTCTACAATCTCAGGTAACACGATAAGAAAGGTCGATTTTAATTAGGTCACGAACGAGACGGTGTCGAACACGGTTCACAATAATTGAACCATCCCCCAGACTACTGGACCGACGTGGCGGGGCCCTTAAAAACAATTCCTTCTAATTTCCACAGGAGTCATTTGTTTTCGGTTAAATTTTTAATTAATAAATTTAATGGTATCCTTTCTATTCACTTACAAATGTTTTTTTGAGCAACGGTGCTCGAAATAAGTTGTTCTGACGCTTATATATAAAGTTACAATACAATAGTAACATAATTGAAATATTGTTCCTTGTAAACAACTTAGTTAATCATATGAATTTTACTTACTACTTGACCATAATAACCTTAAAGAGCTCAACAGAGTTTCCGTTGTAACTTATTCTTTTGTTCATTATGTTAATCCTTAAAAACGTCAAGCGACAAAAGGAAAAAGCTTGGAACACTGACTGGTTAAAATGTCGTTTCAATTTTAAAGTCATTTAAATTCTGCTGTCAGAAAGTGAAAATAATCTCTTAACAATGGACAGGGAAATTAAATACTGGCCTAGTGTGAAAAAATTTACTACTTTGAAGATTCTGCTCAATACGTGAGTAAATAATTTAAATATTTATAAAGTAGGTACAAAGAATGTATTTAATTTATATGTTACTTAGTAGGTAGATACTTATGTGAAAAGGTGATCGTGTTAATTCAAGCGCTGAAACATATTTGTTTTTTATGTCTAATTCAACATTTTCTTCATAATAAGAATAGGTTTTAAAGTCGTCGGAACCTTTTTTTTCATGTAGGTACGAGTAAGTGCTTTACTCAAGGGCGCCTAGACTATTTTGAAAAGTTGGTTTTGCTTGAAGGAGAAAACTTTCCATATGTACCTTTCTATGGTCATCAGATGATTCCTGATTTAATACTGAAATATAAAATAGGTTTTTTTATAGTGACTCGACAAGATGAAGCTTTTAATCGTCAAATTGTTTTACTACTGAGATATACAATCGGCTGACTAACAGAAGAATGTTCTTTTAAGATCGGAACTGTTTCTAAACAAATTTTGAAGAATTCCTAGGCCTTAAAAAAGTAATGCCACATCCAACAATAAACCGATCTTTAAAAGCATTATAAAGATTAATACTAGAAATAGCTTCTAAAAAACTATTCCACGTATAGGGCACGCACTGAACTTGTATTATTTAATTATACCGCTGTTCGGGATAATATTTATTTAACAACCTTCTATACGAGCCCAGGTGTAAGATCGTAACTCAAACAGCGAGAAACCGTTTGACTAAACCTGTGTTATCACACTTCTCCAACATTATTTTACTTTATACAGTAATACTTAAAGCTTTTGTGGAGAGCACTATTACAACACGACTGCTATTAGCTTTGGAAAGGTTTTCAAACAAAAGGAAATAGTCGAAAACTTGATATTTACATTTTACAATGAAGGTTTCGGTGGAAATGTATTCCAAGTAGACTAGTCAACATTGCATATTAAGAAGGCATTGGTCAAATTAACAAATACCTAAGAAGTACTTTAACAGATCTGAGCTTTTGTATCGATTATCACTTAGCAACTTAACAATTTTGTATCGGGGTTTGCTTGTATTTTTTAAATATCCATGCAAATGAACCGAGGTTTGGAGTGTAAATATTGTTGCTAAGTTAAAAGTATTATTATCTCTATCTTTGAATATTTGGTAGAGATAATGCTAAACTTAAATTTCGACGGTCAGATCCTAGTATCATAAACTAACTTTATGCAAATGACCCGTAAAATCCAAACAACAAACAACAATAAGCACCTGCCTACGTAAGTTTGGTGCTAAATATTTTTATTTAAAATGCAAATTCCGAGCCTAGATTGTAAATGTTCAACAGTTGACTGTGCTTGTATGAGGGTAGCTCGTTACCCTCGATGCCTCTCTGAGATCAAAAATGTCTCGTCACTTTTGCCGTGTTAATGAAGTCACGAACTGCTTCGGTACGTTTTGTTGGAGCCAATCACGATTGGGAAGCATTAATTCAAAACTCCACAACGCCTCTCCAACGTATTTCTCGGACCACACTTAGACACGTCGCTTTTCAGATAAGTTAAAATTAGAAGGAAGAATAAGACCGAAGCAATTTAAAGCTTACTTTAGATGCCTTCCTTATAGTCAGAGTCTAATGGTTATTTTATATCAAAGCTCAATCGTATAATGTTTATAAATAAATTAAGTAAAACTATGGTTGATATATTAGAAAAGCTATACTTAGTAAGATATTGAGACGTATAAATTAAACTATAATCTAAAAACTATAATAATATTGAGAGCTGTTAGTAAACAATTAGCACAAGTAGATAGATAAATTCGGTAGTGCTGCAAATATCTATATAAACATAAGGTAGAGCAACTATTAGTAAACTAAACTTCACTGGGTTGTGGGTTCATGTACCTACGAGTAATTTCCCAACTAGCCCAGGCATTGAGGCAGGCTTACGGAAAGTATGTCTCCATTGTTCATACGACTCTCTGTAAAAGCTATTAAGTATCATTTCAAACTAATGATTAGAATAAAGATGTAAACGTTCATTGATCGGTGTAGTTTATAACTCATAACTGAAGATCATAAAACATAATTTAGTTTAGATGTTTAAAAATATATTACGTATTCGTTGCCTCCAGACATTTTCAGAAGGCGAATCAAAGAAGCGTTTTTGTTTAAAAAGCTCGATTTTACGTAAACGAATGAGAAATACAATTATTAATAACGCAGCAATTTAAACGCAACAGAAACTTGGCGTATTATTTAAAAGCGCTTTCTATGTGCTACGTCATGCTACGAAAAGCGCTACACGAGCTACGAATCGCTTTACATAAAACATAATTTCAAATCAATTTATAAGTTGCTTGGGTTGTTAACCTTTGTATGCATCAAAAACTCATATTACGTAATAATAATATCTTCTACATTGATATTTGAATGGAAACAGTAGCCAAGCATCTCATTAGCACATCAACCGGTGCATGGGCGACAGTGCGAATGCGAATTTGAGCCATTATTGTACGTTGTAGTATCATTTGTTTAAGTAAGTAAGTACCTAATGCTTATTTGCATAGTTAATTTATAACGTCGCCAGGATTACAATACTGTTTCATGCTAAGTCGTCAAATATTTATATACTTAAACAGGCGGCGCGATATAAATTTGTATTGTTGATATTTTTATAAAATTAGGCAGAAAAAATATACTTGCCTCTATCTGTGCAAATACGAGCATTTTATGCTCGTTGGATTTTAATGGATAAAAAGAAGGCATAGCATTTTTTAGAAGGTGTTAAGAAGGTTAGTCTTTTTAAGACTAAGCATAAGTTTGATACACAACCTTTCGAAAATAATTGTAAGTTCAATAATTCAGAATTCATGGTTGCTTTAAAAAAGGAACAGGCTAGTCATTTGTACGAAGATGCGTACTAATTAAAATATTTTTTAATCAACTAATAGTATGTTAATTTTGCATGATTATTTTAAATTTGTTTTTTTACAACAAACAATATAGTTTAAATTAAATATTTGCTGTAATTCAAATAAAATAATTCCACTATAATATCCGGGCATCTTACAACCAATGAACTACGAGTATTTACATTCCAAATTAATCTACTTTCTTTCGACTCTACGATTGTTGAAAATGAAACCGAAATACCGCGCCAATTTGCACTTCCTCCCTCCAACTGTTTCCTCGGATTATTTGCTCCAGAACCTAACGCTGTACAATCTTGCTTTTTGTCTAAAAGCTTCATATAGTAACAAAGACGCATGTTGTAGCAGCGCTCGCAATATATTCTCATGAACGTCGCAGAATGCACCACAGGTCGGCGAGCTAACTTTGAGGTAGCAGCGCGGAAAATTGCCGCAACTTGAACGTAATGTCTGTTTTGCAGTTAAATTACACGTGAAGGAGACGACATTTATTTCAAAATTAAGAAGTTTAATATTCAAAGTTGTAGGTCAGCCCGGCAACAACAAACACTGATTATTTTACAAAATGATGGAATGTGCTCGCTGAAATTTGAATGAGGTTTTAAAGTGGTTTCAAATTGTTTGAAAATTAAAACCGTTTGTTCGGTTTTGCAATTTGAGCTATTTGTTATAATAATGTAATAAACTATTAATATGAAATAATATGCGTTATAACAATTTTAATATTTAAAAACATGCAACAAAAATGTGCTAGATCTAGACTTCGAATAGATCAACTCCATTATGCTTGTGTCAAACTCACATGCTGCTCGATTGATACCTAACATATAAAGGACAATATATTTTTTGCGATTTACATGTAACTCCTTCGCATGTACATACCAACTACCTTTCTTACGTATTAACATTATTAACCATATAAAATTATGTCGTATGTATTGCAACGTGCCAACTAAATGGATATGTTTGTATTCTATACTATTTTGATAATTTTCAATACAAACAAGTGAATTTAGTATTCAGTTCAAAGTTGAAAAAAATATTTTGGAGTGCTAAGCATTCCTCAAAAATTTAAATACAATGGAGAATGTTAACAAATTTTGATTATTATCTCTTCATATTCTCTGTCAAAAATAAAAAATACTGGTGAAAGAATTATTTCGATACGTCAATTAGTTTTCGATTTATAAGTAAAATAAGTTGCTACCGCACGACGCGGGCTGCCGGTGGCGGTGTGACGTCACACCACAACTCGCTCGGTCTGGCTCACTCAGTACGCTCGCGGTCGCGCGCACTTGTCGTCTAAATTAAACCTAAATACTTTTAAAAATGTCTAATCCAACTGCTAGGAAATCATGTGTTGTGCCTAAATGTAAAAATACAACTATCAATTCGCCGGAAAAGTTGTTTTTTACAGTTCCAAAGGATACATACATACATCACCAAATCTTTTAACTTGAACATAACCAATACCATTAAACAATTTGTTAGTAAAAATACAAATAAATAAAAAAGGTTTAGTTCATATCATCTACATTTGCAATAAAAATAAATTAAATTACTTAAATAAAATAGTTAAGGTAAAGTGCATCTGTAACGTTCAACTACATCTAGATATCATCTAGTATAGGTATCCTACTTCCAAGGAATATAATAAACGCGGAAGATTGTGTTTGTGTTTGTTATCTTTTACACAAAAAGTACTGAACGGATCTGGACGAAGACTGAAATAATCCATAGGCTTCTTTTAATCCTGGGAAAATGTACAGTTCCCGAGGGAAACGCGGGCGAAGCTGCTAACTAAAGCTAGTTAGTACTAAATCAATGCATGTATTTATTTAAATTTACTTAGAAGAGCGGTATCTTTGTATACATACTAGTGGCCGCCCGCGACTCCGTTCGCGTAGAAGTCGGTTTCCGTGGGAATGAGAAGTTTTCCCGCGGTAAAAAATACCATGACAGTTTCATACATATTTTTTCTATTCACTCGCTATCGCAAATATCACTTGCCACTTGACTTGGGGAGGAGTAGTTTTTACGTGTAAGAGTAACAAACATTCATACATCGATACTCACAAACTTTCACATTTATAATATTAGAAGGACGTACCTACCTATAGCTACAAAACTATGATACATGATTTGTTGTCTTTAACGTAAAAAAAATAATGATAGGTAGGTAGGTACCTACTTCTACTATTGGACTTGCATTCTTCCATTAGTATTTTTATTATATTGGTTATTTTGTTTTGATAAAACAGTTTGGAACATATCAAACATTTCGGCGGCAACAAAATCACTATTTCTTGATAAATAATGCGCAGTCATTAATTTATCTATTTTAGATAGATTACACGATTACCTTTTTTCGAATCCTATATCCAATTTATTAATAGAATAATATTAACTATTAACGTATAATAACGAATAATATTTATATTTACTAATACGCGACCGAAAACACAAAAAAATAATACATTAAATGTTAAATAAATAAAAAAATTAAATAAAATACTGCGCCAGCTATATGCGCCACCGCTGGCGCGTTGTTGTAATACGTCACAAGCGGTCACGTGACTGTTAGCGGGACTCGATATTTTTCGAAACTTTGAATGCCTATAAAATCAAAACTACTGGGTATTTTTGATTACAACAAAAACTAGTGTATTTGTATGCATACAGGCTTTACTGAGACAAAATTTCAAGCGATTTGGCATACCTAGTAACATTCTCCATTGTGCGGCCAACGTAATCTTTTTAAATTAGTACATATTTTTCGATAAAGATTACGTCAATTAGGCAAAGGAGTGACGAGCTTAAAACGACAACCGCAGACGTCCGCTAATCATCCAAATGCGCCAAACTCTACATTCAGATATAATTTATAACCTCGAAATAAATCCCAAACTGAAGCTCCGAATTTCAGGACACGATTTAATTGAAAGCCGAATTTAAGTGACAGTTTGATTCAGTAGAGTTGCCGAGCCAACTTTAGGAACAGTCAGTCGTTTAGGAACCTATATAGGTATTTGCTACCCATTAAAAACCCTTATCTTTTTGTAAAGTAAAATTATTTTAAATAATATTTGTTGTATTGAAATTACCTATATAACATAGGTATAAAAACTTTTCCGAAACATATCTAAATACCACCTATTTATGTAAGTACTTACAGTTTTTGTAAATTAATTTAAAAAAAAAACATGTTTTTACATTAACAAACATATAAAATTGAATATTTGTGTTTGAATTCTCATTTTAAGGATAACTAGAATTTCCATTACAATTTTTTAAATAAATGTTTATTTGAATACCTACATTTTAAATTAGACTATTTTTTAAATGTGATTTTAATTTTCTATAATTATCTAACAAATTATAAGTAAAATCTAATTAATTTATATAAATGTATTATGTTTTCATTCAGTTATTTGTTTCTATTAGTAGTCTGTGTGTGAGGTAAATGAGTAGGAAAGTGTAAATGTGTGTATGTGTGTGTGTGCATGATAGTGTATATCATATTGAGTAATATGTATTATGTTTATATAACTAAAGTTTCAATTTCTTCATATGATTTCTTTAAAAGCCACTCGTAGATGACTGTTTTGCATTCTTTATGATTTAAAGAGTATATCTGAAGAGCTTTATTAATTTTATAATAAAACAAGCGACCCGCCCACGCTTCGCAATGGTGTAATTTTGGCCGACTTGCTCAGTAAATATTGAATTTTGGCTAACTTAAAAAAACTTTTTTTAATTGTGTTTTATTTACAAATTTAAATGAATAAATTCCCTAAAAGATGGCGAAAACCGCATTAAAATCCGTTGTGTGGTTTAGGAGGAGTTAGCAGCCAAACCTACAAACAGACACAAATAGCGACTTGGATTTATACTATGTAATGATAATGATGGAAGACTAGGTAGGATATTGCCTTCTAGCGGAAGAAGACCTAAATTTACATAAATAAATATTTATAAGTTTTTTTTTAATACATTTGAATTTAAATAAATTCGGCTTGTAACTCAGAATCAATTTGTAAAAAGGATAATGATATCCAGCAAGTTTCAACTTCTATTTATTTTTTACTTTTAAAGTATAAAAAAGTACCCGCAAACGCTTCATAAAAATGTATCGGTAGGTAAATATTAAACGGACAATGTATAATGGTGATTGCTTTTCAAATAGTCAAAGATAGACAAATTGCATACGGGACATCCAAGCTTTTCCGTGTTTTTCAATAGACGACGAGACAATAGGGTTTGTAGCGTCAGCTTCCAGTTTCGTCGCTTTTATATTTTCATCCTAAATAGTACAACGTTAAAGTTGACATTCCTTTGTCACCGTGGTGCATCAGTAAACTAGATATTTTAGCCAATGTAAAGGCACCGATTCAAGTGGCATGCAAGTGCTCTTGATGAGACAGAAGCCCGTGGTGGAGTTGACCTAATGGAATTGTTGGTTTACTCTTTCCGACAAAAAGGTTGAAGTTAAATACCTAAGCTCTGTTTTTTTCGGCAGAAATAATTTTATTTGATGGATTACCTTTGTTCCCCTTTTTTCGTTTCGTTTTGCTTCAAGGTGTAATACTCTAACGTGAAATCTCAATGAAAACTAATTTTGGAAAGCCGCAAATTAGTTATGGTCATAAATAGTCACACATGTAAAAAAATAGTCGCATTTTAGTTTCGGTGTTATAGCTATTGTTTAGTGAGGATTACGGCTTGAACGTCAAACTGTAATCCTCAACTTGAAATAGGTTCCAAAAAATCTTGGAATTAGTTGCTAAAAGATTCCAGGGATATACCTAAAAGTATCCCGATGTGGATGATGGCTTGCACATTTGAAAACTTCAAATATCTCCGGAACCCTTAGGACTTTCAATTTGTAGTTTGTGCCAAAAAATTATCTGGTTTAATTTTTAATTAAAAGCTTTTTTCCTTCATTTCTTAGTTATACAGTTGCTTCGTAAAAGAATGCGTTCTTCTTATATTTCTTCGCCCCGTACTAATTGAGAATTTGTAAACCTTAAAAATACGTATTATATTGTAATAAAATTAGCTATTGCGGCTTTTTGTTAAGCAATAAGTAAAAGGCATGAAGGATCGCGAACTTTTTTGTGTAAACACATCCTGTAAACTTCCTCAACAGTATTAGAAATCTATTAAGAAGCGAAAACTTAATTCAAATAATTTGTGACTAACTTACCGCTAATTTCAAATATGTGGAATGATCTTCCGGCAGCGGTATTCCCGACGAGCTACGATCCAGCAAGTTTCAAGAATAGAGCATGTCACTTTCTCGGAGACCAACAACGCATCCGCAAAAACTATGAGACTGTGGGTGTACATGGGGTGTTTCGTCAGTTGACCCCGGTCCTGAAAGCACCACGGTGTCAAACGCTCAAGGACTCTTTTTGAATTTGACGAAACACCCGTACATGGGCGGTGGTAATCACTAACCACCACGTGACCAGCCCGCTCGTTTAGTTCCATTAAAAAAACATACATAAATCTATTGTTAGATAAGACTTGTTAAAGGTATTAATTATAAATCAAAAACAAATATTTTTTTCGTTGTATTTAATACATTATTATGACATATTACCTAGGTACAGTTATGAGTTATCTAAAAAGCTAATTAGTAATAAATAGGTACACAATGTATACAACAAACGAATAAAACTAGATAAAGTCGATAGTTTTTTTGGCGACAGTATTTGTAAACAATCGATTGATGTGATAAATTGACCTTTTAGCTATTTTTATCGGTTACAATTTGTCCGACTTCATGATTGATTAAGGCAATAACTCGAGCATCCACCGAATTTTGAGTTTCGGAATAAGTTTGATATATTCGAAGCCTACATACTAAATACAGTGAATACTATTGACTTAAGGCATTGTGACGGGTGAATATTTTTTAAATTGTAAAAGTACACACGAGTTTTATTCTTAAACGATTATTCTGGTTTTATTTTCATTTCTTAATAGGTACGAGTACAAACAGAAAACTTTGAAACCCAAAACTACCAGAAAACTCTTAAAGGTTAATGACAGCCTGTTTATCACATCAATGCCACATTGAAAACGATGTCAGCGTTGTACAGTTCTAATATCGCTACAGTCTATAAATTAATATGCAGACTATTCAATGGTCGTTTCATAAAACGATATTTAAATGTAACTTTTACTTTTAACGATATTTGAATATTGACATGTATTAAGTATATTCAATTTAACTCATCGTTATTATGCATTCAGTCTATACCTTTTTTATTCTCGACTTTAATTATTTATCCAATCAAACCAATCACCGAAAGCCTTAGGTTTAACACGTCTACATAATTTACAGTCTTAAAGAAAACTGAAGAAAGGGTTTATGCTAGATTATTAAAGAACGTTTTATGATACGACCACGATATGAGTATGTATGTAATAAAATAAAATATATATAGTCAATAAAACTTTTGTTATAATACATAATATAACAACATTAATGCTAAAATGATTCGATTGTTATTAATACAAAAAGTATCGGTAAGATATCACTGATTATATTGCCCATGATTTATTGAACATGCACTTAAATTAAACGATTACAATAAAAACAATTATGGTTACATAATTAAAGCTACTCGAATTAAAGCAATTTGTAAAACATTGGTTTTATTCATCGTTAATAATTGTTAAGATTCAAATTATATTTTTTCTTCCCATAACGATTAGAAATAGAAAGGTTATTGATTATATTAATATGTGAGTTCGAACATTATTTGTACGGTCACAACAAATAATTAAATAAACTTAACAAAGTACAAAACTATGAAGAGTAAAAATAGGTACTTCTACATGAAAATACAATTAAAAGGGAAAACTAAACTTGTGATGGTTTGAAATTGAGATATCCACGTTTGCAAAAACATAATGTAATACTGTGACTAGAAAGACCAATGTTATTATTTATTTTGTGATTAAGAGACAGTAAATAGTAAAATTCTGCCTAGTACTGTATTATTTCCTCAAAAAATATTTGTACTGCTCTTTAGCCATTACTATTGTATTAAGGTGATGAAAAAATATGAGGAAAGTTTATGTGTAACATAATAAAACTTAAACACTGAAGCAAATTATTTTGTATAATTAAAGAGATTCTTTGGAAGAGCTTCTCATATGTATGTATAATTTTAATTATACACCACCCTTGCTCATTGCGGGTTATTGTCGTACGATGTACAATTAAGTAATAAACGACTACTAAATGATTACCAAGTCGATAGTGGAATGATCGTCTTATTTGGAATGAAATTATATCACTTTAACATGAGTATTAAAAAAACAAACGTTCTATTTTAGTACCTACTTATTGACAACATGTTTATCGACCATATTTAAACAATTTGCAAAGCTACACTACTTAATCATAAGAACTAATTCTACAGCTACAGGTATAACAAAATATAATATACAATAAGTAAAATTACAACGTCTAATTACTTATTAAATACAATGTATTATCTTCTTTGGAAGCAAAAGAAATGTAAAACTCTAACGACTTTACAATATTTCACCTAATTTATGATTGATAACACTTACTTGAAATCTATTTATATAATTAAACTTGTCGGTATAAAATATCTAATTAGGAAAATCGGTTTTGAATTTCTGTACGATATGGCAAGATATCAGGGGAACCTTACATACTCTTCACACTAGCGAGTCACTAATTTATGCCAATGTGAACACAGCTTTCTTACCGTTATAAAAACGGTGTTTTCTAACACCTATATTACAATAATATGTAGTTTAAAACGTTTATTGAAGTAGTTATCAGTGAATTCGTATCGCGTAAGTTAATTTCGATAGAAAGTTAATTATAATATTGAATCGTCTAGTATTTTCGATAAGGTAAATACTTATTTTATATTTTAAGATAATAGAGTAGGTAAAGTATCAAAAGTTTATACATTAAATAGATTCGTTTTACAAAGATAATATTCAAATACTGTTGATATAAGAATCAGTCCCAGAGCACACATACACTAAAGCTCAACAGCTAACGTTTCCATCAAAAGGTCCTACAAGATATGCCCAAGATACACATAGACTCATACAGTATAGCATTAAAAAATAACATTTCAGATTCCAAACACATCGAAAGCACTTAAAGCGCTTCATTTATCATTTTTGAATTATAGATTGTGATCGTAGATATACAATACAAATACATAGACTGAGATATTCTTTTGTAAACATGTGGGGTGTGTTAATTGGGATATGGTATAATTATTGCTTTTTGAACAACTTCGAATAAACAAAGGTTGTTGTGTTTTGATCGTTTACCATATGCGTTGTTCGTGGTCGGGTTATAGTGGTTGCGCCGCCTCTTCGTCGGGCAGGGAGTGGACTCTGGCGGACAGCAAATTGTGCAGGATGAACACCGCGGGCTTGGGGCTACCTTCCATGTCCAATTCCTAGGAAAAAACAAAAGGTTTTTATTTGGGAAATTGATTTTTTAGGACTAGATATTACTCGTATTAATCGTAACCTAATATAAAATTTTCTATTTGGTAGAGTTTTAAGCAAATCATTTGACTGTTTAGGAGTCCTTAAAAAGCAAACACATTTAATAGACAGGTCAACTTTCGTGGTGTTAACTTAGTTTGTCCTTTGCTCGTATTTCGTCATGGGTTCATTCATTCATTCATTCATTCATTCGTTCATTCATTCATTCAGTACACCACGCGCCGCGCCCCGGCCGGCGGTACAGCTACAGTGTGTATAGTTACGAGCGTGTCTCCGGCGGCGGTGTGCAGCCACAGCGCGGCGGCGTCGTCGTCGGCGGAGGCCCGCAGCGCGTGCAGGGGGCTGCGGTACAGTGCGCGCGCGCCGCCCCGGCCGGCGGTACAGCTACAGTGTGTATAGTTACGAGCGTGTCTCCGGCGGCGGTGTGCAGCCACAGCGCGGCGGCGTCGTCGTCGGCGGAGGCCCGCAGCGCGTGCAGGGGGCTGCGGTACAGTGCGCGCGCGCCGCCCCGGCCCAGCGAGCCGGTGGCCTCCCACACGCAGATCCCGCCCGCGCCCAGCGACAGCCGCGCGCACACGCCGCGGAACCTGCACCCTGCACACACAACCAAGGGTTAGAAGGTTTGCAGTACGTTAAGAAACCTAGTATCAATATAGTTAAACAAAAAAAAGAAAATCTGCGAGAATCTAACGACATTCATACAAGTATAGTCCGATTAGACGCCGCCATTTAAATAACTAATATCAAGGTCTTTTTAAAAACTTTAACTACTATGTTCCCTCCCATTCCCCACTATCCCCCCCCCCCCTACAGCTACGTACGGAAGGTGAACTCGGTCTGCGCGCGCACGGCGTGGTGCGCGCCGTCCACCAGCGCGCCGGCCACCGCGGCCAGGTCGTGCGCCGTGTCCGCGCGCAGCGCGCGCACCACCAGCCCCGCCGCCGTGCCCGCGCGGATACCTGCCGCACCACACACATCATGATCATTACGACACACGCCATACACGGCTCAGCATCACCATAATCCTACTAATATTATAAACTAGTGGCCGCCCGCGACTCCGTTCGCGTGGAAGTCGCTTTTGACGTGGGAATGAAAGGTTTTCCCGCGGTAAGAAATACCCTATGTGTTATTCTGATGTATAAACCTATATTACTGCAAAGTTTTATCCAAATCCGTCCAGTTGTTTTTACGTGAAAAAGTAAAACTACCATACAACCCTACATAATCACAAACTTTCACGTTTATTATAGGTATTAGTAGGATTTAAAAAATAATGCAATGCCATTTTCCGCCGGTTTTTGAATTGGGAATTAAAAAAATAGTCATGTACCTATTAAGCCTATTGATATTTGAGTATTTTGTATAATCAATCACTGAGATATCGTACATAAGTTACTCGACATAACATTATTAATTCACAAATCTACGAATAAACTACAAAGTCGCTTTCTGTGCCTATGTTTTTTTAACATATATAACATTGTATAGGAAAAGGAATTTCACTCCGAATTTAACGCGTGCGAATCTACGGGCAAAAGCTAGTATGTAATATGTTTAGCTATGTTCAATAAGCCGAGTCTACTAAATTATCTGCCGTAATAGTGAAGTACTGTATAAAAAATCCGAATTGAAGACACAACTTTGAAACGTAAGAGTGGACAAATATAATAAGACAGCTTCGAACTGCTTGCTATCGGGAGTTACACGTGTTATTGTAAGTCAACCATAAAATATAGACATATGCTGTCGTGGGATATTTTTTACATAATTTTAAGGAGAACATATCCGTCATACATGATTTCTGTATAGCTTTAACCATTATGGTTGCTCACGCGACGGAAGCCTAAAAATGGAGTAACTTCTCCCGTTTTCTCAACATTTCCCTTCACTGCTCTGTTCTTATTGATTGTAGCGTGATGAAAAGTATACTATAACCAGCCCAGGAGTATGAAGAATAATTGTACCAAATTTCGTTAAGATCTGTCCAGTAGTTAATAATAAATAATAATAATAAATCTCCAGACTAACACACCAACTATGTGGCCCTAAAGTAAGTTGCATTAAGCACTTGTGTTATAGGTACCACACAATGGACTAGGGGAGAACCTAGTTACACCCAGACACGAGCCAATATCGAAAAACCATTTTAACGACATTGGCCCGACCCGGGGATCGAACCCGGAACCATCCGCTTAGCAGTCCGGTATATATACCGCTGCACCACGGAGGTAGTTATTGTTTCTATAACGGTTCCACAGACAGACAAACAGACAAAAATTTTACTGATTGCATTTTTGGCATCAGTATCGATTCCGAATCACCCCCTGATAGTTATTTTAATAATATATAATCATGTACAAAATTGATCTCTCTACAGATTTATTATATTATAAGTATAGATTATTTAGTTACCAACAGCAAACATATTAAACTTGTACACTTAGATTGCGCCCTACACGACGTTCAAAATTCTGTAACTTTTAAGACGAAGCCACACGGTCTTACAATGTTCGTACAAATTGTCACTTGAAACTACTGGCGTACCATACCACACGCACATTACGTTTACAAATTAAAACGGGGAAAAAATTGCTGCAAACTAAAATTTTGATTTTTTTTGGATGTTTTCTTTTACTGTGTATTACTTTGGTCGACTGGTTTGTATTCGGTATTTATTAAGCTTAATTGCTTGAAATCTTACCTAAAGCAGCCGCGCCACCATCGTTCCCGCGTCTCCACCATGCCAGCCTGGTTGCAGCGAGACTTAAGTTTTCTGTTGGAGTACACCAAGCTTCTGCAGACCAAGGTGCAGCTTCATATAGCCTAAAAGTTTAATTTTATTAAACAACTGAATATTTTCACTTTTTTCTTCTATACAGTCAAACCCGAGCAACCGAAAGTTACCTTATTTCACGATCCGTTATAACAACAAAAGTGGGCTGCCAGCCTTCCGCGTCATCTGAACTATCGGAGCCGCCTGAAGCCCCACTCGCCTGCGATAGTAATAATTACATTTTAATTCTAAAATAGTTATGGAAACATTTCGAAACAAAGGACAATGGGCAAATTGGGACCACCCTCCAATAGCAATAAGATATATGTCATTGGATAGGTCTCTTCAATAGAAACAACTATTGCTATGGCAGCTTTGTTGTAAGAGCTGTCCGTTTCGAGTTATGAGACTAAAGAAAAATATTAAAATACAACTTTTCGAGCTTAGTTATGTTTAATATATTTATACTTAGGTGCTTTTTATTTTGCTTAGACACTAGGAACGAACGCGCGTACGCTTACTGGTAGGCATGAGCAGCCCTCACCCCTCAAAAACCTTTTATTGGTTCTCGGTTCTCTGTTTCATCTAAAAATCTCTATCGCGGAAAATATCAGCAACACGTTTTATTAGATAATCACCCAAGAGCGCGACCATAGGTTGCTGCATAAAAACAGCAACATGCATTATTGGAGGTGAGTGTGTTGTATTTATTTTTACCATTCTTTAAGAGTATTTTCACTCTAAAACTCAAATCACAGGGAAACAAGCTATATTTTATGGCACCCAAACTATGTTCCCAAGCTAGGTTGTATATTAGAATGTATTTTTAAGTTAGCTATACAGTTGTTTATATCTGTAATTATACCTACTTTATTTTACCTAATTAGTTAGTAGTTTAGGATATTTTTAATGATGTCATTGTAGATAACCCCTAAGAACAGTTTAAAATAGTAAACAATTTAATAATGTTACTATTTTATATTGTAATCTATTGTAATCTTACTATTTTTCTGCCCAAAAATATTTCATTATAACCTTTATATCTGAAAAGTACATAGCTATCTAAGATATTAAACCTACACTTAATAATAGTTTATTATTTTTCATAGGTTATAAAATGTCTAATTACTCAAAACGGACAGTTGTTACAGCAAAGCTGTCATAGAAATAGTTGTTCCAATTGATGAGACCTATCCAACGACATATATCTTATTGCTATTGGAGGGTGGTCCCAGGTTTCATACATTTTTGCCCATTCTCCTTTGAATCTATGTTTTTTCACTGTGGTGCAAAACAAAAGTATGTCGAATAGCTGTGTTAATTATTGTCAAAGGTGAAATTAATTAACATCGCAAGTTGAGGTACTTTTGTTTGCCTCGTCAACCATTATAATTCTTCTTTGTTGTGTTGAGATGCCAATTTCTGCTCAGAACACTTTTTAACGTGGGACTGTGACTCTATATTTCAAAGATAATTCGTACTCACTGGTCGTTTGTGACATGCAACTCACCGGATCCTGCGGCGGCCGCCTCGCCAGCCAGCCGGCGTATCGGACGTCGCCCAGCAGCGGGCGCAGCCGGGGCCGGGCGCGGGCCAGCGCGGCGCGGGCGGCCCGGCGCGCGGCCGCGTGCAGCGCGCGGTGCCAGCCCGCCGCCGTGCCCGCGTCGCGCGCGCGCAGCGCCAGCGCGTGCACGCCGTCCGGGGAGTAGATCTCGATTGTGCGCTCGTCTGGGGGCGACGCCGTTGGGTAAATGAGGTGGACACGAACTCGTGAAGTGTAGATTGCCGTTTTACTAAAGTAGGTGAATTTTCTGCTATGAGATGCTATTTTAAATAAACTTTATGGCAAGTTATTTGTCGAGCCACAGGTAAATAAAAAAAATCCACTAAATAGTTAGGTGACTGTAGGTGGTATAATTTCGTACATTTTAACTAATTAAAAATCGAACCTTAAAGTATTTGTCAATTTTAGAACTTGGTGGACCCTGGTGATTTTCATTAATTAAAAACTTTTGGTCGAAATAAATTATGTAGTGTTTGTTGACAGAACTGTGTTTGTCTTTAACTCCAAAGTTATCAAAATATATAAAATTTTAGTTAAGATAATTGCAAATTTACCTGGGTCAATATGACGTAAGTTATGAGCAACGCAGGCCATCAGTAGCGGCACATATCTGGTGTCAGCGCGACGGCGGCGCGGGGACGGCGGGGAGGGAGGGGTGTCCATCATGTACCCTCGCTGGAGTTCCCATCCCACTTCACTAATAATTGACGCTTTACGGAAATACGGTGTCACTTCGCGCAGGTACTTAACTAAAAATTACAAAACAACTAAATTAAATTGTATATTACTTATGTATGTATATGTTACGGCTAATACCCGAAGTGCTAAAACTATGTGTAGCCGCACTTCGGGTATTAGCCGTAACATATATATTACTTATCTAAAACATATTTCAATTTAGAGCATTATTAAAGCAATAGTGAATTACCTCACCATAATGTTACATTTTAGACTATTCATCAACACTTATTAGTGTCAATTATACAGGTCATAATTTTTAGACCACAAGAAATTACCTTGTACGCTTACAATGTCTGCTATACTTTTTTCTATGCTAAGTTTATCTTAAAATGAAAAAACTTGCCCTACCTTATACAATTAACAAACACAGAAGATTGTATGCAAACAATATACCTAGTTTTAATAAATTACACTTCTAACTCAATTAGAATTAAAGGAATCAACAGGAATCTCAGAGAATTGTCATACAGGATTAGTAGTACTCTCATTAACATGATTAATGAAATGAGAGTTTTTAAAACAATAAAATAAGTAATAGTTACAATTTATTTACCTTCCAATTGAACCATTTTGCCTGCCCTTTTAAGAGCTTTTACTGCTTCTTCATGTGTAGCATCTTTTAAATCCTCACCATTAACTGACAGTATTGCATCTCCAACATACAGTTGTTCTGTTAAATCTGCAGCCATGCCTTTAAAGATTTTTGATATCAAGATTGGCATGTTATTCTCTATGCCACCTTTAATTGATATACCAAGCCCATTGTTGTCGGATTTTACCACTTGAACTAGCCTTTTTTGGTTGGCTATGGCTTCTGGGACCTCTGTAAAGTCACTGTTTGGTGTTTCTACATTATTGTTATTCAGTGTGCCATTCAATGTGGTAGTGGCGTCATAGCCGTCGTCTAAACAAACACTTAGGTAATCATCTTCCAAGGAACAATGTACTCGATACCAAGCTCCCCGGACGAGGGTCTCTAGCAGCCCAGATCTAGCACAAGTGGCATTAGGGCTATCGCTACCACCACTGGAGCCACCGTTTTCTACCATTTCGGCGTTCATTTAAAACGCTTTACCCTTCTTTGTCTTATATTATCAAAACACTATAGTCAATATTTGTTCAACATCGATATTCAAGCAATACCTCAGCTATAATCTATAAAATTATCACCAAAATGCACACTTTACATTACAACAACCATTCATTACTCAATCAATAATTATTAGACTTGACACTTGACATGACAATGACTTTTGACATTCAGTTTTTAATGTCTATTCTGACAACTTTGGAGGCATTCCGTTTACAGAGCGTTAGCGTGCTGCTACATATGCAGTACCAAAACTTTAGGAGCACTTAACGCATGCTTTATTTTTAAATTTAACTGAAAATTGTGAAAATATAACATCAAACAAAGACCTAAATAAACTTTTCAATGTAATACGTTACTGTTACAAGTTACTGAACAAATAATGGACCATCGTGAAAATGTTCCACTTATTGATCAAAACCTCTGAAACGCCCGTTTCCGGTTCACCTTAACGACTGCGCCGTCGTTTTGGTCGCGCTTTCAACGTCATTAATAGATTTATTTCTATGGCAGTGGAAATAAATAAACGAGATTTTGAGAAGAATTTGAGTTCTTTAATAATTTGGCAATTTTTTTTTGGTGACATATTCGTCTTAATGAGCGGTTTAAAGGTAACACCTGCGTACTTAGTTTGTTCAGAACCATCTAGCGAATTTGTAAGAACTATTTTTATTTTTTTTTGAAAACCGCTCATTGTCTTATAGTGCAGCCATTGTTTGTTTTACAAAGGTTTAACACTACAAAGGTTTAACACCCCTCTGCGATGGCAACACTCTAAACAAGTACATTAAGTTCACATTTCACACACACCAACAGAAACAAGGATGTTCATCTATATATACACACTAGCTTTCCGCCCTGCGGTTTCACCCGCAACTAAATGGTTTTTCCCATGGGAATGAGGCTTTTTCCCGCAGTAAAATTATCGTATTTTCTTCTTCCCTGGGTGTCGAACTATCTCTATTCCAAAATCAAGACAATCGGTAAAGCCGTTATTACGTGAAGCGAACATACAGACAGACGGACAGACAGACATACACATTTTCACATTTATAATAATTCTAGCGACCCGCCCACGCTTCGCAATAGTGTATTTTCGGCCGACTTGATCACGAAACATGAAATTTTGGCTAACTTACAGAAACTTTTTTAAATATTCTATATGTACAAATTTAAATGAATATTTTCCCTAAAATATGGCGAAAACCGCATCAAATCCGCTACGTAGTTTCGGAGGAGTAAGCAGACAAACATACAAACAGACAAAATTGGCGACTTAATAGTAAGGAAAGACCTACAAAAAAGCCCTTCGCAGTACCTATATACCTATCTATATCTTAAGTGAAAGCCATGTTATACTGCAGCCCATATGCCTGTGATAAGGGCGCTGCAGTGCTTAACAATAATAATTACGTTGTTATAAAGGGTTTTCACGCTAACGAAGTCACGGGTGACCTCTAGTTTCACTATAACTTCAAAACCAAACGTCCAATTTTAATCATTTAAAGACCAAAAATTATCTAAAAAACTGTACTTAGTGATGAAATAATTTATTTTGATAAGGATTAATACGAGGGCCAAACTGAAAGTTTTTAGAACTGGCAACTTAAAAGCATTATATTAAAAAAATAAGTTTAAATTTTGAAAATAGAACTCTTTACCAATAATATTGAGTATACATTTCATTCATTTGTCATTTGTTTTACGATTTGGCGGCAAATTGAAAATTGTCTGTGCACGTCAGAATGAATTTAAGCCGAGAAAATTTTAGTGCAATGATTTTTTATGACTTTCGATGCCATATAAGTCAACAAGAAAGTTATGATATACTTCGATTGGCTTTTCACGATGAAGCCCCATCTCGTGCCACAGTTTACAACTGGTTAAATGAATTCAAACGTGGTCGAACTAATCTCACCGATGATTTGCGTGCGGGACGGCCTTCTACAGCGACGACTGAAGATAATATCAGTGTTGTGCGGCGTATGATAGAGACTGACAAAAGAGTGACCTATCAGCAGATTCGGACAAGTCTAGGCATAGGTATGAGTCAAGTGCACAAAATCCTCCATGAACATTTAGCGGTCAGGAAGCTTTGTGCCCGCTGGATACCGCATAATTTGACCGAGGCTCAAAAACTCCGCCGTGTTGATTGGTGCCGAGAAATTATCCAAAAATTTAACGGAGGTGACTCAAATGCTGTGTTCGAGATACTAACGGGTGACGAAAGCTGGATTTACTGTTATGATCCGGAAACCAAAAGACAGTCTGCTCAGTGGGTGTTTCCTTCCGAAGAGTTGCCAACTAAAGTAAAGAGAGGTCGAAGTGTTGGAAAAAAGATGGTGGCCTCGTTCTTCGGAAAGACAGGTCATTACGCGACAGTTGTCTTAGAGGATCAGAAAACGGTTAATGCAGAGTGGTACACTAACAACTGTTTGCCACTTGTCTTGGAAAAAGTTCGAGAGAAATGTGAAGAGTGGATGACGAACTCTTCCTATGTCGACCAGTAATAAAAACTATAACTGGTAGCTAGGCAACGGATTTCGCTGTTGACTGTCATATAAAATTATTCTTGTAAAATGTTTGCTATGTGTTTGCTATTAAACCATAATTTTAGTTTTCTCCTGTGTTTTACTGGGTAAATACATTTCTCACATGGTAGCAGAGCGAAACAATATCACGGGATAGTGTCTGTTGTGAAAATTAATTCACTTGGTCGAGAAAACTATGACACATGGGTAATTCATGCAAAAGCTTACCTAGTCAAAAATAAATTGTGGAAACATTTTAGCAACAAGTTCGTGATCACTGGATCAACAAGTCAAGAAGATATAGACGCAGACGAAGTTGCAAAATCTGAGCTGTTACTTCTCATCTCTTCATCGGAACTTAAGCAAGTAAAAAACAACAAAACCTGCATCTTATTTTCTTGGAATGGAAATTCACAAGGCTGAAGACGGAACTGTAATACTTGACCAAAAATCGTACACGAAGAGGATTTTGGACAAGTTTGGAATGGCTCATAGTAAGCCAGTTCCAACGCCTGCTATTAAGCCTTCTCAGGATGAAGAAGATGATAATGAACCTTATGACAGCAATTTTCCATACAGACAGGCTGTAGGAACCCTAGCCTACTTAATGGTCGCTACGAGACCTGACATTTGCTACGCCGTAAGTGTCGCGTCCAGACACCTAGAAAATCCTACAAAGCTTGACGTAAAGAACCTGAAACGAATACTCAGATATTTGAAAGGAACAACTGAAATGGGTCTGGTATTCAAGAAATCGGATCGGATAGGTATCATAGGTTACAGTGATGCAGACTATGGAGGGGATGCCAAGACTGGTCATTCAACCATTGGAATGGTATTTTTATTTAATGGACCAATATTGTGGAAGAGTCAAAAACAAAGTGGTGTTTCACTCTCCTCAACTGAAGCCGAACTAGTAGCCTTAACTGAAACTGCGAAAGAAGTAATTTGGCTAAAAGGATTACTTCGAGAAATAGCCAATTTAGAAGAAGTACCGGTGATAAGGGTTGATAACGAATCGGCAATCAAACTGTCTGAAAACCCCCCTTACCAGTTTCATCAGCGAACAAAGCACATAAAGTTGAAACACTTTTTTATAAGGGAATGTGTATCAAATAACGAACTCAGAATTGAACATGTGCCCACAGAACTGCAGCTTGCAGATCTCTTCACGAAGCCGCTCTTCGGTCCGAAGCTGAAACAGCTCACCAAGAGGATTGGACTAGAAACCCCAACACATAGAAATTGGACTTAGAAATCGTCAAATTTCTCAAAGTTCGGTGGGTGTGAAGAGTGGATGACGAACTCTTCCTATGTCGACCAGTAATAAAAACTATAACTGGTAGCTAGGCAACGGATTTCGCTGTTGACTGTCATATAAAATTCTTCTTGTAAAATGTTTGCTATGTGTTTGCTATTAAACCATAATTTTAGTTTTCTCCTGTGTTTTACTGGGTAAATACATTTCTCACAAGAAACGACCTCGCAGCAGGATCCTCCTTCATCACGACAATGCCTCGTCGCACACCGCCAGGCAAACGATCGACTATTTGGCGACCTCAGACGTGGAATTACTGGGTCACCCGCCGTATAGCCCCGACCTCGCACCCTGCGATTTTTATTTATTCCCGAAAATAAAAGAAAAACTTCGAGGAAAACATTTTATGGACGCCGAAGAAGAAGTGGCTGCGTTTCAAAACGCCGTCGAAGAGACCCCTAAGGCCGAGTGGGCAAGGTGCTTTTCTCAATGGTTCCATCGAATGCAGCGATGTATTGATGTAAATGGACGCTATTTTGAAAAGTTATAATAAAACTAATAACTTGCTAGAATGCTTAGTTTTTGATTTTCTAAGAACTTTAGTTTGACCCTCGTAGCAAGAGTAAAATAAACGCGTTTTAATGTAGTCCAAATAAAAATCAAAAAATGGTTGCTGTGCCTCACTCGACAAAGATATAGTAGGTATAGTGTACTCGACATGGTATAGTGTGTCGCGGACTTTTTTGTAGATATTTAGAAGATATACCTACAATTAATTAGAACATTTTGTAGTTCTATCTTTTATATTTAAGGCAACGTACGCAAAATAAGTGACTTTTATGTTTTTTTTTTACACCTTGTGTCCGAAAATCCCAAATATCTTACGGAACCCTATTTTTTTCCAAAATGAAATATAGCCTTTGTTACTCGTGGATAATGTAGCTTTCAAATGGTGAAAGAATTTTTAAAATCGGTCCAGTAGTTTTTGAGCCTATTCGTAACAACCAAACAAACAAAGTTTTCCTCTTTATAATATTAGTATAGATAAATACAAAACTTAACCTATACCGATGGCAGCTGTATATTTAAAGTGTTTGAGCTTCGGCAAAGGTTTAGTCAGCACATCGGCGTGCATGCTGTGTGATGAAATAAACTGAAGTTGGATGTCATGGCGTGATAGAGTAACTCTGATGAAGTGGTGTCTGACATCGATATGTTTGGTGCGTGAATGATAGGTATTATTATGAGCAAACTTTATAGAGTGAATGACAATGGGATCGAAACAATTAAAGAGTTCACTGATGAGCGACGTCAAGTAGATGGCCTCCTTGCACGCTTCAGCCAAAGCCATTTACTCAGCTTCGGTTTGTAGAGAGTGCTACGGTTCGCTGTTTGCGTGCTTCCCACTAGACTGGGCCGCCGCTCATCAGGTAAGCATATCCCGTGAATGATCGTCGATCCACAAGACTGTTCCCAAAGTCTGCGTCTACGTATCCCTCTGGAGACGGCCGAAAATCTGCTTTGTAGTGCAGGGCAAGGTCTTTTGTACCCTTTAGGTACTTCAGGACCCGCTTTGCCGCTTTCTAATGTTCCCCCCCGTAATGTGCATTGAACTGAGATGGTACGAGACTGAATGAGCAATTTCGGGTCTCGTACATATAGCAATGTAGGTACATTAGTGACCCAATAAGTTCCTGATATGGAACATCTGCGTTTTTCGCATCCTTAGATGCCATATGCAGCTTTTGTCTAGGGTCGAGTGGGGTTGTAACTGTTATAGCATTTGTCATGCCAAACTTATCAACAAGCTTATTAATGAATTTACTTGATCAAGAGATATATGTCTCGGGTTCTGTGACACTCTCATGTCAAGACAATCTTTGCAAATACCAAGATCTTTAACGATGAATGCTTTTTTCAGTTCATTCTTAAAGTTATCCTTCGTTGTTTTGTTAGTGCAGACTACAAAGAAATCATCAACAAATACTGTAACTAAGAGAAGATTTTCGTTTTTGCGTTGATAATAAAAACAGTGTTCGTTTGCGGAGAGAGAGCTTCTGCATAGCCGCTTCATACCTTGATATTCCAGTGTCGAGGTGCTTGCTTGAGGCCGTATAGGGTCTTTTTCAGCAGTCACACTTTGCTTTTTGAGTTTGTAAATAAACCTTCAGGTTGTTCCATGTAGACTTCTTCTTCTAAATCTCGAAATCGTCGAACTGATGCAATGAAAGTGGTGGAATTATGTGAAAAAAAATGCTGTTCGGGCGCAATGCTATGAATTATTTTACCATTTTGACATGAGAGCGGCAATGTTACGGTCCATTCCACTTATAGTTTCGATCACCATGCTTTCAGTTTAGTGGAACGGAAATAAAGAAGTCGTGGTCGCGATTGATTCAGACCTTTAGTGGAACGGAGCCAACATTGGTCTAACTACCAATGACTAGAACGCTGCGGACATGAATATAACTCATATATTTTTATCAATAATTATGATTGAATCAGTTGATTTATCATTGTTTATGGGGATTTTTTGTGTGTAGGGAGTGGTCAAGATACTGCCATAGAGGATTGTCAATACAATTGCATCGATGATGGTTTCCCCATGGGTTTCCCAAGATACTGGCAATTAATGCCTAGTTTGGGATCCCCTGACCAATTTTGGAATATACCAAAATTAATAACAATTATTTTTTGAAATGTTTTTGACCGATAAACGATTTATATAATTTTGAATTTACGTGTAGATTTTTTTTACATGCAAATTATCCTTAGAGGAGTATTATTTTCCTTGTTAAGTCCTTATGAAGCATTAGTCATTGAAATAAACTTCGCCTGCCTGACTGACACTGACAGCTGGCTGACGAAAAAAAGAAAAATAAACCTTACTCAAACAATAATTTCGTATTTCAGAGTCTGGCAGAAGTTGCAGATAGATACGTATTAGAACTATATTCAATATTCCAAAGTAGCAATTAAGAATTTGCTGTACCCGAAGGCGTTCCTACTTTGCTTTAATCTTTATCAGTCGTACTTTGGCACCCATATACTACATTGTTATCAATGGCTGGTGACGAAGAGGATAGTACATGGTAACTATGATCACCTAAAGCTTAAAGTGTTTTTGTTTTGTTTTTAGTATGTTCATGCCACATTGTTACTACCATCCATAAAAATTAATTTTGAACTATGATCTGAAATAAATAGTCTTAATTGTGAAAACACAATATAGCACTCAAGGTTCACCTCTTGTTTGACCCTGCAATAACTTTTACAAATTTGATAAAGATTGTACACAGTTGTTACCTTTGTATAAAACTCTTTAGATTGGTACCAACTATACAAACAAATCATAAATAATAATCAATAAAAACAAAGCAGACAAAACAATACCATACATAAGTAAAAACAGCTTTTTAACCAATATGTTTTTTGGATTTTTTTTATGAATCCTGAAATCATATTAGTTATGTTTGCCTAGCATCATCTTTTCTCTATAAAACAAAGTCTCTATCTGGTTTTCAATGCCACATACATACTTATTTTGTTACTTAATTTGTTTAGAATATTTATCAGTATATTGCGCAATTTAAGTAAAATTTAATATTTATTCAAGTTGTCCTAAATTTTAACCATACAAAGGCTGAGCCATATGTGTTTTGTAAGATAAGATATCCTGTACAAC
Source organism: Emmelina monodactyla (assembly GCA_916618145.1). Lineage (NCBI taxonomy): Eukaryota > Metazoa > Arthropoda > Insecta > Lepidoptera > Pterophoridae > Emmelina > Emmelina monodactyla. The sequence goes on from OU745300.1 coordinate 7,715,844, forward strand.
TTGTGATTGTGTTTTCCAGGTTGATTGAATTGGAATCTGCCCTGCTTGATGGATGCTCTGCAAAAGAAATCAATGTGATCACTAAAGGCAAGAAAATCCCAGAGAATCTCCGGCCTGATGTTTGGTTGTTATGCCTTAACTGCCAAGATGCGGGTAATCAATTACTTTTATTTGATGAGATATTTGACCTACCACAACAAAATGAGTTACGGAATGATGTTAAAAAGTTTGTTAAGACATTAGCAAATGAAGATGATGATAAACTCTCAGTTATATCTGATATAGAATCAATCATTACTTTTTATTGTAAGTCCAAGGGAGTTGATTACTCTTCAGGTAATGGCTGGATAGAAATTCTACTGCCACTGCTTAGCCTAAAATTACCAAAATCAGACACCTACAATTTATTTGAGAAAGTTCTACAGATGTACATTCCAAAAGGTTGCACTAAGAATGGTGTACCTTTCCACATTTTGAGATTAATTCTTCAATATCATGACCCTGAGCTATGTTCGTTTTTGGATACCAAAAGAATAACTCCTGAACTATATTGCTTACCATGGTTGCGGTCTTTGTTTGCCAGCAAATGTAATTTAGATGTGGTCCTATTTATGTGGGATTTGTATTTCCAACGTAATGATCCATTCTTTATATTTTTTCTGTGTCTTATTATGGTTATCAATGCAAGGGAGCAATTATTGCAAATGAAAAATGAAGAAAAGGCAGCAATAATTGCTGCCCTAAGTGAAATGCCAGCAGGACTAGAAGCAAATGATGTATCTGATTTTTGCTCTCTCGCACATTATTATTCATTAAAAACTCCAGTATCATTCCGAGAAGATGTTTTAGAAGTATTGTTTTCGGAAAGTGGATTGGAAATTAACTCCAAAGTATACTCTCAAGCACTGTGTTTACCAGTTGCCGTTCATGAATTGATTGAAAGTGCTACATTAGACTCCCTTGATGATGATAATGTTAAGTTTTTCTTAGTTGATTGTCGACCAGCAGAGCAGTATAATGCAGGTCACTTAGCCACAGCATTTCATTTAGACTGTAATTTGATGTTGCAAGAACCTTCTGCTTTTAACACTGCAGTCCAGGGTTTGTTAAACGCGCAACGTCAGGCGTTAGCTGCTGGATCTGTTGCAGCCGGTGAGCACCTGTGTTTCGTCGGTTCAGGCAGAACTGAAGAAGATAGCTATGCATTAATGGTAATAGCTTCTTTTCTGAAACGAAACACCAAACACGTTTCAATGCTTGATGGTGGTTTTATTGCCATACACGATTATTTTGGTCCACATATGACTGATTGTTTGGAGGATCACAATCCTAATACTTGTATGGTATGTACACCAAACAACAACGATGGAAATATCGAGACTATTCCCACTCGCAACAGAGATAACATTCCAGCCATACAATTGTTTGGTAAACTCTCTTCAGCTATGAAAGCTAAAAGTCAGGAAGTAAAAGGTAAATTGATTGAGTATATTGTAAATCCAAACACTACTACTAATTATGGCGAATGGCATGTTTCGGCTGGTGATAGGAAAGAGCAGCGATACCGAAATGTACCTCCAGTATTTTCTATCAATGATGAAGATGATGATTCGAGACCGGGTTCACGAAGAGACCTCACAGATTCTGAGTCACTAGACGAAATCGTCGATATTCAAGAATTCGTTAACGAAAACAATGTTATAGAGAAATTTCCCTGCCAAGAAGTCTTACTTAATGGATATATGAATGATTGTCAAATCATTGTAACAGAAACACATCTCATAGTGTTGCACGATATTCCTAATAAGAAAGGATTAGCTAAAGTAATGTCAAGAAGGCCTTTATCAACGATTGTTAAAATCACAGCCAAGAAAAGGCATCCAGAGTTAATAACATTCAAATATGGCATTCCAGATGGCGATAACTTATTGATAAAAGATATGGACCGATTTTTGATTCCTAATGCTTCTACAGTTACTAAAATAGTTTCACACCAAATAGTTCAGCAACTCGATAGTAAACCTCAGTAAAAAAAATAGGATTTGCTAGTCATCTAGGTGCTTAAAAAGGTATTACAATTCTAGTTCAACTTTAACACTCCATACAAAAATATGTGCTTTGCTTATGAGCATTTTTTGTCACACGAAATTATTAAATAATTATTACAATTAAGAATGCACTCTAAATAGATACTTATTCACATTTGAAAGAGTTATTTTTGGCACCACCGAATATTTATTTTTATGAGCCATATTCCAGATATATTTTTGTTTGAAAACTTTATATTGATAATTTAAAAGTATTCACTTTTAAGTATTATGTGTCTGCAAGTAATGTATGAAATTACAACGATTAATTATTGTTACCTATTTATCTTCTAATTTATTTATAATCAAGATTACCGTTTGATTGAGATACTACCCATTTAACTTTTAAGGCTGTTAGTTGTTTATGTAATAATATATTGTGTTGTTATGTTATAAATATAAATAAATACTTACGTACTTATTACAGTTGATGTTTTTTTTAACCTGTACAAAAGAAGAAAATATTTTATATGTAAGGAAGTAAGTTGGTAGTAAATATAGAGGGTTAGAAACAAATAAGTAATAAAAAATAATAATAAATCTCCAGACTAACACACCAATTGTGTGGCCCTATGGTAAGCGCATTAAGCGCTTGTGTTATAGGCACCATACAATGGACGGGGGATGGAATGGGGAGAACGTAGTTACACCTTGACACGAGCCAATATCGAAAAACATCTTTAACGAAATTGTCCCGAACTGGGGATCGAACCTGGGACCTTCCGCTTAGCAGTCCGGTGTATAAGTATACCGCTGCACCACAGATGTCGGTAAAATGAAAAGAAAACAACGAGATTTGAATAAAAATTTATTAGGTATATTTTAATTACATTAAAAACGGCTGAATAAGGTTCGATTCTGTTTTAATGATCCCTGCCATAAAGTATTTTATATTTTTAACAAATTTTATACAGTTGCTAAGTTAATTCATAAATTGATTTATATGTTTAGTTTCATCTTACTCGCTAGTGATATGTATCGTTGCTTTGATATGATTTGGATAAATTGCAATAAGTTTAAAATATCTAATAAATATTTATTATATCTTTAGTCTTATACGAAATCTTATGGTACATCATTTTGCTATCTACCATGTAAATGCAAATTTTAACTAAGTAATTAGTTTATATTCCTATTATTGGGTAGGGTAAGTTCGTTTATATTTTTCCTGTGTCTCGGATATTAGGTACAAATGTTATTAATGAGCTTCATAAAAACAGTTTTAGTCGGCTTAGAATAACCGTTATTTAAAATCTAAGTTTTAGTTGTAGGTACCTAAGTTGGCTCTGTCTAAACTAGGTATAGGATAAATACTAATGTAAAAATTGCATTTTTGAAGCGCAGAAGTAAACTTGACAAACCATAAATGGGAATCAGTCTTAAAACGCACAAGAACAAATAGCAATCAAATATCTTTACATACAATGATCATACATTCGTTATTAAACGCAAATGAGTAGAGCATTTTGTTAAAACGCCATTCAGTTATGTATCTCGATCCTATTACTTAAATGGCCTTCCCAAACGAAATTAAGAGGTTGTACCTACCCATACCTACATTCAACATTTAATCTCTTAGTTAATTGTTCACTTCTATGCATGAGCGACTTTACTTTGGAACCAAAATCAAATGTTGACATCAATTAACATTGGCTCAGTTGCGTTTTTTAAGTAAAAGCAGCAGCTGTCCCGTAATAGAACACCGATTCTATACCTTTCAAACACTGATTTCAATAAAACTTTGTAACTTTATTAACGAAATGAAGTTGAGCCTTACGGAACAGTCAACCCATGATCCCAATTTAGCTAAATATTTTTTTTACCGCCATCGCAACAGTTTACTGTAATATCATTTATTATTGGTAAATTATATATATTAAAGTACCTTTTTAGCAGAATCGGTAGCAGAGAGAAATAAATTCTGATATTTTTGTAGTAGGGATGTTACGGATATGGAATTTCGGTTTCGGCTTCAGATACGGATATTGAAATTGTTTTATATCGGTTTTGGTTTCGGATACGGATATGAAATTATTTCGGATTATCCGGTAGTTTCGGTTACGGATATTAGATTCTAGGAATTTAAAAACAAATAGATAATAAAATGGTTTTATTTATATAGAGGAGGACGATGGGTGAGAACGATGACGTCATAAACACCGCTACATTGAGCTCAGGGAGATGAACAACACTTTGGTCACAGTTCTGTAAGCGGTTTACGGAACGCAGCCAAAAACAACTTGTCGTAACGTGTTTCATTTAGATTTTTAGATTCCGCCACTATCCGAAATTATCCGAAACATTTATTTCGGTTTCGGTTACGGATACGGATATTTTTTTATTTCGGATATCCGGTAGTTTCGGTTACGGATATGGATATCCTTAACATCCCTAGTTTGTAGGCACTGCAGCTACAAAAACCCATATTAATTAATTCAGCCCCTACCTATAATATCATCATAATAAACTTCATAAGATTTTTCCTTTGATGCTATCACCATCTTGCGTTTATTTCGATTACTTACTTACAAATGTTTATTAAATGGAGATGATAAATTGAGGCAAGCCTTTAAATTTTGCTAATGACCATTATACTAACTTAAATCTACTTTTACCGAATTGGGTAAGATTATCACAGCCCGTTCGATAGCTATTAGCAATTAACTAAAATATTTTTGTCAAACAACCATAAAAAAGCAGAGTAATAAACAGAAAGCTGGAAATCTTAAGGTTTCTGCTTGTGAAGTACTGGATTCGGCTACGGTGAGGTTGACTGTTGGCTGGACGTATGTTGATGGCCTGATGACATCAACTGGAACAAGGAAAATCCAATAACAGTTGCGTTTAAGTTGCTTTAATACAAATGCAGAAACTAAAATTAGTAGCTAGATATGGTATTAAAAATTTTTCGTTAAAGACATTATAAAATTAACAAAAATCGTTTTAACCCCATCATACCACGAAGTTTCAAACCTAACTTTATCGCTGAGTTTAATTCTGTTACAAGGATCTGCCAAAAATAACAGCTTTCTCCAATAGGTATTAGGATCTTCAAAGGTTGTACTTTACCTAAAACTGTATCGTTTCTGACGTCAGCAAACTTATCGTCTATGCTCCTGAACTCGGGAATGGTGCTGACGCACGTGATCTCGAGCCTGCCGGCCGCCACCAGGGTCAGCTCGGAGATGGTCACGTACAAGTCACGGCCGCGTTGCTTGCGCATGCGATGACGACTTACGGAATGAGTCGCTGATACGTCCGAGTGCACTTCGGCTATCTGAAACATTTGTTTGTTAATTAGTTTGTGGGGGATTTGTTTTGTATGGCTCTGTCATTTAACTTCGATTAAGGTAAGGATATAACAATTAAAAAACTAATGATTTATTTTTTTACAAATATGTACCTAGTTACAGGTTTACGCACCGTGCTTAGTCAATATTTTAGAGTAGGGATGTTAAGGATATCCATATCCGTAACTGAAACTACCGGATATCCGAAATAAAAAAATATCCGTATCCGTAACCGAAACCGAAATAAATGTTTCGGATAATTTCGGATAGTGGCGGAATCTAAAAATCTAAATGAAACACGTTATGACAAGTTGTTTTTGGCTGCGTTCCGTAAACCGCTTACAGAACTGTGACCAAAGTGTTGGTTCTCTCTCTGAGCTCAATGTTGCGGAAGAAGAAGAAGAAAGAAGAAAATACTTTATTGTATGTAGGATTAAAAACTAATCTCTTATACATTGTCAAAAGCGTAAAATAAAAATAAAAAAAGATGTCACGGGACACCCCTACATTCATCAGCAATGGCCGTAGTAGACCGAGAGAAAAAGCTGGCGGAAAAAACTCTCGGCACTCTTTTCAAAATTATACAATCATAATTTATATTCATTTAAAATGTGTACATACAGTGAAAATATAAATTATTTTCTCGTACCTCCTCGCTTAATATTATTAAAGTAAAAAAATATTAAAATGCTAGTAACTAATTGAGGAAATTTCCCGCGCCACAATTCGGAACCAGAGCAGACCGTTTCCCGAAGGCGGCACCTGATCACAAGTATGACGTGTGCTCCAGCCATTGTCCTACTCAACCATATTAGAGGGAGTTGGGCGACCCGTTGACACAACGCCACCGCCCCAGTAACTTTCGAGGCGAGCATGACTACTTATGCCAAACAAGGCACTAAGGAACAGCTAATTTGTTGGCAACAATAAGTTAAAACAGAGAGAGGAGGAAAGAGAAAACAGTACAGAAAAAAGTAAAATGAATAATTAAAAACATAAATAAAAACAATAAAAGTACATACTTAAAGTTAAGTATCGTCAAGGTACATAAGGTAAAAAAAATTATGATGCACGTACAATTACGTCATCAAATATCTTTATACAAAGTATAAATAGTCTTATACATAACACCTACAAGAAACCTGCAAGAGTTTTAATCCCAAGCTTTCTTATCATTTAAAAAGTCTTGGATGCTATAATAGCCTTTACTACACAGTTTAAGTTTAATAGTTTTTTTAAAAACGTTAAAAGGCAGGGACAGTAGGGACTTAGGGATTGAATTATATATAATTATTGACATTCCTATAAAAGATTTTGTGCTTTTTGCCAACCTACATTTTGGAAAAACTAATTTATGATCGTTCCTAGTCATTGCGTCATTATTATCTATCAAACGTCTATCCTTAAGAGTTTCAAAGCTATCAATATTCTTACGCACAAACATAATGTTCTCAAAAATATACTGTGAAGCAAGGGTCAAAATACGAATCTCCTTAAACAGATCCTTGAGAGATTCTCTTTTACTAAGTTTATAAATTCCGCGAATGGCTCGTTTTTGCAGCGTAAAGATAGTTTTAATGTCAGCAGCGTTTCCCCAGAGTAGGATTCCGTAGGACATTAGGCTATGGAAATAACTGAAATAAACTAACCTAGCAGTATGAATGTCAGTCAGGGAACGAATTTTTTTAACCACAAATGCCGCAGAACTAAGCCTACTCGCCAGTTGTGCTATACGGGGTCCCCACTGCAGTTTGGAGTCGACAGTTATTCCAAGGAAAACGGTATTTTCTACCAGGTCTAACTTGTTACCGTTTAATTTCAAATCCGTCTCTACTTGCTTTACATTTGGTGCCGAAAACTTTATACTATTTTTTTTGTATTAATTTTGAAATTCCTAGAATCTAATATCCGTAACCGAAACTATCCGAAACTACCGGATAATCCGCAATAATTTCATATCCGTAGCCGAAACCGAAACCGATATAAAAAAAAAACAATATCCGTATCCGAAACCGAAACCGAAATTCCATATCCGTAACATCCCTATTTTAGAGATACCGATGTTAAAATAGCCATGTCAACAAAGACGTTAAAAAACGTGGGTACCTACTTCGGTGTCTTATACTTACCTTACTACTACTCTTTGGAAAAAGAACGAAGTTGATGGCAAAAAGAAATAAATTAAAAGGTTAAGAATATGAAGGAAAAAATAAACAACATGGCTTCCTAAATTATATTTTTTATCAAGGTTTTTCGGTTTTCCTTATCGTAGAAACGGTAGGTACTACCGAGGTACCTACTACTTGATCATCTATGTAAATGCTCTATAAGTAAAGTAGGTACTTACATTTGAGAGCAAATACCTACTTCAAACCAGTCAATCGGGATGGTTATACCTGTGGTTATACCTACGTAATGACGAATCTTATTAATATTTGCCTGCTATTTTCATAAAGTGCTTGCCTACCTACTATTAACAGCATTTTTTTTTAAGTAAAATAATCACAAAGCTACGTTATAACTTATAATATTACCTGTGTATCTTTAAGACTGCATCCCGGAGGACGAGTAGCCACATGCGACGCTTGCGTCAGTGCCAATAAGGGGTTTCTAGTGCTCAAGTCTGATAAGGGATTCTGCAACCTCTTGCCGTTCTTCTCACTCATAGGCACACGGAACTTGTGCGAGTGGGCTATCAGCTCGTCCATCTGTGGAATAATTGCAAAATAATAAATTAAGTAAGTAATTTTAGCCCGATAAATCTCAAACTTCGCATGTACCTATTACCTATTCCTATTTAGACTAATTTTAGTGGCATTTAAACACATCATTTGTCATTGGAAACTACTATTAGAAATTTATGGGTATTCAATGATTATTGGGTTTAATTTAATATACCTACCCAAAGCAAGCTCTTTTTTTTAGTAATAGATAATGTTAGTAGGGATGCATTAACCCTTCTACATAAAATTTAGTGTAGGTACCTACTTTGAAATTAATTATATACTTAGATAAGTACCTACCGAAACAATTTTGCATTTTCAATATCCTACATAATCGAAAAGTCTGTTCCGTTTTACATCGGGAAAACTGGTTAAAAGATGTCTTGATTTGATTTGCACAAAACATTAAAAACTATTTACATTTGATATAGTTAGCAAGACATCGGTTGTTTCTGATTTACCTATTTGTTGATATAGATCGCCTTCAATAAAGCGCTTAAATGCTCTCACGGTGCGGTCGGTCGAGCTTTTTGTTTTCACCCCGTGGAAACACACAATTAGCCAAACTATACAATTAGGAACTAGATTTTAAAGTGTTTCGTAACAAAATAAAATAAGTACATTTCTAAATAGGTTATAGGCAGCAAACAACAGATAAGTATTAACTTAATTATGTCATTTATTTGCATTGTAGGTAGGTAAACAGAATAAAGGTTAACGACTTTATGAATCACGTGTCATATCTAAATATATACGAAGTAGGTACTACAGAATATAAATATTCACTTACTCCATACCTACCAAGTTAAAGATGAAACCTTCAACACTCAGGCATGTACCTACTTCATTCAATGGACAAAATATTCGATCAATCTCTTAATTAGCAGGTACTTAATTCGCTTGCACATCAAATTTAGATTTTTTATTCCAATTCAAAATAGAATTTGCTGATACATAATACTGAGATTATGTCTATTAGCAAGGTCTAACTTTTTGACTTGATCAACCAATCAATTTGGCGGTCTGTACCTACGTCTAGGCTGCACCTAATGAATCGTGATAGTTAGACAGTTGAAATTTTCACAGATTATGTATTTTTGTTGCCATTGTTACGTCAAGCCAAATTACCTAATAAGGTAATCTGCTATGAATTCGAGAAATTAAAATTAATAGAATATTTTTTTTTTATACAATATCTCTTATGAAGGGTTGGCTCTGTTTCTAGTATTAAAGTTCTTTCTAACTACCTAACCTTTCTAATATTATGACGATAATCAGTTTTAGAACTTATCGGGTTGGCTTTAGGAAAGTTAAACGTAGTTAAGAAACTGCTGCAGTCACTGAAAACAAAGGTTTTGAGCCAGCAGTGGGTTCGCCACTGCCAGCCTTTGTTTGAAGTTCGCTTGTGAAACCGCCATTTTCCAAAAAAGTAATTTACTAACCAAAGTTTTACAAAGAGGCTTAGAACATAGTATAGCTACTTGGGATATTCCTGTGAGACCAAAGTGCGAAACAATGTGCGTAAAAGGGTTAGGGAAGGCCTCAATAATAAGAACTATCGATTTTACAAAAAAACTCTTTCACGTAAAAACTACTGGACGGATTTGGATGAAACTTTACAGTAATATAGGTTATAGGTACATCAAAATAATACATAGGGTACTTTTTACCGCTGGAAAACTTCTCATTCCCACGGGAAACCGACTTCCACGCGAACGGAGTCGCGGGCGGCCACTAGTAATATTATAAAGCTGAAGTTTTATTGGTTTGAATTAAACGCGCTAGTCTCAGGAACTACTAGTTCCAATTGAACTTTCCTTTTTCGTTGAAATGTCCATTAGAGGAAGGCTACAACACGCTACGACCAAAAATATCGGAGCAGCAATTTAAAAATATTGCAAAAACTTGAACTTTATTGGAAACTTGTTTTCTTATAAGGGTTTTCGTTGCGTGCGGGGTGGTCATTTTTACCGCCATTAAGTGCCTCATTCCCATGGGAAAAGCCATGTGGGTGAAACCGCAAAGCGAAAAGCTAGTTATGAAAATGAATGCTGCTGTGGGAACTACAGAGTTTATTTAAAACAAGAAAGTTTGTTAAACTTGTTCTATTTTAGGTATACCTACTCAATAACAAAAGACATTCAGTTGTTATTAGGTAGGTACCTACCTATATCGTAAAAATTGGTTCAGATTTGTATGGAAAAAATTTCTTCTTAGATAACAAGTCAAGTTAGAGTTCTGTTTATTTTCTCACCTTCTTCCCATTGATGAACCAGGTGATGTGCGGGGCAGGCAGCGCGGGCGCAGTGGTACAGTTGGCCCGTAGCGTCTCTCCGAAGCTCAGATAGCGGGTAGGGAAGTCAATGCGTGGGTGATGTTTCTGTGGATCTGGAATTTCAATACGAAATAATTTATTGGGTATCTTACGGTGCTGATAGTAAGGTCATTTGCACTTAAACAATTTTTGATGAAGTCAAACTTTACTGCGCTGGTATAAATTTAAAATCATTACAATTCTCAAGTTATGTAATTTGTCTTTGAATTTTATTAAATTAATATACTTACCTAGTGAAACTATCTACATAGCTACCAAATATTTTGCATGATAAACGCATCCTTTGATTTTGCCTATTTTTAAAATATTTTAGCTCCTCGTAGGGAATACAAGGTTTACTACGCTCAAGACCACGTACGTGCTTACATTTTAAATTATTTTCATCAAAGTTGATGCGACTTTATTGTACGTAGGTACTGGGTTTAATAGACCCCTCGCTTCTACTTTTATGACACAGCGTAGCGATCGTTGCTTACTTGTATCCAGACTTTCGTGCGTTTTGAAAATTTTAAATGAAGTTGTTTATGTTAAGAACCGGGTAATAAGACATTTTATTTGAAACCAAAAATATAAAATAAGGTCAAATATATCTTCTTTAAAAAGATTTACCTTATCAATTTAATAATAAAAACTCCTTATCAATTTCCAATTAGCTTCAATTCCTATTTAAATATTTACCTATTGAGAACATCATACTTACTTATTAAGGGAGGCTTACTCTTCCTACCCTACTGTTTGTAAATAAAAGCTTTTAAAAAATATAAAAATTTAACAAAAAAATTAAGATGATAAGCTCTGAGCATTGTTTTTTCTTTTATTGATTCCGCACACTTGCTCTACACTAATCAATTAATCCATATCAGTGGCGGAAGTCTACGTTATTTTCTTCTCCATAAATATGACGTGAAACTTCTTTATCTATATTAAAAGAGAGTGCTTGCATTTTTCCTCCCCCTTGGCCTATATAGCAAACAGGGACAAAGCGAAAGCTTCGGAAGTGACTAATAGAGTAATTAATTTAAAATTTCCTTAACTATTCATCCGGGCTCGTCCCCAGTCATCGTTTAATCAAGGTGTGAAATTCCCCCGGGGTCGGGAAGGTAAAATTAAACTATCAAAGGAAGCCATTAAACGGTTTATTTTGTATGGTTTAACTCGTGGTTCCACTGACGATAAAGCTGAGATTGTGATCGTTTGGGTCTGTAAGACAAAACCGAGACATTAGCAAAATAGCTGCTTATTTTAAGATACGGACACGAGATTTTATTTAGAATTTTATTCTTAGTATATCAATTATCCTTAGGAAAATAAACAAACCGTAAAATGTAACTGTAAGATGTAAGACGAGTTTCCTGTGAACAAGTTGTTAACGAACGAAATACGATAGTTACTATTGTTTTATGTTATTGTCTTTGACAGACAAGCTAGTGACCCACTTCGCAAGGGTGCTATTTCTGACAACATGACTAGCAAACCTTATTTTAAGTGATAAAAAAATCATATTTTTAAGAAGACTTTGTATTTTGTTTCCTACAAAACGACGGCAAGGTCTGATGATGACGATGCAAAATCAAAAACCAAGAAAATGAAGAAAAATAGGTGATTTGTATAGCACCTCACCTTTTACTGGAAAACTTCCTGAAAAATATCTGGAATGCTTATCGCGTGTTTTAAAATAAATTACTTACTAAGTGAAAAGAAAAAAATGTGGTATACGGTGGACTTTGCTTTTAAAAAAAAATCTTTTAAAAATCAAACAAGCAAAATAATTAATTACATAAAGCATTTAGCGCGGCGCGATTCAAAATAACTTAGGTACGTATCTACTCGTGTACCTACATAGGTACCTACTTTTATTTGTTTAAGATTTTTTTTGTGTCCGTATTTTAACTATTTATTACTTTTTCATGCTTTTATTTTAACTATTATTAGTTGTATTTTATGCCTAAATACATTAAACAACCTAGCATTATTAAATCTGAGCATAAAAAACATCCGTATAATCCTACCCTTTATTTCTTGTATGGGACTAAATTCGCTAAATATAGAAAGAAAAATAATCATCAAAATTATTTTACTGTGTAAAAAATAATGCGTGGTCATACATAAAAAAGTATAGGTACCCACGCGTCGACTTGCAAGTCTCCTCCGTTGTTTTGTCGGTTAAAAATGTTTGTAAGTACTAAGGTTACATTCGGACATAACAGAATTCATTTAACATAACCTTAACGCCACCGCAACATATTGCTTGTTTTAACAGTTATTTCATTCATAAGGTACTTATTAATTATTAGGTACTTTGTTACCTACTCGTAGGTAGGTACAATGTTAATTTATGATTGTGGTCAGAATACCTACAAAACCGTTTAAAAATAAACTCGTAGGTACCTACCTCATGTACAAGTCCTCAAATAATAATAGGTATTTATTTACCTTCTTATTTGTATTACCTAATATTTATATAATTGTGTAAATATAATTAACGAAAGTAAAACAAGGTTTAATTTTTATAAACTTGAATAAAGTATTACCTTCGCGATGGCCATACCTTTACAAAGAGCTCATTAAAATGTACGTACACTGCAAATGCTTGGCACTTTAACATAATAACAAGGACAAATAACCAAACAGCAAGAGGGCTGTATAAATCGCTGCTTTCGTTGCATTCGTAGTCCTACGGGAAATTACAGCGCGAACTTAGCAAACCAATGAAATAAATAACTGCAGGAACGTCCATCCTGTAATACTTTAACAAAAATATTTCTCCGCGGAGTCGTAGTATCTTCTGAAAAAACCGGACACATAGGAAATATATTTTAATAGTTTTCCTATGTGTCCGGCGAATATTACGCAGCTTGCATTTTCAATAGTTATTGACTTTAACTGTGTTGGTACTTATCTATTTTGATGAGATATAAAAAAGTAATAGGTACACATACCTACTTCAATCCAAACCATACTAGACATTTGTTGTAAGGGGCTCTTAACATTTGTCTGCACTTTTTTACCGCGTAAGTGTACCAAGTAAACATACATATTTAAAATATGTTATTTTACACCATTTAATTTTATGTTAACCATACCTACTTAAAATACTTTCCATTTATTTATGAGGCACTAATACAGCTATTAGCTACTAGATTTCAATATAAAATTATGACTGTTTCTACTGTAATTAATTTAAAAATATTTAATATGCCTATAAGTAAAAATTTTGGTACCATAACAAATTTTAAACCACAGAAATATTCCAAAGGCACTGGGTGTGCCTGAACTGTGAAAATGACCGTGTTAAACCGAAGTAGAATCTTTTATCTAAACAAAAAACTAAACGTATCATCCCGAATAAAAGGCGTGTTACTTTTGTTCTGTTTTCTACACAAAGGTGAATGGGTAATTTACTAGAGACCCGAATTGAAGGTTCTACGGTCGAAATATGGACAGGACGCCAGGGATTTAAATTGAGGCGAAAAATATTGTACAGGTTTAACTTTACAAACAAAGGAATATGTAGGAAATAAGATGGCTTATTTTCAGCAAGCTTTTTCAGAGATACGTTGTTTTAAGTTCTACATCAAACTTACTTATTGCTATGCGAAATTCGTGAATCCTTACCTGTGCATATGCACAACATACAAACACTAGCAGTGAGCTATGGCGGGTCATAAATTCGATTTAACCCGCACGTAATGTCACAGTAAACTAGGAACCGGCCTTATAGTATCCCTTTCCTTATTTAATAGCTAACAATGACTATAACTGCGGAATACGCTTACGTACCGACTTACTCACCTATTTTATTACTGAGGAGTAACCGCGGAAAACGAAATTGCCACTAGTTTTCTTAGCGCAGGCAGATTTCTTTTATTTTATGTTTTTTAGGGTTCCGTATCTTGAAATGAAAAAGTTACCCTTATAAGATCTTTCCATTGTCCCTCTGTGTGTCTGTCAATATGGGTATTTTTGTTCAGGTACGCGGGAGGTCATTTAATAGGTCCTCAGAGCTGCGTTAATCTGATGCAGTGAAAATACCATTAGTAGTATCGCTTTTCTGCAAATTCAAATTCAAAGCACCTATCCGATTTTTCGATCCCAAATTCATTTTGACTATCATTGATGACTTTTATCAAGCTAATTAAACAAAAACCTTAGGTAGATACCTACGACGACGGTTACTTACTTACATTGTGCTTAGTAGTATTCGAGAAGTGGGATACTGTAAATAAATAATGTTGAAAACTTACGGAACACAGTTAGTTGTTTCTCTGCTGAAGATTTAGTGTAAATTGGTGTTTCCATTGAGACCTCGCAAGAGTAACTACCGCTGGCAGCGAAGTCCAGGTTCTGCAGAATGATGGAATTCTCCGTGGCTAAAGCAACCTGGAAGAAAATAAGGTTATTTAAATAAAGTATAGGTAATATCTCAATTTTAGTTGTCGTAAGAAGGGGCTAAGAAGTGATTAACTAGTAGATGGGCAAAAACGTACTCAGTTTATCACCAAGAGTCTGATTTCAATCAACATGAGTATGACAACATTTTTTTCTTATGGAGGAGGAAGGACTTTTTGGTCAAATTGGTTAAGTGGTTTAGGTGTGAAAGTGTAAACAGACCGAGTTACTTTTTTGCTCCGCGCCCGCTACGCCCCCCTTCCCCTCCTCCCTTTTCCCCGTGCACGCTTTTCTCCCTGTTGCACCTATCAACTCATCTCTTTTTATTTATTCGATACATGAATTTGTCTTTAACAATTGAACAATCTTACATGATTTTATGTTTGATAATAAGGAACTTCCATACAAACTAAAATCCCCCTATTTCAACCGCTACTATCACTTTAAAGTATGGTATGTCCTTTCCCAAGTTCAGTTCTATCTTCATACCAAATTTCATCAAAATCGGTTCAGTGGTTTAGCCGTGAAAGCGTAACAGACAGACAGAGTTACTTCCGCATTTATAATATTATATAGGGAAGTAGGGATTATTTTTATGAGATTTTTTAGTTTACTAAAATGGTAGACATTTTGGTAAAAAATATCAACACAAGTAAACTAAGGATATCTCACTCACGGTTGAACTTTAATCCTATTTTTTTAACCGAATTAAAAAGGGAAGGCGGTTTATAAGGCGAGATTTGTGTATTTTTATATTTTTAATAAAAAATACGTCTACCTTTTTACATGGTAGTTCGATTTTGACAACTATTTACATATCTCATTCTGATAGTTTTTATTTAAAATGTTTTATGCCAAGCTAAATTGTTTTTTTTTGTCTGTCTCCACTTTTGGTCATCACGCACACTAATGCAATGCCCAGCTTATACCTTCTCGACTATACCTACCTATGAGCCTCGCACATTATTTTTTACCAATTATATTATAAAAGTAGGTATGTATGTCTGTCTGGCTGTAAGTTCCGTTTTCACGTGGACGGCTGAACGGATTCAAATGATTTTTTGTAATAGACATAGTTTAAATAGCCTGTGATGAAAAAAGGCTTCTTCTTACTGCGGGAATAAGTCACATTCCCACGGTAAAATTACTACAAGGTTTTTATATTACAATGTGTAGGTAATATCCATTTAAACAAAGATGAGTCTGCGATATCGTTACAGTCTGGGTCTGAAGTTAAAAACGTAACCTACGAGTTTGTACCTATTTAAACAGGTATCTATTTTTAGCAGTAACCATGCTTTAAAATACCTCCGTGTTTAATATTTGTTTAAATTTTGTCGTATTGTGCCATGGCGTTGGAAACTTCGGCGATATGCAAACTTTAAATGATATTTCGCACAAAGGTTTTATCTATGTATTTGGGTTTCAATGGTTTTATTACCAAATAACGAGGCATACCTATGCGGTTCTTACCTATATTTGTCTGGCTATTAAAACAAAAGAGCAGGTTAAATTTTGTCGTTAACTCGGTGCTGTCGACTAAAACTGGCACGACATATTTTGATTATTAATTAATTAAAAGCATAAATGAATACCTTTTGTTTATTTTGATTTTGGTAGGCCCGGAATAACTGTGGTTAGGAAGTTAATAAAATAATCGACGTAAGTACCTAAAACATTTAATTAACTATTAACGCTTTCGTGTTAATTTAATTATACACCATTGAACCTTTGGATTGTCTTTGTCAACTTACTTGTTTACAATATTAGCGAAAAATATCAACAATTCATAAAAAAAACAAAGATTTAGTAAGCGTATGACGTTAAGATCGAGAACGTTAATAAATACTTAGCACCTATTTACTTTGTACATAACCTTGTACAAAAACAGGTACCTACTTGTCTAACTAAATTTTTTGGAGTTTTCGTGCTTTTAAACTATTAGAAACGATCTCATACTTTTATGACAGGAGGTACTTGTACCAACTTTTGTTCGAAGGACGTGTAAAATAAGGAAATAAAAACCATTTCTAGGACTGCAAACTCGAAAGTTGGCTATTAGTCGTGAATACAATTGACACAAAATGTTAAAATGTTTCAATGTTTTATATTTTACCTACTTCATAGTATTGCAATTTGGCCTACATAATAAAGGCAGTTAGCTTAAATATTTTACGGACTTAGCCGCTGAATATTTTTATGTTTTTTCTAATATTTCGATAAAATGAACAAGATCGAGGTCCTAGGGCGGCTGGAAACAGGCAATGAAGTTTCCTACATAAGTACCGACTACGAATGATTTAGATACCTAAGCAATTGACGAATGCTGATTTTGATGTTTGTTTACTTTACCAATTGAAGACGTCACCACATGTCGACCAACATCGTTTTTAGCATTCTAAAAAGCTTGAAAATTATTTTGGTTTTCCTAACAAAATACTCTTAAAAATGTCTAATAGCCTAAAGCCACTCTTAACACAAGCCGTAATAACCCAAAATTTTACAAAATTCAAAACTGTGCGAAGTGCTATTCTTAATCTATGTTAGTAACAGCAAAAAGTGCAAGTGTAACCTGCCTTAAACGTAAAAAAACTGTTTTAAATAATTACGTAATATTTAATTACGTACCAGAATTAGGTACCTAATTTAGATGCTTGTCTACTTATTCAAAATACTTAATTAATTCTACTAGAGACCCGGTGAGAGATTAGTTACATAATATCTACTGAACTGGAAAGTACAGCATTTGTGAATATAAACGAAATAAAAATAAAAAGAAGAAGAAATGGTTGCTGTAAGTTAATTAGAGATGAATACAATAGGTAGGTAAGTACATATTGTATGTAATGTAAGTAGGTATAGTTAATTAGTTATATTTGCGTACTTTTTTAAATAGGTTTATATTAATGTACCTAGCTAAATATTTAAATAGCAGCGAAATGTATACACCTTTAAGTTTTTGAAATTTACTATCTGTTTTTTATGTCCTAACCTCCCCATTAAAAACTTAAAACAACATGATAGGTATAATAAATTATCTGTCCAACATATCGAAATAAAGTAATAATTTCGAATTAAAACACCTTCAATATTTATTTTAGTCTTTAGTCATGGAGTGCAATGTTTTTATTTACCTTTAATGTTTTACCAGCCTTAATATTCGTTTTATTAATTACTTAAATTGATAATTAAAACTGAATACTACGTAGGCAGGGTGTACCCAAGTAATTACCTGTAAATAATACCTAAATAAATATAATCAGCTTACGTTTAAAACAGCTCCGGGCGTGGTAAAGTTTCTATGCGGCGGTTTTCTGTCTTTTATATATTGAAAGATCTTGGTGCCGTGTCGTAGGAAGACCACTTTGTCTAGCAGATGGAAGGGGACGTCATGAAGGCAGCGCAAGCGCACCGACCCCCCCCGCGCCGCCCACCGCTCCATCTGCAGCTCCACGCGAACCTCTGTGTAACCACGAACTGAAACAACAAAAGTAGGTACTATAGTGAAATTTAAAAAGATATTGTGATATGATAGGTAGTTTTAGTTTTTAGGGGCATTTGAGCGAGAGAAAACGATGCACAAAATGATATTATAGATAGGAATAGGTGTCCATGAAATATTTTTTTTGGCATCTACATTAAAGTTAATAACACATGAGGTGACAAATAGCATATTTGTTTTTTTTTCTTAGCTCAGCTTAGTTGAGCCACCGTAAACCACGCCGCGAAAAACTAGGGTCTAGTCCATTTAGTCTAGTTCCTACGTCTAAAAGTTTATTTTCGTAATTTGAACAGTATAAAACGCTGTGGCTGGATTATAAGGCATATACTCATTAGCGGAAGGTTTTACTCATGGGAGTGGCCAAGGCTTTTAATAAAATGTTTTTATTGAAATACCACACGTCTGAGTCTTGACTTGCTAAAAACCTCATGTACCTACCTAGACAACTTGGTTACCTAGACAATGGATGCTTTTATTATTAAATGTCCCCTTATACATATTACTCTTTGCTTTAATTATATTAATTTGCAATATATTTACATACAATAACGCTTCCTATTAGAAACCCGCCAGGAATTCGACTGTCTTTCGATTTAAGTTGAAATAAATATTTAATTTTCAACTTTTTACAGTAACAAACACAATTAAGATTTTACTCGTATGTTCAACCAAGTGTAAAATAAATAAATAAAAAACAGACTAGGAAATTAGTTAATTAATAAATATTTATGCATTCACGAACATTCTGATTTTTTAAATACTTAATGGATGCAATTGTCTGTTTAAATAAGATTTAATGGTTTGATTGCAAGGCAATAAATTTTTGAAAAATTGCCTGTTTTACTTTTATTTTAATGTACAAACCCACATTCAATTGTTTTAGTTACATGATGTTTTGCAAACCTTTAAATTTATATTTAATTACATCCAGTAAAGTGCATTATTCGGTATTTGAGCGATGCCTGTCTACATCCATGCCTGTTCACCGAAGAGCAAATTTTCGATGATTCGATTAAAATTAATAGTCCGTATTTCAGGCACTGCCAGTAATTTGCGTTGAATATTCGATATGGAGCTACCCTGCAATTTAAGACGGAATTGTAGAACGGTTATGTCGAAGTTGCTTCTAGATTTAGATTGACTGCGGTGGTTGATATTAGAATGGAAGTGTGGAATGGGTTATTTAATGTGAATCACTAAATAACTTTGTACTAGCAGGACGGATTGGGATGAAACTTTTTAGTAAAAAATCTCATAAAAATAATCTCTAGGTACTTCCCTACGGATGTATGGATGGATCCTACTAATATTATAAACGTGAAAGTTTGTGAGTATGTATGGATGTTTGTTACTCTTTCGCGTAAAAACTACTGGACGGATTTTGATTAAACTTTACAGTAGAACTCCTCATTCTCACGGGAAACCGAATTCCACGCGTACGGAGTTGCGGGCGGTCAATATATTATAAACGTGAAAGTTTGTGAGTATTGTTTGGATATACGGAAGTATGGATGGATGTATGGATGTTTGTTACTCTTTCACGTAAAAACTACAAGACGGATTTTGATGAAAGTTTACAGTAATATAGGTTATACATCAGAATAACATATAGGGTACTTTTTACCGCAGGAAAACTTATCATTCCCACGGGAAACAGACTTCCACGCGAAAGAAGTCGCGGGCGGCCACTAGTACACGATAATACACATTTTTACATTTCTAATATGAAGTAAGGATTCATTAGAGTGTAAATATACAATAATAATAAATTAAAATAATAACAAAGAAACCTGGAATAGGATCTGCTTCAGTATATTATGCTAATAACGTTGCTAAAAATATTACAGATGCTTTTTACGTAACTTGAGCACGAATTGTTAGCAAACTTCATCGTAATTAAATGAGTAGGTCCTGGAGATCTGTGGATTTTCAATCGAGTCGTAATAACAAGCTTTTATAGTACCTAAGGGAGAGTAAAGATTATCCAGGAACCGAAATAATACATTCAATATCACCACGATTAGAAACAACTTCAAAACAAGGTTATCCGTATCATCTTAATAGTCAGCAAAAATTACAGAGTTAACCTACTCATGTCGAATTATAAAAAAAAAATTTATCCTAATGTAAAATACGTAACTGTCAAAAATATATTTTGCGCGTACAGAGTTTTTAAATACATAACGTTTAAAATAACTACAAGTTTATGTTTACAACAAATTTACAAACCACTGCATCTGGCGTTATTTTTTGAGGTTGCGTTCTTAAAATACAGAATAAAACATTATTTGGTGAATATACCTACATAGTTCAATTTTTTTAACTTAACTGTTTTATATTTATCTACCTAAAGATAACATCTGTTAGATAGCACGTGTTCAACAAAATATAAATATCTTTATCTAGATGTAAGTATATATAAAAAGTAGTTCAAATAAACTTCATTTTGTGAGCGCTTATACGCAACGTCGGTCGCAGATTTTTATCCGCTTCTTATCAAAAGAGGGCTCAAGTCACGTACAGAGTTCTATAGAAGCACGTATTGCACGAAGGCTTGTAAATTTACTCACATGATTTTTTAAAATAAGTCTACGACATAATTTACTGTTTGTATTGTAAAAAACGTAAGCTAAAATAATAGTCATGTAGGGTCAGATGCTACATCCGGTACATTTAAATCAGGTATACAATAATAAAATAATTATCTTGATTTTTATTTCAACCTTTGAACTTGGTATAACAAACTACTTACGGACATAAATATGTAGTGGGAACTTCGAATGACTTTTAAATTTATACAAAGCGCTTATGAATAATTATAGTTAAGTAGGTAAGTAGTAAATAAGTAAATATTTTACATTAAATACCTGGTGGGTATGGTGTGCAAAAGCACGGTGATGAAATGAGAGAAACCTTTGATTTCTAGCCCTTTTGCTATTTCGTTAGTAATTTTTATGGAATATGCATTTATAATTATTTTTATAATTATTATTATTTTAAATTAGTATTATTAGGATTAAACTGATAAAGTAGGAAGGTATTTAATTTCAAAATTAGATATGTTTTCCGATGGAATCGTTGGTATTGCCTAAAACTTACGAAAGTTCATCATATCATAAAAAATATTAAACATTCTTTGTTCAATATGACATGTAGGTATTAAACTCTAATTTAATTTCTACTAAAAGTAGGAATTAACCTTGCAGGATGTTTACTTATTTAAAAAAAACGGTACGTAGATATGTAGGTAATGTTTTGCCTTAACTAGTCCAGCATGCCAATATTGACCTATTGCAGGTTGTTGTAAAATAAACTATTCATATTTAGCATATTTTATACCTAAGTTGATTACAAAAGTTAATTTTAAATTAAATAAGTACATTTGCTTTAATAAATTTGATTTCAAATAAGTACTTATTGAATACGGCTAAACTAGCCGCAATGGTTTTTGGCTTAAAATTTTCTATCGATCACGTAAAAATGTTGCCCAATAGGTAAACCACAGTATTTAAGAACTTAACAAATTAACCGAGGCAGGTTAACGGGGAATTTTATTTTCTCATAAACATATATAAATAAATTAGCCCGTATAGTTAGTTGCTTATTCTCCATTTATTTTTACATAATCAGCAGTTTTTTTTATCCATATTCTGTTCGAGCTAGTTTATTGCTATAAGTATTACACGAAACTAAACCAAAATCGTGATTTTTATGTTATGTTGTTACATCTAAAATGCAATTAGTAAGTGTAAAATTCTGTAGGCAAATATTTGAAATTGGCCTTGACATTATAAAAAAATATTGTGAAATAGCACACTGTGTTTGTTTACTTTCATTTTCGGCGAATATGTTATTGATAAGTTTTTTTTAAGTTATAGATACTGGAAAAAGGAACGCGGGTTTCCGAGCATTGCGCGACTGGGAATCGAACCCAGGACCTTTAGATTGCCGGTCAAATGCTGTTACCACTGAGCTACTGCGCGCTACGGTGACCCACCGAAATTGCTCCCAGTATCTAAGTGCTTACGTCATATCGCTGACGTTATTCCATCAAATGAGAGGAGTTTCCGCCTCTTCATTTCAGTAGAAATACCATATTTAACTACTAATTAAGATGAAACAAGCTAATGATTGAGATTTTATTTTTATGCTCATTAAACATAAACAACAAACTACAACTTGCCACTATCAATTAAGGAACGGATTCATGTTCAAGCGGCAATATTTTTAAATAAATACATTTTATAATTCATTATTTAATTGAAACAAATGAAAATAAGTAGGTACCTACGGTGGCAGAGCGTCTCTCTCGTTACCATTTTCCGCTTCAACAAGATCTACGGCAAATTTTAATCAATATGTTTTTTTATTTAAGTAAACTAGGTATTGGTTTATATTTCTTACATAAAAAGTGCCGTGTAGATTAATTTTTAATTAAAATGAATATATATTTTTGTTCCAAGGTATGTATTGCACTGAAAACATTTTGACTTATATAATATTAAGGTAAAATGCATAATAATTTTCAATTACAGAAAATCTCACCTTAAAATGGAGAAATTCCATAAAAGCTGATAGACTGAAAATAAAAAGTTTAAACGAAAATCATATCAAATTATATTAATAATAACCTTTATACGTTCCACAAGTTGAGCAATGATCGCTTTCTAAGATAGCGAGAGTGATTGAGCTATTTACTTACGGATAATTTTATAAGTTTCCTGCTCCTTACCTGACTTTGCACGGGTTATGTAGGTACCTACTGTTAGCTGTAAAACAAATGTAATCGGTAACTGGACATCCCTAGCATTCGATGGACGTCACTGGTTGGCGTCACTGCCGGTGGGCGCGGATTTGGATTGAATCTAATGGCGGCTACATGTTGTATTTTCTACTAATTCATATTTTATTTAAGAGATGTTTAATCTAAAGGCCAATATATATTGCTACTTTATACTACTTACCTAACGAACAAAGAGAGCTATTTCTTTTAGGACTGATTTTTCAATAGTCAGATAAATCCTAACTGACTGATAAGAGGTATGTTTTCATTGTCACTTTATTCATATGCCATGTATTTATGTTCGACGTGCAACAAAAACATACTGATTTTCTGTCAGATAGAATTTATCTGACTATTGAAAAACCGGCCCTTAGTCAAACCTTGTTCAGATAAAGACAAAACACAACAAAATAAGAATTATTTAATTCGGTGTAATAGTTTGTGTTAGTGTTCCGTAAAGGATAAAAATTTTACAAGCCCTATTTAAAGACTCCGCTTTCCATCCGTCTGTCTGTCACCGGGTTGTATCTCATGAAACCTTTGAGTATTTAACCAAAGGAGATGGCAAAGCAGGCCTTTCCCTCAGGCAAAATTTTGGACGTATCGTGGCCATATGCGTCAACAAAAGAACTACGCACGGTGCTTCTTGATCATTCTGGGTCGCTCGATTGGTGAATTGTTCGGTTTTATCATGTAAATGACGTTTGGCAGGGTGATTCTGTAGGTCAACTTGTATCGACTGCTATGAGAAATAACGTCAAAATGAACATTTGCGAGTCTGTATCTCCAACTAGCATCAATTATGACGTCATACGGCTCATGCACGCTAGGCCTTGGTTTGACAGTTTTTTTGTATGGAGAAATGAAAAATAGCGATTCTGTAATTCATAGCAGGAGGAACTGTCAAAAACAAAGTTCAAAGTTTTATTTTAGAAAATTACGATTTATAGTTTATATACATTTTATTAGTTACATATAAATACTAAATGAAATAAGTCTTGGGCATTTAATTCTGTAGGTCCGTCGGTTTGTCCGACTTTTTTTGAGGAAATTTATTAGGAATAACATAGGTTTTAGCTCAGCATTGTGATGTTATTGCTTAGAATCCACTCTGTTTAAAATAAATTGCAGTAATACCATTAAAAGTGTTCTTTTTTCTACGTGTTATTGACATTTCTCGTGACTAACGAACCCAAATTTTGGCCAACTAGCATCAAACCTCTCATGCAAGTTGTTATATGCGATTCTGTAATTCTACAACTAGCAGTTGGTGCAATCGGACTCGATCAAAAGTAAATGATTGTCCTGCACATCATATGAGTATTGACAATATTTAATTTTCCAGGCTTAACATAGACCGCGCATGCGCCGAGCATCTACGACGTCATGACTAATTGACTTTACATGACATGTTTACAAATCCATACAGATTCAATGTTTTTTTAAAATACAAATTGTAATCTGATTTATAAACTTTTAGTAAAATTTTACAAGAATTTTTGTGGATGTTTCATTCAAAGCAGTCGGACTAAAAAAACCAACGAAACAAAATATTAAAGGAAGCGAGTGATTGAAGATGTGAAGTGAAAACAAAAATATGAATTCATACGCGATTTAAAATGATTGTTCCCCAAAAATATGCGAGCTACAAGTTTTGTTTTGTTTCAGATTTGTAAATCTCCTGTCCTTAACCTAAACTTAATATCTTTAACTTAATTATTGCAAGATGTCGTTAGTTTATCAACTGTTATGGATGTGATCGGCCGAAGATAACAAATCAAGCATGAAGGGTTCTTTTTCCTCTGAAAATATTCATTTTTTGTACATTATAATAAATTCAACATTCTAATTTCAGCTTAACTGCATTTGGCATAATCACTTATTGTGAAATAAGTGTAATACCTACCCTGTTAGGTTATATACTGATAAATGACTGATAAGTAACATTTTGTGATTTTTATTCAGAGTAGTAGTAAATAAAAAGACATACAACTACAATTTGTTTCATTTATAATTAGAAAATAAATGGATTATAACCTTTTAACATTCCACACTCATTTCTCTGAATTTCCGACTAATAATTTGCTAACCACAAAATTAATAGTAGTTTAAAGTCATTACTCTCTTAATAAAATCTTAAAGTTTAAATATGGACCAAATTTAGTGCCCTAGTGACCACTAAAGACCAAAGGCAAGCTTTTAAAGATTTTTAGTAAGTAACTGGCCTTTAGTCAGTCATTTTTTTATAATATATTCAATCAATAGAAAGACAGCTACTTTGTTCTCGATGTTAATCGAGACAACTCACTTTCCAAATTTCATTAACAAAGATTTTCAAGAACCCGTCAATATTAGAAACTATTGCATCTACAAATATCTACAAATTCTTACGAGTGTTTTATTTTATTCTAGAAAAAACATTAAATTATAATAAAAGCATTAGCAAAATATTAATAGTAGACATGAAATTATTATTAAATAGGTATTGAAGATACATAAGTGGCTGGAAAGCTATTAAGACATTTGTTTTTAAAAATACACTTCTAGTTATTTACAGCGCATGCTCAGTCAAAGATATAAAGTGGAAAAATTAAATGTTAAGTCATTTCATACAACTTAATATAAGTTCATGACATTTTAAATGAGACTCATTGGACTCGTATCATTTGATATCACTCATGCTAGTTGAGATACAGAATACCAATTTTTTTGGCTCACCGGTGACTTGTCAAACACAACTGCTAGTTGCTTTTTAGCAACTAGCATCAATTTTTGAGTTACAGAATAACCCTGCAGAAACTTCAAATTTGCGTTTACACGGGATTTCACATCACCTGTTAGTATTTTTGGCAAGGGCCAATTTCAATTGCGATATTTTCAAATTTTAACTTTGATCGTAATTACACTTTAAACGATAGAAACTGTAAACAACGAATACCGTATTAGGGAGTCAATCCATCAGTCGCAGTGGTCCCAATATGAATGGATTGAATGATTGATAGGATGAATGAATGGTTCGAAAAATATATGTTCGTTTAGCAGACATATTTTATGAAATCGCGCTTATACTTAACCAACTAATATTATAAATATGAAAGTTTCGATGTAAAGATGTTTGGAAAATAGTTAGTCAAAGAAAAAAATATTTTTTAATACAGTTGCTCAAAAAGTGGCGTATTGCAGGGACGTATAGCGTTCGGGATGTGGGCTATTACACACGTGTGCTTTTTATTTACCTTTCCCGCACTCGTGCGTTCTCTTTCCCAACTGTCAAAATAATGTCTATTAAAAAGAAAAATTAACCAATCATGAAGTTTTTACTAAAAAAAAAACAAAGAAGTTTTTATGATTCATGTTAATACATACGTAGCGTAGGTAAATTTCTAAAAAAAGCTACTAGTTTGTTTCGATATCAGATTTAATGATTTGATTGAATTAGTGTGGTTGGTTTCATTTCATTTTGACTCATTAAATTTCATTTTCATTTCATATAAATAAAAAAATTCTACTGAAGACTTGGCTGTATGGGCATAGTAACCTTTGCCTACCAAATAGGTGAAGAAAAAATGGCGCCATTTTCAAAATGAGTTATTTCGACATTTGCGACCCTATTTTTTGATTTTATTAAATTGCTTTATTTTTTCGCAACTGTATTAAAAATAGTCGTTCAGTACCTACACGTGCGGAATCGTTATTGCAACTCGTCCCGCCTTGGTCGGAACTCGTTGTAATGACAGCCTTTCCACACTTGTATTGAAATATACTATTTTGAAGAAAACGTTTTTTTATCCAAAATAGAGTGCGCTGCCTAGATAGAATAGAATAAAATTAAAATAATAGCAGATGTGTATTTAACTCAGATAATTACCTCTTTTTACCCTTTAAATAATTTAAAGATATAAATATTCTTTTATTATTGCAAATTTCACATTTCTTAAAGAATAGGCTTAAACATGACCACAGCACGCGTTCGAAAATGGCTAAACTAACTAAAATTAGGATTTTTTAAATATAGGTAATCATGAAAAAATACACAAACGTATGTCTATCGTCACTATAAGAAAAACGAAACCACAAAAATGCGTCCATCATATTTATATTATTCTTATCCACTTTATAAACCAATAATCTTTTGAAAAAGTACTGTATTCAAATTGTAGTTAGCCGACTTTTAGTAATTAATTTATTCAACACCTATTTTGAAAAATATGAGTGTATTCTACTTGAATTCTACCAATGTAATAGTTTTCAATCCCTACTAATATTATAAATGCGAAAGTAACTCTGTCTGTCTGTCTGTCTGTCTGTTACGCTTTCACGCCTAAACCACTGAACCGATTTTGATGAAATTTGGTATGAAGGAAGAACTGAACTTGGGAAAGGACATAGGATACTTTTTACCGCGGGAAAACTTCTCATTCCCACGGGAAACCGACTTCCACGCGAACGGAGTTGCGGGCGTACACCAGTTTTATATAAATTTACTTATTTAGTTTTGTTGTTAACTATGTCGTGAAGTTATAGATAAACCGAAACGAACTAAAAGTGACACAAAATGTGCTCTTTTATCTTAATACCTACCTACTTTAAAACTTATAATCATAATTACTAGAAATGTTAGGATTAAAATTTCAAAAAATACAGTCTTACACCTAGCCATCTTTGAATCTTCATACGTTCCTTAAAAATACTAATTCATTCTTTTTGTTACATCACTTATTTTCCCCGTCCCCCACTAAATATGCCTGAAAAATATGTTCCTACGACTGAGGTCTTGTCATCTCCATTGGTTAAATACTCAAAAAATAAAACGTAATAGCTAGACAAACTAAACCTTAAAACTAATAAACACACATAAAACAATTTAAGGGCCACTCTTATCACTTACCTACCAAAAAGACACAGAAAATTTTATGAAAATCGGTCAAGACTTGTCGGAGGAGTTCGATAACAAACACTGTGCAACGATAATTTAATGTTTAGGTACCTATAGAAACGTTAAACGTCACAAAACCCATTGACGCAAATAAGGTTAAACTCCAAATACCACATTTAAAATAAATGCTCAGTCTTCTGTTATTGTGATCAAAAGACAAATAGTTGAAGGCGAAAATAAATATTTTAGATTTGTACCTACGTTAGCTGCGCGTGGGCAGTAGACGCGCAAGTTCAACTGCATTCGCAGTCTTACACCGTAACCTATAAGACGTCAGCAAAAATATAGTTTTTGCTTAGATTATTTAAAGTTTAGAAATAAATGCAGACAGTGTTTAAAATTGTTTTCAAACTGTTCAATATATATTTAGTGGTGTTAAGTGCTTTTTCAACGGAAATACTGTGTGCTGCTTTTGAAGATATTTAAAATGAAGGGTGGTGAGTACAATTCATCTTATTTAATTGATTTAATTTAGTCCCTATGTTTTTGCACTTAAAGTCATGTACTTTATCTTCTTCCCCAATATATTAATGATGGAAGTAAATCTCATAAAATTTCAAAATACATCTACATAATCTTAAATTATAATTTATTCCCACGTATTAAGTAAGGGCATAATTAATGTAGAAGATATAACGGGTATTACAAAAATTAAGATTTTATTATCATATTCAAAATGGTTATTTCCATTGTTTACATTAACTTTATTTTATTTTAATTTAATGAACACATGTCGTTTAATACACGTGAAGAAAGTCCCTTAATTTAAAAACATCAAAATCTGAATTTTGTTACTGTACCTACGTCTTAGACGAACTTAAAACGAAACAGAATTGATGTTAACTTGCCAATAGACCTTTTTGAACTTAAACAAAGTTGCAAGTATGATTGTGACAACACTTTTATATTCAGAAAATCCATCGGTAAAATTTAATTCAACATACTTTAACAAATGTTTTTTTTTTAAATATTATAACTTACAAATAAATTGAATGTTTCATTAATTTATCCGACTGGCTACGTTTTCGAATATTACATACTAATTCATAACTTATTACGATATAAAACCTTCATTGAACTTATTTAGGTCTAATTTATGCTACCTCAAAATAAAAAATGATTATATCTTAACTACTAAACTAATTTAAAATTAAATTTAGTCTTTTTAAAAATACCTAATTCTTGCATAAATACAATATTTAGAAAGGCACATTTAGAATCAGCATGCTAAACAATTAGCTCACATTCAGAATAAATTTTGGCTCTTTATTTATTTTGTGAAATACAATAGTCCATTTTTTTTATTACATTCCTACTTCCTACTATACCTATTATAAATTTGAAAGTTTGTATGTTTGGTTGTTGAGTGTTTGTATGTTTGGGCGGTGCATTAGTGGACTGCTAGTAGAGAAATTATAGCGGATTTGCACAGTAATTACTTAAAAGTGTCAATTATCCTGTATTTTTTGAGTAAATTAGTAACAAACTCACAAACAAACTTCTTTTCTTTATAATACTTTTGTGTAGATAACCATTGAGCTATTATGACTACTTAAAATTACGTCAATGTAGATAATTTGTAGTTTAATATTTGTAATATAAAATAAAGTCTTCTTTCAGTTAAATATGATGTAGGTACCGTAGTCTTGGGACGCCCTGTAAAGAAGTTGAATTTAACTGTAAATATTCATAAGATGGACATAAAACAGCCATTCTTGGAATTTTAACTTTCTACCTAATTATAAAAAAACGCTTTTAATCAAATTATGCTCCCAAAAAAGGTATAATTAATTTGTTAAATTTTGACTGAAATGTTTTTCAATGTGGGACAAGCGATTCAGGCAAATAAAAAAGTTGTATCAATTAACATAACTGTAAATAAATACAAAAGCTCAGTAAAAGGTCGATTAGACGGGTGTATTTACTCAAATAATATTAGTTTAATAAATTAATGAAAAGGTTTTGTAAAAATAAATGTTAGTTAAAATTATTGTACAAAAGACATCAACGCATACACTAGGTACTTTACCTGTTTATTTTCACACAAGTGCTATTTCATAATCAATAATTAACTAACCATTTTGAATAGAATAGTTTATTTTGTAATCAGAAACATAATTAGGTAAATAAAAATGAATTATAGAGGTAATGCTTGAACGCGCGTGATAGCCATGTGACTAGGAATTGGGTCCAAAGAATTTGAATATAATTATAAAATAAATAAAAAATTAAAATAACTTTAGAAGATATAATTTAAAAATATTAAATATTGTTTATTACACTTATAATAATAATTCATATAGGTTCGTGAAAATTGTAATCTTTCACGTAAAACTACTGAAAGGATTTGGATGCTCATATTTTTTTAAATTTCAATATTTACATTGAATTGGTATTGTTTATTTCTAGTAGCTTGAGTGTGGATTCTTTTAAATTTTATTTCAGGGTTTTCCTTCTACTGAAGGTAGGTTGTTGCGCAGGAAAAAATATCCTAGGATTGACCAAGACTAATTGGCATCATAAAACACGACATATTTTAGTTATTCTTTCTGACCATTTCAATTATGGCGTAGTTTGACTTTTAGCAAAATTTACTAATTTAATACTTTTTAATAATCTTGGACGTGGAAAAAGACATCGGCCTGAATTCCGTTTAGTCGAGATAATTGAACCCCCAAAAACACACACATTCTACATTATGACATCGAAAAAAAAAACAGATTTTCATTAAACAATGCTATTGGACAATTGTCTACATAAAACCTAATTATTCACAAGTTATTTTACTGATATGTAACTCTGTTTCATGCGTTTCAGTAACAACGCGTCCTCTGTCGAATAAGGTATTTTTTTTTTAAATAATATTTATTAATATTTGAAAATGTTCCGTTTAGTTGAGTCTGCGAAGATGGATCCAGCCCTGGCTATGGAAGTGGCAGCACTGTCCCAGCGGCGAGTGCTAGACGAAGCAATAGAAAAAGGCAACTCGGATATACAAATGTTTTACGAAAACAGCACAATTTTCGTAACCGGCGGATCGGGGTTCCTCGGAAAACATATGATTGAGAAGCTTTTTAGGTATGTGGTAATTACGCATTATTATTTTTAATTATTAAGGAGAATGGTGTGTGATGCTTCTAAAAATTGTGAATGATTTTTATTTTGTAACTCACGTCACCACCATACCATGTCACGAAAATGGCTAAAAGTTTGGTATAGGTACTTACTCAGTTAAAATTTAGTTGCACATGACAATGACTTAAATATTACATGTAGTAGGTAGTAGGTATACAAAATCTAACTTTTAAACTCAAGCAACGTCAATACAGTAAACACATAATTTTTCTCTTCCAGTGGATGTGTGATTAATAAATCTTTACATGCAAGATAGCATTTTATAAATAAATCCCTACTAATATTATAAATGCGAAAGTAACTCTGTCTGTCTGTTTGTTACGCTTTCACGCCTAAACCACTGAACCGATTTTGATGAAATTTGGTTAAAGAAAGACATGAACTTGGGAAAGGACATAGGGTACTTTTTACCGCGGGAAAACATCTCATTCCCACGGGAAACCGACTTCCACGCGAACGGAGTCGCGGGCGGCCACTAGTAATAAATAATAATTTTTATTTGAGGCGTTGAAAATTTTTGTAAAATAAACTGACTTACATCTGTCTGTACCTACTCTATTGTAATTTAAAACAGAATTCCTTTAAATGGGGAAATTAAAGCTGTGTTCTGTAAGGAGAGTTTTTGTCACGTAGGTGTATGAAGCTTCGTCTCTGTTCCTTTACCTATCTGTAATCCGAGCATACCCTATCGTTAAATGATTAAAACTTATAATATGACAGTTCATCGGTCATAAATAGTAATAAAAAACTAATCCACATTACCCTTGTGTCATAATAGTACCTACTTTTTTATGTCTAAACTAATATTATAAAGAGGAAAGTATAGATTTTTTGTTTGTTTGTTTGTTTGAAATGAATAGACTCCGAAACTACGGGACCGATTTAAAAAAATATTTCACCATTCGAAAGCTACATTATTCACGAGTAACATAGGCTATATTTTATTTTGGAAAAAATAGGGTTTCGTAAGATATTGCCACGGGAAAAACCATTTAGTTGCAGGTGAAACCGCAGGGCGGAAAGCTAGTTTTCCATAAACTCTGTATGTAAACAATTTTTTTAGGTCCTGCAAGTTAAAGAAAATATTTATGTTGCTTCGATCTAAGAAAGGGAAAACACTCGAGCAGAGACTCAGCGAGATTGTCAACGATCCGGTTAGTATTTCAATTTCTTATTTAAAACGCTTAAATAAAACTATTGATCATTATGACGCATAAGATTTAAAATAACATTAAGTTTTTAAAGCTTATTACTTGATAAACTGTTTACTTGATTTAAATGATAATAATATTTTTACATTTTGTTTACTTATTTATAAAGAAAAATCAATATTGATTCAACTGTTTCGGTCAATATGAGCAAACCCTAATATTAACATATCTGTTACAATATTATAATACTAATATAGGTATGTAGCAACATACTTGTGCTACAATATGCTGTTTTGTAAAGAAAATTAACATACACTCTTAAAATTTAAATAAAATAAACAAATCAATAGCCAATTATGTTTGTTTATGTGACCTTATTTGCAATTCTATTACTGCATTGTCATCGATATATACGTTTTTATAATGATTAACTTGTCAATTTTAAGTCATCGACGAATGTCGTCACACCGAGTTAGAATGCACATTGTAATTGTTAATTGACTAAGGAAACCAATAATTTTACTTTACCTTAACTTAACCTTACAAGTTGCAATAATGATAATTGACCTAAATACGGGAATGGTTGCCTTAGTCTAGATGTTTCCGGCATTGCATTAGTTTCCGGGTTTTCCGTCTTAAGGTGCGGTGAAGGGGCGCGAGGGCAAAATACCCGATTCAATTTAGAATTGGCTGTATCTTGATTTTATTACTGGATTGAATTCCTTATCTACAGCAAACCGTTCTCAATCTGTTTATAAATAATATGCTAAGCTTAGTAACTTTACTTTAAATCAGTCTATTAAGAATGTAGTTTGGACCCATATTAATTGGATTATAAGTTCTATGTTTTTATTAAAATCGTAAACAAACTAAAGTTTAAAAAGAGGATCAGTAATTAACAAAATATTTATAAATCACACCTATTTACAAAAATAAAAAAGACAATTAAATGGAACTTGGTTTTTTAAGAAAAAATCCTACTCACATTTTTTTTGTTTAGGTTTACAACGACCTTAAGAAGGGTCAGCCGGATTTCATCAAAAAACTAGTCGCCGTTAACGGTGACGTCACAGAACCAAGGCTCGGACTTAGCGACAGCGATTGGCTCGCCATCACTCAAGAAGTAAGTAAATTAACATACCGCAAAACTAACATATATCACACTGTTTACATTCAAAAATTCAAGGTTTGGGGTTAAATTTTGGGTACGTACAATAAAGTACAGATATATTAAAAAGTAAAGATATTTTAAAAATCACATTATGTGCGATTAGACGCATTAATTCCTTAAAGCGCATTGGTGTTTGCAAGCTAATATAGGCAGACTTTAATACGAGCGCCGATCTGAGAGCCATTTGGTACCTACGAGGTTTTAAGCACCGTGGGACCGCTTCTTTAGAAGTTTCATTGATATTAAGAGATGCATTACATAAAAAACTTTCCGTCTGGCGGTCACAGGCCCTAGGTTTTTGATATCATTGTTTGAATGAGATATTTTAACTTTATATTTTTAATGAAGTTATCTGCATTATAAAGGCAAACAAAAATTTATAATGTTTTATTGTCCACGAGTAATTGTCCTTTAAGTTGTATTATTAAGGTAATTAATGATTTGAATCGCTTGGGTAGCTATTGTTTATAGTTTTGCTCTTTTTATGTTTCTCAGATCATAAGGTTCCTCTAATACTAATGATAAAATAACTATCTTACTTAATACGTGTCAGAACTGGTTTCCCCTACAATTATTTAACATATTATATAATTATGCGTGTCAGTTAAAAAATATCGTATCACTTAAATTAAGCGTGGTTTTCCGTAATTTACTCAATCCTGTAAATTGTTTTGTTTTTCTTGTCAGGTAGAGGTCATAATCCACGGAGCCGCGACAATCAGTTTTGATGAGCCACTCAAAGTCGCCACCATTATCAACATCAAAGGGACAAAAGAAGTTCTTTTATTGGGGAAGCAGTGTAAAAAACTTAAGTAAGTGTGATGAATAAATATGTCGTTTGTCAGGAAACAAAAGAAGATCTCCGGAAGCGTTCTAGTAACACTTCTATTGCGACATCTATTGTTTGCACGTCTTTAGATTAATGGAGGCGAATGTTTTTTTTATGGAATTTATTCATTTATGTAGATTGAAAAGGATGCAAGTCAGTGAAATAATTATATATGAATACTATTCCAGAAATTTGAATTACTATTAATACTATTTATATTATATCAGTAGCGAAATTAACATTGATTAATTAAAGCGGAAGTTGCATAATTCACAAAGTACGCTATACATCATAGTTATTTAAGCTAGTTAACCTTAGGTTTAGCATTTACCTTGACTTAATTTACAATTATTTATTTAGAAACCAGTGTTTAGCCTTCTTACAAGAATACAAAGGCATCATTGTTTAATTTCTAAGGTTTAAAAAGTAATTTTTCACATGCCGGTTTGGAAACGAGATCAACAACCTATTCTTAATATAGTAGGTATATCAAGTTATTTAGATGTAAATTAGGCCTTTGGGATACTGTTTATGTGTAAAAGCATTTAAAGTTGGGACGTTTTTGCTCCTACGCCACAAAAAACACAAAAACAAAACGACCAAAACGTCATATTATAGAATTTCGTAATTAAATCTGTCGATGTCATGTTTAACAACTAACTCATATTACCAGGAACTCGCACTAGTTCACCTTAAACAGCCAAATAATAAAGTTTGGGTTTTTTACTAATGTGAGGATTCATATTATGACACTTCTATAGTTACATTAGATGTGTCGCTATTTGATGACGTACCTTCTATCTATTGATTGAGAGGATTTGTATTTTTCTTTTTCTCTTCCACACTAACGAATTTTAGATTCAAGGAGAGTGTAAAAAGTATTTTTATTAGACTGGATCCAGTTTTATTAACTAATAACCATTTGGTTCTAAGGTCATTTTAGGTTCTACCTACAGAAGTTATTGTGGGCACACTAACTATACTAAGCGGAGTAAAGTAAGGACAGTTTTCGTAATAAACTTAAGACATGATCGTCTATGAACCTGTTTGTATTGGCACACTTTGCAGACTGGTTGTGTTTGCTAACCATACAACTATTTCCTATTTTGTTTCCTTGTTTATGCACATTTTTAGCAGTGCACTTTCATTTTAAATAATATATGATCTCTAGTATATCAGTAACAAAATACAGTGTGCCATGCAGAATATTGGGTGGTCGAATTTTCCTTGACCTATTCCGAAAGTGGGAAATCATCGTGGTCAATATTTGGTGATAATAAATAATTCAACTTAAATAGTTAAACTGGTGTTTGTATGAACGATTTATATATTGGTGGTATTTTGCAGTACCTACCAAGTACAAGTACAGTAAAAATATAATAATTTGGGTTTCAAGCATGAATGTTACTAAATGGAAAATAATGAAAAGTACACTGAGGTTCCTCGCAAACACATTTTGTGATGTTAAATTTATTTCAAATAGTTTAGTTTTATATTTGATGTTTTATCACGAAAATAATCGTTGCAATGTAGGTAATCACATTGTCAAAAAGCATCATCTTAGCACCTGCGTATTTTTTATAATGTAAATCAAGTCTTTTAAAACTCAAAATCATTCTTTTTAACTTTGTAGGTAAAGTGAAATTCAACAGATATTCCTAACTTCCGCTCTCAAACCATTCTTCTTGCGGTTGTACTATCTCCATGCACGTGGCTGTTATCTAACTTAAATAATGGAACTTTACGAACACAAGATTCAATTTCACTTAGAAAACTTTTTAAGTTCTAAAACAAATGTTTCCATAAATTTCATGCAACATTTCCGACCGGATTAATGATGGCATAACAAAATATTTCATGCGGTGTGACCTTATGCGGTCATACTTACAAGGTCATACAAGCATACTCATAGGCTTTTCCCCAACTTAATGTTACTTTTTTCCAGATCGTTCATCCACATTTCCACGGCGTACAGCCACGCCAGCATGGACCGATGCGGCTCGGAGGTCAACGAAAAGTTCTACCCGGCGCCCGTCCCGCCGGAAACCATGATTCAAATGGCTCAGAACATCGACGAGGCAACACTTGAGAAGATCACTTCATCGTAAGTGTTTTTTTAAAGCTCTACACTAACTATAACTGTGGGGCCGTAGTCAAAATTACTTTGTTATAGAACTTGCTAGCGCTTTGTTAGTCAGTGTATCCATAGGGACACCGCACAAAGGACGTTGTTGCATCTCCCTAAATTGGCTCGAACTGGACATCTTTCCTAGAACTTTATGCATAACAGTCTGGTATACATATATTTTGTCTGCCGAGGTCGTAAAAATAAAATTCACTTAAAATACTTTGAAGAAGAAGATAAACCAACATTCCACCACTTGTTTACAGTTCCTTTACATCTGAGTTTTTTTGGGGAACTTTGCGGCATTAACTCCGAAACATTATGAATTCGTAAATTATGTTTGAACTCCGGTTTTTTCCATAATTACATATTCCATTTTTATGAGATGAGTCAGATGCTGAATTGATTGTAAAACAAAAACCATAATACAAATAGTACTTTTCCGTTATAAAAAATGCTTATTCATAATTGTTAGTAAGATTTAAACTTGCGATTTACGTCAAATATAAGATATGTAATGATAAGTGGACATTAGCTAACTTTTGTATTGAACCGGAATCAGACTTAACATATCAATGTGTAAACATTATAATTCTGCTAGAAGTCGCATAATATTTTCGCTGTTTACAGTTTGAAAGGTTAACTCATTTATTTATGACAAGTAGGACCCCGCGACTACGCCTGCGATTACTGATTTCCCCGTGGGAATCAGACCTATTACCGCGGTAAAAGTACCTAACGTTCATTCCAGACTATTGAACTATTCATAAGAATTGTCATATTCAAAATTATTTAAAATCGGTTGAGTCGTTTCGACGAGAAAATATCAGACCGGGAGACATACACATTTTCATATTTATGATTTCAAATTATTAGTAAAGAGTAACGATAATAACAAATGCTCAAAAATAAATAACCCAGCAGTCGTAAAGCTAAGTTTTTCATTCAAATATCGAAGAACAAATAAAATATAACCCGGCTAAAATGAAGTTGCTTGGATTAAATTGACCATTTTATTTTATTTTTTCGCCGCTGCACTAGGAGATACATGTGCGTAAAGTGAAAATGGTCAATAACGTTTTGTAGATTATGCATATGTTATTAAAAAAAGGGTTAATAATATCTAGAACGTATTGAAGTTATTTTTTTAACACACTTGCTCAGAAAGTGAGTTTTATCACATCGTTTTTAGGGCCGTAAACCAAGCTATAACCCACTCGTGCATAATAATATTACACACACCCGTGCGTAATATAATGAATCCTACAAAGTTAAAGTAGTATATAAAATATGCTAGTTAATTTGATCGTTAAATTATAATTTGAGCGATTAATACCGTTTTTTTTGTAACAACAAGAGGGTTTAAGCCACTGAAAATCCATTTATATGTTTAAAATAGATAAGTGTGTCCATATTAGAAAAAACAAATTATTGATAATCAAATTATTTATAATAAATAGTAATTTCAAGTTCACTATGTAGGTTTAATGTCTATAAATATCTAGGTCTACATGAAAGTAGGACTATTGGGTCATTTTTTTTACTGGTAAAACACACACCCTTCAAGTTTTAGGTCTCTTCGATCAGCGGTTTGAGCTGTGCGTTGATCCATAAGTCATTCAGGTCAGGACAAAGGATTTTATATGTACCTAGATAGAATTCATCTCTTTTCTCAGTTTTATTGCTTTCTTTCACTTCTAAAATTCGTTAAAAAACTTTGGCAAAGGTTTCTTTTAAAATGTTTTATTTTACAGTTTTATCCAGAAATGGCCAAACACGTATTCGTTCACGAAGGCCATCGCCGAGGAGTTGGTTCGCGAGATGGCCGGGGACCTGCCCATCTGCATTGTCCGCCCTGCCGTAGGTATAACAAACTTATTTTAATAAACTTAATTAATTTTCGTGTTAAAAAGCTTACTATTGGTAAAGCTATGGAAATCTATATAGAGAAGAGAAAGAAAAAAAAACATGTTTTAACAAAAAAAAAATGATTCAAGTAGTGGGCTACTACTATATAAAACCTGCAATTACGGATTTAATAATAAAATTGCGAGTGCATTGAATCAGATAAAATAGTTTTCAGTGCAATATACTAGAAAACCTTTTTTCCGCCGAATAAAACTCGCCGTGTCCGACCCACCAATGTTTTGGGTAAAGTTTGCGCCAAGCAGAATATATTATCAACTGATATTTCTACTGGAATGGAGGTAGTTTTAAATTTGTTGCGCCGTCTTATTATAAATCTACAAGTTTATGTAAATAAATTTAATTTTACAATAGTCTTTTTAAAAGTACCATAATATGTTTGTAATTATTAGATAACGTAGCCATCTTCTTGTGAACGAATTTTTAAAATTAGTTTATTAGTTCTAAAAAACCATCGAACAGCAAAACTTTTATAAAACTGTGCACTTACCTACTTACTTTAATTAGATGCATAATTACTCTCATAAATCAAAAGATATATCAACGAAATACATTTTTTTTCAGTAATTTGTTGTTATCGAGAGCCTTCTCCAGGCTGGATTGATCAGAGTTGCGCGTATGGGCCAAGTGGGGTAAGAACATCATTTTTTATAAATAAATAATAATGCTTCAATGATTCATAAAACCCATTAAAATATAAGTCTCAGTTATTTAACATTGCACTATTTTTAAAAACCCTACTAATACTGCTAGTCCCATGTTCATGTTAGATGTTCCACCATTCAACTTCCAAAACGAATCCACAGCTAATCATCGGTCTCGGCCTGGGCGTCGTCCACGTGATATACGCTGACCTCAGCAAGCTCATAGACCTGGTACCAGCTGACTGCGTCAACAATGTGGCCATCGCTGCGGGATGGGAGACGGCACGGCGACACCAGGCGGGGTATACCGGGGAACCCCTGATCTACACTGTCACTGGGACTAGGAACCCTATGACCATAGGTAAACTTAATTAAGTTATAGGTAACGTAGTATATGTTATGATAATTTTTGTAACTATATTTTTTCGGTAATAAATTTGTTTTTATTTCTTTCTTTCTTTCATAAGTTCGTACTGTTTTAGTAACAGAATAGTTTATGGATGAAGTATAAAAGATTACTCGTACAATCACGCAAATTTTATACTAAGACTTAATAGAGTACTTACTTTATAAATTTTCAGGTCAATTGGAAGAAAATCTTCAGAGAATGAGGCATTTGATATCACCGAAGGCAGTCTGGTATTGTTGTTCATTAACAACCAAATATAAGTTTATGACGTTTCTTTACACCTGGCTATTCCACTACATACCAGCTTACTTCATCGATGCCCTAATGAGAGTAATCGGGAAAAAACCACAGTAAGTATTGTAAATAGTTAGTTACAAAACAAAAACAAATGTGTTTGACTGTCTACACTGTCTATTACAGTCCCTATATCAACTTAGTGACAAGTTTGTGAAATACCAAATTAAATTAGGAATGCAAAATATTTGATTAAGTTGTGAATGGAAATGGACCTTTCATGAATTGTTATAGTAACATTAAATCGAAACTTCATCTAAAAACCATGTTATTTTTAGGTTCGTTAAACTTTACACCAAAGTTTACACGCTCTCAACTGTGTTTTCCTACTACCTAAACAATGACTGGAAATTTGGAGACAAGAATACGCAAGAGCTCCAAAAAAATATGTCGTCGACAGACCGAGAAATATATGATTTTGATATATCCAAAATCGATAGGATGGAACAAGTCTTTATTTGGTACATGGGGTTAAGAAAATACGTCATCAAAGATAACTTGACAGGAACAAATTATGCGGTACGGAAACAAACAGTTTTCCAATATCTTAATTACATTGTATTAGCTCTGTACGCATACGGTTGGTGGAAAATATTAACTTACATGTGTTCAGGCGTTACCTATGCATACAAGAGTGCATTTTAAATAAAAGTTAACAAATGTTTGTGTTGAATAGTTTTAAGACAAATCATGATGTACATTTATAGTCAATAAAATTGCGATTTAACTACCTTTATCCTGTTTGTTTTATTCCTTTAGTGGTGTTATAAGGATGGATGCGAAATGTAACATGTAATCAGTTAGAATGCCTTTGTTTCATCTTTGCGTGATGGAGACCATAAACCATGCTCTACTAGAGTATTCTCACGTAGGTAAAGTATGAAGCTATTTATCTTGTAAAGGCTGAGTTGTTTTCACACCGAAAATATTGGACAGAAATCGTAGAATAGAATAAAAACTAAATACAAATGAAGCCTCTCAAAGGAAAGTTGAATTTGTACCCTTAAAACAGAAAGAAATAATGTAGGTACGCAATCGAAAGTCAGTAAGGTACTACCTAACCTAAATATTTTATTATCCTACGAATTTCGCTTCTATTAACAACTGAATTCCAAAACTAATTAAATTATGTTAAGTCAGCCTCGAAGTTAATTTCTTACCTTAACATTTCCCTTTGCATTTGTGGTATGCAAACTTATGAACTAGTAAATAGTTAGGAGTTGTGAATAAATATAAGTTTGTATTTTGAGCGAAGTTAAGATAAACTTATTTTAGCACTAATTAATAAAAATATGTCATCTTTATAATTTCAAACAAAGTAAGTACCTTAACAGGAACGCAATCATACACACAAACATCTTAATGATCTCTATTACCATTTTTAATATTTCATTTCCTCGATTAATATTGTCTAGACTCTAGATAGACCGTCAAAGCTAAAAAAGCATATATGAAAGTGAGACCAACTGATGGTAGCGAAACGCACGCTCACTAGGAAAACAGAATGTAAAATGTATAAGACGTGACGCGATTGTAAAATTTACTGTCATGCACACAAGCCAATTTTGGCTTGTTTATTTAAGCACTATGCAGTGTGCCACCCTATTTAAGTATACCTACATATTTTCAATTCATTAACATTATTATACCTATTAAGCTACGATTCCTCTCCCTTCTCTTAATAGTAACTTTGTGTAACTTAACCAAAGTAACGCTAACAGGCAGACAGTTAATAAAAAAAACGAAATATTAAGTGTCACGTGACGCATGTCACATAGTTTATTACTTTAGCCAGCAAATTACGAGATGTCCTGTACATGGCATGTGAGGGACCTCCCTTACTTTGTATAGTTTTGTTCCACAAACAAAGCGTGTTACTTTATCTCTTTGCCTACACATTTTCAGTCTATTCTTTCCTTTTCTTTAGTACAATAACTTTTCTTGAATATCTCCTCCGCGACAGAGGCGTGAATAAATGACAATATTTTCCGCAGTAACTTACAGAATGTTGAATATTAAGGCAATTATGTTTTTCATCATAGCAGGATTTATTATTCAGTGGCTAATAGCGTTTTGTGTTTTAAATTTTGATGCGAGACGTTCGTAGGTAGACTTTGTATTCTCTGTGCCTTTGTTAAGAAAGGCTTGTTCAGAATCCTATTTATAATTAATTGTTCGTGTCATGTTCGCCTAGCGCGTCATGAAGAAACCTTCAGGGAGGCCCATGACGCGAGAGATGCGTCATTAGAAAATAGTTGCAATTCAAATTTTTATTTGATTTAATCAATAAAATATCTTATTTTATATAAAAATTAACTCATTAGGAACACCAATATCAAGGGCCACTATTTTTTTTTGGAAAATTAAACTGCCAGTGGTTGTCAACCATAGGGTGCCTACCTACAGGTAACTGTTTATCCTACTAATTATTGAAAAGTGTTATTATTAAAGCCAGGATTCGAACTTAGCAAATCTATAAAAATAATTAGTATGTTTTGGTCACCAATGAATAGTTTAGATGTAAAAACGGAAGATTTTTGATTTGCGATAAAATACTTCCCACAGGTTGACAACCAATGGTGGAAATCTATAACTTACCTTCTATCTCGTATAAAACACGTAGATCGACACTTTTAAATACACTAAACTAATAAATGAAACATAACAAACAATAACAGGTCTCACTTTGTATTCTTTTAGTTGAAAAAGCCTAAAATAGCGTAATAACATCACCAGTGGCCCATGACGCGTTAGTCGCGTCATCATTTAGGAGGGCCCGTGACGCAACTAGCATGTCATTGAATTTTGTATGGGGCCACGGACGAAAGGCTCGAAAAATGACGGTGGCAAGGAGTCGGTTAAAAGAAAAAGTGAAAAAGGTATTACGTAGGTATTGACTTTTAATAAAAACCGGGTTATAATTAGCAGTTAACAAATATATACTTATAGTCTATAACTGTTTCTCGTTAAAATGTTTTAACTGTAAAAACCTACATTTTGATGTAAAATATTGTCTGAGTTAATTATAAATAATAATTAACTCATGATGTAATTGGAAATTTATAAATAGGCAGGTATAACAATGCAAATATTCTGTTGGCTAATAATAAGGTAGTGTAGGAATCTAGATATCACATAGCACTAGGTTGTTTCTTAGGTATGTAACTATCTCAATACACGCAAGTGGTCATAAATTATGCTTTGTACTATAACATTTCTAGTTCTACGAGTAATCTGTGATATGGAATATTAATTTCGCCCACGTATGCCTGCATTACCCGGAAGGAAGCAGCAATAAAAGTTGATTCGTGCAGGGTGTCTCAGGGAATTCAATATGGAACAAGGACAGTAAAACGATTTGAGCATTATACTGCACTTAAAGATACTACTTTTATACATATACCTACACAAAGAGATTCTTGCTTCATAAAACATTAAAGTTCTCATGTAGGCAATAATGTTCGATGTTAGCTATCTTATATCTATGAGAAGTTTTTCGCTCAATTCGATTTTGTAAAATCACGTCGTGTAATATTAAAGCAGGTTACAACATGTAACAAACCCTTGGGAGAGATACGTAGGCGTGCAACCTTTTCCGAAAGGTTTCAAGCCTGAGACAATAACCATCTGCAAATATTGTTATTGCTTTAGCGGAGTTCCAAGTATTTATGTTACATTTTGATAATAATTCCGAGTATTTTGTTACTGCCTTTCATTTATTGCATAAGTTTTAACTGCCGGACAATTTTTACATATTTAGGAAGTAATAAAGTAACTTTTTGTATATAATGAATCTTTTTGTACCTAATGAATCTTTAAATTATCGAAAAAGGAATATTTTTTACGTTTAAGATGTAGGTAAAAATGCATCCATAAGTTTCGTCGAAAAATATTCTAAGCTGTGGGGATTCCAAGATTTTTATTCTATTCCCAAACTGGTGAAAATAACTGTCCTGGGTTGATTTGTTTCCTCTTCCCTACGATTTACGAGTAGGTGTAGGCCCTATTTCACAGAGACGTGGAACCTACACGCGGAACCTACTACTCGACCTCTTTTCTGAAACCTTCTCAGACAGATTGTATCTGTTTTTGATGCAAATACAACAAGGCAGTCTTGATGACGTAAGACACAGGGCGACACCATCATTTTCCATGTTATAAAATTTCGACTGATATTAGGTTTTTTTATTATTTTATACGTTTTTATAAAGTAGGTTCTAACGGTAA
The DNA here is from genome assembly GCA_916618145.1 of Emmelina monodactyla. Lineage (NCBI taxonomy): Eukaryota > Metazoa > Arthropoda > Insecta > Lepidoptera > Pterophoridae > Emmelina > Emmelina monodactyla. The sequence continues at coordinate 7,759,800 of OU745300.1, forward strand.
AGACTTGACCAGATGGATAACTCTAATAACTGACGATTTTTTGTGCCATGATTTTTATTTATAGCTTAATATGCTTAATTTTAATGGTGTTAGTGCTAGAAAACCGCTTGCTTTATTCTGACTTTGACCATGTCCTAAAAATTAGCACAATGTTCAATAAATTGTCTTAATGTAAGTGGAACCGATATTGAACGATAAAGACGACAAAACACGTAATTACTTCAACCGAAATCATACTGGTCGATTGGTAAACCGGTCAAGAACATTCCAATTGTAGGAAGCCATCCCTTTTAAAAGCTCTTGTAAAATTGAGGAGCTTTCGAATTTCAGTGTTCATTATTTTCGAGAATATACTCCGTGCCGTGACAACGGCCTTAAATTTTTAACAGAGCAAATAGAGAGAGATGGCTGCAGTAAATCTTCTGTTTGTAACAGAAACACATTTCAAATTAAAAGTTTTACCTACTAGAGTCATAAAGAGCGGCGCCATAACTTTTTGCCGAGTGACTAAAGCAAACATTTAGGCATGGCAATAGTTCTCTATCAACCACATAATCTACTTATCAAATCAATAAAAATAATTGGGGAAACGAAAAAAAAACTATGGGCGCTATCTATTGGAGGGAGAAGCTGACGTTAGGAAGTAATTATTTTTTCAACACACTTGTTTACATTGCATTAGTTAGTGTGTAGCAAAACTATTTATCCAAAATGTAATTCGTTTTCCTCGCAAAGGTGTTGAAAAAGTTATGGCACTCGTGAGCAACATGTTTATTATACACGGGGCTAACTTACGCCAGCCTCAGCCTCGTGTATAATGAACAACTTTGCACATTGTATCATAATATACTATTGTGTTGTACGGTTTTCTAACCATTTCATTTCTTAATGACATGCTTAGCTTTTTTTATTTCCACTTACTCAAAAATTTAAAAGGTCAAATAATTTTTTAGGCTTTTGGAAAACCTAACGGACGTGTAACAATTTGTGGATGGAGTGGAGTGTATGAAATGCAAATTTCTGAACCTCCAATGAATTATTGATCGGCATGCTCTCGTGACGTTTGATCGCTACCGAGAGGACCCACAATAGACATACATACTAAAACGTTTATTGAAAGCTTCATTTAGTAACATATTTCCATTTTTTAATAATTAACCTACAGTTAAGTTAGTCAACAATTATGTAATTTTAGCTAAATTAACCGTTGACACCGTTTAATTTACATTTTTTAGAGACAAATTTACCTAGGCACTTTCTAAAAGTTAGCTAAATTATATTACCCCATCGAGTATACAAAAAAAGTTTACAAGGAAACCTTGGACGTGACAGTGTAACTTTGTTGCCATGCTCTTTTAGATGTTTCGCTCGCCTAATGTTAAAGCCATCCTTACCCTTACACTACGAGTATATGGTCTCGATTCAATCAGTAAAGTTGTTTATGGTCAAGAACTTTATCGTCAAAGAGTTCCTTCCTACGACTGTGTAAGGAAAGCAACCTGAACTTATAGTTATAGAAGTATAGTTGTTCTCTTGAGTTATGTATAAATAACAAAAACATATAATATAGAAGAGACCTAGCAGTCCTAGTGTCATGCCAATGTTACTCTGAATAAACGCTATATGATTTAATTTTACACCACTTGAATTTAAAATAAATATTTTTCACCACTTTATAAACGGTTTTTAGTTTGTGCATTTAAGGATGTAGGTAAGTGTTTAAAAACGCAGTTTTCTGATAAATGAGCTTTTACTTCTACAGGTCGTTAGTTCTACCGTGTATGTACACATTATAAGAATATAATCATACAGAAAACTATGTTTTCCCCCAAAAATAATATCAAAAATGTCAAGTCATGCCCAGTCGCCAGAATAGTCGGTGATGCCAGAATATTGTATTAAGAACTTCTGAGCAAATATTGCTTTGAACAACAACTATGTTTATTTATATCTTACTTAACAATAAATTGATTAATTAATAAATTAAATATAAATTATACACTTGTAACAATAGAGTATTAGATTTATGTACGTGTTTTTGATGCAATATTTTTAATTTGTGTTTAAACATACCTACTTACTTGTATAAAATGACTCTATGTTTCTTTAAATATCGAAACCAAAATCCGGTTGTACCTAGTCCTATCAAATGGCATATTTTCTGCCTGCTGCCGAGACGGAACATTTAATTGTTAGTTATTAGTTGTACACTAATGCTATTTTAAGTCTCAAGGCGTTTGTACTAACTGCTTTTAAGTAATAAAAACTATTAATAAACTAGAAATTATTCTAGGAAGTTAAAAAAGATTCGATATCGGATTTAAAAAAATATTATGGCTTCGATGATGAATAAGGAAATTGTTTCCTTTATTCGTAAAAAAAAATGTTGATGTTATTCCCAAATATCCGCCTAAAGTATAGGTATTTACGAACTTGGTATTTGATAATTCAAAACCTATTTATGGCCCCGACCAATGAATGCCTCTCCAGGATATTTGAGATCCATACGATTATGTTCTTCTGCGCCCTATTGTTTCTGCTGATTAACAAATCTCAGTTAAGCTTGAATATTGACTATCGCATGAATTATTAATAAGCGTTGGCTTCTGTCGCTACGTTTGTGTTGCTATCGGTGGTGTCTGCTGATTGCGTGAACGCGAACCGAACAAACAAAGCTGGGCCCAAGTTAAACAGGACGACCGGTGAATATTCCATACATATATACAGGGTGATTGGTAATGCGATACATTCCCTCTAAGGGGTTAAAGAAGAGCTTATTTGCAGTCAATTCAGACATTCATACCATGTCCGAAAATTGATAATTTCTGTAATATGCAACATTTAAGTTTTTATTCTAAAAAAACCCATTTTCGAAGTTTAGATGAATACTTTTAGTAAAAAAATCATAATTAAGTTTAAAGTTTCTGTTGTTTTAGGGTAGCTTATATCTAAAATGATATGTAAAAAAACATTTTAGTTATACTTAAATGTTAAATGAGGCATATCTTAGAAATTAACAATTTTTGGACCCCTTAGAAGGAATGTATCGCATTACCAATCACCCTGTATATATTTCAAATTATTTGTCCTAAAGTTTTTATTCATACAACTTGATATAATAATATTTACTTATATAATAATATTTACTCAAGATTAATATGCATGGCATCTAAATTAAAAAAAAAAAAAAACACAAAGTCTAATGGGTGTTATATCAAAGTTATTTTATGAGTGTACAAATAAAATTTCGAAAAAAGGTTAGTACTTTTGTTCCGAGGAATGTTAATAATGTATTCCATTTTACACAAAACCAAATCTTATGTTACCAATTTAGCATGTGGTGAAAAAGTCAACCTAACACGCTCGTCGCTGCGCTCCTCGCTAACCTGTCTTTGTTATTTTATTACTAACATTTTCTTTATATTCAATTTTTGTTAAGTAGCTCCTCAATAATTTCAAACAAAGCCAAACTATTCCAATTTGACGAGCGTTTGTAAACGGAATGTGCAGTTTGTGAAATGCCGATTTATAGAATTTGACTGCAATAACGTTGCGTCGATCATTATGAATAAAATAGATATAGCTTTGAATAATATTATAAAAGACGGTTATGTTGAGAAAATGTAGGAAAACAAATAGTAGTACAATAGAGTTTTATTGCTGCTGACATTATGTAGTTGAATGATTAGAAACTATGAACATTAGAAACAGAGTAGTCAGGAATTGTGATTGTTAGGATGAAAAAGTTTAGGAAGAACATTTTCGGAGTTCCAATAATCGGATTTGAAAATTTAGGCAAACTTTTTAAAACATACTATGTAAAAGCAACAAATCCCTTAGCTAAAAGTCAATCGCAAACACACAGTGAAACAGAAATGATAAATGAATACGTTACTTAACTTAATCATAAATGTTAAAAGTATCGACCGACTCAAGTTCATAACAAGTGTTAGGTATGTTACAAACCAAAAAATACTTCGCGTGTTTTGTACGTCGTTGAAGGAAAATTCATAATAATTAGTGCCAATTAAAACTCGGCTAATATTTATATCCGGTCCTTCCTAATACAGGGTGTTTTGTGTTAGGTATGCAAATGGGCTCCTAAGGCGATTATTTCGATCGTAAAATGCGATGGTAATTTGAGGATTAGGGGCAGTGTTTTATTTTTATTATAATTAATCAGCATGGCTCAGCCACTAAAATATTAAATTAAATGTTTAAAATAATTTGTCTGACCACAAATCGGGGACCAACTTTTCAAACAGGTATTTACCTAATTATCACAAACTTGTACATTTTTCACAAAACCATATCAGGCCTAACCACAACTATCAAATATTTATATTCTATCCCTACTTGATCTCTATTTACATTTTTACGCTGATTTAAAAGGTTTTACCTTATAGCTTTAGGTATAGTAACTGTACAAGTAAATTCGATTATAACTATGATTAATGACGGTGATTATTAGCTCGCTTTGTGAAATACTGCTAGAAACATCAGCTCAATATCTGCTGTGATGTTAACGGGCAACTGACGAACAAAATACTGTGTTATTATTATACCTACAAAGTACTGATGGAAAATAATATTGTGTGAACAATAGGCTATGGAAAAAAGGAAACACGTTGAAATTAATCTCTATTTAGTGTTGTGACTTAAACACACGGAAGATAATATATTAAGGCGTTATGGACTGCTTTATTTATAGGCTGCCCGCGACTCCGTTCGCGTGGAAGTCGGTTTCCCGTGGGAACGTGAAGTTTTCCAGCGGTAAAATGTACCCTATGTGTTATTCTGATGTATGCCCTATATTACTGTAAAGTTCCATCCAAATCCGTCCAGTAGTTTTTACGTGAAAGAGAACAAACATCCATGCATACTTACAAACTTTCACGTTTATAATATTAGTAGGATAAATGTTTCCAGTTGCAACGTAAATATAGAACTTCTAACTGAATAAGATTTTAAGAATCCGAGTGGAGAAGGGGTTTGATCCGCTGCGCCCTTGGGCATCTCGCAATAATCTTCCGTCTTCAGATTGGATTATTTTTGCGAGATGGCCAAATCCCACAGAGGCAGGTCATGATGTAAATGTTAAGAGTCCGGTCCGAAAGCGCCTACGAGGGGGTTGCGGTTAGGTGGGAGTGCCCCATTTCTCTGTTACCACGGTGATGTGGGTTTATCAATGGTTGTCGATGAAAGGCTTGTGTTGGTGGGCGAGAATTGGCGAGGTTGTATTGCCCTTTCGGTGGCGCCCAGGTATCATTGTTGCCCCCCCCAAGGGATCGCGCCTTGCCATAAGTTTCCCTGGAGGGGGCGGGTGTGCGTAGGCATTTTCCTGGACAAAAAGCTGTTCCTGGGTAGTTGCCGCAGGACTCGAGTCGCAACCTAGGGAACGGTAGGAGGTTTTTGTTACGGCACGTCTTCCCATTTTTAGGGACTTCACGCAATGGCCATGTACCTGCCATTTTAGCGGTACGGCGATAGCACCCCGGGTTTTTACTTGGTGCGAATCCGACATCTTGAAAGGTCATGTTAAGCATTTTGCGAAAAAGAAATAGTTCTAGGTTTCATTCCCGAACGCTTTTGTTTGAAAGTCATTGTCATCGTTCAGCTAATCACAACCAGTGTTTAGAAAATAATAAAAAAAATGATTTTAAATTAAATTATTATTACTTACTTCTAAATAACCTATAGTAAACAAGATATCAAGTTATCCATATCGGACGATGTCTTGTTTTCCACTATGAGAAAAATATTCTCAACTGGTATAACATTAGATAATAAGAAAACCTTATTCTCCTCTCCCATTTCTGCATTCTCTCTTCAACCGTTTGGAAATATTATCTCTCTCACTCTTTCTCTAATGTGTGTCTGAGGATCGTGTTTGTTGTCGCTCCAAAAGTGTGTTATGTCAATTTCTGATGAAGAGTATAGTGGTATAAGCAAGTTAGATATTTGTGTTTCTCCAACTTTAATGCCACCTACTGATTCATCTAGACTTTCGCTCATTATATATTGGAAAGATTAGCTCCATCCATAAAATAACATATTGGGACTACTATTTTAGCAAAGGTAAGAAAAAATATTTAAAGATTAAAAAAATTAATTTGTGTTCCTTTATTATAATGGTTCTACAAATTAGTAATGAAATTGACCCTGGCCGCTTAAAAAAAATAAAAAATCGGTTGTCTGTAAATTCGGTTTACTGACGATAGTTGAACGTGACAACGTCTTAAGAAAATACTGATGGAATGGTAGCATTTTTCAAAAGAAAATTTTAATTTCATTTGTTTAATAGATTTGTATGTATATAGAGAAGGAGGTAATTGGAAATCACAATGAAATTGATCAAGTTAGATTTATTTGTACGCATAAATACAATTATGTCATTTTTTTTTACAGTTTAATATCTTTACAAGTATAAATGTGCGTTGAGCAATTGTTTTACAACTTTTAAACATGTGTAATATTTAATTTCTTACCATCTGGGTTATTCTGTTGAGAATAGGACGATGATAGGAAAAGTAGGAAATGAAAGGGAATGTTTCGAGTTTAATGTGTCTTGAAAAAGTCAAATCGATGGTGGTGCCTCCTAATGTTGTTAAGTTATTAACGTCTGATGCACAATCGACATTAAACATTTCTTTCATGAATTTGATGAATGTTTCGTCATTTTTCACATTTGTGTTGAAGTCACCACAAAGAAGAATTGGTATATCGGTATCAACTTCCATGATGGGATGTACATACTGGCTGTTGTAAGCATACGGAAATAGTGCTTGATGTAGCAGAACACTGATGTTAGAAATACTTGCTCCAGGATGAATATAAACTGCGCCAAGAACCATTTTGAACGTGGTATCAGCGGTGAAGCATGTAACTTTTGCTAAGCAAACGTCACCAGTGTTTCTAATAAGGCGGGTTGTATCCGAAAGTTCAACGTTGAGAATTTTGGCTGTGGATGTCGATGATAAGTTTCTATAAATTGCCACTCCACATGCTGCATTTGTTTCAGAATCTGATCGATTATTCTGCCGGGTTACACATTTAAAATTTTCAATTGAAATTGGATCACAATTGTCACGCATCCACGTTTCAGTCAGAATCAAATAATCAGACCTTGGAATCACTGTGTCTTTTTCAATATCTGCAAAGTGAGCAGGCAAACTCTGTGAATTGAGGTTCATTATTAAAGTTTGTTCCGCATTGTTTGAGTCATTACAGAATTTTACTGCATTATCAGTAATTGTTTGAAGTGTGTGTCCACGAAGTCGAATGTATTCGTTACGGATATCTCTTGTTGTCTGTGAATCGTTTCCCTCCCGTCCGTGTTTAAACCGAAATGGAGCATCTTTTTCGGTGATAATATGCAAGCCTTCTAAACTTGTTACCCGACTCAGCGCCACGTACACCAACTGTTGCGGTTGCTTGGATGAGTATTTATAAACAATGACAGCAAACGTCCCACCTTGTGACTTGTGAATAGTGATGGCACAAGCAGGAACGCAAGGAAACTGTTTTCGTTTGCATTTTATAGTTTTTGTTAGTGTAATCTTTACTATTTTCTTATAAACTGGTACCCAGTTTGTAGACAAAGTATTTGGCTTGCTTTGCACGTGAGGTCGACATTTAACTTTGGCTCTGGTTCCTGTTGTTTCTTCTGGAAACTCGAACCATAAAGTAACAATTTCTTCTCTAGCTGCTGGCGAAGTTGTACTGGTCGATGGTCCTGCTTCTGCAGAATTGTCATCTACATTTGACTGCTGACGTTCGATATGTCGCAAGACACCATTAGATCCATTTACTAACCCATCAGCGACATCTATGTTAGAAGTTATCATGTAGGGATATCCTTCTGCCAATGGCAGCAGGTACGGTAATCCATCGGTTTCTGCCACTGTCATCTTGTGTAGTTTACCTTGGTATTGTCTCTTCTCTTGTTCACTTGAATAACCAAGCATAATATCATGTGCGAAACAGTTGTATGCATTTAGAATTGCGCTTCGGTTGTACGAATCAACTTCATTGTTACTATAATACAGCCTGACAGCATCAGGCACGTTTTCCTTGCACCAAGCCTGAGTTTTATGTCTGGACTCAATAAGGGAGATATTATCGTTGTTTAGTTGAAGTCCATCGCCGATTTTTGTTAGAATCGTTGAAAACCGCTCATCGGTTTGTCGCACAACACGAACCAGTGGGAAGTAATCAATGCTGTGCCAAACTATCGGACCTCCTAATTGATTGATCGGCATAGTATAACATGGAGTTGCTCGTACAGGTGGAAGCTGTCTGAAATCTCCACATAATATAACGTGAATGTCTCCGACAGGTTTGTCGTATATGCCAGTTATCTGCTGCAAACGGTAGTTAACTTGTTGAAGAATAGCTGAACTTAACATGCTGATCTCGTCGATGAAAACAGCTTTAACGCCTACGAACATGTTCCTGTAAGCTTGCAAATTTTCTGTGGATAAGAGTTTCGTCACGCGAGAAGTTGTGAGACGAAACGCTGAATGGACTGTAGTGCCAACAAGAGGTACAGCGGCTTTACCTGTGCTTGCACAGGCAATGTAGGCGTTGTTCATTGAGTTGTGCTCCTGAGTGTAGCGGTTGTATGTCTCCATGAGGCACTTTAACGTGTAAGTTTTTCCGCAGCCTGCAGGACCCGTGAAGAAAATTTGAACTGCTTCAGAAGTGTAATCTCCACAACCATGCAACGATGTATAACCTCAAGAATGATCTGTCGTTGTTCCGGATTAGTTGTTCGTACAAGTTCACAATACTGTTACTTTGACATTACATTGCTGTGTTTCTTTACAATCGAGAATCCTTGTCGTGAGACGATTTGGTGAACATCATCGACGTTTTCAGCACCATCCTCTCCTAACAACTGTTGAACAAAGGCTGTTCTGGATTCTTCTTTCCGCAAATTACTGTTGTCTTCGTTTTGCAAAATCATCATCGCTTCAAGTTCTCTCATGACGTTTTCAATGTTTAAATTCGACTCGAATTGACTACGGCGTTCCATGATCGCGTCTTTGTTGTCGTCAAATAATTGGAGAAATTTATTTTGATCAACAATTTCTAACATTTCGTTGCGGAATTGTACGTATAATAGAACCATTTCTCGTTTATAATTGACAGTTTCGTCCATGTCGTAATGTCTGTACCGTATAACGCGTCCGATTAATCGTTTCCGGTATTGATTTCGTGCTCTTGACATTCTTGCTACGGGTTCACTTTCTAGATCTTCTTCGCCATCCACGTGCACGTCGTCCTCCTCGTCAACGTAATCATTAGCTTTAGCATACCACGATGCAAACTCAGCTAAATACACTTGTTCTAAAGATGCAGGACGCTCTTCATAGCGCTGAATTATGTTTTTGGTCCAGACATCAGTACTGTTTTCGTCAAGCCCTTCGCGGTCCATTTGTTGACGAAGTTTGCGGCAACGTTGTCTTTCCGTCGGCCATACTGTTGGAATGTACGCAACTTGACGACTTGTCTCGCTCATTGGTTGACGTAGGAGATACCATGCTGCTTCTTGCGCTGACATCTCGACAGCGTTAAGCAGCTTGATGCTTAAAGCTTTCAACTGGTCTGTGTAGTCCCGTTCTGGATGCTCTTGCATCATCGTAGTAAGCTCACGTCGTAGATTGCCCATTCCACGGGCCGATTTATTTACGTACTCCGCAACATACTCTGCGCAGCTGTATTCATCCAAGATAAATTGAATGTCGATGTTTGAATTGACTTCGCCAGCAATGTACGGATTGAACGTGTTTGTCATAAGTTCGTCAAAGTTTCGTCTGAACAGAAGAGTTGGTCTGCGTAACGTTGAGCGCACAATGTCAAGGTATGAATCGTGTGTCAAACCATTAGCTCCAAGAAAGTCATCCATGCCCGCGTACCGACGTTCATCGAGTGAAGTACGCACCTCTTTCGCCTTCTGTTGTAGTGTTCGACGGCGTTTATCAGATTGAGGCATTGGAACCAATACACGAGTCGTAGACATTGGCCAGTACGGAATTCCGAATCTACAAATTGTCTCACCTCGCTTTGTGCATGTGAAAGTATGTTTGTGTATCTGGTTGGCGTAGATGGAATTGTTAGGTACATCATTCCGGGCTACCGTACTCAATTTATCTACGAGCTCAATGGTTTTTGGCATATTTTCTGACGGGGTTTCATGTGGGTCGTTGTTTAACCACAATAAAATGTGTGCGTGGGGGCTTCCTCGATGCTGGAACTCAAAACTAATGAAGTAATCTCTAACAAAATACTCTCCGAATGGATTATAGGACTGTTTGGATTCCAGCATTTTCATCAAGGAACCGACGAGCTTGTAGAAGTAAATGCAGCACGTCACAGGATCGTCACTAACTAAAGTACAGCGCTCGGAAGTGTTGAGTTCTCCTGCTGATTTTCCAGGATATTTATTGCTCAGTCTGAGAAGTATAGTAAGCAATTTCATCCATCGTATTTCGTTTGCACTTATAGTGAGAAAGATGGTTGGTTTACCAAGTTGACGAATCATGGCAAAGAGGTCACGTTTGCGAGAAGCCCAGTATTGGACGGAGTTTGGCACTGTCTTCATAAATGCGAGGTTTTGTAAGACATATTCTTTCAGAAATTCTGGGTCTTCTAACATACGTCGTGTAACATTTTCTGTGACTGAAACGTTGCGAAACGTGCTGTAAATTCCATCCACCATACGTAGCCGCAAAATTTTCATTGCTACGTACAAGATTTTTTGAGGCGTGGCTCCGCGTCTGTCGCTTCGTCGAATTTCACTGGTTGCCATCATGTAAGGTGTCACTGAAACTCCCATGTGGAATCGACGTGGATTTCCATAGTATATTGATGGGAATGACAACTCTTCTGCATGACGGTCATAAATGATGTTGAGGGGAGTTGCCCGGTGTCCTGGTGCGATATTGAGACAATCTTCTTCGTTCCACATCACGGCATGTTGTCTTGAAGCGAGAATTTCAGATTCAGGATTCTGTTCTGCAGAGATATTTTCTATACGGTTTGACGGGTCATCCTCTACGTCATCGAAGTCTGGCAAAGCATGATTCAGTCTCGACAAATCCACTTGGATTTCGTACAAACGATATAATGGAGAGTTCTGCAGAACAGTTAACCACGAAGTAACTGTACTTTTGGACATGGCAAGGTTTCTTTTAATGTTTACATTAATAACGTCGTCCTCATCCAATTGTCGCGGCAAACATTTTACCATTTCTTGAACGTCGACTGGTACGTTTATCACTTGTCCTATGATTCCATAAGAGAAATCATGGCGCAGACGACGCACTTGCATAAATGGTAGACGAGGCGAAATCAATCGTTCACTGATGGGATCTAACGGTGGTAAGCCTGGTGGTGGGTCAGGATATGAGAATCCATTAACTTTTGCTAGCGGTGGCATCGATTGTTTATTCAGTGACTTTTTGCAAGTGTTGCAAACCAGTTTATATTCTTCTCTGCTCAGTTGTCGATTTTCTTTGATAAACCAATCCGAAATTACCTTCAGCTGTGCTGCAGTGATGGGTTTAAGGTCGTTTCTAAACCAAAGTCTGTCGCAGACCGAGCAAGCGTAGCCAAAATCGTTGTCCAAAAAAGTAGATTTGAATCTCATGATTGATGATGCCCACATAGTGTTCCAAGCAGATTGTGCTTGAACTTCAATTTGATCTGAAGAAGTACTTGGTTGTACAGTAGTTTCTGCTGGTTCTGTTGCTAAAGTTTGACGTAGTTGGTCGGTAAATTGTCTTTGAGTATCAATATGGACGGTGTTTAACCTTTGCCCTGAACGAGATGAGGATGTAGTTGTCGCTTCTAGAGAACCACTGGCAAAAACCAAGTTAGCAGCTTGGCGTAATCTGTTGTTTCGATCTCTTACATTACGTGCTTCTCTTGCAGCTGCTGCCTGTGCAGGAGTTTTGGATGCAGCAATCCGCTGTCTGTACTCACGTTGTATTTGTGCCCTTGTTTTTGGAGCAGCAGTTATTGGTTCTGCAAATGGCGTCGCAGAGGTAGATGCAACAGCTTCTTGAACCTCCATGGGAACAGGAATTGCCGGAAAGAGTGGCTCATTTGTGAGATTGACTCGCTCATCAGGTTGATCTGTAGTGGTGGTAGATAGTTGTTGCGCGTGTTTTCGTTGACTTCTAGTTTGGACATTGTTCGACTCTTCTCCTGAACGAGATGAAGATGTAGTTGTCACTTCAAGAGAACCACTGGCAATAGCCAAGTTAGCAGCTTGGCGTAATCTGTTGTTGCGCTGTCTTTCGTTTTTTGATTTTCTCGCAGCAGCCGCCTGAACAGGAGTTCTAGATGCTGCGATACGCTGTCTGTACTCACGTTGTTTTTGGGCTTTCGATTTTGAAGCAGCGATTATTGGCTGCGCGAATGGCGTTGCTAAAGTAGATGCTACAGCATCTTGAACCTCCATGGGTTCACTCATCGAAGGTGGCTCATTCGTGACATCCTCTAGTTCGTCAGATTGTTTTTCCACGGTGCGATTGTAAGCGGTTCTGCAAAATGAATCATCGTTCGAAACAATTTAGAAATTTTTTTCACAAAATTCTTCGTTCAGAAAATCATTTTAAATTTACAAAATACTTGAATAAAATTTATTGTTTAAATTTCTACTCGACTGTTAAAATTTAATTTTTGATTGTATTATTTTATAATAATACATTTTGTATTGACATTATTTCTTTTAGCAATTAAACTGAATAAAAGTTGTTGTTCAATTAGTTACTTAATTATTTTTGAAAATTTAATTGTAATTTGTTGTAAAATGTAATAATTTTGAATAATTTATTATAATAAATAATAAAATAATATAAACTGTGATCAAATTATTGTTCATAAATCTTAAATTTAAAATTGGGAAACATCATTAAAATTTTTGTAACTTATAGCTTTTAAAAAGCCCGCCTCAATGTGTTTGATATAGGAAAAAATGGTTCCCTTTGACGGCTGACTGGTCCAACCTGTCATTTCAGACACGTTGTTATGATATGTGGAAGATTTAACATTTATGTTTTAATTTTTTGAAATCATAGCTACGCTCGATAATTATTTCGATCGAATAGTAAAACCATTTTTTACTCATCGTGAAATAGTTCTGTTAACTTATTGTTATAGTTTTGTCAATTATAGCATAACCTACAATCGCTGCACTAGCGGACCGATGCTATTTATTTTAATGATGAAAGCACGAATATTTGACAATATATGACTGAATATGTATTTAATATCGAAAGAATCATTACCTTTATCGACGCAATTATGGTTGCTATAAACAATCTGGTTGACACCACATTCACTTTTCACTGCACTTCATTCTTAACGAAAACATGTAAATTATTATTGTCTAGCATAGCAGCTGTCCACGTGAACGCATCGCTCACTAAAGTAGGAGAGAGACAGATGTCGAACGCTGCCGAACGCGGAGGCCGACTGTGCCTCTTTGTCGCTCGTTCCACGCTCTCGCTTGCACTTAATTGGAACGCCTCAGAGCGAGGTAACGCCGCATGAGTCATGTTTTTTAGTGCGTGCAGCCGGCTCCATCGAATTATAAGACGTTGTCACGTCAAAAATGACGCCAGAGGTCCATATAAAGTTACCCAAAATTTGACACTTAATATACTTCAAATATAACAAAAACGTATTTATTTTATTGCCCGTATTATATACCTTCTTCGTTACGTCCAATCTTTACGATATAGGTATCTAAAACCTACACGTTGAGTAATGGATGGCACTAGTTTCCGGGTCCAAATTGCCGAGGCTACTTCTTCACGCATCGTTGGACGGCTACTGTTGTCTTATTTATCGAGCTGTTAAGAGACAAAAGAATTGTTATGTCCTGAAAAACATGAGAATGTTTTTCACCTACGATATATGCCAGTTGTGACCTTTATCTTGTTATGAGAAAACATTGGACTTATCTCTTAATGTTAGTATGAAAGGCAGTCCAATTTAATTATTTTATTAGTTATCACACAGTTTATCACTCATATTAAGTACGTAAGTACTTTTTATATATTATCTATTGTTATAGGTCATTTATAGGTACAGGCATTTGCTTTTAATATGTTTATCGGTGGTATTAATAGTAAGTGTATAATGACTGTTTGTGTATAATTAAACAGACAATCTTTTATTTGAACAGGCAATGTAATTAAACACTTAGGACCAGGAATTGTAAAAATATTTTTTTTATCTGCAAACAGAATGCGTAAGATATAAGCAACAGTTCACCAAAAAAGCTTTAAACAATAAAGAAGAAAGCAGCTTTAAACAATAAAGTGGTAATCAAAATGGAATAGGAGTAAGTTGGCGAGAATCAAAGTAACGATCTAAGTGTGTTCCTTTTGTCTTAATGCATACGGATTGAGCGAGTGAAGCGAGCGTATCGCAGAGGTTTGCTAAAATTCCAAAGTTAGTTTGTTGAAACTTAGTAATTTAAGTACCTATAATCACTTAAAACACAACTGGTGCACGTGCCGGTGAGTTGTAATTCAGACCTATCTATCATTATTAAACTTAATTTTCCTGAATAAAATTTTCTTTAAATAAAAATTACCGTTGGGAAAACAAACCTACTCAAAATATAATGAAGAAGCAACTGGCTATGAAAAGGTCAACGCCCACTCTGTTTTACTCGTGCCTACGTAGTCTAATGCTGAAACTATATGCAAAAATTGGAAACGAAAACAATAAAGAACTTTGGCAGATCCATTCAACACTGTCGAAGTAAGCATCCACAAAACTTAAAGTTTATAAGGGTTATATTTTACTGGGTGACCATTCCCAGAAGTAAAATGTCCGAGTTCCCTCGGAGCCGTGAAAATGGAATAACAAGACTACAACTTGAGGATGTTGTGTCACTTTATAGTAAGTACTTGAGTTGACTACCTCCGTGATAGTTATTTTTGCAATGTAAAATGTCGTCGGTTGATAAATGTCAGGGATGTAGGTCAGCAAAGCTGTAAACCTGGAACGTTCAGGTTAAACCCCTTTTAGCCGACGTTAATTTGTGATATTTCACAGCTGGTAGAGACTTTCAGAGGCTAATTGATTATTTCGATTCTGAAAAAGCATGTATCATATTGAAAATTATGTTTTGTAATGCTGGCTTGCTTAATAATAGTAAAAATTTTAACTCATATCTATCTATAGTTTATGCAATCCTAAAAATATATTATATATTTCAAAATACTTTACAAGTTGGCTGAAAAGTTAAGTACGACTTTTACAATTTACGGAGGCGGGCAGAGTTTGAACAAATTCACCATTCTTTCTTTGACTTCTCATGCCTGTTGACTACGCCCGTAATAGATTATTCCTATTTCGCGAATGCTGATTATTATAATACGAAGTGAATATATACTTACAAAAATACTCAACACTTTGGTTTTTAGCTAAAATATCAAATATAGGCATCTTCACATTACATAAATACGAAATCATAGGAACCAGGCTTTACCAAGATATGAACCTTAATAATATGTTTCGTTTCGTATTCGGTCTGTAAGTCTCGACACAATCTAAATGTATTTCCTTAATTTCTGCTGAATTTACTATGTAGGTATATCTAAAAAAATACTTTTTACACAATAAATTTTAAAAAGCTAACCAAACAAGCTTTGAAGAAAAAACGACATTATATTTTCTATTTTAAGCCGAAAATCTAAAGCTCAACATTGTGAAAGAAATTCTTAATGTTCCCAAGAACCGGCAGCCCTCATAAAGAATCTCATCAAATGGTAATAAATCTTGAGAGAAAAATATAAAATATTAAGAAATAATTACTATCGTTAGGCTCGGGTAATGAGCGAAGTTATAAATCCTCGTCAAAGGCATTATATTTTTCGGCCTAAAATATATTGCCCTTCTGCTTTTTTTATTCTACACTTATTTAGGGATCTTTTGTATTATTTTATCGTAATTTATATAATCTTTGTTCTTAAAATTAAAAGGTAAGCTAGCAGTGAATGTCTAAGACATTTTTTATAGATTACAGTGACTTTTATTTTCACCTAGCCTAAATTTTGTATTTATTGGAAATACTTACACTGTATATATTTATGTAGGTATTCACCTTGTCTTCCAAACGATCTATCTTCCTAATGGTGAAACCTTACATTCGACGTAGGACCAACCTAACTTGCAGGTACTAGCAACTCGCTTTTCTGTGAGAAATTGGCTATTCATGCCGCGTAAAGCAGTCGTGATAAATAGAACTCACTTCATGCGCTCAGGCTGACTCGTTCTGCCTGAAACGCTTTATATTTGCTAAAACGTTTCTATATAAAGAATATAGGCGTGTCTCTGGTCATTAAAAGGTACAGACAGATCCAAATTTCTCCTTACAATTGATAAAACCTATCTTTAACAACGGTTATTAAGAAAGTAAAGCCACTAGCTCTTTTTGAACCATGCAATGGATTGCAAAACGGTTCTCACTGTCACTATAAAGCATATATCACTATTTTTCCTATGTCAGCGTAATTAATTAAACTTTTCCGTTATCATGGATAACAAGCTCTAACTTTAGCGTAATTTCCGTGCATGGACTCACTGCACAAAAAGTTAAATTTGCAGCTGTCTGGATATGCATTGATGTCTGCTTTGTTTTCGACACGTTTAAAAGTTATGGCGTTGACTAACCGTTTCATATACTCATACTCGTTAATTATATTGCTATTGAGATTTTTAAGAGAACACTGAATAACATTAAAGATAAGTAGATAAGCCATAAACATGTATTTAACTAAGTACTTGTTGATTGCTGTGTTCAACTGAATTTCTCACCCTATTTTTCAATTCAAAGCGATTCTGACTATCTAACTAGCTGCTATAACTTACAATAATAATATCATCGCAAAAACCTTCTAAGTTATTTCTGATTTATGCTGTTATTTTAGAAATGTTCGTATAACGTGTGGGGGCCGCCGCCTACTCTGTACAGTCGACACGTCAATTATTTCGGTAGCGCTGCAATATCTTAAAATAACTTAAAATGAGACAGATAGATTTAGATTATTGATCATAAGCTTTGGCCAATCTGTGATTGTAAAATAAAAAAATCATTGCTTTGTCAGAACAGAATCACATGCAAAATTAATATACAATACATTTGTGGTTAAGATAAACGATTCTGTTTAGGTTTTGTAGTAAGTGGCAAATACTTATTTAAATAACTTTTTCACTCCAAAGTTTATAAAACTTTTTATGTAAAAAATTCAGCGTTTCAGCCGATTTTTAGGATTTTAGTCTTTAGAATTAGCCCGCCATTCATATCTCGTATATTATTAAATTCTGAAAAAAAATAACACACGTATAATAAAGTCTATAAAAATACGATGTATACCCATTCACTATTTAATGATATAAATAAAGTATACCTTTTTGCACAAGCTTGTTGATCTCAAGAATCTATCTTTCAGTGGCTGTATAGGTATAATTGTTACTAAAGAAGTCTTATATCTGTTGGTATGAAAATAACATTGAGAAGATATAACGTCAAGAAAGCACTGTACCAGTTACCAGATTTACTTTAAATTATTAACCACAGCTGGTATATTGAGACCGGCCGTCAAATTTTTAAATAAGTTACTTATAAAGTACCTTTCATTCGTTTTTAATGTTTCATATTTCTAGTAAGATACAGTTTATTGCGTTGACTATACAGCTCGTTTGGCATGTTGGCAGTGCAAGTTTGGTACCTCCGATCAAGCTGCCAGTCACGCGAAGCCCTCTGATGACAGAACCCTACGTACTCACGTCCTTTGAGAACATAAAGTAAGTTTAACGAAGTACCCTACTGTTGGCCAGCCAAAACTCTAGTCTGTTGACATTTCAACTTAGAAGGTAGCCGAGCGTACAGATTTTGCGATAAAACACAGTAGTGTTTTTGGACATAGGTAAACCACTCATTACTAAAACATTGATTTAATTCGTGGCCATATTAACCCCTTTTTACAATAATAACCATACCTATATGTAAACTGTGTAACATACCAACATTCTGAAATTAATTATTAATTTCACTTGGCCAAAGTGTTAATTTCAATTACTTGGTGGCTGTTATTTTTCCCTAACCAAATTACAAGCAAGGTTTTCGTATTGTAATAAATTATTCAATTACTTTTCAGGTGAATGTGACCAGCCTTATTTTGGCAAAAAGCCGAGCTACGTAACCTACACCAGATTTATCTCTATAATTCTTTTCAGCTATCAACCATTGAATACAGATCGGCTTGATTTCTAATAGGCCATTTGCTATTTGTGGATTTGGCAACCGGAATACGTAAACGAAATAGAGAACTTTAGCTATCGGTATTGCTTTTATGTATTAGTGCTTGGTTTAGATCCAGGTTAGATTTAAGCTACCTATTTCAGGATCAGTTTCGAACTGACCACTCACAATTTTGATTGGATCGTCAATTCAGTAATGTATATAAGATACTTTAGTTTGTTTTTCTATATAGGAATCATAAATAATAATTTAAGGAACAACACTTTACATTACTTATTATAATTTTCAATAAAAAGCTTGGCTTTTTAAGTTAAGTTAGTTTTTTGTCGGCACCTTAAAACAGGTCCATCCATTCCAGTTTATGAAATTTTGCTACTACGGCTCTCAAGGTATTGAAACAGAAGGGTCCCCGAGAGCTATTTCGGCAATCGTGTGTTTTCTATGCATAGAGCTCCATATTGACATAAAGGTAAGTTCATGAATATATAAAGAGGCTTACATAGAGCGTTTGGAAGTTTATCTTTGTAACTTTTGGTTGAATTTATTGGTTTGTTATAGTTGTTGTTGTTATAGTTGTTAACTATCAATACACCAAGAAAAATAAGTTCAGCTGTCGAGCAGTCCAGTGTTCAGACAACTGGTATTGTAAAACGAATTTGTATTGTGTCTCTTTTTGTATATTAACAGAAAACTAAGTAAAACATATATTCAACAAGAGGATTAGCAGTATCATCTTACTGAGAATAGCAAAGATAAACTGCACTTACCAACACGTGTGCCAAGCGAAGCGCGGTAAGTATTGGAAAACTCTCTTTTCTTATATGCATCAGTCCAGTAGTAGCCTTTTGGCTGGAGCAACAAAGATGAAGTAAGTTCGATGTGAATATTTCTTCTAAAAGATAGAGTGAGTATAATCAAGTTTAACGGGTCAGGAAGAGACCAAACTGAACAAAAAATAAATAAAGTAAAAACGGATGGCCCTTTTTACATTATTTTGTCAAATTGGTCTCATGGTAACAGTAAATCCTATAATTTAAGCCATCAAATGCTGTTTTTATTTCTTTAGCGCTTGAGAGATTACCTTCCTTATTATAAAATCAATGGTTGTTTGTGTAGTTTCAACGAATAAGTTTAGGTAAGCTGCTCGGTAAAATTACTTCAGTTGTTATTTACTATTTACCCCGTAGCAAAGCTTTTAAAGTAAATTAAAATAATTGCTTTGTGAATCACCGTCTTTTACCGTGTTTATAGAACGATAATATCTAACAACAACAAGAATTAATTATGCATAGTTAACTTGATTTAAAAAAATTCTTTAGATCCAGATAAGATAAATTGAAGTCAATGACAATGCAAAAATTATACTACAAAAGTTTTCTCGTAATTAAATAATGAATTTTGTATACTTTGGCATTTATCATTTGTCTTATTCACCACACTGCGTAGAAATGATTAATATAGCAAAAAAAATAAGAAGTGCAAATAAGAACAATATCCTTTTAGGCGAGGCAATTCGTACAATGCGGTACAAGGAAAACATTCTTCCACGGAAATTGTGGTAAAGTGGTTGGAAACTGTGCAAAATAAAAGCAGTAAGATAGGTATACAAACAAAACATTTCCCATAAGATTTGAGACGTTCAACTGTTGGAAAAATATGTATAGTGCAAAAACAAAACAAAACTTTATGTTACTGTGGGAGTGAGTTTGTTGCCTGAATAACAAAAGAAGAATACTAGCTTACTTCCGAGATTTGTAAATTCGCTTTTTTAAGTAACTTTACATCTTGAAAACGTAAACATACTTATATAAGTATAATAACTACATTGAAATGAATTTAATTACAGTATTAATAACAAGTTTGTATAAAATGCAACTTTACAGTTGTCTTCTGTTTAAGGTTCCAAGTAGGTAGTTCAAAGTCTATACACGTGCGCTTGCATTTAATTTAATTTTAATAAAAAAATAAAGTGTTTTTGTCTATAGAAGAAATGAATATGTATGGCGTTAGTTCTACAGAATAGTACAGAATACGGAACAAGAGTATATAATGCAAATACTAACTTATTTACAGAACTAAAAAAGTAAACCGCTCAAAAAAGAAACTTTTTTCAAATTAGAAACATGTCCAGTTTGTACACTTCAAAAAAGAAACAGTTAAGTTACCGAGGAGCGTAGAGATAAGCATGTTTAGTGAATGCATAGATACTCCAACACATTGGGAGAACCTATGCCGTGGTTTGGCTGCAAAATGAAAATTTTGTAATAATCAATTTCAAAAAGTCCACTTTGATACCCTGACTAACGTGAGCCACTATTAGTTAGCAAAATTATAATTTCCCGTGACAATTTATAGTTATCCCCCCGCCCTAAATGTATCGATTTAATAATTACTTTTACAACAAAACATTAGGTACAAGAGCTCTCCATTACCTTGTACTCATAGGTATATTATATTACCGATCGCGAAAGCAAAGTCGTAAAAATCAGCAAAGTTTTGGATAAGAGGTGAGGAATACAACGAAACGATTTTGTTTGGAAGAATGTTGCTACAGCAGCTTTCAACAGAAGTGGTGCAACTAAAATTATTTAGTACCAATAGTATTTACGTGAAATTGCAAACTGCCTTTGCTGACCATCCACCATGCCTTAATGCCGGATTATACCTATTGTAACACAGGTATGAAGCTAACTTACAGTATTTTTTCGATGTTCGTATCGTGACGGAAATCTGCTTTAAATACCATACGCATTAAATCACAGACTCTATGCATTCAACTGTCTTTCACTCCCAAGAAACCGCCTTCCATCCCAATATCCATTTAATCAAAAAATATATACCTAAATTAGCAGAAAATACATATACTTCAGATGTGTTGTACAACCGAAGGGTCTTTACTCGAGGAACACGTCGCACAGTTCGTTGTTAGAATTTGTTTGCATTAATTAGCAAGGAACATTTTGGTTACGCCTGTTCTCGGTGTTATCTTCACGGTCGCGGTTAAATTTGCAGCCTCCGTTAGATGAATACTGCTATGGGGAATGGGGAGTAATTCCGTAAAAGCAAGTCGAGCGCAGAACTTACGCCTGATAAAATTGTTGGTTTACGGCTTCGGAGATCAGATTAAAACATTGGAAGGCAGGTGCTACGAATGTATGAGCTGTTCCTCAGTCGTAAATGCAGGCATAAGCACGAACACACAACAATTGAGAAGTAGGTACATGTGAATGTGATTCAATCATAAAGTAGGCAATACCCTCAGTTTAAAGATGAAATAAGTATTTTTAGGCTGTTTGTATTTGACCTAAAAAGACTTCTAATGAATATGAAGAAGGCTAATAGGTACTCATAATATTTTTTACAGTCTCTTCTTCAAATGTGAGTCGGAAAGCGCAGGATATTTTTTCAAAATTAGTGGTAAACATATTTTTAACGTTATTATACCTATTATCGGGTTGTAATATTTTATGATATACTAGCACACGTTATGATTGCAGTGTTATATTTCAGGTTTGGTAGGTATACCGTGACAATGCTAAGCTGGCTCGAGGTGGCACGCGATGGACTCATAATATGGCCATTAGCTTGTGGCTCATAAGTAGGTACTTTCATTCATTTTCATACTTTTGCAGAAGATTAAAACTTTCTAAGTATAGTTTGAAGAAAGTCAAAGGTGAAGAAATTAATGACATCATCAAAAGGAATGACATGGTATATTCTGTAAAAAGTTATAGTATTTTTTAACTTTTTGTGTTTGATTTATTGATTTCAGCATAAATGTACCCATGCCATTTTGCAATTGACTTATCGTAGCCTTTATTCTGATTTATTTCACAGTTGTTTGTTGAGATTCATTTATGAAATCGTTCACAATTCATTTAATTGTCGTGTAACACTCAGTACTAACGATATTTAATTCAATGGACTCCACTTCCGGAGCTTCAGAAAAATATTTTAAATTTATAAAAAGGCTGTCATTTAAAGTTGCAAATAGCGCCTTACAGAAAAGGTTGGCAAACGCTCCACTCAAAAACTTTGCGCATTACCATTTTAATATTATTTTCATTGCTCTGCTCGAAAACCTTTTCTTAGTTTCCCCAACATTTAAGTAAAAAGACGACTTGAATATTGCCTTGGCTTAGACTTGTTAAATAGTAAGTTCTAGTCTGAAAACATTAACTCATTAGCAAAACTCTAGACATTTCTGTCATTTGACCGCTAGTTTGAAATTGTCCGGGCCATCTCGCCCAAAGCGCCCTTATGGGATCTTGAAGCTTCCTAACAATGAAACTATTCTTCTTGTATCACGACAAAGTTACGAGTTTGACGAACGAGTTTACAATCGAGGACGACAGAAGGACTACTAGTTTAAAAACTAGTTTACCGCCACAAATATGATCAATGTTTTAGAAAATACAGTAAGACTAGCTTTTTGAACGTAATTTTGCATGCATTCAGAATCAGGTTATTACTACTAATTAACTAAAATTTAAATATTTATTTAATCGGACCTGCCGTCATCTTTCTATTAGGTATGCACGGGGGCAAACAAACCATTTACTGTAAATATAGTTTACAGTAATATGGTAAATACCTATAGTTTTTCTTGAAATATAGCGCTATACTAAGATTTTATATAACTTATGATCTATTGTTTACATTAACTAAAGCTCTATTTTCTACAAACAAACTCCCATAAACAGCACGCAGAATTGAATAAAAACTATTTGCGACGGAAATATTTAACAGACATAGCATGCAAATGTGTAATTGAGTAACCCTATTACAAACTGTGCCAACAAAACAGGCGAGAACAGGCCTTCGGGAATATCTGCCGACATTGTTTGACATGAAACACGAAAATAGCAGTTTAATAAACAAATTATAGATAACAACGGAAAATACGGCTACAAAAACTTGAGTCGTTTCCCGCACGAAATTTGCATTATAAATATACTGTGCTTGTACTAAGCTCCTTGAAACAGGTTTCTGCATAATCATAATCTTACTTGCATATATCATCTCGCAGGATGGCGGATTATGTGCTTTTATAGGCCTTTATATTTTTAGAGTAAGTTGTTAAAAAACTGATTCGACAGTTTAAAGTCTGCGCGTAAGCAAAAATGGTCTGTCTTGGATCATGTTTGTAATAAAACCTACATCTTGCATTTTATTCAAAGGAAAATTGTTCAGGAAAAGTATTAAAGGTACAGACTCTTAAACTTAAAGTCAAACTGTATTATCGTTCTAGTTGCTATAAAACTTAGTAACATCAAGTCCTAATTTGTAACATTTTGTTGTACGAGCCTGTACAGACGTAGCACTTCACATAAAACAGTTACCTTTACTTTACTCCACCCCGGGGTCCAGTAAGTTGTCTACTGAGTTATCTGTCATGAATCATTAAGCAAACGAAATACATGTTAACTTTGAAATCTACGTCCCTTAACTTAGAGCTTAGTTTAGTTCAACAACATCAAGAGTTAGGGATACGGAAAAATGAACCAGTCTCTTGAAAAATTAAATTGGATAACTATTGAATTCTTTACGTCTTTGTAAGTAATAAATCTAAATATCAACCTCTCGTAAAGGTAGGTACTATGTTTTTTTTTCTGATTAGTTGTGACTTTTATAGATACACAATTTACAGGTTATACCATTATTTTTTTGTAAATCATTTAAATATCACATCACGTTGTATTCCTATAAGTTCCCGTAAACAATGATTTCGTCACCACATTTAGTATGCAATTAAATTAACTCCTGGGTAAAATTACCTGTTAATTGACCAATACGTCAATGGTTTATTTAATTGGTATTTAATAACACAGTTAAAGTTACAACGTTAATGATGCAATTATTGTCCTATGTAACATTCACGCTAGGGATCATTTACAAAAAAATTTGGGATGACCTTCTTTTCGAGCGAGGTCAAGTTGGCTGAAAGCGGTCATTAATTTGGTACTGCGTTTCATAATAACGTGCTTCTTAGTTGGAATTCAAAAGTCTCAAACGGCTCAAGTCGAGGATTGTCGTAGCACTTAGCTACACTCGTAGATTTGCTACGCGAGGTAAGCTTCGCTCGATAAAACTCTTCCTACTCTAGGAGTGACTGCGAAAACTCCCGCCACTTTGTAAATGAATAATAGCTCCTGGCCTTTTATTGAAAAATGTTGCAAGAAATATTATTTGACACTTAATATTTTTATATTTCATAAAAATTTACGTATAAATTACCAACCCAAAAGAAACTCGTAACGAGAAATATAAAGCCAAAATTTAACATGCTATATCAGTGTGGTTGGTTTGATTCATAAATAGTACTTTCCTCTTGAAAACAAAGTAGTATTTGAACATGATTGTCATTAAAAACACGAAGTTTATAATAAGCGTACAAAATAAAGAATGGAATTGAATTAGGCATATAGAACAGGAACATTAAGGTACAATATAGGATTTCCATTATTGTCAAAGAGTCCAAAATCCCATTCATTATTCCTGCATTGGCGGGCCATAACACTTACTGCGTTTATATTTAAAACGTATAACGTTAAGCAAAACTAAGCTACAACTTTCTGATACATTCCAATAAACAAATCTTATTTGACTCTTGGCCTATAAAGAAAGTTGAGGACTACAGACTACGCTTCCCGTTGCGGATTACGAAAATCGCTTCTAGAATTTTAGATCAGGACAAATGTACGTATTTTTATAGTGCTCGTTCAGAAGTACCTAGAAAACGGACCGAGATTAAAGCTGATATCAACCATGTTATTATTGCCTATGAAACCATTCGCTTTGAAAATAGAGATCTACTCGTACGATATCGCGAGCTACGTTCGTTTCCAATTGGTACAATTGCATCGTTATAGAAAATAAACACTGCTGCAATGAAATTGAAAAAACAAAACGAATTATTTTTTATTTAAACCTTACCTGCTATTACTCGCCCGAGTAGCAATGTGCTGAATATAATGGACAGAACCCGTCCATCGCCTCTGGTCACCATTTTTCACAGTTTGTCTAAATTTTTCAACTAAAATACATTTCAAATGTCCACTTCACATCACAGTTAGTTTGTTGAAACTGTTTTTTGCCTATTTTCACGAATGCTTTAACATTTTCTGCCAGTTTTTTGGGTAAATCTACAAAGATTTATTACAACAATTAATTATTTAAATATGCATTGAATTCCCATGTTAGCGGGTTTCGTGTTAACAGTAGGTAAATGAATAATGAACCTCAGATTATAACACTTGATAAAATTAGATTTGTTTTAAAACTTTTAATAATTTACAGCTTCTTCACAATCTTTTGCACTTTAAAATAATAAAATGACAGTAAATAAAAAAACAGGTACCAAAGCAGAAAGTAGTTATAAACATAAAGGACCTACTTTTGCCGTAGAAAAAGGTAACTACTTTTACATATTTTTTGGTAATCAGTCTTCTTAGTTTTGTTGACACAATTAAGTAGTTAAACTTACTTTGGAATTTTCCATAAGAAATACGTAATCGTACGATTATCACATTACTTTCTGTGGCCCTAGATATCATTTCGGTAGAACTCATTCAACATTATTAATATTTATAGCGGCCATCCGTTTGGGATTCGAACATTCCACTAGCATTAAGCTATCGATTTTAATATAAGAAACGGAAAGTAGAATCTGTTAATTTATTGATAAAGAGTATTTTTGACAAATTCGGTTGTAGGTCAGAATGTGACGAGAATTTTTAACCGACTTAGTAAGTTTTTAAGCCGTTTTATGTAGGTACAGTGAAATTCATGATAGAATAATGCACAAGTAGTTGTTAATAATTGAATTACGTACGAAAATAACTTTAAGCCCCGAATTTAAATAGTAAATATTTACTTACTTACATACCACCGATTGGAGTAACATGAGTTTGCTTATTTCACACAAGTTCCTAAATATACTTATTGTTATAGTCATATAAATACTCAGTTTTTGTTCATTTCTACCCAGTATTCCTGTTTTTATATAGCAAAAGCAAGGTAGGAATATCTGTTTTATTTTCTAGTATAGGATAGAGGGTAACATCGCGTGATCATCACTGAACAAGGCATTACCTCCGTGTGACGTGTCAGTTCACACGCCCAGCAGAATGTGGGTTAACATACTATCTAAATGTGAGTTTCGATCTTTTAACCCATAAAGAAAGTAAAACAAATACACGAAGGGTTTACACTAATTGCGTAGGTGTCCTAACATGTTCATCGCGTGAGTGCCCAAAATTGTAAATTACTGTTTTGCTTTTATTCAACCAAGCACTAAAACTTGTACCAATTAGTATAAGTTTTAGTGCTTCGATAGTAATTGTTAGCTTTGTTTTTAAATTTGCGTTTTTGCGTTTTTTATTGTGTTTTTTGGTTTATTTAAATTGTTTTATTTTCACACAGTTGCAGCTACAAAATAATAATTTAATCTAACTTTTATGAAAAACGACCACTTACCTACATTTATAAAGTCATAATATTTATATCCTTAAAAAAATGTTATGTGGTAATTTTGCAAAGAAATATGTTATAATCTAATATTGGTTTCCGATAGTTTAGCAACCTAACACGTTTGCCCATTAATCATTTTCCGGAATCGGTCCCGCTGGGCCTTTCCCTTTAATTTTTACGTCCCATTTTCTTACTTTACCCCCTGCAGCTGGAGCTGTAAAAGATTATTCCTAAAAGTGATTACGACAGTTTTGTTGTAAAAATTTAGCCACAGTAAAAATCTGTTTTACCCAATAGAATCTACTGAATAAGTTTGCTCTAAAATATATCAAACACCTTTTTTATGAAATTAATGAAGATTTAAATCTTTCTTTTTTGTGATTGTTTTCTCTAAGGCGTATTAGGTATACATATAATATTGCGTAATACCCTACACGAATACAAAGACATGTAAGATAAAGTTACAAAGCCCCATCAGTTAAAGTCACCTGGTTAATCTTCTCCTACATAATTAGAACGGGGGTGGGCGCTGCGTAAATCTATGTATGTACGTGTATACTTTACACACTTTGTACGTCATCAATTACCTGAAGTAAACGTGTACACATAACTCCTTAATGGCGGTAGGGTGTACTCGCACGTAGTCATTTTACAGAAAGTGAACGTTTATCTGCCTTGACAATTTTACTGGTCTAATATAAGTAGGTATAGCAAGTCTTTTCTTATAGCATAGAATCTTAATAAATCAGTAGTTACCGTACTTTCAAAAGGTATTCATTTTATGAATATGTTGTGTTAAAATTCGTTAAGTTTAATCGGATATTTTCCGGACTTTTATCAAAAGCTCTTTAAGTCTCTAAGATCCTTGTCA
The DNA here is from genome assembly GCA_916618145.1 of Emmelina monodactyla. Classification (NCBI taxonomy): domain Eukaryota; kingdom Metazoa; phylum Arthropoda; class Insecta; order Lepidoptera; family Pterophoridae; genus Emmelina; species Emmelina monodactyla. The sequence goes on from OU745300.1 coordinate 7,787,435, forward strand.
ATCAAAGCTGACTGATCAATCAATGTGAGTACCGCATTTTACACCTCAATGCGAATTGATTGAGTCTTCAACTCAACGGTTTTCTGTTAATAAATTGAAACAAAATTGGCCATTTCTGTTACTGCACGATTTAATTTATCAATTTTTGTTTTTATTCAGTAAAAAATGTTTTGTCTTTTGTTTTCAAACAAAACAATGAATAATGTCGTTAACAACAAGCCAAATTGTCAAAACCTTACGTTGGTATATTGTTATAATACAAAATTTCTTACGAGATGCCGTTCCTTATTGCTGACGATATCTCAAACGTCAGACACTGCAACAACCCATTTCAACGTGTCAAAGCAGCCATAAACAATATTTTCAAGGAACTAATGCAGAAACATCAATAGCCAGATAAGAAAATCAGCTCAACATGCTTCCAATATCCGGAACATTGGATGCCTACTTACGATATTGCGGTCACACCTACACGCTGTCGTGGCCGGCCCTCCGACGCAACCCTAAAGAAACAAACACCGCTGTAAACGTAAAATCGTCGCCCAGTCACATGATAGCCGCTCATATACCAAGCTTAGGGGTACATAAATTGAAACTGACAGGTTTCATCACCTCAGTCGTGATTGTGTTTTTTATTGGATTGAGTTCGTGTCGTAAATTGCTGATTGCGAACGCCCGTTGCGTATTTGGGAAGGTTCGATGGCAGAGCCGAGTAAATTCTATTTGGATTGTGTTTTGTGCAGGCTCGCGTCCTTTGCCTGGCTAACGACGAACACCTCAATAAAACCAATGGAAATTATCCGGCGGGATCGTCGCCTTTTATAGCCTATATTGAGGGTTTTGAGTTAACTTTTATTATTTCATTCATGGTCCAGCAACCTTTTAATACTTTTGAAATTCTGAAAGGATAACCAACAATTTGGGTGAACACAAATGGAAAACAAAGAGCACCAGTTTATTTACACTGATAATCGAAAGAGCAAGCAAATATTCTTTGTATGCAAATTGGAGTCGATGAACTTTTCTCATTGAGTTTTCTTTTTATAATATTACTACATTCTATAAAAAAGTTGTGTGTTAAGTACATTATTTAGTCAAAGGACCCACTTTTGCAATTTCATAAACTTTGTTAAATTACATTAACTTGGTCGCTTTTACGAGGGAAAACTTGAAAATCTTTAGTACAATAATGATGCTCGTTTTAGGTTTAATCTTATAACGGTCATAACATCACCGTAATACCAAGTCCTTAAGAAGGGGTAATTTGGTTTATTAATAATTGGTTGTAAGAGCACTATTTCTATAGTAATATTTTAGTAGAAATGAGCAACTGCTAAAACTATCTCTATTATTACATTTGTTTCTGCTATTGTCAAACTTTGTTATTGTTTTGTTAATGTCCTTGCGTACCTCGAGTTACGTGACCATCATCGTCAAGGCTACGGTATGTCACGAGAACCCTTACTGCTTCGTTCACCAATTATTTACAGTAATAGTTGTCATTTTTTCGAATGAATATTGTACAAAGTAGCAAAAAACAAAAAAACAGATATTCCTAGTAGCGGTGTTTTATATTTAGTGTTAAACGAATCTTTCTTTCCAAACAAAACAAAATTCGAAACAAAAAGTATTTTAAATTCTAACAAGACAGCGGTCAATCCCCCTTTTCAAACAAACAAAAAGACTGCCTTCCTTAACGAAATGTTGTCCTTTACCATTCTTCACTAAGGACCCACAAACAACTAAGAAGCTTTTTTCTATTTTAGAAAATCGAATTACACGCTTGCCGAACTAATTTATTACTTTACTTTGTTATAAATTCTGATAAATGTATGCGTAATTATTTAATTACCTAAACATCTCCATTATCTTAAGAAAAGTATAGGAATTGCAGTGCTAAATGTATTTTTTTTATTAAAGCTACTGTATGTGGATGACCATCATCACTCAAATAATCCCAGGTATGAAGAACTTCATAATTATTATGAAGTATGAAACCTATATTAAAAATATTTTGAGGTAGGTATTCGAGAGTGTAAACTTTATTAAAATGTATTTCAACAAAACACAACAACAAGCTTTCAAGCGAATCTAAATCAGCTATTACGTACTCGGTATTCCATAAGGTAAATAGTGATTACTATAATGAATAATTAAATTCAGGCTGCGAATCCCGCCATTGTGTTTCAGTTATCTCGCCCCTGGACCTAAGATAACTGCCCCATTGGGTGTATCAATAAATAACAGTGTACAATGAGCCAGCTCAGGTTTCCCCCCGGGTCGGAAAAGGAAACATTTAACAAAACACGTATTTATCTTGTTTGCTTTTAAGAACAAGCAGTTTTAGTTGTTTTTTATGCATTAGGCAAACGCTCGTTATGCTGGTATGTACGTTTAATTGTCATTAAGTTCATTATTCTTTAATTATCGAATTGAATATAATTTGACATAATAATAATGACAATAGCTTGGATTCCGAAAACACTCTCTAAAACTAAATTAAAAATATCACTGTCACCTTCCCATGATTTGTATTAGAAAAAGACAGGTACATTGGTCTCGCTTAATTTAGTCCACATCATTGTAAAATTGAACGAACTGCTGAGGACTTGCCTAAAGTTGCCTTCGCCGTGTCATAATGCACATTTTAGTTTGACAGGACTAAAATGATTACCTGCCTCTGTCTTATACTATTGATGAGTAAGTAACGGCGATAGTTTTAATTTAGTTAAGAGAGTGTTTTCAGAATCGGGGCCAATATGAGCCTATATGAGCGTACTGACCTAGAACAAATTAACGGCTACACGATAAATGTGAAGCTTATAATAGTTTTATCATCGCTACGTTGAGCAGAAAATTAATTAATCAAGTTATAGAAAATATTAATTACCTATACGCCTATAATAAAATTTGAGGCAACAAATTTACTACAACTAAGTACTTATATCCTTATGGTCATGATAAAATTAAAAACTATTATTTTTGGTAAGTAGTTAGAAAGAAAGCAACAAAATATCTCAAATTATACGAACTGCAATAACAGTTGCAAATCGTATAAAACAAACTTTGAATGAAGATAAAATCAAATAAGCGCTGTCCCAGCTTGCGCGTCGCCGTTGCAAATACGCTTTTAGAGACAAGAGAGCTTCAAATTTCCCGAGCCAAATTAATTTAAAAATACAACTCGGGACAAACCAGTTGCGGCGATGCAATAGTGCGAATATTTCAAGTTTTTGCTCGTGAGCTGCTCTGAAATTCATTACATTGATAAAATTTTTCTCTGTTTTAATCCCGTAGAAAATAGGATAACTTAAATATTTACTATACAAACTTACAGTGAATAGCAAATTAAGATAAGGGCTTAAAAATTAAAAAATAAAAAAATACAAAAATCAAGAATTTATCATTTCACCTCTTTTTAAATTAAAGATTGTAAAAAACTACCAGTTTAAAGTGAACAAAAACACGACATAAAATATTCACGATCTACCTGCATGTCGACATTATCCCTACTCACAAATAAACAACATTCCCGAATTAACACCGGAAGCTTTACGTAAAGTTGTGTTATAAATTATTTTTGTTTCCCCGCCTTACTTGTTTTTTCTCCCACTTTTTATATTTTTGTTAGTTAGTCCACTTGTTGAGGGAGGCGGCGGCGCGGCGACGTCCGCGCGCGACGTACCACGGGCGACTGCGCTTGCTGCTTCATTCATTCCCAACCCCGTGTTCTCGATCCGAATTAATATTTGATTTTTCCTTCGAGTGGCCTTATAACGTAGGCTTTTTGATAAATAAACGCATCCATTGAGAACGAGTTTATGTACCTACAGCTTATTGACGCAAAGTTTTTGTACAACCCGTTCGTTGTGATGTTTGTTTTATTGGCTTTGTAATAAATATTTGAGTGATTTTTCTCTCGCTGAAAGCGAGTCAGACAACTTTCATGCGATTGATAAGTATTTGAATATGATTTAATATTCTTTATGAAATTTAATAATATTTCTACATTTGATCAAGTCAATATGTTAAGACGACGTTATATTTCCAGTTGATAACTAAAAACAAACAATTGAACTCTACGATTAAGTTAAAATAATTTATTTGCACTGGTACTCTTAAGTACTTAAGTAACCTACAAAGCGTTGTATACAGAAAGGACAAAGGTTCGGTATGTAGATTTTCAGAGGGCCCCAGTTAATACTTAGGTTGATTTCATTATCCTGCAGCGTCTATGGGGGTCTTCCTTCCTTAGAATCTTAGGAGAGAGAACTTTTTCATTATACATATCCTTGTTAAGGTTTTATGTTTAGGATAAGATGCTCAACTTTACGGGTGCGGTGAGAAAAAAGGTTTGTTTACAACGAGTTGTTACATTAGTCGTAATTAGGTTTTCTTCATTTATTTACCAGCAACAAAGTTGGAGTTTACTTATTCGACATCTGTTATATTAGTAAATTCTAAAAAACAGAAAGTAAACATAACTTGATAAAAAATATAATTTATTTATTTGATATTTTTGGTATCCAACGGTAGGACCTTTAACAGGGATATGAACTTGTAGATATTTCGTCAAAATCGTGTGTGTTTGAATTCATTTCCCTCATGCAAATCTGAACAGATAAAAAAGCATATTGTGTTGATGAGTACCTACTATGCCGAAAAGTTTTGATTTTTTGGTTTTTGTTTACATTGTAGTTAAGTTGGAAACCACTGAAAGTGGAAAAAAGTAATAAAATGTATCCTAGTTTTAGAATCACCTAAATTATGAAAGGTAAAAATAATATGGTACCGGCAGAGCGGCATACTTTACATAATATTATTCTGTTTAAATATAAAATTAATATTGGTTCAGATTTGGACAAAGCTAAATGGGAAATATGAAGACTCGATTTTGAAGAGCAATGGGCAGAAAATGAAAGAGGAGTTTTGAAAACCAATATGAGGAATAAATATTTGATTGAACCGTTCATTTGCTATCTGATTCAGTGTTTACCCTGGTTGACTCAGTTCTAAAGCTTCATTCCCGAAGCGACGGTAAATATTAATCTTTAAAATCAACACTAGCAGACCTCGGCTGCAATGCAAGTAGTTTGCGAATCAACGGTCTTATTGAAACTCCGAACGTAAATTCATTTGAATACCAGCCAGCAACCTGTATTTAGTTTCAAGTTACTATGGAAATTTTGCAGGAACAAGAAACAAAGCCTTTTCATAAGTTTTGATTTAAAGTTAGAACTCGAACTGCTATAGAAAAAATGCTTATAATAATTAAAGGTATGTTTTTATAATGGTGCTGCCTGTATTGGATGTTTTCGAGCATTCAGAACGGGTAAGGGAATCATTAATATTAGGCTGTTATTGAATTTCTCATGACACAGCAGTAATAAAAGCTTCAGTCTTCTAAAGTTGCTAAATAGGTAGAATAATGAAGTTTAATGGTACTACATTTTCCGGTTCTTTATTACAAAACGGCTTGTATAAAATTTCATTGGATTTGTTCAAAAGCAATTAAACACTTGTTTCATCGACTCCTATCCGAATTAAGATTCTAGATAAGCGAAGTTTGTTAAACCACTTCTTATACCTAATTGAGGCCGAAAATATATATTTACGAGAAGTTTAAATGTTAGTAGAAACTTATTCTAACTACTTAGCATTTTTTACAAAAAGAAAACTCGTTTTCGGTCGGAGATCGTTTCTTATTTTAATACATTAAATTAGGTCCTATTACAATTTACAGTACCTTACACATTAACGTGACTCCAAGTCTGTTTAATTAAGTCGGCTGCTTTTTCTGCTATCATAATAGCAGGTGCGTTAGTGTGTGCTGCTGTTGTGCGTGGTATGACGCTAGAATCCACCACTCGTAACCCCTCCACTCCATACACTCTCAACTCTGGATCCACTACGGCGCCGGGATCACTGGATGGACCCATTCTACAAGTTGCTATCTGATGGTGCAGCGTGATTAACGCAGTTCTAATAGCGCACTCCCAGTGACTATCAGAACCTAGTACATGAGATTTGCACTGTGGATACTGAGCGTAGTGAAGCTGGGCACCAAACTTTTGGAAGTGCCGTGACTGTCCTAGTTTGATAACAAACTTGACAGCTTCTAACATAGTTTCCATGTCTTTCGGGTCGGTTAAATAGTTTCCATATAACTTTGGATGTGACTTGGGGTTAGTGTCTCGTAATTCCATAAAGCCTTTGGATTTCGGATGAAGCAGCATAGGAACAGCTGACCAGGTGTCAACACCATTTAGTGAACCAAAAGCAGGATAATACGTTTCATCATTAATTTTCCATGCCTTGCGAGTGATGTGGCCGGAATCTGAGGCTATTGAACCACCCATACTTATTAACTCAATATCAGGAACATCAGCAGGTTCGTCAGATTGTGGAGTTTTGAGGTATCCAATGGCTTCAACAAGTCCCGTACTTGTCATCAAACCATCACCAAACTGTAGCCATTGCATTAAATTCGGTAACGTTGCAATCTTGTTTTCTAGTAGACTAGCGTTTGTTGTATTTAATCTAAAAATGATTCCCGGGAAAGCTATGTGATCGTACAAAGTTTTTCCTACTGGTAAATCTTTAATAACTGGAATGCCTAATGAAGTAAGATGCTGCTGGGGGCCGACACCAGACAACATCAAAAGTTGTGGTGAGGCGATAGGTCCCGCTGACAGAATTACTTCCCTTCGGCAACGCGCCATATACTTCTGACCGTTTCTTTCAAATTCCACAGCGTAGGCCCTCTTTGTGCTCGGATCAATGACTACTTTTGTTGCTGTAGTTTCTGGTAGAATATGGAGGTTTTTCCTTCGCTTGTGTGGGTGGAGGAACGCTTTAGCTGCACTATGCCTGTGGCCTTTGTTGGTCGTAGTCTGGATAAGTCCGAAGCCCAGTGGACCGGGAGCATTATAATCAACAGTGGGATACCCTTCATCTCTTCCTGATGCCAAAAAGGCTTCAACTAACCTTGTTCTGAAAAAAAAAAACAATTTTAATTACATCCTTTTAATATTCTTTTTTACCCATGTATAACAAACGAAATGATAAATACCTGAACGGAACGTTACTAACGCTAAGTTCTCCTTCTCTGCCATGGTAAGGAGAATCTTTGAACTTCTTCAACTCACTTTTTTCGGATTTGATATAGTATTTCATAACGTCGTCGTATGACCTGCGAATTATCAAAGCTGTTATTTGGGAACTAAGTTTGTATTTTGAAATAATATTTAAGATGCATAATTGTTTATTTTAATTCGAGAATTAAAATCCAAAAACATTTTATTTAGTCTGATGTAGGTATATAGTTCCTGAGTTTGGTGTACTCGATTGTACAAAAAAAATAGGTGCTAGCAGCAAATTAATTAGTAAATATTGTTCATACAAGATTATAACGTTGAAATTAATAGTAACATTTGTTTTTTTATTAACAACGATTAAAAGTCCTAGTTTTGAGAAAAAAAGAAAATAAGGTATCTTATTAAAAGTTTGCCTAATCAATTATCACACACATGTAGCAATTATAAACGCTTATTTTTTAAACATTTTGACCGTTGCCGGTGTCTGTTATCCAAGCAATTCCAGAGCAATTGTGAGAGCAGCAGCCGTTCCTATACCAATAATGAGTCGATAGATATTAAATGGCATACACGTGGAGAGTATAACCAATGGACAGGATATCGACCAATTGTTCTAAAACTTTGACAAAATTTTACAAATTGTAGTTTGCGGGGCTACCATAAAAAGTACTTAGATGTGCTAAAGCCTAACTAAATATGCATGTCAAATACACATGCATACATATGCAGAGCTTTCCTTTGTTTTTTTTCAGTTAAGGTAGATTAAGCTACTGACCATCCATAGTTTCCATCCCCAGCAATCCTGTCCCACTCAGGACGAACCCCTCTAGTGTACAACATAAAGTTTGTGACGCTGGTACCCCCAACGGCCTTCCCACGAGGCCAGAAACAACGTTGATTCTCACTACCTGAAACAAAAAACTAGCTTTGAAAAATGCAAATGCAGGAAATAATGTTCCATGCTAACTTAAATAACAGTGGGTACTTAGTAGTAGGTAAGTAGGTCATAGAAAGTTTAAAAATTGCAGGAGTAAATCCAGGTCAAGAAACTATTTATCGCTGGGTAAAGCTATAAATCTTTTACCACAAACATAGCTACTACTTAACGTAAAAATCATTGTTATTAGCTGGAGTGGACATGGCAAGTAAGTACGTATACTAATTCATTTGAAGTTTCTTTCCTTTATCTATAGGTTTTTTGGCTAACTAATGAATTAAAGTCGACGAAAAAAAGGAAAAGCACACATTAGCTAAACTTAACACTATGATAATTCAGTAAGGGGCAGTAATAAAAGCAGAAATTGAAACTCAACCTTTTCTATGGAACTTTCAAACGTCAATGCAACTTAAAGTAAACATCAAAACGAATAAAAAAGCAATGTATTTGTATATTATATTGTATATTTGTATATAAAACACAATAAAATTAAACCGCATTAAATTAGTATTTGGATGACACACTGCAAAAATTTAAAACTGCGCGATCCAAACATAAAAATTACCTAAACTTATTTACTAAACATGTTTTAGTGACAATTTCACTAGAACTTTTCACTCTGTAGTTGCAACTTTAAATATATTTTTAACATATTTCCGTCGTAAAGTTTACCGTCACCAAAAAACTTCTGCTCCTATAATAGGAGATTCGTGTCTACTAAAAAGGGGCTGTACTATTTGAAAATAAATGTATCTTTTTAATAGGACTAAGGTTTATAGTTATGTGAACTTTTTTATATCTACGAAATGCAATATTTTGTAGTAGGTATATAGGTACTATTTACGTAAATTGAGCTATTAAGTTGGCGCACGCGGGTAAAGTATCGCTTTTTCCTGACTTGCTTTACAAATATAATTTATTCATTTAAATTTGTAAGTAAAGAATGTTTGAAATATTTTTTTAATTTGGCCGAAATTCTAAGTTTTAGTGAAAAGGTCGGCCAAATCACACCACTGAGAACGTGGGCGGGTCACTAGTTATTTATAAAGTTGAATGTAAATAGGTACCTGTACAGATTCCAGGTTGACGTTCAGCAGCATATTGCCAGGTATAATCAGTCAATTGAAAGTACGGTGCTAAGATTGGGACATCTGTTAGCAGCATTTCAGGCTTTCCCGCCTCGATGAGCAGCACTGTAGATCGCGGCTTATCTTCAGTGAGCCTGCTGGCCAGAGTTGAGCCAGCTGAGCCAGCGCCTATGATAATGTAGTCGTACTCTTGCAGAGGTTCGGTGTAACCTGGAATTTAAGAAATAAACATATTATCATCGCTGTAATCCTTACTCATATTATATATCCATACTAATATTACAAATGTTAAAAATATAGGTATGTCTGTCTTTCTGTATGCTCCGCCTTTATGTCGAAAAGGTTGAACTGATTTTAATGAATTTTGGAAAAGATATAGATATATCAATATACCGAAAACAGATTAATTAAAACCGCGGTAAATAGTCTCATTCCCATGGGAAATCTTTTTTCTACATAAAATGAGAGGTAATGCAAACGAAGTCGCGGGTACCCACTAGTTTATAATATTTTGTGATAGATCTGAGAGCACGGCAATGCCCCCGCCAAATCGAACAAAAAAGCGGTGCGGCCGTACTATACTTTTCTCGCACCAATTTAGGGCATTTTAGACTCCCTGTGACTTCGTTGTGGATAAAACTAAAAGTCTGTTAAAGTTATTTGAGGAAATATTTAAGGCATCTCCAATCAGAATCTTGCTGCAATGGATCATGTATTTGTATAAATAACGGGTGTAAAAAGACCACTTCCGAAGCCTGAAACCATGTATTCTTGAGCCTCAATAGTAACTAAATTCACTAACAGCATACCCAGGAAACTCAATTTAAAAAAGTTATTATGGATCGAAAAGTCATATTCGCCGCTTAAAATCATCGCTCACACATCAACTGTCGGGTCAGGTGCGTTTATTTACATTGCAATTTAAATTGAAACCCTATTTAATTTGAAATAATTGCAAAATCTGATAATATTAATGCAATTTCGGATAATTAAGTTAAAAAATTTTGTTTTCTGAAATCAAAAAAAATTTTTTTTTGCAATACCCAGTTTTTGTTTTCGGAAGCAGTTCTTTTACACCCAGTATATTTTTATATTTTTTTCCTGTTTTTACCCTTTGGATACGGAACCCTATAAACAATTCCAGTTTGGTATAATTCTATATAACTTTGTTATACTTCTAGTTTTTTCAAATTTTAAAGATTTGTTAGTCAAATAAATAAACTTAGATTTTTTTAAGTGCCGTTAACCCATTAGCACACTTTCATGTTTTCTAAATATCATTGAAGTGTCTGAGATGTATGTACCTAAACATATTGTGTATACAAATATAGGTATTATTATTAAAGAATATAAAGAAAGCTGTCAAACAAGACGGTAATTATGCTAATACAATGGTACCTAATTATAATGTTAACTCCTTTTTTTGTAAATAAAGTAAGAACAATGTACATTGTTGGCTACAATAGGTAGCTTATTGAATATGTGACATGAATATATCTATGTGCCTTCCTACAAATATTAGTTCTTTTTTGCAAGCTTTCTGCTCATGGCTTCAATTGCGTGAAAAAAAGCAGCCTCCGAAACTTTCTGACAGCGTTGCTTTTTAAAATCGGTTAAGTAGGTCTAAAGCTTACATTAAACATTAAAAGAAAAAATCTAGAAAACCAACAATTTAAACAAATAACAATCGCTAGTTATATTTGAACCGTGATTTTAGGTATTTATTGTGCGTGTGAATTATGTCAGTAGATTAAAAACATTTTACATTTGTCTAATGCAGATAGGATGAAGTAGAATTTTCTCACAAAAAGTTAGCAGTAATAAAATAAAGTGTCATTGGAACTAACAATTAACTGTAGGTTACCTATGTCAAAAATAATTTTCGTTTGTCCAATGAATATCATTCAACGGTCAACAATAGCTCATTAGCCTGATTATGATCTGTTTTGATTTTAACCATATTTATGTGATCAAGTTTAACCTATTTGTAATAAAATTATTACAAAATTTTATACAATTAGGTTTATGTATAGTGAATATGTGAATTACCTATTTATACATGCATTAGTATGCCATAAATCATGTGTCTATGCTATAACCAAACATTGAGTTAACAAATTGAACTCGCACCTTTTTATTTGTTTGTAAGAGGCTAGTTTGATTTTGGCCAAGTCAATATTTGTGGTTTTTATCACGTTGCGAAAACAAAGACTTACCGTTTGGTAGCGGATAGCTGTCACGTAAGAAGTCGAAGATATCATCAGGATTTTTCGGACAGTACTTGACTGACACCGACTGCAGCATCATGTCAACTATTGGACTTTGAGGGTAGGAGTGGTAAAGAAGACGTTTTTGCCTTTCAGTCTTTGTTTTCGTGGATTCTGTAGTTTGGATTGGATTTGGAACTTTGTCTCTGTTGGTACCTTCTTCTTTAGTATTAGTTACATCTTTATCCGAACTATTGACGGAATCTGAATCGTTTTTTGGATTCAGCGGGTAAGGCCAAAGTATTTTTTCTTCTTTTTTGTTTTTATCGTCGTTTTTACTGTTTTTCTCTTCATTGTCATCTTGAGTGTATGGCCAGTTCATGCGAGCATTTTTTAAATCTAGTCCTTGATCAATAATCGAGTTACCAAAATCAGGTTCGACTTCAACAGAAACAAATTGGTCAGTTGAGTCGATTGTTGCATTAACTTTTACCGTAAAAATTAGTATAATTAACTTTGTGATTGTTTTCATATTTACCTGAAAAAAAAAACAAATTTAAATTAAAAAAATGTTTTAAAATAAATATAATTAAAATTAGGAGCATTACCTAGGTATGTAGGAACATTTGTATTTTTGATTTATGAGTACCTATCTAAAAATGTATTTATTATCAAATAGAGAATGTACTTGGCTACTAACAAAGACGGCTTTGCATTTATTTTTTAAACATATTTTAAATGCACGACCTAATTAAATTCATTAATTTTGTATACATTCAATTGATAAATTGGAAATAAAAGTTTTTTTGTAGTGCGTCTTTAATGCAGGTATCCAGGCACTTAGTGCATATATGAAAAATTAAAATTAAAATTCATCCAGAAAAAAAAACACTTAACTTTATATAGATACTCACGTTTTACATTAAACACTTCGATAAAAATATTGGCTCAAAAATGATAAGTTTTGCAAGCGTCCAGTCACAGCGGCAACGAGAGAACGTTTGCGGGAATCGAATGCACGTTCTTCAATTCGGGCTTTGACCTAGTACTTGAGTGTACCGCTACATTGACATTAAAACCAACTTAAGGACTACCATTACAACTTTAACCAAAACATTAACTGTGACTGAGAGCACTTGGAAAAGAGACTTATTACGAAGTTCAGCTCTTCATCCATTTCAGAAAGAAGAAATTAAGTTTTTTGTCCTTCAGCTAATTAGGCTCTGTTTTTTATTCATAAAAATTTATATGTACCTAAATCCTTAACACATAACGTACCATTTATTTAATCTAATAATGACAGTGAATATTTCAAGTTCAAAGTTTGATGCCCACTGTTTCGCAAGTTTTATTATTACAGAACTGGAAGGCATATGGTCCCGGGTTCGATTAGGCTAATAATTGGTCATTTATTTTAAGTACATTGGTTCGTGTCTAAATGTAACTATGTCCGCATAATTTTCGTTAAGTATTATAATTATGAACACTTTGGTTTAGTTGACATAGTTTGTAAAATTAAAATTTTTGAATAGTGTAAAACTTTAACCACACATTCATACGGATCTTCTTAAGTAAAACATTTTATTATGATAGACCAAGAAACTAGACTTCGCAATAAAAAAATAAAACTTTAAGAAAAATACTTTAAGGTCAAAATTTGCAAAAATCAAGGTCGACTCAAAAAAGCATAACTTACTTTCTTTTACAGCCTGTTCGCAAAATACTAGCATAATGACCTAAGGCCTTATTCATAAACCTATTTAAAACCTCTTAAAACAAAGTTTGTCTTTATTCTGTCACTTATAAAAGTTGACACAAAGGACTAAGCCTACGACTGATGTAGGCTAGGTCACAAAACAAAGATATTTTAAGTAATACAGGTTTTAAATAAATTTATGATTTAGGGTTCTATATTATACACTAACTAGAGGTTCTGTAACGATTAAAAAGTGAATTTATTCAAAAATACCTCGGTGTCTTTCGAAGAACTTGCAACTTACTCATGCATTTTATGCTCCATAACGTAGAAGACTTTATAGCTTAGGAAAGGTAGGTGGCAAGTACTAAGCATCACATAGAATGCAAAGCTTATTATAAAAACGGATCGCAAAGAATGTTATCCTACCGGTTCTGCATGTAGTCCTATGTCTTGTCATATAATGAGGGTATGAGTTGGGAAGGTAGTTGTACTATAGTGGAATGGTAGGTACTTAGATAGGGGCGCAATTTGTTATAGATTTGTTGGTGGTAATAGGTGTGAAGAAATGGAAGTGTTTTTTTTTATTTTGACCAGAAATCTTTGTATTCATTTGGTGTAGAAAGGAGATGATACATTTCGACAATGAAAATTGAATGATGTGATCGTGATCTGGAATAATTAAAATATTACATATGTATGCCGGTCAATGTTTTGTACATTAAATACTTCCTGACAATTTGCAACTTTATACTTCGGAACGAATAAGTCTTTGCAGTAGGTACTTAGATAAAAATAGGTTATTAGTACCAAGTCAAGATATCACAAAGAATGCAAAAAATAATTATAAAATGGATCGCAAAGAATGTTGTAGAACTGAGAGATATAATTTATTTTCTTAATATGTTATTAAAATTATTCGTTAATTATCTTATAATTGACTATTTTCTGCTGATGAAATAGATACTTCCACAACATTGCCTTTTATTTCAATTGACAATAAAGATGAAATAGCGTAGTTTGTATCTGTAGGTATGTACGAGCTTATTTCGAGCTTAATGTCGTCGTAAAGAACTGTAGTACGTGTTCGTACAATGTTTATAATGTCATACCTAAATTCTGAAATACCGTTAAAAACCCTACAGGTTCAATTTATCAACATGACAAATTATCAGTATTTATAAAATGGAAGTGACTTATTCTTGCAGTAAAAATGATTAATCTACAGGAATCAGTTTTTTTACCGTTACAAAAACGGTGTAAACCTACATATGTAAAAGGGATAGTAACTATTATGGTATGGCATTCCTCATTATACAGTAGATGCCTAAATACTGACTCTTTAAGATTTACCTATACCTCAAAACATAATTAATGAAGTTATTTTCGTTTTACTACCAAGATTCTCCTTCCTTTCTTCATTTTTATGATCGTTCGTGCCTTTTTGGTATTTTTTCTTATTTAATGAGAATGCGAATGGGTAACTCAAACGGAGATGCCCTCAGTCAAGTTCAAGGGGAGTGGAGTAGCGAGCATTGTAAACACGGCACCAACTTAGTAAACAAAGCATGAGTGTGCCAGATAGTAGATACCATTTTAAACGGTACCTTCCGCCTGTAGCGATTAACGGGCCTTGGCGAATAATTCAAGAATTAGAATCATTATCGGTTTTATTATTATTCATTTATCACAAAACCTATTATCATCATCACGGATTTCTATGTTCGATTTTCAGACTATCCGTCCTACGATAATGACAGACGGATGAACACCTGCCACAGATGATAATACAGGATTACGAATCGGTAGAGCCTACGCTGCATGCTTATATTTGTTGTTTCGACCGCAAAAATTAAAGAATGAAAGTATGTTGTTTTACACATAAATTGATAATCCATCTCTTAGTCAGGCATTGCTAAAAGTAAAGGACTAGGTACAAGTTTTATCTATGCCATGCTACCACATTACTCAGAAGTTTAACTACGTATAGCGAATGAATTAAATAAATAATAAATCTCCAGAAATCAAATTCTATATGTTTATCCTAAATTCAATTCAATGCCCTCTATGATACCGTGATGATCATGTCTTAGTGATTAGAGTACAAATCTTGTCCTTTGAAGGCAATTTGTACCACCGAGTAAGAGGCTTCTTGGCAGTTTCGCAGCCTACTCGATAGATGGCGTGGATTCAAATGACGATTGGGTATAGTCTCCCAGTAACGCAGGTCTTCCGTGCTTGAAGGGTATAGTATAAATTGAGTTTGCCAATCGTGTTGTTACGTAATCCTAGAAACAATAAGTCCTAACTAAAAAACTTAATGTCAGATTTTTTTTCTGTCACCAAAAATGTATACATACCTATATTACAGGCACCCTACGCTTTATTCTATCATGGATGATTAAAACCATTTCAAACGAATGCATAACATTTCGTAAATAAGTTTAATACTGGTGGAAAAGAGATAATGTATACCTACTTACGTCCACCTCGCATGCACTCATAAACATAGAGTAAGCCATTAAGAGTTTACTATTGTTTATAGTATCTACTCAACAATATAATGATTAACACTTTGATACTTAATAACTATTCATCTGCTGTTATAAGTTTTATTGGGTTTATATAAACTTTTAATACTTAATATAGAAGACTCCAATAATTTTAAAAGTATTTAATTGGGGACTCTATTATAATATACATTTACAATTATTTTTTAAACATTTATTAGACAGAAATAACATAATATCCAACAATATTAAAAAGTTTCACACTTTCGTATATCAGTAAATAGAAATCGAAAGAATTTCAAACAACTTGTGATATCCATTTTATCACAATAATTATTTATTTAGGTTTTATAACCTTGTCTGTATTCATTTTATGAGGTTACTGATTGTTTGTTCTTGACATTTCTTGATCTCAGTTTACTTTACATAATAATTTACACATTTCTGTAGATACTAAACAATACTTTTGTATTGTGTTTGTGAAGATACTGCCCTTAATCAACGTAGAACTTCGAATGTGGCACAGTTAAATCTTACATACGAATACCTACACATCAATAAACATTGATTTACTAGTACCTAAAGTAAGTACTATAATAATAATAATATGTCAAAACAATTTACCTGACTTCCGAACTTTTAATTTATCTCTTAAATATTTTTATACACAAAGATAACAACGTTCATATTATTAACAATACGTTTTTAGATTACTAAAAAAACAGAATGTTAATTATTCTAAGTTACTTATCAAACACCAATCAATAAATTTAATGAAAAAGAAAAACTGCAATGTTAGGTCCATACTGCCTGAAGTTTTATGATTATCTGAAAATAAAATATAAACGTTGAAAAACCTTAAAAATAATAAAAGAAAATCTCGTATTTAATTTGTTAATCTAAAAGTAGTTATTACGTACCTACTAAGAAATAAACCAACACAATTAAGCTTATTCTTGCAAGAAACTACAACTTACTAATTACTCACTGTAGGTATTACGTTAACTATTCGTAAACTTACTCATTGCCTTGTTAACGTTTAATGGCTCTTCTAACAGTCTCTCAACTTCTACTGGAATGCTGTAAGATGTTGGGACTAATCCTGAAAACATAAAAGTAAAGATAAAATAGTTTTTACGCATACAGAGTGGTTTTTGAGACATAGAGAAGATTTTTTTATGGTCGTCTAGTTAAATAGTCAGGAGAAACTATAAGTAACAAAAAGCATGTAGGTCCACTAGAAAAGCGAAAAGTAAAAAAGGACACGAGCGAGAGAAATATAGGTACTAGTAAAGCAGAAAGTAAATAATTTAAAGACGAGAATAAAACGTAACTGTAACAAATATAATATAGCACATGCTTCGCGTTTCGTGTTTTCAAATAGTTTTATTCTTTGATGTCTTATATTTTATAACGTGCCCCAAAAGATTGTGCCTGTTGTCTTAACCAAAGTATGTGATAGTGATAATAAAAGTTATTACCTACCTGGATAATAAACAGTAGTCCTGCTTTCAGTATAATCGGCTTGTGGAAGACTTAGTTCACAGACAAACTCTTCCCAGGGGCCAGTGACGTCATTATCGTGGACCAAAGCTCTTGTTGTCAGTGAGTACATGCCCCAAGAATCCATTTCCAGGTAAGACTCTGCATGTTTCAAAGGCTTACTGCAAGTTGTAAGTATATAAATAAGGCTTACAAAGGACTGGGATACCTTAATAATAAATGAATGTACTTTGAGAACAAAGACGCTACCTGCATTAGTCTAGTAAAATAAAACTTATTTTCAATTTGCCTAGGTTTACTATTTTGTCTTCAATTGATTTTGTGATAGGATTATACAAACGCGCTTAAAAATAGTATTGACTATAAAATGTTATTTTTTAACATACCCCCTAGATAATATTACCATATCCGGTTTCGGGTATAGCTTCTCAGCAAAACAAACCAAAGTTACGACAAATACGTATTTTTTCTCCTGACGAAAATGGAAGTTTCTCCCTGGGCCTGTAATAAAAACAAACCTTCAATGCTGTTATTTGTGGAAAAAAGGTGACTTTTAATTATTTTGGATTTTATTATTTTTATTTTTTGTTTACTATCCTTAAAAATAAACGATAGCACGTGTATTTTTTTAATCTTGATCTTACACACCCTTATCTACACTCTGACCCATTTGAGTCAGCAGTAATTGAAAACAAAGAAAATACCTTACCTGAAACTTTCATTTGAAGCAAAGGACGACAAAAAATCACATTCAAGAAAGACCTATTTAATTCTTATGTTTTATTGCTGGAATTTAAATGTGATATTTACTTACTATAAACAAGCATGGATTTAGTCTGTTTGTCCTCCTCCATAAATGTGGAAACCACGCAGGTGTAATTTCCACTGAGATACGTTGTCAGCTTTACTATTTTAATAGCTCTATGTGCTTTAAGCGCCTCATCTGCAAACAGAATTTCCCATGAGGAAAATAATGTAAAATATAGAAGAAAGAGACTCTCTTTTATGTTGGAAATATTTAGTATCAACAAAATATAGGGAAATCTCTTTACGCCATTTAAGACTAGACCCTCATAATATGTTACTTTAATTTTATTATTTTTGGCCTATTGTCTGACTTTAGTTAACAATAAGTTTGTTCAACAAAGAAACGCGTGGAAATCTTTTCTCCTTGCAATATAAGTATAAACAGTGTCACTAAACACACACAGCTATTATGGTTTAGTAGTCCTATTCGCTATAAACTTAACGTAAGTACATACCAGAAATTTGGTAGTCCATATCGACTTTTCCTTTCAGCAGGCCAATGACCTGCGGCATCAGCGGTGGTATCCACTGGTAGATGAGTCCTGAGGTGCCGTTGAAGAACCACTTCACCACGAGGCCGTCTGCAGCAGTTCTATTGATGGAGTAGTCGCAGTCCAGGGTGATGGAGCCACTGTTGATGTTAATCAGACGAGGCACGGCTAGACGCTTTATTTTTACTGCTATACCATCTGGGAAGAATACAGTTTAACCATATTATTTGGAAACCCATGTTTGTATAGGTGGAGTCAGGACTTAATCCTTTTAAATATAATTAATAAGTTTTGATTTACTAAGGATGTTTGAAAAGTGAGTAACTTATAGAAAAATGTAATGCTGTTGTTTATTCAGGTTTTCAATCTTATTCACTATTCATAAGTAAAATATTTATAACTCAGTGCAGTATTCTTCCATAACGAATTCCTTGAATAATTTTATTATTGTTTTGATCATTACATAACATTGTTTTCATTGTTATGCAGCTAATAGCTTTTAAGTAGATTGTAGAGTAGTAGAGTAGATAGGTTAGTTCTTACCATTGAGAATTTTTTTTGCTTATTGTTTACATAATCTAATAATATTATAATTAAAATGAAATTATTTTTAGCTTTTTATTTTTAAAAGGCAAATGATTTAAACGACATTTATAAAAAAAAAAAAAAAAAAAAACTTATAATGGAAATAAGATAGATATTAAGAAAAACTTTAACAAAAAAAACCCTGACGAAGAAACTAAGAAGCAAAAAATTAAAAACTTTTTTATATAACTTTAATAACAAATATCTCAAAGTAATGGAAGTTTCTTATAATATAAAAAAAAACAAGATATCCCTACTAATGTAGTAAATTGTAGGTCACTAATTTATAAAAAAATATGTCACTGTTAGAATGAAATGAATTATTGTCACAAAGCCAACTTACATCTGATAACTAAGTACTTACTTGAACAAAATATGAGTAGGAAAAAGTTCCGCAGAAAGTTCATCTTTAACTGCGTTTGGCACAACTTGAACTCTTTATTACTGGCACCGAGAGCAGTGGCTACCGGCAAACTGAAGTTACTGACACCATCGCTACAGGGGAGCATGCGCAAAGATTTACCCGAAAATTACAATGTAACAAATATTATGTAGAATTTGGTTGCTTAATCGTCGAAACTTCATTAATTAAACTTTTAGACAATATTGCAGAATACAGCTAACTAAGCTTTTCTTTTTCAAAAAAACCACATAGCAAAGCTCGGCAGGAATAGACATGGCGAAAGCATGCCATGAGATAACTTTCCCATAGTGGCACCAAAAATGGAAACATTTAAATGATACAGACCTGAGTAGATAGTAATGTGGGGTCTTCAAGTCTTCAAGTATTAAAAGATATGTTATATTCTATTCACACGTTTATTCCTTCCAGTTTGTAAACAATAACAAAAATTAATCCAACATAAACAAAACAATCTCCTTCCACAATTCCCGCATCGAGCGAATGTCTCTCAATCCAAATCAGTTATTTCTTATTTGTGAAAATTCAAGTAAAATGAAAAGAGTCAAATTAGCAACCCTTTCTACAAATATTGACATTTACAAAAAGAACAGCTTATTATCTACAATTTATTCTTCCACTTTATATAATAATACTCGTATCCTATGTAATAATCATGGAATAATTAAAGACTATATACATACAGGTAGGTACTTGACCTAACAGTAAATAGTAAAGTATGTTTTTAATTGTTTATAAAATTGCAAAAAATAAAAAACCACTACAGTATCGACTTTCATAAAAAAATGAATAAGTATCTTATTTTGTGATTATTCTAAAATGTAAACTCAAACATTTCGAAAGCTTATTAAGGGCATTGAAATACTTTCATATAGAAAACAAAACATATCTTCCGAGTCGATAGTCAGTAAAGAGTGAGCTTGTAGGTATATTGAATTACATAAATCAATCATCCATTATGTAGTTCAAATTGGAAACCTGTTCAAAGGTTTTCTTACATTTTTGAAGTAATCAATAATTGGACATCTTCAACTCCAGTTAACGAAGGGCTGACGAGGGTTTCAAAGAAGGAACCTTTATAAATTTATAGAATCAAAATTGAAAGCAAATTGGTAGGCCTCTAATTATCCACAAACCCTCACGTAGAAACTCACAAATTGAAAAACGTATTATTAGATGACGGGGTTTAAACTTGTTGATATCTAGTAACAATTCCTATAATAGGTTTACTTACCTAGAAGATATCTGATATTAGGCTTTAAATTTAAAAACGTTCTTCCCTAAATCTTTAGGTAAATTAACATACTTGAACTCCATCACACTTGTCAAATACAAATATACTTATATTATTTACGTCAGCTCTTTTATAAAAATATTTTAATGTAAAAAAGTATAGAAACATAAATTTTGTTGAAAGTAAGGAAAAACAAGTTTAACCAAGGCCCATATCAGAACCAGCCTTTATCCAGTACAAAAAGTTTGAAGGCTTTAATTTAGCTGGTAGTTAATTCCCGTACGATTCAAAGGCACACTGTCGGCCATTATTAAAAGCGTAAATTGTCAAACAGATGCACATAACGGCGTCCGGTTATTCGTAGTTAAATGTGGTTCGGTTAAAAAGGCTTTGAAAATAAAAACTGTAGGTTCAACTTTCATTGGACGAAGAGCAGTCTTTAGGCTGTAAATATTGCAAAAAGGTAATTAAAATTAGAAAAACTAGAATAAAACCTATATTTCAAGTTAATGGTTTTAAATTTGAAACATACTTAGCCAATAATATTTCCTTTCTTAATGCTAAGGAAGTGGCCAACACATCAAAGAACTGTCAGTTCAAATTAAGAATTTCATTTGAACATACCGTACGACTGCTGTTGTGCAAATGTTGTACTTGTACACTCGCATCTAAATGGGTGCACAATTTGCTAGTCACCTCAATCCCTTTGTACCTGGACTGAATCTAGCTGAAGTTGGCGTTTCTGTTTTCACCTTTTATACGAAGTAGGACATAGCCTATGGGCCACGGCCGCCCAAGGGACCCCAAAGCTCATGCTGGAGGTAAATAAGACTTTTGCATCTCTGCGGTATCATACTGGCTGAAGAAAATTAACAAAAAACCTCTTAGTAGGTACTTGAGTAATCTAGTGGTGAAAAGTAGTATATCAAAGGTCTAAAACAAGACATATCTTGTTATACCTACACAGAAAGAAATTATTGCTTTTGCCAAATAAGTTTATTTAGCGCAAGATATATCCTGTTTTGTATATCAGGAAACAATAAGATATTTGTAGCAAGCAATTTTATATTTTAAAATATCAAGTATTTAAATGCTTAATCGTATTGACTAATTTTTTACTCCAATAAATAATTTCATCTTATCTCAAGAACTCGACACTTTGATTTGAGTTGTAACTTTTTTGAAAGAAGGTTTACAATTTATTTATTCAAAACATTATCTTTATTAGATATCAACTGCCTTCTGCTTGCTTAAAATTCGTTAATTCTTAGACGAAGAAACAAACAGACTTAAATGTAGTTATATTGCTACTTGGTACTAGACTGCATGGTTCTTGAAAATTAAAAGATTTACTTATTTTAGGAATTTCCTTTATTGGAACCAGATACTTAAATTTTTGCTACAATTATTATTGATTGTTTGTGAATAATAATGTTTCTTCTTGCTACTCGTAGTTCTAATTTCTTGAATTACCAAAACATTTCCTTTGTCATTTTTTAAAATACTCCATCTTTCGAGGTATTCATGGATTGTCTTTAGTACTTGATTTTTTTTCTAATACGGAATGTATTTCGCCACATTTCAAAAACCTCTTCCCAGGGTTCGCTATTGTTTTGTAGCCATATAATATTTTCTTCAGTTGTTGCATCTAAAATGTAAAAATTCCACTTATAACATGATTGGTATCCATCTTAAATCAAGTCTAAATACTAAAAATATGTCAAAGTGAAAGCATTACAGTACAGACAGACATTGTTACTTAGAATTTAAAATATAAAGCATGGATAAGTATGAAGTATGGATTCCTCCCAGATTATTATTATTAATGGAAGCAATGCCATTCATATGAAAGTTCAAATTTAAACATTAAAAATTTTATATACATACCAAAGTCCTAGTATAATAGATTTCTCACTTTATCTACTAATTTCCCCTTTGCAGGAATATATTTGCCCGTATACGATTTTGAAGTTGGAACAGATTTCATGTAATATGAGGCTATATTTTCTAAAGGGAAATTGTAATCTTCTGGTTTTAGTTTCCTGAAAAAAAATAACATTTAACAGTTAACAATCAATATAATTCCAGATTTAGATTAATTTGTTATTATGAGCCACAAGCATGACAAACAAAATAGGTACATACCTTAAACTCCTCCTAAGGGTGGTGTGCACCAAATGTTAATACAAAAATTGTACTTATTTAACAACTGATTACTCA
Organism: Emmelina monodactyla; assembly: GCA_916618145.1. NCBI lineage: Eukaryota > Metazoa > Arthropoda > Insecta > Lepidoptera > Pterophoridae > Emmelina > Emmelina monodactyla. Next base: position 7,810,231 of record OU745300.1, read on the forward strand.
TTCTCTCCAGTAGAGTTATTGTTGATTCCATTATTCAAATAATAACGACGTTCAGTAGTTTTCGTTATCTAATAAAATAATACTTTTTAATAAAAAAGAACCGCGAAAGGAAAAAGCACGAACAAACAATTTCAAACAAAGTCAACGAACGAAATAAAATAATGTTGCCATTATCTTACGGTTAAATTAGGGCTAAAAAGTTGACAAAATATTTCCATCAAACAAATACCTATTGATAAAAATTATAAAAAAGTGTCGTTATAAAATAAATAAAAAAGTTAACGAAATATGAATAAAAAGGACTATTCTTTTTAATGCTTACGTATATTCCTATAAAATTGAGAGGCAGGCACTTTTAAAATTTTGCTTAAAATTGTATGGACATAATAAGATTTATTTTTAATTAATAAATATAACGTTAAAAGTATCCTATTGCATGCTCTAATTCCGTATTAAAGTTCAATTTAAAGTATATCATTTTTGGGCTAAAGGGCACATTTATTGCAAATATCTCGTTTTCTATGGATTTAAATTTACCCTAATAATATTATAAATGCAAAAAAGTAACCTATAATGTTATTCTAATGTATAACCTATATTACTGTAAAGTTTCATCCAAATCGGTCCAGTAAATTTTTAGTAAAAGAGTAACAAACATACATAAATACATCCATTAATCCATCCATCCATACAAACTCACAAACTTTCACATTTATAATATTTTTAGGATAAATACGTAATATAAATAAAAAGAGATTTTAGGGATTTTAGTGTATCGCTGGCAACACTATATAATCACCAAGAAAGTTTATTAGTAAATTATTTATTTTAAGAAAGTTTGTTTCTTGGAAGAAGAAAGCCTAGGCCGTCGTTTTTAAAGGAAGAAATAAATAATAAAAAATATTTCAGTTGAGAATGTAACTATTTTGAAACGACTTCTTTTTCTTTCTTACTAATGTAAGAACTTATAGATTTGGATCCAGTATGTGAACTCTTTCCTTTAGAGAAGTAATTTTGAATTGAATATCTTTCTCTCAAGAACCATAAAACTATGTCTGAAACTTATCAAATTTGATTTAATTGTCTTGGGTCTAATTTAAAACTCGAAATTCTTATTTCCATGAATATTGCGCTCTTTATTTAATATGTAAAAGTGTTTCCTTGATGGTTCAGTGCCGCCTTCTGTGAAGAGATATTTCTTACACGAAGTGAAATACTTTTTACGCAAAAAGATATTGCTCAAGACACATTTTCGTTTTGAATTTAAATACAATTTCTTTCTGTGTACTTACTAGTAGTAGATATAAGTTTCATTTTAACTTTAAATATAAATCGCTTGTAACTAAAATAAACACAGACTTGTAAATGCGATGCTGTACGCTTTTGGTTTATTCAATAAAGCAGTTATTTTATCTGTTCTCTATATATTGCTTTCTTCCTTTTTCAAATCAAATGTGTTCATTAAAATTCATTAATTGATATTTTTTTAGGTTTAGTCACCCTAAACAAGATCAAGTCATATTATCACTTTAACCTGATAAATAAAACCTGTTAGGTTATCAAATTTGTATATTATTAAAAAAACATGGCCTGATAATACTGCTGCTGTGTGGTCCAATTAGTTGCGATGGACTTTAGTAGTGTTTAGTGTTTCCAATTCTATAGCCCATCGTTACCTCGCCCATACGGTGACTCTGCATTCGTTTGTAAAAAGTAGTTTCCTTTTGTTCTGAAATAAAAGCAATGCGTATTTAATAATAATAATACTTATCTGCACAATGTAAAATAGTTTTACAGTAGGTTTGTTGAAATAATAATTAATGATGCTCTTACGCGTTTGCATCGTAAACACCAATGCTAAGAGTATTGGCATTCCTCTCTGATACTGAATAATTTTTCCACTTTCTAAAATTAGGCGCGTAACTTCCAACCAGTGACCCTGGATACTTTAGAGAATCTATTAATAATTCCCAGGATCTGTTATGATTGCATAAGTCTGAAAAGAAAACATTTTATTGAGAAGATGTGAATGTAACTCATTTTGATGTGGAAGAAAATTGGTAAATTTTTATTTCGAAACCTAATAACTCTATAACTAATCTCAAATCTTTACGCTAAGTTTTGGCAACAGTTTTTTTATATATAATTCCCCCTAAACAATGTGACGTCTTTTAGCCATCTTGGCTATGTTTATTCTATAGTTAGTACTTTTATACGAATCATTTAGATTACAGTGTGCGTTTACTTACTGCTCAGCAGACGGTTTTCGTCATCGCTAATTTAAGACGTTTCTCTCGATCATTTGTTATATTGAACTATGGGCGTTACATCTTCAAAAATCATTGAATGTTTCTATTGAATATAAACACTAGATATGTTTACCTCTCTGGGAGAACATAGCTGATGCTCGATTGAAACAGCCAGGCTGAATAACTGGTCCATTTTTGTAATTAGGCCAGAAGTCGACTGTCCCCAATGCTTTGCTGAACCCATACTTGCTGGGGTCTGAGTGTATAACTGATACAAAAATCGCGGACCGAGCACTGAGCTGAGCTGAAGATGGCCGGTTTTCGAAGCCGTAAGCCGCGGGATCTAACGCTGTAATCCTATTGTAACAACAAAAAGGAATTAAATTTATAACTTGCGTTACATAAAAATGGATATGTTTGTTAAGTAACTTAAAGTCAGTGCAATACCTAACCTACTGCTAGAAAGTTATATAAATACAATAACATTAGTAACTGCAACAGTAAGAATTTTGTACAGTTTTTTGGATTAAAAGAGGAAAGTCTAATAATTAAAAAATAAAATTATTGTTATCCTAGCCATGAAGATGAGAAATATTTCACTGATTCATAGAAGCGAGAAGGTATCAAGATATCTTAAAAGAACTCAGAAAAAAATGCCATTACATACCACGGAAGCTGTATCTTTCGTTCAAGAAGAGAATTGCCAGCAATACCAAAAATGTGGGCTCCTAGAGAATGTCCAATAAGATGTGTTCGATTGAGATTCATTCCACTATGAGAAAGGTCGAAGAGTATGTTTGCAAAGTGAACTCCAAGCTGTAACAGATACGAGAAAAATATTTTATCAAATATTTTTATCTAATAACTTATTCCTTCTCATCTTATAAGGACAAAACTACAAAACCGGTTTTTTTATTTCTGTTAGGTATCTTTGAATTTCTATAAAACTGTAAATGTCAAGTCAAGACTAAACTAAATTGATTTAACGCATATCTTTATAGATTATCCAAATAGTATTATGATAATACAGTATGGTGTCAATTTCTTAGTTTATCTGTTTCAAAATTAACCCTCTCACCTTTCTCGCGTTTGGCATTGCGTAATTAACATAAGTAGAGGCTAGTGTCGGTGGGTACCCCGCGGCCATCTTGTCCCAATTCAGTAGAACCACGTTGTGATCGCCATACTTCAAATACGCGTTTATTACTGACACGATTGCTGGGCCATTAGGATGACCTTAAATAGGGAGCACATGTTTTGTCATATAGTTATGCAATATATTGGTAAGAATTATTATTTCTTGGCGATCTTTCAGGAAGGCTTTGGTCAGCAATAAATTGAATAGATAATATAACTGCACTGCAACATGCACATTTTCGATGTTTAACAGTAAATCTAAAATAATACATTGTTAAGTTATTTTTGTATGTATAGGTAATCAAATAGTAATGAGAGAGATGCGGGTAGTTGCTGTTTTTAACAGTTAAGTCTAATTTAATCACGTGATAATGAAACTGCATTATTGAATGTAGATAATATTTAGTCACCTGTGTAGCCATGAGCAAAAAATACTGTAGTTTTGCTAGAGTTGTACCAGGATTTTGCAAATATATCATTGGCTCGGTTCAGCGGTAACTCGGTGTAATTTTCCATCGATGAATAGAAAAATCTCAGTTTTGCATCATTATCAAATCGTTCAACACCTGATAAAGTAATAATTATATGTTTTTAGACCAGTTAACTCAAAAAATGCATTTAACAACAATTCGCATGAGTATGGGTTTTTTATTTGGTTTTAAGAGTTTTTTTATACAAACATCCAATACACTTTTTGACGTAATGAAATCGCATTTTTGTTGGGTATTTTTTATTGTACTAGTTTATCGCCCGCAGCTTCGCATACGTTGCAACTGATTTCAGATTTTCTGATCACGTGGCCCCCTTTACTTAGATTAAAATGTTACTTATTGTAAATTTAACATTGAATTAAACATAAAACCTAATTTAATGGCATGTAATTTACAAATTAAAATTTCATCCTAATCTAACCAGCCATTATTGCATAATAGAGCGTTACAAAAATCCAAATATAAAAACTACCACACTTATAAAATTTATATTTAGAGTAGATATTTTAACTGACAATATATAAGTTTCTTTTCACTAAGGTATGTATTATTTTTCCTTGTTAAATTACCTTTAAACAGTTGAAAAACCTATTCAAATGAATTCAAAACTCATCACTTCACTAGTTTCAGATAAAAACTTTCCGAGTTAATTTTTTTTTTATATATGTGTAACGTGTGGTATAGTTATGTAAAATATGAAAATTTGTGTTAGAAAATGTATGCAATTAAAGTTTTTGGAGTTGTGAATGTAAATTAACTCTTCTATTTGTTTTTATTTAAAAAATATCCCCAAGAATTTAAAACGCAATCGTCGCCGCGATCTTTTCATGTCAAAAAAAAGTAAAGTTCATCAATATCTATACCTGGATATTGTTCCCGATTATCATCAAAACTGTGAGCATTTTCAAAACCGGTGATTTGATTTTGTTGTTGATGATGATGATGATGTGGTCGGTGGTTATGGTGATGTAAATGGACTCGGTTGTAATGTTTGTCGTCATTGATGAATTCCCCACCTGAGTTTATATAGTTTATTTCCTCTTGCAAATCATTATACTGGTTATCTATTCTGTAAACAATAGGTAGGTTCAATCATAATTATGTCCATCATTCCAAAGATTAATGACTAAGGCAGTCGATATTCGTGTCTACTGTTATAAGTGCCAAATGTTCTGTTCTGTTTTAACCATGTAACGGTTTTAACCATTATTTAGATATTACTAAAAGATTTGTTAGTTAAAAACAATGAAAAAAATACTTAAAATTTTACTGTATTTTTATTTATTTTTACACACCTATTTTTCTTAACACTTCTCACATTCTGTGCGCTGCTGAAAACTGAAACAAAAATGAGGATTTGACTAGCAAACAAGGTTTAATGCGTTGAATAGAAAACCTTGATCTCAATAAAAACATCATTAGATTAATGGACCATTTCATGTCGGCTCGCCATAGTCTGCTACCGGAACTCATTCCATCAAATAATTAACATTCGTTTGTATTTTTACGCTATAGAGAAGTCCAAAAAATATAGAGTTTTAGAGTCGCACTCTATATGGTCTTGTTTTTTTAACATTGCTTAATGTTAGTACATAAAGTTTAGTTTTGAGTTTTACTTAATTTATTTTGGATTTTTCAAAAAAAATGTTAAATAAAAAATAAAAGTACTCACCAAACGCACAATTTGCCAAAACGAAAACCACACAAGCTCTCATTTTCAGTTTATTTTTTCAAATCAAATTTTTTTTGACACAACTTTGTTTATATAGGGGCTAGTATCACTGTCTCAAGTTCATTTAAAATTTCGAGTAACCTTGGCTTAATTAGTCAAGTTGTTATCACGATAGTTTGGCCAGATACGAAAATATAACCCTACCTTACACGATGGTGGTATTTATATACAGATAAAACAATAAGCAAAGTACAGAATGATGTTCACCTACACAAATATGGAATTGAAGTAAAAGTGGTTATATTGAAAGCAGCGTAACTTCACCGGGTTTCCTTGCATAATTCAATATTTCGCGTGTGATTGTAACTGTTACGAAGTGCGTATCGTAACAAATGACCAACGCGTATGAAAATTACCTGTTCGGTGCTTGGTTTGTGTCACTGATGATTCAAAGTTAACAAACCTAAATCAACAATACGGCAATTAAACCCGTATGGCAGATATAACTTGATACTAGATAGCGCATTTAAAATATAAATTTAGACTTTATAGTAAGATCATCAAAATGTCGTATACTACCTGTAGGTATTACAAGATTAAACAAACAAACATATTGTTTTACAAACTTTTTTGCAGCTTCTCATACTTGAACTTCAGAGAATCGGTAAGAATTAATACACGATATATGTACTGAATTTAAATTATTTTACAGCTTATTTAAATACATATACCTAGTGTCATTTAAAAGAGTTCTTGTAGGTAATACTTCCCTCCATTGATTTTGTACTGGTTTAAAGCAGAATCATTTCTTTGTTTACCTACGTGGATTGCATCACACGATGGCTTTATAAGCTTAAAATTCTTAAAATCCTTAAATGTATAAAACTTGTTGGTTTAGAAATATTACAAAATCTTGTATTTAAGTTTTGATCATGATTATTTGAAAAATCTTTATTAAACATCATTTTGACAGACGGACTTTGCGCTCCCAACATAGCCTATCGCTCGCGGTGTCGTCTATAGAAGGTAACCTTCTTTACACACCTTTGGCGTTTTTCAACTTCTTACCTTTAGTCGGTACCTACTATCAAACTCCCGTCTAAACTCTAACTTCTCACTCAAACGCGAAAGTTCAATAATGAAACTTCATATAAATCATTGAGCGTTTAAAGCACATAAGCTCATATTAAAGTACCTATTTAATGCAGGAGAACGATTATCATTAAGCGTTTTATTAGAGTGAGTCCTAAATAAATGGCTTACAGTTTCCAACCAATAGTCACACGCATGTTTTATGAAACTCACACTACACTAGATCAATTTTAAAATTATTTTCAAACAAAAATTATGTCATCCCATATACAGGGTGATTGGTAATGCGATACATTCCTTCTAAGAGGTTAAAGTAGAGCTTATTTGCAGTCAATTAAGGCATATCATGCCATGTCCGAAAATTGATAATTTCTGAGATATGCAACATTTAAGATTTTTCATAAAAAAACCCATTTTCGAAGTTCAAATGAATTTTAGTGAAAAATACAAAATTAAGTTTATTGTTTTGTTGTTTTATGGTAGCTTGATAACTTAAATGATATTTAAGATTCAAATTTGCTAAGAATAATCATCCTTATTTTAGAAAAAGTCAAGAAACCAAGAACAACTTTTAAAAAAAGTTAAGTCTAATGGCTATAAAAAGCAATTTTCTAAAAAAAAGTCCAAATAATGTTGCGTACAAATTACATAAAAAACTTCCCCAATTCATAAGCTATTCAAAAAGGTACATTTATCATATTTAATTTATACTAAGTATTTGATTGACTACTCTACTAATACAAGAAGTAACCTTTCTCTTAGAACGCCTCTACTTTGTGGTTACAGCGCACTTTTGCAGTGTTTAATGTCGCCGTTTTGCACAGAGATAATGCAATAACATTAAAGTCTGCCGTTAAATAAATAAATTTTGTAAAAAGCCATAGCTTCAAGTGTGCAGCCTTTGCATTCAAATAGAAAAAAAATGTGTTAAGCGCGAAAAAAGTGACCTCTATTAAAAGAAAACTAACTACATATTTTCATTAAGAACTCTTGAAATGGTATCATTTAAGATCCTTGCCTACGAAGACTTTTTGTAGCGATGCTGACGCGCGTTAAGTAAACGCATGTTAGTCGCATTTGCAACGCGCTACATTATCGCAACTGTATCGATGCAAAGACAATACTAACGCATCGCGACTGAATCGTGGCTATGAAGGCAGACAGTCAGCGACTGCTAGTCTACTGTGGGCGAGGGCCTTATGTTATGAAGAATACTCAGACATTCTTCTTATTTACGTATTGTGTAACGGCAACGCTGTTACAGCAAAAAAAGTACTTGTTGCGTTTCCGTAATCGACGTGTGTCAAACATTAGACTGTTTTCGGGGACGTATCGACGTCTCAGAAAAATAAAGCTTGTATCCGCCCGAACTAGTGAATCTAGTAGACCTCGAGTTTGGCGAAGTAGACGAAGAAATGATAGATGTTTTTCGTAGAAACCTAGCAACCACCACAAGAGCTGGCGACATCGACCAAAGAAAAAACAACAAGTGATGTGTAGTGATTAATGCAAAAGATGTAGTTAGCTTTCTTTCTTTTAATAGAAGTAACTTTTTCCGCACTCAGCATACTCTTTTTTTTCTAATTAACCGCAAAAGCTCTATAAATAAGCAATAACAAATAAGCTCTACTTTAACCTCTTAGAAGGAATGTATCGCATTACCAATCACCCTGTATATCCCACTTGTTGGGGAGAGGCCTAATTGGGCACAGGCCAGACTCGAATAGTGATAATAACAACTTTTCATTTTTAGGAATAGGTATACGTTTCAAGTTTTACCTAAAAGTATCGGTTCAGAAGTTAAGAGATATAAAAGTTTTAAATGAAAAAAAAAACCTTCAAAAGCAAAGCCTTTAATGTAACAATCTTTATACTAAAGGTTTTCCAAAAAAACTTCTTTTAATCATGTTCTTGTAAAAAACATTTTATTTAGTATAATGAATACACGGGTACCTAAAATTATGATTCACCTTATTTCAATTTAAAAAAAAACAACGTTTGTAGAAATACTTATTCATTGCTTTATAGTTCAGAAAATATCTTCCCACCAAATTATATCAACACTAATTTGATAAAAACATGATTTACATCTCCAAGTAAACAAACATTAAAATAAGAATTAGTAGGTACTTATAGCTAAACATTATTAAGCAGGGGTTTGCAATCAAAATGACTAGTTTACAAGTTTTATTAAAAACGATTTTTGATTATTCATTTTCACAATACAACGTAAGTACAGAATTAAGTTAAATAAACAATAATTTATATTGAAGCCATTGGTTTACATTTATAAATGTATAAATAAGGCTAATGACCTTTCAAACAAGTTTTATTGGGTATAAATGTTGCATACTTATTCCACATTAGTATTATTCTTAATAACTCTTATTTAGTATTAAAAAATAGTTGTCTTCGTACGAGATCTTTGTTCGTTATCTATAAATAGACAGATAACATTGAAATAACTCCTAACAACGTAGCAGACGATGGAGATAACATTTTGGAATTTGATGGTGAGATTAATTTAGAAGAAGTAGGCGCTAGAGAGTTGTCAGAATAAGTTTGCAACAATCCACAGTCAACAGTTTTCCTCATTTTTGAAGTTGGCGTGGTCCTCGTGACGTAACATTCTACTTTACCGGTAAGATTTATAGGAGACCCACTTAACCTTGAATCAGATAAATTTGTTACAAGCACAGTAGAAGTTTGTGTGACAGTAGTTTTAATTTCCTCAATCAAAGTACCGTTTGGTAAAATAATCTGACTCAAAGATTCGAGTTGAGGTTTGACATAAGTTTCAGATTTTAATACATCGGAACTTGATATATTGTTGTTCTCTTCTTTAGTTTTATTCACTACTAACGATATTTCTGAGGCTGGAACGTTAGAAGAATTAAATGCATTTTCGGAAATTGGTTTGCTATCAATTAACTTGGTGTTATTAATTGCATCTGGAACTTCTGAGGCGTTACCTACATGGTAGGTAGCATTTATACTAGAAGACTGAGTAGGTACAGATATGTTTCTAGAAACAGTTGGATATGTATTGTTAGATATGGCTAGATTAGTATAATTCGCTTCTAATGTCTGGTTTTTATCAATTACATTATTTGAAACATTATGAGTAGCGTTCGAAGTACCACCAACAAGTAAAGGACCACTTATATTTGAATATGAAATAGGTAAAGACGAGTTATTAATAGTAACATTTGAATACGTTGTATTTTTAGTAGGAGCAATAGGTACCAATAAAGTCCTCGACATCAATGTTCCATCAGGGTTTAAAATTTGAGTTGATGAAATTGAATTTTGATTATTTTGAAGACTGTTATCTTGCGCTAACGTACCATTAGGATAAAGTAACTGATTAGTTCCTGGGACTTGTACTATTCTGGTGGAGGTGGTGGTGTTCGATGTTACAGTTGTTACATTTTTCGCGATCGTGGGATGATTATGTTGCCAAATTATAGATGAAATAACTCTACAATCAATTTTTACTTCTTCATACTCAAAACTATCAAAACTGAATTGATTGTAATTTGGATTTTTAACACCAAATGTACATAATTCATTATTTTCAGGCGTATAATGTCTGTAGTAGTTATGCATATGGTGATTGGAATGAGAAACCCCTAAGTTGTAAAGTGACAGACCTGCCAGCAATTTGTTAAATTTGTTACCTGAGGATCGGTACTGATAAACATATGTCGGTAGTTCTTGATTATAAACTGGGTAAGTTGTAGGCATTCCACCGTAAATTGGGGTATAATGAACTTGGTGCGGAGGATTGTAAGCATAACCAGCGTAATGGTTGTGGTGGTGATGGTGATGAATAATGGTTGGATTGTAATTCGGTTTGTATGTAGACGTTCTGTAAAATGGCTCACGAGTTGTAGGATATTTGGGCTTAAACGTTGACGGAGGGTAGACTGGTTTCACTGATGAAGCAGGGTAGAACGGTTTTTTCGTTGACGGTGGGTAGTATGGTTTATTCGTCGACGGAGGGTAGTATGGTTTCACTGTCGATGCAGGGTATAATGGTTTACTCGATGACGGAGGGTAGTAAGGTTTATTTGTTGACGGTGGGTAGTATGGTTTACTCGATGACGGAGGGTAGTACGGTTTCATTGATGACGGCGGGTAGTATGGTTTATTTGTTGACGGTGGGTAGTACGGCTTCATCGATGACGGCGGGTAGTATGGTTTCTTTGTTGACGGAGGGTAATATGGCTTCATCGATGAAGGAGGGTAGTATGGTTTATTTGTTGACGGTGGGTAATATGGTTTCCTCGTCGGCGAAGGGTAGCATGGTTTTCTTGTTGATGGAGGGTAGTACGTCGTTGATGCTCGGTAGGTTGGTCTTCGTCCAGATGAACTGCCCGACAATCCAATTGAAGATGGATAACTACGAGGAGAAGAACTTCCACTATGTGAGGGTCGACTTGGTTTGCCATGTGAACTAGAACTGTGACGCGATCGCGACGACGAATATTTTCCGTTTACATTATGCACACTACACAGATAAATTAATAAAAATACGAGGTAAATGCGTCGCCACCCGGCCATGATAGCTTCTCGCTAAAAACTAAGCAAAACACGGCGTTTAGATGGCGCCGGCAGCGTGCTATTTATGTGGTTACGTCACTTGACCTTCATCGGTTCGGGTATAGCAGACTTCATTCCATTCAAACACAAAGTAGTATGACAATATATCACTACCGCCCAAAATGTATTTTTGTATGTAAGCATTATTATTCTACATGCAGCCATTTAAAACGTTATTCTCTTTCACATTTATAGTTTAAAAAATTTGCATTCAAATTCTAAGTAGAGATTTTTATGTTTCGAAACGTAAGGGATTTAATAGTAACCTGATTCTCATAATGTTCAGTAAATAGGTATACATATGTGTTATGCTTGCCAACCAAATGAATCATATCAGGGTGAATTCTACTGAATTAAACTAGTTTTACTAACTCCATATTTACTTACCTAAAATGTTTAGCTAAATTATACAGCAAATATTGGATGCTACATAGGGCAGGTGTACCTAGTCTTTTTAAAATTGTTTTAAAGATTTGGAAAAAAAGAATTAAATATTACTTTTGGGATTAGAAAACGAATAAATAAGCATTCAGTTCTAACTATTATAATTGAACTTAAGCAAAATGGAATATATTTTTTATTTAAACGACTTTGCTCAATAAAAAGTTAAGGATTAGGTACATTTTTTTGCCTGAACCTCACCTTTAATAATTTAAATAATCAAGTTCAAATTACCAATACCTATATATTGCTTATGTGTTTATTCAAAAACGTATAATTTTTGTTTTCATATAGCTTATTTAATGAACAAACAGGAGTAAAGCTTTGATTAGGAGCTTAATTTAACCATAACCTTAAATGAATAAAAACCATTACCTCCTAGACATAAAAATAGTTGCCTTGCTTAGCAAACATGTTGACAAGCATAGTATAGCGCTATACGCAGTACCCAAGTTGCTGCTTTCTGTTCTATTGTTTGTAATAACGCCGCTTACGATTTCCACGGAACAAAAGGAATAAGACATTCCAAACCGGGATCTACACGGCCGTTTCATTAAATCAAAAGTTATACATATTTGTCATTCACCTCACGAACCATCACCCCTTCAAATCTTAAACAATTGTACAACTTACAAATTTAAATCCTTCTTATGAGTCGTTTTTTAGGTTTCGATAGATGTTTGTTTCTCTCAAATCACACGAAAACTGTGCAATATAACTTGGATTCATCTATACTAATATTATAAAGAGGAAAACTTTGTTTGTTTGTGCCGAATAGGCTTAAAATTGGACGTTTGGTTTTGAAGTTATGGTGAAACTAGAGGCCGCCCGCGACTTCGTTCGCGTGGAAACCCTTTATAACAACGGAATAATATTGTAAAGCACTGCAGCGCCCTTATCACAGGCTTATAGGTACTGCAGTATAGGCTAACATTGGTTTCACTTAAGATATATATAGGTACTGCGAAGGGCTTTTTTTGTAGGTCTATCCTTACTAAAATATAAATGGGAAAATGTGTATGTCTGTCTGTCCGTCTGACTGTATGATCGCTTCACGTAAAAACGGCTGAACCGATTGTCTTGATTTTGGAATAGAGATAGTTCGACACCCAGGGCAGAAGAAAATACTATAATTTTACTGCGGGAAAAAGCCTCATTCCCACGGGAAATGCCATTTAGTTGCGAGTGAAACCGCAGGGAGGAAAGCTAGTGGGCTATACACTTAAAACTAAAGTTCCTAAATCGTCCCATATAGCTAGAATATTAACCCTACATAATTACACCCAGATCTAAGAGCCAGTCCCGCTCATGGGCCGCTTGTTTAGAATAAGCAACGTGATAATACAAGTGCAAACACAGAGCGAAAAGCTTGTTCATATTCATTTATTTATTCATTTATATTTATAAAATTAATTACAACATTTGAGACCCTACGGCGCACAGCGTTGCCAACTCTACGTCTTTTTACGTACATCTACGTACCTACCTATTTTAAGCCTTTCATGCAAACCTACGAACTTGAGTCCCAGAATCTACGTATTTTCTATCAAAATAATTCAATTGCACTGTAACATATTTTGTCGTTAGACTGAATGGGCATTATTCCATTACTTTCGCGAATAAAAGTGAACGTTCTGATTTAATTAATAGGCGTTAATTTCAAAAAACTTTAAAGGCGATTCGTCTCAAATGCCTCTTTTACTTAGTGTTTTCTGGGATCAATTTGATGAAAACTAACATAGTGAAAGAGCTTTTTCTCGACTGCGAAAATAGCGATAGTAGCAAAAGCAAACACCCATATTGCGCGGCTGTGAATGTCGCGATGACGTCCCAGGTTTATTTCCTGTCGTTTGCCTGGTGATCCTACAAGGTTTTGCTGATTCCTTTCAGTAGGAGTAAAAAGGTGCTTCATAGCTTTTACATACAGGCGCTACTAAGTGTTGGCGCGGCCCTGCCTACTAAGCATTATTGAAAATTGTGTTATTTAATTTCAGTGGACTGGTAAATCAAACGGATATGCTTTGTTACAATTATATCTTTTATTTAATGATTTACTTACAATTCTTATTTTGGAATGGTATTATGTATTGTAGTGTTTAGCTTAAAAATAAATAAAAATCAGTGTGTAATTTAAACTAACCGTAATTAAAACATGCACTATTTAAGACAACTGCTGACCCCTAAATCAGGAACAATGCAAAGAGTTAAGAAAAGCGACTCTTTGGCTCTCTGAGATGTTATATTAGCTTTAACATTAAAAAACAAGGTATTCAGCTCTACACATTGCAAAACAAAAAATATCACGTAAAAAGCATTTGATTCAATTTTTGCGTCGAGCCTTACACGTAGCAACTATAAACATCTTACTGTAATCACTTAGACTAATTATAATCTATGTTAATATTTTTTTCCATCTATAAAATTGTTATTTTTGTACATAAAATAATAATAAAAAAGTGCCAACAACCGTGATTAAATGTAATCATTTTAATTAAATTACGCATAGAAACAACACAAACGCATTCGGTAGCATAACGTGAATTAGTTTCCAAAAAGTTTAATTTTGACAAAAGGCAATGCCCTAAACTAACAAACTTTGAATTTTAAAAACTCAATAATAAGTATATTATAACGATAAACTAGTTAATTATCTTAACAATCACACCAATAAATAAAAGATAGGAGTTAATATGAGAGAGGAAGAGGTGGCTAAGAGTAGGTAAGTGATATAAATACAGGAAATGACTAGAGAAAAAAAAATTACAAGAGAAGATTTAAAAATATAGTTAGGCGAGGCTTTTATTCATTGGCGCAATACACAGGTACATAAGAATGAAATTATAAATAACACGACACAACAATAGGTTAATATATCAGAAGTCAGTCGCTTAAATCACCGCATATATAGCTAGTACCTATGTACTCACACATAAGCGATGTATAAATAAATCTGAATGTGTAATGTGATCTAAAATCTACGAAATATCTATATTATGTACTCGTAATATCATTATTTCATACGAATAAGTAAATATCACTTTAGTTTATAAGCTATTTCGATAATAGAGCAAATATTGAATACGACGATAGAATCTTTAGTACATTGATCATAGAGAAAACATATTTGTAAAACATTACTCACAATATTCTTTGAAATCGCAAACACTCTTTATCATGTTTATTAAATTATTGTTTTGACATTCCGGTTAGGTCCCTCGTTTTATTAAAATCTAACCATGCAAAATCCGGCAAGATCGTCTCGCGCAGACCGCTCACAGAATCATGTCATTCCTGAATCAAAATCTTTCTTTCATCTTCTTTTATTTTATTGAACGCGACTAGTCGATCACAGCGGACAGCGTCGCCGTGTATGCTTCGTATTTCCTAAGGTTGCAAATCCGTCGTTTCTGTCGGGTGTTTGTCTTCAGAATCGTCGGTCGTCGTAGATGTAGATGGCTTCGCCGGCGGACTCCTTGAGCGGGGGCGGGGGCGGGGGGAAGTCGAGATCACCGGGGCGGAACAGCTTGGAGGCGGCGGGGGCGGGGGACGCGGGCGCGGGGGGGCTGCCCGACCCCCCGCCGCGCCGCTTCACCCCGCCCGGCGAGCCCGTGTTGCGGAACGAAGACTTCCTTGCCAGCCTGGGGGCAGAGATTGTTTATAATTGAGATTGAAAACCACCTTACCTATAGCACCGGTTCTACTTGCCTTAAATATGGAAACTAAGCACATTAATTCAGAAAAGTTTTGGATACCTAAATGTCATTAAGGCACCACAATGGGATCCGTTAAAAATGATTTTTAAACTTTTACAGGCGTTCTAATCTATCTTGATAGCAACATGCTAAGGTTAAACCCCTCTCTCTACCATCATTTTCTTTGCTCAAGTTTCAGTATCTAATATTTTTTAAAGTTTTCTTGTTAGTCACAGATTTTCCATTAACCCCCCTAACTAAAATCATCAATGCAACAACAAAATCCAACACCAACCTAGACGCCACCTCCTCGGGCGTCTCCTCTATCTCCAGCACCCAGCTGACCGAGTCCTGCTTCTCCACGACCGCCTTCACGGCGGGCAGCGGCGGAGGCGAGGCGGCGGGGGAGGGCGGCGCGGGCGGCGGGGACTCCAGCGAGCACGTGCGCGCGCGGCAACCGCGCTCCGACATCGCGCCGTTCGCTAGCAGGGACACCGCCTAGACACATCATCATTTATTAGATCTTATGTCAAAGTTCACGATCACTGAGCACCATAACTTATTAGATCTCATGTGAAAGTTAACGATCACTGAGACAAATATCATCATCATTATCATTACATAGTATAAATCCAAGTCGCTAATTTTGTCTGTTTGTATTTTTGTCCGCTAACTCCTCCTAAACTACGTAACGGATTTAAATGCGGTTTTCTCTATCTTTTAGGGAATTTATTAATTTAAATTTGTAAATAAAGAACATTCAGTAAATATTATTTAAGTTAGTGAAAATTCAGAGTGTCGTGAACAAGTCGCGCAAAATTACACCATTGCGAAGCGTGGGCGGGTCAATAGTGTAGCATAAGCAAACACTCTAGTCTAGGCAGTCTCAATTGAGATACTGTCAAATCCTTCTGGGTCGAGGGTTAGATAATGAACAGTATAGATACTACGATTGTTCTTAATTAGAAAAGTGACGTTGAATCATCGGAAAAATTACATCTTACTATTAAAGCATAGTCAGGATTTGGTAGTGTCCTGTGTTATACCTAAGAAGGTAGTAATGTATTTTTATTGCACCAGCAATAGGAACGCAGATTAGATGTTTTTGACCTAAACTTTAGACACATTGGTTACAATGAAAGCTTCGTAAATGTATCTTCAAATATACCTTCCTTGTTTATGTATAAGCTTTGTTTATTATAGTAAACAACATGCTTAAATGTTTCGCTATGTCCTACCTGACACTTCTGCCTAAGCTTGTATCTCAACTCCTCGTTGAGAGTGGCCAATCTTATGGCGTGATCTCTGTCCCTGGCCGCAATTTCCTTGAACCTCCTGTTGTCTTCTCTCAGTCTATCCACATCTCTCTGTCTGGCTGCTGCTCTTTCTTTAAGTTCCTCAGCCGCGTGTCTGGCAGCTCTTGCATCCCTTTCTGCCGCGATTCGCCTCTCTCGCTCTATGTTGAGCTCAGTTCTTGCGTCCCGAAGTGAAACCATCTCAGCTTGTTTCATTTCTATGACAGCTCGGAGGGATCGTACCTGAAATATTAGAACAATTTTGTTAACACTACATTTTGCTGCTTTCACAGTTTACTGATGTTTGATATTAATTTTAGAATCATCATAATTACCTCCGCAGCTAGCTCATTGGCATCGGTGCTTAGTTCCTGGTTAGCGGCTAACCTCAGCTCAAAGTCCTCGACTTCGCAGCAGACGGGGTCGCAAGCAGCATCACAGGTTGAGTTACTTTTGAACGATTGTTCTGAATTATATGTCGAGTTGTTCAACTCTTCGGCAGATCGGTCATGCGATTCATCGTCCGATTGTCGGCTTGATTCAATTTCTGCCCGGGCCGCCTCTAATTGTGCTCGTAAAGTGCGTTCTATTTCGCTATGAGCATGCAACCGGGCACGGCTCTCAGCAACTTCATGTTTTAATGTATCTATTGTTTTCTGCAAACAAACAACATTGTCAGAAATTATACTAACATTGGTTAAGTATACATACACACAAACCTCCTTTTCAAACAACATAAATTCTTGTAAATTACCTAAGGGACGGGCCCTTATCAAACAATGGCCTCATAAGTTTTATTTACTTTGCATCGTGTAGGTTTCAGAAGAGAAGTAATTAGATAACAACAATATTTAATCAGTACCTTCAGTCCTTTAATGTCGCTTGCTAGTGCAGCTACCTCTTCCACTCGTGTGGCCTGAAGACGAGCGTTCGCTTCTTCCTTGGCCGACACTTCTCCTTCTAACTTGGAGATTTTGTTCAAACATTCTTCAACTGTAAATACATAAATTAAATGCATGTGTTGTTTGTTCTTCTATATATTTTAATAGATGAGATAAGATATAATGGGTACTGACTAGTTTCAAGGTCCTTCTGCGCGCGCTGCTGGCTCTCGCGGTCGGCGCGGGCGGCGCTGCTGCGTTCCGCCGCCGCCATGTTGCGCCACTTGTCCGCTTCTTCCCGCCATGATCCACTGTTCAGTGCATCCAGCTGGAATCAGATATCAATACTTAGCAATATGCCAATAAACATGCGTCTGTTGCCTACTCTTTCATGATATTCACGTTAAAATCTCAACGTTACGCTTTGACACTTATAGCCGGCAATAAAATTAGTTTTCTTGATCATATTAAGCAGAAATGAGAATATCCTACACCATTCTGGACTATCTAAATGAAGTGCTAAAACTTTTTATATGTTTACACAGCAATAACTTGAGAAATAAAAATCAAAGCGTAATACTAACCCGAAAAACTAAATATTGAACCAAAACGCCCAAAGCCTCAACGCCCTTTGCAGCATGTGCTAGTGCGACTGCTTGCCCTCTGGTGGGGGCGGGCGCGGCCGGCACGAGCGGAGCGGGCGGCGAGCGCACAGGCGGCTGCGGGGTCTGCACCCGCTTGTTGCGTGGCCCCACCGCACTAGTCACTCGCGGTGGCTCTGCAAGAAACAAAATATAAATAAGAATTCTATTAAAAACAACGTTTACTTTTTTAACTTAAACAAATTTGGCAACTTTCTCAGTATTTATATTTATAACAACGAGTTCTATAAAGATAATAATTAATTGCAGTTATGTAACGCATGTGTTATGTAATTTATTTAAACTCAGATTTTCACACGATCGATGACAATTAGGTCGTTTTTACCTTATTTGGTCAGTAGTAAGTTCGTTCACATTTAGAATTACATTGTAAAAAGGTAATTACAATCGTACAAATGAGATAGTACAAAGAATACCCACTGTATTACATAAAATCTACTTTCTAAATTTCGTCAACCAATTTATTTTCCGAACCCTTGCTTACCTTGTTCATAAAGAGAAAACATAGCATTACGATTCGAATCACGTAAATGTTACTGCGAACCGTAATGCAGGTAATGCAATATTACGATCAATTAACTTAAAATGGAATATGACCATAAACATGATTGGTAAACCTTTCACTACTATACCTATCTCAGCCAAAATACCAATAACACAATATAAGATTTTTGTAGTTTTAAGTAAAGAAAGTTTCATGACACAGATTAATTTTAATAAAAACATTTGATATTCCCACGCGGTCCATTGACAATCCACGTTCAATCCACGGTTCATTAAGCGCTGCAGCATAAAGCCAGCGCCCATTTCCGTTACGTTGTAATAAATAAAGCATGAATATATTAATCTTGCAGCGGCTGAAGCGGCGGCTTTGTATTGAACGCTGAACCGCTCATGGAAGATTAGGAAAACACCCACGACGAACTCAACATAAACAAATATTTCAATAGATGGTAGGTAGGTACAATAATTAATTTAGGGCAAAGTTTGACCTCCTTGTCTATGTCAATAATTTGTTTGCAGTTTTTATCATCCTAGATAACACTGAAGATAATCTTAAGATATATAGTATTTTCTACTTAGATAATAGAATCAACTGAAATTAACACCTACATTCATACAACAGGCCGAGTCACTGGACCCATAAACAGTTTAAAGTGTAGTTGAAAATGTTGGTACTAACATAACGGATGGCATCTCAATTCTATAGTCATTTTATGAATGGCCGGTCAAACAGGGTCAGGCGGCGCGTGGGCACCAATTGGGAGCATTTTGTTGAAACGTCAAATTAACGCAAAATCAGGGTTGTCACGCAACTTCGGAGTATAACTAATTGTAACCGTTCATGCGATATTAACAGTCGCAAGGTCGACCCCGCGTCCCTTTCTTTACGTTCACTGGAGTATCATGACACTACATTCAAGTGTGTCACTTTTTGTAAACTAAATAGTTGTTGTAACTTGGAAGCAACCCTGATGTCTGCGCCTACACAGACAGGCACTTTGCATCCAAACGTTTGGGAGACGATATATGACGACATACGTCAACTGAAACAAGGTCAGTTATGATCGCTTGATGATGATGACATAATAAAAATCATCGTGGAACTCAAATGTATAAAAACGTGATGGGGATATCGTTTAACGAACTTCATTAAAAATGATTTACGATTTTTTCGTTTCTGCGTTACGTATCGTTATAAATAGGAGAATTTTATGGTGTGGAACAAATTTACAAAAAATATATGTGCACTGCTGCTAATAGAAGAAGATAACGTCATCGGATCAAATGATTTTAACTGTTATATATAAGCAATAGTTACAGTAGCGTAACTATTTACAGCAACATGGCGTGATTAAGTTGCAGAATATGTTTTTACATGCTTTAAAGCTTCTTTGTAGAAGTGTATGCCTATCGGAATGGATTGATGAGATTATTAAACGTTCACAAAAAACTAGTGGATTTTAATGTAGCTTCAAGCGTACGGTTATATTGGTGTTAGATTTTTCTTAGCAAGTATTATACGAAAGCGACGTTGCGTATATATTGTTTTTTGAACAAACACAATTTTAAAGAATAAAAAAGATAATATGAAAAACCAGTCGTTTTATCTTTATTATAAGACTTTGTAGAGCTTCCTGTATTTTACGCTTTATTCGTATAAAGTCGTTTAGAATTGAGTTCCTACATTCTCAGTAAGTGACATTAAGTTGACAGATGACTATCAGGTTGTAACATTGTCATTATCGTCACCGGCGCTTTCACAGAGGCAGTTTACAAACAACAGTGTCACTGTCTCTTAAATTATAGGTTAGAAAGAGAGAAAATGTATGACATTGTCTCTCACGTTTACTACAGAGAAGCCTCAATAAAGATATCAGTAAGATTGTCCCAAAACTATAAATTCTTTCTAAATATAGATTTTAACTGCTGTAATAGTATTGGTGTTTGTAAATACTAGACGGAATGTTCGTATAGCTCTGTACTTCGAACACATGCTGCTTTGTATTCTAGTCGTCGGTTGAGTAACGGGGATCGAAACACCGTAGTCGCGAGCCTAGTTTATAGTAGGTGAATCTTACTAGCTGCTGATAAATAGGTAGTCAGTAGGTAAACGATATTTTTAACTCATATGATAGATGCAATCCTTATTCAATCATTTAACATGTAAATTGGTAAGAAATCAAAAAAGCTTTATGATAAAAGGGAATACTATTTGGGTGAACCGACCCATTTTTGTCAATTAATCTGGCATGTTGTATAAATATATGAAACCGATTCCTAGAATCGTATTGCAGTTAAACAGCTGACCCAAATTAATTACATAACGACAATTCCCCCGGGCACACGTTTTGGCTCACCGGTCTATTGTAAAATGTTGTAATGTATACGTGTTTTTGTAAATTACATTCTCTTTGACCATATTCAGGATAAAATAAAATTAAAAAATAATTTTTAAAGCTTAAATTACTATTGCACATATTACACCATAACGTTCTTTATTCAAAAACTGACATGTAACGTTGCAAAACTATAGCTAGCAGTGCGAAATAAATGTTAAAGGCCCTGATGCAAGACAGCGACTACAAACTATTGTTTGGAACGGTAAATTTAATTGTTAGTTCGCTTCTCTTACCCTCTCAGTTATAAAACCTAAGTGAAGTACTACTATGTCTATTACCATTAATTGCTTGCATTCGGAAATGTACCAGTAATGTTAAATTATCTTTAAGAGCTTCTTTAAAGTAATTGAGATACTGTTCTCACGGAAATCCACAACATTTTTATAACTACATAACCGTAGCTTAACATTGACGACTCACAAAAGTTTTATTTTTACAAAGAACGCATCAGTAACTCTGTGAATGAAACCATTATTACAACATCTCAGGTTAATTTTCATTGTTTTCCCGCCGTTCTAATAATATTTCGGCTACATGTCCCACTAACAGTTTGCTCTACATAACTACGCTAATAACTCTATATATAATCTGCTCGTCTACCGAGCTATGAGAATCACATATTCTAAAATTAGTTTTGTCCGTATGTATGTCATGAGGACGCGTCTAATCCGCCCGCCCTAGAAGGGCGGTGATTACAAACAGATGCGGTTTCCGCAATAACTATTTTATTTCTTATGCCGAATAAAAAAACAATAACTTCAAAGCCAGCATATTACAATAACCCCAAGTAACTAAAAAGTTATACATATTTTCACGACAGTGCATGTTAACTTCAAACTTATAATCACTAATACAAATGGTTTTTTCGCATCACGCATTGTGTCAGACAAATCAGTAAACAGGTAAACAATTATAGAACTAGGTATTGCTAATTATTAAATAACAATTAACAGCCAAGGAAGTTGTATAACACCCTAACTGCTACAGTATCTATTCCGTTATTTTAATTACAAGGTTCTTCGCTATGTTTGCATTATTTATGATGATATTTACCTTACTTTATTATGTATCAAGATTTTATGGTTTTCTCATACGATACGTAACATATGTTACGCAAAACTTTAAATTGTAGACTCACCAACACAAATGTATTGACGGAAGTTTGTTATGTACGTTAAAGTGTTAACTACATAAGCTATGAAATCTCAATAAAAGTGTATATGATGCATGTTAAAGCTATTAAAACAAAGTTATGCTCAATAACTTATCAGTTTCTATTACAAAATAAGTAAAATACAACGCAAAAGCAAGTCATGATTACCTAAAATCTTTAAAACTTTATCAATAAGACTTAAATTTTTGTTAGCGATTAAACATTTTGGCTAGACCAAGTCGTTAATTTTTATTTTAGATTGGACGTTAGCCAGGGTTGACACAATCATTATGTCCCAAAGTTGTCAATGACAAAGGTACAAACTGCAAACGAATACAAGGTTAGGTTTCTTTGATATTTGATAGGAAACAAATCAGGTTTCAATGAATTTAAGTTTAATTAAACTTTCAAGTGTACCCACAGTCCACAGCGGTTGAATAACACTCGCTTTTAATTTTTCTCACTAAGTTAATGATAAGATCAGAGTGTAATTACAGTAACGGACTATTGTTTAGTTTTAGTCTACATTCTCAAGTTATAAGTTTTAATCTATATGTGTCCAACTGTCTAGTATACATATAAGATTTGTTTAATTAATGTAGTCGTTTTAGTTAATTAAATAAAAATAACTGATACCAAAACTTTTTAAAGAGCTTGAGAATTATTATATAACACATGACTGTATTACAATTTAATCAATTCATTAAGACATATGAACTGGTATTAAATTCGACGTATACAAAAGAGAGTTCCTTGTTTTTGAGACAATGGAACCTTTTGATGCAAACTTCCGATGCAGAGTCAGTAAGTGGAAACAAACAGCCTTGGACCGCAAATACGTGAGTAAAATCAGCCAACAATGTCTGAAATGAAATTAACTAAAGAAATCGGAATTCCTAGTATTTGTCTAATGGTGTGTGTTGCGACAAAACCTTTTTCGGCGTGTTGTGTTTCCGAAATTTGTGAAGACAACAACAATATTTCCTATTTGCATTGTATAGCGAAGGAAGGTATTTTTTTTACAAATTAAAAAAAGGGTAGTAGAAATACAAATAAAATCAGAACTCTTTTCGGATCTTATACGTTTATTAATTTTCTATTATATTCAGCGACGTTTTAGCAATTTTTCCCATATCTTCTGTTTGTTTACTTTTTGGGCAACGACGTACCTATGTAGACATTTAGGCCCAATTGCAGGGAACGTTTTAACCTCGGGTTAGCTTCGGGTTAGCTAACTCATGTTTAAATGTCGCCACCATCGATTGTAACTACTTCTTATTACAATCGATGGTGGCGCCATTTTAATCTGAGTTAGCTAACCCGAGGTTAAAACGTTCCGTGCAATTGGGCCTTAGGGCATTGTATTTTTGTTGTTATTCCTGTTTTGGAATACACCTGCACCGACACTAGAAGTATTACTGTCACATCCGGTAGAAAAGTATAGCGATACTCTATAGAACCACAATAGATCTTAGCCTTATAGAAACAAAGGCGGAAATGCTATGTCTTATTTTTTTTATGGAGAAACCATAGCACGTACACCATTTATTTTTATTGATGTCTATTTACTATTGTAGTACCCAAATAGTCGGATTTATCTACATTATTTTCTATTCAAAGCAGATTTAAAGTGTATTTCCTACTTAATATTTATATACCTACAAATGTTATACATATAAAGCCGGTGCATCGTAGGTTAATAATATAACACTGAGCACCTGCCAAATAGCCTTTTGAGACGTAGTTTTTGCTATTTCAAGCTGCGTATATCAGACATATTTGTATTCTGTCAGCTTACCTAGAGACATCATCAAGGGCATATTATATCTCTTCATTTGTATGGAATTCTGCTAATTTACAAGTAGTTACTGACTATTTGCTCAAAGCCACCAAGTGACCTGTCATAAAGTCATTGATTGTTGAGAACTAAACAATTGACGATCGAACACCTATTACGGACACGGATTACAATCGCCGTCGTCTACAAACGCAAAGACATAAAACACCAACAGCTTAATTAGGATTGAAAGAATTAAGTGTCTGCTAATGAGAATATTAAACACACGATCGTTAAATTAAACCAAGGATACATTGAAGGATGGCAATCAAAAGGACTTTGACCTCTGTACATTAAAAAGTAACCAAGACAGGAAAAACACAGGCCTTTCTCTTTATTCGTTAAATCATGCAGGTACCTTAGTAGATATACTATATTTACAGAAACAATCGTTAAAGAAAGCATTAATGCGTAAGTTTTTAACCTTGCCATTTATATTTGAGCTTACCTCAACATTTAATGGTGTGTGTTTGATTCGCACTTTTATATTATCAAACCAGATAGTTACTACGCAGTGTGGTTTTGAAAGCTTGCCAGGAAGAACACTGTAGAATTTTCTATCTAAATTAATCTTCTCATGCTAATATTGTTACTTTTCTTTTAAATATTACAGACGGTTATGTAGTTTGCAAGCATGAAGCGATACATTTTTGCATATAGTAAAATTAGGTTTTAAAACACCTTCAAAAGTAACAGTTCCCGAATGCCTTATACAAATGACTTTGATTACCCGATACTAAGCAATTTCACAATTCTATGGACATTATGAATTTTCATATAGATAGCGACATGCAATTCCACACACGCTACATAATGTAAAATGCTAACAATATTAACTTGAAGTGCGTTCACGCAACGCATAATTGCTTTTTATGTTACCTAAGAATTTAATGTATATTTTATGAGATTATGATAAGGTTGTCATGTTAAAGTACATAATTCAAGAATTTGCGAAACTCTGCACAAACATTGTATGAATTAGTATCTACTTTAATTAATCATTATTAGGTACTTAATACTAACCATTACATTAAATATACGATTTTAAACCTTAATCCGGTTCTAATTGATTTCAACGGATGCGCTAAGTAGCCCAATTAGTGAAGTGACAAACCTTTTCCGTCCAAATACATTTGCGCGGTCAAGTGCATCAGCCCATTATCCGAGAATCCCAAACATCACATCCGTCAAACATCACACACACAATCACATCCATATTGCACATCCACCAGGTTATGTACAGACGTGTACAAGAAACGTAAAGTTAGCGAGTTAACGTAACGCAAAACACGTGTGATCACGACGGCTAAACCCGACCGACTGACGGCAACCGAGGTTCGACTTCATTGATTCTAATCATGAAGAAAAGTCGCAAGCGCATACGCATTTACCTAATTTGAAAACCTCAATGATTCGTAAAGAGAAAAAAACCTAAAAGGAAATCGATACTATGCAAAAGAACAGGAAATTACAGTAAAACTCGTTCAATAAAAGTAAGAAGGGAATGCCAACAAAATTAAATAATGCAACTTGCTCATAAAAGGAAACAGAATGCGATTGGTTACTTTTCACGCCAAAAGACTAGATACACTTTCCGCGTTACTGGAAAGTTGAAAAACCAGATAACTTATCTGTCAAGTTTATTTTACCATCAGCATTATCGATACTGCTAAATTCATTATAGGATCTATTTTTAAAGAGCATTAGCATATTACTTTCTGTTTTACATCACCTCTACAGGTTGTATTGGTAATTAAGAAATATCACAACAGGACATTAGTTACCAGAGATTTTATAAATATTAATGTGTTTTACGTAATATTGTGTGACATCTAATATGCAAGCATGTTAAGTAGCTAATAATTACAATATCTTCCATCGAGCAGGTTTCTATTGTCTTCATAAGTTTCTTGTCAAAATTATCACAAATTTACCACTTCAAGTAGTAAGCAACAAAATACGACATAAGTTTATCGTAATTTTGTAACTCATTTTCTTTCAATCTATATTTTTTTTCCATAACTTGATTCTTACGACTGAAAAAAATATTACAAGCAGAATATTTAATCGATTTCGATAATTACACAGAGTCAATTAAAACTATTCAGTAACTGAACAAATGTTCTCGGTCTTGCTCTGTCGCTTATACTACGTCGTCGGCGCATCCATATGCATGGGAGGAAAACACAACTTTCTTTACACCCAGACTAGCAATAAGTAGATTTCACAGATTTCGATCTCTTTGTGAGAATGCAACGAGGCGTAAGACGGACTGGGGCGAAAACTAAATTCACAGTTAACAACTTGAAAAGTAGGTAATAAATATCGTATCTACAAAACAATAGAAGAAATTTTATGTTTTCCTATACATATACAAGTGCAACAGCTGTTAAAAGCCTTATTTTATATTTTTTTATTTAGGATTAATTCTAAATTAAACGGAATTAATACAGTCGATATGAAATTACTAAGTTAAGTAAATAAGAAGGCATATTGACACGGTTTTTCAACTTGATAAAGAAACAATGTCGCATGTAAAACAAATTACTTTTTCCGCGCTACTTACATACATTCGAGTCCTTCCTTACACGTGTAAGGTCTAAACCTCGCTCATGCTTAGAATTTACAAACACCTTTCATTTTGACGATACTTTTAACTTAGGTTCTAACTGTTCATAATATATTACAGGACATAGTCGTTAACATACAATACGTGCATATACTTACATTAATTGAAGTTATTTAAAATATATGCTTATGAAGCAACAAAAGTAAAGGAAGGTAAAAATGTAGGTAGAATCGTAAAGTTAACTAACGATTACCTATAACAATTAATGATTTGCATATTACGGCCCAAACCTATCTAACCGTAGAAATAACTGGCATTTATTTCACTGAATGTGAATACTAATTGATACGTATATCGCCCGAAGCACTCGTCCGGAAATATTACAAAAAGACTAGAGCAGTCCTTTCTAACCCGTAAGATTAGAATGACGATTCATTAATTATTTTTCGTAATTCTTTCACATTTTAACTTATTGCTGTGTAATTTAAAAAGTTGTTAAAAAACGTATTTGCGATACACCTAATTCTCAAACAAGTTTTAAACATGTCCCTATATCATCGTATATTATTATCTATTATCCAGGTACCGAAGCCTTTTTCAGGAGCTCCACTGTTAAAATTAGTACTAAATGACGTAGTAAAATGAAAATACAATCATGAATCACCACAAATTGTAAACGTACGCGCAGGCGGTAAAATGTCAAAGCAAATTCGTTTCTGTCATTTAACATTTGGCTCCCACCTGAGTTGCGCTATCTCTGAAACTGTAGTATATTTTAAACTTAAAAAACGGTTACAAATGGTTTCAGTTAACAAACGCTAACTAGAATAGTAATTGATATAAAAATAAAAGAATATATATGATTGACAATAAAATAAAATATTCAAGTATTATGCTTAATATAGACGTATTGACTTGAAATAATAAAGCACTATTTTCCGATTTATTTTTATGTTAACTCTATTTGCATAATTTAGCCGGAAATTTCGCAAAATAATCTCTTAGCTTGAAGACTGTTGGAGACAATTTCTGTCGCTGTGAAACATTCTACAAAACGACAAGCGAAGTAACAAGTTAAAAAGTATTTAATTCATAAAAGAGCAAGTACTTTAAAATTAATTAAAGTGTTCGTAAATTAAATTAAGTATTATTTAGGGAGAAAAAAAGGTACTCGTATTTCAAAGATTTTGAAATATCAATAAAATTTAAGATTTATCAGAACCATGACTTAAAGCACTTAATATTAACCGCCATTTTCCAAATATTCGGATTAAATACTTATTTTATTACGCCCATTGGCATCATTCCTGAATTTACTACAGAAAGTGTTGCTTCTGTGGCCAATAAATAGTTTATAGTCAGAAACCAACTTGCTTTAATGGATTGGCAGTAAAAACCGGCTGCCTGTTTTATTCGTATAGTTAGTATGTGAAAGAGTTCATAAAACTTTGTAATTAAGGATTATTATGCAACTCTTTTGTGAGAAGAAATAACGAAAGAAAATCTCACTGCAATATTAAACAGATTCGCTCGAGTAAAGCAATGTAAGTAGGTTATTTTGTCAGGCCACCGCTTGCTTACTTTATTTAGTTTAATTAAATCGGTTATAACACATGACGCGGAAATTAAAATACCTTAAATCAGAAGGTAGTGGGCTTTAAAAATAACATTAAATTTGAATTTTTTGAATTTTACTTTATTTAAATGATTTTAATTTAAAAATTTAAATTTATTTTTCTCTGCGTTTATTTTTTCTTATTGCGAACCGGAAAGTTACATAACAGATTGAGTGTAGTTATGTGTAGGTATTCCGTATCAACGAAAATTCATAGAATTTCAAAAACAGCAATGGTGAGTACAGGATGTATACAAATGCCTAAACAAAACTTACTCGTTCTGAATCAATAATTCAATGTAATTTCTAAAACAAGCCGTAAACAACGAGCCAAATCTAAGCTCGGGAAACAATATTTTGTGATATAAAATTGACTTTGTTTTTGTAGTTTACACAATTAAGTATTAAATCTTAAACTGTAGTGCAATACCTGATGGAAAATATAAGATGACGCTAAAAACATGGAGTTTTAAATCAATTACTCGAAGCAAGCTTTGAAACCAAGCTAAACATAATATGAAACTACATTTCAACACACCGAGTGAGTCTCGTCGTCAATTTTCTCGAATAACACGCAACCAATGTTGAAATAATGACGGTTAGTGCGCATCTACAGTTTACTTTACTCAGACTGTGTGAAAAAACGACTAAACAACTGTTTCCGATACAAAAACCGCATGATTTCCTCGCGGGGCGATTCCCTGAACTAATGAAAGGAACGTAAATAGACGTCGGAGAGCGGAACCGCGCGTCGCCGCCAGAGACAGGCGGACCCGTGATGGATTTTTGACGACATTGAAAAAAGTCACACTTCTGTCAGTCAACAATAGCAGGAACTTACAAGGACTTCCTTTAAAGGCACCGCGGAAACGGCCATTCTGAAATTTGCTCTCGATGGGTTAAGGTTAGTTGCGCGTAACGATCTCTAGGTACATCAACGATCTCTCATTATAGAGCTAGGTATAAAAACCTGTTCCTTTTCACAGAACAAAGCATTAACCATACGGAGTCAAGTGCCTTGAAATGTAAAGAGTAAATAAAGGATTGTTAAGTCGACACTAACTCTATTCTTGGCCAATTTGTCATATAAACCCCCTAGCTGCGCCAGAGTGCAAGAGTCGCAGAATTAATCATTCGCTTGAGCGCCGGCCTGCAACTGGTAAACAACGTTATTTGTGCATAATGTTTTATTTATGGACCTGCTGCAGTACATCAGTAGATATTAGACAAATTCTGGTTATGTTGTTGTATTAATTTAGTTTCATTCATTTTATGGCGCTATAGGTAGGTATATCCTCTTTTCCAGAATTATTGGCGGTTTTTACTACCTACTTAAGCTCCTTGAAAGTATTGCTTATGTTAATGGCTGTCGGCGTAAATGACAGTAATGTATATACCTAACTAGAAGTTTCACCATTCAACAATAGTAATGACACCATCTTATTACTGCCATCGATGGCAACAATAATGGACATTTTCTCCACTAGAAACTTGAGATCAAAACTGTAAAATAACTACGTTGTATAATTATAGTTACCGCGAATTAGGCATAGTACGACGAGCTAAAATTGATTTTACTTCCTATAGAAATATGAGTAGGGAAAGGTATTCGCACGATATCCTAACTAATGGTAATTCGCCACTCGAACTATCGCGGTATGATAAAAGCCCAACATCTGGCGTCTTGGAACACCTATTTCGGTTATTACATTATGAATATTGCGAGCTTTTATCTTTTGAATTGAGCCGAAGATCTTCCGTTCGAGGCTATCTAGTTTCATGTTCTTGTTAGTTAAAAAAAAGAAGGAAATAAGTGAAAAATATATTCTGGTTACATCTTTCAGATATATGTATTAGACAAGGTTATTCTTCATATTATTCTCTCGTATGTTGCATTTTGATATCTATATAGTCGCCTTCATATCCATAGTGGAAAGAACTGCTAGATCTCCATTGTTAGCTTAGAGACGAGATACAATAAGAGAATGGTTTAAAGTACCTACTTTATGCTAGAATTAAAATTTAATTACTCAGATAGACAAAGAAAGCCTTTGTCCATGTGTAAATAAGTACACACGCGTGGTTGCATGGCTCGAAAGGTAAACTCGAACAATAATTAATTATAAGATACTTTGTGAAAAAAAGGGTTGCAGTATGGTTTGGGGCAATTAAATTAAGGGGAAAAAAAGTTTTATGCAATTTACAAGGCTCCGCATTGTTAGAAAGGTATAGATAGGTAGAATACTTTGAGGCCTTAATATGACATTATTTAAAAAAATCTGTAAATTATTAAAGATGTTATAATCCGTATTTCATAAAATTTGTAATTGCAATTATGTATGAATTCCATTTATTTAATGTTTTAAATATTCTTTATCAAGCATTTTATTATTTAATATATGAAGTGATAAAAGTAGCCTACATAAGCTATCATAGTCAACCAAGAATGATGTGTAAACGACCCAAAACTGTACATTTTCGCACGGGAATAACTGTTTAAAGAATTAACTTATTTTCGCAGAGTGCTGAATTGCCATACCATTGAGACTTTAACTAAACAAAGAAACAATAGAATATTAAAGTTTCTTAGTCGAGTAGCAATTTAACGACTTTTCATGCAACATGCAATCGTGATGGACCTTGCATAGGATAGGTGGCTAAGCACACAAT
The DNA here is from genome assembly GCA_916618145.1 of Emmelina monodactyla. NCBI lineage: Eukaryota > Metazoa > Arthropoda > Insecta > Lepidoptera > Pterophoridae > Emmelina > Emmelina monodactyla. Next base: position 7,841,195 of record OU745300.1, read on the forward strand.
CTACTAGATCGTGTAGATGTCGCTTCAAATTTCTTGCAAAGAGTGAAACAAAAAAGTTTTATTCCAAACTTAGATATTTTGAGAACAAAATCAATTCCGATGCTCTTCATACAGGGCTCATAAAAACCTCCAACAAAAATAATTTATTCTTAGGAACTGAAACTACAAAGTTGAGAGCGCAATGAAATGGTCTTTGAACACACAGAATTATCACTGTAATGCGAGAGCGACAGGAAAGTTTGTTACGTAACAGATATGACCAAACCCTTCACTTAAAATCTTCTATTCAAAAGAAATGTTTCAATTACTAACTGTTGTAATAAATAAAAGTTGATAAATAATAAACTTCCTGTCGTGAGGATGACAATGATAAAGTTCCGAATACTTTCACCATACATCGTTATAAGGAACCTAGATTACTTCTTCAGCACTATAATTTCATTGTTCAATGAAACAATAGATCTTGTTAATAATAATATTATCTGCGCGAAATCGAATTTGTAACAAAAGTGATCGCTTATGTAACTTTTTTCTGCAAACAGAAACCGTCATCTTAAACTAAGCTAACACCAAACCACAACAACTAACCGTATTTAAACTAAGCAAAACCTGACTACTAATTAAAAAACACATACTACCAAAATTAGCCCTAATTCGTTTACACGAAACGAACACGCATAAAAAGAAACATAAAAGGATACTGTTTGTAATATTAGACGTAGAAAATGCATTAATTGGTAATACAGGGTGTCTCAGACTGAACGCCCAAAATGGATGTAACATGAATCTAAATACAGTTCAAAGAGTAGACAAGTGTTAATGGGATCGTCAAAAGTATTTCTTCTATACAAAATAAATTGCGAGTAAATCACTATTCATTAAGTTAGGAACTTTTATTTTTAAAGCCTAACTAAACTATAACATTGCGTTTTTTAATGTCTCGAAAACTGACAAATAATTTTTCGGTTTTATCAAACCAAAAGTAAACGTCATTATTATCCCATTATTATCCTAAGCACATAGGTATGGTTACAAAACATTTAATGAACCTCCGCCTTCTAATAACTACAATAACAGAGATGGGGACATCAATAAGATTCATTACTCGACATAGCTTCACTGGCGTAGCTAGTTGCGCAAGCGATGGTAAATAAACCTTCACTGCCGAAAGGATCAATTGAGCAATTAAAAATATTAAAAAATATAGGTACACACTGTAGAAAACAAATCTAAGTTACTGCAAACAAAATGTACCTATCTGAGTAGGTTTTTTGTTTTTTTTTTACTTTTTTTTTTTAATTTTGCTTATACTTAGTATATTTTTACTACACAATTTTCTTAAACAGGGTAACTTATAATATTCCAAGAACAATAACGACATAGAGCAAGGAAGCAATAAATAAAAAGAAGGCGGTGTCTTCCCAGAATCAAACTTTTAAATATCTTAGTGAGAGGAAATCTGAAGAGGTGGTGACAGCCCGAAAATAGGATAAAAACGGTAACGGGACCTGTTTGCTCTATGAAAGCTTTTTGAAGTAGACGTTGCAAAATTTACCTTTTGATTTTTACGTGAAGAAGTGGTGAAGAAGTAATAAATTGATCACTGTCAAACTAAATTAATACAATGGTAAAATAATTATTCGTGAGATAAAACGATAAAACAAATTATTTTAGATTAGTTTACATAAACCAGCCGAAAATGAATTGTCATTATGTTTGGAAGTATCTCGAGCTCACTTTCAGCCCACACTTCTGCAAACAGACTTTCTTCTATTCTTCGTAAACACCCACATATCGTTTATTGACACGATTAGTACCGGTTTTTTCACATCGGAAATGTCCATAAGTTACATAATTGTTCCAAAAAACATTAGCAAACATATTGCAATGCACTTTGGATGAATGTTCCGCCTACAAAGTGTAGGAGGGAAAAAATGGTCCCATTGGAATGACGAAAGCACAACAAAGACAATTCGAAGGTACGTACGTAAGGGATAGAAAGCATTTAAAAACGAATATTTAAACTAAGTAGCTCAAAATAGAATTTTACACAATATTTTTACAAGTGCAACAGTCTTGGAAATGAAAAGATCATAAAAATAAACAAAAAAACTTTTGTTAATGAATGCCTAAAATGTAGTGCACTAGTTAATTCAGTAGTCAAAGTTTCTACCACTTTGCGTTGTTTTAAATAATGAAAGTTTTTAGCAGTCACTAAACTTTCTAGCGTAATTGCTCAGAATTTAATTTTGCTACTTGTTTATTCAGCACTTTTGGTGAGTTTCCCTTTTTACTACTTTTTCTAATGATTTCAATGAACGATGAGATTCCGTTTAAATTTCCAACTGCCTAACTGTAGCAATATTGCAAGGATTTCGTTTTAAATCAAGTGATTGAAAATCTTTTTCTTGTTCGTAAAGGGTAATATTTTTGATCTTACGGTTGTCCTACATATAGTTGACCTTTTTGTTATATATGGCGTGCTTTGGATTACAATAATCGTGGATGGAGTGACCGGCGCATTGACCACCCACAATGGCGGCTACCGTTTCGAATATAAATGGCAATGCATTTCCGCTCTTTGATCGATCTAATGCATTTCATGTCTATCAAGTAAAGTACACTCCGCCTCAACTCAAACAACCGAGCCGCTTTTAACGCTTTTCGCAAATTAGACCTTGAGTTACCCTTTTGTTGAAGGAAAATTTGCAATTTAGGACAATTTACATAGATTTACATTCATTACAGAATTATGATTTAAATCGCAACAACAATATAACATTGCGATCGCTTAGTGCCACTGCAGATATATTGAATTTATCGCTGAATGTACATGTCTATATAATATGAAATGCAGTTTGAAGAACATTTACTAATCTGGAAAACAATCTTAAATGTATGAAAGGTTACGCATATAAGTAGAATGGCTTTGCTCTACATTGTACTGGCTCCTTGTGTTGCTTAACCTTAGTAATTAGCATTATTTTTAATTGTTGTTTGGCAACACTAAATTCGAATATGTGCTGAATTTTAATGACCAAAAGTTTTTTGCAAAATATCGTTACGTTGTAAGCAATAAGGTTGGTCATTTAAGGAAATTAAATTTTGCTTTTAATTCCGTTTGGCAACAGGTTCTTTACTTGCTTGGTTCTTAAATTTGAACTAACCTTTAGTTTTGTTATAGTTGCCACACAAGGCTTTCCATTGCGTCTTCTTAAATTCTTCGAAGTCACCGCAGATGTTAGATTCACTTGCAAATATTTTTTTAATACAGTTGCTCAAAAAGTGGCGTATTGCAGGGACGTATAGCGTTCGGGATGAGGGCTATTACACACGCGTGCTTTTTTTTTACCATTCCCGCACTCGTGCGTTCTCTTTCCCAACTGTCAAAATAATGTCTATTAAAAAGAAAAATTAACCAACCATGAACTTTTACAAAAAAAAAAAACAAATAAGTTTTTATGATTCATGTTAATACTTACGTAGCGTAGGTATATTTCTAAAAAAAAACTATTTGTTTGTTCCGATATCAGATTTAATGATTTGATTGAATTAGTGTGGATGGTTTCATTTCATTTTATCTCATTAAATTTTATTTTCATTTCATATCAATAAAAAAAAATCTACTGAAGACTTGGCTGTATGGGCATAGTAACCTTTGCCTACCAAATGGGTGAAGAAAAAATGGCGCCATTTTCAAAATGAGTAATTTCGACATTTACGATCCTAATTTTACATTTTATTAAATTGCTTTATTTTTTCGCAACTGTATTAAAAATAGTCGTTCAGTACACGTGCGGAACCGTCATTGCAACTCGTCCCGCCTGTCAACCCTCGCCTTCGGCTGTGCCTCGGCTCGGGTAGACATTTGTCGGGACTCGTTGTAATGACAGCCTTTCCACACTTGTATTGAAATATACTATTTGCTGATGGAGAAGGTTCTTTTTCTTGTTTTTCAGATCCGGATGGAAGAAGTATACGAATTTGTGTAGGGGTGTCATTTTTATAGTTGTTTCTCACTTGTAGTCCGCCAAAACCTTAACTTCTCCACCAGATAAGAGATTGCCTCATTTCAAATGAAGTCTTTCTTCAAATTACAACGGTATAATAAAGTTGAACGTACGCGTTAACTTTATCCGATCTTAATACTGTTAATTTCCAGTACTTTACTTGTTAAAAATAATACAATTTAAATCAATTTATTAACGTATTGTCTTAGGAAGTCTCAACACAAAATAGTTTAAGAAACTGTTACAAACTTAAAGAAATAAAAGGATTACCTAATCAAACACTATACTACTTCATCAACCTACGTAATCTAATTGAGTTGCCTAATCCTATTAGCTTTTACGACATAAATCACTAAAGTCACTGATCGTCCACACAAACGAAGCACAAAAATAAGTTTATAACTCAAGATCATTAAAAAGTAAGCACTTTTTCAGCGGTCGTCACAGTTCAGACGCGCACGATACAATGTCGCGGTTTGCGTTGCGCTCGCGCACTTTCTTTGCCTACCCCGGAAGCATCTCTCAACTAGCACCCTGGCCGATAGATTTAGATTAGACTAAACAAAGGTCATTAACAATCACAACAGTTTTTTGTCTATCTGCGTGAAGATGTTTGTTATACGAAGTTTGAACGTAAATTATAAATGCTATTAATGCAAAAAGCGAGTTAGTTACTTAGAACCTGTTTTATTTGATACTGAATAGATTTTTTTGCAGGTAGATACTTAGGTACCTACTTGTATTATTGTACAAAAAAATATTATGAAGTATTTAATAAGGATTTATGAAAATGATATAGTTGGTTATTATGGTCATTATCTACTACTTAATTGACTAGTAAGTCGGAATAAAATTAGGTAACAATAATTAATTGTTAAATTAAATACTAACTAAACCTCCATATTTTCTCTCGTTGGTTTTCAAAATCGTAAGCGACATCTAGCAATAACATTTGGAACTGCAAAGCGCCCATGCAGTAAATGCTCTTCACTACGAATGATCGATGAAAGTTGTTCAACGCGATTACTAGATGGCGCTACAATAGTTATAACAGAAACCTTCAGATGGCGCTAGCTGTCTTACATAAGATTTTCCATATGTCAGTAGCATGTCCTAAAACTTAAGCTTTAAACTTAGGGAAGGCTTTAAACTTATCAGACCTATTTCAAGATTTCCGTTTAAATATTAATATAATGTAAATTTACCTTTATTAGTAGGTAAAGTGTTCGGCCTCTGCGCGAGCGGCACCCTGTTGATCGGTGGTTTACGCGGGGAGAGGGGCGGGGCGAGGGAGGTGCGCGTGCGGTTCGTAACCGGCGAATACGCCAACTTTTGGACCACACCATTCTTCTTGGCTGTGAATTAAATTTATAATATATAATAATTGATATGCTAAAGTTTATAAGTATTATAGAGATGTTAAAATAATAATATTAATATGTATTTTTAGTTTATAATCGTATTTTTGGCTAGAAATAATATACTAAGTAACTAGATCAAGTTAAACAGACTTTACTAAACGGTATTTAAAAACTCAGTAGACCCTGAATATCAACAAAATAATTTAAAGAAACACTTAGCAAGCAAATCTGCTATTAGCATTGCTAATGAACGACACTCCAGCCGTACTTAATCGCCTCTGTCAGGTTAGGTTAGGTTAAGGTCTTTCTTTAAGAATAGTGTTGCCTACGTTCTAATAAGTATGATTTCGTAGGTGTCTTCTCTGTAGGTAGATATAAACTTAACTGCGAGTAGGTACGTATATGCACTCGCGACCTCACGGTCAAATAAATCGCATGAGCATGCTATACCTACACATTGATAAATTGTCGCACGCTGCTGCGCATATCAAATTAAACACTATTTATTTAGGCATCAAGCAATAAAAATATATTGGTTTAGGAATTTTTCTGAATGATTTGTAAGAAGGTTGGGAGCGTAGCAACTAGTAATTTATAAGGAAAGAAAACGATATAAATAGTATATCTTTCAAGCTAACTATTTATTATTAGGTATTCATATGTTTTCACACTAAACATAAGTATGAAAAATCTAAAAAATTCTTATCATTTTATTACGTTGCTTTATTACTGACTGTACTAAACGGTTATTGACAGTAGTAGGTACCTATAAACAAACCGAGCTAAGTAAGCCGGAAGGAAGTGCTTACCTACTTTAATAGCTGTGACAGAGCTAAACACTCGTTACATTTGAAAGTGAATAGATAAACTCAACGAAGCAATCAGTCAATCTTTACCCAATCGCATTAGCAGGTAATGACAGGAAGAGTTGATTCAATCGATTGATGCCGCTGAAATGATTGAAATGCAGCAAACCTAGGCTTCATTTGTTAATAAAGTTAGTTGCGTGATTAAAAGGTATTTATGTTCTTGCGTGATTAGAGTTTACCCACTCATTAACTAAAAAAGTTAATTTAACTACATATTAAACGGTACGTTGCATGTCCTAGTCTTCTTATGATTTAATCAGAAACAAAGAAATAGTATAGTGTTGAGAATAGGTTTGTAGTTACCTATGGTGTAACTAAGCAATCGCACATAGAGGAAAACACACCCATATTGTTATTATTTTAACATCATTAGAGATAAATATGTTTTTATAGGCAATTGATGTCTTTGAAAATAAAACAAAATATAGCAAACGCTATTTGCAATAAATATTTCTGATATCTACGGCAATTACCTAACAAAAAGTAAAACAAACTCTACTGTAAATCACAACAATCCATAATAACTGCAAACAACAGTAAGTCATACTTTAATAGTATTGACACCATCTGTTTTATAATATTTATTTAATGGGCACCGTAGACAATAGCTCTAAGCCAAGAGAACACTTGTCCTTTAAAAGTATGTCAAATGAAACTGGTTCGATTTAAGCCGGCCTCTGCTATTTCATCCGTCACTTAGTACATGAAAATAGCTAAAAAATGCCACTTTATAGGAATTTAATATAATAGTCACGAATTGAAGATAGTTAGTACTTTTCTTTTTGGGGGAAAATAGATAATTAAAACTAGCACGCGTTTATTAGGTTTCAAAAAGAATTCTAACTTGGGTGTTGTAGGGTAGTAGCCACCTTTGTTTTGTTATAATATAGTTAACTTTTGCCCGCTTCTCGCACGCGTAAAATTCGGAGTAAAAAAACCCTTTCCCTATTCATATAATGTTATTGTACACATAAACCTTCCCCTTAAAACACTCTAACGATTAAAAAAACCGCATCAAAATCCGTTGCGTAGTTTTTTAGATTTAAGCATACATAGGGACAGAGAAAGCGACTTTGTTTTATACTATATAGTGTTAGTGCAGCCAGAATCAGTGTTATTTTTTTATGGCCACGTAACTAACGTAGATGGGTATCTGACTATGACAGAAACTTAATAATTAAAATCGCATAATATCCTTATGTTTTTGAACGTATTATCTTTATTTCATCTCATTATACTACACACATTAATATTGATAACAACTTTCCAGGTCAACTTTATGTAACCAAAGTAGATAGAATGTTCTAGATCTGAAACTGTCTGAAACACAATGACTGACATAGATAGAGGCGTGTGTACGAGTATATGTAAGTAGATTCTACTTTGTTTAAAAATCTAATGAAAAGATGTCCATTTGACGTAAACTGAGAAGGTATACTTGAGATAAATACTCGAGTTTTTACGGTAATTAACATCAATACGTCAATCAATATTATAATGGAAGTATCTACAAGAGAAAATGTTAACGTTAAGTGATCGTTAACCATCTAGTTGCTTCGCTTGGATACAAATTATAAATAGCGATAATATATTCATATACATAGTACCTACTCAGAAATCGTTTTAAAGATTCCATAAGTGTAAAATATTACATACTTATTGTTTCTAAATAAGCCTCCATTAACAAAATATAATACATGACTCACCTTGCGGAGAGGGTTGCGGCGGGGTAGCGGGGGCGCGGGCGGGGGTGGCGGGCGCGGGGGGAGCGCTCTCCCGCTTCTTGCCATTCCCTGCAAGAGGGGTGGAGGGTCAGATTTGTGAATCACTAGACACAGTTCAAGGTTGGCGTGACGTCATCAGACTTTTCGATTAAAGGGATTTGTCGTTTTGAAATGTGAACTTTTTTTTTTAAAACTTCGTAGAATACTAGATATTAATTGATAACGACGCGACATTATTTTTAACCTACCTAAAGGTTACAATTCTAGTAAGTAACCATCACGTTTTAAAGTATTCTTCTCGTTGGTATTTTATTTATTTTTAAATAATTAGTCTTTAATATTAATATTAAACGTTGTCGTTACCACCTCTATGGCAGCAGTTAAAGTCGACCACAAATACCTACTAAGTAAGTATTGTTAGCGGTAAAACAAAAATAATCGGTAACTGGACATCCCTAGCATTCGATGGACATGACTGGTTGGCGTCACTGCCGTTGGGCGCGGATTTGGATTGAATCTAATGGCGGCTACCTGTTGTATTTTCTATTAATTCATGTTAATTTAAAGAGATGTTTAATCTAGAGCCCAATAAATATTTGTTGTGAACACTTCAGAAGGGGATTGTGTAACCCGTGTGCAAAGTTTTTCGTAAAAGTTCAAATAACAACCCAAGGTCATGGGAAAAGTTTTGTCACTCTTTGTAAATTGAGAAGTTTTATAATTTCGATGAAAAATGAATAGGTGCTGTAACTAACGTGGTGTGGCACTGTGTATTTTAATACTGTCTGTGTGTATTTTTGTGATTTTCAGTTTTGCTCCAAATTTGCATGTTTGCTCTACCTATGTGTTGGTTGTATTATATGATAAAAATGAGAAAGGTTTGCTTTGGTTTGGGAAAGCTGCTAAAACATTCACAAATAAGTAATAACTGCATGCCTGCATCCATGATTCGCTATTATGTTGAATGTACGAAATGAAACAAACTATATTGAGTACCTAATTGGATTATGGTGAGAATGTTCCTTTTCTTTAAATGACAAACCAATTAAATGAACGCCTACTACAATAGCCAACATGATGAAGTTGTTACAGGTTTTTGAAAACAATATTGATTGGTTCCGAAGTGTTTGGCTTAAGGTCAAGTGCCTGATGCTGCATCTTAGAGTTGACTGTGAAACTAAAAGTAAAGACAGCACATATACATAATATTCCTATGGGAAATGGGTAAAATACATAATGTGTAAGGAACAGAATGAAATAGTTAAATAAATATGGATAAAGGTATCATCATCATATAATCAGTCTTTGCTAGTTCATGATACCCAATAATATGGAAGGAATGAAAGCAAATATTAAAATTAAATGGATAATGGTATGTATACTTAAGTTAAATAAAAGGGAATAACCATTTGAAATTACAGAAGGGACATAAAAAGTATTTTGAAATTGAATTTGGTTGGTACCCGTTAAACAAAACTAGTTTAATTTGATGTAAAGAATGTAAGTTACTTATAAAGTAATATTGTTAAAGGTATGTATTACTTATGATTAATAAAAGGAAATAACATTTGGAAATGAAGAGGGAGGTAAAAAGTATTTTGAATTTGAATTTGGTTGGTACCCGTTAAACAAAATAAATTTGATTTGATATAAGCAATGTAAGTAAATAATAAAGTTATATAGGTAAATGTATGTATTACTTATGATAAATAAAAGGAAATAGCAATTGAAAATGAAAGAATGGAGATTAAAAGTATTTTGAACTTGAGTTTGGTTGGTACCAGTTAAACTAAACTAATTTAATTTGATGTAAAGAATGTAAGTTATTTATAAAGTAATATGGGTAAAGGTTTGTATTACTTATGATAAATAAGATGAATAACAATTGTAAATGAAAGAAGGGAGATTTAAAGTATTGTTTTTATTTGTGTGATAGAACTTGTAACAAACATGGAACAAAACAAATTTTATTTGGTGTATAAGGAATGGAAGTAAAAATTAAAGTAATATGGTTAAAGGTATGTATACTTTTGATAAATAAAATGGAAATAATCATTGAGAAAGAAAGAAGGGTGATAAAATGTATTTTGTTAGGTATTTGTGTGTTGGAACAAGTAATAGACTTGGTTGATACCTACCCAATTAACAAAGTGATGGTTCGTAAGTAAGTTACTGTTTGATTTTTCATTCTTAATAAAAGTATTAAATTTTTATTGAACATACCTGTTAAAACTTATTGTTAAAAAAAAAAAAAATGTTGATGAAGTGAAGTTTTGATGTAATGTATAGGTACATTATTGATTGTTTTGTTTAAAATTATAGCAGGTAATATACTGAAGGAATGATGGGACAACAAAAACTGAAATAATGTTGAGAAAAGAAGTAATTTTAAAACTTGTGTACGTACTGATGGTATCTGATGATCTTTTATTTCAGATGGAAAAGACTGAAGATTTAAATAATTAGTAATAGTAAACTGTCTCAAGTAAAGGAATATTGACTTGGAAGTTCTTGCAATAAGTACATTGAAACCAAGAATTAAATGATGTAAGAGTTGTAATATCTACACATTATACATATCTATTATGGTTGGATATGTTCAAGTTAAAGTAATTTGGATTTTTGAAGTTGTTGCAAAGAAGTAAAAAGGTGGATATGATTTGTTTGACTTGACTTGACTTGACTTTTGGGGTATTATGGCTTCTACCCTGTGGGCACATGAGTAAAGAAACTGAACAGAGACAAAGCTTCTAAAGAGCTAGCAAAATTTATACCTATTTTGGTAGGGTTGACACAATTGAATAAATTAAAAATATAAATGTACTTTTTTTTAAATTTTTTTATTAAAATATGTTTTTTTTTTACAAATTACATAGGGGAGCGAGGGGCTTGTTGTTACAGGGGTAAGTAGTAACAGGCTTTTTTCACCAGGATCTTCAACACTATTAACGTATATCTTTGACTCGATTTAACCCATAAACCGCACCACATCATATTGCCATAGCCAGTGTTCCGCCGGTTGGCGCAGTGAGCAAATGTGAGCATTCCCTTCATTTCTGCCAGGTGATATAAAATTGTACCGTCGTAAAATTTTGGTTTGTGTTTTTAATATTGCCTATTTTCAATTTTTCTACATCTTATTTCCATTCAAATTTATCTATCTCTGATATTGTGTAACAGTTTTTATGATTGCTAAATTGTTTAATTAGTTATCTTGATAAATGTTAAAAATCATCCCATGGGGTTAGTTGTAACAAAATCCCGGGGCTTGTTGTAACATGTTACAACATGCATTGTCTGGTATGTGGTGAAGCTTACACAGATAAAAACAAAAAAGATTGGATAGAGTGTATTAGAAATAAATAATTTAATTACTTACTGTGATTTAAAAGTGCTATTATGATTATAAGTAGTGTTTAACTAAATAAAACTCTTAATTACTTAATTTTTAAGAGTTGATTACAAAAAAGTGTATTTGAGTTCATTTTTGATAAGAATGACATAATACTTACTTTGGAAAGATGTCAATTTTGTTAAAAATAAATATAGAATAAATGATTAGAGGTATTAATGTCGTTTTTTATGGTCGTTACTACTTGCCCCGGTAGACGTTACAACTTGCCCCAAGCACGAGGTAAGTTGTAACACCGCACTTCTTTTAGAAAATAATTGATTGTTAAATAATACCCAATAGTTATGATATTATTTTTACTTGATATGGTAGAGGAAGAGTTACAGTATCCATTAATCTTTATTTATAGTAGAAATTGAATCAATAGATCTCAAGATATACTAGTTTTACTGAAAACTGTTACAACAAGCCCCTCGCTCCCCTACTCTAAATATTTTTTTTTTATTACTTTTGGTTTTTAATAATTTGTTGTGTCTTTTAATCGAATGATAAATTCTAAATCTAATATAAAGTTTTTTCAAATAAACCAATGGGAAACACTCACATGGCATATGAAATGTACAATCTTGCAAACGTGCTAATATTTCATTACCAATATTAACATTTTTAATATGAAGATCAAAATATTCGCGAAATTTTTGCTCAAGCAATTCAACAAATTCAATAAAATTGTCAGGAGGTATTATCAAAAAACCTGATTTCACACTACCTTCATTAAAGTCCTTATAATGGCAAAAAAAGAATCTTTTCCTATATTTTTAAATACTTTTTAAAAACTAAAACAAAAGTATTACTACGTATTATGTGAGAAACTCGAAAACAAAAACAAAACACGCACAACGTTCGAGCGTCGCGTCACGCCTGCACGCCCTGAGATTGACCACTGGCTGATCTAGTATGAAGCGGTTTCGGCTCATACGTGACAAGCGGCCAGTGGTCACGCACACACACGCGTTGCACTTGTAGTGATGTACCTGTCACAGCGCATTCGTATGTAGCTTTGTCTCTGTTCAGTTTCTTTACTCATGTGCTGTGGGTACCTTATCCTGCCAATGTTATGATTTGTTTAAAATTGACTTGTGATGTTACAATGACTTATGAATGATGACCAAGTATAGTTGCATTCTGAGTTTTACATATTTACCACATTGTACCTAACTATTATTATTGGATATGTGCAACTTGAAGTTATTTAGATATTGGAAGCTGTTGCAAATAAGTAAAATAAACCTAAGCATTATAAGATACAAAACTAAATAAACAATATGTATTATGGTTGGGTTTGTAAGATACTATTGTGGATACCTATGGTTTGTAGAATATTGTCTTGTGTTGTTACAATAACTTATAAATGTTGATAGAGTATAGTTGCATTCTGAGTTTTACATGTTTACCACATTGTGCCTAACTATTATTATTGGATATGTGCAACTTGAAGTTATTTGGATATTGGAAGCTGTTACAAATAAGTAAAATAAAACTAAGCTTTATAAGATACAAAACTAAATAAACAATATGTATTATGGTTGGGTTTGTAAGATACTATTGTGGATACCTATGGTTTGTAGAATATTGTCTTGTGTTGTTACAATAACTTATAAATGTTGATAGAGTATAGTTGCATTCTGAGTTTTACATGTTTACCACATTGTGCCTAACTATTATTATTGGATATGTGCAACTTGAAGTTATTTGGATTTGGAAGCTGTTGCAAATAAGTAAAATAAAACTAAGCTTTATAAGATACAAAACTAAATAAACATAATAAGTATTATGGTTGGGTATGTAAGATACTATTGTGGATACCTGTGGTTTGTAGAATATTGTCTTGTGATGTTACAATAACTTATAAATGTTGATAGAGTATAGTTGATTCTGAGTTTTACATGTTTATCAGATGACAAAACAGAATTGTATGTTGATTGGTAAAACCATTTAAAATTTGCCCTTATAATGTTATAAAAACTTGTAAACTTGATGCTATGATAGAGGACAGTAGTGAGCTGTGAAATAGTTGCATTCTGAGTTTTATATGTTTACCAGGTGACAAATCAGAATTTATGTTTAAGTTGGTAAAACCATTTACAATTTGCTCTTATAATGTTATAAAAACTTGTAAACTTGATGCTATGATAGAGGACAGTAGTGAGCTGTGAAATAGTTGCATTCTGAGTTTTATATGTTTACCAGGTGACAAATCAGAATGTATGTTTAAGTTGGTAAAACCATTTACAATTTGCTCTTATAATGTTATAAAAACTTGTAAACTTGATGCTATGATAGAGGACAGTAGTGAGCTGTGAAATAGTTGCATTCTGAGTTTTATATGTTTACCAGGTGACAAATCAGAATTTATGTTTAAGTTGGTAAAACCATTTACAATTTGCCCTAATAATGTAATAAAAACTTGTAAAATTGATGCTATGACAAGAGGACAGTGAGCTGTGAAAATATTGCTGCTGTAACATGCTTACCTTTTTGTGACCTGGCTTGGTGGTTATAATATTATTATAATGTACCATATCTATAAGGCAGTTTTGTGGTGTGGTAGTGTTTTTGTAGTGGCAAATTTGAGGTCACTTCGCCAATAAAAATATGAGGGGTAATATTACATTATGATAAAATTAAATTGTGAGGAGCTAGACCTAAAAGTTCACTGATTGTGTGATTATTTTGCCTAAGGGGCTTTTTGATTTTTAATGTGGTTGTTCAATTACCTATATATTTGGTTTGTTTTGATGTGTTTTTAACAGAACTGATGTGATTGTTGGTGACGCCTGAGGGGCTTATGGAACTGCTTCGGAGGTTGATGTGACCACTTCTGGGGCGAAAATGATTGCTTCAGGGACTGGTGTGCTTAGTTAAATAGTTGAAAAGGTGGCTATTGACATTTAAATTAAAGGGATTACCTGTTGATTTGAATGTTAATAGCCCCATTAAACTTGCTCACAATACTGCTGTTAAACTTGGTGTGATTATTGCCTAAGGGGCTTGATGTGGATGCCTAAGGGGCTTGATGTGGATGCCTACGGGGCTTGATGTAATTGCCTACGGGGCTTGATGTGATTGCCTACGGGGCTTGATGTAATTGCCTACGGGGCTTGATGTGGTTGCCTACGGGGCTTGATGTGGTTGCCTACGGGGCTTTGTGTTATTGCCTACGGGGCTTGATGTGATTGCCTACGGGGCTTGATGAAGTTGCCTGCGGGGCTTGAAGAAGTTGCCCGTGGGGCTTGATGTAATTGCCTGCGGGGCTTGATGTGATTGCCTGCGGGGCTTGATGTAGTTGCCTGCGGGGCTTGATGTGATTGCCTACGGGGCCTGATGTTATTGCCTACGGGGCCTGATGTAATTGCCTACGGGGCCTGATTAATTGCCTACGGGGCCTGATGTTATTGCCTACGGGGCCTGATGTAATTGCCTACGGGGCCTGATGTAATTGCCTACGGGGCCTGATGTAATTGCCTACGGGGCCTGATGTAATTGCCTACGGGGCCTGACTGAGTGGCTGAATATAATTTATTTTTACAGTATAGTATCTACAACTGAATGAGTGTTTCCTTCGAGGACGAAGGATTTTGTCAGGAAGGCCGACTGTTAGCGGTAAAACAAAAATAATCGGTAACTGGACATCCCTAGCATTCGATGGACATGACTGGTTGGCGTCACTGCCGTTGGGCGCGGATTTGGATTGAATCTAATGGCGGCTACCTGTTGTATTTTCTATTAATTCATGTTAATTTAAAGAGATGTTTAATCTAGAGCCCAATAAATATTTGTTGTGAACAGTATGTAAAAAAAATTTTTTTGCAACTGTCAAAACATTTTTTTTCTTAATATGGCTTTTGAACTGCAATTCTGTATTGTAAGTAATTTTACTAGCTCGTAAGTGAACATTTTGTTATTGATTGGTTATCGTCTCGCAATTCTTGTTGAGCAACACGAAAAGTATCCAATAACTGAGTTAATCTGCGTTTATCTTCATGCGATATGCTGTGAGAGAGAGTACCTCTTACGTAATACCGATAAGCAACTCTGACTTAACTTGTTGTTATTACTCCATAGCAAAATGTTAGTGTCTTGTACTGATTTTAATACCTTGAGTTAGTTAAGCAAGTGAGAAAAAAATAAATTCTGATAAATAATTTTTGTCATTTGGGAACACCTAAAACTGTTAAAATAAGAATATAGACAACATTATTAGGTAATAGGGGTATATAATTTGTAGGTCCTCATCGGCGGATGGTTCTCCACGTGATATCTATAAATTTGTATGGCTTCTGTGAAAGTAAAACAACAAACGCATGCCGATTTATATGAGAAAAACCTTTTCTTTAGTATATTATATACTAAAACATACCCTTAATCGTAGTATCTGTTTATTTATGAATATTAATGTTCTGAACTTGAACATTTCTTAATTTGAATCCTTTCATAGGTACAGTAACATTAAAATTATAAAAACTTTCCCCCAGTATTAGTAAACTATACTAAATTATGACATCACGCTGGTATTCAACACAATGAACAGTTTCCTCCAACAATACGAAATATTCTGAAGAAATTTAACGTTACTCCAAGTCATTGAACTAAAGTAGTTCACTTACTTTCAATTTCACTATAATGAATTTCAACACAAGGTCACGAACCTTTCACTATGGTTCATTTTATTTGCGTATATAATACAATAAACATATAAAGAACAAGAAAATGTTCGAGACATTCGTAATAAAAACCTTAGGTATGCAAGTGTTGTTCTTAACACAAGCAAGAAATTGTATGTAAAATATGATTACACTAAAACTAATTTGGATTTTTCTTTTTAATTTTGCATTATAAATGCTAATTTATTAATTTTGAAGTTATAAATACTGGAAAAAGGAATGCTCGGAGGCCTGCGTTCCTTTTTCCAGTATTTATAACTTTAAAACTGATTTTTCAAGCTAAAATCCTAAGTGTACTTCTATTTAAAAAAGTTATTCACTTTTAAATGTGATCGAATGAACTTAAAATCGGCCACTGCATTACTGTCATCCATCCAAAAAAAGTCTCTAAAATCATTGTACCAAATCGGAATGAGATTAAAAATACACTTGATTGTCTAGAACGACAAAAACCCGTCGCCACTTACCTCTCGTCCCGAATGAGCCGAACCTCTCTCTGTTTACAGCTACTTTATACTTTTTATCACTTGGCACAGGCAACTTCGATGGGTATTTCTCTGAATTACTCCTATACAACTTCTCTTTGGACCCGTGAGCCCCCATTTTGTGCAACTTCATAAAATTAATAACATTTTTAATAACTACTCCAGTCTTTTCACTTATCACAACACTTTATTTCTATTTGTGGAAGTTCACCAATATCTAAGGCACTGTTTTTCTTCAGTCATTTCTAGGAATGAGCGTAATTTAATATTTGGGTATTCTGTGTACGCAGAAACTTGAGGTGTCATAATTTTTGTTTGGTTTGCTGGTTTCATTTGTAAAAAACAAGTTAAAAGTATAGATGTCATACAAAAGATACTTAAATATTATTATTAAGACACGTGTCTCACCGAAGACGTCAACAAAGTCTCATTTGCTGATATAATTATTGCAATGCATTTGGTCTATTTCGGTTTTCGAGTCACTCTCACATCGGCCACTGTAACTTGAGCCCTATAATGCACTAATATAACTCACCGTGGTACTAAAACATCCTGTGTATATAAATATGTAAACAGTAAAAGGTCAATTTAAACTGGTATTGGGGAACATTGTGTGTAAAATCTGTTTCCAAGAGCTGCTTAACCGAGTCATTTGTCATTCAACGTAACATTATTAATATGGCGCACGGTTTACTTTCAAACATTTACAAAGAGTTAAGCCGACATATTAAATGAAATGGTTTATTTTTATTTGTCATGTTACATGTTGAAATTGTTAGCCTGGAAATCATATCGATTAATCATATTCACCAAGCATGCATGTATTATAGTTTTTGGTGTCATAAAATAAATGTATACCAGGTAACTTATAAAGAAAACCGTCATCAGTAGAGCTATTTGATTTTGTGTTGTTATGGAAATCGAATGTCCATTCGTTGGAAAGTTAATTTCCGTTTACAAATAGATTTCTCCAATAGAAGTTCTGGGCTCCAAAATGTATTTGTTTATAAAATGTAATTATATTAATAACACTTCACAATTTTTCCATATTTGCATACTTTTGCTTATAAACATTTTTACATTTGGTGTAATGTTTAAGTAAACGTGATAAACTTTTGAAATAGTAAACAAAATCAAAATATCCGGCAAGCAAATGAATCACTAATAAATCATCAAATTAACGAATTAGCCATGTCACACAGATTTAAACCCCAACCGAAACATTATGTTTAAATTACCAAAGCCGAACCAAATTAGATACATTTATTATGTAACATTTCATTAATAAATCACATTTAAAACGCTCCATTCTTAGGAAACTATAAATTAACAGCCACTTTTTTCTAAAATAAGAACTGTATTTAAACTTTAAAAGTAAAAAAAGCTTTAGTATTTTATCTTTATACAGTCTTAAAAAAACACATAAATATCTGTTTTCTTACTGACAGCTCGATCTGAGAAATCTGGATTAATCCATAATAGTCCATATTAGTCACACTGACATAGGTACGATTGCTCTCGGAATTCTATTTCAGTATTTCAGGGTTAAATAACTTGAGGACTGATCTCGTACTTTATAAGGACGAAGATGGAAGCGTTCAAATAAATTTAGATTCCGAAGATTAATGTACGTACCTACGCAGTTCGAATTACCTACTTACTGATTTATTAAAGAGAATAAATAGGCTTAGAGTACTTTTACTCCTTTTGATGTATTAAGCATTGATTAAAGTAAGATTATATAATTGTTTATAATATGATTTTATATTTGTAAACAAGATAATACGAATTTAATTGTACTGCAAATAGACTTCGTCGCAGGCAAACCAGCATTAGTAAATTGAATGGATCTGTCAAATTACGTACAGCAATTGAACCTAACTTGAGTAGAGTTATCGTCAATAATCGTTATAACAGATTTAGCAATGCATACAGCCTGTCTGGCTACTATCATTCGCCGTAGAGGCAACAAGACCTTGTATTCACTACTATAATAGCCACTGTCTAAGATCCATGAAGGCGTAGACTATGGTCTCTTATGAAACTAATTTCTAAATGGTCTGATAAATTACTTCGACATAAATATATGCAAATTATTTTTACGATAACGATATAAGTACTTTACAACCATTAAAATAAATTTGATTTTAAGAGACATTGTAAACAACATTTTTCAGTGACAAAAGGAGTTAAAATGACTAACTACCATTAAAATTGAACATTTAGTTGTGAATAAAAAGAACTTTCATCGAGTATTCCATCCCTCTCCAATAAGAATTACAACAAATATTTTAAATAAAGCATTTTAAAAATATTTAATATTCAGAGACTCACGAGTGTTAAAATAAATTAATATTTTAAAAACAGTTAAAAGATTTTAAATAAAAATATGCAAAAAAGTTTAAAATTTGTTTTGGTCATACTTTTTATTTTTGTCTTCATATTTATCTATATACATCTGTTAATATTACTTATTCTTAGTAAAAGTCCTTAGTTTACATCCAATTTATTTCAAATGTCAACACAGCAGATGAATCCTACACTTACAATATGTCAAGGTGTGTTATAACATCTTTTATATCAACTTAAATTGGCATTCATACAAGAAATTGCAATGTAGAGACAAAACAAGCAAAGCCTGAAGGTCGGTCATTTAAGTACACATAACTCATATGACACAACACCAAAAATAGAAACTGATGATAATACCAGTATTATGTAGATAAAAAAACCAGTGTAGTTTAAAGTAAAAACAGCAGTGCTAAAATTATTTTGTAACAAAAACCTTGATTCTCATGTTGGTAATAAACGACAGACAGAGATAACGAAGCATTGTCTCGCAAATGTGTGAAACATACGTAAATTGACTTCCGTGTAGGTAAAAGACTTACCCATGCACTTGCAAACAAACACAAATCCTGTAGTTTTGTTCGTAGATCACTACAGACTAAATGTTAAAAAAAAATTATGATATTTGTATCCAGGTTCGTACTGTATGAGTGCTGTTATTGTAATAGTTGTAGGTCGGTTGGTTAATAGGCCAGAAAGCTCACTGGACCGAAACACAGAAGATGCTCTAGGATTGACTACATTAGTTCTTATCATTTACATTGAAATATCAAACCAACCAAGAAATTGATGCAACGTTACAGCAATCGTTAGTATATGATATCGGAAATAGTTCTAGATTTCGCATTTTCAATTCCTTGGCATCAATTAGGTTATGTCTTTGATAAAACGGTGCCACCATTGACGTCATGTTATAATAACCAACGTAGTAAAATCCCGTCTTGAAATTAGGTTAAACTCTGCTGCAACTTTGGCAGAATTTCGTAATAACAAAACCATCACGGTTAACTCCTGGCAAGCTGCCATACTGCAGCCGCGGGAATCCAAAATCTTTGAATACCGTGATGATTCTACAGATGGCTATTCTTGACAATTATGTTACTCGATCACCCTAACGACAATACTATAGATGCCCAAACGACAAAACTTGATTGAAACACTCGGAAAAATCTGTCATCACATAAATACGAGTTCTCAAAATTTATTTATTATAATTCTTCAAAACAGGCTGCGTATGCGATAAATATGCATCTTAAATATTTTACGTACTATTACTTTACTTTATAGTTTTGACACAGTTACAGTAAACAGAGTTGAGAAATTTGACAGTTAGTTTATAACTTCTTTGCGAGGTTTACAGTATTTGTTGGCAGTTGGAATTTAAACGCAGAAGTATCACTTAAACAGTTTGAAAACAATGCTAAGACTTCTCAACAATTTTCCTGTATTTATTTAATTTCCATCAATTACACACGTCTACATATCAATCAGTACAATCAGCCACCGTGATCTAACGTCCGTTCTCACAGACAGTGTCGGTACACACGGAGCCCTACATTGTTACTGAGAACCATCGAAAGTAAAATATTACAATCACGTAACTTCAAATTATAAAGTCGTAACGCGTTGCCATTAGTTACGCGAGTTCGTTACATACTCCAGCTAACCGGTTGTTTTTTGAACACGGTACGGATAAATACGTACCTACGGTTAATTAAAATGTGCAACAAAACGTTTTCGTGGCAAAATTTATTCAACAATTCGGTTCCTATTGGCGACGATTTTAAAATATTGCTTTCTGAATTATAAATAATACAATTTACATTATAATGATGTAATAACAACTACATTGCATGCTTTGTCACCATTTATTGACAAACAAAAACCAAAGAACAATCGATGAAAGTTTACGAAGACATTTATCAATCAAAACATTGACGTAAAGAATTCTTTACTCCCACAATTAGTGAGTTCATTAGTTTATAAAAGTTAGTTAATCGTTTCTGCATACGATCTCAGTTAAAAACGATAAGATAACAAGCACGATGTATAAACAAAGTAACGTGTCATTAAAACTAAAAATATTCACACGATTAACAGCTATTTGTCATGAGCGATAAGGTTCAAAATTAAAACGTGTAGATAAAGATATTATATTCAACAGCGGTGAAAGAAATAACAAGCAGCATATAATAATAGAGAGGCATCGTGGAAGATGCCACATGATGGCAAAAACAGTGAGAAGGTGCCAATCAAATCGCTTTCATTGCTTTCATTTAATCTCACGAATAGTTAGCTCTTCAAATATGTTTTACTCAAAGTAAAAGCAAATAATTTGTAATTTTATGCAAGCTAAATTGAATCATTACATTGCTCTTGCATAAATCTTAATTCGCGACATTTTTGTCTCATGAAAAAAACGTTGCATTCTACAGAAAAAAAAGTGCGAATTGCTCTGATTCGGTTTCAGTTTTGCTCCCATTTTTGAAATAATTTAACTAAAAGTGGGTCTTTGGACTCAACAAAAATAAGGGTAAGAGACAACTTGTCATTTACAGTAAGTTTTTAGTGTTGTTTCTGGGTCACAAATGGAACCTGATAGTGCTAATGAACACCTATATAACCTGATACAGTGACGGTTTTACCTACACGAATGTTACTTTCTAATAACTTGAACATTAGATTTCTTCCATTTCTACAGATGTCTACTTTAAACTAAGAATATTTGAACCTAACCCTAATGTCTGTCTCTGTCACGATTTACATTTCTTGATTCCCATGAGTTCGTGATTCCTCGATTTGTACTACAAGTTTAACCTCTGTATTGGTGTCATAAGCAACTTCTATTTACGTAAACGATTTCATTCAGTTCCAAGACCTTTATTTTTTATCTAAACCCTAAACAGTTCGTTCACCGTCCGCCACCTCAAATGCCATGCAACAAAAGTTTTGTTTAAGCAGCATGTAAACCAGTTTGTAGGGAAGATCACCTGTGTAATAGCCACCAGACAGGTTATCTGCGGTAAACTACGGTTTCCTTTTGTCATTATAATTTGAGTTTTAATGTATCTGCTTAGTGTCTAGTGTTGATTAACGCCACCAGTGACAAGTCGAACAATCCAAAGTCCGTGACTTTTGTGCAACCTTTCAGCTATTGTTCTTCGTTGTGAAATTAACTTGAAGTTAATTACAAATAGCATTAAATCTCTGACTATTTTCTTTAATAAAACCTGTAATAGAAAGTGATACTTATTCAATTACCTTAATGAATCAGAAGAACCGACATATCTTGTTGTTGTTTCAAAAGCCTAGTAATGTTTCTATAAAAATTTGTTAAGTGTTTTAGATTGTTAAACACTATTTGTGGTACAAATGTTGGAGTACAACAAAACTTTCTGCTTCTAATGAAGTAGTTTCTTGGTATTAACTGTTGTTGCTGATTGTTTGCTGATCCCAGCCTCCCACACATTGTTTACTCGTCAAGATTAACTGCTGCTTTCTAATAAAACTCTCGTGTTTGTAAACTATACCACATCAAGCATTTGAAATATGTCAGTAAAGCCCACATGGTTGTATCCATATTTGAGGCACTCAAACCATACAATGTATTTGTACCTACTGGAACTAAAAAGACTACTATTTAGTGATTTAGTTCAATTGTCTAGACGTTATTATAGTCTTGCCATTAAAATACCTTATGTTATTAACACGCACGAATTGATTTAACCCCAATTTCATACAACTTTTGACTTGGTAACCTAGTAAACTTTTACCTGTATATCAGAATTTCGACCGTGTAGCTTTGATGGTATCGACATAGTTTTAATTATATTGGTGTGTCCTACTTACATGTATAAACATTTTCAACTAGACATTTAATTTAATGTTGCTTTCTTTTCAAGAAGGAAAGAGTTTTATTACACCTACTAACTGTTATATCTTATCAAACGAACGAGACCAATAGATAAAAAAAAATAAACTGAACAGTAACAGTACTGAACATTCTAAATTACGTGATAACTTACTGTCGAACTACAGTTTAGGTTCCGTTAACCAATCTATTGTTGTAGATACTACTATATCGATTTGATAAATTCGATTACAGATGCAAAAAACTTGGTGAATTTATTTTTTATTTTCCTTACGATTTCAATAAGATAATTTTGTAACAAATCGGTAGGTTACAAACAAAATATGTCGGTCTCAACAATGTTTACAGAAAAAAAATACAAACAATTTATCACATTCAAATAATCTTCGCGTTATCAGGCATTTCGAGATACCTTTCTAATCTGAGGCGCCAGACAAAGACATCACTTAAACTCCACATTAGACGAAGTTGTTAAAAGGTAATATGTAGAGAGCATAAAGTGTTTTATAGTTTCATAAAACGAAAGCTAGCGCGACTAGTTTGTCGGGTGGTTCGATGCAAGCAGTTGTAATGTAATCGATATTAGATGCGATTTGCTGGTTGTCAGTTTGCATCGATTTCGCCCTCGAGCGGCACGGGGTCAACGGAACCGACTCGTCAACAAAACTAGCGCCCAGAATAACCCGCCACACGGTGACTCCAGCGCATATATATTATACTGTGATCTACTTTATTCGGAACATATAACAGATTCACGAGTATATAGGAATTTGTTAGAAAAAATAATACTATGAAAAATTTACTGCAATATCATGTTATTTTGTTCAATAGTTTAATTATTGTATTCTGTAGATTAATAGTGTTTTAAATATCGTTCAGGATTATTAAATTTAATAGGTTCCAGTTTATTAACAAAAAAAAACTAAGCGCGTAAGAATTTAATTGTACTCAAAACGGCTTGGAGTTATATCATTATTTAAATTTATTTACATAAGCGGTTCCTTCTTTGTTTATAATATTATTTTTGTTTGTGCGTGTGTAACCGTAAACAGTATTTATAAATGCAGTGCAATCATAATTATTCAAACGGATAAGTTAGCTGATTTCAGAAAAAAACGTATTGTTTTAGTTACCTATTTAATTATATTTCTGATATGAACCTAGTATAGGTATTGTAGTTAATTGTCTCCTTACAAGACTGCTTTAAAACTGGTAGCAATTTAAACGATTATTTACTTTCCTTTAATTTACCAATCTGTTTTGAAATTTAATTATAGTCACAGCTCATTAACTTACAAATATTCGGTATAAAATGTTTATAGCGTGTCTAAATTCTTTCAAAATTATAAATAACTAAGCAAAATAAGGTTTAATATGTGCACAGAACATAATAAGTAGGTATTTAGAAAACTATTTCACTACAAATGATTTACTTTAAAATGAGGAACGTTGCCTTATAATATTGTATGAAAAAAAATTAAGTGAAAGAAAACAATAATGTAACAAGAATGCTTCATTGTTGATCAAATTGCACAGCTTGTTGAAAGTAATTGTGAAGAAAATATAACAAGTATTAAGGTTTATATTGACCATCTAAACAAGGTCTATTCAGTATAGAACTTGTATATGTCGAACCATAATTAGTAGAATATGCATAATACCATTTATTGGAATAGAAAAAAAGAACTTCTTATTACATACTAAAACAGAAACTAACTTATTTAAAGTTTTCCTAATCAGCATTTATTTGAAACTTTATGATCTATTGAAACTCGTGTTTAGTCGATCTAACTATATTTTTATCGGTATCTTTAACTATATCTATAAGTATTACACATCACAATATTTGACACATTATGCCAGTTGTTTTATTTTATAAATTCTTAGATATAGTTAAGAATGTATAGATAAAATACAAAATTTTGTTCCTTTCTACGGTGTAAAGAATAAACCCAGCGAAAGAGTAAGCGGGTGTTGTGACGGTGGCAGCACTACCAGTGAAAGGTGATCAAAAACATGTTTTACCTTAGCGCCGGTTCTGACGTTCCTATAGTCCAAATAAATGATTTATGTTTGGTAGATATTTATGAAAAAATTAAACAAAATTAATCGTAATTATTTTTAAGAAGTTTGGTGAAAAAATAATCGCGCGTTGATGTTTTTTATACTAAGCTTTTTGTGCCATACAAAAAACTTCAACGGGCGGTATTATTTTTAGATATATTTTATTACTAAATAACTCTGAATAGGAATAATTTCTGCACAAAAGAATATAATGATTGCGTAAACCATTATACATTTAAAAAAATACGATATGCCACACCAGAATAAATAAATCTGGATTTAATAAGCGTGAATCAAATTACTGTTGCATTAAATAACAAATCCGATGATTGTAAGTCACACGAATTAACAGCTTGACCTTTTATCTGTATTTTATTACGTTAAATGATAACTTATTTCTGCAGCTGGATTAGTTATCAAAATATTGCATATTAAATAAGATAACATTGACTCATCATAATTATATAATTATTTATGATCTATTTATGCTTCTAATGGACTGACTTTCTTATGAAATTAAATTGTTACGTAATGACTTATTTAATTTGTAGTCTAAACATTTTTGAACTACGCAGCTCAGTGATTCAATTAATAAAAGCAAATGAAATGTAAATAGAATTGATTGCCCAATTCGAGGATATAAAAGTAAAGCCACTAACTATAGTGTAAAAAAAAACTTGCCACGATAATAATTAAAAGTTATTTTAAATAGGAACTTGAATTACTTGCCCATATTAGGAAATATAAAACAAATATCGTATAATAATAAAGTAACGTTATTAAAACAGTAATAAACGAATGGCTTATCTTTTCCTTCTTTGGAATTTGAAATGATGTCGGAAATCCAGTCGTAACTGTTTTGTTTATTTTAGAAATATTTGTCAAGGTGGTCCGACCAGTTGTCCGACTAATTATTAGAATGTCATTTAATGGTATTTGGTTAGGGTGGACTTACATTAATGTTACTATCGGGTATTCTGAGATATAAGTCAATGGTAAACGACCCAGACTACATGCTAGACATTCTGTCAAACTTCTTTTTCATGTAACAAATAGGTCATCTGATAAATAATATAATAGTTGCATCAGATTTTCAGTAAAATTCCATGAATATATATTCCGTGATAAATAATATACAGACACGTAACACTTGTGTTAATAAGATTCTCGACAATGTGCTAAGAAGCCGGACTGAGTTTGTCTCATTATCATACAAAAAATATTATGATTATATTTTAACTACTGTTAAAAATGCATCTGGGTTGTGCAATATAGACCAGGAAACAATAAACTAAAATTATGACACCGCAGCAAACCTATGGGTCCGTCCGCGTTCTCGCTTTGCGTCTCCACATAATCACAGAAACTCTATATATTTTGCACTGCACTGTCATAGCACGCGTTTTCTTTTGCGAAAATGCGGTATGGTTTTAACCTGTGTATCCATTGATTTTTCGCGTTTAAGTGACGTCAGCGAGCAGAGTGAGCGGCGCGGCGCGCGCCTTGTCGCGTTTCGCGCCGGTGACTGAACGAACGAGAGGAAATACCGGTTGCCGAGCGGTCTTGCATGCCCCCTTGCCGCCAGCAACGGACAGACCCGACCTTCCGTATTCCTGGCGCATCACAGCTGATTTGATATTATATGTTTTGATCATCGAGTATACTTGTAAAATTGACGCACTGAATTAATTTCTTTAGGTAGAGCCTGCATCGACTATACCCAATAAAAAAATATTGAATTCAATACTGATAATGAAATTCGGGCAATCTTAGAGTTTACAAAATAAGTTTACACAGTTTACCTAACTACTCAACAAAACTAACATTTGTATTGAACACCTACCACAAAAACTTTTTTTTTGCTTTCTTTTGGTGCAGTATTCGCAAAGAGGTAACGTTATAACTTTGCTCATAAAAATAATCAGGCGTTTAACGCAGAATGGATCAAGTAGGAAGAAACGATAATTTATTTATTCCCTTCTCAAACCTAACCTAACTACTCAACAAAACTAACATTTGTATTGAAAACCGAGCGACTAAAAGTTTTTTTTTGCTTTCTTTTGGTGCATTACTCGCAAAGAGGTAACGTTATGACTTTGCTCATAAAAATAATCAGGCGTTTAACGCAGAATGGATTAAGTAGGAAGAAACGATAATTTATTAATTCCCTTCTCAAATAAGGATTACTAGCATATATTTCATATAAGTCTAGCACATAATTATTATGTCTTAACTCTTACTTATTAAAATTATTTGCCGTGGTTGTTGATATATGGAAACGGTATTCCAAGGAACATAGTTAACGCAGAGCAGAATTTAGTATAATATTATGAATGGGTCCTTATAATTTCAAATTCTTTGTATTTTGTGAAATTTAGTATATTTGACTTTTAATAATACTATCTCGCATGAAATTAATTAGCAAAGAGGAAGCTTGCGGAAAATGGAACATAAAAAAAATAAGGCGCTCATGTAGTACCGTTTATGCTTCCTCGTCCCAACTTAACATAGTAGTTAATCTAGATTTTTTATATCGTACGTTCAACTTATAATATAATATTAATAGAAAAGCTCTAAAAAGTGACTTGATTGTTTAAATGCCTACCCCTATTTCTCTTAAGGACGGATTTATGCTACATCAATTAGAATTTCATGTTCTTCTTGGTTAATCTAGTATATGTGAGATTTCCAAATCTTTAATGGTCATTTTTAGAAGATAGCTGTTTCATATAAGTATGAAAAATACTCACTGAGCAGAGGAAAGCGGGTGTTGTTTTGCTTGGCAAGGGCGCCGGGAGAGCTGATGTCACTCTGCGAGCTGTGTAAACTGCTTTTACCACTGCCGACAGCCGAACCGAGCTCCATGCGCATACGCATATGGCGGCTGTAAAAATTATGGTGATAAAGACAAAATTATAACGAAATGCTGACCCCCTTATACATTAATGCACTCTAATCTTAGTACCAATAGCTATATAACGGGTGTAAAAAGACCACTTCCGAAGCCTGAAACCATGTATTATGGAGCCTCAATATTAACTAAATTCACTAACAGTATACCCAGAAAACCCAATTTAGTAATATTAAGGATTGAAAAGTCATATTCGGCGCTTGAAATCATCGCTCACACATCAACTGTTGGTTCAGGTGCGATGTAAATAACATTGCAAATTAAATTAAAACCCTATTTAATTTGAAATCGTCGCAAAATTCTGATAGTGTAAATGCAATTTTGTACAATTGCAATTTTTTTTTTATTCTGTTAATCATAAAAACAAATTTTTTGCTCAAAACGTAACCAGTACCTTTCCAGCAATGCCCAGTTTTTATTTTAAGCAGTTCTTTTACACCCTATATAGCAATCAAATACTGAAATTGATTTAGATACAGTTAATTAGCTTTAGCAAGGTGTCTTCATAATAAAGAAAACGTAACACATAAATAGTAGCAAGCACAGTAACCATTTTTTTAAGTACAACCAAAACCTTGTTACTTTTTTATATCTGCATTTGTCATCTTATGTCTTAAACGGATTTTGATTCTTTATGTTTTGTGTTACGTAAATAGATCCAAAAGATCCAAGGAATAAAAATAGTAACGGATTTTAAATTTAATTGAATATCGAATTACCTCTTTGGTTTCACGCTGTTGCAAGGAGACTTTGAACTCAGCATTCTTGTGACACTACACGCGGTTTGAGACCGCTGCAGTGGAAACGCACAGTCAACTTTAGACTTAATGTCCTTAAAAGATTTTGCCTTATAAGCATTCTTCTCATCCAAAGAATTCTTCTTCAACAAATTAGGCCTCTCACTTTTTTTCATTGATTTAAATGTTGGGGTATCATCAGCTTTTTTACTTGCTAACATAGTTTTTAACTTACTTGGCACATCGCGTTTCGGCATTTTATATTTCTTTAGAGTAAAATTTCTTTTTTCACTTTTACCCTTTTCGTTTGATTCTTTTTCGTTATTTATTGAATTTCTTTTACTTGTATTTTTTGGTGTAACATCTTCATCATTAAACCTGGATGATTCTAATGTAGTATCAAGCATTGAATCTTGAACAGGGTTAAAATAAATACTTGTATCAAGTTTATTATCGGAACCTGTTTTCTGACTACGTTCTGATTTAGTTGAAGGAGTCGTTGCTTCAGGTGACATATCATTTATAACATTCAAAAACACGGGAGATGTGCGGTGATTTTCAAAGTCTGTATAAACACCACTTGATTCCATACAAGAGTCATCATTTCTATTATTGACGATTAAGGCTGGATTCACATTACCGTGCTTTCCTCTATACAGTGCTCCATCGATAACTTGCGCTCGTCGGTCACCTCTCTGCATATGTTCGTCCAGACCATCTGCATCGCTCTCTGTGAAGAAATCTGAGTCAGTCATCGGATCTGGTCGCCTAGTTACCGGAACATTCTGCCATTCCATTTCCATGACTTCTTCACGTAAACCGATAGAGTGGTCTGCGCCCCTACTAACAGGCCTTGACATTTCGCCGTCACCTTGATATCCATCAAGACTAGTAATGCTTGTAATACTAGTAATAAAGCTATTAGACACTTTAGAGGTTTCCATCGATTTGGTATAATCGTTTTTACTATCAGTGTCATGTAACGTTAAGCCAGAAAATTGAGAATATGTACTAACTTCACCGTTGATATCGGAACAATCGAGAGGCAAATCTTCCGGTGAAGGGGTTTCATCTATTCTGTTAACATCGATAAAGTTTTTATTTTTACATTCTAAAGGTATATCTAAGTTAACAGTATTTTCAAGTACCGAGCTTCTAGGTTCTAAAATACTGCTATTAATAGACGGCATAAATTCTTCTTCTTCCAACGGGTTAAATTCATTTTTTTCATTATTTTTATAATTTTCTTCTGAAAACAAAGATGATGACTTTATTTCATCATATAAACTCTCATGTAAAACACAATTCTTTATATCAGCTTTAGATGAAGATCTATTTAATTTCTTCGGCTTTATGCTACTCTCATATTCATCGTTGTGAATTGTTGAAGCAGCTGAATTACTATCAGTTTTTTCAGTTGAGGGAGTATCACCATTATCTGGAGATGCTTTAGAATCAATACTTGAACCGAAGGTAGGAAGCCCTTCGACTGTAGGGGAAAATGCATTTTCAAGATAGCAAATGTCATCCATTTGGTCTGGAGTTAGAATGCCTAAGCTATCATCCAAAGAGTTCTCTTCATTCGCTCGATGGCTAGAATTTTCATGGGGACTTATATTAGATTCTATACTTCTTGGATGGGCGTGACTTTTAAGTTGTAAACAAAGATCAGATCTTGAATGAGTGTTAAATACTTTTCTAGCTGGAAAATTACATTCGTTTTCACAAGAATATTCGAATTCTCGTAGAGACTTTTCATTGAAATGCAAAACGTGGGGCGTTTTATCAGTAATTCGGCTTGCAGAGTGTTTAAGACCTTGGGTTATCTGTTCAGCATCAAACTTTTGCATTCCATTTTTATCATGGTATTCTTTGGAAGATGAACTTGAATCAGTTTTGACATCAAATAGTAAACTGTAAGGTCCCGATTCATCCTGCTGCTTGGCTTCTACAAATTTTTGTGTTATATCATTAATAATTCCTTTTGTCTTTTTATCTACCAAGTGATCTTGTTTGATAGACATATTATTAAGTTTTTTATTCAAAGTTCTTTCAACATTAATGCTCATTTTTATGTTTCTTTTCAACGAATTTGGATTTTTAAATCGTCATCTTTGTGGCACCAAACCTGAAACATGAATAAAAATATGTTAATTTAAATGTACTTACTCATAAATTAAACAATCTCTATTCTTTTAAAGAATAAAAGGTGAATTATGACCGCCCGATAATCTTTTCTTTATAATACAATAGTAACCTGAAAAAATAATGTGTTTGTAACACGTGAAAAATCTATTCAATTCATTACGTAGCTATGTACACCCACACTGAAGTGTCACACACTAAATTAGAAGTTGAATATAATTTTCCATATTAAATTTAAATATAACACTTTTAATACATTAAAATTAAGAATTGTTTCCCAACTAACACTTTATCGGGACTTTGACTTATACATTGTTAAAGCTATATACAAAAAATAAAACATAGTTGACACTTGTCTTCTTTTTCATTAAAAAAAGGCAAATTCATCATTAACTACGTAACAGTATAACTGTCAAACTTTTTTAGTAAGAACATTGAGGTCAATACTGCGTAGTCTGCTACGAATTCGTAGTAAACATTCGGTAGATCCTGACTCTCCAAAATATATTTAACATAAAAAAATGTATACAGTGAAGAGGTGCCACACGGGCGATGCCGGTGCGTTGCCGCTCCGTCGTCCGCTTCACGTGCGATCCGTTGCCGTGCGCTGTTTTAACGCACGTGTGGCTTAGGTTGAAATTTATATGAAAAACAACGGAGCTCCGTCGCCGTAGCGACAACGCAACGCAGCGGCAACACCCGTGTGGCAGCGCGCTCTAAGTACCTATCACAATCCAAATGGATTGCTATTTTCCTTTTAATCAGAGCGCAAATACACAACACGCCAAATAAAAACTACCATCTACTGTGGATTAGACATTATTGCTCAAAATAACAATTTTCCCGAATAACTTAAAAAAACAACCTTATTGATCTTATGTCACAGCAAAAAAAACAAATATAGTTATCATATTTTTTTCTTCATTGTTAAACATTTTTTTATTCTTGGGATTGAGCATTTGTACGTGCCTCAGTTATTGATTACGGCCCAGTTTCAGTTATTAATTGATGCTATGCTATTCTATGTCGATTGTTCTGCCTCCGTTCATTTACATCTATTATCTCATCATTTAGAACAAAAATTGAGAGCACATTACAGTTTCTACGCTCTGCCCACCCACAATGCGTTCACGCATTTATTTATTGTATTTTGTCTTACAATACGACTGCTACTAACTAGATACGTCGCGTGTTTGGATTATTTGTTTCTTTTCTAAAATTAAAATATGGCCTCTATTACGGTTATTCATACTAAGAACAGTTTAGTTTATAAATCAGAAACGTTTCGAGTTTTAATACCTATGTATTAAATGACAATAAAGGTGTAAAAAATATAGATGAATATTCCTACACGACTTTCAATGTACCTATCACACAAACACGGAATTGTAAAAAATGAGCTTGTACATAATAGTAGGAAAATAGGTATAAGTAATGAAAATAATTCAATTTCAAACAAATGAAGCAAAATTAACGCAAAAAAGCACTTATTGGTAATTCGATCGTAGGTTAATCGTAGGTAATTCAGTTGACATTGAAGCGTAATTCCGTGATGTTGAAATGCACGGAAAAATCTGATTACCTACGGCAACAAACATAATAAATATAGGTATCTACTGTGCGGATTACCTACAACGATATTTTCTGGTTGCCAGTGTAAAAATAGTTTTATATTATGCTAAATTAGTTAACTAACACTAAAATTATTTAAAAAGTTTGAATTTAGTTAAATAAGTTTTAATATTCATAACAAAAACTAAATGAATAATTAGGTACTCGCATAGCGATTTCAAGGCAGTATTCGGTTTTAAACATTACTAAATCGTGAGGAAGATCAACACAAAACTCTGCAGGTAGTCGTGGAAGCGGGTGACCTTCTCACAATATCTGCTTTTAAAATATCAGTAGCTAAAGGAAAAAAAAACTCCGAGTTCACTGGCTTGACAAAACAACGAGTTGATGCAATAAAAATCAGGTTTTGGCTGATATACCTACTTAAAAAAATGCACGTATTGATATTGATACATTAAAAAAATAAAATTGAAATAATGTTAGAATGTTATTTCAAATTAATGACCTAAATTATAGGTATCGCACATTCGTTCATGTTATAAAGCCACGCTTGGTCAACAATATTGTTTCCTCGAATAGAATTCCAATGCAATAAATTGATACTAACTGATACGTAAAAACTAACCAATTGTGTACAATCTACAAAAACTCGTTAACTATTAATTACAAATTAGATTATGAACTTGTTTGTTTAAACGAAAAATAATTTCAATGTATGTTTTAATTTAAAGTAGGTATGATAACCCATTATTTAGAATTTACCTCATAAAATCATTGGGGTTTCATTTTTGGCGACTAACTGCAAAATATAAAATACCCACTTTTTAATTGTTTTACAAATCAATGGGATCGATGGGACTTAAAAATCGTGTCGTTTGTCTTTATTATATAGATAGTTTAATATCTCGAGCTATAGTCTGCATAGTTACTTCTTGAAGGTAAGTAAAGTGTATTTTTATTTCCTCCTCGTAATTCTCCTTAGTTGGCGGCATGTCGTAGATTATCTTGTATGTTAAGTTGTATGAAGTATGTGATCAATGATACGAGAACTAGTAGATATGTCCACGACCTTGCTATTGGAATCTTGTTTCAAATCTTGCGAAATCTGCTAGGTAAAGGTATTAAACTAGTGTTGAAATACTGTTTGATGTTAAATTAGTTTTATTTACTATTAAAAATATTCTAAAAACTAAAATTTTCTGACATGTCTATCAGACTATACACAACCACAAAATAACACATCAACATCTTCACAAAAATAGTGAAAGAACCTTTCATAAAAAAATATTAATTATTTACAGGCTATTTTTATAGTTCTTCATATATTTTATCAAACTGTTCTTTAGACTTTTCTCAGACATCTAGTTATGAAGCTAACGAGACAAGTTATTTAGACTTTGAATACGTGAGAACATACTTACTAGTAAAAGTTAACAAAAGAGTGATTTCTCATAGAAAGTGGATTAATTATTGTTAGTTCGTTATATTTTTTTAATATTGTAAACCCATTGTAATATTAATTACATGCATATACGTAAAAATATGTACACTACCTACTTCTTGTAATAAGCTTTAATATACTCTTGTATAAACTTCCCTGTCTGAAGAGGTAATATTTAAGCTTGTGTTTGTAAGTGAAATGGCTGTTTCGGAATATACTAGGTAATCTTTGCTAACAAATTGTAAAACCTACAGTTACGCAATAACAAAGAACAACCTGCCGCCATTCGTCAATCCATCGTTACAAGCTCAAATAAAAACTTTCTCTAAATCTAACAAGTTTAGCATGTAAACTTAAGCGTTTTAAATGTCAACTCTTTAAGTAAAAAAAGAAACTAGATTTTGTCATGTTAACTTCAACAGCAAACTTACTGATTCTTAAAGGTTATGACAACCCATGGAGTTAATGTGTCATGATAGAATGTTGATGCTCTTAACATTGTATGCATCTGTGCATTCTGTAGATTTGTCGAAATACCTATTTTAAACAATAGGTAAGTAAGCGTGTAAGAATTGACAATTCCGTTTAAAGAAATATAGGTACCTACTTAAAATTATAATATTATTACCTACTAAATTTTACTTGTAAGTAACTATAAGTATCTCTTTTAATGTGTTTGGTTTAAATCGCTTCTTCTATTTGTAGCCAAACAAAACAGAAAGTGATGACGTCATTGCCCCTATTTGGTAGTAGTCTATCATTATCACGCTGGTGATAACACCACTTTGAAGTTACACAATTAGAAATCACACCTAATTCTAGGTAACAACGAAACAAAAGTTGAAATAATTCCTCAGGTAACATTTGGAAATAGTAATCAGAAGATAATGTCTTACTAATTTTAACATCAATTATACTTAACCTATTTACCAAGCTATCGTAAAAAATAAATACCTTGCGTTTTCTTAGATTCATCAGCTTATTCAATACCTATATTTTTTATATGTGACACTTAAGCGACACACTCTGCAAAAACTTGCTTGCGCCTTTGCTCGCTTTTTTCGTAAAAATGATAATTTATACAAAACTTACTTGTAAAGCACAATAGTTTTAAATGAATATGGGGTTATATAGTCGCATTATAGTCGTGTTCTGAATTCAAAGGACTTTAATTTGCTATGATGCGTCGGTCATGTTTACTAACACGTGAACATGAGCAAAAAACCTGAGCGTGACCACCTAAACCAACAGCCATTAAGAATGACAAGCACTAATTATTTGTAAAATAGAACGGAGGAGATATATAAAATATACCTATACTTTGAGTTAAGAAAACTGAATAGAAAATAAATGAATAAAGACCCAAATTATAAGAGCTCTTGCAAAATTTTACTACCTCTAGTAGACAGTAAGTAGAAATCTAGTTACCTATAACGGAACTTTACCCACGTACAATAAAGGAGCTTTTCGGACGATAAGTACCAATAATGATAACAGAAAACTGGATTTTAATTACCATTTTTATTGGAGATCTGCAAGTCAAATAAAAACAAGACTTTAGTAGTCTGATACTTGACTGGTACGACAAAGTTCAAGGATTCGATTCGAATTTCGTGAATCCATTTAAAAGGTTGTTTCTTTTTTTAAATACATATTAATACAAAATTTAAGCTGCCATAAAACTCAAAAACTTTAAAATACCTTTTTGGCACCTATTTATTTAAAATAAAGAATCTTAAAAGTCTTTTACGTCGTGAACCCTAAATGTATAAGTAGCGTTATATTTGCCTACCTTCAAACGGGTGGTTACCAATCACAACACTACGTTTAAAACTACATACACAATACAGAACAAACATTCGGTGTTCAAACCACATGGTACACTAACATGAAATACACCATAACAGTGTGAAGCCAGCCAGAGTTCCGGAGGGGGCGGGTCAACGACCGGTGATGAAGGATTTTTTGCTGCGCAAGAGTCTGTCATCAGGAGTCACGATTTTATGTGATCGTTATTGGTAATTGACATTTCAAGCGATAAACAAAGTTCCGGTAAATAATCACAGTGCAGTGTTCTAAAACAAGCTGGTAAATAAAAATAAAATATACCTAACTATAATTTAGAAAATAAAAGCTTAACCCCGTAAACTTGTTCTAGTTTCTAATTATTATTGGTTGCTTAAGTGTATGATTGGTATTAAGAAATGATTTTATACGCGCCTGAGACCTTATTTTAGAAACCAATTCACGCTTACTATAATTAACTTGAGTTCAAGTTCAATTGTTAACATATTACTTAATTCAGACCTACATTAAATTATTAGCCTAATTCCATCAACCAAAGGACAACTTACTTCCTACAAAAATTTAAACTTAAGAAAAGAAACCGTCTCAGTTTATGCAACATAACTATGCCTTTATCGCTATGTTTTATAACATTGTTTCTAAGTACTTAGTCCTAAAACCACAAAATACCAAGCAAGTAGGCTCCGACCGAGTAATTCATACTATTTCCTTTATTAACACTTATTTTCTTTCCGGTTTTCCTTACAAGACTCCGGATACTGTTTTCGCCGGAATTAAAAAATTGGCAGATAATTAGCTCATAGGTATGTAAACAACATGAACAAAGAACGGTCAGGTTTTATGTACATTGGAAGAACTTCTAACGTTTTTTACCTCAAATTTGATAAATACATTTATCCAATTAAATTCAAGGTTTCGTTTTAGTTAATTAACAATAACCTAAAGAGACAAAAAAAATATATAGGTATTAGGCACCAATAGATCAACTCACATTTGCGCGTGGCTTTGGTACCTAAATGCAATGTTATTCAAGAAACTTATGTATTTGAACCTGATTCATACAACGCGCCATGCGCAACGATAATAAGATATAATAAATCTATATTTAATACCTTTTTAAGACAATATTTCAAGTTGTGATCCAGCTTTAAAATTAGTTCTGAGGTAATGCTAGGACATCACTTGTACTGCTCTAAGCTCGACAACACTGACTAAGAACACAGAAATAGCTCGAGCACTTCGTATGAGTAAGATACACCTTAAATTGTTTTTATTGTTTTGATACTTAGTATTAATTGATACAAATTGATATACATCCAATTTAAAACAATTTTATTGTAGATTTACGTTTATTGAATTCAATAGACTTGATTGGCTGTACCCAATCATATTCCTACCTAAGTATAAGCAAGGATAGATGACAGGTTCATTATAAGTATAAATATCTTTATTGCAATCACGAACTTGTTTATCTTAGGTAAATATAAACCTCCATGCATGATTTTAATAACAATCAGGATTCAGACAATAACTATTATTTACAAATAAATTCCTGTTAAGAATATTATTGTAATGTAACTTCTTAGATTTACGCGGTCATTAATACGTGAAATTTAACTCATTTTAACGGGTTTTACGCGTTTATTATATTCTTTTTGATTATCCGACGTTTCGGAATTTGTAAGTTTAATTTCAAATATTATTGTATGTTTTGAGTAACGTAATACAAGACTTCAGTAAAATAACGAGGGTATGAAAGAAATATATTTTATGTTTAAAATTAGTTCCTACAATTTATTTAAGATTTTACGGTTTATACCTACCTACCTACGACTAATAACCAAGTGACCACCTTTATGATAACCTAACTGCATACTAATAATTCAAAACATAGGTACTCAAAAGATATAAATATAACTTTTCGTGACGCCAAATAGTTAACTTGATTCGGAATTAAAGTTACAAAATTGTTATCTTTGCGATATATCGATAATTATATTGATTGAGGCCTTGTAACATTACACGCCTTTCGATTTTATCTGAAATTCGGTAAATAACTACTTCTTATAATCACGACATGCATAAAAATACGCATAAGGTTCCACATAAAAATAAATAAATATTGAAGATAATAATACCTATAAAAGATATATAACACGTCTAACCGCAGGATTTGTAGGTAAGGTACATACAAATAATTACAAAATGTTACCGAACTTTAGGCTTTTGTCTTTTACCGAACTTTCGCTTGTGTATGGCAATCATTTAGCATATCTTATTTTAAAAATCGACATCGGTCCCTAAATGCCTGTTTTTATTTAACGTAATTTGTAATAATAATATTTATCATAGTTATAGTTTGGTTTTTTAAACTCGTCGTTGACTAAATTCCCATTTACCTATTTAAAATTATTTTTAACTTATTTTTACCCTAAATCTTAATTAAGCTTACTTACAAAGATGCATAAGTAAAAGTGCCACCATCGATGAAACGTTTCTTTTTAATGGACCACCCTCCATAAACGTTAACTGATTATCGTTATGTGAAATATAAAACTAAAGTGAAAACAAAGGTTTACCGGCCTCTGAAACGTAAAACTGATGTGGCCTTGGTTGAAACTACCTACATAGACAACCTTTACCGTAAATCATTGCCTGAAACGTGAATGTTTCCGACTATTATGTGGGACTGTAAAAAATAACAAAGATATTAATTTGTTTGAGTTCCGGAATTGCTTCAACTTCTTATCCGTTTAGTTAGGCAATTGAATTGTCGATTTTATCGCCTATAGGACGCACCTAGACTGCACAATAACGAAACATAGGCAAACGACTACAATATTAACTACGATTTTATTGTATCAACTGTATGTAGATAAGCATCGCTTTAACTAAACACTGCAACTCACCTTATCCATTGCTCCAACAATACAAATTTTGTCGCAACAACAATCCAGATAACATAAAAACGTTCAATAATATGAATACACTTGCATTGAATCGAATAGCAATTTTTCCAAGCACCGCTGTGCTAGAAGGCGCGATCAATACTGGGTAGGCTGCTTCGCTTTGCCGGTTGAAGGTAAAAATACGGAGTTGTGATAACCATGCGCGCGCACTCATCGGTTAACTGGCGAATAGTGACGTTTCACGATACGTAGGCAAGTTGAGATGTGTGACTGGTGGGCAATTAAGATTCAAAAAAGATCATTTAAAATAAGTACTATAGATATAAGAATATTTATTAGTTTGAATACGTAAATTGGGGTGGATTTGGGTAAATAAAATAGTCGGCACAACCGCTATCGATCATACTAAATTTAAACAATGAACACGCACGACAAATACTTATAGGTATAACCTATTGCAATATAGATTTACTTCAGAACTGACCCAGTAAGCAATTAAGTACTCCTTTTATTCTACTTTAAAATATTGGCAACGCAAACCCAGTTGTTATATACCTACCTATAACAAAGTATAAAAATAAGGTTAATTGATTTGATGACCATAAAAGTGGTCAAAATTTAAACTGCTTAATGTGTATGTACCTAACAGAATTGATAACGTTTTATTATTTTTAGTCTAGTCTTAATAGATGTCTAACTTTAACGGACATAGGTACTTAGATATTCATAACCTTTGTTACTTACCTAAATTCAGTAGAATAAACTTACCAGTGTTCTTATCTTTCTGTGACAAGTCTAGGGACCTACCTCCATATCTTCTAATATGCTTCTTAAAATAAACGCGAAAACCATTAATATAACAAAGATTTTGTTGGTCCCTTACCTAATCAAAAACACACTGATTTGCCTCTCTTTAAAATGCTTTCAAAGGTTTTCTTTTTAAAGGCGGTAAGTAAGTATAACTATGTGCATGGTAGCCTAGTGGCAACAGGTTCGGTCTACTATACCGAAGGTTCCGGGTTCGATCCCCACTAGGGTGTACTACTAATTTGGTCTTTTAAAATTATGTACATGTTTATCACGCACTAACGGTGAGGGAAAAACATCGTGAGGAAACCCACATGATTGGATGATAATCCATCATGTGATCCACCAACCCGCACCGAGCCAGCGTGGTGGATTACGACTCAAACCCTCTCCCTATCCGAGAAGGAGACCTGTGCTCAACTATGGGACATATATAGGCTATTTATTTTTATTTATTATTTAAGTATAACTTAAATATATAGTTTGGATTTAAAAAAAAACCTAACCCTGCTATCATGTACTTATAATAAGAAATGTTTACTTGTATACTATCGTGTGAAACGAAGGATTCATGAACAGTAAAAGCGTCAGGGCTCAAAGGAAGTAACGTGAATTAATTTAGTGATGAATGTATTTTTCTCGTTCCTAACCTAAGTTTCCTAGTTTAATTGATTAAAAACGTTAAGAAGCTTAAAACCTTTACCTTTGGTAATGAAGGCAAATAAGTATTTCCAACTTACCTATTCTAAAGTACCTAGTAGTTACGCCTTCTTCCCAGGGTAGTCAAAAAAACAATTTTCTAAAATAATTATTATATTAGTCAGCTGCTTTACGAATATAAATTAATAGAAGTCAATCGAAAAAATATTAAAATATCACATCTGCCTAACACCTAAAATAATAAAGTAGCGTCGTTTAAACATTGGTTCTTAAACTAGGTACAATTATTCATATAAATAAGTTAAATATTATAGTTACAATTTAAAATAAACTTAAAAGCAACTACCTACGCAGCTGTTAGATTAGAAAGGATTTTTTTTCCTAAAGTATCTGAAGCAACATTTAATATAACATTCGCAAGTTGGGAACTGACGCCTGCATTCTGTGTGATGTACATGGCTGCTTTTCTGTAGTCGTCGAGGCCCAGCCCCGCCAGGTAGTCATAAACGATGTCGTACAGTGCCGCTAACTGAGGTTTTATTTCATTCCACACTTCTCTCATGGACATAGCTAAAAACAAAATGACGAGAACTTTATTATCAAAGGTTAACGTTATACCATATTCACAGTTAAAATTTAATGAAATCAAAAAAACAAACTTACCAACGATACCTAGGCCACAAGCTCCACCAACTGCACCACCTACAGCAGCACCTAATTTGCCACCACAGCGATGTCCAATCAGCGACCCCGCCATCGTTAGACCAGCAGTCAGGAGCAATGCATTACGCGTACGTCCCTCTTGGAGTACGACTCGAAAATCGAATTTGTCGCTGATCGCCAGTATAACATTCTCCAACCCAGATGGATCAAATGGAAGTACTGCACTTCCAACTGCAGTTAAAAAGTTTCCATAACCACGTGGCAACATACTCGAAACTGCTAAAGCAACGTTACTTCCCGGACTCCGTCCCAATATGTTCCCTTTAGATGTGCGACCGCATGATCCACTGCCAGGACTGCGGCCACCGGTGCCTCCACCAGCCCGTCCAGTCTTACGACCGCAGCCACCGTCCTCACAGACATTTGTTGGTCTACTTGCGTAACTAATAACGTCGTACCCTTCCCTTTCCCAACCACTATCCGAACTGCAACTTGAATCTGAATCGCATTCCATTTTAGACTGGGTGATACTCTTCTAAATAAATTCTGCTCAATATGTGGCTGGTGTATTAGTTAAGGTTAACAATTGAGGTTTGAACTCAAATTCATTTCACAATTAACCTACCCTCTATTTTACTTGAAATTTAATAAGAAGGTTGTTGTTCCGTCTTTTATTTAACTCACTATTGATTTCTTGTTTACTATATTTAGTAGTTTTATTGTAAATGAAGAAGTAACTTGAGAAATAATGCAATAATATTTAGAAATACACAAAGAATAGAAAATAAAAAGAAAATACATCAGAATATAGATATCTACAGCCTTAAAACTTAATAAAAAAAAGCAACTGTCATTATTTCTGCAATAATACCAGTCTAAATAAAATAGGAACAATTTTCCCCTTTTAAAAAATATATCTCAATATGTTTTAAAAAAATTTAAACTGTTTTTATTTATTATTAAACTACTACCAGAAATTTTCTATTAACTAATATTAACTTGTATTCGTTTATTTATTTCCGAGTCTTTAATTATTC
Source organism: Emmelina monodactyla (assembly GCA_916618145.1). Taxonomy (NCBI): domain Eukaryota; kingdom Metazoa; phylum Arthropoda; class Insecta; order Lepidoptera; family Pterophoridae; genus Emmelina; species Emmelina monodactyla. Next base: position 7,882,692 of record OU745300.1, read on the forward strand.
TATTACTCTCAATTTTATTTACTGTTTGTTGAATATGAATTAATTGAATAGGTATATTGTTACAATAATTGTTTGCACTTGCGCGTCTTGCCCTAATGTACAAGAAAATCTCAATGACGTAAGAATACTTACTTACCTAAGGAGTTTTAACTTTGAGTGAATCTAGATACCTAACTTACTACTTTAATCCGTACTTTAAATTAAGGTAGGTAGTGGGAAGTATACGTAGTTGGCTCAGTTGTTTCTTGTTTCCTTGCATTCTGTACCTTGAGTTCTTTTAACTTCTTCTAACCCACGTGGTGAAGCACTTAATTAAATAACGTTTAATAGTAAGCCACTTTGTTTCTTTCATAAAACAAGTAAAGTCTGTGAAAATTTTATTACATTACAACGCATGGCAACCCAGAAAGTTCATTTTCAGTTACTACATACATACGTGTATTTTTTTTGTTTTTCCACATTACACACAAAACAAACAAACACAAAATATCAATTATTACAAGTATCCAAAGATACGTGTAACACATTTACATTTTTACTATTTTTGACTGTCTAAATAATGTGTGAAACTATTTTGTTTTTGTATAGTTTAATAATGTCATTATAAAAGTGGAGTGAAATGCTGGGTTTTGGCATGGAAGATTTAAAAAGGATAATACGAAGAAACCAAGCTTTATAAACATTCAAAATGGTAACTTCAGCAGTTACTGTTCAGGACATTATTCCAATTGTCCTCCAAAGACCAAATGCTAAAAAAGTGGATCCGGACACTGTATTGCCCTATGTTTTAGTACCAGTGTTACTTTTGGTATCAACACTCTCATTTATCATTACATGTATTGTAATGGTAGCTATTGTGATGGGTGCCCTATATGTTTATTCCCGACCGAGACAAAAGAATAGGTATACATGTTTTTATGCATAAAAAACTGACAAATTTTGTGTAAAAAGTAAGTTACTAGTTTTTTGTATCTTTTATTCTCAGGTCTCCTTTTTTCTATTCATGGACAAAATCATCTATAATATATATGTGGATTTTATTTGAAGTAGAAGTAAGAGGATTTTTAGAAATAACAGCAATGGAACATGCTATATTCTTGGCATTATTAGCTTGTACAATTTACTATTTCTATAGAATGAAGGCTGTTTCCGACTTTGAACTTGCTACAGGATCATCTAAAGGAAAAGAATACAGGTATACTAGAAATAGGGAACATAAATAGTAAGACTTATTAAAAGTAAAAACTTTGTTATCATTTTCTAAAGGCTAGCTCCCTATGTAGAGCAAAAAACGCCTCTATGAATCATCGGTTCGGATATCAACTACTAAAACTTGAAAAACTTGCATTGTGTAAGATGCTAATTAGGGATGTTACGGATATGGAATTTCGGTTTCGGATAAGGATATTGAATTTTTTTATATCGGTTGCGGTTTCGGATACGGATATGAAATTATTTCGGATTATCCGGTAGTTTCGGATAGTTTCGGTTACGGATATTAGATTCTGGGAATTTCAAAAGTAATACAAAAAAAGAAATAGATAGTAAAATGGTTTTATTTATATAGAGGAGGACGATGGGTGAGAACGATGACTTCATAAACACCGCTACATCTGAGCTCAAGCTCAGAGAGAGAACCAACACTTTGGTCACAGTTCTGTAAGCGTTTTACGGAACGCAGCCAAAAACAACTTGTCGTAACGTGTTTCATTTAGATTTTCAGATTCCGCCACTATCCGAAATTATCCGAAACATTTATTTCGGTTTCGCTTACGGATACGGATATTTTTTTATTTCGGATATCCGGTAGTTTCGGTTACGGATATGGATATCCTAAACATCCCTAATGCTAATACTTACATTTGTTCAATTTTGCCTCCAATATTTGTTTATTACTTTTTTTAATTACCTACTGTATTATACTTTTTATTATTTAATTCTTTCCAGCTTGGTGATAACTGGAGACTGCCACTATTGTCCGATATGTCAATTAGAAGTAAAGGATAGATATTTTCATTCCATTTGGTAAATCTTTTTTTGTAACATTTCAGTTTTTGAAATCGAAATAAACATAAGTAAATTTTATTATTTAAAACATGCTCAAGAGAATACTGTACAAACAGTTTTTAAATTCTTTAAAAAAATAGATTACTTAATTTAAATAAACTTTCCTCGAGGCCTTGTCACTGTTTGCATATAGTTAAATATTAGCCACTAATTATTTTAAATTTGTTTTTTTAATAACTAGGTGCTTACCTTTTCAATATAATATTGATATTACAACTAATTTATATTGTTGTAACTTTTCAGGTGGGATTGTTGTGTGATACAACAAAATTATGTTTATTTTCTATCAGGAATGCTTGTTGCCTTTGTAACCATTTTATATGGGGTCAACCTGGGATTGACAACAATTTGTCATTCCTTCCTTTTTATGGGCAATGTCTTAATACCAACTGACTGTAGTGATGCATACTCTGATTTCCAGTAAGTAATTTATTGTCACCAAATATCATTATTATTATTTTTATTACATATTACCTACTAGTGGCCGCCCGCGACTCCGTTCGCGTGGGGGTCGATTTCCCGTGGGAATGAAAAGTTTTCCCGCGGTAAAAAGTACCCTATGTCCTTTCCCAAGTTCAGTTCTTTCATCATACCAAATTTCATCAAAATCGGTTCAGTGGTTTAGGTGTGAAAGCGTAACAGACAGACAGACAGACAGACCGACAGACAGACAGAGTTACTTTCGCATTTATAATATTAGTAGGGATAAAGCAACATTGCTATTCATGTCTGTTTGTATGTTTGTCCAGTGACTCTTCCGAAACCACTAAACGAATTAATCTTGACTTCATTTGTCTACAAATTGTTTGAAAAACAATTCAAACTCTAATATTGTTCTTCTTTTTTTTGACAATCAATATGGAATCATAGTCAACCTTGTATCCTCAAAGATTTTCCCTCACTTACAAGTAGGTACACCCCGTACCCATACTAACAAATGAAATGAAAATATTGCACAGAAGATATAATAAATCTTAATGAACTCAATAGTCAGAAAGCCTAACCCAGAATATAAAAAATGAACCATTTTTTGTTTCCTATTTCAGCAGAGCATTTGCATTTGTTGGATGTATTTATGGAATGGGGTATCTTGGAGTGATATTGCTTGTGCTGTTAAAACAGATTTTTTCACATGTTCCACACTATGCAGGTCAGTTTTAAACATTAACATTATAATTATTAAAAAATAAATAATTATTATATTGTGGCTTTTCACGTGAAGAGAATATTTCGAAGTTTTATACTGACTGTTTTTAGTTCATTAGAATACAATACATTTTTTCTGAGAAATACCAACACAACTTTGATTGTATTACTCTTGAATATGTAATCTGTTGTAACTGCTCTTATTCTATAGCAGAGCTTATCGCCATCACCTTTTATCTCAAGTTTAAACTATTCTTAAACTGTGGACAAAAAATAAATGTACATTGTTCTGAACCAAGTTTTTGTTACAGGTTTGAAGCTAAAGAAATTTAAAACTGCTTTAACGGTATAGCAATGCATAACGTAAGTTACAATATGTAAAAACTTTTTTCCTCATATATTGTATTTATTTGAGTTCCATTTTAAACGGATTTATGTTATTAACTTTATGTATAAGCTATACATGGTATTATTTTCTAATGTAACCTTACAGTATAATTAATAATTTTATTATATCTTATCTAGTCCCTTAGAAGCTATTTTATATGAAGATAAAACAGGTGAGTTAATTTATATTATTGGTGTCAATTTCAAGATTAAACTGTCTAAACTGAATTATAAATATTCTAAGCTTTAGTTTTGACACCGTGATTTTTCTTTTTTTTGTGTAACTTTACATTTATTTTGACTAAGTTTAGTGAAACCCATATCCCTGTCTTTTTTATTTATACTTAGTATGTGAAAGGGATTTCAATATTTTTAGTTTGGCATAGACAGTGTATTCAGAAATGCAAACTTAATAATTATGATTCATAGATTGAGTTTATAATCTAATTTCTTTCGTAATTTACTTACTGGAGTAACTGGCGATGGGATAATTAATTAATTTAATGTACCTACTCATTTATTGATATGTAAATAAGTCTTATTTATGATGTGATGACATAAAAATGACACTTTTTAATATTATTAATTAACGAAAATTTACTGAAAACTGCAATAATAAGCAACATTTATCATGTATGTTAATTAGATTTATTAACTTATTATCTAGGTTGTTACATCAATGTTGCCTTGTTTATGGAGTAAAATTTTATTGTAAAAACATAATAAATTATTTTTGTATAACCGAAATATTCCTATGTTGACTCATTGCGTACCTTTAATTTAAAATAACATCACGGTACTGTAACACTTAAGTTTACATTGGTTTTGTCTCTTGTATTTTCCTATTCCAGATGTCACAAGATTAACAGAGCACAAAATCAATATTACATTTACATTAGAGAGTTTTAAATAGGTTTATGAATAAGGAATACTTAAGTATCATACGCAGGTAAACAAAAAATATTAATCTTCAGGCGGTGTATAGTCGGGAACAACCTGCAGTACTTTTTCTCGCCATCTGGCTTTTCTTGCTTCTTGTTCACGTTTCAAAGCATTTAATGCAGGCAAACTTCTCCAGCAAGTAAATGTTTTGAACAAGATTATGCTACAAAATAAAAATTATCATGTTACCATAAATATATTAGGCGAAGGTACTTACTGCCAATTATTGAACAAGACTGAGGTTCTTGTTCTGATTGTACCATGAGTGGCAGGTACACAAAGTAGCGTTCTCTCTCGCTAAATTTTGATTTTTATTAGGTTAGATTAGTTATTAGTTACAGTAATTAAACTATATCAGTGTGTAACTATTCCAATTTGTAAAGTGTTTGTAGATATGTAAGTTGCGGGCCTTATATTATGGATGGATAAAACTTCCGAAGACAAAATGTCTTACAAAACAATTGCCTGCAGAGGCTGATATTCCACACACACGGTTGTCCAATTGTTGCAATCTGTATAATAACTTAGGAACATATTTACCTGTTATTGTAATTGACCACTTTCTGCCATTTAATTTCATTTTCCGTCTTAATCAACTTCAGAGCTTCACGAAACTTCCGGAAAACAATTTGCGTTACATAAAGGTCGTAGTAATCTTCAGCTACTTGTTTTTTTAACTCGTACTCTCTGTGATTCTGCAATTATAATGGCAGTGAATTAGAGGTATGAATTTTTATTTAATAATTTAGTATTTATCTACTTTTTTTGTGGAAACCTACACTTACCTCTTTGAATCCATCAAAAAATTTCCGTAATATTTTTTTTCTATTGAAATTTTCAGCCTTAAAATTTCTTTCGAATGTCATATCTTCGGTGTAAAACATCCATTTCAGAAACATGTTCTTTTTTAATTGAAAAACATAATGTATCTTAGCCTTTTCTAAATTTTTTCTTTTTATTTGTATCAAACGCTGTAATGGCACAATACCATATCGTAACAATAATGTTTTTTCGTAATGTAAGTCAGCCATTACTGTGAGCGCTCTCATTCTTTCAGCTAGCTGCTTCTTTCTTATATTTTCTATCTTTTCCCTTTTGCGCTTCTCTTTGGCGTCTTTTATTTTTTTAGCTTTTTCTTCAGTGTCCATTAACGCTTTTTCAATTTCTGCCTGTTGATTTATTAAACAATAACCGTCAAATTTACTTCAACTTATGCATACCTACCTATTCCTTAACAAGTTATTTTACTACTTGCAATAGCAATTTGTTAACTACTAGAAGAGGCTACACCTTGGAATTGAATAGTGGCTAATCATTGTTTTAAACTCTTGTGGTGTTACGATTTTTATTGATTAAATAGATCCTTACATGGAGGTGCCTACTCATCTAATAGTATTTGAATAGGAAGTTTTAGATAACTTACCTGTTGTTTCAACCTAGCTCGTTCTTCCTCCACTTGCTTTCGTCGTTCTCGAATCATAGCGTGCCGCTCCTCCCTCTCTCGGGCTCTTTTCTCCATTCTTTGAAGAAATTGAGGCATTTTTAAACAGTGCAACACCAAAGCTGGCTCTGAAAAAAAACCTCAATTAGTTCTTTCCTTTATCAAATTCACAGCTCATTCTCACTGAAACATAATCACACTAACCTTGAATTTCATGAATTTGCAAATCATTTGTCATACATTTTATTTTCGGTTTCAAATGTCTGTCAATTTCGTAATAAGTTTTTCTTACTTCATCTCTCAAAGCATCAATTAATTGTTGTGAATTTTCAATGACTTTGTTATATTTCAGCTCCTCTATTAATCGGTTTTGATGTTCTAATTTTTCTTTTTGCAGAGCTATTATATGTTTCTGTACCTTATACCTAAAATACATGTTGCAGATAACATTATAAGTAGGAACGCTATTAAACAGTTTTAATTTCTTGTGACCTAGGTATCAAAATAGGTTCCTATATCTTACCTTTGTTGGAAAGTTTTATAATCTCGTACTTGAGAGCGAACTTGTTTTAAGGTATCTGAAGATTGGTTTTGTTTGCTTTTCTTATTCGCCAGTCCTTCAAAGAATTTGTTAAGAGCTTTTTGACGCTGCATTACCAAAACTTCTTTCTTTCGAAGTGTAATATCCCTCCATATAAGAATATATTTCTTCAGTAAGTATTTTTCTCTTATCGATAATTTGTTTTTTAAAGGTTTAATAGTTAGAAAGGTGTCGTCATGTCCAATGTCATGGAAAGTTTTCTCATCCTCACAAACCCCACAATTATCACTTTCAGCTTCAGTAGTAGGCTGAATTAAAGTCGTTTCGCTATAACATGAGCTTGAACATACTTCAACGTTGTCATTTTTGTTTGACAAAGCCATCGATATCAACAAACTTTGTAAATCATTCGTATCATAAATATCGTTTGTTTTAGCACTATTTAGGACAACAGTTTCTTCCTCTTCATAAGCATCGGCAGAGGGTTCTGTCTTAGATTGATAATTAAAATGGCATTCAACACTTAAAATATTTGTATTCTTACTTGGTGCATCATCACATAACTCGTTGACATGTTTATTTTTGTCAGAGTTGACAGCCACATTTGTTTTTAACGTCTTATTAAAGTTTGTCCTAGGTTGTATTTTGAAATTATCATCATTAATTATAATGGTTTTTCTCAAATCCGTAGTTACGTCTTCTAACTGTATGTTGGTATTGCTTTCAATCTTTTCAAGGGCTGTGACTACTGAAACGTTATCCTCAGTCATATTTTTAACGAGAGAAAAGTAATCTATGTATTTATTAATGGCATCATCTAGCATTGCCCGATTTTTGAATTTATTTAGCTGTGTACGGGATAAAATGCTAAATCCTGCTTTTTTGTTATGGTTCCTCTGCATTTTCTCCTTCCAAAAAAAGGTAGGAAGTTAATACTTACTTATATTCTAAGTTAGATTTTAATTGTAGGTACCATGGTTGCCACTTACCTATTGAAATACTAGGTACTACTTAGGTACAATCTGAACCTTAACTCAGTAACTTAATAAAAAACCTATTCAGACCAGAATATTAGGTAGGCTTACCTACTTATACTTATATAAGCATTTAAAATTTGGAACAAGTAACTCTTTTGGTAAACATTTCATAAGAACATGAGTTTAATGATTAAGGCGTTTAAATGCTTTATCCTACTGTCACGTAAAAACTACTGGACGAATTTGGATGAAACTTTGCAATAATATAGGTTATACATCAGAATAACACATAGGGTACTTTTACCGCGGGAAAACATCTCATTTCCATGGGAAACCGACTTCCAGGCGAACGGATTCACGGGCGGCCACTAGTTACTCATAAAATATAGAGTTTATTAAAATTGTTTGGCCGAGAAATCGCTGAAGTTGGTTAGCAGAATCTAGGGGGCTGGTAAGTATCTACCAAAATTAAATATCTATTTTACAGAATACTTATATTAACATCGTACAATGATTTACATGCTTGCTTGTATTAGTACCTAATTCTAGCAAATAAAGACGATACCTATAGTTATATTCGAATGTTAATGTGCAATTAAATTAATTATATAAGTTACTTACCATGATTATTAAACTAAACCATCGATGGATAGATTTATTAAATTGTAGAGAACAGAACTACTTAACTACCAACGATTACAATACTATGGAGTTGCTGTTTTAGTTTGTTGGATCAATATCGTTTTATGGTAACGCAAGTTATTTCGACCATTGTGTAGGTAGGTAAAATAAAAAGTAAGGCAACTTGAACCCAATGTGATTAGTGTTTAAAAATCTACCTAATAAGTAGGCATTTACTTTAGACTGTTTTTATTTGTATAATAAATAAAAATAATATGTGTTGCCTGTCAATCTAATGCTGTGATCTAATGTCACGAATTTCGTACCTACCTGACGAATGATGTTATACTTTATTTAGGTTTACAATGCGTTTAAGCTGAGGTCTACGTCTATCGGCAGTATTAAATACATCACCGATTTACACAGTTTTTATTATGAATGTCTTCATTTCGTACTTTTGTCTTGCAAAAATGCGACGTCATTTTCTAACGTGAATTCACTCCTGTGTGTACAGAAAAGAGTACCTACCTAAAATACGTACCTCTAAATAAATTTCCTGAGAGTAGGTACCTACATAAAATTAAGCAAAAATAAAACGCTCACAAGACCTGAACTGAAAACATTAAGAAAACTTAAAGAAATACTTAGGTAAGTATGCTTTTTATTAGCGAGTATTGCATCCTCGTGCGGCATTTTATTTATTAGGTAAGTGTATTGTGCTCACAAAACAAGTAGGTAAAAATATATCTAGAGTAGGTAAAAGTGGAGATTGTACTCTAAACAATGTGTGCACCATAGATTTATTATCTTCGCTCTCGCTCTTACTAGATGGAGCACTGCCTGTAAACAATAGCTTTGATCTTGCGGCAGTTTTTTATTTTCGTGAAAACTCGTGTGTCAAATAATACATAACTGTTCGAAAAGCTTCCGACCAAAGCATGACATGTTTTCTGACTTAGTACTAGGAACAAACCAAGATGTCGCTTAAGTCCAAACCTTTTATTTACTCATCATCCTCGCTGAGCAACAAAATAATACGTAAAAAAATTCAAACTCGACAAAACGGAAACTACACATCTGTCTTTTTGTAGTTTTTCAATCATTTTGGCAATAAAAAATAAATGTTTCAAAAGTTTTAAAACGCCATCTATATATGACCCCTGTCATTCCTTGCAAGCTGTTATATGTTAGTAACTACTCTTAAAATTGACTATTTTTTAACCATCAACCACCTACCTACGGTCTTAGAGTCCGTAATGTTTTATAAAATTAAAATATAATTTTAATAAAAAAAAAGATGGTTATTTTTTACTACTTTTTATGTTAAAAACTTACAAAGATACGAAACAATTGCTATATATTTTTTTTCAGTTCCTAAAGACATTTATAATTTAATAGCAAATATTTGGTGCTAAAACGAAGCATTGGCGTATAAAGTTGCATGTTTTGTTACGGAACTTTAATTTGTTAATTGAAATCCTAAAATCAACGCAATTATCTATTAGCGGTCTTTGCGACCGCACGGTGGTGGTAACAGGACAAAAATAGGTGCTAGGTGGTTGAGGGTTAATGTCAAATATTATGTCATAAAAAAACAGCGGCGTAGGAGTAACAATATTTTTAAGGGCCCTATAAAAAATATTTAAACATAGATTCACAATTACTCCTCGCCCATGGTACTCGTAAAATGCGGGATAATAAAGAAGGCAAAAGCACCAATTATAGACAATATAAAGAATATTTTTCTTTTTGCTAATTCATTTATGGATTTTACTATATCCGTTTCTAGGGTTTTGGATGTTATAATAAATAGTGACTTTTAGAACCAGTTTTCGTTTATTAAAGTAGCTTATTACTAGTTTCATCAAAATATACTTATTTATATACGAGTATATCCTCTGTCAGATTATCCTCTTTGATCTTACTATGCATTTTCATACGAGAAATCCTATATCTAGACCATATCTTGTAAAAAATATTTTACTTTTTTATAGAGATGGGCCGAGTATTCGGTTTATACTCGGTAATCGGCGTACTCGGTGGGTTTTTTGGTACTCGGTACTCGGCCGAGTAACTCGGTATATACTTTGTTTAAAGAAAGCAATATATTTAGGTAGATATAATTGTGAAACAACAGTGTTAATCAAAACGTACTGATTGAGGAAATCTTTGACATCCTCAAGTAATAGAATCAAAATTATGCTAATGCATGAGTACTAGTGAGACAAAATTAAAGGAACAGTAATAAAAATAATCAATATAATAAATTTAATAAATGTTAATTATGATGCCTTATTTGGTGGCCTGTCCACCATTTGCGAAAAAAAAATATTTTAAATATACTTGTGTTCGTTTGTACTTGTTTACGCGCGCGAAATTGGGAATTTGATATAACCGAGTTACTCGGCCGAGTACTCGGTTGAAAAAAAATTGAACCGAGTAATACTCGGTACTCGGTACTCGGCAAAAGTATTACTCGGCGCATCTCTACTTTTTTAACACCGTCAATTTGGAAACGTATGGATTTATGGAGATTTTTTTGTTTAAAAAAAAGAATAAAGTAAGCTATATTCAATGTGTAAGTTTAAAAATACAATATTTTTAAGTTTTTACTATTTTATGGCCCCTGTAGCTCGGGGGCCCCAAAAAATTGATACGGCGGCTACGCCCCTGCATATAAGTTGACACTAGCTCGGGTAGGTTCGAGTATGCTGAATTCAGCACACTTATGTTTTGCCGCATTTTACGAGTACCAGTGCTCCATCTAGTAAGAGCGAGAGCGAAGATAATAAATCTATGGTGTGCACAAAGAGATAAATACCTACAAGTAATGGTACTCAGAAAGAAATGTAGGTATTGTTAAATAAAAAACAATAATCTATAAGTAGGTACTTATAATAAATCTGTAGAGAGGTCAATTCTGTACTTGAAATATATTTCCAAAATAACTATCAGGGGTCACCCCTTAGGGATCGATACTGATGCCAAAAATGCAAACATTAAAATTTTTGTCTGTCTGTCTGTATAACCGTTATAGAAACAAAAACAACTCGACGGATTTTAACGAAACTTGGTAGGTACAATTATTTTTCATATTCCTGAACTGGTTATAGTATACTTTTCATCACGCTACAATCAATAGGAGCAGAGCAGTGAAAGCAAATGTTGGGAAAACGGGAGAAGTTGCTCCATTTTTTAAGCTTCCGTCGCGTGTGCAACCTTAATGGCTACCTAAAGCTACACAGAAATCATGTATGACGGAAATGTTCTCCTTAAAATTATAACATAAGTATAAAAAATATACCAAGACAAGTGTCTATGTTTTATGGTTGACTCACAATAACACGTGTAACTCCCGATAGCTTAGCCGTTCGATGCTTTCTGATTATATTTGTCTTGTTACTCTTACGTTTATAACGCTCACAAGCGTCAAGTGGCAGTAGAAATTAGCGTTAGCGAGTGAATACAATAAAAAGTACCTATGAAATTTTCAAGTTGCAAGCCTGTCGAAAATGACAGTTTCATACATAGGTATTTTTTCTACTCGCTATCCTTAATATCACTTGCCACTTGACGTGTCGTCTCTAATTAAAAAAGTTAACATTATTAACTTTTCCATAAAAATATCCATAGAAATCGGTAAAGAAACACCAAAGTTATATAAGTACTTAGGGTACTTTTTTCCGCGGGAAAACTTCTCATTCCCACGGGAAACCGACTTCCACGCGAACGGAATCCCGGGCGGCTACTAGTAAAAGATAAAGTTAAAAAACAAGCAATAAAATGTAACTTACAAATTACTACAAAATTAAACCTAATAAGTATATAAAGGTAAATGCTTATTCAGAAATTATGTCTTTCAAGCAACTCTGGAACTTCGGTAGGCTAAGGTGGAATAAGTATATCAAGATCTTTGTTCTTTCTTACGATTTCATTATTAAGACGACACATGTAGAGTATTGGGTAAAAGAATGAAGTATTGTTTTTGTAAGAAGTAACAAAATATTGGGAGATTTATCACGATTTCGTATATTTGCCACTGGGTGACTAATTCGAATCTCAAAATAAAAAAATTAAAAACTAATTAGTAACCTACCTACTTTCCTAAATGGTACCAGGTAGGAACCTTAGCAAATCCAGAAGGAAGAAATAAAAGAATTTTGTGTATTATTGCTAATGACAAAATTTATTTACTATATTCTCATGTTATTCCCTATGCCAGATTACATTCGTTGACACAATTTGTAAATGAATTTTAATAAGCCAAACATTATGCTCCATTAGACATATCAGCGATTTGTACTCTTCCTTTACAGTAATTCTAGCTAAAACTAGGCCAAAACCTTACAATACCCAAACCTGCCCAAAAAAGAAACAAAAAATACTAAATTATATAATGGTAGTTAGTCAATTACATAGGTATATACTAAAATAAATATACTTGTTAGTTGTAACTAAAATTAACTGAAATTAAACATGACTTAAACACAAAATACAAAGCAAACAAAACAATAATAAATGGGACAGGTGTGTATTGGTACTGAGTTATGTTTCGGTGGTATCTTGCTTCTAGATATTGTATATTTCTGTGGGATTTAACAACATACATCAATAATGTACAAAAATGTTAATATTTAACGAAACTCCACTCTTTAACTTCTGCAAGAGATTTATCTTTGCATAAAGGTAAAAACTAAAGTTTCAAATGTACATACATTTTAGAATTGCTATAGTTAAGAGGTACTTCTTTTATGTGACTAGTTTCATACACACCATTTTAATATTGTTATGTAATGTGTGCTTTAAGTAGTTCCACTTAAATTATAGGTAAATATTCAATCGTTACCCAAACACCACAAAAACACAAACTAAACCATCTTAAATAACTAGGTTTAAATTTGAGAACACAGTTTTTTAATACTTAATTCATCCTAATAATTTTAATGTTGCGCAAATTATAACTGACTAGTTCCGTATTGATAAGTACTTTAAATAAATAATCCTAAACAAGACACTTACCCTTAGCAGTTACAAGAATTAAGTAACAAATTGTCTACTTACATCAAATGCGTTTTGACCTAACATCTGAGACTTTAGCAAACTTTCCTTGTGTGATCATTGAATACAGCTTTATCAATTGATATGCCATCATTTATAATCACTAGAAATACAAATTATAAATACCAATGTGGATTACACTCATATAAAAAGACATAATACACATAGTGTGCAGGTGTAAATACAAATTATTTAATATTAATTGGTAATATTAGTCAATTTACTTCAAAACTACACTAATAATAAATATTAAATATATGGTGAAATTAACGCACATTTAAGGTTTACATAGATAGTTGTTAAACATAGTACTACTTACATAAATGGTTACCTATTTAGAGAGACATCAATTTGAAATAAAAGATCTCAACTATTACTTAGGGACAACACACAGCTATATTACTTATCAAATGATGTATTTTGAATATTAAGTTATAAAACTTACTTGTTAGTATTGCTGGATATCCTTATCCTATTTTATGATCATATTTTCGTTCTATGTAGACATTGAAATAATTTTTGAGGACAAATGAGACACTAATCTATCTACAAAGAACTACAAATATAATGTGCTTCATAAATAATACATAATATTAAATTAGTACATTTAAATGTTGATCAGTAGCTAATACTATTTCTATGTCAGTCATGGTCCTTATCATTTACAATTTTGATAGAGAATATTTTCAGATCATAGTTTTTCATAAAATTGGGGAGGTAAATGTATTCAAAAACTTCTTTGACATAGGTACACTGCTTCACAAACCATAAGCTTAATAGGCAATTGATTAATAAGATTCAAGAGAAACAATTTTACCGTAAAATGGATACATACCTAAAACTCTAAAAGCCTACCAGCCTTAATATTGTCTACAGCATTGAATATTGTATTTTGTGCATTACAGAATGTATAATTTTATTCTTAAACTATTTCAGAATGTATTTATTACATTACAACTGTATTCTTTCTAACTTTCTAATTTAATTATATTTGTGGATAGGTACATAATTAATTTTGATATACTGTGGTTAGACAAATTAATTTTGCATATTGGAAGAATTTGAGCACCATGTTTCAGTTCAAATATGGTTAGTCAGTCCTTCAAACCTTGACTTTCATGTTGGGTATGCTATGAGACCTACACATTCAATTTTATATAATCAATTACTCTTGATTAGTCCAAGGTATCATAATCCTTCCAATGACTTAGGTACTACTTGATCATATTCTTAATATTCATACTTAGTTGTAGGCATCAACTTCTCTGTTCTTTGGTTATTTTGCGTAAAATAATAAATGTTTTGTCAGATTTATAAATAAATGAAATAATATGTAATTGCACATTGTTGTCAATAAAATAAAATATATATTTACTCCATAAATAATTTTACTTATAGTACTTTATTTATTGCACTGTAATTTAAATGAATTTCTATATTGTACTATTATCAAATAATAGTTTTGAATATCTAGTTCGATTCATTTGAATTTACTGCTAAGAATAAATAATTAAATATAGCCTCAGCCAAGTAAAATATAACCTACACAATTGTATAGACAAGCATTACAAGGTAAGTTATTTTCTAATACTGTCATTTTCCTCACGGTTAGTAAAGGTTTTCACATCAGACAATATCTTCAAATGCATTTTATCCTTAGACATATTAGGTAAATAGTAAGTACACAACTTACATTATTATAAAAAACATTGATTATGGTTTAGTTTGACAATATTTCAATATTGGTTAATGAATTTAGAAGTAGGTAGATCAACATTTATGCATTAGCTACAATTTGTGACTAGAAAACCTGCACTCTTTAAGATTTACTCTTATTTGTTTTGAAGCTGACCTGCAGCACTTGACCATTGAGGGAATAACCATTCAATGATTGGATGGCAACAACAGCTTCATCATAATTTGTCATAGTAACAAACCCATAACCTTTACATTTGTTAGTGGCCGGATCACGGATGATTTTGACACTTTGGACAGCACCGAAGGGGCCAAACAGCTGCCACAAAACACTCTCTTCAGTGTCTGCTCCAATATTGTACACAAAAATACACCATCCTGATCCTCCCATTGCATTACCTTGAATAAGAGGATCAGCAAGGGGAGAGAATCTCTGAAGACCTTTGTTAATGGCCAACAAAGCTTTGCCAGCAGGCCCAACGAAACGGCGAGCTGCAGCTGGAGCCAAATATGCTGCCAATGGTGCTAGAGCCTTATTCTGGTTGCTTGGATTGTTGGCACACTTCACAGTCATTGGTCCTGTGCCTCCTGGAGGAACAGTACCATTCAGTTCGCGTATTGCTGCTTCAGCTTCACAACGTTGGTCATATCTAATAAAAGCTACACCTCTTGAAGGCCCCTGCATATTATCATCACCACTCCCTTGCAAAAGATG
This sequence comes from Emmelina monodactyla, assembly GCA_916618145.1. Classification (NCBI taxonomy): domain Eukaryota; kingdom Metazoa; phylum Arthropoda; class Insecta; order Lepidoptera; family Pterophoridae; genus Emmelina; species Emmelina monodactyla. Next base: position 7,898,282 of record OU745300.1, read on the forward strand.
ACCCACATTGACATTTTCATGAAGTATTCGAGAGCTAATTATTGTTCCATAAGGACTGAAAAGCTTTTCCAAATCTTGTTGAGTCATATGTTTTGGAAGTCCAGACACATACAAGTTAGCTCCTTTGATTGCATCAGAACTTGGACGAGCATAGGACACTTTAATTATTTTATTTTGTAATCTCAAGCCATTTAAAGTGTTGACTGCTTTCTCAGCATCTTCAGCTCTGTGGTAGTTTACAAATGCATAACCAAGACTTTGACCATTTAGAATGTGGTCAGGGAATATTGTTACCTTATCTCTTATAAGTTTACAACTTTCTACTTCACCAACACTTGAAAACAGTGACCTAATCTCTTCTTGAGTCATTGTCTGAGGCAAATAATTTACAATAAGATTCGTCTTAGATTCATTATTACATGGTTGTACCTTGTTTCCATTTTGCGTAGGTTGATTCGCATTCACGGCATCTAGCGTATTGGCCATCATGATTAGCAGCTATCGGAATCGTTGTCCTGAAGGTTTACCACTCTTGGTTACGTGACAAGTTACTTGATCAATGAGTATAAACTTGTAAAAGTCTTCGGTGTATTACTGGTACTTCGCGTTGGTTGAAAGCGTTCGTATGAAAAGAAAATCGATAAGATGCTGGTTACCTCGTTCGCGTCGAAAGTGCTACAAAGGAAGTTCTTTGACTAAACTTGGTCGCAGAAACACAATTGAACTTGGAATTTCACGATTACATAGATTCTAAAGCAAAGTGGAAACGAAATCAACGAAAAATCTATACGACTCGCGTTACGACGACCTATTCTCGTAAATTCATTTCTTTCACTTCGGTCGCTCACTTTCTTTTTTAACAGTGTTGCCATAAGCCAACGAGTAGTATTGATAATAACTTAAAATGGTTTAATTAACTTCTCTTTCCCTACGTAATGTGTTCCACCTATTGTAACTTATTTATTTAAAACAAATGTATAAAAATAATTAACTAATTAAATGAGTTCTTGCGTACAAAATATGATTTATTATGATCATTAAGACATCCTTATTATTAACAAAATTTAATTAATGTTTTATTTCTAATACATCTTATATTTTTAAAAGTACTTTTTATGAACGTTGTTAAATAAGATTATTAAATACTCTGTACATATGTAAATTTTAAAGTTTTATCGTGCTAAAGAGATTTTTTTAAAAACGGCAATACATTTTTTTCAATTGTACCAACTTGATAAAAATTAAGGAAGTAATTAATGCTGCCATTTAAAAAAAAATACGTATAGGGTACGGAGGGTCTTAGAAAAAAATAAAATATTATAAAAGTATAAATTAATTAAAAAAGTAATAAACCAAAGCATTGTAAATTTTTTCATAAAATTTAATTTAAAAAAATATAAAAATAGTAAAACGTTTGAAAGGTTTGCTAAATACACTCTTAGGACAGCCGACAGATGGCGCAAAATATATTTGTACAAGTTGCTTTATCTTCATACTTTTAAAAGAAATAAGTAAACTAATATTATTTATTATTTTAAATATCACATAAGTAGGTAATTGGCATCCTAAAGGTGGTTTTCAAATCTATCAAAATAAGGTGTATGCGCGATGTATATCTATAGCAAGCATGACGTGTATCACATTTATAGGGTACTAGTGGCCGCCCGCGACTCCGTTCGCGTGGAAGTCGGTTTCCCGTGGGAATGAGATGTTTTCCCGCGGTAAAAAGTACCCTATGTGTTATTCTGATGTATAACCTATATTACTGCAAAGTTTCATCCAAATCCATCCAGAAGTTTTTACGTGAAAGAGTAACAAACATCCATCCATCCATCCATCCATCCATCCATACATCGTCACAAACTTTCACATTTATAATATTAGTAGGATTTAAAGGGGCCCTGTACCTATGAATCAACCCCTTTATTTCAGTATCATTTTAGTGGGTTTGTTAATAAGTAAATATATTATTTGTAATAATTAATAAAAGTAAGTATAAAGCAATATTAATTTGATCCCGTCTACAGATTTTTTTATAGGAAAATTTTCTAGTAGTATTTGCTAGTATTTTTTTTTTAATTAGCACTAAGAATCGTTTGCTTTAATAATGGGTGCCCTGAAATGTTTAAATGGATAAAAATAATTAGCTTTGGCCTGAATAGATTACATAGTTATTTTTACGATTGCCGTGAATGCCGTTTTAAAATAATTCTGTAAATTTAATTGCAAATCTGTTGTCATTATCTGACATATAGCCATATCAGACAAACGGCGACGTCCTGTATTCACGCTAGGGATGTTAAGGATATCCATATCCGTAACCGAAACTACCGGATATCCGAAATAAAAAAATATCCGTATCCGTAACCGAAACCGAAATAAATGTTTCGGATAATTTCGGATAGTGGCGGAATCTAAAAATCTAAATGAAACACGTTACGACAAGTTGTTTTTGGCTGCGTTCCGTACACCGCTTACAGAACTGTGACCAAAGTGTTGATTCTCTGTCTGAGCTCAATGTAGCGGTGTTTATGACGTCATCGTTCTCACCCATCGTCCTCCTCTATATAAATAAAACCATTTTATTATCTATTTTTTTGTATTAATTTTGAAAGCCTAGAATCTAATATCCGTAACCGAAACTATCCGAAACTACCGGATAATCCGAAATAATTTCATATCCGTATCCGAAACCGAAACCGATATAAAAAAAATTCAATATCCGTATCCGAAACCGAAATTCCATATCCGTAACATCCCTAATTCACGCAAACAATCTATCATATTATGCATAAGTACCTACTAGTAATGTTGAGCTAACTTAAAGTTCTGTGTTAAATTGGCATATTACGGAGTAATATATCAATGAACCTACGTTACCTAGAGGCCAAAAAAACTGAAAAATAATATTTGTATATATCACCCTGACTAAATGTAGAATACCTAATAAAAGGCAAGAAACACAAAAGCAAGAAAACTGTAGCGATCAGAATTGTTAATAATAGGTGTGCAGAAAGTACGGCAAATAAATGCGACATCATGATTTAGTACCTTTAGACCAATTTTTTTTAACTTCTTTTTACTGTAACGATAACCACGGCGATCATGTTAACTTCACCATTTATGCTGCTTATTAATAATGCTTATAGATAATTTCATTTTAGGTTTAAAACTACATTATGCAAAATTACTGTACCTACATTATGTATGTGTTTTCGTGAGATGATTTTGCCTTAGGTATATGCAGCAGCACGTATTTTCAAAAACAAAAAGGTTTTTTGGGAACCGCCTTTTAAGTGGTTCCTGTAACCACTGTAGTTAGAAGAAGTATATTTTAATAAAAATCTTAATTGGTGGGCCTATGTGTATGTGTAATCACACACAGACACACTTACCCGCCTGTGTTTATTTTAAGTGCATGTGCACTGCGCGTACGCAACTCTGTTATGAAATCGGCCTACTCTACCAGCTGACTATCCGGCCTGCTATTTGTACCATCAGAAAAATATTTTACCCAACACATTAATTGTCCAAGCAGGAAAATAGTTTCGGGAAACGCGGACTTCCGTTAAGGCAAATAGATGTTATTCTAGGACACATAGGCTTATTCTTATTAAAACAAAATTTTATATATCCTGTCCACCTATATTATATTGGGTGCAAGTCTCAACCCTGGATAGTAACAGCAAGAAGTCGCCGTAACCGGACTCGGTGTGGACGACATGATGATGATGATAATAAAATACACGGCGCACCGTTTTCACACGAAATTATTAAAGGTAGAGCTTGTTTTTCCCTTTTTAGTAATTGAATTGGTTATTTTTGTAGTTATTTTTCTATTCTTTATGACCCAAAGTAATATAATAAGTACCTAAGTAAAATATCGCAGTCTGGCATACCCTTGCCCTTTTTTAAACGCACTCTAAATTACCTTTTGCATTCTCTTTGTCAATGTTGGCTTGTGAGGGTTTTTTTCAAATAGGGGGAGGTCCCCGAGAACCGGACACTTAAGGAATAACAGAAATAAAAAAAAATGCACAATAGTCTAATTTATTTATTTCACTTTAAGAAGTTTTTAATTATATGCCTAATCAACACAGATAAATCACCAGTCTTAAATATTACTTTAAATGTAGTAAATATTGAGTGAAAGTTAACATAGCAAAAACGAGGTCTCGAAAAAGGTCCCCTGATGACGGACAGCCAATTTTTCGATCATTTTTAAACTCAAAAATTATTCTAACAAATGTCAAAACAAATCAACAGTTAATAAAGAAAACCAATCCTAATTTTAATAAACTTTGGTCATAATCAGGAACGTTTTTATAGAATCACAGACCTTTAATTGTACAACCTGCAAACATCACAAATGTAGCTAACTGAGCCCTCTTCCACATCAATAGATAGCTTTTTTTGTAAAATTTTATCTTTGGGGGTATTCTGACGATCTCGGTTTGGGTTAACCCATGTTAAACCTTAAAAAATAAAACACAAAAATAATAACAACAAAAAACACTTGCTGTTAAACTGTCCGGTACTAGGGAACTTTGAGAGTGTCCGAACTTAGGAACCCTTAGGTATATACAAGAAAAAATCTCATTCAAATTGTGTGTTCAAGAATCATGAAAAAGCTATGAATTATGTAAGATAAGAACAAAAGCAATAATAATTAAAAATAATGGATATCATCCCACAGTTTAAATACTATTTACAGACCCCGAAAAATTACTTGAAACAAAATTTATACTAACCACAAAGTTTGAACAACGCTTCCTGACGAACGAGTCAGCACTGACTATTGGCTCTCCTCCTCCACACTTTACTTGGGAGAATCTATCTAATCGCAGCCAAAAGCAACAAATTGGCGCGCTTTTTCGTTCTGATTTTAATTATGTCCGGCTTTAGGACCCGTCCGGGCTTATGGGACTTCCCCCTATGTTTTTTTTTCTGTCGTTACCTACTCACTTTACCGCTCTGACATGACTTAGTACAATCTTAGTGCACGCGCACTCAACTCAACCAAACCAAACTTTCGTGTTTATTAGCCTAAGCTGTCCAGCAGAATAGCAGGAAATTGTGACTCATGCTTTGAGGATAATTAAAAAAACTGTTTTAAGTTAGTTCCTACATACTAATAAGTACTAAATTATAGATTAATAAGCAAAAAATCAAATCTCGCCTGCGACTTTGAAGATAACCTAAGTACCTACCACCTACCTACACACATTGCAAGTAAAATAAAAGCTTTTAAAAATTATTTAACTACTTACTTGCAGAAAATATATTTTTATAGATTAAGATGTTCTCTTAGTTTTTTATTATACAAATGCCTTTGCTTATAGGAAAACACCTTATTACACTTAATGTTGTTCTTATAAAGTTTTTTATTTATTATAGTTTACAAATGTCATTATAGGAATTCCTTATAATGAACTTAATGTGCTTTTTATATCAAAGTAGGTCGGAGTAAGAAATTCTAGGCGAGCGGGATGCAATTAACGAGTTTTTTCTTTGTTTGTTGACATCGAGTTAACTCCTTTGTGTAGGCTTGGTGACCTTTATATATAGCCACAGTAACCGATGACGTGTGCTTACTGAACTCGGTTCATTCTCAGTACATGAGCACTAGAGTGCGTATTGTTGTAATGCTAGCTTATGAGTCACAAGCACAGGGCGACCGATAGTCAAAAATATAAGGGAAAAAGCGTGGGATATTCAGTTTTGCAATAGGATCTCTTTATATAATTGAAAATATAACGATAACAAATGGATAAAAAACAGTTAAAAGCTTAAAATGTTTAGGTAGGTACACTTCATATTTTTCAATAGTTATTAACTGTGAATTTGACCCAAATTCACAAACACTTTCAATAAGAGTAAGAGTCAATCACCTATCATCACAGCCTACTTAGCAACTTATTTATTTAAGAAAAAAGAAAAATAAATAAACAATGTCGACGACCTCTACAGTGAATGATGTGACTTCCACGTTGAAGATTTTAAATTTGGTAAATATAGTAACTAGACATAAATAAGTTTTAGTCCAGTCTGTTGTAGGCACATATGTATAGTACCTACCTACTTAACCCATAAATTATTTTTTTACTTTACTTACTTACCTACTTAAATTTTACTTAATTTTTACGAAGTAATACCTATTATAAAGTGGTAAAGTTTGTAAGTTTGAATGTAGGAGTTAATCTCTGATACTATTAGGGTGGCCTAAGATTTTTACTGCCTGTGTGTTTTGCTACTGCTTAAAAATCAACGTCACGAAACTAGCAAACCGTTGTCTTTTCCTTTTTCAGATTGATTCTGTCATAAGCCTAGATTTAAAATTAATGAAAGTTTAGCTGAATATGATTAATTTTATGTTTTTTTTTATATGAAAGTAATCCTGTCTGTCTATTCTTATGCCCGGAACATGAAACACAACTAAAATTATTTTTATTTTCAACACTTTTACAATAATGAGAGTTTTTCCTGTTGTTTCAGAAATAAACGCCCTTTTTTCACTAAAACACAACTGAAATTAAAAATAGGTCCTGTGACGAAATGTGGGTTTTTCCGATCCACATTTTTTTTTAGTTTGTTCTAAAGACGGTATTTCCTGCTGCAAAAATAGGTTTATAATGGCGGTTAACAACTTGTGTTGCCTAACAGATAGCAGACAAGACATCTGCTGTTCATCTTCTAAATTTTGTTATTTAATAAATTATCTCATTAGATAAACCCAAAAAAAAAGATAATTCTGATGAATGGATGGAAAATCTTTCAACTTCCTACATCCTTACCACAAGCTCTTATAGGGACCTAAACATCTTGGTTTCAGTTTTTCATAACATGACAAATTATATCGCAAGACAAGGAAGCTGGTTTATAATAACTGTATACAAGAAATCTTCATGGATTTTTTAAGTTCCTGGTTTTTTTTTGCTGCTTCAGATGGCCAGAGACCATGGACCTGAACATGGACTAAAACATGTTTCCAACCGAATTTTACAATGAACAAAATAAGAAAAGTATAAACGAGTATCAAAATAGGTATTAAGTAGGTACCTAACTACTCACTCAATGGTAACTAAAGAATAGTACACTCTCGTTTAAAAGCCAACCAATAAAATATGTATTAACTACCTAATTCTGATCTAAACACGTATTCAGTTTACTTAAACAATATCAGTTTTTTGAACGTGCTTACATTAGGAAGATGAGAAACAGATGTGAGCCACATATCTGGTTACTTACCCGCATGGCATGAATGGTTAGCAAACAACAATTATCTAACAACAAATTTTTGCAGAAGGGTATTTCCCGCCAACATTTCTAAATTTAACTCAACATCTGAACTCAAGCGCGCAAATATTTTTTGTACACCGGAAAAACCCACATTCTAGTAGGTAATCTATTTTTACTTCATTAGCTTTTCCATTTAAATGTGAAAAGAAACTGAAAAACTTTCTTTGCGGAAAATAATTTTATATTGAACTAATGACTAACATTTTTATTTGCATAATCTAATATCAAAAGAAAATAACTACTCATACCTGCATTTCATGAGCGGAAAACCTGAGTTTACGCAGGTGAGAAGACACTGTTCCATTGTCTAACTACATATATTATCAAAATATTAATATTTACATGCTTTAAAAATTATATCGTATCCGTTATCTAGAAAAGAAAAATACTCTTTGTAGTCTTTAATAATAACAATTACCTAACAATTATATTTTAAAACTGAAATGTTAGTTACAATATTATAATAACAATATTAATTTCAAACGTAGTCATAGGAAATGAACGCACAACCTCCGGTCATCGCTCTCTAGGCTTCAAGTCTGAAAGAGGGGCCGGGACGAGGCACTGACTGTACCTATACGTACTTATATCGCTGTATGCAATAATGCAAGGGCGACGCACCGAGAATCAATGGAGGGCGGGCAAAATTGTGTCAAGTTGTCTTTAGCTATTTCGTAACTTTTTGACGATAAGGTTAACTTAGAATTATCGTACGTTCTAAGGGTAGAAAGTAGTCCTAGTTTACCTTCACTGGGTTAAACGGTGTGCTCTAAACAAATTCAGTTGTCCGACTTCGTAGCGGGCCGGCAAGTGGGCAACGGGCAAGAGTCAAGTAATTTTAAATGTATTAGAAATATCTTAAAAGGTTAGTTTTATTTAGAAACTTCCTTTTATTTTTTAGGGGAACCGAGGTAGTTTTGATGCTCAAAACATTATTGCCATAAATCTTGTTTTACCATATTTATAAAACTTTAAACTAAACAACACATGTATAGTTCGTAGACGAAAATCAGTAAACAGGTAGGTCACATAACATACGTAGGTCGCAGACTAGTTCCCTACGTATTTACTACGTGCTACGAAAGTAGAGTCTAAGTTATTATTATTATTAAACACAATTAAACAGGTTTTAAATAAAAAAGATTACGGATTTTAAAACCGTTAGTAGGAAGAAAGATTTAGTCTGCAATTTATTTAGTTAATTTTTTAAGTGTTAATGTGTTATTGATGACGATTATACACAAATTAAGTTATTTGGACAAGTTATGCACTATTTTGATTTAGTAAGTGTCTCTTGGTTATTATTTTTCTTCCATACAAGTACAAACAAACAATCTACAGAGTGTTTAATAACACAAATTTGGTACCTTTAAGTCTATTGTTACGTAAGTTTAATTTGTCAAAATTACTCTTGCTTCTTAACATAGTGGAAGTACTTCTCTACCTAAATAACAGAGAACAATTTCTAAGTTTAGGAATAAAGTACTCCACATTAGTTACTTATGACATGTCTACTCCATGACAACTTAGATTACACTGTAAAAATTTCTACAGCAAAGCTATTTACTAAAGACCTACACCTTGTAAGTTTTACGACATTTTTATATTTACATACAGTGAAAATGTTTCAAACAGAAGAAGGACACTTTTTATAAAAACCTAACCGTTTAATTTAGATTGAGAATATCAAACTTGTTAGCATATTTTTTATAATTAAACCAAACCTTTTTAACCATTTTGTGTATACAGGGTGTAAAGCCGACCATTTTCGTAGCCTAAAAGCATAATTGTTGAGCTTAAATAGTAACCTAATCTCGATAAAAAAATAACAAAAAATGAATGATTGAAAAGTAATAACCGCCGCTTGAGGTCAATGCTCACACACCAGCTGATGGTTCAGACACGATGATTAACATTGCAGGTTAAATTTAAAAAAAAAAAAAATTGATTTCAAATATTCTCGAAATATCTGATTTTAAATGCAATAAGTTATATTAAATACTCCAAACATTTCATTGCTTTAAACATAACGAGTTCCCCTCCAGCAGAACCCAGTTTTGTTTTTAGGAAACAGTATTTTACACCCCGTATAACCGCAGTGTGCGAGTTTTATTTGTTTGCTAGAATGAGAGAAAAGATCCGCGAACCAGCCAGTCCAAAGTCCGAAATCAATGCACGAGCGCGACAAAAGTATAGTTCTATCTCAATACCGTCGGTACGCCTGCACTCAACTTGCACTAGAGACACCCCTCGATTGTATGGTTAACTAGGGGCCGCGCGCGACTCCGTTCGCGTAGAAGTCGGTTTCCCGTGGAAATACGAAGTTTTCCCGCGGTAAAAAGTTCCCTTAATTCTTTCATACATATATTTTTGGTATCTAGAACCGTTTTTGACAGCGCACGCAACGGAAGCTCTCAAGGATGAATAATTTTCCCCGTTTTTTTCACATTTTCCATTATTTCTTCGCTCTTTATAGTTGCAACGTGATGTTATATAGCCTAAAGCCTGCCTCGATAAATGGTCTATTCAACACAAAAAGAATTTTTAAAATCAAACCAGTAGTTCCTGAGATTAGAGCGTTCAAACAAACAAACAAACAAACAAACTCTTCAGCTTTATAATATTAGTATAGATGATAAATATTTTGATAAAACTCTGAATAATTGAAGAGTGATTTAATACGTTTTGTTTTATTTTACATAATAAAACAAAACTTTCATGTTCTTAAAAAGGATGGAGCGTAGAAAACTTTCGATATAGAGACCCTGAAATGGAAGAAAACTGTAATCACGGACAAACCAAAATGGATAAGTGAGACACCTTGTACCTCAAGTTATTTTTTGCAGTATTGTATAAATAAAAATAATAATTATTATCTGTCTTGGCCAGTTGGTATAACATCGTTATATCACAAAGATGACAACTGATAGACAATTGAGTTGAAAAGGGTATTACTAATAAACTAATTTTATGAAGCAAACCTTTTAACCGAATAATACTAGCCAAACTGTCGGCTTGACAGATCTAGCATGTAGCAAACAACAGATAGCAAATAGCATTGACGATCGTTTAAAATTGATTAATGTCTATGTTTGTTAGTAGTGTACCTAATCAATTTGGGACGGGTCGTACGCGACTAACAAAAATTAGAACTTTATTTAAATAATGGTTAGACGTAGCATAAATAGATCTACAGCACGAACACTTTCCTCATTCACAGTCAGTCCGCTCCTGACAGTGGCGCATGAATGTTAGCGCTGAGAGCGCGTTTGTGACCGCAACGCTCATTTTCATTAAATTATACGAAAAGTGATCGATCGTGTAAATGTGGTGCATTCAAATAATGTGATAATATATACAGCGTGGATCATTGTTTCAAATAATTATTTCAGGTAAGATCATAGCGTGGGCTTTTGTTTCGTTAGGCACAATGCAATAGAAATTGGCAGACCTATTTTAATTTAGGGAGAGTTTACGTGACATAGGTGACTAACATTTATATGAAAACATTAGGTAATAATTTTATTGCATAGCAGTTTATATCAAAATCAAACTCCTTATATTTATACAGAAGCCTCTATTGTGTAATAAAATAATATGAATAGTCTCTTGCTATATTGTTAATAGTATAGCGATCGATGATTTGTCAATAAATTTGTATGTAGAGCAAAGCGCAAACCATTATTGGGGCGCCCATTACTGATTTATTGAGCCTTTGTTCTTATTAACATCTGCCTATTGTTTAGGTAAAATTAATTTAACAATGTTATATTATTTAATTTAGGTACATTCTTCAAAACTCATTTTTATTTAATAAACAATACCTTCTTAATTAGATTTACATGATTTTCACTAACTAAACATTTTACGATTCAAATATTTGCACTGAGTGAAGTGTATATTTAAATTAGTTCTTGCATCACCAACACTTTATTGTTATTTTACATACCTACATATCTCTATCTAGAGTTACGCATTTATTAAACACTTTTTATCAAGTAAAAAGTAATTAATAGTACAAAGTAAAGGACATGAAGGAATAGGTTACAAATTAAGGGTCGGTGACATTTCGGACCAAAAAAACTCGGACACCTTCGCCAATGTATGGATTTACAATTTTAATATTATTTTTTTCCATACATTGGCGAAGGCGTCCGAGTTTTTTTGGTCCGAAATGTCACCGACCCCAAATATAAATACGTTACACCTACTTCATATACCTAACAAGCACGATTTTAGCAAATGCCTACCAACCCTAAACATAAATATAAGAACTTGACTTTAAACTTATAAAATAACAATCAATATGGTAATATTTTAAGTTCAACCGAAAAAAAAAAAACGGAGGAAGTCACGACATTACGTATCGCGTGTACCGTGGCGCGATCCAAACTTACTTACGTACTTAAACTTTCATTACTTTAGGAACTTAGTTTTAAAAGAATAAAAAAATGCTGATTTTTCGCTTTCAGTTATTTCGGCGGTTTATTTTATATGTGAAACAGATTTTGAAACTAGGAATACATCTAATATTTTGTCGTTTTTTACAAATAAAATTAAAAGTATTATCTATAGTTATAAGAAGGTTTAATGAGGAAGATTCAACGAGGTAGGGAATAGTCGATTTAACCAATAATATGATGAAAAAAGCCCTTGGATCGAATAGTTAACAATAATTAAATCTGGGTACTATTCAAAATACAACCATCAATGTTCTTAAGCTTTATACATTTCTCTTCTTTTTTATCTAGTACGGGTCTAAAAGTCTTCTCGGGTCTTTAAGTCGATAGTTACTTACTTACCTACTTAGTTTAGCTTACGTCATTCGCTGGGTCGCGCCTCGTGTAAACATCGCTGGCGCCGACATTGAGTCGCTGAATTACGCTGAAGATTGGTGACAAGTTCACGAAGCGGAAACGATTATAGATTCACATTAACTACGAAAGGTGAAGTCTTGCATAACCAGGCAAAATAAAAATCTAAATAAGTAATCTCTGGTAAATACTACTAAGGGCCGATTTTTCAATAGATAGTTAAAACGCCAGATATCAAACAGCCAGATAGCTTTAACTGAGACGAATAATAAAGTTTCAATTTTTCAATGGTCAGATAACCCTCTGCTAGCTATCCTAATGATATTTGTGCAAGAAAGAGACATTCTTATATATTTTACAGTTGTTAGAAAAGGACTGTAAACTTTCAACGCATTGACAGCGGGTGTCCCTATTGACAAAAAATTTAGGTATGACATCAAGACTTGCTGTCAACGATAATACATAGATATACCGAAAACTAGATGGAGCCCACCGAAAAAAATACAAATAAAAGTTACAAATACAATATATTTTAACATGTGTCTGTAAACTTTGAGAAAGTATTTCTATCTTATTATATTGATTGCTAAGAATATTTTTGATGCTTTTTTAAAAAATCGATTTGGTATTTCATATACTCAGAGATACTTTATGTTACTGTATGTCTTAATACCTACGTAGTATTTTAATATAATTCTCAAAAAATCCTCATTTTGATATAGCGTATCTTTAGCAGTGTGTTATTTGTGACACGCACACATCAAACGTATTACTCCATCTAGAAATGTATACATCTGTGATGTCAACAATAGCTTACTGCACAGATATTCAAAATTAAACCTCTTGTGATATATATTTTTGTCCCGTTTTGATAACTATACACTATTGTCTTCAAATAAAGTAAAATATCCATGGTTTTACAAAAAATAAGCAAAACACAAATAAATTATCCTATATTTACATACGCATGATGACAGAAACGTCAAATAATCTGTTAGATAACCGCTTAACTGAGGCAAAAAGAGGCAGCTAAGTTTATCCGCCAGTTATCGAGTTTAACCTTCTGTTAGAGCTTATCCGCTAATTGAAAAATTCACAATCTTGCTATCCATAGAATAAGTCCTATCTGAAGGCTTAACTGACTATTGAAAAATCGGCCCTAAACCGATTAGAATATTTACCGGTAGGATACTTTTGTCTAATCAATATAGGTACCTACACTCTGTTTTTTTTCAAGCAAAGGAAGCTACGAGCTATAATTGAATAAGTAGATGTGAGATTAACTGCTGGAAATCATATTATTTTTTTAATAGCGACATCGGGTATATCTTATTTTGGTTATCTGTTTTTGTTGAGTTTCTGGGTAAACTGTAACTGAATTTTACCCAGAAGTTACTACTAGTGGCCGCCCGCGACTCCATTCACGTGGAATTCGGTTTCCCGTGGGAATGAGAAGTTTACCGGCAGTAAAAAGTACTCTATGTGTTATTCTGATGTATAACCTATATTACTGCAAAGTTTCATCAAAATCCGTAACAAACAAACATCCATACATACATTCTCACAAACTTTCACGTTTATAATATTAGTAGGATTGAGGCTCAAGAATACATGGTTTCAGGATTCGGAAGTGGTATAACCAAAAGCAATCTAAGCAACTGTTTTTAGTTTTATAAAGGAATCATGACGTATACATACAAACATCTTAATTAAGGAATTCTCTTAAAATACATATTAATCGATTAACGAAATCTGTGTTTATTAAAAAAGCCTTTTATAATACCTAACCCTTTGAACAGCCAACCCTATTTACAAAGAGAAATGTGTCTGTCGTATTATAACGCCCTTATCTAATCGCTAATGATTACGTATAAACATTTAAATTTGATATTATAAACTAATCTATAATATCTTTTCGATAGACTATCTAAACTTCGATCTTTACTTTAGGCTATGCCTCGCGCTTTCACCAGCTAAGAAAAAACTATTTTGGGAAGAGCAACCTACATTCACGTCATGTCCGGCATCACAAAATTAAGTTTATTTTTTTCGTTTTTTCAAACTTTTTCGTTGCTGCTCTGCTCCTATTAGTCGTAACGTGATGTAATACTAAAATGACTATTCAATACAAATATATTTTTTCAATTCGAACCGGCACTTTCTGAGATAAGCGGGTTCAATCAAACAAACAAACTCTTCATTTTATAATATTACCTAAGTATACTTACTACTTCTTACTCAAGCCGATAAACTTATCTTTATCTTTACTACGATTACCACCAGTAGCGCTCATGTTTGACAATCGATTTTTAAATATAAATAGTAACAGACAATACTTGAAGATTGGAAGGTAAATTTAGGTTGTCAAAACATTTTCTATTACTCTATCTTTACATCATACCTAATGCAATAAATATAACTGCTTAATGAGATGAAAACCCAGTACTTACCTATATGTTATGCTCAATGTAGTTACTCATTTCGTTGGCCTATGATGAAACAGTTTCACAGTTGACAGCCCTCACTGATGGCCATCCTGTAGCCACTTATAACAATCATACAAGACAGTGAATCAGTCAAAAATTTATTAAAATCTTAATACTTACTGAAACCATTCTAAAAAAATCTTTTTCGTCTAACGATACGCAACGATCTATAGAACTTAGACTAGACTAGGTATTTAATAATTGCACTTAGGTAGTAAACCCACGGCACACGTCCATAAATAAATTGATAATAAGTTACCTTGCCCTTTGTTAGTTGGTAGGCTGTCACTATATTCGATGGTTAAATATAAATATTAAAGGTGCAACCAAAACACGACTCTAGGTTTATTATGAGTCGAACAAACTCTGAATATTGAAAATTCTGCCTTTAGAGGAATATTCCCCAATAAGTACACACTAAATTGCCAAGCTGTGTATTAACTATTTTTTTTGAGACCATTCTTAATTTACCTTCTTGAGTTCCATTTTATAAAAACATTTTCAATAAGGTTATCTATTGGTAATTCTGCTAATTGGTAAAATGGGTAACAACTTTTAATTTAACCTTTATTTAAGCTCATCGATTTTTCGTCACGTAGAACTTGCTTGGCTCATATTTTTTTCTTGGTTGCAGTTGTTAAACGTCAGATGCAGCGATGACGTCACCAATGAAGATGGAGTCAAAAGGCACCCAGATCCAGATGCCTCTGATAAATGGCGGAGAGCTCTGTGATAAGGTGACCTTCACACAAGCCAAGTTTCCACCCAGTGACCACCTCAACAACGGGCAACCTGTTGGGTCAGTAACTTTAAATATACCGTAAAAGCTTATACTTCGTAGGTGGTGCTTGTGTGCATTTGTTTACTTGTTCTCTGCAATAAAAATGGTAATCGGCATTTGATTAGTCAAATCTTAACGTCCTCAATAGACTGACAACAAATGGCCGGGGAAAAATATTTTTTATCAAATAAATAATGTTCCTAATATGACCATGACTTATTAAATTGTCATGGTCATTTTCATTGATTACTTACTAATTTCATATATTTTTTTCATTATAATTTTGTCAACATACCTAGATCACTTGATAACAACTGTCCGCGCGATTTGGCGACCTTCCAAAACCATGTTTTTGGTCCAAATTAATAGTTATTTGGACCGAATACAATGCTGTCGCAATTTTTTTTTTATTTTCCAATCTAATTTACATGAAATATAACAGAGCACCTTTTCAACTTATTTTACTAGCTTACTATTCAACAACTATTCTATTATCAATATACTAGAGGCCGCTCGCGACTCCGTTCGCGTAGAAGTCGGTTTCCCGTGGGAATGCGAAGTTTTCCCGTGGTAAAAAGTTCCCTTAATTCTTTCATACATATATTTTTGGTTTCTAGCACCGTTTTCGCAGTGCACGCAACGGAAGCCCTCAAGGATGAATAATTTTCCCCGTTTTTTTCCCATTTTCCATTATTTCTTCGCTCCTAATAGTTGCAGCGTGATGTTATATAGCCTAAAGCCTGCCTCGATAAATGGTTTATCCAACACAAAAATAATTTTTAAATTCGAACCAGTAGTTCCTGAGATTAGCGCGTTCAAACAAACAAACAAACAAACAAACTCTTCAGCTTTATAATATTAGTATAGATGGTAGGCCTACCATTTAATTGCAACCTTCTTACCAAGACTAGATACTACATACACAGTTTGTTTAATTAAATTATTGAGACATTTAAAACAATTGTTTTTGCATTATCGTTACAGAGGTTCACAGATTCACCTTTGCAACGGTGGATCCGGTATGTCAGGCCTTGTACAAAAAATCCCAAACAACTTGTATGGGGATCAAAACAAAAAGCCAATGGCCTCTTTATCACATCTACCAAAACGACCCCCAGTAGATATTCAATTTTCCAATCTATCCTACTCTGTAAACGAGGGTAGAAAGAAGGGATCTAAAACTCTACTTAAGTCCATCAATGGAACATTTAGACGTGGAGAGCTCACTGCTATAATGGGCCCCTCAGGAGCTGGAAAGAGCACACTGATGAACATACTGGCTGGCTACAAGTAAGTACGAGCGATATACGACTTCCAAAATTCTGTTCTTGTTACAGTACCTAGTTAATTATTTATAAAGTTCCTATTATGTTTCAGAACATCCAATGTCACCGGCAAGATACTTATAAATGGCAACGAAAGAAACCTCAGAACGTTTCGAAAGTTATCATGCTACATAATGCAGGATGACTGTCTGTTACCACATCTCACCGTTGGGGAAGCTATGCATGTTTCAGCTAATCTTAAGTTAGGAAAAGACATGACAGATGAAACCAAAAAACTTGCGATTGAGGAAATATTAAGAACCTTAAGCCTTAGCGAAGCCACTAACACGAGGACAAATAAACTTTCTGGTGGTCAGAGGAAACGCCTGTCCATAGCTTTAGAATTAGTAAATAACCCACCGGTGATGTTCTTTGATGAACCTACATCAGGATTAGACAGTTCTTCGTGTCACCAATGTATTTCAGTGTTAAAGTCCTTGGCAAGAGAAGGTAGAACTATAATTTGTACCATCCATCAACCGTCCGCGAGACTTTTTGAGATGTTTAGCTATTTATACACATTGACAGCAGGTCAATGCATATATCAAGGGCAGGTTGATGGCTTGGTACCCTTCTTAGAAAAGATGGGACTTTCTTGCCCAAGTTATCACAACCCTGCTGATTATGGTGAGTTTAAGAATTACTTTTTGTTTACTAAACGTGGATCTTGATTTAAAGTTCATGTAACTACCTACTATTGTCCTCAATGGAAGGTCCATTGTTTATCGCTAGTTCGTCACCACTTCCGGACATATTGTAGACGTGACCGTTCGATGCCAAATAATATCGATTAAAACAATAATGTTTACTGTAATATTCTAATCAACGAATAACAAAACTAAATAAAATTGAAAGAGATTAACAATTTAAAAACTATCAAAATATCGTTGCGTGTTTTAGAGCAATCTACTGCGAATTTTTCATTTCAAGAGTTTTTACATACCTACTAAGTATTAAAATGATTATTAACTTTAGTTTAGATACGTTATTATAACTAAGCACTTTGGTTTCAGTAATGGAGGTAGCTACTGGTGTTCATGGCGACTGGACTGAGAAACTAGTACAATCAGTTAATGAAGGAAAATGTGGACGTGCTACATCATTAAACTTGTCTAACTCTGCTCCAAAAAACATTAACCTAAATAACGCCAATCAATCTAAATGTAATGCTAAATGTGATAAACTAGAAGTGACAATAGGTATGTTGAACAATCCATGTAAATAAAAGTAATAAGAAGGTATTAACTTTTATTAAATAAGACGTTAACTTTTTCAGATAAACCAACATGCAATGTGATAGACATGTCTGAGCCCGTACTTAATACAGATAAACAAATCGCCTTATCGAATTCAACAAATTTAGCGCCAGTTACATGTACTACATCTTTGCTTGACTCGAATGAAAGCTTTTCCGATAAACCGACTAAAACAGGTTTTCCTACATCTGGGTGGAAGCAATTTTGGATCCTATTGAAAAGAACTTTCAAGAGTATTCTCCGAGATCCTACGCTGACGCATCTAAGGCTTGTTTCCCATGCGGTTGTTGGACTTATGATTGGAGCATTATGCTATGGTATTGGCAATGATGCTGCCAAAATTAGTAGTAATTCGGGATGTGTCTTTTTCACCGTAATGTTTACAATGTTCACTGCTATGATGCCTACAATTCTAACATGTAAGTAACAATCTTGTCAAACTAAATTGCTACTAGTAAATTTTTTCATTTTAACATTGTTTATAACTTTATTATTATTGTTTTCAGTCCCCACCGAAATGAGCGTATTTGTGAGAGAGCATTTAAATTATTGGTATTCTTTAAAAGCATTTTATTTCGCCAAGACAATAGCGGATGTGCCATTCCAGGTAACTAGACCTTATTTAGACAGTTATTATGGGTTAACATTTTTTTTAAATCCTTTGATTAAACATCAAATTATTAATAGCTACTTCTATTGAATGTTTTATAATAAATGGCAGACAACATAAGTAACACTTTAAAATGCAAATTTTATTAAGTATTTCATTAATGTTGAAAAAATAATTTTGTATTTTCAGATAATCTTCAGCGGTATTTACGTCCTGATAGTTTACTTCATGACCGGGCAGCCCGTTGAGTTGAACAGAATCTCAATGTTTGTCACAATCAACATTTTGACGGCACTTGTGGCACAGTCGCTTGGTTTACTGATCGGTGCTGCCATGAAACTAGAAACTGGTGTCTACATAGGGCCTGTCAGTGCTATTCCGGTCGTAATCTTTTCCGGATTTTTCGTAAACTTTAAAGTCATCCCTTACTACATACAGTGGCTACCTTACTTAAGCTATGTTCGATACGGTTTCGAAGGAGCCATGCTGTCTATTTATGGATATGACAGGGCGAAGCTCGATTGCTCAGAAGAATACTGCCATTTCCGTAATACGACTTTGTTTCTCAAAGAAATGACCATGGACAAAGCAAATTACTGGATCGACGTAGGGGCGTTATGCGGGTTTTTCATTTTTATTAGAATAATTGCATATTTTGTGCTAAGGGTTAAGCTAAAAATGATGCATTAGATGTTTTAACTGTTTCCTGAACTTAATTATACTAAGCAATTATTCGAATTATACTCAACTTTAATCAAGAGTTAATTTATATTTACTTAAATGATCTATCTTTTCTTAAATGTAAGAGTTGAATTGTGTAATGTGCATAAGCACTATGTAGGAAACCAAGCGTTAGTAATTGTTAGTACATACATTGTACACCTTCTTTAAGTAGATATAATGCTAATGTCCACACTGTAAAGTATTTACGTATAAAAGCTTTTTTAATTAATATTTTCATATTTGAAAAAAAAATAGTTTTTATTCGCTTTATGTTAATATGTACAAATCTTTTTTTATTGTGAGCATTTGATACCTAATAAAGGACTGTGATTTTTATATTTATTGTTTTTTTTTAGTTTTTCTATTTTGTTTAATATATTCACAACTGATAACAGTCATAGTAGAAATATAAGAAGTTAATAGTTAGATTAAAGCCTTACAAAATATAATTAAAAGCTCTTTAGCAATTTAATTTAATCCTAAGCGCGAAACATGCAAAATATTTAACTTCGTAAAGCGTGTATCGCGGCGCGACTCATAATTATTTATGTATGCTTACATCTATACTTAATATTATAAAGAGGAAATTTTGTTTGTTTGGACGTGTCGAATAAGCTTAAAAACTACTGGCCCGATTTTAAAAATTATTTCGCTTATGGTGAATTTTGAAGTTATGGTGAAACTAGAGGCCGCCGTATTAAAAAGGTTTATTCTTTTTTGCTTTTCAGTTTTTATTTAGGTACCCATCTAGAAAAGCTGAAGTATATATATCATATTAAAAATGAAACTAAAACAATTTGCGTAATCAGACTAAAGTAATAAGCATTAAGATAAAAAAAACCTAACGTTGTTTTTTACTTTTGCGATGATTCGTGAGTGGTATGGGACGTAAAGCGGATATGCTTTATGCAATAGGCCGAATCTATATTGAAAAAACATGCAATCCATGTTTATAGATTAAAGCTTATTGGAATAATAATATTATTTTGAAGAAATAAGTATTTCCAAAAATTTTACAATTATGCGGTAGGTAGGTACTCGTATAGGTACAATCACCAATACGGGACTTTTTTACCCTAAGAAAACTTTGAACCTACCTACGAGTATACTAATATTAAATGTCCACGTTCCAAGTTGTGGTCAGTAACAACAATGGCGTAAAGAAAGTTAAAGACACACAAGCATTGTTCTACGAATTCCATGTACTTAGTTTTAGAATGTAGCACTCTCAAAAACTCTAAATCCACAACTTTAGTGCAACAAATCTATGTTGGCACCATTATTGAGGTTATACTATTTTCCGCAGTCGCCAAGCTAAATTGAAAAAAGTACTCTTATAAGCATATTCCCCTAAAAAATCTTTACAAAAAAATAGAACTTCAATTTAGAACAGCCAGCGACTAAGTAAGGTACATGCATTATAGGTCATGACGTCATGACTCAGATTACTCTTCTTTTAACTCCCGGATATTTTACTCTATAAGTAGGTAAACTATTTAAAAAGCATCCCGAAGTAGATGATATATGACGCATAGATAAATTGTTTATATTTCTTAAGAAAACGATAGGTATCCTAGACGCAGGTCATTTCCATTATGTTGGAAAAACCTTGCCATGAGAATGATTACAGCACTTAATGTCGACATACCAGTACTTAAGTTTCTATTAAATACAGGCTGCGCTAAGAATTACTTATATTTACCTCCTTTGGGTATGTAGAAATATTAACCTTAAATTTTAAATAAGCAATAAAATAGTAAAATACCATTTATAACATTCTTTCAGCTTAGAAACTATTTTACTAGAATTTTATCAATGGTAAGAATGTGTAAAAAACTAAGTGTACGTCAGTCATACTCATACCTTTTTTAAAGTGAACAAACAAAATAAATTGTTACAAAATAACGTTTGTTTATTTAAACTTTGAAGTCGACGACCTCACAAGTCAAATGTTCCGTCTTTTACTTTAGGTGTTGAAAATTTCGTGTAGAAGGTTTATTCAAAAAGTATCACTGTAGTCCATTGTAGGTACTCATAGCCCACAAGTAGTTTTCAATACAAACTTACAGTGTCGTTCAACAAAGCAAAACGCACGATGGACAATGCACCTACTGTATGCATCAGAGTTGACTTTAGTTAGTTATCAACTAGTTATTATGAAAATAAGCAATCTGCAATGTAACTAAAGTGATGGGAAAATAAAAGTAGGTATTGTTTTTCTGTTGTGTTAGAAAGAAACGCCCATTTTTCATGTAAACTACTTATTTATTACATTAAAAATAGATGCTTCGAACAAATGTGGGTTTTTCCGAACCTCAAAAACAAATGCGTATTTCAGTTTCAGGGGAAGTTTCTGTTGTAAAAATAGGTTGATTACAGTTGTTAACGACTTGTTTTTTATAACAAATTGTTAACATCTGCTACTCAACTCCTTAATACGAAGAAAGATGTCAACATATACACATACACAGGACATACATACACAGAAAAGGTAATATTCTAAACACTTATTTAAAATATGTAGCTAATCGTTTTTATATTTTAAAACGTTTCTTTTTGTAAGGTTATAACGCTCGTTGGTTTATAAATTTAATCCAAATTTAGAAATTTACCATCCTTTATGTGTATATTCTAAGCACTTCAGGGCTCGGAAGTGGTAAGGTTGTCATAATTTTTCGAGATAGTTCTTTCCAGTAGAACTTCAACTTTAAGACTCTAGAACTGAACACTAACGCGGCTTAACCTATACGATTGACAAGATGTTCTAAAAAAAACTATCGAGCCAAGAGTCTGAAACATGATAACTTATCAATAAAATCAATAAAGAGTCGGCAACTCTTTACAAAAGTTAAATTTTTAATCAAGCCCTGAACTTTGCTCCATTCAGCTTTGACGCACAATAATCTACTGAATATGTACCCACATATTTAATTGTTTAGTCCTTCTAGCGAATTGAAAAGCAACATCTGCACAGAGTTGATTAATCTAAATTACTCATCGGCATGACCTGTTTACGCTGCTACTGATAACAGTTGCATTGGCGTAGAAGGCGCAATTTGGATGCCCTCTTTATTTTAAAGCCAATATTAACATCTAAAAACATTTGGTTTTCTGAGCATTATAAATGTTTGGTATCTATCTATCTCTATGTTTATATTTGCGCTAGTAATTAAGTATCATGTAAGTAAGTACTTTAAAACTGTTAGGTTAAGTACCTACCTGAATGTGTATAGTCTTTAATTATTCCATGATCATTATATAGGATACGAGTATTATTTTATAAATCCGATGAGTAAATTGTAGATAATAAGCCGTTCTTTTGTAAATGTCAATATTTGTGAAAGGGGTTGCTAATTTGGCTCTTTTACTTCAATTTTCACAAATAAGAAGTCACTGATTTGGATACATTATTCAGAGGCTCGCGGTGGAAAATGTCAAAAGGAGATTGTTTTGATATATTTTATTTCTAATGTGAATTTTTATATGATCATGGAGTGAATTAACCGAAAGGAATAAACGTGTTACTGGAAAAATACGCATCTTTTAATTAACAAGGACGAAAGCGTACAAATTCAGAAGTTGGAATGAAAAAAATATACTTTTTTTTTCTTACCACGCCTACAAGGTAAAGTATAAATTTGTTTTCATACAGGATAGATTGTAATGTTCGAGTATAAAAGATATATTTAACTCGCCAATCTTAATATATTGGCCAAGTTTAACATCTGTATGTGCGATAGTTTTAAAGTTATGAGGGGGACAAAATTGGCTTCACATGGCGCGCTGTCAGCCTATAATCCTTGGCTTGACTTGTCTAGATACTTAAATCGCCTAAGACTGCCTTATTTAACATTAAATAATGATTAATTTATTGATGAGGAATGGACCGGAAGGATTTATGGAGGATGAAATAAATTAATTGATGAACGAAAATAAAGTAACAAGCATATTCATACATGTTAAGAAAACACTAGCAACTTTAACATCTTTAAACAAAATATGGTAGCAATGGTATGATGATGAAGGTGTCCATAGTTTTCTTATATTTAGTAATACATAATATTTACATGAAATACTAACATCTTTGACATAGTAATTGGACTAAAGGAAAGTGTCTATTACAAACATGCATTAAAAACTTAGAGGGATGGATATTAAATTAGATTTACTAGACTTACAAGAGATTTATTGACACACATACATTTACAGTAAATTTAGAATTAACTTTGTACCTACAGAGTAGTGCCGAAGGGATACTTTCAGCTATATGTTACCCGGTGAGGCATAATTGAATTTCAAAGCATCCAATTAACAATTATTGAAATCAAATTATCATGCATTATTAAAGTATTCTAATACCATACTGAAATGATTCATTGACCCAATAAAGAAATAAAATAAAACTAGACTATTGCAATTAGATAAAATTAAAAATTAACTACAATTATTTTATGTGAGTCTCAGTACCTATATAACTTTTGTATTTTCTATGTCAATGTGAAATAACTTTAAGATAAGAAGGAATATTAAAATCATTTGTTTGAGTTTGATTTCCTTTACTAAGCAAATGTCAGTTTCAGATCACACCATTATGGAATACATCGCTTGTTACGAAGAGCCTGATAAACAGGATGGGCATAGTACGGGATGGATAAGGAATGGAATTGTGTGAGCAGTCGAAGGGAAGGACGGACACACAGGATGGAAATGGACAGGGTGCGTAAGCTCAGGGATAGAGCGAGCGTCATCTTGTTCCAAGAGTATTTTTGTTGGATTGGATTGGAAATATGGATTGGATGGGACAGGGTGCGTAAGCTCGGGGATAGAGCGAGCGTCATCTTGTTCCAGGATTATTTTTGTTGGATTGGATTGGAAATATGGATTGGATGGAACAGGGTGCGTAAACTCGGGGATAGAGCGAGCGCCATCTTGTTCCAGGATTATTTTACAGATTCAAGTGACAGGATAGCATGGACTTCTGTAAAGAATTTTGAGGCGCCCATCGCAGGTTAGTGCCTGTACTTGCCGGCATTTGGCAGGTTCAGATTCAAGTGATGACTTACCAAGACGGAAGTGGACCTCTTATTATAATAAGGTAAATACGGATGTGATTATTTATCAAATTAAAACTTGTATAGAAGATTAATGGGTTTTCAACGGAAATGCTTGATGAGAATATTAAGAAAGTTAGACATAGAAAATTTAACGGATACTACCCAATTAATATGAAAGTTTGGGTTAAATGTTTTTTTTTAATAATAACAAAAATCAATGTTTGTATCTGAATGTAATTTTATTTATTTATTCACATGCTAAGAGGTTATACATTTTTTTGTTAAATTACAGAGAAGAATAAACTATGAGTAGTTTTTCCCTTCCCTGCCATTCGCATTGATTTTGATTTAACTAGATTAAGCAAGATGAATAATAAAATAAAATAATAATATTTTGGCGGTAAAAGGGGAGATCTCCCAGTGCTAGACAGGACACAGACCTAGGGCCAAGCGGGGCCACTGAGATGATTTCAGAAGTCGTATATATAGATACTGCGTTTGAAATGTTGATAGCGCGATATAGGATTTGCCATACATTTCGGTGTCGTTTGTATGCGTACCGCCGGGAAAAAAAATGTTGGCGACGATCAGCGCCATCTATGTCGCCACAATATTAAGGAATTAATAACAAATAAGAGAAATACTTTGTATGATGAACAGGCTGATGGGTGGTAACAAAATACTTGCGCTGCTACAACACATGCATCGCGCTCGCGCGACCCATCACTGGAAACCGGTTAACTTGCAGGCAGATCCGCGCGTTAAAAAAGGGTCACAATTTGCAATTCATATAATTTTACATTTATTAGCTAAAAGTAAAGTAAAATACATTTTATTGCATAAAACTCAAAAATAAACAATTTACAAGTAAACAAACACATAAGCAAGAAGTGGCCTTATTGCTTCAAGCAATTTCTTTCAGGCAAACTTGGCAAAGGAGACAAAATACAAAAGAAATGGATAGGTGCAATAATAATCACAAACAGTACAAAAACAAGATAAACACACTAAGAAATAGAAGTAAAATATGTAAAATAAACGTATATAAGTAAATATAAATAAACACATACATATTTATATATTTACATAAAGTAATACAAGTACTTGAATATATCTATACATACAGCTAGGAAAATAAAAGTATAACATGACTGATGAATAAAATAAAATTATATGATAGATTTAAAATGATTTTGGACAGTGTTTGGAAAGATTGAAGGGTTTTTTTTTATTTACGGATTTCTGAAGGGAGAGAATTCCACAATCCTACGGCTTGCACAGCAAAAGAAGTACCATAAAACCGGATGCATAGATTTTGAAGCCGCTCGAGTTTGTTGAGTTGCTCCTCATTTTTGTCAACGAACGATAGATCCGCGTAATCAAGGATGGGAAGGAGAATGGATTGTGCAATTGTAATTTTGGTAGAAATTGGCAGAATATAGGTATATTAATAAATGCAATAGTTCGACAGAATCTTTGATTTAAAAATTAAATATACGTATATGATTATACTGATTTACCTATATTAGGAGAACTTTTTATTTAATGTACGTCAGGAAATATAATTTTAATTTGTTTTTATATTTGGCTTATTTATGTGATTCTCCATATTATTTGGCAAATTGTCAAGTAAATCAGGTAATGGATACAGTAACATCTGCTTCCCATAGAGATTATTATGTTTTGGTCTTAGTATTTGGTAGATGATATACGCTTAGTTTGAGTTTGGTTGCAAAGCTGCCGGCGGTAAAGGAACTGGTAAAAGATACATATAAATTTACTAAATCTATAACAGAAAAACCGTGGATTGTGTCTTATCTCTTGTAAAGCCTAGGTAGAGGACAAAGCACTAGCAGCACATTCAGCGAAAAGAAAATTACTAAATATTTAAGAATCGTTCAAGTAAGTCAGGAAGCGAATCGAAATAGAAACAAATAATAAGTTATTATTAATAAAGTATTTTAATATAATAGAAAAATACAACTATGATCTTCTAGATACTGGCAGATTAGACAACTGCCTTGTGTCATATATACTTACTTTAGGAGAACTTCTTTTATGTTGGGAAAGAGTCAATTACGCAAAATGTTTTAATCTTATTATGTTTATATGTGACCCGCCCTCGATTCGGATAGTGTAATTTAAGAAACTTTTTCTTGATTGGTTTTTGTTTACAAATTTTCTAAGATGATGGAGAAAATCGCGCTAAAATGTGTTACGAGGTTAACAAGAAGACAAACATACAAACAGACACGATTAGCGATCTTAAGTTAAACTATGTAATGATAATGATGATAACGGTGATAAAAATGACTGACAATGGTAAATGATAGTGATAATGATGATAGTGATGATGATTGTGATGGTTAGGATGATTATGATGATTTTGAAGTTTAGGATGATTATGATGACCATTATGATTATGATGACCATGATGATTATGATGACTATGATGGTTATGGTGATTGTGATTATAGTTATGATTAAAATGGTTATGGTGACTATGATGATGATGGTTATGGTGATTGTGACTATAGGTATGATTATGATGACTATGATGGTTATGTTGATTGTGATTATAGTTATGATTATGATGACTATGATGGTTATGTTGATTGTGATTATAGTTATGATTATGATGGTTATGATGACTATAATGATTGTGAAAGTTATGATGATTATGACTTTGATGGTTATGATTATGGTTATGATGATAATGACGATGATGATAATTGTGATGATGATGATGACAATGATAATGATGTTTGTACATGATTATGGTGAACAACAAAAAAAAAAAAAACTTATTATATGCAAAGGTGCATGGATATTATAATCCATAAAACGAAAATAAGTTATATTGGAAGAAAGCAGTGCTGTTGACCTCGCTTGATGTTATATTGGGTATAACGTTTTTGATTCCCTTATGTCATGATAAAGTAAATCTCACCACCGTAATGAACTGACCGTAAAAGAGAACTTAAAGAAATAAGACTTGTGTGGATGAACCTACTAATATTTTAAATGTTTGGAGGTTTGTGAGTATGTATGGATGTTTGTCACTCTTTCACGTAAGAACTGCCGGACTGTATGGGGCTTTACAGCGGTATGGGTTATACATCAGAGTAATATATGGTACTTTTTACCGCGGGAAAACTTCTCGTTTCCACGGGAAACCGTCTTCCACGCGAACGGATTCGCGGGCACTAGTTATTTATAAGTAACACTGCGTAGGTGATCTTATTGGAAAGCGGTAATTTTATCAACTAGAGAGAGCTACTGCCACATCTATAATCAATGTTACAGGAGGTTAACTTATTTAGTACATTTCTGCAATATTATATAAAATTTGAACGAAAAAGAAATTAAGAACATCCATGATAGGTTACAATGATCTCTTAATGATATTATGTTTTTATAACTTCGTTTTTGAGGATCAATGTCATGCCCCAGCAAAGATGTAACAAATGTATAATTATATTTTTAAAAATATACTTGTATAAGTGTTTGAGTTTACTGTCAGTTTTTATTTACTCGTATGTACAAAGTTTTGTTAACGGTTTTCTAAAATGATCTGAAATGATGTTGATAAATGTCTTGAAATTTACCTTAATTTTGGAAATGATGAGTTGTGGTTGTTTTGTCCTAAATTTATTGTTATGAATGTTGAGTTATGGTTGTAAATTTGTTAATGTTCTAGTATTTATTTTATAAAAAAAGGAAATCGAAAATCAAAGTCAGAACTGAAAAGGCAAACACAACGACTTATGTATAAATGCACAGCCGACACTACTATGCCTATAAATTGAATTTTGGTAAAGCGGTTTCTTTATGATATAGATGACACTAAGAAAGAATTTTAATAAGTAAATTAAATCTCCAAAGGTATTAAATAAAGTAATAGTACAGTATTAAGAAAATAAGTAATATGAGAATAGGTATAGGTACTTATATCGTAATTACAAATAAAAATGTTCTGCCCTCTCTCCCTTTCCATGTTGTGTCGTTTTTGTATTTTACATTCTGTTTGTATGAGAATATTAAATTAATGAGGAAAACGGAGGAGAAACTATAGATCTTAAGATGGAATTTCAGGGCACAAATAATTTAAATGATTCATTTGGTTGGAATACTTGTGGACCTCAATGAGGAGGTGGAGTTTTTATTACAAAATGTACAACTAAAATGTAAATTGATATTCAAAATGATGTTTAAAAATATTTTTTTACTAATAACAATGATGTATCTAACTAAAAGATTACTTATCAGGTTGTGTTTAGTAACATCAACGATGGATGGAGTGTTATTTTTGTGTGATGTTGTATTCTTGTTTTGACTTTTACGAAATTTACAAAACATGATGAACCTACAGTTTAATCTAATAAATACTTGGAGTTCTAGATAAGATTATAAATTACAAAAAAAATACCTAAAGAAAATAAAAACATTCAAGCTGTGCGTTAGTGAGCGATTTCCATAAGTCCGAAGGTTCTAATTAGTAGTAAAAGATAAAACGCACCTAGAGATGATTTTGTAAAGAAATTTATATCTGTAACCAAATTTTAATAATAGATTAACTTTGATAATTGACTTTTACGCTATAATTCGTGATAAGTATAACTTAGTACTTACATATCTACATGTTCACGATGCAACAATTAATTGTTACGTTTTAATACTTTAAGATTTTGCTTATTTTTATTGTTAAATTTATTTTTAATGAATTACTTTTGTATGAACAAGCGATGGGACATGCTTGCTGGTCGGATGGCCGAGCTGTTAGGTTAAGTACCTACCTGAATGTGTATAGTCTTTAATTATTCCATGATCATTATATAGGATACGAGTATTATTTTATAAATCCGATGAGTAAATTGTAGATAATAAGCCGTTCTTTTGTAAATGTCAATATTTGTGAAAGGGGTTGCTAATTTGGCTCTTTTACTTCAATTTTCACAAATAAGAAGTCACTGATTTGGATACATTATTCAGAGGCTCGCGGTGGAAAATGTCAAAAGGAGATTGTTTTGATATATTTTATTTCTAATGTGAATTTTTATATGATCATGGAGTGAATTAACCGAAAGGAATAAACGTGTTACTGGAAAAATACGCATCTTTTAATTAACAAGGACGAAAGCGTACAAAACCGACTCTACTTTCGGTAGGTACTGAGTTGACGCGAAAGTTTTCATTCAAAAAAGGCAAAATTCTTTGTTGTCCTAATTATAACTATAACGTCACGTCTTTTTTTATTTTTAAATTAAGAAGTACCCAACAATAAATGACTGCAGTTGTAGCCATAGGAAATAAATGCACAACCTGCGGTCATTGCTCTCTAGGCTTCAAGTCTGAAAGAGGGGCGCCGGGACGAGGCACTGACTGTACCTATACGTATTTATATCGCTGTATGCAATAATGCAAGGGCGACGCACCGAGAATCAATGGAGGGCGGGCAAAATTGTGTCAAGTTGTCTTTCAGCCATTTCGTAACTTTTCAACGATATTTACTATTAAATCCAGGCAACGTTCTAAGTAAATATACGCTGTTTGATCTAGTTTACCTGCACTTGGTTAAACAGTTTTTCCTAAACCAATTGAGTTGACCGACTTCGAAGCAGGTCAGCAAGTGTGCTCCGTGGCAAGAATCTAGAAAACTGCATTTTAAATTAAAAACTTATGGAGGTCCTACCTACAAACTAAAAAGTAAGAGTAAAACTTGCTTTGTATGCAGTTATCCTTTTTCCAAGGTGCTAACCAAGGAACAATTTATTGGTGTAGCTATGCATTTTTTTTATAAATTAAAAATATAGTTACCGTCCTTTGTTTCAATACTAAAATAAAGCATGCACCTTAAAATAACATCAGCAGTTTAAACCTAGCTAAAGGTTACACATGTGCTTTGTTAGTAGAGACTTCCTATCTCAGTTACTAGACACAACTAAACAGGTTTTGAATATAAAAGAAGTCCGTATTTTTTATTTAAGACTGTTTTAGTTGATAGGTAGATAGTCTTAATATTAATATTATTCTTTTATGACTTTGTTTAACGATGTTTTGCAACGTATTTATTAGGTTAGGTTCCAACCTGAAATACGACGTTTGATTTGTTTTTGAAAACCTTTTTTTATGATTTACCTACCTCTGGTACTAACTTAAGATGTAACAAACTACGAATCCTTCAAGTTGGGTACATACTTATTTTATAAATTAAGGTTAATTTAAGTATATTTTTTTATTATTCAACCACCTGTATAAGTTAAGTACCTACCTATATAGGTATCAGAGCTTACTACCCCCACGTACTGACGACAATGAAATAGGAAATCTTAATCATGGATTAATTAAGATTTAGTGTTTTTAAGGATAACGTTTAAATATGTACCTACATCAATTAATAAGGTAAACTTATAAGTGTTCCAACATTATTTTTTTCAATAGTTAAAATAATCATTCTCTTTGAAGATATTGTCACGTCAGATAAATCCAATCGCAACTTCCTGACCTAGACAATTTTAAGGAAACGACGCACATTACAAAATATTGTACCATTCTAATTCTCTTAATAAATTACAGACAGCTATTTCGAAGTTTGGGAATGACTCTACATTACCTTTTTTTTACAGTTAGTCAATGACATCTTGGACTACTTATACTTTGTTTTTTTTTGAGCATAGCTAATTGTTATTATTGCCGACCTATATTTATAAAATTTTCGAAACGTCGGAAATAAAAAAATAATAAGCTAGCTAATTAGAAGGTATAAGAAAAACATGGTGGAACACCTAGTAATTTTATTTGCATTGGGAATGTAAAAAATGTTTCTATAAATCATTTTTCACCCTCATGTGTTTTATCCCGAAATAGGACAATTGACTAGAATTAAACCGAACCATGTTAGTATATCCGCAGTGCGCGACTTGCTTGCTAGAGTGAGAGAAAAGATCCGCGAACCAGTCAGTCCAAAGTCCGAAATCAATGCACAAATGCGACAAAAGTATCGTGCTGTCTCAATACCGTCGGTACACCTGCACTCAACTTGCACTAGAGACACCCCTTGTAGCTCTACAATCCGCTATAAGGTTAATGATTCGTTTTTTGATAAAAGCTCAATTGTAGAGGGATTTAATAAGCGTTTTAAATAAAACAAAACAAGTTATTGTTATTATATTATAGATATTATTTTTATGTATTAATGAAAGTAGGATACAATACCCCAAAACGTTATCAAAGTAGGAACCTACACCCTATTTTCTTATTTTGCAGTATTTCGTAATTTCACGGAACCTAACGGAAATGACAATCGATTGGCAATACGGTTCAAAAACATTAAACAGCTGAGTACCGGGTTCGGGCACCATCGTCTTTGTTCGTTGCCATGCCAGGGGCACAAAGAAAGAATCCGTTCATGCAGGCTTGAGTTGTACAGCGACGTTCGTTTCGACGTTCTTTCGTTGTTCTGTGTTCAAGCCTCAGTTAGTAAGGTCCATTATCTGCTATCAGTGCCCAAGAAGCTATATGCGTGCAAACTACCGATTCAAATAACGGACGTGTGGACGACTGTTACCGGTCTGTCATATTATACATATTGCCAACGGTGCAAACAGACAAAAAGGAGTTTACTATGTGCTGAACTGGCGAAGACATTTCGTAACCGTCAATAGTTTAGTAAATAAACTGGCAATAATTTAAAGTGTCAAAACATCCTACCGAGTTGCTTGAAAAAGAAACTAAATAAAGCAATCTAGGTAATGAATTTGTCAGAACAAGCTAGCAAAAAGGATACATATCATCGTTGATCAATTCAATTTCATTGAATGCCTACGTATGGAAGTAAATTTTCAATTTGAAACGTTTCGTCAGCGAGCATACAAACGTAAGCACTATATTGAAATAATGGTCCGTAGCGTGTGTGTATATTTATATATGTATCGGTCGGCCACTCTCCTTCTCAGTCAGTTCTCCCTTCCTCTCAGTAGCGCATGTCTATTTGAACAAAGAGCGCGTCTGCGAACGCAACCGATCATTTCTATTAAATAATACTAAACGTGAACGTGCGAACGTGGTGCATTCAAATATTGTGACTACATTTTTTTAACGTGGATCTTTGTTTTATAAACATTAATTTCAGGTAAGATTACGACGTGGCTTTTTGTTTCGTTTCTGAACGCAGAGAGGCATAATGCAATAGAAATTGGCAGACTTATTTAGATATTGAGCCATAGTTTACGAGATGACGAGACGTAACATATCTCAAAAAAACTAAATTGCTTTTAAAAGCTTTACATAACCATAACAAAATTTTATCGTGACTTAAAAAATACAGCATAAAATTTATAAATATCACTAATATTTATTAAAGTCCTATTTATATTTTTAACTATAGGTAATAAAAAAAATGTAGAGCATAGCCAACCTTTGGTCAGTAGGCACCCAGTTGAGTACTTTCAACTTATTTAAAGAAGCTTTGCTGTTATGAATATCGGGATATCCGCCTTAATGTAAAAGTCCTTATTATTTATTATTATATGTATTGGTTCTTTAATTACATATAAATTCATTAAAGAAGATTGATTTTATAACCAACCTACACAATGATTTCATTAATGAAAATTTCATCACCTTTATGATATAATTATAATAAAAAAGTTTTTAAGTGAAAAAACATTTTCGATTTCACTTAGCCACAACTTAATCGACCTAATGGCGTTTAAGTCGTCAAAAGATGCAGCTGTGCATAGCTTAAACGGGTTCTTTTTCAATAATAAAATAAATAAATTATAATAATGAACGAACTATTTGATTTTATAAAGCGAGTTCCGGTATCAGCTGTTATGCTTACCTATCTGCTTTTGTTAAAATATTATTTCAAAAAGTAACTATTAAAAATCTTTTTACGTTCAATCGGTCAACCCCTACTACAAAGATAATTCTGTCTGTCGTATTTCACGTATTCATCTTATAGATATCAACGTATCGTTCTTATCGATGAATGATTACGTTATTAGCTTTTATAAAACAAATAAATTATCGTTTAATTTGATAAAGATTAGATTAGTACATATCTGTATGTTGCTACTACATATTTTGTAGTAGATCACCACGATGACGCATTTAATAATAAAAAAATAAATCGTAATGTAAACATAGGTCAGGCTTGATTTTAAGTACTGACTATGCATGTCTTTAAAATTGTTTTAATTGTCCACCGCTCACATCCGCGATGATTATAAGGCTAGCTATAACCTCAAAAAAAATGTCAAGAAACGGAAGGCAAAATACAAGATTTCACATCTACTTTTGACTTTCACAGTTAATGGTGTTATAGAAAAATAAATAGAACCTATAAACAAGCATATAAAACTCTTAAAACTAAAAAAAAAAACAAATTTATACACCGGGTGTCCCATTAACCAACGTTAAGCCGAAGTCTAGTGTAAGGACTTAGGCCATCAAGCTTCTCGTAGGTAATGGAAAAAAATCCAGGTCCTTTCGTTTTACAATTACTTATTGGCCTATAAAAAAAGCTAAAAACGAATACCCTTTGATGGCTTTTTAAGTACCACGACTACTTTATTTATTTTTTCTTAGATTGTTCTTGTTTGCAACCATAAATAATCCTGTCATTCATAGTTCAAAACTATTTTAAGACATACATCCGATACATACGTAGGTTTTTTGTACATCTGTTGATTTCCAAATAGATTGGTACAGACACTAAGGTATCATTAACTAATTATAGTAGGCAACCTGAAATTTAAAAGGAAATGTTCATTTAATTATTAAATTGCTGTAAGACCAAGATAACAGTTTTTATATCCAACATAATGATACTGTTCGATATTAAACGCCGCCGGTACGATTTATGTGATGCTGACTGTACATATCTCATTTGCTTATTTCTATGGTGAAACAGTTTCACAGTTGATTAGGCTCACTAATGCCGGTGCTGAGGCGACAAATAATTGAATATCAAAACTTTACAAAATATTTAATATTTGTACTACTTCGTACAGTTCTAGTAGGTCAGATGGACCCGAAAAAGTGTCGTTCTGATGAACTTACGTGAATATAAACAAAGAGCGCCTATATAGCGCTTTGTATTTATCTAAAGGTAAATAAATACTCGTATAAAAGAGTAAGACTTTTTGAGTTTGGGAGACTGAGAAAGGCTCCTTTTATTACACCAATATATTCACCTATGTAAAGATGAGATGTTGGGGCTCTTAGCTCTGAAGGGCTGCGAATCTAGCATATTTATGTCATTTTTATTAGATTAATCACACAAAATATCCATTTACACTTAATAAAACAAAAATTTCAAAACTTTCCGCTCATCAGTAACAGCTATATAAATAAAATCTATTGCTAACTAACACTGAATAAATCAATTCATTTGAAGGTCCAAATGTTAAATTTGTGACATTCGTACTAAGTGGTACTAAACCACATAATATTGTTGTTTAAAATCTTAAATAATAACGGTCAGCTTTTTTCTTGGCTTTTCTTTATCTTCCCTCTCGGTTTATCCATACTATTAGATTCATTCGAATCATCGCATAGTTTAAGGAACCCTAGCCTTGAAGTCACAATTGTTACCAATTAATTTATGTGACTGGCCCCATCGTTTTTTGTGAGAATATCGTTAGACGGGCTTTAGACGTTGGTTAGTCTTTAGTCGATAGTAACGTAGGTATAGTAATGGAAAGTGTTTTGAGATGGTCTGCATTTTCTTAAAAAGTATATAAGATTATTATTTACTCTGAATTTTCGGTATTTTAATACCTATTCAACGGGTGCGCCAAAGTTCGCCTAAATTTTCCACATCCTATTATTGGAACTCCAAAAATGTCCTTCCGATTCCAAATTCGGCATTTAACATACTGCACAGTCCGTTTACAAACGCTCGTCAAATTGTTATAGTTTGTTTTAGTTGACACTTTAGAGGGATTAATACAATCCCTCTATAGTGTAAATAATACAATCGACGGTGGCGCCATTTGAATCTGAGTTAGCTAACCCGAGTTTAAAACGTTTTTCTGCAAGTGGGCCTTAGTGATGTTATGAATGTCAATTTTCGGAAACATAAGTGTTATAAACGGTATATAATGTGTTTTAAAAGGTATAATTAAATGAAAACTTTAGGAAGAGTGATCTTCGGAGTACAAATCGGTAGTAAGAACATTTTCGGGTAAACAACTTTAGGCAAGCCAATATGGACCCCTATTTAACCAATGCACGACGTGTTTTTTTTCTGTTTCTTTATCAAACAAATCATTTATTTTTTCATATAAAAGACATTAACTGTCAACGAAAAAATTCTCTATATCTGTTATGTTAGACATTTTAAAAAGTCTGCGATTCAAGCTATATAAAACTTTAATGCACTTTGTAACCGAAGCCGTAACCGTCCGAGCTGGAAATAAACTATCCGTTATTCAAGTCACAACTATTTTAGTTCATTGACGGAAACCTTTTGAACGTTTAAACGAAGCAAGTTTGAAACGGGCCATTTATTTTAATAAAAATCAAATATAAACTCTTTTTTCATTCATATTTATTAAGTAGGATATGCATATAAAAATGCTTTATTTAGACAACTGCTTTCGCAAATAAGATAAAATCTAAAAGACAATGCTGATTACGATTTCTGCGCTTGACGCTCTAACCTAAATTCTCTCTTTGTGACGTTTTCTTATCCGAGCCTTGCAATTATATTGACAGACAGAATATTCCCAGTACAAACATAGTAATAAACATATTGTTGAGTTCGTTAACATCACTTGTTAACATTTTCAGTGTGTCAGGTCAGTGTTATATCTTCCTTCACCCCAGATGCTAATTAACTGCCGCATCCAAGCAAACTTACTCATAAAACATCCGTTATGTATGACTCACTCGGGTTTTTGTTTCTGCAAAGAGACTGGACCTTTATTATTTATTTATTTTTACTGCTATTTAACATAACACAAAGCTTTAGGCTCCAACGCTGTAACACTTTAACGTGCCTTGTAAAATTAAGCAACTAAAATCGAAAAGAAAAAAAAGTATTAGCACATAGTTTTATTCCTTGTTGAGTAGGCATCTAAATAAAGATACAGTGTTTAATTTTATTTTATTTTTTCAAAAAAATATTTTACATAATAGTATTAAATATTGACAAAAAAAGTTAACCTTTGTCATTTACAAACATAATTTCATCTATTGTCTTACTATACATTTTTTAAAGGCCCTTTTAAAAATAAATTCTAAGGTATTGTCCGGCCACCGAGAGATTGCGTTCCTGACACATTGTGTTTGACATAACGAGGGAACTTTGAAAGGCCGTCTACGTAAACAAACAAAAAAAAAGTCGTCTATTTTGACCCCACAAACAAATAATAAGCAATAAAATGATATTAAAACACACTGATTTTAAATTTTATAACTGATGGCTTACTGTAAGGGTAATAATTACTGATAAAATATGTATTTTTAAAAATGTAAACAACATCATATTTTCGTAGGGATGTGCTAAAAATATCAGTCAATTTTAAAGTTATCAATCAATTGCTAATAAAAAAGCGGAATTAGTAGCTTGTTTATAAAAACACTACACAGAAAGAAATTATTGCTTTTGCCAAATAAGTTTATTTAGCGCAAGATATATCCTGTTTTGTATATCAGGAAACAATAAGATATTTGTAGCAAGCAATTTTATATTTTAAAATATCAAGTATTTAAATGCTTAATCGTATTGACTAATTTTTTACTCCAATTAATAATTTCATCTTATCTCAAGAACTCGACACTTTGATTTGAGTTGTAACTTTTTTGAAAGAATGTTTACAATTTATTTATTCAAAACATTATCTTTCTTAGATGGGTAGTTCTACAAACTAAGGAAGAATTTGAGTCTGATTTCGGCACGACACTTTTTACACATTTTAGAGGCGGAATTCAGTCTAATAGCTAAAGTACAGTGTCCTTTAGCATATCCTAAAAGGAACAGACAAATTATTTGTTATTTATTGATTTATGGCCATTTAAAAAAAAACATGCCACAGGAAACTGAGAGTGTCTCCAGGAAACTGAGGAAAATAACATCAATCCATCTAGATCAACTATTTATTTAACATTTTTTTGCCTTATAACATTAATAACATTAACACAAGCATGTACTCGTATCTCTGTTTGATAATTTTGGAGTGACTATCCAGACGGAGATTAGCCTCGCAAAAATAGAGTAGGTCATAGTGACATTAGGAACCTGAGTTCAAATATTCTTTATGAAGATTTTTTATGTGTCTAGCCTGTAGCATCTTTGTACTTCTTGTTGTCTGCACACAGTCTACTGTACTTGTGTTCCAAAAATTATTGAACTATCTTTTTAAACATCTTTTTTTTAAACCTTGTTTTCCAACTTTCAAGCCTTATTTGCATTGAAAATCTGGCCCAAAAGCAATTCGTTTGCATCTTTCTTCTCTTGACCAGTCTTCAGATTAGACATATTATCCGATATTTGCTTTTTCAACACATCACCAAATAAAGCCTTTTTGACGATGTCTACTCGGGTCGTTGGATCTTCAGCAAGATAGGTCATTGCGGTTTTAGGCGATCCAGTTGTTTCTTTAGTTTTTTCAAAATCATTATTTTTTATATTTGCTTAGTTTTTATTCAAACTTTACAATTAGCGCAGTTTTTTGTTTTATCTACTGTTTTCTGCAATACGCTGCTTCTGTGCTTTATCTTAGATTTGGCAATAATGTTTGAGGGTTTATC
Source organism: Emmelina monodactyla (assembly GCA_916618145.1). NCBI lineage: Eukaryota > Metazoa > Arthropoda > Insecta > Lepidoptera > Pterophoridae > Emmelina > Emmelina monodactyla. The sequence goes on from OU745300.1 coordinate 7,936,391, forward strand.
TCAAAATTTTACTTGCTGAAGAAGTACAAGCTCATGGAACTCAGGACTTACAGGTTCATCATCTAAACTGGACGGAGTATTTTCTCAAACAAATTGGTTAATCATATTAGTTATTAAATTTTTATTTTTCAAGGATTTGGTTTCTTTTCCAGACGCTAATTTTTGAGGGTTGTTCTAATTTTTTTATATCTAATTTAGCTATCCTTTTCTTTTCTAATATTTCTTCTTTGGTCTGATTCTTTTTGGTGTCATTCAAATATAATATTTGTTAGATCGATTAAATATTTGTTTATTTTATTCTTTTAATCCGTCGTTTCGAAACAATTTCAAGAATAGGTACTTTTACTTAGAACACCACCCAAAACTAAATAGTCGTATATAAACAAATTACGAGAGAAGTTAAGTTTATTGACCAAATTATTCATTTTAGTATGTTTTTTTAGTTATGTATATTTAAACAAAAAACTATTATTGCCCATAAACAATTTTTTTTATATAATGTACTTAGGATCCTGGACGGTTCTCAGTATCCTGAGTACCAATTTGACAGGATCCTGAGGACAGGTTCCTGATAATTTCTGTCTTAAACTAAAAAAAACACACCAATTTATAACTTTCATAAAAAATCACGTTAACTATGCCTATGTGCTAGCATCTTACATATCAATATGCTAAAATTAGTCATATTTATTATATATTTTGCAAATAAAAATCTTACCAGGATACTGAGAGCTCCACTGATTACGACCCCATTTCACTCGCGAAACGCACTGGGCTCACTAAACAACGTGCTAGGTGAGAATAGAAAGATGACATTCTTTGAACCTTTCGTAGGTACTATCGACTCAGCGGAACGGTAAAGACGCTCAACATTTAGTTTAGAAAATATTTGCCAATTCAACAGCGAACAGGATACTGATATAAAATCGTGGGGACAAAATGTAACCATGATTTATTTAATATTTTTTTATGAAATACAAATAGTAATTGTCCTTCCTAGCTAGGAAAATTAGTAAACTTATTAATTTGGGTTTCTTTTAAGACCCTAATGTAGAAGTATATGAATCACGACGCACTTTGAACTAAAATTTGGACGAGGGACACTGCAGGATCCTGAGAATTCGGCACTTTGAACAGTAATTTTGTTCAAAAAAGATTTGTGAATCTTAACTATTTTTAGTGACCATCCAAAAACAATTGTAATTTATAGTATGGCATTCAAAATAAAACGTTATTAACAATTTTTTCATTACATTTTGGCTGTACGTCAAAAATTCCTTAGTTTGTAGAACTACCCAGATATCAACTGCCTTCTGCTTGCTTAAATTTCGTTAATTCTTAGACCAAGAAACAAACAGACTTAAATGTAGTTATATTGCTACTCGGTACTAGACTGCATGGTTCTTGAAAATAAAAAGATTTACTTATTTTAAGAATTTCCTTTATTGAAACCAGATACTTAAATTTTTGATACAATTATTATTGATTGTTTGTGAATAATAATGTTTCTTCTTGCTAGTTCTAATTTCTTGAATTACCAAAACATATCCTTTGTCATTTTTTAAGGTATCGAGGTATTCATGGATTGTCTTTAGTTCTTGATTTTTTCTAACAGGGAATGTACTTCGCCTCTTTTCAATAACCTCTTCCCAGGGTTCGCTATTGTTTTGTAGCCATATAATATTTTCTTCAGTTGTTGCAGCTAAAATGTAAAAATTTCACTTATAACATGATTGGTATCCATCTTAAATCAAGTCTAAATACTAAAAATATGTCAAAGTGAAAGCATTACAGACAGACATTGTTAGTTTAGTATTTAAAATATAAAGCATGGATAAGTATGAAGTATGGATTCCTCTCAGATTATTATTATTAATGGAAGCAATACCATTCATATGAAAGTTACAATTCAAACATTAAACTTTTTATATACATACCAAAGTCCTCTGTATTATTGATTTTAGTAACATCTGAGTCCCTGATTGCTGTCCTTCTTTTCGCTTCATAAATGTATAATAGATTTCTCACTTTATCTACTAATTTCCCCTTTGCAGGAATGTATTTGCCCGTATACGATTTTGAAGTTGGAACAGATTTCATGTAATATGAGGCTTTATTTTCTGATGGGAAATTGTAATCTTCTGGTTTTAGTTTCCTGAAAAAAATTAACATTTAACAGTTAACAATCAATATAATGCCAGATTTAGATTAATTTGTTATTATGAGCCACAAGCATGACAAACAAAATAGGTACATACCTTAAACTCCTACTAAGTGTGGTGTGCACCAAATGTTAATACAAAAATTGTACTTATTTAACAACTGATTACTCATTCACTCCAGTAGAGTTATTGTTGATTCCATTATTCAAAAAATAACGAAGTTCAGTAGTTTTCGTTATCTAATAAAATAATACTTTTTAATAAAAACGAACCGCGAAAGGAAGAAGCACGAACAAACAATTTCAAACAAAGTCAACGAACGAAATAAAATAATGTTGCCGTTATCTTACGGTCAAATTAGGGCTAAAAAGTTTACAAAATATTTCCATCAAACAAATATTGATAAAAAATTATAAAAAGTGTCGTTATAAAATAAATAAAAAATCGTATATTAATGATGAAATTTAATGAACTGGTTAACGAAATATGAAGAAAAAAAGGACTATTCTTTTAAATGCTTACCTATATGCCTATAAAATTGAGAGGCAAGCACTTTTAAAATTTTGCTTAAAAATGTATGGAGACAGTAAGATTTATTTTTAACTAGTGGCTGCTCGCGACTCCGTTCGCGTAGAAGTCGGTTTCCCGTGGGAATGCGAAGTTTTCCCGCGGTAAAAAGTTCCCTTAATTCTTGTACCTATACATATATTTTTGGTATCTAGAACCATTTTCGCAGCGCACGCAAAGGAAGCCCTCAAGGATGAAAAATTTTCCCCGTTTTTTTTTCACATTTTCCATTATTTCTTCGCTCTTTATAGTTGCAGCGTGATGTTTTATAGCCTAAAGCCTGCCTCGATAAATGGTCTATTCAACACAAAAATAATTTTTAAATTCGAACCTGTAGTTCCTGAGATTAGAGCGTTCAAACAAACAAACAAACAAACAAACTCTTCAGCTTTATTATATTAGTATAGATTAATAAATATAACATTAAAAGTATCCTATTGCATGCTCTAATTCCGTATTAAAGTTCAATTAAAAGGATATAATTTTTGGGCTAAAGGGCACATTTATTGCAAATATTTCGTTTCCTATGGATTTAAATTTATCCTACTAATATTATAAATGCGAAAAAGTAAAGTTTCATCCAAATCGGTCCAGTAAATTTTTCGTAAAAGAGTAACAAACATACATAAAAACATCCATTAATCCATCAATCCATACATACTCACAAACTTTCACATTTATAATATTATTAGGATAAAAACGTAATATAAATAAAAAGAGATTTTAGGGATTTTATTGTATCGCTGGCAACACTATATAATCACCAAGAAAGTTTATTAGTAAATTATTTATTCTAAGAAAGTTTGTTTCTTGGATGAAGAAAGCCTAGGCCGTCGTTTTTAAAGGAAGAAATAAATAATAAAAATTATTTCAGTTGAGAATGTAACTATTTCGAAACGACTTCTTTTTCTTTCTTACTAATGTAAGAACTTATAGATTTGGATCCAGTATGTGAACTCTTTCCTTTAGAGAAGTACTTTTGAATTGAATATCTTTCTCTCAAGAACCATAAAACTATGTCTGAAACTTATCAAATTTGATTTAATTGTCTTGGGTCTAATTTAAAACTCGAAATTCTTATTTCCATGAATATTGCGCTCTTTATTTAATATGTAAAAGTATTTCCTTGATGGTTCAGTGCCGCCTTGTGTGAAGAGATATTTCTTACATGAAGTGAAATATTTTTTACGCAAAAAAATATTGCTCAAGACACATTTTCGTTTTGAATTTAAATACAATTTCTTTCTGTGTAGTGTGCGCGCGCGACTCCGTTCGCGTAGAAGTCGGTTTCCCGTGGGAATGCGAAGTTTTCCCGCGGTAAAAAGTTCCCTTAATTCTTTCTTACATATATTTTTAGTATCTAGAACCGTTTTCGCAGCGCACGCAACGGAAGCCCTCAAGGATGAATAATTTTCCCCGTTTTTTTTATATTTTCCATTATTTCTTCGCTCCTTATAGTTGCAGCGTGATGTTATATAGCCTAAAGCCTGCCTCGATAAATGGTCTATTCAACACAAAAATATTTTTTTAATTCGAACCAGTAGTTCCTGAGATTAGCGCGTTCAAACAAACAAACAAACTCTTCAGCTTTATAATATTAGTTTAGATGATATCGACGTAAATATGGACATGCTTGAAGCATAACTATTGCGGTTAGTTAAAGAAAATAAATCGGCAAATTAATGTTCGATATGAAATAGATGAATTGGCTCTGCAGTACGGTAATCGGGTGCTGAGACTTTACCATATCATACTATAATATCATATTATAATATCGGACTTATGCCAATACAATGCTATTGAGTTTCCTTTGTAAAAAGGCAGCAGTTGGATTTTCTTGCTAGTTCTTTTCCATCTTGGGCTTAGCTTAAAAATTAACGTTATACAAATATCTTTAATCTAATTATTTACGTTCCTAAAATAAAACAATACTGTTTCGATTTTGTTTTTTATTATTTCACCTAGATTTTAACTCGTAACAACATAAAACTATTTTTATATTATAAATAAAATATAAATAAGATGAGCAATTTTTTTTCTGTTGATTGAAAAATAAGTTATCAATGTTGTTTTTTACCCCAACACTAATGGCATGTGTCAGGAACGCAATCTCTCGGTGGCCGGACAATAGGTACTTTAATGGCTTCGTCAGTCTAACCAAACTTTGAAACATTATTTTGAATCTTAAAAACGTCTTGTTTGTGTCTTTACATTTGTACAATATTTTCGTAGAGAAAAACATTCGCTATTAAGTTTAACATTACTTTACTAAGTAGGTACACATTATAATTAGTGCAACCTCGATAGAATATTACAAAAATATTGAATAATCTGTTTTTTTTTAATCTTTAAAAAGCAAAGTAAGACAGATAAAACAGGATTTTTTTATAAAGTTGAAACGTGGGGTACACTGTGTAGATACGCAACAAAAACCTCATCTTGTTCACTCTTGATTTGAAAACATATCCGAGCTTATAATTCGTCTAAGCCTCCTCTATGGCCCGATAACAGGACTTTTTACTTTATATAGGTTACGCATTATTCAAATTTTATACATACCTACTCAATAACTAGTTCTAGACCGAGTCTTATGACAGAGTCGATCCGATATCGATCTAATAAAAAATGATAACACTAATTAATTAATCAAGCTTAGGTTGTTACGTGTCCATTAAGAAACTGATAATAGATTGCCTTGCCCTTTGTTAGTTAGTAGGAATACCTTCAGAGTCTTAGAAGAGTGGGTTTTTTTGACGTCAGATACCAACGCATAATAATCAATTAATATTTTAAAAGATAAAAGGTATTGTTAGATACCATTTCTTGTTTTATTTGTCTAATTTAAGGATTAATTTTGAAACCAAACAGCCAAAAAACCTTAAAAAATTCACTGTCTTACAAATATTACAAATGTTTTATAATACCTTTTTGGTTAGATTATACTGCTAATTTGAGTAAAACCGAGATCACCTACATTTCACATCACAAAAACACTAAAGCTGTTAATAAAACCTTTATTTCAGAAAAACGACTTTTTTTCTCTCATAACTTGTTTGGCTAATATATTGTTTCTCGTGATTCCAGTTGAAGTGCAGATGCGGCGATGACGTCACCAATGAAGATGGAGTCAAAAGGCACCCAGATCCAGATGCCTCTGCTTTGCCGCGGAGAACTCTGTGATAAGGTGACCTTTACACAAGCCAAGTCGAGCGACTACCTTAACAATGGGCAGCCAGTTGGGTAAGCAAGTTTTAAGTATTCCGAGAAAGCTTCTATTTAAATTAGATCATAGCTTAGTACTCTGGTTACTAATAGCTACTAGCTGCTTCCCCCTACGAAATCACTCTCTTCGATTCGATCGATTTGAATAAAAAAATTAGTAACATATGTCGCGAAACGATAACGAAGCATTCTAAATGGTGATTGAATTAAAATTCGATTAAGTAGTTCCGGAAACCACTATCACCTATAACCTCTTAATAACATTACTTTGATTGAATAGAGCACAGTAAAAATAGAATTCAATGAAAGACTAACAGGAGAAAGTGATCAAAACTTGAATTTAACAATTTTAACATGTCACGACAAGGTCAAGATCACAACCCTTAGTATAGTACCTACTCAATTTAGTAACCTTAAATAGTTGGTGCTTAGACAACCATTTAGGTTTCTTGGTTTTCCATTCTCCATTGTTCGATACTCTGAATACAACCTTCAAAGGGCACGCCCAAAATAATTGTTTAAAGTTACGAAGCCAAGAGATCATGGCTCTTGCATAAAAATCAAGATTCTATATGAGCGCTGCGAACATCACGCGAGTGGTATTAAATATAGCTGGAAGTCTGCCAACTCACCCACAACCAGTCGGCGGGGGGTGAAAACGCAAAAGTAGGTTGTATTGCTCTTTCAGATGAGCAGGCTTTATTTCCAAAAAGAAGATAATACGTTCTGAGGATATCTAGAAATAAATCTCGACAGCACTTAAGTGTTTTTGAGAAAAAAGAACATTAGATCAATAAAACAAATCCTTGAAATTGATGATTAATTTGCTATTGACCATGCAAAAGTATTGATTTGAAATATTTTGTACCTGCGCTATGTTTTTTTAAATAAAGTTGCCTACATATACAGGTAGGTATAAAACAAAAATACACGTGTTGTAATATTAATTACCTTTGTTATTCAACATGATATAAAAGCTATTTACATTAGTGTTAATAATACGAAGCCGGTTAAAATTGAAGTCGCTTGTAAGAACCATGGCCTCGACCTCGAATCGTTTGATTGGATGGAAACATGGACGGAACGTAAGGAAAATTTTATATTCAAGCAGTTATTTACTCAACAGAACAATCAGTTCAATGCTTCCATAGAGTGGCCTGCAACTTTACTATATAATATTTAACTAAAGGTAGGTATCTCATATTAAGCTAATTTTATTAAAATCCGTTTTGGAGATTTCATTACCTTAATGTGAAAATTACACGCCAATAAACAAATATCGACCTCTGTGGCGCAGCGTTTTATACCGGACTGTAAAGCGGATGGTCACGGGTTGGATCCCCGATTTGGGTAAATTTCGTAAAACATGATTTCGACATGGCTCGTGTCTGGGTGTAACTAGGTTCTCCCCTAGTCCATTGTGTGGTACCTTTAACACAAGAGCTTATTGCACTTACTTAAGGGCCACATAATTTGTGTGTTTAGTCTGGAGATTTATTTAGTTATTTAGGACTTAACTTTAAAAAATTCAAAGGTGCGAGTAATTTCTATATAAAACTTAGATTCTATATAAATAATTATTCAAAAAAAGTCAAATTTTTATATTAAGGCTCTACAATAAACGTTCGGTATGGTATTTATTATAGACATAACATTTAAGGACAAACGTTAGACAATTCTATTAGGAATTCCGTTTGGGAACTATTTTAACACTCATTGATTTACTAAACACTCAACACCATTACAGGAACTAGCAAGGCACTATATTAAAAGTAAAACTTGACACTTAATTCCTGTTTCCGCTCGATAGTATATCTCTATGAGTTATGAGATAACAGGGTAACAACTGGCCACGCGGTCTGGCAACCTTCCAAAATCTTGTATTCGGTCTAGAAACCTTAGGTATGTGACTCGAACTAGGTATATATTTTTTTACTTGCCCAAACTATTTCGTATGAAAAAGTATTAGGTACTAACGAATCACGCGATTGTGTGAAAGTATCAACGGAAGGCACCTATTTAACTACAGTTAAGAAGTATAACTTCTTAGATTTACGCGATTATTATTACTTGAAATTAAACTCATTTTAACGGGTTTTACGCGTTTATTTTATTATTTTTGATTTTCCGACGTTTCGGCATTTTTGCAAATGCCGTGGTCACGGGTAGACTGAGATGTTTGACGTCTTCATAGAGTTAAGTAAAAAACGATTTTTCGAATTCACCGCCATCTGTTTCGTAATTTTCTCGCATAGTCGCTCGGGTTCACGCAGTAGACGCTGACAGTGTCTTTATTTTTCTGCTTATTGGTCTGCTGGTTGTTCTTTTTTATTTTGCTAAGTATTGGATCCCACGTTGGTGACAGCTTCCAACCATCTTCTCTATTGAAGTTAGGGTGTTTTTTAATTTCAATAGTTTCTCTTACCAGCCTAGGAATAAAATGTTTCTCTTTTGCTAGGATTTTAACGGTATCAAAAAATCAAAAATAATAAAATAAACGCGTAAAACCCGTTAAAATGAGTTTAATTTCAAGTTAAGAAGTAGCTGACTTATAAAATAACGAGTCTGTCGGCAAGTTGTATAACACCAACTGTTACTAACCTAGAAGGTAGTTAAGTACATATTTATCGTAGGTCTACGTTCAAACGCAACTGCTTTCTTACTAACCCTAAACACGCAGTCGAGTAATTACTTACCTAAACTAATGAGACGCTTGTACAACTGTTAGCTAAAAATAGTGTTCTTTTAAATTCAAAATCATTTATTTAAACACAAAAACACATGTTTTTACATTTTATACAATCATTATGATGGAAGTAATAATTGTATTTCTATTATTGTTACAGAGGTTCACAAGGTAATCTTTGCAACGGTGGAGCCGGCATGACAGGACTAGTTCCAAAAATCCCGAACAATTTGTATGGTGATCAGAACCAAAAACCTATGGCCTCCTTAACCCATCTACCAAAAAGACCGCCAGTAGATATTCAATTTTCTAAACTATCCTACTCTGTAAGCGAAGGTAGAAAGAAGGGATACAAAACTCTACTTAAGTCCATCAATGGAACATTTAGACGTGGAGAGCTCACTGCTATAATGGGCCCCTCAGGAGCTGGAAAGAGCACACTAATGAACATACTGGCTGGCTACAAGTAAGTACGATCGATACAGCGGCTTAGCATTATTCAACAGTATCTTGTTACGTCATTCCGAAAATTTGGTTCACGTTTTAGTAGTTTTTTTATTAATGAAGTTCCTTTTCTGTTTTAGAACATCTAATGTCACCGGAAAAATACTTATAAATGGCAACGAAAGAAACCTAAGAAGGTTTCGGAAGTTATCATGTTACATAATGCAGGATGACTGTCTGTTACCACATCTCACTATTGGAGAAGCCATGCATGTTTCAGCTAATCTTAAGTTAGGAAAAGATATGACAGATGAAACCAAAAAACTTGCGATTGAGGAAATATTAAGAACCTTAAGCCTTAGCGAGGCCACTAACACGAGAACGATTAATCTCTCCGGTGGTCAAAAGAAACGCCTATCGATAGCTTTAGAATTAGTAAATAACCCACCAGTGATGTTCTTTGATGAACCGACATCAGGATTAGACAGTTCTTCGTGTCACCAATGTATATCACTTTTGAAGTCCTTGGCAAGAGAAGGTAGAACTATAATTTGTACCATCCATCAACCGTCCGCGAGACTTTTCGAGATGTTCGACTATTTGTATACTTTGACTGAAGGTCATTGCATATACCAGGGGCAGGTGATCGACTTGGTACCCTTCTTAGCTACGATGGGACTTCCCTGCCCCAGTTATCACAACCCAGCTGATTATGGTAAGTTTTGGCAAGGCTTTCTTAAAAACAGTTATGGTTCAAAGTTCATGTAACTACCTACTATTGTCCTCATTAGAAGGTCCATTGTTTATCGCTAGTTCGTCACCGCTTCCGGACGCATTTTAAACGTGACCGTTCGATGCGTGTTAAACATTTTAATTTGTTTCCAAATAATATCGATTGAAACAATAATGTTTACTGTATTAAACTAACTAACGAAAAACAAAACTAAATAAAACTGAATGAGATTAATAAACTTAACGCTATAAAAAAACGTTGCGTGATCCATAGCGATTAACTGAAAATATCCAGCGGTTGTTAAATTATAAGAGTTCTTATCATTTATTTATATGATTATTAACTTCAGATTTAAGGAACGTTTTTTTTATTTAATACCGTTATTATTATTTTTTTGTGTTGACAAAGTTGATGTATGATTCCAGTAATGGAGGTAGCTACTGGTGTACATGGCAACTGGATTAACAGGCTAGTAAAAGCCGTAAATGATGGAGAATGTGGCCGTGCTCACACATCTTCAAACTTATCAAATTCTGCTCAATCAAATATTAATCTTAATAACGCCAATCACTCCAAAACTAATGCAAAATCTGACAAAATAGAAGTGATTATAGGTATGTTGAACAATCCATTTTTATAACCAATATACTTATGTATTCACTTTTTTTAATAAGACGTGATTTTTCAGATAAACCAACATGCAATGTGATAGACATGTCTGAGCCTGTACTTAATACAGATAAACAAATCGCATTATCAAATTCAACAAATTTGGCGCCAGTTACATGCACTACATCTTTACTTGACTCGAATGAAAGCTTCTCTGTGAAACCGACTAAAACAGGATTTCCTACATCTGGTTGGAAGCAATTCTGGATCTTATTGAAAAGGACTTTTAAGAGTATTCTTCGAGATCCAATGTTGACGCATCTTAGGCTTGTTTCCCACGCCGTTGTTGGCCTTCTTATTGGAGCATTATGCTATGGTATAGGCAATGATGCTGCCAAAATTAGTAGTAATTCGGGATGTGTCTTTTTCACTGTAATGTTTACAATGTTCACTGCTATGATGCCTACAATTCTAACATGTAAGTAACAATCTTGTCAAACTAAATTGCTACTGGTTAATGTTTTCATTTTAACATTGTTTATAACTTTATTATTATTGTTTTCAGTCCCCACCGAAATGAGCGTATTTGTGAGAGAGCATTTAAATTATTGGTATTCTTTGAAAGCGTTTTATTTCGCTAAGACAATAGCGGATGTGCCATTCCAGGTAAATAAACATACATAGCAATTCTAATTGACACAGATATTTTGGACAGTGATTTATCTAATAAATTTACACAGCTATGTAAAGTCAAAAAGTTTGATTTAACATTCCATTAGAATACTTCATATTGTTTTACCTGCTTACCTGCGTTACAGAAAGTGGTAGGGAAATGACAAAGTATAATAAGGCAAACAGACAGCAATGGAAATAAGGTTGAACTTACGGTTTGGTATTTTATTTTCAGATTATATTCAGCGGTATTTACGTCCTGATAGTTTACTTCATGACCGGGCAGCCCGTTGAATTAAACAGAATCTCAATGTTTGTCACAATCAACATTTTAACAGCACTTGTGGCACAGTCGCTTGGTTTACTGATTGGTGCCGGTATGAACATAGAAACTGGTGTCTACATAGGGCCTGTCAGTACAATTCCAGTCGTACTTTTTTCCGGATTTTTCGTAAACTTCAAAGTCATCCCGTCTTACTTACAATGGATACCATACTTGAGCTATGTCCGGTACGGTTTCGAAGGAGCCATGCTGTCTATTTATGGATACGACAGGGCGAAGCTCGATTGCTCAGAAGAATACTGCCATTTCCGTAATACGACTATGTTTCTCAAAGAAATGACTATGGACAAAGCCGATTTCTGGATCGACGTAGGGGCGTTATGCGGATTTTTCGTATTTATTAGAATAATTTCATATTTTGTGCTAAGAGTTAAGTTAAAAATGATGCATTAGATATTGCAATTCTAAGCTTTGTTAAATAGCAAGATTTTTTATTTTACCAATCTCTTAGTAATGTATAGGGTTCTGATAACTGAATATGTAGATAGGTCGAAGGATAACTTCCTTTAAATTGTTTATACGCACCCATAGGGTTTAGAATTAAGAATTTTATAGTTTGTTGGGCCCATGACTTAAGATTAAGTAAGTTCCTTAGATTTTCTCATAAAGACTAGGTACTTAAATAATTATACTCGATTCATTTTATTTTAGTTATATTTCTCTAACTACTCGAAAATATATTCCATTGTTCACCTACCTACTTAAGGGGGGTTAGGCGGTCAGCGAAAATTCAGATTTCGCTTCGATTCTACGCCTTAGGCGGGGGGGTCGGGGAACGCGGTTCCTATAGAATCAACGGCCTCAAAACACATTTATCATCAAAAAGTTAATAAAATGTTTAATTTCTCAGAAATCTAAAACAGTCACGACATAGAAAAGGTAAAAATCTATCAGTTTGCGATTTTATAAGACTTATTATTGTAAAACACCGTCTTAATGTGCATTTATATGAAATTTTAGAGGTGACTTCAGGATTTTTTTCTATCGAGCAAAATTATTCCAATCGTGTTTTTAAAACAGTCCTCCCATCACATTTACGTTCTTTATTATATATTTGAAATATCAGTGCGAAATATCATATATTTTGTAAGTAACAGCAAATAGAAAACGGCTAATTCTGCCGTTTTCAGTTACTAAGGGCCCTTAACATAGATATTTATTGAATGTCAACAATGTAAATTACCTATTTTACTTATGTTAGGTATGAGAGCTTCTTAATTGAATATTTTTTATCTTGGAGGAAGAAACTTATCTTTATTAGCATTATGTTATTATGTACAAATATTTTTTTTTATCTTGAGCATTTGTTAAGAGGTACCTAATAAAGGACTGTGATTTATATCTTTTTTATTTTTTTTACCCTTTCCTAATAACTAACCTAAGAAACAAGGCTACTTAAATCTTGCTCTAAAAGCTGTAAGTAATAAGGCTGCAAAATTGTTGACCATTTAGTACGAATTAAAGTAGAAGAATACATAAAATTGCTAAACTATTGCATGCCGACATTCGATTGAGTTTTAGGAATACTTTAACCAAACTATTGATTATTTAAACTCACGCCATCTACTTTAGAACTTTGGAAGCTAACTACTAACCTTGACGTGAGTTGTTATAAAGTGATCTCGAAAGAGTCCACACAGTAAGTGAACTCATTAGTGGTACCGTCAGTTTTATGTAGAGGGCACTATCGTTTTTCAATTTATTATGGACGAAGGAAATGTAATAAAGGCATAACAATAGCCATACACAACAGCGTATACAATATACTTTAGTTCCTTATTTTTTTGATAGATGCCAAAACTAGTCTCAAACCCCTAATTTCAAATTCTGATAGAAGGTGCAGCTAGGATTCACAACTACAACTACTACAAGTCAAGTCGAACACTTTTTATTTAAAACTAATGGCCGCCCGCGACTCTGTCAGCGTGGAAGTCGGTTTTCCGTGGGAATGAGAAGATTTCCCGCGGTAAAAAGAACTCTGTGTGTTATTCTGATGTATCATCATCATCATAACATAGTATAAATCAAATTCGCAAATTCTGCCTGTTTATATGTTTGTTCGCTATATCCTCCTAAACCACGTAACGGATTTAAATGCGGTTGTCACAATAGGCTATTTGACAATTTCCAAAATCTAGTTTTTATTATTTGGTAGATCTTAAGGAACCCGGCAAAATTTGTTTTTTTTATGTCAAGTGTTACTGTACTTACTTTGCTGTTTTAGACCTAATAACACAAGTAGGCGTACGGTAAACAAACGATGTTTACGTGCCAGTGGCGTCATCACACGCCCGGCCAATCAGGAGCGTTTTGTGTCACGTGGCAATGGTTGAAAAATATTCATTTTTATTAATGGATTTAAAAATAATATTACTATTATTTTTAACTTACGTTACCGTATAACCATTATTAAACTTATAATACATACTGAAAACAGTAATTAACATTTTATATTTCACATTTATTTAAATTTGTAAACATAGAACATTTAGAAAAAAATTCAAAATGTTCTATGTAAAGGTAGCCAAAATTCAACGTATCGTGAAGAAGTCGCGCAGTTACACCATTGCGAAGCGTGGGCGGGTCGCTAGTAACCTATATTACTGTAAAGTTTCATCCAAATCCGTCCCGTAGTTTTTTCGTGAAAGAGTAATTATCATCCTTCCATACATCCATACTTACAAACTTTTACGTTTATAATATTAGTAGGATAATTAAGCCAGAAACACCGAAATACCGCAGATATCACTTATACAAGGTTAAGGGTAAATGGTTAGTACTCACTGTTGCAGCAGATGAGGAGGATCCAGGCGGCAGAACCGGCCCAGAACACACAAGAACTTTAATATGAGCACAGTGTTGATTTAAGATATATTTTACTAAGTTAAAAGAATTTGATCGCGCGCTCAGCCATTTAAATATAAATTGTTCACTGGACGTGAGTGTCCATCGATGGAAACCGGCGTATTATTTTGTTCAGGTGAGAGTAGAAAGAACCCAGTAGGTACCTGCAAGTGCTAATAATATTAAGATATTGAAAAGGAAAACGGAGCCTTTTAAATATAACTTACTAGTGGGTTCCCGCAACTTCATCTGCAAAAGTGATTTTCCCGTGGGAATGAGAGTTGTTCCCGCGGTAAAAAGTAGATACCATTTATCATCCCATGCTATTTAACTATGTAATTCTAAAATTCATTTAAATTGGTCCAACCTTTTCGATGTGAATGCGGAACATACAGTCAGACAGACAAATTTTCGCATTTATAATATTAGTTAGGATAAGTCCTTCGAAAGAACTATCCTCGAACTTCAACAATTATTACTGAAATGTATTAAACAACAAGATAGAAAATAAAACAATAGGTAACTCTGTGTTTCGGATAATCGTTTACTCTTACGAAATGTGTAGTTAGTATTGTACAAGGAACAAGAAAATTAATTAACACAAATGTAGGTAAATATTTTATACAATTTTTCATATTTCATGCATTTATCGACATAATTTTAGGTCACAATTACATATTTACAGACAACCTGCATTCAACAAAGTTATATAAATACTAATCTATATATTTAATGTTTGCTTCATAAAAGTAGGAAGCTGAAAGTCAATCAAACTTCCAATCACATTTTACTTTTAGTAAGCTCCATTATAGTTACACCTTCATATGACTAGGTAAAGACTAGCAAGTTGCTTTTGACTAGATGTAAGCTATCTTCTACTTTTAATTGCCTAACACTATTTACAAATTACATATAAACTTAGGATTCTAAAATAAGAATAACATTTAAATACCTACAATCTAAATGCCAAAGTTTCTGTAACTACTGGGTACTAGGTACCTGAGGGCCGTTTAACATCTGATTGTGAAGTAAAAAAAATACTACTCAGATACAGACTGAGAAGATTAACTAATAATCAAGTAAACAGGTACTTAAACAGATTATATTTACATACATTTTAGCTCTGTCTGGTAAAGTCACACATTTTGTCACAGCTACATTCCAGCCGCGAGTACCTATAGCGAAAATAGATTTAAGATTTGTGCGCTGCGAATATTTTCATAATGTAAAATCAGTAATGATATTTATTTATTACATTGGGCAAATTCAAGTAAGGCCAAAATGCAGAGGCAACCGGTTTCATTCTATCTAGGTACCAAGTAATTTATAGGTAAGTAGATCGGTTTATCAGTAACATTACTGTTAGTCAAGTCATAGTGTGTTTGTTTCCACTGGTTAATTATCTCATCTCAGTATAGTACCTATAAAGCAAAGTCGCCATTCATTTTTGTAAACCTACTACTTCACAATTTTGATATTGATACTAACCTATCTTCAGTTCGTATCACGGCTAATATACAATGTTGCTCCAGTTCGTGTTTCAAAGCTACTATACAACGTTGGAACCTACCTTCAGTTCATGTCGTCTACTATACAAGTACCTCCAGTCAGTTTATGTCGCCTACTATACAACGTTGGTACCTTCAGTTTGTATGTCTCCTACCCGCCCCTACTGACAGTGGGTGTCGTTGAGTGCGAGCGACCTGGGCTATGGTACATACTGTCACCCCATGTCTCCTATTCAAGTACAAGCTCCTACTGTCAGTGGTTGTCGTCTACTACAAGCACCTACTGTCAGTGGTTGTCGTCATGGCCAGGGCCAGCCTGGGCGCGGGGTGTCATCCATGCTTCAATACCGTCTACAATACAACGTCGGTAGCTACAGTCAGTCCGGTCTGCTATACAATGTTGGCTCGCTCTCCCCCCTACTGTCAGTGGTTGTCGTCTACTACTACCACCACCTACTGTCAGTGGTTGTCGTGTACTACAAGCCCCTACCGTCAGTGGTTGTCGTCTACTACTACCACCTACTGTCAGTGGTAGTCGTCTACTACAAGCACCTACCGTCAGTGGTTGTCGTCTACTACAAGCACCTACCGTCAGTGGTTGTCGTCTACTACAGGCACCTACCGTCAGTGGTTGTCGTCTACTACAGGCACCTACTGTCAGTGGTGGTCGTCTACTACAAGCACCAACCGTCAGTGGTTGTCGTCAATGGCCAGCGGCCGGGGCGCGGGGTGTCGTCCACGCTACAATGCCGTCTACTATACAACGTCGGTAGCTACAGTCAGTCCGAGTCTATACAATGTTGGCTCGCTATCCCCCTACTGTCAGTGGTTGTCGTCTACTACAGGCCCCTACCGTCAGTGGTTGTCGTCTATTACAGGCACCTACCGTCAGTGGTTGTCGTCGATGGCCAGCGGCCGGGGCCCGGGGTGTCGTCCACGCTACAATGCCGTCTAAGTACTATACAACGTGGGTAGCTACAGTCAGTCCGTGTCTGCTATACAATGTTGGCTCGCTATCCCACCTACCGTCAGTGGTTGTCGTCGATGGCCAGCGGGCGCGGCGCGGGCTGCATGCGGTACATGTCGTGCAGCAGCGCGGCCACGGACACCTCCCCCACGGTGTCGCGGAACAGCAGCTGCTCCACGCTGCGCCCGCGCACCGCTCGGAGAGACGGCAGCAGCAGGAGGAGGCGGCCGAATCTACGTGAGGGGGTTAGGTCTCTTAGGTTTAAGTTCATTTTGAAAGTGTGAGGAGTGATTTAAAGTGGCTATCGACATTTAATGTAAAGTATAAATAAAATAAGAATCACGTCTTTCATCAATGCTGTTAAAGAATGTTTATGCAAAATTTGAAGTAGATTGGACCAAGGAATCCTTCAAAAATCCTTTTCGCCCCCCTCTTTCATCCCTTTGGGGTGGAAATTTCGGAAAATCCGTTCTTGTCGGATGCTTACGACATACAAGGAACAAACACTCCAAGTTTCAAGTCTCTACGATCAGCGGTTTAGGCTGTGCCTTGATCCATAAGTCATTAAGGACAAAGAATTTTATATATCTAACCATAAGACAAGTTTAAAACAATAAAGAAACGTAAAATGAGAAAACGGAAACAGAAACAAAACCCCATTTATATACCTAATTATACTAAGCAAAGAGTGACATCTTAGTTTAAGTGTGTTGGCAGCCGTTTTTTAAAAAAACGAATACAAAAATTAATAATTCATATATACTAGTTCGAAATAATTAAAAACTTATCGCTGCTATCAACACAAGGGGTGAAGCGCGGAGGGTGCGCAGGGAGGATGCGTCACGCGGAGGGAGAAAAAGTGGGATGAACCGGTTTTAACCAAGCAAAGAACGCGTCGCGCTAGAGCCATGAAGTCGCACCAACTCTATCTGTATTCACTCACGCTAATGCAAAGCTCAACTTACGCCTTCTGCACTATAGAACATTTTTCCCGTCACTCTTTGGATGGTTACAAATGGTCGCATGATTTTATTTTATTGACTTTTGAATGTTGATTTTGGTTTTTAAGCTTTTCAATGGACTTCTGACTTAGTTTAGGCTCTAAGCGATTGTAACTTGCAAACCAATTTTATTTTTGTTTTAGGTAAGGGAAATCTAATTCTATTTTTTATTTACCTTGTAGGTTGTCTTGTGTATCTAGTCCGGACATAATCAGCAAGTATACATTGAGCTTGGTCTTGCAGCATTTCCACAGGTTGCGTTTCGCTTAGTCCAGGCGTATCTATTAAAAAATATATATTTTTACTAGAAATTTTTAAAAACACAAACTGCAAACTTCTTTGTGGAGACTAACCTGGTGAAAACAAAACTATCGCTTTCATACAGCCACATTCGCTTCCATCAGGAGATATCTGTCGAAATCTGCATAGAATTTCCTGAAAAGAAAAAAGGCTTTGCTATAATTCTTTATTAAATAAGGTAAGGTGGTTTATGTTATAAAATGTGTTTATAAAAATATCGGCCCTAAGTCAAAGTGTAGATACATATTTCTGTTTGTAATTTCAAATCGCTTCAAAATTAAATCACTGTGACTACAGCTTTTCTCTATAGGTAAGTTTAATTATGACTGAAACCATATACCTACTATTTTTCGACTTAAACGAAACAATGGGTTTCCTTTTTTTATGAATTTTGTAATAGTTAAAACTTGGCATCATTTACCTGCATATATAAGTAGGTAAAAACAACAGTAAGTATTGTATTATTTCAAAGCAACAATCAAATCAAACATATTCTTGTGTCTACAGCCCTAATTAAAAAATCAACTCACTTGTAACGTGTTAAGTTCTAAATCCGCCAGCGGGTCCGGCGGCAGCCTTTTTTTTTTTTTTTTGTTTGTCCAGGAAAATGCCTACGCATACCCGTCCCCTCCAGGGAAAGGAGACGGGTTATGTCGGGCTTGCACCGACTAAAAACCTGGAGTTGTCCTTCTGGCCGTCGTATAATGGCGGGGCCGCGGGAATTACCTGTTGAGGCCCTCGCCGCGAACCCACCGACGGCTGGCCACCGAGGCAGCCCCCTCAAGTTTGGAGGCGCGCTGGAACAACCGCGGCGCGCCTACCCCCTCTTGTTCCCTTAATTAGCTGCCGACCTAGCCCTGTGTCGGCAGCCTGGGAACCACCCCAGGGTCTTCGGCCCTCTGCCGACCTGGGTCCGCACCGGCTGGAGTCGCCGACGCGCCACTGCGGGGACAGTGGCGCGCCGCCGAATCCGCCCTGGGCCAAGGAGAGGGATTTCCCCACCACCCCTTCCTCAGCCCACCTCCAATCCAAATCGCGGGGGATCGGATGCCGCGGCCGCCACGCCGCACCACCCGACCCCCCACGATTACCCCCCTGGGCGCTCAACAGAACGTGGCCAAAGGCCTCGCTGGAGCCTCCCCTCCTGGGGTGCAGCTGACCGGGACGAGCCCGGCCAGAGCCTCCCCTCCGGGCGCATCAGCACGCTGGGCTCCCACCCAGCTGGAGCAGCCCCCCTCTCGTGGGCCGGTCTGCCTCACGACCAGCCCCTTGTGGGACCGCTTAGCTTCCCCCAGTAGCTGGCTTGCTACGGGGTACTAAGCCCCCCCCGCCGCGGCAAGGCGCGATCCCTTGGGGGGGGGTCCGGCGGCAGAATGGCCCTCGCCTCGGCCGCCGACAGCAGCGGCCCCAGGTCCCACGGCGCCGACCACTGCGCCAGGTGCAGCAGGAACAGGTCCTTCCACGCCGCGCGGAGGAGAACCAGCTGGTCGGACTGGGAGAGGGCCTGGAAGGGCGCCAGGCAACGCACCCAGCGGACGCCATGTCAAAAACCAACTTACCTGTAACGTGTTGAGTTCCAAATCCGCCAGCGGGTCGGGCGGCAGCCTGGCCCTCGCCTCGGCCGCCGACAGCAGCGGCCCCAGGTCCCACGTCGCCGACCACTGCGCCAGGTGCAGCAGGAACAGGTCCTTCCACGCGGCTCGCAGGAGGACCAGCTGGTCGGACTGGGAGAGGGCCTGGAAGGGCGCCAGGCAACGCACCCAGCGGACGCTATGTCAAAAACCAACTTACCTGTAACGTGTTGAGTTCTAAATCCGCCAGCGGGTCCGGCGGCAGCCTGGCCCTCGCCTCGGCCGCCGACAGCAGCGGGCCCAGGTCCCACGGCGCCGACCACTGCGCCAGGTGCAGCAGGAACAGGTCCTTCCACGCCGCACGGAGGAGGACCAGCTGGTCGGACTGGGAGAGGGCCTGGAAGGGCGCCAGGCAACGCACCCAGCGGACCGCCATGAAGAGCAGGCGCGCGCTTGTCTCCTAGGGGTATAGGTTGGACGTGGAGTAGTGACATGAGTGTAAAAGGTTGATGCTTTTCAAAAGATTGTGGGGTTGAATAACGATACACTGAGAATGCGCTACACCTGCATTTAAAGGTATAATCTGCCCGGTTACATAGGTATAAACTTGGCTCATTAAATTTTTTTTGTTTCTACTCAGATGTTCATTAATTTTCTACAAATTTAAAATCACATATGCCCAGTTTAAACAATTGCTAAACTGTTAACTTTGATTACTGATGGAAAAGCTTAGGTACACATTCACACTTGAAATACTATTTCTTGGTTACAACAAATACCTAAGGAACTAACCCATTCTTTTAAAATTATTTAATCATCGCAATGAGTTCAGTGGGTAAATGTTTATTATTGCCGCTTTATTTTTTTGCAAGTTCTTTTATCTGTTATGTTCTCTTTCCTCTTCCCCCCGGACCTCTGCACAGTGCAGACGCTTTTTGGCAAGACCTCTTTAATAATTTAAAATAAAAATTTCAATAAACAAAACTTTCGTCGTAAATTCAGTGAAGTACCAGGAGTGCATAGACGTACCATAGCAACGCATCGCCGAGCCCCGCCTGTGACTGTGAGTCACTGCAACGCGGCTGCCTGCGCACGCGCAACTAACCCCACCACCGAGTAACTCCACCCAGGCCACGCCCCGATCAACACTGGTATACGCAATTAGCAACGCCCTCTATCCCTAAGGTTCTTTTTGCTGCAAATAAACTACACCTTGCCGTCGTACTCACCGGAACATTTAGGCCTACATTTAATTTGTCGCTGATAAATATGTCCGTCAAGCGTACTCCGCCGACCTCAACCGCTCAAAATCCCTTCAATTTATTGTCGGTTCCACAGGATTCAGATACGGCTTCCTCTGAAAAAATTTATTCAGATACTGAAATAGATATTCCACTTGTAAACCGTCGTTACAAGAGGAAACACGGAGATTCTAACTCACAGGAAATCAAAGATATGATTTCTAACTTGCAAACGCAACAAAACCGACAATTTCAATTATTCAAGGAAGATATGCTTACCATTAAGGAGCAAAACTCTGAAATTAGACACTCGATTGACTTTATGTCGCAGAAATATGACGAGTTATTAAAAAAGTTTAACCATGTACAAAAGGAAAATGAAAACTATAAGGTTCGAATTCTGTCACTAGAACGTAAAGTTGATTTCTTTGAAAGAAAAACCGTAAGCTCGTCGATAGAAATTAGGAATATTCCATCACAAAAACAAGAATCCAAAGAAAATCTTTGCAATATTGTAAAAAACATCGGTGATGTAATTAGACAACCTATTTGCAACTCAGACATCAAGGAGATATATCGCATCCAAAACAAAACCAGTAATAGTAACCACAGTAACTCGCCCACAATTGTTGTGGAATTCCTATCCACCATAAAAAAAGAAGAGGTTTTAAAGTCATCAAAATTATATAACAAAACCAACAAATTAGACACCTCTCTCTTAAAGGTTGAAGGGCCCACTAAACAGGTTTTCGTTAGCGAGTCACTTACACCACAAGGTCGCCGTCTTTACTTCTTGGCTAGACAATTTTGCAAAGCACACTCAGGCGCCAGCAGCTGGACTTCATATGGAAAGATTTTTCTGAAAATGAACGATAAAGCTAACCCAAAATTAATTGCCTGCGAGGAAGACCTAGACAAACTTTCGAACACTAAATGACTAGTTCACCATATTTTTTGCTACCTATTTGTAAATAATAATAACTTTATTTTTCTATTTTATGTGCACACTATACTGTATTTTGTTAATATTTTTTGTTTTTTAAACACAAAATGCAAAGTAAAAATAAACAACACACACACATATTACACTCATCAAATTAAACAAACCTTTAAAAAAAGTAACATACCGATACATAAAAATTACTCGATATTGTCTTACTACTTCAACTTATTTTTATATATACCACTTTACTTTTTAAAATTTGTATCTATTGTCTATGCAATGCCACTACACATAATATGTTATATAATATCTTTCACATTTATTTTATATACATATTTTTATAATTCATTGCTTACAATAATTAATTACAAAAATAATATTCTACGCATAAATTTGCGAACATATAGTACTGACTTCAAAAAAATCAAAAATGCCTGACTTTGAGGACATTCACGATGACCTTGACGCCCTTAGCTCGACGAAGTCATTAACTTGTAATGTGGAAGACTGCCACTCTTTACTGATTGAGTCAGGATTTACCTTTCTACATCAAAACATTAGAAGTTTAAACAGTAATTTCTCGGGATTATTACCAATTTTAACGAGATCCAAAGTAGATTGGGACTGCATATTTTTGACTGAATGTTGGCTACACTCAAACAACAACATACCTGAGTTGGACGGCTATTCTCACATACAAACCACAAATAACTACACACAAAATGAAGGGGTTGTAATATACTTTAAGAGCGATTTAATTTTACACTCGGAGGAACCATCCTTAACAGAAGCAAATTGCTTAATGTTAAAACTAAATAATAATTCAATAGCTTTAGGAATCTATAGGCCACCGGGCTATAAAAATACTAATTTATTTATTCAATCTCTTAATGAACTTCTTTTAAATTTAAATTCAATACAAAATATTATAATTATAGGTGACATTAATATAGATATTAGCAGTAATAGTAAGGACTCTAATAAGACCTCATATCTGGATATGTTGGCTTTTCATGGCATTTTTCCTGCATTTACTACCTGCACCCATAATAAGACTTGCCTCGACCATATCTTACTGAAAACTAAGCTACCTGCCAAATGTCTCATTATCCAAACCTCTTTAACTGACCACGATAGCATTGCTCTGTATATCAAGCACAATCCTAAACATAGATCACCTAGACCAACATTTAAAATTGACTTCGAAAATATTGAATCCTCAATTAAAATCATTGATTTCAGTTCAATCTACTGTTGTACTGACGCTAATGAAGCCACAAACATTTTAGTCGACCGCTTGTCTGAACTAATCAAAAACAACACAACAGAAATAAGAAAGCCAAGGCGTAAGCGAACTTTTAAACCATGGATCACAAACGGCTTATTGAAATGTATAAGAAACAGAGACAGTTTATATAAAAAGACTAAAAAGGATCCAAATAACGAGGTACTATCAATAACGTATAAACGATATAGAAATTTCTGTAATAATATTATAAAGAAGGCCAAGATAGAGTATGAAAAACAACAACTTGACAAGGCAAGTAAAAATAGTAAAGATTTATGGAAAGCTATAAAAGAAATAACAAATAATAAAATACATAGGGAAAGTGGTGAGGAATTACTACAATCTGAAAAACAAGCAATTTCCATTAATGACATTAATTCATTTTTTGCAAACGTAGGTCGTAATTTGGCGGAATCTAATAGTAATAATAACCAACATTATCTCAATAACTTAAAAAGTTGCAATTACTCATTTGGATTTCTCCAAACTGATCACAGAGAGATTGAATCTTTAATCCACAATCTTAAATCAAACTCATCTGTCGGTCTTGATATGATTTCTGCGGACATCTTAAAGCGCTTCTCTCAATTATTGGTCCCACCACTTACATTTATTTGTAACCTAGCCTTTTCGACTGGAGTTTTCCCTACAGCTTTTAAAAAATCAAGAATCCAACCAATATATAAGAATGGAAACAGAGATTGTGTCAACAACTATAGACCAATTTCTATATTGCCTACCTTATCCAAAATACTGGAACGACTAATGAACAAGAGACTGACAGTGTTCTTAGAAAAACATAACCTTTTATCTTCATCACAATTTGGTTTTCGAGCGAATAAATCTACAGGAGATGCTGTCCATGTGCTAACAAATCATGTTGTTGAAAATTTGGATAGTAGGAATAAAGTCATTGCTCTATTTCTTGATCTGGCAAAGGCATTTGACACCGTCTCTGTACCAATCTTGATAAAAAAACTCGAATGTATTGGAGTAAGGGGCCTCCAGCTGAAATTGTTTAAGGATTACCTTTCTAATCGATCACAATGTGTTAGGATTGGGAATGTGCAAAGTGATGAAGTCCCAATATTTTATGGTGTTCCTCAGGGGAGTATATTGGGACCCACCTTATTTCTAATATACATAAATGACCTTTGCGACCTAAAGCTCCCAAATACTAAAATTGTGACCTTCGCAGATGACACGGCACTATTGTTTTCGGGGCCAACCTGGGATGAGGTATTCGAGACTGCTCAAAGAGGTTTTGATTCAGTTTCCAAATGGCTTGCTAATAATATACTTAAGCTTAATGTTGAGAAGACCAAGTATCTTACATTCTCCAAAAAACCAAACGAAGAACTTGATCGCTTTTGCATTCACGCTCACACTAGCTCTGAACTTTGTTCTGCTATGTGCGTTTGTCCACAAATCCAAAAGGCTTCTTTAATTACCTACCTAGGCGTTCAAATTGATGACAAACTTAACTTTAATTATCATTTAGACCTTTTAGCTGCTAGATTAAGGAAACTTATATACATTTTTAAAATTTTAAGACGTGTTGCTAGTAAAGATTTAATAAAATCTGTCTATCTAGCATTGGCCCAGTCAATTATATCTTATTGCATCACGTCTTGGGGAGGAGCTGCTAAAACACATATGTTAAAGGTTGAAAGAGCTCAGCGGGCTATCCTCAAGGTCAGTCATTTTCTTCCATTCTACTATCCGACCAGCAACCTTTTTAAAATATGCAAGGTTCTATCTGTTAGAAAACTGTTCGTACTGCAAACTGTTATGAATAAACACTCCAGTCTTACATATGATCCTGCGCAGGTCAATCTAAGAAGAAGAAGAGACCTTGTGTGCCCGACTATAAAGCTGAATACCAGGTTCTCCCAACGGTTTTACATCTTTCTTGGAGGCTTTCTTTACAACCAAATTAACAAAGCTACGCCAATCTATTCTCTTAATAATTTTCTCGCTAAGAAGAGAATCTCTAAATGGCTGCGTACTTTAGATTACGATATGACTGAACAGCTTTTAATCTCTTTTTAATATACATTATGCCGGAACACACCTATATACTACTCTTATTATTTTTTATTTATTATATATATTGAATGAAGTAGTAAGCTATTTTTTATTTTTTTATTTATTTCTATCATAAACCACGCTATTCACACTCCAACGTTACTCAACACATACAATATATATTTATCCCTAACGAAATGTACTCGTACAATCATTACATTAACTGATCATAATAAGCCTTATTTCAATGTTGTTTAACTTAAACTAGTTCTATTCTATTATAATTGTAATTGTTCCCTATATTTCCTGGGTAAAGAGCCTGGTGATCTGTAGTTCAGGCCAAGGCCTATATCAGACACCAGCTCCTTACTTTCACTTGGGCAAAATTATGTCTTAGGCTTATTGTAATTTAAGAAAACCCTAGATTGTCTAAGTATTGGAAAGGAGAAATAAATGATTATATTATTATTATTATTATTATCTTTGTATAAAGAAAACAAAGCTATAGATACCTATACTGAAACAGTATTTTCTTAGTTATGTACATTTTTGAAGACGATAAATAATTGAAATTCCGCCCCACATAATATAAAGACATGCGCAATTCGCGAAAGTCATTCCTAGTCGCGACCTTACAATGGGCGTGGGGAAGTCAAGTCGCCGGGAAGTCACCGAGTCGACCAATCAGAACAACGGACGCCCCTTTAGTCGAAAAGTCACCGACCATTGAGGACAAAAACACATCTAATTGCTTGGGAATAGAAGCGGTTTTTGTTGCAGAAAGTTTGGATAGGACCATATTTATAAGTCAGGTTTTTATAAAGTTGCATCGTAAGTATCATTCACTATGTAGGTAAATAAGTATACACCGTGAGTTTTTAGCGGCCCGTAGGTCTTGTATATGAATGATTTTAGTCCCCAACAAACAATTTCAAATGATGTTAATTATACGTAAAAAAACACATTAACTTAGACTTTTCGGACCCATACCGTACCTTTCGAGCCGAAAGCTTCTAAATAATCCCGTTATAATTAGGTAACTTAGCTGTTTTCGAAACAACAAACGTGTAAACTCTGTACATGAATATTGCATTTAGGGAAAACTTAAATTATAGTAGTAGGTACCTAAATATTAGAGAGTTTACCTGTAAAAGCTCCCATGTAGGTGCAAGTGGAGTGCCGAAAGCTCCAGGCGGCGGTCTTAGAAGCGTGGGGTCGCCTTGCAATTGTAATTGCTTGGCACTCCATATCAATTCCTATACGAGAAACAAAACGCAATTCATTACAACTTTCTTCCTTTTATTTGTTTTTAATATAGTACTAGTTTTATTACCTGACATTTGTCTGAAGACATTAGAATATGAAGTAAGCCGGGTGGCGGTGGGGCCAGGAAAGATTCGGGTACAAAAGAGAGTGGGCTGACGGCTCCCGCTCCCGCTCCGCTTGACCCGGCTGAGGACGTTGCGCTTAGAGGTGCTGACTCATTCACTGGAGGTAGGCTAGGAAACTAAAAAGTAAAACACCTTAAATAGACTTTAAGGTTAGCAAAGGCTTGAAAGATTTTTTGGATTCTATGACTCAAGAAGGAAAAAGGAACACTTCAACAATAGTTTTGTTGCCTGTCGTAGACATAAAAATTTAAATTAATTATTAAAATATTTAACCAAGTGTTATCCCCTTAACTTTTGTAACTTTGTTGTTTGAAGAAGTGTGGAAGGCCTAAAAGTACCTATAGCATTACTTCATTTTTTTTTTAATCAATAAAATTATCCTTATATCTCTTACCTGAAAGTTAAAGGGCGTGTGAAGCGGCGCATACGGCGACGGAGGCGACAGTTTGAGCGCGTGCGGCTTGTGCGTGTGCGACATGGGCGGCGGCTGCAGCGAGCCGAGCGAGTTGCCGTGCAACTTCGGTTTTCGTGGCCCGCGCTCATGTTGCACCGCTATAATAAAAATAAATGCCTTGCATTCGTTTTTCATAAGCTATAAATAGGGCGTTTTAGCTATGACATGGTCAAAGACTTTTTTTTATACAATAGGAGTTTTTTAGGAATAGGAAGTAAAATCTAAATTCACCGGTATGTAATTACCTAATTACTAATCGAATAATGCCTTAACTGACGGAACGGAAATCTATTAGGTGTTCAATATTTAATAAAGCTGTGTTTTTCACAACTTTTTCGCTACGTATACGATTAGACCATAAGACAGTAATTCCGTACTTATCAGCTAGCCTTAGTAACTATAACCCTAATACTCCACATTAATAAATCCGTATAGATTGTCGAATTCATTTCATGCAAAGTTCAGCAAGCTACGCGCTATGATCGGAAACCCGGGCAGGTAACATGGCGGATTAAGCCTATAAACCGCTATTGTAGCCGACGAGGTAAGCCCCGCCGTGTTATTTGAAAAATAAGGCTTTGTGCATACTGAATATTAATGCTTTTGGAAGTTGGTGACGGAATATTTTCCAATTGAGATAGATGAGATGTACCTATGTTTTTTTATTAAGAAAATTAGTACAGCAAAATGTGTAATTAAAATTATTAACCTAGTCATTTAAAGAAATATGTTCGTGCCTTTGTAAAGTTCACAATAAAAAAGAGTCAATGAATAAAATTAAATATAGCAGGCCCCTAAGTGTAGAAGAAGACCGTTTCAGCCGTAAAAAATATTTATTTAGACGTCATTAAAAAGTTGTAAGTGACTAAGTAGTTTTAGTTACTTTTGCAACATTAACCAACAAAATAATAATAACCTCACACAAAATGTATAATAAAAAAGGCCGATTCGCTTCTGTTTCGTTCGGTTATTTCGCCGCAAATCCCCGGTTGCACAAATATGCATCGGCCCTGTGCGATGACGTCACGCAAGCGGCTTACGTCGACGAGCGGGTTCATGAGAATGCGACCATTGTGCACGCACATGTCGATGCATACGGCGATTCCCGCGACCACCCCCCGCCCCTCGCCCCCGCAGTCCAATTGATAGCTTCTCAACTGGACCCAAAAATAGGCAGGCGATGAACTCGATTAAAATAGGAAGGCTTTTGTGCCTATTCTCATGTTTGGTTCGTATTGCCATAACTGTAACTTTTTTATTATAGGTATCATTTAGCATTAAACACGTTTTCCAAATACTGCTTTTGTAATTATGTATTATTTTTTGAGACTTTATTAATGGTATCAATTGACTAGTCTGGCAAAAAGCTATTTCAATGATTATTTATATTTGGGTTTGTGATTTTAATAAATAGTTCTATGTTAGGTACCTATCGTTTGAGATATACTTTGTGTACTTTTATATCACATCCCGCCCGTATCAAACACATCTAGCTTTTTGTCCAAGGGCGCGTAATCTCAAATAGAACACGTGGGTTTTTTCACGGCATCAACTTTGCCCTTATTTTATTCTAGCAATGCAACATCCATCTTGGCGCGCAGGCATTTAAGTTGAATTTGGTAAGGCAGCCATAATTAAGGGTTGATAGAGCCAAGGGCTTAGTTCACGGTGTGACGCGGATAAGTGAAAATCTAATTAGATGATGGCGAAAGTAAAACAAAGATTGTTTGCGATACGATGACTGAGCCAAACAAAAGTTAAGTGTAGGCAACCAAAGATTTAAAATATCTTAAAAGTAGGTGAGTACCTTTTTAATTAAATAATGTGCGTGTCTAGAAGTTTTGATTTCTGAGTGTTAACCATTTAAACAGTACTCATGAGACACGATGGAATAATGTCAAGATTTTTACATAAAAACTAAACACTAGTCACTTTATGACGTAATAATGTCGAGCTAAGACTAATATAAAAGAAAAAATTTGCGACAAAAATAAATACATTTCTGTTAAAGATCGCATTACTTTATACTTAAGCTCTATTGAAGTTGTTCATAGTCAACGAGTGAGTACATTTGAAAAAAGACTTTCAGCGAATCATTTCGAGCGTTAAAAGGGAGATTTAACTTCAAACATTTATCAACGTGCCCCTGCCCCATCGAATTGAAAGCAAACAAAATGTGTTTTTCAAAAAGGCCATGAAAAAAACTACGTGTAATTTTGTGTTGATTTTACTTCTTGCCCGACGGCAGTTGGTTCCTGCATGCCAGTCAATTAATGTAGCTTTTTAATATACGGCAGGTAAGGATTTTACGAAAATGAAAATGCTAGTTAAAAATTGTTAAAAATGATAGTTTGCGTAGTTTTGTTGAAGTATGTATGATATCCACAAAAATATTAAGCAGCTTAGTCATACGTATGTTGTTTCTTAACTTTGCTTTAAAGTCATTTATACCTCCTCTTTGTTTCACTTCGTACGTCTTACCAACCCCCAGCTCTTCATGTGCAAGGTGTATGAGTATCTCTCCCAACCCCCCTTTTCTGCTAACATCTTGGGGGTAGGTACGGGCATGCATGACACTCTGTGGAGTGTAAATGGAAGTCTGCGGTCGATACCTTAGTGCTGGACATAGTCGATAGACTCTACTTTAGATAATTTTAATAGTGGCTGATAACATCTATTTTAAAATAAGAACAAATATCACTGGTAGAATAAATTGCAGTGTGTAACTTTGAAAAGTTTTTTTTATCAAGAATAGCGTATTTGTAACCAATCTCATTAGATTTTTAATTATCCACGTCAACCCGTAAACATAAAACCTTTTTGAAAAAAAAGCTTAATTTTTTTTTACTTGTTATTAACATTCTACCAATAAACTATTGTCCTTTACACTATCCTAATAAATATTGCGTTCGAAGTAACGAAGCAAAACCAAATCGCGTTTTCAAATTATTTTATTGCAAATTACCGAGTTAATTTGGGCATCGACCGTCACCTCATCCCTGGTGCTCCTTCCCCCGCGTGGTGGGATCCGTGATTAATGGTGACCTCCCAAATAATCTGTCCCAGGACCACGAAGCTGAACGACGGTCAAAAGGTTTATTGACTACATGGCTAGGTACAGTATAATTTTTTTTCGACATGTTCTTGGTTAGTTATAGATTAAGATAGAAGGAGCGTCTTTTTTGTACAAGGTACATTACGTTTTATAATTTGATAATGTAATAAAGCAAAATAAGCTTAGCTAGAATTAAAAATATAATTTTAATTTAGATCGAAAAGTTACTTGTCGAAAAACACTTCTTCATTTTCTTTAGATTAGTTGTACCCGCCTTTCAGATCGCTTAAGTAAAACATTTCCTAACTTGGTAGATTCACCTTTACAACATTATATTGTGAAGCATCTCAAGCCAAGGAGGTAGGCATGATTTGCAGAAACCGCCGTCAAAAGGCAAGACCTTCGCATTACAGATTAATCTATTCAATAGGCACGCTAAATTAACTCGTTTTATCTGAATTATTCTAAAGTTTCGACAGAATCGTTGGTCACCCGTCTGTTTCGTTAAATCTCCTGGAACATTAAAAAAATCAGCATATAAATAAACTATTCAACCCAAATCACCTAAACGAATACCTACCACTTTGATAAGCCCAACTAAATTGAAACCTAAAATTAGATGTCTATTCAGTCGTAGAAAAGCATTTTACCGCAATGTTATTACCGCTTCATAGAGATGCACATCAAAATCATCGCGCGGAAAATATCCGGTGAGATCGACCCCGCCGGCCCAACATTCGTTCTGACGCTAATTCCACTCGCATTTGTTCCATTACATTTCCGACATAAAGTAGATACGCGCTTGCCGAATTGACTAGCCGGATGCGACCAGGCGAACAGATCCCTGAGAGAGACCACGCTACGAACGCCCGCGCGACAAAGCGGGACGCCCGACAAAAGTGAGAAAGATGTATTCAGAAGTGAAATAGTCTGCTGGCTGAGCACATCATCATTAACGAGCCAGGGAGGGCGGAGGGCAGCGAAGAGGCAGTGGGGGCGCGACAGGTGAGCGCTCTCCCACGCTCGCGCTCACCTGCGCGCGATTCTGCCCCTTACCGCACTCACCTCCAGAGAACAAATCTCTCTAAAATCCCTAACCAAGCACCACTGCTCGCTAGGAATATTTTCGAGTGCACCGCACATAAATATGAGAAATATCCAGGTTTCCACCTTCCACCCTGCGGGTCGGCTGCGGACAAGATCTCCTGTTATAAATGTCCTACAATGTCGAGATAAAAACGGGTTCATTTACAAGCTTTTGAAACAAGATTTGGAGTTCGGTCAGCATTTATTCAAACAATAAACCACTGAAATACCAATTCAAATAAAAAAACACAAGAATAAACCACTGTAGACAACGGAAAACGGACTTTCGTTTTACAGATTATTAATATTTCTAGTTCACGTAATATGGTACCTACAAGCCTATTGATCATGTTTCCCATTGAGCTGTGTTTTTTAATATCTTCGGGAACGAACATATTTCGATTGCGCTATCTTTTTTTCCTACATTGCCAGAAGCTAAATAAACAAAAATTCAATATTCATACAACCGCAAAGTTGTGTCTACCGCAAGCG
The DNA here is from genome assembly GCA_916618145.1 of Emmelina monodactyla. Taxonomy (NCBI): domain Eukaryota; kingdom Metazoa; phylum Arthropoda; class Insecta; order Lepidoptera; family Pterophoridae; genus Emmelina; species Emmelina monodactyla. The sequence goes on from OU745300.1 coordinate 7,967,998, forward strand.
TTTTCGGCCATTGTTCAGAACAACTCACAACTTCGGGGTGTTTTATTTGTTACATTTTATAAACAACTTTGTTGCGACAAAGTTTGCGTAACAGTGGAAATCCGCAAAACTATTTACATGGGCGGTTAATTTTGTGATTTCAACATTTAACGCACATTTAGGTTTTCAAACTTTTTATGAAGCAAATATGTTAAGTACGGGATACTTTTATTTGACACTAGTGGCCGCCCGCGACTCCGTTCGCGTGGGAGTCGGTTTCCCGTGGCAATGAGAAGTTTTCCCGCAGTAAAAAGTACCCTATGTGTTATTCAGATGTATAACCTATACTTACTACTGTAAAGTTTAATCCAAATCCGTCCAGTATATTACTGTAAAGTTTCATTCAAATTCGTCCAGTAGTTTTTACGTGAAAGAGAAACAAACATCCATCCATACCTACCTACATCCATACTTACAAACTTTCACGTTAATAATATTAGTAGGATTTTACTTCTATAATGCCTTATTTTTGTCAAGTATCAAGTAAGTTAAGTTATATAACCAAATTACCTTAACATAGAAACAAATACCTAATATACACCTATTTGAATACTATTATGCACAAACTTACCGCAACAAATCTAAACAAGTAAATTTTAATGTTCTCGTGACGTGACTACTACTATTAACCCTCAAAGATATGGAAATTAATTAGCAATCACGTGAACACAAAAAATAACCCCACGCAGATGCAGCAGATTATCCCATTAAACGATTTATTTCTATACACTATGACAAAGCAATAATTTACTCTCGATCTACATTAAAACGAAATTAGATACGTAAAGATTTACCCCACAAGGGTAAGCAATATCATAGTGGTTGTCAAAATATCGAAATTGTGTTAGATAAAGGACACCCACCCACACGGAAGCGGTGTATAAATCGCATAATCGGATAGTAAAGGATCCGGTAACTGAATAACTTAATACTGTTTGTAGGTCCTCTGCCTTTGTGATGTGAATATGAAGCTTAGATATCTATTATTTTCGTTGGTTAAAATAGGATTCTACAGTTCTTTACTAGAATAGATAAGTAGTTGATTGACTTGATAATCATACTTGATTTTGAATAACTAATTATAGTGTTCACAATTATATAAGTTTTGTACAAATTTGGAGGAAGGTTTATTATTAAACTTGTCTTGAATATTGTTTTTTTTATTATATTGAATTTATAACGCTTTTAATATATTGTTTACTATTAATACCAACGAATGTGTAATTAATTTACTTAGAATAGCTTTACATTTAACATCTAAAACCCACTATTCATTACGGAACATCAATTATTAATGCCATCACACTCTAAGCACCTTTAAGCTCGAGCCCCCTTGATTAACCCTCGGTATGGTCAAAACTGCAATAGGTGTTGAACACGTGTTGCCCCCTAGAATACGGCGATCTGTTCAATCCGCTACGCTCTCAGAGCGTAACACGCAACAAAAGTGTTTTGAGGGTTATAAATTCAATTTGCGTTTCGAGAAGAGGAGGTGTAAATAAATGCTTTTGATAATTATTGACATAATTGGATTTAGGGTTTGGTTAATACATATTTTGACTGTCAATTTAGAAATTTGGTTATGCTATTTACACCGAACAGGAAACTAGCAAAATTATTCAACGTTAAGGTAATATAACCCGAATTTCACAAAGTTGCTTACACTTAAAAAAAAATGCTTGAATAGTTTATCTCAGGGGAAATGACAAGATGTATAACTCGTAAAAATATTATGTATTCCTACAAGTACCTATGTCTTATTTTAATACTAAGATAAATACGTTAAAAACACGAAGTATAATATCTATCATAATTAACAGAACCAACCTTAAAACAAAATTAATTCAACATCATTTAACGATGAGTAGCAAAATCAACAGTACTGAAATCCGAATGGAATTCCCTCCTTTTAAAAACATCAGAACAATTCAAAACATTCGTAAAGGTAAAAGAAATCAAAAATCTTGCGCGAGCTCCGGTAAATTAAATGAAAATATTGCTAAACGTCAGTATGTTACGGTTGAAAAAGAAAACGTATAACGAGGGCTTTTCGTAGGTAAATAAAAGTAAGGTAAATCTTTTTGTGAAGTGGAGAGAATTAATTTAACCCGCTGCGGGGTAACTCGGCGGCGGCAACTGGTAATTGAAAAGTTTACCCCCGGCGGCCGGGCTTGCTCGCCGACGGCAAGCTTTGCGCGACACGCCATGGGTTAAAGTCTTGTATGATCTATAAATGCCTTATTTACTTATAAAATTACGATATTTCTCAGTCTAAAAACTTAATTTAAAGGAAGATCAATTAAAAATATAAATCTATTTTTACCATACTATACGCTGAGGAAGCTAGTAGGTACAAGGTCTCCCAAGCTAAATTAAGTTTTAATTTGAATTAATATTTAAGTAAATATATACCGAACCCTTTAACTTTTTGAATGAAAATTGAAAAGTACCAAAAGTTTGCTGAAGTGATCCCGTTAGATTTATTTTAAATTAATTTTGTGAAGTTAAATTGGGGATTAGCTCGCTGGGTCGTTATGAAAAATTATTTAGAAACGTGACCTTTTTAACTTTTTCTTATACTAAAATTTTTAAATTTGAGCTTAAAAAAAAATTACGTGACTAAAAAAGTTTTAATTTCTTTTAGAAAACGTTATCAAACGGTAATCCTACTCTGAACTTTTTTTTATAGTTACGTTATTAAAAGGCAACATAAAAACATAAGGTTATGGTGTAACTTCTTACTGCTGCTTGTAATTATAACAGTGGAATCAGTCTTGTCTTCAGTCAACACAGTGCCAACTTCGATTAGCCTCTGTTTGCTCTCCAATGTTGGACTTAGTTGATTGGCTCTTTGCCGGTTGGACTTGACAAACGAACCTCTGAATTTCCATTTGGAAATGTTTGATCAGCTTATTGCATATATCTATAGGAACGATGTAACATGATTATTCCTTATTATAATACAAGCTTTCCGCCCTGCGGTTTCACCCATAGTTTGTTACCGTGGGAATAAGGCGAGGCTTGTTTAGGTAAAAAGGAACCCTAGTGTTAATCTAGGATATAGGATAGGTTCAACAGTTTTTTGAGTTAAAAAAACTTTTGGATTTATAAATATAAGTAGGATGTACGAATCGATTTTATGTGTGATATAGAAAAACCTCTAAAATATTAAAATACAAAGTCTAGTGCCACTTATCCAATTGTTAGATTCAAAATCAACAATATCACAACTTTCCTTGTCATATCTAATCATCCTTTTTATAACCATTGGCAAAAAAATATAAAATACTAAATCAGATATGCAAATACAATTAGTTAGCAGATTACCTACCTATAATCGCAGTGGTTTTTACTTCAGCAGAATATGGTTTATTTTAAAGCCGAAATTATGTACTCTTACAGTTAGAAATGAAGTCCGTCGGACACAACAATTGAGACGAGATAAAACAAAACCTTAACCAACTAACAACAACGAAGTCATGAAATTGCCTGAAATTAGGGAAATAACACGAACTGAAAAGCTCCGTGTTGCCATATTGATGGAATCAATTAATTATTCGCTGCTGCGGCCGGGAAGCGAACTGCGAACACCGACGGTCTAAAGTGCTATTGAATAATAGAACATCGACGAGATAGCTAAAAGGTTGCAAGTTGCCATTTTGGAAACATTCAAGTAAGGTGTTCAGTTGTTGTTACCTTTCTAAGTAGTTTCGAAAGAGGTAACCTTGCATTAAAAACTATACTTACAAATTTAGGCAGGCTAAACGGGTATTAATTTACTCAGTGTTGCAAAACATACCTAAATTACAGTTCAACCGTATTAATATTTTTTAACAAGTTTAAACATTCGCGGATCAGGTCTTTGTTGTGTATTATTTAGCTATAAAGAAAGACATCGCTGATTTACGTATCGTAGAATACACCAAGTTTCCTTTGGAAAACTATATTATATACAATCCTGTTCCCAAAACCAATCGTACTCTAATCCCTACTAAAACCAAGAGCTAACTTAAACTTACGCTAAGTGGCATTAAGCTCGTCTAAGTGAGAGCGAGAGGGTAATTACGTGAGTGAGTAAACATTAGAAGGTAATCCGTATCGCGGCGGCACAAAGTGATGCGCGAATAAATTACTGGTTACACCTGGCGGACCACAACTCGCCCAGGGCTGTGCTGTGTGTCCGTATAAAGACCTCAGTATGACAGTTTGACAGAAGGCTTAAACGACAACTTTCATTATCAATGATTGCCAGAAACGATAATGTATTTAAAATAGTAGGTGAATACCAACCTACCCATAAAATTTATAAGAGGTCTAGAACAACCTCATTATCACAAAAATAACACCTAAAACTATTCCTCATCTTAGACATCACATAGCTCGATAATAAAACAATTTTTTTAATAACTTTCTTAAATATCATATCACCAACCCTGTTTAATCTTTGACGTTATCATACATTCTCTGTTTAAAACTGCGGGCTTCGTAACAGAGTGATTTACCCGACTTGCGGTAACTAGAAGCTTAATGAATATTCAATAGGCAGGCACCAAGAGGCTTCGGGTTTCGTTACACTGATTAAACCGAGTCCCTTAAATAATATTGAAGCAAAAGTTTGTTGTATGGGATCATATATGCTAAAAGACATAGATAACCCTCATGGAAAGATGGTTAAAAAATAGCTGTTTTTATTTTTAAGCAAACCAATTACATACATTTAATTTTGACCTTTGACATGTGGCTTCAAAGATATAAAATTCTCTTGATTAAACTGTGGACTGATAGACAATAAACGAAGTGGTCATGGCAAAATTATAAGGTTCTATGATTTTCCAGTAGGTATTTATAACTTCAAAATTAATAAATTAGCATTTATAATGCAAAATTAAAAGTAAAATCTCAAGTTCCATGATTTACTACGGTAGGTATCTAAGACGAAAATAACTTCACAGAACTAAAAAAATAGATTCATCATTAGATGTAGGATGTTTAAAACCAAGTTTCTACATTCTGCTGCTAGAAGAAAGGCAAAAGAGGCAAATTATAAATTTGTATGGGTTAAAAATGGACGAATCTACGTAAGAAAAAACGAAGAATCTTCTGCTCTATACATACGGAACTTTGAGAGTATTGATTTAATTAAAAACCTTGAGTAAAGTTCTCTATGAGTAGACATGTCATTAAATTGCGGAACGATAAATGTCACAATGTCTGCGACCTTGGATTTAATCTCAGAGATTGACAATACTAACCTAAATAAGTGTATTACAGTCCGTATACAAGAACCGGAACAATATAATTTTACAAATAAAAATCTCAATGTTCTTGTTCAAAACATTAGAAGTATTAATCACAATTTTGACGATCTCTGTATAAACTTACCAAGATATAACGTAGAGTTCGACATCATTGTCCTAACAGAATGCTGGTTATCAAAAGTATGTAGTATTCCAAACATAAATAACTATAACAATTTATCATCTAGTGTTTTGTATAATCAAAATGATGGAGTGGTTGTGTATACTAATAAAAGCTTGGTGTATCATATGTTTGAACCATCATATTTTGAAGAATGTAATTGTATTGTTATAACACATAAAAAAGAATTAGCTATAATCTGTCTTTATAGACCTCCATCGTTTAGAAATATTGATAAGTTTTTGTCATCTGTTGATCGTATCCTTACTAATCATAAATGTTTTTCACAAGTTTTTATTGTTGGCGATATGAATATAGATATATCTGAAAATTGTAAAAATGAATCCTCGTATAAGTACTTAGATCTGCTAGCAACGCACGGCATGTTACCGGCTTATAACCAATCCACAAGAGATGATTCCTGCTTGGATCATACTTTTGTTAGAATTAACAGCATTGTTCACTCTATAATATGCGACTCAGCTATAACTGATCACAATAGTATTATTTTGTCAATTCCTAAAAGGAAAGTAAAAGTTTGCCTAGAACCCTTGAAAACTCGCAGAATTAATTATAAAGAAATAACTAAGGAGCTTAGTAACATTGACTGGACTAAAGAACTAACTAATAAAAATGCAAATTTGGCCACAGAATTTTTCGTCGATAAGTTAAATAAAGTACTTTTACATCATTCTACAATAATTACTACTAAAAACAAAAGAAATAATATAAAGCCTTGGGTCACCCCAGGGTTAATTCGGTGTATCAAAAAACGTGATAAACTTCACTTGGAGTCACGAAAAGATCCAGCCAATGTTATTTTAAAAGTGACTTACCAAAAATATCGGAATAAGTGCAATACAATTTTAAGAAACCTAAAACACTCTTATTATAAGAATCAAATTTTAAAACATAAATCAAATTTAAAGAAGCAATGGGAAATGGTTAAAGAAGTTTGTAATCTTAACAATAAATCACACGATTCAACAAAACTCCTCTCTCTAAAATCGGACACCACGGACTCACTTAATTATATTAACAAATATTTCTCTGGTGTTGGTAGTAGCTTAGCAAATACTATCCTTGATAGGTTAAAAACTAACAAACAAACTTTAAGTGACAGCTTTTCAAATAATGACAGTGTGAATTCCTTCGTAATGTTACCAACGGATGAAAATGAAATAAAAACAATAATTAAATTACTTCGTAACACATCAAGTACAGGACTAGATAATCTGTCTGGTGATTTCTTTAAGTCTACTTTGCAAGAACTAGCGTTCCCAATATCAATTATTTGTAATATGTGTTTTGAACAAGGTATTTTCCCTAATGTCCTTAAAATATCTAAAGTTATTCCCGTGTTCAAAAATGGCGATAGAAATAATATGACAAATTATAGGCCAATTTCAATATTACCAGTTTTGTCTAAAATACTCGAAAAAACAATTAACTCACGCTTAAAATCTTATTTGGAAAGTAAAAATTTAATATCATCAAATCAGTTTGGTTTTCGGAATAAATTATCAACTAAAAACGCCATTCAGTCGTTGCTTACTCTAATCACTAAAAGTTTAGATAATAATGAAAAATGTTTAGCTATATTTTTGGACCTTTCGAAGGCTTTCGATACAGTTTCGATACCTATACTTATTCAAAAACTACAATGTTTAGGAATTCGTGGGAAGCAATTGGATCTATTTAGTGACTATCTTAATAACAGAACACAAATTGTACAGATAGGAAATCATCAAAGTTCTCAAGCTGAAAAAATCTCGTTTGGGGTTCCGCAAGGTAGTGTGCTCGGACCAACATTATTTGTGGCATATATAAATGATATGTGCAAATTAATACTTAAAAATGGACACATCATAACATATGCGGATGATACGGTGCTATTCTTTAAAGGTCATACTTGGAAGGAAGTTAATAAAAATGCTAACCAAGGTCTAAGTGTAGTCTCAAAATGGCTTGACAATCATATTTTAACTCTTAACCTTGCAAAAAGTAAATACGTCAGTTTCAGTTTAAGAACGGACGGTCAACCAGCGCCAAATGTTATTAACATAAAAGCACACATCTGCGATAGAAATCAATTTGAAACGGCTTCTACGTGTCTGTGTCCTGGGGTATCTAACACTAATAGTATTCGATATTTGGGCGTAATCATAGATCAAAATTTAAATTTTACGGAGCACGTATTTTTAGTTTCGCAAAAAATCCGTAAACTTATATTTATTTTTAAAACACTTCGCCACATCTGTGATGAAAAACAGTTAATATCTATATACCGCGCTCTTTGTGAATCCATTTTGGTCTATTGCATAACTTGCTGGGGAGGCATTGCAAAGACGTCAATGATTGTGCTTGAAAGGGCCCAACGTATGGTGCTCAAAGTAATGTTGTTTAAGCCATTCATGTACCCTACAGACAGTTTATTCTGTGAAATCCCAGTGCTCACAGTGAGACAGAACTATATTTTACTTTTAACTCTGGAACAACCAAATGTGACTATGCCACTTACCGGACCTAAGAGACGTAGAGATCAAATTTTTAAAATTCCTTCATGTAGAACAAAATTTGCACAACGATTTTATAATTTTCTAGGCCCATTTTTATTTAATAAAATCCTTTTTCATATTCCAACACTGGTACAGAATAACACTAACTTTGATAAAAAAGCGTTAATCACGAAATACCTCAAATCTTTGAATTATGAAAAAACTGAAAACCTACTTATAACACTAGCTTAATTTGATATATGTAACAAGTTTAGATTAGCTAGATATAAAATTATTTTTATATAAATTTAACTAAGTATAAAATATAACTTTAATAATATAACACAAAATACCAGAGCGAATCACTGCCTTCTGAGATACAGTTTCACACTAGTTCTGAAGGCAGGGATCTATTTTATTTGCATCATAGGCTCAATTGGGCATTTAATATTTAAATAGTCTAGATTAAGATAAGATTTTATTTATATACCGATTAAGTTAAAATTCTTTTTGTATTAGGCCTTTTTGAAATAAAAGTATTTGTATTTGTATTTGTATTTGTAATTCTATTGAAAAGTACCATGTAATACAAAGCTATAACACATTCAACCTACACAGAATATAAAAATAAACTACGTAAAAGTAAAGGGGACAGATCCCTCCATATTTTTGGGTTTCGCCAATTTTCACCAAACAACCTGCTGCGAGTGTGATCGACAATCGGAAACATATGGGCATGGCGTCGATTAGGCCTTCTGCTTATTTTAGTCCCTCTTCTAAAAAACCTGGCACACTATTGAGACAGTAGGTATGTATTAGTAGGATCTCTCCTAGCTAGACTAACTATAGGTCTGATGTTCGCAATGTCATAAGTAGGTGTGGATCGATATCAATACTTGCAAACACTCTTAATTCTATTCTTTTCTCTATTACTGGTCTATTTGTACCGTACGGAAGTATACAGTCAGTTTCTACCTATAATCTTTAATATCTAATGTGGTATCTGATTTCTTCCCTCAGAAGTTTTTGTATCATATGTATAGCGTAATCAGAAAGATAAGATTCCGATAAAGTTACTGTGAAACCAGAAAGCAATAAGTGCAAAATATTCACAGTCCAAATCGACTACACGCTCAAATATACACATGACAGTAAAAAGTATTATGCGGACTATTGTCAACAGTGTCCAGTATCCATTGTCGAAAGGGCATTGAATTTTGTGCGAAATTGATTGTCCTCCATTTTGTAAGCTTCGGTTTGGCAGGGCACAAAGCTTTTATTTATACAGGGTCTGTCGTAATGAATGGATAACCCGTTACCTACAGTTGATCCGGATGTGAGGCTATAAGAAAATGGTGTTTTCTTGCCAGGGTTGTCAACCATAAGAAAATGGCGTAGACTTTAAAACTTTTTTATAAATTTCGCTATTTTTTTCATTTATTCCGCTGCCATTTCTTCAAATTTTGATGTATTTGTATAATTCTTTTAGTATTATACTGCTGAAGACGTGTATTATGTAATTTAAATACAATTTTAGGTGTTATACACGTTGAACATTATCAAAATACTCATTTTAAGAAAAATATTTCCAATTTTTTTTCTTTATGTCAACTTTTGATCATCTCCTGTGGAAAAAAAAAGTATGACGTTATAGCTGCCCATGATCTCAATAAATTGTCTAGTATGTGTAGATTCTAAAAAGGTATAACGATGTGTACTTTACAAGCAACATTAAGTTACAGGAGCGAGAACACTAATCAAGGTCGGAATTTTTATTTTTCATGTTATGTTATAAATGGTTGTAAAACTTCGTCATAATGATTTTATTCTATCAAGATACTTTGCACAAACACTATCGGGCCACTAATAGGATATTCAGAAGAAAACCCGGTTGTTTTTGGGAAAAAAATAACATTACTTCACGATAATAATGTAATGAAAATGTACAAATGAAAATTGTTGTGCTCTAATAGTTACATGCGACAAACATGTTGCGACAAGTTTATTCGAAATTAAAACGGATTTTAAAAATCGAACAAGACCGCATTACAAAGAAAAGGATACTCATCACATCAGTGTGACCATCGCATGTCCTTTTGTTCACATTGGCCCCGATTCTGAAAACACTCTCTAAACTAAACTAAAACTATCGCTGTCACTTACACATCAATAAGACAGAGACAGGTAATCATTTTAGTCCTGTCAAACTAAAATGTACGTGCAATATGACACGGCGAAGGCAATTTTAGGCTAGTCCTCAGCGCATTTCGTTCAATTTCACAATGATGTGGACTAAATTTAGTGAGACCAATGTACCTGTCTTGTTCTAATACGAAGCATGAGAAAGTGTCACTATTTTCGTCAATTTGTTACTGCTTTCTAATATTTGACTATGATTTTCCTTGTGATTTGGACTTGATAACGTGGTGATACTGATGACTTTGCTCACATTTACGGACATTGTGTTGTGCTATCGATTGAACTTGTTGTTTTGGAAAAGTTTTTGTGTAGTTTGTGTATCATGCCGCAACAGTATACGCCGGCCGAATACGCGAACATGCATTACATTTACGGTGTATGTAATGGCAGCACCAATAGAGCTTCTAGTGTTTATCGTGTAAGATATCCAAATGTGCGACATCCTGAATACCGTGTGTTCATTAAAGTGCACAATGCATTTATGGAAGGACGATTTCCTTCTAATTTTTTCCACTTTTCTTTGTAATGCAGTCTTTGTTCGATTTTTTAAATCCGTTTCAATTTCGAATAAACTTGTCGCAACATGTTTGTCACATGTAACTATTAGAGCACAACAATTTTCATTTGTACATTTTCATTACATTATTATCGTGAAGTAATGTTATTTTTTTCCCAAAAACAACCGGGTTTTCTTCTGAATATCCTATTAGTGGCCCGATAGTGTTTGTGCAAAGTATCTTGATAGAATAAAATCATTATGACGAAGTTTTACAACCATTTATAACATAACATGAAAAATAAAAATTCCGACCTTGATTAGTGTTCTCGCTTCTGTAACTTAATGTTGCTTGTAAAGTACACATCGTTATACCTTTCTAGAATCTACACATACTAGACAATTTATTGAGATCATGGGCAGCTATAACGTCATACTTTTTTTTTCCACAGGAGATGATCAAAAGTTGACATAAAGAAAAAAAATTGGAAATATTTTTCTTAAAATGAGTATTTTGATAATGTTCAACGTGAATAACACCTAAAATTGTATTAAAATTACATAATACACGTCTTAAGCAGTATAATACTAAAAGAATTATACAAATACAACAAAATTTGAAAAAATGGCAGCGGAATAAATGAAAAAAATAGCGAAATTTATAAAAAAGTTTAAAAGTCTACGCCATTTTCTTATGGTTGACAACCCTGGCAAGAAGACACCATTTTCTTATAGCCTCACATCCGGATCAACTGTAGGTAACGGGTTATCCATTCATTACGACAGACCCTGTATATTTTACATTACGCACATACAATATTTATTACCGTTTTTATAGTTTTGCATTAAAAGCTACTTAGGTATGTTGCGTTAAAAAGGTTTCGCTCACATAATTTCAATTTTTTAAATTTCAAATCACACGAAATTTAATTAAAAAATTGGTATTTGAAAATTCAAATTTTACCGCCTTAATTTAAGCTCTGCATTGCAAGACGTACTTCTTCATTCAATTCTGCCACTTATTGTCTCAGCTCCTATAATTAAAACCAAAACCACCTCCCTACCCTGAAAACTCTCTCAGCACTCAACCACTCACCATCCTTGTTCATGTTGGCCTGGAAGCACTTGGCCAGGCGGCAGGCGCGGCACTGGTTCCGGTGCGTCTTGTCCACGGGGCAGCGGCCCTTCAAGTCGCCGCCGGCCTTGCACGTGTACACGCGGTTGCGGTGGATCGACCGCTTGAAGAAACCGGAGCACCCTGGAGGCGGGAGAGAAGAGTTTCAGAGCTTGATACATTTCTAAGCGTTAATAAAAAAGTGTGAGTGGTTAATGATTCATATTTTCAGTGAAGGTTAATTTTAGAGTATCAAGGTTGTGTTTAAGGTTATTCTACAATATTCTAAATGTATGGTCTTGCTTAGTATTTGTGCACGAACAAAAACTGTATGTAGGGTAGAAGTTGTTTCATGAAGTTAAAATATTTTAATACAAATCATTAAAACTGGGCGACTCGCCCAGCAGTTTATTGACATAACCACAGAGCATTGCGTATTATGAGTGAAGAAATATAAAAAAAACTAAAAATCGATTAAGTGATTAAATGGATTCAACCGTACAAAAGAGAATATTCAAAAATACAATTAAGCAATGATTCACGCGTATAGACGTAAGTTTTATTACAATTTCTTACTACTTTTCAAGTGCCATAACTACACTTGTAGGAAAGGTTCAATGGTGATTATACAAAAAAAAATAAGATTTTTCAATAATAAAAACTTACCATCACAGCTATAAATTCCGTAGTGTTTGCCGGAACTTCTGTCCCCGCAGACATTGCATGGGATGTCTAGCAGCCGGTCACCTACAATTATGGTATTAGTTTAGTAAGAAGACTTAAAATTAATAAAGATAGTTAAAAATATAGATTTTTAAGTTATGTTAACACACCGGTTTAGTGTAAAAAAGCACAAAGGTTCACTTCGATGCAATTCTACCTTATGCGTAATAATAAAAATTCTATATTTCCTAAAAATATCATTATTGTTTTTTCAATGAAGCAATCATCAATAAATCTTATTTTTCGTGTGCTGCAAAATTTACATGAACATAATAGGTTTTGAACAGACTTCAAAAAAAATAAACAAAAAGATGATCGCCTAGTTTTTTGTATATATTTTGAAAGTTAAGTTTCAATTCTTCAAAAGCGTCATAGAAAATAACAAAGCTCTACTGCGCCTTAATTAATCTCTATACCTTGTATATACTTATACATTTCACTGTTTTTCTCAAAACAAGTTAACGAAAGTAATTGACACTTCTCAACGTTGCTTAGCGCCCTCTCCCAAAATAGATTAGTCAGATTACACGAATCCTGCTAATGCCGTGGTGTTTTTGTAACGTTTACTCAGAAACCTGCAACGCCTTCCCCTTCTGGCCTTTAAGGCGGGCAAATAAAGGTTGAAAGAAAGAAACGTAGATGAAGATTCAGCTTATAGTAGTTTAGTTATATTAAACTAACTTTGATTAATATTTTTTGTATTTTATTGTTTTCATTTTTTCGTTAACTTCATACTAATTGCAGTCTTTAAATGGGCGAAAACTTTGGTATTTTTTGTTAGTTTTTATAGAAAAAAGATTAATCGAAGAGACGTACATAAAAACCAATTTAATAAATAAAAACACTACAAATCCAACCTACAAAAAACAGCCAAAGCGTAAATAACGTCTTAAAAAGCGCAATACTTTTTTAAACGCTTCAAAACGGCACAAAAGTCTCCGTCTTAATGCCTCGAATCCTTTTGAGGAAAGAGCCTTTCTTTTCGGCGTAATGGACTTAACCGACTTTGCTGCGTCTTTCAGGCGAAGGAGGGAAGCCGCGAAGTGCCGTAATTATACCCTTTGTTGGTGCTGAACGATTTCGTACAATGAAAGTAACGTCTTCGGATTAAGCTGGCGATAATTCGGAATTATTTTTACAAAGTGCTACGGACTACGAGCTACGAAAAAGTGTATTAAAAATTTGGAGAGTTTTTAAATAAACATCAAGTAAAGAGGACATTTTTTTATCGAAAGGATGCAAAATGTTTCAACAATAAGAAATTAATAAAGATGGGGAAAGGACCTTGAAGTTATTTTTTGTTGTTAATAATTTCGAATCAAACAAAAAAGTTAACTACGCAATCTCGTTGAAATCTTTACTATTGACTTTTGAATAAGAAAAAGAAACGAACATACCTACAGTATTTCTAATTGTAGGAAAAATATAACGGTTTTAAAAAGACCACTTCCGAAGCCTGAAACCATGTATTCTTGAGCCTCAATAGTAACTAAATTCACTAACAGCATACCCAGAAAACTCAATTTAAAGAAGTTATTAAGGATCGAAAAGTCATATTCGCCGCTTGAAATCATCGCTCACACATTAGCTGTCGGTTCAGGTGCAATTATTTACATTGCAAAATTTAATTAAAACCCTATTTTATTTGAAATAATCGCAAAATCTGATAGTATTAATGCAATTTTGGAAAATTAGGTAAAAACTTTTTTTCTGTTATTATAAAAAAAAATTTTTTTTGTTCAAAACGTAATATACTTCTCCAGCACCCAGTTTTTGTTTTTGGAAGCAGTTCTTTTACACCTTGTATATTTAGGACTAAATTTCCTTTTAATACTCTTTGTATTATCGAAACCTATCCAAACTGATCAAAGCACGTTGCTTTGGAATATTAATTCTGGTGTCACAAATCGCGATGACACCCACACAGGGCCCTAATAATGTAGTAATCAGTAGGGTGCGATTACGTTGCATCGAGTGTTGGCATTCACACGACTATTTGTCGCAACCCTATTTACACTGTGAGGGTGATATGTCATCACATCACGCATTCTCTACTTGTTTTGCGATCAAATTGATAATTAATCTACCTTTTAGATAGAGATGCAGATTAAACCATTTTTTTCGGCTGACCCAAAGTTGTAGAGTTCTCTTGATGCATATATTTACAAATTTGTTAAATAGAGCAATGGACGTACATAGGTTGTTTTTTATAAAGGTTAACTTTAATACGATCTGCTCTAAAATATCGATTCGTTAATATGGGTTATAATTTTCCAAAGCTGTTAAGACAAAAGGTTTTTCATTGTCTTGTAAATGTGCGAGGATGTCACCAATAGAAACTAACCTATTTATTTTTCTTCTCTTAATAAACTCAGAAAGACAAGATGATAGAAAAATTATCTCAATAAAATACTATACTTTTTTTTAATACCCTCCGAGATTTATTCTGATTTTTTTTTTCATCGATAAGCTACTCTCATACCATTCTTACAGGTATTTAAAAATCTATAATCTCATAACACATGTCTTAAATCATCTCATTCTTCCCTAATGATTAAGTTTAAGTTGAATAAGCAAACATAAGACATTTGCAAGATCCGAAAGGGACATCTTAGAAACAGACCCTTTATGTAACTTAGGGACGTAACTTAGCCCTGTCCCTAACTTGCGACTGTAACTTAGGGACCCGAAACTTGGTTGGGGCGACCAAGCAAGTGTTCAGTTGTGGTTGGACTACATTAAATGCGTTATGCTTTGTTGAGGACGAATACAGTACGAAAAGCTTTTTAATCATCATTACGTATAAATCCAAGTGGCTATTCGTGTCTGTTTGTCCGCTAACTCCTTCTAAACCACTTAATAGATTTTGTTACAGTTTTCGCCATCTTTTACGAAATTTATTCATTTAAATTTGCAAAGAAAGAACATTCCAAAAAAGTTATTTTAAGTTAGCTAAAATTCAGCGTGTCGTGAACAAGTCGCGCAAAATTACACCATTGCGAAGCGTGGGCAGGCCGCTAGTATATTAAAAACTAGTGGACGCCCGCGACTCCGTGCGCGTGGAAGTCGGTTTCCCGTGGGAATGAGAAGTTTTCCCGCGGTAAAAAGTACCCTATGTCCTTTCTCAAGATTAGTTCTTTCTTCACACCAAATTTCATCAAAATCGGTTCAGTGGTTTAGGCGTGAAAGCGTAACAGACAGACAGACAGACAGACAGAGTTACTTTCGCATTTATAATATTAGTAGGGATATGTTTTTTTAACTCCTTTGTTTCGGTATCAACGGAGTTTTTGAACTAATCGTTGCGTCTGTACCAAGCTATTATTTTGTTGATTTCATTTATCACGGAGAGAGACATTTTTTTTACTAAGAAAACTTATCCTAATCTAAGAAAAACTATTAAAGATTTAAATGAGAGTTAAACTTCTTATTTCTTTTATTTGTTATATGTACCTAGTAAATAAGCATGTTGAAAATAGCGAGAGGATAAGCTAAATGTAGAGTTTATTATCATACCCTATGTTTTATTGTTGGAAGAGTTTTATACCTAGCCTTAGCTAAGGCTAAACATAAAAGAAATTTGATTTACATCGATTAATAGGTTATAGGTAAATGTCAAAATCCATCTATGATATTTACAAAGGATACCGAATATTCGATTAGAGTTCGAATTATATTCGAACTATAACTCGGCAAAGAAAGTAAAACATGGCACCATAATCAATTCATTTTGAAAGAACTAACTTTGAATCTTATTACTTAGCATTTCGCTTCAATTATATTCAATTTGTTTATCTACCGATTAATTTATAAAAGCACTTTTTAAATAAAATCTAATATAGTATCAAAATATTAAATATATTTAAATTTATATTATTATATATTTTTTACCTGTACCCATTCTTCGGACAGCCCCGGCCGCCGCCCGGTGCTTCTCCCAAAACGCACACAGCGCGAAAGCCTTTTGACCCTATCTCAAAGTAACACTTGACACTTTTTTTTCATTTACTAAAACATATAATTTAAAAATAAAATTTTAAATTTACAGTATTAAAATCATTGTAAAATATATTGCGTCTTTTTTAAATATTTTTATTTTTTGTAATGATTTTTTATATTTTGAGCCGCTGACTTTAGCCGTGTGACTCGGCGGCGGCTTTCAACAGACTGGTCGCGTAATTTGTGATCTTTGAAGCCGCGAGATGGCGAGTCATTTCATCCCCTGATTACATGCAGGCCCACCCCCTGAGCGAGATGGCCATATAGCTAGGTGGCGAGAGAGAGGGAAACAGCTGCGAGCCCATCTTGTATCTCGGTCTACAGGCTACATAGTCACGACATCGCTGGCTCCGATTCTGACCGTTGCGTGCGAGCTGGAATTTAATATACTTTCTTGATTTTTTACCTTCTTCTGTTATTCGTTCGAATTTTTGAGAATATTTTGAATAAAAAATATTTTAAAACTGTATTATGAAAATAGCTTAAACTGGTCTGATTTTTAAAAAAAAATAAACTTTATCTAAAATGGTTAGGAAGTAACTATGAAATGCCTTATAACATAAAAACCGTATCTTTCAGTTATTTTATAAAGTTGATTATCATGTATAACACTTATATTCTTAAAAGAAAATCAGGTACTATCGTCTTCAACATCAAAATGTCAAGTTGGATCAAGGGGTGAGCGAGGCAGCCTAATTGGCTGGGCGGTAAAATTGACCAATCAGAGGGCGTTATTTAGTCAAGGGGCGGGGCTTAGTACATTTGAATTGTAACTTGGCTACAAAGCGAATTTGCCACGTGTGTATACCGTAAACTAGTGTTAGATCTTACTACATACAAGTAGTAAGATGGGTTGTTAAATGTATAGTTAGCATACAGTAATCTATAGATTACGACTTGTTTAAGTATTTAATTACCTACGTAAACACGTATAGGTAAGGTAGAGTAAAAAAATGCTTTAAGGAAAAACTCAAACAACACAAAAATACAAAAGTAAGTTAAATCCTAGCTTATACGGCGTGTAAAAGAATTGCTTCCGAAAACAAAAAATGGGCATTGCTGAAGGGGTACTGGTTACGTTTTAAGAAAAGAAAAAAAACGTAATTATACAAAAAAATCAGATTTTATGATGATTTCAAATTTAATAGGGTTTTTATTTATTTTGCAATGTAAATAATCGCACCTGGACCAACAGTTGATATGTGAGCGATGATTTCTAGCGCCGAATATGACTTTTCAATCTTTTATCACTTTTTTAAATTGGGTTTTCTTGGTATACTGTTAGTGAATTTAGTTACAATTGAGGCTCCAGAATACATGGTTTCAGACTTCGGAAGTGGTCTTTTTACACTCGTTATTACTTTCATTCCATAAATATTATTTATTAAAATAACAGCAAAAACAATATGCTAATATGAAACTCTCCCACGGAGCCAAAGCATATTTTTAATCAAAATCATTTTAAAACAACACTCAAAACTTTAAATCAATTTTAACCCATTCTTACTACAGAATAAAAATCATATTCACAAGTGTTAGTCAACATTGCAAGGGTTAGGATCCTTTGAACAACAATGCCAAAATGGAGGGGACAAATAAAGAATTGGGTGACTCGTATGTATCGGTCAAAGATAAGTTGTTAAAAAAAACTGACTGAGTAATGCCCAGTGGTCATTAATTAAGTTTAATTTTATAGTACGAGTATAAAGCAAATTTCAAAGCGTATCTCTGTATAGGTATATCCACCAATTGTTTTTTAACTTAATTACGAAATAAGGTTTTACCATCTTTTAATAACTTCGTAAAAGTAAAGCAGGTAGCTTTAGTAAAATGATTTTCAAATATGCTAAAACTCTATGATAGATATTTAAATAATTTCTTACCCACTATTGTGCCCTCACACTTAAAAGGGACGTACAAGTAAAGCACTTGAGTCCGTGCTAATTCAGTGCGCGTGACCACGCGGCGATGTCGGCGCGCGCTAAGTTCCCGATTAACTCTATTTGAATAGTATTCAGACAAAAATCACACTCGGGTACAGGGTAGGCATGACGCCCGTGCTTTTATAACAATATTTGGTTAAGGGCAGTCTTTTTGTTGTCCTATTGTGTGATTGGACACGAAATGATGTGTGATGATTTAAAAAAACTGTGTGCTAAATAGAAATGTATGGGTTAAATGATTATTAAAATTACGTATGTTAAATATTAATGTTACCCAAAATGATGTTATTTCGATGATACTAGTAATAATTGCCTGAGCAAAGAAATTTTTGAAAAATCTTAGCATCTTCATCGTTAACCTATGAGTAGATATTTAATCAGTTTATGCACCTATGGTTAAACCAAAAAACACTATGGTGTCCAAAGTAAGCGTAGATGCATCTGTCTTCAAACTCGTAAATATGATGCTATTATATTTTCCCTTCTAAACCTTCCATTAAGTGACAAAATGAGTGGAACCGCACCGCACAATGTCTAAAAAGCACTACCTCACGAAACGACATCTCATTCAATATCTGTTATCATTAGAGGCGTGTTGTGCGATATGTACCAATGATAAACGAAATAATGGATGTTCATTTTTGGCTTAAAAAGGAAAATAATTAAGTTCAAATAGTTTTTATTCTGATACACAAGACATCAGTGGTACCTACTGCTCCAGTTAAGCTTAATAACAAATCGTATAATTTTTACCACACGAATTTACCTTATTAATACGAGAAAAATCATTGATACCTATGGAGTAAAAAGACGGGAAGCTTGTGTGAATTATATTTTTGATCTAAAAATATCTATATAAACTAGTGAGTTCATTAATACTAGCAACCACGTCTGCCCATTACCAATATTAACAGCCTCCTTTTTATTAAGTAGTTTATCATAATCAAGTCTATCAACTAAGTACATACTATCATACAGCCTAGCATACAACTACTATACCACAACCATCAACTCTTTAATATTTTTTTAATAACCTTACCTTATTGTACAAACAAAAATACTCCCACTTTCCTTTGTTCCCTAAAACCTTTAGGTATATCTTTACAAAAACGTCTACATTTCGTGTGTCCATGGCACCTTTACCTCCGCTAAGCGCCACCTGGGTGACAAATGAGCGGTGTACAAAAATCCGCGCGCGCGCCTCACAGCTGCCCTGAGAATTAATTCGTTCCAGAGACACCACCGCGAGCGTCATCCTGATAGTAGAACTAGTCACTGATAGATAAAACTTATTAAAGTGTAAGAAGACTTTTATGTAGTAATTTTGGGAGTGTGATTTCAGTATTGATGAAAAATAATATTTTGTGTGTGTTTCTGCAACTGTAAAATCTTGGACTGACCTTCTTTGTATGCATTCGAGTTTCAAATATTAAAAAGTAAGTAATTTCATATATCATTACGTAAAAAAAATAGAATAAGATGCACGTCAGGCTGATGATGTTGTAATTTAAATTTGATTTTATTTTCAAGAAAAAGTCTTAATAATAAAAGTCTTAGGTATACTTAGTCACCTATTTCTAAAGGTATAGTTACTAAATATCCAAACTAAATTTATTTGGTTAACACTATAAATGCAGGAAGGTTGTAATTATACGTTTATTTCATAATGTCCAGCTACATTAATAATCACTTTTTCAGACTATATGCGTATCTAAGTAGATAAAATATATTTTTAGCCCTGTCTACGCGTTACTACGGCACAGCCAGCTCGTAGCAAGCACTTAGCTCGTAGCCTACGGCGTAGATTGATGTCGGGTCGCTCACAGTTGTGACAATTTATTTCAATTAGGCAGAATTGTATGAAGCCTGCAGCGGTACATGCGAACCGTGAAATGGCGATGATAAATCAGAACCACAATACTCATTAGTTATGTCGAAAAAGGAATCCCAACAATGAAGTACTTTAATGTCAGTTTAGAAACTTTCTTGATTCTCTATAAATAAAATATAAAAATACTATTTAAGCAAACTTTTCGATTTCTCGTTATACTTACGTAATTGGTCAAAATTCCCGCCACAATTGAATGCTAAACGGTTTACTCAAACAATCCTCACGATTCAAAAGAATTCATTTGCTCGTTAAAAGCGTGACGCCTTTCAAATCCGGACACGCTCATTGTGTCAATAGACATCGCTGGCTCGGAAAGACCTTTCACTACCCTTTGCTATTCACCAACAACAGAATAAGATAGCGGTATGCATAAGCATGTATGCATCTCGCTCTCGCTCCTAAAGAGAAAATTCCTACTGAACAGGGTAATGATACCAGAAAGTGGATGCTCACGAAAAAGTCCTTTTAAAAATGTTGAGGCACGTACGGTGGGAAGGCACCCATTAGGACAAAGCGCCACTTTGCTTGAATGTTGATATAAAGATTCTAATGTGAGAGCGGAAATGTTTTTCTTGAATAATGACTGCAGGAAAAGGTTTGAATAAGCATTTTAATTATAAAAAATCACTCAACAACTTGGACTCTAAAACTAAAATAATAAACGTTATAATATTTTACAATACTATCAAATAAATACACTATTAGTAATTACATTTAATTGCATATATTTTTTACCTACTAAACATACCTTTGCATAAATTCTTATATACGTATAAACAGCTATCCATACCTATACTGGATTATCTAATGCTCAAGGCTAATTCGTATAAAAAGTACCTTAGTTCCGCGTCTTATTTCCCGGTACAGTACGAACAATATACGCATCGCTGTACTCAGCCAGCTCGCTTTCTGGAATGTTCGACAACTTCTGCACCAGCGTCTCGTAGATGCTTATACCTTTGATGAAAGTGTTAACGTTTAGTCTTTCGTCTACAGCGTGTAGCAGGAATTCGGTTTCGGGCATCGGGGAGAAGCCGAAGGCGGGAATGCCCGCGTCGCGGACTATTCGGGCGTCGGTCGAGCTTGTTGGGATTACCGGGACTACGTGGAAGTTCCTTGAATAGACATAGACATAGACATTTTTTATTGCTAAAAATATTTACAGGTCAAAAACATAGTTCTCTTGATTAGAATTTAAAGTTATAAACAACTTTTCATAGAAAAAAGAAATGTCTTACTATAGGTTCAAACAGTGTCAAGCAGGGTAGTTCAAATTTAGTATATTTGTATTGAATGTTAAACGAATAAAAAAAATTGTTATGAGATTTAAAAAGTAGTAACGTAGGTACTTAGAGTAATGAATATTTAAGATATTACGATACACGAGCTTTCTTAGATAAGTAGGTATCTAAAGCAATATAAAAGTCGTAGATCCGTATTAATATACAATACCCAAAATACACTGCAGAAATAAAAAAATATAACTAAAAACTCACGTACTTCTTTTAATGACTTACATTTCTTTAGCCGTATCTTCAATAGCTCTCCAGTATGGGTTCTTGTCGTCTATGAGCGTCGCCGGCGACTGCGTGTGCTTCACTAGATACGAGATCGAGATGTTATCACCGGCGCTTGTTATCCAGTCTTCTAACTACAATATTAATTAAAGAAAATAAGTTACGGAATAACTTACTTTCAAATAAGATATTTTATACTTTGTAATAGGAATAAAAAACATAGAGGAAAACATAAATTCGAACTTAAGCTATCACTTGCATCGTGGTTAAATTTCAAACAAGTATACAAATTTATTATTAAACCAGTGGTCGCCCGCGACTCCGTTCGCGTGGAAGTCGGTTTCCAGCGGGTTTTCCCGCGGTAAAAAAAATCCCTATGTGATATTCTGATGTATAACCTATATAATTGTAAAGTTACATCCAAATTCATCCAGCAGTTTTTACGTGAAAGAGGAACATACATCCATACATACTCACAAAATTTTTACGTTTATAATAATAGTAGGATAATCCTTATAGCATGATTCAATATATACCGATTTCTATGATTCTATTTTATGGTATAGTTAATAATATAAACTTTTTTAATTAGGGATGACTGAGAGTATTATAAACGTAAGAGTAGACAAATATAATGAGAAAGCTTCGAACTGCTAAGCTATCGGGAGTTACACGTGTTATTGTGAGTCAACCATAAACGATAGACATATGCTGCTATTATTTATATAATTTTAAGGAGAACATTTCCGTCATACATGATTTCTGTTTAGCTTTAACCATTAAGGTTGCACACGCGACGGAAGCTAAAAAAATGAAGTAACTTCTCCCGTTTTCCCAACATTTGCCTTCACTGCTCTGCTCCTATTGATTGTAGCGTGATGAAAAGTATACATACTATACCAGCTCAGGAGTATGAAAAATAATTGTACCAAGTTTCGTTAAAATCCGTTGAGTAGTTTTTGTTTCTATAACGATTATACCGACAGGCAAAAATTTTACTGGTTGCATTTTTTGGCATCAGTATCGATCCCCGATAACTGCGTGATAATTATTTTGGAAATATATTTAGTGTACAGAATCGACCTCTCTACAGATTTATTTTAAGTATAGAAGATTCACCGTCGCCAAACGCACGCGTCACACGAATGTGTTAAACTTTATTCAAAAATACGGTGTAAACAAAGTAATTCAGTGTGAAGATTCGATTTAAACATAATTTATAACTATATGTGAACAGTGTGTATACTATTTTTCAAGTTTATAATCGAAAAATTACTTAAATCATAAAATAAACTATTTCAATCTGTGAATTAGAAAAAGTGACCGACGCATTTGCTTAAACGCGTAAGCGCCGCTTATTACTTGGCGCTTAAGTCCTTTCGTTCGCGCAGTTTTTGTTCAAGTTCATACTGCTTGCTGTTGCCGGCCGTTCTTACCCACATACTCAGAAACAATTTTGATATTAAGATGCTGTGTAAAAAGTGTAATGATAATTTAAGCTTGGACGATCAACTCAGATGCGCTGGATGTCATGATACATTTCATTACCAATGCATGGGTTTAAATGAATTGGAATTTAAAAAGATCTTGCCCATGAACAAACTAAAATGGAAATGTACTAATTGTAAAAGCAGTAAAAAACCTTTTCCTACCCCAGTTCGTGAACCAACCCCGACGCATTCTATTATCAATATAGACGCCAACGCTCTCATGGAAGAGATGGACAAAAGGTTCGCTTTATTGCAATTAGCTATAGAATCGTTAAGAACAGACTTCAGTGAAAAGATAACAAAACTCTCTGCAACAGTAAACTCTTGGGAAACCAAAATAACCAGTTTTGCATCAACTATCGATACAATCAACTCTCAGATGAGCGATTTACAGGATGAAAACAATAAACTTAAACAAGAATTGAAAGTTATCCAGTGCAAAATTAAGGATATTAATGACTGTACCAATCGCAACGATCAATGGGTTCGTCGTTCAAATATTCAGATCAACGGAGTTCCTGAAAAGAAAGGTGAAAACTTGATGTCACTTATTGGAAGCTTAGCGAAAAAGTGTAACTTTAACCTCAACTTGGAAAATGATGTTGACTTCGTTACCCGCATAGCTGTAAAAAATGACAGTGATAATAAGACGCCGAAGCCGATAATTCTGAAGATGCACTCTAGATATAAAAAGGATGATTTTCTATCCACGTTGCGTAAGTTAAAAACTTGTACAGCCGTTGACCTGGGTATAACTGGCGTTCGAAGCACTAACAAGATTTTCTTTAATGATCATCTTTCGACAAGTAATAAATTTTTGTTAAAGGAGGCAAAGCGTTTAGTAAAAATTAAAAACTATTCTTATTGCTGGGTGCGAAATTGTACTATCATGGTGCGCCGAAGTGATGACTCACCTATCATTTATATAACTTCCCAAGAATCTTTAAACAAAATTGTATAAGTGTTATTTTTTTTTGTTTTAAAATTAATTTTACTTTTATTTTTTTATCTTTTAAACTAAGAGAACACATTTTTTTTCATCTATACACATTTTATATGTTGTACTCTTTATCTGCTTATTATGCAAAAACTATAATTGAAGCACTATTATTAATTATTAAAACCTGTTATTCACAGTATGCACTCAGTTCTTATTCGAAACTATTAATAGTTGATGAGATTAAGTTGTTCAATAGGTGTACTTTTACTAACTGCAATAATAATTTATATATATTATGGTTTATTTATTATTTTAAATTAAAAATATATAATTAAATGATTCTTAGCACTTATTATCAAAATGTTCGCGGATTGCGAACTAAAACAAATAATTTTTTTAACAGTATGCTGCAAATTGACTATGACATAGTATGTCTGAGTGAGACGTGGTTGTTGCCTGGTATATTCAACGCAGAGTTATTTGATTCGAGGTATAATGTCTATCGTACTGACCGGGATTACGTGGGGATGAATTTATCACAAGGAGGAGGAACCCTAATTGCTGTGCATCGTAGATTAAAAGTAAGCATGCTTAATCATTGCCCTATGCCTTACTTTTACGGTGCTGAGGTGACCAGTGTAATTGTAATAATAGGTAGTGTTATGCTACGCTTGTTTTGTTGTTATTTTCCTCAAAATCCTAATCAATTATCAGCGGAGCATGCATTTTTTGAATTTATCTCGGATTTAAAATTACAGTATCCCAATGATATATTTTTGATAGCTGGTGACTTTAACATTACATATGCAAAGTGGTCACAGTTAAATGATGACACTTTAACAATTGAAAATCCCTCAGAAGATTTATTAACTTCTCAATTGCATACTTTTCTATGTTTTAATGACTTGACACAATATAACAAAATTACTAATAGGAACAATAGACAGCTTGACTTAATTATTTCTGACAGGGAATCGAAGGTCATCAGAGTTTCACCCATTTCATTGCCTGAAGATGCTCATCACCCTTCACTTTGTATAAATATTGATATGGACTGCCAGCTGTCAAACTTGCTTGATGCTCCTAGAATTTCACGAAGATTTTACTCAGCAGATTATAACGTAATAAATGATGAATTGGGAAAAATTGATTGGGAAAATTGTTTTGTTAATTGTAGTATTGAGGTTGCTGTTGAAAGATTCTATGTCATTTTGAATAAAATTATTGATGAAAATGTTCCTTCAAAACTTTGCACTACTAGCAAACATCCTATATGGTACACTAAGCAATTAATTAAACTTTCAAGAAAAAAAAATAGACTACATAGGAAGTGGAAGACATATGGTAGGCAAGTTTTTTATGATCAATATTCTGAAATTCGTAAGGAGGTGAAAGCGTTGGCAGCATTATGTTATTCACAATTTATTGCTCACGCAGAAAAAAATATAAGTTCAAATTCAAAGCACTTCTGGACATACATAAAAAATAAGAAAAATAACAATGATATTCCAGATACTCTTTTCTTGGATGGCTCTCAATTCTCAGATGGTCAACAAATAGCTGATCTGTTTAGTTCTTATTTTCACTCTGTTTTTGAACCTTTTTCACCGACCTGTTCAGGCTCTGATAGCACGGGAAACAACAGCATCATAGACTCTGTCCACATTAATGAAGCATTGGTTGAAAAATATTTGTCTAAATTAGACAGCTCAAAGGGCGCAGGACCAGACGGTATTCATCCCATCTTTTTGATAAAATGTAAAAAAACTTTAGCTAGACCATTATCGTTGCTATTCAATACATCTTTGGAAAACGGCATAATGCCTATTTGTTGGAAGAAATCAATTATTATTCCTATATATAAAAGCGGTGATAAACATAATATTTGTAACTATAGAGGCATTTCTAAATTGTCTTTAATTCCAAAATTGTTTGAGAAAATTGTTTTTGACTTTCTTTTCCCAGCAATAAAACCTTATCTTATACCCAATCAACATGGTTTCATCCGAGGAAAATCTACTGAAACTAACCTCTGTGAATTTATAGATACTGTTTTGGATGCTATGGATCGTGGTTATCAGGTGGACGCCGTGTATACCGATTTTTCCAAGGCATTTGATAAAATACCACAGAATCTTTTAATATTAAAATTGGAAAACATCGGTATACACGGTGACCTCTTGAGATGGCTCTCATCATATCTCCGAGATAGGTCGCAAGCAGTAGCGGTGAAAGGGTTTACATCTAGCTTTATGCCAGTTACTTCAGGAGTTCCTCAAGGATCCCATCTTGGACCACTGCTCTTCAATATCTTTATTAATTCATTATTGCCTAACTCAACTGATGCTAACATTTTGTTTTATGCTGATGATGCAAAAATGTTCGCATTAGTAAAATCCGTTGAGGACTGTAAAAGATTTCAAAAAGTAATTGATACATTCTATCAGGCATGTCTTAACAGTTATCTTAAACTTAATGTTGTTAAATGTCATTGTATAACCTTCTCGCGCAAACAAGTCAATATTGACTATTGCTATAGAATAAACAACATCATTCTACAGAGGGTATCTGAGGTAAGGGACCTTGGGGTGCAACTGGATAGTAAACTTCTTTTTGATTCACATATTAGTAACATCTGTGCTAAAGCGTATAGAATGCTGGGATTCCTTCTTAGACAGTGTAAAGACTTTAAGGATATCAACACTCATATTATTTTATATAATTCGCTAGTCAGAAGCCAACTTGAGTATGCTTCGGTCATATGGAATCCCATGTATGATATTTACATTGAGCAAATAGAAGCTATTCAAAATAAATTCTTAAGAAGACTTAAATATAAATTTAAAGAACCTTTTCTTCCAATGATCCCCTTAAAAGCTCGTCGCGAACACAGAGACCAAATTTTCTTATTTAAAATCATTAACAATTTAATCGACTCACCTTACATACTGTGTCATATTGGACTTAAATGCCCGAGACTGAGTGCACGCTCTGAAAACTTATTTCATGTACCTTGTTGTAGGACTAACTATGCAGTAAACCGTTTCTTGATAAGATCCCTTAATGTGTATAATAACCGTTATAAACACATTGATATATTTAATTGTAATCTTAATAAATATGTTTTTAATGTTAAGCAAATAATTTAGCTTGTTATTACTATTTTTACTTTTTGCAAAATTTTTGTAACTTAATTTTTGTTTAAAAAGTTATGTTTGTGCACATATATATTATAATTTTAATTAAATTTTCATTATGTATAATTATGTATGTATATGTAAGTGCATATGAGTATTTATGTGTGCCTATGCTTATGTATGTATATATGTTTTAATTATATTATAGTTGTGTTCTTTCACCCAGTTTCATTTGTCCCATTTGTTTTTTAATTTGTTTTTTTTTTATTTTTATTACTTTCTTTTTGGTTTGTTGTTGATTCAAGTTAGATGGTAGACATGTTGTTACTATTTTTTTCCTTTTCAACTTCAGTTTGTATTAATTATTAGTGAAAACTACCTAGGCTTAATTGTTGTTAATTTTTGTTACCCTAATGTATTATGTAAGCTGTTTGTTTTCCTTAATGATAAATAAATAAATAAATAAATAAAGATAGATACCTGAGATTGAAACTTCTCTTCTTCTACGTTAACTGCCAATCTGATTTCAAATATCAAGGACACCTGATTGGACATTGCCGTTTCACTTCCACCCTGCGAAACAAATATCAGATTCTTTATTTTGAAGGAATTTTCATATAATATGTTACTTGAGGTCTGACCATAATATTCTAAACAAATTAAAAATATAACTCACATCCACATAGTTAATGTTGATTGCAGTAAAAGTCCCTGAATTACCAAACGGAGCACTTTGTGACAACCTGTGTTGATTGTCCCGAAATTGTAGCAACATATTGGTTACCTTATTGCACTGAAGCAAGCGAAGATCAAAATGTTATGCATGATTTAACGAAATCAGTAATTGGAAAGGTATTTATGGGATTAAAGCAAATATTGAACTTACTTTACCAAAAGCCGTCAAATTAGTTTCGGGGAACAGAGAATCAGTCGGCGTGTTGTAGCAGTCTACTCGAACAACTAAAACATTATTTTTAAATTAAACAAGTGTAGGTAAGTTTCGAACGAGTAGGGGAAGGGGGGGCATAACGGGGACGTTAAGGGAAATGAACAAAAAAAGAATGAACAACATATATTTATTAATTAAAACTTATCACAACCCTTTGGTTACATATTAAATTATCATTTGGCATAAAATTTGGCGAAATAACGAATCAACAAATGTTTTTTAATTTTTAAATTTCGAAACCCTGTCGAAAACCCCATCGTGCCCCAGAGTAGGGGCAGTATGGGGTACCCGATAAGGGGCAGTACGGGGTATATGATTATTTTGTCTGACAGATTGAGTAGATGTGGATTTCTTCAATATTTTCGTCATCAACACCTGCACAGGCTGTGTGGGCCCAATATCCACATGGTTGACAAGCCACCCAACCTTCCGAAGACTTCAAATAAGTGTAATTCAAGTCCGCGCAATAAATGCATAATGCGTCGTCATCTACATTTTCAACGTCAGAGCGAGGTTTCTTCGTTTTTTGTTTCCGGTTTTTCTTCAACCACTCGTCATTTGTATTTGTACACTTCTTCGTCCGTTTCAGTTGTTGCCGTTCTTCTACCTCGTTTTTATTTTGATTATTATGGTATATACATACCCCATCGTGCCCCATAATATTGTCCCCATTATGCCCCCATGTCTAACATTGTTTAAAATAACCTACAAATAAAACAGAACAATAGTTAGAGTGATTTTGATCAAAACATTATCATTCATAATATCGCTAGATAAACACAACCAAAAATGAAAGCAATATCACAAACACTTACCTTTTTACATGCATTTTCGTATCACACAAAATTAGATCAGAAGACGTCAAAAAAAGATTTTTGTGTTTTAAAAATTAAACGCGTGCAGCCTTCTCGCTGGACACTTAGGGACTGAAGACTGATTTAAAATGGCCGCTTATTAGCGAAAACAAATGACCGCTAGTGAGTGTAGTTACTCGTATACATGGGGGGCCCCGTTGTGCCTCGCGTCCCCGTTATGCCCCCCCTTCCCCTAGGTAATTTACTTTATGATAAGTTACTTTGTGTTCTGACTGAGAAACAAAAATGAGCAACCCATAAATCTTCTCAAAATATTATCTGAAATCTGTACCTAAACTATAATAAAATTGGTCTCATAGTTTAGAAATTAGCGAATGATCAGAAAGTACATTAAAATAAGGATAAATTATATAAATAGTTATTATAATCTGGCCACCGAGAGATTGCGTTTGTGACACATGCCAGTAGTGTTGGGGTAAAAAATAATATTGACAAATATTTTTTCAATCAACATTAGTAAAAAAATTAGTTTATCTTATATCTATTTTACTTGTATAGCAAGAAACTCCAACTGCTGCCTTTTTTCAAAACAAATATTTAGGTTTACAATACAATAAGTACTAAAACTAAAAGTAGGTAATAAATACTTAAAATAATAGATATCGCGCTGGTATAAATTTAATCAGATTCCGATTCGCTTGAGGAGGTGCTATCATCATCTTCTCCAACATTTATAATTATGTTATTATCAATGATCGAATCAATTCTAATATCTCGATCAAAGTCTTTGGTAATAAGATTTTTTGTTTTTTCTACCGCCTTCGCCCAGTCTTCCTTCGTGATTTTTTCGCAAGCTTCTTTTAATAGAGCCATCATCTTTTTTGTGCTAAAAGGTGGGGACGTATTGCGACGGGCTGCATAACCCTTAATTTGAGCCCAAATTAATTCAATAGCATTGTATTGGCAATGATATGGTGGAAGTCTCAGCACCCGATGACCGTACTGCAGAGCTAATTCATCTATTTCATATCGAACATTTGCCGATTTATTTTCTTTCACTAACCGCAATAGTTATGCTTCAAGCATATCCATATTTACGTCGATATCATGTTTTTATAACCAAGCTACTTATTCTGCTTTTTTATTAGAAATTGATTGATAACTTTAAAATTGACTGATATTTTTAGCACATCCCTACGAAAATATGATGTTGTTTACATTTTTAAAAATACATATTTTATCAGTAATTATTACCCTTACAGTAAGCCATCAGTTATAAAATTTAAAATCAGTGTGTTTTAATATCATTTTATTGCTTATTATTTGTTTGTAGGGTCAAAATAGACGACTTTTTTTTTGTTTGTTTTCGTAGACGGCCTGTCAAAGTTACCTCGTTATGTCAAACACAATGTGTCAGGAACGCAATCTCTCGGTGGCCGGACAATAAGAGACTTACGCCATAGAACCTTGTCTTGATAGAACACAGGAATGACAGGCAGGGGGTATGGAGAGCCCTCGTCTAGATCGAAGCCTACATTCATATCAGCGAACACTTTGCTTATCACAAACTTAGACATACCGTTCTCTCCGCCTGTTTCTTCGTCTAAAAAGAGAAAGATTGCATAAAAATACTAATTTTAAATAAATGAAAAACCTGCCAAATTCAATGTGTTTATAACTTTTAATAAAACACTAGCTTTTCGCCCGTCGGCTATGCATACCTATATAATTTTAAATTTTATATAACTTGAAACGAATTGTCAAACAAATATTTTGATAGGTAGAAGCTGTGTACCTACAGGTAAAAACTGTTCCAATAAATTTCTATTCCATACATATACCTACTAGAAATATGTTTATGGAGTCATGAACTTTGTAAAGATCCTAGTCTACTAAAGACACATTCTTGTGGTACGAAATATTAAGAAGCTACGTAACATTTTCATTTCCGACTTGTTATACAATTTCCATAATTTCGTAGTCTACGTTTGAAATCCCTCACCTGGCATGATCGTCATGTAAACCGTTCTTACAAGGAGCCCCTTGCTTTTCAACCGTTGCAAAGCCATGAATTGTTGTATGGAAACTGATTTCATGTCTTGTGCGCCGCGGCCCCAGATCTCTCCACGACTCGTCACGTAGCCGAAAAACGGTGGATATGTCCAACCATCCTAAACCAAAATATGGTTTAAGCATGAATATTGTATTTAAAACAATTGGGTACCTACTTAGTAAACGATGAATGCCTGCGGATCTTTGTGTGCTCATGCTCAATCCTAAAATAAATGTTACATCTAGATATTTTGAATGATGATGGATAAAATGAAATACCTTCTAACAGATAGTTGTACGCAATTTCGATGTGCATTTTCTATATAGGTACTCACAGTATAATGTGAGTTATCTAAATACTTTGATTGATTGTATTTATTAAGGGCAGCTATTTACGTGGACTCAACTAGGTAGGCCATTACCACCAAAATACTTATTTTTGAAAATGATAATTCAAAAACTTGCGTGCTTTGTAGGTATATTTGTTTTAGTCCTACTTGGGTTACATCTATTCAGAAACAGCTAGTTAGTTTGTGACTTTACCTTTTGTTCAGCTGCAACAACATCCATGTGAGAGTTGAGCATGATCGTTCTTAACTTTGGTTGTTTTCCTTCAAAAGTCATCACCACCACAGGGTAGCCAAACTCAAATTCATTGACTTCACATGGAATACCCTCATCAAATGCAAGACGCTTCCAGAATAATACTGCTGGTGCTGGCATTAAACACGTAACAAAGATAATATAATGTAGGTACCTACCTATAGAAGACTATATATAGGTAAGTCTAAAAGAAGTAGTTCCTCTAGCTTTTTTATTCAACTTATATGAGACTAGCTTTCCGCCCACCGTTTTCAACTGCAACTAAATGGTTTTTCCCGTGGCAATCTTACGGAACCCTATTTTTTCCAAAATAAAATATAGCCTATGTTACTCGTGGATAATGTAGCTTTCGAATGGTGAAAGATTTTTTAAATCGGTCCAGTAGGTAGTTTCTGAGTCTATTCATTTCAAACAAACAAACAAAAAATCAAATCTATCCTCTTTATAATATTAAGTAAGATACTATCTTTTGCCTAACTTCGCACGCGTTAAATTCGGAGTAAAACCCCTTTCCCTATACTATGTTATTATACATAGAAATATTCCCCTTGAGTTACTCTATCTATTTAAAAAACACTACAAAATCTAATGCGTAATTTTAAATAATTTAGCATACAGACACACAGACGTTTGAAAGCGACTTTGTTTTATACTATGTTATTACTGCCGTTTCCGAGTTTAAAGAAGTGCGTATAAGTAATACGACAGAGACAGGTAGTTAGGTTAGTCCAGTCAATTATAAGACGGTTTTTGTTACATTTTAAAATGATACCGACTACGAATACATCTGTCTTTTTTATACTAAGCAGACCTTTTTTACCTTTTTTTTTTTTTTTTTTTTTTATGTAATATAGGTAGCAAACGAGCATGCGGGTCACCTGATGGTAAGTGATCACCGCCGCCCATGACTACCCTCAACACTGTAGGTGTTGGGGGTGTGTTGCTGACCTTTAAGAAAATATATAAATAAATAAATAAAATTGGGCACCGGATACCGCACTCACCGAACGAAACGCAGGAACATCGTTCCTACTTCACGTCGGTTTCCTGTGCGACGGTGGTATTTCACCGGTCGAGTCAGCCCAGCAATCGCTGCAGACAGAGCCTACAGCTAGACTCTACCACTCAAAAAAGGAGGAAGTGCTTAATTCGACTGTAGGTATATTTCATGTTTAAGACAAAAGATATCAGAAACTTGAGCTGTAATTAAAAAAAAACAATAACTGAGTCTTCACTTACACAAGTCACTATGCGTTACAGTATTGATTTGTAAATATTCTTGTAACAGCGTCACGGCAGGATTCGACACAAACGTTGAAGAGTTTGCGCCCAAAAGAAGAAACAAAATTATAACATGTTTACTGCACATATTCGTTTTAACCAGGACTGCTTTTTCTCACTGAAGGAATGTCAAAAACGCATGAAAACTTGATATTTTATTCATAGAAAACAAAGGAAAATTAAATCTTTGAAACAAGATTTAAAATTTAATACATTACAAAACTTGTTCTATACAAAGTTAAATTAACAATAAAAATAACAAATAAATTAAAAAAATACTTACACTTCTGAAGAAAGGTCTGAACCAAAATTTACTCATTTAAATACTCATTATTTATTTAAATCACCTATTGTTGTTATTTTGTACTAACACAAATGAAAAAACCATCTACCATACAATCTTAATTGAAACTGCATACTGTTGCATTTAGCGAGGCTTTTGTTTGTAAACTTGTTATTGTGTATACAAATTGAACGTACATTAGATCATTCAACAAATGATTGAATTAACGCCTACAAATAGAAACATCAAAGTATAGGCTATGATTCAATCTGATACAAAATTAAAAAAGATACTCATTTGAAATCATTTTTACGATAAGCTTCTTCAATATTTTGTTAAGCTTCGCGATGACGAGGGGACATATAACATTTCTCTTAATTAATCCTTAAGATAAGTTAATAAACCTCTTGAACACCACAGTATGACACGATTCCAAAAAGACAACTTCAATCGGCCGACTTGAAAATAATTTTTTTCTACTAGAATGGACTGTGCTGATTGTTTCATACTGACTTTTATTATTTAAATATGATTATTTCACTATATCGTTGCGTTAACTTCAGACTCGTTTGAGGAGGCGTCACTTTCTTCTATCACGTCTGTTTTGACTTCCTCAATCTTGGAATAAACAGCCTTCTTGGTCACTTTCTCTAAAATTTTCTTGTCGTGGAAAGAATGGTTGTGTATGTTTCCCCTGTAATTAATTAAAACAAATAAGATACTTATAACTTTAAAGTTTTATAAAATAACAGTGAACCTCAGTTGAATATACCTCCTTAATTCATCAATTGAATAACAATATTTCGTAGACGAATTTAGAACATAAATGTAAAACAAAACGATTTATTTTCGACTGTTGGGCCCGTCCGCACAGAGGTTTTTCACCGCGAGGTTTTATTTTTGTAAAACTTGTAATCTAATGCAAGTATCCGCACAGCGTTGAAAAGCGCACAATGGTAAAACAAAATTGTTGCAACTGCTATTTGACCACGATGCGGTGCGATTTATTTCGCGCTGAAAAACCTCCGTGCGTACGGGCCCTTATTGTTCTATTTTGGAGGCATTAGATCTTTGATCTCGGTGTCCGTAATGACATTATTTCAGCATATTTATAACCGTTTATTTAAAAATAACTAACACACCAATTATGTAGCCCTTAAGTAAGTTCAGTAAGCTCTTGTGGTATCATCAAGTCAATGGACTAAAGGAGAAACTAGTTACATCCAGACACGAGCCAATGTCGAGAAACATTTCGGGTTCCGGGGATCGAACCCGGGGCCATCCGCTTTATAGTCCGGTATGTATACCACTGCGCCACAGAGGTCGTCAAAAAGTTTATAGGAATCCAGACTCATTTGAATTTTTCTACTCCATTACTATCAATAAGATCTTATAATATAGGTACCATAATATGTAAGGTCGTAAAGTAAATATATCAGTTATTAATCCCACCTTTTAAGGACAAGATTGTCTTTTGTAATTAAGTAAGCCGAACATTTTCTTCCTCTATAGTCTATACAGCGCCATCGTCGTGTACCAGCTTCCTTATTAGATGATACATAATTGTATAAATACCGGTTTAATATTACTTGCAGCGACCCACGAATTGAAGATGAAAACTGCACTGTGCTCTTCGTGTTATCTGGAAACAGAACCAATAATTAACAGTTGTATGCAGTATAAAAACATAGTATAAAATCCGTATGATTATTTTTATGGGAAAACAATCAAACGAATTTCTTAACATA
Source organism: Emmelina monodactyla (assembly GCA_916618145.1). Taxonomy (NCBI): domain Eukaryota; kingdom Metazoa; phylum Arthropoda; class Insecta; order Lepidoptera; family Pterophoridae; genus Emmelina; species Emmelina monodactyla. Next base: position 8,003,133 of record OU745300.1, read on the forward strand.
GTTCGCTTTGTTAATGCGTGCGTAATATTATTATAACTTACACTAATTATAGATAATATAAATATTGAAAACTTTACCTTAGAATTGGTTCCTAACACAATAAAACTAATTAAAGCTAGGTACATCATGCATTCATGTCGATATTAATATTACTATTAAATTAAATTATTGCATAAAAACTGATTTAATATACCTGTTAATGGGTCAGGTTTATTTGTTTCATCTGGTAATTTGTCCATAGGATCATCCACATCATTATTATTGCTTATACTGACATTTTCTGATTCGTCATTACTTATAAATCTCTTTTTATTAGCTTCATTGATTGTTGAATTTTGTGATTTTACAAACTCCTTTGTAACAGTAAAATTTGAGCTAACAGCTTGGCTTCTGAAAAAAATGTATAGGATAAGGTAATAGAAGGAACAGAATAATTAATAATATAGTATTCATAATGGCAGAATATTTATATAAACATCCTTATAGTAAGATATAAGATTCCATTTCAGATATCAAAGACTAAGCCATAGTCCACCACACTGCTTCAATGTAGGATGGTGGATGCACAAGTATGAAAAATAAATTTTGCACATATGTAATTTAATAGTAGGCACAAAATTAGCAATACAGGGAGTATAGTAGCAGGAATTGGACTTGGATCTTTTAGAATGGTGGCACTATTTTCATAACCTGACTAAACTAGTGATATGTAACTCAAACAGTAATAGGTAAGTTCAAAATTTATAACTTATACATATAACAGAGAGGTCCCACATTGTGCGCTTCAACACACAATGTACATGAAGTTTGGTATTAGAAGTCAGTAAAAGATGATTATTTTGTGTGTGGGTCTGTGGCTTCCCGCACCCTGGGCAGATTGCTAAGAATGTACTTACTGATGGGTTGGCTCTGCAGTACTTTCTATTTTGATATTTTTGGCCAATAATGGTATGGGAACCTGCAAAAAATATTGATGTTAATAATCACATTATATAAAAAAGTAAGGAGTTTTTCTTTATAAATATATTTAGTGTTGATAAACTTATTTTAATTATGTTTAATTTTAAACCTTGGTTAAAATCTCATAAAAGGGATTCAAGAGTGTTCTTAGATATGATTAACAACATGAAGAAAAATAAAGCCAAGAACACTTTATCATTTCATTATTAATCATTCAATGATAACATTTTTACTTCACACTTAGACAGTCTACCCATGACCACAGCCATTGAAAAAATGATGAAATGTCGGATAATCAAAAATAATATAATAAATGTGTATAACCCGTTAAAACGAGATTAATTTCAAGTCACACTTATTCATTAAAAACTAGTGGCCGCCCGCGACTCCGTTCGCGTGGAAGTCGGTTTTTCCGTGGGAATGAGATGTTTTCCCGCAGTAAAAAGTACCCTATGTGTTATTCTGATGTATAACCTATATTACTGCAAAGTTGCATCCAAATCCATCCAGTAGTTTTTACGTGAAAGAGTAACAAACATCCATCCATCCATACATCCATACATCCTCACAAACTTTCACATTTATAATATTAGTAGGATAATCTATCTCTGCAATGCAATACCTGCTTTGAATCACCACCATCCAAAATTATTCTTTTAATACCATGTTTTGAATGTATGACTGTGTAACACTCTCTTGATGGAAGTATTGCTAGTTGTAGGAATTGAAGCTGAGCTAGGAGGTATTGTTTCTACAGATTTACTTACTGGCTGAAAGAAAATGAGAAAGATTACAAAGCTTCTTCTGAATTTTTATGTTATTGGTCTTTTAGAGTGAAGTTTATCGTCTTTAACTCATGTTTTGTATATTTTTAGCTATTTAATGTTTTGTCCCTGCAAATATCAATTGCTAACACATTAGAGTGAAAACATAAAACCTATTGACCTAAGGGATTATAAAAGTTAAATATGCATTATTAAGTTCAGTAAATATGCCTAATACACTAACTATATAAAGTATGCTGGAATTTTATTCTGACCTAGCAGTTGCATTGTGATTTGTGACTCTTACCAGATGTTCTAAACCTTCTATATGTAAGGCTTTTCCGGCACATGCAAACTGTGCTATACAAATCTCAGGCACAACAACTTCCCCTGTGTATATATATTGCAACAAAAAGGTCAATACATGTGATGGAACATTCTGAAATAAAGAAATTAATAACTAAATAAATATGTAAAATTAAAAAAGCATTAGGCTTATTTAATTGGATGGAACATCAACAGCAAATATGCATTTGGACCACAAGCAGGCAGTAAGAAACATTTTTGTAAGAAAATTTGATAAATAATTATTTTTACTAGAATTTACACATTTGTCCAAAAAACTGTAGGCACCTTCATTCTTACTCGTATGGTGAGAGGGACTTAATTGATGTCCAACAATTAAAAAAAACACCAACCTACACTTAGCCAGCGAAGAAGTAGGAGGCCTGGTACTCAACAATTGAATTGGCTATTATTATTACATTAATTTAAATCTATATTTTTCGCCTTACATTTAAAAATACAACCGGATGTTGACATGGAGCAGAAGTAATGAGTTTTTTTAGATAAGGACTGGCAAGACACATAATAAGTTGATGAACTTTTACAAAGTGGCCATCGGCAGCTATGGTCATGTCGACTAATTCCTCATTCTGCAATTTTAAACAACGTAAATATTATTTGGAATATGTTAATAGATAAATAAGTATACGGTTAAGTATTACAACTTTGAGGTACTTACGTAAAAGCTACGATAATCTTTAAAAAATAAATACCTGTTGCAAATTGCTTAATCCTTCACTGATACTTTTATGGAATGGATTCCACGCTATTGAATAGTGCATTTTAAATAATAGTTGAAAAAGTATTTGTAAACAAACAAACAACAGCCGGGCGGCGGCGGGCGGTCCAGTCCAGTGCAGTGGGGGGAAACTAAGAACAAAATATTTTTGTATGACCATCTGTGCAATGTTGCGGCAACATTATAGCACAATATTTGGAGATGCCATTAAAAAAAATATAGTAGAAAATGTTTAATGATAAAATTTGGTAATTCAAATTAAATTTGTATGCATTTAGTTTTTAAATTTAAATATCTATTTTATCTAACGAATGAAAACTTAATTTTTTATGTCAATGCCCATATATTTATGTTTTGAATGAAATAACGAAAGTATTGTAAGAAACCAAAAATTAGTATAGCAACACTGCACAAACATGTCCTCACTGTTTTTCCGGCGGGTCGTGTTTTTCTACATTTTTACAATTTTCTTGTGTAAAAGCTTTCCTAAGTGAGTTTACAGACGTTGAGTTGAGTATCTATTTATTCCTCCGTCTTACTCGTAACTTTTACATAATTTTTTTTTAGAATTGAGCTGTGATTTGAGATAGAGACTCCATTATTTTATGTTTGGTGTAAGTCCTACTGTGCTGTCGCTGTGATTTGAGAATTGAGATACATAGCTCGACTACCTACATTAAGTTTGGTGCACGTGCATTTTGTGAGCTGTACCTACCCCAGCTGAAATATGGCAAGTGTCAAAAAGAAGGGTGCTCGCCGGACTTGTGAAATATGTGGTATCAAAGAGGCACATTCTCCAGATACCATGTTTTTTGCCAATTTCCCATTGAACGAAAATCGGTAAGTATTTAACCCTTTGACCGTGGGCCAGCCTACTTTGTTGTTCATATACTAGATAGTCCATCACTTTCTTTGTGTGTCTTTCAATGTGGCCTGCTCAATCTCATTTTAGTCACAATGTATGTATAAGAGAACAGCATCTGTCAAGTTAATTTTTTTCTAATTTATTTTTTATGTTATGTTTTTTATGTTGTGCCTTCGTTATTTCAGCTGCCGAGAATGGGTTCGAGTTACAGGAAATGAAGACCTTTCTCATTTGCCTTTACAAAAATTAAACTCTGCAAAGTATATTTGCAGTCTTCATTTCAAGCCGAAAGATTTTGCTAAGTCGGGAAAACGGCTCAAGAAGCGTGCTCAACCTTCCCTTCATCTGACAGCACCTCCACTAAATGATTATCAATTAGCTCACTTTCCACTCCACCAAGGTGAGTTAGTTTATTAATAAGATATATATCTTTAAGGCATGGTAAAATGTAATTTAATGTAATGTATTGGCTGTTTCTGCATTGACATCTGTATACAAAGATTAAAAACATTTTTTAGCGCGAATGTAGCAGAATATAGTGGCTGCATCTGGCCCATTATCTAGCACCAGCGCTGTAAAAAATGTTCAAGGTGAGATTTATTTTCTTAGTCAGATACTACTAAAGATGATTTCAATAGTATACTAGGAACAGTACATTATATCAGTCAGTAACAATGCAATATATTTTTTAGATTCTGTTGAGACACATATGCCCTCAACCAGCAGAGTAGAACAATGTGGCAGCACAGTGGTTGAAGCGGGCCCATTGTCTAGCACTAGCGCAGTAAAAAATGTTCAAGGTGAGATTTATTTTCTTAGTCAGATACTACTAAAGATGATTTTAATAGTATACTAGGAACAGTACATTATATCAGTCAGTAACAATGCAATATATTTTTTAGATTCTGTTGAGACACATAATATGCCCTCAACCAGCATAGTACAACAATGTAGCAGCACAGTGGCTGCAGCGGGCCCATTGTCTAGCACTAGCGCAGTAAAAAATTTTCAAGGTAAGATTTATTTTGTCAGTCAGATACTACTAAAGATTATTTTAATAGTATAGTAGAAAGAGTAGGTACACGTTTCTAAATTAGATGAAGTATATCAGTCAATAAAAATGCCATATCTTTTTCAGGTTCTGTTGAGACATATTATATGCCCTCAACCAGTAAAGGAGATCAGTCTATCAGCACAGTAACTGTGCTTGGTCCAGCTTCTAGTACCTGCATAGTAAAAAATGTGCAAGGTTAGTTTTACTTCAGACAAACTACTAAAACCGCTATTTCTCAATGTGATCAGTTAATTTTAAAAATTATATATATACTTACATTTTGTACGGATCTTTGCCATCTAATAGATCCTGAACGACCGGATTATTTTGTTTGGTTCCATGAGATCACCATTTGAAAATAATAAAAAATTTGAATAAATAAATAAATCTATAATATAAAAATGAATCGCAAAATGTGTTGGTAAGCGCATAACTCAACAACGCCTCGACCAATTTGGCCAAATCTTTTTTTTAAATGTTGCAAAAACTGCTGTTCCGGTGTTGTTACCCTACTCCTCCTAAAAGGCTGAACTGATTTTAATCATTTTTGTGTTGTTTAGTTCCATGCAGATTATACATGGCAACATTGGAGGGTCAGCTGGTAGGTTAATAATATTCTTGGTATAAATTTCAGATTCTGCTTGCTCGAGTTTACCCTCAACTAGCAGTGGAGATCCAATTAACACTGAAACTACAGCAACTTCAGTTGCGACGGGATCAAAAGGAGTCAAACGAAAGCTCGTAGAAAATGAAGGTAAAATTATTATTTGTTTATGGAGATTAAATAAGTTCCATTTAAAATCATCTAATAGTATTTTAAGAGTAATACATTAACGGAAACAAAAAAAATACAAAATCATAAAAAATCTCCGCACCAGCTGTTGGTTTTGTATGGAAAGTCAATTTATTTTTTCTTTTTTCTTTCTTCAAGAAAGATGCTCAGTATGATGGTCTGAGGCTTTGTTTTAAGATCTTTCAGTGATTAAGTTATGGCGACAAAAATAAAATTACAGACTTATAAAATCACACTAACACATTCTGTAGCCCAAACCACATTGGTTGCATTTTATAATTATTTTTAATTTTTCTTTTTTCAGAACTTACACCTAGGAAAAGGAAATTAGTTGAGAGGCTAACTAAAACTAAATGCACCTTAAATTCTTTAAAGAAAAGTGCTATGCTTATTGAAAAAATTAAGTCACCCGTTTTAAAAGAGATGGTGCTTAATGCTTGTAAAAATGAAAACAGAAAACCCATAGGAAGGCGTTGGACCCTGCAAAAGAAAGTTATTTTTAGTAAGCGAAAAAAGTTTTCATAAACAATATGATTACTACCACGGAACCCTTCATGAGCGAGTCCGACTCGCACTTGGCCGCTTTTTTTTTGTTTCATGTTTAAGAAATTTAAGAGTTATTGCTTTCAATTTTAATAATTTTTAACTCGATGCCCTGTAAGTTTTAGTTTCGCAAACATTTGAAAAATGGGCCCTCAGTTCAGATGCACACCAATTCTTCAGCTAAAAATTAATTGAAAAATTTTATTGTGTATATTTCAAGTTATTTTTAGCGCAAGAAATTTAAATGTGTAAATAAAATAATACTTCAACTAACATTGTTTGTTTACTTTCAAATAAATTATTAAATCAAATAGCAAATCCTATTCCACCCAGTCAATTACCGATATCGATTTTGTCGATGTTATGACATCACTATGTCGATATTATTCCTACTATGAACAGCACAACACTAGTTGTATACGTCAGTTTGACAGCTGTTAACGCTAGGTTGGCTAAAGATTGCATCGATCAGCATACAAAACCTATGTTCTAGGTTCCGACTCTTAAAACGTAGTGATTAAATTCTCTTTGGTCCAGTGTTGCCAACTTGGATTTTGAAAAAGGCGTACCAGTCCAAATAGGGGATATGCATAAAATTTTAAATGGCCTAAAATATTTTTTTCTTGAATACTTATTATCGTTATATTATAATGCAAAAGTTTTTTTTTTAATTAGTTATTATTTAAACCCCTAAAATAATATTTAAAAAGTGCAAAATAAGGGAGCGAAATTCAAACTTCCAAAACGCGCCACCATTAGTCGAACGTAATGTGACGTCATCTGACACGACATTGCATTCATCAGCGTCGAAACTTATACTGTTTTACAAGTTTTTGTGAAAAAAATAAATAAATTTAATCTATATTCTTGTGCTGATTGTAATGAAGTTTAGTTTAGATTGGTAGTGAATCTTTGACGATGACTGAAGCTGGTTTTGTCATAGCACATTAGGACAATCTACCGAGAACAGGTGCATTTCTGATAGCATATAATTTTGCATCTGTCGCGTCTCCAAGGCGCGATGTGGGTTGTGGTGGTGTAGCAAATGACAACCCCAGATTCTTCTTTGATATTCGATTTAATGTGGTTTACAATTTGATGTTGCATGTTCAACGGTTGGTTGGCAAGTGAAGTTATACAAAGAAAAGAAACAAAAACTAGACCAAATATGTAGTTGAGACGTATTGCTATAGAAAAGACGTAGGCGCGCAGACAGCATCGAAACCCGATTATATGAGCGCAGAGATCAGAGGATGTTTCATAGTATATTTAAGACCATAATATAGATTTTTATTCATAAATGCACACAGCAGTTTACTTAAAATACACCAAAACATTTACATATTGACACAAAAATATATGAGGCAAAACTCCTTTCCTCAACCGTAGAGTACATTTTTCTCCTTGCTTTTTTATTAAATTGTATTCAATATAATTTTCTGTATCTTCCTTTACCTGGAATAAATCAACAACCATAAAAAATTCGTAAAACCACAACAGGAATAAAGTTTTAATAGAAAGTTATAGCTACTGATCTTAGGGTAGGTTAATTTTATACCGAATTTTCTAATGTTCAATAGCTAATGCAAAACTTACTTTTTACTAATTCACATTAAGCTGTATATAAATAAAGTATACTTTCGTTAAAATGATCTTCACAACGATATGAACAAGATTTAGGAGATATATTATCCCTTCTCATCACCTTACACGACCGCCTTCGTATTTTCGCATCACTTGAAATACGAAAAATACACTTTTTTGGATGTTTTTCGAATAGTATTTGTGCACTCCGGTACTATGCAATACTTATGAGATAATTTTTTGGCTTCTTCTATGGTTTTAAAGCTATTAAAACTGTAAATATGTATGAAATAACTGAAAAGTTCATAGTAAAGTCCCACTGGACGTGTCGTGTGACGTCACGCAAAGCGCGCGCAAAATGGCGGCGTTTCAACTGCTCTAATTTTTTCAATGTTTTAAATTTCGATTTTAAAAATATCTAAAGTATTTTGAAGATTTTTTATATTTTTTTCTATGTTATAATGTTGTAAACTATTAATTTAAGGCAAGAAAAAAAAAACATGAATATCCCCTATTAGTTTCCAAAGAGTATAGAAACTACGTTAGTTTAGTTAGTTTCTTTTCTTTCTATTCTCTTTGATTTGAAGTAACCACAGACTAAGAAGGGATACTACGGCTACGTTCCAGTCAATAAAGGTCCGAAACTACCGCGACCACGATCGCTTTATTTACGTTCAACTAAACCGAAAGCATGATGATCGAAACTACCTATAAGTGGAATGGACTGTAGGTGGCTCTCAAGCAAAATGGAAAAAAATATACATTGAGCCCGAACAGCAATGTTCATGTTCAGCAATGTGGACATCCCATGACGTCAAACGAAACTATTTGCATTGTTTTTGCAACGTTTTTGGTTAAATTGATGCCACAATCAAATGCCAAGTGCTGTCAAATGGCAAACGACCATGGCGACGCATCTCCGAATAACGTGCTTTGCAAGAGCGACCACAACGACCGCGGTCGTTAAGTGCAATGGAAAACGGGCGTTTCGAAAGTTTTGGTCAATACAAACGAAAAACGAAAACGGTCGTTCTTGATTGCTGACATTAGTTTCTTTAGATGAAGTGTGACCGTTCATTTAGTACTTTGTTTGTCCGATACCAATAAGGCGAGGGCATAAGGACTATAATTAATCTGCCTGTTGCTTTTTTTAACCATCTATAGACTATTGAAAAAGATGCGCTGAAGACAACTAAGTATGCGGACCTGTTAATGGTATGCTACTACGACTGCAACTGAGTATGCTTACCTATAGATAGAGTATGCGAATATTTTGATTACTGAATCGAATGTCTTATTTTCAACAATTCTGGAAATGGTTAAAATTAATGAAAATCATCACGGTTTTGGGCTTAATGGATGGCGAAATTGATGTTCTACCTATTAATCTAAAAAGAAACTTTATATTTCATCAACTGTAACGTTATCCAGAATATTACTGTGGTATTAATGATACATGTCAATGTCATTTAAATACATTGCAAATTTTAAACTGATTAAAGCCTATATTTCCTGAGGTATTTCTTTTAATTATGTAACAATTTAATCAGTTTAAATTATTCGAAGTCTATTTCTAATTCTAATAAAATAAAAGCAAAATGTCGTTGCCTGTCTCTCAGGCGAGTCGCGCTTCAAAATATCTCCATCCTGAAAAATTTTCAACGGATCCTAGCGCGAGCGAAGCTGAGCTGCAATGGAATCATTGGCTGCTTACGTTTGGAAACTTTATTACTGAAGAAGCCAAAGAAGCTGAGCCGTCACTAAAATATAAGATTTTGACCAACTTCCTCGCGCCGACTGTGTTTGCTCTCATCAAAGATTGTGCCAACTATGATGATGCCTTGAAAGCACTAAAGAAAATCTATGTGAAGCCGAAAAATTGCATTCTCGCTCGCCATATTCTATCTACACGCCAACAAAGGCCAGATGAGTCAATATCAGATTACTGCAGAGCATTGAATTTACTAGCCCAGGATTGTGATTTCAAATCAGTAAGTGCTAATGAATATAGAAAAGAATTCATTTGCAACGCATTCATATCAGGCATCCATTCTCAGAAAATTCGCCAAAGACTTTTAGAAAACATGTCACTATCTTTCGATGAAGCTTTCAATCAAGCATTGACATTAGAAACTGCCGAAAAAAGTTTACAGACATTTCATCCAAGTCCGTCAAATCCGAACTTTTTGCTAAATGCTGTTCCAGAAACTCGTTCTGATAACGATAATAGAAACGATCCAGACCAGCCGATGGAGAATAATTTAGCCGCAACAAATACTTTTACAAGAAAACGACGTTGCTTCTTTTGTGGCGGAAATGTTCACCAACGTATTAAATGTCCAGCCTTCCACGCTACTTGCCAGTTGTGCTCAAAGAAAGGCCATTTTGCTAATGTTTGCCGGAGCAGCCAAGGCGGTAATAATGCTACATCGAATGCGATATCTACAGAAGTCTCTACTACCGCTACTATGATGATAGCTGCTGCACCAGGAAGTCTACAAAAAGCCACCATACCGATTTCTATAAATAATTATAATGCTGATGCTCTCGTTGACACGGGCAGTTCGGTGAGCTTCATCAATAAGAACCTAGTGGAGACTTTACGATTAAAGAAAAGGTACTGTAATCAAACTGTTACACTTGCTTCTTTGTCTCATACTTCGATTGTAGAAGGAATGTGCACTGCTACTATTGAATATGATAAGCATGTCTATAAACAAAAGACACTTTTAATAGTTAACAATTTATGTGCTGATCTAATAATTGGCCATGACATTCTACAAAATCATACTTCTGTTGTCTTAAATTTTGGCGGTGAGAAAGAGCCACTAAACATCTGTAACGTAATGGAAGCTTCAATTCCTCCAGCTTCACTCTTTTCCTATTTATCTCCTAATACAAAGCCCATAGCTGTGAAGTCTCGTAGACACGTTGCTGAAGAGGAAGAGTTCATTAGGAAGGAAGTGGATCAGCTTCTTAAAGATGGTGTCATCCAGGAGAGTAAATCACCATGGAGAGCTCAGTCTCTCGTTGCTGGAGGAGGTCATCACCGTAAGCGTTTAGTGATTGACTACTCGAGAACAATTAACAGGTTTACTGAATTAGACGCTTTTCCTCTGCCAAAAATTGAAACTATTGTATCAAAGGTGGCTACTTATAAGTTTTACAGCCAAATCGACTTGAAAAGCGCCTATCATCAAATTCCAATTTTAAAAAAAGATCAAAAATATACGGCCTTTGAAGCCAATGGGAGGCTGTACGAGTTTACTCGCATTCCGTTTGGAGTCACTAATGGTGTTGCCGCTTTTCAGCGCTCTCTACAATTTATAATAGACAAAGAACAACTGGCTGGTACGTTTGCTTATCTTGACGATATCACTATCTGTGGCCATACAAAACAAGAACATGACAATAATCTCCAAAAGTTTATGCAAGCGGCCGAACATTATAAATTAACTTTAAATAAAGACAAATGCGTGTTTTGTACTCAGAAAATCAATCTCCTTGGACACACAATAATGGACGGGAAAATTTCGCCAGACAAGTCCAGAGTACAAACTTTACTTGATCTACCTGTGCCTAAAGACGCACAATCGCTCAAAAGGGCAATGGGCTTATTCGCTCACTACAGCCCATGGATCAAGGACTTTTCCCACAAAATAAGACCTCTCGTTGACATCGCTACGTTTCCACTATCTGACGAGGCAGTATCACACTTTGAATCCTTGAAATTTGAACTAGCCGAATCAAGTTTACACGCCATTGATTTTGATGTAACTTTTACTGTCGAAACGGACGCTTCTGAGCACGCAATTGGAGCTGTACTTTCGCAAGAGAATCGTCCTGTAGCTTACTACTCCCGGTCACTTTCTGCGTCTGAAAAGCGCCATTCATCTATCGAAAAGGAAGCATGCGCCATCGTGGAAGCTTTGCGTAGGTGGCGCCACTATCTTCTTGGACGACATTTTAACCTGCTTACTGATCAGAAGTCCGTTGCGTTCATGCTGACTCATCATACAAGCAAAATCAAGAACGAAAAGATAGAAAGATGGAGGCTAGAATTGTCCTGTTATAAATTTGATGTTCAATATAGACCGGGAAACCAGAATACTGCAGCAGACGCCTTATCTAGAATATGTGCTCTTATAAATACTGAAAATGAGCTTTACAAACTACATAATTACCTTGGCCATCCTGGGGTTGTACGCATGACGCACTGGGTTCGATCAAAGAATCTTCCCTACTCAGTGAATGATATACGAACTATGATTTCTTCATGTAAAGTTTGCGCTGAGATTAAACCGCGTTTCTTCAATGGTCAAGGCAAACTCATAAAAGCCACTTCGCCTTTCGAGCGCTTAAGTATTGATTTCAAGGGCCCGATTCCATCATGTACTAAAAATAGGTACTTCTTAACAATAATCGATGAATACTCTCGCTTCCCATTCGCCTATCCATGTCAAGATACCAGCGCAGAAACTGTTATTAAATGCCTGACTGATCTTTTCTGCATGTTTGGAACGCCACAATACATCCATTCCGATAGAGGTTCCGCCTTTATGTCAGAGAGAGTACAACAATTTCTAACGTCCTTGGGGGTTGCTAGTAGTCGAACCTGTCCGTACAACCCCCAAGGTAACGGACAAGTGGAGAGATTGAATGGTACGCTTTGGCGCACTATTCAGTTATTTTTAAAAAGTAAAGACATGGAAGTACCACATTGGGAAGAAGTTCTGCCTATTGCACTGCATTCGATAAGATCCCTTCTATGTACAGCCACGAATAACACGCCACACGAGCGTCTTTTTTTTCACTCCCGCAGATCGATGAATGGGAAATCTATGCCAACTTGGCTTACGTCTTCGGGGACAGCACTAATAAAGAAAAATGTCCGTACATCCAAATATGATCCACTTGTAGAGGAGGTGGAACTCATACAGGCCAATCCACAATATTCTTTTATCCGCTACCAAGACGGCAGGGAAGCCACGGTGTCGAACAGACATCTGGCCCCGATGCCAAATGATGACAGTTCACCAGACGAAGAAGATAATTCTCAAGAGGTTTCAGACGATCCAGTCCCTAGGGTGTCAGGCAGAGTCCGGAGGCCTCCTGAGTACTTAAGAGACTACGTTCGCGAATAATGAACCAGGGAAGAATGTGGTATTAATGATACATGTCAATGTCATTTAAATACATTGCAAATTTTAAACTGATTAAAGCCTATATTTCCTGAGGTATTTCTTTTAATTATGTAACAATTACATTTGATTACCATTGGCTTACGCAATAACCCCGCGGAACCTCCACGGAGCGGAAACAAGCGCCTCGAACGTTTTGGTCAATAATTGAAACGTAGCCTTTTACCTTTTTTAGTGACATTATGGACAAGGTGCTACCAATTTTGGGGTTTTCTTCCTCTATTTAGGGGGAAAACGGAAGCGGTGGGTTTTTTAGGGGCATGATAAATGTTTAAGGTTGTTTACGGAATATGAAAATAAAGTAACAAGCTATCTACTCATGTGAAAAAACAACTCAGTGTACCTGTGATCGTGAACACACTATCTTTTATGTAAACTATAAAACAATAGAAAAAATCATATAATTATTTATTGTTTGTTATACAGGGTGCTTGGAGGTTGCACCCTGCGTAGTTAAATGGAAATGGTGGATAGGTTAAGCTATTAGCTACTAACTTCCACGTATCAAATTTACTAGATTTTTTACATTTTCCTAACGAAATCACCGATTTTCTCATTAAAAGCCCAATATTTTTTTTATTCACTGTTACGGAACTAAGCAAAAATAATTTTAATTTGTATTCTTAAACTTTTTTATTCAGATGCAATCATAAATTTATACATAGGTAGTGGGTTCATAAACTTCGTTAAACCAATGGGAAAAAAAAGTTATGTCAACTTTGCTAGGAAAAATATATAAAAATTTAATAGTTTGAAAATTATTTAAGGGTTTTTGACTTAAGCTTTAGGGGCAAACGTTTTTAAGAGTTGGTAACACTAGTTTGTGGTGACACTTTCTTGCTTGACAGTTGACAGACAGACAAGACAACAAACAATAAATTCACACAATTAATTTAATCTCAATATTATGTGTACTGTACATAGATAAGCACATACTTTACCTATTGTTTACTTTAATGATGCTGACTCAAGTTTCGTTCTGTTACCGATAACGTTTGTTCCATAGTTTTTACAATGATCCTGGGAAAAAAAATTGTTAGTACTTCTTTAGCATTTAGAAAATTTACCAACAGGAACTTGTTTCTAACGCAGAGGTAAACTTATTAACGAAAATATTTTTATGACTTTTATCCTCATAGCTCTGCTCTGATTGCAGGCAATCATCACACATACCTATTTTAGATTTTCAACTGTTTCAGATACAGCTCATGTTCAACAATACAATATGATGTGGTTGTAATTGGAGGTGGTATTGTTGGGTCTGCTTCTGCAAGAGAACTTATCAATAGGCATCCTAATTTAAATATTGCATTACTAGATAAAGAAAATCATTTTGCCGCTCACCAAAGTGGAAATAACAGTGGTGTTTTACATGCTGGAATATATTATAAACCAGGATCATTGAAAGCAAAATTATGTGTGCAGGGAATGAATTTAGCATACAAATATTTTGATAAGAAAAATATAAAATACTCAAAATGTGGAAAACTAATAGTTGCTACAGAAAGATCTGAAATTTCAAGATTATTGGATTTATATGACAGAGGAATCCAGAATGGAGTTAAAGATATCAAACTACTGGACAGAAATGAAATTAAACAAATGGAACCTAACTGTGGAGGTTTACAAGCCCTATGGTCACCGCACACAGGAATTGTAGATTGGGGTGAAGTTACCAAATCCTATGTTGCTGATTTTGAACAAGCAGGTGGTACAACCTACCTCAACTTTGAAGTAAAAAAGTTTGTTAACTCTGAGAATTCTGATTTTCCTGTTTTAATAACAGACCTTGCAAATAACTCAATACAAGCAAAGTATGTTTTGACTTGCTGTGGATTACAATCAGATACTGTTGCTGTATTAACTGGGTGTCCTGAGGAGCCAAAAATAATTCCTTTCAGGGGTGAATATTTATATCTGAAGCCGAATATGAGTAATATAGTTGAAACAAATATTTATCCAGTACCAGATCCAAGGTTTCCATTTTTAGGTGTTCATGTAACACCAAGGATTGATGGTCGACTCATTATAGGACCCAATGCAATCTTAGCATTTTGTAAAGAGGGTTACAGGTAATAAAATATAATATGTAAGATATAAAAAGGTATATTGCTTATTTCTTATGGAAGGATTAATTTTTAATTAATACAAAAATAACTTATATCACAGGTGGAGTGACATTAATACTAAAGAACTGAGAGACATAATTACATATCCTGGATTCCGCAAGTTAGCTTTTAAATATGCTGGCTTTGGCATGAAAGAGATGGTGAGGTCTGTATTCTCACCTCTACAAGTCATGCAAATACAAAAGTATGTTCAAGATATTACATCTGCTGATGTTGAGAAAGGACCTGCAGGTGTTCGGGCACAAGCTATGGCAAAAGATGGTATTTCCCTATATTTCACATTTAAACATATGTATTAATAAAGCAAGACCATACCACTGGTTTTTTAATAAAAAATTTGAAGTTTAGTCATGTAAGGAAAGTATAAAACAAATATTTTTTGTATGTTCAAATAAGCAAATATCTCACTCTATAAATTAACTTCCAATATTCAATTGAGAAACCAGTGAATATGCACTTAAACAAACATTCTATAAATAAGTTTAAGAAAAATATTTATACAGAATATTAAACACATCACATTTACAGTTAAAACAATCATTTTATTACAGGTACACTTATAGAAGACTTTGTGTTTGACTCGCAACCAGGCTCTGGTGCTATTGGAAGCAGGGTACTACATTGTCGAAATGCACCTTCACCAGGTGCTACATCATCTCTGGCCATAGCAAAAATGATAGCTGATAAAATTCAAGCAGAATTTAAACTGACTTGATTGACTTTATTTTTATGTTTATATTTGTGAGCTTTACTATTTTGTTACATGTATTTTTTTGATAATTTATTCATTGTTAAGAATAAATACTTTTACTATTTTAATAGAAATATTTTCATATTATTATTGTGTATTGGTGCTAGTTCACTAATGTTGGACAGAAAACTGATGACAAATATCATTTTAAAAACAAAATGCTAACATCATTGTGTGTATAATGTGGCTGTAAATGGTATTTGTTACTAATTACTAATGCATTTGTGATTTGGCATCACATTCCAATGTAAGATGAGTTTTTTACAACTGCAATGTTAATAAAATGGGATGTTAAACACAGAATTTTGATTGTTCTTTTTCTGGAGAATTATTCTATGGTCACACCGTATTTTGATATTAGAATTGACTCAACTTGCAGGTCATACACAGTAGTTAAATGGAATGCAATATTAGTTATAACTACAATATATTCTGCAAATCCAAACATGGAATACACTGAAACAAAATATATAATTTTACATTAGTTCTTAACATTAAAAAACTAAATAAGAAAAAAAAACTTATACATCCCTACTTCCCTACTAATATTATAAATGCGAAAGTAACTCTGTCTGTCTGTCTGTCTGTTACGCTTTCACGCCTAAACCACTGGACCGATTTTGATGAAATTTGGTATGAAGAAAGAACTGAACTTGGGAAAGGACATAGGGTACTTTTTACCGCGGGAAAACTTCTCATTCCCACGGGAAACCGACTTCCACGCGAACGGAGTCGCGGGCGGCCACTAGTGTAAGATAAACTTAAGTAGGTTAACATTACAACATCATATTCTTACCATAAGGTTCACACAACCTATTGTGTCTTAAGAAGAAATATGCAGCAAAAGCAAATGAGCCAATATTCACAACTAATACTCTCCATTTTAATTTGACTGAGAATTTCTCCAGCCTTGTCATGTGTATTTTCCTTCTGTATTTTGACAGCATAACACAGCATAGAAACATGTAAATTATTGACGAGGCAATAAATATTTTAAAACATTTCTCATGATATGCTGAAAGATAATAAAACCAATATAGGATTAAATCTAACTTTATATAAGCAAATAATTGTATATTGATTCTACTATTTACAATGTGGAAACTGCATAGATATTATCTCACTTTAATTAATTATAAATTCAACTAAAACTGTATATTCATAGCATTTCAGGTTCATGCTGATCTTTCCACCATGTTTAACAGAAAAAACAATGTAAATAAGTTCACTTACGATAATTTCGAGAAGAAGTCCAGTGTGTTATTCCTAACAAAGCCAGATTTTCAATAAAATTTAAGAAAACTGCAAATCTTACAACTAAATGAAAAACCCTGCTTACTACTTTCTTATAGCACTTCCAGCGTAAATAAATAAAGAACAATCTAAAGGGTGCATGAAAGAAAATAGCAGTTCTCCAAATGGTTCCCTGTGGTTCATAATTTCCTATGGACGCAGATATGGAAGGAAATACATTTGGCACATCACAATGAGTTTTGTTTGCACTTTCAAAGTCTTTAATCATAGTCATAATTACACAAATCAAGAAGGCTAACAATGGCAAAGAAACTGTGAAGCAGCATAGTTTCGTGATAGATATTTTAAAAAAATATTTTTTGGGAGGCACATCCAGCAGGGGTTGATACATTTTATTAATTGTTGTTAAGCAGTCTTAATATTTGGCAAGATAATAAATTCATTATTTTTGTTCCAGCAAATTTTATTGGTTATCACAGAGCGAGAGTGAGTACAAAGTTACAAAGTTACAATACAAACAAACACACACGCACACACGGGACTATGGAAGTAGGGATGTCAAAAAATTATCGATTTCTATTTTAATTGATTATTTTTAATTATAATCGATATTTCACTATCGATTTTTATAGTAAAACTAATCGAATTTTAATGAATCGATTATATAATTTACACTCATCAATTTTTTTTAAGACGACAAGTTTGTCATTATTATTATCCTACTAATATCCTATTAATATTATAAACGTGAAAGTTTGTGAGTCTGTATGGATGTATAGATAGATGTTTGTTACTCTTTCACGTTAAAACTACTGGACGAATTTGAATGAAACTTTACAGTTATATCCCTACTAATATTATAAATGCGAAAGTAACTCTGTCTGTCTGTCTGTCTGTCTGTCTGTCTGTCTGTCTGTCTGTTACGCTTTCACGCCTAAACCACTGAACCGATTTTGTTGAAATTTGGTATGAAGAAATACTAATATTATAAATGCGAAAGTAACTCTGTCTGTCTGTCTGTATGTCTGTTACGCTTTCGCGCCTAAACCACTGAACCGATTTTGTTGAAATTTGGTATGAAGAAAGAACTGAAATTGGGAAAGGACATAGGGTACTTTTTACCGCGGGAAAACTTCTTATTCCCACGGGAAACCGACTTCCACGCGAACGGAGTCGCGGGCGGCCACTAGTAGTTTATACATCAGAATAACACAAAGGGTACTTTTTACCGCGGGAAAACTTCTCATTCCTGCGGGAAACCAACTTCCACGTGTACGGAGTTGCGGGCGTTAAAAATTGAAAACGTTAAATACAGGGTTATTTGTAATTAGCGCATCACCTCTTGCAGGCGGCTTCCTTACATCAATCCCAAAAACATTTGTTCTACGACTTTTTGCAAAACTTGATAATTAACACAAAAACAAAAACAAATTTGCGCGCTCTGTTATTTATAACTCTGTATTTTGTAAGGAGTTCATAAAACCGGTCGCCCACCCCCGTTCGCCCGCGCGCCTGCCACGCCAGTTGCGTGCGCGTAGAGTATTTTACTGTTTAGATGCACCTAATAAATTTGTATGGAAAAACTTATTTAAAAAAAAAATAATAATTATTCGTTGGTTAAATGTTGTTGGGATTGATGTAGAAAAGCTGCCTACGAGAGGTGATGCGCTAATTAGAAATAACCCTGTATAGGTACCAAAAAATTAAATTCAAGGATCGTTACCTTTGTTTTTAGTTTGGAATTGGTTATTATTTTGATGTTTAAATATTTATATTATTAGGTTCATTATTAGAATATAAAAAGCTAGTACTTTGAATAATACAATAAAATCGATTTTTTCGCAAAAATAGTTTTTTGATGAAATCGATTATTTTTCATTAATCTCAATCCTATATGGCGGTTGACGGTTGACGTCAGGGACTGAAAACGGTTAAGGTTTACCGATATTTCAACCTGTATAAAAAAGCGGTACCTTAATTTTATACCGGTTACGCAATCCTTGAACCAAAACTCTACCGGTTGTTTTAAGGTTTTCAGAATCGCTACCGCTATCTTATAAAGGTATGGCATAATTATACCTTTAAAATTCATACAGGTTGAGTATTAAAGGTATAACCCATATGATTTTTTCGGTATCGTAATACGCTCGCTCGATACAAATAAAGTCGATTTTCCGACAGCAGACCCACACATTCTTGAAATAAAGTGATACCTTTATTTATGTAAAGGTTATACCATAATATTAGAAGTATACCGAAATGTAATGGTGAAGGTTTTTTATTATATTCTTAAAAATACGGTACCGAAATGAAAAGGTATGACGTCATACCGTATTTTAAAGGTATGCATATTTAAGGGTATTAAAAAAATAAAATACTGAAATAAAACGGTATGACGTCATACCGAAATAAAAGGTAGGCCTAATTTAACCGGTTTTCGGTCCCTGGTTGACGTGAGTCACCGTGACGTTAACGACGGGAATCACGGTCCGCTATATGCACTATTTGCGTGCAAACGTTTGTACGCCGTTAACGGAAAAGGAAATCTCTATGCAGTCTGACGCATCAATGACGTCATCGTTCAATGCTAATAGTGTCCTTGCACCGCAGACCTTTGTCTTTTTATAATAGCTAAAAATTTGTCAGCGCATACTACTAGCTCAGATACTAACGATAGATGGATATACAACTTTTGCAGCCTTCCGTTCATTCATTATGAAGTTCGAGTCATCGAGGCTTTCGCAGATAAACGATACTAAGTATGTGTAAGATGTAAGTCTAATTTAGTCAAATTATATAGCGTGATTTTGGTTATTACCTTCAGAATATTATTAACAATGACGTCATTCATTACCAGACACTTTCCATTGCGGCAACTCCTTACCAGACACCCTTAAAGATTTTTGACGAACTGGGTAATAAACTTTATCTATATGCGCAGTAGAAAACTGTAGGTATATGTGTATTAATCAGATTTTATGCCATTACGTTGGTTAAACTATAATTAAAAAAACTTTAATGCTAATGTGCGAAAAATGTTATTTAGGGTCAATGTAAATTAGGTATATGAGTGTTTTGTATTTTTAAGTCAAACGGTAGATTTTATGAGAAAACACGTAAGACGAAATTTTAAATAATGAAATTACTTACCCTTAAAAATGGGAATTACATAATTTCCCAAGAATAACTATTTTTGAGAGACAAAGATTTAAAAAATATGAAAATATCGTCTTTACCCTTTCATAAAGGACATGTCAAAAGTGTCTTTGATCGAGGTGGTAACCATATTTTTACATCGTGATCTAGACCTAAAATATTTATAAAAACGCTTCAAGAGTAGGAGGTTAAATTACAAAGTACAAGATCGAAGCATGATACCAATTACCTTGACGATTTGTCGCGTCGGTCGGGAAAATGATATATCTAAAAATTTGAATGTTTATTTTGACCGGATGCCAGACCTTGACAGGACGTCATAGGTCAAAATGTTGGCACTAACCATCGGCTCAAATTGATTTAAGTTTTAATATTTTCGAGTACCTAATGAAATCATTTACAGTCTAGGCGTTTGCACGCTAACCATCGTTTTAACAGTTATCTATTAACGGGCCGCAACATAGGGAAGATACTGTCAATGTCAAGTGTCACTGTTATGTGATTTGTCAGTGTCATCAGCTGAAGGAATATTTATTTATAATTTAAGCACAAACAGACAGACAGATGAATTTGAGTATTTTGTGTTTAGTACATATTTACTTTTACTATACTTGTCCCATAGATTGGTAAATAAATCTGTGTTTTACCGTTTCTAATATAAAAGTTTCAAACAAGCTGCAACCAATAACATTCCAAATAACCGCAAAATTATGGAATCGTTGTCAAAACAAGAGTTAATTTCCAATATCACCAAACAATCAGATCAAATTAAACGGTATGAGGGTCGTTTGAGAGGTAAATAAAAGACATTGTTTTCTAAACGCAGACATTTTGTTATTAAAACATATGTAGCACAAGAATACTTTCTCATTATCTGACCATATGTTGATTTTGTTTAAGATGTAGTCGCAGCTTACAAAGGTTTGGCTAAAGAAAAGGAAGCTTTAGAAATTAGTCTCAAGGCATTGAACAAGCCAGATGATGGAACAGCTACAGGTATTTGTCTTATTAAATTATCAATTGATTCATTTTTAAGAACCTTTGTATGTAAACCTGTATAAATAGTGTAAATTTAGCATATAAATGGAGCTATGTGTAGTTATTTTGCTTAGAGACAGATTTTGTCTCTTTTTAATCTTTATTGCAATTTCACAATAAATATGTCACAATTTGGTGGGAGACATATTTTTAGTTTTGATGATTAAATAGTATTTTCAGAATCGTTTTTTATAACCCACCGTTATGTGGGTTTTCAACAGTGTTTTTTTGGGTTCCCTACCCAAAGGGTAAAATGGGACCCTATTACTAAGCCTCCGCTGTCTGTCTGTCTGTCTGTCTATATATCTGTCTGTCTGTCTGTCTATATATCTATCTGTCTGTCCCCAGGCTGTATTTCATAATTAGATAGCTAGAAAGCTGAAATTTTCACAAATTATGTATTTCCGTTGTCGCTATAACCACAAATCCTAAAAATAAAAAAAATACTTAGGGGTTTTTTTTCGTATTTTTTTCCCAATATTAAAAACGGTAACAGGTAGACGCTTCAAATTTTCACAGAATATTTACTTGTATATATTACCTTTTAAAATAAATAATTAAATAACAATAAAGTAAATATAAAAGGGGGGCTGCCATACAACAAACATTATTTTTAAGCAATTTTTACTCGATTCTAATAAACAGATAGAAAATAATAGTACTGACCCTTCCTGTGCGAGTTCGACTCGCATTTGCCGGTTTTGTTGATATGTCAATATTTTAAAGTAGTGATTGTGATTGATATTTCTTATTAGGTGATGGAAAATGCAATAATGATAGTTTGGCAGCATTGAGGTTGTCTCTGAACACTCTTACTGAAGAAAAAGCTCGAATGGAGGAAGCTTTTCAAGCAGATAAGAAGGTTACAAGAGAAAAGGTTAGTATCTTATTTTACTTTGAAGTAGTGTCTTATAATGGGCCTTTATCAAAACTTTCGACCGAATATGGACTTACCCAAAGCTTCTGTTATCCAGATTGCCAAAGTAAAAATCTTTTTTCAAGTTGTATTAAATAAAACATTAAATTACAGTATGAAAATACAATAGCTCTTATGCGAGAAGAAACAAAGTCTTTAATACAGCAGCACCTTGCTGAAATTAATAACTTGAAGGCAAAGATTTCTTATGAGATACAGGAACGTGAGAAAGAGAGAGTTGACCATGGTGCTATGCTAAAGTAAGTTGATACTACTCTTAAACATACATATTATACTCATTGGCATGCTAAATCCATTAGTGCAATTTAGATATTTAAGTAAAGAGTCTAATAAAAGTTTATGGAAAATTAAACAGAGTTCTTTGCAGTTTTATCACAGGCACTAAATAAGAAGTCCATTAGTGTTAAAAATATAAATATTAAAATACAAAAGATATAGAAATGTTTCTTTGATTGCAGAGAATTCAATGTGAAGCTGAATAGTGAGAGAGTTAGCAAGGAAAAACTAGAAGACAATGTTGTTCACAGTAAAGAGGCTCAAGGTAAAACTTGTCTTATGCACCAGCACTAATTTGGATTCAGTTTTGTGCAACTAGCATTAAAAAAAAATACTAACACAGTGTAATAAGTGTTGATTGCATCTTCATAAAATGAAACTTTGTTTTTTTTTTTGACTGCAACAGTATTCAGGTGTAAGCTACATGACTTGCCAAATATGCTTGGAAAATTTGCTTCAATTCTCGTGATACCTTTAATATTTTTTATTTTACCTTGAAAAACATATTTAACTATGACCGTAATTCTATGTTCTTTAATCTTGTTAACAATTGCACTTTAGACGGACCCACAATATTTCTATTCCCACAAAAGCGTTACCACTTCCATTTGCCACAGCATCCCAAGCCGAACTAGAGAAGCGTGTGCGCGATCTGAGCAGTTCGCTGGAAGCCGCACAAAGGAGGCTGCATAGAGCCGAGGCGCGCACCGTGGAGACGCCGGTGCTGCTGGTGCGGCTGCAGCAGAAACTGGCGCTGGTGGAGCAGTCGCACTCCATCGCCATACGAGAGGTACCACTACTGTTATCTATGGCGGGGGTGCCAGCCGGTCGATCGCGCACCGTGGAGACGCCGGTGCTGCTGGTGCGGCTGCAGCAGAAACTGGCGCTGGTGGAGCAGTCGCACTCCATCGCCATACGAGAGGTACCACTACTGTTATCTATGGCGGGGGTGCCAGCCGGTCGATCGCGCACCGTGGAGACGCCGGTGCTGCTGGTGCGGCTGCAGCAGAAACTGGCGCTGGTGGAGCAGTCGCACTCCATCGCCATACGAGAGGTACCACTACTGTTATCTATGGCATTATTTTATATGGCTGTGTGTATATTTTGTAGATATATTATACCTACCCGCGACCTGCCCTCCCTTCGCAATGGTGTAATTTTGGGCGACTTGTTTCCGAAACATGGAAATATGGCTAACTTCAAAAAACTTTTTATGAATTTGAAAAAATTCCCTAGGAGATGGCGAAAACCGCATTTTAATCTGTTACGTAGTTTAGGAGGAGTAAGCGGACAAACATACAAACAGACAGAATTAGTGACCTGGATTTATACTTTGTAATACTATGTAATGATATAAAAATGTAATGATGATGATGATGTAGCAATGTTACTGTTCGATCATTACACATTTGTTTCAATATTTATACAAGTGCTGCTGAATGACTTACCAGTTTTGATTTAATTTACAAAACATGAAAAAACATTCCATTATGTATAGTTATAAGCCAGTGGCGTAACTATACTATCTGGGGCCCGTGGCAATTTTTATGATGTGGCCCAGATGTGGGTAACATCAGTAAAAAACCTCATTTTGTAGGTACTCAGTTCAATTTTAATAAACTTCAAGCTTTTTAGCGTCCTCAATTATATGTTGTTGGTATATGTCCCACTAATGGCCATGGCCTCCTCTCTTAGGCGAGAGGAATGGTCTGTAGGCCCTACGCTAGCTTAATGCGTATTGAAGATTTCACATTCATCCATAGTACATAACATCTCAATGCATTCATCATCTATTCGCTAGCTTTTCGGTGAAAGAACATCGTGAGGAAATCTGCATACATTTACAATTAAATAAAAATTACAATACAATTTCTATACTATATTTAATAAGAAAAAACTTTTTTTCGAGCTTTCTGGTCCGCAAAAGTGTCTATAACAGTATCAAAGTTTAAAGGTCGCGCCATAGAATTTTCAGTAGACAGAATGGCCAAGTTACTGTATTGTCTCAAAGTTTCTTAAATAGGAAGGTTTTTGTCTATTTTAGTTTTGGACACATTTATTCCAAAAACGTAAATGTTTTTTTTTTCATTCGTGGCAGAAAACCTCTTTATTGTTGGAAAAAAAATATTACCACACCAAATTGAAAATGCTTTGTTTACTAGCATATAACTTGCAGAAAGGCACTACCTAAACTTGGTAGTGATCATTCTTTTACGCACTAGTGTGTAATATTACCTATTATGCACGAGTGTGTAATAGTTCAGTTTATGGCCCTCAAACGATGTAATAATGCGAGCTTTCCTAACAAGTGTGTTGAAAAATGATTTTTTAATATTTATAAATCTGGAAGGTCTCTAATAAACGAAGATTTCTCTATTTCGTCTTTGAAAGTGGAACGAAAACTGAGAATTTCTTTGGCAAATGATTTAGATATGTCAGCTTTTTAAATAGATCAGTGTCGTTTAAAAAAATTAAAGTTGTAATTTTTTAAAATTTCGTTCTCTGGAGTGAAACGCGATTTCAGTTAGTTTAAAAATGATGTTCAATACTGGATAAAATATGTTCAATGAATAAAGATGTGCAATTACCGGTATTTTGATTGACAGTTATTGGATGGTCATAAATACCTACTTAATATTACTCGTCACAGGTAACGTGTACATCTCTAAAAATGAATCAACATCTTTTTGTTTAGGTTGGTTGAAATGATTAACGATTAACTTTAAATTGTATTATGGTCTTTAGTTGTCTCACTTTGGATTTTAAGGAGAATTTTTAAAAATATACTTTTCAAATTAATTTTTTTTTTGTTAATTTAAATTTTTTGATCTCTTGGGGGCCCCCTTGGGTCGGGGGCCCGTGGCATTTTGCCAGCAATGCCACCCTATTGTTACGCCACTGTTATAAGCATTAAACAACACATATCATAACAAAATAAATAACAGGAAAAAGCTTTTTTTTAAAATTCTCAAACTCAATTTAATGTCGAATAGTTACTTACCAACTGCATTAAATAAAATGCTGTATCTCTTACTGACCGCTATAGTTGTATAACACTCTCAAGCCCTTTTATCCCTAAACAAAAATAGAGTACTTAGATAAAATACATAAAATACTAAAAGCATTATTTGTAAATATGTTAAAAATATAATATCTGAGTACTGTAGTAGTAAACCAACTTTGTCTAAACTCATAACGGTTCACAGGAGCAAATTAAAGCGAAACGAGCAGAAGAGACAGCCCGCAAGCAATGTGCTCGACAAGAGGAGAGAGTGGCGGCATTAGAAGGGAAGTTGGCAGAACTATCGCAAACCGTGGGAGAATATGAACTCAGGAGGAGACAAGACGAACTTACGATAAGACAGCTGCAGGACTCATTGAACAACAAGTTGTTGAATGCCAGCCAGACGATAGGTAATGTATTTATTGTTTGTTAGTCGAAATAACAAGCAAGCCTATTGCTAAACTTGCATTGAGTTATGTTGGTAGAAGAATGTTTACAATGAACGAAATTAATAATAGTTATTTAATTACTAAAGCCTTGATGTTTGCAGAAGCACCCGCAAAGCAAGTAAGCGAAACCGATAATGAGAAACTAGCAGACAGTGAATATCTACAGACTCTCATAGATAAAATTCACATTCTGAAAAAAGAAATTATCGCGGAAAATGAGAAACTCGGTAACCCAGTAGACATACCTGCTGTTTTCAAACTGGAAGGTTACGAAAATCTTCATATAAAGTGTAGAGAAGAAATGGAGAAAGTTTTGAATGAGTTTGAAGCTTACAAAGCGCTGAATGTAAATGACACCAATGACGAGAGCATCGAATCACAGAATATAATTGCAGATCTCAAAAATGAGATAGATGTATTGAAAGATAAAATTGAAACATACAGTTTGATGCTAGAAGAGGAAAAACAGGATAAAGCTGATTCTATAAAACTTCTAGAAGAAGTATGATTTCGTGACTTTAATTTTGGATTTAAGAATTAAGAACGTGTCTAATAAAGTTAATATTTTTACAGAAAATTCGTAACGAGAAGTCGTACAATGAAGAGTTAGTTGCCGACTTGAAGCTTCGTATTCAATGTCTAGAGAAACAAGTTCAAACGCAACGAGATAGATACGCGGCACTTTTAGACGAAACTGACAACTTCATTCGAGCCAAGAACGAGAAGGCGCGGAAAGTCAGCGTCGAGGAAGGACGGTGGAAAGATGGTGCCGCGTTGTCGGTATAAAATCTATTAATTTCGCTTACAGTTTTTGGCGTTTTTATTATATTGTATAAACTACTCTAAAGACTAAATTCCTATATAAATTACACGGAGAAAAGATAATAGCCGACATGAATACTACTAAAAGTTTGATTAAACAATCAAGTAATCTGAGACCTAATGGAGAATGTTAACAAATTTTGATTATTATCTCTTCGTATTCTCTGTCAAAAATAAAAAATACTGGTGAAAGAATTATTTCGATGCGTCAATTAGTTTCCGATTTATAAGTAAAATAAGTTGCTACCGCACGACGCGGGCTGCCGGTGGCAGTGTGACGTCACACCACAACTGGCTCGGTTTGGCTCACTCAGTACGCTCGCGGTCGCGCACTTGTCGTCTAAAGTAAACGTAAATACTTTTAAAAATGTCTAATCCAACTACTAGGAAATCATGTGTTGTGCCTAAATGTAAAAATACAACTATCAATTCGCCGGAAAAGTTTTTTTTTACAGTTCCAAAGGATACATACATACATCACCAAATCTTTTAACTTGAACATTACCAATACCATTAAACAATTTGTTAGTAAAAATACAAATAAATAAAAGAGGTTTAGTTCATATCATCTACATTTGCAATAAAAAATAAATTAAATTACTTAAATAAAATAGTAAAGGTAAAGTGCATCTGTAACGTTCAACTACCTACATCTAGATCGTATAGGTATCCTACTTCCTAGTAATATAATAAACGCGGAAGATTGTGTTTGTGTTTGTTATCTTTCACACAAAAAGTACTGAACGGATCTGGACGAAGACTGAAATAATCCATAGGCTTCTTTTAATCCTAGGAAAATGTACAGTTCCCGAGGGAAACGCGGGCGAAGCTGCTAACTAAAGCTAGTGAGTACTAAATCAATGCATGTATTTATTTAAATTTACTTAGAAGAGCGGTATCTTTGTATACATACTAGTGGCCGCCCGCGACTCCGTTCGCGTAGAAGTCTGTTTCCGTGGGAATGAGAAGTTTTCCCGCGGTAAAAAGTACCCTATGTGTCATTCTGATGTGTAACCTACTGCAAAGTTTCATCCAAATCCGTCCAGCCCCCCAAGTCAAGTGGCAAGTGATATTTGCGATGGCAAGTGAATAGAATAAATTTGTACGAAACTGTCATTTTTGACAAGCTTGCAATTTGACAGTTCCATACATATTTTTTCTATTCACTCTCTATCGCAAATATCACTTGCCACTTGACTTGGGGGGCAGTAGTTTTTACGTGTAAGAGTAACAAACATTCATACATCCATACTCACAAACTTTCACATTTATAATATTAGAAGGACGTACCTACCTATAGCTACAACACTATGATACATGATTTGTTGTCTTTAACGTTAAAAAAATAATGATAGGTAGGTAGGTACATACTTCTACTATTGTACTTGCATTCTTCCATTAGTATTTTTATTATATTGGTTATTTTGTTTTGATAAAACAGTTTAGAACATATCAAACATTTCGGCGGCAACAAAATCACTATTTCTTGATAAATAATGCGCAGCCATTAATTCATCTATTTTAGATAGATTACACGATTACCTTTTTTCGAAACCTATACCCAATTTATTAATAGAATAATATTTACTATTAACGTATAATAACGAATAATATTTATATTTACTAATACGCGACCGAAAACACAAAAAAAATATACATTAAATGTTAAATAAATAAAAAAATAAAATAAAATACTGTGCCAGCTATATGCGCCACCGCTGGCGCGTTGTGGTAAGACGTCACAAGCGGTCACGTGACTGTTAGCGGGACTCGATATTTTTCGAAACTTTGAATGCCTATAAAATCAAAACTACTGGGTATTTTGATTACAACAAAAACTAGTGTATTTGTATGCATACAGGCTTTACTGAGACAAAAATTTCAAGCGATTTGGCATACCTAGTAACATTCTCCATTGAAAATAAAAAAAACTTTTATATTATTACAATGATTTGGACCCTAACAGGCCATAATAACTTTATTTTTTTGTAAACAATCTAAAATTTCTAAAAAAACCTTACTTATATTAAGTAACATTTAAGGATGCGTCAGGTCCGCCGCACATGCTGCATTATGCGCACGAGTTGGCGAGGAAAGATCTCGACATCACGCAACTGAGACGAGACAAACATGTTCTGGAAGGACAATTGAGGTAATTACAGTTGCTTTATGTAGTCGAGGGCTTTATATGATAAATGTTTTTAAAATTAATACAAAAGACACAATGGGGAGCAAGCGGCTTGCACACGTCCTACTATTATTATAAACGTAAAAGTTTGTGAGTATGTATGGATGTATAGATGGATGTTTGTTACTCTTTCACGTAAAAACTAATGGACGGATTTGGATGAAACTTTACAGTAATATAGGTTATACATCAGAATAACACATAGGGTACTTTTTACCGCGGGAAAACTTCTCATTAAAAACATATGCAATATACTGTATGGGGAACTTTTAACTTTTTACATGCAGATATGATAATTAGTTTTTAATTAAGAATCTGAATGGGATTGATTTATTATCTAACACAACTTTTTGTTTTGTTTTCACGTAACCCTGAATATTAACCGTATGTTTATTAATTTATTTAAGAATACTTATAAAAACATATGTTTCCTATTTGGCTTTCAATCAGTATAATATCATGGATGAAGGAGTAAAAGGATAGACAATAGCCATACAAAGTAGCGTATATCAAAAAAAGTAGTATAAATCTAGATGGCGCTATACATTTCAATTTATAAGGTTAGATGGCGCTAGCAATTTGTCATTAAAATAGGTCAATTTAGTTTTGTAGAAAAAATAAATCTAAATTAACTAGATGGCGCTAATACAATAAACATTTTCATACGAAATTCCAGTGATGCCATTAAAAAAAACAATCAGCTGCACAAAGTTGATAGGTGACGTTTATAAATTAGATTTTGTCGAGTGAAGATTAAAAAATCTTTATCGCCGCATCTACATCTATACGTATATGCTATAGTCCATTATAGAGTGAAAGGTCTACAAATTACACACACATTGACAATAAATGTATAATTTGTAACAACTTTTTACTTTTGTCAACCTTAACATTTTTAAATACATTAGTTGAAATGCGATTTAACTATGAAAATATTTTGAACATTGAGTGTAAAACGAAAATAACCAAATCCTACAATGATTGAATCATTTGTTTCATACTTTGTGGTTCGCCCATGTTGAGATTGTTAAAGTTGATTTCTAAGTTTTATAATAAGTAGGTATGCAAGCTGATAAAAGTATGCAGGACAGAATGCGTATTATCGAAATGCATATAATCATTACAATAGTATAAATCCAATTTTGTCTGTTGTAAGTATGTTTGTCCGCTAAGGAGATAGCGTGGTAAGTGGATAAACCACGTAATGGATTTTAATGCGGTTTTTGCCATCTTTTAGGTATTTTTTTCATGTCTATCCTTACTAAATATAATATTTTAAATGTGAAAATGTGTATGTCTGTCTGTTGGTATGTTCCCTTCACGTAAAAACGGCTGAACCGATTGTCTTGATTTTGGAATAGAGATAGTTCGACACTCAGGGAAGAAAATAGAATAATTTTACTTCGGGAAATAGCCTCATTCCCACGGGAAAAGCTATTTTGCTTACCGTGAAATCGCAGGGCGGAAAGCTATATATCATATTCTATATAGTGACTCAATACATGATATTACTCAGAACAATAAGGCCACCTTTTGCCTTATTTTTATTTTTCTCTGTATAAACTTGTATGTATTTTTGTGCAATAAAGAGTATTTCATTACTCAAACTCCTTATCAGACTCGATTTACTGTAAGTATGAAATATTTGGAAACAACATTTTGTTATAAATGTCAAACATTACCTAAATATATTTCTAAACAAGTGTAAAATAAGCTTCTTCATTACATAGTATAAATCATTACATAGTATAAATCCAAGTCGCTAATTCTGTCTGTTTGTATATTTGTCCGCTATCTCCTTCTAAACCAGTTGACAGATTTTAATGCGGTTTTCGCCATTTTTTAGGTTTTTTTTCATTTAAATTTGTAAATAAAGAACATGCAGAAAAAGTTTTTTTAAATTAGCCAAAATTCCGGGTTTTTGGAACAAGTCGTTACACCATTGCGAAGCGTGGACGGGTCGCTAGTATTTTATATAAATAAACTTTCTTGGATACTAAATTACTGTTTTTTATTAAAGTATCTTACTTACTTTTATTTAACCTTCTATATTTATTGACCATCAATTAGTTATTAATTCTTTCTTTACGACTTAAAAAGCAAAATGAATGAAACTCATAATAAAAATACAATATGGTTAAGATTTTAACTAGGGTAACATGATCCTAGGACGAAATAATAATTATTTTGTTTTAGCGATCGTATAGAAGAATAAAAAACAACAACCACAATATTTTATAGAATAGTGCTGAACCTTAAGTCTCTCAAATTAAGGTTGAGAATGGTGTCGGTTAGAGTGTAGGAGATCCGAAAAAAATATCTTCGTTTTTAAGAAAATGTTGTAACAACCACAAAAGTTTATAAAAGTATATTGAGCTTTAAAACTGTCGAGTTAAGGTTGATATTAAGAAGTAGTAAAATAGTAGTTTATTAAGGTTAGTGTGTGTGAATATGACCTCTGGATCCAATCAATTTTGTTATAGATAACGTTTCTATTCATAAAAAAAATGTACATTCCCTGTATGTTAAATGGTCACATTTAGATTATCCTGGCTAAGTTTTCTAAGAATTGTAATAGACCACCCTCAAAAAATAAGATGTCTGGTATTGTTTTTAGCTTAGCCTTCCCCAATTTTAATCATTATACTTATTTTGATACACCTAGTAGGTAGGTATATAACCATTCATTCTATTATCATTGTCTACTAAAAATCTATGGGTATTTAAAGTATACAAAATCCTATTACGCGTTTATAAATTTGTATCCTGTATGGCTGGCCGGCGCGGCGACCGGACGGCCCAGTGTTCACAACCGTAGGTACTATTATTTTATGCCTAGAACGATATCAAATAAGTATTAAACGCAGATAGAACGAAGATTTTTGACTAATTTGGGAGACTTTTTCATACTTACATTTTCGACCCTATTTTAGTGGATAAGATAATTTTGATAAATTTAGCGAAAATACATCATTAAACATTTTACAGATGTTGTACGGAAACGGCCTCACTATAGGTTGGGAACACTGCGGGCGGTAGACATTTGCAAAAGTAGACTGAAATTTGTCAGTTTCACTTTTATCAAGTTCTGTTCATGCCAGTAAAAAAAATCGACTTAAATCATAAATTTTGTATTTATAATTTTTGGTTTAAATCGATATTTATTGGTCTTAAATAAACAATTGATTTAATATGTTAATGTGTAAAGCAAAAATAGTTTTACTACAACGCCATCTAGCGGGTGATTTATAACTAAAATTAGTTAAAATATGCAAATTTGTGTTTTGAGACTAGTAATGTCATCTATCGAAAGTTTGAGAACTAAAAAAAAATATACGCTATTTTGTATGGCTATTGTCTATCCTTTTACTTCTTCATCCATGATAATATCCAGTTATAGTGTCTAAACTCTAAATGTACCTTAGTTTTAACAAAGGTGAAAAATAAGTTTGGTTTCCACAGAGATTGCCAGCGGGACGCGACTATCGAAAAAGAACGATTCAAAGAAGTGATTCGCACTCTAAAAGAAGAAATAGACAGGTTAGTTACTTAAAATTTACATTTTTAACTTTTTTATTTTATCTTATTACACATTTTGGTATTTTTTACATATTTTGTAGACTCCGAAGAATACAATCACGAGAAGGCGCTAATTTGGAATATCTGAAAAACGTGGTGATGGCGTATCTAATGTCAACCGACTACGCCGGACGGAGGCACATGCTAAACGCTATAGCAGCTGTACTACACTTCACTAAAAGTGAAAAGAAATCCGTTCTGGAAACTTTGAGATAAAATATTCTGACTTATAAGAGAACGGTAAAAACAAAAGTTTTATATAAAGAAATA
Source organism: Emmelina monodactyla (assembly GCA_916618145.1). Classification (NCBI taxonomy): domain Eukaryota; kingdom Metazoa; phylum Arthropoda; class Insecta; order Lepidoptera; family Pterophoridae; genus Emmelina; species Emmelina monodactyla. The sequence continues at coordinate 8,035,834 of OU745300.1, forward strand.
ATATACAATCTTCCATTTTTATTAAGATATATTTATGTGTGTTTTCGTAAATTATATGGTAAATTGTTATGTTACTATTAAGAGAAAGAGGAAAATCCGTCAAGATTGATTTCTATTTGTTTATCTAAAAAAAACTGAAGTTAGATCTTTAATGTGGTTGGCAATTATGCGAGTTAGGCCTCGCTACGATCGCGAGTTAGTTTATAAGCGTATAAATACTTCGTTCTATAACCATTATAAAATGCAAGTAAATTGGCTCCAGAAATTTAAGTGACTCACCAAAATAGATAAAATTCGTCAAAAACTGCAATGTTGCTTGCCACAACTTTCCCCAATTCTTTTAACAAGTTAATGATTTTGTAAAGTTCACCTAGCGATTATTTTTTTAGTGTGACAATTCTTAGATGTTTTTTAATCCTGCACCTATATGATTTCATTGGTATGAATGTAAAATATTGACATTCAACAACCAAAAAAACATACAAAATATCTGTTAAAGAACTTGTAAATACTTCCTTTCATACAAGTTATAAATAAAGTATCGATTTAAAGATTTAAAACTTTTAAATTGTATCATTGTGTTAAATAATAATAATGCTAAAAAGTGTTCGAATATGTGTTTCTATGTTCATTCCAGAATAAAATTTTATCAGTATTAAAATACTGCGTTTATTTTTTATTTCGCTTTTCGTTCGACATAATAAAATTAACTCAAATTAAAAAACAATGCCATTAACTCAAATTAAAAACAAACTTTTTAAAACCATTAAATCCATAAGAAAACTTCGTCTAAGGTTTTTTTTCCAAAATTAATGAGTACCTATAAGTTACAATATTTTTTTAAATGAATCAAAGTCACATACATTTAGCTGTACCTTTACCTTAAGGTACCTTTAACTTTCTTAAATGTAAATAAGCAAATTGCTTTATTCTAACGTATTCAGCCAAAAGACAGCGCCATAAGTAGTTCGAGTTGACTCATTCGAGATGACTCGACATTTTTCACTGCATGCAAAATTAACTCCTTACGACGAACCCTTGTAGATTACCTCTGACATTTAACAAACCGCGCTGCCTCCGTACAAGTTGCGAGACAACAGGCAAATACGCCTCATCCATCATTGTTGGCTTGAAGATGACATTACACAGGGGTGAGCATGCGGCTCGCAGATTTCGGAGAATGTCCCAATCATTCCTCTCGGCTGTCTTAAGTTACCAAGTAAACAACAGTCGATTTTGTTGAATTTATTACTTTGATTGTTTTGGATCTAATTTTCTTTTTACTTACCGTACCTAAGATGTAAAATTAAGATGAGAGAAAAACTTTTCTGCTTAACTGGAGTTCCAAAAACATTTTTCTTAAAAAAAAAACATAATGTGACCCTTTTTTATTTATTTCTAATTTATCGGGCTATTTACATATAAATTACTTTTATGCATTACGTAGGTACACCGTACACATCAAAGCGTTTCGCGGTACTAAGCGATTATATCGATTGTCTACCACAACTCTTTTGTCTACCCTTGCTCACTAATGGACTGGCTGCTTGACTTGATTAATATGCCACCGCCAAGTCTCCAGACGACCGGTTTCTTTACATAAATTAGTTTATTCATCATTTAACAATAGGTAATTTCATATTTATGCCGGAGATATAGCCTAAACATAATTCTCTCAGCACTAGAAGATCTGAATTGCTTATTGAAATTTAAATTGAAATTCATGCGTCTTTTTTAAGGTGTTATCTAATTACTATAGCTTCGAACTAGCTGTAAAATGTATTCGACTCTCGATCTTGCAATCTGAAAAATAATAATATTCTATCGGCTTATCGCTTAACAAACTAGTTTTAGACTGCGGGTCAATTACCGTATTTTATGCAGTGCTGCTTAGTTGCGTTTACGTCTTAATCTCTAAATCTGTTAACCGTAATGACACGAAAACCAAAGGATTTGCAAAGTTTTTAACGCTTAAACGTGACGTGTAGGTTTTCCTGTCATTACGGTAATACGAAATTAGAGGTTAAGACGTAAACGCAATTAAGCAGCACTGCATAAAATTACGGTAATTGACCCGCTGATATGTCGGTACCCAACGTACACACTCAATTATTCAAAGTCGTGCTATTCCTGTAATTCAGATAAATAACAATTTTACACCTTCAAAACAAAGGGGTGTTAAAACTTGCCAACTTTTCCTACACATGTAGCGTAGATACCTACTCATGTCGTCGTTCTAAAACACGAATATACAAGTGCATGTTGCACATAACTCTGTCTCGCGTGCAGCGTTTCAAGTTCTCTCTAATTAAAATTAAACTTATGTTAGGCTTATAAATTAAACTGAATGCAGAGATTATTTTATCTCGTTGTACAAAGCTTTGAGAGAGGCGTTGATTAAGTAAGGATTTTATTATATTCGTGAATTTCGCTTTACAAGGTAATTTTTGTCGGCTTTCCCCTCTAAATCGTAATTTCGTGAAGGCGACGTATACCTTTCGCCGGATTTCACTAGCTTAGCTTTATCCGCTACGGTAATGACTTCTTTGAAGTTTTTATTTTATGTTAACGAAAAAACGGATTCGAGATTTTATTTTTGCCAGTTTGTAAGAATTATATTGAATGTAAGAATGTTAAAACATCAATTAGCGAGTCACATTAGATAGCTATATGAAAAAAAGGGAATCAAAATCAAGTAGATAACTTAGTAACAGGCCAACACATGTTAGCGACGTGTTTTCACATCGACAGTTTCTTGGCAAGCTACAATTTAATTAGACAACAGAGTAGCCCCGGCTCTGTCCACCACAAACATGGCCGCACGACATTCGACCGACGGTTTTTGGCACCCAACATCGCCTAGTGGGCGAAAGAAAGAAAAAACAAAAACTCTCAAATTGCCCGTGTAATTGGAGTGCGAATTTGCAAATAAAAGAACTGAAAAGTTGCAATTATGTTTGCCGATTATTAGAGCCGGATGAATTTTAAATTTTCCAATTCGCCGCTGTGAAGTTAAAATTAAAAGTGTTGTTGCTTGTTTACTTTGCGGGTTTTGTATCTCGGTTCCGATTGTTGCGAGTTTGATATTTTTATCTAATGTTTTTTCTTATGTTTATCCAGAGTCGGTGCAGAATATTTTTTACTTGGTGGACAACATTATACTTTCGGGGGCTTCTACATTATACCTTTAGAAGTAGCTACCAGCATGTGACCAGTAGGTAGACAACAGAGATTTGGACGCGCGCCACACGCCCGCCCGTCCGACAATGACGCGATTTACCCGCGAAGCGTCACGTGTAAACCCAGCTTTACAACACGTTTGGAACTTTTTTAAGTCCAGTTTTTAGTCCATGTCTAGACGAGTACTTTTATTGTTGCAGTTTAAGACGACTCGAACAATAAAGTGATTTAGAGGCATAATTGTTACATGCGAGGACCTACTTTCCTAAGTATATAATATTGAAAAGTTTAATTTTATTTAGGAAAGTAAAAACTGGACGGAAACCGAAATAAAAGGTACATTTGAATAATGTTTTTTATGAATTGTGCGCCGTTACATTGTACTAAAAAAGCTCTTTTAAGCCATTAAACCTCCCTTGATTTCCGAAACCCATATTACCTTCCTTGGAAATTTCATTCTAAAATGTGCTATTGTTATGCGAAAAACTACTGTTCCGTTACAAATAAGGTGTACTGTATGAAAAATACAGCGTGTTGTTTGAGAATCTTGTATTTTTAGATTTATTCGTGCTTTGACTGATCACAAGTAGGGTAGGTATTTCAATTACTATGTAGGTAGGAAGATCAAATTTTCTTGTAGAGATATAACACCTTACCTGATGTTTGTAATTTAAAATTCCATTTAACAGCCAACTTTAAATTCTACCCGCCTAGATCATTATCTTTACAAACCAATCAAATTCAAAAAGTAATTTATTTAGAACCCATAGAAAATAGGTCACTCTGTATTAGGTTAGCTATGCCAGACCGCGTCAGGACAATGGCAAAATGAATGTAATGTCATCGGTACAGGGTCGGTGAAAAATGAGCGCCATTACGGTAACCCGACGGCTGGTGTGTGCAGCTTTCAGCCACTTTCAGGTTTTCAGTTTTGACTGATTGTTCGCGGCGATTCGCGCCCATTGTGCAACTCCGCCAATGTTGTTAGTGCACTTTTGTTGTATTGTGTTGTTACGATATTTTTAAAGGTTAACGCTCATTTATTTGGACCTTATGTGTCTCTGTGTAGGTAAAAATAATTCCCGACAATACAATAGTTTTTCAGTTTTTATAAAATTAATCGACCCTACAGTTTTACTGTGGTGAAATTTTTTTTTGCAAGTTGAAATACGTCCAAAATATTTATCAAAATGAAATAAGATCTGTTTGTGTCGAAAAGGTTCATTTAAATTTAAGTATTTTATTAAAAAAGTAGATTTAAGTATGAGAAAAAACCCGCATAAGCCTTGAATCAGACTGCTGACAAAGTTATTCCCGCTATACCTGTCTGCTTCGGAAAAACGCCATTTTGCAACTGTCTTTTATATTGACAAATGCATTTTATGCAGATCCTGAATGTATAAGCGGAGACTCGATATCCCAACAAATAGTTAAAGATTTGTTTCTGAGAAATGGATCGGAAGAACAAGTATCGATGAACGCCTTCGATACGAGATAAATAATGGATGGTGTTTATCGTTAAGGATAAATATTAAATAAGGTTTACGTGCTTCCCTTATTTTGTTCTTCGATGAAATTTTCTAGTCATACAGGTTGTAAAAGCTGTCTATATTGCCGACGTCGAATTTTGAAGTATCCCTACTAATATTATAAATGCGAAAGTAACTCTGTCTGTCTGTCTGTCTGTCTCTTACGCTTTCACGCCTAAACCACTGAACCAATTTTGATGAAATTTGGTATCAAGAAAGAACTGAACTTGGGAAAGGACATAGGGTACTTTTTACCGCGGGAAAACTTCTCATTCCCACGGGAAACCGACTTCCACGCGAACGGAGTCGCGGGCGGCCACTAGTTCTACATAAATATCTGTTTGGCAACTGAAAACTTGTAGGTAACAAAATAACGGCTTTTTAAGTCCAGGGGATCAACGATCACACGAATAGGTGTTGGTGCAGTTTCCATTCTTAGCACGTTGGAAGCTCTATTTATTTTACGTCCCTTAATAACGCGGTGTTATGATCATCAAATCATAATCATTCTCTAGCAGCAAAATTATGAAGAAAAATGATTATAATGCCGTCAACTCAATATAACTCTTGGAGCTGTTGACTTAGAGTCCCATATTGTGTGGCAAAGAAATGATTGTGAGAAGAATATTTTTCTTTGCCAACGAGGTGATAATTCTTTATTTCGAATAAAAGCAGACAGGCGACAGTTCTCTTGTATAGGTACCTACTGTTAAGGTTTATCCCCACTCTATTACTAATATTGATTGCAAAAAGTATTTAGCTTGGATTTGATAACTTATTGTGCCTGGATAGCTCTTGAATACCTTTGCTTCAATCGAATTTATTATAATGGATCGTTAAATTGTTTATTTTTTAATTTTTAATGTATTTATACTAAGAATTTTCGCGCGTTGATGTCTTTTTTAGCATAAACGCTTCACATCAGTGTAGCCGCACCCTACTGCTGAGTGTATCCAACAATGCTTATTGCATTTTACTTGTAAAGTAAGTAGATTTTTGAAGTTCTCAGAATCTCTTAGCAAATGCATCGTGATTCGTTGTGGTATGAAGATTGAGAACGCTCGGAAAGTGCGGTTAATGTATTCTTATGTGGGAAATATTTATAAGCTGCTTTTATTACGTTTATTTCGTGGACGTGTAAAGAATGTTGTTGAATACTTGAAGGAAATATTAGATTCTGCTCTGTTCTCAAGTTAGTTAATAACCTGATCTCAAGCTTGCTGAAATAATTACAAGGTAACCCCAAGCGCAAGATGGCGCCTAACGACGACACAGAATGTTTAGATATTATAAAAATTGTAAAGTATACTTTTCACAAGAGCGAGCGTACTCAAGATGTAAAATACAGTGTGCCGTCCTCTTTATACGGCATCCTCTACGCCCTTAACATATTTAGGTGCCGTTTGGCACAGACGCGTCGCGAAAGCGAACACTTGAATTTTTCTTTTTAAAAGCAACACGCTTAGTGTGCAGTGTGCTTTACGATTCTTCTCAAAGTTGAGGTAAATTTACAAGTAAATTGAAACATTATACCTACGTTTTGTATTAAGACAGGCAAAATGGACGCCGCAGGGTTTTTGTAGAGAAAAGAACATTGACCTCTTTGAGAGTTAGTTTTTGTTTTAGAAATTAGCATAAGGCTATGAAAATCGTTTTTGGTTTCTAAGATTTATACACGAAGGTATAATGTCCACAAACTTTTTATATTAGAGGTACAACAAAGGTTAAAAAATATACCCTATTGTATATTATTCTACTAATACTCTGCTGTATGTACGTCTGTCTGTTACTGCTATATCAAGAAATACTCCGACTCACACTTGGGCGGTTATTTTCAAAAGCCCACAATTCAGGCACGTTTAAATAATGCTTCTCAGAAAACCTTTTTCTGCGTTATTTCTTCGTGTTTTTTTCCATTTCCCCGAATTCATTGCGATTCTTAACAAGTTTAATACTAGACTCTTCGAAAACATGTTCATTAAGGTTTAATTCCCAACATAGGGGTTCGTTGGTCGCTACCTATGCAATTAGCGACATCTTGCACGTCTCGTGAAATTGTTCGTTACTTTCTGAAACTTAATAAAGAGATACGCGAGTTCAGGATGAGGGAGAAACTTTCCCACTGATTTACGAGTGTGTTACAGGTTAATCTTATTATGAACGGAACTTCATACTGCCGGCTTTTGCTGGAAAATAACTTCATGCGCCAATATCTTCAGTTGGTTTGTAACATCTACCCGGTTTGAATTGAGTTAAATATGTTCGGTTGTATGCAAATACGTATGTTGATTTACTTTTATTATTTAAATATCCATGTGAGCATCATCGTTATTAAATTAATAAAACTGTCTTAATCTCATGCGACATTATATCGTCTCTCTTTTCTTCAAGTACTTCAAAACAAAGTTTTCTTTATATTCTTACATGAGCAAGTGTATCTGCTGGCTTCTTTTGTTACATACAACGGATATTTTACCTAATACAGGTTTTAATTATTTTTTTAATTGGCTCGATATTTTATTATTGACCTGCCCTTGACTTATGCTTAATTTTTTTATAAAATTTGTGCCTAATAAATGCATTTAAAATGTTAGTAAAAAGTAATAAGTTAAGTTAAACATTTTTTTTCACAAACTTTGTTAATCAAAAATCATGTAACGAAACACTTTGTCGTGAGGTCCGCGCCCCTAAAACGATGTTATTCAAAGATTGAAATATTTAATTTTATTTAGAATGGAAATTTATATAATTCACATGAAAACTAACTACTTACAATTTGTCTGTGTGATAATGTTTATTTCATGGCAGCTGTCAATCTCCACCCACAGTTATATCGCTTACAATGTATTTTACTGCACATAGACGACGTCAAGTGTTCCGTTAATACATATTATATTTTCAGAGATAAACCTACAACTTTGTTACAGACGTAACTTTACAGTTAGACCGAACATTTTCACGCAATAAGATAAAACTGTTTGTTTTATAGTTTAGTAAATATTTGTTTATTTTATTGTAGCATTTTTACACAATGTTCAGGAAGTTTTGTTATATAGGTAGCGTTTTCGATCTTGATGTAACTCTTATAGCATACTAGCTTTTACCCTTGCAGTTTCGCACGCGTTAAATTCGGAGCTATACATGTAACCTTCTTCTTGAATCACTATATCTATTAAAAAAACCGCATCAAAATCCGTTGCGTAGTTTTAAAGATTTAAGCATACACAGGGACATAGGGACAGAGAAAGCGACTTTGTTTTATACTATGTAGTGAAGCTTATGCTTTTAAAGCTTATCTAACATAAGATTAATAACTTGTAGGTACAACAGTTTTTATCTTAAAATCTACATAGTAGACAATCATAATGATCACCACCATAGAAAAAGAAACAAGGTATGGTTTCAGAAGCTAAACTAATGAACTGAAAATCATCTGCACATTGTAGGTATATTAACAAACGCACATTCCGAATAACTTGCGGAATTGTTGCCATGGCCCGGGCACGTAGAGTACTATTCGCGAACAAAGCCAACAATGTGCATTGTCATGTACCTCTAATATACATCATAAAACCAGTATCGCGCTCTAACTTTAGGAGAACCGCGCGATAACGCGGCAGATTCGACTCTTCCGTAACTATCTAGTAACTTTCACGTAGACATAAATATGTTGATGGTAAAGGATATGTGACAGCGAGTTTTCTGAAAATGGTAAGTGCAAAAAACATAGGTGTTCGGGACCATTAGGGTATGACACTTTGTAATTAAATCCATTCTTTTATTAAACAAAGTTGCCTTAGGTATCAGACCTTATTTCGGGATAAGTAGGTTTGACTTTCGATGTTTTTCCTGGAAGTTTTATATGTGCAAATTCAATATCTTCTCTTCATGTTTTCAAAATTGCACCCATACATAACTCGGACTGTCCCTAGTTTTAATAAAAGTAATTTAACGCAACTTAATTGAAACCAACGGTCCGTTATAAACAACTTGATAAATATTGTCACCGGCCAAATTGAAACAAAAATGGCGTTTGCAATCAATGGACCTCGTAAAGTTGTCGATATAGCAGCAGATTGAATTGATGACAGCAGTTGCAAAACTAGCGAGTTCAGTACAAATAGAGACAATGGTTGTATAAATTACTGAGTATAAAAACGCTCGTGACAGCGATTTGGGTGTGCCAGAAAACTATATAGGGAAACACATGGGTTAAAATTCGAATTTGAATCGCAATAAAAGTAAAAGCTTTTTTATACTTTATGACAAACACAATTTCGTTTGTGAAGTTTTGTGAAAAGCCTATCTAAGTTCTAACTACGCATTACGAAAATAAATCGCAAACTCTCTTCTAAACATAGTATAAATGAAAGCAATATTTTGGAACCTTAAAACGAGTTGAGATCGACAATACGGCCGGTGGTAGTGATAATCGTTGTAAAAAACTGAGAAAGAGGGTAGATCGTTACACCTGTCAATAGCTACCCACTCGCTAAAACTAATCAGTGACTACGTGATCATGGCACATGCAACTGTGCCGAAATAGGTAACGGAAAACAATAAAAGACATTATTCGTGGTAAATATCCGAAAAACAGTGTTCTAAACGTTTAAAACCATGAAAGTTTAAAATGTATATTTTAAGGGAGTTAATATTTTTATTCTTACGTCTAGTAATTATTGTGATTAAATACTGTGTGTGTGTGTGTGTAAAAACGGATTTTTTATGAATTACCGCACTATGTTATGTTAAAAAAGGTAACTGAAAACTAGTTAAAACATTCTGTTTAAACGCGTACGTCCCACGTTCGTATGTTTCCAAGTTTTTGGACGCCAGATCGCACCCCGCCGCCGTGGCCCGTAAAAAGTAGCACGTAATTAAATACAACCTTGCCAAGAAAACGTCAATATCTGTACGTAGTTCATAAAAGAATCGCCATTATGAGTTGGCAGGTGGTTTTACTGTTTAAGCAGTATTATAGCCAAGAGAATTTATTAGGAACGCTTTATGGGTAATATATTTAGGTGTATTTTTATGGATCAACGGTATTTTCAATCGTGATAAGGCTTTAGCGATGTGTGTGTTTATGTCTAGCAGCGTCTTTTGTCCGTATGAAATTATGCTTGATAATAGGGTTGTTGTATGCCTAATATGGTTTTATATCAATAAGATACATCGAAGAGTTTATTGCACTATTTACTTTCGGTACTAACTTCCAATTTGCGTTACAGCCGGCTTATGTTGCTAAAGGTGAGCGTAGGTAAAAAGCTTCTAAAAAGGAAGAAACACGAGTTCCCTGGGCGGTGATTCAGCCGGCGGCGTGCCGTTATTCCCATTGCCACGATAAATAGTTGGTTTCACACAGGATCGGTCGTATTCAGTCACAGTCGGTTTTGGACGGATTAATTGCTTGTCGCTCCTGTAATGGTGCTCGGGTTGGTCGAGACCGATTGATACGCGTGAATACACCGGTTGGGAATACGAAGCAAACCGCTATTTAGTTTTGGTAGATAAGCTGTGTCGTGATGAGATTTCGGTATGTAGCAGGATTACTGGCGTATACAATTTACTACGTCGTTCGTTTGACTAATTTGTTGTGTGCTAAAATTGTAGATTTTAGTAAAGTTAGGAGTTAATTATTGCAATAAAAAAATCACTGCCTCAATGGAATAACATTTTTTTTATTTAACACATAATGATCTAAAAACATTTTTACTTGGTTCATTTCCAATATTTCTACAACGATTAAAAGCGAAGTTAACTCTCTTTTCTAACTTTACAAATTTGTCTACATATACATAAAAGCCTAGTACCTATATCTACGAAGATTCAAATTGGCCAATAACATTTGTGTCTACATTCTCCGAACTACCAAAACCTTCTACCCATCCATGCAAGTACATGTAATTCTTTGCTTCAGCCGGCTCGCGTGTCGTCTGCAGTCTTATCAAAATATAATGTCCTGAAATTCGTATTCGCTACCTGAGGTTTCAGGTTCCGTTGTTTTTGGGCGCCGGTTCACGAATACCCACGAGTCTGGTGTAAATCGTCATATTGTCGCGATGAGCGTGTGGCGCACTTCCAACGGTCGCAGACGTGCTTTCTTAAATAACTATTTATATGAACAAGGGAAACGGGGCAGTTAATTAGCTCGGAAAATAATATTGCGAGGATGTAACGTATTTTTCATTTAGAGACCGCGTTGTTTTTGAGATTGAGATTTTACTTTATATTTTGCATTATAAATGCTAATTTATTAATTTTTGAAGTTGTAAATACTGGAAAAAGGAACGCAGGCCTCCGAGCAATATTTACAAATTTTTCCAGTATTTACAACTTCAAAAATTGTTTATGAGATGTTTTTCTTGAGTCGCTTTATTGTCCAATTGTTTGCCGTTGGGTTTTGTATCCTAATACGTCGACAAACATACATTTTATATGTTGTTAGAACTGCTTGTATATAAAAAAGATATGCTTATTTGATAAAATCTAGAATTCATATAAACTTACCTTTTGTAATCAAAAATATTGAATTTTAACACATCAACAAATGCATCGTAAACGTGGCTACCTTAATCATCTTGTTTGTATTTATTCCATTCCTATAATTAGTTATCCGATTCCTATCAAAATTACATTAATATATACAACAGTGCAATCCATTACTGCGCAATAAGTAATTACTAATCGAATTACTATGCGGTAATTAACTCACTGTAGTTAGCATAACATCACATAGTTATGTATGTCATTCCATACAATACAGGGTAAGCTTAATGATGGATTGGCATAGATATTAATCACTCAGTTTGTCTATGTAGGTATATAGCAGGATAATATGATTTTGCGTGGTGGTAGTTAATTTGAATAAGTAATAGGTACAAATAGTAAGAATTTCCAAAAAAATATTGAGCAAAAATATTAAAATACGAATAAAATATAAGTTTGAAAGTTGAAATATAGGTTAAAAAGTATATTTTTGTGTGACTATTCAAATATTAGGTTTGGGTTAAAATTCACTTAAGATTTATACACCCTTCTTCAGTAAAACAATTTTTTGAGAAAAACCGTATTTTAGTTGTTAAGGTTGAGCAACAGGAAAGTACGAAAAAAAATAAAAAAGCCCGACTGGCTTAGGCTACGCAGCAACGTTAAATATTGCCAGATTTAAAAACACTAGATATAATAAAAACTTGCTACTTTCGCCTGAAAAATGCGGTGTCTTCATTATAATTTTAAAAATATCTTATTCCAGCGTAATTAGTTATGCCGGTTATTTTCCATTCTGGACGACGGGGCGGCTATCTTTTAAAATCCCATAAAAATGCAAAAGCCGACGGGCGGCGTTATAAATATTGTTAATGACTATATTTAATTAAAGTTTGCCTGTGAGATTCTGTTGCGTGATAGTACCCGTACTAGGAATAAATTTGAATAAAAAACCCCTTTTCTTGAGATGCTGTGGAGGTGGATATTAATGGGGGTGATTCGTGCATTGTCCGACGTGTTTTATTGTGTTAGTTTCCTTATGTTCTCTGCTTTGTTCACAATTTTAATATAATTAATTTAATAGCTGTATTGTATGTATAAAATTTGTGATATAAGCATATTCTTTCACATATCAGCAACCTATAACCATAAATAAAAGATCTCGGTAAACATAAAAGTTAAGTCGTAAAATATTAACACCGCATTAGTAAATTCACATTTGCGAATCCTGGGCGGAATAAAATAGGCATTTCCTTTATTTTACACCATTATTACCACTATTTCTAATGATTTAATCCAAGAATGTAATCACTATTATGATAAATTTGATATTTTAAAAATTTCAATAAAACTTCGTTGGGGGGGGATTAGGCGGTCAGTGAAAATTCAGATTTCGCTACGATTCTACGCCTGAGGCGGGGGGTTCGGGGAACGCGGTTCCTATAGAATCAACGGCCTCGAAATTAAGTGGCGTAAGCGCTAAACACATTTATTATCAAAAAGTCAATAAAATGTTTAATTTCTCAGAAATCTAAAACAGAAATAAAAAAGGTTAAAATCTATCACTTTGCGATTTTATAAGACTTATTATTGTAAAACACCGTCTTAATGTGTATTTATTGAAATTTTAGAGGTGACTTCAGATTTTTTTTCTATCGAGCAAAATTATTCCAATCGTGTTTTTTAAACAGTCCTCCCATCACATTTACTTTCTTTATTATATCTTGAAATATCAGTGCGAAATATCATATATTTTGTACAGCTAATAGAAAACGGCCAATTCTGCCGTTTTCAGTTAGTGGGCCCTTAAAAAAAAGTCTGAATGATTGAAACTACATCAAACTGTCTTTCGACATTGTTTTAGTAATCTACTCATTGTTAGGAGTATGCTATTTAATCTAAACCCACTAAAACACAGCGTGTATGATTGTTATCAGAAAGAAAACATTGTTTTTTTGGAGTACCCAAAATAACACGTTTTTGTAACACAGTAGTCATGTATAACTAACCCTATATAACATTTTTTACAGTCAGAACTCAGCGACTGCATCAAGTCGTGTCTCAAAAAGATCCCCCGAGGTGTATAATATGATTAAAAAGTTACGTCGACATAAAATGTAAATGAGGTAAGTTCGTCTAATTATTCTCTGGACTACTTTGAGAACTATCGTTAAGTAATTTCAACGCCTACGTGTCTGCAGTCCCGGCGGACGCACGTTGGCAGAACTTACATCTACCTGTGCCCCGAACACGAACAATGGACCGAATCGAATCGACGGGTTATTATATCCGAAAGTTCCAGTGGCGTAGCATAGGGGGTGGACACTGGCTTGGATTTAGAAAAATACCGTCTCGAATGTTTCTTGTAATTTAATTAAGAACTATTTTGACAATTATATTTTAACACACATCTAAAAAACGACGGCTATAAGTTTACGTGTGGCAGTTACAAAACGATTCTTAGATTTGAGCTTTGTTTTAGATAGTCAATACGAGCTTGGCTTTCAACATCAGTTTTTTTTGTAAAATCTAATATGTCCTAATAAAATTTTATAATGACATAGTTTTCTACTATTTTCTGGTTTGTTTTGAATAAGAAAAGACTTGACACCAGATTTGTTATAGTTTGAAACTTAAGCTGTTTTTCAGAATACGTCCGGGAAGGTAGTATTTTTTTTAAATCAAAATCTGGTTTTATATTTTACATTTCGGCTGCTTGTCGTGTACTTATCGACGCGACGCGACATCGAGACTATTCGATATTTCTCGTGTTGGGGCTATTTACTAAATAGTAGCAGTCTTCTAATAATAAAGTCACTACTCCCATATAATATAAATTATGCAACATTGATAAAAAAAATATAGAAATAATGTATCGTAATTAAAGACGTATTTATGTTCCTAAATTGTTTATACTTAATCTTAAAAAAAGAAAAGTTAAACATATTCGTTTTATGTTATTATAGTTAGTAGGTAGATATATTATTACGAATATGTTCGCCTAAGAAATTACCTTTGTATAAGTTTGTTTAAAAATTAGAATTTTTGATTTAATAGAAAGGTTATTACTAAAAAAAAACCTCTTTGGGTTAAAGATGAAAGGGTTATAGATTCTATAGTATAGAATATACTAAAACTAGAAGATAAGATTTTTTTTTGTAAATAACCAAAATTAACAGACTTTTACTCGGTAGATGTCTTGTTTCGTAAGAGCCGCAAATAAGCTAGGCTTATTAAACGGATAAGAAAAGGTTCCAAACATTTTTTCTACGTAAGTGAACAAAATACTGGCTAAGTTCGGGAGTTTGGGTACTCTTGGGACGATTTAAGAACCAGTGCCAACTGGATTGTGATCCCTCAGGTAGATAATACTTTTGGCTGTTGATCAAATTCCTTATCCCATTTGGCGAGGGGTAATTTTGGTTCGCCGATTTTAGTTTTATAGCAAATGGGGGATATACGACCTAATACACTTACGAGGTTGGTAAAATTTTTAGAGTTTCTATTGGTACAAACAAACGTGTTAAAAACAAGGCAGATTTCATTAAAAAGTTAATTTTGAATTACATTGGTTAATGATTTATTTTTCACACCATATTTCGTCTCGTAAATTACCTTTGCATGACAATTTACAATATAATGCCATAACAACTAAGCCTGGGCGATAAAATTTTATCATCCAAATACGCTAGAACATGTCTTCTCCGTGGACGTAAAAACCATTTTACTGACAAAGTTATTAACGCATTTATAGTCTATAAAAAGCTGCTTGCGATCCGACGACACGAACGTCAGATTTTACAACGTCTAGCGCGGGGTTATCTGCGTTACATAAAGAAAGATATCTGTTTATAGGCGATTCTAGACGCCCTTCAGATTTATAAACGAACACAGCCCTACTTACAAAATGACGTTTTAATTTACTTTAGATTTAGGAAATATTTCTTTTGGATACTAAGATACCCTTTATAAGGTATCTAGATTGCTGGAATGTACTTCTAAAACTCGCTTTAGATTAGAACCTACATTCACCAGCGCCTTGCCTTATGCTCAAGTTTCGACACGTCATGGCATTAATGTCAGCCTCTCGGTAGCAATTTTTAAAATTAATAAAACCAACACGGTATAGAATCTGTAACAAACGGCTTCAAATAAATATCTTACACAACCAGGACTAGTATTTATTGTTTAAATTGCCATTTGAAGTTCCCCAGCGTAATCCCCTAACACCGTTTTGGAAATATTTTATACTTCAATGGCGGAATTATGAAATACGGAGCGGTTGCGGTGTCGTCAAATAAGGATTTACGTAGCACTTCATATTGTTGTTTATTGGCCTCTCTGACGCGATTACCCACGTACTTGCTAATGTTACCGGGGTAATGATGAATTGCAACCGTTTTAGTGATCATTTTATTCGAGGATTTGAAAATATTGATAATGGGCGCAAAACATTAAGGCATCAGTTATTGCCGGGAAGATTTATATGACGAAATCGTAATTGATTAGCCATGATGTGTCCAAACTTTGCAAAATGACGCGTATTTCATGTTTTATTTCACCTATGGTTATAGTTGTAAAATTTAGTCATAATTATTTTTTTACATCATTTTATTTGTTTTTCTCTTAGATCGATGTTATCTATATAAAGTTATAGTTTAAAAAACAGCTACAGTTGGAATATCATGCATTGAGAAATTACTTTTTATTGCATAGATGTGATCAAGAATATAATTAAAGAATAAATCACGCGTTCTAGAAATGAATGTATTTTTAACAATGTTATAATGGTTTAATGCAAATAACAATAATAATTTGATTTAGGTTAAACCGAAAATGTTTAATTCAATCATTTTGTGCAATGTCATCAATTTGGTACTCATCTTCAGCAAGGCATTCTATACATTTCTCAATAAAAGAGACACTATTCGTAGTGATGTTATTACTCGTATAATATATATGCATATTATGCTTATACTTAGTTATGACCCTTTCGGTTATGAAATTTCTCACAAAGGATTTTCAGAGGCAAAAAATATTTATCAAATGTATGTATAAAATAAATTTCAGGATTTTATGTACTTTTAAAAGTTTTTAAACTGTCTACAGTCTCTCAAATTGAATAAAAACCTTAGTTTATATTGCACAACACGATCTTTACTAAATCATAATGTCTCTCCCGTTTCAGGCTGTGCTTCGTTAGTACTAATGAACAAAACAGAAAAAAACATATTTGATGAAGCTTACGAAGTATAAAGTGCAGGTTATAATATTTGTAATATTAATAATATTTGTAATATAAATACTAACGTTTTAGTATTCAAAAATTATAAATTTTATTATCATTGCTTTTTCAGATATATCCTAATATTATAAACGTGAAAATTTGTGAGTACGTATGGATGTATGGATGGATTTGTAATAAACTTTTCAGTCATATAGGTTATACATCAGAATAGCACATAGGGTACTTTTTACCGCGGGAAAACATCTCATTCCTACGGGAAACCGACTTCCACGCGAACGGAGTCGCGGGCGGCCACTAGTGTTTTATATATATCTATGGTGTTTCACTGCTGGCCAAAGACTTTCCTAAGATTTATAGTGAGCCTTGTTTAATAATTTTCTTTAATGATAAGTAAACTGAACTTTTAATTTCGAACTATTAATGAATAATTAACATTTCTTTACGTTTTATGGTTACCTGATAAAATTAATACATTTTTACTGCGCAGAACCGTTTTTATGAGGATGGCAGGATTTATTGACTAAAGCCTAGGATTATTTCTTGGGGCACATTATGAATCGGCTTTTTATGGTGATGCAGTATCGGTAATAATAATGAATTATAGCAAAAATATTCGGGTATAAAGCAATTTATGGAATTTTGTACGAAAACATTAAAGGGATGTTAATGAAGGTACAAGCCAATAAAAAGCTTGAAAACTTAGTGTATTTTAGTTCTAAAGGTGGTTATTTTTATTTAAAAAATTGCGTAGTCCTAATGTTTTATTTGAATTAATGTTTAATAGTGGCCTTTTACGCATATTATAATCAATATTTTTTTGTTTTGTTTACGTAAAACCGCGAAAATATTTACTATGCTATTATTATTTAACTTCAAATCAATAAAGATATTTAGGTATTTCAGAACAAAAACAAGTTACGAAACAAAACGTTTTTGCTGAAACTTGCAACCACTATGACCAAACCTTACTTCCCCCTCCCATGACTTGCCTCTTTAAATAAGAATAGCATGAGTTTTCAATAAATTCCGTTTAAATTTCGAGCATAAACGTCGTTTTTCGTATGATGATGCGATTTTGCGAGATTGCCAGCAACATGCATAATGGAAGTAGGCCTTGCCAAAACTGTCTTCCGGTTGTATATCATTGTCGTTTTGGGTTTTCATGTAATACTCACGATATCACTATATTAGTATAATAATATTGCAAAAATGTTTTTGTTGTCGCATGCATTGATATGTACTCGTAGGTCTACAATTCACTTTTTTGTATTTCCCTGTTTTGTTTACCCGAACATGTATCTATTCACTAAACAGTCTTGATTATGTTGTTACGCATTAATATCTATTTTATATATTATATACGTAAGTTCAATTTTGTATTCAACACAAATTAACTTTAAAATAAGTAACAAAATCATAAAACCGTGGGCGACTGTACCCCTTATTCAATTTAAAATAAAGTTATAACTGTGGGGTAAAGTGTCCGAAATGCATACCTGTCGAAATGAAATGAGCACTTAGCGTGTTTCCGTGCCGTGACGGCTAAGTAATTCGTTCGGTAACAGCCGACAATAATACTAAAATCGCACTTAACTTTCCTATTAAAATTTGTGTAAATGTCTACTTACATGTCCAATTTGCTGTAGGCATGAACATTTGTTCGTTGGTATTCGTTCAGAGCTGAATGGAATGTAAGTTTGGTGAAAGGTATATTCAGTTGATAGCAATGTTTCAATTTAGTAGACATGTTTGAACTTGCTTGTAAAATTTGCATTAATTTATATAGATATCTGTTTACGCGACTTAAAAAAGGAGTATGTTCTTGAGGAAAACTTGTATGGTTTTGAGGAAACTATTTTATTGTACTGGGTGACATACTCCTAGACCGATTTGAAAAATCTTATCTCTATGAAGATGCAATGATAAAATTATCGTTTTTCATAGTAAATCTATACTAAAAAGTTAATAGCGTTGGTATTTACGTAGTTTTATCGTAACTAAAAAAAACTATTATATAAGTAAAATAAATTAAAATACGTGAAAAATTACGCGCAATTCCAAATTCAAATTCAAATCATGCGAATTATTTGTCAGTCAAGCACGGCATTACTCTTCGATTTATTGTTATAAGTTAACAGTTTATTCCTATGCAACCTTCAGCAAGCTCTATTAGTCTAAGATCCGAACCTAAATCGACCTTCACCGGGGTGATAATAGAACGAAACATATTTTATCATGAATTTAGTATATTAGAAAACATATTAAAAATGGGTTTGCTAAAAAAATCCTGGACAGACTATTTTTAATTATTTTTCAAAAAATGATTTTTAATTAAATGTTGCAACATCAGGATAATAAAAAATAATTGTCCTGACTGAAAGTATAAAACGTATAGAATGTGCAGCCGTTGGGTTGTCTACTATTTACCTGGGCGAACTACTGGGTTGTCAGGTATAAACAGGTATATCGATGCCAGTTACTTTCACTGGATTGGATAATAAAAAAAAAATATATCATCATAAGCGCTGTTTTATTGCGAACACGTTGATATAGGGTTGTCTGCGAAAATTCCGGTCCTATTAGGGGTTTGCGAATTTTAAAGATTTTAATTTCAACGCGCGTGGAAATGTGTGACAGAGAGTGGAAATGTTATAAAAGCTTCTGACACTGATGTTCTCGTAATTTTACTCGGAAATATGCACAAACTGTCGGAGTCTACAATTTTTCTAGCTACTTCAGCGACTAAGAAGCAATCAAACCACCTCGATTGCATCAACTGCATCGATTTAGCATTAAAGTTGGGACCCAAATTATGTAAAAGTCTACCTGCTTTTCATGCATTCACAGGTTGTGACTACACTGCGGCATTTTATAATAAAGGAAAAATCAGGCCATTTAAAATATTTTCAAAAAATGAGAAGTATTAAACTATTTTTGTGTCATTGTGATGAAGCTGATATTTTCATTAATGAAAAAATAAATGCTGTTCAAGAGTTTACAGCAAAAATGTATGGCATGAATCACTGCCAGTCAGTTAATGATGCGAGAATTCGTATTTTTATGAAGAAGTACGGCGCAAAAGAAGACAGCGAACAATTTTTAAAGAAGATTAAAAGTTTTGACTCCAACTTTATACCGCCATATTTGATTTCCCTACTACAAAAAATTTTAAGAACAATATATGTAAATTCTATGGCGCTTACTGCAACTGATTCTACATGTGCGAAGCCAAATCCTGAAAACTATGGTTGGCATTTTGATGATTTCTTAAAACCAACAGGTTTTATTGGAGATCAAACTCCTTTGAAAATCCAGGACATTGTCGAAATGGAAGCAAATGAGGAGGAATCTAATGAATCAGACGAATTCGAGAGTCAAAATGATACTTCTGATGAATCAGATATTGAATAAAAAATATTTATTAGAAAATATTTTTCATTAATGTTATTTTTGTATTTATACTGTTTTGTAATAAAAATTTTAAATCGTAATATAAAATGTCAAGTCTATCTTTTTTGTTATTTTTTAATTTGAATTTTCGGCTGTCCACTTTGTTTAAATGGCCTGATTTTTCCTTTATTATAAAATGTCGCAGTGTAGTCACAACCTGTGAATGCATGAAAAGCAGGTAGACTTTTACATAATTTGGGTCCCAACTTTAATGCTAAATCGATGCAGTTGATGCAATCGAGGTGGTTTGATTGCTTCTTAGTCGCTGAAGTAGCTAGAAAAATTGTAGACTCCGACAGTTTGTGCATATTTCCGAGTAAAATTACGAGAACATCAGTGTCAGAAGCTTTTATAACATTTCCACTCTCTGTCACACATTTCCACGCGCGTTGAAATTAAAATCTTTAAAATTCGCAAACCCCTAATAGGACCGGAATTTTCGCAGACAACCCTATATCAACGTGTTCGCAATAAAACAGCGCTTATGATGATATATTTTTTTTTAATTATCCAATCCAGTGAAAGTCTATATACCTGTTTATACCTGACAACCCAGTAGTTCGCCCAGGTAAATAGTAGACAACCCAACGGCTGCACATTCTATACGTTTTGTACTTTCAGTCAGGACAATTATTTTTTATTATCCTGATGTTGCAACATTTAATTAAAAATCATTTTTTGAAAAATAATAAAAAATAGTCTGTCCAGGATTTTTTTAGCAAACCCATTTTTAATATGTTTTCTAATATACTAAATTCATGATAAAATATGTTTCGTTCTATTATCACCCCGGTGAAGGTCGATTTAGGTTCGGATCTTCTACTATATATAA
Organism: Emmelina monodactyla; assembly: GCA_916618145.1. Classification (NCBI taxonomy): domain Eukaryota; kingdom Metazoa; phylum Arthropoda; class Insecta; order Lepidoptera; family Pterophoridae; genus Emmelina; species Emmelina monodactyla. Next base: position 8,056,562 of record OU745300.1, read on the forward strand.
TTCATCTCAACGTTTTTAATAACAATTTAATCTAAGGCACGTTGTTGATCCTTCGAACTTTAATCCGGGTATCAGGCGCAGACGCCGCGTTCAACAAAAAGTTAATACAGTTTCGATGTAAATGCGCCATCGACGGTCCGGGCCCTCATCACTTACACTCCACCTGCTAATTTTTAGGGTTCCACAGGGGAATTTTCTAGGGCCATAATAATATAACAGTGTGAACCGGACTAAAGTCAGAATTACATAAAGATTTTGGACATGAATCCCGTAAAAGAGTATATTAATCAACCTTTTTGTTTTATATATTCCAATTATTGTATAAACACAGACCAACAAAATCTCAATCACCATCTGCGATAAAAAACTTTGTATTCAACACAAATTAACTCCTCGCAAAAGTAGAATAAAAATATACCTAATAATACTCTAATGATAAAAAAACTGAGTTGTTCTTGACCGTTGTCTCCCAGATTCCCATTTTCTTTGGTAATTTTTATTGTAATTTATCGGGGACGCGTGACTAGGCACTTGACGGAACTTTGTCGCCCCGGTAATGGCCTCCTCAAGGGATATTACTTATAATAATAAATGAAGTTTTAACAAGCAACAACGGTGCATGCAGCTGCCCTGTGTTCAACTTAATGATAGCACGCTTTTTGTGATAGTATCTTAAAATTCTGTGGAGATATAGGTAGAATAATTTAAGACTGTACTTTTGCTTAGATTATATATAAAAAACAGGAATAGAATTTACATAATATAGAAAGAAGAATAAGATTAAATTAAAATGAAATATTAATGGTCAAAAGTATTAAAAGACGGATATTAATATTTTTGGCATCTTACGTCACAGTGCGCGTCGAAAGTATCCCAAAATTTTGTATTTAAAATAAAAATATGGCGGGATTGAAAATAAAGGTGTGCATTTGAGTATATAAAAAACTACGGTTTACTACGCCGTAGTTGCAACGTTTTTCGTAGCAGCATAATAACCGTAACTTTGGACATTCATCTCATCGTCCGACGCAGCCTTAATGCCCAGGAACCTCTTACACACAATTACAAAGCAAAGACACGTATTATGAAGTTTTGATTTGGTACAGTTCTGCTTGCTTTGCGAAACTTGACTGGCCGGGTTGTTATTTATCAAAACTTTGACTTGAATAAGTCTACGTAATCTCGAGGGGTAAGTTTGTGAGCACAATTTAGTGATTATACAAAGTTGTACAATTCAAGTGTTTCATCAACAGAGATTAGGTACTCACATTGGTTACTTTACGAACTTCATCTGCTGTTGTTTGAATTGTCAGAGACGAATTTGAAAGTGTATTCTGATGATAATTTAACCCTTGCTTAATGCGAATTAAATGTCTGTTTTCTTTCAGTTTCAATGAAGCGTCGTTTGTTTTTGTTGATGTTGGATTAATGAGAATACTTTGTTGTGATATTGTTATAAATTTCAATATCTTTATTTTAATACATACATTATTTATCTGTTTATAAAAGTAAATTGAAAAGATTTGTATAATCCTTGTATTAAAACATGTATTAATAATTCTAATTTACTCGTCAATAAATACAATGTTTAATAATATCACGAATTGCACTGCCAACCCCGAATAACAATAACAAACTCAGCCCAAGATCCCGGCGCTCAATTCGACTTTCAATAAAGCGACGGAGCAACGTTCGCGGCGTCACTAAATACACAATGACCTTGAGACTGAAATAAGCACGAAAAGCTGTGTTTTATTCTCGTAAGGCCTATTCGATAGTTGGCGGCGCGCGTCTCCTGCCGGCGTGGAAGCCTCCGCCGGTTCAGTATTGCGCTGTGAGGCGAAGGAGGCGTCGCGCCCCGCCACCACCGCGCCCACACGTGCCCACCACGTGACTTATGTAGCCATTAACAAAAAACAAAAACAACAGTTTTGGTGTCTATTATTTTTACACGTTCTGTACCATTTCGTTCGCTGTACATTTGTATATAGGTAGGTGGATAGACGAGTGGGGACATATCGTGTGATCGAATCGCCTGATAACACGAGCGGTGAGTAATTTGTAAACATTATGAACTTGTAACCACGTAGCGATACTAATTTACGAAGTAAACGGAATAGTATTATCTGTTGTCGGTAAATAAATGTCAATGACCTTTGTTGTTGTTTACATTTTTGAAATAACATCAAATAAATATTTCCTGGAACTAAAATTAATGAGCGAGAATTCCATTGAACCCCGAAAACCACTCTCTGTGAATATTTGGAATATTTGAAGTTTTATTAAAAGGTTCGGTTTGTTTAAACTGTCACACCAAATACAACCTTACGTTTTGGTTATTAGGTATCAAAATTGAAAAAACACTGAATTTATTTGGAAAATTTAACCTCAACGATAAAATGTGTGGGAAATAATCGAACGTATTAACGCATATTGGTTTGATGAATTGTATGTATATAGACACGTCGTGTTCGATTTTTAAGTTAAGGTTCATATAATTTGTTCATAGGTTTAAAAATAGTTTTGGATATGAATATTAAATGTAAGGTTGTCTATAAGTAAATAATCTTTAACTATTTCATCATTATTATTTTAGATACAATAACAATTTTATAAAAATCGCACCGTACACCTTTAGAAACTTCACTTTTTATCATATAGGTACATACAAATATTCGTAATAAGGGTTGTTTATTTGATTATTTTACTTCTATTTAAACAAATAAAAAATAACTGATTAAGATAGGCATTCATTCTCTCGAAGCGGGAATTGTACACAGACACAATTTATTTTTATTTGATTCATTTTTGATATTAAGATATTTTTGATAAACTGGAAAGAGTACAGTATATATTTTAATAAATACGTATTGTTGAATACTCGAAAACGAATACCTTTTATAGATATAGCTCTGAAATTCAAATTAAATACAAGGTATTTATTTATTTGAATTTATTTATTTGTGTTTTTTCACGGTTATTAATAAATAATTAAAAGCATCAAATTTATTATAGATTATTTTCTTAGGCCCAATTGCAGAGAACGTTTTAACCTCGGGTTAGCTTCGGGTTAGCTAACTCAGGTTTAAATGGCGCCACCATCGATTGTAACTACTTCTTATTACAATCGATGGTGGCGCCATTTAAATCTGAGTTAGCTAACCCGAGGTTAAAACGTTCCCTGCAATTGGGCCTTGAAGTTTTTATTATTGATATATTTTTTAAGCTAGTTGAGATCAAAATAATATCATTACTATGATTGAATTGATAAGACCACGTACATAGACCCATACACAAAGTTATATAAAATGGTAAAAATACTCTTCCTTCCCTTTGTTCTTATTGAACGGCATTTTAGTAGTTCTTCTTTACTGCTCGACGTTGCTCAGTCATGTCTTTACTCATCCAGCAGTTTAACCTTCTTGTTTTCCTATTGTTTCTAGTAAGAGCGTTTGTTACATGACTTATGGAACAAAATTGTGGTTTACTAAGGTATTTGATCTCAACTTACAACAGGGGCCGAGTTTTCAATTACCTTACGAATAACTTATGTATTCCTCATAATATCTCTAAGTAATTAAGCGTAAATCACTCACACTTGTATACAAAAGGATATCACAATGACAGTTAATCAGCTAAAAACGTACTTTCCACCACTAAAGACGATCCAAATGATAAACAACGTACAGTCATATGCAAATTGGATCCGCTGTTTACAAAGCATCAGGGACTAGCAGCTGTACAAATATGCTGCTGCCAACGTAAATATGAGGTTTAATTGCATCGTTAGATGCTGCCATGTATACTGAATTGCGATTAGGTTGTACATTAATATAAATAATCGCAGGCTTTGAAAGTTCGATCCATTTTATAAGCCTCTCGGTATGGATTGGTGCTCATATACAAAACTCTTCATTATGCTTTTTTGAGTCACAGCGTTTATTTTTTGATTACTTACAATAAATAAGAATTAAGTTAATTTAATAGATTCATTTGTAGTGGTTTTGACAGACATCTAGTGGTTTTGAAGCGAAACGCCCTTAAATTAATCGCTTATTAAAATAAAAACGCTTGTTTAATTTTTGGAGCGTAGAAACTTGATTTCAAAACAAAAATTCTACTTTAAAAAAAAACTTTAATTTACTTGTTTCTAAACTTATATTTTAATAAATAATCGTCTCTCAAAGCAAGAAGTTTACATAGAAGCAATGCGATATCGTGTCATTTTTATTTCGTTCTCCGAAAAACATTCCAACATACTTTTAATACTGATCATTAGTTCTCTGAAAATGTGGAAATTTTTAAACTTAAACAATTTGTGCGTTCGTTTTCGTCGCGATTATTGAAATAGCTGCTTCCTATTGGTTGCGGCGCTACGTTCGTGTTCATTAGGCTTAGATAATTCATTATGGACGGAACAATATTTGCTGTGATTGCACCACCAATCCATACAATATTATGTTTAGATGCATTAGTTGAATTAGCTACGTATATTGCTATTGTAGATAACGATGCTTTAGGTTTGCGGCTGAATTTGAGTAAGATGATGTTAATATAGAAATGTTACTTGGCAAAATAGTCAAATCATTCTGAATTATTAAATAGCAAGGCTTCGAAGGCTGTGCTTATTTTGATGCGAGTGCCCTTTGGAGGTAAGACTAATTTGTGATGGCTTGATGGCATCATGTCGCTGCCGCTACCTGCGTCCTTGGATAACTAATGTTTGCTAGGTGTCGCGGCACTATATAGGTATATTTGTACCACATATAATAAATTCGATACTTTGACGAAATTTTTTACGGGGATAAAAATTTTGTTCCAAAATCAAAATCTAAAAAAAAATCTTGTTGTATGAAAGCAAAAGCAAAAATGGAGGTTCTTGTAAAAAAATATAAAACAAATAATTAATGAACACAATGTTACCTATCTTTGCATGTAACGTGTGTAGATATCGAGTAATGGTTGTTACATTGGGAAAATTTGAAGCTTACCCTGTGGGCACGAGTGTTAAAGAAATAGCAACATTTTTGATGTTGCGTAAGAAGTACTTTCAAACTTTGTATTATCTCTACCAATCTTTAGTCCAAATCTGCTTTGAAATGAGATCACTTTCTTCAAAGGCTGTGAAATTAACATTACGTAAGTAAAATCTCAAAAGGGTATTTTCTTCTTTTGTCTTTTTTATGTCACATCAGAGCAATGGATGAATGATTGGTATAGAAATGCTGGGAAAGTCCCAAAAGTTGCTTTTAGTCCAAAAAACAAAAATATTTGACTGTTTTGCATGTTCACATACAATGCAATTTGCACTTAATGCGGGGTCGTCTATATTGAATAGTGGCACATAAAAAAACCAGCAGCAAATTTCGCGGTAAAACCTCGTTTGAAATAAATCGTGAAAAAGCTACAGCTTACGTTTCCGAAATACGAAACCGAAGCCGTTCCTGTAACCAAACAGTCGTCTAAATAAATACAGCACATCACTGAGACACGTCACGAACATTTCAAAAACGGAATCCTCTCATGCATTATGTAACATGCAGATTCAGGTGCAACAACTAACAACCTAACGGCTGATTGGTCATCTACTTTTTTTAACTCTCCCATCACGTTTTCGTCAAAGCCGATCAAATTGTACTTTTGGATTTTTTGTTTGAAGCTAGTTTGCGTCTCTAATCTGAGCCTTTGAGAGTAAAGACATTGTCGTTCGTTAAAATTATACCGAATGTAAATTTTGGAAAGCCTTTCATTTGTTTTTTAATCGATTAGTTGTGTTACCTTGCCGATATGTATATGATAAGGCTTGCCTTTCGTTTAGATTTCCCACAGGGAACATAAGTGTGTATATCTCATGTAACGTAAATTATAATGTTATTTTAAAGCTTGTTTTCAATATTACATTTTTTTTATCTTTTTGTCGTGGATTGGGGCTTAAGGTTTAGAGTTGTTATACAAGATTCTAAAAGATTAGTTTAGATTCCAATAAATTTACTTTATATTTTAAACAAAGCGTTTTGCTTAGAATTTAAAAGTATAGTACCATTTATAGGTAACCTCAATCATTTTTAATAAAATCGTTTGTCGATGTGTGAAATTTGGTTCCTTGTTCTTTAATTTCCGTCTATTTTCGCTCCAATTTCATCGCAAACAATTTCGGTGCCCCTGAGAGCTCCAGGTATGTTTGTATTATGTGTTCGTTCCCGAAATATTATACCTAATAGACTTTGTATGCCTTGGATTAGATAACACCGTTCTCTGCAGTTTTTTTTTGTTTTTTTATGCTGCTTCAATTTATTAGTATTGGTTAGCGACTTTACCGACTATTTGGGATTTGTCTGAGTCCAATATTAGCAGTAGGTATTAAACAAAGAAGTCAATGTCATCAGGGTGCGTGCTGGGGGCTAATATTGCCAAAATTACCCCAAATAATACTACTAAGTTATGATTGGATTTCACCGATAAACTTTGAACAATGTATTGTTACTTTCTAAATAAATTGGTTTGGAATATTATCTATTTTAAGGTGGCATAAGAGTCAGTAATTAGTTATTTATGTGACCTAAATTCAAGGTATTTGGGGATTAATTGGATTGTCTATTAAAAAATTGGTTTGAATAATGGCCAATTAATTTATATGGTCAAATTTTAAGCTTCAATATTAAAACATTTAGAATAGGTTTGTCTAGCAGTGAGAAGCTTTTTTTAAAAATCTCTTCAGAAATTAACTCAAATGATGATATTTCAAATGATGATATCGTTATAATACTTACTTATTCACTCACTCACTGCCTTTCTTTGTGAGGGTAAATATTTTCAATTCGGTATTTTATGTAAAGATTCATACCTTTTCATGTAAATTTTCTTTCTACAATGCGATACAAACAATGGTAAATAATTGCATATAAAAACATGTTCAATTTGAGAATGGCCGAAAGTATTTTTAATAAACTAAGCATTAGATTTAATATTATTATTTTATTATATTTCATGAATTCAGTCTTTATTATAAAAAAGACAACCATTTTACCAATATAGTCATACCATGTTTTGCATAGAGATGAGTAATTTCTCTAAGCAATAATTGTAAAAAAAAAACAAATTCTTCGGATCATAGTGAACTTGTGTTTCGAAAAAGCATCTGTCGTTTTTTTGTGGATGTACCCTTTTTAATGGCTACCCAATAAACTAATTATTTTTTAAACGTAACATTGATTAAGTTTTAACATTGTTTATGTTTTCTAATATCGTTTTTCAATCAATTTTGTACTCGTATTTTAACAATAAATATGAACACACAAATCTACAGAATAACATGAACATACATTCTTCATAACTAATGGTTTCTTGTATTATAACACAATTTATAATTAATGAATTTTTAGAAAGAGAAGGCAAATAAGTTGTAAAGGTTAACACAAATATTTAAGGTTGTTGTAGAGTTGGCATAATGTTTGGTATTACCACATGAGTAAAGAAACTGAACAGAGACAAAGCTACATACGAATGCGCTGTGACAGGTACATCACTACAAGTGCAACGCGTGTGTGTGCGTGACCACTGGCCGCTTGTCACGTATGAGCCGAAACCGCTTCAAACTAGATCAGCCAGTGGTCAATCTCAGGGCGTGCAGGCGTGACGCGACGCTCGAACGTTGTGCGTGTTTTGTTTTTGTTTTCGAGTTTCTCACATAATACGTAGTAATACTTTTGTGAAATCAGGTTTTTTGATAATACCTCCTGACAATTTTATTGAATTTGTTGAATTGCTTGAGCAAAAATTTCGCGAATATTTTGATCTTCATATTAAAAATGTTAATATTGGTAATGACATATTAGCACGTTTGCAAGATTGTACATTTCATATGCCATGTGAGTGTTTCCCATTGGTTTATTTGAAAAAACTTTATATTAGATTTAGAATTTACCTATCATTCGATTAAAAGACACAACAAATTATTAAAAACCAAAAGTAATAAAAAAAATATATTTAGAGTATGTAATTTGTAAAAAAAAAACCTATTTAAATAAAAAATTTGAAAAAAAAGTACATTTATATTTTTAATTTATTCAATTGTGCCAACCCTACCAAAATAGGTATAAATTTTGCTAGCTCTTTAGAAGCTTTGTCTCTGTTCAGTTTCTTTACTCATGTGGTATTACTTTCGAATTTGTAAATCGAGTTATTAATTGTGTCTAATTAAATTATTTATGTTTTTTCAAAAAGAGAAGGATTTTTACGATCAATCGATAAAAACTGAAAAATAACTTATGTGCAAGGCGCATTGTATACAAGTTCCATTAGAAATTTAAACCACGATTGGCTTAGTGACAACTTGACTGCATATTTAATAGGTTTTCATTGGAGCATTGGACCTACCCGCTGATGTATTTTAGGCTGTTCTAGTTCTGTGATGGCATATCTGCTAGTTTAAACCTCCGGCCTCCGCCGACTTCCGCGAAGACCCAGGAATTTTGGCAATGATTCACGATTTGTTTTGGCTATGAACCCCCGTCGACGGTCGCTTTAAAAAGACAACCCCTGACTGACTAATGGACTCGATGTTTTTACATTAAAATCCCAGCACAGACTACTAAAACTACAAACTTCTGAACTATCGACGATTATTTATTTGTCTTTGGAATTCGTAGGTTTTCGAGATGCTGTAAATTTCTTCGAAACTGATAAATCGCTTAGGCCCAAAGTTTTTGTGATTTATGATCATAGTTCTGATCTTTGATTCATGTAAGTACTTTATTCTTCTGGAATGTTTTTTTATATCTATTTATTCAAGTTACTTTGTCGGTATTATTACGAAATGTTCGATTTGAGGAGTTTTTGCTTTGAGGTAACTCATTGAAAGGAAGAAAAACAAAGGTGAATTTATGAAAAGGCTCCTTTGCTTGCAAAATACTTTAAACTTCGACTCCGAAAATTTTATGAAACCGGCTAGAAACTTGATGCAAAGTTAAGCCGTGGTTAGAAGGAGCCCTGACGGGGCTCAAAAATAAAATTGTGATTTTAATAAAATGCAAATGGCATGTCTAGCCGGTCCGTGATGAAACGGCAGACGAGATTTTTATATGCTTCATTGTATGTTTAAAATGGGATGTGTCATATATTGCACTTCCCTGTTCATAGTAATCAGGCGCAAATAAAAACTAAAGGCATTATTAGTTTTGTAAATACTAAACGTGTCCTTTTAATTTTTAAGATTTGTACAATTTTATTGTTGGACAAAATATTTTTTCCAATAAATACTAAAATACTAGACAAAAAACAAGAACAAAAGCCGCTTAATCAAAAATAGCCGTAAGAAGTTTTTGATTCAAATCTTCTCATATTACCACAGAAATTGCGTTGGGACTGTCGGCAAAAAATGTGTATATGAATTCTACCCGCGAACAAACTAAGCTATAGTTCGAAATACAAAAAAGGCAGACTGCCGGAAAAAGGGGTCAAGTGAAAATGGTATATGTCAGGGGGACGAGAAAAATATATTTTTATGATATTTTATATTCAACAAAAGACGGGTCGGGAAAGATAGAGATATAAGTTAATACATATAAATTTATAAAATACGCAGCATATTTCAAATTTGTTTCTAGATATATTTTGCCTCAAGATAGCACAACAATATTCATGAGAATTCTTAATTGGAACTACAAACCTCTTCTCATATCTAGTTGAGAATATATCTATATGTCGAACTGTAGAGATAGGTAATTAATTAAACCGAGGCATCTTCAGAATATCGTCGGATCGTTCGCTGTAAAACTATCTTCGTCGAAACTTCCGGAATTCTAAGATATTATTACTCCCAAATTTGCGAACTGGCGTTAGGATAGAAACCACAATAATCTTCACAAGTATATAATCCGTGTCTCGTAATAATAGTTATTATACGCGGAAAATATTTTTGTAATTATAATTACTGGTTTCTTCATTTAACTTTTGTTCGAGCATTTTTTAGCAAAACAAATGACTGTAGGTATATTTTGCCAAGCTTGAGGAATAAATGCAAATTTAATTTTCGAGGAAATCGAGTGTAAGATTTTTGTATTTGATAACACCGTGGAATTTAGGCTAAACATTTCTTATCGTCAGCTAGAAAATGACATTGTTGCATAAAAAAACAAGTAACTAAGTGTTTTTATGTATAGTCCGTTCTATGTCAGTTTTATATATATTTTGAAATTCATGTTTTGAGGTAAACGTATTTTTGAAATTATCTTAAACCTTTAACAAGGAATACGGCTATTGTAAATATGCTATGCGCGCCGATCTAAGTCTATACGCGCCGCTTGAATAGAAATTGTAATAGTTCAGTCTTCTCACAGACTAAATAAATAATATTGTAAACTTTATTCTGTATAAAAAAACTTTTTGTATCCCAAAAAAAATTTTTTTTGCGTACTTTACCCAAAAGGGTAAAACAGGATTCTAAGACTCCGACGTCGGTCCGTCCATCTGTCAGCCACTTTTTTTTATTGGGCTCCCATACAACAGACGAGATTTTTAATTTTTTTTACTTGATCAAATTAATAACAAATGTTTTTTTTTTAAATAATAATGAAAGTAAAACGAATAATTAAGAGGGTTCTCAGATAAAAACCTTTTTATTGCTCTTTTTTAATCTTTTTACTTGTGTTTAACAATGGTAACTAAATCTTATAGTTTCCTATTTAAACCCAGCGCCAAGAATCAACACTTCTGTTTTCCATAACTATTACATCTACTATAAGATTATTCAAACCATATTCATTGCATAAAAGTTTTTTCTATTTTGTTATTCATAAACTCTGCAATATTTAGTAAAATCGGTTAAAATTCCTCTAAGCATTCATTTATTTATAAAATCAATAAATGCTTAAAACCAACTTTACTCTACTAGAACCCTTTCAAGTAGGTAAACAAGCCGTAGTAGTTGACTTCAAGTTTCTAATGTGTACTAAGTGCTTACTTATTTAATTAGCTCACTTTGAAGTCAAAGTTCAAGTCAAACCCTTGCTTTGCTCGGGGATGCGAAACTTGAGAGAACTGTAGAAAAAGAATTTTCCAGATTGTTATAAATAAAAATAGTGTTCAGCGATGAATTCCGCATTGAATGCAATCAGCCACTACGTCATCATTACGCTCGTGGCGTACACAAGCGATAAGAGATCTTATAGCATCGCATTTGCAACAAATCAATAGGTTGCATTCAGACTCCGTTCAATGGAATTATTCATAGAGAGGGCCTCCGTCGATTTCCGGACGATATTTTCAGTCTTTAATGGGAACAACTGAAGCCTCCTTCATTGTAAGTGCTAATAATGCAATTCGGAGTAGGAATGCTGATTATAGGATTATGCAAAATGTCTGCTGGTAATGGGTTTTTAAATTTTAAGGTCGCCTCGTGTTGAGAAGGTTTGAATTTTTAATCAGTTAAGAGCATACGTGTTGGGTATTTTCTTTAAAGCCTAATGAATCTTAATGCACTGCCTGACCTACTTATATTTTATGCAGAGAAGCTTGTTCTCATTTCTTTTATGTTCTTTAGATTTCAATTTCTTTAATACATTGGGTATGATAAAAACATGTTATTTTCGCCTTATTTCGTCTCATACATCCATAATAATAACCGAATATCATATTTTACAAACAACCAAAACAGGATAACCGCGTCTAAAGGCTGTTAAACTCGCTTTTATTTTTCCCGAGCGCCGCTAATACGAGCAGGTTGAATTTAGGTAGGCTTGCCAACAAGTTTTGTTATAAATCGCGGTTGAAAGTGTGGTCGGCCAGATAGCAACTAGGCAAGCCAGAAATTTTGGCAGCTCGCCCTAAATAAGAGGTTTCTTCTGACGAAACAATCTCGAAGCGCACGGTGACTACACGCTGTGCTTCGATATATCACGTAGGACATTAAAATTGGTTTTGAATCGAACTAGGATATTGGATTGGAAGGTACTCGTACTTTTAATGCAGAATAGGTATGTAAGTAGATGAATTCATAGTCTGAAATTATAGAAGTTCAATCATTACCTTTCCAATAGATTACCTAATGCGTATTATTAGGGGTATTAGAATCTGCTCTAAAGATTTTGATACTATTTACCAAAAAGCACACTTATGATCGTTGAATAGAACTGAGACAGAAATTGGTTACACTTCAATTACAGTAAAAAAAGTCTGACAGTCTATCACGTTACTATTAAATTGTTCTTTGTCTCAAAGAAAGTGCAGTAAATTGTTGCCGTAAGGTGTAAAAACCAGAGCTTTATGTTGATACATTTACATCGTCACTGCTGTTGTTTGTTGTTTTACTACCTTGTATGCATGTCTACAAGCTTCACGGACCAACCGCCAAATTCTGTCTCAAGTCACACCGCTATTACCCGCTCCTAACTTCAGTGCAACTTTAAATTACTTGTACGAAATCCTATACACAACGTTGAAAGCTTACCTATATGACATGCAAGTTTAGAATTATATGAAATAGCCGCAGTTTGTGCAACTGGCGAGCATTCAATACACTTCTGTCAAAGTTAGTCAGAGTTTGGCAACTTGAGCAAGGTGGGCGCGTGTCAAAGGAATTTCCAACTTGATCGAAACTTTTAGGCAGAAAATGTTTTGTGTCCTTTTTGTTACATAAAAGTTTTTTGGCACAGTCGCGGTACCTACAAGCAATTTCTTCGCTGTTACCTCGGTGAATTTACGCCTTGGAAAGTATAAAGCGAAAATATTGTAAGATGCAATAACAGCGACATGTTTGTCTCGAGTATTTTGGTGTTTGGAATAATAAAAGAATCGTTGCCATGTGCAACTGTGGAACATGCTTCGGAAAGTTGTCGTTTTGTTTTATAGATAAGCACTATGAGCGCGGATTTTAAAAAATCACAAACAATGCTCGTGTTAAGCCGATTTGTTTTGCTTTTGGAGTTTCCACTGCGTACCTAATTTGACTTCAAAATTCGAATTACACTTGGAAAATAAGGGGAAAAGTGCAGGTTTTCACACGTGGTCTCGTTATCTCGGTAAAAAGCTCATAGCCACAGCGTTGTGGCTACCGACGGCTCCACCTTAACCCTGTGAATGATTACACCATTTTGCATATTAAATTTTGTATCTTGCCAAAACGTACCGCGAACGAGGAAGGCTAGCAGCGATTGCGGTTTCTTTGTACTTTAATGTTTTAAATTTCCGGGAAACAATATTATTTTAATTTCTTTGAAAATTGATTATATGCATACTAATAGCGGTAAAAGAATTTCCAATTGCAATCGTCGCATTCAATGGCCGGGTCACGAAGGTAATTTTCAATCGTTGGCTTATCTGAATCTTAGCAGAACAATTAGTGAATAAGTGACGTCATAAGTCTGACGACATACAGGCGCCGCACGCACCGTAGCCGGCTCATAAAGAAACGTGGCGCCTGCCATGCCAATACTATTTACAACAACCAGTCGGGTAGATCCCTCCCTTAGTCGTTAATCACCCCGCTGTCACCTTATTTCCTCTCAGCGCGGGAGGCGGCAGGGACCACGTGAAGTTGGTGTGGTTAAGCTGCACGGTCCCTATAGCACTTCAGTACAATGAGGCTTCAATGTAGTAGTCGGGTATGAGAGGTAGATCGCTCTTAATTGAAAAATTGGAGATGCTTAACGTTTGCATGTAGGTATGTGGTAAATAGAAACTGGGGAGTTGTTTATTTTTGCTCGTTTCTTGCACTGACATCAGTATCGACAGAAAAGACATTCGATAAGTTGAAATAACTAAGGTTTATGATTAATCAACTATTTTCCAAATCTTACTTCTGTTACCTACAGAACAGAGAAATTACTCACTATCAAAAATGCTCTATATTTTAGTTACCAAAATAAATATCTTCGGAATATGATGCAGTATTTCACCCGCCGCAGCCTTACGATAAGCATTCAATAGCAGCCACACCTGCGCCGGCGCATGATGAACACTATCCGCTCCTCATACAACATTATTATCGGTCTTTTTACAATGTTGCAGCAATCCGTGCCTCGCAGTAATAGTTTACATTCAACGGTGACGGTGCAAGTAAAGGGCGGGCGCGGTTTTGTCTAAATTCCTTGGCCTTGTCGAATTTTAGTTTATACACAATCTTTAATTTACAAGCATTTGTATGTAGGATTATGTGTTATGAGTTATAACAATATTGTTAAAACAAGAATATACGCAAACCGTATCGTTAGGTAATTTTCCGTGAATGCCCTTGGATCTTTTTAATAAAAAGTGTCACTAAATAATTTTACGGCAATTAATCCGTTGAAAACAGCATTTGTGATAGGAATTAACTTGAAAAAACTAAAAAGGCTCTATTTTACAATATATTTAAAGAAGTCTCTTAAATACTTTAATCAACGTTAACCTTTCAACAGACCTACTTAGTTGCGCACTGAATGTATTCATGTAAAACCCGCTTCTGCTAATAACATGGAGCACATCTATGCATCTATCGTTGAGATTGGCCTGGGACGTATTCAATTTTGCACCGCGCCCTATCTACTGGCTCTATTAGCCGAGTTTGATGCCAATACATGCACACTCCACTCCACTCTATACTCAATCCGTTGGGTGTTTGATTAAAAGTTAAAACTTTTTTTAAACAGATTCCCGCGAGTGAGAAATCCACTCGAACTTTATGAGAGCGGACTTGTGTTAAATTCAGATCAACTTATAATTAACACGAAGTTTTTCTGGCGTATTCGTTTCTAAGTTGTACGTATTATATTTTTTAATGACAGCGTTAGTTAATACAATATGACGAAATTATATTTTTTAAATTTAAATTTAGGGTTAATTTCTATACTAATTCTTCATTATATGTATACTAAGCATAGCTGTAAAATAAGTTGCGGGTCATGCGTAAAAGACACAGGCAAAAAACCAATGTGCTTATTGCATCTTAACCCAAAATAATATATCACGTTTCAATTAGACGGCTGACCCAAGGCGTTATCTAGTCCGATAGACTTCACAGCGGGTGTTGTGTTAAAGGATACCGCCATAAGTAGTAGGTTACACGTGCAACCCGCACGTGGTGTACTGAAGGTCGAATGATAAATATATAGAACCCATATTCAGAGAATAAGGGCTTTATGACGTCACATGTCGTATTCAAACTTTTGGCGCAGAATTGGTAAGTATCGAATAGGTGTACCTACACGTGTTAAAGATTGTGCTTAAGATGGTGTCATATCATCAGACAAAAAACGTATGACAAAACAATCATTTGACAAACAAGGCTTGATAAATTTTTACTTGATAAAAATTTTATTTCACACAAACAATACTTTATTTAAATAACTATTTTGACAACCTCATCAAATAACAAACTTTTATTACAACATAAAATTATTTTGCCAACTATTTTTTTATAACTATTTTAATTAACAAAACAACGATAGCTCAAAAAACGTTTGACAAAATGTATTGTTTAATAAATTGTTAAATAGTTCAATTATTAAATAAAGCATTTTTACCAAAATTAAGTAGAAAAACAAATAAATCTGTCCCAATAAAGGGACCATAATAAATTACTTCCTTTTGAAAAATTGTAGATGCTAGTAACAAAATACTTAATAATATGTATATGACATATGTTAGCGAGGAGCGCAGCGACAAGCGTGTTAGGTTGACTTTGTGCCGTGCGTAAGCCGAGCGAGCATAGCGAGCGTGGTGCGGCAGCACCCGGCCAAGTGCTGAATAATAACTTAAGTAACAGTACACAATAGTATTAGAATTAGTGAAAATCAAATGTGAGCAAAGGATTTATCTAATTTACATTGTACAAAGCAAATAGATATATATACCTTGGCTCTTATGCATTTTCCCTCGAATACTTTATTGCACACATTATCAATTTATCCACTTTGAGTTTATTTTAATGTAATAATGGGCGCCCTTCAATTTCAAATGTGATTCGGCAATGTGTTTGATTTATCATTAACAGTATATCTACCGTCATTTTATAAAAAAATTAAACATTTAATGAACGTAATACTTGTCTAATGATATTTTTGAAACGTTACTTTAACATTTGAACAGCTTGCAAAGTAAAACATTTGCAAAATGAGTGTTTTTTCAAATGATTACTTTTAAAATAATATGTTTGTCAAATGATTATCATTTTGTCTTTCATTGTTTGGTCAAACATTAGGGAACCTATTAAGATACCTAAGGAAGAACAATTCAGAAGGCTTCAATAAGATCTGCTTGATCTTGTATTTCTTTGATAAATAGTTTTTTTTTAAATAACCCAGAATGTTTAAGATTTCTAAATTTAAACTTACTTTCACCTTTATGTCATGATTTGGCTTTTCAACTTTGATAAAGTAACCAATAGATTTGTAACAATTTTGTGGCACAATAGCTTCAAACTAAGATAAGCTAAGTTCTAGGACTAAACCCCGCATTATAAGGGTCAGGTGACCTAAGTTGCTGCACCTAACTTTATTATGATAAAGGGAACTTTCAGGCAGTTAGACGATTTTTTGTATCTTTTCACTTACTTTTGCTAACTTTCTATGGTGTGTAACACAATCTGTAAATATTTAACATAAAGATCGCATTCATTCTTTAATCAAATTATTGTAATGAAGATTTTTCAATTTCTAAAACAAAGAATGAATGTTTTTTTTCTGTTTTTCATGTTAGATGATGTCACGGTTCTAATTTAAAATGCTGTCAGACACGAATGTTTTTCACCTGTTCACAGCTATCGAAGTGAAGGAACGCAATTTTACTAAGTGCACGTTCGATCGCGACTTTAGGGGCTTCAATAAAATGCATTTAAACCTGTTGCGAGGAAAATATGCTGATGTTAAAAAATATGGTACAGATAGATACAAGTTGAAGTGATACCAGTTTGTTCATTTTTATTTTTAAATTGATTAAAACACAAAACATGATTCAATAAGATAATTACAATTTTCTCAATTATTGTCCTTTTTGCTTAAATAAATATATGTTACGGAACCCAGCCAGTATAACACAGCTCGTTGTAGTTTGTTTTTGTGCGTTCGATTGTCACGAACCACAATAACGTTTCGTTCACTAATAAATTGGACCACAGAGATATGGTTCACTTTACACAGGTTAATGGATTTGGTCAAAATGTTAATTAGAACATACACGGGGTATTTACCATTCGGTAAACTATATTTCCGAAATTCGGCTGAAATTTCAAAGTCAAAATTGGTTTAATTTGTGTTGTTCCATTCATGCTTTTACATGGTTGAAATAACAATATATTTTAGGCGTATTTGGGAAACGATAAAAAGGTAGTTTCCGGTACAAAAATCGAGAGGCTAACTTTATCCAAAGTTTGTCTTAAACTTCAACAGCTTTTAACCCTAAAGCCTATTCTACGATTCTGCCTTTCCTACCTGCGAAAAGAACTAAAATGATGTTTCAGCACTTTTGTTTATAACTTCGGAAATAGACGCCGGTTGATTAAACTTTTGAACTTTAATTAAACCCAAAAGTTGGGCTGTATTGTTTAATTTAAAGTATCAGACAGGTTGGGTATTATTATAATTAATTAGATAACCCGGCTTTGTTGAGAATGCGAAACGATTCGTGTTTAAATATGACTTTGTTTAGTCTTGCAAATAACATTCAATCATTCAAACGCCATAGAATTTCAGTAGGTCCACTACCGCTGTGCTGTATAGTAGAATATTAATAGCACAACCAGAGGCGACCGTTTCGTCTCACCATTCACTAGTAACATTTGATTTGACGTTATCTGACCGTGACGAGGGTCAGTGTACGCCGAATGATGGCCTTTCTCAAAGCATGTTGAAAACAAAGGCCTGTTCTATATAGTTTACCCTTGTGTCGGAATTCAGCAGGACGGTAAACTGTAGCGCAATTTGTAGTCTGGATTTACTACAAATATCTTTACTGTGGCTGGATGTGGAATTCAGAGCTTATCGATCGATCAATCACGTCTACTAAAATGTACTTAGTTCATGTTTAAAACCGTTTGTGAATTAATATTCAACTTGAACATTACTATAGACTTAAGAGAGATGTTCTCTTAGCATTTAGAACATTTATAAAAGCGATTTATTTACTCTTCTATTTACCGTGTACACATTATCTTTCCATTCTATTGTATTCCGAAAAAAAAAGTCGCGCTTCGAATGATTTGTTACTGACAATAAAAATAGAAAATGATTTCGATAAAAGCTTTTAGTTAAATCTAGAATGGGATTCCATTTGTAGTAACTTGTGTTAGGGAAGCATTCGTTAGATTAAGCCCGGCCGGGTACCACCGATAGGAGTCCTCGGGGATCCCGACGGACGCAAGCTTTTTAGAACCCGACACGTAAACGACTTACTCCAGCGGACATCTATGAGATTTATATTTTGATTAAATTACTTGGGAATTTACAAATGAAATTAATATTTATAATGCATTTGATTTCAATAAGTAAAAACAAAGTTTAACTGTTTGCTTTTTTATTTCAGTCTAAAGTTTCATTTGCGTTCTTATTTCAAGAGATTTTATTTCGAATATAAATTTGGCCTGTCTTTTCCATATCTTCAAAAATTAAGTGTTTTTTAAACCTTGTCTTTTCAATAGTCCTTTTCATCATGTGTTAAATTAAATTAACTCAATTTTTACAGAGCTTCACTGTTCGTATATTATTTTCAAAAAAAGGTTATCAATTAATTTTATAGGTTGTGCTTTAGCTAGCATTTAAATCAAATACTTAAAGTCGCTTTAGTTCTTGACTTGGGCTTTTTCTGAGACGAAATTGGTCTCGAAATGATTGAATGCAGTTGTAAAAGCTAGTCGTTTGAAATAGCTTTTGTTTTATATGTATTTATTATTGCCATTATTCAATAGGACGGTAAAATGCTTTCATTTATTATTAGTGGAATTTCTTACAGCACCAGACACAATATTCACTTTTTTTCAATCTATATTTTATTTGTAACAGTTTTCCATATTTTGCAACAATGCTGTATTTACGAACAATAATGATTATAGTCATATTATAACTTTTACCTCATTATTGAATATACAACTTAACACACGATTCAACCTTTCTTGTTGACTTTGCTTCCTATTGCTAATAATAATCATTGATTGCTTCGTTTTTTTTATCATAAATAAAAGCTTTTGTGTGTATTGTCTTTGTGTGTAGCACCCGACGTGGAAGATTATTGTTGGATGTAATATTTGTACTGTTCCCAAAGGCTTTGTGGGGAAAGTAACGTCGGCTTTGTGGCTCTGGACTTAATGAAAGGCTTGATGAAAGTCAATGCGATGAATAAATTCTAAAAATAAATGGAAATAGCCCTTTGGAAGTTATAGCCTATTAAATATTGTGGTTGGGATTAGTTAGTACTTATATAAAGCAATTTGGTTTTGGAAATTTGTTTTTAGTTCAGTGTCTAAACACAGCTACGAAAATTCCGTAAACTAGTTCTCATTCATATAAATGCTGTGTAATTATTTCACCTTCAAACTTACCTATATGTAAAAGCCCTGTTTGTAAATGTAGTTAGAAAATGATCCTACTAATATTATAAATGTGAAAGTTTGTGGGAATGTATGGATGGATGGATGGATGTTTGTTACTCTTTCACGTAAAAACCACTGGATGGATTTTGATGAAACTTTGCAGTAATATAGGTTATACATCAGAATAACACATAGGGTACTTTTTACCGCTGGAAAACACTTAATTCCCACGGGAAACCGACTTCCACGCGAATGGAGTCGCGGGCGGCCACTGGTGTTATATAATTTGCAAACTTACTGTATGAATATATACAAATACTTTTTTACAAGAATACACTTAACTAAAGCACAAGTTAGTATCTTTAATATTCCTAGATTACCTAGGAACGCCACGTCGCGTCGATCCTTTTGAAAATTACTCCCGGTTCCATCCGAGCTAAGCTTAGCTGTTTCGATTTAATTACGTCATCTAAATTCCTGTAAGATAACTAATGTGTCAACGCTGTATTCTCAATTTGAGAGCTCTTCTAAATTACACAGGTTTTCACATAAATTTTCCCGATATTCGGGAACACCAGCGGCATGCTAAGCTCATAGGCTTTTACTACACCATTATGTGTTTAATCCTTTGCAGGTGTTTTAACTACTTTGGAAGTTACACATTTCATGTATGTAATAAAAAATAGCATCAGGTTAAAAGATTTTACGTGCAAATTTGATTAAATAAACTTGATAAAAGGTGTCTATGAGTAAAGTATTGTTATAAAATGACGTCTTGAAAATCTACCATGAAAAATTACAGAGACCCACTTAAAATCATCTACACAAGCATAAATAATTATGAATCCGTAACTTACGTTTAATACTAGCAATTAACCCAAAAAGATTGCCGAATTATGTCCAATTCCCACCTTTCGCTGTCGTTTAATTTATTTGTTCCCTCCGAAGTATTCGAAGGTTTCGGTGCGGTGTGAGCGTGGCATGTGAGTCACGCGCCGGCGGAGATGCGTCGTCGCGAGGTCGATGCGGATGCCAGCGCGTGCGAATTTTTCATTAACGACTACTTCCTAAGCAATAGAGAAAATAAATTAGACATACGTGGATGCCGTACGGATCTGACCACGTTTTGTTTTGCCGGAACGTGGGGTGCATATGCAATGTTACGCAGAAAATTATTCACATCGCCAAACAATGGTTAAGCCCAATCGTGATAAAAAAATGGTTAAAAGGATTACAGTTTTAATTAGTTTATCAAGCTGCAAAGCGCGCCCCCTGAAATTGCAAACATGTTTTGCAGATTAACAAATACGCCAACGGTATTCAAAACTGGTTCTGTAGTAGGTTGTATGCAAATGGCAAATATTACCACTAGTCCGATCCGTTATCACGACCACTGGATAGATTAACTGTACGGATGGACAGATGCGAAATGGCGTGAATTATCTATAGAATTCGCGTGGCGGTGACAGGCTGCGGTCGCGGAACAACTGTCATTCAGTTGACGCCGCCGGCCGCTGCGGTGCGCTAATGTATGCACTTACTGACGTATTATAATGACGTACGTCCCGATTTAGAGAGTTATATGACTCTTTACGTCATATCGAAAACCACAGCATCATTTGCGTTTGACAACTCACGAAGAAACATTTCCACAGTTATTTGAATTAATTATTTTACGTGTTAGAATAACTAGTTTGTAAACAGAGCTTAATTAATTATAACGAACATCATTCAAATTCCATGTTAAACAAACTAATATTCAGTGCATCTAAAAGCAACAAACTGGCAAGCAACGTTGGTGAGTGCAAGTTTAACTTGATTATTCAAAGTTATAATTTGCATGCCAAGCGTTAGATTGTATCTGTAACGGAACAACAATTAAATAACTTTAACTTAGATGAAACTTTAAACACGATGATAAATACAATGAATTGCACCAGAGGTAGTTGTCGCGTTCGTACTCTGCGAAATTACGAAGTCTGATGGAATATTCAACATCTCTAATGAAGTATAATTTGATTACTATTAAATATTTATGGGTGGTAATTACACGATTTCATTTTAATAGCCTCTAAAAATCCACATTGTCTTCTAAATAACTAAGTCAGCCACAGTCAATATGCTTCAAAATTATTCTATCATAGCCACTAGTTATTCTCTAGTATGTAAGACACTCTAAATATATTAGGTACAACTCAGCCTGGTGGATATTTCTTAGCATCAAAATTTATAATATGCATACCAGCAGTAAACTTCCTAAATAATAATAACTGAAATCTGTGGCTGAGTTAGTAAATAAGGTGGCAATAGATGAAGGCGATGTAAAGAATACGAATGATTGTATTAGGAGCAATCAATCCTTCATTGTCTAAACTAATCTAAAGATTGCTCTATCCCCGAAGTATATTTTTCTATTTGTAGTCTCCGTAGTTTGACCTCACTTCAAAGTTACATATGCACAGACTCGGCCCGTACCGCAGCTAACTTAGCAAGACAATAGCAACCGACAGTGGGCATCGTCGAGGCGAACTTGCGAGCCAGCCAAGTGCCAAACTCTAAAGTAGGTACGACTTGTAACTTGTATGTTGTATCTCCAAGCTTGCCAAGTCATTGCTAACTGAGCGCGTGATGCTAATTGCAGCTTTGTTTCGTATGGCTTCACAGTTTTGAGCAGTTCAGCTATTTAAGCGAACTTTTGTAAGAGAAAACTTGTGTTTTGGTGTAATTATTGCCAGGCCGATAGTTTATTAGCCAAACGAAATGTCATGGCATTTGACGGCTGGGATTTTGGTATAGCACGTCACGTATATAATCTGACATAATATGGTTTAAGAGCGCGCATAAACCTAGAAAAAAATCGAATTTCACCCGCGCGCCGCACGCGCCCCTCTCTCGTCCCGTCGCGTCGTCCCGTGACTCCGATGCTACCGCGTGTTTAGAGCGATCGCGCAAATTATACCTAAAATAATCAGATAAATACCGGCTAAGTGAGTGCCGGATCACCTAGCTGTTGTTTGAAACGCTAAAAATACTTTTTGCTTGTAGTAAATAATACGCAAAGGTTAGTAAGTGTATAATATATTTTTTTGTAATGTTGTTTTTAGAATGTGCTTTATTTACATTTACTTATTTTTTTTTGTTCAGAATTCGTTGACTGATTTGTACCTGTACAGTCAGCACCATATAGTTTGTAACATCCAATGTAGTCAAATACTTGAAAACAACCAGAGTCCTCTCTTTCAGCGAATCAGCCAGTGTCATCACATTTATCAGAACATTCAGGTTGCTCTAATTTATCGTAGCGAGCAGGAAGCCTTATAGAAAGTCGCATTCAATCCCGTATCAACCAAAGCGCCATCAGTAACGTAGCGCTCAGGGTATTCACAATCTTCGGTACAAAGTAAGAAAACAACTTTATGCTTCATGTAATAGAGGTGTACTTTGCTTGACAGGCAGCGTGTCTAGATGAAACTGTTATGACAGAAAACTTTATTTGATAAAAAATGTATTTATAAGATATAGAATAAGATGGGGTCTTAACTTCTGGGCTCCCAGTTTTATAAAGAAGATATTTTGTTTGTAAAGGCATGCTTTTATACATACGTAATACCTACGTCTGAATTGTATGGTATCCATATGTGTTTAAATAAATATGTCACTAGGTTTTCATAAGTAAGAAAGAGTCAACAAAATTATCCACTGATCTAAGATACGAGAATTTAATTTTAGATTCTGTTTGACAGATTGAAGTCTTTTTTAAGTTTTAGTGAAAATGTAAAGCATGTAGCTTAGTTTGTTTACTTCTAGCTAGCAGCGATGGTGTCAGGGCTGTGGCATCCGATAGACGATTCATGAGCATGGGTTTCATTTCAAGTTTAAGCAGTCTTTTTGAGAATTGAAATGACCTACTTTTTTTTTCATTTCTGGTCCAAAAGATGACTTGCAATGATTTTATTATTAAAAATCATTTTTTTATGAAAACTGAAACATTTTATTTTCATCAAGCAATTTAAATTATCATCACCATTCAGAAAGATGATCAAATTGCATTTCAATTCAAAGATACCATTTTAAATCGTTTAAATAATAAACACATACTAGAATATCATAAATTGTCAAGAGGTAGTAAGAGTATCAGTAATTGCAATAAATGAGGATCCGAAGGAACATGTAACGTACGTTTTTTTATGTATATAGTAAAAATATTTAAATTATTTTAGTTTTTATCTGTTTCATGTAAATATTTGATTTCATTACTATATTAATTTTGACCCTCGTTGTCATAAATATTTACTGAAATTACTCAGTTGAAACTTAAACATTTATAAAGAAGTTGCCATGTTGTTTTCTAAGTTATTAAATTGAGTCAGACTCGCGGGTGAAACGTTCCATATCATTATCTATATTGGTTTAAATATTTGTTGCTCTATCGGCAACGAAAATATATTATGTGAAAATTTCAACTGTCTAGCTCTCACGGCCTATGAGATACAGACTGATGTGCAAACGCACAGACAGCGGAAAATTAGTATTTGTGTCCCGATTTTATTCTTTGGGTACGGAACCTTACAAACAACATTCTCAAATATTCCACAAATCGGTTCATCGATACCTCTGATAAACCTTTTGCATCTTTCTTTGTTAACGGAGAGCATTAAAAGTGCAACATGCAAACGCGGGACTGGTCTCTAGTTTATTTTTAAAATCAAAGTACTATTTTTATAGGCTAACATGAAATAAAATAAGTAGATAAATACTTATTGTAAAAATCAATATGTCACATGAACATTCTAGTTAAGGAGCCGGATGTTCATAAGTAAATAAAATAAGAACAAGTTAAAGTTTTAATTCTGTTTCATTATACGTGTATCAATATATGATTTATTAGTCCTTGCTGTTCCTACTTGTCCACGAATTTATATTTTATTTTGAATACCAATGTTAGGATACCTACCTGAAAAATAATTTATAGTAGGATTCAATAACCCTAATAACAATTTTATGATCGGAAATTATGACTTATTTACGCGCGGCAAATATTTATTTTAAGGAAAGTTGTTGCATCTGGCTCTTGCTTAATTATACGTCAAGAAATGATAGGTATCTGATGTGTAAAATATGAAACTTCTTTGAAGAAGGTTCAAATTTCAAACAAAATAAAAAATATTTAAAAATTTAGGAATAAAAATGTGTCTAGCAAAAAGGTAGAATGTTAACTGAACTAACTATTCTATGTAACTTCTTAGATTTACGCGATTGTTATTACTTGAAATTAAACTGTAAGCGTCGCTATACAAAACCTGCAGTCTGTGAGCATTCCATGGATAAGCCCAACCACTATCTAAGATTTGATACCGTTAAAATCCTAGCAAAAGAGAAACATTTTATCCCTAGGTTGGTAAGAGAAAGTATTGAAATTATAAAACACCCTAACTTCAAAAGAGAAGATGGTTGGATGCTATCACCAACGTGGGATCCAATACTTAGCAAAATAAAAAAGAACAACCAGCAGAAAAATAAGCAGAAACACCAAGACACTGTCAGCGTATATTGCGTGAACCCGAACAACTATGCGAGAAAATTACGAAACAGATGGCGGTGAATTCTAAAAATCGTTTTTTACTATACTCTATGAAGACATCAATCTCAGTCTACCATTGACCATGGCATTTGTAAAAAGGCCGAAACGTCGGAAAATCTAAATTAATTTAATAAAACGCGTAAAAACCCGTTAAAATTAGTTTAATTTCACTATTCCAAGGCTCACTTGCTAAAACGTTTTAACATAAAATGCTAGTACATAAAATTGATTGTTCGGCGCCGACTGTGACTTTTACCTGAAAGCTTGGAACCGGAAAACAAAAGCTAGAAAGTTTTTGAATTTTGAAAACATAGGTTCTTGCACACTTGAGCGTTTATTTTTTGACGATTAGAAGAAGAAAGCGTATTTTTATATTTCGCTGGGCGCTTCGATATCGATGGCGCTTTGGTTGATGCGTAATTGAATGCAACTTTCTATAAGACTTTCTGGACGCTTCGATAAATTGGTACAACGTGAATGTCCCGATTAAATGTGATGACACTTTTTGATACGATGAAAATGATGACTGGGTGTAATCAACTATTTGGCTACAGTAGTCGTCACGAAGAATATGATGCTGACTGTACTGCACTTTTTGCTGGTGGTAAATAATTCGCAAAGGTAAGTATGTAATATAATAATTTATTTATAATAATGTTTTTTTTACTATGTGCTTTATACAATGACCTTTTTTTCATAATGCGGTGTCCTGTATCTGTACTGCAAAGCACAGACAGAAAGAAATTGCAATAATATATATATATACATAAATCACAATATATATATTATGATTTATGATCTATTCATTGTAACTTGTCTTAAAAGCCATTAAAATCTATTTAATTTTTAATTTCTAAAATACTCTTTTGCTGCGTTTTTTTGCTAGCCATATTTTAAAGTTTTTTTTCATAGTCAAACAAGAATTATAAATCAAAACGAAGATTTTTTCGGCCCCGGAGCACAGAAACACAGTCCTCTTGTCTCAACGGAGCGATCACAACTAAACCATGAAACAAAACATGCCTTAGATCCCAGGACAGGTGCGACAGACGAAAGCGTTCTGCGCGAAATAAAAACGTAGTAAGCGCCGAATAAGTTTTAATGTAATAACTCGTAAAATATACATTATTTTCTAAAATCGCTAGTAGGGTCGCTGGGTAATATAATTTGATAGTATGTATTAAAATATTGGCTCAATAGTATGCATAATATTGGAAATAAATGAATAATAGTTGAAAATTAGAGCTAACTTCGTGATTTTTTTTTATCGAGAAAATTTTATTTTTTTATGTTTTCACTCTGATCAGTCCCTTGGAAATATGCTTTAATATCTATGGTATTTTTTTCGGGTAATTTGTGCTTTGTTTTCTAGGGTAAAAATACAAATTACGACTGGAAATTTCCCTGTATACCCCCTCTTAAGAGTGAACATCATTCATGAAGTAAGAAGATGTTCGTTAAGAAAAGCAAATATTGTTAATCAGCCTATTACACGTAACAATTAGCAAAGTACAACTAAAAATAATTATACATATAAAAAGAATTCATATTTAACATTTGTGAAGCGCTTGCCATTTTCTTTAGAAAAAGATAACAGTTAGATTTCTAGCTATAATTTATGTATCAGAAGACCCTTGTCGAATAAAGTAAACAATATCTTGGCCTCGTCTAATGTTTTCACTAGCAAAACTCGTTTACGTAAGGTAAACATTAATAATTCAGATCTTGTCCGAGGACGTCCCACGACAAATAAAGGCTTGCATATTCATAGATATTCATTTTTTACTCCTTTTCTCTGCAGCCGGCTAATTACAAAAGTCTTGGCCGTTTTATACATTTTGTATTTTTTTCGTATGTCCTGATTGGATATTGAGAACAGAAGGAATATGGTCTGAAACGAGATGATTCACATTTCTTCTATTATTTGTGTTATCCCCAATTCACTTAGAGTTTATTGCTTCTGGATGTAATTAGGGAAATTATTGCCTTAAAGGGATCTTAACGAAGTTTAGTTAAAAGCTTTTACGCCGTTCACCATTAAGGTGAGCCCTTCACTTAATAATTAATGCTTATTTTGCTTAATTGTTGCTTTTACTTATTAAACGTCTATTCTTAAATAAAAATAAAATTTTAATAAATAATTTATAAATCAGTTATGCAGCTATATTTTATGATATTTGTGTTTAAATGTTTTTAATTATATGAATATTCGGATCTATTTTAACCCTATTAAAAAAAATCAAGTTTCTATTCTGTAAACGCTTTTTAAGAGTGGTCCATTTGTCGATATTATGAAAATCGAAGTGTAACTATGATAACAATAATAATCATTTCGTTCGCTTTGTGCGATATATACCTAATATCCGTACAACGTGGGCTGATAATAATAAAACGAACAAGTGATTGATTGTCGCTTGTCTCGCCGCATTGAAGTCAGCTATTAATATCACAAACTTGTGAGTGATAGCTATTAATCTAGTCTATTATACGATATCTTCACCAATTATTGGCAGATTTGTTTATGTTTGGATAATAACTTCACCAAAATATACTCAGTTGGCAGCCACGTTTTTCTTTCACAGAGTTACAAATATTGTTTTGGATTTATTTCAAATTGTTTTGATTTTTACGTCAAAACAAGGTATTTGTAACACTGATAAATGAAAAGCAATGTTTAGAAGGTTTTTGATGAAATATTATTTTATTGCTTGTATTTTTATAAAATCTCAATTATCCTGTGGGTATTCATTACTTGTTTGTTATTTTACTCTAATAATTATTGAAGTTTTTCGTTTCCAGTTCCCAAATAATTGGATTGAACCGGTTTCCAAACAATTCACTATTGCTGCGAGTTCTATCCTCTTTTGTTTATTTTACGGAAAAGTTGTGTGCTTTCAATGTTCTTCTCCTGCACCGTATTCGATATTATAGCTCGTTGGAAAATTTTTGGAGAGGAAAATGAGCAGGTTTTAATGCAAAGTTTCAAAACCGTATAAAATATACATTATTAACTTTTTTTATTTTCATTAGTAGTAACTGAGGTTTTTAAACATTTTGGTTACAACTACTATTTAACCTCATCAAGCTTATTATTGAAATCGACTAGCAAACCGTCTCATTAGGACAAAATTAAACATTAATGAATGCAAGCCAAGCGAGAATCGTGATGAAGTGCTAAATTGCGCGATTCGATTCCCGGGGGGTATCCACAAATTTTAATTGTCCGTTGGATATTCAAGCAGCAAGTTCTGTGTGCAAGTAACTTACCACAAGTTATGGACTCAGGAGGCGAGGGCAGTACACCAGACCATTTGAATGCTCCTTTGAATAATTATTGCGCATGAGATACAGGGAGGTATTTAATTTAGGTTAAATTATTGCCGTATCATTTTAAATTGTTGCTAGAAATCAGGTTTTTTATAGCTTTAGAGGATTTGAAACTCTTAAATTGTATATTTTGATTAAAATAGGTCTGACTGAGAGGCGGCCAACGAAGTGTTCCTGTATCTTTTCTTTTTATCTACTTGGATATTGTACTTAATAGATTGTTCAGCGACATTTCACATTAAAATTTGAGTGAAATTGATTTGTTTATTGTTCATTTCTTAGGGTCTTGTTCCCACAAATATTAATTTTAATTACGCCACTTCATCTAACTCCAAAACAAAAGAACCTACAAAGTTATATTAACTGTAAATTTTAAAAGCTATTTTCACGGCAAGATTGATTGCGTTTAAGTTTAGTACGACGCTTTAGACCTAAGTTGCGGCAACTCATGAAATCGCGTCGATCAATCAAAATTATATTACCAATAAATCTACGGAACTCAGTGAGGGAAAATGATGTCGTTTACTGCCAAGGATTTCTAAATATCATCCTTATACTATTAAACACTTCTCCCGAAGATTATTTTTTGCGACTTTTGCAAACTCAATTTTCCAAACGATTTTTTGTGTTTCAAGATTTTGCTGACAGTTTATAATATCATACCAATACGTGGTTTTAAATAAAACGGATATAAAAACCCAGTTAGTTCCCGCAAGAGTATCAACTAACACGAATTCCCTTCTCACTCGCATAAGTAAGTAGTTGCACTCAGAAGCGGTGGATTAATCCTGTCCGATCGATCGTGTCGTCTCGTGAAAACAACTAGGAAACTTTTGCCATACACTGATTGCTTCATAATAATTTTATAGAGCGTAATCTGCAAGCCATCGAGCGCACCGTATTACTCATCGTTGAATGGCAAACTCGATTTACGAATGTTGTATATTCGTGTTTCGTGTTTTAATCTATATCGGAATATTTTTGACCGAGGATGAATAGCGTTGTGGTCTGAGTTGGGGAATACGGTTCTTTTATATTCCGCTTTTGAAAACGTTTTTTTTTGTTATTGAGGATTTTGAGCGCCGTTTAAAAAACGAGAAATAAGTAGAATAAATACAGTCCGTTTGTTACATACATATCCCTAAAAACATAATTAGTGTGATCTCGTTATAATTGAAACGAAAATTGTTTTTTTAATTTTTTTCTTTACCATCGCTGGAATTGTATCTGCAAATGCTCAAAACATATTTCAGTGTGTAAGGTGCCATTGACAGCAAAGACAAATACCAGCCCACGCTATTTTCAATGGCTGCTACGTTTCTGGTACAGATATTTGGTAAGTCTTTCACAAAACAAAGGAGGTTTGTAAACAAGCGGACCGTGGAAAAACACCGGAGCCACGTCAAATACACGGAGGACGTGTCTCGAATGGCGGAGCCGAGTAATCATGTGACTGTTTTAAATTAGCTCCACTGATCAGGAAATTCACTCTGATTCGCCCCCGCGTCTCATTACGAATGAGGGTGATTGATGTATTGTGGTAATTCATTATATTACAAACAGAACACGAATATCTACAGAGGTTTCTTCAGATGGTAATTTAATTATAATTTAAATGAATAATAAAAAAAAATAATGTTTTGGATTGAAAAATATAAAAAATATGCTATAAAGTAAGGTTAAAACCGTTTTACCGAGGCACTGTAGGTAATAATTAGTGAAATTGGTGCAAGCAATGGTTTCCACCGGATAATTAGTCGACAGTGGTGAAGTACGCGACTCCGGCTGAGAGCTTGCTCTTGAACCTCGCATTTTTATACCCCACTCTACCCTCGTTCACCCCTTTGCTAGTAACAACCATTACAATGTAAAATTCTAATTTTCTCGTTAAATCCTTTGGCCTTTTTTGGCCTTGCAGGAATGTAAAGGGATTATAGAGTTACAAAGAGCCAAAATAAATGTGTGCTAATAACTTTGATAAAAATTTGCTAGTTGTGAACAACGACAACAAAAAGACATAATGTAAAGCTGAAGAGTTTTGCACCAAGCTTTCAAACCTCATCCATGCAGTCTGCAATTTAACCACATCACCACTGAAGTTGTCAAGTTTAATAATGGAAATATCGCTTCTGAATACCGGTAATAAAAATAGCTGAGTAATAACTTAACTTTCAGTATTCAAAACATGGCTGCTATCCAGCCAGGCATTAATTTAACCTTTAACCACGGCTTGCATCTCAAAGCCTATTATTTTAGACGGAATGAAAGCTAGTTCTCAGCTTGCAGCATTAAACGTGACCAATTATTTAACTTTTTGTTTTGGTATACAAAATGAGTAAATGTTTTTGTTTTTAAAATATTTTCCAGCATCTGAATTCATACTTTATTTTGTTAATAGGCATGTGTCAGAAGATTGTTATTTTTTAAAATTCAAAAGACATAGAATATGGTTTTTTGAACTTTCTACTTTTCAAATACGCTTAAATTTATTTGTAACTTCATTGTCGTCAAGTACTATTCAATTACCAATTCTATATATAATTAATAATTATTTACCTCCAAGTATCGATTCAACCCACATACTACTCAAATAGTGTATATTTTTCTGAATTGGTATAGATTTGAATCAGGTCCGTCTGTAAGCCACAATAACATCCGTACATATACGTGCAGAATGTATGGCTGTCGGTGCGTCGGCTCGCATCGGCCTGTCACTCGTGTTAATTAAACGTTTGCACATGGATATACATTCTCTGGATGTGGTAATTGCTTGCTGATGAAAAAACGATTATTTTAAAACTATTTTAACGGTCAGAGTAGATACGTTGTTTTCATCTTTGTCGTATTAAAAGCAAAAAAAGTAAACCATAGTTAATTGATGATTTTAACATTTCATCACAAAGTACTTTGGTTAAAAATAAATATTATATGTTCCGTAAGTAAAGTTTAACAAAGACATCTCCATTTTGAATATATCAAGGGCCTCACTCTCGGAAAACGTATATACATCGTATATAGTTCGCGTATAGACGTGGGTACTTTAGCACATAACAATACAAGTTATATTTATGTAGAGTTTTTCCGTAATTGGTTTTCGATTTAAAGGCGACTTCGATTCGATTGGGAATTATTCTCTCGGTGAACTTAAATTACTTTATTGTTTTGAGGTTACAAGGCATAGGGAATTTTTTGTTTTTTTCTAATTGAGAAAAAAAAAATCGACATTGAAGATTAATAGGAGAACGTACAAACAGATAAACTCCAAGATTTGATTCCAATCAAGGGACTTTATGATCATAAAAAGAAAATTGAAATGAATTAAATTGGCTTTCATAAAAATATTTTATTAAAAGAAAGTCTTGCAGGTCTACAAAGTAATAATAAAAGTATCTTTTTTTACTTACATATTACGATCTCGAACTCAGTCTCGTGGCACGCCCAAGACATTTGAAAAAAAAAGCGTAAACAACTTACTCAGCCTCGTAATTGCTCACTCTTACTCTTATTTCGGGTGTAAAAAGACCACTTCCGAAGCTTGAAATCATGTATTTCTGAGCCTCAATAGTAACTAAATTCTACTAACAGTATACCTAGAAAATCCTTTTTTTTAATTAAGGATTGAAAAGTAATATTCGGCGCTTGAAATCATCGCTTACACATCAACTGTTGTTTCAGGTGCGATTATTTACATTGCTAATTAAACTGAAACCCTATTTAATTTGAAATAATCGCAAAATCTAATAGTTTAATGCAATTTTGTACAATTAAGTAAAAATTTTTTTTTTTGTAAATCATAAAAAAATTTTTTTTGCTCAAAACGTAAGAAATACCCTTCCAGCAATGCCCAGTTTTTGTTTTTGGAAGCAGTTCTTTTACACCCCGTATATCGCTGAAGTAATCGCCAGAGCTTTTTGCATCAGCCAAAAGTATCTTTGTTATAGTCTCCACATCTATACAATATGATCAGTTCAAGCGTTATCTGCACGAGTATGTATAAAGGGCGCCTATATCGTTAGCCTATTTCACGTAAGTTCACCTACTTACGTCAGGTGAATAGTTCCTTCGTATGCAGGGAATTTAATTTTCCTGAGGGCTACAATAACCC
Source organism: Emmelina monodactyla (assembly GCA_916618145.1). NCBI lineage: Eukaryota > Metazoa > Arthropoda > Insecta > Lepidoptera > Pterophoridae > Emmelina > Emmelina monodactyla. The sequence continues at coordinate 8,089,070 of OU745300.1, forward strand.
TACTTGAATGAATAAAATGTAACATGTATTTTTTTAATTTCGGTTAAATATCGATTAGGGTTACTTACCGCCGATCTCAATGTTCTACTATAGTTAAAACCTTGTTAATTGGAAACTACTTGTTAAGATTTTTGTGACTGTCATTTCCATATCAACAGCTATCTACCATTGTTTATAAAAAAATAAATAGATAAATAATGTTTATTTTGTAAAAGCTTATATTATTGAGCCGTTATTAATAAAGTTAATCATATTTATAATTAATTAAGGTAAAAATATCGTTTCATTTTATGTTTTTTTTTAAAAAAAAATATAATTAAAGATTTGATAACATCAACAAACAATTGAACTATAATTCTACTCTTTCATTTATATCTGTCACTGAAACGCTCTCAACCGCACATACAGTGAAAAACTTCAGCACATCTAAAATTTGCTACCATTCTTATAGCTCCAAAGTCAAATGCTATTAAAACTTTTAATGACTTGGAGCATTCTTTCAGGGCTGTGTTCGAAGTGGTATTAATTAAAAAGGAGTGGAATCAAGCTTGGCGGGATCGACTCGAGCTGCTTTTGGTGAATTCAAGAGGACTTTCAAGACGAATAGTATTAGCTCAGAGTTGTCTGTCGAGGCAATGCAGGAAGGAAGTTGAGCGGGATGAAAAAAGTTACGGTTACATTTTAAATACAGCGCTTTTGCGGTATCTTTTGTCTTGAAATACGGTTTTATGCTTAGGCAGAGTCAATTTAAGAGAGGCGTTTAAGGGAGATATATGTTATAGGGTAGGAATTAAAGCAAAAAAGGTAGAGTGCGATTACGTACCTACCCAGGGAAAAAAGTTAAATCATAAACCTTATAACGTGGTGGATCATGGCTCAATCGCTCTGGCGAAAGGGAAGCCAATCTCAAGTAGAAGTGCTGCAAGCGAAACTACAAGGCCGATAGCTAGCTAGAGATATAATCTGAATAAACCTTCATATTGGCGTTTTATAATTTAAATTAAAAGTCTCGTAGTTTACTACTTAATTATCATCAGTCAGACATTCACGTTCATATTTTTTTGCAAATATCTCGCATTGTGTGGATTTTGGCTGTAGGTATTGATAAAAAAATTATAGGGAAAATAGGTTTCTCTTCAACTTATGCGTTTATAGTTTTTTTTACTGAATACATCAAACTTATTTCCTATTGATTATCTTATCGAAATTGTTTCTATAATACAATTTCCTTCATTCACCAGACAAGCACTTGCTATTCAAAACATCTGACTGCTCAGTTTGCTGTTTTTATAAGGCACTGAAGCATTAATAAAAAATGCAAAAGCATTTTAGATTCTTATAAAGATAGAGTTCTTTACTTATCTTCGTACCAAAATGTCCTTGTAAAAACAACGCATTATTTTTTGAGTTCAGCTAAATAACTAGTGCGTTGAATAATGTTATGTAGAGATTTTATGACTTTTTCAAATTGATTTATAAAAAAAAAAAAAAACTAGACTGCGCTATGATATAACAGCCGATTCTTTCATTTACGATAAAACATATGCTAACTCACAACTATTAAAACCTTTCCATATACTAAAATCACTTTGCAACTTAACAAGGAACCCTTCTTCTTCCCGTTTAAGACCAGCTTCTCGCAATAATTAGGTTAGCCTGTCCAATCCAGTACTTGAACCGAGTACGTTCATTGGAAAACCTACACAGACGGCTGTAAGTATCTTACAGGCGATCTATGTAGCTTGAGGCTTCGATACGATTCAATTTCATCAGCTTAGAGATAATTAAGTGCCTCCGCAACCAGACGAAGTAAGAACTTTGAAAAAACGTTCGTTCTCGACGACTTCGCTACAATGGGCCTTAAATACGGAAATAGTTCTAGCAAATTGATAAAAACTAAGGTTTGAAAAAAAAGGAAATCATCGAATAATTCTATTTTTTTTCAATCAAAGTTGCCAGACGTGTGTTTTTCATGCAAATGCTTTATCACGCGACTACGCCGCTACGCCCCGCTCCGGCGTAGCACCGTAGCGTCATTGTGTTGAGATTCGGCTACAAGCGCCGTGGGAGCAATTATTAAAACGGTTTGTGTCATTCTCGCTCGCTCTGCACTCGACAGACTAAACTAGATTCGCACACGGATCTGTTTTTTATTTTCGTTTGTATGAAATGTACGAGTATAAAGAGTCGACGTTTATCTCATTTTCATCATTAAAAAAACAAATATGCAACTTTAATTAGTATATATTATAATAATAATAACTCTTTCTAAGTGAATGACGAACAAAACGTAATTTTCATATTATGCAACATATTCACTGTGCTGTATAACGGTTGGCGTCACACATGGTTTGTATGGTAATCTGTTTCCCTTCTATCAAGGGATGGATGTAAGCTTGATTACCAATTTCGTTTATGCGCATTTTGATTTTTTGCTGTTCAGCAATTTTCGGTGTTTCCACTATCAGATTTTGGTAAACTGAACTCTTTTATAAAGATGTTTGAGCAAAATCCTGAATTTAAAATACTTCCAAAACATTTGACCTTAAAGAAACACTTTGTGCTTCCCTCTCTAATCCGGAGTGCTTTAAGATAAAACTTTCCGCAGCGAACAACTGAAGCATTCTTTTTAAAAATAAACCTATCTTCTTGTTCGAGTTTAATAGAGAAGGAGTATGTGTATATTTTGTATGTGGTAGTGTATGTGTATGTATATATTTGTCTTGCACAAAGGGGTATGTTACCCGTCAGCGAGTTTCCCGGCTATAGCACAAGCATACACACAGACACGGGAGTTCACGTTCTAAGATGCTTGATTTATTTAATTTAATAATTTCTGTTTTTTCTCTTGAAAATAATGACATCAAAAACATTACCATCATTAATACTATTCTAAAGTGAGTTCACTAGAAAAATACAAAAAAACTAATTAGCATGTCTAAATACTTTTTTCAAAATGTTATATTTTTAAAATTTGTTATTTTCAGTAAAATCGACTAAATAAGCAACGCTGTCTTGTCTAAAATGTTGGCACAAATCCAAAAACAAACAAATTCACTCTGCACGAATAATTAAAATCAATATTTATATTCTTAGTTTGATATTTTTTACATATGTCCCAACGAATAACCTTTTTCTCCTTGTCACCTTTTTATTTCACAACCAAATACTTGCTCTCCGTCCTGCCCGCCCGTATACTCGACACAATGCTCGCATCACCCACGGCGCAGCTCGCAGCCCCGTTTAATAATGTGGACAGCGACTTTTATAAGTCAACGTTACGTCTCACCAGCATTGTCTGTTGCCGTCTCTCTGGCACAGTCGACACAATCCGCTAATGAAATCTTGCGCACGATCCCGAACTACTCACGTAATTATGGTCTGTGCTACAATTAGTTGCAGAGATATTTGTTCTAGAGCTGATAGTTGACAAAGGACTTAGTAATGTGTTGATTATAAAGTTTGTATGGTAAGATGTTACTTAAAAGGCGATATTGGATAAACGAAGTTGGATGAAATTTTGTATATGGAAGAATATATCGGAAAATAGTAAAGCGGGTTCCTACTATTTACCGAGGGAAATCAAACATTTGTTCAGGAAAATTCACTTTACTGCAAGCGGAAAAAGTACCATACAAAAGAAAATAGACTTGATATGGATATACAAAGCTAAATATGCAAATAAGCTATACATTTTATAAATACGATGTTAATTAACTTATATTGAATGCTCATCTGCTCGATAGTGTACTCGGAGTATCGAATATTGGTCGCAACAAACTCGTAGACAATGTTTGCTAAGTCCAGAACTGATGCGATTAGTCTACGACTGCAGCTTCCAGCGGTCTGAAGTTGCGAACTGTTGCTAACTTCGCTTAATAATCGTCATCGAGCCTCGGAATAGGTTTTAGTAGTTTCGGAACTCGGAAACAGACAGGGAACAAAAATTAACATCTTTTGGGTTTCAGTAAAAAATCATATAGGACTCGTTTCCCATTGCTTTGTCTGTCTGTATGTCGAGCTTTTTTGCAGAAATGCGTCAAACGTTGCATATTAAACAAATGAATATTAATGTTCTTTAAGATCTGTAATCCCATTAGTTTATAGAAATAAATTTAGATAAATGCAATACAAGACTCGTCATTTGTTGTCACAAGGGAGTCGTCTAGGTTATGATTATGATAAATAATTATATGGGAAAATCTTTTAATAGGTCGCAGTTACATTATTTATTTGTTTTTTTACTACCATAAATTTAATTTCGAAATCTCGTATTTATATTTTATTTATTTTATTCTCGTAAATATAATTTCGAATTCTTTATTTGTAAGCATTGATGCGGGCGTGTTCTAATCGAAAGTGTAAATACTATTTCCTCTCTTTCACCTAAGTTCCCCTGCGACTATCATAAAATCCGTGTCTACTATTTTTGCTCCCGCGGCTGCAGAATATGAACCGTAGGTATACAAATGCGGTGGAACCAATAAAAAGTAATTAAAGTCCGCTATGCCGAGCTCAGGCCGGATTTGTCTCCGCTGAGGTAAAAATTGAATGGAAATGACAGCATCGTTTGCGCAAAAAACGATTCAAAGGGGTCGGCGGTTCCCGAGATGTATTCAAATTCAGAAATTATTTCTATAGAGAGGGATCAGACCTTTGTATATCTATTGGAACTGTCAGTTACCAAATGTAATTGCTTTTTCTTTTATGTTACATATGGAAAATCACAGGTCGTATAGGTGTACTAGAGGTCACTGAACTATGTGTTTAGAGACAGTTTGTTGAATTGCCAATCCAATATGCCATGTCCACAGTGAAATCCCCGCAACTGTATTCATTCAGGTTCTGTATAAAGTTGGTAGATTCCGCCTCTCGACTATTACCGAGTCAAACGGATTCAGCTCCAACCAAATTTATATAGGTTCGTAATTCTAACTGACGGGAGACTTTTTTCAGCGGAAATTTTCTGACCCAGCGGATTAATTGGACCTTTTTGAATGGAACGTGACAAAAAGTGGGCCTTTCGATAGGCATTGTTTTATTTGATTTCGTTTTTTGTAAGTGTATTTTGAGGTGAACAGCTTTTAGGAATCAAATGTTACGGACGTATAAGATTAACTTAGTAATTTTATTACTTTATTTACCGACTCACATTATTGTCGGAATTAAAACAAAAATGAAAGTGGAAATCGTAATTCTTAAGTACAATTGCTGGGTTGAAACTTATTGCATTCTTTTATTATTTCAGGTGAAACAAAGCAGTTCTAAATGACGGAGGCACTGCAGCTGTAAGTAGCAACTAACGTAACTTACGTTGAACGTATCTCTACAACTTTAGACTTTTACCACAAAAGCGTTGTGGAAACAGTTAAAAAGTTTTTGTCATTAATAGATGTTCAACGTAAATTACAGCGGACATTTATGTTTGTCTCCAAACTAATTCTGCGGGAGATATGACTTCATTTTAGTTGGCTTCAATTAAATTTAATGCAATACAAGGTTATTAATTGTACAAAATACTTATAAGATTTTTTAAAATATACGAGTATGAGAAATAACCGTTTTCGTTCACAAAATAGAAACTTGTTATATTATGCAATTATAAAAAAATAATGCCATATAAAGTCAACCTAAAACATTTATATTTATAGTACAATGCGTTTAACTAGTATTTTTTTTTAACTTCATTAATATTTTTAAAATGGCAGTTACACAAACAATTTTATTTCAAATGAAAACCAAACCTGCGCATAGTTTTTGCCTCTACGGTTTCCTCATTGATTTACTTACTCCACAGTGTCAAACAAAAAATAAAGTTCAACAAAAAATACACGGCAGAGTTTTTCGTATATTTGAAAGTTGACTTAACCATTTACACACCGGTGAACTTCATAAACGCCCGTGCTAACCAAAACACAAAAAAAGTAAATGAAAAAGTACGGTAACCGCGGGTACTTTGAAAATATTTCCTTTCCAAGCTCTAAAAGTCGACCAACTCATTAGGCGAATGAACTGACGTTTCCGCTTTTTTGTAAACCGAGTCTTTACATCTTTCGACTGTTTAGTGGCTTAGATAACTCAGTGGTTGATGACGTCGCTTTTTTAATGTACCTCAGATTTTAAAAGGTTGCATTTTTTACGTTCTTGTGTAAACTAATGGCATATACAAAAATTTTGGGGTAAGTTTTGTAAGTTCAATTAGTATAACTATAATATATTAAGGGCTGATTTTTCAATACTCAGATAAACGCTAACTGACTGATAAGAGGTATGTTTTCATTGTCACTTCATACATATGTCAAGTATTTATGTTCGACGTGCAACAAAAACATACTGATTTTCTGTCAGATAGAATTTATCTGACTATTGAAAAACCGGCCCTTAGGGCTGATTTTTCAATTGTCAGATAAATGCTAACTCACTGACAAGAGGTATGTTTTCATTGTCACTTCTTACATATGTCAAGTATTTATGTTAGACATGCAACAAAAACATACTGATTTTCTGTCAGATAGAATTTATCTGACTATTGAAAAACCGGCCTTTAATATCCTAATAAAAACCAGCCAATTTTTATTGACACTTTCTTATGCAACTTCAACAAAGTGGACAGTTTTTATGGAATAACATAAAAATATGAGTTCAAATAAACAGTATAAGAATAGATTGTTCTTTTCAATGTATTTAGATTACACAGTAAGTTTCTTAAAAACATATTTTCATCGATTTACAGGGAGATAAATATTGTAAAACAAAAGCAAAATTGTCAAAAACTCCAAAATCATTCAAGTAAAAGGTTTTTGAGGTCGTCATTTACGAGTGCGAAACTTTCCCTTCACATCGTCCCTTGTGAAAGCCCAACACCGAATTATTCATACGTGAGGCCTTACGTGGATGTTTTTCTTGATATTCCTGCTCGTTTGTACAGCTATCAAAACTTTTGTCCTAAATCTTATGTTTGTCATTCAAATGTCATTGTCAATTCGTTTTTTTTTTTAAATATATCTAATAGTTCATTGTTTTGAGAAAAACCGTGTATAATAACACTTATACACGGGAGAGAGTTAGAGGTTAGAGTTAGAGGGAAGGGCGGGCCACTAGTTATCTTATAAAATTGTGATAAGATAAAAGTCTGATACAGATAGTGATCAGAGTCAAATTGAGTTTCGTGGAACAAGTCACTGCGGGATGCCAAGCACTTATAGAAACGAGTTGGGTTTTACTACAGGCGATGAACACCGTAAAAATGCAGTTTTATGTGCCTCCCGGTCATCCCAGTCACTTTCTTTTTATATCTACTTTGCGAATGTCAAACTCCTTTTTTTAAGACACGCGACATAGAGATTTTACTGGTGGATAGTTAAAGTTACCACGTCCTTACCACCGAGGTAGCGTAGATAATTCTGAAGAATATATCTTTCAACGTGGAAAAAGATAAACAAAATAAATTTTACCTCACCTTATGTGATGCTGCTATAAATATTACTTTAGAATTCTACACACGTTCGTACTTTCGAAACTTGAGAGGACGAAATTTCCTAAAAGAACGATGATATCATTTTGATTCTAATAATGACTGAAATGTAGTCATCCTATAATTTAACCTTAATGTCACGTATTTTTTTTTTTTATTTCCGTCTTCACATAAGTTGCTGCACTTTAAAATTATAAAGGATATTTTATTCACAAAACAGTTACATAATCTTTATTACTTAACTCCAGATGTTTCAATTTAAATAGGTACAAAGTAATATACTCGTAGTAAGGTTGATATCGAGTTGTATTCTAGAATATTTAGTAGGTGCTCGTCTCTCAGTGGCTCATACGCGAGCCGAGTTTACGAGCGCGCTCACTGATAAGAATTGTTAATTTTATAGCAAGACCTCAAATGTGGGGACTGCCACATCAAACTCTCGCTCACTTGCTAAGTTATTCACTCGTTCCTAACTTAACATGGCCAACGGAAATATTTATCAAAAGGATATTAGACATGAGATTAATTATTTTAGTTTACACGTGTTTGTGTATTTTTAAGTGATTTAGTCCTTAGGTTAACTTAGTTTATATATATATTTTTAATAAATTAACAATGGAAAGTTAAACGTATTTAAAATTCACGTATTTTAATACCGGTCTAATGTATTTTCATAAACAAGTTGAATCGGAACTATCTGAGTAACAAAAGTCATAAATTTTTGCCAGCAATAGTGCGAAGAATAGTTTTGTAGGCGAGTGTCAATTGTTTTGTTTTGTTCCTCCGCCCGGAACAGCGATTATTGCTCGGAAGGTCGCATCTCGGTTTGACTTCTGCTAAAAACAAGAAACAGGGCATTTAATAATATTCGGTTTCATTACCTAAAGATAGCAAAAAGTTTTGCTTTTATATAATAATCAACTAATAAAAAAAGGTTACTATTTTATCACTATATAGTGTATAACAAAATAATAATGTTTTTTGTGCACAAGGCTCAGCTTTTTATGCTGTTATTATCATATTTGATTATTGTATCCCGAAAGCACATAAAGAAAAAAATCAATCAATACTGACTAAGTCCATAAAGTAGCACCAGAAAAATATTGAATGTTCCTCATTAAATGGATTGAGGCATGAATTGATCGAAAAATTAATAACAATATTTAAATTTAGGACAAGACCTGGCTGCGTCCCAGTCGCCACCCCGCTCACACTCGGCGGCGGCAGAGTTTTGCTATCACACGCTCCATGTTCTGAACCGTTGCGCTGACCCTTTTGTTTATGTTTTATGGCGCACAATATTTTTTCCAAAGTTTTGCGACTTACAATGCGCCTTTCGTTTGCAATTCAATCGGCGATGCAACACAAACAGCGCAGTGGAGAGCGATAGTTTCTGGGACTGGTGGCTCTACATTTTGGAAATTGGTTTTGGATTATGAACGATAAACTATTTTACACTTAAGTATTGATTAATACATGCATACGTCGCTCAATTAAGGATCTTGACTTCAAGAGAGGTTGTCGAGGATCTGCTGAGTGCCTTTCAAGAGGCTTCTGCTTAAGGTTTCTGCTTAATATAGCAGGTGTGTGTACCTGTGTTTAACCTTATTTGCATCAAAACATATTTCTCAAAACTTAAAAAAAAACACTATACTAAATTTTTACATATATTAAAATTTACAAATTTACTAAAAAATAATATACCTACGTTTTTATTAATAAAATTTTCCTCTCTCAATCCGTGTTTACCCCATTGTTTACAATATATAAACGTACAATATTTAAAGTAACATTGGCAGCGTATCCACCGGAAAATTCCAAAAGGATCCTATTTGCTCAAACCTTTGTTGTAAACATAACAGTATTATAATACGCTTATTTACATGTCAGAGGTTCAATCTGCATGGAGGCTGATATCAGGTTTCAGACGAGCTAAACGTTCGGTAATTCTGTATTGAATGGAAACCTTTTATAATACCGACTGGGGCTGGTTGGAACACGGTTTTAGAAATATATTTTGATAAATACATTATTAGAAAGGGTATTTATTATTTGAAGTAGTCATGAAATTCTTTAACTTCGTTTAAGGCAGTTTTTCTATAACTTGTGGCACTGTTTTAAAACAGTGCCACAAGTTATCAGTCGTTCTTAATTATCTTAGAAAATTAAAAACTAAATTAAAAAAAGGTATATAAACTTAAAATCGGGAACTAAACGCAAATAAGAAGCATAATGTTTTAATTAGATATACAACCACACACTTAGCAATATAAAGTAATCCGCAGATTACATCTGCATACTGTTTTAATTAATTTTATCTGAACACAATATTCAAATGCGATTTTTGCAACCGCGCTTAAGCCTTAAATCTGCAGATGAGCGCCACAATGGCCACCGATGAAAATAAATTCAGAAAACACTGTTTTTGGGATTCCGCACCCGAATGCCAACAACGAAGCATTAAAATATTGTTCAGTATTATAATCCCTTTATACGACTATTTTATTCTGCGTTGAGGAAAAATATGGCAGCTGTTTACTTTTTAAACTACGGCCGTATCACATTGAACATTCACAAGTCGAAATATTAACATTTATTGAACGAAGAAGTATAGAACCCAACTACCAATAAGAGATTCGCTTTGCCAGTTAACTAATGGTTTGTTTTGTACTTACATACGTGTTTGTACGACTTGAAAAACTATGTAAATATTTCAGAACGGATTGTCTGGCGATAAATAGTAGGGAATAGAAGCATTTTTGTGCTGGTTTTCGTTTCGTTGTAAAACAAAACGGCTGCGGCAAGTTTAAGACAAAATATGGTTTTACAGTTTTTAAACGATTAGTTTCTACAGATGGGAACATACATATGTCGGAGATCGACTATCCTTATGGTTGATATAAGAACAGTGCAGATAGCCAGTACAAAATATGGTGCTAGACAGAGTCTATGGTGACATCGAGCGAGCAGCCATCAGAGTGATGGATATCGTCTTAAGCTATGGTGAGGAGTGGTTGAAAATGTAATTCTTAAGAATTATCGAATGACCTACTGGTAGCTATCAAGGAAAGATAATTACAGCGCTGAAACTATGTGACCCGTGGTTTTATTTGATTCTAACACATTACCCTCGTACGCCCACAGCTTATACTACAAGACGGCCCCTGTAGACGGCTCCGATGACGAAGGTATCCTGCCGCCTTATACTTAAATATTTTCAACACACTTGCCCAGAAAATGAGCTTTATCGCATAGTTTTTAGGGCCGCTAACCGAGCTATAACCCACTCGTGCATAATAGAATGAATCCTACAAAGTTAAGGTAGTGCCTTACTGCAAATTATTTGCTAGTTACCAAAATATTTTTAATTTGATCGGGTAATACAGGTTTTTTTTTGTAACAACAAAGAGGTTTTATGCAGCGGCGGCCTTAACTATTGCGAGGCTCCGGGCGGCAGGTCTTTGCGAGGCCCTATGCTATGATAAGTATTAGATGCGAAAAAGAGACCAATTAGTTTGGGCCAAAATTCAAAAGTGCCGGCCAACGATTCTTTTTTTCTCTTAACAATTTGAAATATTGCCCTTATCATTTATTACTATGGCACCAAAACTGTGGGATCGAAATTTTTGCTGTTATAAGACTTTGAAGTTCTGATATTGCCATACATTTTACCAGCAATAATATTTAGTATTAAAAAAAAAGTAATTAGGCGTAGTTAGTGACCAAGCTTTGGAGAAAGCTAAGTTCTTAAACCAGAGAAATGTTCCATTGACCCATTTCCTACTTTGCTATACCTAAAAACTTTTCGAGCGTCTTCTTCTAAGTCAACTGACACAGATGATTAAACCAACAATTATACCAGCGCTGGCTGTCTTCAGACTTTCTTCTTCTTCTTTTTTTCTTTTATTTTTGATATCCCAAGAAAATGCCTTACGAATACCTACCCTTCCAGGGAAAGGAGACAGGTTATAACGAGGTTGCACTCACAAAAAAACCGACCTAGCCCTATGTCGGCTACCTGGGAACCACCAAAACTTCCAGCCTCTCTGCCAACGACCCCGAACCTTCCCGGCAAGGGTCGCCGAGACGCGCCACTGTGGGGTCAATAGCGCGCCGTCGCGACACCCTGGACCGAAGAAGACGACGGCTCCTGGGGGATTTCGCTATTCCGCAACAATGATCCAGCCTGGGACCGAAACACTAATTCAGGATGCCCAGAGTGCACCGGAACGAACCCCTTCCCTGATTAGCAAAACACAAGTATCTCAGAACAGGAAGTGAACGAGAATGACCAATCTATTCCATCAACTAACTTACAGTTTCAGAAGTACGTTACGCACGAACTTGAACTTTCGCCACAAGGCACCCGTGTACAGCTGCTTAGATCCCTGTCATCTTTACACATTATCTTGGTGCAACATTGTATAAATAGCTTACATTTAAAAACCATTGTCAAAGTGTCAAAAACAAAGTGGGAACTCGAAACAACCTGCTCCGACGGCTCGGTAATACGACATAGGATGCTGCCGTAGATGTTTTAAGAACCACGAGTGCTCTGTCCATCTCAGCCACCGAATGTGCCTGTCTAGTTTGGCACTGAGTGTCTCACGCGAAATAAGTATTACGTAGTATATCACGCTTTGTTGCCTTAAATCAACACCATTAAACAAGATATATTCTTAATAGGTAAGATCCGATGACACCTCTTGCACCGGTTGAAAAAAAAGAACAGGAAAACGACCAGCAGCCGGCCAACGATCCTTACTCAGAAGCCGATAAAGTTTTTTTTAATCAAACCTAGCCACCAATACATCGCCCTCAGAACTGGGTAAGGTTCTGGATACAAAAACTCCCCTCTGGCCGCGATCAGTAGTGGTCAACATAAATTTCTCTATTTATTTGCATGTTCAAGATGAGTGCTGCTGTGAAAATATGGTTAGGGGGGTTTAAACAACATCAGATAGTGAGACTGTGGCGCACCATCCCAGTCTCTGTCAAACTTGCTCATTGGTCCAATGATACCCTCGCACTGTATAATTAAAGATCTCATACTGGGCACCGACAATGTGATTGATGTGATAAAGCGCTAGGCCTGAAAAAAATGACCATCTTAAAACATCCAGGACTACTTGACACGATAGAAGAAAAAGAAGGGTTCTGCTTACATGTGATGGTCTTTATCCGCTTAATCACATACTTACCTACGCAAGATACGCTTGGATATCATATAAGTTAAGCCAAAGAGCATTAACTGATGATATTATCAAAAAATTCTTATTTAATAGGCATAAGTCTGTTTTTATTAAAGTAGGAAAATATGTTGTTTATGATCACTGAATAAGATGACAAAAGATTTTTTACAACGTATGAAAAAAAATCAACTTTTTGAATGAAAATAATCAACTTTCGTTTCCCATTAACACGTAAGATGTTGACTTTAGGATGTTAGTATCATACAATGAAATTATCAGATTTATGTGGTCAATCATTTGAAACCATTTTTTTTGCTGGCCGGCACTTTTAGTTTTGGGCCCAAGTTTATATGGAGCGTGATTGGTCTCCTTTGCTTGGGTTGTTGCGCGAGGCCCCTGCAAGAGCGAGGCCCCGGGCGATTGCCCCGTTCGCCACCCCCTAAAGCCGCCGCTGGTTTTATGCCACTGAAAATCCATTTATATGTTTAAAATAGATAGATGTGTCCATGTAGGAAAAAAACATTGATTATTATCAAATAATATTTTTTTTACAAAATAATTGTATTTCATCTCAAATAAATAAATTTGAAATAGGCTGTTTGGCGGCGAATGGCGCGTGCAAAAAAAAAGTTGAGCGTAATTTCCCGAATTCTTTATATTTTGTTTAAATTGCATTTGTTGGTGTCTAGCAATACTATTTATGAAAAATATAATTCATTTTCCTCGCAAATGTGTTGAAAAAGAGCTTTTTACTTCGTGCAAATTTTAAATCAAATTCTGTTAAGCTTAATAACGTGTCGGATGACGCTGCGCTGCTTCCGCTGCTCCTATAAAAATGTATACGTCTCGCGTCAACGGGCGTTTCTCTCTCCCCTATATTAAAATCAACGCCGTACGTTAGCGGTTGAAAAGGCGCGGACAAAACGCGAGCAGCAAAACTTCCTAGTGTAAAACCTCCACCAATTTCTCCCAACAAATCCCTGATTACGACAGAGCAATTTTAGTATAAAAATACAAGTGCAATTTGGGATGTTATAAGTCGTTTGAGTTTGGAACGTCTTAATAGTTAGTTGGCACGGTTTGTTATTCTCGCTACGAGAATGCGAATCTCAGCGGAGTCTGGTAGTAATCTGCAACATACTGTCCTCTAATTGCGGTCCTAATTGCCCCCCCTTCCCCTCCTTCATTCTCTGTCCTTGTTATGTGACGCGCAGTTTTCGTAATGTCCGACAGTTTGTCGTAGATTGTTGAGTCGCTGATTTGCTGAATTTTCATAGACGATACGTCTGTTACATGATATCAGAAGATTTTTTCATGATTTCAATATACTTTCAACATCAAACTATTCAGTTAGGTATGCTTCACGTAAACTTACCATGACTTAAGGCCTTTTAAGATAAAACACTTAATAGAATTAAGTGTGGTGTTCCTTACACAATTCCAAATTACACGCCACAGTGAGCCAACCGTAATACACGCTGAAGCAACAGAATACCAAGTGACTTCGCTTCTATACTCGTGTGTAAAAACAAACACATGGCTGCAATAACGAAAATCACTTCAATAGAAGGCAAGCAGGTGCGAACCCGAAACGTAAATAAGCCATACCTACAAATTGTGGCGTTGAATGGAATCGCAAACATTTTCGATAACTATAAAGGTAAGGTCCTTCTGTAAGAATTCGCAACTTTCTGCCTTAGCTTGCGGTTTTTTTTCTAGTTTAAGTTAATTGGTTTGAGACATAAATATCCTACTGACTAATTAAAGTAGCATAGGTGATAACTTATAGGTTAGTAATGAGTTGATCATCATTTGGAATAAATTATGCGGTTATCTGGTTTCATAACTTTAAATAAATATCACGTGATATTAGTAGGCGGTTCTAATTATATCAGTGAGCGCTGAATCATTTACAGTGTCATTTATTTATTTAAACTTGGTCTAAATACACATTTTGTAAGTGCACCCTAACCTATGTTAGACGAAAAGATTCAATGCGTTTTCTTTGTTTACTAGCTAATATGGAATGGTATTACTCGGGAGGCCAAATACAAAGGAATTGTCACAATGTTTGTAAGGGACCGCAAATGTCTCTTTGCTGTCACCCTGATAAGTACGGTTCTACTTGTTTACTGAGAGAAAATTTCCATCGAAAATATCTTTCATATTCTATATACTAACATCTAACTGCTCTATTCCTAAGATGGAACAAATATATATTTCCATCTTTTTTAACTCTATGATTCGAAAACAAAATTAGGGATGGGACAAAAATATATTCAAATAGACAAATTGCAAAATATGAGGCAAGCGAAAAAAAGAATAACACTCGAAGCGTGACTCGTTACTTCAAATGAAATATTCGTTTATATTTGGAGCACGTTCGGCGTGTGTGTAGAACTTAATGAAATTAATTAGTTAGAAACTGACCCGTTGGGAAATAAACTAGACACGGGGTGGATAAAACAAACAACCCCGAAGCAACTAATGTAATACTTGAGGTATCACTCCAAATCGATATTAAATGGCTCTTAATAATGCAAACATTGGTTTAACAATTACATTAAGGAAGGATATTCATCATTAATATTATTCTGTAACTGTTATCTGAGGCTAAGTACCTAAACGTTGTTGTTGTATTCTTTTCCTGCATTATAATGTAATTTAATTTAAATATGTAAAATGTTTGTTTATGCAACTGAGGGAGTTTAACTTACAAAATAATTAGTTGAAAATTTTAAGTGACAGTAGGTTTTGATAAAATATTTTAGAAAACCTAATACAAGTGATACAATTCGAAATACCGACACAAAAATGAAATGAACAATTTGACAAAAAAAAATAATTATATACATGATGCTAAAAAGCTTAATTACTGCTGCAGAAGTAGTTCAAGTAAAACAATGTTATTAAAATTTCATGAGTACGTGCAGTTAGTAATTAAATAGATAATTGTACTAACTGGATAATTTATAATGCCTATACTGCCACTATTTTAGTTTTTTTAAACTTTTGTAACACGCAATTGATCCAAACTGTAATTAAGGTATCGATTAATTTATTAATATAAGTACAAATTTTTTAAAAGGATAGTGTATTTGCTGTGTTAATATAAAAATTCTAAAAGCAAATATTCCCTTTAATATTTTGTCCTTATTGATCAAAAACATAAAATAAAATAGTTTGTTTTCAAATGTCAACATTAAAGGATATTTATATTTCTACGTTAAAACATTTGCCTGCGGTTTTTGTTGTGGTTTGTTAGGGTAGTGGTTACCCCTAAGAGTTTTATTACCTACCTACTCAGAAAAAATATATATAGTAAAAGTTTCCAAGATAGCACAGATACACTTACTACTACTTACCCGACTTCATTTTGCAGTTTAAAGTAAAGTTCAACACTTTTTTGAAACTCCATGATAATTTAGCACGAATTTACTACTATTATTAGCTTCTTAGCTACAAAATAACTCGATAGTAAATAAATAAATAAATAAAAATGTTTATTGTAAAAACTGTGTACATTTAGGTATTTTATAATGGGTAAGTACACAGTTTGTCCTTTCGGATGTACAATTACTTATAATAATAAAGTAACACTAGTCATAGAACAAAAATAGATCCCGCCACCTTACAAAATTACATTAGTGAAACTATAGTCGCTTTATAAAAATGATAAAAGTGTGGTGAAGTCTTTAACAGTCTTGATACAGGGGAAATTATAAATATTTAAATATAATACTATATCATTTAAATATCCTGTTATGCTATAATACACTTTACTTGAAAGAAACTGTTAACTTAATACTTAAATATGTCTATACAACCAATTTCTAAAATATTTTGTGTCAGATGATTATAAATTATTGGCAACATACAGAAAACACTCTTATTTAGATTCGCAGTCTTATTACATGGACAACATAATTTTCGATGGTTTCGATCACATCGAAAATTAACACATAAATGTATTACTCGTAAGAAATACGAATGATACAAATGGCTCTGATGCATCTCTTTTGTGCCCTAAAAAAGTAATATAGTGATATAATTACTGTAATCAAAGGTTTTAAATTTGAAACGCACTTGTTACAGATTCTCATTAACAATTTAAAAGATAAATTTTTTAAAAATTAAATAACTGAATGTCTGGGTACAAATGATTTTCGAGCGGATGCAAGTCAACTTCCGATGCTTGATTTAAGTTAGAAGGTTTATTTTATAAAAGTCTCACCACTATAAATGCAGCATTCACCTGGCATGGCAGGTGCTATAAGATTCAACTCTTGTTCGGAGCGTGAAGTAATCGTGTTCGCTTGAAATTGAGTCTGCAAGTTTCGGCGTGACGCGTTATCGGATTTGCTCGAGCACGCGCCCAGAATCCAACAAACCTTACCTTCGCGAACGTTAGCCTAATACTTGCCAATTCACAGATGTACGAATATCACCTTTACACCCTCATAATAGAAACTAATGCTCTCGCGATGTCAAGACATTGGGGCATGCTAGACAGAGTTGGGTAAAGTAGAAATTCCGCCTACAGTAAAATTGCATCTCCGCTACGTAAGGTAGACTGTGCAGGAAAGGAAGATATGCTACTAAGCACAAGCCACCGCTAATTTTCTTAATGTCTTATTGTTTATTAGTAAGAATCATTTGATGGCTGTAAGACTATTGCGGCTAGTACTAAGGACTACGAACTTTTGGTTTTGCTGTTGGCATATAAATGTATAACAGCACATAAGTAACCTATAGAGCTTTATAAAAAATACTTAAGTTTATTGTATTGTATCATAACAAGAAGAAAACTTTAGTGATGACCGAATCCAACATGAAAAGGAATTCAGTGAATATCGCTTTTATGGTCGCTTTTGCAAAAGTTTTAGAAATAAAAGAAATAGTTTCTATTGATTTTAGTCGAGGTTTCAGTGTAAAATCTAGATTTAAAATTTTGTGCTAAAAATATTTAAGTCTACGACATATTTTTTGTCTAGTTTAATATCGGTACTATGTTTTCTGAAGTTGAGGTCTAAAATAACTAGGACTGATGTTACAGTCTACATAGTTATGTTCAAATAGCCATTCATATGAAATATACACTCTGATTGATATAAAATTACCCTTAATTCGCACGCAAAATAGTTTTAATAAAGCCTTTTTAGTCAGATTTTTGTAGTAGGCTAGACAAAATTTTGCTAAACGCCGTAACACGAACTAAAACGAACCATAATTATTCCAGAATAATATATCTCTCGGTATTATAAGTAGACCTTTATCAGATTTCAAGCAATATAATATTAAAATCTCAAGACGGTGCCTGTTTAAAATTACAGATGACATCATGTATTATTCATCGTTTCATCTTAGTAAAACTTGGTCGTCCATAAGTTGGGAACTAATGACGTAAGAACACTTGAGGTTGGGGTCGATTTACATTTTAATTTGATTTACTGGTGTTTTAATAGTCTACGTTATGTGTATATTCTATTAATGATTTTTATGACCTAAGAATCTACATAGATTTAATACGTACATACATACCTACCATAAATATTATGATCATAGAAAGCGTTATTAAAAATGATAAAAGATTAAAGATAAATATAACAGTCTTTAAAGTTAAACAAATAATTATATCTCAAACTGCATTCTGTCTTAGTGCAGGTGGTATTCATATACATTTGAATAAGTAAAAATGTGAGTAAAGCTGCGTTAAACCAAGCACCGCTTCGCACGTTGACGCTTGAAATAAGGCCTATTTTAGCTTACCAATCACCAAAATTAAAAAAAATTCTCATTGTGTTGTATTGCGGACCAAAGGGTCCCACGGTTACATAATATAATGGAGTTTCAGAACAAAATCGTATGATGCCAGAGTAAAATAACTGAACTTACTTGTCATATTAAAAACACTTTTGTTCGTATAATTTTATTGGCAAAGTGCCTTTTATAGAGCCGTCAGGCAAAACAATAACTACCCGGTTACTTTAAAATCTTGTGAGCTATTCAAAAACAGAATATTTTCACAACACGGCGAATAAGTTTAGGTTCGCTCAACGTATGAGTTGTGAAGTGAAAAATTGTGAATGTCCTTTACCGTAGTCTTTTTTTGCCAAGTTCTGGCTTACGCTCCATATCGTCATTTTGACAGAATCGTCCATTTGTCATGCTCCTGGCAGGTGAGGTTGGATAACATCCAAAAAAGTTTTTAGTCGGAATAGAAACACTTGAAGGTTGGGTAACAAAGGCTGCTTTCGTGGTTGGGATTTAACGCAGATGTTAACCAAAACAATACATGATATAAAACCTTATGTTAAACGCATGTACAAAAGTTACTAAATTTTGTCAGTCTTAACAAAAACTTTACACTTGTTGGCCGCAGGCTTTATCTTGCCGTAATCCACCACGCTCACTCATTGCGTGTTGGTGGATGCATATGATGGACAATCATGTGGGTTTCTGCATCATGTTTTTACCCCACCGTTAGTGCAGAAAGATACGAAAGTTCTACTTTAGTGGTACCCTTTTCTGCTTGTGCTTCTATTAATTTTCTTGATTCAAAATTAAACGTACATATGTATATAAATAAATGACACGCTCACGTTTTTTCATATTTCTTTTTATTTGCAGGCCCGGGCACAAGTTGTTTTCACAAATGGACACTCTGACGTACGGGGCCAGCCCTGCGCTGTTCATGCTCGGCGAGGGATACTCAAGTAAGTACTCGCTGAACCCTCGTCTAACTTACTAGTGGAAGACACGCAAAATGTTGGACCGGGGTCAAGAGCGCTTCCTAAAGTGACTTCCAAAAGACAGGCGTAGTGTAACTTGGTCAATTTTTAACTTGTGTTCTTGTGATAAGGAATAGTTACTTAAAAATGTTTATAACAATTAGGCTCCAATTTATTACTTACTTTAGGATGAGTCACTGAGTTACAAACATACGTGAAGACAATTTACTTGGATGTTGATGTTACCTGTAGTATAAAATAGCTGGTATATCTGTGGCAACATTCCGTTAGGTACAGTTCACACTATTGATTGATATGCGCGTTCTAACGGAGACATGCTAAATATTCCGAGCTGATTGTCAGTCTAGTACAGGCTCGTGTTATGTGGTAGGCACTGTGACCTGATTGTAACCAATTACAAGTGATGCATTTACTGCTTTATTCACGAACGCAACGCATTTCAAACCAACAATAGTAAACATAATTATGTTTGTATTTTAAGTTACTGAACCTGTCATATACGATTGACAAAGAATTTAGAATTCATTGCGTTTATATTTTGGAAATAAATATTTATATTACGTAGTGTTTAGTGAAACTATAAGTAAGCTGTAAGCTTAAAATCATTATTATGAAGTCAAATAAAACTTTAAAGTATTCCTTTATAATAAAGGTGAGCTAGATAGTTTGACAAGTACCAGTTACCTAGGTAGTCATCAGACGTTGGTATCTCTCACCGTGTGCAGAATTTCTAATCTAAACTTAGTTCGTTCCCCAGACATTGCAATACCAACATTCATACAGCAGTTTAGCCGTTCACTGATTGCCACAAACATATGTGGCAACTAAATGGACGTCTTAACCAAACCGTATTGTAGAGCCGAGGACAGCTCTAAGTGGTCTCTTGGCCTGCAATGAATTTGAGATAGCTTGCAGATTTACAGCCGTGAT
Organism: Emmelina monodactyla; assembly: GCA_916618145.1. NCBI lineage: Eukaryota > Metazoa > Arthropoda > Insecta > Lepidoptera > Pterophoridae > Emmelina > Emmelina monodactyla. Next base: position 8,109,418 of record OU745300.1, read on the forward strand.
CGATACGATCCTACAATGTGTTTGACAGCTGCTGAAATGTCTATGACAAGTATTAACTTATAAGTAATTCAGCTAAGAGTGTTGTCATTCAAAAGCGAGGTAAATATGCTTTTGGTTTTTCAATTTTCCCAAGAGCCTCATAACAAAATGAAAGTGAATAAATATTTTAAATTATTCGGACCAAACCAAGCTTTTCCGCAAATAAACAGAAGCATAACTCATTTACGAGTATTACTCAAGTTTTAACTGCAAATCGGAACTATAATTTAAACTGCTACAAACACTGCAATCTTTACTTAGCCGTGCCCAAATTCGATTTGAATTCTTATCATGTGAACAAAATCTTTCGTATTGAAACTTGGCTAGTGTTGCATCGAAACCGTTAGTTTATAAAGGCTTCGCAGGTAATTTTCTTCGTGGAAATACTCGTGCCGTGGAAGATATTATCAGTGTTTGATTATATGTGTTATAAGTCTATTGTTGGAAGCCTCATCATCAGTGCCGATAACTTCGAGACACACGGACATTTCGAAGAAGTTTCAGTAATAATAACAACGTTAATAAAGACTTAGAGGTAAGACATAAAGAATTTAAAAGGACAATAATAACATACATAAGTTTTGTATCAATATAAAACATATTTTGTAGAAAAAAACGTTAAATGGAATATCATTATGCTTGCAGATGTTATTTTGTAAAACTTTATCTTTGATAATCTTGTCAATAACCCAATAAACTATTAAAGTTGCCACTGAACTACAAACTATGCTTCTGTGCATAATGCTTTACACCGGGTGAGACGTGGCATTACCTACAGATTGCATGTAACCAACGCCCGCATGCGAGGGGCTCTGCTATCGCTGATCAAGAACTTTAATACCTCTACAGGGCTACTGTTAATTCTAATACACCTACATAGATATTGTCTTAGATTGTTAGTTCGAATAGCTTGTAGTTGATTTTAGTTATTCTTTACTTCTTTATACCCGACTTCGTTTTGCCAATACGTACACTGTAAACATATAACACTTTCATTAAAATATTAGTTCATAATTTCAACCTTTGCACAATTCGAAATAGGATAGTCATAAAATTTTAAATTGGTTTGAGCACGTATGAAACTGAATGTTCTATGTGTGAAATTATTACAAGTGTTGGCCTTAATAAGATATCGCATTTGATTTCGACAAATTTGCACTTTCCACTTATGTTATTACCGGCAGTAAAATTTTCGTTGGTGTAGAGTTGTTGGAACTTCGTAATTGGGCAATAAAAGGGGGTGTAGCTTTGAAACGATATCATTTTTGTTTTAATATGAACAATCATGACATTCTTTGTTAACACTTAGTTTCTTAATTTTGTATAAAAATAAATTTGTATAAAGTTAAACATAGTATTTCCTTTTTGCGTTACTTCCAATCTACTTAATTTAAAAACTAAACAAAAAAACGGATTATTTATAAACATTTAACTTCAAATAAGTGAAAAAGCCATTTTAGGTTGAGTTCTTGACACCCAATCATATAAATATGTCAGAATAGAGTTAAATATATGTTTTTAATACATAGTTTGTAACAAAGAACATAACTTAGGGTACATTTTAATGTGATCGAAACTCAAAAAAAACTCAATTTGCCGCAGGCCTAAAACCTAGCCTTCTTTTATGCGCTTGATTATTTATTATTATGCTTTTGTAAGCTGTTAAAAAAATAACTTAAACATTTTAGTGTAACTAACCAAATTGTCACACTAAAGCAACGATAAAAATGCGCCTCGTTCTAAGTGTAATTTTACCGTCGACGTCGACTTAACCCTTAAAAACATGAACCGCCATCAAAGTTGTCTCTAACATCTTACATCAACGTCCGCAATGCAGGTAAAGTTAAGTAACTCTATCAGAGGTGTTGTAAACTCCATTAAGGTAGTATAACCAGTAATTGTAAACAAACGAAATTGCGAGTATGCGAAGCTGCGAACAAAAATTTTAACCCTACTAACTGACAATTACTAATCTATATTGATAGCGACTTGAAAATATTTAAAAAGTATTATTATTTTATTTTTTAATTTAGTGTTATTAGCGATTTTTTGAAGATTCCATTAGTAGATATCTCTTCATAAAATAAAAATGTTTTTTAGTGTATGTTGCCATCTCAAAATGTTTATATATTTACCACGATGATATGCTGATTAACGTTCATTACATATCAACTGTTTTTAAATTATTGCAACTTCAATCAAAATCCAAAACAATATTTCAAAAAGCTCATGATATATTTTTTAAACTAAATAGAGTACAGCTCGGTAGGTTACAATTAACATGGTAATAGGCCGGGGAAGGCATTGCCACACATCCAAGCTACTTCCTTCGAGAGCCTACCTACACGCCACTTTGAAGCGGTAATTTATAGCTTGTAATAAAATTTAATTATCGAAGATAGGCCGTTAGATAGAAACTTCGTTTTAGGTATTTCGGAATTCACGACTAGTTTCCGAGACTTTTTTGAACTTTTACATATAAACCATCGACCTACGATATAAAGTTTGAGCATTTTTATAACATGAAAGTAAACAAAGTTGTAAGTAGATATATATATAATAGAATAATCTGTTAATATGTGCTATATGCAAGTTACACTTGTTAATAATATTTGTAGTTTGTAATGTTACATTTATCCATTCCTTAGTGTTATATGAGTATCCATCGTTTCAGCCCTAAGACGTCCAACCTAATCTATTAAATTAACCCATCCAGCCCATCTTTTCTCGTGACCTTTACCAGTGAACCTGTTTTAGGTATCTCGTTCATAAAATAAAATTCTTTATTCGTATTTCAGTAGGAATTCTCAAGCAAACAAATGACTCTGTAGCTTTTCAATAACTGACATTTTCTAGTTTGATTACACAGTAATTGTACTTATACCAACTTAAAGACAGCATCATAGGTCGGCTGTCCACCTTCAACTATTTTCAGTTCGTTATAGTCGATTTCTGAGATTTCAAATGATAATGAAAATGGATTTTTTTACAATCTTTTATTTAGTTTCACTTATGCATATGTAGCTCATCTGATATTCTGTGTCCTGACTGTGTTCAAAGAACGATGGCTTTGTACAAAGTTTTTGTTTTAAATTTAAACCTATGTTATCAAAGACTTACGATGAGAGAGAGAGAAATATGAGATATTTTAATTATATATTTTCAAGACAGACTAGCTTTAGTTGTGTGCATATTGGTAGTTTGTCTGGAAAAACAACTTCATAAGCTGGTGCGTAATGTAGTGTTTCCTTGTATATATGTATAATGCTGATAATAGAATAACATGTAATTTGTGGTTAACTTAGCAGGAGATAAAGCTGGTTGGTACTATTATGTTTGCTCTAATATAAATACGATAGATTTTATATATTTTTAAAGGAAATATTTAATTAGTGAGGAACCGTGACTTATTAAAAGGAATAGTAATGACTGACTGCAAACTGCAACGGCCATCAAAAATATCTCAGTGCGATTTGATGGTCATATGTCGAGTAGAGTTGGTTTTCTCACGATGTTTTACTATAGAATTTAAGTCATAGTAGTTGCTATAAAATTTAAGCCATAGATTCCTGGGGTGTAATCTATAATAATATAATAAAATGTAATGTTTGTTGTGGGCTTTCTTTAAATTCTCTGACTGTTCTTTTTCGGTCTTCTTAATCATGTTATTTTTTTTACCATTGCAGTCTTAATTCCGCATTGACCTTCCAGGTGGCTGTAGCAGGCAGTTAGGTCAGATATTCAGAATGTTCTAAACTTTCTACCAAGGACCGCTACATAACCGTCCGGGAACACTACAAACAGAAAAGTATTACGTCTTGCGGGACAGTAGGTATTTTCCATCTATAGACTCTTACAAAGGTCGAATGGCGCTTGTTTTCGAAATTCTTTCTATTCGTTTCTTCAAATTTAAATTAGTTAATAGGATCCATGTTGAACCGTTTTATTTGATTAACAGATGCTTTTTCTTAATTTCTATAAGCACAAGCTGGCTACATGAGTGCAAATGTGATCATGATTAGGGCAAGTATTAAATTGGTCATTTGCTCTTATATTGCCGCTCCTTTATCTCACGCCAAATAGGTAACCGAAAAAAAAGATTTGTATCGAGCTAAATATCCGACTTATTCAAGGTCAACTAAACGCATTTGTTTTTCTTCTTTGTAGTCCATTCAGTTTTTCTGTGGCTGAAGTGACGTCAAAATTTGTTATGACGTCAAAATAAATATAAAATAAAGAATTGACAAATGTTTTTGACGACAATGTTTTACCAAATCCTATTGCGGACGTCAGTACACATTTTGTTCTCAAATTATCGTGGTAAAAACACATTGGCCAGCACTATTTCATCGTATTTATATACGTTGAAGCAGAAGGTATTAAAACAGTCAGGGACTGACTTTAAAAGAATCATGTTGATATACAAATAATAATTGTTTATCGAGCTTGCAAATATTAAGGACTAAAATTTTATGTATTTTAATTAATTTTGCCAAAATGTTATTAAGAGTGTGTATTGTAATGATATCTTGTGCAGTGGCTGCAGGTTCACCCGTAGCAAAGTAATTGAAATATATTTTGATCTTAATTATATTAATTGATTATTAGTGTTAAATTAAATTGTTTTTTTTTATTATTTATACAGTGAACCAAATATTGCGATTCCGTTACCTAAAAGTATGAAATATGATGACAAAATTCTAATACGAGGCCTAAAGAAGACAGATACAGAGTAAGTTTTTTTTTAATATAACGGGTGTAAAAAGACCACTTTCGAAGCCATAACTCTGTACTTTTGTTGGTTCAGGTGCGATTTTTTACATTGCAAATTAAATTCAAACACTATTTAATTAAAAATCATCGCCAAATCTGAAAGTATTAATGCAATTTTGTGTAATAACATACATTTTTTTATAATAAAATAAAAAAGAGTTTTTTTTTGCTCAACACTTATTTAGTACCTCTCTAGCAGTGCCCAGTTTTTGTTTTCGGAAGCAGTTATTTTACACCTCGTATGTTCAAAGAATAAAAATTGTTGTGAAAAGACTGTAGTGAAAAATTTATGAATAACTAATATTTTTAAAAAATCTACTGTATCAAACTTTGAATTCATAATATTCCTTATTCAGAACTGAATTATAATCAACATTACATTCTTGAAAAATTGTTTAAATTTGGATGAGAAAAATGAGTTATATTTAGGACTATGTTTGTTTTTGTCGTTAGCTTCTGACTTCTAATAGGTTCATTTAGCCTTAGATTTTGTTTTAAGGTAAATATAAATTGTGTTATATTAACTGTACAGCTTTGACTCTATGTCCAATAAAAGCAGGAATAAATGTTGATTGTATGAGGAAAGTAATAAAAATTAAAGTTAGTCTCTGAGATTATTAGTCTATACTGTACTGTTAGTCATCAATATTTGATTAATTTAAGTATATTATGAGAATGTTTTGTGTAAGTTTGTATCAAATTATCATGCCTGATTTTATAAGATTTGACAGCGGTTTTGGTGTTGATGTCCATAAGATTAACATTTTTAGCATAGCAAGATAAAAAAATACTAAAAGCACCATTTCAAAAGTGAAGTAATCTTATGTTTTATTTTATTTTTAGGCCTGTAAAAGTAACGCTATACTCATCTGCAATGAATACAATTAATCGTGGACATAATTTATCGTTTGAACCTGGTTATGGCAGTAAGTAACTTTTTTTCTGCTTTTAGTACCTTGTTAAAATACGAGTTACAATTATAAATACGAGTAACTAGGTACTTGTATTATATACATTTTAAAAACGCGGAAATATTGAAAAGTAAGACTTGTTTCTTTTTTGTTTCAGAAAATCAGTTTGTGCTGGAAATTCCTTTTAATTTTTTGGGTAAAGTAGACTATGGAAAATACAATTCGTTCACATTGTCTAATGTTAAACAACTAGAGTCTTTAAAATATATTTTTAAAGATTAAAAGCAAATTATAGTGATTAGTGTAATTTATTTAAGTGAATTAATTTGACAAAAAAAAAATTCCAAATGATGATGATGTGCAAATTTGTTATTATAATAAAATGTTTGAGGTAAGAGATTCAAGTGATTAGAGACCTCATTCTGATCTCGACTACTTTGACGTATGGTCTATTCAATCATAAATACTATGTATTTCAAGTTGATAAAAACCATGTAATTCTATTTGTAAGTTAAAATAAAACCACAAAAATCTTTTAAATGTTCTATCTTTTCACCAAAATATCCTTATTCATAACAATGCAATCAAACATTGAACAAACACATTGTTTTACTTAGTTCACTTAAGACGATTTGTCTCTTTAATTTAAACCATATATCATCTGACAGTTTCCCAACTAATTTACTACTGGTGATAAATCTCGAGTTTGCAACGCCGCACGCTGAGCTGTCAGATGTATTAACCACATTTGTGTTGGCTGCTAGTGATCCGCTGACCATATTAATTTATGGTCACCTTAAGATCTGATTTGTGGAACTTGGTGATGGCTGAATAACCATAGACTGTAGTTATTTATTAGTTTTACATGCAGAACAATAATATATATTTTTAAAAAGGTTTGCCATAAGTGAAGAAAGAGTTATTTTGGAAAAAGTATCCTTCTAAATTGTAATTCTTTATTTCGACCAAAAAATTTACTTTATCCCAGAACGACGACCCCATTGACTATAGTAGGTATATTCTTTACCAAGGTACTTACTTAAAAACTTTACTAACTACTTTAGTTACAGATAAAATTTGTACAAAAAAAATGTGAAATTAAACGAATCTTATAAACTTAGCAGCGACGGTTTGTGCCTATAAATATTTTGATTTAAATATCTACTCGTTGCGAATTAATTGAAAGAATTTTATTTTTTAATATTGATTTATGGAATATGCCACAAAAGATACTGATTATAGTAGATGCCTATTCTAAAAATATATTGATTGTGTCAGAATCAGTACCTATTATTATTAATCTACAGACGTATTATCCTGGTTTATGTTCCAGTTTACAATAATATGACAATATTTTAACCAACGTTTTCCCTATAAAAGTTCAGTCTCTATTATATTAGGAGCTCAATTGACTGCACCCTGGTCATTGCACTTTATCCTGCAACATATGTATGTGACTTTTTTATGACATTCGTTTGTTTCCGGTTCATAGCATCCGGTTCCTATATGTGTTATTGGTAAAAAAATATCGATTTTTAATTTAGAACTTTTTTTGCTTCACATATTGAAACTTGCGTATAGGGGAACAGATAATTGGGAAATAAGTATGAATATAATTTGTTATGAGAGGAATATTAATTAATAAATGTATGATGTATGTTATGCATATCCAGTATGTCAAAAGATAAATGAAGAGTATCTTACCGCTCCTCTATTAGGACATTTAGTAAGTATTTATATCTGTGACATCATGTTTTTATTATTTAATCAAGTTTTCGTTTGTTTTATAGATGTTGGCTGACATAACACTGCGAGCGTAATTTCACATGTATTGCAATGATTCTATCGGAATTATTATTAAATTATAATTTATATATTACTAGCTGAGCCCGCAAACGTTGTTTACCATATAAATAATTTTATCACTTAGGGGTATCAAAATAGATAGTAGCCGATTCTCGGACCTACTGGATATGCATATAAACTTTGGTAAAAATCGGTAAAGCCGTTTCGGAGGAGTAAGGTAACTAACATTGTGACACGAGAATTTTATATGTAAGATTATGCTAAAGAAGTTTAGGTTTGAAAAGTATAGATTAATAGTGGGTCTTCACACGGCCTGACTAAATGAATCACTATCTGCAAATACAGCTACAAAATTGCGTCAAATTAATATTGAATTCGGGAGCACAGTCTTACCAACTATTTTATTCGCTTATATCGAGACCATATCGTGATCACTGAGAGTATATCTTCAATGTGTTTTTGTCGGACAAAATAACATAATGCCGAAGTGTAAATCTCTTAATTGTCATAACATTTGGGTTTGGTAGGCTTGGGCAAGTCGATTTTGGCATACCTTATACTACAAAGGCTGTAGGATGTTCATGTAAAGATTTTGTTATCTATTATTATTTTACATTTTGAAAGGTCTTCAAGTATTAAAAGATATGTTATATTCTATTTACACGTTTTTTCCTTCTAGTTTATGAGCAATATCTAAAATTAATCAAATAAAAACAAACAATATTCTTCCACAATTCCCGCATCGAGCGAATGCATATTTATCCAAATCAGTAACTTCTTATTTTTAAAAATTAAAGTAAAATAAAAGAGTCAAATCAGCAACCCTTTTTACAAATATTGACATGTACAAAAGAACAGCTTATTATTTTCAATTGACTCTTCGGCTTTAAATAATAATAATCGATTCCTAAATAATAATCATAGAATAATTAAAGACTATACACATATTTTGTTTAAGCTTAGAAATCTGTCTTTATCCATGTTACCTTGAGGGTTACTCAAATGTTGTAACTTTGTCTTTAAGTTTAGTAGCAATTGAACGATAATTAGTTCAAGAGAAACCGTGGGTAACCGCTGGAAAAAACCTAGTTAATAATTACAATTGTATTATTTTACATCCTTTGTTCCTTATTGAAGAGGAAGTTATAAGATATACAATCATTACAGCTAGAAGGAAAACAGGGAAATACAAATGTATGACTAAATGTGTAGTTTTAAACTATTGTCAGGACTATTTTTTCCTGTATAATAATAGTAGAATAGGTCAAAATTTACTCTTATGACTAAAAGAGCTCGATAATAACAGTATTTTTGCGGCAGTTGTTGTATTGTTAATGCTCTATCGGATATATTTGTTAAACTGACTTAAGGTACCACCATATAAATGTATGTATATCTGGGTATAATCTTTTTTTTTGTCTATAACTGCAGCAGATTAAACTTGTAACATAAAACCTCTGTGCGAGTTCATAACCTTTTTTTACTTGACCTCTACTTCAACTTTTTTATAGATCCCACGATGATGATCAGGTCTCACATGTATATAAAAAATAGTAAGTAAGATTAATACTGTATGGATAAAGCAAATTATAAATTGTATTTATTTCATTATATAAGTGAACTTTAAAACATAACTAAATAGTCAAGTGCTTCGGCAAATTTTTCACAAATTGTTTTTAGAATTTTCAAGTCACAACAGCATTTTGGTGAAAACAAATCAAGAAACTCAGCTCTGTAACGAGATACAAATGCACAAATATTGGGATGCAGGTCTTTTAACAAAAGTGTGGGTAGTAAATAATTTGCTCTGCCGACATCTGGGAGCTTCCCCTTCGTTGTAGGCGAAGAGTTGGAAGCAATTCTATACTAAGGAAATAGGAGAATAAAACGGTCACACCTCCCAGACTATTGAGTTAGCTTTGGTAATACCATGGATGAAGAAGTAAAAGGATAGACAATAGCCATACAAAATAGCGTATACTTTTTTTTAGTTCTCAAACTTTCGATAGATGACATTACTAGTCTCAAAACACAAATTTGCATTTTTTAACAAATATTAGTTATAATACACCCGCTAGATGGCGTTGTAGTAAAACTATTTTTCCTTTACACATTAAAATATTAAATCAATTGTTTATTTAAGACCAATAAATGTCGATTTAAACCAAAAATTATAAATACAAAATTTATGATTTAAGTCGATTTTTTTTACTGGCATGAACAGGACTTGGTAAAAGTGAAACTGACAAATTTCTGTCTACTTTTGCAAATGTCTACCGCCCGGAAATGTTCCCAACTTATAGTGAGGCCGTTTCCGTACAACATCTGTAAAATGTTTAATGATGTATTTTCGCTAAATTTATCAAAATTATCGTTTCCACTAAAATAGGGTCGAAAATGTAAGTATGAAAAAGTCTCCCAAATTAGTCAAAAATCTTCGTTCCATCTGCGTTTAATACTTATTTGATATCGTTCTAGGCATAAAATAATAGTACCTACGGTTGTGAACACTGGGCCGCCCGGCCGGCCAGCCATACGTTTTCTGAACGGATACAAATTTATAAACGCGTAATAGGTTTTCTTCTTCTTCTCAGTCGTATCACGTTTTTGTATACTTAAAATACCCATAGATTTTTAGTAGACAGTGATAATAGAATGAATGGTTATATACTTACTAGGTGTATCAAAATAAGTATAATGATTAAAATTGGGGAAGGCTCAGCTAAAAACATTATCTTATTTTTGGATAATCAGGATAATCTAAATGTGACCATTTAACACATAGTATGCTAAACATACAGTGAATGTACATTTTTTTATGAATAGAAACGTTATCTATAATAACAAAATAGATATTTGATTAAGCCCTAAAATATTTCTACACAAAAGTAGGTACGGTAAGCTGCAAGAGTCCATAATATAGTTCACATAGTTGACAAACATTATTGCATCTAGTGGTCTTATTCACACACACTAACGTTAATAAATGACTATTTTACTACATCTTAATATCAACCTTAACCCGTCAGTTTAAAAGCTCAATATATGTTTAAAAAAATTTGTGGTTGTTACAACATTTTTTTTCTTAACAACGAAGATGTTTTTTTGGATCTCCTACACTCTGACACCATTCTCAACCTTAATTTGAGACACTTAAGGTTCAGCACTATTCTATAAAATATTGTGGTTGTTGTTATATTTCTTCTATTCATCTATACGATCGCTAAAACAATCTAATGGTCTCTTATGCCCGGGATACACGAGGCTAGTTTTTCAAGCTAGGATAGCAAGCTAGTTCTCTTTGAAACTGTCTTGGCTAGCTGACCTGGCTTGGACTATGCTAGTTCTGTTTACATTAGGCTATATTATTTTAAGCTAGTATTATTGCTGTGACTGAGGTGACCACACGTACAAAATGAACTGCACGCGAAAAAAAAACACTATTCGACTGAAACAGTTACTTCAAAAACTGTGCCAATTCGCATTAGACGAACTAGAAGAAGAAATACAGAAACGAGTGTGGACAAGACCCTGGATTTTAAGAAGAGATGAACGTGGATCATCTGCTTTACTTTTGGAAGAATTTCGCAACGAAGATTTAGGCGAATATAAGAGTATTTTGCGAATGACGCCTGATTTGTTTGATATTCTGTTGAGTCTTGTGACGCCAAAAATACAACGAATTGATACAATTATGAGACAGGCGCTACCAGCAAAACTAAAACTGGAGATCACACTAGATTTTCTTTCGTCCGGCATTAGTTACAGGAGGCTCAGTCATTTTTATCGAGTTGCAAGATGTTCCATATCAAAATTTATACCAGAAGTCTGTGTTGAAATCTACAAGGCATTGAAAAAATACATTGAGGTTTGTATTACGTTTATTATAAAATCAAGCATCATCATTAGACAAGTAACACGTAAGGCCAATCGGCATCATTAAGCATTTTTGAATGCTGTGGTAATCATATCAAATTCATCCGCAGAAGCTTGTTGTGCGTCACATTCAGTTGTTGTAAAATTCGTGTGATTTTGAACTATTTCTATACTACTACCGATTGTCGTGTTTGAAGAGTCGTCGTGACTAGGTGTCTGGTAGGAAAATGTTGTATTACTCAAATTTAAATCTGCTATTCGACAACGAGATAATACACTATTGATTCCGTCCCGAGCAATAATAGCCTGTAGAGGTGATAATATTTTAATTTGGCTAGCTACAAATGCTCCAAAAATATCATTCTCATTTGGTTGTGACACTGAACCACATGTGGGTGTACTATTTAAATCATTCTTGATCGACCGAATTTCGTTGACCAAGGTTGCTACCTGAGTAATCTTTTTCTTTTTTGAAGCTGGTACACTAGACTTTTCGGTGGACAGTTTTGCCCATGGTGCTGTAGTTTTTGCGGATATTGCCTCGGACTCGTAGCGTTGCATCATATCATTTGATGTAGTAGTCGTAGATGGTTGTGTTGACAAATCAGAATTTGCAACATTGTCATTATTGTTTACATTATCAATATTCTCTTTATTATTGTCAATAACATCATCGGTATTTTCAGTATTGGTTTGTTCTTCTGATTCTTGACTGTCCTAAAAGAAAATAACAATCATTTTACTAATTATATAAACAACATATTTTTATTTATTTATTTTTATTTTTTATTATTTGTTTATTTTTACAGGTCCCAACTAATGATGAAGACTGGAGGAAAATAGAAAATGGATTTAAAAACAGATGGAACTTTCCAAACTGCTACGGTGCCATTGATGGCAAGCATATTCAAGTTGTAGCACCTGATAACAGTGGAACTTTGTATTTCAATTATAAAAAAGTGTTCAGTATTGTGCTTATGGCAATAGTAGATGACGACTATTGCTTTCGATACATAGATGTCGGAGCTTGTGGAATGTCATCAGATGGAAGTGTATTTAGGAATTGCTCCATATATAATAAACTAGAAAATAACCTTTTACCACATGGCGGAGTCATTGTTGGTGATGCCGCATTTCCTTTAAAACCGTACCTTTTAAAACCTTATCCAGGTGACAATTTAGAATGGTCACAGAAAGTCTTCAATTACCGACTATCTAGAGCCAGACGTGTAGTGGAGAATGCCTTTGGGATATTGGCTAGCCGATTTCGCGTATTTCAAAAACCAATAGCAGCTAATGTAAATACAGTGGATAAAGTTGTATTAGCAACATGTGCTTTGCACAATTGGTTGAGAAGTGAAAATCGAAAAACTTATATAACCAGCTCTGATATAGACCAAGAAGATATCGAAACAGGAAATGTCTATTCTGGTTCCTGGAGAACAGAAACTAGACAAAGTTTACAAAGTTTATGTCACCAAGGAAGTAACCATTCTTCGGTTTCAGCAATCCAAAAACGAGAAAACCTTAAGAACTACTTGAACAATGAAGGTGCTGTGCCTTGGCAATCGAGAATGATTTCATGATTACTGCAAGTCTTCTGAACGTTCGGATCTCAGTACAAATGTAGTAAACATCAATTTTATACTTTGAACGGACAGACAGACTGACGGATAATAGACAAACCCACACACACCCTCACACACACCCTCACACACGCACCCACACACACACGCACCCACACACACACCCACACACACACCTACACCCACACACACACACCCACACACACACACACGCACCCGAAATATTCGAAATATATTCGAAACTTAAAACTAAACAATAAATTATTGAAAATATCTAACCGTTGTTTTTCTCTTCATAGGTACATTTTTAATAAAACTGTGCATTTCCTGGAACCAATGCAGCTTCGACTTATATTCTTCTTGAGAACCTGCTCCAGACCGGGTTGATTTATCAATTTTAGTCAGTTCTTGAGAATATGTTGCTCTTAAATTTTTAATTTTATTTTTTACCTCTTTGGTAGTCATATCAATACCCATTGTCTTTAACTCGTCACACATTTTTTGTAGCGCTGAATCCCGTTTACATTTGTCTTTATAACTTGGAAGGGTGGCGTTCCACAAACATTCATGTTCACGGTATAGTTGTACGAACTTTAAATTAATCTCCGTACTTAGTTTGGGCATCTTAAAATCTCAAAAACACGTCGCGGAGAAAAACAAACAAAACCGTGGTTACTGTTTACGAGTCAACTGACAACTAGCTTCGCCGGCCACATGAAGCTAGTACACAAGCCAGGATAGTAAAATCAGTGGTGGGGGGCGCTACTAGCCTAAAAAATAGAACTCCATCCTATTTAAAACTGTCCTGGCTTGTCAACTAGCTTACTAGTTTACTAGCTTATAAATGAAGCTAGTTTTGTCTACACGAAGCCAGAAGTACTAGCTTGCTAGCTTACTGACACTAGCTTGCTATCCTAGCTTGAAAAACTAGCCTCGTGTATCCCGGGCATTAGAGTTATTATTTCGTCCTAGGATCATGTTACCCTAGTTTAAATCTTAACCATATTGTATTTTTATTATGAGTTTCATTCATTTTGCTTTTTAAGTCGTAAAGAAAGAATTAATAACTAAATGATGGTCAATAAATATAGAAGGTTAAATAAAAGTAAGTAAGATACTTTGATAAAAAACAGTAATTTAGTATCCAAAAAAGTTTATTTATATAAAATACTAGCGACCCGTCCACGCTTCGCAATGGTGAACGACTTGTTCCCGAAACCCGGAATTTTGGCTTATTTAAAAAAACTTTTTCTGCATGTTCTTTATTTACAAATTTAAATGGAAAAAAAACCTAAAAAATGGCGAAAACCGCATTAAAATCTGTCAACTGGTTTAAAAGGAGAAAGCGGACAAATATACAAACAGACAGAATTAGCGACTTGGATTTATACTATGTAATGATCTATATTATGTAATGAAGAAGCTTATTTTACACTTGTTTACAAATATATTTAGGTAATGTTAAACATTTATAACAAAATGTTGTTTCCAGATATTTCATACTTACAGTAAATCGAGTCTCGTAAGGAGTTTGAGTAATATCATGTATTGAGTCACTAGTATATGATATATAGCTTTCCGCCCTCCGGTTTCACGGTAAGCTAAATAGCTTTTCCCGTGGGAATGAGGCTATTTCCCGAAGTAAGTGAGTGTCGAACTATCTCTATTCCAAAATCAAGACTATCGGTTCAGCCGTTTTTACGTGAAGCGAACAGACCAACAGACAAACATACACATTTTCACAATTAAATTATTATATTTAGTAAGGATAGACATGAAAAAAATACCTAAAAGATGGCAAAAACCGCATTAAAATCCATTACGTGGTTTATCCACTTACCACGCTATCTCCTTAGCGGACAAACATACCTACTTACAACAGACAAAATTGGATTTATACTATTGTAATGATTATATGCATTTTGATAATACGCATTCAGTCCTGCATACTTATATTAGCTTGCATACTTATTATAAAACTTAAAAATCAACTTTATCAATCTCAACATAGGCGAACCACAAAGTATGAAACAAATGATTCAATCATTGTAGGATTTGGTTATTTTCGTTTTACACTCAATGTTCAACATGTTTTCATAGTTAACTCGCATTTCAACTAATGTATTTAAAAATGTTAACATTGACAAAAGTAAAAAGTTGTTACAAATTATACATTTATTGTCAATGTGTGTATAATTTGTAGACCTTACACTCTATAATGGACTATAGCATATACGTATAGATGTAGATGCGGCGATAAAGATTTAAAAGCACTCGACAAAATCTAATTTATAAACGTCACCTATCAACTTTGTGCAGCTGATTGTTTTTTTTAATGGCATCACTGGAATTTCGTATGAAAATGTTTATTGTATTAGCGCCATCTAGTTAATTTAGATTTATTTTTTCTACAAAACTAAATTGACCTATTTTAATGACAAATTGCTAGCGCCATCTAACCTTATAAATTGAAATGTATAGCGCCATCTAGATTTATACTACTTTTTTTGATATACGCTACTTTGTATGGCTATTGTCTATCCTTTTACTCCTTCATCCATGGTAATACGAATACGACTTGTTTGAAAACAGAGAATTTGTGGTACAAAACAGCGTATTTTGCTTATCTCATATACCTTTATTTTAACCATTTCTGAATGAAGTTGTTTTTTATACATTAACCGGATTCGAAGTTGTGGTTTACAAACTTACAAATCTTTGCTCTTTGATACAAAAATATAAATGAAAACGTATATTTCTTTTTTTAATAAGATTGTCTTAATAGGTATGACAATTGTATAACATCATACTAATTAGGTAACCTATTTCTTAAGTTATAACGTCAATAATTAGTAATTACTTCAACCACTGTTTTCTGATTCACTACCTATTTAAATAGCAACATCCTCTTTAATCAACATAATAATAATATTTGTCACTCCCATCTAAATACCGCAGAAACGGATGTCCTCATATATCTTCTGTCACAGGAAAAACAACTTTTATTTATTTTATTGTCATGTTTTTCTGTAAAAGTTTGCGAAACTCGATCGGATGACGTCACTCGACATGAATTACGTCATAATGTTGTAGTAGGCTTTCGATGGCTATCCAAGATAAACATAACATTGGTCTTTACCTTTAGAGCGGAAAAAATGGTTGGAAACTAATAAATCTTGTTGCTGTCAAGAAAAGAGTACGCTCTGGATGATAAATCTGAACTGTTCGGCTTGGATTACAACATGGTGGGGAAAATTAGGTAAGAAAGTACAAGCCTCGCAGAATCAAGCGAAATTAAAAGGACGTATGATAAATGTATTTCTGTGCAAACAAGGTGATGAAGACAAATTGAAAAAAACCTAGGCTGAATATTTATGCAGACTTACCGTGCCATAACAAGAGTATGGTATTGGAAGTACCTTAGAATAAAAAGCCTTTAAACGCTTTCTTAAGATGGCTAAGATACTAAGTCGATTCTTACCTCGCCTGCTGTATTTTTGTTTGATTGAACTATATTTTTTTAATACGCCGAAACAAAGAAGCCCTCGAAACTTTGAAATCCAAGTCAACAAAAGGCACTGGCCAGCTATTCACGGAAACGTTCACAACATTCGGAAATTCAAAGGCCTGCTATTAATCTATCTTTATTACCGGTCGTTTGATCGCGATGAAGGCCCACAAAAGTGTTTATGTGGGTAGCCTACGATGACTGCGTGGAATCGAGGAATCCGCAAAGTCAGAATTTTGTGAATCAAATTAACCGCATCAGTAGGATACGCCAGTTAGATTGAATTGTGTCGGGGTGAAATGAGGCATTATTTCAATTCTATTGCCTGAAATGCCAACCTGTATTCGATAACCAGATAATGAATGCACAATGAATTAGCTTGGCTTGTAGGTATTAAGTGCCGGAGTTGCATAAAATTTACCGTATCAACTATAAGCAGTGCGGTCAAATGCAAACCAATCAACTATAAAATTATATTTCCATAAACTTATTTTCCAAGCAATTTTTTTACGTATTAGAGTTTTAGAAATAGAAATTGTCCTATCAGCCCGCGGCGGATACGTGATACTATTTTGTCGTAGTTTCCCCTCCATATAACTATGTTTGGGGGCGCTCTCCAAAAAACTTCTTCAATCATGCACATGCAAAAAGGACGTGGTAGATCTGTACACCGAACTCTACGAACAAAGTAGAAATTTAAGGATCTCTAAAATAAATAAAAATAAAATAAAAATCATTTATTTCATCATTTAGTAACTTAATTACATTCGATGAAAGTCAAAATATCGATCATCAGCTTATCATCAGTAGGCCGAGAGAAAAAAGCTGGCGGAAAAAAACTCGGCACTCTTTTGTCCATCACCAAATATACAAAATCAAGGCATACAACTACACCAAGACAAGATAAAAACGTAAGGTCACAAGACGGTTAAATTGAAGTAAGAAAATACAAATACTAATTCTTGTGTCTTGTCTTGGTCCAGATGCTAACAGAGTAGTTCATAGTTAGAATAAGACACAAATAGTTACAATAAGATACAATCTAAAGAAATAGCCTGTCCAGTCCTCTTATAAAATGGCCCTTATATTTCAGAATTTATTTTAGATAGTAAACAAATGCTTCGGTGTAAATATTCCAGTAAGTGGAGTCATGGTTTTGATGCGACGGTCGCGACCTCCTTGGGCGCGATAACCGAACCCTTCTATTTGCCTATTCCAGAACAATCCACTTTTATTACTCTCAAAGGAAAATTCACCACTGTCCGAGTAATATTTTATTCTAGATAACATGCTTTTTATCGCAATTTTTGCTTTTTATAAAAGTTGGGTTGGATCCCAGATATCCTTCCGTCGAAAAAATATGACAAGATGCTTTATATTGTACGTTGTTGAAGTCATAATAAGAAAGAACTCGCAAATTTGATTTTATTACATTCAAAACGAATTGTTTACTGCTCGGGCCTACTTTAGTTAGGACCGTTCAATTTCTTTCCCTCTTTTCTTCTGCAATTCTATCGGTTCAATCGGGCGATCGTTGTTCATTTCGAATATTTCATTTCGTCGAAGGCAATTTTATTTATATCTGCACTTAAAATCGAGGTAAATGAATAAGGGACACATTTCTAACGGAATGGAATAGAATTTGAATTATTTAGTGTAACGGCTGCGGGACGTGACTGTGAATGGCCGTGAATTTTTGATTTTGAAAATCCGCCACCGTTTATAACAAATTGGCTTAACTTCCAAAAGTTATTAAAAATATGTTTACGCGGTTTACAGCGTAGAAATTCATCAATGCTTAACACAAGTGGACAAACAATTGTACCCGGAGTTAGCCTGAGATCATTAGCGGTTATTAAAAAGTTTGGTGTGATTATTTATGAGAATACAGAGTTCATCAATCCAGTTTTGTAAATTTGATGAAATGGCAAGATCCTGGCTCCATTAATGAGTCACTAATTTTATTTAAGTTTGTAAGCCTTACAATCCTTAATATTTGCAAGACTATTTTTCGAGTAAGTAGGATCCTTATTAACTTTAAAGGCGAGATTTTCCTTATTGCATTTAACAAAACTGTTGTTCATATTTCTTTTAAACACCTAAGTAAAAGTAGGTAGGTATCTCCGCTCATCTCACATATTGGAAATCAATAATTTACCCTACGCGGGTCCAAATTGAGGACGCCCCTTTCTCTTGACACTCAGTTTTTGGGGAGCAAAAGAATGGAGAGGGTTGCGATCTTTACAAAAAGTGCTTACCCTTCTGAGGACAATAGCCCCCAAATATAATACATGACTACAATAAAAAAGAAAGTTACTAAATGCGAAAATCTTCGTCAAATTGTTACATTTAAACGATTTATCTCTTATTTTATCGAAATATTTAATAATCATTTTGTTTAAAAAGCTACAGTCTTAGAAAATCTGTAGTTATTGCAAATTCAAAACAATATTTTGCAGCTCTACAGTTTCATTGTCCCGGCATAAAACAAATTCGCCTCTACGATTTATTTTTTGCCAAGGGTCGATTGGGGATCTCCATAACTTCATACACAGTAGAACTGTGTCATAAATACTTTTTATTTAGTCGAAAAGTTATTGCGCAATGGTCTAGGGTTAGTATAAGTTATGACAAATATAATTACCGTCTATGCAAAATAAAGTCTACCGATTAAAACTACAGATAACAAGTCACAAACATTTCAGACTGTTCAAGGTAAAAGCACTATAAATCTCTCTCCTATTACGGCTATTCAAGACGTTAATTGCATATTAACATACCCATAATTATAATTATAAATCTTAATACACGCGTTAAATTGTATTTTCCCTATTTGTTACTAAGTATATTTTGTTGGCTGATGGCATTTTACACCTTCGACATTTATAAAACAACGTAATTAAATGAACCCTTTTATTAAAATTCAAAACTTAAGATTGAAACATAAAAACATCATCGCAGTAACTCACAATAGTGTTTATAAAGTATCAGATGTATTGCGTCGATTCACCCCATGCCCGATAAGCGATGGGTTCAACGAACTGCAATCCTAGGTGAAAGTGGGGTGGTTAGCGAAGATGAGACCAAGGCGAAACTGGTTTCTATCAAATAAGGGTGACGAATGACACGTGCTGATTTGGTGTTTTTTTAAAAGCAAATGCTTGTAGTTTATAAAACAGTTAAAGATTTTTTTGGTGTTATTAATTTTTTCAAGGTTTCAGCAATCAAACACAAATAAAGTACAAAGGAAAATTCACATTTCTTTACATTGAATAAGGTGGTAAAGTTTGTTATTAAAACTAACCCAAGAATTATTTTACTATTTAAACTTGAGTATCTTGAAGCTAGTATATGATAACCTAATGAATGACGAATGTATTTTATATTATTTGTATTCCGACTTCTATTTGAAGCAATTGTAGTAAGAAAGTATTTTATACAATATCTGTTTTGAAGTGAATGTAATGGATATAAAATCTTTTCCTTTTTATTTGTTCGTGAATATGCATCGTTTGTAATTTTTCTGTAAAGTGCATAATTTTGATCCCAGCCCCAGCCCTTCCGTCTGCCAAAGCGTGAAATGAACGGACAAATTTAAATTAAACTTTTCACAGAATTTTCAACGAAACTGAATTATTAGAGCGTGAAGATGTAACGAACAATCTACATGGATAAAATGCGATGCTGATTCCGAATGTATTCCTGTTGCATACGAGGACTTCACTGCTATTGATACACCTTTAGTTCTGAATATTAAATTCAAGCATTTTAATAATAAGTTACGGCTTCACCATTAAGTTCGAACGAAACTTATTATTTTTTACCTCACGATATAATATATGATAGATACGCCTCATTTGTCCGTAGCTAATAACGTTAAATCACGAATAGTGAATAGGACATGTTTTCTAAAATTATCAAGCTGTGTGAGGAAACAACAATTACAGTTGTCACAAGTGGTGGCCACATTTTATAGTGACGCGACACGAACGTAGGGACAGTAATGTAAAAAGGGGTTGTAAAAATACCGCAATTATGAATCCGTATGTAATTATGCGGAGTACTAAAGAGTTTGTAGCGACATGTTGCGCACTTTTGGTTGGGTTATTACTGGTTTGTTTTTTATAATTATTTTGAATTGTCCCCTCTGGGTAGGAATACGTAGGGTGGTATTGTCCGTTTTTTTATTTGTTCACGGTATTCTATGTCTGAAATATAAGGCATTGATTTGTCGGTTGCCATTATCGATGAAATTTAATGTTTAATTGAAGTTCTAAGCAAAATAAGTTTAAATATTAATTCTATTGGTTACGCGTGACAGTAATCAATTATTTTGTTTGTGAGTTTGCATTGTTAATGAAGTCTTAATTTTGTTTTGTTTTATAGTAATTTATATTTAAGTGTGCATTATTTTAACACGACTCGCAGATTCTATCTAATAATACCGATTTACTTCAACATGTTCACTGTTTTGGAACAAGGGGCACTTAAAGCGAACCCCTGAATTTGCTGGCCTAAATACGGATTGAAGCTTGGCTGAATTTTAACTAAAACTCTACGAGAAAGTCGATAACATTTTTTGGTTTTGAGGTCCTCGAGTTTTGTGATATATAGATATAGGTACAAAACCCAGGCATAGTTGGCACTCAGAGGTAAAACTGAGGTCAACGAACTCGTGAGGATTTATACAGCCCCAGGTTTACTGTTTTAATAACTGCTTCTTTTTCTATTAAATAAAATAATAAAATTTAGATAAACGATGAAAACGAATTTCGTTTATCAAAACATATTTCCATATTTTTTTGTTTTTTGTATTATGTGGTTGACAATACTGGTTGTAAAAATAAAGAGGAACTTTCTGGCCGTAGGCTTTCTAAACAGCTATTAAGGGCGGTGAAATCATCCTCGCGCTGTAACTGGCAGTTTTCGGAGCTGGGTAAGGGGGAGTCTCGTATGTACCTACATCCCTCCGCTATTTTCGCCGCTTGAGTTATAGTCCGACCAAATATTGAAGACCTTTTACCGAATTTCACGTTCCGTTTTACGACTGCCTCGTAAGCGCGTCGGTCGGCTAAATTATTCAACGCCTCCGTTTTTTTCAGCCTGTAACGCCTGACGTGGGGTTAAGCTTGGTTTATTAAAAAAAAGAAAATTAATAGTGCTTTTATTTTTTTTAAGTGTAACGTAAAAGTTAATTAAATCTTTCCACTGGCTTATCCGTCTACGCTTTTTATACAAGAAAATAGGAAACGTCCATGATTTATACACATAGCAATAAAATTGTCGAGCGTATGCAATAAACTTGCTTCAGCATCGACACGTTACTGTAATAATTTACAGAAATGTCAATTCAAGTCAGGGTGACAAAAGGCAGGTATTTCTGTGACGTCGTCTCGTAAGACAAGAAATTCCGAATAATCAACACACAAAGCGAAATTTACTTGCGTACTAAATATCTGAGAGCGCGAGGGGTGTGCGGGAGGGATCAAGATCCCCGAGTCTCCCCTACTTCGCTTCCAAAGGGGACTCCGAGGGAATTTTAGGTTAGTGGACATGTAGGCATATAGACGGTTACACGGCAAAATTGTTGCCTCGTTTGTTTGTCGTATTGTGCTTTTCGTTTTGTGCGTCACGTCATAGTTAATCGTTGTCGCGTACCTGTCGTGTGAATTGTACCTAATTTAAAAATAAGAAAACTCTATGCGTGTGATTTAAGTGTTGCTGTAAATAAGCTTTGAGGACTTTAATTAACATAGTTTTTTGGAAGACAGGTAACTAGTTTAAGTGGTGGACGGATGCTTGTGGACTTGTGTAAATAAAAAATCTAGTTTGACTCCAGTTTGTTTGTAAACAAGCGACGCGTGCGTGTTAACGCTGTCACAACATAACTTTCATATTTCCGCTTTATAAAATAACTCACCAGATTTCTAAACGATAAAAATTAGTGCTACCGCAAATAAATTAAATTTTCAACTACAAAATCGTCTCGTGCCAAATTAAACATTTTTCTCACAACAAGAATTGATCTCATAGTGAAATAAGTGTTATTAAGTTTAAAATATTAATTCTAGATAAATACAGAATTACAAAAGTAAACATAAAAAATCTAAACAAAAATAAAACAAAAAAACATTAAATACATAAGACTTTTATATTGTGTTAAAAATAAACACAATATTCCGCGAGAAAAATACGGGGGTCGACAAAACTGCCTACAACTGGTAGTATATCGATCGATAATATTACGCATTACAGGGCGACTGTCGAGAAGAGAAGGGCACACAGACAAACGTCACTCGCGTCTGTACACACGCACACCCACGCACCGCCCCTCCCCACTCGACCCTCGGTGAAAAACGAAAGTAAACAGCGCGGAGCTTTCAAACTTTCAAACCGAATTTATAGTGTTAAAACAAAAAAGTACAAAAAAACTGTGATCATATTAAAATTTCGTGTTCATAACAAAGTCTGCGGAGGCTGTGATAAATATGCTAGTCGGTACGAATTTGTGTAATTTGAACTCGGCGGTGATGTTTCCGTACAACGTGCCGAGCGTGGGCCTGGGCGAGGCGGGTCGGCAGGTGAGCCGCGGGTCGAGCACGGGCTGCAGCACGGCGCCGGCCACGCCGGTGCACGGCCGGCGCTCGCCGCAGTCCGCCACCGGGGCCCCGCCCGGCGCCGGCAAGGACGCCGTCAAGCTCTTCATCGGGCAGATCCCGCGACATCTGGAGGAGGACGACCTGAGGCCCATGTTCGAGGAGTTCGGCAAGATATACGAGCTGACGGTGCTCAAGGATAAACACACTGGCATGCATAAAGGTGGGTGGATGTTTGAGAAAACAATGGAGTATAAAAAAAACGGATATGTTTGTGTGATAGATTAAAGCAATTTAAGGAAAACAAAAACAATATTTAACATAAGATTACTATCAAGCTCTGCAAAAACAAATTACCTATTTCTGCTTTATGATCCGTCTAGGTTTAAAAACATTGAAATGATTTAATTGGCCTGTAAATTTCCACAGTTCCTACCCTCGACTTACCCTCTCTATAATTATTGTAATACTTCTCACGTATTTCTATTGACTATTAATGTGCGGCACTATTATTTTTATAAGGTTCCGCAACCCTCATAATAAATACAGCCGGTCACGTTATGTGCAGATTATAAACTACCTGCAGTTTGCGAATACAATAAAAAATGTAATTCATTTTGTGGCGTGCATTTGTCGTCACACGAGAAGCTTGACTTATGTGAAATAATAAGAAAACTGGAAAGCAACAAGCAGGTATGAAGCAACAACTCCAACAAGTCCAGTCAACTCTGTGCTGATGTCTTTTGCCAATAATTTATACTTTATTCTTCGTGATATAAAGCCGCGAATGGCAAGTTGAATAGGGGTCGTTAGAATAACAGTACTGACTATGCAGCGGTCATTTTATAGTACGCTTTTCATTTGTAGAAAATAACCACGTTTATGGTCCCGGTATAAATCAATGTTGGTAAGTTATGGCTTGAGAATAAAACATTAATAAAAGTTTGATTAATGAGACACCTCTATAATTGTTTTGCTTGCTTTAAAGTAAGGAATTGTCTAGCTACTTAAAAATTTACATAAAAAGTTGCAGGTAAAATACTTTCCATTGCAGCCAATTATTTAAAAATAAACACACTTTTTCTAGCTGCAATTGAATGTTTGTTCCTTTTTGTGTTAGTTATAAAAAGCAATGCTCATGTTGCGGGTAAGTTAAACTTTTTGACAGTTTTCGGTAGAACCAGACCGTTTGTTTGTGCAGCCGCACGCAAGCTACGAGGCAAGTGACAAATTTGTCACGCCCGCTGCTTTTATTTAGTATTTCTAAGTTTCCAAAGTTATTTGTATTGCTTGTTTCTGTTGAATGCAGTTTCTGTTTAGGAAAAATTCATGAATAACTTTTGAGTGAGACTAATTTGTGCAAGTACGAGTATTATTATATTAGTTTGTTCAAAGTTTATACAAGGAACAGTCAGTTTGATGTACTTTACTTCTGTAAAAGTCAAAATAAACAAACAAATAAGTTAAGCTATGCATACCAACTTTTTTCTTCTTAGTAATTATGTGAAACTTATACTACAAGCACGGGTTTGGTTTAAGGTCACACAGTAAATAAGTTTGTCTGAAAATGAATTAGTACTTACATTTTTAGAATATATTTTTAAAATAAATACGTATTACAAACTTATAAAAAAATATTAACTAAAGTCTATTAATCTATCTATATAGATTCTTGACAGTTAATATTTTTGTTTTGTAAGGGATGAACTACCAATTCATCACTACCTCCCTTAACGGCATGAAATAAATAAAAGCGCATAGACTTTCCGAGAGTGATAGTTTTGTACTTAGCCATATATTTATACTAAACTTAAATAGTACATAAACGCATTAATCTATTGACACTTTACTACTAAATATTTATAATTGTAACTTGACTTTCCGAACAGTATAATGTATCCGTTGTGTTATTCTACGTTGTAATCTATCCATATACCAAGTTTGATTTAAATCCAATCGGCGGCAAATTGTAATAATATACATGTAAACTTTCTCATTCATAATAAAGGTAAAACTAGCCATAAAAAAGATCATAAAAGTGAAACCTGTCACATCCTACAATAAATATGTACCTTAAATAAAACAAATGAATTGTATCTACAATTTACCAATAACAAACTAAACGTACGCAACTTTTGTTCCAAATCCAAAAGTAAAGAGCCAAGTTACTAACACTAACGCCATCTATCAAAAATACATTCACAAAGACATTCGCCAGCTTCAAGGGTTGACTCCGTTGAATAAATTCATGAATTTAGCGCAGGGGCCATCCCTTCCCAATCCGGTCCAAGTAGACTCGGTCGCACATTGATTTAATATTTAAACATACTAATAGCTATAAGTACAATATTATGTACGTAGGGTTCCGTCGTTAAATTTAATTATGTTGTGAGCGGGGATGTGTTACGCGCTTGTTGTAAATTACAAGAATTTTAGATCGTTTATTAGAATTATGACATTTACGACGCCGTAAAGCCTACGCGCGACTTTGATTTTAGTTTATTTTACGAGTTTATTGCTAATTAAATTCATTACAACGCGTATTATAATAGTTTATTAAATGCGTTTCATTTTAGTGTAAAGGATTAAGTTATAGTAAAGTATTTTGTTTCTACAAGGGTGGTTGAATAAATATATATTGTTTAAACATTTTGTTTAGTTTTTAAATCTTCTTACTCCTTCGGAACTACACATTACACATTTTCTATGTATTTAGTACAAGAAGTTTATAAAAATAGTTTTAAACAACCTATGTCATTGTTTACCGAAAAAAATGTAATGAAAACCCGTGCAAAGCTCAGGAGGTTCACTAGAAACTGATTCGTTATCATCGCACTATATGTTACACTAAAACTAACACTCAATAATCAAAATAACTACAATAAAGCCCAACCTGTAATCCTTTGCGGATTTCAGTTCCCTTCAACTTTTTTTAAAATAAATTTCTATATTAATTGGCATAAAAACCGTTGTAAAAACCCGATGCAGTCCGTACTCGGAGTGTAGTCGAGAATGCCCAGGGCACGTCTGCCTCTGTCAAAGCAAAATACACCTTAAAAAAATAGCGTCACCGTTTTCTGCTTCACTGAACGAAAATGAATGCTCACGTAACCGTATATACCTACATATTATACAGAGTGTTTTACAGTTTTTGGATGATATTTTTTAATTTGATTTTTTAAAATTGACATTACCTATTGTATTTTGGTGATTGATAAAACACCTGTGCAAATAAGTTGGTTAAACATATAGAAACATCATGTTCATGTCGAAGTTAAGGCTTTAAACGTCTGGGAAGAGAAACAATTTAAGCATACAGTTAAAACTTATTTTGTAAACATAATCTTTTGTTAATTTTTCACTTTCCTTTTCGAATAACAGAAACGGTCATGAATGTCTTCAGTTGTTTGCCTGTAAGTCTGCTGTCTGTGTTTTATTCTTTTGTGCTATCCGTTTAAGAAAATATTGCAGATTTTTTCTTAATATTTCTTTGGGCTATACATTTATTTGAATACATTATTTTATTAGACAGACTAAAAAGAAAACCGTTGTTTTTTAAAGAAGGACTAATGGAAACTTCAACATCATTATGGTTATCTTTAAACATATAATTATTTTTATGTATTGTTTAACGCGATAAAATATGAACACTTTAACTACTTTAATTATTACGTTAATACCTTCGGGAGCACGCCGTGTATACAAGCTAGCCTATGTTATTAGAATATCGTTTTGAATACCGAGATGGAATGGATGCTATATCATTTTCAACCTTATCTGTAAAGCAGTAAAGGCTATAAAACTGGTGCTAGTTAAGGAATAATTATTTTTGCAGTATTTTATGAAATAATAAATAGGTGTTGATAGTGCAGATGAAGATTTTACTGCACCATGCCGGGTAAGAATATTATCCTGAATTTGTCAATGTACTTATAAGCAATGTAAAAATAAAAATATTTAGTAAGTCATTAAAATGGTGTCTATAACATATCAATAATCAATTTCATAAATATTACTTTCTTCTATAGTTTATTCGCGTTAAGAAAATAGTGAGTGATCGTTGTCAACCGGCCTGGCCACGCCCCCCAGCCAATTAAAATGCTAGAAATTAAAAAGTCGAGTTCACAGTGACCAGTTGAAGTCTGATCTTCGAAAAAAACGGTTGTGGATTTTGCGTGACTTGTCCAACGATAAATTTTGAAAAAATGAATACTTCACCAATTCTAAAGAATAAAAGTGGATCAATAATCCATAGTGGAGAGAGACATAATTTACAATGTTTATAAGTACTTTAAATTGTGTGATTTAAATGCAACTGTGGAGAGCATAGTCATAGAACAGCAAGTGCATGCGGCATGTCCGAAAATACTGTTTATAAAATTATTATTTTTCTTTCGTACTCTACTGTGAATACACCCTTATCCTGTAGTTGTCACTATTTTCTTAACGCGAATAGACTATAATTAAGGTCATACTTCAAATTACATTTTTTTTTATTGAATATTAAAAAATGCCTGCAACAATTTAAGTCTACGGCATGTTTACAACTTAGGTAAGTTCGCTTTTACTCTTATTAGCAATTTAATTGAAATGATGACAACATAGTATCAACGAGTCCTGTTGGCTTATTTCCAAGAAACTACCTATTCTCACTGAAACTTTTATTTCAGAGACTTATTAATAAAATTATTTTGTTGATTAATAAGAGTATTTTTATTCAAACCGTAAAAATTCAGAGTGACTCCAACATTGGCTGAGAATATTTCGTAGCCGTCCGTAGCAACGTAGTCGCCGTAGAAATGCTACAGAGTTAGCGTAAGGAAGGTATTCTTTATACCAGGTGGTATATACCCTATATACCAAAAGATTGTGTTTTTTCATAAATTTAGGCAGCAAAAAGACAATTGATCACTTGATTATGAGGTAGA
This sequence comes from Emmelina monodactyla, assembly GCA_916618145.1. Lineage (NCBI taxonomy): Eukaryota > Metazoa > Arthropoda > Insecta > Lepidoptera > Pterophoridae > Emmelina > Emmelina monodactyla. The sequence goes on from OU745300.1 coordinate 8,137,441, forward strand.
AGGTATCATGCAAATGACAAAAAACCTGTCATTTGATCTTTTTCTTTTTGTGTGCTATTAATTACTCTGTCTGACAATTACTTCACCGGAAACCTAAGTACATACCTTCTCAACTTCTTATGGCTTATAATAACAAAATAGGAAATAAACATAGTTTGTTATGGATTCTTAGCTTTTTATATGGTTAGTGGTGAAAATGTCTTCCGTCTAGGTCCGCCTTCCCCTTTGGTCACAGAGTAAACACGAGGGTGAGTAATTAAGTAAACCTGTTGATTGACGTCCGGTTGATTGCCTGGACCTACTGCCGACCCTAGTCTGTGACCCCGCATGATCTCTGACTGACGACATCAGCTTAGTTATTGATTAAAATCATTATTATTTATGAAGCTAGAAGTATAAAAAAGTAAATTTTGGACTAAAACATAATTTGGAAAGAACATGAAACCTATTTGTCTTCAAATTTGTTAAGTAAATTTTAGGTATAAAAATTACATTCGGTAGTGTTGTTCTACTTAACTATTCTTAATTAGGATCAACACTCAAAAACTGAGATTCAGGTGGCTCATTTTGTTTATTTACGAGAGTAATAAAATGACTCGCAAACACTAATAAACTAGGAGCTCTCTTAACTTAGCACCCCATTAGCTGTTTAGCACCTTAACATTGTACAGTTAAGTTGATGTTAAATTCAAGTTTTGAAAGTTGTAGTTGGTTATAATAAGTAAGTTTTGACGTGTGTTGTATGTGTGTGTGTACGTGTGTGGTGTGTGTGTGTGTGTTGGCGCAGGCGCCGCGGGCAGGCTGTGTTGTGACGTGACACGCGGCGTCGCTCGCCGGCAGTCGAGGCCACGCCGCCACGCCGCCGCCACGTCACTCACACTACCGCGTTGTTTACGCGACCAATAAAAACACGCCAATATGATCACCCGCTCCTTATGATAACGCGCGGACAACCAACATAAACAACATTTAATTTTTACAACAGTTTTGATGTATTACTTTCAAAATCTGTGTTATGAGTGAAATAGACGGCGGTTTGGATATATCACAAATCGATTGTAAATCGTGTCTTTTTAGTGCCATTTTCTAAAGTGATAAATATAAATAGTAGTAGAGCTAGACCATATTTTATCGCAAGTACAAAGTTTAAATATTTCATTGCCTTCTTGCCTCTAGTTAGAGTTAAAAATTCTTAATAGTAGCCAGGCTTCGAAGCGAGAAGTGATTAGAAGCGCTAGTTAGGTTTAAGGTTAGACTCGAGATTTCGAGTTAGTCTAAGTTTTAGCGATTGAAATACGTTATTACATCGTGAAGCTCGATGTCGTTGATCTGTGGAGGTAAGTGTCGTCACAAGTAAGCGGAGAAATAAAGGTTTAACTCGTTAGCGATCGCCACCATTAATATAAATGTCCACCTCAGCATACTTAATTATGATAAACTCAACAAAATAAAAAATAATAACCGTTCTTTACCAACAAAATTATAAATTACCTATAGTGGAACAGCAAGTGTAAGTGTGTAATTATAAAGTAGTTAACACGAAAGCAGAGTAATGTTGACATAAACACATCGACGTCGCGGCATCGTTTATCAATGTCGGTCTATCAGTACACCCATCTGTTACATGTTTGATGTCCATTGTTTCATAAAAATATGCACTTGAACCATACGACCGACGATATTTCAAAATGGGAATTTTTGAGTTAAGTTTAAATATCATCAGTCATTTTTAAATGACAAAGTATTTTTAAATTGCAGTGGTATGAGTCAAAATATCAAATTGCCTTCATACAAGTTTAATGTTGATAACTTTGAAAATTAAATAATTATAAAAATAGTAAAAATATGCACTTGAACAATAGTAAAGAACAATATTTAAAAATGTAAAAGTTTTGAGTCGTTTTTAAAAATCAAAGCATTTTTAAATTGGAGTGGTATGAGTCAAAATATCAAATTGCCTTCATACAAGTTCGAGTCTCGATATCTTTGAATAGGGGAATGAATGTCTCAGTGAATCATTCAGCCAATTTTCAGTTCTAAGGAGGATTCGAATGAATCCCCCTCGTGATTCATAGCTATAGACTAGATAGAAACTCTACTTTTCATGACTTCGGGCTGAAGTTAATTGTAATTGTATCAAAGGATGCTTTGGAATTTGTTTTGGTGTAGTTCATGACTAAAAATGGCTAATATAGGTAAAATCAATAGAAAAAAAGCATATCTGCCTACAGACATCATATTGTTTACATCCAATGAAGGCAAACATTAAACCGTGATTTCATATAAACATAATTAATTGATAAGTTTTTGCATTTAAGACTAACTAGTATCATTTAAAACTACTGCAAGAAAAATCCCAAGTTAATATTTTTCTCTTAAATGCAATAATGAAAATATCATTTCCACCCGAGACGTGGTCATTAAGCTAAGAATTGAATAACTACGGCACCAAGGAAAAGTACTCTTTAAAATCGTTATAAAGTTTCTTTCCATTAGCCTCGAAATAAAAGTATATAACTTTCAAAGTGCGACACGGAGGACGCTGAAATAAAATTTCAATTAAGATAAAGGATCTTGTACCATCATATTATATCTTCTGCAGAAGATGTCGGTACATTTGCAGTAAAAATTACTTCGCGTGCGCTTCATAAAAACACAAATGTGTAACTTTTACGCGTTTAAAAAAAATTACTTAAATTTTGGTCACATTATCATAAAAACTATCCATTGAGTAGTATTCAATTTGTAACAACATTTTCAAGAAATTATGGAATTCGCGTCTTATTTAAACTAATATCACTTTAGACTAATAGTAGATATTACTGGTAATATTATAACTGACTCGTAATAATTCGCGCTGAGTTTGTTGGCAGTTGTAACACAGATGTACTTTCCAAACTATTAAGGAACTAGGTTCAGAATAAAGTATTGTGTTGAAATGTTTCAAAACATTTCTGAGTTGGCAAAATGCCTTGCCAGGTAGATATCATGCCTGAAAAAATAATTTCCACTGTTTAATGTCTTTGTGAAAAAGCGGTTTTTCTCTCGGAACGAAAAATAAAAATAAAAAGCTGCCATTTCTATAATGGTTACAAAATACAAACAAACTTACGAATGTTAGTTTATAAAGAAAAATGTGTTTTCTTTTTTGATTTTGAACTTACCACCTACATTAATATTACCATTTTGCTTGTCTAATTTTGTTAGTAAATATAACAATAACCCAAATACAGGGGAAGGCAGCAACCAACTAAGTTGAAGCTCTAAAACGGTCTTCAGGGGGCATTAATGAACTTCATAAAATTATTATCTTCGCCAAGTTTCGACAAGAAATTCCCAACATAAGGAGAAAGTTAATATTGAAACTTGATTACCGTCTTGTATAAAATATTTATGAAAATAACGGCTTTTTGGGGTTTATTAAAATTTTGAAATTATCCTCGAAGGAAACATCTTTGCGATGAAAAAGACGCCACAAACCATCGGTCGTAAAAAGTATTGTACTGATTAAGTAATTTTGCTTGCCGCTTTAAGGTTTAGTAATAAAACAACAAAACCGCAGAAAGAATAGAACAAAAGAACGTACAGAGTATTTCGACCGATCGCTAACGTGTTAAAACCTTAGGTTTCTTTGCTTTGGCATGTTCTTGTTAGGGTTAAAAATAAAAAGAGTTCGTTTACTTTGCAGAGGCGAGCGGCCCGCTAATGTCTGAGCCGATATTGAGCCTCTACAAATCCCCTATATCAGGTATGGGTTGCCTTGTTAACTGTTTAACGTGATAGTTTCGATAAAAGGTTTCTACCATGTTATGTAGGTACATGTAATAATAGTCGGTAGATAAAAGATAAGGTAGGCGTTATTCGTGCTCAAGTAATCGATATTGTAATGTTGCTGTTCGAGTTGTAAGAAGGAGAATGTATTTTTACTCTATCTATCCATCTATTTGATCGTTTTTTTATTTTATTTACATAGGTTTTATAAAATTTCTTGAAATTAGCTTCATTTTCTTATAGGTTGGTGGGATTGGACAATAAAACGTATTTCGGTTGTCTTATAGTTAAACATTATAGTTAAAGATTCTAATGGTGGATTGCGAAAGTGTCCACTTTCGGTGTTATCTAAGAACCAAAGACGTTTTGATCGCTAAATATTACTACTCTAAAAAATTACATGACATGTCAAAAAGGACAACTAAAACCTCTAGGCTTCTTCTTAGTCTTAACACTCTTGGCAGAGTGGTCGAAGTCATCACTTTAGGATTTGTTGCTTACTTAACAATCCGCTTGATTACTTGCTTGCACACTGAGGATCTTATACCCACAAATGGTATTAAACCAGTTCTAATGCCGGTGGATAATGAAACCACTTACCTTTTGCTGGATCGATTTTCATTAATCACGATATCAAAAACGTTTAACTTCTAACTTGAACAGAGTGAAAAAATATTGTCAGGAAATTATACTATGAGGCTTTTAAGCTTTTGCATAGCTTCTATCGCGGGCCTTGAGCGTGGAGACCGAATCCAGAAATTCCGTTACGAAAATAACCTAACACCCCCCACTCCGACCGGCATAGCGGTGATACAGGACTTTTAATGACTGAGTGTAAGATAATAAAAATATTTTAATAATAAATAATGCATAAATAAAATAAATAAATAATTATAATTACATACGTTGATACAAAATACTTTGCAATAGCTTTACCGCTGCAGTCTCCGAGTGCCACACGTCTTTATTTTTTATTTATTGTTTGTCCTAAGTCTAACATTAATTATAATATTTTTTTATAAGTACTGCTACTGTTTAAGAAACCGCCGCCGCGCCGGTTAGGCCTCTCTCACGATTTCTATAGGAAAGTGTCTACCTACTCTACTGTCAGGATAATTGTCAGGGCACTTGACTTGGCTTGACGTGTAAAAAGTGCTTTCTAAAAAGTACCAGGTCTAACGTGCCTATTATAGCGAGAAGACTTTGAAATACTATAGAAACTTAAGATTAAGCATATTATACATTATATTAGTTATAAAAATTAAAAAAATAAATGCAATACTTATATAAATCATATATTGTATTGACATCGTTCAATACCGTTAATAACGTTTTAAGTATTTCAATCCGTACTGAAATCAGCAATCATTAAAATAATGACCGTTAAAAAGTAATTATTGCGGTGGGGATGCAAAACCACCTCAATTTAGCTCTATTCATAAAATATTGCCCATTTCATGATAAATCGTTTAAAATTTATTGCTTTTTGGTTTTAAGTGTGTATCAAAAGTCATCGTGTGGGCCATTCATAAAATATTTTAAACAATGTTTGAATAATTTCGATATATGAAAAAGCCTTTAAAATTCATTGCCAGATGAAATTTTAATACGTAGGAAAACACTTTAGTGAAAATTATAACAGGTTCATAAATTAAAGTTTTATAAATTATAGATCATCATTTTTGTACAAAAATTTATTAAAGATTTGCAAGATCATCGTAAAATTTATTCAAACCTCATTTTTATAATGCCCTTTCTCAATATAGTACCTCAGACTCGTATAAATAAAAATAATGCGGCGTACCTTATCCATCCCGTTTGTTGGAAGCTCTAGCGGTGGGGATTAAGAAAAATTTCAATTATAGAGTGACGGGCGTACCCAGGTCGGGAAGGCGCGCCTCCTGGATTTTATTCCCATCTGAATTAAACCTCAAATACAATTCCATTTTATAATTCCCTCCTTCACAGGTGGGACGTAAATTCCCGCATTTCTTTATTCAACCTTTTTAGGTATAATTTTCTTTGGAAATGTTTAGTGTGCGATTTTGAGTCTTAGAACTTTATGTTAAGGAATATAGTCCCGTAAAAAGATGTTAAGATGATAATATATTATCCACAACTTTCTTAATTTTCTGATTTCTTCTTAACATGGTGGTGGTCTTGAGTATACTGACCGCGTAACAGTTTAGGTATTTAAGTAATTGTTTAGAGCGCAAATCATCATCATTATCATCATCATCATCATCATCAATCATCTACCATGTTATAATATGTAGATATTGCAACATAATAAATTATATCATATTAACAAATACCACCTATTTAGTTAACGTAGGTTAAGGGTTTTTTCTGACTGTTTTTGTAATTATTTTTAAAAATATTATTATTTCAGACTGTAATTAACCTTAAACCTCTTATTCTTTAAAGCATTTTTTGATACCATATTTTTTGAATAATTACGTCAGTCTGCGATAACTATATTTTTTAATTTTCACGTCTTTTATTCTTAAATACTTTTGTTTTTTATTTGGCTCTAATTTATTGACTATATTCAATTCTACATGCCTACGAAATTACTACATCTGCGAAAACACTCTTCGCTATCACAGTATACTTTTTGTAAATATATCTGGAACGAAGTAAAACACAAGACATCGCTTCGGATTCAAGTCACACTGTTCAAATTTGAAACTCGGGTGCAATATCCAAGAGCACAATCCACTTATCGTTGTACCAAAGTATATTTGCTCTGTTATAGTGACGACTCGACAAAAAGTAAAAAGTAAACTAAGTAGAGGAATATCTTGTTTTACAGAAAAACTCAAAGTAAAAAGATTTGAACGACATTAGGATTTTCTTGTAAGTAGAATAGAATGTTTGAATAGAGCAGTCTCATATTTTAATATGGCAAAGTTGAACGAACTCCTTTTTCTATCTTATATTTTCTGGAAAATGGCGAGTTTCAAAAGGTTTGAATTAAGTATGTGGTTGTATGTTTTGTTCCTTGTCACCAATAAAGTGGCAAGAATTATGTGGCTTGTGATAATACATTATGACTGTTGTATGAAAATTTAAAACAACTATCTATCTATCTATTATAAAACGCTGAAACTTTTAGGAGATTACGTACTGCAGACTCTTAAGATTTGCTTGTTTATGATTTGCTTTCTCTGGTAAAAATATACAAAAAAATACTATGTAGTGTGTTTACCATTTAAAAGACGATTAATATCAATTTCCTTTATTAATAAAGACATCATGTATATAGTTCATATCTATAGTAATAGTGTCATGGCATGCATTAGGGCAGCACCAGGGAGTAATAAAGGGGTAGTTTACCCCTTGCGGAGTGTAATAAGGGTGGGGTCATACGGCGCAAATTACGAAATATAGCGATCTCATATAATTACAAAAGATATTTTTAATTACTTTAATAGGCCCGTGTATAGTGTTTTGTTTGCTACCAAGTTACCTCGATGATATCATTTTTAAAATTTCAGTAATATTGCAAAATAAAGTAAAAGATATTCATGTCATCCTTTTGTCTAACAAAATTAACCTTATAACTGAAAAACATGCTCAAAAACTCGTGAACAGCTCTTACGTCCCTTGAAATGGGGTCGGAATGTTTTGACTTTTAACATACCATTGAAATCCTATTACGGGTCCAAAACTCGGGCATAAACAAGCGAGTTCCATGCCTACATAAAAGAAGTGAAGTGAGTTCGTGAAATGAGATGTCTCATGACATAACAGTGGAATACGGTTGGTTCTCGTCACGGGTAGCATTCGCATTAATGACATAACATTTCATATTTCTAATCATATTTTCGGCTACTTCTTTTAATTTTTTTTTTTGCATTTTGATTAATTTATAAATTGTGGTTATTCCTTAAAAAGTAATAAGGCCTAAGTATATTTGCAATGTTAGTCGCCATTTACTAATATTATTGTTTTGTTACTATATTATTTATTAAAATTATTATATTAATAGCCTGCCACAGGCAATTAGTAAACGACTGTCATCGTCAAAATGTTTTAAGGCATACAAATTAATTTAAATGGCTCTGAGAATCTAGTTTTACAACTCAAATACGAAAGAGTCAGCGTTTTTAATTAATAAAATATAAACTTTTCGGTATTATATGAAGATTTATTATTTATATATTGCCGTGTCTCTAACAAATATTTAAGAAATAACCTTGATCAGCTGCAACTTCGCACCGTTGAGAATGATACACTAGCAAATGTACAAGCCGACCAACCTGCACCTTTTTTATAAAGTTGGTGTTTAATTTAACAAACGCAGCGAGAGTGCGGGGTGCTCGCGGGGCATTCTGCCCCTGACAGATATTAAATTCGAGTCGCGAGCCAGCCGGCCACAATATATTACTCGAATGGATGTGTCACGCATGTTCATTGCGAACGCATTATGTTGCTAACGTATTCACATGACGCCTAATGTTTTTGATTCACTGGTTTCAATGCAAAATACAGAATTCACAACCGATTTGTAACTGGAATCGTTGTAGTTTCGATTGCTTATGCAACCGTGTTTTGTTTCATGTTGTTTATTGAACAGTAAAATATTGGTAATTTTGTAAGTTTAATCAGTTATGACTACTTCAGTTTTATATTTAGGATTTGTAAATTTAAATATACTTAGTTAAAGTTTTATATTTGTCTAGTCGTTTTAGTCTTGATGATTCCACGTTGGCTTATTATTATTATAATCTAAAACTCCGATTGTATCGGTGTTGTAAGTTCCCGGTTAGCTCTAATGCTTTGTGGTAGTTTTTGGTGGCATGCATTTTGTATTGGTAAGTTTAGTAACAACTATGATAAGGACAAAATTCTGTTTAATGCTTTTGTGGCGTGACCAGAATGACCGTCGTAGTAAAATCTTGGAACTTTGCAAATGAGCCTCGTTGACCTCCTCTGTTGCTAACTTTGTTGAAATTATTACATTGTATTAACTAGTTAATGAGATAGTCACTTTTATTGTTTAATATACGTTTTTATACTTGTTTAAATATTATCTATACCACTTTTTGATGACTTTGTAGCGCAGCAGAATATACCTACCGGGTTTAATACATAGATCGAGACAATTGCGCTAACAGTCCTTTCTAAATAGCTTTTTTCTTACACAAACGTAACTTCGCTTTCTTTTTATTTATGTTTGAATGATAGTCTAAATTGTTATTGCTGTTACAAATTTTCATCGATTATCTATTTTGCATTGTATGCCTTCCATCCCTACAAAATGTTCTGTGTAACATGAGCAGAATAGATGATTAATCTGAACAAATTATAACAAGATGCTGGTAACTTTTCAATCTCGCGACAAGTCTGTAGACAAATGAAACATTATGTAAATAGGCCACGATTTGTGATTAACTTGGTGGACTGCGATCCAGCAAAGCAAAGCTCGACAAAGACGACCCACTTTTGTTTTTATAACAAGCCTTGTTATTCTTTATCAGGGACAGGTACTTGTTATTTCGGATAGGAATGAGTTGCCACAGAATAATAATATTGATTGGGTCGTGAAATATATGTAGATGTTAAGTAAATTTTCATAGAAATAAAACAATTGCAAAGCAAATTTTGAAATGCACATTATAAATTGTCGGACTTATGATCATTATACAGGTTAAATTATCTACGGTCTACAAATTGACCTTTTTTTCTCCGAGATTTAAATAATGTTAATATGGTCAGCTTTTAAAAGAAATAGGCGGGGGATTTTATTACTTTTAATTGGGCCGATGGTTTTATTACTTTTAGTAAGTTTTATTGCAACAACAAATAACATAGCAATTTTTCGCGAGATTGCAACAACCTACATTTAACCTAACACTTAGAGTAAAAGACAGTAAGTGCCATCCGAAGGAACGTTACAACGGCCGTAACGTGGAGCTACATTTTCGTTCTAAGCCAAGGCCCGTTGAAAGTTGAAACCAACCTACTTCCATAAATCCACTGCGATGAAGGAAACTTCAGACGAATCTTGCTTTTTGGATTTGGAACGTAAAAGACACAGTTCTGACCGACGACTGAATTACTTGTCTTGAGACTTGTCTTAAGATTTATCGCGCTCTGGTAATTTGCATTTCAATTTGAATTTCATTACGAGCTCTCACAGTCCTGTAGTTATTACTAAGGGTGGAATAAAATGAACTTATCACGATACAGTGGATAATGTAGAAAAACTTTTGGATTTCGGAGAAAAACTCACCCAGTTTATGTTACTATGAAAAAACGCTACCCTTTGTTTCATTACTGACTTTGAATTTTTTTACAAGTACTTTTAATTTAAAGCTGTTTGATGTACTTATATATTTGTGAAATAGACTTCTTTACCTTTACATAATGCGCCAAGTTAATTTTAAATGGTCATGTGCATTAGGACTGACCATACGGTCCATTACAATGAACTTGATGTATAAAAAATAACACATTAATTCATGCAGGTTACACCACGTTTCAGGTTTGGGGTAGAAACGGGAGAGAAAGATAAAATATACCTTGAGTTAAGTGCTTGCCTGCCTCGCCACGGTAATTTTAGGAGTAAATGATCTACAGTAGGGAACACTCATACTGAAATTATACTGAGGGTGACTCTGGATAGACGCTTTTGTACAACTGCACTTTCTTTTACACTATCTATTAATTACAATCTATTAGATATATCTCGTGAGCATTGATATCCTCCCGTATTATTTTAAAATGAGAAGCAAATTATACGAATACGCAAAAGATTTTTCACTAGGACCATAATGTTGAATTTTTGAAATTGAATTAACCAAACGATTGCAATAAAATCTGAAAATAAAACTCATTTTATCGGATTATTACGGGTTCATTAATTTATACTTTATTTCCCGACTCTGCTGTTTATTATTATGAAGTCATAAGTGCACGAGTTTAACTGATACTTGACCCCGTTTTATTTTTATTAAATTCCAAAAATATAACTTTCGAATGACGAGCCTTTCCAAAAGGCTCTTTAGTGAATTTAATCCCGTTGGGAGGCCACAATAAAAAGTTTAGTAAAACTACAAACCCAAGCAATACATCAAACGCTGCCCACACGAAGAATTCCAATCACGAACCTTTGACTAACGAATTAAATATTCTGCTTTAGAGAGGGAAAGAACTAGTTACTGAAACAATGACAAAATAACTTACATCATCATCAAACTAGCCTGAAAACGAAATAATGATTGATAAGAAGGATGTAATTTTTTCGGTTAAATTTTTGATGTAAATTTTTGAAACTTGAATTATCTATTGTATATTGCTGGGAGTTTATTTCCGCCGGCTTTTTTGTCTCGGTCTACGGTTAGGTAAAGTCGAAGTTTGTAACATTGACGATCATTAAGTATATGTTACATATCTATGATGAATAAAAGAATTTTGATTTTAATTTTGATTTTGATTACGGTAAAAAACACGTTTACGGGTATAAAGATTTTGTTGCGGCATCTCGGATTGATTTGAAATTGAGACGTTTCTTTAATTTGATACAATTCAACGGATTATTAGTTCGGCCACCATGCATTAAAATCCAAAAGCATGCACATAATGTATGACCAAACGAAAACGTTGTTTTTTTAACTGCAGATTTTTACTTTACACAAAAGTTTTAATTACCTTTTGTATTATGCACTCTCCTTTACAGTGCTTATATAGCAGAGGTAAGCGCGGCTAGTCTTCATTTCCTACCTATTGTTTCGTTTTAAAAACTGCATTCGCCTCGGTTGACCCGAATAGGTGGCCATACATTGCTGATGCTGCATTATTAAAACTGTCTACAGCTATTTCAATACATATGCGGGATTTGAATCGATCTCAAAGTGTTTACTCAATTATAAATGTCTGATAGAAATATAAGAGTTATGCATAATAATTTGAATAGTTTACGAAAGAACTGCAAATACTTAACGTGTTTTTTATTAAGTAACTAGTGGCCGCCCGCGACTCCGTTCGCGTGGAAGTCGATTTCCTGTGGGAATGAGAAGTTTTCCCGCGGTAAAAATGACTCTATGTGTTATTCTGATGTATAAATCTATATTACTGTAAAGTTTCATCCAAATCCATCCGGTAGTTTTTACGTGAAAGAGTAACAAACATCCATACATCCATACATACTCACATACTCACAAACTTTCACATTTATAATATTAGTAGGATATACAATAATGTTCTCTTCGGTATATATACATTTATATTAAACTTTTTAACATTCTAAAACTAAAAGCAGACAGAAATTGCAACATTTCCTTTTGCTATAACTTTTCGGTTTACCAGCAAAAACATTTACAAAAAATTACAACTTTCAATTAGTGAACTATTACGTTATTTCTTTTCTAAAGCATTTTTACCTTCTAATTGTGAAACCACAAAAAACCCTATAATTATTCCTTTTCCAAATTCTATTCCTCGAAGTCTTCATGTAATAACAGTACTAAATATTCAGTTAACGTCATGCAGTTCGAACAGTTCGTTGTTTTCCTTGCACTATATTTTATGACCTCCGAAACATATGCGTCTCCTATACCAGAATCGACGTTGAAATATGAAATAGGCTCCGGGCCTGTAAGAGACAGAATGCACTTACGTTCAACCGTTTGTTATGTGTTGTCTAGCGCTCGGCTTTGTCGGCTTCTCCACCTGAAGATGATTAATGACGCTGTGGCAAATTTTAAATTCAGAATACCAAGCCATTGTTTGTTAGGGACAGATCCTGTAGGCGTCCACAGACTTGGATCCCTCGAGAGAGTGATTCAGGATATTACGGTACCGGATTTTGAAAATAAACTGTTTATTTTTATCCGCAGAGCTGTTTCATTTTTAAGATCTTTTTCATTATGGTGAGTGGAACGTTTTTTTGAAAGTGCTAGCGTGTTTTCACAATGCTTTTCTGACAAATAGAGCAGTTTTTCAAATATCGATTACATTAACGTTCCCTCACGTACTACAATCTCTTCAAAACTGAATTAAAACTCATAACTCATAATGTTCGGAAACAAATATCTGACTTTGTTTTGATTGAACTTGCTCCTATTATTTATTTCAGAGGAAGCCATTGTTGCTGAACCATATCATAAAGTTCTATTTCCTTTTATTACCGAATCGTCATAAACTTGTTCGCAACTTCTTCGTTTGGTGGACACAGCAGTTTGACACTTTTATTACAACTATTGCGATTAAAAGCCTTAGTACTTGGCTAATTGTACAGGAAAACGAACCTTGTTTCAAAGGTGATAGAGTAAGTTTTTCTTTGCTTGAAATTGATTGAAAAAGGGGGATTTGTAATGAGGCGGTCAGCAGTTATTGATTCACGCGGTTTCATTAGGCTGGTTGTACACGAACGCAGAGTCAGCCAGATAAATCCCGTTTTACACGTTTGTACTTTTTGACCCTTTTCGTCGATAGCAATCATGTAAGGTTGTTCGGGGTCGCTAGTTTTATGAGTATTCTCATCTTCTTTTACCTTCTTATTTCTCAACGGGCAGTTTAATTGGAAGGTAAAAATGTGTGGTAGATCGTAGTCTGTATAATTTTGATGGTTGCACGTTCTAATTTTTGATTTCGTAATCTGACTACGCTTTTCTATTACAAGAAAGTTACTTAACAAACAAAATATACACATTGTTTAGCATGGTAATAGAAGATTACAGGGAACAAATCCAAATAATTTTATGAAGTTTAATAAGGAACCATTTTTAACCCGGAATTTCGTAACACAATACGCCTGTTTTCTCTTCATTCCAAAAGTAACAGTTTTAATTAAGATTGGTTCACTGGGTTCAGATTCACTTTTGAGGTTTTGCCAAAAAAGTAATGCGATTTTCCGACAACTTCCAAGGGGGCTTGAAAGTTTGTGATTTTGCTACTTAGCAAAATATAGAGGCGTAAACTCTGAAACTGAATACTATTACATAAACTGCAAAGCAGAAATTAAGAAAATTTGGGAGTAAGAAATTAAATAAAACAGTTTATTACTTAAGTAAAAAGCAATTGCATCACTTAACTTCGAACCTAATAAATCTGATTTAATATTCCAAGTTATTCCCAATTAAACATGAAAATTGTAATGGTTATTTAACTCAGTCCATATGGGTAGCTTAAAGAAAACAAATTATCGACAAGCAACCCTTAATCCGGATCTCAGACGGGCAAATCCCGGATATTTATACCACTGATTATAACCACCAACTTCGGAGGCATTTCTCGGACAACAATTATACTAGGATTATACCCGGAACTCATAATTGTGTCCCGGGATCCCGTTAAATAGGTATAATGTGCAATCCCGGATTAAGTATACGGGATCATAATACCCTCATTATACTCTTAAGTACATCTTTATGACTCGGATTATATCCTGTTGTGTGTTAATTTTAAAAATAACATTATTTTCTGAATGAAGACGATAGCTTCCTTCCGGGCGGAATAAAATTGAGGTTAGGCTAAATAGGTCATTCGAGCCATATTGTCGATAAAGTATTAGAATATACTCTGAAATCACGCAACGGTGAACACTATACCTAAATATATCCTGATCAATAACATCATAACATAGGTCTATCTATCTGTCTTAATCTTGAACTATCACATACTTAAAACCATATGCGAAAAAAAAAAAGTAATTGATACAATTAGTTTAATAAATATCTTCTATCATTAAATCCTGTGACTCATTTATTTACCTATCACCACATCTGTAAATGCCACGCTTCGTGTCGGCGAAGCGTTCCGTATTGCACATAGAGCGCGATGACATCATGAGTGACGTCACACGCGTCCAATCACGTCGTCATGACTGGCAAGTCATTATCTGATGGGCATACGACGTGAGGAGGGGTTGATGAAAATATTACCGCTTGAGGGCTTCGAATAGTCAAACAAAACAACGTAACATCTATAATTTATACAGCTCAAAATCTCTATATAATCTAGGATGTTTAAAGAATATAAAGTTGCTTAGTAAGATGACAAATTAAACACTGTTAGTGGTTTCGAAGAAATTGCACATTATACTCTTAATTAAATTCTAAGAAATTCTGAGTAAATGTAATCAACTTTGATCAAAGAAAATCACATACTCGGCATTATATTTACGTTGTATAACCAAAGTGAATTTACATGTAATTTTATGAAAATAGATCAAACCATTTTATATTAATAATTTTTTAGAAGTTATCCGTTTTTAAAAACCTAAGTTGTCTTATTACCTATATACTCAAAAGATGTCCTTTATATTTCTGCCAATATTTTTTTATATTATGGACTTAATATCATTGCAAAATGTAAACAGATAATAAAAAACACTGTAACTCTAGTTGCATCTTACAAGCGAGACTCACTCACAATAAGAAGATTTTAAAATCCTGCAAAACCTTTGTATTGTTTTAAGTTTTAACAGAAGTTTAAGCTTTTTATCTGGCAACGTAGGATCCAATCCAGTGTAATGTGTTTATTTTTCCCTCGCGTTTGGATTGGGTCGGGTACTATCTGGTAACATTAAACATAGTCCTTTTTCCTGAACTAATTAGATTAAGTTTAGCCATGAGAAGATCGAGATGAATTAGGTAATAGCATGAAATATTTACCTATCATGATGAAAAATAAGTTTTATATCTACCTCCCAAAAGTATGGAGTTGTATATGAAAAATATGTAGAAAATAATAATTGCTGTGAACTAAAACTTAAGTTAAAACTAACCACGTGAATGCACCCAAAGTATTAAATTAAAGATCATTTTTAATTTTACATATGTCTCTGGGTGAATCTATAATAAGTTACGGATTGTCTAGTTACGGCCGCACCTATAAAACTAATATAGCAATGATTTATAATTTACAAATTAGCTTATTAAAAACTATTGTACCTAAACATATAAGAAAAAAAATTAAAGGAGACGAAATAGGTTTATAATATATTGATATTGTAAAATGATATCTGTATTTCATAAAATTAAAATGAACATTATACTTGACGAATATCACAATATGCAGCAGCATCTTATAAAAAAGTATAGACCCAAGAATTTACGCAAATTAAGTTATACAAAATAACAGTAAAATTTACTAAAAATTATAAAATATGTAAATATATTATTAAAAAAACACTTTATGGAAAAAATGTAATGTACCTAAGCGACCAACACGCACTTATAATAACCTTACAGTTTTCAAGTGCGGTTAAATCTAATTAATATGTATATTTCTTTGTTAAATATTGAATAAAGTTTAAAAAAAGCAATTTTAAACTTACGGTTTTGCAAAGTTTATACATACTCTGTTAGCAAAAAATATAAAGCTGTCCAGGAAAGGAAACATAAATAGTCAGGTTGCAAAGTGCAAATTGCTAAGTCTAAAAAATAAATTTGGTAGTAAAACGTAACAAAGCAAAGAATTGTAAGTAGCCGAGACCGAATTACGAATATCACTCGAGCCGTAAAAAACTTAAAGCAAAACATTTTGTAGCGAAACACCAAAACGGTGTACAGTTTTATCGACAAGCAGTTATATTTTACTCATTAAATTCATGAGAAACACATTTCAATTTAACTAATAACAAACAATTTATAATATGTTTAATAATATAAATATATTTGTTATTAAAATACTGTAAGAAAATGTAAGGATGTAACTTAAAACTAAAGAAGTTCTTTACAAAAATACGGTTTATATAAAAACGCAAGTCCCTACCTACCTTTAAGCATACAGAAAATACACTTGCGCCAGAACTAAATAAGATTAAGTGTATAAAGTGAGTTTTTCCCGTCTCGGGTTCAGACAGAACTACTATAAATTCAGTAGAACTTTTGATTAATTAAGCCACAGTTATGTTAAAATAACCAGATTTTAGTCAAATGAATTTTGGGGAGATCCACAAAAACGTACCAATAATTTTTTGGTTACTAGTATATTAAAAATAAAAAGTATCAACAGCACTTCCATTTGTTTTGTTAAATACTTTATCTGTTATTAAAACAATCATTGTGATAATTATATGTAGTTCAATGGATGAAAACGTATGTCTGAAGGTATAACCTTAAAAAAAAATGCAAAAGCAAAGTGCTGAGTTTGGCTCTACTCTATCTTTGGAATTTTGGTTGTAAAAACTCTAGAAATTTTAATTCTACGTGAGTTTAAAATCATTTAAAATGAAGTATATTTACGGGTAGCTGAAATGAATGTCATATTAAATTGTTTTTAATTTTTACGGTACCTCCTTACCTTTTTTAGAGCCTTGCTTGTCCTGCCGTGACAGCTTAAAAGGCGCACCAGCTAGCCCGACTAAAACTGCATATCACTCCTCTTTAATTAATTCCGACCAAAGAAACGAGAGTGGTACATAAATATAACAAACCATAATTTACTCTGTGTTTACTTATAATTAAAAAACACACTACTACGTTAGCAGAATGTTTTTTACTTACCTAATTTAAGGGTTTCGCTTTGTGTTGAAACCCACAATCAACGATTACACGAATAGGTACTTTCTGTTCTTCGAATAACAAATTCCCTTTCTAAATGACCAGTATTGTAACAGCTGATTGTAACGATTCAAACGGCACAAAAGCAAGCGAAATTAGCCGGTGCTTGTAGCCAGTACTAATTTACTACGAGTGGCCAAAATTTGCATCGACGCGCCGCGCTGCTCCGTGCACTAGTCGCTGGTTGCGTTACCAATGGTTCACCACCACTAATTAGTAGTTAGCCAGCTTTTATTTCCCGTCCAACGTTATCTAACCCCCTGTAATCTGCTTCTGAAACGCCCTCTGGCCGTGCCTATGTGAGTTTTCCCCGATGTTTTCCGTTGAAAATTAACGTTTAAAACGTATAAATTAGTGGTATCGCATTTCGGTTGGCTCCAAACAAGGAGACCTTTGTGTATTGTATTAGAATCTATGCAATTAGATATTGATAAGATTTATTTTGAGATTAAAGTACTTACCTTCTTTGTATATCACTAACAAATCATTAACCTATCTGGAACATTCCGATTTCAAATTCATAGAGATACATCCGTTCCGAGTCTAGCAGGAGGGTAATTAAACCGATCCCAAAGGCTCTTCTGTAGGCTTTGATCACTTCTGAATACAGTTCGAACGAAAACCTGCCAGTGTTTATGTGTAAAAGCTTAAAAAATATGAGTTGGCAACATCGAATGGGCCGGAAATGTATAGGCTCAGGAAATGAACCCGTTAGCGCAATTCAAGATGGCCGCCAGGAAATGGCGCGAAGATTTATTCTCGGTGCAACTGGACCCTAAATGAGATCATCACGACACTTTCATAATCGCTACACTGCAATGGGAACGTGTTACACTGAAAAATGAGATGAGTAGAAAAGCCGGAAATGGTTTTAGAGAGATTAAAGTAAAAGCTTTATGTTTTAGCTACGTAGTTTTTTGCATATTAAGAATATACATATTCATTTATCATTTATGTCGGTCTTTTAACATGAATACAGAGGATTTCAATTGGGAGTGTAAAAATATTTGTATGCTATTTAAATAGACCAAGTTCAACAAAAGCTACATAACCATAAATGCTCAATGAAAAACGTAAAATTTAACGACTTTATTCTATCAGGCAAAATTTTATGATATTTCGAAAACAAAACTATATTCAATATCTAATTCCACGTATTTGCGTTTCTAAATTCAAATTGAAGTTAAAACCGGAAGCCAAAATGGTTATCCCCTGGTTAAACTGGCAAAACCGTCATCATTCTGAATTTCATTTCATTACGTCCGTTTGAACGAGCAAATGAGTTCCTATTTTGTTTCAACACAAAATATTCGGATAGTTAGCTGTTTTGCAGTTCGTAAATTATCAAATTATTAACGAATTACTGCTTATTGGTTGGAGTTGAATTGTTAATTTAACAAAAAAATCTTATTGTAACCTCAATACCTACTATAGTTTTTGTTTGTTTATTTGTATCTTCATTATTATTGAAAGCGTCAAAATTCGATTCAGCCTTTAATAGAACTTAGTTTATGATTAGTGTTATAAATTTACTTTTTAAACAATATGCCCAATCAAAATCGGTTCATCCACTTAAAAGCTGTATAAAACCACAAACAAACAGACAAAAACAAACGATTCATTTATCATTTCTCTATTTGGTCGGTGTCATAAGTAAATATCTAAAGATTCCATACTCAAAGCTCAAAGTTATGTCGGAACTCTAGAAAATCTTATTGACTAACATTACTTTCTCTTTTCTGCTGCATTATAGTCCCCTTTCCTGAGAATTATGACTCCTTCGTTCCAACGACAATTTTTCTCGACCCTATCTGAAATAAAGTTTTCATATTCCACAATTATTTTCCAGCTATGAATGTCGTTCGGTTGCCAACAGCGCGTTACTAATACGGCTGTTAGCTCATGCCCGTTCGATTAACGTTCGGGTTTCGATAAATAAAACCGCATTTAGTGTGTTAACCGTTACTGTGGAGGCCTAACTTAGTATTTACTAAATGTTTAGGCACTGACTTTGTTTTGACTTTCATCAAAATATTTTTTTTTGCCTTTCATCAAAATATTTTAGTTTTCTCATTGTATAGGCTTTTTTGCAATAAAATATAGTAAGTATGTTGTAAGTTTTTGATGTTTTCTTTTATTTAAGGTTTAAAATGAATGAATAAATATTGTACGTACATAGAAAATTTCAAACACTTAACTTTAGTTCGTCTATTTTTAATTAAAAACTGAAGTAATTATCTTGATTGTATTCGTAACATACCTAAGTAAAATGTATTTTTTGCTACTTGTAGATGTCTAAGCACAATCTTATTTTGCGCTTACACTTTATGTCAGGCTCTTTATAAAAGCTTATTTTATAAGTTTTGGTATATTCCGAAGATTATTTTTTTACGTGGAAAAAATACAGGTACAACCTAAAACCGCGACTTCTTAAAGAAAAAAATATATAAATTCTGATACAATAGCGAACCAACGATATAAAATTTCCTTTGAGATAGTATCTTTTACTATTGACATCAAATCGCTGGAGTATATTCATCGCAATCACTTACAAAGTCTCAGATGTCGGAATCGTATAATTCCATTCAATTTATGTATGTATTTGATTGCAGGGTGCGCCTTCCTGACCTACTTCAACCCAGAGAGCGCGTCGAGTGCGCAAACTGTTCTACATGAAAAACGGACACTGCCAGGGGTAAGTTCAAAAAAACATTCAACAACAAAATCACAAAACAAATTTATTACATCTCGTTATAAGGTCCAAACTCTTTTCACCGAAAAAAAAATTTGAAACGCGCAATAAAAATACCCTCGACTTTTTGTTATTCAATTTCATAAGAAAGAATCCCAAATTGCTTCGTACACTGTCAGAAATAAAGCAATTTAAACAAACCGTACGAAAGGAAACGCGGAATTAAGTCCTACTTTATATTCTCATGGTGCCGCAAAATTTCGTACGAAAGTAATTTTATTTAAGGGCATAAAACGATTCTGGCATAATGACTGTATCATCGTAAACGCAAGGGCCTGCACTAAAATGTATAAAGATACACACAGTATGAAGTATAGCTATAGGTCAAACTCGGCTACATTCACCCCGTGTCTGGAATATCGCTATAAAAAATTAAACCTGAAGGGTGCATGGAGCGAGCAACCTTTTTAAAGTGAATGTGTTAATGGCAAATAGGATGTTATGATTCGTTTTAAAATAACGGACCTTTACGTTGTTTTATAAATACTTGCAAGATTGTAAATTGAATATAAAGAAGTAAATCAATACATATATATTTTTGTATATTTTTATTATACATCATAGTTAGTGCTTTTTCGTAAATACTTTAAAGTAGCAAAATATTAACCTTAACTATTTAAGTTTACCTAGTTACTAATATACTTAAAAGCTCGGGAAGCTTTTAGACAACTAGTATACAGCTATATAAAATGTACGTGTTTTAATTTTTGATCCCAAGTCCTAATCTCGCTATAAAGTCATACTCGTGAGTTGCCACCACACGTTCTGAATACAAATTGTGTCATTTTAGCAAAACCCTAATGGAAAAGTGGATTAAATAATTCAGGCGTAAGAAATTTTGAGCCCATAATGGCATCCATAAATTATAAGGTTAACACATCGGGTGTACGCGAACGTTTTCGTTTTATGTCATATTTTATTTTTTTGGGGCCTGTGTCGTTATAATATTTTGCTTTTCCGTATATATCCAATATTATAAAGTATTGTAGCTTACATTTTTATAACGTTATCATTTCGATTTCCATGCAATTGAATTCAATTTATACGAATTAGTTTTCGAAAAGTATAAGTCAAATAATAATTTCAAAATATTATTATTATTGTTGTTAATTGAAATAAACCATTTAAAAAACAAAACAACGTCTATTTGTTATGTTTTATTTATCAAAATATCGCTAAAAATGTATCTTAAATCTTCCAAAATAAAATTCTTCGTGAATATCTCACAGCTATCTCTAAGGGATTACTTCGGGCACAGTAACATCCATACATATGTTACGTGTACGTGATCTTTGAAATATCATAACAAATACTAGTATTTCACCTACGTGGGCTGTTTGGCAAGAGCGAGTTGACATCCTCGTCATTAGAAGGCACGAAGCCTATTTCGTAAAAGATAGAAAATAATCTTTCAGTCTTTTTAGTTAGTTTTTGCAAAAAACTTTCAAATAACATGAAAAAACTTGTTGCAACACCAGAAATTTAAAACAACCATAAAGCTAAAGAGCCGGCAAAGATATCTTTTTCAATTTCCCAACAAAACAACAAACAATACAAAAGGCAAATAACAGTGAAATTTTACACGCAACCAAAGCTGGAGTTACGAGTTGTTCGCAAAACATTTGGCATGCCAGCACTGCAAATTGAAAAATGTTAATGATATAAACAAAAGATTTTATTCGACTATATTTCACTTAAACACTGGGAAGTATCCAGTAATGTCCCTCGGAGGCAACAGGTCATGCGTGTGTGAACAAGGATGTAGAAACTTGCAAATGCAGCTCTATACTTATAGGGAATTAAGATATTGCAATATTTTAGTCGTAATATTTATTTTTTGTAGGAATGACGCTTTGTAAGCTGTAAGTTAGAACATGAAAAGCAAAAATGATAATATTTAGTGAGATTAAAATCTTGTGTTAGTCATAAAGGCATACAAAAACTTGTTTCGTACTAGAATTTAGAAATTTGTTTTAACTTTTACTAATTCAACATTCTTATCACAAGTTATTTTAATATAAACCCTTTTAAAGTAGTATTAAATGGGCATATCTATGTCCTTATATCTGTCGGTATACGCTGCCAGACCGCACAAGCAATCGCGGTGATGTAAATTGTAGCGACGCGTGCGTTTTGGCGGCCAACCGCGCGTTTTATCCAGCGGACGCCAGCGGAGCGTCTTACTTCATAACTGCTTTAACTTTCATGCCAACTACTGTTGCGTCTTTTGTCTTTTATGATTTTCTTTGAAATAATACTATAGTTAACATGCTGTTATTAATTGTATTTTGTTTTGTTCCACCATGTTCTTATGATTGTTAATAATTAGAACATGGTGTTTAATTCGCATCATATTGAATACAAATTAAAAGGAAAAATAAGTTAGTACTAGTTGGTATATTTTACAAATCCTGTGCATAACCGTAACTATATGTAGTTTTACCTTTATTATTATATCATGAGCCTTTATGTCACTTATATATAAAAAATACCACTATTAAAACGCATTTTTAAGATATACAAGTATACAAAGAATGAAATCAAAATAATTAAAACAGAAACACATACTTGCATCTCAAAAAAACAATGTTAAAATTGTACGCAAAAACTGACATGTTTTTTTAACAATAAAACTTAATTTCCATTGCAGCACGTAACCTAAACCAACGAAAACACGTAAAAATTACACTGAAGTAAAATTAAACATAACGACGACAAAAAAGAAAAGTTATGTTTTAATTATCTTCTTGTTCTGCCGTGTAATACATTACCCCTCGTATAGTAGGGGCTTGCATATTACTTTTTGTAGTTTAAAAAATATGCGCATCCAGGTAAACGGAAGTTTAGACTAAGCCGCTCTCGACTGGGTTAATAAAAATAAATCAAAAAATGTGGCGGGGAAATTACAAAACAAACGAACATGAAATTTTTGAAGCAACTCATGAGCGCAGCATACGCTATAACTCGCTTCCTGTTCTAACGTAAGAACAGGACATCACTTGGAGTTGATATTACGCAACGTATCAAGTTCCTTTCTTTTAAAATTGTGTGAAAAATAAAATAAATATGATTGCGAGTTGTCGAACTAATAACTAGCGGTAGTCGTTCTAATCAAATATTTTTTATTTATAAATTAATTTTAATGGACGTCACTTAGTTAGATTTAAATTTAGAATAAACAGTAAATTTCAAATCTAGAATTCGGCGGTTGGCCTACATAATATGAACCTGCTCAAGCGTATCATAAATTAGAGCGTGCTTTGTTGCGTACGTGCTAACAGCTCTGTAAACATGCCCGGCTACACCAAAGATTTGTGTTTAAATTTTGGTCTTATTTTAGCTTTACGCCAGCAGTACACGTCAGTCGGTACGGTACCGATGCGTTTTATATTGAAGGCGAGCGCGCCCGCCAAAATTTCTGGTGATTTTCTTAACAAATTGCAGGGATCCCCGGTCCAAATTTTCCTTAGCGCCAGATGTTCAGTGATTTAGTGGAAGATACTGTGTAAACCGAGTGTTTCCGCGTTTCGAGATTTGTGCTTTGCCTACAAGTGTTTGCCGAAATGGATTACGACTCGCTGATTTATTCGCACATAGCGAATTATTATGATGAATTGGTGAGTTTTCTTTATTAATGTTAAAGTAGGCTAACCGGCCTAAATTATGTTTAGTTCCGTTTCATTTTGAAATGGTTGTAATGAAGCAAAGTAACATTTTGCTTCCACAATCAGAGTATCAAGTTTAAACACGAACAAGAAATTTTCATTAAAACATTAAACCATATCATGTTTTAGTTAAAAATACCGTTCAGGGTTGCTAACCTAATTCTAAAATAGCTGTGGCAGATTTGCAAAAAGTATATAATACAAAATTGTATGCTATGTTAACCGTTGCTCTGGGTTAAATAAATTATTTATTTAGAAGTACCTTCAAATAAAATAAGTTATTAATCGGACAACGTAAAAGTGTCTGTGTATAATAAGAGAAAAACAACTCCCTTACTTATTTCTCTTATCCTTTTTAATAAATAAGGTCCATAAAATTAAAACATTTTGTTATAAAATTCAAAATTACAATGTTTTTAATGAAAAATTCAAAATTACAATGTTTGTAAAGAAAAATTCAAAATTCCCTTAACTTTAATACTTGTAAGTAACTTAGCATTCATCAAGTCATTCAGAAAACAATGCATGTGTTCTTACTTGTGCCTAATTAACATCTCTCAGCCATCGATAGTGTAGCTGTTTTCTTAGCAAACAGTAACCTACTGTGCTGAAGGTTCTACCTCTCTAATTACTACAAAATACACCACAATGCTAAGATGGTGCAATGTTTATGTTGTCGGTACTTTGTATCTACACTTATATAATCAAATGTCCGGTTACACAATCTTCATCCATTTTTTTTTATCTAGAATTTAGGTCATTCTTTAACGAAGGATTTGTGAAAAATTCAACTTGCTTAAACGAAAACGTTAGCTTTATTGGCATTTAAAGTAATAAATTCATTTTTTAAATTAAATTCGTAACCAAACATAGCAATGTTATTCACAAATCCAATTAGACTGTACAGTAAAAATAAATGAAAATAATCATACCTGACTTCTTCTCCATCAACGTTGAAACTTTTATTATTATGTACCAGATACCTGTTTCCTTTCGCTCACACGTTCTTTCGTTTACATCTGTATATTAAACAAAACAGAAATAGCATATAAAACTAATAAACTAAATATTTTACCTTAACAAAAGTTGAATATATTCATTATAAATATGAACTCGATGCAAGTATAACATAGACACCTTATTACGCTAAAACTATTAAGTTCTCGTTGGTAAAAGTACGTACAAAATGAGACTTGCATACGAAATTACTTTATGTGCGACAAAGTTGGAAACTTAACGCAAGTTTAAAGTAACATCACCATGTTTTATATGGAAAACAAGCTGTCACAGCTCATTTTGTTGACTTATGGTGTGCTTTTGTAATTAAAGTGCATCTTACATGATTTGAATACGTATTTTCAAGGAAATGTATTAGTTGTTGAAACTAAAGCAAACCCCCACAGTAAAGACCATGTTATACTCGTTACAACATTGAATAATAATTTCCATAAATATAACAACATTAATGTTTCAATGCAATTAGTTATTGCTATTTAAATGAGGTCGAGCAATTAACTACTGATTTCATTGCCCAAATCAATTGCTTGTTTTACTAAAACCTACACACAATTAAATTAGTTGGTCAATATTGTTATTGCAAATTATACTGCATGACCCAATCATCATTTTAATCAAAAACAAACAGAGTTCAATAATAATTGCCCCATTAATGATTCGTAGATTATCTTTAATACAAATGATATTATCGTTTCATTATCGATGTTTAAATGAGAATTTGTATGAAACAAGCTAATGGCGTAAAAATATGTATCATACTAGAAATGAGCTTGGCAACGTTGCCTTAGAATAGTAAAAAATATATTATGCACTTAAAAATAAAGCTTTAAGAATTTCTATTAAATACCTTATCTTCGAGCCCTTACGTATCATATTCATCTTCATCGTATGATTCTAATAAATATACGTCCGCTTAGAAATAGCGTATCGAAATAACATTTGTATCATAACCTGGAATCGTATCAAATGTTCGCAACACATCCTTTACAATATCGTTCAACAAAACCAATCTGGTGTCGGTATAATTCGTGTGGAGCTGGCTTGTCGATAGATTCTATTTTAATCACGATCCAGCGAGTTACATCGTAAATAATCCGTTTGGTGTAGAATCGAACTAGTACATACGGTTCTGTTGTTGCTTTTAGTACGAAAATAGCTCAGTTACTGCTTTATCGCAATAGTAAAACTCAAAACGCATTAGGCAAGCGTTCAAGGGGTTTGGGAGTTATGATATCAATAGCTCACAAACAGTCGGTGAAGCAACAATTACATTTTGAATGTGAATATTCTACTATTTATTTATTGTATAAATTACCAGTGGCCGCCCGCGACTCCGTTCGCGTGAAAGTCGGTTTCCCGTGGGAATTAGATGTTTTCCCGGGGTAAAAAGTACCCGTTGTATTATTCTGATGTACCTATAACTTATATTACTGCAAAGTTGCATCCAAATCCGCCCAGTAGTTTTTGCGTGAAAGAGTAAAAAACATCCATACATACTCACAAACTTTCACGTTTATAATATAAGTAGGATTTTTATTTTTTACAAACTTTTCACACCGAAGAAAATACGGTTTCTTAACAAAGTTATCAGTTTAAACTAGGTTTCGGATTATCCATTCATATACCTTTGGTTTGATGATTATGCAGTAGGTATATGAAGATAAGTGAACCTTGTTCGGCTTTTGAGGTTAATAATAGCGCTAAATGCAGTTTTGATGATTAGGCTTACACTGAGTTTCCATATAATCTACTTGGATATAGGAGGAAGCCCGGATAACAGTATCAGTTATTAGTTTCCACTCCGCAGTTTTACCCGAGGCTAAATTTGTTATTACATTTGGTCATACAAAGCGAATTTTATTTAAATCCATGCATTTTTATTAATACAGATATACATGTTGGGATAAAAATAAATAAAACCCTTACACAATGATTATCAAAAGTAATATAAAGTTTGATAATATGCGTATTGTTAGTATTTTTTTTCAGCTAGCGATCACGTTTTTTTCTATTTGGCAAGTAAGATCGGTGTTAATTGGTTACAAATAAACATACGCTTACTCTTGTATTATTAATATAGAATACTCGTGTAGTGGCATGTTACATAACTTCAGTGTAATTGCTGGAGCTTCTAGGAATTTTGCTGGTTCTTACAATGGTTCTTGGTAGTTAACTTATTTCTTACATTTAATTGAGAATAATAAAACTTCTATAACATAGTTTGAAATATTAGAGTAATATTACAAAATTTAAGAGCAATATTTATTAAGATTGCGCACTTATTTTCCCACCTTTTTTTCCATATTATTTTTGTTTTAAGAAACCTTAGATCTAATGTGTTATTTTTAATTTGTCTGTTCTGTTAAATTATTGATTGTTCATAGTAAATTTTATCAACATTTAATAGGTATGCCATTAAAATTTAACCGTAACTATGTTTAAATAACCTAAATTATTAAAGTGAAGGAAGGACCAAAAAATTTTAAATCTTCTTTCTTCTTATTTCTCTTTATCTGCCAGCATTCTATTTTAAAATTGTTACCAACTTTACTCGTAGATGTATACAGCGTTTTGTAACTAAGCTTTTAGCACATAATGACTCGTTACCTCACTTTTTCAGCTTAATGTTATTTTCGTTTTAGCACCTAGTCATACTTAGCGAATCTAATGGAGCATTAGATTCAGTAACACGTTACGGACTTACACGGTGTTGTTACGTAACAAAAAAGTACACCACTAACGAGGGCTCTAAATACAAGCATTTAGTTAGTTTTTTCATAAACTTCTAATAAGGTAACCTTACTTTGTTACGAAATTAAAATTATTAAAATTTAAATTCATAGATTTATAGTAATGTTCTGCTTATATAAAATAGTAAATATTTAAATATTTATTGAGAAATTATTAAAAAAGAACTGTGATAGCATTCTTTAGAAAATCGCTAAAGAATTCCCCTCGAAATATTATTAAGGATGGTCAGATATGCTCATCGGAATGTGAGGCATAAAATGAGGTCGAATTCCTTAATATTTCTCACGCATTTTATATGAGGAACGCTGATCACATTCTGCAGCGTCAATAAAGCTATTCATGAAATACATGAAAGCATTTTATTAATGTTATATCACTTCACTCTATTCTACACCGTACACGGAATACTTTACTTTTAATGTCGCCAAGCAAAGCGACGCGACCTACTCCGTAAAAAACTTTTGATAACGAGGAAAAATGTGGACTCATTTCCATAAAAAATCGTATATTTGACGTCATATCACTAAAACCGCTCGCATAAAAGTGTTAACTCCATTTTATACGTCATATACAGAGAGCGCAACTGTTATTATCAGCGTGCGCTAAAATGACACACAGCTCCACGAGACACATTCAAATTTCGGAATAAAAAGGTTTCCCTATTATAGTGGTACAACAAAAGCCCTAACTGGAAAGTATTTAGGATACCAGCTGCAATATTATAATAAAAGGTAACTGCGAATAGGTTTCCGGGATAAAATTTTATTGTGAACCATTGACAAAAGACGGCCTGTGTGAACAAAAGTGAGGGGTGTTTGCGAGCCTGGACGAATATTTCACGCGATTTTCCGCTGAAGATGCTTCGTCTAGTGCCCAATTTTGTATGAAAGTTCTTTGAGAGCTTTCGCTGAAAGAGGCGATTGTAGACGATGGAATATTTTTATTTCTTACCGATACAGCATTGTAAAATATACAATAACCGTTTTTAAATATTTTCCAAAAGACAGCTTTAAAATAAGTTCACGTTTGATAGAATTCGTTTAAGTTGAATAAATCAAATATCCCAAAAAAATAATTATTTTAGTTTACTAGTCCTAAAAACTACACATCGAAAAATGTTGCATTTGATAAGCTATTTAATTTTAATTGTGAAATTGTTGACTTGTATGTAAAGGTGGTTCTCAATTGATTAGTAAAAAAACATCATACCAATAAATTGACTGCGACTATGCATTAAGATAAAAACAATATTTTTTCCTTAGTAAAGTTAAGTTTATAATTTTTAAACAAGTCTAGATCATTTTAATGACTCAATGTTTGTATCAATCAATGTCTCAATTTCTTAATGTTTGATGTTAGTTATCTCTAATACTAAGTGCAATATAAAATCAAGATATCTTTGCCGTAACCCGCTTGTTTCTTTGCTCCCTTTTCACGTAAAAAAAACGTTCTTCATATCTATACATACGTCTTCAACAGTAGGTGTCTACATTTCCAATAAAATCTGCAACTCAACGGAACAGTGCAGTACCAAGTTCCTAAACTGAATAATATGCAACATTGTAGTACAATAGACTGAATTCATATCCCGGGGAAAATAAAAACCGACTCCGCCCGGAAACGTCTACATATCCGCACGACGCCATTCGGACACGATGTGGAAAGCTAGAACAAAATAAACCCTAGCACACACTTACAGGCTGAAGTTGGCAACACGAAAATAAACGTGGAGAGATAATTATAAGAGCTATTAAGGAATGAAAAGGCTCGGTTACATATCGTGACATCATCATTAAAAATGTGAGTGAGTCTTACGGTTAAGGTGTTTCGTTTGGCAGTGGCTAAGTCAAGTGTAATGTTTTAATGAAGTAATTTTCAGATATAGTTTCAAAAAGTTTTGTAGTACATTTTTATAATAATTAAAATGATAAAATAACTCTATTAGCTATATGAGTTTAATTTATATTCTGGGTGTGTATTGAGCTTAACTTAGCCCAAGCCAGATGCAAGATTCCCCACAAAAGGATCTGCAATACATTTGAATCTGCATCGCTTATATCGCCAACGTAATAGACTTGACTTCGAGCCAAGAATGCACCAATTGATTATTGATATTGCAATGCTATATTGGTTTTCAAGAAATGAGCCTCAATCTTAACGAATGTTGGCAAAAGAACAAATGTTTGATTTATATCAACATCGGAATTTCATTAAAAACCGCTTTTTTTCGTCCAAAGTTCCGCCGCTAAAGCCAAGAGCGCGGGAATTCCGGACAAAGTTTTGTTTTGACGTTGCGTATTGGAAAATGAACGTGGTTTATGATCTTCGGTTTTCGATTTACTGAAAATAATGGACATTTGATTTTTTCCAGAAAACTTGGTACCTAACTTGCAGAAGACATTTCCTAGTTATTCTACCGTATATGGGTTTGCCTTTAAAACTGAATGACGGTTCGATCGGAAATTTTATAAACATCCGACATAAATTATTGAGATATACAAACGTGTAGTTTTATGACAAATATCGTATACGTTCATCTATTTGGGCAATAAAATTAGATCCCATATATTTTATGATAGTTTTACGTGTTCCCGCAAATACGACTTTTATATTTGCGTAGGGAAGGAAATATTACTGAGTTGGTATTTTGTAACCGTATATTTATAGTATACCTACACATTTTTATAACTACGTCAAGGTTTAGCTAATGAGATCAAAATATAGAACATTAATGTACTACGAACTTTTAAAATCGTCGAAATGATCTGAAATAAAATGCTGAGTTGATACTGAATTTCATCGAACTCTACTAAAATCTCAAGTATAAGTCAAAAGGTACTTACCCTGTTGGACTTTTGCCACTTAAAGTTATTCGATTCTAGTTCGGCCCAACTAATACCTAATGGGAACCGAAGATAGGATAGCCTCGGAAAATTTAATGCTAATGGTTTCTCGAGGAATGCAACATTACACTTACATTTCCGAAAACTTTATACGTACATTGGTTTATGAAGAGCCAATAAATTGGCAAGGTAATAAATTGTGTACGTAATTTGGCATATACCAATGAAATGATAACACTAAAACCACATACTAACGAACGAAGCAGAAGTAGTGGCTATAAAACGTAGGAACCCACTTCGCGCAATCGAAAGAGGCCTTGATGCGGTAATAAAATACAGGCGAAATAAGCGAGCCCATATCAATCAGCCAAATACCGAGGTGTGGTCGGAATGCAAAAGCCTTTTTTGTGGCCAATGTGTTTGGTATTTTCAGCACTTTCATGAAAAATTATGCAGTATTGGCGTTTAAATAAAAGGGATTTTATACAAAGCTAGCGTCGAAATACAAAACCGTCTTTTAAATGAAATATAACCATATTTTAAGCCAAGTGAGCTTTGTGAATACCAGACATAAATTCGTACATCACGAACTCTATTTAGAGCAACAAATAAATTCGTTCCGAAGATTGCCTTTGGCTTCTGTCAATAAATTCTACTTATCTTCATCCAGACTTATCTACAAAACACTTTCTACTCGAGTTTAAGCAATAAGAATAAGCAACAAAGAGGCAACTCGATCGGAAAAAGGCTAGTGACCGGACCAGGGTGTAATTTAGCTCTGCGGTTCGAATTCGAGGGTTGCCTGCTTTCAGGATCGACACAGGCTTGTAGCAGAGCCTCCTTTTACGCTGAGTGCTTTACCGTGAATTCTTGCTAATAGTACAACCTCTCTATATCTCATAGGAGCTCGTATGACAATGAGCTATTTTAGACATATAAGCTGGCTACCCGCTTTAACATTAATCTAGATTTGGTTTTTGGTAAAAGTGTTTTTTATGTTTACTCTCTTAATTTACGTGATAGGTCAAAATTCATGAGAACTTACAGAATCAAACCACACAAGCACGCCAACTTTTTTTTGCTTAAAACTTCTTTTTCGTCTCCTTCCCTATGACGCCTAACTTTAGCCACCGCTCTATGGACTCAACAAATTTACAATTGAAAATCACACATGCAAACATGCAGACGTACGTAAAGCTAGTAGAAATTTAAAGTAGGTAATAAAAAAGTGGGCACGGCTCGTTTTTGTGCGCCATTTAAACTGGATAGACGCCATGTCGCGCTGACCACCAGGGATTTCCACCAAAGATAAACGACGGTTAAATTGAGTGCATTTTATTTATTGTAATACTAAAAACATAAAAAAAGCTTTTTAAATTCCATTTGCTACATTACCCACAAGTTTATCTACTTCGTTAACCAAACCTCTCGTTCGTTGATTATAACTGAAGATAACATTAAAAACGGTAGATTCAGCGTTTCTTAATCGGCCCATCTTAAGAGTTGCTGCTAGGAATTCTTAATAACACTTAATATGCAAATCTAGAGGAGGTATCAAAGTGTTCTCTCAGCTTTTTGTGAAAGGTCGATAATTATGAAAATCTAAGCATATCGCGGAATGAAGTTTCTTAAAAAAGAACACCTTACTTTAAAAGAACACGAAAATTATATACAAACGCTAATGAAAAAGTTAATTTATTTAATAGCTTAAATATAAATTATATAAATAATACATTTCTACGCTATAAAATAAAATAACTGTTGATGTTGATAATTAACACTTCAATAATCTTTTTGATATTTACAATAAGATATTCCAACGAAGACTTACATATTTTATCGTATCAAGATAACTTCGTTTCATAAAATATTGCTTTTGTGGTGTGAAAGAGTTTCGACGGTCTTTATTAAGATTTACTAGCTTCGGAAACTATTTACCGGTATAACGAATTGAATAACCGTTTCATGAACTTTCTGTCGGACACCAAATAAAAATAGTCTTTAGTAAGAATGTTGCATTATATTCATTTATGCTTTTGATGCATATTAAAATGGTGTTTATAAAGCCAATCATTTAAAAATTACACATGTGCACATACTTTTTACAAAGCTTCACAGTGGGGGTTTAACGTATAGTAATTTATTTTTTGAATTTAGGGCTCGCGCCATTTCGCTCGGCCATTTTGTAAAGCGACGTTGGCTAAGTAAAGATCGTTACAACTTCAGAGTGGTTTAGTCCATTAGCTCGACGGGCTGTCGTCAAAAATACTATCATCTATTTACTTTTTATTTAATGACTTCTGTTTTTTATTCTCATTAAAATTGCATACCGACAAATATTCGAATATTCGTAGATATAATTTGAAATAAGTAGTAAATAGTTTTTTCAACGTTTAATAAAAAATAACAAATACAACTTCGAAATAAAACCAATTAAACTAATATAAAATGTAAAATAAGGCTTTGTCAAGTCTTTTGAATTGCAAAGTGGAGTCAGTTATCGATTGCTGAATATTTTTTGAATGTTGTTGTAAAACACTGTTAACATTTATTTACTGACATTTAAATGGACCGATCTAAAAATACTTCGAACTATCAACTAGCATGGGTTAACTTGCCATAAAAAAACGGAAATTAAAAGAAACATTGGTAACGAGTCGGCAATAAATTAAAAATGAATGTAGGAACATCTTAAAAATTAACTTATTTTACATTAGAAACGGTGGGCTTTAGTAAGTAGATACTTAAGCCTGTTTTACATAAATAAATAATCCTGATGGCCGTTAAGAGTGATTCATGGGCCCGCAGTAATTTTTGTAGCTACTTAATTGAATAAAGAAGTTGGTCTACGTGGGACTTTTCCTTTAACTACGCCTACCCAGCAATCGTGTTAGAGAAATATTGTAGTTAAACTTAAATAAGACATTACAAGATCCATGTCGTGAACAAACTTAAGCAGATTAAAATTATTTCCCTTTGAATAAGCTGTACTTTATAATATTTTTCTTAACAACTTTAACATACTTGCAGTTTTACCTACAGCAAGTGAGAATTATGAAAACGTATTACTATTATGTAGTATATCAATAGTAAAACCTTATTGGCCAAAGTCAGAAAACATTTGAGCTAAAGCTTGTACTTAGTCGGTGTCGTGCACACGATGAATATTTTAGTATAAAAAAGGAGCGTACACATTTCGTACTGGGATAAAAAATAGATATAACTGTCAAATGACAGAAGCAAATAATAGAGGTTTTCAAATGATGGAAAACACGCATCAGTATAAAAAATGTCACTAATTAAATTTAAAATTGTTAGAATTCATAAACCTTTTTTTTGTTAGCCTGCAGCTTCTTATTATTTTCCAAGTAATTAGTATAGTACATGTTTATGATGTAGACATTCCCGGAACCAAAAACAGAGTAATTAATATGTTAATTAAGCTTACGGTATCTGAATCTTTGTTTTAGGATTGTATTAGCTTAGTCACTAAAGGAATACTAATGGAGGAACTAAATTAGTAATTAAGTTTTCAAAGCAAAAAAGTGGTTAACTGTCGTTGACATCTTTTTTCATTTTTGTGGATAGCCGTAACGCAATTATTTTTAATTTGATCTTAGACAATACTCAAAATTTGTTTTCCACTTTTCTTGAGCTTGCTTAACTGCTGTTTCTCTATTAAGTTAATGTCAAGCATAATTGTAGGTAAGTTCGATAAAAACAACAATAAGATAAGAAAATAAACGTTTCCTTTAAAGTTTATTCCAGCTTGATGTTTTCTAAATCCAACAATGTTTAATACTCACGTAGCACAAAGCACTTACACGACTTCGCGCGCGAAAAGCGAGTTTTTAATATGGCAACTCTATTTGTGGGTGCAAAAGTAATCCCTAAAATACCTGTAGCGGAACGTTCTTTGGAAATACTTTTGTAATTTAGTGTAAGTACGTAGTTTTCAGTAGCTATTCACACTTTTCCTTTGTACCCAGCACATGGGTGCCGAACAACATTGTGCCGAAGAAAAACGAGCAAGAACGAACACTTTAGGGCGTTTGTAGAATTTCACGCGAAATTTCAACAGGAAATAAAGTTGCAAAAAACGCTAAGTCCCTGTTTTTCTGAAAAAAAAGGAACCTAACATTGCTTTGCAGAATAGTAATACGATCAAATGTAAAATTTACGCAGTCGAAATTTAAACGGTATCAATCCGAATTTAAAACACAATATCGCTTTCACAGCGCGGTTGAATAAAATCATAATCGAATGAAGTCAATAAAATTTGACGAGGTACCATCAACATTTCATTTTTGCTTTTATAAAAACTTATTTTTATTTTCCGCAACCACTTTGGATTCTTGGCTGAAAATATTTAATCCGAAACACTATTTTACACTTAGCTATGTATGCGATATTTTAAGCGGTATTAATAAACTTTTCGTAAAATATCCATTAGGTATTCAATATCCGAAAATATAGTTTTAAAGGCTAAGTCCTTTTATCTTATCCTATCATTTACGAATATGTGGACTACAAGCCACACGGATCATTTGTAATAACTTTATAAATTAAAGTAGGTATAATTGAATATGATATACCTGACTTTATTTAAGTCTGTTGCCAAAGACAAATACCTACTGACTTTAATAAATAAAAGCTTCAGAAATGTTCTTTTAATGTTTTTTTTTAAATATAATATTTGCATTTATATTTTTTCCTTATTACATTAGTTTAGATGGTTAACATTTCCAATTAAACTTTAAGATTTAAGGAAGAGAATACAGACTTTATATAAAATACAAATATTGTTTCCGTATTAATCTTTTTAACTGTGTGCTTTTAAATATATGATCATACAAAGAGCCCCTGAAAAACATCGGTAAATGCTGGTGGAATATTAAACAAATTCAATGAAATATTTGTCCGGGCATCTGTTGCAGTTTGTAATTGTTTCCGTAAGTAAAAACATTAATGAATTGCGCACTTTTCGATCGGCATCGTAATTCATGTACCCGGACGGCAAACTGATGTTTTTTTGTAAACGTTCGGCGGCGTTTTAACGTTTTCGATCTTTTTTACAAATGGCCATTGTTTGTGTGAAGCTGCGATCTGTAAGTGCTCATTGAATAGTAAAGGAGAAATGTTTTTTTGTGTATTTAAAATAAGAAAAAAGTAAAGAAAATATAGGAAAAACAAAATTTAATACACTTGAAGCTAAAATCCTCAATAAATTTATTGAATATATAAAACTTAGGTAAAATTATGTATAAAAAACAAACTCTACTTTAACTTTTTGCTAACGTACTTTCTTCCAGCTTTTTAATAAGTAACAATTAAACGAAATAAAGCTCTATCCTTACAATACCTATTAATAAAACAAAAAATAATAATATTAAATTTTGTCAATGTGTCATAAAAAGTTTCGTTAAAACCAAACCATGAGGCATTTAACCCCAACATTCAAACCATTTTATTTCAAACTGGTTTGTCAATTTGTTGAATGTAACATCAGTATCGGATTTCGGTACACGAAGCCGAATCGTTTTCAAAGCCTCGGCTATTTTGCCGATAAGTTTATCGCATATCAAATCTCCGCACTAAATCACAATTACACGGAATACGAAATTTCCAGCGAACATTAGGTGTGGTAGCACCCTAATGCAGCGGATACACTGTCTGCTGTAGGATAGATATAATTGATTAATGTTAATCAAATGTTCTATTAGAATTCTCATTTGAAATGTAGATACGTGTATTATGCCTATTATTGTTGGAAAAATATAAGGTTAGTTACCCGTATAATTATGTGAATAGAAAAAAGTATGGTCTTATAAGACCTACAAATATACACATTTGACTATGTAAAAGAGAAAAATATAGTAAGACATTACGATTCCTTGGTAAAAAAATACTCAATACTCAAATTTATAATCACCATGTGTCTTAAAAGAAACAAAAACATATTCACAGTTTTAAATGTTAACCATATAAAACCCGTTGTCGAAGATCGCAACAACAAGCATCTTTCAATTTATTTAAAACAAAAAATAACGTTAAACTCGGAATATTCCGCGGCCATTACTCAATCATTAGCGGACCGTGGAATTGAAAAACTGGAAACTTTATATTCATTTATCAATAAAATGTCATTAAAAGTTGGTCCGGTAATTGGGTCATAGTGTTTTTGTTACCCCGTCACTCGCAGACTGTCCCGTAAATCATTTTCATTTGGCTATTTCGCTGTTTATGCTGAAACTGCGCTTCAGTAAATGACCGCCAATGGTTGGTCATCATTTCGATATTTATATTTTAATGTCGAGGTGAATATGATGATTTGATTGATTGATTAGTAATGAAGTAAGTGATACGGATACGGATGCAAGCTGTAATGCAAGGAAATTGAGGTCGATATCAGTATAATAATTATGATCGAGTAGCGTTACTTTTAAGATTACTTTTAAATTATATATAATTTACTCGAATAAAACATAAAGTATTGGTAAAACTACAAATAGGTTAACTTGAAAATTGTTGTACTGACGCTTTTGTAATAATTATATTTTTAAGCTATTGCATAGCTTTTATCTCAGGCTCTGAGCGCGGGGACCGAATGTAAAAATTCCGTAACGAAAAACCCTAACACGTCGTGAATCGTCGGTTCAGTTCGCCAGACTTCGGCACGGTGTTTGGGTGTAGGCGTGTAGGCTGTACGTAGCTCGCACGAATCGAGACGAGGTGCTCCGTAATTGGACGAATATGTAAACAGCTGTCAACAATATTATCTTTTTATTTTTATGTAAGGGGCCCATTAAACTCAAAAACATAACACAAGCGCGATTTAATCTACCAGTGACGCCATCTATCGAACGTTAGTACAAACTTGGTATAGAACCGCTAAAAGCAAAACAATTATATTGACACCACTTTCTGATAGCTTACTTAAACACATACAAACAGACAGAATTAGCGACTTGGATTTATACTATACTAGCTGTGCCCACGACATTGTCCGCGTGGAAAAGTTATTTTAGACAATATTTTTAGATCATTTCAAGAGGAATAATTCTTTTATACATATATTTTGGGTATCTTAAACCGTTTTCGCAGCGAACGCAACGGAAGACCTCAAGGATGAATAATTTTCGAATAGATGCTATGCAATAGCTTTACCGCGGCAGTCCTCGAGTGCCACACGTCATTTTTTTATTATAAAAATATCAGTATGCAATGCTCGCAATTCTATGAATCAATACTTTTAAATCGTAAACACTACTTTAATGATTCGATTGAAGCCTGATTGTTGTTTATATAAAGCGTTTCACGAAAATTAACCAAATTATCACATTAAATAGATGTGCTTAAAAACAATATTGAAAAAAAATGTACTCTATCAAAAAATGTATAAAATAAATATTTGCTCTTAGATTAAAACTCATTCGTTTCCATTTCCACAAATATTTTTAAAGAGTAATTAATCAATTACGTTAAAATCTCGCTTACCATTTTATTTCTGCCATTACATTACCAACTGTGTTCAAAATCCAAAAATACCGCTATTTATGTATATTTTATATGTCCACTCGGATAAATCATCGAAATAAAACGCCGGAATGGCGGCCGCGCCATTAACTGATTGATGATTGAGTGCATTTTTAATTTACCTCGTTTTTGTTTCATCGCCACTTACTACATTTTTTGCTGGAAGCTTTTCTGTAATACCTATGATGTATCATGTATTTCGTCAGTAACTTTACACGGTTTTTTGGTATGCTGTTGCCGACGTATGATAAATGATAATAAAACGATGTTGGAGTGTTAACTTAATTAGAACCGCTTGTTTTAAGAGCTAAAATGAGTTGGCCTAGTTAAAATACAAAGCTATGGTTACAGTTGTAAATTACGAGCGTTTTTAAATGAGTTTTGTACTCCAGGTTAAATGTCTAAATTAGAATAGCAGCTTCCATCGCATTCTTGCATTACTCTATTATTAGTGCAGTCAATGACCAAACATAAAAACAATGTGCCGCAAGTCGTGCAACCAACCAACTGTGTTTATTTTAAGTTGATACTATTTTCTTCTTGAACATGTCGAAAGTATATTGAGAATAGTTATTCTAAGAAAGTAAAAAAATAAAGAGAAACAACCTTTTGATCTCCATGTTTTAACTGCTGAATTAGAAGAAATACATTTTAACATGTTCTTCGGGTTGTTGTAATTATGACTCATCGTAAAAACTATTTTTACTTATCCGACTTACATAGCTTCTTTGTTTATTTTAAAAACATAAGTTCTTTGTTTATTTTAAAAATGTATAGCAGTAGGTACATGTGACTTTTAGTGAAAATGTAACATTTATATAACAAATTTCCGATAGTTTGTGCCGTGTTCAATGAGTCCAGCAAACACCTCCTGCTCTCACAATTCCTTCGTATTTGTTCTATCCTGCACACATAGCCACACACAGGGACACAAAGCTGTGACAGTTATGTACTATGCGTTGTCCGCGGCCAGTTTTCCTCATAAATTGATTATCCAGTTGTCAGCGTACTTGTGAGCTGAAGCGAATCTATTAAGCGCGTTATTTCCGTTTGGCACAGGCCGACCTAGATGTCGCTTTGCTGGAAATGGCAAGGAAATAAGCTTTTGACTTTTGAACGTTAATCTAATATTTGAACGGGCATAAAGCTCATCTGGAATTCAATAGGTTTTCAATAGGTCAGTACGTTTTATTGTTTTTCAAGTGTTATCATATCATCAGTTTATGTTTAGGAAAAATAGTTGGATTACATTTAATATGTGCCTTCCAGTGGCAATCTGTATTCATTGAGAGCACCTTCAATTGGAACGCAAAGCTTCCAAAGCAATCGATTTCCGGCCTATTCGACTTTAAACGGAGAATCAAACCAGACATCCGAGCGGGTTTAGTTGCGGCCTAGTGACGAATGAACTCGAAATACGGCACTTTCAAGCGTCAGTATAACTTTTGTTTGGGTTTTTGATAGGCGGCTTATGTTTGGTTCCGAAAAATAACATAATTTTGAATTCATAAACATCTTTGTGCTGCGACGTTTTATTTTATGATTTTAAATGCTTGGTTAAATTAACTATAAATGCATATTATATTGTTTAGTTCTACATAATTTAAAAAATAGATAAAAGTGAACAAACAAACTATATAAAAAATAATTCGCCCAAATAAAATTTCTACGTTGATATCAATTAGTATTCGTTTGAATAATCCATATGCTCAATCTACAAAAAGCTGTAACCCAGACTTCCCCAACTAACATCACCGTACACTTGAAATGTACACGAATACAATCCCGAATATTAGTATTAAAGCTATACATGCAAGCCACCGGCTTAACACAGGGTGTGACGATCCGACATGCATGTGCCGCGCAGATAAGGGATGCATACCGCAATAAAAGTAACCAATAGACATAAAATGTTATAGACGTAGTCTAGTACACCCTGTTTATGGACGATATAGACAATGCATTCTGTGATATTGAAAACAAAGAATATCGCTGCTGGGGTTAAACGGAATGTGTCATATTTTTAGCTGAAAAAGAAAAAGTGTATAAACAACGGGGATAAAACTGGAAAATATGGAATTTGAAACTTGCGCATTTGCATTGAAAAATCAGCTTTAAATATTGTAACGGGCCGCCGATAGCAAAGGATTTTTTGGGATTCTGAAAACAAATTGTTTTTATTTAGGTGAATACAATATCGGATTATGGATTACTTCGAATTGAAATCTTTTATCCGGAAAATTAGCTACAGGATTATGAACCCGAGTTTTAATAATTCATTTTATTTAATAGTTTTATAATAAATTTAAAATCATGTTTATGGTTACTAAAGATTACCTCAGCTGGATAGGTATAATACAGTAAACATACTCTTAATTTCTTTTTATTAATTGTGTAGGGTTAGTAAGATAAAATTATACACGTAAAAGTAGGTACCTACAATTAGAGGTATAAACCACGAAGTAAAAAGGCTTTGCAGTAATTTTGTGTCACGTTTTCCACAAAGCCGTCTGAAACAGACTAAGATGGTCATTACTGTCTAATTAAAAACCTCGCAGTTAAGACAGATACTTGAGATAGTGGCTTTGTAGTGCTTATTACAGATTTTATTTATGTTACCAGCTAAAGAATATACATTTTAAAGAAATATATTTTTAAATATAATAACTTAGTTTTAGCAAAGAAATTGGAACTTATTCTTATAAATTAAACCGTGAATACTAAAAAGAATTAACTTAATTATTGTTTATTTTCTAATTTTTTACCAAAGCCGAATTTCAGTAATCATGAACGTTATATCGATATTTTTCACCACTCTTACCATCGTCGTACATAGCGTTTCTCATTATAATAATAGTGGTTTCTTAGATATTCTTTCTACCGACATCGTCCGTGATTATCGTTAAAAGAAACAGCCAAGTCGTAAACCGGTAATACTGCCCATTGAGGATTATAGCCACTGAGTTACTTTGCCTAGCATTTGCCAAAAATGACCACATTTCATATTATACTACACATCGTGGTAGCCGATTTTAAATAACGGCAATTTTATGAATGAGGTTAATTTTTATTTATTTATTTGCATAATAGTTTTGACGCATTTGCTGCGTCAAAAAATACCAATTAAAAAGCAAAGTAGCGAAATTATCAATAACAATAACGGTTTTTAAAGAATCAAGACTGTGTGATGAAACAAAGCATTTAAACTTAAATAAAAAAGCATCAATTACTAATTAGTAAGTAAGTGAAACTGACGAATTGTTAACTTAATCTAGCGGGCGGACAGCTAACTTTGTTTTTCAGTTAACTTTCTAACTAAGCTAACTTCTAGTTAGTTCCGTTTGACGATGCCATTAGCTCGTATGTTTGCTTACTCTGTGTATTTGTAAGTTTTAAGTAGTTTGCACACCTAGCTTTTTTTCTATAAAGACGGCGGGTTAAAGTTTGCGCAATTTTTATGAAATTCCAAACTTATATTTCACTTCATACTATTATCATACTGAAAATATTTTCTTTATAAATTACTATCATCAAAATGAATATAATCAAAATGAGGTACGTCCTAGTTCCACGAAAAGCTCTTTTTGGCTTTTTTACTTTGCTTTGGAACCCTCTGGGGCGGAAGCGGTGCTTTTATTATTACTCTTTTGCCAGCCCTTGCGGAGTGTGAAACTTAAACAAATATATTGAAGCATTAAATAGTAATAATGTGTGTAATCAGTAGGCAAGTTTAAAAATAATTACAAGGGTTTTGAACGGTGATAAGGAATTTCTTAAAAAAGTTTCAGTTTACATTAAATTCTTAATTTGATTATAATATAATAAAAACTTTTACCTTACAGTTTGACCTGTGTCCCAATCAGTTTTTTAACAAATTTCTATTTATTTACCTTAAAAAGTATTTGGTTTGTTCAGTAATATTCCATTCTAAAACTTTGTGTCCATCCCTCCAAATATTACCAAAAAGCGACACTATATCCAACCCAAGCATTATTTTTAACTCTCCTCTCGTGTTAATTCCACCTAGTATTTGAATTAACTAGGTGACTAATAAGACAATGCTAGGTCCGTCCGGAAACGTTAGTTAGTATTTCACGCGGCTTGCCCCAGGGAAGGAAGCCGACCGCGAATTATTGCACTGTGACTTCTACCAGCCAGTTGGTCAACTATTCACTTCTTACGACACGAATATATTAGGCTAAACCTGACCGGGGTTATAGCTGTTTGATGCGATATACGAATTTTTGATAAATTAATTAGGAATATTAAGGAAATGGGCTAAAATTTTATCGAAAAATAGCCTTTTAAAAATTTTTAGACGAACATTATTATCTTATGTCCATATTGTGTTAGGTCCATCTATAGATTTAGAGATGTTATTTTCTAAGCCAAACAAACAAACAATTCTTCAAGAAATTCATACAAATATCTATGGAAATAGAATCAGTCAAAATATTAACTCACGTCACAATTTACGTTCAGTGTGGTCCGAGACATATTTGCAAGCGATGTTTTGTATGTAAATGTTGGTAAAATAGCGAAGGCTACACCACGTTAGCCACACGTAATTTTGCCTTTTTTGTGATTGATATTGTCCGTTCAACGAAGTAAAATATAGCGGCCCCATCATAAATATCTAGTAGACTGATATTTTGTTTGTTCGAGGTATACAAAAACTAGTATTAGTAGTAGTAGGAATAAATTAGACCTCCAATTCATGTATTCATTTTATCTACCTTGTCAAGATCATAAGTTTCATTCAATGTTTGAAAAAAAAGATAAACTCGATACCTAAAACAGGTTTGCTG
Organism: Emmelina monodactyla; assembly: GCA_916618145.1. Classification (NCBI taxonomy): domain Eukaryota; kingdom Metazoa; phylum Arthropoda; class Insecta; order Lepidoptera; family Pterophoridae; genus Emmelina; species Emmelina monodactyla. The sequence continues at coordinate 8,180,101 of OU745300.1, forward strand.
TTTGTTTATTACTGAATTTGATTTTTTTTATGGTACTGAATTGTTGTTAGTGTTAAATAAATTTGTATTTTATTTCAAACTTATCAGCATCTGAAAAACAACTATTAGTGTTAGTAAATGGCTTAAAATTTTGACGTTACAAAATGTTAATTTCCAACAATTACTCATTGTTTGTGTGCACAATAGTATATTATGATAAAAGTGTGCAAAGTTGTTCATTAAACACGAGCCTGAGGCGTAAATCACTTTGTGAGCAAGTGTGTTGAAAAATATTTAACCAATCAATACAAGATAAATGATGTAACAGCAATAATAAATAAAACGTTAAATACACCCGCATGAAAAGTGGTTAATTTAAACTTTATTGTTAAACATTATTTAACAAATTACATACCTACCACAAAAGCACCATTGAACACGTTATTCGTTGAACATTACATTACAGCATATTTCATCACGCCAACCAATTATGATCCTTGATTCATAAGTGTTAATTTAGGTTTTTAACACTTTTCGAATTTATTAGGCCGTGTAAAATTAGCAAGTGAATATTGAGGTAAAACTTAAACATTTCAAAAATGAAGTGTATAATTACGAAACTAAATGTTACAAATAACGATAGTTATGCAATATTCGAAATATTGATGACTTAGAAGTGGCCGAAAATTTTCGCATGAGTTACAGAAAACGCAATAAAATTTCAGTTGAGCGATGAGTTTATGACATGATTGAAAAAGACTGAAGTTACTTATATGTAAAAATATTATATGAGCATGGATCCTTTTAAAGCCAAAACTATTTTTCCGGCTATTAATCTATAACTGTGAAAACCTATACAAGACTGTGCGCACCATATATCTCCTCTAAACTAAACACACAATCTTGTTGTACTGTGTATATATTAATCTGTAGAGTCACATTCGTCACGAGCCGTCAGTTCTAGCATCCACGTCATTTGTTACATCACTATTGATTTTCATTTACCATCGTGTTACACTGATATACTATGCAAATTCAATTGACTTTTATAGAGCATCGGAAATCATCGGTGAAATGGACACTTTTCAATTTGGTTTAATTAAGACGGTAGCTTACAACACTGTAGGTTTTTCGATTTATAGGTATTATTTTTTTTCGCTGGGCAACGAAAACGGGCATAAAATTACATTATTTCCGACTGAAGCAGTACGAATATGTCTTTTGTATGGAAATTAATCGACTGATTTTGCAAATGTAAAAACTTGTAAAATTAAGGAAATTGGTGTTATTTAGGCAATTAAAGAGAACCTGTTATAAATAATTTTTAACCATTTCAATGCTTTTCAATTTCAATGGTTTTTTATACTAGAAACTGTGAATATATTCGATTCTTATCTATTCTTGTATCTCATTCGATTTGTCTAGTTACATTACTAGTCCATCCACTTAACTAAATGCGAGCATGGCAAAAAGTGACAAATAAGTTTGTCACGTTCTTTCGGAATCGATTCTACATTAGGCACCATTCGCCGTGTCAGCTCGACCCTCGATCGCCCATCACATTCATATCATTTATTTTATTACATCAAGTAAAACCTCTTTATATTAATAAGGTCTTTGTGTTTGTTAATACTTATGTATATGCTTTTGTATTATTTCAGGTAAGTTGCAGATCTTCGTCAACACATTTCTTATTATTTGTTAAGTGAGTAAACAAGTATATATTATTAACTTATGCGTCGAGTATATAATATACCAACCCATTGATCAATCCAGTACCAAGTTTAATAAGTCCCAATTAGCCATCGAACTCTATTCTTCTTATCCATACATGTACAGTTAGTAAGTTTCTTGCAAGTCTCTTCAAGTGTATGCGGTATAATAGCTTGATGTAACAGCAATCTATATTCAAGGCGAAGCAGCATCCTATTAGCATACATAAACATCACTCTGGTTGTGACTGCACAGTTAACCTAACTACAGTACATATATCTATAATTTACCTACAACCCATTTAAAGAAACTATGCATTTCATAATTATTTCTTAACATTGGAAGTTATTTATTGCAAATAAGATAAATTTTCATTTATGTAAGTACCTAAAACGTAGTCACTAACAATATAGGTACGTTACTTTTTCGGTAGTTTAAGAAAAACATGTAGAAAACTCTATTTAACGACCCTTTGATTAGATATTCCAGCAGAATATAATTTAAGGTGATTTTGGAAGATAAAAAAATAGAAAAATAGATTAAATCCTTTGAAATTTCAAAATCTTCGAAATTAAAATAAAAAATGATAGTAATCACAAATTTTATTTACACAAGTCCTTTCACAGCGAGTGATGTCATTATTTCACCAAACCGCGATGTCTTGTAACTAGATACAACCTTGCTATTGTCCAGTTATTGGTAACATTGAAGCCCTCGTTCTAACCAGCCGGCACTCGCTCCGTTATGTATTAGATGTGTAACTGACAGCCAGGAGGCAATTACAGTGCCGGTCATGCATTTGATTGAAATTAAACAAGGCTTGATTGAGGAGTCGATGGTGTGGATCTGATGAGATACGCTATTATTTCTGCTGGTAACTAGGCGACGCGGTGTTCTCTTGTCTGTCGTTCAATTGTCTAGTACGAAAGCAAGATTATTATTTATTCGTTCACTGATAATTGTAAAACTGCAGTGCTCAGCACATTTGGTCGTAAGTCGTTCGTCACAGCTGATCAATTCTTCTGATGTATACTAGCTTAAGGTGTATACTATCTATGGAGCTTAGTATATGTTAATCTACTTTTGTCGCTGAATGTACATAAGTAAGATTTTTTAAATAAAAAAATACAGTTTGTTTGAAATATATCCGATAAGATATGTCCGAATTGTCCCAATAATAAGTAAAGTTATGAACATGATTCATAATTAGCTTATGACAAAAAATCATTTAAGGCAGACATATTTGACAAACTATAACGATGGTGCGGCAGAAATTCTGTCAACGCCCGGTAATGCGGCTATAAAATGTATATGTTCTCCGTACGGGCAATATGGAGAATGCCTTGTGAATAGTTTGTCTCGTCACGTCGCACGTCGCAGCGACAGCGGCCGTCAGACTTGCGACACGTGGCCGAGTCGGACCAGCAACTATTGTGCACCGGTTGGAACTGTACCAAGGTTTTTAAAGATTAGCTGTAATGGTATAAAGCTAAGTCGCGGTTGGTGATAGTTTGTAAGAAAGGGGAATAAACTTATTTTGAATAACGCTATCTAATGAGCTAACAAATAAAAGCTAATTAAGTTAACTAACAAAAAACCATTGAAAACTAAATTGTAAAATCATATAAATAATTGAAAAGTAATGTCGCTGCTTGTGGTCAACGCTTATGGTTCAGGCGTGATGATTCACATTGCAGAGTTAATTAAAACATTATTTGATTTAATTTAATTCCAAATATCCCCTGATAAATTACGAGTACCCGTTAAGCATTACCCAGTTTTTGTTTTCGGAAGCAGTCATTTACAAACATTGATCTAGAGTTGTGTATTAGTTGACAAAGTTGTATGGCTACTGTTGTTGCTATGGTGTAATTTGGGTATTATTAAAATAATCAAAAGTGCTGATTCATGCAAACTAGAAAAAGCATTACTTCTCTACTTTTGAAACTATTGTCATATTTAATATCTCCACTACATAAGACACCACCCACACGAAGTAAGGCTTTTGCATGTCAAATAGAGCAGACACGTAAGTGGCGTGTTACAAGACAATGGATTAAGGTTTTCTGGAGACATTCAGGACATATAGCGCACGTTTCGAATATCTCACCCTTGACCTGGTATGTCTCACTATATCCCAGCACAGTGACAAGACTCGACTAAACTTTGAGGAATGTGTGAGGGAGGCACACTTGAATTATTCAATGGAACAAGGTGATACCAAATAAAATTATTAAGGTGTAGCATAGATAATAGGCTGTTAGTGTTAATCTTTATTTACATATTTTCTTACAGACTGGCTATTTGTGTGGTGTATTTTTTAAGACAAATATCTATAGTTGATTAATCTTTGTTACTATTACAGTATTTAAGTGGCTTTTAAATCGAATCAATCTAATGGAAAACGTGGTTATGTTAGTTAAGTATGATGGTGTCATTGTGACTTATCCAAAAAGATTGTGCAATTCTATTAATATAATAAACGTGAAAGTTTGTGAGTATGTATGGATGTTTGTTACTCTTTCATGTAAAAACTACTGGACAGATTTTGATGAAACTTTGCAGTAATACATATAGGTTATACATCAGAATAACATATAGGGTACTTTTTACCGCGGTAAAACTTCTCATTCCCACGGGAAACCGACTTCCTCGCGGGCGGCCACTAGTATTTATATAAATTTAAAATATGTACCAAGCATAGTACTGATGCTTATAAAATTTCAATTATTTCGTATCAAGACATTCCACCAGCAAAAACCGCCCATAAATATAATATTCGTATCCGTTATCTCGTGCAGCGAATGTATCTACCCGAGTGACGTAGCAGCCCGGGCCGGCACGTGACGCGGCGTTCAGTGTCCTACGAAGCATAGATTTATAGCTGTCTAGCCTGCGGTTTGTAAGTAGTTATACAGCGTGTCTCAGTCTGGCAGGATTTATGCGACGTTTATTAGTCGATCCTGTGAGGGTACATGTCAAACTGTATGAACAGAACTTGGGCTTATTCGGCGTAACTTTGTTGCCTTGCTTTAGTTGCTTTAACTAGTTTGGATATTAAAACCGCAGGTTGTAAGACAAGTTGCTCAATCTGTATGCGTGGGATGTATTCGTTAATTTTTGTATGTAATAAAAAGTTTTTGGGCGGTTATTTTAATTAACTATTATCTAAATGACAAAATACCATACGTGTCTAACGAATCCTTGCACTATTACTTATTTTATGTCAATAAATTTCCAGTTAGTGATGGATGTATTGATTTGAGTGAAACTGATAATTAAACAATAGTTAAAACAACTACGATTAAAACACATCAGTTTACTGATGTAGCTAACTATATGTATCCGTATAGCGTTTGCTATTACTCGGTTTAGTCTAGTTGGCTACATATAGTGCGAATTGTGCAGGAAAAATACTTGTGAGAATTCTCTCACAGCGACAGGTGTGCACTGTCTGAGCCACGGGGATGTTGCAAAAACCTTGTTATTGTACTCACGAGGTGGCATATACCAGAAAACCGAAAATCATGTGTTGAGAAAAAACGAAAATTTACAAGTAAAATTTACGTTCAAATCGTTGTTAAAGTTATTTACTTTAATAAATAGTAGGCTAATGTGTGTTTGTTTCTTTTGAATTATTAATTGAAGTAGCAAAGTAATAGTTGTATGTGGTTACAAGCGTTGCAAGTCGATGGCACGTCGGACGCAGCGGGGACGTGTCTCGCCTCGCAAACCCACGACTTAGAAACACACTAACTTGCTGAAAAACTTAGAAATGGACGTGACTGTTTAAATTTCTTTGTTTCATGCTTTTTATGTAACGTAAGTTTTTAGTGTTGCTTTGAAAAGGTATGTGGAAGTTTAATGGTAAGGATAGGAGTGATAATTAATATTTTTGTTTCTTACAATTAATTCAAAACAAAAGTAAAAACCAAAGAAATAATATGTAAATAAATCTCTATATTACCATACCAACTGGAAGAGATGTAAATGTAAATATACATTTCAAGCCTTGATGCTAATGTTTGCTCTGCTTTTAATCTGAAAATAGTTTTAAATGAATTAAGTTATAGAATAAAAACAATTTTATATTTTACGACGCAAAAATAAAATTTTTGACGAATCACAATACGGTTTTCGAAAAAAACGCTCCACAATATTGGCTGTCTACAAATTCATGCAAGAAGTCTTTAACATAATAGACGACAAAAAATATGCCGTTGGCATTATGTTAGATATGACGAAAGCTTACGACAAAGTCCAATACGATATCCTTCTGGAAAAATTGAAAGGTATAGGAATACGCGGGAAATGTCATAGATGGTTCTGCTCTTACCTTCATAATCGAAAGCAGCTGGTAGAATTACAACACTACAATAACGCGACCAATACAATAACGCCCGTACACTCTGGAGTAACGTCTATTAACGCCTCTATACCGCAAGGAAGCGTCATCGGTTGCCTTTTGTTTTTAGTTTATATTAATGACCTTCCCAAAGTAATACATGAGCACTGCGTACTTTTTGCAGACGACGTATCAATATTGACTTCATGCAGAAATAACGCCAACCTGGAAGACACGATAACTAACATACTAAACAAAACAACTGACTGGCTAACACCTCATAATTTAGAATTAAATACACACAAGACAGAAATAATTATATTCCATCCACACCAAAAATCCTCACTGACACTTAATGTAAAATATAATGACACAGATTTGACCATAACTGACCATTTCAATCTTTTAGGAATAGACATTGACAAACATACCAATTGGAAAAAACACGTAGATAACCTTAACAAAAAAATATCAAGATTCTCGTATGCTCTCTATGAAGTAAAGAAAAGTACAGATTTAAAAACAGCCATCACTACATATTACGCCTACGCATATGCTTGGTTTAAATACGGCATTATACTCTGGGGAAATAGCACAAACGTACCTACCCTGTTTGTCCTACAAAAAAAACTTATCAGAACGCTCGAAAACATCGACCAGACCGTAAGTTGTAAACCTTACTTTCAAAAGTTAAAAATCCTTACACTCATTAGTATATACATATTTGAAATTTGTAAATTTGTTAGACACAACCAACACCTCTATACTACACGACAAGACTTACCTTCTCAATATGCCTTGCGCCACAAAAATAAACTAATATTACCAACCTCAAAATTGACCGCACATTCATCAAGCCCCTACGTCATGTCCATAAAAATATATAACCACCTTCCTCAACGACTTCTAAATGAAAGAAACGTTACAAACTTCACCAAAGAATTAAAAGCATTTCTTGTTGAAAAATGCTACTACACTCTGAATGAATATACATCTGACAAGTTTTAATAAATTAACAAAGCGCAACTTAATTATTATTATGTTTAATAGATTTTTAGTTATAAGTAAACCAAAATAAATATAAATTGTATGCACCCTCAAACTTGCTGTGCCCGACAGGGTCCATGATGATCTGCTATATTATTATTAAGACCACATGTACATTATGGATTGCAATAAAATAAATAAATAAAAAAATAAATAAAAAAAACTTCAATTATGTACGGTCATTTATACCGAAAAATATAAGAATCATGCACATCCACGTTAATATTTACTTTATATTGTGACAAACCAAGGACAATTAAGAACTGTTGTAATACCGAATTAAATTAAGGACAAGAAAGTCTAAGCTCTGCTAAATTAATTGTTTTGAGTAACAGCCGGTTTCAAAGTTCCTGAGCCACAACGAAAACTCCTCGTTCTTAGACTCTGGGAAGGGAAGTACTTCTGTTTTGACTTGCGATACAAAAAAGACGCCTTCCAAAAGAGAGCTGACGCTAAGTGAATAACTGAATAGTTAAACTCTCATAATATTTACATAAACCGTACATTAACGACGGGAACCAAGACAGGAGCGGAAGCGGTTCTTATTAGTATAAGATTGTGAAACTTATAATGGGTAGGCATTGAAAGTATGAGTTTTAATATAAGAGAAGATTTTGATTTCAAAGGTAAATTTGTTATTAAATGAAATGTTATTCTTATAAAGTTAAACTGTTATGATTTTGATTGAAGTAAAGGGATTCCACAACAATTATTCAAGTAAAAGGCAAATCTCATTGTCAGTCCGACTGGCAAGAATTATGAGATTTGAACCTACTGACTGGCTATCAGTTAGACCCGAATGACGAAATTTCATATTGTTTCATTCTCACTAAAGGACTTAACTGGCACTAGATACAGCAACTGATTAATGGATTGATTGATATGAGCTATAAATTGATTGATTGATATAACCTATTATACCATACGAAGGCATTAGTGTTAATTACTCGCCAAAGCTTTTAAATTATACTACAAATACTCCAAAGCGTATAGCTTGTGGTAAATGAACCAAAAAATATACGAAATATGCCGATCGAATACCGGCTTTGATGTAATATTTCCCTTTATTCACCGTCATCGCATGACTGTGTGAATAAAGAATTCGATGGAATTGTGTGTTAAACGTTGTGTAATTGAAAACGTTTTATATATATTGGTGTTCTTTTGTAACAACCTAAAAGTAGAAAAAAAAAGATCTCGAAATGATATAATGCCCGTGGGTACAATGTGTGTGTTAATTGAACTTTTTTATTTCTATTTGATTTCGTTGTAAATAATGGTAGAAATAATATATACTAAAAATAAAATACACTTGCGAGCTGGAAAAAAGCAATCACTTTAACTCAGTTGAATAATTTGATCCGATTACCACCGGCCTGAATTGAGGTTACACTTAAGTAATTGATTAATACTTAAGTATGATTCAACTTCAAGTTCTCAGTTCAGAAAGCGGCGGTGCTACTGGTTTCAAGTAAAGATTTTTATCTATAAGAACTTTACAGTCACAATGTATGAAGGATAGAGGAATATCCAACAATGTAGCCGAACTAAAGTCTCTCGTACATATTCAAACTTTAATCCGAATCAGCTTTCCTCTTCTTGCGAGGCTCGGAGAGGTTTAGTCGCTTGCTAGTGTCGCAGCGCGAAATATGAAATAGTGTCTGACGAAACGACGAGCTTGCGCGACACTTCCCAATAGTTAGTTTTTGTCGAATTCGATTCCACCATTTGTCACGTTTCCGTCTCTGTAAGACTTGCGAAATTGAATTACCTTTTCTCGTAGTAGAGCAAACTTATAGAAGTTTCCCGGGAACGAATTCAAATAACAAATTACTTAAAACTCGATGTCTTCTTTATTTTGTCTTTTGTCCAGAATTGCTGATACGGAATCGTTGATACTGTATGTACAATAGCAATCATTGTCAAATCTTCAAGCTGAAACACCGTGAGTTTTCGAGTATTTTAAGCTGTAATTAATTTTGCGCTAAGTTTAATTACTTGGCTGTATGTCGCAAGGAAGTTGGTTCTCAGTGCATCATCGGAGACTGAGTGCTTAGCGCAGATAAAGTTAGTCTAATTAACACACTTGCTCGTCACGGTACGGTCTTACCACCTGTTTCATTCGTACGTTTCGGCTGCCAACAGTTTTGGATCTCGGTAATAGTCTCGGATTCTGTGTGAAATTAAACATTAGGGTGTTCTTATAGTAGTTTTATTTTGAAAATTTGTGGTTCGACATTCCGTTGGTCTAATAAAACATATTAATTAAAAATAATATTGAGGAATAAAAGCCACAATCTTAACGTAAAAATAATATTAATTTGTTTTCAGGTGTAACAAAATTCATAAAAAAAGTATTTGATCAAATATACTTTTAACATAGAACAAAATAGTCCTAAAAATTCTAAGATCCTAAACATTACTGTATAATATACTTAAAGTATGTACAAAAGACGTGCGCAAATGACCCATGTATCAACGCAAAATTAGCGCCAAATGTACCAACGACATTGCACATGTTTTCCGCTTCTGGGAAAAATTTAAATACTTAGTTCATTTTTACACAAGAAGTAAATACAAATGAAACTATGTATAAAGGTATAAATCCACATGGTCTATTAAGTCAATAGTCTCACAAACTTGGAATTGCAATCACTTTCAACACGATATGCATATATAATCGCCTGTTATTATTAGCATGTAAATAATAAGTCAAACGTCAGTGAGGTAGGTCACGGTTTTTCACATTGCAGTGTTAATTGTATGCTTATTTAAATTTAAATTTAGAAAATCTATGTTGTATGTTATGTATACAGACGGTTTTTGATATAAAACCAATTTGTTAAAGTTATATCTTATACTAGTGGCCGCCCGCGACTCCGTTCGCGTGGAAGTCGGTTTCCCGTGGGAATGAGATGTTTTCCCGCGGTAAAAAGTATCCTATGTGTTATTCTGATGTATAACCTATATTACAGCAAAGTTTCATCCAAATCCATCCAGTAGTTTTTACGTGAAAGAGTAACAAACATCCATCCATCCATCCATCCATACATCCTCACAAACTTTCACATTTATAATACTAGTGGCCGCCCGCGACTCCGTTCGCGTGGAAGTCGGTTTCCCGTGGGAATGAGATGTTTTCCCGCGGTAAAAAGTACCCTATGTGTTATTCTGATGTATAACCTATATTACTGCAAAGTTTCATCCAAATCCATCCAGTAGTTTTTACGTGAAAGAGTAACAAACATCCATCCATCCATCCATCCATACATCGTCACAAACTTTCACATTTATAATATTAGTAGGATTAGTAGGATGGTAAAATAAGTAGGATTTATTTGTAGGTACATTTATGATTATATAACATTATATGTTACATAATTGATATAAATATGTTAGTAAGATTCTCTTTTTAACTATTTGAATAATATTGAGATAACTTGAGACGCATAGAACTTTAACTAAGGGAAACAAAAACAAAATATATTTCCTAGCAAAAACCTTCTTTGTATTCCCTCCGTACATTTAAAAATAAACCGTTATTCTTTACATTTTTATATAAAACAAAACTTTTTATTATGAAAAGCGTGTGTTGTGTTCATAGTCTGATGAAATTTGCATTCATTAGTCGAATGGCAGTCGACAGCCGCGGAACAAAATGTCAACGGAGTTTTCTTTCTTTCTAGGCCCTTCTATTAAATATACAAGGAATTATTCGTTTTATCTACGTAATAAACCTTTTTTAATAAAGAACCAATGTAGTGAATTATTAATGTAATATTATGAAAAGAAAATTTAATTACACAATATAAAACAACGAATTAACATATGTAAATATCCCCATTTTTGTAATGTAAAACGTGCTCGGCGTCCATTCATAAATTTTGCTTTACATCGATTATTACTCAAAGCGGCATTGCTTTCACTGCCAACAAAAAGAGCGATGCATAGTCATTCGTCTCGATCGAAAAATTTCATTTGTTGGCACAAGCACACTGGGAGTAGAATGCTTTGTATAGGGTTAACGAAGATTCGATAGCACTGGAAATGTTTGCTGGATTCTTTGTGGGCCGCATGTTATCTATGCAGTAATTGCGAATTGTAATCTGAGTGCGAGTGAGTTAATTTTTAAGATATGCGATTACCTTGTTTTGTAGTACTGAATGTAAAATGATACCCTAATTTCATTATCTTTCTATGTATATATTTTTTTAAAATTTTGTTCTATAATAAAAAAAACAACTTAAAAATCTATACATCAGAATATTAAGACTTAATATAAATAATGCAACATGTTTGCATACGACAATTTATAATTAGTTATTAACTTAAATCAAATATTTGTTTATTAAATAACTAGCCTCATCCAGATATTGTTTGTATGCTACATTATCGATTTATCATCACGAACATGTCATAGTCCGTGTAAAAATAGTTTTGTCAAACGTATTATTTATTCCGTAGGTATATTTTTAGTTTGAAATGAAAACTCATCAATATCAGCGGTTGGATATTTGTTTCAAAACTATAAAAAAGGTTTGAATGCAAAGTAAAAATCAAAAGTGAAACAATACCACAGTGAATATAAAAGAAGTCTCTTCGTATTAATTATAAAAATTTAATCTGGGTAGGTTCTACTTAAATACAGAGACAACATTAATCTGCTAGGAAAAAGGAGCTTACTCCCGTCAACACAGTGGACGACGACCTTTACATTTGAAAGCCTTACGAGTAACACGAAATCCCTTGGCTTTAGCTTGAAAGAGGAAGACGGAGATAATAAAGTTAGACAACATTGACTTGCTGTCTCTTCTCATCTTTATTGTTAGACTGTGTTAGGTTTCAAGCTAAAGTTTTTTCGGGGAAAAAATACAGAATGAATTTCTTCAGAAGAGTATTTTATATCAATTCTAATATAAATACATAATTTATTTCGTAGCGTCAACTTTTTTTAAATTTCTTTATATCACTTTAGAATTTGACACAAAAATAAGGCAACATAATTTTAATTTTAAGGAGTTTTAATTATAAACGTATATTGCAAATATATGATTATTTTTTATTTTCTATTTTTACAAATCTGAAAAAAAAGCTTTTAAAGTTGCTCGAAAATCATTTTGATATCGTCATGGTTCGACTTCTTTTGCCTTCATAATACTAGCCTTGTATAATAAAGAAATTCAATACTTGGAACCAGCCTTCATAATTGTGGTGCGGTACGCCCACATCATATCCAACATTAACAGTAGGCCATAATACAAGGTTATGACAGAACGAAAAGGTAATTTTGCTTGAGGTTAGTAGATAAAATTTAATTAATTGTGAATTTAAGAGTTTCTTGAAGCTGGAGTGTGACATTATCCCCACGTGAACTTAGCTACTTCTTTGTTCGAAAAGTACTTCTGCGTCTCAGTATTTTGTTGGTAAAGTCACTTATACTTCCACGATTCCAAGAAAGCAAGCTTCGACGGAGATTTATCGCGTTCGTCTCCTTGAGCCCGTCACTTTTTATACAGAAAGGGTATTCGCTATAGCTACCGGTCTCTACAGAGATTTTTGTCTCCAAGTCTAGAAGATTTATTACTTAAATTCACAAAGGTAAGCAAATTAACATTGTTCATACGACTCTCGATTTCCTTTGTTACAATTTTCAGGCTGTTTTTGGCATACACAGGCAGTTAAAGTTATTCCGTTAATCCATCGTCAACAGAGCGCAAGTTCAACGTTCAATTAGAATTAGTCTCGTCAGAACAAAAGGCCGCAGAAGTAGGGCGTCTCCGCATCCATTGGTGGGGAAGCGTTTTAGTCGCGTTTTCTCAGCTTTCCGCGGTGCAGGAAAACAATTAGGCCCTTCGGTAGTTCCAGGGAAAGTTTGCGAGGAACGGCTGCATCCGTCTCCTTTGTAGTTTGAAGGAGAGGGCCAAGTTACAAGCGATGTGCGCGATCGGTTTTTATAGCGTGCTTGTTGTTTTCGTCTCTACTGATGTCTTGCCTTTTTATACAACTGAGAAATTATATTAGTTATGACGAATTAAGAATCGGTGTAGTTAAGTTGTTACAGGTATTGAAGCCGAACAATTTAACCAAGTTACAAATTACAAGCAAAATTTTAATTAACAATATGCACACAACTGATGTTTTTTTTATACTTATACGATTTAATTTATTGATGTAAGTTTTTAAAAGTATACATTATAACATACTAAATATCAGATAATTGTGAATACTTTTTTGATAAATTAACATCTGACCGAAAATGACATGCTAGTTTTAAAATTAACAAATTGATAAAAGTAACTTTAAATGTCTACAATCGCTGAACGACTTTTCTATTCGCTGTCATCCTATTACTTACACCAACATCTAACAGAAGAGGGACGTTCGCGATGAACATTCGCTAAATACAGCCTCTTGTCCCACCGCGCCGCATCGCGCCGGCTTTTATAGTGCCTCCACGAGGAAAACATACGTAATCTGTGGTTATAGCGACACTGCAATGATAGTCGGCTTACTTAATTGATTAACGCTGCTTTTCAGCTATAGCAGTTGTTTCGTAGCTAATATCCTATTGATGAGCGATTGGAATTATAAACAGCTTGACTGGGACGCGATAATGAGTAACCGTAGTTTTTGTTTTTAATCTTATTGCTTTTCTTGCGGTTTAACGTATTTGTTATGACCTAGTTTAGTTATAAGCCTGTATTTAATAAAATAGTGATGAGAGGTTTTTTTCCGTCGATTTTTTCTCTCGATAAACCGATAGGAGTAGGGGGATAGGATAGCCGAAATACGAAACATTGTTGGCCCTTATTAAGTTTATGTTACATATCTTTGATGAATAAAATACAAATATTTTTTAATAGATTTGATTTCTAACATTTCGGAATACAAAGCTTCTAGACTTTATCTCTAAAGACGGTCAATGGTCTCGGTGCCAGAAATTACTCTGCCTATCCTGCCCTTATAACCGGAACAAAGTAAAACTATCAAGCCGTACAAACAGACATAATCAACGCAAAGTGTCTAGGCATGAGCCCATTTGTAGGCAGAGCTTGTCTCTAGCTTTAACCTGGTGTAAATATATGGTTCTGCAAATCAAATAATACTGTTTTGTTTTTATTGCGGTTTTGATTTGTTGGTTAAATATACACAAATTTTTGTTTAAATAACTTCCAGGCAAATGTTGATTCTGTTTGTAGAATTACAATATTTATATACTATGTTAGAAGAGGTGCTGTTTAAGCTTAATTTTGAAACGTTTATACTTTGCTGCAGTACCTAATTAGCTCATATTTACAATAATCCAAATTTGTAATATAAAAGAACGATTCAAACAATCCGTGTTTATATCGTTTCTAACTCGTTATTAACTAAAACAAGCGCAATAACCGTCACAGACACCCTACACACACAGACAGCCCACGCACGCACACAGACACCCAAACACGCACACAGCCACGCGCTGTGACGTCAGACGGCACAACGACCACTCAGTTTTCAATTACACTGTAATTGTGACTAAAGCCCTAATAACGCTGCTACCTACAACCCGCCAATTTAGTGTGTCGAAGCAAATTGCATTTGTTTTTCAGTGTCTGTGTAACAGGCGGCCTTAATAATAGGGTGCGCTTTTTCACTATAATTTAAATGCAAAGGTCAACGCTAGCTTAATTATTTTTTGGGAACTGTTGTGTAGTCAAACAAAAAAGGTTAATAACTTCAAGGATTTCAAATGTAATTATTTTTTACTAGTGGCTGCCCGCGACTCCGTTCGCGTGGAAGTCGGTTTCCCGTGGGAATGAGTAGTTTTCCCGCAGTAAAAAGACCCTATATGTTATTCTGATGTATAACCTATATTAAGTACTGTAAAGTTTCATCAAAATCCTTCCAGTAGTTTTTACGTGGAAGAGTAACAAACAACCACACATACATACTCACAAACTTTCTCGTTTATAATATTAGTAGGAAGTTACATTGGATGCCGTTTTTATTAATTTTATCAAGTAAAATTAATTACAAGCTACACTAATGGCTAAAATTGAACTTTAGCGTCATCAATGTGGAGTTAAACCGACTGCAATTACTCTTTAATAAAATTTAATTCCATTCAGTGAGCAAAGTGATTCTAAAGAATCCCAACTTGCTAATAGAATGCTAACTTTTATTCCACTGAGTATATTTGCTTTTGAAGCGTTCCAAGAAATTATTTGAACTTAGACCCGGAGCAAAGTTCCTAACGGTAATAACTCCGGCGGGCTCGTCGGCATCGGGCTGCTAATTCTTTCTTTAATAAAAACTCTTAAATATTAACCGTTGTTAAATAAATAATTTGCCTGGAGCAATCTCGAACAAAGTTTGGATTACAGTTTCAAATAGATTGAAAAAACAAAACACAACGATTAAGTTACTTAGGTATAAGAAATATGCTACGTGGCGAAAAATAAAAGAACCCATACATCGGTTAAATATTTCAACTTTGTTTGAACCGTAATTTTTTGCTTGTATTTTATTTACACATGCTTAGGTACAACCTGCGTCTATAAGTTAATTATTTTTTAAACCAAAATTTTAATCATAACATGATCTGCAACAACATTAGAGTTAATTTAGAGACTCCTAACTCAACACAGCCGGGACAAGGCGGAAGGCATTCGTAAAACAAACATTCGTAATAATAAAGGCCCTTCTTCCAGATTGAGTCGTTATTTCGGTAGCGTCATTATGTAAAATGGTCGCAGGATGAAATTTTCTTTTACACTTATTTGATTAGGGCGCGGAAATTGTTTCACCCTGTTTCAATTCTGGTTCGCGCCGGTTATTCTGGGTTTATTTAGGCGACCTGGGCGAGGGCAAATCCGCTGACGGGTTTTATGATGCCACTTTCAAGGAGACGGTTAATTGAGTCGTTTCAGATATTTTTGTGCATTTTAATTATGTTTTTACTTTTCCGGAAATATAAAATTTTAAAATTTTAAAACGAGTTTTTTACTTTAATTATTTTGTTTATTTAAAGCAAACTTTTTTTTTAGGTTTTATGTTAATTTAAATTTAGATTTCTAAAAATCTGTTATTTTAATAACTCGTTTTAGTTACCACTTTAAACCAGTGTACAATCTATCATTGTATTTACAATTTATGCAACCAACAAATTCTACTTTTCAACGACACAATGTCTTTGTTATTCACAAATGAAGAGTCAACAAACCCGGGCCATAGTTTCCAGCCCGTCCAGTGCCGGACTAGGTGTATAAAATCAATTACCTGCTCTACCTATGCACTGATTGGACAATTTGTCGCTCTAATCCTCGGTCGCTCACTCGATATTAAGTTAACGATCGATATAAGTTAATGATCTCATCAGCAGACTTTACGTTGATACGGCTAATCTCCAGCTTACCTTAATGAGACGGTTCTACTTTCGGATTTTTAAAGCAGAGAGCAGAGTATTTTCTGTGTTAGGTTTTTTAATTAAAAAGGCGTGCTGTCACGGTTTAATTAAAGGATTTGTTTATCTTCACATATTAATTAGTTAACTATGTTATTTAATTAAGGTAAAATGGAATAAACACAAAATGAATGGTTTTTGATCTTTTAAAACATATGTTAAGTTTTGCTTTCGGCGTGTTGTTTTCAGAAAGAAAATAACAAATTCTAGCATGGATATTACTTTATAACTAACTCCTTATCTGAATTTTATTCAGACTTGAACTTAGCGCAACTGAGCAACTTGCGATACATTACCTACAATGTGAAGTGTACACATTCACTAATCCCAACTCTCATCTCGTCTCGTTTCGTACCGTATTTTTTTTAATAACCGTGTATAAGAACTCGTCATCCAATATCTTGATTCTCGGGAGAGCATCTACGCCTACAATCTGCAATGCGTCGAATAAAGCCTCCTTGGTTCAAGGTCGTAAGTTGCCCTTAAAAGACAAGGGGTAATCCCTCGATAACTATTACACGCCACTGTATATGTATATATACACGCAATATTTCTTTATCAGGTCATCTCGGATTCAGGTCTAGCTTAGATGTATAAGCTGAGCTATGTTACTTACCCCTGTAGCCACATCGCCTGTTGGTAAGGCGAGTGGTTTCATCTGTCTTTTTTGCACAACTATAAAACACTTTTTTTTACTAAACTTAGTATTTCTGTATTAACAAAAAAAAAAGTTTTCCCAAAATGTTTTAAAATTTTAACTTAGAACTTAGTTTTTATGTATTAACAAATATTATTCAAGCCGAAAAAAGTTTTCAAAAATGATTTAAAATATTCGCCTAAAGCTAAATCTAGAAGAACCGTCACAAAAGTCACGAACTGTTTGAGTCCTTTTTACTGGTTTGGAAATAAGGAAAAAGTATTCGTAAAGCCATTGGCTCGAGGTTCGAACCCATTTTGGTAGCAGCCGAGACTCTATACATTGTGCAAACGAGCGTTTGATGCGGGCGTGTAGATAATATTGTAAGAATTGGTCTGGTTGCTCTGCATCGCGGATTACAGGATAAGAGCCAAGGATGTTAGGACGGAGACTTATTCTATACACATGTTTTGGTAATTTATATGGAAAGATTAAAAAGAACATCATTATCTTTGATACCTTTAAGAAGTTTTCGTTATTTTCATTGGGAGATGCAATATTTAGTAATAGTTAAGAGATAACAGTTTAAAACAAAAAATAATTGTCAAAATATGTATTTGGTCTACAAAATGTCACAGACTTGAGGTTACAATGAACACGTTCTACTTAGGTATCAGTCTAATAGAACTTAACCAACTATTGAAAAATCTGTCCTAAATGTGTAAATTAATTACTATTAAACAATAATTAACTTAGATTGGCCTTCAAATGCAATCATGTATTCGAGTACCCGCCCTTTTACAGTCCATCAAACACACCGCGGCAATATGGATATCTAAATGGAATTCATTTTAATGCCACCACAGCCTAGCGGACTGGCTGAAATGCTAATAACTTACCAAGGTATTCTGCCTAGACACCCCAATATAAATACGTAGGTATCTTTTGAAATTGTAGACGAAATCTCCCGTGAAATTGACGCTCTACGTCTCACGTCTATTCTTCCTTCATTCCGACGAGAAATGTCGCAGAATTGAAAATTTCAAAATACCCTTCTCTTTGCTCAAGCCACGACTTTTGAATATACTTATATGAATGTGCTACAGAGAATGCTACAAGCTACGGAGTGCTACGCCGTAGCAAATAGCAGTTTGATTTAGCACTTGCTTTTAGCCATCCAAGTAGCAATTATTTATTTGAATTTTATTACTATTGCATTTAAAGCTATTTTTAAATATCAGTCTAAGCTATAAATGTCCGCCAACTATTTTCTAGTTCGTATTGATGACTGAGTGTAACACGAAAAACCTTTAACCAGTTTGACTTTTGATTTATTTGCCTCATTTTGTGTTTTTACTTTAGAGCATGTTATTTTATGACCTTTACTAGGGTCGTAAACGGTGGCTTTAATGTCTCGGTCAAAGGCTTTTACGGACATTTGTTGAAAACATTGACCTTTCGTGAAAGTGTAGAATGCTGTAGACGACGTTATCAAAGTTGAAAGTGCTTTTAAACTTTCAAAGTTGTTTTAATTACTTTAGAAAGTCACTTTTAGCTTTATGAAACGTAGGATTAATAATAGATTTGATGGCTTATTGAAACAATTATCTTAACTTTACTTTAAAACTTCGCGAAATTTTAAGCCTACCTTTTTTATATTTGATTTGATTTAGGTTTGATCTAATTTAAATTAATTCGGATATAACTTAAGCTCTCTAACAAAGCTTTAATCTTCATATACTATATCCAATTATAAAAATAAATGTAAAATTAATCACTTATGTGAAATACCAATGGACTGGATTAGTATGGTTTTCACTTACAACCCTTAAAAAATGATTCACTTTGCTAAAAATACATTTTATTTAGTATTTCCAGAAATAAATAGTACTAAAGTACGTTACTGTTGCTACGAAAACGTAATAAATATTAAGATACTACATTTCTACGTGTTCACGAAAAATAATAGGGAGTTTTCTCGTGAAAATTGCTTCAGACAAAGACGTTGTGTATAAATTGGTGTATTTATTATTCTAGAGTGTGACGAGTGACTTCGGTGAAATAATGTGTTTTGTGGATCATTGGCTATGTGTACCGAAAGTAGTGTGGTGCGAGACACGGGCGGTAGCGGTTTGATACTATTTAAATTAAAAGAGTGTGAGCTAACTGTATATGATGAGAGTTTTATTGCTTGAAAAATTAAGTCTTAAAAAAATATAGTGCTCTTAAATGGTTTTAGAAAGTGCTATTGGAGGCCTTAAGTCTGCATTATGTTACTATGCAAAATTAAAAAGATTAATAGTTAATTTATTAATTTATATCTTCTTTGTTCGGTAGTCCATGTCTCTTTGCTCCTCTCGTTACGAGTTTTTAATCCATCTAATAATAGGAATATAGCCCGGTTCATCTTCAACCCGATTTGAAATCCACCAAAGGGTTTGTATTTCAGCTATATCAAACTACCGTGCACATTCCTATCTCCACCAACCTACCCGACATCCTTACCGTCTAATTGCATTTCCAAACCTTCCGCATCGTTTCAATTGGCGGCGTCTTCCGTCACGGCGGATAAATAGACGATACGGCGATCGCCCGGACGCTGGTAAATTACTTCGATCAATTTCGGGATGTCCCGGGGGGCGGCCACCGCTCTGTGCAATCTTCGACTTGTCATTGTCGCTGCGGCGGTGGGGGAATCAGCTGAGTGCTAGAGCGGGGCTTGCAGGGGTACCCACTTGGACCGTTTAAATACGGCTTCTTTTAAACCAGAGCTTTTCTATTAATATGCATCGGGTTTTATCACAAATTTTACAAAATCTAAGTTATCTATAGCTAAGTTAGTAAAAGGTAGTAAATGTAAGGTAGTAATTAAAAGGAAGCAAATGACGTAGAAGTTGTAGGTAATGTTATAGTTGATGGATCTGTTGAGAAAGTAATGGGAATATTTTGGTTAGTGATCAATTGGTAATTTTATTGAGACCTAATTTACGTATTTTAAACCATGCAGAAAGTCAAAAATGTTTTTTTTTATAAAATTTAACAAATTAACTTGACCGATTTTCCAAGTGATTCGTAAAAAAATAAGTTTTTTCCTTAATGTCTCTCGAGATTGCATGGTTCTGGCTCCTTCTATGAACCTTGGTTCTAAAAAATAGGCGAATAAATGGTTGATGAAGCTGTTTGTAACTCAAATGCTATTAACTGTTTTGATAATGAAGGTCTAAATGATAATGCTATGTTCATTTTGGTACGTTACTTGAATGTTAATGTATTGTTTTCAGAACTCTCTATGTATTATTATAAATACGAAACAAATATTTTTGAATTCTTTCAAAAACATCTACAGCAAATGCATTAGCATATATTCATAACAAAGGAATATGCAGTTGCAAGTATACGCGGCATATTTTAGCAAGCGTCGCCGGGTATCGCATAACGTATCGCATAAAAATCAGTAATGCATTGTAATAAATTTCTAAATCGACTTATGTTGTTTCGTATTCAGGTTAGCGCGCGGGTTCTGAGCACAATAAGATCATGTTACAAAGGACGCTTTGCATATCAGAGATCGCTGTGTGTCGCAGATTTCGTTTTGCAGGGCGGTTGTGTTTTCAATGTTATCGAGTTTGTGGTGTAATTTTGGAATTTATTTATATTATTATTAAGACAGCTATTGCTTACTCAACCTGTGATAAATATTTTGAGTAATTGTTATATGTTTTAAACGATATTAATAACAAATCAACTACTTAGCACCTGTATAAAGTCCTTATTTTATACAAATACAATGACACTCTGTACTTAATAACCCTTCGCTCGCATGTTCCGATTGATTGCGTCGACAAGTAATTTATTCGATTTCAAATTAGAATCAGTTCCGTTGTTAAAGGTGCTTTTACACTGATTATTGAATAAAGAAAACAGCACAGTCAGTATACTGTTACAAAGAGGGGAGCACAAAGGCGGCCTGGGAATACGGACAAATGTGGCGGCATCTAGTGTCTGCTGCTCCGTGTGATTGTGAATAGTTTTATCAAGTGTTTGTTTACAAAAGTAAAGCAGTTTTCAAGTATTGGTTCTTGAGATGGAATCTTGTTTTTTAAAGTTTGGTTAACGTTATTTTCATTGGGTACAATGGTTTAAATGGTATATCAACGAATAAATAAAGAGTTGTCATTAAGGAGAAGTATCTGATGCTTGAAAATGGGATCGGAATAAATACACGATAACTTTTTAATATAGATTAGTTGTAGTTAAATATATCTTTATTTTATCTTTGTTTTATTTACTTATTGTTTTGCTAGCTATAAATAGCTGATTTAAAAATGGGATTTATGATGAAAACTTATTTGAAACCACATAAGTTAAAATATTATACAACGGATGAAACATATTAAACATAAAAAAAACCTTTAAATGTTTTAGTGTTGTAACAAATTAAAATAAAGTTAAGCGACACGTAAACCACCGCACAGTGTGCGCCACACTTTTGGCTGCTCATCAAAATTAACGCTGCTTGCTTTGTTTACACTTACACAATGACTGAGCGTGACATAATCAAATGTCAGGAGTTAATTAAATACACAGAAAGAAATTGTATTTAAATTCAAAACGAAAATGTGTCTTGAGCAATATTTTTTTGCGTAAAAAATATTTCACTTCATGTAAGAAATATCTCTTCACACAAGGCGGCACTGAACCATCAAGGAAACACTTTTACATATTAAATAAAGAGCGCAATATTCATGGAAATAAGAATTTCGAGTTTTAAATTAGACCCAAGACAATTAAACCAAATTTGATAAGTTTCAGGCATAGTTTTATGGTTCTTGAGAGAAAGATATTTAATTCAAAATTGCTTCTCTAAAGGAAAGAGTTTACATACTGGATCCAAATCTATAAGTTCTTACATTAGTAAGAAAGAAAAAGAAGTCGTTTCAAAATAGTTACATTCTCAACTGAAATAAATTTTATTATTTATTTCTTCCTTTAAAAACGACGGCCTAGGCTTTCTTCTTCCAAGAAACAAACTTTCTTAGAATAAATAATTTACTAATAAACTTTCTTGGTGATTATATAGTGTTGCCAGCGATACACTAAAATCCCTAAAATCTCTTTTTATTTATGTTACGTATTTATCCTAAAAATATTATAAATGTGAAAGTTTGTGAGTATGTATGGATGGATGGATTAATGGATGTATTTATGTATGTTTGTTACTCTTTTATACATTAGAATAACATTATAGGTTACTTTTTCGCATTTATAATATTAGTAGGGTAAATTTAAATCCAAAGGAAACGAGATATTTGCAATAAATGTGCCCTTTAGCCCAAAAAATGATATCCTTTAAATTGAACTTTAATACGGAATTAGAACATGCAATAGGATACTTTTAATGTAATATTTATTAATTAAAAATAAATCTTATTGTCTCCATACATTTTTAAGCAACATTTTTAAAGTGCCTGCCTCTCTATTTTATAGGCATATAGTTAAGCATTTACAAGAATGGTCCTTTTTTTCTTCATATTTCGTTAACCAGTTCATTTAATTTCATCATTAATATACGATTTTTTATTTATTTTATAACGACACTTTTTTTATAATTTTTTATCAATATTTGTTTGATGGAAATAATTTGTCAACTTTTTAGCCCTAATTTGACCGTAAGATAATGGCAACATTATTTTATTTCGTTCGTTGACTTGGTTTGAAATTGTTTGTTCGTGTGCTTCTTCCTTTCGCGGTTCGTTTTTATTAAAAAGTATTATTTTATTAGATAACGAAAACTACTGAACGTAGTTATTTTTTGAATAATGGAATCAACAATAACTCTACTGGAGTGAATGAGTAATTAGTTGTTAAATAAGAACAATTTTTGTATCAACATTTGGTGCACACCACCCTTAGTAGGAGTTTAAGGTAAATGTACCTATTTTGTTTGTCATGCTTGTGGCTCATAATAACAAATTAATCAAAATCTGGCATTATATTGATTGTTAACTGTCAAATGTTAATTTTTTTCAGGAAACTAAAACCAGAAGATTACAATTTCCCTTCAGAAAATATAGCCTCATATTACACGAAATCTGTTCCAACTTCAAAATCGTATACGGGCAAATATATTCCTGCAAAGGGGAAATTAGTAGATAAAGTGAGAAATCTATTATATATTTCTGAAGCGAAAAGAAGGACAGCAATCAGGGAGTCAGATGGTTACTAAAATCAATAATACAGAGGACTTTGGTATGTATATAATGGCATTGCTTCCATTAATAATAATAATCTGAGAGGAATCCGTACTTCATACTTATCCATGCTTTATATTTTAAATACTAAACTAACAATGTCTGTCTGTAATGCTTTCACTTTGACATATTTTTAGTGTATAGACTTGATTTAAGATGGATACCAATCATGTTATAAGTGGAATTTTTACATTTTAGATGCAACAACTGAAGAAAATATTATATGGCTACAAAACAATAGCGAACCCTGGGAAGAGGTTATTGAAAAGTGGCGAAATACATTCCCTATTAGAAAAAATCAAGAACTAAAGACAATCCATGAATACCTGGAAGATGGAGTATTTTAAAAAAATACAAAGGATATGTTTTGGTTATTTAAGAAATTAGAACTAGCAAGAAGAAACATTATTATTCACAAACAATCAATAATAATTGTATCAAAAATTTAAGTATCTGGTTTCAATAAAGGAAATTCTTAAAATAAATAAATCTTTTTTTTTTCAAGAACCATGCAGTCTAGTACCGAGTAGCAATATAACTACATTTAAGTCTTGTTTGTTTCTTGGTCTAAGAATTAACGAAATTTAAGCAAGCAGAAGGCAGTTGATATCTAAGAAAGATAATGTTTTGAATAAATAAATTGTAAACATTCTTTCAAAAAAGTTACAACTCAAATCAAAGTGTCGAGTTCTTGAGATAAGATGAAATTATTTATTGGAGTAAAAAATTAGTCAATACGATTAAGCATTAAAATACTTGATATTTTAAAATATAAAATTGCTTGCTACAAATATCTTATTGTTTCCTGATATACAAAACAGGATATATCTTGCGCTAAATAAACTTATTTGGCAAAAGCAATAATTTCTTTCTGTGTATGAGTATAACCTTTAAGCCTTACTTTACGAGGCGAGCAAAGTTTACCAAAAATGTTAGGTGTTTAATTAATAACATGTATCTACTACTACTATTTATAATCCTGCTGAAATTCACTTAACTTTCTGCTTCATTTGACCAAAAATACATACACCGCATGCGGACAGTAGGATGGTTAGTACTGGTAGAAACTGCCCCAAAACTTAGCAATGCAAACAACAAGTCCTATAGCATTTGGTAATATACTTTTGTTTATCAGTTGCGGGGTCCCGTAATGTTCGGAGTTCAAATCTCTGCATAGAAACCTCATACTAATCCACGGAAGTAGAATGCGCACCGTGAAGTTTCAATTGTTTATATTTGTACGTTGAAATATAGTTTTTATCACGTAAAAACTAAGAGTACTTTTTGACTGTGATCTATCAATTTCATACAAGACATCGATCACATCACATTGCTAATAAAAGCTACGCCATACATTTTCGTTATACTTGGATGGTTATATACTTATTCAAAGCAATAACACGAAGTTCGATAACCTTAAAAGTTCTATTTTTATTCCGTATAAATAATTCTCAAGAAAATCATCGCCTGTAGTACCGTAATTAGAAATAAAAAAATGTTGTATACGTTGCAAATAAAAAATGTTCAACCTATATAAGGTTAAACATAAAATAAGGCATTAGCTTCGATAACCTTTTACTCGTTATTTTTAACTTGTTGTTCATTGAAAAATGTTAATACTTGCATGGCTTTCTTCCATCATTATTATTTATAGCTTTGCTTACGTGAGCATACAACCTTTAGCTTTTACACCTAAGCCACGTTTTATTACATTTTTAAGTAAATATTTTTTTAATATAATGACTAATTATTACTAGTAAGGTATTAATCGAGATAATAAATCGAGACCTTTATTAAATAATCTAAATATACTAGTATCTTCGTGATACGGATAAATTTTAGAATATTCAAACTAAAAGTTTGATATGCTTTCATCTAAGTAACTTTCATTATGATTGATTTAATACCTTTGAAATGAAATAAAAACCTATCTAGTAAAGTATTCGTATTGGATAGGGTTGAAGTTCAACTTTTTGAAGCTGATACTACTTTGCACAAGTATTTTTTGCAACCGTGTCCTATTTGCAAGCGAAATATTCAAATGGCATCAGACCAAATAAACACTGGGTGGAAGTGTCGGACACCACTCGCAGACCATGAAATCGTATCGACTTGGGGCAATATTTCTATTCCACACTTTACATTTTCGATTGCTAACATACAGCTTTTCCTTTCGTATTCCATATGGTAGTACGGGACGCGAGATATTTTCGATGTCCTCGTTTGTGCTGGGTGTCGGCGAATGGACAGGTAACCTGAGATAGTGTCCGGTACAACCGACAAGCGGGCACCTGAACAAATTGCATGTGACCAGGGGCTTTTTCCAGACACTTGTACATATAAGTGAATTTAAACACGGGTGCAACTTTAATCTCGGTTAATTTTATTGTTTATACCATGTTAGAAATATATTGGGGAGTCCTGTTAACTATTTTGCATCCACGTCGCGAAATCGACTGGAATCGAAAAGCTTAAAGTAATAAAATTAAAATATTTTTTTTTTGGAAAGCCTTAGGAGTTACTATTTTTAATAGTTTATCGAAAATTACATCTTTCGTTTTATTATACCTTTGCCTACTAAACTTGTTTAATTTTGAATTTCTATATAGTCTATAACTGAGTTCTAATTCCTTCAATTTGAGCATTTTACATTAAAGATATAAGTTACTTACTAGGAGCGAAAAAATAAGTGAAATAATGAGTGTAATAATAATCATGCATTTTACCCTTCTAAGGCCCAATTGCAGGGAACGCTTTAACCTCGGGTTAGCTAACTCAGATTTAAATGGCGCCACCATCGATTTTAATAAAAAGTAGTTACAATCGATGGTGGCGCCATTTAAACCTGAGTTAGCTAATCCGAAGCTAACCCGAGGTTAAAGCGTTCCCTGCAATTGGGCCTTAGAAGGGTAAAATGCATGATTATTATTACACTCATTATTTCACTTATTTTTTCGGGCCTAATAGACCAATAATAACTGTACATAAAAATAATGTTATTTTCATACAATCGTTATCAGCGCCATCTCTACGAAAACTATGTTTACGCAAAGCTCTGTAGCTTTGTGTAGCCATCGAAGCTTTTACATTCACTCAGGGTACTAGCGCCATCTATCCGCACTTTCAGCATCACGGTTAGCATTCAGGTTTGAATTTTCAGGATACGAAATGTACGTTGCTGAAAGTCCCAAGGCTTCACTGAATTTCATGTAGATGGCAGGAATATACAGGAATCACATTTAGTTCTATATTGAAAATGTAAATCAATACATTATTTATCCATGATAATGTTTACTATGGTTTTTAGGTTACGAGTGGCTTCATTAACTTACAAATAATTTTAGTAAAATAAAATTAGGTATGTATATGAATTTTACATTTGTTTTCTATGTTTCTAGGAGCTTCATCCTTCTTTTGTGCTTTATTGTAGCTATCACAATGCTATTGATATTGTATTTTGAGGTAAAATTAAAAGGGGTAGTGGCAAAATGGACAAGTTGGTATGAACTGCATAATTGTATTCTGTATCCCAATAACTTGATTGTAAATAAGATATGAGCAGTGCACACTGTTTTAAAAGAGGAGAAATATATAGAGAATACTAACCCTATTTCATCAAGTATCGAGAGTTATTATCTCTTAGTCTCTCCAGTATAATTACATTTTTTTTACATTTATTCTCCAGAATTTTATTAGAAAATTACTCCTAATTTAAGGTGTCAAATAAAGTTCTAGCTGAAATGCATGTTCAAAATTACAGAATATTATAAATATTAATGCCATATTTATTAATTCACCAATACTATCTATTTATATTACTCGTAATCATTGAGTTTATACATATACCATTACTTAAATATTAAACATGCAAAGTAATTTTTAAACAAATATTTGATGTACAAAAATATGGGAAGCCCAAAAAAGTACATCTAGTTCTCATAAATTCTTTAAATATATTTGTTAATACGTGTTATCAAAAGGTCACAATTAAAGAAACAAAGTCTTTGAAATATTGCCAATTGTTTTAATTTAATTTCAATTCCGCTGAGACCAACTTTCGCTTTCAAAACTTCGTTTGAATTTCCACCTTTAATTACCAAAGTATTTAAACTCACTAAGGTGAGTAATGAAAACAAAAGCTGAGTAAAAAAAACAAATCACAATATTTCTCAACAGTTAGAAAGGAATAAAAAACCTGTAAATAGCACCGCATCAAAATGAAGAAGGAAACCCAGGCAACCTTACTCGGTCCTATGGCAACCGTCTTCCTCCGTACCTCCACGTTGCCATAGTTACCCCTTCCTCCCACCTTTTGAGCATTTAATGAATTATGCCCCCATAAAATTAGCACAAACTGAATGCCACAAAGTAAATATGTAGCTTTTCAATGTTGAATTTTACTTGAGCGAAATATAAAGTGAATTTTGTGAGATTGATTTGGATTGAGGCGGATTTTTGAATATAGACAAACATGGCTATTATATTTTGTTAGAGTTTATATGGTTTCCTGTGTTCTGAAATTTAACACAGGAAACCAAAAAAAGGGTTTCAATGCGTTTTTATTTTTATTTTTGGTTATTCGATATTACGGCTCTAATTTGTACTCGGGTAGACTTGTAATGGTGGGGATTAACAGTTGTACAGGTAGATGTAGGTACAGGTATTACAATTATATGTACTCTTTAATTATATTTTTGAGTTCGTCGTTATTTGTTTGCTTATAGTTCTGGCTTAAACTACACTTCTTTTTCATTAGACTTGACTCTATCACTGAAGTTAGCGTTAACTGAGAAATCGTTTAGTTCTTGATGCCACATCCTTGTCAATTTTAAAGGTCCTCTTGTATAGTTGTAAGTGAGTTCTTTCACATGTGTATTTTTATCGCTTCCCAAGCTCTAACCTTAGAAATTCCAATTTACAGAACGCCGCAAAGTACCTATAATTGTAAGGGAAGCGCTAGAAATACACAAATATTTCCTATTGCAGTAAAGGTTTTCCGGCTGATTGATAGAGGTGTGGAATTCAGTGATGATCGATAAAGCTAGTTTTGGACCAAAAGCAAAAGCAACTGACTTTCCGTTTCTCAAAAGTCTTATCAAAATAAATTCTTAAATTTTACACATTTTGACGGAATTAACGCATTAATTAATTAATAATTTACTTTCCGACGTTCCAGCATTTTTACAAATAACGTGGTCACGGGATGACCTGAATTAAAGCTTACAATTCGATCTTTATTAATCAATGGTGTACAGATTAAAGCAATCTACAGACATCATTTTTATATGTATTTTGTATTTTACGAGAAGATTGAGTGTGTAATCTTTGAAATTACGGAATTAAGATCAATTAGGGTTTCTTCATTACATTGAATTAATTTTTATCATAATTTTTATATAATTATAAGCTATTTAATAAGAATCCCGCTTATTTGTGAGCGAATTATGAATTGCGATATTTCACACAACAATTTAATTTGTATTTACCAATGTTGTTGTTTTAATATATGAGTACATTTCTGTGAATATTTGAGTATGAGGTTGTGAAGAGAGGACATAAAAGAATTCCGTTTAGTATTTGCATGCACTATACGGAAAACAACGAATTTTTTGAACGAAATTTATAACCAAATATTCGACCGGATTTTTATCTTTGTTTTTGATAGTACGGTTTTGAACAATTGATGATAAAATCAATTTTGACTAAAAATTGTAGAGGTATAACATAGTTCTTATATTTTTGTCATGATTCAACCAAACTTGGGAATATGGTATTGTTACATTTTCGTGGCTGACCTATATAATAAAACTTTCATACGCCTACAGTAACATTTCTTCACGGTGCTAAATGGATACATTAGCATTGTCAACTGTGAAGTCTTTACTCACTTGGTGCCGGTGCTAGTAATTAGTTGCTTTGCCTGTCCTGCACTTCTAATCAGGACATTGATGGCTGTAGACTAGCGAAAATGGCAGGCCGGCTCTGTACAAAAGGCTCATAAAATGAGGACTAAATGTTAAGGTTATACGTGTTGTCTCATAATAGTATATTATGATACAAGTGAGCAAAGTTGTTCATCATACACGAGGCTGAGGGTTGCAGCCCGAGCCGCAGGCGTAAATCAGCCAAGTGTATAATGAACATGTTGCTCACGAGTACCATACGCACTTTTTCAACACACTTGCGAGGAAATACAATTATATTTGGCATAAAAAGTTCCCTACACAGCAACAAATGCAATGTAAACAAAATATAAAGAATTTATTCAAAAAATAAAATGACACTCAACTTTTTTTTGCACGCACCAACCAGCTGCCATACAGCCTGTTTCAAAATATATTTTTTGAGATAAAATACAATTATTTGGTAACAAATTAATGTTTATTATCAATAATTTGATAATAATCAATGTCTTTTTTAAAATATAGACACATTTATTTATTCTAAGCATATAAATGGATTTTCAGTGGCATAAAACCTTTTTGTTGATACAAAAAAAACTGTATTTTCCGATTAAATTGAAAATGCTCGGATTACTAGCATATAATTTGCAGTTAGGAACTACCTTATATTTGTAAGGATCGTTATAGTGTAATAAGTTGGTTTTTTTTTTATAAGAGAACCTAGCAAACGAGCAAGCGAGTCACGTGATGGTAAGTGATCACCGCCGCCCATACAAACGGTGTTTTAAGGCTCGCTTTCTAAGCAAGTGTGTTAAAAATATGTGAAAAGATTTATTTCTCTTTTAACTGAAATTATTAATAATATAATCTCTGAATCTCTATTGCATTAACAAAATAATCCTTAAACGCCGAAGTCAAAAAGATTTTCCATGAATAAGGTTAGATTTTTTTTGAAAATGCAATAAAGGAATATATCATTACAATTAGCAATAATTCAAGTAAAAAATTGAACTGAACTCAGAAAGTTGCAATCATTAATAATAAAACAAATTAACTTGCAATGTTTTGGTTACCCAAGTCCGTTCTATTTTTGAAACATTAAATGTAATTCATTGCCCCTTCCAATATTAGCAGGAACATTGGTCTGTCGACACCGTCATCTCATTAAACATCTAAAACGAAGTTAGATTAGGGTACAGTACTATGATTACTGCCAGCTTCTGATAGGCAATTTCCGGTGCTTTGTACCGTCAGTGTGACGTCACATCCTTTCAGCCTGTACATGTAGTTAGGTAGGTATACAGCGAATAAATCATTGTGTCGTTGTTTTGTTTTTGTTTACAGATTTTTATCGGTTGTTTAGTTTTGTAAGCGGTAATAATGTCATTGGTAGCAAACATTGTCACAAAGTCTTATCTTATTGTTTGTATGATATAAAAGTTTCTCTATCAAAACTAAATATCAATGAGTTTTTTTTTAATAATCAATTGTTATTATACTAATTTATTAGTTGAATTGGTCAAAAACAGGAATTTCAAGAAAACACATGGAATATTACAATACAAACCTATTACCCCACACACAAAATATTTAATAAAAACATTATTTTATTTGGTCACTAAAAGCTTAACATTTTGATTAATGCCTTAAAATTTCTTACGTTGTTTAACAAACGTGTGTTCTTACATCTTTTTCCTTTAGAACATTATTTGCTATCTTCAATATATTAAAAAATGTGTAAGTATAAATATCCTTTTTAACAGAATTAAGAGGAAAGAGCAAGTACCACATTGGCCGCGATCCTCCATCATTTATAATGTTAGCTGACACATTATTGCGCGGACCCTATCCAACAATGTCTCCTTTTGCTTTGGTTTTTTCGAAAGCATATTAAAATGTAGGTTGATCATTGTTGTTAACATAATTTAAAAAAATATATGATGCATGTTACTTCTTAGATTTAAGTGATCATTATTACTTGAAATTAAACTAATTTTTACGCGATTATTATAATTTTGATTTTTGTCGTGGTCATTGGTACTCTTTTGAAATTGCACACTTGGTTAACTTAACTTTTTTAAGCAAGAGGTATTGATTATTTTCAAGCATTTATGTATTTATTTTTATTTATATTTTTCTCCAGACACACAGAACACACCAACTGTATGTTCCTAAACTTAGCAAGGCTTGTACTATACGTACCACACAATGGACAAGGGGAGAACCTAGTTACACCAGATACGACCCAATAATATAAAATTCATTTTAACTAAATTGGCCTAACCCGAGAATCGAATCCGAGATCATCCTTTTAATGGGCAATCAAAATATTTGATTTTTTATCATAATAATTGCAAGTTTTCACATGAATGTTTTTGTAGAGAGTGTAGAGTATAAGTCACATTTATCACAGAGGGGAGTGCTCATAGCTCATTAGATCAATTTCACCCTCAATAGAAGACTCAATGACTTTAACAAGCACTTCAATGAAACATGTTTTTATATTTGCTTCATTATTTGTTGTTGTATTGATAATAATTTCTACTGTATTGTACTTGTATTGATAAGGAACAGTTTTATATGTTTTTTCTTTTTACAGGTAAGTTGGAGGTTGAATTAGGCATAATTTGGTGGTATATATGATTTGTAAGTATTTTTTTTTATTTTGGCAATACAGGTTGTATATGTATGTAATGACTGTATTAAACTTATCTTTTAATTTTTTTTACTTTTTTGGGTAAACATTTATTTGCTATATAAAATACTTGCATTATACACATTGCAAACGCGGATTGAAAGAAAATCTAAAATCATTCAATGCTTGCACAACTTTAAGATATACATATATTTAAGATCCAAGAACAAGTACTTTGTATAAAGCTGATTTCGACTACTAAAGATGTTTAAGAACTTCCATATAATACCTACATAGATTTTTGTTTTCTAGGTATTTCGTTAAACCTATTATCGAAACAATCAAATCATTAAGTTAATAAATAAAAAGTAAGTTTGTGGTAATAACACAAAAATCATATTTGAGAGCTCAAATAGCTCATTAGCTTTCAATTGTGAACATGCTCGCCCTATGAGAATAATTTAGTATAATGTCGTGCCTAGTTACGATCAAGCCTATGACAATGTCTGTCATCAACTGAGTATAATTCAGGTTGTATGCTAATAAATTAGGTGCGCAATTTGATGTTTGTTGTAGCGTGTAACAAACAATATTGTTGTGAGTTAGAGTCTAGAATTCGTAAACACACTTAATTATTATTGCAAGCGGACCAAATAATAACAAGTGGAAAAATATGTTTAGCAAAAGGCGATGTAAATTCATTTAAAAATGGCATGAATGTGTTAGGAAAATAAAACGTAAATGTATCTTAACTTAAATGTATCTTTAAAGTATAAAAATAAAAAACTTTAACGAAACGAAAAAAGTTCCGCATAAGTATTTAAAAAGCTACAGCCACGTTCAATGAAATGTAAAAACAACAAATGTGTAAACAAAAAAAAACGAATAGAAGTATGTAACTTATCAACCCTTTCATATTATTATGAGTATTTCAAATTGCCTAATTAGTCTATGTACATTAACTATGTATATTAAAATATTTTGCATGGTCAAACTCGGGCTTACTCTGGAATCACTAAATCGTATTAAATTGAGTATCAGCCGTATTGATTGAGTCAAATTGTATGTTAACAGACAGATAGGGTAATCTTACATCCGACTGTCTTTGACTGGGTTCTATCACATGTTGCTCTTGCGTTTATAGATAACACGCACTTAACCTAGGTTAATTATAATTTCAAAAAGGAATAAAATAATTAAAAATTATGATTGTATTTCCGAAAAGAGTGCTGGGAGATTTTTTCCGCCGGCTTTTTTCTCTCGGTGTACGGTTAGGTAAAGTCGAAGTTTGTAACATTGACGTTCATTAAGTATATCTATGATGAATAAAACAATTTTGATTTGATTTTTGATTTAAAATACAGTCAGTACTTAATAGAAACATTACTTCAACGTGTTTCTACTAATACAAGGGTAATGTAATAAAATAAAAAATATTATTATATTAACATTCAGTTGACTTAATTAAAAAATGTACTCAAAGTAAGCAATCGTTTGATTTGATTAGGCTCAAATATTTTTGTACCATAACTTTTTAAATGAGACAACTTTCCCTACTTATTTCATATTTCTCAAATGATATATTTCATTTTAAGTATTTCTTATTGTATCAAGTTCTAGGCACGTGTGTGGGTGTGCAAAGAAAGTAAGCTTAGAATACCTACGCGTTTTCGCCTGACCTAAGAATGCCCCGACCCTCCTACTGCAGCTACTAAAAAATGTAGGAATATCAACAAGTGCTAGGCGTAAAGATGCAACCTCTCCGCAGGCCGTTTCTGCTTATTTGGCACTGTGCCATGCCACGCCTAGGCCCGCTATTGGTTAATAACGTTAACCAATTGACAAGCTGTGTAGTGCTATTGGTGGAAATACTATACGGCAATAGGTCACCTGTATGGAAATTCAGGTCAGCGGAAAAGTGTGAGTGAGTAACTCAGTCGGCCTACGTCAGCGCGCCTGTGACGTCGTTGTGGACACAGATAATGCTGTATGCAGAAAGCTTTCCCACATATTATGCTCATTTTGCTTTACAATACCCCAACTATAAAAATATCCCAACACACGAAATGCCCACCAAATGTTTTAAATTTTGACCTACTCGGTAAACATAACCGTAACGGCTAAAAGTGCGTCAAGTACCTAACCTTCTCAAAAGAATCATAAATTCCTTAACTCTGAGTGTATACAACACTATATACCAAAACCAAAATTGATTTATAAGAAATATCTAACAAACTGTCGCCTAACTATCTCTAATATTCGAATAATTTCAGTTAACGATTTGCTCAGAAGTCATTGAGCAGTGTAAAGTTAACGAGCTCTATTTCTATCAAGTTATAACGATGCTGCATATTGTCATCCTGTGTGTAAACAACTTTATTTAATATGAAGACCTGATACATATGCTGTTGATACACTAGTTTGTTCATCTATGTGTGCATTCTTGGAATGTATCACAGGGTTTCTAATATTAATGACGTATACAATATTGTTGCGAGAATGAGCGATAAGTACAAAATAATAAAGGTATATGAAAGTAATACGTTTATTTATAAAAAAGAGAAAATACCAAACCACATTTTATAGTTTCCCTTTGAAACCTCTTTTTATTTACACAACCTTCCACCGCGTTATTTGTGAAGTGCCCAATTAACGTGAGTAACATTTTTCGTTTATTTGTTAACGATTGATTTATCATTAACATTGGTTGGTAGTTGTTACATAATGACATTCTGATATAAGCTTCACATTTACTACCTTCGTGGCATTGCACGCTGGAAATTTGAATTTTGGTTACATTTGTACCTATATTAAAAATACATCTACTATACTTTTCAATTGTGCCATAAGTTTGTTTACCTTCCAAAGTGAAACATATACTTGCAGTTTTTAAACTTAATACACTTACGAACTGTAATATCTTCAGGTATAAGTACCCTGCAAGTTTCTTGGTCTTCTTATAACTATCTTATATAAAAGTTCCCTCTCTATGATACGATTGCAGTTACTGAAGCAGAAAGACTTAGAATAACATGTGATATTTCCCACGGGAAACTAACTAAACTAATACGTAGTGAGTTAATTCTCGTACGTTTCCATTAAAGCAAGTATTAAGCAATAAAAACATCTGCAAGTACAAGATTATTCAGTTATTACCTACTGTTTAGTTAAGTACGTATTTAGTTCAAATGAACTTGATTTAAAGCATATTACACAATATAGCAAAGGTATGCCTAGTGAGTGCTCAAAGTGCTTTTCATTTATTTCTGCCTTAATATGAAGATGTAAAGATGTAGAGTTGGATGTTTGAAACTTCTTTAACCAGTCAAAAGCTTCATTATCAGTGAGCTACTTCTTAAGCTACTTTTATTTTTTTAACACTAGTGAAGCCGCGGGCGTAAGCCTTGTATATTATTGTTTGTGCCTAATCTGTTGTCGTCACATTACTTTCTCCTCCTGTTTTTCAAATTCTCTAGTATTAAATGTTTTATACAGGCAAAACAAAGCAAAATCTAGTTTAATTTATGATGTTTTAAAAAAAGATAAAGATAAAGATTCAACCAGGTAATAATCGTATTAATTAAAATTCACTTAAGAAAACCCTTACTTATATCGAATCTCTTTAACTAAACGACCATAGATGTAAAAAGACGATTTACATGTAAGCAAAAACGTTTCTTACTACTACAAACTATAGGTATTACGTCAATCCAACTCTACAAAGTTAGGTCTGGCCAGCTCTATGTCAAAGGTGCCTAAAAACATAGCCTATATGCTTTGTGAACGGAAATGATGACCACTCGTAGCTTTGATTTCGTAACGTTCTGTTCCCGTGGAAGCTTCCGACAGGCTTTGTGATGGTAAGGCTGCACCGTTTTGTGCGCCAACATCGATTTAGCTTTGTTTCGACCCATATTAGTTTGTCTGAATCAATAAGGGCTTTTTGGGGACAAAATATCGTTTTACCAATATTTTACCAAAAAGCAAGTATATGCAAAGATATGTGGCATGAGTAATAAGTTTAATAGTCAATATTGTCTAAAAGTGTTTTTTTGTTAAGAAAAAATACAATTGGATCTTTACAGATATCTTAAGTGTTAAAATATAAACAAAACAAAAAACACTACAACCTTTCCACGGACTTGGTTGCTCAAAAAATAAGTAACTAATAAAATGTTCTTAATAACTTTTCTAAAATAATTTATGTGTGAAATAACTAAGCAACACTATAAGTAAAATAATTTAAATAACTGTATAGAATTGAACAAAATATGAAATGATATGTGCCGAGCCGAGAGCTATCGACTGGCTCGTCACAAAGCGAAACAACAATTAATATGATCAACCTTATAACTACTCATCATGTTGGGGACAGATAATTAATACCGGATCTGAATATCTACAATATAGGTAAATGAATTTTGTACGCAATTTGATGTGAATAAGTGTCTGATGTGATACGAGAACAAAAGGTTTGTCGATACAGCTTCATATTGCTTTTCATGAATCATCACAACATAGTATACCTAAAACAAAGTCGCTTTGTCTTTCCCTGTGTATGCTCAAATCTTTAAAACTAGGCAACGGATTTTGATGCGGTTTTTTAATAGATAGAGTGATTGAAGAGGTAGGTTTTTATGTATTATAGTAAGTATAGGGAAAGAGGTTTTACTCCGAATTTAACGCTTGCGAAGCCGCGGGCATAAGCAATTTTTTATAAATGGAAAACCACAATGTCTTATGGAGTTATGTAATTGAATTTGGTTATTTCAAGAATTTGTTGTTATATAATAAATCTGAATTAAGACAAACCATTGCTTGTATTTCGTTAACATATTGCTGTAAAAATGAACGAAAAGAACTTTTTAGTTTCTTAAAGCGATATTTAATAGTGACTACTGACTCACCCACACTTCACAAATTTTGATCAACATGTCCACAAAACTTTGAATTTTAACCATCTAACAAAAAAACTGTTCCGTCTTTGCAAATCATTATCATCATTACATAGTATAAATCCAAGTTGCTTATTGTGTCTGTTTGTATGTTCATCCGCTATCACCTCCTAGACCAATCTATCTTTTTAAACTATCTAATGATAATTATGATGATGAAATAAAACAAGCTCTTATATATTACTTTCTCGATTTTTAGCATTATGACATAAACGAGCATATAAGCTTTAGTTCAAAAGCTCACTAAGCAAGACAAAATATTTTCGTAAGTGCACTTCTATTTAATCATTATATTTAAAAACGATTATTTAATATAGGTACCGTATTCAAATTATGAAAGTAATATAGAAACATTGAGTTTAATATAACGTACAAAACGCTTACATAAGGATATGTTTTTTTTTCATAAAGTCAGTAATTCGTATTTAATCTGTGTCCTGGTAGTCCAACAACTCCCGTCTCACCACAATTTTAATAATGTTGAAAACGGGTTAAAATCTGAAATCAAATAACATTATGTACATACCGTTTAACAAACAGTACTTAATAAAATTATCCACACTTGAGTGTAAATTGTTATAATTTAATTTTCGATATTTGTTAAGGGCCCTTCCTTAATTGAGCGCGGCTTATACGGGGTAAAAGCCATTAGGTTTACTTTATCTTGGCTAAAAACTAAGCAGGAGTGGTACAGGGTGTGTCATTTGTCGCCCAACTAATCCGCAATTGGAACCGCAAGGCAAAGTAATGCGGCTTTTGTCCTCTTTCCTATCTCGCTATAAAATTTGTCTAGGCGCTACGGTGGAATCGTAAAAAGAGTTTAGTTATTATTTAAAGGTGCAGTTAATTATTTAACAATGCTGATGAATTTTTTCGTAATATTATGTTTATGGAGGTAAGTATGTTCGGATGATTAGATACTTTCTGTTGTATATGTTACGGCTAATACCCGAAGTGCGGTTACAATTAGTTTTAGCCGGTTAGTAGACTTTTTTATATGGAAAACTGTAACAAAAAATATATTCCTATAAATATAAAAACTGGCTTCAATCAAGAGTCGAGGGAGTCCCGCTACGCGGGACTCCTTTCCTTGGGCGGTATCAAAAAAGTAACCTAACTAACCTAACCTATTGATGTTCTAACCGGCTAAAACTAGGTGTAGCCGCACTTCGGGTATTAGCCGTAACATATACATATCACTTCATAATATAAAACAAAGTCGCTTTTTCTGTCCCTTTGTCTTAAATCTTTAAAAATACGCAACGGGTGTTTGATGTGGTTTTTTTAATAGATAGAGTGATTAAAGAGGAAGGTTTACATGTATAATAACATAGTACGGGGAAAGAAGTTAAACTCCGAATTTAACGCGTGCGAAGCCGCGCGGGTAAAAGCTACTCTATTATATACTAGTACTATAAACAAGTATTATTATAATATAACGGGTTATTTTTACGGCTACAAATTTACTAATTAGCTGCAAGTGAAACCGCAGAGCGTAAAGCTTGTTTGAAATAAGCCAGTCACAATTTAACATTGTAGCACTTTGTTAATTTAAAAAATAAAATTACATGCTTCTGAGATATTTAATGGTTAATAATGAAATGATTGAATATGACTCTACATGTTCTTTTCATGACGTAATATAAAAAGTATTATGTTAAAAACTGACGACAAAATGCTTTGAATCGGTGTAAACGCAGTCACTTGAGCATCATATAGATACTGGGTAGGTTTGTACTTGCAGCTTCCAGACTCGGATTTATTTTAGCAGCACCACAACCGCCGCAACCTTTATTGCTTCACTCGCAGGAAAACATCCTTGTTTTTATGAGATTTTGCAAATTTGCCACAATTTGCTTGTTAACTTGGGCTTTTAAGTTTTTACAGAATACGCGGGAATAAGGACGGAATTTCATAGTAATGCAAGCTTTTGTTCAGATTTATGATTTTTGGACAGTTTTGTAGTTCTTTCATAAACGAAATGTTTAATTGTGTAATTATAATGTTTAATTTTATCTATTATCAAAGCACTTAAATAGTGTAGTTATTGCACAGTTTTATTATTCTTTTGCTTCTTTACATAAACCTAATCTCGGTAATGGACAAATTTGATGAAATTTTTATTTAGATATCTAAAAGTGATATCTATCACGCGAACGCGAAAATTATTAACTTTTTATCTTACGCTACATCTTAAACCACACCACATCTCGTCGCAAAAAAACGTAATATTTTCTTCAACAGACAACCTTAAGCTCAAAACTAGCAAGTTGATAAACTACATAACTAAGGTAACAGGTAAACGTTGTATCTCTACCTTACCAGACAAGAGTCCCTGCCGAGGGGTAGGTATCTACCACCAGCCGACGAATGAAATATGGAGTACTCTCCAGACGAAGAAAAACCCTCTGTTTTTTCCTACATTTTCTCAGCACAGCGATTTTTACCTGAGTCTTTCTTTTAATGAGCGTATAATAATGAAAAATATGACATTACATCGCAGTCGACCCAGCACATTATTAATCGTAGTTCGTTCTTCGTCTGTGTTAGTTGATTCTTTAGTAAATACATACAGTTGTTTGTTGGTCTGTTCTACTCTATCTTATTTTAAATTTTAAAATGTTCATTAAAGAACATTTTAAAATCTATTTGGATTATAATTTAATGAATGTTTGCTGGATACATGATAATTGTTGTATTTTGTTTATCATTTAGGACAAATTTTATTTAAACTTTAGCTTACACAATTTTTCACTCAGCCAAATGTAGCGCAAAGTATATCATTATTTTTGTTTATTTTCTTTCCAAATGTAACAAAAAAACATAAAACAAAATCTTTTGATTATTCCCCAGTCCTTTGCTCTCCTAGAAACTGAAAAGATTAAAAAAGCAAAGTATTCCCCACGACACGAAAGTTTGGAGTGGGCTGGAATAGTTTCAGAGCTCACTCCTCACAAAATTACTGTCTTGATTGCTCCCAAGATAAATTATTTGAGTCCGTAGATGGTTTCTACATTGAAGAACAAGTTACTGGAAGTACTTATTAACAACTTCTGTAGAACATTTCTACGGCTGCTCAAGTTGGTTAAAACAAATAAAAATTAAACAAAAAAACTAAAAAACTTACCTGCTAGCGGTGCAGGCTTCCAACACCATCTAGATGCGTTTGTATGGTATCATTTGTTTTTAGATTTGTTGTGTGAATCCGTTACACTTTTACTTTTACGTTGCATTTTTACTTAATCGCTTACCTCTAAAATATTAAAGTTGGCAGCAAACAGGTTTAGCATAATCCCTAGTAAACTTCACGTTGGCTGTTTTATCCAGTCATATCCATTTTCTTTATGGAGCCAGGACGCTACATTATAAATGTTGGGCGACTAAAAAGGTGTCTTGGATCCTCACGGCGGCGTCTGCAGCGCGCTGATAAATACACTCCTAAGCCGCGTCGGGGCCGCCTCAATTTATATTAATAATTCGTCAAGTGAGCCCGCTTACTAACCAACACACGTGCCACTTGAAATTATAACACTTATGAACTGGATAAAGGGTATGTTAGACGGTCCGGCAAAAACTTAAAAGATATGTTTAAAATAAAAAATATATATTTTTGTTATAATTTTTTTTTTTTTTGAAAAACTACGCGAGAACACATAGGTAGGTACTTGAAGTTTTTGTCATGCAAATAAACAGTGAATACTATTACATGCTCGTACTGCACGATTTATCTCTAACTATTCTTCGGTTTTAAAAATCAAGAGATACAATCACTCTCCAAACTAAACATTAAAATTTACCTGTGTCAGCTAAACTCACCATTCTGACAAACTTGTGTAGTGATTCTAAATGCAAATTGTATACATATATGCATATATTGAGTCATGAATTGCATTCCAGATTGTAAATTGCTTTTGCTCATCTAAATATTGACGTGCCATCCCCTTGGGGTCAGCAAAGCCCTGCTAGTATAATTTATAAGCCAATCAATTTATAGGACCCAATAATAACCATGCCTACTTAGTAAAAAACTAAACAAAAAAGTTTTTGTGTTTTCTAATAAATTTTTGAAAAATAACCAATTGCAAGGTTTTGAGCTAATTGTAAAGTATTTTATTATTTGTCATACACATGACTGTACAAATAAAACAATGTTTTAGAAACGGTAATTTATTAAATACTAAATAATAAGAAAAACTTAATATCTGTTATCTTAATAACCTAGCTCAAAATATCTAAACTACGAAAATTTCATTAATATAGTCACGTAAAGATTCGCCAACAAGCATTTAACATTATCATCACCATATCCAGGCAACTTAGCTTTTTGTTACAATTTTGAATTTTAGCCGACTGTCAATTGTTTCACTTTCAAATTTATGGTATGCCCAAAGCATAAGCGTACAATCTAGTGCCTCGCACACGTTAGTTGAGTACGCACGACTCGTACGTCGGTATCATGTACTTGATGTTTATGAACGCGTCGGGCCCCCCGTACCGCTCGAGGATCTGCAGCGTCTCCTCGATGACGTCACTGACGTTCTCGCCGCGCGACCCGTCGTAGTCGATATCGGCGCCCCCCTTGCCGCCTGTAATTGTTTCATTTGTTTAAATGTAGGCATTTAAATTAAAGTACAAGACCCGGGGAGTAATTAAAATACTTTATTAGAATAGATGGTGTTGGTGTTTGCGTTTGTATTGGGAACGCTGAATTGGAAACACCTTTACGAAACGCCGATCTATGTAAGAGGGGAAAGTTTGGATCTATAATTCCAAATTGACTTGATAAAAAGTAGCAGATTTTTGTATTTTTTCTCATTAATTTACAATCTTTTTGAACGTAGTGAAACAGAAAAGTGGAATATTTCCGTTTAGTCTTCTTTCATTTTATAGTATATTTTTTTCATTCCATCGCCTTTGATACTAATTTTTTGTAAAAAAATATTTTACTTAAAATGAAACCACCAACCATTTTTTTGCAATCTAACTCAAAAGACTTGAAGGTGGTTGAAGAGTGTAATTTTTGTTCGTAAATTCGTTTGTCACTTTCGGTGCTAATAGACACGTAACGTTGTTGTAGTAGATTAATTACATGTGCTGATGAATTCCGTGGGTCGTCACGGGAAGGTGCCGCCGCGGTGGCTCGGTTTGACACCCGACCGCATTGTTACGCGAATTCTACGGGCGCCGACGACGCCAGCGCTCGCCGTTTTTACTGCGGCCCTCGCACACGGGCGGTCGAATTTTGAGCTTTGTTCTTGGAATACGTCTTTCAATAATTGAAAGTAGCTTGCGTAGGACTTAAAAAGCGTAATGAAGTTTAATTTGAACTAATTTTAACTACAATTAACAAAGTACACTGTTTTCTCACTGTCCAAAAAAGAACCTATAAAAAGCCGCGCGGGTAAAAGCTAGTTCTATATAAAACAAAAAAAAAGCATTTTAAATGCACACAGTCTACGTCGTTATACTTAGTTCAAAAACATCTACAGTTCAAAATGAAATTGTAAACATTTATTTTTTATATAGTCATAGAGTAGGAGTCAATATATTTTTACTACAATTTGTACAAAAATATTATTGTAAAAAAATCTGGATGTGGAATGTTAACTACGTTAGTAAATGCTCGTCGGAAAGCGGCCCGTGTGCGTCACCCCGTAATTCTCCATTTCTCTTGTTGTGTAATAGTTGCGGTTGAGGTTTCGAGTGACGTTTTTGCACAACATTCTACACTGTTTTGTCGGGCTTACTTTGGGTAGGTAATGTTTTGCAAATTGCGACTCATTAGTGTTTTACACGAATTTGAATTGTGATTTGGGCTTTCCTGGACATGTTTAACCCTAGCTATTGACCGTCCTAAAAGTAATAGATCTAGTCCTAAAAGTATTTAGTAGCAATAGATTTGATGAGTGGTTAACTTACGTCCTCTATTCTTGAACAGGTTAAGCACTGGTAGTATTTGTCGATAGTATGGTACTAATGCTTCGCCGACCTTATCAGACCCTGTCACTATGCTTTGAACGCAACGTAAAGTATGACATATTACTTCAGGCCTCTTTGTTGATAGAGCATCTGAAATCACATACAATTGCATAGGCATTTCTGTCAAGTTCAGTTAAAAAATGTTTTTTTGTTTTATTTCCCTTTTTATTGGCTCAAATTGCTTGAAGCCAAAGCAATAAATAAAATCAATCAATGAGAATTCCATATTTACTCCAATTTCAAGGCAGCAGTTTGGATCAATAGGAGGTATAAGGTTTCTATAAAGCATTGGAGTGGAAAAAGAGAAAAAATATTATATTCCCCTTCGAATCGACAATAAATCAACATAGAGAAGCATCATATTCGCCGTGTTGAATTCGATGTTTATTGGCTATAGGGTTATTATTTTGCTTTACAACTAATAATATTTCGATAGCACAAATATTTGCCTGAGGCTGAATGGAATCTGATATTGGGAGGAAAAAATGCTCTCCAGTAATTTCATGTTTTGCTCTTTAATCACGTTGTAATTATTTTTCACATTATTTTGAGGATACAAAAAAATGGTGGTAGAGAAGTTGAATTTCGTTACTTACTTTTGATTGGTATTATTAGTTGAGGAACAACTGGTAATATTTTGTAAGAACCTTTGCTGACCAAATCAGTGATTCCTTGTTCAACGATGAAGGTAAAAGGATATCTGCCTTCTACTAGACCATCGAAGAACATCGGCAAATAATGGTGGAAATCTAGTTTCTCTATAGGAACCTAAAAATTGTTAACATTAGACTAATAGTAGGGGGCCCAAGAGGGGATTTCTGGATTTACTCAAGCGCGGCAGATTAACATACTGAGGGATACCTTGTACCCGGCTAAGCACTTCCACCAAATATGAGCCTTATATATAATTATTAATATATGGCCGCCCGATTAATTCTATAACTTTAAATCATTCAGTTTGATTTTATTTATAGATTAGGTAAATCCCTCCCGTCAAATTAAAAGACAGTACGTCTAGGGCATAAAGATGAACCATAGATATCTTAATCTGATGCGCTGGAGTATTTCAAAATGTCATTTTTTTTGCACATTCTTACGAAGGTGTTCTTATAAATCGTTAGATTATTGTATACGAGGGTTGTTTGAGGTCCACTAAACATCCCCTTAAAAAATCTGAAGTGCTCGATCGATTACATGTATTTTTTTCTTCATTTTCATCCCTTAGGTACCTACCTACGTACGAACACTCATCATGGGAACCATCAGATTAAGAAACGTACATGTTTTAAAAAAATACGTATGAAATGGTTGATTTCAATATCTGACACGCCCCAATATGTTTATGCAAAAGGTTTTTTTTTACATTTTTGAAAATCAATATAGCCGTTTCTCCCGCCGATTAAATGGTATATGTTATATAACATTTTTTTTCTTTTTGTCATCTCAGTTTTGTAACCCAAAAGGTATCTATGACGCTTGAGTAAATGCAGATTTAGCATCGTGGGCTCCCCTACTATAACATTATATGACACATTTATTCAATCTATTAGTAAGACATTTTATCTGTATTTTAAAGTAAAAAAAATCAGAGTAAAGCGAGACCAACTTAATGATTTTAATTATGTACTCTTTTAGTGTGTAAATAAGCTTATTTTAAAGAAAAAATAGCAAAATCTAAGCAGGATAAAGTGTTAGAGTTAGATACAAAATCAGCTTTAACATATAAATATTTTTGCAAATTACTTTCAGAAAATTGCTTAATGAGAGTTTATTAAGTGGGTAGAAAGAGGATTAGGGATTAACTTAGTAAAGTCAATGAATACCACGCAGAAAAAATATTAATCTGAAAAAAAAAACTACCCACCTTCCATTTCAGTCGTTTTCCGTAGTTGCTGAATTCTATGGAGACTGGAAACTCGCCTCTATCATAGCAGCTTTTGAACAACGAGTTCGAAGCAGACTGAGGTTCCATCACGTTACTTCTAGGAGGTGGAAACACCTTC
Source organism: Emmelina monodactyla (assembly GCA_916618145.1). Classification (NCBI taxonomy): domain Eukaryota; kingdom Metazoa; phylum Arthropoda; class Insecta; order Lepidoptera; family Pterophoridae; genus Emmelina; species Emmelina monodactyla. Next base: position 8,224,993 of record OU745300.1, read on the forward strand.
GTATTCTTCTGCAGAGCCTGGATAGTGAAGGCTGGCACGTAACGAATCTTCCTAACTCGCTCGCCATGAGGATAGTTCGGACTTGGCTTCTTTAAAGAACTCCTAAAATCCTTCCCACAAGTTTGCGGAACACACGGAGGCAACACGGGAGGCAGGGCGACCATTTTCAAAACGTAACAACACACTGGTCATCAAAAAAACATGTTACGCAATACACGCTCACTCGGAATAAATAATCCAATAATATCTATCTAAAATGTTGACACAAGTAATAAAATAAGAAAGTAAATTTGCTTTCGGCTGGGCCCCGTTCTGATTGTTTATTTTGCAACATGATCGTTGCTAGGCAACGGGTCGCGTATCGATTGATCGCCGACAGCGCCGCCATCGGCTTCTGTTTGAACTAGGACACGAATACGCACAGAAGGGAAATTCGTTCTTGGTTTGAAATGAGAATGAATATTTTTAAACTGATTAAAAAATAACGTAAGGTACCAAAGTTTTAGAAATAAATTATAAAAGAATACTTAATTATTGCCAAATAAAGTCAATTATATCATGTACAAATCACAAAATAAAGAACTATTTCAAAAACCGTGCACTTGCGTTTAATTGAAAACCAATCTATTTTTTTTGTTTTGCATATAATCTTTAAAACTAGAAAAAATTGACATCTTCAACCACAAAACATGGTAAATGCAATTTATGTAATTATCATTTTGTAGTTCACAAAATCGGTATTACCTAGATTTTTTTCTTCCGTAAACATTATAAATAGTTAGTCCATTCTTAAAACAAACTGTATATTGAATTGCCAACTTTAAATTGCATATGATAAAAAATATTAACAACCTTTCAAGAACAGAACTCAAAATGAATATTTGCTGCAATTATAAATATCATAATACAAGTAGTAGAAAAGCCAACGTTTTCTCCTTTATCTGGAAATTATAACTAGAAACAATGAAGCTAACATCATTTTACAATATATTATATTAAAAAGCAATTACTAAAGCTTGCTTGAATAATGTATGTTTGATTCTTTCATAACAGAATAAGGTACCTACTAAAGTTTTAGTAGGTTCGGTATTCAGCTGAGCTTGCATTTTTATGTAAAAGGAACCCTAAAAATATTAATACCTACGTTATTGGAAAAGCATACGCGAAATTGAAGCGTTCACATTCCGCAAATATTCAAATAAGCAAAGTATCCCGATATTACATTTTATTGTTTAACGAATATATACTATGATATGCATTAATCGTTTATTTTTTATGGTGCATAACAAAGTTTACATCTTAGTAATTTGGTAAAAAAAATAAAGGTTTGAATAATTATTTTTTTATGTGATTAGTCTTTTAAACGCTATTTTCCTTCATTTGTACGTTATCTACAACATGCACATATTAATATGTAAAAAGCAAGGATGAGCATATAAGTAATCATGTATTTCATCCTACTAATATTGTAAAATTAAATGTGAAAGTTTGTGACGATGTATGGATGGATGGATGGATGGATGGATGGATGTTTGTTACTCTTTCACGTAAAAAATACTGGACGGATTTTGATGAAACTTTACAGTAATATAGCTTATACATCAGATTAACATATAGGGTACTTTTTACCGCGGGAAAACTTTTCATTCCCACGGGAAACCGACTTCTACGCGAACGGAGTCGCGGGCGGCCACTAGTTTCTCATAAATTCTTTCTCAACCCCTACTAAGCGATTTGGTTTAAATAGTTACTTTTTACACTTCTGTATCATCAACTATAATAAGAAGGCAATAACACTGATAATAACGTAAAAATGCATCTCTTATTTTAAACAGTCGGCACCTGACATTTCGCGCGGCGTAACAGAAAAGGTTTTGAACTGTAGCAAACAAAAAAAATACCGGAAAACTCTGTCGGCCTTTGCGCGATACCTGTTTTTTTTCAGCGCGGTATTTCGGAACGCGACCTGAATCAGCGCGTAGCTGGCAGATCAGTTCAATTTTAAACTTGACTCACTTCTCTGTGGACACGGCGATTTTTATTTATTTCACAAGACCGGCTCACAGCGAAGTTTAATAACTTGTGAAATAAACTCGATGCTGGGGTGGAATGTATGAAATAAGTTGAAGCTTTATGTTGGTGAAAAACATTTTTAGCTGTTTTTTTTCGTTGGGTATATTTTTTCAATAATTATAATTCAAGTGAAATTACTTGCTCAAGATAAGTAACACTTTTTTCAAAACCACATTTTATGGCTATATAGTAGGTTGGACTGTAGGCAGAAATATCGAAGGCTTACCACTTTTTTTGTTTTATATTTACTTTAACTATAGAGTTATTACATATTTGTATAGCCCCTTAGTAATTGAAAATGTAATATGTGCGAAGAAAACTCAAAACTATCTTTTCTAGAAATTGAAGATCGCGCGACAAACAAGTGGATTTCTCAGACATAAATCGCACACGACCATAAGACACACCGCATAACGGTAAATTTTCTGAAAACGACTCTGTAACAAAATTGAATTTACCTTCGCATTCTATATCTACTGGCTTAGCTATGAATCATTGCATTACAGTGATAGATAACAAACTATTGAATTCGTACAAAATGTTGAAAAATAAGAAAAGAAAGACGAATCTTTGCAGTGAAAGTGCGTTCAGTGAACAATCTATGTGTGTTTATAAGCATTTGAAATTTGTTTTATAAATGTCAATTAAAAATTCATCAAGCATTAAATTAGAACTCTCGCTCCGTAATTGCACCCCATTACAACAAACACCGAGCACGATTTATCTCTACCAATTATGACATCAAACAGCTTACCAACATACAGTCACAGTAATTTAAGGCGTTGCTCAATATGGAATGTTAATAAAGAATGGAGGACTCTTAAAAGGAGGACGAAATAAAAACGAAAGAAACCTTAGATGGTCGACTTAACTAGAAAACTAATTAGGTCGGTAAGCGTATCAAAATTCAAAGGAATATTCCAGTCTCATCTAGAGCAATGTGTCTACGACAGGTGTATCATAGACAAGCCCACCACCTATTTCCTACCGCTCCCAAAGGGCGTTTGAAATAAGCTCGTTATAAATGACTTAATCCGTCTCTGTCCTCTGCAAAATACGATATTTCTGTAGGTGAAACTTCGCTACATGATTCCTGTACTGCTGCGGCGACAATTTTGCTTTTATTTTGCGTCTATCCTTTTGGAACATTCGTAAGCTGTTGATTAACTTTACATTATTTGTTTTTTTATTAAGTTGTTTACTCAACTCCTTTACTTTTGCACTTAGATTTGTATAGTTAACCATTATCCCCACCACCCATCTAGCTTACGTTCCGAGATGCTTGCAGTGACAACTCTGATCCTGCAAACATCCGAAATGATGGATAGTGCTAAATATATTCCAACTGCATTTTGGACATGTCATATTATGTAGAATACAAAGCCGCTTTTGAAATTTATATTCAAAAGGACTGGAATGCGTTGGACTGGATTTTAGCGAGCTGTTATTAATTTGTGAACACTGTTTGGTCTCTGTCCAAAATTGCGAAATTCCGTTAGGAATTTATTTTAATAAGAATACTAGAATTACGTCTGCAGTTTTGCCTGCATCACTGCTTGCATTTCTCGAACTAAAATGGATTATTACTAACTTTTAAATACAAAAATCCAGTGCATCAGCATTACATTGCGTCATAGTATATTTTTAAAGTTTTTAATCACATACATTTTCATAAAGGAAAGCAAAAATGCTTTTAAAACTCAGCTTTATGTTGCGGAATAACCAAAGCAATTTGATGAAGTGCGGACAAATCCCAGAATTTAGTGATCAATCAAATCAAAAGCATCACAACGTATCACTCTACTCGGATTACGTAAAAATCGTTTCATACCAAATGTCGATTGCATGCGCACAGAGCTTTTATATTTTGAAACTTCATAAACGATCAAGTTTCACGAATTTCATTCAAATATCCGTCTACATTTCGCAAGAAACCCCAGTTTTAAGACCAGATAACTAAGTTTTAGTAGATATCGATTACAAGTCTGTACTGCCATGCTTGTAAAAGTTTCGCCGTTCGTTCCTGAGAGCTGTAAAAGAGACTGGGTAATTTATCGACATGTGCAAACTTGGCCGAATGTGTTAAAAGTTTTCCACAATCTTACCTGAAGCGCATTAACCTCAAACTGGATTATACTGCACTCATATTATGCTACGGCGCAAACAAACATTAATTTTTAAGAACAATGTTTTTTTAATAACAAAGTTTTATAATTCATTTTCAATAAAACAAAGTAAAACCCTAAAAGCTACAAGTCTGTGAATCCTATTTACAAGGAAATAAACTCCATTTTATTCATACTAAGGTTATTACAGCAGCAACTTTACTCATGAAGCAAATACGGTACCTTACACTTGAGTGTGCATCCAGAGTTAATGGCTTCAGCACTAGAATGCTTGTCTTAATGAGCAATAAATCCATTTGATACCCCAATACCCTAAGTTTTTATGTGAATGTCTTTAGATGTGTTTTGGGCAACGGGACTAATCCTAGCTTGGAATTAGCTTATGGCGGGTTCAGTAAATCTAAGGGTCAGTGGACGGCAAATACCAAATATAAGTTAGAAACTTGCATTTGGATATTGGTACCTACGTTAATGGCAATATGCAATTATCGACAAGTGTAATTTGAAGTTTAAATCAATAAATAAAAAATGAATTTTGAAAATAATATTTCTACTATCCGCTGTACGTAGAAAGTAGGTCATGTGACTTTACGCTGTGTAGGTGTAGTAAATTACTGAAACATAGTGTATACTTTCATAGATACGTTTCAATTAAAAAAAAAAATAGGGCAGTTTTGGAGTACGTTTTAGAAATCAAGTAAATTTAACAAATTAAGTAACTCCTTTTGATTCCTGTTACGAATCATACAATTATTAAATACACAAATGTTTAATTAAGTCTGAAGGTTTTAACAAAAAAGTTCATTATTATAGATTCATTACATCATGTACCAGGAATAGGTAGACACTAATGGATATTTTTTTTGTATATCGACGTATAGATCTTCTTTAAAAGTGGCGACATTGCTAATTTAGTAAACCCATATTTTATGAAATCATAATATCTGAGCCCAAATATAAAAAAAGCTTTGTATTAAGAATCACTTCACCAGTGTCTTTCGACTCAAAGCGATTATGCTCTTAACAATACCTAAGCAGATACCACTTTAATAAAAAATAGCTATATAAAAAATAGGTAAGGTTTTTTTGGAATTTTATTTCTTAAAAATTAATTGGATCATCTTTTTTTTTGTAAAACATCTTAACTCTTTTAAGATCCTTTTCTTCTTCAACAAGCAAAAACGGAAGATTATGGGCCTCTGCAAAATAATAAAAAAACGTAATATATTCTGTCTACAAATGTACCTTTTTTATTTCATAAAATCATTCCCACTACGAATCACGTTGCAACCCCATTCTTAAATTTCAGTGCAAAAAAACTTTTGTACTGCAAACTAAAAATATACTCGTCTATTGTTTTATTGCTCCGTAATTAAAAAGGTGAAATGAAGCCTTAGAACTTCACTTTATTGTCCGTATTTCTGTCACCACCCTTTTCAGAGCAACGCGTAAATGATGAAGTTTAGATTATACAGGGTGTCCCAAAAGGTTACGTAGCTGGGAAGGGGGGTGGTAGGGATGGTCACAAGGGTCACCAGAAAAATAATAAAAAAATTCCCCTCTGGATATTTCAATAAAAAAAAACCATTTTTAAAAAATCTAAAAATTTTACACCTTGTTACCCTATTTTGCTTACTGTACCTACAGATATTGCTGTATTTGAAAAAAAAAAACCTGTTATGTAATCGTCAATAACCCTTTATCAAATTGAAATAAAAAAAACTATACATATCTAACCAAGATTTAAAGAAAATTAAGTTCTTGTCCAGTCAAGGACGTAGTAATTACGACTTCACTCAACTTCCTCCAAGCGTACTGAAAAAAAAACGTACTACGCAACTCCGGCGAGTAAGTTAAAAAAATAGGTAATTTTATTGTAATTCCAAAATGGTATAACACTTATTTAAAAAATTCATACTAGGACATTTAAAAATATTTTTCGGGAACAATACTCCTGCAAAAATAAAAATATCAAAAAACAATAGTCTCAAATTCGTACGCAAATACATTTGAGAACGAATTTGAGACTATTGTTTTTTGATATTTTTATTTTTGCAGGAGTATTGTTCCCGAAAAATATTTTTAAATGTCCTAGTATGAATTTTTCAAATAAGTGTTATACCATTTTGGAATTGCAATAAAATTACCTATTTTTTTAACTTACTCGCCGCAGTTGCGTAGTACGTTTTTTTTTCAGTACGCTTGGAGGAAGTTGAGTGAAGTCGTAATTACTAAATCCTTGACTGGACAAGAACTTAATTTTCTTTAAAACTTGGTAAGATATGTATAGTTTTTTTTATTTCAATTAGACAAAGGGTTATTGACAATTACAAAACAGGTTTTTTTTTTCAAATACAGCAATATCTGTAGGTACAATAAGCAAAATAGGGTAACAAGGTGTAAAATTTTTAAATTTTTTAAAAATGGTTTTTTTTATTGAAATATCCAGAGGGGATTTTTTTTATTATTTTTCTGGTGACCCTTGTGACCATCCCTACCACCCCCCTTCCCAGCTACGTAACCTTTTGGGACACGCTGTATAAAAAAAACCCCTGCAATGCTCCGGTGTTTGAAAAAAACTTTAAATTTCATTTTCACTCATAGGGAGGAGTGCGGGATTTAGAAGGGCGCGGTGGTTTTTTTTTTTAGAGATTTGTGCCATAATTATAACGGGTGTCAAAAGACAATTTCCGAAGCCTGAAACCACCTATTTTTGAGCCTAAATAGTTACTAAATTTACTTACAGTATAACCAGAAAACTCAATTTAAAAAAGTTATTAAGGTTTGAAAAGTGATATTCGCCGCTTGAGGTCATCGCTCAAACATCAGCCAATGGTTCAGGAGCGATGGGTTGCATAGCAAATAAAACAAAAACACTACTTATTTAATTTGAAATAGTGCGGAAATTTGATAGCAAAAATGCAATTTGGCACAATTATGTAAAAAAGTTTTTTTTTTTATTATTTTTTTCTTTTATTGTAACGAATACCCTTCTAGCAATGCCCAGTTTTCGTTTTCGGAAGCAGTCTTTTTAAACACTGTATAAGTTTTGCGTGCTCTGTTATTTAACTCTGTATTTTATAAGAAGTTCCTAAACCGGTCGCCCCCCCCCCCCCCCGTCGGCGGCGCGCCTGCCTGCTGCACCTAATAAATTTGTATGGAAAACTTATTTTTTTGAAATAATTAATTTTAATTATTCGTTGGTTAAATGTTGTTGGGATTGATGTAGAAAAGCTGCCTACAAGAGGTGATGCGCTAATTAGAAATAACCCTGTATATACATTTCCAATCTTTAATAAATTTAAAAAAATATTTTGCACACTGGGCGCGGCTTAAGTCAATGCATAGTCATTTTGTTCTAAAAAAATAAATTTTAAATCATCAAAGAAAAATAGGTTCTTATTTGTGGTTTGATAGAAGAATTATTGTTTTGGTGTGCGAATGTATGGTTCTTGATTTATTGGAACAAACAATCAAAGTTGTATGATTTATTTTGTACTAGTGGCCGCCCGCGACTCCGTTCGCGTTGAAGTCGGTTTCCCGTGGGAATGAAAAGTTTTCCCGCGGTAAAAAGTACCCTATATGTTAATCTGATGTATAAGCTATAATACTGTAAAGTTTCATCAAAATCCGTCCAGTAGTTTTTACGTGAAAGAGTAACAAACATCCATACATCCATCCATCCATCCATCCATACATCCTCACAAACTTTCACATTTATAATATTAGTAGGATATTTTTCCGAAAAAATAATAGTCATCTCTTATAATTAAAATGACGACCATATAAAACTGCCCTAGTTTAAGAATGAGTGTAATTATTGTCCGGCCACCGAGAGATTGCGTTCCTGACACATTGTGTTTGACATAACGAGGTAACTTTGACAGGCCGTCTACGAAAACAAACAAAAAAAAAGTCGTCTATTTTGACCCTACAAACAAATAATAAGCAATAAAATGATATTAAAACACACTGATTTTAAATTTTATAACTGATGGCTTACTGTAAGGGTAATAATTACTGATAAAATATGTATTTTTAAAAATGTAAACAACATCATATTTTCGTAGGGATGTGCTAAAAATATCAGTCAATTTTAAAGTTATCAATCAATTTCTAATAAAAAAGCAGAATAAGTAGCTTGGTTATAAAAACATGATATCGACGTAAATATGGATATGCTTGAAGCATAACTATTGCGGTTAGTGAAAGAAAATACACAATAAAATTACCCGCCCTAGCAGAGCCTTCTGTAATAATAATGGATAATGCCCCTTATCATTCAGTGCAAATTGATAAGGCACCTACCCAAGCTAATAAAAAAGCAGAATTAGTAGCTTGGTTACAAAAACATGGTATTGACGTAAATATGGACATGCTTAAAGCAGAATTATTACGGTTAGTGAAAGAAAATAAATCGGCAAATGTTAGATATGAAATAGATGAATTAGCTCTGCAGTACGGTCATCGGGTGCTGAGACTTCCACCATATCATTGCCAATACAATGCTATAGAATTAATTTGGGCTCAAATTAAGGGTTATGCAGCCCGTCGCAATACGTCCCCACCTTTTAGCACAAAAAAGATGATGGCTCTATTAAAAGAAGCTTGCGAAAAAATCACGAAGGAAGACTGGGCGAAGGCGGTAGAAAAAACAAAAAATCTTATTACCAAAGACTTTGATCGAGATATTAGAATTGATTCGATCATTGATAATAACATAATTATAAATGTTGGAGAAGATGATGATAGCACCTCCTCAAGCGAATCGGAATCTGATTAAATTTATACCAGCGCGATATCTATTATTTTAAGTATTTATTACCTACTTTTAGTTTTAGTACTTATTGTATTGTAGACCTAAATATTTGTTTTGAAAAAAGGCAGCAGTTGGAGTTTCTTGCTATACAAGTAAAATAGATATAAGATAAACTAATTTTTTTACTAATGTTGATTGAAAAAATATTTGTCAATATTATTTTTTACCCCAACACTACTGGCATGTGTCACAAACGCAATCTCTCGGTGGCCAGATTATAAGCAGAATAATATTTTTAGTTAGTATTGATTGTCGATCCCTGGTCCAGTGTTGAAAATCGGTGCCACTGTGCAGATAAAAGTAGTCGAAAATATTTCCCAGAGACCAACAGCATTTTAATCGAGTAATACTCATATACAAACAAGCAAAAGGAAAGTTTCTACAAATATGCGAATGTAGGTAAAATCACAAACATTTGAAGGAGGCGTTGTCATAGCAACAGAAGGTTCTACGCGCAGGCCCGAGATCGCAGGCCCCGCCCACTAGATCGCCTGTTGCTCAGTTTTTGAGCTTACCTGACGATAGTCACCGCTTCTCTCTATCTTACATACTGTCATTAATAAAAAAACAATTAACTGCAAAGTTTTCAGTTCAACTCATGTTTTCCCCCTTTGATGTCCTAGTGATATAAACATTTGATTGTATAAGACTTTTATTTGGAGTTAAGCTCAAGTGTTCCGTCTTATTTTTACGAATCACGTGGCCGTGTTGTCATCTCTTTCCCGGCTCATGAAGGCTTTTTAAGAATCAGGTAATTACTTTGTTGTTTAAACACCTAAGGCTTGTCTTATTTATTTTTTATTAAACGCTTTCTTTATTATATTTCTTTATTTTTTAGAATTCTATTTGCTGAAGATGCTAATTAATTTTGGGGTGTGGATATATTCTTACGATATTAATTACAATAAATATTGAAGTGGTGCAACATTTATTTTGTGGCGTTTTAGCCCTTTAGCCTACTTTATGACTCTAAATCTTGATAAAATATTACAAAAGACCAGAAAGCTTACTGCCATCCCTTACTGCAATTACCTTAAATAAGTTGCTTAAATATGACGATAAATATATTTTTACCAAAAAGCATAGCCTGTCTTTTTATAACCATATAGAACAAATACCAAAATGCTGAAAAAAAAATACAATTTGTTTTCATAAAAATAGGTATTGTTATGTAACGATAACGTTGAGAATTTAAAACCCATGAATATCATGCCTGCGTTAAACATCACTAAAATTGATATATTTTAAGGGACAAACTCGTATTTGACAACTCATATTTATTTCCATTCTAATGGGTAAGATATTTAAATTTCACACTGTATTTACCATACTTATTTTTCTGTGAAATATATGCAAAATATACCAATGTTTGTTAACCCATTTATCATTTTGCAAAGAGAGACAGAAATTAATTTCCTTCAGTTATTTTGTTCAAAACCACCACACAGAAACCACACTTAACTGTGTGATTCTGCATTTAATTTTGGTTGAAGTAATTTCGACATTTAATAATGTTTGATTTCAGCTTTGTCCACTAATTGAATATGGCATCGATTTATGTAACTAAAGAGTGTATGTTTAATATGAAGCAGGACGATATTTTGAGGTCTGGTCGAAAATATAATATATGATAGTTTTTTCTTTTTAATTGTTTTATTCTGTTGTTCGAAAAGCTGTACTCAGAGCGGTTTTATATATGTTTCCGTGAAATATTTCCGCATTGTACAATTTCTGGAATAGACAAATATTCTTTGACATTTTCACTGGTTCTACTCTATTCTATCTAAAAACCCTAACAATCCGTCGCTTCGTTTCTGCAAAAACAAGAGCAAAGCTACACAAAAACAGTTTGGTAATAGCTGAAATAACGAATATATTGGATATTTTTAAATCAATCAGCTTGATAGCGTATTAACATTCATCTGCGAAATCCTTTAAGGGTATATTATATAGTTAACATAAACAAAAATTACCCTTGTGACGCTTTTATACCCACAAAAATCCAAACAAGATTATTATTAGTTCACATTACTTCATCAATATTCAAACAGCAAAATCGCTAATCGGTTATGTCGGCCCACTATCACGAAGCGTGGGAAGCTAAAGCTCAAAGACATATCAAATGTTAAGAACTATAAAGAAATATACCGTTTTGCTATCACCAGTTTGGGTATTTCTAACCCAATCACGCAAATACTGTTAGAAAAAAAATGTGAATGACTAAAATATAGTACCTATGGAATAACTCACAAGGTTTTTTAGACCGTGGCAAAATACCACATCGCTTTCTTTGCGGTTCAAACTAAAGGAATATTAAAAACCATAAAAAATACTTTTAATGTTTTCAGATAGGTAAACTAGTTCCAAAATTACTATTGGAACCTGACTATTGGAATAGGCTGAGGCTGTCTAAACAATGCTCCAGAACTTATGAAGAGCTTCAATTAGAGTCAGTTCAGCATCACGGAACTTTCATCAAAGCTAATGAAGGATAGAATATTTCACTCTGAATTCGATAGTTTCATTTTACTATGGACTGTTTCATGTTATAAGAGAATCAATATCTTTTGGTCATTTTTGAATTTAAATAAAGTTCAAGAACTTTGATTGAAGTTGTTAAAGCACAATTAAATAAACTATACAATTTTAAATAGTGACTCATAATAACTGATCGGTATAATATAGGAATTGTATGCACTTTTCTAACTGTTTTATGATAAATATAATAAAGATTTCTAGTTTAATAAAAAATCAGGCTAGAAAATATTTGAAAAACTTGCTTTTAATAAATAACAACCACAATTGCGTAAAACGGCATACCTCAGCGAACATAAGTACTTAAAAACAATTCAACAGCTTTAATTTCAGTGCTTGCTCGTATAATATGTTGTGTAGGCACTCGGAATAAAGGGCCGCACACAATACAATGTGAAATGGTAAAAGTTAGCTTGTTTATTCCCACTTCGAGGTGCGAACGCAAATAGGAAGTGCGAAAAACTCTCAACTTATTACTCCAAACTGGGGTACGTGTCTACGTATAGCAAAAATATGTTTAACGTGATAAACTAAAAAGATTTATAAAAAATGCAAAAGTTGAAAGTGCATTAAAATAGAAAATGTTATGTTGTAGGGATCTTTAAGACGTTAAAAATATGTAAACAAAAAATTCTGTATAATTTTCATTAAAAGTATTTTGAATTAATTACTTGGAAAGATACAGAGGGCTAAAGCTTTCATTTTAATAAGGGAATACCTACACGCTTGTAAAGCTTTATTTTGCTCAGAATCCTTCGTTGGCTCCGTCACGTTTACGACGTAGTTGCAGGATCTTGCTATCAAACTAATGAGAAGAGTTGTCGGCAAATCCCTATTAGGACGCCCATTGACCGCTTCGGGCCCCAAAACTTCACTGGTTTACGTGATTTAACAGTATCACCGCACTAAAGCCTCGCCTACGGTAGACAAAGGCTAAGTACCAACAGCGGGTAGTCAACTCGGCTTTATTAAAATAGTTCCACCGTTATAAGCCGCTAATTTAGGAATGAATAACCATTGCAAAGACAATGATAGAACAAATGCACATTTAAAAAATAAATTCAATTTTCAAACCAAAAAAGTTCGAAAAGGTGACATCCCAAAGTTGTAAATCCAGAAATAAAATGCAATTACCGTTTGCAGACGGCAAATTTTGCACAAGTTTCGAAGAATTTTGGCAATGGCGTCGATTAAGATTCATTATGCTTGTAAAGTTTTATCTCTAACGCCGCCGAGAGCCAGCTTGGGAACTTGTTCACAAAGGCAATAAAGCATTTTGGCAGATTTTGAAGTGGTCTGGAGATTAAATGTGCATTATGCCTTGTCTGCGACAGATGTAACGGAGCTCCCCAAGGAGCGTGTTGGAAACCGCTATTTCATATAAAATCTGATAACTAAATAATGTTTTACAACTCAGTACTCCACAATAAAAGTATGTAAACAAAATTTGAACTTTCAAACAGTTATAAAATTATGAATTTACAACAAAAGCACAGTATATTTAGTAATGGTTATTTACTTTATTTTATGTACAAATTTACAATCAGATTGTATTTTTAATATCAAAATAAATATTTTCTATGAAATTGTTTTGCTGTCAGGACTCGGGAATTTACACTAAACTATCGTTAGTTGGTTAGTACGATCTGTCAGAATCGTTCCTAACCAACCAAACCGAACCGTGTCTACCTACATACCTACTTGATGTCACTACTGGCAGAGAGGTTTTATTATTAAGTTAGTGCTGTCAAGGAAATAGCATTGCAGAGGGAGAATACAGTGCATTGCAGTTTAGCTAAAGTATGTACAAAACGAATTAAACGAGCTATGCGTTTGTAGAAAGTCCTTTGAAAAGTGTTCAGCGAACTGTCAATATGAAGTTCAGTTTTACTTATGCTCATGAAAAGCTTGAGCACAATTTTGTTTGTTGGTTAAAAATAGAAAAAAGGATGTTATTTGCTAAGTCTTTGTCTGCCATAGTATTGCAGTGTTCAAACAGTTGTTGGGAATTTAAATCATTTTATACACTTTTTTAATTGGACAGGTATAACTTAGAAAAGAAAAGAAAAAAATTCTTTCACTCTTACGTTAACTATATGAACTCCCTGTACACAAAGTTACAGTTTTTACAATGATTGAACTATGTTACTGTAAAAAAAGAAAAAGAGTTACTTCGATAGTCGATTTACGTTGGATTTCCAATATTGCCGGAATTTCCTGACCCTTGCAGATAACAGACACAAATAGCTCCCAACAGGGATAATAAAAATTCTTTTTATGTATTTGATAGAGTAGAACAATCGGCTATTTTACTATATGCTTGTACATTGCCGTTTTTATTCTAACATAAAAACTGAAAGCTGTATAGAGCTGCATCATGTTATACATAAAAAAGATACAAAAGGGATTCAAACTGAATAGTATTAATCTAAATAACAGACAATTCTCCTGCCAGCGTAGTTTACTTCTACGAATTCAATAATATAGTACAAAACGTACAATTAAAAAGTCGTCGGTAAGTTAAAGCCCCTAAAATGCCGCCAAAATCACAAAAATTAAACGGAAAAATTTCCCCACCTCCGATTGATGTTATCTCTAAGGACTTTGTCACTGAAAACACTTTGTCACAAAACGTTAAGTATCACTTAACGAGAGAGACACTCAAGATAAGCACTTATTTTTTCTTTGCAAAATTATTGTTAAGTATATTAAATTTTTTCCACTCTCTTGTGTTATCCACATAGATGGACGGTGCTGGGGTGGATTATTTTGATTCAATTTTTTGGTTTCACTTTGATATTAAGGGGAGGCTTTGGTGTGCTTTTTATAACACAATAACGTGGAACATTTTGTAATGTTATCTAGGTATTTCTACATGTAGCATCTCGTGATGTATTAGGTTGTATGTTAACTGAATTATAGCTAAATTAGATACGGTAACCCTTCATTTACCGCAGGAGAAAACGTATAAGTCATGACGTCACCACCTGCTCCGCTGGAAACCAATTACATAAAGTCTTCGCTTCAGGTTACACATGACACACAGTCGCGAAGTTCAGCCAATTAACAACTCTAAATGCATAGAACTTCAACCGAGTTGGAATAGGATTAATAATTCATGACTTTTTACAGTGTGAAGCCGTTAGTTGCGCATTTAACTTCGTATTTAACGGCTGAAGTAAGTTTTAAATACTAATTTCATAGCGGTGTAATTTATGAAATGTATTTTGAATCTGATTTTGGGGACAAGGTTTTAGTACTAATACAGTGCTATTAACAGTATACAAAGTCTTAGTTCTTTTTTAAAAAAACCACCTGTAATTTAAATGACAATTAGCTAAAATGAAAATGTTTATAATTATTATAATAACATTGTACAACCGCAAGTCCGTTGTGTTAGCGCAGCCTTCCGTAATCCAGTACGCGTAAATCATCACACAACTTAAAACACACAAATAACAAGTTTGATACAGCTCTCGCAGTCTGTGCTCTAACTTAGCGGCAATTTGCATACATTACCATCTCAGGTACTTCGCAGGTATACCCGTGCCGTGTTACATATATTGTATACAATTATAACACAGCTTAAGATTCATTACACGAAGGAAAATTAAAATTTCACAGTTTTCTTAAAACTCTTCCTAACTTTATGATGTGCTCGGTTTAAATTTCAACACCTTTTAAAAAGTTTCAAATGAACCTGAAAGTTTCCAAGATAAATCATTTTAGAGATAATTAATAAAATTAAGTACAAAATTTCCACAACTTGCTGATTGATTACAGCCTCAGATGTTCTAACTAACACAAACTGTAAGTCCTATTACATTTAGTCTTAATGGTAGCGATTCGTTTCATATAATGAAGACAAAACCTCAATGCCAATTTATTTATACCTACTCCAATTACTGTAAAGTGCATGTCAAATTAGGTATTTAATTATATTGTATTTGTATTTTTTTTATTTGATAAGTTTAAATATATATACTGTTTTTCATAAAGCACCATAAATATAATATATACAAGATATGCAAAGGTAGTGTACCGCATATTTAAAATTGAATTAACTTACTTCAAAAATATGTATGATAATATGCATATTACACCTACCTCAACAACCTTTATATGTCATATAAATTAAATTCCTTTGGCCATTTTGTGCTTAATTTGTGACTTTATGAACATGATTAAAACAAATTAAAATATCTTAAATTACTTTTGAAATTAATGGACCTTTTAGCATCCATGCTACCACAACCGATATACCGTATAACAGTTGTATAACCTTTTTAAGGGCTGTTTAAAGGCAAAAGGGTTGGCTTTGAAATCATACGGGTAAAATAATTATGACCTTTAATATTAATTTTCCTTATTTTTTTAAGCAATAAAGAAAAGAAAAGTCGTAGACTAGGCATATGAAACAGATAAACTTGAAAATCAAGTAGGTAACCAAGAACATAAAAAAATCTCATGTTTTTTTTTGTTTTTTAAAGTAAAAAAAAAAAACGAAAAAGGCATATTTATCTCTGAACCAAGATTAAATTAAAAACGCGAGGTTGCTACCAAAGGACTTTACTCGCTTTATCCAACTTGAAATTTTTATTAATTGCCTAGAATTATTTTAATTGAACTACCAATTTTATAATTAAAAAAGTATTAAGTAGACAGCCTTAAAAATCGAGCGAGAAGATTTAAGCTCTTCGTTAGAAAACGTTATTGTTATTATCCCCAATTAATGAGCGTCTCGAAAGCGAATTTTAATTCTATTAAATTGGTAAGTGGCTGTTTCTTTCTTATTTTTTGTTGTTGTTTCCACCTCCCACGTTTTCGATCTTCTTTCGCAAACAGGAGTGTGTTTCGCATCTATTGAGGACATGGTAACGAAGATGGATCGGATATTGGTAGTAAACAACATGCATGCACAAAATGCATATCCATGTTAAAGCTAGCCATATTTTAAAACTTTTTACGAAACTTAAAACAAAAGCTTTCAGTTGGACACAAGTTGGACAGCTGTTGTTAATGAATATGTAACAACGTTTTTTTAAGATTCACATTTTAAAACCTTTTTGGGGCTTGGGTATACTCAGCTATTGATTTATAATTATTTTGTAAAGTTGAATTGTCAATAAGCTAGAATAAAAAATATACGTCACTGATATTTGCATTTTATAATTATTGTTCATGGAAGATTATTGTTAAAATACTGTTTTAAACACTATAAGATATAACTGTTTTTTTTTATACTTTCTAGCGAGAAGTCTGATTCTTTAAATGGCATAAAAAAACATACCGAATTGAAAATTTCCTCCTTTTTTGGAAGTTGGTTAAAAAGCAACTGAACTTATTAACAAAGATAAACCAAGTATATCTGAGCAGTTTAATATCATCTACTATCAATTTCGCATATGACTCACATCATAGGTGTGGAAAATCACTGAAACCCTAGCTCTTTCAATGGGTAATAAAAATAGAACCTCCTAGCGCTCCGTGATGGACATAAAGCAAGATTAAATCAGTTCACACACCATTAAAGAATGTGTTCGTTATTTTAAGCTGTCTGAGAAGACAATAAGAATATCACTCTATTGTCTTCTTAATGTGCTCGGTACAAAGAACGTAATGTAAGGGGTCGTATCGAGTTACGCAAAACATCTTAACAGTAATATTGTTATTGAGAGTGGAGTAAATAATTAATCTGCTTTGTTGAAAGAACCATAGGTAACTAAATACGGAGCTATTATTTTGTAAAGAGATATTTGTTGAGATTAAGAGGCATTGATACTGAAAGGAAGTTGCGATGAAGGCTGATGAGCCGGTAAACAAACACTGGTTTGGATTTCATCAAGCTCTTAACTTTGAATTATAAAGTTTTGTTTTTGTTTAGTTTAGCATTTAAATCTTTGCTGTATACCTCGTTGCATTGTATGTTTTTTAACCTTCATAATTTTTGGTAACAGATAAATCTGTTTCCTAACGTAAACCTACTTTATTTCAGGTCATGTTTGTCATTTCATACTCTTGTTATGGTTTCAACTAAAAAAATCAGAAACTGTATCGTATAATCCGTTTATTAAGGAAGAATTAAAGCCTTGGTTTTCGGTTCGGTAATAATTTCTAAACAGGGATTTTACGAGTCTGAGCTTGTCATTTTTTTCTTTTTGGCCATTACTTGTGTACGTGACTATTAAATTGGTGCATTTAAATTCCAGGTCGCGTTCGCTATTGGTCGTCTAATAAAGACGTTTCTGAAGTTAGACGATGTATTTGGTTTGCAGCAAATTGACCGTCTCGCCATTAAGTCTATGGATCCTTTGTAAGGAAAATACCACCTTTATTCAGTACGTGGAAGTTTGTTCAAAATGTATATTAACATTTAATTTATTTCCCTAGACTGCTGTGGAATTTGTCCTTATGATTAAAATTTAATTTATATTAGGGTTTGTGGAAGTTAAATGAGCATATAGGTATTTCATTCAAAAATTTAATCGAACCGCATGAGAGACCATTTGATTACACATCAAACATAGTTATTTCCGGTACGACCACAGGCAATCTTCAGCGACCACAAGTTTACGGTCAGCCGTGGACGATGCGTCCAGCTAAGAGGCTTTGTGTGACCAGCCAAGCAAACAAACTGAAATTAACGCTATACCCAATATAATACCACTATATGATTTGATATGCCTCCACCGCTGCACAAAGTACAAAATTTTAATGTACTTACTTCATGCTCCAATTATGGAATAAAAACAAAACAATATTAGATGTTCGTCATTTGTTTTGAGTCTCGGAGAAAGTTATAACCAAATAAATAAACAACCCAATAAATCTGTAAACGCAATCACTGTCCTAACTTTTGACGTTTTCAAACTGCTTTTTAGCACTTAGAGTTACGGGCCACAATTGTATAAACACATCAGCGAAGGTAGCACTTCGCTCGTAAATCGTAGCACCAATCAGTTTTTCTCAGTGAGAGTTATAAATCTTTGAGGTAAAACACTCAGCCGTTATTAAAATCCCACTGAAATCCGGTTGGTCATGTCAGATAAAACGTATCAATATCCGGAACACCTACAACGGTGTCATATTTTACACATTTTGGTTCAAGGGTCAAGAAACTAGGCGGTTTTCGTTCACCAGCTTTGTTTGAAATGACAACCGCTTTTATCAAATAATGGCAGGATGCTTATTTATTTTTAATTAGTGACCCATGCGAGTTTTGCACTTGAAGATTTTTAAGCATTTGATGTCAAAACACACTAAATTAATGTTTTAAATTTACAAATTACAATTAACATAAGAATGTGGCTTTGCTATTTGTAAGACATATAAAACGTCAATTACAATTAGTAGTACCAAGACACGAGCAAAACTGCGCTGCTTTATGTTTTTGGCTGATATTCGCCCATCGCCCCTGACTTGTGCGCACCGCATCCATTCTGAGGACACGTACTGATGCGATACATCAGCGTATACTATTGGCACGGATCCCCCGACCACCTCTACCCTCCCTCCCCTCCATTTGCATGTAAATTGAATAACGACGACGTGGCAGAGCTTGGCCGGCGTATCCGCTTAACCCTTAAAGACGTATGCTACGTTTTCCAGTGACATAATTTAGACTGTCAATAATGTTCGCATAATAGAAAATAATAATTAAATAAAATTTTCTTTTTCAGGTACGTATTCAGAATGGTTATTGAAGTTTTTTATGGCGTCTCAATACATACGTAAGTAAATTTATGTTTTGCCGCGGTAATAATTAAGATGCTTATTGTCACAACATCTTTGACTACTGTCGCCAATCCGCTTTTGTATTTAAATAATTGAAATGTTTATGCTCAATTAAACGTTAACTTTGCTAGGCCAGGTTACAAACAAAAAGAGGTTCTAAGGCCGCAATGAATGTTAAACTCAATCATTCATTTTAATGAGCCCTAAAACACAGACACTCGTGGAAACAAAAGCTTGTTGCCAACAGCCTGATCTTCATTAGGGGTCCTTAATGAAATGAGAGAACGTCTTGACACCTACAGCTTTAGGCTGGTGTTTTGTTTAGCTGAATGTGTGCCTTTGATTTATTCATTTCAGTCAGTCTTCCCAAAATTCCTTGTTTAGAAGGAACTTGATACTTTAAATCTGAGATAAATATTTTTAAAGTCCAAATACAATTTAAATACCTTAAGTTAAATTCCAAAATTCAAAATGCTAATTAATTAAAATCTACCTACTGACATTGACAATCTTGAAGGCAATTTGTTGTTCAAATCCTTCCTGTGGTTCTCAAGATTAGTTACTTAACAAGTTTCACAAGATCTGCGACAAATAAGCGTTGTTTGTCTCATACAAACAGCTACCTGGGCGTAAACAGGACCCAGATTTGGTGCACCTTCATTAAATTTCATCAAAGCTCCCAGAAGACGGGCAAAGCTGTGCAACTGCATATGTCACGAATAAATCAGACTTGGTTTAGCTCGTTGCACCTTAAATCCGCTAGGATACGGTATTAAACGGCAATTTCGGGACGTGAGAAAGCTAAGTCAAGTGACGTCTGTGTGTAACAATCGTGACAACTCTTTACCAAAGAGAATTCCTGATAAGACGACTTGATGGTCACAGTCGCGTTTGGAGCATCCCCAGTGTACAGGGTAGTGCATTCTCATTTCTTACACACCAACGTTATACTGCTGTTGCATGACAAATGTATACTTAATGAAAGCCGACCATTCCATTTGTACCTTTGTACTGATAAAAACAGCACCTTCCTTAATTTATCGCATAAACCACATATGACACTTCCATAAAATTAACTATGATGAATGGAAAAATTGTCTGCAAGCGTCATCAATCATAAAAGTTAGTTGTGTGAACTATGGATGCACTTCACATTCTACGACACGATTAACTCACGATTTATAAAGTCGTGTGAACAGCAAATAATAGTTTCATTTCTCTAAAAATTCAAAACATGTTTTTTCTATAATAAAATAAAAATATTTTTATCGACATAGGTAAGTTCTAAGATTACAAAGTATGAAAGCCTAAGTGTTTCTTCTATTTTTACCATTTACTCGCTCGTTTTTTTAGAAGCTCGGTGGCCCGTTGCGATCTCGTCTATCTACTCGATAGTCGAGGTTAAGCAACGCCGGCCGCGGTCAGTCCAAGGATGGGTGACCGCTAGTGGCATTACATCCCGAGTTTCTCCGTGCTTCGGAAGGCACGTTAAGCCGTTGGTCCCGGGTACTTTTCCACCTCGTACTCGTCAAGCCAAGTCAGGTGCCTAGTAGACAGGCGGCTTGAAAAATACTGACAGTAGGGTGGCCACTACCCTACGGGAACCACGTCAGAGGCCCTAACAAGGCGGTTCCCAAAAACTCTGACACTAGATGAATATGTGCTGCAAAAGTGCATACTCATCACACGAAGAAGAAGAAGAAGAAGACCATTTACTGGTGATGTCATTATATCAAAATGATATAATGACACCAGGAACATAAATGCTACTATTATTTGTTAAGTAATAAAATATAACAAGATTGTCGTTAATTATAAACGCCTTCAACTCAGCATATGTCTCTAGCTAATGGTGGCTAGCTTCGTACCCAAAGTAAAAAGTGGTTTTTAATCATTTTCGTTGACGTCGTAGTAAATTGGATGCCCTTTGTGTTGAAAAACAGGGTGTGTTTGATAAACACCGATAGTAAACCTAAGCTTTAGTAATTAAAGTGTATGTACGTATAAATATATATGTCCTAAATATATGTCTTAAACTTGAAGTTTTTTTTTATTAGTAAAAGTGAGGCTTAGATTAAAAATACGTAATACGAAGCAAACAAAAGTATTGTTCTATTTTAATAGGCAAATTTAATTAGCGTTTTTAGTTCAGAGTGGAAAAATAATTGAGATTCTTAATACAAAACTGCAACCAAGTCAAAAGATATGATCAAAGAAGCTTGTACATAAGAAACACCAGTGCAAAGTGACTACGCTACTATTTAATTTTCTCTTCGGTGCAGTCATTTGTGACCATCCCTAGTGTATCCGAGTTTTGAGTGTACAAGCCGAAACTAAGGATGAATAATTCTCGAAATTTCTACCCGTTAATAAAATGTCTGGTATATTCGGCTAATTTTGTCGTGTAATCAAAAAACATATACATTTACTATACACACGTTTTATGCTAAAATAAAAACAAATATATTATCATGAGCGACTGTAACAGCGCCGATACATTCACATCACGCAGGCTGTAAAAAACAACCCCAAACTAGGTATTTTTTAGTTTTCACTTTTACGTCAATAATATGTCTCACTTTTTTAAAAATATTGTTGGCAAATCCTATATATATAATCAGTGTTATGCTTTACTTAGAACTATAAACTGTTTGACCTTATAATTTTACGTTTTTTAATAACTTATGCAGCAAATAAAAAGTTTATTTTGCAATTAGCAAACGATTGATCGATACGA
Source organism: Emmelina monodactyla (assembly GCA_916618145.1). NCBI lineage: Eukaryota > Metazoa > Arthropoda > Insecta > Lepidoptera > Pterophoridae > Emmelina > Emmelina monodactyla. The sequence continues at coordinate 8,247,017 of OU745300.1, forward strand.
ATGGTAAAGAGAAATCACATCGAAGTGTCATCGAAACAGTCCAATATGGCAGTACATCCACGGCGCATCCGAACGCCTTTGCCATTGCTAATTATGCTGTGCGTCCGCCTCCGTGATTTCCCAGAGGGCCTTTTCCTATGCACTACTGTTTTAATCATATACTGCGCAGAAGAGATTGCATCCGAACAAATAACGCTCTAGTTGGGTCCGGATCACTGTGTAATTTACTGTTAGGTTTGTTATTCCTGTTTGAATTTCCCGTTTGTTTTTCGAAATGTATTTAAAGTTGTCCCGTGGACTTTTCAGTTCGGAACATCGTTGTTTGCCGACCTGTCTTGTTAGCGGAATTTTAACTGTGATTATGTCGACATTATTCTGTTTGGCACAGCTTTTCTTTGACGAAATAACATTATATTTTTTCAAATTTAAGAACATGAAATAATTTGCAGAAAACCAACTTAAAGCTGTAAAAATTAAGCAGGCGGAAGTTTGTCCATTAATGATAGTATAGTATAATGAATCAATCATTGAGAAAACATCAGCGTTGCGCAGTTATCATTGGATACCAAGTAAATAATATTGAGGAAAATATTAATATTCATTGGAAAATTAACTCATGTTTGTATGCACATTGTAGATACAATAAAATTTATTTATTACATTTTGCAGATTCTTTTCACTGCCCATGACGCTTTTACAGTCTACAAAATAGAACATCAGTTTTAAAAACGCAATCTAAACTTTTTATTTCATCACAAAAAAAATACCGGCCTCTACCTTAAACTTTATAAATTATATTTTCACGCCTATCACATTTTCTGCAAAAAGAAAGAAGCAAGAACTGCCAGAAAATAATACAGTAAACACATATTCATTGTAATAATCCTTCACACTTCGGGTAATGGCGGATCATCTATCTTCGTTACTGTATCCACAGGGGCATATGTTCCGCGCCTATGTAACTTGCTTTCGAGGAAGACAATTTGGCAAACGGATTTGTAAGAGACTTTTTACGGAGTCTTATCGGTGATTTTGCGGGTAGAGATTTTTCAAAAGTCGAAATGAGGATCATGGCGTGAACTTTGCAGAGTGATTGATGCTTGATTATGTTGCGCGATGTTGCCGCCTGATAAATTGATGTGAACACATGGGATTTCAGTTTTTGGCATTGCATGAGGATATATTTTAATTTTCAAATTTTGTAGATTTCAAGTTAAAATAAACTTCAAAGTCCTAACTTTTTAGCAAACTTTAGCTTATGGACTGAGCAAAAACCTTAACATTGACTTAGAAAATAGCAGTAAACCGCGACATTAACTTAGTAAAGAACTCTGGGCGAGTACCACCGAACAAGCAGCGAAACTTTACTCTCAAATTGACTTCACGTATTCGCTTTTAGGTGCATTTCCTTTCATCCTTTTGCTTGAAGCTTTGGCGTAAGTTTATTTCTAGATAATTTGGGTGTAATCCTCGTTGATTGTGGCTTTAACGTCAAGCACATGTTTTAAAACTAGTCTTCTGTACATGAGATCAAATCTGTAAAAACTTAAAATATTTTTAATAATATCCCTTGTAAGTTTAGAATTATTACTATCAGCACTTTCTGACTTTCCATATGTCTGTAGTTTTGTTAAAATGAATGTATAATTGTCTGACAATCTAACATTTTTAAGTCCATTACTCAATTTTTTACCAGGACTTTAAAAGATAAAACTTTTTTTTGACCAAGTTAATCCGCTACCTTCTCCAACTTGCATTTAGGAATTAGGTTGTATTAAGAAATACGTAAACTAAACAGAATGGCATCCTAAAGACTTCTTGCTTTGAAACTTTGTTTTGCATTAGTTTCGCAGTGTTTGGCGATTTTAAAATTCCTCTCAGCTTTTCTACAGAGTTGATAGGATTAAATGTTTATCTTGTTTTGCTCTTACACATAGAAGTTTGCACATTTCGGAAAAAGTTTGTCGCTTTAAGATTATTACTTTTGTGATAAAGTTAATGGAGTCTGCTGTAAAAGCAAAACGTGTGATATCTGTATTAGCATTTAACATACCTCTATGTAAGCTTGAACGTTGTTTTCCAGATTTTTATTTTCGTCTAAATTTTCCTTACATTTATTATGAAATGTATGAGCGCTCTCCCAAAACCCAGAAAAGTTTATATCAATCCTTACCTACCTACATACAACACGAGCATAAGCTGCGAGATTATTTGGCTGGTACGTGCGCACGCACACGACATAAATTCGTTACAACTGATTACCAAGTTCGCCAGGTTGTCATCGCAACTCTTCCAGCATCGCGCGGACCAAATTTTTTCATTGTTAACGTTATATTTCCCCCAGTTAGGGATCAAAGTTCATGAGCGCTGTGCTGCCGCGTACGTGCCCCGAATACACCCGAATATTCATAGCTTTAAACCAGAAAGATAAGTGCGAAAAGGACAACGCCATATGCGAAAAAAAGAGGCACACTTTCAACAAGATTTCGTGACCTCTCAGCGGCTTCAGCCTCCAGAAATATGGACGGTAATAACATAAATCCCTTTGGCATATAAAACACTAAACGCCACTGAAGAGTCCCAAGTCGCCATGGTTTTTATGAGTTAAATACTTGGTGGTAAAATATTAAGGCGTTTATGAAAATTATGAGTCGACAACAATATTTTACGTTGTCTAATTTAACCATATTTACCTTTTTTGCAAGAAATTTGATATTTTTCAAAACGATACAAATAAAGAGTTAAAAAAGAAATATAGCTGAAAAATTATCTTCTCATATATTTTTGAAACTAAAACTTGTTATAAACAGGTTTTTAGGCTCAATAATTGTGTACTATTAGACAAAGGTCAAATAAACTTTGTACAATTAATTAAGTTTTGAGTTCCATTTACTAATTGAATTTGTATGATTCAAATCTAATAAATTTTGACTTCAAAGTGCTATTAATAGGTATGTTCATAAACACAAATTAAAGTAAATCAAATATTTGAAAATAATTTAAAATTTAATTTTTTTTTTAATTAGTAAAATAATGTCTTTAAAGTCACTGTTTGGTTAGAGACCCTAACTTAAAATTGAAATAGCTTAGTTATACACAATGGACCCACGAAAAAATGTTCTAGGTCTCTTGATTGTTACTACGAGTGAATGTTTTTTTTTTAAAAAGGCGAATACCTACCAATATTTGTTTTCCAATAGAAAACAAAGAATATTTTTATGATTACGAACGAAAAAAATCTTAAAAGGTTTGATAAAAACGACACTAATGTCAGTTCAATAGAACTAAATCTAGCAGAACAATAATAATTCAACTGAGTGATCATTTAAAAATGAGATTGCTGTCAGACGAATGCAGCCAACGAATATGTCGTTTTGTATTTAACTTTAAATATTTGCCCGTGTGTGCCACTGTTCAAATAAAATGTGCAGGTCTACGCTGCTTCCTTTGAATCTGTTTGATGTACATTACGGTTATCAAAAGAAGGTTTGAGAGTGCATTTGGAAATAAATGGTGGAAAATGCTCTTTTGGTTGACAAGATTTATTTCATGCAATCTAAAATGAGCTTGACATAAAACAACACTCTGAAGTTCATGAAGATTGAGAAATACTCACTCTGCGTGTAATTCTTATTCATACCACAGTAAGTAATAGATAGTTATAGTATCACTATCTACTTAAATAAAGTATCTAAGTCATAGCCTAAAATCAATATGATTTTAGGCTATGACTTAGAATTATCTTCAGAGGACCTAAGGATAAGCGCCACTTTCCAAGTTTTAATCATTTTCTTGCAAATAAAATGATTTGGATACCAACATTTTATCGTGATTAAAATAAAAGTCGTATTTAACCTCAACAGCATAATAGCAAAAACACTATTTTAGTAAATTTCATCAGTCCGCTTAATCGAAGCCGAGGGCAAAACGCCAAACACAATTTACGTTCTCCTGCTGCGAGGATTAAAATATTAAAACGCTGAGGTGTTTTCGTTGCAAAATTTTATTTATGGCCTTAACAATTGCAGTTTTTACCTTTTTCGTAAACAAAATAAACATTTTGCAAAATGATTTGTTGGATAAAGTTATTTGTTGTCTGAATATCGAGGGGTTTAATTTCCATTCCATAAAATATTTTCTAATAGTTGTCAATTTTGAAGGATTCAATTTTGTAATTAATTAAATTCCGGGCTCTCATTGTCAAAAGTTTTCAACTTGTTAGCGACCACCCACATTGTCAAATACATTTTATTTCAATTCTCGTCCCGGGTACGTTAGGGAACGAAATCATTTGTTTCTAACACGTTTGTTGTTTACATAAAAAAACGTAAGTCTTATTATTATTATTTTTGACAACATTATTTGTTCTTCACATTGCCTGTCAAATTATAAACATAGCGAATAAAATATAAAAGAAGAAAAATGGGACCCTATTTTTTAATATGTTATAAAATTTCAAACTTGCTGCCATTTCCTTTTACAACTTATATTGAGGATAACTGCAATACATTTTTTTGTAATAAAAAAAGATAAAATACCGGCGTACCTACCAACATTTTTAATTTTTTCAGCCTACTTTTTGCTGTGACTGTACGTAGGTACTGTAACTTTATAACGAATTGTAAGCGGTTGAGAAGACGAAGGAATCTCATCTTGTTACCTACTTTAATCCCAACTTTATGATTTGTTTTGTTGGATTACGTCTATTGATGTTTATTTAACAAGAAAACTTGATGAAACTCAACCCCGCAAGAAATAGTAATAACTTTATCTTTTGAACATTACAAAATCGTTAAAAGCTTTTAAAAGTATATTTTATTTTAAAATATCAAAAACACTTAAAATAATGACATTTTAAAACAAAATTTTTAAATTTTATCTTGGTTACATAACTGTATTTTGATTGTAACACTTCTACTACTGTTTGTCGCATTACTTATTACGCATTTTCATTAATCTATACTTTGTTTTTCATAAAAACAAAAGCTAAAATCAAAAAACATCTTAGTACTTACGCCCAGCATTCAGTTTGGCCGTCTCGCCGCCAGGGCCCGCTGTCGTGAATTAATTTCAACTTTGACACGAAACAAATGACGCGCGCCGCATGCTGATTACCCCGCGGTGAAGGCATTACGAATTGTAATAGACGATTTCTGGGTAATTTTTTTCATGTCTTACAGCGTGCATGTTGTTTTTAATTTTGTTTTTTTTTGTGCATCATCATTTCGTGGTGAGTTCGTAGACGGTGCTCGGTTTCCAAGTGCCAATACTTCTTAGTTATTGTTACGTATCATACCAACTGTTTTTAATTGATTTCAACTAAAATGGGATTGAATCGAAATGTTGGAAAGACTGTAACTCATAAAACTCGACAATTGCTATTAATGTGACGTTTTAATACAGTACCAAACAAAAACTCAAACTTACCGCCAAGTCGCCTTCATTTAATTAAATATTGTGATTACTCGTGAGGTATTTATTTAATATTATAACTTTATATAATCCACTTCCTTGATAGCTTTCAAAGCAATCTCGTTAATACTTGTACGGAAAACTTATTATATCAATTCGTAGGTACGAATACTTCAAGTTTTGATAGGTTTCTCATAATCTGAAAGAGAAGTTTGGGAAATCTATCAATATTCCATTTTAACACCGATTTAGGCTGAACAAACATTATGAACTTGTAAAAGCTGTGGGGATAAAGTTGTAGATTGCCTTCTGAAACTGAAACCCTACTTTACCAGCTCTGGGAAAGAAAATTCATATAAAATGATGTGCCCGTAGAATTTAGATGAAATATATAAAAGTAGCTTTAATATTTTGTCTAGTGTCTATTAAAATATGCTTTACGAATGTGAAAATACTTTCAGCACTTAACAAATCATACTTTAGAATATTTAATGGCCATAACTGGTATTGAAATCTCAAATATAAATCACCATATGGTTACTGCCATTACCACAAAAGCCTTCTGACTTTTATATCGGCGTCTAAATCACGCGGAAGTGCATATTCTAAAAATGACACTTTAAAACTTGACGTTCAATGCTGGGCTATAAAAGTGTATGATCATACAGTTGGGTCACAGAACCGCTAACTGCTGGTGGTCGCAATATTCCATGTGATCTATCGATTTCCGATACCTTCACACTTTTATGAGCCACAATCGAAATATGAAGCGGAACAAGAAAGGTAATTCTGCATGGAAATTGCAATATTCTCTTGTTATGTGTTTTGGTATTGCTGATCACTTGGCTAGTACCATTTCTGATAATTACCAAAGGTTTGCACCAATATTACTTTAAAAAATTCATATTTTTTCTTTGTATCTCTATGCTTACACCATCATTATATGAAAATAAAACTGAAAATATATCCTTTTTCTACAGTATCAGAAGCATTAAAACTCTAAACTCCCTCACATTTGCTTTTATTGACTTTTTTATCGCTCACTTGATTTCCGGTTGGCTGATTTTTCTTGTGTTCTAATAAACTGGTATTGTAAGCTTGAAGTTATTTGTACCTATATATTTTTATGTTCAGTACTAAATTCTTTCTTTTCTTTAAAATTTTCATTTTTTCTGTGTTCATTGCATTCGATTTAGTTAAGGAGTTGTGTTTTTGTGGGGATACATTTTAAACGCATTCCGAACGCTTTCACTGCATAAAATGTGTTAGAAAAGAAACGCATATAATGTATTGTGATAGTAAAAATCTAATACACTTAAACCCAAGTCCATTTTAATATGTGTCAGTAAGAGGACACGCTGAGCCACGCGGCGGCGCGGAATTGTTATTCAATAGCTCTTCATGAAATATTTATACACTGTTTACTTGGAGTCGCTGTGAATCCGAACTCAATTTAAAAGCACCCAAAACGCGTAAATTTCAGAATTTCACCAAAATGAAGGCACTAATTTAAGATTTGGATATAAACATGTAAATTTCTTGCCTTTGTTATCATAGAAATATAATTCTGGTTAAATTGATTTTGCATAAAAATATTTAAACTTTAGTATATCTTGTCACAAGACCTTGTGTTTTAAATGTTCAGTGTTTTATATTCAGTTTCTTTCTGTTCTTTCTCCAAAGAATAAACATGATTTTTTACATCAGTTGAAATACCCACTATCCCTGCCGTTTGGCGCAGAGAAGACAGTTTGCCGAATCATTTGAGTTAGCAAATTGTTAGTGCGATCTGCGCTCTCGGATTTTTCCTTTTGATTCCCAAATTTTGAATCCTTTTCGATCCTACAGCGGGACGTATATTGACTACGGCTCAATATTGCTAGTGCAAAGTGGAATCGAGCAAGAATCCTTCGTACCGTTGCTATGTTTGAGTCCGTATTATATGTTTATGTTCACTTTTATCGTAAATTGAATTTCTATTTGTACAGACCGTAGCTTGAGTTTTAAGTGCAGATACATTTTGTTGGTAAATGAGGTTATTGCGTTTGATTTGTGTTTTAGAGTCAATTTATATTGAAGGTATTAATAATATTGCAATACTTGTATCATAAGCAAAAATATATATTACGTGCTTAGCATTGAAGTGTAAACACGAACCGTAACAAACAACGGAATTACGCGAAAAAAATGACACAAAACCGTCACCAACAGTCCTATACACATGATTTAAGGCCGCGCAAAAAGCGATTTCCTGCAAACACGGTTCAGATGAACAATCACTTTACCTCGACTCATTTACTCGTACACAACCGCTTTGTTTAAAATAATTGCGTATGATTTATTATACACTCTCCCGTTTCAATATATCACTGACGCGGAGATCTTAATTCTTGGGACATCCCGGTCGAACCCTCATTATAGCTACAAGCTATAAGCGTTAGCGACTTAGAAAATCATTGGTGTTATATGTGCAGTAAAAAACGTTTTAAAAATCTAGAACTCATATAGCCATCAGTAGATACTTTTTTTTGCCAAATTTTCTGTATGCATGCAATCATACGGAATGGACACGCATTTTTTTCGGCTGTCCGCTCAGCTTATACCACTCGCACTAAGCGTCGAGGCTTCAAGCAAATGCTTATTTATGTTCAAGCTACAATGAACTTGTCCCGCTCTCAATTCGTTTCCCAGCATTAGTCTCCGTGCCATTGTCCCGGTACAATACGAGCTGCATTCTACTCGCAGATTTAAATAGGCTCCAACTGATGGCTCCGCTAATGCGATCGGCTTGTTTACGTCTGGTCATTGACTATCGAGTATTGCATTTTTAAGGCTGTGTTTTCAGTCTGCGTTCGGATTACGGTGGGCGTGAAAAAACGATGAAGTCATGAAAGATTATATTTTTAAATGAATGTGTAAATAAAGTTCGTATTGTGCTTTAAATACTCAAATGCAATTGTTAATTTTATACAATTTTGACTGACTACCACCAAATTAAAGCAGTTGTTGGTGTTTTATTTCAAGTGTTCGATTTCAATTGAACCTGTCTGCTGATTTCGGTCGGTACACATAGGCTGCCAAACAAAGGTACCGCCTGCGGTTACCGCGTTATGTTGCTGTCAATCAGGAATATCAGCATTAATAAATACGTAGTACGACGCCGCCAATTACACCGTGCAGTGAATACAATACGCTCGGCTAAACACCGAGTAAGACCGAATGAGACCGAGTTATGTCGAGTAATTCGAGGAGACGCCTTTCATCGAGTGCACGGCGTGGAACATCGGTGCGCAATAGTCTCGGGCACTTCCATTAACCGTGAGAATGGATGCGCATCACACCGTGCTGTAACAGGATTGGCTCGATACCATTATTGGGAGAGAAACCAAGAGTCCCTATTAATTTAATACGAAAGCTTCTGCTGAAAGGGCCTTAAGCTTTGAGTGTCCATAATTGACACATGCATAGGATACAATGAAAATACAAGCAGTATTTTAGTTAGACCGCCAAATTAAAGCAGATCGTCAGCAAAGCCTTGTCATACCTTAACCTTATTGTCGCATTAATCTGTTGGTTCGCTTGCCCCTCGACTAAAATTTAAATAAAAAAACAAATCAAAATGAAATCTAAGTTATTACACCGTGTAAGCCCTAGTCCTAGAAAATGTAATTTACACCTTAACTTGTCCAAGAAAATACACCAACCCGTCTATGTAGGTTCAGGTGCCACCGATATCCAATTGAGAATAATTAAAGTTGTCTTCAGATATTTTAAATAAGCTTGGTTTAACTCCAGCTTAAGTCGGGCTTTAAGTTCATTACGGCGCTTTGTAATTTATTATGCGTTTTTTTCGCGTTTCTTTTGTCTCTTTTCGTTTTCTTGTTGTGATCATTGTCAACATTCAAGACTATCGTCGTAATACATTAAGAAAGGGTATATGCGAGCTTGTTTTGTCTAATAAGAACATTGTACGTATACAACTCAGTAAACATAGCATGGTTTCGTTGGAAACGTCGCAAACAGTATGTGTATTCCTGAACACAATATTGAGTTGCTGCAATTTCTGAGCTGTTGTTTGCAGGTAGTGCTCCATCTAGTCAAAGGCCGCTAAGACCTAACCTTAACCTATGGTTATAATTTTTTATAAGAAACTAGTCTTAACAAGAAAACGATTTCCTTTTCATTTTACTACTATTATATTAGACCGACAGTTTAGACTTTGATTCAACGATTTATTTTTATTACCAAAACTCGCAGTAAATTTGTTATTACAAATAGGTAACCAATATTCTAATTGTATGAGAACATACGCAGTGTTTGTTTCAAATTGTTCATTAAAGTTTCCTGCAGTTAATTACGGTATAATAATATCCCAAGGATTTATTTAATAGTGTTGGCTTCAGTGGTATTAACTTCAGGTTTTGTTTACTTTGCTGATTCTTTTACTGTACGACGGGTCTATCCTTGCTAGAGGCAAAAAACAAAGCTTAAGGCAAAGACGAAAGAATATATTTTTATGATAAAACATACGTAATGCTTAATTATTCCATAACGGAGAGTAACATTCGATGAAACAACTGTTTTATGAGGATATAACATTTGTACGTTAATAAGGTTAATAAGAAATAGTTTTTCTTCGCGTAACTGTAGTAACTATCTTTCAAGGTAGAACCGCACTAACTCTGTTTAAGAAGTATTTTACTTATTTTGTTTTTCTACACCACCACTAACAAGCATATTAACTCTAGAATGTGTAGTCTTCTACTTTTTAAAAATGATTAAACAAGGATAGCCTTTTGCTGCTTTATTTCTCGAATGGTATCTTTTTATGATTTGGACCACGGCATAAAGAGCCTCCAGAAAGAGACTTTCTCTCTAATTAGAGCGCAGGAAGACTCCCTCATGTAGCCACAGGCGATTTCCGAACGGATTTTTAATGCTGTACCCTTTCGATATTACCCCACAAAGTACGGACATGACCAAACAAATTTGCTAGCAAAATTACTGTACACTTACGTACAAAGATAGCGACTATTCGACAATAGGGCAAATCAATATGGTTTCCACCGATAGCGTGACAAATACAGACCTCCCAAATGACGGAAATGGCTGTTTCCGGTTGGCCTTTTCACAGCTATTTGACCAGAACTTTACGCGTGCTATGTGACCAAATACCGATGTTTGTAAAATTACAGACAGATGTAACGGCTTTAGGCAAAGTCATGGTTGGTGTTTTATTTAGAGTGGTTAATTTCGAACCTATGCGCATTTAGAAGACCTCAAATAAGGAAAAGAGACTTTAAGACAAACGGATTGAAAAGTAAAAAACAAACTTTTAAACACTGAATTGGCAAAACAATTATCAAACAAACAAACCAAAATAAAAAAGCTCTCATCCCCAATTGCCTAGAAACAAAACATTGAAATTCTCTGTTTATCTGTTATTGGAATCTCAAAAATATTTTCATATCCGATACGTTTAAATTGAGTTGAACCTTGATATTTTTGAGTGGTCGATCGATAGTTACAAAACGATGGGCCGCGCTCCGCTGACCTGCAGGAAGATAATAAAAAAGTTGGATGCTAGCTACGTACGTATGTATATGTGTATGCCCGCCCTATCGGAAAATAGAAGTGGATCTTTTAGTTTCCGAGTCGCCATGTAACAATGTCCCGACGTACTACCGAACACATATTAAGTTCAATATGACAAGGAGGTCATTCTGTTCTGTTTAATATGATATAGGATATATTTTATTGCATCGTTTAATTTAGATGTTTTTTGATAACTTTGAAAACATGTTCGATTGTATTTCTATAGGTTAGGTAGGTACTAGGTAAGTATGTAGGACTACTTAAATGTAGTCATGCCTATATACTATCTTTTATTTTATTTTATTTTTATGCTTTTGACAATGTATAAGAGATTAGTTTTTAATCCTACGTACAATAAAGTAAAGTAATTTCTTATACAAATAAACATAAACATATGGCAGGTAAAAAGGTTTTTTTGCTGCCAAACTTTATAACTAAATTCATTTTTAATAAATACCAATAAAAAAATTATTTTCATATATTCTAATGGGGATATGACGTAGAAATTGTTTGCTGAATACTACCTTATCACAAACCGTTGTTAACGTATACTTGTAACACTTTTGTTTACACGTATACGTTAGAACGCCTATACCTGACTGAGGTAAATCCGCAGCTAACCAACTCCCGAGTGCATTGAGTTCGGGAAACGGAACCGAACGTCGACAAACTTAATGCGCAGGATTATGTATTTTGTAGGGAATCTTCCGCCAATGTTCTAGTGTAATTGTGGATTAGTTGGCGGTCATGTTTTCATTTCCCAGGGGAGGGGTTTTTTTTTGTTGAGTTGTTCTACGTTTTTTTTGTGTAGTTGATAATGCATATGATATTATAACAAAGTGGATAAACAGTTTATATTTAAAAGAATAGCATTGATGTTTTTATAATTATTATTCCGAAAAGAGCTAATGACAATATGAAAACTCATAAAGTACAATTCCATCAACCCGTAGGAAATAACACAAAGTAAAGTAATATAATCAAATTAAATGAATTCCAGACATAGTTTACGTTTAAATACAGTTTTGATGAATGCCACGGATTCAGTTTGGATTCTCGTATTCAGTTTGTTGTAGTCTTCGTTCATCTAAGCAATTTGTGTAAAATCAAAGCAAATTTCTACTTTATACCTTGTCATATATCGTACTAAAATCGCTTTTGCAATGGTTTACCTCAGGGTTGCCAATCCAATACGATGTCCCATACAGGTATGTAATTAATTGTTGTGTAATACTACCGTTCACCTTTGATGCAAACGTCATACGTACGAGTATATAACCCGCTTATGTTATGTTATGTCTCACTGAAATATTTTACTTTTTTGTATCTTCGATGGTAAATATACTGGAGCTTACACATTGTTAAAATAATGACCTTTTACATAATAATTTGTACCAATTTTATTATTTAAAAAAACATGTTATTTCCGTAGTTAATTGAAGTTACAATCTCAATTTTTGTTTGTATTTTTATTGTTAAGTATACCTATGAATAATATTTGAGTTATAAAGTAGCTCTGCAGTATGGGCTAGACTTGTTTTACCCCATGTGCGAGTGTTTTCACATTCTGTCTTAGATTTAGTTAAGTTCAAAGCAGACGCTACTAGGATTTACCGTAAGTTTCGTTTAAAGGCAAGAAGCCACATCTTTAACCCTTTCGTATGTCAAACAGCATAACGGAAATAAAACTCGAAAGTTAAAGCAACTTAAGTACAAGAAAGATTTAACGGAAATGAAAGCAGCCGTACTGTCGAGATGTGGTTCAAGCCAAGTTTTCCTATCAGTTGCAAAGCCTTTGCCACATCATTTGCTGTTTTTCTCAAATACAGCCTTTATAAACACACTTCCTTAGAAACTGAAGATACCGACGTAGTAAAACGTTTAAGTACGCAGAAAGAAAAACCTTTATTCGTATAGATTAATGACAAACTACGGACTTTCAATGATTCTCAGTGTTTTACAACTTTGGCCTTAAAAAAAAAGGCTAGAAGCATAGGCCTAGAGAAAAAATATCTGGGAATAGCTCTTGCCAAAATTAACGTAGTTAGTTTAATAACAAATTTTACTTAGTTTACTTGTATACATTTTGAGGTCATTAATTATGTAATTATTATATTCATTCCATAAAATTTCCTATTTAAAAAAGGTATCCCACTTGTTTTCAATTACTATGTTAAAGCCAAAGAGTTTAGGTGAGCTCTACGGCAAAGTACGATAGAAGTTCCTGACTTTGAAGGTACTCCTTGAGCAAACAAGAAGGGGAGAGGCAAAGCAACGGCGGAACAATGCAAAAAAACCTGCCTCAACATAGTCGTGGATCATTTTACTGAACTTTGAGTAGATTAATAGTTATTCTATTGTTATTATTAAATAGTTTTTCAAACGATGTTTGGTGTTAGGTTATTACTACAAAAGTATCTAACACCCACGGTTTTCGTGTTTGTATTACAAGGGTATTGATTAATAAATACATAGGTACATACCAATCGCATCAGAAAATTGATTGACACAAAAATAACCCTACAACATCAAAGGGCAGGAAATTAAATCAAAACACGTTAATATTCTTCCCAAGCATCAAAGCGTTTGTGCTACTGACCCACTTAGTGACATGAGTAAAGCCTTCCAACAAATATTAACAGGTACATCGAATTTAATAATTTTATCAAGGATGGATGCAATATTGAGTGCCGTGTACCGGACAGGCTTCCTGTTTGTTGCCGGCGCCGGAAATTCAATTACCGACGATAAAAGTGCGGGCGAACTCTGCCAAACGTGCCTCTCGCTTGCAAAGGAAGAATGCCGCGATTTTTCGCTTTTGTTAACTGAGACTTTAATGCAGACATCTCTTATTGTACACTTGTGTTGGTGTGGAAATATTATGCAAGACAGTTTGAGATAAGTTTGCGATTTAAGATAATTAGTTGAGACGAAAGAATTATAGCCTTAACTACCTAGGAAATAATTTGACTTTTTGAATAAAAATCTCAAAATTTAGATGCAAAAGGATTTGAAGCTATTTTTCAATTTGCTGGTCTCGTATTGCAAATAACAGATTTAACCAAAAAAACGTGTCTCGACGCTACGTTTACCAAATGCCTTGAAGCTACAGCAGCAGTTGTATGAAATTTTTCGGGTTAAAATTCTGGGTCCCGCCAATTTTAAATAAAAATAATGGATGTAACCCGATTCTATTCTATACCCACGCTAGGGCTTTTTTTCACCCATTCGAGTTCTCCGGCTGATATCGCTGCAAGCGGTTATAGCTAACTCTTTTTTTTGCTATGTACTATTAATAAAAAAATTAAAAACTGAAAAAACGTGGCTAAGTGTATGTCTATCTTGCGGAGATAGAATCTCTCATCATACATTCTTAGTAAGTGTTTCTCATACAAACAATTTATTGAAAAAAAGTCAAAGAAATTATAAAAAAAATACTACTTTCGGATTTGTCCCATGGTATGTACCCAATTACCTATCAGTATGCCAAATTTGATCTTTCTAGGTCATCCGGAAGTGGGATATAATTTTGATATATAGGTCAGTCAGTACCTATGAATAATTGCGATTTTTGGATGTTATTACCTCGTTTTTTGAAGTTATAGATACTGTTATTGCCGCGTGTCTAGATCTTAAGGAAATAGAATCTGGCTACGGTTGAACATCAACATCCAGAGAAATCATTAAATAATTCATTGTTTGACTCAGTAACGTCTTAGTTAATCTTTAATAATAATAATAAAAATACTGTATTGCACCCAAGAGACAAAATAACTCATAAATTATTTACAATAACACTAAAATTTACAAAGGCGATCTTATTGCTTACAAGCAATTTCTACCAGACAACCAAGATGGCAAAAGATGTTAATTTATAGGAAAATGGGCTGGACGTATAAGTTTATGAGAAAAAAACAGACTTATAATTAAGTCATAATTAAAGCTTTGTAAGTATATAAATAAATAGCATATTATACATACATAACATATACATAAAAATTTTACTCTTTCCATCCTTAACATTTATTTTATTAGGCGCTTTAATAAGCCCATTAATTTCCTTTACATGAAACAAACGCCAACAAAATGAGGTGCACCTATCTGCGAGTAAGTGTATCGAAGTAGGGGTAACTTTGCGAAATTCCGCGCGCGTAAACGTGTCGCCTTAACTTAATTAAATTCTATTACACGGTAGCAAGATAAATAACTCCGCCGGTTACGTTGAACGCTGCTCGGCAGAAACGGAGCGAAATTTAGAAAGAATGAAGCAATTCCTTTTGTGGAAGACAACGCGCGTCACCGTCAATGCAGGCGGAGTGGCGGGGCAAGGAGCTTTTTAAGAAATGTTTTCCGTGCGGGCGAATGAAATTTAGTAAACAAAACAACAACGCTTCAAAAACGCTTGAAGGAGTTTTAGTTCCTTTTTTGAGTTTTAAATTAGAGCGAGTAAAGTAAAAAAAGTATTTCTAGTTTTATATACCTAAATTAGCACCTGCTCGAACTTGAACTTATTCAATTGTGGTTCAGTAAAAAACACAACCAGAAATTAAGTCATGACAAACATTTCGGATCCTTGTTGGTGTGATTTACACAAAACGAACCCTACAACAAAGCTGCATCCACACACAACTTTACGAAATCGACACGAACCTCCAATTCCAAACGAAAATTTTAATCAAAACTCGCGGCCAATCAGGAAGTTTGAGATAAGGCACCTTACCGTGCCCGAGCAATTTGGTGGAGGGTCACTTGAGAGTGCCGAGCTGCCTCTGACATCCCAACTAAGTACTATGAAATTTATCGAGCGTACGTGCCCGCACAAAAGCTAAAATAAAAACAAACTAAAAGCTTGAAGTGTCAAAGTCCATTTTGGTGAACGCGCGGCGAGATATTCAATTGCGAGTGAAGTAAGCTTTCGATAAATTGTTACAACCGTTACATTTATTATTATAGCGGGAGCGTTGGCTCGCTTAGTCGTTTCTCATGTGTATTCACGAAGGAAACTTTTTTCGTTGAACTGTTATTTGCTAAGCTTCAATTAATTGCATTTTATTTATTTTAAATCTAACCAAAAGTTTACGAAAATATAGTTTTCATCCCGTCTCACTACAAAAGTTTAAAACGTCAATTGTAAAACAGCGTAATTTAAAAACACGAGAAAGTAATCATTTCTTTTGAAGCAACGATTTAATCGACACTTTGAAGGTTACAGATATTTTTATTCAAAGTAAGGTACAAAAGCGATCGAAATGAAAGCTGCACTCAGTCGTACAATTCCGACTCAAATTAGCGAAACATAAACCGTACATAAGACAAGGAAAATAAACAGAAATGTAAAGAGAAATAATTTCCGGTTCCTGTGAAACTTTGCGGCTGGAAATTTGATCAAGCTATGATTTAAGTGCGGGTGGTTTTATTCAAAATGTTTTTGTTTCACTTGTACATTCAAACTTGTGTAGCAATTTCGTACTCAACAAGTTTAATTATGTAAGAAGCACTTATTGATTGTGTGAAATAGTATAAAGGAAGGTAAAATAAAATGTTACATTGGTAGACTAAATAATGTTCCTTACAAAACATAGAAAAGCTGGTAAATAACAAACTCATTAAAACTCCACCAACTTACCAACCTAAAACCTAATCGTAATTTCCCTCACGAAAATAAACACAGAATGCAATAACTGAGAGTAGCGCCACATATGAGCAGTCTGCAGAAGTGCATTCACGTGTCTTTTTCTAATTCAAAAGTGTCCTTTAGTTGTTCTAACGGATATTGTGGCACAGGACAACAAACCTCGTATACACTCCACCATTTGGCAACCGACTTTCAGACAACAATATTGAACGAATAAGATCTAGACAGTATCAAATAGTTTCTTTTGCCTCGGTTTAATGAACAATACTTAGCCGACACTTGCGCCAGTAAACAACACTGGCATTGAAAAGTTGTTTACTTGATAAAACTACGTGAGTTGATTACATTGTAGATGGTTTAGAATGTTTTCTCTGCGAAAATGTTATTAACCTTCAAGTCTGCTTGAATTAAATCAGTTATTACACGTGCAGGCAAACCACCTTTAAAATTGATTTACGATGTAACGTGAGCTTCTTGTTTTAAAATTAGAATACTGATCATTTGTTTAATATCAATTCATAGTATAAACCTCTAAAAAATATACTTTCCCCGGTTTGATTTCAAACTAGGCTAAAAGCACCCTTATTGAGTCCTATCGAATGACTATAATCGTATTGAACCGAATCGTCAGCTGCCGACGAATGGCACTAGCTTAGCTAATGAAATTTGCAGCAGAAGACAGCCGGCCGTCATTTACACATTACGCAAAATCGAGTTAGGACACGCGAGGGAGCGCCAGTTGCATGCAATGCTAACTCATTTTGCACAATTAAAAAGCTACCTTGTATGGCTTAAAGAACAAATACTGGTGCATTGTACTGGCTAGTAAGCAGTGGAAAACACAAAGTACCTACATAAGGAGAACCGATACATTACTGTGTTAATATGTGTAATAGATAGGAGAATTTGAGCGTTAACTATAGGGACATTTAAAAAAAAATGTTTTTGAAAATATAACTAATCGAACCTTAAAATTAAATGACACATTAAGAAGGCCTCTTTAGATTACATTGTCTATAGAATATAATAATTTTATTTTGCCTTAATTTACCTCTGTAAGCATTTTTTATTCATCATTATGCTCATAACATAACTTAAAAACAGTAACATTTTATCACCTTAGTTACATAAACAATTATAGCGCGACGTACTTAGCGAATAGTTAACAATGAGGTGCACTAGTTTTGACTCATTACCGCTAACCTTCTGTAGGTAGCTTTTGTTCCGCTAGTTGGTTATGTGCCGCGAGCTTAAACCGAGTTTGAGGTGTTAGAAGTTAGAAAGGAGATTTCAACTACCCACGTTGTTGGGATTTTAGAAAGTTCGATGCCTAGTTTATGAATTAACTTTGCCTGTAAAAGGTATTTTTTTTTTATATCGACTTCATGATGAAGATTTTTGTATTATTCACAAGTCTTATTCTAAAGATAATTTTATATTTTACCCATAGAGTCAAACTTAAAAAAACTTAAACTAAGGGTTCGCTCTTGTGACCTTGGTATTAAAAATATTCCTGAGGTACTAACCTCCATTTTCTAAAAGGCTGATCTAATTAAAAATAACTTAAAATAATCGATCACCCTAAACGTTGAAAACGTTTGTACTTGCTCAAAGCAACTTAATTCTGTGTTGTCCGAAATTTTACATAAGTATTAGGTATATGTAAACGTTTTCACTGGTTAGCTTTTTCAGAAATCTGGGGTAAAGAATGAAACATACCTACTATCCAAGTTTTACAAATAACGTAAGTGTTAGAATACATTCAACACGTTCATATTAAAAACAAACATTCAAAAGTTTGACAGTTAAGTAAGAAACAAAGTTCTGCATAGTTACCTATCGCTAAAAGCATTCCGAAACAAAAATTTCCGAATAACTACAGACAGACAGACATCGCTTATTGGATTTAAACACGGGTGAGAGTGCCAGTTTTGAGTTCATGAAACCAGTTAATGTAAATTTGTGTTTATTTTGTTATGATGTATGTATGGGCAAGGAAAATATTTTTTTAGAAATATAACTGATTATTTCATAGCATTCAAGTGAGAACCACTCTTGCTAGACTAACTAAACACCAAGTGAAAACGGACAGTGCTCTTACTTCTTTAACTTCTTCATAATAAAACAAAGGCTTATCAATAAATAACTGTTAGAAATATTATTCAGACGTATAAAGTTAAAACCGTTTACAATTAGTACAAATTCATCAGGGCCCGCTATTAATATTACTCTTCAACAATTTTCCCCATCAGGAAACTTTTGAAATGTGTATTCGAACTTTTATTTATATTGGCATATTTATGTTTTACAATTCAGTAGATGAGTTAGTTGGGGGTCAAATTATGAATCTCAATATAACAAAGAGGGTGAGCGCCCCGAGCGGTGGGTCCAATCGAATATTTATGAGTGAAAATTCACAGCTGATAAAATTCTACTAGTTCGGGACCCGCTTCCGAGCCTTTAATAGGCGGATGTTTTCTTTTTGGTTTACTTTGAAAACTTGAATGGCGCCCGAATACGTGTTCGGTGGAACAATTATTTTTCTTGACGAGTTTCGAATTTGATCATAAATTATTATTTAAATGCGCCCAAAGGCATCTTTGAGGTCGACTTTAATTTAACTAGAGGATAATGTATCAACGTTTACGTACTAGATGTAATGTAATTGAAAACAAAAGCTAGCTTACTATAACATACCTTAGCTGCTATTATTTTTCAATCAAAATTAAAATAAAACAAACGTACTGAAACGTGAGCATGCGACTCCTAAAACAAAATGAGGTCATAAAAAATTCGTAGAAGACACAATTGCAAGTTGTAATAAAAAGAATATGTTTATAACTTACGCCGGGAGTAATAAGTGTCACAAAAAATGCATACCTCGCGATGTGAAATATGAAATTCTTTATTCACGATATTTACTCGCAATTTATTACTGTGCCATATTGTGTTTTGGATTTCTTTAACCTTTGGGAAGAAGGGGCCTCTCATGACAGAAATAATTATATACCAGCTTATATGTAATAGACGTCAACATTTTATTTTGGCCACATTGAAACCGTTATTTTGGTGTTTAATTTTATAACAATCGATACTTGCCGCTTTGTATAAAATTAAATCATAATCAAAATAAGCACTAGTCTATCAATGTTCAAAGTTACATCTTGATCTTAAAAGCTGTTTTAGCATAAATCTGTGACAAATATTTCCTTACAAATTGTATGTTACGAGAATGTTACTATAAAGTAGATATTTCAAGATTCCCTTCAGTATGTGTAGATATTTACCAAACACATTACTAAATTGTGGACCGGATGTTGGTGTCATACCCACTCTTCCTCTCGGCTTTAGAATGACTCTATTTTGCCGAGTTTCTCAATGAGATAGTTTGGTAAGCCTTCAGCGGTTTGGAAATTGGGCCGTTTTCTTCAAGATAATAATCGTTTATTGGCGGTAGACGTTATATTTGAACGTGACATGGCTTCATATAGCTGTTGTACAGAAAAAATGACAGTTGATAGCGGTTGATACTTGGAAGCTTTTAAAGTCGAGATTTTTGTTATTCGCCTGTGAGTTCCCGTTGAATTTTGGTGGTGTTCTATGTCAATTTACTGACAGTTCAAACTTTAATATAAATGGTTGAAAGTTTAATATCGAGGTAATGTTTTCTTAGATGTATCCTCCAATATAACGTTCCACGTGTCGAGGCTGTAGACACGTGACCTCTTTGTTTGGATACCTTCAAGAGATCAAATTTTGTAAACAACAACTATCTAGTAGGCTGAAACAACCATTCTTGTTTACCTATTGTTTTGCAAATGCCAGTCTAAAACGCTTATAAATTGATTAATACATCAAGACGAGGAACGTTGTGATATTGTTAATAAGGGTTTATTTCCCGAGTAACGTTCCCGAGGGGTTAAAGTAGCCTTCTAAGTTGAAAACTCAGGTCTATAATTTCTTATAACTGACAAAAACTAGATTTGAGGGATAGAGTTATTTTAACTCAGAACTTTTATGCTTGGCATCAGCATAAACTATACAACCACTCTAATTAATTGTAGTTACATCACAGAATATTAAAAAAATGTTTAAAGTCCTCGATTCGTATTGTCCCACTGCTGAGCCAATGTATAATTACAATCATATGATTTAGCTCGTTAGTTAAATCGAACCTAACACTCACGGATCTTACATACATGTTGTTTCACACAGTTTACTGATCGGATGGTATTTAACTTCATATGTTTATTCAGTTTGCTTACCCAACCTTGATTACTTGGAAGTTTCTTACCGTATCTATTTGTCTTGGTTTTTTTTTAAATGTATTAGTTATATGTATAGGGTAAATTTTACCAAAGTGACACTCGTGTGTATGTTAAATAAGAATAATATATTAATTAAAAATTAAAAAAAACGTTTTATTTGTTTTATATTAATAAGTTAATTTGTAAGATATTCAGACACTAGATATTTTATAAAATGTAAACGCATAGGTCTTGTACGAAGCCATCTTTATTAGTAATCCAATAGTGTTGCCAACTTACATATAGGTAGGTCGTAGGTCCTTACAAATTATTTTTACTGATTTAACACTATAATAATGGTGAAACGTATCCAGATTGTTTATCCAATTTGTACAATAATTAGGAAGATTATCCAATTCGATTAAATTAAATACATAAATTAATGTTTCTTTAAAGTTTTGTGTGTACATTACCAAAATAATCAATCCTTTCAACAACATCGCTTTAATAAATCAAAAACTTTAAAATCGTATACAAGTTAATAAAACCCTGTATTTTCACATCCACAAACACGAGTTGAATTTTTGAAGGCAAAAATACAATTTAAATTATTTTTATCAGCGGTCCAAATTAAACTGGGCGCGTATAACGAATTTCGTCTGATATTCGTGTCAAACCCATGACGCGCTTCATTTAAAAACGTAATTGAGTATTTGGCAGCTTCCGTCCTTCCAGGGGCGAGGGGCGAGGGGGGGCCAAGTTCAGATTGAAGTCGATTTATCTGTTTAAGTACTATTATCTTTTTAAAAAACCATTTCCGTGCTACAAACTTCTCAGGGTTCCTTTTTATAACAATTTTTTGCCAAACCGATGGAAAGACGGCAACTAAGTAATACATAGTATTTTTTATGGAAAAAATATGACTTAATGATAAGTAATAAAAACTTTCAAGCTAAAAAATATTTTATTAAAATATAATAACAGTAAAAATTTAATAACAGTCCTGTCAATTATATTTTAAAATTCTAATACTTTACTAAATAAAAATTCTAATACTAATTGAAAACTTTCTAACTTAAATTCATTATCATATTAACCTACATCCAGATTTTTTCACACTACAAATACAACCCTTGTAAACTTTGTTAAAAATCCATCCATCTAACTAATAAGCTGTGTGACAGCGTTTAAATATCATCTACAAACGCAGAATCCTAGTCCAGGAGCTGCATGCAAATTTCATTTAGCAGTAATCCACTCAGCGGGATTGGTCTTGATTGATAGACGCAAATTGGAAATAGGCTGTTCGGGGCCCCTGTTCTATTGCCTGCTTTACTTTGAACTGTTGCTTTGCACACTCTTTGGCTACCGTCTCATTGATAATAGGAATGTATTGATTTAAGAAAATATAATTGTTTATGTAAACACAAATGTTAAGTAAGATTTTGCACTTAAAGATTTCAAAGCGTGTTAGCGTTTATAAAATAAACTGAATATGCATTTTATTACAATGCATTCCTGCATGCTTAAAAGGTTAACGAGAACTTTGACTTTTGGATAGATACATCTACATGTATAGACTACTCTTTGTAGAAATGCTGGAGGTTACAAAGGTTTGTATAGTCTAATAAAAGTAATACTTTTTTTGTACATTATGTTCTCGGTCTATCAAGTGTTATATTGGTTAGTCCTCGTCCCTATTTTTTGAGATCATCGTCTTTTATTGAGTCCTATGTCTGATATCGAATTGTCGTTAATCTCAATTCATGTCTAAGGGTGCGATTAAGCTCCAGAGGATAACAAAATTAGCTTAAAATCTTTAAATGCCTACGCGAAGAAGTAAATATTAAAGGAGAGAATTAATAGAGATTCATTTCTTTATTATTTGGTTTATTTACAGTTATAATAGCTAATATGTGTGCGCTTACTTGATCCTGACAACATAATCAGCATTGATTTTGATGAAATTTTTCCAAAACTTTATTTTTAGTAGCGATTTTGTCAATTAATATTTCATAGTTAGATATTTCTTAGCAGAAATAGAACAGGATTAATGCGGAGCTCCTTCACCTGTAAATATAGTAATTGATTCCATTGTCAATATTATCTCGTCAAACGGATCATAAGGCTTACTCAATGCTTACTGAGATTACACAACGCTTGTAATTTCTATCTTGCCTGAGTTAACTCTTGTCCTAAGTAATCAAACCCGCTTCGTAGTTTTGATTAAGTTTCACGACAGAAAAATTGCGTAAACGTTTGGCGTAAATGTTTTGGTTAATTCCTAAATACGATGAAATATAAACTAACCTACTGGTATAATAATAGGTAGGTGTTTTAAGCAATACTTGAGCAAATGTTTGTCGAAGGATCGAGACATTTTAGGCTCGACAAATCCCGCTGTTTGATGCAACGGCACGCCCGCTGGCCCGCCCCATCCACACGTTCGCTGAAACCCCCGCGACTACATTTAATGTGACGTGTATTATATGGAGCCATTGAAAACGGTTAATGCTTTGTTGATATAGTTGCTTTTTCATTAGGTATATTTTGTTTAATATTGAAGTGATGTTATTCTAAAATATATTTAACTTTTTAGTTACCTTACTTACCAACGTGTACGTCAAAACCATACCCAAATTGGGTCGCTCTGATGAGATAAGAATGTAGATGTAAGAACATAGATACATTGCTTTATACGACTCAAAGATAAATATATTTAATATTTTATTAAACTTCCTAAAAATAAGGAATTGTTAAAAAAATATGTTTAGTTTACGTTTTTACGTAAATAATTTTGTGGCTTACCTTACTGTACTACACTAACAAAATTATTTGTTTCACATTTCATCATCCTCAAATTCAATACTCTACCTATATGCTTTAAATTTATTTGACTTAGACCAGGTCTATATGATACCTGTGTATTGTACAACCCGTGCGAGCTGTTTCCGTGAATCAAAACTAATTTAAACAACGAATAGAGCTATGAAAACTGTCCACGGGTTCCGCAGAGTTAAATTGCGGTACACATACGAATGTTTAGGTAAACGCAATAAAGTTTTAACCACCACATGTCCAAACTAACCTGTAGGTACCAGGCCACTGAAACTGAAGTACCGATGGACACAAAAACCAAAGTTTTATTGAGTACCTAGGTGTACAAAATTAATACGAAGCATATTCGCGTTTTAGTAAAAAAAAGTCAGTGATTTATAAAATACTAGTGGCCGCCCGCGACTCCGTTCACGTGGAAGTTGGTTTCCCGTGGGAATGATAAGTTTTCCCGCGGTAAAAAGTACCCTATATGTTATTTTGATGTATAACTTTTATTACTATAAAGTTTCATTAAAATCCGTCCAGTAGTGTTTGCATGAAAGAGTAACAAACATCCATACATCCATTCATTCATACATCCATCCATCCAAACATACTCATAAACTAATATTACTATGATATTAGTAGGATTTTTACAATTGATTTTAATTAGTAAGTTGAAGTTATTTAACATTTTGCAAGGTTCAACTTACCGATATATGCTTCAAGTTATCTAGTAGATAAACAGATAGTTTGATAGTAACGTAGGAAACGCATTAACCCGATATCAGGTTTATACAAAGTAGTATTACACAATGTACCAGCATATTAAATTAGTTTAAGGTAGGTTCTTAGTATTGTATAAAAACTGAGCCGAAAGTGTTTTAACATATACTAATCATGTTTTTTATCTGCCACTGAAGAACTTCTGTGTCATGGGTCAAATACATTACTAAGATGAAACCGTAGTTGATGCTATAAATACATACCCAATATTTTTCCCAATATTTGTTACGGAACTCGAAAAATTGCTCCGCCGAGTTTCGATAGAATGCCTTGAAGATGGCATTCTTGCCCTTCCTAACCCTATAACGAAAAATTCCGACCGAATAATTTAGCCTATAAAATTTTATCTTTATTTTTGATCCACTGGAGCTAATGGTCACATTATTAATGCTGTTTTAAATCAAATCAAATCAAAAAAATCAAAATTCTTTTATTCATCATAGATATGTAACATATTATACTTAATGAACATCAATGTTACAAACTTCGACTTTACCTAACCGTGGACCGAGAGAAAAAAGCCGGCGGAAAAAAACTCCCAGCACTCTTTTTGAAAATTATACAATCATAAACATATAAATTATTTTCTCGTACTCAATACTATAAAAGTAAAAAAAAAAAAAATTAAACTGCTACTACGAACTAATAAAGGACTTCTTCCCGCACCACAATTCGGAACCAGAGCAGACCGTTTCCCGAAGGCGGCACCTGATCACAAGTATGACGTGTGCTCCAGTCATCGTCCTACTCAACCATATTAGAGGGAGTTGGGCGACCCGTTGACACAACGCCACCGCCCCAGTAACTTTCGAGGCGAGCATGAGACTACCCTGGGCCAAATAAGGCACTAAAGAACCTCACAAAACAGGAAGTTAATAGGAAACCCGTACAATAAGTTAAAGCAGTGAGAGGAGGAACGAGAAAACATTACAAAATAAAATAAAATAAATAATTTAAAAAAATAAATAAAAAAAAACAATAAGTACATACTCAGAGTATCATGTCCTAGTCAAACTGTTTACAGAGAAGTTCATAGGTACAAAACAATCTTTAATAGCAGTAGAAATAGCCTGTCTAGATATCAATCCCATGCTGTTTTATCATCTAAATAGTCTTTGATTTTATAGTAAGCTTTCTTGCACAATACTTGCTTAATTGTAACTTTAAATTTATTAAATGGCAGGGATTGAATTGACTCCGGAATTTTATTAAAAATAAGTATCGACATACCGATAAACGACTTGCTGCTTTTGGCCAACCTACACTTTGGGAAAGCTAATCTATTTCCATGCCTAGTTTTTACCGAATTATTATCGATATGATTATCATTAAACGTTACAAACTTATCAATATTTTTTTAAAGAGAGGTTATCGTTGTGATGCTTATTTTGAGTCTTGATTATTATTAATTATTTATTAAAATACAAATGTGTTATTTATAAATTTATTCTAGATCATCGAAATGAAGTGAACTTACCAATTGAAATGACCCAAATACAAAAAATAATGAATTTACATCAATCTTAAACTTAGCGAACTACTTTCACAGTTTAGAGTAAAAAGATATTTTTCTACGATTTATATGTAAAATTTCAAAAGTTTATTTAATTATAATAAAATTTTATACCGTTTTTCGGTTGAAATAGAGTTGAGCTCCAAATTTATTTGTTTAACGTTCCGTCGAAAGAGCAAAGGGATCTCTTCATGCATATTATATTATGAATGATGTATGTCTATCTTTGCTTGTCTTGCCCACTTCCCGCTGGAACCACCACACATATTTGATTTGCATTAAATTAAATGAAAGATTTTTATTTATATTGGCTATTTATTTATTTTTAATACATGAAATTCCTCTTTTTGCACCTCAAGAGTGTTTAGATTTCGTTAAAAATTACCTTCTCGAATAGAAATTTGATAAAATTACTGATTTTTAAAGCATCTCATTAGAACAGGTACTTACTTCATATTTATCGCTTGGATTTTTTCAGAATGCAATGTAGTGTTATGATTTTCAACTTAATAGGAAATCATTCAAAAACCAATATTCAACATACTTTTCAAAAATACATTTCAATGATAATAAGTAATTTATTAAAAAAAAAAATTGTTTAGAAGCAATGCAAATCTATAAAAACCGACGGCGAATAGCAAATGTATTTAATATCATGCAGTGTACACACAGTATATAGGATTTTACATCAAATTACACAAATTCGCGTGCTCCTGCCAAACGAGCGACGCCTCAAAACTCAGCCTTCGTAATTTGACGGAGCTCATTTCGTCCGTCAGATACAATTGCCGGCCTATTATATACGATAACATTGTTAAGATTTATCCAGTAAATTTCTCACGGGGCTGGGTGTATAATTTGATTAAAAATTCATTAAGCGGTCCACGCTGCCCGGCGGGAATAATTTAGTGATTCACACGGACTGCCACTTCACGCCGAGTACACCAGCTTAAAAAATAAACCCTGCCCTTGTTAGCTTATGTAATAATTGTACATTACGGTACTTTTAAATGCCGCTGAAGCGAATTCAGTCGGGATTTCACTCATTGTCTTTTTATTGCGGTCCGGTTTTTAAATTTACGTTGAATTCAAATAAGGTATTGAGAGAGATTTTTATTAAAATAACGTTTATTCTATATTTTTATATGTATATTTGCAAAAATATTGAATATACTTTGTAATAATAGCTCAAATCTTAAGACAGATTATTTGTTTATTTTTAAAAGCTTAATTGGCACGTGGGTAGTTTTTTCTGTTTGCACTTTTATTATTGTTGAAGGCTTTTAATGAGATTAAGAATTTGTATCAGATTAACGTTGGCTTAACTATTTTTAAACCTTTATATTTTTCTCCTCGTGAGGTAAGTAGGTATAATGTCTAGTTAAAATGTACAAAATATCTGTAAATACTTTAGACCGACAACCAAAAAATATGGTCAAAACAAAAATGCTGCTACCGATGTTACAATACAACATACGAAAACAATAAAAAATATTGTGCAATCTCTTAATTAACGTGACTCTTTTATAAGTCGGAACAAAACTATTTGGCTCGCGTTCGGAATCAAAGCCTTTTGTTTCCATCACCGGCTGCAGTTGTTTTATAGCTATTGGTGTTTGTCGGTATCGCCGGCGCACACCCGCCGCAACGCAATCATCAAATATTTGCATTCTGCTGAAAAAGTAATATGATTATTAATTTGCTTTCAATTGAACGGCCGCGAGTTCGATTCCGCTCAATAAAACTGGTTTAATTTCGATATTTCTGGAGTTTATTTAGTGTTTGTGTAGCTTGAAAATTGTGCTATTGTTTTGTTTCAAAAAATAACGATCTAAGCTACTTTTATAATATAAATTTAAATAACAATAACTGCCTAGAAATATCATATTTTTGCCAAGCGCAAAGTAGCCGCCATCCATCATTAACACTACCTTTTTTTAAATATTTTGTCATTTGATTAATAAAAAGTAAATGAGGGAAAGGGTCTGTATTACAAAATTTAACCTATGTAGATCCCATGCACGTATGTCGATGTACAAGTAGGTATCAATTACAACTACTTACCAAAACACTAGAATACATACCTTGAGTGAGTGATGTCTAATCTTAAGTTGCAACTGTAGACCACCAAACTTTCATGGCATTAAGTAATGTAGGGGCACCATGATTTTAAAGGAAAACTTGTTTTTGATGTGAAATAAAAAAAGGGAACAAATTACTGCTATAGTTAACGTTAGGCATTTATTCATAAGCAAAACAGTCTATTTTGCAGTAGAAATTGTTGGATGAAATGTAACTTAAGCAATATAATGAGTTAACGGTAAGCTTTCACATCGGGTTAACTAAAGCCAAACTTCTATTAGAATTAAAAAAATACACCTTTATGTCTTGCTTGCTATAAAATAATGGTCTTCCTCTTGCAACATAAACATTTGTCCAAGTTAGTGCAATAGCACTTGGGTCTTTGCGGTTTTCAAGGATCCCTCTCCAGTGTTATAATGCCTATTTACTCAACATTGATTAAAAGCTATTAATAATTGTTTATCGCAAGATTGCTAACAAAAAAGCACTATAACTACTACACTTTTTAATTTGATGTCAATTTGATAAGTAAAAGCAATAAAAGAATTAAAACAAAAGAGAGAAGAGAGAAAAAAAAAATGACAAAAGAGTTAAAAATGTAGAATCATAAAATAAAACGGTTTAAACACTTAGCAAAGTCCCAGTTTACAGCTCAAACCTTTGCTCATAAAAAAGATATCCGAATCGTATCGGATTTTCAATAGAAATCCGAAATCTCTCGAATGCAAAACAAGGAATTCTTGATCCTAGTGTAACATGACAAACAGGATAGTAAAATTTTATCTTCAACAATAAAAGATGATATTTAGTTCCAACGACGTCTCTCGCAGTCGTATCCTAGAAAATGTAAGTAAACTTTTAAAATTTTCACGATAATGTAAACTCGTTTACATAAAACTACTCAAATGAAGATTTGGAAGTTTGACTATAAAGTTTACTATCTGATTTAAAATTGAGTCAAAACCTGTATTATACTATTTTATTTACCTCTTCTTTTAAAAAATGTACTAAGGACAAATATTATATTTTAATATTATTACCTATATCAAATAACTTTCCCACTAATACTACGTTTTCAATAACATGCGATAGTGAGTTTCTATAGATTACAGACATCGGAAACACTCAAATAGTGATGTCTGAATGTCGCGTCGTGGAATGAAATAAGGATCGGAATAAACCTAAGTATGGTTGCAAAACCATTGCAATGTTCGATGCATTTTTATAGTCGGGGCTATAAACTACAAAACTGGTGAGAAGGAACGGCGATGGTGCACTTAAATCCCTCATAAAGTGTATATCACATCCTCTTGCGAACAATGTTTGGTGAATAGTTGCTTTTGGCAAGATTTAGAACGACGTTTTGGATGGGTGTCGTATACGCAAGCATTAATAAAAATGACGTCACTTCTAGTTGTATAAGTAGGTAAATATTTGTTATAGAAATGAGACGAATCACTAGTTTGCAAAGGAGTATCATATCGTGCTTGGTAAGCAGATTCTATGAAAGTCTCCTTAAAACAGGGAGAAATAGCTCAAAGCATTAAGGCCACCAATTGTAATAGTTTTAGTCAATGTATTCTTTTACATAAACGAGTACTTACTACCTTTATAATTGCAATAAATAGTTTATTATTATTATTATGAAACTAAATTATAAAGACAAATTAAATATATATACATTTAATAAGGTTATTTTCATATCTAAACCTTTAAACTGTGGCTAATAAACCAAAGTTCAACTGCAGCAAAATGGAATCGTCCCAAAGCTTTCAATCTAGCGAGTGCATATTAATTTTCATCCAAACTGTTAGTAGTCGCAGCACGTTTCAGCATGCAGTTTTCTAGAAGTAGATTCTAAATTTCAACAATAGAATTCCAAAGCACGTATGAAAATGCCGTTCAATCAACGCATCAGGGGAAGAAAGATCAATGGGGATTAATTTAAACTTCACATACACATTTTATGTTTGGCGATATTTTCTAATGTTTTTATTCAGGTATTTTAAGTAAACTTATTTAAGAAAAGTATTTTTTTCACACGCTTCAGCATTAAAGAGGAAAAAGCTAATTGGCAATATCACAAAGCGTATATCCCACGATTCTAACTAGGTTCTCTTAACGTTTATCAAAATAAATTGGTCATCTAAAAAATATTTTAAAATAAAATATCTAATATAATCACTTTTCATATTTTAAATTGTTAAAACAACTTCCCGCCACCCACCCACTGTCGTGCTTGGGCTTACAAATTACTAGTGGCCGCCCGCGACTCCGTTCGCGTGGAAGTCGTTTTACCGTGGGAAAGAGAAGTTTTCCCGCGGTAAAAAGTACCCTATGTCCTTTCCCAAGTTCAGCTCTTTCTTCATACCAAATTTCATCAAAATCGGTTCAGTGGTTTAGGCGTGAAAGCGTAACAGACAGACAGACTGACAGACAGACAGAGTTACTTTCCCATTTATAATATTAGTAGGGATAGTAGGGATTATACGTCGGACCCATCGTTTAGCAGACAAGCATTATCTTCGCAAAGATTTCTTTATAGTTGGCAATTATCAAATAACGTCCAAAACATTGAAATGAAACTTCACATATATTAGTAGAGTAGAAGCAAAGTTAGAGGGAGTAGGTACGGGCGGCAATAGCAAGGGTATTGGACGCCAGCGCAAGATGGAGTGCTTGCCGGCTGTTGTCACTGCGAGGAAGAAAAGTGAGCCGGACACACACACTCGCATACAAATACTCCTAATTGGCAACTTGTCGACTACAAAATATTGCCACATTCACAGAGTAGGTAAACACATTTCAAAGCACTTTCAAAAGAACCCGTTAACATTGTTAAATTGTTTTTTCTTAGGGAAGCCTTTTAAAATCTCGGCTTTTCTTCACTGCTTTGGACTTCGCGAAGCATAGAAAGGTTGCCAACCGTGTAACGTACTTGTTGAAAAGAAACCGACTGAAAGAAATATTTATTGCCGTCAACAACTTCAGTGGAGGATGTTTTTCAAATTACTTTTTTAATGTACTTGTAAAAAAACAGAGTATATAATAGCTTTCTGCGAATTTGCTAATGCAAGGCATATAAATCATGAATATTACAATACATTCAGAATCACGAAGCGATATTATAGAAGTAAATGGGGGAAAAGTGTCCCACGGGAGTGAGTGCCGGCAACTCTCAAGAAATGTACACACCAACATTGTATACTGGATGTTTAGATCATTTTAATATTCCATAAATACAATTGATTTCTTTGTACAAGTATAAAGACTATTTAATATATATATTTTAGTAGGTTTGAAAACTTTTTAATTAGAGTTTTATATATACCGGTATTTTTTCAGAAGAAAAACGTACCTACTGAAAATTTCCTATTGTTCTTACTTGCATTATTCTAATCTCTTCTAGAATTCTTATATTTTTGTCCAGAGAACAACCATTTCTCGGGGGCTAAGAGTAAATTCAATCTGTAGGCCGCACTCCCAAATCACCTGAACACTTTTCGGGGAGAGTATCGGCTTCACGAGAAAATTACATTTGGATATATTCTCTCTTCTTCTACTTTAAAAAGCTTCCTACTTTGCATTTTACGATTTACGAAATTTTACGAACACCCTCCTTAATACAATTTGATGTGGTTAGTGGTTGAGCGTGCAGAGTACTTTAAATATGTATTTTAGGTTATTAATGTACGACTATTTTATAAAATATGTTTGCTATTTGGATTAACAATTACTAATATAAATGATCGTACGTTGAATTCTAATAATGATGTCCTTGTCTTGTGTTAAACCTACTTTGGACATAAATCTTTTCCGTATTAAGAACTGCGAAACACAGTTTAATTAACTTTGAATTACAGTGTAATTTGTTATCATTTTATTGAAGCAACTCTTTAGTATTATTGATTTCATTATAAAATAGTCTCTAATACTAACAAACTTGGTAAGGTTTTTTTGGATTTACTAAATGCTAAAAGATTATAAAACTTAAATATATTTTAAATTTTCAACGTTTTTTATGACCACTTTTTAACATCATCTAATCTATACTTATAATAAATCTATAGAGAGGTCAGTTCTGTACATGAAATATATTTCCAAAATAACTATCAGGGGGTGATTAGGGATCGATACTGATGCCAAAAATGCAATCAGTAAAATTTTTGTCTGTCTGTCTGTCTGTCTGTCTGTCGGACCGTTATAGAAACAAAAACTACTGGACGGATTTTAACGAAACTTGGTACAATTATTCTTCATACTCCTGGGCAGGTTATAGTATACTTTTCATCACGCTACGATCAATAGGAGCAGAGCAGTGAAGGGAAATGTTGGGAAAACGGGAGAAGTTACTCCATTTTTTAAGACTTCGTCGCGTGTGCAACCTTCATGGTTAAAGCTACACAGAAATCATGTATCACGGAAATGTCCTCCTTAAAATTATATAAAAAATATCCCACGACAGCATATGCCCATTTTTTATAGTTGACTCACAATAACACGTGTAACTCCCGATAGCAAGCAGTTCGAAGCTGACTTATCATATTGTCTACTCTTTCGTTTCAAAGTTGTGTTTTCAATTCGGATTTTTTATACAGTACTTTACTATTACGGCAGATAATTCAGTGGACTCAGCTTATTGAACATAGCTAAACATATTACATACTAGCTTTTGCCCGTCACTTCGCACGCGTTAAATTCGGAGTAAAATCCCTTTCCCAATACAATGGTACATATACAAAAAAAACATAGGCACAGACAGAGAAAGCTACTTTGTAGTGATTATAAAGGAACTTTCTTAAAATGGAAGTTTATCCGCCGATTTGTGAATTAATAATGTTATGTCGAGTAACTTTTGTAGGATATCTTAGTGATAGTGATTGATCATATAAAATACTCAAATATCAATAGGCTCAATAGGTACTTACATGACAAATGTTTAAATTCCTAATTCAGAAACCGGCGGAAAATGGCTTGGCATTTTTTTAAATCCTACTAATATTATTAATGTGAATGATTGTGATTACCTATGTATGGATGTATGGTAGTTTGTTACTCTTTCACGTAAAAACTACTGAACGGATTTGGATAAAACTTTGCAGTAATATAGATTTATACATCAGAATAACACATAGGGTACTTTTTACCGCGGAGAAACCTTACATTCCCACGAGGAACCGACTTCCACGCGAACGGAGTCGCGGGCGGCTACTAGTTATTTATAAACATTTTTCTATTTTATCCATAATTGACTTTGAAGTTCAAGTATTTATTTAACCCGTGCTCAGCCTCCACCAAATATACTAATCCTTTGCGGAGGCATTTGAATTTTGTATTTATTTGTGGCTCTTGACCTAGAATTCTATGAGGATTTCCGAGAAAATTATGTGCATATTTTTATGTACCAAGTGGTCTGGATTCTTCCGGATCAACTAACTTAGAGTCAATAATACATTCAACCTAGTTAAGACCTAAATGGAAAGCTATTTAATAACTTATTGACCAATTCGCAGTTAGATTACTTTTTAAAGTAAAACTTAGCAGTGTGCTATTGACTTTTTTATGTTCACTAAAGACTTGCTTTCTCACGAATTATTTATTGATCAATATCATTCCTTGCAAACAAATAGTAACATAAGATTTGTTACACATAGAATTAGCTACCAAGCATAATCTACATAGCAACGCACATAAATACAAGGGATTACCTCTTCATCGAATTAGATCCTTCGCTCATTATACATTTGAATAGTAACTACCTGAATTACAAGCTACAGAACCCCGCACAATGCTATATTGACAACTGACTGTAATTAATTGCCAATTACCTGATTAATCAAGATCTATGATTGAAGGCTCCTTATGTAAATTGCTACATGTTTGATTCCTATTTCAAACTATTATTTGATGCCTTACAGGTTTGGTTGTACTAATAGGTGTATCGGTTACTATAGATGGCTTTGTATTAGGTTGTAAAACATTAACCTTACAAATTTGGAATTCGGTATCTACCATTAAAACGCTATCTTGGTTTGAAATAAAAGTCTTCACGTATTGTACATTTTAAAAACCTAAAACAATATAATTTTCTTGTAATATCAGACTAATTCGTTTTTGATGTCTCTACAATAATTATAACGCTCAATTGATTTGCATTGTCCGTGGATTTAGCAATTAATTAGCGTATTATGAAGACCTACATGGCTTAGTTACCTCGGCACAGATGTGATTGACACGTGTAGAAATCTTAGTCCATCTACCAAAGGAGAGAGTATAATATAATATAATATTTTACGAGTAAATACCTTTTTATTATGGATTTATTAGAAGAATAATTACGACATACGTATAGCTGATTCCTCGAAAGGCGATTTAAACCTTACTGCTATTGATAGTATTTTAGAGTGTTGTTCAGTCTTATTTCTAAGAGAAATTTAAAAATCAACATAACCAATTACACAGAAAAAATCAATACAAACTTAATTAAGCTCTTTATTGTTCTTTTTAAAAATCTACAAAAACATAAATCGCCATTATATGTTGTTCACAGTTCTTACTGCTTCATCCTAACTTCTCCCACGGAGCAAAAAAACACCGCATAAAAATGTCTGTAAAGTAAATAACATTTAGAGAAAATAGTGGCAATAGTATTAACTGTACGATTCAAATTGATTCGGTCCAATGCCTGCCCTGTAGGACCGCAAGGCTGTGGTTAATTTACCGCTTGTCAGTCGCTAGGTGTAGCCAACCGTCTTCGTAGATACTGAATGCTCTCAGATACAAAGTAAAATGGAAACATAGAGTTATTGGTTGTAATCGGAAATGGAATTTGTATTTAATACTAAATTATGGCACTGGGAAATCGTAGCGCCCCAAAATTGAGATTTTATAATGATTTGAATTTCTAGATTTAAGCTAGTAGGAAGATAATTGACTTCATGTAATTTAGTCGGTCATATGATTTTCAGGCTGAATTGAACCAAATCAATAAAATTAATGTAAGTAATCTACAGTTGTACGCATATGACTTTGTAGCATTATAGTTATTTTTTACTGTCAGTAAGTACCAAACTAGGTTTAACTAACCTACTTAATAATATAGTTATTACTATTGAAAGTAAGAATACTCTACATATGTTTATATTGACATCCCATATCGCACTGGTATTACCTTGGCCACCCTGTTAAGGGGAATCGCTGAATACACACGCGAGTACAATTGGAGTAACCAACGCCACCTGCCAAGCTTCACACGTATCCTGCTTTTTATAAGTCGTAAACAATTGGGTCCCGAGCACTCAATTTCAAATAAATCACTGGAAATATGGAATATTGTTAAAAGTGTACAAAACTCCAAAATTCAGTGAACCGCGAAGGTTTTCGTTGCCAAACTTTTGTAATATGTAGCGGCGCGGGCTAGAATTATTCTGTTCGTATTTCCATTTGAGCTAGCAATGTATAACGAATTATGTTTTGTATACAGGGTGTCCCAAAAATGTGTGATGGCCAAGAAAGCGTGAAATACTCCGACTTAACGTCAACTCAAAAATTGCTTACACGCTACGGAATCACATTTCACCGATAATATTTTGTGCTTCCTTTTTAACTTGGACGTGAAGTCTCGTATTAACATTCATTCATTATTTTTTTTAACTACATAGGCAACTTTTTGTGGCCTTTTATGTAAGTAAATAGTTAAGCTAACGATTTTTTTTCTTAAGGCCGTTTCAATCATAATATATATATGAATAATTTATTTCAATTATATTTTTACACCTTGTTTATGTATACTCGTAACTATGAGTTTTATAGTTATAGCCTTTCGTAATAGACGCGACGTAGTCGCCTTTTTACACTTTTATTACTTTAGAATTCTGACTTTAACTTGAATATGTCTTTAATATTATATGTTTCCATAATGTCACTTAAAAAGGGATGACTATTGCATTTAATTAAAATATATGTAATATCATAAGCATATCTTCTGACAGCTTAATTTTTATCGTATAACCACAACCAATCTACTTTCAAGTATTTTTCCCAATATAATAAAAGCACTTATTAAATGCTTCCTCAAAAGCAAAATCATACCTCCAAGCCTACAAATGGACTAGACCCAGCCTCCAGTGGAGTTACATTCGCCGGGTAACGACATTACGCGGTGGTAATTCGATCGCGACTCGGCATGCACACTCTTGCGTCGAAATGCGGTCGTCAAGATGCGCATGAATATTGTATGATTCCATCTCAAGTTCATCAGTTTCAGAAATACTTGTTTGTTGCACGTGTCGGGTCGGCAGTCGCAGGTTTTTGAACTCAGGGTTTTTGGTTATGGAGATTATGTAATTTGAGAATTGTTTAAGTAATAAAAAATAATGAGAAAATAATAATAAAGAGACGATATGTATGCTTTTAAAAAACAGACAATCGTTTTTAAATTATAAAACGGGTCCCTTGCTTTAACTTAAAGAATTGTTTGTCGTTATTCAAAACACATACTTATGCAAAGAAAACAAAAACACAGTAAATTAATTTCTGTTTGCATAAAGAAAATTCCACTTAAACGCAACGAGTTCCTATTCGACAATACATTAAACAAACTTAAATTTATATTTTGTATATTAACAAATATCCCGAAGCGGGGGAAATTCTTTAATTTTCTTAAGAATTCACTTTGAAAGGAAGTTAAAATTATTCGTTAATAAAGTCGCCTCCGTTACGCCCGGAGGAAAAATTCCTTTGATGGCAATGAAATATTGCCAGTTGCAGAGACCGATCCTCACGCGGGTGACGGGAAAATCCGAGCCTACAAATAAAATGAATTTGCCCAGTAGCAACAGTAGGAAAATTGGAAATGTCATTTTCGCTCTTTTTTAATGTTTGCGGGGCGTAGCGTGGCGGCTCGGGCGAGATAGGATTACCGCGCCGCCGCCGCCCGCGGCGCCCGGCCGGCGCTTGCCGCTTCACCTGCCCGCTCTTTGACACCAATCGATGCTGGCCAAATTAACAAGCTTATACCGCCGCGCAAACGAGCATCACATTATGCTCGTTTGCGCGGCGGTGAATCTCGACCACACCTTTAGATATTAATATTTCATGTTATTAAATTAGTATTTCAATAGTTTTAGATCAATTAGAAGTAAGTGTCAGGCACTTATATTAAATGAAAGCCCAAGCTTACGAATATAACTAAATACCAATTCAAATTATGTTCATTCTAATTTTTCCCTTAAATGCGAGATAAATTGCACTTTGTTGATGATTGTTGTGACTACCAACTTGTCTTACATCCGCCCGATGCTATTCAAGCGGAGGATATGAAAGGCAGCAGCTTGGAGCGGACGCGCTCAGCCGGAGATGACGTATAAAGATTATGCAACTGGCAGTTAGAGGAGCTGCAACACTTCGATCTCACTTTTATGTACTGAACGTGTATTCTCATAAACCACTTGCTGTAGTGAGCTTTGAAAAACTAGATTAAAACATTTACAACATATATTTGGCCTCAGTGGTCAAGGCGTATCTATGTTGCAAGATCATTAACAACGTCAATAAACTACTATTTACTTGAAATTTAATAACGTTGTAAAAGTAATCTTTATATATCTGTTTGGTTTGTAATATTTCAAACACTTACATTTAACGTAGGTATATTTAAGATCCTTAAAATTCAATTAAAATGTATAAAAAATAATTCTTTATTGTTTGAATTTGTCTCTTTGTTTTTCCCGTTGTTCCCTTCTTTATCCTTTTGGGGATCATAGAGATTAGATTATTTCTTAAACAAGTAAATCTAATGCACACTTACTAATTACATTTATTTTTCTTTGCAGGTAATCCATCAAACTATCCAGAAACATTAAGTACAAGTTTACCACATATACTTTCGCTACGACGGCGAAAAATAAAACACTAAAACCGTAATTGATGTAAGAAAGATAGCGTGTGTAAGCTAGCCTCTTTTGGCAAGTGAGAATGTGGCTTCACACTCCCTCATATCGAACAGCAACAGGTCTCTTACATTCAAGAAATATTTTTATCCCCCATAATGTATCACTTGAGCACGCAAGCTTGAAACCAATCTTTTAGGGCCGTGATTTGTGGCCACGCTCGATATCGATTAAAAGCCACCTTACTCGATAATTCAAATATTCATTCCCCCTACTCGTTATTAATGTCAAATCGTGTTAAAGCATGATATAAGAATTTCATTCCCATAGTCGCTATCTACTGGCTTTCAGGTTAAAATCGTTAAATTAATTTGTCACGAAGGTATAATACTTTGAAGAAATTTGACAGTTTGAGTTTAAAGGGACGAATTTAAGTGTAATTGATTTAGAAAGTTTTAGACTTGATTATCTTTGTTAATGTTAATTTAAATTCGAAGTTAATTCGTTTTCAATCTCGAATAGAAGGTTGTACCAATAAATTTATTAAAATAAATAATGTGTTTAGGGACAACACTAAAAGCACTACTGGATATGAGAATTCACATCTTATTCGCGAGTGAGGAAATTCAGCCAGTCATTCTATTATGATATTTGAACAAAGAAAGCAAACTTATACCGAGTCATGGTATTATATTAGTCCGGAAAAGAAAAGGATTTGTTTTGGTGCTTATTGAGTAGGAACGAATTGAGCTCGAACTACGTTAAAGAATCATATGAGTAAAAACCTAATAAAAATACTACCTGCCGAATAAAATTCCAATACCTATACAAAGATAGAGTATTAAATAATATATTTAATAATATTATTATATAATGGTAAGGGAACCTAGCGGCTCATATACACCATTTATTAGAAACAAAATGGAGCTTACTCTTAAAACGCTACTTTTATTTGAAAATACTGTAACTCATTTTGATAGTTTACAAGCATACGTTTTTTAGGACATGTTCATTCTGTCAAAGGTTCATTCAGACCTCGACTGCATTTATCCGTATAAATATATAAAATAGATTTAAACCCTGGTTCAGCCCACAATTTTTGAAACCAAAAGGCCTGGTTTATAGGATTATTCGAAAGCAAATTAAGTGTGGGCTCGGGGAGGCGTCAAATGAGGTAATAGCATTCCAGCGTTTGCGTACTGTTTCACTTTTGCCGGTTATTACATACTATACGCTCCGATGGGCTAATTTAGATTCACACTCCAAACTAGGAATATTTATGTGAGAGTGCTTTTGGCACCTATGTTTAGATTACCTATTTTATAAGGCTTATAATATCAATGAAAATAATTATAAAAGAAAATAAAAAATAAAAATGCTTATTGAAACGTCTCTGCAATCTATTTTTTATAACTAATCTCTTTATCGGAAACACCTTCAAATTTATCCAAGAAAGCAATTTAAAATGTTAATTGGTTATTTATCAAAAAAATAATCTTGAAAGATTCGCCGTTTTCCGTTTACTAAGGCTTAAAATTTTATTCTCTTATTTTAATATTAATATTTTTATAGAAAAAAAAAGATACGAATTTGTTTCCTTTATTTCTAAAATAAGATTTGCTTAAACGAAATATGAATCAATAAGCTGGATTAATCCAGTAGCGTCTACTAATTAGTTCAATCTTTTGTACTTGTAGGGATCAAAAATAAAAA
This sequence comes from Emmelina monodactyla, assembly GCA_916618145.1. Lineage (NCBI taxonomy): Eukaryota > Metazoa > Arthropoda > Insecta > Lepidoptera > Pterophoridae > Emmelina > Emmelina monodactyla. The sequence goes on from OU745300.1 coordinate 8,286,707, forward strand.
ACGTAACGATTATTAATTATCCTCCTTTACTTTTACACGTTTCATTTTTAACTGCGTTTTCTTACGTCTTTTTTTCTATTTACAAAAGAATTTGTTAAAATATCAAATGATATTTTTATAGAATATTTAAATAATTTTCCGTGCTATCGTAAAGTTAACTTGTTAATATTTTGTGGCACCGATCACATTAGCTGGCACTAAAGAACGTTTCCGGACGGAACGGCTCCTAACTGGTTTAGACTGGACGGAGCCGGTATCTCTCGGTTCTACATTTTGTTGTAATAGCGTATGTACAAACTAAATCGTATTTCGTGGTTGTAGGATACGCCGGACTAGACTGCTGTGAGCCCCAGACTAAGGGTTAATATTTGTAGAGGTATTCCCTTAGATATTCATTATGCCCGGTTTAAAACCAGTCAATGAATTATTTTTCATACTCCATATGTCTCATGTACAAAAATATCCAAACTACAATTAAAAATTCATTCAGACAAAACACAATATAAACGGAAGTTATTATAATCAACGAGTACAACCCCATCACTATTGGATAGGTTTCAAATATTGCCATTGCACGGTATAATCAAAATGTCAAAGCCTTAATAAGGATTTAATTTGACAAAGCGAGACAAACTCCCCTTTGATTACTTGCAACCTGACATCAATAGGCGACACATTCATGTGATCTGTGCGACCTACGGGATGGTGTTATACACGTATGCAAGCCTTAATGAAGACCAACTTAGTTAGGATGGAGCCATGCGAAACAACTGCTTATTCATATATATAGTAGCAATATGGTGTAGCGTATAAAGCGGTGACACACCAATGCTTGTACACCGCATTGTCTGAGTAGCACGTTATTGATGTTTGGGGCGCTCCTGTCAGCTTCCTAGAACCTTAATTGGCTTGGGTGAAATTTAATGTGTCCGTGAATCACAATTTTCAAGGTGACTGGAATTCAAGCTTAATTTATTATAAGCTCGTTTTTGATTGGTGCGGTTTTGTATTAATTATCCGATTGCTGCTTTGTCAAAAGGCCAGTACCTATGTAAGTGTGTGAATTTTCATCTGCCTAACTTCTAAACTATTTGCCATATTAATTTTGCCTGGTGATAACATATACATATAATCTTGAGTTGTATTGATAGCACTATCTAGAAAATAAGACAAAAGTAATAAAAAACTATTTTTAAAAGAGCTGTTTAATATTATTTTTTAAATAAGTTTCTTATTTTTTTTTTGTTTTAGGTGTTTCTTAAAATTTACTTATACCCGTTGTTTTGTTTATTTAAAAGGTTTTTTTATTTTTATTTTAAGAGTTTTAATGAATCTGTTTTTTTTACTTTATGAATCTGTAGTATGACTTTGATTGTTTTTTGTTAAGCTCATCTTAAATCTATTAAATTATTAGTATCCGAAATGCATGATTTTATTCTCATTTAATACGTATACGCGACATTACCACAGATGTATGATTTAACACAATGTGCCTGAGATCAGTAGCGACCCAAACGGAATCAATTTTGCAGAGTCAGTCGAGCGATTTAACTCGATCCTTGCTTGAGAGAATCAGGAGCCTACTCAAGACGAAACATGCACTAAACATCTATCTCTATCTGATCAAAGCGATTTCCTACCATATGAGGAGGACAGACAGTGGTCTGAATATTGAAACTTTATTTTTGACGATCGAGAGGTCTTCGGCAACGCTGAGACTCTAAACTTCCCAGTAAATAGTTCTGTGGATTGAACAGTTGCTTATTGAATTTGCTCAGGATAGCATACAATCGTAATCTCTGTTATGTTTGCTGTGTAAAATTAGGCGTGGTATTTCTCTAATTGAGTTATGGGAGATGAAATATTTGTCAGAGAAGATTCTATTTCCAATATAACATACTTCACTTTACCTTATGGTGAGGCATCTGAACTCTATTAAGTTACATATAATAGCCTCCGAACAAGTTCAGCCCACCTGGTTTTGTGCGCTGCCAACTATGCATTCTAATGCCAAAAGTTCTACTAAATGCTTAACATCTTAACACAGCCGCGACTTGAGAAGACTTTATAACGGGGAATTAAGGTTCATTTTGGTTGTGTAAATGTCTAGAAGATAGGAAGAATAGATTTGTCTCAGTTTTAAGTCACATTTGAGAGAACAAGTGTCGAAATACAGGAGGAGTGAGTCACTTCAGTTTGAGTTTAATTCGATTCCGAACTTTGCTTGGGTGCGCGTAGTGCTGATTCAAAGTTATTTGTGTTGAAACTGTAAAGGTAATGTTTCGCGTTAGTTCGAATGAGTGCTTACTTTTGCATTTATCTCTATTATATGTATTGCAGAGTCGTTGTTTTTTTTTTAGTTTTGATGACAATTATAATCGTTTATATTTACCTGTTCACTAATGTCGTTATAATCCCTTCTGTCATGTTTTAATGCCTACAAACAAAAGAATATGGTTCAGACATTAGCGTCGTAATAATAAAAGAGTACTCTCTGAATACAGTCCGATTTCTCTTTCCTTTATTAGTCGACATCCGAGCTTTACGCTGACGACTTTTTTATTTCAGTTTATACCCACCCCGGGCCACTTTTGCTATATTTTTTTATAAAAAGGCACCTTCTCGTAAATAATTTTCGGCGTAAACATTTTAGGGTTAATAAAGTGATACAGTCAGTCCTCTCTCTCTCTGCAAAATAATTACAAGTTTGTACAAGAATTTTTTACGAGTTACGATAAGAGAAAAATGTAACCTAGTACGTTGGTAAATATAATAAAGCCTTTTTAATAATGGAAATGCCGTAAAATTTTATACTGCCCAAAGCGAATGTTCATTATTTTGATATTGAAAACGATACAAAAACATTTTATGGTATGATTTTGCGTAAAATTGACGTTATTGATGAAGAAAACCTTGAATCTTTTGTTGAAATAGTTTTGTAAAAAATGTAAGGTGGTTAGTTACCAGTTCAGGGAGTATGTAAAGTTTTGTTAATTAAAAAGCCGAGTTGTGCAAGAATTTGAGATGGCATCATGAGTAAATCGTTAAAGATTTAGTTTATCCTAAAAATAACTTGCTGCAAACTGCTCCCGTGTCATGTATCTCGGTTTAAAAATGTCTCAAAGCCATAAAATAACTTGGTTTTGATAAAAAAAATCTTTTTCATCAACTATTCACGTCATTATGATTGCTTTATCAATAAAATATCTTATAAATAATTTACCCTAGAAAACTATAAGTCCTAGGACTTATAGTTAAAGCACACTGGCGCTATTAGTTATAACTAAGCCGATCATTAATTGAAGCGTGATTCCGATAGTGTTTTGTATATTTAGAGATCGGGGCTCGGGCGCGAATAAAATGAACAAAAGACGGGCTACATCCACGCGGCGCGCGTTCTGTCACGTTCGATGAAAACAATTGAACTTTTAGTTTCCACGGTATTATCAGCGGACTATACTGTGGTTTATACTATTAATATACTGTCTTATATCTGATAATAATGTTCAATTGATTGATATCTAGTTTGAGTAAAGGTCAATGGTCAAGATGGAGGTGATGTAAGTATGATTTGCGTTTTGCACAGTTAATCTGAAATGAATGTTATATTTAAAATAAATATGCCTCGTTGAGAAGGTTGAAAAAAGTTTAGAAACAATAAGTTGTAAAATGTACACAATTAGTTTCGAAAAAAACATATTACGTAAAATTTCGTAATCTGTATGTACATAGTAGATACTTTAACTTTCACTTCTGGCGATAGAATTTCCCGTAGCTAAAGTAAATTCACACAAAAGACACCGGTTTCAGATTTAATATTAAGTAATGCTACACTAGAGACTAAACGAAACAAGTAGGTACGTTTGCAACTTGAGGTGGGTTCAGAGGAAATTAATACGTGTAACAATGCACGGGACCAACTTCTAAATCGTACTTAATTACTCCGCGCGTAAAATAATATTATTATGTTACTAAGTATCACTACTAACTATATATTATTTTTATTGCATATTTAAGTGTTTCTAAATTACTGCTGTGCTTCTTAAACCTTCGTAATGGCTCTTGAACATGTCACAGTATAAAAACGAAGTATTTTCTATCTCGCAGCTTGCAATCTGGATGGTAACTACCGTCAGGTCCACATTAATTTGGGGGTAATTGCCCTAATATTAAGGGAGAGCGGTCAGCCAGATATGCAATCGTGCCCGAGGGTTCCCTGCAAATGGGGCTGGCGAACCTTTATTAATAGTGGCTGCTGAAATGTGCGAGACTTAAATGTAGCTACCGACCAAATGCATTAAGACGTTACACTGCTATACGGTGTCCAAAAATATTAAAGCGCAAAACATTGTCCATAGTAACAAAGATTTTTATAGAACAGAAGAAACTTTTGATTGAACAACTCTGCAAACACTCTTTACTGTTATAAATGTAATGTATGTTTATTTCATGCAAAATATGCTTAATGCACAGTTACATAAGCCTTTCCCAAGCAAAGCCGCAGTTAAAAGCTAGTAAAGCTATAAACTCTTTCAAATTGAAAGGGTTTAGCAGGAATGAAAACACTTAAGCCCACACAACTCAAAAAGCATAATAAAACAGGAGATGGACATAAAAGTAGTACGCACAAGCAGTAAAGATGTAAGTAAACCGGATATCTAAAAAGGAGAGACGTGCAAAGACCCACACCGCAATGATTGTAAGGGATAGTAAGTAATTCACTTCTTTCACTACTTGAAACACAATTCAGAATACAAATTGAATTGAAAAAGAAAAACTTCTTCTGTAACTCAAACATATGAAATCTAGAGGTTCTTTCAATTTGCTACTTGGTCTCGTTTTTATATATTACATGAAATTGTGCTCATAATCCTCTTACGGGTGTATGGATAGAATTGCTTTTGGCAAAGTTCAGTAAATATATTAAACTAGGTATGTAAACTCGAATTTGACATGTTTTGAATCACTACACACGGAAATAAGAATGTGTACAGTCAAATTGCTTTGCCATTGAGAGGAAATTGATTCAACAAATATTTGCAAAAGACAAGCGTTTACATAGTAATAAAGCAAGGAGACAGTTTTCATAAGAATGCAATTCTTTGAGAAAACAAACATAAAAATAGCAACACTATCAATATGAAAAAAATGTTAAGACTTTATTATTTATATGTGTAATGACATTATTGTGAGCAGCAAGAAGTTTTAGTTTATTGTCAAAACTAGTTTACTGTTGACGAAGGATATTTTTCTTTATAGAGAAACAGCGAGGTAAAATAAAGTAGCGTGGTCGGACGGGCCGCATAGGGCCGCGGGGACCGCTTACGTTCGGGCCCGGTTAATGCATAAGTAATAATAACATGTTCCCCAAACCTCCTTATGGACAACCTTTTAAGAAAATTTTCCCCTGGCTTACCGACAAAGACGGGCCACTTCTACCCCAATACGAACGTTCAGGGTTAAGTCTGCATCTACTACGTTCGTATAGCAATTACATTACAATGGAGAAGTGGCCGGGCACAGAAAGGTTTTATGAAGGTATTGTACAGTTTAAGTTAAGTAAGGCTTTTGTCGATTACAAGGGATATCTAAGATTTATAGCAAACATATTTTTATACACACGATTTTAAGGGTAAAGATGCTTGTAAAGTTGGTTTTACCGGTATGTATAAGTTGATATCTTACAGAGTTTCCCAGTACATGCGAAATTATTGATGACTAGTTCACACATGTACAGCATAGTGGCGGGTCTACAATGAATACGGAATACAAACACGGTTTGTGCATCAATCTCCGACGTCGCGAAGGGCACACATCACTCGCAGTAGGAATGTGACAGACTATTATAAATCTCATTGAAGATACACCGTCATCCATCACGGGGAGGAAATGAACTCGCAGCGTGAGTGAATATAGCCACCGATCGACCCCGTAGTGCGGAGACGTAGATTATATGCGCCTGAGTCTTATGCAGTGCGAAACAAACAAAACACAATTGCCACTTTTAAAATTGCGGCGGAAAATTAAAACATATGTTGTTGGTTGTTGTACAATGTATTTGGGCATGTAATGCTTTAAATTTAAGTTTTTTTGTACAGTTTACTTTATCGCAATTCTTCATAACATCCAAATTAAATCCTTATAATTTATTTAATGCTATACAACGAGACGTGCCTGTTTTGCACACGCTAGCAGTGTTATTATACACAAATAGCCTATAAACTTGAAGACAATTGATTAAAAAAAATCTTAAGAATCCGAAAAACCCAGTTTGATACTGTATTGTGAAAAAAGATTTTTAAAAACAGTCAAATTAATTAATATAGTACTAAGCTCTGTTTATCAGCCATGCTTGATGGTAATGGTTCATTTAAAGCTTTATTCACATCGGACAAATCAACAAAAGCTTAAAGCTTAACCAATCATCTAATTGATTTTACTCATCACTTTGTATTGGTATGATCTAAAGATACTTATTGCTTGTACACGGTGGAGTTGAAATAATCCCATTGTACTCAGAGTATTAAGATCAATATACAATCTAACAAATGAATCGAACAGGGGCCTTTATTGTGACATGGGGGATATGTCTCTAACTATAGAGTATTAGTTAGTCTCCTTTTGAACACAAATAACCGTAAATATGACGTCATAAAAAAAGTTTAAGGAAAATACTGTTGCTGGAATAGTTGGAGATTGTTTTTATTTTAAAAAATACTATAATAAACAGCATTTATGTCTAATCAGTTGAGCACTAGACACCTTCTCGAATAGTTTAAACTTTAATCCACCACGCTGGCTTAGTGCTTTGTAATATAAAAAAAATTTTTTATTATTACAAACAACATTAATAATACACAATTTGAAAATAATCAAATGCAACGAACTCTGTTAAAACCCTACTAGAACATTTGACTCTTTATTTTCTCAAACAATTTTTCACGTCTCTGTACTATTTTTTATCGGAATGAATTTTCCCTCCGTCTGTACCTTGGTCTACCACGAGTAATTCAAAACATTAATTTTCCTAATGGAGTAAGGCTTCTTACCAGATGACAGGAAACGGATGTTGGGTTCAAGTCACTATAGCTACCTGCGTAAACACTGTTCTCACTTCCCCTTTCTTTTCTAGATTTCTCTCCATGGCATTATAAAACGGAGCTTAATTCAATTAGAAGAAGCTTGTTTTTGAATAACTGTGTCTTTGGTCGATGATTAACATTAGAAATTATTTTTGTGGAGATACAATTAAGTTAGTTTGTTAGTCACGTCTTAAATCAAATATTCAAAATCGCGGCAACAGAATAATTTGCGTGCAGAAATTTTGCATTAGAAATGCGCTGTTCCTTTCAAAAGAGTATAAGAAAAACCTCCACCACAAATTGTGTACTCCTCGTCTTTCTTTGCTGGGCGTTTGTCATAAGAATGAGTCTTTTTACCCTCTACCTTCTGAAGACATGAAAAATCTAGAAGTGCCACGAGTAAATTATAGAGCTCCGGTGTAACAAGGAACAAACTGAAGCAAATATCGCTTCAGTAAAAATGGTTAAACTTAGAATAGGTAATTGTTGTTGTATTTTGTTTACGCGAATACAAATATATGATGTTATATCTCTCTATTTATTATGTCAACTATTTGCGAGACAACTAGAAACAAAATGTAAACTATTAAAATTAAAAGTATTCGCTCACTCATAAATCACTACACCGATTAATCACATAATGTTAAAGTATATAGAACTTGAACTCTCGTTGGTATTTCTTAAGGTATTTTTTTTATACCTTATGTCGTAAAAAAGTGAAAACGTTTATTCCGAACCTAACATATACACGCCGCAGGAAAACAGTTTATACCTTTTGATAAGTTTGTGCTTGCCACAGCAAATGTAGAAAACATCAAACTTTACAAAATTTGCTCCAAGTTACATTAAAAAGAAAAAACAGCTTGAAAGAATTCTACCAAGCATTGACTTGATTTGAGCTGTGTGCGCGCTTCTTAAAATACGTCGGTTTCTAGTACCTGAGCAATGCACAACAAAGAACACGGCGCTTGGTCTAGCAACTACGAAAATACACCGTTTCTCCTTGGAAATCTTGTACAAAACGTTTTTAATGTTTGCAAGAAAAATATTCTCAAATTTTCACTTTACGGGATTATATTTTACACAACTACATTTTTTTTATTTTTGCAGATCAAAAACTCCCTGAACTTATTACAATGTTAGTAAATTTATTAGGACTATTCAATATCGGCAATGTAGATTCTGAAACCATTTTCATACTCTCCGAATATTTTGCACTTTTATAATAAGTTTTTAAGTGGATTGAACCTTGAGTTGCGCTTCGCTCGGTCTACTCCGCGAGGCAAATGGTGTGAATATATGGAAAAATCATCGAAATATGCAATATTTTCTTCAAGTAATTTTTCACTTCGTTGAACGAAAATTTCATCTAACATTGTTTGTGATTCTGAAGATAAGATTCTTGTTTCACATTGCTGTTATACGCATTTGATATTTTCTGTTGTGAGTACTTTAGTTGTAATAGTCCAAGCAAATTCAGAGGTTGGTTAATCTTTCCATCCCACCATAAATCTAAAGATTACTTGAACGAAACACTGCTTTTAAATTTAACTCGGGCCACAATTTACTTAATTTTATCTAAGCTAATAAAACCTGTAGAACCTGCGATAGCGGGAAGGCCTACCTCTCTACTTATTGAAGAAGGTATATACGCCCGCGTAATGGATTAAAGTATAGGTGAGTAAACCAAGAAATGATAATACTGCGCCCTGGTACCCGGTAAAAGCTCGCCTTAAGAGGCAAATAATTCAGCCCGAGATAGAACCAGGGTATAGCAGCAGTCTAGGCATTATAATATTGAAGTCATTACTATCAAGACGGAACACAGTAGATTTATGTAAGACCTTATGAGACACAAAAGGCTATTAATAACTGCCTCTTGATGCAGATTGCGTTTTAATCTACAACGTAAATTGAACACGCCGATTATGATGAATCCCTTAGTTTAAAGGCTTAAACATTGAATGTTTCATGTTTATTTTAGTCTTCGTGATAACCGCTCCGCTCGTCGCCGTATTCCTTTTTTGTCTTCCCTTCACGCTAAGAGCAAGATTTGTTACATAAAATGCGTTTAATAGATAAAAAGACTCTTTCTTTTCCTCATATATTTTATTCAGACGATACCTGTTTCAGAGAACGGTGGCTGTAATGAATTTTACGACGACGTCGCTTAAAACGCTTCTTTGTCTTAGAAATTTAAGGTGGAGAAACCTTTCAGCGATGCAAAAAAAAATTGTACATTTTACGGCTACCTAGTTTTGGTGTAAGTATAGAAACCAAGGTTTGCAGTGTGGTTTAAATAGCAGTAGCATATTGCTTAAATGAGAAACTCCCTAATAATGAATTTTTTACATTTTCACAATAACAAGTTATACCTAATAAGCTGAAACATAATACAACTAATAATTTCATAGAAAATGTGTCCGTAATTAAATTCTTGATTCTAATGCAGTATCATGTTTCTAATTATGCCTGGAAACATAAATTAATCCTCCAACAAGCAGCACAAGGCCTCTAGCTTAGTTAGCACTTGGCTCAAGCTTAACGCATAGATACGAGTAAATTTAAAGAAACGGGTACCCGGTGTTTACAAGTAATATATGTTTTTACAAAAACGATGCGATTTTATAAAAAAATGTTTTACTTAAATTTTTGCGTTACGCCGAATCATGAAAACTATTTCCCGGACAATGACAACAAACCTCTATGTTAATAAAGCAACCACATAAAGTATTAAATTAATATAATCTTTGCTAAGCGTTGCTATGGGCGGTGCAAGATAAAAGGTAAACATTCAACTGATCACTTTTTTTAAGTGAAGCTTTAATTTAAGAAGTCACCATTCAGTATTTTGAGTGTCGTGTCGCTTATCGTTAGGCAGACTTAGTTGAAACTTGGTAAATCCGTGCTACGTGACATAATTAAGACTTAGTCCTGAAGGCATTCAGGGGCTTAGTTTATGCCCGACCTTCCCTATGTGTCTGTTCAGCCTATATCTACTGCGGGCTTAAGCCTCTTCTCTTTGACGCCAACCAATCCAATTCTGGACCAGCTGACTTTTTAATGCACTCTTTTAATGTGCATTAATTATAACTTTCAGAAAAAAATGATAAACGAGATAATAAATCCTTAACTGATTTATATAATACAATGATTTTGAATATTTTTAAAGAAGCTTTACATTTATTTTTATTTCCTCTTTTACGTTAACTATTTTTTTTATTCTAGGTAAGTCTTTGTAAAATAAATGTTAATTATCTTTAAACCAACCTATCTCTTAACCTACCTATTAAACCCCAGACTTAATTATCATCTATTACCAAATTCTCAGAATACGCTGCACTGTTGACAAAGGCCGCAAATATCGAAACATACCGCAATCGTGTCTTCAATACCGCTTTTAGTTGTAGTTTGTAGTCCCTAAGCGTTCGACTAAAATACTTCATTAGATGATGTAGAAGCGTCATTTGAGCCGGCCCCCCGGTCCCCCCACTCTCTCGGGACGACTTGTACTAAACCGTATTTAACCTACGGAACCTTTAAATCGCAGGACACAATAGACGTTGTTAGCGATCACAAACGTAATCTAGTAATGAAGGTGAATCACGGGTTTGAAGGACAATGGACGACAACTAAGTATTGGTACGTTTTACTTTATTTGATGTGCTTTTAAAAGGATGGCGTTTTAGGAAAATAAGTAAAATATTTTCGTAAAGGGAATTTAACCAATTCAAAGTGAAAGGAATAAGGGATTTTTCAATTAGAGCTGGCAATATTATGAGCAAATGACAGGCGACTCACTCTTTTACATTCACTCTTGCGTACATTTTTGCGATTCACACTCACTCTTTTCTGTTTTGAGCGTGTGCTTACATATTATATTATACTAGTGGCCGCTCACGACTCCGTTCGCGTAGAAGTCGGTTTCCCGTGGGAATGCGAAGTTTTCCCTTCATGAAAAGTTCTCTTAATTCTTTCATACATTTATTTTTGGTTTCTAGAACCATTTTCGCAGCGCACGCAACGGAAGCCCTCAAGGATGAATAATTTTCCCCGTTGTTTTCCCATTTTCCACTATTTCTTCGCTCCTTATAGTTGCAGCGTGATGTTTTATAGCCTAAAGCCTGCCTCGATAAATGTTCTATCCAACACAAAAAGATTTTTTAAATTCGAACCAGTAGTTCCTGAGATTAGCGCGTTCAAACAAACAAACAAACAAACTCTTCAGCTTTATAATATAAGTATAGATTATTTCTTCGCTCCTTATAGTTGCAGCGTGATGTTTTATAGCCTAAAGCCTGCCTCGATAAATGTTCTATCCAACACAAAAAGATTTTTTTAATTCGAACCAGTAGTTCCTGAGATTAGCGCGTTCAAACAAACAAACAAACTCTTCAGCTTTATAATATAAGTATAGATTTTCAGAGTTCTAAAAGTAAACTATTTTACAGAAGTAACCATTTGTCTAGTAGTTAAAGGTTTGAAGTAATAAATTACTAAAGAGACGAGCTGATAAAAGAAGCCTACGGAAACGGAAACCTAACAAAAACATTTTATGGAATACGAATTTCCATTTTTATTGTTTTATCTTAATAGTTTAAATCATTTGCCAAAATAATTATTTACGCTGTTACGGAATATCAAGTAACGTACAAATTACAACACCAAATTTTTTTTTTGCTAAAATCTACAACTTTTTAATACAATAATAAACAAATAAAAATAGCTATAAATAAGATGATAAGGTTGTATGATATTATTACCATGATATTGATTGTAAATATAAGTTGTCCCAATACTCATGCGGCCTCAAAGTATTTTGCGAACCCTATTAAAGGGCCCTACAGCTCTAGTCACTGATTTGATGTTATTATATTCCCTACGGTTGAAGTAGATGTCTTTATTTAGGGATACGCCACTCTATATTTTAGCATTATTTTTAACAAGGAAAATGTACTTAAATTACGAAACATATTCTCTCTATCTTTTCTTTTTACACTATTGTACTAACTAAAATGCTGCTCTTATTCTTTGAAACTCAACGTGCATAATACTACCACGTTTGTAAAAGCATTGACAATTAAAACCCGGGCTTTGGCACCTCGGTCGAAAATAAAATCAAAAAGACTGGTGACTATGAAATTGACTGGTAATCAAGTTAGTAGCAGCACTGGAGCGTGGTAATGTCAAATTTGAAGCCGGTCAAAGGGCCTACTCTCCGTTGGACACACAAATCCAATTTGGATGTTTCGACTTTCACAGAGCTAAATGCTTGTCCCAATTAAACGATGCGTAAAGTGCGTTCGTGGACCTTTTCAACCCTTTTTTGATCATGAGTATCGAATCTCGGATGTGTGGCCATAAGCAACTATCTGGGATTAGTACGTAGTGTATATGGGGCTTCATTCGAGATTCAATTTAATTTCTATGACCCTTGTTCAGGGTGTCCCTTTGCATTTGCGCGGTCTGTTTCATGTGAGGTTTAATCTATAAAGCTGTAGCTAATTTGAATAATTACTTGACAGTTTATTTGGTTATTCGGTTTTGTACTTCTCTAACGAACTTTTTTTGTGTATGTTTATTTCGTAAGTTTACTTTATTTATAACACAAAGTGTTATTATACTTGGACCCTAATTGCCATTTTTAATTAGCAGTATAACTCGTGGACTCAGCAAAAAGACAATTCGCCGACTCGACACAACCTGCTAGCCAGTAAAATTGTGAGAAAAACATCCGTTAGCTGCTGTATAATAGTCTCCGGGTTCGAGTGATATTTCTTTATTATTTTCCTGAACGATAGAACCTCTTTTAACAAGCAATAATTGTTTCCGTCTTGCCCTGAGCGGCGTTCTACGGAGCAATTTATATAGCAACAATATATTACGAGTTTTAGAGAGGAATACCAAAACTTAAGGTTGTTTACAATGTTGAAATTGTTAAAGATTGCTTCGGTATGTCACTTATAATCTTATTCAATGTTTCGATTTAATAATAATCAATAATTGTCTGATAATCAATAACGTCACATTCTACGTAAAGGGAAGTGTTCACACAAACTTTCTTTGAAGCACAAATATTGATATTATAACAGTCACTCAAATGCAATGTTTGCTTTCATCCATTTTATTATAAAACGTTTCGAGTTCAAAGAGCAAATAACTACCTATTTCAGTTCGTCGTTTCACTCACAAAGTGCTTTATGCTCAGGACGTTTATAATTAAAAGTATGACACGGTGGCTTTAGTTTTATTTAATTTCGGATATTGCAAAGACTGAACGTAGCGTAATCATTTTCTTTTGAACGGCCGTCCCAAATTACAAGTTTAGAACGGATTTGGATGAAAACTTATTACAATGTGATATTACCCACAGCGTAATAAAACAGAAGCGTTGATAATCGTTTTGTAAGCAACTTGATCACGGATAAAAATTTCAATTGATCTGCATTTGTTATTTGCGTTTTCAAATTCGCTTACCAATATTCAAAAATTAAACTTAAACATGTTAAAATATAAACTGTTATCCCACACTGAAACCCACATTTCGTCCAAATATTAGTAATGTTTTCAGTATATTTGCTTGAGCGTGTGCGTGGTGGGCGCGCGCCTCCGCGGCTGACAGTCCGGCCCTAATCCTGCCCGCTCCGCGGGGCGTCAGACTGGTTCTGACATTTTTCAATTATACCACTCGCATTGTAACACTTTTGCGAAAACTACAGACGCAATACTACCATACAGTATTTACGCAAATATAAAACACACGCTTATAGCCCATTTAGATAGTCTTTTGTTTTTGTTATAAAATCTTTGATTATGTAGATTTCGTATTTTTATGTTCTGTGATAAACACGATCTTTGATGCAAAATTAAATCCGTCCGGTACTTTACCTGAGTTTGCGAGCGAGCCAAGCTGGTTGCTGCTACAGATCGATTCTCCAAGTTTTTGTTCTGTCTTAACTAGGTAAAGGCAAGTTTGCATATATTTTTATAGGCAATTTTCGATAACCGATTTATTATCTAGACGCAAACAAAAACCCTTTTTGTTGTTATACTAAAATAACTAACAGACAAAATAAAAAAAATATGTGTGCCAGTTTCTCAGCTTGAATAAGTAAAAAAACCTTCTAGTTACTTGTATTATCATTTTTACCTTGTTACACGTTTTCTTAAAACTTTCTCTTCAAGCACTTTGTAATCTAACCGCGTTATCTCAAAATATTCTATCATAAAAACCAACTGCCTTTGACATTATGATGCTCGTATGCATGCTGCCTTATACACAAAGGCTCGTCGAGCAGGAAATTAACTAGTCTCGTTATTATCAAACTTCCGATGAGTACCTTTCAGTAATTATATCAGATTATTATTCAGTTTAGCCGGTGAATTTGATGTAGGTTATTATTATTAACGTAAGTTTTCGATATTTTTAATTTCGTAAAGTTAAGCGTGAGTGTTACAGTTAACTATTTTGTTGGTTTCGTATAGAAAAGTCGTGTGGTTGGGTACAATGTAGCGCAGGTTTGAAGAGATGTCGGTGGCACAGATCGCGCGTGGCTCGAGGGCTCGGCAAACATCCCGCGCTAACAAATGCTCCTCAATACGACCATGTAACGGCACGGTATCGATTCGCCCGCCCCATACACTCGCGTACGGTCAACATACATATTTTAGCTACGTTACGCGAACGGAAAAATTCACATACCGTCTTCACATATCTGACGTATCAGGATGGAAATTCCAGAGCGAAATTCTTCGAAAATATCAACCGTTCAACCATGAGCGATAAATATATGCAATATTTTACTAATAATTTACAATAATACTAATCTTTTAATAACTGTGTTTTGCAAGCTTCCTCCCTGTGATGGAAAGTATATGCAAACTTACAAGCAAGCCGAACTTGTATACGTGTTAAGCTGTTAGAATATTTGGGCTTGTTTGCAACTTCAGTGGCTCTCAAACTCTGCTACAAGTTTTATTAGGATACTTGTAAAATTTCTACCTAATTCCTTGAAAGTGCTCTCGCTTGATTAAATAAGATGAATTGACTTAAAAGCGAACGAAAGTAAGTCAGAATTTAGCAGGATTTTTTAATTATCTCCCCCTTTTACGAGTAAATTGTCAAGTTAGAAATACTTGAAAATTTCTCGTTTGAATCATATTTTCTATAAGAGTAAAAGATTTAAACTTTTTAATTTTTTAAGTTTAAAGTTTTGTGTCTACTAACTATGAGTGTCCCTAACATATAAAAAAGAATGATGGGCCTTCTACTTCAGAGGTGTTCAGTTAGTGTAGTAACATCGAGATAATTATAAAGTTGTAGGAACTGGCGGCAAACACAAGGTGACGGCAACAAGACGGTGCGGCACCATGTTAGCAACTCGCTGTACCGTACTATAACAAATTTTCAAGCTATACCGAAATTACATTCCTTAAGTGTTTACTTCATATACAATTAATAACATTTATAACGTAAAATAGTATGTGAGTTATACAAAAAAGTAATTTATATGCAACCGCACGAAATACTGTGACTTTGGTGAAAAACTTCATTTGGACTTCATTACGAGATCAAAGTGTTAATCAGAAAGTTGTGGCATTACAAAAAGAGGAGTTATGATAATTGTCTCACTGAGGTACCTAATAATTATTTCAGCAATTAGAAGCTGCCGACGAGGCGAAGTTGCCCTTCTTGCCAATGGCAAAAAATCTTAATCATCTAACTTCGAGATAACAAACGTAGCCTTTCGCAGACGTTTTTTGTCCAACTTTTTGCGCAAAAAGCTTTGATGAAAGGTAAAATTGTGTGTTCGTAAATTTTATAATAGGCAAGATTTTAGAGATCCCTTTATGAATTTCAATGCTTTGGTGCTTATAAAGTTCCTCTCCCATAATGCTTACCTTACATCTTATTGGTTCATTTAATATTTAAAATGTATTTTAAGAGAAGAGTTGTTTCATTTTAGTCTCATTAACTGCGGGTGCCGTTTGCGATCGACTTCAGAATTATCCAAGGGCCCAGGGCTGACGCGTATTCAAATGCGATAACCCTCTACCCTGAACCCTTTCTTGGCTCAGTAATTAGACGCTTGTCTTCCCATAAAGTTTTTAGGAGCTCGATAACTCGATTTCGGGATATTAATAGGTTTTGCGGTTTAATGACTAATTTGCTCCGAAGGGATAATGGAATCGGAGGAGTTTTGACAAATACGTAGTGAAAGCTATCAGAACTCCGCTTAGGTATTTTTTTTAATTATCAAGCTATATACACGTTTAGTTAGGTTTATTTTTAACTCTTTCTTTATGTTATTGTATCTTTTTTAGGGTTCCGTACCCAAAGGGTAAAACGGGACCCTATTACTAAGCCTCCGCTTTCTGTCTGTCTGTCTATCTGTCCCCAGGCCGTATCTCATAAACCGAGATAGATAGAAAACTGAAATTTTCACAAATGATGTAATTTCGTTGCCGCTATAACAACAAATACTAAAAATAAAATATATTAAGGGGGGTATATTACAATAAACGTGTTTTTTTAGTATTTTTTGCTTAATATTAAAAACGGTAGCAGGTAGACGCTTCAAATTTTCACAGAATATTTACTTGTATATGATCTTCAAAATAAAAAAATAAATAACAATAAAGTACCTAAATATCAAAGGGGGGCTCCCAAACAACAAACGTAATTTATAAGCAATTTTTACTCGATCTTAATAAACAGGTAGAAAATGATAGTAGGTACGGAACCCTTCGTGGACGAGTCCGACTCGCACTTGGCCGGTTTTTTATGTTTTTAAATTAATGTGGTAAGATAAATAACAAACTAATTGCAACCTAGCCCAACAAACTACCAAACTAGAACACCAAACGAAGTACAAAAATCCACAAGTTAAACAAAAAAACAAAACCCGTAAAACAAACGTGTCGTTCCGATTCAATATGCCAATGCAATGGTGCGTAAATTCGCTTAGACGCCTGTAGGTAAGTAATGAGGGAATGCCCACGGTAAACATATAGTGTAACAGTGAGGCGTGGCGCTCTAATTGATTGGTAGCTGGGAGCGCCGTGACAAACGCGGCTGAACAAGCTGAGCGTTGCGTAAGCGATCGTAAAGTGACCCGGATTCTAAATGCCCGGTGGCTAGCTTTATATTGGACTTCTGGAAATGTTTGGAGTAACTAAAAATATGTCTAGGTCTATCGGTATAATATATAAACAACTTACAAATGATTGATTAAATTACCTGTTGTACTTTCGCATAACAGGGAAAAAACTGATAGAATCGCTTAGTTTCATAATTTTCTTAAATTGTTCGATTTTTAAGATTCGTAAAGTATTATTATTTAACCTTAAACTTTCTTAATAATACCTCTATTTCACGGTACTTCACGCAAACTGGTACAAATAAACGCAATTCGGAAAAAAAAAACTATAGATAGACATCTTCTGTTTAAACTTATCGCACAAATCAGCCAATTTATATTCTAAACTGTTTTTTTCCGGCAATAGTAGTACAGATGAATACTTTTTCAAAGTAGATTTCTAATATCACGAACTTAAGGCGTGAAAACCTACAATCCGTTGTTCCGTGAAAACGAGTGGTTTTCCGTTTGAGGAGAGCTTGATGCGTTGTTGGCTTAAGAAGAACATTGTTTAAGCTACGTGACGGTCGAGTTAGAATGCGGATTAAAGCCTCCGGGCTCAGTGTGGACCCAGCCTAATACCTGCGCAGTGCCTCATCTTAAATCGCACCTTACTTAAAGTTTTAATGAATTATATATTTCAAATTTAACAGATGTTTATCCTGAAAAAGAATTCACGTATTTTGAATGACCTACTTCCACTGAAATATTACTACTATGTAACATTTTGGGTTTCAATGCGGAGACTAAAACTATTGAATACAAAATCAGCTTACGTTCCCTGTTCCCGACATTCCGATGAAATAACTGCATTTGCGAAGGGAAAATATCCTATTCATTTAGTCCGCGTCAAACGTGAAAGTCTGACCAATAGGATTGCAAACTGTATTCAAAATAAATTGTATGCAATATTTTCAGTAGTAAAAATTTTAACAAATTGTTTGAAAATTCAAATACCTACGTCTGTTTCTGTAATTTGATACTGAAATCAAGTATCTGCTATTTAGTTCTCTTCAAATAAAGCTTTCTTGGAGTAAATAGCGTTTTGAGTTGCCACTTTGTCATATGTAATGAACGTATATACTCGTAGTAGATGTAGATAAAAGATTTGTTATTTAGCTTCATAAAGCATCTGGATATTTAATTGTACAGATATATTATCAATATAAACAACTCTAAATGCACCTACTTTTTCCCGAACCAAAGTACACAAGGTAAACTCATTTAACTACAAGAAAAACAAATGAAAAAGGTTTTTTTTATAAAAAATTCAATACATTGTAGTACCCAAGATATCCAAATATTGATTGAATTCTGTTCACACCGTACACTTGGCCACACTTCTAGTTTCATATCTCCACACGTTTTTGGCGTTTTCCATTTGTGCCACCAACGTAATTGGTTTCATTTTAGAATGAACAGGTCCGGTCCGTGACAACCTGGACTTCCGGTGCTTAACATGGCGACTTCCGGATACACCAATTATGTACTTATGACCTCGGCGATTGAGTAACGTTTAATGTGTGAGATATTAAAATACTTAAGTGTGGTGTGTATTTTGAATAAAGTTATTTACTTTTTGCATAACAATTAGTTTTGATAATCTTATGGAAATCTTACCTAAATATTAAATAATACTAAAATATAGAATAAAAAAAGTTGATTTTTTTTGCTTATAATAATAATACTAGTGGCCGCCCGCGACTCCGTTCGCGTGGAAGTCGGCTTCCCGCGGGAATGAGAAGTTTTCCCGTAGTAAAAAGTATCCTATGTGTCTCTTCTGTACCTATATTACTGTAAATTCCGAACAGTAGTTTTTACGTGAAAGAGTAACAAACATCCATACCTCCATACATACTTTCACGTTTATAATATTAGTAGCATAGTCATTACGAACTTTCCTCTGCTTAAAAGTAAACTAGTTGTTACAACACCAGTGTCAATCAGCGTTTCATCAAAACGCGTGTAATCCGTCAACAATCAGACTGAAGCAAAACACCGGAATCTGACGTAAGAGCTCCTCCACCGGCGGACGACACGCCGTAGATGTTAGATACGTTCCATTTCACGGCCGGCGATTTTATGCTTGTCCATTTAACCCAGACCCTAATGCCTTTTGATGTCATCCACCCAGCTTTATTTTTACTGAAGGTATTTCATGACTTTCTTATTTTCCTTTTTGTCCGAATATTTTATCATTAAGTTTGATTGACTTTCATCCTCTTTTCGGTTTTCGGAAACATTAGGCGAATTTGCTTGTGTTGTTATTTATGGACAGTTCATTAAAAAGAAGTCAAGCGTAATATCATCAGTACCTTACATAAGTACCTGTTTGTTTAATCACGTAATTGCTGATAGACAAATTTATATTAAATTTTAATTAGTAACTATTTATTTAGCTCATAACTCTACTTAATTAACCCAAATATTTTTGTAAAAACCAAAACATAATATTTACAACCTTATCTTATATTTTTACAGCTTTATTAATTCATTGAACTGTTCTTATTCACGAGTTATTAAACCATATTAAGAAGCATTACTAACGGTTTACATGAGAACGTAATTATAATGACAACTTACTCGAACCTGCCAATGAAGAGGCTTAACTCCGCTTTAATATTAAATGGATTGTACACAAACCGCTTAAATATGATATTGTGGTGGTTATACCCGATTAGTGTCTGTTGCATTCAATTTATTTTCATACTTAAATCACATCAATTAAAAAGCTTATATAGAACAAATAAGTACCTAAACAATTAGTTAATTTGATAACAAACATTATTTATTTTATAAAGGAATATACCTAATAAGTCAAGCCGCAAAGTTTCTTTTTAGTCGCATGTTGAAACTTCTAATTTTATATATTAAGCCACGAGAAAAAAAAATTGCTCCTTATAAAATAATTCGTTTTCTATACATCGCCTTCATCTATTGCCACCTAATTTACAAACTCAGCCTCAGATGTCATCAACAATTTATGGCAAGATTCATTTTTTTTTAATAATTTATCGGACTGATATCCACTTAGCTAGTGGATAAGAACCATTATGGTAAGTAGCTTTAGGTAAACGAGGAGCGTGTTAGTTTGATGTTGACACTGCACGAGCCTAAATTATCTAGCTGCCGTTAAAAAGTTAAGTTAAGTAGTTGGCAATTTTTTTTTTTAAGTATCTACTGAGTAATAAAGTTAGAAGCTGATTTGAACTACTCTTTGATTTTTATTTAAGAAGTTTACTGCTTGAGTAAATTAAGGCGAATGTTTAACGCCAAAAAAACCTATAAGTTCAATGGCGTCACCAATGTCAATAAATCTGTAATATAGTTTTTTAAACTTGAAAAAAATATATATTAATAATGCATATTAAAAAAAAATATGATAAGAAATAACCAGGCTGAGTTGTATTTAGGGTGTCTTACATAGAGAATAACTAGTGGCTAAGATATAATTATTTTGAAGGATGTTGATTGTGACCGCCTTAGTGATTTAGAAAGCAATTTGGATTTTTGAGGCGGAAAATGCTATTAAAAAGAAGCCGGTTTAATTATCACTCTTTTATAAATATATATAACAAATATCTGTTTAATACGCTTGTTGTATATAAATAGTTAATCGGATGAAACGTTGGAGCCCTCATCTTGTCTCAACAAACACCCCTTCACCGTACAACGAACAATTAGTAAACATTTAAGAATTTAATCAAAAGCATTTATCGATCAAGAACCGGCGGCGCATCAATTAATGGTTTCTACTCGAAAAGTCATTAACTTGTGAAACAATTGAATACTTAAATAAATCTTGTCGAGTTTTGTTGAGTTTATTGGGAAAGACAAATTCAGTAAAAACGAAGGGATCGATGGCGCGATACTCGGCGGAGTAATTAAAGTTTGGCTTCGAGGCCGGACTGCGTTCCCGGTATGACGCGCCCGTTCAAACAAGAAACACGGTTTAGATATCACTGTTTATACGAAATGGTAATTAACAGCTTCATATGGTGTAGTAAGTAGCTGATAACTTTATATTTCAGCAATTTATATTTTTATTGCGTATTTTATTAACTTTAATGTAAACTTTTATCATCTACCTTCGACAGAATATATGTTAATTGGAAATCAAATGAGGCAATTACGTTTTAATTGTAGTGTTATGAAAAACATAAAACCAATTTTATATTCGAGCTTCCGAAAATAATATGTATTTAAATTAACTTGTAAAAATATCATTTAGCTTTTGGATTCAAAACGACTTATAATTTGGGCAGTATTGTAATTTAATTAACAATTGTTCGTGGTCATAGAGTAAGTATTTTGGTCACGTAGAACAGACGCCCTAATGACCCCGAGACGGAGGCATTCCTTACTACTTCCACAAACGGACCCTTGTGGGCTGTGCCGTTTTTTATCGAAGTAAATATATGTATTTTTTTATCTAAACTAACACGGAAAGGCTAAGATTTATATTGAGTAATTTAGAGTCTTGAATATTTTTTTGAATCGTTCCAAAAACTAATACTGTGATTTATATTTATGCTTTGAAAATGTTTTTAGTTATAAAGTAACAATAATAATAAAATATAATTGTAAATCAAGATATGAAAGCATTGTTATTTATCACTCAGTCAACAGTTTTCAAGTAAGCAATCCCTGAATCAGACATTTCTGAAAGAATCTCGGAGTTAAACAAAAATCCAACGATTTCAGCTTGTTAAAAGTTTCAGAGCCTATAGAAAAAAGTTATAACGACTGTCCGTACTATAGTAGGTACTTACCAACCAATATGATCAAAGGGAAAGCATCTTTAACAAAAACGTAACGTACAGAAATAAGCTCCATAAACTGTAGAAGAAATTCTTTAACATTCGAGTAAAGGTGGATGCACATTGCGTTGTTACAAATTTACTTGCCAAAGGGTCAGACCTTTATATAAAACTTGATAAACACATTGTTCTAAATATAGAATCAACTCGTTTAGGTCAGCTTTTCCCAGAAATAGATATTACGCAATGGTTCTTAAGAATATACGACTTCGTTTTTACTCTTTGTTTTATTAAGCGGAAAAGTAAAACTTACAGATTTTTAAAAGCTGTTGTTTGTTTTCATTTGAATTAAAATAAAAAAGTCTTTGTTGTTTTTTCTTTTAATGAGTGTTTGAAAATAGTAAGTAATAAGTGTAAATACAAATAATGCTACGAATCGTAGTCGTTTCGTAGCAAGCCACGTAGCACATTGCTACGCTTCGTAGTAAAATACAACGACGTTATAGAATAAACCGAGATATATTTATGAAATGTTATCCATTTGACTTTGTCATGTAAAATATGTTGGTTAAATTGTGATTTCCCTCTACAGAGTGTATGTTCATTGAAATGCGGCGAGTGTTGTGAAGGCAGGTGTTGGTCGGAGATCTCGGCACCTGAATCTTGATGTCGGCACAAACATTAGTGACAGACACAAGCATATTTACATTCTCTATTTATAATACGAACAGATTGAGAAAACATCTTAAGATTGCATTACGCTGTGAAGAAAAAACTAAATATGAGGAATAACATTTGTTTTTTATTTTATTAGTGATGGTTTGATATTTTGTGAAAGACTAGGTACTTCATTATCAGTTTTAAGGCAAAACAAGCAAAATAATCTTAAAGATTTTATTTTAACTTAACCAACTTAATAATGTAGTAAATGTAGAATTTTATATAACATCTTGTTTAATATCCAATATTTTCCAAGATTTGTTTATCTGCCAGTTTATTGCTTGCTCTAGTCATAAACATCGATTTTCTGAACTCGGTAGTGCAAGGAAATTAGTTTATGAAAATACAATAAGCAGGAGGAAAACATTTTTCAATATTTTATTAATATTGGCAGCCGTCGGCTCTAGGATTCCTTAAACATGCCCGTGAAAAATCGTGGAGTATCACTCAAAAACCACTAACAAGATATAAACCTTTTTGCGAATAAGGAAAAACGAGAGCGCAATCCATATTCATCTTTCTGATCAAAAATGTTTCATCTTCCATTTAAAATCTGTTAAACTCCGGGATAATCCGGTGGTCGGCAAAAACAATCGTAACTGCGGCGCGTCGTCGTCAATGTAAATAAAGCTTTATCAGCGAGAGACAAAAAACGGGGCGTCGTTCCCGCGGACGAGCGCCGCGACTCGCGACCTCAGGACGCCTTATCTGGCACCTCGCGTTATCTTATTGCGTGTTTCGTAAATAATTAATGCAATATAGGGCATCGATTGTGAGGTGTGCGGGTGTGTGGGGGGCGGCGGGGGCGCGCGGGGGGTGCGCGCGACGCACGCACGCCATTGGCTGTCAACCTGCGTGAGTGCGTTCCCCGCCCCGCGTGCGTGCCGCCCGCGCCGCCAGTCGCCCGCCGACTTTCTCGCGAGTCGCACGTATCGCTCTCTCTCTCCCCACTACTCACGCGGTATCGTAACCACCACGCTTCCAAAGCAGGTTCAGAATTAGTTTCGCGCACACTAGAACTATATCATCTGTCCTTATGGTTCATCTTGTAGATATATTTCGTTCAGCGAAAGTTGAATATCCGCCGCCTGTTATTGTAAGTAAACAAACCCTTGATATTCCTTCCTATATTTGTTTTTTTTATTTTAAATAACAACACATTTTTTTTTTATTACTTTTATTTTTTTATAATTTCACTTTGTTTTGCTTTCAGGAGAACAAATTTATTTTACTTTAATCGCTAAGTTATTCGCCGAGGAAAACTTGGAAGTTCGGGGAATACTTTCGAATTTTAAACAGTATTACATCAAAACTTTGCAATATTTTGTTGATTATGGATTTAAAATAAATCAATCTCTTAAACTTTTTGTTTTTTGTTCTTTTTATATTTTTCCCTGCAATAAACGCCGTATATTTTACCATATTTTATATTTAATGATGATTTATTAAAACAAATATGACTGTACTAAAGCGATGTGCCTAATTAAATACTATAGATAATACAGCTTTATCTTAATAATCTGAGCAACTCGATAAAAACTTCTTTTATTTTTTAAATTCCAACGCCCTTAAAAAATAATAAAAAAATCATGTCCGCGTTGGGATCAGCTACAGTAGACTTCACTTTCCAGCTCAGATAAACACTACATAAAAAGTTTTATCATGCCTCTGCGAATAGATCCCCAAACTTGTAGAAGAATCCCTTCCTCGGACCATTAGACCACCCTAAAACAGCCTATGTCGGAGACATTTTACTTGAAAACTTTCGGGGGCGCACATTTTTTCACTCCTTGTCATTTTGAAAGAAAAACTGATTACTTTAGAGCAGAAAAGTCAGTCTTTGTCGACCCTACGTAGCAAGGGTCGGGAAGATGTACATGTTCTTTATTTGAAAAGTATAGAGTTCACCGAGGTTTTAAAAATATTCGCCGGAAATCTATATAGTTTTGAAAAGCGTAAGAAAAATATTAAGTTATATGTGTTGTATTACATGTATGAAGCTATTGTACGTAATTGTAGCAGCAAAGCGAACTACCGTCAGTGAACGAATAAAACGAAACGCATGTTTTGTTATAGTTGAAATTAATGGTAGGCACTATTTACGGTAAGTTAGTATGAAAATAATTTATAGGTACCATAGAAGCAAATCGATACGTATAAAAAAATTTTGATTGAAAAATAAAAAAGGCGGCCATTTAATAAAATTACCCACTTCATGAATTCCACAAACTTCGGTATTGGACAACGGATTCCTAATTTATGATCGGTTTTACTTTTCAACAAAAGCTAATAATAATATTGTTTCTGAAATTTCTTGTTGGAACCACGTCGGCCTCTGAACTTTCCTAATTTAATATAAAGTGTGAAATTAATGTCGCTAAGTTTTCAACAATGTTCAGAAATTATCATTATGAAGTCTATTATCGATTGTGTGGAGCAATTAGTGTGGGCTTGTTTGATATTGTTCAAATAGGTTGATACATAGAGCTGTTATTTGAATTTAGGACTAGCCTTCCCAATATTAAGGCTTACAGTTAAATAACTTAATATTTGGAAAGTAAGTTTACAGTTATTATTAGTTGATGTAATTACAACAGTTGATTTTACGTGGGATTCTTTTTTTCAAATATGGAAGCACGTAACACGTTTAAACTAAAATAAGTTTTAGTTACATTTGAAACAACTTTGACACCATAGCGTTTATATAAAAATAATGTTTGTCGGAGGTAATGCGTCCTGACAGCCTATTGAACAAGAGATAAATTATTCACCTCTCGTGGCTGCTAACAAGAATGAGCGGTGACGTTCATCGCCAGACTGTGTTCGCAGCGCTGTCACCACCCAACTAGCTGTCAACCTGACACCTGACAGATTATAGTTCAGCAGTTACTTTACTCCTCCATTTAAACTATAATTATCTTTAAAACAAACGTGCAAAATTAAATGGATTTAAAATAAAATATAATTATTATAAAACTATGAAAGGAAAAGCTGAACAAATTTCAATCAAACACCGGCCTTTGTTCGAATAGTCACGATAATAGGAAACCAACCATTATGTAGACACATTATTTTTTTATGAAAATAATAACAAATTGTACGTTCGTTAGCCGATAAACATCTGAACACCCTGTAGATAATATCTAACACACGTTGCAGTAATTGTGAATACTTCGCGTGTGTTTCATTATTAAGAATATAAAAGCTAGAACCTTTATATGTGTAATGGGAGAGGGTAGTTTTACCTTTCAGTGTAAAAGGCTTCTAGGGAGCCCGCGGAGGTGAAAGGTTGCGTTTTCACTTCAGTGAGTTAATGATTATGTTGGTCCCACATGCAGATGTTGTTCCGTACGAAAAAACCAAAAAGCTTTTAAAATTGAACAAAAAACTTTTTTTCCCTTTAAACTTAAAAAACTGTGAAGATAATTTTGAAAATAAAGTTATCTTTAACCAGTAAGTTACATAAAATTTCTTGAACATTATATAAAAAAGGTGACCTACATTTACTAAGTTTTAATTTTTAATTACAAATGTCATTTGTGGCAAGATTTAAAACCAGCATAATCTGTTAAGACTATCAAACTAAGTGAACATTTTTTTTTAAATATAATATACATACATTTAAATATGCTAACATTCCGAGTTAACAAAAGTTTTAAAAACGCACACATACCAGCTGTAGGTAAAAGTGAGTTAGCAAGCAGGAGGCCCCGCCTACTGCAAGCTGCATCATATTTTCGTCTCTTTCTACCATTTCCAGCTTCAATATTTGTATCAGAAACCGCCTACTGTCGATTCATTTAATTTCAACGGCAAAAATAATTATCGAACCTTTAAAATTCAACATTTTGTACGCAACATAGCGTTTTGAGGTTTTCACAGTTGTTAAAGTTAAAAGGAAAAATGCCGAGCACAGACATTTCCATGATAGTCGTAGTTAATTAAATGAATATAATATTTTGCTTTATCATTTCATTTTGATAAATATTTTTCTGAAACATGAAACAACAGAATGCAGCGTAATAAAACCTGCTTACAATTTTCCTGTTTCTCAAAGCACAATAAAACATTACTCTTTATATGAAATTCAAATCTGGTTTTTGTCATCGTAAATCTAACAGGCAACAAAAAAGGTTGACAAATATACGAACTTATGAAATGGCCGTAAAATATGGCATGACGTTACTGATTGTGAAATTAAATAAACGTTATTATTTATTAACATCTATCAAAGAAAGAATTGGAATAAAAAATATTTTTGACATCCTGCGCATTTAATTTGGAAATGTTCATCTCAAAATTTATATAATTAAGGTAAAAGTTTCTATATTATAAACATAAACTATTCCAACTAAATTAATAAATCTAAATAACTTTTAATTGGTTATAAAGATAACTATTTTGCTAAATACAAAGGATCTTAATAAAAAGTTACTTCCAAAATTTTTTTTCTAGAAAAACAAAAAAAATGTGGACCTAACTTTTTATGAGATGAATATAGTTATGTTCCTATGTCAGTTAATCCTACTTTATTTAATCATTTTTTTGAAGTTTTGTAAATTTGATTTCATCGTAATGATAGTTAAATTTAAGCTTGTCTTTTGAACGAAACAAACGTTTTGATCTGTTTTTGATTGATTTCATCTGAATGTAATATTTGCTTTTTTATAAAGTTATTCTAGAATAATCTACAATGTTTAACTAATTGTTATTTTGTTTCAGATGAACCGGGCAATACAAGTGAAACCAGCGGATAGTGAAAACAGAGGAGGTAAATATTACTTTCCTTCTTCTTTTTATTTTTAATTACTTTACAAAATTATATATTAATAGTTTAGGGAGTTGAATAATAATGATATTTTTTTTGTTTTCCCATTCGTTATAAAATTAAACAAACGCTTACAGCGTTAAAGTTTATCTTATACATAAAATATAAACAAAAAATTAACTGTAGCCCTGTAGTGTATCCGAAGTTGTATTTTATAAAAGAGTGTAAGTATTTAAAGTGACGAACTGTCAGTTTATGTAAAGATCATCAGTATAAGACGCCCACGCATAATTTATGATTCACCTTTTGATCACGCGCCGCTCGCCTCACTTCCGGTTTTAATTCGTTTTCCTCGCCCAACGAGAATGCCTTGTTTACCCTCTTTTTGGGATACTTTAACGGGGAGATCATTGTAAAGTGAATATTAAATATATATTTTGAACGTAAATTAAATGAACACAAATTAACGTTAAAAAGATATTTTTAAATTGCAAAAAGTTTTTTTCATTTAACTAAAATTATAAATAATTGAAAATAACAATCTATATTTTACTACACTGTTACTCTTAAAATCTGATTTACGTCATTCGTACTTTAATACAATTTATAATGAGACCTTCAACCAATTTCTCAACTTTGAGATTTGAACAATTATTAATTCGGCCTTTAGCCAACGTCAAATACATCCTTTGTCCCAGAGGAAATTACACTTAAATATGGAATCAGACCTCTGGAGGCTTCCATTGATTTCCAGTTTCTGAAACTGACGAAACTGCCAATAAAATTTGTAGATTGGTGCGTTTGATGTTAAAACTCATCAACTAAAGTAGCCAACTACATATTTTACCTATGTATTTAAACTAGAAATTTCATTTTCATTAAACAAATTGCTATTGTTAATGACAGGCCTTTATTTTTTTATAGAATTATGGTAAGTATTTGAATAGCTACTTGAAACAGGCTTTTACTAATTTACCTGAGGCGAGTGCCACACGCACGATGTGTCAGGTTGTCGTCGACGTCATAATCTTAATAATTTAATATTCAAACATGGTCGTGTTAAAGCCAAGGGGGCTTAAACACGAGTGAAAGTCCAAATCTGTTAGGTTAATTTGTACTTCGACTATAATCAACACACCGTTTAAAAACCTTGATTATTTGAATACATAAAAATAAAAATCTGTATTTACCTTCAAACCAGACTTTTAAAATACTGAAAACTAATGACAAATGATAAAATGACATATAATTTTTCCTAAAGGTCAATGTCAAACTATAGCAACGCTACCTACATCAAAAACAGAGAGTTATTCGTTCTCAAATTGACTCACGGTCTAGAAATCTTAGAACAAAACAATCTCAATTTATTTCTGACATAGGTTTTGTGAAATAAACTTTTAGAAAATATGTTACGTTACCTTTTTTAACCGGAACGAGATATAAAAAACCGTAAACCTAAACAGAAACAAAGATGTTATCTGCTTTATTTAATTAAGGTAACAACATGTCGCGTAGGCGCCGGTTTTCAACACAATTACTTAAACAAATACACTAATAGGTGTCAACAACTGAATTAGCCCGTAAATGCTGTAAATTATATAACACGCGATGCTGGCAACACTAAACTATTTTAAAGGCTGCGAACACGTAATACCTTGATAAAGAAAGTCAAATTTGTGTCCACGTAGACCTTAATTGGCTCAAACATGTTATTTAGAGAAATATTTTAGTATTTTTAACGGAACAGTAACAAATTGAAAAAAGTAACTTAGCTCGGGTTCAAAATATGTTCTTCCTAAATAAAATTGTCTTTATTCCGTGATTCTCAAAATATTTTATTTATTTTGGACTTATACTTTCCCTTAACAATAATCGATGAGTTAGCGCCCCGGTTCGTCGCAATAGTGGCAGTAAAACTTTTATTGCTGGAAACGTGGTAATATTCAAATGAGAATACAAAGTTCTGCTATTACTGCTATTGAATAAGATTGCAGCATAAACCTTGAACCGAAACACATTCTTTAAAATAAACTTTTACTAGTAGCAACATTTGTCTCTTAATCTTTATTTTAAGTTTTTTTTTAATTTAAAATATTTGATTACTTTTAAAAAATCTATATTTAAATATTGAATTAAAGTTTACTTTAATTTCAACAACTCGATTTCAACTTATATTTTTAATATATTTATCGCCATCAAATATTTAAGGCAGTCTTATATTAGAGTTTAATAAACACAGTTAGCCGGATGCAAATGACGTCGTAATTACATTTCGCAGTTAGGGATTCGGGCCTCGGCTTGGAATGAGGGTCAATTCAATAAGATTTTGTGAATACGATATGAGTGCGATGCGATTTGTGGACGCTCTTACTATTCACAGGCTTGCTCCGGCTGTGGCGAGCGGACACTGCTTCCATACTATTTCTGATTCACTATAAATATTAAAAACAAAATTCCTGAATCAATATTTGCTGTATTTTCTCAGAAATATTGAGAAGAACAACAAAACAATATTTCCAGTAACTTAGAATAAATTCATTTCCATTTCAGGTTACAAGAAAGTTGATTACAATTGAAAACAGATTTAAATAAAAACACATTTTTATCAAAACACTTCGAAATGTATAAATTGTTTATTTACTGACTTACTTTCAAGTTATCATTTCGGGTCACAAAGCAACTTCTTTTGTGTGAATACAAAACTCAACCTAATCGCTATCTTCGTATCCGAGGGCATTTTATTCATACGAAAGTGCCCATTTCCCTTTGGCCTACGGCACCTTTAAAATCCTCTCGGCAGTTATTTCTTCGCTAATAAGTTATTTAAATTCAGCGCGGTCAAATCTTAACGATAATAGTTGGAGTGGATTCAAATCGAATCATTTGGTACATTTCATTTGTAGAGATTTCGTTTTTTTGTTCAGAAATTGTATATTTTGTGTTCCTGGCAATGTGTAGTATACGGCATCCTCCAGAATACCTGACACGTTATAAAAATTGTATGAAATAATATTAAATTAATTATTATAATTTTATTTTAATCTAAAGCTTTAAAAATTTAGCTTTATTCATTTTTTGAAATGTATAAAATAGCAGAATAAACTAATGTAAAGTGAAAGTGACTTCGTTTTATATGGATCTTTGAGCAAGCAATTACGGACTAAAGAACGCAGTTAATTTAGAACAACATTATTTTAAAGATTACTTTTAATTTCAGGTAGGTTTTATGCAGGGATTTTTACTTGGGTTATTAAAAATACCAGCATAACATACATTGCCGATAACATAAATACCTACACATCAATTTCGGTACAAATATATCGAATTCTGATGAATCCGTTCCGAGCGTAAACTCATATATTTAATCTGCTTTATTGGATAAAATTATCGTCATTAGACAGAAAATTTCCAATTTATTTGGAGTTAAAACAGCGTGATACACAATTCCGTGCCGCTGTAGGGGAGGACGCCCCACCAAAACATAATATCAATCAATCAAACCTCTTTGAAGTTATTTACCTACGGTCCATGTTAATAATAATTTATTTTATGATCAATCATAGCAATTTTATTTGGTTTGACGTATTTTTCATTCGGTTTGTAGTATACCTGGAAAACAATGATGTATAAAATAAAGACATAAAATAATAATAAAGATTCGTATTTTGTTATGATTGAACTAGAGTTAATAACGGAGTTTGAAAGGAATTTAATAACTAATGAATGATCTTTAACTAATGTCGATATAATGATAACAGATTGTCTTTGCGTGCCTTGGATCATTACGCTGAATTTCATTGTGAATTTATGACGTTGTGAGGGAGAACCGAAAAGGAGTGTCAAGTGGTAATTTGAAGCATCACTTCATAACAGGGGAATAAACAGTTGGATGAATGAAACTTACTGTAGGTAATTAATTCAAATTAAAACTCCATTTTCATTGAAATTCAGTAAAATGAATTTTATTTACATCGTTCAAGATCTTATTAAAAATATTTATATAAGTATAGTTAAATGTTTAAAAGATCTATACCATACACACGTTTTATTCAGCGATCCTTTAGGTATCTGAAGACCGGAAGTTACAGAGAAAAAAACTTTTAAAATATTCAATATTCTTCTGTAAAAATGAATGTCATAGTCGCCAAAGATAATACTGTAAACTTCCGTGTACCCTATTCTTCCTGGAACCATATATTCTCCATACGACTTCGCCTTCAGACTCGTCGAATTTTTCTTACTTTAAAACTAACAGTCGTACATATTTTAAAGTAACTTTAAAAGAAAAAGTGACGGGTCTGGTGACGCTCCTGCGGCAAACTTGCGGGTGGCCATCCCGACGAAATAACCAGTCGAAACTAAAACACGCCCGAACTTCAAATATAAAACTTTCTAGAACTTCCCGATTGTGTTGTTTGTGCTCCATCATTGCATCGCAGAACTTGGCAAATTATGCTATAATTTTCTTCTTGCTTTCAAAAGAGTAAGATTGATTCGCAAAAAAAATGTGCTGGGATAAATCCGGAAATCTAATGCAGAGTTTTATGGTGATATTATAATACTCCAATTATGATTTTGTGTAAGAGGGTCACTTGTTATGAGCTTGAAATAGCTTTGTAAGCATCCGTAAGGGTAGATCTGAAACGTAATTCGATTTCTTTGGCCGTCCCAACGAGGGAAGCTTTTAGTAGTTTTTGTCTGAATAGCAAATGGACTGAAATGGTGCTTTGTTCAGCTAGTTATCCGAAATTTCGTTGGTATTAACAAAAGTATTTGAGAACGGGTTCAACAACATTGCCTAATATGTGCGAAATAATAATTTAATATAACGTGATGCGGTTACGATGCAATCATATTTTAAAGGCTTTATTGTAGCTGTTTGCACAAATATATGGAATATTTTACATATTAATAGACACTATTTTAAAATCTAAACCAAATATGAGTATCAAAGCTGATGAATATGTTAGTGACAGATCAGTCAGTATTGTTTTACACCGTAAATCAACGTGAATGGTTTAAGTGTTGTCTGTACACACGAGTAAGTATAGACGTTCACAACACCCGTGGGAGAAAAAACCTCCGACACCAAGATGTGTTGAATTATTTATATGGCAAGCCAACACAGCGTTCCAACACGTACCTTTGGACTTATGAATGTACACACCTTAGCACTTATGACCTGTTAATAAATTATAAGTGGGAATAACCAAGATGGGCGCATCTCACGTAAAGGTGTAGCTACTTCCTACGTATTTATGCATGACTTATTTCTGCAACTCACGACACGATGCTTACAGAAACTAGTTCTTAGTTCCCGTCATTAGCCACAGCACCGGAGTTTTTCTTCTTCTTATTTTGAACGCTAAATGACTTTGAGAATAGTTTGCAAGAGGTGAATTGCCTGCAGTGTTGAGACGGAGTTACTTAACCATCTTTTGTTTTGTTACAAAACTATTAAGTCTTTCATTGGAATAATCGAAGGTCTCCGGAGTTGACAGCGGTCCTGCATCTTTAAACTGTGGAAGTAATTAGATGTCGATAAAAAAGGAAAGGAAATATAATTTTCACTAATTAAGGAATTCATCTTCAAATAATAGTTTTTAAAACGAATGAAAGCACGGAATTTGATATTGTTACATAAAATGTCTCGCTTCGATAAGATCTACATTGTACATCGTAAAGTCTTCCTTTTCAATCATTTTGCCAAGTTTGGGACTCGGGCTTGTTCACAACATTGTGCTTTAAAGTCGTATTCGAGAATTTATGGCGGCTATTAACATGGAAATATTAATACCCGCGCTTTATAACCAATAAAGCCATTTTAATATCGGCGTGTTTGGTAAATAATTTAATTATAGAACTTTGCTAGTACATTAAGTGTTGCTTTGGTTTAATTTTATCGTAGAATGAGTTTTCTAAAAGGTAGAGAGTAAATGATGTATGGTAAGCGTTATTATTGCATCAATAAGGGGAGTTTTATCATTAATTCAAGTGATGATCGATAACAAATTCATAGGGCAGGAAGGCCGCAAGCGCACCGCAATCGCACTAATAATAAATGACCAGAGATGACCTTTATCAAACCGTTCGACAGTTAAGTGTCTACGTAATGTCGTGTCGTGGCTTCAAAAAGTATGAGGACATATTACTTTATAAAATAAGTATATATATAAAACAATTTTGTATTAAACCGTGACTAGTTTATTGTATTTTAATAGTAAACATGAAATAAAAGAAAATCATTGCTGAAAAATGTACAGAGTGAGCGAAACGGTCTCAAATATGGAGTAAGTTAATAATTAATTTGGAGAAACGTTCTAATTTAAATAGTTGGAGTGTCATCGAACAATCAATGGGGCGATTTAATCGAACTTGGGTTCAAACCCGGGCCCGACATAATGGTTAGCTGCTTGCGGCCTTTCGCTCAAATTGAGTTGGTTATTAAACCGAGCAAAATCAATTTATTCAATTTAATTGATTTACGTTAACGTACTTAGATTATTTTCTCCATTAGGTATACTTATTTTGAACAACCACCAACCATAAGGTGAATGTTATCGATGTATTTCTTATGTTTACCGGTTTTCTGGTGTTGTTTAGACAGAACACTGTATAAAATGAGCTTACGGTCGCCGACAGAGATTAATAGTGCTAACTGAACATAAACTAGAGACGAATGACAAGACGGGCTGACCGACGCGGCGGCGACGTGGCACGGACGAGAGGACGACTCACCGTGGCCAATGTCTGATAACTGAAACAATTAAATATTCAAATGCGTTGGTAATTAAATTATTCTTAGTATTTGATGTAGGTAACAATAAATACTTGGCTACTAAAATTGCGCGTTGATGAAGACAATCGAAACTAAATGCGTTAATCAGTATTCCGTACTTTAAAAAACCCTGGACTATAAAAAAATAAGATGACTGTCAATAGACATGTTTTTCTTCACGTGTTTTGACATGAACTTTACAATTTCTAATTATAAATTTACCTACGCATTTTATCGACCGCGCACTAATTATCTCTATATTTGTACCATAAGTCTAAACCTTCCAGTAGAAACAACTGGTTAAAAATATATTTCAAGTATTTAAATCAAAGCCTAAATACCTAACCGGTTGTGCCTTTCCTTTAATACAAACAAAAGAATTGGTATTTAGGTACATAGTTATAAGTATTTCTGCAACTGAATTCTTACTTGTTATCATTTGTTGTGAAGGTAAGAACATTTAAGGATTACGCCTAAATTAATCAAATTGGACAAGGGTCCCAACGTCCGATGGGATAAGAGGCTCTCTACAAAAGTTTCTACTGACTAATGGCGGATAAATGAAAACTGTGGCTTACGTTTCTGACAGTTTATCGTATAAGTTTGTCTGTTTATGGAATTTATAGAAAACAATGGAAGTAAAGCTGATTAAAATAATAAAAAACTAAAACAAAAAAAAAGTGGGAATTATAAGATAGAGAGGTTATAATTATAAGTCACTACTTTTGTTATGTGACTTCGATATCAGTAAAAGTCAACCTTTGTCACCTAAAACGTAACATTTTATCTCTCCTCGCCGCATCTCACTGACATCATTACCACCCTTTGATAAGTGATAGGGAAAGTTTAAATTGTAAACAATTAAAAGTATGAGGGTTTGTTGGGAACAAAGCGCCCTGTAATAATTTACTTTTAGGTGCTTTTAGCCTTTATTGTGCATTTTAATACCCAGTTTTATCTTGATCGTCGTGACGTTTTACATGAGCACTTTTATAAATAACTTTGTGTTAAAATTAAAAACGGTTGACCAGCGGAGGGCGAGGTCGGGACGTTCGTTGGTTTAATGCTTTATCAGAATTTGGTGACAGTTGAATGAAATGTCCATAGATCAACGTAGACAATTTTAATTTCATGCTGTTTTATGTGTCATTTTTTTGGTTCAATCACCAATTATTAAATTTTTAAATTATATAACTTTACATATAGTAACTGTTTACTCTTGACCTAGTAAAGAAGCTGAATATTTATTGCTTCTGCTTAAATCTTAAAATTTATATATTATTCTATTCCATCAAGATGAGTAAAATAAAGTAAAGTAATACATAACTATTTTATTTTAGGTTAAAATCAGGAATTTGTTAAAATAGTC
This sequence comes from Emmelina monodactyla, assembly GCA_916618145.1. Lineage (NCBI taxonomy): Eukaryota > Metazoa > Arthropoda > Insecta > Lepidoptera > Pterophoridae > Emmelina > Emmelina monodactyla. The sequence goes on from OU745300.1 coordinate 8,322,323, forward strand.
AAAACTTTATACATATAAATCCTAGCTACATCTTTATAAATACATCCTTGTAATAATTGACTTTAAAACAAAGCACTACAATCATTTCTATGAAGCTCTGTCGACAAACCAGTCTAACCAACGTTGACAATAACAAGCCCAGAAAATGCATCTGCAATGTTTTGTCCGAATTAATCCATAGCTTTAAGCCACGTCCCCGGAAAGCCTCCAAAATGTAATGTCAATACCAATTTTAGGTATAATGAATCCCTAATGACTAATTGAAAACCAAACATCACATTGGAAGCACACAGGAAAAACTCGTCTGTTACACTACTTAGTTACCAATGTTTCGATGCAATGACTATTTATTTAGTGTAGCTTCCTCAAAGTTGACCTCGGTAGTTCACCTCCAATAACTTGGTTGGTTGCCCCGTCTTTGTCCTCAAGACACCTGCACAGCCTCCAATTATCAGTGTAATTGGTTATTCAAGTCGACGCGATGGAGCGAGCGTGGCATTGCTAATTAATGGCATCAACGAACATTTAAATTTTCACTCGGCTCTTAGACTACCACTGAAGCAATTTGTGCAATAGATGACGGCCAACTATATTTTACAAATTTCTAACAAACTTTTGCATATTTCGATAAATCAAAGTAATAAAACTGCGCAGTTAAAAGCTACGTCTTCATTATCATTACATTGTATAATTCCAAGTCGGTAATTCTGTCTGTTTGTATGTTTGTCCGCTTACTCCTCCTAACCTACGTAACGGATTTGAATGTGGTTTACGCCATCTTTTAGGGAATTTATTCATTTAAATTTGTTGTGTGAACATTCAGAAAAAGTTTTATTTAGTTAGCCAAAATTCGATGTTATGTGAACAAGTCGGCCAAAATTTTTGCGAAGCGTGGGCGGGTCGCTAGTTAACCCTAAAACATAAACACTAAAGAAGTAATATACTATAATTTTGAACCTTTTACTGGAAAATATCTCAAGCGAAGCAAACTTGCGCTTAAGTTTGATATTTGAACGCTGTAGCACTTAGGTGGTGCCAATCAGACTCTTAATGTAGCATGCAACCTATCAATAATCCGGGCCCTCATAAATTTGCGTTACAAGAGAAGTGTTATCCCTCGATAACCAAACAATATGTTGCAATGATTGATTAGAACAGTAATAAGGAGGTGCCAGGAAGCAACTAAACTTGTATTATATTGGAGATTTATTCTCTCTCACTTTTACCATGTAGAACCTCTCAACCAACATCCTTAAATTATTATATACGTAAAACATTGAAAATACATAAACGAATATTAATTAACTCGCATGTACGCATTTTATGTAATCAAGAAAGAATCTAATCAAAATCATATTTACTCACGAACCAAATTCTCGTTAACATATTACATTTAATTTAAAGCGATTCCCTGTAAATTGCGTATTTATAATTATTGGATCAAATGTTAATCTGCGATTAACTTTAACAAATGGATAGCTGAGTGATTATCGAGGTGCCGTGTAATTTTGATCAATTGCCAGCAATGGTAAAGCTACTGTTTAAAGTTATCGTATAACAGTAGGAACCAGATTTTTGAACTCTTTGTTACCCCGGCATTTTTTTCTGGAAAGCATAACATAACAGTGAACTTACTTACATACAGGTTAAATATATAATATCGGAGCCTCACCCCAAAAAGAAGACCGCAAACGTAGCGTTTTAAAATCTTTGTTTCCTCTAATAAAATTAATCTCGCATTGAATCAGTTTAAGCATTCGACAAATAGGGCTTGACTCCGACTTTCTATACATGCATTATTACACAGTCGACTTTGAAATTATCTCAATTTAGGTGGTCATTAGCAGAGTCGCACGGGAGAGATATCCGGGTGGCCGCTTATAAATCTGTATTTAATGACCATTCTCCACCGTGCTAATAATTCGCACAATGTTTCGCAACACGTACTGGAACCGTGTGTTTTGTCCCGCGGGCATACCTCTACCCGCTCCCGCCTTCAAACGTGCCGGACCCGCTTGCTCTACAGATAGCCTTAGATTTCACGTACATCTTAAGTTTTTGGCATAAATTTTACGGAACCAGGGTTAAATTAACGATTCATAAAACACACGCTTAGTTAGTTAGTAATTTTGTTATGATCTAGTTTACCTGTTATCAGAGGGAAACAATACAGAAGTGGAGCGGTGGCTAGCGTCTGCAGCTTGTTTTTGTGTTGCAGGCGGCGCAAGCAGGAGGCGCGCTTAGACGGACTCAGGTAGCGTTTGTTGTGCGTGCCATAGGCTGTACTGTTGTCACTGTTTGTCAAATAGCGCGCGATACGAGAGTACTTGCCGAATCTACTAGAACGTTGTGTGTCCGTAGCCTGAAACCCTTCACTCCCCCCACCCATCCAGTTATTCCATGATCTTCATAAAAGACATTAATTAATCTTGATATCCTCTCAAGGCACACATTAAAAGATCTACGTAGATTCGACTGTGATTATGGATACTCTCAGTGCACCTAGTTTCGTGTTGCTGTAAAAAGAATTTTGTTTTAATATTAATTTTGACGACGTAATTAGTGTGGTGTTATTATGTTATTATTAATAGAAAGTGAATATTTATATCTATAAGCTTACAACTGAAGCTAGTCCAAATTCGATTGTGTTTAAAATTGGTTCTTATCAGCGTGGCCCGTATCTCACTTCGTGAGAAATTATAGTCTTAATTTTACTTTGAGGTTTCCGTAGCAAGCATCCTTTTTTATTTTGTTTACATGTTTCTTTAGTTATTTTTATCCTACGGAACCCTCTTTGGAGTCATCCAAGTAACAATTTAGTGTTATTGTGCTAATTTTTATGTGTTTATCCTGGGTTTGGATTTTTGTTCGTTGTTTCATTAACTCAAAAAGTAAATATTGTGTGTATTCTGTGTTTATAGAGAGCTATGGTTGTTTACTGTGTCTAAATTCTGTTATATGCCCCCGACGTCCATCTAAATATATATATTTTATATGTCCCGTTACTGCTTCGAAGTTTGCGCTCATGATTGTAATAGTTTTAATTTTGGGGGTCCTTATTGTATCTCTTCGTCGGGGGAAGTCGTGCGGGGCGGCGGAGTCTATTCTGAAATAAAAATACTTCAGATTTAAAATCATTTTAATCAACTTGGTTCTTTTAAGTATCTCAACCTAATAAGTTGGTAACTGAAAAGCTAATGATTTTATTGAATGGACTTAAAAATGCAAGGTAAAACAGAATAATCACTAAGCTCCTTTTATTCAGAGCATCTGTTTTTTTTTCACTTCATGACACTGACAACAGTAAGCTTAGAGAGCCTATAGCAAAAGACATCAATATAATTTTCATTATTCTACAAACTATAAAAGTCAAGTAAACTCATTAATTTCCAGCAATTGATATCTTTTGGTTAGGCTTCACGGCGCACACGGCGCTAAGTTGCAACATTAAAAAGTTAATGGCTTCTTTTTATTTTATCCTTAGTTTCTATATTATTGTTACTTCGATATTTAAATCTTTTCCTAACTATTTGTATGATAGAATTGGCATCAAAATTGGTAACTTCAACCGCCGCTCCACGCACTTCGCTAGGCTTGTTGTGGTGTGGTATTAATCCTTTTACAAACGAGGTTAGCTCAATTCTGTTTTAAAACAAATATTCGTTTCGTCGCAGATCGGAAACTGTTCGTTGGAATGCTCAGTAAACAACAGACAGAAGAGGATGTACGCCAGTTGTTCACACCGTTTGGCACAATAGAAGAGTGCTCCATTCTACGAGGCCCAGACGGAGCAAGTAAAGGTAAGTGTAGTGAATTTTCAACTTTATTTTGCAAGCATAAGACCGACATTGGAATTTCTCGAAAAACAGCTGGAGGTATCTATTGTGAAGCTCTCCTGTGCCGAAGAACGGTTTTACAGCAACTAATTGTTACCGTAAACTTATTTTGCGCGAAGTTTCTTAACTTAGTCTTTCTTTAAAAAAAGCTTTAACATTCTTTGTACATGCATGTTCTTACCTTGAAATCTTAAAATATTTCGAATGCCGAAGATCCACAAAATAACAGATTTAAATAATGTTATTTGACGTTCCCTTGCAATCATGGCGGTAAAATTAAGTTTGTCATAACAAATTAGGTGACCGAGTTTCGAAAATCCGGCCGAGCGTCTCCGCTTTTTCCCTGCGATTCCTTCGGTAGCTTGTATCAATTTGGGTCGAATTACAGCGTGTAGCTACGCATCCAAATTGAAATACGCCCCACCACGCTGTACGTCATACGCTGTCGTAGCGACACTCTGACTCAATGTTACGCAACTTTAATTTCATTTTGTACTCGCTTCAAAATTGCGGGGTTTTAATTGAGTTTCGCCAGTAAACTTGGATGTAGAACGCGGTTTGTTAGTTACCTAAACGAGGATGTCTTTATGTGGAAATTAAGCTTTTTATGTTTGAAACTCAGTCATTATTGGACAATAAAGTTATTAAGGGGACTACAGTTGTACAGAATCACGCAGCAAATTTTAATTCCTGTTAATTACAAACGCTGCTGTGGACGATAAACTCGTTTTTACGAGATACTCGTAAACATTATCGCTGGTAAAGCTTTAATTTTAATATAAGAGAAGATTATTTTATGTCTCAGCCCTCTCTCCTTTAAATTACTTGTTATAAAAATATCATAATATAAAATAACATAGGTTTTAGAAAGGTAGGTAAGTTAGTTATTATTAGACATATCCTTGGGTATATAAAAAATGAAATGTAAAAACCATTTACTAATAATAAAAACGTTGGTGCGACATCTTTCAAAGTTTCCCTAATCTATCAAAAGTCAATTTTAGGAATCCATCCTGAAGAATTTAATTTGTGAGTAAAATCACTTAGCAGTGTAACAAAATCCGGTAACCGTCAATAAACGTCTTTTAATTTGCAATCTGAGACGGCTACAGACATTATCTGCCGAAGTCACGTCACCAGGTGTTGCAGATTTATAGCTTTTACGACTAACGATGCGTTAAATTTTATCATCTTGTTTTACGCTATTTTACACGATTATCTTTTTGATTACACTGGCATCTCAATTATGTTTGATTCATATGGATGTGTGTAAAAATATGGAAGTTAATTAACAGGTTTTCTCGTCAAGAAATATAGCCGTTACTATTTTAATTTTAAATAACACCCAAGCCCTAATTCAAAGTTTAGAGAAAGTTGATTGTATTTTAAATTTCATACTAGAAGTAGAAACAAACAAACCAGTTCATGTACAACTAAAGTTCCAAATAGATTTGTTTTGAAAATTAACGTTATAGATAGACCCGAGTAAATGTGTAGGATCTCTAATACAAGTTTAATAACGTAACTATATAATTTATGCAGGGTCCTAATACTCCGCCGCGGCAGTATAATTGCCCTCAAGCTCGTTGGTGAAGACATTTTCGGCTTTTCGTAATGTTGTTCGTTAACCATAAATTCATTAGGTACATTTTATTCAGGCCTATATGAGTTTATTGTTTTGCTGTTTAAAAGCGTACCAACAATAAATTTGGGTTTGCAGAATTTGTTTTGATTTAATTATTTATAATTTAAACGGCGAAACGTTAGTAAATTGTACGATAACGAAAATTATTGACTTAATTCAAACTCTAAGACATTGCTCTAAGCTGCGAGGAATCGCGTAAAGTATTCGTGAAAACGATTTTGTTTACGGGTGTGTGTGCTCACAGCGCTTGTTTCTCGTAATACCCTCATATAGCTCCCTAGTAATAAGGGCGTAGGTCACGAGGTATATCCATCGTAAAGGCTCCACAAACCCGTTCTCTTTACGGTCCCCGTAACGACTGCATCGTAAAGTATCACCAATTTAGTCCACGTTCAGACGAGGCCAACCCGCGGGCAAGTGACGTTTATCGTGATGTATCATCGAAAAGTACCGTACGATCAATTTATGCGCCGCACCTTACGCCATTCAAATAATTTATGGGTACTTAATACCCACACACATCTTGCGTTCTCGACAATAGATGTTTGCTTTTCATATCAATGGTTTTTTGTTCACATAGTCTGCTTGTACGTGTCTGGCAATAAATTTAAGGATTAACTCCCGTTTTCGCACGCAATAATTTCTAAAATTCATTATAGCGACATAAAATAATTACATATCACTGAATTTCATCAGCGGAGAATATTATGTTGTTACATTTTGAACCACTTTCTGAAAACTGATTTAAACAGCATTTTTAAAAAATATTAGAAAAGACACTCCTTCTACTATTAGAGTCTGCAAATGGTTTTATGCCCAAATGTGACTTTCTCTTAGAGCAAAATACTGTTCTAAGTCCCTCGCGGCTCATCTGCCTCATATATTTTTACTAAAATATATAACCTTTGTAGAAAATGCACGAAAGAGTATAGTGACTCGCTGTTTACGGTCAGGGTATGTTATATGTGATGTCTGGAGCCTTAATTTTACCGTCGCAGTGGCAGGGTCTCCTATATTTTACCTCTTATAATTCTACTAGTGGCCGCTCGCGACTCCGTTCGCGTAGAAGTCGGTTTCCCGTGGGAATGTGAAGTTTTCCCGCGGTAAAAAGTTCCCTTAATTCTTTCGTACCTACATATATTTTTGGTTTCTAGAACCGTTTTCGCAGCGCACGCAACGGAAGCCCTCAAGGATGAATAATTTTCCCCGTTTTTTTCACATTTTCCATTATTTCTTCGCTCCTAATAGTTGCAGCGTGGTGATATATAGCCTAAAGCCTGCCTCGATAAATGGTCTATCCAACACAAAAAATATTTTTAAATTCGAACCAGTAGTTCCTGAGATTAGCGCGTTCAAACAAACAAACAAACAAACTCTTTAGCTTTATAATATTAGTATAGATGAATATGACAGCGTCCTCGCAAATTTTTTACTTTCGGGCGTCACCCTGTCGAAATTACAGTGAAATATATAGTAGGCACTCCGTAGCGGTTTAATAATGTAACGTTTATAAACGTAGTTTAAGACGAGGAGAAGCGAAGACGTAATAAAATGTGTAAATCGATGTCTAATCTAAATCTTCAAAGGTAAACATGTTTAGAATCGTCTCCGCTGATTGAATTGCCGCTACACTGATAATGTAAGTGACAATACAGCGTGGAAAGCTTCAATACGTAAATCGCGACACGGTTGATTCGCCGCGTAACATAAAGCGTTCACCCATTTATTATTTCCCTACTAAGGGAAATAGCGCCCCTATACGCAGGACGTGCGTTGGCAATATTTCTGCTTCGTGGCGGTTTCATTTCAGATCTCATTGTCTGTTTGTACGGTAACATATACGAGTTACTGATTAAGCTGGTTTTATGAATGCTGATTATTTCCAACCATGAGATGTTTTTTTCTGTATCAAAATGCTTCTCAGTAAATTCATCAGACCCATCGGTGGTTTCGAAATAAATTGTCAATAACAGAAGGCAATCTACATTCTTTCAATGAATAAATCTAATTTTCTTCTCCCCGAAATATGCATAAATTCTATTAGACATACCAGTAAGAAAAAGCCGTCATTACGCGAATTTTATGTCTATTTTTATCTGTCGTACCCGTGCGTCCGTATGCAAAGCCGAAAATCTGAATATGTGGAGTGTTAGAATTGAAATCTCATTGGTTCGGGACAAGGGTCTGTGGTCGTGACGCCACGGATCGACGGTATTTATTAGGATATACCGTCTGATGTAGAGCTTTGCATTTTCATTTGTTATTTATTTCTAGAGCGGAACGGTTTCTGTTGGGAACAAAATTGTTTTTACTGAAGATTGATTGTAAAAAGTGATTTGTAATCAGGTTTTTATTTGGAAGGTTCGTTACTAGTTGAGCCATGGACAAGCATGGAACTCCTTAAGATCCCAAAGTCTACGTTCATCCAGTAGGTGCGATGTCGCTACCCTTTACCTACGTTATTAACATTTGGGGTCCTTGAAATTTACAGCGTTTCACTGAATAAATTAATATATGGTAGTACTCTCTGTGATTTGTGTGATATAATACTAAGTTAATGAACAGTTTACGGATCCTGTTCGGCTTAATTGGATTTTGTCGTCCAAATCTACTTAGCGTTGTTATGACTACGAGTTATTTTATAATGTATCACGTTTGATGCGAGTGGGAACTTTGATAGCGAGGTTCTAGCTCGGAAATTGCAATATTTTATATTGTTAAATATGAAATGGCGACAGTAGTAGTAAGATGAAAACATAAGTATAAGCGGATGCTCAATAAAATATGTGAATGCAAATACTTAAAAAAGGTTACGAAATATTTTTCTGTAAGTATACTAAACGTACCTACATTTTGATAATGCTACCTACACCTGTACCTACCATGGCCTAGATTAGTGTTGCGTATACCACCTTGAATCAAACCTGAAACGATGTGGTTGATTTGCGGTTTCCAGCCGCAACACAGACGTGTCGCGGCATGACGGCGTCGTGACGATGACGTGACGGCCGCGTGACGCCCCGCGTTGCGGTAGCGACCTGACAGCTACGGAATTGCGTCCTGCAAGTAATGAGCTTTGGGTTACTTTGAGATCTTTTTAGGACGAACGTCGGACAGAAAACCTATTAGCAAAACGTCGGCACGTGCCTGACATAGATACACCTACTTACCCCTACAATTTCATAAAACAAGTCTTCAATAATTGTACACCAAATACGTTCGAAAATTTCGCTTTAAAACTGTCCGTTGCATTTCAAGGTGGCTCGGTCGTTTTGCTTTTAATACGTTTAACAATACACTCGTAGCTGACCAATAACTAATTACTGGGATACTGGTTTTAACTGGTTTTTGCATATGTCACGCGGCCTGACAGGCGTTTACATCGTTTTGCGGCGGATGGTGGTCCGCGCACGTGACAGCGCGGCGAGCTCTCGCGCGCACAATATTGCGGATAATTAGAACTTGTCAGGAGGAATTCACGCGCCCACTTCACGAAGTGACAACCCTGCGGTAAACAAATTTAACTATTACGAGAAACCGACTTTAGACAGTTCTTTATCTAAATAAACTAACAAAATTTTCAGTTTTTACCTACTCCGATAGCACAATTGTAGTACTTTATTATTAAGTCTACAAGTCAAAAGGAGCAAATCTCGATCTAATAAAATCCTGACGGAACCGGAAATATGCCTCTTTAGCTGAAAAAGTGACTTTTTAGCGGAAATATATCGCGGAAAACCTCATTATCTTCGCATAACATACATCCTACCTAAATATGATTTATAGCAAATACAGAATTATTAGACCCTTCGCCCAAAAGTCAGGCGTTCGTCGTATTTTCCATGGGTTTCTCTGCGAAACATATTGTTGTATGAAACATTCGGCCTAAGGGTAGAAAGTGTTCAACTATATGGAAAAAGATATTTCTTCTGCCTCCAAACCCCCAGATATCAAAGACGAATTTAATTAAGCTGTATATTGGGGAAAGCCCAAAGTAAGGTACATGATAAAATAAGACCATGTATTCGTAGAACGTTTTATTTTTACGACAGAAATACTCATAAACGTTATGATCCTTGCTGAGTATAAGGAATTGTTTTAATTTGTAATATGGGCGTCTTACTTCTATGTTAATATTCTGCGACTAAATGGTTTAAAACGTTTTAAATAAAAAGCACTTTACAAACAAATTATTTCAAAAGGGCGATTTAAATTAAGAGCCGCTTCCTTGAATATAAACAAAGCAATTGTCAGCATCAATTCCCCTTTGTTACAGCCGAATCCTTCAAAGTAACAATTAATTTGTGCGTGAACGTTGTTACGCGGCGAAAGCGTCAAAAATGACGCGTCACGGCGTCAATTTGCAGCGTCACCCGTCAAACCGCCACGTCACAGCGGCAAAATCGCCGACACATCATGACGAAGCAAAGGTCTGTCAGTTTATAAGCCAAGTCACCGCTTATTCGACTCGTTGAACGCAAATACTGATATATTGAAATTGAGCGATTATCCAGATCATTATTAATATCAACACCCGAGTAAATGCCCTGAGCCGCCAATCTGATTTTATAACTATTTAAATACAAGTAGCAATTGTAGAATAGTACGGAAACAGCATATTTTATGCTCCCTGTAAAACCAGCTTAACAACAAAGCTCGAAATCTTAATAGCCAAGATAGATGCTGTAGCTGTGAAACTTGTTTACTCGAGTCCGAATTCTCGTTATCTGGGTATTTGTAATGAGAAGACAATTGGCAACATTTGTATGGGAACAATTCTAAGTTAAAAACTAATTAGCGCAGTTATATCGCTGACTTAAAAGTTGATTACTGCTCAATTTACTAGGTTAGCAAGTAATAAGCGAGCTCAAAACGTGCAAAATGGTATTTGTGCTCGTTAACCCAACGAGGATGTGTCGACGACAAGATGAGGTGAAATCATGACGCGTGACGACGTTTGACGCTACAACGCGCTTACCAGCAGCGGGGTTAAATACTAAACGTTGCGTGGAACATCTTAACGGGTGGAAGTTTAGTTAAAGCTTAGATAGTTACATTATTATTAACCCTTGTTCCGAGATTAACCTTGACATCGCCAAAAACCGAAATAAAACATAAAGAATGTTAATATAAAAAAAATATACACGGGGTCCATTTAATATCACTGAATATAAATAGTAGTTTCATTAACGTGCTTACAGTCAAAGTTACGTTTATTATAGTGACTCTTGCATTGCGAATTTTCCTGTTCTGTTTGAAGTTTTTGCAGAAAAAACCAAACACCGGCGACCTACCAAAGTGACGCAAAATAAAAGTGTTATAAACGTACACGAAAATATGCTCTTTTGATATAACAAAGGCAAGAATTTCAATTTACACTTTCGCGTTTTCGACGATTGTCTTCTTTTATGGAATGTTACCTTTGTGCAATTTACTTTTTATACCAAGTTTCCTGTAGAGGGTACTTATCCAATTACTAATCTTGGTGAAAAATAATATTGTACAAAGATAAAAAATCTATTTAATACTAAAATATCTAGAGTAGAAAATAAATTATAAAATTCCTGCCATTTCTCGTCAAAAGTTGCTAATTAAATAAAATTAGTAATAAAATCAATATTTTCGCTTTATTATACTTACTTGTGTTTAGGAACGATTCACCTAGATTAAATAAGCGACTTGGGCCAACGTATAAGAAATAATTAAGTTTCCTCTCCGCCCTCGTCCAATAAAGAAAAATCAGGCGAGGGAAAATAAGATTGGTCCAAAGACGGAATTTTAATAAAGCAGGGTCACGTAAACATCGATGATTGCCAGCAGCGGTCGTTCCGCCGACAGCTCCCGACAAATTATTAAAAAATAAACTGACGACAACTTGCTTTTGTTATTATTAAATGCACGTGGCTGAAAATAACGTCGACGTGGCAAAAATAAATGCTCTGTTTATTATTTTGCGCACAGTTATATGTCTGTGGTAAAACAAACATGTCCGCGCGAACAAATGACTGGTATCAAGTTTATTCGCTAGTCACCTAGCCGAGTGACAAACGAGTCATCAGATACTCGACGAGGGTAGAGCAATGTGTTACAATTAATTATCAGTGTGTTGGTGCACCGAACACCAAGTAATGAGCATTGATTGATGTGCATCTCCGGTGACTCTTCACGTCATCACTCAACACTACTCAGGCCACCCTAACGACGTCACGGGCTCATTCCGCTTATATACTGGGACTACTCGCATCTTCACATCAATATTATGAAATATTGCTGCATCTGAGGCTAAATAAATAATTCAAGTTCCTTATAACCGACGCAGAAAGAGTTTCTATTTTATTTAATATGCACAAAAGTATAATAATATTTTTCATCATGCCAACGGGACACAATACAACTGGGAGCTACAAGAACTCTCTAATTATCATACCTCTGTATAAAATTGTCGTTAAAAGTCGACAAAAGCCAATAAAGCCTCTGTTTCTAAAAAAATGCCCCTCTTATAAATGTTTAAAAATGCAGAATGCGACCTACTTGAATTTCGAGTAGGTCATCTTTAGAAGTCCTACATATAAGTTTTCACTAACAAATACTTGAACAAATCGAAGGAGTTATATGTACGTTTATTTATGAAATATACTTTCAGCATGCTTAGCTCCAAGAGAAGAAGTAAGTAAGTGTCGGCGTCACGATCTCTCTCATTCCAGTGGGGCGATGCAAACGCAGCACAATACTTGGTACAATTTTCAGTTCAGTCACGTTGCTAATTCGCTCCCGTGGCGCTCGAAATCATTGTAAAATACACTTTATTTTACCCAATTTAAACATCTTTATAGGTATAACCTCAATTTTTTGCCTTTGTTATTGAATTTTAATAAAGCTTCATATCATATAAAGGCAAACTAATTTGGTCTTAATTAAGAGCTTGAACTAGTTTTAAATCCTTGAATAATTAGATAAGTACAACATAAATAAAGCTATTTATATACTGGAAGTCAGCGTCCTCACTGCAGCCAGTTCTAAAGTTCTCAGTAGCTCCTTGTCTAATTATAAGTTTATAACTAGTTAGTTTAAAATAAAAAAAACATTTAAACCCAAAACTTCCTTACTAAAAATTGCAACCGACCAAAAAACAAACAAACAGATAAAAACAAACAAACATGAATCATGTCGTATTTTTTGAGCTGAAAATCAACTCATCCCTTCAAAAGCCTGCGAAATGAACATGTAAATTCGCAGACAACACTCAAAACATACAAATAAAGACGTCCGTGATGTTTTGTGTAAACAAAACCGAGTTTAAAAATATGGTCCGGTGAGTGTCACGCATGGCGGCGCGGGCGAGCGCGCGGAACGTTTTAATGTCCCGCCGCGGCCCGATCTCCCTGCCACACACTCACGACGTACCAAACGCTTCCTATACAACCTACTGTTCTTTCGTACAGTACTAGAACTCAGGTATAAAACCTAAACTAACTTTTTATATAACATTTTCAACAGCAAACAATTAGCCCAGACAACTTACCTGCTACTCCGCCACTAATTTCAAACTAAACACGAATAAAGCGAACAGTTATTAGTGTCAACGTTAATAAGAAATAACACCCTCTTTTCCTTTTATCGTAAGCCCTAATTCTTATGAATGCTCAAATTTTTGGCTTCGGCCCGAAACAGAAATTAAAAAAATGCCCGATTTAGTCCAGCGCGGTGACAGGAGGGGAGAATAATTATGAAAAGTAGAAGCGCGTGCAAGTACCTTACATCAAGAGATGCGCAAAAACAGACCTTAAAAACTTTTAATAGGGATCAATACAAACAGGAAAAAGCAAAGCTAGTGCACGGGATACAAAGATTTTACTTTTCAATAATAATACCAAAATGCACGGTCAAAGACGACTCTTTAAAAATAACCAAATATGATGTTGGCGCGCTAAACGTTATCGCGGTAGATAATCGCTTCCAAGCCTCTTTGAGTGTTTTAATGAAGTGCTTTATGAAAGCGGAGATTAATATCTTTTTGATAAAGTGCTCATGCAAAAATTGGTTTCACTACAACGTAGAAAATGATAAATTTATAACCGTTCGTAGAAAGACAAGAAATAAAACAACAAGTGACCGTTACGGATACAATGGACAGAACAACAGCAATAAAAACCGACAGGGACACAATCTTGTCCGATCGTTACCGAGGCTAAACGGCCTGTACTAATATCCGAACAATCATCGGGAAAATTTCAATACGAGTCATTAACATAAAAAAGATACAATAACCGTTTAAAATTCGAATCTGTATTGCCAGCCCGCCTTTTTTATTAGCAAAAAAATCGTAATTTGTGAGCGGGGATGGTACGAAATTTGAATTTCCGTCGGCGCGGTAGGGTACGCAGGGTAATTAAGGGCTAATGAGAGCAAAAGTACATGTCTTTCCGGCTCCTCCCTTACCCTTTGCTCATTTTTGTAAACATATTTTGCAATATTTTCTCTTTCATTATGTCACCGAATGTCATAACGTCACAAAGCCTTTTGTATCTTTCCGACGTTTAAATCGATGACGCTTATATAAATAGTTCCACGTGAAGGTAGTATCACACAATAGCGCTATATCTTTTTACTTTGAGAAGTAATATTTTCCCAACAAAAAAAACGGGCAGGTAATATTGAAAATAATTTATTCATTTCAACGCAAACAAAACTCCAAATTGCTGTCTCCCTTTCAATTAGACCATAAATAAATTAGCGAAAAATAAGGCAAACGTCTTTGTAGAAATGTGGAGGAGACGATATTTTCTTTAATATAATTACACCTTTTGAGTATCTGGTTCTTCTGTGATCGTTCATTCGCAGATCCGTTCAGTCATTCATTCAAGCGGAGGTGCCCCACTTTTGCTCCCGAGTTTTACCAATTAACAAGGGCCTGATAACAACTTGGGCTTGGAACTTTTCACGCACAATGAACGTAAATAATCAAAAACCAATTAAGATATCAAAACATATTCAGTCTAGATCCAATATTAACAACATGTACCGCACGCTACGTGCTAACACTAAAAGCTTTTATTAAATTGCTCATTAAAAGACAAAAATACACCGTATGCGCCATTAAATCATGTCGATCGTCAAACAATAACCGAAGCGTTTTCCACTAATGACGCAAATATACACCCGATATACATCGAATGAACCACCATGATCAATTTGAAATGGAAAGTCCTAAAATAGATATTTTATTTTACGGTGGCAGCATTTATGGACAGGAGACCTTTAATGGTCTTTTAATTATATCGAGCTAGTATGCGCGATGCGATATTTATTCAATATTTCAAAAACACTTTTAATGTCTGATTTTATACCTTTTATTACATTTCCATATATAAATCTCAATCACTACAAAATAAAATATTAATAGAGTTTTCATTTTCAATACCTTTAATATCCTGTTTGTGATTGCACCCCAAAAAACATTTCCTAGCCACGACAATGTTATTGTCTCTTCCAGTAGTTTACATCAGGTCAATTTAACTATGTCCGCCACTAATCCATTAGGTATCGATACGACTTTTGTACAATGGGCGGTCGCCGGCCACCACCGAAACTGCCTTTGTGTAGCCATTGCCAGAATTATCTGTTACTTCCAGCCAACGGTATATATTAATGTATAGTTTTTAAGCGCCACATTGTATTGGGGATAGGATTACTATAAATCTTTATTCACGATATTGTCGAAGTAACAAAAGCTTTTATATGGTTCTTTTTTAAAACTTACACATTGAAAATAAAAGTAATGGTCGTCGGTAATTCGTCTATTTATCATTTTGACCAAAGTTTTCTAAAAACTATTGTTATTATTATACAACAAGGGTCCACCCGCGACTCCGTCCGCGTGGAAGTCTGTTTCCCGTGGGAATGAGAAGTTTTCCCGCGGTAAAAAGTAACCTTTGTGTTATTCTGTTGTATAACCTAAATTACTGTAAAGCTTCATTTAAATCCGTCCAATCGTTTTTACGTGGAAGAGTAACAAACATCCATCCATTTATCCATTCATCCAAACATACTCACAAACTTTCACGTTTATAATATTAAGTAGGATATGTCGTCGAACTTAAACAACTTTAAAGGGTTAAATTCCACAATGGGAGGTAGGGTATCATTTGTCGATTAGTTCGTAAGGCTTAAGTTTCGTTTTGTACCTCATTAGGAGGGTGTAACTAGCCAAGACCGTGAATAGAACGCTTAGTAACCAACGGGATCGGTTCGTGAATACATCGCTTACGGAGACCTGCAATTGTACTTGTGTAATTGAAAACAAAACTATCCGAGTGTGAGTGGAGGGAGGGTTACATAAGTGCTTGCGGACTTATTGTTAACCCCTTTTTGTTTATAGGCTTAGTTCAGCAACAACATCCACTAGTTCTGAAAGTTCCTTTCAATTTCTGCAAATGAAAATTGAATTTACGCAGCTTTATGGCCGCCGTCGAAACACTTTCGACTTCGAAAGAAACCGCAAAATTGTCTCATTTACGGATTCAATATGTTTCAAAGGCGACGTCAGCTCTTTCTTTACGTAACGAAGGACGACGAGAACCTTGCAGAAGTATATGTCTATACACGTGTACTGTATAAGACGAGGAGATAGCAGTAATCAGCGCGAAATATAGTCGGACTCACGTACGAATCAGCGCGGGCGAGCGCGAAATAAAGTTTTGATGTAAAAAGTTCCCTTTTTATTTGCGATGTTTGAAAAAACTTGGAAGGGCTGCGTTGTAGGTACTCATGATACATAAGTAGGCTCGTTTGTGATAACTTTCGCAACACGAGTTCGGATTACGACTGATTGTGTGGGAACCGTCTTTATGTTCGTTTTTCCTTGTGTTCTTAGTTGGCTGGTTAAATTGAATTATGTTCTAGTATCGATTATTGAATATTCAAAATTGTTTTTTTATTTATTGCTGATATAAATCATAAAAAATTCAACCACCTCTAACTCAGCAATCCCTCTAAACAGAGTCTTAAGATTTCTTGAAAGCAATAAACGAACGCCACAAATAACGTGAATGTTAAAAGACTCGGGTAGTTAGGGCGCGGTGATGGTGAAAACCTCAATTTTTGGACGACGTGGGTCCCTCGTACCAGCTGAATACAAACGAGAAAATCTTAACCCTCGATCAGCCGCCGAGAGCACGCGGGAAACACGCGAACATTGAATTTTAAAAATAAATTTAAGAGTGAACAATATCGTTTGGTTCTCACGCTAAATTGGATATTTCCTTGCTCCGGAAAATTCCTACTTCGCTGGAAACTGCAAGTACCATATAATAACTTGCAAGTGAATACTAATCGTATTTTAATTACATTCCTGCATTATTTTCTACTTTAATGTTATTATGACTGAAAATATTTCTTTCATTGGTGTTGCTATCAATGTAAAACTTTCACTAGCCGTTTTTGAAAATAAGATGTTTACTTCAAAAACTTAGTAAATATTCCACATCAATACATCTCATTTGCAATTATAATCTCCTCTACAATATTGTTGTGTCACATTAAAAGCCAGTGAAGCGCACAATTTCAGTCGTAACGATCGTCGCGGCGACACGATCACGACACGACCACGACACATGTCACATCGCGACTCGCTCGATCCTATCGACGACGACTTAATAAAATGACGCTCTTACATGCTCACGAGGCACAGACGAATAGCGATTACATTTTACATGTATTATAAAGGCGAATTTGGAAGAAAATAGGATATTGCGAAGATGGTAGAAAATACAACGAATAAGTTTAATGTCAGTTCTTTTTTTATTTGTATGTTCTGGTACACTAGTTAGGTGCAAAAGCTGTATCACCTACACCTTTGACTTGGTAACTGTAAATTGTTATTTTAAAATAAATTAAACTGAAAAATTATAAAACTTACATGCATAACAACTTTATGTATTCTTCTTGCACTTTAGTGAATAAGATATTGTTGAGTATAAAAAAAATATAAATAACGACATAATTCCAAGAAAAGTTTTTTTTTAAGATTTTTAACCACATATATTTTAAACTAGCTTTTTGCGTTTTTAAAAACTCCTAGATCGACGCAAAAGACTCTTTATTTATATTGATGAAACAAAACAACCAAACGGCCTCGCGTTCGCCCGTAACCTGAACATGACCCAAGAAACATTAGCATGTTTGAGAGTCTCTGTGATCCCTCTAGATCCGATACTGGAAGACTCGGTCCCCTCTAAATGTACATGTGTGTTTTTAACTCAATAAACTTTGCATCAGATTTGTTGTTCGCTTTTACAAAGCATTTTTTCCGGGAGTCTCTTATTGTTTTTTTTTTCAGAGAATTTTTTTACGGCACAGATAGGTACAATGGCATTTGTAAAGTGTTTGCTTTGTATGATACATCACTTTTTATTGGTTTGAGAAGGATTTCTTAAGTGATTTCAAGATTGTTTAATGAAAATTAGGAATGTATAGCAATAATGATAAAGTATCTACGGCATAGCGTCGTAGCGCACCGTCGTAGCATACCGTAGCAGCGTAGCACTTCTATTGTAAACAAAATCGTCTCCCTGAACACATCTCGGGAACGTCTTTCTTTACAACTATCAGTTGTAGCTTACTCTAGTTTCTCAAGTACAAAATAAATAGTACTGAAGATTTTGCACTTACAAACAATTTACAATGTGGATTTGTGAAACATTCATACAAAACGTAAAGCATCAAATTTTATTTCAACGGTAACCACATTGTTATAATTTCTATTAAACCAATTGAAACCTAATCACATTGGAATTCATAATGGCACTCGGTATGCAGTGCTCCCACAATTTCAAGTACCATCCGATGGCATTGAATATAGGCGAAATCTAATTTACATGATTTCACACGAATGCATTCTAATTCACGCCAATTGGACTCAATCAAGTGTTTTAAAATTGTATAATATTACACATTTAATTATATAAAATTTCGACAACCATTCTGATAGTACAATAGGTACGTATAATTTGAATTGCTTTTAATTTTATCATCGCATGATATTTCAAATATATTTTTGTTATTACAAACGTAACATCCTTACATCGTTGTATATCAAACGCTGACTTCTCAAATGACGACGAACTTTAACGAGTTTCTAAGAGAAAAAAGTGTTCCGTTTACATTTTGTTCGTGGAAGTGAGTTAAAAACAGTTCCATGAGGGTGGCAGTCGTTATACAGTGTGTTTACTGAAGTTTCCCTCGCTCGGGGATTGCGCCTAGTTCCCTTCACACGGGCTATAACATATTTCAAACAATTTCAAAGTGTAATGTGCGAAAAATAAGGTACTCATATCATTCCCGGCTGAGATGCTGACACTTTGGAGATCGCTGGATGGTGCTAGCATGTAATGGACGTTATATTTTATCAGATATACTACTAAATCATGTAGTAAAGTAATCTATTTGTTGTAAAAATACTATTGACATAACTTAACCTACTTACGAATCGATGTTATTTAATAGAACTTATACAAAAACAAATCTAACCAAATAAATAAAATGGTAACCAGTGATGTAAAGTTCAAGACCTCCTTCTCTGTCTGTTGTACCCATTAATTAAGTTAATGACTCCGATGAGTTAGATCAACTAGATTTAGTTGAAACAAAGTTAGTTTCTGCTGCTTACATAGTGTAGTCGCAATCACCGCACGCGCACCATAGATAACACAAACTAACATACCCACCATCAATGGAGCGGAAACTCTATAGACCAACCCATTTGAATTTATATTGATTTCGAAAGCACGCTTTAATTAGTGAATGACAATAGTTTATTATACAACCCGTCTACTCGTTTGTCAGTAGCTGGTGAAACCTTCAATTTACTGGTAAATTGACCAATAAAAGAACATTCTAAAGCCACCGGATTAAGGCTCAAAATGCATTGGCCAACCGACACCTCGTGTTAATTAAATGTGACCACTCACGATAGTTTTACAGTAACTAGTTTCATTGTTATCGTGTCTACTTTAAATGTAATTAACCCGTCTTTTTACATCTTTTTTATTACTTTTCCACAAGTCAATGACCTAAATGTTAAGGATGTTTAAGTTTTTATAGTTCTTTTACAGTAATTGCAATGAAAAAGTTATTCATTCGCGGAAACACGTCAATAATAATATAAACAGTTCAACGTTTGAAGTTAAATAAAATTTCATTCTTCATGTTAAATTGTTCATTAATATTATATCTTGCTAAATTTCATGTTTCGTTAGGTTTTCTTTTACTTTTACACTTAACAATTTAAACACTTAGTTTTACTAAATAAATTATGAACACATTTCCAAAAAAAGTTCTTAAAAAATGGTATTGTCTTGGAAAATATTTTGTTAGACTTATATGGCTGATGGGTAAATCCTATCTCATCCAGTGGCTGTAGCTACGCTGCAGTAGTGAGCAGCGTCTGTGATACAGCGTGATCCATTTTGTTTCGAGGCGGTGCTGAAGCCCTGCGGATATGTATTGAGCTACCGGATCGGCGGCAGACAACTTTAAATTTCATAAATAAGTGACGCTGCTCCACTGAAACTGACGACAGAGAAGATTGTTCCCAAGGAAATGGAGAGGGGGTCTTTTCTTTCCTTTTTTAAATAAAGCTGCTTTGCTTATTATGCTCCAGTTTTCCATCCTGTGGTTTTTTCGCGACTATATGTTTTTTACCCTTGGGATAAAGTGTTTTTTCCAAGGTTGAAAGAGAATCTTAATCTATCAAAATATTGTATTTAATATAGTTAATTGGTAACAAGCTTTTGTTATAAGAAGTATTTCGTGAATTTTGGTAACAAAATCTACAAGATTGCTTGCAATTATATTCGTATGTATGAGAGTTAATATAATCAAACCTCGCCTCCGACGCGGCTTCATTTAGATTCATTCCAAGAAACATCTCTGTGTCTCCTTTCACCAAAACTACATACACAGCATTATAACAAAATTAATTCCCCTATTGATGTTTCTAAAAGCACATTCTAATGAGATACAGCCTCAAATTATAGTATTTCAAGCAAAGACTCACCACAAAATACGAATTCGGCTTAAATGCAAAGCAAGAGTTTCCATTAATTAAAATATTTCACATGCCTTGTGGAAACATCGTATCATTTTGTAGAACGATGTTTTAATATTTGATACATAATAATACCGTTTACAACCAATTTCGAATTTTACTTTCCCGGAAACGATTCAACCCTTACATATTGAAAAATATTGTTTGATTTGTAAAAATATTTTATCGTAAAAGGTTTTTCAAAATTTATATTTACCTTAACCAAAATTAAATTCAATATTTAGCCAATCTTCGCTATGATTATTATTTTTTAAACATGTTGGAACTTAGTAATTCTAACAATTTTTAAATAAAGTCTTTCAAATAGAAACAATTAAATAAGGTATCTTTAAAAGCTCTTTTGAGCCTTCCATCTATATTTGTTACAATTTGTTGTAGTGATTATTTTTCTCATCTAGTAACAAGTCCCAACCTCATTTAACTTAGACGAATGTTGCCATGTTTCCGCGACGCCGCGCCCGCGCCCGTGGAAACCTCCACACACACACACACAACTCTAATATTATTTCTACAGCCACCGAGATTCACAAGAGATGCGAATCTTATTTCTGACAGCGCTATTATGAGACGTGATGATATCAGAGCTTTTTTAACAACGAAATATTCATAAAAATAACTCACCAAAAAGGATAAGCGTCAATATTAATAAAAAGAAAGTTTTTAATCATAATTTGTTTTCGATTTTAAGACGGCCCCGTTACTAGGAATTACCTCCTATTTTTTAATGATTAATTTGGGTCAAAGTATCGACAAAAAGTAGGTTAAACTGAAGTTTGATATTGAATAAAAACTTAGGTAATGGGAAACTTGAAGATTGGCTCTGTTTATTGTTAGAGCAACTTGAAACCGGTCAATACCCATTTTACCATGCTGAAGCACGTAATTAATTTAAGTAATTTCCCACGAAGTATACCTAAAAATATTCCAATAGATCACCAAAAATAATTATATTTTACTGCTTTACGCCTTTATCATATATTTTTGTAATCGCATATAACCTGACTTATACTTAAAACATATCTATATGACATATGGCGACTATAAACTTGCCTTTGCATCAACTTCTATTAGCATCCTTTTGCTAAGGATAAACAAGAAGTTAATGAGTAAAATGCTGCAATCTTTGCGGTGCTGACTGTACCACACTGAGGGTCTGAATAAATAGTTGGCAACATTATTCGCTCTAGCGACGCGGAAGATAAATTTTGGGTATCCCTTTACAGTTTACGGGGAGTAACGTGAAAAGACTTAGTGCGTGGTTTTCTAGGAAGATACATATGCATAGGCCCCGGGGATACAAGTTTATTACGGAAACTCGCATCCCAGATTCAAATTTTATTGCGTAGCTGGGGTGACAGTTAGCCTACTTGCAAAGTTGGTGGTTCTTTATAGAATAAACGAGAACATGTCATTTGTTATGTATGTCTTCAACGCGAACTGCTATTGTGACAATGGTTTAGATATTAAAAAATATGTCAGTATCCTCAGTGATAGATGACAATTTGCTTTATTAATACACTCAGTATACATTAATATTACAAATGTAGTTCAGTAAATAAAGTAACACAAAAAAATATATCCGAACTTAATAACGAGAGTCCATTGGCACTTTATAAAAATGTAGCGAACAATATTTACTCGGAATAAAACAATTTTTCGATTCCATTTCGTTAATATTACAACGTCATATTAAAAAAAACTTTTTTTTAAACCCATCCTGGAATTATATTTTCCCGTTCAAAGATTAATATTTTTGCAAAAATAAATAAACCTCCACAATTAAAACGTAAATAACAACCAGAAAAAACGTAATAAATGCAAGTACAGTCAACATCAGCTTAAAAGCATCTATTGAAATTCCCATGCGTATCAAGGAGGCTTTACAGGGTTGAGCTGGTTGTACCTCGCCAATTTATACGTTCAAAGCGAAGTTGGTGGGGTCACCGGGGCCAGGGTGGGGGTAAGTACCTACGGGGGGTGAGTGGACACCAAAATAAACACAGTTTAATGACTATTGGGACGAGCTAGTGATCACAGTGCATGGACGCTGTTATTGGTATTTATGTTGTCAATGTACAGACAAATAGTGTTTTTGAAATCGGCCCGGAAAAATATGGAGTAGAGGAATTCGCCAACAACTGAATCCTGTTCTGTGTACTCCCTAACAGTTGTTTTTATACTGATACTTTGTTCAGTTTTTTAATATGTTTTGTGCTTTCTAAGTTACAACTTCGGTTTGAAAAAAACATTTGATGAAATCCTTATACTAAAAAGGTTATCTTCTGTTGCTGATGATGACAGCAATTCGAAAGTTTGTTAACAGAAGGATTTAACAGATTTACGTGCAATTTGGTATGTAGATAAATTTATTTAGAATTTTGATTACCGCAATATTTCTGCGATAAAACTCAACAAAAGTTTAAAAACATTAAATACAGAAAGTAATGAAAGGAAATCTAGTTTATAACAATACCATTACTAATATCCATTCCGCTATTAGGTTGATACATAATTAAATCGGTTTCTATCATCAAATTAACCGAGAACCAAAACGTTTCCACAGTAAGCAATTACTTAATTGTTCGTGTTATTGATTTTATACATCCATATTGCATTCCTGCCCTCTCGTCATTGGAGATGAAACAATATTCCTGCAATTTGGCGTTTCAGTTCCCGTAATATATATCTGAGTATTGTTGGTGAAGCTCCAGGGTCGGTGGTACGTGTGACGACGCGCCGGTGAATTACCCGCTGTTTTTGCCGGAGTTAATGAATAGCCCGGCCCGTGTTTGCCGGCCGGTGTGTTTGTCGCCCCGACACTCTCCATGTTTGCCCAACCCCAATAATTTAAGGAGTATATTTCCCCGCTCCATGCCGACACGATTTTATTTCACGAAATTAAACGCATCGCAATTATTTCCGAAGGCGCGTTTATTTTATTGCATGTAAACAATAATGGCCGGGGTATAACGACGCGCGGAATGTACGGTTATTGTGCGAGTGTCGCGTGTGCCGGCCGATGTCGCTGTCACAATCATAATATAAAATTACGCATGCACCGACAAACAACATGCGATTACATCTGTTTAAAGTTTTAACGTTGAAATTCTGGCCTACCATTCATTGAGGGCGTTTAATTTCAATAACTACCAACGTTTATTGCGAACCGACGCGCGCAGCCGCAGTTAATGCTTGCAACACGGCAACAACAGTTTTCAGCAATTAGTAAAATATAAAAGATTTATCTGAAACAATTACAAGTAACAAAATAGTATTTACCCGTCGTATAGGTAATTTATTAAAGTCGGTTGATTCAATTAACAGTTACAAGCAAACGCAGAGGTCATAAAAGTGTCTTCCTCGTTAAATAAACGTAAGTTTAAAGTAGTTTTAATTTACGAAATAGCGGACGGCAATTCTGCCATCGTGAATATTTTGCCAATACCTGACCGGAGCCCATTTCACTCACACAGCTAATACTCGAATTTAAAGATGGATTCCTTTCATTGGTAGTTGCGAATCGTTCGATTGAGGCCTGCGGCGCCGAGGATTGGGCCCAACTTGGGGATCAAATATCAATCTAGGGGCTTCGTTTGTGCGGAGGCGATCTTGGATACAAGGAACAGCGGATACGGAACTATCCAACAACTTATAACTATCTACTTGCTCAAGTGTTTGCATGAGTGGGTACTTATGTCGTAGCCGTAGTTCGTGCCGCTTCATTTTAGATAGTAGGTAAATATTAGAAGTTCCCCGAACTCATAATAAGTTAATCGATGGAAGTTGGTTTCGGTGTGAGATCGATAGTACTGTGTTCGTTCATTTAATAGTTTAATTAAAATTTATTTCCCTGCTTATTTTTCTGATTAAAATATTTATTTTTGATTTGGAATGAAAACCCACACAATTCGTAAGAATATATAAGTGTTTTTAATAAGTCAGTATAAATAAGTGTTTTTTTATAATCTTTGCCGAAAAAAAACTGATTAGCATCTTAAGGAACATGACTTTTTTATGTTGCCGGCAAAACATTTTTTTCTTGAACATTTTAAATAAAGAACAAATAAAATTGATAACTCGCTTTCGCTCGTATCTCTATTATCAGGCTAACAATAAGGTAGCGACTGGCGAACCCTAGCGAAAGGGGAAGAAGATGTGTATACTCAACTCGCCAACTTTATCGAACTTCCACGATCAATCTTACTTTCGCTTTTCAAGAAATAGATTTTATTTTGTGTTTGAATTACTTATTTATGTTTTTTATTATTCATTCAAGCTTTTATGATTTCAACCATAAATTGAAACGCTTTGAATAAGTCTTTTCAGAGAGGTTATTCGATAAGGGTCGTGACTCGTGAATTGCCTAAACATAATAGTGGGTATTTTATGCATGTTCTTTTGTTTTATGTTTGTTTTCTTACACGAGGAATATAGGGTTGCGTAGGCACAGTGGTTGTAGGTCGACATGCAAATTGCCCGCGTCGCCGCCGCCGCCGCCGCGGGGAGTGGCATGCATTCGATTACGTGATGAATGACGACACACACTTGTGTATTATATCATAGTGGCTTTGTTTCAATTTCATTTGGCTGATGGCTGCGAATTGAAGCGAAGGCTATACTTTGTGGAGTGGCGCGTTAATGGATATTAATTGAAGAGGTTTTGTATGTATTCAGGAGATTAACCGATGATATAATTGGTCATAAACTTGGTAACCCAGTTTTATTTTATAATTATGTCTATATAAATGAGTAAGTAGGTAATTTGGTATAATTTTAAAACAATAAACGACCCTGAACCTATTTTATGGAGTTCTGGAACCAAGAATGTGCTACAGAAACCTATTTCGGCACATTGGGCGTTCATCACGTTTATAGCGAAGAAACCTTTTTGCGCTTGGATAGATCTCCGACAAGCATCCTGTTTGAGAGATACGGATAACATACTAACTACTTACTTACACATAACAAAGCAATGGTTAATTTTCAGTGAATGTAAACAATTAAATGTTTTTCTTTCAATTTTTTTTTCTTATTTTAATCAATTTACCCTTGTCTTGCTTTAATAAGAGAAAGACGTGGCTTTATTCGTTATTTATTAGTAAACTTCCAGAGAAGCAACAAATCCTTTTTTTAGTACTAAACTATGTTTCATTTAGTCGTAACTTGCATTAATAATATATCACAGGCTTATTTATCTTAAATCGTCTTCGATGTGTGTAATATTTTTATGAAAGGTGTGTAATTCGCTAGATTAGTTATACGAGTAACTCGATATTCTTGTTGACAATAATTGATACCGATGCAAGAAATCACATTAATGAGTCCTTAATTACGTAGAAGGTCGGGTGTCGTGCCACAAAGATCTTGTATTACGTAGAGGTCGCAACCCGGAGCACATCATTACGCAGCCTTTGTCACCTGAGATACGACAAAATTCAAAGTCATGTTAAATAATATTTAATATCTAAACGCAATATCCATCTCGGCTAGTGAGGTATACCGAAAACTTAATTAGTTTTTTTTACGATGATTTCTTGTTTTAAAAAAGATTAATTAAAGTAAACAGCATTAAATTAGAAGAAAAAGTAAATATATGTAACCCCTCAGGATTCTTCTAAAGATTCCGCCAAATCACTACGATCTCCATTTGTACTGCAATAAACACAAACCCAAAACCGCAATAAAAGACGATACGGCCACTAACAAATCCTCGGAGCAATGAATCTCAATTTATCTTATATCTTACACAATCTTACGTAAAATTTTAACACCCATTGCACGTTTTCCTTTAATACGGCGTTGGGTGTTCCAACAAAAGCAGATTGATGAAAATCAATCCGAGGATTCAAACTACGGGGATGTAGTATAGTATAGTGATATGGTCGGGTTGTTTTATCTCGATACGGGAAATAAAAGTCAGTGACCGTAAACTGAAGAGGTCGAAATATTGAGTGTACCATCACCTCGTAAATATATCGTTATATGCCCGAATATACCCGAATGGATATACGACCGACGTACGCCTTCACACTCTTGCTGATGTCACATTTTCAGACCAACGGAGCGCGAAATAAGTACATTTTTGCTCGCACGCCATAATAAAAAAATAATGACATGTTTTAAAAGTAAATCCCCCACCTTGGTATTGACAGTTGACGGGAACTTGGCGAACTGAGGTTTCGAATTCCTGGGGTATTTGACGACAGATTTACAAATTCAATGTACGAAATGAGTTGCGTTTTCCACGCGACTTGCGATTGTTATGTAGCCACATTTCGTTGGTTTGTTTTTGTAAAAATAAACCAATTACGTTTTTTTAAATATGAAGTACATCACAAAAAAACTGAATAAACACTGTTTTCTTCTCCTTTTATTCCATCTACCGCCGAATGTTTAAAAATTTGAAAGAATTCGTTCACAAAGCACTTTTAATGAGAGTTTCACGAACGCTCTGACTTTGATGCGATAACTTTTTTTCGATATTTTCGTATCTTAGAGCAAGTATCCTTTTCGAACTTGGTTTATGGGTTATCTTTCTATCCCTTTCGCACGTCAGTCGAAACGCTCCCGGCATCTGCAATCAATGGAGCGTTCAAATTGAAATAAGATAGCAAAAGGTACCGCACTCCATAATAAGATGTCTCTACGTGAGATTCGGAACTCACTGTCTTATGCTACTGCCAACCAGTTTTGTACACATCCATTTGATACAAATACTGCTATACATACAAATATCTTATTTATTCAGAGACGAGGAGAGAATTGAAAACACTTACTTTGTAGATAGCTAAGTAAACTGTAAATTTAAATTATTGTTATTTTACCGTGTGATTTTGTTTGTTTCAGGTGAGACACATACTATTTCTCATAGTTTGGTAAGTCGAAAACGGATGATGTAAATAGTTGTCATCTTTTACAAATGCATAGAAACGGAATGTAGTGAGTAGAGTTGGAAGCTGCTCAGCATTCTCGCGGACGAACCAATTTGACTCGAGGCAAGAGAGACTGTAGCCGAGCTGGTGTCAAGTAATTGGCTGGTACATCTCTATACCTACCTACCGAATACACGTATATTCTAGAATGTCTTTTGGTTTGCTGCAAAGATACGTAGAGCTACAGGGTTTGCAAACTCGAATGTAAAAGGATAAATTTTGTTGAAGGTAAATGGTTATTATGTTATATTTATTTATTAAAGAACTTTTTATTGTAGGACTTTCTGTCGCTTATCTTCTGTCTTATAGTAACCCTAGTGATTTTTCCAAGTTTTGGACGAATTCAGTTTTTTTTTTAAATCGAAAGAAAGAAAAACCCTTACCAAGTCAGGAACCGGGTAAAAAACGAGTTGTACGTATAAATAATAGTACGTACGGCTGGGAAGATTGTTACAAAAATAGTAGTTCAATATTTTCTCATCATCTTAATTTTATAAAGTGCGGTACCGATTCTTCTAATCTGATTAACTTTTAATTTTCCTTGACCTGACTTGAGCTTAATAGTGCGCACCAAGTGCATCGAGCCCTACCAGAGTACATATAACCAACTTATGTAGCTGAACTTAGCTTAAATGTAAGCTACTAACAAACTATACAGTTGATTGAAAAACTTTTAATGCGGACTTTACGTACCTATTGTATGTTCCTAACAAAAGTTGGGAAAACAATTCAGATTTTCTAATAGCAAGCAGATAGGAAAACTAATACGCATTTACAGTTTGTGATAGTTTGTTATCTAGTTGAAGTGATTATATTTTAACTTTTAGTGCTTTAATAGGTATGAGGTAAAAATAAAAAAAGGATTTACTTTAATCAATAAAAGTAGTTGAATCGTGGTTTTTATTATGTTGTATTATTTAATGTTTATTAAATCTAATTTTTCTTTGTTATGCAAAAAATATATTTCACCAAATAAAAATAGACTCAAATTAACTACACGACTGAACAGCCGCATTAAAAAGTATATTTTATTCTGCTCTAGACTAAGCGCCTGTTTCTGAAATTAGAATTTAAGATTAAGTTACATATCATTAATTACTTGGAGTATTTGACCACAAAATATCTATTAAAAACTGCCTGTTTCTGTTTTTTTTGAGTCTAGGTTTGCTCAATAACCAGGGGTCCCGAGCCGAGGCCAAGTCAACCGTCCCGTCGCCGTTCCCTCTCTAACTAGCATTCCACCGCCGAGATTACACCGCACCCACGTTATAACACCTAAATAACCGTTTTTATAACTAACCATAATACCGGTATTCTACTATGAGTCTTTATTCGGACTTTCAACCCGTTTTACGATGACAAGACGCAGTTTTATTACCGAAGTTAATTAAAGCTTAATATGATTAGACATTTATGAAGTTAAATGGACTAATGATATTAAATTCGACTTGAGCTCGGTCGATTCGTATGCAAGTGTACCTCGTGGTTATATAGTAGCTAACAACCAATCTGCTTAGCCTGTATAATGTAAAAATATCAAATATAAAGAAATTTTTCGAGTAATAACTTTCAGAAAGATATAATTTAATATTCTATTTTCTTTCCTTTTATTGTTAAAAATAGATAATTTATATTGTTAACTTACTCGCATCGGGTCAAGAACCACTAAACAATCATTGTGTATAATTTCGATATTTGAGATTAATTTAACCGACAGTGTACGGTGGATATTTCTTAATTACGGTGATGAGGCCAAGCGCAAACAAAATTAAGCCCCCGCTACCTCCGCCGCCGCCCCCGCCCCCGGCGTGGGGGCGGTATCTATTGACTAATAATTCCTCAGCTGTACACTACGTTTGTTTCCTTAACCATAATTAACGGAAATTGTATTTAACTTAGAAATAGTTCAGGCAACATAGTATTACTTTGGTGTCCATTACTTTTTAGCGTGTTTGTATCACATTTTTACTTTGTTTATTTTACATTTTGTAAAGCATAATTCTAATGGATTCTATAGTATAATATGATACACATATTTGTGGTGAATTATATTTTAGTATTGTGTACTAATTAGCTCTCAATTGATAGTATTTTATTTTTCTCCTCTTCTTGTTAGAAGATAGCAGATCTTATATCAGACTCGATACATTCGTAAAACATTAATTTTCTTATAGATCTGTCAAGTGAAAAAGTTTCTACTCTTGTACACTGAAATTAATTTTTACTCAAATACAAAAGCAAAAGGGCCTTTATTTTAATTCCAAAGTAATAAGCGTCCTTATTGCCAAGCGCTACATTTCTCATAAGCTGTGTTATTTGTGTGACGTTGTTAAATTAAATATATTAATTAAGGACAAGCCTTTGTTTATCCGAGGACAATCCCGAATCTCCACCTACTCTAGGCACCCTTACATTAAGATGACCGGGAGTGATAACTGACGCGCCTACCAAACTTACTAACCTACTGAGATACATCTTCTGATTACAATACTCAAAAATAATTGTTCACTCCTGAGATTATCAATAGAAACCGCCTTTAAATAACATAAAAGTAAACACGCAAGCAGTTTTTTGTAACTAACTTTGTTTTGAAACGAAGTGATACAACTTCTCCAACCACAATTACTAACTAAAAAAACATTCTCAAGGATTAAAACACGTATGCAATTAAAACCACTTAACCCAACAATTATTTAACTACAAACAAACTTAATAGAATTCGCTACCAACAAAAGGTTTTATTTGAAGAGTGTTGAGTACCTTCCAGGCTTTACCGAGTAAGCCACTATGAAGCGAGGGTGACTGGGGACTTCATTTACATACCAACGCGAGGCCTGCTGACTACGCAACTCTACCTTTATACCAAGATTTAACTTACTTAACAGTCAGCTGAAAACGAATTCAATGTTCCCTGTCTCTTTTGCTGAAGTTTGATAAACATAATTCGGGAGTTGATGCCCATTTTATCTTAAGTACATTCATCAGCGGGGACGCTAGAACGACTGATTGAAAACAGAAGGCCCGCGTTTTGTTACTTTCGCCAGGGTAATCAAATGAATATTCAGTGCTTATCTATATTCAGTATGGCTGTGCGAACAGTTTATTCATCATTTAAGAGTAAGTTCAGATGTTGACCGAATAAACATCATGAAATTGAATTTTCTTTTTCGTTAGATAAATTATGCAAACGTTACCTAACATCTGCTGTTTTCGCATAGGAATTCTCTAGAGTAAGTTTTTTTACTATTTATTCTATTTTGATAAGTGTCTCGTCTTAGTCCAAGAAAACGTTTTCTAATCACAGAAATTTGTATTCACACATTTGAAAATTTACCGATTGGATGGCAATTTTCTTGTTTTTAAATTAAATATGCAATCTTTAGTAACTATGTATCAAAAAGTGTAAAACGAATTTTGCTTTTTTGAAAATTCCTGGGCTTTATGTGAAGTAGGTACTCTCCTATTTTTAAAACTTACGTTATATCACTTCCATCAGCAATCCAAAAATTGTTTTTTTTTTATTATTTACTGATTAATCTTCTCAATACGAAAAACCAACCACAAACACTTACAAATATGGTTTGCTTTTGAAAATCAGGCAACTTAAGTTATAGGTTTACTAAATGTAGGTATTTATTTTAAATGCGTACAACTTGACACCTGCAGATAAACGCTATTGTTAAGCTACTTGAGCAATAACTTAAAACTTAAAGACGTAGCGACATTATTTGGTGAGTTAAGTTGCTGAATTGCATAATTTATAACAGTCACCGTTTAGTTTTCACTCGTAACAAAGGCTTTAACATTTGCTCTTGTTCTAAGTACGGGTACAATTACACTTACGTAACTCAATGCCTAAATACGACATTATTAAATTACACTCCTATTAGACTACATAACAGAATTTCAAAGGATTAAATTTATAGGAGTTAAATTGTATGTCAAAAGATTGAAGTGAGTAATTCCAAGAATTTGTTGTCATAAGTCTAAAAACGTACCTACGTAGCGCAGCGATGTGCAAGCTTTTTTTAATGATATTAGGCGATAATTTTTGACACAAAACTTGCGCGTAAACTGCTGTTAAATTCGATCGGCATTGCAATATTCTTAAACGGAAAACGTTTTCAAGAACGTGTTTATTTCGTTGAACATTTGTTCTTACACAATTCCGATATCAGATATATCTCTTAACAAAGAAATGTCGACTACTCCATCACTATACCGATAAGTTACCCTCTCAGGCATACGTAGATACTTTCCTCAATCTGGCATAGGAAATGCGTTTCTACGATTATTGTTTTACGACTCAATATCGCTCGGAACGAGTGGGTTTTATTGCGACGAGTAACTTCATAATAACAAATAAAAGTCGCCGTATCTGCGACATGTGACCGTTAGTGCGCCGAACAAGACGTAACCGCAGCTCTGACATTATGACGGATAAAAAACATTCAACTACTTTATATGATTTGTTAATGCATTTTTATTTGTGTAATGATTTCTAATTTGTGTATGATTTAAATACAGTTAGGTACTTTAACTAAACACCTAAATTGAAATTATATAATACCACTATAACCTATATGCTTACACCCTTCCCGATTATCTGAAAATAGAAACTCCAATTAAATGAGGCGGCCTGATTAATAACAAAATTAATTTCGACAAGCATACACTTGCTTATTTTCTTGTAAGCACTTAGTTTGTGGGGTTTCAAAGTTCATAGTACAAATCCTTGATTACTGTAGCGGATTTATAATGTAATTATAGTTAAAGCCGAGATAACAAGCCTTAGGTAAATATCTCTTGATAAGCGTGTACTCACAACATCACGTAGGTAATAAAGGGCGTATATACACAGACAGAGGCAAACACCCAACATGTGGCTGCGACCTTATCTCACTGAATTAGTCGACGTGGATTTTGGTACATGTAACACCGCTTAATTCAATACTCTAAGCTATGTGCTTTCTAGCCAGAACTTCATTTAGAAATTCCAAAAAATATATATTTTATTTTTAATACAAAATGAGTTTAATAAAAAGTGGCAACAGGTTCGGTATACTATACCGAAGGTTCCGGGTTCGATCCCCACTAGGGTGTACCACTAATTTGGTCTTTCTCAAATTATGTACGTGTTTATCACGCAATAACGGTGAGGGACGATTGGATGATAATCCATCATGTGATCCGCCAACCCGCAACGAGCCAGCGTGGTGGATTACGGCTCAAACCCTCTCGCTGTCCGAGAAGGAGGCCTGTGCTCAACTATAGGACATATATAGGCTATTTATACAGGGTCTGTCGTAATGAATGGATAACCCGTTACCTACAGTTGATCCGGATGTGAGGCTATAAGGAAATGGTGTTTTCTTGCCAGGCTTGTCAACCATAAGAAAATGGCGTAGACTTTTAAACTTTTTTATAAATTTCGCTATTTTTTTCATTTATTCCGCTGCCATTTCTTCAAATTTTGATGTATTTGTATAATTCTTTTAGTATTATACTGCTGAAGACGTGTATTATGTAATTTAAATACAATTTTAGGTGTTAATCACGTTGAACATTATCAAAATACTCATTTTAAGAAAAATATTTCCAATTTTTTTTCTTTATGTCAACTTTTGATCATCTCCTGTGGAAAAAAAAAGTATGACGTTATAGCTGCCCATGATCTCAATAAATTGTCTAGTATGTGTAGATTCTAAAAAGGTATAACGATGTGTACTTTACAAGCAACATTAAGTTACAGGAGCGAGAACACTAATCAAGGTCGGAATTTTTATTTTTCATGTTATGTTATAAATGGTTGTAAAACTTCGTCATAATGGTTTTATTCTATCAAGATACTTTGCACAAACACTATCGGGCCACTAATAGGATATTCAGAAGAAAACCCGGTTGTTTTTGGGAAAAAAATAACATTACTTCACGATAATAATGTAATGAAAATGTACAAATGAAAATTGTTGTGCTCTATTGTCCGGCCACCGAGAGAATGCGTTCCTGACACATTGTGTTTGACATAACGAGGTAACTTTGAAAGGCCGTCTACGAAAACAAACAAAAAAAAAGTCGTCTGTTTTGACCCTACAAACAAATAATAAGCAATAAAATGATATTAAAACACACTGATTTTAAATTTTATAACTGATGGCTTACTGTAAGGGTAATAATTACTGATAAAATATGTATTTTTAAAAATGTAAACAACATCATATTTTCGTAGGGATGTGCTAAAAATATCAGTCAATTTTAAAGTTATCAATCAATTTCTAATAAAAAAGCAGAATAAGTAGCTTGATTATAAAAACATGATATCGACGTAAATATGGATATGCTTGAAGCATAACTATTGCGGTTAGTGAAAGAAAATAAATCGGCAAATGTTCGATATGAAATAGATGAATTGGCTCTGCAGTACGGTCATCGGGTGCTGAGACTTATACCATATTATTGCCAATACAATGCTTTTGAGTTTCGTTTGTAAAAAGGCAGCAGTTGGATTTTCTTGCTAGTTCTTTTCGACCTTGGGCTTAGCTTCAAAATTAACGTTATACAAGTATCTATACTAATATTATAAAGCTGAAGCTCAGGAACTACTGGTTCGAATTTAAAAATTCTTTTTGTGTTGGATAGACCATTTATCGAGGCAGGCTTTAGGCTATATAACGCTGCAACTATTAGGAGCGAAGAAATAATGGAAAATGGAAAAAAAAACGGGGAAAATTATTCATCCTTGAGGGCTTCCGTTGCGTGCGCTGCGAAAGCGGTTCTAGGAACCAAAAATATATGTATGAAAGAATAAAGGGACCTTTTTACCGCGGGAAAACTTCGCATTCCCACGGGAAACCGACTTCTACGCGAACGGAGTCGCGAGCGGCCACTAGTCTTTAATCTAATTATTTACGTTCCTACAGTAAAACAACACTGTTTCGATTTTGTTTTTTATTATTTTACCTAGATTTTAACTCGTAACAACATAAAACTATTTTTATATTATAAATAAAATATAAATAAGATAAGCAAGTTTTTTTTCTGTTGATTGAAAAATGATTTATCAATGTTGTTTTTTACCCCAACACTAATGGCATGTGTCACAAACGCAATCTCTCGGTGGCCAGACTATAATAGTTACATGCGACAAACATGTTGCGACAAGTTTATTCGAAATTAAAACGGATTTAAAAAATCGAACAAGACCGCATTACAAAGAAAAGGGTACTCATCACATCAGTGTGATTTTGACCATCGCATATCCTTTTGTTCACATTGGCCCCGATTCTGAAAACACTCTCTAAACTAAACTAAAACTATCGCTGTCACTTACACATCAATAAGACAGAGACAGGTAATCATTTTAGTCCTGTCAAACTAAAATGTACGTGCAATATGACACGGCGAAGGCAATTTTAGGCTAGTCCTCAGCGCATTTCGTTCAATTTCACAATGATGTGGACTAAATTTAGTGAGACCAATGTACCTGTCTTGTTCTAATACGAAGCATGAGAAAGTGACAGCGATATTTTTAATTTAGTTTTAGAGAGTGTTTTGAGAATCGGGGCCACTATTTTCGTCAATTTGTTACTGCTTTCTAATATTTGACTATGATTTTCCTTGTGATTTGGACTTGATAACGTGGTGATACTGATGACTTTGCTCACATTTACGGACATTGTGTTGTGCTATCGATTGAACTTGTTGTTTTGGAAAAGTTTTTGTGTAGTTTGTGTATCATGCCGCAACAGTATACGCCGGCCGAATACGCGAACATGCATTACATTTACGGTGTATGTAATGGCAGCACCAATAGAGCTTCTAGTGTTTATCGTGTAAGATATCCAAATGTGCGACATCCTGATTACCGTGTGTTCATTAAAGTGCACAATGCATTTATGGAAGGACGATTTCCTTCTAATTTTTTCCACTTTTCTTTGTAATGCGGTCTTTGTTCGATTTTTTAAATCCGTTTCAATTTCGAATAAACTTGTCGCAACATGTTTGGCGCATGTAACTATTAGAGCACAACAATTTTCATTTGTACATTTTCATTACATTATTATCGTGAAGTAATGTTATTTTTTTCCCAAAAACAACCGGGTTTTCTTCTGAATATCCTATTAGTGGCCCGATAGTGTTTGTGCAAAGTATCTTGATAGAATAAAACCATTATGACGAAGTTTTACAACCATTTATAACATAACATGAAAAATAAAAATTCCGACCTTGATTAGTGTTCTCGCTCCTGTAACTTAATGTTGCTTGTAAAGTACACATCGTTATACCTTTTTAGAATCTACACATACTAGACAATTTATTGAGATCATGGGCAGCTATAACGTCATACTTTTTTTCCACAGGAGATGATCAAAAGTTGACATAAAGAAAAAAAATTGGAAATATTTTTCTTAAAATGAGTATTTTGATAATGTTCAACGTGAATAACACCTAAAATTGTATTTAAATTACATAATACACGTCTTCAGCAGTATAATACTAAAAGAATTATACAAATACATCAAAATTTGAAGAAATGGCAGCGGAATAAATGAAAAAAATAGCGAAATTTATAAAAAAGTTTAAAAGTCTACGCCATTTTCTTATGGTTGACAACCCTGGCAAGAAGACACCATTTTCTTATAGCCTCACATCCGGATCAACTGTAGGTAACGGGTTATCCATTCATTACGACAGACCCTGTATAATACAAAATATCAATAAATATGGTAGACCTATTATTTACCCGGTTATGTATTTTTGTCCGCCATTCGATTCATAATAGAACGTTGATTTTGTCAATTTTCAACCAATTTTCATCTTAATTAATGTTTGTAGAAGTCATCAACATTTCCAAATCAGCATTAATTGCTTGCCATTTCACTACATGACGTCATTTAGGGCTCTTTATATTAAACCTGCCCTTCTCAAAATTGAACCGGACATCGCCAACAACTTCAATAAAATAAGTTTACACCAGATAAAGATATATTCCGTGTACGTGCGGATTTATCCTGTGTAACTAAGTTGAAGCTGGTTTCCACTCGTGCGCCACGACACAATGTTGTTGCCACGACACATATTAGAACGAGCTTCAAGCGAGCGATCAATACTAACTGTCCAATAAACATTGGCTCTTGTTTGTTATCGTTTGCTGGTCAAGATGAAGAGAGGTCAAGACGATGAGATTTATGTTACCACACAAGAAAAACAATTGAAATAATTCCTTAAAAATTGGAACGATAAACAAGTCAAAATAAGGTTTGTTGCCGCGCTTATTTTACATTTCTGTAACACAATTTGATCACAGACAGATTTTGTGCTAATAAAATAAAAATATAATACACTTTATTGCTCAAGTAAAACAAATGAAATTACAAAATTCATAATATTATTGGTTTGATTACGCGTATTTTTTTTTGTCAGTTACTTATGAACACCTTCAGCGTTTAACAAATATTATATACGAGTGGCCGCCCGCGACTCCGTTCGCGTGGAAGTCAGTTTCCCGTGGGAATGAGAAGTTTTCCCGCGGTAAAAAGTACCCTATATGTTATTCTGATGTATACTGTAAAGTTTTCTTCAAAATCCATCCAGTAGTTTTTACGTGAAAAAGTAACAATCATCCATACATCCATACTCACAAACTTTCACGTTTATAATATTAGTAGGATATACAGTTAATGGTTTTGGATAATAGAATTTGCTGATTTTTGCACACCATTTCTACTACATTTTTCGTGCTGAAATATTTGTTTATAGTTTTGTTAACTATTACATACAATTTAACAATATTTACACGACATACCCTCTGAGCAGTGGCAACAATGTCAAAGTTCAGCTTTAAGTCCCCCGTAAGG
The DNA here is from genome assembly GCA_916618145.1 of Emmelina monodactyla. Classification (NCBI taxonomy): domain Eukaryota; kingdom Metazoa; phylum Arthropoda; class Insecta; order Lepidoptera; family Pterophoridae; genus Emmelina; species Emmelina monodactyla. Next base: position 8,359,699 of record OU745300.1, read on the forward strand.
TAACTACGGAGCTGTTTGGGAATTATCTTAGACTTGTGATGTTACACGTGCAATATAAATGAAAGTAGTTCGAGTCTTGATGTCCTCCTAAGTTTGGGGGATCAACAGTTAAACTAAATTACCTATATCGACTAATGATAGACAATCTAGATACTTCTCGTTAAATTATCGCTTTGCATTGATAATTTGGAAAGAAGTTCATTAAAGTTAATACATACCTTTTCAGTTTAGTTTTTTATTTTACAATATAATAAAAAAAATTGATTGCTTAAATTATTTCAATTCATGAAATTGACTTTATACAACCTTAATTCAAACATAATATTTGCTTATTATTGTGTCGCCGTAATTTTATTTTCCAATACCCGTTGCTTACCTGTGTATTCAAGAAGTGAATACTAAGAAACCAGTGAATCGTCACTAATGAATACCGTCTCGATATCACTGGGTTTATCGCCCATTAGAGGGTTAAGTGCTAGTTTTTCAATAGTCAGATAAATGCTATCTGACTGAAAATAGGTATGTTTTCATTGTCACTTCATACATATGTCAAATATTTGTATTTGACGTGCAACGAAAACATGCTGATTTTCTGTCAGTTAGAATTTATCTGACTATTGAAAAATCAGCCCTAAGAAAAACTTGTTTACATCTGCCGAGGAAATTTATGTTTTCCAGCAACTAATCTGAACACAAAATTACTTTTATAAGGATCTTATGTTACATTACAAAGAAATTGACTACCTATAAGATTGTTTATAAAAAAAAACTACACTAAAGCAATCATTGCCAAAGACGATTTGAAACGTGTCGTATAAATAAATTATCTTTATTCAGTGTTTACGATGAAAGTCAACACCGATTTGGCAACCCCGGGTAGCTGGCAACCCGCCAAGCAGTGAAAGTTAGTAAGGCGTCGGCCTACGGTTTTGTTTATATACCTCCTGGCAAGAAATGTCTGATCCTGAGCCAAAATCCTGGACCACTGAACGACATAGAAATCGAAAGGGGATTCGCGTAGATTTGAAGGCCGTTCGTTTTTGTAATGAATATAATATTTGCAAAAAACTTTGATCCCAAAAGTGTGTAACTCATTTTGAATAGACAAAGGTAAACCCACAAATGAGCACAACTTTCCAGAACAAATAACAAGCGCTGGAAGGGTACGGCCACATTCACACAAATGACGTGGCATGTCAATTATGGCAGTCACATAACTCACGGACAGTCCCGCTAGTGACAGGTGTGACCTCAGCATTACCGACATAATTTGCGAACAACGAAATGAGATGTCACAAGCAAGGTGATTCTCGTGAAGTACAGACGACCTCATCACAATGCTTTTGAGATACTTTACGATTTATACAATTTACACTGTCACTTGTATCACTTAATCCTACTTATATTATAAATTTGAAAGTTTTATTTTAAGGTGTATTAAAGATACTCGATCACGCCAAAAGAGCTGATTAGATTTGGATTATATTTTGTGCAAAGTTAATAGAATTAAACACAAGTCACCATCTAATCGATAACTAATATCTTAAGTGTAAAACTTACAAAGTAGTGGACGCTACATCTATTTATCAAAGCATGCGAAGCTGTGAGCGAAAAACTAGTAGGCTATTATAAATTATGTTGACGTTTAAAGCAAATTGCTTATTAAACCGATGCACGTTAATGTACGGTTCTTAGGGGCTTTCGAATTAACCAGACATTGTGGACGAAGGTGTGCCAAGGCGTCAGCGTGACTCTAAACAGAAGTTATGGTTTTAAGTAATGGGTCTCTGTTCCAGCGATATAAGGCGACACTGCCTTTGTGAGTCAGTTTTATTGGTCATAAAGTGAGTTGCGTACCTACTGACTACCATTGCCAAACATGATTCCTATACTGGCTTATGTCACGTGTTTTAATACTACCGAATTAGGACAGTTTAATATTTAAAGCTCTTTTGAAATAATGCAATCTGATTTTTTATGCCCGGTTTAATCGGACAAAATCTCCAAATCCTTGCTTAGGTATTCAGTTCTCTGGACGTATGTTTTATAATAACTGAATGAAATTAGATACAAATTTATAGATCTTTAGCTATAGGCAAAAAAACAAAATACATCTGAAACTACTGAAAGCAGGTTAACTAAATCCAACTCTAAAAGTGTACTTAACTTTGAGTGTAAAGTTAATTACGTCAAATCCAAACGTGGCGGGTGACGTTGTGGACCCCAAAATAAACAGGGTCCTCCCTATGTAAATGCGAGGTGGCTGCTCGACCTCTAGCCGCACCGCTCTGTCATATGACACTTACGAGTATGTGATACACAACACCACTGTACCAAGCAAAACTCACGCAAAACAATGATAAGTAAAAGATTTTTTGTTTATGTCACAGGAAATTCAGCAGAGCTGTCAATACAAACAGCATAGATATTAAAATTTAATTTCACTCATGCATTACTCAAGACATAAAATTTCAATAGCACCCTCCGCAAACACATTATTTCGTTGAAATGTTTGTATTTATGTGGTCCAGATTGTGTACTTATTTATTTTGCACCCCCCTCGCTCCTCACTTCAGGCGACACTCACATTATTTGTCGCCCCAAAGCTGTTTACACACGTGGCTATGTGTGTGTGGGTGCCAAAAAGTACTACCTTATTTATGTGCCCGGTAGCCGCAAACAAAATTATTTATGCTTTTTATATATGGAAATCTCGGCCTTTGTCCGCACGCGGGCGCTCGTATTTTTCTCTAAATTGCTTCCATTCGGCAACTAACTTAATCATTTTTCTGTAATTAAATCTCAACGTTTTTATCTCCAGAGGATATTGTTTGTGGTAATTTATTTGTAGAGTCGAATATTTAGGAAGCAAACTTTTTATTGCTTTTTCTATCTAATAAATACAGATTCTTGCGAGGATGGAATAAGAAGAAGAAAGTTGTAATGAATGGGTGTGCCGGATTACCTTTAGTAATAAATATAGTTATCGGTCATTTCTCGTATAGTAATAATAGATATCCATAACTAGGGATGACTCCAATCGATCAATGGAAGTCGGCTGGAATAAAAGAACTTATATACTTACCTATAAGTATCCCTATATTATTTATATGGGGAAGTTTGCCTCAAGCCGAAGAAGCCCGCACGTCCCATTGATTTCGGATTATCCTCCGAGATTAGACCCCGGCTCACGATCACTAACTACGTTGCTGCTATATTTAGGTATACCATGATTATGTTCTCATCTTCTTTTATAGAATATGTTAAAATAACCTATTGATACGTGATATCAGGTGATGCAGGCACTAAGGCATAGTAAAAAAATACAGAAAATTCTTAAAAGCAAAAACTGGCAAATAAATTACCTACTGATAATATATAAAAAACTTTACAGAAGAAGCATGATAAATACAAAACGGACAGTAATGGGATAGAACAGGAAATATTTCATTCATCGTGATAGATGTCCGACCTACAATCGATAAATAATTGCAATAAATAACTATTGGAGGAAGAATTTTATTTTTTATTTTGATTCTTTCACCGGTTGAGACATTTATTTTTTGTACCAATCTCATAACATAGTTTTAAATCTTAGAATCGAAACCGTATTGGCTATTGCAAAGAATTAATTCATTTTAGATTGTCATTTGACTGTACTACGTCGAATTCATAATATCCTTTGTAGTTTAGCAAAGGCTCGGGGAAACAAAATAAAAGTTGCAAAAGTGGACAGTATTCATACGACATTCGACGTACATCGAACGCTCGCTACGAGTACTTTCACCGAATCCTCGTGTGAATATTTCGATGTATGATGGAAAAGCCTCGCTGAATCAAACCCGCGTTGTTTATTTGCCAAGAGGTAGACGCGAACCAAATATGATACGCCGATTTTTGAACGGGGAAAATTGAAATCGGTATATTTTCGTGTTTGTGAATGTACATTTTGGATCATATCTTGACGGTTCTCATATAAGACGGGAGATTTGTTGATATTAAAACGTGAAAACGTGACTGTGTATTAACATCTTGTATTTTGGAAAGTGTAATTTTTTTTTTTTATATTTATTTCCCAAAAAAAATTATAAGTACTGTTTCAATTACAATTAAACTTATTTTAACGGATTTATGCTTTAATTAAGGTATATTTATTTTCCTACTATACGTCTCAGGGAGACTAAACCATCGAATAAATTAAAATGAGTTTAATATAATTTATTGATCACGTAAATCCTAAAAGTCTTTGATCTTTATACATATTTACACAAATTAAAAGCGCTTTAATAATCATCGTCAATCGAAACAATAAGCTCCAATAAAATAAACTATCCCCCGAACATAAACCTCTTATATAAGTAGGTAAATAATATTCTGGAGATCCTCGATAGGCGGTCACTAGTATTCTCATTTTTTCCGTGTACAGGGTGTATCAGTGATACAGCACGCGCGGCCTCCCGCCGACGACAATCTGTTTACCCGCGCCGAGCCTCAACCCGATATCGATTCTTACACATGAAACCAGCAACCTATATCGATAAGTACTTAAATAAATAAATCTCCAGGCTAAACACACCAATTATATGGCCCTTAAGTAAGTGCAGAAAGCTCTTGTGTTAAAGGTATCACACAATGGACTAGGGGAGAAGACACACGAGGCAATGCCGAAAAAATTTTTTTACGATATTGGCCCGACCCTGGTATTGAACCTAGAACCATCCGCTTTACAGTCCGGTATAGTTACCGCTGCGCCACAGAGTCGTCGAATAGATTAATGGTTAAAGCACCTTCGAACCATCGGTAATTTTTTTAACGAAACAATCAAAAACCTCGTCGTATTCCAAACCGGCTGCTGCTCAATGAAACCCTTAAACGCTCAATCTGAATAAAAAAGACGCCCCACCATTTTGTGACAATTTTTAATTTCAAAGCCGAGAGTTATACGGGTTTCCCGATTTAGACTAATGGATTCTTTTAACGACCAAATGAATATTTAAAGCCAATTCGCTGAAATTAAAATGAAATAAAATTAATTTTGATGATGCTCGACGCGTTTATTGGTTTCGTAATATTTCATTTCGACAACGTCTCTGCGACGCAAAATGAGAGCAGAAAGAGTCAAACAATCGAATAATGAGCGAAAAATAAAATCCGGTAAATAAATCACAGCAAGTAAAGAATAGTGCATTTTTCTCAACGTACAGCTCAACGTTGGGACCTTCATTAATATTGGAAAGCAGCCACAGCGGGAGCAGGGTAGACAGCGAATGAAATGGGTAATAAAAGTAATAAAGTAGTAATAAAGTGTATTGTTTGCTCTGAGATCGATAGCCAAAGACCCGTTTAATTAATGACCAATCTCCCGAGACTCACCGGCACTTACTCTAATTAATTAAAGTCTTGCAAACGGAGTAATAAAGTGAAGTCTCACGTAGCCGATCCTCGCTTCAATTGTTTCGCAGAATATTTTTCCCCACCAAAGCCGATATCATAGTTGATAGGTCCTCAATGTTATTAGGAGGTGAGATAGGATTTCCCTACATATCGGCGCTTGGAGCAATCATGGAGATTCGATTGAAGCCAAGATTGGGCCCGCTGCGCTAGATTAGATACAACACACTTATCATTTTGCGAAGCGTCTGAACACTCACCTGCAGGACATTTTTCTTGTCCCTTTTTAAAAAAGGAGACGCCGACAAGACGAACACAATTTTTGCAAAGTAAATACACAAAATTGTTTTCATGCCGAATATTTTGCGCCCAATTCGAGTCAATATTTTCAGCGACCTTTGATGTTAGCTTATTTAAACAGAGGGTTTCCATGCCTTTATTGCGTCACTTCAAATGTTTCTCAAAGATACCTACATTCATACGTTTGATGTAACCGTTTATTTTTTTGCGATGAAATATAATTTTGTTGGCAATTTCTTCTCATATGAATCGTGGTTCCAGTTTTAGAAATCTCATTGTCTATTATTGGATAATTTCCCCGGCACTACTTACCTTTTTGATGAAAAACGCGGGTTCAGCAAAGCGAGGTTGGCGAGCTACTTGTTCAAGAAAAGGATAACAAATCCAATAATACTTTTATAGTGAACAGAAGTTAACCTCGGATTCAGACAGTCTCGGTGAGCACCAATCATTAAAAAAGAGAAATTACACGGCACCGCCCGCGCCGGTGTTCCGCGTTGTGAAGTTAGCTGCGGATGGCACACACCGGCTGTGTCCCGCAAAAAATTAATAAATGTAGTTATTGTCCTAATCATTCATATTTGACTTTAATGAAGTAGTTCCATATATGATCATCATTTTTGTTTTGTTAGTTAATAAAATGTAACACCTTATTAGCCAGAACGGTAACCTGATTCCTACAAACACACAATACATCATACAAAAACAATATCAGAAACTGGCGCACGGCCAATAATGTACTACCGATATTAGTGTATGGACTACCTGCGAACGGAATTGAAACTTTACCCTTAATGAATACGTGTTGTGTTACACACGCTGTCGAAACTAAATATCGTATTGGAAAGGTTTTCTTCTACTGTTTTTATTTGTAACAGGAATGCAACGTATAATTCAAAACAGTGATTAAATTGGGTCATGCATACCATGGGTTATGAGTAGAAAATAAAAACAGCTAGTCCTAGTGTGCAGGCCCTGGGATGTTATGCAGCTTGGATGACTTGTGGTTGCTGAGCGTAAAAATAATGGGCGCCGTCGTAGTCGCGACCCCAGTGCGACCCCACCGCGATCCCACCACGACCCCACCGCGACTTAACCAGACCCCACCTGCTAAGAATCGCACATCAAGTGCGCAAGAGATGTCGCGTCTTTCTTACATGAAGCTGTATGTGTTTTAATTAACAGAAAGTAGAGCTTGTAACGTACAATTTCAAAAAGACTAATTTAATTAGGTAGAAAAATAATTAGATTTTTTGTTAAAAATGTAACATAGGTTTTTATTTATTATAGCTAGTGCGTGTTTTATAAAAAAACTTGTAAGAAGTGTAAAACAACAAATTAAACATACCACAAACATTCACCTCGTTTCATAAAATACATTCTCCTAATCACGCCGTGTAATAATTTACGTTGTAACAAATTACACAGATTATTTCAGTAAAAGTGAGCGTAACACGGTGTTATATTACAAAAGAATTTAAATTAGTTTAACTGGAGTTTTTATCACAATTTAAGGGCTACAAAATTGTGGATCGCCGGAGAGTCTGAAAAATAGCGGAATTGCGTGCTACTTCGGGACGACGCGAACACCGCGGTGTGGGACATAGGAAATCGCGATTTTAGTAGTGTCTACTGCCAGAAGATACTGTGCTAGTATCTACTGGCGACTACCAAAACTGTGCGCATATGCAAGTTTTGGAGACTGACAGACCACACTAAATAGCTTTGTATGAATTGTATTTATAAACTTGTTTTTTGTATGTGCGTAAAACTGTAATTTCGGTGCGTGATAATAGGGATGGTGACTTTGCTTTATACTTTTTAGTAGTATATCAAACTTGCGCATATAATCAAGTTTATTCCACGTCACTTAATCTTACTCTTTTATACCTATGCACAAGGTGTTAAAAGAAGATAACAATCATATAGAACATAGAGAAATAAATTTGCTTATTTAATTAAATAATTTTGACCTATTAAAACATTTTAATTTTTATGTATTTACCAGACTTTTTAACGCCTCAAAGCAGATTTTACCCGCTTTCACTTATAACTTAAAAGCGCACTTTAATATTTATCGAAAGCAATTAACTGGTTAGTCTACGCGTAGTGCTCTTATCTATGACATTACGTCGTGGTTGCTATCTAACGATGCTTCGGCAGACTGCGTGTCGACGAAGAAAAATCTTTATGTTACGCACGCAACGCACGCGCACAGACTAAATTGTTCTATTTTTAAATATCTAAAAAAAGAAAAAGGTTGCCCCACAAACTCCGTGGTGACAGACAATTAGGCAAAATCATTATTTAACTCATACTACTAACAATGTAAACCCAAAGTGAGTTAGGAACTTCGGAAGGTATGACTTTACCTTCAAACTTTTACCGTTGCATCCCTCCGAAGTTCGAGGCTTAAGTATGGGTTCAAGCGTTCTTCCAAACTTTCTCCTCACAATAATCAATACACTAAATGAAATAAGATCTAATAAGACCCGCTTACGGTGACCCATTTCTCGAAGGAGCCTATAATAATGAGTTAGTTTCGTATTAAGAAGGGCTGGCCCGAGAGATAAGGCTTCTGGCAAGCGAACCGACTAATTGTCCGGAATAGATACCCCACTCTGTCGTCGAGCCTGATTTTATTCCTCAAGAACCTTTATTATATTTACAACCTTTGTACAATTTAATCTTGCGGTTTTCTACCTTTTACCCTTTTTGATATCCCCTGACGTTTTTTATTACAAGGTAGAGCACTTTTGACAATTTTACATACGAATTCCACCGCGAATGAAACGTAAGTATGCGTACAATAAAATATTGTTTTCTATCAATTGATTATTTGTATCTTCCAAAGCTAAATATCGAGTCATCGAGAATATGATCTTCAAGCTCGAGCTATAGGCAAGTTGCATATGGATTTACGAACAAACACATTACCGAACCCTACTCGAGGTCGTAAAATAACGCCATATTAAAAACCAAACAGTCGCCATAACTCGGTTCATGTAAACGGTCCATTATCGGCACATTCGTATTCAGTGTGCGGCCCCCCTTACTTGGGCTATATCTTTTCACTGCCTCAGTAAAGGCCGTAGGTGGTTGCAAAATGCTTATATCTTTACCCATAGAGGTCGTATTCAGCCCAGCGTGGGCGCAAAGTGGGTATAAACTGGCCCTAAACGCAGCGCGCGGTGAGACAGTTTTACCGAGACGTGCGATTTAGGCTTTATACACTCGTTAAAATATGGCGGACTGCCGCGCCGTGTTATTGACAATCCAACACGCAGACAAAAATCGGATTATGCCGCGCTGCAGCGTGTAGTAAAGTCTACTAAAGCCACATTACGGACATGTGTTACTGAGAATTGTTTGTTTTTTATCACACATTTTATTACACGGTCTGTATTGATCAACCGTATCAATAACATAGGTGTGTTTATTCTTTGTTTGTTGTTGGTGTAGTTTTAAGAAAAGTGCATTAATAGTGAAGAAGGCTGGCGCGTCGCGTGACTGGTGTTCGTGAGTTGGTTATCGCTGCCGGCATTGAGTCGTTGCTAGTCGACACCGACACCTCAAGTCTGCTTTAATCTACGACCTAATATTGCTCGTAGGAGTTACATCACTAAATCAGAACATTAGCTGTACAAATATTAGTTTTAACTGTAATTAAATGTATTTATTAAAGTTAAGACCGAATCAAAATTAAGCTGTAGGTAGTATAAGTAACTCTTTACGAAATAAAATATTTATATAACTTTATAAAATAGTCTACATTAAAATTCTTAAAGCTGGAGACTATCTTTGTGCATCCACAAACAAAACCATTATCATTTCACGGCAAGTATAAAGTCGGAACAAATTTCATAGCATTAGACGGAAAAATGGCGTCTAAAGATAACCGAATAATCGGTTTCAGTCTGATAAAACGTTATGAAGTGATTTTCCGTAAGTTACGCGAATGAGGGGCGGTCCACGGTCATATAGACGGTGTCATTTCACCTCGCTTCTATCGGTTTATGGGTTGCCAATCGTGCGTAAAGAGCTAACACGCCAACTCTACCGACAAATGTTTTAAAACGACTTCGACTACCCTTTGTTAGCTGTTGCCAATGGGCTCGTTGTGCTAATGTAACGCGATTGTGAAACAAAAGACGCCCACACTGCGCCAACTCGTAACAAACTTTGGCACCGGGCGACAGTCTTTTGTCCTCCACCAAAGAAGTCCCACCCCCCTAAAAAGTCAATTAGTCGTTTTATTAAAGCACTTGGAAGCGCGGAATTTCAGTGTAAATAAAACGAGCTATGCTTAGATTCGAATGACATTATTCAGTTTTAAAAGTAATTATCATTAGGTACGCTATGTCATATGTCTTTAAAAAACCATAACAATGTTGCTACTTTCATTTAAATTATTTTCTATAAACTATATAATATCGTTTACAAAAAACTAGGCTGTTGTGCTATATAACTCTTTGTTATTAATAATATAACGTCGATTAATAAGCTGAAAGTGTTCCGAGGCAGGTAGCAGGTAAACCTCATGGGATCAGATTTAATAAGCTATCGTCTTACAAGGCAACACAGAAAAAATTAACCTCTTTCCCGGTAACTCGAGAACCATTTCGAGGTACTAAAAGCCTAATTGAAAAGCTAATATTCACGGTATAGCAGTAATTATGCTCCGGAGAGCCGCTTGTAATCTTGAGAAATCCTTATTATTTTAAGTGATACGGGAAAATTTAAGTACCTATTAATATAGAGGGTGTCTCGAAATCGATATGTTTTAAAATTCTACAGGTTTGAAGAGGAAACATGTTCTATTATATGTAATAAAATATTTTAGAAAAACATATTTTCGTCTTAGGAGAAGATTAGGTAATGAATAAAAACTTTTAGCGAAAGAGGATTGGTTGTAATAATTTAGAATGAATGGTTCACATTATAACTCATGCAACTTTGTTCATCTGCTAAATTCATTAATCTACATTAAACTATAAGGATTTCTAATTTTATATCTGAAAACCACAATTTAAAAATTAAATATAGTTTTTCGGTTAATATACAAATCACATGATCATATGAAAAGAAACCTAAGTTCCTAATAAAAAAGAGACGAAACATATGCTCTAATCATGCGCATTTTTGTACTATTTTTATCTTAATTTAAACGCCTTTAAACAAACAAACCTCGTTCAGACAATTCGTTAATTATGATTTCGTTATTTTCGATTTGCTGTTACCTACCTTCACACGTTCACGATGTTTTGCTTCGTTAAGCGGTTGAAAGGCGTGTAACATGATTATCTATTAGAATTTAACTCGACATATATTCGCTATACAAACTAATATTACACGTAGAATTTACGGCTGGAAAATAAAACGCAAGTTCAATTGCAACCCGCAAAATCCAAGTTAAAAGTTGCCAAAGGAATGCAATATTTATGACACCCCATGTTTTCGAATGTCAAAAGCGGGCGATATTTCAAAGTGAGAACTAATTCGTTCCGATAAGAGTGTCACAAAAGTTGTGCGGAGTATTTCATTGGAGTTGTTATCAGTTGGTCGGGTCGGTGGGGGAGGTTGAAGCGGCCTGTGCGCCGATGGGATACGAATCACCTCATAATACCTGCCTACCTGCGAAGACTAGACTATTTTATAAACTAGGTACATTAAGTAAAAAAAGAACTTAGTATTTTTTATTATTTAAAGGCTGAAATCCTCGGAAAATGTTCAGTAACAAAATAAACAACGATAACATAAACAATAATAGTCAACATACAATAGTCTACGTTATCCGCTGGAAATCAAAATCATAATAATCTACTAGAATCCAGAAAATAGAAATTAGATCTCGTATTCAGAAAGTCGACGACATAAATGGAAATAAAGAGGGTGATTCTTATTCAAATGACCGCGAAAATGTGTAAAGTAACTCTGTGATCCCATTATTATGCTCCTTGTATTACTTAACGAAGATAAAAACGTACATTTTACCACTGTGCTAGAATAAGGCTTGCTAGACAATTTTACATATTATAGGGAACACAAACCGATGTTAAAGATACGTCAGTATATTCACGATAATTTAATTTAAACTTTTAAACCACACCACACCTTTATGTTTAAATGTATTTTCGGAAATGTTTGTATTCTTTGACCCGTAAAGTATAACTTTACATTAAACTATGTTTAGTCGTCAGTAATTCTGCTGTGAGTTAACGGTCATTAAATTAAGTTTGTTCATTAAATTTGAAAATTATACAGAAATTATAGGTTTAAATTTTCTATTAAAATTTTAATAGATAATTATAATTTAGAACGATTCTGTATATTTACATTTAATATGTTACCTACACATATACGGGTAACAACTTATTTTATCCAACAGCAAACTTGCTCGGATAAGTTTAAAATGAAAGATCCGCGCGTAGCCCAGCTTGTAATAACTATTGAATTTTCACAGTTTCCACCAACTTTTATGTTATTGACTCACCAGCAAAAAGTTTACTGCACTCACATAATAGAATTTTTTAAGACTTTGATTTCAGACTTGATTTATTTGACTTGACAAATAGGTCGGTGCCTAAAGCATTTTCATATCGATATACCGGCTTTGGTATTTACCTATTTTATTTCGTCGCCTAAATAATAATAGATGCACAAAAAATGTGTTGACTTGACAAGAGACACGACAAATATAGGTATATTAAAGTTACTAGACACGGGAAAAACGTACGAAAATAGTCCCAAGAGCAGACTCTTTGACAAATTATCTTGTAAACTTGACAAGTAGACAAACACATTTGTAGTTACCGTAGCTCTATCGGAGTCTCATTGTTATTCAATGCCATTTGACAAAAAAGGGAAAAAGATTTTGAAAAATACGAGAATCACCTACCCCGAAAACTTCTGTCGTTATGCAAATCAGGCACCGAACGCAGCGACATTCAAGTATTTATAAGACGTTCGTCGGGTGCCAAAACTTTGAACTTATAATGCGTCCGATACATAAAACCATCCAATAATATTTGTGTTCGACGGCGACGCGAAAACATTTCGTTGCGGGACGCCCGCTATCGGTCGGTCATAAAGGCCTTTCACGCGATAAAAACTGATCTGTGAGTTTGTGCGCCAACAACAGGAAAACAGATCTTTGGCGAGCGGCCAAGTTACCTGCAGTGCCGGCGACCGACGCACCGTGCTCGCTGCGTGCATTATCCCGACTTGCGATAAAGGGTTAACGAATTGCATCCAACTTCGCGCACACGTCGCCGAATGTGGAAGCAGTAAATAGTGTCATGTTTGTCGGAGAAGTTTTGACTTCTTTCTCACTTGCAAAGTGACGGTCTCGTAATGACTTCCCGGTAGCGGGTATATTGTGGGCTGCGACCGCCCGCGGCGCCGCTCCGTCCGCCGCCGCCGCTTCTCAATTTGCTCCTCCAATTGTCGCCGTTTAAATTGTATCTCGTGTACTTATTATTCTTTTATGCTCAGAAAATCTTTCTTCTCTAATGCGGCTTTGCCTTGTCTGTGTTTTTGCAGAAGGCGGCGACGTAAACATGGTGTAAAGCTCAAAAAGTGCGTCCTAATTTATTTGAGGCGCCCTTTTGGAAAGCGTTTTAGCTATGGTCTTTTATCCAGTTGAACAAAGGATAATACGAATAAAAGCCAGCCAAGCATAATCGTACTTTGGGCGGTGAGAGCTCCGCGAAAGATAAAATAGTCGCCACAATTTTCTCTCTAGAGTTTTTACCTCTCACAAGTGAGGTTTTTTATTCCGAATACAAAGCTGATTCAATAAGGAGTTACGAGGATACATACTTAGCAAATAGAATGCTCTTGTGTGCCGTTTTATATGTCTTTCTTTTTGAGCTCTGGAACTTTATACTCGTACTTATTATAATAAAGCCAAAATAAAAAATGCATTGTTCCTTTGTGTTTCAGCAACATTATTTAACTTATAACTTGGATACAATTTTTGTACTTTATGCTCATGATCTGGCTTGCTTTCTGTTTACGTACCGTACTTTAGATATAACATTACAGAACAATTTATAACACATTATAATAATAATTCTATGTGTTACATAAGGGGATGGACTCGGCCTTAGATCGGTCCGCATTACGCTAACAGATTTAGCGGGAGATCCGAGTTGGCGGTTCTGCGTAATCCAATACTCATAACAATAAGATCCATCAGTCGTCATTAGGTAGACATGGCGAGTTTCCTCAAACCAGTGAGCGAGCTCTGAAGCTTAGGGTTGTTACCATTATTAGAATTATTGTTCATTGAGTAAAAAAACCTACTGTGTAGTATTATTATTAGGTAACTAGGGGCCGCGCGCGACTCCGTTGGCGTAGAAGTCGGTTTCCCGTGGGAATGCGAAGTTTTCCCGCGGTAAAAAGTTCCCTTAATTCTTTCATACATATATTTTTGGTAACTAGAACCGTTTTTGGCAGCGCACGCAACGGAAGCTCTCAAGGATGAATAATTTTCCCCGTTTTTTTCACATTTTCCATTATATCTTCGCTCTTTATAGTTGCAACGTGATGTTATATAGCCTAAAGCCTGTCTCGATAAATGGTCTATTCAACGCAAAAAGAATTTTTAAAATCAAACCAGAAGTTCCTGAGATTAGAGCGTTCAAACAAACAAACAAACAAACAAACAAACAAACTCTTCAGCTTTATAATATTAGTATAGATGTAAAATATTTAATACAACATATTTTGCTGCTTTAAAAGGTAAAAATGTTGATAATGCAACAATGAGTGATCATGAGTCGGGGGGCGGCACCTGTGGGACAAGATTGATCCGGCGGCCGCGCTGCGCCCTGACAGCTTGTTATTGAAAAATTGAGCGATAATCCCAATTCTCTTACGCCGCCCCCGACCCCCGCTCCCGTCGCCCCTTCCCCACCAGTCCTTGATTTTCCCTTTCTTCAAACTTTTTCTACAAGCACCGATAAAAGTAAACACAAGCTTTCGGACAACTTGCTAATATTTACACAAAATCCCGATTAAACCATTCTCTTTTCTTTCATTTGTTCCTTCCTCAGCCGGTTTAACGTTTAAATTAATTAAGACAGATTTGCTTAATCTACATACGACCATTAAACCTTAAATAACTTGGAGCTTTCGTATCACGTTAAGATCTTTAGAGTTAGCTGATAAATAATGTATATGTAGGGTGAAGTTAGTGGAGGTTTGTGTTAAATAAACATGTGTTTTGTTTCAGGGTGTGCATTTGTGAAGTTCAGCTCGCACCAAGAAGCGCAAGCGGCCATCACTAGCTTGCACGGAAGTCAAACTATGCCGGTTAGTAGTAATGCTATCTTCAACGTGTGAATTTTATCACCACGTCTACCATTATTTTACAATTTGCTACCATCCGCACGAAATAATATCGTAATTACAACCGACAACCCATTCCAGTCTGGTTTTTATATAAAACCCCTAAAAATATATACATTTTTTACTGGGATTAGTAACAAGGCTGATGTTAATACAAGCTTTTCCATGTGCGTGAGGTTTTTTTAGTATAACGTATTAAATAAAAATAAAAATTGGAACCTATAGGTAACATTAATCCAACCTATTAGGTACCAAATAAATACTATCACCTCAAAGCAATAAATAGGTGGTATGGTTTCAGTAAAAAATATGTTTGTAATATCATACAATTGGAAAGGAATCGATCACGAGAAGCACATACCGGTTTTTCTTTTTGTATTTTTGTCCCAATGATTGGGTAATCTATTATTGATGACAGAATGTGTTCCAAGCATGCTAACCTGGAAAATTTACTAACTAAAAATACATTTTTTTGTCGTGTAACAGCATAATTGACTTGTAATTATTTTTTAAATAATATGCTTTTTTATCCGTAATTATTTTTAAATTCAAATCTAATTAGCATATAAAAACGAAACAAGATGTCTAAACGTTTTTGTGGCCAACTTAACTGATCATTATTTCAATGGTAAATAAAACATTTGCACAGCATTTCAATTTGCGTCTATGTTTTAATAACTGTGTCAAACACCTACAGCGCGTTCCTACCTCGTCGCATTGTGACAGTTGATCGTAAACACACCCTGTATGTACGAGTTGTTTGTGAAGGCGAACAGGGCCGGGCAAATATTTAAGAGTGATAACCAAACATTATTGGACACCCTGTAACGACAATTTTCCGTCAACTATGTTTACTTAGTTGTTGATTATTTTTGATGCTTGATATTTCAGTAAGCACTTCAATACAGCTATTATCGACGTATTACATTCAACGATATATACTAGTAACGCTCTATCTGGTTTTGGATAAGTAAATTATGAGTAAGACTGAATGCAACATAATTTTAAAAATATGCAGCGAAGTTTGACGTTAGGTTTTTATTTTTAACTTACATTAATTAATAAAAGGCAATTTACAAGTTTGAACTCGGAAATAAAACGACGTAAAATTATGTGGTATAAAAATATGCCAATGTAATCTTTAGTTTAATATAATTATCAGTAATATCAAAAACGTTTCACTAAATAAATTTAGTATTAGCTTGTCGTAAGTGAACAATGAGGAAATTTATTTTTTTATATCCTAAAATATATTTAGGTTTAACAGGTATTTGCAGGTATTTGTAAGGTTGTAAATGTGCAAAATTTTTGCAAAATATAACTTCGTTGTGTCAGATTTTCAAACGAAAACAAGAAAATAAATAACATGCCACGCTAACAAGGTACCGGGTACATACATTGTAAATACTGGGCGAGCGTTCTACCAAAAAGTCCCTAAAATGGACTGTCGGGAACAGCCGCTTAACTTTTTAATTAGTGAGGCTGTTTTTACTTGGTTTAGCAGAACCAATGCATGGGGTAGATAGAAACATTAAATAATGGCTTCGACTAAATGTTGATTTTATGCGATGTATATTTTATCGATAGATTTGCATTTATAAGAAAAATATTTTGTCTGCAGATTTTGCCATTGCCATTTGTAATCCTCAAAACTTACCCATTATAAAACGAATTTAAAACCATATACTTAATTGGGTAAAAGGTATGTTGCTATACCTAGTTCAATAATATTTGGTCTACCCGTAACTACATATTTCTGACAACATAGAGTATCGATATATTGGTAGCCTTTATGGTTGACGTAGAAATTGTGCCCAAAATCGGCTTTGTGGAGACCCTACAACCGTTACATCAAAGGGGATGTCAGTCAACACAAAATGTCCCGTAAAAAAAATTTCAGTTTCAGCAAATATTATTGGATTTTTTGCCTCCATTCAAATCCAATATCTTTTGTTCTATATTTTTAATTACATCCGATTTAAATAACATAAACTCATCTAATTTACGTTTTCAATAACCTTTAGCTACGTATTTGCAATTTCATAATAACGTTTAAGATGGAAGGAATTTTCGTCTGGAAATGTGATTGACGCGGCTTGAATAATTATAATTTATATTGTTAATGGCATTAGAGTTTTGTACTTTCCATTTTCGCTTACAAAAATATTAGACAAGTTGCTAATTATATTAAGATAAAATAGAAATTTTAAAGTAAAAGTTTGCTGAAATCTTTAGCTTCTTTTAGCAGAGCTAATTCATTGAGAATTAAGGTTGTCATTGGATAGAGTCGCGGTGGAATGGAGGCACTTCGTACAAGACGTCGCGCACTTTCTTATGATAATATCGCGCAATCCGCTCCAACACTTCGATGATCTTAATGCAAATGTCCTAGCGGCTGTATTCTTTGCTATAATTTATTTTTCTTGTTTGTAACATTTTACAAAACGTCACTTTATGTAAATCTGTAGGTACGTTTGAAATGTATTCAATAGTTTTTAAAATTAACAATCTATTTAAATTAAATCTCTTACAATAGCTCTGTGAAAATAAAGGTTAGTCAAGTCTTATTGAGTAGTCAGTTTAAGAACTACACTCTCGTAATTTTTCTCGGATTCTTCCAATTCCGCGTAATGGCGGACGGCGACGTTCATACATAGGAATAGAAAACCACATCGTAAATGCATTAGAAGACTCAAGAAGGCGAAATTGCAGCTCACTACGAGTATAGGGGATATCGTAACTGAAGCACCTAATACGTAGGTATTTTATCCAGTCGTGAGAAATCGTACTGCCTCTCGTTTAACATAGAAAACGGGAAATTTATTAGAGAAATTTCTTACTGAATTTGCCTGTTTTGTCTAACTTTTTATTCGTTGATTGATCTGTGTGTGTGATTTAATTTTTATCATATAAATAAAGTTAGAACTTTTACAATCATCTCGTATAGTAATCACATGTAAGCTCAATGATTAGATTATTCACATAAAATCATTTCCTTGTCAGGAACTAGCGCTACCAAACTCTCATATTTATTCAACACATATGCAAACGAAAGAGCCTTCTTACGAAATCCCAATCTTATTATCGAACAGGAAGCTTACGTTACGAATTGGATGATTCACAAAAGTGCTCTTATCAGGCGAAAACTATCTGTGCTCGTTGACAAGTCGCATTGAGCCGGACCGGGTTTTGTCCGAATCAGAATAGAATTTGAGCGACCTCTCAACGCTACGTAATTCTCTCCACAGTACGAAGGACACAAAGGGCCCGCCGCGCCGCCCTCCGGATTTGCTCCCAACTCGTCCTAATGACGTTTTTGTCTGCCCTGTCTCCCGTTACTCTTGTATTTCGTCCAAATATTGATTGACTTGTTTGAGGATTTTTGTACCTGCCGCTGCTGTGAGTTATTGCCGAACAATTTATCTTTCGTTTCCTTTCATAAAAAGGTGTTCGTTTATTTATGCTTCGTTTGGTCGAATTCTCGGCGCTAATAGAGGGAGGTTAGGAAATGTTTTTGTATGCGGTGGTGTCATGGGAATGTTTAATACGAGCGTGGCATGCATACGGGAGAGGATCGCGTCCAGAGCCCACGGAGCCGGCCTGCACTCAATGATTGGGCGGCACCGAAATGGCAGCGCTGGAAGCGAAGCGCAGATTTCACACCCAAGAGCCCTTTATTCCCTGCAACCATGCTCTTGTTATTCTATGCAAATGACTAGTCCCGGCCGAATGCGAGACTAAACGGGTATTTCGGAGATTTCAGTTTTTATGCAAACAGACCTAAGTTATTCAAGTGTACGCCTTTGCATGGAACTTGCATACAGAGCCGGCGAATGCCGTTACAGTTATGAGAGCGGCGCTGCTACTTTTGAATGAAAATCACGGCATTTTCTGCTGGCGAGAGAAAATTAAAACCAGAATTGGTTTAATTGATTATATTTTACTTGTAAAATTACCATCCCTTCTCCAGCTCTAGTTTGGAACGAACTTATCTAAAGTGTCTTTGTTTGAAGCAAGTACCTTATGTGAATGTGGCTTATCGTCTGTTTGTAAGTATCGATAAGGTATTAGACAGTATAACGAACTTATTTAGTCGTGGAGCAGTATTTTTACCTTTATCTTAAAGTGTTGGCTGGCACGTAGCCAGTGTGTTGATCTCCTACTTTATCTAACAAAGCATCTTAAGTAAACAACTTTGGTTGTAAATATCAAACGCAGTCGCACGAACTCCTGATTCAGAGATATAGTTACAATAATCGGCAGTATTAATGTTATTTTGCCCGTAAATGTAACAACTTTGGAGTAGATAGAATTAGTGGATGTTTTTAGTATCCTAGAACTAGAACTAAGTAGTAATAGACAAACCTTGTTGTCTTGGTTGTTATCATTTGTTATCACAATAGAATGAAATAATATTAGACACTAAAAATAAAGCTAAATGAGCATTATTACGATTATTACTACTGTTCCAATTGATCAGCATAACAAAAATAAAATATTACTGTTTTCTGTGCAAAAAATCATAGTAAAACAATTTATTTAAAGTTAAACATATGTAATGTAGTAAGCTTGGCAACAATTAAAATTATCATTTTTTCATTATACCTTTCCTCTAATTCTTGTAATTTTTGAAAGTGAGCTGAAAGAGGAGATATAAAAAAACACTTTAGTGGATCGCATTTTAAATTAACTACTGAGTAAGGCTGATCCATCTATACTGCGGGGGTTCGGGAGGGGTGGAGTCGGTATAGATTGGTTCACTAACGACGGAATAATTACACAATGATCCTTATTACAAATGCAAAAATGGGGATCCCTGATGCATTCGTAATACGGCCTTGTACAACGGTTTAAGATGAAATAAATGGTTTGAATATTAAGCTTTTGTTTTAAATAGATCGTGTAATACAGCTTAGTATCTTAACCGGTGATATGACGCACAGTAGAGGCCCGGTATCGCGACCATCTTGCAATCTCCGGTGAGCTGTAGATCAATGTGTTGACATGGTTCTAACCTCGGACTATGTAACACAATACTATCATATCTTTAGTAGGTATAGTCTTAATTCAATCAATTGCTTGACTAAAGATATTCAAATTATCTAACCTAATCTAACTTTTTAAATACTGCGATCAAATTCTTCAAAAGTACTACATTTAAGATACAAAGTTTAATAAAAGACAGTAAGTTTTTGGAATTCTCCTACGTGATTTTCGCGTTGGTGTGCCCCATTTTTCGTTACTTGCCACCCTCACAAACATCCGCCGCATAATGACTGGACAAACAGACATCTGCATACAACCTCCGAAGGCTTTCATGCTGAAGCACCCCACGAGACCGAGCGCTATGAGAACAACGATCCCTCATTGATATTTTATTTTTATATCTTTTTATTCATGTGAATACTTAGATTACTTTGAATTTGAGTTGAAATAAGAAGTAATTCTAATTATTATATTATCTGATTATTAAATAAAATAAAATAGCCTTTATTGCTGTTTTTCAACTTACAATTATTACATAATAATGCCTTACTTATACTATATTAATTGAAATTATAACTGGTAATTGAATGATCGGAAACTGGATGTTTCTTATGGAACAGCTTGTCTGTCGACAAAGGCCTCTTCTAAAGATTATCTAATTAACGTCTTTTTAATTATGAAATTCAATCCCTAAAATTACAATTTGCAACATTTCCAACAAAAATAAAATCCTATAAATATTGCATTAAGCACAGATTTGGCGTTGTTCATAGAATATGTACGACAATGTGGGAAGGCTATCAATTTACATGTTCTGTTCGCTTCGGTACAAATACATTCAGGCTTCGTTATCTCGGAGACGAACGCCCGCGACTGACGGCGCTCCAGCTATTTACCTACATGCTTACTGTTTTAACGCACACACCATATAACACAACGCACAAATAAAACAATAACTTACACCGGAGAAAGAAACATCAATGGCAAGTACATAATTGTTGTAGCATTTGAATACAGCGTGATATAAACTCACAAAGACAGCGTCAGTAATTTGCCGCTGATTTATTCGAAAAGTATACGTTCCCGGTTCGGAGGTGGCGAGATAATGATATGCGCGAGCTAGCTCGGCTACACCGAACCAAAGCGGGCCCTAATTAGCTTTTGTTATTTTATGTTAATAAAGTTCAACCCGATTACTACGGAGTACATTTTGTGGTGGCTTGCGGTAGTTCAGCTGACGTGTGAAAAAAGAACATGAAATCCCCAGCTTAGCTGCAGATTTTAAATTAGAAAACCTTAAAAATTTGCCAAGATGAAAAAAGGAAAGATATCACAAATAAATATCCACAGATCCAAATCGCTGTAAATAATGACCTATGATTTCAAATTAATTTTAACTGAAATCCGAAATCTTCAAATTATATTCGTTGCGAGAATACGAGATTGTTTTCTTTTTATCTTTCACCGGAGCTCATAAAACATTACATTCATTCAACGCTATTAGTATTCCTAACACAGATTTCATCTGCGTTATCGCAATTTTAAGAAAAAATCAGACGTCATTAGGTACGCACCTCGCGGCAGAAATCTATCATTGGGTTCGGGAGCCGTGTTCGATTTTTGCTGTCACCTTTGATATAATATTTGCATCTTAAGGTAGAATCACCTTATCTAAGGCCTCCAAGATATTCTATTTTTAAAAAATCAATTTTGGTCCAAGCTTACGAGGCAACTTAAGTATTTTATTTTGCAAAGAATTATGTTGACTGTGTTTTATTTTTAGATATATTCCATGACGTGGGTTGTAAAGTAGCCTCAGTAGTGCACGAAGCCGCCGCCCGATTCGTCAGATTCGTTCCTCGTTAGCGTCAGGTCGCGGTGTGAACCTGGCTCTACTCCCACAATATGTCGTCGGGCACGTTCCGTGATAGGTATTACGCCGATGGATATGTAAATGTTTTCAATAAGAACGCGCGGGCGCCGTCGGAGCGGGTACAGCACAAACACCCATTTTATCACAAATCCTAAACGTTTGATGTCTGTAGCAGCGACGAAATAAAGGATATTGACGATAACAGATTCGATTTTATTCAGTTTCATTCGGAACGAGATATAGGATTACGTTTAGAATGCCACGGTTGAGATACGTAATAGTTGTCGTATTAGCTAAAATAAATACTGAGAGGATTTTGGATTTTAATTAAAATAAACGTTGTCAAAATATCTCTTAGAGCTCATTATAGCTGAAGTACAATTATTTATCTCGGTGTAAGCAATAAAGTAAAGCTTGAGTAAAGCTCAAGTGTTGAAATTGATCTTGGCCAAGAAAAGGAACTATGTCAAACTAAAGTAATATTACAATCGGAAAAGTTTTCAAGTTGAATTGAATAGCCCTCAAGTCACGTCGTATCGGCCTAATTTTCAACCATCTGGATTTTACAGTTTGAATTTAGTAAGGACCAAGATTTCGGCCGGAAATTTAAAATTTAAGGAATTTAAATAGAACTTATACTTACACAAATATTTAAATGGGCTTCAAAATTCAACAAATTTAAAATGGTTAACGCTTTTGATAAAATAATAATTTTTTTGAATAACGCTGTGTCTAAACAAGCATTTTTAAATACAGTATGTTTTTGTTTACAGCTTCTTAAAAAAATATACATGCTATACATAAAACGCTACAAAAAGTAATTCTTTTGCAAATAACAGTTTATTTTCTTGATATACATACGAACATATGAAGGCTGTAGTTCATACGCCACACTATCATCAGGTATGACAATAAAGTTCACAGAGCAGTCGTCGCAGAGAGCGCAATAACCCGCAGCTGTTCACTACTCTGTGTAACGTTTGTCGTCTGTAAAAATTTACTCCAACTGTCTACAAACGTGTT
This sequence comes from Emmelina monodactyla, assembly GCA_916618145.1. Taxonomy (NCBI): domain Eukaryota; kingdom Metazoa; phylum Arthropoda; class Insecta; order Lepidoptera; family Pterophoridae; genus Emmelina; species Emmelina monodactyla. The sequence goes on from OU745300.1 coordinate 8,382,626, forward strand.
ACATTCTACAAAAATGACGGACGTTTCTGACGAAATAAAAAACTTATTAAAACTTAAAATCCTGTAACACATGTAGCAGAGCGAAACGTTAACCGTATAATCTTGGAAATAGTTCTGCTGAAAAGAATTCTACTTTAATAAAGTACTCGTAGAATCCAACTTTAAAGAACAGTGAAAATTAAACATTAAGATAGCGAGGGAATTATTCAGAAGACAACTGTTAAGAAAGATTATCTAAAGTCTAATTTCACTACGACGTAGCAGCGTAGCACTTCGTAGCATCCGTCGTATAAAGTCGTAGCACTTGTAGACAGGCACTTGTCTTTGCACCGACTACGAAGGGATTACTTTCTTTAAGTTGTTTTTTTACGTATAATAATATAAAATATATAAATTTAATTCCGTTTCGTAAATTCGAATACAAACAAAAATAATCTTTAACTCCAAAGCCGGCTCTCGTAACGCGAACATCTTGTATTACAAATTTAATTATACCAGTTCGAATGAAACTTGATTCTAAAACAAATACGACGTCTTATCACTGCGCCTCTTTAAAACGGGGAAGGTTTAATAAGGGTCGTTCCACACTGTTTGTACTGGGAGAGAATCTCTTAATTTCGCCTCGCTTCGACCATAAGCTCGGTAAATAGTGCTCTGCGTTGTAATGGCGTTGATAGGGTCTCCGCGGGGGTGGGGCCGGCCGGCGGCGGGCCGCGGGGGGCAGGCAGGGGGCAGCGCGGGCGCGGCGGTGCGCGGCGCGGGGGGGCGGGGTGTCAATTTGAAGAATGCCGGAATGAAGGTTAAGCTAACAGGAGGCTATTTTGTGATTTAATTTGCAGAGGATTGCGGAGGTGTTAGGTTTAACTGCTGGTAACGCTATACGAAACGCGATTTTAATACCTTTGGGGTGGGCTCTAGGAAATTGTTATCGTTTTGGTCTTTATTGTTTGTATTTAATATACTTAAACCAATTTTGAAACGGCTACAATTAAAAACGAGTAATATAAAGGGTTTCATATTACCTACATACATAAACTACTCACGTCAGGTTATTAAATTGTTTCCTTTTTTGTTATTGTTATAAAAATAAACCTATTGTACTATAGTGTACACACAATTATTGTATTGTGCTAGTATTATATCTTGATTTTTTGTATTTTTATCGTATTCCAAGTCCAACATTCTGCTTCAGACGACATCAGTATGCGTGTATTTGTAGAACCATGTCCGTACAAGTACGTCCACAATATATAGCAGGCGGTCCTTTCCTCGGCTCGGGTAGCTCAATTCTTGAATATTTTCCTATAATAAGGTCCACAAAAGGCTTCGGGGAAGGCCAATTATTAAAAACAACAGTCCCCTCCGCACTAACAAGCGGCGATCTCATTATTCAGAATGTTAAGTAGGCAATCACTAGCTTCATGGGAACACACAGGTTTGAAGATTAAAGCGGCCGTGTGGGTGATTGTAGGCAGCGTATGTTTTATACGAAAAAATGCTATACTCGTATGTATATAAGGTATATATTCGCTTTATGTAGTTTTAAGATTTTGTATGCGTATAATATTAAAGTTGATAATCAAGATTTTACATTCCTAATCATCAAAAGAGTTGTGTCAAAACGCTCACCTGATTTTATCAACGGCCGTGTTATAATTTCGTTTCTACTCAAAGCTCGCAAAGCCTTGAAACAAAAATAATACCAAACCGATTGAAATGAAACCCGTGCAACGCTTCTAAAAGAAACGGAACAATACATATTCTACGGGTTTTGCAGACACGAATGAGAAAAATTGGAATACTTTGAGCAGAAAAAACTGTTGTTTTGTAAATAAACAAGCGCTCGCTATCAGTTGTCGACACTCCACCGACTCCGAACTAAATTTAATAAAAAAGCTGCACTCTATTGCCGAGTTAACGGGACCCTTATCACCAAGTATGGAACCACTCGAGGGTGAATTATGTGAAGTACCTACCGCTACGAGATGAAAATTAATGAGCCAAAAGTGAGTTCTGTGTCGCCAGAAACTTGAAGCGGTTAATGCTGCAGGATTCTTTAAAGTTTTTACTACTGAACAGCGTAACCATGGTAACCGGACAGCTGAATTAATGGCCCCTCTGACGTTAGTCGCAATCTTCGTTTAAAACCACCGCTCCGACTATCTATACTATGTATGGAAGTAAAGTAATTAAACTACCATCAACAACTTAATACTAATGCAACCTGCCAAATAACTTTAAAGCATATTTTGATAGCCTTCATAAATATTTGAATCCTAATTTGAGTAATGGTCTCTTCATTAAGGCACCCTCCGCGTAATTATTTATGATACGCTCATTCAAAAATACCGAACATGAAGACTTTGCCATAATGTAAATTGATTACTGGTACTACCATTATTAACGTAAAATTTCGAATCCATTAGAACAAAGTTTTGATATTAAGCACGTACCTTAATTTTGTTGATGGAAAACTTGACTCGCCCTTAAACTCCTTATGAAAAGTTGTTTTTTTTTTAAATCCCGTCTAGCAAGTTGAAGGGGCTAATGAAGTCGGAACTCAATTTTCCTGGGCGGGTTCCGTCGGACGCAAGGAGGTAAAGAATTTTCTACTTTTAGAATATAGTAAAGTATTACAGTGAACCACCGCGGAGTGTTATTGATTGGTTCAACGAATCCAATTTGTGAGCTTACGGAAACAGCCAAAGAACGGCTGAAACGCTGACAAAGCTTAAATAGAAAAACGCTGCCAACAATTTATGAAAATGTTTCACTGATCTTTGTATACAACCTTGTTGAGTGAATTCGTGGAAAGAGCGGGTTGTTAAACATTTAAAAGCCGTACGTGAAACGTAAATGCTTACTTTAGACGCAAGTATATTTTGCGGGTAGGCACCTAAACCGGATCTCTATACGTCATTTTGATAAACTGTAATCGTAAAGGCTGTCCGGTGTCCCTAATCTCTTCTGATTTATTAGCAACACTTAGTTAGGATTTACCTTTGACTATCAGCGACCACCTGCTTCAAAGGACATTATAAAGGCATTAAAAAGTTTTATTATAATCTCTCATTTAAAAAAACTGGAAGTAATGGAATTAGCATTGAAAGACAATAAACCGACACCGTTTAAACCATTTTTGAAATATTTTAGCAAACACCACTTACTTTTCATAAAAAAAATACAATGTAAATATAACAACAGTGGTTACAACAAACATTGCAAATTGTACCGAAAAGGTTCGCTGTCGATTTTGTGGGTAATTTGGAATTTGCGGGTACTTCTAAATTCTGTAACGAAATGTTAGAGTGTTTTTGATTGCGGCTCGTCCTCGTTTGCTCTTGTCCTTGTTGCTAATATTAAGGTCTACATTGTTTTAAAACAATATGCGAGACATTTTGGGAGCTGCCATTTATGTTTTCTCAGATTAAGTATGTAGATAAAAAATATGATACAACAACGTTTGTTGGAATTTTTTTTTTAGGGGCCGCCTGCCACTTTGTTCGTGTGGAAGTCGGTTTCCCGTGGAAATGAGAAGTTTTCCCGCGGTAAAAAGTACCCTATGTATTATTCTGATGTATAACCTATATTACTGTAAAGTAGAAACTTGATGAACTATCCATACATCCATACATACTCACAAACTTGCACGTTTTCTAATATTAGTAGGATGTACAAATAAATGACATGAATTTTTAAATTGTTAATTACTTAAATAAACTGTTGATCACAAAAATGTTATGCAGCGAATAGAACACCAAATAACAGTAAACCAATTAACTTTTTCAAAACCACGCAATACAAAGTAACACTATCATTGCTTAACATAAACCTCTTTTATACCACAGTGGCAGCTATAACCATACCTCACGTGGGGAACACAGCTCCAGCAGACCCACTGCCCTTTCTCAACGAACAGAAAACGCCTCTTACTATAATTGGGCCATGAATAATACAACAAGCAGTTATTACGCTCCAAACTGGAAATAAATAAACGCCTGTCGAATACTCTCCATGGTATTTCGATATTTATAACTCCGGGAGCACTGTTTCCTCGTTGTTTTTGAGTTTTGTTGTGCTTTCTTCGTATTTTAATTGAGTAAAAATAATAAAAGTTTGTTTTGTAAAGGTAGTCAGTGTTGTGCCTTTTATGTAACTGTAAGTAATTCTTGGTAAGTCAGACTTAGTAGGATAAAATAAGTATCAAAAGGTTTTTATCAAATTAACATAGTTAATACACGACATATACAAGTAACTTTATTATTTAAACTTTAAAAAAATGCTGCAAGTTTAATAAAAGATTTTAATTCCGGTAAATTTTGCTGATCAATAAGGCCCACTTCGATTCTGGCATTAGCATAAGCAGCTTAATGCTCGTACAAAGCCAGCTTACTCCTCACAGGGATATACGCTACAACTTTTCATCCGTTACAAGTTCATTGAAAGCCAAATCCCTCATCTCAAGCCTCATAGCTGAGCAATTTCAGACCTTCTTTATTGCCTGAGTAAACTTTAAAAGATACCAATTAAGTTACTACGGAATGGGCCTTTTATCGTTGGCGGGCTATGTGAACAATGCCGTATGTACAGCCACCAATCCACAAAGCGCTTTAGTTCTTTTGTTTTTATATACAAAAATAGGCAAGTAGTCGTTGGTCTATGTACAGCCTTAGGCAATGTCGGCTGTTTTATACAAGGGAATTAGAAGCGAGGCATCTGTGAACCCTGACTGAACTAATAACGTAAGCCGTGAAGGAGGGATAAAAGGTTGCTAAGTGAATCAAGTTGTAGAAACAATAGACTTTTCGATGTATTATACAATTTATGAACTGTAATGTAAATCTTACAACTTGATTTGGATGTTATTTACATTTACTTAATTCAATACTCATATATACTTTTAATGTAACTTCTTGAATTACCCAATAACTACTTGAAATTAAATCGCGTTATATTGTGTTCCGTGATCGTAAAATTATGTTAAAGTAAACTTAATTTTATACACAGTATTATTATAAAATAATAGATTTTCTAATTTTACCTAAATATTCTAAATTACTTTCAATGTTATACTTTTGAATTTACACATTTTTTCTACTAGGAACGTTTAATTTAGTTTAATTCATTAGCAAACTTACCAAATCTAGGATCTAATTCCGAATTACCGTCAAATGCTAAATGTACGAAATTTTATAGCATCCGACCTTTGAATTCCGAATCGTTTCGTCACGGATTTAACACATTTAATCTGGCCGCAGGCCAATCGCAGCCAGCACTTGTATTTCAATTACCGAAGCCTTCTCTGTGGTTTCAGGATTATCCATCTCCGCACCCGCACTAAATAATAACTGGATTTCACGAAATACCTAAGTTGGAATAGGTAATAACAATACTAGGTACTTTGTTTATTTTATTAGTTTTGTTACTTAGCTAAATTTAAATATAATTTTATTATAGGCCTACACGCCCTATAATAAAAATAAATCAGAAGTGTATGTTTAGTTACTAACACCAGCCTCAAATGCGCCTATCGGCCATTTTCATATTTTGCAATTACACTTTTTGCGCTGTCCCTAAGTACTCCCGGTAGCTTTACCCATTACTGGGGAAGAAATTCTTTAAATAAATTATATCCGTACTTAGCTTAGGGGGAAATAATTCGCTCGCTTTAAGAGGAAACGGTATTATACATATTTTAGAAGACGGCAGAGAAGATGAATTGTATGAATTATAATACAATTCTTTTACGAAAAGATAGCGCTCACCAGTATAACAATACATTTTCATTTGCAGATCGTATTTTTTGGTTGGACACTTAGAATTTTTGGGGTTAAAAAGCTACTGGTTTTAATATTTGCAGTATTCTAAGCTAAGGCTGGTCTTTTATTAACGACCTACTAGTCGACGAGCACTCATAAAAAGTTATGTCATACCAGCTTTATTAAACTGGCAGTTGCCCATAAAAATGTTGTCAAATAATTATGTTGGCATCGTGCGCAAGTTGTTTAATAACGTATATCAAATCAAACTTTCTCAAAGTTCTTTGAAGTAGGTAAATAACTTTGACACGAAGCGACACTGAAGTTACCCGGAGACTCATGGGACAGAACTGGAAAAAACTCTCAACTAAACTTCGGCTCTCATCAAAGTTTTACGTGTCAGGTGTATTCATAAATATCTGATTGGTATCCATATTTTTACACGCGATTTTCTTTTATGTGGTATATTAATAACCTCAAAGAAACCGTGTGTTCCATTATTTTAAAGAATATCATCTGAAGCTACAGTACGAATCGATACAAACGCACCATTATACCTTGCTTAATAATTCAGATGGGCCAAAAATACTGGCTTTTCAATATGATTGTCTAAGACGTTTTCTATTAGACCCAAATCATAGCTTGTGCATATTTTATGGGTGATTTAAGTCTAATGTCATATGAAAGTGGGTTTGATGGGGTGGTGGGGGGGGGTGGTGGGCCATTGTCTATGCCCCTTCCCAGCCTGCTTCCTGGTGGACGCATGTTCTACCATTAAGTGTCAGTTTGGCAGGAAGCCCTCTGTCTCTGTGTCGGTTATTTACTGTTGATCACGATCTGTCCGAATAACATATATCTGTGTACCTACTTGTTTGTTAGTACAACAGATAGAGCAGTGATGAATGGCTCAAATGACAAACCTTAACACTGGTTGGTAATCAATACGAGGACAATACTAGTGTTTTTTTGAGTTTAAGTGTTGTATAGAATTCAAATTATAGTTCTATAGGTAGCTAAATTATATTGGAATGTAGGTAGAAAACAACTGAACCAGTTTTCCAGCCAGTACTCAACAACTGTCGCAGCAGACTTAACTTCCCCTAAAAATTATTTATACACCAACGCCACACCGTCGATATTATAATAACCCGGCCCATAATTGCTTCGTAATAGACAAACATTAAATCACCACGGACGTTATTACGTCATCAACGATATTATTAATACAAACGGTCGTACCGAGAGCATTAATTCACACCTAAATCAAAACAAATACTCTAGTGAAAGTGAAGTTGCACCAACAACAATTAACTGGTTACACAGCTGGTTATTTGAGAAGGAAACAAACGGTCCCCGAGAAACTCGTTACAACGTTATACCCCCACCATGGGAGCACCGTGATTACATAATAAAGTACCTAAATAATAAACGTTAAACCGAGATTAAGTCGCATTTGAGCTGTGAAATATGAAACTTTTAGCACTTACTTTTGCCCACTTATCGCAGTAACAGCACCCAACATATACCTGTCGTAATACTTGACACTACAAAGTATTTGTTTAAAACCCATAGACATTTTTAAAATTATTTTTTCCTAACAACATCGACAGTCGGTGACGTATTATTTCTAGGAACGATTTCCACAAATAAACTAGTCGTTGCACTAAATAAAACGTTGAAAAAAGTAAAAACTGTGATACCCATAAGATAACTTTAAAGTTTCAAGCCATCAATTAATGTTACAATCAACTCATATCTCGAAGGAAATAAATATACTAAACATGACATAAATATATGAAGCCTATAATGTGTTATTAAAATAATTATTCGCATATTTTTGTTCTCAACCTTTTAATAAAACATTTCATATTTTTGTCTGACGATAGCCGTAGATGAGCTTTCCCTGTTTCATAATTAAAGCCTTAGTGAAAATTTATTGTTTTACTTATATACTCGTAAACTTGGAATTTTAATTTAAAATGTACTTGAAAAGTTTAATTTTCAACAAGTTGAAAGGATGCCTTTAAATATAATGTTTTTTCATTAAAATTCTGACGAGTCCAAGCCTTTAAGGGCTAATTTAATAACTTCAGACATTCTTCGTCCGATTGACTTACCGTCCCGAGTTTAACTTGTAGGTATTTCATTACATTACCTGAAGCTATTAAAGTTTTTTTTTTATCAAAATTAAAGCTCGAAAGATCAACATTATTAATTCTCCATCATCGTTTACAATGTCAACATAACAATTTTCCGAATATATTCATTGGAAAATGTAGAGAGCCATCCAACCCCGAGTTACTGTCAACAAACATAAAACTTCAAATATGCACAGTCACGTACTCCGCCCACAGCCAATCACGGCGTTTCACAACCGGATCGTCGGTACATCAACACGGATAGTGCTACTTTACCTAATTACCGAGCGAAGTGGCAATGTCCCGCAGGAGGCGATGGAAGGAAGCCAGCGGGGGCCAAGTTAGTCTGCGTTTTGGCTGCATTTTTGGATGTCGGCCGAGTAGACCTGTTGCAACGGGGCCAGGACCTGTTGCGCTACAAAGCCTACGCCACTCGCCATTTTTGCCCGTTGTCTGCTATACATAATGAATGCGACCGTTGAAAGCTGTTGCACTGCAGAATGTTTTGCACTGCGATATTGCTTCCGTTTCGCATTCTTGAAAGACTTTAGTACTGTTGAGCGTCTTGAAAAATTGTTCTGCGATTGTTTATTGTTTTTCGTGCCTATGTGGCGTACTATCTTGAAATTAATAGCGGAATGTCCTTTATTCGTGTATTTAAGTGATTTAAATTGAATGCAGTTTGTATTTTTGTTTCAGGGAGCGTCCTCGAGCTTAGTAGTAAAGTTTGCGGATACTGAAAAAGAACGCCAACTAAGACGAATGCAGCAAATGGCGGGCAACATGAGTCTCCTAAACCCGTTTGTCTTTAATCAATTCGGCGCTTATGGGACGTATGCGCAAGTCATTACCGAGCAGGTAAATATCACAATTAAAAGTAAGATGGGTAAAGGAAAAAAAAATACTTCACTAAAGCAAAAATGCTACGTAGTAGAATGTCAACTACGTCGTAGAAAGATCACTACGCCGTAGTATGTAATGAAATCTATTTTTTTAAGAGCCAGTGTAGTAAGTAATACAACGTTTTATTTAAGAAACATTCAAAAACACTTATTCTGTTTCTTACTTACTATTCGATAAAATCTTTCCAGATTACATGAAGTCCCGACTAAATTTTTTCGCTTGCAAATTAAGTACTTACATTAAAATTGCTCATCTAATAGGTCGTTACGCTCGCGTACGGTTTTAATACAAGCTCCGAAACTTTAATGAAACTCTACTAACGATTCACAACTTGCTCCTTACGTATTAATACAGAAAATGGTCCAAAATGGGTGCTAAATTCGTTTGTAAATTTTTAACGCTCCGCGTTTAAAGTTGCTTGACTATGCGCAGCTTAGGCAACGGTTAATATTTTTTACAAAATGATTTCTTTGCTAATTACGAACTTTGAGCTGGTAATTACTTTGAAAGTAGGCACTTTCTACTTCTTAATTAACGACATTGAGTGTTCACCACAGTCGCAACTTCTCAACAAAAATAATGAGTTACATTTCTTAGTTGGTATATTTTAAATGTCTACCTTATATTTCTGTACACTTTTGATATCTTTTAGAGTGCTAGTGATGTAACAAAGTACTTAGTGACTGAATTGCCATATACAAATTTAAATTATATTTTTTTCGAAAAGCTTCCAGGTTCAATTCTTCTGAATTACGAACAATTGTCAGATACAATATAAAATAATGCATCTATCTAAGAAATGTGTGTTCTTGTGTTTAGCAACAAGCAGCGTTGATGGTGGCAGCGACCGCGCAGGGCTACATCAGCCCGATGACTGCGCTCGCGTCGCACGCACTCAACGGCATGGCCAACTCTGTGGTGCCGCCCACCTCCGGTAAATATTATATTACCTTCTTTATACAGCAGTGGTGGAATCACACTTACGTTGTAATTTACAGGATTGCCCCTCTGATGGTGAGCAGCAGCAACATACCATGGTCATAATATTCTTATAATAAAATCTTTAAACGTCCAAGAGTTAATTCGAAAGTCTAACTCATAAAAAGAGAAATAATCTTGCAACATGACAACCACAGGAAAATACAGAATAATGCTTTTTGGACAACAACAAAAAAGTCGGAACAAAGGAACTTCGGGAAATGTCCAATGCTCTTACTAAATTAATAATATATATAAATGGCCACTAAGATGTAACATTATTACATAAAATGTATTTTTAGATATTTCCAAGAAATGTATTACGCAGGGACTCTTTATTTTAACAAAAAAAAATATGGGAGATTTTATATAATTATAATTTTAATTTAAACAGGAAAATTTTATGTTATTATAAAAATATTTTAATACAGTTAAGTAACATCAACGTTTATAAAGTCGTATAATATAGTATATTATTCTATTTGTTATATTTTGGTTAATATAAATATTTACATCATTGAGGTCAGTATGTCACTGGGCTTAGCTATAACTAACAGAACAATAACACCCTTCAGTACAAAGGGCAGGCTCACAAAGGACAGGTGACACTTAAAGATAATAAATCTTACAAGTTTCACCGCTTACACAACACACAGAAAAGATAATCCTCCCTCGGTACAGCCATACGAGTACAAACAAAGCTTGGAATGTTAAAATATATTGTCAAAAATAAGCCTCGTAACTGTACTATTCAGAAACGATTACTCGTCAGAAACATCTGTTTTGTTCGGCTGAGTTGAGAAGGCGTGGTGAAGTCTCACTCGCCTTTTGAATGTGAACCAATCAACAAACTGCGCCGAACGCCCACTCCAACGTTTACCCGCCAATGTTATGATAGAAACTTATTTCACGTAACTGGCCAAGATAACATTTTGTAAATACGTTGTTAAAGTAATAAAATACCTACAAAGATCTAAGGTCAAACAGAGGCAGACCAACCTACCCTTGTCTTTCAGAGGTCGAGTTAATTCGTTAAGAAAAACAGTTGAAACTTTTTTATGCGGTACTCAAAACGAACGTATAAAGACGTACACTTGACTTTCTTATTTTTCTTTCGTGTGACGATTATAGCTCAGCAAACATTTTAAAGTGCCTACTCAACATATTGCGTTTAAAATAAGACAATTCTTTCAACTGTCTTTTGTTTTGTATTTTTTTTTTTAGTTTTGTAAAAAATTTCATCGGCCTATCGATTGGCACGGGTGGTCTTTTGTTCTGTTAATTTTTTTTTTTCTAATTTGGTAGAGAACTTCACCGGCCTCGCGATCGGCACGGGCGGCGCGCAGCCTCTGAACGGCGCGCTGCCGTCGCTGCCGTCGCCCACGATGCCCGGCTTCAACATGGCCGCGCAGACCGCCAACGGACAGCCGCCGCCGCAGGAGGCCGTCTACACCAACGGCATACATCAGACCTTCACCGGGCGTGAGTACTAATACTGTTGTATATGGGGGCGATGTTGATAATCCGATTTAAACTTAGATTAGTTAAACTAGTGAGTTTGTGTTTGCAATTTAAAAAGCTACTTATATAAATCAAACTGACTTTTAAGAGGTTGATATATGAATGGCTTTTAAATTCTAATCTTACATAAAAACGTGAACTTTTAGTGTTCTCGAGAATAGTTTTCGTATATTTAAGTTTGTAGCTTTTCACCAGTCGAACCAACTAGCTAATCTTCTATCGCCTCTTTACATAAAAAAGGCTGCCTTAGCATGAGACATTGCATATTCCAGCGGTGCCAGTAACAGCTCAGGGCATCGCCAACGGCGAGGCGGCGGCGCTGCAGCACGCCGCGTTCCCGGGCATGCCGCCCTTCCCTGGCGTCGGTGAGTAGCGCTCGCCTGCTCACTCTGTATTGTACTTACAGGGGAATTACACTCTAGTAGCACCTAATACAACTTTAAAAAAAACTGGGTACGGTGGCCAACTAGAGCGTTGTTCTCCTAGATGTGTTTATTATTTTTGATGGGTGCGAATAGAAGTGCACAGTACTTATACAGTTTGTCACATTGGACGTGCATATATAGACATTCGTGTTTATTTTGCGTTATATGTCTACAAGCACAATCAATTGTTCACGCTTTTTTGATGAGGTATCGCATGTTTCAAGCGTACTCCGTCGAAACTGTTTATAACTGTTATTGTGTTCATGTATTGGATAATAATGTTATTATTATGTATGAGTAAATTACTGAATATGTCAATGTGCAACGATTATATTGTTTCAATCTAACGTTAATCGATCGATTGTTTTCTATATCGCATTAGTTTAGTTATCAATTATCTTCATGCATTGTTGTCCTTGACATGACGTTCGATCAATTACCGGTAGACCCTCGATTATTGTAAATTCCATGTTAATCAACTCGCTGTGTATTCAAGCTGTCGAAACAATAATTTTGTATCACGTATGTAGTTACTATTGGGTGTTTATTTAGAACCTATGTTTTTTTTTGTCTTGTACTCACATTTACAGAAAATAAATGAAATAATCACGTTAGGTATTACGAAATGAAGTTAGCTTAATGACTATGGTGCATGTGTGTACGCAAGGTATCGATGTTCATTGTGAAAATGTGCAACTTAATGTTCGGCAGCTTACCCAGCGGTATATGGGCAGTTTCCGCAGCCTATTCCCCCGCCGATGTCGACTATTGCGCCGGCGCAGAGAGAAGGTAAGTTGCGCTCTGAGGAGGACCAAACACCAACGGACCTATTTTATAAATGTGTAGCTAAAATGGTGTGTCAACCAGTAGTTTTTTTAAATTTCTGGACTTGTGAGTCTACATAGATATCTTGTTGACACACCTTTTTACGTGTAATGATTTATTTTTATGTGTATTAAGCTGCCACAGTTTGATTACGTCTGCTTATTTATTTAAATTATGAAAAAATGTAAAATAAATAAATGTTTGCTTACATTCAGACTTCCATTTTTAAAGGCATCTAATTGAAATGGCAGTCTGGATTTTTTATAACATTCCACAGTCCGACGCTTCATATCGATATTATTGTCTACAATATAATGTAAGTTATTCTGAAACGCTGCATGAATTAAGTAGGTACAGACGCACCTCAAAAGCTTATCCTCTTAATTTTACAACATGCAGTAAAACTAAGTTACTACTCAAATTTTACAGTACCGTTTACGTTTGAGTACCAACATTATCTTAAATCCTTGAAACTCTATTATTCTATCTTTCACCAACACCGTTTATATTGTTTTGAAAAAACTACATGAATCATTAATCAATCTGAGTAAAGAAAAAAAAACGATCGCTATTAAACATTCACATCAAGCTTTGAAGTTATCGTTCAAACTAACTTTCAGGTTCTTTACTAACCAAAACATACCAAAAACCCAAAATGTTTGAGTTCAGAGGCAGATTTGTGAGTTCTTTAAAGATTTTCTGATGTTCCCAGGCTGTTCAATCTCAGGCCCCGAGGGCTGCAACCTCTTCATCTACCACCTGCCCCAGGAGTTCGGAGACGCGGAACTGATGCAGATGTTCTTACCGTTTGGAAACGTCATCAGCAGCAAAGTTTTCATCGATCGTGCCACTAATCAAAGCAAGTGCTTCGGTAAGAAGCTCTTTGGAAATTCAAGTCTTTTTACAGCGCTGACTAACTTGTAAATTAAAAATGTTATCTTAAATAAATCCTTGCTAAATTGCCGCAAGTGAATGACCGGCTTATCCAAATTAACCGCTCTTGACTTTAAACTTTCGACTTTAGTTTTATATTTACTGCGACTAATCCCTCTTAGTGTTGTTGTGAAATTAAGAGATTGACCGTAAATAATATGAGACCAACAACGTTTAGGTTTGTCTTGGCCTCGTGCCAGGCAGTTGTGCTTACCGGACAAGTTTTGTTAAAGCCTATAATTTCGGGCCCTTTTTTTACCAAATTGTTCTCCTCATGCCACCCTTAATTTAATGAATAAATAATCATAACCAAATATAACATTTTAATACATAATATTTTTGTAATAGTGCAAGTACTTTTAGATAAAAAAGACAACCAAATATCCGTCGGAGAAAGTTTAAGATCAAATGCTGAGCTGTGTTGAGTTTCATACATTGTTGATGTGTTGGTGATCGTAGGGTTCGTGTCGTTCGACAACCCCACGTCGGCGCAGGCCGCCATCCAGGCCATGAACGGCTTCCAGATCGGGATGAAGCGGCTCAAGGTTCAGCTCAAGCGGCCCAAAGACGCCAACCGGCCTTACTAGCCGTAGTCGCCGTCCCTGCACGCAATGCGCGTGCACTCAGGTGAGACACGGACTTTATTGTTTAACCTGATTCTAAAGGCTCAATTACACTACATGGCTTTGATTATGATGATTCTTTTATGTGTTTCGCAATTGTTTTTCGACGTTGGTGTAAGTTTAAATTTTATGTATGAACCGGTACGTTTACATAAAGTGTAAAGTGATCTGTGTGTGTTTCAGGAGTGCGCCGGCGCCGGCTCGGCTTCGCTCGCGTCTCTGCGCACTTCACACGACTTCAGGAATTTAATCAAATTTACTATACACAGTAAATATCATTACTACACACGCCAGTCCATTCGGCCAGTATACTAAATTAGTTAATGTAATTTATTAAATCAGCGCGTAGGAATGCTTCATTCTTATCATTAATCATTAAATTATTCTATTATATTATTATATATACACTTTATTAACATTGATTAAATTATTATTATTATTACTTATAAAAATGACACGTTAAAAATTTTGTCATTTGTAATCATACTTCTACTTCTAAGTACTTAACGTTTAACTGAAACTTTTAACATAAATTTATTATACTAGTTATTTGCTTGAACTAAGCCAAACTGAATTTATTAAGTAAGTTGAAAACGTAAGAAAAAATGTATTTTAATTATATTACAAAATTGTAGAATTGGGGGGGCCGTCCACCGGTATCTTGGTGTTATTACTTTATTGTTAGATGATTAGTAGAATAGGGTAAGGAATTTCGAGCCGTGTACCTATGGAGTTAGAGGTGAGATTGATTTGTGACGGACAAGGTACGAGTGGCGGCCCCGCGCGCGCTGTTGACTCCCCGCGACACACGTGACCTCTCGGACTAGCACCGAGGACTTACTTTACGTTCCATTCGACGCTCGCAGCCAGGTTCCACCACGACACTGGCGCTCAGACTATTAAATCTATAAAAGCCGCCCGGCCTCAACTAACAACCTATTAACTTGTCACTTTTGCTGGAAAACGTCAAACGGCGGTTGAGCGAGTTACGCCCGTAATCAAGTTCAATTAACTGCATTACATGCAACATCCAGTTAACGTCCCTTCAAACTCGACAGATAGAGACAATACAATTTCTACTCTAGTATACGCATGGTAGAACCTGGCTCCTGCAATCTTTACATGTTAGTGAAAATTTAAACTAATCAAACATTGTTGTTGACATTGTAAAAATAAATGTGTAACGCTGTGTACAAATCAAAGTGCACTTCAACATAAGACAGACCTTCATCTCGAAAGATCGTGTTATTATGTGTTGTAAATTTCCAAATTCGGCTGTGATATAAAAGATATAATATCATCATATTGGATTGTACATGTACAGGCAGTATTCGTCTATGTGTCTACTATGTGTTACGCTCAAAGTTGGTTGTATAAATGTACCACATACAACAATATTTTCTTATCACGTTTTCGGAATTAAAATAACGGCATCGGAATATTGAGAAGCCTTTTACAAAAGACTTGAGCGGACCGATTGCAATTGTAGAACAATGGTACTCCAACATAGAAATACCTATTTGTTGTTAATTGGATTAAAAATAAAGTTCAACTATGGTCAATTCTCAATGAGCGGCTTTCCCTGTTGTTTGAGTTACGTATGATTTGCATTCGTGTGTGTGTATTATAACATATAATCGTGTTAAGGTATTAAATACAATATTTGTGACATGCGCAACGGGAGTCAACAGTGGTTTAACGCGACATAAAGATTACAAAAAAAAAACTAGTGTAATTTCTATACAGACAAATAGATTCATAATCAAAAGGTACCAATATAAATATAAATAATACTGAGATACCTTAGATATATAAATTGTGTGCGCGCCTGCGTGCAGATATTAGTAGGTAAAGCGACTTTGGGCCACTCAGGGCTGGCCCGGGACAAAATTAAGTAGTATAAAATTGTAAATCGTAGGTTGAATTGCATATTATTTTTCTCGGGTTGTCAACGTTCGAAACCAAATAGATTTTGTATCACATCCAGATTTTGTTTTGTATTGTCGGATTCAGCTGAGCCGTGCGAGGTTGTTTGTTAGTGAACGGTTGACGACCCCGGAAGTAATGCCATCGTCCCGCCCAAAGTCCGGTCGTCCACACTGCGGGCGGTCGCCGCCGCCTCTAGTCAAATATTACACACACCACAAGACATAGAATTTTATATTTACACAAATAATTATATTATACAAAGTATTCTAGGTTTAGGCGAGTATGATTTACGATTGAGCACTTTAACTGTATGAGATTAATGTTAATGTACTCCTAAGTATATTTACCTACCTATCTAGTTCTTTTCTTAAATCTAACAAGTGCAATATGTTGTTATGCTTTACAAATTGTTTTCGGGTTTTATTAAGCATTTTATTTTTTATCGTTAATTAACGTTAGGTAATTATTTGTCGACGTGGTTTCATGAAACGACTACCGAACCGGCCTGGCGGAAGTTATTATTGGAATTTTGAAAGCCGTGATTAAGACTAAACACGTAAATACATACGTATTTGGTAGGTCGGTTTCAAAGTAGATTTGCGTGAAAGTCGTATTGGCGTGGCGAGGGCATGACGCGGCACCGGCGCGGCGGCGGCGACGTGGCTTGCGTCCTCCACACGATTCCATAGGACTACTGCAATGTACGAACACACGGAACCCCGCCCGTGCCCCGTGTCGCACGCTTTTTAGGTTACAGACATATTGATGCCAAACCGGAACACGTATACTTAGTATAAAGATAATTGATTATATCAACTCGTGGGTAAAATAGAATAACCCGCGGTCCAGCCGCCCCTTGGCGACTGAGCCGACGGATTTTAAATAATATTGTGTACTTATCTTAATGATAAATAAAATGTTGAATCCCTAAAGATATATTGCGACGACGCAATTTGTAATAGATGATAAATGAGTCCTCTCTGAATGTAAACAATCGCCCATAAAAGTGATTCTAGGATACAGGGTATGCTTTGCAATTATTTAAATGTATCTTAATGTTTTCATGTAGGCAGGTAATGCCGAGGCGTCGGCCCGTTCGTGCATCGGCCCTGCGGCGTTCGCCCTTCACTGTCGGGTCCACTGACTAGTCTATCGCAACTTTTTATACTCTGTAACTATCATAGCCTAACCGACCCCACCTCATTCTCATGACACTTCACCAGTCCGAACCGCTTCGCTGATTCAAACCAGCTCCAAAGAGTTAAAGCTTATAATGCGTATCCTCATTCACTTACAATTTAACAGAGTGACTCACAACTCCTCAGTTCCCTGTGCGTTGTATACTTACTATAAAGTTTAGTTGATATCAACAAATTTAATGCATTGACGTTATGTATGTGTTTCGCCCATCAGTTCTTTGATAAGTAGCGTCGTTTCGTATTAGGTAGATAATCATGTATCTTATTTAATATTTCGCCTACAGAACGGATACTTGCGCAGGATTTGGAGACGTTTGGGCACTTGAATTGTTTCACGGTGTGCGAATCATAAGCGACGTATTTTAGAAGATTTTAGATCGTCGGATGGTGCAAGAGCGAAATATAAGTTATGATTAGTTTCACCAATAGGGAAGTTGCATATTTTAACTTTTTATGTCCAAAACAAAAGAGCCCCATTATTGTACCTATTTGTGCCATATTTTAGTCCATTGGTGAAACTAAATCAGATAGCACAAGAAAATCACCATTTTAAGCTAGTTAGTAAGATGAATGCCAATATTTTAATCAAAAAACATATTAAAATATCTATTTATATAATAAAATATGGAGAGATGCGCATAGTGCTTTTATTGAATTGTAGAACCTAGAGTTGATACGAAACAATCTAGTCATATCTTTTTGTTATTATTTTTTCTATCGCTTAGCATAATTTTAGCTTCAAGCATAATGACTTTTGGATTATCTATTCGTGCGTATGTTTTACATTTTTAACTATTCGTTAGCTTCAATTAATTTATTTTTCTTTGTTACTTAACACCTAAATACAGAAATCGTTAACATACCCTTACTTAGGATTTTTAAAGTTGAACTTGTGAAACAGCACAATTTGCGAGTAATGTAAATAAAATATATTATTTATAATTATATTTCCAATAAGTTATCCAGAATACTGTATTAAAGCATTTTTTCATAAATTTTAAAGTAGATGCGTTCTTAACTTAAAAATAAGGGTATGAAATTATTTGTATAGGAATGTAGAGAGTATTGGAATTAGGAATGGTATAACCGGTTGGATAATGTAGGTATGCTGTAAGGCTGTAAGGGTCAGTAATATGAAAATATAATATTAGGTAAATATGGTAGATCTCTGTACGAGTTGACGATACATTGCGTGCTACCCTACAATGCCGGGCGTAATGTAGCGTCAGCAAAGAAATATAACAAAATTGGGCCGTCCGTAAGATCACACACTTCATAACCGCATTATAAATATTTAGGAAAACATCCTCGTTGCGGAATCCAGTTTAATAAAAAAAACTAAAAGAAATGTAAATGGTAACGTCATATCTAAATTAAGAGCTTACTAGCCTTTTAGCCCGGCTTCGCCTGGGCGGGTGACAGGGTTTCGCTGTGTTTAATGCTAAGAAGTCATCGCCTGTTGTGTGTAAAAATTTACATTCTAAAAGATGATTAGTAGATTAGCATTCACATGTTCGAAAAACCCGAAATAGTAGTTTAATTATATTCATAATCGCGTTTATCTTTAGAACGCAATGAAAGCTAATATTTTACTTTTCAGTCAATTATGTTGACATAAAGCTATAAGGGCAAAAAGAAGTAAAATATTGGCCGTAATTGTATTTATTTCCACTTCTTAAAATACAATTCAACTTTCTCATATAGTTATAAAAATAAGTTGCTAAATCATAATTAGTCCCACATTGTTCTGGATAACTTATGAATGAGTGCTTAAGTAGCACAATTTTATGATTATTCAATTTTAGACCGAAGGTACTAACAAACTTCGTGTACCTGTTTTCGTCAATAAGATATACCTACACAGATATTAAAATCACTTGGAGGAATTGAAATGTTTTTTTTTCGATTTCACAATTTAATATATTAGTCGTTGTTGAAACAGTATCATATTGTTGAAACAGTAAAGTTAAATCGTCATTCAGCGAAACCAAAGTTTAAATCATAACATAGCTTAGCGAAGGGATGCCTGCTTGGTATCAGTGATATACGCTTGTAACAGTCGTCCATGAAAAAAGTATTGTATTTTGTCATTGCTGCGTATTTAAACCAACATTATTATATTTATAGCTTATTAGTTAAGCCATTGTATCTCTCTTTGAGGGGCCGATGAGAAGCATTGAGCGTTGTAAGCCGCATGTCAAACGTTTTGAAACTTTATGAACCCTTGTAAAAGTAGCTCGTTTGGTAAACAGTTATTTGACAAACTAAGAAATAATAATTATTAACTCTCTAAGATATACCCACATGGTATCTGCATACATAATCCTCATTTTATCCCTAATTGTATTTTTTGTAACTGGAAGTGCTGTGACGATTTGTTAAAATAATTCTGACACAGTTAAAATTACACTTAATCGTTATATTGCAGGAAAGATAAATAAGATTTTAACATTAGCTAACTCACAAATTTATGAACTTTTTGTATATGCTCTGACCAAAAATACAAAACGTGTTAAATTCCTATAAATAACAACAGAAGCATTTTGTTTTGCAATATGACGATTAGGTCTTTAATAAACTAATGTTAAAACACATTTGTATAATGTTACATAAATAAAAATAATCATTATCATACGTTTTTATAAAAATAAACAATCATAAGATTAGATAGTCATAATAACGCTTTCAAATGTATCATGACAAAATAAACAAAAAGGGTAATTACAGTACTGAAGTTTGACCTAGTGTTAATGTACCCAGAACACATAATTTTGTAAGGCATTCCATTGTCTATAGCTGATAACCGATATAAAGTTGTTAATAGTTTTCATATAATTTAATTTTGCATATGAATGTACTTAGACCTCACTGTCTTGTTCGGTGATTAGGTATCAGAGTTTAAACCCTCAGTGCATTTGATAGCTAGCTATTGAAATGATTATTGTTATAGTTCGCCAAAGATTTGTAAAGTAAGAGAATTTTAGGGACGTCTTAGCAAACGTTCTTGTAAAATTATTTTAATAACTTATTAATAATTTTAACACAAACATACTTAGCCAAAGAAGGACTGCATACAACATGTCAAGAACCTTATTGCCTACTTTGCATGTCTCGTTTATTTATCGGTCGTTTTAAACCTATAATCGAGTTATTAATATGTATATTGCTGAAATTCAAACTAAAATACTATTCAATTATTTATTATTATACACTTATTACGTTTAGTATGCTAGAAATATGATGAAGGATAATAAATAATTTTAATTATATTACGACTGTGTTTCATTTCCATTTATTAGTTAGTAACCCCATACAGAAACAAAACAAAAACATTTCAGTTTAGTATTTATTTATTTATTTATATTTGTCGGGGAGTGCGTTATCACTGGGTTCGATTATGGCGGAAACTTCGAAATAAAACGTGGAACTTGATGTATGGGCGTGTATCAATCACAACGTTAAGCAACTTTACAATAATCATCAAGAATAGTCAGGATGTAAATGGATATAGGAAGCGCGGTGAATTCGGCGTGTGGCCATCACTGATTTATTCACTACACGTCTGCACTGCCCCACGGTCCCAACAAGAAGAGAGCCGTTCAACAATATAGATGGGCTAACTAGACACAACGGATATTGACCGAAACTCATTCAGTCGTTCACTCATAAAGCCTCGCACCGACTACACCCAAGTTTAGACAACTTGACGCAACCAATATCTCATTTAGTCGCTGACATTGACATTTCAAAACATAGACAAGGTAGATAGTAACGTAGTTCTTCAACTGGCCAAGTCCATCGAATCTGTGTTCTCTCCGACACGGCCTTCCTGACGCTTCACACGTCCTCGTGTGATTCTTCTTGTTCTAGTGCCTCTCCACTACTGGTTGGCTATCAGCTCTTGGAATCTTGACCTGCTCTGAGCACAGCGAAAAAGTTGTTCTACGCTGACCACCTCCTGTTCATTCCCGGATGTTTCTAAGCCATGATTTCTTTCGTCTACCAGCGCGACGTTTGCCTTCAATCTTTCCCATCTTTATTAATTGAAGCAGTTGATACCTTTCGTGTCTGTACCGAGATATTCAAATTTTTCTCTTTGTGATGGTCTGCAGTAGTTCACGGTTTCGACACATACGCTGTAGAACTCTTTCGTTAGCAACCCCGTGAGTCCAACTGATGCGAAGCATGCGACGATAACACCACATCTCGAAGGCTTCTAGGCGTCTTTTAGTATCGTCCTTGATGGTCCACGCTTCACACCCACATAAGACGACAGGCCATACATAACAAAAGAGAATGCGAGCTTGGAGCTTTACATCAATACTCGGAGGCAGCACAAAACTTTCCTCATTTTATCAAACTAGGCACGGGCAATCTCTATCCGGGCTTTTATCTCTTGGTCACAGGTCCATTTTTCGTTCACCCAAGCACAGAGGTATTTTTACTGATGGACTTGCTCCAGAACAACTCCTGCGACATTAATTTTAGGGTCAATAGCCGTTCTAGATACAACCATGACCCCAGTCTTCAACGTGTTAATGGAGAGGCCATATCTTTCACAGAGATGGTGAACTTTGCTTACGATAGTCTGTAGATCTTTTTCGCTAGGGGCCATCAAGACAGTGTCATCGGCGTATCTTAGGTTGTTAATAAGTTTGCCGTTTATTTTAATGCCCACTTCAGTTCCTTCTAGTGCTTCCGACATACGGCCTCGTGTGATAGCAGTCTGCAAAAGAAACAACACAGCAGTAGCTCGCTCGGTCAACCTGACCCAAACACAACGGTAAGAAGGTAACAAATGACATCTCAAATTACATCTGATTTTAATCTGTACAGTTTCAATTAAATGCAACAAATTAGTCAAATCATAAAAATAATGATCGGTTCGATAGCCAAAATAATGTCATTCAAGCGTCTGATGGTAGGCTTCAAGACAACCGTAGCTGATGTCTGATTGCGTACTTCAAGACAGCTCCAATGGACCCGACACTTCGAGACAGCTGAATCAGCGTCTGATTGTGTCTACGAGCCCCGACACTTCAAGACAGCCTTACTGGCGTCTGATGGTGCACCTGACACTTCGAGACAGCCCCGCTGGCGTCTGATGGTGCCCCTGACACTTCGAGACAGCCTTTCTGGCGTCTGATGGTGCCCCTAACACTTCGAGACAGCCTTGCTGGCGTCTGATGGTGCCCCTGACACTTCGAGACAGCCTTGCTGGCGTCTGATTGTGTCCACAAACTCCCAATAAGCATCGACACTTCATGACAGCTAAATTAGCGTCTGATTGTGTACACGACTCCCGACACTTCAACACAGCCTTACTGGCGTTTGATGGTGTCCATTACACTTCGAGACAGCCCTATAGGCGTCCGATGGTGTCTCCCAATATGACATAAAATTCGTTCTGTGCTGAATACACGCGTTTGACCAATACGCCACAGTTAAAACCCTTTTAAAAGATCCCGCATAAAATTTCGCGCCAAAACTTTCATTAACTAACGAGCATTCAGCACTAGAATCGAAAGAAAGAAAGAATACGATTCACCTTTGTGTTCTAGACAATCCGTGGAATATTCACAGCTCACACGTCAATCAGCACCTCGGTACGAACGCTTGCTTGCCTCGGCCACCGCATTGCCGCCATCGCTCGTATATCAGGATCATCACTTTCTGTTGCTGCACCGCTGGGTTAAGTCCTGATGTCAGCACAGCTCGTCATCGCGGCTCCGACGTTTGTTTATTGTAATCGCCATTCGATGTATCCTCGGAACATATTAAAACACATGTGAATTACAGTTGTTAATAAAACCATTACCTATACCATTATTAAACATCAACCAACACTAAACGTAAAAACCAATAATTTCTATTGGGCTTAAATAACTTGGTTTAACTTGAAACTAACAAATAAGAAATGCAACACATAAAATAGTTCAAGAGAGTGAATACTAAGCAAAGGACAATTGTAAACCTAAATGTAGGTAGGTAGGTAGAAAGGCGTAGATAGTAGCCAGATGTGTGTGCCCTCTTTTAATGACTTTCATTTAAATCGATAGCATTACTTTTGCCGCCAAAACATAATTGAATTAAAGAACATACTTAGCCTCAAATATTACAAAATGTTTTACATCACCCAATCATGTTGTGCATGGTAATGACGTAATGTAGGTAGCGCAGCGTACTTCAATGATGCGTACTCAAATTTGATTCAAACTATCAAGCAATTCCACTATTCTGGCAGCTTTTCTGAAACAATTTTTATAACACAGCATCATATTGTTCGGCAATATTTTATTTTACGCAATTAAGAAAACTGAGACGGCAAAATAAGACTCGTCTAAAATAACTGCCAAAGAGGCACAACCACTCAGAGATTATTTATTTAGACCCATAGTATGTAAAACAGAATAATAACAAAGCAAAACTAAAGTCACAACTTTCAGTTTTAATTAATAGTACCGTAGTACCATTCGAAACTCAAAACATTAACTGACTACTTCATTTAGAAATAAAATTATTAAAAAAACAAATTAAACAACTAGGCTTCCTTCATATTCGTGGCCAATATCTCCATGGTTTCCTCTGAAACCTGACCTTCGCCAGAGTCAACCGCCAGTACGCACTCACGGACTACCCTCCAAGGTATATCGATCGAGCAGGACGACTTCTGGTATAGTCCCATCAATCATCATCAAACATCAAGCAAATTCCACCATACTAGCAGTTTTCCTGAAACAAATGATATCACACAGTATCACATAGTTCGGCAAACATTAATTCTAAGCAATTGAGAAAACTGACACGGCTAAATAACACTCGTCTAAATAATTTTAAACACACTTAGCTCGTAATAAAAACAGAAACTCTCACCGGGTAGCGTAACGCAGGATCTCAATTGGCAAACCTACGGTGCACAGGTTCAGACGTTATCTTCCAACACACTATATCCTTGGAAGCTCCGGTTCCACTGAGTCTCTTGGTTGCGCTGACTCAACGCATAATGGATAGGCCCTCGGCAGTGGTAGCAGGTGATGGCATGGCCGGTCTTGTCATTGCAGTCTCTCGGTTGCGGCCTAGGATGTTCTTCTTTCCTGTCCGTATTATCTCGCCTCCGTAATTACACACCGATGGTTTATGATTCAGTTGTTCCAAAAGCTGCTGCAATTTCTCGTTTCCGTCGATGTTATTTGCAGCACATGGAATGTCATTCGTACAGGTGGAGCAGGGTTTTCTCACACGTAGCACATGAAACGTAGTTTCTTCATTATCCATAACACGTGGCAAGTGGTTCCACCATCATTCGTAAAACGTGGGTCGTCATCCGTAACATGAGGAACGTGGTTATCGCATCGTCCGTGGCACGTGGTTATCACATCATTTGTAGCACAAGGTATCCACATCATCCATCGTAGCTCTTCGCAGCATATTGCTATTACATCAGTAGCATGTGGTACCTGGTTATCGCATCATTCATAGCATGTGAAACGTGGTTTCCTCATCAGTAGCACGTGAGACGTAGCCTCCTCATCATCCACAATACGTGAAACATGGTTTTCTCTTCATCCATATCACGTGGTAAGTGGTTTTCTCATACGTAGCACATGAAACGTAGTTTCTTCATTATCCATAGCACGTGGTTTCCACAAAAATCTTTTCACAAAGGTTTTCACATAGTTCGTAGAACATTGGACATCATCCGAAGCTCGTGGTAAGTGGTTTCACCATCCCACTTCTGATGTCGGGGAGTGCGTTATCACTGGGTTCGATTATGGCGGAAACTTCGAAATAAAACGTGGAACTTGATGTATGGGCGTGTATCAATCACAACGTTAAGCAACTTTACAATAATCATCAAGAATAGTCAGGATGTAAATGGATATAGGAAGCGCGGTGAATTCGGCGTGTGGCCATCACTGATTTATTCACTACACGTCTGCACTGCCCCACGGTCCCAACAAGAAGAGAGCCGTTCAACAATATAGATGGGCTAACTAGACACAACGGATATTGACCGAAACTCATTCAGTCGTTCACTCATAAAGCCTCGCACCGACTACACCCAAGTTTAGACAACTTGACGCAACCAATATCTCATTTAGTCGCTGACATTGACATTTCAAAACATAGACAAGGTAGATAGTAACGTAGTTCTTCAACTGGCCAAGTCCATCGAATCTGTGTTCTCTCCGACATATTTATTAAGTAATTACAATACTTGAGAGTCCCTGCAGCCTGCAGAAGTTTAGAAACTGTGGAACAGGCTACAGTGTCTTCACCACTAAATTATAATACAAAGTCATAACGAATTATGAACAGATAGTACTAGGCGAATATGAAGTGCAGGCGATCTGTCAGTAAATCACTAAGGCCCACTTGCAGGGAACGTTTTAACCTCGGGTTAGCTTCGGGTTAGCTTACTCAGGTTTAAATGGCGCCACCAACGATTGTAACTACTTCTTATTACAAGCGATGGTGGCGCCATTTAAATCTGAGTTAGCTAACCCGAGATTAAAACGTTCCCTGCAATTGAGCCAAGAGATATAGGAGTTAATTAAATGACGGCTCTCGAATAATGCTAACTGCTAGGGTCGCTGGGACAGTGTGTGTGTGTGTGTGTGTGTGTTATGTGTGTGTGTGTGGGTGTAAGCGAACTTTCCACGGTGTAAGGTTTCTTTTTGTTTGTTGTTTCTAGTAGAGTCTACTAGGATTGCATAGGTGAAACAAATATGTGACGCTTGCTTTCGATCCGATGACAAATGTGGGTTTACGTCGGCAGTTATCAGGAGTACAGTGGCCGCGTAAGGGTTTATAGACCAGTCGGTCCTTTTCAGCAGTTTGTTTCTTTTCTATCTTTGTTTTCCAACAAGAAGGCAAGTTCCAGTAAGAATGACAGCCACTAGGATCGCATACCTTATAGTAGACGGGCAACTTGTGTTTCTTAGTTTCTTGTCTTGTCTGTTGTTGTTGCTATGAGATGTATTTTTTTTTATTGTTTATCCAGCAAGTATGTGCGTATCATACATTGTGTCAAAAGACACGTGAATTGGGTCTTTAGTTACCAGGAGCACAGAGGCCGCATAGAGGTGCACACAACAGTCACACCAAAGCTATTTTGTTTGTTTCTTTGCGATGTAACAAGGTCCAGTGGGTACGGCAGCTACCAGGATCGCATACGTGTTGATGAATAACTATTTTTGTTATTTTTGCGATGATTCCAGTGACGTAAGTTCAGGTAGGACGGCAGCTTTGCGCTGAGCTATAGTACACTGCACACTTTTGCACTCCTATTATTTAACGCAGTATTTTTGACTTTATTTATTTAATCATCATTATCATTATCATTACATAGTATTAATCCAAGTCGCTAATCCTGTCTGTTTATATGTTTGGCCGCTCCTCCTAAACCAGTTGAGGGATTTTAATGCGGTTTTGACTGTCATTTAGGTATTTTTTTCATTTGAATTCGTAAATAAAGAACATTACGTTTTTTTTAAGTTAACTAAAATTCAATGCTTCGGGAACAAGTCGCCCAAAATTACACCATTGCGAAGCGTGGGCGGGTAAAATCTGTCTGTTTGTATGTTTGGCCGCTAACTTTTCCTAAACCAGTTGAGGGATTTTAATGCGGTATTCACCAACTTTTAAGTATTTTTTTCATTTAAATTTGTAAATAAAAAACAATCGGAAAAAGTGTTTTAAAGTTAGCCAAAAATCAATGTTTCGTGAGCAAGTCGGCCAAAATTACACCATTGCGAAGCGCGGGCGAGTCACTAATATTTATTTTAAGATTTTAACACGGTTTTTATGCGTCCACTCTCTACCGAAGACCGGGGGGAAGGAGGGTTAGGGGTTTCTGTTAAATACACAAAATCAAAAGAAACCAATAAATAACGTAAGAAAGTATTTATTTATTAATAAAGTTTATAAAACTAAATGACATTGAACTCATTTCTTAATTCATCATGGTTGTGAGTGCTATGAACTAGTTTTACTAAAATAATCAGTGATCTTAGCTATTTTACTTTTAATTTTAGCCGTTGGTTCAGTGTGTGATTTTTCATCACAATCCATTTTTTCGCTGACGGCATCATTTTTCTTCGAGCTCAAATTCAAACCGCTACCTTCGTCTAATTTCTCCATTACATCGACTAGCCGAGATAATTTATTTTCACTTGCTTTTTGTACAGTTGACAGTTCTTTTGTTTTATTTTCTTCCAAAGACATATCGCTTTCTCTTTCTTTCGATATTAACAGTGACGTATTGTTTTCCTCAATTGTCATATTACAATATTCTTCTGATACTTGTGAGGAAATAATTTCATTTTGGGAAAACAAGTCAGGCGAATTTTGTAACGCAGGTTCAGTTGTATGTTGTTTTTCATCGCTTTTTGTTACAAGTGTATTCGTTTCCACGGCTAGGTTCTGTAATGGTCATGTATAATTTAAATAATAATAAAGATGTTAACGTATTTAATTAAATCACACTAAAAAACTAACCTTACTTGAACTGCCAGGTATGTCTGTAGGTTCAATTTTTCCATTATTTGTAATTGTTTGCTGAAGGAATTCATGTAGATGTATTTTTCTCACATCTAACGTTGTGAATTTCATTATGTATTTGTATAATTGCCCTGTAATTATATAAACGAGACATAAGTCCGGTGATTTTAATAATGTTCAATAAATTTCGAAACCTAATAAACTGTTAGTATTAAGCTCCTGCACCAACGTCAATCATTAAATCACACATAAAAACGCATAAAACACACATTCAAACATTAACCTAAAAAAAAAAACTACTGCATTGAAAGTGCAATAGATGGTTTCAAATTATTGATTACCTTCACGTTCACGTATTTTTATGAATTTGGGTACAAGAAACTTAATTTGGAGTAAAGCTTAAATCGAAGTCAAGAATGATTATATTTTTACCGTCCATTGATTACAGCGCTGAATACTAACCCACTGTCACATTGTACTTCGCTAACAAATTCGTCAAGTTGATGATATCGTCTTTCAGCTGTGTATCGCCGAAGGTGTAATAGGCCATTGGCCTCTTTGCTTGCGTGCAAGCCATGACCTGTATGAGAGACTTCAGCGCGGGCGAACCTCCGAACGCGCCGCAGCCCCAGTTGCCGGTCGCAATGCCGGGGTATTGGAAACCTTGGCTACTGTCGTCCGAGTAAAATGTAAACCCTACCCAAGCCTATGAAAAAAGTTAATAAAATTAGAATTATTTTGGCAGTTTTAAAGTCATATAAAAACAATTGGTGTTTACTACTTAATTGCCTTGCTTATCTGATTGTTAAAAGTGTAAACTAAGAGGATTTAATGGACCAATGAGATCCAATAAGAAACACGGGATTTGCTTGATTTGCGTAAAATTATTGTTTTAGTCGAAAAAATGTATATGTATTTTTTTTTTAACTATGCAAATAACTATACAAATATGGCTTGCCTTATTCAGCTCTCTGGTAATGAACTCCCGTTTATATTCGTGTATAATTGAGCCATAGGGTAAAGCGTCTATAGCTAGGACCGCCGTCCGTCGCCGCCCGGAAGAATCTCTGGGAGTTTGATCCTCATAGTTGCCGGCCCATTGGAAACTGTTTCCGTAGCCAATGTAGCTACTGTAACGCTCACAGCCTGGTAGAAGAGGATAGTTCATTTTGTAGCACTAGATTTATATGATAAAGGTATGAAAATTATTGACTTTATTAAGTTGCAACAGTAATAATGTTGTACGAGAAATATGTCATTGGTAAATGCTAGATAATATTTTAGTTTGGTAAAAAACCACTGACTGTAGCGAGAAGTATATACGGTTGCTCTTGGCTAGAGAGGTACCGCCGCATGAACCCCCTTTTCAAATATTATATTTCATACCTATAATCATTAGAGCTTCATTGGGTCTCAGCACCTCAGTGAATAGCATAGATATCATCAGTTCTGGACAAATAACGAACCTTATTTCTTCCTGCACGCATCCATGGCCTATCACACCGCCTCCTAAATATCTGAAAAAATATTACTTTTATTTTCAGTTGTAGTCTTTAATTGTATAGCTAAAACTGAATTCACGTTTAAAAATTTTCATCAAAAATTAGTTTTACAAAACTTATAATAAAAATAGTAATAACTATTTTATTTATCAACAAAAATCTATACTTGTTCGCAAAGTCGACTTGTATCAATCCATGAGCATCTTCAATAGTAGTGTCTGAATCTACATGTACTGGCAAAGTGGCAACAGAAGCCTCGGATTGAATCCACTGCGGGCATTTTGCTGGCGGTACCGAGCGACGAGAAAACGTGACTACCCCGACAGGCACTATACTGAAACAATTGCTAGCATGTAGAGTCAACATTGAAGTTTAACTTATGAAGTATTGTACTAATTAAATGTAAAAATTTGTTTGATTGGATGTTTGTTACTCAAGGCTCAATAACGCAAACACGTCTGTATGTATTGTATTAAGATGAAATTTTGTATAAAGATAGATTCTCAGAGTAACACACTAGCAAATTTTAAACAGTTAACAAGCTTTAATCAAAATACAGGTCACCACGGTGTGTTTTATCATCATTTGGCGAAGCTGCGGACGAAAAGCAAAATTTATAAAAAAATTAAAGCCAATATATATAATCTTGGCAAACAAGAGTGAGGAACATTTAAATAAAATACACATTAAAATGTATCTCAGCCATCTGTACATAGGTACTATGTATAACTATTTTACCTTTTGTGCAAATCCGTTTGAAATAGTGACAAATGCATTTAAGCTTTTCAAGTGTTGACTCACCACCACACTCATATAGTCTGAAAAGGATTTTTTTTATTAACATGGATATTCATACTAGCCATTAATCAACATTAATATGGTATAAAACCAATAAGAAAAATATACTTACTTATTAAAATTGATGTATGGATAGGTTTCATACTCTGATGATTTCTTAGTAGTGTTCCTTCGAGGAAATGTACAAAAAAACGAATTTGCTAGTAAACTAGATATTTGTTGTTGAGACAATGATATTGACTTATTCTTATGTTGCCTGCAAATGAACAACTTTTAGGATACCATAACTTAATGTAAGAAATTTTGATTACTAAGTATATTCAAAAGCTTTTCTAGAGAAATTTCTTAATTTAAATATTAAGTTAAACACATTTTTGTAAAATAACAAGTACTGTTAAGAACTTACTTCAGCAAAGGTATTGGCGATTGAATCAATTTTGGCAAATCCAATGCAAGTTTAGCTATTTGTGGCAGAGTAACATCAAAGAAATATTGTGACTCCTCTTCTTCTAAGTACTGTAAGAAGAATTATTTGAACTCATTTATTGAATGTGTTGAATTTATAAAATAGAAGATTGTGGTAAGAAAAAATATTTATTTCATTAACCTACCTCATTCAGTAATGTGTGTAATGCTCGGAACTTCCAAATGTTTTTGAAGTTTGTATTATATGACAGTATGGCTGCAGCCAACTGCTCACTATTATTAATTGGTTGTGTTAATGCTTTTTCTATTAAAATCCATCTTTTTTTTAAAAAAGTCTCCCCACTGTCCTAAAATAAAAATATTGGTATTTACAAACACATTCAGCATGGCCACAACATGATTGAAGTAAATCAAACTTTGAACAGAATTCAAGTGGAAAATAATAAAATATCTTACATTTTCAACGGGATACAGGCTTTTACTTGAGCAAGGCATTCGTACATAATCATGATCCCATTTGTCTTGACCAATTTGTGGTTTTGGAGGCCTATCGCCAACACAACTGCCATCACTTGACACATGGTATAGAACCGTGTGTTGAAACGAAGGTAAAACTAATGGAAACTCTGGGGTATTCCAAGAGGATCTTGCGCCATAAATTTCACTTAATGGTACACCTGACCCCATATTTCGTTTCATAATATTCACAATATATTGTAAAGTTATACTAAGATCTGTAATATTACTCAAGTTTGAATTGGAAAAGTTTTTTAGATTTATGTTGCTGTATCGTAGGTTGTAAAAAGTTTACATGCCTGTCCTAAAGTTAACTCTAAAAGTAGAAACCATAGGCCACAACATGAAAACAGAACAACAGGAACGCAAACTTATTTGTAGTACTTTAATTTTAAGCCCTAAATTTATTTGGTATGAAAAGGAGTGAAACTGAAAATTAAAAATGTAAACAACTAACATAACACAGATTAAGAAGAGATACTACGTACGTACGTAACTGTCAATAAATTATAAACTTATTATATCTGTCAGGCAACTCGTGACATGAGTGAAACAGCGGCCTTGTTCCGATTCAGTTTTACAACGCTAACACATTTTGTTATGTAAAAGGTATAGAGAAAGAAATTTAATCAATTATCCATTTTTTATTTCTAACATTGTTTTAAGTACACACGATAAAACCAGAATGACACATCAAAATATATTTCTTAAACATCAAAATACCAAAGAGATTCTAACACCCCCTCTCAATATTGAATTGCTAAATTCAAAATTGCAAACTGAAAAACATTACTAAAACACTCGATAACATTTTAATCGACAACTTTCCATCACTAAAATAATATCGATAACATTAACGTACATGTCCCAACACTATAAACTAATATTTAAATGACATGACACAACTTGACATTTCAATATAAATAAACAATATAAACAAACTCTTCAATCACCTAAACTTCCTATTCAAACTTAAAGATAACTTTCTTTGAAAACTTTACAATAAAATGAAAATTAACTACCTATTACATTACTCTCATCTTCTTAACAAAAATATTATGTTTTATGGAACATAAAGGCTTAGTTAACACATCGGCTACATTTTCATTAGTTGAAACATATGAAATTGAAAATAAATTCTTATTTACACAATCCTTTATATAATGATACTTAATGTCAATATGTTTGGTGCGTTTACTGTTTACATTGCATTCGATCATTTTAATCGCACTTTGATTGTCCACCAAAAGATATGCAACTGTGTCCACATTATGAAAAAATGAACAATAGTATATTTCAATACAAGTGTGGAAAGGCTGTCATTACAACGAGTCCCGACAAATGTCTACCCGAGCCGAGGCACAGCCGAAGGCGAGGGTTGACAGGCGGGACGAGTTGCAATGACGGTTCCGCACGTGTACTGAACGACTATTTTTAATACAGTTGCGAAAAAATAAAGCAATTTTAATAAAATATAAAATTTGGATCGTAAATGTCGAAATAACTCATTTTGGAAATGGCGCCATTTTTTCTTCACTCATTTGGTAGGCAAAGGTTACTATGCCCATACAGCCAAGTCTTCAGTAGATTTTTTTTATTGATATGAAATGAAAATGAAATTTAATGAAATGAAACCAACCACACTACTTCAATCAAATCATTAAATCTGATATCGAAACAAACTAGTAGCTTTTTTTAGAAATTTACCTACGCTAAGTACCTAAGTATTAACATGAATCATAAAAACTTCGTTTTTTTTTTAGAAAAAACTTCATGGTTGGTTAATTTTTCTTTTTAATAGACATTACTTTGACAGTTGGGAAAGAGAACGCACGAGTGCGGGAAAGGTAAAAAAAAAGCACGCGTGTGTAATAGCCCTCATCCCGAACGCTATACGTCCCTGCAATACGCCACTTTTTGAGCAACTGTATTAAAAATACCTTTTAAATACACTAACTCCTGTGCTGTCATTGCTGCTGCTATATACACCGCCTCTGCTGAAGACAATGACACAGTTGACTGCTTCTTAGAGTACCACGAAATCAAATTACCATAATAAAATACTGTACAACCACTTACGCTTTTCCTATCTAGTTTATCACTTCCCCAATCAGCATCTGAGTAAGCTAATAATTCTTCGGAATCCTTTGACTTAGTATAAGTTAAACATTTACTAATTGTTTGTTTCAAATACCTTAGCACTCGTTTGCCTGCAATCCATATTGTATGTGTCGGCTTATCTAGGTACCTGCTAAGAAAAGACGTAGCATACGTTATGTCTGGTCTTGAAATGCTTGAAATATATATCAGACAACCTACCAACTCTCTATAAGGTATATCTTTCATTATTTCTTCATCCTGTAGAGTCAAGTTTTGTTCCATAGGAGTTTGCGCTTCCTTACACTCTTCCATACCAAATTTCTTTAGAACCTTTTCTATTAATTTCTTTTGACTAATTTGTAAATTCTCTTTATCAAATGTAATTTCCATACCTAAATAGTCTTTGACTTCTCCTAAATCTCGTACCTTAAACTCTTCTTTCAACATGTCAATAACTTTATTATTTTCATTTTCTTTCCCCATAACGATAATATCATCTACCCATATCAATAGCCATATATTATTTTTCTTGTACAAACAGAAATCGTGTTTCGATTGTTTAAAACCTTCTTTTAACACATAATTATGGAACCGTTCGTTCCAGCATCTGGGCGCTTCTCTTAATCCATACAAAGCTTTATACAGTCTTAGCACTTTTCCTTCAGATACTTTAACTCCTTCTGGCGGTTTAATATACACTTCAACATTCAGGTCACCATTCAGAAAAGCAGTTGGCACATCCAATTGCCTTGTTTTATAATTTTTCTGTACAACTTGACTTAACATCATTCTTATTGTGGATACTCTTGTTACTGGAGAATATACATCATAAGCACTTTCCGTCTGAAATCCTCTTGCAACTAACCTGGCTTTCTTTCGACCGTCTGATTTTGTAGTGAATATCCATTTCGTATCTATAGCTTTCTTACCTTTTGGTAATTCAGTTTCTTTCCACGTCTTTAAACTTTCTAATGAGCTTATTGCTTCATTTATAGCTTTTTGCCAATCTTCTCCTCTATTAATAGCTTCAACATACGATTTTGGATCACAATTTCCCATTAAACAATAAACTACATTTGCATCTTCATATTCTTCATCATATTCTGCATTATCTTCAACTACATAATCTTTTAAATAATTAGGTGATTTTCTAATCCTCACCTGTCTTCCATTTCCATTTTCATTTATATCTGTTTCGATTTCCTCAACTTGTTTCTCTTTGTTAGACTCCTGTTCTGTCTCATTATCAATACTTTCTTCATCGATATAATAGTCTCTTTGTTCTTCGTCTGCTTTTTCCTTTCCTTTATATTTAATATCATTTTCATCAAACCTTACATCTCTCGATATTATCACATCATTCGTCTCTGGATCCCACAAACGGTATCCATTCGGCGCATAGCCGACCATCCTAGTTTCTTTTGCTCTTTTATCAAACTTATCTTGTTTCGGCATTATAACTGTCCAGGCTTTACTTCCAAATACTCTTAAATGTTTCAGATTTAATTTACCTCGATAAATCTCTTCTGGAGTTCTTTAATGAATTGCTCCTGATGGACATCTATTTAATTGATACGTAGCACACCAAATAGCTTCACACCATAGTTCCCTGGGCAATGCAGATTCATTGAGAATCGTTCGTGCTTTGTTGCAAATAGTCCGATTCATTCTCTCAGCAACGCCATTCATCTGTGGAGAATAGGGTACAGTATACTGAATCTGAATACCTTTATTTTTACAAAATGTCTCCAATGTGTTATTTCTAAATTCCCTGCCGTTATCACATCGTACATTTTTAACTCGAACTCCTTTGTCATTTTCTAATCTATTTACATAATGAATTAAATTTTCTGTTGCTTGACTTTTGTTTTGTAGTAAGTAAGTAACACAAAAATGTGAATAATCATCAACAACTACTTGATAATAACGCTCACCTTTAAGTCCTGGCGTTCTAGTTGGTCCTGCAATATCAGTGTGCAGCAGTTCGCCGACATGTCTTGATCTTGGTCCTCTTGTACGTTGGAAAGGTAGTCGAGTAGACTTTCCCTCTAGACATGGCCCACATATTTTGGGACTAATCGATAATTTTAAAATTCCAAGACCCTTACGGTTAACATGCCCTAAACGTTTGTGCCAAAGTTCGGCCTCTGATGACGTTGTACTATTGCAAGTAGCATGGACACAGTTGCATACAGTTTTTAGAATAAATAGTTTGCCTAAACAAGATCCTAATATAATTTGATTAGCTGAAGTTGTAATTTTTACAGCGTTATGACTAAATTCGACAAAATTTCCATTAGCAACCATCATTTTGACAGAAAGTAAATTAAAAGTTAAATTTTTCATTAGTAAAGCATCTACTTTTACTGAGATTCCACCTACCAAAAATTGTATATTCCCTACTTTCTCTGCCACAAAGTAATCACCGTTCGCTACATAAATTTTAATCGGATTTTGCAATTTCCTAACTTTTATCATGAATTTCTCATATTTTTCATGAACAAGATGATGTGTACAGCCCGAATCAATTACCCAGTTAATTTCGTTTTCCTTCTCAGTGTTAATACAGTAAGCCGTACCTGTACTAATAAAAGTAGTAGCTCGATCGTTATCATTTTGTGCTAACATATCCCCTGAAAAATGTCCTGTTTCCCCTGTGTTCACATAAGCTCCTCTTCCTCTCATGCTTCTATATGGTTTCGCACGTCCGCGTCCGCGTCCTCTAAATTTATAACAATCTTTTGCTATATGTCCTGGTTTCTGACATCGATAACAGGTTACTAGAAATGTAGTTTCATTAGAGTTACTTGAATTTGGTTCTTTATTTTTCAATTTCAGCTCTTCATCTAGTAATCGCGCTTTCACAAAATCTAGCTTTAGGTCTCCCGCCTTATTATCTTCTGTCGTTAAATCTGTATTGCACTCTATCGCAGTAATAACCGTATCATATTTTTCATCCAATCCGGTTAACAAACAAGCAATTTTGTCTCTATTATTTAACTTCTCTTGTGCACATTCTAGCTCTCTTACCAACTCATCGAACCGTTGAAAATAATCTTCTAGGCATTCATTTTTATCTTGCTTCAAATTTAATAATTTTCTTCGCAAATGTATTATTGATATTATACTTTTCCGTTGAAATGTTAACTTTAGCGTTTTTATAATATCTTTTGCAGTTCTACATTCCTTTACGAAATTTAGATATTTGTCTGGTATGCATTGCACTAAGATACTTCTTGCCTTCGCATTGTCCTTTAACCAATTACCTTTTTTATCTTCTTCAGTACTTCCTTCTCCTATCGTATAAGACAACTGTTTCTCATCTAAAATTACTTCTACTCTAAATAACCAGTTGTTAAAGTTCTCAGCTTTTAATTGAGGAAAATTTGTAGTAGCCATTTTCCTTTTTTTTTATATGTATGTATTCACTTCATTTTCCATCAATCTTACTCTTTTTTTTTTCTTACTCACACGATTTTTCTCTACACACGTTTACATTTTATTTACTGGGCCCATAACCTTTGTTATGTAAAAGGTATAGAGAAAGAAATTTAATCAATTATCCATTTTTTATTTCTAACATTGTTTTAAGTACACACGATAAAACCAGAATGACACATCAAAATATATTTCTTAAACATCAAAATACCAAAGAGATTCTAACACATTTAATGCAAGAGTTTACAATCCGAATTTTTGTTAGCGCTAACAGGGCGCTAATAACACCTGACTGACGATTTGAGACTAATATTATATTTTGAATGGCAGCACTCATTATTAATTAACCACTCGATTCAACTTGTTGGATCTCAACTGCCTTTTCGTTTTTTTTCTGAACGTTTATTCATTCTATCTATGGCGGCTATCCATTAGGGGCCAGCCACTTAGCCAACTTTGTTTTAATCATTCTGCATTGACGCTTTGACAAAGATGGACGTGAAAAGTTTTGTATCCGCAACATTCGTAACACATGTTGTATATTCAAGCAATTTGACGACCTATGTGGCGCAGCGGTATGTATACCAGACTGTTAAGACAAAATTTGATCGACGATGGCATTGTTACTTAGAGCATTTAACCAAAGGAGATGACAAGATCATTTTAGCAAGAACATACTTTTAGTGGGGGACGAGGAACGTAAGTAATGTGACAATAAGAATGAATGGGTTTTTTTTTTTTTTTTAATATCGTTTTTACAGGCCTATGGGTATTTTTATTGAGCGAATGAAGTTTTTTAGTTGAATTTAATCAATAAATTTAACATTTCTTCTTAATACTACTACGATTGTAAATTTTTAAGTGTTTAGTTAAAACCTTTTTTGAAATTTTTGGTTCGGTTCGGTTTATCTAACAAAAAAAGATGCTAAAGAAGAAAATGAGTGTGTAATATTTGTATAATATTGGAGGGTTAATGCAAATGATTTTAGCTGTGACGAATATTACGCTCTAGGGAGACTAATACTTTTTTTTTCATTTGTCGTCGTAGTAGTTTTGTTCGGTTACTCCAATTTTGCTTAAAACCAGTTTTCCTCCTTATTAATTAACGTTTCATTTTCCAAATTATTTAAAAGGTCACAAAGGGTTTTTACTTTTTTCAAATACAGATTTATTGCTTGTAGTTTACGAATTTTATAATTTTTAAATTATATCTACGTTTATAATTTTCTTTTTCTCGGAGAATCGATCTGAAATCAATAACATCTCATTAGACCTTTGTACAGAATCTATGGCGAAAGCTAGAGAACCAAAATTATTATGGAACTAGTGGCCGCCCGAGACTCCGTTCGCGTGGAAATCGGTTTCCCGTGGAAAAGAGAAGTTTTCCCGCGGTAAAAAGTACCCTTTGTATTATTCTGATGTATAACCTATATAACTGCAAAGTTTTATCCAAATCCGTCCAGTAGTTGTTGCGTGAAAGAGTAACAAACATCCATACATCCATACATACTCACATACTCACAAACTTTCACATTTATAATATTAGTAGGATAAAAACAAACTAAATGAAGGGTTCCGGAATGCCGTAATAACGTAAACATGAAGTGATCGTGTTCAAACCATAATTAAGAATTTAGAATAACCGTAATTATAGAATACTTGTTGGTACCCCCCGACTTTGTCTACGATAGAAGTGATTATACCGCGGGAATGAAACTTATTCGCGCGGTAAAAGTAGTCTCTTTTCATCCCAGGCGGTTAAACTTCGTCTTTTCCAAAATTCATTAAAATGAAAGCGGAACATACCTACAGTCAGATAGAGAGACATATTTTATATATTTTCACATTGCCCAAAAAATTCAAGTGTGAAACTACAAATATTAAGGTTTATATTAATACTAGCTTGGTTTTTAGTCCGTATCTACGCAAGTCTTAGCTTAAAACCTATAAGCGCGATTTAGTAATATATGTCTGCTAAACTTTATATTTTTGAAACATTTATTCATCCCATCATTCATTCAACTCAATTCACTCTCATTTTCCC
Organism: Emmelina monodactyla; assembly: GCA_916618145.1. Classification (NCBI taxonomy): domain Eukaryota; kingdom Metazoa; phylum Arthropoda; class Insecta; order Lepidoptera; family Pterophoridae; genus Emmelina; species Emmelina monodactyla. Next base: position 8,421,186 of record OU745300.1, read on the forward strand.
GTCACTGCGATTAATGGATTGACAGCTCCCACGGTACCCCTAACACGGTATTCGTTGTTTACAGTTGCTATCGTTTAAAATGTCGTTATGATCAAAGTTAAAGTTCGAAAATATCAATAAATAGTGCAAATTGCCAAAAATACTAACAGGTGATATGAAATCCCATGTTAACGTAAATTTGAAGTTTCTGAACGTCATTTACACGATAAAACCGATCAATTCACCATTTTGTGAAGCACATACACACGTAACAGAGCGACACAGAATGCGTACCGTGCGTAGTCAGGGCCGAGTCACCTAAGCAAAAGGGGCGCCGGATTGTTTTTTTTTAATACAACATAGTTGAAAAAAATGTCTAAACCGGCTAAAAAAGGCGCTTCATAGGTTTCGCACACAGGCGCTTTATAGGTGTCGCACACAGGCGCTGCTTAGGGTCGGCGCGGCCCTGTGCGTAGTAAGTACTTTTGTTGACGCCTATGGCCATCGCTACCTCCAAGATATTGCCTGAGAGAAAAGGCCTGCTTTGCCATCTCCTTTGGTTAAATGCTCTAAGCATTGTTGGCGCGATTCGAACGAACATAAAGGTGCCTTATTGCAAGACCTTAACAGCCATGTCTAGGGCTTTGTCATACCGTGACGTCTTATTTTGTATAACATAGCAAAACTCGTTAAGAACTAACATAATTTTTCCAGGAATCATGATGGATTTTAAAAGGTTGTGGTACGGCTCAAGGACGCTTTTGTTTGTTTGCGCTAATTTGCGCGAATGCGAACGCAGCCGTATAATAAGATCTAAGAAGTATCTCTTCTTAGTCTGTGTTATTTTGTTTGTTTATTTATTGTTATAAGATCAGCTGGCCTATTGCTTTTCCTACGTTCCTTCCTTCCTATTTTGGCATATCGTTCTTTTTATTATTATATTTCAAGCTGGGCAAGGAGTTAAAAAATCTTAGCCATGAATTGTGGTACCCTTCCTTACGATGAATTTGTAAAATCGGTTAAATCTTTTGCCGCAATCTCAAACAGGATTTCTGATGGCTGGATTCTACATGAAGATCATGAAAATTACAAAACATACGTGCAAAAGCATACCTTTTTATGCAATAACAACCGTTTGTTGAAAACTGAATATGTAATCAGTTACAATGTTAGTTTTGGGGTGCCTTCCTTCAGTTTCAACATTTGGGACTCTACTGGAATGTTACTCTCCTTAGATGAAATACGTGCTATGACTTCTTTAAGGTTAATAACTATTTATAATTTATATTACTTACTTTTTAGATTAATGTTATCAATATTCATTATTTGCTATTTCAGTATAAATGCTAAAGACTTTTACTCTGTGGTGACCCAGCAAGAACATGCCATATTTCACAGACCATACTTTGTTGTACACCCTTGTCACACAGAAGAGCTCATCCAAGTTTTCAAAGATAAAACAAAAAATATTATTGTTACATTTCTGGGTCTAATATCTCCGCTAGTAAATCTTGATTTACCTCTAGAATATGGTCTATAGTTTGCAGTGGGAAATGCATTAAAACAAACTTAATGTGCTGATGTACTCCAAAATGAAATTGTAAGTATGTTTGTATAAATAATTAAATTTATAGCCTATGCTTGACTCTGCTTTATAGAATACCTTTATATGTTTGGTGTGCTGTTTTTAATTATTTAGAATATTTTATTTTTATACTTAAAAAATTGTTATACCTGTATCTAAAGTAATAAAAACTATTAGATGGTGTCCTATGATAACTTAAAATAGTAATACTTAACATTATGTCCATTTTCACTACAAAATAAGCAACAACATTAAGACCAAAAAATTACACAAAAATCATCTGCAACTTTCACTAAAGTGAACTCAACATAATTTTAGTAATTATTAATATCCTACTAATATTATAAATGTGAAAGTTGGGAGTATGTACTCTTTCACATAAAAACTACTGGATGGATTTTGATGAAACTTTTCAGTAATATAGGTTATACATCAGATTAATACATAGGGCACTTTTTACCGCGGGAAAACTTCTCATTCCCACGGGAAACTGACTTCCACGCGAACGGAGTCGCGGGCGGCCACTAGTATTCAATCAATTACACAAACCAGTTCATGTATGATAAGGTAAATTTAATAATATACCACTCAAAAAAAGAGACTAAATTTTTTATGATATTATAACAACGTCACATTGTGAGTTATCATGTTGTATTGATTATGTTTGTAAAGATAAGAAGATAGGCTTTACTATCAGCCCAGGTTTCTAACTCTGACAATCGTCAAGTACAATTAAAGTTTAGTTCAGTTCAGTAGTGTTATTGGATTTTCCATTAATGGTGTATGTAAAATGTTTAATAGCAGAAAATATGTTACCAACTATTTAAATAGATTAAAGGATTTTGCAGTGAAATATGTGTATTTAATATGTTGCTGTCTTGGTGTAAGTAGATAAGTATCATTATCATACTCCTAAAAAACATACACATGATAAATAAAAAAAATATAATGGTTGGTATTGCCAGATGTTTTAATCAATCTTATCATTCAAAATATTAAATACTATTGTTTAATTAGTGATAATATTTTATTTTTTATTGAATGTACCTGGAATGATTGGTCTCTGGTTTTTCATTCATAATTATAAAATGTTAATAAAGCATGTTTTTTCTGTTTGTCATTGGTACAAGAAAAACAATAAAAATGCAGGCAAAATATTTTTAGATCATTTATGTAAACAATAAATATACCTACCTACGGTATTAAGGTGTTTAGTAGATACCCTACCTACACCTATTTCTCTGGTTATTCATTTGCAAAAGCCATATGCAGAGCTTCACACGAATTGACCTACATTTTGCAGCTGAGCTAGGTGCATATATACCACGGCCACGAGTATGACACTGTACATTGAGTCGTGTCGCGCCTTGACATTCGGTAAAAGCTACCGCTAAAATGGAAATTATTTGAGAGTTTATTTTATTAAGATTACCATAAGCAGGATTAAGTACGGCCAAATGGGGGTAATTTTTAAAACTTTAACAATATACCTACTTATTTTTAGTCAGAAAGTTACATGGGTACTAACCACTTTAAAATTAACACAACTTATTTACTTACTGGTTACTTCATACGCGAAAGTTGTATAGTACCTTATTGTAGTTGTATAGTTAAAGATATTTCGTAAAATAGTTTTTTTTACAGGGCAAAAAAGTAGCCGATTCTTCGGAAACTCGGTTGGTCGAGGTAGATGGGATAGAAGAAAATAGCAAAAAGAAACATAACAAAATTAAAACCTCAAAATATACTCTACTTATGTTTATACCAAAAAATCTGTCGGAACAGTTCAGAAGAGTCGCCAACTTTTATTTCTTAATCGTAACTGTCATTGCTTTGGTTATAGGTAAGTATCGAGAAGCAAACTCCTTTATCTCTCACTCTAGTATTTTAACCCTTTTAAGATATTTCACTAATTAAGCACAGGTAGCAGACCCAGCCCGAAATAATGAGATTTTTCTTAGCTCGAATAGAATTTTCTATGTAGTTCATAAAAACTTTTTTTTTATCTTAAACTTAAACTAGAATACTACCATCGGTTTCTGTCAACCTTACAATGAAACTTTTAGCATGAAGTAAAAGTAGATATATCGGTAGGTAACTATCGTTATCGTTGTAAGCGGTGGACTTTTCGTATTATAAATGTAGGGATGCCTAAGGTTTAGAAAGTTTGTAACCTTGTTAATTATTAAATTATTTTTAGATAGTCCCGTTTCTCCATATACTAACATAGCCCCACTCAGCTTTATGGTAATGGTAACAGCTGTCAAACAGGGCTACGAGGACTGGCTCAGGCATAAGGCTGACAATGTTGTTAATAACGAAGTTGGTAAGTATTTGAAGTTTCCCTTACAGCTCGCTCCCACGAAGCGAAACTACCCACATAATTATGTAATGGTTTAATTTAAGGTGACTTTCAGCTTCTTGAAGTGAGAAAATCTTAAGTATTCTTATGAGCATATAAAAACCCTCATTCCTTATGTCTGTTCTCACCAACGTTCCCATGAATTTAGGGGACACTTAAATAATTTAAAATGTAAAAAAATACTTTTTTGAAGTATTATTAACTTTTTTTTTCTCACACTCTTAGTAAATGTATATTAACATATACTCAGACCATTTTGGGGCATAATATTTGCATTTTGGTGTTATTTAAAATGTGTTAGGTAAATGTATAACAACGAAACGTCAACAGCTTATGTTATTTATTGCCTGCAGTAGAGATAGTTCACAAGGGAGTTCTAAAAGAGGTGCGTAACTCTTCCATCGCTCCTGGTACTTTGGTCCGTGTGAAGCGAGGCAGGGCTGTGCCGGCAGACTTGGTGCTCTTATGCTCGGCCAATGAAAAAGGAAAGTGCTACGTTACAACAGCGAATCTTGACGGAGAAACTAATTTAAAAACTCTAAGGGTGCCGCCGCCCCTTATTGGATTTACACCAGGTAAGAACATATATTCCTAATTATAAAGACTACGATGCAGGTTGTTCCTACCACTTATTAAACAGAGTTTCAAAGGGTGTACTTTGTTACACTTAACTTACTCGTACTTTGGTCTTAATCACTGTTATTTACTGATATTTATCTACTAGTTATTAGTAAGTATTTTGCTTAGCTGCGTCTTCATAACAATAATTCCGTAAACTCATATTATTCAAAAAAAACTTCCATGACGTATACAATATTGATCGGTAAATAACACGTTACATCATGATGCTAATTTACGAAAGACGTTAAGACAGCGGCATGAACTTTTCAATTATTAAATTCGTTTGACATTATTTTGCAATTACTTTCACTATGATCCCTAAAATTTATGAGTAGTAAGAAATTTGGGTCGGCGACATTTCGGATAAAAAAAACTCGGACACCTTGGTAAAAAACAATATTAAAATTGAAAATCCATACATTGGCCAAGTCCGAGTTTTTTGTGTCCGAAATGTCGTCGACCCACTAATTTCCATATCTGAAAAAACTAGTTATTAGTCTCGATAACATATTTTTAAAGGAATTATACGCTACGATTACATTTTTTATTTATCCTCTTGTTAAAAACGATTAACACTAAGAAAACACTATTGCGTTACTTTATTTATACAGTCCTGTTTTAGTATTAGTGCTTGAATTCCTGAGTATTTATGTTTGTGCGAGAAAAGAGACAACTATTTGGGACGAATAAAAAATATGTAGGCGTTACTTATTTTGGCGTTTGTATATCATGTTTTAATAGTTGTTAGGTAGTCATGTTAGGTAGTTGCGTTATTGGCTCATTTTGGTTGTTAAGTTGCAATTTTGTCCCAGTCACGAAAATTTTGGTTTAAATGGAGTTTTCATGTTTATTTATAGGAATAAGGCGTGTTCAAAAAGAAAGTTAAATTTGGACTTAACTCATCTTGCCAATTTAAGGGTTAAAATGCAGACTATTAATATCAGGCCCTTTTACGAGGAAAAATTACAAAAAGCAAGTACATTTTTAAATCGATATGTTTGTAACTAAACAAACCTTAGCTTTCTGTATAGGTGATAGCCTACAACATAAAACAGCGTTACATTTCATAGAAATATTGACAAATAGATTTTCATTTGGAGTGTCCAAAATACAACTCATACTTGTTCCATCAACTATAAGGTTCAAATCTCTATAACTCGGCTCGTTTACAGCTTTTATACATTCTTGTAAATGTGGCTTCAAGGCCGATTTATCTTGAATGCCCACGAGATATATTCGACGGTCATTTTCTGATATGTGTGAGCATGATTGTGCAACGTTAATTGCTGTTTCTATCTGAAAAAAAATATACCAAAAATTCATTTATTTCGCTGTCGTTATTTTCAAAATTAAAAAATACTTCCCTACTAATATTATAAATGCTAAAGTAACTCTGTCTGTCTGTTACGCTTTCACGCCTAAACCACTGAACCGATTTTGATGAAATTTGGTATGAAGAAAGAACTGAACTTGGGAAAGGACATAGGGTACTTTTTACCGCGGGAAAACTTCTCATTCGCGCGGAAAACGAACAGTGTCGCGGGCGGCCACTAGTATTTAATATGCAAATTAATCCTATTGAGCTCCAGTTCCTACTTTTACGAATAGAGCCACAATCGCTAAGGAACGTCCGGGCATCCATTTTTTTATATTAGTTTTGCAGAAAGCATATATGTACCTACCTACACCTATATTTGAACAAAACTAGAGCTTATTCCTTCGATACTGAAATCACTACCCAAGGTCGAAAGTGGATTTCTATTTAAGAACCCTTTCTTTAATTAGTTTTATATATAAGTATTATTTTTCAATATTATCCGACCTTATCTCCCGTGAGGACCCAGGTTTTTATCCCCGCTCGTTTCAGTGTTGCCAAAGTATCGGCGACGTCATCTTGTAAACAATCTTCTACGGCTGTGGCTCCTATTAAGTTTAATTGTTTCTCCAAAATTCTATATTGTTGAGTCACTTGCTGTAAAACCTCAATGCTTTTACCGTCAAGGCGTTTGAGAGCTGTAATTGAAAATAAAATAGCTTTTTTTTCACGATAGCTACACAAATTTATAGGTAAATGGCCACTGACCTTCGCTTATTTTATAATATTCATCGTTGCTTACTTCTCGATATGCAACTGCTAGAGTTCTCAAACCTTTAGTTGCAAATGAATTGATATCTCTATCGGTATCTTCTATAATATGAGAATCTTTACAAATAGGAAAAATTGCGCTTTCTGCACCTTTGCAAAATAACCAAATCTAAAATAAAAAAATAATTCAATAGGTTAATCTTAAATAACTAGAATTAAATTTATCAAAATAGGGAACTTTACTATACTAGATGACAAATCATTTTTGCAACAAATCGTACAAAGGTATTTTCCCCTTGAAAAAGATTACTATACCATCACATAAAGATAAGGTTACCTATCAGTTCGATAGGAAGTTTTATCGAACCAATTCCCAGAACGAAGGATATGACAGTGACCATGAAAAGTCGTAGACACACCTAATCATGCACATTGACAATTCTCATACTTAAGTTATTCAATAAAAATGTGTCTTGTCTTATAAGTAAATTTGCGTGTATGAATATTTAAACTATACAATTAAACGATATCGTCTGGGAAATACGATATGTTCATGAAAAGTTCAAGGAAAACGCCCCAAGCAAGGAATGCCTAACCTTCCACCTCATCCACGTCTAATACGACGATCGAACATACTTAGCGTTACTCGAGCTTTATTATATGATGTATTTACCTTCCCGTCTTTATCTCTGACAATAACAGACATTCGTTTCCTTTCTGATGTGAACTCTATAAACTGTAAGCGTTCGAACATTTCTGTTTCCTCGCCCACTTTCAGAAGCAAGTTATTGCCATCTTCCCCGAGAAATGTTATACCGAATCGTGCAGCCGCTTCGACCAAAGCTTTCTCATCTGGGCTACTTCCTTGGTAGTCCATTTTAGGAATGCCATTCAACGCTACGGTATTTGAAGTTCCGTTAGTTTCAGCATGTTTAGCGCTAGCAACTATTTTACGCCGAAATAAGTTCATCAACTGTAAATCTCCAGAGACAGAAAGTCGCGCACTTAACGTTTTCATATCTTCATTAGATATTTGCACAGAATGACAAAGAGCCAGGATTTTGAAGAAGAATTTGATATCTGTCTGAAATAAAACCCATGAATGGAGAACATGTTAATTGAACAAGGTTACTAGATTTCTGCCTTGCGGTTTCATTCGCAGTACCTACTGCGAGTTTTACCGAGGAAATATTCTATGGACACAAAATATTACAAAGATTTAAGATTTATTACTAACCAAAAACTTTATTTTAACCTTTATAAGACACTTAAATTAAAAAGTCCTATGATTAGCTTATGAAAACAATGGTAAAAAAAATCAAAACCTTTTTATTTAACCTTAGTTCTGAGTAATGTAAAAATACCAAAGTAATTTTGACGGGTAAGTTTAATCTATTAGTCTATCTACGTATGTATAAGTCTCATCCAAATACCTACGTTCAGTATTTATTGTGTAAAAGAAACAAACTAACATTATTCCCACAATCAACCGCATTAAATTAAAAGGTAGGTTAAAAAATTTGATAAACAAACGTTAAAAATTCAAAAATTTTTGGTTTATGATTAGCGTAAATTAGTGCCTAGGTACTATAAGTAGTATTACTGATAATACTGATTAACTTTGTTTTTACAATGATAACCAACGGCTGTATAAATCTATACATTATGTTATTTATCACACAAACATAGTAATCTTATAGGAAATACAAGAATGGATCGATAACAGTCTTGCACGCAATAATCTTTCAAGAATTTTAATATTTATTTCCGGTCACATAAATCAAGCCAAAATGTTTCTAAACCGATATCTTCATTTTTAGGTATTTTTAAACGGCTAAGTTGTATGCAAGTATATACAAGTCAGTCATAATGTATGCGACCGACAAGAAAAACATTTTACAGTTTTAGAAATACCTTATCAGTAGGTTTTAGTAATTTCATAAGAACTGATGAAGCAAAACTTGATTCACACTGGTGGTATTTTCAACTAAAACTGACCTGAAGCACGTTGACAGGTTGATTTGTCCTTCCCACATCGTATAATTTCTCGTCCCGTTCTTCGTATATCTTCCCTTTGATTGAACATGATTTGAACGCCATTAAGTTTTTGGTCAATGTGCCAGTTTTGTCAGAAAATAACACTTCAACTTGGCCCAGTTCTTCGCTCAAATCGGAGGTATTAGCAAACGCGGGACGGCCGGTCTCTTCGCAACGTAAATCTTCATCCCAACTTATATAACGAACACCTAAAAAGGTTTACATTTTATAAAATAGCCGTGAGTTAGTAGGAAAATCACCTTTTTGCGGAATATTAATGATTAGTAAACCCACTCATATTATCGGTCAAAATACTACCCAACTGCTAAACTACGATAAGGCTTTATCTGTATATGAAATTATTTCCAATTATCGTTTACCTATCACAAATTATATCAAGAGTGCAATATAAAACTCCTTGTTTGCTTACTTACCGAGAAATTTATAAAGTTCAATTGTGACATAAAGAGACATGGGGATAATGTAATAGTATATAAGAAGAAATGAGAATAAGTCTTGAATGATTGTCCCCAAAGGTACCGGCCGGTGAGATCCAGGACCCAAGTACAAATCGCGTGTAGAATGATGCATTTCAATCCATACTTTGGCAAAAAACGACGCAAGGATTTCCAAGACAAGCAGAAGAATAAAAAATGCCAGAAAAGTATTGACTGCCACCTCTGAAGATGAAAACTTGTTTCCTGCATACTTTGAATTCAGAGCTAGTTTTGTTTCTTCACCTAAAAATAATGATAACGTATCTTTAAAATGTAATGCGTATAGCGATTGAAATTGAAACGATCAAATTAAATGTTGGCATTGGCTGGTGCCTTGTCATCATCATTAAGGCCTATTCAGATCTAAGCGGTATTCGCTACCGTCTGCGGCAGAGAAAACCCAGTGGGTATGCGGTAGTAATACTGTTCAGACCTAAGCGGTAGGTAATTGATACTAAATACCTGAGCGAAACCCGCGCGATATGTACCTCTACCCACAGCGGCAGCGAATATCGCTCAGGTTTGAATAGGCCTTTACAGTGTCTAATTCTGTCTGTTTGTATGATTGACCGCTAACTCCTCCTAAACTACGTAACGGATTTAAGTGCGGTTTCCTTCATCTTTTAGAGAATTTATTCATTTTAACTTGTAAAATTGAACATTCAGAAAAAGTATTTTTAAATAAGGCAATATTTTATTTATCGTGAACAAGTCGGCCAAAGATACCATTGCGAAGCAAGGGCGGGACCCTAGTTTTAAATAAAAATATAGAACTTATTGGCAGATAAAAAAATATTATAAATCATGTATAAAAGTTGTATTATAGATGCTAAAAGTTGTTGTTTTGTAATGTTAACTAACCTGTATAAATAGCACAGCCGATGGCCCATTCTATGTTTTTAACCCTTGAACCTCTAAGCATAAGGTTGTCAGTGTTAAGGGCTAAACTGTCCTGGCCTGGAATTTCTAATCTGCCATAGAATGTATATAAATCTGCGACAGGATGAGGTATGTCTATTTTCATACCTCGAGGTAGAATGTCTGTATTAAGAAAAAAAAAATAACACTTTTTACTTAAGGGGGGTTAGGCGGTCAGCGAAAATTAAGATTTCGCTACGATTCTACGCCTTAGGCGGGGGGTCGGGGAACGCGGTTCCTATAGAATCAACGGCCTCGAAATTAAGTGGCGTAAGCGCCAAACATATTTATTATCAAAATGTTAATAAAATGTTCAATTTCTCAGAAATCTAAAACAGTCACGAAATAGAAAAGGTAAAAATCTATCAGTTTGCGATTTTATAAGACTTATTATTGTAAAACACCGTCTTAATGTGCATTTATATGAAATTAGTGGCCGCTCGCGACTCCGTTCGCATAGAAGTCGGTTTCCCGTGGGAATGAGAAGTTTTCCCGCGGTAAAAAGTTTCCCTAATTCTTTTATACATATAATTTTGGTATCTAGAACCGTTTTCGCAGCGCACGCTACGGAAGCCCTCAAGGATGAATAATTTTCCCCGATTTTTTTTCCATTTTCCATTATTTCTTCGCTCCTGATAGTTGTAGCGTGATGTTATATAGCCTAAAGCCTGCCTCGATAAATTGTCTATTCAACACAAAAAGAATTTTTAAATTTGAACCAGTAGTTCCTGAGATTAGCGCGTTCAAACAAACAAACAAACTCTTCAGCTTTATAATATTAGTATAGATTTTAGGGGTGACTTCAGGATTTTTTTCTATCGAGCAAAATTATTCCAATCGTGTTTTTCAAACAGTCCTCCCATCACATTTACGTTCTTTATTATACACTAGTGGCTGCTTGCGACTCCGTTCGCGTAGAAGTCGGTTTCCCGTGGGAATGCGAAGTTTTCCCGCGGTAAAAAGTTCCCTTAATTCTTGTATACATATATTTTTGGTATCTAGAACCATTTTCGCAGCGCACGCAATGTTATATAGCCTAAAGCCTGCCTCGATAAATGGTCTATTCAACACAAAAAGAATTTTTAAATTCGAACCAGTAGTTCCTGAGATTAGAGCGTTCAAACAAACAAACAAACAAACAAACTCTTCAGCTTTATTATATTAGTATAGATTTGAAATACCAGTGCGAAATCCTACTAATATTATAAATGTGAAAGTTTGTGACGATGTATGGATGGATGGATGGATGGATGTTTGTTACTCTTTCACGTAAAGACTACTGGACGGATTTTGATGAAACTTTACAGTAATATAGCTTATACATCAGATTAACATATAGGGTACTTTTTACCGCGGGAAAACTTTTCATTCCCACGGGAAACCGACTTCTACGCGAACGGAGTCGCGGGCGGCCACTAGTATCATATATTTTGTAAGTAACAGCTAATAGAAAACGGCTAATTCTGCCGTTTTCAGTTACTAAGGGCCCTTAATCAGCGGGATTAACAAAAGCAAATATGTGGGAAAATAGGACTAACTATTATTTAATGTTTTTTTGAACACCGTATGAAGCTTGTGTAAATAACAATTACTTTTTGTAATTTTTTTAACGTTATTGAAATACCTTTATAGTCAATTACAAATACTTATACTTATAATAAAATTTGAACTTTCTCGATTGGTTATAACCTAAAATGCATAAAAAAAAACGAAAAAAAATCCTACATTTTCAGTTTTCGCGAAAATGAATGTACTTCACGAATGACGTTGCCAGTTACTGAGTAAACTATCTATGTACTTGGAGGAGTACGTTGCCATGAATACGACAAAATTCATTTATTTATTTTTATCATTATTTATTAATAAATAATTCAATTATCCTTAATAATATTACTTATAAATGTGAGAATGTGTATGTCTTTTTGTCTGTATGTGTGTTTCGCTTTTAAGTAAAAACGGCTGTACCGATTTTGATGAATTAGGAATAAAGGTAGGTCGACACCCTAAAAGAAATTAGGATACTTTTTCCCGCAGAAATAAGCCTCATTTCCACAGGAAAAGTCATTTGGATGAAACCGCAGGGCTAATTTTATATAAAATTGAAGAAAACAATATAATTTCGGCTTTTGAATGGCGTCCTGGATAGTGAGATCAGCATGTCCCAACTGAGGGTAGTCGACTACCCCTGTCTGCCGGAACCAAAGCTAAAATCTTGTGCGAGCGTCTTAACATTAAGCACTGTAGATAAATCGAACATTTAAATAAAAACACCCCTTATGTGGTGTTATACAACCACAAAATAAATAAAAACTTATGTATAGAGCTTGGCAATGTACTTCGTGAATACCGAAGTTTGTTAAGTGTAATTTACTGCTTATTTGGCAATGGTATTTACGGAGTACACAAAATCTTGCGCGCCAATAAAGTCATTATTATGTAACTTTATCGTAAAATAACTATAGTAGGCACCTACGTATCTCTTAAGCATGCAATGTTATTCCAAATAAATTATTTACCAAAAAAATCGTTTAAAAATATCAATAATACATCCCCGGTTCGCAGACACATCGGGCTGCTTCGCAGAAATTTTGATTTTTACAGTTTAATATAAATGCTACCACTGATAAAATTAGTTTCTAACAAAATTAGTGAAATTTCAAGTCATACCATATAAAAATATTTAATAATATATAAATAAAAAATGTTGTAGATTTTTTTGAAATCAGTGTACTCCGTGTATACCAATATCAATTTAAGGGTTAATAATCATTCATTGTATTTTAAACTTACTTCTATGACCTACTACCTACCTATTTATGAATACTAAATTTGTTTCAGATAGTAAAATTAATAAAAAACAGTCCCGAAAAACCGATCACCGCTGCAATAGGTGATGGAGCCAATGACATATCAATGATACAGGAGGCACATGTAGGTTTCGGAATATTCGGCAAAGAAGGACACCAAGCTGCAAGGTAAATAATAATAAAACATTTAAAAAATATTAATATTGCTTAATAAATTTAGTTTTTGGTGTTTCTACTTATATTTTTTAATTAAACTTTTACGTTATTACTTTGTAGATCAGCAGATTTTGCCTTCACAAAATTTTCAATGATAAAGAAAATGTTGTTAGTTCTGGGGCATTGGTATTACCAACGATTTACGACGTTAATACTTTATTTTTTCTATAAAAATTTAGTCTTAGGAAATGTGTTGGTGAGTTTTTAATGTCAAGATATTTTTTTTTTGCCTAACTCCACTTTTAGTGAACACTCGCTGGCCTATATCTTTCTTGAAACGCTCTACTATTTTAATATTAACTTTTCTTTTCATTGTCCACAGTTCTTTTTTCAAATAAACTCGGCATTCTCAACTCAGAGTATATTTGACTCAATGTATCTGACTCTGTTCAATTTATTTTTCACTGCTGCGCCTTGTCTAATACTTTCCGTTACGGAACAAAGATGGAAACCGGATCTTCTTTTAAAGTGAGTATTTTATGTATAATATTCATATACTTTTATCCGGTTCGCTGCATATTTATCGAGGGGGCGTACCTACTGCTTCAGTAGTCGAAACTATTTTTCATATTTTCTATGGTGGTGACTAACAGACAAACATACGGAAAATAGAATGATAAGGGTTCGCTTTACCTCTCGAGGTACAGAGCCCTGTAAAAGTTGTTGTTTGAATTAGGGGATTGCACGACTTCGACAATTTTGCCACTGCAATATGAGGCTGTGACCCAAAGGGCCGAGTCCGCTAGAAGATGATTTTAAAATGATTCGTTATCTATTATTCACGAGTCCTGTCATGAGTCCTCTTAAAACACGCAATAGATAGATTCCGGAGATATAAACACAATCGTGTGTGATTCTGATATTACAATTATTAATAATTGTGTTACAGGAACCCAACTTTATATCGAGACATAAAAAAGAACAGTCTTATGTCGTTACCGCAATTTGCGGCGTGGCTCTTATCCGCCACTTACCATTCAGTCATCGTCTATTTCCTAACGACGGTAGCAATACGCTATTCAGTCATAGATAATGATGGTAAAACTGTCGATTTGTGGTAAGTGTCCTAATTTATAAGCCAGAATCAATAAGTATGCAATGTAGCATACTTTATGCCGGTCAAGTTTCGCACGGTTACGATAAAAATATTATGAGAAAAGGAAGCAAGGAGCATATACACTCACTGTTATTGAATCTTCCCGGGATCTAGGATTAGTGGTCAAATATAACTGTTCACTCGCTGTTCTTGTCACCTCACAAGAACTCAATTTAGAAAAATCTAATATGCCAAAAAATACCCTTTTCTGTAACCGTAGTAAAACCGTATCGAAATCCGTTGCATATTTAATTATAACAATTATATTCTTGCTATTACAAATGTTAATTGTTCACAGGCAATTTGGTGCGATTCTATTTCACCTTGTAGTATTGGTAGTGAATCTTAAGTTGCTGCTGCACACTCGATACCAAACATTTGTAATGATGGTCTCTGTATTGCTCTCTTTCTTACTATATGTTGTGTTCAATCTACTCTATTCGTATTTTTATGTGTAAGTATTACGTCTTCTACTAGTACGTACTAAGCCTTAATTAGATTTGGTGTTTTTACAAAAAGCTTTAACACGCATAGGTATTTTTATTTATTAGTTAGCCGATTTTTCTAGTTAGATCGAATGGGTGCTAACTACTTAATAAAATAAAAGGCGTTTACTGTGTATATTTGAAGGAGAGTGCTAAAATTTACTATTTAGGATAACTAAAAGTTTAATATCAAATCCAAACATGTAATGATGGCTTTGAAATGTTTGGATACTATTTTTAAAAAGTTAAGGTTCACTTACTCCTTAGTCCTACCTAAAGTCTACTAATCTAAAATCGAATGCAGAATATTATTATAAATCTTAATAACTTTTCCTTTATTTTCAGTGCTATCGACGGTGACATACTAGGAACTTACACGCGACTCTTGTGTTCGCCATCGTTTTATTTTTTAAACGTGGTAGTTATTGTGATTGCTTTAGTCCCCGATTATTTAGTAAGACTGGCTTCGGAGACATGGGCCAGTCAATACATTAACCCACTACTAGCAGGAAAGACTAAAATATTTAACACTAGATTCTAAGTTTAAAATACTTAAAATGTTTAGAGACCTATGTAAATAATAAAGACGAGAAGCAATAAGAACTTAATGACCTAGGACTAGGAACAAAACAAATAGTGTTTGCTGTATAGGTTCTATGGGTTCCTATGATGTAACAGACTGACACGTCGTGTAGGTACCTAAATGCCTATTTCACGGTGTGAAGAAAAATATCATTAACCTACTTATTGAAAAATAAACAATTTATCGGGTAAAACAAACGGTAAATCATCAACAAATCAGTGGTAATGTTAACCAATTCCTTTACAAGAAATGTACAATGACCGTTCAATATGTTTCAGCCCAAATGACACTTATGAAACTTGCCAAAGTATTGTTTTGATTTAATAACTACCCCAGTTCTCAGTAGCCTTTCCGAGTAGCCTTACCAGTAGAACTACGGGGAATTTTCTTCCCAATAGCTTTACTAGTAAGATCTCTAGGAATTATGGTTCCCAGTAGTTTTACCAGTAAAAAAAATGACCCAAAAGTCCTACTTTTATGTAGACCTAGATATTTATAGACATTAAACCTACAAAGTGAACTTGAATGTATGACCTAAGATAAAGCATAAATATTGTGCAGTGAAAGTAAACAATTTACACAACTCGGACTACGTGTTTATTTTTAATTTGTTTTCTCTAAACCAAACTACTTGTAAGACTACTGGTAAGACTACTGGGAACTGGGGAGTAATTAAACTAAAGATACTTAAAAAACTTAATACCTAAAGTTAAATTATATGATAATGAATTGTGATAACAAGACTATGGCACCTTAAGTAATACTTAAACTAAACACATGTGATCTTAATTTTTAAATAAAATTATGTAGTTGTATTTTTAAATTTATGTCGTACTTTGTGTTCCTAATATATATTTTTTTATCAATAAAGCGTGTTTTAAGTTATTACCCCCAGAAGTTTAACATATCTTATCACAAACTTTATAAATATACCACATTACTATTAATCCACACGCCGCAATGTGGTATTACTCATATTATGTAAAGGTAACACTAAAAAAATAAAGATTATTGGACAAATCATTTGAAAAACCCACAGCACTGGATCAAAGCACTTGTAATAAGTTCCTTTAGTAAAGGTTCTTAGTATCACTATTTTCTACCTTAGTTCATTGAGTGGTTCCTATAATAAGCGCTTACTGAGTTTACTTTAGGGCCACATAATTAGTGTGATATGCAGCTTTTCATTGTTATGGTTAGCAAATTGACTGACGATATCCATGGTTACTATTCTCCTTCCTGAGATAAAAGGATATTAGAAATCCAAAAGTAATGACTAAAATCAACATTTTTTTTATGACTCGTCACGTCTTACATTATTGCTGAGTAATTTATATAGTAAAGTTGGTTATAACACAGAATCGGCACCATGGAAGAATGTTTCAGAAGCGCCAGAGTTCTACCTCCACTCCTTTTTTTTGCCATACATTTATTGATTGTACAACACTAGTCTCAAAAGCTCTATTCTCTAGCTTGGAAATTCTATCTATAGGTTTCCTAAGTCATTGCAACCGATCTTTCAGATCTTTTAATCTTTGAAGCAACACAGTAGAGTAGATGTCAATGTCAAGACAAATATCAATGTCAGAGTGTCACTGCCATACCTATTCGTCCGATCAGAATAACCTAAAAATTACAATGTTTATGTTATGAACATTGCGATATGAATAGCAATATATGAGTTGCATGCCTAGTATTTTATAATGGCACTATTAAAATCTAAAGATATACCAGAAGATGCAGTTATTTTAAACGAAGCTGAAGCAATTTCATATGTCTGGGACTTAGTCTCGGATTGGCAACCGTCGTCAGAAACGTATTTTTATTTTAAACGTATTAAGCAGTACCTTTAAAACCAAAATACAACATTCAAATATGCACAATAAAATATATTTCATTTCAGATGGGCATTACGATATGGTTCTTCCATACTTGGAGGTGTGAATGCCATTAGTGGAGTTTTAATTAATAATCATTTTAGAAAAAAACTTAAAGTCGGTTCCTATGGTTTCTTTGCATCAGTCTTACCTATATCTGTTATGCCTGGAATTATAACCACAATGTTTCATAGGCATGTGCGTATATATTTTTGAATGTATACTTTACCAGAAATACTTTTACAGTGTTTATTACTTGAATGCTGTTGATGCGATTAATTTTTTTTGTTCACAGTTAATTTCTACAGATATATTACTGATGAAAAAAACATGTCCAATATGCTATGAAATGAGATCAGCAGCTATTCAGTTTGGGATGGGAATGGTGTACCCTATGGTTTTAGCTCCTAACACATCTTTAATGGTATTTTTTCTAGTCATAATGTTTAATATAAATGTTATAATTTGAAAGTACAACCAGGAAAAGGGGTCAATTGCTATTTTAACTTATTACATTCAGTTTAAAACTCTAGCTTGTTTGTTTGAACTTTGAAGAAAATAAAGCTACACTAAAATGAAAACTTACCAATATTATTTTTTATTTCAGCTTGCCAATAGATACTACACAGCAAGAGTTCCTCATTTGAATGAAGGTGTGAAAGTTATGTACAACTTTCTAAAAAAAATTATAAAACCATTACAAGGAACTCTAGTTTTAATTGCTACAACTCAATTCTTAGCATCATCTGTGATTACATATTTTGAAATGAATAATCACTTAAGAATGAAGAAAAAACTTATGGAAATAGAAGAAGTTGTATTATCAAAACAAAATAAATAGATTTATGTTAATGACTTGTAGTTGTATATAGTGAGTTAGATTAAATTTTTTTGGCTAAATGTCATGGTTTTTGTATCAAATTACAGTAAAAAAGAAATTCAATATGCACTAAAATATTACAATATACAGGGTGTTTGGAGGTTGAGTAGCCAAATGAAAATGGTGGATAGGTGAGGCTATTAGCTATTTACTTCCAGTTATTGAATTGCATTTTGGTTCAAGTTTTAGAATTTATTCTATTTTTAAGATTTTCTTACGAAAATCCCCGATTTTGTCATTAAAAGTCCAATATAATTTTTATTTACTGTCGGAACCAAACGAAAATAGTTTTAATTTAAAGCCTAATACTGTTTTAATCAAAAGAAATCATAAATTAATACAAATCATCTCAAATAAAGTTACAGTGGGTTCATAAACTTCGCGGAACCAGTGGGAAAAAAAATGTTCAGTCAACTTTGCTACGAAAAAAAATAAAAAAATATGAGAGTTTCAAGATTTCATTTGCTTTTAAAAACTTCTACATTTAATACACATTATAATGATATGCCACATGTAACATAAATAATTAGAAATCTCAACAGAAATAGTAAGTTAATCCTCAAAGACGCCTGGTAAGGAAGGTACAAACCCGTTAAACTACGTATGTAGTTAAAAACTTTTGTCTCATTCTTACAAAACTATGCCTATTGTGTTATCTCATTCGACTCCCTCTTCACTTTTCTGGCCTCGAATAGAAGAGGATTCTACTATTTCACATGTTTAACTCCGCTCAGCGCAGATTCTCGGTGACCTACACTTTTCTACAGACGGAGTAAAATGTTGCTTAAAAAAAGTCATGACCAACGGTAGCGTGGCCTTTGCGCATGCAAGAAAATCTCATTTTACAAGTTTTTTTTGTTTTTTTTAATTTGCTGGTGAAAGATGGCACTTGAAAATAAGCTATTATGAATCTGACTTTCGTCTGTCTAGTCATAGCCAACGGTAGCGTGGTCTTTTCGCATGCAAGCAAATATCATTTAACCAGCTGCAAGTCATGTAGAACCGGTTCACGGAGAAGGAATCTAGGAGTTTCTTTTACTCCGCCCCTCACCACCCCAACCATCCGCTCTGTGCGACCCTCGCAAGAGGCGACCAATCACAATGGTCAAACGAACGTCAAACGTCAAAAGATTACCGTAAGAAACAATCTGCTTCCTCCAGCCCGCGCCCACTGCCGCGCCGGCCCGGTGGACACGATAGTGGTAATAGCTTTTAATCTTCCCTATAAATACACCGCTCAGGTACAGGTGCGGCATTCAACATCCGGTTTCCTCGACTATCAGATCCGACCCCCGTTGAGTTTCTTGCTGGGTCTTCTCAGAGAGAGGCCCCTAAGGGAAACAGTATAGTGGAAATGATCGAGACGCCCTGAACTGAGGTCTGAATCCAACTAGGTGGCCTTAGTGGTCGCATAGTTCGGTGAAGCTATAAAGTTTTCATATGGGCCAACAACAATCTTCAGTCAGAAAATAAAAACATTTTTTTATACATGAGGTCGCAAACAAGATAAGTGTTGCCTAGTGACAAAATAGATAACCCAATAGGCATAGTTTTATTAGAATGAGACCGAAGTTTTTAACTACATACGTAGTTTAACGGGTTTGTACCTTCCTTACTAGGCGTCTTTTAGGACTTACTTACTATTTCTGTTGAGATTTCTAATTATTTATGTTACATGTAGCATATCATTATAAAGTGTATTAAATGTAGAACTTTTTAAAAGCAAATGAAATTTTCAAACTCTCATATTTTTTAATTTTTTTTCGTAGCAAAGTTGTCTGAACATTTTTTTCCCACTGGTTCCGCGAAGTTTATGAACCCACTGTAACTTCATATGAGATGATTTTTGTTAATTTATGATTTCATCTGAATAAAACAGTATTAGGCTTTAAATTAAAACTATTTTCGTTTGGTTCCGACATTAAATAAAAATTATATTGGACTTTTAATGACAAAATCGGGGATTTTCTTAAGAAAATCTTAAAAATCGAATAAATTCTAAAACTTGAACCAAAATGATTTTTTTTTAAGTGGAAGTAAATAGCTAATAACCTCACCTATCCACCATTTTCATTTGGCTACTCAACCTCCAAACACCCTGTATAACTACCAGTAAAATACATCAATTTCTTTTTGTTGTAACTTTGAAATACTTATTTTCATTAATGTTGGTCACAAGTTATCATTTTTGACTAACAGAAATAAAAAAAAAATGATTATAAGGGTTCATGGTAATAGATCAGAAAAATCAAAGAAAGTAATCAATCGTAGTCGCGGTACTTTAAAACCATCAAAGAGATGTCGTGCTTAGGCTTTCGCTGCGTTGCTTGCCGTTGGTAGGTACTTGGGATACCTTGTTTATAAAGATTCTATTCATTTAAGCATTATAATACTACAAAATTACATGCTGGTACTAAGCTTTTCTTTTTTAATAAGCTTAATTTTGAAAAATTGCGGGTTGAGCGCCTTAAGCGCTCGCCATCCAAGCTCGGTGAAGCTGTGAAAGCCGTCAAGGCTAACTGCACTCAACAGTCAGAAAGAAAAAAAAAAGTTAACGCTAAGGAAATATAATTTTTAATACAGTTGCTCAAAAAGTGGCGTATTGCAGGGACGTATAGCGTTCGGGATGTGGGCTATTACACACGCGTGCTTTTTTTTTACCTTTCCCGCACTCGTGCGTTCTCTTTCCCAACTGTCAAAATAATGTCTAAAAAGAAAAATTAACCAAACATGAAGTTTTCACAAAAAAAAACAAAGAAGTTTTTATGATTCATGTTAATACTTACGTAGCATAGGTATATTTCTAAAAAAAACTATTAGTTTGTTTCGATATCAGATTTATGAATGATGAGATGAATTAGTGTGGTTGGTTTCATTTCATTTTATCTCTTTAAATTTCATTTTCATTTCATATCAATAAAAAAAAATCTACTGAAGACTTGGCTGTATGGGCATAGTAACCTTTGCCTACCAAATGGGTGAAGAAAAAATGGCGCCATTTTCAAAATGAGTAATTTCGACATTTACGATCCTAATTTTACATTTTATTAAATTGCTTTATTTTTTCGCAACTGTATTAAAAATAGTCGTTCAGTACACGTGCGGAATCGTCATTGCAACTCGTCCCGCCTGTCAACCCTCGCCTTCGGCTGTGCCTCGGCTCGGGAAGACATTTGTCGGGACTCGTTGTAATGACAGCCTTTCCACACTTGTATTGAAATATACTATTAATAGGGGTGTACTTAACAAACATATCGTTGCTGCGCGTGCGAATCCGCGTAAAAGCAACTTGTAAAGACCGCGTATTTGCTATTTTTATGATTTTTCAGGAGGAAGAAAAACTTAAGCCAATAGGCGTTTAGAGTCGTCTGGCACGATATTGAAATGTTTTCGTGATTTCCAGTTCCGCGGTATTTACAAACTGCTCTTACGCGGGTTCGCACGCGCAGCGACGATATGTAACCTATAATATTTAAACGTTTTTTTTGAACTTTCATCATATATCCCAAATCAATCGCTGTTATTGGAAGTAGAAGTACCTACCTATATTTTTTATGTTACTACACTGGCGGAGTAAGAATTATTTTGTTCCTCCTGCTTTTTAATTGGTATTTTCGACCACTATACATTTTATTGATTGATTCTCATAATATGAAATAATGGATAATTAGGTAGGTACTTACGTGTGTTTTGCTAATTAATCAAAGTAAGATGTAAACACTTTTTACAAGACATTAAAAAAAACTTCAAATGATTATTATATTTAAGCAATCTATTTTAACCATTATCTTAGATTGAACACTTTAAATAGAAGTTATAAGTGACAACAATGCTTTGGCTCTCTTTACAGTTTCTCTGACCTTACTGCGCATACAATGCCGAAATAAAGAAAAAAATGGATGGAATCACACTAAACTTATAAATTCTAGCTGTCTAACATACAACATTCAAAAAGGTAACTTTCTTAACAGGCCACGTAATTTAATATCTTTTAAATTGACACTATTTCATCAACTTGAAAAGCGGCAGTTTATTAAAAAGGAAAAGGTACGTGCACACTAAGAAAGTACCTAAGTAAGTATATTGAATAATTTAAAATATTTTAAGCATATTTTGAAAGACGTTATATTTAGTCATAAGACTTATACTGGACAAAGAAACCACTATAATGTGTAATTAAATAGGTACATACAGTGCGTTAGTTATTATATATTTAGTACCTGCTTATCCAGTTTGAATTATATAATTGTATAAAATAATATTAATCATAGAAAAAAGTTTTGAATTCAGCATATTTATTAGATGCCACATTCTCTAATCAATTTATGTTGACTTGCATTTATTTCAATATAGATATTTTTTTACACATAAAAAAATAGAAACCGCATTATATGCATTATAAAAAGCTTGCTGAACAAAGTACAGTACAGTCATTGACGATTTAATATATCACCGCTACACTGAACTGCCGCCCAAGTCAAGTGGCAAGAGATATTTGCGTTAACGAGTGAATAGAAAACCGTGTCAATAAATGACCTACAGATTGTGAGACCAATCCAAAGACGCGATCGATTCATGGGCGGCAAGCGATCTTTGTTTCTGGCATACTTGTTTGAATATGACGGTTTGCACGTCCCAATAATCGATCTATGGATCTTTTTTGCGACCTCCGAAATGGGCAAGATTTGCTGCATTCGATCTTTTCTTTGGGTGACTTTTTACGTCAGTCCATGTAAAACAAAAATAGACCTCATAGTAACGTACATTGATCTAAAACTTTCAAGAGCTAAAGTTACAAGAAGTGCCTTTACTGGATGTAGGTAACTGAAACTAAAATTCCCAGCAGATGTGCTTTTCAAAATTGAAGTTTTGGCTATGGTTAACATATTTGAATAAACGCAATGCAATTATTTCCAAAAATCAGCAAAGATAGGAACAAAACAAATATCCTGCAATTTTTCCAAACTACTTACATAATATGTATGTTATGTAAGAATATTTACCTATTTCCTGACAAGTAATTTTAGTTACAATGAAGAGATCTATCGACGATCTGTTTTGCACCACTGACAGCGATTGCATATCATTGTTATTGGGACGTAGCTTGGAGATCGATCTACAGATCGTATGCGAACTCAAATCGTCCCTATTCTCGGATCGAAGATTCGATATTGGGCTCCGGCGTAAAAATGTATGAAACTGCCAAATTGCAAGCTTGACAAAAATGTCAGTTTCATACAAATTTTTTCTATTCACTCGCTATCGCAAATATCACTTGCCACTTGACTTGGGGGGCAGTATGCTAAGTTTTCCATCACTTTTCTAAGTGGATGGTCACGAGACTGCAAAATATCAAAATTTGTACAGCGCTCCTAGCGGACAGTAGCTGAACTGCCAGCTCAAGTAGTGTTTAAAATTTGCAATATCAGAGTTTACATAAAAAATACATATGACCCGGTCTCTATTAATGGGTTTATCTTAAAATTTCCATGATCTTAAGTTTACATCGATTGTCTTATGTAACAAATGCGTTCCACCGCCTTTCCATGCAAATAGTTTCTATTTCGTTTTGCCAATTAGACCATTCAACAATTTAGATCAAGCGATTCACCACAAGCTTATAAAATTCTTTACGATCTCTGCAGTTATAAACAAGCTTTGCATACAAAATGAGATGCCTCAGATCGAAAACCCAAACAAAGCTGTTTAGTTTAGGTCTACGCTATGTGAGCTTGTAGTAAGACTGTTAGAAAAAGAAAATCCAGCTCACTTAGTAAAGACAAACTAAAATATCAATGCAAACATAACTAATTTCTAATATTAATTTTTTTTTTACATTTCATTTTTATGATTTTTTTTTCAATAATTTTCATTTCGTATTTCAAAATTAGCTTATTTATATAATAAAACTGTAAATCTTAATTAAAGTTATCCACATAAATCGCGTTACTTGAGAATAAAGAAAAAAAAAAGGACAATGACTATTTGAGGACTCGGTGATAAATTTTAAAACACTTTCTCAAAATAATTTGAAACGGTTAGATTATTTGTGTTCTAAAGGTATGTTTCTATACCCAGCGATAAACCATACTTTATTACTTAATTAGTAACCGCCCGCGACTCCGTTCGCGTGGAAGTCGGTTTCCCGTGGGAATGAGAAGTATTCCCGCGGTAAGAAGTACCCTATGTGTTATTCTGATGTATAACCTATATTACTGCAGTTTCATCCAAATCCATCCAGTAGTTTTAACGTGAAAGAGTAACAAACATCCATACATACTCACTACTTTCAATATTAGTAGGATTTCTAGAGCTCCACGAAGGGGCGGCTGTAGCCTTTTAAGTTCAAACGTAATCCACGAATTGACGATAGCCTTTGTAAGCGATTGCAATCGTTCAAATATTACGCGGGAACGTTGCGCGATGGGTCGCAATTTTTTTGTGTCCCATTAACTATGCTTTTTGTGTAAGAAATTGTTAAATTTAGTGTTTTATTAGAATTTATTTAGTGAATAAAATCTGAAATGTATTAAATCACGACCAATTAAAATCGCATTCAAATGGCTAATAGTAGGTACATGGTGATGATTGTATACAGTGTATAGTACAACGTATCGATTGGTAAAGATATATGTTGATAGGCACGACTTGAATTTATCCTAACGTAAGTAGATACTTACTAAGACGTTTGGTGTTACATTCAAAAATACTTACAAAAAAATCATGCTGCTGATTTCTAACATACATTATGATTATCTTGCTGTCAAAAAAACCTAATACCTCTCATGCAATAATTATTCTCAACAAGAAGGAGTAGATTACATTACATGACAAAGACTTTGTGACATAGCCGCGTTAATAATGCGTTAATAATGTATGTTTTTTTAGTACTGCGTCTTATAATATCCAAGGAAGATATACATCACGCTTTATTGAGCGATTATTCAAATTAGGAAACCTTCTGTATTCTGAGTCCAAAGCTGCGTTTGGTAACATTTTGATACTAAACATTGATATTATTACTATAACTTAGTTATGCAATTTTTGGCGCACATAAGTCTACCCCTTCTTAAATTGTTGATCAAACTTAAAATTACTATGTCAAAATAAAGTGAAACTGGCTTATTACATTAAAGTTATACATGGTTTGCAACATTATAAAATAAAACTTTTAAATTAATTAACAAAATTAAATAAAGAACAGCCACAGAACAATAAGGGATGTTATTTTAAAATTACTGATTACAGAAAACTAAAACACATCAATTTTTTAAGCTAAAATTGTTTTTTACCATGCAAGGTATTTAAAAAAACTTTGGCTGCTGATATGAATTTTTCAAGAAATATTTAATATTTGTTATTTAGCCGATTTTGCCTTCATTGAAACAACACAATATGGCTGGAACTTTTAGAATGATTACAAGGCCACTGTAAATAAACCTTTAGGTACAATTGTTTATGTAGAAACCATGGCACTTATGTTGCCCTCGTACTAGGGAATGTTATTGGCAGTGATATATTATTTTTATAAAACATATTTTATTCATGCCTATAATTGCCCATAAATTCACTTTGAGCATGGTTCTGACTTTCTATTGTACTTCTCCATGTATTTTCTATTGAGGATACACTATAATGTACTGTTTCACCCATCACCCTTCTTAAATGAATTGGGACACTAGATGTATACTTAAATTCTACATTATTATTTACACAGTGTTTACCACTATCCATCATGTTATGATATTGCTTATTGTAATGTGCATAACAATTGTAATACACAAGTCTTCGATCAATATTTTGGTACCCATAAATGGGTTCATTTGCTATTTGCTAGCAACGTTGGCTAATGTACTCGTTGTATGTAGCTGACACTTCTTCAGATTGGTAACGGGTCAATTTAATGCTACGTCTGAGGTCTGCAGTTATAGTAGCTTTATAACCACCCTTTCGTAACAAAGAGTCTATTGTTTGAATTTGGTCCCAACCTAAAAATTCAAGATTAACTAATTAATTAAAAGCAATGTAATTCAAAATTCTTACAAAATAAACTAGGACTAAAGAATTTTAATAAATACTAGTTTTACACCTGCAATGTCACAACACTTATTTTTTCAGTTCATAATAATTTAAATTGGCCTGTGTGTTTTTCTGGTTAAAATCCTACTAATATTTTAAACGTGAAAGTTTGTGAGTATGGATGTTTGTTACTCTTTCATGTAAAAACTACTGGATGGATTTTGATGAAACTTTACAGTAATGAAGGTTGTACATCAGAATAACACATAGGGTACTTTTTACCGCGGGAAAACTTTTCATTCCCACGTGAAACTGACTTCCACGCGGACGGAGTCGCGGGCAGCCACTAGTCTAACTATATTTAAACAAGCTTACCCTGTTCAGATGCTACTTGAGGTAAATAAGTGGCAGTGCGCTTCGACCCTCTTTCACTGAGGAACTCAATACGAATTCCATGTTTACCAATCATCCAGTCTAGGTAATGTTCAGCTTCCTCAAAGTGCTGTAAAATAGACACTGACACTGTCAATCTCGGAACTTCTTCCCGAGTAATCGGTGAAAAGCGAGAATCTCTCAATGCACTAGTAATAGCATATTCACGTAAACCTGAAATATAAGAGAGTTTTAACTTTAACATATTACTTCTTGGGTTTAAGTAACAAATTTGAACCAATACAATAAATTTTAAGTGAAAATAACATACATTAAATAATTACCTGAATGCAAATGCATTGCATTGAATGTACCGATGCATCCTCTAAGACGATGATCTTTACCAATCTTCCAGGTTACAAACAATGGACTAAGAACAAACATTCTATTAGGTTAAGAATTTTAATTTTAAAAAGTTTTACGTAAAATGACAAATCAGTATTTTTTTTAGGTAAAAGTAAATAAAGTTCAATTGGAATATTATCAACATTTAAAAATGTTGTTAAACTAGTGGCTCTCCGCGACTCCGTTCGCGTGGAAGTCTGTTTCCCGTTGGAATGAGAAGTTTTCCCGTAGTAAAAAGTACCCTGTGCTATTCTTGGATTTAAGTAACAAATTTAACCTATATTTCTGTAAAGTTTCATAAAAATCCGTCCAGTAGTTTTTACGTGAAAGAGTAACAAACATCCATCCATAAATACTCACAAACTTTCATGTTTATAATATTAGTAGGATACTTACAAGGCATCATTGGTGAAATTAGGAGTTTGAGGTGGATCTAAGCTATGGAGCTGACTGTACAAAACATCGAAACAAAAGTAGCACATATCGGGAATAGCTACTGAATCAGAGTATCCGTTCAGAGGTCTTTCAATGCCATTATTCAAGGAGTTAAGCTTTTGCTTCTTAGTTCCACAACTAACCGAAGACATTGCAAATGATTTATTTCGTAACTATACCAATTGGGAAACAAAGAACTCAAAGGACATAAATCAACACTTCTCCGTTTTCAACCTCAAACTAACAATGAATTTTTTTCCTCCCTCCCTCACCTTTTACAAATCATTCATTCAAGGTTTGTACATCTCTTTTTTACCTTCGTCAAATACGATAAATACTTCTCTTTCCTTTTTTTTTTTTTTTTTTTGTTAGATTCTTCCGTCATGCGGAAAGGCAAAGAGACTATGCCCATACAGCCATGTCATCAATAATTTGGTTTTCTTCTTTCTTGTTGACTTAGTTTTGTTTAGTTTTCAATAAGAAGTAACATTGACGATATTTTATTTCCTCATAAACAAACATAATAAGGACCAAGTCCATGTCTTTAATAATAAAATGCTAATATATATTTGTTATGAGTATACATAAACATTTTCATCAGATATTACACACTGTAAATTTTATGAATTTATACATAGGTAAGTAGCATTCAGTTGTTTTTAAAAGTTCTTGAGTATTACGCGGGATATTTTCTAATGTTTTATAAATTTCTAATAGCTCATCAATGAAAATTAACCTGTCAATATGAAATTGAGGACATTCAAAAAATATATGATCCAATGACTGTACTGACTCATTACAATATGAACAACAAGGGGAAGTTATCATATTCATGCGATATAAGTGTTCATTAAAAGCAGCATGACCTATACGAAGACGACAAATTGTTGTATAAAAATTTCTATTTTTGAAAGAGCCCTTGGTAAACCAAGGAGACGAAATTTTTTGGTTACATACGGAATACCACTTGCCCTTTTCTTTAAGAGAATCTTGCCAAAATTGAAACCAATTATTAATCATTTGATTTTTTATTTCAGGAAGAAACTCTGAAATGGGAATTGCTATGTTTTTTAATTTGCAAATGTTGTTATCAGTATTTGTAATGATACTAGCTAATGTATCAGCTAATTCATTACCACTAACACCAATGTGTGCTGGTGTCCAGAAAATGACAATTTCTTTATGTTTCAATGATAATTTATAAATCTTTTCCCGGATCTCATATATAAAAGGATGAATTTTACTAGAAAGACGGGGATTATTAATAGCTTGAAGAACACTCATACTATCAGAAATAATAATCCATTTACCAGAAGAATCTACAGAACTAATCAAATCTAAAGCAAACAGAATAGCAGCAGCTTCTGCCGTAAAAATACTGCAAATATTGGACAGCTTATAACCATGTGCAATTTTCAAAATAATATCATAAGCCGCTATCGACACAGACTGAGATGTTTTTGAAGCATCTGTGTAAATTTGACGGTAATTATCATAGTATGATAACTTTTCATATACTTCATATTTATTTTTTAAATTTGTGTCTATAATGACATCAAATTTAAAAAACTTACCTTCATATGTTCCACTATAACAAGGTAAAATATCATACTGAGCAATATTTTCATTTTTCAAATAATTAATGAAATCAAAATTTTTACATAAATAAGAGTAATTAGATATCAAAATCTTTTTGTACAACGCATTATTAGAAGTTTTCATCAAATCAATTATGAACCTTCTTTTCAAATAATCAAACCTAAATTTAATGGGACAAGTGTTAGTTTCAACTTGCATTGAATTAATCGGAGAAGTACTCATGGCTCCTAGAATTATCCTGAGATTTTTATTTTGTACTTTATCTATTTTATTTATAAAATTATTGTCAGAAGCAAAGCAAAAAAAAGCATATTCAAAGTGACTTCTAACTAATGATTTAAACAGCATCAATAATATTTTAGGATCTGCACCAAAACGACAACCAGTAAGGCATTTTAAAATATTTGTAGCTTTTACAGCTCTATCTATCAATATTTGCACATATTTTTTAAAACTTAAATTTTGTTGAAATACTACACCTAAGAATTTTATTTCTGTACAGTTAGGAATAAGGTTACCATTATATACACATTCTAATTTACAATCTTTATCTCTAGAGAAAACAAGAGATTTACTCTTTTCTGTATTTACAGTTAAACCTAAGAAAGAAAAATAGACTTCAAGCCTTTTACAGGCATTATTTAAATTCGTTTGCACATCTTTAAGTTTTTTGCCAGAACAATAAACAACAAGATCATCAGCAAACTGCAGATTAGAAACATTTGCGCCTAATATCTCATTCAATTTATGAATATAAATTATATACAGTAGAGGGCTCAAGATGCCGCCTTGATTGACGCCTTTATAGGAATTACGTGGACCATAAAAGTTGTTACCCAATTTAACATAGACCATTCTTTCATTTAGAAAGTTATATATCCAAAGAACCATTTTTTTTGGAATTCTGAGTGATAGCAAGATATTAGCAAGCGTTTCTAAACCTACATTGTTAAAGGCTCCTGTTACATCGAAAAAATTACAAGCAAGATAATTCCGCTCCTTTATGGATTTATTTGCATCTAATAACAAATGTGCAATGCTTTCCCTAGCCGAGCGTCCACGCCGAAAACCAAACTGATTACTAGGAAGAATACAATTTGATTCGATGTAATATTCCAGACGTTGTTTGAGCAGCTGCTCAAAAATTTTACCAACACAAGAGGACAACGCTATAGGTCGATAAGAATCTGGACTATCAAGATCCTTCCCTGGCTTCAGTACAGGGACCAGACAATCAGTTTTCCATTGATTTGGTATTAAGTCATTTTCAAACAAAATATTTAAAATTATCAAGAATTTACATAGATTTTTATGACTGAGAAGACGAAACATTTTATAGGAAATACCATCTAAACCACAAGTTGTATCTTTTCTTGATTTTATGGCAGCAGTAAGTTCAGAAATTGTGAACGGATCAAGCAACGAAAGATTTTGTCTATGAAATTTGTTATCTGCAAAAGTAAAAGGTTTCGAGACATAGTCTGGAGTGTATTTTTTTAAAAAACTATTTACCCAATGATCATTTTCACTTCTAGAAACAAAAGTTTTGTTAAATCTGCGTATTTTATTCCAGACATGAGAAATTGGAGTAAGACGATTTATAGAATTGCAATAATCTTGCCAAGATTTCTGTTTTTCAAAGTTTATAGTCAATTTCTTAGAAGCCTGATTTTTTTTAAAAAGCAAATATTTTTCTACAGAAGGATCATTTTTGAAAGCAACAAAAGCATCTTTACATTTTTTAACAGCATCTGCACATTTGCTATTCCACCAAGGAACGGAATGTCTTGCCCTTTTTGCCCTAAAACCTGAAACGGAACGTGAGCATAAATGACAAAGATTTTGACATTGACAACAAGACTTTGTTTTCGTTTTTTGTTGTGACATAGATTTTTCAACTGATGCCAATAAAATATCACAAAACTGCAAATAACTTTCTAGTGAACATTCAGAATTAATCATAAAACTATTCAACGAAGTATTAACCATATTTACATACAAATCCCAATTAACTAAATTCAAGTTTAATTTCTTACTGACATTTTGAGAGTGAACACAATGTTCTGAAGATATAACTGGAGTTTGAGACAACAGAAGTTTAGTAATTGTAGGCAAATGATAACTTCCAAAGGAATCATCATGAACAGACCATTCACAATCCCATGATAAAGCTGGACTAACCAAAGAAAGATCTAAGCCATTTGGTCTCCAGGACGAAGTTCCTACAGTCGTGACTTCTCCTGAATTTAACAGAACAAGGTTATTTTCATCAAAAGAATCTAGTACTTCTTCACCTCTTTTATCCACTTTTTGACAACCCCAAGAAGTATGGTATGCATTGAAATCTCCAGCAATAAAGACTGGAGTTGGAAGACTATCAATTAATTTTGAAAATTTTAATTTTGAATAATGACACCTAGAAGGACAATAAACACTAACAAATGAAATATATTTACCACCTATTTTTATCTGTACAGCAACATTTTGTAAGGAATCATCAAAATAAGTATCAATTTTTAAGAATTGTAATTTGTTATGAATTATTATTGCAACTCCATTATGTGCAGGGACGTATTTTAGATTTTTACACCCCGGGCAAAAATTATACGGCCGCCCCTCAAACTCTTCAACCTAAAAAAGGCAGTTTGCCATCTTTATTACCAATCTATTCTCTATCAACTTCAAAAAAAACTTTGCGCCGACACCGAAAATAGCCGACAGGCAGGAATACACATGCGCTCGATCACTTAGATACAGGTATTTACTTGTTGAAACTTAAAATAAATGACTTTTATAATAGTTCTACCCAATCTTCAATTTTTTTTAGGCGGGGCATAATCTGGAATATGCCGCCCCCAACCACTTTTATTTATTTTAACCTTTATCATCTTTATAATTTCAGTTATCAGATGTCAAATAGTTTCCGTGTTATGCTTATTTATTTACAGATGTATAGATATGAACGCGTAGGATATACAGGGTGTTTGCTGGGTGAGTAGCCAAATGAAAATGGCGGTTAGGCGAGGCTATTAGCTATTTACTTCTACTTATTAAATTGCATTTTGGTTCAAGTTTAAGAATTTACAATTTTAAGATTTTCCTAACCACAAAAATATTTTTAATTTAAAGCCTAATACTGTCTTATTCAGATGCAATCATAAATTTATACCAATCATCTCACAAAAAGTTACAGTGGATTCATAAACTTCGTTGAACCAGTGGGAAAAAAAATGTAATGTCAACTTTGCTATGAAAAAAAAATACGTGTTTGAAAATTTCATTTGCTTTTCAAAACTTTTTCAGTTAATACACTTTATATATTGATGCTACATGTAACATTAACAATTAGAAATCTCGACAAAAATGATAAGTTAGTCCCCAAAGACGACTGATAAGGAAGGTACAAATCCGTTCAACTACCTATGTAAAAATTTCTGCCTCATTCTAACAAATCTTTAACAATTATGCTGTCGCATTTGACTCTCCCTTCACTTTTCCTGCCTCGAATAGAAGAGAATTAAGGATTCCTGCTATCTCACACGTTTGACTCCGGTCCGCGCAGATTTTCGGTGACGTACACTTTTCGACAGTTGGAGTAAAATGTCGCTTGAAAATAAGCGTATCATCTATCCGGCTTGCGTTCGTCCAGTCATGACCAACGGTAGCGTGGATTTACGCATGCAAGCAAATCTTATCTGGTGGTGGAAGCCGCAGAATATTATGCTATTTGCGACCTTTGCAAGAGGCGACCGAAAAATGAACTCGAACGTTAAAAGATTACTGTCGGGAACAATCTGCTTCCTCCAGCCCGAGCCCGCTACCGACCCCGTGGTCACGATTGTGGTAACAGCCTTAAGTTTTCTCTATAAATACACCTCTCAAACCAGCAGGTGCGGCATTCAACAATTGGTTTCATCGCCTATCAGATCCGACTCCCGTCGGGTTTCTTGCTGGATTCTTAAAGAAAGGCTCAAGGAAACAGTGTATTGAAAATGATCGCGACGCACTGAGGACCGTACCCAACTAGGTGGCCGTAGTAGTTCGGTGAAGCTGTAAAGTCTACATTTGGGCCAACAGCAATCGTTACTCAGAAAATTAAATCATTTTTTTATACATAAAAATAGCAAATAAGAGAAATGTTGTATGGTCACAAAATAGATATAACAATAGGCATAGATTTTTAGAATGAGACAAAACTCTTACCTACATAGGTAGTTGAAGGGGTTTTGTACCTTCCTTACCGGGCGTCTATGAGGACTAACTTACTGTTTTTGTTGAGATTTCTTACTATTTATGTTACATTTAGCATATCGATATAAAGTATTTTAATTGTAAAAAAAATTAAAAGCAAATGAAGTTTTCAAACTCGTAAACTTTTTAATTTTTTAGCAAAGTTGATATAAAAAATCCCCACTGGTTCAACGAAGTTTATGAACCTACTGTAACTTTTTGTGAGATGATTGATATAGATTAATGATTGCATCTGAACAAGACAGTATTAGGCTTTAAATTAAAATTATTTTTGTTTGGTCTGAAAGTATATTAAAAAAAATTGACTTTTCATGAAAAAATCGGGATTTAAAAGTATTGTAAATTCAAAACTTGAACCAAAATGCAATTTAATAAGTGCTACTCACCCACCAAACACCCTGTATATTTTATACACAGCACAGGATAGGATTTGAAATAAAAAATATATGTACCTATAGTAAAAATAAAAATCAAATAGGTGTATTCAATTGCAATTTTTATGAATTAAAATTAAAATTTACTTTTCGAGCTTTTTGTTCAGCAAAATAATCTATGACTTTGTCATAATTTGCGTTCCTGCGCGCGAACTGATACGCATTTTTGAAATACGCCTAGAGAGGCGCCTCTCGAATAATATGTCACATGTTCCGTGTGCTGTCCCTGAGTATCGGTCAGTGATATGGCCACAGTAAAATAAGAGTGAAAGTTCTGTAATTGAACTTTAATTTATTCTGTGGGCAAAGTTAAGTAGGTATTATGAGTTGTTATTTTTTTGTAAATAATGAATTTGGCTGCCCCCTGAACTTGCCGCACGGGGCATGGGCCCCCGCTTGCCCCCCCCCCTAGATCCGGGGCTGTACCCATGCTCTAGAGTATTTTTCTTCCCATGTCCGGGCCGCCCCTTGAAAATGGGCCGCCCCGGGCAAATGCCCGATGGTCCCTATGGGAAATACGTCACTGATTATGTGTATTACCAGTGTCATTTCTAACTATTGTGTATCCCTTTATGTTAAAGGTATGATGTGGTCTAAGCCAAGTTTCACTTATTAAAGCGATATCAACATCATTACTATAAAGAAAATATGTAAATTCAGATTTATTACTTTTAATGCTTTGAGCATTCCACTGAACTATTTTTAAATGAGCCATTAGGATGGATTATTAGCAGATGACTTTTCATAAATATCACTTAATATTTGTAAAATATTTTTAGTACTGATGGAAGTTTCCTTGGTTTTATTTAATGTAATTATTTTAACAATAGCCTCAACCAATAAATTCAAAGATTTATTATCTTTTTTCAAGTGACTGAGCAGGTCAAACTTTTGTCCTAAGGCTGGAAAACTCTCTGTATTTGCAACTGAAGCATAAGACAAAGAGGATAAACCAATTTTAATATCATTAATTTTTTTCTTTTTAATAGGACACTCAGCAGATATACTAATGTGATTTCCTCTACAGTGACAGCATGTAGCCTTTTCCCTAGGTACTGTACATTCTTTAAAAGAATGTGCATCTCCACATATTGAACATCTAACATTATTTTTACAGTACTTAGCCAAATGTCCATACTGTAGGCATTTAAAGCATTGTTTTACAGGTGGAATGTACATCTTAACTGGAAACCTCCAGCCTTGTAAATCAATATGATCAGGAAGATAAATGGCAGCAAAAGTTATGATTACTGTTTTAGTCGGTTGTAATTCAAAGTTTTGTTCATTTTTAACCTTCCTTTGAATTCTCCGAACAGAAATAATTTTTTTATTACTATTAATCACTCCAAAAATTTTTTGATTGGACCATTTAATGGGCACATTAGTAATAACACCAGTAATTTCAGTAGTTTTTGCAGGAATAGTTGCTTTGAGTTTATATTCTGATAACAAAGTCTTATTGTTAAGAAAACTATTTGCCAAATTTGCACGGTCAAAATGAACTGTAACTTTGTATTTATTAAGATTTTGCATATATTTTATGCCTTTTATATATTTCTTTAATGTTGATGATAAAGAAATCATATCTCTTGTTGAAATAGGTTTGGACTCATCGTTTGATTCCAAGAAGACAACGAAATCTGTAGCTGAAGAATCCTCAGGATACCGACGTGTATAATCGGGAACGAAATAAGTTTTATATGGATCGGACTTAGCTGAATTGCAGTCACTGTGCATGGAGTCGGAGTCCGAAAGCAGCGAGTCTTCCCCTGATATTACTGCCTCCTCCTTCTTTTTCTTGCGTTTCGCCCGAGACGTCATTTTAATAAAAATTAAGCTTCTATACTATAGTTATTAAAAATATATACAAAATGTACACTATTTAACAAAATTGAAAGAATTAAATGAATTTTTAAGTTCACGAAAAAATTTTTCACTTCCAATTTTCCCGCGCGCAAACCGGAAGTCCTTCTCTTTCCTACAACTGTCAAGTAGTGTTGTTTAACTTCCGCTTCTCAATAATGTTTTTTTATTTAATTAAAGACTTTGACTATACAGTCATACAGTCTTAACCTTAGTATAATCTTAGTAAAATAAAGTTGAAAATAAGTAAAATATGAAAACAATTGCATTGGAATAAAAAAACTATTTTATGAAAATATTAATTTTAAAACATTGCCAAATTTCCTTTTACATACTTAAAATAAAAATATATCTAAAGAAACTGACGACTTTTTAATCAAAAATGTTAAGATATTTTTTCACTCCCACAGTTATAATCGAATACCAATTTTGCCTTTCGATATTCTAGCTATCCCAGAGATACAACTGGTTGTTTCTGAAGGAGGCTTGTTCAGTTAATTAAAAACCCCTTCTCATGCTGTAGCTACATTATTGGGAAATGCCGTTAACTATCGCATTCATTGAAGTACACCAAGTAGCCTCGCACTCTTAAATAAATACTTGCGCTGTCAACATCCATTTTGTTATAAATGCCAAAGCCGTTAAATAAATTAAGTTAAAGCCGTAACGTTGATAGTTCACGTGTAGCCACCTATTTGTCATGATAAAATTAAACATGCATATTTTTGCATTGAAAATTTCAATAGTGTGGCCCCAGCATAAAGCAGAGCACCAGTCTCCATTTAGCCTTTGCTAGCTAAGGCATTTAAAAAAAAAGAGTTGTCTATGCTAAAATGATGGCTACTGTCATTGTTGGTGTAATTTACAAAATAAATCATTTTGGGGTTTAGAAATAATGATATTTTCGTAAATATGTATGTATTTTGTAATGGTAATTTAGTCGTTAGTCTCATTAGTTTAATGTATAGGTATCAGAAGTAATTTGTGTGTATTATGTTAAGTTAAAAAGGTTCGACTATGGCGTCTGATGGTGAAGTTTCATGTACGAATGATCCTAATTTTGCAGTTATATACTCTTTTCTAAAAGTATTTGGAAATTTATACGGTTTGGAAGTACCGAGCCTTACTAAATTACAAGAGCTCATAGAAAATACTCAAGAAGGTAGGTATCTGGTTGTCGGGCGATTGATAATTGCTTATAAACAAACAAATCAAATGTTTTTTTATTTTAGTGCTTGAGCCTCTAAAGGAGTTACATTTGAGACTTTTACGCCGTGCGTTAAAGTCCGTGCAAAGCAATAAATGGGAAAGGGCTTTGATTAAAATTTGCCACCAACAAGGTTTGCATCAGGAGGCTTGGGAAATTGAAAGGTTTTCTTACAAGAAAGCCAGTACAACTATTAAATTAAAGGTTTTAAAGGTAAGTAACCTAATGCTAGCGATAAATTTAATCTTAGTATAATTGAGTTTGATTAACATCCTTGATTTTAGTTTCTATTGGAGCATCAGTTTACATGTCACAGTAAGTTCAAAGGCGCTGTTAATGGCATTTTGAGTAAGGAGTTGCGCCTTGATCCAATCGGAACTGATAAGAATGGTTGTGTTTACTGGTTGCAAGTTGATGATGAAGCTAACCTGTGTTTGTATAAAGAAGACCAGGATGAAGAAACTTGGCAACTCATAGCAAGGTTAATAATTTCACATATAAAACAATGTACTTACTTAACCATATGTAACTAAATCATTAGTTGGAATCAAATTTCTAGTATATTTTTTCTAACATGTCTCACAAAAAATCGTAAATCCTACAAATGGAATATCAATATCCAAATAATATAGATGCAATGTGTATTTGTTTCTCTTTTCTGCTATTACAACTGAACATATTTGGAAGAAACTTGGTATAAAGATAAACTATTAAAAATAACATATGGAAAATGCCTCATTTTCATGGTAAAAGTAATTAAACTGTGGGCAGAAAGGAAGTTAAATAGTTTAAACTTTAACTTTTGTTAGATAAAGCTGGTTGATATTATTGTATTGTTTTTAGAAATAGAGATGAATTAGTTAGGGTTATACATCAACTGAAAAAAGGAGAAGAAATATGTCCATCATCAGCCAATGATGAACAAAGTGAAAGTTGCAGTGATGTTCAAGTACCAGAAACTAGCCCTTTGAAGGAACCGGAGGTACTTATATTTTTAACATGGTTCATATAAAAGTAGTATTTCTTACAAATATAGTACTTTAATTTATTTTGTAAAATTTTTTTTAGCAAAAATTCTCTGATCCTGAGGAAGACAATGAGGAAGAATTTTTAAGTCCTGAATCCGAGTCCGAACATGAAAGTGATGATAAAAAAGAAAATATAAATCAAGATAGTGAAAAAACTGATGATAAACCAACAGAACACAGTATTAATGGAAGCTTGGTAACAGATAATAATAAACAAACAAATATGTCAGAGTCAGAGAAAGAAACACAAATAGAAGATTCAATAACCACTCAAAACTCAAACAAAGATACTGCAGAAAGCGATCAACAAGTTGCCAGTCTCCAAGACAGTGAAAAATCAACTAATAATCAAAATATGAATTCATTAGACCAAAATAATTTACAGGACAACCTTAAAGCACATGTAAATATAAATGTAAGTGAAAGTCCAGTAAAGGAAAAAGAAGAAAACAGTGTTAATTACTTATCAGAAACTCAAAATGAACAAGTTAAAGAATCATGCCACAATATTAGCTTAGAAACAGAAAAAACTGAAACAGAAGAGAAAAACGAGTTCATAGAACCTTTTGCCGAAAACAAATCAAATGAAAACATTGAGAGTACTAATATAAAAGAATACAAAAACGAAGAAAAAAAGGGAAATGAAAATGATGAGGAATCAGATGAAGAATTCAGCGAAGCAATAGAAGAACCAGTCATGATTGTTAAGGGGGAAGGCAGTGGTGTTGATTGTGAAAGCTCTTTTTTTATAGGTGAAGAAATTTGTGAACCTGTTATGTACATCTATGGTGAGGGTTATGGTTATGACAATGATACTGGAAATCCTGAAACATTAGAAAATGAACAAAACGAAAGCACTGATCACAATGAAGAATGTACTAATGGTGAAATTAATCATGAAATTTCAGCTGTCACTAGCAAAACCAGATCAGGTAAAAGCATAAATCTAAAGTCTCCTTGTCCTTCTGTAAACAAAAGAGTGTTGAAAACCCCATGTAATGATAATCCTGAAGAACTGAAGTCAGATCCCAAAAAGCACTGCATTAGAAATATTGAATGTATTGAAAGTTCCAGTAGTGGCACCAACACATTGCAATGTAAATCAGATAAAAATGAAACTTGTAGCAAAAATAATGTGAAAAAAGGGAGAACTAAAGCAAAATTAGGTATTGATGCGAAAAGAAATGACGACGCTGGCCACGATAGTAAAACAAATATTATAGAGAAACGAAAAAGCAGTATTTCCTCTGTTGAACAGGATGATATTGATCAAACAGAAGTAGAAAGGGAGAAAACTCCGGAAAATGAAACTAAAGCTGATGACTCTCTACCTCCTAAAAAAATACGCTTAGAAACTTCTCCGGAAAGTGATGTTCCTATATCACATTCCAATGATAATACTGTAAATAAATTAGAAGATATAGATAATCAGGAAACAATCGAAGATATTGTAAATAATAGTAACGAAAACGCTGACGATGCTGGTCACATCTCAAAAAGAAAAAAAATTAAAGCTAGAAAAGGTAAAAACAGACGAGTTCGAAAACTAACAAAAAATGATTCTGAAAATGAACCGAAAGTTGACGCGAAAAATGACGATGAAGTTGACGAAAATGGTAAAAAAGCAAACAAATCCCTAAAAAGGACGATAATGGATGCAACAATGAGTGATAAAAACAAATCCGAATCTCAAACTGACAGTGAGGAAGATGAAGCAGCGACAAGTGGAAAACGTTTAAAAATTAAACCAAAAAAAATAATAACAACAACAAGGTAAACTTTTAGTTTTTTATTGTCTTAAATTTTTTACTGAAAGTTATA
The DNA here is from genome assembly GCA_916618145.1 of Emmelina monodactyla. Lineage (NCBI taxonomy): Eukaryota > Metazoa > Arthropoda > Insecta > Lepidoptera > Pterophoridae > Emmelina > Emmelina monodactyla. The sequence goes on from OU745300.1 coordinate 8,460,649, forward strand.
AAAACAGTTTATTACTTACTTTTTTACAGGAAAAAAGTAGAGGCGAAGTTACAAGATAAAAATACATCAGATGAATCTGAAGAAGAAACTCTCTATAGTTTAGGTAAGAACTACAATACAGCTGTCACATTAGTGTGTGACTAATGGCTTGTTGACAGTGTATGACTATGGTTTTAGGTAATGTAGGATTTATAAAATATCTGAATTTATTATACTTATATTTGGGTTTATAACAGCCCTTTTTAATATTTCATAGCCTAAATCTATTTAATAACAAAAATATTAAAGGATTTTTTATACTTTTAAAATATAGGTAAAAAATCTTCAAAAAAGAGTGTTAAGAAAAGGCCGAAGCCAAAAGACAAGGCGAAACTAAAAACGGAGAAATCTCAATCTGATGATTCCGATATAGCTCCAGTACGGCAGTCTAGAAGGATCGCCCAAATGAAGATCAAAGAGGAGGCAGATCGGAGGCATATGGAAGAAGTTGCTTTACGAGAACTAAAGAAAATTCACAAGAAAAAGGTATTTATTCTGTTATTGGTCCGGCCTTTTTACATATAAATTTTATTTATGTTGTATAAAAATATTTTTGTGCAAGAGCAATATAAAAGAAAATATTTCAGAACGCCGATGACGACGACGAAGAAGAAGAGTGGAAGGCTAGTGGTCACAGCAGTTCCGAGGCGGAGGTGGCTGTGAAGTCGAAGAAACTTCGCAAGTGGCGAGGGTCCGAGTCCACGGGGCCCGAACCAGACAGCGAATCTGATGAACCGCTGTTTGAACATCATCCAGATACTGACTGTAAGTTTGGATACCTGTATGATTAGATGTTTAAAGTTCGATATAAATAAACGCGCAATGATATTATCATTATATGTAGCCAAAATCAAAGTCAACTAAACTCACCTCTTTGAAGTACATATTATGCTAAAACATCATTTGACATTCTATTTTTCAGTGGACTTCTCCAAGTCAGACCATGAGTTTTCTCCCGAATCTGACTTAGAAACTGGGGAACCTTCAGAACCCGCTAAATTGGCAAGGACTTTACAACAAGGTTTGTTAAATTTCTTAAGAAAACAATTAACACAATGTATGTTTTTAGTTTCTTATAAAGATGCTCATCAATACAGATTTATCGTAATAAAGACCTTGATAAAAAACGCTTTTATTTTTGCAGGAAAGGATGATGGATTCTGCAAACGATGTGGTAGCGTTGAACAGCCGGAATGGATCTTGCTTTGTGACCGTTGCGACGATGGTTACCACGCTAGTTGTCTGAAACCAATGTTGTTCCTGGTGCCTGAAGGAGACTGGTTTTGTCCACCGTGCAACCATGTAAGTAAAATGTCTTGCGTTAATATAATTTATTTGTATAACCAGTAAGCCTAACCTTTTATGATTTGCAGGAAAAGCTAATAGAATCTTTGGAGCAAGAATTAATCAAATACGATAAATTGGCGGCAGAAGTGGAAGCAGAAAGAGCACAAAGGTTGAAAGACCAACCTCAACCTGTGGAAGAGAAAGAACAAGAAAGCAAAGAATCTAAATCTGGTAAGTCGAAACTAAAATGTAATAAAAATACTTTTCCAAAATTTGTTAATAAAACTTTTGATGACGTTGATAAATGGATCTCTCACTAATAAGAAAATAAAGTATCAATGAACAAGTCAAAAAAAAAGATACTCCGCTTCACTCACATATCTAAATACTATGAACAAAGGAAATATTTCTCTTAATAGACCTGAAAAAGAACGAATTTTAATGGGTTTTTTATTGATCTTTTAAAGCTACCTAATGTTATTTATGTAGTCTGTTGTTTGATAAAATTCAAGTTTTCCACAAGCATGTTACGAGAATCTCGTCCTCGAGAGGTATTATTATGTGGAATAATTTGATTGAGTTCACTGATGCAGTAAATAAATTATCCACACCCGTATGTCGACGAAAATGATTTTATGAATTATATTCAACTGACCCAAGGGCTGATGATAAATAACCATAGACAACGACGTGTGTTTGCTGAATGGGTCGTTGGAAAATGACCTTAATTTTCTTGAAAAATCATCACTGTCACTGATGAGACCCAATTCTGTATGAATAAATCCGTAAACAAACTAGTTGTTAAATGTTGACATTAACTAATGCGATTCATTTAAGTCGAATACATTCCTAAAAAGTCATTAGACATTTTGAACCATTGATTTAAGTGCATGGTTATCTCATGAGGAGGTGAGGGAAACCGGTCACTAGCGGTCATCATGCGTTTCCATCGCGTTTATTTTTTTATTTTTACTTATAAAGCAGACAAATATCATAGCCCTCAAAGTCAAAATATAATTCAGCCTTATTTTTGAGCTACTGTCATAGAAATTTTTACATTTAGTTTATGCTGTCATATTTCAAACATAATGGCATCGATTAGCAAAAAAAGCGCATGAATCCTGAATAATTACATTTTATTTATTTTTTAACCTCTTTATATTTTAACAATGCTGGCAATATATAACATTTCATATTTGAATTAAGAATACATAAAAATATTTGTTGTTGACTTTTCTAGGAGCAAACGATTTAAGTAAACAATGTTTTTTGGTAGTTTTTCAATACGATATTCTGCCATCACAATGGGTATGCTATGTCACTCACTTGTATAATTTACTAACTTATTTTATTTGAATTGGCAGTTAAGTAATATATAAAAAAAACATTAATGGTCCGTTCAGTTTATCGAATAACACATTCGTGGTCGGATTCAAAATGACGTGTGCTTGTAAAAAAAAAGATCAGTAAGAGGCTTAGTATACACTTTTATTTTAATTACATATATCCTCTCCGTAGTTATTTAAAGTAAGTGCCACAATACAGCTAGAATTGACATTAAAAATGATACTTATAAAAATACATGTAAATAAGCTGACCACATCAATGTTAGTGAGGTATCTTAGGAATAACTTCATACTGTAAACTCGTATTTTTTGTATAGAATCCTCTTCAAAAAGTGGTAGTGGGAGTGACTGGTCCACCTCGGATTCAGAGGATGCTGCAGTTTATAGACTTCGCGCCAGAAAACAGTTACCTGTCAGTTACAGATCGCAGGAATATGATAGGCTTATCAGTTCAGCTATCAAGGTGAGTTAATTTTGTGTTACCAGCACCTTTGATAAAATAAGCAATGTTATTCTCCAACACCCTTTCTTTATTAATAATCCATAATCAATCTGTGCATATGAAAAATATGACGAATTCACGTACTAATTAATACATAGTCTGATAGCTCAGAATTTTGAACTTGTTTGATCTATGAAAATATTGCACAACTCACAACTCCGCTTTAGCATAATGAACTTGCCCATTGACCATAAAAGGTTTAGTTATCATTACATAGTATAAATCCAAGTCGCTAATTCTGTCTGTTTGTATGTTTGGCCGCTAACTCCTCCTAAAGCAGTTAAGGGATTTTAATGCGGTTTTCACCGTCTTTTAATATAAAGAACATTCAGAAAAAGTTTTTTTAAGTTCACAAAAATTCAATGTTTCGGGAACAAGGCGCCCAAAATTACACCATTGTGAAGCGTGGGCGGGTCACTAGTCTTTTATATAATTCTTGGCAAGTTCTTTAAATGCACCTATACATATTTGGAATAAAGTTAGTTTTTTTTTATTTAGGAGGAGTATGTAGAACCGGTTTCTGCAGCTGGTAATCAGGGCCGTGGGAAGGATATTTCTACTATCATTGAAGCAGCTGAAGAAGAGAAGATGAAAGCAGAAAGAGAGGCACAGGAACAGGTAACACAATGAAATCTAGCTATTTATATGTATATGTTACAGTCATAGTGATTAAATGGATATTATACATAATGACTGGTAATTATTTATAATAGCCAAATTGACTAGACAATGTAATAAATTAATCACTTTATCTGGACATTATTCATAATAGCGTGTCAATGTTAGCCAAAGTAATAATATGACCTAGCCGACTTGTTTTACGGCTAATACCTGAAGTGCGGCTACACCTAATTTTAGCCGGTTAGAATATCAATAGGTTAGGTTAGTTAGGTTACTTTTTTGATACCGCCCAAAAAAAGGAGAGAGACTCCGTCGACTCATGATTGAAGCCAGTTTTTATATCTATAGGAATATAATTTTTGTTACAGTTTTCCATATAAAAAAGTCTACTAACCGGCTAAAACTAGGTGTAACCGCACTTCGGGTACTAGCCGTAACATGTATAAAAACTGGCTTCAATCATAAGTCGACGGAGTCCCGCTACGCGGGACTCCTTTTTTTGGGCGGTATCAAAAAAGTAACCTAACTAACCTAACCTATTGATGTTTCTAACCGGCTAAAACTAGGTGCAGCTGCGCTTCGGGTTTTTGCCGTAACACAAACGAATATCTACTTGTTTTATTACATTATCCAAGTCTTCGAAGATATTATATATAATAGCCAGTTAATGTGATTAATTTTGTGTCAATTATCACTTTATCTAAAATGAGTAGACATTATATATAATGGCTAGACAGTATATATAATATCCAGATTTATTACTTTGGCTGTAACATATATGCAAATAAAAATTATGTGTCATGTATGAAAGCGCATCACTTCAAAACGTCTTGACGTTTTAGCTCATTAGCTTTGTCATCGAAATAGCTAAGGTTTGATAAATTATATATAAAAAAAATTAAGGTTATAAGTCAATGAGCGAGAAAGACTGAAAATCTTAGAAAGTTCTGCAAAATATTGTGTGTTTCAAGCGCTTCAAGCTGTAATCCACATTGATGCAATCTTAATAAAAACGCATTTTTAAAATGTCCAGACATACATGTAAAAAAATTGTCGCCATACGGTTTCGGCGTTGTAGCTATTGTTTAGTAAAGATTATGGCTTGAACGTCACGCTTTAATCCTCATCCTCGTGCAAGCAAACGGTAATGTCTAGCGACTTTAAATTTTCGACGTTCCAATAAATAGTCGTGAATTCGGTTCCAGAAATACAAAGGTACCCTGATGAGGATTATGGCTTGAACATTTAAAAACTTCAGATATCACCGGAACGCCTAGGAATTCGTGCACAAATAGGTTATATGTTTTAAACTGATGATAATTTTTAAGGGTAAACCCATTGAAAAAAAGAAAAAGAAGCAGCGCCGAAAAGCTCGGAAGTTGAACTCTCTCGACGTTCCCTCTGAAGATGACGATGAAATTGACGAGGACTTTAAGGACACCGGGTAAATATTTTATTAGCCTTCAGATCCATATACCTATTTTTTATTTGCTAGTGACAAGTAACTTTAAGTTTAAAGGTACTATTTTCACTAAACTAAGCATAGTTTGTACTATTGGTACCACACAATGGACTAGGGAAGAACCTAGTTACACCCAGTCACGAGCCAATATCGAAAAACATTGGCCCGACCCGAGGATCGAACTCGGTACCATCCGTTTAGCAGTCCGGTATACAGGGTCTGTCGTAATGAATGGATAACCCGTTACCTACAGTTGATCCGGATGTGAGGCTATAAGAAAATAGTGTCTTCTTGCCAGGGTTGTCAACCATAAGAAAATGGCGTAGACTTTTAAACTTTTTTATAAATTTCCCTATTTTTTCATTTATTCCGCTGCCATTTCTTCAAATTTTGATGTATTTGTATGTGTATTATGTAATTTTAATACAATTTTAGGTGTTATTCACGTTGAACATTATCAAAATTCTCATTTTAAGAAAAACATTTCCAATGTTTTTTCTTTATGTCAACTTTTGATCATCTCCTGTGAAAAAAAAAGGTACGACGTTATAGCTGCCCATGATCTCAATAATTGTCTAGTATGTGTAGATTCTAAAAAGGTATAACGATGTGGACTTTACAAGCAACATTAAGTTACAGGAGCGAGAACACTTATCAAGGTCGGAATTTTTATTTTTCAAGTTATGTTATAAATGGTTGTAAAACTTCGTCATAATGATTTTATTCTATCAAGATACTTTGCACAAACACTATCGGGCCACTAATAGGATATTCAGAAGAAAACCCGGTTGTTTTTGGGAAAAAAATAACATTACTCCACAATAATAATGTAATGAAAATGTACAAATGAAAATTATTGTGCTCTAATAGTTACATGCGTCCAACATGTTGCGACAAGTTTATTCGAAATTGAAACGGATTCTAAAAATCGAACAAAGTCCGCATTACAAAGAAAAGTGGAAAAAAGTGGAAGGAAATCGTCCTTCCATAAATGCATTGTGCACATGAACACACGGTAATCAGGATGTCGCACATGGATATCTTTCACGATAAACACTAGCAGCTTTATTGGTGTTGCCATTACATACACCGTAAATGTACTGCATGTTCGCGTATTTGGCCGGCGTGTATTGTTGCGGCATGATACACAAACTACACAAAAACTTTTCCAAAACAACAAGTTCAATCGATAGCACAACACAATGTCCGTAAATGTGAGCAAAGTCATCAGTATCACCACGTTATCAAGTCCAAATCACAAGGAAAATCAAAGACCGATATTAGAAAGCATGTAACTGCTTGACAAAAATAATGAGAACAAAAGCACATGCGATGGTCAAAATTACACTGATGTGATGAGTACCCTTTTCTTTGTAATGCGGTCTTTGTTCGATTTTTAAAATCCGTTTCAATTTCGAATAAACTTGTCGCAACATGTTTGTCGCATGTAACTATTGGAGCACAAAGCACAACAATGTTCATTTGTACATTTTCATTACATTATTATCGTGGAGTACTGTTATTTTTTTTCCCAAAACAACCGGGTTTTCTTCTGAATATCCTATTAGTGGCCCGATAATGTTTGTGCAAAGTATCTTGATAGAATAAAATCATTATGACGAAGTTGTACAACCATTTATAACATAACTTGAAAAATAAAAATTCTAACCTTGATTAGTGTTCTCGCTCCTGTAACTTAATGTTGCTTGTAAAGTCCATATCGTTATACCTTTTTAGAATCTACACATACTAGACAATTATTGAGATCATGGGCAGCTATAACGTCGTACCTTTTTTTTTCACAGGAGATGATCAAAAGTTGACATAAAGAAAAAACATTGGAAATGTTTTTCTTAAAATGAGATTTTTTATAATGTTCAACGTGAATAACACCTAAAATTGTATTAAAATTACATAATACACGTCTTCAGGAGTATAATACAAAAAAAAAACATACAAATACATCAAAATTTGAAGAAATGGCAGCGGAATAAATAAAAAAATTGGGAAATTTATAAAAAAGTTTAAAAGTCTACGCCATTTTCTTATGGTTGACAACCCTGGCAAGAAGACACCATTTTCTTATAGCCTCACATCCGGATCAACTGTAGGTAACGGGTTATCCATTCATTACGACAGACCCTGTATATACCGCTGCACCACGGAGGTCGTCAATAGGATTTTGTACAAAGCTGCTAAACAGCAACAGATTCTCCATACAAATTAAACCGTCTCTTTCAGTTATGAAAGTCAAACCATATTAGGTAGTGTAGTTTTAAAGTGCGTTTTAGGTAGTGTAGTTTTAAAGTGGTAATTGTTTATTTTGGTACTTAATAATCGTTTTTTTTTAGTATGGAATCGTCATCGGAATCAATATCTTCGTCGGCGGAGAAAGAATCCACCCCCGGCTCCAGTTCGTCAGATGATTTACCAATACGACGCACCGCACGATCTGATAAAAAAGGTATTGTAATCTTCTATCTTACTCTTACAAAAGTAAGTAATTATTATAAACACGGAACAGAGAAGTAGATGGAAGTGTGAAGTAGGCGGGGCACGCGCGCCACTAGTAAGCGGAGGATCGCAAACCCATACCTCAGTCGTACCTGTCTTATTGTCGTGTTCGGTTGTGTTTTGCTGTGATCGTATTGCGTTTTCTTAATCTAATATCGACTTTATTTTCAAAGCAGTAAAGTTAATTTTATATTTTTCTAATTCTAATGTAACACTGCTTCCATCTATTGTGGAGATGCTGAAACATAAAACATAACAATTGTAAACATGAACTTTATTTGCCAAGGAATAAAGTTCAACTTACATTGTTAAATGTAGGAACGCCACCTATTGTTAATTAGTTGAATTTTTTGTATGTCAACGCGAACGTGAAGTAAGTTGCATAAGGTCGTAAATACATTATGGGTTTTAGTAAAGTAAACTCTATTCATCACCGACAAGGTGTGTTTATGCTTGGCAGCATTTAGAAATAAGGTCATTCTGGCACTAAGGATATGCGACCAATAAAAACAATTGTTTACATGTAGTGACTATGTTTATTATCAGTTGCATGTGTGAGTTTTGGCGACAGCGGTTCCGCTAGTAAGTTGGTCGTATAGCATTTCCATCTACTTCTCTGTTCCGTGATTATAAAGAAGTCACTATCTGTGACAAGTAACATCCACCAATGGTGGACCACCATTGCTACTTAACATCAAGAAAATGTAATGTTTTGTGATCATGGCTTCAAAAGTAAACCAGCCAAGTGGTTAACAAAAAAATATTAAGACGGTAACCTTTCTTTCACTAATATTTTAGTTTTAAAACTCAAGCTATACTTAGCTAATTTTTATTTTTTCAGAGCGTTCTAAGACGATCGAATCGTCACCTGAAGTAAAAAAGAAGAAAAAAGTATTCGACAGTTCCAGCGAGTCCGGCGAAGCTAAAGAAATCAAAGAAAAATCTAAGAAATCCAAGTAAGTTACCACCTACCCTTGAACCACATGTATGAGCATAAAGTTCCTAATTCAAAACTATTCTTAGTAAAGATTATTCAACTTTAGATCATATTTGAAACTGTGATACTTATGCCAAATTTCGAATCATTGCGACCATCATTCAGTTTATGTAACATACCTAAAAAAATTAAACATTTTGTCTTAAATGCCGAGAAACGTTGCGAATTTCATCAAGTTTATGTAAATTACATAAAATTTAATAAAACATTATAGTTTTTAATACCGAAATTCGAATCATTGCACCAACATTAAAAATATTTAACGTACCGAAAATAAACTAAAATAATTTAGTTTTTCTTATCACAAACTAGCAACCCGCCCACGCTTCGCAATGGTGTAATATGGCGCGACTTGTTCCCTTGGCGTTGAATTTTAGCTAACTTTAAATAACTTTATCTACATTTTCTTTATTTACAAATTTAAATAAAAAAATTCCCTAAAAGATGTCAAAAACTGTTGCTTAGTTTAGGAGGAGATAGCAGCCAAACATACAAACAGACAGAATTAGGGACTTGGATTTACACTATGTAATGATGATGATGATGACTGTCCATATCAGATCCAGACGGCACTCGTCCAAGCGCTCGCGCTCGTCCAAGGGGCGGCGGCGCGGGCTTACCCAGTACGATGCGGCCGGCAACGTGGTGCGCGCGCGCGTCACCTTCGGGCAGATCAGCGCCGACGAGAACGACTGGTCGCCGAAACACAGGACGCGCCAGAGGAAGATCAACTACACCGAGACGCCTAATACGGAGTCGGAGGACGTGAGTGATAGGGTTGGCGGGAGTAGGTTGCAGCCGCAGCTTTTCCGCTGGTTAAAAGAAAGTGTCTTTTTAGGTTAGGTTAGGTTGAGGTTAGGTTGTTAGAGGAATATCAACTACACCGAGACGCCCAACACGGAGTCGGAGGACGTGAGTGCTGTTAGGGTTGGCGGGAGTAGGTTGCAGCCGCAGCTTCTGTGGTTAATGAATGAGTGCGCGCGCGCGTCACCTTCGGGCAGATCAGCGCCGACGAGAACGACTGGTCGCCGAAGCACCGCACGCGCCAGAAGAAGATCAACTACACCGAGACGCCCAACACGGAGTCGGAGGACGTGAGTGATAGGGTTGGCGGGGTTAGGTTTCGGCCGCAGCTTTTCCGCTGGTTAATGAAGGAAGTGTCTTTATAGGTTGTAATTTATTTTTATACCAAGCTTCATTCAAATCTGTTTGGCAGTTATGGAGTTGAATAGTTGCTATACACTGATTTATTAACAAACTAGTGGCCGCCCGCGACTCCGTGCGCGTGGAAGTCGGTTTCCCGTAGGAATGAGACGTTTTCCCGCGGTAAAAAGTACCCTATGTGTTATTCTGATGTAGAACCTATATTATTGCAAAGTTTCATCTAAATCCATCCAGTAGTTTTTACGTGAAAGAGTCACAAACATCCATACATCCTCACATACTCACAAACTTTCACATTTGTAATATTAGTAGGACTATCGCATTTGTAATAAAAGTTAAATCTTCGTTGTATGAAATAGCGGTAGTCGCTAAGAATGATGTCATATGTCTGTACACTTTTTGTATTTAATAAATAAATAAATAAATAAATAAATAATAAATATCAACGATGTTTTTAACTATGAATATGTTGTAAGTATTATTTTTTCACAAAATTCACTATTTAACTTTTTCGACATTTACATTTCTTTAGATATTGTGTATTTTTTATCCCGCCGTAAATCAAAAACGGGGTTTATACCAAGCAACTAAGTCACATTACTTTTCATACCAGGAAATGCACAAATCGAGCGGTAAACACATGCCAGACAGTTCGGACGAGTTCAAGATCAGTAGCGACGATTCAGAAGATTCCGACTTTGACCGCGCGAGGAAGAAGCAGAAAGAAGAAGAGGAAGAAGAGAAAAAGAAAGCCATCGACGACCTGATAAAGAAGACGGCGGTCGTGCCGCTAGAGAAACTGCCCGATGACGTAACGAAAGAAAAGATTGAAGAACTGCAAGCTCATCTTAGTACGTTCTGTGATGAATATTGAAACCTAAGACCAATATGAACTTTCAGTTTTTATGTAGTAAATGTATTTGTTTCAGGTTTGCAATCGGAAATGTCTCGACCAGTGAGAGGGAAGGGTAGTCGAGGAGGTCGCGGCAGTCGGTAAGTTGTAGATTTTTATTTTTATTTTATTTTATATATATCACACACAACAGACTACAACTATTACAGAACAAATTATACTTAAACATATTTAAAATCTAGGTTGCATTCCACAAGAATGTGTGTACATAAACACTAACAAAAGGAGATTTCATTAAACAGTGTAACACATGAACATACAAAAGTTGCAGATTATAATCAGAAAAGATACTAATAATAGTCCAATGAACAAACATAGAAAAATATTGCACATATATTAAGTAGGTAGGAGAGTTTAAACCGAGGTACGCTTATTGTAAAGGATATCTTTAACAATTTTAACATACGAAGCCAGCTTTGGCACAAATATGTCGAATTTTGGGTTGTCCCTGAGGATTACGTTGCACTGACGGGCCATCCTAACCAAGGGGTTGTAAAACGAAGTATTGTTTCTATACACTTGCAATACAAAAAGTCCTGTTTAATTGGATCTTCGAGAGCTATATCTGATATTAAAGGTTATTTGAGCAAGCAAATTAGGCACATCAAAAATTGAGTGAAATATTTTATGGATACAAATAAAATCAAAATACTGTCTACGTGCCTCTAGGCTCTGTACATTAAACTTGACTAGACGAGCTTCATAATTGAGCGTGGTGCGCCCCAAGTGTTGACGGTAGCATAAAATCCGTAGGCACTTCTTCTGCACTCTTTCTATATTTTCAATATAAATATTGTAATGCGGAGTCCATATTGGACTACCGTATTCCAAAACGCTTCTGACGAGTGCAATAAACAAGTAAAGCGAGGAATGGGTGCTTTTAAAGTCCTTAGTGGATCTCAAAATGAACCCAAGAAGTTTATTAGCTTTTGTCACGATGTGCTGATAAAGTTCCCGAAATGCAAGTTTTTTATCAAAAATGATTCCAAGATCTTTAGCGATGTGGGACCTCTTTAAGACTTGGTCGTCGACGGTGTAGTCATTGACAATCTCACGATGCTTGTTAGTGAAGGTGATTACGAAGCAGTTTTCAATATTGAGGTACATCAGATTACTTCTGCACCAGTGAGAAATGACATTTAAATCTTTCTGCAAAAGTTCGCAATCAGCATGATAGTTTATTGCTCTGAAGATTTTTAAGTCATCGGCGTATAAAAGACATTCACAAGAAATGTTTTTAATGAGATCATCAATATAGACAACAAATAATAGCGGTCCCAAATGTGATCCCTGAGGTACTCCAGATGGTACGTAAGTAGGAGATGATCTGTCCTCTCAAGGCCACCAACTGACTTCTTTTATTTAAATAAGATATCATCCAGCGAAAAAGACTACCATGAATACCATAGATGAGTTTTTTGCAAAGTAATTCATGATTCACTTTATCAAAAGCCTTTGAGAAATCTGTGTAGATTGAGTCAACTTGGCCCTCTACGGCAAAACTCTTACACAAATAGTTCTTATATGCTAAGAGGTTAGTTACTATAGACCTTTTATAAGGCCATGTTGGTTTTCAGATATCAGAGGCTTGAAATGACTGTATAAATGATTATACAGGGTGATTGGTAATGCGATACATTCCTTCTAAGAGGTTAAAGTAGAGCTTATTTGCAGTCAATTAAGGCATAATATGCTATGTCCGAAAATTGATAATTTCTGGGATATGCAAAATTTAAGATTTTGTATAAAAAACCCCATTTTCGAAGTTCAAATGAATCCTTTTAGTGAAAAATTCAAAATTGAGTTTAATGTTTTGTTGTTTTACGGTAGCTTGATAACTAAAATTACATTTTAGATTCAAATTTCCCAAAATTAATCGTCCTTATTTTAGAAAAAGTCAAGAAACTAAGAACAACTTTTTAAAAAAGTTAAGTATTATGGCAATAAAAAGCGATTTTCTAAAAAAAGTCCAAATAATGTTGCGTACAAATTACATAAAAAACTTCCCCAATTCATAAGCTTTTCAAAAAGGTGCATTTGTCATACTAAAACTAAGTATTTGATTGACAACTCTACTAATAAAAGAAGTAAACTCTCTCTTAGAACGCCTCTACATTGTTGTTACAGCGCCCTTTTTCAGTGTTTTCTTTGGTTGATGTCGCCGTTTTGCACAGGGATAATGCAATAACATTAAAGTCTGCCGTTAAATAAACTTTTTTTTTGAAAAGCTTAACCTTCAAATGTGTAGCTTTTGCGTTTATTTAGAAAAAAAAAGAGTATGCTGAGTGCGGAAAAAGTTACTTCTATTAAAAGAAAGAAAGCTAAATACATCTTTTTCATTAATCACTACACATCACTTGTTGTTTTTTCTTTGGTCGATGTCGCCAACTCTTGTGTTGGTTGCTAGATTTCTGCGAAAAACATCTATCATTTCTTCGTCTACTTCGCCAAATTCGAGGTCTACTAGATTCACTTGTTCGGGCGGATACAAGCTTTATTTTTCTGAGACGTCCATACGTCCCCAAAAATACTCTAACGTTTGACACACGTCGATTACGGAAACGCAACAAGTACTTTTTTTGCTGTAACAGCGTTGCCGTTACACAAGCCGTAAATAAGAAGAATGTCTGAGTATTCTTCGTTACAAAAGGCCCTCGCCCACAGCAACTTTTTGTAGCGATGCTGTCGTGTGTTCGCATCGATATTGTAGACTAGCAGTCGCTGACTGTGTGCCTTCATAGCCACGATTCAGTCGCGATGCGTTAGTATTGTCTTTACATCGATACAGTTGCGATAATGTAGTGCGTTGCAAATTCGACTAACATGCGTTTACTTAACGCGCGACAGCATCGCTACAAAAAGTCTACGAAGGCAAGGATCTTAAATGATACTATTTCAAGAGTTCTTAATGAAAATATGCAGTTAGTTTTCTTTTAATAGAGGTCACTTTTTTCGTGCTTAACACATTTTTTTCTATCTGACTGCAAAGGCTGCACACTTGAAGCTTTGGCTTTTTACAAAATTTATTTATTTAACGACAGACCTTAATGTTATTGCATTATCCCTGTGCAAGACAGCGACATCAATCAAAGAAAACACTGCAAAAGTGCGCTGTAACCACAAAGTAGAGGCGTTCTAAGAGAGAGTTTACTTCTTTTATTGGTAGAGTTGTCAATCAAATACTTAGTTTTAGTATGACAAATGTACCTTTTTGAAAAGCTTATGAATTGGGGAAGTTTTTTGTGTAATTTGTACGCAACATTATTTGGACTTTTTTTAGAAAATCGCTTTTTATTGCCACAAGACTCAACTTTTTTTTAAAGTTGTTCTTGGTTTCTTGACTTTTTCTAAAATAAGGACGATTAATTTTAGCAAATTTGAAGCTCAAATGTAATTTTAGTTATCAAGCTACCATAAAACAACAAAACATTAAACTCAATTTTGAATTTTTCGCTAAAAGGATTCATTTGAACTTCGAAAATGGGGTTTTTTATAAAAAATCTTAAATTTTGCATATCTCAGAAATTATCAATTTTCGGACATAGCATATTATCCCTTAATTGACTGCAAATTAGCTCTACTTTAACCTCTTCGAAGGAATGTATCGCATTACCAATCACCCTGTATACTAGAGATTCAAAGAACTTTGCAAAACATGATAAAATACTTATGGATCTGTAATTTTCACACCGCGACTTATCACCCTTTTTAAAAATTGGAACAATATAAGCTACCTTTCATCGACAGGGGAAGATTCCATTGGTGAGAGACTTATTAAATATAATGCTTAGGGCGTTTAATTTTTGACAAAGGATGGGGGTATCTGGTCAGGACCAGGTCCTTTACTTGCGTCGAGATATTTGATTTTAGACATTATGTCTTCGTCAGTTATATGAACATGAGACGTAGGATCCATGGTGCTGCTTTTATCCGACTGCTGATTAAAGAAAGGTGATGCAGAGGCTTTATCCCGTTCGTCGACCGAGGCAAAGTAGCATGAAAAAAGTTCGCAGACTCCCTATCCAGTTGAGGAAGAAGAGTCACCAAATTGCATGACATTCGGAATCGATACACGTCCCTTCCTATTATTTACAAATTTTCAAAAGGGTTTTATATTGCCCCTCATTGATTCCTCAATTGAGGTAACGTACTTTCTGTAACACTGATCCATCATTACCTTAGCACTAGCGCGTAACTAGTGTTCTCTAACACGTCGTAATCTCGTGGGTTATCGAATTTCTTAAAGAGTTTATTGAACTTATTCTTTTCTTTTAAACAATTTATTAAAAGTTTGCTATACCAAATGGGATATTTATCAGACTTCATTGTTTGCAAAGGAGTATATTTTTTAATAATTTCGAATAGTGTGTCATAAAAATTATCTACGCAAACATTTACGTCAGAGTTAGACAAAAGTTGATGCCAGTTTATCAGAGCCAAGTCATACCGTACGCCATCGTAATTACACCTAGCAAAGTTCAAGCGCTTGTTTTTATTTAGTGTTAGATTTTTCGGTAGACTACATAACGAGGGAACTTCAAATTCTAAAGCAGGATGATGCCTATCTTTCAAGCTCAGTGTATCAGCCTCGGTAACTGTCAATGGATGAATAGATGAAAGTACAAGATCAAGATACTGTCCTTTATCATTAGGTATATTATTACTTTGATGTAGATGGCAAATTGAAATGAATTCCTGTAAGAGTATCAATCTTTTTACTTGTAATGGCCTGCCAGTATCAAATGAGTAAAAAGAGTACTCAGGTGTGTAAAAGTCTCCTACGATTATATATCTATCATCCTGGCAATGATTCAATAATATATTTTGACAATTAGAGTAAAATTTGTCCCTCATAGAGCAATTCAAATAAGGAGGGAGATAACAAAAACATACATTGATTTTAGGAGAGCTAGAAGTTTGCGGTAAAATAGTTATCCATATATCCTCAAGTTTGCTATCCCAGTATGCCCCGTACAGTACCCGGAATGATTTTTTTATCGCGATTTTATATTTGATATCGCGATCTCTTCTAAATATGTAGTAGCGGGAGTCAACAATCTCTCCATCAAATATATTATAGTTCAAATTGTTTCCGTCAGGCATATTACATCAATGTTACTATTTAATAAATTTTGATAAAATTGAGTTAATTTAGTGCGCATTCCGTTAATGTTTTGGTAATATATACTAATCATAATGTAAGTTTAAGGAGAACAGTAAAAAAAACTCTATATAAATTAAAACAAGTAGGCAGAGAGAGTTAGTTTACACAAAACTTATCGAGACATTCAATGTTTTTGATATGCTGGGCTGAACTTTGTTCGTCTTTACCCAGAACCCAGACAAACTTGAAATGTTTGTCTTTGCAAAATTTCCGCGCTGCACTGTGCACTTCTTTAGTTTCTGGAGATAGGTGTTCGGCAGCATAGATCCTACGTGTTTCACCCGCAAAACCAATATGAGTAGAGGCGAGTTTATCTCTCGGATTGGCTTTATTAAAACGAGTAACCGCTGACAGGAACAAATTACGCAGCCTTTGTGATGAGAGAGTCACAAGTATATTACGCGGTCGCTGTGATGAAGAATTCTAAAACAATTGTTGAGATTTTATTTTTGAAACTTTGTAGGAATGTTTGTTGTATCCTCGACTATGCTGACGACCATAACATCTTTCGGTTTCTTCTACCTCACCTTTACACTAAGGCGTGCTATTAGTCAGTTTTTTTTTGAAGTTTTAAATGATCGATATAGAAATTTTGTTATCTTTTGGTACATGAAATAAAATAATTATAGCATCGGTGTTATAAGGTATTTAATGATAGACGACTCCAAATTTATTCAGCCATTTTTTTAAGAATAGGACAGAACGGATTTTTATTTTACACTACATAAATATTAAAATTATGAGGGTACAAAAAGTGTATAGCTATTTCACATACATACATACTATAAAATAGAAAAAATTACGTGGGTAGCTACAAAAAGTGTATTAAGACGTAAAAAAAGCTTGTATAAATACATATTGTGGTATTGCAGCGGCAGTCGCGGTCGCGGAGGTCGAGCTTCCACTTCCGCGGCGGCCGACGACGAGCTCGCCAAACTTGTGGGCGTCAAGATCAAAGGTAACTCCTATTTTTCTTTATTTTGTAAACGTTAAACTTTATTATTAATTAGCCGTTTCGATCCCATTGTTGGGCAAAGGCCTCTCGCAAACTCTTTCACTTTGTCGGTTTGTATCTAATAATTCTTATTAGTTTCGCCACCTCGTTCTAGGTCTTACAAACGGTATTTGGGGTCCAGAGGGTCGATTGTTTGGACCACGATTTATCTGGCATTTGGTAAACGTGTCCAGCCCAATCTCATTTAAGTTCAGCGGCCTTACATACAGCGTCCATGATTTTTGTTTTGGAACGCAGTTCGGTGTTGCGGACACGATCTGTCAATTTGACACCGAGAATACTGCGTTCCATTGCACGTTGACAAACCCCCCCCAGTCGGGACCTCTGACCCTCTGTCAAAGACCAAGTCTGTGCGCCGTAAGTTAAGACGGGGAGAATGCACATGTCCATGAGTCTACGTTTAAGATGTAAAGGAAGGTTGCCCTTCATGAAAGGTTTCATAGACCAATAGCTCTTCCAGGCGTTGTCGGTTCTTCTTTTATTTTCTTGGTCCTGTCTTGCTTGGAAAGAGACTAATTAACCTAGTTATACGTATTCCTGGACATATGCAATATCTTCCCCGTCAATTTACACTTCTATTGGTCTTTGGTTAGTCATTAACTTGGTCTTCGACATATCCATTCGAAGCCCAACCTTGAGACTTGCCACGTAGAGGTCTTCAATCATAGAGCTGAGTTCTAAGGCCGAATGGGAAAAAAAGACAATGTCATCGGCGAAACGTAAATTAGTAAGCTGTTAATTATTGATTTTTATTCCTTTCTGTTGCCAATTTGGTTATATTTCTTTGAAAACTTCTTGTATGGTGCAATTCAATAATTTGGGTGACAAAGTATCTCCTTGTTTAACTCCTCTTTTAATATTAAATTGAGGGCCCTCAGTGTTAAGGTGTATGGCGGCTGTACTGCATAGATATATTTTTTTGAGTAAGTTAATGTAAGTAGGATTTATACTTTGATTCTGCAGTTCTTCGAATATGGCAAAGTGTTTAAACCTATCAAAGGCTTTAGTATAGTCAATAAATGCGATGTAAAGAGGGAGATTGAATTCATGACACTTCTCTATTACTTGGTTTATTGTTTGTAGATGATGAGTGGATAGGCCTTTACGGAATCCTGCTTGTTCAGGTGGTTGGTGATATTCTAATGAAGAAGTGATTCGACTTTCTATTATTTTAATTAAAACTTTGTAAAGATGCGAAATTAAACTAATGGGTCTATAATTGTTGAGATCAGATTTATTGCCTTTTTGTGTAAAATAATGATTAAAGAGAGACAAAATTTGTACTTGACAACGGAAAAATACCGGTTTATTGTAAAAATATTGTATTAAATAATTTGGTAATGTGGGGCGTTAAAATATCAGTTAAAATGTAATCATTACCTGGACTTCTGTTAAATTTTAATAATTTAATTGAGTTTTTAACCTCTCCTTCTGTAATGAGTGGGGTTCCGTCATAAAAAACGTAGTCTATGTTATTGAGTGATTGAGAATCACTATACATATAAAGTTTCATAAAATTCGTACTTAATTGCATCAAAGTATTTCTATTGCTGTGTTTTTTTCCATGTTTATCTTGTAAATTAGTTATAATATGCTTTGGTTTAATTATACCCTGTTTGGCGAATTTAAGTGTTTGATGTCTTTCAATGGCATTCTTCATTGCAGTTTCATTATAGTTTCGAACGTCTTTACGAATGCTTCGTTTAACTTTCCTATCTAGTGTTCTGTAATTAATATCTGACTGTAAACATAGCTTTTCGGTATTTTCTCTTTCTTCAATTAATGTAATTGTTTCGGTTGAGAGTTTTTGCTGTTTTAACTTTACGGTCCAGTAGTTTTTGAGCCTATTCGACACAACCAAACAAAGTTTTCCTCTTTATAGGTAATACTAGTGGCCGCTTGCGACTCCGTTCGCGTAGAAGTCGGTTTCCCGTGGGAATGCGAAGTTTTCCCGCGGTTAAAAGTTCCCTTAATTCATTCATACATATATTTTTGGTATCTAGAACCGTTTTCGCAGCGCACGCAACGGAAGCCCTCTAGGATGAATAATTTTCCCCGTTTTTTTTCATATTTTCCTTCGCTCCTTATAGATGCAGCGTGATGTTATATAGCCTAAAGCCTGCCTCGATAAATGGTCTATTCAACACAAAAAGAATTTTTAAATTCGAACCAGTAGTTCCTGAGATTAGCGCGTTCAAACAAACAAACAAACAAACAAACAAACAAACTCTTCAGCTTTATAATATTAGTATAGATTAGTATAGACTAGCTTTTGCCCACGGCTTTGCACGCGTTAAATTCGGAGTAAAACCCTTTTCCCTGTACTATGAGGTAATTTGTATAATTAATTAACTGAGATCTTTCCCGAGTTACGCTTTTCGCCAACTTTTGTCATACAACGCCTCTCCTCCTTGCAGCGTCATGATTTGCACAACATGCGGCGCGGGTGAATTTTATATCGGTGTTATTATAAAATTTTAATATCTTCTAAGATATTCATTGAAATAAAGTGATGTCAAAGACAATCTTGTTTATAATTAAATACTCTTAATCAACAACATATTTATTTGGATAACGAATAATATTATTACGTTGATACAACTCTTAACAAATAATGCATTAATTTCGACCAAATTTGATTACCATTAAAACGGTTCTAGTGAGTTAATCTTAAAAGATAGACATATACTGTCGCAGACATATTTTTAGATCATTTCAAGAGGAATAACTCTTTCATACATATATTTTTGGTATCTTGAACCGTTTTCGCAGCGCACGCAACGGAAGCCCTCACGGATGAATAATTTTCCCCGTTTTATTCACATTTTCCATTATTTTTTCGCTCCTAATAATTGCATTGTGATGTTATATAGCCTAAACCTTCCTCGATAAATGGTCTATTCAACACAAAAAGATTTTTCAATTTGAACCAGTAGTTCCTGAGATTAGCGCGTTCAAACAAACAAACAAACTCTTCAGCTTTATAATATTAGTATAGATAACATTGATGTGTACGTCAGTTTACAACTAGGATTAATTTGATACCTAATGTTTACAACAATTTCAACATTTACCAATATGTATTATGTTTCTGTTTCAGATTTAAGTCAACCAGCGATTACTCCCCTTCAGGTAACATAATTTTCTTCATATTGTTTATTAACTTTTTTGTTTTTTACATCATGTAACTAACCTCACATCCCCATCAGGCGGAGCGCGAGAAAAAGCGTCAAGAGCGCGAAGCGAAGCAAGCCGAGAAAGAAGCGAAGCGCGCCGAACGTCTACAAAAGAAGGAAGAAAAGGAGAGACTTAAGGAGATGAAGGCAAAAGAGCGAGAGGAGAAGCGTCTCGCGCGCGCCGCCATGCAGGAGAACAAGCGCGTGAAGAAGGAGCCGGCGATGGCGGGCGGGTTCCAGCCGGGGCCGGGGCCGGGGCCGGGGCGGGCGCCCGAGCTGCCGCCGCACGTGTACCACGCGATGACGCAGCACTACCCACACGCGCCGCGACTGCAGGTCAGTAACTACTATGTTGGCATTGCGGCAAAACAAGCGGCGTTATTCAATTTGAGGGAATATTCGTTGCAATGGTAACTTTATAATTCATCCAAATAAGAACCATTGAAGTAATCTTTGAAACAACTACAGGGTGATTGGTAATGCGATACATTCCTACTAAGAGGTTAAAGTAGAGCTTATTTGCTGTCAATTAAGTCATATAATCATACCATGTCCGAAAATTGATAATTTCTGAGATATGCAACATTTAAGATTTTTTTATAAAAAAAACCATTTTCGAAATTCAAATTTCAAATGAACCCTTTTAGTGAACAATTCAAAATTAAGTTTAATGTTTTGTTGTTTTATGGTAGCTGGATAACTAAAATGATATTTTAGATTCAAATCTGCTAAAAATAATCGTCCTTATTTAAGAAAAAGTCAAGAAACTAAGAACAACTTTAAAAAAAAGTAAAGTCCTATGGCAATAAAAAGCGATTTTCTAAAAAAAAGTCCAAAAAATGTTGCGTACAAATTACATAAAAAACTTCCCCAATTCATTAGCTATTCAAAAAGGTACATTTGTCATACTTAAACTAAGTATTTGAGTGACAACTCTACTAATAAAAGAAGTAACCTCTCTCTTAGAACGCCTTTACTTTGTGGTTACAGCGCACTTTTGCAGTGTTTTCTTTGGTTGATGTCGCCGTCTTGCACAGGGATAATGCAATAACATTAAGGTCTGCCGTTAAATAAATTTATTTTGTAAAAAGCCAAAGCTTCAAGTGTGCAGCCTATGCAGTCAAATAGAAAAAAAATGTGTTAAGCGCGGAAAAAGTAAACTCTATTGAAAGAAAACTAACTACATATTTTCATTAAGAACTCTTGAAATTTGTATCATTTAGGATCTGTCTACGAAGACTTTTTGTAGCGATGCTGTCGCGTGTTAAGTAAACGCATGTTAGTCGCATTTGCAACGCGCTACATTATCGCAACTGTATCGATGCAAAGACAATACTAACGCATCGCGACTGAATCGTGGCTATGAAGGCACACAGTCAGCGACTGCTAGTCTACGGTATCGATGCGAATGCACGACATCGCTACAATTTCGCTGCAAAATTTGCTGTGGGCAAGGGCTTTTTGCAATGAAGAATACACATACATTCTTCTTATTTACGGATTGTGTAACGGCAACGCTGTTACATCAAAAAAAGTACTTGTTGCGTTTCCGTAATCGACGTGTGTCAAACGTTAGAGTGTTTTCGGGGACGTATCGACGTCACACAAAAATAAAGCTTGTATCCGCCCGAACAAGTGAATCTAGTAGATTTCGAGTTTGGCGAAGTAGACGAAGAAATGATAGATGTTTTTCGCAGAAATCTTCTAGCAACCACCACAAGAGCTGGCGACATCGACCCAATAAAAAACAACAAGTGATGTGTAGTGATTAATGAAAAAGATGTAGTTAGCTTTCCTTCTTTTAATAGAAGTAACTTTTTCCGCACTCAGCATACTCTTTTTTTCTAATTAACCGCAAAAGAAAGTTTATTTATTTAACGGCAGATCTTAAATGTTATTGGGTGATTATCAAAAACAGAGTTTTCGCCTTGTCCGAGGCCTAAATTCCATGAAATATTGGCTTCTTGTCATTGATATTTTTTTTAAGAAAGTATTAATGTATAGACACTTAGTGCAATACAGTATTAAGCAAAATTTTTATAAATTATATTTAAAATATTTTTTTAAAGTTTAATTTTCTAAGCTCTTTGGCGCGTCCTTTACTCCCTAATTTTTTTCTGTGAGTTGTAGTATTCTTAATTAATAAAATAATAATGTGATTTTAATACATTTTATTTTTAATACATCTGATGGTATTGTGAATTAATTTTAATACGTAAATTACATAAACTTTCGATGTAATGAACGAAATGGTTTTGTCCGAGCAAAAAACCCTAATTTCTTTGGCGCGACAAAACCGTTGATTTATCACTATTAAAACACTTCCCTACTAATTCGAGTGAACACCCTCGGAACAAGCTGGTCATCCGTCAATAAATCGCAGGAAGCAGACGTGCGTTGTGCTTGACGCCGATAAAATAAAAATATTTTTCGTCTAGATTGTGGAGTTTCGTCAGGTGTATATCGAAGAAATTAGGCACTTACCTAATTTCTTCGATATACATTTTCATGCTATAACATTTACAGATTCCTTAAATATTTTTTATATCTATAGTCTAGCTCAATTAGCATGCACGTGGCAATAAGAATTCATTTTACCACCAAAGGATTTTTAGAAAAAATACGAAAACATGTGTTTTCTAATTTCATTGTCCCTAAGAAATTAGATTTTGTACACAGAAATTATAAAAAGAAGGAAAAAGAGAAAGTTTTCAGTAAAGAAAAGCTGCGAAAATTATATAATTTTACTAAATAATTTTTATAATAAACATATTAACTGTGATTATTCATGTTTTAAGAGAAAAAAAATGAAATTTAAATGGAAACAAAACTTAGTTTTATTTGTTTTTTTCTTGTTTTTACATCTGTGGTTTGAAAAAATATACCTGTTTTTATTATTATTATTAAAGCTAAAAGTGTTACATGTTTAATATAATATCTGAGACTATTATTTGCATTCTAATTTTATATTTTTTGGAGAAAAACCTAATTTCTTTGGGCATCCAAATTTTAAAATGCTAAAACTTGAAAATTACTGGATAAATTTTAGGGCCAAAAAGATTTATTTGTAGCTTTAGACAACATCTACAATGTATGTTATTTGTTTAAGTTAGTTATCAGAAAGTGGCGCCAATATGATTGTTTTACTTTAATAACAGCGGTTCTATACCAAGTTGGTACCAACGTTCGATAGATGGCGCCACTAGTAGATTAAATCGCGCTTACGTTATGTTTTTGGATTTGATGGGCCCCTTATATGAAAAAATATTTTTTGTTCGATTCTTTTTAGGCCTTAAGAGGCAATACATGTTTAAACTGTGTGCGTGTGTTTCATTTCTCCAACTAGGACGTTATCGTACATGGTGCCGAAACCCGGGAAGTGGTAAAGTGAATAAAGTGTTGTGACAGTAAGTGGTAATAGTAAGTAGTGCAATATTGGACAGAAACTGTAAGTACTTTAGAACTATTAGTGTATAGTAAAGTAAAATCATTCAAGTTAAAAGTTAAAGTGTTTAGAATTTGGACTTAGTATAATTTCGTTAAAAGTGCACATACGGGGAATCCATGCCCGATTTTTCAAAGTGTTGTTCAAAGACTTAGCCGAATTTCGTTTGATCTTGGACTTAGAAAAATTTGAAGAGAATTAGGACTTGTAAAATATTTGAGTGTTAGACATAGTAAAAGCAAGAATTGAACACTAGTGACATTCATCATGGAAACTATCATAGCTTATTTATCTTTGCAAGATGATCGGTACGCGTCAATAAAACGTGCGGAAAAGAATTATAGG
Organism: Emmelina monodactyla; assembly: GCA_916618145.1. NCBI lineage: Eukaryota > Metazoa > Arthropoda > Insecta > Lepidoptera > Pterophoridae > Emmelina > Emmelina monodactyla. Next base: position 8,484,639 of record OU745300.1, read on the forward strand.
AAGAGTCCGAAAGACCGCATCACAAAAAGCTATGTCGACACTCGGATTGAAATATTGGAGGGACTTCGCAAGGAGTTCAAAGACACTCATATACAGATATCTATGGCTATTAAACCAGAACAACGTGCAGGGGTAGATTATTACAAAAACGAGATTCCAGAGTTATTTGATGAGTGTTATGCATGTTATAAGGGTTTGTTAAAAGAGGACTTAAGAGCATTCAACGCGTCACCAGCTTTATCGCCAACCAAGCCTACCGTGACTGACGTAAAGTTGCCTAGGATACAGTTGCCATCATTTAGTGGAAATTATAATGAATGGCAAACATTCTTCGATTTGTTCTCATCACTGATTCACAGTAATGCAAGTTTATCGGCTGTTCAGAAGTTGCATTACTTGAAAAGTTCATTGTCTGGAGAGGCGGAACAACTCATAAAGAATCTATCAACTACGGAGCTTAACTACGACGCGGCTTGGGATCAGCTGACGACTAGATACAACAATAAGCGTTTTAACTGCAATGCCACCTTAAAGACATTATTTGGACAAAAACCAACATATGCTGAGTCTGCCACAGGTATTAAAGGTCTACTTGACACGACGTCATCGTGTTTGACATCGTTGAATAATATCGGCGTGCCTACCAACACCTGGGATGCAATCATTGTCTATTTGGTTGTATCTAAGCTAGATCATGAGTCACTGAGGCAGTGGGAGATGAAAATTGGCGAGTCAACATCAAATCACCTGCCTACATGGAAGGAGTTGCGTGAATTTATGGAGTCCAGATTCCGCACATTAGAGATGATTGAATCGACAAAATACACACGAGGTCCAATTAATAACAAGAGGTTCGAGAAGGTTAAGACATTTGCAGTTACTAACATAGATAAGCTAAGATGCGTTATGTGCAAGGATGAACACCACTTATACAATTGTAAGGAATTCAGCAAACTCACACCTAACAAGAGGCATGAATTCGTCCAGAGCAATAGACTGTGCTTTAATTGCTTAGCTCCATCGCACTCTGCTAGGAAATGCCGTCACGCAACGACGTGCAAGAGATGCGGTCGCAAACACCACTCATTGTTGCACTTTCCAAGTGAAAGTCAAGAAGAAACGGGGATGAAAGAAGAGAAACACCACGACATTAAACCACGAACCATGGAACATCAGGGAGAGACAAGCGACATGAAGATTGTCGCTAATTTTGCGGAGAAGCCTTCGCAAGTGCTTCTTGCTACAGCGTTAGTTAAGGTTAAGTCGCGACTAGATGTTAAGCATTTGTGTAGAATTCTTATCGATCAAGGCTCTCAAGCCTCCTTTGTAACTGAACATACGGTGCAAACACTTGGTTTGAAACGTACACCAATAAGTGGTTACGTGTCAGGATTGGGTGATGGCGAATTAAGTATTAAATATGTTGTGACTTTGTTGTTAGAATCACGCTATAACCCTAAACACACTCTTCAAGTGAATGCATTTGTGCTAGGATCGTTGACAGCTTTACTTCCTTCTACGTACATAAAATCACCTAATTGGCTAGACATCGAGAATTTATCACTAGCCGATCCTGGTTATACATCACCTGGCAGAATCGACATTCTGTTAGGAGCTGAGGTTTACGGTGAGTTGTTGTTGAGTGACATGATTAAACACCCCCAAGGACAACTATTGGCGCAAAACACAATCTTTGGTTGGGTCATTTCTGGTAAGGTGTCACAAACAACCTCGGCAAGCGAGAAGATCATAAATTTGCATGTACGAGCAAATGAAGATCATCAATTGAAGAAATTTTGGGAAGTAGAGAGTGAACCAAATAGGATTGAAAAACGATTAACCAGTTCAGAAGAGAAGTGTGAAGATATATTCAATAAAACCACTACCAGAGATGAAGACGGTAGATTCATTGTTAGATTGCCATTCAGTGATGACGATCCTGAATGCCAATATGGAAAATCGGAACAAATAACAGAGAGACGTTTTAAAACATTAGAAAGAAGATTAAAGACAAACGACAAGTTAAAATTAGAATATAGTTTGGTAATAGAAGAATATTTAAAATTAAATCATATGGTGCGAATAAGTGATCCAGAAATAAAAGAGTTAAAGGCGGTTTACCTGCCACATCACGCCGTTGTCCGGGAAGACAAACAGACAACAAAGGTTCGTATCGTCTTCGACGCTTCGTGTAAGGGAGTGAATGGAGTGTCACTCAACGACAACTTACTGGTAGGGCCTAAGATTCAACAAGATCTTCGGCACTTGCTAATGAGATGGCGTCTCCATCCCATTGCTATCGTCGCCGATATAATCAAAATGTATCGTCAAGTTCGCGTTCACGAGGATGACACTCGGTTCCAGCGGATCTTATGGAGAGATGATAGCAACGAGTCTATTGGTCATTACAAATTACTTACCTTGACATTCGGGACGTCAAGTGCACCATACCTTGCTGTCAAATGTTTGCAGCGATTAGCGGAAATCGAAGGTGACAAATTTCCAGTGGCTGCTGAGATAGTTAAAATGGATTTTTACGTCGACGACCTAATGACTGGCTGTGAAACACAGGAAGAAGCAATACTAATATACCAGGAAATAAACAGCTTACTAAAACTCGGTGGTTTCCAGTTGCAAAAATGGATAAGTAACGACTCATTATTGCTACAGCACATAGGACAAGACAACCAGTCATTAGATCAGTCATTAGTGATCAAGGAAGATAACTCGGCAAAGGTTTTAGGTATTCAGTGGCATCGAGACACGGATACATTTCATTACACAATCAATTTGTCACATGAAGACGACAAACCTGTGACAAAACGGATGGTTTTGTCTGAAATAGCTCGGATTTACGACCCACTAGGGTGGGCGGCGCCAGTGATAGTAGTTGCCAAAGCATTTATCCAAAAGTTGTGGAAATCAAATTTAGATTGGGATACTGAATTGCCAGATGTACTCCTGAATGAATGGCTACGCTTTCGGGGACAATTGGTGCATCTCAAGGATATCAGCATTCCAAGATGGGTGCAGCACAAAAGAGATTCTCAATCTGAATTGCACGTATTTGCTGATGCGTCGCAGTTTGCTTTTGCTGCAGCTGTATATTTAAAGACAGTAAGCACTACAGGTGCCATTCATGTGTTTTTAGTCACCGCTAAAACTAAAGTTTCACCAATCGAAAAGGAATTGTCAATTCCAAGATTGGAATTGTGTGGTGTAGTTTTAGCTGCAAAATTAGTTTTTGAGGTGTCGCAAGTCTTGTCCATCCCGAAAGAAAACTTATACGCATGGTCAGACTCGACCGTGGTCTTAGCATGGCTGCGGGGTCTACCTTCAAGATGGACCACTTTTGTTAGTAACCGCGTGTCCGAAATATTAACAATTTTAGATGCTGAGCAAGTAAGACACGTGAGTACTCATTGCAATCCAGCAGATATTGCATCAAGAGGCGCACATCCAGACAAACTCAAAGATAGTTCACTTTGGTGGCAAGGACCAGAGTGGCTGCACCAACCCATAATTCAGTTACGTGAATCGGACTTCACAACTAATGAAGAAGAGCGGAGTAAGACACCAGTTGTGATAAAGTCTTTAGTTGCCGTAAATCGTGAGAAGCATAAAAATATTTTAGAAGAAGAAAAATTGTTTATCTGGAGTAAGTATTCATCGTTTCAAAAAATGTTAAGAATTGTAGCATATATACGTAGAGTGTTGAATTTCAAGAAGCAAAGTGTAAGAGAAAAGTGTTCAGAAGTAATATCACCTCAAGAGAAGGAAGAAGCTTTGCTATTAATCATCAAACAAGTACAATCGTGCAATTTTCAAGGAGAATTACGGCAACTAAAGACAAGTGAAAACAGAGAAACCGTTGCTAGAACAAGCGAACTCCACTCTCTGTGTCCTTTCATAGATGAACAGGGCATTTTGAGAGTAGGTGGTCGCATACATTTGTCAGAGTTGAGTTATGACAATAGACATCCTGTAATTTTGCCACAGATAAGTCACTTTACCCAGGTCATAATTGCAGATGCTCACCACTCAACAATGCACGGTGGACCTCAAGTAATGCTGAATTACATCCGAAGTCGATTTTGGATTATTCGTGCGAGGAAACAAGTCAAGAAGTTTTATAGACAACGTGTCACTTGTATACGATACTCGCAACGAAAAACGACTCCATTGATGGGTCAAATACCAGAAGTTAGACTCAAACCAAGTAAACCTTTTTACTCATCTGGAGTGGACTACGCCGGGCCCATCAACATTCGCTTTTCACCCGGTCGTGGAGCCAAATCTTATAAGGGCTATATATGTTTATTTGTGTGTATGGTCACCCGCGCAGTCCACCTAGAAGCAGTCTCTGATTTAACATCAAAGGCGTTTATTGCTGCTTTTCGCAGGTTTACTGGTAGACGAGGCCGTTGTCTGCATGTCTACAGCGATAACGGCACGAATTTTGTCGGTGCAGTTAAAGAACTCGATGTTTCGCAATTCGCAGTCTTCAATTAATAGCGAAATAGTCGAACTGTTAAGCACGATTAACACTACTTGGCATTTTATTCCCCCCCACAGCCCAAACTTTGGTGGACTATGGGAAGCGGGAGTAAAATCTACGAAACTGCACTTGCAGAAGGTTGTAGGAGATAATACACTCACTTACGAAGAGCTGTCGACGGTCTTGGTTCAAATCGAGGCATGTTTGAATTCGCGTCCTATTAGCTACATAAGTGAAGATCCTAATGATCCTCTCCCACTCACGCCTGGCCACTTTTTGATAGGAGAACCAACTATTAATTTGTCGGATTTAGATTATTCTGATTATAATGTTACAGGTTTAAATAGATGGAAATTAGTTCAGCAAATTTGTAATTCATTTTGGAAGCGTTGGTCAAAGGACTATTTGTTATGTTTAGAGAAAAGGTATAAGTGGACCAAACGTACATCTGAACCTAATGTTGATGATGTTGTCATTATTCGAGAGGATAATATGCCACCCGCGAAGTGGCCTTTAGGAAGAATTGTTTCTAAGATTGTCGGCAAAGATGATGTTACTAGAGTAGTAATTGTTAAATGCAAAAATAAATTGTTTAAGCGTCCTGTCAATAGATTATGTGTATTGTGCAAAGAATAAGTTTGTTAAAGCTTTATGTCTAGTTTGATTTTTATGTCATGCATCACGGTGGGCGGTTGATGCTGCACTTTCTTACTAAGAATTGTTAAATGTTTTCTTTTAATGTATTCAGTATAGGTACAAGTTACTTATTGTTTAATTTAGATTAATATTCAAGGTTTTTTTTTTTGTGTTAAGTTTGTTATGATTGTGAAGGACAAGTCCTTGGTGGGCGGAATGTTTAAGTTAGTTATCAGAAAGTGGCGCCAATATGATTGTTTTACTTTAATAACAGCGGTTCTATACCAAGTTGGTACCAACGTTCGATAGATGGCGCCACTAGTAGATTAAATCGCGCTTACGTTATGTTTTTGGATTTGATGGGCCCCTTATATGAAAAAATATTTTTTGTTCGATTCTTTTTAGGCCTTAAGAGGCAATACATGTTTAAACTGTGTGCGTGTGTTTCATTTCTCCAACTAGGACGTTATCGTACATGTATCGTTTTTTATGTAATAATTATGAAAAAAAAAATGTGCCAAAGAAATTATGCATTTTAGGCCATTTTCTGATAATCACCCTATTGCACTATCCCTGTGCAAGACGTCGACACCAAACAAAGAAAACACTGCAAAAGTGCGCGGTAACCACAAAGTAAAGGCGTTCTAAGAGACAGGTTACTTAGTTTATTAGTAGAGTTGTCAATCAAATACTTAGTTTTAGTATGACAAATTTTTATGTAATTTGTATGCAACATAATTTAGACTTTTTTTTTAGAAAATCGCTTTTTATTGCCATAAGACTTAACTTTTTTTTAAAAGTTGTTCTTGGTTTCTTGATTTTTTCTAAAATAAGGATAATTATTTTTAGAAAATTTGAACCTTAAATATCATTTTAGTTATCAAGCTACCATAAAACAACAAAACATTAAACTCAATTTTAAATTTTTCACTAAAAGGATTCATTTGAACTTCGAAAATGAGGTTTTTTTATAAAAAATCGTAAATGTTGCATATTTCAGAAATTATCAATTTTCGAACATGGTATCGATCATGTGACTTAATTGACTGCAAATAAGCTCTACTTTAACCCCTTAGAAGGAATGTATCGCATTACCAATCACCCTGTATACATGTGGAGTAAATATTTATATCGTAACTATAAAGTTACACTTCTCAAAGATATTTCTAGGCATAGCGTCCAGTTTATTCTGCGTATCTTGTTACCAAATTCCAAATAACTGTTTCTTATTCAATATGCAGTTGAATATTTTTCTGTGAAAAATAATGCTAAGTGCAATATTGCTACAGGTCCGGGCGGAATTGCGAGGACTCCTCAAATCAGAAGATCGCTTATCGCATAATCAACACAGGCCCGACCATCCCAACGTTATGCACGAAGGTAAACTGTCTAATTCAGCTTTCTTAGCCCTTTCTACTATTTCATACATAAATTTAAACCAATATACGAATGCAAACGAATAACCTTGGTTTACATTTGTATCGCAGGTACATTATCAGTAGCTGGTTCCCCTCAACCTTTCAAGCCAGTTTCTGAAGAACCAAGTGTTATAACAAGAATGCCCCATATGTTAAATCAACAATACAGGTAAGAAATCATTTTATATTAATTAGGTTACTCACTCACAACCTAATAAGGCCTAAAATTTGTTTAAGAATAAAAGGTAAGAGATTTAACAAACTACAACGACAGAAACGAACCTTCATTTTGTTCCAGAGGGCCAATGTACCCGGGCAACTCTCCCTACGGCCCCCGCGGCCAGAACATGATGTACCCCATGCACCACCCCGCGCTGAGCCACGGCGGCGGCATGGCGGCGCGCGCGCAGTACCCGCCGCAGTACTACCAGCACGTGCGCGCCGCGCCGCCGGGGTACCCCGCGCGGGGGCTCGACGCCGAGCCGCGCGAGCACGGGCCACACGGGTCGCCGGGACCACAAGGTCCGCACGGGCCACACGGACCGCCGGGGCCGCAAGGTCCGCACGGGCCACACGGACCGCCGGGACCACACGGTCCGCCGGGACCACACGGTCCGCAAGGGCTTCATGGACCGCCGGGTCAACACGGGCCGCCAGGACCCCACGGGCCGCACGGCCTCGCGCTGAACCATCACAATCAAACAATGATGCACCGACCGCCGAGCCAGCACGGAAGTACGCATCCGCTGAGTCTCGGACACCAGCAAGCTCTAGGGCCTCCTGTGTCTAGCCCTCATACGATACACCACGGAGCTCCTCCGCCCCACGGCCCCCATGGACCTCAGCCTCATGGTCCCCAGCCTCATGGTCTTCAGCCTCATGGTCCACAGCCTCATGGTCCACAGCCTCATGGTCCACAGCCTCATGGTCCACAGCCTCATGGTCCACAGCCTCATGGTCCACAGCCTCATGGTCCCCAGCCTCATGGACCACAGTCCCACGGTCCACAGCCTCTTGGACCACAGTCTCACGGACCCCATATGCTTCCTCACGGCCCTTATCAAGGGCTCCAGGCCCCACCAGTGACAAGTCCACATCGCCCGGCCCTCCAAAGCATCTTACAATCACATTTAAGGCCACCGATGGGACAGAGCAATGTTCCGCCGCATGCTTCTCCTCCTCAAATACCTTCCACCTCACCGAAACCTGTGAAGATAAAAGCCGAAGTTAAAACGGAACCTGAATACCAGTCACCACCGAGCTCTCCTCCGACACCTAAGGATGAGCCGCCGCGAAATCATCCCAAAATAAAGCACACCGAAAACAAAGATCGAAGACCGAGGTTTCCACTCGGTCCTTACGCTCCACAATACGGTCCTTATGGTCCATATGCTCCACAGAGTGCAGCTTCTCAACCATCGGATCATTCCATTCTCAATCTACAAACGAGAATGGCTGGTCAACCGACGACGCCACAATCAATGCAACGACTTCATCCTAACCTTCATCAATATCATCCGATGAACGAAAAATATCCTCCAAACATAGATAAACCGGAGCAATCAAGAAGTCCAAATCCTCGGTCACATTTAGAAAGACCTCCGCATCCTTTACTACATCACGAAATGTCGCATTTACCGCCTCACTACCTACCCCCACATTTGAGACAGCAGCCGCGACCACAATTTGGAATGCCAATGTTACAGAGACATCCACAGCCAGGACGGTCGAGTCCTGGTGTCCATCCACACTTTCCACAATTTCATGATATGCCCAGATCTCAAGAAAAACCTATTTCGGAACAAAAATCAATGTCTCCTCGTCTTCCTACAGAGTCGCCGTCTCATGGGCAACCAATACAGCCAATTCCTATTTCGCAATCGCCGGTTCCGATCCAACAAACACCTTTGCCACCAAACGCAGCACCTAATCAACCGACTACGTCACCCACGCAACAAATACCATTGTCAGTTCTACCAACTCCGGCACCTTTACAACAGATACCGATACAAGTTCCACCTGCCCCTGTGCCGATACCGGTTCAGCCATTGCCAGCGCCGTCATCAGTCCCTATTGCATCGACGCCACCCGCAGAGACTGCTCAAAACATGACAGTAAACGAGCAAAATGGACAAAACCTTACTACAGTTATAAAACAAGAAGTGAATGACAATGACCGACTGCCTACTCCTGAATCTCGACCTCATTTTATGAGTATAGAGGACCATTTGAAAAAACCTCAGGTAGAGATTAAAACAGAAGAAGATAAACAAGAGGAAGAAAACACCGAGTCTCCACCAAGAGAAGAGGGGTCAGTATTCGGCGGTCTGGTTAGCTACTTTTCTAGCCAACAAGATGACATTGATGCATAAATATATCATCTCGTAACCATGTAAATAGCCTAGTTTCTATTTATAGATTTATTTATACAACGCCTAACGCGTAAAATAGTCTGTATTATAAATTATAAAATAGAAATTTAATTATGATGAGCCATTTTATGGTCTCATAATAAGATGTATTATTATTTTTTGTTTACGTTAAGTGAAATTTATTTATATAGATACAATAAGTACTTACTGTATACTCTGATACGAATTTTATTAAATCAAATTTTCTTTTTGCAAAATAAATGTTTTGTCGTAGTTTATGAATTTCATTTAATTAAAAGTGTGTTGGGACAAATGAAACTTCATTATAATAATCAATCTTTTTTTATTTTCTGGGTCTACCAGCCACTTTTTTTCCAGCCGCGGATTTGTTTTTGCCTCCAAATGATAGTGGTTGTTCTGAAAAATTAAAAATTAAAGCGCGTTATTTAAATCTAAGCCATTAAATCAGTTTGTTACTTAGGACCGGTGCTAATAAATGTAAATACCTGGAGGAGGGATTTTTAGAGTGATGTCGTAGGTTTTGCTCTTGGGCTTCTTTGCGGCCGGCTCGAGTTTCTCCGGAGTTTCCGTTGGGGTCACCGTTTCCTGTGTCGCTGCCCAGCCATCCTGATTTTATCAAACGTTATTTTTATCAATTTTAAATTTTACCAATGCAAATCAAGGTTTGAACACGAAATTAACAGACCCGAGTTGATGATAAATTTATAATCGGAGAGTTACTTCATAGCATGACTGTTTGCAAACAGTTGCAATTACTAACGTTTGGGGGAAACGTGAAAGAGAAATAAAATAGTTGAAACGTTTTAAAAGCTTTATATTTAAAGCATAAAAGTGATTTTAATGTTATGTGCCCACAGTCCGAGCACGAAAATATCACTGAGTCTGGAAGGATGCTGTCAATATCTCATTGTTTCTTCTTTAGAATCTATTTAAATAATATAAAACAATAGCTGCCAGTATTCCAGCCTACATAAGTTTCCTACATAGTGCTTATGCACATTACTCAACCAACTAACGTTTGGGGGAAACGTGAAAGAGAAATAAAATAGTTGAAACGTTTTAAAAGCTTTATATTTAAAGCATAAAAGTGATTTTAATGTTATGTGCCCACAGTCCGAGCACGAAAATATCACTGAGTCTGGAAGGATGCTGTCAATATCTCATTGTTTCTTCTTTAGAATCTATTTAAATAATATAAAACAATAGCTGCCAGTATTCCAGCCTACATAAGTTTCCTACATAGTGCTTATGCACATTACACAATTAGAGTAATAAGTTTTCCGCTCTTAACTCGCAATATAAAGAGTTTTGTTAAGTCTAACCTCGTGAGTTATAAACTCTCGCGCATACCAATTTACATCAAAATACATCCTTACTAATAATAATTTGAAAAATTATATGGCTGTCTGTCTATATGTTTCACTTTCACGTCAAAACGGTTTTTCCAGTTTATTGAATTTAAGAATAGACATAGTTCAACAGCCTGGGATGAACATAGGCGCCTTTTTTCGCGGGAATAAATCTCCTTCCCACGGTTATATTCACTTCAAACCAGGGACCGAAAACCGGTTAAATTAGGCCTACCCACGGAACAGAGAAGTAGATGGAAGTGTGAAGTAGGCGGGGCACGCGTTCCACTAGTATGCGGAGGCTCGCAAACCCATACCTCAGTCGTGCCTGTCTTATTGTCGTGTTCGGTTGTGTTTTGCTGTGATCGTATTGCGTTTTCTTAATCTAATATCGACTTTATTTTTAAAGCAGTAAAGTTCAATTCATATTTGTTCTAATTCTAATGTAACATAAAACATAACAATTGTAAACATGAACTTTATTTGCCAAGAAATAAAGTTCAACTTACATTGTTAAATGTAGGAACGCCACCTATTGTTAAAAAGTTGAATTTTGTGTGAGTCAGAATGGCGGGTGTACCTTAACAGATTCTAGCGAGTTATATGTAAAACTTTAGTAGGTACCTAAGATGTACTATTTGGTACCAATTAAAGAAATTGGTGTACCTCCTTAAAAGCAGAGATATAACCAAATGCGAGTACACCCGCCACATTGACTGTAAGAATGGCGGGTGTATCTCCAGTTCTGGGTTATAGACATGTTGGTGAGTTATTTAAAGTATACCAAATTTCTGTACCTTTGGTGAACACAATTTATTTTCGGCAATTTTTTCGCCAAGTTATTGATTTCGCCATAATCTCGTCAGGGTCATAATTTTTCAACAAAATGGCAAAAAAAAACCTTATCTGGCAACGCTGGCGACACTCTTTCGCTCCCTTGTGTTTAAGTGCTATGGTCCTTCAAATAATCTTTTGAACTTGTAATTTGTAGACCGTTCAGTAATAATATTTAAGAGACATCTTCGTGTACAATAGTATTGTTAAAATACTACAACGCTCACAGATCTCACCTCTCTTATTAAAATTTTAAATCTAAGTTTATTTATGCCGAAAAACAAAATTTTGCCACCAAACTATAAAAAAATCCAAATTTTAATGATATTCGCTTATATTTTATCGACAAACACTTCATTATAGATAATAAAAAAGTCCCCTTATGTTAGGTTGTTGACGAGGGTGGCGGAGTAAAAGCATATGGATGTTTCACAGCTTTATTTAACGTAACAAATTACATCTCGTAATTAAATTAAAAATGCTCACATGCATGGCGTAGTACGAACCGAACAGAAAAGACATAGACTAGCAAGAGTCGAGGCATATACCTAAAATATTGGAGTGGCTTGTGTAATGCCATAGAGTAAAATATAACACCTTACTTAAAATACCAGACTTGAGGCCCTGTATTTAGGCGTCACGGTAAAAAAAATGCGTACCGCCGGGAAGAACGTTGGCGACGATAAGCGCGATGTATGTCGCTACAAATAATACCAAAATCTTGGATTCCTTTGGAATCGAGCAATATTGCTCTTTGGTGCTCTTTTATGTTAGGTACACCAAAGGTACAGAAATTTGGTATGATTTAAATAACTTACCAACATGTCTATAACCGAGAACTGGAGATACACCCGCCATTCTGACAGTCAATGTGGCGGGTGTACTCGCATTTGGTTATATCTCTGCTCTTAAGGAGGTACACCAATTTCTTTGATGGGTACCAAATAGTACATTATAGGTACTAAGTTTGACATATTCCCCGTTCAAATCTGTTAAGGTACACCCGCCATTCTGACTCTCACAGAATTTTTTGTATGTCAACGCGTACGTGAAGTAAGTTCCGGAAGGTCGTAAATGCATTATGGGTTTTAGTAAAGTAAACTCTATTCATCACTGACAAGGTGTGTTTTTGCTTAGCAGCATTTAGAAATAAGGTCATTCCGGCACTAAGGATATGCGACCAATAAAAACATTTGTTTACATGTAGTGACTATGTTTATTATCAGTTCCATGTGTGAGTTTTGGCGACAGCGGTTCCGCTAGTAAGTTTGTCGTATAGCATTTCCATCTACTTCTCTGTTCCGTGGGCCTACCTTTTATTTCGGTATGACGTCATACCGTTTTATTTCAGTATTTTATTTTTTAATACACTTAAATATGCATACCTTTAAAATACGGTATGACGTCATACCTTTTCATTTCGGTACCGTATTTTTAAGAATATAATAAAAAACCTTCACCATAACATTTCGGTATACTTCTAATATTATGGTATAACCTTTACATAAATAAAAGTATCACTTTATTTCAAGAATGTGTGGGTCTGCTGTCGGAAAATCGACTTTATTTGTATCGAGCGAGCGTATTACGATACCGAAAAAATCATATGGGTTATACCTTTAATACTCAACCTGTATGAATTTTAAAGGTATAATTATGCCATACCTTTATAAGATAGCGGTAGCGATTCTGAAAACCTTAAAACAACCGGTAGAGTTTTGGTTCAAGGATTGCGTAATCGGTATAAAATTAAGGTACCGCTTTTTTATACAGGTTGAAATACCGGTAAACCTTAACCGTTTTCAGTCCCTGCTTCAAACGCAGACGAGGGTGCGAGTATCTACTAGTTGTATTACTATTTGCGTGAAATAGACATGCAGTCATCTTCACAAGACTTTCGCATTTATAATAGTAGGGAATAGGGATAGCAGGTGTAGCTAAAACTTTGCATTTTTATTGGTTTCGGCATCTGCATGAAAACGAACCACTTCTGCACTTTATTCAACCATGTTTAAGTCAGTTGTATTATAAATAAATAAATCTCCAGACTGACACACCAACTGTGTGGCCCTTAACTAAGCAAAGCTTGTACTATAGGTGCCACACATGGACTAGGGGAGAACCTAGTTACACCCAGACACGAGCCAATTTCGAAAAACCATTTTGACGAAATTGGCCAAACCCGGGGATCGAACCCGGAAACGTCCGCTTAGCAGTCCGGTATATACCGCTGCACCACAGAGGTCGTCAAATAGATTATAAGTAATTCTATTGTTGAAAATATTCTCCAGACTAAATTAATACATTTTAGAAATGCCAATTTTATTTACCTCTGGATCCTCGATCTCTGGTGCAATAGGTAGGAAAGAAAGTAAGTTTTCATCTTCACCCTCCTCATCCGAACTGCAAAATACGGCTATAGCTTCGCAAGTTGTCACATCAACCTATTTGAAAACGGTTGCATTAAAATTATATAATATATACCGTAGAGTGAAGCTTTAAAGGCGTAAAGCGGAAGATTCAAGGTTTGTTCACGTAAGTATGTCCATTAAAGTAACAGTTAAACCAAGCCAATTTACATCAAAGCGTGGGTTTAGTCAAAATTTACCCCTCAATAAAGCATGTTAGAAGATTAAAACATATGTCCGACAGGCTCTCGCTGTCTAAAAATAAACACAAAATCTCTTTTTTTTTCATACTTACATCAACATCTTCATCATTGAGACTTTCTCCTGCTAAATCTACAGATCTGTCTTCATCTTCAACGTCAAATTCGCTTTCTCTCTCCTCATATTCTACATTTTCATCTAACTCCTTAAAGTCTGGAGCGAAAGCTGACCAATTCTCAACTTGATTCTGTGCCCATATTGATACAACACCTAATAACATAAAAAAGAAAGCTGTTCATATAGTAAGTAGTAAGAGTATGGCTAATTTACAGAGGTGCATTATCTACCAATCGTAGTCGTGGGGTAGCAGTTGCATTAGGTAGATTTTAGAAGATATCAAAGGTAAATAAATAAATAAAGAAGATTAAAATGAAACAGTAAAAATTTTAACGCATTGTATCCCTAAACCGTAGGTTGCGTTTGCCTAACCTATGCGTTTCGTAGGGGAGAATAATAGAATAAGGTTAGGCTGTAAGGTGTAGTTGCCGGCCATCATTCGAGCTAACAAACTTGAACTTATGTTTTAAATAAGTAAGTAAGGAATGCTCAATAAAGACAGTAGAACATACACTGGTCTTATTCTTTATATTGTCTACTTGAGTAATTTTTTGTTTTTTTCACTTGCCTGCACTAATACTGGCAATGATAGGTCTCACAGGATGCCAAACAACATCCAAGAGTAATTCTCCTTTAGTTCCATGTAATATTTTTACAAGATTGCCTATTGACTTCTCCCAGATGTATAATGCATGCTGCCTGGCAGACCCTGCACAAATATATTCGCCATCACCGGAAAAACAGCATTTTTTCCATGTGGTTCTAAAATTAGGTTGGTTTGATTAATATAACAAAAAAATTCAAAAAAATAAAAGTTTGTAGTACAGTTTTCACTTACTTATTAACTAAGTCTTGCAACTTCTGTATAGGCTCTGGTTCCCCATTGATTCCACATTTCAAGGCTGTATTTGTATCATACACCCTGATTACTCTATCTGATGTATTTACTAAAAAGCAACTAGTAAACAAAATAAATATATACATTTTATTACAGTCATATGTATTGAGCATAGTAGGCAATAACATAATTAATTTGTCTAACAAATTATGAGTATCTACCATGTTTTAAACAAACAACTTACTCTCCTCTTCTTGCAAATTCAATGCTTTTTATGCTTGTAGTGCTTGATGTTCCAACTGTAATTTTGAAACTAGCCTTAATTGCTAATGATTGAGAATCCAATATGAGAATCTTTCCTTTAGCATTTCCAGTGTAGACATTGTTGCCTCGCCGATCAAAAGAGGCTATTACATTGATGTCTCCCTAAATTGATTACAGATAAATTTAATATGTTTACCTTATTCTTATTTAGTCAAAACAAATGTATCATACATACATCATCATCAATTGGTAGTATTTTATGATTTCCATCTGTGTCTACCAATAAAGCTGCATGTCTCATTGGACACACCAGAAACCTTCTCTCATTTCTCGGATCAAATTGCACTCGAAGTACAGCTGTTGGAAACTTATAGCGTTGTTCACACTCTCCAGACAAAATATCCCATATACACACATTGTGGTCTGTTGATGCTGATAGTAACTGCAATCAAAAGTTTAAATTCTAAAACTTTTTTATTGATACTGTAGAAAGTTCTATATACATATAAACATTATATTAAAAAAAGGATAGAAGATACATATTAAGTTATTACATTCTTTATATTTCATTACTTACAAGCTTAGGAAGTAAGCTACTCAATAGGTAAACACAAGTTGTTTTACAATTCCATTTTAAGTTTAATCACCTTTTTACAATTCCGTGACCAACTCAAGCTACAAACAGGATAAACATGAGCTGAAATTGATTTTGCTATGCCTCTTGTCAGAAAGTCCCATATAAATATTCTGCCATCATTACATCCCACTGCTAATAGTGTTCCTCTCCGATTGAATGCACATGTAGCAGCTAGTGAAATAGAATCAAGTGCTCCATCAAACTCCTAAAATAAGCAACTTGTAAATATAAAAGTCTTAATAGCTGCCGCTCGGCAATAATGAAAGCAAACAGTACCTCAGGATAGTTTTGTCCAAAAGACTCTGCAAGTAGAAAAAATACAATAAGTAATTCAATTGTAAATAGTTTCCAGAATTATTTCAATCCCATAGCTGATAACTAATACTTACCTAGAAGCTCCAAATTCATGGTTTCTTTGAGAAAGTGTTAAAAATTTTAGTCAGAATGTATTCAGGCGGCACGACAGTATTCTATACTTATTTTGCGGAATAGGTATTCATTCAGTATTCTTGTTTACATAACTTTTGATCCTTTTACGTCCCTTTCATTAATTTTCTTCCTGATTATAGGCTTTGTGCAAGTTGTATGTTTGTTTCTTTATGCGATGCGTTCGGAGCTCTGAGCCTTTGACAACAATGCGTAAAACCACGGCGTAAAACAACCGGATAATATTTTCTTTACCTTGGGTCAAGCATATGAACGAAAAAAATTAAGCGCGGGAAATTTAAAACTATTCGTACACTTATTTTCAAAATACACATGATGAAGTATTACAGCATATTCTTGTATTTCAGCATGTTAAATGTCTATAAATTCTTTAAATAAAAAGTCACCCTTATCTCATGAATTGCTTAAACTTTATTAATGATATCAATTCTTCTTTATCTAAATAACCTCAAAACTCGTGAAAGCCGAAGGCTGCGTTCCGTAAACCGCATACAGAAATGTAAACCCTCAAATCGCTTGCAACCGTTCCGATCACTTTTAAATTTGATCGGAACGGCTTTTTAGCGCTTTTTTCTTAATTCGTGTTCCTTTAAATTAATTAAATCCCAGATTATGTAATACTATTAAAATAAATTCTGTAAATGGCGGCCATATAGCAACCTATTCGTAAATATAGCAAAATCAAGTCAAATGACTTTGATTTCATATAAAAATCTGTCAGTGTAAAAACGAACCTTCGTCTGAGATGTTTTTTGGTTAATTCACTCAAAGCTACCGAACGAATGTTTGTTCTGTCAGTGTTTTTTCACGAAGATTGCGAACGGTTGGAGCGCGCTCCGGGTGCACTCGAACTCAGGTTGCGAACGTACCCTGGGTTTTTACTTGGTTTTTACCCACGTACGTACAAACGGACGTATGGTATCCAGGCAGCTCAATCTTAGTACAAAACTGATGGAAATGACACTGTATAATAGTCGAAAATTAGGATTCACTTATTTCCTTGTACTGTTTTGCTTTCATGTAACTTTTAATTTGGTAGGATTATAATGGATAGTTAGTACTTAATACAGAAACCAGGGGCGCTGCAATCATTTGAGTGTTACTGCTTAATATAAAATATATTGTATGTCAAAAACTGATACAAATTTTCAAAATGTAATAGTTTTATGCAATTATTTGAACACATTACTGCTATAATCAAATATATGATAATTTTTAAAATTTCGCACTTATTAGTACGGATTTCATGAGAAATACACTTTTTGCAATGTATTTTTTTAATTTAGAGGCAAGTGATTTCGAAAGTTGGTAACACTAAATATGGTGCCTTGTGTTAGCCACGGCTGCATGTTTGTTTAGTTTTCGCACATCAACTGTGATGACAAGGACATGTTTCAAAATAAACCTACAAATATTGTCAAAATTGATATAAAGGAGAAAATAAAATGTATAAAATCTATACATACAAATATATCATTTTAAGTCTATCTGCATACATTGTAGTACCTGCTATCTGAATCTATACATATGTATGTTGGTTAAAAGTTGCTAAATCGCGTGTACCATGGCGCTAGTTATGACGTTGCCACTATAAGGGCCGAGATTGGTCTCTATTGTCGTGGTCCTTTAATCGAATACGTGAAAACGTTGGTAAGCGTGCAAATGCGTGGACCAAAAAAGATATCATTACTCACAAACGTTTGCACTGAAATCAATTTGGTCCACTTGTTGGTACGAACATATGCTTGACGTTCTGTCAAAATGACAGGTGGTTTAATATGGGTCAGAATTATTGCATGTTAAGGTTTTTCCAATGAATCTGCTAAATATCTTTACATTAAACAATATAAGTTCAACAAAACTTGTCCGAAAGTTTAGATCTTACAAATTAAAGTATTCAGTTGTCAGTTTGACATTGCCTGACATTCATCTGACATTGCTGCACACAGTGCACTACCTATCTTTTGTTTGCACTGTCAGCACTGAACGGTGACGTCACTAATGACGTCAGATTGCTCAGAGTATGCAAACGGTCGGTCCATTGCACGCAAATAGTGCAGAAAGCGCGCTGACAGCAATTTCGGACCAGTATATATTACAGTATATAAAAGTTACATTTGTCGTGGTCCTTTAATCGAATACGTGAAAACGTTGGTAAGCGTGCAAATGCGTGGACCAAAAAAGATATCATTACTCACAAACGTTAGCACTGAAATCAATTTGGTCCACTTGTTGGTACGAACATATGCTTGACGTTCTGTCAAAATGACAGGTGGTTTAATATGGGTCAGAATTATTGCATGTTGAGGTTTTCCCTATGAATCTGCTAAATATCTTTACATTAAACAATATAAGTTCAACAAAACTTGTCCGAAAGTTTAGGATAAACAAATTAAAGTATTCAATTGTCAGTTTGACATTGCCTGACATTCATCTGACATTGCTGCACACAGTGCACTACCTATCTTTTGTTTGCACTGTCAGCACTGAACGGTGACGTCACTAATGACGTCAGATTGCTCAGAGTATGCAAACGTTCGTATTAATGGACCGACCGTTTGCACGCAAATAGTGCAGAAAGCGCGCTGACAGCAATTTCGGACCAGTATATTTATGATGGTATCCTTTCACTGTCACTGTCAAATGAATGTCAAAGTGCCAATCAAGTACTTGCCTTGCTCCATACGTCAGAAGTTAGTGTTCAGTTTGTTTATAAAAAATGTTGAATAGATTTTTATCATAATTAGCTTTGCTGTGGCTTGGATTGGAACTTTATGAAATAATAGTAAGATATTCTTTGATACGCGTGGTCGTAAGCTTACATATCAAGAAAGTGACGACGTTTTGTATATTATAATTTTACTTGATATTTCATTATTCATGTTTTGGTTTCATTCATAAAAAATATCTACAAATGTAAGTAAATCGTTCTGTTTTAGTCAGTGTTATATTTTTGGGAATCTATAATAATAATTACTGTAGTATTAAAATCATTGCTACTCTTTGTAAAACAAATTATTTATCTCATAGTGTACTGTTCTGTTTTCAGATTATTAAAATATGGATTCACTGAATAAGAATTGGTACTCTGAATCATGTGAAATGTGGCCTGGCGGAACTTTTTCCTTTGAAGTTAAAGAGGTGTTGTATACAGGGAAATCTGATTACCAGCAAGTTGAAGTTTTTGACACTACAGCTTTTGGAAAAGTCTTGGTACTTGATGGTATAGTTCAGTGCTCTGAGAAGGATGAATTTGCGTACCAAGTAAGTATATGTATTACTGTCTAGTATTTATTTCAAATACTTAGTCAAAACAGAAACACAATTTACTCATAATGTAACCTTTTGTTTTAATTCAGGAAATGATATCGTTTCTTCCTCTGTGCTGCCATAAAAATCCAGAAAAGGTTCTGATTGTGGGAGGTGGTGATGGTGGTGTAGCAAGAGAAGTTGCTAAACATCCAAAAGTTAAGGAAATTGTGCAAGTAAGTGTCTATAGTTATTGGTCAATGAAACAAGACCTGTATATGAATGACAGGCCCTTGCTATAAATTTATAAATTGGAACCAATTGGTGTTATTTATCAAGAGGCTGCCTATTTATTTTAAGTAGTTGGTTCTAGATTGTGTGTAATTAACTAATGGTCACTTTAAATTACACTATTGCTTACCACATGGTTTGAGATAAGACAATCTTCGGTGTACTGCTATAAACTTTGACCTTAAAAAATATTTGATAAGCAAGTAGTTAGGTTCATAGAGACGATTTTACAGTTATTTCAATCAATTATATTTAAATATTTTTTTTTATAATTTCAGGTGGAAATTGATGCAAAAGTCATAGAAGTGTCAAAAAAGTATCTACCATTTATGGCAATTGGATTTGAAAGCAGTAAGCTTACTCTTCATGTTGGTGATGGATTTGACTTCATGAAGAAACACAGTAATGAGTTTGATGTCATAATAACTGACAGTAGTGATCCAGTAGGACCTGCTGTAAACTTATTTCAAGAAAATTACTTTGCACTTATGAAAAGTGCTCTTAAACCTGGAGGCATAGTATGCTCACAAGCAGGAACTATATGGAATGACTTAGACTTGGTTACCAATACCTTGAAATTCTGCAGAAACCAATTTCCAGTTGCTGCTTATGCATGGGCCTCAGTGCCAACATATCCATCAGGACTTATTGGTTTTGTTATTGGTTCCCTGGACGAAAATTCTAAACTTGAAACACCTTTGTTATCTTTTTCACAGGAAGATGAGAAAGAAATGAAATTAAGATATTACAATTCTGATATTCACAAAGCTGCCTTCTCTCTGCCCACAAGTGTTAAACATTTATTGATGTGATTAAACATTTTGTGTAAAATTGTACTTACAATTCATCCTTAGCAACTTTTAAAGAGTAACTTTTATAAGATATATTTTATATACAAAAGCATTTGATGTAAGAAGAAGTTTATTTCTAATTTTATGTTTTTACACATTCCATTTTTGTTGAATCTGAAATCTAAATGATGTAAACTTTTAGTGCAATAGAATAATGAAATAAAAGTTATTTCACTTTCACACATTTGTAAAAGCAAAGTAGTCTTTTTCTAAATAACTTGGACACAATTATATCTTGCATTTAGTCTTGTTTTCGTAATTAATTCCATGTAGTTTTTAATGCGGGTAGTCTATTGACTATGTGATTTTATGGTGCCTCTAATTATATATATTTTTTATATATCTTTATTAAATAATGAATATCAGAACCTTGATGTTGCAAGTGTTTTTATATGTTTGTATTGATTCAATGAGATTTAACTTTTTATTAAAATAAATGTCTTTATTTTTAACTTATTTTTACTTTAGTCTTAAACTTTCTGGACAAACATTTTATAACGTAGTATGTAAATAACGACGATATTAATATGATTAAAATAACGAATGCTAATACATCTAATAGGGCTATTTGAATTCTGTTTAGGTAACGTGCTTCTGAGGACATCTGCAATGTTTTGTGGCGGCCAAGCCTTTCAATGTTAAAAATTGCTGTGTCCATAGGGGTTTGCGGTCTATCTTTCCACATTCGGCTTAGTCGCTTTGCTTGTTTTCGAGTTCTATAAGAAAAAAAACGGTAAGAACAAAGTTTTGTTTCCGAATTTCTGAACATGTTACGTAAAAGGAAAACTTACTCATTTGACATAACTTTTTGAAGTGCCTCGGTTAAAGATTGTTCATTAATCTCGCGAAGTCGTAACACTTGAGCGATGCCCGCGGCACGCGCGTGCGCTGCGTTACCAAACTGATCGCCGAGAATCGGAACCACCAACATGGGAACCCCTGCTGTCACCGCCTCCATCATACTTAAAAGACCTCCGTGGGTGAAGAATACTACTAAATTACGGTGATCTAAAATGCAATTATTTAATTTATCATTGTATAATTATTATTATTAAATCTATACCTACTTATAATAAATCTGTAGAGGGGTCAATTCTGTACATGAAATATATTTCCAAAATAACTATCAGGGGGTGTTTAGGGATCGATACTGATGCCAAAAATGCAATCAGGTAAAAATGTTGTCTGTCTGTCTGTATAACCGTTATAGAAACAAAAACTATTTTAACGAAACTTGGTACAATTATTTTTAATACTCCTGAGCTGGTTAGAGTTTACTTTTCATCACGCTACAATTAATAGGAGCAGAGAAGTGAAGGGAATGTTGGAGAAACGGGAGAAGTTACTCAATTTTTTAAGCTTCCGGCTAAATCTACACAGAAATCATTTATGACAGAAATGTTCTCCTTAAAATTAAGTATACAGGGTGGCTCATTCAAAGCGGTCAGTATGGGAAAGTCTGAAACTATAAGACATACGAAGATTTGTTCTTAGGAACCATGTCACCGATTTTGATAAAAAGAAAAACTGCATTCATACATTTGAAAAAAAAGCTGTACCCAGCTAGGGAATCGAACCACGTCCACAGGGTTTTTTTCTGATTTAAAGCTTGACAAGTTTTGGGCTAACGAGCAGAAAAGGAAAGGACATGATAAGTTAAAAAAATAATAATGTGAAAGTAACGTCAGTGGTTTTTCCAGTATCCAGTCACTGTTGCCGCGGCCGAGTTTAATTTTCTAAAGTTAACAAAAATTATCATTACCTAGGTAGGTAGGTATATTATTTTTGCATTACCTACGTTACAGCCGCCGATTTTAAATTAACTTTATGCGATTTTTTGCAATTATTTGATCTGAATTAGGAGAAGACCAATATATCTACCACTTTTTAATAATAATATGTATAAGAAACTTATAAACAATTTAGTTAAATTTATAGAGTGTTTTAGGGATCCCATGTCACTAAGCGGGTCCAAAACGTGTGTTTAAAAATTATGAAGTGTTCGTTTAATTCGCGCACTAAGGGTTGTTGTATTTTTGTTATGTTTGTAGTTTAATCTGTAAAACCGTTTAAATGGAACACTCAGTTCAAACATTTTGAAGAAATTGTACTTTGGTTTATTTTTCAACGAACAACTTTTAAGCCATTATTTCTATTTTACGAATTGTTTCAAAAGTCAAACTATCAGATAAATGTAGGTTTCATATTATGTGATTCTTTAATTAAACTCATGTTTTGGAAATCACTCAGTTCAGACGTCGTATGAATTGAGTGTTCCATTCAAACTCAGATTAAGACTCTGTAAGATCACATCCTAGGAAATTGCTAATTTCTGAAAAGTGTTTTACTAAATCGTAAAATAAAATCTATCAGCACAGCGTTTGTACTTTTTGACATTTAGACCTTACCATTTGGTTCAAACGTCTGAACTGAGTGTTCTAGTTTTTGAGTTGTAATAGATTTAATTTAACTTTAATTTTTTTTTTGACTTAAGTGCTATAAGTTTTTACTATTTTTTCTTTAATATCTCACGTCTTTTACTAAAAGTTGAAAAAAATAACAGTCAGGATACTTAGGTAATAAAAAATATGCATTAAGTAGGTACCTACATTCTTGGTTAAAATACGCAATGACCGCTTAAGTTTAGCTCAAATTACAAAATCTATGCGAAAAAGAAACTGTCTTTAATTAAAAATATACTTATATATAAACGTTCCTTTCCTATCAGCCGCTTATGTTTTATAACTATAATCTCGACCTATTTTACTTACGACCTAAGACCTGTAGATATTTATAATACAAGCATTTCTTATAACGTTAAATACTTTGTGTTAAACACCTACTTATAATTATATTATGTGTACTTATAAAATAATAAGAACTTACGTAATAAGTCATATTGGGGTAGCCAGCGAACTATTTTAACGTTATTCGGCAACTTCAGGTCACTATTTTCGAGTTCCCATTTCCAAATAACACGTTGGGGCAGCTTGGCAAAAACTTTTAAGATAGCATTTAATTGATCGCGAGGCATTGTGGATCCTCGTATAAGTGACCCAAAACTAAACAAAATAAATCCCTCCTTGGATTCAGAAGCCCATTTCTCTAAATCCTATGAAAATAAAATTATAGTAGTAGTATAAAATCATACTTTAAGTGCAGTCAGGTAAAATAAATAAAGCAGCTACTTGTCTTTGTCAATTTATTATACTTAACGTCATAATACCTTCTTGATTAGCGAGTAATTAAAGAACAATCCACCACCTAGAACCTAGGCCCTGATACTCGTAGATAAAATCATCAAATAATGTAGAAACTTAATTTAAAAATACCAATTTAGTGCAAAACTTTGGGAATCAACTCGGACTTTAACACTGAGTTAGCTCAGTTAGCAGCTAACTCATATCTTAATCATAAAGATATTGAATGTCTTTCAATACAATGGGTCGTTGATGTAGGTAGGTAGGTACTTTCCTTATTTTAACCATATAAGATAAGACAATTATGTAGTTAGCAACATTGAAGCAATAGTAGACAGTAGCGGATACAAAATTATCTAAGTAATTGTCAGACCTGTAATAAACTTCAGCTATGTCCTTTCAATTAAATCCTGGATCAGGCTACTGTGAGACCGTCTCTTAAGAATAACGCCGATTGCGATACCTTTCAAAAACTTAACTCACTTAAAACTTTACAACTAAAATTAAATAAAAGCGATCAATGTTATTCTTACGTGACAGTCCCTGATTGTTGGTGTGACTATAAGTAGGTAAACATGTTATTATTTACCTCAGGCAGTCTCTTGATGCTTTGATTATGTAAATGAATACCACCAACTTCTATAATAGAAGGTGGAAAGTTCCTGTTTCCGTTTAAAACTTGATGAGTGTTTATTAAGTATAAACTAGTATTTTTAGCTATTTCCTCTAATTTCGGCAAAGTTTGGCCAAGTCTCTGCTCCACGATTTGTTGTTCTTTCCAACGAATATTTACTTCAAAGTAAATCAAATAAAAGGCTAAGAAAAACGAGTTTTGCACCCTCTCGAAGAAGCTCATTTTATCCGTCAATTCCAACGTCATGCCTGGAACGTATGAAGGTGTATCTGGGGCACCAACTCTCTCATATGACCAGGGTAGCATAGAACTAGACATAAGTCCTACAAATGGTAACTTGTAATTGTGAACTATGCCTAACATGCAGTCACTATTAAATTGTTCTACTAATATAAGATCGTATTTCCCTTTCGTTTTGACAAATTCTTCCATGATCGGGTGGTTAAGTAGAGTCTCACATAATTGTAAGTTGCTGTTAGCGATTCCCAACGAGGACGGTATATGAGCGAAGTATTTTTCTAAGCCATACCAATTGAAATTTAGGCCGTTAATATCTACGACCTCAAAGCCAATAGGTGCGATGCCCGCTAGGCTGACATCTCTGCGGTTCGGACTTGGTTTCTGGGCTGGGAAGAAAGACACCACAGTCAACTGGTGTCCCCTGTCGGTTAATTCTTGAAGTAGAGGTTCAAATACCATCATATGACTTTTCCCCGGATACGGAAGCAGACAGAGAATTTTGTAACCTTCAATAACCCATAATGTATGCAAAAGTACTAACAACTTAAACAAAAACATATTAACAATTTATGGCACGCTCACGAGTTTATATTTGGCACATTAATTTTTGTATCGCGCACGACATAAACATGTTAGTAGCTACGCGACGCGCACGCCACAAGACTACTATTGATGAAAACTATATTGAAAGATTGTCTGCTTCCAACTGGAGTGAAGTAAACAGCGTATCGTATTAAGGCGAGACCATACCATGCTAAGTCGATGGTTACACTCAGTGGACCGTGGTTTAGTGATTTTGTTTTCCTTTTTTAATTATGAGTAGATAGCCTACTAAACTAAACTTTGAAATCGTTATTTATACCGAAAACTATAAATAATAGAACCGATGCTGTGTTTATAAAATTAACATAAAGTGTTTTTATTTAATATTGATTTAAATTCTGCTACTTATTATGCATGTATGACAAAACACCAACCATGTTAATGCCAACACCAATTTATCGATAAAATGAGGTCAAGATGAGTAAACCTTCTACGTTATTGTTACCTATTTATAGTCTGATAACGAATGTGACACGAGAAAGATAATCTTATTTGATGTTAACACTACGGTAATCTTGATTTTCAATTCTGTAAAACAAATAATTAAAATTGACAATTACTGGTGTTGGTACTTCATTTACTCATTGATTATTTTAATAAGGTATAAACATATACATTTTTACGTTGCTTAGGTATAATTTATTATTGTATTCATATGTCTATTCATCGCTTTGAATGTTTTGTTTTCGTGTTTCGCCTTCGATTTCAGCCTCTTGAATGGCAGAAAATATAGCATTACTTCTTGCCTTCTTTAGTATTTTCTTGTCATGGAATGGATGCGTATGCGATGATATTCTGCAGACAATCATTCATATAAATATCGTGTTAAGTGTAATAACCATATAATAACATGGGAGGATAAATAACTGCGTAAATAATATGGTAAGTCTGTTACAAACATGTAAGCAAGTAAGTAGGTAAATAAAAAACTATGTGAACACATCCTAAAGAAGGAAAATCTTTGTTTAAGTCTTTTGAACGTGTCATTGTATTTAAAAATGATTCTAAATGACTGTCATGAACGTCAAGTCATTATTTTTAACAGTTTGCTGTAACTTCGTGTAATAAATCTAATGTTAGCTCAAAGAAAACTAAAATTGTTATACTTTGTTCATTACTTCTTCTGGCAAGCGTGTTAAGTCTGTAATACATGACAACAATGAAATTCATTTTAACAGATTGCGGTTCTGGCTGTAAAATAATTGTTTTCTAACTACAAATACCATCCTACTAATATAATACCTAAACGTGAAAGTTTGTGAGTATGTATGGATGTTTGTTACTCTCTCACGAAAAAACTACTGGACGGATTTAGATGAAACTGTGCAGTAATATAGGTTATACATCAGAATAACACAAAGAGTACTTTTTATCACGGGAAAACTTCTCATTCCCATGGGAAAACTTCTCATTCCCACGGGAAACCGACTTCCACGCGAACGGAGTCGCGGGCGGCCACTAGTCGACAATATTTGTGTCGTAATTAATGAAAGCACATTTCCAACGCAAAACTTAATTTATACCTATAGATCCATCACCAATATTCAGTAGTTTTAGGGTTCTGTACCCAAAGAGTAAAACGGGACCCTATTACTAAGCCTCCGCTGTCTATCTGTCTGTCTCCAGGCCGTATCTCATAAACCGTGATAGCTAGAAAGCTGAAATTTGCACAAATGACGTATTTCCGTTGCCGCTATAACAACTAATACTAAAATTTAAAAAAATATATATTAAGCGCCGTACCCAGACAAAACACGTGAATTTTTCGTCTATTTTTGGTAAAATGGTAACAGGTAGACGCTTCAAATTTTCACAGAATATTAACTTGTATATTACCTTTCAAAATAAATAATTAAATAACAATAAAGTAAATATTAAAGGGAGACT
This sequence comes from Emmelina monodactyla, assembly GCA_916618145.1. Lineage (NCBI taxonomy): Eukaryota > Metazoa > Arthropoda > Insecta > Lepidoptera > Pterophoridae > Emmelina > Emmelina monodactyla. Next base: position 8,511,634 of record OU745300.1, read on the forward strand.
CCCATACAACAAACGTAATTTTTAAGCAATTTCTATTCGATTTTAATAAACTGGTATAAAATGATACTACGGAATCCTTTGTGCGCGATTCCGACTCCCACTTGCTCGGTTTTTTAATGCATTATTTAAATATATTCTAAATAGGAAATACAAACTGGCCTTGTAAAAAGTTACTCAATATATCGTATAAAAATTCTGGTTTCTAGGTAAATGTTTATTAATGCACTCTGACATTATCTTGTTTTTAATTGCAATGAAGGATTTCATGTTTGATAATGTTATTTTATAAATCATCCATTTACAATCAAGCAATCAAGATTATATAAAAAGCATATTTAAGCTAGTAGATATCAAAACATTTAATAAAATAAAATAAAGCTATAATAAAAAAAAACAAAGCAAGTTATTAAGTTTTTATCAATTAATTCAACCAATAGACTTTATAAATAATAGTTGACCAAGACATAAGGCATTATTGCTTTTATTTAAAAAGGCTACATTAAGTAATCTGAACTTAATTGATCTCCAGACAGCCACAAAAACAGAGTGGCCCTATACTAAGCTTGATCTTGTAATAATGCGTCCATTCAATCTAATGGACTAGGGGAGAGATTAGTAGACAAAACCCTATTTCGAAATAACCTTTATCTAAATTGGCTTAAACCCGAAATCTAACCTTATATAGGTACCGCTGCGCCACAAGGAGATCGTTTACTCAGTATTTTAAAATGTCATAAGTAAGTAACAGACATTATTAAAATGATAAATATTAAAGTACTAGTGGCCGCCCGCGACTCCGTTCGCGTGGAAGTCGGTTTCCCGTGGGAATGAGAAGTTTTCCCGCGGTAAAAAGTACCCTATGTCCTTTCCCAAGTTCAGTTCTTCCTTCATAACAAATTTCATCAAAATCGGTTCAGTAGTTTAGGCGTGAAAGCGTAACAGACAGACAGACAGACAGACAGAGTTACTTTCGCATTTATAATATTAGTAGGGATAACACGATTATAGATGGATCAACATTGGTCTGAAGGTCGGCTTCTATAATTAACGGTAAAGACGTCATAAGCAATGCAGATTATTATAAGTTCAAAAACACTGTTTTTTATTTATTAATAGGTAGGAACAGTTAAGATAACGGTAGCAATGGACGATATTATTTCCCGGAGTTACCCATGCATGTAATGAGGCATTTTTATAGGTACAAATCAATTTAAACCTTAGCACGGTCTAGCAAACAGTAAACCTAACACAATAAGCTGCATTTCGATAGCTATTGATTACTGAATCCTATTGCCCATTGATTAATTAGTAGATCAATGAAAACCGACTGCAGTATACTATTTTTTTTTAATCTTTAACAAATATTCGATACTATACGATAGTAAATGCAGCAGCATTTCATATCTTTAGATTTGAAAAAGTTGTGCGTGAAACTACATGGGTCAATAATCTCTAGCAACTTAGGGAAACAATAACTAATTGATCCATTTCATTACACATAAAAGCGAGGGCAGGTGTGAGTGTGAAATATTAACAACTTAGTTACCATTGGTTGTATCAGACGGGAAAAAAACTTTGTCGGTGATGGAAGCATAGCCGATAAAGACAACCAGAGATATCCAATAGAAAAAAGGTACAGAAAGAAGATACAGACTATCACTAAATATTTCAAAAATAAAACAAAACAAACCTTTGTAGTACCATGTCGTGATGGGTAAACACAACCGCAGGACATTTAATTTTACTCGCGTAATCAACGCAACGCCATTGGCGGGATTTATCACGATTCGTGTGTTTTAAATAATAAACAAACCGATTTAATATCATCTGTAGGGATCCCTGATTTGATACTGTATACTGCATCACATTTGTATCTGTAAAGATAAAGAGAAACATAATATTAAATATTCCTGCATAGATTATCTATGTTCAACGATTACATTTACATACGAAATACCAAAATCAATAGATTTTGCCTTTTAGAATTTCTCTATGTAAATATGTAGTTACATTTACTTGCACAAAACCTTTTTACCGAAGATTAAGAATAGATAGCCCTTTAAAAACCGACCGAGCGGTAGACACATTATGTTATGCATTAATTTAAATTAAAACTAGAAGTTCCTACGGTTTAGAAAACTTTTTAATAAATAATCAACAATGCAAAGCAGAAACTACGAGCAATAAAACTTTTCGGCAAAGAATCTGTGTTTAGTACCTAATGGTTAGTGTTATAGTCGGCATGACAATTTATCATTAACACCTTAATAACTAACAAAGGTGTCCCATTGCGATACTTAAAGATAAGTTGTATAGTTGTATGTTTAGGTAAAAGTAAAGTTTTATTTTTTGAAGGTAATTTACGTAGGCTATATAGAATAAAGTAAAAACCTCTCTAATGTAGCTTCGCTTGGGTTGGCATGTTCATAACACTTTATTTACCATTCTTAGTATTTAGATTCACATGAAGGTACCTAACTACTAATACGTCGAGAAGAAACGATATTGGTGATAACATTGCAGAGTACCTACCTACTTACTTTTCAAATCTTTAATACATGGTTAAATTTTAATACTTTGAACTTACTTCGAATATTTTTGATTACTCTCGGGTTCATCACTTCATTTCTTGCTAATAAATCTTGATGATTTATTTCCATATCCTCATCTAATACACTGGTACTTATAATACTACTATCGTCGTGCTCCGGTTCACTTTCCTTCTCTTCCGTTTGTGGTGGAATTTTTTCTATACTGCCAAATAAAAAATATATGTATATGTTACGGCTAATACCCGAAGTGCGGCTACACCTAGTTTTAGCCGGTTAGAAGTGTTTTATATGGAAAAATGTAAAAAAAAAATTATACCTACGTATATAAAAACTGGCTTTAATCATGAGTATCAAAAAAGTAACCTAACTAACCTAACCTATTGATGTTCTAACCGGCTAAAACTAGGTGTAGCCGCACTTCGGGTATTAGCCGTAACATATACACTGTGATGACTGTTTTTTCTTACAGTGGTTTTGTGCCAAAAGCCAAAAATGAAAAGATAAAATCGTATATTATTGTAGATTTAAAAAAAACGATCCGGGGCGTGGCTTGCTAGAATAATAGAATCGCATGCTAGAGCCTGAACGGCTGGAAGGATTACAACGTGTGAGGTGTTGTTAGATTCGTCTTAATAGCGCGAATGAAACCATAACATCAATTCTTTCAGTGATTCATATATTTTTTCTCTCTATAAGCCAAGCCCATCGCGTATCAAATAAAGAGTTAGAACCCTTAAGACTCCATCTTATAGTTTGATTGATAGTTTACTTAGATTTCTCAAAACGGGGTTTTTACTTTTCCATTAATGGTTGATATAGTGTATTGTACTTTCGCTCCCTCCTGCAATGATTTAAACAATATCATAATGATCATTACAGAGTATAATTTCAAGTCGCTATTTTTTTTGTAGGTACTTATGTTTGTCCGCTATCTCCTCCTAAACCACGTAATTTTTATGCAGTTTTCGCAATTTTTTAGATATTTGATTTGTTTCACTTAAATTCAAGAAAAGTTTATTCATGTTAGTCAAAATTTAATATTTCGCGTACCAGTCAGACAAATAACTCGGTTATTTGTGTGGTTAGGTTTTTAATTCATATTTTTTATAAATGTAAGTAATCCTTTGTACTTACTTGCAACTAGAACCATAGGTATGGATGCTCAAGAGTTTCTAGCTGCAGGTTAACACGTTCTAAATTATTGTTTATTGTATACATAACAATGTATAAATAGAATTATGAAACAATAATGCAAGAGTCAATACAACAGTTGCTTTTTAGTAGGTGAGTTGAATGAGTGGTTTTAGAATTTTAGATCAATGAACTCTAAGTGTGGTTAAAGTTAAGATACTGCTTTAGTTCTTAGAAATGTAAGTAAATACTTCATTTTTATAGTTTTCTGATATTAACTGTACTCTTCTTCTGTAATTTAAACTATTTCAAACACACAAAAACAATGAGTTTAACTCTTCGGCTTTATAATAGGATTACTTTTATTTTTTTACAATAATCAGTTAAAAGATGGAAATAAGTAAGTTTTTATTTTTCTATAGGTATTTGCAAAGTAAAAATTAGTAACAATACGACAGAGAATCGCTCGCGGAAGAATCCTTTCTACCGTGCAAAGACAAAGGTAATTTTAGGAATGAATATCCTACTAATATTATATACGTGAAAGTTTGTGAGTATGGATGTATGTTACTCTTTCACGTAAAAACTACTGAATGGAGTTTGATGAAACTTTACAGTAATATAGGTTATTCATCAGAATAACATATAGGGTACTTTTTACCGCGAAAACTTCTAATTCCCACGGGAAATCGACTTCCACGCGAACGGAGTCGCGGGCGGTCACTAGTAACATTATAAAGAAGCTTGATATGGCTAAGATAGTTTATAAAATATAAATAACAATACAAATTTAAGAGACCAAAGGCTAAAACCTTCTTTAAACTATGCTTTAGTCGTTTTGTAGAATTATATTATACATTTTCCCAAAAAAGTTGCATTTATAGGATTTTTTAAATTAAAATAATCATAATTAAATAACAACATGTGTCCTACTAGCAGGCTACCTTATTAGGTTGTACAAAATGAGACAAAAAGCAGTCATGTAAATTATTAACATAGTTTTTATTTACAAAGCTGCGCCGCGCGTTACTTCGTTTAAGCAGTTGGCGAAACTGATAACAGCTTAAAATATAATGTTTTCTGCAGCTGCAACACTTACCTACGTCGTTCACTGTTTGTAAAATATAAATATTTAATAATAAAAAAAGCTAAATTTTGCTTACCAAATTTGGCTTGTATCTTGAAAATCTTCATTATCATTTGAACTTATAACTTCAAAAAAGCACATTTTGTCATCACTATTTCCATCTTCTTCAGAAACTACCTTTGTCTCTGTTTCCATGGTCTGAATGTCCTTAAATTAAGAGTTTTAAGTTACAATTACAGTAAATAATATTTTTCATATATTCTAACTTGTAGTACTTATATTGTATTTCTAAAAATATTTACCTTTCTATTAACTTCTTTTTTTTACATTTTTTTTAAAGTTTAAACATTTTATTATTTCCAAAAAGTTTTTGAAATTCAAATACTAACCATGTTATCCAAGCCCTTTATGTGTAGTTCTTTCGCAACCTCAATGAGTTCATTAAGCTGGTCTATAGCTACTAATACTTCACCAGAATAGATATATTCTAGCAAGTAATTTAGAGTTTTGTATGATGTTTTCTGTAACAAAAATTGTCTAGATAGTTAAATTTATGGAAGGCAAACTTCTCATAAATATGTAGGGACTTTAGTTAAATATTAAAATAATAAAAAAGTTTTAATATTGTTGGATGTTGGTATTGTAACTCTTTCAGTCAAACACTAAAGACCAGATTCAGATGAAATTCAGTATTTTGCTTAGACCATAACCAGGAAAAGCACAATTGGTACCTTTTACTGTGGGAGAAAAACTCATCTCTTAAGGAACATACATCTAGTTATCACAGGGCAGGAAGCTATTAGGCATTCATTGAAAAATGTTAATTTATTGTTGTTACAGGTTTTGGCAAGCTTTGCTCTCAATAAATAAATATATTATTGCTAGTGTTTTAAAGTAAAAAAAAAACATTATATATTATGATAAATAGTTAAAAAAATCAAATAAATCTTACATTCAAAAAGATTACAGGATGCGGACATGGTACTGCATTTATTAACTCTTTTATGTAGGGACTGGCTACTGCCATTATAACCTGATGCACTTTGACATAATACCCATCAGCAGCTAATGTCATGTCAACAAATTCACCATTCTGGAAGACATAAAAATAATATCTAGCATCAATACAATTCAAAGTAAATATTTATATCCTTATGGTTTAGAGTAAGTACCAATGTATAGTTTTAATGATCTTTTTCATACAGACACTGCTAAAATCATATACTTACTAAGGTTTTTTTAGTATTGCTATGCCAAATCCTTGTACAAACCTGCTGTAGAGAACTCAATCCATCACAAATACTATTTTTGTGGGTTTCCCAGCTAAGAGAAAACTGAGAGTTTTCAGCCATTTGTGAAAAAAAACTTTTTTTCATTTAACATTAAAATCTAAGACTTATGCAAATGCAAAACGAAACATACAAATAATCCGATTTAAACCAACAAACATAAACATGTAAACAAAACAACTTTCCTTGCGTTCCGTAAATCGCTTACAGAAATGTGAACGCTCAAATCGCTTACAACCGTTCCGATTTAGCGCGATATTGACAGTTATTGCGTCAATTTAAGTTTTGACAGCGCTCACGCCGACCATACTCCAAAGTGTTGGTTCTCTAAGCGCAATGTTAATGACGACATCGTTCTCACCCATCGTTGACCATGGACGCGCTCTCGATTCAACGGAACGGTGATGTGAGCGATAAAATCACTTTTATCTATTTACGGAACGCAGGGTTTTGACAGTGACGTGACAGTTCCTAAAGTAACTTTTTTTTAAGTTTATTTTACGTGCCTGGAACTAAGAACTTTTAGCCGCTTTGAAAGTCACCCACTAAAAAGGTAAAGTTTTCAAGAACTAATGGAGTAAGGCTATGTGGTTTTAGCCAGAGAATATTATTATATAAATCAAAAACCGATTGATTTATATAATAATATTAAAATATATACTTACGTATGTTTCAATTGCTGATATTGCAAATATCATGTTATATTGAACCATTCACATTATACGATATTTTTGTTCTATGAGTTCAATAGAGTTTACTAACTAAGCTTTTCGGCTCGTTAGCAATGCCAATATATTAATGAATTCTACTGTAATTACCTATGTATTTCATTTAAGTTAAGAGACTATTTACCAAAATTTGTATCAAAAATGTGTGTTTCTTAAGTTGCCAACACTACTTGTAAGGTGTGGTGGGCGCCAGAATAAACAAGAAAAATGTACATTCAGCTTTATTTAATAGAAACTCCTTTTTGTGTTAAGGTATTATCTTCATAAGTTTCAAGCACATCAGCCAAATGTTCATTGTCTCTAGGTTTTTTGAACTGCCTGCGTTTTTGTGATACTTTCTTGCGCTTTGGAACCACTGGTTTTCTAGGACCATGGTCTTGCATTGACTTGATACCTTGTTTTTCGAGGTATTCTTCAATTTTGGCATCATCCATGGCATCAACAGCAGTAGCTCGCCATAATTTTACGAATTCTTCATCAACCTGTAAAAGGTGTTCAAGACATGAATGTGTTGAAATTGTATATTAAATCAGGGATGTTATGGATATAAAATTTCGGATACAGATTGGATACGGATATTGGAATTATTATTATACCGGATAGGGATATGTATACGGATATGAAATGATTTCGGATTATCCGTTAGTTTCGGATAATTAAGGTTACGGATATTAGATTTTTTTTTAATCTCTTTGTCATCAAAATTCCTTTGTTATCTACCGTGCGGCAAAACAACTTGATTCAAATAGGCTCCGTCTTTATCCAATACTATCCGAAACTTTTATTTCGGATTTGGTTACGGATACGGATATTTTTTTATATCGAATTTCCGATAAGTTTGGTTATGGTTAAGAAGCTCCCAAACATCTCTGTATTAAATGAAATCATAAATGATATTAAGGGAATGATAAATTGGGAAATAAACTCAAAAACTTTACACTCATAAAAAACTTACATCTAGAGTTGCTGTCTTATCATTATAGAAGAGAATTTTCTTTTTATCGGTTGGTCTAGTAATATAAAGAATCTCGAGAGCCAAGTTTTTAAGTGCTCTTTCACAGTGTGGCAATGACTCTTGGACATCTTCAAGTAATATTCCTCCAAGGCCTTTTAAGTCTTGTTGTTTCAGTAGCCTAAAATTTAAAGAATATTCTTTAATAAGTTGCAGGAATTATTATTGCAACCATATTTCTGCAATTACCTACCTTAGCAGTGACTTCTTATCCTTAATCCTATATACAGGTTTAAAAATGTATTTGTTATCAGGGGTACATTCAATTTTTGGATTATTTTGTAAAGCTTCTGTTTGTAGCCACTGAAAATAAGATATGATTTTAAATGTTTTGAAAATGGAGTTGGCTAATTTAAATAATAACTTTGGTACATCATTCATATTATTACCTGCTTTATCTTATTTCCAACATCTAATTGGTTGGTTTCATCAAGTATTTCATCAAGGGTAAGTGGATGGTCATCTCCTTCTTGATGTCTAGCTTTCATATGTTTCACAATCCGTGCTAAGACTCCAAAGCGATATGATGAACTCCCAGTCATGGTTTTATAACTAAAATTTAATAACTTTATGTTTGATAATCCTTTGATATTTACATTCATTTATAATAAAATTGTATTAATCAAGCTTAAATAATTGTAATAACTTACTTGGTGGCATCAAGTTTTGGCCCTGCATTGATAGAGCTAGTGGATTTGGTTTTCTTTTTAATACTTTCATCTTTAAATGGTGTATCATCTTTGGTTTTTTTCTTTTCTACACTGTAAACAGGAATTGTTTTAGTACGACAGCATATATTTTTTGTTTCTCAATGATAAGAAGTATTAATTGCATATATTGCATAGCAATATGTTTTACAATTCTGTGTTAACGAAATACGACAAACTGAACACACATATTTATTTCAATGTTCAATAAGAAAATACTTGTTTTAGTAGGTAAGAGGTTGATCATATTCAAAATACAATGTTCAATGTACCTTGGAGTTGCAAGAGCTCGTTTTTTGAAAGCCTCACGCTCACGTAATAACGCAGGATCCATGATTTGATAACAAGAGTAAAGGTTGCAGCACAGGTTCTGCTGTAAACAGCTGTGAATATTGTTTTACTCTGTTACTAGGTACGTTCTACAATTTGTTAGTAACTTTCATTAAATTCGAACTCCTTCCTTGTTTGTTTTGATTGATTTAATCCACATACATTTAATCACAGACTAAGTAGGTACTAGAGTGAGTAAGTGCAAATTGCGTTAATTGCGTAAGTTTGGTCGGATATGAAGTACCCTAGAAAAGCAAAACATAAAATGGCTGCCCCATGTAACCTTAGAAATATTTTTACATACCGAATGTAAAAAGATTGCTTACGAAAACCTAAAATGGCTACCTACTTTAAAAAAACGCAAGTTATAAAATATATATATACAGGTAGTCCCATTCTCCAACCAACGTTAAGCCGAAACCGTGCCGAAACCCAACGATGGGCTATAGCCTGCTGGGCTATTATTCAAGCAAATGGGATTAGGATGTCAATTTTTTAACCATACTGGAAAAGGTTAAAATTAATGAATATCATCACTATTTTGGGCTTTACCTATCGAAAGACGAGATTGATTTACCTATCTTATTATACAAAAAACCTTTATTTTTCATAAATTTTACCTTTATCCAGAATTATTTAAAAAATAACTTCTGACTCTTGTTGGCTTTCATAATAGCGCAGCAGAATCATCTAAAATTTAGATTCTAAATTATCACGTCTGAACCAACAGCTGATGTGTGAGCGTTAAACTTAAGACGCTGACTTTACTTTTCACTACTTTAAATATATTTATTTTAATTTGACTCTTATGGATGGATTTATATACTATCTAAGCTCAATAATTCATGGTTTCAGGCTTAGAAAATGATCTGTTACATCCTATATGACAAATTTTGGTGTATTCCTGAGCCGGGAAATACCTAACATGAAGGGGTATCAGTATAATAAATTTCAAAGTTTCAGTTTTATTTACTTTAAACAGCTCAGTATGTCAGTGAACAGTAAATCACCACCACCGCAATCACTTTCCCACCCTTTAGATAGAGCTTTTTTCACAAATTTGTATGGGAGCAACTTCGATATATAAAATTCCTTACCAATAAAAAATAATTGCTAAAATTGGTAACTCTGTAAAAAAAACTATGCATGGTCACTTATATATAAATAAGCGTCGACTTATAAGACACCTCCGTATTTTTCGTCGGCTTAAAACTAATAAAATATCATGTCACCAGATGGAGTCCTTCAGATGTTTCTGTCTATGTAACGACTTCTCTTCGCATCTCTATATGCAAGGGCGGCCGCAGACACACGGTTTCCTGATTAGGTTTCCTGATCTAGAATTCAGATTCGGAAACCTGAATGCTCAATTTTCATACAAAATGGGTATTTTTCCGTTCGGAAATAGTAAGGACGTGTGCGTCGTGTTGTATAGAATACATCAGAATAGCACTTAGGGTACTAGAAAACTTCTCATTCTCACGGAAAATAGACTTTCATGCGAATGGAGTCGGGGGCGGCCACTAGTTGTACATAATTTTATGTTGGTATCGAAACAGAAAAATCGAATCTCGATTTTAGAGGGTGATATATCGATTCAATGGATCGATTCAGTACTCGATATCGGTTTAAAAAATCGATTTGTTTTGACTCGATCTCAGACGATTAATCGCTCTCAGATCGTCATCCCTAGTTGACATGACAGCCAGCTGTCATAAGCGCCATATTGGTGATTCGATGGAGAAATAAATAATTAATAGGGGATATGCATAAAATTTTAAATGGCCTAAAATATTTTTTCTTGAATACTTATTATCGTTATATTATGATGCAAAAGTTTTTTTTTAATTTATTTATTATTTAAACCCCTAAAATAATATTTAAAAAGTGCAAAATAAGGGAGCGAAATTCAAACTTCCAAAACGGGCCACCATTGGTCGAACGTAATGTGACGTCATCTGACACGACATTGCATTCATCAGCGTCGAAACTTATACTGTTTTACAAGTTTTTGTGAAAAAAATAAATAAATTTAATCTATATTCTTGTGCTGATTGTAATGAAGTTTAGTTTAGATTGGTAGTGAATCTTTGACGATGACTGAAGCTGGTTCTGTCATAGCACAATAGGACAATCTACCGAGAACTGGTGCATTTATGATAGCATATAATTTTGCATCTGTCGCGTCTCCAAGGCGCGATGTGGGTTGTGGTGGTACAGCAAATGACAACCACTGATTCTTCTTTGATATTAGATTTAATAAGGTTTACAATTTGATGTTGCGTGTTCAACGGTTGGTTGGCAAGTGAAGTTATACAAAGAAAAGAAACAAAAACTAGACCAAATATGTAGTTGAGACGTATTGCTATAGAAAAGACGTAGGCGCGCAGACAGCATCGAAACCCGATTATACGAGCGCAGAGATCAGAGGATGTTTCATAGTATATTTAAGACCATAATATAGATTTTTATTCATAAATGCACACAGCAGTTAACTTAAAATACACCAAAACATTTACATATAAAAAATATATGTGGCAAAACTCCTTTCTTCAACCGTAGAGTACATTTTTCTCCTTGCTCTTTTATTAAATTGTATTCAATATAATTTTCTGTATCTTCCTTTACTTGGAATAAATCAACTACCATAAAAAATTCGTAAAACCACAACAGGAATAAAGTTTAATAGAAAGTTATAGCTACTGATCTTTTCTTATAGGGTAGGTTAATTTTATACCGAATTTTCTAATGTTCAATAGCTAATGCAAAACTTACTTTTTACTAATTCACATTAAGCTGTATATAAATAAAGTATCCTTTCGTTAAAATGATTTTCACAATATGAACAAGATTTAGGAGATATATTATCCCTTCTCATCACCTTACACGACCGTCTTCGTATTTTCGCATCACTTGAAATACGAAAAAAACACTTTCTCGGGTGTTTTTCGATTAGTATTTGTGCACTCCGGTACTATGCAATACTTATAAGATAATTTTTTGGCTTCTTCCATGGTTTTAAAGCTATTAAAACTGTAAATATGTATGAAATAACTGAAAAGTTCATAGTAAAGTCCCACTGGACGTGTCGTGTGACGTCACGCAAAGCGCGCGCAAAATGGCGGCGTTTCAACTGCTCTAATTTTTTCAATGTTTTAAATTTCGTTTTTAAAAATATCTAGAGTGTTTTGACGCCTTTTAATATTTTTTTCTATGTTATAAAGGTGTAAGCTATTAATTTAAGACAAGAAAAAAAACATGAATATCCCCTGGTGCGTTAAAATTTAGGTTTTCGGAAAATATCATTTCCATACAATACAATTATCCCACGCATTACCCTATTGTGCAATATGCACATCTCACGGAGCATTGATTGAAAACAGCGAAAAGAAAGAGAGAGCGATCGAGAGAGACGAGTTTTTTTTGCGTTGCGAATTATAGTGACACTGACAGACAGACAGCACACAGGGACGCGTTCGGAGCCTAGAAGTAAAACGACCCAAGCCTCTCAACGATAAAAAACAAAACGCGAAAAAATTTAAAACGGTTATACTACACTCGTATTCCTAAATTCATAAAAGCAAACAATTGCAAAGGGGTTCTGTCATTAGACAAAAAACATATGACAAACAATAATTTGACAAATCATGTAAATTTTTACTTGATAGAATTTTTGCTTTGCAAACATTTTGTTCTTTAAATAACTATTTTAACAACTTCATCGAAGAACAAAATATTTTTAAGTTCCTACATTATAACATTATTATACAAACTAATATTTTTCTAATGTAATTGACAAAACAACGATAGCTTAAATTAACGCGTGTCAAAATACATTGTTTTAATTATCGCTTCAATTACTAAAACTTACTTGAGTAATACAAAAATCAATAAAAGAAAATAATCTAATAAATCTGTCCTGGTATGAAAGTCTAATAAAAAACTGTTCAACTTAGTGTTTTTTTTACATATGTCACAGGAAAATTTTATAATTCAGCATGTTACAGACTAGTCCGTTTATAAAGATTTGTGAAAATAAAATATATTGGTTTAAAATATTAGGGTAATAGGTATATGTATAAATTTACTTTATTTTAGAACAATAGAAATGTAAGAAAAAAACAAATATAGCCTATACCTACCTATAGTCTATAGGTTAGCGAGGAGCGCAGCGACGAACGTTTAAGGTAGACTTTGTCATGGGTGACCGCTAGTGGCATTATATCCCGAGTTATTCCGTGTTTCGGAAGGCACGTTAAGCCTTTGGTCCCGGGTACCATCCACCTCGTACTCGTCAAGCCAAGTCAGGTGCCTAATAGGCGGCTTGAAAAATACTGACAGTAGGGTGGCCTCTACCCTACAGGAACCAAGTCCTAAGAGGCCCTAAAAAGGCGGTTCCCAAAAACTCTGACACTAGATGAATATGTGCTGCAAAGTGCATGTTCATCACACGATGAAGAAGAAGAAGAAGGTACGTTACCCAATAACTTAGACACCTTGTAGGGTTTGAAGAAAGCTGTCGAGACAGTAGTAAGTAGTTAGTATTTTTAAATGGTTTCATGATCATCTAATGTTAATCAATAGAAAACTTAAAACTTTATCGTCATATTTAAGGCGGGTTAGATAGGTCTCTATTATTTAAAGTAGGTAGGTACATACTGTGAGCATTTGCATTTGAAAAGCATAATTTAAGAGGCCTTACGTTTTTTTCTCCACCGAAACGCAGTTATCGTGATTTTTCATACTTTTCGACGTTCAATTACGAGAGAATGGTTAAATTTGTACAAGTAAATATTAGCCTAAAGTATAGGAAATTTATTCATCTAATGAAGTGACACAGAAAAAATCAGGTTATTTTCTTTTATTTTGTGTATTAACTGTTTTTTCACGTACCCTTTTCGCAGTTTAAAAATTATGGTCTTCTATGCCGTTCGATAGGTACTAAAGTGATAAACTTGAATTCAAATAAAAATATCTATTAAATTCTTCATACAGTGTTCCACTGAAGTGACAGAGAAAAATATACAAATATTTATTGTTTCATTACTAAAATAATTGAATAAAACGGTCGAAATACGTTAATAATCGTTCAACTTCATCGCGATGTTTGACATATTACAGATATTCCATAAACAATGATTTTAATATATATTATACATTAAAATATGGACAATCTAAATTGAAAATAAAAATATTGAATTAAAGTCATTATATTTTTTAACAAATACTTTCATGAGCTCCTTATTACCAAGCGCATGAGCCGCGTGAAATCAGTCCCGGCCGAGGCCTTCAGGAGAGAGGACGTATCGCATCGTTTCCCGCGCGCCTGTTATGCATTCCGGCGTGCTTTTAAGTTATATGCGGCCTAACGTTGTTTGATACTTGGGTGAGTAAAGTAACAATTAATTAATGCATGTAACTGAACTATGATTGTCAGAAAATTAAGATAATTGTATTGTATTCAAAATAAATATTAATTAGCGTGTGCAATTATTTATTATATTGTATGTATTTAGTTTAATGCTTTTTACTTCATTGAAGTTTTATGCTTGTAGGTATCAAATCAGAATCAGAATGGGCAATAAAAGAACAGAATTCAAGTTGGAAAAGAAAAAAGGGCAAATCTTGAATTTCTTAATCATGCAAGAGATATTAAAAGGTTAAAAAATTCTCATACGGATAAGCTTCCAGAAAATGCCACCAACACAAACAGTATTCAAGTAAGTATGAAATTCGAAATAATAGAGAAAGATAAGGAGTTATGTAACGTCATGGAAAATAAACTGAAAAAAATCTAATTCGACTGTTTTCTCTCGACCTGAAACTATCGATTCGAGATTAGACCGGCAAATGGAAATAAAAGAGCCCGAATACATTTTAGAAGCAATCAAAAAAAGGGAAATGATTAAAAAACGAAAAGTTGACGAAGAAGAAGATAATAATATGTGAATTGTGATTATGTCATTTTTTTAGGTTTTTTTATGTTTGTTACACGTTATAAATTAATTAATCAATGCTATGTTTTATTTTCCCAATATTACTTCATTTAAAGACAAAAAGTATCCAAACTATCAAAAGATCAAAACCGTTAAATCGTACTAGACAACGACGGCTCCGAATTACGCAATGCACACACGCGTCCGAGTGCTGCTGCGTTTGTGTGGGTGCGAGTCAAATACCTATTTTGACCCGTCTCGAAAAAACGTAAGGCCTCTTAATTGAATAAAAAACATCTTTAACCCACTGCAATGTGATTTGGTCTTTCAAATTATCCATAAGTACTTTTAATCATTTCAACTTCTAATGTCATTAGCCGCTTGCGTTCAATGAAATAGAAATACATATTCTTGGTGAGTAATTAGAATTCTCATCTAAATAATTAAGTAGATTAGTTCAATTTGTGATATTGTAAACAAATTTTTATTTATGTGGGTGGGTTCCAAACTATAGTCCGTGACTGTAGCAGACTTCGACACTGAATTTGGGTGTTTGTGA
This sequence comes from Emmelina monodactyla, assembly GCA_916618145.1. Classification (NCBI taxonomy): domain Eukaryota; kingdom Metazoa; phylum Arthropoda; class Insecta; order Lepidoptera; family Pterophoridae; genus Emmelina; species Emmelina monodactyla. The sequence continues at coordinate 8,526,965 of OU745300.1, forward strand.
CCTCGCCACGGGGCTCACTCATTAGCGCTCCCTATATAGAGATACCTATGCAGATAATTGGTATTAATAAAAATAAAGCAGAAGAAAGTTTAAGATATATAACTCATTTTCTTATCGTTCATCTCGGTATTCCCCTAACTAAAATACCTACCCACCAACACCTATTCTGATTTTTAACATCTCTTAAACTTGTTTCGCAGGAACGGGTTTTGAGCAGTAGGTACTTAATAAAAAAGTTGGAAGTTTGTCTGTTTATACAACGACTTCATGAAATGTTACCATATTCCAATCTATGAAGAAGGTAAGTAATAAAAACAAGAAAAATCTGTTAACTTTTATTATTTATGCCTTAATACCTACCCAGTACAATGTCTAGATCTAAACACAATGAGCATAACAAGCATATCCGTGGGCTAATGTTGGTGACCGATATAAACAGTGTGATTGTGAAATGTTGTCTGGGTTGAGGTTACCCCCCTATTAGCCGTCAGTCACTGTTAACAGCCGCTGGTGCAAACAAGTGTCCGCGAGAGGTATTTTCAATATTGACTTATTAAACTAACAATATTTGAATAAACTTTTCGATTGGTGCCAATACCTGTTGGTGATTAAATAATTTATCGCTTTGACGTGAATGTGATTGGTGATATTCAGCAGATGATCTTATTTTGTGATTTTATTTTTGAAATTCTTGGGTATGTTGTAATTATAGTTAGTGCCGCTATATTTAAAGGACTACTTAAACAATATGTATAAGTTGTTATAGGTAGGTTTTCTATATCAAAAAGTACCTACCTAATTACTTATTCATTAACCTTACCTTAATGTTCTTTGGTAGGTAAAGTTGATTATTTAACTTCAGTTGATTATTTTTGTGCGTGTGCGGAACTGATTGTTTGGCAATACTTTTTTTTCTATTAAGTTTTTCAAACTAAGTCTGATTTTTTATGTTACCATTTGTAGGTAGGTATATCTACAGTGTTACATACAGCCGTTTTTTTCCAGTTTCGTGGGTATTTTAAATTTCAATTGTTTAGTACTTACCCCGTAACGTATCCCTTAGCTGTCCGTCCGTCTGTCTCCCTATCTGTCACTATCCCTTTGATAGATAAACGGCTTAATTTGCAATTCCCTGACGCTGCATTAAAATCAATATTGTAACTTCTCTTTGACCTAGAATCATTGGACTAAGACTATTTTGATTGGTTAAATCATCATGACTTATCTTTGTTAAGGGGCAAATCTAATACTTACAAAATAAAAAAAACTCGGAATCCTCGGGACGCGACTCGCACATGACTGTTTCATGATTATTTAAGAAAACTCTTTTGTACCTACCTATGCTTATTGATATGGTTTTTATCTAATTAAAGTAGAAATTTTATGTTGATTAGATGAGTAAATTTAGAATCCATTTAATTAGGTGAATTATTTAGTCAAATCTACTAAAAAAATATAGATTCTGAGTTTTTAAAAAATATACCTACCAATCATAGAGTTCTTAATCCCAAAAGAAAAAACAGGGCCCTAAAAGATTACATTGTTATCCGCGTTTCTTTATGCAGTTAGGTATAAAGTTAAAATTAGTAAATTTTTCGATGAATAGCATGATACAAGTTCAAGGTAATTACTTACCTACTTTACTTAATTTTTTAAAGTAGATTCCTGCGATAAACGAATTATGTCTGAATGGTTTCGCCCTGTTTTACTATGTATCACAAAATAAAGGATAGGTAGGTATGTTTAATTCAATAGCATAAGATACAGAAAACCAAGTAAATAGCTATGCGACTAACATAATAAAACAATTACCTACTTAAGTTATTTTGTCTTTTTGCAGTTGTTGAAATAATGCGGCTGAAAATATTTTGTTTTTGGACGGTGTATTTTGTGGCTTTCATTAGGTAAGTAACAGTTTGATACTAAAACTAACGATTTACTATTTTGGGCGTTAGTATAGAAATAAGCATCAAATTAGAATTTTCCAACAATGCTTTTAAAAATGTATTTTCTTATTTGATCGTCCAAAACAAAATTGATTTCATAATTTTAGAGTCTCGCATGCTCAAATCTCTGAGCTAAATATTTGAGACTACGCTTATGTAAAAATTTCGTTTTGTACACAGTAGGAAAACAGATTAAATTGAAATCTACAAGTAACACGTTCTCATTCGGTCATAGAAGATATTTTCCGTACCTACCCACTTACATTCCTTACGTTCAGAGACTTAAAGATTAGGTATGTGAAGGATTAGGTAATGTAATAGCAATATGGCGAATCTATTAAGTAAACAATTCAATAGTATAATTATATATGAATTTTGATACTTTTATGGATATCTAAAATAACTTAAAGCAGTTTATAGTGCTTCGCAATTTAGTCCAATACAGCTTTAGTGTTCTCGTTCCTACCAATTCAAGTTTTTTTTTTTTACCAATTTTACCTAAGGCTTTTAACGGGATCATTGTTATTTTCACAGTGTAAGATCGGAAGAACGAATATGGAAATGGGTTTGTCAAGAAGGAGATTGTGTAAAAACTCCATTTAGTGCATCGCAGGATGCTCCTCTCAGCCTAGAAGCATGCAAAATGTTTTGCAATAAATATGGTATAATAATTATTTGGTATCCACCAACTTATTTGGCTATGATGATAAATAATAAATTTTAACATAACTTAATTTGTTTCAGGTCTCTTGTGGCCGAAACCTACAGGAGATGTGGATCTCGGTAATTTTTTGTCAAAAATTAATCTAAATAATATTAATGTTCATCTAGTAAAACATGGTAAAACTGATAAGCTAATGGAATCAGCTGCAGAGGCAAGTATTACCGACTTATTTGCATTTTTTTATAGCTATCACCTGTCTTAAAATCTTACGTTTGTTTCTGTTTTATAGAGGTTTAAGATAATGGTTGCTTTAGCAGTACCTAAAGGTGTGACCCCGAAACTTAGCGGAAAAACATTGAATGTATTCTTTGTCAATGAAAACCCCGACGTAAGAGGTAAGATTCATGTTCATTCTCAGTATACCTATTAAAATATAAGTTAATTAATTTATAAAAGCCGACCAAAATAATAAAAATACTTAATGAGTTTCTATTCAACAGAATTCTCTCTGGATATGGATGAGAGTTACGCACTTCGAGTGGCACCAATGACGGATGATAGTTTAAACGCAACCATAAATGCAAATACATACTTTGGGCTACGTCACGGCCTGGAAACTTTGGCGCAATTGGTTGTTTACGACGAAATAAGGGATCATCTCCTGGTATTTACCTCTTCTACTATTTTTATTCAACTTAAGTCAAACTAGTAAGAAACTTTTCTTTAGTTTTCATTTACCACTTTCACGGCACAATCACAAATCATGAAATTTCAATCTTTGGTTATCAAAATTAATAATTAAGTGCTTATTAAACTTGATACGTATTAGGTTTATTATCAAATAGTCAAAGAAACAGATGCAAATTGGCTTTAAATGTGCTATGTAGAAAAAATGACACAATGGTAAAAAATATCAGTTTATGGTAAATTCTGTTATCAGTTTATAGCGAAATCAAAGTTTAAATATCGTCTAATAACCTTTATTATTTGACTGTTATCGTTATTTATGTTATTGCTAATACAATCACACGCTGTGCCAAAATTAAAAAATGTAAACTTATTTTAATGTTTTCGTCCTTTCGCCCATGTCCGAAGATTCGATGACACTTGTTTACTGAGACCGGTTAGCGATCATTGACTCTTGCTGCTACCTGGATGTTATTTTATTGGCAACATTGTGTATCTTTTTCTACAAAATTACCTATGTTGTGAATAAGCTACTCGCATGAAAATGCTTAAAAAATGTAAGATAGTAGTTCAATCAGTGTCGCTTGTAGTCGTCACGCTTACTAATTTGAATGATCTAGTTTGGCTCACTTGGCTGCAGTGTTGTCACTTTCAACTTTCTAGAGGATCGTGCGTAGCGTTGACCTTGCCATTCATATACCTACTAAAGACCTAATTTATGATTTTAATCCAGTTATTAAACAAGGTCCTTATTATGAATTTTAATAGGGGACTGAAATCTCGCTACCTACCTTCTCCATGCTTAATTTAATTACTAAGTGAATCTTAAGCCCTTAACTGCCAATAAAATTTTGCCAATATTCGCAAATGATGTCTTTCAAAACCATATTACGGATTTTGAAACGATTGTAAAAATAAATTTTAAATTGTAAATAGTCTAAAATCTAAATTTATTAAACTATTAAATAAAATACAACTAAGTACTTTTATACACCTAACATTAAAGTAACAATGTTGTTTTGCGCTTAATTTAAGTTTGATTGGTTTGGCTTAGTTTTAATCGATCTCGGATAATGACAAAATGCGTTCCTTGTCTTAATTGAGCGAACACTATCCTCATTAAGAGTCTCCTTCGTTGTTTGTTGTGACGTTCATATGACGTAGAAGAATGATAGGCAGTCCAGTTGCTTTGTTTGTTGTTGCATTATCATATTGAACGATCAACGATTGAGTTATATCACTAAGGCCCAATTGCAGGGAACGTTTTAACCTCGGGTTAGCTAACTCAGATTTAAATGGCGCCACCATCGATTGTAATAAGAAGTAGTTACAATCGATGGTGGCGCCATTTAAACCTGAGTTAGCTAACTCGAAGCTAACCCGAGGTTAAAACGTTCCCTGCAATTGGGCCTAAGTAAGTGAATTGCCCAAAAAAAATGTAGGTTCCAACTGATGATTTTGTAAAGATAATTTGCGAAGTTGTTTTGTGATATTGTAAGTTATTTGATGGCTATTTGAGTTTACTTGATACGTTAAATTAAAAACACGAAATATTTTATGAATAAGTCTGCGTCTTTCGCTTGTTTAGTAGGTAGGTACAAGAAAGTAAGATATGTTTATCTTTGGTCTTGCTTTTTACAATTGACAGTTAAAAAGATAGAAACGCGAGTCAAATCGAAAACAAGTTGTCCAAATAATGTTTTATATTATGTAACAAGGATACTTGTTAGATTCCCACCTACAACAAATGGATAATCAAAAGCTATCCATTATATAATATATAACTTTTGGTTCCTGGTTTTTTGCGATGGTAGATACCTTTTTCTTTTAAATCGACACCTGAAATTAACTAAGTGGAAATGCCTATCAAATCATGAAACAGCAAAATCTAAATATTTTATCATAGTTAGGTACCAATTATGTGACAAGGACACTAGGTATACAGATCGGTAAATTAAAACAGTAACTGATGTATTTAGATTTTATTTAAAATTATTTATGTTTTTACAGATTGTAAGAGATGTTACGATAAATGATAAGCCAGCATATCCATACAGAGGTTTGCTTGTGGACACGGCAAGAAACTTTATAGATGTGGATACTATAAAATCTACAATAGGCAAGTACCTAACCTAACAAGACATTAGTTAAAATCAATGCGTTATATTAAATAGTTATACAAATGGTATTTTTAACAGTTTATTGAATTATTGCGCAGATGTTTATTAAATACTTAGGTAGTTTTGCTGTCATATTGTCATTTAATCTCACCGTGGATCATCGATTCTTACCGTGGTACAGAATAGTGCAGCTGATTTATATAAAACTTAAAGGTGGATACCTACAATCTTGTAAGATAATAAAAGTATCTCGTTGTTGTTATAGATAAAAACATATAGTTATTTAAAGATAGGAACCTTGTTGATAAAAAATGATATCAAGTGTGGGTTGGTCTCTTCATTGGGTTTATTGACCGGTCATAAGTGATTACGGTTTCCGGAGTTTGCAAGCATCTGGCTAATGCAGCAAACTCGGTGTGTAGGTAAAACTCTTAATTCATATATAATAGAATACATTCATTTCTTAATTATCTACGAGTGAAAGAACACGCTTATTCTCTGTTGCTGAAAGTGTGAACTAAATTTAACTTATGAATGGGCTCTAATTACCTAACTTAACTTTTCTTATTACTACAACGATGTTTTGTAAACTAGCTTAGCATAGGTATGACAATCGATTTCCGATTAAAATATTCGAATTTCTATATAAACTTCGTCCCCCTAGTTTCGGCTGCGCGTTGATTTAGAAGTCAATGTGTCAAGTGTTTTATTTATATAGACAGCTTAAAATTGATGATTAAACTATGAGGAGATGGACAATTTAAAAATCCTAAATATTATTTATTATTCCTAGGAATTTGTTTTAAAGTTAAATAATAAACAGACCTCATATTTTGTGACAACTTTAATTCAAAATGTAGGTAGGTTTACATAAACTGTATCTATTGTTTTTCTTTATGACGAATCTTCTTTTGCAGAGGCTATGGCAAGTGTTAAGTTGAACACGTTCCATTGGCATATTACTGACAGCCAAAGTTTCCCATTTGTGTCGGAGAGGAGACCAGATTTAAGTAAATATGGTGCATACAGTCCTAGAAGGGTAAGTCCTTTTAATTTATAGAAGTCGACTTATAGTTAGGTTTGATTCCAGTAGTTAATTAAATATATTATGCTATACACAGGTTTACACAAAACAAACAATCAAAGAAATAGTTCAGTACGGCTTAGAAAGAGGTGTCAGAGTTTTACCGGAATTTGATGCTCCAGCACACGTTGGTGAAGGGTGGCAAAATACAAACTTAACCGTTTGTTTCAATGTAAGTGTAATAAAAACATATGTTTCACTCATTCGAATTTTGATTAATATTTCTAAGCGTAGTATTTGTGGAAACCTTTTAGGCTCACCCATGGCGAACGTATTGTGTAGAACCACCCTGTGGCCAATTGAACCCGACGAGGGAAGAGCTTTATGAGTATTTGGAAGATATTTATCAAGATATGTCTGGTATGAATTTAAATTATCTAAATAAAGCTATAATTGAATTATACGTTTCTTATTGTATATACCTCTGCAGATGCTTTCCAGCCTGATATGTTCCACATGGGAGGCGATGAAGTAAGCGAGAAATGCTGGAATTCTTCTGAAGAAATACAGCAATTTATGATACAGAATAGATGGGATTTAAATAAGCCTAGCTTTTTGAAGCTTTGGAACTACTTCCAAACTAGAGCTCAGGCTAAAGCTTATAAGGTATACCATTTAATTAAATATTTTATTAAAATTGAATCATCATTTAGATACAATAAATTACCTCACAACATTATGTTTCAGGCTTTTGGCAAGCAGCTGCCACTCATTTTGTGGACGAGTACTTTAACAAATTCCGAAAATGTTAACAATTACTTGGACAAAGATGAATATATTATACAAGTACGTATGTAATCATCACTACATAGTATAAAACAAAGTCGCTTTTTCTGTCCCTATGTCCCTATGTCCCTTTGTATACTTAAATCTTTAAAACTACGCAGCGGATTTTGAAGCGGTTTTTTTTAATAGATAGAGTGATTCAAGAGGAAGGTTTATATGTATAATAACATAGTACAGGGAAAGCAGTTTGACTCCAAATTTAAGGCGTGCGAAGCCGCGCGGGTAAAAGCTAGTATTAGATAATAAAGAATATGTTTTTGTAAGCAATCGCAATTTTTCATTAACTTGATATTTGTGTTAGGTATGGACAACAGGAATCGATCCCCAAATAAAGATGTTACTGGACCGTGGCTACAGACTGATTATGTCAAATTACGACGCATTGTACTTTGACTGTGGATATGGCGCCTGGGTTGGCGAAGGTTGGTAGTAGAGAAAGGGGTGTTCAAACGCAACCATAGCGACTCGTTAACAATAGCATTAAGTTTTGAATTATTACCACTGTCAAATTGTTAACGCGTGGAAGTCGGTTTCCCGTGGTATAGAGAAGTTTTGCCGCGGTAAAAGTACCCTATATGTTATTCTTATGCATAACTTATATTATTGTAAAGTGTAATCCAAATCCGTTCTGTAGTTTTTACGTGAAAGAGTAACAAACCTTCATACATACTGACAGACTTTCAAGTTTATAATATTAGTTGGATACCTATGTACAAATAGGTAATAAGCCCAAAAAAGTAAGTCTAACTAAGGTATTGTACCTATAGAGATAAAGATTCTTACGTGATTTTTTTTCCCTAATGCACGATAATATTTTACAGGACCTAAACACTCACCATGACTTGAATGTAGGTAGAAACTTAGTATATAACCAAACTGTAATTGTCCGTTGGTTTAACCAGATAAGGAAATAATTGCCTTATTAACGCCTAGGTAAATGAGGGAATTTTGGCGTTTCAAAGTATTTGTTTAATTAAGGAAATCCAAAGAATATTAGCATTTTTACACCGCAGGGCGTACCTACTGATTATTATTAGATATACATTTCATATTTTTTATGCACCCCGAAAAATGTTTTTACATTTTGTTTAAACCCGTTAATTTGGCGATTTATGCTAAAAGTGATCGAAGCGAAATTTTGATGATTATATCTTAAGTTCTTGTTTATTGATTTAAAGCAGTCGTTCCTACCTACTTACTAACCTATTGTTCCAGGCAATAATTGGTGCTCACCTTATATTGGCTGGCAAAAGGTTTATGATAACAGTTTGTCAACAATGGCCCATAAACAAGGCGTAACGAGGTCACAAATGAAGAGTCAAGTGTTGGGTATGTATTTAACTTCGAACATTACCTATGTCTCAAAGTAGCAAGAGATATATCATTTTATCAGTAGGTATGCTACTGCTGACTACTTAATTAGGTTTTTGGGAACTAGACGCAATATAAAATCACTACTAAATTACTAAGACAGTTCTTATTACTGATATATCTACAGGGTGATTGGTAATGCGATACATTCCTTCTAAGAGGTTAAAGTAGAGCTTATTTGCAGTCAATTAAGTCACATCATACCATGTCCGAAAATTGATAATTTCTGAGATATGCAACATTTAAGATTTTTTATAAAAAAACCCATTTTCTAAGTTCAAATGAATCCTTTTAGTGAAAAATTCAAAATTAAGTTTAATGTTTTGTTGTTTTATGGTAGCTTGATATCTAAAATGATATTTTAGATTAAAATTTGCTAAAAATAATCGTTCTTATTTTTGAAAAAGTCAAGAAACCAAGAACAACTTTAAAAAAAGTTAAGTCTTATGGCTATAAAAAGCGATTTTCTAAAAAAAGTCCAAATAATGTAGCGTACAAATTACATAAAAAACATCCCCAATTCATTAGCTATTCAAAAAGGTACATTTGTCATACTAAAACTAAGTATTTGATTGACAACTCTACTAATAAAAGAAGTAACCTCTCTCTTAGAACCTCTCTACATTGTGGTTACCGCGCACTTTTGCAGTATTTTCTTTGTTTGATGTCGACGTCTTGCACAGGGATAATGCAATAACATTTAAGATCTGCCGTTAAATAAATAAATTTTCTGAAAAGCCTAGCCTTCAAGTGTGTAGAAGGACTTTATTTAGAAAGTCGCTTTTTAGTGCCATAAGACTTTTTTTTTTTTTTTCGTTTTACGACTGGAAAATGCGTTACGCACCGTACCTCCCGCCCGGGGGGACGAGAGGCGTGTGTGGGACTCCCCCTTTCGGGTATACCCACTAAAAACCAGTCGATGTCCCTCGAAGGCGCCATAGTGCCGGGGCTGCGGGATACGTTAGTCATCTCGCAAATCAGCCCCGGAGTGCCATAAGACTTAACTTTTTTTTAAAGTTGTTCTTGGTTTCTTGACTTTTTTTAAGCCCCCCAAATAAATAAAATAAGGACGATTATTTTTAGCTAATTGGAATCTTAAATGTCATTTTAGTTATCAAGCTACCATAAAACAACAAAACATTTAACTTAATTTTAAATTTACACTAAAAGGATTCATTTGAACTTCGAAAATTGGGTTTTTTATAAAAAATCGTAAATGTTGCATATCTCAGAAATTATAAATTTTCGGACATGGTATGGTATGACTTAATTGACTGCAAATAAGCTCTACTTCTCTTAGAAGGAATGTATCGCATTATCAATCACCCTGTATAACCAACAGTTTCAGTAATCATGCGTAACTTTATAGGTAAATGTATAGTAAAATATATCTCATACCACACACATTAATTAATTATTAATTAGTTATAGGTGTATGGTGGTCATATTCACCGTTACAAATTTGCCTATTATACGACAACTTATATCGCAGGACGAAGTTTTAAAAAATTTAAACGTAGCTGATTTATTAGGTGAAACTTTAAAAATCAAACGTCTTTCATATCTCTACAAGTCTACCTCGCTGTGGTAAAGTAGCTGTCACTATTAGGCCCAATTGCAGGGAACGTTTTAACCTCGGGTTAGCTAGCTCAGATTTAAATGGCGCCACCATCGATTGTAATAAGAAGTAGTTACGTAGTCTAGTAATAAACCTGGTATTTGGTATAATAGGCGGTGAGGCGGAGGTGTGGACGGAGCAGGTGGACTCGGCCACGTCTACCTCGCTGTGCTAAAGTAGCTGTCACTGTTAGTCTAGTAATAAACCTGGTATTTGGTATAACCAGGCGGTGAGGCGGCGGTGTGGACGGAGCAGGTGGACTCGGCCACGTCTACCTCGCTGTGCTAAAGTAGCTGTCACTGTTAGTCTAGTAATAAACCTGGTATTTGGTATATCAGGCGGTGAGGCGGCGGTGTGGACGGAGCAGGTGGACTCGGCCACGCTGGACGGGCGGCTGTGGCCGCGCGCCGCCGCCCTCGCCGAGAACCTGTGGTCCGAGCCCAGCACCACGTGGCGCGACGCCGAGACGCGCATGCTCAACATGAGGTATCATTATCATTACATAGTATAAATCCAAGTCGCTAATTCTGTCTGTTTGTATGTTTGTCCGTTAACTCCCCCGAAACTACGTGACGGATATTAATGCGGTTTTTTCCATCTTTTAGGTAATTTTTTCATTTAAATTTGTAAATAAGGAATGTTAATTAGAAAGAAGTTCCTTTAAGTTAGCCAAAATTCAATTTTTCGTGATCAATTCGGGCAAAAATTTACCATTGCGAAGCGTGGGCGGGTCGCTAGTGTATTATACTTCCCGGAATTAACATTCTCTCTCCTCTAATTCGTTGTTTATTGGAGTTTGGTTAGAACTAAGATCTATTAGTCGAGAAGAATCAATTTTGACCAATCTAGCGAGATTTATTACCTAAGTACAATTTGAAAGCATACTGAATTTCCTTTCATACATGTAAAAAGGTACAGTTTATCTACAATTTATTTTGTTCGTGGAGATTTTTCCTTATCCTCCTTTTTTATCGTTAAGGTATAGCAGAACGACAAAACCTCTCATAAAGAAAATCCATGTGATGACTTTCTTTCCTACAAGATTAATTTCTATTTATGTATGTAACATTTTCCTTGACATAACTGTAAGGATGTAACAGAATGTATTTAACTGTTTTCTAGAGAGCGATTAGTCCGCATGGGTATACAAGCTGAATCCTTAGAGCCAGAGTGGTGTGTTCAAAATGATGGAGACTGCCCGAGGTAATTAACTATACCTATTGAATTCAAAAAAATATAAATAAAATATTGAGGTGTAACAAAAGAGATGTTTAGTTTAATATAAATATATTGTTTGATATACATTTTAACACAAATCTTCCAAACACTTTTCTTCTTACTTTACGTTCTGCCACCGAGTGAAAGAACAACGTTAATCTAAACCGTGTTTTTTCAGAACTTCTGCCAAAACAAAGTTTGCAATGCAAGCTGTTCAGGTACCAAATGAAGATGGAGCGGAGTAAAGATCTCTGTTACTTAATTAATTTGAAAAATATTAAATGCCTTATTAAATCTCGTGCCTTACAATAAGAACAATAATTAAACATTTAAGTAAAAAGATATTTTAGTTTTTCTTTCATTTATACCTTACCACCCGATTCGTTTTAATTTAAGTCTTTAGGGTTCCGTACGCAAAGGGTAAAACGGGACCTTATTACTAAGCCTCCGCTGTCTCAGACAGCCTGTCTGTCTGTCTGTCTCCAGGCTGTATCTCATATAGCGTGAAACTTTCACGGTGAAAGCTAGAAAGCTGAAATTAAGTATTTCCGTTGCCGCTAAAATATATATATTAAGGGGGGTCCCCATACAAAAAACGTGTTTTTCTCGTATTTTTTGCTCAATATTAAAAACGGTAACAGGCAGACGCTTCAAATTTTCACAGAATATGTAATTGTATGATAATAATACCTTTCAAAATAAATTATTGATATTAATAATAATATTTAAATAATATTTTTACTCGATCTTTGTGCGCGAGTCCGACTCGGTCTTGGCCGGTTTTTTATTATTTAAGTACTTATAAGACTGTGTTTTAAAGTAAGTAAGTATGTGGCGGTAGCGACGCGGCGGCGCGGCGTCTCGAGGGTTCTTATATTTCCGAAATAATGGCTTTTTATGAATATGGTGTTTTAAATTACACCGTAAACACATAAGGTAGAATACCCAATTATGGAAGTTATAAGGATTATGTTTTCGTTTTTCATCTATAATTTTTACGTTTTACTATACACGTTTCTAGAATTTTGGACGTTAATAAATAATGTCTTTAAGAATAAGTTTTCGATTTTTAAAAAAGGATTATTACTAGATACATCAAAATAATCATAATTAAATATACTCTCTGACAAACTCCAATTATGAACCCTGGTTACCCAATTATGAAAACCCAATTATGGACGGCAAATTACATACAGGGTTATTTCTGATTTGCGCATCACCTCTTGTAGGCAGCTTTCTTACATCAATCCCAACAACATTTAACCAACGATTTTTTTTTTAAATAAGTTTTTCCATACAAATTTATTAGATGCATCTGAACGGTTCAATACTCTACGCGCACGCAACTGGCGTGGCAGGCGACGGGGGGGCGACGGGAGGGCGACCGGTTTAGGAACTTCTTAAAAAATACAGTTATAAATAATAGAGCGCGCCAATTTTTTTTTTTGGTTTTGGTGTTAATTATCAAGCAAAAAGTCGTAGAACTCATGTTATTGGGATTGATGTAAGAAAGCCGAAGCCGAGGTGATGCGCTAATTACAAATGAACCTGTATAAAAAAAAATATGCTTTTCTTTATAAGTAAGGCTTAAGTACGGCTATGCAGATGAGTTTATAAAAAATAAGAAACATAGTTGAAATATTTAATGGAAAAACAGGCTTAAAAAATATTTACACGTTTCGGTTTTAAGAAAATAAAAACTCCGCCATTGTACAGTTAAGATAATATAAATGTACATACAGGGTGATTGGTAATGCGATACATTCCTTCAAGAGGTTAAAGTAGAGCTTATTTGCAGTAAATTAAGGCATATCATGCTATGTCCGAAAATTGAGAATTTCTGAGAGATAAGATTTTTTTATAAAAAAAAACCATTTTCGAAGTTCAAATTAATCCTTTTAGTGAAAAATTCAAAATTGAGTTTAATGTTTTGTTGTTTTATGGTAGCTTGATAACTAAAATGATATTTCAGATTCAAATAAAATAATAGAATTTCTGAGATATGCAACATTTAAGATTTTTTATTAAATAACCCATTTTCGAAGTTCAAATTAATCCTTTTAGTGAAAAATTCCAAATTTTCTAATTAACCGCAAAAGCTACACACTTAAAGGTTTGGCTTTTTAAAAAAATATTTGTTATATAACGGCAGATCTTAAATGTTATTGCATTATCCCTGTGCAAGACGTCGACATCAACCAAAGAAAACACTGCAAAAGTGCGCGGTAACCACAAAGTAGAGACGTTCTAAGATAGAGGAAACTTCTTTTATTAGTAGAGTTGTCAATCAAATACTTAGTTTTAGTATGACAAATTTACCTTTTTGAATAGCTAATGAATTGGGGAAGTTTTTTATGTAATTTGTACGCAACATTATTTGGACTTTTTATCAGAAAATCGCTTTTTATTGCCCTAAGACTTAACTTTTTTTTAAAGTTGTTCTTGGTTTCTTGAATGTTTCTAAAATAAGGACGATTAATTTTTTTTATTTTTTATTTTATTTAAATCTGAAATATCATTTTAGTTATCAAGCTACCATAAAACAACAAAACATTAAACTCAATTTTGAATTTTTCACTAAAAGGATTAATTTGAACTTCGAAAATGGTTTTTTTTTTATAAAAAAATCTTATCTCTCAGAAATTATCAATTTTCGGACATAGCATGATATGCCTTAATTGACTGCAAATAAGCTCTACTTTAACCTCTTAGAAGGAATGTATCGCATTACCAATCACCCTGTATAATTTCAAATTAATAAATACAAATGAAAGTTAAAATTTAGGTAATCAATTCTAAGATTTTAAACAAAACATTAAGAATAATGTATTTTTGGGCATTTTGGCCATAATTGAGTAAATCCATCTAACAAGATCCTATTATGAATATCTTTAATTTCAAGTATTAAAATCATTTTAGGTTTATGTTTATAACGTATAATTAATTCAGACAGACGCTTCATTCGCTGCTCTTTTGAAAACGATAATAAACAATTAGAAACGGTTTACTATAATTCAAGTACAAGATGAAAAAAAAAATATTTCAAAAATACACTGAATGAACGTAACTTCATAATTGGGTCTAGGCATATAACCAGATCCAATTATGAATTCAGAAAAATTTTAAGTGTAAAATTCCATTGGGGTTTTATGTTAGTGCGTATAAATTATCTTTCGGTATCAATGGTTCCACTAATAGTCACAAAAATTAACAAAACAGTTACTCCTTTGATTTAAAAAGCCTATAAATGTACCTACTTGCGACACGATCCTTATAAGAAATTCTAAATTTTTCAAATGAAAATACCTACGTCTGGAAAAAGGGCTATTGTCGAAAACTAAATTGCGGATAGCCCTCAAATTTGATTCCATAGCACATTGAATACTGGCATGACTGATTACAGTTGCTATTTCAATAAAATAATGTACAAGTCTATTTATTTTTGAAGTAATGTTTACGAAAATTCATAATTGGTCCAAGTTCATAATTGGTTCCGTTACCTTAGTTATATTTATTTTTCCACACCTAATAGGTATCTTATCGGTAGGGAAGATAAAAAGCTAAAACTTCATGTACTACTTAGGTAGGTACCTACTTAAAAAAATATGCACTTCAGGAAACTTTTAACGTGGCTTCTATCACTATGTTTTAATGTTACTACCCAATTTTTTTACCATTAATAATAAACGTAGCGATTACCTACTTTACATTAAATGTGATCAAATTCAATAAAATATAAAATAAAAATAACTAGGTAAGTACGTTAAAAAAACCAACTAAAAAGTTAAAAATAATTAAGATTTGATATAATTTAAATACTGACTTTTATTTATCCGTGCTATTTACTAAATCAAAAATTATTTTTTTGTAACATAGTCATTTTTATTTTTGATACACAGTAAGCTTTCCAGGTTGTACGTAGTACATATTAGATCCATGGTTGCAACCACGGAACAGAGAAGTAGATGGAAGTGTGAAGTAGGCGGGGCACGCGCGCCACTAGTAAGCGGAGGATCGCAAACCCATACCTCAGTCGTACATGTCTTATTGTCGTGTTCGGTTGTGTTTTTCTGTGATCGTATTGCGTATTCTTAATCTAATATCGACTTCATTTTCAAAGCAGTAAAGTTCAATTTATATTTATTCTAATTCTAATGTAACACTGCTTCCATCTATTGTGGAGATGCTGAAACATAAAACATAACAATCGTTGAAACATGAACTTTATTTGCCAAGGAATAAAGTTCAACTTACATTGTTAAATGTAGGAACGCCACCTATTGTTAATTAGTTGAATTTTTTGTATGTCAACGCGAACGTGAAGTAAGTTGCGAAAGGTCGTAAATACATTATGGGTTTTAGTAAAGTAAACTCTATTCATTACTGACAAGGTGTGTTTTTGCTTGGCAGCATTAAGAAATAAGGTCATTCTGGCACTAAGGATATCCGACCAATAAAAACAATTGTTTACATGTAGTGACTATGTTTATTATCAGTTGCATGTGTGAGTTTTGGCGACAGCGGTTCCGCTAGTAAGTTGGTCGTATAGCATTTCCATCTACTTCTCTGTTCCGTGGTTGCAACGTTATGACAAGTACTAAATAGTGACGTTGCGAAATTATTCGATACGGATGGAATATTTCCGAATCGATCGAAATCGGTCAAACCGTTATATATTTTTATATTATAGATATATCTAAAAAATTACTACTTTAATAGAAACTAAGTATATCAGAAAATTAAATATTTCTGAACGGATAATTTAGTATGGCGGTTAATGTTTTTAAGGATCTGAGAGTTTTCTTTAATAATGCTCACTTTCATATTAAGATATACGTTAATCAAAAAACACTTTAAACATAATGAAATAAGATTCATTTTAATATGTCAAAATGTTTGAAGTAAGCTTTCCAGTTGTATAGATCTACACAAAAGAGTTTAAATTAAATGAGGGAGCCACTTTCTTCGTATTAGTGTCAGATTTGACGTTTAATGTTTAAGTATGGCAACAATTTAGTATGGAAAAATTTTAGTTCCGTAATAATTAATTTCTACTCTTTTGTGTCTATCTGTACGTAGTACTTATTAGTTCCATGGCTGCAAAACTGAAATTGAACGCGCGGTGAAAAACCGCTCGCTATGCGGACGGGCCCGAAGGAGTATGCAATGATGTGTGATGTCAGCGTTGTACGTTTGATTCGGAACAAGGCATATTTTTTTGTTTTGATCGCTCCCGTATGTCTATGTATGTATCGTGCCTAGGAATGTTAATGTTATGTTTTTTAAATCGATTTTTGTAGTAATATTAATCGATTATTAAATTTACACTCATCGATTTTTTATATTATATCATTTATATTTTAGTTTTTGAGACGACAAGTTTGTCATTTGGTTAGAATGCTCATTAATTTCATTATTATCATGATAAAAATAAAACAAAAAGAACAAACATTTGTATTAAAGGAATCTTGCCTTTGATTTTTAGTTGGAGTTGGTTATTTTTTGTAAAAATCGATTTTTTCAATTTTGACAAATCGATTTATTTTATATGTAGAAAAATCGATTTTTATTTAATCGATTTTTTTCCTTTACGTCACATCCCTAATCGTGCCTCACAAATTACGACTGTTTGTTTGTTTACTTACTTGTTTGTTTGTTTGTTCATCTTGCTCGTCGTTCGTTTCGTTTGTTGATTTGATATTTTTTGAACCTACCTATCTGCTGCACAATAAAAATACATAGAACGAAAGTATTGCATCTGAATCTCGCCCTAAATTGTTGTCAACCACGATACTCGTTTTTCCTTTTGTCTCAGTATGAATTGTTGTGAAAATATACAATGTCCGTGGTTTGAAGGTGTCGAAAAACGGAATATTTTGGCATCCATCTTCGCTGGAACATTTGTAAGTAAATTCGATGATTCATCAATGAAAACTGAATATGCATTTTTAAATGAAATAAAAAAAATACATATTGCAATTTGATTAGTAAGTAATAATTTCATACAATGCTATTCCATAAATGAGACTTTCATGTTTGTTCTAAGAAATTGGACTGACCTACATAAAAGGTTTAAATGATTTACACACAACTTGTCTTGTTATTGTATTGCACATGCATATCACATAAGTTTGTTTCTAAGTTTGAGGGTGAGTCATTTAAAACTATTTAATCAAAAGAGGTATGTTAGATTCTCAATTTGAAAACTGGTGGTTTGTCTCGGAAGGTATGATTGAATTTAATAATTTTAAGGAGTAGAATTTTTTCAGGATTATGTTTGTAATTCCCTAGATTACTAACTTCTTTTGTCTTTTTTTAGTTCTTTACAGGATGGTGGTTTATAATAGATGCCGCTGCAGTTTACCCTGGAGATTTGCCCAATGGTGCTCATGTATGTGGTGTGATGGCTACACTCTCATTGATAATAGTTAACTCTGTATCTAATGCACAGGTAAATATACAGATTTAATACTGTTAATGTTATCAACTCTTCTATGAAAGCTAAAGATAGAAAAAAAAAATATTTTTTCTGTTAAACACTATTAAAACCAATGAGCCAAATAAACAGATAAATCCCATTTTGTATTTATGGACCATGTATAAACTCTTGGGAATTTTGATTTCTTTTATATTGCTAAGTATATAATATCAGTATTTATTTACTATTTCAGGTCCGAGGTGATACATATGAGGGTGGCTGCATGGGGCCCCGAGGTGCTAGACTTTGGCTGTTCATTGGATTTGTTGTTGGTTTTGCATCTCTGATAGCAGCTTGCTGGATACTTTTTGCCAATTACGTTAATGCAGGTTTGTTAAATATTTTCATGTAGAAGTTGTTAAAATATATTAAAGTATGGTACTCTTCACTATATTGAACGGAGAATTGATTGCCTTATTATGTTGCCATAAGCTTTAAAATATTTATGATGCCACCAACATTTAAGTTATTATATTGAACATCTAGAATTAGACTTTTAACTGTTACTTGTTCATTTCCAGGAAGCTCCAAGCATACCTGGCCAGGTGTTAGTTTATTCCTACAAAATGCCTTCATATTTACTGGATCACTTGTTTATAAGTTTGGACGTAGTGAAGAGCAATGGGGTGTTTAATTAATTCTAAAAACATAAGCAAATGGAAACTTAAATGTTGTAAAAAAAATTGTAAGTAAAAATTGCTTTATTTGATTTATAAAAAAACACTTAAGTCTGATCTAAAGAAAATAAATAATATCTATTGGTTATTAAAGTAAAAAAATCTAACATGGTTACAAATTGTCTCTTTGTAAGCTTAAATATACATTGTGACTTATGTTATCTAATATTTACTTTTATAAACATTACTTTGCATTGTAAAAAAAAATATAATAATGAATCTACAAAAAACAAAAGTAATATATACGGATTGATGTACCAATCGCAGTAAAAACTGTATAGATAATATGTTAAAAATAATTTAGTACTAACCATGCAAACTCAAACAACGCGTTAAAATTTAATTATTGTTTGTTCAGTTTTGTAATATTATGTAATAAATCATATTAACGACGATTTAATGTTTCAAAAATACTTTCAACCTTTTCTGTCTAGAAATTACCTTTACCCATAATAAGAAAACATTTAAGCTTATGTGCAAGCTTTAATGTTTAGCTTACAAATTAAAATGCGGAGTGTAAGAGTAGCTGGATAGCTTCTGCTCTAGCTGGATAGGTTTGTTGTGCTAGTAGTTGTCGTAAGTAGCGTCCGGCGCGGCACAGGTCCGGCCGCCGCGGCCGTCGGGCAGGCACAGGTCGCGGCCGCAGCCCCCGCCGCGGTACTGGCACACGCTGCCGGCCGCCGGGCACTGGCTCGGCGCAGCCGCCACCCCGTAGAGACGCCGCGATGCTGTGGCTATGGGCAGTTGCCCGCGGAAACCTCGCGACGTGTCCATGAATTCGATCTTGAGCCTAACGAATTTTAAAACTATTGTTAGTGACACGAAAACTCGAAAGTGTTGTTCTGTTGCGTCATTTAGAAGAAATTTTCGGATATACCTACTTAGTGTGCCTAATTACATGCCGATTTGTGTTATACTTTGCAGAAATGTGGACGCATGAATAGGTGGTTATTTTTTATAAACGCATTTTTAACATATACCTATATGTTTTGTGTTCGTAAGTTGTAAAAAGCGGTTACTTGATGGATAGATAGAGACAAAACATATTTTTTTATGTTAACGTAATACGTTTATGAACGAGATTCTTTAACGCGTTGATTATTAAATTTACTGTAATGCATTCTACATACGTTTTCCAGTCTGTCCAGTAGAATGTGTCGCCGTTGATAGCAAGTCCAAATGGATATGAGCAGTCGGATGCTACAGTTTCATTCTGCAATGTGTCGATGTGGACGCACTCAATAACAAAGCGACCGGCGTCAGTGTAACACAAGCGATCTCGTTCCCAGTCGATGGCCAGGGCGTTGGGAAGTTTCACGAAAGTTTGGTCCAAGAACACTCTTCGATCTGATCCATCCATGTTAGCCCATTCTATCTTGGGCCCGTTGCGATTCCAGTCGGACCAGAATATTTTTCTAAAATAATAATAATAAGTAATCCTGTAAATTGATAAATAGCGGGTATTTATTGCGATAATATGTAATGAAAAGTGCATACCCTCTTCCTGGATGAACCGCAATCCCTCGCGGATTGAAAATACCGTCGTTTGCAAAAAGTACTTTTCGAGCCCTTGTGTCTAGGTTTGCCACCTCTACAGTAAGTTTTTTCGAATCTGTCCAAAATATGTTTCTTGCAGACCAATCTACTGATATTCCCTCAGGTGATTTGACATCTGCAATTAAGGTCGAAAGAGTTAATAAATGCATTTAAAATATAACTAAATTGTTAGGTACCAAAATATTACCATTGCCTAAGAATTGCTCAAACCCTGATCCATCATAAGCTGTTCTTTTTATTGAACCGCCGACGACATCTCCCCAGTAGATTCTTCCAGTGTCGCAGTCGACGTCGATCCCAACTGCTATTTGGTAAACCACACTGTTTACAGGTGTGGCACCATTTCTAGGAGTTGCATGGTAAGGGACGCGATAAACACTGGCACCATCACTAGCAGCTAAGAAATTACCAGACTGTCGAGGATTTAATTCACAATATCCACCATTACCGTTGTATCCGGTATTACATACACACTCGAATCCATCGCTGGTTTTAAGGCATGATGCATGTACGTCACACATATTTGGATTGGATCGACAGTTGACCTCTGTCGAACAATTATACCCATCACCAGTATAGCCATCCTTGCAAACGCATTGGTAGGAATTTTCAACAGGTGTACAAACTGCATCTGGGTGACAATTATAGGCAACATCACATGTGTTCCCTTGAGGTACACAACTTACTAGACCATTACCTTCGTATCCAGCATCACAGTAGCAATAATTGATAGGAACAGATTCATCGAATAGACATGAAGCATGCTCTGCACAAACCGCGCCGTTGCATAACTGGGCATCGGGAATGCATGCATCGTTTTGATCTTTTGTGTAACCTTCTACACATTGGCAAACGTTAACGTCGCTTGCAGGATCTGGACGACATTCGGCGTGGTATTCACAGTCTGTGTCGTTTGTACAGATGAAGTTGGGCCGACACGTGTATCCGTCACCATGATATCCAGTATTGCATACGCACATGGTATCGTCATTGGATGCATCGATACAAACCGCGTTGGGACCACACGCACATGAAGGACCCTCAATAACGACCTTCTCTATACATTCATTGGCATCTATTTGATATCCCTCTGGACAAACACAATATCCTACGTATTGACCTTCAGTTGAATACGTGTACGGTTGACATACTGCGTTAAAAGGACAATCTTCTTCAGTGTTGCATTTAACTGAAAATTAAAAATAATAGTTTAGTCATATTTATTTAATAGTATCTAGTGTATTATTTTTTAAATATAGTATTACTCACTGGAAGTATCATTATTTTCCGTTGGATGGTTTGAACTTGGATAGCTATCAATTTTTCGGCACAAGTTAATGTTCATTTCATTACGGTGATTTTCGTATCCTGGTGGACAACTACAGCCATTTACATCACAGTTATGCAAAACATAAGTATCATTGTAATCTGCTTCAGTGTAAGATGTAGTGGATAATTCAGTTGTCGGAGCTACTTCAGTGTAGTACTGTTCTTCGGAACAAGTAAATCCATCGCCAGTAAAACCCGGATTACAACGACAGGTATACGGTGAGTTTATATCAATTTGGAAACAAACTCCGTGGGGAGAACATCTTGCACAAACTCCTGTAGAATCATAAGGAACGCAACTAGATCCATCGCCATTGAATCCGGCATTACACACGCATACAGGCCCCTGTCCAAGATTTTCGCAGCGGGCATTGCGATCGCAGTTTCGACAAGGTGATAAAGGAACACAAGTGACGCCGTTTCCTTCAAATCCCTCACGACATCTACATTGAAACGACCCTTCATAGTTGTAGCATTCGGCGTTGGTATCACAGTTATCAGTTCCTGCCGCGCATTCGTCTATATCTACACAAGAATCGTATTCATTGGTATGAACTTTGCTAAATCCAGTCACACAAACGCACGTGTAGGTGTTTCCAAGAGCTATGCATGTGCTGTGTGATCCACAATTATTTTTACCTTGAATGCATGGGTCCTCTTGACCTAACGGTGCAATTTTATTACTCATGCCATACCGAATAATATTGTCTTTCCTTTCGTAACCCAAATAGTTTTTTATTACTCTCAACGTGGAAGGAATTTTGTCTTCGTCGAGAAGGGGAGCAGCACGACAAGGATTGTATGTAATAGTTTGAGACACTCTCTGTTCGTAAGTCTGACCTGTAGCTTTGTTTACAAATGTTCTTGATGATTCAGCTCTGATAACACCCACTTCTACTATAGTGTATTGTTCTTCGTATTCATTTATTTCTAGTTTTTCACCTTTAGGAATGGAAGGTAATGCCCCTCGAATATCAGAATTTACAGTTATTTGGTCAAACACATCATGACCTTCAAATTCCTGTTGCAATGTTATTCGCTCCCCCGTAGCGGGAAAGAAAATGTCCGCTGTCTGATTAAACAATGATCCGGTCAACTGATAGCCATTTTTTGCTATTCCGGAAGGTTGTGCAAACAACCAGCCAACGATGCCGCCAAGCACATTTAGTAACTGTAAACTGGGACCTAATTCCAAGGGCACTTGCGATAAAGCTGTATAGGACCTACCATCTGCAACGACTACGTATGACTGTATGTCGATGGCATCTATATTTATATTATTTATTTGACCATTTAGTTTTCCATGGACTCTTAAGGGAACGTCGTCCTTAATGCATGATTTGCCATTACCATAAAATCCATCAAGGCACTGGCAACACGTACCATTATCGTAATCGACGCATCTAGCTTGCAAGTGACAGATGCTAGGGCCGCTTTGTGCACATGTCTTCGATTCTTCTTCTAACTCGGCTTCGGCTTCATTGTATTGATCAGGTGCGGCTATATTACCATTAGGTGGTATGTTTCCTACACGGAAAACATATCTTCCTGGTTCATGTGTGTTCGACCATCTGAAATTAAATAACTGTTGCAGATTACGTGTATTTTAATTTATTTCTGAGAAAATTATGATGGATGACTTACGCCATTATATTTCGCATGTGATGGCTGCCTGACCCTCGCAACGTAAACATTCTGCCGTCCTCGGCAATAAATCCAGCCTGAGCCTTTGCGTCGGGGAGTGCCCCTGCTGTTGGTTCCCGTTGGATCCACTGAATATCTCGTTGGGGGTATAGGAATTCCACAAAACTTTCTGTGCCGTTACTTATAATGGCTATCTGGAAGGTGTTGGATTGTTCAACATTACGCGCATTGCTGTAGATGACTTCCAACCACGTAGCTATAAAAACGCTGGAGGGTTTAAAATCGTAATAATCATGGAAGTTGTTCTGAACGCTCTCCTCAGATTTCAAGAGAACATGTGGTTCATCTGTCTCTCTGTAGTAGACACTTCCAGTGTCTGTTGTGTCGATATTAGAATAGAAGGCAGCTATCGATGGATAAGGAAGTGGAAACTCTGTGTTAATGAATGATGATATTTCTGCCCTCAATGTGAGTACTCCATAATTGTTTACCTGTTAAAAGAAAACATAGGTATTAAAAAACATTGACAGCTCGATTTTTTTTATTTTTTAGATGAAAATAATTTTGTGTTAAAAGTACTGTCTCATTGTTTTTATATTAAAGAGGCCTACAGGTTTCAAACCTGCTGCTGCTGTCAGAATATGCGGCATAAATAGATGTATCTCATAACCGCTTTGAATTTGTCATTTTTGTAACTTTAAAAGATTACAAACCCGACTATTAATAACTATTACTAGATACCTTACTAACACGAGATAAAGTAAAAGGTACCGGTGTATAGACAGAACAAGAGGTTTCCTCAAAAGCGTCTCTTTGATTCACGGAACTCTAAAACCGAGTGGTTTCAGTTGCAGTCAGTGACCGCCTAGGTCGGTTAGAGTGTCCGAGCCGCCCACGAATACTTCCGTCCTGCAGTCATGATTTGCAGCTGCTATCACTCATTATCATGTAATGCGAATTGCAGTTTTATGTTTTCACATTTTGCTTTGAGAAGATAAGGTTTTTGGCAAGAAAATATTTAGGTAAACAATGTGATTATTTAGAGCTTTAGAATTAGAGCTGAAGTAGGAGTCCAACATGTTGCATATAAATATTGTATGATTTTTAAGTATGTTGTGACTTTTCGTTAAAATTTTATTTCTATTTGAGTATAAGTGACTTAAAATGATAAATTTGAATAACCAAAAAAAATGGTTTAGTACATTGTTAATTGATTTGGTTGGGGTCAAGAGATGCTCTAAATCACCATAACTTGTATTTTGAAACGCCTATTTTAATTTTGTTAAACAAATTCATAATGATTACATACTACAAACCAACTTTCAAACAAATGTGATATACTTACCTACCTACTTCGGTACCTACGAGAACCATTTTAACCTTCTATTTATCTATGTAATAGTTATCCGAATAAAACGGATAAGATTCTAGTAACTGACTATCAGTACTACAACATTTTATTCTAGTTTACTAAGTAATTCACTGGTAAAACAGTGTAACGTTCGTCTTATGAAACTTTCCTAAACTACAAAGATATCCTGTGGTTATTCTAGAACAAAATTTCTCAACATCTATTTAAAGTAAATCCAGGAACACAAGTAGGTATAAGCATCTCATTTTCCAGGACTAGTGTAGTTAGGTCTAAGTATGAAATACTTTAGTTTTGGGTATTATTAACTAGACTATTAGTTGGCGAAGTGATTAATCGGCATCATTAATATGTATCTTCATTCTCAAAGTATAAAATATTTTTCCAATAACTTAAATTGTCAAAATTATTTTTTATATTACCTATGTATATGATATAAAATGTTTATACATATTCGACGTGCAACGAAAACATTCTACTTATTTGTTCTGAACATTTAAGAATCAGCCCTTAATTGTAACTTAATACCTGCACACTTTACTTAATACATGTATTCTAAAATAGTCGTTATCTACGCAATAAGATATCTAGCTATTTTTATCTTCACTGATAGTATAAAGAGGAAACAGTAATTGTTTGTTTGTAATCGATTATCTCAATAACTAATGAACTTCATTAGAGAGTATCAATATCCCACTAATATTATAAACGTGAAAGTTTGTGAGTATGGATGTATGGAAGTATGAATGTATAGATGTATGGTTGTTTGTTACTCTTTCACGCAAAAACTACAGGATGGTTGATGAAACTTTACAGTAATATAGGTTATACATCAGAATAACATATAGGGTAATTTTTACAGCTGGAAAACATCTCTTTCTCACGGAAAACCATCTTCTACGCGAACGGAGTCCCGGGCGGCCACTAGTATTGTTATGAATTATGATCTTAGCCTAAAACAAAGTTATAGTTAATGAAAAAGTGGTAGTTATTCGAATGCGCTGGCTTAGTAAGTTTTTTTTTTATATTAAATATACGATGCAAACATTGTCATGAGCAACTTAACGGATTTACTTATATTTATTTATTGTTAATTAGCGGTAGGTAAAATAAAAATAATCTTTTCGATTATCGTTGCAGCTCAGAAACTGGAATTCCTATAATTTATTTTTTTGTGTTAGTACAAACATATATTATTAAGTGTAAATAATAAAATTAAAATAGTCAAATTTGACTATGGTCAAAAATGTAATATCAGTGTTATGGTTTTATGAATAATCACATGCGCATCTGCTGTCAAAAATTTAGAAAAAGCTTTGTAAAATTTTAAATAAAAAAAAATTGCATCGATTGATTTTTATATGAAACATTGTATAGGTTGATTTAGTCAAAAAATTCGCGTAAGACCAGAAAATAATATTGAATACGTTTAAAATAGTAATTACACTGACTTGAGTTAGCATTGAATTAGTTTCGTTGAACGTTGAACTTGACGAACTTTTATCAGTTAGTAGTTTTTTGGTAAATTATCTTTATACCTATCAAATTGTAAAATGTTCTTGTTTCTAAGACAAAATGATGTGCCCCTTTTATCAACTTGAGATATTATTGGTTTTAAGACAATTGTATGACTTAACAAAATAAAACTATTAGACTAAAATTAAGACAGATAATACCGGCATAGGTACTTCATATTTTTATCATATTGAAGAAGTAAGAAAAAGACGTTCTTTTAATATTTAAAACAAGTTGTAATTTAAACGTCTCCTAGTTTATTTATTTTTTGTTTAGGCACCTTCTACCAAAAATTTTAGGCATATACGAAAGAATAACCCTTTTAAGCCTAGGCTACAATTTCTGAATAAATATTAAGTTTCCTCGATAAACATTTTTTATAAGTTATGAAAAAATGTAAAAAAATAAAAATACAGTAGATAAATGACTTACAAATATCGACTCGTAACTTTCACCGTAAAATAAAATGGGTATTTTGAGGGGCAGTTCGGGCGAGGCGACGTCGCTGCCGCGCGGCAGTCGCTGGTCCAGCCCCGGCCCGTGCGGGTACAGCTGGTCCCTGGTCACTGCGCACGCGCACGCCGCCAGCGCGAGCACTCCCGCGCACGACCACATGTCGACACGGTCCACACAACACTACACAACTGCCCCATTAACACCGCATTCCACTCACAATTAAATATACAAAAATAAACGCATACTAAATACTACAACGGATTTTGTAATCTTAAACTGTCTATTATGATAAATAAAACAATGAAATACTGATCGCGGAGATCGCGATTAGGAATGCTTAGTTGTTAATTACTTACTATGCAAACATACTTAGTTTTAACAATTTGTTTATACATATAAACATTAAACAAATGTCGTCAATATTCTGCTGTTTTCTTACACAAAAAGGTAGATGTGCAGTTTATCTATTTACTTACTTACCGCCCTACAGTTTTCCTCGCAGTTAAATAAGTTTTTCCGCGTTATAAAAATAATGTTAAATACGCAAATAAATAAAATAATAAAATAAATGTTATACATATGTAACAAACCTTACTTGCTCCTAATAATTAAATAGATATTAACTTTACCCTAATTGTTTAAACGAGTGAGTTTTAATGCCTTTGTTTTCTTCATAAATCTTTAGTAGGTTCATTAACTAATGAATAATTAGTAGTTAAAGATCTCAAGAGATTAATATTTCTGAAATTTCTAGAATGTGCGTTTTTTTATTCCCTTTACATGTAGGTACCCAAGTAAATAGAGGCCCTACCTACTTAATGCATTTGGAATGTTGACATTTCAATACACAATGCACTCGTTGCATATAAATAATAAGTTGTACATTGTTTACTTCGTTATCTAGTTGTGTCATTCTAACCACATATAAATGAATGTACTAACAAGTAAATAATTGTATCTAGGTCAGTATTGGGTGGCCAAGATAGGTACACCCAATACTCGATTCCCGAACGATCAATGACCCTTGATTGTTATTGTTTATTATCCTCAATTATAGTATTAAGAGTCCGTTTCAATTAATAAAAAAATGATTGAAATTACTTACTACATGTAAGAAAATTTACACGTTTTAAAAGACTTTGAAAAGGAGGAGGTTCTCTATTAAGTTGGTATTTAAAAAAATGTATGTTCATCGATTATGCCGAGGTTTATCTTCCGATTTACGTGATTCTTCTTTTGTTATATTTTTTTATAATGTATGCCAACTGCTATTGCCTCTTTTTATTTTGTTCATTTATACTTTCTTTGGTCTTATACCCAGACTAGTGAACACATCCACATCCAGCCCTGTGTGGTGCATGCAATGCGTAATAAGTTGCTGAGACGCAAATTCACTAAATCAACAATAAAATGATGTTCCAAGAGAACTAAGCTGATGCCGCTTTTTTGTACAATAATCTAGTACAAAAATTAATAAAAGAAGTTATTTCTGCATGTGTGTGCCAGTTTACTACCTTTAGCTACGTACTTTAGATGGACAGCGGTTGCGTCAATCTCTATATTCCACAAATAAATCAGAATGCAAGCGGTTTAAAATAATACAGAATGAATGTGTTTTTATTTCGGGATTGGATTGTTGATTTTCTACGTCAAATGAATGCGCTGCGTTTTTTAATAGCTTCAGTTGGTTAATATTTAAGCTTTTTCTGAGACTCTAGCAACTCTACACTATGCAATTAGGTTTTATAGTAGTGTTATGTCCGTTTTCACCAACGTCACCTAAATTTCAGGGACTCCTAACACATTTTAAACAACACCTAAATGTTAATATTTTGCCACAACATTTTCTAGGTACCTATATATAAATATAAATTTTAAATTGAAGTTTTAAAATAACTAAAAAAGCTACAAATAGTTATTTTTTGAAATATTTTAACTGTCCCCTAAATTTTAGGGAACGTTGGAGAAAACGGGCACTAGCAAAGGATAATGGGCAAAAATGTATGAACGGTGGGCCCACTTCCAATAAACACGTGTTATATATAAATTTAAAGGTCTGTTTACAAGCAACCATTATCAAAAAGGCGCATGCCAGAATTCGCTCTGTGGTTGGAGTTATTTGATATAAAAAAAATATTCTTTTTAGCTTAGAAATAGAAGTTTTTGATTTAGTAAACCTTTTTTTTGCGAATTTGTCAACCAATTATTACAGAATCATCTTTTACAGTATTATTTTGTATACGTTTAATGAAAAATAAAAAACCTATTTATATCAGAATAAGTAAGTGCTTGGTAGCCTAGTGGCAACAGGTTCGGTCTACTATACCGAAGGTTCCGTGTTCGATCCCCACTAGGGTGTACCACCAATTTTTTCTTTTTCAAATTATGTACATGTTTATCACGCACTAACGGTGAGGGAAAAACATCGTGAGGAAACCCACATGATTGGATGATAATCCATCATGTGATCCACCAACCCGCACCGAGCCAGCGTGGTGGATTACGGCTCAAACCCTCTCGCTATCCGAGAAGGAGGCCTGTGCTCAACTATGGGACATATATGGGCTATTTATTATATGAGAACAAAATACTAATAATTGCATTAGGCACTTGCAGATAATCCCAACCTGTTCATTTCTCGTACAGTAATGTACAGTAATGTTCTGTTATTATGATGTTTTCATGTGATTTATAAGATTCTTTAAATAGGTAAAATAAAGTAGATATAATTACAGATAGTTATAAACAACTGTTCATTTAACTAACTTAAAGATACATACATACAACATTGCTTGGGAATATAGTTTAGATCCCATAAAAATATAGCTAGTTTTAGCGTCAAAACACTCTTTAAATATAATGCATGTTGTTTTATGTATGCAGCAATTTCTGGTCGCGCTCTTGGGAGATTATCTGACAAATTGTGTTGCTGATATGTTCCGCGATATAGATTTTCCGTAGCTGATGAAGGTGCATTTAAAAGCACATAGGTTTACATATATATTTAACATAAGTAAACTTAATAAGTAGTATTTTTTAGATTTTTATTTTGTCTCATAACTCAAAACGCACAGTTGTTACAACAAAGCTGTCATAGCAATAGTTGTTCCTATTGAAGAGACCTATTCAACGACATATATCTTATTGCTATTGGAGGGTGGGCCCAATTTGCCCATTGTCCTTTTATCAAGTAAGTACCTATTATTAACTTCATGCATTGTTAGTTGACGGAAGAAACTTATTATAAAGCCTATATTATACCTACTACTGTCTAAATTCTTCAAAGGCTCGAATGGCTAATTCAATTTAATATAGTTCAACATCGTTTTGGGTATAGGTACTAAGGTCAATCACTAACCAAAACAACTATGGGAAAGTGATTCAAAAGCATATCCTGATCCAAGAGCTAAAAATAAATCATAAATATTACGGTACTTACATAGTACCTACTTACATGAAACTAAGTCACTATGTGTTGCTGCTTGTATTTTTATTTGTTAGTTTTTTAAACTTTATGTCAAAAATGCTTGTATATAAAGTAAATGCAGAATACCTAAATGCAGATATAGGTTGTGATCATATTTTTTTTATATCCATTGTCTTAGGAACTGCTAAATTCTATTAAGCCAAAAAATGTGCTCAAACGGATATATCATTTGTTTGTTGCTCAAAAAGACCCCAATGTACTCACGCTACTGTTTATATTCCAATAAATGATTATTAACATTATTATAATTTAAGATAATTTATACAGACTGTGTGACGAGTAGGTACATGGATGATGCTCTCATTGTATCTTACAACACATTTTTTTAAGTTGTTTTGTTAGAATGTAAAGAATTTGTAGTATATAATATAATTACTGTAGGTACCCATCCACTACTGCCAAGTCAATACAATTTTGTTGTTTCGTCATCCTTATTAAAAAAATCTCATTAAATGTTGATGTCCCAATATTCTAAGGACAATACGTACCACCCTCTTCTTTACTTAGTTCATTTATTTCTTCATTACACTTCACCCTCCAAAATTTTTATTTATCATTAGAGTTTTTTCGGTTTGTAGAATGAGATTAATTGAATTGTAGTTTTCGGCGCACGCGGCGTCGCCGGTCGACTTCCGGTTTGGTCGTGAATGATTTGCCGTATCCGGTTCTGACGACGGACGTAAGATTTAACGATACGCTTTGTTGCTAGCCACCGTTATAACGGGCCGTCTGAAAATCCCCTTATTTATTATGTCTAGAAGAAAATTTCGTTTCGTAGGTAGCTGAAAACTTTTTGAAACTCGTAGCATGAACTTCCACGGCATTTATTGATAAATGAGAAAAGCATTGAGTGTAATTTACCTTTGAGGAATTAATGAGATACCTATATATAATAACCAATGTTTATAGAGATTTTAATTTTTGTTTGCAGTGCTTTTTGTTTATTTACCTTATAAGACTGAATAAAAACTGTTTCATTGATGACAACCTCATAGCCGGTAATTAGGGGGGAGATAGTAAGTGCGTCTATGTCCTACGTGGCTCAATGAAGTTGATTTGTGTTATTCCACCCTGACTACTTTACTGCGCATTACTTGAATATGTATTACGTTTAGAGTGTATCTAAGCCAAGTACAAGCTAACAGCGCGCCGTGTGTAATATTACCCGAACCATTTGAAGCACTTTTGTCCTCCTCAAAACTTTAAAACGTTTACACATAGATTTGTTACATTTAGCCAATGTATTAAGATTGGCGAGATAAATACATATATGCTACAAATTTTATTTCTGTTCTTCAAACTTGCCAAGTTATGCCTTATGCTTTAATAAATTATAATTTAGTTATAGGAAGAAAGTTGTTTCAACATATTTTATGTTGATATATGACGACCTCTGTGGCGCAGCGGTAACTATACCGGACTGCAAAGCGGATGGTTCCGGGTTCGATCCCCGGGTCGGGCCAATTTCGTCAAAATGGTTTTTCGACATTGGCTCGTGTCTGGGTGTAACTAGGTTCTCCCCTAGTCCATTGTGTGGTACCTGTAACACAAGCGCTTAATGCGCTTACCATATAATTGGTGTGTTAGTCTGGAGATTTATTATTTATTATTATTATTATATAAATTAAAATCTTGACTGACCTTGGCACCCATTTAGATCTCACTTCTTTTGTTGCCAACAACATATTATGTATTGGACTTGGCTGTCATTTTACATTTATGTTTTTGACGGGATTGACTTGACCCGACAATTCTCGATGATAGGTAATAATGTATTGTAGCTTTTACATATTTATAGTCACTAAGAAAAAACATTTTACGCCAAAGATCTCTTCTTTAGAATTACTTCAAAGTGGCTGCTTGTCTGTTTTTCTGCTGTTTAACGGCCAGTCCAAATATACGATCTCAATCCATTTTTACGCATCTAAGATCAGCAATCCGATCCGAATTTTCTCAAAACCTTTTTAATAACCGAGCTACAGATTCTGAAACTATTCCAAAGACGCGATCGATTCATGGGAGGCAAGCGATCTTTATTTCTGGCTTTTTACCTTTCGGCTTATTACCTACTTGTTTGAATATGACGATTTGCACGTCCCAATAATCGATCTATGGAATTTGACAGGTTCATTTGAATCCATTTCTGCGATCTCCGAAATTGGCAAGATTTCCTGCAGTCGATCTTTTCTTTGAGTGACTTTTTACGTTAGTCCATGTAAAACAAAAATAGACACCATAGCAACGTACATTGATCTAAAGCTTTCAAGAGCTAAAGTAACAAGAAGTGCCTTAACTGAATTTTAAATTGAAGTTTTTGTTTTTGTATTTGGCTATGGTTAACCTATTTGAATAAAGACAATGCAATTATTGCAAATAATTAGCAAAAATAAGGACATAAAAATATCCGGCAATTTTTCTAAACTACTTACATAATAATGTATGTTATTAACTTTTATTTATCTATTTTCTGCCGAATTCATAGTTAAGGCTTAGGCAAATGTCTTAAATATTTGTAAAACTAACATTTTATTTACAACTAGCTTTCCGCCCTGCGGTTTCACCCGCAACTAAATGGTTTTTCCCGTGGGAATGAGGCCTTTTCCCGCATTAAAATTATCGTATTTTCTTCTTCCCTGAGTCTCGAACTAACTTTATTCCACAAGTAACTTTTCTGGTTGATTTTTTACACCTTGTGTCCGAAAAACCCAAATATCTTACGGAACCCTTTCTTCCAGAATAAAATATAGCCTATGTTACTCGTGGATAATGAAGCTTTCAAATGGTGAAAGAATTTTTAAAATCGGTCCAGTAGTTTTTGAGCCTATTCGACACAACCAAACAAAGTTTTCCTCTTTATAATATTAGTATAGATATAATATTAGTATAGATGAAGAGATCGATCGACGATCTGTTTGGCATCATTGCATATCATTGTTATTACGCAGGTTGGAGATCCGCAGATCGTGTGCGATCTCAGATCGTCCCTATTCTCTGATCGGAGATTCGATATTGGGCTCCAGCGTAAGTTAGCGATTTTATTATACCTATGTTTTATAAAATTAAAAAGGTATGTTACTAATGGTAAGAAATAGACAGTGTATGACAGTTGACAAAGGTACATTTGGTAGCTTGTCCAGCGCGCGTTAACCCCTCGGATGCTGACAGCGGTCAGTTTAACGATCGGGGAATATGGCGTCTAATCAACAGAGTTCATTCCTGACACTTTGGAGGAACACTTCATTACAAGTCGTAAACAAGGAATCGCAGTTAGCAAAGGGTTAAGCAACAAAAATGCGTGTGTATGACAAGTTGGGTATGGTGTAAGGTTTAAGCTGAAGGAAGTTGCATTCTGTGATATTTACAGTTTTGTAACTAAAAAAAGACACATTTATTGAATCACATTGTTGCTAGTCTGTCAATCTTCATATGTACCAGTGTATATCAAATTAGCTTTATTATTTATAAAGTAATTAAAAATCAGACTTCTTTCAACGTCAACCCAATCTAAAGATACGGCGATCTTAGAGTGATTAAAATTCTAGCAAAAAAGGCTTTCGCTTTTGAGTCTTATAACTTCAACCTTAGAAACAGAGAAGGGCTGTTACCAACTTTAGCTAATCCTTTTTCGCTTCCACCATGGAACAAACGTCGTAAACACTTTACGACTGTTTTCCGCCTCTAGATTAAAATCTCACATTTGCTTTATATGACATTATGCGACAATTGTTACAAGTGCGTATGAGTTTCTCTCTCGTTGTTAACGCAGACTATAAAAACTTCTGAACTGTAAATTCTTGGAAATAAATACTTACTTTTATATTGAGTATAAGTCATTTTCTTGTTTTGTTTAGTTAATTTTCACAGAAAGTAAACATATTGTTAACAATGTACATTAGGTACAGATTTCGTTTTTAAAACTTTCTTTTAATGACTGATTTCTTTTAAATTTGGCAATGAAATTTTTTGATTGTAAACGTTATTGCTTTTGTTTTTTTACGTTTACTTATTTTCTGTATGTTGGGTTTGGCGATATTAAAACGAATGTCCAAGTGTAAGATTGCGTCTGTCTGGAAGAGCTTTGCTTTTAAACGAATAGTATGAACATTCTACAAATCTAAATTGAATCATACCTATACCTACTAAAGAAGTAAGTTAATAAATTAACAATGGCAATCTTGATCTCATGACCTTAACCTATTTTAGTTCACTTCATCAAAATTGGTAATGATGATGGTTTTTGTTAAAAAACAACTTGTTACTACCGAATTGCGAAACAATGGAAATAGGTTAGAATACTTATAAAATATTTAAAAAACCTTGACTTTTACTCATTGGCTACGTTTAGTTTATGCCTAATTCAGATTTAGGTTTATTAAAAAACTAAGAAGGTACCTAATTAGGTTTACTAAAAAAGTAAAGCTAAGTAGAAGCAATGATTGGATATTATTTTACATGGACACAAAAATACCCATCTATACTAATATTATAAAGCTGAAGAGTTTGTTTGTTTGTTTGTTTGTTTGAACGCGCTAATCTCAGTAACTACTGGTTCGAATTAAAAAAATATTTTTGTGTTGAATAGACCATTTATCGAGGCAGGCTTTAGGCTATAAAATATCACGCTGCAACTATTAGGAGCGAAGAAATAATGGAAAATGTGAAAAAAAAACGGGGAAAATTATTCATCCTTGAAAACGGTGCGCTAAGAAAACGGTTCTATAAACCGAAAATATATGTATGAAAGAATTAATTAAGGGAACATTTTACTACGGGAAAACTTCGCATTCCCACGGGAAACCGACTTTTACGCGAACGGAGTCGCGAGCGGCCACTAGTTAGGAATATAAGTGCAACGATAAAATATATAATTAAAAGACGACATATACATTTAAACCCACATTATTTCAATTACTATGAGTTTCTATAATAACATTAATTAGAAAACGTAGTATCATCCCTATTGGGCGGTCTCAGAGGGGCCCTTAGTGAGCCCTTAGCTGAAGACGTAACTGCGGGATAGTATGAAGGTACCTAATAATAATTATCAATGAACCCTTAGGGTATCCCAAACAAAACTCGTGAGCCGCATACCGACCTTTTCTATTTGCATTTTGCTCGTTTGTTGTAACTTTGTGTACCTTTCTTACCTGTTGTAAAGTTTGGGCCCGATTTAATTTGCTGTCAAATATTACAGCAGCGGTTACAGACTTTCATTAGTTTACGGGCATGACTTAATTCAAGATTTCAGTTTTCGATTGTCTACAGGAGAAAATTAAGTAGGTAAGTGAATGAGTGATGAAATGATTCAAATATTTAAGGATTGCATAGTTTTGCACCATAAGTTATTTTTTTCCAAAAATATATTGTCTGCTAAGTAGATTTCCAAAATACATGTTTTTGATTTTATTTACCAGAAATCCTTTTTTATACCAAACTGCCAATCATTCTAAAAGTAATCATCAGACGACGAACCGCACGTGAATTGCACTTTAAACTTTTATTTTTACTTATATAGCGTGAGTTCCCGGAATTAATTAAAATCGTACAAAAGACTGGGAAAATAGTCGTGACGATATCTATGTTAGCGAAACCTCAGACACGGCACTCAATGCTAAGGTATTTTCAATTACTTCTGCAATCCCTCTATTTCCTATCCCTTTCGACTATCAATTAAATTTCTAAGGAGGGATAAAGCTCCCTAGGTTTAGGCACTAGATTAGTACCTACAGTGATGCCGAATTTATTTCGCTTCGCAATGGTGAAATTTTTGCCAAATTGTTCACGATAAATAAAATTTTGACTTATTTAAAAACACTTTTTCTGAATGTTCTTTTATTTGTTATGTTATGTTATTTACAAATTTAAATGAATAAATTCCCTAAAAGATGGAGAAAACCGCATTTAAATCCATGACGTAGTTTAGGAAGAGTTAGCGGACAAACAGACTCAATTAGCGACTTGGATTTTAGACCAGGGTAGAAGACTTTAAAAATAATAAAAAGTGAAATAAAATTGTAGTAGGATGAAACCCATTAAAAAGGAAGGAAATATTATAAAAATGAAGGGAAAAATAATTTACGGGCGATCTGAGGTCGGGAAGGGGATGGGGGTGAGTTTTTAGGGTAAAAAACGGTATTTCTCGATTTCCGGCAAAACTAAAAGTCCTATCGAAAAAAGTCAAATGGCAAAGTTGTAGGTAATAAAAAGATCTAAAACTTTTGTATTTACACTTTTTTCACATAACCTCAAAATTTATGTGAAAAATTCAAAAAACCAAGTTTTTGGTTTTTTATTTTTATCTTTTACAAAAATTGTTTTTTTTTAACGAAATTTGGTGAAAACTTACTTTTTTATGTCCCAAATACGCTGTAATTTATTTGATTAAAAATATTTATTTTTTCACCTTATTTTGAATTAATATCGAAAAAACACCCTAATTTTCAATCGAAAACTCACCCGTCAAAATATCAGCTTTTTTCAAAAAGTTGGTATGTTTTCTGTTCGTTGAAATCTCTACTTTTCGATGGTGAAAAAAAATATATATGTTACTATAGTAAATCTTCTCAGAAAATGCAAAAAATCTAAAAAAACTTGAATTCGATTTTTTTTTTAATTTTATCAAAAATTTTGAGCTATTTATTAAAATTAACACTTTAATTACCCGAAAAACATTAGATTACATGTAACATTGATAAAAAAATTTGTAAATAAGAATATACTACTATAATTAACAAACAAATCAGTTAATAAAATTAATATTTAATAAGACATTTACAATATTTGGAGAAAGTTGTCGAATCTTCTTTAAATTATATGCGTAGATATCTATTTATAACTATTTTAAGAAAAATTATATACCTGAGTGACCTACGAAAAATAGCCCATAAAAAGGTATTTAATGGAGAAGTGGGGAAGGGGCTAGGCGAGTCTGGGTCTTACTACATACATACCTACTATTTCGTAGCAGCTGTTACAACCGTTAGCCTAACCAGTATTCGAAATACAGTACAATATACAACATCGTTTATAAAAATACACGTGCACGCTTCTTAGTTAGTTTCTTTAAGATAATTGTGACAAGATTACTTAAAAAAAAAACTTTTCGAATCTGCATAGGAAGGTAATAAACTAACTCTATTTTTATCTGTATCAATCAACTCAAACATAAGAATCGTAATATTTTCTTTAAAAAATAGTATGCTTAACGTAACATAACCTAAAGATTGAAATTAAATGATGTTTTAGTACAAGATTAAAAAATAATAATCTCCTTAATTTTGCACAAACAAATTTAGTTAATCCCATGAAAATAAAATATATTTCAAAATACATAAAAAATATTTTATAAATCTATAAAAAATATATAAAATATATATCATAAATAAATTTGTAATAACAAACTTTTGGCCGATTTTCATATATATTTTTTACATTTGAAATATATTTCAGATGTATTCAAAATATATGAAATATACATGAAATCAGCAAAAAGTTAGTTATTAAAAATATATTTACTATACATATTTTTTATATATTTATACATTTTAAATAGATTTTTAATATATTTTTTAGACATTTTGACATTTATTTCTTTAATATATTTTTGACCCTGGTCTATTTGTACTATGTAATGATACCTAATGAAGAGCCGTTCATTTGTCAGAAATCGGCAGTGAATTTTCGTTTGTGTGCTCTAGCGGTCGTTTGAGTCGGATAACAGAGCAATAAATATCGTGTATTTTAAAAATATCTGCTAATTGATTTGGTTGTAAAAATAGAACCACGGGGAATCGAAAAATACGATGCCAATTAAGTATGAATCCGCTTCTGTTCTCTGTGATTACTTAATATGATGAAAATTTAGTAGGTACCTACTAAAATTTGCGTTCGAAAGCAAGTAGAGCCTAACACAGTAATTTATCAAACCTGTGATGCTCACTTGGGGAATATTGTGACAGCTCAGTGAACTTGTGTTTATACCATATTAAATTAATTTAAATCAACATTTGTTGTTTTAAATAAGTACACCAAAGATATATTTTTTGTTCGTCACAGACTTAATGCGTATATGTCTCATATTTGAAAATCAAGAATAAATAATGAAAATATTAACTACTCACCCGTCATTCACCTTGATATCGGTAATGCAAAGTAAAACGTGATAGTAAAACTTGTTCTAAATACACACGTGTAGCGCTTTTTCTTTTCCAAGGAAAACCTCAATATGACTTACCTACTTCTTTTCTATTTTTACCATAACTTACCTTTATGAAGCAGGCATCTTCAGTCCCCCATAATATTAATTCTTAGACGGAACATTATGTAATAAACAGAAAAGTACCATTGCTATAAAAGAGCGAACATTATTAAATTCCACGGATTACATTTTACGGGTTTTAGGGATGGTCCATCGCAATCTCACTGAGCGAAATACTACAGAGTGATTTTACTTTAACTGCGAATCAAATACTGTGGTGGCGCGTATAACGAAGGCAGTAAATTATTCCTACATTTCAAATTGCAGATTTTACTGACGTGACCCGCTCGTAACTTATTTGATGATCTGACGCAATTTGAAAGAGGTCGCGAGCTAAATATATTCACACTTTACTACAAAGAAAAGAAGATTTAAATTTAAAATCTATTCAGAACCAAGAAGCACATTCAGCAGTGATTTCTCGAATTAAAAATCGCTAACTATGGCTACAGGATATAATTGAAGTAATTTAATTGTAATTGGTTAAAATTATGAATGTCATGTGGTTTCGTATTTAAACATCAAAAACCTACGGGGCAAAGATATTTAAATATTATAAATGGGCAGTCGCTGATAGCTCTAAATATTTTTGGACCACACTCTAAGGGTCAAACATGGGGTTACGAATACGTCATTAGCTTGATCAGAGTCGTCACCAAGTCACCAGGGTAAAGACGGGAAGTATCAAACTGGTTTACAGCCTACCATGATTTAATGAAATCTTTAATATCGTAGATAACACAGCCAACAATGGGCCTCGTAAATTGCCCAGAGCAATATTCTCAGAGCCTCTAATGCCCCAAGCTGGAAATAATACCTCTTGACTTTCTTCATTTCTGTATGAAATGTTGGCTGTTCTTTTTATTGTCATCCTATTTCAATTTCTTCTGTTGATTATAAAATTTCTTTGTTAAATCATGCTAGAACTTTTCTTTAAAAATCTATCTTCTGTTTTTCTTAATAGCAAATGTAAAATAATTGTGACAAATAAAACTAAGCAGTAGGTAAACAAAAATAACATATAATATTTTGTGTCAGAAAACATACCAAATAATTACCATATTTTCTTGTTAGTTTACCCAAAACGAATAATATTGCAAGAATAATGTCTAACCATAATTGCAGCCAAACATTTTATTCCGATTTTGAAATTGTGTTCAAAGAGCGTTTTTTTGGGTCATAAAACGGGTACTAAAAGCTAAATTGCTCGCATAAAAGACTTTCAGTGAGCTATTTATATTCATAGCAGTCTCGTATGGGGTTGTAACTAATTATAAATAGCGTTAGGCAATGCATGTTGGGTTGGACAGCGGGTTTATGAGTGATGGCCGTGGTCGTCGAAGGTTGTAAAGAGACCGCTCCCTAAGAGACATACCTTGTAATTTGCTGTAACTTACAAAGCCAAACCTAGTCTTGAGCTACCTGCTTAGGGTAGGGTGGTATAAGATTACACGGGCCGATAAAATCGCGCACTGGACTTATCTGGACTACGAAGCGACGATTGGGATGAACTTCAGTAGTAATTTGTTTAGTATTCGAACCGGTTTTAGCTCCAAAGAAAAGAAAAAATTGTGGTTAAAAAACTGGAAATATGTTATAGGTTTTATTGTCTTCTGGTACAATAAATATTTTGAAAAAGTGAACATGTAATTGTTAATAGGTTTCTATTTTTTGAAAGTTTTTTTTTTTTACATTGCACTAGTATACAAGTTTCTGCATAGAACAACGATGGTACGAGTAATGATTTCACAATGTTTGGCATTAAATCTCGGCGTGTAAAATGGCGCGCGCAAATAGAGATTACGCGCTACTATAAGAGTGTTCAAATTTTTTATTTTATAATTATGAATTAAATGAAAATAAAATTATTATTAAATTTGTTTAGAAAACTAAAGATGCGGCTCGCAGGCAAAAAGATGAATATGAGAGCAAATTTTAATGGCTTTATTTCACCAGAGTTTAAAAATAATACCTACACCAAAAAATAAGCCATGAATAAAAAGTACCAAACGAGAGTAGAAATTCAAAAACTAAAATTAAAATGAAAATTTGGTCATGCTGGGAATGCGGCGAAGTACCTAAGTATACCTACCAAAATCTACCCAATAGAAGAAAACTGGATT
Source organism: Emmelina monodactyla (assembly GCA_916618145.1). NCBI lineage: Eukaryota > Metazoa > Arthropoda > Insecta > Lepidoptera > Pterophoridae > Emmelina > Emmelina monodactyla. The sequence goes on from OU745300.1 coordinate 8,567,351, forward strand.
GAATACACTACCTATATACCACCGTAGAAGTTGGTAGCATGAAAACTGTTGTGATTACAATGAATCCGGGGCTTGTATGTGTGATATGCACAAAAATGTAGTCGCGCAATTTGATCGACTACATCGCGCAATCTTATACACTGGGGTGGATAAAAATGCAAAATGCCAATTTATGATTTTTATTCAATTATTCAGAAATTTACTTTTTTTTCGTTAAAATAATTATGTCAGTTTGTACCTACATAATGAGGATAAATAAAAAAAACAACAGATATTCTATAATATTGGTATTTTGAAATTTATAAGCCCATAATTTCCAAGTGCGCAATCTTACACCACCCTACCCTGCCTATTAACGTATTATAGCTATCGCGACTTTTAAAATCATAAACATATATGACTTGCTTTCATACCTATATTTTTCGTAGTTCTGCTTATTCTTCGGGGGCTGATTGTAACTGATTGGCCAGTCATGCATGGTCGGTGTAACGACGGCGCGATCGCAGTCGCGTCGCATTGTGTGCTCCACTGCACTGTGATCAATGCGCTCGACAGCTTAATGCAACCGAGACTTAGGTACGAACTACTACAACCTCTATCTGAAGGGAAGTAAACATACCTGCATCACATATACTGTGATACAAAATCTCGTACAATTAACCCTACTAAATAATATCAATCTGAAAGTTTGTGTGTTTAGTTGTTAGAGTTACTGAATTAAGCAAAAACGGTTGCTTATATTTGGATGTAATTTTTTACAATGATAAATTATAAACCAAAATAACACACCAGCTTATTCAAATTAAACAAAATTGTAAAATTTACAATGAATGTATTTTCCCCAAATTTAAGAGCGCCACCTGTATGTACCTATGTACCTCGTCAATGAAATGATGGCGTTTTACTAGTATCTCATAAATTAAAAATAAGATACTTGTTTCACTTTAGGCTCCGAATGAGCCGAGGCTCTGTTCATTAAAAGTATCTAGGTGCTTAAGTTGATTCAAATGGATATGCAAAAAATATAACAGCTCTTGAAAAGCTTTTACGTGTCACGCGTTGTTTATAACGATTTAAAACACACGACCACTTTGGTGTTTTAAAATTTTGCACTCCGAATGTTGCGAAAAACTCCCGAAATGGCGGTTCAAAAATCCTTGATCAAAAAGTGAGAAGTGTCGATGGACACGCAAATTAGATTTGTTAATGCAGTGCAGCGTTCCGATCACCAGACTCGTGGATAGTCCATCTATAGCTGTAACCTAAAAATAAAGTAAAAAATACCGAAGGTAGTTTAGCCTACCTGTACCTACCTATTTACATTTTGGCAAATTATTTATTTTTAAGCACCTGTAAACCGAAGACTTAATTAACATGCTCTTGCTAGTTGTTATAGTTATTGTGTAGAGTGCTGCGATCGTGTTCATATGCACCAGTAGGTAAGTACACAACTGTGATTGTTGAGTGAAAAATGGCGTCGGTTGGATCGGTGCCTAATTGCCGGTGCGCAATGATTACTGCGGCGCGACTAACAGACAGCCACGCATCGCGGCTTACCAGACTTTACAATTTTATATACATTTTTAATATCGTTATCAAAAAGAAAAAAATCAAATGTAAACATCAACAAAATCATCAACAAATAAAACACAACAGTCTTACAAAATAATAGTTTTTATTTTATGTGACGTTTCCTTATAAAAAAAAAACAAATTAGAAGAGTCACTATTAAGGTATGAAAAACCTTTTAGAAACTAATTTCGTTTAAAAAGCATGCAGGCACTTTTTGCTAATCTATCTCATTTTCTGGTTTAAAGCTCGATAAAGTTGCCAGACTCGGCTATAAATAGCTTTCCATTTTTAACTAAACTGATGTAGTTACTTTAAAAGGCCCGCAGTGTGTTAAATTAATTTCAAACTCATCTCGTTGCATAGAGCATTTGATGTTCAAAATATGATTAAAAGTTTGAAGCAAACATGTACAAGGAGAACTTTTTTATATTTATTAAACTTAAGAGTATGAGTCAGAAGATGAAACATTTTTTTTATTTGATCTCGCCCATCTTCGTGAATTATGAACGACTTTTTCCTACTAAAATTTTCAGGAACACTGAGTCCAAAAAACGAGGTACTTTCCCTCGTCGGTGGCAAGTTTGACTGACGTTTTAATGGAGTCGAAAGAATTTATTCAAAACCTTTCTGTTTTTAGATGGTGCTGGAGCCAGACAACCAAGAATGCTTTGGGAAAAGAAAACTATATGGCTTTTTCCTTGCAACATAATTATTTCAGTAACATGTTTTAAGTTTAGTACATAAATAGCGAAGGCAAAAACGGGTGGATCTTGTGGCGAACCCTGGGAAAATGGTGGACAGCTATCTATACTCCGAAAAAAGTTGTGACATACCTTCATGGAGATTCTGTATAAAATTCTACTATTATTATTCATATTCTTCTGTTACTAAAATGTTTGTTTATTAAAAAAAAAACTGGGCATTATATTGTAGTCCTAGACTTGCGAGAAGATTTTTGCACAAAATTAAGTTACCCCTGTTAAAAACTGTTCCGTTAACCAAAAATAAATAAAACTATTATAGAAAATAATAATATAAAAATATTATAGAATCTCCATCCGTCCTATGTTTTTGGAAGGAAAGGTGGGCCGCTAGTGGGGCTGATAAAGATAAACCATAGTTTGAGTAGGGTCTCCCCCAAGGGATCGCGCCTTGCCGCGGCGGGGGGGCTTAGTACTCCGTAGCAAGCCAGCTACCGGAGGAAGCTAAGCGGTCCCAGGACGGAGCCCGCTGTCTCTCTCTCTTGACGGCTGTGGCTAGTGTCTTAGCGTCTGTCCCGTATCGGGCGGCTAAGACAAATGTCGTTCTCTGATGCGTCTGTCCCGAATCGGGCGGCATCTTCCCAATGAACTCCAAGGCTATGCTGGCAGGGTCACCCATACCAGTCAGGCTTGGAGGGAGGGGCAATTTGTCCCGGCGGGGCTCTTCTGTGAGTCTGCCAGGCGGGACGGGTGCGTCCTCATGAGGGCGTACTGACAGGGGAGCTCACCCCTGAAAAAAGAGACGACGATGTGGAGTCATCGGAGTTAACACAATGGACCCAAGCAATTTGAAAAGTATTCCCCAGGCGGGTACCCGAAAGGGAGAATCCCGCCCCTCTACCGAGGTAGAGGGCAGCCCTCCGTATTCTGGGGTGGGCACAAATTGCATCGTAGGCGCGCGTCGATCCGCGCGTCTTCGTGAACACAACACTGGCACACCTAAAACGGACACTGATTTGCATTGCGATTCGGATAAATGTATAGGAGAAGAAAAGGTGGAGACTTGCGACACGCAGTCGCGAGACAACACCAATGACCAAAGCTTGAAACTGGACAAAAAACTGAGAGTGGTTGGGACTCGGCTTTCAGACACAGACTCAGAGAGTAGTCTTATGACTGTGGCAACGAGAGATGCTCCGACACCGATATCTGGAGTAGCACACCAACTAGTGGAAAATGACTTGACGTCAGGATCGGAATCTGACATGTCGGTCGTCTTAAACGAGGAGAGGCGGAAACGCCCGCTTGATGACGGAGAAGCTGTAGGAGACTTCTCTCGTCTCAAAAAGAAAAAAGGAGGTGCAGCTAAACGCGGACGCCCGGCCACTACCGGGGAATATGTCGGTCTTGCGAAGGCTAAGCAAGCTTACCTGAAGGTTCAAGCGGAAGAACTAGAGATGGAAACAGATCGGGAAATCGCCGAACTGAACGACAAGGCCAGGCGCATCAGAGAAGCTCGCCAAGCTCGCCTAGCCAAATCTTCGGGCAGTCACAATAACATCTGTGACCTGCACCAACTGTCGACTGACTGCTCAGCACCTACTCTTAGGGAGCAAGTCAAGGCTTGCGTGTCAACGTTGTACAAACTTGCAGGCAAAACCAAACACCTGAGTGGACCCTGCAAACATGCAGTGAAAGACTCCGCGTTGTATATCACGGAGGCTTTCGAAGAATTAGACACCCGATCACCGGAAGATGAGAGCAAGTTTGTGACACAAGAGTTGTCGCAACTAAAGGACGCCAATGCTCGTCTCACCGGACAGATCGAAGAGCTCCAAAAGGAGCTTAACAAGTTGAAGAACTCGTCTTCTCCACCACCATCGACGGAGAATGATACCCGAAAATTACTTGAGGAGGTGTCCCGCTCGAACATAGAGCAGTTCGGGATAATGCTGAATGCCAGACTAGCGGGCATAGAGTGTCGCCTCCTGCCGGAGCCTCGGCTTCGTCCACCACTGGCGGCTGATAGGCGAAATAGCCTTGCGGATCATCACCCTGTGATTGACATTGTGCCTTCTACACCGGTGCAATCTCAGGTGAATCCTAGCAAAGGCAGTACAAAGAAGAAGAAACCGACGCTTGCTGCTAGGGAAGCAGCTATGAACGTTTCTGTCCCAGCGCCCAAAAAGACTCAAATTGCTGGTCAAGGAGCCCGAAAATCCGGCTCTGCCCCTACACCATCAACTTCTTCTGCCCCTGTTCCAACAACATCGGACGAGGGATGGACGGAAGTTGTACGGAGGGGCAAAACTAAGAAGAAGAGTGCAGCTGGGCAATCTACCACCTCACCCAGAGCAGCACCGAAAAAAAAGAAGAAAAAGAGACGCAGCAAAAAACTGCGTGCTCCACGGTCCGCTGCTGTCGTTCTGACAGTGTCACAAGAAGCGGCCGAAAAAGGAGCAACGTATGCGGCAGTGCTTACCCGGGCCAGAGAAAACATCTCACTCTCTGATCTGGGTATCTCTGGCCTTAAATTTAGGAAGGCTGCGACCGGGGCTTGTATTATAGAAGTCCCTGGTACGACCAGTGACCCAAAGGCCGACGACCTGGCCACAAAGCTTAAACAGGTTTTAGAATCAGACGGAGTGAAAGTCTCCAGGCCAACAAAATGTGTCACAATACGCGTGTCCGGCCTGGATGAATCGGTTTCAGCTGCAGACGTTGCTGCAGCGATTGCAAAGAAGGGAGGCTGCTCAGAAGATGCAATAAAGGTGGGAGTTGTCCGCTTTAGCCCTTTCGGCCTAGGCTCAACTACCGCCCGTTGTCCGGTGGTAGCAGCAAAAAAGGTTATGGAGGGTAGACTCCTTGTTGGATGGTCTTCGGCTCAGGTCAAACTTTTGGAGCCAAGACCTGCACTCTGCTTCCGGTGCCACGAAAAGGGTCACCTTGGTTGCAAGTGTGCTTCTCCCGTGGACCGAAGTACTGAGTGTTATCGGTGTGGACAACAGGGGCACAAAGCCTCTGACTGTAGTGCTGAGCCACATTGTTCGGTTTGCGCGGCGGCCAAAAGGTCGGCTAACCATAGAGTAGGTAGTAAGGCCTGCAAAGCACCTCCCAAAAGGAACATGCGTGCTGCGGCCAATTCTAATTCTAGCAAGACAAACCCTGTAGCCTCCACATCATCTGAGGCTGCGGGCACCCAGGAGCCAATGATTCTGTCTGTTGATGGCTAATAAGCTTCTTCAGACGAATCTTAACCACTGTTCCGCCGCCCAGGACCTCCTGGTCCAAACATTGGCAGAGTGGGACATAGATTTGGCGGTAGCGGCAGAGCCCCTAAATGTTCCCTCCAGAAACAACTGGTTTGGGGATGAAAACGGCCTAGTTGCTATAATTTCTAAGGCAAGTGCCCCACCAATCACCGAAGTTGCCAAGGGTGCAGGCTTCATTGCCGTCAGATGGCGAGACATAGTCGTTGTGGGCGTCTATTTCTCGCCCAACAGGCATATTACTGACTTTGAGTCTCTGTTACTCGACCTCGAGGTTTTGATTGGCGGTGTCCATCCATCTCCCGTGCTGGTGATGGGGGATCTCAACGCCAAGGCACCGATGTGGGGATCGCCTGTCACCAATCAACGGGGCACGTTTCTGGAGGAGTGGGTGATCGCAGCCGGTCTTACCGTCCTTAACAGAGGCTCAAAATTTACCTGTATACGGCCGCAGGGTTGCTCGGTAGTGGATATCTCCCTATCGAGTCCTTCTCTTGCGCGCCATGTCAACAACTGGCGGGTCATAGACGGGGTAGAGACATTTTCAGATCATGTCTATATAAGATTCGACATATGCGCCCCGTCGATGACAAATACCACCTTGCCGCAAAATGTCGCGTCACTTCCCCGATGGTCTCTAAAGCAACTTGACAAGGACGCTTTAGTCGAGGCGTCCATCGTACAAGCTTGGTCACTGTCTGCACAGGAACCGTTAGCAGTGGAGGCGGAAGCGCTGCGGTTTCGAGGTGCCATGACAGAGATTTGTGACGCTGCAATGCCACGTTCACGACCGCTTAAGAACAAACGGCAGGTTTACTGGTGGTCACCAGACATAAGTGCACTGCGCCAACAGTGTGTTGTGACCAGACGCCAGTTCACCCGATTTCGTCGCCTCAGGCACCGAAACGAGGAGACAGAAGAAAGCCTCTACAACACCTATAGAGAGGCTAAAAAGGCGTTGCAAAAGGCCATCAAGATCGCGAAAGCGAGGGCATGGGGTGAGCTCCTTGATAGCCTCAATGCGGATCCGTGGGGGCGGCCATATAAAATGGTCAGGGCCAAACTTCGACCTTGGACACCACCCCTCACTCAGACCCTCGAACCCCAATTTGTGGAGGAGGTGATAACAACGTTGTTTCCCACTCGTGCGGAACACACACCTCCACCAATGTCTTCGCCCACAACATCCGGGCAAGATGGTATTGGGGTTCCTCTTATTACAGAGGTGGAGCTACAAATAGCTGAACGACGGCTTCGGTCCAGGAACAAAGCTCCGGGGCCTGATGGCATTCCTGGCCGAGCACTGGCACTCGCTCTCGACGCCCTTCGCGACCATCTGCGAGGGCTCTTCAACGCATGCTTGGAGACTGGAGAGTTTCCGGTACTCTGGAAGACCGGGTATCTGGTACTTTTAAAGAAGGATGGGCGACCTGCGGAATCACCTTCGGCCTATCGCCCTATACTACTGCTAGACGAGGTGGGCAAGCTCTTTGAGCGCCTTTTGGCAGCCCGCCTTGTCAATCATCTCAGGACAGAAGGCCCGGACCTGTCCCATATACAGTATGGTTTTAGGGCCGGATGCTCCACTATAGATGCCATCCGACGAGTGAAAGTTCTGTCGGAAGAAGAATTCAGGCGCGGCGGGGTGTGCTTGGCGGTGTCTTTAGACATCGCCAACGCCTTTAACACCCTGCCATGGAGTTGTATTCGGGCGGCTTTAAGGTACCACAGAGTACCACAATATCTGTGTCGTATCTTGGAATCCTACCTAGATCAAAGGTTCCTTTCATACCAGGGACGTAACGGCGAAATAGTCACCAGAGCAATGTCGTGCGGAGTTCCACAGGGATCTGTTCTCGGACCGACCCTGTGGAACGTTGGTTACGACTGGGTGCTCAGAGGCGCTCTTCTCACGGGCCTAAGCATCACTTGTTATGCTGACGACACTCTCGTCATGGCCCGTGGAAAGACATTCCGAGAAGCTTCTCGTTTAGCCACTGCAGGTGTGGCAATGACAGTGGGCAGAATAAAAATGCTGGGTCTCGAGGTGGCCCTACCAAAATCGGAGGCCATCTGCTTTCATGGCCCTCGTGCTAGACCGCCCCGAGATGCCAGCATCATGGTTGCAGGTGTCCGCATTGAGGTTGAGTCTCAGATTCGATACCTGGGACTCGTCCTCGATGGACGCTGGACATTTAACGCTCATTTTGAGCAACTGGTGCCCCGTTTAATGAAGGCAGCTGCGGCTCTAAGCCGCTTATTACCTAATATCGGAGGTCCCAACGCAGTATGCCGCCGTCTCTACATCGGTGTGTTAAAATCCATGGCCTTGTATGGTGCTCCAATCTGGCTTGACGCTTTGATGCCTGGGAGCGCCATGCAGTTGCGTCGCCCACAACGAGCATTGGCCATAAGGATTTGTCGCGGATACCGCACAGTTTCCTTCGAGGCGGCGTGCGTGTTGGCCGGGACTCTACCCTGGGACTTGGAGGCGGAACTTTGTGCTGATACCTACGAGTTTCGCCTCAGCTTTATTGAACGAGAAGAACGAGTGCCACCGTTCATCATAGAAAGACGGAAGAAACTAGCCCGCAAGGAGCTGGAACTGCAATGGATAGAGAGGCTGGCCACACCATCTGCTGGCCTCCAAACCATCGAGGCTATCCAACCAGTCCTCCTTGCGTGGCTTAATAGGAAACACGGAACCTTGACGTTCCGAACTACGCAGGTGCTCTCTGGACACGGGTGCTTCGGAGAGTACCTGCATCGAGTAGCTCGGAGAGAACGAACCCCGGTTTGCCACCATTGTCCTTCAGACATTGACACGGCGCAACATACTTTGGCTCAGTGTCCCGCATGGGATAATGAGCGCCGCACTTTAACTGCGGAAATAGGCAGAGACTTATCTCTTCCTGCTGTCGTTTCTGCGATGGTGGGCGGAGAAAGAGCATGGGAGGCTTTTGTTTCCTTCTGCGAGACAGTCATGTCCCAGAAAGAAACGGCGGAAAGAGAGCGTGAGCTTGACGTATCAGCTGACGCGATCCGCCGCAAGAGATCTAGGGGGAGAAACCACCATCCCAATATCCCCCCCTAACGGAGGCTTGGGTCGGTAGACTAGGGGAGTCTGCCGCCCGTACAACAAGAAGCCCCACGGAAGGCGCGCGCAGTGTTCGCTGCGCGCTTTCTTAAGAAGTCAAGGGGTAGAAACTTGAACACCAAGTTTCCCCCAACAATGAAGAGCGCCCGCCCAAGACCTGGTGGGCCAGCGTCAACCGGACTGATGTGTGTGCATGCGCAAGCGTTCCCGCAGTCCGGTAACCTACACGACGCCTTCGTAGAACACCGCTGAGTTTTAGTGGGTATACCCCTGGTCGGCAGTCTTAGCCGCCAGGAGCAGCGCCCTTTTCAGGGCGCCGGGAGTCCCACACACGCCCTTCCATTCCCCAAATGGAAGGGTATGGTGCGCAAAGCATTTCTCAGCGATAAAAAAAAAAAAAAAAAAAAAAAAAAAAAAAAAAAGTTTGAGTAGGGTCCTTCCGTACGGCGTTGTATGGCGTCGGTAATGCGCGTCGATTGACCTTCCGCCAAATGCCACCAAACATACGACTGTCTCGAGCCCGGGGTCGGGAACCTTTTTGTTGGTTTTTAGAAAACTTCTTGATAGTATTGTATAAAAACTGGTGTATCAACATTATGTTAATATGAGGAGCAGGAGGTAAACAGTTACCAATCTTATGAGGTTTCAGAGGATCTTTAATAACGGATGACCAAATGCATTGTACGAAGAGATAAAACAAAAAGGGGAAATACCTACCATTTTTTTATTGACTTTATCTATTTTCTTAAGCTTTTGCAAATTATCTTCCCATTCAACTCGTCTTCAGCAAATCTGATTTTTTTTTAGTTATATTTTATTTTTGTTTTTAGTTTTTACATCCAGTTAAAACTGTTATAGTCAGGAAACACTTATTTTATGAAACTTTATTTATTTACAGTAACCTTTTTGTGATAGGCTATAAAGATTTTCTTGACGTTAATTATAATAGTTTATCAATTATATAATTAGAGTAGATAATATGTACCTACCTGTAAAGATAATAAGTGTCTGAAGAGTTATAGTTTTTGCTCAAGAGTTCAAATATATACTCACGGCAGCTTTAGTTGCATTGTTGTGTCTACATCAGACCTATAAGGGAAACGTAACAAACAGAAATACCAAACTCATAACAAACCATACTAAAGTAGAGTTAAAATGAGTCTAACTCAATTGGATAGTTATTTGCAGTGGATAAAAGCTTCTATAGTAACCTTACACCTACTACTTAATGCACTCGGAAGCTCTCTGAACAGATACTGGCTAAGGAAAATTGACCTGAAATAGATTTTATTTTCATTGACGCGCGCTTGTTTAGTGAGATTCGTTCAATATATTCATGCGGTGTGACTTGAATTAGTTAACATTGAATATTGCCAAAATTATATTAGTCGGAATCGTTTAAAAATAAAGTTTAAAGTAGAAGCAAAAAATTTATTTTATACCACATTTAGAAAACGATGGTATACGTCAAAGTGACGTTTCTATCGGAAGGCATTACCATGATATGTTCGTTGTCACCACCGTCACGTGTCTCGCACCCCCGGCCCGGGGGTAGGTTCTCAACGACCATTACGAGGTTCAAGCACCTTTTTTAAAAGTAGTTTATACGGATTCAGTTTTCAGATTGCGCACTTAAAGGAACGAGCGGGATTTAGCCTTCGTTAGGCTTGTAACGTTTATTTTCGCGTGTTAAATGTCAGATACTGTGTGTGACAAAAGGAGGTAAGTTGTTGTATTTTCCCTCAGAACTTATTATATATTTTGTTAATATGTAAATATGTATTATGACGTGAATTATAATCCAATCTTTTCATCAATGTAAGGTTTAAAGTTTTTGGTACAGCTGTACTATTTTTCATAAATCTTATTAACTCATTTCAGTATTCATCAGAATATGTGATATATACTAAATTAATTAAAATATGCCTTGGGGTTAATGGAATGGCCGTGTGTATTCATTTCATATTTATGTTTTTTATGAGATTTGCTACGGTACGAGTTACTTGTAGTAACGTATAAACTACGGCGTAGCTCTTTAACCCAAGTATATAATATTGACTGCCTTGATGATAATTAGTGGTTTTACGAGTGGTAGAGTCTATGTAGGCTCTGTCTGCAGCGATTACTGGGCTGACTCGACCGGTGAAATACCACCGTCGCACAGAAAACCGACGTGAAGTAGGGACGATGTTCCTGCGTTTTGTTCGGTGTCCATAGTGTTGCGGGTAATCATGGGCGGCGGTGATCACTTACCATCAGGTGACCCGCATGCTCGTTTGCTTCCTATATCATAAAATATAGTTTTTTATTTAATTTTATTGTTTTTTTTTAGAAACCACTGTACAAAGTAAGAAGTTTACTGGAAAATGTAATTGATTACAAGCGGACCATAAACAAATTCCGTCACAACTATGATAAAAGAAAACTGAACATTAACATAGAAATAGCAAAACTTTTTCTAATACCCCGGTTTGCGTCTGAACCGTCAGCTATCTCGGGAAGTGAATCTTGATTTATATAAAAGTGTTATTTGCTATGGAAGGCTGCAGCGGGTCGGTGTGACGCGCCAGCTGCGGCCGACCCTCGGGGCCTCCATTCTGCATCGAATATATCAACCTTCGATCTTATTACCGTTTAACCTTCGTATTCCGTCTATTTACCTTTCGTGTCTCGAAAATGGGCTCGAACAGAAAATGAACTTTATAAGAAAATGTGAATGAACAATGATTTCAAATAAATTGGTTCGGTCAAAATTTGTTTTAAAAATAGAAACATTGTCGTTTTTTTGTGGCAATATTAAATTATTTTGCGATTAGGAAAAGTATTTTAATAGGACGATAGATATTCTAATTGCATCGATAGAAAGATAGTTTTTTATGTGCCTAACCCTATCAAAATTATTTATATACCCAGAATAAACGTAAATGAAACAAATTAAAATGGAATTTTAGTTGTGACTCATATCAAATATATTTAACTCTCAGTAGATACTTACATTTGAGTATCGCAATAAAACTGCTTCGACATGCAAGCTGGCTACTCAAAAGTGACCCAAAACAGAGATAAGATGTAAATCGCCTAAAGTCAGGGGTCCGGCAGACGGCCTGATCTTATGATAGGGTCCAAGGGATGCAAGGGGCCGAGGAATTGTGTATCGGATTATGGTGGATTATTCAATCGTTGGAATAGCTACCTTCAGATCACGACCACATTACAATACTCTAAAACAAGTATCTTATTGTGTAATACTCGTGTAAGGAAATATGAATATCTTGAAAAACTGTTCGTAGTTTATATTACAAAAGACAGTTGATTTAACTCTAGTTACTTAGAGGAAGATGCACTTGACATTTATTCAAAAGTTTATCGAACCGCAAATCTCAAAGTGAACCCTTTCAGTATTTGCGTATATTTTCGGGCGAGCTTTATCCTCAAATCAGTGTATGGTCTGCACGAGTCGGACGAAGGCAAGTCATGGTCGATCCCTTCGATACAGGATAATAGAGTCGCAGATGATTTGTCGATCGATCCCTATTTTAGGAAATTGGATTTGTAGATCGCCGCCGATAAGCCAGGGAGGCTGTCGGGGTGTTTAGGATACGCTCCGTTTTATGATTTAAATATTGACAACTTTGTTTGAAATTCAGAAACACATTATTGAGTAAATGGTGTAAACGGAATGTTCTGTGACAAAGTTATTGGCAAATTTATTATTAATAACAAGACGGTAAGTTACGTGTAAATAAAGTTTGCAAGCAATGTTACTTTTTAGCGTTTCATTCAATTATCGATATAAGAACGCAATGTTTGTTAATTACATAATGTTTTAATGAAACCATTTCAAAATAGCTTTAAATAAATTTTCTATTTAAAATATAAGCCTCGGAATAATATAACAAAACAGAGGCCTGGAACCCGGAACCTTTTAACTTTTGGTCATTAAAAAAGCTAACGCGGCGTCAACTCCTTAGGGCGGCATAAAGTTGACTTTTGTTACGTTTTAATTACAACCCTGTGCTTTGGGGGAGGGGGTAAACGTAAGAACAGGGGGTCAAAAGTTAATTAGCTTAAATTTTAATTGTTTAGGGAAGGAAGTTTTTGAAGATTTCCGACTAGAAGTATTGATGCCAAACAAACTTTATGCACATGTAAATACTACTTACTTTAATTTTCCTTCGATACTAACATTAGCTATATTGATTTCTTAAAGTGTAAAATAAAGTAGCCATCGACTTCTGTTTTAATGTTTATTAGCTAACTTTCTTTACGCCACACTACAAATTTTAATGCGGTTTGATTTTAATAAATGCTATAACTGAAAATTAACATAATATTTACATAGAGGACACACAATTATAAAAAAAAATATGTTTGAAAGTTAAAAAACGATCGTTTTTTTTTGTAAGTCACCGTAATTATTTGGTGGAAATCCATTAGACGGTAAAATCACGTTGCAATTTTCTTATCTCATTCCAACAGAAGAATATTTGAATTGTACAATCACACAGCTTATTACAATTATTTTACGGGAAACCTTATTTCCCGATTAAATTATGGTAATTAACGTTAATTAATTTTTGTTTCTGTTCTATTTAACATTTTTAAGGGCTGATTTTTCAATTGTCAGATAAATGCTATCCGACTGATAATAGGTATGTTTTCATTGTCACTTCATACACATGTCAAATATTTATATTCGATGTGCAACGAAAACATGCAGATTTTCTGTCAGATAGAATTTAACTGACTATTGTAAAATCGGCCCTAAAAAAGATAAAGATTAACCAACTGATAACAAAATAGCTAGCCTTCAAATAAATTTATGTAAGTTTAGTTTTTCGCTCTCAGCTTCGCATGTGTTGATAATTACCAGTGGCGAACTTAACATTAATAAAAAAAACTATGTTAAAATAAATATTTTTTTAACTTAGCAATTTGTTTAGTTTAATAAGCTAGTGCTATAACCTAACAACAAACAAATTTCATCCTAATTCGTCTTCAGTTTTTGAGTAAGAAACACGCGAACATCTAAACATGCAAACATTTACATTTTAATATTAGTAGTATTACCGATAAAAAGTTAGTAATCATTGTTTTGTTATCTGGAGATGATATGTCTACAAGTTCATTACTTTTTAATCATTTATACCTACAATGTAGGTATGCGCTGGCTTGCAATCCTTAATGTTATTGAAAAACTAGATAGACGTTTGTATGTTTGATACTATTTCATGCCCTAACTGCTGAACGGTTTATGAACGAAACTTAGCATTTAGATAGACTATAACCGAGAATTAATACAATGCGTACTGTTTTACTTTTAAGCTGCTAGCCGCAAGGAAAACCACGGGTCGGGAAGCTAGTATAACCCATCACGCCGCTCGAGTGCCGCGCTTGCATTGTACAAACTCTTGCGACGGTCCGGCCTATAAACATCACTTGGTTTATTCTCAAAATTTGTTTGCAGAAGAAATGATTGTACAAAGTGATTTTCTTTCCGAAACCGAGATAAGTGTAGTATTGAAACAAATACTTGGAAAAAAAGAAACGTGGGAATTACTAAAGGTTGAAGTTAAAAAATTTGACGGACTGGCCGGATTTCTTGGTGATCATTATAGGATATCTCTCCATGTTAGTGTGCGAGGCGTGCAGAGAGAAATTAAACTATTTGTAAAAGCTGTGCCGGCGGTTAAGTCTAGAGCTGAGTTGGTACATGACCGGAAATTTTTCATTAAGGAGGCGTTTACTTATCAATTGCTTGAAGATATATCATCAACAGGTGAGTTTTGACTTTCTATTTGAATAAAACACAGTTAACTAAATTAACGAGTTTTTATGTTGTGTTTAATTTTAAACAACAGCATGACTTTATAAATAAAATTTAGGTATAATTACAAAGATTTTTTATTTTCTATTTTTGATACAGTAACAAAATTAATAACTAAAAAGTGTGTTACAGATATAAATCCATGGTATGCTCCAAGCTACTTAAAAAATAACAAGATAGTAGTGATGCCTGATTTAGCCGAAGATGGCTACAAGTCCCGAGCTCCGCAGCTGCCCGACGACCTCGCCCACGCGAATCTGACCGTTCATGCATTAGCTCGCTTCCACGCTGCTTTCGCTAATTATGAGACTAAGAAAATTAAACAATTCGGACCTACATACAATTTTGAAAAAGAATATGGTGATAAATTAGAAGAAAACCTATTTCGTGATAATTCTTCGCTTCGCGCCGGAATACAATTGCACAAAAACTTCTTGCAAGCGTTATCAAATAGGTATAGTGATATAGACGTGGATCTAGTACCCACTTACTTAGATGCCTGCAGCACGGTCAGAAGTTACGACAACACGTTGAACACGTTGATTCACAGGGACTTGTGGGCCAATAATGTCATGTTTAAATATAAGAATGGGGTACCAACTAGCGCTTTGTTGGTTGATTTTCAATTAGTGCGGTACGCGCCTCCTGCATTCGACGCCATGTTGTTCCTGTACATGGGCATGACTAAACAGTTCCGAGATCAACACGGAAACTTATTGTTGAGACATTACTTTTTGTATTTTTTGGAAAACGTTAATATGGAGACGAAAAGGAGGTTAGAAGATTTGAGATATGATTGGTATTCGTTTAGAGATTGGTGTGAGAAAGCGAGAATGTTTGCACTAGTAGGAGCCATGCACATTTGTCCGTTCGGCTTGCTAGATCCAACCTATAGTGAAAAAGTATTTAATAATCAGGAAACTTTCCAACATTATTGGCATAATGATCGAGCGACACCTATCGTAGGATTTGCAAAACAAAACATCGCCTATAAAGAGAGATTGTTACAACTCTACGAAGAATTTGTAGAGAGGTATGTATGAGGACAAATAAAACATTGATAAGGTTTGATTCATGCTTAATATATTAATGTTATAGAAGCTGTAAAAAGGTACTTAGTTTATTAAAATTTGTTTTGTTATTTTAACGGAAAACTGTACGACCTTTAAGTCAAGGCCTTAATATGTTTAATTTACAAACATATCAGAAATATGAAGGATAATGGAAAAAATATCTTTTAATCGAAAGTGGGTATTGCAGATAATACTTTTTTATAACTACACGAGGTACAAGGTTGTTTAATGGTAAGTTAAATGTTGTCTGATATATTTACTTTAAAGCATCCAGGAACTAGGAATAAAGGTTTTGCTATTTATTGTTATTGTGAATAACCAAACCGTCTTAAATGTAACTTAGTTATTGTGTTATTATTTATGAATATGTTATGAAATTAAGTAAATAAAAAATATGTGTAGTGTATAATATATTTTTAAAGTTGAAATTAATAAAAAACCGTTATGGAATGATAATGATAATGAAATTTGCCATGAAGCAAGGGTTTATAGCACAAATAAAATGAAAATCTGATTGTCAAAACTTGTACTTAATAACGCGAAAACAGTCAAAAATATAAATTTTCTATATTAATTTGGGTGCTAGATACATGCTCCTGACTGAAAAGGCTTCGTATTTTGCCAGAATATTATTTGTAAAAAAAGCACAGTAGTGATAAGTTGTATTCTATAAGATAAGTAAACCTACTATAGTGAAGTTGCGCGGGTTTATTTCTTTGCATATTGAGTGGCTCCCGGAAACTGTTTGCATTCGTCTTCCGGTTTCCAGAAACAAGTGAAAAGGGGTAGCGAAAATTCCATAAAAATCGCATTATATCCAAAAATGAATCAATCCCACATTTATTACATTTTTAGATATTGTGAATTCTGAAAACTTACTAACGAAGTTAACTACACAAGTTTCAATTTTTTTTACAAAAATATTTTTGTAAATTTAAAATGATAAGAATCAATCAATTTATCTAGCTTTGTCAATGTCAGATTGAATACTTATCTGTGTGCCGCATGTGAATGCAAACCTACCTACCGTGGATAATCTGAAATTACATGAATATGCCTATTTGATAATATTTATTTATATAGGGAATTTTAAAAGTTATCTTTTCCGTACTTTGATGTCATATAATACCTTGCACTTAGGAGATTTTTTATAAAACGATTAAAGGTCAATTAAATCACCTGCATCGAGTCAATTGGCGTAGCAAACCTTTTTTTTTTTTCATGGTTCCTAAATTTACTAAGGAATTTACAATATAAAAACCGCTTTAAGTTAAATTTTGAGATTGTAAAGTGTTATTCGCGGGTCCCTCGTGCCTCGCGCCGCAGCCTCCGAGGGAGGCACCAGATGTCGGCTGGTGACAATAAATTTTATCGCCTCTCCGAGCACTCTACACTCGCTACTACAAAACCATAAGCTCAGCTTTGAAACATAAACGAAACGGATACGATACTTTACCCGAATTTATATCTTTACGTCTAGTTAATGCCTATATCTGATTTGGAACAGCCTATTTATTTATATCAGTACATACCTATTTTATGCAGTATGCTGGAGACAGCTTCATAAAATGAAACCAATCTATCAGAATGTATGCTACAAAAAGTTATCGTACATACATAGCTAGTTTTTTTTATAGGTAGACTTTATTACAACAGATTTTACTATTTTATAAACTTAGTAATTATCCTCACAAAATACTACAGTAAATTATCATAATTATTTGGTAGCCACAACAAACAGTCAGTATTTTATCCATATACCACTAAGTATGTTCGGTATGCCAAACCATATAATAAATAAAACATGGGCAAGTGGACTAAAATTTTGTTTGTACTTTGGTCATTGATTTAGTTCTGCGGGTTTCATAAAACCGTAACCAAAGCTTTACAGTGGGTTTTATTTACCAGACTTTATATTACGAAACTGCCTACATTAAACTTTACGATCTATCTTCAAGAGTTTTTTATTGCAGACAATAAGGGGAGCATAGAAATAAGAGAATCAGGAAAAAGTCTTTGTTAAAGTAAAAATGTTAATCAAGGTTAATGATTTTGCTTAACATTCTATTTTGAGATACAGGTTTGTAAAACAAAAGGAAGTTCCTCGTATTTCAATACATAAAAAAATAAGCCAAATTCTTAAATACATTTTGAAGCGTCGCTATCTAACATGTTTGGCCGCGTAAGTATCTACTTGTTGGTTCCATAATATTATATCAATCCATTGATTTTCAATGACGATCGTGAAGCAACCTTATTGTGTATTATAAGCGACTAACGATCGTTATCCGTATGATCTTCGTCATAAAATAGACTATTCCTGATTTAAGGACCAATCAAAGCACATTACTATTGAATTCAATACTCCGTAATCCGGCAATATTTATCCGGATTCTTGTTAGTGTCAACTAGGAGTGAGTTACCTACAATGTATGTGTATTATTAAAATTTTTAGACATAGGACTGCAGTTGTTTAGTACTTAAACCTTACTTTTTGTTATGCTTTACTGTAACTAATTTAATTATAGATACAGGTTGTATGTAAGATCCACAGCTTTCGTTTATGGAAATTAAAGCCCAATGTGTTTATACAGATACTCATAATCATCCAACTAACGTACATTTTCGATCGGACACTACCTTTCGCGAGCAAATATCTAATAAAACTATAGTTTGCGGTACCTACTTACCCAGTTCAATAAAGTTTCTTTAAAGCAAGGCAGCCAAGAGCGATCTATTTATGTCTTCAGAACAGGGCTTACGTAAGTGGCACAAAGTTCCATTTTGCGTCGTCGTTTCTAAACTAAAATCCTTCGTCACTGAGCAAACAGTAGCAAAGTGCGTGCGCCTTAAGTTGGTTCTGCTCTCAATCCGCAGAAATCGCGTCGGCTTGAGACGCTTTTCGACACGTTCTATACGCTGGCGTAAGAGATAAGCTTCGAAGCTAATGCCGTTTTCAATAAACAACATTAGGAACTTAATTTAGATCTGTGTTTCAGAAGGAGGCCCCAATGTGTCTTAACAGTTACGGCTTTAATAAAAAAAAATGCAAATATAGCTGTTGAATATACTTGTTGAAAAAATTGCTAATACCTAACTGAATTTTAAGTTCTTAATTGTTTTTTAAACATTAATGAGAATAAATTTTATAACTTAACTAGTCTTGCACTAGTCTTGAATAAATGCTATAAATCTAAGATTTTTCTATCTTAGTATTAAAACCGGTTTTTGAAATATTGCGTGATAACTATACCACTTTTATATTTTTTTAAGTTTTTGTTCTACAGCATTTAATTGTCGCTGTCCCCCTTTGACTTGTGCCGAATATCCCGCTATCATCTACACCAGGATAATGTAGATTGATTTGGCTCAACTGCGGAGACAAATTCGATCCGCCACCGAGATGCCCTCGCAGATTTGACTTGTGAAAAATATGCCAGATTTTATATTACAACCCAGGTAAGTACGAGGAGGGATACAGCTTGTCGGATTACACTTGAATATTTCACCCTCAAATATTTGGAAGGATTTTGAATCGCGGTGGAATTTAAAGCATTGATTTTTTTTACGTATTTACCGATTTTTGACACCAAGAAATGATTAGTGTGTGGGTTTACGTTGTTATTGCTAGACCTAAGACCTAAATGATTGTATGATTTGATATTATCCTATGATTTTTGAATATCTTAACCGAATTGTTAGGTTTTACTAACCACTTAACGTACTTCTTGTCCTTTCGGTCTTCTATCCGGATAGGTTTATGAGAAATTTATGTTTTTCGCTCTAACCATCTTTCTTAAGAACCTCATTTTTATAAAATTGCAAATTTTTTATGTATTTTTTACTTAAAAATAAAATCAAAATTGAAGCCGAATTATAGTCACCAGTATACAATTCTTAAGCTCACGATAACCGTGGGTAAGTAGAGAAAACTACCTCATTCCGGCCACGTCTTGAGAACCGTAATGTTTTTAAAATTGCCTTTTTAAAGAAACAAAGTCTTAGTTTGCTACGAAAGTTTGTACAGTTGCAATTCTGAAAGTATTTTTACTAAAAAGGTCATCGAATTTCTAATACTTACGTATACGGATAATAGAACAGTTTAACTTGACTGCAGAAGCAATCATAATACTTTATAGGTGGGTACAATTATCGTTCAGGAAATCTTCACAGAAAAGGGAGTTTCTTAGGTGTCTTCTTATGGGCGTTTCATTAAATTAAGGACAACCATTTTCCATCCAAGGGTATCAGTACCTACGTGTGTTGCAGTTATTACATCACAGGTGATTCATCGTTTATGTTGTGACGTCCCGCCGTATCTATCCTTCCTTGCTATTATTTCCAAACAGTTTTCTGTGCGTATCACGTTCCTATGTTTCAGACACCATTACCAGTGTTGTCTACGATACCAATATAGACCTTAAAACCTAGGAAATAAAGGTTTGTTTCGACAATCAATCTCTTTGAATGTATTTGGATGTGTCGCCTATTTCGGAATTGAGTGTTCAGATCACGTTCCACGTTCGACTCCCGACCACAGCCGTGTTCCTTCTTTGTCGTAATGTATTATTTTTATCCACATTTTGTAGTTATTGCCTTCATATTGTCCAGGGTAGGAAGGCTTTATTAAATGTTTGTTGTCTGATATATCAGTTACTTATAAATAACAGGATAAATCACGTTTGAAAGCGAATATAATAAAATATATTTTTAATATCCTTTTTTGTATTTTATATGTCAAATCTCCTCCAATAAGTAATAATCGATTGTCTTAGTAGGCCAATAATGCATAACAAGTCATGTTCCTTTTAAATAACGAGATCTCAAAGGTCATTATAAAGTTTCCCCTACATTTTGTAAAGTCGTATAAACATAAAAAGAAATCTTTTCAGCACTCGATAAGCGTTACCGGCTAAGCTGCTGCCACTTTAACAAATTATTGGGAGATTTTGGAAAAAGTTGTCGCCCCACGAACTGAGCTAAACGGCTTATTTGATAGCTCGATTTTCTTTAGGGTGCACCCGAAATGTTAAATTACTAGCGAAATGAAAGATAATAGGACTCCCTCTTAACGGGGAAAAGTTATTCTTGAGAAGGGAAAAAAGTTTATATCCCTAAAGTTTTGAATTTTTTACCCAAGGGAAGTAAGAGTTTCATATAATTTATTCATGACTTGTGCTTCACTGTATGCTCCATTTTTTAAATTTAATTTTCAAATATGATTGACAAAAGAAGCCTCTGTTTGTGTTAAAAACATTCAAGATTTAAAGTGAAATAAAAATAAAAATACCGGGATTTAGTTGTAATCGAACAATTTATTGTAACTGATACGAACGCAGAGTAAAATTTTGGATAAATATTTGAATATCAATAGTAAAATAACAAAACATTGACAATATAAGCAATAACTAAGTTCACCAACATTCCATAAAGCCACATTGATTGCAATCAAGGATAGTATTCTTATTTACATAGTATGACAGTTTCAGTATAAAGAACATACTCACAATAACTTAGATTATCAAAGTATTAAAGCTAGTAAACATGGCCAGTTATGTAACAGTCTTATTTTAAAACTATACAGAATTCCCAAAATAAACTAATAGTTTGTTGCAGAAATCATAAGGTTTCGTAACTACAGTTAACAATTTAATGACAAGTGTAGTTAGTGCATTATTATTGAAGGTTCATCGACCTCTAGATATGAAGTAGTCACAGATCGGGAAGACACAGGAAGACTTTATCTACATCATCATTTAAGGATATTTTACGTATTTTACATGTATAATTGCTATATAATAATAAAAATAATGGGTTTTTATTATGTATAAAAAGTACAAAATGAGCATGATAGTCAAAGGTAAAAAATACAAATTAAGTAGTACATAGTTCGTTGTATGAACCACATTCATTTAAATATTTTGATTTAAGATTTTAACAGTTTTATTTAACCGTACACGTCTTTAAAAATAGTCTTCGGAACACCAAGCTAGAGGGTTCATTGAGTTTAGAAAAATACAAGTAATAACCTCATTGGATTTGTGCCAAGCCTTTATTGTAATTGTAAAATCCGAGTAGAATATAAAAGCAGTCTCCACATTAAATTCGGTAACGTAGCTTAATGATACGTGCTATTTAGAATTTAATTAACACTTATTTTAAAAAGATTACACCTCGTGTGCAATATAGTCATCATGAATCTAGAAAACTAGAAGTCACTTATTTCAGGATCAGTATCAGCATATTTACAAGTGAACGGGTTCCGTAGCCATGCACAAAATGACTTGTCACTATGTTGCTTGTATTTTGCTGTGGTGTGCTTCTTTGCATGTGCTCTTGCTACTGCAGCTCGTCTTGTGGGATATGAATCTAGTGATGATGCATCGGAGTCACGAGGTACAGAGTCGTAGCCGGACTCAGCTCGCCTCGATGTTGCAGCGGGACTATGTTTACCAGTTCTAGGTGTAGATTCATGTCCACTATCATATCCATCAGGTTTAGAATTGGCGACAACTCGTGCAATTCCTTTGTCTCCTTTATCACATTTTTCAGAACGCGGCTCCACGGTGACGACTGGAGGAGATACTTCTAAGTGTAAATTAGACCTTATGTCTTTAAAGGCTGGTAAAGCTGATCCAACTGTTGCGAAATCTTTTTCTTCCCTTAGATTTGGATCCGATGCACCATCAGGATGTCGAAGCGATGCTATTCGTGCGTCTGTTATATCATTACCTCTATACCTTTCAAACGGACCATAACAATCGTGGTGCGTCATTTCTTGATATGTACATTCTCCAACGGCACTACCAGGCCGCGACATTGTTCGTTTACAGCTATCACATATTTTATCACTTGGCCGGTATGCTGGTTCACTGTAAACAGAACCATCACCATGAAACTCTTCAGTATCACGTACATTTGAAAGCGATAAGGACTGAAATTGAGGAGGTATTCGTGACATTATGATATCATCCTCTAATATTCTATGAGAACCATATAATTCAGCTAGGCCTAACAAATCATCGATTCGTGAACGGGATGAGGGTAAACTTTCGTGAGGATTAGTGTTTCCATATGGATTATATTGATCAGAATAAAATTCTGCTGCTTGTCGCAAATAGTCATTTCTGAGTTGTCGTTCCACTTCGCTGTATAATGACATCGTATCGGTAAAGGTTGAAGCTACAGTTAAATTTTCTTGACTCAATATTCTTAGAGGATGTTCTTCGGAATCTTCTTGATCTACTTCAGGCAAAAGATTTTCAGTATATCCCATGCAACGTGCAATATCTTCTTCAGTAACTTGAAGACAACTATCTTGCATAGGTACAGGTTCTAGAGGTTCTTCTACTTCAATTATTTCTAAAATTTCATCTTCATCAGCAGCTGGTCCTTTGCTTATACCATTTCTATCAATATCTCTGCTATGATTAGATATAATTTCATCATCCATCCGCATCCGTTCTTTATACTTACTGTCTAAACTTTCCATTGATACTTCTCTGCTATTAAGGCTACTAGACTGTAGCAATGGAAGGGCTGGAGGTAGCTCTGCTAGTTCTTCACTATCGTCGTCTTCATCTGCATCATTTTTCTGGCCTATTTGTTTCTTGTTTGTTTCGGTAGCAGTTGTAGGTATTGCTTCTTCCTCTATAGATAATCCTTTAGTGCCTGTCTTAAGGCCAGTTCTGATTGTGGATTCTTCAACGTGTGCTCTTTTAACTGCGTCTCTTAATACTGGCTCAATTTTATTTGATGTTTCATGTTCATCTTGATGTTTAATATTATTATCCTTATGGCTTTTGTGACTGGGTGAATTATGTCTTGATTTATGGATTTGTGAAGTTTGGTTTTCAACCCATTTTCGGATCATATTTTTCTTATGATTATCCATGTAGCCATATCCAATATTTTCACTTGCATGTGCACTGAGTAAGCTCACTTGCAGCTGCGTGTTTGGTTGATTTGGGGTAGGGTCAAACTGAAAATGCATGTTAGGTTCTTGCATTGGTCCATCAATCCATGTTTCCCGCTTTTTACTTTGTGTTTCTTTTATTATGTGCCTTGCTTCCACAAGTTTCGATTTTGATATTCTTGGGCCGTCAATCCATTGTTCGTCACTGTTATTTTTCCCGTCATCAGAGAATTGTTTAGTGACAGCTTTTTTAACTGGTGTTGACTTATTTGTATGAACTGGTGAAGATTTTGGCGTATGTGTTTGTATTGCTGTCTTTAAGGGTGATCCTTTTGGAGATGAATGTATTTTGTGAACTGGACTTTTTTCTTCTATGACTTTAGAGAGTGACGATTTGTGCCTTGAATCTGCCAAAGAACCTCTTAAAGCTTTGCTTAAAACTCCTCTGTTATCTCCAGAATTTATGCTAGGTATATAAACAGGTGGGTGTTCTCCATCTGTTTGGTCGTCTAATGGTCCAACATAGATAACAGTGTCTGCTGATAGATCACTGCTTGATGGATCTGGTTCACTACTACTTGGTTTTGACGCATCTTCACCAGAGCTACCTCCTGATCCTGCATTATTATTTGCAGAATATTTAACTTTACGCCTTCTCAACCGATGAATTCTAGATGCAAGTTGAAGTGTTGTCAGAGTATCAGAGTAGCTTTGACAAGTTGGAGATACATGAACAATCATTGCCGTGTGACATGTTAAAGATCCCAAGCACTCTTTTAGTACATGTGTTAAATTATGATCTCTATATGGTAAATGGCGTTGTCCATTAAATATAGCTAGCAAAATATTTCCTAGTCCCGATAGTGGTATTCCTCCATGAGATTTTCCTCGTTCCGAGTTCCCCAAATCGATTAAATGAAGTCTACTACGTCCGCCAGCAACTGAAATATAATATTCACGTTATTAAATAATGATTTGTACATTTATAAAATTAATAGTTTTATTTGGTCATATTATACCTGCTCCTTTTCCTCCTACACTGTATTGGTATACATGTAATGTGTACAATAAGTGGCTATCTTTTCCTTCTTCCTTTGTCCCCCTAGTAGCTAACGCTGCATCAAGGTAAAACGCTGCTTTCTCTGGACTATGCACTCGCAGCTCTGATTGATTTTGAAGGTGAGTTCCAAAGAGTGGGTCATCTCTAAGATAGACGCCTGGCGATTGCTCCGAGTCTAAAACAATGATGCCCCCTATTTATTTATGGGTTCCAAACAAAGGGGTAAAATAAAACCTTTATTAAATCTTACCATTTTGGTATGGAGCTAAGAGATCTCTGATTTGGTTGGTATTGGTGCAGAGTTCCACAGCAGATACTCTGACAGAAAAGCGAGTGCCGCACTTGTGTTTCTGTTCAGCGATGCCACGGAACAGCCACGAGATAGCGCAAGGAATCGCACCTAGGTTACTCGTGGCATCCGGCCGTCCCAGCATTGTGTTAGATTTACCTAGCAAGGAACAAGTTTAATGTAAATGTATGATCACTTAACAAGTTTTTTTTATTTATCTGAGCGGCCGTGTCACGAATTCAACTACTTGTTAAACATAATAAATAAAGTCTTTACGGCGTTGTTAACCGTTGTTTGATCTGTAACTGATTTAAAACAACAATGGATCGTTATTCAGACTGAATACTTCGTTTGGAAAATTCATTACCTGCAAAATTGTTCGTTAATGCAGACACTATTTTTAATCACTGTGTACATCTGTTATTCGCTGCGCCGTATTTACGATCCAAATTAAATTGTGTATTTAGCAAGAATGCGGCATCAATGAAACAGTGCACTCATTCGTTTTAAAAATCTCTTTAATTATTTTAACAAAATTATTTTTGTTGCATAAGTAAATGTTTCTTTATTAAGTAATCAAATCAAATTTTTAAAGTGATGAAAACCTTACTAAAGATTTTTAAATACTTTATCACTAGCGTGAGTATGTGCGAATTGTTAACTGGCTTAAGATTGTTTATAATGTTTTTTTTTTTCAATTTATATGAATCAAACATACATGTATTAACACTCTAAACGAGTTTCATTATATGAGGTAAGAAACATCTCAAATTGCTGCAGTGCATTGTTGTTTATCGGCCATGTGTTTATGAAACTTTCAATTAAGGCTTCCGCCGGTCTTCTCTATTTAGATGCAAATATTCTCATCTGCAGTGGTGGGGAAGTTTTGCCACTCTTCACTGCGATTTAGCAAGTGGATAGGCAAAGTGTAGATTATAACTATATTTGTGTTTACAAAGTTGCTTTGAAAACGAACAGGTAGCTTTCGCGTTGGTTGTAATTAATTAATTTTAGTTAGAACGGTAATGGAAGTGAAGATGAGTTCTGGTTTTGTAGGTTAGTAAGAATAAATATTAATTAATTATATTACCTAGTCCAGCATGTCCGAAACAGAAAAGGCAGCCATCAGTTCCATTGATGACGGCGTGAATGACGTCAGTGAGCCCACTCGTGCAAACTTCCGACTGCAACAAAATATAACTATTATTTTACACAGTAAAATATACGCGTAGAACGCAAGGATTTATTTATTTCTTTCTTTCTTTTCTCTTTCTATTTTTTGCGATTACCATATAAGATGTTTCGTAGACTTAAAAAAGAGCTATGCTCCAGATAATATCGTTTTTATTTAATACTAGTGGCCGCCCGCGACTCTGTTCGCGTGGGAGTCGGTTTCCCGTGGGAATGAGATGTTTGCCCGCGGTAAAAATTACCCTATGTGTCTGATGTACAACCTAAACTAGTAGCCACCCGCGACTTCGTTCGCGTGGAAGTCCGATTCCCGTGGGAATGAGAAGTTTTCCCGCGGGAAAAAAGTACCCTATGTGTTATTCTGATGTATAACTTATATTACTGTAAAGTTCATCAGTCCAGTAGTTTTTACGCGAAAGAGTAACAAACATCCATACATCTATCCATACATCAATACAATCACAAACTTTCACGTTTATAGTATTAAGTAGGATTACACATTTCGAAAGCAGATTAACAACGAAGTGTTGCTTTATGTTTGTTTTTCCTTCGGAGGTTTAAAACCTATAAAAACAATATTATATAACCACCTATTGTATCACGTTTTAGAAAGGCTCATATTCAATCATGTTATGTCCTTTATCATTCATTGGTTTGTGTTTTATTAATATTTCATAAAACCTTCGAAATTAGATTTCCCTTGATATAAATAATGCCCACGTTTCGGCTTGATAATTGAAAACGTGTTAAAATTTACAGTGTACCCTCGATCCTGAATTCAGAGGTGAACATAATGCTTTAAATAATTAAGTTAAATCAGGTGCTTAGAGTTTGTTTTTGGCCTAAAGCTGGGCTTAGCTGCGGCGTTCTCCCTCCCGCGGTATACGCAGATAATTAAGAGGTATTAGTAAAAAGCGCTGAGATTAATGTTATCTGTACTTTATTGTATGAAGTTCAATTAAAATTGCCATATAAGGGAACATTTCAACACAAAACTTGTAGTTTATTAAGATGGTAATAAAAAAATGACAGGAAATATATCAATTAATAGGTAACCATCATTGATATTCACAAAATAAACATTGATTTTAGTATTGTTAGGGTTTACCAGACCAAAAATAAATTTATTTTAATTATCACCAAATTATAATAATAGGAAACAATTGATCCTTCAGTAGGAAGTTATAACAACCCACTCTTATTCGCTAATTGGTGGTGCTGTGTTTCTAAATAAAGAGGGTAAGGGCCTGTAATCAATTTTATTACGAAGTTATGAAAATTCAAATTATTCATACAAACGTTTTAATTTAGTTGAAGCAGATACTTTCCCTGAGGTATTTGGGCGGAACCTTTTTATGAGGCCATTAATTGGGTTCCGGTTCAGTTGAGGTCGTTAGCGAGATTAGTAAAATTAAATGTAATATTGGAGAAATATTATCTACTACATATGAGTTAGCTAACCTGGGTTGGGTGATTACTAAAAAATATGCCAAGTGTGAGTCGGACTCGCGCAGTAAGGGTTCCGTATCATTATCTCTCTTGTTTGAGCCCACAGAAATACAACATCTGTGTAGACTTTAACCGTCTATTACTGTTCATAAGATTTAGCCTGGTGACAGACAGACGGTCGGACGGATGGACAGCGGAGTCTTAGTTATAGGGTCCTGTTTCTACCGTTCTGGGCACAGAACATAATTTAATTTTCAGGGAATTGACTCACAAGAGGATCATGATCCTTTGATCCATGATTGCGGTATAAACCCATTTAGTATGAAAAACGTACTTTGCAAAAAGATACTCGTAGAAGCAAAATTTATATACAAAATTGTGGCATTGCAATAAAGTGACTAATTCGACTGGTCTCCTTAATTTCAAAGATTCTATGTAGGTACTCGAGTTTCCAATACCATCCAATAAACGATTAATATACGTAAACGATAGTTAAATATGATCTATGTGTCATGGCTTGGGCACAAACGTAGGTATATACCATGTATGTATCCACCCTTCACATGATCCTCTATAAATCTGATCTCGGTCTTCTCGGACAATGACTGGCAAGTGACGTTATTCGAAGCGAGAGAGCACTTGATAGGAAGCGTTCTTGGATCGCTATATGGTCAAGATACACTTACATGACTAGGTATATGAGCTCCATGTACATTTAACATTCAAATATACATGAATTTAAAAATTTGTATGTATGCCAAATAGTTGCACAGTTTTCTTATTTATTTAGCTGACTTGTACGTAGGTACTAAGCATTGAACGCTAGCTTTCTTTGCAACTAAAACATCTCATTATTCATATTTAACTGTGCGTGTACAGCCCGGTGTTCGAGAGGATTGTGAGTGGTATATAGCGTTTTTTGTCCCTATATAACTATAATCTTGATTCGCCAACTTTAAATCCGATTGCATTAAGCTCAAGTAATAAAATAAAGCAAAGCGACGTTTGATATACGACGTTTCAACTCTGCAGTAGGGACCAAGTTGTATGACAGAATGCGTAATAGGGTGTGCTAATCCCTTAAGCCCTTGTGAGCCTGCTGTCTCACAATGCAACGAGTTATAGCCAAGATGACTTCATAAGGCTTATTGTCCTATAGGAGAGTTAATGGTTGAGGGAAGATATTAATTTCAGATGTTCATTTTATTAAACTGATTTGCATTGCAGCGTATTCAATTAATTTTAATAGACCTTAAGATTTGATAAAAATATGCAATAAAAATATGTTTTATATATGTACATCATGAACAGAATTACTCAAAGTAATTCACAAAGGTCTACTTAACAAAGCTAGTTTCAACAGCAAAACGAAATAAGCACAAAAACCCCACTTATTGCACACAAAACCCACAATAGATAAAGAGGATTACACATTTATTAATGTGCTCGTAGGTAGGGTGCACACGAAGATAATGTATGTCCCCAGCGTAATATCAAATCGATATGGCGAATTAGAGCCTTCTTAATTAAGATTTACAATACACGTTCATTTTAGAGGCACAGGTAAATACAGGATAAGGGGGGAGACGAACTAAATGTACTGAAAATAACATTCGGGCTCTGCGATTCAGAAACGTGGAAGAAATTACCCGATAAACTTAGTGGAGTGAAGGTTGGTAAACGTTTTATCACTATAATTCCAGGAGATATTCGCGGATATTACCTCTAAACTTACCGGCATGTGTTTAAAGATTTCGTTGGTATAACATGTTTAAAGATTTTCCGGGTTTAGCTCTAGGGCGTTATCTATATAATTTGTAGATATTCCAGTCAATGTAATTAAGATCATTTATTGTTAATACGTTGGTGATATCGCGTACAAATAGGCAATTCGTGCACAATTTAGCATGAGTAATCCCGGTAGATTTGGGTATTTGGCCGCAGGCAGTCCGCTATGGGCCGTCAATGCGGTACAGACAGTGGTCACTGGTGTCCTGTCAAGATAAGCCGATCGAAGCTACCGCACCGTCATATTTTACAGCGATAGTGCAGTCTCCTATAGGATTTATGTCTAGTTGGTCTTTATATAAGCAGGATGTAATAATAGACAGTATGGCCGAGGAATGAATAATTCCCGACATCAGTTACAAAACAATAATTCTTCAATAAGTTGATAGGTATAACTACCTAGTTGTTTAAGGTTGCTTTATTAACTCTCATTTTATTTAAGTGTTATAAAGTATAAAAGAATTTTTAAATAGAAAGTAGAATATATACAATTTTAAATGTGTCAGTTATATTATTCAACCTTATAAATAAATAAAAAATATCTTAAGCTAAGTGAACAGGAAAGCTCACAATAAAGAATTACTACACAAAACAAACAAGATACTAAAGTAAAAGAGAACACACATTTTATAAAAATGCCGTATGCCAGCAATATGTAGAAGTTTGTGATATTCGAACACTGCAGAGCATTTAACAATTTAAACATGAGAATTCCCCCACGCTCAGTTAAGGAACATTTTTGGAGCATAAAATTTAGAGGAACGCTCGGCGACACAAGCTGCTTTGCAAGTTATGGGATGCAGCGATCGAGATCGATTACGAGACGAGGTTTTATAGAAGGCTTTTTAAAATCGTCAGTGATAAGGAGGAATTGTGTGCAAGGAGTTGAGCCTGTTACCTCATGGCCGTCCGGTACCAAAATTCTATAAAATTGCTACAGGGGGAGGTCTCTGCAGTAGATACTGAAAGTTTCACTTCATGGAAAGCTTAATAGATTTACCAAATACGCCCAGTCGATACACCTTTTTTTCATAAGACATGTATCCAGTGTTGCAGTCAATAAGAGGCATATTAAATATATTTTATAACATAAAGAATGCCATCTTGCATATTAAAAAAGATTTAGTAATTACTTATCCACTGACAGAAACAAGAAAAAAATATTTGGCCATATCTAACTTATTGTACCTATTCACTTTGTCTTACTTTTAAAGTACTTTTTCTATGTGAGTTACGCGTCGATATATAATACGTCATTGCGCAAAACCATCAGCACTTCTTAACAAGCCAAGGTTCTTATTTGACTTGCACCATCTCCAAGAGGGAAGAGTTTTACATCGAACTAGTATTCTTGCCGCTGCCAGTGGGAACTGCGCTGGTATAGTTTGAAAAACGCAGGAACTCTTCGTCGGCGGAATATCAAATGACTTTGTACAACTTAATTTCTCTCAGCACTAGGTGTCTGTGGAATAAATAGCTTTTTTCCACTAAAACGTGTGGTAAGTTATTTAATATTCAAAACGTTCGGCGCTATCTCTATTTTCATTTTGCAGGTTTATTTTCAAACAGGATGGGGCGCGAAAGTTTTTAACGCTGGAATAATTTTGGGAAAACGTGTACAGCTTGATTGAACGTAAAGGCTTGTTCAGACAACATTTTTATACGTTCATCACTAAAGTAATTACAAACATTAAAAACTTTACATTGTGCGTATAAACTTGGTGCAGAATTAAGAGAAACGAGCTTGTAAATTGTATATAAAGGAAATTACTATTTTTTTTACCTGTGGGTCATCTTGAGAGAATATAGCGTCAAAAGCAAACATCTTAGGTGCTGCAACCCCCACTTTCCGGTCTTCAGGAGCGGTAGTCGCTGCTGGTGCGGTCTCACACAGGGTCACCTGCTTCTTGCGTTTGTCTAGCGAGAAGGTCTGAGTGCCGCTAGTGAAGGGGCCCTCACCACAGGCTCCAACTCGTAGCATCACCTTCACCTGCAAACAACACAAAAACCCAGTCAGAAGTCTAATAATAAGTTACGATGCTAATGCTGTACTTCGGTTGAAAATTGGCATCAAATCATAGACAATAACTCATATGAAGGAAACCATTTAGCACTGTTGAATGGCTACAATAGAGCTTATTGTGAACTTCGAGTGAAGGAAACCGAGCCGTACCAAGTTCACTTGAGTGAATGAAATGAATGAAACTAGTGAGGATTTAGTACAGCGTATGTTTGTCACGGTTCGTTTGCCGTAGATTTAGGTTCGCGTTGGGAACTATTACGAGTCGGTAAGATCTTTGTGCAGATGACAAATGCCTTAGTTCAAGTGTGGTTTTGTTTTGGTCTATAAGGCTTTCTGGATTTGATCTATGAGACATATGATTACAAATAATAATTACGTGATAAATAGTCTCGGAAATTATATAATTAAGACATTTTTTTTCGTGACGTAAGTGTACCATATAGCTATATAAACAGATACCTTTAAGTTTTTCTTCCATCCTAAAGAAGGGGAAGGATCTAATACTGTTTTTGTAAAAATCAATAATAACAAAAAGATGTAATACAAGAATATTAAATTTTATAATGCAACTCATACAATAATTAATAGTCGGAACTTATGTTTATGCAGGTTAACCCAAATATGAGTAAAGTTATACGACGCCTCTTGTCTTTTATGAGTTGCTGCAACTTACGTAGTTAGTCGTTAACCAGTCACAAACTTACAGAGAAACTAAGCTAATATTGTCAAAGACATGTGTCGTTTAGTTAAACTATATTGCTTCATAAAATTGAATAAGTTATAAATTACTTTTTAATAAATTTAACGTTCTATTTTTTTTACGAAAATATTTTTTAAAATTGTTGAGTTTTTCAAATAGTGCAATAAATACCTTACTCTATACTTATACGAAGATATATGTTCTAGGTTTGTTCCAAAGTTCATTAAACTCTACAATGGATTAAAAAAGTTATTGTTCAAAATCGGATTGCTATAAAGCATCTAACAATTTTGTGCCACAGAATTAGACACACGTATGAAATAATTAACTCATTGGGGCTAGTTTAGCTAACCAACAGACAAATACGTGCCTGGAATAGATTTTGTTCAGCATCTATGGCAATTCAGAGACTTAATTATTTTATAGCCAAAAACTACAGTTGAGTAAAAGTATTTGTATAAATAAATAAAATACTCTGCATGAAACACAGGATCAGATATTAAGTTTTTTTTCATTTGGTCCTAAATCTTTTGTGAACGAAAGCAAGATTATCTCTAAGAACGTCCTTTGAAAGCTATCAGAAACTTTTATTCAATTAAATTTGGATTTGTAACCAATGGAGTGTTCAGCGTTAGATTGACCCTGCAATCCTAACTGACTGACAGAGGATTAAACTTTTAACAAGAGGTTAACGATCCACCCTAGTTAAAGTGTCAAAAGCGATTTAGAAAAATCTAAATTTGTAGGCCTATCCTATAACTATAACTGCGGAAAATGTCGTCTGATGTGAGTCATCATGTTCATGTTCTGCTTTTAACAGTTCAATCATTATACATATCAGTTACAACTGGGTTATTGGAAAAATCCTGACAATATGGAGGATCTATTCGGCCTATACCTCGAAACCAGACACTTGAAGTCTCTGGTTATGTGAAGCTATATAAATTGAACATACTGCAGTGAACAAGAAGGAAATAATATTTTCCTTTAAATTTGAAAAATATGGAGCGGATAATTAATAAATGTTTGGAAATTATTTGTGTATGTCCATACAAAAACGAGAATTTTTACACACGACCGCGGCATTATTACCTATGTGTTCCTGCTTTTAATTCTGAAGTTATTTTTAAATGAAGCTTATTATTCACTTTGCACATATTCAGGTTGAATTGACAGTTTTTAATCGGTGATTCCTATATGTAGGCTTCAGTAAGCTACACGTCAAATAGAGCAGCAGGTCTAAAGCCGTAAAGCCTGACTGACGGACGGTCGTCTGGCGAAGATATCGCGTGAACACACGCGTCATCAACATTATTTGAACATTAACTACCAATTATATTCATCGATTAGGTTTGTACTTTAAATCGTTAAAAGTTATATTTTTGATTAATATTTTAAAATAGTTTATTTAAATTAAGATTGAAATTATTTTCCGGTAAAAAATAGAGGCGTTCAAATTAAAGTTTGTTCTTAGTTTTAAAAACAATATAAGTAGTCATTGTCAACATGACACAACAGTCGGTAGGTATACCTATATATTTTTTGTGTACCAAAAGTGTAAGGAAGGCCAGGCAAGTGGAAAAAATACGGTAAATTACGGAGCTCAACAATCACAGTGACGTATCTTATTTCATTTTGACAGGTAAATAAACGACAGTACAGCCGGAAACTTGAGTAAAATTAATCATCATGCGCCGAAAACAAGCACATATCTTTTCTCAGGAAAATTATGTTTATTTTCTTAGCAATGTGATTTGCAAATTGTGTTCGTAATAACGGTGATATGTCATTGCAGGAACGAACTTCCATATTGTTCGCGACGGCACCCTTTCTTTGCTCTGGAAGTTTTCAACGAAATCACCGAAAATTTAAATTTGTTGGAATTGTTCTTCAGCCGCCATGTTGGTGCAGTGAACGTGACGATGCGCGCGCGTCGATGCGTGAAATTAAACTGAGATAATGAAACGTTAAACATCGCTCCAGGCCTGAATCGTGTTGAGCTGAGAAATTTCCCATCATAAACTTTCAACATCAACACGATTACTTCCCTATATTTACTTCAATTTTATCTAGAGAGGAGAAATTGCACTAAGTAGATAAATTCTTCTTTATTAAACGCTCGTATTAATATTTATATTTTTCAAACTTGTCTGCTTAACATATTTTATGAGTAACGATATCCAATCAATCATAAAAAGTAGGATAGCCCATAAAATATTTTGATTTTCTGTATCAACGACCCGTCCCAAAATTTGTCGCAAAAATGACCGTTTATCTTGAAGCCGCAGCGTTTGTAGCGGTTTATCGGAACACCTTATTGTTGGCGTCGACTTTGAATGTAGACCCTTCACCGAAAATGATGTAAATCCGTGCACGTGACCAAGCAAAATATATTTTTTGCGGTTCTTATTCTCAAGAACATGACTTTTTTTACTATCTAAGAGAGGCATGTAGCTAAGGTATTTCTTAGGTAAAAAATCTTTACGAGCTGCCGCGCATAATATACAATAGAACATCTTGTCGGAGTTTATACAGTACTCCAGTTATGAACGAGTCTCTCGTAGATTTTTATGAGCAGAAGGCGCTAGGGGAGCCTAAGATTAAAGATGTGCCAGTATCGTATGAATTATGCATGGTGTGGTACTGTCGGTTGAACACCTCCGTAGGTAAATGGATTCATAGTTGTGTCACTCTTATTGGAGGGTGCAACTCATTGTTTTAGAATCTTCATGTAGAATTCAGTATTTCTGTGTTTTCTTTTTAGATAACTAAAATATAAATGATTACATTATCTATTCAGATGTAGAAAAAAGACGAATAAAAAATCTAACTTATTAAACGACTGTTGGATTTTCTAAATATTGTTGTATATCATCATCCACACATAATTTACGGATAGAAGTTACACTAGCAATTAACCCCTGGTGAGGCGGGGCCGGATCCGGAAGCATATGGTCCCCCTGCCGCGATTGAGAGCACTTGAATGAATTATGGAAATCGTCTTCAGTGGTTAACATCGTTATATTGTAAGCGACACTTTCGACCCTTGATCTCGCTATTTAATAAACTTGCCACCACTGGAAATGACTAACCTTTCCTCGTGTATTTATACTATGATGAAGACTTTATTATTGAATTTTCAACCTAAGTAATGTAGTAATTAACTCGACTGATTTTAAGAGCCTAATAATGTTGATAATACACATAAATAACAGAAAGTTTTCTCTCAACATGTTACCAATAACTTTCATTATTGGTATACATTTGGAATGTTGTCATGTTATGATATAATCATGTTGGGAACGTATCTGGTTTGCCTCTTCCAGATATTGAGAATAAGTTAAATTTCTAACGACGAAGATGGTATCTCATCCGACATAAATTTGAAGAGGGCGCGCCGCGGGGCCCCGGGCCCAGGTGAAAATTATCAAAAGGGGAGCGCTGCCAGATTTAAACCAAACATTGGGTTACGGGGAACTGCGAACTCTCTATTGCTACGTACGTAAATCTATGCAACAATCTCGTAAAAATGATTGTTATAGAACAGGTGTGACGGGTACAAAATAAAATAAGCTTTAAGACAATAAAAAAATAAGGAAAATAGGATGGATTCGGAAGAATACATTTATTTTTAGAAAACTTCCAGAAGATAACTTTCATTGCCAAAATTTATTTAACGATTTTTAAGACACTTAAAGTGATAGTATTTCAAGCAGTTAAATAAGTGTTGGCAAACGACCTCGTAAAGTCACAGAAAAATAAAACGCTCAAGATTAAATTATCTTGGGTAACCATCAACCTGCTTTAGTTAAATTCTTTGCACTTTTACGGGCAGTAAATCTACGACATTTGTTCAAATTGCATTGTTTATATTGTGAATAAGAATGCTTTGTATTTAAATGGAAAAATTGTGCTATAAAAATGATAAAATATTTCGTAATGTTGATAGTATTATGTCATATCAGCAATTCTATTTGAAAGGAGAATTTTTATTTTTATATGAGAGCGTTCTTTTCTTATTTGAACCATGATTTTATTTAAGAGTTTTTTTTAATGAGATGTTTTTAATGACACGATCACAAGCCAAAAATTATGATTAATTACTTTGCATTTGCTATAATTATCTCAAAATATTCCAAAATCGAGTGTAGGCTTTGGAATAAATCTAGTTTTCAAAAGTTTCGTAACAATATTGCTAGGAACCTACTTTCGTGTAACTTAGCACACTTTACACTAAAATGTTTTAGAAAACTTCTTCAAAGTTCAAAAGAGGCTGAGACGTTGGGAACTAAACTCCATCCACTATTACATACATCTTAAAAGCAAAACCTGATTTAAAGTTGAGTCGGGGGTGATCGTTAAAATTGCAAGTGTGTTGGGAGATGGACAAAGTTGAAAATTTAAATCACTAAGTCTAGTAAGTTGGGAAGTTGGCAGCAAGTTGGCTGCAAGTTGCAAATTGGATTACTGGCACGATGCGCGGGAGTGGCGGGGGCGGTGACGTGTTCCTACTGCCCAGGCCGTAGAGGTGTCCCAACTGAACTCTAACACAAACTGTAACTAAACTTTGGACATACTAGAAGGAACTTCTGACAATTGATTATATAGATAACTAAAATATTAACGACTCTTTGCGTTTTGTTATCTCAACGATATTATCGCAACGCTAGACCTAGACAGTTTTATATCTTTGAAAAACTTGAGTATTTTTCTGCTATGGTATGGATAGTTTAACTATATTTATTTTTAACCGTTTGTGATATTTTGTTAATGCAACAACTTCAAAATAATATAACGAATCATTAAACGCTTAATATCAAATTGCAAGCCAAAAAAGAAGAGAAAGTACAATTTTAAAGGTAGCGCAGGGATGTAAAGTGCCTCATTTCGGTTCAACAGCCCTCTAAGGGCGTTCGAAAAACTTTGCTAACTCACGCTCCGCTAGACAAAGGTTCTGCTTCTCTCCAAAATAAAGAAAGGTTTAGCTGTTCAGAATATTTTGTGGATGTTGAAGCTTGATCAGTATTGTTCTGTGCCGTAAACTCTAAAACTTTACATTTTAATAAGTCAATATTGTGTGCTTAGGTAAAATCAAATAGACGAAACATTGGTGGAGTTGGCACAGTCATATTCGTGGATATGATATGAACCACCGTACAGCAGCCAACGTGGTTCCCGGTTGTGACTAACTTTCTGTCTGTACACTTTGGCCCGATGGTTTAATAATGTGTTGTAAAAGCAAGTACCTACATCTACAGGTAAATACAGTGGAAATATTGAGTAGGGCTTGAAAAAATACCTTGATTAATTGTCGCGGTTACACTTTGAATTGATTAACTCTTATTCTGTTGAATGAAGTATACATAGTAACAAAACTTGAAACTTCA
Source organism: Emmelina monodactyla (assembly GCA_916618145.1). Taxonomy (NCBI): domain Eukaryota; kingdom Metazoa; phylum Arthropoda; class Insecta; order Lepidoptera; family Pterophoridae; genus Emmelina; species Emmelina monodactyla. Next base: position 8,604,692 of record OU745300.1, read on the forward strand.
GACAGTAACCTGTTTACACAAAGCTTATACGAATTCCACCGTACTTCACGGATCCCTAATTCGTAACAAACAAGTTTTGAGAGCGATTACGTGACTAAGCGGAACCCTGGTGTCCCCCACTTCTTGCAGGCCACAAATTAAACAAGTTACAATTGGAGCTGACTGTACACTTCACCAAACTTAATAATTAGTTGAATTTTGTTCTGGTGTTTTCTACAACTCGGTACGTTAGGAGTTTTTGTAAAGTCCGACTTGATTGTATTGACTTTTAGCTTAAACTCATTAGGAATGCGATGAACTTTTTTAAGCGAAAAGTAAATTTATTTACTCTACAGCTCTTCGTATTTATCTCTTTAAACCAGTGTCTGACTTAAAACCCGTAGAAAAATCTAAGCAACGTAAAGCACAACGAAAAGCCTTAACTCTATGTAAACATACCTTTGAAAAAGAATAACTTGGAAGCATATAAGGAAGTTTATTTCCGAAAAATTAAAACTTTCGTATGAGAATTAATATTTCCGTAACTTTGCACTCCGTCTAGCTCGCATTCTTGACAAGTTCGACAAAAAATGGTGGGTACGTGACAAGAGTGACAGAAGAAAACTTTCGGAAGGGTCGAATTAAGCACAGCTTTGATGTTTGGTCTATGTTATAACAATTATAATAAAACTAAACAATAAAAATTCCTTCGTGTGAAATTTGTAAACTTATTTTTTAATACAGTTGCTCAAAAAGTGGCGTATTGCAGGGACATATAGCGTTCGGGATGTGGGCTATTACACACGCGTGCTTTTTTTTTACCTTTCCCGCACTCGTGCGTTCTCTTCCCCAACTGTCAAAATAATGTCTATTAAAAAGATAAATTAACCAACCATGAAGTTTTTACTAAAAAAAAACAAAGAAGTTTTATGATTCATGTTAATACTTACGTAGCGTAGGTATATTTCTAAAAAAAGCTACTAGTTTGTTTCGATATCAGATTTAATGACTTGATTGAATTAGTGTGGTTGGTTTCATTTCATTTTATCTCATTATAAGTATTTCATTTTCATTTCATATCAATAAAAAAATTCTACTGAAGACTTGGCTGTATGGGCATAGTAACCTTTGCCTACCAAATGGGTGAAGAAAAAATGGCGCCATTTTCCAGAAATTTTCTTTGCGAGTTTTGAGACGTTTACGATCCTAATTTTATATTTTATTCAATTGCTTTATTTTTTCGCAACTGTATTAAAAATAGTCGTTCAGTACACGTGCGGAACCGTCATTGCAACTCGTCCCGCCTGTCAACCCTCGCCTTCGGCTGTGCCTCGGCTCGGGTAGACATTTGTCGGAACTTGTTGTAATGACAGCCTTTCCACACTTGTATTGAAATATACTATGTATTTTTTAATAGTAACTCTTAAATTTATCTAGACTAACGTGAAAAAGCTTTTGCAAACTCTTTAGTGCACGTTCACCTTCACGCGTGTCATATCTACGTAAAGAAATCTGATAGTCTGGAGATAGAGTCATTAAAAATTGTGCGTTTTAGCATGGATCAGTTTAAGTTTTATTAAAACGAAAATCACTCAAACAAATGATCAAATAAGTGATTAAAAATCCATTCGTAGCGGGTACCAGCTAGTTTAATATAATTTAAGGCTTGTTAGGATGATCGATGATAGTATAAATCCAAGTCGCTAATTCTGTATGTTTGTATGTTAGGCCGCTAACTCCTCCTAAACTACGGAGCGGATTTGAATGCGGTTTTCGCCATCCCTTAGGGAATTTATTCATTTAAATTTGTAAATAAAGAACATTCAAAAAAGTTTTATTAAGTTATCCATAATTCGATGTTTTTTGAACAAATCGGCCAAAATTACACCATTGCGAAGCGTGGGCGGGTCACTAATTGATTATAAAAACAAAGGAATTTATGTTAAAACTGCAAAGTCGCATGAGCTCATGACTTACGCGGTGCACGTGTTCGTACAAGAAAGTTGTGCGACGTAATAAAGTTAGGATAAGTTATATCACTTTACGATATCAAATCGTAATAATAAGCTTATTCTTTTTTGAGAATTTTTATCTCTTATACGTGGTTTCTTAAGATGTGTTTATCTCATTTTAATTACAATATGGATAACAGGAAATATCTATAACTGTGATTCCTTCCATAAAAAAAGTAAATTGAAGCCAGTTTTCATTTTATTCAATCTAAAATGTGTGGGAATGTAAATACAAAAAAATACACAAAACGTGTTATAAGCAATTTAAGAAATTGATTTTAAACTTAGATTTTATCAACTAAATGTTAAATTTGATTAAGTATATAACTTTCGAATACTAACCGCATAAAATTAAACCAATCAGAATATTGTAATATCATATCAGGGTTATTTTACGGTCAGGCCCTTATAACTTTAGGGTTACCAATGAGTATATTGCCAATCTTCCCTATGAACGTTATTCTTACTTTAGTCAGTAAGTTAATTAAAATATTCTGTATTAAAAATAAATATTAAGATTAATGTTTAATTCTAACATACCTCAATAACCTACTCTTTGTTAATCATGTTGATTATTAATATATCTAAGCTACCCAACCCAACTTGCACAAACGCAAAAAGGTTAAAAGTAATTAACTTTGTGCTGAAACTGCACATTCACACTTATTAAACTCAGGGTGTCACTACTAGTTACATTAATACGGTTGCGGACACGGAAACTCCATAACTATCCTTTATTTAAATTTATTGTTGTGCATTTAATATACAGAGTGTATCTGTTGTCTCTGGAGAGTCCGTTGAACTTCGCAGCGGTTGTACTTTGTGAACTATGTATGAACTAATATTGCGGCAACGAAAAGTAAACACATTGTATTGTTTTCTTGTTGTGAGCCCGACTCCGGGGCACGTGGTGTAAATGGGCAATAGCTGTGTCGAGTTCAGCTTATTGATGTTTTTAATTCGCTTTTATTGTAGGTATTGTAAGAATCGCAAAGTGCTATCTTGGTTTATTTTGAATTGACAGTTATCAGTTAATTTTCAAAAATTACAATATTTGTTGTATTAAATAGGTTTGTTACATTTAACAGTCTAAATACAATTCTCTTAAGTCTTGTTCAATTATTGTTCATTAGTCATAATCATAAGCAAAACTGTATACAATATGTTATTAGTTTTTTGATAGTACCTACATACCTAAACTGTAAAAATATCCATAATTAGTTTGTTTTTAGTTTGTTCATTACATAAGGACGTGTAGAATGAACAACCATATTTCTTATAATCCGTGCTTGCCTTATTATTGTTGTTAAAGGGTGACTTACTACGAAAGCTCGGCTGGGGGTCGTAAGCGCCCTATACTATATTATTAATAGCAGGCATAATACGCAACCCCAAGCTAATCCTTAAAATAACTTACAACGTTTTGCTGCTCAAACGTAGCGAATTTTACAAAAAAAGCTGAAATAAATAAGCAAATCGACTAACGATTATCAATTTACACCCTTCGCTCGATCCGTAATGAGTTGAAAAATATTCATTCGGAATAAAGTGCCATTGAATGTAGGAGCTGAAGGCGGTTGTCAGCGGAGAGAGAACAGGCAATTACAGCGAGGCCGGGATCGATAGCCGCCACCGCCATACTAATACTTTACACTGATACTTTATTCTATAGTAAATGTCCACTATTCAAATCTAAACTTGAGGTTAGGCTTCAGAATCTTATATCAAGGAATGAATGAATGATTTAAGTCTCTACCCTTTCGTTCGGTAAATTTTATTTTTTAATGTAATCAACAGATTTTTTAGGCACGATAGAAATCTATTAATTTAAAAAATTATGCAAATTCGGTACTTAATTATTTATATACTTTTAACAGGTCGTGTTAACAGCAATAAACATAAAAGGGTAGCACGCAAAACTTTCAACTTTTTAATTTATCATAAATGGAACTTGCTAGAAAACAATTTAAAATATAGCATTCCTCGTAACACAGGGATAAAAATGTTAAGAACAAAGCAGGCGCTTTTAAATAGGTCAGATGAAAACTGGTAAAGGAACAATGGATCCGCACAACACAAACTATGCGGCTTGGATAGATAGATCCACTCAACATCGTTTATTTAGATATCACTTAATTTTTAAAACGGAGGTTCTACTTCAAAATTATGTTTCGACTGAGAACCAAGGCAATCATAAAAAATATTGTAATTATCTGATGGCTTTACTTAGAACTATAACACTTAGAAATATAATATAAGACTTGTAATAACGTTAAATACTTCGATACAAAAAAAAATATAATTATTCAGTTAAGTTCGATTCAATTAAACTAAAGGTTTGCATTAGCAGCAGTGTTCATTTGTTTTCATTTAGCAACATTGCAATTCACTGCATTCGTTCCTAACACATATTTTACTTGACTCTTTCTGTACACTACCGTATCGCGTTTGTAAAAAATGTATATCACGTTATTTACGATAATTGTAATACTTATTACTTGACTTCTTAGTATTTATTGAGTTAATTGTATTAATAGTGTGCAGTCACGGAATTTGGCCCTTTAGATGCCGCTGTCTTCACTTGGTGGTTCTCCCTATGGGTTATAAATATAGTGTTTAATGGGTCATGGGGTTTCCGTTATGGTGCTATATGTGGTCGGTGATAACTTTTTTTCTCTATTGGTGTCACCTCAGACATTATGGGAACATGGAGCACTGTGTTTGATTCTTCAAGTCTTTGCGTGTCTTGGAAGGTTGCACTCACTAATACGTGGAATGAAAAATACCGAAATCCACTTGAAAAATTGTGTCGTTATAATTGACGAAAGGCATTTAGATATAGAAGTAAATAAATTTTTATGCTGTTGAGTTATGTAACTGTTATTAGCAAGTTCTATCTGAATGTTTAATGTGACTTGGTCATGATTTTTTTTCAAAGATCTATAATATAACTGAAAGCAATACCCATATTGATCGCAAACTTTTTTAGGGAATAACTTTTTTAGGGAATATAAATTATAGTTGATCAAATCGTTTTGGATCTCAAGTTTTTGTAAAAAAAATAATTAAAAAAAAACTTTCCAACCAATTAAGTTTATAGAATAAAAATTCTTAACCCATGAGTAACCCGACACCTCAGACCAAAACAATAACTACTTGCTATACCTCGTGAAAATTAACCATCAATACAGTGCACGGGTCGAGTAGACCCCTCTAATTAATTTTGTGGACATTTGTGGCCATAATAAGCTTATCAAACGTAGATTTCAGCGGACAATGACGCCGTTAGATTTTATGAACACGATATGAAGGTAATTTCAAGCCTAATAAGGGTCATATCGGACCCATTAGATTTGTACTAAAAGGTTCAGTTAAAGTGTTGTGTCCAAGTGCAAACTGTGATATTTACTGATTTGATTTTATCTTAGCTTTACTTGGTATCTAGAGATATACTGTACCTACGTTTGTATTGATTGGAAAAAAAATTAAAAAGATTTACTTTTTGTTTATGATTTATGACAATTATAATGTTTTATATCGCCAATGCTACTTAATATTGCGGCAACTATGATTTGAAATCACTTGTACTTTGACTAATTTAATTAAAAAACTAAACAACCGAATCAAATTTTGTTATTTTGTAATAATATTATGGTTCTACTGTCATAAAATTAGACGTCATAATATTTTTTCTTTGCTTACAAACACGCAGTCATCAATAGACAATATGCATACAACAAAAAATGTAAAAAGGCTGTACCAATTAAAATAAAAACCCTTAAACAAGGAATGCGTGTTTTCATTATTTACTGGCACAATATAAATGAAAATTAATCTGTCCAGCTTATTTTCAGCTCGGTGAAAACTTGTTTAACTATCGATAATTAATTGGCCAGTAAATTAATGAAGCCGAGTTTAAAAATAACAAGAGGAAAAAGCCGCGAACGTTCTCAAGTGGAAATCAGTTCACTGGGCTGGGCCACGGAATAAGCGGGTTGAAAGATATTTAAACTTATTCATGTGTGCATTCAATAACAGCTTTATTTATAGTCATTTATAAGGAATGTTATAATTAGCTCGGTATATGTAGTATTGTAGCAAACAGCTACGCTGATTCGTAGACAGCTACGAATAGGAATCCGTAGCTAGCTGAAATAGTGTTAGTTAATAATTACCTTTCACTATTTATTTTTTTACATATTTTTATCTTTGTTCCTCATCAATTTATAATCACAGTTTAAATAATGTTTAAAATAGTGCTATTCTTAGTTCTTCGCTTGACAAATGTATTTAAAATATTTTTTGCTGAATCGCTCAATAATGTTGTTCATCTAACGACTAATACAAGATAGAGATTTATGTATTTTTTCTGGCCCAGCAGAAGGAAGGGCGCTAATTTAAGTGGAAACAGTCGAGAATTGACTAATAGGTCGCGGCACTCTCGACTTGCCTGTTGTTATAGGCAAACACTTTTGTTTTTATTAAAATAAAATTAAATATTTTTAAATATCCAAAAAAATACAATTTTCTGATAAAAGATACTGTAATAAAAGGTTATAAAACACGTAATTGAAGAAAACAGTCCTCTAAAGCATTTATTTGTTAGACATTCTTGTGCACGGTGGTACCAATATTGCAATGGAGAAATATTTTATTGAAACTGTATTCACGAATCGTAGCCAATAAACTCATGTTTTGTGGTGGAAAAGTACACGTCGCATGCATTTTTATGATAGCTTCCAATATTCCTTGTATTGAAATTCGTTTTGCGAATAACTGTGTAGTGTACCTACTGCGATTATTTGCCCCTACATTTAAAAACTCCGCATATTTATATAACTTACCTAAAAACTTGATTTACTTATTTAAATCTGTAGTATCTGATTTACGAGTATGAATGTGCTTCGCTTTATGTTACTAACAATCTTTAGGCCTGCAAACTATAACTTTAGATTGGCATATTTCATATTCTCGTCATAAAGTAAACTGTAAAGTCCCCGCCCCTCCCGCCCGTTCTAAGAAGATGTGTACCGCAAAGGAGCTAGACTGTTTACGATTACTTGGATATAAAGCTTTAGTAGATATGAGTTAGGTTTTTTTCAGATATATACTAAATTATATGTTATATTATAATATGATTAACGTAAATACAAAAGAGGATAAATCAGCGACGTTTTTATTCCAATTGGTTTTACAAATATAATTAATGTGTTTTAAATGAAAATAAAATATAGCAAATTTTAGGTCAATTTTTTTAATACCTAAACTCTTATTATGAAAGAATTAAAAAAAAACTTTACTACTTTGATTATTATTGTATCTTGTTTAATACTGGACGTACTTCGTAATTTTTCCAAATCGCTATGCTGTCTCGATGTAAAACAAAGGTTTTTCAGTTCATACACAGTTATTGTGTGTGTACAACCGTTTGTATAAATATTTCCATTTCGACATTCGCCAGTATTGCTGCCGTAACAGAAATCAACCAAAAAAATCAAAACGAGATAGCCTGAAAGGGCAGTGATAAAGTGCCGTTTTACAGGGTCGTGGGCTATTGTTTACTTTACATTTGAAACTGGTTGGAGCTGGTTGCAACTGGCTAAAACGAGCACTGAAATCGCTAGCATTAGTTAGACTCTATACACTCAATCACAATAGGTCTTGTTAGTAGATTGTTTTGTAACAGCGACTACGTATATAGAATTTTATTGAAACAATTTTATTCCCTATTATTATGCACAGTAGAACAATAAAATATGGCATAATTTCTCTAAGAAAACTTTTCATAGCAGGATTTACTTGCGATAAGCCCATGTTGTTGTGCGGGAATTAAAATCAATAGTTGAGAATTAAAAGTGCATTATGAGGTCAACTTATCAAAAGTAACGACTAACTCAACTTATACACGTATGTATTGTGATTTAAAACAACACAAACAGTATTTAAAACCATTTCTAGTCAGGGTTGTATCCTAGATCTGGCGTGTTGCCAGTCGTAGATAATTTGATAGAACGCCCAGCGAACAACACTTTCTGCCAAACTTGAACCCACTTTATTAGCGTTTATGTATCTGTTACAAGCAAAACTGGCAATTTAACGTTTTTAAAACACATTGGAGTCCCTCGGCTGCCGGTTGCGTAGTATTTTATGCGGGTTCTGTCAAGATTAAGCATTCGCTGTAAGTTATGTTATGGGAGGTTAAGAATGAAGTTCAATTTTATTTCAGTTGCTTAGTTTATCAACTTGCCAATGTTAGTTTTCTTTTGAATAACTTTTCAAGTTATGATGTTTGATTAAAGTTTTTTTTATTTTATTATTTCATCCCACTCGCAACTCAATTATTTGATTTGTTTATTTGTATCTGTGTTGTTACTGACGTTCCAGGTAGGCGCTTCGTTAGCGAAACTAAATTAAATGCGGCAAGTTAGTCGTGCCGCACTTTTATTGTTTAGTTGACAGCCTTTGTGGTGTTAACAACTTTTTTCATTAATTTAAACTTTATTATTTATACGTTTCTGGAATTGTATCTATAATAATATACATTTTTAGAAGATTGTTTTGTCATTTTTTTATAAAGTAAACAAAAATACAAAGTAGAGAAAGTACAAAGTTGGATTTCTAAGCGATGTTTCGCATCACACACGTGTTTATTTTGAAAACAATAAGAATGTACTTCCCCGTATTTCTCGGTCCATGAGTGTCACAAAAGGGGCCATCTCACAATCAATAAGAGCGAATCCCAGCGGTCCTTTCCGTCAATCTTTGGCTCGGCAAATTGACAAAGAAATAGCGATACCCGCACTCCCCCGCTTATTGGAGTGCTTCCGATTATTCGGAATTGGGACGGGACATTAGGATATAGGTTAGTAATGTGCTATGATCGATTAGATCGAAAATAACGTAGAAAAACGACAGGTTTTCGGCGTCATGTTTATGATTAGTAATATTATAAAGCGAAAATGAGTAGGTATATCTGTATATATCTATTCTGGTTTGACGTTAAAACGGCAGAACAAATTTAAATGAAATTTGGAACAACGACCTGGAAAGAATAATTTTTAATCAATTTATATGTAGCTTCTTACTATTTACGCACATATTTTAGTAAGTAGCCCAAATTTAAAATTATTTTCCTGTCGTTTATTCTTATATCAAACTGTAACTAATTATCCAAAAATAAGAACTTAAGACAACACTAACAGTCTCATAAATTGCCTATTATGGCTTCATCTGAGAAATAAATAATCCTATCATTTTTGGACAGTTTCCTTAGTTTTTCCCATCGAAGTATCATATTCCTTTGGGAACCGGAAGTGGCATTAGTAGCAAAATAACACAGCAGATTGTTTTGACGCACCTTCTGTTATGAAGAGCCTTCGATGGGAAAAAATATTGTTTTTCCGAATTCGGATTTATTACCTTTACGAAAAAATAGTTTTTGTAACGTTATTGCGAAGAAAAGGGAATAAAAAGAGTGTTTCTTATTTTTCTAATGTGTCTAATATTATTTTTATTTCTTTCAGTTAGGTTCTGCTTTTAGACATTGAATTTTTAAAAATATAAAGTGATGCTGTTAACTTTAGCCTAAATTTCAATGTTAAAAAAATACAATATATCTCTGTGGCAATTTGCATTCCCAGGTCTGATAAAGTTAGTTTACTTAAGTCGTGGCTTCTTATCGTCAGTAACGCAGCAGCGCAATAGCACAAGTTTTTGTTCAACGATCGCGTACGGTCAACAAAAACGTTTAACTTACATGCAAATGTTTGTTTTTATAGCCAACTGTATGTTGTTTGGATTTTTACGCAGTGAACTTTAAATACTTGTTTTATACTTCACGTAACTTTTCGTGGTTAATATCTATGAGTGTCCTATATATCCTTTCTCTTGGTTAAGAGAAAACTGTAACTATTTAAATGTTGATTGACTGATGACTTATAAAGAACGAAGATAAAATAGGTTTCTTGATAGCTAACACTTCGATGTCAATAATACGATAAACAATTGTGCTAAATGAATAAGGATTATTATAATGCATTTTGTTTTAACGATCCGAGATATGTAAAAAATGATCCATGCAAGAAAACTGTTAAATGAAAAAACAGTAACATCATTGTTGCCTTGTGTACAACTCGCTAGGTTTATCAACAGCTAGATTGGCATGGCGTCTTGAATTGCAAATTTCCACGACATCTACAAATGCCGGGAGCTGCTAATTTTTTACATTGTTTGCTGAATGTGACACACTGACATGTTAAGTGATTTATTCACTGCTTAGTTTGTTGCTATCGCTACGTGAATACAAACTTGAGTTTCAGCGTAATTTTTGTTACACGAAATATATTTTGGCTCTCATTATTCACAGGGTATATTACGTTTAAACAATACACCTAAGACCAGTCGACAAAAACCATTAACCCTACAGTAGCCGCGTCGGGTCTAAATGACCCTCATCGCTCCAATGCGGAACGTGCTTTGCCGACAGACCGCTAATGTCATAAGACAGCTAACGAGGTACCTACGCTGTGGGAATCACAACTGAAATCCCTTTGGTGTACGCCAAACCCAACCCGTGAATGTCGCAACGTTGACATTAGACGGTGAAAATAAATCACGTGGGGTTTTGCTGCCAAGATACATACGGCTTTTGGTAAAGTTAGAGAAAAACATCAACATAACAAAAATCTCACCTGTCTATTTTTAGATGCTGCAGGGCCTGTAAGAATTAACGTTTTTTGGTACAAATCTTGTTTACTTGAAAGAAGAACCTTTGCTGAAGGGTTTATTTGATACCTTCACAACAAACTTGTTTATTTTAAGACACATGCACTTAGCGTGACATCGATAGGGTTAAAGCGATAATTGACGCGCTAACAAGGGACCAGGTGCGAGTTTATATGGAAAAACATCTGTAGGAAGTTTTAAAAATATTATTGTAAAAAATTATATTACTTTTGTGTTTGAAAAGTTATTTGATACGGAAAAGAAGCAAAATTGGAAAAAACGGTGTCATTTTTATATAGAAACGTGAAATTATGAAGAAAATGTATACACCAAACATATATATTTAGAGGGGTGCTTACAGAAGCGCTATACTTTAAGAAGACAGAATTACGTCTGGTGCTCATGTCGAAATTTTGGCTAAGCTCATGCACCAGCAGTGGACAAAGAGTCTAGGTTGTGTAACTTAAGCATTCTTTTTAGGGCAGAGGCCAAATTTAGAATTATGACCAAGAAGATATTTTTACTTTTAAAATATCAATTCCTGACTGAACGATTGACTGATGCATCATTGCCGAGCGTAACCGATTAAATGTAAGTGAACACTAATAAAGGATTCTAAAAATTACCACAGGATTTAAAATTACCACAATTTATCTGTGAGCGATAACGCAGGACTGAAAGCTAGTAAAATATATATTTTTATAATCATTCACTTTGTACTTATTAAGGCTTAAATCATTAATTGTCTTATACACCTCACCAATTAGGGACTACAGCACCAACTAGTGTCCCTCCCATTAAATCATTGCCTGAAACGTGACTCGAGTCGACAGAAACAACTTGACTCTTTAGGTTTTTGCTTGTCTTTTGCCCAATTTGTGAGAGCAGTATAAACATTGTTAGGTGAATTTGTTTTTATAATTATCAAGCTCATGTTGTCACAGACAAGACTAAATGGAAGTATAGTCAGAAGTGGGATACGTAAAAACTATTTTGACTAATCGTGATTTTAAATTGTTTCCTCTTGTTGTTCCATGTTTTCTCTCGTACTCCTTATTCTACAAAGTATCTCACCTTGCCCACGCCAAGGTTGGGTTCCTTGACGCCGAGCCTCCGCAGCAGCGCGGGCGGCGGCGCGGGCGGCGCGCGGTGCAGCGCTGCGGCGAACCCGCTGGACGCCGCGTCCTCGTCGCGGCGCCGGCGCTCCCGGTGCGGCGAACCACCGCTGCATTTCGCATTCGATGATCTACAAATAAAAAAAGATAGTTTTTAAATCAGCCATTTAAAATGGTAGGCAACGTAAGTTTTGGAACGGCAAGGAATGTAGAAATGAAATATGAAATTATGGATTCATCTCAATTTCCACAGGAATGTTAGACCAATTTCTAATATACTTGGGAATTTTCAATTGTAAGCCTGTCCTGAGAGGTAACGGTAGAAGCATTAAAATAAAATGCGAACTGTGTCGTCAATCGTCACGTTTTTGCCATCCATCACTGGTGTGCAAGCCCCTTTATGTTGCCCTCAAGCATTGACGCGCAGCGAATTTTTGAAAAATGTAAAAAGGTCATCGTAGACTACACTTACTCACGTAGCGCTCATTTATTTTGGGTTCGACTCCTTGGTGCGGGTGCTTTTGAACGATGGTGGGGTCGGAATGAATGTGCCGGGCGTTTTTTCAATTACGACCGTTTTTCTATTTATCATTTAACTAAAGGGAAATCATTTAAAGTCATTTTACTGTTTAGGGTAGTAGGAAGCCTTTTATTTTTGGAAGCATACTTTGCATGGAGGCATAAACTTTGACATAACGTGGCGTGCTACGTTTGCGTGTTACCATCTTTAGTTTATTGTGCACACATCCATTAACATTCCTATATGGGAATTTAGATAAATGTTTGAGCACAAACGCGTTTTCTGCATCGTAGGGTCTGAAGTGACCCGTCTGAGCCCGAAGGGTTGATAAGGACATGCGGGCTGATGGGCTACTCGGAACGTTATTGATTAGATTGTTACAGTATTATTAACTGAACCTCTTTGGCCACTCAGAGCTTTTATAAAAGCTGTATTCCTGTGACGTACCGATCTCTTTTATTTGTCGTCGGTTGCCAGACAGTCGTCTCGCGGCAACTCTATGAGTCGGGGGTCACGTGAGCCATTTTGTTTTTTTATTGTGAACAATTACTTCTTTGATTTATTTGTAATTCCGATAATAATTTTTGAATAAGAAAACCGTTGTTATTAATTTGACTTGCTTCTTCAATCTAAAAGTATAAAATACTTTAACGGTTCAATATTAAAGGTAACTTGTTTTCGTGTGTTGAGAATTTAAATGATATAAGTGAGACATAAAAAGGTAAATAAACAGGTTAAAAGAAAATTTGTATTTCCATTTAATTTGTATTTAGTTACAAATCCAAAAATATCATGTAAAAATATGACAACCCACACAAGGTTCAGATAAACAACTTGGCAAAGCATACAAAACGATGTTCGTATTTCAATTGTCGGTCAAGGAAAATAAAATAACACAATCTATAAAGTTGTCGTCCTGAGACGTTGTGAATATTCCCGATTTGAAAAGATTTTCCTTTTGGTAGCCGTTCACTGATTTCACGGGCCGCTGCTCGCTACGAAAACAATCTGGAAAGGTCGATGCTTGACATTCGCTTGCGGGATCCGCGAGTATCACTTATATATATGTTCATTTGTAATAATATCAAGAAAATTATATCAAAAACCCTTTTTAAAATTACCTATAACAACAATGTAAAAAATATGGCCGAATAGAATAGATAACGTCAGTGTTACCTACAAAGAAATAGATATAATTAATATAACAATAATAAAACTTTACTTGTTAAATTTTAGACACAAATCATTGAAACATAGACAAAAGATTGGATCTGTGTTACTGCAGTGTCTTCCCCTACCGAAACGAAATAAAGACGAATATTATATCCTACTAATAAAATAATATTATAAACGTGAAAGTTTGTAAGTATTGATGTATGAGTGGATGTTTGTTTCTCTTTCACGTAAAAACTACTGGACGGATTTGGATGAAACTTTACAGTAATATTTAATCAGAATAACACATATCATATTTTTATCGCGGGAAAACTTCTCATTCCCACGGGAAACCGACTTTCACGCAATCAGAGTCGCGGGCGGCCACTTGTATTATACAAATGACGGCGATGCTCTTTTGCAACTAGTAGCTTTCAAATGTAATAAAACTAACCGTTAAAATTCCAGCACAGGTATCAGTTTTCCATTACGGCATTAGAGTTTTTTTTAAATATAAATAACCAGTCCCCAAAGTCAACATTGCGTGTCCTACTTGTCCCGCCTTCTATTTATTTCCGTTACGTTTTAGCATTCATAACGCACTATTTAATAATTACTCTTTTAATGGTGCTAAATGATGGTATAAACGTTTTATTTACGTTCCTGATTTGAATTATACGCTTCAAACGTAATTAAGTGAGCCTTTTCGGGGGCGTTCTTGTGTGGCGACATTTTTAACACATGAAAAACGGTTGGGGTACATGTGGAATGTTTTGAATAGTTATGGAAGAGCTTTTAAAATTAAAGGTAAGCTATTTATAAGGTGTTGTATAGGTTAAAACGAATACATAAAACTCTACGTTTGTCTATAAAAATATTGAGATAAATTACTGATTTACATATATGCCCCTTTAATATATTTTTATAATTGGATACTGTTATGCAGAAAGGTGTTAAGTGCTTTTTTGTCATTTTTCGCTAGACGCGATTAAAGATTTTGCAATTAGCTGGTTTTTCAAAACGTGTAGCTGCGAAACTAATAAATGTTATTTTATAAAAATTTGTTTACACCCATAAAAAAGTATTGTCTATATGACAACATAAACATTTTTGAATAGAAATTCAAATTTTGATGAATAATCGTAAAAATACCACTTAACACCTTTTTGTTTAATGCTCTATGTTTCGAAATATGTTTCTTAAAAGCATTAAGTCACTTTGAATCGCTTTTGCAAATTACTTTACGAAGATAAAAAGATAGAGAAAAAACATAAATCTCATTAATTCTTACTTTTAAATTAAGTTTTACGTTAAAAAAGCCCCGTATATAGGAAGATTAAAAGTTAGTTATGAAAAAAATAACCAAACTTGAACTTCCAAACAATTTTAAATGGATAGGTAATATTAGTTACTTTCGTGTTCACTCGCTTTTTTGTACTATTATTGTGTATAAACTTATAACAATTAAAAATAATTTAAGAAAATCTTAATACTACGCTTATTTCGCGGTGGGGCCCAAAATTGAATTTTACAGTAAGTTTGGTTTTGACTATGTTGGAAATAAGGAAATCTTAATTAACTAATAATTTTCTTGTCTTGAATTTAATCTTATTATGTCAAAACTCCGGTTAAGTGCAAGTCAGACTCGTACACGAAGGGTTCCTTTATCGATTAAAAACGGTAAAAATAACGTTTTTGTAGATATGGGTAAGCATTATTGTTTAATTATTATTTGGTATCCCAGTTATTTAAAAAGCGAGTTATTTATTTATTTAAAGTGAATATTTAAGACGTCTACCAGTTGTGTTTACTAATTCGAGAACAATATAGCAAAAAAACTGTGTTGTATGGGCGCACCTCTTATTACAATTTTATAATGTTTTTAATATTCGTCTGTGCAAATTTCACAGCTATCACGGTTCATGAAATACAGATTGTTTACAGATAGATAGACAGACGGATGGACGTACGGACGGACGAACCCCAAGAGTCAGCCTCAATCCAAACTCACGAAACCACAATTCGCACACAGCAGATGTTTTCTGTTTTGTTTGGGACCACCTATTGCCCAATATTCTGCCGGCTCCCGACAACGGTGGCCACACCAGCGGTTGCGAGTCGGGCAGTTGTCTTTTATGTTGCCATAACGAGCGTGTCTTCGGCGTCACAGATTAGCCCCTGAGGAGTGCGCCTCGAGGAACCCAATCATACCTGACGATCCACAAGAATAGCTCGAAACTGAGCCCTGCGGAAAGCAGCAGGTCATGGGTACCACATTTCTTTTCCATGTCGCTGATGATGTGTTAGGCGGCTGCCATTCAGGTAAGCCCCAATCATTCACCCGAGTTGGGAAAGACGTTTTGGAACCGTAAAGCACTCTTTATACTGTTCTAGAACTGAGGTATGATGTCTGTTTGAGACGAGGTGCATAAAATGCGGTGGTTTACTCTACCTATATTTGTTACCTCAGAGCTTACGACTGGGAGAAGACCCTTTCGATGATTGTTTTTTATTCGAAAGATGGTGCTTTCCGGTTCCATGTCAATTTGATCAAGTTCTGACCGTGGCGAAATCCGTATCCGTTAAAAGATAACTGAACTTTTTAACAACCGTAAAATACTAAAGAATGTCTCGTCCTCACAGAGTTAACGTGAAGCTAGTCACAAAAATCATTAGGATAGCTAGCAGAGGGCTATCTCACCACTGAGAAAATTTGAAACTTTATTTTTCGTCTTAGTTAAAGCTATGGGACAGTTCAATATTTGCCATCTTATTTGTTTATAAAAAAAACCGGCTCTAAAACGGGTAAAAAATACCAAAACGTCTATAATATTACCCTACTATTACAACGTTCGTATTTGGTAACACTGCCAAGTGTGGTTCTCGGTGGCGCAGGAAGCCTTAAACAAAAGGTGTCAATTTACTTTTAATTACCTAAATCCAATCTTTCTTTTTTGATTCCGTACCCAAAGGGTAAAAACTGGACCCTATTACTAAGCCTCCTTATGAACCGTGATAGCTAGAATGTCCTTCACACATATTTTATTTTATGTTGCCGCTATAATAACAAACACTAACAATTAAATAAAGTTTAAATATTTAATAGGAATCCCATACACCAAGCGTGTTTATTTGGCAATTTTTTCTTGATCTTATTAACGACAACTGATATTCACAAAATATTCAGTTTAAATTCACTGTAAAAATGAATTATTTCATTTCAATAACATTCACATTAAAGGATGGCAACAAATCAAAACATTTTATTTTTCACCCTATTTATAGATAAAAATAGTACGGAACCCTTCGTGCACGTGTCCGACTCGCACTTGGCAATTTTAAAAGAGTTTATTGCAAACATGAGATTAAGTTATAAACATTTTCTAAAAGGTTTTGCACTTGAATCTTACTATAAATCAGGCTTCCAACGTATCCTTAATAAGCAGAACTAAACTTTTTGACATAACACTGTTGTGCAAAATTCAAAAGGTGGGGTAGTGAAATTTGCAAAACCTATTTTTTGTAAATAACAAAAAATATATGACGAAGACGGCAGGATACCTTCGCCATCAGAGCCGTCTTCAGGGGCCGTTTAGTACTATAACTTGTGTGGGCGTACGTGGGTTATGTGTTAGACTCAAATAAAACCAATAGAACTGTTTCAACACTGTAATTATCTCCTCTTGATAGCACTCCGTAGGTCATTCGATTAATTCACAAGAAGGCACGGATCACGGACAGTTTCTACGCAACCACCAAGCATTCACATTTTCCAACCGCTCTTCACCAAGACTTGAGACCATCTCTGTCACTCTGACAGCTGCTCGCTCGATGTCACATAGACTCTGTCTAGCACCATATTTGGTACTGGCAATCCGCACTCTTCTTATATCAACCATAAGCATAGTCGATCTCCGACACGGCCATCCTGCGTATACACGTCCTCGTGTAGTATACTGTGGACAAACACAAAACGACAGTATCTACTTGTTCCGCTCGGCTAATTCTGACCAACAATCATCAGACAACTTCACACGCAAACCAAAATTTAAACTCATTCTCTGAACTATTGTTTTTACTTCTTGTCTAAGTAAATCAGAATATCATAAAACAGTAATATCACAACACCAAAGTCAGATCATGTACCATCGATAAAGGTCATCACTTTATCACAACAAATCAATCATTGAAACACGCCACGACACGAGTGAACACCCCTCTATCTCCACGGCCTCGGCCAACCAGCAACATCACCATTGCTCCCACCACTTTATAAGCCACCACGCTTTTCAAAAGCCTCCACGCTTTTCCTAAGCCACCACCCCGACCTCCGCCAGATAGAGCTCTCACTCGCGTTTACACAAAAAAAATTAAACATCGCCAATGCATTATCAATTTCATCTGGTACATGACCTACCAACAATGTCAATAATTTTTGACCGATCTATTGTAACGTAGCCATTAAAACAATTATTCAGTAAACAATGAGGTAAAATCTCAAGAGGTTGAGTATCGAACGTCACATGACATTAACTACTTCTGTGCTGAATACGCGTTTATAGCAGCCACCTTGTCAAATCGTTTACCATTAAATAACGCCTTAAAACTTTCTTTAACCAATGAGTATTCAGCACCAGAATCATAAGAGAAACAATACGGTTCACCTTGTGCCCACGATAACCCGTGGCAGGGTTAAGTCGAACCGTGCGTGCGCGGCTTGCCTCAGCCTCCGCGACGCCGCCACCGCTTGTACACCAGGCCGCGAGATGTCACGGCACGATACATTTGTAGCGAAACAGCGCCTTCGCTGTATGCTGCTGCACCGCTGGGTTTGGTTCTCATGTCGGCACAGCTCGTCATCGCGGCTCCAACCTTGGTTTATTTGCAAACAACAGCCGCGTCGGGTATAGCTATTTCTTCTGAAACAAATTACATCACACAGCATCACATAGTTCGGCAAACTTTTATTCAAAGCAATTAACTCTCACCGGATAGCGTGACGCAGGACCTCAATTGGCGTATCTACGGTGCACAGGTTGACTTGAAAGCTCCGACTCCACTGGTATTCTCTTGGTTGCGCTAACTCTACGCACAATACATCTTGTCATACCCACTTGCACATCTTGACACTTGTGACTTTTTATTCTTCCTTCCAAAATTGTTAGTGAAATTCCTGCTCGTAATATGAGCGAATTTAAAAACAAACAACAACAACCAGATTTTTGAGGTTATGCAGGTTTTGGTTTGGTAGTAGACGGCTTGTGAACAGAAATTAATCCTTAGTTTATGACATTCCTTGGTATGCAATCCTTAACAACAACATTGATGCTATTTTCTTCTTTCATTGTTTATCGTGACGACATGTTGACTAGGTACCACATAAATAATTTTCTCAAAACACAATTTTCAGTTGCGCATCATGATCTCGCGTCCGTGTCCTTCTTTTCCAAGTTTGAAATCAGGTTACTTCATACAATTGTTTTCGGTACATCTGCGCGCGCATGTTCTAATTTGATTTTCAAACAATGCATAGCAACGGTCAATTAAACTTTTTCTTCTTCTCAATTTTGAACTAACACAGATCATAGCAACGGTCAATTTCCTTTTCTTCATTTGAACTAACACAGGATCATCCCACTTCTGATGACGAAGACGGCAGGATACCTTCGCCATCAGAGCCGTCTTCAGGGGCCGTTTAGTACTATAACTTGTGTGGGCGTACGTGGGTTATGTGTTAGACTCAAATAAAACCAATAGAACTGTTTCAACACTGTAATTATCTCCTCTTGATAGCACTCCGTAGGTCATTCGATTAATTCACAAGAAGGCACGGATCACGGACAGTTTCTACGCAACCACCAAGCATTCACATTTTCCAACCGCTCTTCACCAAGACTTGAGACCATCTCTGTCACTCTGACAGCTGCTCGCTCGATGTCACATAGACTCTGTCTAGCACCATATTTGGTACTGGCAATCCGCACTCTTCTTATATCAACCATAAGCATAGTCGATCTCCGACATATATAATATTTGGAGAGTTCATTTTTTGCGTACAATTAGATTATATGTATACAAAAACAGTGGTATACTTAACTCAATATCCGATTTTTGGCACTTAACACCTTTCTGCTTAACAGGGTCTAATTAATATTGATTTTTATTTGTGGGTAGCAAAAAATCTTTATTTTGGGTCCTGATCAAAAGGTTTTGTTCCCTCAAATGTTAAAGTGGGTTTTCACTTCACATGCCATTTTACTGTACTACCGAACTTGTCCTGTGATTCCCTGCCATGATCAATAGAAAAACTGTGTTTTTTATAGGGAAGTCACTATAAATGTATTAAAAAAAAATTTACGCATATAAGGTTGAAACAGACTGTTAACTTATAATAAACTTTTTTAGGTATGTTACTTGAAAATTTAAAGTTTAACTTTTTAATTCACTGGCGAATAGATATTTTTATCCTAGTACTTACGTGTGTGGCAACAAGCCAGAAAAGTAACGGACAATGACTTTTATTTATTTAAACATTCATGCAGTTTGCTGCGCTGTTCCGGTAGCCGTATGAAATATTTTTGTCAGTTCTAAACTGGTAACATTTAGCTCCATATTACATTGTACCGTCTGGTATAATGTGGGCCGTAAATATCAGATCAAGTAAATAATATCTACTATTTGAATAAAACCATAAGAAACTTACCCGATGCTTTGTCTGATCATCGCTTTGTAGGTAACAATTTTTTAATTTTCGAAATATAGTCTATCTATTAACGATATTATCATTCTACCTCTTTGCGTTACTTAATAACCAACACCATATTAACTTTCAGAGTATTTCTTTTTTAAGAAATATCTATTCTATGAGTATGTTTTTTTAATTTGGTCAAATACAAATAATACAATGTCTGGTATTGCCTTTGTGTTGAAACATGTTTTATTTGTCTTTACATCAAAGCCATCTTTATTCCGCTCGATTCGCGACAGGACCATTACACAAATGGATTGCAAACATAGCTCCACACACATCACCACGACTACTCTACATTATTCTCACGTGAATATTTAACGTGAAAACTTACCTACACGTGTTACAACAAAAAAACCGTGATAATAAATACATTTGTTTCTTAGAAAATGTCTGTTTTTCTTTATATTGTAAGAGTTCTTATTCATTAAGATACATAGATACTTGGTTCTTACAAAGGGTATATTATTTGTTACAGTAAGTATTTAATTATTTCGAAATATAGGTAGGTATACCGTGAACCTTTAGTGTCTCCGAACTATGAACATTGGTCCGTCATGTGGTATCGGGAAATGTAGATATTTGTTTTATTTTGTAATACAAAACAAAAAAAGATTTGAAAAGGGAACAATCATTGCACTATATACATATTACAAAGATTGTATAATTAAAAATGAACTAAGAAATAACTTTTTCTGGGTGGTATCAAAAAAGTAACCTAACTAACCTAACCTATTGATGTTCTAACCGGCTTAAACTAGGTGTAACCGCACTTCGGGTATTAGCCGTAACATATACACGTTCAAACCACAAGGAAACGCACATTAATACGCGTACGAAATCATTTGATATAGCTACCTATCGCATCACGAAACATCAGAAATAATGCGCAAGCTATGTGTGTATGTACTTAGAGTTCAATATAAAGGATTCTGGACCTTTTGTGTACCAAACTCTTCATTAGGGATCATCGCTTTGTTGCGTGTATGAGAATTTCTCTATAGAAGGATTGCCTTTTGCAGTCCAAGACGTGAAAGAGAGAGATTAATCGGTATCATTTGTTGAGTTTTATATGTGATCATGGTAACCCTTTTTTTTTTCAAGAAAATAGTTATATCTCGTTATACCTACTGAGTAGAGTATCTTATTACTGTTCGCCTATTCACCTTACAAACACCAAACAAAAACCAAACAAAAATGATTTTGAACCAAAAGGTTAGTTTCAAAGGTTATTGAAACTAGTAGTTTTAATTTATTAAGTTTCGTACTACAAAATTATTCGTACTTTTTTACCAATGAAAAACACCTTATACCTAATATAAAACATGGAATATACTTCTATCACTCGCTTCTCACTTTTATAAATAATCTCCGTGCAAATGGAGTCCCTTTTTTTCAAACCATAAACGTATGTACTCGTATTTAAAAATCGCTATTGTTAGATGAAGGAACTTTTGGCCGAGGGTTCTATTATTGCGGGCGAATACTTTTACAAAAGATGAAAAACCTACTAATAACTGAGACTTTGTTTGATGAATACGCCGTTTCGAACAGAGATTGAAAACACGAGAATATATATTACGAGAATAATAATAAATTATTTATGAGTTCGATATGTTTGACATTTTTATTATGCGTAGAGTGTGCCTTTTTACACACCCACCGCATGTGTCGTGGATAAATTGTGTCGCGGCGTCATAACTCCGAAACTAAAGCCCTGTTCACACGAAAACTCAAGTTTATGACGTCACAACTCCCGGGATCACGAGGCTGTAGCGCAGATTACCATTTACATTTTATAAATGTCAAAGTTCCAAAGCTGAGAGGGAAAAGATTGTAGGTCATAAATTATCACCCGCTGCTGCTTCTATTTACAGAGAATATCTATGTAGATCTATTTGAAGGGAATTTCTAGAAAAGTAACCAGGTCTGTTATTAAGCATATAGTGTAATACTACAAAAAAATATTTTTGTTGATATGTCTTTGTATACAAGACAATGAATGCATATTCTTTATATACATATGTACCAATAATTGATAAAGTTTACGGTCCATATCTTTAGTCAAAATAGCCTATCATGTCTTTCAATAAAATATCGAAATATGAGCCTCTCACTAGCTATCGTCTAAGTGCAATTTATTTCTGCCGAAAAATAATCAACTTCATCAATGATAATTGTTTGTTTTCACCTTCGCTTACAGTTAAATTTCGCGTAGGCGCCTCATCTTGATAACAAGGGTCATTACGGCGTTCAAAGCCATCTCACCACATGGGGGTTCCAAATAGAAACGTCGCGAAAAATATATACAACCTACCAGGAAACGCACACAAATACGAATAAAAATAAAATCTACAAGAGGAATTCCGGCGAGGAGAGGAAATGAGAGGAACCATACTCCTGTTCAACCCCAATTCGCAGAAGGGGACAGGGTTGCCGCCAACAGATTTCCACTAAATTGGATAATCGAATTGACAATGTAATCGATAGAAAAGCGAACATCTTGCGTTGGTCTGCAACCAATCACACAGCTAGGTAAGGTTGTTTAATCATTTTCTTTTCTCTTCAATTTGAAAATATGAATTAAAAATATTCAGCTTTAGTATAAATTACACTAGTGACCCGCCCACGCTTCGCAATGGTCTTATTTTGGGCGACTTGTTCCCGAAACATTGAATTGAAAATGTTCTTTATTTACAAATTACCTAAAGAATGGTGAAACCCGCATTAAAATCCCTCAACTGGTTTAGAAGGAGTTAGCGGACAAACATACAAACAGACAGAATTAGCGACTTGGATGATGTGACGAGTTCAATTCTTAAAAGAAGAAAGTTTTTTGTGTTTATAACATAAATAAGTACACATAAACTACTCAATTTTGTTGTGCTGCAGTGAATTAGTAAAGAGCCGCGGTATCGCTATAATTTGTGGTGTACTGTTTACCAGAACAAATCGATGTGGTTACTAGTGTCTGTTTTGTGTTCCGTTGTTCGAAAACTATTATTGTTTCGCTGCATAAAGAGAACGATTAATCATCGTTTGTATTTCTGTTCAGTTATATAAACTACACATCAGTCAACATGTCATCAACATATCAAATGCAACTCCACAATCAAGTTTCGCTTAAGTCGGATTCATATCAAAGTTTGCGGTATGAGTAAACGCAATAACAGAGTTAACAGACAACGTCGGTTAGCAGCTACATAACAGAACACTTTATCCTCGATTTAAACAATGGCATTTCAGCTTATTATGTTACTACAGAACGAAATCCAAGTCTGCATTGTCTTCTGACATGTTTCAACAACTGGCAAGGAAACGGAACGGTTTTGGGGTTGTCTAGAGGCAATGTTTTGATGGAGTGTTTCTATATTAGTAACAAGTATTGTTTGCGAGCTGTGCCTTTGACATTAAAAGCTTGTCAAGTTGTACGTACTCGTCGGAGAAATTGTGAAGTGGCGGCCCTGCCGGGCCACGCCCAGATCGCGCGTTCTAAAAAATGGCAGCGGGCCCCGATTGCGATGCAGCACAGAGGCGTTTTTATTTCTATGTAAATTTACATAATGATATTTTTGTCGCGCAACTTGCGGTAGAGATTTACTGCGGAGGAAATCGGGAAATCTCGCGGGGGGCGATTACAAACCTTCGAAATATATCTAGTTCCGTGGCAATACCGCGGAGGGTCGTTTACCGCTTGATGGTTGGGTATTGTCATACAACATTGTCTCTTCTCTGGGTTACTGAGAGTGAATTCAAGTTGTTTGCATAAACACTGTATTTTAGAACTCGGCTTCGTTGTAGTAAGTAGAAGACGTTTATTAGATATCACTTACTAACTAGACTTAGGTAGACTTAAAAAGGTAATCCTCACTAGTAATAGCACATGCACACTGTTACCACGTAGTCATACATACCTATATTTAGGCGATGTCATTTTGATTGATTGTCATGGACAACATATTTTAAATTAGAAAATACGTTCGTTACGCAACTATTATTTGTGGATGATACCTACAACAAACGGCTAAAATAGTAAACTCATGAATGCATATGCTAATATTAGTTAATGCAAAACTAATCAAATTCAGTTTGCAATATCAACCCTGATGTTAGATAAGATAGTGGCTACCAACAATATGAAATTACCGCGAAACAATATTACTAATGATGAATTGGTAATATAACAACCCACGTCAAAATTAGCAAAACACCGCAAAATTGCTGTTTACACAGTAATAAAGCCGCGTAATGACTCGTTTAATTTATTATTTGCTGCAACAATGGACCGCGAAATATTACCGATGGGGAAATGGGCAAACGAATATGATCAATTTACTCTTCAAATGATCGATTTGATTGTAATCAACCGAGCGGGTAAAACAAAACAAAGTCACTCTCGTAACTGCTCGGTTTACCACTCTTTGATGTAACACAGACTTACAATCTAATTCCGCTAACCCAATTACTTCCATGTTTATTTTTCAAAACAAACACACATATCACCAATTGAGAGCATCAAGTAAATGAGACTGCCCGAGGTTACCAATTTTTTCTAAAAAACTTACACTTCTATAGCTTATCAATGCCTTTCTAGGCCATGAATTCTAGAAATGAATTGTTTTTTTTTCAAAGTCTCCTAAAAAGATAAAATACTTCGTTTCGTAATGCATTACTTAACGTCAAGACGGAGTAAGGGCGCGCTAATCTTGATAAACTAGTTGGATTATCACGACAAATCGCCCTTACGATTTTTAGGGCTTTTGTTTGTCTTTCACATTAAACGAAACCAAGGTACCTACAGGTGAAAGCAGCTTGTGGTGGAAAAGTTTAGCTTCTATAAACTAAAACAAATTGGTATCCTTAATAACCCCCAAACAAAAAAGAAGAGTTTAAAATTTGTTTGAAACGGCTTCATGTCTTCCTCTTTATGGAAAATGATAAGTTCAAGACCTAGGTGCAAAACTGATAAAAAGTAGGTAAGTATGTATATTTTCTTACATTTTAATTTACTTGATTTTTTAAGTACAAACATCACTTTGCGCTGTTGCTATCCAAGCGTTCTGTTTAAAGTCATTTAATCATTTCTAGCACATTATCAACGCACGTATTATCTGCATAGGCCAGGCGTACAGTCGCGTAGTATTTGTCAAACAGCGTTGCGTGTGCTGCGGGCGACAAACACATCGCTTGCAATGGAATGCATACTTTACCCATCGCTTGCAATGGAATGCATACTTTACCCATCGCGTGACGCTAGTGCACAGCAAGCAAGCGATGGACGATTGATCGCTTTATACGTTTTAACTGCAATCGGAAGCTCCCAAATTTGTCTGCGACGGTATTTATAGCGTTGGATTCATTGGCGTGATTCATTGACACTACAGTACATACAATTAGGTATGTGTAAGCAGATTTGAGTTGAACTCTTGAGATGAATATCCCGATTCAAATTATTTATGGTATTGAAACTGCCTCGGGTAAACTATGCTGCGGATTAATTTATTTTTTTCATAGTTATATTGATTGGGTATACTTTTCATGTAGGTACCAATGTTTTAAAGATCATATGAGTAGATAATACTACATTTTGTCTATTGTTTGTAACTATAACATCTAATAGCTTAATTACCACCACCAAATTCCATACAAGCGAATTTTCGTGGTAAATTAAACATATAACGAATGTGCACTATCATAATATGCAAAGTAATGTAATCCAAAACAGGTACAGCGTGAATAAAGCCGCGTTTACACAGAAAGCGGCGACTTTCAATCATCACAACTCTCCAAGGGAATTCCGTAGTTCCGCAAATCTTGTTTAGTCGCGGTTCACGCTAAAGCCAGTTTCACACTAGTGCAAACAATGTTGCAATAAACGTGGCATTTGCATTCCCATTAGAGGGCAATGTTTACGGACGTACGGAACACGCTGTTGTTCTAATTCTAATAGATAGGAGAATTTATTAAAATAGGCGAAGATTCGTACTAGTTGTAACAATACTTAACTAGTTCTAAGAACTAGTTACTATATTAAACTAGTTCCAAGAAATAACATTACCTTATTCATATAAAGAGGACATCAGTGTTGAAAGTTCGTTGATATTTTAATATAGGTATACATTGTTTTTTTGTAAGTAGGCACGAGTAGGTATGTCTTGAACTACGGTAACCTGTTAAAAACTCGAATTTCATTTACCCGAATCTTAAAACCCCGAAAACGTTTGGCAGAACTTTTAAAAGACAGATTTACTGAATGACATTTTTTTTAAATTCCTTTTTTTATTTCCCAGATGAATCAATTTCCAGGTGAACAAAAACCAAATTTTCATAAAATATTTTTTTGTTACCCATATTTTCATAATCCAGATATAGCTATGACAGATTCTCAGAATACTTTTTTTTGTTTCCCTTCGTACCATTTTCCAAATAAACGAATACCAAATTTTCATAATATTTATATTTAGTTCCCATACAATCATATTCCTGATAAACTATTGCCAGATTTTCATAATCTTTTTATTTGGTTCCCATACAATTGTGTTTCAGCTTAACTATTGCAATGGGAGCCGCTCCTTTTGCATAACGTCGATTGTCCCAAAATCGTTCGTCATACATAAATTGTCATAATAATCAAAAAGCATAACACTCATGTCGCAAAATTTTTCCTTTGCATAACTTTTAAATGGCAAAACTGTTTATAGGCATATTATTCTTTAGCATAATGAATAAAATTCCTAATTTCAATTGGCATAACAACCTCATCATCATTCCTAAAATGCTTTATCTTGATTTGGTTTGTCATAACTACTTATAGGAAAAGCTAATTTTATTTGGCATGTTTTAGGTCGACCAAATTATTAAAATTATAATTTACAATTTTGGGTATGCGCTGTTTGTTCATATATTAAAATAATAGGTACGACGACGAACGAAGCGAGGAGGAGTGTGAGGTTGAATGGTGACCACACAGTGCGCAAGCCAAGCGAGCGAAGCGAGCGTACCGCGGCAGCGGTCGGCGAAGCGCCAAAACCTAAGTTCTTTTCTAAAAGTAGAGAGCCATTTAAAATAATACTAGGATTTAGTTGTTCTAGATATCGTTTATTTGAATTTAAAGAATCTTGATTTTAAAAATCAAGATATTGTTTGTCTGGATATCAATTAACTGAATTTCAAAAAATTGTGTTTTAAATATCTGGCTTATGTGCATATGGATATCGCTTATCTAGATTTCGCGCATTTAGATTTCGTGTGTCTGGAATTCATTCGTCTGGATTTTAAAACGTCGTGCAAATGAATAAATGGGCAAATGAAATTCGGAGTTGCGATTATATGGCAAACAAAACTTCGAAATTCTAAAAAACGGGATTGTGAAAAAATGTCCAAGGTTAAAAACCTCTTTTATCATAATTGTTTTATATTTAATAACGGTTATTTAAATTGTCGAGTTAAATCAATTTATTTATTGACTTTAGTTTCATTTAAGCGCCACTACAGTTAGTACTGTGATATCACAATAACGCTCTGCATATTTTATTTAAATTCGCGATAGATCTTGATTGTTTTGGTTTGACCGAAACGTTTGCCTGCAGTACAAACAAAGCTCAGAGGCTTTTGAATCGATGAACATTTCCATGAATTAAAAAGTATTTTAGGATTGATGGTTTTGTAACGCAGTCAACTTGTAAGTACAATGTAATTAATATTATTTGTGGTCACATTCCTGTTTCAATATCATGTAATTAAAGCTATATATTCATAGACAAAAGATATGTATGGTTCCTTAGATTTCATTGTTATTTCTATAAAAAAAGTCTCAGGACGTAAAGCTTTTTCCAATAAGTATTTCATTTGGTTCCAATCAAGTGTCAATCGACAAGAGGCATTACAAAAAGCTTATATAATGTCTCAGATACTGAAGCTTCTTAGAAATATCTTTAAATAATGGAAAATGTGATAGAAAACGGAATTCGTAGGAAGCCTCAAGTATGCCACTTTAGGCAACGATTTTCTCTTAATTATTTTGGTTGCTAGGAACTTTTACTATGATATTTTAAGGAAACCTTGGAAAATTATGTTATGTATGAAAATATTTGGGAATTTATTTAAGTAAGTACCTTTTTATTTCGATTAAGGCGCCTTATTACTTAAAAAGTTTTGGAGATTTTGTGATATTTTTATATGACAAAGGAGAAAGACGTATTTCTTTATATTTGTAACATTATAATAACACACGTACCCTCTAACATTTTTCGAAAATATTTTTTTTCGGATTAGCATCTTGGTGGTCGCGGACCCACAAATCGTGCTGCCCTACCAGCATGTATCTACTTTATGTTCAATGTCGTGTTTAAACATAATTAATGATATGGCAGACACTATTTTATTCCATTATGCGACATAACAAGCATTAAATTTAGTCTAAGTTACAGTTACTTTAAACTAACTCGAACACTGTCGTAGGTACTAGTGAGTGTAGAAGGGTTGTATTATGCCGTAGCTTAATTATTTTAGATCTATTATTGCTGTTTTTCTAAGACCTATTTATAAAAAAGTTTTATAGGTACAAGTACATGATACATTACATCGTGTGTGTAATGTATCATGTGCTCCTGTGTAATTACATAAATTAAAAGACAACAACAACAAATATGGATTATTTTTAAAAATACTTATGTAAAAAAATTATAAAATCTTTCTTTTATGAACGTGCCAGTATTACAACTTATTAGATAATAGTTTTTTTTTAAGTTAACACATAATTTTCGTGCCTAACTGTACTAATTAAACCAAACCTGCGTAATGCGTGCGCTAAGTAGCAAAGTAACATTGTCACAAAAATTGACAACATAAATCTTGCGAATTGTAATTTATGTCTGTTTGTTAGTTTTATGTTTGCTTCCAAGTAGGTGAAACATACTGTCGACTGTTGTTCAGGAAGTTACTCAATTTCAACTTAAACGACGACGGTAATTAGTGCGAATGTAACATCATGTGGGGTGCTATTTGTTTTAATGAATAAGTTTTAAAACATACTATATAAGAAGATACCTGTATATTTTTACACAAAGTTCTGGAACTTTAAAAAAACAAAAACACTTTAGAAGAGCTTTTAATAATCTTCTTTTTAATGTCTAGCAAAAATAGGATTTCCTCTCAGTTTGTATTTTAAGAGAAAATATATTTCTCATTGTCGAGTATTCCGTGGATTAATAAGAAAAGGACAACGATGACGACATTAAAGCCTTACTTGCGAACGACAAAAGTCCGTTCGAAGATAAAATGAGTAAGAACAGAGGCCAGTAAATTAGAGAGGAAGCACGTAGGACGACACCAACTTACAAAAAACCCTTGTATCTAAGAGATAAATCGTGCTCTTTTGCAGATCTAGCCAACAGTGAAATTACAGATTTTCTAGAAATTGATGGATCATTTTAAAACAATTACAAAAACCATATCACGAAATTACTTCCAAATAACAAAATATACCTATTTTTTTATTGAATGACAAACGTTCATTACGACTCACGAATAAAAACGCGTCGCGTTTTTCATGGCTTCAAACAGCAGCTTGTAATTTAAAAATGCTCGAAATTTTTCAAAAGATGCGGAAAAGTGGAAGCCCCTCCCCTCTCCTTGCGGGGTTCGCACCTGGGCTAACTTTCTTTCATCCCATGAATACAAAAGAGAACTGGTTTACGACAGATCACGTAAAGACTAAAGTACCTATTCCAGTTCTTTCAAACGGCCGGTGTAAATAAAGTCGTAAATAATTAAGAAATGCAAATGTAGCTATTTATGTTTTTGACTTTGCGAAATACGTTTTAATTTTGGGAGGCTTGGAAAATTGTTTCTTTAAACACTGAAAGGTTTTGATATTTAATAGTAAAATGGTCTTTTGATGAGTGCCACTTAGGTTTTTAAGACTTTACAAAAAGTATATTGTTTGTGGTATGAGTAACGACAACGTTATATTAAATTCGAAATAGACCGTCTGTTCAAGAAAACGTTCGTTTGTTCAACGTCCTATCGCTAAAGAAGGCGACCTCGCGATTTCCCACAGAGGTTGACTTTTTAACAAAAGTTAAATGCCATGATTTGGTCCGTAACAAGCCGGCTCGAATACTGCTCAAATCATTGGATCCCGCTTCTTGTTGATTACATTATGTAAATAGCTGGCTCCCTCTTTGTTGTCGACCATACTGCAATAGAGGAGGGAGTGGCTGGATGTGACAAATGCTTGTTATGGAAAGCGGTGAACGATTTGACACGAGGTTCGCGGCGAAGGTGTGATGGTGCTAGGTATGAAGTAACTACAAGACTCCACTGTTGTAAACGTTAATGCAAAGTTGTCAGTTTTCTGTCACTGGTTTCCTTGTTGCATTAAAACTGTTATATGATTGTTACCGATTTAATGAAGCATCGTCACGTAAACTACTAGCTTAGTAGGTATTTGTTGGAATTATTAATTTTCAGCTTCGTACTTTCTATTGTTAAGTCTTCAATAAATAAAAAAAGTTGCTTATTAAATATATGACCTTGATAAAAAAACGCGAATACCATTTCCAGTTCCTGCTAAATCATCCATCTTACTTTCCTAAAGCAGTGATATCTCAATGCGCGTCGTCTCATCGCCCCACTCGGGACATTGTAAGATTAGCACAAGAAAGTATGTTTCTATTTAAATATCATCGGTCCCTTTCCTTTATCCTCCGTCTCTTTCCGTTAAATGGATTTCCTCTCCGCAGCTGTGTTTGACACACAATAAGCCAGGCAAATGTCCACAAGCAATTTAAAGCTGTATTTAAATAGGTATTGATAAAACGTCGTACTTTAGGTAAAAATATGGGTTTTAATTTTGTAGCAATCCGGTATAGTTGAGATACAATAAAAACCACCGTGGTTTTAAACTTGCAAGGTATTGTTATTTTATTTGTCACATTTCTTTTTACGTGGCGCATTGTGTGCATTGATATTTTTTTTCAATATTTGTTTTTAGATTAAAATTTAAGAATAACATATAAGTATTAAAAGTAAGAACTAAGTATGTTTGCATGCTTCATTGGATAAAAGCGTAGCATAAAAGATTTATCACTTTTTCAAATATCTACAATATCATAAGTTCAGCAAAACTGAATAATATTCAAAACACCTGGAAGCCATTGGTTCATCATTCTGTTTAGAAAAATGGTTTTCTTGTCAGATGTGAGTGAGGAACATAAAAAATTGCACATGTCTGCAGACCCTGCCTCTATATCAATCAAAAGCTGAGATTGAATCACGTAGTGCGTACTAATGGTTTTGTAACTGTACTTTATTTACGATAAAATATATTTAAAAGTTATTTTGAAAATTCATAGCTTAGAATTTTTTTTACACAGAACGTATAAAAGTTTCCTTTAAAACCGTTGAAAAAGAAAGTCATTTCTCAATCTTGATTAATACAAACCTAAGCAGAAAAAAGGTTCATAATTTCAAAAAATAAATCATATTTATCAATATCATTATATTATTAGTAAACAGAAAATCCATGTAAATCTCGAATGTTAACAAATCTCATCCCACTAGTAGTAACTTGGAGATTTGGCTGCCTCAGGCCAAGTTGGTCACAGAGACAACAGACGGAGCTGCGTTGGAAACAAGTCATATCCTTTGTAATTACTTAGATGCCGAGAGGATGATTGAAAACTCATACAATTCTCTGTTTGTGCTACTTCAATCTGTCAGGGGGAGAATTCTCCTAACAAATAATAATGAAAAAGCGGTCCAGTGCATGGAATATTTACAAGTGAACGGCGGAACCTAAATACTTTTGCCGCAGTCTAAAAACGAGTTAAGCATAAAAACATCGATCTGAAAAAGGTACTTTGCGTTTATGAGTTATCGATTGCTTAAGCCAAGAAAATGCAAAGTCTAAACAAATCTCTTCATTTACCAGCTAAAGTAATGGATATTTCGAACAGTCCAGGTGTTTTGGGCATCGGAAGCAATACTACGGAACAAATGGCGGGACGTGCCTCGCATGGGGAAGATGACCCAAATAACTAACTACATTACATCGAGAACAAATAAAAAAAAAAGAGGCTGGGGAAATAATAAAAATAGGGAAAGAAAATTGATAGGATAAAATGATTATTGCTTTTTAAAGTAAATTGCGCCTCTCATGTTTTCCGATACCCATAGTTAATGGATGATTGAAGCGAATGTTACATGCAAACAAGTACCTTAACTAACAAATGTAATTGAAGCAATAGTATCTAAGAGTCCAAAAGAATACTAAACAGTTATTTGTAAACAGTTGATCCACTACGTATAGATTCGCGAGCGGACCAACCCGCAATCTTAGTCGCTCCAGCGAGCCGCGCGCGCCGCCCTAAACGGAAATACGTTTTTTTTTCTTTTTTCCTGTATTTATATAGGTATACCAAGACGATTAGAAGATAGTAACGTAGGAATAAATATAAGAAGTCCAATTGAACGTTCAGAAATCCATTTATTTGAATAAAATAATAAGTGGCTTTCTATAAAGATGTTTTTGAGGCAGTTGCCCATACATTTTTCCTTACACAACAAACTACAATAAAACTGTTGTGGTAACCGAAATAAGTTCCTAAAACAAGCGAAATTTTCATTAACCTATCAGTTTGTTTACTCAGCCGGTATAGGTAGGTCGGGTAACCATTCCGTGCCACCACGGAGACCGCAACAATCGTTCAAATTGAAACGGCCCTTAAACTCACTCCGCAAACAATTGACGACCGTTGCGGAAAATTATCGCCGGCTTATCTCAGCGATCAGATTGCTATCGCTAGATTGATATCATTTCCAGTTAATACCGCTTCGAGTAAGCTTCCTGTTTCCGCATTTGAACTCGATATCAGTCTTTGTAACTTATTTCCGATTTGAGACTTAAAAATGGAAGAGTTTGAGGAATAGAATCGTATCGGTTTCTTCCTCTTTTTAACATACGAAACGATTCGTACAGAAAATTGAAATGAAATTTTCATATGTGATACATTGCGGAAACAACATCGGCTTCATGCAAATTAATATTTAAATAGAAAACGTAAAAAATGCGAATATACATTTGGTTGCTGCTGGATAAGAATGTTTTGGGTATTTCGGTATTTTATTTTTATAACATGGTTATCTC
Source organism: Emmelina monodactyla (assembly GCA_916618145.1). Classification (NCBI taxonomy): domain Eukaryota; kingdom Metazoa; phylum Arthropoda; class Insecta; order Lepidoptera; family Pterophoridae; genus Emmelina; species Emmelina monodactyla. Next base: position 8,638,095 of record OU745300.1, read on the forward strand.
ATTCGGAGCGGTGACATGGGAAGAGGCTTCGCCGCGGGCTGCATGAGAATGAGCGGCATTGTGTATGCTGACACATGTCTAGCTGGAGAGTAATTTGATGAGAATCGCTGGGGTTCATTAGCCTAATTATGTTTACTCAAATAACACAACTGTTTCAGTACCTAATCATACACCGTTTTTAGCAAACTAGGGTATGCATTACCAAATTCGCGCTACGTTAAGCCATTAATCACCACCGCCGCTTCATCGTGAAATTTAAAAAACCCGCCCCTCCACTCTACCGCAACGTTTAAATCAAACATAATAAAGTTTCCTCATTTGAACCCCCTCGGTCCGAGAACACCTCATATTTCAACCCTCGACGATAATCGCGCCATAACTTACAACTCTCCCGTACATATATGCATCGCTAATATTAAAACCCAGGATAATGTCGTCCTGATCAGCTTTTAAAATATAAATTTATCGCAGCACGGAGCTACAGAAAAGGACGAAGCTGAAATTTACGACGCTATCGGTGGCTTTCGCGAAATTTTACAGGTGTTTGGCGAAATTTGTTATATGAATTTTAAAATTTTACTGCCTTACTGCGGAAAGAGCGCTATTGAATTTATTCATAGACAGAATATACAGTTAAAATCATCATCTACATAACTATCTAACGCAAATTCGAAACAGTTTTTATTATTAAACTGTTTGATCATAACCCCGCTAAGTTATCGTCCATTTGATGATATTAAAGCCAGTCATTCATTTTGTGGAATATAAAAATAGCTCCGTAGACTGGGGGCGTCCGGGGAGTAGACGTGACGTGTCGCTAGCTGCTAGACTGCAGCAACGCCTAGGGATCCGATACGGCTACCAACCACCAATGAAATTCATTTCATAATTCTATGAGACGTGACTGAACGAAGTTAATGTCTGGGTGAATGAGACAGTTTTATATTAACAGTACAGAATACCATCTCTCAAGGCGATATTAAATATGTTTTTTTGACATTTTAATATTGTAATGCTTTAAGATGTTCAGCGAAATTCTATGAACATTCACGACATTCTCTTTCAAACATAAAATATGCTGCAAAGCTGTTATATTGTTTTTTTTGGGGAAAATATTGAATTTTACAAAAACTGTCTCAAAGTTAAATACTATATCATAAGAAAGACCGAAATGAAAAATACTGCCAATATTGCACCTAGCTGGCGGATCGTTGCTAGAATAAATAATGGACACCATGCCAAGTCTCAGACTTTCATAACGCAAGGAATGCTCAAATTCCATTCTTACAATTTAACAGAATAATACGCTTCTTATGAGATAACTTTTCTATTAATATTATTGTTTCATTTCAATAGCGTTCGATAACCAAGAAGATTTTAAAACAAAAGAGTTTCACACCTTAAGATACTTTTAAAAGAAACTCGTTCTACAAATAAGCATTTTTAAGAACTGTTAAAACATGGAACGGGTGTGTATTATCTTTCGCGTAGTCATTGTATTGATTTTGTATCCGGCTGTCGACGAAAATGGAAGACCCCTACTACGGGTTTCAGTATCGATCTGATCTTATTTGGCTGTTGATGCGATAACTCGATATAGAACTCTAGGTAGATATGTCAGCTAATTAAACTTTAAAATAGGTATCGCTTTTAATATTTGATCGATTGTATGCAAATTCATATTTAAAACTGGTAAAGATAAATTTTTAAAGATCGAATCTTCTGAGATTGTATTCAAGGAACAATTAGTACTTAACGTTGAGTTTAATTAAATAAAATAGTATTTATATGAACAGTTAAATGGTACCTATTAACGAGAATCAGTTATGAATATCTTAAAGTAGCTCTTCATAGTAGGGTTATTAGAGATCGTTTCACAATAGCTTCGTTTTACACCGCCGATGCATGTTAAAACGTTTTGTTTTGTCTGACGTATCACAAGCGATTTTCACGCAATTTTTAAACTCAATACGGTTTGATTGGTTGTTCGAATATGGAAATGAGTTTTGGACGAATCAACATTCGGTTTAGATAAAAGCTCAGGCTAATTGTTGGAAACCCATTAACATTTTCAGGGGCAGGAGAGGAAATAATAAATTTATCTTTGAAAAAAGGTGTTTTTTATTAATGTTTGATTAAAGTTCTAGTAGATGTTAGCTTTCTACAATATTTCTAAAACTATGCGACTTTTTTTAAACCAGTAACTGAATCAAAACGAGTAATAAGTATGGCGGTTGGTCGCCTGTGTTAGTTTAATTAAATTTAATAAGGTGGTTCTAAATGCGACAAAACAAACTCGAAACTCATGAAATAACAATTTTCAGTTAAGTTAAAGTACATTTTGACAACTTTCATAATCACTACATAAAACAAAGTCGCTTTCTCTCTCCATATGTCCCTATGTATGCTTAAATCTTTAAAACTACGCAACGGATTTTGATGCAGTTTTTTTTAAATAGATAGAGAGATTCAAGAGGAAGGTTGTATAATTACATAGTACAAAGAAAAGAGTTTTTCTTGGAAATTAACGCGTGCGAAGCCGCGCCGGTAAAAGCTAGTTTTATATATTGATGCTTGCCTGCTTGATGTGCAATTGTGCATACACTATAATTTTTATTTGTTATGAAGTATGAAAGAAACGAACGGATGTCTATCGGCTGGATAAATTAAACCATTTAAGGAATACCTTCTCTAAATAAGTCAATGCAAATGATAGAGTCATAGTGTGACGCTATGCAAACACAAGATATGCTTTTTTTGTCTACGAAGTTACATGCGTCAGTTTTTTATTCTCTACTCCCCAAATTTTGCAACCTACTTTAACTAATGATTTACCTATATTTAAGAAATATTGGTAAATCTGTTGAGCAAAGAAATAAAATAAATTTAAATCTCCAGACTGACACGTCAATTATGTGACACTAAAGAAAGTTCAGTATGCACTTGTGTTATAGATATCACAACCAGACCCGAGCCAATATCGAAAAACAATTTTACGAAAGTGGCCCGACCCGTGGATCGAACCCGGAACCATCCGCTTAGCAGTCCGATGTATATACCGCAGCACCACAGAGGTCGTCAAAGAAAGATAAAAAAGTAATGAAATTATATTTACAAATCATATAATTATATGTTGTGTGGCTACTTACTTTGGAACTTCTTTGGCAGGACTGGATTGCGTCTCTTGATGACTGAAAGACATTTTTTTGTTCGAAAGTCTTTGAGCTGCGTTCATCACATTTTTATTAGTCAGTTAAAAGCTCCACTTTGATCATAAGATTTTATAAACACATTCAAAGAGTTCAATTTCTGTAAAAAATGAAAATAAATACTTTACGACTTCGGTTTATGAGGCAGTGACAAATAGTGCGGTGAAAGTTTATATTTATACTTTTATTTAATACAAATATTTCATAGATTAATCCAAAAGCTTTACATTGAACAAAAAGTAACTTATAATGTTTACGTAATAAACGTAACTTACTCCGATTTCATTGCATTTTGATGATCAATAAAACACCGGCATTGAAACTCGTTAAACTAAGCGATTCAATAACGACGTTTGCCATAACTTGTCGTATAAATCTACCATTATTTGTCATATAAATCCGGTGTTATTTGACAAATTTCGTTATTGAATTGAGTAATCAAATTTAGAGCGGCTACACACGCGTAACTAAATCAAACCGGGCGATTCTTCAACAGTTTTGAAACTCGCTGAAAACTAGGGATTTATGAGTTTTTGATGTGGTAATATTTAACTTCAAGCGACAAACATTAATCTTTGCATTCAAAATGCACAGCGGTGAAATGATACGATGAAATAAATTAATGCAGTTAGATTAAAATTAATCGTAGTTATTATTTTGTAGGATTAATTTCTATAATTTGATTTAATTTGTAAAATGTAATTTTTAAGCCATCAGTTTTTTATAAGATAACTTTAAAATATATAAAAACTTCCTACCAATGATATTTGTTAAATCTATTATAGATGTGTTGTTCTGTCAATAAATAATATCAAATATACATACGTAACTTCTAAACTCAAAGGCCTATTCTGTAATTTAGTCACAAAGGAGTAAAATTACTCGCACCAGAATTTCGTGAGCACATTAAAAATTTACAGCTTCACTTCGCTTTGTGATTTTATTGCCTAAAGCGAGCTTCTGTAAGTCAAAGATATAATCAAAGTATAGTTTTGTTTAGGCAGAATCAGGCAAGGAGACTGTGGCTTAATTAATGCTCTTTGAGGATTTATAATTATAGGTTGGAAGAGGAGTAAATTGAATCTAAAGTTTTGGTTTATTTTTTAATTTTGTAGAAACTGAACTATTGCAAGAGCTTTTAAATTTGTTGATGTATAGGATTAATACCGTAAATTTTAATACTTTTTCAACCTATTTGCTGTGCTAGTAAGTTTATAAGTGAATGTCACACTAGTGATGGGCTGTCCACACAATTAGCTAAGTGGGCCGAGATGACCCCTTGCGCGGGTCACTCCGGTCTGGGGTCATCCCGACTGAATCCTAATGAACTCAGCTTATCATTCCAGATGACAGAGAAGTTTGTCTTGCGCAGCGAGGATTAACCCTCATTTCCATTAACGATGGACACGTCACAGCGACCGTTATTGCAGAAATTACTAATTAGCCAAAGACGGAGGGTTTTTTTGTTGATTGCTTGTATACTGCTACTGTCTACAGCCGAAGTGTAAACAGTAAAAAGAAATAAGGAGCATTAGATGTATTTTTTTAAATTTCAAATTTAACTTTATTTATTTCTTTATGTTTTGGCGAATATTATTATTTTAAAAAAACGTAAGTTCTATTAGTAAATTGTGATTATTCTTAAAATGAAAAAATAAATCAATCTCTTTAAAAAAATCTGATTCGGTTTTTTACACAAACAATCGGTTGACGAAATAAACTATAGTTTTAATTGGTGTTCTTTTATCCATCTTCAAAATGTTGTGGAAACAAACAGTCACCAACTTTAATTAATTTACGAATTACACAACGGCAGCCTCTCAAAATTTCCGGCGTGTCGATCCATCAAAGTTACGGTTTCTCGAAGGTTTTAGAGTATTTCGGCTCCAGTAATCCATAACAATATTATTTCACTGAACTCTCCAAGGTGTAGTAATTTAATTAACTAAGACGAGAAGGATTATTCGATGAAACTATAAAGTTTACTATTCTGAATCGTAAACCTAGTTTATATCTATGAATTATGTTAGTTTTCACTTTTCAGAGAGGTTCAACCAAGGTTACAATTTAATTTTACTTGATTTGCCGTTTCAAGATTTACTAAAACGTAGAATTTATAAAATGTTTATAAAGAAGCTTTACCCATTAATAAACAGATAACATTTTTAATTATAATATGGAAATACTTTTTGTTTTGTACACTTTGATCAGCGCCACACCGATCCCAAAGCTTGTCTTTCGTCACGCTAGTGCTTTATAATTTATGGCAGCCACACAGAATGAGGGCCCACACTGTGGTTTATGATATTTGAGTATGCACTAACACATATGCATCTACACACATACGCTCACAACTCATAAAACAATACGTGTACAATGTACACACTCCCCCTTTTATGGATCATAAACGACACTGCCGTGCGTTTTGTGATCGTGTTTACTTATTACGCTTGAACGCGCTAATCTCAGGAACTACTGGTTCGAATTTAAAAATTCTTTTTGTGTTGGATAGACCATTTATTGAGGCAGGCTTTAGGCTATATAACATCACGCTGCAACTATTAGGAGCGAAGAAATAATGGAAAATGGGAAAAAAACGGGGAAAATTATTCATCCTTGAGGGCTTCCGTTGCGTGCGCTGCGAAAACGGTTCTAGAAACCAAAAATATATGTATGAAAGATTTAAGGGAACTTTTTACCGCGGGAAAACTTCGCATTCCCACAGGAAACCGACGTCTACGCGAACGGAGTCGCGAGCGGCCACTAGCAGTTAATATCGGGAAATATAGCGTTTGAAAAAGCTAGTAAGTATCTACCGTAATAAAATCTGAGCAAATAACAATTTGGCAAAAAGGCAGGTTGTTTATAAATATAATACCTCCTCATAACAAACGCTCGACAATATACGCTTTATTATAAAAATCTTTAATATTAACATTTTCCAGCCACGAAATCTGGACTAAATTTCCATAAGCCTCGTTTAGCCTGTGGCGTTCGTGCAAAATACCTTCACATTTTAGCAGGATTTTCCTATTTTTCACGCCCTTCGTCCAATATGCTACTTAAAGTCAAGTGCAGTAGATAAATTTCTCGCAGAGTGCAGAGGTGGTGGTATATATAAGTATCTATATGCTTCTCCAAAGATAATTTGCCTGCGACGAGCACTAGATCAGACGAGCTAATGACACTCCAGTCGTATTACTTCTCTACCTTTTGATATTAAAGTCTGCGGGCGTAATGTAAGTAGATAAAAATTAAATATTTAATGTAATTCACATATGTATTCCACTAATATCTTATCTTCAATAAAACAAATAAAAAATAACGAAGTTTGCTTAGAACGCAGACTCAATGTTGCAAATCAAAAACTGCACAGTCATAAAATCCACGGAGTTCGCACTTGGAATTGATTTCCTATTCACTGAACTTCTATTGGTTTATTCTCATGCATTTTAGAAACTTCTGGAATAGTTATTGTTGTCTAAAATGAAGTGAAAACGAAACATTCCATGTACAAACATTCTGGGGGGTTGGAATTGGCTCGTAAAAGAGAAAACGGGGCTGTTAGGCATGTGAAGGTAACCCACCGTTACAATGATTGATCAGTCGCTTTCAGTCGGTTTTATGTGTCGATACATTAGGTTGTATTAGTTTGATTGAATGTTTACCTCAACAGAAATTAAATGCGTCTACTCGAATTGGGGTAAGTTGAACAGTAGGTACTAATATAAGGTATGTGCGATCATTGAAGTATTTCAAATGTTTATTAAAATCTGGTGTTGTTTAGAACAAAATATTTTAATAGATATTAGAACAGAATGAATAATATTCAGAAAAATAAAGGTATGCTACATTTTTTTAATTACACAATCATTTTTGATTAGTCTTTATTTAAGCATTATCTAAATCTCACCAGCCTCATATAACCGAATGAAACAAAAAAAATTCACTAATAACACCACACTCGACTTGTGTACGTCTCAAGAATTAGGTGAGGGTTGAGCACGGTGGAGTAGCGTGCGCTTCCCTTCGCGATCGACGCGGTACTGACGTCCTGCTGAACTTCAGCAACGTACAGCCTATTGCATGCGTGGATGGTATCCTATTTAACCTCTTTTTGCCTTATGCACTCCTGGTATTTCAGGTGGCAGACAATATCGGTAATTCACTTATCACTACATAGTATAAAACAAAGTCGCTTTTTCTGTCCCTATGTCCCTTTGTAAGCTTAAATCTTTAAAACTACGCAGCGGATTTTGAAGCGGTTTTTTTTAATAGATAGAGTGATTCAAGAGGAAGGTTTACATGTATAATAACATAGTACAGGGAAAGCAGTTTTACTCCAAATTTAAGGCGTGCGAAGCCGCGCGGGTAAAAGCTAGTTTATCATAAATACTCGTTTGTATTGACGGTATTTAAATGTGGAATTTATAATGAGGGTGGAGAATCTCAAGATAATTTAGATTAATTAAAAAACCTACCTCCGAGTTAAATTATTTTAAAGCTGAGATTTCAAAAAGGGGCACAGTAATTACAGACGTAGGATGGCTTCTGGAATTCGGACAAACCATTTGGTTAGTAATTAAAGGGAACTGAAAGACCCTGTTTGGAGGTTTCAACTCATTTGCAATCTTTTATCGAACCCCGCTATTTGAATGTAAAAAATAAATAAATTTATATATAGGTTTGCTTAGTAGCTCTAAAGTAATATTATTCGATATAGAATGGCTAGATACACATTGTGCTGTCAAACGAACCGTAGTCCAACAATAGACTGAAACTTGGTCCTGTACTTAATTACTATGCATCAAGTTGGTTGAATTGAAGTAAATCTGCAGTGAATTGCGTTTAGTTAGTGATAGTTGACTATAGTGGGACGTTGAATGATGCAACAAAGCCTGGATTATTCGCCGCGCTGCTCGTCTAATTGGACTTACAATAGATGCATGCCACCGACCACTTCTGCTGCTCGTTTCTGATACCGACTGGGCTACCAAGAAATTATAAACCTCAAAGCGAGTGATGTCTTGGTTGAAAACCTAATTGACTATTTGGAAATTTACCAAATTTTTACAAATTATGTATAGTATACAAAAATATGTGTTCTAAATGCATGATTATACAGTTTTATTTATGAAACTACGGATTACTGGCTCAACGTGAGTATACGTAACTTCAAAATATAGCATTTTTTATGCTTAATATTTGAATTATATTAATAAACAAAATAAATATTAATTTCACTTATTTATATTACATACATTACAAACTGTTAATAATCGTAGGTATGTAAATACCACGTATGAATTTTATAGATTCTGATAACTAGTTAAATTTATTGCACAACTGTAAAATGTAAATAGTTAAATGAACGTGAAAATTGTTAAAATATAATTAATAACTAATTTTCCATTCGCCGCCCTTCAGCGCTCTCCCTAAAATTACAATATCAATAGCGTAGGAATTTGTTTTCTTCATTATAATACCTGCCCAGTGACCCGTTTAATCCCTACGCCTGAGAAATGACGTGACCCCATAATGCAGGGGCACGTCATACCAAACGTCCTTACAGATTTTTACAGTAACCTTAGTTGATAATCATATTTTGAACCGTGGTATTAAGGTAATAAAGTTGAATGTTGTAGAGCAAGATAGTAGTAGGTGTTAAAAGGGTGAAGATAGTTTGGGATGCGTCTCTGTCTGTTATTCGATACTTTTATAAACGTGGGAACGTCACATTAGAATTAATTACGTTATACGTCCTCTATAAAGATTTGTTTTTTTTCTATAAATAAAATAGAATTAATCATGTATAAAAAAAAACTGATTTATAATCTTACGAATTGCAAATGATGGCTGAAATAAAGGCAACCTTTAAAAAAAGGTTCGTGCTAAAGTATGATAGTCCATTTGACCCACATTTCCCCAGCGACTTAACATGTCGTTGTCATTTCCGATCATATCACGGTATCCACGTGACTCCATGTTAGTTTGGGTCTCAGTGACCCTATGTTACTGCTGGCTCGTTAATTGACTGCGCCGTTTAGGGTTGACCGAGAGTCTGGTAGAGTCCGATGCCGGAATTTCAGAAGTGATTGCTTTTTCGAATAACATAAACCTACATGGCTTGGATTATGAATAAGTAGATATTACCTAGTACATTTGATTTGTAATCATTCTATTAAGTTTATAAAATATTTTTGAGAAAAACTAAGTACCAATGTGAATATTTTTTTGCAAAAATATCAATCGAATTAGACGTTTTTCAATTTGCTACCTAATGCCTAAAATATATGCACATTGTAGAAGATACCATTCTGAATGCGAACCGCTAGCGAGCTCCAAGTTTAAAGTGGAAAAAGAATTATTGAAATTGAAGGAGAGAGAAAAAGTCATTGCGAAACTTCTTTGCTCAGACATTGTGACGCATAATAATGAAATTTTAATAAGTTACTTACTTACCACACAAAAGAAAACCTTGTTCTGCCTTACCTGCTGGACAAAAAAAAAAATTACATTAGTGGATTTCTGGTTAATATTCAAATAATAAGTAGGTAATTAACTTTACCGGCACGCTAGTTTCTGAATTGATAATTTTAAGTTTAGTACTAACTACTTAAATAATAAGAAATTTATTATAGAACTCACGTTCTAAATTTTTAATTCCAAAACTAAAGGTTAGGAAGTAAATAAAATGTAAGAACGAATAAATCAAGCATTTTATAAATAAAAATAATGAAAAAAGCAATAACAAAAATGTTGAGTCAAATAAAAATGGCACGTAAATGCCTCACGTCGAAGGGTCGGCTAGTTCCCGGATGGAATAGAACTTGTAATAGACCCCGCAATAATTATATAAAAAATAAAATATACGTAGCAGAAGATAAATTAACAAAAAGCTTCAAAAATCAAAGAAAAGTATGGTAAATTACAGTCGAAGTTAAATTTTTTTGTTACTTCTCACTGAATATTGAAAAAACTATCGTTCATTATGTTAACTAATTAGAAATGTTTTTAAAATCTTTTTATTTTTATTTTGCAAATGTTTTAAATAAATGATTCAAAAAGCATATAGACACTTTCTAAATAGCCTTGTGTTCTAAGAAGTAGCTCATGTGGAGGTAATACGGAATTACCTCTTTGCCTTACGGTGAATTCCCGCAAAAAATTTGGCACTCAGTTTAATATTGTTTTTGTATTTCAGGAGTTCCAGAGTGAATTGTTTAGATATGATTTTATTTTTGCAACATACTAACTAACATTTAAGGCATAAATAGTAAAACTTGAATAAAAAAGAATTTATACAGTGAATTCAATTTTTATTTAAGAATAATTTGTCATCGCCTGTTTTGCCATTTTTCCAAATGGTTTCATGTACGTTTAGTTGCAATTATAATTTTAAAAGAGCAACAATGAAAGATAACATCATAGTTAGAAATGTGGAATAAGCCTATTCAATTCGAGCCGCGAACATTTTGAAATTAGAACGCCAGGCTATTTGCACTCGAGCCTCGAACAAAAGCCTGCGGGCGCTACAGACGTAGTTAAAAGTTACAGTAGGTTGAACTGCGGGAATACCAAAGCAAATGATGATATATTCAACGAGTATGTCATAGGTTGGGGAGCAGAAAGTGTAAGTCGAATACCACCTATAGTTTGAAGTATTTTGCTTTATGCCGCACGATGATACCTAATGGTGATGTAGCCGAAGCTAAAGATTTGTTGGTGGTTTTATCTAACGTATATTTAGTGCAAAATATAATCTATACTAATATTATAAAGCTGAAGAGTTTGTTTGTTTGTTTGTTTGTTTGTTTGAACGCTCTAATCTCAGGAACTACTGGTTTGATTTTAAAAATTCTTTTTGCGTTGAATAGACCATTTATCGAGGCAGGCTTTAGGCTATATAACATCATGTTACAACTATAAAGGGCGAAGAAATAATGGAAAATGTGAAAAAAACGGGGAAAATTATTCATCCTTGAGAGCTTCCGTTGCGTGCGCTGCCAAAAACGGTTCTAGATACAAAAATTATATGTATGAAAGAATTAAGGGAACTTTTTACCGCGGGAAAACTTCGCATTCCCACGGGAAACCGACTTCTACGCGAACGGAGTCACGCGCGGCCCCTAGTTAAATATATTTGTTCTTTTTGTAATAAATGTTTTTTAAATTTACAAATTAAATTCAAAGCGACACCTCCCCATACAAATTGGAATTTTATTACGTGCGTCTATCTTATATCTAAGATGTATCCGACGTTACTGCAAAACAAGAACAGTTTCAATACTATCTTACCTTTAAAAAATCATTAGTTGTTTTCTATTGCGTTATTGAAATATCACTAATTATGTTTTATACTGGTGTTATGTACGCTGTTGGTTGCTCAGTGCGTGGTGCATTGAGCTGGACTCCTCACGCCTCGAGCGACTATTCATCAGCCTCGTGCGTTGTCTCACTCAATGTCCATCAACACCAAGAGTTTTAATTTTAATGATCCTACCCTCAAAACAATCCTCCAAGAAAAATAAACTCGTTTCAAGCAAATACTTTAAGCTCACACAATTCGAAAATATCTCATTTTCTAAATTTGAAATCTTGTCCAGTCTCGTTTAAGACAAACAAAAGTTTTCATATTTTCCAAGAGTATTTTGTATAAGCCAAGCCATTTGGAATGTTACCCTTATAAATTGGATCGACGCGATGCAGTTTATAAAGCATGTTATTTTGACCTTATCGGGAATATTTTCGTAGGAGCTTCGTACCTGACTGCACAAATACGGGGACGGTATTATGCAAATAGGGCAAACTGTCAAAGAAAGAAGCACTTTCGCAGTTAACATTTTGTTAAAAGTTTAAGCATTCCTGAGTTTTAGTTCCCTGCAACAACAAGGAATAAAGTAATTCTGTTACAATATAAGTTATTTGAACATGGTACATGTAAGTCGATAAAGTTCTCAAACTGGTTTTAATTCACTTTTGGCTTTACTAATTTAAATTAGTACCTGAAATTTAGCTCATATTTAGAGACACCTGCAGTGGTGCACCACTAGGTTACATTTCCAGAACACCCTACGCAGATTTACAGCGACAGACCTAGTATTTTCATATAAATACGATCGCGCTTCAGCTGTACATTGTACGTTATTTGTAGTCCTGCATTTTCATTGTAGAGAATTTATGTCCGAGCTTTGTTGTATAGGAATTTCTACTGTAACTTTGGAATGGTTTAGAACAAGTAGTTATAAGCAGTTTCATAGTATATACTAAGCCAGGTTTATTCAAGAATCCCGTTATACAAAACTAAATAAGAAAAAAGCTTAATGAAAGGCAAACATTTTCCCAAGACGATGTTAAAAAAATATCTTTAAACTCCGTATAATTACCACCAAGTTTCAGTTGCAAAGAAACAAGAGAAAGATTACGATTTTTCATGAGAAGTGTTCAAACTTTGCTCTTGGTTCCTTTATGCAGTCCATTTGGAGGGAAACTTTGTTGGGCGGTACCTATTTTAAAAGTAGGTAGATTAATTGAGAGGACAAAAACTTTCGTCGGAAGCGGGTGCGTCATGAATCATTGTGCAAAATTTATGTTTTCCAGCGAGTGTCGGTGCGTAGGATACCAGCGGCTGTTTTTGCTCGAGGCCACGGCTGATAGGACTACCCTGCTACAGATTTGTGACATGCTAAAGGGGATGATAAAATTTTGTGGATATTCAGGCGTGTAATAGAGACAATTTGGTAAATGTTATGCTGGCAAATAGCTTTAGATAGATCTTATTGCTTTCTAAACAACTTTGGCAACATTAAATAGTAATGAAGTAGAAAAAAAAGCCTTATAACTTTACCAAGAAAGTACACGTTTCCGGCTCAGCCTATAATTAACAACTTCCAAAAAGCTTTGCCAAAAAATATGACCTTCCCCGTCAATTAAACGTTAGGAATAATCGCAATAAAGTACAAAAAGCAATCCCGGTAATCGAACTGGGACCGTTTGTTGCCGGCAAATGGACAAATCTGATTATTTCTCCCACTATGAGCCTGTAGATAAAATTTTGTGTGTGGCACGAGGGAAAGTTGGCAGCGGTAATAAAATAAAATATGTTCCGGATTCCGAAACCTTTTTCGTATTTACCGATTTAAAATAAACTATGACCTTGTTTGTAGATATGTTTTTTATATATCAGAAACTGAGTAACTATGTTACCAGTTTTGATTGAAGTAGCCAGTTTAATTTAAACTAAGTGTTATCAACAGTAAGTACGTATCACTTCACATCAGAAGATTGATGGTCATTAAGTTCCTACCTATATTTCAGCAATAAAATATGTTCGGGCTGGTCAAAGTATGCGCTGATTCGAAGGACCTTTAGGTATTTAATTCAAGGAATTTACAATGATTTCAATGAGCGGCTGAATTACGAACTCTTGCCTGTCAAAGATAATATTCAAAGTTGCACAAACCTCAAGCTTCCACCACCAGCCTCCGTAAGTGGAGCACCAAGGTTTTAGGTTATTGTCCAAGGGCGTCTGTTGGCACAAACACTGCTGCAGCACAGTATTACAAACGTTGTAATACTCCAACACTTCACTGAACGTCAGTAAATGCGTGATAGGACGGCACTACAAGAGCTCATGCACAAACGACCAACGTGTTCAAAGTCTTTTACTCTACTCAGAGACGCTCTCTACGGCGTCTCAACACTCGACTTCAGCCGAGGGTAGTTACCAAAGATTTGTGCAGGGTAGAAATACTACCCTCAACAAGCAAGAATCCAACATACCCCCCACCGAAATCATTGTAATGATTTCCACATAAAGGAAAATCAAGGATAAATATAAATTTCAAAGTATTAATAAGGTTTTTGAGTTCAAAGACTCATCAAAGTTTTTATATCAAAGTAATAGAATGTAAACTTAACACTAACTAAAATATCTAGCATTACGAATGTTAGATGCAAAGTATTTAATGAGAAAATGGTAATGGGCATAATTTATTGACCGGTCGCTTAAAACAACCACCGGCAGTTTTGACACTGACTACACGAACGTCGCGGTCAGGTCCAGGAAAAGTTTCTAAGATTCTACCCAATGGCAACTGCAATGGGCGTGTCAACTCCGATTTTATTAAAACAAGGTCACCGACCTTTAAATTAGGTGGTGACAAATGCCACTTCGACCTTTGTTGCAAAGTGTGAAGGTAATCATGTGACCACTGCCTCCAAAACGATTGTGAACATTTTTGTATATGTTGCCATCTAGATAAATGATTAAGAGGAACGTCCTCTAGATTGTGCTCAGGCACTGCTAGAAGGCTCTGGCCTATAAGAAAGTGACCAGCTGTTAAAACCTCAAATTCGTTGGGGTTATCAGAAAGTGGACAAAGTGGTCGTGAATTCATCACGGCTTCTACCTTGCAAAAAACGGTAGACAACTCCTCAAACGTGAGGGACTTATCACCTACGGCACGTAATAGATGGTACTTCGCCGACTTAATACCGGCCTCCCAGAGACCACCCATGTTGGGGGCACTCGGAGGGTTAAACTTCCATGTTATGTTGCGAAGTGAACAACCATCAGACAGAGCTTGTATAACGTTATGGTTCTTAAAGAATTTTATAACGTCTTGTAAGTGCTTGTTTGCTGCTACAAAGTTTGTACCACAATCTGAGTACAAACTTGAGCACAAGCCACGACGCGCGACGAACCTATCCAGGCAAGCCAGGAAACAGTCTGACGACAAATCAGTGAGGACCTCTAGATGTACTGCTTTTGTAGAAAAGCAAACGAACAGACAAAGATATACTTTGTATACCTTTGCGTTGCGTCTTTTGTGCTCCTTTACATAGAAAGGTCCACCTAGGTCAACACCAACGTGATGAAAAACCTTGTTTGGTTCTAACCGAGGCTTAGGTAACGTACCCATGCTCGGCTGAGCCAGGCGTGGATTACATTTAAAGCACACGACGCAGCGTGACAGCACCGATCGGATCACACTACGAGCGGATACGATCCAGTACTTCTGGCTAAGGATGCCTTGTAACGTACGAGGTCCCACGTGTAAGTATGTACGATGTAAGTTTTCAATAATTAATGTTGTTACGTGACTACGTTTAGGTAAAAGTAAAGGATGTTTTTGATTATAGGGTAGACTCGATTGAGAGATTCTACCCCCCACCCTGACGAACCCTGCTCCATCCAAGAACGGTGATAATTTTTTCAAAGTAGGTATAAAAGTTTTATTATTTTTAAGCGATAAAATTTCGTTAAAGTAAAATTGATTTTGAGTTAATTTAATTATAAGGTTATGTGCATTATCCAATTCAACAGTCTTCAAAGTTTTAAAATATCTATCAGATTTATTTTTACGTAAATTATTTATAAAACGCAAACACCACGCGGTGACACGCTGCAATTTATTAAAAGAAGAAAATTTTAAAAATATTTCGTGATCAGTTGGTTCGCTATTCGTTACTAAATTAAAACTCTCAGTATTTGATTTTAGTTCTAAAATATCTGTTTCGTCTCTAACGTAGAATGTGCTAATTGGCCACTGTTGTTTGTCGCGAGTGAGCCACTGCGGGCCGTGGAGCCAGCGCTGCCGGTCAGCGAGCAGCGCGCCGGGCGCCGCGCCGCGCGAGCACACGTCTGCCATGTTGTCGCCGCTGCCCACGTGATACCAACAGTTAGGCGGCACTACTTCTACAACTTGCACCACGCGATTACTGACAAACGTTTTTAATTTATATGGTGGCGTTTGCAACCACGCTAGTGCAACACTGGAATCAGTTAAAGCTACAACCTTGTAATTTAGATCTGTAAGGTTTTGTTTTAAAAATAAAATTAACTTTGATAATAAAACACATGCCATTAACTCGAGTCTTGGAATGGAGAGCGGTTTAATCGGGGCTACTTTTGTTTTACAAACAAGTAATCTAGTTTTAACTAGATTATTTTTGTCAACACTGCGGACATATAGACAAGCAGCGTAACCACGCGTCGAAGCGTCACAAAAGGCGACTATCTGAACGTCAGTAAAGTCTTTAATGAGCAAGTGACGCTCGATACGAAGGTTGGACAAAAGTGACAACGATGTAATAAATGACTCCCACCTTTCACGAAGGTGAGACGGCATGGGTTCATCCCAGCCCTTACTAATTTTCCAAATATCCTGTAAGAGGCATTTAGCCAAGAAAACACACGGTGCTAGAAAACCTACAGGATCAAAGATGCTCGCTAACAATTTTAAAACCGAACGTTTTGTAAATGTGTTATCTTTAAAATTATACTCAAATGAAAAACAATCATCCTTTGGGTCCCATTTCAGCCCCAGGATTTTTATGGAAGACGACGCGTCTTCATCAAAGTTGATAGGTGTACACTGCTCCGCACCGACCCGAGCTAGCAGCTCAGGCGAGTTACTCGCCCACTTTCTCAGCGCGAATCCACCTCGTTTAAGTATATCGATGACGTCATCTTGCAACGTGCAAGCATCTTCTAACGTGGGCGTAGATCCCAACAAGTCATCGACGTAGAAGCCATCCTGCAGCAGCCGCGCTCCCCGCGGGTGTCGCTCCGCCTCGTCGTGCGCCAGCTGGCGTAACGTACGCACAGCTATGAACGGTGCACTACGCAAGCCGTAGGTGTTCGTTTTTAATTCATAAACTTGAATCGGTTCACTCGGCGATTCCCTCCATAAAATGTGTTGGTATTTACGTTCCGCTGGATCTATCAAAACGCATCTGTACATTTATGTAATGTCAGCTGTAAAGCAAATATCGTAAAGTCTAAAATTAATTATGATTTTTAAAAGATCCTGCTGTAATTTTTTACCACACAAGAGGTTATCATTTAATGAAACGCCGTTTGAAGTGTTCGCTGAACCATCGAAAACGACACGCACCGGCGTAGTGGTGCTGGCGGTGCGGACCACTGCATGATGCGGTATGAGGTATCGGCTGGGCTCGGCGCCGGTGTACGGCTCCATGTGACCGAGGTGCTGGTACTCGCGCATGAAGGCGACGTACTGGTCTTGCAGCGCGGCGTCCCGGGCCAGGCGGCGCTCCAAATGCAGCAGGCGGCGCTCGGAGGCGGCGCGGGAGTCTCCCAGCGGCGCGCGGCGCTCGCGCAGCAGCAGCGGGCACACGTACCTGCCGCTGGCGTCGCGGTATGTTCGCGACGAGTACACCTCCTCGGCTTGCTGCTCCAGAGGATCGGCTGGTATCTCACACGGTGAGGCCTCGATCTCCCAGAATCGCCGAAGACATGTATCAATGACGTCATCATCCTTAGCGTACGACACTAAGTTTGACGTCATCGACAAACAATTATTATTTGAAGTACACGGTACTTCTAACTTCCCAGTAATTACGTAGCCAAATATGCTACTTAATGCACAAGGAAGTGATGGACCGAATACGATTCGATTTCCATCATAGATGTGTGGGAAAACGTCTCCCGATAAAATAATATCAATTACAGAACGTCTGTAAAACAAAGGATCCGCTAAAACTAAGTTTTTATATTCTTTAACTACATTGTTGGAAATATCAAATGTAGGTAAATCTGAAGTTATTTTTGCAAGTATTACGGCATCAATTGTAAACACCGGATTACAACTATTCCGAGGCTTAACCGTACATGACGTCATACCGTACGTTTTTACATTTTCACCCGATAAGCCATAAATATTATAAGGGCATTTAAAACGTTGTAAACCTAAACGCTCTAAGCAACTTATTGTTATAAAATTAGACTGTGCGCCCGAGTCGATCAAAACACGACACGGCTGTTCATTACCAAAAACATCTACAACATTAACTATAGCTGTGCCTAGTATAACTGCATAGTTTTTATTATGCATCGAAGACGCATGGCAGTTATTGTTTTGCGACGAGTGAACAATAGGATGCGGCGGGGTGGTGTGCGCGGGCGCAGGGAGCGAGCCCCGGCCGGCGTCGGCGGCGGGCGCGGCGCAGTAGTCCACGTGCAGCAGCGCATGGTGCGCCTCTCCGCATGTGAAACACCTAAACTCGCTGCGGCACTCGACAGCTGAATGATTTAACTTCAAACAATTATGGCAAAAATCTTAAGGGCAGTAGCACGGCTAATTCGTTGTTTCGGTGAAAGTTTACGAAACTTACTACAACGAAAAATCATATGATTTTCCCCACAGTGAAGACATGCAAAATTATTCAAGGTTGATTTATTGGTTGCAATTTGCGAATAGTTTTTACGTGCAGTTAAGTTTTTGTTAAGGTTATAATTCGAAGTTGGTTTGTTACGTTGTGTGCCACTGATGCTCGAAGTAAACTCGGATGGATATGATTGTGAATGTTCTAAAACTTTAATATGATTTTGTACAAACTCAATAAGATTTTCATAAGACGGAATAGTTTTTTGATCAATACTTTGTTCAAATAACTTACGAGTATTTTGATCGAGTGACTTTAACGCGATATGGCAGATAACGTAACTATGTAAGTTAGGAATGTTAAGTGAACAAATGGCTTTATAAGAATTCTCAAACACTTCGATGAATTGATTTAGGCTTACAGGTGATTCTTTTAAGATAGGTGAAAAGGTCAACATTTTATCTAGGTATTTACCGGCCAACATGCGTTGATCCTGGTACTAATTATCAAGTAAGGCTTTCCATACTACATCATAATTAGAGGACGTAATAGGTACACTTTTTATTATGTTTTGCGCAGAACCCTTCGTACACGATAATAAATAGTGAAACTTGTCAATATTCGACATGTTCTTTTGATTGTGCACTAAAGAACAAAAGGTCTCATAAAAGGTAGTAAAGTTTTCTATATTTCCGTCAAAACAGATAAGCTCAAGTTTAGGCAACCTAGGACGACAATCTATATCATTTCTGCGGGAGTTAGAAGAACAGTTATTTTCACTCTGTGAACCGACCTTTTTGATACAAGTTTTGATTTCGAAATATAAATCATCGAAACTTTCTATTTCCTTATGGCAAAACTGTATTTTAGGGTTTAATTGAACCTCTAATTCAAATATGTTCAAGGTTACTTTTTCATATTTCTCGCGTAAGGTTGTTATCTCAGAGGCACGGAGTAAAAACATATCTACATCTACAGATTCAGGATCAGATTTAATTTTTAATGTAGTGTCGTATAATTGTTGAATCTGAGAAAATATTCTTTCCCTGATCCCGTTATGAGAGCTGATTTTAAGTAAAAGTTCACTATCAGACTTACCCGTCTTGACTTCTTTTTGACTGGGGGTAGTCATTTTAAGCGATAAAGTTGTAACTAAAAGTTAAGTTTAAAGTTATTGTAAATAAGTAGGGTTCTGCTAGGTATTTATTTAGGTAGGTTAAGTTTAGAAGGTATTTAGATATGACGTTATTTGAAAGAATTAATATGAATTATGGTAAGTATTTTTCTAAGTTGTAGGTAGGTAGGTAGCGAAAAGCTAGAAAATTGAAAGTTAAATGATGTTACGGTGGTGAGACCGATTAAAAGGGTATAAATTAAGGAATCCCGGCTCGAAGGCCAATGTTCGGGCTGGTCAAAGTATGCGCTGATTCGAAGGACCTTTAGGTATTTAATTCAAGGAATTTACAATGATTTCAATGAGCGGCTGAATTACGAACTCTTGCCTGTCAAAGATAATATTCAAAGTTGCACAAACCTCAAGCTTCCACCACCAGCCTCCGTAAGTGGAGCACCAAGGTTTTAGGTTATTGTCCAAGGGCGTCTGTTGGCACAAACACTGCTGCAGCACAGTATTACAAACGTTGTAATACTCCAACACTTCACTGAACGTCAGTAAATGCGTGATAGGACGGCACTACAAGAGCTCATGCACAAACGACCAACGTGTTCAAAGTCTTTTACTCTACTCAGAGACGCTCTCTACGGCGTCTCAACACTCGACTTCAGCCGAGGGTAGTTACCAAAGATTTGTGCAGGGTAGAAATACTACCCTCAACAAGCAAGAATCCAACAAAATAGCTTTACCCATTATAAGGCCTAAGTTCCCTTCTTATATCCTTTTCTCTGGACTCTTCTCTCTATGCCTTGTTCCACAGCCCCTAAAAGCTATAAATTAAGAGATTCCTGTTAAGTCGCCATCAGTCCCCGCACCCCGCGGTGTTACTCACCGTTCGTCTTAAGGCGAAGACATCGACCACTTCGCTGCAAATTATCTGCTAAAGATTATCCCCATTTTTGTGACTTTCCTCTACGCACTTATGACTCATTTGTAGTATAACATACATTAAATAAATAATAAAAAAAAAATATTTTTCCAATTCAATTCATTTTTTATTCAGATTAAATTTGAACCGCATTACCAAAATTCACATATTAAAGGTATAGCAGTGCCTAAAAAAAGTCAAACCGCTTGCTCCTTTTACATTAAAACTGTCTCCAGCTATCAGTCTCTAAATTGCAAATTTAATACACCTATTTGCATCAGAAAGGAGGTATGTAAATTCGTTTTAGTATACAGTGATTTGTACCTTTTATCTTGAACTCTTTATCTAAATTAGATGTGTGCTCGTTCTAGCTTCTTGTTTTACTCTAGCGTTATTCTTTTGTTTTCTATTAGATTAAACTCTTTACGACAGACAAGTGTTTAAGATTAGCTTTTCTGTTGTGAAAATAGCCAGACGATCCCAGATAAGGTTTAACCAAAGTCACGCTTTTGTGGACTAATCTTAGGGTATTGTGTTGCCAGAATGGTTACAATGTGTCTGTAAATTGAATCAGGTTTTTAAATGCTTGCTGTGGTAGTAATTACTTTATTTTCCTTTCATTTCGTCGTACTCTTTCAGTTGGATTTATGTTTTGTCGTTTAAATTTCAAGAGAAGAAGATTTTACTGAAAGCGATTTTATAGCCAAGTGATTCTACTCTTGCAATGTAATTAAATTAAACAAAAAAAGTTCCGATTTGTTATTAATAATACAAATTATCGTTATTAATCCAAATATCTTTCCATTGTATTTATTAATTACCATCTAGAAGATTTTTGCCTAAATACAGATCATTAGGTACCTCGCTGACCACTTAACTTCGGAAAGCATAAATAATTTCTCGTCAATCCCGATTTTAACATCCTTGCCCGTAATCATTTGTCGTAAAAGATGATTGAAAGCGCAATCCCCGCTTCCTAACCTGTTATCTTATCCGTTCATCCAAGAGCATGTTTCACAATGTCGTCAAACAAGAGAGCAGCAGTTCAAAGCGTGACTGTCGTTAGTTTGAACGAAAAACAAACATTTAATGCATCAAAGGAGGAGGAAGTGTTCCTACAATTGGATAAACATCAGAGTGAGTGTGTCTGTCGGCGGCGCGCTGGGATTACAGCGATGTGCTGGAAGGCACACAATGCCGTATAGCCTTGACTTAGGACTTGGACTGGCGTTTTTATTTTTTACTAGTGGCCGCCCGCGACTCCGTTCGCGTGGAAGTAGGTTTCCCGTGGGAATGAGAAGTTTTCCCGCGGTAAAAAGTACCCTATATGTTATTCTGATGTATAACCTATACTACTGTATAGTTTCATCAAAATCAATCCAGTCGTTTTTGCGTGAAAGAATGGATGTATGTGTGGATGTTTGTTAATCCACACATACATCCATACTCACAAACTTTCACGTTTATAATATTAGTAGGATTTGAAAACCTGTTAGGTAACATTAATAGTTACATTACAGGCCGATTAATAAACCGATCAGAAACTTCAAGTTCCGTGTATATTTTTATACTTGATGCCAAATTGCCGACGTATGCTTAGATTCTCTTGCAAGTGTCAAGAAAGGTCGTATCTTTTCTTATCATTTGATTGCGTTGACATAAAAGTCGGAATGTAAAACCTCTTTGGAATGCTTCGCTATTTCACCTTTTATTTGAATTATATTTAAATATCTTAACTGGGTAAGTTTTTTTTTACCTACTTATTTACTTTGCTTTCAATAGCAAGTAAAAAGTGATAAGTACCTACTGTTCTTCAATTTAAAAACGAAAAGACTCAAGTTATAAAATATTATTATTATACACATTAGACGTTTATATTTACAGATAAGCTTTTAGTGATAATCGGGACCGTCATAAACTTCTCAGCTTCCCTTTTTTACTGAAATTTCTTTTTCCAACACCATAAAGTGGCCTTAAATGGCTATAAAGTTTGATGGTCTACAAACATTAACTAACTTAGCTTTAATATAAACAAGTCATAATAAACACAGGTTGACGCCTACGAAGATAATGTTCTTCATTAAATTTGAACCAAGGCAATTGCAACAACAGTTGTTAGAATTAGAATCAAAAATATTTTTTATAAAAATTTAATAATTTTAAAATCTATAAACTTATTGAGAAACTATACTAAACGCTTATCCAATAACGTCCTTATTAATATTGTATGACAAATATCACAACGACCCGAAACACAAACTTTTTATTATAAAAAACTAACTAAAGTGCGATAAAGTAACAATCTAATCAAATTTCTAAACAAACCGTGAACGTTTGATAACCCTACAACTATCACTTGATGTTTCCATGACTATGTCCAGTATAGATTAAACCCGCTTCCCATATTAATTCAGAAACACTCCTTTAACAAACTTAATTGTACTTTAGCGTGGGCATAAAACACCCAATTCGGGGTTGTTTCAACTTTTAAATACACAACATTGAGTAGGATTGACCTATTAAATGACATGTTGAATTACTTCATTTGCATCGGTGATTAAATCAATTGCATGTTGCAAAGTATTGTTTGTTTTCCATTGTGTAAGTAGACAAATAATTTTAAATAAAGAGGTAACGTATTTTGTATTACATACTTACATTTTTTTTCAGTTCACGTAATTATAGATACCCTTATTTTAAGCTGAAATTCTATTATAAAATATACTCTCTAATGCGGAGAGTATAAATTAATAAGTATAAAACAATCGTTAACAAGTCAGTTTACTGGATGACAGATTGTTGGTCACAAACTAACAAACATTTTTTTATAACAATTTGCTTGTATATTTAATTTCAAACTTTTAAGGCTTTTTCCCCATTTTTTTTTCAAAACATTTTAATTTTAAAATTATTTCAAAAGTCAACGTAGGATGCATTAAAAGCTAAGAAGGTTATTATTCTACAGGAAAATACCTACATCCCATCCAGACATTCGTATCTATCTAGTCTCACTTTGTGCTAATCATAGACAAAATCAATATCCACGACATACTGCGTTCTATTTTTGAAGCAGACAACATTTTGTTAATTAACAGCAGTAATGGCTTATTCTAGGTTATATGAAGATGTAGTATAGTAATTTATCAGGATCGAAAATACGGTTCTTTGACTAATGGACGAATCTTTATAACTGAAGTAATTGTCATTCGTAATTGATTTGGTGGGATAAGGTTTCATTGTATTTGAATTTGTTTTCAGGGGACGTAAATAATGATATTGTTTTGTTTACCTACATGGACTAGTATGTTATGGAGCATAATGACCTCATTTTTGGTAGAAGTGTAATGGTAGACGTGTGTGAATGTTTCCTAGTCATCCTGTGTGCCACTTCCTTGACACGACACAGACCATAGACTAAGAATAGTTATCAGATAGAGTAGAGTTAGATAGAGTTTTCTTGTCTAAATAATGTTAATACATTTAGGTTACTCATTCACTAATAAAAGATAATATAAACGATGCGCAAGAAATGCATATAAGTGAAAAGTATAAAAAAATTTTTAATCATAAAAAATCGTAATATAATTTTCTTTTGAAGTGATAGTTCCAAGTTGCACAAAGCAAATAAACTTTAGTACTTCGTGCGTGTAATCGTACACAAAAGTATCGGTCTGTAATGTGGTTTTACACATTTCTGCTGCAATTATTTTTGTGATATCTAACTGTTTCAATGACATATCCTAGTCTGTCGTCTTTCTATTGTCAGTCTCCGATGCAGACGTTTTTGTGACGAGCGACGCGGCGGCGGCGCGGCGGTAAGTCGACACTACCATTCATGTAGGTAGACCAATGCAATGATAAATCTAACTACCAACTATAAATGATTCTAATTGCTAAACAATTGTTTCTGGTAATAAAATAGTTCATCGTAATAGGCAAAGTCGAGGGTTACAAATAATTGAATGCATTCCAAAATAATAGCTATGATAACTTATGCAAATTGGTTCAAAATACATTGAAAGCATCAACATATTATTTTACAATTCCATTGTGCAACACTGACATTTAACAGGATTGCAATATTAATTTCATTGATAACTTATCTCTCAATTAGGCAGATGCTTATTTATCAAGCTGAATTTAATACAATTTGTTGTTGAGCTGTCTCCGAATTTATAAATGTACCTTTAAATCATCACCCTTCTTACATAAGGGATTACCTCCATTTGCGAAACGGCCGTCCGCCTATTAAACGTCGATTTTTCACATTCAGATTGTTTCGACCCTCCTGCAGAGACCGAGTTAACTTTTAAGGCTGTTTCTTGGATTGGGGTCGGAAGTGTTCCGACTAAAACGTTTTATAAAATCTGTGCATGTGGGGGAAAGTGCTAAGTTGGGAAATGCCTTATTTATACGACGCGAGAATGAGCATACTCGTAAGTATGTTTGATGGTTGAGTAAAAATATTTTATATCCAATACGTTATTATCTAACATACCATACATAGTTAATGTGTTTCTGTCACGTAGAGAAAAAGTTACTAAATGCGGTACATTACTGGCCCCTTTACCTGAGGGAAGACATCAATTCTCATTAATAATTTCAAGGGTTAATCTACGACGCATGTGCGAATGTATCTACCATGAACCTTTTAGATATAAATATATGTTTTTGCAGAATACATGACCAGATTAGTAATCAAGTAAAAAATAATATCATTTCGTTAAATGCTGATTAGGAAATATAAACATTAATTAAAGCTGTAAATTTTACAATGATGTACTTGCTTTTTACTTAATCAACAAAGTAAACAATGTTGTCCCCAGAGATGTTTTTTTAACAGAAAATAGAAGTTAGTATTCCGAGAACGATAAGTAAGTACCATGATAGGTACCTCAATTCACAAACTTTTGAATACCTAACAACTAGGTACTTATTTCAGAATTTACTAAAAAAACTTTTGTTTACCCAAAAGAGATGTGTACCTAATATTTCTTCTAAGTTCGAAAGTTATTAATTCTTTACATACCTACTTATGTTTCATTTCTAGTAACAACTTTATTAATAAGTTCTTCTACTAAAAGATACTGTACTTAACATTATTATTATCTGTCTTTGTTAACATACTTATAACAAAGGTGTAGTTAAACAAGCAACTGTAGAAAAGTGTAAAGCTTCCGCTCCACCCTATAACGTGAGCTGTACTTCGACAATCCCCCGCGTCACCTGGCGTCGGGCACGAATAATTTATTACATTTCTTAAAAGCCATTACAGTGTGACACCGTCAATGGTCCGTTTCCCGCCCCGACGCAATTAGCATCAATTCTATACCCCGTACGAACCTACAGAACTCGAAAGCGTACTGACATTGACGCCCGCAAATTATTGCGCTCTTTAGTGATGAGACGCAGGGGTTAGCAACCTTTGAGCGTGACACTTTTGATTTGACAGCTTGCGATGCAATACCTTAAAACTTCAAATGTTTGCGCAAATAACGACACTCTTGGTTGTGTCAATGCTTTATTAATGAGCGCTGTTTTCTCAAGTTATTTATTCGCGGTGAAAGCTCTCGGCAAACTGCAATTTGTTAATCTTACAATCTGATTGGATAGATTAAGATCGCAATTAAATTGACTGGATTTTATCAGCTCAGGAGAAAATAGGGGTGGTAACTTTTCAATGATTGATTCATCTCTTAGAAGAGTTTATAAGTTATTGATGCGTATGGTATGAACTGAAATATTAGCGATAATATTATTTCTGATGAATAAATTGTGCTAAAAAAACAACAGTCCAAAGCAGACAAATGGTATATTTCAGGTGTAAGTAAGTAGCTATGTATTTGGGAAGTATTTTATCTCGTTTCCTGTTATTTCCACGAGGGAAACAGTTTACGTCACACTCAACTTAGTAACAGTCCTCGGAAAGTGATCGTAAATAAGATGGCATCTACTTAAAACGGTTTTTTCGAACGCACATTTCTTTTAAATAAGGAATAGCTGCGCATGCTTCATAAATCTTTGTAATAGGAGTTGTAAGAAACGAGCTCGTTGCGGACTATTTCGTTTAGGGAATTAATGATAGCCTACTGTTTAGACATGATTTGATTATCTTCTTAAATTTACTGAGGAAAAGTAACAAAATAAAATTTCGTTACGCTTTTGTTTAAGTATGAGTACATAATAACTAACGCATATGCTTTTAATTATTTGACGTAGATATCAGTATCAAATAACTTTTAACAATGAAATAGGAACAGATAAAACAGAAGCTAAATTAATGGTTCACAAAGTAATGAGGCAATATTCCTTACAAATCATACAATGAACGTTTATGACGCTTTCACATGTGGTTTAAACAATACCATTCACTTGAATAAGGATAAAAGTTCACAATGTTCATAAAGGAACGCCCCGAGTACCTACATCGCAAACTGGTGTACGTATGAAAACCGAAACCAACTATAATCAGAACTCAATAAATACTATTTACACGAAAATAGCCTCTAATTTGATTCCAATAAGGTACACGCACTTTTTTGTAGGTTTTACTAACGTGGTTCAGGTGCGCTGAGCTTTATTGTTTTTCTTTATTCTAATGAGGCACAAGTGGTCGACAATGGCTGTCATTGTACCATTTACGAGAGGTTTTTTTATTTTCCGTCAATTTGTCTTGTGTGAAAGAATATCATAAAAGGAATCGCTTTTAAAGGGAAGCATAAGCTAATGACTCGGTTATTGTTTTAATTTTATTGAGCTCAAACAAGGTACCTTAATTAAGTCGATGATTCGGAGTTTTTGCGATTAATACTCTAAAATCATTTATACACGTATCATCAGTAAGCCTTGAAACAATCAAGCAATTTAATAAGTTGATAAGTTTTAACACTAATTGAGGCACCACATGTATAAACTTAGAAAGCAGATTTATTAAAGATAAGCGTCATTTTGAAAACATTTACATAATTATTGTCTTGATGCAGACTTTTTTTTTTTTAAATATTTTTAAACTGTTATTACAAATTTTATCTCCCAAATTGCGGCATTAATTTTATACTGAGCAATAAATTTTAGTTTCCTTCTCAATTTTTATTTGGCCGGCAACTTTGATCTTAATTTCATACCGATCACATTTAATGTTATATTTCAGAGGTGACACAGATTATACTGATTGCAATTATAACAAAGTACCTAACAGTAATAGTAAAAGAAAACATGAAAATGTCTCTAGATTCTACTATTCCACTGGTTTTGGTCGTGAACGTTCGAGATTGATCTAGAATTATGACAATTGGTAGAATGTAGAGGCACGCAGTCTAGCTTCACCCGCATTAGCAACCCGGACACAGCCCGTCTGGCGGGAAACTCTTCCTGACCGAGCCTCGTTAGGGCACGCCAAACAATTTGATTACCTAACGAGCTACCTACGCGAACACTACCTCAGATACACTCGTCACAAACGTAAACAAAAATGCATCTGCAAAATTACCACGAGCACTTTATCATAATTCACAACCAAATTACCTGAAATAACCAGTGGCTCACAAAGCTGATATAATTGCAATATAAACACATGTTAGCAAATCAAATTACACAGATTATTGCAAGCGGAGTTAATTTCCCTTTTGCAAATGCTACATAAGCTCTGTATTACAGTGAAAGCTGTGGAACTGTTTATCAGATCGCTAATGTGAAGCTAATGGTAATTTTACCTGAGTAGCACGATTATAATGATTAAATATATTAAATTTATTTATTTAACGGGTTTTTTATGTTACACTTCAACACTGGGTAATTAAACTTTAATGTTCTTTAGGATTTACTTGGGTCTTATACGTAGTCATTAATTGGGTACAGAAAATTTACCTGTATTTCCCAATATTTCAATCCTACTAATATTATAAACGTGAGAGTTTGTATGTATGGATGTATGGATGGATGTTTGTTTCTCTTTCACGTAAATCTACTGGACGGATTTGAATGAAACTTTACAGTAATATAGGTTATATATCAGAATAACACACAGGGTACTTTTTACCGCGGGAAAACATCTCATTCCCACGGGAAACCAACTTCCACGCGAACCGAGTCGCGGGCGGTCACTAGTTTACAATAAAAACCTAAATGCAAAAGAAGTTGAAATATTTAGTTAAGTAATTTTAACAAGTAAATTTGACAACTTTTGAATATGTGAATCAGAAATAAGGACAAATTTAGTAATCAGTACTAACGTAGGTAGAACAAACGACAAAGATCTACCTTAAGTTACAACGTAGCATCAGCTACTTAGTTGAATGGAAACAAACGCTAACGACGCTCGTAGACTGTTGACAGTGTTAACTTACTCGGAAGAGTTGGCGATTGCGCAGCCAAATTGAACTTCTTGTAAACTTATCAATCAAACAGCGTGCAACGTAAACTTTCAAATGATTACACTGATTGAAACACTTCGACGAATCGAGCACTCGTAAACAAGATCAACTTTGTTCCTAAGCATCTTACGCGTGATAAATTATACCTTTCATGCCAAACAAAACTAAACTGTCGTGTATGATTCACAGTGTCTGGATTTAAATGATCTCAACTGCGACGGTATTTAACACCTAGCATGGTAGTAATTATGCGCATTGTTCTCTATATAAATCCTTATTTGTCCGTCTGGCCCGCCCCGGCCAGTCGGCGGCGGCGGCGCTTTTTACAAACCCCGCTGTCAGCTCTCACTCATTAGTAGTTATGGCGTTTTACACTTACGTAAAAATAACGATGTTCACTTGCAGTTTACTGGGAAGCGCCACGACTTTAGCCGTTTAAATAACTCAACACGTAAGTAATGGGTATTTTTGTAAATGTAACTGTCGTTTTATAAAACGTTAGTTAGAGTTACATCTAAAATAATGAAAAATGCAGTTGATGATAAAAACAAGTGAACTCTTGTTTCAGCGCGTCCGCTTTGCCCGTTGGATTGTGGTGGGCATATAGGTAGAGCTGCGGGGTGTCAGGGTAGAACATGAAAACTCAATAAATTTTAAAGTGCTCTGCCCTTGCGCCTGCAGCCATCCGTCCCGAACCTGCCCAGCTGCCAAAATACGCGCCAAAATTACGCGCCGTTTCGCAAACTTCATTAATATGAAGCTTTTATTGTTTCGAATTTGCGATCCCTAGAATTTAATACTGTTTTATAGTTAAGGGTATTGTGCAATCGTAAAATGTAATTGAGGTAACAGTTACCATTTTACAACTGTTTTGGAGTACTGTGTTGAGTCGTTGTAGTTTTATGGATGAATTTCATCTTCTAAAATGATTCTATGTTAATGTCTAATTTAAAATATTGTTATTTGATCTTTTGACAAAGTTTTAAATGAAAACAGAGCATTTGGTTTTAAGAAGGTAATCGTTAATTTGAAGGAACTTTGAAATGGTTTCCTTCTGTTTCAAATTAAAAAATATTTCCAATGTTACAATGTTATTTTCGTTATCTGCGGCATTTATTATATTTTGATAGGGACAGCGATAAAACAGGCTGTTTCTTATTTTATTACTTTGATTAAACAGCTGCTATATGTAGATAAAGGTATTCATAACCAATGTAATTTTATATAAAATATTGCCTTTGTCAATTAGTTCGTCAAATATGTCTGTTCCTAGTTATCGCAGCCAGCGTTGGAAGTTATGAACAAGTGAATCACAAGCAGACGGCACTTACGACAGTTTAATTAAAAACTTGGAATTCATTTTGGCGCTAATTTCATAACCTCTTCCTTAACAGATGACGTCCTGCCTTTTATTTGAAGTTCGGTGCATGGTTTCAACCTTGATTTAAATGTTAATAAGAAACGCAGCAAAGATACGTATAATATTTAGGATTCAGTGAATACCTTTATGTACAATATGCTTGGCCGGGAGTATTTAGCTAATAATAGGAACGCAGTTTTGCTGTCATTGTCAAAGCAACACGTGGCTTTAATTTTGTGTGAAGTTTTAACTCGAAACATACAAAATAAAGCATTATTGATTAGTCAAAAAACACAGTTAATTTGTTTTAATTGCATATTGAAAAACGTATCTGTAAAATTTGTAAAAGGCAATGTACGTAAACATCTGTCTAAATATTTAATTGAACCGTAACAAACAGTTAACAAAACCTTTTGTTTGGATATGTGTAGGCTCGACGGACGCAAAAATTACGAGCATTTGTCAAAGTCCCCCGACGGAAATTGTGCATAAATAAAGTACACCCGTAAAAAGCGTACCAACACGTGAAAATATACTTTTACGTAGGTACCTATAGGATATACTCGACCAGTCGAGGCGAGAACTGAGGTTAGCGCTGTTTTAGATTAAGTACATTTAATTCGTAAACCCTAATTTGCAGGAAGAAAATAAAATATATATATCAGTTTTAAAAGACACATTTAATCTTAAGGATAAGATAGAAAATACATTTGTAGAAAATAAGTATACTTTAACTAAAAAATACTTAATTTAGGGCCGGTTTTTCAATAGTCAGATAATTTCTATCTGACAGAAAATCAGTATGTTTTTGTTGCACGTCGAACATAAATACTTGACATATGTATGAAGTGACAATGAAAACATACCTCTTATCAGTCAGTTAACATTTATCTGACTATTGAAAAATCAGCCCTTAAAGTAGTTGTTTTAATTTACAGCATATTTAATGAACGAGTATCGCATTCACAACCCAATATTGAGTGCCGACTGAAAATACCTACCAGACATGAATATTTACTTAAAACTTTCACAAAACTATTTCCAAACTTTGATTCGTCTAGTTGTCGTTTAAAACAGAACGAGCCAACACGCTATCGAATCGACCAATAAAATATGAAACGATACCGTTTCTGAAAACAAAAGGAACTCGATAGAGCCTTAGCGTGACTCGAAAGTCTCCAGGGATAGACATCGAAAACCCATGGTAGTCCAATGATGCATTATACTGTAGCGAATGATCTATGGTACATTTTACAGAATAAGCAATAAATTGGTGTAATACAGTTATTACGGCGATCGCTGGCAAGTTTTCAAAGATTTATAACGTTTTATTTTGGCAACACTGAAAAGTTGGGTGCTTTAAGCTGCGAGCCTGTCAAAGGGCATTTTTATGAAACGCAGAGTGCCTCTATATTTAAGTGCTTACGAAAATGAAAAAAAATATTAGTCGAAATTTTAAAACGTGGCTGGAAGATTATAAACAATTATGTGATTTTGTTTTGCGAAGAAGCCCATATCCAGTTTAGAATAAATAATACCTAATTGCGTGTTTTGAATTAAAAATTCTTGATGAATGTTTTTTAATTCTGGTATTAAAATAAATGATGGTTGCTTAAACATACAGTAAAATACTTTACACAAAGGGTATATAATCACTGTACGCCCAATACAATAAGTACAGCAGGATGTCAAGTCGAGTAGGCCTTCAGGAGCCGATTTTATTTTAAAAATAAAAAACAGTAAATATATATATTGTACAATCTACCTATTTGTAATCAATTGTCAATCGCGCCCGGTCCTCCATAATCATTATTTATTGTTTGCCCACATTCTGACAGGAACCGTTTCCACTCACTTAACATTTCATTTACTCCGTGCAAATGAACCTGCGTGTGTCCACGTGATTGATTTACGAGCCGATCCGGCGACGACACGGCAACGACACGGCAACGGGACGTGACAGCGTTTAATTAATTTGGATATCGCTGAGGGACGCGGCGGTCGCGTATCGCTACTAATATTGTTACATGCTCGGCTTAGAATTTTTATTTTGGGCGACACTGTATTCATGTATGCCGTAATACTGTATACATGTAAGCCGTTTATTCAGAGCCAATATGTGTTAATATAATGAAAAGGATGTGTACTTTATTTTTAATATCTGCGTAGAAACATAAAGATTTGAGATTATGATTTCAAAAAATGCATGCGCTTTTTGATTAGAGTTCCAAATTATGGAAGCGAAAAAAGCAAGTTGTAAATAACCTTTAAAAGTGAAAACAAATGAAAACCAAGTAGTAGCTTGGTAGATATTATTTAATACTAAAATTTGAACTAAAATTAATTGCTCCTACAATTTTGCGATAGAAATCTAGTCATTATTTCAGTCTCTTATAAAAGCCACAACATTCGAGATCCAAGGAGTGCTCTCGACTCTTGTTGACTATTGTTTCTGAACCACTGAACTCTAAAAGTCTGCAGTAAAGGCTTCGATAAGAATGGCCAATGAAAACCTAGAATTCAATAAGATCTACTTACTTCGCCACTAGTTGATAACGATTTCTCTTTGTGGTTCTTGCATTGTCTTTAAAGGCTATTGTGTGTTAAGTGTTATTACATTTTAGTTTAAATGAAAAACTTTTGACTTCAATTTTTTAAAAATACCGAGTTGTAACGACAGGTTTCTAATAGCAAATAAGTTTTTTGTGGAACGCATATATTAATCTAGTTTTGCATTCCCATTTCTTGTTTAATTAAAAACTTTTAATGATAAGAATTAAAAAAATACAAAACTTTTATGACGCAATCTAGACAATTTCCTGAGTGCATAGTTATTCTAAGAAGTCTCTATGTCGCCTTGAAAAAGCTTCGAAAGCTCCTTAACTTCCTCGAAGCCTTCCATTACCTGCTACTTCCAAGAGAGCTTTGTCAAGACTTTGCGCGAAATGTAGTGTAAATATAAAGTAATTACATTAAAAAGCTAGCTGGCATTTCCTAACATCATGCTTTAACTAAAAAATAAGTTCTAAGAAAAAGCTTAAGAAAATGAGTCCGTAGATAAAAAAATACCTAATGACTTCCGCTTTTAATTTGGGTACACCACTGGTGCAAATATTTACCTGGAGCAAGAAAAAATATTTATGAATGTTTAAATTCGAAACAAATGTCACGTTTTATAATAATGGAGTCGACAAATTAGCATTCAGGGAAAAATGTTTGCTGAACGCTATTTTATGTTTTCAATTTAACTTGACATGTTTAATTTGGTTTATGTGGTTAAAGCCGTTATTTGAATACTTTATTAGTATGAAATAATATTTGAAAGTGTGATAAAAATGAGTCAAAAGTTAAGGTTTTGAAGGGTTAATGATACTACAATGCCATGTTTCGTATGCGTTTTGATAAAATTGCATATTCAAACTGAAAATAATATTGGGCAGGAGTCACCAGGAAGACCAGTTCAGCAATGTTATAAGCAGGGTCTTTGTGAAATATCAATTCATTAATTTATATTTTCATACATTTATCACATAAGATAATATTTACACACACATTTACAATTAGACCCTGTTAAGCAGAAAGGTGTTAAGTGCCAAAAATCGGATATTGAGTTAAGTATACCACCGTTTTTGTAAACATATAATCTAATTGTACGCAAAAAATGAACTCTCCAAATATTATATATTTTATGTTATTTACAAAAAATAGGTTTTGCAAATTTCATTACTCCACCTTGTGAATTTTGCACAACAGTGTTATGTCAAAAAGTTCAGTTCTGCATATTAAGGATACGTTGGAAGCCTGATTTATAGTAAGATTCAAGTGCAAAACCTTTTAGAAAGTGTTCATAACTTAGTCTCATTTGTGCTATAAATTCTTAAAAAAAATTGCCAAGTGCGAGTCGGACACGTGCACGAAGGGTTCCGTACTATTTTTATCTATAAAAAAACGGTAAAAAATAAAATGTTTTGATTTGGTGCCACCCTTTAATATGAATGTTATTGAAATGAAATAATAAATTCATTTTTACAGTGAATATAAAACTGAATATTTTGTAAATATTTCAAACGTCTATCAGTTGTCGTTAATAAGATCAAGAAAAAAATTGCCAAATAAACACGCTTGGTGTATGGGATTCCTCTTAAATATTTTAACTTTATTTACTAAAACATGTGTGAAGAACTTTCTAGCTATCACGGTTCATAAGGAAGCTTAGTAATAGAGTCCAGTTTTTACCTTTTGGGTACGAAATCAAAAAAGGAAGATTGGACTTAGGTAATTAAAAGTAAATTGACACCTTTTGTTTATTTGCTTCCTGCTCCACCGAGAAGCACACTTGGCAGTGTTACCAAATACGTACGTTGTAATAGTACGGTAATATTATAGACGTTTTGGTATTTTTTACCCGTCTTAGAGCCGGTTTTTCTATAGACAAATAAAATGACAAATATTGAACTGTCCGATAGCTTTAATTAAGACGAGAAATAAAGTTTCAAATTTTCTCAGTGGTCAGATATCCCTCTGCTATTCTAATGATTTTTGTGACTAGTTTCACATTAACTCAGTGAGGACAAGCATTCTTTAGTATTTTACGGTTGTTAGAAAAGGTCAATTATCTTTCAACGGATACGGATTTCGCCACTGTCAGAACTAGATCAAATTGACATGGAACTATACGATAAGCACCATCTTTAAAATAAAATACAATCATTGAAATCGCTTTCTCCCAGTCGTAAAAAAATAAATAAAAAAACAATATTTATTTCATCATTTAGTAACTTAATTACATTCGATGAAAGTCAAAATATCTATCATCAGCCTATCATCAGTGGGCCGAGAGAAAAAAGCTGGCGGAAAAAAACTCGGCACTCTTTTGTCCATCACCAAATTCACAAAATCAAGGCATACAACTACACCAAGACAAGATAAAAACGTAAGATCACAAGACGGAATTATTGAAATAAGAAAATACAACTACTAATTCTTGTATCTTGTCTTGGTCTAGATGCTTACAGAGTAGTTAATAGTTAGAATAAGACACAAATAGTAACAATTAGATACAATCTAAAGAAATTGCCTGTCCAGAAATCAATCCCACGCTTTTTTATCATCTAAATAATCTTTAACTTTATAATAAACCTTTCTACATAGTGTATGCTTAACATATAATTTGAACTGACTTTTATAAATATGTATCGACATACCAATAAACGATTTACTGCTCTTGGCCAATCTATGTTTAGGGACCGCTAATTTATTCTCTTGCCTAGTTCTTACAGAACAATTTCCGACACGATTTGCTTTTCGAGTGGTAAATTTATCAATATTTTTATGAGTATACAATATATTTTTATAAATATATTGCGACGCAAAAGTTAGTATATTAATATCTTTAAATATTTCCCTAAGAGATTCCCTATTTCCAAGTTTATAAATGCCGCGAATAGCCCTTTTCTGAAGTGCGAAGATCGTCTCAATGTCTGCAGCGTTTCCCCATAGCAAGATGCCGTAAGACATTATGCTATGAAAATAACTGAAATATACAATCCTGGCTGTGTTAACATCAGTTAGTGAGCGAATCTTCTTGACCGCAAACGCTGCTGAACTAAGCCTACTCGCTAGTTGTGTGATGTTGTGAGATGTAAGCTCTGTGGTAACAAATATAGGTAGAGTAAACGACCGCCTTTGGGCACCTCCTCTCAAACAGTCATAAACCTCAGTTCTGGAACAGTATAAAGAGGGCTTTACGGTTCCAAAACGTCCTTCCCAACTCGGGTGAATGATTGGGGCATACCTGAATGGCAGGCGCCTAACACATCATCGGCGACATGAATAAGAAATGTGGTATCCATGACCTGCTGTTTTCCACAGGGCTCAGTTTCGAGCTATTCTTGTGGAACGTCAGGTATGATTGGGTTCCTCGAGGCGCACTCCTCAGGGGTTTAATCGTGATCTGTGACGCCGAAGACACGCTCGTTATGGCAACATAAAAAACAACTGCCCGTCTTGCAACCGCTGGTGTGGCCACCGTTGTCGGGAGCCGGCAGAATATTGGGCAATAGGTGGCCCCAAACAAAACAGAAAACATCTGCTGTGTGCGAATTTTGGTTTCGTGAGTTTGGATTGAGGTAGATTCTTGGAGTTCGTCCGTCCGTACGTCCATCCGTCTGTCTATCTATCTGTAACCAGGCTGTATCACATGAACCGTGATAGCTGTGAAATTTGCACAGACGAATATTAAAAACATTATAAAATAGTTAATAAGAGGTACGCCCATACAACACAGTTTGTTTGCTATATTGTTCTCGAATTAGTAAAGACAACTGGTAGACGTCTTAAATATTCACTTTAAATAAATAAATAACTCGTTTTTAAAATAACTGGGATACCAAATAAAAATTAAACAATAATGCTTACCTATATCTACAAAATCGTTATTTATACCGTTTTTAATCGATAAAGGTACGAAACCCTTCGTGTACGAGTCCAACTTGCACTTAACCGGAGTTTTGACATAATAAGATTAAATTGAAGACAAGAAAATAAATAAATAATAAATAAATCTCCAGACTAACACACCAGTTATGTGGCCCTAAAGTAAGTTGCAGTACGCACTTGTGTTATAGGTACCACATAGTGGACTAGGGGAGAACCTAGTTACACCCAGACACGAGCCAATATCGAAAAACCATTTTAATGACATTGGCCCGACCCGGGGATCGAACCCGGAACCATCCGCTTAGCAGTCCGGTACATATACCGCTGCACCACAGAGGTCGTCAAAATTATTAGTTAATTAAGATTTCCTTAATTTCAACATAGTCAAAACCAAACTAACTGTAAAATTCAATTTTGGGCCCCACCGCGATATTAGCGTAGTATTAAGATTTTCATAAATTATTTTTAATTGTTATAAGTTTATACACAATAATAGTACAAAAAAGCGAGTGAACACGAAAGTAAAAAATATTACCTATCCATTTAAAATTGTTTTGAAGTTCCAGTCTGGTTATTTTTTTCATAAATAACTTTTGGTCTTCCTATATACGGGGCTTTTTTAACGTAAAACTTAATTTAAAAGTATGAATTAATGAGATTTATGTTTTTTCTCTATCTTTTTATCTTCGTAAAGTAATTTGCAAAAGCGATTCAAAGTGACTTAATGCTTTTAAGAAACATATTTCGAAACATAGAGCATTAAACAAAAAGGTGTTAAGTGGTATTTTCACGATTATTCATCAAAATTAGGATTTCTATTCAAAAATGTTTATGTTGTCATATAAACAATACTTTTTTATAGGTGTAAACAAATTTTTATAAAAAATCATTTATTAGTTTCGCAGCTACACGTTTTGAAAAAACAGCTGATGTCAAAAATCTTAAATCGCGTCTAGCGAAAAATGACAAAAAAGCACTTAACACCTTTCTGCATAACTGTATCCAATTGTAATAAGTATAATTAATATTGGATATAATTCAAACTCCTGTTAGGGCCACCTTAATGTATTTTGTTTCAATTCTTTCCCGAAAAATAGCCTCTTCCAAACGACATGTTATGTATAAAAGCTGTTTTTATTATGTTTTTTTTTAAATAATCCATAACTCATCATATTTCTTATTTCATCCAGTTAAGCATGCATATAGGACTACCAAGTAGGTATACGTCACCCTTCGATTAAATTTCACAAATGTCTGTGGAGCATAATACATCAAAGTCTAATAAATTGTACTGTCACGTGCACAATGACGACAGAGTACTAAATTTCGACACTTGATTAAGTCGTAAATGTATTGATGATCACTTGGATTAATCACTTCAAACATTGATAAACTAACGCAGTAAATAACAATACGTAGGTAACAACGCCCGTAGAATTACATTAATTTACAGTTATATACTTATAAATGTAAATAGGTAATGAGCTTTTAATAAGGTAGTTTCACATAACTTGGATAAACATTATTCTTCTTAATTGTTCCATGTAAACAATAGTATATTTCAATACAAGTGTGGAAAGGCTGTCATTACAACGAGTCCCGACAAATGTCTACCCGAGCCGAGGCACAGCCGAAGGCGAGGGTTGACAGGCAGGACGAGTTGCAATGACGGTTCCGCACGTGTACTGAACGACTATTTTTAATACAGTTGCGAAAAAATAAAACAATTTAAGTAATAAAATATAAAATTAGGATC
The DNA here is from genome assembly GCA_916618145.1 of Emmelina monodactyla. Classification (NCBI taxonomy): domain Eukaryota; kingdom Metazoa; phylum Arthropoda; class Insecta; order Lepidoptera; family Pterophoridae; genus Emmelina; species Emmelina monodactyla. The sequence goes on from OU745300.1 coordinate 8,676,404, forward strand.
GTAAATGTCGAAATGACTCATTTTGAAAATGGCGCCATTTTTTCTTCACCCATTTGGTAGGCAAAGGTTACTATGCCCATACAGCCAAGTCTTCAGTTGATTTTTTTTATTGATATGAAATGAAAATGAAATTTAATCAGATGGAACCAACCACACTACTTCAATCAAATCATTAAATCTGATATCGAAACAAACTAGTAGCTTTTTTTAGAAATTTACCTACGCTACGTAAGTATTGACATGAATCATAAAAACTTCTTTGTTTTTTTTTTTAGTAAAAAATTCATGGTTGGTTAATTTTTCTTTTTACTAGACATTATTTTGACAGTTGGGAAAGAGAACGCACGAGTGCGGGAAAGGTAAAAAAAAAGCACGCGTGTGTAATAGCCCACATCCCGAACGCTATACGTCCCTGCAATACGCCACTTTTTGAGCAACTGTATTAAAAAGGTTATTCCAGCTAGTTATATATTTCCTACAGAAGCAGCACTAAACATTCTTCACCTTAACTCAGCTGTGAAAACTTTCCAGCTGCTCAGTAAACAACAGGAACGTACGAAAGCAAAAATACCAAACTGTAACTGCTTATACAATAAATCAAATCGACAGCGAAGCCTAGTGAGAAATAAACCAAACGGGAGCGAAACTTTCATTTCGGTTGCCGCTTGCGAAGTGCACTTAACAACATAGCTGACTGTACTTGTATACCTACTGAATACAGTTTCGTGTACACAGAGCAACGATAAATAAACATTGTTTCTTTCACACGTTGGAGTTAAATCAGATGAATATTGAAATAATAAAGATATACGCCGATACATGCCTAATAAGATAAGACTTATTTATTAATAAACTGTATAGAGAATTGCTATTTCAAAACTAACATAACGACCACTTTATAATTTTTTTTGTAACAAAAACATACATTTCTTTTTTTTTATTTCAGAAACATTGTCTTCCTAAAACCATAGTAGTTGTAGTTCTATTCAAAAGTAGCTCAAACTTCCAACGCTGTGTTTTGATCGCTCGCGGAAAGGATTCGGGAAACCGAAAACACTTCGTATTGCTTTTTCTTATTTTTTCAAAGCTTCCACTTACCCCGGAAAGACTTTATTCGATTATTTGTAAGACAATATAGGGCAAACTAACATATAGATTCAGTGATTTAATATGGTTTTGTAAGTAAGGCTGCAGCATCGAGCAACGTTAATTTCATATTCATCATTTCCATTATAAAAAAATCAATTCTAATGATTTATTTAAAAATATATGAAAATATTTGTTTTTATTATCGGTGCTATATCATTATCATTACATAGTATAAATCCAAGTCGCTAATTCTGTCTGTTTGTATGTTTAGCTGCTATCTCCTCCTTAACTACGTAATGGATTTTGATGCGGGTTTCGCCATCTTTTAGGATATTTACTCATTTAAATTTGTAAATAAAGAAAATTCTGATAAAGTTATTTTAAGTTAGCTGAAATTCAACTTAACGGGAACAAGTCGCGCCAAATTACACCATTGCGAAGCGTGGGCGGGTCGCTAGTATATATATATATAGTAACCTTCAGTTGCTTCTAGTTTCCTAGATCGATAGACTAGTTTATGTTTTTGTCGAAGGAAATACATAGTTTAAAACACGATATCGTGTAATTGTAAATCGCGGTTTTTTTATCAAAATCATTTTTAGAATCAGTAAGGTATTTTAAGTAGTCTTTTTTTGTTATAAAATGAACTAAGACACATTAAATTACTTATACATACAGAATTAATAACTTTTTAATGAAATAAATGTGCAGATTTGATAATCCCGAGCAGCTCCTGAAATATAAATATTTTGGTATACTAGACCACTTTATTGATTAATTCTATATGTAAAATATCAAACACTTAGGGCGGGTTGTATCAAACAGTTGGTTAACGTATCATACGTACGTAACTTTTTGACGATTACATCAGATGTTTAACGTACGTCAAAGACAAAGCGTTGTTACGTCAAAAATAATAATAATAAAAAAAAACTGTTTGTCAATGTTATTTGAGATCCATGCCATTGAAAAGTAAATCATTACTATCATTTAAAATATATGAAAATAAAACAGAATCCATAGAAGCTTTTCATCAACACAAGAGAAAAGTTACGTTAACCAGTGGGTGGATGGCGGGTCAACGTAATCGTTAATTTTTAACGTCCGTTAAAGGCTGACATTGGTCAAACAACCCGTTTTCTAGCTTGACAGTGTTTAACGCCATTTTTTACGTTGACAGGTTGACAGACACGTTAAGTAGTTGTGATACAACCCGCTTTTAATATTCAAAAGTATTATTAACGTTTGTATAGAACGAAAAAGTTTATTAAATATTCTGATTAATAAATACAAAAAAAACTTAATATTAACCTAACACTATAAACTTAGCTTTGATCCCTCGACGCTCAACCATTGCCACCTTTTGTACAATTCCTTTTAAAACATTAAATTAGGACATAAACATGTTTTTCAGCAATACAATTAATATAAACTTTGGCGACTTAAATATGGAACTTACAAAGTCTCTACTTCTCGGGAACAACATTTTGTATACTGCTACTGTTTAAAGCAAATCAACTGTCATTGTAAATCTACATTTTAACATTAATATTACTATGTGCAATTGCTAAAGTCGTAAACGTTTAATGATTAAAAGCGCTACAATGAAACTTTTATCAATCTAACTAGGATGTATTAACATAAGTTGACTCAACATTTCAGTTCAACGGTAAAGTTTTTTTGGTCGCTATAATTATTACAGCAATTTGCGTCTCCCACGATTAATTGGTTTCATTTTCCTTCTCATTACTAAGTTTATTATTAGTTATGCACCATTTTTTTCAGCATAACATAATGTTATCAAGGATCCACGATTAGTGGGTACGATTGTTGCATATTTTTGTTATTTTTTTGGTCGCTATAATTATTACAGCAATTTGCGTCTCCCACGATTAATTGGTTTCATTTTCCTTCTCATTACTAAGTTTATTATTAGTTATGCACCATTTTTTTCAGCATAACATAATGTTATCAAGGATCCACGATTAGTAGGTACGATTGTTGCATATTTTTTGTCTGGCGCTTCTCTTCCCTACGAGTATAGTACTTAAAACGAAAAAGCTTAGATTCATTATTTCTATTTCTTTTATCTATAATACCATAACCAGGAACGAAATGCCTGTATCCATTTATCACATTAGAATTGTACGTGCATTTAACTTCCGATATTCTACAAATAACATCCATATTTCTTTTCTTAAAATATGTTGGCGTTATCCAAATGCCGCTATTGCCACTGACTTCATAACAAAACGTTACTGAAACGCCCTCTTATCGTTCAAATTAGCTTGATCCATACACATTGTAATTTGAGACAACAGAACCTATACAAAGATCTCCGCAAAAGGTTCATTGTAAACTGGTTATTGATGTTGCCATAAATACTCATACTAGGGTCGTACAATGATTCATTTCTTTTAATTTTCGAATTTACCGTTTAAAGACATCACTTTAGAGTTCATTTTGCTACTTGAAATTTAAAACTTGTATTGGTGAATCTGTTAGCTTTTAAATAGATGTTGAAAGAAGTCGACAGACAAGCTATCAAGACATTCTAATAGGCGAAGCGTACGTCAGAAATAATTTATAAAATACTTTGGGGAGGATTAGGGCTTAAATGTTGGTAACATTGAATGTTTTAATACATTATACGTTTTAGAAAGTAAGACACCTATTTTTGCTCAGAAAACGCATTTCATAACACTTTATTTTTAGTTGTGTTTTTTCATTTATTTGTATTATACACTTATTATGTTAACACAGAACTATAGGTATTTACTGCTAAATATTTCATCCTAGAATTTAATTTTCCAAGTTTTTTACTTGTAACATATCAATGAAAGCTTGCAGTACGGTATTTGATTGATAAAAATACAATCACAATCCTAAGCTACTAAATAATCTATGTGAGTAAATTGATAAGACTTATTTATCAATTAACATAAAATGATAATAGATTTTTGCGTACTCTGACTAGACAGTATAGAAGTACCTACAAGACATGAATCTCTATCTATTGCGAGCGCACGTAGACCTCTTCTTAATCTATGGAATTCAAGTAATTTACCCTCTTTAGCATCACGGTATATAATTTAATAATAATCCCGCCAGTGTCATCTTGTCTGTTTCGCTGTCACAGTTGGACGTTTGACACAAGATTGTTTTCCTGTGTTTGCAATTTGACATTTCACCTTTATTAGGGTTATTTGGAAAGTAAAGCGCAATTTCAAACTGAATAAAATTAAAGCAAGAATTTGATGCAATTTCGTTTTTTGCAAAGATTATTTATAAGCTTTAAAGAATTTAAATAAATAAAATTATGGGAATTTAAATCATATTTAACGGATCGTTTGTCCGCGTTTTCAAGCCACTTCAGTCTCTCTAAACAATATTTGTGAAATTATTCAAAATCAGCAAAATAAATTAAAAATAGATGTGTAATTAATTATTTTGTAAATGCTCGGTATCTTTGATGACATGGCTCATTAGACTGACAAACTTGGGATTGACCGCGGCTTTAAAATTAATATTTTTTGAAAATGCAGCATGCAAAAGTAACCACATCTTTTTATTAGATTATTATACTAAATAGTACCTAACTTCTTGCTTTAACACCAATGTTCAACATGACCAAACAGCGCCACCTATATGTCGGCGGGTAAGCTAACTCTGCCTATCCCGTCCGCCGGAGTCCCTGGGATGAACACGCTTACAACGGGCTCTTTACGGGAACGGGGACTGATTTAGTTCCAGAAACCGCCAGAAGCAGGCGCCACTGTTACACTGTTGTATTTTGTATTTAACTTCATGAGGAAAGGTGGGTATATCTTGTCGTAAAACGTCTGTGGTTGCTGCTTCTTCATCTCGATTGTAATTAAGCATTTACGTTTGAAAGGTTCCTTGAATTTAATGTGTTTGCAGCATCGCGACGGATAAAAAGGATAATTTTATAAAGCACCTAATTACCTTAACTCTTAAACTTAGGTACCAGGAATGATAATCCAATCTAACAATATCATAAGTGCGTAGATAACTCGTAACCCCTACCAGGCTCTTTAATTAAAAATGTTCAAGTAAAAGTTGCCGCTACTAAGAATTCTCGATTAATATTCACGTCAGCGTTGTGTCTCGTGACATTTTGGATTGTGTCAAAGAGCCGCCTGGCACACGACCGATTGTGCCGCGAATACGAGATTCACCTTGCTTTGGTGGTCTCTTATTACCATTTTTGGATAGCATCCACAGTACTTACAGGGAGTTTTTGGGTAAAATTTACATCGTTAGATTAATAAAGCTACATCCTTATTTAGTGGTCAAAACCTACGGTAATACTAGTTTGTATTACCGTAGGTTTTGAATACAACTAAATTAATATCATCAAACATATTCGATATACCTAGTGCTTTAGTAGCAAGCTTCATTGTGATCGGCGCAGGCGTCCCTCGGGAGGCAGCCATCGCCGCTGTCTCACTGAATCGTTAAGTACCTAATGCGTTCAGTAACAGACAAAATGTAAATACGTCCGTATACGTTTTGAAGGGAAACCAGAGTTAAAATGTAAATAATAAAGAAGTAGGGTGAATATTATTTTTTGGACATTTTGACATGACTATGCGTCTACCCTTCAAAGTACTTACAAAGTTTTTAATATAATTTAAAAATGAATAGGGGGAGGTCCCCGAGAATCGGACACTTAAGGAATAACAGAAATAAAAAAAAATGCTCAATAGTCTAATTTATTTTTGCACTTTAAGAAGTTTTTAATTATATGCCTAATCAACACAGATAAATCACCAGTCTTAAATATTACTTTAAATGTAGTAAATATTGAGTGAAAGTTAACATAGCAGAAACGAGGATTCGAAAAAGGTCCCCAAATGACGGACAGCCAATTTTTCGATAATTTTTAAACTCAAAAATTATTTTAACAAATATCAAAACAAATCAACTCTTAATAAAGAAAACTAGTCTTAATTTTAATAAACTTTGGTCATAATCAGGAACGCTTTTTATAGAATCACAGACGTTTAATTGTAAAACCTGCAAAAATCACAAATGTAGCTAACTGAGTCCTCTTCCACATCAAAAAATAGCATTTTTGTAAAATTTTATCTTTGGGGGTATTCTTACGATCTCGGTTTGGGTTTACCCATGTTAAACCTTAAAAACAAAACACAAAAATAATAATAACAACAAAAACACTTGCTATTAAACTGTCCGATACTAGGGAACCTTGAGAGTGTCCGAACTTAGGGACCCTCAGGTATATACAAGAAAAATTCTCATTCAAACTGTGTGTTCAAGAATCATGAAAAAGTTATGAATAAGCAACAATAATTAAAAATAATGGATATCATCCCACAGTTTAAATACTATTTACAGACCCCGAAAAATTACTTGAAACAAAATTTATACTAACCACAAAATTTGGACAACGCTTCCCGCCGAACGAGTCAGCACAGACTATTGGCTCTCCTCCTCCACACTTTACTTGGGAGAACCTATCTAACCGCAGCAAAAGCAACAAATTGGCGCACTTTTTCGTTCTGATTTTAATTATGTCCGGCTTTAGGACCCGTCCGGGCTTATGGGACTTCCCCCTATAGTTATTTTTATATTCTGACTTACTAATTTTGAAAATACAGTAAATTTATCATTCCAATGAATTTACCACCTTACCTTTTTATAATTAAAATGGGCTTTGCTTATTGTTTATTTATAGCATTACGCTTGGGTCGAAAGACATTAAATAATCACCCTGTATGCAACTAACTTTAACTAAAATTATAATAAAGATATATTCAAGGTTCAACACCTCAAAAAGGAAACACTCATAGAATTATACTACAAGGAAATAAATACATAGTTTCCGAAGGTATTGTACGATATAAAAAATATAGTACAAGTAAAGGCGTAAATCCTAAAACTGAATTTTGTATTTATGTTACGGCTAATACCCGAAGTGCGGCTACACCTAGTTTTAGCCGGTTAGAACATCAATAGGTTAGGTTAGTTAGGTTACTTTTTTGATACCACCCAGAAAAAGTCGACCCATGATTGAAGCCAGTTTTTATATACATAGGTCAAATTTTTTTTTTACAGTTTTCCATATAAAAAACACTTCTAACCGGCTAAAACTAGGTGTAGCCGCACTTCGGGTATTAGCCGTAACATTTACATCACAAATAAGTTAAAAACTAATTAACAAAAGATTATTCAATTCATTTCCTACGTTGATATATGGGAACAACAATGTTCAAATTGTTTAAACTGAATACCTGAAGTAGTATTTACGAAATTATTCTTCTAACATTTAATAAAGCGCAATCCGAAGTACTAATGTCCCGTGTCATAAGTATTCATTAACTGTAGGGTAAGATGCAAGACAATGGATAAAGTCATCGCTTCGATTCATCGACTTACGATCGCGGGGACCGAATACAATAAAACAATGCGGGCACCGATTACGAAAAGGCTATTAGATGGATCAAATTGATTTGAAAGCAAACGAAAATTATAGCCATTTCTCTTCTTAAATGTACCTGAAAGTGTCCATGTAACTGAAGAGACAAACATTATGCACCCGTATATATATACCCATTTTGGTCGGGAAAACTGTGTCAAATACTAAATGAAATGCGTGATCAAGACCATTATTATCATTTAGCTCCAAAACAAAAATTAATTTAACAATTCCACTGAAAATTATTATTCCCAAAACGGCTTATCTTGCCTGAAAATATTTTTATTGCCTTACAAGTTCACATTATTCTTTGGTCGTAAATAAGCAGGTTTTACATTAAGCATAATGTGCTTCATTAGCAATACCTTATCGTATCCGTACAAAGTATAATGATGGTTCAAGAGCCGTTTACTATACGAATGAAGGAATGGTCAACTAAAGTTTTGACTCAGTGTTAGAGGAATATAAAAAAAACAAAACTTGTTGGTTTTAAATTATTACGATTGCACCACAATACCGCGGATACAGTTCAAGATCAATTTTTCAGAGGTTAACTTCGATATGTATGGTGTTACTTCATGTTATGTTGGATTTTAGGTGAACTGTAACGTACCATTTTCATTAGCTGTTTAGGCACCAGTCTTAGTTGGTCTGATGTGGTTACTCGCTGTAATTCGCACCATACCTTTAGTTATTTTATCGAGTGCCATGTTTCAACAGTCGAGAGTTAATGTATGTCAGCACGCGATGGATGGTGATTAAAATTAATAAAATTTGTTTGTATGGGCTGGCCGGCAGGTGGCGCGAGCTACGTAAATATTTCCGTGCAAGTGGAAATTTTTGGTCACTTTGCTGCCATTGATATTAATTTGCAGCATGAAGTACCTAGAGGTAACAGCTGCTGTAAAAATGCAGTTTATTCAGCTTTATTTCCAACTAGTTTTCCGTCCAATGCTTCGCGAACGTTAACTTTAGGTACCTACCTACATAATTTTTCATACAATCGAATTCACACCTATACCTATTAAGTTTCTCTAGGGGATTCTAGTAAGTTGTCTTTATGAATCAATGTTTAAAATACAAACCTAATTTTAACTATACCTACGAATCTGCGGTCGCGTCCTATACAAGCTTGTATACAATATTCAATAATGTATTTCATCTCTAGATATAACAAGTTGATAACACAACCTTTTTACCTTCATTTTTCAATAAAGGCAAAGGGTCTTTCAATATTAAGAGAACGTTTTCGGGAGTGAAGATATCCTGAATATTTTATTCGCAAGGCTCGGAAGGCACGACAAAGGAACGCAAGCGAAGTGACCTAAACAAACAGTTTTGGTGCCGTACGCTGCTAAATGATTTATAGACAAAAACATATTAAATTTTAGTACGCCGGCATTATTTCATTACACGTTACTTTCGCAAATAAATAAAAATATTCTCACCTTCCAACATCATTTTTTAAAATAAAATGTATAACAGTCAGACAGAAACAAAAATAAGCAATAAAAGTCAGACAAAGCTTTATACAAATATTTTTCATAAGTATTTGCTTTGTTTTAAATTCAAAGCGTGCAGAAAAATGTGGTCTCTCTGTCAACTCAAATACGTTTTTGCATTTAACACTATCATCTTAAAACTTCACTTTGTCTCTGTTTTACTTTTTTTGCCAAGTCTTCGCTGCGGTCGCGAACCTTTTAATTTGAATAACTCTTTCCTGAGAGTAATTTTATTACGGTTCTGCCACTTATAGCATTAATTGTTTGTTGGCCGCACTAGCGACTTCATTAATTCCGCGACGAAGGAATAAGGAAATTAAAAGGAGGACAAGACACAATTGTTGTGTCAAGATATTTATTAAAATTCAGATGATATAAGTAGAAGTCTTGCAAGCTGTCTGTAGTTTAATCCATTATGGTTGATCAAAGTTGGATTATTGTTATAAGATTTGGAATTACGCATAAGATATGTGGGTAGGTACTTTTTATTATTGTTATATTAGCCCGTATCATCCCACTACTGGGCAAAGGCCTCCCTACCATTCTACCTTCTTCCACTTTTTATTGCTTAAAATAATATTTGATGTGCAGAATATATACCTACCACAGATTAATAAATAATAGTTTAAAAACTAAAATACCACGCTTTTATTGCTAATCGAACTAAAAAATAGAAAATAAAATTTCAAATCGGAGTAAAAAGCGAGGGGTGCATTTTACTTCATTTTCATAACTCTCTACATACTATATCGAGCACCCCACGCTTTTTACTCCGATTTGAAATTTTATTTTCTATTTTTTAGTTAGATTAGCAATAAAAGCGCGGTATTTTAGTTTTTAAACTATTATTTATTTTCTACTTTTTAGTTCAATTAGTGATGAAAGGCGCAGATCACGCGCTAGCTTTGTCTCTCTTACTCTCCTACAAAAGGATCTAAAGATGAATTTATTAATCCTGGTGGTCCTAATAAGGATAATGAGAAACTCTTATTAAATTATTGCATTGTCATCGGTCCTTAATACGTGTGCAAAGTTTCAAATTAATCGAACTTCTGGAAATCGGTCAAATTTACGCTCAAAGATTCCATTACATAGATACAACCCAAGCTAATAAAAGCGTGGTAAAAAGAAGGCATTTTATTTTTTGTGTATGCTTTTCAAATAAACTTAGGCAAATATCACGGAGATAAAAACAAAATGTTTAAGAAAATCAAAAGATATCTTAGTGCGTAGCATGTGCCCACAGTTAGGTAACTCTAACGTAATGTTCTCGATAAACTATTTTATGAGATCCTAAAATATATGGTTTAGGTGTTAAAACAATCTCCATTTCGTGTAGGTTTTGCTAGGGCCATTCATTTGATTAAATTGATTAAGAAAGTAACGATGTCTTTTATGACAATACCTAATGAACTAACGGTATAAAGATAATTTTCTTGGTTTGAACATAGCATGTAGGTCGTAGGTATCTTTTAAAATACCATTAATGACCTATTGCTGTTAAAATTTATTTTTTCAACATCTTTGGTTTGTCATCATCATAAATATGTGAGCAAATTGTCTAATAATATCGAACATTAATAATCGTCATGATGTCACAATTAGATGAAATAGCTCATTATAAGAGAATCTCAGGATCACGGTATATATGCCACATTCATGAATAATTAATGTCTTCAGAGCAAACATCTCATACATAAATAAACAAGTCGGTCTCACGTACGAGACACAGAGATCCTAAGTTTCAGTTAACAGTGGGTAAATAGAAGACTGAAAAGTTAGTTCTGCTTAGAGACGAAGCTAGGCTCACTTCTTTAACTTCTTGTAACCGAAACAAATTGAATCTGGTAGATTATATTGCAACCAATATTTGCTTTATACGTAAAAGCTACTTTTAAGAAGAAAAAGCTACTTTTCTGAGAAGGGCTTAAAGTTAAATTGTTAAGAACAATGTTAGTGTTTTTTTTAAATATAATTACTATAACTAAAGGTTTGTTTGACATAAGATGGTTCGTAAATTAAATGATGGTATTCATATTACCTATGTTTTTTTCCTTTAAAACCGAATATTTCATGTAAAGCAACAGTTTTTCAAGTCTCCAACCAAAGATTCACAGTGTAAGAGCCTGTAAGGACGCGACCTGTGAATCGTATAATTTAGTCAAATGCGCGACGTTCCACGTCTTGGTGGCTTCGTACCACTGACTGCTACATGCAAATGTTTTTGGGCAATTCTCATAGCTTTCTTTGACAAACTGATATGATACAAACAGTATACTGAAGGTTAGTTAAGGGTATAGGATAAAGTTAAGTTAGTTCGTTGTATTTGCTGTTTTTTCCAATTGTTCTTGCTAATAATTGCAGGGATAATTTAAACCTTAGCCAAAAGAAATAACAGTATGTCTCCTTATTTAAACTTATCTGCTACACTGCAAGTTGAAATCTACAATCTAATCTAAATTATTTCAATTAAATATTTTTTTACATTATGAGCTCTCATACACGTACTCGTATAAGGTCACAAAACACACATTTTTAAAAAAAATGTGTTCTAATTATCATACCTAAGAATCTGCTCTTCCTATCCTTTAGGGCAGGAACCAAGTAGGAGCGCTAGAGTACATTCACGAGCTGTATGCCCTTCGTTTGCCCTTGCCCGCAGGTGTCGAGCCGAGATTGGCCCTACATTAGAACTACGCAAACTAGCTGCGAGACTGTTTATGCACTAAAATATGTACGTTACCCACCTGCGCTTTTGTACCTATGTAAGAAATAAATTACATTTAGTAGTAAAATTTAATAATGTAGAGTTTTGGGCATGAAGTTGTTCTAAAAATAAATGTCCACTTTTGGCGAGGGGCGTGATAATAATCGCAGTGTTTAATTGGCCAATTTGTTTTACTAACGTTTTGATCGAGAGAGCGTGACACATGCGTTTATTGTCGAAACGCCCTTATATGCGCTTTTCATTGCAACAGCTTCAATATAATTTCATTTTATTGAAAGTTACGTGAAAAATGTTTCATCTAAAGTTCCACATTATTATATATTATGGAATACAGATTTCCCTCATACCATACAGCAGTGTTCAGTTATTTCGTACATATTTCAGGTGGCTAGGGAACAACGCGCATGCACGGAGCCACCCTGCTTTATTATTTACTTGTAATTTATTTTAAACTCAGCCATATCGTTGTGTAATAGTTTTTCTGAATATAAAAATAGATTTTTGTTTCTCCAATTAGGATTGATTAAATAATCTATTAACGTATGAACTTAATAAACTTAGATTGTATGTATCTTTATGAACTCTTGCTAACTTAAATAACAAATCATGGTTTGATTATTTTTTTAAATAAAAATTAAAGCTAGAGCCAACGAAGTGAAGTTTTTAATTTTATTCGTCTATGACTATCATACCTTACCGTATGTTTAACGTTAGGTATATAAGTTTTTTTTAAATACCTACTATTCCCAATTGTAGGCAACTATGCTTTCCAAAGTGAGTTGTAACTTTTTATTTGTAGCCAATTAATAACAAAAATTTACAAGAATCGTCCGACACCTTAACCTCGCTCACATTACGAACATGGTACACTTCTACCCCTAACCTACATGTTCATTTAAAATTAAAGAACTCACCTTCAAACATTGGAAATTCCCATGTAGAAAGGTCTAAAGGTTAAGTTTACGTCGTATACCGCGCAGTAGGCTACTTGCTGCGATGCTGCGAATGTTCGATGCTCTACGATCGTTATCGACACACAATAGTCGATTAGGAGCAGAGCAGCCGATGTTATCTGCGAAAGGCCGTGTAAGCCTCGCTCCTATGGCATTAAGCAAGGCAGAAGCAGAAGCGAACTAACTGAAAACGCATACTGTTAGAAAGTTAGATACGGTCATGTCTCCTCGCGTCTAGCGTTTAAGTTCAACAATTTTTTAAGCACACCTAATATCTATATGAATAAATACGTATATGAATCCTGTTAAAACAAATTGATTCGTCTCTTGAAAATGAAAAAAAAAAAAAAGAAACCTTCTTAATTTTTATTTAACAATTGATTTGATTTTAATTATAAAACAAAACGCTACAAGTTCCTAACTTCGGACACACAACAAAGCGCTCGTTCTTGTCTTACCTTCAATGCATTTAGCCTGAAGCTAAAAATCATTCATTGTTCCCGACAAATTACATGCATGCAGTAAAATACTGAACAAATATGGACGTCTCTACTGAAATATTGAATCGATTTGAACCTGGCCTTAGATTATTATGATATGCATGATTATATTGCAAGTATTTATTGAACCCAATCGCATAAAGGATGCGATTAAATGGAAATATCTGCAACTTTAGCATGCAAGGTTGTGATGGTACGGATGTATTAAATAGATATTAGGAATTAAGTTGATACTATTGTGTGAAACTTAATAAATTGTTTCTTTCCGTTTTCATAATTTGAATCAAATAACGAAAAAGATGTGAAAACGACTAGTTAGAATTAGCAAGAAAAAATGTCGGTCCATCCTTTATTCTTAAAATAACTTTATTAATCTTCTTAAGATGTTTGGTCCATTATAAATCTGGTTTATACCTGAGGAAAACTATTATGTTTACCCATTAAAGTTCAAAGAATTTTCCTTATTTAAGGTACGTAGGAGGTTTCCTGGAAGTACCTTTGTTCGGATTCGGAAATCCGCTTTTATGAATTCTGGAAAAATATCCTCGTTATGTAATATACCTCCCAAAGTATTATTTAGTGTTTTGCCCAATTTTCTTTAAGATCAACTAATAGAGCTATAAATAACTATAGAAACACCTACAAAAATGCCTATAAAAGCATTTAGTTTAAATTTAACCCTTGTGCCAATGAATAAAAAAAGTTATCTGTCCACTTTTTTAATTAAATGCACATACAAATATTCTTTGTTATGCCTCTTCATGTAGATTTACCAATCCTGCTAAGGCTCCGTAGCAAGTAACCGAGAAGACCAAGTCCCAGCAGAGACGTTGAAGTTTAGTTAATTAATATCTTAAGCCTCACTTCTAGAGCTCCTCAGATATAAAGTATGTTTATAACCTTAACTTATAAAATGTCTTATGTGCAACTTAACTCTGTTAAAACATAAACCGTTTTCAGTTAACTTCTATTAGAACTAGAGGGTATATAAGTTGGAATTAATACTACTTATTAGTGGAATGAGTTTATCTGTCAATTAAAAACTCTGTCTTAAGGGAATGTTTTTAAGTGTTTACAAGTCTCTCACTATTTCTGCTATAAACAGCGATACTAAATATTACCTATACCCTTAACTGTCGTTAAAAATTAAATAATAACGTATATATAATATTTTTATATTACTAAATTTTAAAATACAAATATTATAAATTATACTACACGTACGTTTCTAATCGATGCGTTTGCCGGAACTGCTAATGCTTGTAATCTAAAATAACTGCTTCCCTCATTAAAATATTATAGCATGTAAGCATGAAAGCTTGTTAGGTTGCTAATTAAATAAATCTTTACGTCCACATAAACTTTTATTAAATATTGCCAACTTGTATTAAAATATTAGTACTGGTGTATTTCGTTTCCTGTACATTTCTTAAGGAAAAATAATTAAATTAAGAGGCTCCAGAAAAATTTTGATTTAAATTCCAAGTCATTTGAACTATTAATTTAAACGGAAAGTTTTTAAAATACTCAGCTTTTACGTGTTTTTAGATAGCAGGAGAAGTAAGTTCAACCTGGGAGTGCCAAAGTTCGCCTAAATTTTCAACTCCGATTATTAGAACTCCGAAAATGTTCTTCCTAAAATCTATCATCCTAAAAATCACAATTCCTAACTTCTCGGTTTCTAATGTTCATAGTTCCGATTCATTCAACTTCATAATGTCAGTAGCAATAAACATATATTGTACTACTATTTGTTGTACTACATTTTCTCAACATAACCTTCCTTTATATTATTATTTAAAATGATTGTCATAAGTTGCAGGCAAATTCTATAATTCGAGATTTTACAAACTGCACAGACCGTTTACAAACGCTCGTCAAATTAAAATAATCTTTGGTTGGAATTATAGAGGACTTATTTACTTAAATTGAACGGAGATAGGTAAGCGAGGAGCGCAGTGACTAGCGTACTAGGTTGACTTCATCACTACATGCGGGAGCCGAGCGAGCGTAGCGAGCGTGGTGCGACAGCACCCGGCGAAATTGGTAACATAAGGATTGGTTTCGTGGTATTTACATTATTTATATTCATCGAAAAATTATTTTGTACCTTCATACAATTACTTTGATATAAGACTTATCTGACTTTACGATATTTCAATTTTTTTGAATTGAGTTCAACAACTTTGATTTATGCAAATATTTGTTTATCTCCTAATAAAATGTATTTAGTAGAACTTTAAAAACATCCTTGTCGCTTTAACGCATCATATTAGTCTTCACGGTGCACATTTTCTTATTACCAGACAGAACAGACTAATTAGAGTAGGTAGACTTTATGACGGAATTTGTGGAAAACCAATCTAAAGTAACGCATGCGAAGCTGCAGGCGAGAATCTTCTGTGTGTATTTATATGGTTAAAATATATCCTAGTCGCAACCATTCAAAAATTCTTGGAATAAAATCGAAACGGCAAAATTAAAAAATAATGAAGTACGTTACGTTATTTTAAAATCACCAAACATGACATCAAAATATATTCCTAAAATTTTTTACGGTTGCATTTTTAACTGCATTTTTTATCAACCCACTGGTACGGATTAACAAACCTATATTAATCCGTGCGGACATAAAACAAACGTGCGCTTTAAAATTATCATCGATTTATGTACTCTGTTTTCAGCAAAGAAATTTTAACTTAAACCCGGCAATATTATGGTTGACTTTCGCATGTGTTTGTTTTTATCCCCTTCAACATCTGTTGCTGATAAAAACTAGTAGGAGAATAATTGCGATATTCGTTCCATTTAGGCGAAGTTGTAATTAATTAGTTGGAATTAGTTTTTTGTTTCGTCGTCTAGCCTCGGTAATGTTATACGGGTAGGATGAGTCAGGGAGATCGTCTGAAGTAGGTACTATGTACAAAATGATTTGTTACATGTTGGCGTTATAATAAATCAAATTGATAGAAGGATTATTATAATTAGCTCAAGAAAAGAGTTGTTGTTTGTTTAGCGTTTATAAACTTCTGATGTATCTAATTTCACAGTCCTTTTACGTGAGTAGTTAACCTACTGTTAAACTTTCAAACCGTCAAAAGTAACCATTATTTAACTGCTTAAAATAATAAAGCGATAACTGAAACTTCTTGCCGCACAATGTTGTTCAATCCTTAGAAAAAACAGAGGAAGTTTTCACGCTCAATAAAATAATCTCTTTCACAAAAAGTCACTTCTCACTTATGGAGGGTATAATAATAAAAAACTTGCGGAAGTCGCAGCATGATAAATCACGAAAAGGTCGAATATGCTTCACTTGGGATTCCGAATTTATTTTCTAGTTCAGAACAATGTTATCAAATGGATATGTCAAATTGGTATATTTAGTTTAATGTGGTGTTGATTCGATTTTGTTTGGTAGGTTCCTCAAATACATATGAAAAAGAAAACGTTATTGTAAAGAAATACTATAATCATTTATTTTTGAAAAAAAAAACTTAAACCAAGTTCCTTTACCTCATATCGAAAATCAAAGTGCGTGCGTTAAGAGCGCTTTATTTGATTTTTTTTATATAATTCTTTCAGATTTCTCTGTTTTCGATATCCAATTTGAACTTAATACAAAGATCATTAAGAATCAAGTTAAACTAAATAAGTCTGACTGTCTTTAGAAACATTACCGTATTAACAAAGTTTTTCCCAAATACAAGTGAAAATGTTTGTGTTATCCGGATTTACCTATACCTTTAGGATAAAAGGGGAATTCGGTTTCGTGCATTCTAAATACATGTAAGTACCTAATAAAATACCATAAAGTTTAAAAAACTAAACATAAAAGACTACTAGGAAATAAAAGATTATACTTAATTACTTCTTTTTTTTAAAGTTTAAATTATTAACAAAACTCATTACAAAACATGAAAACTAAAAAAGCTTGGGCTCAATTCAGCAAATATACTTTTTTTTATTATTGCTTGATAGTAAAATTTAAATTTTTAATAAAACATTATATATCTAAATCGAAAGTTTACAATTAATATGTTATTAATGTATTAATTTTAACATTAGAAATCTAAAGCTCTCAAAACATACACTCACATACCAAGTAATTAATTAAAAATATAGGTACATTACTGCAAGTTTTTACAACCGGCTGTAAAAAGTTAAAAAAAGTCAAAGTTCAGTTGAGTTAATTGTAATTGCAAAAAAAAGGTTTACTTTTACAAACTACAACAATGTGGCTCGCAATTTGAAAATATTTTTAATTTAACCGCTAGAGGGAGCGTGCGTTCCACCAGCAATACCTTTGAAGTTATGATGTTCAGACGTATAGGCACAAGCTAAACGTATATATTTAGCAAAATGTGAACAAATTTTGGTCGGCATAGCAAAAATAAAGCTTGGTACATGAAAGAGTTGTAATATTTATATTTGGAAATTCAATATAATTTGGGTAGTTTTAAATACTTTCAGTAGAGTAAGGTTAAAAAACTATATTCAGTTAAAGATTGAAGGTTGGAAGGTTGGAAAAATATATTGCGATTAAGAAATTAAAAAGCGCCATCGAAAAACGTTGTTTTCACCTTCTATGTGTACACATGTTTTTGAAAAAATACTTATTAATAAGCCTTTTATGTTTACGTATACCTGAGTTAGAATAAGAAATCAAAACATTCCATAGAGAGCTAAATATTACACTTTTTCTAGTTATGCCATTTAATATAAATAACCATCGTTTTTGAAGCAACTTTTTGCCCTACATTTCTTTTTAGGAATGTCCAATGAAGTTTCCTCTGAATATTTTCCTTAGTAACTGTTTATATAAAAAGGAATAAGAGATATAAGGGATGTAGTTTCTCTATGAAGTTACTTGGGAAAGAGCCATTAAAAATGTATATGGCGTCCCTAAGAGTTGGTACCTTTATATTTACTCCGCTAAAAGGGTTACTCTAATCTCTAGGATAGTCATAAAGTGAAATGATAATCTTACTAAGTGTTTATGCACGTGTATGGTTTTTTTCTTCTTTTCGTTTTCAAAGAATTTTCGAGTTGACGTTGTGACTGAAGAGCTATCCTTTCTGATATTTTAATTACTTACGAAAATGATACTTTAACAATATGATGCTTTACACTTAACCTTTCTTGCATGATTTTAAACTAAAGCACTATTTAATCAACGTTAAAGTAGGTATAATTTCAATGTTTAAAACTAAAATGCATTTTTAATCTCCTTTACTTTATTCGTAGTATACATTGATCCTAGTAAACCAAAGAGCAGATCCTTGGAATTGGGTACAGAAACTTGTCGTTTTCTAATAAAACTTGTTAGTTTGCTTCTCTAGAGTCTCAATCTCGGGGATGACGTGAATACCTATTTGCTTATTTACATTCTAAGGAAGCTTGTGCTATTCCGCTAACCTACATACAAAAAAGAATGAACGCTCGAAATTCATAAGGATTTTCGAAGGTTTAAAGACGTGAAGTGGTAAAAGTTGTGGTTTTTTATTAATTAGATTACAACACATCTGCGATTGATATCAGAGCCTGATGACGCAATCAATGTCGAGTGAATAGGTCTCAATTGACAGCGGCATCTCTCTACATGGTTCTGTTCAATTAACATGGACAATATTGATGATCATTGATTACGGCAAGAAACACAACCAATAATTACCTAACAGGTGTATAAGATTACGATGTTTATTATTAACGAAGCTAGACTTGAGTATTACCTGTTTATAGAACTTGCCAAGGATAATTCACATCATTTTTTTAATTTTAAACCAGCTCCATTATTTATAAAAAAATAAAATTTTGTATCATGTTTCTTTTTGTGACATTTATTAGTTTGACTTTTATAGTTAGTTTTAGAAAAACTTTCAAAAGATAACTAAATTACAATTATAAAATCAATGTCCAATGGCAGCGAAGACTTGTTAGAGACCCATTAATATCTCATTGTAATTTATAATGTCAATATAATTTAGTCTTGATGGTTCTTCCTTAAACAGCAACAGCCTATTTAAACCGACTCCTCGTGGGTAAATTTAATATAACTTTTGAATTACTTACAAGACCGGAGGCGAAATATTATTTGCTGATATTCAAGCAAGATCAAATATTGTGGGTGTATTTTATTATAATTATGGTATTCATAATTATGATTATCATCGTTATGCAAATAAATCTAAGATAAGAATTTTATCCGTTTTTATTCTAACTCAAAATACTCGTATGTTTTATCTTACAATCAACTTATTTTCAACTTTGATCGCATCAATATTTTTCACTTTCAACTTATTTATTGCAGAACAACTTTTAAACCGGCAATATTTAAAAAGGCACCTTTCTTTTATTACATCACTCCACCGGTAATACTTCATTAAAAGTCGATCCCCGAACATAATTTGACAGTCATCTTTCGTAAATTGTATGGTGACTTATAAAAATCTCAGAGAATATTTTACCAAAGAGTAGCGAACGCCGTCAAGCGACATATTATTAAGGAGAATTTATCACGTTATGCGCAAATTATCTTCGTTTATGGAAGGTAAAAAATATATGTAAAATAACCTGCGGGCCACTTCATAAATATATCTTTGACATGGTTACTGGCGATTTATGGGATTAAGTGCATAATTCATTTGTGATAATAACTTAAAGAGATAAGTACACTTAATGTGCCTTAAGTGAGGATCTGCCCATGGTCAAAATAAATCGTTAGGGTAACATACATAAGTGCATTATAAAACAGAATTAGATTTATGTTTTATCAACTTTTAAAATGGGTATATGAATGTAACGCAACGCTTACATTGTTATTCTAAGCTTGTACTGAAATTATAAACAACATGTAATAATTACCCACTAAAGTTAAGTTAATCTAAGTTATATGACATTTACGAGGGCATGTGTTAGTGCAGTGACTTAACCCTAACTTAACTGCAACGTAATTCATGCAGCACTAAGTGTAAAGCGATGTTAGGATTTGATGTTAATTAATAACAGTTTTAATGCATTTGGTTAACCCTTCAACGGTGTAATAGATGGGGTAGTTTTGCCCACACGAACAAAAAAGGGTTAATGAGTTTTGCAGATATTAATGGATAATGTCCGCTATTAGTATGATATATGAATAGCATTAGTGTAGTTGAAGTTTTAAAAAATGTTTTTATTTTTATTTTCAAACAAATTTAAATTAGGTATTTTACGCTAATTCGATTACGTATTTATATTTTTACTTTCAGTAATATTTTATGTAAAACATTTTAAATAAGCAAATAAAAAGTGATAGTGTAGTTGGTTAGACAGCCAGTATCTCCTAAAGGTATAAGACCTACCTTTTGAATATATTTTCCCAATATCTAAAAGAAACTATAAAAAAACCGTGTTCTGCTGTACCAGTTGGCGCTGGTAAATGGAAATGGCCACGAATCCTGACTGACATGTCTATCAATGTTTTTATCTCGTTGAACTATTTTGAAACAAACAACAAAGGTTTGTATTGCTAAGGTTGTATCTACAAACAAAAAAAGACATACATATAACTTGATTTTTTCGTATTGGTTAGTTAGTGAATACCCGAAAGTTATATCATGAGTCCGACACTTACTCGAAATATAAGTAAGAGAAAGATGTTAATTTTTAAATGTATGTAAAAATAGGATACTTTCGTATAATAAATATTGTATGACATTTGTCGGAGAAAACTTAAAACATTTTTCTCTTATTAGCTAAAAAATAACTAATTGAAAGATATTGTTCCAAATAAAATTTAAACCCGAGTAAACTTTCGAAAAATTACAAACTAATTTAATTAGCAACGCGTTGATGTCTTTCATCAGCATGCATTTTCAAATCAAATCTTCTTCTTATTTACATTTTAATAAATAAATATAATCTTATAAACTTTTTATGCAATAATCGCTTTATATCTTCCCAACTTGGTCAAGAGGATTTAAACTAAGTCAACTTCTTAAAAGGTCATGAACAATGATTGGATCTATTCAAAGTGGTGGGTAACTGTTACTGCAGTCATAGAAATATATTTTACGATGGAGAGATCTAGGTCAGTATTTTAATCAATGGACGATCGTTAAATGTTATGGTTTCTTCCATGATTACAAACTTTGGATTGTCTGTCTACCTCAGATTGTCATGTAATAAAATAAAACAATTTGTTGGGAAACTTAACAATAGCAAAAGATTGATAAATTAAACGAACACAGGAATAACTGGGAAGAAACCTCATTTTGATATATAATTAAAAATAATTTATAATATTACAAATAAGGTATTAAATATATAATAATATAATAATAGTGTAGTTTATTATCTAACTGCCCGGACCGATAAATATAAGAATATTTTTATCAACCTTCTGTTTATTGCTTTCTATAAAACTTAATCTATCCTTCGGGGCGTCTAACTTTTTAAAATTATTCAATTTCGTTTGTGGGTATTTTGAAGATTTCTTAACCTTTTACTCATATTCCATATTTGGTATAAATGAGACCTAGTACTTAATTTTTGAACGTGTTAGTTTAATTTAATTAATTGTAATTTATACCAGCACGTAAATATATAACTAAACCTCAAAGCCTCGTTTACAAACGATACATTTTCATGTCAGTATTAAATATTCATTCTGAATTTAAAATTGCTGTGATCTGAACATTCGGAGTTACTTCCTATCGCAGCAATCAAAGTGATTTACATAGCAAATTTAATAAACAAATCGATGGTTGATTCATCTGACGTTATAACTGCTACTGAGTTATCAATTTGGTTACTATTTTTTTATATCTAATCAGCGAAAAAATTAAATAAACAAGCGCTTACCTCGTAACAACCTGTGGCTGCCCCGGCACTCGGCTGTAGGTCTGCTCCCTCTTCCTCCTCCGGCACTCACTTTCCACTTTCTTATCACTATCCCTTATCGTGTGGTACCGTGGTTGGTAGTTCTCCAGTTGCGTATACAAACGCGCGCGTGGCGCGGGCGGCGCGCTCCTCTGCGTCATGGAGTCGACACGTCCGTACGTCACGGCAGTCGACGCCGTACTGCCTTCTCTCTGATAGTAAACTTGGTTAACCCTCTCGGCTACCCCTGGCCAGCGTTTTTCTTCAACGAACGCAGCCCGCGGAGGCCGAGGCTGCATTAGACTGATTTTCTTTTTTTTCGCGGTCGCCGGCACGTAGAAGAAATAACCGTTGCGGTCCATCTTCGGTGCGGACGCTTTGACCTGCAGACAAGAGATTTTCTTGTTACTGATGAAGTTAGGAAAAATGATTTTTTAAGTTTTTTTGGATTCAAGGTTTTAAGTTTAGAAACATGACCACCAAAAAATAATAAGTGCCGTGCATACCTACATAAAATTTAAAGTGATTTTACACGCAAAGCTTAATTCTTTCTAGAAAATATGTCGTAAAACACTTTTCTTGTCTTAGTTTAGTAAAACAGAGTATAACAGTGAAAGGTTGTGTGGTATTTGTACATTTTTAGAGCACCTCGCAAATATTGACAGATTCCACCCTCCGGGATGTGAGATGTTGTTTTCCTAAGACAAAATATAAAATGAAGAGTAAATGACAGGAAATTTAAGTAACAATCTTATCTTTATAATTCCACTCTTCCAAAAAATATCAAACTAGCTTCTTTAAATAGCTTCGTAAAAAAACACTCAAAAACAATAGTCAATTTACGTGCTTCGCTTGCAAAGTTTAAAAAGACCTTTGTTAAGTAAGGACCAATCCTTTTCTTGGCTTGATTATGCGAGCTGTGTCCAGTCCACTTATACGTATTTTAGCAGGGTAGCCGGTATTTACACTTGAGCTCATGGTCGGCCATATTTGTCTGGGAACAGTCCCCGGATCAATTTAATACGTTTGCTGTTAAACAATCAGTGTTGTAGTGAATAGGTCTGTATGCTCTGGAACATTCTAGTGTTGGGTTCGTTGCATATGAGATAGGTACAGCTAACACAGGGGATTTGGTTGGTTAGCTCTAGTTTATACTTCAAAGTAAGATTCTATAACTTACGTTTAATATAAGAGTTTGCACTATAAACTTGCAGACCTCAAACTTTGAACAACGCAGCTATCTTAATATAAATAAATAGGTAATCATAGACTAAGATATGAAATTTTGACTCAGAAATGTAAATAGCGTCTAATTTCCAATTCTTCCACCGCAATACCCCTGAAAACTGCGTCCGGCCAATCGTGAACCGTCCCAAATGCGACGTTTAACCAGCCCTTTGTTAAACACTAACTGCCTAGACGGCAATCTAAATGGTTGAGAAAAATACCTGCGGGGTGGAGCTGTATCAAAGTGAGGTTTGTGTTTAGAGAAGCACAGATGTGGCAGATAGAGGGCAGGCATTGAGCGGCCAGTTAGCATTCAGAAAGACGCCGCGGGCGAACGCGCGATAACATCGTCCCTGGGTGACACATCGCATGCTGCATGTGGGGCGGAGGTGGCTACCGGCATCCTGACGACTACGTCTATACACTCTTACATATGAATTGTATACTAACATTTATAAAACTAGTGTTATACTTTTCTCATTGATACGCTTAAGTAAGATAGATTAGGCAGTTATGGCTTTGTTGCACTTGTTAACTCGTTGTTTAATACTTATATTCATATAATAACAAACAAAAATTTTTATAAGCTTAAAGATTATAACTTATTCATAAATAATATGTTTCTTTTAAATAATGTAACTTATAATTACTCACTAATTAGCGACTCAACTCTGATGCTTCATTTTACTCGGCGGTCTTATGTTAATGTATTTCTTGCGTGATTTCGTTTCCCCTTAAATGAGAGGGGAGAGTGAGGCAATGAGGCGCGGGTAGTTAAGGCAATTATGATACAACATCATACAGGATGATTTTAATGCTTTACAAGCAGTTATTACTGGTACCATATAATATATGGCGAGAAAACGCTTTATTACTATGAAACACATTGTTTTAAAGCAACGAACCAGAAAGTATAGGCAATAAAGTATAATGTTCAAAGTAATGAAATAATAGTTTTGGAAATACTTTCGAAAGTTAAAATTTCTAAAAAAGATTTACTGTTAAAGTTTTCAAACTTTAAATTATACCTACATATTATAAGATTTTAATTCAATTGTAATGAACAAAGCAATGAATAAGTAAGTACTAATACTAATGAATAAAGCTAAACCTATTTAATAATATTTATAATTCTTACAATGACTATATTTCAGTTAAATATTTCAAACGTAATATCTCAAAAAAAAAAATGTAAGTTATTTCTTTGAAAGTTCAACTTTCACAGAAAAAATGAATCCGAATTTTCTCTGGATTTTGAAACTCTTTACAGACATTTTTTCTTTTATCTTTCTTTTTAATTGTAAATACTTTCATATTTCTCTAACAATGGTATTAACGTTAACGTAAGCAAAACAAACAACTCTCTTTGCATCCTTGCTTTTGTGTTAAATTAAGTTAATTTTAAGCTTTTCTTAAAGTATCAGGCACTTATATCATAATTTTAGTAAGTATTATTGCTGTCTCTGCTTTTAAATAGCTTGCAATGATTTTCGACACCGTTTGAATTTGAAATTCACTAAAAATAAATTCATGGATTTTGCATTACACAGTCTAGTAATATGGGATTATACTATAGATATATGGGACTCAAAATAACAAAGTTGCATAAAAGTAAGCGAGCAAAAATAAGCGAGTACGGTTCATATGAATTCAGTTTTACTGAAACGTAATCAAACAAAGCAAAACGTAAAGGCAACGTAGCTTTTACTACTGGTACTGAAGTGACGTGGGGGGAGTGGTTGATAAATTGATTGATTCGAAATACTAACTCATAATTCAAAATACGACGTCAAAACATAGTCCCTGGGCATTCCATCATCGTTGTATATGCAGAAATATGAAGGGATATAGCTTTTGATTCTGATTTCATGTTAAACTTTATATAATAATCAATACTAAACAAGATTTTTGAGATTTAAACGATCTTAAGGATTTTTGGTATTAAATTAAATACGTATAAAATATAGTTATGTTTATTTTAACTGTCAGTTTTATTTTACAATGTTGAAAGAATGACGTAATGTTTTGACTAAAATACAGGAATTCGTTACATTCCTAAAAGCAGCTTTTTATGAAACTTTTTTTTCCATATAAATACGTAATTGCCTGGAAGAAATTCCTAAGAGCAATAGACCACCTTTTGCCATATTCTTGTAAAAAATGTATGAACATGTATATATTTTTATAATGTGCAATAAAGAGTATTTGTATTAATAAGTTGGTGCTTAGTTAAAGTAAGTTGTACTAAAATAAATGTTTTGAAGGAGAAACCACAATCATATTAACTTTCAACTTGGTTATTAGGTATGTCTAATTAGATCACATATGTACAGTAAATGAACCTGCAGATATGAGCTTTAATTAAATAGAGCTCCACTTACGTAGGTGACATTGTGAATTAGTTTCTACATAAAGTGCTTACCTAATGTACATTAAGCAGTCAACTTTTCATATAGTTACTTGAACCTTACTCTCGCTTTTATCATAGCGATGCTTTGTTGAAGTATATTGCGAACTTTAAGTTCTGCTTAATGCCACAAGTTAATTATGTTAAACTAAGAACAATTTAAAGTAGGAATTCCAACTGTATTACTATCATGTAGTTTGTGGAATTTATAACGCTAAAGTTTCATTAAAATGTAAAACATCTTGAGGTGCCGAACATACAGCTATTCACAGCCTCTTTTAAAAACGCATAAAATATCCAAAAACCTTCCTGAGGCTATTTATGTTAAATACACCTGACGGCAGAAATACCGCCCCATCACATCGATAACAATAACGCAGCATCCGAGCCGTTCGGAAGTGTGCCCTTCGACATTATTTGTTACAGCCAAACACAAAGGAAATAATGTATTAATCTTCTATTACTCAACTATGAATGGTATAGCCCCCTGGAGTTTGCATCCAGATTTTTATGTCCCCAGCAAGTTTGTATAGTGCCACCCTCGACGTAGGTCGATACTCACAGATTTTTACGATGTAACAAGCATATAAACGTCTCAAAACGTGACTATTTTTATGATGTAGTGTAATAACTTCGGAATATGTTTTGGTGGTTAAAATATTATTTAAATAAAAATTTGGACTGTTGGGGACTTTCTTCCAAATAATTTTAAGGTTGTTTATACATATAGTGTTATATTTTTAAAAAGATTTATTTAAAAAAATTCAAACGAACTTCCTAACTAAAGCATAATAAAAAATACAACCGTCAACTTTATAATAAAAAATCTGCTGTATGTCACGAAACTCAAGAAATCAACCCTCCGAGAACCCAAGACTGCATTTTTTTAAGTGATTTCTTTTATTACAAGGCACGAACAAAAATGAAAATAATATGAAAAATCCAAAGCTTCTGAAAAGTGCTGTTTTACGAGTGGGTTTATGACGTAATGAAAGGTAGATATAATACTTGGGTTGGTCACTGATACTAAGAACATTATTTTTACGTAGAAGAAACACATTCAAAAGTAAATAATTCTATCATTAGTAGTAATAATAAGTCAAGTCGCAAAGTTTTTTTTGCCACCTTATTTACTAACTCAGCCACAAATTTTACAAATCATCAAATTTACTTTTTTTTTTCATTATTTCATCGGACTGATTCTAGACTAAGCTAGTGGATAAGAACCATTATCGTAAGTAAATTTAGGTTAGCGAGGAGCCCGGCGACGAGCGTGTTTGGTTGATGTTGATACTGCATGCGCGAGCCGACAAAAAAGTTAAAAAAGTTTTGAAATAGGTGGCATCAATTATGTTTTTTTTTTAAACGCTTCTACGGAAAACCAGTTAGAAGCTGATTTAAACTACACTTTTGTGTCATTTTTTTTTAATTAATAAGTTTACTGCTTGAATGCATAGATACCATAAATTTTGATGCTAAGAAATAACCATCAGGCTGAGTTGTATTTAGAGTGTCTTACATAGAGAACTAGCGGCTAAGATAGGATTATTTTGTAGGATGTTGATAGTGGCTGTCTTAGTTATTTAGAAGGTAATGTGGATTATTAGAAGCGGAAAATGCTAAAACATTCTAAAACACTCATACCTACCTACCCTATTTTTATAAGCTAAGTATTAGATTAGTGCCTGAACATTAAAAAAAAATAGTAACTTAGGTTTAATGGAAAGTAGTAACATCTGTATTTTATTCTTAGCGAGCGAGACATGAAGGCAGTGTCCGAGGGTGGTTTATGACGGATGAGGACGCCGTGCTGTGTACCACATATGTGCAAGTGTTGAATTGAAATTTACAAATATACGAAAATAAGTTATTGTATTTTTATTAATATGTATCGAAACATCTCAAATATTGTGACTTGAGTATGTATCAATTTTTATAAATCTTTGAAGACTGAAAAAGAGTAAGTTTTTTTTATTAAGTCTACCTATTAAGTATTGTATAAACATTTAATTTAAACAGCTGAATAGTTTAACTGATTAATATCAGGTTAATTTACAATACAAACAAGTCCATTTGCATTGTATCTCGACACTATATTTGATTTTCATAATGAAAGCTTTCCAAATAGAAGCTTTAATGAGCTAATCAAATATGAGATGTACGCTATGCAACAAAAGTTGTCCTGTAACACGAACTAGAATAGCGTATTGTAATAACGTATTCAATAGGATTGTTGTATAGTGTAATTGTGTCTATTTACATATTATCAGACAGGCAAGGGAGATATGCACCTGCAATTATATTTTGTACGGTAATAAGATACGAAGTCCGATGAATTGTGATATATTAAAAGCACCATTGATTTTATAGCTGAGGCAATGTCAATATTTAAAAGAGAAGTACAAAATTAAAAAACCTAAGCAGTATACCAATCATATAAGATCGGCATTAAGACAGTTGTGTATAATAATAAATAAAACGGAATAAAACAAAAAATAGAATAAAACATTGGATTTTAGTTGAATCTCAATCTTATCTTTCGCAATTTGCTATGATAATGGTAAATTCTTCTCTCTAGTACTATACTTCTAAACTGATTTTATGTTTGCAGGTGGTAAAACACAATCCATCATTAATTACGGCCAAGTCACGCGAAACCAATTACCAATATACCAATAAGTGGTCAATAATTTTACTTAAGTACGGAACAACAATAATTGCTAACAGCTACTTTCAGATTTTCTTCATGAAGGGTTATTTATTATATCTGTAATTATAACTTGGCTTTTAGTATTATTTTAAAACATGACAGTTTACACGAAGCCATAAAACTTATCGTCTAGCGGAAATGTGTTATAAAAATATAAGTAATAGGCTTAGACTGTCTGGAGTGCGGTCAGGTTTATTTAGCAAAAGCTTTTTGTTTTAAAACTAACTATTACAGGGGTGAATATATTTTTACTTCAAGTATACATATATGAAATTTGGAGTACACAATAATGTAAGTGTTAAAGCGACAAACAACATAACAACATTAAATCATTATCACGGTTATTTTCATTTCATCTTATGATTAAGAAGTTTCGGTAACTTTTGCTCCCTGGCACCCTCGTATTTGCTCTCCTAATTTCTTTAGTTGCAAGAAAAATATTGAGCTTAAGCCTCGTGGGGCTTACGAGTTACGTCGAAATGGGTGTTAAAAGCTTCTTCATTGATAAGACGATTTCCTGCCAGCTTGTTTGAATTAACGTAAGTATTGTTATATGCGTTAAAGTTATTAATTAATGAATTTTGCCAAAAAGCCTATGCATATTTTCATCTTTATAGTAGGTTAAAATAGATCATCAACATCCCTTATAAACGATGTCCAAGCAACTCTAAATCAACGTCAATTCCACATGTCTAGCTGAAATTTTCTGGAAGCAATCAACAAGACAAACTTCGACTAATTAAACAAAGCAAAATTAAACATTCGCGGATGAGCGACAGACGCAAAACGGAATAGGGGCTTTATGACGTGCCATCGTGCTAATTACTAACTGAAATATTCAAAGTTCTAAAACTAATTTGAGCATAATAATTTGATAGAAGCTTTGACACATTTTTTTAAGTCGACTTCGTATTGTTTGGTATATAATTGTGGTTAATTGACATACCTACAATTACAGCCCTTATAAACTTTATATTGCTGACCATTGAATAAAGAAACAGGTCTAAAACATTATTGAAGTCTAATAAGTATAGCTCGTCGTTGGGAAGATGGTCTGGACAATCACTGAAACCTTTACTCTAATAAGAAAATATATCGCAACATGGACAAATAATGAAAAATACTTATTTAAATAGAAAACAATAATTTCGCTCCTTAATTAATAAGTTCTTAATCACTTCTTAGTAAAGATATATCTTGGAGATAAATCTTTCGTCCGAAACACGTTTTCTGCAGACTCTTAGCATGAGATCACGACCTCACAGGGGTGACTCCTGTCTCCGGGAATGCTAACTCGATATCCCACCCCTACACGAGGGTGGAAGATTTATTAATCAATCTCGTAAACACGCTTTAACTGGGCAAATTGAAAAATTATGTGCCGACGTCTTACTAGTAGTATTCTCCCTCAGACTAGCTGATTAATAGTCTCGTCTTATTGATGCAGTTTGACAAGACGAAATTAAACAGTACCATATGCAATTCATCTCAAAATGGTTTATTTGATATATCAATTTTCGTTGTCATACGTCAATGTCATTTATATTAAACAAAATTATTGGGGAAGTATTTTACTGACAATACAATATTTAACAGGCAATTAATTAAGTTATGTAGTTATATACTATCTGTGTTAAATCAGATAAAAATAATCAACAAGTAATTTAAACATTTTATTTCATTATTTTTATTTTATTTTTAATAAGCACTTCCTCAATCCATTTTAAAACAAACAGTGAAACGGTAAATACAACTTCCGTAATAAGTGGTACCTGCAAAATAATCTTCTTTACTCAGCTTAGGAGCAACCGCGGCGGACCCTTATAATCCGGCAAAGTCCGTGGAAAACAGATAAACGAAACAAAATGTACTACAATAAAAAGGTAGATACTAACTTTACCTAAGTTGTGCAAAACGCAAAGAAGCGCTATTTACATAAAGGCGCTTTTCTGACAAAGTCTTTTGGCCAAATATCTCCAGTAGTGGACTACTGCCGTATGCGGCTAAAGTGAAGACATCTCAAAATGCATTGAAATATACGACAAAATATTTCAGTACTCAGTTATTCTTTCCTGGAATAAACGGTTAGCTTGAATTCATCTGAAAATCCTTTAAAAATAAATAAAATATTTTATTATTTGTTTTTATCGTATTACCTGAACCTATACAACGCTGTACAATCCTACCTAAATTCATTTTTGTTCTGATAAATTACCTTAAATCTCTCTCAGTTCCATCCAGTAGTGTATTATTGCCCACGCTGCAGTTATGATCTCCCGTCGCGCACATCCCTTGTGGGAGTCTCCCGTAGAATTAATACCTACGTGATATCTACGTGATACATCGGCCGCCCGTGGCTGGTATCGGGACAAATTGCACACCATTTCAAGATATTGCACTTGCTGAACGAACATGTACACTAGCCTTTATAACACGGCGGCTATTTTTATATTGGTTGATTAGTTTCAGCAAAGATGGGAAAAATATATAAAAAATCCAAGCTTAAATTTTTATTATTTGGTATAGGTACCTAATAAACGTTTTTTATTACATAAAGCTAGTCTAATTCTCTCTTTTTTTTTCATTTGACCATATTTCCCATATTTTTTTTAAATTTAACTATTAAACTTAAGGTATGTTTGAAGCAGTATGTGAATAAAAGTGAGTAGGTAAATAGTAATCAATCATTTCATTGATTTTTAAATTCATACACTTCAGAAACAAACTTTCATGCGAGAAAATCTTGAGGTTGGTTTGCAAAAAAGAAGGTCATGATTTATTAGCTTTTTTCCAATAAATTTGGCGAAAGGTCACAAAAGAGATTTACAAACTCTCGTTACAAAGTTATGAAGGTGTGAAAATGAAAGTCAAGAGGTGGAGAAGAAATATGTCATGTAATTTTGAAATTGGGCTATTTGGCGGGCAAACGGCAAAGAAAGTAGGTAAATCCAAGGTTATATTATTGTAACTTGATTTAATATTATAACTATTATCAAAGATACATGCAGTGTAATATTTGTTTTAAATTAATCGGAAGTGTGTGTTCATTATCAAAAGTAACGTCAAAAAGTCTAAAGTAACGCTAACGTCGAAAGCAAATGCTATCAGCATTTTCCTCACGTGTAGGTACATCGACGAAGCTTGTTACTTCAAAAACTAGCTTTTGACGTTCACTTTGATACCAATTGATAGTAAACGACTTGATGAATAAAGGTTCTTTATCAGGTTAAGAAATTGGCCTTAACTTTCATTTTGAAAAATAAAACTAAAAATTTCATGCGACTTATGCATTTTCAACTTATAATAACCGACAAGACTAAAATTTAGACCCTAACAAAACATTTTAGGCATTGTACACAGAGACCATACTATATGGTAACCAACTAGAGGATCACCTGGGGGGATCAATGGAATATTAATTGGTTTTAAAGAGACCCCCGGATTATCTCTATAATTGGACCACCGATGATGCCCCGTCTGTGGCATAAGCAATCATTTATTTATAGCAGTGTGTGTAAATACCTACACCTGTGTGAACGATTTACATAACAAAGCAACGGGATAGAATATAAAATTACTCACTAATCTGTCGGAATGGAATTTGTCACTGCGCAAAATAATGAAAACGCGTTCAATTTGGTAATTCGTCTGAAATTAATATTGTTTTCATAAATATTTGTGGAAACTACAAACCTAGATAAATTTTCATTCTTAATTCTGCTGTTAGTATATTGAAAGAGCGACTTCTCTGAAACTTGAAAGTTAACCAAACGTAGGTGTACAGTTGCATTCATAAATATTGCCAGCAAATTGCGTATTAAACTGAAATGAATAAATCAGCACGTCGTCCCCACATCCGTTCAGCTGTCGGTACATTGAATCAACAAAAACGCCATAAACAAAAAACATCACACATATTTTCCAATTATCATGAGGGTGAATTGAGGAGAGCAATTAATTTATCAATTAATACCGCAGCGTCAACGAATCACCCATTTTGACGTAATTTTGATGAATCCGTTGTATGATTGAAACGAGCACGCGCTGTTTCGGAACATAATAAAAAAGATATCTGCATTTTAAATATCTAAAAGAAAAAGATATCTGAAGTTTTAAGACCATCAAAATACTTTATACTGTAAATATTTTTTTAAGGCTAGCAGGATTATGTTACTAACATTATTGGATACAATTAAGTATTTCAAATATCTTCTTGTATGAAATATAATGTATATTTTGAAAATATAATGTATAATGTCTAAGAAAACATAGCCGTTATTTTGAACTTAAAATAAATGCTTCATCCCTTTCATCAAATGATACCGAAGTTAAACGGATAAATGTTCAGTACATCTTTTATCGTTACAAAAACCTTTGTGTTCATAAAAATCGGGCGCACCTGTCACGCAATACGCGCGTGTCACTTTGTCACTGTCCGCGCGCGATTAGCTACAACGCGTTCACCCGGGCGGAGGACTAGGAACACATACTGTATAGGGTTTATTGTATAGTAAGTAAAAAGTAGGTGAAATTAGTGTTAAGTGGCTTTTTATTTACTAGTGGCCGTCCGTCCGCGACTCCGTTCGCGTGGAAGTCGATTTCCCGTGAGAATGAGAAGTTTTTAAATGGTATAAAGTACAAAAGTACCCTATGTGTTATTCTGATGTACCTATAACCTATATTACTGTGAAGTTTTATCCAAATCCGTCTAGTAGTTTTTACGTGAAAGAGTAACAAATGTCCATACATCCATACATACTCACAAACTTTCACGTTCAAAAAATATTAGTAGGATGTACAATAATATTTTACTTAACATTTTTATAAGATTTTAAACAAGTCAATGAAATTTTAACAGGCACAATAAATAGCGAAAAGTTTAAGAGCTTTTTCTAGGTTTTACGAATATAACTACGATGAAACAAAATGATCAAATTATAGGTTTGAATACACGACGCAGTTACCTATTTACTTCTCAAAAACACACCAAACTTTATAAAGATGGTAAAGAAGCTTTAAATTTGCCCGTTGATATTTTTTACAACGTAAAAAACAACAAAAATTTCCAAAACATACATACAATAAAATTTTAAAATAACAAAAGATTTCTAACGAAACTGTTTACATAAATCCAGTTATAATATTTAACATTTATTTCATTACATACTTAAAAAACTTTTAAATTTCAGGCGACCTACTTAAAATCACTTTTAGTCAAAATAAACATCACAATAACAGCGCAGTAAAATAGGGCTCCCTCGTTTGTGAAAAATGAGTCGCGTCAAAAAAACAAACATGCGTATTGCGTGAACACAGCCTTATTAAAAATTATAAACACGAGTGGTTTGGAGTAAATACAAAGTTGTTTAATAAACCATGATTGTGTCACTAGGTCTCATGAGGTTTACATTCCTTTGTTTTATTAAAATAGTAGCAAATTTAATTTGAAATACGGCTATGTTTATTTTTATGATAATAATATTATAAATGCAAAAGTTTTAATGTAAGTATGAATGTTTGATACTCGTAAATACTTCTGAACGGGTTTGGATTAAACTTGGTAATGTATATAAATATCCATATACCTATTGTGCCACATAGGTTGGGGTACTTCTTACCGCCGAAATGAATTTAATTCTCAAGGGAAAAGACATTTAACTGGTGAAACCGCAGGGCGGAAAGCTACTAATTCAATAAAAAAAAAAATTTTTATTATTAATACCATATTAACGTTAATTACGCCCAATCATAATAATAGCTCAATATCAATCAGTGTATCTCCTAGTCTTAGTTTGACTAACAACGGACCACATCTGCACAGTGACGAATGAGCTGGTGAATGAATGAATGGAAGTGCAATGCACCCCATTATAACAAACGCAAATACACCTGAGCTTTGCCTAACAACCCCTGTTTTGGTGAGCTTTTGATGTTCAGCAAGGAATTCCCAATCAGTCCTTGTCTACAATTGTACTCTACAATACCTAAACAATACTTTGTAAGTAAGAATAGTCAAATGAGTAGGAAATATCTTACAAATATATCTGTTTACGTAATTACATCAAAACCCGCCACTAGCGGATGGAATTCAAATGTAATAATTCGTGTAATCTCGCCGGGCGCTTCTGGCAACACAGGGAACAAATTGGATGTGAAATCAAATAAAAAACATTCACACCCGTCGCGCAAGGGGATCAGCGTTTATTATCATGAGATACAGGTTGCCTAAAAAATGCAATAATGGACACGGTAACTTTTTTGATAGAAATGGTTCAATGTAATTTACCCATATGTTGCAATGCTGCACGGCAGTTCTATGTACTACAATAATGAGGGCGATAGTTTTATAAAAAAAGCATTGAAAAAGCTGTTTTAATAAAGTTTTGATTTCTGTTCTAAAAGTAGCCGTTGCCGTGTCTCTCGCCCTGGCTTTTCGTATTTTGAAACGAGGAGTACCAAACCACAACAAAACCTCACAAAAATCATTTTCACGTTGTCGATTGTTGTGATCATTATTTTAGAGACAGCTCTTCAAACCCCACAGCAGCATCAATCCGAGGCGGAATCACGCGCAAATGATCAACAACCGCGCGTCACTTACTTCACGATACTGATTTTAGGAATCGGCAGACAATCGTGAAAATTTATGAGGAACAATATGATTTACAGCGTTTAGACTACGCAGCCATGTGGTGAATCTGAATGAGATGTACATATACAACTTTATAAATCTATAACAAAACATACCAATTATTCACACTAAGTAGTTATATTTCTAAGCATAACTAGCTCGACCCTGTAGGAAAGTAATAAAGACAAAGCAATTTGTAGTTTGTCAAAATAATAGACATTGCCAGACAAAAAGAATATTTACATACCAATATTTTGAAATGACCAACACAATCACAACATTTGATCTAAATGTTCATATGCAAATAGTTGTCTGGAGACAATCGCAAATATGATGTTGGCTTTAAATTTTCAGAGGATCCGATTGAAATCGCAGGCCGTTTGATCCAAACCAAAGTTATAAAGGCACATCAAAAAAGGAATCAAAATATTATCCCTCCCCCATTACGCACGTGTTTAATCCGTATCTATAATCATAGTATACAGGACATTCAGAAATTAATCTCCAGTTGAAAAGGCTTCAAATTGAAACCGACATCGATGCCGCAGACACCCTGTATAGGAACGAAAACATCAAAGCCGTTATGTTTGAGGGTGAATTTGCCTAGGTGCAGGATGATTTTATGTGCACACACGCTATAGAAAACTAGATGTGACTTACTGTTTCCTCGCAATAATTCTTTTTATTTACATGTCTGACTTTGACATTGGTAAAATAGCTAGCTTATGTATAAAAAGCCTACGTAACAAGTAGGTTTATCTTCTATACTTATAATAAATCTGTAGAGAGGTCAATTCTGTACATGAAATATATTTCCGAAATAGCTTTCTAGGGGTGATGAGGGAACGATACTGATGCCAATAATGCAATCAGTAATATTTTTGTCTGTCTGTTTGTATAACCGTTATAGAAATAAAAACTACTCGACGGATTTTAACGAAACTTGGTACAATTATTTTTATACTCCTGAGCTGGTTATAGTATAATTTTCATCACGCTACAATAGGAGCAGAGCAGTGAAGGGAAATGTTGGGAAAACGAAAGAAGTTACTCCATTTTTTAAACTTCCGTCGCGTGTGCAACCTTAATTGTTAAAGCTATACAGAAATCATGTATAACGGAAATGTTCTCTTTAAAATAATATAAAAATCCCTCGTCAGCATATGTCTATCCATTATGGTTGACTTACAATAACACGTGTAACTCCCGATAGCTTAGCAGTTCGAAGCTTTCTGATTATATTTGTCTACTCTTACGTTTATAACACTCTCAGTCATCCCTAATTAAAAAGGTTAACAGTATTAACTAATGCATAAACAAAAATCATAGAAATTGGTATAGAAACACCAAAGTTATACATGAAATACCCTAATAATAAGCCATCGCGCGTGAATACTGACTCATGCTATAAGGATTATCCTACTACTTATTATTATAAAAGTAAATGTTTGTGAGTATGTATGGATGTATGGATGTTTGTTACTCTTTAACATAAAAACTGCTGGATAGATTTGAACGAATTTTACAATGATAAAGGTTATACATCAGAAGAACACATAAGGATTTTTTACCGCGGGAAAACTTCTCATTCCCTCGGGAAACCGACTTCCACGCGAACGGAATCACGGGCGGCCTTTAATGAATAAATTAAGAAAGTTTTTCATATTAAATTAACAAACTTAGTGACTTCCATGTTTAGTGATCAATGTTTCAGTTAGTCAAGTATCGTCGGTGACGATCCCGACCCCGTCATTACGACTCAAAGGCTCGGGTTCTATTCCCCGCCGATAGCAACAGCGCGGTACGATTCCTGTCCCCACGAGCCGATTGTTACAGACACCCTCGAAGTGGTTAAAACCGAAAATAGACTTTTATAAAAAAAAAAATGAGAACTTATTCAAATGGCCCATCTAAACGTATGGAATTATGATAAGAAAAACAGTAAAGTTTTTTTATCGCTTCTATAATAGTGCCAAAATAGTTTTAGATTTACTGTTAAAATAAATGTTATAATATCCTCAAAGTTGTATTATTATTTAATCAACATTAAAATCAAGCAGACAAAGAAGATAAGTAACCTTAGTGATTCTGGTTTTTGGTACAAACCTCTTTTAGTTAACCTCTCTAAAAATTGATAAATACGAAAACTATCAAGTGCGTCTATTTTCATCACAAATCGTAAATATGTGTTTCCCTGTAATAGCACGGTTGCTGTAAATATTGTGTTTCAAACCGCACATCATTTTACTGCGCGGTAATAGAAAGTGAGTTGTGTGGATTTGTTCCCCTGCAAACTTCGTGCACCATTTGAAATTCATTCTTCACAGAAACGTGTGATGCAATAAAAATAGCTTCAGATACGAAGGTAGCAGCCTCGATGATAAATTATGCACCCCTTAGTTTGAGGGAATGCTCGCACGATGCATTAGCGAATCCCCTTTGATTTTTACGTAAAGGTAAACGAGATCCAAACGACTATAAAAGTATGAATTTCATGAGACGATTAAGAAACAATAAACGATGACTGACATCAAAGGCTTTTTTAAAGTTAGAAAAGGTGTAGATTCTGTTTTGAGGAAAATGTACCTACGTCTTCATTTCCCTCAGTCGGTATGATGAGGCAGAACTCGAAACAATAACGCAAATCTGCGATCATCACACACGATTAGTTCCCCCAAGATCTGAATGAAATGAAAACATTAACAGCGAATAAAGACAGTCATGGCGTGGTGAGTATAATAAATAAATTTACACCCTATTAGGTTGTGGTGATTCAGCAAACGGCAGCGTATTAGGGAAGCGCACGCGGCGATGGCGCCACGCGGAAACTGTACACGGCGATATGGAGAGATAATACTTCAGATTTGGAGTTGTAGGCTACCTACCATACTCTTTGCCTTATGAAGATGTATCTAAAGGGTCTTCAAATGAAATGATGTAATATATTATTTATCTATTATGAAACAATGATGACTTATTCGTTGCAGTTGTTTTACGTTGTCTTTATAAAAGACCTTTACTTTTATAAAGACAACGTAAAAAAGGTATACTAGTTACATTTATGTATTAGTTTAAGTTAGGTTTGACAAATTGTAAAGCTCCTATAAAATAATTTTACGCTTACTATGTAGCAATATGTATAAAATATACTTTTGGCAACCGAAGAAAGTAGTTTTCGATAGACGATTTTAAGAGAACTTGTCTTTATTGACTTGCCATTGTAGGTATAGATACGAAGCATAGGAATTACTGATCAAAGCGAAAAGTAGAGTTCTACTCTTGAATAATAAAAGTTCAAAGATATAACTTCTCTGCATTTCAAAGATTCCTTTAGATTGCTTTGCTTTCAAACATCTTTTGAACTTAAATAATTAAAAAACTACTATTTCTTTTTGACTGCTGTTAGTTCTTAGTCTTATTTTACAACTTCCTATAACATATTATAACTACCTATGCAATTTTATTTATATTCTTAAAAATTAAGTAGATAACATTAGAACCCCCGTCAAAATGGTCTTCGTTAGATGGAAGGCGTTTGACTAATTTCCAATATCAAAGGCATTCACTGCACTGACTCTGGAATTAATAAGCGCCGCTTGAAAGGAGCCTTTGTCAACCTTTTGTATAAGATACCAGATAAAGGGCAGAGCGGCTTTGTCTCAGTTCATTCCTAATTTATAAAATCTTATGCCATACTTAGATTAAAGTTTCAAGTAATTTCAAAGTAAGTTTTTGCTTAAATAAATAATACTAGTACGAACATTTTCAAGTTTGAATTATAAAATTGGATATTTGATGGATTATACCGAGAAATAACATTATTCTACCTGGTATTAAAATCAACTATCTATGTTTTTTCTTAAATGATTTTAAAGTTTATTTTGCGTCTTACATAACGTACAACTACTCCTAAAAAATTCATAATAAGTCTTAAATCACTTATTTGCGTGTGGTATACTTACTTATATGATATAGAGATCATCCTCTAGGGTAGTCAGCCCCTTGTCAGCAATTAACATGAAGTCTTAATTTGATATTAGGTTAACCATGATTACTCTCAGGAATTGCCAATCTGGCGTATGTACCTTTATGCTTCCTTGAATTGCATTGCCGCATTCAACATGCAGATTTATAGTGATTAGCTTATTATATTTGTATTAAGAGTAAGACAAAGCATGACATTAACTTGGTTGCTGAACAGAATAAAATAGATATTAATTACTTTAGTTATTGCTCTATAACTTGTTTTAGAAGGCATACTTACCGCGTTAAGAGCTTCCATTTCATACTGACTCAGTCGGTATGACGCTTCCGTCCCGACCAGGCGAGGTGCAGTCCTGAAAAGGAAATAAATAAATATAAAATACATCAATATCGGGCAGTCTGCATATTCTGTAAAGAAAGTAACAAATATATTGGCCGCATTTTTTTGTTTCCATAGACTTTGCTGAAAGCTACACATCTACGAGTATTTTGCTGTGAATAACTTGTGTACTTTGAAATTGATTTCAAGAATTTTCCAATATTTTGTTTACGACCACTTAAGGTTAAAATATGGCGGGTATCGGATTACTTTTTTGAATAATTTGTGTTTCAGCTTAAGTTTCAGATGAACGCGGAATCCGAGGAAATTAGTCATTTTATAAAAAAAATAAGTATACAAGTTTATAAAGAAATATTTCTGCTACCAATTTCATTTTCTAATACTGTCACATTTAAAGTTCGTTGTCTTACGCTACGTTGTCTAATAAAATAATGTTTAAATTGACTGGACTAGTCTGTCTTAAATTCTATTATATAACTATTCCCTTGATAGTTAGAACGAGGGTATAATATTGTTAGACGGAGGTAAAGACTTGTAGTTCAATTTAAGTTGCAACTATCACCCCTACTACGGTAATTTTTATAACAACTTCTTTTATTTGTTTAAGTGTTGGCTTAAATGTAGTTCAAAACAGGTACAAACATTAGTAGACCTTCTTCTGTCTATCATTTGTGATCATTTAACCTTAAGCTAATTATACATTACAGAGAAAAACGTTCATTCAGCTATCAAGTCAATTACACATCAACACAATTTAAATCTACACAATCCCAAAATGTTAATTTTAATTGATAACAATAATTTACTTTGTTTACTGTCGGTATCGAAATTTCGAAACCTGCGGTAAGTCTTCCACGGTTACCTTCTTAGCCGCAGGCTAAATCCTGCAGCCGATTAAGTATGCGACCCTAGAATTTGAGTGTACTAATAAACCAATCTTATTTTGGTAATATAAATCTATTCACATTTATGATAGACACCTGCGTGTGATGCATGAAGGAATAAACTTATTTCTTCATGGTGTGATGCCACCATGGAAGCAAATAATTAAGTGACTAAATCTTATCAAAACAATAAACTAGTGACACTTGCTTTGTAGCATTATTATTATTATTTTAAATGGGTAAATATATCTTATTACCATAAAAAAGTCCTCATTTGAAAACTTTGTTTTATCCCTGCTATATAAAAATAATTTTCCAAGATTGTTTTTTTTCTGCCATTATTATTATGCAAAATCGAGGACCCTAAAATTTTGTAAAACAAAAACAGAGTCACTCGTGCATAAGTTTTTTACGATATTGTATCGATTATTTACATCGCCCTCCAATTCATGCAATTTAAAAATGGAGACATTATCGAAAGAAGGGTCGTTACTTCCGTTTCTCCTTCAAACACTAATTGACATGTCAACGGGACGTCTGAAAACAAAATAGGTACTTAACCTACTAATTTCACCCTCGTCATGGTAAAAATAACATTTTAGCGAACATCTGTTTCTACAAAAAGATAATCAATAGTTAAATGTTACGCCGCAGCCGCCCCAAAAATAAATTAACAGTTTGTTTTATTTATTTTAAGTTAGGTTAAGAAATAACATATTTTTGTATTTTCATTCTCAATAAATACTTTGTTTTAACTCTATCCAGGATTTTTCGCCCGCGACCACCCCATAGGTGTGACCCTGTCGAAACGTCGGGCAAAGAGGTACGTTACCTTTTTGCTTAAAAATTACCGCGTGAAATCCTGGATAGAGGAAAAACAATCTGTTCAACGCGCGTTAGCTTAAAACAAGTGTTAATAAATACTTGTATCGAAAAGTAAACAAACGACGTTTTGGCATTTTTTTCTTTTCGGTCTACAAACTTTAGCACTCTAAG
Organism: Emmelina monodactyla; assembly: GCA_916618145.1. Classification (NCBI taxonomy): domain Eukaryota; kingdom Metazoa; phylum Arthropoda; class Insecta; order Lepidoptera; family Pterophoridae; genus Emmelina; species Emmelina monodactyla. Next base: position 8,717,677 of record OU745300.1, read on the forward strand.
TTTCATAATTTTCTCTTAAATTACCGGGTTAGAAAGATAACTTATTGTTTTTATATTATATCTTCTTTATAAATGTTATAAGTTTTATTAATACGGGCTGTTAAAAGACTGCTTCCGAAAACAAAAACTGGGCATTGCTGGATGGAGGGATACTAAACACGTTTTAAGCAAAAAAATAAATTTTCGACAAAAAAAATGTTTCCCATAATTGTACAAAATTGCATTTATACTGTCAGATTTTGCGATGATTCCAATTAAATAGTGTTTAAATTTTATTTGTAATATAAATTATCGCACCTGAACTAACAGTTGATGTGTGAGCGATGATTACAAGCGGCGAATATGACTTTTTAAAATTCAGTTACTATTGAGACTCAAGAAAACATGGTTTCAGGCTACGCAATTGGTCTTTTTACACCGGTTATACTTAATACGTTTTATGTTGGGACAAGTCCTAGAACATAACTAGGTACTTACCTTAGAACATTATTTTATTTTATGTTAATCCGAGAAGCTATTCATGCGAAAATGAGGAACAATATTTAACAATTAACATATTAGAAGGATATTTCTAAAGTCTCTATGTTAAATCGTGAAATGATAGACTGACTATAACTTTTGTCTTTACCAGCCCCCCCCAAGTGAAGTGGCAGATGTATACTTATGTAAGCAAGCAAAACTGTTGTCAAGCTTGTAATTTGGAAGTTTCATTCATTTTAATTTCTATTTTCTCGCTTACGCAAATTGCACCGGTCACTTGACTTGGGGATCAGTTCATTTATCAAGAGTAAGGGTATCTACTAAATTCAACTTTCCGCGCCTACAAATATAAAGCATTGCTGCCATCTGCATTTTTGGAGATAAACTAAAAACCCAACAAGATCATTGGTGCAACGCCATCTATGTCCGATTGTTAAAAACTCTCGCTAAAGCCCGTGTCATAAGAGAGCTATAGAAATGCAGCTATTTTAAATGTTTAAGCTGCCAACTAGATGGCGCTTTGCTCGATGGAGTATTTAATTATTTGTAATTGTTATAATATTTAAACCGTTTTATTAAAATATGTATCAAAAAACTGCAAAAAATAAATGGCAAACCTTAAATATTTTACGTCACGTTTGTTAAATGGAAGAAAACAATTCAAATAAGTAGTTTGCCATTTTACGGGCTGTTAAATAAAAACATCAACGAAATCAAATCGTGAAAATTTTAACAAATATAATTGTAACAGTTATTAATACTCGTATTTAGGTTCATAATTTTAATACAAAGGTATCAAACTCTGGACCTCTAGATTTGTCTACGTTTGCTGATCGAAATAAAGTTCGTCATAATAGGATGGGGTTCTAACCGCACAATCAGCGTTTCATCACGTCCTACACCAATTAGACAGACGAAGAACTGACACCCTTATTTCATCTACGAGTAAGTAAGTAGATAGGTACTACAAATAGCGAGCGTTTCAAGAGAAAATTAAAATAATTTCTTCATCATTAAGTAACTTAATTACATTCGACGAAAGACAAAATATCGATCATCAGCTTATCCTCAGTAGGCCGACAGAAAAAAGCTGGCGGAAAAAAACTCGGTACTATTTTGTCCATCACCAAATATACAAAATCAAGGCATACAACTACACCAAGACAAGATAAAAGCGTAAGGTCACAAGACGGTTAAATTAAAGTAAGAAAATACAACTACTAATTCTTGTGTCATGTCTTGGTCTAGATGCTAAATAAACTTTCTTGATGTTCTATACCCTTTTAAGCACGCCAAGTTGTCTACGACCGTGTGTTTGTGTACCTAAATAACCATGGATAAAAGAAAACACTTTTGTTAAACCTATCCATTAGGTATATTGTATTATTTCAAAACCCTATACCTATACGCCTGAGTTTTGCTTGCCGGATGAGTTATAAATGCAAAGAAAGGTATTTTTTGAGGGATGAGAGTTTGTTGGTTCATGCGTACAAACATGATTTCTAACACAAATACCTCCTCACAGTCACAGTCCAAGGCAGATTGGTGCTTTACCTATTCGCCAAACAGAATAATACACATTTCCTATCTTTGAGCACTTCCTCACAGAATCTATTGCATTGCAACTCTTTCTAGGGCTGCAACCTTTTTCGAAAGCTATCTGAACCCTATATATTTCTCTAATTCCGACCAATAACTAATGTATAACTGTTTCGAAACAATCTCAGTATTTCGAAAGAATCATAGGCTACGTACTCTAGAATAGTCTCGCTTCTATTTAAATACAAAGTATAAGCAAAGACAAAGAACGAAAAGTAGGTAATATTAATAATCAAAAGTTACCTACAATCATTTGGCATCCCTAGCACAAAGTTCGTTCTGAATCAATCGGTCCCTATTTTAGCTTAGCAGCGTCCCGAGGTTACAAAATGTGGCAGGAATCACGTGTTCGCTGCACATTCAGATCAAAGCAAGTACCGGACGTTAGGTCTGGCTGCAGGTTTATGGTTTTTTGTAAGCACCGGAGCGAACTGGAGAGCGTAGGTATGGTGAGTAGGGTGAATGTAAGCTTATAAAAATAATCCGAATTTCGCGACCATAATTGTTGAGGATTTTGGAAAACTCATAATTTACTTTACATTGCTTTGTTAACTTAGATAAGTATATTCGAATTTTCGTGAATCAGAAAGTTGAAATATGTAATATGTACAATATTGTAAATTAATAGTTCATCGTAAAACATTTAAATGTTCTAATGACGAAGATAATAAAACTTTATAAGTAACATTGAACCATGAATCATTCGTTAATTGTACATTGTGTTTATCTAAAGTATTTGCTTTACATAGCTAACCTCATTTTATAAAGAAAGCTACTGTGCCGACATTATCTTAAGTAGTTAGTAAGTGATTAACTTTGAGCGCAGGCCACCTTCATATTAACTTTGTTTACAACCAAGTATTGTAATTCTGAAAGCTGGGACCCACGAATCGTCAAAAATGGCGTTATTACCCACGAAATTTTAACCGCAGATTTACCTTGTTTGATAAAAATAACTTTTTCTGCAAAAGGGTATTCTTAGAAATTTTGCTTTATAAAGGACTGACGTGGGTTCATAGCTGAATGGACTTACTTATTCTTATCTCTTATCTAACTAGAAAGTCTGTCATCTGCGAGAAGTTTTCTATAACGAACCTAGAAGAATAAACTTAATATAATGTATGATTAAAGAAAGTATCCTTTCACTTATAAATAACTTATTCTCTACCTACGTAAATAAACCAGGATATAATAGGTACTGTAAAAAATAAAGACTTCAGTCCAATGACCTATCATTTCTATGAAAGAGTCCAGTCCTTGCAAATTCTATTGTTCGGAAGCCCGGCCTAATGGCTAGCTATTTCAATAGCTAATGCAAGATGAAGGCAACAAAGAACATCAATCCTAGAAGGTTCTACAAAACATGACGGTTTTAAGGAGATTTTAAGAAGACTTAAGGATTCTGAAAATGACGGTTATATAAGTGCAGTAAAGCTTTTGCAATTTTTCTTTTAGGTTATACCTAGAGCGTTAACAGAGTTGCCTCTCTGTTGCCTCAACAAACGCTAGTTCTTCGGGAGATATCGCAAGAGCAAACAACTTCTTCAATACTGTAGATCCACATAAAATAACGTTTTTTAACGCTTTTGATTGTCACTATATTATAGTGTACCGGTCGGTACTCGCGACTTCGTCGGCATAATTTCGTGGTCGGTGTGCAGTAGATCAAAGTTATTTTCCCTTGGAAATAAGAATTATTCCCGCGGTAAAAAGGAACTTTCTTTTTTCCTAGAGTGTCGACCTATCTCTATTCCATAGTTCATTGAAATCGGCTCAGCCATTTTGACATGAAAACTAAAAATACAGACAGACAGACAGACATACACATTCTCGCATTTATTTCTAATATTACCTATTAGAAAATCGAAAGGAAGAAAGAATTTAGCATCCATTTCCATTTCCCTATGTCTATGATTCACGACAGCTGTCGACGATGGTGCTTGAATACCCCGCGGTATAGAGCTGCATTTTTGAAGAGAACCAACAATGGGGCGAACACTCCACTAGAAGTCGCCCCGGCAGCCACGGCTTGTCGAACGCTAGCCAGCTCTTGTTGTTACAGGAAAAACAGACACTACAAATATGATTTTGGTTACAACACTTCTTAAAAAGTGACATTAAAAATGTAAATTACCTTATTGATAGGCGGCCGATCGATAATCAATTTTTATACAATTATATGAATAAGCACATAATTAATAAGTAGCTTATGTGGAGTTTCAATATTAATGCTAATCCTACTAATCCTACTATCCTACTAATATTATCTATAAACGTGAAAGTTTCTGAGTATGTATGGATGGATGTTTGTACTCTTTCACGTAAAAACTACTGGATGGATTTTGATGAAACTTTACACTAATATCAGAATAACATATAGGGTACTTTTTACCGCGGGAAAACTTCTAATTCCCACGGGAAACCGACTTCCACGCGAACAGAGACGCGGGCGGCCACTACTCTAATATACATCTATCCAAGAAACTCTGACCAAAGTTGTTTACTTTAAGGATAGCCTATAAACTGTGAGAAATACCAATCTAAAGTTAAAATATGCGAATATTTTAAACATGGCTACCTCCAAGAATCTAATTTTGCCGTCTATTTTCATCCCCTTCAGTAAAACCCGCTTGTTAATAACATTTTAGAAGAGATTATGATGAATTAAACAAGCTTGTCAAAATTAAAATTGTGTTTGTGTTACGGTTATTGCATTCATGCCTCGTTCATTACTTACCAAACGTAAAGGTGTGTGGTCCAATTTATATAAAAAATAAGACAAGCTTATAATTGAAAGAAGTTGACGCTTCTTACATAAATGTATAGGTACTTTTCTACAGATACGACAGGTTTAGGTACATTTTTCAAATCATTCTTCTTTTAGGTTACTATTACCTTAGGGAATTTTACATCACATATCAAAAGAAGAAATTCAATTTTAGAATTTACTTAAATGTTCATTCCTAATTCAGAAACGTATTAAAGCAATTATTTTAGTCTACCTAACTTTTAACAAAACAATTTTTTTATACAATTTGCATCGTTTTGGATAGTTTGAAGAAATTACACATGTTTGTGCTATACCTATTGATTACGAGGTATTCAGCTAGAAACTTTTTAATTTTTAATGTTCAATCGCTTGTTCTCCTAACTTGCTCCCCACAGCCCAAGCTAACGCCACGTGCACATCTGGTTGTATGCATCGCTGTCATCGAAAGTCTGTGACTCGCCCCGTGTGCCGGGTGCATTAATTTTTTATAAGCGCAACCGTGTCGGTGAAGTAAATAAATTTATTTTTAACACGTTAAATATCAAGAGACCCAGTTTTTTCGGTTTATAATGACTGTGAAGTGACTCAGTAAGTTTTAGGAGAGTTTGGAGGTGTTCATTAAAAAAAAATATTATTGATTATTAGTTTAATTATCTACATAAAGGTAGTAAATTGTTGTATTAGTTTTTTTAAGAATAACAATATAATCTTACAAGTTGGTAAAGTAACCAGTACGTCTATTCTGTAAAACGAAACGTGAGCACTTTGCTTTCGTTTCGGGCCCGTAACGGACATTTGCTAATCTATTGGCTTTCGTATCGTTTCATCAATCATAATGTTTTTGACGTAAACAATAGAAATTTAAGTCAAAACCCTTATTATTTCGTTGACTTTCGGATTACAAATACGTAAACGATATGCAAGCCAAATAAAATAGCCAATGTCAGTTTCGGGCCCGAAACGAAGGCAAGTGCATACGTTTCGTTTTACAGAATAGACCTACTGACCGATACAGGGCTGATACAATGTAATTGGAAACTGATAGGTAATTTAGTGAATTCATATAAGTGCGGGATAGAGTTACAGACAGTTCCAGGAGGCCGAAATGTTTCCTTTGTCTTAGGATATTATAAGTGATCGACTACCTTTTGACTATCAATATTAGTTGACAGTTGGATAAGCACACATTGAAAAAGACATAGGTACATACATACCTTCTTTACTATGTAGAAATAGAGAAATGAAAAAGCCGTCGTCGATCAACATGATATTTTTTTTAAATATTTATAGGTATAAACCTTCGTACCTAAGTGGATTTAAAGCAAGTGCTTTTTATATTTTTTTTTACAAATAACATTTTTTCGGAAGTTAGTAAAATTCCGAAAATATGTTTTAATTAATTTATATAAATTTAAATTATATATTTTTGTATTCAATTTATATTTGAAGGGTCCACTGCAATAAAAAATTTCAACTACTAACGTTATTTTAGACCTTGATATAATTCTATAGTTAATAATCTTGTTTACAAACTTAGCAATATCGCTTATAGTTCCGAGATATTTTAGTTTTTAATATTTGGCTACACGGCTATAACGCACAACGTCAAAAGAGTTGACGACAAAAACGAGTTTTTTCTTCACCGTTTATAATCCTAAAACCCAATTTTCTCAGAACAATAAACAGAGGACATCATTATTGCAGTGGACCCTTCGTTTGTGATTTTAAAACTTTGAAGTAATCAGTAAAATATTTATTTCATGGACGGAAGTTATGTATTCCTATGTTCTCCGAGAGTACAGTGCGACGCACGCTGCCACTGAACTATTAGCTACGCTTCCGTTGCCGTCAATAATGCTCGCATTTATTCTATCTTTAGCCGTTATGAATACAATTTTACATTTATATATTGCAAAGTTGCAAGAATATTATGTTTTCCTAACATATATTATTATTGTTATAAAGGAAAATCAAGGATTACCTCTGTGATTGATGCACCATCTCTCTAGGAGGGGGCATCGGAGTGGGGATCCGCCGACCACCTTTTGTAGAACTCATGATGAATTATCGGCGTACCTGTACAGAGAAACATTATACAGTTTATAGGATGAATTTTCAGGAGAATCAAGTAGACTCTATTTGCATTGTTAATGAATAGGAAAGTCCCAGACACTTCCTTACATATATTTACTTATTTAAACAACACGGCACAGAATAATATGATATAGATACAGCAAGTACTATCACTACTTTCAGAGCGCGATGAATACCAAAGTAGCATTTTTACAATTCACATACTATGAACCCTACTGCATTGGAACAGATGTTATTTTTGCATGAATCTTGGCCGTAGTTTTTGCATTGTTTCAGGACGTATCCATCAAAGAGCAGGCAACGTTAGAACAATTGTGACGGTTTCAAAGCTCCTTGAATGTGGTACAGGCGACGAGATAAGATGCATCATCTTTTGTTCTGCTTGGTGTAGAAGGATAGCTTTATTGTTGCTGGTTGTACAGAGATGACACCCTAGATTGTAACGAAGCGTATTGGAGTGAAATTACTACGTTTACTAATGAAGTTTTGTTATGAAGTAACATTTTCTTGATGAAAAAAATCATTAGTTTACCTTAATCAGTTTCATTAATTACGCTTTTTGTTTTACTTATAATCGGCTAAGTTGATTTGAAAAATTAACGTATGGAAAACATACAATTACCATTTTCCAGAAAGAAACTTCCACTAGGTTATATATTTTTTTCCATACGCCACTATTATGCTATTAAAATGTAATGTCGTAAAGAGACCCTTAAAAGTAGGTAATATCACGTTATAAAATCTTCTAGTCTAACGTTATGTTTTATTAAATTCCATATCTTCATATGAAGCCATAATGAATTTTACAGTTTGAGTGGGTTTTTCCTAGCTTCCTTTCTTTTAAAGTCTCTTTTCTAAAAAGGTTGTTAAGTTCATGCATGATTAAAAAGTCCTTATTATTGCATTAAATAAAATGGATATTATGCAATAACACGCGCTTCTATATCACAGAACCTTCTTCAATAAGAGCCATAAGAGAGGTATAATGTTTGTATTAACACAATGGAGAGCCCTCCAAATGTATTAATATTAATGGGCGCGATTGAAACAGACTATACTTCAGTCGCGCTTGCAATTTTATTCCGTGACATCACAATATTGTAATTTTTACAGGCTGATATCCATAAATGTACATAAGAGAAAGATGAAAGAGAAAGTTTTTTATTATATCTTCAAAATTGGGTTTCATCTTAAGTATAAATCCAGGCTGCTAGCATTTCAGCTATGCCATTGCTATGCAAACACTCCAAGACTCCGTTCGGATAGCTGAGAGATAAATTTCGCAAATTATGACTGAGGCTGAAATTGAGGCGAGATAAGCCGTTTTCAATATCATGCAAAGTTGGCTGGAAGCGGGAGCTGCGAGTGGGTACCTGCGATGGGTACCTACTACGAAACGGGAGATTGCTCTGGTCTGGGTAGGTAGGTACCAACAGCTAAGTAGGGTATTGAAACGCTATCTTGATTATTGGGTTCGGTGATCTTGATATATTATTTGTAGTCGTGATATTTATATAGATTTCAACATATTTAAAAAGGCTTCCAAAAAATACACGTTGTCGACTCTTTTTCGAGAGTCGTTCCCGATCGCAATAAATTTGTTTGCACGAAACTGGGTCATTAAAACGATACTTTGTACAAAACATATGTAAACTGTTTACCAAAAGTTCAGATATAACTAACTATAAATTGGTTTAACCGACCGCAAACGTGCGAGTTCGAATTTAAATACCGAATCCGATAATATTGGCAATCGATTTTTTTTTAAACATGAAAACTCTTTTAATTTTCGTAAAAGCTCTTTTTATTAAAATTCCAATATCGCGAGGGAATTAGCTTGTCTACAGGAAATACTTAAACATTTTACCGGGTAGTCCTTTGATGTTGAACCTCATACAATAACTTAACAAAGAAAATAATTTGACGGATATTTTACTTTGTGACAATATTTCAATCAGGTCTTTTAATGTATAGTTTCTTACATTGGATAGTGTGAGCGTGTTTGTAAATACTCTTAATATAAAATATTTTATCATATATCATGTGTGTGGCTATTTATAGTTAAAGTGCTAAACCTATTATGCAGCCACGCAACTTAATATACCTACCAATTTATTATTTCTCTCGCAGTGCAAATATTAGACCAGTCTTTCCTAAGTAGTTTATGTCACTCGAAAGTTACAGAATCACACCACCAACAAAAAAAAACTGTAACCACTGTATTTATTTAGAAAAAACTCAAAAACTCAAAACAAGCTAGAAGCACTTTCTTTCTCAACACTCGCTTGAACAAGCTTCACTTTAATGGCCTGCAATTAGAATCACAAGATCTCTTAGTTTAGTTTTCTCCTGAATACAGCAGTAACATTGTCGCTTACATGAACTTCAGTCTCCACACAGGAAGGAACCAACAAAGTTGCGGTACTCGGAACCTGTTAAACTAACATCCGTTTGTTTCAATGATGGTAGGTCGTTGATAGTATCAGTAATATTGTGATTGTATTGCCTAAAACAGTGAAGGATACAGCTTTTGTTACCACCCTATAGTTTTTGATAAGCGTGGTGTGACTGATGGTCAATTCCTGTTCTATTCGAAAGGAAAGTGTTCAGCAAGTAAGACATGGTAATGTCATTTTTTGTTAATATGTTTGTAAGTAACTATTAAATATAGCACTTACGTGCTGAAATGTAATGTAACTCAACATCTTATTCTAAAATCAGAAACCCCTGGTTATTACACTGTTCTTAATTAATAACCTAATGTAAAATCACCTTTATTCTGTAAAGTACCTATACCTATCTGTAATTATTTTTTGCATTTTTAAGGCAAAAATCGCACAAATGAGTAAGCTAATTTTTTAATTTCAAACCTTGACATTAAGTTAATTACACTCGTCATTTGGTTAGTAAATAAAGCTCTTTGAGAGCCAGCCCGGCGCAATCTACTCACATTTAGTAATACCTATTTACTTTGGGGACGATATGAAAGCAATGGTCGTGTTTAATTAGAGTCTGAGCATCTGATAATATTGTCGGTTACATTCAGACTCATAATTTTAATTTACTGATATCAGCAAGTTTAAAATCTGTCTAATTATTGGTACTTACTTAGAGTGCTCTCAAGCTTCTTGAGTCATTTAGTTTCCAGAACCAGACTTCAGTAACGAAGAAATATTTTAATATTATCTTTATTTACATTTCTCTCGAAACGAAAATGGCTACCTAAAATATCTTGTTATAAACAGTTCATAGCTTACTATTGCGGCTAGTACAAAGCAAGTTCGTTGACTGAACAGTTAGTGCAACACCTTGATAGAGTTAGACTCGTGTAAACAACGCGGCTATTTGTTTACAAGGTGCGCGTACGCATACATGCGGCGATTGATCTACGGTCGGGTCTGAGGTACGTTTCAAACTCTGTTAGATTAGGAAATTAAGTAAACACGAGGAATTGATGCAATGATAGGCATTTATTGTAAAGTTCCGGGTTTACGCCTATACATTTTAAATATAATTTACAGTCCGGCCACCGAAAGAATGCGTTTCTGACACATTCTTTTTGAAATAACGTGGTAACTTTGAAAGACCGTCTACTTAATAAAACAAATAAAGTCGTCTATATTTACCCTACAAACAAATAATAAGTAATAAACATTAAGTCACCTTGTTTTAAAATTTTATAACTGAGGACTACCTGTAAGGGTAATAATTACTGATAAAACATTTATTTTTTTAATAAAAACAGCACTACTTCTAAATAGTACAAGGTTATGTAGTAATGATATTTTCGTAAGGATGTGCTAAAAATATCAGTTAATTTTAAACAATCAATCAATTTAAAAAATTTAAACGTTTTTATTGTACCTTAATATTTTGTTTGAAAAAAGGCAGCAGTTGGAGTTTCTTGCTAGTTCTTTTCCACCTTGGACTAAGCTTCAAAATCAACGTAATACAAGTACCTTTAATCTAATTATTTTCGAACCTATAATAAAACAATATTGGTTTCATTTTGTTTTTTTTTATTTTACCTAGAATCCTCAACTCGTAACAACATGAAACTATTTTTATATTATACATAAAATAGAAATTAGATAAATAAGTTTCTTTTCTAATGTTGATCGAAACAATATTTATCAATGTTATTTTTTTATCCCAACACTAATGGCATGTGTCACAAACGCATTCTCTCGGTGGCCAGACTGTAGGTACACTTGGGATTATTAATGGAAAGTTTTATTTTTTACTAGATTAACTAAAACAGTTTAACTTGCCCATAGCTTTGGTGGTATAGGTAGTTGCTGGTAGTTGCTAACTACTAGTACTAAAACTGTACCTTAAAATTATTTTCAACTTCCAACTTGAAACCAAAATTATGATAGCGACATCGCGTGAATTCACAAGTCGAAATTATTCTCAAATCAAACCAATAGTTAGTAGCACATTTCGTGACAAACCAAAGAGGGGCAGTATTTTGTAGTCGTCGTTATAAAGTTTTGACGAAGTTTGACTCTAACAACCTGAAGAAACTTGCAAATTAAAGATTCAAATTATTGCTAAATTAGACCATTAAATGGATATATGAGTACCTATCTCTATATTGCGGACGTTGTGTACTACCAGTACCTTCTTGCGTAATAAAGCGTTCAGTTTTACAAACGTTCGTTCTTACATGTGTAAGGTTCAATAAAGAAGGGAAGAAATGTAGGTGGAAGAAGAGTTCGCTATTTTCAGGAATTCAATTTCATAATGCATATCAAGCAACCTAAGGATGTCGATAAAATATATATAAAGCAAGTTGAATAATGAAACACGGGTAAGTGTTGCCTAAATCATAAGTTTATCATATCAAAGTTTTATTGCAACTAGGCAGATAACTTTATTTCATCAATGATCTTTTCATTCACTTTAAACTAACTACACATTTAGATTTTTTCTGAAAAACAAAACTTATAAACCACTAAGGCTTACCCGTGGAAATACAATACTTACCTAACCACTAACTTTTACATTAGTACGAATTACCTTTAAGAACTTAATTAGGATCCCTCGTCTAAATGAAGGCAAATTCAGGCTTAAGCTTAAGCTACCTACCTAATTAAGCCCTTATTTATGCGTTTCAGTACATTACCCTGTGACCTAAAATTCTTATATATAAGCAAAGTTACATGTTGGCGCTCTGCCAAAGAAAAGCTGTTCCACCTGAAATTCTTGAAACAATTTACAAGTTATCTTTTGGTGACAGAGCTCTTAACTCAGGATTCCCTTTAACTTAAGTGGGGAGAAATTGTTGTTGGATGCTAAAATAGGTCAACAATTTCGTCAACAACCAACATTGTATGAAATATTTTTGTCTACGAACTTCTTATTGATTCATTGTTTTATTTTATTGGAGTGGAGGACATCTCGCTTGCTGAAGAATCGTTAAAAACTGTTGAAACCTTTTCTCCATCAATTGAAGATACCACTCAAATCATACCAAAAGTTTTTAATAACCAGCTATTGTGGTGTACATACGAGTCTTAAGAATTTATTTGAAATACCAGCCTAAGATAGAACATTGTATATTTATAAAATAGATAGAAACGAGACGAGCTTTCAACAAAGAAAACATTTTTTTCAAAATTCAAAGTATGCATTTTTACAGTGGGTTGCTTACAATTTACTTTCCATAAATGCATCAGTTGCAGGTACAGACTGAACGAATGAAAAGAAAGAAACTTAACTCACTCAGATAATTACTAGCAAGTTAACTTTCACAAAGAAAAGCAGTAAATTAATTAATGCCACTTTTATTCAAATTTGTAAGTTAATTTCTGTGAACTATTCTACAAAAGCTCTCACCTAATAAGCAACCTAACTGTTAATTACTAAATGCTTATCCGCAGGACCCGAATGGTAATTCTAAATGAAGAACTTAATTGCTGAGCTTTAGAGTAATATAAAAGTTAAGAAAAGGCATTTGAACTACAGAAATGCTTGAGGCTATAGAATTCACCTACTTTAACCATTCAACGAAATTTACCGTTTTTAATTTGTAACTTTTTATTCGCACTACTCAAACACTTGCATTTCATATAGTCTGTTTAATTAACCATTTCTTCCTTATGCTTCAAGCTTTTTCCTATTTAAAAAATATTGCAACAACACCAATATTTGTTTGTGCCGCCCCACGTTCACAAGTCTAATAAAAAATTAAAACTTGTATTGGATAAAAGAAAGATCCAATTTTATGTTGCTTTGTTTGTTTAGCGCGCCATCGGGGTGGCGGGTCTCATATTCGTGAAGTATTCGCGAGCACAATGGTGTTTAGCCCCTCTACTGACTGGGAATTAGTATATTCTCATACCTGAGCTAGTGTTTGAAAAGGGTGCGCCAAAGTTCGCCTAAATTTTCAACTCCGATAATGGAAACTCCGAAAATGCTCTTCCTAGAATTTTCCACCTTACTATCACAATTTCTAACTACTCTGTCAATAATGTTCATAGTTCCGAACCATTCAACTTCATAATTTCAGTAGCAATAAACATCTATTGTCCTACTATTTCTGTTCCTAAATTTTCTTAACACAGCCGTCTTTTATACTATTATTCTAAGCTTTATATGTTTAATTCATAATAATCGACATATCGTAAGTTGCTGGCAAATTCGGAATTTTTCAATCTGCTCAGTCCATTTGCAAACGCTCGTCAAATTGTAATAGTTTGATTTGGTTGAAACAATAGAAGGATTAATTAACTCAAATTGAATAAATAGATAATGTTAGTAACTAAATTACGAGGATAGGTTAGCGAGAAGCGCACCGATGAGTGTGTTGTAAAGTATGATAAGTAACATAAGAATTGTTTTTTTGCTACAGAAAAGGCTTATGATAAGTAAAAAGTGCAAAGTATTTACATTATTTACCTACATACTTCGAAGCAAAAGCACTGACCTTTTCTCGAAAATATATTTGTATATGTTACGGCTAATGCCCGAAGTGCGGCTACACCTAGTTTAAGCCGGTTAGTAGACTTTTTAATATGGCGAACTGTAACAAAAATATATACACCTATATATATAAAAAACAGGCTTCAATCATGAGTCGACGGAGTCCCGCTTCGCAGGACTCCTTTTTCTGGGCGGTATCAAAGAAGTAACCTAACCTAACCTATTGATGTTTTTTCTTCTTTTTCTGGTTTAACCAAGAGTAAGTGGCTACACCTAGTTCTAACCGGCTAAAACTAGGTGCAGCGGCGCTTCGGGTTTTAGCCGTAACATATACATACACACACAATAACTTAGATATAACACCCATCTGACATTAAGATGCAACTTTTTTTAAAATTTAGATCCGCCATCCATGCATTATTGCAATTTAGGCATTTTAATGTTTGATGTTGATTTTATGAGTAAAAATATATTTAGTAATAACAGTGTTATAAAATACAAAAGTAGGAGTTCAAATGTATAGCCATTAGTGACATAATGAATGTCAATTTTCGGAAACATGAGTGCTATGAACATCGTCGGTAGGGTTATAAAATGTATAAAAGAAAACTTTAGGACGAAACATTTTAGGAGGAGTGATTATTCGGATTACAAATCGGTAGTAAGAACATTTTCGGGTAAACAACTTTAGGCGAGCCAATATAACACCATAGGTGACAATTATATTAAGCCTGTGTTTTACTGTTTCTTAAAAAATGTTTTTTGTTTTCAAGTTTATCTCTCCGAAGTTTAATTTAAAAACTCAACTTTTACTCTGTAATTTACAAAGACATAATTAAGAGTAAATACGTATCCTATACGTACGTGAATGATTTTACTGACCATTCTACTTTGTGAGTACCTTTGAATTTGTTCAAGTGTTTTAAACAGCTTAATCTAGCAATATTGGGGCTTGTCCTTATTAATGCACTAGGGAACACCCCATATTTTTGTTCATATGTAACTATACCTAATTATTCTACAGTGTTATGGTTACTGTATTTTATTTGTAGATTAAAATCGAAAAAAGCTTTTAAATTAGTTTGCTGCCGTAATGTAAGTATGTATGTATAATTTCAATGAAAATTTGGTGATTCTTTGTTGTTGTTGGACCGAGTTCCAAATCATACCAAAAAATAAAATATTTTTTTAAATAAATATCATAAGCAATAAATCCTACGTGTATTAATTTAAATTGTTGTAGATAGTAATGATATTAAAAGAAAGAAAAGTAACCATTGCACTGACTTAACAATTAAAAACCATTCAACGCTAAAACGTGATTTGAAACTCGTGGCTATAGTAACAATGGAACTGAAAACTTTTGCTGAATTTCAGAGCTTTCAGCTCTCGATTGCAAGCTGTTGCAAAAAAGCCAATAGTCCGTACAGAATGTGAAACGAGGGTGATCAATGTAAACATGACCTAACTATTGTTTCACCGTTCCAATGAGTTTATTGTCTGTTAGCTGCCGGCTTTGTAAAACGTCCGTGGATTTATATACTTCAAAAGTATTAGCGGATCAAGCGGGTTAAGGCATTCCTTATTGATCATCAATGCGTGAATATCTCCATATGTGTAAAAAAGAAAAATAATTATGTCGTCATATTCAAATGAAATTACCTAAGCAGTTTCCATTTCGTCTACATTGCAAATGATGGGTTTCCTAGGACCGTCTTATTCCGTCCGACATTGATGTAATTACCTAATTGACCAACAATATACAATATATTATGATACAGCTTCAATTAAAATATTTTAAACTAGTGGCCGCCCGCGACTCCGTTCGCGTGGAAGTCGGTTTCCCGTGGGGAAGAGAAGTTTTCCCGCGGTAAAAATTACTCTATATAACTTTGGTTTTTCTAAACCGATTTCTATGATTCTTTTTTATGGAATAGTTCGTAATGTTAACTTTTTTAATTAGGGAAGACTGAGAGTGTTATAAACGTTAGATAAGACATATACAAGGTGTAAAAGAACTGCTTCCGAAAACAAAAACTGGGCATTGCTGGAGGGGTACTGGTTACATTTGAGCAAAAAAAAATTTTTATGATTACAGAAAAAAAAATTTTTTTACCCAATTTTCCAAAATTGCATTAATACTATCAGATTTTGCGATAATTTCAAATTAAATAGGGGTTTAATTTAATTTGCAATGTAAATAATCGCACCTGAACCGACAGTTGATGTGCGAGCGATGATTTCAAGCGGCAAAAATGACTTTTCAATCCTTTATAACTTTTTTAAAATTGAGTTTTTTGGGTATGCTGTTAGTGAATTTAGTTACATTTGAGTCCCAAGAATTCATGGTTTCAGGCTTCGGAAGTGGTCTTTTTACACCCGTTATAATCAGAAAGCTTTGAACTTCTAAACTATCGGGAGAAACACGTGTTATTGTCAGTCAACCAAAAAAGAAAGACATATGCTATCATGGGATATTTTTTATATAATTTTAAGGAGAACATTTCCGTCATTCATAATTTCTGTGTAGCTTTAACCATTAAGGCTGCACATGCGACGGAAGCTTAAAAAGTGGAGTAACTTCTCCCGTTTTCCCAACATTTCCCTTCACTGCTCCTATTGATTATAGCGTGATACTATAACCACCTCAGGAGTATGGAAAATAATTGTACCAAGTTTCTTTAAAATCCCTCGAGTAGTTTTTGTTTCTATGACGGTTATACAGACAGACAAACAGACAGAAAATTTTACTGATTGCATTTTTGGCATCAGTATCGATCCCTAATCACCCCCTGATAGTAATTTTGGAAATATATTTCATGTACAGAGTTTGACCTCTCTACAGATTTATTAATTATAAGTTTAAGTATAGATTGATTAGGTACTTCTGTACATTAGAGAATATTACCTAGTATAGATCATCAGTCATTCTTACTTCGTGCGCTTAAAATTATTCACAGTAAAAACTTCCTGGAAAAACTCAAAAACACACTTAAGTTCTAAGTAGTTACCTACCATGAAATTAAATTAAAGTAGAGGTAAGAGGATACTTTATTTTAAAATATAAAACTCATTCTGCAGCGGACTTACTATGAGAGCTACATTCTTTAAGAAAACAAATATTATATGAAAACTGTATTCTAATGATTTGCAAGAATAATGATCAAATAACTAAAATAGCAATAAGTATAGGTAATCCAAAGCGACTTTCGATCCGAAAGTTATGGCTTCAGTCCGCCATATTTAAATGTGTATATTGCAAGTATAATAACTTGCAAATAAATAGTAACTAATAAATATTTTATTTATTTATTCTGTACTCACTTTTACTTCATACGCTTTGAGTTAAGAACCACTAATAATCACCCTGTGTATTATTTTACTCCTCCTTCTTTAAAAGCCACACTTACCTTTATAGGTAATAACGATTTTAATAATACATAATACATAGCAACCAACGTTTGAAATAATATGCACTTCTACAAATACATATGAAATTTTTTATTAGCTTACTTAAAATCATCGAATCAAAAAGGCTTAGGTACTTATCTCAAAAAAATCTTAAGCTAGCCCAGTAAGGTTAGTTAAAAATACCTACACAATATAATAACTATCTAGCTAATAACATGTGAACTGTTATCTAAATAAGCCATGTGGACTCATTTGAGAGTTAGAGTTTTATATGAAGGGTGAGTGCACATGATGGCAAGTGCAGGGGTTGGGGGTGCAAAGGGGTCCAAACATACCTACGCTGACTTACTATTGCGTAGAGCAAATTAAAAAATGTTTATTTTGTCCAAAGCAAATATCGCTTTAGGGCCGAATTTGCAATCGCTGATTGAGATTTCAATTTGCTTTTTTGTATTTACGATTGACTAACTCCAGTGAAGTAACTAAATAATAATAAGAGATGTAATATATTTTACTGTTCAATAAAGTATTAAAGTAGTACACAACGCAATAAAATAGGTTTAAAATGTCCTTCCTACCTACCTACATTTAGAAACTTAAATGTTGGTAAATGATAATTAAAATGTCTTTATGATTAACTTCACTTACCTATATGCAAAACACCATTCAAAACTGCAAACTAAAACCTTTTTTATTTAACACTGGCCACAAACAAAATTAAAAATAAAACTTATTCCCAATAAAGTTTCGTGCACACGTCCTGACCAGAGTAGTTCCCGACGGAGCGCCAGGGGACGCGCGCCTCGCTCGAAGCCCGCGCCGACTGTGCACCACTGTGCAGGGATGACGGACGGGAACAAAAGCCGGGGGAAGTGCATTGTATTAGTAGAAATCTGATGAAAATAAACAAATGCATCGCGTTTGTAAAGAATTTGCAGGAATATTTTTCCGGAAAGATTTGTTTAAATTATTTAAAAACTTTTAAGGCCTATTAAGTAATGGATAAAATTACTTACATAAAATAATATCAAAATGAACCTAGACCGCAGTGATACTCCTAAGTAGTTAAATACACTTTTATAATTTTGTTCGGGCAGGAAAATATCAAAACTAATTATTTTTTTATTACTGTGTCCTTTATTAGACTTTCTTCAAATATTTAATTTGAAACTTTTCAGTATTCCTTTACTTAACTGTAGTTTAAGTTAAATTTAAGATTCTAATTTTAATTTAAATGTACCAATTACCTTACCTGCATTAGTTGCCTTCTACGAAACTAGCTTTAAGAGGGAGCCAATTACATTTTTACATTACCTAGTTACTTTTATTAAGTTAACTTCCAGTACTGCCATCTTTCACCCAGGGCTAAAACTAATACAAAAGACGAATAAGTTTACTTTTGTAGTAAAAGCTTTTTGGAAACAACGCTAGATGGAGTTACTCTAGCATTGGCTGTATTACATTGCTTGTTAATCGTAAAGGCTTATTGATACATCGGCTTTGGTGTCTAAAAAAATAAGAACAGTTTTAATTTAAGTTCTATGTAACTATTTCATCATATAAAATTAGAACCTTCAATTTAGTGAATTCCCATTAAGGTACCTAAGTCCTACTTTGATTAATTTAAAATTAGTACTGAAGTTATAATAGTTCCGTACAAGATAGAGTACGCACAGTTCCTCATTTTATTTTTATCAATTTAAATAACCTTTGTGTCTTTAACGTAGTTATTAGATATACCTGCAACCTAAGATCCTACATAAAGTCAGTTTCCAGTTAAAGTTTACAACATTGCTAAGAAATGTCAACTAATAAATAATACAATGTAGCTACAAAAGACATTTATAAGAAGGTTATTCCTCTTTATCATTATCATAATAATTTTGCGGTCGAAAAGTCACTATAGTTACAACAATGCAGTTGCCGGCTTAACTTATAACCTATCTTTATTCATTAATATTTGGTATAAAACTAATACCAAATACCAACAAAATACCTAATATTAATTAATAAAAAAAACAAGCAACGATTGCCTTTTTTAACTTGTATTTTAAGCTGCGATAGCATTTAAAGAGATCTCGTGTTCTTTTACACAAAATCATATAAACTTTAAATACTTCATTTAATCGTAATTTAATTAAATGTAAAAAAAAACTAGCTTAGAAAACAAAGTCTATATGGCTAACGAAACTTGGTAGAGCAAGACAGTACGATACAAACGTACGATAATAAACGTACAACTAAAAGATCACATACCACTAGATAGGTAGTATTTGTTGTATTCTCATTGGTTATTTTTTGTGTTTTTAGCTGGTTTCTTCTTATTTCCTTTATTCCCTAAAACTGTGACTAATTAACGTTCAACTAGAGCTAGGTACACAACTTGTTTCCTTCAGATGTAGGCACTTCCAAAAAAAAAATATGTAAGACTCCTGGAAATTTTACACGCACGCAGGTTTTCCTTTTTTTTACTTACCCATGTATAAGGTACATTTTGGATTTTAAGTAGCTTAATAACTATATTTCTTACACAACGATCGTAAATACTTAGGCACTTATCTTAATAACTGTGCGAAACCTTTTATAACAAAGTTGTCTATTATGTTTAAATTATTATTTTGTAACCTACCAATTTAGTAGAGTCCAATTTGCAATGTCATGTCGCGTTCATCTGCATTCAAAACTGACCTAAGTCTTTCTATTTTAAGGGGCTTCACGCATGCGTATGACCGTCGCAAGTGCGAATAGCTCTGAATAATTCTCGTTCGCGTTTAGTTCAGTCCGACCGCCGCAGTGCAGAGCGCGGCCGCGCGCCGCCTCTCCGACGATACGCATCAAAACAAACGAACCTCGCGACTGACAAAAACACACACCACACTAAAACATTAAAGAAACAGCCAACAGTTATCAAAAAGTGTTCTAATTATTTTTTCCAAAATGAGACGGAACGTGAAAATCCTTTTCCTGATCGGAGCGGTGTGGACCTTTTCGCTGCTGTACTTCATGCAGTCGAGCTCGGCACCCATCAAGGTGAGTTAGTGTGCTGGGTGCTCCGATTGATGATTTCCTGGTTGCTATCAGCTGTATTGTAAGGTTAGAGACCGACCTCAGGGCAGAGTGCACTGCGCATGTCACTGTTACCCACGCGACTCCGATACGCGATATTACTGCTGCATTGTACCTACCAACACTGATAAAATGCACAGTTTTTAAACCATTTTTACGCGGTCCTACACTATCTGTGATTTAAATTAACATAGAATATACAAAATAAACATTTTTTACTCAATTTAAGTAAGGTTGAAGTAAAAAAACATACATAAATTCGAATTGGCATCTATATTTACATATGAAACTAGTTATTCAGCATGCTGGTATCTACAAATTTATAAAGGTAAAATCCCGAAATAGGTATTAAAATCCAACTACTATAGGATAAAATTGTATGTATATTATTAATCGGTTACAAGCAAGTTAAACCATTCGGTTTCGATTTCATTTACCTACATGTGTAACTTTGATAAGAGTTTGTTTACAACTGGTAACTTCAGAAAACGCAAATATCAAAATCAATTAAAAAGATTTGCCTTCGTTTATCACCAAAAAAGTGTTTAAAATTGCAAACATAATAGCATTAAATCATTCTTGATTTTTAATAACATAAAAATAAACAAAAACAAACAAAAGATCTACATTGTATTCGTAAAACAGTAATAATGAAATGTGCATTCGATAGGTATGCTATTTAGTGTTCCTTTATTGTAACCATCAAATAGAGACCAAAATAAACGGAAAATAATATATATTTTAGCCAATTAAATACCAATGTTATTTTTTTTGTTTTGGCTATTACATCCTTTATGTGTTTTTGCGCTAAGGTAAACCATTTCTTTATTTTAATTATATTTAGGCAACTTTTGTTCCCTGCCCCAATAAAAGATTCTTCTCTATGGAAATTTTATTTTAACTGGCTGATACATTAAGCCGATCAGGTTTTCTTTATATGTAGCTATATAAAGTATAACTATGAAGTTGAATACCCACTAAACTTTCGGCATGGAAATCCATCAGTTTTAATTACACTATTAAATCATCGCGTTTATTTTGCCATAAGGCTCTTTTACTTTGCAATTAAATCTTAACTGGACGACCTTGTAAAATTGACTTCAACAGTGTAATTGATTTCGTATTAAAGATTGCAGCCGAATAAGAGTCTAAAAGTTAAAATATCTTTAAGGATTTGAAACGTATTAGATGAAATTTGTTAAAATCCAGTTTGGCATGAGCTATAGTAGAGTTTATTATAATTATAGAAACAAAATGAAGGTAATAAATTATTTAAAAAAATGTATTGTTTTTATTCAATTATTATTCATTTTAGTAATTCTAATATAATAATTACCTTATTTGAGGCCCCTGTAAAGGTCGTTCTAAAAAAACAAATAGAACTTAAAACGGAGGTTATTTTGTACTCAAAATTTTTTTGGTTAAGTATGTTAAGTTCTATTTGAGACTATTAAATCTATTTCATATAACTTCAGCAAGTGTGGCATTTAATCTGTCTGCGGTTTTACTAAGAAGCTTTTTAGTTCTTTCTACAAATGGTGCAAAGAAGTAAAAAATATTTGAAAGTATTAATTTCGATACTTAAGAGACTCTACCTACAGTATTGCGAAAAATAATGTAAGTCGACTAAGTTGTAAAAATAAATAAAAAAATAGTAACTACTTTGATAGCATTTCCTAACTAGGTGTATGGATAACTGAAGTGTTATATTTTTTTCTAGCTTTTGTACCTATTTGATATATTAAAAGATCTTATCATTTACTGGCGGAACTACTTTCGACTTAATACTGCGTGTGAGCACGCATTTTGTAGGTTTAGTATAGGTATAGTTGCAAGAGTTTAAAATTCGGTTTTATTTAATTTCTTAGGAAATTAGTTTTCATTTCAAATCTAGTAACTCATGTAAAGTTAACTTAACTTATATTTTATATTAAATTATGAAACACTTTTTTTAATCACGCAAAGGTAAAATTTAAGCGACTGATTAGCTGTTGCTGATTGCCTTAAGGTTAGAAAAAAACTTTGATAGTGATTTTTCTGTACCTATATATGAAAAATAGTAGGTCAATGCCATTTAAATTATGTTGACGTTATACGAACTAACGTTTGGGGGAAACGTGAGAGAGAAATCAAAGATTTTAATCTTTTTTAAAGCTTTGTATTTAAAGCATAAAAGTGATTTTAATGTTATGTGCCCACAGTCCGAGCACGAAAATATGACTGAGTCTGGAAGGATGCTGTCAATATCTCATTGTTTCTTCTTTAGAATCTATTTAAATAATATAAAACAATAGCTGCCAGTATTCCAGCCTACATAAGTTTCCTACAAAGTGCTTATGCACATTACATCCCACCGCCTACGAAAAAGATTTTGATACTAATCAAAATCGGCATCACTTCCAGGCACATGTCTTCCTAGCCTACCTAAGTTAGGAAGCTCCGAAGTAAAAGTGATTCGACCCAATAGTTGTAGCTAACAACCAGTCAGGTTAAAATGTGGAGTAAACAAATGAAATGAGAAGATAAATAATTAAACAAGTTAAACTGACCCCATCATGTAAAAACCTAACAAAAATACATGATATATGGGTGAATCACAGTATGCTAGTCCAAAAACTTCACAAGAACTTAAAAATAGGAATTTTGAAAATAGACGCAAAAAAAACTTAAATATTTCAATCACAATCGTAGTGGTTTAATCATCATGCATCTAGGCAGCATCCAGTAATCATGGCTGCTTAGCTGCATTATCAAATTATCTCTATAGATACATCATTGTCAAATGTCATCATCTGAAAATTATCAATGTTACATCTCGCTCGACAAAAAACAAACATAATAATAAAAAATACCACCCAATGACTCGACATAACAATTGAGAACTATTATTATTGAACAACTACTCAATCATTCACATAGGTACACAAAATTCATTTAATCAAATCTACCTACCTCATCAAGATTATAACAATCTAAGAAAATCCTATCTTTACTCAATATGAAGTTTCATAAATTAACTACCTATTTGAATATTAAATCTTTGGGGCAAATAGTGAAAACATTCAAATATTCCGTACTTGTGATAACGCTTAATAAAAAACAACAATGATACAACAAACCAATAAATAATCTCTTCACGCTCCCCCTGGAATACGTGCAAATCATCTCTAAATAAAATCAAAAATTCCCTTCCCTAAGATATTCTTATTAGGAAGTTTTAGATAGAGAATGACAGCGATTCCACACGACAAAAACTAACTTCCCACCTTATTTTTGTTGTATCATAATCTTCTTTTCGGTAACATCATCCATTTCGAAACATAATAATTATTTAAATTATTTCATATCCGTCACCATTTATAAACATAAACAAACAATACTGACTGACTTGACATAAAAAATTACATGACAGTACTGACAGTTGTTCTTTTTTTTTACCAATGTCAACATCCATAGATAAAGCAAAAATCTAAAACCTATAATAAGTATTTTTTTTTATGGCAATCGAGCAAGTATTCGTTTCTTAATTCTATTCATCAACTTAATAAAAGACCTAAGATGATACCATATAGAATGTTATTCCATGCGTTACCATTTCTTATACATAACACATACCTTATACCATAAAGATAAACGAAATATCTTATTTCATCTATAAATAAAAGCTGAAACTACTACACAAAAAATATAATACGAAAATATGACTGAGTCTGGAAGGATGCTGTCAATATCCCGTATCGAGTACCGCGGGTACTGTCGCGAGTAAAATCAGTGCTTTTCAGGGATAGACACATGGTAGCGTGTCCAGCCAAGTGCAGCTGCAACTACTTATACGAGAATATTACTATACGCTGATATACGCTACGAAAAATTGGAATAATATTGGATATTGACTGGAACTCAAGAAGCATAGTATACAGATAAGTACCTACAAATACACTATAGGTACACATTCCAACATGGAAACGTTTGACGGCGTTTCTTCTCATATTGATGTTTTTATTAAGCAGTACAATGCATTAGCAGCTTTAAATTCCTGGGATGACAATACCAAGGCGATTTTAATTTCAAATTATTTATCGGGGCCTGCCCTCAATTATTTTCACACCATCAGTGATGATGCTTCAACTTTTGAAGATATAGTAGAGGCTTTGAAACAAGAATTCACCTCAGATCCGGATTACGCCGCTCAATTTTATTCAAATCGGCAAAATCATGATGAAAAGACAGTAGACTTCATCTACCGAATGTCATTGTTGGCTAAAAAAGCTGGAATTACATCAGATGAGAAGATAATAAAACAAATTTTGAAATCTTTAACTTTTAATAATAGAACACGATATGCAACCCATGTATTTAGTGACTTGACTGCATTTAAAAAAGCAGCATTGCAAGAGGACGAGATTTTGAATTTACAACCAAAACAATTGGCGTTGCCGGTCAAGATACAAACATTAGGGAACTCTGGTTCCTTCAATCATACTTACTCGCGGGGTGACGGTGCCCAGAATGTGCGGTTAACACATCCACCCCGTCAAATCAGTGATAACTTTTCTACACCATGGTCGTCAAGAACTCCACATGTTCCGGAGCGCCATGTACAACCCACGGGAGCTTCATACTCTGCTAGAAGAAGCGCTGGAGATGAAGCAGGAACAAGCAGGCCGCCATTTTCGCAACCACAACAGCGGTATAATTTAAGGAATAGACAGCCACCTTCTCAAGACATGCGAAATGAGCACCCAAATACCCGGCGCCTCCACCAACTAACGTTTGGGGGAAACGTGAGAGAGAAATCAAAGATTTTAATCTTTTTTAAAGCTTTGTATTTAAAGCATAAAAGTGATTTTAATGTTATGTGCCCACAGTCCGAGCACGAAAATATGACTGAGTCTGGAAGGATGCTGTCAATATCTCATTGTTTCTTCTTTAGAATCTATTTAAATAATATAAAACAATAGCTGCCAGTATTCCAGCCTACATAAGTTTCCTACAAAGTGCTTATGCACATTACACATTGGACATAATATATAATGCGAAAACATTGTTAGATATTGGTTTAACAGCTTAATATTAACTTGTGCGATACTCCAAAGCTTATCAGGAATTTTAATATTTTCGCGAGTGTTATCTCGCTAAAACTGTCTAACCTCCAACTAATTATTAAATTGGCAAGAAATTTGCAATAGAAATTAAAACTTGTTTCATTGTTTACAAAGTTTCATCTGGTGTTTCCAAAAACCTATTCAGCTTCGTGTAATCCGCAAAAAACTTAATTATCCACCGCCGTTGCTGCAAGTTAAATTATGTACAAATTGTAGTTATGCAATTAACTTTTTAATGCACCTTGCAATTTATTTGTTCTGTCTGCGTAGTGTATATTACAAAATAATTAAAATGGATAGGAATCTCGATGATGTTATGCATGTATCAAAATGGCCTGAATTGCATTGATAAATTCTGTATGTAAACCTACGCAAAATATGAATGAGTAATGATCACAGAAGGTATGATAAACGACGTGTATAAGTTTTATTTTTTAGATACCGCTCATATTATGCTTTAGCAAAGTAGGCGTTATTGTAAGATTTGTTAATACAGATGATCATATAAACTTTTCCTTTTCATAAATTCTTTGAACATGTTATAACATAAGACCACGTGGAGATGCCCTTAGATAATTTTACTATTATTAACACTTTTAAACAATACATAACAAATAGTGTTAATAGTTAGTACACGTTATCAGTTCTTTCTTCGTGTATCGCCGCCGTGGAAGGCAAGGCGGATCGATATTTTACGGCTACCCTCGCACGAGACATACCAACTTCTTTACGTCACGAGGGTGAAATGGAAGGGGGTGAAATCTATAGGCGATAAACAAGAACTGTCGCAATTTGCAACGTGTTTAAGTTTAGATTCCAGTACTATGATTATGTTGATTCAATGTCAAAACGTACTTTCCCTTCCAAAAACACTTTTTCTTCTTTTATCATTTGCAATTCATTTCATGCAATTCACTTTCTCACCAGGATACGTAAAAACTGATGTCCAAGGAATTTAAAGTGTAATTTCCATGCTGTTCGTGTCCAAAAGTCGTGTCGTTCTGTATGCGCAGGAGTTGATCGGAAGCATGTCCACTCTCACTGGATCGTTAAGATTGCTATATCTGTATTTGTAAGATTGTTACTTAAAAAGGACATAGTAAACCGAAACATTTATTAAAAACATATTTTTAATGTGGTGGAAATTAAAAAAAGAAACTTTATATTTATTTTAAACAATCCTTACATACTTGTAAGAAATTTATTTTTAAAAAACAATGGTTGATAATAACTATACTATCCTACATAAAATCTAAAAAACGAGAACTTAGAAGAACCTTATAATTGTTTGTATGAAATACACGCGATCAGGACATTAAGTTAGATTTTGTTCGATAAAGCTCTATTTGTATCATTCAAAAAGGTATTTATTCAGAAGATTCCAATATCTGATTGTTTCTCGGAGACGTTTGCGTTACGAAAATAGGATGTTACTAAACAAACAGACCGTGACAAAACAAGCAATAAAAGTTATATAAAGCAACTAAAAGGTTAAAATAAATTCAATAAATTCGTCACACTTCGACGGTGGATCAATGCACCGGATAAAATTGCAATTACCTATTTGTTAAAAGGAAATCAATTTGAATATTACGAAATCTAACTAATTTCTTAATTCACAGTTTTAAAATAAATTAATGATAAAGTAGTTTTAGTAGATCCTCCTCGTATCTATCTAGTGTCAATTAAATTTGTTTTTTTTAGTAAGCCAACCTAGACTAGCACTCTTTACCTCTGTCATATTCACAAAATATTATGCTTTTGCTAACGTAAACTTCTAGTTATTAAATGTCTCTGCTTAGGCATAGCCCAGAGGAATTGAAGATTTTTTAAATGAGCAAGCACAATTGTGGCATATACTTTTACTTGTACTTATTCAATGTCTAAACTGTTTACTGTTGGTATCGACAAATCACAAGCATTAATCCACGCACTCAATCGTAAGCCAAGACATTGGATTCACTTTTCCATTGATAGGTCGTACTTTTAATGAACAGTCTATCTAGTTTTCACCGGTTTTCACTTACAAGACTATTCGATTTTAAAGAAAGTATGCCCGTGACAATTAGAATTACACCCTGAGAACTTTTCACTAATGATATCGTTAGAACCAGTATAGTGATTAAGTTTTCACACAACGGTAGATATTCATTCATTGTGATGTTTTTGTGCGTACATGTCTATGAATACCACTTTCAGAACGTATTGCTTGGTATGACAATAGGTTTGTATTACAAATCTTGAGTATATGAAACCTTGTGTTGAAAACGTTAATATGAAACGTTCTATTCCAGAAGCGATTATAAAGCAGTATACATGTATTAATTTAATATAATTAATACATTTTTTTAATGGTAACGGCTGAATGTAATACCTATCTATATTTTACTAAGACAATCCGAATCTAGTTCAAAAGTTAATTAAAAAAAAACATGTTCTCTACATTAATAAGAAGTTTGTATGAATGCAAATTAAAATTAATAGCATGTTAAGAGTGAAGAAGATCATTTTTCTCATCAACTTAAGAGAATTTCAAATCGATTGTTTGTAGGCAATTATGATAAAGCTTTACTTTTCACATATTTTTTGCATCGCATTATAATTCTTTCATGTTATGAGTGTTTACACATTAATTACAGTTATTTTCCTCGTATTTTCCGTAATACTTAGGGGGAAGTCCCATAAGCCCGGACGGGTCCTAAAGCCGGACATAGTTAAAATCAGAACGAAAAAAGCGCGCCAATTGGTTGCTTTTGCTGCGGTTAGATAGGTTCTCCCAAGTAAAGTGTGGAGGAGGAGAGCCAATAGTCAGTGCTGACTCGTTCGTCGGGAAGCAATGTTTAAATTTTGTGGTTAGCATAAATTTTGTTTCAAGTAATTTTTCGGGGTCTGTAAATAGTATTTAAACTGCGGGATGATATCTATTATTTTTAATTATTATTGCTTTTGTTCTTATCTTACATAATTCATAGCTTTTTCATGATTCTTGAACACACAATTTGAATTTAAAAAAAACTTGTATATACCTGAGGGTCCCTAAGTTCGGACACTCTCAAGGTTCCCTAGTACCGGACAGTTTAACAGCAAGTGTTTTTTGTTGTTATTATTTTTTGTGTTTTATTTTTAAGGTTTCACATGGGTAAACCCAAACCAAGATCGTCAGAATACCCCCAAAGATAAAATTTTATAAAAAAAGCTATCTATTGATATGGAAGAGGGCTCAGTTAGCTACATTTGTGATTTTTTCAGGTTGTACAATTAAAGGTCTGTGATTCTATAAAACACGTTCCTGATTATGTACAAAGTTTATTAAAATTAAGATTAGTTTTCTTTATTAACAGTTGATTTGTTTTGATATTTGTTAAAATAATTTTTGAGTTTAAAAATGATCGAAAAATTGTCTGTCCGTCATTAGGGGGCCTTTTTCGAAACCTCGTTTTTGCTATGTTAACTTTCACTCAATATTTACTACATTTAAAGTAATATTTAAGACTGGTGGTTTATCTGTGTTGGTTAGGCATATAATTAAAAACTTTTTAAAGTGAAATAAATAAATAAGACTATTGTGCATTTTATTTTATTTCTGTTATTCCTTAAGTGTCCGGTTCTCGGGGACCTCCCCCTAATAAGATAATTTTCTATCTTGCATACAATAAACTCGCCGTTAGCAGACAAGTGTAACAAGCTGTGCGAAAGAGGCCAATAACGCTTAGAAAAAGCTATTGTTTGGTAAACACACATATGTTTGATAATGGTTTAAAAACATAAATTACGGTTTTTATTTAAAGTTGTCGAAAAAATAATTATTTATGGCTTTACTGGATTTTCGTTTTTCTTTCTCAAGGTAACTTAAACCTAACTGCAACGCCAAATTGGAGATAATTATTTAAATAGTTTTCAAGTTTCTAATTTCAAAGACAATTGAAACTTAAAGGCCAGACGACCACCAGTTACCCCGCGGGCAAATTATTTTATATTACACTTTCCAAAACTAAACTACCGACAATTTATACACAAAATGGTGGCAGTTACATAAATATACACAAACTAACTAGTTTTATGTAGTTTTTGTGGAAATATCACATTTAAAATGTAATTATCTCTAGACAGCTCTTTGCTTAATTTTGACGGAATAAATAAACATTTTGATTGAACCTTAAACACATTAGGATACAACCTAATGTGTTTAAGGTATTCAAAAATGTTACGATTATTGTTTTTTAATTAAAAAAATCATTTCGCCATTCAGATAATAATCGAGCAGTATTATCAAAGAACATTAATTCATTTTAAATAGTGCAAAAACACGTCATTGAGAAATCCATTTTTGTGATAACAATAGTTTTTTATAAAAGTTTCACGCACCGACTAACAATGGAAACATGTATAATAGCGCCTATTTACTGGCTAGATGGTGTAATAAAATAATAATATTTAGATTTATTGTTTACTTTCGCCATATCACTGATAAGAACTTGGTCGTAAGACTGGTTCTGACGGAAGTTTCCTACAAACCATGGCGGAAGTTATTAAAGTTAATAAATTAACACATGTTTTTGAAGAGGGATTAAAAACCAATCATAAATAAATAAAAAAATACAATTATGATTCAATTTTTTGTTGTGCAACCAAACTATAACGTAAAAGAATTCAAGACTTTAGTAACTCGTAAAAAAATATTCATTAATGGGTTTACTTAATATCATACAGTTTTATAGCGTCTAATAAGGTTTACGGAGTTTTATAACCTTACGCAACTTACTAAATCGTTGTGCTTAAGTTTTTTTTTGTAAATAACTGATGGGACTTTACTTGGCTGGTGGTTATGAACCATTATTTTAGCAACTTTTACTCGTAAAGTTACTAATTACTGTAATAAAAATTTTAAGTGCTATTTACTAAGTAAAGCTATAAATAACTAGAGACATAAATAGAGCCTCACCTTTTGACATTGCAATTGGCGCTCGTAACCTTCCATGGAAGTTTTTTACAAATGTTTGTGTTTTTTTGTTAAGTACCCACATTTTATTAGCCATTCAAAAGTTTATGTAAGAGCGTAGAACTTTCATTTCGGCCTCCTCACCTGATTACCGACCCACATATTGTAAGGTAAGTGATATGAACTTGTCAGTTCTATTGAATCACTAGATATGTTAGATAATAGTTAATTTTATCCTAATCAAGTGATTAAAATTATAATTGTGGATAATTGTATTTAATGTGCATAGCGTTTTACAAATTATTTAAATTTATGCAAAACTATTCTAATAATTGTGTGTAAAGTAACTAATTATGACGTGAATTAACAATCAATAAAATCTAGTCGCAGAGTCATTTTAAACATTGAATTATCACTGGCAAAGTTTTATGAACCTAAGTAATTCCTTTGTCTAATCTGTATTAATATTTAAAAAAAAACGATGCTCTAACATTATGAAATTAATGCTCAAAGCCATATAACATTATACAACAAAGCAAATATTTAAGCAAGGCCTTCAAAAAAATAAATATTTTGAAATTTCAATAATTTAAATACCTACAGTTTTATTATTTGTTTATAGAAAAAAAAAACATTTCCAGTGGCCACTACATCACTGTACGTTCTAATGTTGATTCAATGCAAGTTACCTGCTACAAGATTGCGCTTACGCAACGTTCAAGTAATTTCGACTTTTATCTTGGATTCTGTGAGAGATCAGTTTTCATGTTACGTATCAAAACAACAAAACATTTTTACTTTAGTAAACTCTATATTTTGTGAATGCCATTTATTTGCAATGTAGGTCAGTGGGTGCAATGAATTAATTAATTCAAAATTCATACATTTTAATGTAGACGAAAATAAAATTAGCTGCATTCCTATTGTGTGTATTTATTACGATAGGTTGTGTATTTTTATTTTGGAAATATTTTTACACTTCACTATTTTACACAATCATAAATTTAGTTTCCACATAAAACTTAACGTAAGTAACACAATTTGGTGAAGATTCCATAAATGGGCGTTTTCCATCAACTTAATAATTTAAAACCTCAAAAACATTAAGAAAACATCTTTTTTATTACTTTGCGATTAAACAATGACATAATTTAATAAAACATAACCTTCACAAAATTACAATTAATTTATCTGTTTTGCCATCTATGTAAAAACAGTTTCCAACAACACGAAACCTTCTATCTATGTGCGGACAACATTAGCTTAATCAGGGCCTTTCCTAACAATAGTTAATAGTCGAAATATCACAGGAAACTATAATAAGTTGAATGCTACCTTTCGCAACCACATTCTTGTAGAACAATGTGAATGTTACACCAGTTACTTGCGCCAGTCACTTGCCTGTTGGTTTATCTCATCTCGTTTCACATGAACGCTGTAAGTGCTGGATTAAATTAATCAAAGTGTAGGTATCAAGTTAAAAACGCTACGGCGGCATGCTGATAACAAACTTTGCTCATTTTGCGTGGGTAGGATATAAAGAATAAAAAGTGTAATTAAGAGCTTGAATTTTTAACACATTGCCGAACGTGGGGTGTTATACGTTCGTCACAAATGTACTTGTAATTTGTATGTTGCACACTGACGGATAAACTGAATTAGATAATTTTTAACCTTCGGTTTATCTAATAAATACCTATACAAAACATTATAACTAAAAATACTTTTAAAATAAAAGTTAACGTGATACCTCTTAGGCAACGACCTAAAATTACGTAATACCAATTTTTAATCACATCTTCAATACATTTTTTTTATCAATATCTGCATATTTACCATCAATTAACTTACCTATAAACTTAGATAGCTATCAAGAAGCTTTCGTGTTTGTTTGCACTCTTACACCTAGTAGCTCGAGGAATCTGTTATCTATTTAAATAAAAATGATAAGATATCTTTATTAGTTTGCGCTAATTTTAAGTTTCATTGTTTGTTTTTATGACACTTTGTAACTCGGTCAATCGCCTTTGGAGGAAATTACGTCACGACTACGTAGCGGTCTCCTATTTATTATGCTTTTGTTGATCTGGCGCGATCCAATATAAATATGGTAACTAAATATGATCCAGATTGCTAAAATTTTCGGATTTTTCCGTTGTTTTGAGAAAAAGAAACTTTATAATAACAATATTACGGTCCACAATTTTATTGGTAATAACTATAAAGACAGCTTTTTAAATACGATTACTTGAATAGGCACAGACATCCTTCTTTATAACGCAGATAAAGGCCAGTTTTAAAATAAGAACTACTTGAATATGATTATAATTATGCAAAGCATGTAACTATGCATCCGTCATGATCTTGTCTTACGAATCATGCATATCGCGCATAATCTATGGTCAATATGTACAAATAATAACTTTACTATGTAAAACCAAACGACCTAGAACAGCACGGCTATAAAACTCATCAATAATCGCATGATTACTTCGTGGGAATTTAAATGAACATCTGCTATGATAGGTTAGTTTCGTAAATAAACATTGCGTCTTCTTGTAACGAGTATTTACTTCTACCTAGTTCTACCTTTTTTGCCTTGAAAACAATAATTGATTGCCGAGCAGTTTGAAGCGTAAAACTTGCAATCAAACAACTGAAAGCTTGGTTTTTTTTGGTGAGTAGCATTTATATAAAATTTATTAAAGTTGTAAAGTGTATATCTATGAACCTTTCGAAGTAACAAAAATCGTGTTTTATTTTCAAAGGAATAAGTTATGGGTAATCTAGTTTAGCAAGTTGTTAACAGTTTTTCTTTTTTACTTATTTATGCAACAGGTGTTTTTAAACAGGTCTAACTGCAGAAACTAGGACTTGGATCTCTCCTTTATACATTTATTAAATAAAACGAGCACTTTGTTTTTAGATCACGACTGATATTGAGGCTTATTATTTCGTAACTAAGGTTTATATTTCCAGGAAGTGAATTTTCTATATAAAGCTCCTATAAAATCGATTGTAAGATCGTGACTGGAAAGGCTCTGGCGGGTTGCTTTCCAAACTAGTTTTAAAATCAGTACCATTTCTAGAGAAACTGCCATATTGTAGTTAGTTTCTAAGTGCAATGGAAAATATTATCTATTCCGGTTTGCGCTGAGCTAAAGCTATCATTATATTTTCAATTAAAAATAATTGATATTAAAAAAACTATTTTAACTATCTTCCACAATCCAAATGCAATTTCGTTGGATTTGTAGATGGATTTTGTTCATGATGCATAAAAAAATGATATAAAACCGCGTTACTAATTTGGCCACAATCTAAACTTGATTGGCTGCCTTCTGGCATATCTAGCTATATAATCTATGTGTGGTGATTAGATGAGGATGAATCTTCCACTAGGCGCTTTCTATAAACTTTACATACCATGGGTACATTAAACAAAAGTTCAAACGTCAAAGGTTGCAAGGAGGAACCGTCGTTTTACTTAGTCAAGCAAGTATCTTTATATTTTCCCATGTCCCCTAAGGTCAAAGCAACATTTAGACTAAGATTTTAGATCTAAAAATATCCCAACCATGCCTCAAGAGAGACTTTCGCGTAGAATTTCAAATTTATGAAGTCTGGGCAGCTTGGATCATGTTTCTAGAAGGAAATATTACATTTTGAATTATTTAAAACTTCGCTGTTCCATGAGTCGTAAGGTTACTACTTTACGGTTTGGTTCTCTTCAGTAACATCTAACTAAAAATAATCACAAATGTCATGACCGGATTTTTGCGCCATTACTTATTTACTAGACAATAATTGCACAGAGTATTAGAAAAATTGCGCATTCCAAATTTAGCATTAAGACTCTAAGTAAAGAGAGATTTTAATTTTAATGTTCTAATTTACGCAATCATTAATGATTGTATAACTAACATCAATCAGAGACGGTTGTTAAGAGAAAACGTTACTTGATTGATACGCTGAAAATGTTTATAGGTAGTAGAACATTGGTTACGTATGCAGGCGGTGCCTACTGTACCAAATTAATTTTGACTTATAATAGAAGATGTTTAGTCTAATTATTTTGTTATATAATACTTTTTTATAATAAGGACATAATAATATTTAGCGAATATAGGTATAACAAAATTAATTGATTATTATATTTATTTACTTATATGTGAAAGTGCTCAAAATAAATAAATTTAACGCAATTTGCGCAAAGCATATGTGTCTAATTGTAGTATAACCTTACAGACACAATACAATATATATTCTATTTGCTCGTCATTCTCACCCACCTCAACCAATTGACTTAACTCCGTAATCTGTGACATTTGACATTGACAAGTCTGAAGTATTGCGCACGTGTCATGGTCAACAGAAGAAATACAACGCGGCTCACAATGGGCCACATGGCTCCAAAAATATTAATAAACTATAAATAAGGCTTTGTTGCTCCATCAACTTACTTAATGTATTTTAATACTCAGAAATATGTCATTATTTCAACAGCGAGTATAATACATCATAAACACATTTACTCACATATGAATTACAATCGTAATTACACATCGACTTGCGTAATCGATATGTAGATACGTTTGACTACTTATTATAAGTCGGGTACTAATCTGGACCACTATAAAAACTAAGTTACATAACGGTGGTATGTGCCAGTGAAAGTGGCGGTCACGAAACGTCCTTGGCATCTCGATTGCGACACTCTTAAATCCGGTTCTTATTGGTATCGATTGACCATATAACTTAATTTAAGTATTCGAATTGTCATTGTTTTTTGGACTGCTATTTTGCTGGAGCGATGCGGTTTATTTTGAATCGGTGACGAAACAAAAGTTTCTGTAGCCTACTGACACCATTTGCTATTTACGCGTATTAATGTTCTTTACGCAGTAATCTTTAGGTAAGACAACAACAACATTTAAAAGCCAAAAAAAGGAACATGTGGATTGCTTCTATTATTTGTGTAGTTCTAAAAGTGACTATTAATACTTTTTATTTATTTTCGTATTAAGCAATAAGGGAAGGGAAGGGCTTTTAGGGCACATCGTTTTAAAGTACACTAATACCTGAAGACAATAGACAAACTGTATCCAATTGTTCAAACATACTTAACGATCTCACGACGCTGCCTAGTCACGGTACAGAGACACGTAAAGTACATTACAACGTTTTACACGTACCTACTTGTACTTTCAAGTGCAAGTATCAAGAACAGTTCCTGGTTATAATCCGTTCGGTAACTTAACCGTATGTGCGGAAAGGCGTGAACTGTAATTTCGGTTTAATTGACATGAAAATTGTTTACATTTACTAAGTTGTTAAGTGGATTATGCAATGTGTGCGTAACTTTATATTTTTTAAGATACAATTTTGATTAGGATACTACTCTATATAACTGTTGTAACAACACTATCTACAAACAAATAACTGGTTAATATTGACGCCCACAACAACATAATCAGATTAGATATTTTAAAACTCGTAACACTATTCTGGCTAGTTATTAAACTCTGTCATAGCTCAAAGCAAATCAAGTCATACCTATCAAAAGTTAGCACGAATTTATTTACCATCGTGTATCACTAAAATGTTCGATATTGAGCAATACAACGGTTTTAAAAAGTGAAATACATTTAGGTTTTATTCATAGGTCATCTGATAAAATGTTCATCTGATGCAAAAAAGGTAAGGCAATATAATCTCATCAACAGTTTGCAAAACCTTTTTTGCCAATTGTTGTCCAACCCAGTTTAGTTTGGTTAGTAATTAGATATAAATTAACAAAAGCCAAATTAAAATAAACTGTCCTAACAGGCAGGTATTTCATTAATAATGTCAACATCTGCTAACTGGTTTAATGATAGCGGCTATAAACTTTAACTAAAATATGTTAATACATTACAAAATGAGTTTTAATATCAAAACTAGTTTATTAACATAATTTGGAAGAAGTTTCGCTATGGTAGCGTTTTATGTCAAGGTCATAGAGATGAGAATTTTCAAGAACAGTTTTTTTTGGTAATTTATATTTATTGTTTTTATTAGTAAGTATACTTTTTATCTCATTTACCATTTCTCACCTGTTGGAAGGAAAATAACTTAATATTTTAAGAACATTAGACGATTCTAGAAACTTTAACTGTTTTATCTCAGTATCAGTGCCATTAATTACTCTGCATAACCTGCCTTTTTAACTGGAAACCGGTGAAATTGTTTAACCGTAGGAATAGACAGAACTGTGCAGCCAAAGCTTTAAGCTTTGCACAGATCTTCACAAGTTTCTTCTTTACATTTTAGTTTTACTTGTGCATGAATAAATTTAATTTAGCTGGTGTATAAATTAAATTGCAATATAACACTTTCATATATTCCCACCAGCAATATAATATTTCTGTCGTGTCCATAATAACTTGGTCGTGGTTCCAGAATTAATTCATAATTTATTGGTTTGCGTTTAGTAGTCATTTGGTGCAAACGTTTTATGTGACACAAATAATGTTGACTGTTAAATCAGGCTATAGATATACTGACAAAAACTTGTGAGTAGAATACAATAGTAAATAATTAAGATGACAATTATGAATGCGATGAGGCGTTTCGTCACATTGACCGACTTCGAAAATTGACGTAATAACGTCAACGTCTTAAGTAAATACCATTAACCTTGACGAAACCGAGATATAAAGGTGGAAATCTTATTCCTATGTCATCTATTTATATTCCGCAATAATTATTTTGTATTAATTATACGATATTCTGTCAACATCTTTTTTATCCCCCAACAATTAAGTTCTCAAGCAAACGGACTCCTTCAGTTAAACACTGCATTAAACAATTATTTAGATTAATAAATAACTCATCAAATTCCTACTAACGTTCTTCCACCAAATAAAGCCTAGAATTAGCCTGAACAGGTTAAAACCTGCTTTTTTCCCACAAAACTTTAAGCCTAGAACCCACAATCATAATTGATTTCATTTTACTACCACAGGAAGAGAACGTAGCCCTCCGTCTAATCCGGCAGCACATCGAGGAGGTGGAGAGCAGCCCCGTGTCTCCGGACGACAGCTCCCCGGGCGCCACCTCCAAGACCTACTTCGATGAAGTCGGCTACATCAGTCAAGGAGCGCTGGATAAGGACCCGTATGTCAGGAACAGGTTCAACCAGGCAGCCTCGGACGCTCTGCCGAGCAATCGCGCCATACCTGACACTAGAAATGCAATGTGAGTAAAGATTTTATTTTAGAGATATTTTTTTTATTTTTTTTCGAGCAATTATTTAAGATTGCAATAATTTCTATCACGCGCTGTAATAAGAAAATAGTTGCTGTTCGTTTAAACTTGTAACCTTTAACTATATTGATTACGCATACGTGTTTTTACCAAAAAATATAAAGCATAATAACAAATTTATAACTACTTACGCATGGACATGGCTCATAAATTTTACACACGAAGGCAAATTCTATTCTGTTTTAAATAACTTAAAATACTAAAAACATTAAATGTTTCCGCTGTTATACAACATAAATTATCTAAACTAAACACGCTTAGCACCCAACATTCCCACTTATAATCAATCAAACGTAATTTTGAAACAATAGTGTTTGTAGAAATGATAAATATTCCTAAAGAATTTTACACCTAGCCATGTAGAGGGTAAATATTACACTTTCTGATGAGCCTATTTCAAACAAGATGACTAATAGTTTATTACGATGTATTGTTTGATCGTGAATTAAACTGGTAACTACTGGCCGACGACGTAAACTGTAATAACAGAACGTAAACAACGATCGCTGATGATTAAACTGACGTAACTAAACCAAGCCGCATAGGAAATATAACAAACAGCTGAAGTTAGTCAGCCCCGTCACGAGATGAGGTACTAACACTTCTAGTTTAAAGAAGTTATAAATTGTTATTGAAAATTACCGAGACAAGAAAATATCAATCTACAGTTAGCTGTAAAATAAAAGTAATCGTTAACTGGACATCCCTAGCATTCGATGGACATCACTGGTTGGCGACACTGCCGTTGGGCGCGGATTTGTATTGAATCTAATGGCGGCTACATGTTGTATTTTCTGCTAATTCATATTTAATTAAAGGGATGTTTAATCCAAAGCCCAATAAATATTGTTGTTTATACTACCTAAGTGTGACATGAATTCATGCTGTTATGACCACGATCAAGTATAATTCTAAACGTATGAAACTCCACACCGTTAATGTGAGGGTATTGCATTCCACAATGCAATGTAGTCGTAAGTCGTATTATGAATGACAGGCGAATCAGAGATGACATCATTACTGGCAGCTAGAAGAGACTTCTGACCTTAATAGCTGCAGGGATCGTTAAAATGTTTTGTGACACGTTTAAATAGTTGTGTGACGAGGTCCGTTGACATGAGTCGTTGAAAGCTCAAAACTTTCCTATAATGAGACTCTGTTCTTAAAAAAATTGGGTGCCTGCAAAGAGTATATGGTTCTTTATGAATATTTTTGAATTTTTATAGTTATATGTATTGAGTATATTTGGTTTATAGAAGTGGAGAGCACCTCAACTTCTAATTATTATAAAATCGATTATTAACCTACAGTATAGGTATTAATATTAACAATGTTCTTCAACAACTCATAATGTTAACATAATTTTGAGAGGCATTGTTCCGACTATTCAATATTAATAACAATTGCTATTAAGCTATAGAATTTCTAAATTCAAACAAATTATTTATTTATATTTCGCATTGTATAGTTTTAAAAAAATGCACATGAAATCATCATTATCATGTCATTCAGCTCTCATCAGTCATTTTTCAAGAAGAGTCCCTTAACAGTCTAGGAGTTTGGTTCAAGGAAATAAGAGGTCGTCCACTGCTAATCTTAAAACCAGCCTTAAAACTGGCAACGTATTGCACCAATGCATGTAGTACATCCATGAACTGAATGAAATGAAGTCATGATTACCGAAGTTCATAAAACTTTTTTTACTTTATCACTTCTGGACATAAAAAAATATTCTGTTAATTCTTTGTAAATTATTGTGTTAGTTTGGAGATTTATTATTTATTATTCTTATATGTGGTAGTTACTTGCATGAGCCCCCAGGTCATTTGTTTACTTAAGCTGTTTGCGCGGATAGGTCATACATAGTCCTTGCAAATCCTTAGCACGAGTATGAAAAAAACTAAAGGTATTATGTCATTTCAGGTGTCGTCTTAAAAAGTTCGACGACGATCTGCCGGAGACTAGTGTCATCATCACATTCCACAACGAAGCTAGGTCTACATTACTACGAAGTATTGTCAGGTACATTTATCAATTAATTGCCTCAATAACGTAAGCAACTAAAATTTAATTATTAAAAAAAAGAGTGTTAATTCATACTTTGTTTTTGTTCGCAGTGTACTAAACAGAAGTCCTGAGCATTTGATCAAAGAAATCATTCTAGTCGACGATTTTAGTGATAATCGTAAGTATTACAATTGTATATTTATACTTGTTTTCGCTTCGTCAAAACCTCGAATGTTTATTCGTTCCATTGTGATTAAGAACTTCATTTTAAAAGTTTTTAATCTTAAAAAAATCTATATAGCAATTACAGAATGTAATAAAATGTATCTCTGCAATTGACATTAGCGTTTGCTTTCAGCCGAAGACGGCCAAGCCCTGAAGGCCATCAAAAAGGTCAAGGTGATACGGAACAGCAAGCGCGAGGGTCTGATGAGGTCGCGAGTGACCGGAGCTGATGCAGCCACGGCGTCCGTGCTAACATTCCTCGACTCACACATAGAGTGCAACCAGCACTGGCTGGAACCACTGCTGCAGAGGATTAAAGAGGTCAGTTCAAATATACAACCTCTTTTGGTCTCATGAATTCGTTCTAGATTTTTAATTGGCTGAAACCACCGAATACTGAAACACCAGAATTTAAAAAATAGGCTAAATGTATGAAGTCATTTCGCCTCTTGTTTTCACCACCCTAAAACAAAACATAATGTGCAAATAACACTGGCCGAAACCACTGCTGCAGAAAATGAAAGAGGTTGGCTATGGTATACAAACACATTTTTTTCCCGCTTTACACTCCTAAACTTAGACTTCAAGGCTGACTAAACAGAACTAAAGAAGTCAGTCTAAAAATACGAGCAATCTTATATTTTGGAATACGAGAACTAGAACTTTAGTAAGATATAAAAACACAATATAAAAATACATGGAGATCAACGTCGTTGATGTCTTTTCTATTGAGTTATGAGCTCGTACGATATGACACGGTATAAAAATGAATGTACACATTTAACTCCTTTTTTTCAATAAAAATGCTAACTAATTAATTAGCTGATATTAATAAACGTTATCGTAAATATTATACCTCTTGTTTAACGAAGATAAAAAACAAAAGTGGAATAAACACATATAAAAATAAATTAGCAACTTAAAGTAAAAACTTAGATTACTTTTTTTATACTTTTTGTTCAAAAATCCAATATTCTTTGTTATTGGCATGTAGGTATACGACGATTTTAATATTGCATTGGCATATCTATAACAATATAAATATTTAATAGAAAACTTCATATACTGAACTATATAAATTAACAATTCTGTTACTATAAACACTTTATAAGGAGGGCCCTAAGTTCGTATAGTTCTAAGGTAGATAAACTTTATAAAACTATCTTGAACAGTGCACGAACTGGCTCGTTCAGACGAGACATTTAAAACACAAGAACGTGTCCTGTTTGCTTAATGTCAAGGTTTCTATATATTGTTCGTGACTCAATGTTAAGCGCAGTTTACACAGTTCTCCAAAAAATTATATTTAAAAAAAAATGCGACAAGACTCCTTTTTTTCTGACTAATATTTTGTGCTAACTTAATTAGTGTGCACACAGCGTTACACTTCCATATATTATCAAATACGGGAAGTAAGTTGGTTCACGATTTTTGGCGACAAGTCGGTAACTGTTTTAGAGAAAGTTTACTGCCCATGCTAAGTGATCAAATTTGAAATAATTTGTAGGTACGGGACTATATTCGCTGAATGCTAATTTGGGCCTAAGTTATTTTCACTTGACATGGTTCTAAGTGGCTAAATAAATATATAATACTGACTGGCATAGCTCTTAAAGGAACCCGCGGCTCCTTGAAATAACAAGAAATACCAATATTTCAACAAATTAAAGTTTTTTTATTTTTTTATAGTGTTATAGTTAATTTATTAGAAGACAAAATATTGGTAACATTCGTTTTTAACATAAAAAGTATCCAAATAAAACAACTATGTAATATAATGTACTTACCTACATTTTGTTTACCAATAAAATGTACAGTTTCTAATTTACGTCATAATTGATCCGTTTCTTTGTTGACTGTATTTCAATTAAAATTCTAATAAACTTACGACCATTGTTTATTCTTTTGTTTAATTAGCTTCTTTTGAATTCGATAAACTTTTAATTTACAGCTAAAATTATCTACCAACTACTTGGTAATTAATTTAAGGCGCTTAGGACATTTCGATTGTTTTTTTAGAAACAGTTTTCAAAAGAAATTATCTTTAGGTACATATTTTAATAGTCATACGAAATATTTTTGAAGCAATAAGAAACTGTCAAATGTGGTTTACGTTTTACTACATTTGATATTTTTATGTACTTAACCTAGTTCTTTTTTAAAGACCAAAAGCTGATGTACAAATCAAATTCAAATCTGACTTTCGCTGATTCGTTCGCATAATAAGGCTTTTATTGAGCACTGCAGCGATGAACTAGCCAATACTTCTATCATCCATTTGCATCTCTCTACGATGTTATGAGTTTAGTAATCATGTCATAATGGTAGCTTCATGATTCTCTAATGTTGCATTTTGAGATCCAACTCTCGAGTGCTTTACGACTGAGGAAGCAATGAACCATTACGAACACATTACTGACAGGGTAACTAGAGAGGTTACGAGGAATATGACGTTAACGAGCATCGGGCCTTTTTATTATTTTAAGATAAAAATTAAAAAACTTATAACACGTATGTTTTTGTTAGATACAAATAAACAAGCAACGGATAATGCGGAATAACAAAAAAGCTATATTTTGACATATTGCAACAAGGGCGGACCCAGGGGGTCATGACTGTGCTGTGTCCAGGACCTAGATGGACCACTAATTAAAATTGATAAACATAATGAATTGTGGCTGGCCACTAGGTACTACGTGACCCCCCTGGCGCCAAAGCTGGATCCGCACTTGTATTGCAATGTAATAGCTTATTATTGTAATTTACAAATCAAAATGTGAGCAAACGGATCCACTTACTTATTGTGAAATGTTTCT
This sequence comes from Emmelina monodactyla, assembly GCA_916618145.1. NCBI lineage: Eukaryota > Metazoa > Arthropoda > Insecta > Lepidoptera > Pterophoridae > Emmelina > Emmelina monodactyla. The sequence goes on from OU745300.1 coordinate 8,760,424, forward strand.
GAAATAGATTTTGATCGAAGCATGAAATGCATCAGAAATATATAACTGAAATGTTGCAATATATCTGCTGAGAGGCGTAGGTCTTTTTGTAAACGATTGAAGTAAGAGGCACCTACAAATAGATGGAGCAAGGACATTCGGTAATAAGGTACATTCTATACTTAGAATTGTAATTAAATGTTGAGGCAAGTTAGGGCTTCGAATTCCTGCTAAATCATTATTGTGGAATATGGTGCCTACATACCTACAAGTAAACTGTTCATACCGAATCTGATCAATGATAATCGGTGTTTAAGGGCAGCGATTGGCTATTACGTTAATATCTTCCTAATGGGATATACGTGCTGTTTGGATGTTATTATTTTAATTAAAGTTCCATGTGCACAAACATGCTAAGGAAATATATTTTTTTAATAGTTTTTATTAGATCACGTACAAAGTTAAAGGTTGCTTATTAATCCATCGCACACTTTGAAGTTGTATGCTAAACGTCAATTTAACTTTCTAAATAATTAACCGTAGGTCAGCTGTCCACATAAGTTATAAACTTGGACTAGCCTCTTGAATAAAATATTAACTTTGCACAAACAGTCTAATTAAAAATTAGCCCTAAGTAGTTGGTAATTCAAAAAATAACAAAATTATGTAAACTTATGTCGAAATACGTATTTTTTAGATCGAAAAAATGTTAAAAGTGGAATTGGTATACCTTTTGCAAGCTTAAAAAAACTTGCAGACTGAGGTTATTAGTCTATTTTCCTTACTTTTAAAAAAAAAATCCTTTCCACTTGTTCAATGCTCATAAAAATAATTACCAAACCAAAAACAACAGTAATCATGTCGTCATCTTTATGTTTAACTGCCACTGTATAATTTCACCGCATATACCACAGAAGTCCTTCGTGACTGTCTTTATCTAACCACATTGGTTAAGGAAGCTATTAGGCATAAGCACGTAACTGCTTTAACCATTGTAAAGCAATAACTCCACATTGAATTATGGATACCTTCCTAACATTGCTCAAGAGAAACTGTTTCAGGAACAGATTACATAGAATGTTACTTCATGTCATACTGTCATGATATTGTTCTCGAATTATCTGTTGCTGGTGGTTTTGAAAGGTGTAATTCAAGATGCAAGTAACAAAAGAACATGACAAAAACCAGTTAGTCGATTACACATTTCTGACAATCGGGATTACGGTTAATAACTTGACTTGGGATAAATAAAATGATATCTACTGAAGCAAAAGAGTTTAGGTTCACTACTACTACACTAGAACACAGACCGAATCAATATATTTACATACATTCAAATTAATATACATTAAGAATTGAAAAGGTAGAGGTTGTAACGGACTTAATTTTCCATAACTGTAATGATTTCCTCGGTTTATCCAATCTTTTATAATAAAAACTGTAGTCTATACATAAACCGCTACTTTTTTCTGCAATTCGTGAAATACTCTTTCGATACAAATCGCTTAATTTCGTGAACTGCACTGCGGCCGATCGAAGCGGCGCTAGTGAGCGGAAGGCGCGCCACGGAGTTGCGTAAGCGCTTATCAGCGGGCAACCCTTCACTCTTACACACAACACATGCTGGGTAGCATATGCTATGGAATTTAAATTGAAACCAGAATTACGTTTTATTATTTATGAAAAATATGTTAATCGTATCGATAGAAAGAGGTTCTGTACTGTAAATTTAGCCCTAAGAGATATTATTTTACTGTCTTTCTGGAGCCTTCGCTGGGCACTTGGTCATCTATTACATCGCTACATTTGTTAGTTCTTATGCCTAGAATTATACATGCAGCCGCATGTTTGAAAATTTTCGTTTAGTAAGCCTCATTTATGTTAACTTAAATAAAATCTAACGTCGTTAATAAGTAAACATCAAAAAACAATTTAAAGTTATTCAAGTTCTGTAAAAATCGGAAACTGATACCACTTCTCGACCATTGCATAAAAATTGCATGTTCGTTGCGTTCGCGCAACTGTGTAATATTGACAGTGATTTGTCGAAGTCGAAGTGTTATCGGTACAGGATGTTACCAAACATGATAACTTTTCTTTGTTTTATCTCGATATTGGCTCAAATCCGTCAAAATAAATTTTTCTTTCTTAGTTTTGTAAACTTATGGCATATGTATCAAAATTGCCAAACCGTTTGTAAGCATAAAAAATGATTTTCCTAGCAGTATCTTAAGTTTCAATTGTTATCTTTTTTATTTTAACTATAAACTAAAACTAACTTAAACTTTCCTTTTTTAATTTTTACAATAAATGTACAAGAACCTACTGTTATTCTTATTTAATGAACATAAAAAACATAAGTATTTTATAACACGCAATTTGCAAAGAATTAAAACTTTCTACATAAATATAATTAACTCAATTCACAGAAAATATATAATTGTACATTTTATTTATAAATTAAGGTATCTGACTATCTATATTTTCTTTGTTACTTGGTGTTATATGCTGTTCATTCATTATTGGATTCGTCCAATTACCCCGTGATTAATGCTTCTTTAGAAATAGCATTAGATTCCGGTTTTGTCCGTGACATTCGCGGGTTCAAAGTCGCATTGAACGACTGTGAGCAGGGTCGCCGAATATTCTGGACCATCACTATTACATATACAGTATGTGACTAAACACAGAAATATGGTAGAACATAAATTTGAAGCCAATTATAGTTAAATAATAAACGGTTCTTAGATACTAAATATAAAACTCTACTTCCTGATGAAAAAATATTAATAATAGAGAATTTATAAACGTTACTTATAATTCTTTCCATTGTATTTTTTTTTTCATAGGATTGCTTAGTTTTAATTTTGTTCTGTTAAAACACAACTTTATTCAACACAAGAAATAATTGACCATTGTAATGAACGTATTGATATAACAGTTGTTATATGTTTTTAAGTTAATTTAATTGAGCAATTTAAAAATATATTTTAAAACAAAATCAAGCACGACTTTGTAATTCTATATTCTAGAAATCACGCTTAAACCGGACCTTGAAGGATGACCTCTCACTTTTAAATAACAAAATGACTAAGTATTTGTATTATTTATTGTAAAAAGATAACTATCCTAGAAATTACATTATCACATAAAAATAAAAGTTCAACCTTAATTGAGAGAGAAAAATTTACCAAATTTAAACCAGATTGAAAAAATGCAATTTAATTTAATAAAGGAGGGCAATATAAATATCTTATACCCAAAAAATTTATCAGTTAGGTAACAGTTTTACCAAGTTTAATTTTTACATTTTATTTGCTCGGAAAAAAAAATGACATCAGACTTTTAGTCTCTACACATTCGTCAAATCAAAACTTACGAACAAGGAAGTTGTTATTTTGAAAGTTAATAAAAATTCTAAAAACCTAACTTATTTTTCACAAATTTTAGGTCAAGGTCCTTATTTTTAAATTAAATTTATGAAAGGCAAACCGCAATAATTGTAATTATGGCCTAAGACTTCATTAAATAAATTGTACATAATCGCGCTATTAGAGACTCATTTCATAAATAAAAGTTGAATTACTATTCAAATAACACCTTATGAAATTTAAAAAAAAATGTAGTTACATAAAAACTTATACAAATTATAGTTATGAGTTGTTTCTTTCCTCCAAAACAATCTATATTGTCCATCTTCCAAAAAATAAAAAATAAAAATTGCCATGCTAAAATGGGCTAGATGCTGTTAAACAGTAGTTTTAAATTGAACCCTCATTATCGCATTACTTACAGCTTCAAACATTAATCAAAACCTAAAGCACAAAACAAACCATACCTAACACCAATATGTCTTGTCTTTCAGGACCCGACGCGCGTGGTGTGTCCCGTGATCGACGTGATCAGCATGGACACGTTCCAGTACATCGGGGCTTCAGCAGACCTGCGGGGAGGGTTCGACTGGAACCTCGTCTTCAAGGTAAATTTGACTCTGGTTTAAATGAGCTGAACTTAAAGACTTCTAAAATAACTGTTCCTAATAACGTCTACATATAAAAATAATAGGTATAAATAAATCTCAAGCCATGTACAATTGTGGAGTTTTTTCTCAAAACTTTACTGATCATGAAGTTTTGGTATAGTTGTCATAGTAAAGTTTATTTGTTTCAGTGGGAGTACCTGTCCCACACAGAACGAGCATCCCGACTAAGTGACCCCACGCAAGTTATCAGAACACCCATGATAGCAGGAGGTCTGTTCAGTATGGACAGAGAGTACTTCAACAAACTGGGCAAGTACGACCGGCAGATGGACGTGTGGGGCGGAGAAAACTTGGAGATCTCTTTCAGGTCAGTACAGAAAGAAAAAGATCTATTTTTATAGGACTGTGAAGCTATAAAGAGTAAGAACAATGAATTAAGCCTTTGACTGAATTTGTTTTAACTTATACGTTTTATATTGTCAGGGTGTGGCAATGCGGTGGTTCCTTAGAAATCGTTCCTTGTTCGCGGGTGGGGCACGTTTTCCGGAAGCGGCACCCCTACACCTTCCCTGGTGGATCAGGGAAGGTGTTCGCCAGGAACACCAGGAGAGCTGCTGAGGTCTGGATGGATGAGTACAAAGAACTCTACTACAGGAGTCAGCCGCTTGCCAAGTCCGTGGAGTTCGGAGAGTAAGTGTATTAATGGAAGTATTAAATTTTAAGATTAAATCATTGTCATTGTCTTTTTTTATACAACTTTATTTATTTCTACATGTTCTTTATAGGCCTTTCGTTGCAAGCAAAATCATTTATTGGGTAAACTATTAAAATATGAAACTATAGGCCCTAACCAAAATTTATTGTTAAAAGTATTTTTTTCTCATTTACAGCATATCAGAGAGGCTTGCTATCCGTGATCGTCTACACTGCAAGCCCTTCAAGTGGTACTTGGACCATGTATACCCCGACCTGCAGGTGCCCGCGCTGCCGGGGGGCGGGGGCGGGGGCGTGCTGCGGCAGGGGGCGCGGTGTCTCGACACCATGGGGCACTTGGTTGACGGATCACTAGGTAGTATGACTGATATGATATCCTTCAACAGGCTGAGCATCTAGCTGTTCTAAGTTACGGTCTCAAAGTCTTCTACGAAACACCATCTATGACTTCATAGTCACCAAAACACTAGCTTAATAAATGCTTGATAAGAAGCCACGAGTAGGGCCACATCAAACTTTGGGTTGCAGACTTAACCACATCATTACACCCTTAACCTTTAATTACCTACTATTCAGGTTTCTTGTTATCAAGGCAAGTTCCTAATGTAATCTAAAAGGTATTAAGTTAATAATTCGCTTTGCTTCAGGAATGTTTCCCTGCCACAACACCGGTGGAAACCAAGAGTGGCGCTTCGAAGGAACGTCAGGGAGTAGCAGCCTCATCAAGCATCATAACCTGTGTGTCGCTGTGAACCCCGCGGACCCATTCACGCCGATACTGGCCCTGTGTGACCCCTACGACGAGGCCCAGCAGTGGGTTAAAAAAGGAAAACTTATCAAACATGCAAAACTTCATGCCTGTCTCGATGCCGACAGACCAACTGTGTACCTAGCGCAGTGTGACGACACCAAGTCCAGTCAGTTCTTCACATCATAAAAGTTTCAAGAACGCAGCAATCAATTAACATCTCACATTTTCATTTCAAGTTTTTAAACTTCAGGTAGGTTTTATTTTAGATAGATAGAAAAAAAAGTGATTTAAAGTTATTGAAATAAGTAAGAACAACTTGTGCAACTTCTTAATCAATACTTGATTCTAAAGACATCACACTAGCACAAGATGTTTGAACAAATGTATAATTTAAGCACTGTAAATTTGTAAATAGATGATATTATAGTTTTACGGTAGATAAGTACTAGGTATTGATTCATATTAAAACCTGTATAGTATAAATAAAGATCTGTTCATAGGCTAAGAACAAAATAGTAGCTGGCTTAGAGAATATTACAACACAAAAAGTACCTACTTTACCCTCACTGATGCATTCCAAAAAAGTATTTAAAACAAAATTAATCTACTAATAATAAAGTAGAGTGACTAAAAGTCATTAAAAAAATCTAAAATAATGGATAAATATGTATTAAGAATATGTGCTTGTAAATATTATTTGTGTTACCATTATTTTAATTCAAGCAGCCGGGGTCGTGGAATTTTGAAACTCGAGATTGTATTAAGTTTAGTTAATAATGAACATGTAATTCTTTAGACGTAGGTTTTTAAAAAATATTGATTATCTTTTTCGTCCAATATTATTGATATTATTTTAAAGTAAGCACGCTTTTAATCAACATCTTGTGTAGGAAAAAATCATGCATACCTACTTTAATATTGAATCAATTTTTATTTTATAATTTTTCATGTCATTGCCATCTAACCATTTTCATTCCTAATATGAAATCACTTTTGTTTCCAATTAGTACATTATATGGGGTTATAAAAATATCAGAAATAACTACATTATCTATAACTAAACTACTAATGTATAATGCCGACAAGTAAGCATTTAGGAATTCTTAGAATTGAACAAAGTATGATATTGATAGATTAAATATTAGTATGTAAGGAATAAGAAAAAAACAAAAAACTGCCTACATCAAAATAGTGCAGTAAAACTGTTACTTGAAATAGTATCGAATTGCCCAGTTTATTAAAATCAGTACCTATTATACACAGGTATTAAAAGACATAAATCAAAGTTGCAAATTAATGTGGAGGACTATAAACACATATAATTGATTAGATATATAAATTGGTAGAAAAAAGTACCATCTTTTTGTCTACGAATATACTTGCGATAAAATATGTTATCTGAAAAAAACTCATAGCTTAGGAATAATATTAATACATTTTCTAAGCATAAAAAAAATATTACAACGTGGCTTCACTAGTCAAATTTTGTTATGTTATGATTTTACAAATATTATTAATTTGTGTGGTCTGTTTTATGCCGCGTTCCAACGGTGCGCGAATCTACGCACAATCTACAAATAGTTTCTAGCCAAAACACTTATTAATAACAAAGCGCAATCTGTATTGCATGAGAAAATGCATTTTTTCGCGCACCGTGGGACTAGGCTATTAAGTGTGATAATGATAACGAAATTGCGATAAATAAAAGTTTTTTTAATTTAATATTTTATGTTTTATTCACTCGAATACACTTTTTATATGTATACTATTGTTTTGTAATAAATTATAAAAAAAATCTCGACTTGCGAGCTACCTATACCTTAAAATATAAACTCTACAAAGGAATATTCAGTACAGAATATTTTTTCTGCAATTTTTAAATATCACAATGGGTAATAAGTACAAACCTACTTACATCTAGTTCAAACACCTTATTTCAACTTTAACCTAACATTTGACAGATGCGTACCTACTAGCTTTGTGATTAATTTCCAAAAAACTATTTTATTTCGAATTCAAGTTATTCTTATTCATAGGTATCATCTATTATCACTTTTGTTTCATAACTCTTAGTCATCTAAGAAGTCCATAATTTTTTATCTACGTATCGATAAAAATAAGTACCACCCAAGTTTCTTCTAAGCAAAATAATAAAATATTTGATTGTACACTTAACAGTCTTAATAAGAACCTGCGTTCCCGTAGTGTTCAAGGTTAGAAAAGATAAGTTAACTCTACACAGTTATTTATACCTTTTTATACTTTTAATTACCCCAATTAACTCAGCTGACGAAAAAAATATAAAGCTGGGGGTCTACTGGGAGTACTGGGACTTGACGGTCGTATCGTGCATCTTAACAAAATCGCGAGATTGGTACCGAGACTTACGACTTTTAAAACAATATTTCCTGTCGTTACGATTATCGTCTTAACCTTACCGGGACTTGTGTCGTCGCCTAGTTGATAGTGAATTTCGTCAAATTGTCGTGATAAAGTGCCGGGAAGGCAATCCATCAAGTTCATTCGTACTTCGGTCGCACGGATACGATTTCGATTGTAAAGTCCCGGTAGACCCCCTGTGCAGCAGCTCAACATAATTAGTGTTTAGCGTGTAAAATAACAGGCAGTATTTTTCCATTTTATGTTAAAAAAGCGTAAAACTAAATTTGGGAGATATGTCTTTGTATCATTCATTAATTTATTTTACGTAGCAGCATTAGTGGACTTTGATATTAAATAATGCATATACGACTATGTTATTTCCTAATTTTATTTATGCTGCTAGAGCCCACATAAGAACTTAAGCGATTGTCATTGCTTGAATTAACCTCGTGATATATTTGGTTAGGCAAGTAAATGACGGGTTAATATTCACTGGGTTAACTATTTTAAGTAGATAGTTGTTTTTCTTGTGTTCATTTATATTTGTAAATAGTCGCCATGTATTTGTAGCTCTACGACAAGGCTATAACAAAAAATAAAATAGTGAAAAGATTTCGTTTCAATTAATGATACGAGATGCTCATCCGTGTTTTGATAAACCGTCCTATAAGTTTGATAGCTCGGAAAGCGAAATTTGGAGACAGTCTCTGCCGCAATAAATAATATCCCACTAATTGTGTCGCTACTAACATTACACACAGAGCAGACAAATCCACCCAAAACGAAACGCCTGACATGCCCATCAGCTTCACAAAGTACCTGAAAACAAGAGAAGTCTGTTTTAAATACTGAGAAATATTTTTTATTTATATTTGTTAAGCCCGTTTAAGGATGCAATAAGGTCTCTGAATCTTCTTCCATCGTGTGATGAATATGCCCTTTGAAGCACATTTTCATCTAGTATCAGAATTTTTAAGGCTTCTGAATCCTGTAGGATAGTGGCCACCCTTCTGCCAGTCTGTAAAGAAGCTTAGTTATTTTCAATCAATACTCACGCAGCATTTTTATATTCGCAATAGTCCACATCGTCGGGACAGATGAGGTCGGCTCGCGGCGGTCCGTATATGGCGGCCACGAGCCCCTCCAGCCCGTATCTCATGTAGGAGCAGGCGCGGGCCAGCTTCCAGATCAGCGGGGGAGCCTCGTCGCCGGAGCCTATCCCGTACACCGCCAGTAGCATGAGCGGGACGCTCAGCACCGGACCCATGAACATTGAGTTCTGTATCAAAATAAAGAAAGTATTATTAACCGAGATACCTACTAGGATTCCTAGGAAATTTCTAATGTGAAACTGGGTTAAGATAGGAAGACAGTTTATCATCTGAAAAGTACGGAATTTTTGGTTGATGATGAAAACGCTGCACATATGAGGTCATCAAAAATTTTTCTTTTGGTTTCTTACGACGTTTACGTGCAAACAAATGTTGTTATTAACAACTGAGTGAGTGCTATGAACAACAAAGAGTCATTTATTTATTATCTTAAAATCTTTCCATGCAAATTATTATCTACTAAATTACCTAGTGAGTTACATAATAAAATACTTACAACAACGCTTAACGTAGAAGATATCACAGTTCCCAATGATTCCGATATTAAAGCCAACAATACACAGATAGTTGTGAACATGGCAATTCTCGGCAGCTCCAGCGGCTGTGACGTCAGAGGGTACGTTATCGTTATATATATGAGACAGAAGATTATTGTCGCTGGAGTTCGAGATACCAACAACGCTGCATAATAAGGCTTCAAGCCGTACCATTTGTTAAAATACTCCCTTTTGACCAATTGTACTTCGGTGGGGACTGCAAACAAAAAATAATAATCGTCAACTTTATTTTCAACATCTGTAATTAATTTATAATGAATTTTAATATATGAACTTACAGGCAAGAAGAACCGGCATCATGGTTGTGTAAAGCATTACGATGGTACAAGCATAGCAGAACCCAAAATTGAACAAGGTTTTAGAGGCATCGTTTCCCATCTGACTGAAAAGGGTGGCTACTATAACACCCAGGAACGTATGTAGTCCTATTCGTAGCCACAGGTAACTCTAAAATAAAAAACAAAAATAAATATTAGAGGAGATATGGCTAGCTCTGTGTACCTATAGATAAATACAAGCCCACGCTTTGCAATGGTGTAATTTAGCGCGACTTATTATGGCATGTTATATTTTCGCTAAAATAACGAACAACTACACATCAGCATTAATTCTAGTTTACAGCAACTCTCCTCAGCAATCCTTACATTAATCTGCCACTACTTCCCTAGGCACATCTCTACAACAGTCCTAAATTCACCTTATTCCGGTCGCGGGGTCACTGACCGCGAGGTAGGCGCGCCAGCGGGGCACGCGGCGTTGTCCACGTCTTCACAAGAGTCAGATAACTCACCTTGTTCCGGACAGTCTGCATGAGCATCCTCCGCGTCAGCACCGCGAACTGCTCGCAGGGCGTGCTGCCGTACTTGTAGTGTTGTTTCTCCACGCCGCCCGTGTTGAGCTGCTCGATGTCGTCGCGCGGCGCGGGGTCGCTGACCGCGAGGTAGGCGCGCCAGCGGGACACGCGGCCGTTGTCCACGCCGCACACCATGCGGTCCGCGTGCGGCCCGTACTCGCCGCTCGATACCTCTATCACTGGAGGGTAAATAGGAGTTTAAGATGGAAAGTCAAGTCTCTTTACCGTACACATTTTAGAATGCTCTTAATGAGTTGGTACATAGAAATACTTTACGCACACGATACCTTAAGAGCGATATCAACTGTTTTAAGCATTCTTCAATGTTCAATACTTTTAACTTGCGTCAGATAAGCAGAAATTAGTAGATTGTGGATAAACAAATTGCGTAAAGGTGATGACTAAATATTGTTTGATTTGTTAAATTATTTAAATGCAATAAAGAGTAAACACAAATTACACATCTTAAAGCTAGTTATCTGTCATATTTATTAGACATAATTATGGAATATTAACCACCTTTGAGTTATCTTATTAAGACCAGAGTTTTACCCTAGCTATTAAGTTGCCCTTCTAAAAATTCCTTAATTCTTTTAAGCAAAGCGTACGGAAGCCCGCGTTGCTCGAACCAAACCTAGAATTCGCTGTTACACTTAGAAAGTAACTTACCAAAGTCGGCCGGGTTGTAGGTCTTCGGGCACGGCAGATGCAGCTCGGCGAGGAAGGGCACGACGCCGGCCGCGGTGCCCTGGTAGGCGCAGCGGCCGCCCGCCACCACGTACACGTGGTCGAACTCCGCGAACAGCCGCGCCGACGGCGTGTGCAGCGAGCACACCACCGTGCGCCCGCCGCGCGCCACGCGCTTCAGCAGCGACACGCACGTCGACGACGCCACGTCGTCCAGCCCGCTGCCGTTACAAGTTTAAAAAAACAAATGATTCAAGAGCGATGCCACGTCGTCGAGCCCGCTTGGGATGGGATATTGTGGTACTGGCATGTTACAAGTTAAAAAAATAAATGATTCAAGAGCGATGCCACGTCAAATGATTCAAGAGTGACATGCCATGTCGTCGAGGCCGCTGGGGATGGGATAGTGTGGTACTGGCGTGTTACAAGTTTACAAAAAGTAAATGATTCAAGAGTGACATGCACGTTGATGATGCCACGTCGTCGAGGCGGCTGGGGATGGGATAGTGTGGTACTGGCGTGTTACAAGTTTAAAAAACAAATGATTCAAGAGCGATGCCACGTCAAATGATTCAAGAGTGACATGCCATGTCGTCGAGGCCGCTGGGGATGGGATAGTGTGGTACTGACATGTTACAAGTTAAAAAAATTATGATTCAAGAGTGACATGCACGTTCATGATGCCATGTCGTCGAGCCCGCTGGGTATAGTATCGTGGGGTACAGGCATGTTACAAGTTAAAAAAAAAAATAATTCAAGAGTGACATGCACGTTGATGATGCCATGTCGTCGAGGTCGCTGGGGATGGGATAGTGTGGTACTGGCATTACAAGTAAAAAAAACAAATGATTTAAGAGTGATGCCATGTCGTCGAGGCCGCTGTGGATAGTAGGACCATAGTAGCACATTTATAAAAGATACTAGCAGGTAACTTGTGTGTAAGAAACAAATAGGATCCTAGGATCATACCTAGGCTTCGTTCTCAAAAAGTAAAAATAATCGTATCAAAATCGGTGACGTGGTTAAGGAGTAATAAACGAATACAACTTTACTTAAACTTCAACCTGGAACAGCTAGACACGTCTTTATAATAATATCCAATGTGTAAACTATCAAGGAAAATATATAGAATAATTTATATTCGCAGTTTTTTGATTTATCGATATCTAACATTTACAGACTAAGAAGCGACATTCAATAAAACTTAAAAAGATTTAATTTAATGATATAATGGCAAATAATCGTTTTTTTTTTATAACAAACTATATGTTATTCCAACTAACCAAAAATGAACAAACAACCGAAAATGAATTGAAAAAAACAACTAAAAATGGACATGGAGTTCAACCTTTAAACAGCGATGTACATGTACGTATTTAACCCGGTTTAAGTCTGCATTAACACCATAGTTAGCACTAAAACAGAGCGCATTTGTTTTAGCGATTCATTAGTGATACCATTTATGATTTGCTAGAATAAAACCAAGCTACGTTTAGTAGATATCTTGCTATTTAAATTAGACTCCTTGTACATAATTACTGCCTTTACAAACTATAAAATGATATAAAACGTTTTTCGCGTGACAGACTGGCAAATTTTGTACTTTTTACACAATAACGATGATGATAATTTCGGCTAGGACATTTAACTTAGTTTCGGTTGCGTAATCACAATACAGTAAGAGTTTTTCCAGCGGCACGCCATGCAATCAAATTCAGTTTTTCGCACGATGATAGCAAAGCTGCATACCCACATTTTAACTACAGACATACTGTTTTTGAGTTGAGAATTATGTTAATTATTTAAAGTACGGAATAAAATACTTTTGATTAATACTTTATTAGGCATGACTCCATTTCAAATTCTAAAAACAGAAACTAGCGGAAAGTCTTTTTTTATTCTTAAAGTTATGTTTTAAAAGTTCTAACTTTAAAAAAAAGTAATTTTAGATTAAATCTTACGTAGTAGGTTCATCCAGGAATATAACAGGTGGGTTGTTAACCATTTCTAATGCTATGGACAGCCTCTTTTTCTCGCCCCCGGACAGTCTGTCAGTCACCGTACTCCTGGTCTTGCCAAGTCTGAGCAACTGGATTATTTCTTCCACCTGCCAAGAAAGATAAGCACGTATTATTAAATTAATTTTATTTATCCGACGTTCAATAGAGAAGATGGTTGGAAACTGTCACCAACGTGGGATCCAATACTTAGTTAAAAAAAAAGAACAACCAGCAGACAAAAAAGCAGAAAACTCATGACACCGACAGCGCCTATTGTGTGAACTCGGGAAATTATGAGAGAAAATTACGAAGCAGATGGCGGTGAATTCGAAAATCGTTTTTTACTATACTCTATGTAGGCGTCAAAGATCTCAGTCTACCCGTGACCACGGCATTTGTAAAAATACCGAAACGTCGGATAAATAGTAATAATTTAATAAACGCGTAAAACCCGTTAAAATGAGTTTAATTCCAAAAAATATATAAGTACTTAAGTATATCATGAACAAAACATGAAGAGTTAAAAATCTAATAAATTATAAAAACTTACTTATAGTAAGTATGCGTTTTAGTTGCGGTTCAAGATACAATCTACAAAGTAACTATATGTATAAAAAGAAAATTATATTGATGGCACGAATTTGGCAATATTTTGTAGGAACATTCAATTCAATTCCAGTTTTTAAGTTGGAGTTTTTATTTCATCGAATTATTAAAATAAAAAACGTAGTATGGTTTTCAGGGCTATAAGTGACCACGCAAAATTTTAAAATGACGCGTTTGTTATTTGGGAAAAAATATAAGAACTACATTATTGAGTTGAGCAAAAAATTTACCTTCAAACCTTTTTTAATTTTAAAATGTTTTTATACACTATTTTCGGGTTTTATACCTGTAGACCCATTCAAGTTATTAAATGCAACATTAATTCGAATTATGTATTATAAAAAAGGGTACTAAATATTGTTTTAAGTCAATAATAATACCTAACTTTATTTTATTAAAATACAACAATTATTTATATATTTTATTTCAAGGTGATATGTAAGACCTATTAAAGGATATCAAATATTTATTTTAGCGTCTGCAAAACAATCATTTCTGTAAGAAAAGTGGTACATTTATAACATTTTGTATATCAAACGACGATCAAAAACAATGTTTTACTGCCGAAACCAATATTCTACTAACCTTTGACGCCTTGTTATTTGTGTAACTATGGTAACTATTACCCATGTTTTTGCGTCGCAAAAAACTATGGGAGATAGCTGTTGATATGGAAATGACAGAAACACGTCAAAAAAAAACAAAACTAGAAGTTTCCAATTACCAAGGTTTTAACTATAGTAGAATATTGGTTTTGGGCCGTTAGCCGTTATCTACGAAACGTATATCTTACCACAATCTTCTTCTTCTCGCTGGGCATCCGTCCGCCCAGCTTGAGGTCGGCTGCTATCATCATGGACTCGTGCACGGTGAGGTGCGGCTGCAGCATGTCGTCCTGCATGATGTACCGTAATCGACGAAAGTTCTCATATCTTACCACAATCTTCTTCTTCTCGCTGGGCATCCGTCCGCCCAGCTTGAGGTCGGCTGCTATCATCATGGACTCGTGCACGGTAAGGTGCGGCTGCAGCATGTCGTCCTGCATGATGTACCGTAATCGACGAAAGTTCTCATATCTTACCACAATCTTCTTCTTCTCGCTGGGCATCCGTCCGCCCAGCTTGAGGTCGGCTGCTATCATCATGGACTCGTGCACGGTGAGGTGCGGCTGCAGCATGTCGTCCTGCATGATGTACCGTAATCGACGAAAGTTCTCATATCTTACCACAATCTTCTTCTTCTCGCTGGGCATCCGTCCGCCCAGCTTGAGGTCGGCTGCTATCATCATGGACTCGTGCACGGTGAGGTGCGGCTGCAGCATGTCGTCCTGCATGATGTACCGTAATCGACGAAAGTTCTCATATCTTACCACAATCTTCTTTTTCTCGCTGGGCATCCGTCCGCCCAGCTTGAGGTCGGCTGCTATCATCATGGACTCGTGCACGGTGAGGTGCGGCTGCAGCATGTCGTCCTGCATGATGTACCGGGATCGACGAAAGTTCTCATATCTTACCACAATCTTCTTCTTCTTGCTGGGCATCCGTCCGCCCAGCTTGAGGTCGGCTGCTATCATCATGGACTCGTGCACGGTGAGGTGCGGCTGCAGCATGTCGTCCTGCATGATGTACCGTAATCGACGAAAGTTCTCATATCTTACCACAATCTTCTTCTTCTCGCTGGGCATCCGTCCGCCCAGCTTGAGGTCGGCTGCTATCATCATGGACTCGTGCACGGTAAGGTGCGGCTGCAGCATGTCGTCCTGCATGATGTACCGTAATCGACGAAAGTTCTCATATCTTACCACAATCTTCTTCTTCTCGCTGGGCATCCGTCCGCCCAGCTTGAGGTCGGCTGCTATCATCATGGACTCGTGCACGGTGAGGTGCGGCTGCAGCATGTCGTCCTGCATGATGTACCGTAATCGACGAAAGTTCTCATATCTTACCACAATCTTCTTTTTCTCGCTGGGCATCCGTCCGCCCAGCTTGAGGTCGGCTGCTATCATCATGGACTCGTGCACGGTGAGGTGCGGCTGCAGCATGTCGTCCTGCATGATGTACCGGGATCGACGAAAGTTCTCATATCTTACCACAATCTTCTTCTTCTCGCTGGGCATCCGTCCGCCCAGCTTGAGGTCGGCTGCTATCATCATGGACTCGTGCACGGTGAGGTGCGGCTGCAGCATGTCGTCCTGCATGATGTACCGTAATCGACGAAAGTTCTCATATCTTACCACAATCTTCTTCTTCTCGCTGGGCATCCGTCCGCCCAGCTTGAGGTCGGCTGCTATCATCATGGACTCGTGCACGGTGAGGTGCGGCTGCAGCATGTCGTCCTGCATGATGTACCGTAATCGACGAAAGTTCTCATATCTTACCACAATCTTCTTCTTCTCGCTGGGCATCCGTCCGCCCAGCTTGAGGTCGGCTGCTATCATCATGGACTCGTGCACGGTGAGGTGCGGCTGCAGCATGTCGTCCTGCATGATGTACCGTAATCGACGAAAGTTCTCATATCTTACCACAATCTTCTTCTTCTCGCTGGGCATCCGTCCGCCCAGCTTGAGGTCGGCTGCTATCATCATGGACTCGTGCACGGTGAGGTGCGGCTGCAGCATGTCGTCCTGCATGATGTACCGTAATCGACGAAAGTTCTCATATCTTACCACAATCTTCTTCTTCTCGCTGGGCATCCGTCCGCCCAGCTTGAGGTCGGCTGCTATCATCATGGACTCGTGCACGGTGAGGTGCGGCTGCAGCATGTCGTCCTGCATGATGTACCGGGACAGCTTCCTGAAGCTGTGCAGCTCCCGGGACTCCCCGTTCGTGAGGATGAGCCCGCTGGCGCCGGATACCCTGCAAATGTGATATTAATAATATTAAGTATAAATGATTGCTAATGATAATTGTTCCGTAAAGTTTCTTTAGACAAAAAAATTACTCTATTTACTTAGTGTTTTTGTAAACTTTAATTTAATAACTGAAGGTGATTTGTAATATTTTTGTAATGGCCTTATAGATTCGATTATGATATTTTATATCAAATTAAACACTTAAATGTACATATAAAAGTCTATAAAATAACTCGTTTAATACCTATAAAACGCATTGCTCCTTGGTCGGCTCAGGAATTAGTTCATGTTTAACTTCGTGCAAATAAAAGCAAGGTGGTTAAGTTAACAAGGCAGTTATGTATTGCATAAGGTTATTGTATTATAATTAAAACCTACCTGTACCCTGCAAGTACGTTTAATAAAGTACTTTTGCCGGCGCCGGAAGGTCCTAAGATTGCGGTTAGCTCACCGGATCGGAAGTCGCCATTGATTGACCTCAAAATCATTTTAGAACCTGAAAAAAAATAATTAAGGTCAATTAAATTGATAATTGTAAACTAGGTTCCGGTGCTGATCAATCACTTAAGCCAGAGCTGTATGTGTTATCTTAACAACGTAGGGCATGGCATGGCCCATGGGCATGTTACTCATAAAGTGGCAAAAAAGTTATCAGGTCTTGGCAATAATGTAAGGTACCTTAGCAATATTGTGATGTCTGCAAACAAAACTTTACGAAATGTGATAGCGTGAATCTCTTACTGATATGATCATCGTTGCTGCATCACACATAATGTCCTCTTGGACTTAGGTAAAAAATACCTTTTCAACACCTTTGCAATTGCACAGTCTTTCTAAATTAGTTATATTCTATTGCAGTATACATTCCGACAGTAACTTATATCTTTATCATAACCACATCACTGTGAACCTCCTTCCTTACTTAAATATTACTAGCGACCCGCCCACGCTTCGCAATGGTATAATTTAGCGCGACTTGTTCCCAGCACGTTGAATTTAGGCTAACTAAAAATATTTTTTTCTGTATGTTCCTAATCACCCCCTGAAAGTTATTTTGGAAATATATTTCATGTACAGAATTGACCTCTCTACAGATTTATTATTAGTATAGATTTGGACATAGGGACAGACAGAGAAAGCGACTTTGTTCTATACTATGTAGTGATAGAACAGAGATATGTATAGTTTGACACCTTTTTTTGCGCGGAGAAATGCATGTACGCACCATACCCCCACCGGGGTGGCGGGGGGCGTGTGTGGGACTCCCGCCTGGGCAATTGACATGTCGTACAGGGAACTACCTACTAAATACCCGCGGCGATCCGTCCCCGCCTTTGTGGTGGAGTCGGGTCGCAGGCCCTAACGCCATAAAATAGTAACTTGAATTAGCGCATATGTTATTTCTATCTATTATTTATCTTTGGTCAAAATTTGACCACACGTTTATGCGTATTAAGTTTATTGACAGTGAGAGATAGAATTAAGAGGGTTACTTTATTGAGCAACAACCATACAATCGTCTAATCCAAACATACAAACTTTCAGGTTAATTAGAATAGTAGCATTTATAAACAAGTTGTCATCAGTTAAAATCAAGCGATTGTTAAAGGTTGTCATCATGGTAACAGTGTTGTTCTTGTTTACCTCTTGCTTGTTAAATTCTCGATTTATTACTCAATTTCAAATCATCTTGATTAGTTTTACGTCTATATCAATGTGCATCAGAGAACGGCTGAGTTGAATAGCGGCCAAGGACCTCGGAAAATGTGCATCCACCCAGATATGCACTGTAGACGCATGCGCAACTACCATTACAGAACATCGTAAGTGCTTAGCCGATTAGTAGGTAGATTTCGCATAATTGTAGTCAAGGAAACAAACATTTAGGCCAATTCTCGGATGTATGACTAAACTTTGTCGGTTTTTCCGAGATGGCCTTAACTAAGAAAGGGTAAGGTGGAACGACTATTGAAATATCTGTTACTTTCTTAAAAACAATTTTAAATATATTCCAGGAACCCACTACGCCTATACATTGGTATTGACGTCAATTAATTGTAGGTGGGTTTGTCCAAATTTATTTTTATTTTTGTTATTAAACTGAATCAACGATTCTTAAGAATTTATCAACAAAAAAGTCATCTTGAAAAAGGGTTATTGATATAAAATTTATGACTAGACATATATTAAGTCAATTAATTATTTTTTTACTCACTGATTATGTATTCTACTCGATAAGTTAATTGTGTGTTATTTTCTGACTTGAAACATTTTCTTGTCAACGAGTTTGTTTCCACTTCTAATTAGCATGAAAACAATAGGTTTCAAAAGTCAGGTGAGTCTGTTTTGCATTGTTAATTTTTCATTGAACTCTTCAGTTCTGGATTGAAAACGTTTTTATAGAACAAAACATTATTACAAAAGTTGTATACTTGCAAAAATGTTATCATATAAATTTTTGTTATACCTTTACACATAGGTATTTGTTTCCCAATCAAAGCATCGCTACGTACGTACAATCTGTCTCTGGAGAAAACTCTACCTTCAAACAAATTGAAAATATATACTCAGGCATATTAAAGTATTATGAGACATATTACAGGACATCCTCTTTTCAATTACCAAGTGTATGACCTCGATTATACGTATAATGAAACTATAATTGCATATTATACACTAACCTTAGGCTTACTTAGGTCTATCGAATTATAAAAGCTAATAACTAATGCGACATGACCTTTAGGGATAATTACCAGCAACATTTTATTGTGGAAAAAAATAGTTTATAAGTATGAATTTAGTAAAGGTTTTTTAAAGAATACTTAAAAAATAACGATTCTTATTTGATTATTTATTATCTTCTTGGGTGCGTATTAAGTGAGCCCTTATACAATAACACAAAACAATATATTATTTAACCATTTTGTATTTTTAACTACAATTGTCGGAAGTAACAATTGATAATTAATACATATACATATTTACAGCGAACACCTAAAGCATGAGATACTTACAGAAATCGGAATTTGTTTTTGATTTCTAAACTACTTGCAAAAAGGGTCAACTGTACAGTCGATTTAACTTTGATTTGAAATAACGAATCAGATATCTCAATTTTGTGCAATGTGCAACCTAGAATGGTCCAGCAGTTATTCCGTGTCTCCACTATGAGGTCAATGACCTCAAGGTCGCGCCTTTTCGCTCGGTCACACAACAATCACAATAGTGGGTCATGTCCTTCGCTGAACCCAACAAGCCTAATTTGTATTTTAAGTTTCTTTCCGACACTAAACTAGATTGAATAAGACGGTTTTTAAAGTATTCAATATATGCATAGGTACAACTCACGAACTAATTGTGTAATAGAATATAGACGGAAGTATTTCGTAATATTTTGTATGTACTACACGGTTCCTAACCTTTGAACATACTCGGAAGTGTAAGGAATGGAGTTAAATGCAAACCTGCGTGAAATTTAACTCTGCTTAGGTTTGGTCCAAGAAACAGTTGAACTTAAATATTGTATAGTATAACTACTATGAGTACGTGTGTGTACGTAGATTCTAATAAGCATTGGGGAGTCCTTTTTTGTTTCTATAGAATTATTGGTTACTTTGATGAGGTGTAATCACGACGCAGCCACGAATAAAAGGTAATCACCGCCCGTCCCCTGTATTTAGTCAATTGAAGTATCCACAAGTTGTGTAATTCTATGATACCGTGGAATTATCAGGTACCAGTGTAGTTTTATTTAATTTGAATACCAGTTTCTGTGACAAAGTTATGTCACTTCTATGAAAATAAGTTTTCCCGGTTTATAATTTTCCATAATTAGCTTCGGACTAAATTTGTCGTTTAAGCATTGAGTTTTTTTACTGCTATGATCATCTGTTCAAGAAAATTAGAGATTCGTTTCACTATGACTTACTTTTAACCATGTGAACTACAAAACTACCGCTTATCATTTGGAACACTTTGATTTCGACACACGAAATCGTAGTTTGTCATACTTTTTCTCATACTTTATGTTCGTTCATCGGTTAATTACCTCGCTAAACAAGATGTGAAATACTAATGGCTGACAAACAGTGATTGCAATGTTTGTCAATGCACCGGCGCGGGCGCAAGCTGCAGCCTGCACTCACGTGGCTCGCTCTCTAGTATTTAGGACGAGAGAAGGTAACAACCTAGGTTTCCATTCGATAAAATATTTATAGTACCCATTCAAGAACTTACGAGCGATCAATCGAACATTGAGAGAGCGGATTGCGAAAACAAAAGAACAATAAGATGAGTACTATGAAACGTTGAGAAAGAACAATATACATTTTTAACTCTAGCATAAACATTTATTTGAATAAAAACAACTACGAATCGTTGAACTAGCAATAAAATATTCCGCTATAATTGTACGTTGCTGCGTTATTTTTTATTTTGAATAAATCTACTGCAAATTGTTTAAGATGCTTTACTACACGCTTTATGTATATTGAGCTATAGGAATAGGATAGGTAGAATGCTTCAATTCTTAAATAACCAGTCTTATGTTTTACACAGGTACTACAGTAGGTACAGGTATATAATAATCATAATATTTATTTGTTCGTAACCAACAAACTCCAAAACTACTGGACTGATTTTATTTTATTTAAATTATACAGTCTAGATTCAGTCAGTCTAGAAGCAACGTGGGTTGTTGAATACGGGTTAAAATGATTTCAGACGGAAATAATAATATTTGAATCGTGTTGAATGTTTGAGTCATAATTTCACAGAAAGTAGTTTATTTTTTATTCTTGCAATGTTTTTACTTGTTATATACTTTTACTTTATTAGTTACTTGTTATATATTTAATAGAACGAAACCCATATCAAAACTTTCATATATAAGAATATTAAATGTCAAACATATAGTTATGTATTCCTTCCTGTTGTATAGTGTTAGGTGTATCGATAGACCCCAGCCCTAGTCACGTGTTCGCCATACTTTCTAAAGATTGACCAAGCGTGCGGTTATGTTACCGGTGCAGTAACATGCACCTCAGGAAATTCACGTTTTCCACAGGTTTTATGGCAAAAAATGTTTCAACCCAACCAATAGTTTCGTAATTGCTGTTACTAAACAAATTATGCTAAACAACAAAAGAAGTTGAAGTTAAAGACTTATACTTTTTGGGTATTTTAATTTGACTGTTGATTGCTTAGCTGTATGTTTAATTCCTGAGTAATTATTTCCGTACTTCAGATACTACGTTTTCCTGAACAAAAAATAAATAGTCAGTTTTTGTGTAAAGTTTTGCGTTATGCTTTTGTGGTGAACTTTAACTAGGATACCACTGGACGATAGCTTTTTGTATGGGAAATACATTAATTAATGCAACCAAAACTATTTTCGTATTTTAATCACATGCGTTTTCAATTTTACATATCTACCAGATTTTACCGTATCTGATGCAAAATAAACGTAGAACGGTACACGCTTCATGCTATATTCAAATAATTCAATTTGCAAGATGTTTCTGCAAAAAAGTTAAGGCTAGTACTGCATACAGAGAAAAACCAGTTATATTTTCAAAACAATCTAGTTTTTATTACAACAATCACGCAACATATTTGTATTAATTTTGGTTTTTTTTTCCTACAAATTGCATTTGAAGAATTTGCTTTGAATTTGCCTACTACCTACGAGTATAACATGTGTAAATAGACCATTTCTGAAACCACGAATTCTTGAGCCTAAATAGTAACTCAATTGACTAACAGTATACCCAGAAAACTCAATTTAAAAAAAGTTATTAAGGATTGGAAAGTGATACTCGCGGCTTGCTTGCTTCGTGGTTCAGGAGCGATGGTTTACATAGCAAATAAACCTAAAACACTATTTAATTTGAAGTAATCGCCAAATTTCTTAGATTTTTTTTGCTTTAACGTAACGAGTAGCATTTATTTTACACCCTGTATATATACTGTTTATAAGAAACTCGCTTCTATTCAGAATGCCAACCAGCGCGATACCTAAAGAACTGCCAAATGTTTAACTCTGGTAAAGTAAGTATAAAAAAAATGCTTCCCCTTTAGATAACCCATGCCAAATTCTTGATTACAAAATTTTTACATATCAGGCTGGTAATCAAGGCCACTGATATAAGTCGCTATTTAAATATTGATATTTTTATTATTATAACGTATGTTATAGGTATGTAATAACATGTTAACAGTTATAGTTATCGTTATATATCCAATAGCAAAAGTCACCTAAACTAGTTTTTGTATTATATTTTAATAACAACTAATCAATATCTTGTTTTAATATACCAAAAAAATTAAAAGGTACTTATATCTAATTAGATTCACAAAAACAACTTTAACGAAGCCTTTTTTTATTACATGCTTTAACTTTTTGGCATTTCATTAAAATATTAAAAAAACTTAAAAATTCCACAAAAAGTTCTGCCTGTGGCAAAAAAAGTTAAAATTGTATAATTTAGCTATAAAATAAACTTATACTTTTTTATAATGCATAGGTGAAGATATTTGCTTTGTTGCTACGTTGCGCGGCCTTCCCAGTAATACATTAATCAAGCAAAATACATGTAACTACATTTTATACTAATCGATCACTTATTTATATAGTAAATATTTATTTTTAATAGAGTTTGAAATTATTATTTAACTTTCTAATGAGTTTAAGACACATTCGTTATCAAATATACAAAAACACCTGTAACGCGTTGATGTCTTTTAAATGGCAATACTTCTAATGTGTGCAAAATGTGAAACCAATATACTGTCATTTAGAACCTTTTACTAACAGCGTTTACGCACAGCTGCAACCCATTTGTATATGGGTTAGTGAAGTTGCGTACTTTTATCGGAATAAGTGCACTGGCCACAGATTTTATTTAAGAACTGTTTATTTATCAAATTAAATTTGATCTTATATCATTTACAATTTTTTTATCCAATACAGCAAACGAATACTGAAAGTCACCTAGGAGTCTACCAGAACTTGCTAGTGGTATCGTTTTTCTTATTGCAACAACGAAGTTGGTACCGGGAACTACGAATTTCTTGTGGTCTTGATTATAGTCTCAGAACCTTAGGTGAACTTTTAAATTTAACAGTAAATTAAGACAAATTGTCCGATAGACTGCCATCAAGTTCGTTCATACTTCGGTCGGACTTATACAATTACGATTGTGTATTGTAGTAGGCCTCCTGATGGTAAGACCCATGGACATATTATTTTGAAGGTGTAATCCTTTAATAACTTGTTGCCAACCATGAAGAAATAATTGCCAACCCAAGGCTTTAGAAGGCCAAGTCTTTTGTTCCTGTAATTTAATCTTAATTTAATCCGAATCACAACAACGCATATAAACATAGTTATTATGGCGGTTAAAATAGATAGTATCTTAGTTATAACCCATACGTATCTGAACTGAAGGAACTACTACCAGTAAAATAGACGATGTCTTAAACTACGTTTTTCACTTCATTTAGACATTTGTAACTTTTTTTAAGACGTGCATACTTTAAACATTGTTCTAAGTATTACTAAACCAAGTAACAAAAGACAGTATTGAACAAGATAGCTACTTAGCAAGTCATCGCATGAAGCATGGAGGTATATTGTACATTTTACACTTGAATACATAGTTTGAAACATCTTTAACACGAAATTAGATACGGATTACTTTAACTATTTAATTGGGTAACTGAAGGCAACCATTTGGTAAATGCAAATATTTACAATGAATTCGTATTTTTCTAGAAGTATCTATACCTAAGCAATGTATAAGCACTTGTAGAAATAAAAATGGCCTTATTATTCGGTAATTGGTTGCAATATTCGGTAAACTAAACAGGACTAATTAATTGTTTAACACAAAACTTATTGTAAGAAAAATATGTAAATTTATAAGTCCTAAATAAAAATCATTTGATTATTAAAGCGTATTTGCAGCTAAATATGTACCTATATGTGTATGTTTACATGCACCATTAAAAACAATCGATTGTTTAACACCTCCAAATAAACGTTTATAAATCAAAAGTAGGTACATATTGGGTCCTTCAACTGATGGTCGTATACAGATCATTGTTTTTATTTATAGTTCTCAAAACCCGTTTTTTTAGTTTTGATCTTGTTCTTCATTGCAATGACATTAGGTTTTAAAAAATATCTGTTATTCAATAAATTAATTAAAATTAACATCTAGTTTACCTCGTTACAACCAACAAGGTAAGTCAGTGTCGTATTTTGCAAATAACTCACATAATTGTAATGAATGATCCATTTTGTCATTCGCTTAATTTTTTGATAACTTAGTTTATTAATAAAATACTTTTTAAATTATTTACTGGTTGATGTCACTAACTATTGTTACTTTCATTATTTGTCTGTTTCAAACAAAAAAGAGGTTTTCCTTGTGTAACAATGCGTCTTTTCATTTGTTCAAAAATATTTGCAAATCGTACTAAAACCTACTGAAAACTACTTAATTCATTATTCTAGACGTTTTTATCGAGAATCACGAACATTAAAATAAATAAACAATTATATTTTTGCAAAATTATTGCGGAAAAGCGATAATAAAAATACTTATCATGAAATAAATAAACGTTTTATTTTATTATTGTCTTAGCAAGACTAGCTTCCCTTATGACTACTTTTTAGCGACTTACGGATGTATAGAAACTTACTCTTTCCATTAGGAACTGTGTATGATAGATCCTGAAAGCTGAGGTTCACTGGCGGCCGTTGCGGCAAGTGCGAGAGGTGCGCGCGGCCCAGCGCCGGGAGACTGCTGGGCCCGTCCTGGGGCAGCGAGGAAGTTGCCCCCAACATTGCCGGCGATTGTGTAAACTCCTAGTGAGGCATTGCCACTGAAACAAACAAAACGGAATGTAATGGCTTAAAAGTACGTACTTATGTTGTGATCACTGCTAACTATAGCTAAGAAACTATGATAGTGTCCTAAGTAAGAAAATAAATCACTCAGATTATCCATACCGGAGTGACAACAGCCACATTTAGACAGAAGATATGTTTTACACCTTGCCAAACATTAATCATAGTTTCATCTTATGTCATTTGCATATAAGATAAGCTACTCCTACTTAGTATTCATATAATTTCAATACTTTTACATGAAATGTAGTTGTTGTCTATCAAAGCAAACGATCTTTCTAGACACACGTCATTCATTTCAGATTTAATTAATTAACTGACATAAACTGTCTTTTTCCCATCATTGTTTTTAAATTCCGTATAAGTCATTATAATGGCCGTGTTATAATTGTTTCATGTAACTACTTCAATGTTTTAGTACTCGCGAAATTATAACAGAATATCAAATTTCTGTATTGTTTTACTACTCGGTGTAAAACAAGTATTTGATCAAGTGAATCATGGTTTGGCAACATGGAAGGTGATATCGATAACAATAACTATTTTAGTGTCAATGTCAAAACTGACTACGAAACTGTTCTAGGTATATATAATTGCTCAATAATTGAACAATTACGATAGTGGCTTGGACATAAATAATCGGGTTCAAATCATAATGTTACAGCAACATGTATTTAAGCGCATATTCTAATGTTGCAGAAGCAAAAGATAATTGGATAAGTATGAAAAGCGGATGAAGAAATCATTTTTAATCTTTATGAGTGAACCCTAAATGTTGTGCGTGTGCGCCAAGGGGCTGATTGTGATAACAAATGACAATAAAATTGCAGAATGCCGTGACATAGAGTACCATCTAATGGTATCAATTAATTGTAAAATTGTTTTTTAATTACATAAATAAAAGTAGTTACGTAGCAATCCACTTTGTACCTATTTGTTATATGTATAGGTGTGATCAAATATGTTTAAAATGATCAAAAGATATTTTTAAAAGCGTAACAAGAAGGTCATGTACGTTAATTTCTTTCTACAATTACATTACAGTTAATTATCATTATTCATATGTAACAGGGTAATGACACCTATGCTGACGGTCAAGTTCACTAGTTTGCTATAATGACGATATTATATAATATTGAATATGAAACCACTTGAAAGCTATTTTAGTTCTGTTGCAACGCAATATAGGTACGCAGATAAAATCTTTTCATATGATGCAAATTTTTTTTTGAGAAGAATAGAGATGTTATGTCTAAACTTTGTCGTTTTGGTACTAAATGCAATGGACAAATAAACAATAATAACCTTTTTGTTTTACTAGTGGCCGCCCGCGACTCCGTTCGCGTCGAAGTCGGTTGCCCGTGGGAATAAGTTTTCCCGCGGTAAAAAGTAGGTACCCTATATGTTATTCTGATGTATAACCTATATTACTGTAAAGTTTCATCAAAATCCATCCAGTAGTTTCACGTGAATGAGTAACAAACATCCATACATACATTCATACTCACAAACTTTCACGTTCATAATATTAGTAGGATTTTCAACCGCCTCGGAGCTCTATCTTAATTGGCAAACTTAAGCAAACTCCTAACTACAAAAAATATAGGTGAATCATTTAATTTTTCCTACATAATTTTATACTTACCAAATTGCAAATTAATATCGCTTTATCAAAATATAATAAATCGTAGTTATATCTTTAAAAATAAAGAAATATTTTGAATCAACAGATGTTTACTAGGAATTTTTGTTTCCTCATTGCTATGTTAAAAAAAACTTGAATCGAATGACTTTGACAATGTTGAACTTTGTACGTCTATTTTAGATTCAAAAACTTAGTATTAGGTTAGGAAAAAAAAGGTTGGATTTCTAAAAATACGCGCATTTAAAGTATGTTAGGATACTGTATCGGATTTATTAAAATAATTTTATTTACATAGCAATAACAATTTGTTTTATCTACTTTCATGACTTGCGTACTTATTTTGCATTTTGAAAAAAGGTACTATTAAATACTTGAATATTATGTACTTAAATGATGATACAATCTAACACTAGTAGGTAGTGCGAACCAACTGTGTCATGAATCATGCGCAGGACATGTTCAAAACAAAAGCCAACCAATTATGACTGTTCTATATCAGTAACTAAATGTGTGTCAAAAGTGATAAAAATCCAGCCGTAGGTATTCACATACCGAACGAACTGAATTTTGATATTAGGTGCCAAACTAATATCTGAATTTCCGGGTTTTTTCGTAGCTGTAGTGGAATTGTTCTACTACCTACATATTTTTTTAATTACGTAGGTACAAAGTTTAACTTATTAAGCTTATATTTTTTACAAGGATTATAGTTTTCAAGGATATTGCTATCTTTAATTTTTTACAAAGGTAATTAATCAACTATTATGTGTTTATGGCACCTACTACTTTATAAGGGTGGGGGATTAATTATTATTAAATAAATTTAATGTGATAGGTAATATTTCATAAAAAATACTTTCAAAAAATTTATGGTAAATTTTCTTGTTACAAATGTATTAATAGATATATTTTCTATTTCATTCAACTTACTCTAGATCTCAGATCAAGCAATAATTACATCTATTTTGATGTCAAGGTGAACTCAACCGGCTTGCGGCTGCTCTATTGTTTAGAAACCAGCCTATCATTACTATCAGATAATACCACAATACGTTTAAGTTACATCCACCCACACAAATCAAATTACTAACAACATTTAAATCTTTAAACCAACTATTTTGAGTGAAAAGTCAGCGCACTGTTGATAGAGATACCTTTCGAACAAAAAATTGACTCTTGACTAGTTTTTATTAGATTTAGGAGATAATAATAATATCAACACAAACATACAGATACCGACTTGTCAAACTTAAAACTCTTTTTTTTGGTCAGGATTTAAAATAGCTGCAATCTTATGCCTATAAGTACCTCTCGCTATCCGGGAGGGATGCCTGTGCCCAACAAGTGGGACGTATCTTGTGCCCAACTAGTGGTACTAAGCTACAATATTATTATAATTAATTATCTAATAGCTCACTTTTTTTTAAAGTTCATTAAATACCTCGTTTTAAAAATGCAAAATATAATGTTTTATTTAAAGCCTATTAAGATCTTATAACGTTATAAATTTCGCTATTTAAAGACTATGGAGATAACATTGCGTTATTAATTTAGTTTTGTGGCTAAACATTGCTTAGCTCTGTTTCTATGCATATGAAGAACATAACTTTGCTTCGTACTGCAACGTTTCATCAGGCAACCATTAACATACATAACTTTCAGTAAACTTTCATATCCATTAGCCGCAACTCTAGAAACTTTGATAAATCTCCTATTAGCTAGCTTCATAATTTGTGTAAGTGTTATGATAACGATAGAAACCCGAACATAACTCTTAGTGATCGCAGGCGCATAGAATTGAACTGCATTCCGCGGCATCGAGGTCGTTGACTTGAATTGAAATGCACCGCGACTCAGTCAATAGTTAAACGTATAGTTTGTAAGTAAATATCAAGCCGGCATCGTGTCGTCGCTTAGCTAACTTTACAATTTAGGTGCATTAATAGTTTTAGAAATTTGCATCGCAAGTAGGTAGAGAATGGTTAGAAATGCTTCTTCTTCTTCTTCTTCGTGTGATGAGTATGCACTTTGCAGCACATATTCATCTAGTGTCAGAGTTTTTGGGAACCGCCTTGTTAGGGCCTCTGACGTGGTTCCCGTAGGGTAGTGGCCACCCTACTGTCAGTATTTTTCAAGCCGCCTGTCTACTAGGCACCTGACTTGGCTTGGCTAGAAATGCTTAAAGCGTTGATGTAAATTTAACCAATCTCTACACGAGACGGACAAAATTGCTGAGTTGTTTTACGTCTTTAAGCTTTAGTTTTAACAAGACAATCATCTTTTATAAAACATACGTTTGTCGATACCATTATTTTATATTTTATATTTAACAGGGAAAAATACAAATCTTGATTAGGTAAAAGTAGGAACCTACTTCTTCTATGAATCATTAATTTATATAACACACGATTTCGTGTTTTGCGCCTAATAACTAGGACACAACACACCAGTTGTATGACCCCGGCTGGTCCTTGATATTTCATGATTACTAAGAAAATATTCGCCATATTATCTAAATCGTATTTAAAATTTGCATATTTAAACCTACGAAATAAAACCTTCATATACCTACTTACTGCTAAACATCAATCCAAAATGTATTGCCTAAACAGATTGTTATTGCATATATATGTATTAGTTTATTTTACTTCCATCCGGTTTTGATAGTTATTAAATATCAATGTCCAAAGCAAACCAATTTCCTGTTTAGCGAACAACTCGCAAAGTTAACTTAACATTAATTCATAGATAGGAAGGTACCTACCTCAAATCAAAAGCAGGATATAAAAAATATATTACTTGCTGCTATAAAAAGGTCGTTTGCTAGTTTGTGTCGCTGTCAGTGTTTTTAAAATATGCAAAAGTTACAAGTTCAATGTCAAACATATTTTTTCTAAGTTTATTTAATTTAATTTCGGCGTAAACTTTTTTATCATATTCATTAGGTTCCTACGTAGTTACCCAAGTCTTCAATAGGTATGTCTAAATTACCAATAGAAAATAATATTCGACTGTAACTAGTTCAACTGATAGATATGTTGTGTATGTAACCTTACCTATTGATATAGCTATTGTATGAAATTTGGGGCACGATTTTATCAGTATCAGTGCCCGCATACTGACCGCGCGGGAAATTTAGTATGTAAGTAGGTAAGTACATACAGGAACTAATTGGGTAAAAGCAGCACCAAAGTTATATGAAAAGCTAATCCGTAATTATTCTGATGTAGCATATCAAAATTCATAAAAACAGTGTGTAGCACGTATTAAAGTATTCGCAAAAAATTGTTAACACTGAACTCGTCACCTTACTAAACTTATGATCCCAGATAGTCGCCTATCGTTTTATTAAAATAAAATAAAAATACCTCCTCCGTTTTTGGAAGTCGGTTAAAAAGGCAATAAAACTCTTATTTTTATAGCAATTTCAACTATAGCTATAGGAAGTGTATTTAGTTTGTGAATAAAATTTACTACCGCAAAACACTTTTTTATGCTAAACAAGTAACCAAACTACTCACTACTCAATTTTTTACTTCATTCTATTAAAATCGAGACAACCTCGATAGCTAAACAAATCGGTTGAATTTTAATACGGATTCGTCATTAGCTTCTAACCCTGATTAAAATATAAACACATCCAAGTACGTACCTATTTTCAATAAATAAGTATATAATCCAACAGTAAACCACTTAGCACAGACGTAATAAAACTGTATTTTTTTTTATTGTTTTTGACAGTTGCGGTTTGTTTTTAGCGCCAAGTGTGTTTTCTATTTACGTCGCGCAGGCGCGTTCGGCGCTATCCAAGACAGACTGACTACTGAACTGAACCTCCGACTAAACACTCGATGAGTCTGCTATAGTTAGGAAACGTCCACGCAAAAGTTTCTTTGAACCCGCACCAGGCGCTTATTAAGTAGTAAGCAATAAAATCTACATAAGATTCTATCTTTTTAGTAAATTAAATTAGGCTTAGAAGGAAAATATACATTTTGAGATTTATCAACATGCATAAGAAAAAGTTTCTTCAATCTTCAATATCCAACTTTTAAAAACCTGAATTGAAATTGTGTTGGTTTTAAATTGCAAACTTGAGTAATAAATTTAAGAGCATCCACCAGTGACTTTATGTCATTCTATGGTTCCATTTAAATATAATTATAGTTATTCCAACGGATTATACGCGTAGATAGCGTTTACTAATTTAATATTGTTGTTGTTGTGATGTTTTAGGTACCTATTTTGAATCACTACTATATGACGACCTCTTTGGTGCAGCGGTACATATACCGGACTGCTAAGCGGAAGGTTCCGGGTTCAATTCCCGGTCGGGCCAATTTCGTAAAAATGGTTTTTCGATATTGGCTCGTGTCTGGGTGTAACTAGGTTCTCCCCTAGTCCATTGTGTGGTACCTATAGTACAAGCTTTGCTTAGTTTAGGGCCACACAGTTGGTGTGTCAGTCTGGAGATTTATTTCTAAAAAAAAAAACCTAATAGGTACCTACCATTACCAACTATGTGATAAAAATTATTAGTGAATGCCTACCTATTATCCGTTAAAATGTGGTAAATTTCAAGTAATTATAGCGCTAATCCTAGAAAAACATTTAGTTAAAATGTTTTACTTCCGCATAACCAGTTTAACCAGACGACGTGCCAAAAAAATTTAAACTAATTTTTCCATCATAATTAGATCGTGATCGAATACTGTTTGTAATATCCTTACAATAGTTTATTTTCCTATGTTTTTTATTTTATTATTTTTTCAGTACCTACTTCTAAGTAGTAAAAGTAATATGACAGTGGTAAATGCTGCTTAATTAATTGAATAAAAGCAATGCTTTTCCAATTTACTTTTTTGTTGTACCAAATAGCAAGTTTGTAGGTGAGCTTCATAGGGTTGTTTTATTCAGACAATTTGTTTGCCTTGCGAATAAAGCTTCCGTCACTTTCTAAAGTCACTGTCATCGCATTAAGCTTTGTATCCTAAGATCGTGCTTAAAGTCAAACCTTTGATGTATTACCTATAAAAAGCGTTGGTTGCCTAATGTTACCATTGAACCGCATTCGCTTAAAAAACTATTTTACGGTTATGTAAACAAACAATATCACATTATCACATTAATGTAATTTTTGTTTGTAAGATGTAAGTAATCATTACAATATCATAGACCATGTCTATCGCTCTGGACAGTGATTTTAATTTAAATCACTTCACATAACCGTAAAATAGTTTTTTAAGCGAATGCGGTTCAATGGTAACATTAAGCAACCAACGCTTTTTATAGGTAATACATCAAAGGTTTGACTTTAAGCACGATCTTAGGATACAAAGCTTAATGCGATGACAGTGACTTTAGAAAGTGACGGAAGCTTTACTCGCAAGGCAAACAAATTGTCTGGATAAAACAACCCTATTAAGCTCCCCGTAAAAATAGCTTTCTACTGGTAGTGATTTAAAGCGATTTTACCAGATTGTGAATACCCATTTTGGATATTTATTTATTTATCTATACTTATAGCACAAGTCCTGACTGACAGACTGATGCATCATAGCCGAGCGTTAACTACTCATTAAATATTATTAGGGCCATCAAATTTGGTACAGGCATTCTTTTTACGTTGTAAATGAGCAGATTTGTACCCACATAACTTTTTGACAGGAGGATGTCGAGAGTTTTTTTCCGCCGGTTCTTTTTCCCCCGGGTCTACCTGCCAACTTCGAACCTAATCTTGATTAAAGCCGAAGTTGTAAAATACTGACGTTAATTCAATGTTCAATTATTCAACTTATGATGAATCATTTTTCGGTCATTTAAAATTTTCATTTCATTTCACAAAGAAAGGGTTTATAGAAATCCCTACGGGAAAAGCAATTAAACTGCGGGTGATCATGGCGGGAAACTAGTTATCTACTTATATGGATTTTTGAAGTTAAAATGCTATTAAATAAGTTATTATAAGTAAATAGAATGTGTGACATTAGAGATGACTTTTTAATGAATATACATAAAAACGGTTTCAACCAACGCATCATTAATATTAAAACGTTAAAGTAAAAAAAAACGGAATTAAAAACTTTACAAAACGGAAAACCTAAAGAAAGAAAAAGTTTTCGCGTGCCCCTGACTAGATGCGCAGACGTACTTTTAAAATTCGACATAAAATAGGTCTCTATCTAGCCAAAGCATGCGAAAACTTATTAATTATCTAATTAATAGCTACTAAATTACAAAAGGTAGGTACGCTGATATGCATTGCACTTCAATCTTAGACTACAAGAATTTAGGTATGTTTCAAAGTTAGTTTTAACGACTTTTATTATATTCATGAAGTAACTTATTGATTTTGAATTTTAAGTTTAAATTGTCATAAACTTAGTAGATATTAGTATTTTATTTTATTTTTTTATTAGATAGTATATAGGACCCTATTCAAAGGTACTAACCCTATTAGGATTAAGTGTGGAACCCTTCCGCAACTATTTGATGTTTGAAGGTACTTACTCGCGTTTACCTGTATTTATCGTAAAGTCAGAATCATTTAACCTTTAATAACGCAACCACATAAATTACTTACACAATAATAGATAAACAAACACATTTCTAAAAACAAAGTGAAGCTTGGAACCTAATAGCCGTCGCCATAAAAGAATGATTAATGAGCTGCACCTAAACTATTCTACGAGTATAATAACGAAACTCAGTCATTTAGTTTAAATAAGCAAAGATGGCCGTCTGTTGGTTAGTACTTTTTCTTTCATTTGGATTTATTGGCGCAGAAATTCAAATACCCTACGATGGAACAAACCTTAAACTGTTATCCTGCATCCAAAATATAATCCTTAAATACTATACGGAGATTAATTGTCTGACGTATGTAGATATGCATACATATGAAAATACAATAGCAAAAGCCATTAATGAACTAAAATTTATAAGTTTCGTATCACGTGAATCTAGAAAATATCTAAAAATGTATAACAAAGCGTACATAATTGCGGCTGGTACTGTGCGCGACTTTGAGGACAATTTTTTTAATCTAAAAAAAGACACAGAATGGAACCCGGCCGTCAGATTCACAATCATTGTCTTGGAATTTGAACTTGGAAAATTAAATGAAATTTTTGACATTCTACTCAAATCACATGTAATACATGTAGTTCTTATTGACGCACAAACCAATAACATTTATAACTATAACCCGTATGATAACTATAACTGTGGGAAAAGTTACAATGAAATAAAAGATCATGGAAAGTGTGAAAATGTACATAACCTCAATATCTTCCCTTATAAACTTGTGACTCGCTTACGAAACTGCACATTTAATGTTATACTACCACAAATACCACCGTACAGTATTGTTCCCAAATATGCGAAAAATGATCTACTGGGCACAGAACAGTTGGCATTAGAAGTCCTAACTGAATTAGAAAATATGAGTTTTCATTACATAAATGAGTATAAATATGATGTTGAATCCTTTTCTATGATAGATTCGGACCTGGTTGCCACCGGACCTCTTAGCGATATTCAAACTGGAAATGCTGATGTACTTCTTGGTGGCAATTTACTAATTACATCTAGAGCCAAACTTTTTGACTACCTGTATTCTCATTTGGCATTTACAGATGAAATAATTATTGTCGTAAAAAAATCTACATCAATAGCTGAATGGAAGAATAGCTATATCGAGTTTGATGGAACCGTATGGCTTTTACTAATAGCAGTGTGTATAATTTACGCTGTTTTACTTACTTTGCTGCTGCAATCAAAAGACAAGGGCTATATTACGTTGCATGTCCTGGACAACTTATTACAACACGGATTTAAAGCTACCGATGTCAGAACAAGTGTAAAATGTATCATGATATTCTGGATATGGTTCACGTACCTTATTCATTCTATTTATCAGTCCTCTTTAGTAAGTCTTGTTACACACCCAAGTATGGAGCATCAAATAGCTACAATTGATGAAATTAACAAATTTGTCATGATGCCATGTATAAGCAATTTAATGAAGGACTACTTAACTACCACGGAAGATAAATCAATAAAGACTAGTAATCTAAGTGGATGTAATGAGTTATTGGAGAGCATCGCAACCGTTGGCAATAGTAAAAATAAACTTTTCACAATTTCGATTAAGTCCCTGTATAAATACCACGAGTACAAACTATTTGATGATTGGGGAGAGCCTTTAGTTTACACTTTCAAGAAGCCAATGGTAAAAGTTATTTATGCTATCTATTTTTTTAAAGGCTTTCCGTTGACAAACAGTCTAAATGAGCACATGTTGCATATACGTGAAAATGGTCTAATGGAAAAACGCTCCAACGACCTAGAGCATCAGCAACGACTAAAGTTGAGTCAAAAAAAGAGAACAAAAGAATTTCGGTCCCTCGTTATCTTGCCTTGGAAAGCTTTCCTGCTAATGTTGGCCATATCAGTGGTTACATTTATTCTAGAGCTTTTTTCAAAACGGTTATAAACAATATATGTTTACATAGATTACCTATACCACTACTATAATTAGTAGTATCTAGTATATTTAGTATGTAGTATAATTGTACCTGTAATTTTACAGGAAAGGTTCACTGCAAGCACTGATAAATATACAATTCCTGCGTAGGTACTCAAAGAAACACCAAAATAGCATAGCAAACCTGCGGTGTGAGCATATTTAGAACAATACTAAACTTTATGTACAAGCCTATACATTTTATTTTAGGTAATTTAATAAACGTCTTATTAACAAAGAGTTTAGCGTTTTAGTTAAATTCTGATAACACGACTTAAGATACATGCGTACTGCACAGTGATTATTTTGTGCTTTTCAACCGAAATCTATAGGATTCATACGATCCGACATAACTTTTACTAAAAATTAAGGTTTTTTTATTGAAAAAATATTTAAATAACTTAATAAGGGTTATAAAGATAAGTTTAAGGAACACACATTTAATTTAAAAAATAGCATGATAAGATCTTTCTCGTATTGGTCCCACATATAAAAGCATCTTGAAAATAAATTTTGTATTTGATCACATGTTTTGATTTTTTAGAACTTGATAAATAAATAAATTTTCAAACTCTCTTTTTTTTTCATTGCAAAGTAGTCATAACATTTTTTTCCCACTGGTTCCACTAAGTTTATGTAACTTTTTTGAGATGATTTGTATAAATTTATATGATTGCATCTGAATAAAACAGTATTAGGCTTTAAATTAAAATTATTTTCGCTTGGTTCCGACAGTAAAAAAATATATATTGGGCTTTAAATGAAAAAATCGGGGATTTTCTTACGAATAAATTCTAAAACTTGAACCAAAATGCAATTTAATAAGTAGAAGTAAATAGCTAATAGCCTCACCTATCCACCATTTTCATTTGGGTACTCACCCTCCAAACACCCTGTATTTAATATAACTTCTTAGATTTACGCGATTATTATTACTTGAAATTAGACTACCCGTGACCACGGCATTTGCAAAAATGCCGAAACGTCGGAAAATCAAAAATAATAAAATAAACGCGTATAACCCGTTAAAATGAGTTTAATTTCACCCTGTATTTGAGTATGTATGAACCGTGAAAGTGGTACCTTTATTTTAGGCATTAATATAATATATTAATGATTTCAGGTTCGTAGATAACTAATCTAAAAGGTGTTTAATCTTGTAATGTAATAATTGAAAAAACATTTTTTGATTGCAACAATAGGCACGTTTTAATCGTCAGAAATGAACCCGAGAAAGAAACTGAAGCCTTTGCAGATGAAAATGTGATCAACAAATTCACTAGAAAATCCCAATAACATTTTGTATATCAGTTAATGTAATTTTCATATCAACAGCTACCTATTACAGTTTACTGTGACGCAAAAATAAGGAATTAAAATACCATTCTCGGTTCCTATTTTATTATAACAAAATTAGGGTAGGTATAGGGATTTTATTTTATTTTATTTAGGGATGCTTAGGTATTTCTTTGAACAAAACATCTGTTTTTAATTTTTAATCCAACAAGTCATAAGATTGGACTTAGGTACCTACTACATATGTCTCTGGTTTTTTTTAATATTCTAGAGTTTCTTATTTTTTACATTATGAGCATTACGGCTCATCTCAATAAAGTATAGTGACGTTTGGTATAAATATGAAAAACGCAATAAAGTTTAGCGTGTTGTTTCTTCGGACGAGACATTTTACAAACCTTACTAATTAGTAGAGATGCGCCGAGTAACACTTTATTATAACGCCGAGATATTTAGTTATCTACGAACCTGAAATACCGAGTATTACTCGGTTCAATTTTTTTTTAACCGAGTACTCGGCCGAGTAACTGGGTTCTATCAAATTCCCAATTTCGCGCGCGTAAACAAGTACAAACGAACACAAGTATATTTAGAAGAAAATTTATTGGTAAATGGTGGACAGGGCACCAAACAAGGCATCATAATTTACATTTATTAAATTTTAAATATTGATTATTTTTATTACTGTTCCTTTAATTTTGTCTCACTAGTACTCATGCATTGGCATAATTTTGATTCTTTTACTTGAGGATGTCAAAGATTTCCTCAATCAGTACGTTTTGATTAACACTGTTGTTTCAATTATATCTACCTAAATATATTGCTTTCTTTTAACAAAGTTTATTACTTTTTTGGTACTCGGTACTCGGCATTCGTATACCGAGTTACTCGGCCGAGTACCGAGTACCAAAAAACTCGCCGAGTACCGAGTACTCGGCCCATCTCTACTAATTAGTAATTGTCATAAAAACTTTTTTACAAGGGAAGTTAATCTTATAATTAATCATTTGTTTATCACGTCTAGCCAAATCGCAACCGATCAACCGTCATCACCAACAAATTATATACTTAATTATTACGGGAGAAATCATGAATTTACTGTAATCATTTCAAAGTTAATTTTAGATTTAACCCACATTCAAAATCGTTTATATTTGAGCTTTAAACAGTAATTTTTTTGTAAATAAGGTAACTATGTATGTTTTTAATATTAAATAATAATGCAAGGAGTTAAAAAGTATTGAAAAGAAAGTCTTGGTATAAAGTAGTTAACATGAGAAAATTCGTCATTAGTAGTAAGATAAACACACCCACTATACCTACTTTTACGATTATGTATATCAAAACTCAACTTTGAACAAAACAATTTAAACATAGGTATTTTAAAACATATTGCGTAGGAGAAAATTTAAACTTATAGTTTATGAAATCTTGGTAAGCTGCATTGCCTTATTTACCTATAGGTAATGCATTTGTGCAAATTAACCTTCCTTTGAAAGAAAGGAATTTATCTATATTTAATACGCTAACTAAATTTAGATAATATCTGCAAGTAGCGACCTTACGTAGGAAAGTAAAGTATTTTACTTTGGTAGGCTGTATGTAGGTAATAGGCGCTTATCTGCATTTATCAGTAAAAGTTATTTTACATCAATATAGTTTAGTAAAAAGGTTACTCATTACTTACACCGATTAATGACCAAAACAAAAGCAAAACTTGTATCTAAATGGCCATCACCGAAAACAATGATTGATGAGCTGCATCTAAACCACCATTTAATGGTTACGAAGTCTAGTGATTTTGTTGAAAAAACAGAGATGGTCGCGCATTGCCTTTTAATATTGTTTTCACTTGGATTCATTCGTGCAGAATTACCCATACCTAAAGATGAAACCAACTTGAAACTGTTATCCTGTGTTCAACACATAATTCTCAAATACTATTCGAAGAACAATGATCTGACGTTTGTTGATATGCATGCCAATGATAATACAATAGTAAAAGCCATCAATGAACTAACATTCGTAAGTGTTATATCACGTATATCAAGAGATTTTATTAATATTTCTAATAATGCTTACATCATAGCGGCTGGAAATGTGCGCGACTTTGCAGAGAAGTTTTCCAATCTAACGAAAGACAGAGATTGGAACCCATACGTCAGATTCACAATTATAGTTTTGGAACTAGATATTGAAAAGTTGAATGAAATATTTGACATTTTACTGAAATCACGTGTAATACATGTAGTTCTCATTGACGCCCAAAGTTATAACATTTACACATATAACCCGTATGCGG
Organism: Emmelina monodactyla; assembly: GCA_916618145.1. Lineage (NCBI taxonomy): Eukaryota > Metazoa > Arthropoda > Insecta > Lepidoptera > Pterophoridae > Emmelina > Emmelina monodactyla. The sequence goes on from OU745300.1 coordinate 8,799,582, forward strand.
ACTACAATTGTGGGAAAAGTTACAATGAAATAAAAGATTATGGAAAATGCGAAAATTTACAAAACGTTAACATCTTCCCTGCTAAACTTGTGACTCGCTTACGAAACTGCACATTGAATGTTGCTGTACCACATTGGCCTCCTCATAGTATTCATCCTGAGTATGTGAAAGATGGTCTTCTAGGCATAGAACAATATGTACTTCAAATAATTAGTGAAATGGAAAATATAAATGTTAATTTTACCTCTAGGTATGACGGCGAACAATTTTCTACCCTGGATTCTAACCTAGTAGCTTCCGGGCCCCTTAGCTATCTTCAAACTGGTAAAACAGACGCTTTAATCGGTGGCAATTTACTGATTGAATCTCGAGCAAAAGTTTTTGATTACATCTATACTCATTCGGCATTAACAGATGAACTTATAACTATTGTAAGAAAATCAAGACCAGTTCCTGAATGGAACAATTGCTATATCGAGTTTGACGGAACCTTATGGCTATTTATTTTAGCATTATGTATTTTGTACGTCTGCTTACTTAGCTTGCTGCTGAAATCAAAAGACAGGGGGTATATTATTTTAAAAGTTTTGGACAACCTATTACAACATGGATTTAATAATCAAATTTTTAAAATTTTCAACGTCACTACTAGTATAAAATGTATCATGATGTCCTGGATATGGTTCACGTACCTCATCAACTGTATTTATCAGTCCTCTTTAGTAAGTCTTGTGAATAATCCAATTATGGAGTATCAAATAGCTACAACAGAAGATCTTACAAAGTACGGCGTGGGTCCGTGTATAAGTCCTGTGATGAGAAGCGTCTTGTTTGTCACGGAAAATACTTCTACTATATTTGAAAATCTGAGTCAATGTGACGACTTACTGAAAAGCATAAAAACAGTGTCTCAAAGTGAAAATAATCTTTACACAATTGTTGTAAAATCTCTGTTTGAGTTTCAAGAGCACAATTTGATTGACGAATGGGGAGAGACACCAGTTTACGTTTTCAAGAAACCACTAGCAAAAGTTTTTTATGCTATTTATTTTCCTAAAGGATTTCCGTTAATTGGGAGTATCAACACGAAATTATTGAGGGTTCGCGAAAATGGTTTGATAGGAAAACGATTTGGAGACTTGTATTTACAGCAACGGCAGAACTTCAATAAAAACAAGAAAACGAAACCGTTTCAGGCGCGCATCATCTTGCCTTGGAAAGCTTATTTTATAATGACGGCAATATCAATCGCCACATTTTTCTATGAGGTTTGCTCGAAATATAGAAAATATACCTAAGTTACAAATAAGAAACTATCTAAGTAGGTATGTATAACAATCTAACAATATAATATCTTGCCTACCTACAGGTATTTTGATGCACTGAGTTTAATCTATACTAATATAATAAAGCTGAAGAGTTTGTTTGTTTGTTTGTTTGTTTGTTTGTTTGTTTGTTTGAACGCTCTAATCTCAGGAACTACTGGTTCGAATTTAAAAATTCTTTTTGTGTTGAATAGACCATTTATCGAGGCAGGCTTTAGGCTATATAACATCACGCTGCAACTATTAAGAGCGAAGAAATAATGGAAAATGTGAAAAAAACGGGGAAAATTATTCATCCTTGAGAGCTTCCTTTGCGTGCGCTGCGAAAATGGTTCTAGATACCAAAAATATATGTATACAAGAATTAAGAGAACTTTTTACCGCGGGAAAACTTCGCATTCCCACGGGAAACCGACTTCTACGCGAACGGAGTCGCGAGCAGCCTCTAGTAAAGTATGTAGTTTTGATATAAAAAATATAATAACTTAAAGTTATCACAGAGTAAACACACTAACAGCACTTAAAAAAAGTACCTAACTATAAGATTTCGTTGAATAGCTTAATCTGCACACCGATTGAGCGCATTTAATTGATTAGGTTTATATATGTTGTTAAGCAGGTACTTATTTATATTGCACTATCACGTAGTCACTCGCAAACTATTGTAACAATTGTATTTAAATAAAATAATGTCGTAAAACTCACTTGAGGTGACAAAAACGAATTTGTTTATTTTTAACCCCTTACATCTCCACCTTTACCTAAACGGCTGTTGCGGTGGTTTGTGTAGTACCTAGATTTTAACAACGTAATTTAAAATTCTACAACATAGGTAGCAATTTATAAGTGAACTTATTTATTCAACCTTCTTTCCCTTCAACCTTAAGTTGATTCTTAAATTGATATTCAAAAGCAGTAGCCGTGCAATACCTATAATAGTTCCCTACCTAAAAGTCGGTCAAACATGATGAGAATTGAAGTGGCAACATTACCCTCTTTTGTGCTTGGTTTCACATTGCTAGAAAATCTATGTCAAGTTTCTAAGTACACCTAAGTATACGTTTTGTTGATCTGACTAATCTGTGTGATTAGTGGCTTTGTGGCCTTTTCAATCAACATTATTGTAGATTTGGGCCCTGAAACTTACTACTTCAGCAATACACACATACATGAAACTTACTTAAAATAATTTCTTGATTAATTCGGTCTATCTCCCCACTATTGGCTCTGTCCAGTTTTCACGTATCTAAACAAACTGCTTTTATATTGCAGGTTATTTACAAGCCATCGTTATTTGTATGAAGGAATCAAAGAATTTACCATTGTAAATTGAGTATCCCATTGAGCTTTAGATGCATTGTATGTACCTACTTACGTGTTGTTCATTTAAAGTAAGGATGACTATTATCAGATTTTATAAATTGATGTTTGTATATGTTTAAAGAATAAGTATGTTTAAAGAAATAAAACAACAGAATAACAAAAACTTCGCAATAATAAAAAACATGTTGATTTACGGGGGGATTATCTGGTACACGTAGCCCTTACTTATTAAAGGTTAAGGCTGTAATTGATGTCCTTAACCTCCTAACTTCATCAGGCAGGGTTAAAAGGGCGTTTTACTTATCTAAGCATAATAATTACGCTTATTAACTAACTAAGGTAACTCCAAAGAATATACGTTTTAAGGAGAATTCCCACGGTGCGCGCTATGGCGCTTTTCAGTAGTGAATGTTACGGCTAATACCCGAAGTGCGGCTACACCTAGTTTTAGCCGGTGCGGTGCCATGCGGTGCGGTGCGGTGCATTGTTCTGCGCACCGTGGGGCCGTATTGTTAAAAGCTGATTGGTTTAATCTGGGTCACTGATGATAAATATGGAACTATAATGATAATAGGCACATTGATTGAATAGTTTGAACTAATAATTTTGACGTAGGTAAGGAATATTGTATCTGAGGTAAATAAAATAAAATTTAATGCAATACCCACTTTACAGAGCAATTGCTTTATTTTAATAATAATTATTCTGAAACAACCAGAATAACTGACAATAAACAATTAAGGGAGCAGTAAGCTTAATTTGCCAATCGTGTCTGTTTGTATACCTATTTGTCCACTGTCACCTCCTTAACCAAGCAACGGATTTTAATGCGGTAAGTAAATAAGGAGCATATGTTTACATAAATGTTCAGTTTAGGTGGCGTAGTAAATAAAACGCCATGACCTAGCCTAAGCAGTTTAGCTGTCATATTCTCACATCACTTTGGATTTCAGAGCATGGCTAACAAGATAAAAGCCGATAAGACATTGAACTTATTATTAAAAACATGCAATGTGACTCAGACTATTTACCTAGGTACTACCTATTTACCTAAGTACTGCTATAATATTCAAATGCATGCGATTTATTAAGCTATTTCGCTTTATTAGTTTTAAAATAATGAAGTACCTACTTAAGTAAGTATTTATTTATTTACCTTATAAGACAGTGAAATTTTGGTGAGGTATGTAATCGTATCTGATATATATATAATCTATACTAATCTATACTAATATAATAAAGCTGAAGAGTTTGTTTGTTTGTTTGTTGGTTTGTTTGAACGCTCTAATCTCAGGAACTAATGGTTCGAATTTAAAAATTATTTTTGTGTTGATGGACCATTTATCGAGGCAGGCTTTAGGCTATATAACATCACGCTGCAACTATTAAGAGCGAAGGAATAATGAAAAATGTGAAAAAAACGGGGAAAATTATTCATCCTTGAGGGCTTCCTTTGCGTGCGCTGCGAAAATGGTTCTAGATACCAAAAATATATGTATACAAGAATTAAGGGAACTTTTTACCCCGGGAAAACTTCGCATTCCCACGGGAAACCGACTTCTACGCGAACGGAGACGCGAGCAGCCACTAGTTTTTTTATATTTTGCCATTCTTAATAAACTTTTTTATGATATCTCATTTGTTTCATAAGCATCAATTAAATAACTTCGTCAATTGAATGAAAATTAACAAAAATATTTCTAAGGCTGGTTAATATAAAAAAAGATAAAATACAGATCAATAAATCTATCTATATAATATCACATTGCAATTTAGAGTTATAATTTCATCATTTTCTGAATAACTACCAATAAATTAATTTTAGCATTTAATTTCAAATACCCCATCCTAGGATTTTACTACACCTAATTGAATTAGGTGTTTCCTAATTAAGCATGTTCTTTTAGTTTATTTAAATAACATTTTATAAAAAAAACTAGAACGCAATTCACGATACAGGTTCATTACCTATACTCAGAATTACTATAGTCAGAATTTTGCACATTTAATCGTAACAGGAAATTAAATAAAAAAACATTTAAATAATTATAATTTTAATTATAAAATATACAAAACGTCATTCAGCCTAGTAAATAACTTCAAACCATTATTTACCACTTAATAACACTACTTGAACCATAAAATTTTATACCATGTTATATATCTAAGTACAATTAATATAATAACCATGACCCCTATTATACTAACACGCTCAGTTATGTAAAAAATAAAACGACGGATTATGACGGTATAGTCATTCAAGTTCATTATCAAATACATATACTGACAAACAACATCTCAAATGAAACCATACGCTTGTTGGCAACTTTTGGCAAGGTTAGAATGAAAATCAGGCAACAATAAAATTGAAAAAACTGTTTGGACGATTTTAACAATATATTACGTAGTATTGATACATCACAGTAAGTTTTTTTTTTTCTATAAACAGTGTTCAAATATTGTTTAGCACTTCATTCCAGACATATTAAAGTGGGTTAGACTACAAAGTTACGGACGCGTAATGAACACACATAGAGATATCATGGCCAGATCATAGTTTGATAAAATATATAGCAACACGTGAAATAGGAATTATAAATAGACATATTACTTACTCTAGACTTCCTCAGTTCTAAATCTTACGTATTATACGTTCTAAATCCCCGGAAAATAAACATGCCTACTCTATCACATCAATATCACATTTCGACAATTTTGTTAATAAAACTTTCCTTTGCTAAGGCACCTCGCATATATTAACGTAGATAGATGCAATTAAATAAAATCAGACTTGCAATTTTCATGAGCAATTGATTTCTGCGAGCTTTAAATAGCACGAAATATTCCACAACAGTAACAATATAATTAAACGGTAGTTTTAATATCCGGGCACTTGGCTTACAATTAGCTAGTGATATAATTTTATAAACTGCCTTTAAACTATTAACGTTGATATAAAGCAGGGCTTGTTTATCTGGTAGATTTGAGTTTCCAGCGAAGGAAAAGGAATGCAGATATACGGAGAACCACGAATATGAGGCACAAAGCGGCGATGTCCAAGGTGAAGTCCGCATTTTCCATGTCTAACTCTTCCAGGGTGACTGAAGGCTTCTTGAAGTGGCAGTACGTCTGTGGAACAATAAAAAAACAATAAAAAATCTGGGCCAAAAGTGCCCAGCATTGCCCTGTTAAACCGTTTGTGCACAAAAATCTATAATTAAAATAATAAATTAAAAAAATATTTTGAACTTCAAGGAACTTCAGGAATATTTTGAGTTAATAAAGGTTTATAATTAATTATTGTGTTGATTTTATGCGTCATTATTTATTTCCGTTGCCTTAGTGATGGGTATCTATGAACAAACCGATATCAATAGTGAAATCGATTTCCAATTTTAAAGTTACGTAATTTTAATATTATGGGCAAATATAATATATTTCGTTTAGCTAAGAATTATCTTCAAGGAGATACAAAGGTTTTTGTACAGTCGTTGACTCGCACGTTAAAGAGCAAAGAGATCAAGCCGACGCAGTAATGCTCTTCATTCATTTGAACTTGTTCTGGGACTATCTAAAACAGCGACTGGTATTTGCATTGGCTTACGTTTTTTTTTTAATTTTCTCCAGCAGCTTTTACCCTACTGGAGATATTTTTCAGCATGTTTATAATCTGCCGTGAGTTTATCTGCAGTTTTTAGGGTGTTCTAGAAATATATTCTAAGTATATCACATATTTTGCCTATAAAACGTATCAAATCGATAACAAGACAAACAATGTTCATAATCTAATCGTTTTGTTGAAATATAATCCTTTTTCAAGCCCTTCGTGTCACCAAAACTGGCATCTGTCTGTCATTGAAGTCTCCTCGTTGCGTTTGCTTTCGATGTTGTTATTGTGCGATTTTTCTGTGATTTGTGATAATTACAGCTATTATCCGCTTACTCTCACGGACGATAAATACGATTTCAATTACAAGCTTTATTTTGCACGTTATTTTTTTTTTACTTTTCCTTTAAAATGCTTTGCATCAACTGCAGTATAGCAATCAGTCGTCTGTTATTGTTCCTGCTTCCTTTGTATGGAAATATATGTCAAGCATGATATAGATTATTAATTACAGAAGCAGCAGAAAATGAAAGATTGAGTCGCCGCTCAATGGTTTGTAACAAGACCTCGGCACTAAACTCTTAACAATGATGATCCAATATTACCAGTTATTTTATCATAGCATAAACACCTAGTAAGTAAGTTGAATTAATAACTATTGACCCATATTTAACATATTTTTTGGTTGAAGATTAGTATTTATATTTATGTTTCAGCGTGGTAGTGTGTTGTATTATGCATGTTATACTTGTTGGACGAGTGCTCGAAGGTTTTTGGCTCGCAGTGCTACTCCTAACAATGAATTACCAATACCACCTCCATTGCATGTGGTTTTACCTGTAACAACTCACCGCCTGAGCAAAATAATATTAATCTGCCGCACTACAAGCGTGCTTCACTTCTGTTCACTGCATATTTGAAACTTGCACTACCTAATCAGTTATTACATCTTGTAGTATGCCTTTACAAAATAATGATGCTGCAAGAGTTCAACGGATCTTATTTGCACTACTGAATTTTTACACAACTCAGAATATACCTATACAATTTCAAAAAATATCAAAAACAGAACAGTAAAAGCCGTCGAGGGCCCCGAGGGAATAGTCACGATTGAAAAACCGCCTATATCACAACATGCAATTGTATTGATGTGAATCAGGGAAGTCTAGATGTGTTAACAGGAATATTAGTTTAAGATTTACTTTATTTATAAAAAGATACTTAATAAAAATGGCAACAACATTTGTTTCTTTTTTGCTAGAATCTGTAACACAATATTGGAAGAAAAAATATTTTCATGATTTAGGCTCTGACTGGCTGCCCAGCCCGTGCTTCAACAGCCATTTAGTTAATGCGATGTGCCATGACATGCAACGACGATATGATTGCATCGGATCTAAGACGCACTTGCTCTCTCTAACTCTTTAAGATAAAGTTATAAAAATATGATCAGTCAACGCCTAGTCAACTGTGTGGCCCAGCGGAGTTTATAATATTGTTATAGGTCGAAGATAAGTTTTAGGTGATGAAATGGATTCAAATACCTCCCTCCTATCACGTATAAGTTAGTATAACAGGTGTATCTACTGCTATCTAACTAAATGGATTCAATTTAGGACAGCCGCTTTTTAATTCTAGCAGCGTTGAGTACATAATGATACTAGGTACTGTTGTTATCAATTACCTATACTTGTAAGATTTAATCATTTTAAACATTATAAGATTCCTTATGAAAAGTGATAAGTAGCAGAGCTGCAACATTGCTATGGATTTGTAAAAGGCCTTTTATTTTATGATGTCTGATTACAGTTAATTGTGAAGTTCCTTGAATCTGCAACTATGTTTTAAACAAACGTCATAGTTTACAGTTTTCATAGGCAGAAACATTTAATTGTATATTTAAATGTTAAATAAGGCAGGCAGGCAATGCAAACGGTCCGTCTTATTTTGTTCTTGTTTGCTTGAAGAAATGACCTCGGAGATGATAATAGTATAGTATATTTCAATACAAGTGTGGAAAGGCTGTCATTACAACGAGTCCCGACAAATGACTACCCGAGCCGAGGCACAGCCGAAGGCGAGGGTTGGCAGGAGGGACGAGTTGCAATGACGGTTCCGCACGTGTACTGAACGACTATTTTTAATACAGTTGCGAAAAAATAAAGCAATTTAATAAAATATAAAATTAGGATCGTAAATGTCGAAATAACTCATTTTGAAAATGGCGCCATTTTTTCTTCACCTATTTGGTAGGCAAAGGTTACTATGCCCATACAGCCAAGTCTTCAGTAGAATTTTTTTATTGATATGAAATGAAAATAAAATTTAATGAGATAAAATGAAATGAAACCAACCACACTAATTCAATCAAATCAATAAATCTGATATCGAAACAAACTAGTAGCTTTTTTTAGAAATATACCTACGCTACGTAAGTATTAACATGAATCATAAAAACTTCTTTTTTGACACATTTTCAATGTTGTTTTCTTTCTAATGGTCTTTTTATTTTTCTGATTAGAACTAGGTTTAGTACTATTTTATGCATATCCTTCAACTTCATATTAACTACACAACACATTTTAATTATTATTCAGACTGATCTTATAACTGATTTATTGGTTTATTTTTATTGCTTTAATACTTGTACAAAATCTAAGCATTACAAACCTGATGACACTGCAGGTTGGTCCTATTAAACGAGTAGGTGGCTAGCGCCGTGCCCTCGAACCCGTATCGTATATACGACAGATACGTGATCCACCGCAGATACACCGGGATGGCGTTGAACGACACGAAGAAACCGGAGAACAGCAGGAACGGGACCGACATCACTGGCGCCAGGAACACGCCGTTCTGAAATATATCGTTATATTATAGTGAGTGGTTAGGAATAAGGAATGAATCATACTGGGTGTAAAAGAACTGCCTCCGAAAACAAAAACTGGGCATTGCTGGAGGGGTACTGGTTTCGTTTTGAGCAAAATAAAAAAATTTATTATTAAAAAAAAAATTTTTTTTACGTAATTTTCCGAAATTGCATTAATACTATCAGATTTTGCGATGACTTCAAATTAAATAGGGTTTTACTTTAATTTGCAATGTAAATAATCGCAGCTGAACCGACAGTTGATGTGTGAGCGATGATTTCAAGCGGCGAATATGACTTTTCAATCCTTAATAACTTTTTTAAATTGAGTTTCCTGGGTATACTGCTTGTGAATTTAGTTACTATTGAGGTTCAAGAATACATGGTTTCAGGCTTCGGAAGTGGTCTTTTTACACCCGTTATAGTAAAGGTTTAGAAGAAGCCGTTCTGAAATGAAACGTGTAGTTAAAAGTTAGGAACAAGCCGTTCTGAAATGAAACGTATGGGGTAGGTGTTAGAGGCTAGCTTTGAGTCTGTTTGGGAGGTTAGTTTGATTTTTATTTTTGTAAAATAAGACGGCCGCCAAAAAATCGAAGCTTGTTGAAGCGTCCTGATAATAATAAAAAATAGGCAGCTTATACGTATATTTCAGCAAGGAATTTTAAAATTTGTAAAAGTGTCAATCGTGAATTGTTCAACTCCCCTTTACCGAAATTTGAAACGTCGTTCGGCCAACGAAGGTCAACGCAATAGATTGCAGGTTTTCGCTAAAATACTACAATCCGAGTTTTTCATCAAATCGACCTGCAATTATTTGTATTACATTCAAGCCTTACACATTATCCTACCAACAAAAGCACATTATCCTACCAACAAAACCTAAAGCGTGTATTTACCTGCACGTTCATGGCGGCGCCCACCACGAGCCCCACGCTCTGCGCCACGAAGGAGATGAGCAGGCACGACGACAGGAACATCGAGAACCGGAACCACACCAGCGGCTGCGACGTCAGGCAGTACACGATCACCACGTAGATCACGCAGAAGATCGCCTGTGGATAGCGGGTGAGAGATAATATAGTGAGAGAGATAGTAGTAGAATATTGCCTGTGTTAGATGGAATATGGTGAGAGAGATAGTGATAGAATATCGCCTGTAGGAGACGGAATATAGTGTAGCCTGTGGGAGATGAAATATAGTGAGAGACATAGTAGTAGAATATGGCTATGGGAGATGGAATATAGTGAGAGAGATAGTAGTAGAATATCGCCTGTAGGAGACGGAATATAGTGAGAGAGATAGTAGTAGAACATCGCCTGTGTTAGATGGAATATGGTAAGAGAGAAAAAGTAGTAGAATATCGCCTGTGTTAGATGGAATATGGTGAGAGAGATAGTAGTAGAATATCGCCTGTGTTAGATGGAATATGGTGAGAGAGATAGTAGTAGAATATCGCCTGTGTTAGATGGAATATGGTGAGAGAGATAATAGTAGAATATCGCCTGTGTTAGATGAAATATGGGGAGAGAGATAGTAGAATATCGCCTGTGTTAGATGGAATATGGTGAGAGAGACATAGTAGTAGAATATTGCCTATGGGAGATGGAATATAGTGAGAGAGATAGTAGTAGAATCAGCGTTGCCAACTCTACGTCTTTTTACGTAGATCTACGTATTTTAAGCCTATCACACAAATCTACGAACTTAAGTCCCAGAATCTACGTATTTTCTATCAAAATGATTCAATTGCACAATAACATATCTTGTAAGACTGAATAGGCATTATTTCCGTTACTTTCGAGAAAAAAAGTGAATAAACGTTCTAATTTAATATTTATTTATATCGCCTTATCTTATTTGTAAAATAAATCGATGACATTGGAAGTAGCAAACTTTTTAAATTATCTGTAAGTGGTGGTTTCATATGTGGTATGTAGTCATAAAGATAATGTAAAAACTAACCGGCTACTGGAATATTTATTTATTATTATTATTTTTGTTCGCGGGGATATCTTTCTGACCAGTTTTATCTATCTGCTGTCTGTCTGCTACTTGTAGGATCTTATAAATTGACTTTTACCTAAAAAGTACGTAGATCTACGTATTTCTTATATGGAAATGGTACTATTTCTACGTAATTTTCTTATCTAGCCTACGCCTTTTTCAAAAGCCGAGTTGGCAACACTGAGTAGAATATTGCCTATGGGAGACGGAATATAGTGAGAGATAGTAGTAACTAGTAGAATATCGCCTGTGGGAGACGGAATATAGTGAGAGAGATAGAAGTAGAATATCGCCTTTGGGGGGAATAACGTGTGAGAGAGATAGTAGCAGAATATCGCCTGTATGAGACGGAATATGGTGAGAGAGATAGTAGTAGAATATCGCCTGTATGAGACGGAATATGGTGAGAGAGATAGTAGTAGAATATCGCCTGTATGAGACGGAATATGGTGAGAAAGACAAATGTATGCAGTAACCCTAGAAGATTATGGATATTGGTTAAAAACGGTTCAAATAATGTTGACATACGGCTCAATGTGTGTATAACTTGCAAAAGCATCTATGCTTATTTTTAAACACATTTAAATAAAAGAGTTATTCCGTAGCCACAGTTTTATAGCTTATCAAGTGTCATGACACGTCGCGTTTCAAGTTAATAGAATAATAAAAAATCACGTGTTAACTGTTGGTTAACCACGAGGCTTCAGTCCGGTGATGACTATTCAATATTACCGGATGGGACTACCTATGACATTACTATTATTAAACTTGACTACAATTAGATAGGTCTATGACGTATTAAGAACGGATTTGTTTATAACTAGCGTATTTGGTATCATTGAAAGGTTAATAAAACATGTATTTCTATCCCTATAGTGATTGTTATATAATTATGCTACATTATTACGTCGCAAACTAGTAATTGCTACTTATTACGGCTTCAATGACAAAAAAGGGACAAAAGACAATTAAATACCACACCGATAATGTATTTAATAATACCTCAACATCTTCACAAGTACTTTGATACATTGCCATTGTTCTGATTCCGTGAATCAATATTTACTATTAGTTGTAGATTCTATTAGAAATTATTAAGAATTTTAAGCTTCATCGCTTTGCCTATCTTCTAAATATCTGTATTTTTGTTTGTACATCTGTTAACTCACTGTATGCATTGACAAGGTTTAAACGTCATTAACATAATTATTTGTAAATCAATGCGTTCGTACATTAAGTTTTTAAAATAAAGCATTTTTCTTGCGATAGTTTGTGTTGTAGTCGTGCGAAACTCGGGTATAGGGGTAATATTTTAAGTATAATTTATTCGACTTTTAGATATGCTTACCTGGAATGGTATGTCCGATACTGTGATAGCCAAATAGTACGATCGTAGTGAATACCATCTATTGAAATGTTCTTTTACTAGAACTGGCATCTCCAAGGGGACTGAAAAACACAAATTCATCATTTTATTGTAAAGATAAACCTAAAATTACCTATTTAATACAACTGAGTAAAGAAAACAGCACCCACGTTAAACACATTTTTAGTAAGTCAATATTGTCAAAATTCATGTAGACTTATAAGCAACTATGGTAGTCTGTTTATAACTCTTTGTGAAACTATTTTAATTGAAAACAAACTTAAACTAATTAGTGAGAACAAAACTAATGTATTCACTTATTCTTATCTAGTTATTGGGTACGACGTAAAGACTAATATTGCCTTCGGAATTTTATGATTTTGTTGTTTCAAGGAAAACAAAATGTCACAGTTCAATGTGATTAATGTTGTGAAGATATGAATCTAAGTTTACTTTACCACTTTGGTTTTTTTTCGGGTTTTTTTATTTACCTTCTGTTATCATTTAAGCACAACTTATTTTTTTATTCCTATACTTGTTTTACATCAATAAGTAGCCTATAAAATATAGGTAAGTTTGCCGTAATTACCTACCTTATTTAAAAATAAGCGCAACTTATATTTTTTGTTTCTGTACTTGTTCAAAATAAATATGTAGACTTAACAATATAGCAGGAGAGTTAAAAAAGTTCATCTTTTCATGTGTCACCTTTCGCATTAGTAACTATTAGTTTTGTTGGTAAAATACCAGCTGCTTATCTACCGATCGCGTTCATTAGTTAATGCTTTTTATTACTTTTTAATAATACCATAACAATTAGTTTATTATAGTGTAATAATACTCACAGCTAAGTATAGTGATAGTCATCGACGTGTACATAAGGAACAGCATGTTGAAGAATAGGAATCCAAGATTAGACAGCACTTTGGAGCCATCATCGCCGATGTCATAGTACAGGGCTCCGATCAGAAAACCAACGAGGATGTGGGCGAATAGACGTAAGTACATAAGAGTCTGGAAAGAAAGGTATAAAATAAATGTACATACTAATACAACTATGTGGACTTTAAGTAAGTGCAGTAAGCGCTTGTTATAGCCACACAATGGACCAGGCAATTTTGAAAAGTTTTTTTCCTGAATGCTCGACCCAGAAATCGAACTAGGGCGAGTCCTTCCGCTTGACGGTCAAATTAACATACCGCTGCATCACAAATGTTTTTCTATGAATTTTCCTTAGTAGTTTTTTTTTGATAAGCAGTTATCCTACTAATCCTACTAATATTATAAATGTGAAAGTTTGTGAGGATGTATGGATGGATGTTTGTTACTCTTTCACGTAAAAACTACTCGATGGATTTGGATGAAACTTTGCAGTAATATAGGTTAAACATCAGAATAACACATAGGATACTTTTTACCGCGGGAAAAAATCTCATTCCCACGGGAAACCGACTTCCACGCGAACGGAGTCGCGGGCGGCCACTAGTTTTTTATATAAAAAAGCAACTTTGTAGCGAACGTGTCGTATGTTTAATTCATAATCTGACAGAATAAGAACAAAGACCCGTTGTTCAGCCTTTTGTCTTTACAAGTTTATTCACTTTTAGGAATATAATTTTGTCGAAAAAAAAACTTTTTACTAGTATAAGCAAAAACACTATATTCAAATATTTTTTACTGCGACACCGTTAAGTCGTAGGTATAATAAACGTTTTAATGCGATGCGCTGACCTTTAGACCCGAACAAGTAAACGACGCTTTCACTATTATAAGTAGTCAATTTACTAAGTTTCGACTGCAATAAACAAAAAATGACCCTTTAAGTAACAACATCATAAGGAAGCATAATATTCAATGTCAATCTCAACTTGATAAAGTATATTCTAGAAAGCAGTCGTGTATATACGTCAACAGACCGTCCTATAACTGTAGAGGTGATAATCCTTCACCTATATGTAATCAATTACTGCTGTTTATCATACAAGCATTGAGTTAATGTACTTTATACATATAACGAGCAACCCGCCCACGCTTCGCAATGGTGTAATTTTGCTCGCGAACCCTTGCATTTTTGCTAACTTAAAAAAACTTTATCTAAACATTATTTATTTACAAATTTAAATGAATAGAATTACTTTAAAATGGCGAAAATTACACATTTAAATCCGTTAAGAGCGCGCATAAACCTAGAAAAAAATCGAATTTCACCCGCGCGCCGCACACGCCCCTCTCTCGTCCCGTCGTCCGGTGACTCCGATGCTACCGCGTGTTTAGAGCGATCGCGCACAGTTTACCTAAAATAAGCCGGATCACCTAGCTGTTGTTTGAAACGCTAAAAATACTTTTTGCTTGTAGTAAATAATACGCAAAGGTAAGTAAGTGTATAATATATTTTTTTGTAATGTTGTTTTTAGAATGCGCTTTATTTACATTTACTTATATGTTTTTGTTCAGAATTCGTTGACTGATTTGTACCTGTACAGTCAGCACCATATAGTTTGTAACATCCAATGTAGTCAAATACTAGAAAACAACTTTCAGCGAATCAGCCAGTGTCATCACATTCATCAGAACATTCAGGTTGCTCTAATTTATCGTAGCGTGCAGGAAGCCTTATAGAAAGTCGCATTCAATCCCGTATCAACCAAAGCGCCATCAGTAACGTAGCGCTCAGGGTATTCACAATCTTCGGTACAAAGTAAGAAAACAACTTTATGTTTCATGTAATAGAGGTGTACTTTGCTTGACAGGCAGCGTGTCTAGATGAAACTGTTATGACAGAAAACTTTATTTGATTAAAAAATGTATTTATGTGATATAGAATAAGACGGGGTCTTAACTACTGGGCTCCCAGTTTTATAAAGAAGATATTTTGTTTGTAAAGGCATGCTTTAATACATACGTAATACCTACGTCTGAATTGAATGGTATCCATATGTGTTTAAATAAATATGTTACTAGGTTTTCATAAGTAAGAAAGAGTCAACAAAATTATCCACTGATCTAAATACGAGAATTTAATTTTAGATTCTGTTTGACAGATTGAAGTCTTTTTTAAGTTTTAGTGAAAATTTAAAGCATGTAGCTTAGTTTGTTTACTTCTAGCTAGCAGCGATGGTGTCAGGGCTGTGGCGTCCGATAGACGATTCATGAGCATGGGTTTCATTTCAAGTTTAAGCAGTCTTTTTGAGAATTGAAATGACCTACTTTTTTTTCATTTCTGGTCCAAAAGATGACTTGCAATGATTTTATTATTAAAAATCATTTTTTTATGAAAACTGAAACAACATTTTATTTTCATCAAGCTACGAGTATTTAAATTATCATCATCATTCAGAAAGATGATCAAATTGCATTTCAATTCAAAGATACCATTTTAAATCGTTTAAATAATAAACACATACTAGAATATCATAAATTGTCAAGAGGTAGTAAGAGTAGTAGTTGCAATAAATGAGGATCCGAAGGAACATGCAACGTACGTTTTTTTTATGTATATAGTAAAAATATTTAAATTGTTTTAGTTTTTATCTGTTTCATGTAAATATTTGATTTCATTACTATATTAATTTTGACCCTCGTTGTCATAAATATTTACTGAAATTACTCAGTTGAAACTTAAACATTTATAAAGAAGTTGCCATGTTGTTTTCTAAGTTATTAAATTGAGTCAGACTCGCGGGTGAAACGTTCCATATCATTATCTATATTGGTTTAAATATTTGTTGCTCTATCGGCAACGAAAATATATTATGTGAAAATTTCAACTGTCTAGCTCTCACGGCCTATGAGATACAGACTGATGTGCAAACGCACAGACAGCGGAAAATTAGTATTTGTGTCCCGATTTTATTCTTTGGGTACGGAACCTTACAAACAACATTCTCAAATATTCCATAAATCGGTTCATCGATACCTCTGATAAACCTTTTGCATCTTTTTTTGTTAACGGAGAGCATTAAAAGTGCAACATGCAAACGCGGGACTGGTCTCTAGTTTATTTTTAAAATCAAAGTACTATTTTTATAGGCTAACATGAAATAAAATAAGTAGATAAATACTTATTGTAAAAATCAATATGTCACATGAACATTCTAGTTAAGGAGCCGGATGTTCATAAGTAAATAAAATAAGAACAAGTTAAAGTTTTAATTCTGTTTCATTATACGTGTATCAATATATGATTTATTAGTCCTTGCTGTTCCTACTTGTCCACGACAATTATAAATTTATATTTTATTTTGAATACCAATGATAGGATACCTACCTGAAAAATAATTTATAGTAGGATTCAATAACCCTAATAACAATTTTATGATCGGAAATTATGACTTATTTACGCGCGGCAAATATTTATTTTAAGGAAAGTTGTTGCATCTGGCTCTTGCTTAATTATACGTCAAGAAATGATAGATATCTGATGTGTAAAATATGAAACTTCTTTGAAGAAGGTTCAAATTTCAAACAAAATAAAAAATATTTAAAAATTTAGGAATAAAAATGTGTCTAGCAAAAATTTAGAATGTTAACTGAACTAACTATTCTATGTAACTTCTTAGATTTACGCGATTGTTATTACTTAAAATTAAACTGTAAGCGTCGCTATACAAAACCTGCAGTCTGTGAGCATTCCATGGATAAGCCCAACCACTATCTAAGATTTGATACCGTTAAAATCCTAGCAAAAGAGAAACATTTTATTCCTAGGTTGGTAAGAGAAACGATTGAAATTATAAAACACCCTAACTTCAATAGAGAAGATGGTTGGATGCTATCACCAACGTGGGATCCAATACTTAGTAAAATAAAAAAGAACAACCAGCAGACAAATAAGCAGAAACACCAAGACACTGTCAGCGTCTATTGCGTGAACCCGAACAACTATGCGAGAAAATTACGAAACAGATGGCGGTGAATTCTAAAAATTGTTTTTTACTATACTCTATGAAGACATCAATCTCAGTCTACCATTGACCACGGCATTTGTAAAAAGGCCGAAACGTCGGAAAATCAAAATTAATTTAATAAAACGCGTAAAAACCCGTTAAAATTAGTTTAATTTCACTATTCCAAGGCTCACTTGCTAAAACTTTTTAACATGAAATGCTAGTACATAAAATTGATTGTTCGGCGCCGACTGTGACTTTTACCTGAAAGCTTGGAACCTGAAAACAAAAGCTAGAAAGTTTTTGAAGTTTGAAAACATAGGTTCTTACACACTTGTGCGTTCCTGGTTTATTTTTTGACGATTAGAAGAAGAAAGCGTATTTTTATATTTCGCTGGGCGCTTCGATATCGATGGCGCTTTGGTTGATGCGTAATTGAATGCAACTTTCTATAAGACTTTCTGGACGCTTCGATAAATTGTCCCGATTAAATGTGATGGCACTTTTTGATACGATGAAAATGATGACTGGGTGTTATCAACTATTTGGCTACAGTAGTCGTCACGAAGAATATGATGCTGACTGTACTGCACTGCACTTTTTGCTGGTGGTAAATAATTCGCAAAGGTAAGTATGTAATATAATAATTTATTTATAATAATGTTGTTTTTACTATGTGCTTTATAAAATGACCTTTTTTTCAAAATGCGGTGTCTTGTATCTGTACTGCAAAGCACAGACAGAAAGAAATTGCAATAATATATATATTGTGATTTATGATCTATTCATTGTAACTTGTCTTAAAAGCCATTAAAATCTATTTAAATTAGCCATGAGATACATTTTTAATTTCTAAAATACTCTTTTGCTGCGTTTTTTTGCTAGCCATATTTTAAAGTTTTTTTTCATAGTCAAACAAGAATTAGAAATTAAAACGAAGATTTTTTCGGCCCCGGAGCACAGAAACACAGTCCTCTTGTCTCAACGGAGCGATCACAACTAAACCATGAAACAAAACATGCCTTAGATCCCAGGACAGGTGCGACAGACGAAAGCGTTCTGCGAGAAATAAAAACGTAGTAAGCGCCGAATAAGTTTTAATGTAATAACTCGTAAAGTATACATTATTTTCTAAAATCGCTAGTAGGGTCGCTGGGTAATATAATTTGGTAGTATGTATTAAAATATTGGCTCAATAGCATGCATAATATTGGAAATAAATGAATAATAGTTGAAAATTAGAGCTAATTTCGTGATTTTTTTTTATCGAGAAAATTTTATTTTTTTATGTTTTCACTCTGATCAGTCCCTTGGAAATATGCTTTAATATCTATGGTATTTTTTTCGGGTAATTTGTGCTTTGTTTTCTAGGGTAAAAATACAAATTACGACTGGAAATTTACCTGTATACCCCCTCTTAAGCGGTTTAGGAGGAGATAGCGGACAAACATACAAACAGACAGAATTAGCGACTTGGATTTATACTATGTAATGATAATGATAATGAACTCATATTTTTTTTAGTACTACTGCAAACAGAAAGGAATAATTATACAATACTCATTTTTTTTCCCACGATTAAAACCAGTTCAGTCACTGTGTGTAAGTTTTTTTGCTTACCCAGTCTCTTCTGCTAAAAAGCAGTGTCCTCTTCAAGACCACCCAGAACTGAGTTAATTCGGAGGTGCCATATCTTCGCGGGGAAGCGTCAGTTCCCAATAATGCCACTTCTGCGTTGTCTTGCTTCTCTGTATCTAGCTGTATGGCTAGGGGCTCCCCTGAAACGACAATTTTGTTATAGCTACTTAGTTTTTTTTTTTAGTTTAGTGACTACAGCAATTCCAATTTAGAAACCTATGATAGCTTTAAACTGGGTACTAAGATCTATGGCATACGAAGCGTACTTAAGTTTTTGACAATCTGGGGTACGGTTGAAATAACTTTTATTTTAGTGTAATCAAATGCTGGGACTGTTTATTTAAACATAGGGCTGATTTTTCAATTCTCAGATAAATGCTAATCTACTGAAAAGAAATCAAATGTTTAAATTTTACGTTTAAATTTAAGGCAATCATGGCTCGAAAGCTGTTTGTTTGATATGTTTTTGGTATTTTGATGTAGAAGGTTTGGTTTACACAATATTATTACTTATAGTCAAATTGAACCTTGTGCCCCGCCCTACCCTACAACGAAAACATACAGTTTTTCTGTCAGATAAAATTTATCTGACTATTAAAAATCTGCCCTGAGTTCATTTCTTTCAAGGCACTATTCCGGCTATTCGTAATTGATTAGTAGCTCGGCTTAAGATGTGGTTGATAATTTTATGGCCATGTTTAATTTATTGCTATATTTAGATGTTTTCGTATCTCTAGAATGACCTTAAATGATGTATTTTTTTTTCGATTGACTATCATACTTTTATGTCAATAAATTTTACACCGAATTTCCCACAACTCACAGCGGCAAATAAGCTAAAAACTTTTCCTTCTTTTATCTAAATAAATTCAATGTTTATATTGAAATTTTACACAAAAACAACAGATAACAGCAGATGATAAAAAAACACGACGGGTTATTTTCAGATTTTTCCTTATAGTGTTACAAGTTAATATTTGATTATAAAGCACTAAAACAAAAAATCTTTTGCACGCGTTTATGACGGTATCCTGTCATAAAGTTTAAGGATAATTGAACACGATTGAACAGCCTACACGTTTAGACCAACAATTTAGGATTGTAGGCGATGAGGAATATAATAACAATACCGGTTATAACCCGTTTTACTGTTCGCAAAAAAAGCTAATAAACATAATTTTATCTTTAATTATTTACGTGGTGACTTCAAACAAACTTGTTTTCGTTTTATGATAAAAATTTAATTTCGTAACTTTGGGGCGAATCAATGGGTGTTTCGTCGTTTCGCCCCGGTCCTGAAAGCACCGCGGTGCGAAACGCACAACGACGCTTTTTGAATTGGCCGATTGGCCCCGCGGTGTCAATCGGTGAACAACTTTTTTCGACTTCGTCGTTTGACACCGCTATTTTATAAACCAATGATAATGTACAGTTAAGACAAAAGTGAATCATTTGTGTGAGTGGGAGGGAGGGCTAAGTCCATCTCGCTCACACCATATTTCTTATACAATAATATTATTGCAAGACTGTACCGAAAAGGGTGTTTCCGATGCTTATATCATCTTATAGTTTCTTTAGTTTTTTCTATTTAGAGGCTTGATTTCGACTGAGACATCGGCTCTCTCTTCGGCCTGTTCATATTCTAAACCGAGCAATACCTTAAAGAGAGCACTGTTTTGGCGAATTATTTTGTCTATCATTTTCACTATCCTAAACGTCGAAAATCGTATTTTCATTTATCTCCCAGCGCCACGAATCTTTATTAATAAAATTTAAACATAATATGATAGATATTTATATAGTTGTTGAAATAAACTTAAATCTATACACTATATATAAACAATAATAACAATAAACTTAAATCTAAGCCTAAATATGGTCGTCGTGCACAGGGTGTCTTCCGTTAATTCGTTATATTTTGGTAAGTAAATACATTTGTAAGTAATATTTTTTTGTTACAATATGCATTTTTAGAGTAGTACCTATACGTAATTACATTACAAAACGTGAATTATGAATATCACCATTAACCATTTGATAACTTCGAATACTTTGCGTTTCTATGTTTAATCAAACATGTATTTATTACTTACACAATATGTAACTACGACTAAATTGAGTTACATGTACGAATAATTAGAGAATATTTAAATAAACCCAACCTACCTATTTAATCTACCTACAACTTACTTGTGTACTCAACTGTACAAAAATCAATAATAAGATTTTTGGTGGTGGTGCCAATTGACGAAGTCGAAAAATGTTATTCCCGTTTGACACCGTTGTTATTATTAACTGGCACCGCGGGGCGAATCGGCCAATTCAAAAAGCGTCGTTGTGCGTTTCGCACCGCGGTGCTTTCAGGACCGGAGCGAAACGACGAAACACCCGAATCAATCGGTTAGTACCGTTTTTGCCCTACTTACATACACTGTTGAAAACTCACACTTACTCACGTAATAGTGAATTAGTGCTAATTTAACACTAACTTACGCACAATGACCTTTCGACGGAATTATAACTAACCGGTTTAAGAGCAAAATAAAAAACAAACAGCCATGGTTATGTTTAGAATATGTTTTGAATTTTGAACAGTATCAAATAGGCTTAAAATTAATTAGCGCTACTTAGTCTTCGCTTCGTAGTGTTATTTAAATATTTATTTTAAGAATTACGATTGAAACTGGTTTGTTAAAGCAAAAAATAGAATTCAAAAAACCTAATTCCGCCGGTATTAAAAGGTGTATTAAAATAAATTAAAGCCAAAAACATAAAACAAAATTTCCTAAAACAACAAATATTTTCATATTTTATTTACCTTTTCCCTTAGCGATTTCAGCGGCGGCGTATTGCAGTATACCATTTTGCAAGTTGCTCGTGCCATTGGTTCCATTACCAACATTGTCTTCCTTAAACTTCTCCTGAATATTTGACGCGTCGTTTTTATCCCAGTTCTTGACGTTCAAAGACATCTCCATTTCCTTCTTGTTGTTGTAATCAGGCACTTTAGGGTCAGGGAAAGCCACACCATTTCTGCAAAATGATAATTATTTAAACTATGATGATTAAAACCCAATCAAATGTTCCTTATTATTTAAAAACCTATTTAAAAACGTATACACCCAAATTAACATTAATCAACATTCATCTAATTTAAAATTTTACCGAGGTTTTTTAAAAGTAAATTTCCGTGATTCCGTTTTTTGTTGTTTTTAAAATAATAACGTTTTTTTAATTATTTTCAATATTCCGAGTTTTTAGAAAAATACTTATTTTTATTTGTCTATATACATAAGTGAATATCTTTGTCTTTTTCTATTGTGTGTTAGTTTTACCTGATATCATGTTTCCCGTTGTCAATGGCCCTTACGAGTTTCCCCGTGTTATCTCCATATTCCCCGCAAGATACCTCAATGATGAAAGACGCCGGGTTGTGGTACGATGGGCATTGCAGCGATAGGCTACCCAGCCAATCCACTGATGAAGGAAATACTACTTTATCACACTGAGTTAGGGTTGAAAATGGCTTAGCGAGAAGTGGGAAACGGTAGAGATAACAAAAGAATGTCAACTGGACGACTATTTTTATTTATTAATAATGAATAAGCGAAAATAGGAGCAGAAGCGTAATAGACTTATTATAAAAACAGTTGTTTAAATAAATGCATTTATACTCGCTTACTTCGCTTACTAGTATAAACATAAATGGGTATTTAAGTTTTCCCTATGATAAAAATAAGCATTACTCATTATTTTTACAAGTCAGTGTAAAACCAGCTTATGATAATTTCAAACTTGTTAACCGATTAACTCAAATAAAAATAATCGTCTCATAAACGGAAAACATTCATATAGGAGGCGGAAGACGACTTTAAACATGTGATATCAAGTATATTAACAATATGGGCATTGAGTATGTTCTTGTCCTTGGCGAAAAAAGGCCGATTAGCAATATATCCGCATTAATAACTGAGACCGAATTATTTTTTCAATTAAATGCGGCAAAGTCTGATACCGGTTTTTAACATATTAGTGTCAAGTATAATAGTCGCATAACAATTTTCAAAGTTACGCGTACAGTATCATGGTAAGCGAAATACTTCATTTAACTAGTCACGTGATCCAAACCGATTAGTTCCAGTAGAAATACCAGTTAGCCATTATAATGATGACTTCTAAACCACAATATGAATTTAATTGAAGGAAATTGTGTCACTGGAAATACTGCGACGTAACAGACTTAAGCAAGTGATGTTCATTTTATTTTAAACGGAATAAATACTAACTTGCGATAAAGTGGAAATCTTTTTAGGATTAAAATAAAACAACCCAACACGCTACAAAAACATTAAACATTTGAAAATGTGTGCAATTACGCTTGCGGATTTCCAAGGTCAATCAATCAAACTGTCAAAAAAACTCGTTTATACCTAATCGTCCTGTGTTTCCTTGGTATACACACTGGCCATCAGCCAACGTGTATAATTGGTCGAACATCTCGAACAGTCGCGCCGAGGGTTGGTGAATGGTGCATATGATGGTCCTTCCCCCACTGGCTAGAGTCTTCAGCAAGGATATGCACTGGAAGCAGGAAGAGCTGTCCAAACCGGAAGTAGGCTCGTCGAAGAACATGATCGGAGGGTTATTGACCAGCTCCAAGGCGATGGAAAGTCGTTTCTTCTGACCACCAGATAAGTTCGAGGTCATCGTCTTTTGGTGCTCGGAGAGGCTGAGCGTCTCCAAGATTTCTTGGATCTGTTGATTTTTTAAGATTTTAAAATATATAGATAATAAGAAAT
This sequence comes from Emmelina monodactyla, assembly GCA_916618145.1. Lineage (NCBI taxonomy): Eukaryota > Metazoa > Arthropoda > Insecta > Lepidoptera > Pterophoridae > Emmelina > Emmelina monodactyla. The sequence continues at coordinate 8,823,399 of OU745300.1, forward strand.
CAGATGACGATCATTTGAACTAACAGGAATAAGCCTAAGACGCAGAGCACACTCCAAAAGTATAAATTAAATCAACAACAAGGAACTTAGATTTAATTTGGGAAATATTTTAATGGAGTCATTATGTTTAATTAACGCGGTCTAATGATAACGTAAAAAGTTAAACTCGAAAAAACAGGATTTATTGTAATAAATTAAATCATGAAACCAAAAACAAGAAAGAATGTAAATGTTCTTATTATCCCTATCTAGTTAAATTAATATTATATTTAATAAACTATTTATATTTATTTATATTTGTTAAATAGACTGATATACTCATCATTGGAATATTCGACAGGTTTCCTGTCATTTCTTGATATTATTTTAAAGTATTATTTCTGTTAAATAACAACAAAAACAAAACATCAAGACTTGTTAAAGTTTCATTTATATTCCAATTTTGTGAAGTGGAAGTTATCAACCTTCAATCAAGAATTTCCGGATCCTCTAGAGTTTAACGCAGAAAAATATGCTTCTATCTACAAGTAAAATTAAATTAAACGTATTTTCCAGTATGTTATTAACTTTTATTTTATACAAACGAGGACTTTTGGGTTCATTGGTTGAAGAGAGGTCGACCTTAATTTCTTATTCATTCTTTGTTCATATCCTTATGTAAAAAAAAACAATTTTTAAACTAGTCGGTGTTGATAACAAAGAAGAACAAAATGAATGTGGGAAGACACGTACACATGTACAGACCATTTACAGGATATTTAAAATAGCACAATAAGGTTATTTACCGACTGTGCCTTCTTTTTTTAAAAACTATTTTTTCATAACTTCCTTAGGGGGCGTCCATAAATTACGTGAGGTGTTTAAGGGGGGGAGGGGGTCGAGTCAAATCTCATCTAATCTTACGTTGGAGAGAGGGGGGCTCTCGGCAAATATCACGCAATTTTTTTTTCTGATTGAAACTAAAAAAAATTATACTATTTTGGTTTTAAATTATAAGATTTAATCTTAAGCGTTCTTAAGCGTAATCGTAGTACGTTTACGTAAGAAACTCACATTTTGAAAAATCTCACGTGAGATTCGGGGATGGGGGAGGGGGTCGAATAAAATCTCACGACATCTCACCAGCGGGGGAGGGAGGGGCAGAAAATTTAAAAAAACACCTCACGTAATTTATGGACGCCCCCTTATACATAAAAGCAAAATGAAAAGCTATTTTGATAGTACCCATTGACAAAAAAGCTTACCACTTCATTCTTATCCACTCTATTGGTAGCTGACGGCAGTTTGAGAGCTGTGGCTACAGCCATGGCCTCCTCTACAGTGAGGTTGCCATGCAACTGGTTGTCTTGCATGATGTAGCACGACAGCTTCCTAAAACTTGAGAGGTTCCGCTCCATGCCGTTCACCGTGATGCTGCCTTCCATACCCGATGTTCTATTGAGGACAAAAATGCAATATAAATAAACGCAGAAAAAAACTATAATGACTGACGTTTAATTTCTAAGACCGCATATACAACTGGTGTAAAAAAATTAAACACTTAACATTTATCATCCTTTGATTCTTATAGAAGTGACTACCGTACTATTAGATTTTTTAACATATATCATCTATTCATGTTACAAAAAATCTTTAAGATTTTATGAATAGCGGTAAAAAAGTTAGAGCTACAAACATATTCCGAAGTTTTTCATGCCGACCTTCAACAACGTTTATAAACTTAATAGTTTACTCCTTTATGCGAATGAGTGCAAAGTTCACGGGCTAACACTGAGATATAATCAACTGAGAAATAAAGGACATGTACATCTGAAATGTAATAAATATGTCTAGTGACTCATTGGCCAGAACATTTAAATAAATAAATAATAGAATGGTAGCGTTTAAATTTGTTGTTCAATAACATACTGATGAACAATATTGTGCGTATACATACTATTTCAAAAAAAAAATAGCAAGAAATCATCATCAAAAATAACAAAGAGTCATCATTAATGTACTGAAATGTCTTGTTCATTTTAGTCGTAATGAAGTCTTAACTTCTACTGGCAGTTAAGTAAAACGACATTGGAAGCAGGAAAAACACAGTTAACAATTCGTTTGAACCACCATTACGTTCGTCTGTTATAGTTTACTGTAATTAAACAATTAAAAACTTGGCAGCAGGCAACATATTAACTAGATAGTACATAAAGTAGTATTTCATTTATGTTTGAGAATTTTACCATTAACTTTAAACAACAAAATATTTAAAAAGACCGTGTAAAATATTGGCCCCGATTCTGAAAAGACTCTCTAAACTAAACTAAAATTATCGCCGTCACTTACTCATCAATAGTATAAGACAGAGACAGGTAATCATTTTAGTCCTGTCAAACTAAAATGTATGTGCATTATGACTCAGCGAAGGCAATTTAAGGCTAGTCCTCAGCGCATTTCGTTCAATTTTACATTGATGTGGACTAAATTTAGTGAGACCAATGAATCTGTCTTTTTCTAAAACAAAGCATGAGAAAGTGATAGTGACATTTTTAATTTAGTTTTAGAGTGTTTTCAGAATCGGGGCCATTATCAGACCGACTTTAAAATATGCCTAAATGTTTTAGGACTCATTCTCGAACAAATAAATAAATGTTTTTTCCTGTCTGCCTGGTAGGCAAAAAAACCCAAGGATTCACAAACATATGAAAAACACTCATAGATGAGTAATAAACTTTAAAACAAATTCAATATAAAAATTTTAAACTTTTAAAAAAACATTTTTATATTATTTTTATTATTTTTTGCAATTCGTTAACAAAAATTAATAATCTATAAAATACCGTATTGCTTTGACCAATCGACTTTGTACATATTCATCATATTATAGTTCGACCTACTTGCAACACAGCTGATAAACCAAACATCCGGCTAGATATCTTTACATATTTCATAAACACACATCATATACCTAAACAATATTTACAATTATTTAATTATTGTCATGTATTGTCCTTAGTTGCTTTTGTAGAGTAATATTTTATAAAATTGCAGCGGTTCCTTGGTGAAAAATCATTTAAACCGTTTGTATTTTTATACTTATTTTCAACGCGAAATAACTTGTAATAAGTATACACACATTTCTATTAAACGATAAATGTACCGTCGAAAATGAACATGTGTTTACTTCAAGTACACTACTTAATTTTTAAGTGTGTTCAATAGGCCACTTACTGGTAGATACCTTATACATCTACAAATAAGAATGTCAATATTTTGGCTACATAATTTACTATTACGACTAAGGTCTAATGTCAATATGATTCGTGATATGTGTTTATTGAGCCGAACAAAAAACTTTTAAGAGTTATAAGACCTCTTTACGACGCAACGGTTTCAATACGGTGCTTGACTGTCAGTTAGCAAGTCGAAATTAAATTGTTTTATCATGTCGTTGTACCCGTGTATAGTTAATAGTTTCTATATAATCTTAGAACAATGAGAATGTTATCTCAGGTGTCAATATTTTAATGATTATGTCAATATCTAACCCTAATAATAAATTGCATTGATAAATTGATTTGTATATCGACAGTTTTGTTTGAGTAATCAATAAGATTGCTACAAAATTACACGTTATGATAATAATACTCAATGATTATTGATATAAAAAATATTTGATATAATAAAAAAAAGTACCTGATTAGTAAGTAGTAAGTAACGGATTACCTCAAACATGCCAAATTTATATCTTTTTAATTTTAATGAATGAATTAGTTTAATGCGAAATAGTGCGAATTCTAACATTATTCATTGCGTCAAGATTTTGACGTAAACTTATCACATTGTAAAGTTTTATATCCTAAAAGTCAACTATATCCCAAAAATCAAGTTTAAGTTTTTACAATGGCCAAGCAATCTGCCTAGCATCAATGTGTCAAAACAATTCACTTATTCCTTAATCAAGCAAGTTTAGACATCATGTGTGTTTAACTTACTTGTATCCCGTCAGTATGTTGAGCAGCGTGGACTTGCCGGCGCCGGAGGGGCCCATGATGGCCGTCAGCTCGCCGGAGCGCAGCCGCCCGGAGACGGACTTGAGGATGGTCTTCACATCTGACAACAAACATACGGGATGAGTCAATGGTTCGTTGCAGCCTGGATTCGTTGCCAAATGGATTTGCAAAGATTTACCGGGCTTGGCTGATATTTAGGCAACGTGTTGTCTAAATATTGTTAACTAGAGGCCGCTCGCGACTCCGTTCGCGTAGAAGTCGGTTTTCCGTGGGAATGCAAAGTTTTCCCGCGGTAAAAAGTTCCCTTAATTCTTTCATACATATATTTTTGGTTTCTAGAACCGTTTTCGCAGCGCACGCAACGGAAGCCCTCAAGGATGAATAATTTTCCCCGTTTTTTTCCCATTTTCCATTATTTCTTCGCTCCTAATAGTTGCAGCGTGATGTTATATAGCCTAAAGCCTGCCTCGATAAATAGTCTATCCAACACAAAAAGAATTTTTAAATTCGAACCAGTAGTTCCTGAGATTAGCGCGTTCAACAAACAAACAAACAAACAAACAAACAAACAAACAAACAAACAAACAAACAAACAAACAAACAAACAAACAAACAAACAAACAAACAAACTCTTCCGCTTTATAATATTAGTATAGATAATTATGTGCAGTGAGTATGCTGCATGTTTTCCCAGAAGATAATTTTCTTATTTCCAAGTCACTAAAGGCACTATACCCATTAGAAGAGGAGATGGAATGAGTATAGGTACATATTTTGTTTGTCTTGATAAATTAAACTTTATTTCTAAACATGTATTTTTTTATTCTTTATCGCTATTTCAACCCAAAAAATCAAATGTTTACAATTTCGAGAGCCGTTATTTTTTTTCCTCAAAAAACCAGTTTGCATTTAAATAACCTAATGTTATCAATTCGGTATCTATGATACTTTAGTAAAAATATTTTCCTCATACGTACAAAAAGGTACTTATTTAAAATCTCTTCTTGAAAGGGTTTTAAATCTTCTGATGTTAACACATCGGAAGTTTCTCAAAAACTGTGTAAAATATGTAACAACTTATTAGGCCCAGACTTAGCCCAAGACTTTTTTAAGTATTGTAAAAATATCGTAAACATTTTAACTAACTAAAAATCGATATTATCACTTGGCCAACTAGTATTCTCGATAGGAAGGTAATTAATTTACATCACCAACAGTAAAGGCAAGAGCCTTGACAGACAAGATTGCAAGAATAATAAGCTACGTGACCTGTATTCAAATTGATAAAAGTAATAGAAGTTTTTTTTTTTAACAAAACATAGAGAAAACACATGAATTAAAAGTTCGCTGGTGTTTGCAGGCTAGAGGTTTTATAAGGAACGTTGTCTTCTTTCCACCGGTAAAACTAAATGACCGCCATTTTGGTTCATAAAACCATAACCGTGTTATCAATAAGACATACCCAGATTTTTTAAATATAATTTGCTATATTGAACTAAATCTGTGTTATAATATTTATTACAACAAAAATACATATATAAAAAAAGTTACAAAACAAATTTCTTGATGATTGATAAAAGTTTGTTGAATCTGGCTTCGATAAAACAAATTCGATGAAAAAAATATGGCGCCGAAAAGTGGAATATTTAAGTTTTTTTAGTACCACATAGCATTATTAAACTAGTATCAAAAGATCACGAGATCGGTGACACTTCCGTTACTCAAAGTAACTGTTCGGATTTTTTTGAAACAAGGATGTCGAAAGTATACCTTAATTGACAAGTCAAAGATATTAATAATCTCTCTAATACTTGATTAAAGATAATTAAAACTAGGTGCTGATTTAAAGTAACCTTTATCGTTATTTTTATCAATTATTTCGATACACCTATAGAAATTAATTACAATAAAAGCATTTAAGTTTTTATAAACAATCGAGATCGTGGTGGTATCGTTAAATTCGAGACACTGGCCATCGAATGAGCGTCGTTCCACCAAACAAACGCGGTGAAAATTGCAAAATACAGTTAGTTGCGTGGCTGTAGCAAAGAAACTATGCGAAAGCTGCCAACGCAAGGCAGAAAGGTACTTATTGTTATAGCAGATACGGGGTATTTATTGCTTAACACGTGGTCTACATGTTCTATAACACATAATATGTTTAACATAACTGTACTTATGTGCTTCATATTTTTATTCAACTACTATGATTAATATTGAAATGTGTTTATGTATTTTTTTATATTGTCTACCATAGTTTGTAAGGCGGTTTATTAAGAAAAAAAACTGAGGACTTTTCGGTCTATTTCCGCTGAAATCCGGACTTTAAACAAGAAAAACATCGATAACATTGTACTTTTAAGGCGAGACAAATAAAAAACATTGTTTTACTTAAAAATATATTTTAAAAAAGATATGTAGGTAGTTACCCTGCTTAAATAACTACATATATTTTCACAACTCTTTAAATATAAAGGTAAATAAACTAAAGTCCTACGTATACGTGACAATACACGAAGATGAGTCATTTCATTATGTCTTTGTTGTTTAACTCACAATGAAAGTTACGATATATGGCAGCCAAGCAGGAATGAAAAGCTACATTTTGAGATTATTTCATTATTTTATTAGAGATAGCTTGCCCTAACTGAGAAGACACATAGTGTTATCCTAAAAGTTTGTAAAAAGCTGTTCAAAATCGCAACTTTATACCAACGCGCAAATACAATTTTATTGTAAAAATGAATGAAGTAAATTTAGTTATTACAAAACCACAATCAAAAAAGTTTTAAGGTAACTTTAGTGAAAGTTTTAAGCCCTTAGGATTTCAAAAAGGCTTAATTAATAATACAAACGACTATTGGAGAAGGTAACATTGTCACAAACATAATAACCCACAATATAAGTTTTCCATGTCAAGGGCGGGTAGATATAAATTAACTTCGATAGACATATGGTTTAATCACTATGCCTTCATGGCCAGCCCTTTTAACGTAATTTATTAACAACTACCTTCAGTTTCAAGAGAAGTCGTTATTCAGTAAATTTAACGTTTTTTTTTTAATTCTAAGTAAGGTAAGTAAGAATATAAAATATAATTGCAATCTATTTCACAGTTATTTTCAACTAATGATTCTTTATAGGTCAAATGTTATATTCAATTCATGTATACTCAATGATAAGGCTCGGTAAGTAGGTATGTATACATAAACAAAGTTGGAATCTGAGCAGGAAATACGAAAGAACAACCAATTAACTTAATTATTTTAAACATCAATATCAAATAACGACGACGGTTAACTACCTGCCAACATAACTTGAATAACTAATTTTTAATCATTTACTTAACCAAAGTTAATATGCATTTTAAGTACCCATTATAGTTGGAGCGTTAAATAAAATAGGTAATTAGCCGTAACCACCTCCATGGTAAGTATTGAAAGAATCATTTAATACGTCATATTAAAGATCGATAGTAGATATAGTACTATTTCGTATTCGATAAAAGGAAAATATTTCATAATTATTAATTGCACAAAGAAGATAATTATGAAAAATCTTGTTGCATTTAAACATGCATGCAAACAATGAACATTTTAGAACATCGGAAACATTGTAGCTATTAACTTTACAAAACTTGTGTTATAATAAAGATAATAAGAAGTACTTACTGCTTTTTCTGCCCTCCTGCACCCTGTACGTCAGATCAGTAAAGGCCAAATCCACTGGCGGCCTCTTGGGCAAGTGCGTCAGGGTTTTGTGTTGCGCCGGAGTAATGGTCACTTTGAGGCTGCCTTTTCTGTCGGACAAAATGCGCACATTATCGCCCGATCCGCCGAGAGCCACATCATTTTCCACTTTCAACATGATTAAAGATTTTTATCAGTCGTTCATTCCCTATTAATGCGAGCGAGACGTGCGCTCTGCACACGCGCGAGCACTGACTGGCGGCCAGTGCGCATGGTAGGTAGGTACAGTGACAAGCTACAAACAAAGTGACGCAAACGTTCGAACTTTGCTCACGGGCACAAGCACAGCAGTTCCGCGTGACGACCTGATGCAGGCTGCTTTTACGTAACGTGCCCTTATATCCTTTCATAAAAAATAAATCTAGGTACCTACCCACTGAAAGTAGAAATAAAGGGTAAGTAAGCCAAAAAGTAATGATTATTTTATACATTGTCTTGTCTATTTATCTAAAAGGGACCTAAATATTTTGAGATATTACTTTCTCTCCTGAATAATTTTTTCGAGTTTGTTTTATTTTAACTTCAGTATAAATAGCTTAAAATAAATGTATATATAGTAGAATTAAGAGTAACTGTAGAATCTGGGCAGAACAAAGCTTCAAATATATCTTACATCAGTAAAATAAGAAAAAATCATTATTATAAGACGTCCAGAGTTAGACATAGGTCTTCCCTATTAATATCGCGAACCTACATCAAGCAGACCTTAAAACTTTTGGTTGTCTGTCTACCTTGCAGAGTGACTTTCTACCTACACTGTACTTGCCAGTACCTTTTCTCCAATTTAGAAACTTTTTTTAACCACATCAGTTCTTCGAGCTATGTTCTATCTTTTATTCTTACATGGCAGATCCCTTCATTTTTTATTAAAACAAGTAGAAAAATACCAACTGTAACTCTTGCCATGGCTCGCTGGGCAACTTGAACTTTCTTATGAGGCCCATAGTAAGAGAAGATGTTTCATAATTTAACAGAAATGGAAACTAGCTTATGCAAAATTAAATATAATTAATATCAAATCTCCAGACCATCACACCAATTATGTGGCCCTAAAGAAAACACAGTTAGCGCTTGTGATTGAGGTACCTCAAAATGGACTAATTAGGGGAGAACCTAGTTATCCAGGAATATGTCTGACACCCTGGGAAGAAAAGAGGCTACTTTAGAATGTGGGAATAATTATAATTCCCATGGTAAAATCATCCCTATATTCTATAACTACCCTAATTTGGCCGAAGTCACAGATAACAACTAGGTAAGTATACTAATACAAGTTTTCCTTCTTTGAAGCCATGCTGATCATTGATGTGTGAAAAATAAAAACTATGTAATAATTTTGTATGATTGGCACTTAATAAGACAAAATTTAGCTAAATTACAGCAAACTATAGACGTTATTTTAAAAAGTGTTTCTTTATTCTAGTTTGAGAAAAGATAATCAAAAATTAACAACTCCACATCACAACACAATACAAACTAAAAGCTGGATTTGTGGAAATTCACCAACACAATCCAAAAACAATATAACGTAGCTTGCTTTTAACATTTTCTCAGAAATCCTACATGATTTTTTATATCAAATAACATAAGTTTCCCAGCAAAATAGAAAGTAAACAAGTTGTTATGTAGGTACGTACTTAGTAAACACATTATTTAGGTCAGCCAACTTAAACCTAAGACGTTGCGAAAACATACCTACTTACATAAATTTAGTCCATATAGTTACACTTACCCCAAGTTATTTAATATGTGCACATTATCCATCATTTTGAACACCAGTCATCTAAAAATTTAAGTTATTTACTTAAACTCAGTTATTTTTTAATTATCTAAACAAAATGGCACTTTCATTCAGTCACAAAAAACTCAACTCAGATCACAGATTAAGAAGGGATACTTCCAGGCAGCTCAATCTTAAGTACAAAACTGATGGAATGACGCTGTATAATAGTCGAAAATTAGGATTAACTTATTTTCTTGTGCTGTTTTGCTTTCATGTAACTTTTAATTTGATAGGATTATAACGGATAGTTAGTACTAAATACAGAAACCAGGGGCGTTGCAATCATTTGAGTGTTACTGCTTAATATAAATTGTATGTAAAAAGACTGACACAAATTTTAGAAATGTAATAGTTTAATGCAATTATTAGAACACATTACTGCTATAATCAAATTTATGATATATTTTTAAAATTTCCCACTTATTAGTACGGATTTCATGAGAAATACACTTTTTGCAATGTATTTTTTTAATTTAGAGGCTAGTGATTTTGAAAGTTGGTAACACTAAATATGGTGCCTTGCCTTGTGTTAGCCACAGCTGCATGTTTAGTTAGTTTTCGCACATCAACTGTGATGACAAGGACAAAATAATGCGTACAAATATTGACATAATTTATATAAAAGGAGAAAATAAAATGTATAAAATCTATACCTACAAATGTATCTTTTCAAGTCTATCTGTATACATTGTAGTAGCTGCTATCTGAATCTATACATATGTATATTGGTTAAAAGTTGCTAAATCGCGTGTACCATGGCGCTTGTTATGACGTTGCCACTATAGGGGCCGAGATTGGTCTCTATAACAGTATATAAAAGTTACTCTATGGATACTTCATTCAAATGTCAAACTAGAACAAAGAGTTACTTACGTATCACACTGGAATGTTCATACAGTTCATTCTAGTCCAAATTGAATGATAAGTTTAAATAAATAGTTAATCATTTAAAATAAAGCTCTGAGTACCAAATATTTATATTTCTCGGTGATACAACTTTTTTACTTTTAAATTCCATCGCGATTCCCGACAGTTTTAAACAAATTTCGCCAACTGTTGCCGCGACACGCTCGCTTCATTCGCTTGCTCTCTGTGTGGTCACACAATTTTAATAATTAGGTCGACCAAATTAAAATATTCTAAAGCATTTACTCGTAGTGAAATGTTTGAATATTGTCAATTTTGTACCATTGTGCAGAGAAATAAATATTTATTATTATTATTTTAAGATAAAAGTTTTGTTATGACATAAAAAAATTAGACGTCATGGTACGACAAAACCGAAACAAGGCTGTTTAAGTCTCGCTATAACAGCTTGTGGTATGGCTTCAGACCTCAGTTATACAAAATATTTACTTGGTGGTACTTAGAGCTTGATATTGAATGATTAACTTGTTTTTCAAACATTACATTCAAATAGGATGGAATGAACTGTATGGTAATTCTGTCTGATACGTCACATATCTATCTTGTCTATCTATATAGTTTGAGATGTTCGTGCAATAACACACATCGACTAAATTTTATTTTTGTTTGTTGAATCAATTAAGTAAAAGACCTAGCAAAATAAACAATGTAAAGTGACTATTCATTGAACGGTAATATAGAATGAAGAATTAAGTGACTGCAGATATGGAGAGCATTAGTGTAAAGTTAAAAACTTTATATTCTTTCTTTGTTTTCTAAATTCCGTCACAATAAAAACGTGTTCTTTTTGTTGCAGAATTTTTCTATTTCGCTTATTAAAGGTTTTATAGATAGCTTGAGAGGTGTTACTGTTCTTCTTTATTTAGATAAAGAAATAAATGAGCGCGCTCTTAGTCGTTCACCTCAACTGGAGTTTGACAAAAACTCTAAACTTAAACAGAAACCTCCTATAAAACAGTAAGTTAAATTTAATATAACAGCTTCATTAATTTAAGAAAAACACCAATTAACTTTGTTTTCTTGTTTCAGAGAATCCAAAGTACTTACAAGGGTGCTACAGTCATGTATTTTAAATGGTTTTATATTTTTGCTCAGTATATTAGTTTTTGAGTATGCATTGCTCCCGGCTGTTAAGTACTTAGTCACAGTGGTGTTTGGCCACAATCCAGGAGTTGCTCATAATGTGTGGGAATGGATGCAGCCTTTTCTGTGTATGACTTTTAGAATGATCTGGGTCATGCCATTGTTCTTGCTAAGCAAGCTAGTCAACAGTTTATGGTTTCAAGTAAGTTTGCTAAACCTCACAACTTAACAAATACATACAAATATTTTTACTTTTTCTATACTGATATTATAATGGGTTGAATACTTAGGGTGATCTCTACAACAATAAAAAGCTATGTTATCTACTGAAGGCTTTTTCTGGACTATAGCATGTATTCCAAAAGTTAGAACCACTATTATTTACTTTTTGCAGGATATAGCTGATTCAGCGTATCGGCATAGAAGAGGCCGTCCACAGTTTATGTCTAGTGTTAGTAAAATTATAGCAGACTCATTGTTTAGTTTGTTGGTGCAAGCTTTATTTTTAGTCCAGGTAAGCTGTCAATTTGTTCAAATATTGCTGAAATTTTTCTAAAAATAAACCTTTTAAGACAGTTTCACTTTTTTCAACAGAGTATGTTAGTCAGTATGCTGCCAATAACATATATTGGAGATATGTTGTGCCTTGTGCACTTGTGTCTTCTGTACTCATTATACTCATTCGAGTACAAGTGGTTCAACATGGGCTGGGAGTTACACAAACGCCTTACATTCATTGAAAACAACTGGCCATATTTCTTTGGCTTTGGTTTACCATTAGCTGTATTGACACAGATACCCCAATCTTATATAATCAGGTAAGTAATGAACATTTATTTAAAAAAAAAGTTACATAAGATTACATTTCTAGATATTGATAAGCTACCAAAGACTAAATATTGCTATTGCTGAGTCTATAGAACATAGGCCAAGGTCATGACTTTGACAATATAGATAACTAAAACCTATACTGATAACTATAAAAGTATTACTTCAGAAACAAAGTATTATTAGTTTTCTTTGCTAAAAATATTTAAACTGGTTTTAGTTTAGACAATTTAGACATGGCTTGATTATGACTCATCTTGTTAATTTATGTTGGTATATTACAATTATTAAAATAAAATAAGTTGAAGTAATCAATAACTTATGCACCGAAGCCATAGCTATTACCCTTTTTTACTCTGCCCAGTAGGTGGCTTGACAGTTGCTATTTAAATCAAAATTTCCTAGACAAAGTAACTTAGCTTTAATAAAAAATACTGTATGAGCTTCTTAATTTTGAAGGTATAAAGAACAATTTAAATAAGAGTACATTGGGTTTAATCAAATATCTTTAAAAACTCCACGAATACAAACCCAAAAAATAAATTCATATACCTTCAATGGAAATATGGATTTTTTTCTAGTAGACCCAATGTTACTTTTTCGATCTATTAAAAAATTAAGGTTTTCTGACAATGTTTTCTTTGTCCAAACAGTATATAGGTACTGCTGTTATTATTTTTATATATTTCTGCGGGGATTAAATCTGCTTAATAAATAATTTTTGTTTCAGTGGTTGCGTGTTTTCAATTTTCTTTCCTGTGTTCATTCTTAGTGGAAATGAAGCCACACCAGTGTTGGGAAGGTAATCTTTGGCATTATTCAATTTAACTTTTGTTAAGTTTCTACAGAAATCTGCAAAGATTTTCAGGGGGCTCACCCGTAAGAAAAATACTGATCGTGATTGCTTTCAACTTATTTGATTTGTATGTGAAAAGTTTTAAATGAGTTTAGCATTTGAAACGGATCACTATCGTTGTTTTTCATACGGGACAGATAGATTCCCAGATCTAATCAGTTGTTTTTTGTTGTCTCTTACAATTAAAAAAAAATCGTCTTCCACACAATTTTCGCCTAAGAATATAACAGTATTTATTTACACATGTCTTTTATATTTTCAGTGAGTATCCACTCCGGTTGTTTTCTCCAGTAGTGGCCATCTCCAATGGCATGTTTCGATTCGCCCGACAAGGTGCCGATGTTGCGACGCACAAAGCCAGATGATCTACAATAACACATTACTTACAAAAACTTGCTGTGCACACACTATACAATACCCAAAGTATTTATTTCCATAATTGTTTACACTAAATAGCAAATATTAATAATAAATAGTAATTGCAATTAATAAACGTAGCTATCTTAAAGACGAGACTTAAGAATTTCTTGTAAAAGCAAAATGAGCTGCTTGTCATTATTCAAACAACAACAAAAATATATAGAGCTTATATTGCAATCATATTTTTATAAGAAATAATAACACTGGCCAAGTTGTTTTAGTAGCAAGCAGTTCCGTTTTGAATTTTAAGAAAGTTTAAAATCTGTCTTAAAGCATATTTTTGCTATTTTTGGAATTACTTAGAGTTAAGCTCCGAAAGTTATTGTGATTATAAATATTATATATATAATATAAGCTATGTTCCAAATTGTGCTCACTTTTTTAAAATTGTTGAAAAGTTTTTATGTAGGTACATCTGGTATGTTTAACTGGGTAGTTATATCAAAAATTGGTGCATGTAATTCCTTTCTGAATCATTGTTTTATGTATGACCAATTATTTATTACTATTGGCATGGGATTGTGTTCTTTATGAATGTTATTTTTTTATATTATAAACATATTACTTATGTACGTAGTTGTTTAAAATTATGCTTGAATTGTGATTTTTACATGACATAATTTATTAAAGGGACTGAAATATTGGAGTAATTTGTAAATAATTGTATTTATTTCCCCTAAAAACTAAAAGTTAGATAAGAATATAATTTGTTACCATAGAGACATTTATGGTAGCATTCATTTAAAATACATTTTAGGTTAAAATATTAATTTCATTAGTAAATAAGAAAACAAGACCAATCTTAAACATTATCAAAAAAATCACAATGCAGTTAAATCAATAATTCTTAGTTTATGAAAAGCAGACTAATAAAACTATTAACCTAACATTTGTCAAACACCACCATTTTGATTTCAACAACCAGCAGCTGTGTTAAATTAAAAAAAGGAAACAGTTACAAGCAACTTACAATTGAGTTGATCAGAGCTCGACTGTTCCTGTTTTTTTATCGGTCGAATTTTTTAGGATTTCAGGGGGTTAGTTAGGTAAAGTATGTGAATTTACTTTTAGTAAAATTACTAAATTCAGTAAAAAAAAACCTTATTAATTTATTAAGACATAGGTAACATTACAGAATCAATCCTAATATAAACGTGAAAGTTTGTGAGTATGGATGTTTGTTACTCTTTTACGTAAAAACCACTGGATGGATTTGATGAAACTTTACAGTAATATATAGGTTATACATCAGTATTACTTATAGGATACTTTTTACCGCGGGAAAACTTCTCATTCCCACGGGAAACCGACTTCCACGCGAACGGAGTCGCGGGCGGCCACTAGTATTTTTATATACGCAAGCTTCAAATTTGGATTCCTTATAGGTAGAGTCTATAGGTAGTATTAGGTGTGTCTAAATCTGGAGTACTATCTTTTTATATTCTACTGCACCATATAAGTAAAGTTAAAAAGCTAATGTGATTAATTTTCAAAAACAATTTTTTTCCTTCGGGTTGTACCCCCATTTATTTTTAATAAAATTAATATTTACAACGAAATATGAATATTATTAAAAATCGGCATTACCTTAAGTTAACATTAATTCTTTAGTAAACATTGTTCGAAATTTTTAAGCTTATCACTAAATTACTTAAACTTAACAATTACATAATAATGAGATCTTTAACACATGGAATACATAACTAAATTAACTTATAGAGAGTACATATTTCTATTTAAAATGGCAGCCAGTGAAGCTGTCTGTCGTCTATAATCAGTATATTGGTAGTACAAATAGTGCTGTAGTTATCTCTGTTACTTTGCTACATTTTGTATGTTTCAAAATGTGTTATTGAATTAAACTTCCTATTGAAAATAACTACAAGTACAGACTCTAATGATAATCTATAGATATGCATTTTTCTTAATCCCAGTGCATTGTTGGAATATCAAAACAAAATATAATCAAATAAATAGTTATTAATTCGGCAAACGATAATGTCGAGGAATGTAATGTTAATTGAGTAAAAATTAAAATAATGATATTTAAAATTGTTAAAAAAATAAATTTTAAATAAAAAATATTCATTTTTACATCATAATATATGTATAAGGCTTTATAATTATCAATATTGGTTTGTGCTGCAATATAATTTACAATTCAAATGCTAAAACTAATAAATAAAGTTATGTGTAGTCAAAAGTAAAAGGTTAAAATCGAAATAGAAATTCTATACAATTAAATCATGATATCCCGTTATGTTATTTGTATCAATAAAATACCATAAAATATATATGCATCTGCATAAGTACAGTTATGTGTTAGGTATTAGTAACTTATATTTTAACTTCTAAACATATAGATCTACTAAATGTTTATAACGATTATTCTATGTTTGTAACTTCATTTTATCACAAAAATATGCTGTTTATAGCATTCTTACTAATAACATGCCAACAGCAGCGCCTACAGTGAGACCTACGCTTAACAACGTAGACATTATAGACGATGCTTTTTCACGCTCATGATACTCGACGGCCCTGGAATAAAACGTTTTATTTAAATCCACTTCTAGTTAGGTTTATGATAAAGAAATTAATTTTATAAGGTGAGTGTCATAGATTGGACAGGTGGATTATCTAGTTCTAGTTGCTATCGTAAGTATTGTATTTTTCTGTTATAGAAAAAACTAGGCCAAGGTTATTTATAAAGTGCTTAGAAAGATATTTTAAAACATGTAAAGGGCGTTTTTGATGGTCAAATATAATAATGCTGTGCCCTGAGTAGATTATTAATTACTGAGTAGAATATATTTATGTCTGTGTCTTTTTATTATGTCTAACTTTTTTATATTTCTTCTTTGTGTTTAAAACTTATCGTTTATTCACCAAGATCTGTCCTCAGAATCAAAAAGATAATTTATGAAGGTGCCTCAAAATATTAATAAAACTACAACTTTTATTAATATTTTGAGGCACCTTCATTTTGAGGTAGGTACGTATATATTTAGTTTATAATATCACCCAAACACATCTGTACAATTAATGCTTTTTCTCTACTAGTACCAAGTTATTACACAAAGAAACATCTTTATATATGTATTTATTAAATCTAACACGTATCTACCTACTTAGATAACCCTGTCAATAACGCACTAACAAGGATAATAAATTTTAATGATAGTTAGAACTGTTTTATCAACAAACGGTTAAATTGTATACCTAATTAGGATAATTTCTAGTTGTAAACTAATTTCAATACTAATTAGTAGAACAACACGAATTTATAAGTAAACAGATCATTACTTTATAAAGTACTTAATCCATTATTAATTAAAAAAGCTGCCAATTATAAGACCAATTCTGAGAGACTTTAATTACGTATACTATCTTTAAACAAGCTGCAACTAAGTTTATTTATTTACCCTTTCAAATTATAATTGAAGTTATATTACCTATAACTAATAATTAAAGCAAATCATATTCTTGTAAAGCAATTTTAAAGTAAATTAATTATAAAATTGGTAGATTTAAAAAAACGATTGATTGAAATCCCTAAATTACAAAAAGACTTCCTACGTATCGTACGGCCACATAAATTCGAATGATCTTAAAAATGTATTAATACTACTGCATTGTTCTAAACAACTTACCTTGTCGAATTAATCATGGTGATATTAGTCAGGTATCCGTTGGTGAAAGAGAAGAAAATCATTATAATAATGTACTCCCAGTCCCACAGAAATAGAACCGGCAAATGCTTTCTAGGGTGGGCATTGCATAACATCAGCATTGGGATCCCAATCACCCTTAGAATACTGCCAGCTGCTATTATCCATTCGTTGCTGGGCTGAAAATTATATAAAAAAATTAAATGCAGGTAGGTATATGATTGTTTGCGTAACCTTAATAACTAAATAAGCTAGACTTAACTAATTACCCATTGACGTCTCTGATAAATTAACTTTACCAAACATTAAACATGACACTTAAAACTAAAGACTCGTATTACTTATCATTACTATTTAATATTACTTCTTAGATTTACGCAGTCATTAAGCTTGAAATTAATAAAAGCGAAATAATATATTACTATTTAATTTAGTTATTTAATCTTACTATTTTTATAAAAACAGTCAATTCAAAAAAAGTTTCAATTTTTTTTAACAAAATAAACACAGCAATGTAGGTTGTTAAATTGCATTGCTTTAGGTCACAAATAAACACAATCAAAAGAGGGCAGGTTTGTTTTTACACAGCTGTATGATATGCGCAGCTGTTTTATTATCATTTATCATCTCCTCCTAAACCGCTTAACGGATTTTGATGCGGTTTTCGCCATCCTAAAGGTATTTTTTTCTTTTAAATTTGTTAATAAATAACATTCAGTTTTTTTTTAGTTAGCTAAAATTTAACATGTCGGGAACAAGACGCACTAAATAACACCATTGCGAAGCGTGGGCGGGTCGCTAGTATAATATAATATTTGATTAATTGACATGACAACGTACCCGCATCAGGAAACCTGCCACCAGCCGCCCAGAATAATCTCCACAGTTAAATATCAAATAGTTTACTACCGGCACGAAAAATATATCTGTAAAGAAAAAACAAAACATTAACATAATGTAAAACTTACAAACACATTTTTACTGAGAAATAAGTATTTTCATATCGAATGACATGATAAATAAATAAAGGTTCATTTTAAATGGATATAAGTAGGTCTTGTGTTATATTAACGCACAGATATTAACGTCTAACTAACATTAAATTAAAACTAGTTACGAAGACTGGTAATCACGTATAGTGCCTTTTGCTATATTGTATTTTATAAATTGAATTTTAATGAAGCTAAAGGCACGTAGGTATAGAGTTAAAGCTTAATATATTATACGATATAGAACATGGATTTGAAATTATAATTAGCGGAACTTATAAGCACCTGCCTCACCTGCCTGCCACATTTAACAATTATAAAATTAATCAAGTCACGAAAACAGAGTTTTACTAAAATAGTTATTGTAGTCAGTCTTACTACAATAACTATTCTCTTTTGAAAATCTTTTTTTGAATGGAACGAATATAATGATCATATTCATACATAAATAAATAAAAAAACTACATGAATGAGTTTATCCTTTTTGTTGTATTTGTCATTATCAGGACCTTGTCCTTGGTAGAACAGATAATTTCAAACCAATGTTTTTTTTCATTAGATCATAACCGTGTAAAGCTGGGTTGGACAGCTTTTTTGTAAGAAACAAAAGTTTCTAAAATACTTCTCTAATGAGAGAATATAATAGGTATAGAATGAGTCACTCTAGCTAGATAGATACAGCTGAGTGAATCATGCATAAATAAAACATGTTTAAGTTACAAATATATAATTTTAACATGTTATATGTAAAGCTATGCTGGTTTGAGTTAGGCTTGTCCTTGCGAGGACGAGTCGTGCATATGCTTCTTTTAATTGAATACCTATCGTAATAGAGTGCAATTTAACGCATGCTATGCTACGGGCGAAAACTGGTTTATAATTAAATTCGAGTAAAGGTGACGAGTTTAGGAACCCCATTTACGTTCGTTTTGCCTTATTTATCTACCTGGCAAGCGCTTGTGAATTTCATGTCACGGGCTTCCAACCAAAGTGGCGCATAAACAAAAAAGTAGTTTTTTCTTTCTTACGTCAATCTGGTATAAATGTACCTATATAAAATAACAGGTTTTATATCCTACTAATATTATAAACGTGAAAGTTTGTGAGTATGTATGGTTGGTTACTCTTTCACGTAAAAACTACTGGACGGATTTTGATGAAACTTTACAGTAGGTTTTACATAAGAATAACATATAGGGTACTTTTTACCGCGGGAAAACTTCTCATTCCCACGGGAAACCGACATCCACGCGAACGGAGTTGTGGGCGGCCACTAATTTCAAATAAGTGTTTAAACAATTTTAAAAATATTATGCCCGCGATGTATAATAAAAGGTATTACAATCAACATATAGGAAACTTATGTATACTTACTTATATTTACATTATTCTGTACTTACTATTCCAATCTGTTCCTTTTGTAGTAGGATGAGATTCAACCAAGACAGTGACAGCTGGGTACACAGCCATGCTTATTCCAAATACAGCAAAAATACTGAAGCCATATACCCATATCTTCTTCATGATGACAGGGACTGAAGCTTCTCTGTGTCTGTTTAGTGAAATACCCCCATTGCTTCTTATCATATGATATGCAAAAAAATCAATCTTATGCAAGGATGCAAATGATATCAATGATAGAATCACCATCATATCGGCAATAATAAAGTATATCAATGCGCTATGTTGAGGGGATATTTTAAAGGCAAGAGATATTATCTGTGCAATGGCTGCTATAATTCCTCCAAGGGCTTGGCCGCTCATAACTACAGCCATGTATTCTCTAGGCAACTTGCTGGCTATGCCAACCAAACCACCAATGAATACAGCTGCTGCAGCTGTAAAAAATAATCAAATAGAGAAGTGTTAAGAATATAGACATTATAATATTACAGGTAAAGTTAACAGGTACTTAACTGGTTTTAAAAAATCATAAAAGGTGTAAACATTATCAAATGGTAACAGGACAGAAATCTCCTAAAGATCCAAAGTCACAAACTTTACCTCTTTATAATCTTACTTATATTGGTAGTTCAGATGATTAGTAGAAGTATGTAGATTTATTTAACAAATACAACTAATTACAAGCTAATTTAAATATTCCTTATGCTGTTTAATCAACAGAACTAGTGTTTAAATTAGGTCATTTAGGTTATCTTATTTCAAATACCTATGAATCATCAAATAGTATTCAAACACTTAAATAGTTTTTTATCAACTAAGGCAAGTTTTACATCTAGTTTCTATTGTTCTTTTCCTTACCTGTCATAATTACAACAGTCACCATTGTTATGATAAAGAATTCATTTTGCCAATCATCTGTATTAACTTGCACCAAAACAGTTGTCACAAGAAAAGCTATTGTCACTATAATCAGAGCTCCATTTAATCTTGCTTTTATTGGTACCCTAAAACAGGAAATTACATGTGTAACTCATATTTCGTACACACACAAAGAAATGTTAATAATAAATTAGTTACTTACAAATGTCCATAAAAGGAATTCAGAATCAAAAACACCAAGTTTGGAATAGCTGTAGCTACATTCAGATATGATGTGAATTCAGCTTGAAATTGAGTTTTACGAACTACCATTGTCATGTTACTAGGTGTGACTTCACGGAACTTGTACATCCAATACTGTAAAAGTATAGTAAACTTAGAAAACCATTAAATTAAAGTAAAGAATTAAACAGAGTATACTATATGCCAGAAATTCAAAAAGGAAAAAAAAATAAGAATATGTATAATGTAACTTCTTAGATTAAGTGATTATATGTTTAGTTAGGTATAAACAAAGACTTACATCATTGGCAGTAATGAGAAAGTTCCAAGGAACCAAGGAAGTGATTCCAAACAAATAAAAGAGCATATAAACTATGCCATATCTGTCTACTGGTTGATCACCATTGTCCAACACCTTAGTGGAACAGGCATCGGTGACCAATTCACGTTCCTCAGAGTCGTCAACGACTTCTTCATCATTTTCAATGTTGTCCACTAATATTTCACTATTTATTGACCCGGTCGTATCCGCAGACATCATAAAAAAATTTGCACAGTTCAATGAAACAAACTGTGCAACTAAAATAAAGTCTTCGTAATTATATAAAACTCCGCTTTACAAACAATATTTCAACACCTTATAACTTTAAACACATAGTTATAATATAAGCATAACAAACTATTTTCTTTCCTTCTAAATTATCGTATTTATTTAATTTATTTTCTGCTGAAGATACGACCGAATCGACCTCTCTCTTCTGCTATCCTTGATTCACTGCTAGGGTAGCCGAGTTATCAAATCATCAATTTAAAGTATCATTATCAGCAGTCTGTAAAAATTTAACGTTTTGTGCTATTCTTTTAGAATCAATTTACTCATTAAATATAAGAATACGTTTGCTTTAAATAAAATGCATATTAGATAGCTAAGTATTTTTTTTTATACAATACAATATTATTTTGTAAAAATCTTATAGTTCGGAACTTTATTGACATTATTTATACGGTCCGAAGTTGCTGTCAGCGCGCTTTATGCACTTTTTGCGTGCAAACGTTTGGACCATTAATACGACACAACGTGTGCACAATCGTCAGATTGCTCAGAGATTAGTGACGTCACCGTTCAATTCTAACAAAAGATAGGCAGTTTTCGTGGTCTTTTAATAGAGTACTCAGCAAGATTCAACAAATCTTGTCTGAAAGTTAAGATCCTTCAAATTAAATTATTTAGTTGTCAGTTTCGCATTAACTTTGACATTGCTGTACACAATACACTACCAATCTTTTTTTGTTTGCACCGTTAGCACTGAACGGCAACGTCACTAATGACGTCAGATTGCTCAGAGACTAGTGACGTCACCGTTCAATTCTAACAAAAGATAGGCAGTTTTCGTGGTCCTTTAATAGAGTACTCAGCAAGATTCAACAAATCTTGTCTGAAAGTTAAGATCCTTCAAATTAAATTATTTAGTTGTCAGTTTCGCATTAACTTTGACATTGCTGTACACAATACACTACCAATCTTTTTTTGTTTGCACCGTTAGCACTGAACGGCAACGTCACTAATGACGTCAGATTGCTCAGGGATTTGCTAACTTGGATGTGTTCAACCGTTTGCACGCAAATAGTGCATAAAGCGCGCTGACAGCAATTTCGGACCGTATAGGTTGTCTGTCAGTAATGTCAGTGTCAAATAAAACTTTTGTTTTCATTTTCAATTTCATTGCATTCTCCAACTTTTTCTACACTACAGTTAAAAATGGTTTAATACTCCCGTTATGTGTATGTGTAGGCGAGTCAACACGATTTTTTTAATTATTGACTAAATAAATGCAAAAATGAAGGTGCGCCGGGGTAAAGGTTACCAAGATTTAGACGATAATGGAGCCGGACCAGCGAGATCTCCAGCGTCAAGTATGCCACCTCCTCAGGAAATTGAAATGGCATCAGTAACGGTAGTTCCAGACGGTATGTACTTCTACTCTGTGCATACTATTGTAGTTATTAGAAAATGTTATTTAAACTTTATGAAAAACTTAGGTAAACGAAAAAAATATGTTTGTTGAACTTAAATATAAATTTAGAAAGTACTACTTATAGTTTACAGCATTAGATTCGTCATTTGCACAGTTAAACTTTAATTTGCTTTGAATTATTTTTGTTTACTTTCAAAGCTATCCTATAGAATAGAATATGTTAGGGGTCGGTATTGAAAGTTTCCTTTATATAAAAAAAATACAATTTATTACTTTATACCTCTTAGTAATAGAATTTGTTAAAATACCTATCTTAAAATGCTTACAAACATTTGTATCTGCTATTGCAGCAACATGTAAACATTCTTATGAATCATAAATGCATAGCAATGTTAAAAACTATGATTTATGTCCTCATATTTTAGCAAAATAATTAACTTCTTATCTAGGAGTTTTGTTCTTAACTTTCTCTTAATGTCTTTATTAATTGGAATTTGATATGTTTTTCTTACAGACACTTTCACTGTAACGCAGGCAGTAAATGCACTAGGATTTGGTTGGTTTCAAGTCAAGCTGTCACTATGTACGGGACTATGTTGGATGGCTGATTCTATGGAAATGACAATATTAAGTATATTATCTCCAGCATTACATTGTGAATGGAATATTAGCAAGTAAGTATACTGTTAAAAAAAATGTTAGTAGTTTATGCTTTGCTTACTTCATTTTATATTATAAAAGTTTGTAGTTATAAAAAAAGCAAATGTGAGCTTGCTCTCACAGAATGTCTCTGATGGTTGTATTTTGAAACAAAACTTAAGACTGAAACTAGTATCTGATCTACTGCAATACTGTAGTAATCTACACAAGAAAGTGAAATCGAATATTATGTGTGCAATATTATTCCTTTAAATCCAATCAAACCAAAAGTTTCATAAAGAAACTCCTTAGATTGATTAGCTTAAACAATGATTAACTCTGAGTGTCATTTAACAGCACAACCATAAATTATACAATATTATGAAGATATCCTTGGGATGATTATTTATTACTGTCAAATAATAAACAGTGTTCATAGTCCAGTTAGCCCCCAGAATAGAGCACAGCAATTTTAAAATGAGTGGGTTTACTACATTTAACAAGGAATGTACATAACACATTGAAGTAAAAGATATAGAGGTACTAAATGAAATGCAAAGGTAATCCTATCCTAAATAAATGACTGATGCCAAAAGTATTTTAAATCTCTTTTAGATGGTGTAACAAAAACAATTTCTATTTTATAAACTAGCTATTCTTTTATTTCTCGCTAGCCAAAGCAATAGATATTAGTTGGTCTTTATTTTATAATTGTTTGTTTTACAGATATCAACAAGCTTTAACCACAACCATTGTTTTCCTGGGCATGATGCTAAGTTCAACATTCTGGGGAAATATCAGTGATCGTTACGGAAGAAAAACTGTAAGAATTTTATTTAAAGTATTATACTCATTCAGTATAAAAAGAGGAGATTGAACTAACAAATATTTAAAAAAATAAGTGATGCCTAAGATAGATGGAACAAATTATCAAAAAAAATTGACAAAATTGGGTCTTCATAATCTCATCTGAGAAATAACCATTAAGGATTAAAATTTACATCAAACTGTGTTTCAAATAAAGCCTGTTAATTGATTGGCACTGGGTAGGTTATTATTATATGTAAGATATTTATCTCTTTTCTTTTGCAGGCTCTTTGTATGTGTGGAGTGTTACTATTTTATTATGGGTTGCTCAGTTCTTTTGCCCCTAATTTCCTATGGCTGTTGTTCCTACGAGGTCTTGTAGGATTTGCTATTGGATGCGTACCACAATCGTAAGTTAATATATATTTTTTTTAAGATTCAAGCATGGAAGAACAGAATAATGATTTGTTAATTTTTTCAGGGTAACACTTTACGCTGAATTTTTGCCAACAAAACAAAGGGCGAAATGTGTGGTGCTACTTGATGTAAGCTTATATTATATAACCTCTTATTCATTAATATTTTTGTGAATTTCTTATCGTCTTATTTTCGAAAAATGATGTTGTTATAAGATTTGAGATTGCTTATCGTAAAAAGTAAACCTAATAGTAAAAACAAGTAGATATGTTTCCCTTGGCTACATTAAATATAGTTTTTGTATTTGTTTGCAGTGTTTCTGGGCTTTGGGTGCATGTTTGGAGGTGGCCCTGGCTCTAGCTGTAATGCCAACTTTAGGCGTTCATTGGCTCTTGGCGTTATCAACCATTCCATTACTGTTATTTGCTTTAATATGCCCGGTACGTATTTAAATATAACCTTACAATGACCTGATATATAATAAAACTTTATGATCTAGCCAGTTTAGCTCAGACTGCAAAAATACTGATTTATTTGCGTATTTTCAGTGGTTACCTGAATCCGCAAGGTTTCACGTGGCTAGTGGACACCCAGATAAAGCATTAGCTACATTAGAACAGGTAATACATACTTCTCGAATCGAGTAGAGTCGAAATAGCAAAGTACTATGAATTTAAACAAATAACTATCGAAATTCGGCTTTTGTTTTTCTTTATCATAATTATTTTTGCTATTTCAGATTGCACGTGACAATGGGCGGCCAATGTTGTTGGGTCGATTGGTTTGCGACGACTCTGTGGGCATCGGTCAAAGAGGGCGTTTGAAACATTTACTCATACCTCAATTTAGGAACACCAGCTTACTGTTATGGGTTATATGGTAAGTTATTTTTTTTTGTTCCAACGTATAGCACCAATAAATTTGTTTTATAGATATGCTTTTTATAGGATGTCCTGCGCATTTTGCTACTACGGTCTGGTTTTGATGACCACGGAATTATTTGAGGTAAATAACCCAATTTATTATTATTATTTATATTACGTTTCCATAGAATATATATAGTTATTATGTCATGCACAGGTTTAAAATTAAAAAAGAAAATGTCGTACATTGTAAAGCAGCTCAGCCGTAATTGCGTTGAATAATAATTTATTACTAAAAATCGTACATATTCCATGAGTAGGAGAATAGGTACGTTTTTAATCACGTTTTTTAATTAGCTTTAGTACGTTCCGAGACATTTTTTTTACATTATATGTTCATATTATAAATTTACCAATTCGCACTAAGCCATCGTTGTAGATTAGATACGACAGTTGCTCTCGACACCAACTTACTAGCTTGTGGAAAACTTAAGTCAGTTTTGACTAGAAATATGTGTTTGGAGTCGTAGTAAAATGTACGTAATGAAAGTTACTTTCAAAAAACTTATTAATATTGTAGGAAATTAGATTGGGTTACAATAACTTGCATAGTGCTGATAATTGGAAAATAAATAAATGTTATCAGTTTTTTGAGGACAAATAAAATGGCAAAAGGCCCAATCGATCCGCCATTTCCAAAAAAACAAATATAGTAGATGTCAAAATATCCTGTAAGACAAAGTTTAAGATAATGTAATATAAATATAAAAATAGCCATCACACGTAATCTGGGCTTCAAAAATATGTATAAAAATGCCTAAAGAGGGGTAAGGAGTTAATACTTATACATAATACAATATTGAAACGCGATATATGAGACAGAAAGATGTTTCATCTTCGAAATTCTCATGCTTTCAAACTTCGGCATCAAAAAGCATCAACATCCGCGGCGAGTATTAATTACTCATGTTTGAATAGTCGCTGTATGAACTAAGCTCAACGCTAAAAGACCTAAAACAAATATTAGCAATAGTGCAAAAGGTTTAAGCTGAGTTTTGCATTAGTGTGAGTGTATGTATACAGGTAGAGTTGGCAGTGTGACGCAAGGCCTCAAGCGCGATGTGTCCTATGCTTGGTTGACACCGGTTTATCCGGCTCTTTGGCTACCCTTTGGATGCGTGACGCATCCTTCCCGCGTACCCTACGCGCTTCACCCCTTGTACTGATAGCAGCGTAAATAATGCTTTTTTTAAGTTGTCTTATAACTAGATAAAATGGTGAACACTCACACTAATGCAAAGCTCGGCTTACGCTGTCTGACCTATGGGTCAGGTAGTTAGGACATTAGATACATACATACCTACTTTTGGTGGTTTTGAGTATACAGGCTAAGTCGCCTTTAAAGGGTTGTAGTTTCCATAATTTCTGACTTAAATTCACTATAAAACACCATAATCCCAAAAAACGTTTTTTAATTAGCATATTTATTTGGGTTTTTATTATCTGAATAACGTGTGTTTCCTATCTTTGTGTAAGAGAGAAGTTCCTTTTTTATTTTATCAATAACATTATAATTTTCGTTGAAAATTTCCGTCTAGGGAAAACGATGTGTTTTCATTAGTGAGATAAATAACCATCAAGGGTACAATTATGTTTAAGGGGGTTGACCCGAATGGAAAACCGCGGTCGCGATGCTTTTCAAACGTCAACTTTACTATTTGATTGAAATACAGTTAAAGAGTTTTGTTTGGGTTTGAGTTTCAGGGATCGCGATCGATTTTTTTCTAATGGGACAGCTCCACGGGTTTGCATTTAGACGTACTAAAGTCTCAATGCTTGTCAGGTGGAGGCGGAGGGCGGCGGCGCGTCGTGCGCGGCGGACTGCCGGCCGCTGCAGACCACCGACTACATGGACCTGCTGTGGACCACGCTCGCCGAGTTCCCCGGTATATACAAACATTGTTAGGTGGAGGCGGACTGCCGGCCGCTGCAGACCACCGACTACATGGACCTGCTGTGGACCACGCTCGCCGAGTTCCCCGGTATATACAAACATTGTTAGGTGGAGGCGGACTGCCGGCCGCTGCAGACCACCGACTACATGGACCTGCTGTGGACCACGCTCGCCGAGTTCCCCGGTATATACAAACATTGTTAGGTGGAGGCGGACTGCCGGCCGCTGCAGACCACCGACTACATGGACCTGCTGTGGACCACGCTCGCCGAGTTCCCCGGTATATACAAACATTGTTAGGTGGAGGCGGACTGCCGGCCGCTGCAGACCACCGACTACATGGACCTGCTGTGGACCACGCTCGCCGAGTTCCCCGGTATATACAAACATTGTTAGGTGGAGGCGGACTGCCGGCCGCTGCAGACCACCGACTACATGGACCTGCTGTGGACCACGCTCGCCGAGTTCCCCGGTATATACAAACATTGTTAGGTGGAGGCGGACTGCCGGCCGCTGCAGACCACCGACTACATGGACCTGCTGTGGACCACGCTCGCCGAGTTCCCCGGTATATACAAACATTGTTAGGTGGAGG
Source organism: Emmelina monodactyla (assembly GCA_916618145.1). Taxonomy (NCBI): domain Eukaryota; kingdom Metazoa; phylum Arthropoda; class Insecta; order Lepidoptera; family Pterophoridae; genus Emmelina; species Emmelina monodactyla. The sequence continues at coordinate 8,851,456 of OU745300.1, forward strand.
CGGACTGCCGGCCGCTGCAGACCACCGACTACATGGACCTGCTGTGGACCACGCTCGCCGAGTTCCCCGGTATATACAAACATTGTTAGGTGGAGGCGGACTGCCGGCCGCTGCAGACCACCGACTACATGGACCTGCTGTGGACCACGCTCGCCGAGTTCCCCGGTATATACAAACATTGTTAGGTGGAGGCGGACTGCCGGCCGCTGCAGACCACCGACTACATGGACCTGCTGTGGACCACGCTCGCCGAGTTCCCCGGTATATACAAACATTGTTAGGTGGAGGCGGACTGCCGGCCGCTGCAGACCACCGACTACATGGACCTGCTGTGGACCACGCTCGCCGAGTTCCCCGGTATATACAAACATTGTTAGGTGGAGGCGGACTGCCGGCCGCTGCAGACCACCGACTACATGGACCTGCTGTGGACCACGCTCGCCGAGTTCCCCGGTATATACAAACATTGTTAGGTGGAGGCGGACTGCCGGCCGCTGCAGACCACCGACTACATGGACCTGCTGTGGACCACGCTCGCCGAGTTCCCCGGTATATACAAACATTGTTAGGTGGAGGCGGACTGCCGGCCGCTGCAGACCACCGACTACATGGACCTGCTGTGGACCACGCTCGCCGAGTTCCCCGGTATATACAAACATTGTTAGGTGGAGGCGGACTGCCGGCCGCTGCAGACCACCGACTACATGGACCTGCTGTGGACCACGCTCGCCGAGTTCCCCGGTATATACAAACATTGTTAGGTGGAGGCGGACTGCCGGCCGCTGCAGACCACCGACTACATGGACCTGCTGTGGACCACGCTCGCCGAGTTCCCCGGTATATACAAACATTGTTAGGTGGAGGCGGACTGCCGGCCGCTGCAGACCACCGACTACATGGACCTGCTGTGGACCACGCTCGCCGAGTTCCCCGGTATATACAAACATTGTTAGGTGGAGGCGGACTGCCGGCCGCTGCAGACCACCGACTACATGGACCTGCTGTGGACCACGCTCGCCGAGTTCCCCGGTATATACAAACATTGTTAGGTGGAGGCGGACTGCCGGCCGCTGCAGACCACCGACTACATGGACCTGCTGTGGACCACGCTCGCCGAGTTCCCCGGTATATACAAACATTGTTAGGTGGAGGCGGACTGCCGGCCGCTGCAGACCACCGACTACATGGACCTGCTGTGGACCACGCTCGCCGAGTTCCCCGGTATATACAAACATTGTTAGGTGGAGGCGGACTGCCGGCCGCTGCAGACCACCGACTACATGGACCTGCTGTGGACCACGCTCGCCGAGTTCCCCGGTATATACAAACATTGTTAGGTGGAGGCGGACTGCCGGCCGCTGCAGACCACCGACTACATGGACCTGCTGTGGACCACGCTCGCCGAGTTCCCCGGTATATACAAACATTGTTAGGTGGAGGCGGACTGCCGGCCGCTGCAGACCACCGACTACATGGACCTGCTGTGGACCACGCTCGCCGAGTTCCCCGGTATATACAAACATTGTTAGGTGGAGGCGGACTGCCGGCCGCTGCAGACCACCGACTACATGGACCTGCTGTGGACCACGCTCGCCGAGTTCCCCGGTATATACAAACATTGTTAGGTGGAGGCGGACTGCCGGCCGCTGCAGACCACCGACTACATGGACCTGCTGTGGACCACGCTCGCCGAGTTCCCCGGTATATACAAACATTGTTAGGTGGAGGCGGACTGCCGGCCGCTGCAGACCACCGACTACATGGACCTGCTGTGGACCACGCTCGCCGAGTTCCCCGGTATATACAAACATTGTTAGGTGGAGGCGGACTGCCGGCCGCTGCAGACCACCGACTACATGGACCTGCTGTGGACCACGCTCGCCGAGTTCCCCGGTATATACAAACATTGTTAGGTGGAGGCGGACTGCCGGCCGCTGCAGACCACCGACTACATGGACCTGCTGTGGACCACGCTCGCCGAGTTCCCCGGTATACACCGACTATTTTATTACGAGTGGTAGAGTCTAGCTGTAGGCTCTGTCTGCAACGATTACTAGGCTGACTCGACCGGTGAAATACCATCGTCGCACAGAAACCGACGTGAAGTAGGGATGATGTTCCTGCGTTTCGTTCGGTGAGTGCGATATCCGGTGCCCAATTTTGTCAAAGGTCAGCAACACACCCCCAACACCCACAGTGTTGCGGGTAGTCATGGGCGGCGGTGATCACTTACCATCAGGTGACCCGCATGCTCGTTTGCTACCTATATCATAAAAAAAAACTAATAAAGCATTTCACCAAGTGATATGGTCGTCTTTGTTTAGTGTCATCTCACAATAGTGTCGCCTACCTTTTAGATGTGATCTTCAGTTGTCCGTCAGGTATATGGGGTCGCTCCCTTCTCAGGTGTCTACATTAAGAAAAACCCAAACACGCTAGGCGTAGTACTAACGGGCACCGTGGTCGAACATTTTACGAAGCTGTTATTACTTAATTCTGCTAAATAAGTTGTTATGACTCGTCAAGTGGTTTTACAATAAGAATTAGGATACCCATTGTTATTAAGGGGACCATTATTGGTTTAATTATTGTTGTTTTTTTATTTCATGCGATCGTATTCTGTTTGGTGGATGAAAGTGAGTTATTTTGGTGTACCTAAAATTTGGTTGCTATAAGCAAGGTTTTAAATCAAAAATCTTAAAATCATGTGTTTATTTTAGTTTGCCATCAGTTACTTCTATTTACTGCTCGTATTTCAGAGACAGCGGACAACTCTCATATCTTATTTACAATATTACGTAAATTTTCCTAAGTCTACATTTTAAAGTAACTTTTTTGTGTAACGTTATTATAATACAGTGTAAATGTGGTATTTTCTTAATTACAGGAATATTCGCAACAATATTCATAATAGAGAGATTTGGTCGAAAGAAGACAATGGCATCCCAGTTCGTGATATTTGCTGGTTGTATCTGCGTTCTTATTTACAACGGAAAGTAAGTATTAAAATAATAGTTAAGTTTGATCAAAGTTATTTTTTTATTTAAAAGATTAAGTAAGTATCTATACAGGGTTATTTCTAATTAGCGCATCACCATTTGTAGGCAGCTTTTCTACATCAATCCCAACAACATTTAACCAATGACAAATTAAAATTACTATTTTTAAAAATTTAAGTTTTGCCATACAAATTTATTAGGGGCCTCTGAACGGTCAAAAACTCTACGCGCACGCAACTAGCGTGGTAGGCGCGCGGGCGACGGGTGGGGGGTAAAACCAGTTTAGAACTTCTTACAAAATACAGAGTTATAAATAACAGAGCGTGCAAATTTGTTTTAGTTTTTTTTTGTGTTAATTATCAAGTTTTTCAAAAAGTCGCAGAACAAATGTCATTGGGATTGATGTAGGGAAGCCGCCTGCAAGAGGTGATGCGTTAATTAAAAATAACCCTGTTTATTTAAGTAAAATAAAACGTGTAAACTATTTAAAACAAAACATTTGAATAACTACACCAAATACCTAATTATAACCTATTAATATGAATGTTTATCTGAAACATGCAGTTTTAAATGGTAATAAGTTGACTTTTTAGTAATTACTGTGCAAATCCGCTATTATAGCGGAAAGTCATCTAAATGGATTTCCGCAAAGTAACGCCTAACTCCATCAATTTTATGGTAATAAGTGTAATTCAATATGCTTTATTAATTAATTTTCAGTCGAACATTCCTGACTTGCATTCTGTTCGTGGCTCGAGGAATCATAGCGGGTCTCTTTCAAGCTGCTTACGTTTATACACCGGAGGTAAAGTATTTACACCAAGTTATATATTAACTGGCTTTTACCCGCGCGACTTCGCACGCGTTAAATTTGGGATAAACCTCCTTTCCCTGTACTATGTTATTTTACATGTAAATCTCCCTCTTAAATCACTCGATCTATTAAAAAAAAACGCATCAAAATCCGTTGCGTAGTTTTAAAGATTTAAGCATACAATAGGGACATAGGGACAGAGAAAGCGCCTTTGTTTTATACTATGTAGGTAGTGATACCGTTTTTCACCATTTCAACTCACTTCCTACTAGCTTAATTCTTGTTCAGCTGATTTAGAATACGATCAGTCCATTTTGATTTTGGTATTAGGTTTTTTTATTTTTGCCACACATACCTTTAGTAGGTACATTAAGGTAGATTTTTATCTACTACATATTAGTAGTTTATATGTGCGTTATCTCTTGTGGATCCAGCAGGAATCGCTGCTTCCTAATGGTATAAAATGATTTTAAAACAGTTTTGACTATCAAGTACCTCATACAAGCTTTTTGCCAGCAGCTACGCATGCGTTGACAGAAACACATGGCGTCTTCTACTTTGATTAAAAAATTGTAAAATGCACACAATTAACTAAGCAATTTTAATTAGCTGGTGTTCTTTTTTCGTTCTTAATTACATGTATCATATTAGTAAGATTTCCGAGAATGCTGCAGTAAATAGTATAATATTATTAAAGGTATATCCAACTGCGCTGCGATCTACAGCCGTGGGTGCTTGTAGCGGAGTTGCCAGACTTGGAGCTATGATCACGCCTTATGTTGCTCAGGTAATTACTACTAAAAAAAAACACATCCAAAACCTTTCTATTTTATTTTTAACCTAAACTTTCGTTAAGGTTCTTAGTATCCTACTATAGATATAACCTTGGTAACTGGTCAAGTTTTTGTGACTATATATCTGTTGATGATGTCATTCTAATTTCAACAGCTATCTGTACTACTTACTCTGGTAACAGATTTGACGAGGTGTTGCTGATGGATAGATTATTTAAATTGGCCGTATTACGCTTCCAAAGTTGATTTGGAAGGCTAATAATAAGGATCACTTTCTATGATATTTAAAATTAAAATTGAATTAAACAATTGAAACAATGAAAGTTTTACATTTTTTTTCCAGGTGCTCCTCAAGAATTCGATACCATTAGCGACCGGGGTTTATTCCTTGGCTGCCATCCTTGCAGCTTTCGCGTGTTTAGCACTGCCCATAGAGACTAAAGGACGAGAATTGAGAGACACCGTTGGGGTCTCTTAATTAAACATTACACAGTATTCATATGGTATTATGCCGACTTTGTTCAATCTAAGAAACTGGGTAAAACAGTCACAATCAAGTAAATACCATTTAAAATGTAACGTCGCAAACAAATGAATTCTCACAAAATAACGAATAGTATTAACCCATGACCAATTTTAAACGTACTTACGGAATATTATATTTTGATACTTAAGTATATTTGTTATAGTTAAGATGTCGTTTATTTATATTGTACCTGATGGGTATTTAATTTTTATTAAGATATTTACTAAAAATAAGTATTAAATAATTGTGCTTGAATAACTACTTAAATTAAGAAAAATACTCTAAAATGCACACCGTCCCAAAAAGTTAAATAAGAGATTGTATGTAAACAATATTTTTCACTACATGGTTGTGATAATAACTCTTATACATAGGTATTTGTATTTTTACGTAAAAGTTATTTATTGAAAACCTCATAATTATCTTATGATTAGGAGTTCTAAATTCTTAAAGTTTTCCTTATTAAATAGTTAGTCAACCTTAGTATTTTGTACACTAATGTGCGCGTAAACGATCAATGTATTATTTTACAATTTTGTAACTTATAACTTTATTTTCAAATGTACACGTCTTTATGGCTACGTAACTTTTATTGATCTGATTTGCATTTATAATTACAATAAGGTGTCCAATTTATTATTGGGCAAAAAACTCTTTTAATGTTAAGTAACTACGGAGACTGACGTTATAAGTAGGTATTTTATATATAGTAAGTATGCGGGTTAAACGCGCCACAAACAAGATGATATATTCAAATTGGTGCTTTACTTTTCATGTCTTAACAAGACTTTCTAGTTGTCCAATAGAAGATTGGGAAAACAGACGATGTTAAATATACATGCATACATTGCTGATCAAAATCACGAGGTGACAGCTAGAAAATCATTTCAAGAGGCCAATAAAGTGGCACTGTGTGCAAAGTATATCATAAATGTTACCGGCAATCTGTATAATTCAGCTATTCTATGTATATACACATTGCCGGTAACATAAATAACTTTAAAACATTATTATGGTGCTTTTGTTATATTTTTTTTTAAAAGCGGTAAGTATCAAGATTCTAGGCGATCGCTTACTTTTCCGTAACTCCTACGAAAACTTATTAATATTATATTCATCTAGTTATTACAAAAATTTTGTAAAGCATCTTTGTCTAACTTTTGTTATTACCTAAGAGTGTTGAAGTTTAATTTTCTTTGCTTCCATTTAATTCGGCTTTACATTGGAAAATTATAATTTATATTTTTATATATAGAATTATCCTTAAAAAACTAAGTAATTATCTAAGATTTAAAAAGCATAATACATTTTTATAGAATCTTAGAATGAATAGTTGTGATTTATTAGCAACCAAATGGCAATAATTAATTTATGTAACAAAATAACTGTTAAGTTTACACCAAAATCTATCTAATAAATGCACATTTAATAAATTTTACGTGTTATAATTTCTGATTATATTAGACACTACCTTTCTTCAGTAAACAAGCTTCTGACAAGCGATTGTTGTCCCGTTCTATACCTTCAATACATATTTTTTTTGGTAAGTTCGCCCGCATAAGTCGTTGAACAGAATCAAAAGCGCTAGCCAAGCGAACAGCAGTTACTAATGATATAATTATGCTTATTATTAATTGTAAATTGAGATTATTTTGTGCTCTTGTCACGACAAAAACTAATGTTTCTGTAGGTGTTCAGTCAGATGTTTTAAACCAATTAATACTGTTGAGCGGTTTTCCCAGCCGACTATACCATACTTGATTTAAGTACCTACCCTACGTAAGTCGTATATTGTACGGAAGGTGTAAGGTAAGATGAGCTTTGCATTAGTGTGAGTGTATACAGATAGTATGACGTCAGACTCAAGCGCGACTCGTTCTTTGCTTGGATCAAACCGGTTTATTCCGCTTTTTGGCTACCCCCGCATACCCTCCGCGCTTCACCTCTTGTACTAATAGCATTTTTAATTAAAAACACATGTTTAATGCTCTCGCGCTCATACTCATAGTTGGGTAATTTTTGTGTTTAGGGGATGTTTAGTCATTGCAATTTGTCTGACTATATAATTATAATATTGTCATAGTTATCTTAATAACATATAAAAAAAAATAAGTTAATTTATTTTTCTTAGAGCTTTAAAGCGTCTGATTTTTTTATATGACTTCAGAGTAATGCAAAACATGTATATAAAAATCAGTCGTAAAAAAATAAGTAACTCTGATTTTTAGTTACTTTGGTAAGTACCTCACCCTGGTAACTGCGCAGGTGTCACCGGGCAAGCTCCTCATTCAGGTATTAAAAAGTACACAAGAGACTACTGAGAACAGAAAGTATGCTTTAGAAAATAAATTGTCTTATGGCTCTGGGATCTCACTCTATAATATACTTAATTCAGGTAGTTTTTATTTAAACGGTTTTATGTCAAGCAAATTTTTTTTGTCTCTACTTTTCGTGACCACGCACACTAATGCAAAGCTCAGTTTATACCTCGCGAACTATATTGAGGTTTCAGGACCGTACCTAACTAGAATAAAATTCCACCCTATAGGTATATTCTATTATATTTACGTAAAAGAAACGAAAACATAAGGAACTACATATAACTTTTATTTCAATCGTAAGTTTAGTTTACAAACTATGCTTCATTAGGATATACTTTATACTTAAGATTTATTTGTTGAAAATTAAATCACAGTGAAATTAATAACATATACACATTCATTTACCTCGAATTGTTATTTGTTTCATTATAAAAAAATGCTAATGACTTATTGTTACTAAATATCTTCAGAAAATAAAAGCATTTTTAAAGTTAACATAGTAAGTCCAAATCAATTATTCAGTGGTAAAGTTAGTTAACTTATCTTTGCGCATGGCCGTTTGAATGGAAGTTAAGTGGTTTTGTTTGTGGACGAGCATAGGGCATGCAATGACCGCTACACGTAAAGCTAAGTTAAACTAACTGTAGCCATATTACTTGGTCAAAAAAATAAAAATGGCAATGTTATTAAACAAGATGGACAAAAAACCTTATTTGATATAAGTCTTTGTGTTTTAAATAAATCTTACCAACTAAAACTATACCTAGGTATCATTTATCAATACTGGGCAACCTATCTTATTAGATACAATATTCAATACCACATATTATTTCTACTTATTTGTAAAAATTGGCAAATACTAGATTGAAGATGAAAAAAACTTGTAATATTCTTTCAAGAGATGTAACTTATTGTGCTGGACAACGTTAATACAAATATGATGGAAAAAAACTAGTAAGACATAATGTAAATATCCATAAATTAGGCACACCTGTGACCTAAGGAGTAGACGTCAGTAAAATATTGATCACTATCGATTTCATAGGATTAAAGTGAAGCGTTTCAGTGACTTGATATATTTTCCTTACGCCAACGGTACCTTAGGATGCAGAGGTTACCTTAACTCATGAAAACCAATAAGTCATATATATCAGTTTCAAAAGACGACTCGACAATATTATATAGGTTGAACGATTATACATAGTTAAATTTTTTGGAACGACTAGGCAAATCCAATCACAAATATTATGCCTCAAACTTCTGAGATCAAATTCAATAAATCAATGTTGTCTGATATTGATCAGATTACATGGACTTTAGTTTCAATTATTCATAATACACAAAGTACATTGTAACAGCCTACTACGGTGGGAGTTTCGTATTTATAAGCAAACATAAAATTTATCGAAATAATTCTTATATTTGCCATTTCTTTCAATATTTACAGAACATAAATCATATATTTTTTAAACAAGTTACTTTTTAAAGTTTCAATAATAGTTCTCATGTGCAACAGATATATTAAAATTATAAGTATTTCTTAGACTTAATTATTCAAAATCTTGTGATAGTAATGAAAATTTGTAAAGCTGAAGACTTAATAATATAGTTTAATTAGTTTGCTACAATGGTAGGTATTGATCATTTAAATCTAAAGCCAAATTTATAAATTAATATTTGTACTAGGCCAGAGTTCCTACATTATTAATTTAATCATCATCTAATTCAATAACTATTGGTTCAACATTATCTGTGTTTTTCTTATATTCTTCTTTCAACTGAGACAACAATGCACACTTTGGTATTTTGAGTTCATCAGCTTCATCAACTAAAGATTTAAGCTTCTGAACTCTTCCTATATCAGGTGCTGTAGGCAATAAAATACATTTTGTTTCTTGCATCCATTTGTCAAAACTATTTACTCTGAAGTCAATGGTTTGTAGCATGATGTGAAGTTCATCCATATCATATCTGTAGAATAATGTCTTCTTGTTCCAAGGACATTTGCACGAGTCATTTACATGTTGAAGACATACCATATGCTTGCATTCTGCACATGACACTGAGGATAGAAAACATGTAGTTTTACACACTTCACAGAGTCTTTCATCATCTCCTAAAAGCTCAAAAGCGGTTCTACAAACATTTTTCAAACCACTCTGAGCTACAGCTGCTCTTAGACGACCTTCTTCTTCAGTAGCATGTACTAGTTCTTTCTGTGTTTCTAAAGCTGTTTCCAGGTCAAGACAATCACCTTCCAAAGCCATCTTACATATCAGTTCATCATGAGAGAAAACACAAAATCTCTTTAAATTTTTGTAATGTGATATACAATCCCTACCAATTTTAAGCCAATCAGGTGGAGCAAAGTTAACAGCTTCAGCAAAATTATAGCCCTGATTAAAGCCAGCATGATATGCTCTTGGAAAAGTGACAACAAATTCACCAGCTTGTTGATCAGTTCTATAAATTGGCACTCCAGCTTTCATCAAAATATTTGGATTCAAAATGGTCACTAACTGATGTAGGAGATCAGGCTGCGATTTAAATAGGTCTGGTGCTGCTGCTTTCATGGCATTTTCAAGTAATTCAGCGCCTCCTCCTGGTACTCCATACCATGTTTTAGCTTCTCCCCAATGTAAATAGTTTATAGAGTAGCTCCAATGATCTTCATTATGCCAGCAGAAGGCAGAGAAACACATGCCAACATACATCCATGGAACAGTCATACCGGAAATATCTGCATTTATGAATTTGAGCACTGAACCCTCTAATACAGGTAAATTATTTAAGTTCCATCCAGAATCAACATATTCTTGATCACCAGGAAAAAGATTGATTGAAGACTTGGTAGGAAAACCTGATCCATGGTCCATAGAGTGCAAGTCAGCTCCATATTCAACCGTGACATCTTCCTCAACTGATGTAATAATTCTCCAAAATTCTTTTTCTGCTGTATTAGTAGGAACTAAATGGCCACACATTCCAAAGTAGTCAGATTTAAATTTATCAGCCATTTCACCAAATTGTTGAAGAGTATATTCCCTTTCCGCTTGAGCAAAACCAAAAGCTTCAGCAGGTTTATGCACTTCTTCTGCTATGCAACACGGGCATCTCCAGTCTCCATCTGGCACAACACTTAGAGGAGGTTTCAAGCAGAAAGTGTGGTAAGTATCATTACAACCATTGCAAATCAACAGTAAATCATCTCTGTTGTCTTTTTGACATATAGCACATGAGTAAATAGCTAGGGGATCCATTTCATATCTAGGTCTCTTTCTGCATTTGGTAATATCAAACTCTTCATCATTGAGTCCAGGCATCTTAGGTCCTGGGCCATAGGTTGCAAGCCTCCTCAATTCTCTACAGCGTTTAGTTTCATCATTTTCAATTTTGGCTGTCACATTTGCTTCTCTTTTTGGTTGTATGTCTGATCCAGTCTTTGTCTTTTTGATTACAGGGCTTGCATCATCTTCATCATCATCATCCTTGATCATAATTGTTTCCACAGGTACTTCAGTAAATACTGGTTTTATATGTTTTTCATCTTTTACTTCAACTTTTATTTCAGTCTTTTTAACAGTTTTCAGTATATCAGCTTTACTTCTTTCAAAAATATCAAATGGTAGCAGTATCTTTTCATAATTATTTTTTAAAAAATTCATTGTGTGAGCATTTTGACTGTACCCCATGGCATTAGCAATTTTACGCCATTTTTTTGGACTATTACAGTTTTCGAAACCTCCCTCCTCATCAACCCAAAACTTGAGGCAATATAAATCTAAAGTTTTATTTTCAATCATAGGTATTTTCAAAGGCGATCCCTGAAGATCCCAAAACTTTAATATTTTTTCCAAAAACAAAAGTTTAAGTCTAGTGATGGCTTCCAATTCATTTACTTTTTGTATTCGTGGTACGAATTTAAGTTTGTCAACATCAAGTGAAAAAGGTGGTTGCCACCTTGCTGGTGGCCTTATTTTGCATATTCCAGTTTTTTCAGCCACAGGTCGTATTTTTGCGATGTATCCCAAAGGATCCGCGAACTCTTCCGCTGTGGGCTCGAACACAGGGGCTTCGGGAGGTGGTGTAAATGAAAACTCCGCACTTGATTGCATGGCATTTTTTTGAATATTTTTGCTGTCCATATCTGCTACCGTAATATATACCACATATAAAAACAGAAAGTTTGTAGTTCACTATTTTATGCAGGCACAAACTTTGACGCTACAGTCTACGTGACTTTCCACCATGTGTAAATGGCTTCTAAAATTTTTATACTATATCGATTTATTTTGGTGTTTATTACTTCACGCTAAAACAGTTTCCAGTTTTTAATAGATCACCTAAAATTTGCACACACATTTTGAATTACCTACACTTTTCTAAGAATTTTCTACAAAATTCGTTCACTAACGTAGAAGAAAATTTCAGTGAAAAGAAAAACTGCCAGCCGCTGAGCCCAAAGATTTACTTTACTGACGAACGAAACGAAACAGTAAACACAGACTGAGGAGAGATAGTACGAAACGAACCAATGAAACAAAGGATAGAATTGAGACGTTGACAGGACTTTGTACGTTAACGCACGCACTAAGGATAAAATATAAATAAACGGTTGTTAAATTATATTCGTAAATGATTGTTGGTCTACTCTTTTAAAATGTAAATTAAATAAAAATAAGTTATATACATAATTATATTTTTCATTGTATTTCGATATACAAAGTCAACGTTAATATAGTTGATAAAAGTTTTTTATGTTTTACCAGCACAGAAAAACGAAACGCGAACGATAAACAAGAAATTAATAACAATTAAACTTAATAAATTAATAAAAGTTCTTACTCGGATTATCACTGGAGTACCTACATACTATTGTGGACTGTAAAACATTAATTTTTAATCCAACTTATAGTTTTGTGTGATTGTGTAGGTAATCAACATCCATCCAAACACTGATACGAACTTTCCACATTTTATAATATGAGAAGGTTAATCTCTTAGATTCGATTGGACATTATAAATAAATAAACACATACGATTGATAGAGACAAAACATTGTTTTACCTACAGTTTTAAACTAAATTAACTATTTATTTAGATCAATAACGTAGGTACGTTATGTAAGTTTCTACCTCTAATAACAAGGTGCCTTGGGTTAGAAGATTTTTGAGATTGCCTGTAATGTTGGACTTTTTAATTCTGCTGCCTTTAAGTTTTTGGGCACCACATACAAATCATATAAAACAATGAGCGGTTTTTAAAAAAAAACCAAATTTTAGTTCATATAAATTCGCTAGATGGCGCTGAACAAACTAAGTAGTTGCCTTAGCAGTAACCAAAAGATGAGTCAGAAATAACCGAAGAAATCCACGAATAAACAAGTACACAACATAGACAGCGTGTGAGCGTTAGCCTACATTTTTTTGTTAAATTCTTCAACAAATAAACCTTTTTTTCAAATTAAAATCAAATCAAAACCGATATTGGTATTGCTAGAGAAAAAAATAAAGCTATTTATATCCTTTTCCTTTTTAAAGGAAACAGCTGCGTACTTAGTTTGTTCAGCGCCATCAAGCGAATTTGTATGAACTATATTTTTTTTTTAAAACCTTTCATTAATAGCCTACGTTTTACCCTTATTTACGTCATATCATATCTCTGAACAGTCTATGCTATAACCTCAATTTTTCTGTGCCTGGCTATGTTGTGATGGTTTATAGTAAGAAATAGTTTCATATGATAACAATCTAAAATGTTGAAAAGTGCTTGTGGATTATTGCCGGCAAATTTGCAATATATACAACTGCGATTGGGGCACAGGATTAGAGGAAAAGCTCCTATTTATTGCCGGACTATACAAGAACGAATTGATGAGCTAAATAAAAAAGATGAAATTTACACAGCTAAAATAGATATAGGTCTACCTTTAAAAAGGTAAGTAAGAAATTATAATGAGTTATTTATATAATTTAAATCGATAATATAATTTCATAAAATATTTTGTATCCTACCAGGAAAACTATTCCAGAAGTACAGAAAGAAAGATGGGCAATCATCAAAAAATTAAAAGCAGACAAGAATTTTGAAAAGCAAGCAAGAGAATATCAAATAAGAGCAAACCTTGATGATGTCAAGATGGACTGGGAACAGACAGTTGGTCCTTTTCACAAAAAAAAGATAGCAGAACACTACAGTATTTATGAGCATTTATATGGGGAGGGCTTTTTTATGCCCCTTATTAATTTAGAGATTCTGTATGATTTAAAAGATGGTTCATTTTTACCAGTTTATTATGGTAATGTCATTAAGCCTTCAGAAGCTCTAGATGTACCATCTGTAGCATATACAGCTGATGAAAACTCCCTTTATACTTTGGCTCTTACTAGTCTTGATGGCCATCTCACTGAAAATGACAAGGAGTATGTTCACTGGTTAGTGGCAAATATTCCTGGTGATGCTGTACAAAAGGGAGATACCCTAGTTGACTATTTGCGGCCATTTCCTTTGAAGGGCACGGGTTACCACAGATATGTCTTTGTTCTTTACCAACAGAATGGAAGAGTAGCATATGATGTACCAAGAGGTAAATATTATATCTAAAGAGCATGTAGCTGCCAAACCTTTGTCATAGTATAAAAGAAAGTAATTGAACCTGAACATATTTACAGATAAGAAAACAATAATTTTATATCATATTTGCCTAGGTTAGGAAAAGCAGTAAAAGAAAATAGGTAATAAGAAAAAGATTCATAAATACTCTCAAAAGTGAAAATATATAATTTGAACTAAATTCTTTTCAATCTTTTTAATGATTTAGTCTTAGTTGTATTACATAAGCTTAAATACTTGTCTCCTGTATTACATCTTCATTGTTTTGACCTATAATAATATATTTTTTTAGTGACAGCAGCAGCATTAGACAAGCGCACATTTATTACAAGGGAGTGGTACAGCAAGTACCAGGACAACATCACCCCTGTTGGCCTTGCGTTTTATCAAAGTGACTGGGATGTATCCGTCAGAGATTTCTTCCACAAAGTATTAGATGTTAAGGAACCAGGTTTGTTATTGTTTCTTTTTTTATTATTGACTTGTACCTGCTTAGTATAATGCATTTTGTATTGCCTGGCGTTGCATTTTGCGAAAACCTTTACGATAAAATTATGAATGTTGCATAAATGAGTTCTTCTTCTGAGTGTTTGGTTCATTGATAACTACAGAAAAATGGCAGATGTACAAAATATGGTTTTCTAATTTAACATACTTAACATTTTCCTTAACACACCAACCCTTAAGTCCCACTTGCCTTAAGTCTACTAAATGCATTCTTCAACCAAGGGACTGAAACATAAACACTTGCTTGCTGAATAAAACTAGGAATGCGAAGGCTACCATAGTCTCGCGCCGATTCTAAAAGCTCTTTGTCACTCACTCATCTAATTAAAGTCTACCGACTGATTGTAGATACTATATATATATTTATTTAACTTATTTATCTGCCTCAGCCAATCTTACCACCATTGCCTATTGAGTGCACCAAACACCCTGTCGAATTTCCTTTCTTGTATAAATAGTATATTTTTAATATGTCTCTTATTAACTACTAACTAATAATTAGAATAAAATTCTCGTAAAAATATTCATTTGATGTGTTTTATTTGATGGGTTTAATTAAACCATTAGCAAGAATATGTAGTAAAAAACTTTTTTAATACCCAATATTTTTTTCCAGTCTATGAATATGATTTTAACCCACCATACATCAAGCGCGCAGAATGGTTTCCACACCGCAATCCATTCAACTTATACATGGATAAGTATCGGGATCCAAAGCAGATAAACAAGGAGTATTTGATCAGGAAGTTGAAAAATGAAGATCCATTTAAGCCTTCACCACCTCCATTAAAATATCCCAATGCTCATCCATTCCCAAGAGGAATGCCTTCGTGGTTGAAGTTACATGAAAAGAAAATACGACTGGGCTGGGGCAGAGTCAATGATGTTTGAATGTGTAAACAGTAAAATAAATGTTTTAGTTGCTAATTTTTATTTTATTTTATAGGTGTTTTAATCATCCAATTTTTTTTAATATTTCTGTAACGGAATACGTGTTTTTTTAAATCTCATTTGTTTTAATGCATTATTGCAAAAACGTAGTTACGGACTTAATGGTTACCTTTTTCTGACTAAGGTTTTTCGAATAGTAACAAAAAACGGTAATGTAGGTAAAATGAATATAATAATTCTTGTGTATCTTTTTTTATTGAGTAGGTACCTATCCACCTATATACTTTAAACCATTTGCAATAGGTACTTTAGATTGTTATTAGGCAAATTCGATATTTAATCGGCTCAAATTAAGTTCAATGATGTCGTTTACTTGTAATTATTACCTATATTACCTACCTACCTAAACAGATAAGAAACTTACGTTAGTATAAAGAAAACAAAAATGAAAGAATTCAGTTCACGAGTTGGAAGCAACAAAGACTGAAGCATAGATTTATTATCTTCGCTCTCGCTCTTACTAGATGGAGCACTGCCTGTGAACAATAGCTTTGATCTTGCGGCAGTTTTTTATTTTCGTGAAAACTCGTGTGTCAAATAATACATAACTGTTCGAAAAGCTTCCGACCAAACCATGACATGTTTTCTGACTTAGTACTAGGAACAAACCAAGATGTCGCTTAAGTCCAAACCTTTTATTTACTCATCATCCTCGCTGAGCAACAAAATAATACGTAAAAAAATTCAAGCTCGACAAAACGGAAACTACACATCTGTCTTTTTGTAGTTTTTCAATAATTTTGGCAATAAAAAATAAATGTTTCAAAAGTTTTGAAACGCCATCTATATATGACCCCTGTCATTCCTTGCAAGCTGTTATATGTTAGTAACTACTCTTAAAATTGACTATTTTTTAACCATCAACCACCTACCTACGGTCTCAGAGACCGTAATGTTTTATAAAATTCAAATATAATTTTAATAAAAAAAAAGATGGTTATTTTTTACTACTTTTTATGTTAAAAACTTACAAAAATACGAAACAATTGCTATATTTTTTTTTTCAGTTCCTAAAGACATTTATAATTTAATAGCAAATATTTGGTGCTAAAACGAAGCATTGGCGTATAAAGTTGCATGTTTTGTTACGGAACTTTAATTTGTTAATTGAAATCCTAAAATCAACGCAATTATCTATTAGCGGTCTTTGCGACCGCACGGTGGTGGTAACAGGACAAAAATAGGTGCTAGGTGGTTGAGGGTTAATGTCAAATATTATGTCATAAAAAAACAGCGGCGTAGGAGTAACAATATTTTTAAGGGCCCTATAAAAAATATTTAAACATAGATTCACAATTACTCCTCGCCCATGGTACTCGTAAAATGCGGGATAATAAAGAAGGTAAAAGCACCAATTATAGACAATATAAAGAATATTTTTCTTTTTGCTAATTCATTTATGGATTTTACTATACACGTTTCTAGGGTTTTGGATGTTATAATAAATAGTGACTTTTAGAACCAGTTTTCGTTTATTAAAGTAGCTTATTACTAGTTTCATCAAAATATACTTATTTATATACGAGTATATCCTTTGTCAGACTATCCTCTTTGATCTTACTATGCATTTTCATACGAGAAATCCTATATCTAGACCATATCTTGTAAAAAATATTTTACTTTTTTAACACCGTCAATTTGGAAACGTATGGATTTATGGAGATTTTTTTGTTTAAAAAAAAGAATAAAGTAAGCTTTATTCAATGTGTAGGTTTAAAAATACATTCTTTTTAAGTTTTTACTATTTTATGGCCCCTGTAGCTCGGGGGCCCCAAAAAATTGATACGGCGGCTACGCCCCTGCATATAAGTTGACACTAGCTCGGGTAGGTTCGAGTATGCTGAATTCAGCACACTTATGTTTTGCCGCATTTTACGAGTACCAGTGCTCCATCTAGTAAGAGCGAGAGCGAAGATAATAAATCTATGGACTGAAGGTAAGGATTTTCTAAATTTACCTAAGTAGGTACATACTTGGAAACTTTTTTATATTATACCTACTAGTCGACCATTATTATACACATTACTTTGAGCCATTTGTTTATTACTAGTGGCCGCCCGCGACTCCGTGGTAAAAAATATTTATTAATAATACATAATACATTTTATTTATTATATAACTTTGGTGTTTCTATACCGATTTATATGATTCTTTTTTATGGAATAGTTAATAATGCTAACTTTTTTAATTAGGGATGACTGAGAGGAGAGTGTTAGAAACGTAAGAGTAGACAAATATAATCAGAAAGCTTCGAACTGCTAAGCTATCGGGAGTTAACGTCAGTCAACCATAAAAGATAGACATATGCTGTCGTGGGATATTTTTTATATAAATTTAAGGTGAAAATGTTGTGTAGCCTTAACCATGAAGGTTGCACACGCGACGGAAGCTAAAAAAATGTAGTAAATTCTCCTGTTTTCCCAACATTTCTGCTCCTATTGTAGCGTGATGAAAAGTATATTGTAACCAGCTCAGGAGTATGAAAAATATTTGTACCAAGTTTCGTTAAAATCCGTCGAGTAGTTTTTGTTTCTATAACGGTTATACAGACAGACAGACAGACAAAAAAAATACTGATTGCATTTTTCGCATCAGTATCGAGCCCTATCACCCCCTGATAGTTATTTTGGAAATATATTTTATGTACAGAATTGACCTCTTTACAGATCTATTATAAGTATAGATAAGCAGGTATATTATATTCATAGTTAAACGTAACTTTCAGATGGTATTTTCGATCATGCTGCTATCAGCCTGCTTGCTACAATTCTCACAATCAAGTGCAAACGATAAGCGTGCTGCTCCCGACGTCAGCAACTTCCAGAATATTGATAAATTCGAGGACATGATGTTGGTTCTTGAAGATCCATCGCTTCACATCCCGCGCAGCAAGCGAGCAGGCGAAGGCCCCGGGATCTACGAGACCGATACAATCGACGGAATAGGATTCTAGATATACCAAGCAGACAAAAGACGTAATTGAATAAATATTTGACAACATTCATTCCTTAGTAGATACCTACTTATAATAAAAAAGTGGCACAAAAGCTGGAGTCTCCGTGTGAGATTTGTACCTACCTACCATCTTGAAATAGCAATTGTACCTATATTTACCAAACTACATAATAGATTATTACTTATTGGATTTAAATTTGATTACAAGTGTGTTATTTCATTGTACCTACCTTCCATTCATTTGCCTATCTTCTTATTTTTATTTCACTTCTCGGCATTAATACCGTTTTATTTTTGCGGCCGATTAGGTATTGCCTCTGTGGCAAGGGCATGTATTTAGGTAGGTACCTATCTACTTATTTGTAGTTTTAATAATATTTCCACCCATTGTAATTTTTATTCGAAATTTATTAGTTTAATAGTTTGAGTTAGGTGGTCACTGGGAATTAATTTAAAATTGTAAATATACCTACCTATATGTATAGGTACCTACCTACCTACCTATCTAGTTGATCAATACCAACATACTATATTAACAAAGTAAACAGTTATTCGACTACGATAAACATTTACAAATTCAATTTAGAAAAGAAGACTTGGAAAAGCGTAGGTACAAAATTGAAAATAAACATTTTAAATAAAATCCAATAATGAAATGTAAACGTAGCGTCCTTGACTAGATTAAGTTATCTTGCGTCGAAATCAATTATTTTAAAGATTTCTAGCCGAGGGTAAAAAATTATCTCTACAAATTTGTATATAAATCATCCCTAATCTATCACTGAAATAAATCTACTTGGGCAAGGTTATAACGTAAGAAATCGAATTATCAGTAAACTGAAAAAAAGGGGAAAAAAGTTACCTTACAGTATAATCGGCCAGATCATCGCCTTCAACCGTTTAAGGTTCAAATAAGGCCACATATAGAGCACTGAACTACATAGTTCGCCTCATTCCTTACTGACCTCTTGACCACACCCAACTCAGAGCCAATCGAATTGTAGTTGTCCGTAAGCTTTCGAGCACCTTGTTTATTTGACATTGCTTGGAGATTTGGTATCCGCTTGCGTATTTTCACAGATCACGTATTTAAAATGACATACTTAGTCGCTGTATTGATAGTTCGGGATCCATCCTTCTACAACGGCGAGTTGAACCGCACGCGCAGCAAGCGACAAGGCGGCGCGGCGCGGCGGTAGGTATATCTAACATCGGCGGCACTGGTGGTAGCGGGGCATTGGGAAGCATCATTGGTATAATGAATGTTTGCTATGATGGGATAGAAAAAAAAGTGGTAGTTAAAGTTTTGTCATAGATTATTTTTAGAGATGCGCCGAGTAACACTTTTGCCGAGTACCGAGTACCGAGTATTACTCGGTTCAATTTTTTTTAACCGAGTACTCGGCCGAGTAACTCGGTTCTATCAAATTCCCAATTTCGCGCGCGTAAACAAGTACAAACGAACACAAGTATATTTAGAAGAAAATTTGTTGGCAAATGGTGGACTGGGCACCAAACAAGGCATCATAATTTACATTTATTAAATTTTAAATATTGATTATTTTTATTACTGTTCCTTTAATGTTGTCTCACTAGTACTCATGCATTAGCATAATTTTGATTTTATTACTTGAGGATGTCAAAGATTTTCTCAATCAGTACGTTTTGATTAAAATTGTTGTTTCAATTATATCTACCTAAATGTATCGCTTTCTTTAAACAAAGTACTTATATTACTTTTTTGGTACTCGGTACTCGGCATTCGTATACCGAGTTACTCGGCCGAGTACCGAGTACCAAAAAACCCGCCGAGTACGCCGAGTACCGAGTATAAACCGAGTACTCGGCCCATCTCTAATTTATTTTTATTTGAAAGTTTTGTATTTTAGTCATATTTTAATTGGTCATTTATTATGTCAATCTTTTGATTCATGCTCCATTGCCCCGGGGCAGTTATACAATTTTTAAATAATTTTAAAATCATTCCCCACTGACCCGAGATGTCGGACGTATGCTCCATTGCCCCGAGCAGCGAACGTACAGATAGTTACAAATTTGTTAAGGTGATGTTATAAAACAATATATTAAATAAACAACATTATTTGTTTGCCATTTGTTCTTACAATCATTCATAATTAACCACTTCTCAACATGAAAAATTAAAACATCTTTCATCAACTTACATAAAAGATATTAAAATAAGAAATTCTTAATGACGAAACGGTTATTTTGTGAGACTACACATTTTTTCTAAACAATGTCCTAAAGTTATTTTCCCTATTAAATTATCTTGAATTGAATCATTGATTATAGTATACAGGGTTATTTGTAATTAGCGCATCACCTCTTGCAGGCGGCTTTCTAACATCAATCCCAATAACATTTGTTCTATGACTTTTTGCAAAACTTGATAATTAACAAAAAAACAAAAACAAATTTGTGCGCTCTGTTATTTATAACTCAGTATTCTGTAAGAAGTTCCTAAACCGGTCGCCCACCCCCTGTCACCCGCGCGCCCGCCACGCCAATTGCGTGCGCGTAGAGTATTGTACCGTTGAGAGGCATCTAATAAATTTGTATGGAAAAACTTTTATTTTTAATATTAATTTTAATTATTCGTTGGTTAAATGTTGTTGGGATTGATGTAGAAAAGCTGCCTACAAGAGGTAATGCGCTAATTAGAAATAACCCTGTATAATACAAAATTTCTAATACCTTTAAAATAGTTGGATTTGTATTCAACATCTTGTTAATTTTAGAATGCCAACCCTCAAAATTTCTTCATAGAATGACCATCTACCAAAGAAAACTTTGCGCCATCCATGTTTTTACAAAATAATCATTGAATTTCTCAATATTTTTATTATGATCAGGACAATCTTGCATTAGGTATATAGAAAAAACACCAATTTATTTGGTAATAATGTTAAGGCACAACACAACGTTGCGTGATTTTAAGGAACTGGTTTATTATTATTTAGTTACTAATATTTGTTTCGCTTTTTTTATGAGACTGCACGAAGCAAAATGAGGCTTTTCGTTCAGAGTCCACAAAACTTAATTCACTAGGAGATGAAGTGCTGGGTTCACAATCGTTATCCCTATTCATTTGCCACCACCTGGTTATAATGCTTATTGTTTTTTACCAAGTTACTACCAATAAATTCAACAGCTTTGACATCATATAAATGCCGATGGCCAGGCCGATACAAGTTAAACTTGACACAGTATTTTTTTTACAGTTACTTTTTAAGACGTTCTATTCACAACTGTACAAAATTATTATTGATTTCTTTTAAAAATTCGTCTCGGGTCAGTGGGGAATAAAATTTTTTTACTAATAATTCGGGGCAGTGGGTAATAGAGACTCGGGTCAGTGGGGAAAATAATATATTTAAATAAAATAATAAAACTGCCCCGGGGCAATGGAGCATGAATCAATCTTTTCACTAATATACCTACCAACGCACACATCTAACTACGTAAGTACCTACTTAATATTTGTTCCCAAAATAATTATAATAAAGCTTAATACTTATTTAAATTATTTTATATTTAGTAGGTACCCAATAGGAATTGTTGTTATCTTATGTTACAGAAGCCAGCGTTCCTGTGTGTCCTCACGCACGCCATTATTTAACACAACTATTAGCTTAGTTGTATACAGATAGGTGGTATGAAGTTCATATTTAAAATAAACTATTTTTTTTAATTAATATTTATTATAAATATTCTAACCTTAAATATTTTATTTATTCTTTTGCATATTTTATTAGTAAGAAGTAATCACCGAATGTTGCATGTTTAGAATCGAATTCATTATGGAAATAGTTTACAGCGATGACTACCTAGCTACAAATGAAACCGATCTTCTAATTGTTTAACGCTACTAATGTTAGTAAGGAATAAATAAGTAAAGGTTTCGCTACATTGCCTCTTGAAAAAATCTTTGACCGAAATTTAATTGCAGGGCGAATGCTAAACGTTATTTATTACATTACATTATCCGTAAAATCAGTTTTCCTAAGCAAGAAAAGAAAGGAGTTATTTTTAAGCTAAATCTGAGTTAGAGTCAATTAGCGATCCCCAGCATTAATTCATTTGCGTGATGGATATGCCTGTGCAGCTAATATTAATCTAGTACCAATCAGAGTTCAAAGTTATAAGGCCTTTGAATGGTTCCTGTAGGGCAGTGGCCACAGTACTGGCAGAAATTCACAAGCCGCCTTATAGCCGCCTTATTGGCTTGGCTAACTTGGCCAGTTAATTTTATCACCTATTTGCATTTTGGACCTTTATTTTAGTACACCTACGGTTTTTTGCGATTGTAAGTAAAGTATCTACTATGTTAAATATAATTTTAATAATAAACTGGGCAAACCAATATTAATTTCCAATTACGGTACGACCTTCCTCCCCCATTCAATTAATTAATTCGTTAATTTACAGTAAAATATTATGCAGTCTATATTATTCGTTTAAATACAACTCATTATGGTTTTTCTCAAAAGGTTTTACGGTACCTCAAATTTAATATAAAATAAAAATATTTTATTCCACACGTTTTTAACGATACTTCGAAACAATTTCTGAGTCGAGTTCAATATCGTAGATTTCGACCTTCTTTGAATATCAAAAAGGTGAAGTGGGAAGTTAAGAGTCCCCCTTCGGACCCGGGGTGTATTAAAATTTTCGAAGTACCCTCCAGGCATCGGAGTTAGAAGTACTTATTTTGACAAGAAAGGTCAGTTTGAACACCTAGTCCGCGTTACATGTAGGTTATTGTTTGCTTTATTTCTCATAGAAAAATAAAGTTGGTAGTTTTTTTAGCAGCTAGTCGGGGTACCTATGTGTTCATTAAATGTGCTTTCCGAAATTCGGTTTCACCTGTATTTAAATTGGGTATATATATTGGGGTATATTCCCGCTGAAAAAAGGACACCTTGTGTTATTCCACGCTATAGTAGATATTTATGACAATAGAAATCCTAAATTGTTATATAGGAGTAGTACACTAGAGTCTCACCAAGAATTATGCTGATATGCATGAGCCAATTTTGAAAATATATTGTTTCCCAAAATAGGCCTGCCTGAACCTTGACTCGAACCCCGGAACCTCGGCTCATCAGTCCGGTATGAATAGGTACAGCAGCGCTACGGAGGTCATCTTAAGTGACTTGTTCGGATTTTGTTGACCAATAAGTATTTTCTGCCGTGTCCTTTTTTAATTTTTATAGAGATTAAGAAAAGCGGAAATAAATAATATACTCGCCACAGTTTTTTTAGTTTCACTACAAACGTTTTTGCCCCATATTGTTACTTAATATGTATTATTAATTTAACACCAGAATATTTTCATTATTTTTATGGTAAAATTTGCATAAATAATATACCATGCCGATGCGATAATCTTTAAAATAATCATGTTACTGTTACCTAAAAAGGTTTTTTTACATACCTACTTGTTTTGGGTTTGTTAAATCATTTTAATCTCCGTTTACAATAATAAACAATACCGTATTATTTGCAAAATAAATACGTTTTTTATGAATCTAAACCAAGTGCAAAAGTGAAAAATAAGAGGAAAAAGTTTTATTAGAAAGAAAGATATCTTTGTCAAAATGGTCGATAAATCCTTATAAGTTTCACACTTAATCAGTTCTAGTTGTTGCATAAGGCTTACCTTCTAAAAACAAATTCTGTCCTACTGAGCTTGTCGGACACCAAGGCGTAGGTTTTTAAATATTCATAAAAACATAAATCCGTAATACAAACAAAAGCGGGAGTGAATCTAACCTACGAAGTATATCCTAGAGAGTTGCTTTAAAATTGGTCTTAAGACGAGGAAAGCCTCCTTAAGGCGGGATCAGTCGGGAGAAATTACGCCTTAGGCCGGATACATATTGTCAAAAGAGTTATTTATTGGGACATATAATGTTAGATGTTTTGATAAAAAATATTTTTGTAAGTTTTCAACTAACGTTAATATCTATTAAAATGTAAATAAATTAATGGGTCATATAAGAACAGCCTCTTTAAATTTAGTAATGAAAGTAATTTTAAGGAACGTACGACTATTTCTTATTTATCATGAAACTGTATGTTTTCTACACAGGTTTTGACTTAAAGCATTGAGTCTCTATATAAAGCCATTAACGACAATGTAATTACCTACCAAAGTCCTTGTTTAATCATATTATATAGGGTTACGTTTACCTATTTTGAGTTATAATACTCTGATATTAATTGCTCGTAATTAATCAGAATATACGTTAATATAAGTACGAGTAATATAAGACCCGTGAGTGAACTCACCCTAAAATAAAAGGGGCCGTCCACACGAGACTTGCTTTTAATTGTGTTTACTGAGACCCAGTTAGCAAACATTAAGCTTTTGTGGAGATGCTTGGAGTATCAATTTTTAGCTTCATATACATACAACCTTCGCTATAGGGATTAAGAATAATGAACGTATAAGTCTTATTTTACAGCCTTTGTTTATTAAATTGTGTACCTTATATCTCATGACGCCTAATTATTACTGATGACTCTTTATGTTAAAGTAAGTTGAGTTTTACATTTTTGTTTGCACACAATTCACTTCCATCTTTTGATTAAAATATCTTTCTTGTATAAGTGTCCCGCACATTCACAGAGTTTAATTAAAAACCATCTGAAATTTTAAAAATTATCAAAAAATTGCATCTTGGTTCTCTTCGGCCATTTAGAGCGGAAAAACAGGCCAAGCGTGAACTTATTAACAAGCTTTAGTTCGCGGATTTGTTTCAAGTCGGCTGCGTGTGTTGATGTTAACTTCGCAACTAATAGTAATGCTGACAAGTGGAAACAGAATATAAACCTGTTAATAAGATTTACTTTCCTTTAAACCCGGTAAAAATCTGACTGATTATTTAATATATTTAAGGTTTCTACTAGTACCTACTTGTATTTTTAAGAAACACGTGGTGGCATAAGTTTAAAATTCGACAATATGAAAGGGTTTTGAATATTATAATAGGTAATGGTTCATTTACCATAGTACCTACCTGTCTTTTTTCTTTGAAAATAATTTGAACGAAAATGCAAAAACATTAAAAACCTGATGTTAGGATAGTGTTATTTTTTTGTGTTATTCTGTGGTATTCAATTCATATTAAAATTAACGCTATTAAGTTTTTTGCTTTGGTCTTTGCTATAAGCACGGGTATTCGCGGTCAACGGAAAGTAGGTACCTACACGATTTATTTTTGATTTACTTACTTTGTTATGGCTACAATATAATTACGTGGATTGGCTTTAATTGATCAGGATTTTGCTGACCTGAGTACTTGTAATTAATTTAATCTTTGGAACACACAGTATGGCTTAGGCCGTATAGGTACTAGCGTAAAAGCAACATATTTCCTAAATACTCGCCAATATAGTTCTCGTTTACAATGCTTACTGTGAACTAGAGAAAAAGACCGACTTTAAATGAATTATTATTTGCAAGCTATAATTCTTGTTAACAGTTGCTGCGGTCAAGTTTTGTATTACCATCTACAATACAAGCCACTGCGGTATATTTTTGCATGTTTTTAGCGATAAACTTCCATAGCAGAAATAACCTAGTAATGAAATGTTAACTTTGTTTAGGTCTATAGGAATGTTGAAAGTTAAGTCTATTTTATCAAGACATGATAAGTTTGCGTAATAGAAGGTTTCCAATTTGCAGGCTGTAATAATCATAGTTGACGTAACCCCTCTAACCTTTAACCGCGTAAATTTAGGTATTTACATAGATATAATTAATATTTCATTAAACATATATTCATGAAGTTGCTAATAAAAAATGTTGTTCTTGAATAAATGTCTAAAAATATATCATATTCATTCTATACATGCTGCCTTTAAAATAACCTACTAACTGAGCCTCGTGTTCCGCTGGAGACATCATTGCAAAGACATTATTATGATAGTAAATTGAAAACGGAGCAGCCGCTCCCTCAATAGCCGTATTTTGTGTTCTCACAGAAACGGGCCGTTTAATGCCATTGTTACATTTTTGCTTGGGAACTCATAATGCCAGATCCCGATTTTATTGCTTGTACAGCTTACATGAACAAAAAAGTATTGAGTATGTATTTTTAGATGCCGTATAAAAATGTTTCTATTATTGCTTGGTTAAAATGGGTACAAGATATTTCTTAAAGCAGTAAAATCTATTTTAGGTATGTTTTGTTATTATATCAAAAAATATATCAAAATAGTAGTAGCTCTAAATGTATTTTTTTTGTTTGTCGGATCCCACAACAATTGTTGTTGTCTACGATTTGCTACGCTGTTTTCTGCAATTTGCTACGACAATTAATTGAAGTCTACGGTTTGCTACGGCGTAGTCTTAATTTACATAAAAAGGTCTAAATGTAAATAAATGTTTCTGTCGACGCTACAAAGTTGCACTTGAAGTTGGAATTACTGTGATGTTCATATTGCATGGACTATTTGATCTTTCATTCAGGCACCTGAATTGTTCCGACCAATATTCGATTCAAATATGTTTGTTTAAATGCACCGTGTTTTATAACCTATGATATTTTTTTAGGTCAGGATATGGAATGGAATGTTTAAATGTAAATTTTTAGAAAATGTTTTCTCTATCCAATATTAAAAGGCTAGTTTTATAAATATCAGCATATAGGCTTGTTGACGTATTAAATCGTGTAGGAGGTATTGCCCTGGTTTCATATCGCCCACTTAGGTATTCACGGCAATATTGCCATAGTTGAAAACACTACTTTGTACAGCAGTAGCAGGGAAATGGGGCTAAATATTAATTAACAAATTGCCAGCCTCGTTGGATGATTCGTTGCTAGGATTTTATTCAGGAACGACACGCGATGCCACTTTTACTATATTAGGTAAGAAAAAGTTAACATGTGTTTTAAGTTCCGAAGCCGAACGGAAGTCTTTCAAACATTTCATTGTGACGGAGATGTGCTAAAAGTATGTTCTGTCATACATATAACACACGTACCTATTTCGAACATATTTTTTTCATAAAATTGCGACTGAAAAATAAATCCACGTATTCTATTCATTTTTTCCCTCTTGTTTTGAATATTGACGCACATGTTTTTCATACCATATTTCACACAAAAAATAGGTTTTGTATTTCTAAAATATTGAGCTGTCGGTATTGGTTTTCTTATACATTTAATCAGACATAGTGTTAATTTTGTGATTTATATTTTCCAATCTAATTTAAATTGTAGTTTCAATGTAAACATGATCAACCTTGCAAAATTTTTGTTTACGTTACTAAACAAATCTTGTTGTTTAATTTGAAAGTTAATACCATCTAATCTTACCCTTAGCTAATTATACGCTAGAAACACAGCACAAAATACTAATGAAGAGATTTACGTCCCGCCGTTACGCGTCATGTAATGTCGTCAGCAAAATTAGCGGCTAATTTCCCTAAAGTGACACAACAGTGTGTCTCGCTGAATTACCGGAGGAAACGACGCGAATATCGCGCACAACTTAATCCACGGACATGTCTGGAATCTTCAAATAGGCAGCAACACTTTACGTTTCAATTACCAATCCAGCCAGACAGCGCCAGGTGTCGAACGAACAATCCTTTTCTATTACACCCTTTGCCACTAAAAAGGTTAGCACTTCATCGAGACTGATCGGCAACCCATCGGCGCCACTCGGCCGTTTCCGCTAGCACTCGGCGGAGGCGCTCAGAGCGGGAAAATCAGTCAGGAAAAGGCCCCGCGAAGCTCGGATGTGCCGCTCCCCGCACTACACACGGCCACGTTAAATAAATTAAAACAAACCTACCGACAGTAGAAAGAAGTGTTGTAAAATTTATCACTAATTGGAGGATTTTTTCGTGCAGTGCAATTGAAGGGGTGATTTTCATAATTCTGTTTTGTGCGAGTTGGAATGATTTAAAATAATTTGGTCTCGACGTACGATATTTAAACGGTGAGTACCTACCTACTGGGCTACAATTGAATTATGTTAATTGTTCGTTACGCGCGGCATTTAATTGTTAGGGATTTAACCATTTTCAAGGTATTCATCCTTATCTGATTTGCGTTATTTACGGATTTATTACTTTAATTAGTTTCTGTCATTTTACGTTTTATTTGCTATTATATTTTGTACACATTTTTAGGTTTTAACTGGCGGATCAAAACGTTCGTTTGTTTAATTGGAATTTTTCAAAGTGCTTATTGAAATTTGAAGCCTTAGAAATAAGGAATCCTGTCCTCGGCAGTGTGCCGGAAGTAGGTTACATTGTTCACTGTACCTACAAACACACATACATCATGGTACGTAGGTAGGTGGACTATTATGTGGATGTGAGTTTTTTCATATGAAACAAAGGGAGTCGTCTCTCAGTATACACCGCCTGGTTTTATGGATATAATGAAGTTGTGGCACACTTCATTGGAGATACAGAAATAGATTCAGACCTTTTTCAATAGCACTGGAATAAAGTTTTTTTCCCTAAACAAATAAGGCTCATTAAATGAGATGTTTCGGCGTTGAATCCTTTACGTCTCACAGATGACTATTATCGAAATAACGTTATAAAAAATAAAAGACTAAAAAGAAGGATCAAAATTAAAATAAAAATTCGAATGCAAATTATAACTTTAGTGTCAATTATCTAGTCAAATAAAAAACAAAAATACTTGGGTACCTATAGCATACTGGTTAAAATGTTAACCTTGTTATTTTTCAACGACAGTTATTTCTAACTTCACAAAAGCTCACAAAGGAATGTTAGTTTGTTCCTAAAACCTAGTCGTGATATGTCAATACTTTGTGCAATGTACCGTCAATCGACCGTCCCGAGGTCCCCTTCCATTTCGTCGGTGTTATTTCTTCATCCACATAAAAACTAAGACAGATGTTCTCATTCACTTGGAAATGAGAGAAGAAAGGCAACCGAAACTACTGAGACATACAAAATGATGTGTGCTGAAGCGCAAATTCCTTATGATGAAACAAAGATTTCTTCAGGGACACATCGACAACGGAGATACAGATTGATATTTTTTTCACTGTTCTCTTTGTTTTTTTTTTGCATAAAAAAGTATACACATTTTCATTTCAATATTTAAAATGAACCAGAGTATTTAGCGCATTTTCTAAATGAGTAAGTGAAACAAATTCACTCTCAAAGAAGTTGTTTTTTTAACGTTAAAAGATATTCAATGAGGCTTGTAATATTGTTTACCTATAAATCAAATGTTTACCGCGTTATATTTACATCATTAATTCTGAATGCAATTAGTGTAATCGATTGCTGTATGAATATACACCAAACGAACGGTGTAAATATTTTATACTTTTATAAATTAAAAGAGCTGAAAATTTCCGAATTGTAACAGCATTGAACAAAATCTAGGTACATGATAATTTTAAATCCAATTAAAACATAACAAATTTCGAATTGTATAATAAAGATGTTTGAAAACTAAACGTATAGAAAGGGCACAGGGAAATGTGAATACCTACATAATGTACCTACTATTATTTATATTTTAGAAATCTCGCGCGTAAACCAGTGTAAAAGCAGGAGTACCTAAACATTATAGGTATGTTCATTGGCTTGGCATAAATTGTCCTACAGGAAATCTGCAATGGCCGACTCTTCACAGAGGAGCCCCAGTATGTACTTACTATTGGTGTTTGCTCTATGCTTTAAATGCGGGGTTTTGGTATAATTTTATTTCTATAAATCTGTTTAAAGCAGGAAACCTCGTAGAAGTGGATTAGCAGAAATTAACGTAACTCACCTCCCAACTGCGCTGTACGGCTGAATCTTGGCACAAGATCTGAATAATATGCAACACATATACCTAGGCGTCTAGATATAAATACAATAGCTAATACTGAAATATATATTCTGTCATTTATTGTTTTGAGAACAAGAAAATGCTTGGTAAAATATATTTTTTCCTGGTCACCCCGACACACATTGAAAATGGACATCAAATGTTACATATATTCAGAGTTTAGGTTTTTAAACGTTCATGTAGGCAATAAGTGGGTATGTTTTCCGTCAGCCTCTTTACTTTGTAAATATTTTTAAACAAACATTGACGGAGTTCTTGTTTACTGTAGATGCATCCGGTTCTTCCATCTGATAAACTTATTACTTACTGCCTGGGGGTAGGTTCTAAGAGATTTACTCCGCCATCTTAATGTAGCCAGGGTTTTATTATACTCGTACTTACTTAAACAAACACTTACTGGGAAGCGAGTCGCTGGTTATTTTTTTATGTGGCTTACGTTAAAACAACTTTTGTTTGTGTCGTTTTAAATTTAATTTAATTAAAGTTAAGTAAGAAACTGTTTTAACATTTTAGTATCAACAAGATTTTTCATGAGTTCATAAAAAATGTTGGCATTTGTAACCCGCATCCCATTCGCATAATCGACAGCCTATCGGAATAATTCGCAACCCTTCGAAATATTCCGAATAATTTTGTGTCCGCGTGTCGTAAGCATTTGATAGACATTTAATCGTATCTTCTATTTTAAGTCGAGGAATAGAGCTCTGTAAATATTTAGAATTGTTGGAATACAATTGGAATAAGCTATTTGTATTTACGAGTTTTAGTAACCATCGTTGATTAACCAATACTGTAACCATTTGTTTATCATCAACATTTAATAACAACAATAACAAATTAATGTTTAACTTAATCTAAAACAAAATATTTACCACTCCAACTGTTTGTGTGAAAAATTACGCAATGTTGCAAGGTACAATTAAAAAAACTTCCTCTCAACTTTTCGTCAGAGGTCTAATGCAAATGTTTAATAAACTTGGTTGCTATATAAATATACTAGTAAACTGGCCACGCGTTGCTGTGGCTAAGGTTTCTGTAATATTATATTTTGCAATAAAATAATATTGCGACTATAAATTGTAAAAAACGCTATCCTATCTTTCAATTTGGATCAAACTACACACGGTGTGCAAAGATTTAAATCGGTTAAGTAGTTTAGGAGTCCATCGCGGTCAAACAACGAGACACATAATTTATATATATTAAGATGTATTCCTAATAGAAGTCACTCGATCCTACTAATATTATAAAAGTGAAAGATTGTGAGTATGTATGGGTGGATGGATGTATGGATGTATGTATGGATGGATGTATGGATGAATGTTTGGTTGGATGTGTGCTACTCTTTCACGTAAAAACGACTGGAAGGATTTTGATAAAACTTAACAGTAATATAGGTTATACATCAGAATAACATATAGGGTACTTTTTACCGCGGGAAAACTTCTCATTCCCACGGGAAACGGACTTTCACGCGAATGGAGTCGCGGGCAGCCACTAGTAACAAATAAATAAAAAGCAACTTAAAATTGACACTTTATCGCATAAAAATTTTGATCCACATATATGAGTTTCGGCAAAGTTGCGGCAGTGAAGTTAGCGGCAAATCCTTTGCCCGATGCATTTCAAATCAACTTGGCGTAAAACCTAATCCTAGTTCAGAGCTCGTATCTAACTTCTATCAAATAGGAAACCACAGAGCAAGCTTATTTAACATGTAATCTTTTCGAATAGTCTATTTCTATGACATGATTTAATATTTGTAAGTGAATAGGAGGTATCAGGTGTTTTAAGTTGTAAATAACCGTTTTACAGTGAATATAAATTAATGTCTTAATGTTGTTTAGCCCTCACTCATTGAACTCGAATTACTGTTAAAATAAACAAAAAATTTTTAAACAATTGCTTTACGTTTTACTGAAGCATATTTTAAACTAGTTTCGACCTGCAGTTTCACCCGCGGCTAAATAGCTATCCCGTGAAAATGAGGTATTTTTCCCGTTGCAAAAGGCACCTGCTGTGATATTCTAGATAGCATTCTATTTATATTCGTATTATATTAAGCCGTTTGAGCTCGGTAGAGTTACAAACATCCAACATAAAATCTTACATTTAGTAAGAATTACGGAAAGATAAAGGGTCGAAATGCGCTTTACAATCTCGGTGTATTAATAGAATGACGGGTTAAAAGTGAGACTTAGTAGAAATGTTATTATAATAAATATTCCTAAAATCCGTATTCTATTTGTGCTTATATTCGTAGGAAGCCGCAAGAAAGCTATTGGCTTATCAGGCAGGTCGACTCTAGGGACTTTAACATTGTGGAAGTGGTGCCTGTAATTACTCTAGCTCTTAAAAAATGGCGGATTATGTATTAAAATCAGTCTGTAAATTCCTACCATTAACTAACTGTCAAAAAACTACTTTTATGTATAAGCAAGTTTCTACGTTGCGCTGTACGTAACGCAAATTGAACCCTTAACTTATTGGTTTATAAGTCGTCACAACTGTTTGGTATGTTGAGCATTTAGGTATTTAAATACCTTTTTTTATATCTATATTTGTTTATTAATATATTTTAATGATGTACGAAATCATCGCTTTACATCACTACAAACAAATTTATACAAAAATCAAAGAAATAAAAGGAAAAATATTATAATATTCAACTATTTAAATCTAAAAGGCTTTTAACGTTTTGGTATGAATATATAGTAGAGTTTTGTTTTAGCATGTAAAACACTAACCGTGTCGCTGTATCTTCAAATACTTCGCTCACCTTTATAAACGGGAATTGAATTTCCTCATGTTGATATTCATTGTATTTTTAATAAAATTGTAAAGTATAAAATATCAATTAGCATAAAACTCCATCCATGAATTCCAATGAATTAACTGAGAATATGAATAAAGTATGCAAACATGCAACTCACTTAAAACAGCTTTAAAAACGAACCGCTTTAAACCCGTCGAGGTGAAAACATTTTATTGTGTAACTTAAAAATTTATCGATGTTCAGAAACGAGTGTGAAAATTTTCACGAATAAACTGTGAGCGCGTCGAATGGGTTAACAAAAATATCACGTTCCTGAAACTCAATCGCTTAATTACGACAAGTAAACATTTTTAATTGAATCGCTGAATGTTAATAATTATTATCATATGAGAAGTGCGGATAAATAAGTTGTTACGTACTTCGGTAACTCGGTTCGATTAAATGTGTTTTAAGAAAATTTAAATATCCCTGTCATGTTTTAGTCACACTCCCAAGATGTCTGCAGCTGGACCTAGTTCTTCTTCATAGATTTTATGAGTTTCGGACGTTATATACACGCCGCAGCTAACCGGTCATGCAAATCTAGTAAAAAATTCACAATGTTTCGACAAAAACCTGTGCGAGGTTTCAAAAACGAAATCGTTTTATTTATGTTTAGTTTCAGCGCCAGTATATCGGACATGGACGCTGTATGGAACTCGGCTACTATTGACCAATTTGAAACGAAAACGGTTGTTTTGTGAGAACTTTTTCGTAAAACTATGGCTCTATGGTATATTCCATATACTTAATTTAAAAAAAAATGCGTAAATACATGCATCGAAACTTTCGGAAAGACTTTTGAGACATAAGTATTTATAGTTTTTCCCACAGGATACTTCTTTAAAAAAAACCTTGTAAAATCAATACATTGACATAGGTTGTGGCCAGTCTTCTAATCGCAAAAAAGTTTTTTAGCAGGTGTGTGGGTAAAATTAATAAACCAAATCGATGCCATCTAACGTCAGGCAAGGTATAAAGAGTACCTTCTCAATTTTTTGGAGAAAATTGCATAAAAATGTATATAAAAAAAATTTTTTTTTGTATTTTCTCAATCAACTAAAATACTTTCTTATAAGCAAAATGGTTTTTAAACATTTAAATAATCATAAGATGATTGAAATTGTATAGATGGTTCTCGAAACAAATATTTTTATATAAAAATCAATGTACCTTAACTTGCGCTTCACCCCATTTTATTTGCTATATACCTACATTCTTCCAAAGTTTTGTATAACTTTTTAATGAATTTTGGTAGAATCCTGTTTGTAACTAAAAGCGATCACAGGCAAACCTTTGAAATTGACAGTCAAAGGTTGTTAGCAGTAATTTCCGTTCTGTGATACCCGTCTGGGTGGAAATATGTGATCTATTCACAAAATCATAAATAGAATGTGTTTGCAAAATAACTGAATGTGAATGTAAATAAGGTGAATAATAGAGAAGGCCATAAATATTCCTGAAATAGAATTTAGTACCTACGACGAATTTACTCGTAAGAATATGTGGCCGAATAAAAACAAAAACTACTTATGCAAAATCCCAACTATTATTATTTCAGAAAAATGCGAGTTAATTTATTCAGGCCCTGTAAAAAATACATCAATAAGTGACAACTTTAAAATTACAGTGCTTTTATGATCCTTGCCTCAGATATTCAGATGTTGCATTGGTAGTCTAGCCAACATGACTTATTGTCAGTTGGTAGCTATAAAGTGATTAGAGACGCCGCCGGGCTGCCGTAGCACGCTCCATCGCCGTAGCTGTCGTACATACGTAGTGTTGCGATGCCCCTAGTTATGTCAGGCTGGAGGGTAATTGGATTCACAACAGCCTTTTCACAGTGCTTCGAGAAATTACATACATAAAGAAGGATCCCATTTTTCCCTACCGTACTTGACTTAATAAAAATAAAACGAATTCACATAACTCATCTTAATATGATTCTATACTTGTTAAAACTTCAACTTTCTGAATATATTAACCCTCTTCAGTTCCTGGTGCTTATTCAAATGCAGAACTCATGAAAATCCAATTAAAAAAGTTAATCCTGTCATTTCCTAACTGCGTTCGTGTTTTCGCTACAAGAACTCATAAAGCACCTTAAATTTCGAGTGACGTCATTCAATTCAGAAACTGATGTTTGTGTTTATGCCTATATTGGACTTTATGGCTCGAGTAATATCGTTGAATTTTGAATGGTGTTTTATTCGAAAAGTTCGGGCGTCCATCTGTCATTGAGGCAGCAGCGATTTGCATACACGCTATTGAGATGAAATGGTGGGTAAAATGGGTTCAAGCTTACCACAACGGCGGGGGGTTGAAATACTGTGGCGTGGTTCCTGTAGATATTTTATCGATTATAAGTCATCTCACAGTCAGTTTAATGGATTGAACCCGAGCTGCCCTGAAAAGCTTATCCTTTGAACGGCAAAATAAAACTCAATACCGTAGCGATTGGTTTTGCACTTTGTTTTATAGGTACGTCTTTCGCTTTGAATAGAAAATCGAGACAAACGACTTATGCTAATAGATGATCGAGAGCTTGACAAAGTAACGTTTAATAAGTTGAGTTGTACGAATTGCAATTTGTTCATGTTTAGTAAACTTGTATACAATAAGGAAATTACATGTTGAAAGGGTATTATAGAATTGTAACAATCAAAAAATTTTGCGTGTTTATAGTTGTGAAAAGCAGCTATTACTGCTCGTAAAATAAATACAGTCATTGCATGTAAGTATACTTAAATTATGCAATTTTCCTACCAAACACTTACCGGCTGTCAAGCAGCCTATATGAGAACTTAAAATATTTATTTGATTTACATTATCTAATATTCTAATACAAAACAACCCGTAGTTACCGCAACTGTGCCCCGCCAAATCTACACTAAAGTAATGATCTACTATAAATCTGTGTCGTACACACAGTAATCTATATTATCGAATTAATCTTTCCAAATTATGGCGGTAATAATCGGTTATAGGCGGTAATCCGCGTGTCAATGGGGAAATCCTCTTTAGCAGCCGTTGCGGTGTACGAACGATAACTAGATGATTGAACCTTACCGAAGCTTTATGTGCCGTTAAGGACCGGCTCGTTAAAAGTTTATATTTCCATTACAGGTAAAAAGGAACATTTTTTTCCATCAGGGTAGTATCATGCATTTATTTTATCGTTAGTCGCCAATCAAGCAGTTGACCTACTTAATAAAAGATGGTAACAAAGGCATATTGATTATTGCAGCATTTTGGGGCGCACAGGTGCATTGCCCCCCAGTTCCCAGTAGTCTTACCGAGTAGTCTTACCAGTAGAACTACTGGGAATTTTCTTCCCAATAGTCTTACTAGTAAGTAAAACTTTAAGACGAAAATTTTTAGGAAGAGTGATCATTCGGATTACAAATCGGTGGTAAGATCATTTTCGGGTAAACAACTTTAGACGAGCCAATATAGCCTCCGCTAACAGGCGTATTAGTTGAACGTCATTTGGAAAAAAAAACAAATTAACACGTAGTCCGAGTTCTGTAAATTGTAAACTCTCACTGCACAATATTTATGTTTTATCTTAGGTCATACATTCAAGTTCACCATGTAGGTTTAATGTCTATAAATATCTAGGTCTACATGAAAGTAGGACCATTGGGTCATTTGTTTTACTGGTAAAACTATTAGGAACCAAAATTCCCAGAGGTCTTACTTCTTCTTTTCGTGTCAATGGTGTTACACGATCAACCTCCAGTGACTGGCGACGTCAAAAGCCCGCTGGTTTGCCGCTATCAGGTCCTCCGTTGTACACGGTGCGGGGAGACTTGGGCACGATAGCAGGTGGCTCATGGTTTGGGTAGTCCCGCAAACGCATTTGTCGCTACCAGAAAATCCCTAAGCTCGCATACTCTCTCCGCACCTTCCAACACCTGTTCGGAGTCTATTTAGGGACTTCCAGGTGGCCCAGGGGAGGTGTTGTCCTGGGGGCAGATTTTCTGTAGGCGGAATTTGGTTTGCAAGAGGCGTATTCTTTTCCCACTGTTCAAGTCTTGCCTTTGCTGGGTCTTTATAGGTTGGCAAGGGTTTACTGTGGCCCATAAAACTCCTTCTACTCTTCAATCTAACTGGGGGAGGACTGTGATCAAAGAGTGGGTGTCTTCTATCGGCCCCTTGCTTCTGTCTCTCAAGTGATGAAGCAACATAGCGGCGAACACTTGGTGGCGCAATTCCGGCTAAAGGGTAAAGTTGGTTGAGTGGAGTTGGCTTAAGAGTACCAGTAATTATGCGGCATGTCTCATTAAGAGCTGTGTCTACCTCTTTAGCGTGAGCAGATCGCGACCACACTGGGCACGCGTATTCGCCTGCAGAGTAGCAAAGGGCAAGTCCACTCGTTCGTAAAACAGAAGGTGAAGCTCCCCAATGTGTGGTAGTTAGACGTCTAAGGATGTTGTTTCGCGTACTTACTTTTGCCTTTGTCTTGAAGCAATTCACCCTGAAGGTAAGTGACCGATCCAAAGTGACTCCAAGATATTTTGGCGTATCATTATGAGTTATAGCCACGCCTCGCCATTTGATCTGGAGTTTCCTTTTCGCTTCTCTGTTTCTGAGATGAAACACACATGACTCGGTTTTTGTTGGATTCGGTCGCAGGGAGTTATCGTCGTAGTATTGAGACAGCTTGTGTAATGAGTTAGTTAGGAAGAGCTCTACATCGGAAAATTCTTTAGCTTGACATGTTAATGCAAGGTCGTCAGCATATAGAAATTGCTTCGTATTTTGATGAATGGGCTGGTCGTCAGTGTAAATATTGAATAATAACGGAGCCAAAACGCTTCCCTGAGGCAGGCCGTTTTTCTGAATGCGCCATCTACTGTTTTCAGCGTTAAGACTTACCTGGAATCTTCGATTTCTCAGCATCTCGCTCAATATGCCGACGAACTGGTGGTCACTGGTGAATGTTTTAACTTTCCGTAGGAGTTGCTTTATGTTGACAGTGTCATAGGCCGCAGTTAGGTCCACAAAGACTGCACCGGTTACGAGGCCCTGTTCTAATCCATCCTCGATATGCTGTGTTAAATTAAGGACTTGACTGCAGCATGATTTTCCCGGACGGAATCCTGCCTGATCCGGTATGAGCTTTGGGTCAACGCACCTTGTAAGCCGTTCGAGTAGGAGACGTTCCAGGAGTTTGTACGTGTGGCATAGAAGTGAGATGGGACGGAAGCTTTTGGGGTAGAGGTCTTACTAGTAAGACTATTGGGAAGAAAATTCCCAGTTGTTCTACTGGTAAGACTACTCGGTAAGACTACTGGAAACTGGGGGCATTGCCGACTCTGAAGACTTAAGTTTGTTATAACTACAGAAATAATAAATAGAATGTACAGAAAAACAAGTGGAACGATACATTGGTCTCCGTAAAGTTGATCAATAACAAATAACTGATCAAAGTATAATTTAATACAGAATGGATTGGTTTAATTGAAACAAAATGGCAGACACTTTCTATATAAAATTAAATTCGGAATAAACTTTATTCGACAATCTAAGTATTTGTGTTTAATTTGACCCGTCACACTTTCTGAAATCAAGGGCAAGACAGACTTTGCAAAAATGCGGAAAAGTAACCTTGTGTCGCGGAATTGGTTAACTGAGCGTAGTTTATCGAAAATCGACGCAGCCTCGCTAGCTACAAATTGACATTGACGTTTTCGATTCTTCGCCCTAATTCGCGACAAGGTTACCTATTGATGTACAAATACAATAGAGCTTCTAACAATAGACTGTACTTTCAAGTTCACATAAAGTACATATAAATAGTGGTATGATTAAGTAGGGTAAACAGCCAAGGCACAGACGGCCTAGTTGTCGTCGCTTTTGTCCTAGTAAACGTGTGTTTACCTTGTCCTGTCTCTAGAACAAAGAGGAGCAGCTCCAATAACATCTCTGTGGTAAATCTAATGTTATTTTTGTGAAAGACGTGATACTATTTTGGGTCTATTCACAATGATAGTGTAAGGACTGACCCTATCTATACTTAAATACACTATGAAATAAACTTAAATCTTTAAGGTGAATTGTGCGATTACTAATTAATCGAAGGTACTTGTAGGTACAAGGTAGGTTATTTTATTTAATACTAGTGGCCGCCCGCGACTCCGTTCGCGTGGAAGTCGGTTTCCCATGGGAATGAGATGTTTTCCCGCGGTAAAAAGTACCCTATGTGTTATTCTGATGTATAACCTATATTACTGCAAAGTTTCATCCAAATCCATCCAGTAGTTTTTACGTGAAAGAGTAACAAACATCCATACATCCATCCATCCATACATCCATACATCCTCACAAACTTTCACATTTATAATATTAGAAGGATTTGTTTTTTTATAAACTAAATAATACAATACAAAAGAAATGGAGTCCTTTACAAATGGTGGCTGAAAAATCTTGCAATCTGCGCGCGAAGAGGTAACGCGCTAAACAATTTAATAATAGAATCAGGTTATAACCGTTTAGAAATTGCAGTTTTGCTACTTTAGAATTCTCTTCAAGAAAGTATAATTGCTGACTTGAAGTTGTGGTGCAATCTGTTAAATTAAAAGTATTTTCTGTGACTGTCTTTAATTTCAAGCTGCAAAATTATTTAATCTTAAACTATTAATGTGGAGGATTCTTTAAATATATACTTTACCAGCTTCGCAATGGTGTAATTTTGGCCGACTTGCTCACGAAACATTGAATTTTGGCTAACTAAAAAATACTTTTTCTGTTTATACCTTATTTGCAAATTTTAATGAAAAAAACACCAAAACGATGGTGAAAACCACATTAAAATCCCACAACTGTTTTAGAAGGAGTTAGCGGACAAACAGACACAATTAGCGACTTGGATGAAAAGCAATCATCATCATTCATTACTATGTAATTATGATGATGATGATTGCTTTTCAGCTGCATAGCCTTTATCATGACTGAAGATTGACTGAGCTTCATAGGCATCAATGTGTCACTAATTTTCTGCCCGTGGATTCAAATGTGAGCTTTGCCGTTAAACGATTTGCAATAAATCGCCATTAACAACAAGAAATTTTTAAATGGATGAATCATAAATATATTTAATAATTCAAAATCTTATTCATATCAACTTGTCATGACATTTAAAGTTTCATTTGGAATTCATCGTTAGAGATTTTAGTAAGTTTCTTTTTAAATATTTATATCTAATACTTTCAGTTTAAACGACTTTCATTTAAACTGGATGGGTTAGTGGGAAATAGCAATTAGCTTTACCGCTTAAACCTTGGACTTCATAAGTGTTACAGTGTAATTACCTGCCTTCCTACATACAGTGACGAGCAATTGTTCGACCTCAAGGCACAACGTTGCTTAAATAACTAGTGAATCCGTTTTGTTTGTGCCTGTACACTCACATTGCTTTCAATGGGTGTAGGTACATTCTAGTACGATAGTTCGCAATTATTTGGTTTAAATGTTCAGAAATTGTGTACCGCAATTTTAAAATAATTAGTTCAATGTGCCTTAAATCTGTTTATAAGTATATATACTTGTTGATTACTGTTACTCTAGAAACATTCATTTGGGTTGAACGGTTTTTTGCGCAATTCAGGTTTTCTAAAAATATTCTTCGTAGGTATTCAGATAAATAGCTTTATTAACCGCATAGCTATTGTGATAGCTAATTAATTTGAAACTGTGGTCTGAATCAAAAGCTTCCGCTATATCACTAAATAGCTGATTATTAATGTAAACTTCGCTTTGTAGGGTAGGTCCGGCTCTAATTAGTTACATTTGTGTCTCGTTTCTTTAATAAATCAGCTGAACTAGATTGGAATGGCTATAATTCTTGTTCAGTCGGTCCTGACAATATTAATAGCGCTCGATAGCTAATTGTTGAATGAATGGTGCAAGCGTGAATACATTGCTGCGCTGATACCTAACTTACCCTCATTAAGTAAGTAGAGGTAAAATGAACTTTTAAAAGACTGGACGACTATAATAATATTATAATATAATAACATCCAAGTACGTCCTATTAATTAGGCAAAGGCCTCCTTTCAGAGGCGTGGAGGTCTGAGCAAAGTTGGGTTTGATTCAAATTTACTCTTACATATTATTATTTTGCCACATTCGACTTTTTAAATGACTTGGTCAAAGATGTTCTAACTCCAGAATATATATGTGCTTATTTTTTTATTTTAAATAATTCTAGCGTTTGTTCCAAACACGGTTCTATCGTGGCGAAAATGTTCCCACCAATGCATTCCACGATGACTGGTGGCTCCGTTTGAATAGGACAAAAGGAAAAAGTGCTGGTTAATGGATAAAAGATATTTTTTATCAAATAAAATATGTCAATAAATATATTGCGAATGGGTTGTCTAAAAAAATTCAGTCCAGAATATGATATATTCTCAATTAAAAATTGAATCTTTTGGTTATTTAATTACACTGGCTTGGTTAATGAACAAATTCCATTCTAATCGAAAATATGAAACCTATAGAATACACAAACGTTAGGTTGACTATTTATTTTCCGCCACAACTCTTAGGTAGGCAGGTATAAACACGTAAATCGATATTAGTAACTTACACCGGTCTGACGGGAAATAAATAGTCAACCTAACGTTCGTGTATTCTTTAGGATTCATATTTTCGATTGGAATGGAATTTGTTCATAAATCAAGCCAAAGTAAAAAAAATATATTAAAAAATGTTTTGGACTGAAATTTTTTAGACAACCTATTTGCAATATTTTTATTGACATATTTTATTTGATAAAAAATATCGTTCATCCATTAACCAGCTCGGTGAAGGTCGTTCTATAGCGGGATCCTATACCTACTATGTTTAGGATATAGATCAAAAGCTTTACATAAAAGTCACTCAATTAATGTTAGATGATGTCGATATTTTTTGCTCCCGGTGATTGATGGAAACCTTTTTTGCACTTAACTTTCATATGAAAAAGTTTCACAAAGATCCATAATAGTTAGGTACCAATCTCATTTAAAGGTAGGTAAAATATGGTAATGTCATTTAAAGGTAGGTAAAATATGGTTTAAACTATAAAACTATATAAATTGCAACATAGCGTACAAATAAGGGGTCTTGGCGATTAAATATTTAATTTGGTTATGTAAATTTTATTGCAAAATGTAATAGCCCAATTTTATAGTTTTGCATTTCATAAAATTATATCAAAATACTTTCATACACTAAAAATTAGCCTTCCTTAAAAATAGCATAATGTAACGGTTGTAGTAATTATTCCAAGTTTCAACTTTAATATTTATGGAATAGTGCGCTTAATCCTTAAACATTGATTTCCTTTTCAAAGTGTGCTCGCTCAGTACCTGATTGACCTTTTTGCTTCGTACATTATAACAAAAGGTTTGCAGTAGTTAAGAAATTCTATTTCAATGCAAACGTTATTTAAACAAGGAAAGAATATTTCTCTTTTTTGTACCGCAATATAATATTTTTGTGGGTATTTTCTTTTCTGCTCTCGTTGACAAATTATAGTAGGTACTTAGAATTTGTATGAAAATTGATGACTCTTAAATATCGTAAGTAAATAAAATTCCCCAACCAACCCTGACATAGCATGGTGGATGACGGCTTTATTTAACTATACGAAATATTATATTTATAAATTATTAATAAACGGTTTCTAATTACTATGCAAAGCTGGGTCCAAAATGATCGATGTATATTATTTGGTATAAAAGGGTACCTTTGAATGTAGGTTGCTGGTAGGTACCTGCATTATTTGATGAATGATGATGAAGCGACCAGCCCCGTCCTTTATCATAAAGATATTAATGTTTGTTATCTAAGCACAGTTCCTTATTAGGGTTGCCACTCTTCCTCAATTCATTATTCGAAGTTAAAGAACAAAACTAATTCTTGATTTAGCAATCATACATATAGTAGTTATATTGTAGTATTACTACGTTTATGACGATTATACTCTTATGTAAACATCTCATCTAAGAGGTAATTGCATAAAACGAAGCTATTAAAAGTTAATAAAATGTCTCTCTCTGAGTTTTAACTAACTGGCTCAAGAGCAGGTCGTGGAAAGTTAACAAAACATTGATTGAAGGTTTTTTTGTGTAAATGTGAGCGAGTGTTAACAACCCTGTTTCGTATGAAGGTTCGTGTAGTGGGACCCTCAATAGATGTCCAAATAAAGGAATGGACAGCGCAGTTGATTAATGCCGGGTTCCAGCTAGGGATGTTTTCAACACGTACAAAGGTACTTACTGTACTGTATTCAGGGAATAATTAATCCTTGTAGCGTTAAACATCTGTCATTATTAATTATTGTATTAATACTATAAAATAAATTGTAATGGAATCATCTTTCACAAAAAAACATCATAGCTTTTTTCTAATTTCAAAGACTTCAAGTTTATAATTTTTGTCAACTTTTGAAATGCATTCTTTAAATATTGTGTCGGTCAACAAAAATCACCTTGCTTCGCTTTTATTTCTCCATACCTCATATCACTAAGTAAACCCGACAAATGGTATAATGTATATTGTACAAAAAATACATTTGATATGCTCATTTCAATCTACCTTATTAATTCCATGCACTGTGTATTAGAAATTCGATTTTTTTGACTTGAGGCTGGTTGATCAAGTATTAAATTCGTTTTGATTATAAAAGTATCACTAGTTGAGCCCGGCCCTTCTTCTCGGATAGCCAGAGGGTTTGATGATATTAAACCGACTGGACATTTTAAGAAAATAGTGTTACACTAACATAAAATGCAGTCTTATGTTAGTGTAACAGTATTTTAACAGTAACCCCATATGCAAAATTCAAATAATTTAGTGTTTTATTTATTAATACAAATATTTGATACACCGTTGATTTTGAGTCAATATTGAATTATCATAACCAAAACAATTTCCGAAAGTGAATAATTTAGAATAATATTAGCCGGAAAAGCTTAATCCCACACGATCCGCTGACTCCCAAAGTTTTTACTGAAATCGCTAAAATATTGGATTCTTGTAAATATTGGATTATGCGCCTCTTTCATTTTAATTAAGTAAACAAACAGAGCCGTACAAAATAAGGTGAATGGTTTACCTTTACCCGTGTATTGTTCATTTTGTATGGAAAAATATTGAAAACAATATGTATTAGGGATTCGGATCGCGGAGCCACACGTGACGTGGTTGCCCAACGGTTTCAAAACAATACCTACTACGAATGATATAAAACACAAATCAAATTCAACATACCGACATTGCTTTCAAACGAAATATATTTTTGGCAAGTCATGGTAACACAAACGTGCATCGGCATGTATTATAAGTTTAATACCACAAATAAAAAATTAACGATTATAATACTATCGACGGATACCTATTTCTTTTACGTAGGTTACGTCTGTTGCCATAGGGATGCCTAAATGTCATTCGATATTAATTGATTACAATGTATTTATTTTTAAGTAGTTTTTAAGTGCTCGGTAAATCACTCAACTAAATAGGAAATTCTATATTAATAAAATGGTTTTTGAGCAGTGTATTTGAATAATTTTCGACCAATGATAATAGATGCTCAAGTCCAAATAAACATGCAGTAGTTTTATGAATGTAATAAAAATCGATTTCCTTTTCGATTTGGTTTGAGAAATTGAAACCTTACCCTAGCGATGTGACATTAAAACTGGCAAGTGTCACTGTAGTCTCATTGCGTTTGTTTTCGCTGTGTTATTGCGTGTTGTAAAAGATTTTTATTTTTTTGATGCGTGATTACCGCTAATTGCGAAGTTCCTTGAACCTGTAACTATGTTATAAAC
Organism: Emmelina monodactyla; assembly: GCA_916618145.1. Taxonomy (NCBI): domain Eukaryota; kingdom Metazoa; phylum Arthropoda; class Insecta; order Lepidoptera; family Pterophoridae; genus Emmelina; species Emmelina monodactyla. The sequence goes on from OU745300.1 coordinate 8,896,442, forward strand.
AAAAACAGTAAATTTAAAGTATGCAATAGCAATATTCAAAAGCTAAAACATTTACTCAGACAACCAAAGGCGCCGACAATATTTCTGATGGCGCAAATCCTTTTGATTGTGTATAATGTCTAAGCTTATATTTTTTACAATAGACCTTCTGTTTTATATCCTTTAAATATTTAAACGCGTTCTTCCACTCCAGTCTTAATAATCATTTAAGTTTTTACACAAAAAATCTTTCAATTAAAAAAGTTGGTGTGAAATATCCTTCGCATAATCCATTAGTGGATCCGAATGGACTTTATCATTTATTCACACTTTTTGCTTAAAAAGTTTTAACAGCCTCACAGTCTAAGTTCTTTTGACAATATTACAACAAGATTGTTTTTAAGTTAAATTAAAAAGTTTGAAATTGGAGAAAATTCGAAAAGATGCTGAACGAAAAGCGTCGAGCGAGAGGTGTCGCCAGTTGCTTTAGGTAAATATCAGTTCTTCCCAGGATAAACTAATAAAATATTATAGGGATAGATTTTTTTTTAAAATTTTGTGTCTTAGTATATTAATGTGACAACGCAATGACGATTACTGAAATTACTATTTTATTTTCAACAGCGTTAAGCTGCAGGTGGGTATACTAAGTATCAAATGGTCTGCTTCTTTAGATTTATTTATTCTTATGGTAATAAATTGTTTATTCAACGACAGTTAAGTTAATTCCTTCTTGTATTAACCGAGGCCATTTTGATATAAATAAAATTAGCCACGAGCATAAAACTGAAATATATATGAAACTGGATTTTAATAAAATTTGTTAGAGTTCGAATGCTTAGATGTCACTCAATTACCTACGTAAAACGCCTGACAACATTTTAATAAAACTGGGCATTAGGAAATACCATTACCAAGATTAACATACCTACCTAGTAATTTTAACTATGGTAATTTTGACATGGAAGAAGCAAAAACAACAAAAATGACTTAAATTAAATCGGAATGAATACACAATTATACAAAGAGGCAATGATAAAAGTAATATTTAAGAACGGATTGAATTTCTCAAAGGCCTCTTTAAGCAGTTCAGTGCAGTAATGAATTTATTCCATTTTATAATATTATTGTTAAAAAACACAAACTTGCATTAAAATGGAAAATTCCACTTCTTTATGAAATGGTAAGTTCTTGTATTTACAGCTCTTTAAGATTGTACGATAGGAAGTAGCTACTAAAGAAGATAGCTAACAATCTGCTTCTTATAACCCGCAAGCAGCTTTTATTTAATGCAAAAGTTTTAACGTACCTGTTAACATTATACAGGGCGTTTGATGTAAAGTTTACCATAGCGTAATGCTGAATAGCACGTACATTTAGAATCTATTAAAGCTTTTTTTTACTTAAACGCACAGTTGCATGAATGTCTATACATTCCTATTTTTAATTATAAAATAAATTTATTCAACAAACATCCTGTATAATAAAACTCAATAAGCAAGCAATTTGACGCTTGATAAATTTTCTCAACAAACTAGGCCATTAAAATAACTAATTTCCGCAGGAGTCAATATGGAAGCTTGTGTTTTGAAAGAAAAAACAGGATAAACAGGGCACAAATGCCGTACCTTCCCAACCTCTTAAAACAAGATCGTAAAAAGTGTGTCCTATTCTATTTTAAAAAATAAATTTCACAGTTCTGTTAACCTTTATATTAGTGGCAACGTGCTTAAATGAAAATCTCCAGCGTAACTGACCTACAGTCAGGCTGTTTCACTGAACTTTTCCGCTAGAGAATTGACAGAAATGAAATTATATCCGACGTCGCTGAGGCGGCTCTTTTGATATATTTGCACGAAGCGAGGAGAGGTAACAGAAGTGTTTCGTATTTTGTTATAATAACCTAAATTACTTAAATTCTTTATGAATACAAAATTGCCCAAGGTACAAAAATAGAGATAAAATTAAAACCGGTTAGGTTTTAGCGGTTATTGTGTTTTACCAGAATTGTGTACAATTTATCAAAATAACTGCTAATTGTTAATGCTTATCGACGAAATAGAAATTACTTAATATGAAGCAAAAGCTAGCAGCGAAAATTTCCTTTTCTAAAAGTGTTATCGTTTTGGAGTGCTGTATAACCTACGTTAATTTTCTTGTTTTTGTATACTCTCAATAGCTTACACAGTTGTTTCCGTACCTAATAAGCTCAGTACAACAAGGTAGTGGCGCATGTTATGCGGCCCCTTGTCCGCGGCAGTCGTCACGCAATACCACGGTATCAAAAGGGCACGAGGCAATTATAGCGAGGCCCTAACACGCGAATTGGGCCCTTTCTACTAACCTAACCGAGTGATAAAAATGGTTGGGGTATGTTAAAAGCTCTTAAATAATAGTCTCAAATTGAACAGGGAATTTTGTCATGATGTAGTCGAAAGATTTAAAAACTAATTGGACTGAAGTCTCAATTACTGGCGCATATGATATTTGTCTTATTTTTTATAAAAACTTTAGTTTCATTCCCAAGTGGTTATTATTTGGTCTTATAATCATTTATTAAATAAAAGGCAATTTCTTCACGGCTTCAAAGACTCGTGAAACCCTATAAAATCTATTTATTAACGCATTTCATTCAATTTGAAGTAAGATAGATAAAAATGATGACACCAATATTTTATTTCTTTCATTTTTTTTCGGTGTAATTATAGACGGTTGAATCAGAATCATCGCCATTATAAAGTCAAAATTACTTAAAAGTATGTAGGTATGCCTTAATTATACACATATGCTAAGGCAGTCATAATGTAAAAGTTAAGGATCAGATTAAACTTCTTCTTTATCTTATTAGGAAACTACAAACCGAATGTCAAAGCTCTTTAAGACTAGAGTTAATAAGCCACTTCCTGGTAGGCGCGCTACATCATAGATTTCAGCTTATCTTATCAAAGGTTTTAAACACTTACTTAAATATAAGAATTGTTAATTTCTAGTTGCATAAACAAAATGTATGTAAAATATAGTTTCCAAGAAATTAACAAAATAATTTGCTGCTCTAATATTTAAACATAGAGTAGGATACAGTTTAAAATAAAACCGTATCATATTTCAAATAAATTGAACCCCCGCAAAAGCTCGGCAGCATGTAAATGATTATCACAAACCTACATTCAATCTTGTTTGGCTGAAAATTTGTCAAATACCCTGACTTCAAACACATCTGTGACCTCATTACTGCTACCCTTCTCACTTTAGAACACTTAATCTTCAAAATAGCCCTAAACCCCATCGTAATAAGGGCTATTCGAGTTCATTTTTCCTCGAAAATATTTAATCTTTCTCACGTCACCATTACCACGCGATATATGATACATTATCGCTATGACAGCTTGATCATTTTAAATTTTCATCGTTAATCCTTTGTTTTAAGGTTTCTTTTTGTCTGTACCATCATTGATATAATAAAGCCTAATCGGTTGTAACAAGAGCTACGTGTTAATCGAAGGGCACGTTTCAAAGCCTTTCTTGTTTTCGTAGTTATGCCACCTATTTAATTAACGATAGAAATGTATGAACAACCGAACACGATACAACGTAATTACGGTTAACTATGTGATCGGTGAGTAACTCTACTGTAGATAATGGAAAAGTTCTGTTATCGGTATTAATTAAATTCCAAAATAGGTTACATTTTACAATGATGACCTTTTAGTCCCTAAGTGGTACCTACTTTAGGCTTACCTGTCTAAGGTACATTTCTGGTGTGATGTAATAGCTTAATCCCTCAGGCACAACTTACAGGCCTTTCTTAAGAAGACGTGCGAATCAGGTAACCGATTTAAAACAAAAGATGGAGACAAAGAGAGATCAAGCAATAAGTCCGCCTATTGTTCGCTATTATTTTTTTATCTTTTTATAACTAGGTAAAATAAAATCGTATCAATAGATATTTATAGATACATAATCATAATAATTAATGATTGCATCAAAACCAAAACGTCCGATTTTAGATTGGTACCTTAATTATTATGCGTTTCTCGAATACAAACAAACGAGCCTTTCTACTTTATCATATTAATTTATTTACTCGTTTCCATGATCACCTTATTTTTTTGTGTAAAACTGCCTAAAAGTAATTATTGAAATTGGTCCTGAATACACTGCTACAAACGTAGATGTTATGTAGCGCTACGCGACTACGATGCTACGTCACCTTGTAACTTGTTATATCGGTTATGACTACCCTACACATTTTTATCTGTGTGCGAGAGTGTGTGTATGTGAAAAAAAAACAATTTAAAAGTAAATAAAGTATTGTAAGAAGTATCCATAACGTGGTGAACTTGTACAGCTGGCGTGTGAATTAATTTTAAATTGTTGAAAAGGTTAACTGAAGTGAATCAAACAAATCAAATTATAAAAATGTTTGTTAAGAGGAGAGTTACATTATTTACTGGATTTATTTACTTATTCAAAAACAGTTTCAATGATAATTAATGTTTTAAAACACGTTAAACATTAAAATAGCTTTAAAGCAATGGCAAATAAAAAATATATTTTACAAAGATTAGGTATATGAACTTACTTCTTTATTTACTATTTGCTATGATAAAACAACATTTTTAACTAGTCCTACAAAAAGTTATTATTTACCACTTTTTTTTTTGCTTGGTAATTTTGTTTATTAGCTGTGTATACATTACTTTTTTAAGTATCTACCCAAGTAAAAAGATAAATTCTGACTTTTAAAACGTAACTGCGTGAAATGTGATGCCACTTATACGAGGAAATTTACGGTCTTCCTTCTACCAGCGAGGCTTTTTTATACAGTTAAGAAAATTTATGGCGGTACACTGCTATTTAGGAGTACAGTTTTAAATAGCTTTAAACGCTGGAGAACATTGGTCAGTCCGTAATTTTTCTCTTTGCACTGCATTCTGATTATTTTTCACGTATGTTCTTTGTGTTATTCGTTGTGTTTTTCTTTGGTAAACTTACCTTAATAAAATTTGTCGGAAAACATGATTGCTGAGGTACAGTTCAATTGATTTAAATGTCGTAAAATAAATCAGGGCTCCTGGCAAAATACTTATTCATGGTTCCAGTGATAAATCTCTCTACCGAGAAACGAAAATGAATGTAAGCGGGTCAAAGATACCCGTGCTTCGTATTGCGAGATCGATGTTGAGCAGCGAGTGCTTAATGGTTGCGGGGTTACTGTGAATTCTTAATTGGGGTTTCCAATCCGTTTAGTTCATTGCAGAGATGTCAATTAACTATGGTTTTTACAGTTATTAAATTTGCTTATAATTTGCAACAAATTTTCAGTATTTTTATTGTCAGTTCTTCCACGAATTAGTCTTCTTAATTGTCATAAAACAGATTTGTTACGTGACTACTGTTTGCCTTCAAATGGCAAATGGCCTATCCATAGTGCCTTTATGGAACGATAGGTAACATTATAAATACATAAGTCAATCGCAAATATTATTTGCAAAAGTTCATATTGTTTAAAACTAGTTCTCAAATACATAGATTCAATATTTCAGATTCTTAAACAAGAAGCTTGATTTCAACATTAACTTAGTGGAATGATTTTTTTATGTGATTAAATATTTATTAAATGAAAACAAATAAATAAATATCTGCGTTTAGTAAGTAACAAGCAATAATACATTTGCCTAACTTTCCGATAAACTTTGCGAAATTTGAATTGTTTCATTCTAGTTATTAGCGTGTACTAATTTGTCTTTTCTTTTTCTAATTCTTCGTTCATCCAAGTACCTACCTTAATTTTAAAATCACGAGTAATTTGGCAGGATATCAAGAATTTTAAGGTTAAGTATAGAAAATAGGAAATATATATAAAAAAATTTTTGGACTTTTTCCCTTTCTGATAAGTTGGTCCTTATTTGTAAATTACGTGAGTTATTTATTTAGTTAGAACTTCTTGTCGTTAGTTGGACGAATAACTTTCCTTGTTATCTATTATACTTTTATATTTCTTGTAAAAAGTCTATCGTTTATTTCTCAGGACAATATTATTTCTTGTTGTAAGAATATCGTACTTAATATTTATAAACGTGAAAGTTAGTAAGTACGTATGGATGTTTGTTACTCTTTCACGTAAAAACAACTGGACAGATTTGTATAAACTTTACAGTTATACAGGTTATATATAGGAATAACACATAGGGTACTTTTTACCGCGGGAAAACTTCTCATTTCCACGGGAAACCGATTTCCACGCGAACGGAGTCGCGGGCGGCCACTAGTCGTTTAATATAGCATTTAGAGTTTCTTAGAAACATCTTTCGTATCCTTTTTGATTAAATTCAATTTTTTTATCTGCCATTCAAATGCTTAAATATTGGTAAAAAAAATTAAGAACCTTATTTTTTTCTTCAAAAAGATTTTTCGTTTACGAAACAATGCCAAAGTGAATAAAAAGAGAGTAATAAATTCACTTGGCGTGTTAATAAAGAAGGTAATAAATTAAACACAATTGTATCTCTATTTCATCGTTTCAAACACGGATATTATATATAAAACCACGGTAGGCTTCGGTTACTGTTGCTTTTCGTATAAATATTTTTTTATAAGAACAGTTAGACATAATTCATTATTAAAAACCTGTTTTTGTGTTTGCCGGTTAAAGTGAATACTACATTTTTGTTCATTTTGATAGAAATAAATTACAGTTGGTACTTAAAAATTTAGATTAAAATTTTATTCTGAATTTTAGGTTGACGAATTATCTGCAATTATTTCATAAAATCAAAATCAAATCAAAATTAAAATTCTTTTATAAGTAGTGCAAAGTATTTATGTAAGTTCCTACAGTTCCTACAGTTCAGTTCCTACAATTCAAGCCCGTTAGAGTCGCGTTATATAAGCTTAGCTATTAATAAATTGAAAAAGAAGATAACTAATAATTTGTCTATCGTTAACAATCAGCTAAAAGCAAAATTCAATCATAGTTTAGAAAAAAAAGTATTTTAAATGCAAAACTTAAAGTAAAATTTCAATCATATTGATTGAAAAACCCATCCATTAATAAAATGAAATGAAATCATCTAACTTAAAATGAAATTTGATTAGTTAATTCTAACGGTGCTTGGTGTTTCAGAAACTATATTGAGTTTTCTTCTATTAAATATATTGTTAGTATGACCATAAATATTTTAAGTAAATTAATAATAGTAATAATAAATAAGAAATTATTTATTTTGTTACAGACTGTCTTAGCCATGCTTGGGCAGTGAGTCTTGAGGTAGGTATACTTTTATATTAAATAATAGAAAAGATATAAGAAATCATTACTTGCATTGTATTTTTTACTCGATAATGCAATAATCAGTTGTTGATAATTGCTTTTATATGAAATGACTGCGAATCTTTAATTCAATTTATCATCGGCACTATTAAATTCGGTAAATACTCGTGCGTATTGGTAAACACTGCAAGTATTGATACAATTAATTTCGTAATCAGACATGTTAATTTTATATTTAAAACAAACCATCATTTTTGACCGAATGCATTGTTATATGACCACAGAACAACTTTATAGCATCACATGTAAATATTTGGCGCGGCCTGCAAACCGCTATCACATTCCGGTTTTTAAAATGAAATAACTGTCACAAACTTAATGCATTTTCAATTCTGCTAAGATTTATTTTCAAACAAAACAATACTATTCGTATTGCACGGGCTCAAAATGTAACCGAGTCATTCCATTTTGTGTCAACTGCAGGATATAATACAATACACAACTGGCGCGCTGTAGGAATTTCAATCTTAGTTCTGAAGGACTTAAATGCTATGACTCTGCTTTGGCTGCTGTCTGTATAGATTTCATATTGAACTGAGTTCGTGTCGGGCAAAATTGAAATGTTTCTGAATAGACAGAGGTTGCGAGGTCTTAGATGGAAGGACATTTAAATAAAAAGGTAAACGTGGTATATTTATAGGAAAAATGGCGCCATTTTTTCATAATATACAGCAGAAAATCTTTGAGACAAACTTTATCTAGAGTTCATTCATTGGGAATATTTTTTCATGTGCTAACTGTACTCAACTTAAAAAAAACCGGCCAAGTGCGAGTCGGACTCGCGCACCGAGGGTTCCGTACAAACCTGCAAAAACTACTTAAAATTTTAAGCTTTTCGGAATTTTTCTGTTACCTGTGCTGTAAGCTATTGCTTCTTACCAAATTTCAAGATTCTATGGCAACGGGAAGTGGTCTTTAGGTTTTAATTCCCGTGCGTGTAGTTGCGAGTTTCAAAATATGCGGTATCAATGGTTGTACTTTTGCGTTTTGCGTTTTTGCGTTGACTTAGATTTTTTTTTTCACGGGTTAAAGGCAATTAGATCTAAGTATTAGATATGAATTCCAACTTATAAGTTTATATTTATTAAAAAAATATATATTTTGTAATGTAACTAAAAATTTAAGGTTTTCGGAATTTTTCCTTTATGTGTGCTATAAAACGTTGCTTCATGCCAAATTTCAAGATTCTAGGTCGACTGGAAGTACCCTTTAGGTTTTGATTCCCTTGCGAGTACTTGCGAGTTTCAAAATATGCAGCTTAAATGCTGTTTCTTTTGATTGCGTTGACATAGAAGTTTGATTTTGTTACAGCTTAAAGGTATTATAGACCTGAGTATTTGGTATGAATTTCAATTTAATACCTCTACGCATTTATGAGGAAATGGGTAGTAAGGTTAAAATTATTAAAAAAAAAATATTATGTGATGTAACTAAAAATTTATGGTTTTCGTAATTTTTCCTTTATCTATGCTATAAGACGTTGCTTCGTACCAAATTTCAAGATTCTGAGTTCACGGGAAGCACCCTGTAGGTTTTGATTCCCTTGCAAGTGTCGACTTGCGGCATAATTTGCGGCATAAACGGCTGTATCTTTTGATTGCGTTGGCTTAGAAGTTTGATTTTTTCACAGCTTCAAGGGACAGTAGACCTGAGTAATTGATATAAATTTCAGCTTCATACCTCCACGCGTTTTTGAGAAAAAGGGTCTTGACAGACGGACGGACGGACAACAAAGTGATCCTATAAGGGTTCCGTTTTTTTTCCTTTTGAGGTACGGAACCCTAAAAATATAATTTTGAGTGATATATTTTATTTTTGCGTCAGTAGTATGGCTAAAACGTTAGTGTGGCTGCAGATATGCCCCCCTCTACCCGTTTCATAGGAATGCTCAATGCCACGTGCTTCAAGAGAATACGGGCATTTATGACCGAGTGTATTTAATAATAAAAATAATACGTTTACTGTCGGGTTGATTTGGCATCTTTTAATTAAAAAAAAGTTAAAATCTAGAACTCTTTAATATTAACTTTTGTTTAACTCTGCAAAAACCTTTTTCAATTAACAGCTTTTTCAATTATTGGTGTATTTCTTAATTTCCTAAAAAAAACTAAAAAATTCGGGTCAATATGTCTTGTAGTCATTATCCTAGTAATCATTTTCACGTCCTACGCGGTGGGTTAAATACGAATTTTTTATTCGATTTGAATAACCTTTTATATTTGACATTCCAATTTCAAAGTTATAATATGAATTGGTTTTAAAAAATGTGTCAAAATAAAAAAGTTATTAAAATGAAAAGCACTAAGGAGTGTTGATGACAAATTTAATGCAATTCGCCCCAAAAATATATTTCTATCTAATTTTCACCATTTTAGGCAATGATTTTCAATAAAATAAGAATCATGTCTTCCACCAAAGCTGTCGAAGAATGTTTAGGCAAAATTTGAAGTAGATTGGACCTAGGAACCACGTTGTCTCATACAAACTTTGGGAAAATCCGTTCTTATCGGATGCCTACGTCATACAGGGAACACACCCTCTAAGTTTCAGGTCTCTACGGTCAGCGGTTAAGGCTGTGTCATTCAAGACAAAGGATTTTATATATAAAGATTTAAAGGAGTAGCATTATACTATTGTTAATAGGTACTTACTTTCTGAGTAAACCCAAACAGATTTAACATTGCGGGTAAATATCGTCCCATTCACGCTGAGGGTCGTGATTGTTCAATTTTAGGTCGGAATTTCTAGAGGAGATTATTTTATTAAACGCAAGGTTTTTAAGAGTTTCTTTATCATAAAGTTGGTAGTTTGTTACCTTTGTTAACTGTTTAGTTATGTAAAAGGAAACTAAAAAAAAATAAAACTGAAGTTTTTATGATTAAATATTGACTACATGATGTTCCAAAAATGTAAATAAGTAAGAAAACAGATATCCCTAATGTGAGATTTTATGTTCCGTATTGACTTTATCCCGATTCTTAAAATTGTAGATATGGTTACGAAGTTTAATTGAAAGTTTAAGTAGGCCGGTGTGCCTCGTATAAAATTAGTACAAAAAGGTTTGATTAAGAAATAATATAATTAAGGATTATATAAATATAAGTAAAGTATAAAAGTTTTTCAAACTCCCACTAACTGAGAGGGTTGCAGTGATCTCTACAGTTGTTTACACATCCTTGACACTTTCAGCGGACTAATAGCTACAACAAAATTAGTGACAAACACAAATGCGAGCTTACGAGTATTTAAAAATAGGTTGTATATAGATATTTCAATCAAAGTCAATCCATTTTACATACATTTGATATATTAGCAACCAGTGAATTGTAAAGATGAACTTAATCGAAAATTGCTTTAATTACAAGACCGTTTCATTTGGTTAAATTGGTATTTGAAATTAAAGAGCAAATTACCAAGAGTTTTAATTTATTCGACATTGAATATTGTGTAAACCTTCCAGTTGTTGTAATAATGCTATGCTTTCTTACCCAGGCTTCATTTCCGTGCAAAGAAGGCTCATTGTTTCGGGGCGGGGGCGCGGTTGCCATGGCAACGACATGCGAACAAACCATCTTATTGAAGCATGAGAATTATTAATCAAGTTTTGGAAACAATTCTGTTAATACGTAGCTCTACCTTAAATTTTTTATAAGTTATTGCCATAGTTTGATCTTCTTGTTGAGATAGGTGTGTTGACTTTGGGTGTGAAATTATAAATAAATCTTTAACTTTAAAATAAAATCGTCTTTCTATCTTAAAAAAGCTAAAGCATTTTAGATTGTTTATTTTTAAATTAGTTTTTTTTAACACAGTATTTCATTTAAACATCTAATTTAAAAAAATACGGCGATCAAACACAAATATTTAGCTACTTTCGCCCTCTTAACTGAAAACCCCTGCTTCATCAAAAATGTAGTTTGTTTAAGTAAAACATGATAGTTTCTCGCGCCGTTACAGCAAGATTCACATGGAAAGCAACAATACTCGGTGAGGCAATTCAGAGAGGGAATATTTTCCTTATAACATTCGATTGAAATGAACTGTAAGCCGATTTCAGCGGAAATAATAAACTGGCTGTTTGAGGAGCACGAAAACGAATTCAATTTAACAAATAGCAATACTTTTATAAATTCATTTGAATTATTATATTTGTGACAGTAAAGGACGGTGCAATTTTTATCACTCTCCTTTGGTGGCCGAATGGTGGCGGAGTTTTGTACAAAGTTTATACAAAGTTTATATATAGTTTTATATAGAGTTCTGATATATATCTTTATATATAGTTCTGTTTATATAGAGTTCTGCTTGAAAGTGCAGGAGGATTATTTTGGAATTAAAACTGGCACCGACACCTAAACTCTATTAAGTCGATGTGCTTAATATTACATGAGTTTATAGGCGTTGCTACGAACTAACATTAATTGAAACAATCTGCGAATGCTAATGTTGATTTATTGGCCTAATTGAGTTACTAAGTAATGCATGAAAAATTGCTGGTAGCGCTAGAATTTGTAGGGCTGAAATAGAGTTTGAGGAAGAATTCATTTAGGTATAAAAAGATATTTAAAAAGTAAAGTTACAATGTAGTGGCCATAATCGTGATAATATGTACAGGTAAATCGGTGGTAAACTGATTTTTCCCAATTTTTATCGTAGGTGTATAAAGGTACATTTCCAACGACTGAAAATCAATCACTAGATTATTGATATACATTAGATAAAAACATACATAGACACGAATACGTATAGTTAAGTAAGGTTATTTGAAATCAAACGACGGTACCTATCTTTGTATAAAAGGCTAACCATGACATTAAATGGCCCCTCGGGAACGGTCAATAAAATTGCAGGTCAATAGAATATTAACGATGCCATTTGATAAAAAGGTAGGTATCAGCAGTTACAGTCAATCAGGCTATTAATAATCATGATCACGTACCAAAAAGGTTTACAGCAGAAATAGTATTCAAAGTTGTTCAGAACGATGCGAGAAAGATTTATATTAGCACAGATAAATAAGAACTCTCTGAAATAGGTAATTGGTCAAAACGGTTCGTAATTGAATAAAGTAAATTGATAAATATATTGATTGACATAAAATAGCAAAAACACATTTCACACAGGTAACTTACATAAAATATATATTACCAAAACGAAATAAAAAAATATTTTTTCTAAGCATCATGAACTCTCTTTACTATTGTAGGGAATAACAGCAAAGAAATATATTATTGTGGCACGTCAAACGTCAAGTCAAGACACTTTATGCGAAACAGATAAAATAAAGTAGTCTTTCAATTTCATTTAAAATAGACACCTTAGTGCGAAAAGCAATTTAGAATTTCGTTACATTTTGTGCTACACAAACTGAATTTATTTGATATATTTTTTGTTCGCAGATCTTTACTCGTGAAGATGTCGATAAGAAAACCAAGCTGGGCGCGTAATGCTGGGCGGGGCGTGTCGGGGCGTGGCACAGGGTGATAGCAGGGCATGTGGGTGCTGGTGGTGCTGACGCTGGCGGCGGCCGCGTCGTCCGAGTGCCCGCGCCACTGCGAGTGCAAGTGGCGGAGCGGCAAGGAGTCGGCGCTGTGCGCGCGCGCCGGCCTCGCCGCGGTCCCCCGCCTCGCGCCGACCACGCAGCTCCTCGACCTCGCTGATAACCGCCTCCCCACAATACGTGACGATGCTTTCTCCGCGGCTGGACTTCTCAACCTCCAACGGCTGTACTTATCATCCTGTAATGTACGCGCTATTCGGCCCCATGCTTTTCGGGCCCTCGTCAACCTTGTCGAACTCGACCTCTCCCGAAATCGACTTGAATCTATTCCATCCCACGCCTTTTCTTCAATTCCCGAGCTCAGGGAACTTAAACTTTCCGGTAATCCGTTAACTAAAATAAAAGATGAAGCTTTCACCTTGTTACCGCACCTTGTTAGACTTGCACTCAGCGCCTGCAAAATATCAGAAATAGATCCTAGGGCGTTTGCCGGCTTGGAAGCCTCACTCGAATACTTGGAGTTAAACAAAAATAAGTTACAAGTTTTACATGTTGCTGTATTGGCGCCTCTACGATCTTTAAAAGGGTTAGAACTTGCTGGTAATCCGTGGGAGTGTACGTGCGCCCTAAGACCTCTTCGTGAATGGATGATAAAACGTAATATGCCAGCAACCATAGTACCAGAGTGTGCGTTACCTTCTAGACTCAACTCTCAATCCTGGGATAGATTAGAGCTTGAAGATTTCGCGTGCTTACCAGAAGTACAAGTTGGAAACCATCAATTTTTTGGAACGGAAGGGGACGAAGTGACTTTAACGTGTGGAGTGTCAGGTGTTCCCGCTCCAAGAGTGCGATGGTTGCGAGCTGGTCGTCTTTTAGCTAATATTACTTCAATGAATGTCAATTCTGGTAGAACTTTTTTACTTCGTAGTGATGGACAAATTAGTAAATTAATTATTAAATCGGTAGAGATACCGGATACAGGATTGTATACTTGTAATGCTGAAAACCGAGCAGGAAAAACTGAAGCAGTTTTAAGCCTAACTGTAGAAAAGAAAACCCAAAACAAAGGTTTTGGGGGTCGTGCCCTGATGGCTGGAATGGCGGTGTCAGCTGTGATAGTTCTAACTTCATGTTTAATAGGATTATGTGCATATGAAACTCGTAAAAAAAGGCAACTGGATCGGTGGAACGAACAAATAGTCACAGATAATCATCGTGATGAAAGTTATCAGAAAATTGAAGCTAATTGTAAAAATGGTGCTGAACTGCCGAAAGTGACCCCAACCGAAATCAGTAGAAAAAGAGGAGATTATAGAAATGTACCATCCCATGATTCTGAGGACGATTTCGAGGGTTATGTAAGAAGGGAATACCCTTCTTTATCTCCTCCTACAGAACCTAACTGGCGAAGAGATTATGAAACTACAAGAACAAGAAACTTGCCAATGGAACGGGATCTTCATATTCATTACACAAACTACAGTGTCAGGTAAATATATTTTGAATATTATCGAAACATGTTTTCAAACATAACTGGTTTTACATTTTGAGTAAATGATTTTTGCCGTAGAAGTGTTTAATATGCCTCGGTTAAAAATTGCCCCTTGTTCTAGGTTTGAGTTATAAACGAAGATTCATCCAAATCCGTATGCTGTTTAGCGTAATTGAGTAACAAACGTGCACTTTTAAAAGCTATCACTTTTATAATAAGTAAAAAGTATACCAGTTATATTAACAGCTTGGAAACAAAGAAATATTCACAATTATTATCTCTAAAATACCAACTTATAATTCGTATTCGTTTAATATATACGTTTAAACAAAAAAGTTGTATAGGTAAGTACAGTATAAGTAGAGTTTTGCAGAAAATATATAAAAGAAACACATACATATTATTATTTTTCTGGAGAATGATTATTACGGCAGAAATATCTGTTTTAAGTATAAATATCAATTTACGAGACGATATAAAAGCACTTGGTTATAGTATTTCTGTGTTTTAAATGTGCTTGTTATAAAGGATTAGTATTTCATTCTAAAGGCCACTCACTCTGAGAATAACGTTGTGTTGTTCTTGTTACAGATCTGAAATCACCCCAGACTCAGTGCAAAGCTCCAACTCGACGGGAATACTGGGACACAACGAGATATTATCCGAGAAAAGCCGATTTAACAACAACCGGACACACGGTCGCCCGCTCCCGCGTGACCGACTAGATAACGATCTCTCTGGCAGTGACAGCGAAAAAAACTATCCGGATCTCATAGAGATGAGTGCTCTGGGGACTTCTTCGTATCTACGCACAGAGTTGAAACATGACCCGTACTACTTTTACACGATTCCACGGCGAAAAGACGGTGACAGTCGTAGTCCGTTGCTAGGTAGTCGAAGAAATAGTTCTGGTGGCGATTCGAACTTATTTCTAGATAAGTATGAGAAAACTCGGCAAGCACCGGGTAGAAGATCAAACAGTTTCTTAGACCTTTCTACAGGGGTCGGGAAAATGCACAAGAACCCCAGTTTGCCGACTTCACCCTCAAGAGATAAACCCCCTATTCCTTCCGCTACTCCACTATTAGATTTGTCAGGTCTTCGTGATTACTCGCATCGTGGGCACGCCCTAGAAGATTTTCGTGCTTCTCAATTAGAAAGGTTTCTGGATGAGTATCGGAGTTTACGGGAACAACTGTCGAAGATGAAGGAGACCAGAGAAAACTTGCAGAAGAGCAGAGCTGTGGACAATGAAGAGTTAAGGTCTATACTGAAAGGCAAACCGAGCGTTGCTGTAACTGAAACCTCTTCTTCAGCGTTAGCCGATGCAGCGTCACCTCTGGCAATGAGTGCACCGGAATACAAACCGACTCCCGAATGGCTCACAAGCTTACTTTATCGTAATTAGAATAATTCAATTTGTACATAGTACTATGTATGTCTGAGATGTTAGTGAACTTGTTGTTTGTAAGCAAAGAAACAATCTTGAAAGAATCTTTTGGATTATTAAAATAAATTGATTCAGTTATTAAAGGCTTAAAAGTTTCATTTTTCAATACGCAGTTGTAATCGTTTATAGAATGAATAAAACATTTTTTAACGAAGCAAATCCAAGTTTGCATACAAACGACCAAATTAAGAAGCTGTAGATATTTTCCAATACCTAGCTAGAAAGTGAAATCGTCTTATGCAAATAAATTAAAGTAAATGTTTGTGCAAACTCGTCAACCGTAGGTGCCCGACGTTCGAACAGCCAATTAAATGGGTAGCGAGCGACCGTCTTCGTTTTGAATATGTATTTCCAATTCGTTTATACAAGGTGTAGTAAGACTGAAATTTCACAAGAAAATAACTATTGCAAAGAAAGCAAGTAGGTTGTTCTGTTCACTTAAAAGTTTAATACCAAAACTTAAAATCAGTAATTGGAATGCTTCAGTTGATTGGAGATGTTTTGCAATACCAAAAACAAAATGAGAATTATTCGTATTTAATAGCGCTCCCTGTATAGCGAGCGATAGATCACAGAACAGACGGCTACAAAGCTTTGACGTGACTCCTTTATTTAAATGAATCAACTGGACCGTCGGCTGATTGCAGTGTTCCTTCGTTACGGAGTTCTGCAGTTGGCGTCAGCGCAGTCAAGTAAGCAGACCGCTGGACTTCGAGTAGGTATTTGAGTTACGAACTTACCTATCTATATAAAAATGTCCTTAGTATTTTCAAGAGTTTGGTGATGACAGGTTTTTTTTTGAAATATTATTTTATACAACAGTGATGGAAACGATCGTGGGGAAACCCAGATGATTGGATTTATTATTTTTTGATTTACAATAAAGTACATTAAGGCTGCTAGGTATTATTATTATTTATATATTTTATAGACAACATTATAATGTAAATAAGGCCTAGAAAGGATCTAATGTTTCTGGAAAAAGCTTGCTATCCTATTAAAAAAACTACCTATATTAGGTTTAAAACCTGGTTCAAATAACAAAATGTTTTCTTCAAATCGAAATCTTTGTTTTCAAATTGTGCGAGTAACGTAGCCAGCAATAACTTCAATTATTTATTGTGATGGGCAGAGTGGATAAGAGATGTCGAATTTAGTTTATAGCAGACCTCATTTATGTTGAAACATAAATAATATACGAATGATACTCAGATCTCAGACAAAATATGAGAAGACCACTAAAAATACCAATATGTAAAAGATTCATCAATGTTCTAAAAAATTAGATAATTGTTGTACATCTCAAAATATGATAAGATACGATTAGAGACCAACCTGCCTTGAACAATTACGCCGAAATAATAAAATACCCAATCTAAATTAATGCTAAAGAAGGCAAATAGGTACTTAAGTCAGTTTTTACGATAGAGACCCACTATTTCTTATTTACAACCTAATCGGGTTGGGGACTTATAACGCACGAAAATGTTAAGCGGTCAGTAATATGAACTTTGAGTAAGTATATAACGGGTGTAAAAAGACCATTTATTCTGAAGTCATTCAAACCCCGTAGATTAATTAATAACTGTCTTTAATAACCAAGGGCAGATTTTTCAATAGTCAGATAAATGCTAACTGACTGATAAGAGGTATGTTTTCATTGTCACTTCATCCATATGTCAAGTATTTATGTTCGACGTGCAACGAAAACATACAGATTTTCTGTCAGATAGAATTTATGTGACTATTGAAAAACCGGCCCTAAGTTGATTTAGGAATACCTAAATAAGTTTTCCGTGCAATAATCTCGGCCAGTTAAAAGAAAGAGTCTACCCTGTGTCAAAACGTTGACCGTTAAAATAATAATCCTTGCATGCTAAATTATGTAGTTCAAAACGTAATCTTGGATTAGATAACGTAAGCCTTATTGGTACAAACAAAGTACCTAATATACCTAAAGGCACACACATAAACTAATAATTAAGTATATAAGAAGAAAAATACATAATTTAATATATATATCCACGCCTTACCTTTAGCTAAATTTAATAATCAATAAACAAAACATATTAACCAAATAATCAAAATTAAAACCAAGTCAGCCGAATTACGTCTCATTAATTTTCTATTTAAAAAAGATTGTCTTATAAATATTTTTACAGTAATCGTTAAAGTATTAATTACACAAACTCATTTCAAAAATAGCTCAATTTTACGATACCACCTTAATAAGGAATTCGGGAATAGATGTAAAATAAACCTTACACAACAATAACATTACCTACCTATTAATTTTAAATTAAAAAATAAAAAAACCCGGCAAGATAAGATGAATCACATTCTGGGTATTTGAACGGATTTCTTTTAAGGACCCGAACAAGAACAAGAAAAAAGGGAACCCTTAAAAAAATGGTTGTTTGATTGGTTCTCTTGAAAATGTTTAAAAATATCCTTTATAACCCAGGTAATATGTTGTTTGTTATAGCGTTAGGCTTGCTCATTATAGCGTTTTGCCAGCAGCTTCGCAAGGGTTAACTTGAGGTTTGTTTAGGTAGTCTACGTCCCGTGTTGGTAGTACCCTTGCCATCTTGCTGCCCCGCCTTATACTACTACTAATGGCCGCCCGCGACTCCGTTCGCGTGGAAGTCGGTTTCCCGTGGGAATGAGAAGTTTTCCCGCGGTAAAAAGTGTGTTATTCTGATGTATAACCTTTATTACTGCAAAGTTTCATCCAAATCCGTCCAATAGTTTTTACGTGAAGAGTAACAAACATCCATACATCTTCACATCTTCACATCTTCACATCCTCACAGTAAGATTAGCTATGTACGTATTCGACGTGCTATTATGACATAAAATCGTTATTGTGGCTTGTTGATAAAATATAGACAGGTTTGTAGGAGTATAGGTGACACAAACTTGATAATAGAGCTAATCAAAATGTTTTCGTGATACCGGTAATGTTTATGTACAGTCAGCACCAAAAGTTGATGAACAGAATCAACTTAACAAAACACCTGTTCACAATAAAATGCCATAAGTTATAGTCGCAACTAGAAAACAAAATAGCCTGTACACCAGAAATTTGACAAAAGTCGTTAAACACGAGTATCAAAAGTATCTGTGCACTAGTATTCTTAAAGTCGCTGTACACCATCAATCCAAATGTCACAAATGAACATCAAAAGTCACTAAACAGCAGTAAAGACAAAATTAGGTTAACGAAGTATATTTTAATGTTGCCGTGTGTTAATATACTTTTGTCATTTATGTTGTTCAGCTACTTTTGGGACAGTTCTTGCTTAACCTTAATAATGTATGTTAACACGTTAGTATCTTTTTCAATACCTTTTTACAAAACAATTATATTTTATTATCAGTAATCATACTAATCTATAATATGAAAAATAACATAAACATAACTCTGATGATCTACAAAGCAAATATAGTGACGGTACCTACTTATAATTTACTTTGCGCGAATCTTACAAAACCCAGGTTCCTTTAATTTTTAATTTATTATTTCTGTTCATATGACATGTGATCATTTTAGTCTACCGTATTATTGTCGTAGTCTGTGAGGAAAACCCGTGAATAAAAATAAGGCTTTATTGAACAAAAACTAGTGTTGATAGAGACAGGTGTCATAAATCTATCACAGTATGAAGTAAATGAAACGTTGTGTAGTTATGTGCATAATTGCTTATTTCTATTATTGAGGCATCAATCGATAAATATCACAATAATGCCGTATTATGTGGTATTTGTCAAAATAAATAAAATAAAAATTTTGATTTTGCGTTAATATTATATATTGTAATATTTAAACTATTTTCATTTGAATTTTCGATTGTGTTATTAATAAATAAACATTTACGTTTTTAATTATACTTTTAGTCAGCACCAAATACTTTGTTCTATAATAACAATATCAACAGTTTCCATTTCACTACTAAATTAGTAGTTAGTTTAGTCAGGTGAAATTAGCTGTTTGGTGACCTTGTTGCAATGATGTTCAGCGACATTTGGATTGATGGTGTATAGCTACTTTAAAAATACTAGTGCACAGATACTTTTGATACTCGTGTTTAACGACTTTTGTCAAATTTCTGGTGTACAGGCTATTTTGTTTTCTAGTTGCGACTATAACTTATGGCATTTTATTGTGAACAGGTGTTTTGTTAAGTTGATTCTGTTCATCAACTTTTGGTGCTGACTGTACATAATATTAAAACTAGTTTTTTGCCCTGCTACCGGCGACTAAATGATCTAATTCGCAGTAAAAAGTACTTGCGCTTATATTCAGCAGGGAGAATTTAGGATTCTAATGGTGAATGGTGAAAGATTTTTTTAAAACAGTCCAGTCCAGAATCAAACAAATAAACAATGAAACCTTTCCTCTTTATATTATTATTATTATAGTAAGTAGATATAGATAATGATTAACCGGGATTACCTTGTCCCAGCTAATTCTTGTGATCTATCTAGTCTCATTCGCCAAGGCTTCTTTCTGGGAGGCATCGTGTTACAAAAGTATTAAAAAAATAGTCTTTGAGACTACCGTTATAAAAGAGGAATTAATTACCTAGCGCCTCTTACCTACCTAGAAGACTACTATACTATACTGTACTGTATGTACCTATATAATTCGGAATATTAAAATATAGAGCAATACATTAATAACGAATCTACTTTAACAAGGAGTTGTCGTCGAGTTGACGAACAAACGAATAAACACGATTAGCGACGTTGCTTTATATTTTGTAATTGTAATTAAAAATATTTTGCTTTAGCACTTTTTTGCGTTATAACTGCGGTACAAATAAAAGCTTTTTTTATAAAAGAATTCCAATCAAATAATACTCGATTTTTTATTTTCGTCAAATGGATTTATAAACAAAAAAACACCTTTTTGGGTGAAAATGAAGAATTTTATTTTTGTAGGTTTCCGAAACCGAAATTTTCCCTCACATTGTTTTTTGGGAAATGCAAAACGAACAAAAAACTTCGTACAATATTGTCCGCGCCACTGAACTAACGTCGCTGGTATAGGTCAATAAACGCAACTTTTTATTGACAAAGTAAATCGTTGATGTCACAGCACTCTCAACAAACACAGTAACTGTAGAAATGAAACTGCAAACCAGATATATCACCAGAACCATACGTTGTGTAATTTCGACCGCTATAATAGTGGCGCGAGGACAATTGTACGGAAAATTGGTTTGGAAATGTGATTAAATACAAAGTTGTTATGGAAAACTAAGTTTGGTACAGTCGGTGTGTCTAATTGTCTTAACTTCTTTTACTTAATTCTTAATTTAAATGAAAAGGATGTCAAAAACTTTTTAGTGTTTACGTGTGAAAATTCGACAGAACGTTTTTTTACCATAAAAAAAAAACTTTAAGAAACAGTTAAAATTTTGCAGGCAGTCATATAGAGATTGGAAGTTATAACAAACTGTTTCAGACATTTGCGCATTTTGTCCAATTTTACGACCATTTGGATTTTTTTCAGTAACACCATTAAGTAGCAATTGATTGCCATTTAATACGAGTAGGTTAGTTTATTTAAGGAATCCTAACGAATTCGATTTAGCACATTATATATTACTATATGAAAATTTACTCTGGTGGCTACTTGGTTTTCTCCATCTTCATTGTGTGTTACCTATAATACAAGCTTGCTATAAAGCTTTTATAATAATATTATGATCAAACCATTATTGTGTTAGTAAGGGATATCGCCACCTTACTGTCAAGATTTTCAAGCCGCCTAATAGTCACCTGATTTGACTTTTTTTGACTTTGGAAAAGTAGGTACTTAATATCAGCAGTGAAATAAGCAATACAATAATGCAATATTATTACCTAATCTTCTGCAATCACATAGGTAGTTTAGATCACAAGATGAATAAGTGGAAGATAATCAAAACGATACACGTAAATAATATAATATGTATAGGCGCTGAAGTGCTTATCTAATAAAAAAATATGTACTTACCGTACCTACTTATAACCAACAAACCTACAGTGTGGCAAATTACCGCATAGAATATAATTGTCTAGGAAGAATTTTCATTCATTAACATCACATTTCATTAGTTAAGACACCCATAGGTGTGTTTTGGTAGGAACGTTTTATACACATACACGTACAATAGTCATTCCACACATAGAGTTGGCAGCGAAAACAACTGCAGTGCGTGATACAATTAGGAAACTCTACCTACCGATATCCTGTACCACTATAATTCAATGCCACTTACCTATAGTTTTAAATGAATTAAGTTATTTAAAAAATGCTTGTAGCTTTCTACTAAAGTTACAAAAACAAAAACAGCAAATATTAAGAAAACTATTTTAAAAGAAAACATTTTTTATTATCTACATAAATATTATAAAAAGGAAACTTTGTGTGTTTGTTTGGTTGTAATGAATAGGCTCAAAAACTACTGGACCGATTTTATAAAATATTTTTAACCTTTCGAAAGCTACATTTTCCACGAGTAACATAGGCTATATTTTATTTTGGAAAAAATAGGGTTCCGTAAGATATTTGGGTTTTTCGGATACACTAATATTATAAAGAGGAAAATTTTGAGTAAAAGATAGAACCACAAAATATTCTAATCAATTGAAGATCTTATAAATATCTACAAAAAAGTCAGCCGCACACTTTACCTGTCTATGTCGAGTAAACCGAATTTCAGGCGAACTGAGTCGAAGACGGCCACTAGTACGTTTATATACTCGTAACTATAAATATTCTACTACGGGCATAATTAAATTTCTGACGGTTTTATTTTCTAATTGTGTGATTTCTTATTGATTTCTCTCTGTTGGTTGGTAGGGATCATAAAGTGAATCTTATCCTTTGAAAATGTAGGAGTCGTTACATCATTGGTTCTTTGAACCTATCAATCAATCAATCGCCACCCAATACTGGACGAAGAGCGCACAGCCTCGCCGTCCTTAGCAGCCGATATCCTTGTACTGTCACCTACCTACCAACTTCCATAAATATGAACCTATAATAGAAACTAATAATGATATAAAAATATAACAAGTGAATTATATATTGAAATCCTTTATCACAATATAACAAATGTAGACAATATCTTTATAAATTGTAGCTTATGTGCTATTATGAAGTATAAGCTATATTATTGTAAAATTTCATTTAAATTCATTCAGTAGTTTTTACGTGTAAGAGTAACAAATATCCATACTTACCAACTTTCACGTTTATAATATTAGTAGGATAACTTATTTTTGCAAATGCTTTATTGCTAGCACAGATTTTATGTTCCACAAGAAAAAGTAACCTACAAATTCGAGAGCTAGCTAACGTAATAGTATATATGATAAACTTCATCTTTAAACTAATGTAGCTGTTAGAAATTCCAAATCATTTTTAGTTGCGCTTAGATTATACGTATGAAATAAACAACAAAATAGTGTTTTAATATTAACGTATTCAACTTGAAACTCATATGAAACAAAGTACATAGAGCGCCCAAAATGTATCTAATACTGATTTAATTAATTTAATACACATAAAACCTAAGGGATTTCTAAAACAATGTATTGAGTTGGATTTTAAGAAAGTTTGTCAATAAAATATACGTATTTTGGTTGTTTTTATAATTGATTACGAAGGGTGCGAATTGTCAGTGCCAAATAAAGCGTTAGTCAGTTGGTAGAGATTATCTGAAGCTGTGGTGGCGGGTGTTAGGCAATGTTTTACTTGGTGTTTGCGTGGAAACTGTCGTGCGATCCATGCCTTCTTGTGGATTTTTTAATTGTTTTATATTTTTTTATTAAACATCTCTTATTATAATTTTAAAATATTTTAAAGTATAAAATGTTTAAATGTTATAAAGCGACTTTTAGAAGCTGACTGTACTTAGGCAGTGCCAGTGGCAGCTTATTGAAGTCACAGAAAAGTATGAAGTTATACCAAGTTTATACTTTGTACAGTACATTTCTACAGAAAACGATCTTTTCGTCTGGCTTTGTGACTCCATACATTCCCGTGCTGAGTGAAGTTTGCTATTTCAATTTATGTTTGGATTACTGTAAACTCTTCTCAACGCTAATGAAAATACATATTCTAGAGTATTTTCCGACTACCGAGTGAGAGTTGGAATTAAACATTAATTAGTTGATCCTCTAGAAACAGCGAGATTATAACAAGAAAACTGTCTGTTTTTTAAATATTTTATGCTTAAAGTGAAGTAAGACTGACGACCTGAGAAAGTAATGATTACCGTGAAAAAGCTCCTACTGGCACCAGCTGGGCACAGTCGGTTTCTAAAAGTCGATTTAGCTTCTAAAAGTCGTGTAAGAAATTATTATTATTATAAATATTTCAAAAACTGTACTTTCTTAGACTGCTGTGTGGTTCTCATAATTATCGAAGTACAACCATAATAGTTACCCGCCCCGTATCGTATAGTAGTCCAACTTACCGGTTTTTTTATTCATTAGATTAGAAATAATTTATTTACAATAACTATATAAGAATTTCCCAAATAGCAGATATAAATTAAAGCAATGCAGGTCATGTTATTCATTACACGGTTTAATTTGCACCGCTTTGGGTAAGTTATTATTCTTAAAATTAAGGTCCTGATTTTATAAACAAAATGCAACTAGTCTTATTTGCAAGCTTGCTTTAGCTGTTAATGAAAAACGCTGAAATATTATTACATATAACATTAATGTTTTAAGACGATTTTTTTAAATAATAGAAAAGAGGAATAGTGTACACAATTGACAAACACCGCTAAAACGTCTTTAAGTTGCATTAAAAGGGCACTTTTTTTAAGATTTAAAAATGCTTTAGTTAGTTACCATGATAAACAAAAAAAACAGAATGTCCTAATGAATTAACCAACGACTGCAAAGTCATTGCACATGCACATCATAATGCCAACTACATACCTATTTTTCAATGCTGAAGCAGTTACAGTGTAGCGAACAGTCTTTAACTATTCATAGATGACCTTTGTGAAGCAAGTCTAGGTGTCACTGAGTTCCCTCCTAGTCCACTGCGTCGTGGCTTAAGTTTGGGACCACATAGTTGGTGTCGCAGTCTGGAGATTAATTTATTGTTGTGGCAGAGCCGGACTTCTGAACGATTAGATAGAGCGCGCTCATGCGTGATAGATACCCAAACATAACCTTGTGTTTACGTTTGTCCTTGAGTTGCCATAGTCCTTACACTTTTTTTAAAGATTATACTTTGGTCAATTACAATTTATTGAATATTGATTCGTAAATTTCACCGTTTAAGCAGCGCATACAAGTTTTTTGGCCTAACCTTATCCCTACTTCCCTACTAATATATAAATGCGAAAGTAACTCTGTCTGTCTGTCGGTCTGTCTGTCTGTCTGTCTGTCTGTCTGTCTGTTACGCTTTCACGCCTAAACCACCGAACCGATTTTGATGAAATTTGGTATGAAGTAAGAACTGAACTTGGGAAAGGACATAGGGTACTTTTTACCACGGGAAAACTTCTCATTCCCACGGGAAACCGACTTCCACGCGAACGGAGTCGCAGGCGGCCACTAGTTAAAAATAAAGTACCTTATAAGGTAGTGCCGCCGTCTTAAACTATAAACTATGCTGGGGCTTGAGGGCACACTATAATTTGGGGCCCTTTCAAAAAGTTAAGAAAACAAATCTGTTATAACTGTTTTCGTGAATAATTTATCTTCTCTAGATTTTTTCTGAATCGAACTTACTCATGCAATAGATTCGCTGCTAAGATATTTATATTTTATTTATAGCGTTTCAGCATTTGTAAACGATAGGTGTCAGTGTAAAACCATCTTTTCTTTTAAGATAATTAGATATTGGATTGTATAACAATGATTTTAAGCATACCTATCAATGTCCGTATTTCGAAAGTAGAGGGTTTTTATTTTTTATAGGTACTCTGTACCTATACCTAGATACACACATGAAGTTCCCACACCGTGGGAACCATCGTATGTCAGACTAGTTATTTCAAAGCCGGAGTTGGAAATAATAATAATTATAAGGTTTCAAAAAATCAGTGTTTAGGAAATTCTGTAGTGTAGTGTATGGCCGTAAACACAGTGTACATATCCCAAACACAGCTCCCACCCATCGTATAACTTTTAAGTTTGAATCACTTTGATTTAATGCAGGTTCAAGCAAAAAGATTGTATAAATTATATTAATTGAAAGTGAATAGTTGGAAAATGTGTGCATTTTTAAAATATTTTCCGCCGTGTTCACAGTAGGATAGTGAGGAGAGAAGCGATTAGCGTGTAAGGTTTACGCTGCCATAACATGCATAAGTGCTAAATAATGCCTTTTGCTTTGTAGGATTAATAAATAAGATAAAACCTGTGAACACGTTGAGATTTCACTGATTTTAAGACATTTTTATTTAGTGGCAAAGTCAACCTAGCACACTGACTCTTGCGGTCCTCTAGGCCAGAAAAGGGATATTATCGTTGGTATTGTCTCTTGAAGCTATGAATTTTCTGATTCTTATTTATGTGATATAATAAGTCTAGTCGCGGAGTTTTTTTGACATGATGAAATTCTAATTTTCTACAATAAACAATGGGGAAAAAAGATTGTTTCAAATAAAATATTTTTTTTTATTCATTCATCAGACTGATTTCACACTTAGCTAGTGGATAAGAACTATTATGGTAAGTAAATGTAGGTAAGCGAGGAGCGTAGCGACGAGCTTGTTAGGTTTTTGTTGACACTGCATGAAAAATCTACTTGTTGCCGTTAAAAAGTATTGAAATAGGTGGCATTTTTTTAAGTCTAACACAATAGATTTTTTTTAATCTAACACAAAATTAGAAGCTGATTTGAACTACTCTTTTGTGTCATTTATTATTATTTAAGAAGTTTACTGCATGAATGCATAATATGCTATGCTATATTCTTATGCTAAGAAATAACCATCAGTCTGAGTTGTATTTAAAGTGTCTTACATAGAGAATAAGATAGGATTATTTTGAAGGATGTTGATTGTGGCTGACTTAAAAAAGAAGTCTGTTTTATTACCAAGCCAAGTCAGACCTTAAACTTCAATATATTATCATAAGTAATAAGAAGAAATTATAATTAAGTTGTTTCAAAATATTTGAAACTACTTAACCATTGAACTTGGTTTAATTTACTTTGATTGTGCTATTTCCTTTATTTTTTCGATTTTATTTTTGCGGCTGTGGGCCGTTCGGGCACGTTCGCGTACAAGTATTATCGCAGCAATCCCCCACCCTAAACTGTTTCCGTGGTACAAAATTTTTTTTTTTGATATTATTTATACCCATTAAATATCTATAAGAAAGTATAGGTAGTAGATTTATAAGAGAAATCGAAGTTTTATATACTTTTAGCAACCCCAACCATTTTGTTAATAGCTTGCCGCACCCCTGCTTTCAAAACTTATTTGCGATTGGTAAAATGATCGCGACCTATGTAAATAGAGACTGCCATTTTTCAACAGCAATGTAGGCTTTATAAGGTTATTGAAGATTTGTGTGTCCAAAAACACTAAATCAAATAGACGCTTTATTTTAATATTATCTGTAAGTAAATTTGTTAATTTTGTAAGAATTTTTGTATTTAATTTTTTGTCTCCTATTGAATTAAAACGACCCTCTACTTGCAAGAAAACACTTGTTTCTTTCTCAATTATCGGGAAGCCAAATCCACCACAAGTCAAGGAATCAGAAACCTAAATAGCGGTATCCCTATAAAGGGTTTTCCCGATGCCTGGGTCGTTCGACAAAACGAGCGTTCCTTTTTATCGGGAGACGCAATTTGTTGGCAAAATGTTGGCAACCCCATCTCGATCACGATACAGGACTATGTTTACGACGGCCATGTCAAATGTTTTACATCCAGCCAGAAATCGGAAACATTTTGTTTGAATTGTTTTGAATATTTTTGGGTATGCAGGGATAACTGTCAATTTGGGGATATCATTGAAATGGGATCTGTCAAGATATCTACATAAATATATTGGGATTACTGGTATTACTGTAGTTAAGGGTTGTTTGACCAAAAATAAGCAAATAGGCAACGTTTGTGAAAATAACATGAAATAAAAAATGTTTATAACAAATATGGCAAGTATCTTTATAGCGTTTTTAATACTTAAGCGAGAATAATGTGTCTTTCGGCAATAAAAGTTGGTTATTGTCGTAAAATTTTTCGCTAAGAACTTTTTCAATAGAAGTCGTAGGTATGGCTTTTCTGAAAAATCTGTTGTTTGTCTTGATAGAAATTGTTCCAAGAAGAAAGTATGCTCCGTAAAATTATATTGAAAATAAGTTTCTATTGTGTTGCTTAACTTAAGTTTAGGCAAATTGTTGTTGTTTCGTTCTTTTAGTCTCAACAATGAGTTCAATAAAAACTCATAAAAAAAATTTAAACCTATTTTTTTTTTTAAACTGCTTATGATAACAAAAAAGCATCATGGATACTTTATTAAGGCAGAAATAAGATAATATAATGTATTACCTATTACTATTTTTAACGAGGCGAACACATAGAACCCGATTTTGCAATAGGTTGTAGTAATTGTAGTAGTTTTAGGAAATCAATGTAGCATTGTACTAGTTTAGCTAGTTTCAGGTGTAGATCGGCCACTTGGCACACCGAAGGTAGCTGTGAACTGAATCACCATACGGAGCCGCTGATCGCTACCCACTAATGTAATACACAATCATGCAAACATACATTCAATTTGTAAATTTCAATCCCTACTTCTTAAGTCATACTTCCAACGTGTTCAATCATCTTATAGTTAGTAGTTTTGCACTTTAAAAAAATAATATTTATTGGATTTACGGTTTTTAAGACATGCTTTCACTAATAATGACAAATAAAATTTTAAACTAATAAAGTGTCTTAAAGGTTACCTTGACACACATATAGAAACTTTCATTAATTTATGAATTCCCAGTTACATTTTTTTCTTCCGTCGCGTAAAATAAAATAATGTGCCATTAGTTCTACTGCGTATAAGATCTACCAATTATGCATACATTTAAAATTGATTACAAACACTTGATTAAATTCGCCCTAAGTTCAAGACAGCAGCCCCTTGACAGAGATTTAATATGAAGAATTACAAACAATAAATTAAATTTTGGTAAAGTTTGCTTAACAAAATCGAGTCGAACATAATTCTTAAGTTATACAGCCGATTAACGCAAGGGTGAAAAAAAACAAGAAATTTATACCAACTATTTTAGGATTTCACTGGTAATTCTGATACGATCATAACAATCTTTACGCTACTAAAAATATTTCAAATCTAAAATAATCTTATGTGAATTGCTTGGGTATAAGTATTATATGCAGGTGTGCTTCTATCGTCCGAGCAACGTGTGGTTAATAGTTTGACTCACACTAAGCGCATCGCGTACAGATTAGCTAAAACTATCTTAAAACATACGAATAACCAAAATTACATGCTTACCTCAAATTCCTAAGGTTATTTTTGTATAACATACATTTTTTACCAAGATACTTTCTAGTGTTTTTTTTAATAAGTTTAAGAATCCTTTTATAATAAAAGTATAGCCAGATAGAGAACATATGATCATATGGTTACTTATGTATTGTCTTAAAGTATTACGGATTAACTAACTCCCCTCTGCTGCATAAATAAACACTTGCAAGCACTTCGCCCTCGCATTTTTCGCCCGGGGCGGCTCCAGGACGCAAGCAACTCATTACAGGATACACTCTACTTTGTCGTTACCGAACTTGAAGAAAAACCCATATTTTCGGCTGAATAGGGGAGCACGGAAAGATAGGCCACCGTTTATAAGAGATATCGTGCAAACTAAGTAACCCAGCCTCCTCGCGAGATTGAAAGGCGAGCCTGGGAATATGAAAAAATCCTCTTTAAACGAGAGGGTATTTGAGTTCATAGAGCTCGGTGTGCGGCGGCGAATTCAGATGATGTTTGAGCGTGGGCTCGCTTTACTCGACGTTTTACGATAAAACATATTACTCGAATGTCCTAATTCTTGGAGTGCCGATTGTTATTATATCCGTAATGATTAATCGTAAGTAATAAGCTAAATAATTACAATACTTTAGGTATTCTTGAATAATTTTAGAAAACTAGGTATGCATGTAAATTGCTGTTAAGGTAACCTAGGTATATTAATAGTATATTATGATACAAGTGTGTAATGAACATGTTTCTCACGAATACCATACGCACTTTTTGAAATACAATTATATTTTGCATAAAAAGTTTCCTACACAGCAACAAATGCAATGTAAACAAAATATAAAGAATTCGGGAAATGACACTCAACTTTTTTTTTGCACTCGTCAACCAGCCGCCATACAGCCTGTTTCAAAATATACTTTTTGAGATAAAATACAATTATTTTGTAACAAATTACTGTTTATTATCAATAATTTAATAATATTTTTTTTTCTAATATGGACACATTTATTTATTCTAAATATATAAATGGTTTTTCAGTGGCATAAAACCTCCTTGTTGTTACAAAATAAAACTGTATTATCCGATCAAATTGAAAATGCTTTGATTACTAGCATATAATTTGCAGTAAGGCACTACCTTAACTTTGTAGGGATCGTTATATTTTGCACTAGTGTGTAATAATATTACCACACAAGTGTGTTTATAGATCGGTTTACGGCCCTCAAAACGGTGTTTAAAGGCTCACTTCTGAGCAAGTGTGCGAAAATTATTTAAAATGTGATGGCATTTGAAGTAGCAAGTATCAGCTTGTTTGACTAAATTATAATGAAATTAAAATATTCCAAACCATGTCGATTGTCATAAAGAATTAGGAGTTATTACAGTTAATGATGCTGAGTGACTAGTAAGCGTTAGTTTAGCGAACCTCATACAGTATTTTCATAAGATTTTGGGTAAAAACAATGCAATAACTTCCCTTAATAATATATTTGGTCTAACATTGCAACTGTATAAAAGACTTGTGTATTAAACTATAATATATTTCTTAGGATAAAACTTGGCTCAAGCTATTTTGATAATTTAAATAAGAATTGTAAAAAATATACAAACACTTTAAATAATACACCAGAGTACGTTTGCTTTAAGCGACAATATTTAAAGTGCAGTTTGTAGTAATTGTATGCATTTTAATTCCGTCTTATGGTTTCATTAGAAGATTGCTGAATAATACATGAAACAGCTATTAAGGCCCGCATGGGAATGAACTCTCGCAATTTCAGCAGATGGAAAACTTAACTAGTTTGAAGAAGCCATTATTAAAATTAAAGCAAAAAAATATGTAAATAAATACAGCCAAATAAGACATAAAACAAAAACCGCTGGCTAAGTATTGCGTACTAGTAGGTATATAGCATGAGTTTGAATTTACCATGCAATTTTTAAAAGTTTAAGTTTGAAACTCATTTTACGAAATGAAGTAGATAAAAGTTTTTTTTTTCAAAATTAGTTTAAATAAACAAATTAATATGATAAGAATATAAAGTCATAAATATGACAAGCTAATAGCTGTTATTTAGCAATAAGTGTTTGCGTGATAGAGT
The DNA here is from genome assembly GCA_916618145.1 of Emmelina monodactyla. Lineage (NCBI taxonomy): Eukaryota > Metazoa > Arthropoda > Insecta > Lepidoptera > Pterophoridae > Emmelina > Emmelina monodactyla. The sequence goes on from OU745300.1 coordinate 8,927,782, forward strand.
AACAAATATTCAAACAAAATATCAACCGTGCCTACTGTAAACAGCATTTTCTATGGTCTAAAAGGAATTAAAAGAAACACAGTTTTATTGGCATAATTGTTAGCAAGAATTATGTTAGTCACGATACAAATAAACTCTGAAATATTTTCCTAGTGAAAACGGCGCAGTTATATGATATTCCAGTTTACGTACCAAACATATTTAGTTTTCTCAAAAACATTGGCGAACGTACAAACTGCGCCGCGAAATAGAGCGCACAAACAAATTGCGGGTAGACTAAGATAAAAAGGGCACGTCATTTTGTTTAACGACGAACAGACTGAACCCCAAGTGGATCTTATTTGTTGATAGGGAAACGGTTTGGGGTTTTGTACTGACAAAACTGTCAAAAAACGGTAACAAGAAATGCTTTACTATTTACTAAAATAATAAATGGGGAAGTTTAAATATTTTTTAATGTTTAAAAATTTTATTGAAGAAAAAGACCAAACATCAAAAAATTCGATCTATTCGACTACAGTTCCTAACGTGATATTACGTAAATCATAATTTCAACACATTTGGTCTTCAATGGTCACCTGAGAGTTTATTAACTTTTTTTTGATGACCCAGAAAAATGCCTAAGCATACCCGTCCCTTCAGGGAGTAGAGGCGGGGCGCGGGATGGCCTAGAAGGCATAGACGCCGCGAGCCTGCCGACGGCTGGCGCCGAAGAAGCCCCCGCTAGTTTAAAGGCGCTCTGAGACACACCGCGGCGCGCCTCTCCCCTCACGTTCCCTTGGTTAGCCACCGACCTAGCCCTGTGTCGGCAGCCTGGCAAAACAACACCTCCAAAAGTCCAGGGTCTTTGACCTCATCGCCGCCGACCCCGGACCTCACCGGCTGGAGTCGCCCTGGGCTGATGAACGGGTTTTGCAAATGCTTATTTATTTAATCTATAAATTAATGGACTTTACTTACATAACTTGAACTTAACTTCAACTCTTTGACTTTGACGAAAAAAAGTCAATTTTAATGATGTCCCTTATTAATTTGGTTTAAATTTGTTTTATGATGGATTCTGTCGATAGAACATAATCTTGAATAACCCAGCAGCTGCTTTACTGAAAACTTAACTTTAAAATACTTCGCTTCAGGCGAAAAGGTTAAATGCCAGACTGTCATGCTGAAAACTAGTTAAAAATATAAATTTAAATTGAAAAAAAACATCCCACTACTCCTACTCCCAATTAATAGATTTACCCAACTAAAAATACAATGAATTTTCATAAGCAAATAAAAAAAAAATTTCAGCACAAAGCCCAAATTAATCAAAATTTGTAAATGGATCAAGGTTGAACTACTACTTTTAAAACATGTCAGATATTTTTTAATAAAATTTATAATCATTTAGAGATTTCTCCCATTTTACGTTCAAGTGAATGTTGTCTAGATTAAACATGGATTTTTAATTAATTAAAATTAATAACGACTCAATCTTGATATATTTTTAAAGATCATTTAAAAAAAATACTTATAATTGAGTTTTAATTTTGGAAATAAATAATACAAAAGAAAAGTCTGTTAAAAAAATTGTATCATGCTAAAAATGACATCCCCGAAATGCAGAATTTATTCATTTTCAATTTGTAACGAACAAATCCCGGCCAAATTGATTTGCTGAAACATGTAAATGAATCACAACAAGCTTTGGAGATCCGTATTATGTGGAATTCCTAAATATTCTTGTATGAGACTTGGTAGGATTTATTTACGTATTCCTTTCTACGTTCAAGACATGTTATTGTAAGAAGGGTTGGTTTTGCTTTAAGTGGGGATTACGAAACAAAAAATGGTTATTTTAAGGCATTACAATAACCGTGTGTTTAGCATAATACGACCGCGTGCTGAGGACGACGTTTAGGTAACTCGAACACGTTTCATATTTAATAAATATTTTACTGTCTGTTTCGCGCGGGAGAGATTTACGTGCAGTAGAACCAACCGGTAAGTATTTTCAAGAAAACCCTTATTGATTATTTGTATTGCTTTTGCCTGTACCAATTATACTACATTAATTGGTATTTATATAGTATATTAATTGAATACAACTAACTCAATTAATATTCGCTTTAAAAAAACATGAGAACTAGTATCGAAAATAAACAGTTGTAGAAAAAAAAAAGTCTATTTAAACCTCACAAATTCTTTGCCACACACCTCGTCTTACACGTTCCAGGGTTATAATAACCTCTTTTGCAAGGACTACATTTATCTTCTTTTGACAAGTGTAGGAGATATTCTTTGTGTGCTCACACAGAAAGATGCGGCAGCCGCTATTGCCGGTGCCCGCACTAAATCTTGTCTGCCAACCATTTAATTTTACTATTATTTCGAAATCATCTCTATTGTGTTAAAGAAAGACTTGTCAAATTCGGTTATAAAAACTTAGGCAGAGATGGCAAATAAATGTAAATAAGAAATAAAAACATATGAACCGATTCGGAATTACTTTAAACGATTTTCAATAATTCAGGAAACAGATTTTTACACATATTACGAGTAAATAGCACTAGAAATATCCAGAGCAAAAAATGTTTCCCTAAAACGTCACAGCCATCTAAAAATATAATAATATACCAAAATATCCCAATAAAGTTATACCAAGACCCGTTTGGGACCTCCTGTGCTATGTTCCTTCGTACTCGAGTAGCCATAATTTTCGCAAAATGACTTTCCTTGTCGTCAACAGAGGCTTGGCGGAGGCTTTCCTGAAATAATATCCACATTATGATTTTAGACAAGCGACCGTTTAAAGTGGTTAACGACAAGTACGAGCTAAGGAACCGGGTGCGAGAGAAAAATGTAATGGCTAGTAAGTATTAGAAGGTTTGGTCAGGTTAGTTTGCTTTATGAGTATAGTACAAAAAAGTTTTTTACAAAATAATCTTAAGTTGAAAACTAACGAACAATATTTCAAAAGCGGAGAAGGAATACCCAATATAGAACAATATTTCAATCCCTTAGTTAAATGGCTCCAATTAATATTCTTGGAACTCATTTGACTGAGAATACAGCTTTAATAAAAAGTAGGATTTTCGTAATCGATAGAAAGAACATTTAACTGACACACATATTGTAAGTTATTAGTATTTTTAAGAAAACGTCCGTAAAGCGAAGATCCCTTTAGAGCTTTATTTAAGAAAAAAACACTTTGTGTTAAACAAATATCAAGTCCCTATTACTAATTTAACTTGCGTACACATCGGATAATGAGTATTTACCTATCTGTGTACATATATTTTACCAACATGTAGGTTGTGATTAATATAGTGATGTGATTGGTAGTGAGTGTTTGTTAGGTTGACCTCAGAATTCAATCGAATGACCAGGAATTGAGGGTAGCTTACAAGACAGCCGTAGACCGACGCAATTAACACACAGAGGGCGCTGTCACGCCGCAAATTGGGTGGTTAGCGGCTTTGCATACACATTCTTGAAGGAACAAACACACAAAAGGTATGCTTATACTGTTAGGATAGTTAACTATTAATGTTATAATATAGCAATTAACAACATAGATTATATTTTTGTGAAATAGAGCCCGATTCAGCTGTTAAGTTTGATTAGCTATTTTTATGAATGAAAACTACAAAATATGAATGAAAATTAATTTCGGTTGTCGTTGATGTTGTATACTTAATTGCGTGACTAAATGAAACACGCTGTTGTCAAATACAGTAGTATAATTAAGTAGTATCAACATTGTTACTTCAACTTTCATTGTGTCCATCTGCTAAAAACTAAATGGCTAGCTTTCGCCCGTAGCCATTTTGGGATTTCAGATTTGGTAAATAATGCTTTAATTCCTCCAAAAGCATTATTGAGTAGTTATTACATGATAGGATTGCGTGTGAAGCTTGAAACCGTTTGTAACAATGACGTCGTCTCTATTTCCGACGCATTATAGGTATAGTTTCATTGTGAAATTTATATTCCTAAAATTTCCCGAATCGAATACCTATGTTTTTAATAACGCAACAGTTTGAAAGCTGTGCTGGTAAAAAAACACGTAGTTTTTTAGTGTTATGTATAAAACAGAACCGTTTAAAAGAAAGGAGTTTTTTTTCGTTACAACTGTTATATACTTACATATTTGTTATACATGGACCACTTTATTAATTACTTTTAATCCTGAAAATAACATACCTACTGTTTATTTTATCTTACCTTTTATCAAAAACTTATGACAATTAAATAAGACAGTCTTCTAAATTAACTTTTTGTTTTCTACCACTGTACTCTAAATACACTTCACCTAATTAGTTAAATAATTCATACTGCCATTAGTAAAACCTTAACCTTAACAAGAATTATTTTATACTCTTGTTACCCAAGATTCAACAAAGCAATAGGTACAATACAAGCAATCAGCACTTGCTTACACGGTCGGTTTAATTTAGTAAATGAGTTTAATAAATACTATTTAATCTTCAATTTTTTTTTCAAAAACTGTCAAAAGTTTTTGAAAAATAGGAACAGTTTGTAGAAAATAAAAAGGGAATTTCAGTTTTCTGTGGTGTTTTTCATAAAATTGTTTATCAAACTAAAAATACTATTGGAAAAAATATCAACCGAATAGGTTCAGTAATTGAGTATCACGTATTTTTAGGGTTCCGTACCCTAAGGGTTAAAATGAGGCCAAATTATAAAGAATCCGGACTATATCTTATGCGCCGTAATAGCTTGCCGTAATAGTTGAAATTTTTACACATGATGTATTTTCGCTGTTGCTTTAAAACCAAATAAAATGGAAAAAAAAACACCCATCTAACGTTATATTTTCGTATTTTATACAGGGTGTAAAAGAACTGGTTCCGAAAACAACTGGGCATTGCTGGACCCCTCCAGCATACTGATTACGTTTTGAGCAAAAGAAAATATTTTTATGATTACAGAAAAAAAAAATTTTTTGACCTAATTTTCCAAAATTGCATATTTTGATGTTTTCAATAATTTTAATTTAATTTGCAATGTAAATAATCGCACCTAAACCGACAGTTGATGTGTGAGCGATGATTTCAAGCGGCGAATATGACTTTTCAATCTTTAGTAACTTTTTTAAATTGAGTTTTCTGAGTATGTTGTTAGTGAATTTAGTTACTATTGAGACTCAAGAATACATGGTTTCAGGCTTTGGAAGTGGTCTTTTTACACCTGTTATACAACGGTAAGGGATTCCTACGGGAATCTCACTCGAGCTTGGCTGGTTATATTGTTATTGTTTTTCTTTTTATTGTAATTCAAGTAGCATCTGAAATAATGATTCAACATTTGTAGCTTCACACTAGCTATTTTAAACATTAAGACTCAAGCCAATTATTAGCAACTTAACATCTAAAAAGGAATTTCAGATATTTAGTTGTTATAACTAGTTTATTTACATAACCAGACTTAAGGTCGTGAATCGTATATTTTTATGTCAACTACAAAGGAATCGCAAACCAACTTTTTAACTTCGTTAATTAATGATTTACGGTTGATTGCCCAGCTTATACGTGAGGGAAGTTTCCCCTTAATTTAAACAACTATTTCAAAAACCAATTCTTGTCAGAAACATATGCCTACGAATTGTTTTTGGAACGGTAATTTGAATTTGAAAATTTCGAAATTTCGACGATGTTATTGGAGATCTCATCCAGTTATGATTCTTTTGAAATTCCTAGTTTTAATGTGCATGCCTACCAATATATTTTTATGCAAACTTTTTCTAAGATAATTGTATGTAGGCTCACCATCTTGGCAAACCAATTTAAATTTATTTTCTTAAAGTTGGGAAAAGTAGAGACGTTGATTTCGCCTTACTTATGTACTAATATATAATTTCCATGAGTTGGTATATGTATGTAGGTATATGCTATTAAATAGGGGCGGCCTCTTTTTTACCGCACCACAACTTCTAAGCTAAGGTTATTAGATTGTCCCGGTGGGGAAGCTCTGGCCGGGCTCGTCCCGGTCAGTTATACCCCAGGAGGGGAGGCTCCAGCAGGGCCTTTGGCCCCGTTCTGTCGAGCGCCCAGGGGGGTAATCCTGGGGGGTCGGGTGGTGCAGTGTCGGCCGCGGCATCCGATCCTTCGGGATTTGGATTGGAAATGGGTTGAAGAAGAGGTAGTGGGGAAACCCCTCTCTTTCGGCCCAGGGTAGATTCGGCGGCGCGCCACTGTCCACGCAGTGGCGAGTCGTCGTCGACTCCAGCCGGTGAGGTCCCGGTTCGGCGGCGGGACCGAAGACCCTGGGGTGGTTCCCAGGCTGCCAACGCAGGACTAGGTCGGTATTATACGGCGGCAAAAAGGACAATTCCAGGTTTTTAGTCGGTGCGAGTCCGACATAACCCGTCTCCTTTCCCTGGAGGGGCGGGTATGCGTAGGCATTTTACTGGATCAACAAAAAAAAAAGATTATTATATTGTAGGCCTTCCGGAAATAATACATAATTTGATGTTCTTTCCGTGTTATGCCTGTTTATTTACAGATGTATAAATATGAACGCGTAGGATATACAGGGTGTTTGCTGGGTGAGTAGCCAAATGAAAATGGTGGATAGGCGAGGCTATTAGCTATTTACTTCTACTAATTAAATTGCATTTTGATTTAAGTTTAAGAATTTACAATACTTTTAAGATTTTCTTAAGAAAATTGTCGGATAGATGATATGCTTAATTTTCAAGCGACGTCTTACTCCAACTGTAGAAAAGTGTAGGTCACCGAAAATCCGCGCGGACCGGAGATAGCAGGAATTCTTAATTCTCTTCTGTTCGTAGCAGGGAAAGTGAAGGGAGAGTCAAATGAGATAACATAATTGTTTAAGATTTGTTAGAATGAGACAGAAGTTTTTACCCACATAGGTAGTTGAACGGAATTCGTACCTTCCTTTCAATCGTCTTTGAGGACTAACTTACTATTTTTGTCGAGTTTTCTAATTATTAATGTTACATGTAGCATATCGATATAAAGTGTAGGTATTAACTGAAGAAGTTTTTAAAAGCTTTTTATTTGTTTTTCATAGCAATGTTGTCATTACATTTTTTTCCAACTGGTTCAACGAAGTTTATGAATCCACCGTAACTTTTTGTGAGGTGATTGGTATAAATTTATGATTGCATCTGAACAAGTCAATATTGGGCTTTAAATTAAAATTATTTTTGTTTGGTCCGACAGTAAATAAAAAAATATTGGACTTTTCATGAAAAACTCGGGGGTTTTCTAAGGAAAATCTTAAAAATATTGTAAATTCTTAAACGTGAACCAAAATGCAATATAATAAGTGGTAGTAAATAGCTAATAGCCTCACCTACCCACCATTTTCATTTGGCTACTCACCCAACAAACACCCTGTATATTTTATACACAGCACAGGATAGGATTTAAAATAAAAAGTTATACAGGGTGTACAAGAACTGCTTCCGAAAACGAAAACTGGGTATTGCTGGAGGGGTACTTACTACGTATTGAGAAAAAAATATATATGATTACAAAAAAAAATATTTTACGTAATTGTTCAAAATTGCATTTTTACTATCAGATTTTGCGATGATTTCTAATTAGGTAGTGTTTTAATTTAATTTGCAATGTAAATAATCGCACCTGAACCAACAGTTGATGTGTGAGCGATGATTTCAAGCAGCGAATATGACTTTTCAATCCTTCATAACTTTTTTAAATTAAGTTTTCTGGGTATACTGTTAATGAATTTAGATAGATAGATAGATGAATTCTTTATTGCACACACAAAAATAAAAAACAATTACAATAAAGCATAGGAATATAGCAAAAGGCGGTCTTATCGCTAGCAGCGATTTCTGCCAGACAACCAGTTAAGTTAAGGACAAAACGAAACATTAAGGTAGGTGCAAATACCTAAACAAAAAGTGCGATGAAAAGTACATAACAAATATTATTTGGTATACATTTATCTATCCTGTTTTATCCAAATAAATAAATAAAATTTACACAGAATACCTACGTAACGTTATATATATATAAAATAATACATATATATATTACATATACCTACATATATATAAAATAAAATAAAAATATAGAAGTATGTACATATTATATATTAATAGTAAAATAAATACCTAAATGTCAATAATTAACAACAAGTTTGTAAAATGAAATTAATGCAAAACTATAAATTAAGAAATTAATAAGGCGTAATTAAATTAAATAAAAATAATTAAATAGATAGGAAATGCTCGACAACATTTTTTTTAAAACATGTATATGAAGTGGCACACTGAATATGGAGAGGCAAAGCATTCCAAAGTTTTGTTGCCAAAACGGTGAATGACCTGCTGTAAAATTTTGTTACACTCAAAGGAATTATTAATGCCCTACTATGTTGGGCTCGAAGTGTTCGTGTATTCTCATCCTGCCTAAATCTAAAGCGTTCCTTGAGGTAACTCGGGGTTCTAGGGTCAGACAGAACCTGGTAGAGTAAACACAGAATGTGATAATTTCGTCGCAAACGAATCGGGAGCCATTTGAGCTGAGCGCGATAGCTAGAGACATGATCGAATTTGCGCAGGCCAAAAATAAATCGAATGCACAAATTCTGTAATCTCTCAAGTTTTGATAATTGTTCCTCGGTAATGTCAATGAAACAAGTATCCGCATAGTCTAAGATGGGCAACAAAAGAGACTGAGCAAGCGTAACCTTTGTGGTAATGGGCAGAAGGTGACTTAACCGTTTTAATGAGCCTGCAGCAGCGAACACTTTTCTGCTGACATTCTCAATGTGTTCAGACCATGAGAAGGTGTTGTCCATTAACACACCTAGATTTTTTACTACTGTGCTGAATGGCACATTGACATTATTAAATTTTATAGGAGGTAAGTTATCCCATTCAATCCGGCTAATCATTTGTCGACTACCAATTATAATAACTTTAGTTTTAGCTGGATTTACAATGATACCATGGTATGCACTCCATTCAGAAATTTGTAAGAGATCTTTATTCACTAAATTAATAGCTGAACTCAGATCATTAAGGCTACAATGAGCATACACCTGTAAATCGTCTGCATATAAGTGGTAGAGAGAAGATAAATTAGAGGTAATGGAATTAATAAAAATAGAAAAGAGCAAAGGAGACAACACACCACCTTGCGGGACACCAGCAACGAGATCGCACCAAGATGACCTTCTATCATCAATGCAAATGCGCTGTCGACGTCCACGCAAGTAGTTTTGAAACCAATCAGTAACCGATGGAGATATGTTAAGAGAACGTAATGTAGCTAAAAGGATATCGAAATCGACAGTATTGAAGGCATTGCTGAAATCTAAAAGAGTTAAGATAGTTAATTGTTGATTTTCCATTGCAAGCCGTATGTCATCTGTTATTTTAACTAATGCCGTTGTGGTGCTGTGACCAGGTCGAAATCCAGATTGGAAAGGGTTAAGCAGGTGATAGGAGCTAAGGAACTCGCTAAGTTGTTTATGAACGAGACGTTCAATAACTTTAGAGAGGAAGGGAAGGACAGAAATTGGTCTAAAGTCTGAAGGTGTACTAGGATTCGAGTTTTTAGGAAGAGGGATAATGTGTGCATCTTTCCATGAAGATGGAAATGCACCGGAGGAAATGGAATGATTAAATATGGAGGTAATGACAGGGGTGATGACATCAATGATAGGGATTAACATGTTCCGACTAACTAAATCACATCCCACGGCGTTCGAGGCTATGGATAAAATGGTTCTCTTAACATCACATTCGGAGAACTGTGTGAAACAGAACTGAGGCGTGTTAGGAGTTGGCTGGGAGGAGAGTGAATTAAGAGTTGCTGTTTTGTAAACATCTACACAAGGCGAGTTTGAAGTAAAATGAGCATTCAGCGAATCTAAGTTGACATTCGAAGGAAAGGGATCATGAGATTGTTTTCCAACTCCTAACTTTTTTAAGAAATTCCAGACCTTTTTTGGGTCAGGATTGTCTACAGAAGTGTGAATATGGTGTTGTTGCGCATCTCTACACTCCTTATTGCAGCGATTTCGTAAGATTCTGTACCGTTCCCTATTAGAATCACTTGGATCTCTTTTAAATTTTGCCTTTGCCCGGTTCCTGCGAGTCATCAGTTCTTTGATGCTGTTACTAAGCCAAGGAGCTGGTAAATGTTTGACTCTTACCGGTCTAATGGGTGCGTGCTTGTCATAGAGTTGCATCAGGTGGTAGTTAAACATGTTAACTTGTTCATCAACCGTTGGCATTTCAAGCAAACTCGACCAATCAACATTCCCAGCGTCCACCAATAGATTTGCTACATCTATGCCACCAAAATTTCGAAGCTGTAAAATACGAGGATTAGATTTTTTTGTGCGGAGCTTATATGACAGATATAGCAAATCATGGTATGAGAATGCTTCAGCTCCCATTTGGCCGTGCTTCGCAACACGTTCAGGGACTGATACAATTATAAGATCCAGGAGAGAAGGGGTTGAGTTTGGGTAAAAATGTGTAGGTCCTGATTGCAGCAAATGTAGGTTACATGCATTTACTAATGACTTTAGTCTACCTGCCCTATTGTCATTTTTAATTAAACAGGTGTTGAAGTCACCCATAACTATGTGATGATCATAACATGGAACAGTATTCTCCAAGATTGTTTCCAGGTCAGAAAAATAGTTAATGCAAAGTGAAGGACTATAAAAGATACCAAGAAGAACTTTAGTGTTAGAAATGGTGACTTCAACGAAAAGAAATTCAGCACCAGAGGTAGAAGAAGACTGCGTTGAAATGCTAACCACAGAATAAGATATATTAAGAAATTAGTTACTATTGAGGCCCAAGAATACATGGTTTCAGGCTTCGGAAGTGGTCTTTTTACACCCGTTATAGTAAAAATAAAAATCAAATAGGTGTATTCAATTGCAATTATTATGAATTAAAATTAAAATTTACTTTTCGAGCTTTTTGTCCAGCAAATTACTTAATCTATGACCGTGTCATAATTTCCGTTCCTGCGCGCGAACAGGTGCGCATTTTGAAATAAGCCTAGAGAGGCGCCATACGAATAGTTAATATAGGTCAGTTGATTTGGCCACAGTAAAATTAGAGTGAAAGTTCTGTAATTGAACTTTATTTATTCTGTGGTCAAAGTTAAGTGGGTATTATTATGTTTATCTTTTTTGTAAATAATGAATTTGGCCGCCCCCTGAACTTGCCGCCCGGGGCATGGGCCCCGGCTTGCCCCCCCCTAGATCCGGGCCTGCCGCAGACCGTTATACTGACAAAGGTTGCAAAAAGTAATAAATGATTAACCATATTTTTTCACAAGAATTCCTTGAATAAGAAATACCTTTTGAGTTATACTACCTATATGTTCATGGTCATTGTCAATGGACGTTTTCGTACAGATAAAGGGTATGTAATAAAACATGTAAACATACTTTTGATTGTGTTATTTAGAGGTGTGTAAGGAAGGAAAAAACGGATCACTTTAAATATCAATTCATTGTCTGTCTATCTTAACACGTACTTTCCAGAATAATATACTTAGGTTAGAAACCCCTATACTGTGATAAAATACCTAATTATTATTCCAATCACATACGCATCTGCCTTTATAAGGAACTCAAAAAAACTATTGATTCAGAATAATTTAGCATGAAGCAACAAAAATTCCATGTCCCGACGTATTGCAGTTACCAAACCATGGCTATGGTTGTTAATTATTTACAAGTTGCTTAATTTTTGAAGTAGCCCATGATAACAAAAGACTTGCTTTCTGTTTTCTCAGCGTTTCTATGATAAGAACATAGTTTGATATTAGATATAAGCATTTAATAGACATTTAATCGTATCTTCTATTTTAAGTCGAGGAATAGAGCTCTGTAAATAATAAGAATTGTTGGAATACCATTAGAATAATATAGTAACCATTGGTTTATCATCAACAATTAATAACAACAATAACATCAAATTAATGTTTAACTTAATCTAAAACAAAATATTTACCAAACCAGCTGTTTGTGTGGAAAATTACGCAATGCTGCAAGGCACAATTAAAAATACTTCCTCTAAAATTATCGTCAGAGGCCTAATACAAATCTATATCTATCTTCTATACTTATAATAAATCTGTAGAGAGGTCAATTTTGTACATGAAATATATTTCCAAAATAACTATCGGGGGTGATTAGGGATCGATACTAATGCCAAAAATGCAATTAGTAAAATTTTTGTCTGTCTGTCTGACCGATATAGAAACAAAAACTACTGGACGGATTTTAACGAAACTTGGACAATTATTCTTCATACTCCTGGGCAGGTTATAGGATACTTTTCATCACGCTACAATCAATAGGAGCAGAGCAGTGAAGGGAAATGTTGGGAAAACGGGAGAAGTTACTCCATTTTTTAAGACTCCGTCGCGTGTGCAACCTTAATGGTTAAAGCTACACGTAAATCATGTATGACGGAAATGTCTCCTTAAAATTATATAAAAAATATTCCACGACAGCACTGCATATGTCCATATTTTATAGTTGACTCACAATAACACGTGTAACTCCCGATAGCAAGCAGTTCGAAGCTGTCTATTATATTTGTCTACTCTTTCGTTTCAAAGTTGTGTTTTCAATTCGGAATTTTTATACAGAAGGTACTTCACTATTATGGCAGATAATTCAGTGGACTCAGCTTATTGAAGATAGCTTAACATATTACATACTAGCTTTTGGCCGCAGCTTCGCACGCGTTAAATTCGGAGTAAAATCCCTATACAATGTCATTATTCATATAACCCTTCCTCTCCAATTACTCCATCTATTAAAAAACCATAGGCTCAGACAGAGAAAGTAACTTTGTAGGGATTATAAGGAACTTTCTTAAAATGCCTTTAGAAGTTTATCCGTGAATTAATAATGTTATGTCGAGTAACTTATGTACGATATATGAGTTAATGATCATATAAAATACTCAAATATCAATAGGCTTAATAGGTACATGTCTAATCTTTAAATTCCCAATTCAGAAACCGGCGTTAAATGGCATGGCTTTTTTTTTATTCCTACTAATATATTAAACGCGAACGATTATGTATGGATAATTGTTACTCTTTCACGTAAAAACTACTGGATGGATATGGATAAAACTTTGCCGTAATATAGGTTTATACATCAGAATAATACTTTACCGCGAAAAAAACGACAGCATATGTCTATCCTTTATGGTTGACTCACAATAAAACGTGTAACTCCTGAATCAGGAGTCCTGATAGCTTAGCAGTTCGAAGCTTTTTGATTATATTTGTCTTCCCTTACGTTTATAACACTATTAGTCATCCCTAATTAAAAAAGTTAACATTATTAACTATTCTATAAAAAACCGGCTAAGTGCGAGTCGGATTCGCGCACGAAGGGTTCCGTACTATCATTTTCTACCAGTGTAACACGACATTATTTGTGCGTATTGCCACTATAAAAATATGTCACCCGAGCTCTTGTCTTTGCACTAATTATCCAATCAACGCGCCCTCTCAGTGCCCTAGAGAAATATTTAAACGAGAACAATTATTAGATGAACCGACAGATGTATTTGTTTGCCGTATACGAGCGTTGTTCGCCCAGCTACCCCCGTGGACTTTGACTGAGGAGGTCCAACTGGACATGTTATACGGGATTCTACATAGAAGGATTCGTGAGAAGATTTGCCGGAATCAAGTACGTTCTTTTACGGAGTTGTTGTCACAAGCGAGACGAGCAGAAGACATAGAACAAGAAATACTTTTTTTTTTTTTTTTGTTTTTTTTTGTTTGTCCAGGAAAATGCCTACGCATACCCGTCCCCTCCAGGGAAAGGAGACGGGTTATGTCGGGCTCGCACCGACTAAAAACCTGGAGTTGTCCTTCTGGCCGTCGTATAATGGCGGGGTCGCGGGAATGTCCTGTTGAGGCCCTCACCGCGAACCCACCGACGGCTGGCCACCGAGGCAGCCCCCTCAAGTTTGGAGGCGCGCTGGGACAAACCGCGGCGCGCCTACCCCCTCACGTTCCCTTGGTTAGCTACCGACCTAGCCCTGTGTCGGCAGCTTGGGAACCAACCCAGGGTCTTCGGCCCTCTGCCGACCTGGGACCTCGCCGGCTGGAGTCGCCGACGTGCCACTGCGGGGACAGTGGCACGCCGCCGAATCTGCCCTGGGCCGAGGAGAGGGGTTTCCCCACCACCCCTTCCTCAGCCCACCTCCAATCCAAATCGCGGAGGATCGGATGCCGCGGCCGCCACGCCGCACCACCCGACCCCCCACGATTACCCCCCTGGGCGCTCAACAGAACGGGGCCAAAGGCCCTGCTGGAGCCTCCCCTCCTGGGGTGCAACCGACCGGGACGAGCCCAGCCAGAGCCTCCCCTCCGGGCGCATCAGCACGCTGGGCTCACGCCCAGCTGGAGCAGCCCCCCTCTCGTGGGCCGGTCTACCTCACGACCAGCCCCTTGTGGGACCGCTTAGCTTCCCCCAGTAGCTGGCTTGCTACGGGGTACTAAGCCCCCCCGCCGCGGCAAGGCGCGATCCCTTGGGGGGGGAACAAGAAATACCTGGCAGTTCGCGCCTAAAGTCACCTCCCGTCCGCACTCCAGTAAACGTGAACGATCCGTGCAATATTGTGCCGTCTCACTCTAATCTTCCGCGTCGTGTTCAACCCTCTCTCTCGAACTTTCCGCGCGCTCGTTCGTCAGTAGTGCCGCCGAGTAATAACAGTGCGAGTGATAGTGATAAGACATCGCATAAAGTTTTTTGTTATTATTGTAAAAGTCGTGAACATAATAAGGTAAATTGTAATAAGTTAACTAGTAAACAGTCATATTGTTTTAGTTGTGGTAAAGTTGGTTTTGTTAAATCTAATTGTCCAACTTGTAATAATTCTAAAGATAAATTCTATTCTATGGAATGTAACAGTGTAGGTAATAGCTCGAGCTCGGGTCGACCGATATTTCGCGTCAGTATATCTGGGTTCGTGGGTACCGCGTTGCTCGACACCGCCGCTCGGCGCAGTGTCGCGGGTCACTCGCTGTACACTCTCCTTCGTCGGGTAGGTACTTGCTTTACTGAAGACAACATGACTATAACTGGCAGACGGCCGAACCGATTTGATGACGGTATTGTTGTGCACAGTAGGTATATGTAAAATTTTCAGATAAAAGTATACCTATAGATTTTATTATTTTTCCTAAGTCTTCAAGTAACGAAACGTTATTAGGAATCGATTTTATTACTGAAGCCAAACTAATTCTAGATTTTAGCAGTATGACTTGGCACACAGCTGATCAGGCACAGGTCATTCACCCCCTGTTATGCGAGTCGTCTCGTAACCCGGTAGATTGCGCTTCTGTTAACCTTTTGCGTGCCGATGAAGGTACCTACTTGTCAGATACGGAGAAGTCGCAGCTTTCGGATCTTATGTGTGAGTATACTGAAAATTTTAGTGAAGTCGGTGAACCGACACCTTTTTCTTTACACCATATAGATACAGGCGACCACCTACCTATTGCCGTACCTCCGTATCGCCTCACGCCAGCGAAGAAAGAAATGATGCGCGCTGAGCTCGAGCAGATGTTATCCGAGGACGTGGTGGAGGAGTGCGAGTCCGCGTGGGCCGCGCCCGCCTTGCTGGTCCCCAAGCCTAATGGTAAGTGTAGATTTTGCGTAGACTATCGTAAATTAAATGCGATCACCAAGTCGGACGCGTATCCTATGCCTCGCATAAATGAGTTGATTCAGTCTACAAAGTCCAATTGTGTTGTGACTACACTTGATATGCGTAGTGGTTATTGGCAGATTTTAGTTCAGGAAGCTGATAGAGATAAGACATTTTGTGACACCTTTCGGCACGTATCGTTTCAAGCGTATGCCTTTCGGCTTAAAGAATGCCCCGGCGTCGTTTCAACGCTTAATTGATAAATTTAGATCTGGTGCCTCTTTAAAGGATGTCACTATTTTAGCTTACTTAGACGATATGCTTATAATTTCAGATAGTTTCGAGAGGCATCTTGTGGATTTGCGTGCAGTGTTTGATCGTCTCCGCGTTTATAAGTTACGTGCGAATCGTGATAAGTGTGTCTTCGCCCGCGAACGCGTCAAGTACTTGGGGCACGTCATTTCGCAAGAGGGCATATCTCCGGATGAGGGTAAAGTACAAGCAGTTTTAGATATGAAAAAAGCTACCTCTCTTTCACAATTGCGGACCTTTTTGCAAACATGCTCTTGGTTTAGGAAATTTATACCTAACTTCGCCCAAGTAGCCGAATCATTGACACGGTTGACTCGAAAAAGTCAAACGTGGCAATGGGGCTCAGAGCAGGTGACCGCATTTCAGTCTCTTAAAAAGTTACTTACCACATCCCCTATTTTAGTTCAGGCTGATTACAGCCTACCTTTTGTTTTACGCACTGATGCTAGTGCTTATGCTCTTGGTGCAGCTTTGCTCCAGGGGGAGTCTCCTCACCAAGAACGACCCATCGAGTATGCTAGTCGTCTGTTGTCGCCTGCCGAGCGCAACTATTCAACGACCGAGCGCGAAGCTCTAGCTGTAGTCTGGGCCGTTGAACGTTTCCGAGGTTATATAGACATCACACTTGAAACCATACCATGCTAGGGAGGGTGAGTGTCCTTTTCCTGTGATGCCTAAACGTCGTAGAGGTCGACCGCCTAGATTGTCTTCTTATATATTATCGTAGTTGTAGGTTGATGTTTATCTATTTTTTTAATAACAGCATTAACTTTATTCAGTTAATTTCTGCTTAACTTTAACCTTAATGTCAGTTGTTAACTTTAAACGCTTTGATTTGTTTGTTTTTTTTTGTGTCGTGTTAGCATTTTGGTTTGATTAGCCTATGCGTTGCCCACCTAATCAAAAGGGGGAGAGTGTAACACGACATTATATGTGCGTATTGCCATTATAAAAATATGTCACCCGAGCTCTTGTCTTTGCAATAATTATCCAATCAACGCGCCCTCTCAGGACGCGTGTAAAATACTAATCTGTGATTCGCCGATGTCCGGCCGCCATTATGTTATAAGAGTTTTAAAGAGCGCGGCTCATGTTGCTAAGTTTTATTGTTTAAACCGTAATAAATCTTATAATTCTATTTTACTGGTTTAAATTGATGGAAGTCGATAGCCACCTACCTCTATCTTGCTACACCAGTTTATTAAGATCGAGTAAAAATTGCTTAAAAATTAAGTTTTTTGTATGGGAGCCCGCCTTTAATAATTACTTTATTGTTATTTAATTATTTATTTTGAAAGGTAATATACAAGTAAATATTCTGTGAAAATTTGAAGCGTCTACCTGTAACCGTTATTAATATTGAGCAAAAAAATAAGAAAAAAACACGCTTATTGTATGGGGACCCCCTTAATATATATATTTTTTAATTTAGTGTTTTTTATTATAGCGGCAACGGAAATATGAAAATTGTGAAAATTTCAGCTTTCTAGCTATCACGGTTTATGAGATACAGCCTGGAGACAGACAGACAGACAGACAGCGGAAGCTTAGTAATAGGGTCCCGTTTTACCCTTTGGGTACGGAACCCTAAAAATAATCATAAAAATCGGTATAGAAACACCAAAGTTATATAGGCTATTTTTTACCGCCGGAAAACTCATTTCCATGGGATACCGACTTCCAGGCGAACGGAGTTGAGGGCGGCTACTAGTTTTTAATAAAGTGGGTATTCAAAGAGCTTAACTATTTTTTTTTTATATTTACTAATGTTTTTAAATCTCTTTTATATTTTAACTTTTTCTTGTTCTGTCTACTCAATTTATATACATAACTAGCGACCCGCCCGCGCTTCGCTGTGGTGTAATTTTGGCCGACTTGCTCACGACACGAAACGTTGAATTTTGGCTAACTTGTAAAAACATTATTGAATGTTCTTTATAAACAACTATAAATGAAAAAAATACCTAAATGATGGCGAAAACCGCGTTCAAATCCGTCTGCTGGTTCAGGAGGAGATAGCGGACAAACATACAAACAGACACAATTAGCGACTTGGATTTATACTATGTAATGAAGTGTAAATAAATAAATAAAATAACGAAACCGTTGTCTACTCTTAAAGATAACTAAATATAGGTACCTAATTCTTTAAGTTCCTTTATTTCTAAAGATCTACCCAAGCAATCAATTACAACAGATATATATCTAAAGAATAGATAAGTCATCAAATTCCTAATAAAAACATACACGACGAAACAATCTTTTTTGAAGTTTATTAAAGCGATATTTTTTATGGAAACATGACTTCATTTCATTAATCCAAACATTTTTGTACTAGTTTCAGCACTTTTTCTAATCTCATTAGAAAAATTTGATAATTCCAATATTATTATTTGTGTACGCTTTGCAGATCTAAAAATACTTTTATATCGGAAATTATTTTTCATTATAATACATAGGGTTGTTTGATATATTTTTTATACAGGGCTTCAGAAAGATCAACGTCAAGGCGGAAACGGGTCATGGTAATGTAATTATTGTAAACTAGTGGCCGCCCGCGACTCCGTTCGCGTGGAAGTCGGTTTCCCGTGGGAATGAGAAGTTTTCCCGCGGTAAAATGTACTCTATGTCCTTTCCCAAGTTCTGTTCTTTCTTTATACCAAATTTTATCAAAATCGGTCCAGTGGTTTAGGCGTGAAAGCGTAACAGACAGACAGACAGACAGATCGGCCGCATGAGGCGGCGGCCGGTGGAGTCGGGTGTTCCGCAGGGGTCGGTCCTAGGACCACTCCTGTGGAACATCGGGTACGACTAGCTCCTCCGGGGCGTCCTCCCCGATGGCGTGGGTGTCATCTGCTATGCGGATGACACCCTCGTCACGGCGCGGGGGCGCAACTTTGGGGAGGCGGCCGACCGGGCGTCGGAGGGGGGGACCCTGGTCGCCCAACGTATTGGGCGGCTGGGGCTGGACGTGGCGCTGCCCAAGACCGAGGCCCGGTACTTCCACGGGCCTCGTGGGGAGGCGCCGCCTGACGCCCACGTAGAGGTGGTGGGGCGGCAAATTGTGGTGCAGGCCCAGATGAAGTATCTGGGCCTGATCCTGACGGGCCGGTGGAAGTTCGCGGAACACTTCCGCCGGCTCGCCCCGCGCCTCCTCAAGGCGGCGAGGGGCCTTAGTTGGCTCCTGCCCAACATCGGGGGGCCGGCTGCGGCATGCCGGCGATTATATGCCGGTGTGCTACGCAGCATGGCCCTGTACGGGGCGCCCATATGGGCGGATGACTTGGGGGTGGCCAACCGTACCCTCCTCCGTAAGCCACAACGCGCCATCGCTCAGCGAGTGGCGCGGGCTTACGGTACGGTTGCCCACGGCGCGGCCTGTGCCTTGGCGGGCACTCCGCCATGGTACTGGGAGGCCGAGGTGTTGTCCGCCGTCTACCACTGGACGGCGGATAAGCGGGCGCAGGGGGAGCGCCCCGCACCAGAGGAGAGGGTCGCCGTCTGGCGGGGGGCCCGCGAGGACATGCTCCGCCGGTGGACGGCGGAGATGGCCAACGCGGAGTTCGGACGGTGGACCCTGGACGCCGTCGGTCCAGTCATTGAGGGCTGGATCGAGAGGGGGCATGGGTTCCTCACCTACCGGTTGACGCAGGTTTTGTCCGGGCATGGTAGCTTCGGGCATTTCCTGTGTCGTATACGGAGGGAGGAATCCACGGCGTGCCACCACTGTGGCGCGCCGGACGACACGGCGCGGCACACCCTGGCCGAATGTCCAGCTTGGGATGTGCAGCGCCGTCGCCTCCAGGCGTCCGTAGGCCCGGACCTCTCGCTGCCCGGCTTGGTGTACTCCATGCTGGGCTCCGAGGCGGTCTGGGTCGCGGTGGCCTCCTTCTGCGAGGACGTCATGTCGCAGAAGGAGGCTGCGGAGCGGGTGCGTGAGAACGATCCTCTCGCGCCCCCGCACCGCAGACGTCGAAGGGGCCGGACGAGGCGCGATCGCGACCAAGTCCAGCCTGGTGGTGGCCAGTGGGCGGGTGATGTGGGGACACACCTGCCCGCATTGCACGGACCACCACCATCGACGGGTGGGAACGACCGGGCGCTCCCGGTCGCTCCCACAGGCCCCCCTTCACCGCGGGAGGGTCCGAACGGGCCCGTCGTGCTGTAGACGGGCCATCGCTGGTGGAGTTGTGGTGTAGGGCTTACGGCCGGTCCCATGACTCCACCTCAAAGGCAAAGACGGAGCGCCGCGGGGTTTTAGTGGGTAGTCCCCTGGGCGACGTGTCAGTTGCTCAGGCGGGAGTCCCACACACGCCCCCCGCCACCCAGGTGGGGGGTACGGTGCGTAAATGCATTTCCCCGCGAAAACAAAAAAAAAAAAAAAAGACAGACAGACAGACAGACCGATAGACAGACAGAGTTACTTTCGCATTTATAATATTAGTAGATAAGTAGATATAGTAGGGAAGTAGGGATGTAATGTAATGTAATTATTATAAAACATCATTTTTTAATTATAGATATTCCAAAATAATCGGGTAAATTATCATACACTTTGTTTTTCACAGATTTTTCCAAAAATAATTCATTACATGAATATAAATAACCTAACCTAACATTAATCTGGGGACCCGGTACTGTCCCCGCCATGACGGGCCAAGCGATACACGCAAGGGTTCTACCTATCTTTCTCGAAGTGTGTCGTCGTTTTTTTAAACCCTCATAGCTTGACTTTAGAATTTTAGATTATACCAGTAAAACAAAATTCTCCAGCTATACTGCCAATAGTACACATACATCGTTTTAATTGTGTAGGTACATATTACATTTTAAATTTAATTGACAACGTACAAATTGACTTCATTTAGTTTGAAACAGTTCTATTTGAGTTTTGTAGAACCGTTAAAAACATTGATTGTGATTATTTAATACGATCTTGAACAAAGCATTTTAATTTAAGCCTTCACTTTTATTTATTTATTATTTTGTACCAGTTTTCATTAATTCGATGATCGAACTTCCACCCTTGTTATTCCACAATTGTTGCCTCTATTTCAACTCCTTTAAGTTCCTTTAAGTTTCTCGAGGCATAGAATACATTTGTACCAAATATAAAAGACCTAAAACGTTAGTGTAAGTTTGAAAGTCGGATAGAGTTAGTTTTCAATTTGTAATTTAGAGAAGATTTTAGGGAACCCTTTATAAGTAAGTACCCTCCAGTTGTTTTTATTATCATCCTTTTAATTTAATTGAATAAACATTTTCGTTTTAAGATTTTTTATAGAACGTTATTAAAAAAGTCGCGAAAATCTTTAGTTCTTACGTAAAGTCCCTATTTATTTTTATGAGTGTCAAAGACAGTACTTTAGGTGTATTTTCGTTGAACTTGATTTAATATTAATTGTAAAAAATAAATTTCCTTATTCCTTAAAAATATTCTATTTGAACTGTAGGGTTACATTTTATCGAATACGGGTTTGGCTGCGCCTAACGAGCACCATGAATATTCTGAATAATTAACTAAAGAGGCTGATTTTTTTAATACCTTTATCTTTTGTCAGACAAAGTAGAATTGTTATCGTTATTCCCAAGTCTTCAAGATTGAAGTCTAGTATTCCCAAGTGTTGTATTAATGCGGAAGAACTTTTATTCAACGCTGTTCGCTTTGATCCAGTCAGTGAACATGGAAACGCGGGCATTGACCCCTGGGTAGAAAGCATCAGCACATTCAAAGCCCCATGAGGTGACACCAACAAGGACATCTCCCTGGTGAACCAGAGGACCGCCGGAATCTCCCTGGCAGGCGTCCTTGCCGCCGACGTTCAAGGCACCAACGCACAACATCTGAGGAGTGATGTCAGGCCAGCCCCAGTACGCTGGCTGAGACTTCAAGTAGGCGTAGCGTTCTGCGCAGAGGTTCTGGTCAACCACGTTGTTAGTAACGTGAAGCAGAGTCTCAGATGGCTCACCTCTGAACTGAAAAAAGCAATGGACATGTTCTTAAAATCCATGGATTATATTATTATGGAGGGATTTGCTCTCAAGATGTTTACTGCTACTTTTGGTGAGAAAAGAGGTAAAAAAAGAGGAATTATTCGTATTTTTTTTGAAGTTGTTGAGAGTTGACAAACTTATAATTCTTCCAGTTTCTGTTATTCAGCAATTACTTGTACAAATAAAATGTCATTCGTTATTAGTTTATGCTTACAGTAGTGTGTCCCCAACCGATGGATGTGACAGCAGCTCCAACAGCCAAATTGTAGTTCGGTCCAGCAACACGAGCAACTCCGATGCCGCTGCTAAAAGAAACGCGATCGTTCAAAGTGACGATTGCGATATCGTTGTTCAAGTGAGCTTCGCTGTAGCCGTTGTGGTAGACGATTGAGACCACGTTATTGAGGGTTCCACCGCTGCTGCGCTGGGTAGAGCCCAGACGAGCACGGTAGTAACTTGGGATGGGGTAGTCTCTGCAACAAATTATTTACTTAATGGTAAATTGTACCTATAATAAAAAATGTTTTTTTTGTTGAAAGCGTTTAACCTTAGTGGTATTAGTAAAAAAATTAAAAAGTCTTCATTATCCAATTCAAAACATCGTTTGCCAAGTCGTTTTCAACTTTTTGCATACATTTGGAAATCATAGATATCATAGTAAAAAAATGAATGCTTATATTATTAGCTTTCATTTACTTACTCAACACAGTGAGCAGCAGTCACGACAGACTTCTGAGTGATCAAGGTTCCACCACAAAATTGGTCCCAGATTATTCCATACCAAAGGTAGTTTATATTAACCGTGAATGGATACTGCTGGATGGTAGTGGTCTCTCCACCAACGATGCGCTGCCCAATCCTTGGCACTCCTGTATTGTTTAAGTATTGAATAACTAATTTCTTACTACATAGAAGCATATATTATATTAAAGAATATCGTCAATAAAGCATCATGAGGATTTATAAGTTCGGCATGATTATAATTTATCGTAGCTGTAGTAATATTGACACAGATTAGCATATTCGAAAATCATTTACTATTTAGCAATTTAGTCAGAAGTCGGTCACTGATAATAAAATACTCAAATTTATTGAATTTGGAATAGGTAAAAACTATATAAAAAAATGTTAAAATAGTTGATGGAATCGGGCGTTACTTTTATAGCGAATTTGCACATTGAATCAAGTTTGTTAAAACAGTTTTTTTTATAATTATTAAGGTTTATATATATTTACCAACAACGGCCCCAACGAGGGCTAACAATATCACAGCGCGCATCTTGGACACCACAAATATATATTTGCAAGTGGCGAATTTTCATTTCTGTTTGCTTATATACATTTGTTTTGTAGTTATTTATGGTTATCTGAAGATAAGGAATTATTAAAGCATTTAAAAACCCAAAATTCGGGGTTTGTGTCGTTTAGTACCTTTAAAACTCGTCCCGTAACCACCGTTATGACGTAGCTCAGCTTTCTTTTATAAAAGGTCCAAAAAATCCATAGCTTACCTTTAATACTTTATCGGTTGTATTTTTGAGTCAAAATCCTAAACCTACTAGTTAAGGTTAAAAAAATCATGTTAAATACAATTATTAAATTTTTTACCGCCTATAACATTAACTTCGAATAATAAGGTAATATTAGTAAAGCGTGACGCGCTGTATATATTGAACCTAGTAAAATAAAAAAAATTGCCTACCTACTAATTTAGTGGTTGACGGGCTTCATTTATGTGCTAATTTTTATATAAAGATTAGTTTTTAGTCATAGACAATAAATTGGGAATTATATATTAAAATACTAATGGGACAAAACGGCCCGAGACCATTATGGACTAATAAGAAAACATACGCGGATTTTAATCAATGAGTCATTATAACAGTAAGTAAGTAAGTAAACAGTAGGTACCTAAGTAGATATCATTAAAATATATTTGTTGTTATAGAGGAAAAGTCAAAGAAGATTTATTATTATTATTATTATATAAAGCCCAAAGTGTCCCAATACTGGGCAAAGGCCAAAGAAGATAATATAAATAAACTAGTGGCCGCCCGCGACTCCGTTCGCGTTGAAGTCGGTTTCCCGTGGGAATGAAAAGTTTTCCCGCGGTAAAAAGTACCCTATATGTTAATCTGATGTATAAGCTATAATACTGTAAAGTTTCATCAAAATCCGTCCAGTAGTTTTTACGTGAAAGAGTAACAAACATCCATACATCCATCCATCCATCCATCCATACATCCTCACAAACTTTCACATTTATAATATTAGTAGGATCCATACATCCTCACAAACTTTCACATTTATAATATTAGTAGGATTAAAACAACTATGCGTGCCTCAGCTATTAGGAAATATATTTCCAAAATAACTATTAGGGATCGATACTGATGCCAAAAATGCAATCAGTAAAATTTTTGTCTGTCTGTCTGTCTGTTCGTCTGTATAAACGTTATAAAAACAAAAACTACTCGACGGATTTTAACGAACCTTGGTACAATTATTTTTCCTACCCTTGAGCTGGTTATAGTATACTTTTCAATAGGAGCAGAGCAGTGAAGGGAAATTTAGAAAAACGGGGGAAGTTAGGTACTCCATTTTAAGCTTCCGTCGCGTTGCACACCTTAATAGTTAAAGCTACACAGAAATCATGTATGACGGAAATATTCTACTTAAAATTACTTACATAAAATAATCCACAACAGCATATGTCTATATTTTATGGTTGACTCACAATAACACGTGTAACTCCCGATAGCTTAGCAGTTTGAAGCTTTCTGATAATATTTGTCTACTCTCGTTTATAACAGTCTCAGACATCCCTATTGGTATAGAAACACCAAATTTATATAGGGTGAACTTCTCATTCCCACGGGAAACCGACTTCCACGTGAACGGAGTTGCGGGCGGCCACTAGTGACTAAATAAATTGTCATTTTTTTATAGAAATTAGAACCATGTCATCACTTTTTCAAATTTGAATTCACTTCTCTGAGAAGCGACCAAGTTGATGGATCTTCTTTGATCTACACAGAAGTATATGTAAGTGTTTACTTAGGTAAATTACACTTGTAAGTAAGTCCCCTGATATTAGATAGGATTATTTTAATGTAAAATCTGCACATTCCAATCTCTGAACATTCTCTGAATCGTCGGTGGTTGCATCTCAATGCAATACCCAAGGGATGAAAAAGAAAAAAATACAAAAGGCTTGTACTGCAAATTTCGCATTTCATGTCAGTTAATCAAATCTGAACTTTATTACCGCACGCTTAGGGTAATGCGGTTGTCTCATAATGGTTGTCAGACATGTTCGTCAGTTTCGTTTGGGCAAAGGCAGGTCAAACACTTATGCTGGAAGATACAAGATTGCTGACGAGTATGGCAAACGAAGCGGTTGGAATTACCTGCGCGCTCGGGTTTTTAGGAAGATCAGCTTTGTATGCTAAAGTGGAAGGTTGCGTGGAAAGAAACCTACTGAAAAATATATGATAAGTGAATAAATAAAATATTTTAAGATACCTAAGGAATGGTCTTGAAAACTAACTTGTATAAAATTAAAGATTTTAATAATAAATAGGATAAATAAATAAAAAGTATACATATACATAGGTAGATTGCTATGTCGGTGTAATAATGTTACACGAGATTTTTAAAAGTATACATATTTTTTTATAAATCATAATACAAACAATGTAATGAATTATTGATTATTTAACAACCACGAATTTAAAAATAAGTTTTTAATATAG
Source organism: Emmelina monodactyla (assembly GCA_916618145.1). Taxonomy (NCBI): domain Eukaryota; kingdom Metazoa; phylum Arthropoda; class Insecta; order Lepidoptera; family Pterophoridae; genus Emmelina; species Emmelina monodactyla. The sequence goes on from OU745300.1 coordinate 8,953,516, forward strand.
TGGGTATTCAAACAGCTTAACTTATATTTTAATATTAATAACGTACCCTTTGTTCGTATGATTCTAATTCTCTTTTGTGTTTTCACTTTTTCTTGTTCTGTTTACTCAATTTATATACATCAAGTGTAAAAAAATAAATAAAATAACGAAACCGTTGTCTTCTTTTAAAGATAACTAAAAGTACTTAATTCTTTAAGTTCCTCTATTTCTAAAGAAAGAAATACGCAAGCAATCAATTACAACAGATATACATCTAAAGAATAGATAAGTCGTCAAGTTCCTAATAAAAACATAACTACACGACGAAATAATCTTTTTTGAAGTAGGTATATTTAAGCGATATAAATGTTACCGGCAATGTGTATACTCCGGTATTCTATACAATGCCTAGGTAATGTATAGAATACCTAAAACGTGCCGGTAATGTATGAAATATCATTTATTTTATACTTTGCCTAGGTATTCTATACAATACCGAATGCGTGGCCGGTAATGTATGTAAAGCAGGTAAGATTATAATGAAGAACGTTAGAGAGGAACTGTATTATGGTCTATATTACACTTTTATAAGTTTATTTTTATTTTTTTATCAACTACTGATTTGTGTTATAACAATCACTGTTATAAATTTTTCTTGTAATTTTTTTCTTCATTTATTTTTGTCTTACCAACGGAATTTATAATAGTTGGTTGCCATAAATTTTTAAATCATAGTATTATTACTAAGGAATTTTTCGACTCATATTTTTTTGCTTCATAACTTTTTTCTCCGAAGTAGTTGGTAATTTTTAGTAAAAAATATCATGGTTGTGGTGCTTCGCCGACCGCTGCCGCGGTACGCTCGCTTCGCTCGCTCGGCTTGCACACTATCTGGTCACCATTCAACCTCACACTCCTCCTCGCTTCGCTCGTCGTCGTACCTATTATTTTAATTGTGACTCTTCAAACTACGGGGACAGAACAAGGATTTGTCAAATCGTCAATTTTTTTTACACTTTCATTGGTGCATTATTTTAATTCAGTTAATTTTAATTATAGAACCTGTTTCATAATTATTATGAGCATATTATAGGTTATCATTGATAAATATAGACCAAGGTCTATTTATTTTACACATTGCCGGTGGTACAGCAGGAAATCTATTCAATGCCCAGGTATTGAATACATTACCTAGGTAAAGTATTGAATTGACAATAATATTCATTTTATTTTATACATTGCCTGGACACCCCAGGTATTCTATACATTACCTAGGTATTGTATAGAATACCTGAATTATACAGATTGCCGGTAACATAAATATAAATCGACGTAAATATAAATCGACGCGCGTGCGAGATACTTCGCAGTTTAAGATGCGGCGTTGTATGTGGAACATCTAGGCTCCTATATTTTTATAGAAATATGACTTCATTTCATTAATCCTAACATTTTTTTACTAGTTTCAGCACTTTTTATAATCTCATTAGATAACTACTATTTGGAAAATAATGCTAGAAAATTTGATAATGCCAATGTTGTTATTTGTTTTTGTACGCTTTGCAGATCTAAAAATCCTTTTATTTCGGAAATTCTTTTTCATTATAATAAGTTGTTTGGTATATTTCTTATACAGGGCTTCAGAAAGATCAACGTCAAGGCGGAAACGGATCATGGTAATGTAATTATTGTAAATGTAATTATTACAAAACATCATTTTTTAATTATAGATATTCCTAAATAATCGGGTAAATTATCATACACTTTGTTTTAGTAAATATCTTAAGTACTAGGCTTACAATTAATTATCACAGATTTTTCCAAAAATAATTCATTAGTAGGTACAAAAATCTGGGGACCCGGTACTGTCCCCGCCAAGAAGTGTGTCGTCGTTTTTTTAACCCTCATAGCTCGAGTTTAGGTTATACCAGTGAAACAAAATTCTCCAGCTATACTGCCAATAGTACGAGCATGTATGTATGTATGTAGTACAAATACATCGTTTTAATTGTGTACATGTTACATATTAAATTAAATTGACAACATACAATTGTCTTTATTTAGTTTGAAACAGTTCTATTTGAGTTTTGTAGAACCGTTAAAAACATTGATTGTGAACAAAGCATTTTAATTTAAGCTTAGCCTTCACATTTATTTATTTATTATTTTGTACACACTTTTTATTAATTCGATGAACAAACTCCCAAATTTTTTGCCTCTATTTCAACTCCTTTAAGTTCCTTTAAGTTTTTCGAGGCTTAGTATACCTTTGTAAATACAAAAAAAATGTTCAAGGCCTTAAACGTGAGTGTGAGACTGAAAGTCGGATAAAGTTAATTTTTCATTTGTAATGTCAGTAAGGCCTATCACCCGTTTCCTCTTTGACATTGATTTTAGGGAACCCTTCATAAGTAAGTACCCTCTAGTTGCTTTTATTATCATCCTTAAAAAAATATTGAATAAACATTTTCGTTAAGATTTTTTATAGAAAGTTATTAAAAATGTCGCGAAAATCTTGAGTTCTTCTTAATAGGTTATATTTCTTTTTATGAGTGTCAAAGATAGTACTTTAGGTGTATTTTCGTTACCCCGCTTTAATTAAAAAACTTGTTTTAATTTTAATTGTAAAAATAATTTTCCTTATTCCATAAAAATATTCTATTTGAATTGTAGGGATATATTTAATCGAATAAGGGTTTGGCTGTGCCTAACGAGCACCATTAATATTCTGAATAATTAACTAAAGTATATAACGTATTTTGAAAGTGCTCTACATTATTTAATAAAAACAAATAGTATTTCTTAGTAAAATATATATATTTTACATATTCCTGCACTAGAACATTGCGTTTCACTTAACCGACGTAACAAATAACGTAACTTCAGTGTTAGCAATTGAAACAGAGCAATACAAACACAGCTCTACAACCATAATGCAATCAATCACCAAAACTATCCACGAGTTGAAAGAAACATTCAGCACACAAATGGCTGAATTTAAAGCAGAGTTGGCCAAGAGTCACACTGGAGGATCTTCAACATCTATCACCACAACACAAATTGAACGGAACTTCACAAACTTCCAGTCTTATGTGATGACAACAATCGGGATGAGTAACATTCTGCTACTGCATGGTGTTCCTGAAGCAAAGACCGAGGACTGTTTTAATTCTGCCTTAACAAAGTTGTCCGATATTGTTAAAACCACTCAAATCTCTAAAAATGATCTCTCTCGGTGTCATCGCCTGGGTAAAGAAAGATATATATAATTAAAATACAGTAAGTTTATGTTTACTTCATCAGATTTTTCCGATTCTGACGATGTCGATGATTTTTTGTCATGTAGCTCAAATCGATCGAACAACTGGCTCAGTGAGCTATCACAGTATCTCTCCCCCTCTGAAAACTTCTCTTAACGATGAATTTTCTAGTTTTCCGAAAAACTTTAATGTTATTTACATTAATGCTCAAAGTATTCATGCTCATTATCCCGATATGCTGACATCTTTTGACATCAACAATATTCACGCAGTAATGATTAGGTACTGAAACCTGGCTAAGACCTTGCTTATCATCAGTATCCTACGCACTACCGGGTTTTGAACTTGTACGCAATGATCGGGTGGGACGTACAGGTGGTGGGGTGGCTATTTACATTCGCTCACATATTGCTCATTGCGTGGTCAGCATTTCGCCCCCAAGCCACAGTGAGGAACTGAGGAATGTCTGGAATATCTTTTTCTTGAAGCGACGCTGTGCCACGCAAAAGTCCTTATGGGAGTTGCTTATAGACCTTCCCTACATCTGGACTACTTTTCTTCTTTTGAGACACTTCTCGAAGGTATGGTCCCTAATTACGATCATGTAATTATTATGGGAGACCTAAATACATGTCTTTTAAAAAACGATCACCGATCATCTAAACTCCTTTCTATTACCAATTCTATAAATCATAATATTCTTCCTACTGGTCCTACTCATTTTTTTCCTAACTCCAACCCTTCTCTTCTTGATCTAATGATTGTCTCATCGTGTGATCATGTCGTGAAACATGGTCAAATCGCTGCTGATGCCTTTTCTTATCATAATCTACTTATGTTATCCTACAAAATCCGTCCCCCCAAAGCTAAGTCGAGAATTCTTCTGCAGCGTAACTTTAGAAGCATAGATACTCACCAACTAACTTATGATGCGCGTAATATAGACTGGTCTGCTGTCGATAAGGCTGAAACCATTGACGAACAACTTTCTTTATTTAATTCGCTAATAACACAGCTATACGATCGCCACGCTACATTAAGACCTGTAAAGAACAAGCATCTTCCCGCTCCATGGCTCTCAGAGAAAATCAAAACTGAAATGCTGAAGCGCAATCGCGCCAAAACTAAATTTTAACTTCTGCCTACCGATGAAAATCGCGAAACGTATAGGAATCTTAGAAATCGCTGCAATACTATGTGTAGAGATGCACAACGACGCCATATCCATAGTTCTGTCTCCAATGGTGATCCAGCTAGAGTCTGGAAATTTCTCAAAACTTTGGGTGTCGGCAGGCCAAGTAGTAATTGCATTCCTAGTCACATTAACCTTAACGTACTTAATACACAATTTTCAAAATTTTATCCACTAGACCCTTCTGTTAAATCATAAACCCTTAATCATATCTCATGTCTGCCGACACCAAATGTCCCCTCCTTCTCGTTTGCGCAACTGTTGGAATGTGATGTTAAAAAGAATATCCTTAATATCTCTTCCAACTCTACTGGCTGTGATAACATTAGCCGTGCTATGATAGTCCCTATTATTGATATCCTTGTTCCTATTGTTACCCGACTTTATAACAAGTCAATACAGTCCCAAACGTTTCCTTCCCTTTGGAAAGACACTAATGTTATCCCTATCCCGAAAAAGTGCAATCCCGAATCTGAACAAACTTTCGGTCCTATTTCCATTCTACCTTTCTTGTCCAAGGTTCTTGTGCGTCTCTTACACCACCAGCTTAGTTCCTTCTTTAACCTTAATAATCTCCTCGATCCCTACCAGTCAGGTTTCCGCCCTGGTCATGGCACGGCTACTGCACTAGTCATTATCACAGATGACATTCGTCTCGGTATGGAGAACAAGCTGTTGACTGTACTGACACTACTTGACTTCAGTAATGCGTTCAATACCGTAGACTTTGACATCATGCTACATATTTTGGGTTCTTTTAACATATCTCCATCAACAGTTGCTTGGTTTCGTTCCTACTTGTTCGGCCGCCGGCAACGTGTGTGCACTGAGAATGGTGTTTCTAACTGGGTTGATATCCAAGCCGGTGTGCCGCAAGGTGGCGTGTTGTCTCCACTCCTTTTTACCATTTTCATTAACTCTATTACTCAACATCTTTCTTCTTCCTACCATATGCATGCAGATGATCATCAGATTTACACTTCAGCCTCTCTTGATAATCTTTCTGAGGCAATTATTAAAATAAATCGTGACCTGTCGATAATTTCTTTGTGGAGTTCTCGATACGGTCTTTTTATTAATCCGACTAAGTCGCAAACAATTGTAATAGGAAGTCCATACGTCTTTCACGTATTAATTGGGACGTACTTCCACCAGTCCTGTTAAACGGGGTCCATATACCTCAAAGTGAAACTGTAAGGAACTTAGGTGTTATATTCGACCAAACCCTCTCATGGAAAAAACAAATTGAGGATGTGAGCCGAAAGATGTTTGCCGCGACCAATTCTCTCCGGCGTTTACGTAACGTCCTGCCTATTGCGACTAAAGTTATGATTGCACAAACTCTCTTTCATCCTATTCTCGACTATGCTGATGTCAGCTATCTTAACCTTACGGAAGAACTTCTTAACAAACTTGAGCGCCTTCAAAACCTTTGCATTAGATTCATATTTGGCTTGCGCAAATATGATCACGTCTCTGAATTTCGCAGTAAACTTAAGTGGCTTCCGATTCGCCTTCGCAGGAATACGCATATCCTCTCCCTTCTCTACCGTATTCTGTTCGATCGACAAAGTCCTAACTACCTCAAAGAGCGTTTCAACTACCTGTCCGAGAACAATGATCGTACGTTACGCTCATCGCACCATCTCCTCCTGACGACACCGCCGCACCTTACTGAGTTCTACGGTAAATCCTTTTCAGTGCGTGCAGTAACGCTATGGAATGAATTACCTGTAGACATCAAGCATGCTCTCACATTACCGACGTTCAAACGACTCGTTAAGACTCACTTTCTTTCTTTATAATCATATTATTTTTATTCTAATATATTATATATCATCATATATTTAAGTAAATGTATTCTACTTTTGTTATTGTATTCATTTAATCCTATTTAAATTATATATATTTAAAATATTGTATTGTATGTTATATATTTATTCTCAGGTATATTTAGTATTTTATATTTATTCTGTAGGTACGCCAACCAGGGGCCCGATTCCGTAACTTTTTTAACGATGCAACACGGTCGATATCGACCAATACGTGTGACGTTTTTGCAATTTTCGTATTCTGTAACACGCCCACACGCTGCATCGAGCCACACGTTCATTTTCTTATTTTGGTATTCTGTAAGTACAATTTAATGTCATTGTTTCCCAAAGACTAATAAAACCTATAGACGTACAACATTTGTTTTCAACAAACATAGAAACAAAAATACCTTCAAGTGGTCGAGTAGCCATTTTGGTTTTTAGATGCCTTATTTTTTGGGTAATTTTATTATTTTTGCAATCACTGGTTTTATAAAATATCCCTTTTATTGTAAAATATGCTAATAATATTGATTACCAGTATGAGCAAGTATGTAGTATTTTTGGTATTTTTTTTCTTTCGGTCTACCGAATCCTTAGTAAAGCTGAAGTTGTAAATTTTAAGGCGGCTAATTTAAATATAAGTAGGTAACCATTATTTTAGCGATGCTAAAAACTGCTAGGGATTTTTCTCATAAATTAAATTATGCATATATTTATAGTTAGGTATGCTATGTGTAGACACATGAGGGTTCTTAAGTTATTGGTCTCAACCTTTTATTTATCTTCTATCTCTTTTTACCATAATGGTAACGTGCGTGTGGTTCAAATCGGTTGGCGTCCTTCTAGGGCTGTGCTTTCCTTTTAACCAGTCATTAGTGATGTAACCTCTTTTAACTAACAAATCTCGTCAATCATTCATCAATATTTTGCAACATACCACCAACAGGCTTAGGAAATAACTATTTTTGTTAATTAAAGTCAGTGTGAGGTGTTCATAATTTTTAGATTATCATTTACCTTAAGACAATGTTATTATAAATAATTTTATTAATAAATTGACAATGTCAATGACTTAGAGGAATAATTAAATCTAAATGACATGAGGTAGACAAAAAGTAGAATGGTTTTTAACATTTTTGACAAGCACTGACAAGTTGTTTATAAACAAACCAACATTTTGAACCCAAATCAATATAGTTACATTTTATAAAATTAGGAACATATTTTCTGTTTCTATGAAGTAATTAGTAATGCCTTTATTTAATAAACATCTCCATTTATTCACAGGCAGTGAGTGGTCCTCAAATAGAAAATCAATTTTGGTAAAATTTATTTTCAAAGTATGAGATGAAATAAATTCAACAGGGTGTGTTTAGTAAATGAATTGTAATAACCTATTTATGATGTTTCTGTATGTTTTTACCCAACCAAAGTTGTATTAAAAGTTACACCTTTACTTTGACACCAATAAAATACAATTGCAAAGCTATGATTTATTAAACGAACCACTACCAAGAGTTAGGTAGGTACTTACGTAGTGTATTTTATAACATTTTTCTTATTTCATTAATTATCATTAAATAAATCTCCAGAATACCATACAAACAATGTAGTTTTAAAGTTAGCGCAGTACGCGTTACAGAATAGCCTAAAGGAAAACGATACGAGCTGATTTGCAGAAGAATCGAGAATCGAACACGGGACCTGCCTCACAACAATCACGCTGCGCAACAGAGGTCGTCGCAAAAGCTTTTGCAACTTACTGTACTCGTACCTACATATTAACGAAATTTGTGGAAGAGTAGGTTTTTCAAAAAAAGGAGATATTGTCTTTCCCTAGATGCATAGGTTTTGCCTCCGATATCCTACTAATATTATAAACGTGAAAGTTTGTGAGAATGTATAGATGTATGGATCTATGGATGGATGTTTGTTACTCTTTCACGTAAAAACTACTGGATGGATTTTGATGAAACTTTACAGAAATGTAGGTTATAGGTACATCTGAATAACATATGGGGTACTTTTTACCGCGGGAAAACTACTTATTCCCACGGGAAACGAGTCGCGGGCAGCCACTAGTAGGTGCCATAAAATCGGTAGCTTTGAAGTGGTAGGCACAACAAAAAATATTTGTACCTATTGTTAAACTTAAAACACTTACAAATAGGTAGGTTTTACATATTTAAGGTAAATTTAATCAATTATCTAGCTTTAACTCGCTAATAACTCCGAAGTATGTATATTGTTTGTTGCACAAGTCGTATTTTAATATATTTTTGTGTTTTTGAAGTAATTTCTATTTCAATTACGATTTTTTGTAAAACCAAAAACTTACGTAGTCAAACATACAAAATTATAGACAATAACAATAGAAAATAATAAGTGCTTTGCCGTTTAGAAATAATAGGCGCCAACATCTTTCTATTCAAAAAGTATATTTATTAAACAATTCAACATTAGAAAGTACAAATTATTAAGTAAGTAAGTAATTTATAGTAATAATCAATCAAATAATTATAAAATATTGCTAAATTATCAAAAACGTTCGAGTAACAAGTGGCCGAAGAGTAACTGTTGTAAATCGCACCACACGCACGTCAAAAATGACGTCACATTGTCCCAAAAGTTTAGAGAATACCTATTTTTACCGGACAAGTTGTGACGCCCAGTCGTGTGGGCTTATAGAATACCAAATTTAAGAACATAGATATTGAACAACGCGTAACATGAGTGAATGGGTTGCGTCGCTGTCATGTCATGTAGTGTCACCCATTTCTGTAGGTTTGTTAGCAAACAAAGATAAATATTGCATTTAAAGGCTAAAGTCAGAAAAAAATACTGAAATAAAGTATAACGTGATAAGTGTGACTGGGAGAAGCTCTATTTTGAGCTGCCGAAACTTTATGCCTATAAGAGAAGTCATCGCCTCGCTAAACTAAATTGCGTGTAGTAACGAGGCTTTTACCAAGTTCTTGGTTCGTTTTGGAAAGAAATGATTACAGTTAAAGGTAAATATCAATTTAAAATATTCAATATTATCTATTTCAATAAGAAAACCTCGATATTCATAATAAACGATGTGCTTAGATTGCAATTGGTTCTAAACAGAAACTTTTCCCAATTTGGAATTTCATTGGATGTATGTATGTACCTACGTATGGGTACATACATACATCCACATAAAAAATATTCAGTAGGTACCTAAGTAACATTGTACCTAATATACTTAATTATGTTTTCATAAATATTTTTTTTAGGTAAGCTACTGGTTCAGTGGCTTCAATGGTAAGAGGAAATGTCCTCAGCAATCTGCTGGTGGAAACAACTAAGGTGTGACGTCGTATTAGCTCGACGCCCGCTTCATGAAGTTGAACGTTCACGCCAAAGCAAAAGCAGGAAAATAACTTGATTAAAAATATATCTTTTATTATACTATTTTTGTATAAATTAATACAATATATATTTTTCAAACCTATAAACCTAATTACCATTTATTTTGCATGGTGTGTAATCATAGGATATTACAATTTTAAGATAAGCTTTGTCATGGTATTATTAGATTGTGTCTATAGTCACCAACGCACACAACGATCAAAAGACTGCTTGCCACAGGATATTCGTAACACCACGGTCTTGCTACGCTATTTTCCCGTTAGCTTGAAAAATATATAGGTAATACCTAGTCCTTAAGGCAAATCATGATGGGAACCTAACCATTCCTTTTTTTTTTTTTTATTGAATAACTATTTGAGACCAACAAAATAAACGTGTCTAAAACACGGAAGAAATCAGAATATAATACCACAAGCGTTCACCCATCCTAGGACTGTCCGCGGCCGACGTCGCTTAACTTCAACAATAGACTCGAACCTTAGGATTACAACGAGTTATCGAATTATTACATTTCAAAGTCAGGCTCAAGGTTTAAAGGCAGAGCAGACGAAACATTATTTTAAATAATATTTAATCAAAGCGCTTAAAAAAGTATATCCATTTATATTCAAAAAACTTTTAATACAGATTTAAAATAAAATTGTACAAAAGTATATATTTTTTTCTTAATATTGATGAATTATTGACGAGATATTGATATTGAGAAATAATGAATGGTTGAATGAACTATCAATCTAAGCGAAGCGCCTTATGGAGTTGCTTGCAAGCCACACGTACGACACGCGTGGCTTACAGAATACCTACAAATTGTCCTCACAGGACCCACTGGCATGCCACACGCACGTTACCACACGAAACGTTAAAAATAACAGAATCAGGCCCCTGCTTTATTTTTCATATGAATGATCCTCTTTCACTGCTGAGTTTGCCTGGAAGAAATCGCTTACTAGCGATAAGGCCTTCAGTTGTACTTCATTTTCTTTTTTTATATTTACCATTTTTATGTATATTCTGGTGTACAATAAATAATTAAATAAATAAAGAGGCTGAATTTTTTTAATACCTTTGACTTTTGCCAGACAAAGAAGAATTGTTATCGGAATTAAACTATAGCTTCTCAATTTTATATTACTTATTTATTTTAAATACAATCTTATTCCATAAAAGTATTGAAGTCTAGTATTCCCAAGTGTTGTATTAATGGAAGAACTTTTATTCAACGCTGTTCGCTTTGATCCAGTCAGTGAACATGGAAACGCGGGCATTGACCCCTGGGTAGAAAGCATCAGCACATTCAAAGCCCCATGAGGTGACACCAACAAGGACATCTCCCTGGTGAACCAGAGGACCGCCGGAATCTCCCTGGCAGGCGTCCTTGCCGCCGACGTTCAAGGCACCAGCGCACAACATCTGAGGAGTGATGTCAGGCCAGCCCCAGTACCCTGGCTGAGTCTTCAAGTAGGCGTAGCGTTCAGCGCAGAGGTTCTGGTCAACCACGCTGGTAGTAACGTGAAGCAGAGTCTCAGATGGCTCACCTCTGTACTGAAAAAAGCAATGGACATGTTCTTAAAATCCATGGATTATATTATTATGGAGGGATTTGCTCTCAAGATGTTTACTGCTACTTTTGGTGAGAAAAGAGGTAAAAAAAGAGGAAATATTCGATTTTTTTTCAAGTTGTTGAAAGTTGACAAACTTATAATTCTTCCAGTTTCAGTTATTCAGCAATTACTTGTACAAATAAAATGTCATTAGTTATTAGTTTATGCTTACAGTAGTGTGTCCCCAACCGATGGATGTGACAGCAGCTCCAACAGCCAAATTGTAGTTTGGTCCAGCAACACGAGCAATTCCGATGCTGTTGCTCAAAGAAACGCGATCGTTCAAAGTGACGATTGCGATATCGTTGTTCAAGTGAGCATCGCTGTAGCCGTTGTGGTAGACGATTGAGACCACGTTATTGAGGGTTCCACCGCTGCTGCGCTGGGTAGAGCCCAGACGAGCACGGTAGTACCTTGGGATGGGGTAGTCTCTGCAACAATTTTTTTACTTAATGGTAAATTGTACCTATAATAAAATAATACTCTTAAATATATATTTTTGAAAGCGTTTAACCTAAGTGGTATAAGTAAAAAAAAAAAAAATTATAAAGTCATCATTATCCAATTCAAAACATCGTTTGCCAAGTCGTTTTCAACTTTTTGCATACATTTGGAAATCATAGATATCATAGTAAAAAATTGACACTACTTGACTTCAGTAATGCGTTCAATACCGTAGACTTTGACATCATGCTACATATTTTGGGTTCTTTTAACATATCTCCATCAACAGTTGCTTGGTTTCGTTCCTACTTGTTCGGCCGCCGGCAACGTGTGTGCACTGAGAATGGTGTTTCTAACTGGGTTGATATCCAAGCCGGTGTGCCGCAAGGTGGCGTGTTGTCTCCACTCCTTTTTACCATTTTCATTAACTCTATTACTCAACATCTTTCTTCTTCCTACCATATGCATGCAGATGATCTTCAGATTTACACTTCAGCCTCTCTTGATAATCTTTCTGAGGCAATTATTAAAATAAATCGTGACCTGTCGATAATTTCTTTGTGGAGTTCTCGATACGGTCTTTTTATTAATCCGACTAAGTCGCAAACAATTGTAATAGGAAGTCCATACGTCTTTCACGTATTAATTGGGACGTACTTCCACCAGTCCTGTTAAACGGGGTCCATATACCTCAAAGTGAAACTGTAAGGAACTTAGGTGTTATATTCGACCAAACCCTCTCATGGAAAAAACAAATTGAGGATGTGAGCCGAAAGATGTTTGCCGCGACCAATTCTCTCCGGCGTTTACGTAACGTCCTGCCTATTGCGACTAAAGTTATGATTGCACAAACTCTCTTTCATCCTATTCTCGACTATGCTGATGTCAGCTATCTTAACCTTACGGAAGAACTTCTTAACAAACTTGAGCGCCTTCAAAACCTTTGCATTAGATTCATATTTGGCTTGCGCAAATATGATCACGTCTCTGAATTTCGCAGTAAACTTAAGTGGCTTCCGATTCGCCTTCGCAGGAATACGCATATCCTCTCCCTTCTCTACCGTATTCTGTTCGATCGACAAAGTCCTAACTACCTCAAAGAGCGTTTCAACTACCTGTCCGAGAACAATGATCGTACGTTACGCTCATCGCACCATCTCCTCCTGACGACACCGCCGCACCGTACTGAGTTCTACGGTAAATCCTTTTCAGTGCGTGCAGTAACGCTATGGAATGAATTACCTGTAGACATCAAGCATGCTCTCACATTACCGACGTTCAAACGACTCGTTAAGACTCACTTTCTTTCTTTATAATCATATTATTTTTATTCTAATATATTATATATCATCATATATTTAAGTAAATGTATTCTACTTTTGTTATTGTATTCATTTAATCCTATTTAAATTATATATATTTAAAATATTGTATTGTATGTTATATATTTATTCTCAGGTATATTTAGTATTTTATATTTATTCTGTAGGTACGCCAACCTGCTTTATTTTTCATATGAATGATCCTCTTTCACTGCTGAGTTTGCCTGGAAGAAATCGCTTACTAGCGATAAGGCCGCCTAGTTGTACTTCATTTTCTTTTTTTAAATTTACCATTTTTATGTATATTCCTGGGGCCTGATTCTGTTATTTTTAACGTTTCGTGTGGTAACGTGCGTGTGGCATGCCAGTGGGTCCTGTGAGGACAATTTGTAGGTATTCTGTAAGCCACGCGTGTCGTACGTGTGGCTTGCAAGCAACTCCATAAGGCGCTTCGCTTAGATTGATAGTTCATTCAACCATTCATTATTTCTCAATATCAATATCTCGTCAATAATTCATCAATATTAAGAAAAAAATATATACTTTTGTACAATTTTATTTTAAATCTGTATTAAAAGTTTTTTGAATATAAATGGATATACTTTTTTAAGCGCTTTGATTAAATATTATTTAAAATAATGTTTCGTCTGCTCTGCCTTTAAACCTTGAGCCTGACTTTGAAATATAATAATTCGATAACTCGTTGTAATCCTAAGGTTCGAGTCTATTGTTGAAGTTAAGCGACGTCGGCCGCGGACAGTCCTAGGATGGGTGAACGCTTGTGGTATTATATTCTGATTTCTTCCGTGTTTTAGACACGTTTATTTTGTTGGTCTCAAATAGTTATTCAATAAAAAAAAAAAAAAGGAATGGTTAGGTTCCCATCATGATTTGCCTTAAGGACTAGGTATTACCTATATATTTTTCAAGCTAACGGGAAAATAGCGTAGCAAGACCGTGGTGTTACGAATATCCTGTGGCAAGCAGTCTTTTGATCGTTGTGTGCGTTGGTGACTATAGACACAATCTAATAATACCATGACAAAGCTTATCTTAAAATTGTAATATCCTATGATTACACACCATGCAAAATAAATGGTAATTAGGTTTATAGGTTTGAAAAATATATATTGTATTAATTTATACAAAAATAGTATAATTAAAAGATATCTTTTTAATCAAGTTATTTTCCTGCTTTTGCTTTGGCGTGAACGTTCAACTTCATGAAGCGGGCGTCGAGCTAATACGACGTCACACCTTAGTTGTTTCCACCAGCAGATTGCTGAGGACATTTCCTCTTACCATTGAAGCCACTGAACCAGTAGCTTACCTAAAAAAAATATTTATGAAAACATAATTAAGTATATTAGGTACAATGTTACTTAGGTACCTACTGAATATTTTTTTATGTGGATGTATGTATGTACCCATACGTAGGTACATACATACATCCAATGAAATTCCAAATTGGGAAAAGTTTCTGTTTAGAACCAATTGCAATCTAAGCACATCGTTTATTATGAATATCGAGGTTTTCTTATTGAAATAGATAATATTGAATATTTTAAATTGATATTTACCTTTAACTGTAATCATTTCTTTCCAAAACGAACCAAGAACTTGGTAAAAGCCTCGTTACTACACGCAATTTAGTTTAGCGAGGCGATGACTTCTCTTATGGGCATAAAGTTTCGGCAGCTCAAAATAGAGCTTCTCCCAGTCACACTTATCACGTTATACTTTATTTCAGTATTTTTTTCTGACTTTAGCCTTTAAATGCAATATTTATCTTTGTTTGCTAACAAACCTACAGAAATGGGTGACACTACATGACATGACAGCGACGCAACCCATTCACTCATGTTACGCGTTGTTCAATATCTATGTTCTTAAATTTGGTATTCTATAAGCCCACACGACTGGGCGTCACAACTTGTCCGGTAAAAATAGGTATTCTCTAAACTTTTGGGACAATGTGACGTCATTTTTGACGTGCGTGTGGTGCGATTTACAACAGTTACTCTTCGGCCACTTGTTACTCGAACGTTTTTGATAATTTAGCAATATTTTATAATTATTTGATTGATTATTACTATAAATTACTTACTTACTTAATAATTTGTACTTTCTAATGTTGAATTGTTTAATAAATATACTTTTTGAATAGAAAGATGTTGGCGCCTATTATTTCTAAACGGCAAAGCACTTATTATTTTCTATTGTTATTGTCTATAATTTTGTATGTTTGACTACCTAAGTTTTTGGTTTTACAAAAAATCGTAATTGAAATAGAAATTACTTCAAAAACACAAAAATATATTAAAAATACGACTTGTGCAACAAACAATATACATACTTCGGAGTTATTAGCGAGTTAAAGCTAGATAATTGATTAAATTTACCTTAAATATGTAAAACCTACCTATTTGTAAGTGTTTTAAGTTTAACAATAGGTACAAATATATTTTTTTGTGCCTACCACTTCAAAGCTACCGATTTTATGGCACCTACTAGTGGCTGCCCGCGACTCGTTTCCCGTGGGAATGAGTAGTTTTCCCGCGGTAAAAAGTACCCCATATGTTATTCAGATGTATAACCTATATTTCTGTAAAGTTTCATCAAAATCCATCCAGTAGTTTTTACGTGAAAGAGTAACAAACATCCATCCATAGATCCATACATCTATACATTCTCACAAACTTTCACGTTTATAATATTAGTAGGATATCGGAGGCAAAACCTATGCATCTAGGGAAAGACAATATCTCCTTTTTTTGAAAAACCTACTCTTCCACAAATTTCGTTAATATGTAGGTACGAGTACAGTAAGTTGCAAAAGCTTTTGCAACGACCTCTGTTGCGCAGCGTGATTGTTGTGAGGCAGGTCCCGTGTTCGATTCTCGATTCTTCTGCAAATCAGCTCGTATCGTTTTCCTTTAGGCTATTCTGTAACGCGTACTGCGCTAACTTTAAAACTACATTGTTTGTATGGTATTCTGGAGATTTATTTATATGATAATTAATGAAATAATAAAAATGTTATAAAATACACTACGTAAGTACCTACCTAACTCTTGGTAGTGGTTCGTTTAATAAATCATAGCTTTGCAATTGTATTTTATTGGTGTCAAAGTAAAGGTGTAACTTTTAATACAACTTTGGTTGGGTAAAAACATACAGAAACATCATAAATAGGTTATTACAATTCATTTACTAAACACACCCTGTTGAATTTATTTCATCTCATACTTTGAAAATAAATTTTACCCAAAATTGATTTTCTATTTGAGGACCACTCACTGCCTGTGAATAAATGGAGATGTTTATTAAATAAAGGCATTACTAATTACTTCATAGAAACAGAAAATATGTTCCTAATTTTATAAAATGTAACTATATTGATTTGGGTTCAAAATTTTGGTTTGTTTATAAACAACTTGTCAGTGCTTGTCAAAAATGTTAAAAACCATTCTACTTTTGGTCTACCTCATGTCATTTAGATTTAATTATTCCTCTAAGTCATTGACATTGTCAATTTATTAATAAAATTATTTATAATAACATTGTCTTAAGGTAAATGATAATCTAAAAATTATGAACACCTCACACTGACTTTAATTAACAAAAATAGTTATTTCCTAAGCCTGTTGGTGGTATGTTGCAAAATATTGATGAATGATTGACGAGATTTGTTAGTTAAAAGAGGTTACATCACTAATGACTGGTTAAAAGGAAAGCACAGCCCTAGAAGGACGCCAACCGATTTGAACCACACGCACGTTACCATTATGGTAAAAAGAGATAGAAGATAAATAAAAGGTTGAGACCAATAACTTAAGAACCCTCATGTGTCTACACATAGCATACCTAACTATAAATATATGCATAATTTAATTTATGAGAAAAATCCCTAGCAGTTTTTAGCATCGCTAAAATAATGGTTACCTACTTATATTTAAATTAGCCGCCTTAAAATTTACAACTTCAGCTTTACTAAGGATTCGGTAGACCGAAAGAAAAAAAATACCAAAAATACTACATACTTGCTCATACTGGTAATCAATATTATTAGCATATTTTACAATAAAAGGGATATTTTATAAAACCAGTGATTGCAAAAATAATAAAATTACCCAAAAAATAAGGCATCTAAAAACCAAAATGGCTACTCGACCGCTTGAAGGTATTTTTGTTTCTATGTTTGTTGAAAACAAATGTTGTACGTCTATAGGTTTTATTAGTCTTTGGGAAACAATGACATTAAATTGTACTTACAGAATACCAAAATTAGAAAATGAACGTGTGGCTCGATGCAGCGTGTGGGCGTGTTACAGAATACGAAAATTGCAAAAACGTCACACGTATTGGTCGATATCGACCGTGTTGCATCGTTAAAAAAGTTACGGAATCGGGCCCCTGGTGTACAATAAATAATTAAATAAATAAATAAATAAAGAGGCTGAATTTTTTTAATACCTTTGACTTTTGCCAGACAAAGAAGAATTGTTATCGGAATTAAACTATAGCTTCTCAATTTTATATTACTTATTTATTTTAAATACAATCTTATTCCATAAAAGTATTGAAGTCTAGTATTCCCAAGTGTTGTATTAATGGAAGAACTTTTATTCAACGCTGTTCGCTTTGATCCAGTCAGTGAACATGGAAACGCGGGCATTGACCCCTGGGTAGAAAGCATCAGCACATTCAAAGCCCCATGAGGTGACACCAACAAGGACATCTCCCTGGTGAACCAGAGGACCGCCGGAATCTCCCTGGCAGGCGTCCTTGCCGCCGACGTTCAAGGCACCAGCGCACAACATCTGAGGAGTGATGTCAGGCCAGCCCCAGTACCCTGGCTGAGTCTTCAAGTAGGCGTAGCGTTCAGCGCAGAGGTTCTGGTCAACCACGCTGGTAGTAACGTGAAGCAGAGTCTCAGATGGCTCACCTCTGTACTGAAAAAAGCAATGGACATGTTCTTAAAATCCATGGATTATATTATTATGGAGGGATTTGCTCTCAAGATGTTTACTGCTACTTTTGGTGAGAAAAGAGGTAAAAAAAGAGGAAATATTCGATTTTTTTTCAAGTTGTTGAAAGTTGACAAACTTATAATTCTTCCAGTTTCAGTTATTCAGCAATTACTTGTACAAATAAAATGTCATTAGTTATTAGTTTATGCTTACAGTAGTGTGTCCCCAACCGATGGATGTGACAGCAGCTCCAACACCCAAATTGTAGTTTGGTCCAGCAACACGAGCAATTCCGATGCTGTTGCTCAAAGAAACGCGATCGTTCAAAGTGACGATTGCGATATCGTTGTTCAAGTGAGCATCGCTGTAGCCGTTGTGGTAGACGATTGAGACCACGTTATTGAGGGTTCCACCGCTGCTGCGCTGGGTAGAGCCCAGACGAGCACGGTAGTACCTTGGGATGGGGTAGTCTCTGCAACAATTTTTTTACTTAATGGTAAATTGTACCTATAATAAAATAATACTCTTAAATATATATTTTTGAAAGCGTTTAACCTAAGTGGAATAAGTAAAAAAAAAAAATATTAAAAAGTCATCATTATCCAATTCAAAACATCATTTGCCAAGTCGTTTTCAACTTTTTGCATACATTTGGAAATCATAGATATCATAGTAAAAAAATGAATGCTTATATTATTAGCTTTCATTTACTTACTCAACACAGTGAGCAGCAGTCACGACAGACTTCTGAGTGATCAAGGTTCCACCACAAAATTGGTCCCAGATTACTCCATACCAAAGGTAGTTTAGATTAACCGTGAATGGATACTGCTGGATGGTAGTGGTCTCTCCACCAACGATGCGCTGCCCAATCCTTGGCACACCTGTATTGTTTAAATATTGAATAATTAATTTCTTACTACATAGGAACATATATTATTTTAAAGAATAACGTCAATAAAGCATCATGAGGATTTATAAGTTCGGCATGATTACAATTTATCGTAGCTGTAGTAATATTGACACAGATTAGCATATTCGAAATTCATTTACTCTTTAGCAATTTAGTCAGAAATCGGTCACTGATAAGAAAATACTCAAAGGGCTGCCCAATTTATTGAATTTGGACTAGGTAAGAACTATATAAAAAATGTTTAAATAGTTAATGGAATCGGGAGTTACTTTTATAGCGGATTTGCACAGTATTTACTGAATCAAGTTTGTTAAAATAGTTTTTTTTATAATTATTAAGGTTTAATAAAATATAATATTTACCAACAACGGCCCCAACGAGGGCTAACAATATCACAGCGCGCATCTTGGACACCACAAATATATATTTGCAAGTGGCGAATTTTCATTTCTGTTTGCTTATATACATTTGTTTTGTAGTTATTTATGGTTATCTTAAGATAAGGATTGATTAAAGCATTTAAAAACCCAAAATTCGGGGTTTGTGTCGTTTAGTACCTTTAAAACTCGTCCCGTAACCACCGTTATGACGTAGCTCAGCTTTCTTTTATAAAAGGTCCAAAAAATCCATAGCTTACCTTTAATACTTTATCGGTTGTATTTTTGAGTCAAAATCCTAAGTGTGTACCATACCTACTTGTTAAGGTTAAAAAAATCATGTTAAATACAATTATTAAATTTTTTACCGCCTATAACATTAACTTAATGAATAATAAGGTAATATTGTTAAAGCGTGACGCGCTATAATATATTGAACCTTATTAAAATAAAAAAAATGCCTATCTACTAGTTTAGTGGTTGACGGGCTTCATTTATGAGCTAAATTTTTTATAAAGATTAGTTTTTAGTCATAGACAATAAATTGGGAATTATATATTAAAATACTAATGGGACGAAACGGCCCGAGACCATTATCATCATCATTACTTAGTATAAATCCAAGTCGCTAATTCTGTCTGTTTGTATGTTTGGCTGCTAACTCCTCCTAAACCAGTTGAAGGATTTTAATGCGGTTTTCACCATGTCCTAGGATTTTTTTTCATTTAAATTTGTAAATAAAGAACAATCAGAAAAAGTTTTTTAAAATGAGCCAAAAATCAATGTTTCGTGAGCAAGTCGGCCATAATTACACCATTGCGAAGCGTGGGCGGGTCGCTAGTATACTAATAAGAAAACATACGTGGATTTTAATTAATGAGTCATTATAACAGTCAGTACGTAAGTAAACAGTACCTAAGTAGATATCATTAAAATATATTTGTTGTTATAGAGGAAAAGTCAAAGTAGATAATATAAATAAATTAAAACAACTATGCGTGCCACAGCTATTAGGAAATATATTTCCAAAATAACTATCAGGGGGTGATTAGGAATCGATACTGATGCCAAAAATGCAATCAGTAAAAATTTTGTCTGTCTGTCTGTCTGTTCGTCTGTATAACCGTTATAAAAACAAAAACTACTCGACGGATTTTAACGAACCTTGGTACAATTATTTTTCCTACCCCTGAGCTGGTTTTAGTATACTTTTTAATAGGAGCAGAGCAGTGAAAGGAAATTGAGGAAAACGGGAGAAGTTACTCCATTTTTAAGCTTCCGTCGCGTTGCACACCTTAATAGTTAAAGCTACACAGAAATCATGTATGTCGGAAATATTCTTCTTAAAATAACATAAAATAATCCACAACAGCATATGTCTATACTAGTGGCCGCCCGCGACTCCGTTCGCGTGGAAGTCGGTTTCCCGTGGGAATGAGAAGTTTTCCCGCGGTAAAAAGTACCCTATGTCCTTTCCCAAGTTCAGTTCTTTCTTCATACCAAAATTCATCAAAATCGGTTCATTGGTTTATGCGTGAAAGGGTAACAGACAGACAGACAGACAGACAGACAGACAGAGTTACTTTCGCATTTATAATATTAGTAGGGATTTTATGGTTGACTCACAATAACACGTGTAACTCCCGATAGCTTAGCAGTTCGAAGCTTTCTGATAGGTAATATTTGTCTATTCTCGTTTATAACACTCTCAGCCATCCCTATTGGTATAGAAACACCAAATTTATATAGTGTGAATTTTTGATTCCCACGGGAAACCGACTTCCACGCGAACAGAGTTGCGGGCGGCCACTAGTGACTGAATATATTTTTTTTTTTATAGAAATTTGAACCATGTCATCACTTTTTCAAATTTGAATTCACTTCTCTGGGAAGCGACCAAGTTTATGGATCTTCTTTAATTCACACAGAAGTATATGTAAGTATCTACTTAGTTAAATTACACTTGCAAGGAAGTCCCCTGATATTAAATAGGATTATTTTAATGTAAAATCTACACATTCCAATCTCAGAACATTCTCTGAATCGTCGGTGGTTGCATCTCAATGGATGAAAAAGAAAAAAATACAAAAGGCTTGTACTGCAAATTTCGCATTTCATGTCAGTTAATCAAATCTCATCTTTATTACCGCACGTTAAGGGTAATGCGGTTGTCTCATAATGGTTGTCAGACATGTTCGTCAGTTTCGTTTGGGCAAAGGCAGGTCAAACACTTATGCTGGAAGATACAAGATTGCTGACGAGTATGGCAAACGAAGCGGTTGGAATTACCTGCGCGCTCGGGTTTTTAGGAAGATCAGCTTTGTATGCTAAAGTGGAAGGTTGCGTGGAAAGAATCCTACTGAAAAATATATGATAAGTGAATAAATAAAATATTTTAAGATACCTAAGGAATGGTCTTGAAAACTAACTTGTATAAAATTAAAGATTTTAATAATAAATAGGATAAATAAATAAAAAGTATACATATACATAGGTAGATTGCTATGTCGGTGTAATAATGTTACACGAGATTTTTAAAAGTATACATATTTTTTTATAAATCATAATACAAACAATGTAATGAATTATTGATTATTTAACAACCACGAATTTAAAAATAAGTTTTTAATATAGTGGGTATTCAAACAGCTTAACTTATATTTTAATATTAATAACGTACCCTTTGTTCGTATGATTCTAATTCTCTTTTGTGTTTTCACTTTTTCTTGTTCTGTTTACTCAATTTATATACATCAAGTGTAAAAAAATAAATAAAATAACGAAACCGTTGTCTTCTTTTAAAGATAACTAAAAGTACTTAATTCTTTAAGTTCCTCTATTTCTAAAGAAAGAAATACGCAAGCAATCAATTACAACAGATATACATCTAAAGAATAGATAAGTCGTCAAGTTCCTAATAAAAACATAACTACACGACGAAATAATCTTTTTTGAAGTAGGTATATTTAAGCGATATAAATGTTACCGGCAATGTGTATACTCCGGTATTCTATACAATGCCTAGGTAATGTATAGAATACCTAAAACGTGCCGGTAATGTATGAAATATCATTTATTTTATACTTTGCCTAGGTATTCTATACAATACCGAATGCGTGGCCGGTAATGTATGTAAAGCAGGTAAGATTATAATGAAGAACGTTAGAGAGGAACTGTATTATGGTCTATATTACACTTTTATAAGTTTATTTTTATTTTTTTATCAACTACTGATTTGTGTTCATAACAATCACTGTTATAAATTTTTCTTGTAATTTTTTTCTTCATTTATTTTTGTCTTACCAACGGAATTTATAATAGTTGGTTGCCATAAATTTTTAAATCATAGTATTATTACTAAGGAATTTTTCGACTCATATTTTTTTGCTTCATAACTTTTTTCTCCGAAGTAGTTGGTAATTTTTAGTAAAAAATATCATGGTTGTGGTGCTTCGCCGACCGCTGCCGCGGTACGCTCGCTTCGCTCGCTCGGCTTGCACACTATCTGGTCACCATTCAACCTCACACTCCTCCTCGCTTCGCTCGTCGTCGTACCTATTATTTTAATTGTGACTCTTCAAACTACGGGGACAGAACAAGGATTTGTCAAATCGTCAATTTTTTTTACACTTTCATTGGTGCATTATTTTAATTCAGTTAATTTTAATTATAGAACCTGTTTCATAATTATTATGAGCATATTATAGGTTATCATTGATAAATATAGACCAAGGTCTATTTATTTTACACATTGCCGGTGGTACAGCAGGTAATCTATTCAATGCCCAGGTATTGAATACATTACCTAGGTAAAGTATTGAATTGACAATAATATTCATTTTATTTTATACATTGCCTGGACACCCCAGGTATTCTATACATTACCTAGGTATTGTATAGAATACCTGAATTATACAGATTGCCGGTAACATAAATATAAATCGACGTAAATATAAATCGGCGCGCGTGCGAGATACTTCGCAGTTTAAGATGCGGCGTTGTATGTGGAACATCTAGGCTCCTATATTTTTATAGAAATATGACTTCATTTCATTAATCCTAACATTTTTTTACTAGTTTCAGCACTTTTTATAATCTCATTAGATAACTACTATTTGGAAAATAATGCTAGAAAATTTGATAATGCCAATGTTGTTATTTGTTTTTGTACGCTTTGCAGATCTAAAAATCCTTTTATTTCGGAAATTCTTTTTCATTATAATAAGTTGTTTGGTATATTTCTTATACAGGGCTTCAGAAAGATCAACGTCAAGGCGGAAACGGATCATGGTAATGTAATTATTGTAAATGTAATGTAATGTAATTATTACAAAACATCATTTTTTAATTATAGATATTCCTAAATAATCGGGTAAATTATCATACACTTTGTTTTAGTAAATATCTTAAGTACTAGGCTTACAATTAATTATCACAGATTTTTCCAAAAATAATTCATTAGTAGATACAAAAATCTGGGGACCCGGTACTGTCCCCGCCAAGAAGTGTGTCGTCGTTTTTTTAACCCTCATAGCTCGAGTTTAGGTTATACCAGTGAAACAAAATTCTCCAGCTATACTGCCAATAGTACGAGCATGTATGTATGTATGTAGTACAAATACATCGTTTTAATTGTGTACATGTTACATATTAAATTAAATTGACAACATACAATTGTCTTTATTTAGTTTGAAACAGTTCTATTTGAGTTTTGTAGAACCGTTAAAAACATTGATTGTGAACAAAGCATTTTAATTTAAGCTTAGCCTTCACATTTATTTATTTATTATTTTGTACACACTTTTTATTAATTCGATGAACAAACTCCCAAATTTTTTGCCTCTATTTCAACTCCTTTAAGTTCCTTTAAGTTTTTCGAGGCTTAGTATACCTTTGTAAATACAAAAAAAATGTTCAAGGCCTTAAACGTGAGTGTGAGACTGAAAGTCGGATAAAGTTAATTTTTCATTTGTAATGTCAGTAAGGCCTATCACCCGTTTCCTCTTTGACATTGATTTTAGGGAACCCTTCATAAGTAAGTACCCTCTAGTTGCTTTTATTATCATCCTTAAAAAATTATTGAATAAACATTTTCGTTAAGATTTTTTATAGAAAGTTATTAAAAATGTCGCGAAAATCTTGAGTTCTTCTTAATAGGTTATATTTCTTTTTATGAGTGTCAAAGATAGTACTTTAGGTGTATTTTCGTTACCCCGCTTTAATTAAAAAACTTGTTTTAATTTTAATTGTAAAAATAATTTTCCTTATTCCATAAAAATATTCTATTTGAATTGTAGGGATATATTTAATCGAATAAGGGTTTGGCTGTGCCTAACGAGCACCATTAATATTCTGAATAATTAACTAAAGTATATAACGTATTTTGAAAGTGCTCTACATTATTTAATAAAAACAAATAGTATTTCTTAGTAAAATATATATATTTTACATATTCCTGCACTAGAACATTGCGTTTCACTTAACCGACGTAACAAATAACGTAACTTCAGTGTTAGCAATTGAAACAGAGCAATACAAACACAGCTCTACAACCATAATGCAATCAATCACCAAAACTATCCACGAGTTGAAAGAAACATTCAGCACACAAATGGCTGAATTTAAAGCAGAGTTGGCCAAGAGTCACACTGGAGGATCTTCAACATCTATCACCACAACACAAATTGAACGGAACTTCACAAACTTCCAGTCTTATGTGATGACAACAATCGGGATGAGTAACATTCTGCTACTGCATGGTGTTCCTGAAGCAAAGACCGAGGACTGTTTTAATTCTGCCTTAACAAAGTTGTCCGATATTGTTAAAACCACTCAAATCTCTAAAAATGATCTCTCTCGGTGTCATCGCCTGGGTAAAGAAAGATATATATAATTAAAAAACAGTAAGTTTATGTTTACTTCATCAGATTTTTCCGATTCTGACGATGTCGATGATTTTTTGTCATGTAGCTCAAATCGATCGAACAACTGGCTCAGTGAGCTATCACAGTATCTCTCCCCCTCTGAAAACTTCTCTTAACGATGAATTTTCTAGTTTTCCGAAAAACTTTAATGTTATTTACATTAATGCTCAAAGTATTCATGCTCATTATCCCGATATGCTGACATCTTTTGACATCAACAATATTCACGCAGTAATGATTACTGAAACCTGGCTAAGACCTTGCTTATCATCAGTATCCTACGCACTACCGGGTTTTGAACTTGTACGCAATGATCGGGTGGGACGTACAGGTGGTGGGGTGGCTATTTACATTCGCTCACATATTGCTCATTGCGTGGTCAGCATTTCGCCCCCAAGCCACAGTGAGGAACTGAGGAATGTCTGGAATATCTTTTTCTTGAAGCGACGCTGTGCCACGCAAAAGTCCTTATGGGAGTTGCTTATAGACCTTCCCTACATCTGGACTACTTTTCTTCTTTTGAGACACTTCTCGAAGGTATGGTCCCTAATTACGATCATGTAATTATTATGGGAGACCTAAATACATGTCTTTTAAAAAACGATCACCGATCATCTAAACTCCTTTCTATTACCAATTCTATAAATCATAATATTCTTCCTACTGGTCCTACTCATTTTTTTCCTAACTCCAACCCTTCTCTTCTTGATCTAATGATTGTCTCATCGTGTGACCATGTCGTGAAACATGGTCAAATCGCTGCTGATGCCTTTTCTTATCATAATCTACTTATGTTATCCTACAAAATCCGTCCCCCCAAAGCTAAGTCGAGAATTCTTCTGCAGCGTAACTTTAGAAGCATAGATACTCACCAACTAACTTATGATGCGCGTAATATAGACTGGTCTGCTGTCGATAAGGCTGAAACCATTGACGAACAACTTTCTTTATTTAATTCGCTAATAACACAGCTATACGATCGCCACGCTACATTAAGACCTGTAAAGAACAAGCATCTTCCCGCTCCATGGCTCTCAGAGAAAATCAAAACTGAAATGCTGAAGCGCAATCGCGCCAAAACTAAATTTTAACTTCTGCCTACCGATGAAAATCGCGAAACGTATAGGAATCTTAGAAATCGCTGCAATACTATGTGTAGAGATGCACAACGACGCCATATCCATAGTTCTGTCTCCAATGGTGATCCAGCTAGAGTCTGGAAATTTCTCAAAACTTTGGGTGTCGGCAGGCCAAGTAGTAATTGCATTCCTAGTCACATTAACCTTAACGTACTTAATACACAATTTTCAAAATTTTATCCACTAGACCCTTCTGTTAAATCATAAACCCTAAATCATATCTCATGTCTGCCGACACCAAATGTCCCCTCCTTCTCGTTTGCGCAACTGTTGGAATGTGATGTTAAAAAGAATATCCTTAATATCTCTTCCAACTCTACTGGCTGTGATAACATTAGCCGTGCTATGATAGTCCCTATTATTGATATCCTTGTTCCTATTGTTACCCGACTTTATAACAAGTCAATACAGTCCCAAACGTTTCCTTCCCTTTGGAAAGACACTAATGTTATCCCTATCCCGAAAAAGTGCAATCCCGAATCTGAACAAACTTTCGGTCCTATTTCTATTCTACCTTTCTTGTCCAAGGTTCTTGTGCGTCTCTTACACCACCAGCTTAGTTCCTTCTTTAACCTTAATAATCTCCTCGATCCCTACCAGTCAGGTTTCCGCCCTGGTCATGGCACGGCTACTGCACTAGTCAATATCACAGATGACATTCGTCTCGGTATGGAGAACAAGCTGTTGACTGTACTGACACTACTTGACTTCAGTAATGCGTTCAATACCGTAGACTTTGACATCATGCTACATATTTTGGGTTCTTTTAACATATCTCCATCAACAGTTGCTTGGTTTCGTTCCTACTTGTTCGGCCGCCGGCAACGTGTGTGCACTGAGAATGGTGTTTCTAACTGGGTTGATATCCAAGCCGGTGTGCCGCAAGGTGGCGTGTTGTCTCCACTCCTTTTTACCATTTTCATTAACTCTATTACTCAACATCTTTCTTCTTCCTACCATATGCATGCAGATGATCTTCAGATTTACACTTCAGCCTCTCTTGATAATCTTTCTGAGGCAATTATTAAAATAAATCGTGACCTGTCGATAATTTCTTTGTGGAGTTCTCGATACGGTCTTTTTATTAATCCGACTAAGTCGCAAACAATTGTAATAGGAAGTCCATACGTCTTTCACGTATTAATTGGGACGTACTTCCACCAGTCCTGTTAAACGGGGTCCATATACCTCAAAGTGAAACTGTAAGGAACTTAGGTGTTATATTCGACCAAACCCTCTCATGGAAAAAACAAATTGAGGATGTGAGCCGAAAGATGTTTGCCGCGACCAATTCTCTCCGGCGTTTACGTAACGTCCTGCCTATTGCGACTAAAGTTATGATTGCACAAACTCTCTTTCATCCTATTCTCGACTATGCTGATGTCAGCTATCTTAACCTTACGGAAGAACTTCTTAACAAACTTGAGCGCCTTCAAAACCTTTGCATTAGATTCATATTTGGCTTGCGCAAATATGATCACGTCTCTGAATTTCGCAGTAAACTTAAGTGGCTTCCGATTCGCCTTCGCAGGAATACGCATATCCTCTCCCTTCTCTACCGTATTCTGTTCGATCGACAAAGTCCTAACTACCTCAAAGAGCGTTTCAACTACCTGTCCGAGAACAATGATCGTACGTTACGCTCATCGCACCATCTCCTCCTGACGACACCGCCGCACCGTACTGAGTTCTACGGTAAATCCTTTTCAGTGCGTGCAGTAACGCTATGGAATGAATTACCTGTAGACATCAAGCATGCTCTCACATTACCGACGTTCAAACGACTCGTTAAGACTCACTTTCTTTCTTTATAATCATATTATTTTTATTCTAATATATTATATATCATCATATATTTAAGTAAATGTATTCTACTTTTGTTATTGTATTCATTTAATCCTATTTAAATTATATATATTTAAAATATTGTATTGTATGTTATATATTTATTCTCAGGTATATTTAGTATTTTATATTTATTCTGTAGGTACGCCAACCTGCTTTAATTTTCATATGAATGATCCTCTTTCACTGCTGAGTTTGCCTGGAAGAAATCGCTTACTAGCGATAAGGCCGCCTAGTTGTACTTCATTTTCTTTTTTTAAATTTACCATTTTTATGTATATTCCTGGTGTACAATAAATAATTAAATAAATAAATAAATAAAGAGGCTGAATTTTTTTAATACCTTTGACTTTTGCCAGACAAAGAAGAATTGTTATCGGAATTAAACTATAGCTTCTCAATTTTATATTACTTATTTATTTTAAATGCAATCTTATTCCATAAAAGTATTGAAGTCTAGTATTCCCAAGTGTTGTATTAATGGAAGAACTTTTATTCAACGCTGTTCGCTTTGATCCAGTCAGTGAACATGGAAACGCGGGCATTGACCCCTGGGTAGAAAGCATCAGCACATTCAAAGCCCCATGAGGTGACACCAACAAGGACATCTCCCTGGTGAACCAGAGGACCGCCGGAATCTCCCTGGCAGGCGTCCTTGCCGCCGACGTTCAAGGCACCAGCGCACAACATCTGAGGAGTGATGTCAGGCCAGCCCCAGTACCCTGGCTGAGTCTTCAAGTAGGCGTAGCGTTCAGCGCAGAGGTTCTGGTCAACCACGCTGGTAGTAACGTGAAGCAGAGTCTCAGATGGCTCACCTCTGTACTGAAAAAAGCAATGGACATGTTCTTAAAATCCATGGATTATATTATTATGGAGGGATTTGCTCTCAAGATGTTTACTGCTACTTTTGGTGAGAAAAGAGGTAAAAAAAGAGGAAATATTCGATTTTTTTTCAAGTTGTTGAAAGTTGAAAAACTTATAATTCTTCCAGTTTCAGTTATTCAGCAATTACTTGTACAAATAAAATGTCATTAGTTATTAGTTTATGCTTACAGTAGTGTGTCCCCAACCGATGGATGTGACAGCAGCTCCAACACCCAAATTGTAGTTTGGTCCAGCAACACGAGCAATTCCGATGCTGTTGCTCAAAGAAACGCGATCGTTCAAAGTGACGATTGCGATATCGTTGTTCAAGTGAGCATCGCTGTAGCCGTTGTGGTAGACGATTGAGACCACGTTATTGAGGGTTCCACCGCTGCTGCGCTGGGTAGAGCCCAGACGAGCACGGTAGTACCTTGGGATGGGGTAGTCTCTGCAACAAATTATTTACTTAATGGTAAATTGTACCTATAATAAAATAATACTCTTAAATATGTATTTTTGAAAGCGTTTAACCTAAGTGGTATAAGTAAAAAAAAAAAAATATATTAAAAAGTCATCATTATCCAATTCAAAACATCGTTTGCCAAGTCGTTTTCAACTTTTTGCATACATTTGGAAATCATAGATATCATAGTAAAAAAATGAATGCTTATATTATCAGCTTTCATTTACTTACTCAACACAGTGAGCAGCAGTCACGACAGACTTCTGAGTGATCAAGGTTCCACCACAAAATTGGTCCCAGATTACTCCATACCAAAGGTAGTTTAGATTAACCGTGAATGGATACTGCTGGATGGTAGTGGTCTCTCCACCAACGATGCGCTGCCCAATCCTTGGCACACCTGTATTGTTTAAATATTGAATAATTAATTTCTTACTACATAGGAACATATATTATTTTAAAGAATAACGTCAATAAAGCATGAGGATTTATAAGTTCGGCATGATTACAATTTATCGTAGCTGTAGTAATATTGACACAGATTAGCATATTCGAAATTCATTTACTCTTTAGCAATTTAGTCAGAAATCGGTCACTGATAAGAAAATACTCAAAGGGCTGCCCAATTTATTGAATTTGGACTAGGTAAGAACTATATAAAAAATGTTTAAATAGTTAATGGAATCGGGAGTTACTTTTATAGCGGATTTGCACAGTATTTACTGAATCAAGTTTGTTAAAATAGTTTTTTTTATAATTATTAAGGTTTAATAAAATATAATATTTACCAACAACGGCCCCAACGAGGGCTAACAATATCACAGCGCGCATCTTGGACACCACAAATATATATTTGCAAGTGGCGAATTTTCATTTCTGTTTGCTTATATACATTTGTTTTGTAGTTATTTATGGTTATCTTAAGATAAGGATTGATTAAAGCATTTAAAAACCCAAAATTCAGGGTTTGTGTCGTTTAGTACCTTTAAAACTCGTCCCGTAACCACCGTTATGACGTAGCTCAGCTTTCTTTTATAAAAGGTCCAAAAAATCCATAGCTTACCTTTAATACTTTATCGGTTGTATCTTTGAGTCAAAATCCTAAGTGTGTACCATACCTACTTATTAAGGTTAAAAAAATCATGTTAAATACAATTATTAAATTTTTTACCGCCTATAACATTAACTTAATGAATAATAAGGTAATATTGTTAAAGCGTGACGCGCTATAATATATTGAACCTTATTAAAATAAAAAAAATGCCTATCTACTAGTTTAGTGGTTGACGGGCTTCATTTATGAGCTAAATTTTTTATAAAGATTAGTTTTTAGTCATAGACAATAAATTGGGAATTATATATTAAAATACTAATGGGACGAAACGGCCCGAGACCATTATCATCATCATTACTTAGTATAAATCCAAGTCGCTAATTCTGTCTGTTTGTATGTTTGGCTGCTAACTCCTCCTAAACCAGTTGAAGGATTTTAATGCGGTTTTCACCATGTCCTAGGATTTTTTTTCATTTAAATTTGTAAATAAAGAACAATCAGAAAAAGTTTTTTAAAGTTAGCCAAAAATCAATGTTTCGTGAGCAAGTCGGCCATAATTACACCATTGCGAAGCGTGGGCGGGTCGCTAGTATACTAATAAGAAAACATACGTGGATTTTAATTAATGAGTCATTATAACAGTCAGTACGTAAGTAAACAGTACCTAAGTAGATATCATTAAAATATATTTGTTGTTATAGAGGAAAAGTCAAAGAAGATAATATAAATAAATTAAAACAACTATGCGTGCCACAGCTATTAGGAAATATATTTCCAAAATAACTATCAGGGGGTGATTAGGAATCGATACTGATGCCAAAAATGCAATCAGTAAAAATTTTGTCTGTCTGTCTGTCTGTTCGTCTGTATAACCGTTATAAAAACAAAAACTACTCGACGGATTTTAACGAACCTTGGTACAATTATTTTTCCTACCCCTGAGCTGGTTTTAGTATACTTTTTAATAGGAGCAGAGCAGTGAAAGGAAATTTAGGAAAACGGGAGAAGTTACTCCATTTTTAAGCTTCCGTCGCGTTGCACACCTTAATAGTTAAAGCTACACAGAAATCATGTATGTCGGAAATATTCTTCTTAAAATAATATAAAATAATCCACAACAGCATATGTCTATACTAGTGGCCGCCCGCGACTCCGTTCGCGTGGAAGTCGGTTTCCCGTGGGAATGAGAAGTTTTCCCGCGGTAAAAAGTACCCTATGTCCTTTCCCAAGTTCAGTTCTTTCTTCATACCAAAATTCATCAAAATCGGTTCATTGGTTTATGCGTGAAAGCGTAACAGACAGACAGACAGACAGACAGACAGACAGACAGACAGAGTTACTTTCGCATTTATAATATTAGTAGGGATTTTATGGTTGACTCACAATAACACGTGTAACTCCCGATAGCTTAGCAGTTCGAAGCTTTCTGATAGGTAATATTTGTCTATTCTCGTTTAGAACACTCTCAGCCATCCCTATTGGTATAGAAACACCAAATTTATATAGTGTGAATTTTTGATTCCCACGGGAAACCGACTTCCACGCGAACAGAGTTGCGGGCGGCCACTAGTGACTGAATTTTTTTTTTTTTTTATAGAAATTTGAACCATGTCATCACTTTTTCAAATTTGAATTCACTTCTCTGGGAAGCGACCAAGTTTATGGATCTTCTTTAATTCACACAGAAGTATATGTAAGTATCTACTTAGTTAAATTACACTTGCAAGGAAGTCCCCTGATATTAAATAGGATTATTTTAATGTAAAATCTACACATTCCAATCTCAGAACATTCTCTGAATCGTCGGTGGTTGCATCTCAATGGATGAAAAAGAAAAAAATACAAAAGGCTTGTACTGCAAATTTCGCATTTCATGTCAGTTAATCAAATCTCAACTTTATTACCGCACGTTAAGGGTAATGCGGTTGTCTCATAATGGTTGTCAGACGTGTTCGTCAGTTTCGTTTGGGCAAAGGCAGGTCAAACACTTATGCTGGAAGATACAAGATTGCTGACGAGTATGGCAAACGAAGCGGTTGGAATTACCTGCGCGCTCGGGTTTTTAGGAAGATCAGCTTTGTATGCTAAAGTGGAAGGGTGCGTGGAAAGTAACCTACTGAAAAATATATGATAGGTGAAGAAATGAAATATTTTAAGATAAGGAATGGTCTTGAAAACTAACTTGTATAAAATTAAAAACTAAATAAGAAATAGGATAAATAAATAAAAAATATACATATACATAGGTAGATTGCTATGTCGGTGCAATAATGTTACACGAGATTTTTAAAAGTATACATATTTTTATGTATCATAATACAAACAAGCTAATGAATTATTGATTATTTAACAACCACGAATTTAAATAAGTCAATTAAAACATTTATGGTTTATGTAATGTTGAAGCTAACACTCGTATGTTAAAGGATGATATTTTGATAATGGTTAACCACCAACACTAAAGGCTTATGAATAAAATTACTAACCATTTGTCAAATTCCGGTCAACATATAAAAAGTAGCTAAACATAAACAATTTCAAAAAAATAGTTCCAGTTAGCAACTTAAAATTGACAATACTTAAGTTGCTCGTCTTTTCACAAACTAGGAGTAGGTATATAATATGAATGCAAATAAATAGTTTCATTACTAAGGTTTAATAGTTTCATTAATAATTATATTTAAAATTATACCTAAAGTAATATACTTAGTGAATCACTTAAAAAAAGTTACGTATTGTTAGCGGTAAAACAAAAGTAATCGGTAACTGGACATCCCTAGCATTCGAGGGACATCACTGGTTGGCATCACTGCCGGTGGGCGCGGATTTGTATTGAATCTAATGGCGGCTACACGTTGTATTTTCTAATTCTAGTTCAAATTCATAAATAATTAAAGAGATGTTT
The DNA here is from genome assembly GCA_916618145.1 of Emmelina monodactyla. Lineage (NCBI taxonomy): Eukaryota > Metazoa > Arthropoda > Insecta > Lepidoptera > Pterophoridae > Emmelina > Emmelina monodactyla. Next base: position 8,986,984 of record OU745300.1, read on the forward strand.
AATCTAAAGCCCAATAAATATTGTTAGTTTATAGTATGTACCTACAAAGTAACTATGGAAGATGGAGCATCACGCTAAAGCCTCATTTACACGATACCATTTTCTTGCCTGTAGCGTACAATTATGTCGAAGCAATACTTGAATTGCAGCGTATAAACAACATGCCATATTCTTTCTCTACTAGGCAAGTTTTGCATTCAAGAATGTTCTCAGTTTAAACTGTACATACAATATTTTCTTGTGCAATACTTGTATTCAATAGGTTTGTCACTTGACTTTGATAGTCATTTTATCCGAAGACGTCCAAAACTTGAATGAAAATATTCGTCTGAGCAAATACGGTCAATTCTTGAAGCAACGTGCCAGTAAATGGAACAGGAACGTACAAGTCGATGTTTAGACAAGACAATTCTTGAAAGCGATAATCTCCTTACCATTATGGTATCAATGTAAACAAAACACCCTGGCAATTATTTCTTTTCAAGATTTGCATTCAATAATGGCGTTCAACTTTATAAATAATATCAACGTGTAAACAGTTGCTTACAATTATTGATTGCAAATATTGCTCTTCCACTATTGTATTCAATTATTGCTATTGAACGTGCAAGAAAATGGTATCGTGTAAATGAGCTCTAATGCATGCTAATACAGGAATCTTATAATTCATATCATAAGTTAATGCCCGCGGACAAGCGTGTTTTTCCTGTCAATATAGTATAGTAGATGGAATAAGTTCATCTAATTCCTGAAAACACTACCCTAAATTTATCCTGTAGAAAACAGACACACACGCGACAAGGCAGCGGTGCTCGCAACTATGGAGTTATGTGCTTAGCGTCTCCTCTTTATAAGTTTTCTTTGGCGTCTGTCTAACCTCTCAGGGCTTCGAGCTGTTGCGGGTTGATCCATCCCGGAGGTGCGAACAATGCACTAAGCATGAACGAACTTGTGATATGTAGAGTTTTAGCTTAAGGTAACATGTTAATAAAAACGTCGGCGTACTAACAGCTATATAATACAGTTAACATTATACTTGTAGCTACTGAAACTAAGTAGTCAATAAACCACAAAACACGTCTGATACGTACGTACTATTTTGAATTTCCTTACAAGTTATTTCAATTCCTATTCACATCAAAGTGCAATGAAAAAAAAGGTCTATTTCCAGTCAAGGAGGCGCGAAAGGTATCGCATCAAGCGCTTCTAAAGGAGTGTAAATACGAGTAGTCGTAGTCGGTAAAAGAAGGTATGTGCATTTTACGCGTGCAAATGCTTGTCTTTACGCAGAACAAACAATACTGGAAGGGAAAGGGTGCGAATCGTGCTAGGGTGATTGTTAGGAAGGTGCTATGCGATATTTTAAAGCTTAACATTATTTATTAGTGTACCTACCGAATTTATTAGACATTTTATGAACTCTTTAAATACTCTTAATTGCATTTTTTGGTCGGAGACTAGTCATTTTTTATCCGACGCATTTCCAATCCCTCTTCTAATTGTGTGCAATATATGCATTATAACTTTAATTTCTATAGCCTTCTAAGTAAACTCAATCCCTACACCAAGTTAGTACCTTACCTCTGACTGGAGTTACACCCTTATATAGTCGGAAAAGGAAGTGTCTGATGACCGCACGTATTTGAAATACCATCAAGTGGCTTTCTAGCGTCCCCCACCGTATGTCGTGCAACACTGTCAAGTGATGGTACCTATGTGTGTTTGGTATGAATGACCTACTGGTACTCGTACACTTTGCAACTCAGTGCTAGGAGGATATTGTAGGGAAAAGAACCGGTAACTGACTAAGCTGTTTCATAGCTTTTCATAATACTAAACTGATTGTTATACTTTATTAATTACTTGTGGCCGCTCGCGACTCCGTTCGCGTAGAAGTCGGTTTCCCGTGGGAATTTGAAGTTTTCCCGCGGTAAAAAGTTCCCTTAATTCTTTTATACATATATTTTTGGAATCTAGAACCGTTTTCGCAGCGCACGCAACGGAAGCCCTCAAGGATGAATAATTTTCCCAGTTTTTTTTTCATATTTTCCATTATTTCTTCGCTCCTAATAGTTGCAGCGTGTTGTTATATGTTGCAAGCCTGCCTCGATAAATGGTCTATTCAACACAAAAAGAATTTTTAAATTCGAACCTGAAGTTCTTGAGATTAGCGCGTTCAAACAAACAAACAAACAAACAAACTCTTCAGCTTTATAATATTAAGTATAGATATAAAATTAAAAAGGGTAGGTACAGAGTACACAGTTGTGCACAGGTTATAGGTACTTTTGCTAATAAAAAACGAACGTGTAAGGTTGCATTCCTGTAAGTTTGTACTATATTTGCAGAAATAAATGTACGTAAAGGTTAAAAAAATACTATTTATTTATTGCTTGATAATAATATTATTAATAACAGACTTCATACGGCCCACTAGTAGTACCTACAAAAAAGCCTTTTGGATAGGGTAATTGTGGGTGGCATTTAAAAATTCACTTCGATTGTTCAAATCCTAGTCTTAACTGAATTTAATCGTAAAGGTTGTTCAATTGATAATTCGCCATATATCTACGTGTATATAGTAGATCATTTACCTATCTGTAAGTTTCACAATGGGGTCTAAACATAGAGGCTGATTAATTCCACCCGTGTGTGTGATAAGCTACATCAATATTAACATATCCGTATATTATTCGCTATTATTTTACGTTTCAAACAGAATAGAGAGAATTTTCATTATTGTTGTTGGAAATATTAACATGTTTCTATTGTAAATATTGATTCGGTATTAAAGGATTTGATCCTATAATATCAGTTGCTACTTAAATATCAGATAATGAACTAAGGCGAAGATAAATATGATTAATACTAGTCTACTCATAAATTATGTTCTAATCAACAATGATAAGAATTTTAGCAATTAGTAATAATTTAAAACATTTATTTACAGTATATAAGATAAATAATTAGTTAAATACTTTTGATAATTTATTTAATTTCCTTTACGAATGTTCCTAGAATCGTCAGTTTTTATTTATTCGTGTCGAAGCATAAGATATTACTAACTGCACATAAATCAGGCTAAATTAATTGTTTTAAAAGCATACACGGCTGTGTGATTTATATAAACATTATTAGTATTAGGTACTAATAATACGTTTTTGTAATAATTATAATTACAATGTCTACTATCTTCAAAGACTTAAAAGTTTCAAAGACGCTAGAGCTTGTCATGATTTCTAAATTCTTCTTCAATTACCCGATTGAATTGTGCAAACTTATACACACATGATATAAAAGTTCATTTTGAACGTAAATTGCGTCTGCTCAAGCAATCGTAGAACATCATCAAAACAACGTTATATTTTATTATCTACGTTCAACATCCTTATCTCTTGCCAACAGAAACTCGAAGTTAATAGCACGTCAAAAGGTTGATTCTCAAATAGCTGTCAGTATGATTATTTGTACGTGTTCCTAACTCCAGCAATCACGATTTGTGTTTGCATTAGAACGCTTGTATATATTTGCAGGACTCTTAGGGATCCGTATAAACGTCGACCTAATTCTAGAGCCAAATCCAAAGCGTAAAATTTCGGCCATATTCATTGACAGGTAATAAATAAAATAGGTTATGTGGACGAAATACTTAGTGAGATCGATTTTGATACATTTAAAAGTTTAGGTACATTGATTTTTATTTGAACATTCATCTAGCTAATCATTAGTTTACTAATCGTTATTACAAAACTTTTAATTCGGAAACGAATCTCAAAACAATAATATACTACATGTTATTTACTTATCCACAAAAAAAAATTATTAGGCTGTAATTAGGACAATAAAGATTTTCTTATCAATGTCATTTTATTATTTTGTTTATAAAAAAGGGTGCACCGAGCCGAACCCCTTCCCCGCCCTATGGGACACAAGTAGTCCAGAGAGCAGGAAAGAGGACGGCACGAGGAGGTATCCCACGCGCACCCCGGTCCAAGGCATCCCGCATCCGTTTCTACCTACCACTTTCTTTTAATTCATCGTGGTACAGAGCATCTAGCGACTGTCTGGACCCATGATCAGCTCACTTCCACTACAGAGTGCTATTCCAGACTGATTTTTATACTTTTTAACTTAAATTGCCTTAGCCTGATTCAGACACAGTAATAGACAAAATAATCACTGTGTAACATTGTTATGACAAAGCTATTATATATATTTTCAATCGCCAGCCAACTCGTAATTTGACCTCAATTGTGAATTTAATCGTGAAATACCAATAACCTCATAAATAATTACCTCCAATTTACAGATTTCCAATACTGATGCTTTAATATACTTACCCAAACCCTATGTTTATGTGTCCGAGATTTTAGTAGGTTATAGGTTAGGTTTTCATTATTCTATTTTTTTCTGTAAATCATAAAAAATTAAAGTAGACATGATTTATGATCTTTTGCTTTTGAAATATCATTGATATACCTACTGTAGTGCTAAATAATAGATAACCTAAACACGAACATTTTTAAGGCTGCTAAGTAAATTATTTAATAATTTTCAGCTAAACCTAAAGTTCTTTTAGTAGAGCAAGAATTAACATAAATTAAAAGTAACATAAAAGAGTGGATTATGTTGGTATAACTTTTAACGGCTTTGGTGTATGTAAGAACTGAGAAATAGGTAGGTACCTAATATGAAAACATAATTAACTATACACAGCCTGTTTTACATCCTATTAGATAAGTTATTAATCGTGGTTACTTAAAAGTACACTTTAAATACAAATCGAACGTATTGTTCCGGAAAATATAAAGCAATCAAGAGAAATTAATAACCACAGTACCGTCCCAATTAGCGGTAATTCTATCTAAGTTTATGATGCTGCATAACTAACTTGTTACAGCTTAAGGAAATCATTACTGCAGAAACTGCAAATTTTAGATCTATCTCTACTGCCACAGAATTAGTTTAGAGTCAGAACTTGCTGAGCAATAAATAGCGGAATAGTTGCTTCCGACATAGAAGCTATTACAAGTTTGCACATGTTTTTCTTAGTAGGTGGTTACTTCGAGCAGCAGCGAGGATGAAGTTTCAGATTATGAATGGTATGTGTGTTGGGAGAATAATTTCCAGAAACCCCGATAAATATGAAGAATGTGTTACGTGTTGTTCTTGTTCTACATTATTATTAATGATCAAGATATAAATGTTTATTATTATTAGGTCATAAAGCCACATAAACCTACAAAAAATCATTCCTACAATATCTTTTACTTCAAATAGGTACTTCCAACTGAAAGTCTGCCTTTTTATTTCATTGAATCCAACTCTGGTAATGTAAAAAGGAAAATCATACAGCAGCCAGTATCTGAAACCTATAATAAGTCTGATTCATTATTCCCCAAGTTCTAAAATCGAGAAGTACCGCCTCCCGACACACGCGCCGTATCTTAATTGCTGTAGAAATTATTATTGGTGTTATCTGCTGTAAGTTACTGTCTTCAGTAATGTACGGGCTTTGATAACGCATAATGGAATAATGCATGGCCTTACACAAGTGGATTAGGGCGGTGCATAAGATTAAATAATAAACCTGATGTATCATATTATAAGCACTGGAAACTTATGTTGCACTATAAAATAATAAATTTAGCTGATAGAAACAATAAGTCCAATATGTTGGAACATTATCTGATTTAAACATTAATATCAGGAACTCCAGAAACTTATCAAGCGTCAAAAATCGGTCAAGTTTTTTTAATAGAAGCGATTTTACATTATTTACCTTTAGGATGGTATTCCTAATTTAGTCTAATTTTAGCCACTTCTCGTCAAGGGAAGTTTTCCTGATATCGTGTTTTGTATCATGTCTCCCATGACCTCCTGGATCCGCCCTTGGTTTTATCTGAAGGTACTTAAATAGGAGGTCATTCTTAGATACATTATTCTGGTGAGTGTATTATAACGCGGCTACCTTAATTATAACCAATTTATCAGATTTTGTAAAAGATACTCTTATTAAAAGCGAACTTATCAAATAATAAACTTTATGAATGAAGATTTCTTTTATTTCTTTTAACTTGTTCAATCCCCAAACAGTTTTATTAATTTATAAAAAATAAAAATAAAACATTTTTAAAGACTTAAATTGTTAAAGGATAACATATGATAACGGATTATGAAGACTTTATACATGGGTAAAGGTCGTTGATAATAGTTGTCGTTTATTAAACCCAAAGACTTAGATAATTATTTTGTTTTAAATGTAAAGAAACTTATATAAAAGTCCATTTCACAGAGCCTGTTACATAATTTCCGTTATTTATATTTAGCATGTATACTAAGGCCAAAACAACAATAGCAATTTTGGCAAACATTGCGAACAAAGCTTTATGTCCCGTCTTATAAACCGGAAGCCAGGTGACAGACGCTAAGAGGTTTCAGCTAAGCACCGGAAATTAACACTGATTAAAACCTTCTGAATTTAAATGCGAGAAAGTACTTGGTCTTGTGTTGAACCAGAGTCACGACGTTCGTTTTAATTCAATCAAATTGGGAATTGGCGAGATCATTTGCTAAGTTTAATTGCATAAACAATTTGAATTTTGTAATTTTTTTCAGTTACAAAATAAGCATGACTTAACATGGTCTATGTGGCTCTTATTTGTCATAACATTTTTGAAAAAAAATGTTTTTAGTATCTGTCAAGTAAAGTCACGATTTTACTTGATGCAGCATCGACGTGAGAACTATAGTTTTTGATACTTTTAATACAAATGATTTATTGTAAATAATGCAACCGTGCCGCCTTTTGGGTATCTCTTACGATTACAAGGCAGTATTACAGTGTTTTCTTTTTGTTTTAATTATAAAAAACATTAAGTAAAAGCTTTTTAATTCTTATATCAGCTGCACATTTAAAAATAAGCGCAACCAGCCACATGTTAAAATTCCACTTACAGCATCTTGATGACTGGTGGTAAACCGCACCGCCTTCTGTGAAATTGTTGAATTATCAGTATTTCCGACGTGCAGTGACCCGGGAAATTTTAAGTGTAAAGGTTCCATTATCTCCATGGCCAGCAACGCATCTTCAATACAAATGTGATTGTGGGCGTACATGAGCGGCAGTCATCATTTACCTACTATGACGTGACCAGCCTGCTCCTTTATTCCCATAAAGAAGTTTCTAAATAAAACTATATACAGCAAAATACCGTATAATGTATTATTGTTTTTTAGGATTTATAGAATGTTATCTCTTAATACGTCACTAGCGGATTAAAAAAACCGGTGATCAAATTGATAAAAAATAGGAAGGTACAACACTACTTTTTAATATGATACTAATTAAATTTTACCTTGAAAGGTTTAAGATAAGCAAACACCTATTTTACTTTAGTTTATTTTGCTGATACAATTTTAAGCCCAAATAAATGATGTAGGTAGACGAATCGAATCATTGTGGATCTTTATTATTTTTAAATCTATTTATGTATGGATTCTTACAGATTTAAACTAAATCTTATAGCATGTTTGTAGTTGGATAAGAGCACGTAGAGAACGTACCCTACAGGATTTACTGGCGTTTGCGTCGAACTATAAATCGACCAAAATTACGCACTGTTTGTATAATTTATCAGCTCACGTAGCTTCGTAATGTATGTGAACGAAACATTTTAACAAACAATAGTCAATAGATATTGTACTAGGGAAACAAACAAAAGAAAGTCTTAGGACATCAATGTAATAAGAGTTGATTGTATAGAGTTAACTATTTTTGGTAATAACGTAGCGTTTTTTGATTAGGTAGGTACTATCAATCGGTCGGTGTGTGACCAAAGTCTTCTTTTTCTGGGAGGTTTATAATAAAGAAAGCAGCACTTAAATGTGCTAAAAGAATTGAATAATGATCGAGCGTTTTTAAGGTAATAAGTTTTTAGCGGTAGTAAGCTGCTACAAAAAAATCTTTTGTCATAAATAAATACACGATTTTTCGGAAATATTTTGTAACGAACAGAAGAGACGACCAAGAGGGTTTGCTCCAATAAGTTCATTCGCCATCTTAGACTCCTGCAATTACTATTGGCGTTGTTTATGTAGAGTTTTTTATATTAGATCAATAAAAAAATGCACCTGAATTAATAAAAAGGCAATGTTACCTCAAGTTGGTAATTGTTGAAATCAAGTTTTTTTTTTTTGTAATACACAGCTACGTTATCTTAAACTTATGTCTTAAAAAAAGCCAACTGACACTGCCACAATTAATTTTATGTTGTAACTAGTGGCCGCCCGTGACTCCGTCCGCTTGGAAGTCAGTTTCCCGTGGGAATGAGAAGTTTTCCTTATATGTCACCAACGTACAAAGGTTTATCAGTGACAATTCAAAAATAAGCTAAGTGAAACGTATAGATTTATATAGCGGTCGTAATGACTTATTATTATATGGAAAAGTAAGAGAATAGTGTTTGTGCGATTTATTTTTACTACAGCGCCATCTGTACAAAATTTTTATAACGTAATCATTGTAAAATTGTATACAAACCGTAGCATAAATAAGTATATTTCCACTAATATTATAAACGTGAAAGTTTGTGAGTATGGATGTATGTATGGATGTATGGATGTTTGTTACTCTTTCACGTAAAAACTACTGGATGGATTTGGGTTTGGATGAAACTTTACAGTAATGTAGGTTATACATCAGAATAACACATAGGGTACTTTTTACCGCGGGAATACTCCCACAGGAAACCGACTTCCACGCGAATAATTTTAAGGACAACATTTCCGTCATATTGTTATACAGGGTGTTTGGAGGTTGAGTAGCCAAATGAAAATGGTGGATAGGTGAGGCTATTAGCTATTTACTTCCACTTATTAAATTGCATTATGGTTCAAGTTTTAGAATTTATTCGATTTTTAAGATTTTCTTAAGAAAATCCCCGATTTTGTCATTAAAAGTCCAATATAATTTTTATTTACTGTCGGAACCAAACAAAAATAGTTTTAATTTAAAGCCTAATACTGTTTTATTCAGATGAAATCATAAATTAACACAAATCATCTCATATAAAGTTACAGTGGGTTCATAAACTTCGCGGAACCAGTGGGAAAAAAATTTTCAGTCAACTTTGCTACGAAAAAAAATTAAAAAATATGAGAGTTTGAAAATTTCATTTGCTTTTAAAAACTTCTACATTTAATACACTTTATAATGATATGCCACATGTTACATAAATAATTAGAAATCTCAACAGAAATAGTAAGTTAGTCCTCAATGACGCCTGGTAAGGAAGGTACAAACCCGTTAAACTACGTATGTAGTTAAAAACTTCGGTCTCATTCTAACAAAGCTATGCCTATTGGGTTATCTATTTTGTCACTAGGCAACACTTATCTTGTTTGCGACCTCATGTATAAAAAAATGTTTTTATTTTCTGACTGAAGATTGTTGTTGGCCCATATGAAAACTTTATAGCTTCACCGAACTATGCGACCACTAAGGCCACCTAGTTGGATTCAGACCTCAGTTCAGGGCGTCTCGATCATTTCCACTACACTGTTTCCCTTAGGGGCCTCTCTCTGAGAAGACCCAGCAAGAAACTCAACGGGGGTCGGATCTGATAGTCGAGGAAACCGGATGTTGAATGCCGCACCTGCTGGTTGGAGCGGTGTATTTATAGGGAAGATTTAAAGCTATTACCACTATCGTGTCCACCGGGCCGGCGCGGCAGCGGGCGCGGACTGGAGGAAGCAGATTGTTTCTTACGGTAATCTTTTGACGTTTGACGTTCGTTTGACGATTGTGATTGGTCGCCTCTTGCGAGGGTCGCAAAGAGCGGATGGTTGGGGTGGTGAGGGGCGGAGTAAAAGAAACTCCTAGATTCAGTCTCCGTGAACCAGTTCTACATGACTTGCAGCTGGTGAAATGATATTTGCTTGCATGCGAAAAGACCACGCTACCGTTGGCTATGACTAGACAGACGAAAGTCAGATAGATAATAGCTTATTTTCAAGTGACATCTTTCACCAGTAAATTAAAAAAAAAACTTGTAAAATGAGATTTTCTTGCATGCGCAAAGACCACGCTACCGTTGGTCATGACTTTTTTCAAGCAACATTTTACTCCGACTGTAGAAAAGTGTAGGTCACCGAGAATCTGCGCTGAGCGGAATTAAACATGTGAAATAGTAGAATCCTCTTCTATTCGAGGCAAGAAAAGTGAAGAGGGAGTCGAATGAGATAACACAATAGGCATAGTTTTGTAAGAATGAGACAAAAGTTTTTAACTACTTACGTAGTTTAACGGGGTTGTACCTTCCTTACCAGGCGTCTTTGAGGATTAACTTACTATTTCTGTTGAGATTTCTAATTATTTATGTAACATATGGCATATCATTATAAAGTGTATTAAATGTAGAAGTTTTTAAAAGCAAATGAAATTTTCAAACTCTCATATTTTTTAAAAAAAAATCGTAGCAAAGTTGACTGAAAATTTTTTTCCCACTGGTTCCGCGAAGTTTATGAACCCACTGTAACTTTATATGAGATGATTTGTGTTAATTTATGATTTCATCTGAATAAAACAGTATTAGGCTTTAAATTAAAACTATTTTTGTTTGGTTCCGACAGTAAATAAAAATTATATTGGACTTTTAATGACAAAATCGGGGATTTTCTTAAGAAAATCTTAAAAATCGAATAAATTCTAAAACTTGAACCAAAATGAAATTTAATAAGTGGAAGTAAATAGCTAATAACCTCACCTATCCACCATTTTCATTTGGCTACTCAACCTCCAAACACCCTGTATATATTAATAAGTTAAAAGGCTGTATGGCTAGTGCCTTTGCCTTTGATTGAATCTAAGTGATTGAATAATGGACGACGTGGTGAACGGTGCCTCGTACTTGCTTTGGTTTGATTAATAATAAAACTGGATTAATAAAGTAAATGTTTTATTTAAACGATATAACATGGCGCTGCGTGACAAGTACGAGGAATAGAAAGTATTATAGTGAAAACATTACGACACCGACAGATAAAGAAGCCCGCAAGTAAAAATGAGCAAAAAGGACGCCAACATGGCCGCCAAGAAAGTAAGTGAAGAATTTGAAGGAATTAGTGGATTAAAACCCCCAGCACCTTTGAATAACTTGACGGAAGAAGGATTTAAAAAATGGAGGAAAAGGTTCGAGCTTTATGCGTTGGCTTCAGGAATTACAATGAAAACAGAAAAAGTTCAGGTTGCAGTACTGCTGCATTGTATTGGAGAACAGGCAACAGATATTATATTACACATTCGAAAATGTAGAAGAGACATATGAATCGGTGATTACCACATTTGAAAAGTATTTTGTGCCCGAGAAAAATGAAAGTATTCAGAGTTACAAATTTTTTACTAGAAATCAGAAAAGTGAAGAAAGTTTTGATGCATATTTCACTGAATTGAGGAAACTGGCTGGAGAATGTGAGTTTGGGGAATTGAAAGATAGGATGATACGAGACAGCATTGTGACTGGAATAAATAATACCATGTTGAAAGACCGACTATTAAGAGAAACAAAATTAACACTGGAGAAAGCAATACAGATTTGCAAGGCATCGGAGTTGGCTACAGAAAGAATAAAGGAGATGGATGAACCTGGAGTGAGTAATATTAATAAAGTAAATTCAACCTTTAATAGAAAGAAACCACAATTTTTGGACAAAAGAAGATATAATAATGAGAAGAAGCGTAACGCAGAATGTGGAAGATGTGGATATGTACATGACAATAGAAATTGCCCGGCGTTTGGTAAAACATGCATGAAATGTAGAAAAATAGGTCACTTTGCAAGAAAGTGTAAACTAGCATGGATACAGGATAGAAAAGTGAAAGCTGTAGGAGTAGAAGAAAATAATAGTGAAGATGAACAAGAAATCAAGATGAACAGCATTAAAGTGTGCAACATAAACTGTGAGAAGGACTGGTATCAGCGTGTTTATTTTATGAATGAAAAGTCTTTTTTAAAATTCAAAGTAGACTCAGGAGCACAATGTAATGTAATCACAAAATTTTACTGTGACAGTTTAAAAATCAGAAAGTATGATAAAACTAATTTAAAGTTAACAAATTATAATGGTCAAAAAATTGATACTATAGGTCAGATTAACTTAAAATGTAAGATCGGTCAACAAGTTGATATTGTAAATTTTCAGATTTGTTCAGGTAATTTTGTGCCAATTTTAGGTTTACCTACTTTGATAAAATTTAATATTATTCAGAAAGTTCAAAATGTTAATGTTAAAAATCTTGACCTTGAAAGTGACAAACTGTTAAACTTTTATTCAGATATTTTTGAAGGATTAGGGGAAATTAAAGGTTATGAGTATGAGATAAAGCTGAAAGAAGGATATGAAGGAAAGATAGAAGCGTGTAGACATGTTCCGTTTAAATTGTTGAGTAAATTAAAATCAGAATTAGCTAGTTTAGAATGTCAGAAAATTATAGAGAAAGTAGAGAGACCAACAGAATTTGTAAGTTCTTTAGTTATGACAGGGAAACCAGATGGTACTTTAAGAATTTGTTTAGATCCGCAATATCTTAATACACAAATTATGAGAGAGAATTTGATGATACCAACAATGGAAGAGATAACTTCAAAGCTTAAAGATAGTAAAATATTTAGTACTTTAGATGGTAATAAGGGACTTTGGCAAATAGTTTTATCTAAAGATTCAAGAGAGTTAACTACATTTAATACACCATTTGGCAGATATTTCTTTAAAAGATTACCTTTTGGTTTATCATCAAGTTCGGAAATTTTTCATAGGGTTTTCAGTAATATATTTAAAGATATTAACGGGGTAGAAATTTATATAGATGATCTTTTAATTCATGCTAAAACAGTAGAAGAACATGATAGAATATTAAAAGAAGTGTTGGATAGAGCTAGGAAATCCGGTATCAAATTTAATAGAAAGAAATGTCAGTTTAGCATGAAAGAAGTAAAATATTTAGGTCATGTGATTTGTGAACAAGGAATAAAATTAGATAATGATCGAATAAAAGCAATAACTGAGATGGATGAACCGAAAAATAATAAAGAATTGTTAAGGTTTCTAGGAACTATTAATTATGTGTCTAGGTTTATACATAATGTTTCAGAGATAACTGCACCGTTAAGGGAATTAATTAAAAAGAATGTACCATTTGTGTGGACCGAGAAACATAAGAGAGTGTATGATAGTTTAAAAAAGATACTTTGTGAGCCACCAGTTTTAGCATTTTTTGATATAAATAAAAAAATTGTATTAAGCGTTGATGCATCTAAGAACGGATTAGGATCAGTTATTTTACAGGAAGGAAGACCCATTGCCTATGGATCTAAAGCAATGACTGAAACTGAAAGACTCTATAGTCAGATAGAGAAGGAGAGTTTAGCTATATTGTATGGTTGCAAGAAGTTTCATCAATATTTGTTTGGACAAGATTTCATAGTAGAAACTGATCATAAACCATTAGTTACAATTTTTACTAAACCACTTAATAAATGTCCAGTTCGTTTACAGAGAATTAGAATGGCTTTACAACCCTATAATTTTAAATTGATTTACAAACCTGGCAAAGAATTGATTGTAGCTGATCATTTAAGTCATAGTTACATAAATGATACTAAGAAAAACTATAATTTGGATTTGGAGATGTTTGTGGGTATGATATTACATAGTTTTAGAATATCAGAGGAGAAGTTGAAAGAGTTAAAAGAAGAGACTGAGAGAGATGATTCGTTACAGATGGTATCTAAATATGTGAGAGAGGGATGGCCAGATAAGAAAAATCAGGTAGATATTTTAGGAAGAAGCTTTTATAGTTATAGGGATGAGATGAGTGAATGCGACGGATTATTATTTAAAGGAACACAGATGGTTATTCCGAATTCTAAACGTAAAGAGGTATTAGGAAAATTACATTATAATCATTTGGGTATTGAAAAAACTAAGAATTTAGCAAGAAAATCATTATTTTGGCCTAATATGAGTAAAGAAATAGAGGATTTAATTTTAAATTGTAATACATGTAAAAGTTTTCAAAAAGTTAACAGAAAGGAACCAATGTTAGAAAAGGAAATAGCAGATATTCCATGGGAAATATTGTCATCAGATATTTTCTTTTTATATGGGAAACCTTATTTACTTATGGTTGATTCTTACAGTAAGTTTGTTGAGTTGTATCAGTTACCGGATTTGACTACTATTAGTACTATAAAAGGTATGAAAGAGATCTTTGCAAGACATGGTGTTCCTAATATTTTATATACAGATCCAGGTACTCAGTTTACAAGTTTAGAATTTAGAATGTTTGCTAAGGAATGGGATTTTAAACATAAATTAAGTAGTGCGAAACATCATCAAAGTAATGGCTTAGCAGAACGTTACATACAAACTATTAAAAACATGTTGAAGAAACTTATTTATGATAAAAGGGATATTTTTGTAGGACTTCTAATGTATAGGAATACACCTGTTTTACAAGGGAAATCACCTGCAGAGTTGTTGTTTAATAGAAATGTAAAGACTGTTTTACCTAACTATGGAAATGTAAGAAAGATGAATGTAAGGGAAGAGTTAATAAAAAGACAAAGATTACAGAAAGTTTATTATGATAGAGGAACAAGAAAGCTACCGGAATTGAAAAGAGGTCAAATAGTTAAGATACAGGATGAAAAAGGGAGAAAACCGAATGAAAGTGGTATGGTATTAGGAAAAGGAGAAGGTCCGAGGTCATATAGAGTGAAGAATGAAAAAGGTGAAGTGATAGTAAGAAATAGAAAGATGTTAGTAAAAGGAGGAAAGTATCAAGATAAAAGTGGCAATTATGATGAAGATATACAGGACATGACATACAACCCGGATATGACAAACAACACGGATATGACAAACAATCAGGATTTGACACCAGATCAGGATTTGGACAGGAATATAATTAGGACTAGGGATGATGAGCAGAGACAACATGAATCTAGTAATACATATTCAAGGTCAGGACGTTTAATTAAAAAACCTGCTTATTTTAAAGATTATGAGATGTCTAATTAAAAGAGGGAGATGTTATATATATTAATAAGTTAAAAGGCTGTATGGCTAGTGCCTTTGCCTTTGATTGAATCTAAGTGATTGAATAATGGACGACGTGGTGAACGGTGCCTCGTACTTGCATTGGTTTGATTAATAATAAAACTGGATTAATAAAGTAAATGTTTTATTTAAACGATATAACACATATATGATTTCTGTGCAGCTTTAGGGCTCTATCGTATCTTGTTTAGGTAAATCATTTCTACATAAGTTCAATAATTCGTCAAAAGATGCTATTGACATTCTCGTGTAATTGAAAAATTTTGCAGGATATTTACGTAAATCTCCATACAGTTTAAAAAAAATACCACTTCGGCTACGATCTGATATAAAAGGATGAACCCATAGTTTCTTTTTTTTCTATTTTTCTACGACGTAGATAACAAAGAAGTACGATTTCTTTTAAATCCATTTCTAACGACGTAAACGAACTGACTGTCTAGACGCCATGGCCACTCGACTTGGCGACCTTCGGATGCCAGAAGTAGCCAGGCCTGCGCCGCTGGCGACGTCGCCATCAGAGCTCTTAACCATTAAGGTTGCACACGCCACGGAAGCTTAAAAAAATAACTACGTTAAAAAAACCGACCGCAAAACTAAAAAGTTAAAAATAATTAAGATTTAATATAATTTAAATACTGCCTATTATTTATAAGTGCTTTTTACTAATAGGTTTATAGTCGGTGCCTAATCAATTTATTTTTTACGTATTAAATAGTAGAGTTAATTGCTCTTTATTTATTTATTACTCGTTACTTATCATGGAAGGACGTGGGAACCCACTATGAGTATTCTCCTATGAAAACCTTCATGAACTGCACACAAATAGAAACGAATATGTCAGACGACCCGACTGACCATCGGCGCCAGCCGGTACCCGGGCTGACTGGTGTGAAATATGCTACCGAAGCTACCTGCAAGGCGCCGCATCAGACCTTGCCAGGAAAAGAAAATGCTACTGGCGCCAACAAGAAATTCCCTATCCAGGACGAACATCGTATCGCAACTTGGAACGTACGTGGACTTCTGCAGGCGGGAAAACTGACTATAGTGGAGAAAGAATCAGAAAGGCATCGCATTTCTATCTTGGGGCTAAGCCAAACTCACATGCGCGGGCATGTTAGCTGTTAGCCATAGCTGTTGTCGGGGCAACGTGCTCTATTATTCGGGACGTGAAGACAAAAGTGTAAGTGGCGTCGCAATACTGATACCCTCCCATCTAAATAAACACGTCCTTGGATATAATCTCGGACAGGATCATAACACTGAAGCTCAACACCTGACCTACCACGCTACACATTGTACAAATATACGCCCGCACAAGCACGGCGTCCGACGAAGAAATCAACGAATTTTACCGTGAACTAAGCCGTGTCCTTGCGGAACTCCCCAGCCGAGACACAACTATCATCCTTGGCGAATAGAATGCAAAAATTGGATCTACCTCCAATGATGACCATATCTTTATATGCACTATTTGCCAGGTACCTACCTGACTGCTACCAGCTCCAATTTCATCGTAAGAAACCTATCACAATGATATACATAGTAGAAAAACTAGAGTTCGCACACAAATGTTTTTATTTCACACACAATACAAGTTGACACTAGGGTTTCCGATTTCTCGAAGTTTTTTAGTTCTCGGGTGTCGAGACTTCCCGAGCCTGATTTCTCGGGTCTTCTCGGGTTGTCGAGAAAAAATAAAATACGTCAAAATTTTTGTTTAATTAATAAAAAGAGTCTTTAATTTAACTGTGTTTATTTTACATGAAAAAAATCAACAAAATTTTTAACAAAAAAAACAAGTTCTCAATAAAAAATCAACTCAAAACAAAACTGCTAACTAAAACAATCATACTTCTTCTCCTTATCATAACTAATCTCATCTCACTAATCTTTAATAAAAAACAAAATCTCTGTTAACAATCAGCTTAAAACAAACATCTTTACTAAAAACAATCATAATTTTTCTCATCATAACTAAAGATCACTCACTAATCTCACTATGTGGGTGGTATGGTATCACAATTTTTGGCAGTTTTAGTGTAATTAAATAAGAGATATCTATCTACTATTAATACGAAAAATATAACTGTCTTTAAGCCTGCTTATTAATTCTTATGAAATATGCCTTAAGATAAACCAAAGCATTAATAGATTTATCAGACAGCCGGCTCCTAATCTTACTGACCACATTTCCCGATATGGAAAATACCCTTTCATTTTCTGTTGAAGTCGGCTTGACTGAAATTAATGCTTTGTATAGTGTTTCCAGATTAGGGGTCCTCTTGCCTGTTTTTTCAAATACAATACCTCGCATTTACAAAGAAAGCTAAGCGTAAAAATGTTTATTTAAACTTCTCGATGACTCGACTTTTCTCGAGCTGAATTTCCCGGGTACGAGACCGACCGATTTTCCGGGAATTCCCGGGACAAAATCGGTCGACAAACCCTAGTTGACACACACTAGATACTTTGGGTGACTAGTGAACTAGTGTTAACAGCGGGGAATCAAATGTAGTAAGTGCAATGTCATGTGCAATTTTTTCATGTGTGTCATAAAAAAATAATACTCACTAGATTGCAACGTTTTTTATTCGAGTTGAAAATATTTTAAACTACCTATTTGGGTATATCAGTATAGTTATCCTCAAAAAAGTAATATAATGCAGGTGATCAGCCTTGTTTGTTCCCTCTACCATAAAAAGAAACTGTCAACTTCCAGTTCAGAGCAATGTAACCAAAAAACTCTATTCATACACAAAATATACCTATATTATACCAGATAGCAATCCTAAAAATAATCTATTTAGTTATAGCAGTGTTACTTTTGTTTGTCAACAACCATAAAAACATAGGTTGAAAATCTATATCACGACAGCATCACTCAATTTAACCCATGCAGCAAAAATAAGGTTTTTTGTTTGACATGTTTTTCGTATACATGTATACATATAAGCATTTTATTTTTTACAGCCATTTAAACATAAAATTTTCCTTCTTTTGTAAGAGATTAAATTGACATTTTAGGTACGTACTTTAATCATTTTCAAAATAATTCAGGTTTCTTTTTATAAAATTAAGTATGGGGTTCCTTTTTCTAGCTTCCTTCAGTTATTGAAGTAAAAGTATCAGTCAGTACTACCCTACATATAAACCTATAGCTTTAATTTTTCATTATCTATCAATACGCGGCGAGATTTTAAGTGCAATTTTGAAAAGCATCGATTACTTTTGAATTTGCAGAATAACCACTTCCAATGATTTCTCTTGTTTTTAACCTATCTTAATTAAGCAGTGTTTTACTGCACGAGTTCAAATACACCGACGAACTTTTCATCCCAACCTTCCGCCGTTGTCGTCTGAAAAATAAAAATCATGATCAAAATAATGATAATTGACATATTTATCATTACAAATATTATAAATATGTAAATTTAACCAGTTTTGATGTACCTAATGGGTAAAACAAAAGAATGGATTTAAAATGTATTTACTAGCTACGTTATTACGGAGTAGGGTAAAACAGGGATGGATGCCCCATTTTTGATAGAGCGTCTTTATTTTTTAACCAAATAAGTTAGCATAGATTTCCTCAATTGTATTGTTAGTTTAACTATTCATGCAGCTTTAAGGACTGTAGTGGTTTCTCTAGCTATTACGACTTTTGCAAAAAATAAGTTCTTGCACGACAATATTTTTGGGGTTAGATGGCTACCTTTATGTATAGATGCCACGCTATGAAATAACTGAGCTGGATAGTTGCCTATAGTACAGGATAGATGCCCTATTCAATAGTAAATAAGAAAAAATCACAACAATGTTTGCAAAAATGAGTTTATTTATTGGTAGAAAGATGTGATAGTGCCATAATTAAATATACGCATAACCTTGAGCATAAATAAATGCGAGTTGGCATCGCGCAAGAAGGGTTCCGTACCATTATCTATAAAAAGGTTTAAAAATAGGCTTTGTTGTATATGAGCCTGATTTAAGTTATATTTACTTTACTTTTATTTAATTATTTGTTTTAAAACGTAATTTTTACATATACTGTAATAATTTTAATCGTCTACCTGTAACCGTTAATAATGTATATTAATAAAAAAATACGGGGGGAAACCATGTTTATTGTATGGGAACCCCTTTATATTCTAATATTTTTTTAAGTATTAGTTGTTATAAAGGCAATGGTAATACATATTTTTTGATACGAAAAATTTTTACTTTTTAGGTACGAAACATTAAAAACCGTTTTTAAGCAACAACTTACTATTACTATACTAATCAAAAAAATATTGATTTACCTACCTGTTTTAACCGAAATAATTTTATTATTTTATGATACTATTATTGCTGTGTGAATTTTGGCTGGACTATTTTAATTTATATACCATGGGTATTGTAAGACACATTTCGAAATTTGTCGGAAACTAGTGTATTGCGCACTTGCTGCAGCTAAAAATTGGCATAGCCCTGAAGGGCATCTATCCTTTGAAAATTCGGGCCTACTATCCTTTTCGCTAGGGATAGTTGCCACTGTGTACCTATTTAAGAAAATTAATTAAAAATAATGTATAAATTAACTCCTTAATATGTTCTCAAATAACCAATGTATGAATACGGTCAAAAGAAAAAGCAATCCAATATTTAATTCAAAAGATATGAAGAAGTAAATACTTACGCTTGATAGTTTTAAGCGATTTTCGCGTACGGTTCGAATTTATTTAATCGTACAAGCTAGAAACGCTCGTCTAGAACAGCAGTTTGCCTATTTTTTTTACTTATCAACTAGCGTTTAAGTATTTTAAAAATGCATTTCACGATATGTTTATATCGACTTTTTAAAAAATAGGCATCTATCCCAATGCGGCATCTACCCCGGTATTATTTTTACGCAAGTGAAGCCGCGCGCGGAAAGCTACTAGGTAAGTAATTAATTAAGTTATGCGAAATCTTCGAAATTATATTATAAGAATTTTTAAAACAATAAGAATTAACTTATTCAAAGTATTATGGCGTGACGTCTTGACCAAATTCTCAGAAAATTGGCCCAATCTAGCTAAAAACCAGACTATGGAAATTCTTGGGGGAAACCTTTGCCCAGCAGTGGGACAGTTTAGGTTAAAAAAATATATGTAAATAAAATGTTAAGCAAAACTTACTGATATTAAGGTATCCCCTTGAATTTGTTTTTCATGTCTATATGTCTTTCCGGTCACTATTTCATGTTGAATTTGTATTAAATTTTGACCTTCCATAAAGAATTTGGTTCTGCACTGAAACACAACATTAATTTTAATTACTTTACATACATTTAGAAAGATAATTATTTAGCCATTTTGGTTACAGTAAACCCCATTTTTAAATAGATTGCGCTTTTCCTAGCTACTTATAACAAGTTTTTGCCGAATGCCTATTAAATGCTTTAACTTTAGATACATATTTTACTGGAATAGAATATTTACAAAAAACCGAAATATTTACATATCACATTTACATCATGATGCTCGAATTTTCATAAGCGGCGAAGTAGTTTTGATTTTAAAAAAATAATTCAAGTCTTCCTTTTGTTGTATTATTTTACGAGTAGGTATATCTTCTATACTTATAATAAATCTGTAGACCTCAATTCTGTACATGAAATATTTACCAAAATAACTATCAGGGGTGATTAGGGATCGATACTGATGCCAAAAATGCAATCAGTAAAATTTTTGTCTGTCTGTCTGTCTGTCTGTGGAACCGTTATAAAAACAAAAACTACTGGACGGATTTTAACGAAACTTGTAACAATTATTTTTCATATTGACGACCTCTGTGGTGCAGCGGTATTTATACCGGACTGCTAAGCGGATGGTTCCGGGTTCGATCCCCAGGTCGGGCCAATTTCATAAAAATGGTTTTTCGAAATTGGCCCGTGTCTGGGTGTAAGTAGGTTCTCCCCTAGTCCATTGTGTGGTACCTATAGTACCTACAAGCTTTGCTTAGTTTAGGGCCACACAGTTGGTGTGTCATTCTGGAGATTTATTATTATTATTTATACTCCTGGGCTGGTTATAGTATACTTTTCATCACGCTACAATCAACAGGCACAGAGCAGTGAAGGGAAATGTTGGGAAAACGGGAGAAGTTACTCCATTTTTTAAGCTTCCGTCGCGTGTGCAACCTTAATAGTTAAAGCTACACAGAAATCATATATGACGGAAATGTTTCCCATAAAATTATATAACAAATATCCAACGACAGCATATTTCTATATTTTTTGGTTGACTAACAATAACACGTGTAACTCCCGATAGGAAGCAGTTCGATGCCGTCTTTTATATTTGTCTTTCTTACGCTTATACTCTCAGTCAACCCAAATAAATGTCAAAGATGGTGTTTTCAATTCGGATTTTTTATACAGTACTTCACTATTACGGAAGATAATTCAGTGGACTCAGCTTATTGAACATAGCTAAACATATTACATACTAGCCGCAGCTTCGCACGCGTTAAATTCGGAGTAAAATCCCTTTCCCTATACAATGTTATTATACATATAACCCTTCCTCTCCAATTACTCCATCTATTAAAAAACCATAGGCTCAGAAAGAGCCTTAAAATACCTTTGGAAGTCTTAAAATCCGCCGATTTGTGAATTAATAATGACCATACAAAATACCTACTCAAATATCAATAGGCTTAATGGTACATGACTAATCTTTAAATTCCCAATTCAGAAACCGGCGGTTAATGGCATGACATTATTTTAAATCCTACTAATATAATTAACGCGAAAGGTTATGTATGGATGTTTGTTTCTCTTTCACGTAAAAACTTCTGGACGGATATGGATAATAGGTATGGAGGATAGGTTTATACAGGGTTATTTGTAATTAGCGCATCACCTCTTGCAGGCGGCTTCCTAACATCAATCCCAACAACATTTAATCAACGAATAATTAAAATTAATATTTAAAATAAAATAAGTTTTTCCATACAAATTTATTAGACGCACCTGAACCTGAAAAAATAACCCTGTATATCAGAATAACACATAGAGTTACCGCGATAAAACCTTTCATTCCCACGGGAAACCGACTTCCACGCGAACGGAGTCGCGGGCGGCCACTAGTTATTTAATAAATTAATAACGAATATTTTGTTCACTTACAATAACGCCGTCTGATCTTTTCTCTTCGAAATCTTTATTCAATTCGAATGTGACGACGATTGTGATAACGACTGACTCAACCCTCACTGTGTAGGTTCCATCATCATTTCTAGTAATCCACCAAATAGGCCGCATAGCCAAGGCAATCCTTCTTGAAAAATAATTAGCTCCTGTAAAGCGGAATTCTCAAATTATATACCTACATATTTGTTAGGAACACAGTGGTGGGACGTAAATGTATGCGTACTGCACTAATCACGTTGCTCTCTCATCAAATTTGACCTCTATCGGCCAATCTCAACATTAACCTTTGCGCCTTGTTAAATGTGTTACTATGGTAACCCTTACCCACGTTAATGCATCTCAATAACCTATGGTAGAGAGCTGTTGATATGAAAGTGACAGAAACACGACACAAAAACAAAAGAAGCAATTTCCATACACCGAGGTTTTAACTATAGTAGAGATATTAAGAATGGTCATATGATGTTAAAAACAAAGTTGTAATTTAAGCTTTTCAACAAAAAAGCAGTTAAAAAACAATTAAAAAAAATTAGTTTATTGATGTTGATCTGCAATGTCATATTAAATAAACATTAACATAAAACGTCAAATTTAAACCGTTGGCACAAAGACTAAGGTAAAAAAAATAACTTACCCATGAACTTCAAATAACCTAACATGTTGTCGTTAGATACATTCTTAAACTTTTTGTCAAGAAAGTTTTCCATTATTTGTTTCACAACATAAACACAATAATGTAATCAATACACATAAATGTTATCGTCAAATACCTACAGTTTAATGATGTTTTTGCACATGTTGCAGGCAGACTTTTAACTTTGCAAATTGTTAAAAGGTTTGGGTTTTTGATATTTAAAATTAGTTTTTCGACGAATTACTCGCGAAAACCAGTATTTTAATGTTAACGTGTGCACTGTGCTCACTGTTTTGGCAACTGAGGTCACCATGTCAGTAAGATACTATATTATCTAAAGAACGAATCATGCAGTGGTTTACGACAAACCAGTTTATGATTTCTAGAATTAGGATCTTTAAGCAATTTAAGTTTGTAAGTGAATTTATATCAAAGCATGTAAGTTAAATTTAAATTTAATTTATCTACCTAATTTTACACATTGATGGTGACGAAAAACGAAACTTATCTTCGTAGATAAATAATTCATTATGACTTACTTAGGCATACCTACATAGATAACAGTCCGCATGAATAGTGAAACCGGAGTTTTAGGTCTCTACTATCGGACACAAGTTATCGTCTTGTGATTATTTGATTTTACTTTAATAGAATAAATTTAATAGAATTAATTAGATAATCTCTTTCAAACAAAATCGCAATAGCCATTCGCAACTTCAAGTCTTGTTGTGCTATATAATGTAGACCATCACCGTTTCTGAGGTCTAATCTATCTTTTTCCAAATTCCATCAGTCATTTGATGCAGAGTAACTTACGCATTTGTATATAGGAAGCAAAGATAAGGTGTTTTTCTCATGCATTTATTATAAACTAGTGGCCGCCCGCGACTCCGTTCGCGTGGAAGTCGGTTTCCCGTGGGAATGAGACGTTTTTCCGCGGTAAGAAGTACCCTTTGTCCTTTCCCAAGTTCAGTTCTTTCTTCATACCAAATTTCATCACAATCGGTTCAGTGGTTTAGGCGTGAAAGCGTAACAGACAGACAGACAGACAGACAGACAGACAGACCGACAGACAGACAGAGTTACTTTCGCATTTATAATATTAGTAGGGATAAGCGACCCGCCCACGCCTCGCAATGGTGTAATTTTGCCGACTTGCTAGCGAACCTTTGTATTTTTGCTAACTTAAAAAACTTTTTCTAAACGTTCTTTATTTACAAATTTAAATGAATAAATACCCTAAAATATGGAGAAAACTGCATTTAAATCCGTTACGTACTTAAGGAGGAGTTACATACAAACAGACAGAATTAGCGACTTAGATTTATACTACCTATGTAATAATAATGATATGTTACTATTACTTTAATATATTTGCAACAAATACAAAAGTATACAATATTATCTAATTTCTCAATAATACACAGCCAAACCAGTTTTGTATAATCATTGGTTTAACAAAACCCGTTTGGACATATCAATTATTTTAATTATGATCGTTTTGCAAAAAGTATGCTAACTATTATATTCAAAATTCATCTCCTAAGGTTTGCTTAAAAAACTCACACTGCAGAATGTTTTAAAGTATATTTATGTTGGCGTCCTAGACCTCGTCTTTCGAAAAACCACATTAATGAATTTGGCCTTTCGATACTAAAAAACTTGAAATTAAGTGTTGCGTGCGTCGAGAGAACAGCCACGAAATATTTCAATTTTTTATTTTATGACTACAAATTAAACTACTGCATTTTAATTTACGCCTCGTAATATTATCTCTCGCTGTTCGTACTCACTTTTTATATTATTCAAATGCGATGTCTTAGGATGAAGACAAAAATAATTCAAAGTAATAAGAGCCTGATATTCTTAGAGGGTCACCACAAAAGCGGTAACTCAAGGGACTCTGAGAGGGGAACGGAAGGAAGCGACGTCACACCGGGCCCGCTTCCGGTGCCGACCGACGACGTCGCTTCCGGTGAGGATCCAGCCTCCACTGGATGGTGCAACTTTACCCATGAACCAAATTAACCTGCTCCTTTAATTGGGGCATTGGATGGATGAAACTAAAGTTGTTCACTCGTTCTACATACGATTTATATTGTTTAACTAACGTTTAAGTAAATAGGTTTATTGTTGATGTCTTGTTAACTTATAGGTAATTTTATGGTAGCTTTTTTTGTTTTGTTTATGATGAATGCAGCCTTTAAAATATTTGTATTTAAATATTTACAATAACTAATCTTTTCGTCGTGGGTTTATTCCAAAACAATGTTTTCTGTTTTAATTTAAATTCAATTGTTTAGTTCTAGCTCGAAAATTACTACAAAAATATTTTATTATATCATGGAGTAAAAGTAGTTTTAAGTTTTGTAAACATGTTTACTGACTTATATGTTAGTAGCTGGCCTTACAGACCTTGTCTGGTTCGAGTATTTCAAGTTTACCAAAAAAAATGAAGGATAAATAATTTCGTTATAAAATAATTTTTATCACAACTTTCTTGACTGAATCAATTAGCGTAGGTCAACGCTTTATAACTTAAAACATATTTGAATAGCCTACAAAGTATGAAATTATTATCTGCTTACACCACAAGTCATAATGATCATAAAACCAAAACCAATCAAAAATACATTTGCTATCATTCAATTTGATTCTGTAGAGCATTTTTAACTGGTTAACATAAACTAGCCACGGTCGTTCAACAGACTCATTACTAGATATTACCATTTATTTTGTATTAAAATTAATATGATGTCGTTGGTTTTTCAGGAAACAAGTCACGTAGAGCGGTGACACTTCTAACGGATCGCTATGATGCTCTATAAATAAAATGCTCGTTTACCAAATCCCAGATTTAAAGGATTTATGGTCTGTACTTACTTACAAGTCGGATTAGGATGTATTTTTGGTTCAAAGACAACAAAGACAACCGATGATTCATACAAATTTTTTGTTAACGGTCAAAGTTATAATTTGTTGTCTCTGTCAGTCCCATGTGATAGCAAATGCAACAGACAGAGATAAAACTAACTCAATCTCAATCAAGGTTATGATAATTCGCTACAGTTGATTATGATTACGTTAACATAGGCTAAATTTTATTTTGGAAAAAATAGGGTTCCGTAAGATATTGCCACGGGAAACAACATTTAGTTGCGGGTGAAACCGCAGGGCGGAAAGCTAGTTGTCTTATATAAAGGAAACTAGTTTAACCAACATTTATAAATTTGTAGCAATGAGACTAACTTCTAACATTCAGATATGAAAATTATTACAGTTCTTGTTTGCCAAACTCACCCACTATTTAAGCATTGCAAAACTCGAACCTAAACCGACTATCACTCGCACCATTAGCAAAAAGGCAAACTTTCGCATCAAAATTCCGTGTCCGTCCCCGCGATTGAATGTTATGGCCCGAAAGATGCTCTCAACTTTTGAGTTATGTTTAGTTGGCAACCCCTGACGTGCGTACTGGTGGCTGATTTCATACGATAAATTATTCTTAGTGGTTGCTTGTGCTGCAAATAATAGCTGTAGTTTCCTAGAATTTCTATAAGTACAATGCTGTTTTTATATGCTGTTGGTGTGTGAATGGGCTCCTCAGAGATATGGTTTTGATGTGAACATAATGATGTAGCTTTTGTGGTTATAGTGTTTTTCTGGTTTATGACATATTTAAGTACCTTTTGCTGTACTTATTTCAATGTGCTTTTATTATTATATCATACTATATTATCTATCAAAAGTTTTATCTATCAAGACTTTTATGTTATTACTCATCATGTTACTCATAAACTGATGATAGTCTTTCTTATATTATGGTGTTCTTGCAATCTTTTATAA
Organism: Emmelina monodactyla; assembly: GCA_916618145.1. Classification (NCBI taxonomy): domain Eukaryota; kingdom Metazoa; phylum Arthropoda; class Insecta; order Lepidoptera; family Pterophoridae; genus Emmelina; species Emmelina monodactyla. The sequence goes on from OU745300.1 coordinate 9,013,767, forward strand.
GTACTAAATCTTTGTCTTCATATTTTTCAGGTTTGTAGTAATTTAATTAGTTAATGTAGGTAATTACTCTATTCTAATCTCTAATCATTTTTTTCCATTTAAAACTTAGAAGAAAAGTATGCTAACCAGTATACTGTTTTTTTTTAAAATAAGAACTTTGTTACTTTGTGACCAGTTTTAATAAGGTGTATCTTGAGTTTTGCCATTAAGTGACACACAACTTAGGCCCACTTGCACAGTCCAGAGTTAAATAATTAAACTCTGAGTTAAGCCCTAACTCGAGGATAATAAGGTGTATCTTGAGTTTTGCCATTAAGTGACACACAACTTAGGCCCACTTGCACAGTCCAGAGTTAAATAATTAAACTCTGAGTTAAGCCCTAACTCGAGGATAAATATTTTATTTCACTTGCACTGACCAGAGTTAAGACATAACCACGAGTTAAATAATTAAATAATTAACCCGCCAAAGTTGGAGGGTTAAATGACTAACTCTGTGTTAAAGGTTAAGTGTCAAACGTAATATTTATTTATTTTATACAAAAATGAATAACTGTTTGTTTTCTGATGATGACGAGGAAATTACCTATTGACTACATAAGTTCAGATTTTTTTAATAGGAGAGTTAGTGAACGAATTGATCATTTCAATTTGCAAAGAGATAAAGCATTTCACCGAAGATTTCGATTAGAAAAGGAAAATTTTGTTTATTTACTAAACAAAATTGAGCACAAATTAAACATTGGATACTAACTTAATGATGAAACTGCATAACACACCTTTGTACCTACCTATTTATTATGCATATAAGAAATTGATTTTTTCCAATACAAACAGTTTTATTTAAATCAGCATTAATATGGTACATTAACAATAATTATACGCATTTGCTTCTCATATAGCCGAATTCACAGATTTACGTGGAATATTCATTTTAGCATCAGAAACATTTTTCTACGCCTTCTTTTTCAAATTTTTGTAATTCATCTGTAGACTCCATCACAGAACAAATTTTTTGTTCTGTGCTTTCTGCTTTGATGCTGGCCAGAAGTTATGGCATTAAATTCTTCATTTGCTTTTGTCCACGCCTCTTGCTTTTGCAGCAGATTGGAGCCATCAGTTTTCTTATTTTCAATAATACTTTTATATTATTATAATACCACAAGGAAGCAAATTTTCATTACATGTGAAATTTGGACCTCGTACTCTGGTTTTCTTCTCCATTTTACGAAGATTAACACAGCCTAGCGGTAGCACAAAACTAAAATAATTATAGATGTAGGAATTTTATTTGACCTTATGTAAACAATAACATAATTGACATACTCAAATACGGCCAAAACACTGCGTCACGTTCATATTTGATAAATGAACAAGAATTATTAAAACTTCTCATGTTAGAAAGAGATGTTAATACATTAGACATAAATCATTGCTCTTTTGAATTTGGTCGGATATAATCAGAGAGAATGACTTTTTGTTTGACACGCAGGATTGCTAACATATAGAAAAAAAATGCTTGGGTTAGTAAACCCTCGATTATTTTCAGTTTGTGCAAGACAAGCTTCGAGTTAAAAACGTATTCTATTAACCTAGAGTCAACAAACCCAGAGTTATTTATTTAACTCGAAATTTACGTGCAAGTGGGCCGAGTGTAATTTATTGCTTTTTTTACCATTCCCTTAGATTCATTGTCATATCCTGTCACTCTTGAAAGGCTCAAAAATGAAATGTTTCCGTCGACAGTAAACGAGAACACGCTAAAATTTCAATTTCCTCACGACGGTTTTAGTTATGCAGGTATGGTCTACATTTTCACTTTACCAAATGGATTTTTCACTGCTAGCTGGGATTTTTAAGTGGAACTTTGGAATTATAAGAATTTTAAGATTGCTGACTTAATTTGCTGGAATCTCGGTAACTTGAGATAAGGCAGGAATAGAGAGGATGTTAAATTGAAGTTATGAGGAGAGATATTTAGATAAAATAATTTGAAGAAAGGATAAAGGTTAATTGATTCTTGGTAGCTATTGGTATTTGTATGGTACAAAAAGCTATTTTCAGAATGGATATTCAGAGGCCAATTGAATAATTACTTTTCTATACGCCTCAGAGGTCGTCAATTAATTATTATGTTTGGTAATCTCGCCGGGTTCACCACTTAACGTAAACGAAGGTTCCTCACACCAGATGTGTTGATAGATAGTTTTAACGATTTAAAAGATGTTGTGGGCGCAGGAGGATCACTAATTACAAAGACATTGTGAGGATGGTTTAAAACAAAGGCGAGGCATGATAAATAAGTACAGTAAAATACAGTTACAATTAATAGTCATATAAAGATATTCCAAACTCCGGACACTTGCTAAGTATAGATTTGATACATAAGTAGGTAAACAGAATCTAAAAAGCAGAAGTTATCGATAACTGGACAACCCTAGCGTTCGACGGACATCACTAGTCGACGTCATTAACGGTTCGCGCGAATTTGATGGAATCGAATGGTGGCTGCATGTTGTATTTTCTGTTATTCCATGTTTTGTTAAAGAAATGTTTTATATAAAGTCTAGTAAATATTGAAAGTTAATATTTCGAAGTTTTATATTTTTGTCTTCGATTATGATATAACTACAATAACGCGTATCTTATACAACCACTCCGCAACAATAAATTTACGTCTTTTCCTAAGATCTTGTTTATTTCTGTTCAAAATGTCATCTAAATTGGTGAGGTGGTGTAGGCGTGGAAACCTGGCAAACAAACATACAATGTAAGTAGGGATATAAATACGTTAAAGTGCGTAAAGTAGGCTCGTAGGTGGAGTAATTGGTTTATTTCACTTTCGATCAAAACCTCATATGCGTTGGTATATTTTGTTGTAAGTGAAAATATTTATTTCATAGCAAACTATATGTCGGTAGTGTAACAAAAAATGTAGGACCGCCTATTAGTATCATATGCTTTTTTTGGATTATTTCAGAAAATACTGAGCATTCATTAGAAATGTTAGCGTTGGCTAGGCTAAGATAATTTCTTTAGTATATGCAGTGCTGAATTTTAAGTTCATTTGGTTTGTATTCATAAGTCGGCAATTCAAGTGACCACACTTGAATCAGGCTTTTATACAGAAATAGGAATATTATAGATATTTCTGAATATTTCGTGAGAACTATAATGATGCTGTAGCAATTTAGTTTACGGAGTTTGAATATTAGGTAAGCATTTTTGTTAGGTACTTTGCACTCTACATTGTACCTATTACTGGGTGTACGTTATGCTAAAGCTTCTTCATTTTTATTAGATAAACATAAATCGAACTATAAACTCAGTGGCCGCAGGTATATTTGGTCAGTTGTTACTGCGTTGTCCTCAGACTTGATTTACAACTACATACATTTATTTCAGTCGAAAATAACAATAGTACAGAAACGAGGGCTAGCCTATACCTATAACTTCTGAATGAAGACTCTATCTATCGGTGAAATAGGATTGATTTGGATCATGGAGATACATCTGGGTGTTTGGGCGGTATTTGAGACAACATAAATTAATCATGTAACAACAAAAACCTATTAATAGTTTACAAAAACTTTCCTCATAATATTATCACGTACTTTAACATCATCTCGACTTGCATAGAGAAAAGAGTACAATGCAAAGTTCCCCGTCTCGAAACCTGCAAGTTTCTAGAACTTAATGGACTTCAGAACATAAACAATAGACTTATATTGTAAGAAAGAATAAAAGTTTGAATATGCACTTCTTTTGTTGATTTTGCTCGCCGCTTTTAATTAACATTTGTGACTGAGGTTGAACATAAATTTGAGGTAGAAAGAGCTTTTTAATATTGCGGGATATTTATTCATCATTAAATAAAAAAAGCAATAAAAGTAGTTATTTTCTTGTGACTTACAATGCTCATATTTGTTTAATGTCAGAATTCGCGCTACCATAAGTTACCGCGTCCAACGAATGTAAGAGAAAAAGCTTAATTTGTGAGCAACATTTTTATATCTTCTATTAACAAACAAAATATAAACTGAAAGTGTTTTAATAGTAACGAATTGGCCGACAAAGTTATAGTGTAATAACATCCCTCAACTCAAAATCGCCTTTTGTTTCACCTCGTTTGTCTTGAAACTTTAAACTCAGACGCGAAGAAAGTAACGCTAGTTAATTCTGAAAGTTTTTAAACGTTAATAAACTTTATGAAGTTTCTTCAAACTTTGTTTAGCATTATAATAAGTTGGGAAAGGGAAGACAATGGAATACTTTAATAAATTGCCTTGTATGAACAGTAACTGGAAAGTTGGCGGCAAAATTTATGTGATAGAAATGTAGACGACGTAGGTATTACAAATAGTCGCGATACTCAAAACAGCGACAAAACCAATTCTTATTTTAGATAAGGAACATGTTTCTTTTCTTTTACAGTTGAAGTGACATTTCTTCATCCTCTGTATAATCCAGTTGGTACATATTTTAACGACAGCAAATATGTAAGTTTTAATAAAACTGTTACTGTTGAAAATATTACGAACTATAAAACTACCAGCTGTCAATACGACCGTCATATAAAATTTGAAATCGTCATTCAATCATCCGTCATGACAAATGGATTTTAGTGACGAAGCAAAAGCATGATCGTATAGTAAATGCCTAATAGATCAATACAAACAAACACGAAAAGCAATTTAATTTATTACTACAACCGTATATGTTAGTACTTAATCTACATACCTCCAACAATTAAGTAAGAAAAGCTATGGCTTTTATATGTCACGGGAAAACGTATATTTTCGAATTATTTATTGCTTTGTGATTCTCCAACAAAAAACTGTATGTATTTAACGTTTAGGAAATCTGAATACCTACGCTTTTATGAGAGATGACAAATAGTCTGCTGTCACGGTACGGAATACTCAAAAGTGAGAAAAAATACGGCAGATGTTTTCAGGACAAATACCGGTGATTAATCATAGGAACAGAGGAACGTGCGACAAATGTTTTGAGAAAGACGACGATCCCGTTATGATTCAAGAATAACTGATTTGAAAATTCCGGTATCTGCTACTTTTACAACGCAATAAATTAAGGTCGCTCAGTCAGTGGCCATGTTAAAACATATATTTATTTTGCTCAATATGCTTTTTTAAGACATTTTTCTTGTGAATTTCATTCAGTTTATTCCCCTGACTAATGTAGCAGTGTTCGTGTAGTAGATTGGTGTTCTATATTTGAGGGACCTGTCCCAGCGAGCGGCGCGGCGTCGCGTTGCAAGTGGCCGTTTTTCATGACACTAATGGACCGGAAAAACGGAACGCGATCTCTTGTTTAGGATGCGGATGAATATATTATTACACAAAAATTATAAAACAAGTTTATAAATTCATTCTTGTATTCATACCTTATTCTCCGTATCTATTTTAAGAGCGTTTCTTGAGTTTAAAAAAGTATTACGTGTTGTACTTATAATATCTATAGGTACATTTTAACTTTTCACTCAAAACGTTCGTGTTGCATTACAAAACAATGAAAACATCAAAATGAGATTAATGCGATCATCATAGTAACTAGGTCTAGTGAAGCTGCACCTTTATTTATCGAAGAGCCATAACTATTCATCAAAATGAGTTTTCCATTTTGCCTTCAATAGTTTGAAATAATCTTCCTTAGAGTAGCAAAATTTCCCACAGGTACTGGTATTGACGATTCCAATATAAAATCTTGACATTTGTGCTTTTGAGTTTTTTATTAAAAAATGGTACCGTTATTTTCCTGTTTTTCCTTTTAAATTTAATCAACAAGTCCAATACCGTTAGCTACCAATCCCAGCCCCTTAAAAATAAAACTTTGTAGGTTTTCCCTAATTACGACCCCAAAAATAGCTGCACAGCAGTATAAAATTAAGTGGGTCAACAAAATAATTAGGAACAACCCCTTTTCAGCTGGCGACCTCAAAACATTGTGAACACTTAATAACCTGGGATATCTGATAAAATATTTTGATGGCAAGTGGCGGAATGGTTGCGTGTGTCCGTATGTCGCTCCAGTCGGGCGGTAGGTCGTTAAAAATTACGAGAACATGGCAATTTGTACGTTCGCTCCCGACACTCGTACAGTCATGTTGCGTGTTGTTGAATTACACACTTACTTGTACCGGAACATAACTTTTGGAAATATCTCTTGTGGGTGCGATGACATACAAGACTCATTTATTATTTTGATAATAACTTTGTGACTTGTATAATATTTTGTCGTCAGTGTGGGAAATTCATTGTGAACTAACTCTTTTGTTTTACATTTTCTACATTTTATCGGATACCTACCTAAATAAGAGCTTGTTTAGAAATACATTTCTTTATTAAACTTTATTTGAAGTAATTGTTTTTAAATTTCTATCCAATGACAGACCAGCACTATGATATAAAAATATTGTACAACTGGTATAACCAACGTACGAAAGTACTTAATACCTAATTTGAGACCAATCGAATTTCAAGAAGTGGTCTTTATTTATCTTCCATTGTTGATCAAAAGTAACTAACACAGCGAGTTAAATGAACGCTTGTAATGAGACCTCGTTTCACATAAAGTCAGTACACTTCAAAGCCGTTGAATGCCTATTTATGTCGTATCGGTTGAATTTACACAACCAAAGATAGCCTGTTCGCTGCCAAATCACAGACTTTAATAGCTTTACTGTGATATAATAGTTATCCCACTATGGGCCATAGCATGATAAGTCCTTTCAATAGGTGAGTTTAGCTCTATCGCCCAAAGGTTTAATTTAACCTGACCTAACAATGTCTGGAGTTTAAAAAGTTTTATAAAAAAATCGAGTAAACCAAAAAAAATATCCAATCTAGTTTCTTAAGAACAAACAATCTTTGAAAATTTTCATCAATTATAATCGTAAAAATCTTTGAATACAAGAGTTCTAAAGCGAATTTTAAAATATCTAAAAAATATATCCGTTTTCAATTATGTTTGGTCAAAGGAGCAAAAAATTTACCCCACAACATACCTTTTACCATTACCTACGATGCAATTGTGAAAAAATGAAAAAACATCCATCTTTGCGAGGTGTCTACGGTAACATAATATTCGTCGATAAGGAACATTACAGGGCTGTCAGGACATAGAATAAACCGAAGATAAACAGGAAACGAAGCAACTATTGCTCCTACAAAATTGCTTCAGGCGGCAATAGGGATGTCAACGCCCACAATAAATCACGATGAAACCTCTTGGACTACTCTTTTATAACGTCAGTCTGATGTGTACTATACACTAGATAATACACGTAAAATTTATCAAAAAAAACATTGAAAATGATGAATTCCTGATAAGATTCGTTAATTACCCACTCTTTTTATAGACCTCAACAAGACAATGCATAATAGGTATTTATCCAATATTGGTTGACTAAAAATGCCTATGGCAGCCCTGCCGCCACGCGTTCGTCTTTATATTATGTCATAAATCTGAGCGAATGTTCTGCCCCCGTCTGAGACTCGTGTCGATTATAGCGCGGGCTATTCTAGAAGATTCCACGCTCAAGTTCATTTTAAAAATACGTCGCGCAATATTGCAGACTACCCTCCCGTGTGGAGGAAAACAACTTCAATGAAATTGAAGACGCGGTACTTGTACGTTATTTATAAGCAAAGCAGATGAATCTTCTAATGGTTGAAAACAATCTTTAAATCTTGCGCAAGCCATATTTTTGTATTTCATTTGGGATGCGCTTCTATCAATGGTCATTGATGAAATCGATTAAATGAAGACATAATATGTCTTTTGTTATTGACCCACACCCGGTATTGTCTTGAAAATTATTTATCCAATCATACGGGTTTCTTGACATATTTTCCCATGCAAAACGATGTTCCCCTATCCTCTACTTGTTTTTACAAAAAAACCTTAATGTATGTAACATAACACCGTTATTTTTTCACGTCTCAATAATGCTTAAGGTGTATGAAATCGAAATAGACGCCGGCGTCGTCGTATGTGTATATTTTCAACACAAAATTGTTGTTATCCTTCACATTAAATGGTTGCTTCCGAAGTTACTCACGCGTAACAAGATTACAAGGAAAAAATATCCACACACAAATGAAAAAATAAACATTCTATAAAATACGCAAAAAAATTGGTACCTATAATCATTTCACATGAAGGAAATATATGAAGGCAATGTTCTTTCATTATTTTATCCAAATTTTACATCTCCAAAAACAGCATAGCAGTTAGGGTATATTCCACTATTATCATCAATAGTGGCCGCCCGCGACTCCGTTCGCGTGGAAGTCGGTTTCCCGTGGGAATGAGAAGTTTTCCCGCGGTAAAAAGTACCCTATGTGTTATTCTGATGTATAATCTATATTACTGTAAAGTTTCATCCAAATCCGTCCAGTGTTTTTTACGTGAAAGAGTCACAAACATCCATACATCCATTCATACTCACAAACTTTCACGTTTTTAATATTAAGTAGGATATACGTGATGATTGTGCAACCTATGAGTAAAATAATTATTACGTGATCCCGATATAAAACAACAAACTACTGATCTGCTTTCTAAGCTCTTCTTGTAGAAAAATTAAATAACTACGCTTACATACAATAAAACAACGTTAAAATGTTCTTGTTCGATTTTTAGTGTCATTTATCCTTGTCTTCTCCCTAGTCTCATCTCATTCCATTGAAAGCACATTATTCTGCTACTTCTGACTAATCCTCTTATAATTTTAGTTTGTCGCCGCTTCCGCCAAGAGTTGCTAATGCAGTTTAGACTCAAACAGTCACCGTCTTGGCAGATTTAATAAAAATGATTAACGTGGCTTGTTTTTGTTGGGAAAATGCTGATATTGTAAATTAGAAAGTTTGTAAGACTGTTAATGTATTAACTTTGGGGTTTTCGCCGATTTAATACAAGTTTGTCGGCTGCTGCTTGTCTCGTCTTACTTCGTAACGTTGCATATATTTTAAAAAGATACCTACATGTAGGCACATGCACATTCTAGTAACAAATCAAGTGTTGGAGTCTTCTAAACTCTTTGTTTTAAATAAATATCACATCCTTGGTACGAAGAAGAAGCCTTAAAATTTTGAAAGTTCCAGGACCGAACAAACTGTGCAATTTGTATCTTTTGTTTTTTGCAATCTAAATATAAGGTTATATAACTCAAAGGTGACTCATAGACATAATGTTCTATCAACGCGTGATCAACGCACAGCTCATAGATCTAAGTTTAGTTGTGTTTTATTAGCACATCGATAAATTTTGTAATATCAATCTCACTTTGAAAATGGGTAGGTAGGAAATCACTGCTCGCATGGCTGAGTAAAGCGAAATTACGGACAAGGCAAATTGAATGGCCGAATAATTTGGTCAGTAAAATGGGATCTGATTGCGCTCATAGACTAAATTATTGCTATTGCACATTGAGAAGCATAATTCTGTATTAAATTGAGCAGGATTGTTAGAATTCTATTATGTCTATTGCCTATGGTTGCTTTTACAATATAGAAAGTGAACAAGAAGTAAGTGATGCTCAATTGTTTGTTTGCTTTAATCATTCGTTGCTATTAATTACACTGTTATCAAACAAAGATATGAAGTCAGTTTTTAACCACAAAGGTTAGTACATAGTAATCACTGCTAATTAGTTAACGTCTAATAAGTACATGCAGTAGTTGTTAGTATACCTAAAATAAAAGTTAGTTTAGTAGATTTAATGGGAGTTGACAGAAACATTTATTAGTTATTACATGGATTAATTAGAAAATAAGTTAGTTCTCCACGACATGTAAAAACAGATACATTTAGTTTTCTCGGTGATACATTTTTTTACCATTTTTAATATCAAGTACCTAAAACATAAATGCACACTTGTTATCATAAACATGAGTAAGTGATTAAATGAGAAGCAAAATTTTAAGATATTGAAGATGGTGAACAAACATATTTACCTACTGTTTTTTTTTAATAAGCGTTTGCTAAGCTTTGTTTTTTAGTTTAGTAAAACAACGAACAAATGAACTCCAGATTCTGTACCGTAAGTCACCGTTTACATTTTATGGTAGAGTAACAGCGGCTTTTGGGCAGTTTAGAATAGAACCGGGAACAACAGTACGGCGTACGCTGCTTCTAAAATTTTTTTATTGTTTGTTATTATGCATCCATATTCAATTTCAACTATACGTTTAAAACTAAACAGCTTTATTTGACAAAATGTTACACAAAAACGTTTCAATAAATTTTCGGATTGTCCCTATGTATACAGGGTTATTTCTAATTAGCGCATCACCTCTTGTAGGCAGCTTTTCTACATGAATCCCAACAACATTTAACCAACGAATAATTAAAATTAATATTTAAAAAAAAAAGTTTTTCCGTACATATTTATTAGATGCCTCTGAACGGTACAATACTCTACGCGCACGCAACTGGCGTGGCAGGCGCGCAGGCGACGTGGGGTGGGCGACCGGTTTAGGAACTTCTTACAAAATACAGAGTTATAAATAACAGAGCGCGCATATTTGTTTTTGTTTTTTTGTTTTTGTGTTAATTATCAAGTTTTGCAAAAAGTAGAACGTGCCTGCAGGACGTGATGCGCTAATTACAAATAACCCTGTATATTTACAAATTAACGTTTTGTTGTTTGTGTAGGTACTCAGCAAAATGTAGATTACTTTCGTATTTTTAATAACTGATCAAAACTATTTCTTAGATCCACCTAAAACAGGAATATCGTAAAAATATGTTTGAAATCTTGGCTATGAATTTGTATATACGTTTTGTGGCTTATAATAATGAAGTACCTACTTTTTAAATTGCGGTAGGTAAATCCAGATAAACGCAATTCTACAATATTCATAGCTTCATACAGCAAAGCATTTCAAACTCCCTTCCCTATGGAAATATTTATTTTCTGTATAAGTTTGCTTTACTGTTTCTTCTTGTACTGTGTGTGAGTGTAACAGGAAAGTATGTGCGGTGTGCGGTATCGTTTATTTTATAGGGAAAACGAACGATTGCGTACCGGCCGCGCCGGGAACTGCCGACTAGAAATGTAGCAGCATTGAATTTATATGTTGATTTGTACATATACCTACATAGTTTAATTACATCTTTAGGTTATAGTTAGCGTAGCTGAATATAGCTTACATTATTACAATAATATGTACACTATTTGGCATTGACTCACGCGAATGCCCAAGTGCAAGGGTTATAATCAAAATCACATAGAAGTTTTTCCTTTAAAAACCTTTTCTTACTGTTTTAGTAAAATAAATACTTTATTAGAACAGTATCTAAAAATTTTGATTTAATCCTGTTCGTGGTTCAAAAGTCAAAGCAATGATCTAAGTTTGAATTTGTTACAAAAATACTAGTGATAAAAATAAACCTATTGTTAAGTATTCATTAATGTATGACACAGATGTGTAAGGAGAAAGGGTAACCATACCTATATACAAATAATACTTTACAATTCGTATTATTGCAAGGTAAGTTTAAAGCGTTGACGATACATAAAGTTAAACACTAAGTTTTTAAACGTTTATTTCTTTAAGTCATAACCGTACAAAATAAAACATTAAAAATATACGTACCTTAGTATAGGTCCTCATATCAACAACTCGAAAACATATTTTTCATATTTCTTTTAGAAAAGCTTCTAACAGACTGAGCCTACCCTCCACTCACGGGCCGGAGTATAACTTTGTTATTTTAATAAGTGTTGTAAAGTAGCAGGTGCTGGGAGGGTGCTCCACGCTGTCTCAGGGTCCTCGTTGTAGACTTGATAACGCACGCATAGAGGGGCTCCGCACATCACTCATGGGAAAATAAATGTCAGTCTACGTTCATGTTAATGACAGACTTTTGTTATACGAGTATTTTCTGGAGTGTGAAACATCCTACTAATATTATAGACGTGAAAGTTAGTGAGTATGTATGGATGTTTGTTACTCTTTCACGTTAAAACTACTGGACGGATTTGTATGAAACTTTACAGTAATATAGGTTATACATCAGAGTAACACATAGGCTACTTTTAACAGCCTAGTAAAGAACGCCGGAAAACTTCTCATTCCCATTGGAAACAGACTTCCACGCGAACGGAGTCGCGGGCTGCCACTAGTTTTGACGATAAGTGCGTGTTCATTTGTTAACTATAAACGAAATTATTTTGATATGTTGACGATGTTGAGCATTAGATTTGCGGATTGTATATTGAAGATAACCTAAAATCGTGCTTAAATTTCTTTATGATAAACTAGGATCTAGATTCTTATTTTGCAAAACGTCAGAGTGGTGTAATTTACGTTAGAAACTTTAACAAAATCTCGGTAATTTTAAACACTGTAATCAACTATTCCAATAACATACGTAGGTTAAAAATCCTCAAACCAAATTATAGTTGTCTACGCATACACTAGGTAGGTAAAACCTACCTTGTTATCTTACCACAGCTGAAAATGATTTACTTTAAACCCAAATTTTTATGATTTTAGGGTAATAATTCGTATAGTTAAGAAGCTCCGCATTTTTATTTCGGTTAATACAAGGGGTGTAAAAAGAATGCTTCCGAAAACAAAAACTGGGCATTGTTGGAGGAGTACCTACTAGTTAGGTTTAGAACAAAAAAATTTTTTTTATTAATTGTACAAAATTGCGTTTAAATAGTGATTTGATTTCATTGATTTGATTGAAAGATTTCAATTTAAATAGTGTTTCAATTTAATTTGGAATGTAAATAATCGCACCTGAACCAACAGTTGATATGTGAGCGATGATTTCAAGCGGCGAATGCAACTTTTTATGGTTAATAACTTTTTTTAATTAAGTTTTCTTGGTATACTGTTAGTAAATTTATTTCCAATTGAGGCTTTAGAATACATGGTTTCAGGCTTCGGAAGTGGTCTTTTTACACCCGTTGTTATTTTCTATTCATAAAACCATAGCCATTAAAACTGTAAACCTGAAAAAGAAGAAACGTTATAAAACTTATTTCAACATGTGTTTTTTTCAATTTAAATAATAAAGCATTTTTTATTTATTTACTATTAATATTTTTAGTTTTAGTATTATCTTAGTATAAAACACGCACTGCTTCTTAACAGGCAAGTGGAAAAAAATTATGAAAATGGATTTAAAAATTCATCAGGCTGTAGTCTAACTGAAGCAGTATGCTATCAAATGCAATTATATTTTAAATATTTTGACGAAATGTTATAAATCTCTCTTCTCTTTATTATCGCTATGGAAGCGCCAGCTAGTAAAACAACTATTTTCTTGTGCTACTAAGCCTACGTAAACATATATTCTAACTTATCAGATAAAATAATTTATTTAGAACCTAATTACGGCTGAAAACCAGGCTTTATGTTTGGTTGCACTCGCAAACGCACCTGAGCCGTATTATAAGCATAGGAATACCACTTTGCGGCTTTGGAATGAATAAAACTTGGTCTTATCCCCAGCGGAGTAAGGTTACAAATTGAGTGCGGGTTAAACCATCTTGTAGCTAACGCCTACAAGTAGGAATAAGTGGGTTTCCGCGCACGAAGCTTGGTGTCTGCTTAATTTTCATTACATTTAAGGCGGGGTATATGTCAAAATTATGTTACCAAGGATGAACTCCTAATTCCTAATACCCAGGTGGGGAAGTAAGTCAGGATGTTGATATATGAAATTTGCACGCTTGGGACGTGTTAATATTAACATTTACAAGTGTTACAAACATTTTGCTTTTCGGTATTTTCAGAAAACGTAATCAGCTAACGAAGTTAGCATTGGGATAAAGGAAATTGATATACAGTAGATATCCCAAAGATTTTTTTATTCTAAATTTGTTAGTTTGATTAACACAAAGGAAATAAATACATTATTATATTATTCTGTTATCTGTTAAAATTCAGCTATCTTTAAAAAGCAAAAAAAAGTATAACCTTCCGCCTGACAACCAATAAGAGTCTGAGAAACTAGATCACTGAAACCTCATAATTAAGGTTCTTTGACATTTCTAAGAAAGGTCAAACCTTAGGTCACGTTCATTAGAGATATAGTTAACTATTACTTCTGTTAAACAAATAGTAGATAGTTATTACAGGTGATCATTTTATTATTCATAGCTTCTCTTTTTTATCTATGAAAACATTGCAGATCTTTTCAGTAAAATATTTTTTTATAATCGTTTTAAACAATAGAAATTAAAATATGAATAATATCTTTGAATTTTGCTTTGTTATTAAAATTAACAATACTAAGGCACAAAACATTACAACTTTAGAGGTACTAAGCCTTGTGCATAATTGATAATCAATGAAACGCAAAAATTATGAATTTTAAATCGTAATCAACAGGTTTTTGATAAAACCAAATAACATACATAAATGTAAGAAGTATTTTACAAAACATGTAAACTTAAGTTTAGCTTAAAATTTATGATTTATTTAGTGTGTCCAGTAAGACACACAAGAGAGTAAAATAAATGGCAAACTTATCTACCTTTTAAACAAAAAATAATAATATAAAAGATATTCAAACTCTGTTAATTTTTCATAATAAGAATTTCTTACAAACTAAGAATTATGTTTTTCCATCGTCACCAAAACTAAATAACTGATGAACTAGTTTACTAAAAATATGTTTTGTTTTTCAATTTCACTAACTTAAATAAAACATAAGTGAGAGTAATGTTCGTTGTGAAATAAAATTCTCAGAATAAAATACAGTCTGAACTGCGACAGATGTAGATAGAAGCAACAGCGTAATTAGACAAAAGACAAACACAACATTTTTGAAACCTTCTGCTAACAACCGAAAACAAAGTGCGGCCCAATGCTCTCCAATTTGTGTGAGGAAACAGAAAAAAATACTTCGCGATATCAAAAGAACGCCTGGAGCCTTTGAGCACGTTACATTAGTGCCTACTTAAATATTTATAGACGTAAACAAACACAATGTGTAAGTGAGTTTACTTTACATATTTGGGAAAAAGTTATTTAAACTAAGTAAACTTTTTAGAATAGGGTTTTTATTTTAAGTAAGCAGCTTTTTACATCGATAATATTATTATGTTCGTCATATGTAGCATGCAGGTACTACTTAAATTTAAGATACCGAATCAAATCTTTTCAATAAAAAAAACAATATTTTTTATCTTGTAGCATTGCAGTGTCGACAAATCGAATTCGCTTACAAACAACGCCTGGCTTCAAAGAGATTTACACAAACCTGCACGCTCAATGGCTCAAAAAGTGTCGTCTCCTATTTTAGTGTAGGAAAGTGTAGTGTTATTAGATTTTGTTCAATTCCTGTTGTGTTGCAAGTCACAAGTGTTCAGCTTGTCTCAATAGATCGTCAGTAATATTGCACTCACGTAGCTCATTTCCTTAGTAATGGGGTTACGGGTCGTGGTGAAATTTTCTATTTCCGAGCTTATTTATGTGTGTAAAAGTATTTTGACTTGAATATGTTTATTTTTGATCATGCAAAGATGAGTGAATGCTGCTACAAATTATAAATGAGATGGGAAACGGAAAATACGTGAAATTTTGGAATGAACTCTTTGAAAAATGTACAGTTATGTACGTTGGATTCGTTTGGTTTTTTTAGAGATGTTATTTTTTTTTAATAAGTGTAAAGTTTTTATTTAATAATGAATGTATGTGTAAATGAATTTGATTAAATAAATAAATGTTAAGCTTAACATGCTTTATTACAAAGCAGGAATCATTTTCCTCATTTTAAAACAATAATTATGGAAGGTAAAATGGTTACCTGAATAGTATGAAAATTACTCTAGAATTTACTGAATTACAAAAATATAGGGTAGTGCATATTTTCCATTGTTTTAGACAATACTGCAAATTACTTACGTTTTTCCAAATGATATGAAATAACATACAAACAACATACATTCTCTGCTGTACTAATTTGTGGTTATTTTGCAGAACTAGTGCAGACTTATAGTATGTTCATTATAACATTTTCAATTAAAAATACATCCAGAATTTTAATAAATATAAGTAACTCATATTATAATCATTTATATATTATTTATTTAAAACGCTTAACAATACAGTTACACTAGTTAAAAATAAATTATTTTTCATCTTGTACTGAAAAATCATACCACCACTTGTCCGAAACTAGAAAATGATTAAAAATTTAATTCAGGAAAATTAAACTTTCAATCATCTCCTTGTGGAACGAGCCTAAGAAAAATACGATCTATATATTTTGAAACGAAACAGCAATTCTTCATTGCAACTTAGATATTACGAATCAACATGCAGACCTTAACGGAGACCTCCGTCTTAACTTCCGAGTTTTTGAAACCTTACCGTACCATCATGTCTGTAATGTTCAAATACTCTGGTATTAATGTGTTAGGCGAAGAGATCTGGTCTCGCCCGGGCTTGAGGCAGCAGTATGTGGTGGTGTACGTGTGCTTTCTAGTGGCGACGGCCTCCCACGTGGTGCAGGTCCTGCTGGACCTCAGGAGAGGGGACGCTGACATGCTGCAGCTGTCCGCGGCCTTGTCCTGCGCCTTTTTGATGATCCAGGGTAAGTATTACGAAGGATCTATTACAAGAGCTCTGGTCTCGCCCGGGCTGGGGGCAGCAGTATGTGGTGGTGTACGTGTGTTTCCTGGTGGCGACGGCCTCCCACGTGGTGCAGGTCCTGCTGGACCTCAGGAGAGGGGACGCTGACATGCTGCAGCTGTCGGCGCCTTTTTGATGATCCTGGGTAAGTATTATGAAGGATATATTATGTCCTAAAAGTTTTTAAAGAAAAAACTGTCTAAATCTCTTAGGATTTATTGTGTAATACCTTTTTGTACCACTAGGTAAATTAGATATTTTGTACAAAGTAGGTATCTATTAATATTAAATAAATTATTTGAAATAAAAATATTATAAAAATAATAACTTGTTTTAAACTCTAAAAAAAATTATTTTACAGACAGTGGGGTAGCAATTTTTTTAGACACGACTTCTGTGACACACAAGATGTTTTTATCGGAAATTCTGTTGTGAATCAATTCTATATAGAGTATTATCTTCTTTCAGTTGTGCTTTTGTTCCCACAAATATGCAAAAAAAGAATAAAAATCAATCAAATTATTAACAAAACTTTAATCTGTTGGCATGATTACGAGAAATTGTCAGAAGAGTCGGAGGGTTTACGCAAAAAGAATATGAGGAATATCGATTTAGTTTGTTTACGTAAGTAACTATTAGAAGTATTATAAAATTTGATTTTCAGGTCTCTGAAGAAACATACGAGTATATAATATTTTGTAAAATACTTCAGGAATAAAAAACAAATAAGAATAAATTAAATATCCTTACTTTTAAAAAAGACTGCGTTATTAATTCAAAAGTCACTTAAAACTGACTGATAAGTATAATAATAAAGTAAATTATTTCGATCTTCTTTCTTCCATTCTTATATTTATAAGTCGGATAGAATTTATCTGGCAATAAAGGCCCTAAATCAATAAATGAATTATTGGTTTAATAGTTTAAGAAGCAAATTTTAAGCATAGACGATTTTGATTGTTTATTATTTTTAAAGCGACAGTACTACGAGACTACGCCGTAGCAGAACCGTAGTTAACCTGGCAAGTATTAATACGAAATATTTTAGTTTTTTTGTAAATAAGACATGATGGTAGGAAGAAAGCGTATGTATATCTTCTCGCAACTCACCTTTTCACAATATTCGCTGTCAGCATTCAAATAAAAGATACGAATTCTCTCAAGAAAAGTGCTTTTCGTTTGGAGATGACTAGAATTTTCATATAAATAGCAAAAGCTACAAATCTGAAGCAATCACTGGCGGCAGCAGGGTGTGTAGCGAGGAAAATCGAAAACTCAACAAATCGACTTCGAGAAATACAGTCATTTATAGTTGAAGGTTACAAATCGACCTTTTTGTATTGAAAAAAAAAACACTTAGTAAAAGTAAGATATATCTCGAAAATAATTTCAAACAAGTCTTACTCAGGCAAATTACATTTATTAATCAAGAATTATTTTATTCACTAATACTCGTTTTCACCAACGTTCAATTATTTCAAAGGGCTATAAAATAACTACCAATTCAAAATGTTATAAGTGGCTATGTTGCAACACTTTGTTGCTGATGCATATTTACGTATACCAAGAAAATTTTGGGGCCTAACAAATAGGAATTGTTAAAAATATTTTAACTAAATTTGCGAAACGTTATTAAAAATAGCCATTAATTCCTTTAAGTCAAATGTGTTGGCAAAATACTTTTTTATACATAAAGAAGAGTATTTTTATTTATTTATAATATATTTCAGTATATTTAACAACAATGAAAGTGTACATCTTCGTGTACATGCTATCTCCGTGGGTGATCACAACTGTGAAGAAATACATTTTACAAGAAGATATAGAATATGTGTTGAGTTTCAGCATTTATCTACCCTTTGATTACAAACATAATTATTTTATTTACACGTTGGTTATTTTTGCCGATTCCTTTGTAGGTAAGTATAAAGTAGCCATAATTAATAAAAATAGCAATCCCTGATTACATTCATGAAAAATTGTTGACTTAATCGATATCTGAATGAAAAAGAAGCCTGTGCTCAACAGTGGGACGTTTATAGGCTGTTATTATTATTTATTATTACTCATCAATATTTAATTTATTCATTAATAAAAATGTACTTTTAGTAATCAATGTCGCCTTCTTGAATAGCTGTGACTTAATGATGCTATCAGTCACTATGAGTCACCTGCATTTGCTATTTTTAATGTTGCAAAATAATCTTAAGATGGAACTTAACCGACACTTGGAAAGTGAAAAGAAAATTGCAGAAACCAGAATAAGACTAAGAAGTTTGATAAAAAAACATTCCTTTTTATTAGAGTAAGTTACTATTGGCATATATGGCAACTATTTTTTTAAAAAATCCTACTAATATTATAAACGTGAAAGTTTGTGAGAATGTATGGATGTATGGATGTTTGTTACTCTTTCACGTAAAAACTACTGGACGGATTTTGATGAAACTTTACAGTAATATAGGTTACACATCAAAATAACATATAGGATACTTTTTACCGCGGGAAAACATCTCATTCCCACGGGAAACCGAATTACACGCGAACGGAGTCGCGGGCGGCCACTAGTAAATTTTAAATGTGAAAGTTTGTGAGTATGTATGGATGTATGGATGTTTGTTACTCTTCCCCGTAAAAACTACTTGACAGATTTTGATGAAACTTTACTATTGGTTTTATATCAGAATAACATATAGGGTACTTGTTACCGCGGGAAAACTTCTTATTCCCAGCGGGAAACCGACTTCCACGCGAACGCAGTCGCGGGCGGCCACAAGTTAAGTTATAAGTCGACTTCTAGCGAGCATATTTATGCACACTGTCATTTACTTAGGGGGCTGTCAATATTCGCCATGCTTGACAGAAGTAATAAAGCTACATTATGATATTTTTTCTAAGTCGTCCTAAGCGTCCCAAAAAACTTTAATTTTTATTTCCACAAAAAAAAGATGTACCGATTTGTGCTAACGAATAACCTTTGAGTCGAATTTTCTCTAGATTATAAGTAATCGTAACTAACGTAAATGCTCCTATTAACGACCTACTCTATTAACGATCTATTTTTTCAATCATTCATATTAGACTTATTATGGATTCCATAAAAAATTTAACTTGAAAATTAGGTGGGTAGTTTTGATGGTCAACAAACAGAGTAAATTTGTCTTGTCTAATAGCCAGTGTTAGCAATAATTTGTAATTGAGTGAGTGCCGCTCCACACCGACGCACTTTCCATAGTGTCGCGTCTCCAGCCTCGTAAGCACATATTACTTAAGGTAAATAACAAACTTAAAGTTGATTTATCTGCTTGCTATCACATAACAACTGTAATACCTACATATATTCGTTTTCGAAATTATATTGAATTTAAAAATTTTTATTGGTTTTTATGGCATAAAAACATATCTTAATTAAGGGCTTTAATAGGATCAAAATTTCACAACTTGACTCTATTAACGATCCGTGGCGTTATTAAAAGTTTGTAATTTTTATATTTGATTCTATTACCGACTCACAGCTAAAAAGAAATAACAAGAACCATTTTTATAGAAACATGTCACCGCATAGGCGCAAGCAGTATACCTCTGCTCAACTAGAAGCTTAGCTGATAGCTGCAAATAAAGGAAGCAGGATATACGAAGCTTGAAGATCTATGGCATACCGAGAAAAACTACCGTGACAAGACGAATAATAAATATACAAATGAACATTGTGGAAAACAATATTGTTCAACGAAGGACGAAGAAAAGAGACTTGTGGACTGGATTTTCTATGTCGGAACAAATTTTCATCCGAAAGGGCAGCAAGGAAGTATATTATGTACGACTAGTGGCCGCCCGCAACTTCGTTCTCGTGGAAGTCGGTTTCCTGTGGGAATGAGAAGTTTTCCCGCGGTAAAAAGTACCCTATGTGTTATTCTAATGTATAACCTATAGTACTGTAAAGTTTCATCCCGTCCAGTAGTTTTTAAGTGAAAAAGTATGTAAGTGTTCCTCACATAGGTACTCACATACATCCACACATCCATACATACTCACAAACTTTTACGTTTATAATATTAGTAGTATTGCAATATTAAGATGTTGATTTCAAAACTGTAATAATACCTTAATATACTTTTAACTGCATTTTTTTTATTTTGTTCGTCTAGATGAAGGGGCAATTTTTAGGGGTCGGTAATAGAATCAGAAAAAACGGTAAAAGAATCAAACCACATCTTTAGGTCGGTAATAGAATCAATTGCTCTTTCTGTTACTGTGTAATAAAATACTAAATTGAAGTACCGAATCCAACAGGATACTTTACAAAGATTGATATTAAATTAAAACACCTTCAATAACCTATCAGTATCAATCTATTTACTCAAAGTTATTCCTAAGACAGCTTAAAGTGGCGGTAATAGGAGCATTGACGTTACTACGTATTTATAACAAATTTGTAATTATAAAGTATTTGTTTTAATAACAAATTAAATGCGAACTAACAGCACACTTAAGTTGTTCCAATCATGAAGTATGTTTAATTGTTAATTCTAGTAACATGTAATATGTATGTAACTATAAATCTCCAATGTGATTTCTCCAGCCTCGTCAACGACACTAGTGCAGCATTCGCCGGCATATTCGGCACAAATTTATTGTTTTTCTCAGTAGCTGTTGTTTTTTTTGGATTTTCAGCCAGAGTAAGTTGTACAATGTATTATAATTCCCATGTGTTTATAAAAGGGATTTAAGAAATTAAATAATATTTAAACAATTTTGCAAACTCCATTAATAAACTCAAAATGCGTAAACCGAAACTGCAATAAATTGTTATGAAATACGATTCTGTTTAGATTATTTTTATGCTAATTCTTGTTAATAATTTAATTTTGCAGGTAACTGCCTCCTTCAGTAGCCTTAATAACTTATTCGCTGCTTTAATGAGGTCTTTTTATTTATTCCTGTGTTGCCTTTACGGACAGTGGCTTATAGACTCGGTACGTTGGTTTTTAATATGTCTATCGTTTTTATAGTAGGTACACGCGACAAAACATCACTTATTTCATTTTATCGAGGATAATTTATATGAAGTTTGATATGCATTAGGAAAGGGCAGTAAATCCATGACTAATATCTATATTTTATGGCTAAGTGAGTAGAAGGAGCATTCATATAGGAGCATAGATACACGATTCTTGCATTTATTTCAGAGTGTTGGAATATCGGATGCAGTTTATGACTCCCAGTGGTACACGCAGCCAGAGGAATTTAAAAAATATGTGTTGCTCATTATAATAAGGTAAACATATATTCTAACTGCATGCATTATGGTATTGCAAAATGCATACCTACCTATATTAAAAAACAAAAATATATTTGTAATTTATTTGAAACTAAAGCTTAGTACTCATATTTAAAACTGAATAACTTGTTTATATTATTGTAAATATTTTTATTGCAGATCTCAAAAAATCACTTATGTTGGACCAACAAAATGTATTAAGGTATCACTGTCAACATTTACAAAGGTACCTACTTAAACTTTCAATTTATTTATTGCATATTTAACATGCTTAAATAGCAAACGATACTTTTTTTATTTCTACAGATAATGAAAGTCACTTGGTCCATGCTGTCTTTGGTTCTGACTATGTGTAAACACCAAAATAACTAAAATTTCTGATGCAGAAAGTTTCAATATGAAATATAAGGAGCTTTTATTATTTTATTAATTTTGTAGCTACAGATGTGATGCATTTTAGAAACAGGCTCTTAGAATAAAAATCATGAAGTATTGAATCATGAATTGACAATTATGACAATGCATGAGCTTTAAAAATATTTTTCTTCAAATGAACCGCTAGTAGAATACACTGGAAAAGACGTACTCCACAACTGAATTTCGCTTTATTTAATAACAAGTGTAATAATTGATCTATTACGTAAATCATCTTTATATTAATTTTGAAAAAAAATTTTTAGACGAATCGTACAAACGTTTTAATAATTTTAATAAAAAAAACCTACCTATTATTAGCTATGTGTCACAAGGAAATTAAACAAACTATGATTACATCTTTTCGTTTTTACAAATAATGTATAAAGTTTGTTGTAGAGGAATATATAGCAACTAAATTATCAACGTCCATATAAATAAAAATAGTCAGACATACTTTTATTAATATACAGTAACAAATGCAATATCCATATGAATAAGAGCTATTAGTCTTTCTACGCATTCAAAGCCGCACAAAGTTAATTTCAAATAGCCCAGAACTCTATCTCATGACATTTCCATTTAAAACGCTCTCCACAAATAGATTATGATAATATTCGCCGTTCGGCAAAATAAATCGCCGCTTATAACCGATAAGCCAAGATGAAATGTAATACAATCAGCCAAATTGGTTTTATATTGACGTCGCATTTTCGTGGAAAGTGCTAGAGAATTTGAACTCAATTTAGAAGCCAAGAAATATGAAAAAATAACATGTAACTTTATAAAGAATTTTGTACACGGTTGAAGAATAATCGGTTTCAGCTTAACAAGCAGCATGCAATCAATAGCTTGAACGAAAAAGTTGATTGTTCTACATATTTATTTTGAAAAAAATGTTGTTGAATGAATGTAGTTCTAGCTATCTTTGTACATGTTTTGTGGTAACGTATTCACATGGCATTATAGTATTCTAGTGACCCGCCCACGCTTCGCAATGATGTAATTTTGGCCGACTTGTTCACGAAATATTAAATTTCGGCTTACGTAAAGTAACTTTTTTGGAATGTTCTTTATTTACAAATTTAAGTGAAAAAGTTACCCGCATTAAAATTCGTTACGTGGTTTAGGAGGAGTAAGCGGAGAAACATACAAACAGACACAATCAGCGACTTGGATTTATACTATTTAATGAAGTCTACTATTATACGTAGTTATACTTTGGCCTATAGTTGGTTTGAAACTTGGGTTTAAATCAATACTATACTATGGATATTTATAAAGTTGTATGTCCTGACTTCCTTCCGAGGTTTGTATGATAATTAATTAAAGGACATTTGAAATTATAGGTCAAACATATAAAATCCGAAAACTGGATTTTATATGTTAATAAATATTTAATGCAGTCATTTCAACTTGATACAAACAATGTGCTACTGAGAAAAAGAGTACTGATGAACAGATAGACAGACGGACGACCAAGAGACATTATTAAACCTTCGTTTGACATTTTGTGGTACGGAGCCATAAAATGTGTTTAAGCAAAGATGAAGATAATCCTTTCTTAGCAATAATTTGCAAAATGCCTATTTTATTAACCAATCTACATCATGTCGCCATGTATATATTTTTTCTTTAAAACTTATTGTAATAGGTATAACCGAACTTCAGTATCACGAATTTCACAATCACTTTAACTGTAACAACATTAACGTAAACAATTAGCAAAATACACGAATCAGCTACTTTGTGTCCTTTCCGTGTTAAAAACGTTAGCTTTAATGAAAATGAGTCAATTACGGTCATTATGAAGGTAACTAGCGTTTCTTGGCCTGTGGAATATTCTCGACGGCGCCTAAGTGGGTATTCTGGGCAATACGAGAACACTTCGCAAATACAACCTCACTCCCTCCTACACAGAACAGCCGCCGACAGTATTTTTCTTTGTATTTTTAAAATGTTTTGTTTTAATTATTGTATTAAGTTTCTAATCTGCTTGAAATTTTTGAGAAGATGATAGCATCTTAACATTTTTCATTATAATGAATAAATCTGTTGAGATTTGTCTACCTATATTGACTATATCAAAGGATTGATAGACTTCTGATATTTAAAAAACCCATAATATTTTTTATATTTTTTAATATTGTTTTGATTTTGTCAATACAAAAGTTATTCCGATTGTTTCTACACTTTACCCTGTCGCTGCAATGATCTTGCTGGCACACCGCCAGCCACCGATGTCTCCATTCTGAGTACCTAAACTTAATGTACCTACCCTGCCTACACCTATTTATAGGGCAACATCAACTCTAAAATATCTCGTTGCCTCTCATAGGCTATCATTTTCACTAATGTTTTTCTGAAATTGAAATACTCAACTACTTATCTTTTTGTTTTTTAGACAGACAAAATAATAATGATGATAATAGCTTTAGGCTCTTAAGTTAGGACTTAGAAAATATAACTGTAAAAAGGTCAGCTTTCTAATTTCAAGGCAAATAAAAAATCTAAACTTGAAAACTTCAGATTTTACTATATTTTTTTTAATTAATAAGTGTTTATGGTACCTATGGGCTTACAAGTTTACACTTACTTTTAACATTATTCGGAATAGGGATCTGATTTTTATGTTAGCCTTTTATAACAAAATGAAAATTATTTGGAAAAATACTCGAACCATTCTGTTTAGGGCACTGTTTTAAATTTTTGGACAAGCAGCATTATTCGGGTTGACTTTACATCCCTTTCAAATACGTGACACGCTCAAGTACTGCTTAATGACGGTTTTCATTTATTTTAAAAGCCACCACGAGTGTGTGTTATTTTCGAATCGTTGTTTATTGTACACGTTCATTCAAGTGTACTTAACTTTATTACCTTTAAATTACTGACGCGCTCAAGTATTTTTTGTCGTTGGTTATTTGAACTAAGAGCGACTTCATACATAGCACAGTAATCTGTATACATTAAAAAATATCGTTCCGTAAAAAAATGACATTCCGTTTTGTCATCGAATACTGGACGACGGAACAGTAAAAATATACGGATACGTATAAATATACGGTGTGCGTAGCGGGCGGTGTGTGCGAAACCAATAGAATGCGAGTTCTCTATTCACACATCTTTCCAGTAATGTCGGATCCGTTAAACGTAATACTGTGCCTATGTGTGAACAGAGCATAAATTTATGACGTATCCGTTAAAAACGTACCAGTAAAACGGACTCCCATGTGTGAACGGGCCGTAAGTAGTTTAAATTGTCCGTATATTTATTTATTTATTTATTTATAAATTTATGTATTTACACACAATTATACACACTGACAATTATAAAACTGATAACAAAATTAAACGTAAATACATAGGTACTGCTTATTCCAAAAGAAATTTCTTCCAGCAGACCTGTAGTTGAAGAGATGGTACGGAAAGCCAATTTTGCGTGTCTACACATACATACTAACAATACATACATACCAATATAAACTACATACAAATAGTTACATATTATTACTTAAATATATTATAGAATACATAGATAAATATGAAAATAATATTACACAAAGACTACTACATGGAGAGATATAAACTTTTCACTTGTTTCTTAAACAAGGAAATGGATTTTAATGCTCGAATATCGTGGGGCAATGAGTTCCAGAGCCTGATAGCCTGAACAGTAAAGGAATAGGAAAAGAAATCAGTGGAATGGGGAGGAACAGACAGTAGATGCATTTTGAGGGGTCTGCAGATCACATTAGGTGGGTTTTTGAACGTGAAGCGATCGCGTAGGTAGGATGGGTAGGAAGAATTATGGAGTACGTTGTGGAGGAGACATAGTATACGAGTGTTCCTACGAAATCGGATTGGGAGCCACTGGAGTTGCTTGCGAAGATGTGATACATGATCATACTTTTTAAGACCAAAAATAAATCTGATACAGAGATTTTGCAAGCGTTCCAGTTTGTTAAAGAGCTCCTCTGTGGCATCAAGGTAACAAGCATCCGCATAATCGATAATGGGTTGGATAAGAGTTAAGGAAAGGGAGACTTTGGTCGCGAGCGGCAAATAAGTTTGGAGACACTTCAGCGAATGGAAGGAGTAGTGGACCCTGCGACTGACCTCGCTGACATGCAGACCCCAGTTAAGATGAGAATCTAATGTAACACCCAGGTTCTTAGCAGATTCAGCGAAGACAATTGTTCTCGCTGATCAAGAACGTAAATACTAGATAAATAATACTCGCATACCTTCATCAGGTTTTACTCCTATGATGATTAATCTCGTTTTAATCGTTTATCTTTTTGGATAGTCTTTTTTTGGATATTTAATTCAAAACACTGCTTCAACATACCAAATTGTAACTCTTTCAAGTAAATATCACTAAATCCTTATATTTCACTTCGTTTGTTTATGGTTAAACTTAGGTATCCCTTTTTTTAATTACCTCGCAAGTTTACCATGAAAGCTCTAAGGTAAACAAAATCAGTAAATTCGCAAGAAGCGAAAATAATACCTTTGCCCAACATTAGCATAAGCTGCCAATGACGTCAAAACTGAGGTTATTCCGAAAACAAAATGAAAAGGAAAAAGTAACTGTAAATAATTAAGCAATGCGTTAAAACCAAAAAGCTTAGCATAGCTGAGTTTCTAATATGAATTCAGTAAGTGATTTACATTTAAAAGTAAAACCAGTTATAATTAAATAACAAACAAGCCCTTATAAATCTATACGTTAGATTAAAAACAAATACGACATCCATTGAATTTCTTTTGTAGTTTAATTTAAAAATCTTTATGAGAATAAGTAGCTTCGTTACTAATAATATTCTTTTAAGGGAAAAGTAACTGAGCAATACTTGGAACAAGCCTATAAAATGTTGGAGCCCTTGGGAAATTTAAAGACCGCTCGTCACACGCTGGTAATTTTTAAAAGAACATTATTACTAGCGTAGCGTAGATTTCTACCAAAATTTTACTTACTCTTTCGTGTTTAACTGTGCTAAGGAAAATCTTTGTTTAACCAAGAAACTGTTTTGTAAAAGAGAAGTTAGAAGTGTACTAAATATACTACCTACGTGTGTAAAAGTCGTTTTTATCTTTCCAAATTGTTGCTGACGTGTATTTATTTGTAGGAACTTTTTTACACATGGAGAAACAAAATTACTCACACTAACAGACATTCGTTTGAAAAAAATAAAAATTATTTAAGTATTTCATCATTAAGTGATTTATGAAGTGTCTTCTTCTCAGTCGTATCACTCTTGACAGAGTGGTCGTGGTCAACTTGTACTGGTATAACCCTGGGTGGCAGATGTTGCTCGCCTTACGATATCCCGCCATCTCTCCTTGTTGTTGGTCATTCTTGTACATTCGTGCACGGGGCCGCCCACCATTGCCTTGACTGGATCAGTCCATCGCATTGGGGATCGTCCACGCGGTCTGGAGCCCTCTACTCTCCCTTGGACAACTAGGCGGTCCAAGGAGTCATTGTTTCTCCTTGAGATATGTCCGAACAACTTCAAAATGCGTGATTGTACCAAAGTCGACAGACGCTCCTTTATGCCAAGTTCTTCCAATATCGAGGCGTTAGTCCGAAACTCTGTCCAAGACACTCGGAGCATCCTTCGCCAACACCACATCTCTAAAGCATCTATCTTCTTCTTTTCGGTTTCTCGCAGTGTCCAGGTCTCTGCGGCGTATAAGAAAATGGGGAATATCAGAGTTCGTACCAGCCGGATTTTAGTGGCTTTCGTGATGTTATTATTCCTCCAAATTTTCCTCATCTTATCCATTGCAGTCCTAGTTATTGCCATACGTCGTTTGACTTCATTTTCGCAACCTCCATTATTCGAGATTAAAGCTCCTAGGTATATGTAAGTCGATACCACTTCACAGTTTGCGATCTGGGTTACATCCGGCAGGTTGTTGTTTGCACGGTCTACGATCATTACTTTAGTTTTACTGCGGTTTATCTTTAATCCAAACTCAAGGCTGATGCGTTCCATTTTCTGGATTAGCTTCTACATGAGATCAGCACTTGACGAAAACAAAGTCGTGTCATCTGCGTAACGTAAATTTGAGATTTTGTATCCACCTATTGCAGCGCCGTCGGACCATTTCTCTAGTGTGATACGCATAATGAGCTCAGTGTAAATATTGAATAGGAGTGGGGATATAATACACCCTTGGCGTACTCCAGCACTAGGATGGAAAATCTCAGACAAGGTCCCATCTGTCCGTACCGATGCTGTGCCTTCTTCATAAAGCCTTCGTAGAAGGTGCACTAGGTGCTTAGGTGTGCCCATTTCCAAGAGAGTGTTCCATAATTTTGGCCACTTTACCGAGTCGAACGCTTTAGAGAAGTTAACAAAGCAAATATAAATTGGCTTGTTGAATTCTCGGGATTTTTCGATAATTTGGCGTAATATTAGGATCTGTTCTCTTGTTCCCTTTCCTTTCACAAAACCGGCTTGCTCTGGCGCAATCTCTTTGTTCAGGTATGATTTTAACCGTACATTAAAAATATGCAACATGATCTTGCTTGCGTGTGATATGAGTGCGATGAGTCGATAATTGTTGCATACTTTAGTAGACCCTTTTTTATGCAATGGAGTAAAGACTGTGTGTAACCAGTCCGTGGGCCATAATCCAGTTTGCCATATCCTGTTACAGATGGTGTGAAAGATGTTGACGCCATACTCGCCGAGGGCTCTTATGGTTTCGATTGGGATGGAATCTCCTCCGGTAGCTTTTCCATTTTTCAGGTGTTTTATGGCAGCTTCAACCTCCGACTTGAGAATAGTTGGTTCCAGTTCGCTTCCAGGGTCAGTACATGGGTAGTCTGAGGATTTTGAGTCTTCAAATAAAGACTGACAGTAAGTTCTCCATGTCTCAGAGATTTGGTTTGCATCTGTCACCACTTCACCACTACTATTCTCTATAGCCCAGGTTTTAGAGGGCAGCGATTTCGTAATGTAGCGGATCTTTCGGTAGAGGTCTTTAGACTCGTACATGGTTGCGTGCGCTTCGATTTCATTGCACATGTTCCGAAAATATGTATTATGATCCCGCCTACATTCCTTTTGGATACGAGCAGATAGTACATTTATATCTTGGACTTTTGCGCCTTTAGCTTTCATTTCCCTTCTCATCTCGACCAACGCGAAGGTAGCATCAGTCGTCCAGTGCTGCCGCTTGCTATTTATGGGTCGTGAATTAGGTTCTGCGTTCGCAGTCACTATTAGACTCTTAGCGCGATCCCACAATGTGTCAGGGGACTCCTCATCATGAGCTACGCTTCTCCATTGATCCCAGTTGTTTTCAATGTTTGTGAGAAATTTACGACTGTCTTTCACTTCTATCCTTCTTGGTCTACGAAGATTTCTGGCTGCTGTTAGCTTTAACCTCAATTTGCAGATGGAAAGTTCATGGTCGGAACCGCAGCAGGCACCAAGTAAGGTATGGGAGTTTTTGATCGAAGTTCTCCACCTGGACTTAACCATGATATAGTCGATTTGGTTCTTGCTAATTCCATTTGGTGACGTCCATGTGAACAGTCTTCGAGGATGGTGTTTGAAAAAGCTATTTGAAATTTTTAAATCATGCTCAGCTGCAAATTGAATGAGACGATCACCTCTCTTATTTCGTTCCCCTAACCCAAATCTTCCTGTGCAATTGCTTATCAGATGAGAGTTTTCGCCTATTTTAGAATTGAAGTCGCCCATGACTATGAGTAATTCTCTATTAGGAATTTTGGCAATAGTGCTATCCAATTCAGAGTAGAACTTCTCCAGAATCTCGTCAGGTGCCGTGCTTGTAGGAGCGTATACCTGTATAAGGTTCAAATTAGTCGGAGATGCTTTTAGCTTGATCCTAATTATTCGATCGCTTATTGGTTCGTATCCCAACACACAGTTCCGTTGATGTTTAGGAATTAGAATTGCCACTCCATTTTGACTTTTGGTGTCATTTCCAGAGAAGTAAACCGCGTGGCTGTCTGTAAAGAAGTGGCCGCTATTTTGCCAATGAGTTTCGCTAAGTCCACATATACACATGTTGCACCTGGTCATCTCTTTTTCGACAACAAGCAACTTTCCAGGATCTTGCTGCAGGCCACGTACATTCCAAGTACCTATCTTCTGGATTTGTCGTAGATTAAAAGGGGTGCCAGTAGCTGAATTTCCACAGAGTGCCTGGACCCTAACTCCTCCATGGCCGGTAGCATACTTCTCACCGCGTGCCCCGGACGCTCCGCGGCGCCGGTTGCTAACCGGGTGGCATGGCGATCGTATTTTATCGTAGCTAGGCGTATGGTTATACCGCCACTGCTCGGTCGCCAGAGCCTCGTCTGTTATCTAGCAGGGAGCACCACGATAACGATTGTTATCGCCGCCAATGATCGTGCGCGTGCAGGAGAGGTTGACTGTTGGGACTGACTAGATGTTATGCCATTCTTCCCCTTACCCCCCTATGAAGTGTAGTGATCGATGAATTTCAATATAACATAATAATATCAGTAGGTCGAGAGAAAAATGCCGGCGGAAAAGAACTCCCAGCACTCTTTTGTCCAACAACAAATATACAAAATCATACAACTACATTAAGAAGGCAAGATAAAAAGTAAGGTCACAAGACGCTAAAATTTAAGTAAGAAAATACAACTACTGATTCTTGTATCATGTCTTGGTCAAGATGTTTACAGAGAAGTAAATAGTTACAGAAAACAATCTTAAGAATTAAATTAGTATTTTAAATAGGTACGGTAGGTGAGACCATTAGATACTTTTAACGATCATATAGAAGAATAGAAGAAAACAAAACAAGAACCACAATATTTTATGAAAATGTGCTGAACCTTAAGATTCTCAGATTAAGGTTGAGAATTATTCGTAACAATTAATGTCAATGTTGTCGGTTAGAGTGTAGATAGATCCGAAAAAAAACATCGTATTTAAGACAATGTTTATTTGAGCTTTAAAACTGTCGTGTTAAGGTTTATATTAAGAATTAGTAGTAAAATAGTAGTTTATTTATGTCAGTGTGTGTGTAAAAGCGATTACTGGATGCGATAATCTTTGTCTACTCTGTATGGACTTTTGAAACTTACTGTACCTATCTAAACACATGATAAACATGTATGGTCAAATAAAATTAAAACTCATTTGCAAAACTGTATTGAGACCACACCCTTCTGTCGCATTGGCAGCAAGAGTGGAAATACGGCAACCGCGTCATCTGTGACCAAAGTCGAGAAATATTGTACCAAACTCTGACCAAAGTTGAACTTCTAACGACAAAAACATTGTACACCGATGTGGAGCTAAGATTTCTTATTGACGACCAGCGGATAAAGAAACTATCTACGACGAAAACTAAAACTAAAGTCAGATCAAGAGTTTTTTAGCTTTTTTAGTAAAAATATTATGAATTCCATCGAAGGTCTATGTATTGCATGATAGTATGTAAAATAAAAAGAGCCTATAACGAACCTTTTCCCACGTCATGATGACTGGTGCAAATAAATTTAAAAAATCGCCAATTCATTCAGTGACCTGTTTAAAATATTTCTGGCAATATCCAATTTAATGTTTTTGGTGGGTCGTTAGCGAGTGAGGCGCTCTGTTATGTTTTACAATATATAAATAGTAGGTGGATAATTAGAAGTTAGTTCTAGTATGTTATTTCTTATTTTCTTGTAAATATAAACTTCGGATCAAGGTTTCTTAACCGCATCAATGTAAAATTATTAAACTTACAAGCCTACTTATTCTCTAACTTAACTTTATAATACTGTGCCGCTTCAGTTATCAATATACATATGAAATGCTTCTTAGTAAAATATCCTGCTCGCATGCCCACAAAATGCAAACGTTCTCCAAATAGTTGCAATTTCCAGTAAAGTTAGCTCACTCAGTGGTTTACCGTTCAAGTAGCTAGACGTGTTTAGAACTCGCTACTAACTAACTTTGCTTCAATTCGGACTGTCAATAAGCCAACCTGGCCGACTTTAATAACGATTGTCCATAATGGTTGCTCCACACTATGGTTTATTAAATTACTTACGCAAGTTTTGTATGCAACTAGAGTTGTGAGCCCGACAAGTAAATAAGTGAGGCAGGAATTTCAAAGTACTAGCAACTTTAATGTAAATAGCGCAATGTGTATCTAAATTCCAATTTTCCACTTGTAAAATTATTCCGGGGACTGCGTAAGGTTTTTTCTTATAACCTTCGTACAAGTACCTAGGTACCAAATGTTGTTTAAAAGATGAACGGTAAGCAAATAATCTTATCTTGTTTGCTTTACAGGTTTTTTTTCTATGACCAGTCAGAAGAGCAGATTTTTTTACTGATGAGTAGTACCTATGTTTTATTGTCACTTCAAACAAATTTCAAATACTTTAAATCGATGGCAAACAAGCATAGGTACTACTTATCAGTCGAACAAAATTGATCTGGAATTGTAAAATCTGCCCTGAATCCCTACTTCCCTACTACAATATTATAAATGCGAAAGTAACTCTGTCTGTCTGTCTGTTACGCTTTCAAGCCTTAACCACTAAACCGATTTTGTTGAAATTTGGTGTAGAGATAGACCTAAACTTGGAAAAGGACATAGAATACTTTTTATTGCGATAAAAAGGGTAGAAGGGATTGAAATAGGGGATGAAACTTTGTATGGAAGTTCCTTATTGGCCCCGATTCTGAAAACACTCTCTAAACTAAATTGAAACTATCGCCGGCACTCATTCATCAATAGAATAATATAACAGAGACAGGTAATCATTTTAGTCCTGTCAAACTAAAATCTGCGTGCGATTTTAGTTTGACATTTTAGTTTAAGAGAGTGTTTTCGGAATCGGGGCTACTTATTATCAAACATAACAATTATGTAAGAATGTTCAATCGTTTAAGACAAATTCATGTATCTGTTACCGGCAATGTGTAAAATCCGGTATTCTATACAATGCCTAGGTAATGTATAGAATCCCTAAAACGTATCGGTAATGTATGAAATATCATTTATTTTATACTTTGCCTAGGTATTCTATACGAGTACAATACCGAATGCGCGGCCGGTAATGTATGTAATGCAGGTAAGATTATAATGAACAACGTTAGAAAGGAACTGTATCATGGTCTATATGTATATTGCACATTCTTTTTTTTTCAATTACCTTTTTGTGTTCATAACATTTAATGTTCATCATTTTTTCTCGTGCTTTTTTTCTTAATTTATTTTTGTTCTACCAACGGAACTCATAATAGTCAGTTGCCATAACTTTTTAAATCATAGTATCATTACTAAGAAATTTTTCGACTAATTTTTTTCCTTCATAACTTTTTTCTCCAACGTAGTTGGTAATTTTTAGTAAAAAAATATCAGGGTTGTGGTGCTTCGCCGGCCGCTACCGCGGCACGCTCGCTTCGCTCGCTCGGCTTGCACACTGTATAGCCGTTGCACCATTCAACCTCACACTCCTCCTCGCTTCGCTCGTCGTCGTACCTATTATTTTAATTGTTCTCCGGTTTACTCGGGGACAGGAGAAGCATTTGTCAAATCTTAAAAAAATTACACTTTCATTGGTGCATTATTTTAATCAAGCTCATTATAATTATCTAATAGAACATGTTTTATAATTATGCTGAGCATATAATAGGTTATCATTGATAAATATAGACCAAGGTCTATTTATTTTACACATTGCCGGTGGAACAGCAGGTAATCTATAAAATTCCTAGGAATTTTATAGATTACCTAGGTAAAGTATTGAATTGACAATCAAATTCATTTTATTTTATACATTGCCTGGAAGCTCAAGGTATTCTATACATTACCTAGGTATTGTATAGAAAACCTGAATTATACAGATTGCCGGTAACATATCGAATAAATAAAAAGAGATGAGTTGATGGGTGCAACGGGGAAACTTACTACTAATATTATAAACGTGAACGTTTGTAAATATGGATGTATGGATGGATGTTTGTTACTCATTTATGTAAAAAATACTGGATGGATTAGGATGAAACTTTATAGGTTATACATCAGAATAACACATAGGGTACTTTTTACCGCGGGAAAACTTCTTATTCCCACGGGAAACCGACTTTCTCGCGAACGGAGTCGCGGGCGGCCACTAGTTTTTAATAAAAATGCACTTGGAGTAGTTAAATGGCTTGTTTTTTTAAGCCTGAAAATTTTAAGCACTCTCTCGTTCAAAAATATCGATGTTTTTGCTCTACTTAGTTCTGCGCTTTAACTCCATTCCAACAATTTTGTGGATTTATATAACTAAAAGGTTGAAACTAGTTGTGGCTCGTACTCGTTTATTTTAACTTCTCGGCAGTTTGTTTTCAACATTTCCCTGTCCCTCAATAGCACGGATTTTCATTAAAAATTTAAAGGAGTTAATAGCTTTGGGCATTTTTATACCGATTTATTATTATAGATTTATATTTCAGAAATAAATCTGTATGGGTAATTGATCTGAATTTACAAAAGCGAATGATTTATTTTTGCTGTTTACCAACCAAACTATTTGGAGATTTCAATCCACTTACGGACCATATAAATACATTTTCCTAATAAGTATAACATGCATTCAAATACGATATTTCTTCAATAAAAAAAGTAATGTGAAGTCTGAAAAATAGTTGTTCCGGATTTTTCGTGGTGCGGAGGTTGCCTATTGCAATTCAACGAGGTAACCCGGCAAATACTATGAGTAGAGTAGATACATTTGCTCCGAATGACCAGGGACTTTTTTATTAATTTACTTTATTCTCTGTTCATTATTTTATTTTCTTGGCACGGTTGATTTTATAAATTACGGAATTAGTACAGATAGGACGAAATAAAGTCATTTTTCCATTCATCCATCCTCGATCGATATGCTTTTTTTAAACAGTTCTTTTTTTTAATGAAACCTGGACCTTCCGTCGATTTCATCAAGTTTTTAAGTCAATTTAAGTTGCCTTGATTTCACCAAAACTCTAAAATCTGTAAAGAAAAATTCTGTGTCGGTGTTAATTTAGATCCAACAATCAAATAAATAGTTCGTCAAATTCAGCAATTACATTTTTTTAATCAAGTAGATTTAACAAAACAAGCCATCTCATCATATATTGAAATAACAGGCAAGAGCAATGTTAATTACTACGAGTTTCCCTTTCAAATCTTCAATCAATGCAATCCTTTATTCCATGTAAAAGTAAAAAATATATATTCAGTTCAATTCGAATATTACAAATCATTTTCGCACATTTAGCCGTAAAAATAATTAAAATAGACTTCATAAAACCTCACTCTACTTGATTGCGTACTGCCGAGGCTCTATAGACTCGTAATTTCAGAACCTGTTAGATACAAATAAAATGGTGGAATTTTGGAAGATTTTTGTACCTACTTTTAATATTATTAACTTAATAGAAAAAAAACAGTCTATACACGTGTGGGACTCGGACAAATAGGTACACATAGGACATTCTGGAATATTAATACATTCCTATGAATTTGATAAGTACCTACCCATCGTTTTTTAGATTAAATCTAAATCGTTATCTTCTTTTTCATACATTAATCACTCAAATAAAATAACGAGAAGTCTTTTATTTATCTGTAAAATTAGGGGTCAATTTAATAAAATTTCATTATGAAAAAGTTGGGTGAAATAATTGTATTTACTGTCCCTTCTTGCCTCTGTTATCAAAATGTTTAAACGTGGAATATGCGGTCGCCTGTGTTTTGTTTTAGAGTATATAAACCGGGTTGGTTTTATGGTTTACGACTCAATAATATAGGCCGTAAAAGAGCCCAAAGGCACTGAACGCGGTTCCTTTCACAATTGAGTAATCGTAATAAGTTCCCAGTGGTCCCTTTGGTTGGCGTAAATTATTTTCGGTCCGCCTTTTATACCTATTGACGTAAAACGTAAATAATATAAAATAATATGTAAAAAATAATATAAGTATTTTTTAAACATAATAAATAATATTGTAATACCGATGTATTTAAAAGTAGGTACAATGTATTTTTAGTGCGGAACAATTAAAGCATTTGTTTATTACATTTTCATTACATTATTTTCCAAAACAATTGTAATCAAACCAAAGTACAATTAAGCACTCGTATCCATAAATGCCAAGTACGTATAGGTATAAGAAAAACCTCATAGTATGGAACGTTTCGTTCCGCTACAATTTTGCCCTTTACGACATCACACACATCTAAAGCCTAGCAGAGCCAAGATGGCCGATCGTTGTAATTGTATTGGGCAAAAACGACCATATCGGAGCGCGTCACAAATTACAAACTAATCATTGGCCACCTATTGGATCTACAGAAAGAGGTTAATTTCCCAATCCCGACTTGATGGTTAGGGCTGTCTTACATTGTTTTGTTGTCTTTAGATAAAAGTGTCCAGTATTTTTATTTGGTGTTGCACAAAAATATTCCATTTACATTTATTATGCAAAAAAAAATCACCCTTTAGCTAAACGTATTAACTAATAAACTAAAAGTGATAATTTTACAGGAAGTTGTGCTCTATTTAACTGTGGTAACACATGTAAATAGTATTTATTTACTAAATACAGTACATATATATTTATCTTCCAGTGACTATAAACAAAAAAACTTTTTGAAATCCTGGCTTCGCACAAAATAAAAAGTGGCCCAACACCGACATCCCATCGATTGTCAACCCTAAATTTGTAACTGCCGCCCCACCAATTAGCTTTTACTGCTCTCGTGGTCCGATAACTACCCACAAGACTTATCTGGCATCCTGTATATCGCACAATGTAGCACCCTGTATTATACCCCCGTAAACACCCTGTAGAGTGAACTTTGGATGTTAGGTCGAGGTCGATTGTTATCGAAGGTAATAGAAAGTCAATCCGGCTTTTATTCCAGGTTTAATTGTTATTATGTTTTAGTATACATTATAAACGATAGTTTGTCTCCCTAACTTGTTGTTGATTTAGTATAAAAAAATACAGAACAATATTTCAGGAAAACGTCAAAGTCTTTAATTGTTAAAATTAAAAGACTCCAAAAGGACTTACTTACATGGAAATGAAAATATTTTGAGATGAGTTTTTTGTCAAAACCATACAAACATCTTCTGAGTATAAAAGCCACGACGACTTGTATGCAACAAACAATTGATTCAAACCCCTCTTTTGTCATTCAAAGAATGAAAAAACAGACTTCAGCTGCAACCCGTACAAGGAAAAAATAAAGCGTCTCGAATAAAAAGAGTGCTCAGCCTATTTCAAATGTAAATCTCTGTCGCTGTGAAACGGATGGCACTGAAATATAAGATGTACAGACAGAAAAGTAACACTTTTAAATGTGCATATATTTTCATATTAAAGGTTTTATCCGCCTGCTTTTTTTTCACTTTCCATACCTACAGGAATATAGGGATGTTAAAAAATAATCGATTTTTAACAAATTGATTATGTAATTTGCACTTATCGATTTTTTTATTATTTGATATATATTTTAGTTTTTGAGACTATAAGTTTGTCATTTTGTTGGGATGCTCAATATTTCACTATGATAAATAAATCGTAAATTAACAAAAAATATTTAAACGGTTATTTTTAAAATAGATTTTTGACAAATCATTCTTTATTAACTTCACATCCCTACACGAATAAAATGACACAAATTCCCCCTTTCTTTATATCGAGACCACTGATAACTCTAACGTTCTCTATTTTTACTCGACCTAAAGTTCTGAAAGAAGAAATAAGAAAATAAAAATACCAATAATTATTATTTAATCACAGGAGACACATTTTTGAACGTGACATTAACGACGACAAATATGTTTTCCGAGGTCAAAGCCTCCAAGTATTTATCGCATCAAATACACTGAATTTGAATATTTATGCATCTGACCATACTCGTAGATTGTTACTCGTCCCTATCGTTGATTCGGAAAATGTCCCGACTTCTTGTATGTACTCGTACAGGATTTGAGCGGAATCCGTGCGTCGGGATAAAGTTAACAACCGGGACCGAGTCAAGAAACAATACAATATTCGTTTGAGAAGATGTGAGAGTGTGCGCTGTAGATACACGAAGCAGAATTTGTTCAAAGAAACTTGGATGAACACTTGTTTAGACGACATATTATTTAAATCAACTTTGACTATTTCAGTAATTCTTTGGATAAGTACCTACCTAGGTATTATTTGTACTTAAAATTAGATTTGAGTTATATAAACGTTGTTATAAGCTGCAAGAACAGAACTTTATATCATAAACTTCTTTACCCGATGCAACATCGCTTTAACAGCCATCTCTGTCCTTTTTGATGAACGTAAGAGCGGTGCCACACGAGCGTTGTCGCAACGTAGATATTTCAGCGGACAGAGTGCCACACGAACGCTGCGACGCTGCATCACTTTATTCCGACGCTGCCGCTGCAACTTTGGTCATCTTTGATTTTACAAAACATTCTGCGCTGCGCTTGCTGTGTTGTCGCACCGTCATCACGTCGCGCTCCGCCTCGTCTGTCACGCCTCTTTGTCCGCTACACGCGCGTTCTGTGGCCGCGCGCTGTTTCAACGCACGTAAGTGAGGCACCGCTCTAACACGTATAATGATTGCATCTTGTTAGGTCATGGTACGACAAGAGGGTGGAGAGGTGAAAACTCCCATATCACATTGGAATCACGGAAGTTGTTTTATCCAAATACGTGAAATTACAATATTAAATACCAAAAGCTTTTTAGTATTTTTATTACTGCAAACTTTACATATGTTCAATAGAGCATGATGTAGTAATTAAACGAAGGTAAATAAACAAATGATAAAACACACCCGTGTTTCCCACAGTGCGTTTCCCTCAGATCTCATCACACAAATTAATACCCGGTTGCTGTATTCGACCGCTAACGGAGTGTTGCTGGTAAGCAGCTTTCCTCAATTTCGTTAACTAACTATTAGTTGTCCATGATTTTGCGTGAGTTTTTCAACAAATGCAAAAGATAAAACGTTACCTTAGGCACTAAAGATTTTTATTTTAGAATTTTTAGGTCATTAAAACAGACATACTTATCAAAAGAACATGAATACGAAAATATAAATAATTTAAAAATTTAATTAAAACTAAAAGAGCAAAGCCCAGTTGGCAATAAAAAGCTTGTTTAATATCACGATATGTGTATGATTTTACAAAACTAACTTTCACATTTTGGAATTTGGATTCTGATTGTGTTACAAAAAATTGGATAGCAAAGACCATTTTGCTGGTGTTCCATATTAAGTAGGTACGTACCTACGACTCATTAACTTAAGAAATGAAAATGGCGAACCTTTAAGAATTATATAGAAAGCAATTATATAAAATTTCAAATATTTTCCAAATGGATTTAAAAAAAAGATAAAACATTATTAATTTTGTCGTGAGCAAACAAGCTTTAATTATAGATTTTAAACAAGGTTCGACCTTTTGCTATCTAATACTAGGAAACATTTTAAATAAAATATAGGAAACAAGTTCGAAGAAAAGTATCTATTAAGTATTTTTAAGTTTTTCCTTTTTAGTAATTAAAATTCATTTTCCATTATATTGGCATGAGCTTCATAGTATAACAAGGCACCTTTATCCAGGACTACTTTTGTTATCTGCTTACAACTAACCTGTGCCTCAATCACGAATATTTAGCAAATCGCAACAAAGAAAAACGGAGGTAGACGGTAAAAGCAACCACCTTTGTACCGCAATCGTTATAATGACGTCGTATTAATACGTACATAAATGGTCAAAAGTAAAAAAAAAATTAACAAGTTTTGAAAAATACTCATGATTCATACATATAAATCAATATCTTACGCATTTTGGTGACGATATTAAATAAACAAAAAAGGAATTTTTTATTCAAAATCTTAAACCAGCAATAAAAACGGGAATATTTTGTATTTCCTTTAATAGTAACCGTTAGAGTAGGAGGCACATTTTATATTTCTTTAGCTTTATTTTGTCGTTTCATTCGCGACATGAATATAAGCTCTGATTGTTTGGGAGCTATTTAATTAAATTATTCAAAGAGAAGTTCCAGTGAGGACCTTTTAATGCCCCTCTCTCTCTTCGGAGAGCATAAATTAAGCAATTTGTTATGCTATGCCATGCTCGTTTAATTATTTAGTCGGTCATTGTTGTACCGGACTGACTAAGCTAAGGGGCCGTGGGTCAAATGAAAACAATTGTGATTTTAATGAAGTCATTTCTTTTTTGTTTGTCCTGATGTGAAAGCGGGACCTTTTACCAAGTGGACTTACGCATTTTGATTGAAAACCTGGATTTTGGGCTAGACATAAAAAGTCTGTTTATGAAAAATGACAACTCATTTTTTAAAATCATCTATAATACGTAACGTAGGAAAATCCTAACGAGCATGTTTCGCTTTATACAAGCAATGTATCAGACTATTTTCGAAAGAGCCTCTTTTTATCAGCGTTATCCTTCGTAATTTTTATCTCAGCTCGTGGAGGGCGCATTCATCCGACCGAAGTTGCTATTAGGCTGCGACATACAAGACCAAACTTTGCTCGCACTGTTGACAAGAAAAATACAGTGTAAGACAGATAATAATATACAAAGACGATATATTTTTTAATAGAGATGTAGCTTAGTACCTACGCAATACCTGACTGTAGCCATTTTTTTAAGGTTCGAAATCAATTCAAATGAAAAAATGTTTCTAAAATCTGATAGTATAAAGTTTTATAAAAATTGAAAATGGTTGCTCAAAAATAAATTTACAATGCCAACACAGTTTAGTATCTGTGTTGGCGTTCATTTAGTTTCATGCTTTTTATTTTAGAAGCCGCAGAAGGCTTTTAAGCTCTCATCGCCTGATCCGGGCGTGTATTTTAAGAGTTAATTCTATGTGTAACACAACCCGTTGAAATAACTTGTAACTAACTAAACACTATATTAGGGTTGTATTTTCCGTTAAAAAAAATCGTATTTGGGACAAAATAATATAGGTAGGTATTAAATTAATGCTAAGTAGGTCTTAGGAATCCTGGCTGTCTTATTTCCTGATACAGTTTACGTGTATAGACTTCTTAAATATAAATACAATCAAGTAATTTATTTTAAAATCGATATATTATATTATGTAGTCGATAAACAATAGTTCCAGGTTGGGTTTGAGTGACTGTTTTAAATATTTTACAACATCTGTTCAAAGCAAGAGGAAAGACACTAGGTATTAGTTTATTAAAGAATTAAGTAAATATCTATTTTAAAGACTTACCAAACCCCCGATTTATCAACACCATGACTTATTAAATTGAAATATAATACTTAGTTCGTACTTTTTAAAATAAACACACCAAGAAGACTTATTGAATGGAAATTTGGTACAAGCGTTGCCAATTGGCACTTGGTTTCATAGATAATAATTTGATAGATAGTTCCACGGATTTTGAACCTTAATACCTACAGTTTACACTAGGATTTAGAATAGGATCTCTTAATATTGTTTGAGTTATTCTAGCTTCGTTATCGAAAGGAACATCCTGGAGCTCAGTGCTTACCTTCTTCATCGATTTATAGCTAAAGCTAACAATGTATCTTATAGTTAACTAAGTTAACTTAACTTTACAGATTGATGGATATCTACACCCACTGTATACAAATATTTACATTAAGTTCGTCTCGGTAACCTCATGATTGGTATATTAACCTATTAATTTTAGATCGGTACGAATTCTTACCCAGCATATTTAAATAAAAGTATGTATTTATCGTGTCCATAAACAAACAGTTTTGGATATGCTTTTGTTTTTATTTTGTTACCACCTAGATGTTCAAAAATCTTAAAGAATGTTTCACTCCGATGCAGCCGTCTTCCAGTGTATCTTTGTACGCTCCCATCATCATAGCTCGTGTGACATCCACATGAATTCGGGGAAGACAAAGCAGCGAGATGAAAGACCCTACACGGATAAAGTAGACTAAACTCGGAAAGAGTGTGCGTTGCGATAACGATTAACTCCCTTTTGTGTAAGAGCGACTTTAGTCATTTCCCAAATGAATGGGCTTGTCTGTTACTAGCTACTACATGTGAGGATTTGCTGTTGTTTTAGTTTACTGAATGGTAAACAAAGTGTTTCTGTAGGAGTTTCGAGCTAAAATCAATAATAGGTATACCTAAATCTGTCATGTATTATTACTTTTTAGTGTGGTGGTCGTGAAACATAAAAAGTAAGAGTTTAGTTGAGTGCCTACTACCCACCACCGGGCCCACGGTCTACAAAACGACGCACAAGATATATCCATTACCAATATCACCAAGCTTAATTTTATTTGAATATGAATATCGAATTAATTAGGTAGGTCTATAAAGTAATCTACAGAATAATTAACTTAATTGTTACAAATGCCTATCAATTTCATTTAAAGCTCGTTTGAAATTGTTTTAAAGAATTTTCTCCGATACCTATACAGGGTGATTTCCGTAATCGACGTGTGTCAAACGTTAGAGTGTTTTCGGAGACGTATCGACGTCTCCGAAAAACAGAGCTTGTATCCGCCCGAAAAAATGAATCTAGCTGACCTCGAATTTAGGGATATAGACGAAGAAATGATAGATGTTTTTCGCAGAAATCTAGCAATCTTCACAAGACCTGACGACATCAACCAAAGAAAATACAACAAACAAGTGATGTGCACTAGTTAATGAAAAATATGTAGTTAGCTTTCTTTTAATAGAGGTCACTGTTTCTGTATACTTACCTTTTTTTCTAATCAACCGCAAAAGCTATACACTTGAAGGTTTAGCTTCTCACAAAATTTTATTTATTTAACGGCATAACTGAAATATTATCGCATTATCCCTGTGCAAGAATTCGACATCAAGCAAAACAAAACACTGCAAAAGTGCGCGGTAACCACAATGTAGAGGCGTTCTAGAAGAGAGGTTACTGCTTTTGATTAATCAAAAGGACGAGTACGAAAATTAAAGTTTAAATAATGTAAAGAAAACAAACTGGTGTTGTAGGTAGCTACGTATTTATAATATTGTGTATCAGAAGGCTTTCGCTTGTTGAGGATTCAACAGACTAAGCTGATTGTGCCCGAACGTGCCCCCGGGAGCTCCGTGAATTCGAGGCGGTCAAAGTTATGGTCTATTGGGATTCGGAACGAAACATCGATAAAGCAACAAGTCACTTCAATTCATTAGTCTTTAGATTTTTGTTGGAAAATGTCTGCTAGTTTGTACAGACCTATATTCTTTGTTTTAGTTTTTTTGAATTTTTACTTAAAAAAAATTACAAGTTAAAAACTTTGTTATAAAAACATGGGAAGGAAGAGTAGATAGACCCAATCTAACTTCGTTTTTAATTGACAAATCGGCCATAGTTTTGTGACAAAAAATATTAAATCAATCTCCAACAAGAGAGGGTTTCGATCTCAGCCTGTTACCTAAACACGAAAGGATTGTGGTCGACTTTATTCAGGACGCGAGGGACACTCTCGCCGAAATCACATTAAATAAGTAAAACAATCTCTACGATAGCTTACCCAAAACAAACCGTATTCTAAGCATCTAACGTTCAATATAATTCAGCAACACCCTAAAAGTCATAATAACCAAAGTTCTTAACACAAGCGAGTAAAGTCCATAATCCTATCTATAGGTAAACGTATGAAACAAAGATTAGGGTGGAACTTTGCTAAAACTTTTGACATTATAAGTGGCTAATATCGTTAACCATTAGGATCGAAGGCATGAATAGTGGTTGAGTAATTACAGTTTCTATTAGGCAACTATTTAACAACTACAATACCGAACTGATTTACTTTAGTAAAGGAAACTCTGGCATTTAGAGTAATCGTACCGTTATATTTAATCATTCATTGATACTTATCTTAAATGGATGCAAATCGGATGGTTGGTTTAGTAACTACGTAGGTAAATAAAAAGAAGGTTCAATTCCAAGTGTTATTTTGTTTAAAATTTCACACAATGGGTTGAAATTTCCTCCTTTCCTCCGTCTATACATAATCGTGGATGATTTTGTTTTTACATATTTATGTAAATAGAAGCCACTGAAAGTAGGTAATTATTTAGCCCGCCGCCCGATCAGAATTTTATGCAATTGTAACATAGTCAAAGAGCGGATTGATGAATTAATTATGAAAATAAGGATTTGCTTGTTATAAAAAGCGACCAATCCGCATCCGCGGTCTATTTATTTTACACATTGCCGATGAAACAGCAGGTAATTTATTCAATTCCCAGAAATGTATATGTTACGGCTAATACCCGAAGTGCGGCTACACCTAGTTTTAGCCGGTTAGAAGTTCTTTTTATATGGAAAACTGTAAAAAAAATATATACCTATGTATATAAAAACTGGCTTGAATCATGAGTCGGCGGAGTCCCGCTAAGCGGGACTCCTTTTTCTGGGTGGTATCAAAAAAGTAACCTAACTAACCTAACCTATTGATGTTCTAACCGGCTAAAACTAGGTGTAGCCGCACTTCGGGTATTAGCCGTAACATATACATTGCCTAGGTTAAGAATTGAATTGACAATATTATTCATATT
Source organism: Emmelina monodactyla (assembly GCA_916618145.1). NCBI lineage: Eukaryota > Metazoa > Arthropoda > Insecta > Lepidoptera > Pterophoridae > Emmelina > Emmelina monodactyla. The sequence goes on from OU745300.1 coordinate 9,058,673, forward strand.
ATTTTTACATTGCCTGGACGCCCCAGGTATTATACATTACCTAGCTATTGTATAGAATTCCTGAATTATACCGATTGCCGGATTTGCCGGTAACATATATATTTTAATTACCTATCGTATTTCTCTCCCGAACTTCCCACGTTTGTAAGTTCCTAACACATCATATTATCTAAACTAAGCTGATTTTGGTAACATGGATGTAAATAAACAACAGTCTACTGAAGCCGAGGCGTGACCCGGCCTCGTGTATCAAGAGGGTTCGAACCATAATCCGTCACGCTGACCCCGGGTGAGTTATCCACAGATTACGTTTACCAATCAATCATAAGAGCCTTTCAAACTAGTTAAAAAGATCTTGTTAGAGGAACATGTCGATCAATAAAGTACGACAACACTTCAAAAATCATACCTACACTTTGCTGTTCATTTAGATGTTTTCACGTTCTTGCTAAACTTATTTCCGGAAAATCTATGTTCCAACATGTGTTCGTTTTTAAAATATTAATCTGATTGGAATCTTCCAAATAACTCTTAAGTTTTGGTATTTTACGAATTCTAGGAAGCCTTTATGTTGTTGACGAAACTCAAAGCTCAAATAAAAAAGCCAGTGTTAGATGAAACTTTTTAAGTGGTCTAAATAACATAATATTTGCACATATTTAATTTTTTCTTCGTATTTAATTACACATGAATGAAATATAAAATTTATTTTATCTTACTTACTTATTTGAAATTTAATTAAGTCTTATGAATAGATTCTGCTTTCTTATTCCAACAATTTAAAAGTTATCTTATAAATTAAAAATGGCCCTCTCAGCGTTGTTAAATAATTTCGCAATCATCTTTATTTAAACTCGCGAACGCAAACTCGTTTAAAGAAAGACGCAGATTTATCTTTCCTTATTCCTTATTATTTATTAAAACATAAACAAACAACTTTTGGATAAAGATTTCAGACAATACAAATACGGAAAAGTGAGTTTTAAAAACAGTAAACTTATCTACTTAAATACAGAAGAAAAGTTATGATTGTAAAAACACATTTTTAACATAAGAAACATAAATGAAGGTTCGGTATGAGATTTCTTACTTTCACAAAGATTATGTTCCTAAGAATTAATAAATAAATATTTGATTACAGCTACGCAAATAACCTGCATAAAACTATGAAATAAAAACTTACGTTTAATTTTAACTGGCACTAAATGCCTACACAGCAGTTCTAAAAACAGTTATAGGCACTGGCCAAGTTTTAAGCACTTACTTTATCGTCCAATTTTCTATTTACCAAAAACAGTGAATGTTGAGAACTCGGCTTAAATGCGCTCATTGTTTTGGCGGCAATCCAAGAGCTTGTTAAGGAAGAGGGAATTTCATATTGTTTCTTGTTTTGTGAGTGCATAAAAACGACATATTAGGCTTATTGGGTAATGCTTAATTGTTCGCAAGAGAAGAGCGCACATGGGACCCGCTTTGTTGGCGGGAACGGATTTCAGTGGGACAATTTTATACGACCTTAAAAATTAACTAACTGTGCCATAGTGTTTTAAGTTTATTATTTTAAATCGTTATAGTTGTCTGAAATGACTGTGTTACAGTTGTAATTAGCTTATATGCATAATAAATAATTTAAGAAGAGAACTACTTATCTTTTTAATTGTAAAACAGAGTAAACACAGTTCGAGATATGTCGGTACTGTTTACTTATAAAATTCTTTAATTACATTTAATAGCCTAATTGTGTTATTTCAAAGCAAATCAATGTAAAGCATATGGTATTATTCGCTACATTGCAAGTTCACTGACAACTATGTAATTGCAACCATGTTTGTGAGGTGGGCAAACAGGAATTCTGGGAAGCATCCGTATTAGCAATTATTTTCGCCAAACTAAACACGAGTTATATGAGAACTTTCAAATTGTATATAACATACTAATACTAGTTAATAAACCTAAATCTGGACATATTAATTGAATATTCATCTAATTGGCGATTATTAGTTATATAGTTTTATTTTTAAATATAAAAAACTATCAAAACTTTTTATCAAGCACCTACCTACCTACATTTGGACTACGGCGACTACGGTTTTATAATTGTAGACTACGGTTCGTAGCACAAAATTGTAGATGAGATTTATTGAGTCTAGAACTAGGTTTTTTAGACATTTGAATAACTATTGATAATGAAATACACGAATGTATATCCTATTCTTAAATCCTGAAAACCTTTGATTGCTAGATCATAGTCTTGTCACAAACTAAAAGCTTTAATTTGTGTTGTTGCAAAACATCGGACGCTGGACGTTTACATCATTGTAACTTGGGTATTTTTCATTCCTTTACGTTATAACTTGCTTAGTTATTTTTGGTCGCAAACCATCTTGACCAGAAGTTTGTTTTTCAAGCAATCGTTTCCTAAGTCCGGATGCCAAAGGACCGTTTTTTAATTCACACCACTAATAAGTGGAACTTCAAATTTAACTCTCATGCAACCTTAACATAACTGCCTCTCATTTCAAAATTGTGAATGTTTCTAAAAGTCTAATTATGAAAGGTTAATTGTAACACCAACGAAACTAGGCTGTTGTTACGGTATTTTTAGAGTTCCGTACCCAAAGGGTAAAACGGGACCCTATTACTAAGCCTCCGCTGTCTGTCTGTCTGTTTGTCTGTCTTCAGTCTGTATCTCATAAACCGTGATAGCTAGAAAGCTGAAATTTTCACAAATGATGTATTTCCGTTGCCGCTATAACATCAAATACTAATTAGGTACTATATAAAAGTGTTTTATTCGTATTTTTTTGCTCAATTTTAAAAACGGTAACAGGAAGACGCTTCAAATTTTCACAGAATATTTACTTTCAAAATAAATAATTAAATAACAATGTACGAGTTATCGCACACTAAGCATTTACGCGCCTTGACCCGATGATCCGGTTTAGATAAATTACGGAAATTAGGCATTTTAAGTAAGCATTTCTCCATAATTCAGGTCAAGATTAAGTAAGCAAATTATACCTTTATAAACAGAACTACTTTAACAATAAATCAGTACGTATTAGAACAACATCTGGGTTTGTTTCTTACAATAACTCTCCCTCAACAATCTATTACTACTCACACCCTACAAACAATAAATTTAATATTAAAGGGTACCTATACTAACATACAACAAACTTAATGTTTACGCAATTTTTACTCGATCTTAATAAACAGGTAGAAAATGATAGTACGGAACCCTTCGTGCGCGAGTCCGACTCGCACTTAGCCGGTTTTTTTTTAGTTTAAGACACTTAACAATTTTACATTCCTTGATCAACATTTTAAACCTAGCTCCTTAACTCACCTACTTACACGAAAAATGAAATATTAAGGCTGTAATGTCTTTTTTATTCAGTCGCACGTAATTCCTCGCGATCATTACGAGAGGCTCCCCAAATGGCGTCCGCCGTCATTAAGTCAGAGTGCCCTCATTTAGGTCCGCGGCGCGTAAACAGCTACGGAAGGAAGCCGGGGTTAAAAGCCCTCGCTAGAGCTTGTTCCGGTATCATATGTTGCATGGAACTGGGGGTTTAGTTCCCAACTTAACTACTAATGGCTATTTCTGGCTGTGGTTAATATGGAATACCTAAGTATGACGGGAAACCTTAAAATCGAGAAAAACACAAATTAAAGGTATTTCAAGTCACTAGAATAACTGCAATATTCCTATATGGCTTATGATCAACCTAATAACGCGAATTATTATTATTTTTATTTCGCAATATGAATATAGGGGTTGTATCGTAATAGCTGTTGGCTTGTGCAGCTTGCAAATTAGCCGCGCTTGGCGAGCGAAACACGTGAGGACGACTAAGAGATTGCTTTCTACAGTGCAACACACTATTTGCATACATTTTAAGGATTCCAAGCGACACTGACAATTTAAAACCCAGAGAATCTCGGCGCTATTGTGTAATTTAGCTACGGTTCTAACATTGAGTGGAAATATTTCAATTCAATTGAAAGTATGATCCTAGAAAAATATCACAACTGATCAAGATAATTGTCAAAAATGTGTAAAAGTTCTTTTACCTTACACGTGGATAAGTTTTGTAAAACCAAATCAGCGATGAATGCGAGACCTATCGTAAACACCAAACGACCACACATGTTGCAAGGAACCATAACATGCATTATCATCAAATTTGAACATCACCTATACTAAAATGTTTTAAAAAAATAACTTTTGTTAAAATCCCGCCTTAAGTGTTTATTTTTAAAGATAAAGATGAGATTCCAAGCCTCTTCCAGTATTCGTTATTATGACAGTATTAAAAAATAAAACAAAAAAAATACGTTTTGTTGTATGGGGCCCCTCATAAAATTGTATTCTATTTGGAGTTAGGGAACTTCGCATTTCTAGAGGGGTGTCGGCCCCTGGCAGTAACACCACTCCTGGCTTCAGAGGTAACACAGGTTGCGTCGATCTCTAAAGTAAGACTGGGGAGTTATCCTTCCTGTATTGCATCCGTTACGGTAAAACGGACCGATGCGAGTGCAAACTGTAAACACCCAGTCGCCATCCCCTCCCAACTTTCCCATTCCTATTTCCTCATCATTCCTAGTTAAAATTATTAACTATTCCATAAAAAAAATCCATAGAAATCGGTATGGAAACTATTATTTGCGCAACCCAAATATAAATCGTATACTCATATTTCAGGGAAAGCTAATAATTTTACTTTTTTGAAAAAAGCCTTAAAACATGCATAACATACTTTCATTATTTAGTGACTGTTTCACTATTAACATTTGCTTACTTAATCAAACAAAAACTTTATAATATTCGGTATTCCTTTATCATATTAACAACGCACAAAACTTTACATAAAAGCTGCAAACTGTTCTAAAGCTTCCACGCGTGCATTTTCCTACCACCAGATAGATGTCGCTATCAGTATTTTAAATCGCGTTGGCGAGATTCTCGCGCTCAACAATAAGGTTCTATGAATTAACCAATACGTCTTTATACTCCCGTAATATTGCTCTGCTTGCCGAACTTTTTGGGACTACATACTGCCGACACGGCAAGTATGTAGACGGTAATTGTTATAAATGAATCATTTAAAATGATAGGTTAATAGGAAATTAAATGAATCAATTTAAGATTTCTAAATTCTTCTTTGATTAATTATCAACTTCTCAGTGCTTGTCAAAAATGACAAAAACCATTCTACTTTTTGTCTACCTCAAGTCATTTAGATTTAATTATAATTATAGGTATTCTGTGCATCGTCCTCGAGATTAGAAATAATTGTAGTATCGTGAAATAACTCGCCATCCTACCACTAGAGTTAAAAGTAAAAAATACAAAAAAGATCGACAGCCGCAGCCCAGCGTCTTTTTAGTGCCACGCCGTTCATACCACCTTTTTCGATTTTAAAGCAAAGTTTTGTTAATTTTGAAAAAAAACAATGCTAAAAGAAAGCATAGTCATAATAGTGAAGAATACATCCGTCTAAAAATGAGAAAACTAGAAAATTAATTGAATAAACGTTTTAAACGAACAAGACGTACCTACCTATTTCAAGTTCATCGAGCGGGAACTTGAAATTCCCAGGTACATAACATAAATTGCAAAATTTTATAAACTTTTTTTAACTTCATACACCTAGGTGTAAAGTGAGTCGAAAATGTTAATATCACAAATAGTTCACCAGATATTGTGGGCATCTTGTGGGTTCATCATCGAAATATACTACGCACTGTGAGCTTTTTTCAACTGGTAGTTCAAGGGACTAGTTCTTTGCTGATTATAACTACTAATGCAGATGCCAACATTCAATCAAATTCTTATTTGTCACATAAGTTTTTAATGAAATAAATTTATTATTATTATTTTGTTAGTTAATTTAATTTTCTCTTCTAAGTGAAGGGAGTTTGATCTTATATCGTCAAACAAGCGAGCCATAGCTAAGCGAGTTTAACTTGTTGTGGACAAAACAGAAGTTGAAGACAGAATTTTTCTCGTTATTCGACAAGTATTAAGGACTAGCTTTCCGCCCTGCGGTTTCACCCGCAACTTAATGGTTTTTCCCGTGGCAATATCTTACGGAACCCTATTTTTTCCAAAATAAAATAAAGCCTAGTGAATAATGTAGCTTTCGAATGGTGAAAGATTTTTTTAAATCGGTCCAGAAGTTTCGGAGCCTATTCCTTTCAAACAAACAAACCAAAAATCATATCTTTCCTCTTTATAATATAAGTATAGATTGCTGCTTTTTGCATTAGGTATATGGAACTTTTGAAAGGGAGACTTTTTATTTCAATTGCTTAATTGCAGATATTTTATAATTTTTTCAGATGTTGTGGTTTGCAGATTATGGGTGTTGGGTACGGCAATATCAATTAGATATGTGATTTTATTTGTTTTGTTGTGAAGTGTAATGTCAGGCCTATTGCAGTGTACTGTGATCTGTGAGTGTACTTCTGTCTGTGATAATGGTTCGATCCCAATAGAGTTAAAATTATTGATTTTCAAATATAATTTGAGGTTGGTATGTAAGCTATTTTTTCCGGTATTAATTTTAATCTATGTGCAATGTTTTGATGAATTATATTGGCTATTTGGTCGTGCCTATGTTTATAATCAGTTTGAACTAGTCTGCTGTATGCTCCTGTTATGTGTTAAATAGGTAGTTTCTGGTGCTTTGTTACAGTGAGGTAACTCTTTTGTTATCTATATTATTTTTTGTTATTTCTAGTGCATATTGTGGTGGCGTTTCTACCACAAAAGGAGAATGTAACTAACTATGATTTATAGAGTATCTACCTGAATGTTTATTAGGTTATAACATGTTTCGAATCAACAGCACGTCTAGAGATAACACACATTATGTACCTACCAACATAAACAAGTAATGACAATAACAACATAGTTTCTTTCTACCATGCGAGTCGATCCAAACTAAACGAGTAACCAGAGCCCAAAGGGCCCCGGGAGAATGCGACCGCCTCCCCTTCATACACCCCTTTTTACACTTTAGGTACGGAACCCTTAAAAAATCAGCTGTGAATAGGCTTCTAAATGTTATCACGATCTTCGCAATATCGGCTTAAATAAAAAGGCTAAAATTATTAGAAATAAAACAGAAAAATCTCATTTTTGAAGTTTTTATTATGATACAAAAATAAGCTGGTATCTATGAATCCATAAAATAATGTGATGTGCCTGAAGTTGCTGTACTTAGTAGTAGAAAGATATAACATAATGTCCCCTGCACTCATATGTAACATTACTCTCTTGTTTACACATATTTATTTTAGATATGAAGACGTGATTAAGACTAAGTTCTAACTTGCGACACGTTTTTAGTGTACAGTTGGAAATGTTAAGAATTTTAAAGATTCCTAAATCATTAACGCACTATAAACCTACATAAGTAAATGTATCTTTTGTCCCTGTCAGTTAAACAAGTAGTACAACAGATAGACAAAGACAAAAATAATGCTTGAACTTATGTATGATATATGTGTGTTTATGAATAAGTTGTAGATTGTTAACATATCAAGGCAGGTTGCACATTTTTTGGTAAAATTAAAGATAATCTAAATAATTAATCGAATATGGTGACGGACGTACATTATAGTGTGCTTCAATGTATCTTAAACAATTTACATAACTTGTTTTCTGCTACATAAAATGAGTTTCATTCAACATGAAATGATTTCAATGACTAATTTAAGGATTTTGAAAGGGATATTTTTTGCAAAATCAAGCATATTTACATTTCTATACATTAAACCTTTTTTTTTGGTCAATCCAATCATATAGCATTGGTTTGTTTTTAATTTTTGGTTAAAAATAAGAAAATAAAGAGTTACAATGCTACTCACCGATTTTTACACTCAACACCGCTAGATAACTACCGTTAGTTTTAAAGTATGGACAAAAATGCCAGAATGTCTATAGAATGTATTATCATAGCTATTTTCCTAAAAATCATTATCCAACTTTAGAAAACTGCCTTTAGTTTAATCAAAATAATTAAAAATAAAGTACATATTGAGTGAATGTTGAGTTGTCTAATCGAGTCCAACATCGTCGTCTCCGGGTTTGGGTCCGGCTCCGCCGAAACCTAGAATTAATTTTATTTCAATATTATATGGCAGTTTTAGTTAAAAACATAAAATGCAAACACAAAATTATAAAAACAGTAAAGTTTGAGTGCTTTATTATTCTTCCTCCTTGCAGATAAACTAAACATTATTTAAATAATACAACACAATTCTCTCTTGGTTCAAATCTATCAGTTCATTTACCTATATCTGGTAGATATATTAACATAACAATTGTAACAAATTGTTTAAATTTATGTTAAACATAAAACATGACATCAACTTTTCAACCTATCTTTGGGTGCATCATTCAAACTAACAAAGGCTATCTGACATACACATCTATAAATAACATATTCACTCATGCCATTCTCCCGGTGTTAACTACCTACTCATTCCTTACTATGCAACCGATTTTGACTAAGTTTCCACTGTGAATCAAATCTATGTTTCTGATAAATCTACAGTATAAAATATCAGTGTATATTACCTGCTCCAGGAAACCCTGCTCCCGGGAACCCGGCCCCCGCGCCGGCGCCGCCCTTGCCGAGTTTGTTCTGCAGCTTCTCAATGATGGCCGATATCTTCGGGTTGTCCTGATACTTGGCGAAGTTGGCCGGATTCGCAGACACGTCTTGGAATGCTTTGGATACTTCCGGGTCCTGTTGTCATAAATAGTTGATGTTTTGTAAAGTTGATTAACGGCCGAAACCAATATTCTACTAACCTTTGACGCCTTGTTATTTGTGTAACTATGGTAACTATTATCCATGGTTTTGCGTCTCAATAAACTATGGTAGATAGCTGTTTATATGAAAATGACAGAAACGCGTCACAGAAAACAAAACTAGCAGTTTCCAATTACCAAGGTTTTAACTAAAGTAGAATATTGGTTTCGGCCGTAAGTCACGCACGCACGAGATAGTGCATTCCAATTCCAGTTTAAAAAATCAATAGATTTGTAAGAGGAAGATAAACCTGAATGGAAATCATAAAAAAACAAGTACCTGGAATGCAGCCATGATTTCAGGGTCAAATAGGAAGCTGCCCAAGTCGTTCGGGTTCATGCCGCCCATTCCCCCCATGCCGCCCATGCCTCCCATGCCGCCCATGCCGCCCATGCCGCCCATGCCGCCCATGCCTCCCATTCCTCCCATGCCCCCGCCGGCGGCCGCGGCCTCTTCCTGCGCCCTGGCCGCCCGCGCCCGCGCTTCCTGCGCCTTGCGAGCACGACGGATCCTGTCGCGACGCTGAAATAACAATAACGCATGTTCATGTATAAGACGAAACTAAGAAAAGCAACTTAAAACGTCTTTAACTAGTATTAATTAAGTAGTGTTTTACTGATGATTTCAAGTCAAGTAACGAATTAGTTGAGTACTAGCGCAGTATAACTTACAGTACAATAATTTTTGGTTTAAAGTATAACTGTAATTCCAGTTCTCAATTAAAACACTGGCAGTAAAGTATACATAGCACCAAAATAAAACATTTTTTTATTACCTCTTTCTCCTCCTTCTTTCTCTGGAAGCTAAGTCTGTGCTGCCTCAACTTCTCAGCATTAGGCTTCACCTCACTAAGCCATTCATTTGCCTGGTCGTCATAGTCAATCTTCAGTGACTCACAGAGGTCATGTGAAGATTCTTCAAACTTACCAAGCAGTCTTCAACAATAAAATAATAATAAATATAACTTTAAAATAAAAATGAAGTTCCAACACTAACCTAGATATAATGAGTAAGCCATAGCATTCCTTTTAAATCTAAATTCATTAACATGACTTTAACTTTGGTATTGAGAAGAAAATAAACATGCAAATGAATGAGTCATAAATAAAAAAAAAAATTCAACCTATAGGCACGTCCACGGAATTTATAGGCAGCAGCACTATCACAGTTCAGTTCAAGGGCACGAGTGCAGTCTTTGATGCAGGCGTTGGGCTTATTTATTTTCAAGTATGCCTGCAATAAAAAAATGTTGTTATTATTATTGATTTTTTGTATTTGTTGAAAAAAATAACCATGTAAATAGATAATACTTATATCAGGTACTAGTGGCCGCCCGCAGTTTTCTGTGGGAATGAGTAGTTTTCCCGGAGAAAAAGTACCTGATGTATAACCTACATTAATGTAAAGTTTCATCCAAATCCGTCCAGATGTTTTTTGTGAAAGAGTAACAAACATCCATACATACTCACAAACTTTCACATTTATAATAATAGAAGAATTAGTACCTGTCCCCTTTTGGCAAATAACAAGGCACTTTGTGGGTTTAACAGGATAGCTTCAGAATAAAGTTTGATGGCATCTTCCACCTGTTGTTCTGAGAAAGCTTTCATAGCCTCAGACCTCTTTTCATCACACTGGTCTCTTTCCTCCTCGGTAGGTTCCTTGTCAACATCACCCATCACCTGATTAGGATCCAAGGTGTCAGGGGAAATGACTCCTAAATTGAAAAAAGACATTGAGATTGTAATAAGTGTATGTGAGAATAGTTTTCTACCAGACACATAATTTGTTTACCTTCCATATCCAGCTCCACATCAGACTCAACCAATTCAGATTCATCCTCTGATGACTGAGCTGTTGGTTCTTGGGCATTGTTGTTGTCAGCTCTACAATCAAATGATGCAATAAGGGTACATTTTATGACAATTATAATCAAGAAATCTAGATCTATTGTATCGCAAACAAATAAACCAAAAGTATGTTTGATCGAGATGCATGGAAACTTACGAATCACCAGACGGAGTAAAGTTCTTCGATCCAAAAGTGGCACTTGGCAGTGTAACACCGAGCGACACAAGATAATCTCTGAAGAAGGCGAGTTTTGGATGATGAAGGATTTGTGGCTGGCTTTTACAAAGGTCGGTAAACACTTTTAACTGAGTTAATTGCTCCTCATTGAATGGACAACTCATTTTGACAAATTGAAAGCCGGCCGGAAAACCTACGGTTACCAAGGAAAATATATCAATAAAACGAACAAGATTCGCGTAAAATATAGGATAAGAACTGTTTTTAGAAATTACAAAGAAGACAAATGGATTTATTTTATTACTTGCCTCGAAGATCTCTCTAGAATATGATAAAATGCAAGTAAGCAACCAGGCAACTGGCAAACCAACCAACAATTTATTGCTAACTCGAGTCTCGAATTCTCGACTGACAAGACAAACACTTCGGCATTGACTGAAGTGACTGAGTGAGACTGATTGACAATGACACGACTGACTACCTTATAAAAGATTTCAAGCTAGTTTATGCCCTTTTTCATTATTTAAAAGATATTTTTCGCTAACCGTATTTCTAAGGTTCAACTAGGACAATACTGAGAAAAAGGCCATCTCTGTCTAATCCCATAGCCATATAACTAAAATATCGTGTCTATTTGAAGCAAATTATTATATTGACATTACTAAAGAGTGGTATTTAAACAGACTTCTTTTGAATAGCATTTTCCGCCTCTAAAAATCCACATTTCCTTGTAATAACTAAGTCATTCACAGTATTTTGGTTGATAGTATATTTTGTAGTGATTAAATTATAAAAGTGATAAAATTAAATTTTACTATCACTTGATAGTAAAATTTAATCCACAGTTACTCTCTATCTATACGGTCCGAAATTGCTGTCAGCGCGCTTTATGCACTACTAGTGGCCGCCCGCGACTCCGTTCGCGTGGAAGTCGGTTTCCCGTGGGAATGAGAAGTTTTCCCGCGGTAAAAAGTACCCTATGTCCTTTCCCAAGTTCAGTTCTTTCATCATACCAAATTTCATCAAAATCGGTTCAGTGGTTTAGGCGTGAAAGCGTAACAGACAGACAGACAGACAGACAGACAGACAGACAGAGTTACTTTCGTTTTTATAATATTAGTAGGGATTTGCGTGCAAACGGTTGGACCATTAATACTAGAGATGCGCCGAGTAACACTTTTGCCGAGTACCGAGTACCGAGTATTACTCGGTTAAAATTTTTTGTTACCGAGTACTCGGCCGAGTAACTCGGTTCTATCAAATGCCCAATTTCGCGCGCGTAAACAAGTACAAACGAACACAAGTATATTTAGAGGAAACAGGGCACCAAACAAGGCATCATAATTTACATTTATTAAATTTTAAATATTGATTATTTTTATTTCTGTTCCTTTAATTTTGTCTCACTAGTACTCCTGCATTAGCATAATTTTGATTCTATTACTTGAGGATGTCAAAGATTTCCTCAATCAGTACGTTTTGATTAACACTGTTGTTTCAATTATATCTACCTAAATATATTGCTTTCTTTAAACAAAGTATATTACTTTTTTGGTACTCGGTACTCGGCATTCGTATACCGAGTTACTCGGCCGAGTACCGAGTACCAAAAAACCCGCCGAGTACGCCGAGTACCGAGTATATACCGAGTACTCGGCCCATCTCTAATTAATACGTCGTATGCACATCCCTGAGCAATCTGACGTCATTAGTGACGTCACCGTTCAATGCTGACGGTGCAAACAAAAGATAGGTAGTGTATATTGTGTCCAGCAATGTCAAGTGCTCATTTTAGGTCGCAGGTCTTCAGGGGCGGACTTGCAGTCTCGGCCGCCCTAGGCCCCAAAGCATCAGGGGCAGGCCCCACAGTGTCTTTTTTAACGAGTACGTCCCCGTCGTCTGCCCTGGACTCTCCCTACTTGGTGCGCGGTAACGCAGTGGCCAGTAGCGGTAGAAGACTAAATCTCGGAGACAAGACTGTGAGGCAGTGACTACAAATTCAATAATGGATTTGAGTACGCGTGCGGATCCCGCAACCCTCGGGAGTCCCCCAAAAGGCCCTTCTCAGGGCCACCCAAAAGGTCCTTCTCAGGACCAACCTGCAGTGGTGCAGGAGCGAGAGGTGGAGACGCCACCAGTCGCACGACCGTCCTCGGACCTGTTCGTCAGGCCGAGTGATATGTCGGATGGGTGTCTGTCCGACGCATCGGTGGCGAGCGATGCGTCGGGAAAATGGACGCGCAAGCGGCTTAGGTCGCGTACGCGTGCGTCGGAGGGGTCCTCTGGGACGTCGACGGTGAAGGCCGTCAAGGCCAAACGCGGCCGTAGTGTCCGCGGCAGAGGTCGTACTCCGCGGGGTGCTCCGAGGTCGGAGCCTGCGTCGGAGACGGATCTTGAGGAGAAGGAGGTGGCGGTGAGCGCCAAACGCGCCGAATTGGCGCGAGCGAAGTACCTGGCGGCCAGGAACACCCCTGCCGCCCGGAAAAATATGGAGAGGCTGGCGTGTCTTCTCAAAAAGCAGGCTGGGGAGGAGCTGGACACCATTCTGATGGTGGCCGGAAAGTCCTCCAAACTACCGAAGGACGCGCAGACCGCCCTCAAAGCCGCGGCGGCATCTCTTCAAGAGATTGTCGCGGAGGCAATGGGCCGGAGCGCATCCGAGGAGGTGGGGCGGTTAGAGGCGATGGTTGACAACCAGAGCCGCGAAATCGCCTCGCTCCGTTTAGAGATAGAGGGGCTCCGCAAGCAAAGGGCGAAGGCCCCCACTCCTAGTGCGGGGGGGGTGCTGACCCCCGAGCAGGTGGAGGCTCTGCGGGCTGTAATGCAGGAGGAGCGCACCTTCATGCGATCCTGCTTCGCAGGCATCGAGGACCGCCTCCTGCCGGCCAAAATCGTTCGGCCGCCTCTGGCGGCGAGCGGGGGGCGCCCGGAGGCAGAGATCCCGACGGTGACCCCGACGCCGGCTTCGACCCCGGCGACGGCGTCCAAGAGGAAGGGGGCCAAGAAGACGGCGGCTCCGGCTGCACCGGCCCCTGTCCCGGCGGCCCCGGTCGCGGGCCCGTCTGGAACCCAGTCGGCGATGGTGGTGTCCTCACAGGAGGACACAATGCTGCCATCGGCCACCGAAGCCAACGAGGGGTGGGCAACGGTGGCGAGAAAGGGGAAGAAGAAGAAGGCGCCTCAGCCTTCTTCTTCTCCAGCGGCTGCTAAGAAGGCAGCCCCGGCACCGGCACCTAAAAAGGGCCGGAAAAAGAAGAGCGCGGCGTCAAAAACGGCGGCGGTGGTGGTCACCATCTCGCCGGCGGCAGTCGAGAAGGGGGAGACCTATGAGTCGGTGCTCACAAGAGCCCGACGATCGGTCAACCCCTCAGAGATGGGCATTGCCAGGGTGACGTGCCGGCGGACCCAAACGGGGGCTCGAATTTTCGAGTTCCCGGGGGCTGACCGGAATCAGAAGGCCGACGCCTTCGCAGCCAAGATGGCAGAGGCCATCGCCGACGTGGCGAAGGTGGCGCGGCCCGTCAGGACCTCGACCTTGGTGGTGTCGGAGTTGGACGACTCCGTCACCAAGGGCGAGGTAGCCGCTGCCGTCGCGGCGGCGGGTGGGTGCGGCTCAGACGCCGTAAAGGCCGGAGAGATCCGGCCAGGAAATGGGGGGATGGGCCGGATTCGGCTAGTGTGCCCCGCCGACGCCGCTGAGGCCGTCCTCAAAAAAGGACGGCTTCTAATAGGCTTCAGCTCGGCCGTGGTGCGGGCGCTGGAGGTGCAGCAAATGCGTTGCTTCCGATGCCTCGCGTTCGGGCATGCCCGGCCTTTCTGTCCTTCGCCGGTGGACAGGTCGGACCTATGCTTCCGGTGCGGCCAGGCCGGCCACCGGCAGGCCACCTGCGCCGGGACCCCCCCACTGTGCTGTATGTGCAGCCAGTGGGAGGCCGGCGGGCCACGTTATGGGGGGGGGCTAAATGCAGCCCCCCCGTCAAGAGGGGTAAGGAGCAGGCCACCATGCGGCCTGCCCATACGGGTAACGGGGTCCCTCCGGTTGCCACTGACGGTGCGATGTCCAACTAATGCCTAGACACGGACATCGCACCATAATGCAGGTGAACCTCAACCACTGTCAGGCGGCACAGGACCTAATGGTCCAAGTGCTAGCCGAGTGGTCGGGGGACCTTGCCGTGGTCGCCGAGCCCTACTCGTACGCAGCCTCTTGGCTGCGGGACAGTAATGGCACGGTGGCCATCGTGCCGCGGCCCTCCACGGACTCCCCGCCCCTCTCGTTCATCGAGAGGGGCCATGGATACGTGGCCGCCGCGTGGGGGGATGCCGCCCTGGTGGGCGTTTACTTCCCCCCAAAGCGTCCGGTGGAAGAGTTCAGGAATTATCTCCTGACTCTTTCAGCGGCGCTTGCGCGAATTGGGAGGAGCAAGGTCGCGGTCTTGGGCGACCTAAACGCCAAGTCCACGACCTGGGGGAACTCGCGCGACTACCCGAACGGCCGCCTTCTGGAGGCCTGGGCGGCGTCGAGCGGGTTGGTGCTCCTCAACCGGGGGGCGGTGCGCACGTGCGTGCGCCACAATGGGAGCTCTGTGCCGGACATATCGTTCGCCACTGCAGCCCTGGCCGCGCTCGTGCGCCGGTGGGAGGTGGACGTGGTGGAGAACCTATCCGATCACAGGTATGTGCGGATAGAGATCGCCACCGAACGTCCACCGGACGGGGGGGGGCGGGAAGGAAGGAGGTCCTTCCCGCGGTGGGCTCTGACGCGGCTGGATCGCGTCGCGGCCACGGAGGCGGCCTTCGTTCAGGACTGGTTCGCTCCGCCGACCAGTTCAGACGTCGACGAGGCCGCCCTCCGACTGAGGGAGGCAATGACCGAGGTGTGCGACTCCAGCATGCCTCGGTCGCGTCGGCCTCCTCCAAAGCGCGGGGTCTACTGGTGGTCGGCGGAGCTCGCCGGCCTCCGGGAAGACTGCGGCGCAAAAAGGAGGGCCTTCCAGCGGGCTCGCCGCCGCCGCCGCCGCCAGCGCGACGTCACCGAGGAGGACCGCCTCCATGCCTCCTACGTGGAGGCCCGGCGCGTCCTCAAGGAAATATGCGTCAATGCGTCTTCAAGAATTGAAGCGCATCACCAAAGAGGGGGCGAGGCAGGGGGGAGGAGTGTTGGCGGTGTCGTTCGACATCGCCAATGCCTTTAACTCCATCCCCCACGCCACAATATTGGAGGCGCTCCGATACCACGGAGTGCCTCCATACCTGCGGGCCCTGCTGGCGGACTACCTCCAAGGCCGGGAGGTACTGTTCGTCGGCAGGGACGGCCGCATGAGGCGGCGGCCGGTGGAGTCGGGTGTTCCGCAGGGGTCGGTCCTAGGACCACTCCTGTGGAACATCGGGTACGACTGGCTCCTCCGGGGCGTCCTCCCCGATGGCGTGGGTGTCGTCTGCTATGCGGATGGCACCCTCGTCACGGCGCGGGGGCGCAACTTTGGGGAGGCGGCCGCCCGGGCGTCGGAGGGGGGGACCCTGGTCGCCCAACGTATTGGGCGGCTGGGGCTGGACGTGGCGCTGCCCAAGACCGAGGCCCTGTACTTCCACGGGCCTCGTGGGGAGGCGCCGCCTGACGCCCACGTAGAGGTGGCGGGGCGGCAAATTGTGGTGCAGGCCCAGATGAAGTATCTGGGCCTGATCCTGACGGGCCGGTGGAAGTTCGCGGAACACTTCCGCCGGCTCGCCCCGCGCCTCCTCAAGGCGGCGAGGGGCCTTAGTTGGCTCCTGCCCAACATCGGGGGGCCGGCTGCGGCATGCCGGCGATTATACGCCGGTGTGCTACGCAGCATGGCCCTGTACGGGGCGCCCATATGGGCGGATGACTTGGGGGTGGCCAACCGTACCCTCCTCCGTAAGCCACAACGCGCCATCGCTCAGCGAGTGGCGCGGGCTTACGGTACGGTTGCCCACGGCGCGGCCTGTGCCTTGGCGGGCACTCCGCCATGGTACTGGGAGGCCGAGGTGTTGTCCGCCGTCTACCACTGGACGGCGGATAAGCGGGCGCAGGGGGAGCGCCCCGCACCAGAGGAGAGGGTCGCCGTCTGGCGGGGGGCCCGCGAGGACATGCTCCGCCGGTGGACGGCGGAGATGGCCAAC
The DNA here is from genome assembly GCA_916618145.1 of Emmelina monodactyla. Lineage (NCBI taxonomy): Eukaryota > Metazoa > Arthropoda > Insecta > Lepidoptera > Pterophoridae > Emmelina > Emmelina monodactyla. Next base: position 9,075,673 of record OU745300.1, read on the forward strand.
GCGGAGTTCGGACGGTGGACCCTGGACGCCGTCGGTCCAGTCATTGAGGGCTGGATCGAGAGGGGGCATGGGTTCCTCACCTACCGGTTGGCGCAGGTTTTGTCCGGGCATGGTAGCTTCGGGCATTTCCTGTGTCGTATACGGAGGGAGGAATCCACGGCGTGCCACCACTGTGGCGCGCCGGACGGCACGGCGCGGCGCACCCTGGCCGAATGTCCGGCTTGGGATGTGCAGCGCCGTCGCCTCCAGGCGTCCGTAGGCCCGGACCTCTCGCTGCCCGGCTTGGTGTACGCCATGCTGGGCTCCGGGGCGGTCTGGGTCGCGGTGGCCTCCTTCTGCGAGGACGTTATGTCGCAGAGGGAGGCTGCGGAGCGGGTGCGTGAGAACGATCCTCTCGCGCCCCCGCACCGCAGACGTCGAAGGGGCCGGACAAGGCGCGATCGCGACCAAGTCCGGCCTGGTGGTGGCCAGTGGGCGGGTGATGTGGGGACACACCTGCCCGCATTGCACGGACCACCACCATCGACGGGTGGGAACGACCGGGCGCTCCCGGTCGCTCCCACAGGCCCCCCTTCACCGCGGGGGGGTCCGAACGGGCCCGTCGTGCAGTAGACGGGCCATCGCTGGTGGAGTTGTGGTGTAGGGCTTACGGCCGGTCCCATGACTCCACCTCAAAGGCGAAGACGGAGCGCCGCGGGGTTTTAGTGGGTAGTCCCCTGGGCGACATGTCAGTTGCTCAGGTGGGAGTCCCACACACGCCCCCCGCCGCCCTGGTGGGGGGTACGGTGCGTAAATGCATTTCCCCGCGAAAACAAAAAAAAAAAAAAAAAAAAGGCCCCAAAGCATCAGCCGCCCCTTTTTAACATCCACCATATAGACTACTCAAAAAAATTTTTGGTCTCTTTGAATTTTTTATATCTTCCTGAATGTGCTCAGTTAAAAAGAGATCTCCGTTGATCTCCGTCCATCTCGTACTTTATATACTCTATATAGGGTGATTGGTATCATTTTAGTTATCAGGCTACCATAAAACAACAAACATTAAGTTAACTTAGGGCCGGTTTTTCAATAGTCAGATAAATTCTATCTGACAGAAAATCAGTATGTTTTTGTTGCACGTCGAACATAAATATTTGACATGTAAGAAGTGACAATGAAAACATACCTCTTATCAGTCAGTTAGAATTTATCTGACTATTGAAAAATCAGCCCTAAATTTTGAATTTTTTACTAGAAGGATTCATTTGAACTTCGAAAATAGGGTTTTTTATAAAAAAACTTAAATGTTGCATATCTCAGAAATTATCAATTTTCGGACATGGTATAATGCGACTTAATTGACTGCAAATAAGCTCTAATTTAACCTCTTAGAAGGAATGTATCGCATTACCAATCACCCTGTATAAGTTTTCGTAGATCTACGTACATTTTAGTACATAATTATAATTTGATCAAAAATTTGGCGCACCTATGTATGTAAAGTCTAAACAGCGCCTGTGTGCGAAACCTATGAAGCGCCGTTTTTAGTCGGTTTAGCCGACTCCTTGCCACCATCATTTTTCGAGCCTTTCCTCCGTGGCCCCATACAAAATTCAATGACATGCTAGTCGCGTCACGGGCCCTCCTAAATGATGACGCACCTAACGCGTCATGGGCCACTGGTGATGTTATTACGCTATTTTAGGCAGTTTCAACTAAAAGAATACAAAGTGAGACCTGTTATTGTTTGTTATGTTTCATTTATTAGTTTAGTGTATTTAAAAGTGTCGATCTACGTATTTTATACGAGATAGAAGGTAAGTTATAGATTTCCACCATTGGTTCTCAACCTGTGGGAAGTATTTTATCGCAAATCAAAAATGTTCCATTTTTACATCTAAACTATTAATTGGTGACCAAAACATAGTGATTATTTTTATAGATGTGCTAAGTTCGAATCCTGGCTTTAATAATAACACTTTTCAATAATTAGTAGGATAAACAGTTACCTGTAGGTAGGCACCCTATGGTTGACAGCCACTGGCAATTTAATTTTCCAAAAAAAAATAGTGGCCCTTGATATTGGTGTTCCTAATGAGTTATTTTTTATATAAAATAAGATATTATATTGATTAAATCAAATAAAAATTTGAATTGCAGCTATTTTCTAATGACGCATCTCTCGCGTCATGGGCCTCCCTGAAGGTTTCTTCATGACGCGCTAGGCGCGTCACGGGACAGGAGTCGGTTAGACAATTTTTTATTAAAAAAAACAATCCGGCGCCCCTCTTGCTTGCGCCGCACACATCGCACGTATGGGCGGCTCGGCCCTGTAGATGAGTATTTAAGAATGCGGCATAGATCGCGCCATACACCATGATAAGCTTTAATGGCATGAGTAGGGCCGCCCCTAAATCTGGCCGCCCTAGGCCCGGGCCTACTGGGCCTTAGGGTAAATCCGCCACTGCAGGTCTTAACTAATTCGATCTTTTTTTTAGTTCAAGTAGCAAAAGACTTACTTACTTGTTATCTCGTTTGGTTGATGAACAATTAATTTAAGTTATGAAAATGACATGAACCTACCTATACCTGTTTGTAATTAATCAACTCTTAATCTTTGGAATTAGAATTTAGTAAGTACATAAGTATTAATTTTGATTTGTGTATTAATGATGGCACAGTAAAACTGGTATGTGGGTGGGTAGGACCCACTTTAAAATAAATTTAGATATTCTCTCATACGGAGCCGAGCACCGTTGAACTAACGAACTAAGGAGAGACCGGTCTGCGAACTAGTTCGCGCAGTTCGTCTATAAGATCGCCCTTTCGATCTAGTTCGTTCACAAACTACACAAGACTAAATTTGTGGCTACCACTAAACTTGACGCTGTTATCAGTACAAGGGGTGAAGCATGGAGGATGCGACACGCGGGGATAGCCATAAAACGAGATGAACCGGTTTGAAACAAACAGAGAACGCGTCGCTCTAGAGGCATGACGTTACACTAACTTATAACTCATCTGTATACACTCACACTTATGCAAAGCTCAGCTTGCACCTTATGCATTACACGCAGTGCTGGGCTACTATACCGAAGGTTCCGGGTTTGATGCCCATTATTAGTGTACCACTAATTTCTTATCCTTTTCCCTATAAACATATTTATCTATCACGCGCTTACCATGAGGGAAATATCCTAGATCTGCCAACCCACACTTAGCCAACATACTTAGTGGGTTACAACTCAATATATTTTGCTATATAGGCCTGTATTACTATAGGTAGGTATTTATGCCAAAAAACTAATATAATGGTTCATTTAAATGACATTTAAAGACCACAATGTCATTGAAGTTTGTTATTAGATTGGGGCCTTTATGTTTTGAGTTGAGATTTAAGTGCAGAAGTAAAGATATCTGTATTTTGACCAAAACTATATGGGGCCTAGTGTGTGTAGTAGGTAATTAAGGGTTTATTTGGTTTAAAAATAACACTAGCAATATGTATAACCAATCTTAAAAACACTTTAAACAAAAAAAATATATAATACTCATACATTTTTATTGGAATGTCACTAAGAAAACCGTAAAAAAAGATAAAAAATTGTACATAAAGTATACTAAATTATAGATAAGTATACATTTTCAAAAATACGTACATCCGTGAACGAAGGTCAATGGCTGTAAACAAACGCTTTGGTTATCGATATAAACCTATCATTTTCCTTACTAATATGGGCGTTATCATTGTACCAAAAAGAAAAAGGTTATACTTTATATGAGAATCTTGAATACATAACAATACAGTGTGCAACCTTAATTTTAATAAGATCGTTATAATTTCGGGCGTTATAATGCAACAGCTCGGCATTGTCTTATCCAGAAATTCTTGTGGAAAATTCATAACACTGTATGCAAGGAAACACTTAAAATTAAATCAATTTACAAATAATGATACTAACTATTAAATATGTTGCTTGAATTTATCCACACAAATTTTATCTGCGTAAAGCTAAAGTGAAAATCCAAACGATGCAATCAACTAGCCTTTATTGCCCAAAACGTCAACTAAACTCTACGCGCCGAACAAGGTACAAAGAGGTGGGTACATGACACAAAATGTTTTAACCTTACAACTAACCCGTAAAAAGAGAAATTAAATAATTTAATACCCTAATATGTAAACAAATATGTACATTAACTTAAATTAGGTACCTTTAATAACTATTTATTTGGTTCAAACAGAATCTTAACAACCCAATAAGTTAATTACTAAACGAAATATCTCGTCGGTTTTATACATACAACGAGATTATTGAGTTTTAGATTTATTTCTAAGGAAATATATAATCACTGGATTGCCATTATATGCGGTAGATTAATATACATTCTAGCACCGGTGCAATAATATTAGGGTTGCTAGAGCATTACTCTTGTTTCTATATATTTAACTAACAGTTGTATGTAAATATTTGTTTTAGTCAGGTAGAATGTATACCATCAAAAAAGTGCTTAACATCGATATGATGGGAAAATAAGCAAATTAAACATCGTTTGCCATTATTGACTATGTTAGTACTAAAATAATTATCTTTAGGTAATGTTAGTGAACAAGTAAAGGCAAAGGCCCGTTCTCGTAAGAAAAACATGTAGTGTTCGCTTTCTAAGTATATGTGTTTCTTACGCAAACGGTACCCGGATTTAAATTAATTGTGCTCTGTACGTATAAAATATAAGTACATCAAAAACTTAATTTACATGTTTAATGTGAATAGTTTTTCCTAGCATAGTAGCTACAAGAGGGTTCTTTTGACGGCAACGGTATGTGTTTTTGGCTTTAACTTTAGGCTTGGCTAAATATCTTACTCTAATTGGTGTTCCCCTTACAGTAGGAAATATCCTAAATTTAAATATTGAGTTATTTACATTACCAACAAAATTTTTATCAATAAATAATCGTTCAATTCTAAAACTATACAAGTGTACATTTTCCTGGTACATTAGATTATCAATACTGGCTATAATGTTTATTAAAAACGCCTTATCTACTTAACTTAATATCGGTGCATGAAATATTATGAGTGCAATGACATATAAGTTAAATCTACAATAATTATATAAACACAACACGACACTCAGTTGGGCACTTAGTTAGCACCCTTACAATTTAATAACTAAGATGAATAATCACACTACTACTGTGGCGGAAGCCCGGTTTAAACAGATTTATCGAAATGTATTTTACACATCTACAAATACTGAGTTAATGTCGAGTAACAATAAGAAAATATTAACATATAAAGCGAAAATAACGCTTCACATGCATAAAAAGGCACAAAATTCATAAGATGTAGCTTATTTTTTCATAACAAGAACGAATATTCTATGAACTAACGTACTTTATAAATGTTGTACTTACTTGTATTGCTTCATTTCGTGTTTTAAACTGTATGTTATATATATCTAGTTAGTTGTTTATTAGTATTTCATAAGATAAGTTTTTAACATTGTATTCACTACACTCTAAGAATGTTGCAAATCAATTAAATTCTACAATATTCATATCACCTTACTTATTTATATATGAAAAAAAAACCTACCAACTGGGTATCTTGCAGATCTTTTTGGACGTGTTGTTGAGCATTACAAAGTTAAACTGAAGATATTATATTATATTTAATAGATAAACTGAAGTGTAACCTACACTTCAGTTTATCTATTGTCAGTCTGTTGAATTTTGTAAATCTGTTTATCGTAGAGTTAGTTATGTTTTTATTGAAGATATATTATTCTATCTGTTTTACTGTCTGTCAACGGTTCTTTTCAGCCATTGTGTGAAGTGTCGCAGTTGCCAAACAGCGCGGGCGCTTTCTTCGCGAAGTCGGGCATTATGTCGCCGTAGACGACGCACCTAAAGAGACAATACGATAACTCTAATGATATTAAACCGTAAGGTGGAAAAATATACAATTTGAAGTATTTAGTAGCCTGGAAATAAATACATATCTGATAAATTGTTTCATACTCCTGTTACTTTTGTTTATTAGTTATATTTTGTTCATCTTTATAATACGATAATAGTTCCCCCGCAGATTCCAATCAAGCTCACTGTAACGACACTATGAGACATTTTCACAATAACATGGAAGATATTTTCGCTTGCTAAAAAAAACGAGCAACAAACCTCATCTTCCAACTGGTGTTTATGTCGCTGTGCGGCCGCGTTGTCCGCCTCCAGCGCCGCCACTCTAGCCGCCAGCCCGCAGCCACAGTTACTCGACACACACGTGTTATTCTTCACCGGACCATTGGGATGGCAGGGACCGTTTACAGGAGTGTTGGGGGCGTTGGGGGTGTTGGGGGGGCGCGGGGCGGTCGCGGGGGAGGGGGGGGGTGGCGGAGTGCGCGCCGGTGGAGGCGGGCGTGGGGGGGATGGACGGCGTGTCGTGGGTCTGTGGGGTATGAAATATACCAGTTAATGATCGTAAAAAAAGGCAATTACGAAGACAGAAATTGTATTTGAATAAAAAATAATTTATTTAATCAGGCTTACCAACTACATATAAGCTAAACAATGTTTGAACAGAGTTAATTTTGATATGCATTTAAATTTTTGGTAGGCACAACCTGAATATTACAGCTCAATAGTATATATGTTACGGCTAATACCCGAAGTGCGGCTACACCTAGTTTTAGCCGGTTAGAAGTGTTTTTTATATGGAAAACTGTAAAAAAAAAATTATACCTATGTATATAAAAACTGGCTTCAATCATGAGTCGACGGAGTCCCGCTACGCGGGACTCCTTTTTCTGGGTGGTATCAAAAAAGTAACCTAACTAACCTAACCTATTGATGTTCTAACCGGCTAAAACTAGGTGTAGCCGCACTTCGGGTATTAGCCGTAACATATACAATAGCCCCAATTCCGAAAACACTCTCTAAAACTAACTAAACTTAAAAATATCGCTGTCACTTTCTCATGCTTTGTATTTGAAAAACACAGGTACATTGGTTTCACTAAATTTAGTCCACAGTAAAATTGAACGAATTATTGTTGACGGCGATAGTTTTAGTTTAGTTTATAAGAGTGTTTGCAGAATCGGGGCCAATATCTATTAAGAATCTCTAACATTTATTTCAGAGGATCTTACCGGTAATTCTGACCACGAATCGTGATTGCAATCATTGCTGGCATCGAACAAAGGGTCGTTAGTGTCCATGGAAGGATATTGGTGCTCTTCACAAATCTAAATGAAATAAAGATACAATTAAGTTTTTTAAATAGTTATCTACGCAGCAATAGATAAAAGTATTGGTATTAATTTTTTAACAATTAACTTACATCAATAAACTTTTAGAAAAAACTCGTAATATTGGACAAAATACACTTTGGACTAATGTAATCCTGCTTTTATAGCGTCAGTTGCACGCAAATTTAAGGCGGGTCAATTAACATTCTCTGTAATTTCAGTTCTTCTAAAACATCTAGGGGTTGGTCAGGTAACGAATTCCCGTCTTATATCAGTCATATTTTAAGCTGAGCAAGTTTCGTAATCGGCGCCACTATTTATATAGTGGTTAGAGAAATTAGTATATTTCAATACAAGTGTGGAAAGGCTGTCATTACAACGAGTTCCGACAAATGTCTACCCGAGCCGAGGCACAGCCGAAGGCGAGGGTTGACAGGCGGGACGAGTTGCAATGACGGTTCCGCACGTGTACTGAACGACTATTTTTAATACAGTTGCGAAAAAATAAAGCAATTTAATAAAATATAAAATTAGGATCGTAAATGTCGAAATAACTCATTTTGAAAATGGCGCCATTTTTTCTTCACCCATTTGGTAGGCAAAGGTCCATACAGCCAAGTCTTCAGTAGAATTTTTTTATTGATATGAAATGAAAATGAAATTTAATGAGATAAAATGAAATGAAACCAACCACACTAATTCAATCAAATCATTAAATCTGATATCGAAACAAACTAGTAGCTTTTTTTAGAAATATACCTACGCTACGTAAGTATTAACATGAATCATAAAAACTTCTTTGTTTTTTTTTTAAGTAAAAACGTCATGGTTTTTCTTTTTAATAGACATTATTTTGACAGTTGGGAAAGAAAACGCACGAGTGCGGGAAAGGTAAAAAAAAAGCACGCGTGTGTAATAGCCCACATCCCGAACGCTATACGTCCCTGCAATACGCCACTTTTTGAGCAACTGTATTAAAAAGTTATAAACCTGTAGCATGGCGGCGGTGGCGGTGTGCACGAGCGCGGCCCAGTCCAGCGCCTGCGCGTCCGGCAGCGGCAGCGGGGGCGCGGGGGCGGGGGGCGGCGGCGCGGGGGCGGGGGGCGGCAGCGCGGGGGGCGCCGCCGGGCCGCGGCTCTCCGACAGACCCGCGTCCATTATACGCATCAACTCCTCCTGGGGAAACTGGCGCTTGATGATAACGAAACTGAGGACCGTATTAATATAACCATGGATGAAGGAGTAAAAGGATAGACAATAGCCATACAAAGTAGCGTATATCAAAAAAAGTAGTATAAATCTAGATGGCGCTATACATTTCAATTTATAAGGTTAGATGGCGCTAGCAATTTGTCATTAAAATAGGTCAATTTAGTTTTGTAGAAAAAATAAATCTAAATTAACTAGATGGCGCTAATACAATAAACATTTTCATACGAAATTCCAGTGATGCCATTAAAAAAAACAATCAGCTGCACAAAGTTGATAGGTGACGTTTATAAATTAGCTTTTGTTGAGTGCTTTTTAATCTTTATCGCCGCATCTACATCTATACGTATATGCTATAGTCCATTATAGAGTGTATGTTCTACAAATTACACACACATTGACAATAAATGTATAATTTGTAACAATTTTTTACTTTTGTCAACCTTAACATTTTTAAAAACATTAGTTGAAATGCGAGATAACTATGAAAACATGTTGAACATTGAGTGTAAAACGAAAATAACCAAATCCTTCAATGATTGAATCATTTGTTTCATACTTTGTGGTTCGCCTATGTTGAGATTGATAAAGTTGATTTCTAAGTTTTATAATAAGTATGCAAGCTGATATAAGCATGCAGGACAGAATGCGTATTATCGAAATGCATATAATCATTACAATAGTATAATCCAATCCAATTTTGTCTGTTGTAAGTATGTTTGTCCGCTAAGGAGATAGCGTGGTAAGTGGATAAACCACGAAATGGATTTTAATGCAGTTTTTGCCATCTTTTAGGTATTTTTTTCATGTCTATCCTTACTAAATATAATATTTGAAATGTGTATGTCTGTCTGTTGGTATGTTAGCTTCACGTAAAAACGGCTGAACCGATTGTCTTGATTTTGGAATAGAGATAGTTCGACACTCAGGGAAGAAAATAGGATAACTTTACTTCGGGAAATAGCCTCATTCCCACGGGAAAAGCTATTTAGCTTACCGTGAAACCGCAGGGCGGAAAGCTATATATCATATACTAGTGACTCAATACATGATATTACTCAAACTCTTATCAATCTTATAAATGTCAAACATTACCTAAATATATTTGTAAACAAATGTAAAATAAGCTTCTTCATTACATAGTATAAATCATTACATAGTATAAATCCAAGTCGCTAATTCTGTCTGTTTGTATATTTGTCCGCTATCTCCTTCTAAACCAGTTGACAGATTTTAATGCGGTTTTCGCAATTTTTTAGGTTTTTTTTCATTTAAATTTGTAAATAAAGAACATGCAGAAAAAGATTTTTAAATTAGCCAAAATTCCGGGTTTCGGGAACAAGTCGTTACACCATTGCGAAGCGTGGACGGGTCGCTAGTATTTTATATAAATAAACTTTCTTGGTTATTAATTCTTTAGCTATTTTGGTTCTTAATTCATTTAGTTATTTATTCTTTCTTTACGACTTAAAAAGCAAAATGAATGAAACTCATAATAAAAATACTTAGAATATGGTTAAGATTTTAACTAGGGTAACATGATCCTAGGACGAAATAATAACTCTGAGACCATTAGATTGTTTTAGCGATCGTATAGATGAATTGAAGAAATAAAACAACAACCACAATATTTTAAAGAATATGCTGAACCTTAAGTCTCTCAAATTAAGGTTGAAAATGGTGTCGGTTAGAGTGTAGGAGATCCGAAAAAAACCTCTTGGTTTTTAAGAAAATGTTGTAACAACCACAAAAATTTATAAAAATATATTGAGCTTTAAAACTGTCGAGTTAAGGTTGATATTAAAAAGTAGTAAAATAGTAGTTTATTAACGTTAGTGTGTGTGAAACTGTGAATATGACCACTGGATGCAATAATGTTTGTCAAATATGTGGACTATATTATGGACTATTGCTTACCGTACCTACTTTTGTGTAGAAATATTTTAGGGATTAAACAAATATCAATTTTGTTATAGATAACGTTTCTTTTTATTCATAAAAAATTTTACATACACTGTATGTTTAGCATACTATGTGTTAAATGGTCACATTTAGATTATCCTGGCTAAGTTTTCTGGGAATTGTAATAGACCACCCTCAAAAATAAGATGTCTGGTATTGTTTTTAGCTTAGCCTTCCCCAATTTTAATAATTATACTTATTTTGATACACCTAGTAAGTATATAACCATTCATTCTATTATCATTGTCTACTAAAACTCTATGGGTATTTCAAGTAGGTAGGTATACAAAAAGTATCTCTAACAAAAACCTATTACGCGTTTATAATGTATTTGTATCCGTTCAGAAAACGTATGGCTGGCCGGCCGGGCGGCCCAGTGTTCACAACCGTAGGTACTATTATTTTTATGCCTAGAACGATATCAAATAAGTATTAAACGCAGATAGAATAAAGATTTTTAACTAATTTGGGAGACTATTTCATACTTACATTTTCGACCCCATTTTAGTAAATACGATACGATTGATAAATTTAGCGAAAATACACCATTAAACATTTTACAGATGTTGTACGGAAACGGCCTCACTATAGGTTGGGAACACTGCGGGCGGTAGACATTTGCAAAAGTAGACTGAAATTTGTCAGTTTCACTTTTATCAAGTTCTGTTCATGCCAGTAAAAAAAATCGACTTAAATCATAAATTTTGTATTTATATTTTTTGGTTTAAATCGACATTTATTGGTCTTAAATAAACAATTGATTTAATATTTAAATGTGTAAAGTAAAAATAGTGTTACTACAACGCCATCTAGCGGGTGTATTATAACTAAAATTGGTTAAAATATGCAAATTTGTGTTTTGAGACTAGTAATGTCATCTATCGAAAGTTTGGGAACTAAAAAAAAGTATACGCTATTTTGTATGGCTATTGTCTATCCTTTCACTTCTTCATCCATGATATAACAAAAGAGTAAACAAAACTAAAATGCCGTAAGTGACCCAAAACTTGAAACTAACTTTAGGTTTCAATAATTAAGAATAGTCGGATACTTTTGACAGAAGAATACAAACAGCTGACAAAATAAAAAAAACTAAAGATTGAATTAATAGATAAAGTAAAAAATCAAACACTTCAATGATAAAAATATCTTATTAATAATAAACTATAGCTACATAAACTAACTTAACTACAAAATAAAAAGAGAAAAATTAAAATGTAATCAATATTTTTACGTACCGTCAATGAGCCGGTGTTAGCAGATCGGGCGTGTCGATGTCGTGGGGAATTTTCGTCTCTATTGCGTATCTTTACGTTCTCAACTACGGGCGAGTTTTGCATGGACCTGCGATTACTGCGGTTCGAGCCACCTAAAACGGCAATTACATAAACATGATAAGAACAAAATTATGGAGTAAGAATATAAAAGAGAAAGGAAATTGCGTCGTGCTTGATGAGATATTAAACAGACTACTAAATAAATATTGTTTTTTTATCGATCAGTGCTACCGTAGTAAAATATTAATCCTTTTTTTGGCAATAAGGGTGGGAAATACAATAACAAATTAATTAATTGCTCAGTTGCAGCGATAAATGACAAATTAGAAAACTTTAAAAGGAGTTTTGTCAAAAAAAATAGATGAGGAGTCTTTGCATTCATACTCAACTTAAAAAGTTTGATACAGTATATCCTTAGTATAAGATTATTATATCTGTGGTATAAGTCAAATGATATTTTACCAGTTCCATATCCCGAGGTGTCCGACCTGGGCGGGGAAGCCCTCCTGGCTTGTTGCGTGGCTCTGGTCACAGCCCACTCCACGCCGGAGTAGTTAGAAGACTCGCACTCACAGCGGCCGCTTGTCGCGAATGTTAACGTCATCTAGGATAATACACCGTTCAAAAGTTGAAAAATGGTAAGTATTTGTAAAGCAAATCGGAAAAGAGTGCACATGTTCTCCTCACGCTGGTACTTTTTTAGAAATATAAGCTGATGTAACCTGATAAGCTGACCGCATTTTCTAAGAAACTGATCTTTATGAATCAATGACACTTGCGAAATGCAACACGAAATCTGGTCCAGCAGCCACGCCCCCCGCCCCGCCCCCCGCCTCCACCAACCTAGTGTGAGTACTGACTGACCGTGACGGGGTCGGAGGCGCCGAGCAGGTCCACGAGCTGGTCGTGCGAGAGAGCCACGACGGCGGCGCGGCACACATCCAGCAGCCGCGCCCCCCGCCGCACCCCCGCCCGCGCCGCCGCGCCCCCCGCCTCCACCGACGTCACCAGACCGTCCGGCTGCACGTGGAAGCCTGCACGACAGAAATAAGCAAGCTTTGTAGGCATTATTGATACACGGCCAAAGCCTCCTTTCATGACCGAGAAACATCGCAATTCCACCGTGTAAAAAGTAAATTTTAACTCTTATTCATGAACGCATTTTAAACCTACATAAAGCAAAAAATGTTTTATTTATGTCAGTTACAAATGACAGTTCAATATGTTTAAGGGTGGTTAAATGTCAGTAATAGATAAAATAAAGATAATTATATTAGATCTTACGCACAGATCACCACCTAATAGATTCCGCATTAGAGGCGACGACCTATGTTTCGCTACCATGCCATTTAAATCATAGTGCAAGCCACGCCTACATTTTTTGATTTAGTCATGACCAACCGTCAGACACTTTCGCATCCGTGTCACTCCGTATTTGTACATCGAAAATTTGTTTTTGTGGAGTTCAACTTGCGTTGGTTTATTTATTGTAAACAAACAAAGGATATCTCTTTCTGTCAGTACAAATATGTATACGGTCATCTCATTTTCTTAAAGGAGCACGACTTTACCCGAGTAATATTAGAGTATGAAAGTTATACATCAACGCTGTCGATGTATCGATATTGTTCGTAAAAATAGGTTGCTTAACTTTTTAAGCAAATTTTAAACTAGATATCGTGTAGCACGGAGCTACTAGCATCCTCTAATTAGGTAAAAAATATTCACTTTGAATCTAACATTTATAAATAAGAGAAGAAACTCACGCAAACTTGAGCCAAACATTAAAGTTCCGGACCAGCAAAAATAACCGTATAAAATGATTGCCCGCATCAATTTGATAACTGACTTGTATGACACAATAGTCAACATCGTACTTTACATGTAATGGAAAAGAATAGTATATTTCAATATAAGTGTGGAAAGGCTGTCATTACAACGAGTTCCGACAAATGTCTACCCGAGTCGAGGCACAGCCGAAGACGAGGCTAGGGTATCACCCTAAATACGTCTTAAAATTAATATTTTAAAAATATATTTAGCAAAAATGTATTGCGGTATCAGAGCTTCGAAATGTTATAATAGCTTAAGTACTTGTCCCACAGTTTTGGTGCCATAGCAATAATTGATATGGATAAAATTTCTAGTAGTGCGAAAAAAAAATTGTTGGTCGTTACTTTTCTAATTTGGGCTCATTAACCAGGTAAATGTAAGTCTGTCGATATTTTTATTAAACGATATTTATAATTTATCGATACTAATCGAATACTTACATCACTATTTCATCACTATTTGACGGGTGCATCGTATGTATCGCTGATACAACGTAAATGTACGAACATGCGGAATCTATTAGACCTATTAGGGGGTGATCTGTGATCTTACGTCATAAAACAAAACAACCAGGAACCGAAGTTCAATTAAGACCGGAAAAGTTAAGAATAAGTGGAGGTTGTAACTCACCCAGCTGCGGCGCCATGCCCCGCTCGAGCGTGATCTCGCTGAGCTGCGTGGCGTGCGGCGGCGCCACGCTGGCCAGCCGGCGCGCCACGGCCGCCGCCTCGCCCGGCACGCGCACGCGCACGCTCTCGCCGCGGTGGTAGTACACGCGCAGCCACTCGCCCGACCCCACCCAGCCTGGACCACACTTGTTTGGTTACGAGAAAGCACTAGATGCACACTGGTGTAGTTATGTATGACGTCAAAAACAAATATAAAATGCACGCTCTCGCCGCGGTGGTAGTACACGCGCAGCCACTCGCCCGACCCCACCCAGCCTGGACCACACTTGTTTGGTTACGAGAAAGCACTAGATGCACACTGGTGTAGTTATGTATGACGTCAAAAACAAATATAAAATGCACGCTCTCGCCGCGGTGGTAGTACACGCGCAGCCACTCGCCCGACCCCACCCAGCCTGGACCACACTTGTTTGGTTACGAGAAAGCACTAGATGCACACTGGTGTAGTTATGTATGACGTCAAAAACAAATATAAAATGCACGCTCTCGCCGCGGTGGTAGTACACGCGCAGCCACTCGCTCGACCCCACCCAGCCTGGACCACACTTGTTTGGTTACGAGAAAGCACTAGATGCACACTGGTGTAGTTATGTATCCCGTCAAAAACAAATATAAAATGCACGCTCTCGCCGCGGTGGTAGTACACGCGCAGCCACTCGCCCGACCCCACCCAGCCTGGACCACGGTGGTTAGTTTATAAAAGACCCACGGTTGTTTGGTTAGATTACGAGAAACCCAAACTAGATGCACCTAATTTTGGTGGAATTTTTATTTTTAAGATAACTTTATCTGAATGTGCTTCGTTTATAAATTGAAGTGAAAGTTACCTAAAATATAGCATTTTAACCCGTTTTAAGGAGTTAGAGGACAAACAGACAGGAATAGCAACTTTGCTTAAATTGTTTTGCACTATGTAATGGCAAGTGATCCGCCCAAACTTACTTATGTTTAACTACTTATATTATCTTTATAAGTTTTAAAAATTGTGAAGATTGTATCAAAATCCGTAGTGTTGATATAACACAGACACAACTTTGCAACTTTGTTTAGTAATTTAAATACTTCAGAGTAAGATAAAATAAAAGAATAAAAATATAGAGAAGCTGTTACTCGCCGTTTAGCGTAAGATAATCCTAATTATAATCAGTTAATCTGAAAAAATCCATTTCTTAAACATAATAAATTAGAAACAATCGGATATTTTAAATTTATGATATTGTGTAAATAAAAATAACAAATAAAAAAGAGTATCAGTTTCCTTATAGAGGTATAGTTAAAAAAACAATGAAACACTAAATAAACAATTTTAGTTTAAAGAGAGAGTGAAATAATGTATTCATACACGAGGCCACTGGTACAATCGCCAAACATTTACAAACGTCATTCACAAATAAAGTTAACTAACTAGATATTGCTATGAAAGTAGGTTCTTATTTCTATGACTTGTCTAACAATTGTCACATGGTGGAAATAAACAGTAAAAAGGTAACTCTAAAATGTTAATTTTAGAGTCATCCTCCTTTCTTTAAATATTTGAATAAAATTTTATATTTTCAATACTGAACATTGATAATATCTTCAAAATGTTTTCACAACTTACCTAACAACGAATTTGTGGGTAAAACAAGTATGATTTGCCTGCTGGTGTCTTCAATAAAGACGACCGTATCTGAGGAAATACCCAACATACAGTCTAGTATAGCCCCGCCAGCACCTTCGTCCTGAACTTGAACCTAGAAATAAGAAAAAAAACACATTTGAATACTATTAAAACCAATTCCTTGTTTGTCGTTCAATATAGTAATGGGCATTTGTTAGTTCGTTAATAAGTGTTTTTTTTCGTGTGATAATCATGGCCTTTAAGCATGTAGTGTTATTTCTAAAATGAGTATCGACTACAGTAAGAATTAATGATTATAATCAAACAAATGTTTTATGTTAGAATACAATTTTTTTTTGGCATCCGAGGTTAAATCCGTAATTAACGGTATTCGTTAATAAAGTTGTGTTTCGATGTTAGTTTGTTGAAGAAGTGTATATGTAGTTTTTTTTTTAAATCTTACTTGAAAACACAATGCGCCACCGACAAGCACTTGGCTTGCGGAGTTATCAGTTCTGGGCACGATTGCGTTGTTACTGGAACTACTGCTTTTCATGAGCAGCGACGAAAATATTGCTGAAAAATAATAACATAACTGAGAATTAAAGTACTTCTTGTAGAAATTTGTTATTTTATAGTTTTATATGTGACTCACAGAACTTCTGCCCAGTTTCCAGGGTGGTGGCTGTAACATAGTTCTTTGATAAGTCTTTAAGGTACTCCTGCCTTGTCCTGGTTGCCATAGCACTAAACTTTGGTGATTGAATCGCTGCATTTTCACCGTTAATAACCTAAAGTAACACAACAAATTAGGTATAAAAATCTCAAATCGAAAAAAGTTACAAAGTTATTTAACACATTACCTTGCTTAATAACAAGTCAGTGAAAGTTTCTCCTTTGGGATAAACTGCCCCTTCTTTGATCGGTGGACCAAATAAAGGCACTTCTTTGGCGCGGCTAACTGCAATACTATAATGTGTGTTCTCTGTGCATGGATCAATAGCCCGAACTACGACAAACACGTGTTGAAACTGAGAACGAATATTCATAGGCGTAAACGGAGCTGCCCCGGGCTCCTGGAACACAATCGTCACAATATCGTTGCCAATGTGACGTTTTCTAAGCAGTTGCTGTCGATTGTTAGGTGTGTAGGGGAGCATCGTTGATACGTGGAACATAACCTCGCAGCCTTGGTACGTGGTATACACTGAATATAGACCAGTTGAGTCAGTTCGATTGTCTAAACCAGCTTTATACTTGTCGAAGTCCTTTAACCTCACGGTCTGACCGAGCATTTGTAAAAACTCTACAAAAGCGGGGCCAGCTTCTTGGTTGTTGTACATTTCTTCTTCGGTAGACTGCCCAGCGCGGCAATACATGACACCCACTTTGTAATGCCGTGTAACGCATTGTTCGTCTAGGCGTAAAAGTTGTTCTTCCGCACCGCTATTAGTAATGCCGAGTCTGGAAGAAAAGCACTTATATTAAAAATCCACATCGATTTTGTATTCGTACATTTTGAATAAGTACTGTTACCTTAAACAGCTAAGCTGCAATTCCGGCGCTACATATTCTAGAACATCTTTTGTATTATAGGTCGCGCTGTTATTTGTTGGCTTAATTGATGGTATTGAATCCTCTAGCACTGAGCCTCTATAAGTTAACAGTTCGGATGTCCGGACAACAAGTCGGTACTGCCATGCCAGCTGAGAAGACGGCGCTGATGAGTCCGAGTTACCTCTCCGTAACTCAACACGCTCCTTCTTAATGGAAATAGCAATAGGGCCTAGTGTTTCGTCCATACCAAACCAGTTTTGATGTGCTGGAGGAAAAAACCATTTAATGTATATAAAATCATAAATAATCAATAAACCTGGCAATTTAATATTGTTCTTTTTTTTCCGCATACATACTCACGTTGACTATAAAAGTAATTCCTATAATATAACGCGCCATGGTCTTGACTTTCAATGGGTAAGGGGGATATAGTCTTCGCAAATGGACATCCATGTCGCCAGTGTGAGTGACCTATAGCGGGTTCTAACACCGCCAATCCGTAGGCTGGTCGTGGCCGATGCCAATCACTTTTGACACTACCTATTGCACCACGTGACGTACGGTAGCATAATGATATGCAACGCTCTTCCTCGCCTGAAATAAAAAAGGCTATTTAAGAACCTTTTAAGAAGCTCACAGTCTCACCTGTGAAAGCTAAACAGACTACACCACACTTTTTCTGTTATTTTTCTGAATTGCACATCATTGGTTATGAATTTACTCAAGTAATACTTTTTTTTGTCAGCCGCACATCTAATAATTAATTGCAACTTGTTCAATCTTTCATGTGGTTAGAAAATGAGAGTTAAATCGTTGTGTAAACTTAAACTGTGACAGTAACCGCCGCCGATAGCTGAGTAAGATATAAGTTCTATAATTACTTGAGCAATAAAAAAAAAAAAATATATGAATAGGTACTTAAGTATAACTCAGATTATAATGTCAAATTCGAAACCAACGTTGGTGCAACTGGCTATTGATTTTATTGATTTTCATACAGCCTTTGTGTTCTTCTGCTCTAAGCTATTAAACTGCGACACATTCTGTTTTTGTATTATTTTATCTATTGAATATAAGTAAAAATAATCATTTATAATATTCTAAAATATTAAGAGTTTAAAGTTCAAAATCGATGTTAGAATGAATTTAATTGACCCTACCTGGGTAAACCTACTCAGCCATGAAGCTTGGGAACAAGTCAAGTGACTCACACTCTAAGAATGTGTAACTATAATTCTTATACATACATAATGACATACTGTTATTATATGGCGTAAAGCCTTTCTTAATTCTTCTGTTTTTAATATTTTATTACTCTTGCTAATAAATATTACAATTAAGAAGAAATCTAAAAGTAAGATAGTAAAGCATATTTTTGAAAATACTTGTATATTAATATAAAGTAATATTTTAACAACAAAATTTTAAGTTTCAAACACAACGATACCTACATAATTTCGACAATGTTCAGCGCAAAGTAATTACCAGTTTGTAGTAAATACTCTACTTGCATAGTTCACGCATGAAAGAGTTTAAACTATTGCTACATTTTCTTTGAATAAATATCTCTCAATGAATGGATGTACTTACATATCTAACATAATTGATGATTACACATTTTTCTTTAACATATTATGTTTTATTCATTATTTATACTCATTTGTACTAAACTAGCTTTGTGCTACCTGGATTTACCCTCATCTTTCGTCATCATTCTGAGGATTGCATGGAAAAAAAGAGTTTTAGCAAGCATTTTAAATAAATACCTACTCGTAGTTACCTATTAAAAACGTGCCCTTTATGGATTATCTTATACTCCAAGTCTTAGTCTTAATTCAAAATTCATATGAATTTGTTACTACTCATTTTTATGGTTTAGTAAAAAACTTCAATACTTTCACATTGATAATATTCATAAGAACTTAAATACAAAAATAACAAGAATAAACTCTAACAGCCTTATAGTTCTCTCAAAGGTAAGTAGTTGTTGAGTTCAAATAAAAAATGAATGTGATTGTGTACAACAAAACAATGGATTTTAAAAATGTGCCATGTTGCAACTAAAATTACAACTAAAAGTAATGTTAAGCACAGAACTGGTAGTTCATTCGACCTACTAATACCTTAATGTACCTTTTCAAATTTTCCTTCTTAAATAATTGCTATTGCTAACTTATATGCTGTAATTAATGTAAATAAAATAGTATCAAAGTTAATTTAGTCTCTAAGCTTTGTTTTAAGTTGTTACCTGGTATTTGCTTATGAGTTTACTAGGTAGTTAATTTAATAATATGTATCATAACATTAATAAAAATTATTATTGTTAATAAAATTCAAGCTATTTTAACAAATGATGTTAAGTCTATCAATAACACATTATCAACATTTTTATAGACCTAAATACCTGTGGTAACCTATGCAAAGACAATGCAGCTTTGAGAGTTTGATATGTGTGTTACCTGATTCTCAGATGATACAATGGTCATTTTTATACTACAAATATCTTTTGATTCAGTGATACAGATAATCTATCTTCAATGTGCACTCATTTTCTCCATTGGAATGTAATAAAAGAATTAATCTAACACAACAATCTTTGTTTAGAAATGCATGACAATTCCAACAATATTTTTTAAGATGTAAGTAACTTCTTTATCAAAATAATGGTGTATCATTGTTTAGAAAGACTAGTATAATATACAATTCTATCAACTATTTATATATTTTTATTATTGCAGCCCATTATAACTAAAACAGAAAATAGTCTATGAAGGTTTAAATATTTACTTACCTCCTAATTCATTCCGAAAGAAAGGACAATTTTCTACCAGTTCATTTGAATGTCCATCGCCAATATCAGATGCCGTATCTTCACCTGGTAGTAATCCTCGGGTTGCTAACAATGATGCGGCTGAAGCACCAGTAGTTGTGTTTCTCCTACGGCCTAAAAGGACTCCTCTCAATTCAGCAGCATAAGTAAGATTTGCTAGCAGAGACTGACAGTCATAATGAGCAAATTGTCTTCGCTTAGCACTTTCAGTAACTACAGAAAGTGCCTGATCGTCAAGAGTTTGACGAGCCAGTTGTGTTCCTCCCCATAGTTTATTAAGCTTTAATCTTGGCTTAGGACTTGAATTTGACCTTGGGGTTGGCCCATCAGCATGGTCACTTGGGATCACATCTGCTAAACGGTCGTTAACAGAGCGGTGGATTCCTGGTGGTTTTTCGGAAGCCGCAACGACATTGTAATTGTGCACCATATTAGGGTAACGATCTCCAATCACGTCGATTGACCCATGACTGCCATATTCCCTCCTTAGTCCGTTGCCTGACGAATGTTCCGCATATATCAAATCCAAACTAGAGTTGCTGCGGTACATAACATCCCTGCTTTCCTTCCTTTTGCTATCTGGGGCGTACATTGCATATTTTGGGAAGTTACGTCTGTCAGTTTATTAAACACAGTACAATTATGGATAATCTTTGTAAGTGTCATTGGCAAATAACACTTTAGCCTAATTAAACTTTGAAGGGACAAACTCGGAAAGTGTTAGATATGTTGTCGTAATCAACATTTTAGTAAGGGTGAATCACAAATTAAAATTTGTAACGTATAAATGTTCACTTTAGGCTTAACAGATTCCTGGCCTACACATTATTGCTTGTATTAGATGGCACGTTATAATTTTATTGAAAAATAACTAAAAATCACAAGTCGAATCGACAAAAAATCAACACAAGAGTGAGAAGAGTGAGTGAGTGAGTTGTGAATTGTGATAGTGAGTGGGATTGGATTGGTTACCTTGCGTTCCGTAAATCGCTTACAGAACTGTGAACGCTCAAATCGCTTACAACCGTTCCGATTACTTTTAGCGCGATATTGACAGTTATTGCGTCAATTTAAGTTTGACAGCGCTTACGCCGACCATACTCCAAAGTGTTGGTTCTCTGAGTGCAATGTTAATGACGTCATCGTTCTCACCCAGTCGACCATGGACGCGCTCTCGCTTCAACGGAACGGTGATGTGAGCGTTAAAATCACTTTTATCTATTTGCGGAACGCAGGGTTAGATAGTTGTTGTGGTCCGTTAATAGAATACAGTAAAAACGTTGGTAAGCGTGCAAATGCGTCGCCCGAAAATGATATCATTACTCACAAACGTTAGCACTGAAATTAATTTGGCCCACTAGTGTGTACGAACATATGCTATAATGACTGTCAAAATAACAGCTGGTTTATTATGGGTCAGTGAGATTTCATTTTTATGTTTTTCCGATGAACCTGCTAAATATATTTACAATAAACAATAGAAGTTCAACAAAACTTGTCCGAAAGTTTAGGTGAGAGTCAGAATGGCGGGTGTACCTAAACAAATTTGGACGAGTCATATATCAAACAAAAAAAATGTACCTACCCTTTTTTCGGAAGTTACATATATGTATACACATATAACCGCGTAAACACTTCAACAGTGCGATCTAGGATTGGCCCTGTATTAAGATGTCATTTGTATGCGTACCCACGGGGAAAAAATTATAAAATTTTGGCGACGATAAGCGCCATCTATGTCGCCACAAAGTCACTAAAACAACTAATCTCGTATATCTTTATCTTTGGAACCAAGCAATATTTCGAGATGTTGTTTTTTTTTATTAGGTACATCAAAGGTACATTTATTTGGGATAGTTAAAATAAGTCACCAACATGTCTATAACCGATTTTACGATGGGTGCAAAATAGTACATGGTAGGGTACATTTGTTCGATATATGATTCGTCCAAATCTGTTTAGGTACACCCGCCATTCTGACTCTTACAAGTTTAGATCCTACAAATTAAATAATTCAGTTGTCAGTTTGGCATTAACATTGACATTGCTGCACACAATACACTACCCATCTTTAGTTTGCACAGTTAGTATTGAACGGTGAACACTAATGACGTCAGATTGCTCAGAAATGTGCACACTGGTCCAACCGTTTGCACGCAAATCCCTACTATCCCTACTAATATTATAAATGCGAAAGTAACTCTGTCTGTCTATCTGTCTGTCTGTCTGTTACGCTTTCACACCTAAACCACTGAACAGGTTTTGATGAAATTTGGTATGATGAAGGAACTGAACTTGGGAAAGGACATAGGGTACTTTTTACCGCGGGAAAACTTCTTCTTCCCACGGGAAAACGACTTCCACGCGAACGGAGTCGCGGGCGGCCACTAGTAGTGCATAAAGCGCGCTGACAACAATTTCGGACCGTATAGAGTGAAGTGAAGTAAGTAGTTGAAGAAATTATAAAATTAAGTTGTTCAAAAAAAAATTTATATTGATATAAATTAGGTACTTTATTGACTGACCATTTAACATGGCACCCATTTAGATGCTACTTCTTTTGTTGTGAACATCATATTGGACTTGGCTCTCATTTTACATTTATGTTTTTGACGGGACATCATTACTTTTTGTAAATAAATTATTAGTAAATGTTAGATCGATATATTTGGACAGCAATAGGAAAATGGAATCTAACGTTGAAATCTTTGTATTTATCCGAATAAGAAATAAAATAGAATTTTACACACGATGCGAATAGAAAGTTTTATTTCCAAATTGACATAACAACTAGAAGCTCCATGGCAACCCTCATCGACGACATTGCTATGTGTATTTTTTTTTTTTTATCTCTATCACTCCTCCTCACATAACTAGTGGAGTCCCATGGCATTCTTCAGCTTCATCATCCTTGGACTCGGTAACGCTTTTGTTAACAAGTCCGCCTCCATATCTTCAGTTGGCATGTACCTTACATATATCAAGCTATCTTGGATACAGTCTCTTATGAAGTGTAGTTTGAGATCTATATGTTTCGACTTGGAAGTAACAATCGGATTTTGACATAGCTTCAAGGCCGCTTGATTATCATTTAGTATTAAAACACTCTTTTGATTAATACCCAAGTCATTGAAAAGGGCTCTCAAATGAATAGCTTCTTTGGCAGCTTCGGTCAGAGCTATGTATTCGGCTTCGGCTGTTGATAGTGCTATACTTTTCTGTTTTCTACATGCCCAACTTATTGTGGCACCTGCATATTTAAAACAATAACCAGAAAATGATTTGCGGTCTACTTTGTTTGCACCCCAGTCGGCATCGGCCAAACCGTACAGATTTTCTTCCGTCTTCCTAAATCTTAATCCAATATCTTTTGTGCCTTTCAGGTATCTTAAAACACGTTTGGCACTTTTGAAATGTGTCTCATTATAACAATCATTAAATTGTGAAAGATAACTCACGGCAAAAGCAATGTCAGGCCTTGTAGCCACAGCCAAAAACATTAACATCCCAATCAAATTTTTATAAGGCAAGTCTTTACCTTCTTCCTTATTAGGCTCTCGATGTAACGCAATACCTGGCTCTATCGGTGTCGAGACAGCTTTGCATTCTTCCATATTAAACTTCTTAAGCATGTCATTTATTTTCTTTGTTTGTTTGACTATAATCTCTTTTTCTTTTAATTCTACTTCCATTCCGAGAATAGTCTTTGGCTTACCCAAATCTTTCATTTCAAATTTGCTATTCAGCATCTCCTTTATCTCTTTTAGTTTCTTTTGACTTGAGCAGGCAATTATCATGTCATCAACATAGATTCCAATTAAAACTCTGTCTCCTCCTTTCGTGTATTTATAAACACAAGGATCAGCTTTGGATGATTCGAAACCTATATTCTTTAATTCGAAATCAAGCTTTTTGAACCATTGCCTCCCTGCCTGCTTAAGTCCATAAAGTGCTTTCAATAATAAACATACCTTTTCTCCATTAATATTTTTCAGATCTTGGAGAATTTCTTTAGCTTTTTCATAAATTGTTAAGTCGTCGGATTCTGATTCCATCACTAATATCTCTCTAACATATCTTTCAACATAATCAGGAAGTTTCATATATATTTTCTCTTCAAGACTTCCATTAAGGTATGCTGTAACAACATCCATTTGATTTAGATGTAGTCCTTCTTGAATAGCAATACCAAAAATTGTCCTTATAGAGCTTAATTTAGCAACTGGTGCAAATGTTTCATTATAATCTTCACCAGGTCGCTGTGTGAATCCGCGTGCCACAAGGCGTGCCTTTTTTATTGTTTTATTGTCTGGGCTCATTTTCTTTCTTAAAACCATTTTGTAGTCAATTACTCTCATATTTTCTTCTCTTTTAACTATTTTCCATGTACCATTTTTTATGTGTGATCGTAATTCGGATCTTATTGCTTCACTCCAATCATCATCTTGGTCATCACCATCAGACAGAAATGATATTTCAGATGCAAGCTGACTTTCTTCTAAGTCTCCTCCTGCCTCGTAATCCTTTAACCAGGTAGGCTGTCTGACATTTCTTTTTGGTCTTTCTTGTGTCTTTGTTTCAATTGCTTCAACCAAAGATTCTTCGTCTGATGATGATTCTTCATTTGTGATGTCAGGTACAGGTAAAAACTCAGACTTTTTTGATACTACTGACGGAACTTCTTTAGCTATATCAGAACTCTTTCTATTTATTACTTCTAAGTCTATTTCTTTGTTAAGGTTATTCTTTTTACCTCTTTTTGTTGTTCCTATCTGTTTATTTTTCTCCTATCTGGTTTGCGCTCCGAGTTTTCAATAACGTCATAGTAGTTTTCAGCTTCTTCATAATACATTTTGTTTAAAATCTTAACATCTCTGCTTATTATTACAATATTTCTTTCAGGAATATAAATTCGATATCCTTTAGCATTCTTAGCATATCCAAGAAATACGCCTTCTTCAGCTTTTGCGGATAATTTTCCCTTTCTTCTTTTCTTTAGAACAAACGTTTTACTGCCAAAGATGTGCAGGTGGTTTCCTGATGGAATTCTGCCTGTCCATTTCTTGTATGGTGTATCCCCCTTCAAAGCTTTCGCTGGACTCCTGTTAATAAGATAATTAGCTGTATATACAGCTTCAGCCCATAAGTATTTCGGGGTGTTAGCTTCTAGCATCAAGCATCTGGCTTTTTCCATCAGGGATCTATTTTTCCGCTCGCTGATTCCATTTTGTTGCGGAGTATATGGTGTACTTAGCCTTCTTTGGATACCATGCAACTTCAGAAAATTGTTGAACTCTGTATTCACATATTCTTTTCCGTTGTCGGTTTGCAAATTCTTAATCTTTAGGCCAGTGTAATTCTCTACATTATTTTTATACTCCTTAAATTTTTCAAATACTTCGTTTTTCTTTGCTATGAAGTAAATACAACAGTACCTGGTGAAGTCATCAATGAATGAGACGTAATATTTTGATCCAGCCATCGACTCATGTTCAAATGGTCCACATACATCACTATGAACTATTTGTAAGGGTTCAGATGTATAAATACTCTCGTGATGTGGAAATGGTTGACTTGACATTTTTCCTTTTATGCAGGTTTCGCAATCATTTAACTTTTCGTCACCAAGATCAAGCCCATACATCAACTCTTCTTTAGCCATCTTAAGCAAATCTCTTTCATTTATGTGGCCAAGTTTCCGATGCCATTGCATTATATTGCTTGTTTTTCCAGACACGGGAGTAAAGTTTGCTGTATCTTTTGTTTTGTCAAATTCCAGGTAATAAAGTCCGTTGTTTTTCTTTGCTGTCAGTATGACAGTTCCATCTTTTTCAATAATGTACGCCTTTTCTTTTTCAAACACAACCTTATTCCCTTTTTCAGTTATCTTTGCAACTGACATTAGGTTAGTTGTCAAGTCGGGGACAAATAATGTGTCAATCAAATTATATTTATCTTTTTGCTTTGACATTTTTACCTTCCCTTTTCCTTGTATGGTTGTCGTATGTTTATTTGAGGCTAAGTTTAAAACTTTGGATTCAAACTTTATATTTTCAAACAAGCTTTCTTCACTACAAATGTGTGACGTACAGCCGCTGTCAAGGCACCATAAGTTTTCTTGTGACATTTCTGCACCAGTCTTCAGACAAACATTGAAATTTTTTTCAGATTTCTTGTCACTTGAATTTCTGGATGCATTATTATCTTTATTCTTTTTACTCCAACATGTCAGTGTAGTATGCCCCTTCTTTTTACATTTTTGACAGTATCTTCCTTTTTTACTGTAGTAAGCTTCTTCGTTTTCGTTCGTGTTTATGTTTTTCCTCGCTTCGCTCTCTTCACATATCTTTATTTTTAATTCTTCAGGTTTTGGCAAATTGTCTCGAGTTTCTACTGCAATACGAAAATTTTCATATGAAGTAGGTAGGCTATATAACATCATTATGCTTAGCAGGTCAGGATGTAAGTCGACGCCCATGTCAGCCAGCTTGTCAACGATGTCCATGAAATTATTTAGGTGATCACGAACATCTTCTTTATCAGCCTTTTTTAAAATAAGCTGCTTCAATAAGGTGGCTTTTCGAGCAGGACCCGTACTTTGATAAATACCTTTTAGTTTTAGCCATAATTCTCTCGAGGTTACACAACCCTTTACTTGTTTTAGTTCAGATGGTGAAATAAGAAGCAAAAGTTCTGATCTGGCCAGTAAATCATTTTGTAAAAACGTACTTTTTTCTTCTTTAGTTTCGGGTTCTTTAATTTCGCCGTTGGTGTACTTCCATAATCCATTTTTTATTAACACTGCCTGAGCTTGGACACTCCAGGTATCATAGTTTCCTTTTGAGAGGGCTTCTATTCTATAGGAGGATGAAGTCATTTCTCATCGCTCTGCTACCATTTGTTAGATCGATATATTTGGACAGCAATAGGAAAATGGAATCTAACGTTGAAATCTTTGTATTTATCCGAATAAGAAATAAAATAGAATTTTACACACGATGCGAATAGAAAGTTTTATTTCCAAATTGACATAACAACTAGAAGCTCCATGGCAACCCTCATCGACGACATTGCTATGTGTATTTTTTTTTTTATCTCTATCAGTAAATACTTTAGGTATTTATTTAAATAAATTTGCCACCAAGGGTTTTGTTAATCTCTTGTATTTTGCTACATTTACAGGGTTTAATTTACTTTGTCTGTGCTATTTTCTTAATTTTTTCGTTTATGAGTTCGGCTGCGGCCCGCTCGGGCACGTTCGCGTCCAAGTATTGTCGCAGCACTCCCCACCCTGAGAGTCTACTGGGACTTGTCTACGTATCGTGCATCTTATCAAAATCGCGAGATTAGTACCGAAACTTACGACTTTTAAAACGATATTCCCTGTCTTTACGATTATCGTCTTAACACCTTACCGGGTCTTGACTTGTATCGTCGCCTAGTTAAACTGTCAAGTTTGACAGTTAATTTCGTCAAATTGTCGTGATAAAGTGCCGGTAGTAAACTTGACACTGGCACAATGTGCATATCATATTTGCACCATGGCCAAAGAAGAAAGAAAAAAAAAAAAAGTGCCGGTAAGGCATTCCATCAAGTTCGTTGGCACTTCGGTCGCACG
This sequence comes from Emmelina monodactyla, assembly GCA_916618145.1. Lineage (NCBI taxonomy): Eukaryota > Metazoa > Arthropoda > Insecta > Lepidoptera > Pterophoridae > Emmelina > Emmelina monodactyla. The sequence goes on from OU745300.1 coordinate 9,103,478, forward strand.
GATACGATTTCCATTGTAAAGTCCCAGTAGACCCCCTGAACTGTTTGCCGTGGTCCAAAATTGATTTATTTTATTATTTATATCTATATTATTTATCAAAATAGTATTTACGTGGCAATTTCGGACAAAAAAACAATTTTACAAAATTGGCCCGACATGCGACATGGGGATCGAACCCGTGCCCATCCGCTTTACCGTCCGCCACCAGAGGTTGTCATACATTCTTACGGCGGAAACCAATAACCTACTAACCTTTGACGCCTTGTTATTTCTGTAACTATAGTTACCATTACCAATGATTTTGCGTCCCAATAAACTCTGGTAAGGGCGATTACTAACCATTTGTTTGATCTACCAATGAGTTTACCATAGTTCGTCAAATGCATAGAAAAAAATGTTTGAGCGTATCAATAAATAACTATTAGTTTTCTTTATCTATTAAATATATAAACTAATGGTAAAAGGCTAATAGTTATAACCATTGATATTTTTACTCCTAGTCCGACACTCAAAAGCGCCCCGAAAAATAAGCTACTTACCAAATAGGTACAATTTATGCGTACAGACATGCAGACATCCTACGTTAGTGTAATTTGTTCCGTCAAGCTGAGAGGTTCTCCAGAAAAAAATCAATTATGCCTAAATGCGCGACGGAAGGATGCTACAATTGTTCAAGAGAGATTTGCAATTTCCCTGGCCTTTCGTTTTACCATTATTTTTAATCATTTAATTGCGAATTAGTATAGAAATACGAGAAAACTGAACTTTTGTTTTGGAAAATAAAAACTGGGTTTGAAATGAAATGGTGTTGCCAATTACTATTGTGGGAAAAAATAAAAAAATATGAGGTTTCCACACGGAACAGAGAAGTAGATGGAAATGCTATATGACAAACTTACTAGCGGAACCGCTGTCGCCAAAACTCACACATGAAACTGATAATAAACATAGTCACTACATGTAAACAATTGTTTTTATTGGTATATGCGACCAAGTGCCAGTATGACTTTATTTCTAAATGCTGCCAAGCAAAAACACACCTTATCAGTGAAAAATAAAGTTTACTTAACTGAAACCCATAATGTATTTACGACCTTCCGCAACTTACTTCACGTTCGCGTTGACATACAAAAAATTCTGTGAGAGTCAGAATGGCGGGTGTACCTTAACAGATTTGAGCGAGTTATATGTAAAACTTTAGTAGGTACCCAAGATGTACTATTTGGTACCAATTAAAGAAATTGGTGTACCTCCTTAAGAGCAGAGATATAACCAAATGCGAGTACACCCGCCACATTGACTGTCAGAATGGCGGGTGTACTGGAGAACTGGAGTTCTCAGTTATAGACATGTTGGTGAGTTATTTAAAGCATACCAAATTTCTGTACCTTTGGTGTACCTAACATAAAAGAGCACCAAAGAGCAATATTGCTCGATTCCAAAGGAGTCCAAGATTTTGGTATTAGAGACTTTGTAGCGACATACATCGCGCTTATCGTTGCCAACATTCTTCCCGGCGGTACGCATTTACACATATGACGCCTAAATGCAGGGCCTCAAGTCTGGTATTTTAAGTAAGGGGACTTTTTTATTATCTATAATGTGCTTGTCGAAAATTTGGATTTTTTAATAGTTTGGTGGCAAAATTTTGTTTTTCGGCATAAATAAACTTTGATTTAAAATTTTAATAAGAGAGGTGAGTGCTTACAAAGTTACAAAAATAGCTGTGTACCTGCTTATTAAATTTGTCGTAGAAGATCTGTGAGCGTTGTAGTATTTTAACAATACTATTGTACACGAAGATGTCTCTTAAATATTATTACTGAACGGTCTACCAATTACAAGTTCAAAAGATTATTTGAAGGACCATAGCACTTAAACACACGGGAGCGAAAGAGTGTCGCCAGCGTTGCCAGATAGGGTTTTTTTTGCGATTTTGTGAAAAGTTATGACCCTGGCGAGATTTTGGCGAAATCAATAACTTGGCGAAAAAATTGCCGAAAATAAATTGTGTACACCAAAGGTACAGAAATTTGGTATACTTTAACTCACCAACATGTCTATAACCGAGAACTGGAGATACATCCGCCATTCTTACAGTCAATGTGGCGGGTGTACTCGCATTTGGTTATATCTCTGCTTTTAAGGAGGTACACCAATTTCTTTAATTGGTACCAAATAGTACATCTTGGGTACCTACTAAAGTTTTACATATTATTATGACTCGCTCGAATCTGTTAAGGTACACCCGCCATTCTGACTCACACAAAATTCAACTTTTTAACAATAGGTGGCGTTCCTACATTTAACAATGTAAGTTGAACTTTATTTCTTGGCAAATAAAGTTCATGTTTACAATTGTTATGTTTTATGTTACATTAGAATTAGAACAAATATGAATTGAACTTTACTGGTTTAAAAATAAAGTCGATATTAGATTAAGAAAACGCAATACGATCACAGCAAAACACAACCGAACACGACAATAAGACAGTTACGACTGAGGTATGGGTTTGCGAGCCTCCGCTTACTAGTGGCGCGCGTGCCCCGCCCACTTCACACTTCCATTTACTTCTCTGTTCCGTGGGTTTCCATGCATTCATTTAAATTATTATTTTAATAATTTAGATATATGATATGTAAATAATTCATGTAGTTAATCTGTTGAAGCTTGTTGTAGAAGAATATTTAGAAATAGGAAACACGGACCGATACGAACTCTGGAACAATTATTTTTATTAAGAAGATATAAAGAGATAGCATTCTTTATTATAATATTTTATCAATTAATAAAATAAATGTTTAAAAATTGTGAACTTAAATTTTTATGACATGGTATCCCTTTAACACACACACACACGCACAATTCCGATCAGTGTTATACTCGCGTCACGCCACGCACACAACCGTATTATTTTGCGCCGCTTTTTGAGTGAGGTTTTGTATGCAACACTCCATCCATGTTATAACCATAAAATAATAATGGAAATAAAACTGAAAGCGATGTGAAATGATTTCAGTGATGAAAGCGACAATGAACTGTATCATGCTGGGGAGTTTGATTCCATTATTCCCCTACAGTTCGAACGCAGAAAGAAAATATTATCGAATAAATTATATACCTACACTACTTTGAGGACTCTGAATTTATATTGCGGTTTAGACTAAACAAAACAAGTACCGAAGAACTCCTTGGGAAAATAGCACCATCTCTGAGGGTGTTATCCTCCCGGTAAGCAAAATTTATAATATAAATTCCTAGGTACTTAGTTTCTTTTGAATATTAATTACCTATGTTAAAGATATGTAGAATAGCTTATGTTTTACCAAATATATTTTTTTTAAGGAACAATGGTGTGTCACCACTACACCAATTGCTGCTCACTTTGAGATTCTATGCGTTGGGCACAATGGTGGTATCTGTGGCTGACTTCATTGGAGTTTCCAAAACTACAGCCAGCAGAATTATTGCTGATGTGTCCCGCTGGGCTATATCCGCACTACGTTAAAGTACTTGACAACACCCTGCAAGGATTTTATAACATCGCGCGTTTTCCTAAAGTTCTAGGAGCAATTGACTGCACACACATGCCAATACAGTCACCTAGTGAGTTGGGTCTATGTGATTATATTTGCTTGCCAATCATTAAAAAGCTATTATACTATTTACTAAGTACATACTTACTGACTGACTGTGAATCAAAAGGTTTACTTTATTTTCAGATTCTAATTATAATAATAATAATAAAAATCTTTATTTCTTAATTTCTAGACACAAATAATTGAAACCCTGCAGTCTGTGCTGCAGAAATTATGAAGAGGAATATAGGAACCAAAAAGGAATATTTTCCATAAATGTCCAAGCAGTATGTAATGCGGACTTGTTATTTATGAATGTTGTGGCTCGATGGCCAGGGTCTTCTCATGATGCTACAATATTTAATAACTCTATCCTCAAAAGTGTGTTATGAATCTAATAATATCAACATTGTTAATACCTCAGACTTTTGTAATTTAGACCAAACTTTATTTTTAGTGCAATCTGAAAATGGTTCTTTTGCGAATCGATGGCTTATTGGCGATAGTGCATATCCATGCACATCATATCTATTGACGCCTCTGCTCAATCCGGTGTCTTCTGCAGATATTGCCAAGGAACACTATAGAAAGGTTTGTAAAACTTAATTCCTTATCTAATAAAAATAAAGTAACTAATGCCTAGAAGATAATGTCTTTGACTCAATTACGCAATAATGGCTGGTCGGATTTCAAAAACTATAGTAAAATATTGGTTTCGACCGATAGTACCTAAGTGTTTCTCATACAAACAATTTATTGAAAAATTGTTAAAGAAATTATAAAAAAAACTAATTTCGGATTTTTCCCATAGTATGTACCCAATTACCTATCAGTATTCCAAACTTGAACTTTCTAGGTCATCTGGAAGTGGGATATAGTTTTGATATATAGATCAGTCAGTTTGATCGCAGTAACAGTTTGAAGTATGAAAATTAAATTTTGAGCATATAGAGGGGGACAAAAGTGGCTCCAAATATTTCGGGTAAATATACACATGCGCTCTGTCAGCCTGTACCTACTTGGCTTGACACGCTACCGCGTGTCTAGATATCTAAAACCTGGTAGGCATACCGTAAACTAAGAACTATTGTTTCGGTATTTCTCTACCGAGTAGTCCGAGTACCGATACGGAACCCGCGCCGCGTACCGATAGTTAAGCAGCATTTTATACCAACGCTACGGTGCGTTTCGGTCGTAGCAACGGTTACTTACCGTATAGGTATCTACGATAATCCATGCTTTACGATATTGCTTTACGAATTAAGTTTGTTATTGCGCTTTTATGACTCCTCACCAAACAATACCTATTCTTATTACCGGTATCTATTCTTGATATCTTAATACATACTTAGTTATGAAATCAACAGTTATCTACAATATCCCGTACCTATTGACCCTTGGACCAATACGGGGTTTCCAGTATTATCAAAATGTTTACCGACTCATATTTATTTTTGGTTCATTGTGGCTACGATGATCAAATCCACGCAATTTAACACTTTTTGCAACTGTGTTTTGCAACGACTGTGAGAACCAATAGGCGTTAATAAATGAAACCTGTCAACACATTTTCTAAAACGCTTGTTTACCTCAACGATAGGGGCTATAATGTAAGCCAATAAGCGGGTGCCGCTTTTTAGATAATTTAAAAAGACGTTAAAATTAATGAAAATCGTGTTTGGTTCAATAGTAACATAGTCAATGTCGCAACGTATACTGACACATAATTCGTACAACAAAGCCGGTTTTCCAAAGCTTGCAATTATCAAAAAAAAAACATCTGTATCCATTGGCTAACATAATAGCCATAGATTTATTATCTTCGCTCTCGAGCGAGAATATAATAAATCTATGATAATAGCCCAGTACAGCGGTGTGCGAGTCAGGTAGCCGGCTTCCGCGCCAAAGAATACCGCACCAAGCACTATTCACTCAAATCAAACCCCAAGCGGCAGCTGGCTTCCGCTCTCTTGCATTTGATTATGGGCCTTATTTTACAAAATTAAAGACTACTTTCCTCTTAACATGTTAGATGAGTTAGCATGTTCTTTGATATATTATGAACATTCTTAACGAATAATAATACAGGTTATCTACAACAAACAAATGCGCATGTTGTTCAGTTCAGGATTTTATTTGGCAGTTGAACTTCGTGTTGCTCCGTGTGTTGAACTGAGTTCTGTGTGCTTTGTTTGCTACTTTTTTGGATTTCGCGAAAGTAAGTAAGTACCTAGTATTCCTTTGTTATAAAACTGTATATTTCGCTCATTATAAGTGTATTTAGATAAGCGATTGTAAGAATTAACCGTAATTAATAAAAATGTTCCTTACCGTTGACTGATTCCTAAATGTGTTTTTTTAATAATATTTGATATGAAATAAAGTATTTCATTTATGAACATCCTACTAATATTGTAAACGTGAAAGTTTATGAGTATGTATGGATGGATGTTTGTTACTCTTTCACGTAAAAACTACTGGACGGATGTGGATGAAACTTTGCAGTAAATAGGTTAATACAACAGAATAACACATAGGGTACTTTTGACCGCGAGAAAACTTCTCATTCCCACGGGGAACTGACTTCCACGCGAACAGAGTCGCGGGCGGCCACTAGTTAATTATAATTCATTTACACAACCATTTATGTAAAAGCAGGTATTAGAAGCGGGTTGTGGTTATTTCAGTAAAATAAAAACCAGATAAATTTGATGTTGGCAAAATGCGCGCCAAATTGTGTTTTTTAGACAATATCAGGCGAGCCATTTTGGTCTCTATTGTTCACATTTTTTTTAAGGAACTACCTATGCCGGTTGATGAAGTAAACTTTTGAAGTGCGTTTTAAATATGTAGATACCTACTGGCGAAGTGGTCGATTATACAAAAAGGTTTGGGTAATGTCGATAGTAATGGTGGCATCACGTTATTTAGTTATATTTATTAGTTCGTCATTTTAAAGTTATTTATACTACTTTTTATTTGTTACTACTGCAAAAAAAATACGATGCAGCACTTATATAAGTAGGTACCTATTATTAAGACTTCTGTGGCGTTAAGTGTGCTTGCGAAACGGGAGGTAGGTAGGTACTCGTACCTATAATTGTGCATGTTCTGCGAAAATGATGGGAATGTTTATGGTCTTTATTATATTATATCACTACATAGTATAGGTAAAAAAAGTCGCTTTCTCCGTCCCTATGTACCTGTGCTTAAATCTTCCAAACTTCGCAAAAAATGCTCATAAAATAAAAACTAACCTACCTGAATCAATTTTTTGTGGGACCCATTCGAAACCTTTCCACATCAAACGATAAAAGAATCACGTAAATCGGTTCGACTTAATCGGTGTAGATATTGAGATAAAATACAATTATTTTGTAACAAATTCTGTTTATTATCAATAATTTGATAATCATTTGTTTTTTTTTCTATTAAGGACACATAAATTTTATCCAAATATGAAAATGCATTTTCAGTGGCATAAAACCTCCTTGTTTATACAAAAAAAACTGTATTATCCGATCAAATTGAAAATGCTCTGTTTACTAGCAAATAATTTGCAGTAAAGCACAATCATAACTTTGTAAGACACTCTATTACGCACTAGTGTGTAATATTAGTATGAACGCGTGTATAGCTCTGTTTATGGCCCAAAAACGATGTTATAAGGCTCACTTTCCGAGCAAGTGTGTTGAAAAAAAAGTTAACTTCATACTTCATCCACTGTCTCAAATGCTAAAATAGCCCAGTCATATTAGGGCTTTCACCTCGGAATGAAAGATAATAAGCTGCAAATTGGTATGAACCTTTGTTTTGTCATTCTAAATGTTGTCTCAAAAGTCACAATCGTTATCGTGTCCGCGTCTCAAGATATTCAAGGTCAAAGGTCACAAAAATCGGTTTTTCGCGAATATCTGGCTTCCTATCGATTAAATGAGATTTGCATTTATTATAAAAGTTGTAGGGTATAAAATTCCCTACAACTTTTGTTTAAACTTTTTTTTCATACGACCAACCGTTTTGAAGGTAAAGCGCGAAGAGTGCACATCGTACAGTCATATACGGCCTAATGCAAGGTCAAGCGTGAGTTATGGTTATCAGTACGTTATAAAGTCAATTATTTACTTGGAAATTATAATGGAAGGTTTGGAGATGAACATGACAGATAATGAGGATGATGACAATGAATCGAACATTTTTGAGCGACAAGAAGAAGAAGACGACGAAGAAGAAGAAGATAATTAGCTTCCATTTCCAATTTCATTACAATTAAAATCAACAAAGATACTTTTGATATTTGAACTCACATTTTGATAAATGTATATTATGCCGTATTTAATAATAAATAAAAATATGTGTAAAATATATACTCTTACTATCATTTTGACTTAAAATAAAACTAAAATATATAATCCAGAATTAATAATATTTTATACTTAAATAGTTAAATATGAATAATTATATATAAATAATCAAGTTACTTACTTACTTTAATTAAATATAAATAATTAATAGTTAGTACATAAATAATGGGCATTGTTTAATAATTATAATTTCCAAGTAAATAGTTGACTTTATAACGTACTGATAACCATAACTCACGCTTGACCTTGCATTAGGCCGTATATGACTGTACGATGTGCACTCTTCGCGCTCTACCTTCAAAACGGTTGGTCGTATGAAAAAAAAGTTTAAACAAAAGTTGTAGGGAATTTTATAGCCTACAACTTTTATAATAAATGCAAATCTCATTTAATCGATAGGAAGCCAGATATTCGCGAAAAACCGATTTTTGTGACCTTTGACCTTGAATATCTTGAGACGCGGACACGATAACGATTGTGACTTTTGAGACAACATTTAGAATGACAAAACAAAGGTTCATACCAATTTGCAGCTTATTATCTTTCATTCCGAGGTTGACCCCTTTTTTTACCTAATATGACTGGGCTAAAAAGGTTTTATAAATCGAATGAAATCGCAGGGTGGAAAGCAAGTGTTATATATGATATTCTGTTTTTTTTAAGCCAAGTATTTGATTATAGACACTGTGTCACTTACATAGTAGTAAATGCCCATGAAAAAAGAGACTGTTTTATTATTATTAAATTTATTTTTGTTATAAAGCATGTCGATTTGGCGCGCCGATATTAACCTGCCAGCGGAATACGTAGACTTATTGTATTCCGATGAAGAATGCTTCACTTATAGACAGAAGAGCGAAACGGACCTCGAAGATGATGAGGTTGTAACATATTTCTTATTATTTGCAATACGTATATTTGTCTAGCTTTGGGTGGCACTATACTAATTGTACGTTTTTCTTATGTTTAAGTTTGAAGACAATACGGTGAATAGCAGGGCCCACGATTCACATGCACCCCAATCATCGCCGGAACGCTGGGAGGGTGCGGCACAAGAAGTAATGCTTTTATTATGGTTTTCGGTTATAGTTATTTTTATTACTTAAGGAATGCAGTGTACAATGCTTTTTATTTTTGCCTTAGGAAAAAGCTAGCGATGGTCGTTTATCAGTGGCTCCATACCACTTTCCTCTCAAGTCTTCAGAGAGGCTGCCGCAAATGTGGCTGTAGCAGTTAGATTTAATTATTTTATTTACTTGGTTTCTTTTTCAGTACGACTTAACGCCTCCTCGTGCAGCGTCCCGCAATAGGTCCAGGTCACCACTACGACCATTTTCGCCGGCATCGTAAGTGTAATTCTGAATTTTGTTTATGAAAGTAGAAATGTGTGACAATCTAATTATTTTCTTTTTTTACAGAACACTGGTGCCTACTGACCATGTAATTGTTATTTATAATGAAGATAGTGTACCGCTGGGTGCTGAGGAGGAGGATGTATTTTTAGCCCCGTATACCCACTCTTTGTTTGAGATCCCTAGAGAGCGTGTTAGAAATGATCATAATAGAGATGAATGGATAAGACGAAGAACGAGAGGGCGAAGAGGTGTCAGTGGTGTGCGAGGTCAGAGTGCACTTAAGGATGAGTATCCGAACCGGGGCCGTAAGAGGGGACGTCAGTGGGTGATAGGGCACCCACTAAATGAAATTTGGACGAATGACGAAGACGTTCCTCTTGAACTGGTAAGTTTGGTGACGGATGTTTTAAGTAGACGACAGATGAGATTACAAGGTGATGCCATAATTGATAATAGAAACGCTAAGCAAGAAGAGGGTATTAGCGAGAGCGAAAATGATGATGAATTTCATGACGCTAGTGATGGAGATGATGCTCTCCTTAGCCTGGAAAGCCAGAACTGTCACTTTCAATGGTCTTCTATGGAGACCTTTCAAGGTGTGGAAGAAAATTTTAGGCCCGAGCAGCGTACTGGTTCAGTTCAAGTTTTCGATTCGGCCTATGATGCTTTTCGTTCCTATTGGAGTGATGATATTTTAGAACTTATTGTGGCTAAAACAAACCTATATGCCACTAAAGTTGCAGCTGCTGATTTCAAGGCTGAATGGTTTCCAACAAACATTCACGAAATTTTGTGCCTCTTTTCGTTCTGGGTGATGTTAGGGATCGTCAAAATGCCAACTGTTACTAGTTGTTTTTCTGTCGATCCTCTCCTAAAAACAGAAGTTTTTAGACTCATATTCACACGAAAAAGGTATGAAATGTTAACTAGAGCTTTAAATTTTGTAGAATCCGTCCCTGCAGTGCATAACCCAAATCCCACCAACACTAGGGCCAGAAGCTTTGACCGGTTACACCAATTGAGGCCAATAATAACACATTTGAATTCCGCATTTCAATCAAATTATGTTTTAAGTAAAGACCTTTGCATTGATGATAGTTTATCCCTTGAGAAGGGAAGATTGAGCTTCAAACAGTATATTCGGAGCAAAGCTTCTAAGTTTGGGATCAAAACATTTGAGCTTTGTGAGAGTACCACGGGTTACTTGTGGTCTTTCATTGTTTACACCGATGAACAGTCCTCAACAGATTTGGAGCAGTCAGCAGGAGTGCTTAAAAGTACAGCTATTGTGAAGAAGCTCATTGGCCCTCTACTGAACAGAGGACATAGATTATTTATGGACCATTGGTATAATTCACCTCTATTAGCAAGATTCCTGAAGCTCAATGGTACCGACTGCGTTGGTACTTTGACACCTTCCCGTCGTGACGTTCCTATTTTAATAAATAAGGCTCCTCTTAAACAGGGAGAGTACATTGCTAGACATTCCGGGGATGTCACAGTTTTGTCATGGCAAGACAAAAATCGAATAACCATGATTTCAACTTGTCATGGTTCATCTTCTGCTTTGCCTACAGTTTCGTCTCGAAAATCATCTCGGCCAGTGCCTTTTAAACCACAAGTCGTTCTAGATTATGATAAATTCATGGGGGGGATAGATTTTAAAGATCAAATGTTGGAACCTTATTTATTAGAAAGAAAACGTTGCAGAAAATGGAACATGAAACTTTTTAAATGGCTTCTTAATATATCCATCCTCAACTCTCGCATTCTTTTACAGTCATCCACTCGTAAAAACCTTGACCATTTAGCTTTCCGCCTTCAGCTTGTCGATTTCATTCTCAATAATCATCTTTCACAATGTCCGAAGCGCCGTAAATATACTGCATCCAACAGTATATCTACGCACGCTCAACCGGGTAGATTTATTCATTCTACACATTGGCCCGTTTTACTGGAACCATCAGAAGGCAGTTCAGCGCGCAACCGGAAATTCTGGAAGCGTTGCTTTGTTTGCCTCAGCGAAGGCAGGAAATCCCAAAAAACTCCATATTGCTGCGAGTCCTGTCGCGTGCCGTTGTGTATTAGAGATTGTTTTAAAGCATATCATACATCACCATAATACAAGTCTTCTCCTTATCAATTAGCCACATGTAGGTACCTATATTTATGAAAACAGAGTGGAAAGTTTGTACACAAAAAATAAGTTAAGTATGTCGCAGCGCGGGTGTCTTTTCTTAATGTCAGAATGTTAAGATCACGTTTTAGTGGGCGTAGAAGGCAGCAAACAAGAACTTAAAGCATTATGAAAGAATATAGGAACAATCTGTTAACTACTTTAGCTCAATGATCTGATAAAACTAGTGCAACTGTATTGAAATGACCTGCCTCACTACCATAATGAACTACAAGGGTATTTGGAATAATAAAGAAACAGTTTAACCTTTAACTTTGTTTTAATTTACCGGATTCATAAAGACAGGTACAATCTGTCTGACATATTGAGTGGAGAAGAACCCGGTGAATAAACTCCACTCTGCCATTATCACAATTTAAAATACAAAGGAACGTTATAAAACTCGCTATTACATTACTCACAGAAATCTAGCAACTAGTTTACATGATTAACGGACACACTGATACTTAGCTTTCGTATTGAAGACTTCCGATACAGCATTAGAATACAAACTGTTAAACTTAGGCAATGACTCGATATAAAATCAAACAGCAAATTGAATGTGGTAAAGACGACTGCTCTTGGCCGATTCCCGCGCTACTCTGATAATTTAGGTGTGAACACTTCAATTTCTAAGAAATGAATGCCCCTTCCTTGAATGTTCAATGTCTTTTATACCAAACGGCCGTTTCCGTTTTTATCAAAAATAGCACTAGGCCTTGCCCAGGTTCTCCGCTAGAGGGCCTGCGTTTCCGGTCACAATGATTTAACAATCAAAATTAATCCTACAACAATAACTGATTCAGTAGAATTACATCATAATTAAATCACAATTTTAATTAGGTAAATTACACAGCAAATGATATTAAACAAAATTTAAATTAATTCAGGTAAGCTTGAAAATGCTTAAGATGGCGCTAGTTGTCCCAAAATACCGGCCGATTGCCAATGTGGCGCCATCATTTCCGACAAGTATATCAAAATTTTACAAGCAAAGGTTGCAATTTCTGCGTACTAGACTTAATGAAGCTAGTACTAACTATTTTCTGGGATATTGTTTTCTTTTTTTTATAATTTACTTCATAAGGCCATTTTATCCTTACCGATAAATTTTAGAAATGTATAAAAAAAAATGTGCAAAAAGCCACACTTACAGAAAAAATTATGATTATTTATTTAATGTAATAGGTTACTTATTTTTTTTTAATAGGTTACTTAAGTTTATTAACCTTATTAGTTATTTAAAAAACCTTGGTTCATTTATTTTAGTTTTTTTAAATTATAATATATATTTTTTGTGTCCACATGAACAATGAAAAAACTTCCATTTAAACTTTAAATTATCAAACTATTAATGAATATTTAAATTTGTGAATGTTAGAAGAATAAGGATTATTAAAATTTTACTAGGCTGCGGCTGCAATTTCTGCGTACTTGTCTTCAAAAAGCTAGCAGGTTATGTTTTTTCTGGGAAACATTTAATATTGAAGAAAAGTGTTATTAAATTAACCTACTTTAAGGAAAGACAAATAATTTCTAATATACATATATATATTTTTAATTATGAAATTATTGTTTCTAGTATAATACAAAAGAAAACTTTAATTTTGTGTACATATGAAAAATACAACAACTTCCATTGAAAATTGTGTAATTATCATGCTATCGATGTGTAGTTTTAATTATAGGTATATTGATTAATTATTTTTGTTAATAAACTGTTTTGTTTGAATGAATTGAATTTTTATTCCGGTGGATTAGATTTTATTAAAAAACTAGTGGCCGCTTGCGACTCCGTTCCCGTGGTAGTCAGTTTCCCGTGGGAATGAGAAGTTTTCCCGCGGTAAAAAGTACCCTATGTGTTATTCTGATGTATTACTTATATTACTGAAATTTTCATCCAAATCCGTTCAGCAGATTTTACGTTAATAAGTAACGAACATACAAACTTTTACGTTTATAATATTAGTAGGATGCCCATTTGGTAGTACCTACGTTGTAATAAAGGGTTCCTACGCGGACGAAGTCACGGGCGGCCACTAATAGTTCATAAATGGTCAAAAGTAAAAAAATTATAAAGTTCTCAAAAATACTCGTGATCGCTTGATTTTGTTCCTTTTACGTCCTCTATCTAAATTTCATGCATTTTTGAACGATTATGCTACACTTACTATTCGATAGTTATTTGTGCTTTGATTACGCTACAGATGGGCCTCAATTCTGTAACTTTTGACGCAGAGCCACTGGTTCGATATCGGCCATTATTGGTGACTTTTTTGCGATATTTGTACCATAGATTTATTATTGGTCTTCACTCGAGCACAGATATAATAATACTTTACAGATATAATAATATTTAACGAATAATAATACCTACTCGAGCGAGAGCGAAGACCAATAATAAATCAATGATTTGTACAAAATTTCATACAAAAACAACTGACGTGCACGTCACCACTGGCCATGTTGGAAGTTATAGAATTACCCCCCGGCCCCCTTACCACAAACGCTTATAGCGAGTAATAAATGCCAGGTGGATGGATTTTAAAAGCTTATTGTACGGCCCCTGATGAGTAGCTCGTCTACTTGCCTTTTGCATTTTTAATAACTATTGTAATAGAGAAATTTATGCCAGTTAAGATTTTAAATTGCCATTTAAGAAAACCTTGTTTGTATAAAGTTTATAATAATTATATAGATAGGTACCTATAATCTTATTTGCTTTTTATTATTCATGGAAGTTATAGGGCTACTTTCTTGACTTGTAATGTTAAAGGACCTCAATGTAAAAATTTAATAAATTTAGTAACTAAGGATATTCGTTAATGTGTTTTTTTTTTCGATAGGAAAATGAGTAGATACTCTCATGGCCCACAAACTTAAAAAAAGCGTGATCACGCGTCTCCACTTTTGTTGCCTAGCAACAACTAACAACCCTTAAATATTGATGTTGTCTTTATTATAACCATCAGACATTTGCAGAAGCTATAATAAAAGGTGTAAACAGTAAACTTGCCGAAATACTTTAGTTGTTTACAGTACGATAAATAATCTAAGACAGTTAAAATGGACGACATGTTGAGCGACGAAGAAGGTATGTTTTGGTGAATGATAGGTACTTAGGTCCCTAAAAATATATGCACAGTAATTACTAAAAAGTCATCTATATGACAGCCCACAATACAAGGAAGTTTTCTATCAATGGACTCCCTAACTTATCTGCCTCGTTTCTCTAAAAATATGAATAATTAAATGTAACCAAACATAATTTGAAATTTGTTTGTCTTTTTTATTATAATCAGTCGCACTAAAAAATTTGGCAAACAATATCCGATATAAGTAGACAAAAAAACGAAATATTTGGTAGATGCCTCATTTGAACCATGGACGCCTTCATTGAACCACTGAGTTGCCTTCAATTGACTTCGAGAAATTTGTTCTAGAGGTCCAGTCATGGCAACTAATTGATTCGGGTCGGAATATTACATATTTGTTTTGTTCCACGTAAGATTTTTCTTTTTTAGCGATATTCTCTAATTACAAATAAAATTGACTTATAATAATGGTTATTATCTATATTTTTTACTTTACGTAATAAAAGTTGCTTTGAATGGACCGGTTCAATGGTGGAACCCTCTTGCGGTTAATTGATGGCGACAAGGATCTATTCAAGAAGAATAAAAATTAAACAATTCATGGACACATACATGTGATCATGCACCAGTCAAGCCCGTTAAAATCAAACATCTACCTGCCCCGTGGCTTACCGCCGAGCTAAAGTTGATGATGGCTACAAGAAACCACGCAAAGTGTAAATTTAAAAAGAATCCTACCAATGACAACCGTGAAGTGTATAGGGTGCTGCGTAATCGCTGCAATACAGCATGTAGAGATGCACAACGACGCCATTTCCATAATTCCATTGATAATCCTGACCCCAAAAAGGTCTGGAGGTTCCTCAATAAACTTGGTATAGGCAAACAAAAAAATGTTGTTTACCAATCCAATCTTGATTTAAATTCCATGAATCAACATTTTGTTCAAGCCTCTCCTTGTGCAGACAATATTAAGTCTGCAACTATACACAAACTATCTTCACAGCCTTTACCTAGTTTTCCACAGTTTAATTTTAATCAGTTTGCTGATTGTGATGTTAAGAAGCACATTTTAGCTATATCATCAGATGCTGTAGGAAGTGACTGCATTAGTCGGAAAATGATTCTTCCCATTATTGACATCCTTATTCCTATAATCACCAAAATCCTTAATCATTCCATAACAAGTAATACATTCCCTGACATCCGGAAAGACGCAGAAATAATCCCTTTACCGAAAAAGACCAATCCCGTTTCCTTTACTGATTATAGACCTATATCCATTTTACCTTTCCTATCTAAAGTACTAGAACGTCTGGTACATGGACAACTTAGCACTTTCCTTGATTCCAACAACCTTTTAAATCCCTTCCAATCCGGTTTCCGACCCGGATGTAGTACAGCCACAGCTCTTGTTAATATAACCGATGATATACGATATGCAATGGAAAATCGACAGCTCACCATTTTAACTTTATTGGATTTCAGCAACGCGTTCAACACTGTCGATTTTGACATTATGCTTGCAGTAATACGCTCTCTTAACATATCTCCAACAGCAACTGATTGGTTTCAAAGTTACTTGCGCGGACGTCGACAGCGTATATCTGTTGAAGATAAGCAATCCTCGTGGTGCGGGTTGAACTCCGGCGTCCCGCAAGGTGGCGTGTTGTCTCCACTTCTTTTTAGTTTATTCATAAACTCAATAACCACCAATTTATCTTCTCTCTACCATCTGTATGCAGATGATTTGCAAATTTATTCTCATACTACCTTGGAGAATCTGGATACAGCGATCATTCAAACTAACCTTAATTTGGATAAACTCCTGCAATGGACTATGAATTTTGGAGTAATGGTGAATTCATTGAAAACTCAAGTAATTATTATAGGTAGCAGACAGTTGCTGGCAAAAATAAATTGGCCCGAATTACCAGACATTGTTTTTAATGGTATTGTTATTCCTGTTACTAAGACTGTTAAAAACTTAGGAATTTATATGGATAGTTCAATGTCTTGGAAATTGCAAGTAGAGGATTTAAGTAGAAAAATGTTTGCCGCAGTTGGAAGCCTTCGACGTTTAAAAAATTTTCTACCCATCTCCGCTAAAATTACGCTGGCAAAATCCATCCTTCTTCCCATTTTAGATTATGCGGACATATCGTACGTTGACATCAATGAGGAGCAACTTAATAAGCTCGAGCGGCTTCAAAATATGTGCATCCGATTTATATTCGGGTTGCGCAAATATGATCATATTTCCGAATTTCGCAACAAGCTCGGGTGGCTCCCAATTCGCCTTCGCAGGAATACTCACATCCTCTCCCTCCTCTACCGTGTTCTACACGATCCTAAAACTCCGAAATATCTGAAGAATCGCTTTACGTACTGGCATGAAAGCCACGATCGTACCCTGCGCAGTGCTACCTCTCGGGTACTTGTAACGCCTAATAACTCAACGACCTTCTACAGTGAATCCTTCACTGTAAAGGCAATACGTTTGTGGAACGCTCTGTCGTCTGAAACTCGGCAACAAAAAACTTTAAATAGTTTTAAAAAATCTATTTATGAATTTTACAAATCCCAAATTTAGTCTATGTATGTTGTTTATACTGTTAATTATTCATGTAGATTTATTTATTTTTGTAGATAATATGTAGTACTTAGTGTGTTTGTTCATGTATTTGTGTTACTTATATATATTGTTATGTATATATTATATTATATTAATGATATGTATGTATTTATTGTATTTATGTATTTGTATGTTTATGTATGTATAATATGCACCTATCTAATTCTTTAACTTTTCTTTTCTTTTACCTACCTAAGGTATGTCAGGAAGAAATAGCTTAAAGCTATAAGACCACCTTTTGCCTGTGTTTTATTTAAAATTTTATGTTATTGTTTTTTATTTCATGTGCAATAAAGAATATTTGTATTTGTATTTGTATTTGTATTTGTGATCACAGTAACATAACCGAATAAATCCTTGAACTGTACACAGACAGAGATGAAAACACAGAGACAAAGGCTCAAATTGTTCTAACCGCCGCCTCAAACAAAAAAGCAAACGACAGTTCGCCACGCTATGCAGCTTAACAGAAGTTAGAGGCAGATGCAACTGAGTTGCCTTGCCTCTGACACGTTCCGATGTATTGAATTGTTGTTATCTGATAGTTTTGGAAAAACGAAAGCACAACTTGGTCTTTTGTCTAGGTACTTACTTACCTACTTATAAATTATGGGTTCTTATACTGTTATACGTATTTCCATATTGGTTCGTAATAGGTTGAGTTCGTAACCGCTGCCCTATACGAACGTATTTAATCGACTAAAGTTAAACATGATTCTTATTTGACCATTTTGTAGCTGAAATAGTACCTGGCGAGGGTGTGGTGGAAGAAGAGGTTCTCGGTGAAGACATAGAAGAAGAAGAAGGAGTTGAGGAGGAATCTATTCTCACTGAGTATGATCCTGAGGAATTTAATTCGGGGGCTGTGAATACACTTGACTCCAGTATTCCACTTGATTCATTTCAATTTGTGTATCCTTTTAAGTATACTTATGTAGAAGAAAAATTTCCATCCACTCTCCATTTCTATCAAAATAATACAGATACTAACCTTAAGAACATAACTCTTTATCGATAACCTTTAGATAAACCTTCTTACTTAATATATGATCCTAATGTCCGTTTCCACCAAGGGGCATAAGTCTAAATAGCTTTTTTCCAACTACACTTTTATACAGTCATTCATTTGGTTACAACTGCCATAAGTTCTTCAATATTTGTGCATGTGATGATACAGTAATATGCTGGTCATCAGGCAGCATGATAACGTTTATGGATGTCACCACCAAGCAGTTGTGGTTTCGCAGGTCTACCACTGGTGGTACAGTTGGCAGTATTGTGGTGAGTACCATTTATATTGAATTACTCACGAATTTTGGGAACTTGATGGGTTGATGGATCCATACACAAATCAACCGTGGTTATACCTACCTTACACGAAAAGGCGCGTGATATTTAACGTTGTATAAATTAATGAATGTGCAAGGTTTAAAAAGCTAATAAATACTTACTATTGATATAAAACTTAACATCTTATACTTGAAGAATAAATTCAATTTCAGTCCTACAGAAAGGACCTAAATTACCGAATAGCCATCGCCGAAGACAGGGAAGGTGAGAAGGACCCACTGATCATTCTGTACACATGGCCACAGATGGAAATGGACGCAGTACTGAGAGACGGCACCTTAAACGCATACTCAATTTTAGATTTCAGGTAAGCCTTGTAATTAAAGCAAAATAAACTGGACCCTAAATCCATAAATAAATCAAAGGCACTTAGATGACTTTTTGTGAATTTTAGCCCAGAAGGCGATTTACTAGCTTCTATAGGGAAGGAACCAGACTTCAATTTAACCATTTGGAATTGGAAACGCCATAGGATCTTGCTCAGAACCAGTGCCTTTAGTTTTGATGTGGACACTGTCATGTTCTCACCTTATTGTCCTGGGCAGCTTACTACTGCAGGTGCGTATCTGCTTCTCCAATCGTTTGCCGTGTTGTTTGCGGTGTTATATGTTCTGCTTAAACCGAGAAAGCAGGAAGCATAGGGCCTTCATTTATCAGTGAGAATTTGTAATGAGGTTATGACCGATCTGCTCAATATTCGTTTGGCCAGTTTTATTTTAAGTTACGTACACCTAAGCAAATAAATGTTGCCTGTAGTTGATATGTACCCATTAGTTATTACCCATTAGTTATTCTGAAGAAAGTTGTCTGTTTTTAAGTACTAAAACATAACACACATTCACATTAACAAAATTTGGGTCAGGATCGGCGCATATTAAGTTTTGGAAAATGGCGGTGACCTTTACGGGACTAAAGTTAAAAGGAGAACTCGGAAGATTTGGAAAAACCGAAATTTGTGATGTGTTGGGAGTTCTACCCATGCCTGATGAAAAGGTATGTACCTAGTAGTAATTCAAGAGACTTTATAAGAGATGAATTTCGGGTATGGTTTGGTTTAACTCTGAGCTCGTAAATGGAGTAGGTAAGTAGAAGCAAATCCAGTCGCTACATGTTCCTTTAATTGCTCTATGGTTTTTGCACATTTGTTTGACATTATAATAGCCTTGTTCATTTAAGAATGTGGCTATTAGTAGGTAGCTTTCTTTTAAAAAACCTTGTTTTTGTTTTATTTGGAACTAAGTAGGTAAGTTTAATTTTTGGAAATGGATCTTTATTATCCAAGTATAGGCTAATCTATATTATCATAGGATTTTTTGGGATCAGATGAAAAGTTCCGGTATTTGAATAAATTAATAATTAAGTCAGAGTTAAAGGCTAGGTTACAGCATAAGTCATAACATGATAAACATATCGACTTACTTAATATTTTCATTTTAAAGGTTTTGTCCGGTTGCGAGTGGGGTAATATATTGGTATGGGAAGCTGGCCTAGTCAAGGTAGAAGTCACCAAGAAAGGCAGGAAAAAGTGCCACAATGCACCTATCGTAAGAAACAAAATGTTACATTTTACTTTAAATTATATTATCTTGGAAAAATGTAATTTAATTTATTAGCGGTAGGTCTTAAAAGTGGATTTTGCACAAAATTTGACAATACTCCATCCCATAAAGTTTTTGCTTTAAGGTTTCAAATAAGTACCTATCTACGATAAAATTTTGAAGATACTTAGAAGTAGTATTCTGTTTTCAGATCCAATTCATGCTTAGTGACGCTAAAGATGAAGTCATAACAATAGGGCAGGACGGGTTTGTTAAGGCTTGGTATTGGGATACCGTGGAACAATCTGACCCACCTGAAGAGGATCCCTTTGTTGAACTTAACCCCGTCGCTGAAACTGAGGTATTTGTCGAAAACTTAAAACAGTTACCTTCGTTACGTTAAATACAAATTTATAATGTCAATGCCCTATGAATGTTAAATGCGATAAGACCATCAACAACTATACCTATTAACCTTAATCTATGGTTTTATTGCAGATTCCCAACTGCAAGACAATGTGCCTGAAGCACAAAAATGATGATTTCTGGTATGCTCAAGTACGTTGATATTTTATACCCATCTCAAAAAAAAACATAAGTAATCATTAATTAAAAAAGAAGAATACGTAGGTATTCTTAAATATAAAACAATCTCATAATAAGATAAGTAACCAAAATTAATTAAAAAAGGAAAATATCATACGACCTCGAACTTTTTTAATTACCTTCCCTCTTACAGTCCGATGTGCTTATAAATAATATATCAACTCTTTAGAGTAGCTCAGAGTGAATGCGTGCATGTTTGTTTTCTTACACGTTAAAACGAATTTCAAGAATTATATCGCTAATACGTATAAAACCTTACAAGCCCCGATCTGTGTGTGGCGCGATGCGCTCTTTTGGGCATAATTGTGTCAAAAAATATAGACTCCCTACTAAAACTTACCTGCCTTCCTAGGACGGTAATGGTGGTCTCTGGATAGCGGACCTGAACTTGGATAAATTAGAAACTGAGCATACTAAAATTATGACTTGTCACGCTGGACCTATCATTGGCATGACTATTTTGAGGACGCATCCAGTTTTAATAACCATTGGTGAAGACGGATGCCTGCATGCCTATGATTCTAGAACTTATGCATTAATGGCACGATATACTTACCCCACCGCAATCACGTGTTTGCTTTACCCTCCCGTGGAAGTAAGTTATTTATTTATTTTTATGTCCTAAACAAACTTTTCAGGATCGCTTTATGGCCCATAAAAATTTCAACTTAAAATTAATATTGTTGATATCGAGATATCGTATCTACCTACACATTTTATTAAATTAAGTATTTACTTACTAATATTTGACCCTCGTCATTTTTTTATTAAGCTGGACCCTACCAATTGTTTGTTAATGCTCGGGTTTGCGGACGGCGTTATGAGAACGCTGTTGATCCATCCTGAAAGATTTGAATCCAGGAGTTTGATCAATATTCGAGTGCACTCAGACCAAACGTTACATAGCGAGGACTCGGAAAACGCTGACGTAATCGATCTTATAATGGTAAGTATTAGATAAGATATTAAATGTTTACGGGGACAATTGGACGTGTGTATTTAATTTTTTTTTTAATACTTAGCTTAAATTTGAACTCCTATAATTATTTACAGATTCACAAACCCCATTCAAAAGCAATAAATCAAATAACGATAAACGAAATGCGAAGTCTTCTAGTGACCGCCAGTCAGGACACGACCATATTTATGTACAAAATTACACTAAGTACGGAATCTAACCATCATTTTGAATTGGATAGATTAGGGTTTATTGAGACCCCAAATAATATCTCATATATGACTTGGAACCCTGATGATCCAACGGTAATTGAACTTGTTCGATTCATCTCAATTTAGGTACCTATTAGGTACTACTAATTATTTGAATGTACAAACCTTAACCTTACGTTAGTATTATTATATCTGTGCCTTAACTAAACCAATTGAATAATGAAAATTCATTACAATAAGGTACCTACTGGCAGTAGGCTACTGCGACCAGTGGGGTAATTCTGGAACCCACATTGTCATGACTGCTATGAGAGTAAATATAAAAAAAGTACATTTTCCATACAAATAATGTGATTTTGACGTTTTTGATAGGAGTTCTTGTCACTCGAAAGTTACAGAATCACTCTACAACAATTTTGGCATTTCAGGGTAGAGTTTTGTTACTATGCGGACAGGTTGGATCTATAATTGAGGCAGTCCTGCCTGACATTGATGTACGCGTATATACGGAAATTACCACTTTCATGTTGGAGTTCGAAAAGTATTCAGAGTGTCTTGTAAAAAAACAATAGTGAGTGTTTTATAGAGAATTATGAGAGTTTTCTTTTTTGTCCGTATAATATGCTTGTAAATTGTGTTAAACTATAGGTATGTTTCTATAACTTACTAAGGCTTTACTAAGGAAAATATTTTGAAATATGCAAACAAGGTTTAGTACAAAGGAAATGACATTAAATTGATGCGTTTTATTTTAGCTTGCGTCGAAGGCCATTCCCTGAAGAGGAGGATCTAGCAAGTCTTGACGAGGAGGCGATCAAGGCTAAAGAAGAGATTATGCTGTCTCCAGAAGAAGATGAAGAGGAGTGGCAGGGCGAGATACAACTAAGTGAGTACACGTACACGTTTAAATAGAGGGCTTTCATAAGAGTTTTTTTTATAAAAAATATATAAGGTTGATAATGTGTGTTTATTTATACACTAAATTGTCACGATTGACCACCACAGGCTTATTCATACCCAAAACATAACAAAACGCATACAATTAATTCTAAACCGAATCCGAACTTCGGATCTTCATCAACAAAATATAATATTCTGTTTGGATTTCAGATGTGGGGAATGAGTACGGTTATACCAAATGTAGAACAAAGTTCGGCCCGACCTTAAAGCTAATTTACTTAATCAGTAGTTAGATAATCATCAAAGAATTTCTTGATTTTCAATTTTTTGTATTAGCTATCAAAACTTTGTTTTATTTCAGTTGAAAGCGAAAGCATGCTTGGCACGACTATAACCTGGGCTAAGTATTGCAAGGATGGCATTTGGATAGTTCAGGAAGGTACAGGGGCCTTGTTAAAAGTAAAGATGGGGTCCAACCAGATTCTCAGATTTGCTCCTATACCTGATGCTTGGACGGACAGCCTAACTTTCCTATTATTTATGTAATTTGACTTTTTACATTTAATACTTTTGTAATGGACTGAGCTTCAGCTCAATAAAGTTATTGGTATAGATTAACGACCAATCTCAATAAGTTGGTAACCTATTGAAATCTCGAATTTCTGTTACCCGAATCTTAAAACCCCGAAAACGGTTGGCAGAACTTTTGAAAGCCAGATGTAAAGAAT
This sequence comes from Emmelina monodactyla, assembly GCA_916618145.1. Classification (NCBI taxonomy): domain Eukaryota; kingdom Metazoa; phylum Arthropoda; class Insecta; order Lepidoptera; family Pterophoridae; genus Emmelina; species Emmelina monodactyla. The sequence continues at coordinate 9,126,974 of OU745300.1, forward strand.
GACCACTTTTTAAAATTCCTTTTTTATTTTTCCAGATGAATCAATTTCCAGATACACTAACACCAAATTTTCAAAAAGTATTTTTATGTTTCCCATATTCTCATAATCCAGATATAGTTATACCAGATTCTCGGAATACTTTTTTTTGTTTCCCATCGTACCATTTTCCAAATAAACTATTTCCTTTTATATTGTTCCCATGCAATAATATTCCTGATAAAATATTGCCAGATTTTCATATTTTTTTTATTTGGTTTCCATATAATCGTGTTCCAGCTAAACTGGATATCGTTATTATGAATTTAAAAATCTGGACATTTTTTTTGGATATCAATTAACTGAATGTCAAAAAATTGTGTTTCAAAAATCTAGCCTTCGTGCATACGGATTACGGTCATCTAGATTTTGCGCATTTAGATTTCGTGTGTCTGGAACTTATTCATCTGGATTCTAAAACTTCGCACAAATGAATAAATGGGCAAATGAAATTCGGAGTTGCAATTATAAATGACAAACAAAACTTCGGAATTTAAAAAAACGGGATTATGAAAAAATACCAAACGCTTTCGGGATTATGATATTCGGGATAATTATTGAATAAATTTCTAATCATTGACGCCTGGTTCAACTGGTTACCTTTATCTGTGCATTTGCATCTCAATAAACTATAGTGGAAAGATGTTGAATTAGGAAATGACAAAAACGAACGACCAATAAATTCCTAGCATTTAAATATTGTCAAAATATGCATAGTACTTTTTTACCTACATTCAATTTTGAATAAACTAGAGTTGCTGTTCATTTAATTCTAACACAAGCCATTCAATGCAAATGATTTCTTTATAGTTGTGAAGAGCATTATTTACTTGTGGGGACGAATACAGGATATATTAGAATGATGAGAATGCCCAGCGAGTCAGAAGATTCCGAAGAATACCACTTGAATATATGGAAGGAAACACAACGAAAGTTGACAAGGGTGTTGGAAGGAAGGCGATTGGCTAAAGCCGAGGTAACGATTTATTAAAACTCTGATAAATATCGAATCATAAATCTATTATACCACCTGTTAACAAGACACTTTTTTGATCCTCAAACAGACTCAACCAGTGCCACGTATCGATTTTCACGACAATTATTACCTTCCAATGCATGACAAATACACGGGAGCAATCACGTCCTTAGTTTTTACCCATGACAACAGGTATACGATGTTGTTGTCGTTATATGTTTAAAAAAAATGAACTAAAGTACGTCATTCATTTTAATTTTATTTTTCAGGACTATGTATTCTTGTGGCAAAGATGGAAATATTTTCAGTTATCATGTTAATTTTCCATATGAGATGTTTCCAACACAAGAAGTTCCAGTTGCTGGAATAGTTCCAGTAATTATTTTATTACGATTTTGTATAATTTTTATAATGTGATAATTTTGCTTCTGTAGAAAACTAATTATATATAATTAAAATTACTAAGTATAGTAAATTAATATATTTTTGCGGGTCTAAGATTTTTTTTTAATTAAAGAAAATGAAGGTAACCAAGGAACCGAGTACTGTAGATGGGGAATTGATGTCCCACGAACAGTTGAAACAAAAAGAAGAATATGATAAAATGATGGCAATTGCTAATGCTCATAAGAAGAGGGTCAGAGAACTACTGGCTGATCTAACATTAGAATACAATAAACTTATTAAAGCGTATGTTCAAATTTTGTTCATAGATTTCAAAATGTCTACTAGACTTTTATTATAGAACTGATTTCCAGAAATCGATTGCTCCCTTGCTCACAACAAATTGACATAACTTTAGACGTTCGTCCGCTTGATGTCCAGGAAAGTGAGTTAGCAGATGCCATGGCTTTAACTAAAAGAAAACTCGCTCATCAGCTTGAAGCCTCAGATCTCTTGCTTTCAAAGATGATAAACAGGAACATCATTCAATTGGACGTGTTCCCTTTCGTACTGAAGTCTATCAGGTATGAAAATTATCAGAAAAAGCTTTTAGTTAGAAAACAAAAGCATAAACTTAATACGTAGTTAATGGTACGTATTTAGCCTAGCGTTAATTTTATAATATCTTTAATTTAATATTTCAGAGACCCAAATAAAACCATAAGGCCTTTTCGTCACAAGAATTTGTCTTTAGAATTCCAGAAACAGCTCGAAGAAGTTTATAAGAAAATGGCTGAAGCTGCTTTACGCGGAAGGTATGCAATAGTAGGGAAAATAAATGAAGTATGGGTGTCAGATTTCAAGTTCTTCTCGTACTGAGCTTTTTTAATGATTATCGCAACTTTGGCTTCCGGAAATCGACTGGTTATATATTTACACTATTCACATACAATTACTTCAAACTAAAAAAATACCGCGCTTGTTAATGTCTAGGGACGTTTTAATTGGATTTTACTGACCAAAATCTAAAGTTAAATAAATAGTAAATAATGAGAATTCCCTATTTTTGTGTATGCGAAACAAGATTTGTAATTTTTTAAATCCTGAGGTAAGATTTTTTTAATACTTTTTTGTTTTCTACACGCTGCATTAAGGGATTTGAATCTATTAGAAATGGTTGATAAGGAAATGAGGTAAGATAATATTAACTACAAAACAACTTTGCACTGTGTTAAATAAATTACAACGTACAGCTTTTGTGTTTTCGACAATTACGCTACCGCTTGATTAGATACCTGTGGCGTAAATAATAAAAAACTTTGTCAAGTAAATAATTTACATTAACATTTTTAAACCTTCTTGCAGACGCGCGGAATCTACGGCTCGCCGTCAGGCCGTGAAAAGGCAATCTTGGGGTCCGCCTCGAGTGGCTTCCTTTCTTCTAGGTTTACCTCCAAAAAAACCACATCCACTGAAAAAAGCCCTTAGAAATTATAAAATGAGACTGCGAAGGCATCATATTCAGTTTATTGAGGTATTTCTACACTGAAACTTATAACCCCTAGTAGTATTTAAAGTCAATTTATAAACCTACCCATAAAATTATACTGTTCCATCTTAAAATAAATAAATATTTAACCCATTGCTAAAGTTTTATAACTAAATTCTAATAAATTTAGTGGTCGGAGCATCTTTCCATGAAGCCTGATCCCAAAGCATTACCGCCTGGTGCCGAAGAGGCTTTGAGAGAAGCTGAAGCTACAGTCGGCAATAAAGTGCTGAAATCTAGTCCTGAGTATGTAGCTTCCCCTGGACATAACACTCAGTTGCGTGTTTGTTTGACAAGAAAGGAGGTAAGGAACATTAACTATGACAAATAGTAAGCTGGCATTATTTGGCATAACAACTTGGAACTGAGACTTTTAGAAATTAAAAAGAAACAAATTTATTTTATTTATTTGCATTTTAAATTTTAAATTATAATAAAATTTTTAATTTTATAACGTATAGATCTATGACAACAAACGTGAATTCAACGAAAAAGTTATCGAACTACGAGACCACAAATTGAAATTGGTAAAAAAGTTCAGTGAAGTCGGTGACCGTCTGAATGAAATACGTTACGAAATTCGGAAGGAGCTTTGGACTGATCCGCCAGTGTTACCACAAGTAGATGAGGATGTTGAGTTCCCGGAGAAGAATTTAGAAGTATGTTTATTTGTATTAAAAAAAAATGTAATAGTTAAAGTAAGCAATACCCATTACACATGACAACAACCATAATCTGCATCATACAACTTTTTTGATTCCCTTTTCAATGATAACAAACATAAACCTACTTCTGACCAAGTTGATAGCCTAGATAGACAATTCACTCATTTTAACTTTAACCTAGAGAAATTTTGATTCGACACCACACTTAAAACGATTTGGGTACAAAAGCAATTTTTAGCTTGTCATAAATAACTAAGAAATAATTGTCGTCAAAACATGGTGTAAATCACAGTTTGTATCAATTCTGAATCCATACTGGTCACATATAACCTTATTTTATCAGTTTGATTATCTGTAACAGGTTAAGCCAATAATACATCGTGCGCCTCAAAGGGCGGTATCAGCAAAATCTCGCGCTCATGTTGTGGCCGCCAAGACAGCTATCTACCCGCTGCCAAGAGTTCAACATCCCAAGATTCCAAAGTTCCAGACTCTTTGGGGTAACTTTATCAATTATTGTTATCTTCCTTTTTTAAATTAATTTCGTTGTGCACATAATTTTTTTGTCTTGTTCCCTTAGACGGACCAGCGCTTCAGGCTAGGTCTACCTACTGAATTTGATCTCTCCGCAAATTGTCTCTCCGCACTTATCATACATAGATAGTAGATACCTATTCGTCTTCTTACATCAAGTTATTATTGTTAATTTGAAAAATATGAAAATTTTGTGTAAAACTCTTTCAACATGTAAATATTAAGAGGCGTCCCGATAACGGCACAACAATAAAATTCAATATATTTCGTTCATTTATTTATTTGTAATGAAGGTAACAGAATATTTGTAACATTAAGAATTACTTTATACTTAATTGCAATCGTTTATTTCCATTCAGAACTAAAGCCGTTGACTGCATCGTGGGAGTTAGTGAAGAATAGAACGGATGATGAATTAACGGCGTTTGAAATAGAACTACGTGATCGACGCATCGAAAGGTTAAATGTATCCAACGTATACGTAGCTTTATATTTTTTAAGCAATTATTCCTTTATTGTTAAATAAGATTAATAGCAACAACAAAAATACGTGGGTATAGTTTCTTGCGCATATGATGGATATGACAACAGGAAAGAGCCAATTAACCAAAACATGAAATGCCTTGATGCTAATATCAACAAATAAAGTTCTATATGGAGTTGAAATCGCATATTTTAAGATAGAAAAGATACTTAATTGGTAGATAATTTAAGAATAGAACAAATAAAAAAAATGTTAACGATAACAATTTAAATTACACATTAACTTCATTTCCGTCAATGCCCTTGCCATAAATGCAGTAAGAAATAATTGCATTACTGTGACTATCAGACTTATTGATTATGCAGGCACCTGTTTGAGCAAGATGTCTTGCTAAAAGAGGTGGCACGTGACGAGGAACAATACGACAACAGACTGAAGGAGCTGCAGCGAGAGAGGCTGCGGGTGCAGGTCAGGATAAAAATATTGTAATTTCAGGCTAAAAACATTTGGCTATAGATATACCTATGCCTGAATTGGTATCAGAATAGGGCTAGCCTAACTTTGTAGTAGCCATTATGAGCAGTTGTAAAACATACTCAGCCGTGCGCTTATAGGAACTTACCCATGTTTTCAGGAAAAAAACCAGTTACTAGAGCTTCATTTATGTCAGTTACATAGAGAGATGAATGTGCTCAACAAGTTTGAAGCGGACGAAGACAGGCTTGCTGGCAGGGTTTTTACTAAACTAATGCAGGTAAATTATGTGGCGGCTACTTTACTCTTGTAATCACGAAGAATTTTCTTTGGTATAAACGATTTTATCTATTCTGTTTTTAACCCGGCGTAAATTTGTAATATTTATGGGTATGATCTGTAATGTTTTTTTCATGCCTAGATATTCATCATTTCATGCCATCATTATTTCATGCCATAGATAAAGGCCGTGCAAGAACAAATCGATGATTGCGAAAACAGAATCGAAGAACACTATACTAACAAAGAAGCCCAAGAAGAAAAAATACAGGAAATACACAGACAGTTTAAGAAACTTGTAGGAGAGAATAAGTTTGCTGACTTTTTAAGGAGAATCTTTAAGAAGAAATACCGCCCCCCTAGGATAAAAGATGATGATGGTTAGTATAAATATAGTTAAAATAACAATATATAACAACGGAATTAATAAAAAACTTCAGATATATTGATTTTATGTGACTTTTAGAGTCAACCGAATCTTCAGAAGAATCATCTTCTAGCGAAGAAGAAGATGAAGGTAGCCTTGATAGTAGAGATATAGGTCCGATAAGACTTGACCTCAACGTTTGTCCTGAAGGTTGCGATCAAGAATCATTTGATGCCACTTATGAGCTTAGAAACAGGAGGTAATAAGACTATTTTTTAGTTTATGATTGTTACATGTGTATTAAAATAGAGCAGCAAAGAGATTTACCTACTTATATTTAATCACAGGCATAGATACGAACAAAATATGCTGGAGGAAGATCGTTTTGTGGAATTGTTAAGAAAAGATATAGACGTGCATAGCAAGATGAAAAAGCTATTGTCGATACAACTTGAGAAAAGGAAGAATCTCCTAAAAGAATTTATGGCAAGTATTGAATAATATACTATGGTTAACCTATAGTAATATTTCATGTTTTGTGAAAAATATTGCCTAAAAGCACACTGATATTGTTAGGTTTGACATCTGTAGGGGCGTCTACAGTCTTTTGCACCCACCAACCCTATAAACCAAGCTGCTAAATACATTACGTACGAGTAGCTTCACAATCAGTAAAACTTTTGAAGTTGCAATGTGCCACGCCGCGCCGAGGTCTAAAATTTGGGTTTTAAAATCTTAACGACAAGACCATATTTTTTTACACTCCTTCCCTTTTCTAGATGGAGAAACAGAGCTGTATGAATGATGTCGACTGTGTTGTAGTTCTAAGATATGATCAAATTCGAGCTGCAGCGGTCCAAGGTTGTACTGGACCCGCCGGACTTTCTAATGCAGTCGTCTTTCCAGAGGCTATGCTTAACAGGTAAAGATAACACTTACAACAAAGGTTCGATTATCATAGTTAAAACATACTCTTCGTGTTTTTTTATTTTCTATAAGTATCTAATACCTTATTTATTGCAGGCTAAGGAAACGAGTTTTGGAACTCCAGGATGAAATAAATCAGCAAAAACTTCGGCATAAGTAAGTGTTTTTTGTTGCAGTTAATATTTTAATCTAAAATGATATGCATCTTATTACTGTTGGCTGCAGAGTTAATCGGACTCACTTGTTTCGTATGAACATTGACTTGAAATTCATGGCCGAGAGAGAAAAGGAGATCCGGGCGCAAATGCGAGACGTTCTCACCAAGAAACTAGGCAAACCACGAAAAGTTGATAAAGTTCTGGATGCGTTGTTAAGACAATTGGCCCGGAGACATAAGTACCAAGCCTCCGATCCACAAAAAGGTCCGATGCTGACCCAACTTAGACAGTGGGGCGTAAGTAACTTTTTGTGACCACACCTAGCTATGAAGTAAAGGTTCTGCTTATAAAGCATTACGTTTCGAGTCGATAGTAATTGTTAAATCAACGTGCTAACTTAATGCACGCTTTAGTCTAAATACCAGCACTATAACAAAATCATAAATCAAGTTTTTTATATCCCATAACTTTGAGGTTTTCCCGCAGAGTCGACACAGTGATGCTGACATGAAGTATCTAAAGTGTGTAGAAGAGTACTCCCAGAAGCTGAGATTGGCTGCAGCTTTGCAAGCAGACGTTCTGCCTACCAAAGTAACTGAGCTTTTGTAGATAACCTACCGACTGTAAATGAAACTGATTTTACGATTTTTGAGTTTAAAGCTGCAAAAGCTTTTATAAGCATCATATAGAAAGACCATATTCTAATAAAAAGATTATTCCATTCATAACTGCCAAACCTAACGTATATAATAAACAAATATTTTTTATCATCGTCTCCTTCATTGTTTTATGTTGACTTGCAAAACAAAGCTCTTGTTAAAAAACCTTTTATCCAAATATTTTAATTTGAATTCTATTTCAACATTTTTGAATTTTTAGAAAATCCTGTTACCTGACGCTATAATGCCGGGTGGCTACAAACTAGAAGATTATTATCGCGATATCATCAGACTTAAAATAGTTCGTTCATCACAACTGGAACAGATTCAGGTAGGTTCGTTCTTCAAAATTTAAAACTAATAGGTAAGGTAAGGCCCACTTGCACGTTCCAGAGTTAAATAGTTAAACTCTGAGTTAAGCCCTAACTCGAAGTTAAATATTTTATTTTACTTGCACTGCCAAAAGTTAAGACAAAACCACGAGTTAATTAATTAAATAATTAAACCGCCGAAGTTGGAGGGTTAAATGACTAACTCTGTGTAAAAGGTTATATTTTAAAGTTAGAAGTTGGGTAGACCAATTTATTTTATACATAAATGCATGACTTTTTGTTTTCTGATGATGACGAGAAAATTATTGACTACATAAGTTCAGATTGTTTTAGTAGGAGAGTTAGTCAACGAATCGATCATTTCAATTCGCAAAGAGATAAAGCATTTCACCGAAGCTTTCGATTAGAAAAGGAAAATGTTATTTGTTTAATAAACAAAATTGAGCACAAATTAAACATTGGATACTAACTTAATGATGAAACTGCATGACACACCATTGTACCTACCTATTTATTATGCATATAAGAAATTGATTTTTTCCAATACAAACAGTTTTATTTAAATCAGCATTAATATGGTCCATTAACAATAATTATACGCATGTTTTGCTTCTCATATAGCCGAATTCACTGATATACGTGGAATATTCATTTTAGCATCTGAAACATTTTTCATCGCCTTCTTTTTCAAATTTTTGTAATTCATATGTAGACTTTCCATCACAGAACAAATTTTTTTCATTACATGTGAAATTTGGACCTCGTACTCTGGTTTTCTTCTCCATTTTACGAAGATTAACACAGCCTAGCGGTAGCACAAAACTAAAATAATTATAGATGTAGGAATTTTATTTGACCTTATGTAAACAATAACATAATTGACATACTCAAATACGGCCAAAACACTGCGTCACGTTCATATTTGATAAATGAACAAGACTTATTAAAACATTGATATAATACTCTCTAGATACCAAGTCCGACACTCAAAAGCGGCGCAAAAAATAAGCTACCAAATCCAATTTATACGTACATCCTACGTTAGTGTCATTTGGTCCGTCAAGCAGAGAGGTTCTCTAGGAAAAAAGACAACAATGCCTAAATGCGCGTTCAAAGGTTGCCGTAATAGTTCAAGAAACATTATCAATATCCCTGACTTATAGTTATTTCGGTTAGTTTAAGCATTTAATAATGATTTTGTAGTAAAATACTAGAAAACATTACATTAGTTTTCGAATAGAAAAAATGTTTTGAAATGTTCTGGTGTTGCCAACTTCTTTTGTAGGAAAAAAATAAAATTTTGCTGTTTTTTTAAGCACGTAAAATAATTATAATTATATATTTTTTTAAAAGCGGAATTTTGACATCTTCTTCATTATGCCTAGTTTAACAGTATTTTTAACGAAACTAATAAATAAATATCCAAACATAAATTTCCACATTTGTAATATTAGTATGAAATAATATTAGTAGGACGTGGCAAAGTGTTAAGGCCACGTAAGTACTGCACTTAAAAAGTTTTATTAAACTATCGCATTTTTGACGCTTGCCTCTGTATGTTAGTGTATTAATTACTAGAAAAAAATGTTTAATTTAATATTTTTTTATTCTTGATAAATAAAATTTGCATAGGTAACTTGTGAAATTTAATTTTATAACTTGGTATCCCTTTGACGTACACATGCACAATTTTGAATAGTGTTAGTTCCCGATTATACACGTCGGTATCCTGAGGATTCTTCAGCTACAGATTTCGTTGTCTTCTTGGAATCAAACGATGAGTCCAAACCTATTTCAACAAGAGATATGATTTCTTTATCATCAACATTAAAGAAATATATAAAAGGCATAAAATATATGCAAAATCTTAATAAATACAAAGTTACAGTTCATTTTGACCGTGCAAATTTGGCAAATAGTTTTCTTAACAATAAGACTTTGTTATCAGAATATAAACTCAAAGCAACTATTCCTGCAAAAACTACTGAAATTACTGGTGTTATTACTAATGTGCCCATTAAATGGTCCAATCAAAAAATTTTTGGAGTGATTAATAGTAATAAAAAAATTATTTCTGTTCGGAGAATTCAAAGGAAGGTTAAAAATGAACAAAACTTTGAATTACAACCGACTAAAACAGTAATCATAACTTTTGCTGCCATTTATCTTCCTGATCATATTGATTTACAAGGCTGGAGGTTTCCAGTTAAGATGTACATTCCACCTGTAAAACAATGCTTTAAATGCCTACGGTATGGACATTTGGCTAAGTACTGTAAAAATAATGTTAGATGTTCAATATGTGGAGATGCACATTCTTTTAAAGAATGTACAGTACCTAGGGAAAAGGCTACATGCTGTCACTGTAGAGGAAATCACATTAGTATATCTGCTGAGTGTCCTATTAAAAAGAAAAAAATTAATGATATTAAAATTGGTTTATCCTCTTTGTCTTATGCTTCAGTTGCAAATACAGAGAGTTTTCCAGCCTTAGGACAAAAGTTTGACCTGCTCAGTCACTTGAAAAAAGATAATAAATCTTTGAATTTATTGGTTGAGGCTATTGTTAAAATAATTACATTAAATAAAACAAAGGAAACTTCCATCAGTACTAAAAATATTTTACAAATATTAAGTGATATTTATGAAAAGTCATCTGCTAATAATCCATCCTAATGGCTCATTTAAAAATAGTTCAGTGGAATGCTCAAAGCATTAAAAGTAATAAATCTGAATTTACATATTTTCTTTATAGTAATGATGTTGATATCGCTTTAATAAGTGAAACTTGGCTTAGACCACATCATACCTTTAACATAAAGGGATACACAATAGTTAGAAATGACACTGGTAATACACATAATGGAGTTGCAATAATAATTCATAACAAATTACAATTCTTAAAAATTGATACTTATTTTGATGATTCCTTACAAAATGTTGCTGTACAGATAAAAATAGGTGGTAAATATATTTCATTTGTTAGTGTTTATTGTCCTTCTAGGTGTCATTATTCAAAATTAAAATTTTCAAAATTAATTGATAGTCTTCCAACTCCAGTCTTTATTGCTGGAGATTTCAATGCATACCATACTTCTTGGGGTTGTCAAAAAGTGGATAAAAGAGGTGAAGAAGTACTAGATTCTTTTGATGAAAATAACCTTGTTCTGTTAAATTCAGGAGAAGTCACGACTGTAGGAACTTCGTCCTGGAGACCAAATGGCTTAGATCTTTCTTTGGTTAGTCCAGCTTTATCATGGGATTGTGAATGGTCTGTTCATGATGATTCCTTTGGAAGTTATCATTTGCCTACAATTACTAAACTTCTGTTGTCTCAAACTCCAGTTATATCTTCAGAACATTGTGTTCACTCTCAAAATGTCAGTAAGAAATTAAACTTGAATTTAGTTAATTGGGATTTGTATGTAAATATTGTTAATACTTCGTTGAATAGTTTTATGATTAATTCTGAATGTTCACTAGAAAGTTATTTGCAGTTTTGTGATATTTTATTGGCATCAGTTGAAAAATCTATGTCACAACAAAAAACGAAAACAAAGTCTTGTTGTCAATGTCAAAATCTTTGTCATTTATGCTCACGTTCCGTTTCAGGTTTTAGGGCAAAAAGGGCAAGACATTCCGTTCCTTGGTGGAATAGCAAATGTGCAGATGCTGTTAAAAAATGTAAAGATGCTTTTGTTGCTTTCAAAAATGATCCTTCTGTAGAAAAATATTTGCTTTTTAAAAAAAATCAGGCTTCTAAGAAATTGACTATAAACTTTGAAAAACAGAAATCTTGGCAAGATTATTGCAATTCTATAAATCGTCTTACTCCAATTTCTCATGTCTGGAATAAAATACGCAGATTTAACAAAACTTTTGTTTCTAGAAGTGAAAATGATCATTGGGTAAATAGTTTTTTAAAAAAATACACTCCAGACTATGTCTCGAAACCTTTTACTTTTGCAGATAACAAATTTCATAGACAAAATCTTTCGTTGCTTGATCCGTTCACAATTTCTGAACTTACTGCTGCCATAAAATCAAGAAAAGATACAACTTGTGGTTTAGATGGTATTTCCTATAAAATGTTTCGTCTTCTCAGTCATAAAAATCTATGTAAATTCTTGATAATTTTAAATATTTTGTTTGAAAATGACTTAATACCAAATCAATGGAAAACTGATTGTCTGGTCCCTGTACTGAAGCCAGGGAAGGATCTTGATAGTCCAGATTCTTATCGACCTATAGCGTTGTCCTCTTGTGTTGGTAAAATTTTTGAGCAGCTGCTCAAACAACGTCTGGAATATTACATCGAATCAAATTGTATTCTTCCTAGTAATCAGTTTGGTTTTCGGCGTGGACGCTCGGCTAGGGAAAGCATTGCACATTTGTTATTAGATGCAAATAAATCCATAAAGGAACGGAATTATCTTGCTTGTAATTTTTTCGATGTAACAGGAGCCTTTAACAATGTAGGTTTAGAAACGCTTGCTAATATCTTGCTATCACTCAGAATTCCAAAAAAAATGGTTCTTTGGATATATAACTTTCTAAATGAAAGAATGGTCTATGTTAAATTGGGTAACAACTTTTATGGTCCACGTAATTCCTATAAAGGCGTCAATCAAGGCGGCATCTTGAGCCCTCTACTGTATATAATTTATATTCATAAATTGAATGAGATATTAGGCGCAAATGTTTCTAATCTGCAGTTTGCTGATGATCTTGTTGTTTATTGTTCTGGCAAAAAACTTAAAGATGTGCAAACGAATTTAAATAATGCCTGTAAAAGGCTTGAAGTCTATTTTTCTTTCTTAAGTTTAACTGTAAATACAGAAAAGAGTAAATCTCTTGTTTTCTCTAGAGATAAAGATTGTAAATTAGAATGTGTATATAATGGTAACCTTATTCCTAACTGTACAGAAATAAAATTCTTAGGTGTAGTATTTCAACAAAATTTAAGTTTTAAAAAATATGTGCAAATATTGATAGATAGAGCTGTAAAAGCTACAAATATTTTAAAATGCCTTACTGGTTGTCGTTTTGGTGCAGATCCTAAAATATTATTGATGCTGTTTAAATCATTAGTTAGAAGTCACTTTGAATATGCTTTTTTTTGCTTTGCTTCTGACAATAATTTTATAAATAAAATAGATAAAGTACAAAATAAAAATCTCAGGATAATTCTAGGAGCCATGAGTACTTCTCCGATTAATTCAATGCAAGTTGAAACTAACACTTGTCCCATTAAATTTAGGTTTGATTATTTGAAAAGAAGGTTCATAATTGATTTGATGAAAACTTCTAATAATGCGTTGTACAAAAAGATTTTGATATCTAATTACTCTTATTTATGTAAAAATTTTGATTTCATTAATTATTTGAAAAATGAAAATATTGCTCAGTATGATATTTTACCTTGTTATAGTGGAACATATGAAGGTAAGTTTTTTAAATTTGATGTCATTATAGACACAAATTTAAAAAATAAATATGAAGTATATGAAAAGTTATCATACTATGATAATTACCGTCAAATTTACACAGATGCTTCAAAAACATCTCAGTCTGTGTCGATAGCGGCTTATGATATTATTTTGAAAATTGCACATGGTTATAAGCTGTCCAATATTTGCAGTATTTTTACGGCAGAAGCTGCTGCTATTCTGTTTGCTTTAGATTTGATTAGTTCTGTAGATTCTTCTGGTAAATGGATTATTAATTCTGATAGTATGAGTGTTCTTCAAGCTATTAATAATCCCCGTCTTTCTAGTAAAATTCATCCTTTTATATATGAGATCCGGGAAAAGATTTATAAATTATCATTGAAATATAAAGAAATTGTCATTTTCTGGACACCAGCACACATTGGTGTTAGTGGTAATGAATTAGCTGATACATTAGCTAGTATCATTACAAATACTGATAACAACATTTGCAAATTAAAAAACATAGCAATTCCCATTTCAGAGTTTCTTCCTGAAATAAAAAATCAAATGATTAATAATTGGTTTCAATTTTGGCAAGATTCTCTTAAAGAAAAGGGCAAGTGGTATTCCGTATGTAACCAAAAAATTTCGCCTCCTTGGTTTACCAAGGGCTCTTTCAAAAATAGAAATTTTTATACAACAATTTGTCGTCTTCGTATAGGTCATGCTGCTTTTAATGAACACTTATATCGCATGAATATGATAACTTCCCCTTGTTGTTCATATTGTAATGAGTCAGTACAGTCATTGGATCATATATTTTTTGAATGTCCTCAATTTCATATTGACAGGTTAATTTTCATTGATGAGCTATTAGAAATTTATAAAACATTAGAAAATATCCCGCGTAATACTCAAGAACTTTTAAAAACAACTGAATGCTACTTACCTATGTATAAATTCATAAAATTTACAGTGTGTAATATCTGATGAAAATGTTTATGTATACTCATAACAAATATATATTAGCATTTTATTATTAAAGACATGGACTTGGTCCTTATTATGTTTGTTTATGAGGAAATAAAATATCGTCAATGTTACTTCTTATTGAAAACTAAACAAAACTAAGTCAACAAGAAAGAAGAAAACCAAATTATTGATGACATGGCTGTATGGGCATAGTCTCTTTGCCTTTCCGCATGACGGAAGAATCTAACAAAAAAAAAAAAAATGAATAGTGTTATACGCGCGTCACGCACACATTCATAAAAATCTGCGCCGCTTTTGGAGTGACGTTTTGGATGCAACACTCCATCTAGAGAGTAATATATCAATAATGTATTAAAACTTCTCATGTTTGAAAGAGATGTTAATACATTATTCATATATCATTATTTTTTTTGAATTTGGTCGGATATAATCAGAGTGAATGACTTTTTGTTTGACATGCAGGATTGCTAACATATAGAAAAAAATGTTTGGGTTAGTAAACCCTCGATTAATTTCAGTTTGTGCAAGACAAGCTTCGAGTTTAAAACGTATTCTATTAACCTTGAGTTAAAAAACCCAGAGTTATTTAATTAATTCGATATTTACGTGCAAGTGGCCCTAAGTAAGTCAATCTTATTAAAAACTAGCGACCCGCCCACGCATCGCAATGGTGTAATTTTGGCCGACTTGCTCGCGAAACATTGAATTTTAGCTAATGTAAAGAAACTTTTTCTGTTTGTTCTTTATTTAAAAATTTAAATGAATAAATTCCCTTAAAATATGGTGAAAACCGCATCACAATCCGTTACGTAGTTTAGGAGGAGATAGAAGCCAAACATACAAACAGACACAATTAGCCCCTCCGGAACGTTACGTCCTATTACCGGAATGTCCAGTCGGTTCATTAAGTCTACTTCCCTGAATGTCCATTTTCCTAAACGTCCTTTTTCCTAAACGTCCCTTTCCCTGAACGTCCATTTCCCTGCATGTCTTTTCCCTAAACATCCTTTTCTCTGAACGTCCATTTCTCTGAACGTCCATTTCCCTGTATGTCATATCCCTAAAATAGCGACTGCCATCTGACCTACACAACCCCACAGGGAAAGGCCCAACCAAGTGCAGGTTTCCTCATCATATTTTCCTTCACCGTAGGAAAAATCGGATAATGTACTTAAGTTAGAAAAAACTCATTGGTACATAGCTTGAGAGTGGGCGCGAACCCAGACTCTTGGGGAGTGGGCTCGCGCTCAAACCAACTGAGCTACCGACGCTACATTTTACATACAATCCCAATTGAAGTGTTCTAATGGTAATTGCTAATTTATTTCTGTATGCGTTCCATGTTCTGCAATGCAATCCGCTAATCGCACATGTAGGTGAATAAATTAAAATAAATTATGCTACCTCTTTTTTATCTAAACTTGACATTTAATGATTCATGCGTGTGTAATGACATAAGGGGACACAATGACACTATTCTCCTTTGTTTCTAAACTAGGAAAAGCGTTGTTTATTTCAATATTATAAAATTACGTAATGGACGGGAATAATACAATACAGTTTATAAAAAGCAGAAAAGGAAAAACTTGTCTGTTAAGAAATGGGTTCAAATATAATTTCAGTAGGAAAAACAAGATAGGTACTACCCTGTGGAGGTGTTGGAAACGTGACGAATGTTCTGCAACAGTTACTTGTAAATCAAGTGAAGTGATTCGTGAAAGTAAGGAACATACTTGTCAGGCTAATGTAATAAAAAATGAAATACAAGTTATATTGAATGAATGTAAAAAAAATGTATGTCGAGATTTACGTCCCATTCAACAAATCTTCGATGATAATTTTGTGGAGTTTAAGATGAAGGGGGAGGAATACAGAGAGGCTATGCCATCTTTTTCTTCGATAAAAAATCAATTATATAAAGCCAGAAAAGATTTTTTGAAAGTGGACAGGCTTCATTACAACAATTTACGAGATATCAAATTATCATCGACATTGAATGACAATTTTTTACTTTGTGAAGATGGTGAGGATGAAAAAATTATTATATTTGCGTCGCCTCTCGTAAGAAGATTTCTCAAAGGTTACATTGGCATTTATTATGCCGACGGAACGTTCAAAGCAGCTCCTCCACCCTTTTATCAATTGTACGTTCTACACATTGATCTTGGATCAACCATAACTTCTACTAATATTGTACCAGCTATTTATGCATTCCTGCCAAACAAAACAGAGGGGACCTACCTTAGGTTATTCCAACTGATAAAAGATAAACTTCATATAAAAATTAGCCAATTTAAGAGTGATTATGAAATAGCTCCTATGAACGCTATGCGTACAGTCTTCTCCGGTGTTCAATTAACAGGGTGTTTTTATCACTTTAATAAGGCTATATGGCGCAATGGCAAAGAATTGAAAGTAAACAAGACGAGAGAAGGCAGAAAAGTCTTGAGAATGGTCGCCCTTCTTCCGCTTTTACCTAGTAATAAAATAGATGAAGCCTTAAATGCGATATGGAATGACGCTCCGCGATCTCCGGAAATGAGCAAATTTATAAAGTATTACCAACGTCAATGGGGGTCCAACATAACACCTGCATTTTTGAGTTGTGCAGGAGATAAACATCGCACTACGAATTCACTGGAAGGATGGCATCGTAGGTTAAATTCCAGAATACCTAAAACGCCTAATTTATATTTAGTTATCTATTCTTTAAAAAAGGAATCTTTACATTATGATTGTATCATCAATAAAAGTTTATTTCAAACATTGACCCGAAAAAATAGAAGATTGCAAGACATTGTTTTCGATAAAAAATACAAAAGCTTGCTAAGTACATTACAAAATGGTGAGATGGACACAAACTGCTTTTTGAAAAAGATTATTTATTTACGATTAAAATGCAAACAAAAATTAAAAACATGTTGATTTTATACTTAGGTACTTTAGGTAATTTTTAATTCAGTATTTTCGAACGAGGAACGTCATTCAATTATTTTTTTTTAGTAACATGAAAAAAGCTTTTGTATTTTTTATCAAAAATTAAATCTTTTGCAATCTCAATACTCAATACTCAATAATTTATTGCTTCCTTAAATGACAAATAAGTACATGCAGTCACAAATTTCTGAATTAAGAATTTATTATTACATTAGTCTTTAAAGATATTATTTAAAATACATATTGTGTTAATTTCGTTTCCTTAAAATTTGGTGGTTCAGTGCACGAAGGCACTTAAGGTATGGCCGCCCCTAATCATAAGAATTATTTTTTTCATCCTTCCAATGGATTTGTAGTGTAGTTAATAAATAAGCTATTATTAATGTAGGTATGTCTTAAATTAGTTTATTTTTATTACACATCTAATAAAAAATGATGTTTTTCTAACATTTTATTTTTTATTATAATCAATCGATTATCCCTTGTATTTGGAGAAAATAACATCATCAGGTATTAAGGGAGCGAGGTATCGAGGAAGTAGACATTGTAGGAAGTAGACATTCAGGGAAGTAGACATTCGAGGAAGTAGACATTGTAGGAAGTAGACATTCAGGGAAATAGGCTTTCGAGGCAGTGGACATTCAGGGAAGTGGACTTACGGAGACAGGACGTTAAGGGAAGTAGACTTAATGAACCGACTGGACATTCCGGTAATAGGACGTAACGTTCCGGAGGGTAATTAGCGACTTGGATTTATACTATGTAATGTAATGTAATGATACTAGGTATAGCGAAATTAGAAAAGAAGATATTTTTTTGTAAACACATTTATTACTTGTAAGAACAATCTTTGTACCTATAGTAGGTACCTATGTATGCACACGATATATGACGTAGGTTGATTACGCGGAATTTACTACAAACCTTTCTGGTTTATTAAAAGTACCTACCTTTACTGTATTATACTTATGTGAATATTTTTAACCATAAGTTATTAGATCTGTATCCACGTGCCAGTGTAAATTTATCGATTTAGTATTAAAAACCATATTATTTTTTATATTTATAAAATATCATCCTGACTGACTGAAACTATATAAGTAGAAACATAAATCCTCCATCAAGTTACACTGACAAGCACCTTTAGGCTTAGTGTCACTTGAATAAAGTGAAGTGTTAGAAGTGACACATTCATATAAACATTTCAGGTGTTAAACGAAGAAATCGCAGCACTCCGTATGAAGCCCCGGGATAATCTGTTCAAGCCACCGCCGGTCATGACTCCGCCGATTCCGAAAGAACCTATTACCCTCAACTTGCTGGGACCCGCTGAAAAATTTAAAAAAACTTATTTTCCTATGTAAGATATCCTGAAGGCATTGAGAAGTATTTTTTAGTGTTTTGTAATACAAATTTTGAAATAAAAATCTAAAATATAGAAAATAAAGTAATATTGACTAATAATAGGTAGGTACTTATTGTAACTTTTTATAATGGCCTCAAAAATTTACACGATTTTGTTTACAAGTTTAACTATGTAATATTTTATTTCAATGGATATCCCATTACAATACAGTACATTATACCCATAAAATGAAGTTAATTTGGCTAGCTTGGTTTTATAGAAACCCTTTGGGAGGACGTCGCATGAAAGCTGGAATAAACGTTATGAAGCTAGCATTCGACTGTTTAGACGCAATGAGAATCAACAGAGATGACGCCCCACTGCTGATCAAAGACATGCTCTCGGTTTTACCCGACGTTATTTCAGGGTAAGTTCAATTTTAACCGGCGTTTTCCACAAGTTTCTCTTTATAATTTATACACACAATGTTTACGGTATAATTTTTAAGTCTTTGATATGACATTGCCATATTTAGTGTGAAAACCCGTTACGCCGTTGTTGATGAAATAGTCAACCGATGGATGGGCAAGATGGGTGGAGATCCATCTCATTACAAGAAGCAGACACGAGTGTTTGACGCCGTGGCCGTGCTTGCTGAAAAGCTGCTTAAGGATCATGTAAGTTTAAATCTCTGAAGGAAACAATGGTCACCTTGCGAAACGCTTAATGTTTCATATTAAGTTTATTCGTTCATCATCATCATCATCATCATATCGGCCTTTTGGTGATCCAGTCTTGGATGTAGGCCTCTTCCCTCTTCTTCCATTCTTGGCGATCTTGCGCCCGACTCATCCAGTCTCGACCTCCGTGCCGTCGAATATCGTCCACCCAACGCTGTGGTGGTCTTCCGCGCCCTCTGGTGTCCGCTCTTGGCCTCCATTCCAGAACTCGTCTTGTCCAGCGGTTTACAGGCATTCTTGCAATATGTCCTGCCCACGCCCACTTTTTTCTTGCTATGACATCCATGACGTCTCTAACTTTGGTCTTATTTCGGATCCAGTCGTTGCGCTTCCGGTCCCGCAAGGTGATTCCGAGCATTGTTCTCTCCATACCTCTCTGCGCGACTCGGAATTTTTCGGCTGACTTTTGAGTGAGAGTCATGGTTTCGGTACCGTAGGTGAGCACGGGCATGACACATTGTTCGAATACCTTAAATACCTAATTAGGAAAATTTGCTTGTTGGCGCCAAATGCTGCCCACGCCTGTGCTATACGTCGTTCTACCTCCGCTTTCTGGTTCTCAAAACCTAACGTAATCTTATGTCCCAAATATATGTACTCAGCCACCATTTCTACTGGAAGCTGGTAGTTTGTAGCTTCTGGAATATTGGTCATAATTTTGGTTTTCCTGGTATTCATTTTAAGGCCGGTCCTGGCTGATTCCACCCTTAAATCCTCTAGCATTGCCAACATATCTTCAACGCTCTCTGAGACCAGAACCAGGTCGTCAGCAAACCTCAGGTTGGTAAGTCGCTCACCATCAACCATCAGCCCTCTACCAGTCCACCGCATCTGTTGAAATATGCATTCTAGTGCTAGGGTAAAGAGCTTAGGTGATATTGTGTCTCCTTGTCTGACGCCTCTCTCGAGGTTGAATTTGTCGGTCTTCTTATGCAGAGAGACACATGCGGTAGCATTCCGGTGAAGATTTCTGAGAATCTGTATGTACCTTTCATCGATACGGCATTTGGCTAGGGCTTGTTCTATGAACCACCATTCTATAGAGTCAAACGCTTTTTCGTAATCGATAAATGCTAGAATGATTGGTTTTCTGTACTCGTTACATTTTTCAATGATTGTTTTGAGAGTTTGCAGATGGTCATTGGTGCTAAAGCCGGAACGGAACCCTGCCTGTTCTCTGGATTGGAAGAATTCCAATTTCCTATCCAATCTGTTCACTAGTACTCGAGAGAACAGCTTGTAGACATGTAACAGTAGGCTGATGGGTCTGTAATTTTCCAGTTTCTTGATATCCCCTTTTTTATGGATAAGGGTGATTACTGCGTTATGCCATGATGCAGGTACTCTGGTTTCCATGATGCACTTTGTAAACAAGATTGCCAGTACATCCCAAAGCACTTTATTGTTGGACTTGATCATTTCTGGCAGTACGCCATCTTCCCCTGAGGCTCTTCTGTTTTTAAGTTGCCGTATAGCTAACATAATTTCTTCTGGAATTACATCAGGGATTTCCTCAGAGCCTACGTTTTGGATGGTTTGTCGTGTTTGCATTTGAATAGGCGGTGTATCACTACGTGGTGTTTTGCTCTTATATAGAGTTTCGTAGAAATTCTGAACTATTGTAAGTAGCTGTTCCTTGTTTGTGATTACTTCGCCATCGTTGCTCAGAAGTTTAAAGATATGTTTTCTGCTATCGTTGAGCTTCAGCCTTAGAACTCTTTGGCTACTGTTCTTTTCCAAGGCCTCTTGTATGAGACGTGTGTTGTAGTCCATCAGGTCCCTTCGAGTATGAGCACGGATTTGTTTTTGCAGGTTCTTATACTCTTGGCTATCCACAAGTCCTTTGCTACAGAGTGAACTTCTTTGGTCCATCAACCTTAAAGTTTCCGTGGTAAGCTTAGGTGTTTTATCTGGTAAGGTGTTCGGGGAGATTTCCTCAAGGCTTCGAGTTAACGCTTCTGTCAGTCTATCGTTGATTTCATCTACGGTCATGTTGTTAAATTGTTCGTGATTTAGTGTTGTTTCAACTGTATGCTTGTAAAGGTCTTGGTTAGCTCTCAGTATTTTTAGTTTTGTGTCAGTTGCTAAGTGTTTTTTGACAACCAGGTTCTTCCGCTCTACTCTTAGCCTTGCGTATACATCAGCTCTCACCAGGCGATGGTCACTACCTGTTGTAAATTTATTTAGTACGTTGACATCCTGGACCATAGGTTTAGTGTCCGTAATGATGTAGTCGTATTCATTTTTATGAACGCCATCAGGGTGCCTCCACGTCCACTTGCGTTGCTCTTGTTTTACGAAGAATGTGTTCATTGCATATAGAGAATTAGCCTGAAGAAAGTTAAGGAACATTTGCCCACGAGCATTTCTTATTCCGAGTCCAAAGTTTCCTATGCTGGTTTCATTATTATTTGCCTTTTTACCAACCCGCGCGTTAAAATCGCCCATTATGACGGTATATTTGGTCTTAATTTTATTATTTAGGGTTCTCAGGTCTTCATAGAACTCTTCTACCGTTTCATCCGGGTGGTCTGATGTTGGGGCATACGCCTGAATAACTTTCAGCTTATACATTTTGTTGAGCTTTAGTACCATGTAGGCAAGACGGTCTGATATGCTATTTACTTCAACCACACGCTCTTTTATGGTTTTGTTTACCATAAAGCCAATTCCTCCTATACCGGGTTTCGGGCCTTCGCGGTAGTAGAACGTGTGGCCTGATTTGAGCGTCAACAATTCTTCTCCATTGCGCCGAATTTCGCATAGTCCCAGGATATCCCATTTTATCTTATCAAGTTCGGCCTCTAGTTCTACAAGTCTATCATCCGACGACAGCGACTGAATGTTGTAAGTCAAAAGTTTCAATTTGTGGCAGTTTGTCAACTCCCAGGGATTACTTGTCGCACCCCTGCCCCGTGTCACCCGGCCACTGCTTGGACCAGGGATTGACGAAGCGCTGGGAACTCGGGGTCGATATTTTCTTTTGTCTGTCATGGTTTGAAGGGAAGGGGGTTAGCCATAATCACCACGTCAGCCACGACGGGTTGGTGATCGCAGTACTACAGCCGGTTGTGATGGTACTCATCTTCGCCTGCAGTTGAACTTCTAGCCGGTCGTTCCGCTCCCTACGAGCTCCGCCCGACTAGTTACTGGCAGGCTGCTTCCCTCTGCCAGGGCAGCACTTATTTGATGGCGGTGCTTACTCGCCATGTCATAGGGTCGTCATCGGGACTTTTGTGTCTTTTCAAGGGGGTACCCACGCCACTGAATACCCCATCACTCCCTGATGACCCTACCGCCTCGGTCCGGGACTGCTTATTTCGGTTTCCCTTTATTCGCAGCTGTCCTGCCTACTAACAGGACTGCTTCACTATCCGCCACCTATAATAAATCCTGTACAAGATAAATTACGCAAATTCTGACATCTCACAAGTTTCTTTTTTTGGAATAACACCAAAGTAGCTAACTAGAGAAAGTGTTTTTTTCGAGAATTCGAGCTCTCAACTTAAAACGTTATCTTGACAATAATTTCAGTTTCCTATTAGTAAGTATAGTTAGCATTGTGCAGTCAAAAGTAAAATATCCGATTTCATAAGTTCATTAAAATTACTTGTAGGTATGTTACGTCACAGAATACAAAAAGTAGAAGGGTGATAAGTGTAAGGTAATATCGATTGCAAAAATAAACTCTTCATTTTAATGCAGTTGTCCTTTATTTGTTGATTATGAATTTAACTAGTGGCCGCTCGCGACTCCGTTCGCGTAGAAGTCGGTTTCCCGTGGGAATTCGAAGTTTTCCCGCGGTAAAAGTTTTCTTAATTCTTTCATATTTATTTTTGTAATATATTTTTGGTATCTAGAACCGTTTTCGCAGCGCACGCAACGGAAGCCCTCAAGGATGAATAATTTTCCCCGTTTTTTTTTCATATTTTCCATTATTTCTTCGCTCCTAATAGTTGCAGCGTGATGTTATATAGCCTAAAGCCTGCCTCGATAAATGGTCTAATCAACACAAAAATATTTTTTAAATTCGAACTAGTAGTTCCTGAGATTAGCGCGTTCAAACAAACAAACAAACACTTCAGCTTTATAATATTAGTTTAGATTAACCTTAGACCGCGAGGTGATATAGGGCCACTAGGGCTAATCCCAATTACTAACCATTAACGCCTTGTTAAATATGTTACTTTAGTTACCTTTATCCATGACTGTGGCTCAATAAACTATGATAGACTAGTCGCGCCCGCGACTCCGTTCGCGTGAAAGTCGGTTTCCCGTGGAAACGAGAAGTTTTCCCGCGGTAAAAAGTACCCTATGTGTTATGCTGTATAACCCAGATTACTGTAAAGTTTCATCTAAATACGTCCAGTAGTTTTTACGTGAGAGAGTAACAAACATCCATCCATAACTTACAAACTTTTACGTTTATATTTTATTAGGATAGCTGAGAAAGATGGCAACACCTTTGTGGGTGCGCGTATTACTCGGGACAAAATGAATGAGTGATTGGATGAAATGAGGTTAAGAGTCACTAATGCAAATGAAGAAATTAACTGTTTCGAATCTTTGAACTGACCCAGTAAATAAAGTTATTTGACCAAAGATATGTTTTAGCCGCCACTAATCTTAACAGCTCTTTTTACTTGTGTTCTGTACTGCAATCGAGGTTAACATTTACACTTCTCAAATTACACATAATATAATTACAACACTTTAACCTAAAACAACAAAGACGGACATAGAATATAATAGGCTTATTCCTCGTCTATCAAATCAGTAAAAAACTGAAAACTGATAAAAAGTTGATTCTAACACTGCTGGTAGTCAATGCAAACTACACGAACATTACAATACTTATGACTATTTACAACGCGACTGTTAGCCTCATTCCCGAATGTCGAAACGAGTCTTGCTTACTACTATAATTGAATACAGACCTAACTTCCATTCGTTAACGCCCTCTTAACAATCTAAATTTTGCCAATAAATTTGTAACTGGTCCTACTAACCCTTATTTATTAATGAAACGTTTGGTAGATGCATCTCATGGAAGGCCCTTCAGCGGAAACCACAGAACTTATGGATAAACTCGAGGAGACTCTTAAGGAGGTGGTGAGCATAAGGGAACCCTTGCAAGATAGGATTGGACCGGCTCTTGCCACTTTACTATATGGCGGCGAAATTGATGACGTTGGTCAGTTTATTATTGTTTACGTGCTTTTTACCTTTAACGGCATAAGCCTACGTCCATGTAGGTACTAACACAGATATATGAGCCAGCTCACTAGCAAAATAACAATAGGGATCGAGATAAAATTGACGGGATTCCTTTTTCATTTTGTAAATAAATTGCTTTAACATTTGAAATGTTTTTTTTTACAAAGAAGGCCTTAGTACAGTGACTACAGTACTAATTGATTACAGTGACTGAAGAGACCCTTACCAGCTTGATAAAGGTTATTCTTTCTGAAGAAGAATATGAGATTACAATGGACGATATCGACAAACTGCAAGCTTTTATTATCGTTGAAGATATAAAAGGTATAAATAAACAATATAATAAATTAATCTCTAATATAGGTAGGTATCTATTATCCTAAGTAGGTACAACTTGGTATTATGTTTGTTACAGACTGCGGTATAACATTGGACGAAAACGATCTTATTGCCGTAGTAACCGCCACTCTCGGCTGTCTCCGAGCGCAGGTACCCAAGATTGTGTCTACTTCTAATTCTCTATCAAAAATCGAAGCTAATGCTGCCTATACTTTTAAAAAGCGCTTTTAGTACCCTATGGTAACAAAGCTCAGAACAACACAAATCTTTAAACATCAGAACAGTTTACTCACTGCTATTTTCCCATTTTTTTAATAAACTCATTAAAATCAATAATAGCTTTTCAAGCATAACAACATTTTGTTTTATTATTCATATTAGTGGCCGCCCGCGACTCCGTTCGCATGGAAGTCGGTTTCCCGTGGGAATGAGAAGTTTTCCCGCGGTAAAAAGTGTGTTATTCCGATGTATAACCTATATCACCGTAAAGTTTTATCCAAATCCGTCCACTATAGTGTTTACACGTGAAAGAGTAACAAACATCCATTACATACTCACAAACTTTCACGTAGGTATATAGGTAATATTAGTAGGATCTGTGCCTTGTACTTGTTCTTATTAAAAACGTATTTTAGGTGGCGCACGTAGAAGAAGAACAAGAGATCGAAAAAGAAACCGATAAGTTAATGGAGGAGGTAAGTTAATTATATTTTTAACCGACTTCCAAAAACGGATGATGTACCTACTCAATTCGGCAGGTATATAGATATTTTTTTATGTATGTACATCGATTACGTCGAGGTTTTTGAACCGATTTACGTGATTCTTTTTTTGTTTGATGCGGAATAGTTTCGAATTGGTCCCACAAAAATTTGATTCAGGTAGGTCCAGTAGTTTTTATTTTATGAGCGTTTTTTTATTTACTTTTACCTATCCCGATGTCTGAAATCAAATATCGCAAGTAAATTGGATCCACTTCCCGGTTACCGATTGAGCTGTAATTTTGTATACGTATGTAAATTGGATGACAATGAAAAAATATTATGACATAGAGCAGTTCTAATGATGGAATCGGAATCCATAGGAACATCATAGGAACTCAGTAATTAAATGACAAAACTCTATCGAGTTTGGGCTCTTTTGATTTGTCTTGACGAGTAATTTGGTGCTAGGATCCTTCAGGGTCCGATGATGGAGCCAGAAGGCGGCCATAGGAACTCAATAATTAAATGACACAACTCTATAGAGTTTGGGATCGTTTTATTCGTCTTGACGAGCACTTTGGTGCTGGTGGTAACTATGATCCTCCAGGGTCCGTGAAGGAACCAAAATACACTAAAAAGTATTAAATAAAAATAACTACAGTAAAAATAAACCGACTTCAAAACTAAGATTTAATATCATTTAAATACTGCCTATTATTTATACGTGCTATTTACTAAAAGGTCTTTATTATTTTTACTGCCGATGAATCCAGCTAAGTCAAAGTGTATGGTTTTGGGTACCAGGGACCAATGTAAGCGGATAGTTGAGGAAATCCCAGAAATAAAAATAAATGGTGAAACGGTAGAAAGAGTGACTTCCGCCAGAAACCTTGGTCTACTCATGGACAGTGAACTTAGGTTTGAAGACCACGTTAATTTAAACATCAGAATTGCTTTCTTTCGTCTAAAGGTTTTATATGGAATAAGGGAATACTTGAAGGAAGAAGTAAGAATTGTTCTCACCGAGGCACTAGTTTTGTCCGTCATGAATTACTGCGATACTGTATATGGTCCAAGACTCTATGCAAAAACCAGCCGTGCCATACAACGCGTTCAAAATGCATGTTCTCGGTTTTGTTTAACGATTCCAAAACGCTCACATATAACACCATACCTCAATGAGAAACGAATTTTGAAAATGGATGGAAGGCGCGAACTGCATTTGGGGGGACTAATTTATAGAATAATACATACAATGAGGCCACAATACCTGTATGATAAGATCAAATGGCTAGGAACGTCACATGACAAAAACACTCGAAGTAAATCCCATCACACGGTATCCATTTCGAAACACAAATCGGCAAACTACAGGAGTAGTTTCAAGTTTGCAGCAGCGAAAATTTGGAACGATCTTCCCCCTCCACTAAAGCAGCACATGCCATTTGCATCCTTTAAAAGACGTTTTAAGACAAGCCTTCTTAACAAGCAAATAGCTGCTGCAAGTTTTGTATACGTCTGAAGGTGTACACGAAAATGAATAAACGTTTCAATTTTTTACGGTTGTTATGTTTTCAATCCGATGCTCTTATTTTGGTTTGAGTATTATTATATTTTATTTATTATTTGTTCATTTGCATTTACTTTATATATGTGTGTGTATGTATGTATGTATATGTGTATATTTATATATTTTCTTGTATCATTACTAAACATGTTTCTGGTTTTATATCTACAATTAGTAACACATCATGCCAACAAGACTGCAACCAATATACCAAGATCAAGTGACTCTCTGCTACCTATGTCGTATACAACATCTTTTATGTAATGGTACATGCTGAAAATCAGCGTTACTCAGGCAGGCGGTGTGACGGCTTGTTTCACTTCCTTTATAACACATGCTGAGCATGGACCCAATTACCGAAATATTATGTATTTTTAATTTTTATCATCTTTTTTTACATATTTTTTATTTTTATTTCCTTGTTAATTATTATTTTAGTACCTAAGTGCTTGTAACTGCAATAACTGTATTTTTTTGTACTTAACTATTTTTTCGGTAATAAATTTGTTTTCTTTCTTTCTTTCTTTCTTTCTTTCTTTCTTTCTTTTTAACTTTTTAGTTTTGAGGTCGCTTATTTTAACGTAGTTATTTTTTTTTATTACCTATCTTATTTTTCAAAGACAGGTAAAGTTTCAGAGGCCTTAAAATTGACAATGTATTTGTTCATTTACAGGCTAGTTCTTACAAAGACAGTCATGAAGAAAGCGGCAAGACTAGTGACGAAGCAAGTTCAAAATCTGCGGGCAGCACGTGGTCGCAGCCCCTAAAAAAACGATAGATAACCAAAGATATTTAGGTTACGTTATTTAAGAAATATGTTTGTTTTAAGTTTTTAAGTAAAGCAGTGGTAATTTTGTTTATTTAAAGTAACTTATGTTATGGCCGGGCAGCGATATGCTTGGCGAAGTGAGTGAACGTAGATTATTCCGCGATGGAGCTAAAAGCTTAAGTACCTAACCTACCTTGCTATTGTAACAGATATAAGGTTAGATAATTAATTCTTTTCACTTTTAAAAAATAAATGCAACGCTGTCTCCCACGGTAGATATGATTCTGGAATAAAAATACCTACATATTAAAGCGCATGAGACTTTTATTTTATATGCAGGAAAATAAAAAAGAACGTTTCATATACCTACTTATCTGGTTAACGTTTTCAAAAATTCAATTTTATTTTTTAGACAAATAACTCGCAATATATTCATTGACAACTATTTTATTTAATAAAAAAATCCTTTCATCCATTAACCAGCTCGGTGAAGGTCGTTCTATTGCGGGATCCTATACTAACACAGTTGTAGGTACTTATATCTAAAAAAAATACAACTTCATGTGTAAGTTTGCTTACTTGATTAAGTACTAAATGTTATTAGAGTTTAAAAAATACATTTACTGTTTACAGTTTGAAAATTACAGTTTTTCAGAAAAATCGAAGACAAAACCTTTCCAATTAGTTTTAGTACCTACTTACGATAGAGGCACTTTAGCACTTTGAGCAATTCAGAATGAACTCGCGCATTAAATTTACTGTTCCGAAATTGTTGTCAGCGAGCTTTCTGCACTATTTGCGTGCAAACGGTTGGACCATTAATACGAACGTGTGCACACTCTGAGCAATCTGACGTCATAAGTGACGTCACCGTTCAGTGCTAACGGTTCAAACAAAAGATAGGTAGTGCACTGTGTGCAGCAATGTCAGATGAATGTCAGTCAATGCCAAACTAACAACTGAATACCTACTTTAATTTGTAAGATCTAAACTTTCGGACAAGTGTTATTGAACTTATATTATTTAATGTAAAGAAAAATAATTAGCAGATTCATCGGAAAAACCTCAACATGCAATCTTACTGTCCCATATTAAACCACCTGTCATTTTGACAGAACGTTCAAGCATATGTTCGTACTAACAAGTGGCTAAATTGATTTCAGTGCTAACGTTTGTGAGAAATGAAATCTTTTTTGGTCCACGCATTTGCACGCTTACCAACGTTTTCACGTATTCTATTAAAGGACCACGACAAAAGTGTAAGGATTATTCATATCAATCGGTACGCACCCTAAGCTGTCATGTCATTGTCATATACAAATGACAATCCCTAATATTCCGAAATAACTTTTACAACGTTTAAAAACGTGAACGCTGCCTTAAATGCAAAGTGCGTATCGGATTTTGATTTTTATTGAATTTAGTATCAAAAAAATAAATTAAAATACGTTATGCCAATTTTCACTTACCAATATTCTAAGGATAAAATTACTATTATTTAAGAAAAAGTGGCAAACTAGAGCCCAGCGCTTAAGATCTTGAAACAGAATGGAGTCAACATTTTGACATAAGTCAGCTGTTGGCCCAAAGTTGGTAAATAAAACGCTGAGTTTCTTCTTTATTACGCATTGTGTTTTTATTGCCTGATATAATTGGAAGAACCTAACGAACTGCGTTTTTTATGCAATACATACATAAATAAATCAAGTATGTCACAAATTCAACGGAGATCGGTCCTCAACTTATATAAGACGGTAAGTCTAAATATTTATGAACTTTGTACTTTAAGTTTGCCTAATTGTTTTGGCATAGATATGTTACAATTACCTGGTGTTTTTTATATTACAGCTACTATTCTTAGGACGGGATTGGCCTCAGGGATATGATTTATTTCGTAAGCGCCTTCATAAAGTATTTACTAAAAATAGTAATGAATCGAACCCTGAGAAAATTGATATGATGATTAAACATGGGAACTTCGTTATAAAGGAAATTGAGACTTTGTATATGCTGAAGAAATATCGAACACTAAAGCGAAGATATTACGATGACATTAAGTAAGAAACTATTTAGGTAAGTGTATAATTCAATTAAATGACCAGGCAGTAAAGTTTTTGTGGGTAGAAAACTTATTTTGCATATACTTCTTTTGACCTAGTTATTTGTTATCTTAATATTTATACACAGATAAAAAAGAAAGTCCTTGTGCTAATTATATTGAAATCATAATTTTGTTTACATAAAAATGGATTGTATATTATAATCTAGATTATATCATGTAAAGGATAGTGAGATTTTAAAATACCTAGGACATCGAAATTTGCTTGTATTTTGTAAAATCCTTTTATTCATTAAAGTGCATACATACCATTTCAGGACTAAGTCGAAAATAGTCTAGATAATGTTATGTAAAGGATAGTGAGATTTTCAAGTACCTAGGCCATCAAATTTGCTTGTTGCGAACCTTAACTGTATAAGAAATGTAATTAAAAGAAACAAATCTATGTAATCATGTATTATAGACATTTTTTAATAGTTTACACATTTTTCACTAATTATTTCTAAAATAAATTAAGTTTATTAAATAAAAATAT
This sequence comes from Emmelina monodactyla, assembly GCA_916618145.1. Lineage (NCBI taxonomy): Eukaryota > Metazoa > Arthropoda > Insecta > Lepidoptera > Pterophoridae > Emmelina > Emmelina monodactyla. Next base: position 9,157,435 of record OU745300.1, read on the forward strand.
CTATCATTTCCAAATAACATTTTAACACATTATTCAATCAATGATTATAATGGCCAGTGATATGACTTTGTTTTCAAATTAGCAATTTATAATACATTCTATCTATGTTTAATAACAAAAATAAAAAATAAGCAAGTATTCTGAATGAAATGCCTAGTTAGCTTTGGTTCAAAATGTAATAAAGGCAATCCTATAATGTTCAATGGTCATTTCATTCTATAATCGGCAACATCTATCTCCACACAACACACATTCTATCGCTGAGTAAATATTACAAGTCTATTTGTTAATATGTAGGTACTATATCAGAATATACATCTATTGTAACTTGTAAAAGTACATATAACTTTAATTTACTTTTTTAATGAATTAAGGAGGAGAAACCGTAAATAGATGTATATTCAAATAATATTTGTTATTTACATGGAAAACATGAAGTCAAAAAGAGATGCAAAACAGTGTGCAATTAAATTACTTTTTACATAACATCTATAAGTAATAACTCAATAATTAGACATTTGAATAAAGTGAAATTGATTAATGACACACTAAAATCTTGTAATGACATATACACATACAAATGTGAACATGGTTCCACTTTCATAACATCTTACTTAGTTAGTTATTTCTATGTTAAGTAATCAATGAAACATCTATATTGTCAATTCTATGAAGGCCTTTTTGGTGGAAGTGGCCAAAACTGGTATTTTACCAAAAAATTTACTTAGGAAAGTATAGTTTTGTTTAAGTTGTAAATAATAACATTCATTAAATATTAGAAGGTATTCTGGCTGTCTTGGACACAGCAGGCTTTAAATATTGGGAAAGGTTAAAACATTGAACTCTATTTCTACATTCGTGATAGTGCACTTCTACTCAAGGCTCGTAGCCCAGTCCGTTACGCCTATAATTATATATTTAATCATTACTTGTATGTAAATATGCGTGACAGTGAAATTTAACATGTGATAGTTAATATATACACTTTACTTTATTAAATAGGTTTGAGATTATTAACAGTCAAGCGTCAGTTAAATACTTTTATAATTTGGTAAAAATTTTAAGCACACAACAAATAAAATAAAATTTTAAGCAAAACTCACAATCATATTTATTATATTGTGAACTTGACCCTTTATTATTACTTAATACACGTCTGACTAGCTTCGATGTTATCGCAATATTTATAAGATAACGTTCAACTTGTAACTGAGGAGTTGAAAAATCTATAAACATTGAAAACAATTAATAATAAAACAAAAATGATGATGGACAAACATTAACCAATTAAAAGGACTTGTATCTACATACGATAGGCCTGATTAAAACATCATAAATTCTTAAGCACCTACATTCAATATAAATGTTTTAATCTATTAACTTTATGTTTCAGTAGACGTAAAATACACTGCGTAGACGGTTAGTTAGTAGCTTAGTAAAAATTATAATGAAGCAGCTAATAACAAATATAAGCTTGTAGCAATTGATTAAATGTTAAATCTTTGGTCGTATAATTTACGTCTACTCGAATAGCATAATAGTTATATTAAAAAGGGTATCAACTCTATAACACTTATTATTATTAAAATAGAATGTAATCATTATAACAGGATTAACTTATTTACATTGTGGCTTAGTGGTGCCAGACTTTTATAAAATAGTATAATTTTCAATATTTAGTTAAATTATATTTTTACACATTCGTTTCTGATAAGAATGTTATTGAGAACGAATTAATATGGATCATAAAGATGGAGCTTTTACCTATTTTATAAATTATAAAAAATAAAAATAAGAAAAAAATCCATACATTACTCAGTAAAGTACCTACATACATACTCACAACGCAATAATTTACGAACCGAGTATTTATAACTAATGAAACATACTTAGTTACAAATAAATATATTTAAGATCCAAAGATAATACTGTTACTTCAATCATAATTTTAACTCTTATTTGACAGTATTTTCAAAAGCAAATCATAATGTTAAAACAATTTTATAACTTAAACATAAAAAAAAACTTCCGTCTCGTGACGTTGCTTTAACGGCTGTGTCGTATGAGCTCGTTACTCTTCACACTCGGGCTGAAATTTTTATGAGTTTATTTTACCTTCTTGTAATTATTGAAAGTGATTAGAAAAGCAAGTTCTTATTATTTTTTGTAAGATAACCAACTGACGGGTCGGTGACATTTCGGACCAAAAAAACTCGGACACCTTCGCCAATGTATGGATTTTCAATTTTAATATTATTTTTTTCCATACATTGGCGAAGGTGTCCGAGTTTTTTTGGTCCGAAATGTCACCGACCCCAACTGACACTTTATACGTGCCGGCAGCGCTTCATCTCTTGGCTTGTTTAGAGCAAATATTGTGTAAACATGATACTCACTAGTGATCGCGTTTAGTCCTTCTTCTCGCCGTCCTCGGGGTCTTTCAGGGTGTGCCACTGCGCGATGGGGCGGCGCGGGCTGGCCAGCATGTCCGACCAGTGGCGCAGCTCGGTGCCGGACGCGTTGTATCCGAGCACTACCTTGCCGATGGGCTCCGAAGTACCAATGCGGTCGTAATCCACCACCGTAACCACTAGATTCACTTTCTGTTGGCATATTCACATGTCAGTGCAGATGTGATATTTTCGGTTATTTATGAAAGCGAACTGAGTGATATGATTTTACTGGTGTTACTCTATCTTTGCAGTGAAATGAGGTGTCAAAGTATTTTTTTTAACAGAGGGTATTTAAACAGGACCCAAACTAAATTGAACGGCCTCTAGTGTGGCACAACTACTTGCTATTTGAACTTGCTTAACAAAGCCGTATGGTACCAAAAATACCGTGCATTCAGTCAAGTTAGCTCCATATGTCAATTTATTGTAGCCGACTTGTAGAATAACTTAACGGTCAAATATAAGAGGTTAGTGAAATTGAGGTGTCAAAATACTACTGTCAAAAGTTAGTTTGGTCAAATCACATCACAATAGGAAAATTTATATTTTGATGGACATAGATAATCACGACATTTTCATGCAACATTTAAATGATTGCGCAATGGGCTTACTACCTTAAATGTATCATGCTTAAATATATACTTACACATCATTTCGTAATAAAAGAGGGATAAGAAATATAAAAGTATGTAAAGGATTGAATAAAAAATAACGAAGAAGTACGAGGGACTGGATTCCTTAAACCATAAGCAATTACAATTTGAAGTAACCAAATTGCTTATAATGCAGTTACGAGGGGAGATTATAGACACACCACTTTACGAGTTCTGGAATTAGGATCATTTAGTTTTCACAAAAAAAATGTAAGTTACGTTGAACAATGCAGATCTCAAACTGAAACACCCAGAGTTACAGTAAGAGGTACTTCATCGTTATAACATCTGCGTTACATAATTCTAATGAAAACTAAACCCAACAAGGATGATGGATAGAGAGGGATGCAAAGAGGGAAAGTCAGTTTTGAAGGAACATGTTTGCAATCCCAACCAAAGCCACGAGCAAAAACCAATTTTAACTAAATTCAAATAACAACATCAAACATAAATTCTACTAAATACTTAATTACTCAACAAAAATAATATTAAGCCGAATATTAAATTTCAATCAAAACAAGTTAACACCAATAACAGTGTACCTATACAAAAAAAGTGATACCGTCAGTTAGTAAAAATCAATAAGTAACTTGTAGTATTTGCACATGTTTAGGATAGGACTAGGTTTCGGGTATAAGTGGTGTAAACATCCACATAACAACGATACACAACATCAACAAGCACATGGATTAGTCAATCGCAACAGAGGACGCATCATCGTTAAATATTTGTTTTTATTCAAATGTTGGCGTCCCAAGCTTGCGACTTCCAGTCCTTGAGCTTCTGAATGAGCTTTTTTTTAATCTCGGCTCGCACCTGTATTTGTTCGAATGGTACTTCAAAAGTAAATGACTCGTTGTAATAGGGATTCAGTGTGCATTTCTTGATACTCGTTTTCTTCTTCTTGAGGCGTTTGCCGTTTTGCATTAGAGCAATCTTTACGTACGGATCTGTGGTCCAACGCCGAGTGCACGATATGAAAAAGATAAACGTTTAATTTTAGTTAATTAGTTTTTGGCATAACTACAGAAATAGCAATTTTAATTATCAAGGATTCGATTAAATCATAACTTTTATGAAAAAATGGTACAATAGCTATAGTAGTTAATAGTATTAAAGCGTAAACTAATTTTAAAATTGGCCAATGAATTTATATACAATTAAAAAGGTACCTAGCTAATGACAAAAAATAAAACCATAAAGAGATATCTTTACTGTTACTGTACCTAGGCAGTAGGTAGGGCACCTACGTCTATAAAAATTGGCATGCGTATTTGTGAGGTGAATATAATGTAAAATACTTATGTGTAATGGTTATATGTGTTATAGAAGATAAATATGTACAAACCAATATACTCGTGTAAAAATGTATAAAAAGTTCCCTAAACCCTGCGAATAGAATCTGTAATATATCGGTAAATAAGTATTTTCCTGAGTTAAGTATATATGTATATACAAATCACAACACTTAACTACAACGTTTAAAATGAAATAACATTACCTGATAAACCACCGACATCCATTTTCTTGAGGTTCTTGGCTTCGAGAATGACAACAGTCAATTTTCCTGCTGTTGGTACATATCGCAACGAGAAACATATGTCTCCCAGCTTGTTATCCTGCAATATTCATAAACCAACATGTATTTAGTTACTATAATATCATTGAAAGTACCTGAAAGTAAAACATATATAAAATGCATGAACTTGTTTCATGTGTCGGAATAATAATGCATTTAAAACTTAGGACCTTTATATAAAATAGTAACAAAATATATCTTATATCGTGGCGAGCCTAGCATGTTCACGTTTTGGGGTGTGAATAGCATGGAAGATAGGAGAAACTGTGTCAAGGAGTATAGCGTTCTTAGAACGGGTTGATAGGCTTTTAAAACATACAAACAAGGGCCATATAACGCGGCTTAGGGCTTGAGGGCACAAGTTATTTAACACCAACTAAAAAAACAACATAGCTTTTGTGTTTTGTAACCTAGAAGCGTAGTCATGATTGTGCATCGATGCACAGTTTCAACTCTTAGCCTTGTTGATAACGTCTTTATTACTTGAATAAATATATTCATTGTTATGACTGCAATGTTTGAGCTGAAACTTTGCAAAGATAGCTAACGTGCCAGGGATGCAGAGCCCAGCCCAAAATAATCGGATCAGTTTTCAATATGGAGTCGGCACATCTAATCATACCCACATGTTATTTGACATATACTTCATTGCGTTTAGTATAACGTTTTAGCACATATAATAATCTCAATTCAATCTAACACCATAGACATAAGTTTTATATTACTTGAAAATACACATTAGGATACTTTAAATAAGTTGTTTGGTAACCAACGTAACAAAAATGTGTGTTTTCAAATGTTCTAAAGGATGAAAACATAAATAGACATAAAGACACAGGTCAACCTAATATCAAGCGTTGTTTTGCTTGCTGTTAGTAAACATATATATTACTGAGGTAATTAGTAGGGGTAGATAGGCAATTACGATCTGTTGCCGAAATGTAGCCAATTTCACATGTGTGACACCCAGCTCAGATCATTACGTAAATCTCACCTTGGAATCCTATCACCGCAGAACGTTTCCGTAAAGGGCCTTTGCTGAAATTATCAGATCAAAACCTAATGAAAAGCCTTATTTATCGTAAAAACCATTTTAGAAACAGATCGCAACCGGAGCTGATACATATGACTAAAAGGTAAAAAGCACACTTAACTCACAAAAGAAAGACACTCGTTAACATAAAGCAACCTTCTGAAAAGTTATCTTTTGCGGAAAATAGATATTTACACTATACTTATAAAGCTTGTAGGTACATAAGAACATGCTACACACAACTGTATAATATTGTACAAGTGGGTCGTGCAGTTTGTATTCATAGTAAAGTTTTCGGTCAAAATCAAGTCTGCTACAATAATACCACATGAGTAAAGAAACTGAACAGAGACAAAGCTTCTAAAGAGCTAGCAAAATTTATACCTATTTTGGTAGGGTTGGCACAATTGAATAAATTAAAAATATAAATGTACTTTTTTTTCAAATTTTTTATTAAAATAGGTTTTTTTTTACAAATTACATACTCTAAATATTTTTTTTTTATTAGTTTTGGTTTTTAATAATTTGTTGTGTCTTTTAATCGAATGATAAATTCTAAATCTAATATAAAGTTTTTTCAAATAAACCAATGGGAAACACTCACATGGCATATGAAATGTACAATCTTGCAAACGTGCTAATATGTCATTACCAATATTAACATTTTTAATATGAAGATCAAAATATTCGCGAAATTTTTGCTCAAGCAATTCAACAAATTCAATAAAATTGTCAGGAGGTATTATCAAAAAACCTGATTTCACACTACCTTCATTAAAGTCCTTATAATGGCAAAAAAAAGAATCTTTTCCTATATTTATGGGTTGTTCGGATCTATTAACATAGGCTTTTATTTTCTCACATTTGTGATGTTCCAGACATTTTCTGTATAAATAGCCCGATACATAGACTAAACCATTCTTTTCTGGAATATTAAATCTATAGTCATTTGTACTCGAAAACAAAAACAAAACACGCACAACGTTCGAGCGTCGCGTCACGCCTGCACGCCCTGAGATTGACCACTGGCTGATCTAGTCTGAAGCGGTTTCGGCTCATACGTGACAAGCGGCCAGTGGTCACGCACACACACGCGTTGCACTTGTAGTGATGTACCTGTCACAGCGCATTCGTATGTAGCTTTGTCTCTGTTCAGTTTCTTTACTCATGTGATAATACTGTCGGAATAATTTGACCGAAAACTTACGTTGAATATTAAGCAAAGCAAAATGAAACTGTAATAAAAGTATCTCCTTCTTCAGTCGAAACCTGTAACATATTTGTAGTTTAAACTTAGTGTAGAAAACATAATAATTATCCTGTATCTCTGCATATCAGCGTATACAGTTACCAGTTAGCAGACTGGTAATAGTCACGTAAGTGTTACCTTTAGATTATTATTTTGATGACAATAAAATATAACATTTTCAATCAAATCAGTTTTGTAGAATTGAATCTTTTTAGTTGTAATTTGAAGTTTTGTTGTTTTTAAGCAAGATTAATGAGTTGCCAGTCAAAGTGCAATGACGATAGTAGATGATTACCAATTACAAGCCAATATGATACTTAAATAGGACATCAAAATAAATAAATAATTACTAACCTGCCACTATGTTACAAAGAGTTAACTCTGTAAAATAGCAGCAACTCAAGACACAGAAGGAAGAAATTTGGAACATGCAACATTCCCCAGCCGCCATTCGAAATGAATATAAGGTGTTGGATGAAAAGGGAACTCAACAAAATAAATATAACATGGTATGAGAGGTGATCAAGGTAAGGTTGTGATTAAAAATTTTGGGAGTTTGATTAATTTGGAACGATCGATTTACCCTATCCTATCTTTTTTATCAATAGGTCCAATCGAATATGCATTTATACTTTGGTGTATTTATAAAAAAATACTCAACGCGTTTGAAAGTACAATTTCAAGTACATTAATTTTGATGTGTCTCAAAATAATACTTACGTGAATGATCATTTCGTTTTTGAAGCGGCATGCAAGATTGTTCAGGACACAATCAAACACAGCCAAGCAGAGCAGAGAAAATATGGAGAAAAGAGAAAAACCAAGTAAATACATTTTTGCTGTCAAAATTAATTTATTTAGAAAAATAAATGACGAATCAATCTGTATCGAGGTGCCTTGACTGTTGCTGCTTCGTGTACGCGTTTACTCTTGCAAAGTAGGTAAAGTATTGGTTTATTTTACCTTGGAAGTCAAGATCCCTCTGTTTAAAAAAAAGTGCAGTAAAATTTCAAAACCTATAACCATCCAGCCAGTAAAAATATCGATCTTTATATCCAATTGAAATATCCAATTCAAATGGAGCAATTGATGTAAGGGAAGGTATATTTAGCATTCTACTGAGACTCTTAACATTGATTTATTGGGTAGATGGTATATGATAAATATAACGCTGTTCTGCCAAAACACAATATGGCTTAATGGGAACTTTATGAAGCAACGTACATGATGTGAGTATAAAACCTAAACTTTGTGTTTTGACAGCCAAGCCTAAGCTAAGAAAAATGGTAAAACGACCTCATAGTCTTTGTTTCCTTATTAGACATCTTCGGATGCTTTGAAGATTATGATGTGCTTTGTTATTGATTGTAAGTACCTATATAGTCGGTGTATGGTTGTTAAGTTGATGTGACCTGGGTGTGACATTTAACTGTTGTCAACTGTACCAATTTATTTGTTTTATTGCAACACACAACATCATAATGTGTCTTTTCTGCCAGACGTTGCCCTTTCTCAGCTTTAGCTTATTTATAATCAACCCTGTATTGTATCATACAAAATGTACAAGCATGTCAAGAAGTTTGTAGGTAAGTAAGTGAGTGAGTGAGTGTGAGCGTGTGTCGCACCTGGCCGCCCTCTCCCTCGACGCTCTGCAGCTCCCGCCACTCCTCGATGGTCTGCGCCAGGTCCACCTGGCACAGCGGCACCTTCACCTCGCCAATCTGGTCATGCTTCGAGAACCGGTCGAAGTCGAAGATCGCAAAAACGAGCGTTTTGTTCATTGCATCCGCGTATGGTACATTCTGGACAAAGTCAGATATTTTTTTAATAACAAATCATGCAGTCTAGTGGTTGAAAGTGGGTTACACATGTTTACGTTAGCTTTTGAAGAAACACTTTTTATGAATTTAATTTCTTGAAGCTTGAAAATGCATTGTGTTTGTCGCGTGACCTGGTTATGAATTATTAATGGGTGCACCTATTAATAGCAAACCTATTGTAATAGCAATAATCATGAAATTAACGTTTTATATCTGACTGATTTAAATAATAAGGTTCTGGACACGTTCCTTCGAACTGAAGAAAGTTTAGTTAATAAAACCTCTAAGCGTCACCCAGCCGTGAGTTTCAAATCCGAATTTTCCAAACTTACCTTGAAAACAAAAGTTTCATTGAAGACAGGACTAAGAGTCTTTCTATGGACTTTGGTTTCGAATTTTTTCTTCTTGTCCGGAAGAAGATAGACCTTCACGTAGGGGTCGGAAGTACCGCCCATATCCAAAGCTGGGAGATCCTCAGCTTGGCTCACAGTCACTGACAAGCTGTTGCTGTTAAAGTCGTATTCGAGCTACAAAGGAAGAAATACCATCAATTAAAGGTTGAAAGTTATTGACACTTCCGACTACTCATAAACTATATACTGGTGTTACCTACAGCGACGATGTTCAAATTGTTATGATAAAAATAAGGCACTAACTCCAAAATAATGCATGCTTTACTTAAATTGAAAATCTTTGATAAACGTTCAGGAAATGAAACGAACACAATATTTGTCATGTTTTTTCGCTATCCACAAAAAGCAGTGTCACTAAATACTGACAATTCTACAAAACGTTATGTAGATTAGATGTTTACTGAGTTAAATAATCCCGTCATGCAAATGAAGCCTAAAGATGTTTATACTTGGAATTAATTGATGATTGTCATCGGATAAACATCATAAAAAAATCTACCTGCATATTTCAGTTTCGGTCGATCCTTTGGCCCTATTATTTTGTATAAACATTATTTCCGTCACGTTATCTTCTCCATCTGCAACTGAGTTAAGGTTAGTCTTACCTTGTACTGGAGTTTGCCAAGTTTTTGTTCCTCTTTCTTGGAGTCGCCGTCGTCGGGTTCCTCAGCGTTCTCTGTCAGCTCCTCCATGTCAGGCTGAACCTAAATGCACGTACCGCGGCAAATTTCACATGAATATGGAATATCTTATACTTAGTTGCTAAAACTAGCAAAAACTTCATCATCAGCCTTTTTTTACGCATTGTAATTATTATTAATTCTGACATAAGTTAACTTGAAGATTATTTTATATTATTTGACGACCTCTGTGGTGCAGCGGTATATACAGAATTTATTGTAATTAGCGCATCACCTCTTGTAGGCAGTTTTTCTACATCGATCCCAACAACATTTAACCAACGTCTAATTAAAATTAATATTTTTTTTTAATAAGTTTTTCCATACTTAGATACCTCTGCCCCCAAGTCAAGTGGCAAGTAATATTTGCAATAGCGAGTGAATAGAAAAAATATGTATGAAATCGTCATTTTTGACAAACTTACAATTTGACAGTTCCATACATATTTTTTCTATTCACTCGCTATCGCAAATATTGCCACTTGACATGGGGGGCTGAACGGTCAAATACTCTACGCACACGCAACTTGCGTGGCGGGCGCGCGGGCGACGGGGGAGGGGGTGTAGTCGGTTTAGGTACTTCTTACAAAATACAGAGTTATAAATAACAGAGCGCGCAAATTTGTTTTTGTTTTTTTGATTTTGTGTTAATTATCAAGTTTAGCAAAAAGTCGTAGAACAAATTTTATTAGGACTGATGTAGGAAAGCCGCCTGCAAGAGGTGATGCCCTGTATACCGGACTGCTAAGCGGATGGTTCCGGGTTCGATCCCCGGGTCGGGCCAATTTCGTAAAATGGGTTTTTCGATATTGGCTCGTGTCTGGGTGTAAGTAGGTTCTCTCCTAGTCCATTATGTGGTACCTATAACACAAGCGCTTACTGCAACTTACTTTAGGGCCACATAATTGGTGTGTTAGTCTTGTGATTTATTTATTTATTTAAAAATGGTAAAGATCAGTAAGAAATCTCTTGTTAATATTGAAACAATATGGCATTGTTTATATTCTAGAAAACATTACCTTCTCTTTGTAAGCGGATCCAAGTAGTTGGACGGATTTGAGGTCGACACCCTTCATGCCCTTCTTGCCGTCCTTGGAGCGTCGCTTCCGGAAACATCTTCTGATGCAGCAGAAACATACTCCCAAAACTACTACAGCAACACCTGCCGATTATTCATATTTTAAAACTTTCGTTGTAAATATCAATTATTTAAAGTGTAAAGTGCATTCTGTAGAGAAAGATATATAATAGATACTTAGATCAATATAAAGTCGTAATCTTAGGTCACCGGATACCTAAAAATTATTACAAAAAATAAATCGAACCTACGAAGTAGTTTAAATGTTTTGCTACGAAACGTAGCTTTCTAGTGTTTGCTACGCACCGTAGCATTTCAAATTTGCTCCAATGCTACGCACCGTTCTTTTAAATTTTTGACTTATAAACCTAATAGCGGAAAAAGCTAAAAAATCTAATAGCGGAAAAAGTTCTCAGTTTTTGCACTGCAGGGTTCAGTTCTAAGGTTAATTAAATTGTAGTCGACGCCAATTGAGGAAGTTGCCAGCTTAATTGAGTTTTCTTTCAACCGCTGCTTGAACTAGTTAAATCGTTTTCTTATTCAGTTTTCTCAACATGAATCATGAAACTAAGTTGCAGTTCTCGTTTTAAAAACATAACGTTAGTTTATTTTTTGTTTACGCAAAAAAAAAATTAGTTTAGATAAATTAGTTTGGTATATAAAGCGTTGTTAAAGCGTGTTACCTGCGAGTATGGCCACGAGCTGCCACGTCTCTATGCCGATGGTCTTGGCCATGTCGGCGGTCATCTCGACGATGGACTCCGGTGTGGTGGGCACCGCCGTCGACCCCGACGACTCCGAGCTCGACATCGCTGCAAACATTCACACTCAATTCACTGATTCTACTCATTTGCATTATTTATTTGAAGAGATGCAAACTAAAATAATAGTTTAACTATTTCTTATTTAAATATTTGTGAATTCAAATGTGATTTAAGGTCTAAAAATAGCTATTTGTGGCCTAAGTCATTTCTTAAGACATTCAAAAGATTAATTTTTTTTTAAAACAACTAATCGGGGTAAAGCGACCATAAATCAACTTCCCATTGTATAACTGTATAAACTTACTGATAGATTCAGTAGTGGAGCCATCTTTAGGCTGCGTGGAGGTGGTGGGGGGCTCCTCCGTGGGCTTCTCCGCCGCTTCCCGCCGCCACCGCACCAGCGCTCCGGTCAAAGGCGACATGGTGCCTGGAATTTGTGTTAGGTACGTTGAAATTTGTTTTATACATACTGCTGGCTATTATACTGTAGGTACTCAATACTATTCTAAATGTTAAGTTAAATACTTTTACTAAAAAAATAAAAATGTGTAGGTTAACAATGGATCTAAGTATTTCGGCTGGGTTAACCAGGATAAAGATTAAAGATATGTCTCAGATAAAAAAATAAAATAAAATGAAAGAAGTAATATCACGTAATGTTTGACTTCTTAAGAAGCGCGGATGTGTAGGTATCAATTGATATTTGTGTAGGCTTCTCTGTTTTGTGAAGATCCAAGTGCTATTCACCATTTAACATAAATGTGTAGGTAAGTACAAGTCAGCACATAGGTAGGTAGATATCTGAGACATATGCGTGGGAAGAACCTTTAGTGCACAGAACTTTCACTGTCTACTTATATTTATTCGAGTCAAGTCCTCAAGTTAACTCAGTCTGACTGGCAGCTAAAATAATGATGGATTATGATACGTAAATTGTATCCTCTACAAAAAAAAACGGGATAACCCAATGTTTCATGAGAACTAAGTTATTGATCAAAAATTTATGTTACAAATACAAGAATAATGTCGCAGACCCAACATTCTTAACTCTACCTTAAATTCAACTTTTCTAAATTCATATTATGCAATAATTTTCATAATAGGTTATGATTATTCAATAAATAAGTTTAACATTTGGATCGATTCATGAACTAAATTGAGTATGTTCCTCTGGAGTAGGAATAATTGTATCAAATCATTGAAAAGGTTTCAATTTTTTTTGTACCTTATAATAAGCTAATTCATATAAATTATGCTGACACATGATAAAAAAAACTGTTAAACATGACTAGGATTTGGGCACCTACTGTGTGAGATTATAGGTACCTACTACCTTTTCGGGCCACATATTTAAAGATATATCCCAATATAGAGCTTTACAATATATACCAATCTTATTTCAGAGCACGAAAATAGATTTTCGTTTGAATGAGTATGGTTCAAGTAAAGACATACCGATCTAGAAACACCCCAGTCGAACTTGCAGCGACTGTTCGGCCCGTGCTTACTCCCACCAAAGAAACGTTTTGTGTTTAGTCACTTTATTAACTACTCACTGAATACAACGATCACTGGACAGAATTCCAATACATTTCTGCAGACTATGATGCTCGTAATGGTATCTCGGTCCGTGCCAGGCAGAACTGACTGTAAGGCTGCGCGCGCACTCGATCGATCACGCTTTGCGCCTTTCTATCAGTGTACAGCCTACAAAACTAGGAACCCGACTATTTACGAACAAATCTCACGATTCTCAACCTTTTAAAAACCGATTTGGGAAGAAAATGGCCTGTTGAGATGTTTTTAACTTACCATATATTTTTAGGAATATTGAAAAATCATAAATAAATTATGTATACTCAGTAAAAGTTTTATGTTTTTGATTGGTTTATTAATTTGAATATTAATGATCTATTAATTCGGAACCCACACCTACATAAAATGTCGTTTAATTCGGTTACCTTTACGTGAAGATCATAAATGCGATATTATGCTATTTCTATTGAGTTTATTCGTGATGTTATATTTTTAACTTACACGTGGATCAGTGAAGCATACAGCAATTTAAGTAGTCTCACTAGATTCATAGCCTCTGCCCACGTTCTCCCACTTAAAATGTAAGTACGTTTTATTTCTTAGCTTTGGCACGACGAATTGTGTATTTTACAAGAAACGATGTGGTAAACAATGATCCTTTATGACGTTAAAGTTCTAAACAATCGTTTTATCAAATTAACAGTTTGTTTACAAATTTAATTTAACAATTGAGTTCTATTTGTATTTCCAAGCTGGCGTATTACTGAGGGTTATAACCTAAGTAAGTATAATCTATATTCTACAACAACCAACCGTATTTGCGTGTTTGAGTAGCAAATATCAATACATCCAATTATACAAGGTGTAAAAGAACTGCTTCCGAAAACAAAAACTGGGTATTACTTATTACGTTATGAGCAAAAAATTTTTTTTTATTATTACAAAGAATAAAAATAAAATTTACGTCATTGTACAAAATTGCATTTATACGATCAGATTTTGCGATGATTTCTAATTCAATAGTGTTTTAATTTAATTTGCAATGTAAACTAACCGCACCTGAACCAACAGTTGATGTGTGAGCGATGAATTTAAGCGGCGAATATGACTTTTAAATCCTTAATAACTTTTTTAAATTGAGTTTTCTGGGTATACTGATAGTAAATTAAGTTACTATTGAGGCTCAAGAATACATGGTTTCAGGCTTCGGAAGTGGTCATTTTACATCCGATTAAACGGCAGATTATTTTGATTTATAATTTAGATAAAAAATGTTAATATCTGGTAAACATTTTGAATTTTAACGTGGTTTTTAAAAGATATCCAAATATACCCACAGCTTCGTGAAATGTCACCTAATTATGTAAGAGTGTACTTATATATTTTTTATTATTAATCGTCAATAACCCTTTATCAAATTGAAATCAAAAAAATATATCTATCTTACCAAGATTTAAAAGTAAATTAAGTTCTTGTCCAGTCAACGACTGAGTAATTACGATTTCACTCAACTTCCTCCAAGCGAACTGAAAAAAATATGTACTACGCAACTCCGGCGATTAGCTTAAAAAGATAGGTAATTTTATTGCAATTCCAAAATGGTACAACACTTATTTGAAAAATTCATACTGGGACATTTAAAAATATTTTTCGGGAACAATACTCCTGCAAAAATAAAAATATCAAAAAACAATAATCTCAAATTCGTACGCAAATACATTTTTAAATGTCTATTGATGTTACTGCCCGTTATAATTCTCAAGATTGGAGTACAAACATACTTCAAATGGACTTTTTTTATTCAAATATACAGAGGAGATTTTTTTAATTTATTTTCTGATGACACTTGTGACCACCCCTACCACCCCCCTTCCCAGCTACGTAACCTTTTGGGACACCTTGTATATGTTATACTAACGTCTCGCTAGTTGAGCAATCTTCGATGTGGGTACCTACTCCTTGTCATATAATAAAAAAAACAATCTGGTCATCTATTTTGAATTCACATCTCCTTTGTAAGTTACTCATTAGTAATTTTATAGTAAAAAACCATTTGAGCACTCTATCAAGTGTCGTAATTCCGAATATATTAGAGCTAACTAACAAAATGCAAATTTTAACAAATGCTGTACGTATTTCAAGGGCTAACTAAATTTTAAAGAATTTTAAAGTGGACAAAATACGGAAGGAAGTAAAAGCAAATGTAGAGATGAGAATAAATTTTAAAATGCATCATAAAGAAAACACAACCTTTTTATGC
Organism: Emmelina monodactyla; assembly: GCA_916618145.1. Taxonomy (NCBI): domain Eukaryota; kingdom Metazoa; phylum Arthropoda; class Insecta; order Lepidoptera; family Pterophoridae; genus Emmelina; species Emmelina monodactyla. Next base: position 9,172,953 of record OU745300.1, read on the forward strand.
TCTCTTTTATGAGGTTGACCTTGTTTTTCAGATTGCTTTAAAATATGTAGTAGGTACCAACAAATCAAATTAATCATAAACTTATAATAAATCGGTAGTCAATTCTGTAAATCAAATATACCGGGTGCCCAGGAAAGAATGCATAACCTGAACTTTATTCCTTTATTCGTAGATGTAGGGCCTGCATCAAGATGGGGGCAAACATTTTGAACAGTTGCTCTAAATTATTCCAATGTGTTTGCAATAAATATCAATTGAAAATCATATTTTTTTAGTTTTGCTAGAACTAAATAATTATCCTATTTTACACACTAATACCATTAGTTCAATATTATTTCATTACAATAACGACATCTTACATCTTTTTAAAAACGTTATTAAACCAGGAATATTTTGTAATCATTGGCCACTGTTGCTTTCATATTTTTTTTTTACACCAGAGCTGTTCAAAGTTCCACATCAAATATATTTCTTTAGAAATTTTACACAAAACAAAAGTTTAACATTATTTTTTGAGAAAAATACTCCAGTTAGCTATTTTATTTGGTATTTATTCACTGACGCGGTTAATATTAATTATTTTAGCACAGAAATAATGATGATATTAAGTGATTTGACCTCGTTACGAGTAAAAATATGAACACAGTGAAAAAAATATGAAGTTTTTGTTTAAAGCGCCATATTTCTAGCAGGGTTATACTTTTTACTAACTATTTTTTAGGCTTGCCTATAGTTCTACTATTAGCCCTTCAGAGGTTATCCATTCTTTTCTGGGCACCCGGTATTTCCAAAATAACTATCAGGAGTTGATTGGGGATCGATACTGATGCCAAAAATGCAATTAGTAATTTTTTGTCTGTTTAACGAAACTTGGTACAATTATTTTTCATACTCCTGAGCTGGTTATACAGGGTGATTGGTAATGCGATACATTCCTTCTAAGAGGTTAAAGTAGAGCTTATTTGCAGTCAATTAAGTCGTATCATACCATGTCCGAAAATTTATTTCAGTTCGAAACTTTCTGATTATCTTTGTCTGTCTTAGGTTAATAACACTCTCAGTCATCCCTAATTAAAAAAGTTTACATTATTAACTTTTGCATTAAAAAAGAATCATAGAAATCGGTAAAGAAACACCAAAGTTAAACATAATAATAAGCCATCGTGTGTGAATACTGGATCATGCTATAAGGATTATTCTACTAATATTATAAACCTGAAAGTTTGTGAGTATGTATGGATGTTTGTAACTCTTTCACGTAAAAACTACTGGACGGATTTGGATTACTTTACAGAAATATACATCAGAATGCCACATAGGGTACTTTTTATTCCCACGGGAAACCGACTTTCATGCGAACGGAGTCGCGGGCGGCCACTAGTAAATTAATAAGATTTTTATTTGAATCATTAACTAAAGTTAGGTATAGTTAATTATAAAAAACAAATTTTATGCACTTTATCATTGATTGCTTTTACTTTCGAAACTTTAACTCATTTGATAGGTAAGTATGTTTACTTAGGTGGAAACCTTAATTCAATAAATTGTTTATCTTTCAAATGAAACCAACGAGGTATTTTTTACGAATTGAAATAAGACTCAGCTTAAATGATTAACAAAGTTTAATGTTACTTATTACAATAAAGAATGCATTACGGAAATTCATGTTTTAAATCGGGATTTCAATTATGCGTTTTCTCATATTGAAAACAGAATAGTCATAGAATAGTATTGCATAAGTTGGGGCAAAAATTTATTGTGGAAATTCTTCCCTAACGTGGTTTAGTTATTATAGTAACTGGATTTAAATAAGAAAATCTTACTTGACTAACAGAGTGCAAATAGTACCTACAAATTGGAAATTATGGCGTTCCTCAGGGCTCCGTACTTGGACCACTGTATACGTTAACAGCATAGCTGATCTGATCTCAATGGTCACTTGATTATACGCAGATGCCACATGCTTATTTTACTTTGGTCTTTAACATACATGAAATCATTGCAAAAGCTCAAGAAGATCTTAACACCTTACAGAGATGGTTTCGAACAAATTTATTAACTACTAGGGGCCGCCCGCGACTTCGTTCGCGAGAAAGTCGGTTTCCCGTGGGAATAAGAAGTTTAACCTATATAACTTTGGTGTTTCTATACAGATTTCTATGATTCTTTTTTATGGAATGATTAATAATGTTAACTTTCTTAATTAGGGATGTCTGGGAGTGTTATAAACAAAAGAGTAGACAAATATAATCAGAAAGCTTCGAACTGCTAAGCTATCGGGAGTTACACGTGTTATTGTGAGTCAACCATAAAGGATAGACTATGCTGTCGTGGGATATTTTTTGTATAATTTTAAGGAGCACATTTCCGGCATACATGATTTCTTAGTAGCTTTAACGATCAAGGTTGCACATGCGACGGAAGCTTAAAAAATGGAGTAACTTCTCCCGTTTTCCCAACATTTATACAGACAGACAAAAATTTTACTAATTGCATTTTTGGCATCAGCAGAGCTATTACGAAACTCGAAATTTCGGGAAACGGAGAGGTTTAGAGAAAGAACGGGTACTCCGTCAAGCAATGACGTCATCATCACAGTGCAAAAATCACTTTTAAAGCCGTTATTCGGACGGAAACCCATAGACTTACATTCACACCTCTATAAGCTCTATACATCTTCAAAAAATGACACTAATCCATATTGTATTTTTGTAAATTGCCATCCTACCATATTCTAAAACAGTTTTAATGCCTTGAGCTGGGGTCACACTGTTGAAAATGGTAATGCCCATGAACGTGACAATTATAATTATTGCTCCACTAGATTTCTCTAAAAACGCAATACATCTTCCATTACTCTCCATTCCTTATCGCATATATTAAGGGATCACATCCCTTTGCGCTACCGATGCACACTTATAAAACGTAGTGTGCCCGCTTGATCGCGATAATTATCGCTATAATCATTATGATCTGAAATATTCAGTAAAAATAATACTGTCAATACACACATCACCTTTACTTAAAAAAAACAACGATTCATTTGACATGACTTTTAATGTCAAACCATAATCAAAACAAACAGTTTTGAATTTTTTTCATATTTCTCATTTCTTATTTCACCAACTTTTCTTACCTGCTAATATATTACAAAATCAATTACACAACAAAAAGGACTAGGATTTCAGTGCTAAATATGTTAAACAAAAACTTTACATGTTGTTATTCCTTAACCATCTTCTATCTAAAGAATTAGAAGTATCATATTCCTGATATAACTCAAATACCGGCAATAGAGAAGAAGAATGGTCTTAATTTAGTGAGCTAAAGGAGGCAGCTGCTATAAAGTGCAATTGAAGATGGCATCAACAAGGTAAAGGTATCGTATTGTTTTATTATCATGAGTTTGTAAATGTGAAATAATTTGCTTATGAAAATTATTCCAAAGCTTTTTAAATAACCTTAGCGAATTTATATCTGTGTTTAATTGTCCATATTTACGACTATCTAGCATTACACGTAGGTACTAACAAAAAACTATATATTTTTAATTTGTTTTAGTTTGGTATCATCAAAGGATTAACCTATAATCTACACGAGGCCGTGCAAAACAGCAGAATTATCAAGTATTCTGAAGACAATTGAGATGGAGTACACAGGATCATATATAAATATTATACCTATATGTACCTTATTATTTTTAAATGTTGTTGAGACCATATCGTTTTATTTTATTCATTTTCTATAGATTTTTAAGTAGGTACTTACCTATGTTCATTACCTTTCTACAGTCTTATACTTTTTCATAGAAATTAAAAAGTTCTTTTTAAAGTAAATATCAATTTATTTAAGTTTAAAATTTCTTTTACTACTGCTTTTTCAGAGACACGTTTTAAGATTACAGCGGTACGATGTAAGCGTTTTCTCCGAACTTCACACTAAACTAAAAAACTAAGGAACCTAACCTATATTAACTGCAAAATAAAACTCTTATACCTCTAATATAAATTTTATTTCAATTAATAATATTTATTTTCAAAAAGTGACATTTTATATGTTCAGATGATACATGGATCAACAGAATAATAAATGAGTTGTTATTTTTTACTGCGGAACTCCAAATATTTCAAAAGTATTCTGTAATATTACCATTTAAACAATTAGCCAACTAAACAATTAGCCAAAAGCCATTCTGATGGATGGTCTTCCCCACAGAACACCAACTGTAAAGCGGCAGCTGTAGCGACTGAGAATCTGTAAGTCTTGATACATGACAGGTTTATGCGCACCTCAGCATGTTGATCTCTGAAAACCTTTCGATGTCGATGATTTTCGGTCCCTATGCGAATGACAATTCTTAATTTTCAAGTTAAAGACACTACACTACTACAATTTTTTGACAAAAAACAGCTATTTGGATTGGGATAACATAGTTTATAACCCAAAATAGAAATATAAGGCGCCACCTGTAGTTGTCAACGCATGTGAAGCTGCGGGCGTTTTACTTGTACAACATTTATGTTAATAACAAAAAATACAAATTTATTGATCTTTTAACTTTATGTTGGTGGGAAAGCTACGAATTACACTACAATGAATTTGTGCTACGGAAATTCCATAAAGGACTAGACTTTTCTTGTAAACCCCATAAAACTTAAGTTAAAATGCCTAACAAGTTTTTATAAAATCTGTTCAGCATCGTAGGAGAGAAAAGATACTCCCGCATTAATAATGTTTATGTGAAATATAAACGTGAATTGATATTGAAAGTACATACCTAAAATATTTGAAGAAGCAAATAACACCTTCACACATTTCATACCCAATTTCGAAAGGGGCTCATCGGCTGGTTTGCTGGCCCATATTTTTCATTTTGACCTCCTCTATATTTAGCACAGTGCAGATTTTATGCTTAAGCTTCCTGAAACAGGCTTTAAAATGCTATTCTATAGTAAAGCAATTACCCAGCTGATACTAGGGATCTCCACCACCACGCCTTTTTAGAAGTGTGTTGTATCTAAACACTAGCTGGAGAGTTAGTGACAGGGATTAAAAGCTAAGTAGGATGTGTTCTGTGGTAGAAAAAAATGGATATTACAGAAATAATCCTAACCTATGTATTTTTTCTTTGTGTAGGTATATAAAATCAGTCCAGTTTTTATAAGAATTAAATCTTTCTTTGCCCTTTATAATAAACTATAGGTTAATCTGAAGTAAAGTTAAGTTTAATACTAGTATTTCATATGCTAAGACAAACCAAAATCAGTCCAGTAGTTTAAAAGTACGCTCCACTAGGCTGGCTCAATGCGGGTTAGAATTACAAATAATCAAACCATGTGGATTTCCCTCATCGTAAGTTAGTGATAAATCCTTACTTCCTTACTTTAAATGTGAAAATAAAACTTGCTCAGGCAAAGACCTATCCTGTTTTCATTATACCTTTAGACAATCTTTAAGATTAACAAGGGGAAAAAGGAGTAACTTATTCTTTCCCTGGATCCTATCTAATTAGGTAAACACTATATTGAAAGATAGAAACAAACAGTTTGTGGCACTAACATGTCTTCTTCCATAGTTGAACGATACAGAACTCGGACAAACTTCAGTATCGTGCAAAAGATTATTGGAGCACATTACAATAAAAGTGTATTCTTTGAATAAATCGTTTTTCATTTTATAATATAAGTAAACAGTGGTCGTTTGATGGGAAAAGTCAGTTTTGAAATATTGTCAAAGTGGTTTTTTTTATAGCTCAAGTGAGCGGTTAGAATCTTTCGGAGTGAATAGAAAAATAATGGCGGGTAATTTAAATTTAAGAACACAAACCAATCTTACAAGATCCGTCCGAAGCTCGAAACATTTTCGTAATAGCAAGCCTGTATCGATCCCTATTCACCACCATAGTTATTTTGGAAATATATTTCATGTTTTTTTTACCTTTCTACAGATTTATTATAAGTAGAGATGGGCTGAGTACTCGGTTTATACTCGGCGTACTCGGCGGGTTTTTTGGTACTCGGTACTCGGCCGAGTAACTCGGTCACAGATCACCCCCTAATAGATTCCGCATTAGAGACGACCTATGTTTCGCCACTATGTGATTTAGAACATAGTGCAAGCCACGCCTACATTTTTGGATTTAGTCATGACCAACCGTCAGACACGTACGCATCCGTGTCACTCCGTATTTGTGCATAGAAAATTTGTTTTTGTGGAGTTCAACTTGTGTTGGTTTATTTATTGTTAACAAACAAAGCATATCTCTTTCTACCAGTACAAATATATATACGGTCATCTCATTTTCTTAAAGAAGCAAGAATTTACCCGAGTAATATTAGAGTTTGATAGTTATACATCAACGCTGTCGATGTATCGATATTTTTCGTAAAAAGAGGTTGCTTAACTATTAACCAAATTTTAAACTAGATATCGTGTAGTACCCTCTAATTAGGTAAAAAATATTTACTTTGAATCTAACATTTAGCGAAAATTGTATATTTCAAACATAAAGTGTAAAAATAAAGATTTACATTTGAAAAAAAATGTTTGCTCTCTCATTAAGAGATAAACAAAATATTATCTAGGTTAGACAAAAAACAATCTAATGCCTCTTAAAAAGGCTTCAAAATGTTATAATAGCTTTAGTACTTGTCCCACAGTTTTGGTACCTACCATAGCAATAATTGATATGAATAAAATTTCTAGTAGTGCGAAAAGTTTTTTTCTTGGTCGGTACTTTTCTAATTTGGGCTCAACATTAATAGTCTCATTAATTATAATAAAAAATGAAGGCCAATCAACCAGTTAAATGTTATTCTGTCGATATTTTTATTAAACGATATTTATAATTTATCGATACTTTTATCGAATACTTACATCACTATTTTATCACTATTTGACGGGTGCATCTTAGAACATTTTTGAACTAGCCAATCAGAATGTCATTACTTCCTCCCCCGCACTTCAACTTTTGGTGACCCTGATACAACGTAAATGTACGAACATGCGGAATCTATTAGGGGGTGATCTGTGAACTCGGTATACGAATGCCGAGTACCGAGTACCAAAAAAGTAATATACTTTGTTTAAAGAAAGCAATATATTTAGGTAGATATAATTGAAACTTCAGTTTTAATAAAAACGTACTGATTGAGGAAATCTTTGACATCCTCAAGTAATAGAATCAAAATTATGCTAATGCAGGAGTACTAGTGAGACAAAATTAAAGAAACAGTAATAAAAATAATCAATATTTAAAATTTAATAAATGTAAATTATGATGCCTTGTTTGATGCCCTGTCCACCATTTGCCAACAAATTTTCTTCTAAATATACTTGTGTTCGTTTGTAATTGTTTACGCGCGCGAAATTGGGAATTTGAAAGAACCGAGTTACTCGGCCGAGTACTCGGTAAAAAAAAATTGAACCGAGTAATACTCGGTACTCGGTACTCGGCAAAAGTGTTACTCGGCGCATCTCTAATTATAAGTATAGATAAATATTTTTAAAAACTTGTAATGTTATATATAGTTAACAACTAAATACTTCCACCACATGATCCCTGAATAATAAGTGGCGTTACACTTGAACAGAAAACGGTTGAAAAGTATTTAGGTTTAAGAATGGACGAGCAACTTACCTACATGGAAAACGCAACTTGAGTATATTAAAACTAAAATATCGTCACGTTTAAGCTCACTGTATAACGTAAGCCAATGTTTACCAATAAAATTACGTTTTAACATTTACAATTCGCTTGGGAAGGCTCATTTCCTCCTATATTTAATAGAAATTTGGGGCAGTGTCGGTAAAACAAAATAAAATCATAAAAATACTTTTTCAGTACCCATATTTGACACATACCTACTCGTAAAATTTATGAAGATACAAAAATTATGAACATTAAACAAATTTATGTATACAGCACTTGTATCTTAGTCAGAAGGATCATTAGTAAGACAATAATTACCAACTGAATATTTACTAAAAAATCACTAAACGTAGCCTTCGACGGCCTAGCTTACTTGTTTTACCCAAACCTCGTACAAACTACGGTAAAAAAGCTATTACCTTCAAAGGAGCAGAACTGTACAAAAAAATACCATCACAAATTAAAAATACTCGTATATCCTAATTTAATAGTTTCAAGTCACAGCTATCAGATTATATTATACAAAACTATACACACTATGATTAACTATATATACCTATTTTACTAACTTGAAACTATCAAATGCTTGGTGACCTCTTACTTTATATATAGGTAAACAGGAAACTATGTTCTCATATAAGTGGATTTATAATCGTTTCTGGGAATAAATTCTTTAAATCTAAATCTAAATTAAGCTTTCTCGTAAATAAAAATTCTCGCAATTGTTTAATTTGGCCGACTTGTTCACGATACGATAAATTTTGGCTAATTAAAAAAACATTATCTGATTGTTCTTTATTTACAAATTTAAGTGGAAAAATAATTGGATATGTACCTACTATGTTATGATGATTCATAAGCGTTAGGTTTGCTCTAAACATACGGCAGAAGCATTTTTTTTAAGTACTTACCTTAGCAGGTTTTCTTTTTTAGGAATTTGATTTTATGTTTTCACCAATTTTTTTTTTTGTGCCAAAATATTGGAAGAAGTATTAAATTATACCTATATTTTTTACCTCATTCCCGTACCTAGGTATATGTATTGCCATTTCGGGCTCAATCACCATTATGCACCTTTCGGATCGAAAACTCCTGAAGAGTCACAGTGTTCCGATAAATAGATATGTGAAAAAACTGAAACATCGTATGTAATTTATAAAACCTATTTATGCGATAAAAATATATATTTTTAAAAAGCTTTATCCATAGGATGCGCGTGTTTTGTATCCGCTCCGTGGGCCCAGACTTCGATTGACCATGACATGATTCAGTTGTAGGTACCTACTGATAAATGAATTCTAAAAAGAATAGGTACTAGAGGTGTACTTTATTTAAACAATATTATCTACTAAGCAGTGCATTCATGCATAGTCTTATATTTTATTTTGGTAATGGGGCTCAAGACTTAAATTAAGGTCAGAGCGTTCACGCAAGCGGACTACCGGTTCTAAAACTTTGAAACTAAACTCCCTTTCTTCTTTATAAAGTCCCTTTACTATTTGTCAGGCTGTGTCGTCTAATCGATGGCTCTTTTCAACACAGTAGCACTGAAAAGATAATCAATTGCATCTGACCTTTGGGACGAGGTCGAGCCCTCACGCCAGATATGTCTGATTCCGAAACAAGGTTTGTTTTTTAAACACAAAGGCTAGGATAGGTATATACCAAGATATATACTTGCACGTAGTATGTATACCTATTTGTAAACTATGCAATGGTTAGTTACCAAATAAACATGAATCTTGTGTTATAATGTGGATTGATATTATTTAGAACCATAGTTTCGCAAAACATAAAAACAAAATTAGCAAATGCAAACCTATCTACATTTAATTCCAAAAGTTCTATTAAAATTTTTAATCTGTCGAATGCTCTCCATATTGGAAATCTGTATGCCTGTAATAAGCAAAACATGCGTCCGAAAATGGTGGAACCATACACATCCAATAGTCGATGTCGTTGTGATAAAATCGAATGTTATTATAACGTATTGTATTCCACACAATAACGTTTACATAATAATAGCTTAACCAGACTGTCTTTTAACAGTGAGTGAATAAAATTTCTAAGTTTTTATATAATCGGAGGTGTCCTATAAATAAAATATTAAACTTCCTGGCTGCTGCAGAATAAGTGTCTCGTAGTACGCATGCGCGTCCACGTGACGTCACTTTACACAGGAAACATCCCGATAAAAATCGACATTTCTAAGTAGAGAAGGATCTACCATACTAAAGTTACGTATTAAATCGGCATTTATTTGGTTTTAGTTATAAGCAATATCAATAGTAACATGAAATTAAAAAGTTATTTGGTGCTAAGATACTTAAGTTATATGGGGTAAAGGTAGGATAAAGGTACTTAAGATGGAATGTAAATTAATTCAGAAACAAGTTTTACATCGTCAGCATGATGAAAGTAAAAAAAATATATGAACGAACTTTAATTAAACTGATTACACCTGTCAGACGGCCTTAACTAAATTTATTTCATTGGCAAGAAAATTCGCGATCAAACAAACATTGGTGCACGTTATCTTTTTTATTTGCCTAGGCACAGTTACTTTAAACATGTTTATTTGGAAGAGTTAAATAAACACATAACTATGTAACATTCTTCACTAAGGTTTTATTTTGATGTTTTTTTGGACTTTGGGAATGTCAAATTTTAAAAAACCATATTGATTGTATTGCTGCTATTGTGTTAAATTAAAGAAAGTCTACAATTAGACAGGGCCAAGCAATGTATTATAATAACTAAAACTAAGTCCTATAAAATATGCTTAGTATGATATTCAGCTTTAACTTAACAAATACTTTAATAAATAAGAGCATTGTAGTTATTAAAAAATCCTAGATATCGACCAAATTTGAATATTTTCAGAAACTCACCTTGTATTTGTTAAGGTCACTAAGTAGAAAATAGCACACAAGATAATTTAGCCATAACGTCGCACTGTAACTAGATCAAACAAAAGCGACCACCAGGGGGCGCGCGTGGATACCGACTAAAACTGGCAAAGGCTTTGACGGCGCTGATGGTTCAAGTATTGATATTTTCAGCTGCTGAAGCGCTTTATTAGCTGTGATGAAAGAAATATTCGAATAATAAATAGATTTATATCCAACAATTTTAATACAGATTTTAAAACGATGTAATTATTAAGTCTAGGCTAAAAATAAAAATTTTCGAGTAGGTAAGTTATAAATAAAGTTGTGTGTTTTATAATGGTGTGATAAATTCGCTGATGATTTTTAAAATATTTCGTTTCATTATATTATGTTCGTTGTTTTTCTTCATTTTGATTAAATGTTAATACCTTTTAAGTACGGCATTATCAGGAGGAAACCTGTTAGCGCTTAGGTACTTCTCTTTTACGAATGTAAAGAAAAACCTTCCAGACTAACGACTCTATGGCAAAACTGTAAGAAACAGACAGATATGAGAAAATGTTAACCTGTCTTTAAATGTTGTATCAAGACGAGTAAGTTTTTAGGTTCTTTCCTTCTATATTTTAAGTTAAGCGCTGAATCCGCTTAAAGTGGATTTCACTTGGGTTTCTTACTGTTGCCAAACTTCATTGATTTTACTCGGCAGCTACGATGTCGAAAATACTTAAATAGAGAGTTAAGTCTCAAATTAGAAATAACCCTATTATTAGAAACATAACTATACCTAACTTGAAAATCTAATGATACACTTACTGTTATCAAACAGTAATGTTACTTATACCTACTTAATACCTTCCCACTTAAAACATATAATTTATGAATTTTGAGGATGTTAAAGTGTTAATGGATGAAAGATATTTTTTATCAAATAAAATAAGTATTACTTAAAATTACAAATAAAATTATCTTAGAAGTTACAAATAAAATATGTCAATAAATATATTGCAGAAACATTTATGTATGTTGTTTTTAAACTCTCGCACTTTTTATTTATAACTTTTTGATGACTTCGGGTCTTATACGCGGGTAAGACCCGAAGTCATCAAAACTTTAATGTTATTTTAATTACTTGTTTAGGTATAGGCTGCCTACCCAGAGTTGTGACGGGAAATAAAGTCAATCTAACGTTTGTATATTCTCTAGGCTTTCGATTGGATAGGTATTTGTTCATTAACCAAGCCAGAGGGTAATAAAAAAAAATAATTTTTGGACTGAAATTTTTTAGACAACCCGCAATATATTTATTGACATAGTTATTTTATGGATTAAAAATATCTTTCATCCATTAACCAGCTCGGTAAAGGTCCTTTTATAGCGGTATCCTAGACTATAGGTAAGTACCTAAACGAAATCGGCAAAAAAATAAGACAGTAGATATTGTAGCTTCCCTTGCTTGAAATAGAGAAAAAAATCTACGGCAGATAAGTAGGTAACTAAGTAAGAAGTACTCGTTCGTAGGTACCTACTGAGATACCTACGTGTGTTCTCGTTGCTGATCGAATAAAATAATTGGACATAATGAGTAGGTAGGCAGGCAGTCAAATTAAATAGAATTTATCTTACAACTGAAAAATTTGCCCTGAGTCAAACCAAACATAATTATGTGTCGGAGACGGTCATGATAGTTGTCTGTCACTCAACGAAGCGCAGCGGGTAGCTTCAGATAGATGGCGCGACTATCGATGATGGTAACGCACAGAGGGCGCCTCTACACGGAAGTTGCCAGCTACGACGGAGCCTAGGAAGAAAGGAGTGTGTCTTGGCGGAGTTTACCACGCACCTCCCTGAAGACAACTGCCTCACGACTAGGAACTATCATTCGTTTCGTTCTGTGTGTGACATTATTTCTTTGTTACCGAAAAAATTGAAGAACCTTTATTAAAATACTTCAGTGTGTACTTTGGTGTTCATATTTGCTCGATTCCCTATTAAAACGCCCTTACGATGTCTGAAGATAGGTCAAGCCATGCTGCCGCTCCGAAATATGTATTTTTTTAGTTCGAAGTAAAAAAGCGGCAATGCGTAAGGACTTGCACACCGAGGAGGGCTCCGTACAAACATAAAAAAATGCCAGTAATTCGTCTCCCAATGAAATATTTAACATTATTTTCGTGTTCGTGGTGTCTATTAAAATCAAAGATCAATTAAACAAATAAATGAGACACAGACGCACGTTGTAAAGAATTAGTTAAAGTCCTAAGCGCTGATAGGATTCACAAGTCCCAATGTCAAAAGCAATAGAACTTTTTTAAACCCACTACTATCAATATTAATAAGGTAATATACCTACTCGTAGAAAAGTAAAAAAACATAGAAGATCATCCGAGACCGAGAACCAATTAATAATTTTTGGTAAAATCTGGTATATTTTACCACTGAAAATCTGGTAAATCTGGTAGGTATACTGCACATACGTGGGTAGGTATAAAGTAAGAAAGAAACAACGTTAAGGAACATAGCACGCTGGTCGCTATTGGGGGACACGGCAATGCAACTTTACATCACAAACATGAATCAATTATTCATTAATATTTAAACGGTTCCAATTCAGGGAATAAGCTTTCTTCCCACAGGAAAAGCCATTTAGCTGCAGGGGGAAAACTAGTTTATCCAAGATAAGTTTAATTTGTTGCGGTCACCCTACAATTTTAAATGCAATTCGACAACTTTCCTTTGACTATAAACTTTGGAAACTATCCTATCAGCCGGACTATTGATGAGCGGTTTTCAAAAAAGAATAAATATTTAATTCATACAAATTCGCTAGGTGGCGCTGAACAATCTAAGTACGTAGGTACTTTAAAAAAGTAAAAGGATTGAATATAAATAATATAGAATAATAGATGAGTCCAAAGTAATCAGAAAAACCAAAGAAATCTACGAATAAAGAAGTACACAATATAGACAGCGTGTAAGCCTCAGCCTACAAACAAAACAAATAAGTACCTACATATATTACGGGTGTAAAAAGACCACTTCCGAAGCCTGAAACCATGCATTCTGCAGCCTCAATAGTAACTAAATTCACTAACAATATACCCAGAAAATCCAATTTAAAAAAGTTATTAAGGATTGAAAAGTCATATTCGGCGCTTGAAATCATCGCTCACACATCAACTGTTGGTTCAGGTGCGATTATTTACATGGCAAATTGAATTAAAACCCTATTTAATTTGAAATCATCGCAAAATCTGATAGTATAAATGCAATTTTGTACAATTACGTAATAATATATTTTTTTGGTTAATCATAAAACCATTTTTTTTTTCTCAAAACGTAACCAGTACCCCTCTAGCAATGTCCAGTTTTTGTTTTCGGAAGCAGTTCTTTTACTACCCTGTATACAACTGCACCACAGACGATATATAACGGACTGCTAAGTGGATGGTTCCGGGTTCAATCCCCGGGTCGGGCCAATTTCGTGTAACTAGGTTCATTTTTTGTTTAATTCTACTTACAAAAAGGTTTATTTACCTTTTATTCAAATTCAAATCATATCAAAACCGACATTGTTATTGCTAGAGGAAAAAATTGCTTTGTTTTTTTCTATCCTTTTCCTTTTTTAAAGGTAACATCTGCGTACTTAGTTTGCTCAACGCCATCTAGCGAATTTGTTTGAACTATTTATATTTTTTTTGAAAACCGGTAATCAAATGTCATTTTTTTTAATAATTATGGATAACTTTACAATTGATGAAACAATATTTTTTTTTGGATTAATGTTATGATTTTTATTAATTTTACTCTTTCCAGAATGTTGAAAATATGACCTTCGATAACCATTGGCTTACGCAATAGCCCCGCCGTTTTATATTACGCCATTACAGGAATCGTCAGCTGTAACTGACATGACACTGACATTAAAATTTCATCTCATTGATGCAATACAATGAGTTGTACCTAATTGTACCCACTAAAACAAAAATCACTACGATGTGCCAGAATGCCATCTTGGTTTCTTTTAGCCCGGTCAATAGAGTGAACTCAGCGTCTATCTGCTGCCATTTTTTATTCAAATTTTGTTAAATTAGACATGAGTTTTATAGACAAGTGATATTCTTTCTTGTCTAGCCAGTCCATTCCATTCATAATCTAAGTCATTGATCAAGAAAAATAGATAAACAATGAAAGAAGAGGAAATATTAAAAATAAATAGTTTATAATACGAAAGAATAGTTATTAATTATTTTATTATTTAAATTTATTACATCAATATGTGGGCAGTTTTAGTGGTGTTCGTGTTATCGATTATAGCATATTTTTTTACGGTGGAACTAATACCTAACCTTAAGTTTCTGTTTATAAAAGCCGGCCTTTCAGGAATAGATTTATGTAAACCCAGTAAAGAAAAAGTGTAAGTTACATTTACATACCGACACAATGTGTTGGAGACTTCGTAATATTTTGTATAAGTGTTTAACAAGTGTCTAACTTATCAGGATAAAAAATATTGTATATTAGTAGTACAATACTATTTTCTTCTATCTCAAGTTAAAATGCATTATTTAACCGTACTTATTTTGCAATTTACAGACCAGAGGCTATAGGAGTAGTATCAGGATGTGTATTCCTAGTAACAACATTTTTATCTATACCAGTTGTGTTCGGAGGAAACCTTATGGACAGGGAACATTTCCCACATAATGAGGTTACTTTAAAAATATTTTTATCAGTTTACTTAGTAACTTAACAATAATAAAACTGTTTGTATTTGTTTATGATATAGTTTGCAGAGTTTCTTGCCGCCCTGTTATCAATATGCTGCATGCTGTTACTTGGGTTTTCGGATGACGTTTTAGATCTGAAGTGGAGATATAAACTGTTACTGCCTACAATAGCTTCCCTACCTTTACTGGTTGTCTACTATGTCAACTTTAACTCAACAACTTTTGTTGTGCCAATACCATTAAGACAATGGTTTGGAATATCAGTGAACATAGGTAGTATCTTTATACTGTTAATGCTTGTTTATAGTTTTTATTAAAGGGACCTTAAGCGTTTTGAGTGATTAATCATCATGATACCTTTTTTAAAAATAAATGTTATAACCCAATTCTTAAACATTAATTTGTGGCTTATAGCAGTTTTTAACAAGGAGTTTAAAGTTGACTTAATTTATGTTAAATTGTTTCAGGTTTCCTTTACTATGTTTACATGGGAATGTTAGCAGTTTTCTGTACAAATGCAATCAATATTTTAGCTGGCATCAATGGCCTAGAAGTGGGACAGTCAGTAATTATAGCATTATCAATAATATTATTCAACTGTATTGAATTAACTGGAGATTACTATAAAGCAAATTGTTTCTCTTTGTATATTATGATCCCATACTTGTTTACTAGTTTGGCCCTGCTCAAACATAATTGGTAAGTTGTCATAAACATTTAAAAAAGCCCTATACACCCATATTATTCTTACTCACACGAACATTACATAGGTAAAGAGATAGTAATTGTTATTATTTATTAATTTCAGGTACCCATCAAAAGTGTTTGTTGGTGACACATTTTGTTATGTTTCGGGCATGACATTTGCTGTGGTTGGCATTCTCAGCCATTTCAGTAAAACAGTTTTACTTTTTTTTATTCCTCAAGTTATTAATTTCTTGTATTCTGTACCACAACTCTTTAGATTTATACCTTGTCCACGGCACAGATTACCAAAATATGTAAGTGAAACTAATGTCCTTCAAGCTAGTAGAACAGTAATAATAAAAAAAGAAATTGGCATAATTAGTAAACTTTTTCTTCAGATATTAACTATCTTAAGATTAGTTGATAGAATAGAAGATGATGAAAGTATATCAATAAATAATCTCACTTTAATAAATTTGTTCTTAATTAAGTTGGGGCCACTATCAGAAGTTCAGCTTACAATAAGTCTGTTGTCTTTTCAAGTTTTGTGTTCTTGTGTATCATTCCTAATAAGATATCCAATGGCTTCATATTTTTATGATTCCTAGCATTGTCTGAAAGAATTTACACTTAAAATATGTGTTTGAAAGATAACATATTCAATACACTTCTATGTATTTAGATCTAAGGTTCTTTTTTAAATGTTTATGTAAATAGATGCTAATATATAAATAAAATATCTGAATTGTCTTCTTTATATTATTTTAATCATTTATACAAATAATATGTTACATTTATTAATTACATCCATAAATAACCTTGTTAGCTGATCAAATACATAATTTTGTGTATGTATAGTGTACAAAATAATTTTACCAAGATCAAGCAAGACACCAGTTACCTAAACCACCCTCAGCACTTTGACCAAATAAAAAAACCAAGATTAAATATCTAGTCAAACATTAAAGCAAGCATAAATGAATGAAGAACCAGTCATGCCCAGTAAAAAAAAAGTTATTCTTTGGTTCATTTGATATTAAATGTTTTTGCTAATAAAATGTAGTATCTTAGTACCTATATTGCATGTATAAAATGTATGAAATAGAATTGTCGACTACTATTCAGTTTAACCATATATCATACAAAATGTTATCTTCAGAATCATCATCATTTATAACTCTCAGTGTCTTCAATGTTTGCAAATAGAATGTGAGTTCTGAGGTGACCACTCCATGTTGAGGACTGCCATTGGCTACAATATTCATTTTAACCAACTGTTCTCTTAGCTTGTCTTTAAAATTATCATGTACTCTTTTGTATATAAACCTAATTTGCTCTATAGGTAATATATCAATAAGCGCTTCATGTAACTTTACTAAATGCTTGGAAATATTGCGGAATGTTTGTGATGGAACAGGGGGCTTTGCATCCCAACCACTGAGTTGAGAAACCAACATATTGCTCACTATGTGGCAGATTTTATTCTCTAATTCCTGTTTATGACTCAAAATATCACTTTCAATATTAATAAAACCATTCAGTGAAACATCTTTCGAGTGTAGTTTTCCAACCAACATTCTGATAAGTGGTAGGAGCCATAAAATAACTTGCAGTGATCTGGATACTAAAGCTAAGTTTGAAGTGGAGATTGTTTTCAAGCCTGCACTTTGAATAGCACCAGCTCCAAGAACTAGTTGACAGCACCGTGAGTTAAATAGTCTGATCAATTCAAGCATGCAATTAATTAAATACTGAACTATTACAGATGACTGGTTTGTGGCATCACAGTACTCTAGAAGAGTTTTTATCAAAAGCTGGACAGAAGCCACTACAGCATAGTTTTCTTTATTAATAACTAAATGCTTTTCATCACTTCCTCCAGTATCATAATAAATAATGGCTGGAATTTCTCCAGCAGCACTAATTTTAGAAACTATACTTTGTAACTCATATGGGACATCAGCTTTTTTCCACCTTTCACAATTGAGTGCTGATGTAAGTTGGGCTCTGCGTTCTACATGTAGACTTTGTATATTCTTCATTGCAAAACTTTTCAACGCTAACTTCAAAGCATTGCTTTTATGACCAGTAATACTTTCACACTTTAGGCAAAATTCATCAATCAGTTCTGAAAGCTTTGATAGTTCAGATAAATCAGAAAATATATTGTCACTTTTTGTTACTATGAGGTTGGCACATCTCTCATTGCAGTAGTCAGATATTGAGACAATAACCTTTTTTAACTTTTCTTTCAAAATGGTTATATCCGTTTCAGTCCACAAATCCTCATTTTCATTTCCAGCCAAATGATCCATTTGTGTTATTTCCAATATTAAATTATTTAAGCATAATATTCTTTCAATAAGGTTTAAAAGACATGGTCCTACTTTTTTCAGAAAAGAAATTCCTTCATTACAAAGTAATGTTGTATTCTCTGCACTAGAACCTCTAAGTACAATCTCACTAATTCCATCTCTATTAGATATAATTTCTATTACACTCTGTTTAATAGTTGCTTGAATAGAGGTCATTGATTCAGCCTTAAATGTGTCAATAAAATCCAGTTCTTTTAATCTAAGTATTCCAGAAATTATAGAAACAATTTTATCCCTTTCTGGTATTTCAGAACAGTCGTATGGTGGGCGATTTAAATCCGCCACTACAAATCTTTGAAACTCATTGTTTAACATTTTTTGAATTAATCTTTTCATTTCTGTCAGTTGTGGTGATAAATGTCTAAATGCTTGAACTCCAGATAAGCGGGTTGTCAGTACTCTTTGTGTAGAGCTGATCAAGTCAAGTGCTGCAACATAGTCAGATGTACTGAGTAACAATTGAATCATGGGCTGGGTTTGCTGAACAGTTCCTATCAGTTTTAGTAACTCATTTATTTCACTTAGATTTTTGTTAATATTTGTCAATCCTGCAAGCTTAAGTGGACTTTCAGTTAATGTTTTCTTTACTTGAGCAATATTGCTCCTTGTGTGTTTCACAGTTTTAACTGCTTTTCCCATTTGTTCCATTATGGTGTCATGAGACAACATAGCATGAAAGAATGCATCTGACTTAAGAGCAACTTGCTTTGATATTTTCATTTCTATGACATCTAGATAAGTACTCAAGGTTTCTTGAAGAGATCTTATCACAGAACTTTGATCTCCAGTGCCATTAAGTTCTGGAAATACTTGTTTGAATACAACAGGATCATTCAATTTGAGTGTTGGTGTATAAAATATATCAGGAACTTTACAGTGATTTTCTTCAATAGTTGTCCTGGATTTTACTGGTATGCTATCTCTGAGGCGACAATGTCTTCTATACCTTTTAGCTTCCTTTTTGTAATAATAAGATTCAAAATGTGAGATTGAAATTTCAGGAAGATATGGACTAGGGTATATTTCTACTTTATCTACGAAACTGTCACCCCAGGTTTTGGTGAAAAAGTTGCTTTGTTTACCACGACTTGGATCATTCAACACAGCAGGCAAATTTTGTGATGACGAATAGAATGTCCAGTCTTCAGAGGTGTCTCTTTCAAACGAGTGATATTCTCGTACGTGATATTTAAAACCCGCTTTCCGTAAATCGCCGAATTGCAATGGCAAACACATGCCATTCTGTCCATATGTACATAATATAATAGATCCTTCAGTAATACTGTGCTTTGATTGTATATGCCTGAAACAGATAAATCATTTATGAATAAGATATTTCATAATAGCAGTAAATAACCTAATTATGAAGAAATTAACCTTTCAAATTCTGTAGTGCTGTCGAAGAACAGGCTTGGACAGTGGACACAGTTTCGCCAGGCTGGCTTTTTCGGTGGCGTTGAGTTGTTCTCCATACCATTTTCGTTTCTATATGTTTAGATTTACCGAAAAAAATATGTATCGCGTTTCAACTATGAAATTTGCACATCCTTTGGAAGGGAGTCCACACTAACGAAATAACGAAACCAACTCTATTGCCTAAAAAATTCTACACGCAACAAGCACTGTCACTGTCAATACATCTATTATGTCAAAGTCAAAAAAGACCCTTCAGACAATTCTTATTTAATTGTGGCAATTGCATCCTTTAGAAATAAACGTTTAGAAATAGACGATTCCCGATTCGATTCATGTATATTCTATTCTAGATTATTTTAACTTAATCTACAGGGTGTTTGGTGGGTGAGTAGCCAAATGAAAATGGCGGATAGGTGAGGCTATTAGCTATTTACTTCCACTTATTAAATTGCATTTTGGTTCAAGTTTTAGAATTTATTCGATTTTTAAGATTTTCCTAAGAAAATCCCCGATTTTGTCATTAAAAGTCAATTTTTTTTTATTTACTGTCGGAACCAAACGAAAATAATTTTAATTTAAAGCCTAATACTGATTTTTTTTTCATACGGATAAGTAACGGGTACACACCATGGCAAAATCCGAAAATAGTTAATTTTTATAATTTCTTTAACAATTTTCAATAAATTGTTGGTATGAGAAACACTTAGGTACTTAGAATGTATGACGACCTCTGTGGCGCAGCGATTTATACAGGGTTATTTCTAAGTAGCGCATCACCTCTTGTAGGTAGCTTTTCTACATCAATCCCAACAACATTTAACCAACGAATAATTAAAATTAATTTTATTAGATGCCTCTGAACGGTACAATACACTACGCGCACGAAACTGGCGTGGCAGGCGCGCGGGCGACGGGGGGTGGGCGACAAGTTTAGGGACTTCTTACAAAATACAGAGTTATAAATAACTGAGCGCGCCAATTTTTTTTGTTTTTGTGTTAATTATCAAGTTTTGCAAAAAGTCGTAGAACAAAATAAATGTTATTGGGATTGATGTAAGGAAGCCGTCTGCAAGAGGTGATGCGCTATTTAAATAAAACTCTGTATACCGGACTGTAAAGTGGATGGTCACGGGTTCAATCCCCAGGTCGGTCACGCCAATTTCTTTAAATTGTTTTTTTTTCAAATTGGCACGTAAATATTATTTAGGTAAATAATATAGATATTTAATATAAATAATTGATATTTTGGACCACGGTAAACGGTTCAGGGCCACAGCCGCACACTCAAACTAAAAACGAATTAAGAAAATAGCACAAAAATGTAAATTAAACCCCGAATAGGTATGTAGTGAAATACAGGAGATTAAAAAAACCTGGTTGGTGTCAAATTTATTTTAAACTAGTAGCCGCCCGCGACTCTGTTCGCGTGGAAGTCGGTTTCCCGTGGGAATGAAAAGTTTTCCCGCGGTAAAAAGTACCATAAGTGTTATTCTGATGTACAACCAATATTACTGTAAAGTTTCAGTAGTTTAGGACGGACTTTGACGGATTTTTTACGTGAAAGAATAACATACATCCATACGCCCATACTCACAAACTTTCAACTTTATAATATTAGTAGGATAAGTAAGTACCAAAGTTAATTACTAATAATTTCTGTACAAAAAGTAGTGATATCCCGTCGAAAACATAAATGTAAAATGAGAGCCTAGTCCAATAATGATGTTCACAACAAATAAGTGAGATCTAAATTTAAAAAGAAAAGAAATTAATTTATATCAACACAATTTTAAAACAAACTTAATTATAGTTCCGTTTTATAACTTAGGATAATGTATTGAAGCTTAAGGTCAGTATATACTTACTCTATAATATAGATTGTTTTATTAATTGTATTAATATTGTCAGATATTATGACACATAAATACATGGGCGTAACCAGGCGTAACACTTAGGGCCCTGTTACTCAATTTTATAGAGGGCCCTAAAATATATTAACATATATCCATATATTAAAAAAACTAATTTTAATGGACAAGTATACTTTTAACTTAAAAAAATTATTGTAATTTTGTCAAAAATAGAAGATTTTACAGCATTTCTCATGCACGTTTGGGGCCTCAGTAGCCATGGGACCCAAAATAATTGGTACGGTGTTAACTACGTCCCTGCATTTTATAATTTTAGTACGCATTTTAAGAGTACCTGTGCTCCTTCGTCAGAGCGAGGGCCAGGACAAATTATTAATCTATGATGTATACATATTATAATATATAGATAATGCTAGATACAATTTAAGGAAGTTCAGCTGATCATATTGAAAGGTAAAGGTATTCATTACGAAAGGTCTAACGCATGTCTAACCATAAGCACCTTAGCAACGTCTTAGCAACGCTCGACAAACATTCGAGTAAGATAGGCACTGTTGGGTATTGCTTATAACGGAATCTACATTAATAGCTGCAAGTTAGAAATAATAATTTAAAAAAACTATTAGAAATAACCACGTAAAATGGAAATTGAGTATAGAATTTTAAATTTGTACAAAACCAAACAATATGAAGAGTGCTTAAAATTGAGCGCTGAGTATTTGTTGAAAAAAAATAACAGAACGATAGAATTCGTGCAAATGCGGGCAATGACTTTAATGGCAAAAATTTCAAGCAATGGTTATGAAGAAGTTGAATATTTTCCTCAACAGGATGAGCTATCAACAACTACAGTTGCTAAAACACCACGTCCTGGAACCTCTTTCCACCGAGAAGTAAAAACAGCTGGAAGACTTCCGACGAATGTATGTGAATTATTCTCCTGTCTTAATTATTAACGTACTTAATCAAGACAGATAAAGCTATGCACGCCAATAAGCTGGATGTTTATTGTAAATTTTAGATTCGACCAACAGCAATTTCAACAGCGAGATCTAGAACTGGAACCATGGCATCAAGAGCTCGAAGTGCTAGGACGGCGCTGCTCACATCTGCACAAGTTTCGAGAGCTGCAACAGCCATCGCATCTGGTGCACCATTTTCATCTGGAACTCCATTATCTTTGAGATTGCTATCAAAAGAGGACAAATTATTTGCACCGGCAGCAAAAACTTTATTTGAGTATGTGTATTATTGTGAAGGTGATATTAGAAAGGTACTTATCGTAGCATTATTATTATTCCAAAACTACGTAGGTTTGTTGAGCTAAGCTAAAGTAATAACAAGTTGAATTTTATTTTAGGCAATAGACATAGTATTTCAAGCCCAAAAGTCAAACGACACTCAAGATTGGTGGTGGAAATTTTGTTTGGCTCGATGTTATTATGCTCTGGGAATGTATCGCAACTCAGAAGAAAGTTTACGCCAAGCATTGCGGTTGTCAAAACATCCATCTATATTTTTACGTCTCGTTGCAATGTATGTTGGTCTTAATCAACCAGCCTCTGCACTTGATGTTTGCAATAATGCCCTTTTGGCATTCCCTGAATATACTCCTATCCTATTGGAAAAAGCACGGATACACGAGCAAATGGAAAACTCGGCGCTGGCTGTAAAAGAATACAGAGCAGTTGCAATTCAAGATCCTTCGAACTTAGAAGCTGTGGCTAATATAGCCATGTATAATTTTTACAATGATCAGCCTGAAATAGCCCTACGTTATTATAGGTAGTTAAATGTTATTTATTAAGCTTTATAAACATTTTGTTGTTTGTTATAATTCAAAGTATTTTAAAACTTTTTAAGGAGGTTACTCGCCACCATACCTGTAGGCTCTGAAATTTTCAATAATCTTGGATTGTGTTGCCTTTATTGCAACCAGTGGGACTTGATATTGCCTTGTTTTAGGCAGGCACTATTTTTTGCAACTGATCCTGTTGTAAGAGCCGATATATGGTATAATATTGCTCATGTTGCCTTGGTAAGTATAATAGAATAGCTTAAGCGCAAACTTAAAAATAAGTAGTTTTGGACATTGATAGTTAGTAGTGATAAATCATTACTTATTCATAAATAGATACTATAGAGTTAATTTTGTTTCAGACTACGGGTGATTTGATACTGTCAAGACGTTGCCTTCAAGTGGCTTTAGCTACCAGCTCTCAAAATAATGCAGCTAAAAAAGCTTTACGAAATTTAGATTTACGATTAAACAAGGCAAAAACCGCAGCATCTATTCAATAAAACTAAATAAATATTGCTGTATTCATCTAATTACTAGGTACCAATTTTTACCGCAGGTTCATTATGTAATCCTCGATCGGAAAGTCAAATGACCCCATATTGTATAGTTCATCATATTTTGCAGATAGCAGCGATTCAATAACTGGTTCGGGATGAGTACGTTTTGGTCCTAATAAATTATCCGTTGGTGCTGGGGCGTCGGATGGGATACGAGACATATGGCGAATTTTTATCTGTAACCAAAGCAATAATATTTTCTAACTTAGGTACATTTTATAATAATTGGTTTTCTGTAAAGATATAACT
This sequence comes from Emmelina monodactyla, assembly GCA_916618145.1. Lineage (NCBI taxonomy): Eukaryota > Metazoa > Arthropoda > Insecta > Lepidoptera > Pterophoridae > Emmelina > Emmelina monodactyla. Next base: position 9,197,178 of record OU745300.1, read on the forward strand.
TTGTGTAGAAGTAAGATAAAACTAATTTAGTAAAGGATAGGTACATAAAACATTGTTCCAAAAACTAAAAAAATACTAACTTGATCAAATGTGGCGCTTGGTATGCCAATGCTTTCCCAACTATCCGTCCCTTTGGGAATAGTTAATGGTTTTGTATAATTCGTATTTTTATCTTTAGCACTGATTTCATTCTCAAAGCACATAGAATTAAAAATCTCTTTCATTTTCCACACTAATGATGTTTCCTTTGATGAATATGTAAATACTTGTGCTTTAAAAATTAAAGCTATACTGCGTAGTGTGGTGCAAATAAACTTCTTGATTTCGCTATCTATAATAAATAAACATTTCTATTATCAATTATCATTTAAGGTCCCAAAAAAACATAGGTCTACTTGCCATAATTTTTGAATAAATCGTATTTTCCACATATGATCACAATTTCCAGTTTTTCGTTATCCAATGGCATTTTTTTTATCGAATTGAGAGACGTCTCTAAAACTTCCCAAATATTTTTAATTTTGCTTAAATCTACCATAACACAATAATAAAGGTGGCCATTAACGGGAACGGAAGCTAAAACATTTTTTAATATGTCTAACTTTCCACCGTATTCCCAAATATGGCAAATCATTTTGTCCATTTCCTGTTTTTGAGTTGTCTTTCTCCCAAAGTAATACTCTAATACTAATGTCTCTTTTGGATTTTCAGATCTTTCTAGTAATGAATATATTAATGTTGTTTTGCCCTGAAAAAAGCAAAATATTCTATAATAAAAAGATTATAAAACTAGAAGTAGGTAGTTATATAAAGAGAAGCAATTAAATTATGTAGGTGGTACGGTGTACGATGTTATTGTTTTTATTAATTAAATTATCCAGAATAGGCCATGAATTAAAGTTGCCCAAGCTATTTCAGCACCCATTAAATTAGTGAGTTTTCGCTGACCTTTCAGTCTGGCTAGGCAAGCATGGCCCTCATACCATTGACAGCAATTTAATCACATACTTAATATGTCAGGAGTTGAAACAACTTACCACAAACTTACTGCCCACAATAAACAGCGTGCGTGCACTTTTCGAATTTCTTGATTGTGTAATTGATTTTTCTAGACTTTGCGAAGCTATTTCAGGTATTGAAAGCATTTTACTGTATATCTGGTTTTACAAGAACAAATATTTTATTCAGATAAATCTTATTATTTGTACCTAAGTTTATTTAAACAAGTTGCTAAGCAACCATTTAAAGTCGACAACAACGCTCCATAGACAGCAGCCTCTACACTCCATTCTTGAAAATCATGGGAGTGTAATCATAATAAAATTAAACGACTTAGAACTTTCCTCGTCATTACCTTTGATAGGGATTTCGCGTACTTATTTGTTAATAAAACCGGTATAAATTAAACTGTATTATTGTAATGCAAATAACATTTTACAGTTTTATTGCTAACTTAAGTTCGGGGCCCCAGTAGCTGTAGGGCCCAAAATAAAATGCATATTTACTTTTTCGGAATCGGGGCCACTAGCTCGGATAGGTTTGAGTGTGCCGATTTCGGTATAATACTCGTACCTCTGCTCAAAATCATTATTCTACAGGCTTGTTGATTTTTTGTCCTTAATTTTGGGATTGCAAACCTCTCATTGAGTAATCTATATATTTATAATCAATCTGTAGAGAGGTCAATTCTGTACATGAAATATATTTCCAAAATAACTATTAGGGGGTGATTAGGTATCGATACTGATGCCAAAAATGCAATCAGTAATTTTTTTGTCTGTCTGTCTGTATAACTGTTATGAAAACAAAAACTACTGAAAATGCTAAATAAAATGCTCTGACCATTGAGCTACCGCGACGCTACGATGACCTAACGAAATTTCCCCCAGTACCTATCTATGTGCTTACGTCATATAGCGGACGTATTCCATCAAATGAGAAGAGTTTCCGCCTCTTCATTTCAGTAGAAATACCTTTACAGGATATTTAACTACTTACTAATTAAGATTTTGACGTGTAACTCCCGATAGCTTAGCAGTTCGAAGCTTTCTGAAAATATTTGTCTACTCTTACGTTTATAAAACTCTCAGTCATCCCTAACTTTTTATTGCATAACTAAGTAGAACCCGCTGAGCCCAGTCGATTGATACCGCACATGGTTGGCGCGCGTTCAAGACTTCGCGGAAAATCTCATTTAAAAGTTACTAACAATTTTAACTATTCCATAAAAAAAGAGTCATAGAAATCGGTATAAAAACACAAAAGTTATAACACGAAATATGCTAATATCATCCATCACGCCTGAAAACTGAATCATGCTATAAGGATTATCCTATTAGTAGGTATTATAAATGTGAAAGTTTGTGAGTATGTGAGAATGTGAAGAAATTCTCATTCCCACGGGACACCGACTTCCACGCGAACGGAGTCGCGGGCGGCCACTAGTATTATACACGTGAAAGTTTGTGAGTATGTATGGATGGATGTTTGTTACTTTTTCACGTAAAAAATACTGGACGGATTTTTATGAAACTTTACAGTAATATCCATCAGAATAACACATAGGGAACCACGGGAAACCAACTTCCACGCGAGCGGAGTCGCGGGCGGCCACCAGTTATTAAATAAAATGAGCTCCACAAAAACACTAACCTACCTACTAATGATAAATTTAACCACTGTTTGTATAAAGCTCAAAAATAAACCCAGGTAAATAATATAATAATAAACAATTCATAAAAACATCTGCATAAGTATTTGCCAATAAATGTATTATTATGATTATTATATACCATGAATATATGATACTATCAGATAAACAAATTCTGATACAATTTCAGTAACATTCAGACCTACAATTGGACAGTGTATGTAAGAAGTGATTAACTGAAAAGAAATTGAGAAAATGAGATTTAAAGATATACAAGTTGGGTGTTAGCCTAAAGAAATAAATAAATTTGAACATATTGGTTATGATCTTATTAAACGAGAAGGGACTTTTGAACACAAAAATTGGTGAATGAAAGGTTTTTTTTTAATTCTGTCGCTTGATTCATTTTTAAATAACACTATCGAATTATAAATTTATCAATGATGTCTTTAGCAGGCAAATAGTTGCAAGCTACAAAGAAGCAATTGTTTTACATAGGTTTTGTAATGAATAAGATATGATTGATAAGATTATCGCAGGAAAATGCACTTTGACAATATGTAGTCAAAAATATACATCCACTCTATAATATCTACTTCTAATCACCACTCCTATATAGTTGGAGTTTTAAACATGATAGTTTACTTAAAGAGGCATAAAATTACTTGAGAAGAGACTGTAGATTTTGGTATTCCATTTCCTTCTTTCTTATATCTTTATTTATGGTTTGGAGAATATCTTCAAACCTTTGTCTTAAAGTCATATTTTCCATTCTAGATATCTCATGTTGAGTTTTTTGCTTTCGCTGCCTCAATTCTTCTAAATCTATATTCACTTGTTGAAGCTTTGAGAACACTTCATTATCATTGGTCTGTACATTTAAATAGCTATCAACAGCCAGGCTCTTAGCAGAAGTGGAAGTTGAGGTAGATGGTTTAGTAATGTATTTTTCCCGAGGAGCCAGAAACATGTCTGGGTTAAACTGTGTATCAAAGCGAAGAGGTTTAGAATCACTGGGGCCAGGAGTAGACAGATCTGAAATATGATCATCATAAGCAGACAACCGACTGTCATCCATATCCATATTAACATTTTCATCTTCCAAATCACTATCACTTAGTGTTCCCCCAAAAATGTCTTCAACATTTGAAGACTTAATATTGGTTGCAGAATCAGTTTTATCTTCTTTCTCTTTCTTCATTTTACCTTTGTCTGGTTTAACAACTGGTGTTGGTTCTTCCTCTTGAATTATTTCCCATGTGTAACTGACTGCTTCATTATCAGCTCTCAACAAACGTTTTACCTCTTTCTCTATTTCAGGGGCCTCTGCAGACTTTTTCTTTAATGTTTTACGAAAGCGGCGTTTCCTAACGTTTTTTGTTGGTGGTGTGATTCCATGCGGCCACAGAAACTTTTTATCTACTTTGTTGGGATCTTTTTTCTTATTTTTAGCTGGAGATTCCTCTTCAGTGGAAGGTTGGTCGGGTTCGTATTTGCAGATCATCATTTGACAAATGTCAGCTGTTTTGTACACACTCTTTCGGTCGATTGTTTTTAGAGATTCAATTATAGTAGGCAAATCTACAATCTTTCCGTGCAGTAGCCAATGATCAAACCGAACCTCTCCGTGCCTCATATCATTATCAATTTGAATAGAAAGCCTATTTTTAAAGTTTTCTCCTGTACTAAGTACTTCTCTCAAAACCTTTGCGGGTTCTTCAGGTAATCTTAGCAGAAATTGAGATTCCAACTCTACGGGATATTCCGGTTCACCTCTTTCACGGGTCATGTTCACGTCTACGGTTCCTGACTGCGATTTTTATTTGTTAACAATATTGATTTTTTTGAGTATTTTATTTTTGCGGCGGAAACATAAGATAACACAGACAGATCACAGAGTAAGAAGAGATACTGTCTGTCTCTACTGTACTACTGTATAGGAATGGCGATCTGAGATCGATTTTTTTAATCGATATCGTGTACTGAATCGATCCATTGAATCGATATGTCCTCCTCTAAAATCGAGATATGATTTTTTCTGTTTCAATACAAACATAAAATTATTTACAAAAAGTGGCCGCCCCCGACTCTGTTCTCGTGGAAATCTATTTCCCGTGAGAATGAGAAGTTTCCCGCAGTAAAAAGTACCCTATGTACTATTCTGATGTATAACCTATATAACTGTAAAGTTTCACCCAAATACGTCCAGTAGTAATTTGTTATTCCTGAAATGTAATTGAGGGGAAAAATATCTTTTTTAATAGCTGATACTTTGATTTAGTAGTAAAAACAACTTTAATTAGTTAAAATTATAAAAGATCAATTATTATGGTGACTCATTTGTTTTCTATGATTGGGTTTGTATTTAGTATTGAAAATATAGTCTCAATAAGCAAATCGCAACCAATCAAGAGGCATATGTCCAACAGTGGAAAAGAAAGAAAAAGAAAGAAAAGAAGCAAATCGAAAAAAGATAGATTTTTGAAAAATCGATTCTTTACATGATTTATTTAATTTCGATTCAAATCGATTTAAAAATCGATCTTTTTTGGAAAGCATCGCCATCCCTACTACTGTACTTACTGTCTGTAGGTAGAAATACATACACTACTGTGAAGAGTGGATGACGAACTCTTCCTATGTCGACCAGTAATAAAAACTATAACTGGTAGCTAGGCAACGGATTTCGCTGTTGACTGTCATATAAAATTCTTCTTGTAAAATGTTTGCTATGTGTTTGCTATTAAACCATAATTTTAGTTTTCTCCTGTGTTTTACTGGGTAAATACATTTCTCACATGGTAGCAGAGCGAAACAATATCACGGGATAATGTCTGTTGTGAAAATTAATTCACTTGGCCGAGAAAACTATGACACATGGGTAATTCATGCAAAAGCTTACCTAGTCAAAAATAAATTGTGGAAACATTTTAGCAACAAGTTCGTGATCACTGGATCAACAAGTCAAGAAGATATAGACGCAGACGAAGTAGCAAAATCTGAGCAGGAATGCTAGTTGGATACTCTGAAACTTCAAAGGCATTCAGAATATACGTACCTGCAAAAAGACGAGTCATTATCAGCAAGGATATTAGGGTGATGAAGAAAATGTTCTACGATAGTCAAAACACTACTCAACCTTTCGACACACCTCAACCCGAAACTGATGAAACTATAAACAATGACTGCAACGGGATTTTAATACTGCAAAACAATGATACCCTGCAACAACAAGGTACTCCAGGGCAAGAAAACATAGTTCACAGCACCGATAATGTACAAAGTGACTATGAATCTATCCATGAAGATGACATTAGCCCTGACGACAGACAAGACAATCTTGTGGAAAATATAGCTACGCAGGACGTAAGGGAACCTCATAATGAAGTACCTGAACCTGAACGGAGACAACTTCGTGACAGAGCACGGATCGCTCCTCCAAAGAGATTCGATGACTTCATTATGGCAGCAATTGACGCAGAAAAGTCTGAGGAGCCACAAACCTATTTCGAAGCCATAAACAGTAGCGACAAAACTAACTGGCGCAATGCAATGCACAGTGAATTTACCTCTTTGAACAAGAATCAAACCTGGGAACTTGTAGAATTGCCTAAAGGCAGAAAAGCTTTACCTTGTAAATGGGTCTACAAGAAGAAATTAAATCCAGACGGTACAATTGATCGCTACAAGGCCAGGTTAGTAGTAAAAGGATTCTCACAAAAACCAGGGCTGGATTATGACAAGACATTTAGTCCTGTTGTCCGACTTAGTACCATAAGAGCGGTATTAGGATTAGCTGCACAAGAAAATATGTGTTTACGACAATTCGACGTCTCAACGGCCTTCTTAAATGGCATTGTACAAGAAGAGATATACATGTCGCAACCCGAAGGGTACAAAGATGGTACAGCGAGGGTGTGCAAATTGAAGAAGAGCCTTTATGGACTAAAACAAGCTCCTCTCTGCTGGAACACATGTATATCAGAATATTTGACCAAAACCGGTTTTACCCAAAGTACGGAAGATCCTTGCTTGTACATTAAAAAAGGGCTTTTAATAGCACTATATGTGGATGATGGTCTAGTAGTCTCAAAGAACGAGGAAATAACAGAGAATTTCATCGAACAACTAAAACGCCGTTTTGAGATAACAACAAAACCTGCATCTTATTTTCTTGGAATGGAAATTCACAAGGCTGAAGACGGAACTGTAATACTTGACCAAAAATCGTACACGAAGAGGATTTTGGACAAGTTTGGAATGGCTCATTGTAAGCCAGTTCCAACGCCTGCTATTAAGCCTTCTCAGGATGAAGAAAATGATAATGAACCTGATGACAGCAATTTTCCATACAGACAGGCTGTAGGAACCCTAGCCTACTTAATGGTCGCTACGAGACCTGACATTTGCTACGCCGTAAGTGTCGCGTCCAGACACCTAGAAAATCCTACAAAGCTTGACGTAAAGAACCTGAAACGAATACTCAGATATTTGAAAGGAACAACTGAAATGGGTCTGGTATTCAAGAAATCGGATCGGAATGGTATCATAGGTTACAGTGATGCAGACTATGGAGGGGATGCCAAGACTGGTCATTCAACCACTGGAATGGTATTTTTATTTAATGGACCAATATTGTGGAAGAGTCAAAAACAAAGTGGTGTTTCACTCTCCTCAACTGAAGCCGAACTAGTAGCCTTAACTGAAACTGCGAAAGAAGTAATTTGGCTAAAAGGATTACTTCGAGAAATCGCCAACTTAGAAGAAGTACCGGTGATAAGGGTTGATAACGAATCGGCAATCAAACTGTCTGAAAACCCCCCTTACCAGTTTCATCAGCGAACAAAGCACATAAAGTTGAAACACTTCTTTATAAGGGAATGTGTATCAAATAACGAACTCAGAATTGAACATGTGCCCACAGAACTGCAGCTTGCAGATCTCTTCACGAAGCCGCTCTTCGGTCCGAAGCTGAAACAGCTCACCAAGAGGATTGGACTAGAAACCCCAACACATAGAAATTGGACTTAGAAATCGTCAAATTTCTCAAAGTTCGGTGGGTGTGAAGAGTGGATGACGAACTCTTCCTATGTCGACCAGTAATAAAAACTATAACTGGTAGCTAGGCAACGGATTTCGCTGTTGACTGTCATATAAAATTCTTCTTGTAAAATGTTTGCTATGTGTTTGCTATTAAACCATATAATTTTAGTTTTCTCCTGTGTTTTACTGGGTAAATACATTTCTCACAACTACAGCGCAGCGCACAGACCATAAAGCTCATGATATTGATAGTCCAAATCGAATAAAATTTTTGAATAATAAGTTATTCTTTTGAAATCAAGCTCACTCTACCGTGTATTTTTTTCTATATTTCAGGACTGGTAACAAGTAAAGTCATAAATTATATTTTTTCGTCGGTATGTTGAGTAGTGCTTTTAAATTTTGTTATTTATGTTACGGCTAATACCCGAAGTGCGGCTACACCTAGTTTTAGCCGGTTAGTAGTCTTTTTAATATGGGGAATGTAACAAAAATATATATACCTATATATATATAAAAACTGGCTTCAATCATGATTTTATTTAACACTTAGCAATTGAACGGCATACAATCTATCGCTCAATTAAGTAAAATTAGTTTGTGTGTTACTTAATGTCGTAGATCGCTTGTAATATTGATCGTACGATTCGGAACGATCATAACTGGCGCTGTCAATGCAAAAAGCGCTAATCGGAACGCAGCCAATGCTATAGATATAAATGTCGTGGTCCGTTAATGGAATACAGCGAAAACTTTGGTAAGGGTGCCGATGCGTTGCTCGAAAATGATTTTTATACTCACAAATGTTAGCTTTGAAATTAATTTGGTCCACTATATGCTAGAACGTTCTGCCAAAATAACAGCCGGTTTAAAATTGGTCCGTAAGATTACATTATTAGGTTTTTCCAATGAAAAGCTAAATATATTTATTGGAAATTAAGTAGTTCATTTATCTAGAATGAGCTTTATTTTAAATTTTACATAAGCTTATAAACGACTACACGTTTACCATTCTTGCGTTCCCTAGAACAAGTGAATAGCTGCCGACTAGACAGATTCAATCATAGACAACTATAATATTTCTAATAATATTTACCTACATTTAAACAACATAAGTTCAATAAAACTTGTCCGAAAGTTTAGATCCTACAAATTAAATTATTCAGTTGTCAGTTTGGCATTGATTTGACATACTATACACTACCTACCTATCTTTTGTTTGCAACGTTAGCATTGAACGGTGATATCACCAATGACGTCAGATTGTTCAGAGATGTGCACACCTCGTTTTATGGTCCAAGCGTATAAAGCGCGCTGACAGCAATTTCGGACCGTATAGAAAATGTCTCTTTTTAGGGTTCTCCTTTGGGTACATAGCCTTGGCTATATACTCAAAGGTACAACGTCTAAGGGCTCCCGCACACGGGCCACAGGCCACAACCACAAAACGCCGCCACTGGCATATTTTCATACATTTTATTAAGCCGCGTGTGGCCGCTACCAGCGACAACCGTGTGCGGCGAGTCCATATAAAATTTCAAAATATTTTTTTACTGTAAATAAGGGTCAGCTACGTAGTTTCGAATGCCGTTCGTGCGACACCCGCTGGTGCGAATTTTTTCTCCGCTGTCTCATAGGTTCGAAAGATGAAACTCGAATGTTGTAGTCGTAAACGACGCTGTTACGAAAAACATTTCGACTGTCTCATACGCTCGCACGAACGGCATTCGAAACTACGTAGCGGACCCGTAAATAATCAGTACCTTATCGAGTTTGATATCGATAACTTTTCTATTAATAAAAAAAAACTATATAAGTATCTAGTTAGTTGTAATATTTTTTTTTAATGGAAATGATGCATCCTCCGTCCGGCTGCGATTTCCTTACATGAGAGTACCTACTAGGTACGCTGCTATAGATCAAGACAGACCAAATTGTTAGTTGCTTAAAATTTATTTTAAACATTTAGCAATATTTTACTCCTTTTTGGAAAATATACCTAATATAAAATCACTTCTTGCGGGTACCTCTTAAAGTTGCGGGTACCTCTAGTGTTTAATATAAGTAGGTATGTAAACAACAGATTTCATTACTGAAAAAAAAACATGTTTTAACGAATGTTTAGGGCTGTCAGACAAATTTTATTCGACTGCTTAGTAGTTTGCATTGTCACTTCATATTTACATACCTACTACTTATCTTGCCAATACAATTCGCTTGTCGATAAAAAAAAAACAGCCTTCAGTTATATTTATCTTTTGTAGATAGTCTATTACAAATGATCTCTTTCTCATCCCCTGGGCGGGCAGAGAATCAATGTTTTAGAACGCAATATGAAGCTGTAGGTGGACCCCGCCTGCGTGTAACCCCTGACCTTTGCCTCGGCCCACGCAGCGAGCTGTAGGACGGGTACAAAACAATCACCTATTTTAGGTTTGTTTCATACTTATACATAGGTACCCCTGCTAAGAGTAGCTAAAATAATTTTATGTTATATTTATTATCAATGATTAGTTTATATTTTTACCCTTACCTATGTCACGCAAAACGTCACTTGAACACACAAGTGGCCTTACCTAGTGTCTTAATTATTTTATAAGTACCTAATTTAAATGTAAATACTAATTAAAGGTAAGCACTTGTTTAGTATCTACAGATTTATTAGGTGTTTTGGATATATTGACTAAAATAAAATGGGTAATATTCACTTTGAAATCTAATAATATTTATGTAAGATTTTTTAACATGAGTGAAATAAACGTTTATGATGCGTTTATGTGTTCTTAGGAAATAAATAAAAAATAGACTGTTGCCCAATGACGTATTTATTTAAATTTTATTTCATTTTAAACAACATCTTCCCGTTACATAATGTAGGGTGGGTAGTCTTGATCAATTCAGTAGGTATACACATTAATAAATAAAGTTATTATTTATGTTAAAATATTGTTGTGATATATTTATATGCAGAAATTCTATTTTCAATTATTTTACTGAGCAATATATTTTACAGTAACTTTGCACACTCTTTGCGATTGTTACAAAGATCATTAGGTACTTAGTTGTTAAAAGACTTATCGTGGAATCATAATTCTACGACGGAAGTAAAATCAAACTACTTAATAAAAAATACTTATTATATGTAGGTACACAACATGTAGATATATCGTATTCGTATCACCTAGTTGTAATTAATAATTCGTACAAGTAGGTTATATCTAAACATTAGGTAATATGTACCTACTCTAAAAATAGGTCACAATCTTTTTATCGATTCTAATCAACTTTTTATGAATAACGGATCGTCGAGAATCAATAAGATAGATAGGTACATGCTATATACGTTGGTTACATATCAATTAATTTTAATAAATGGTAATAGATATGTACTTCAAAGGATATTATAATAATTTTATGAAAAACGATGTAGCTTGAAAACATTTTCCTTTAGAAATTAAACATGCATTTTTAAGGAATATAATGAATAGGTTACCTATTAAATAAGAGTAGAAAAGTTCTATTTTTGTCTTGGAGACTTCAAGCTTTAAAGCTAAATATCACACCCGATTCTACTCCGTAAAAAAAATATTAGTCATATAAAAGTTTATAAATATTTTTGCTTTGCAAAAAATAAGTTTATTTCTGGTATTGTCTGAATAGGACATTATAAAGATTTAGTTCGACATTGTAGGCCGTTTTTAAACAATGTATTTAGGCCATGAAAGTAAGAAAGTTAGTGTTTTCTTTGATTACTATGATTTTATTACGTATTGTTTTGCTGAATAGTTTAAATAGATTTCATTTCTATCTACAACCTAAACTAATATTTATAACTATTATAACTAGTTTATTTACAATGCACGATGTGCCAACATAGCTGCCGTCGGAAGGGCGGTCTACACTTAGGTAACTGTCGAGCAAAAACATCTTGAACCAAATAAAATGTTAACAAATAATCGCAACGAAATGTCTCGACTTTACAGTGTTCTATCTCTGATAGATGCATAGAACTTAGCTTAGTAATGCGATTAGAGTCACAATATTTATGATAATGAATTCACACATTCTACTATCATACTACAAATAGACATTGATTATTAAAAATTATCTAAAGCTTTCATATCTGCACCGAAATATTTGGTAAAGAGTCAAAAAGTTTACTTTTAGTTATCTTACATAGAAATCACATTCTCTAGGACTGAAGTTCCGCTACCAGTCAGAGCCGAATCAATCATCAGTTTAATTAAACTTCACTCCTTCTAAAAAAATGCTATGGACAGGAAAATATTTTTGAAGTATTTTTTCTTTTGCCTATTATTTTGTTTTTTTATATAAGTTTAAGTAAGTTTATAGTCTAGATTATACTCAGTCTCATGTTTAAGTAGTTGGCGTATTCCAGATGTTTGAATAACTGTTTAAGTTGCGATGCGATGTTTAAGGCCGCGTAGTTCCTGCACCAAGTCCCGGTCGCCAGCAACGAACCGTTTGTTAATTCTTCGGGATTTTGGTAAATCCTATAACAAAAATATAGTGATCAATACATATTGCATTAACCAAAGCATTGCGAAGATAAAGTTTATTAAAGATTTATTGGTATAGAGCTTTTGCGGTTAGAGTGCTATCTACTCGTTTCGGTAGTATGTAGTAGTTGCCCTACCTTCGTGACCCGGCCTCGCGCGCCCCCCCCCACTCCCCCTACAACCCGGCGAGGCTATTTTTAGACTTCGGGGTCCCTGTTCACTTACTTCGAAAATCGACTAAGAATAAACTGAATTCTATCGCGAAGAGTACTTTTGGCTACACTTACTTGGCTTTTTGCGTTTTTGCTGAACAGTCGTGTTACAGTATTGTAGTAGTTTGAGCTTCGTTTGTGTTGAGTGGTCTGCGCAGGTCGGGGCATGACCTCTTCTTTTTGACCTGGTTTCTGGAGGTTCGGAGGCTGAGTTGACACTTGTGGTTGTTGAGGAGCGCTGCGTTTTTGACCGTTCCAGTTGATGAAAGCATCGTCAGAGGGGTAGTCTTCGAGCTCGTCAAAATTGTTTGAAACTTTCGCGTAGTGTGGGTTGTAAGCGTTGGGTTTCGACGTAAGAGCTTTTAGTTCTCGCACTTCCTCGTCTTCTTTGTTGTAGTCGTCGTAGTCGTGGGTGGCCTGCTGGAGGGCGGCGCGGGTGTTTTCGCGGCGGCGCTGCGCGTCCTGAGCCATTTGAGTCAGAATAAGGTTGTCAAGGAAGGCTGCGCTGACGTCATCGACTTCGTTTTGTCGGTATGGGGACTCATTCTCGAACCATGTCTCTTGCCCGATCGGAAGCGCGGATAATCTTTCCTCGTGTCCTTTTGGGAGTTCATTGGGGACAAAAGCATATTTGTCGTAGTAGTACGGATAAGGTACGCGATCATGCATTTCCGGATCGCGAACGGCCGCTGGGGCAGGCGCTTCGTAAAAGTATTGAGGTCCATAGTAGTAGTCATCTTGGGGGTACTCGCTCTGTGGCTGAGCATACACTGGCCATTGCTGCATAGGATACGCCTTTGCTTGGGCTAGTAAATAGCCGAGCAAGACTGGTATCAACCTGATTAGATAATTTATGTTTTAGCCTGGGATTGAATGTTTAATTCAAAAAGGTTAATTTAATATTCAGAATTGAATTTTCAATTATTAGCCAGAGAGATTGTGCAATGAAATTTTTCATTAATTAATTAAACCATGATGTTAATTTTGCTATTTTCATAAAAACAGTTTACAATAGAGTCAAAAACCACTATTCTTAAATAAGAAAATATAATTTACCTTAAGGAAACGTGCTGCATTTTTCTTTTTTTTTATTAACACTGACACAACTTATTGAAACCGTGGTTGGACTGAGACTGCGAAGGCGGGCGGGCGTGCGGGCCTTTATATAAGGCTCGCCCACGCTTGACGCCTACACATCCTCAATGAAATCCACCCGACCACCCTGTACGAGAGGGGTGGAGGAGAACCCCCTTCCCACCCCTCCCCAGCACACCCCCGCACTTCTATCGATCCGCGAACTGATTATTCATCTTACCAAAAACCGTGACAGATTTGTATAAATATGCTTACTCATAAGGGCGAAATATTTCAGTGCTGCATCTTGGATACAGATATAAATGGGAGTAGTCTTGACATATCTCAGAAAGGGAAATCATTATTATTTTGTGAATATTAAATTTTCAATAGCTGTTTTAGATTCATCGTGTGAATGTATTGAATATTGACCTCACATCTTGTTTCCTTTATTAATTTAATCATTTTTGTAATATCGATAACATTCGTTTTAGATACCATCAATACATCACTCATACAATTAACATTATGACAAGCATTAATTTAATGACAAGTTACTTTTGATTGTTTTAGCCTAATGATTAAAAGTGAGCATTACGGAGAATAAAAATAGTGTCAATACATAAAAAAATAGTAGCAGAATGAAAAATTCAGGATATTTCTTATTAATTACAGACCAAGTCATTTTATTTTCCTCGCATACGATATATTTTCAGAGGCCTCAAGCTTCTGACTGCTAAACTAAAAGATACAAAAATGTGTTATTGAGGCTGATTGATAAGATTGAGTATGTGCCTACTGAAGACACATATTTTGTGGAACATTGTACTAATTAACGTCAATCAAATTATGCGAATAAAGCAGATTTTGTAATTTTATTTATGCAAAGCCAAAGTCATAATATTATAGAAATAATATTCCTTGTTCCTTTTTCTTGTCGATAAAGCAAATTTAAAGAAAATAAATCTGTTTATATTATACAATCAAGGTCAGGAAACCATGAGAAAATGGTTGAATCATATAAAATTTTTTCTTACAAGTTAATCTTAATTATTTTTTATATACCATTAAACAGTTTCCTATACTTAACTATTGAATATAAGTAATTCATTATTTTCTCGGTAAAGGCACAAGAAGCCAAACGCGGCAAAATTTCCAAGAGAAAACACTTTGTACTCGTCAAGCTAATTTAAGGGCTGAATACTAGGAAAATGAATGAAAGAACAGTACCTACGTCTGAAGCGCTCAGAGTCGAGATAGGTTATCGATTTACTGAAGAAGCAACTATTGTGGGTGTCACTAGAACATGCGCTTCACATTTATTTTCGAACAGTCTTTAAATTTCAGGAATCTTGAACATTATAAAAAACTACGACTTCTTGTAAATTTAATATGCCAATTATTGTTATATTTTCATTGAAGTTCGAAATTAATGTTAACGCCATCTTTTTGTTTATAGCATAACAAAGTTTTTCTATAATCTAGTTAGTATTTAAAAGGATTTTTCAATCAATACCTAAAAGTTAGCCCAAAATTAGTGGCTAATATTGAACAAAACTGTAGAGACGGAACAAACAGAGCCAATGGATAGTTGGACAGTTGCGGTTAAATTTCTTTAAATTGCGTCATTATTATATTAATTAAGAGATAATAGAAAATAACTTAAGAGTACATATTTATGAAACCACATTTTAAAATACATACTCTGTTAACTCTAAACAGCTCATTCAGTACTTGCATGTAACTTCGCACAACATCTCCGTCTATAATGATTATACAATCCATCTAATACGATTGGTTTCATTCACACTTGGTTAGGCATCAGTATACACTGCGTTCATAGTTAGGTAGGTTGCAGAAACTGCAACTGCTTTCATAATACTATCTTTAGATTTAGACAGGTATAGCTTTACATGACTAGTTTGCGTCATTGCCGGTTCGCGCGGATGGAGTTAAATCTAAAGGCGGTTACTGTACTGGCGGGTAATGTTGTATTTTCAACTTATTCACATTTTATTAAAGAGACGTTTTAGTCCAATAAATACTTGTTGTTCACAGTACCTAGGTTGCTGGATGCAGTGCCGGTGCATCAATATTCGGGCGTCGTGGTGGCGGCACGAAGTCGTTGACCCGGTGTTTGTTGGTTCCGTGTTAGCGTCACTGCTACGTTGCATTCATGCTGCAAGTTGCCAAAACAAAGTCAATAGATACTTGCTTGAGGTAAGCAAGAACAAAAATAAGCGGAGCTTTAGTATAGGAAGGAAAAGTTGAGACGTATCTACGATAATATCCATTTGCCTTTCTAGTTGGGTTTGTTTGACAAAAATTAGCTCATACTTACACTAGTTAGAAATTTGAAATATATAATGAAAATGGGAATACAGTTTTCTTTATAATTTCATTCATTTATTCAACTTTTTTTCCAAATAAATGAAAGAAAAGGTTTGTAATTACATACGCTTTAACTCCGTAGCAGCATGCTACGCAGTCAGGTGTTGTGATGTTGAATTGCTACGAATCTTTGAAAATACTACGGTAAAGTTGTTTGTTTAAAAATAAAAACGAAGACCTACGATTTAGCTCATATACATATTTTTGACTTGTAAAGTACCTTCCTTTTCAAAAAATGTCGTAGGTATCTTAAATTTATTTTAACCTACTTTTTAATACTTATTTTTCAACTACCAATTTAAGAGAGATTTTCGAGCAAAAGAACTTTGAACAGCCCACCCACAGCGTAGGATAAAGTAAATATAAAGCAATTTTACAAACTTTATTTCACCAAGTTATGTTAACGTTTAATTAATTATACACAATGGCTTGTTTCTTTAAGCTACTTATGAATATTAGAATTAAATTTACCTTTGTTAAAAGGAATTATTTGATAGCACTAGTAAATACGTTAATACGAAAAAAATGTTACCTAAGTTAATTCCTATTTATAACAAAGTGATTGAGTGGGTATCAACTTATCAGCAATATACCTTGATAGATATGAGCTGGAAGCTAAAAATAGAGTAATTTCATTGGATCGATAATATTAGATATTCTATTAGCTTCGTTATCGTAGAATATGTTGACCTGCAAATATTTATAACAATGTGCCTACTCTTTCCTTTGTCTATATACACGGGCGTCCCAAGACTACGGGACATCAATGGAAAGTACCTTAAATATCGTTGATAGGATATTTTGCTGAAAGAAGACTTTATTTTATTTTTTAAACTTAGTTTTAGCTACACATATTGATAGCATTAACATAGGTGTCTTGAAGTAGAGGTTCCGATGACCTAAATATCATCGCAAGGTAGGCTATTGGCGCTTCCGACTGCAGCCGTGGCACCTAGGTCATTAATCTAGGTCAAAGTTCAAACTTGTATCCTAGGTAGCACCAAGTGGAAGTTCGGTATACCAAAGCAAAGACAAGATAGACCACAGAAAATAAATATATGTTTTTTGTTATAACTTCATTAGAATTTGATGGTCAATAAAAGTACTCACACATTATTGTGTGTAAGAAAGTACCATGATTTATATATTAACTGCTGTCACTGAACTCCGCCTAGACGATGTTTCATTAGGCCCCTGAATGGTTTCGATTACGATTGGACCTGATAGATGTCTTTGCAATTGGACCCCAGTTCTTACGCATGTAGGGCCCTATTAGTTGTTCAATTTAGTCATTCTGCTCCTTAAGAGTGTAAATGGGCACTTAAATTATAAGGTATAAGTGAGTGAACGTTAGAACTGCCTATTCAGTGATATTTTAATCCTATGTCTCATAAGCAATTTAAGCAATGTTTCGCTTCGATCTACTGCGTGGGTCGTGGTATTTCTGTATCTATATTTACACCAAATTTATCCTACTAATATTATATGTATGGATGTATGTATGTGAGTAAGTATGGCTGTATGGATGGATGTTTGTTACTCTTTCACGTAAAAACTGCTGGAAGGATTTGGATGAGACTTTACAGTAATATAGGTTATACATCAGAATAACACATACTCAATAGAAAACTTCTCATTCCCACGGGAAACCGCCTTCCAAGAGAACGGAGTCGCGGGCGGCCCCTAGTATTTAATATAGAAAATCACTAAATTAGATTTAGTATGGTAAAACTTAATATTTCTTACGAAATCTTAATGTGTCTGTCTCATATTTTTATTTAGGAAACATATCTCGTTTATGTTAGTTACATCGACACGCGTCATAATCTTAATTCAATAAATTAAAGTTATTAATTTAGTGAGATAAAGAAATGCAATATAATATTTATTATAAAGACAAAACGTTTTTGCACCTCAATACCACAAATAAATTGTAAAAGGGGAGGTACCTATGTAGGTTATATTTAGACTTACAATCCTTATCTTTTACTCTATCGCAGTATATCTATCCATAAAAAATAACTACGTTAAAAAACCGACTTCAAAAACTAAAAAGTTATAAAATAATAAAGATTCCGTAAAAATGCTCTTCCAAACAAAATTTCACGTACTTTTCAGACTTTTAGAAGTGGTGAAAACGTTTATTTACCATGAAATCATAATACAGGGTGTAAAAGACAGCTTCCGAAAACTATTTTTTTAATTTTTTTTTCCGTAATTTGCCAAATCGCATATAAACTATTTAATATTCCGCCACATTTTAAATTAAATAGGGTTTTAGTTTTATTTGTAATGTGAACCATCGCTCCTGAACCAGTAGCTGATGCGTGAGTGATGACCTCAAGCGAAACTCAAATATCATTTTTTAATCCTTAATAACTTTTTGCAATTGAGTTTTCCGTGTATACTGTTAGTGAATTTGGTTACTATTTAGGCTCGAGAATAAGTGGTTTCATGCTTCGGAAGTGGTCTTTTTACACCCGTTATGAAATAAAGTTAACGCCAAGGAACTCTTGAACAGTAAAACACGAATCAAATGAGCCCAAACTCGATGTAGCTGTGTCATTTAATTATTGTGTTCCTATGGCCACCTTCTGGCTCCATCATCCGACTCTAGAGGATCCTAGTTACCACCAAGCACTAAAGTACTCGTCAAGACAAATCAAACGAGCGCAAACTCGATTGAGTTATGTCATTAAATTATTGAGTTCCTATGGCCACCTTCCGATTCCATGAGATCAGTTCCATGTCACAATTTTTTTCATTGTCGTCCAATTAACATACGTATACAAAATTTCAGGGCAATCGGTAACCGGGAAGTGGAAAAAATTTACTGGGATTTGATTTAGACGTCGGGATAGGTGACAGTAAATAAAAAATGCTCTTAAAATAAAAACTACTGGATCTACCTAAATCAATTTTTTATGGGGCTAATACGAAAATATTCCGCATCAAAAAAAAAAAAACACGTAAATCGGTTCAGAAACTTCGACGAAACCTATGAACATACATAAAAAAAATAGCGGCCGAATTGAGAACCTCCTCTTTTTTCGAAGTCGGTTAAAATACAATATGCACATGTAAAAGAAGTGTGTTTGATAATACCATGTAAATATAGCTCAACTAATGAGAATATTTTTTGATAGCAATGGAAGAATCAGCAGCAATATTTTTTTAATAAAGAGCCGGACAAGTGTGAGCCTGATTTGTTAGGATTTTTGTGGTTTAAAATGGTAATTTCTACCTTTTACTATACAGGCCCCTAAAGAATGGTTTGGAAGAACCTTTCGGTTACTGTTAAGCGCTTTAAGCAGAACTAGAAATATTTCCTATGTTAAGAAAAGTTAATCTTTACATTTATTTACAATGTAGGTACTACACAATTTGAGAAAAACTTATTATAGTAAGCAAACTATTTTACGATAAACTGTAGCTACCCCTCGATGAAACTGACAAAAACGAGATATATTGTTTTCTAAATACAAATATGAGGCAGACATTAATTCCTCGTCGAATTGAAAAGCTCATTGTTATAGGCATCTTCGTTATAGACAATAGACCTTGATTAAATCCCGCAGTTAGCTACTATCGGCAGCCTTCTTGTATTGGAAGCTTTTAGGCGGATCTGCATATAAAT
Organism: Emmelina monodactyla; assembly: GCA_916618145.1. Classification (NCBI taxonomy): domain Eukaryota; kingdom Metazoa; phylum Arthropoda; class Insecta; order Lepidoptera; family Pterophoridae; genus Emmelina; species Emmelina monodactyla. Next base: position 9,216,705 of record OU745300.1, read on the forward strand.
TGAATGGCGATCGACTTTTAAAAATAAACTGCTGTGCAAGTCATTGTTATAAAAGAGTAGACAGGTTTTTCAAAGCAATATGTTTTATGAAGATTATAGGGGGATATTTTATTGATAAGACTTCAAGGAATAGAAAACATAGGTTTTTAATTGTATACTTTCTTGAAGGACATCATTTTTATTATACTTTGGGTTTTATTGGACTTATTTTGTTGCAAATATTTTGATTACTCCGTCGTTGATACTAGATAGCTACTGTTTAAGTAAGATATAACAATCATATGTTAACAAATCATGATTAACGTTATCGTCTCTTGAATCACGGCCTCTTTGGAAACAATCTGTAATCAAGTTCATAACAGAAGAAATCAAACACCATTTTAAGTACTAATACAGATTAACATGACTGTAAAATTATACTAGTCATATTGTTTAATATACGTCCATCTATTTATAGATGACCCATAAAATCGGATGTGACTGGCAGTATTTTCCGAGACAAGTTGCTTCGACTGTGGAATAACAAAGGCGTTGAACAATCAATACCACTATGTCGCATATACATGGAGCTGGTTTAGGTTCGCCATTCATGAAGTTCTTACGTCAGCGAGCTCCCCCCTGCTAGGATCCGACCCACCCTTGCTGGGGGGAATGACGTCAAAACCTGTGCAACAAGTGTTCCACGGAATTACCCCTCTGTTGGAGAGAGGTAAGCTACTAAAATATACCTTCGAATGTTGCGTTTTCAAAGGGAGTTCAAAATTTACCTTAATTAAAAATACTATAGTAAATATGAGTTTGAGCTAGGCAGCCTTATCGTGCTTTTTTAGCTCAAACTAATCGCATACCTACTGCTTTTGCGCTAACAAGAATCATATTCTATCAAGACTTAATGTACGAATTAAAGCTAAAAAAATGATTGGAACGTCTGCGCTTAACGTATATTTACTTATTCTTTGGCAGATTCATTTGAATGCGAACACCATTGAGGCTATTTCTGTCGAGTCTCTGAAAGGAGGGAGCTACGTTAGATCTGGAACGTTGGCGTCAGAGGTACCTTAATTAGAATAGTTACTTACTTAGGTACTGCTATTTTTGAACAATCAATAATCATGCAGAGTTGATATTTTTACTTTTTACTATACTTTATGAACTTTCTATAAATGTAATTTATTTTATTAAAGGTAACAAAAACACCTACGAAAACAACCCACGTTTGCTTTACAGATTTTCTGGAAAAGCAGAAAAAAACATGACGTGTCAAGTTAGATCCTAAAAACATAAGAACCTTGGTAAACTACCGGATAAGTACGGAATTTAATAAAAACTATTTTTTTTGATCCTGTTTTTGTTAATTTAAATATCTTGTACTTGTAATATCTATTGGCTGATATTCAGTTTATAGTGGCAATGCTGTAACGCAGAGCTTCGGTCTATGATCAGTGTCCTCCGCGACCCAGCTTTGTGTGGGCTTAAAATCGATTCGTCGACGCCAAACAACTCTATGATAAACACAGGTAAACTTTTCACAAAACTGAACCTTACTGCCATCTAGGGTTGAATAAAATAAGTCAAAAGGGTTGTCAAAGTTATACAAGTGCCACGCTAAGTAAACTTTTAGGTTTGATTACGAAGACTTCATACTCTGCTTATCGGTTTTGCTACTTATCGGATAGATGGCGTAACTTTTGGTACTCCGTATCTTGTATAGGTGGGGAAAGTGGCTAATAAAATGGGATGTATGGTAGGCTATGTGTAGGGGGTGCGATTTTATAGTAGTTCCTTTAACTTTTGCAACAATGCGCATTTTTGCAATTAACTTATAAGTAATATATTTTCAATAACAAACAACTTGATATTTCAGGGTGTTTGTAGGAGAATCCCAAAAACTGATTTAAAATTTCTAGATCCTCATATCAAACAATTTTGTTTTAACAATACTACTGCTGGAAGGCATTGTGAAACCATTTGAATGTAAGGATTTGCCATAAGCTTTCTTCATTTGTTGGTTGATGATAGATGGCGTTAGTTACCCAGGTTAAATGAGTTTCTAGCTAGGCATCGCTAAAAGTATTAGAGAAAAGTATTACTACAGACTACGTCGTTCTTAGCAATACAAAATAATTACAGCATCTGTTTTATTTTTAGCTTGTTTAGTTTTTACTCTGTTCTTGTATTAACATGTAGATAAAAAGCTGTATCTCATGTACATTGTGCTTTATCTCATTAATTAGTATAAACGCTGTTGCTATTTATGTCTGCTCGTATGTGTGTACACCAAAAATATAATTAAACAAGAAAAAAGTATTAGTTTTTATTGCGTACTTTAGGCATATATATATTCACTGTTTTGTTATAAGATACGAAAAAATTGCACCCGTTAGAATTGTACGTTTGAAAGGTGCATATAAAGACGAAAGATTGTAGATTATGAAGAAGTACAATTAATTTTAATGCCAGATTAATTTATGTTTTTAACTGTGTATTATGCCTTCCTTCCATGGTTGGAGCCATATCTTAACAAAAATCGTATTGCAGTTGTCCTAGGTGTATGAAAGTATAACGCTTCTAAAATTGTATCTGACGTTCCACAAGGGTCCTATTTACGGTTGCTTCCTATAGCTACATTCAGAATGCGTCCAATATTATGTACTTCGTATGTTATTTACATAAATAGTTAGTTATTGATTTAGAAAAAGATTCACAAGTATTCAAACTAAAGCAGCCTTATTACATAAAAAACTGTCAAATTTTATACTGGGACTATCGTTTGGTGACATCAAATTGGGACGTTAAGTTCTTGGTGTTTTAGTTATCAGGACTTATGTCTTGCTATCAAAAAATACTAACAAGTTGAGATCCAAAAGTAGTCCAAACATTTCATTGCCGTTCACCTAAGTTAGCTAAGGTAATAAAAAAAAATGATAAAAATATAATAAATCGAAAAACTATAGTAGTTAAATATACATTATAATGTAATATCCTTATTTTAACGTAGAATTTAACATGATACGGTATACAGTGATTCTCGCAAGTCTAACATTTCCAGCCGCAATCCTTTGCAAATAAATTATCATAAAGTTAAAGACTGATCTTACTTAAAGTTAGGATACGGGTCTCGGTTGTTTCACTTAAGTGATATTATATTTAAAATTGGAATAATCTTTAGCCTGCTTTTGTGGTAAGGTCGTTGTGGTTAAAATAACTATGCGGGACCATATCGACTACAACTGTCAAGTTGACATTTCATACTGCCTGATAATTCGTTTTTGAGAAATATCTAAGCTTGTGTATCTTTATGTATACAAAAAAAATTCAGCGTTGTTTAAAAAGTGTTAGAAGTCCCTTAAGTTTAGGGATAGTAAAATAGTATTAGTATTATTTCGTATGTATAAAATTTTCAAAGACGTCTCTAACGGCAAAACCCAATATTCTACTAACCTTTGACGCCTTGTTATATGTGTAACTATGGTAACCATCAAGGAAAATAATACTCCTCTAACGAGGAGAAGAACGTTAACTCCATATAAAAAACTTTGACCTTACACGTACACACGTACAACACTACCGCCGCGACGGAATAGCAAGACATCTAAGGCTACTACGAAAAGCGCGGGTATTACAAATGATTTTAGATTTAATACCTAATGTTATATTAAGCTTGGGATGAAATAATGAATAAAACGGGTATTTACGTTTCAAAATAATCATTTATTCCAAAAACCATCATTTTACTGTGTTGAGATTTCTTGTTTTCGATTTACCTGACAGGTAGGTAAACAATCATATCTTCTGATGGTGCAGCGGCAGATGTAATATAATTTAACTTCGAAAATGTAGCTTGATTTTGGAGTGTTTGAGTATTACATAGCATTATGATTTTTGCCGCTGTTTTCTGAAATTAAATCAGGATTTATATAGGTCATTCATGTTTTGTGATCAATATTACATTAATAAATGAATAAAGTAGTAACAAATATATTTTAAAATGATACCTTTTTACTATTCAGCTCAGATATATCCATCACTTTTCCTAGCTGTTAGTTCGAGGATAGGCGAGCATAGCTTTCATTCTATGAAACACAGGCCAAGTTGTCGTATAATCTGTAAATAATTCGTACATTCATAACAGTATCATAAATTATACCTAGTAATCATAATAAAAACATTGAGTACCTGAACTGACAAGATTTCTTTATAAACCAACAGGAATAGCAAACTTCTGTGCTGCAACTGCAAAAGATTTGTTGTGTGTTTGCCCAAGTATGTGCCCTTAAACAAAAATAACAGGAAACACATTTATTGCAATTGTATATTCAGGAAATAAAACAACCCATCAAGAATCATTTGGTGCAAATTAGGTACCTCCAAGACAAAATACACACATCAACATCGTCTAGGGATATTTTGAATTTACTTAGTTTACTCAAAATTTATAAAAGATAACATACAACATGTATATATTTTTATAAAGCTCATTTATCAGACTACATTAACAAAATAAAATAAATCATTTTTTTTTGCGTAAAAGTGCTTTTTTTTTAATAAAGAAAAAAGTGAAAAAATGTGAAAGTAACAATGAATGTGTTTCTCAAGGATAAGTAAAAAATAATCACAAATTATTCAGTTTTGAACGGTATTGTGAAAAATCAGTAGTCAGTTAAACCATCCATGACGTTAAAAACGGTCCTACAACGTTTTTTGTGCTTTGGATTAAGTTATCCAAGTCAGGCTGCGGTATATTGTCCCAGGTCCGGCTAAGTGGCAAAAAAAGATGTTCTTTCGTCGCAATGTTTGTAGCGAAGTTTCTTAAAGCTCTTTTTTGGAGCATATCCTACGCGTATTTAATAGGGTTTAGGTCAGGCGACTGAGTGGGCCAGCCTAGGACCGATACGTCGTGCTCCTGCAACCAGCTCGTCACCACTCTCGCTGTGTGCGAACTTGCTTTGTCGTTCATCAGCGTGAATTCTTGGCCCATTTGCAGTTGGTCGGGGTAGATTATTGGTTTTAGCACCTCGTTACAATATTTTTCAGCTGACATGGTGTTTCTGATCCAAACGGGGTCTGTTCTTCCACCGACACGAATTTTCGCCCAAACCTAAATTGTCCCACCGTGGTATGGAAGGACTTCCTGAGGGTGTCGCAGACGGCACTCACTACCAGGAACTCGCTAAAAACGTAATCTTCGTGTATCAGGATGGAAACCGAACCGTGAGCCATCGGTTAACAGCAATATGAACCACTGGTTATCTTCCCAGAGCAAATTTTCACGAACTCACTCTAGCCGTCGTCCCCGATTTTCTCGGCGTAGTGCTGGAGTACGAAGCGGTCTGCGAGCATGAAGATTAGCTTCATGCAGCCTTCTCCTCAAAGTTTCATCACTCACAAGCAACTGGTGCTCTGACTGGAGCCTCTGAACCAACTGCATGGCCGTAACATTTGGTTGCCTTCTCGCGGCAACTTGCAAATATCGGTCTTGTCGTTGAGTGGTTAAATATTTGCCTGGGTGTCTTTCAGCCATTTCACGAGTAGCACGATAACATGACCATAACCTTCATATCACGTTTTGTCTTGTTCCCATCTCCTCAGCAATATTCCGTTGAGTAGCCCCAGCTTGGAGCATGCCTAACTGCCCTTAACATTTCTTTCAAACAATAACATTAATTGAAAATTTACCGATAACTTGCTATAAAACTTAAATTTGGCACAAAAACATGACAAAAGTTATTGTAGGTAAATGAAACCTTCAGACTTCGCTACCATTATACCAGCGTGTCTTTTTTGTTTTTTTTTTTTTTTCAAATTCAAATTTAGAATCGTTCAACAAGGTTTACAAAATAAACTTTCTTCAAAAAAAATTAAAATTGGTCAGTATTTTTTGAGTTTAAGAACTTTATACAAAATATCCCTAGACGATGTTGATGTGTGTACTTTTTAGTTATATTTTTATTTTCTAGTTCGAGAAATCTGTGGTAGGTTACAGATATGTCTTTGGCTTCTGTTTTACTGCACTTTCTACGGTGGTTGACCCACATCTTTCTTTTTATCTTTACACAACCAAAAATCACCCAATTTAGAGCAGTCAGGCCGTAAGAGTGTTTAACTATATAGAAAAGGACTTTTTATTAGTGAATCCTTGCGAAGACGTTAGAGGCACTTTTTTAGTGAACGACACTAGTTGATACGTTTAAATGAAAAGACAACCACAAACTTGATCATAAAAATAAACACAAATGGCGGCCATACTTGTTTTCATCAAGTATCAACTTGACAGCAACAGTGTTCCTGAATATTACCGTAGAAATAGCATGAAAATACGTAGACGCCATTATTAATATCTGTTTAAAAGTAGCTTGCCTATAGGGATCTTAAAAGCCGCAGTTAATTACTTAACCACTTTTCGTCTTCAATCATCAAATGAACACTGTACCGAAATTCGGGTCTCAAAACATAAAAGGCTTTTAATAACGTAACAGATAGTTAATACTAAGAGAGTTAATATTAATAGGGTGAAAGAAGGGTGGTAGTGAAACGATATTTTTTTTATTATTTTTCAAAAAAGCTACATAAATGATAGAATAATAAAATATTAAGAACTGTGTAAAAAGCTACAGAATCGGCAACACAAACAGCGACTCCCAATCAGTGTGACCATTTTTAATTTATAAATTTACTAGTTTTTACCGGTGCGGCTTCGGATGCTTTAAATTCGAAATAAAGCTCCATTCTCTGTACTATGTATGTATACATGTAAACCTTCATCTTGAAGCACTCTATGTATTAAAAAAACCGCATCAAAATCCGTTGCGACTTTGTTGTCTACTATGTAGTGATATTTTTTTCAACGGGTCTATAATAGCAACCCACACTTATAAAATGTTTAAATGTGTGCAAGGTTAAAATTGCTTGTATGGAACATATAGGACCCTGGTAACCATTATCCATGATTTTGTGTCTCAATAAACTATGGTAGATAGCTGTTGAAATGGGAATGACAGAAACACTTCACTGAACAGAACTAGCAGTTTCCAATTACTAATTGGTTTTAAGGTGGAGTAGTTATTTCCGAACTGAAAGCGTTGTTCTTACATAACAGTATTCGCTTCTCGTATATTTTTTAAACATTTAATTTACAAATTTTCTTAAAAACTTACTTAAAATATTGTACTTTAAATGGTAAGGTGTGTGCAGGGTAAAAATGATCACAGTCGATATTGCCTATAAGAATCCAAGTATAGAGTATTCTACAATAACATCTATGCCTAAAGATAAACTGCAGCACAGAAACTGCTCTGTAAAAAATAGAAGCACGTTTTTTTTTGTGTTAATTGCACTTTTTAAATTCATACAGAGTAATAAGTAGCTTTCGACCTTTCGAGCCAAGGTGTAAGTACGACATGTACTTTGCGGGAATAAGGTTGTTTTCTTTGTTCTAAAGAAAAGTTCTTGCATAAAATGAGTGTAGTGTGAGTTTTGTATGAGACAGCGCAACAATCATCAATGTGTACGCATACTGCAAGATTATAAAGTTTTGGACGAGATTTTACTCATTTTTATTCGATCACGGGAATATTTGATTAAGGTTTTGTTTTGTATGTGCAATTTCTAAAGTTAATTGGAAAATTTAAAGAATTTTTAAAAAATAAAAAAAAATAGCCAAAATATATAGGCATAAATCACTTTTTTCCCAGCCATTGAAGAGAAAGCTATGTAATAAGGTTATGTATGTCTAGGTTGTGATTATAACTCTAAGGTTCCTTATAACATCAGTAGGTACTAATATGATCAACAATGATATAAATTATTCAACAATCCACTTGGAATTTGTTAAAAAAAATATAAACTGTTAAATATTATTATACATTATGTTTTTATAAAGGTAGCTCTTAAGTGTAATTTATTTGTTTACTAGTGGCCGCCCGCGACTCCGTTTGCGTGGAAGTCGGTTTCCCATGGGAATTAGATGTTACCCATGGTAAAAGTACCCCATGCGTTATTCTATGGATTTGGATGAAACTTTGCAGTAATAAAGGTTATATTATTACTGCAAAGTTTCATCCAAATCCGTCCAGTAGTTTTTACGTGAAAGAGTAACAAACATCCATTCATAGTCACAAACTTTCACGTTTATAATATAAGTAGGATTTTCCAAGAAGTCTTGCTAAAAGTCGACCTTACGTGATGAATCATATTGGCCAAAAAGGACGCTAGATACGCATATCTACATTATTTTAAGCGCATATATTATGAGTTTATGGCTATATTCTTACTTAGTATAATAAAAGCTAACGATATTTCTTTCATATTAAAATTTTAGAACAAACTTAGAGATTTTTAGATTAGATGAAATTATATGAGATTATTTACATACGAGACAGTAAACGATTAAATTTAATCATGAAACGAAAAGCATATGAAACATCAACATTTTTTATATTTTGAAAACATCCTTAAAACAATAGTTAATATCACTGAATCTGTCTAATCGGTTATCTACATAAGATGAATAGTATAAATCTTAATCAAAACGAAATACTAGAGAATGTGTAGTAAAGAATGAGCTTAAGAAACTACATACCAAGTATAAGAATCAATGTTGTGGTTTTTGAGTGACGTGCTCAGACAAACAATTCTAAAAATGTTAAGTTCAGCCGCTCCCAGACTTTACGATTTTTTAAACACGCTTTGTTGTTTGTGTGTCTTCTGTTCGAGATAAATACTCTCAGAAATTGTTTTATAAAATACAATATGTTTTAATTATTATGAAAGTTTAAATATGAATAGTTGACACTGCGCAGTCTCGGCTAGAGCTAACGACATCAACGCGCGCGCAAGTACCTCTCCGCCACTCTATTAAACACAAAATGAGCATTCACCACAACAATAGACACTGAACTTAATTTATAGCACAATAATTACGTGGAAACACACAGTTTAAACAAAATTCTACTCTCTAATTAATGACGCTCCCAATTAATGAAACATATTCAAATTTAAATGACCGTATTTTGAAATGTTCAACGTGACGTTTATGCACCGTGTCAACAATACCAGTGTGTGAACTCATTCAACAGTCAGTAACAAGTATCACTTCTTAATAAGCGTAATAATTTGATTATACAGAATACCGGTGTTTCAACTTAACCTATTACTATCGTCAACATTCTTGAGCATTTACAATTAAAAGTATAGAATTTAGTTTTTGTAATATCTACCTGAGCGGCCGGGAGCGTTTCTCGGAATGAGTGACTCGTATCGAACAATAAATAGTAGAATCCTTCGGCGGCCATTATCTTGGCATCATCATCACGCAGCAGCGGAGCTTTCAAAGCTTCGGGGGAGCGCGGGGAGTCTGCGGGGCGGGGCGAGGCGCGGGAGGGGCGGGGGGCGAGGCTCCCGCGCCAGTCAGTGCCGCGCCAGCCGCAGACCTCGCCGCGCGTCCGCGTCGCCGTATCGCGAACACCACCTGCACAAAACAACATTCAAAAAGTTACAGTTATCACACAAACAATAACAAACCAGTGTCTAAAGTGAACCACGGTACATTACTGCAGTGTTTTAGTTGGTTATCTCGCGTGTTTTCATGAATGTGCAGACGCAGGCGCAGGCTTCGTGAGATATTCGTGCGCGGGTCGCCATGTTGCATACCTGAGGCGAGCGAGACGCAACGTTGTGGTAGCATGTCGGAGGTGCACTGAGGAACATGCGGCGCTGGCAGGCGGCGTTGACGGCGCTGCTCGTCGTCAGCAGCGCCGGCGCCGAGCAGATGCAGTCCCGCGCCGTCGACACCGGCGTGGACCTGCGCGTCCTCGAGGACCAGCCCGCCGGCACCAGGGTCGGCTACATCCCCACCAAACCCGGCTTTGTCTATCGATTCAACGAACCACCCAAGGAGTTTACGCTCGACTCGCACACAGGCGAAATCCGAACTAATGCCGTGCTCGATCGAGAGGCCGTCGATAAGTACGACTTTGTCGTTCTATCTAGCCAGCCCACGTATCCCATTGAAGTGCGAATACGGGTGATGGACGTCAATGACAACAACCCCGAATTCCCAGAACCAAGCATATTGGTATCGTTTTCCGAGAGCGCGGCCCCCGGAACCAAGTTATTGCTTGATGCGGCCACTGATAAGGATTTGGGTGAGAACGGTATCACTAATGACTACAGGATCGTGGATGGAGATAACGAGGGAAAGTTCCGCTTAAATGTGACCGTGAATCCAAGTGGACAAACATCATATTTACACCTGGAAACGACAGGAAAGTTAGATAGGGAAACTATGGATTATTATGTTTTGAACATATCGGCACGTGACGGTGGTAATCCACCTAAATACGGGTATTTACAAGTGAATGTTAGTATTTTAGACGTAAACGATAACCCTCCGATATTTGATCAAAGTGACTTTTCAGTGTCGTTAAATGAGAGCGTGCCCCCAGGAACGACAGTGCTTAAGGTTACAGCGACCGATAGTGATTTAGGTGACAACTGTAAAATTACCTATGAAGTGACGGATATGGAAAAACAGTTTGCGGTCGATCCGGAATCAGGAGTAATAACAACGCTAAAAAAATTAAATTGTCCTAAGTATTGTACCAATACAACGTGCAACATGACGTGTGTGTTGACAGTGATTGCCAAGGATCATGGAGTACCCCGCCAGGATGCACGCACGTATGTAACTGTCAATCTCATTGACGCAAACGATCACGACCCTGTCATTACGTTTACTTACGTACCATCCACTGCAAACTTTGCTACAGTTGATGAAAATGCTAAAAATGGCTCTTTAGTAGCAGCTATTACCGTCACAGATCAAGATGCAGGGCTAAATGGAATAACTTATGTTACAATAGTAGCAGGTAATGAACTTAATCATTTCCGATTGGAGAATTCTTCTAGTGTGTATATAGTACATGTGAATGGTGTCTTAGATAGAGAAGAGATAGGCATATACAACTTGACGGTAGTTGCAACGGACATGGGAATTCCAGCACGAACAGCAACTTCTTTCCTTGTTATTCATGTCAATGATGTCAACGACCACGAGCCTGTGTTTGAAAAATCTGAGTATTCCGCTGTTTTAGGCGAGTTTGCACCACCAGGAACTTACGTAGCAGGAATAACAGCAACAGATGAAGACACCGGTGTAAACGCAGAGATTTATTATGATTTTTATGATGGAAATCAACAGCAATGGTTTTTTATTGATCACTTGACAGGTTTGGTTACAACCAAAGCTATGCTCGATCGAGAAATTCAGGGTACTGTGGAGTTAAACGTTTCAGCAAGAGATGGAGGCCCTAATCCGAAATGGGCTTATACCAGGCTTAAGGTTACAATATTGGATGAAAATGATGAAGCACCATCTTTCCCACAATCTCAAATTAATGCTAGTCTCCATGAAAATATAAAACCCATAAAAGACATCATCATCCTCACGGCATCTGATTACGATCAAGGCACTAATGGTTCAGTTTCATATTACTTGGCGTCAAATGTGGAAAGAAGATATCCTAACACTTTTATTTTAGATCCGATAACTGGTCAGTTAAGCACCGTGATTGAGTTAGATAGAGAAAGAATCCCGTCTTATGAAATACAAGTTCTTGCGAAAGATCAAGGGTTTCCACCACAGTCATCCACTGCGACAGTTTATTTAAAAGTGCTAGACGTTAATGATAACGATCCAATATTTTATCCCCAAAGATATATAGAAACTATTCATGACGAATTTATGCCAGGCACGACTGTATTGCAAGTTAAAGCAATAGATTACGATGAAGGAGAAAATGCTAGGGTAGTGTATAAACTGGAAAGTGATGTTGATGGCTTTTTTGATATTGAGCCTTGGACTGGAAATATTATTCTAAAAAAAGATTTTAGAAAAGCTACAGAACCTGTCTACACATTGAAAATATCATGTAAAGATAAAGGTAACAGGCGAGCATTTGAAGATGCTATCGTTGAAATAATCAAATCTTCTCATCATAAAAATTTGGAATTTGAAGCATATAATGGATACACGTTTAAAATTTTAGAAGATGATGGTCATGGCAAACCTCAACTAGGTCGATATGTGGGAAGAGTTAGAACCAAAATGTCCAGCGATGCTTTTTCTTATTTTATATTAGAAGGAGATCCAAAACATGTATTCAAAATAAATGAAAAATCTGGAAATATAACTACTAATGCAGTTGTTGATCGTGAAGATAAAATGACTTACCATTTAAAAATAATGGCCAAAAATGGAGTCACTTATGGGTTTACGACGGTAAATATATCTGTGCTTGATGTCAATGATAACTATCCAGTGTTCATTGAAGAAAAAGATGAAATTCACATATGTGAGAATATGGCTGTTGGACAAGAAGTTTACTTTGCAAGAGCAAATGATCGTGATTCAGGTTCCAATAGGACAGTATCTTATTCATTGAGCTACAATCCTGACAATAATTTTAAAATCTCAGAGACAACTGGCGTGATTTATTTAAACAAACCAGTTTCAGCTGAACCAAGCACTATAATGTCTGTAGAGGTTACTGCTACTGATAATGGAGTACCGGCATTATCATCAAAACATACAATTTTGATTATTATCGATGATGTTAATGATCATACACCAGTATTTGATCACACATCCTACGAAACCTCACTTTTGGAGTCTACTCTAGTTAACACGAGGTTTTTTGCAGTTTCAGCATCCGATGTCGATTTGGGACTTAATGGAAGAATTTCATACCATATAGCGGAAGGAAACACTGACGGAAAGTTTGGTGTATTCCCTGACGGATTTTTGTATGTAAAGAGCTCTTTGGATCGGGAAGAACGTGATTATTATTCCTTAACAATAGTAGCATCAGATCATGGTGTGCCACCTCGATCTTCTCAGGTTCCAGTCGTAATCCATATCTTGGACGAAAACGATAACAGCCCACAGTTTACCAACACAACGTTTATCTTTAAAATCAAAGAAAATGAACCACCAGATACCTTTGTTGGAAAACTTACTGCTACAGATAGAGATATCGGCCGAAACGCAGAGCTTACCTTTAGTTTGCCAATAGCACAAAATGATTTCAGAATTGATCCTAGAAATGGCTTTATTAAAACAATAAAATCTTTTGATAGAGAAAATTTAGCACATACGACTGGACAAAATTATATCACCCTCACTGTCACAGTAAGTGATAACGGTAAAGTGAAATTATCAGATTCCGTGCGAGTAACAATTTACATAACAGATGTAAATGACAATGCTCCAATTTTTAACAGAACTCCTTATAAAGTGGAAGTATCGGAAGGTGCTGCAGTTGGAGCATCTATAATGCGAGTATATTCTACTGATGCAGATGAAGGATTAAATGGAGATGTTTATTACAAGCTGATTGGAGGAGATGATTCTGAAAAGTTTGTGCTTGACGAAGCTACTGGCCAGTTATTAATTAATAAGCCGCTTGACCGCGAAACGCAAGATCAATATCAGCTTACAGTGCTAGCTCACGATTCGGGTCAATCGATGAGATTATCCGCAACAACTACTATTAAAGTTGATGTGTTAGATGAGAACGATAATGCACCAGTGTTTACACAAACGCAAATGAAAGTATCTGTGCTTGAAACTGAGCCGGTGAATAAGAAGATCATACAATTTCATGCGACAGACGCAGATCTTGGAATCAATAGAGAACTACAGTTTTCAATTACTTCAGGTAACAGAAAGGAAGCATTTTTCATCGATAGTTACTCGGGTGAGTTGTTTTTGCATAAACAATTGGATTACGAGGAATTAACATTTTATGTGCTGAATATTACAGCTACAGATAATGGCAATCCGAGTCTTTCCTCAAACATTTTGTTTACCGTAAACGTGATTGACGCAAACGACAATGCCCCAGTATTCACGAACACGGCTATTGTAAGGCAAATAAGAGAAGGAATACCAAAACATACGCCCATAGTTACCGTTACTGCTGAAGATCCAGACTCGGGGTTAAACGGTAAGGTTTATTACTCAATTACCCACCAGGAACCAAGTGATGGCAAGCGACACTTCGCGATTAACAACATAACCGGTGTTATCCATACATTATTACCTATTGACAGAGAAAGCATTGACACATTCCGGATAACGGTCGTGGCCTACGACAGAGCCGAGCCACCCTCGGCGAGATTATCAGCTGAAAAGTTAGTCACTGTCATCGTAGAGGACATAAACGACAACGCGCCAATCTTCGTTTCCATGAATGCGGCAGTCATCAATCTGGACAGGATGGGACGAAGCGCCGGGCGTGACATATTTATAATGAACGTCCTCGCCCGCGACTTAGACTCGGGAACCAATGGACTTGTAACCTACAAGCTCATACACGGTGGGAACGATCTGTTCGATTTGCATAGGAGCAACGGTGCTTTAGTATTGCGATATCCTCCGGCCATCGCACAGGCGCGCTGGAACCTCGTCATAAAAGCGACGGACGAAGCCGTACTTAGTGAACAAAAGAGCACTGAAACGTACTTAACTGTGATCATGGGGGGCACCGAGCTCGAGGGTGTGACGTGGACGAACGTAGGGTCTGTGTCCGTGGCTGAGAACGAGCCGGCGGGCACGGCCGTGCTCAACATGACGAACAACTACAAATCAGGACTAGAATATTACATAGTGAATGTGACCGGTGATGGCAAACAAGTGGATAGGTTGTTTGACATTGATTCTTCTTTAGGCATCTTATCCACCGCTGTGCCTTTAGACCGCGAGGCCGGAGTCTACCGCTACGAGGTGGAGGTCTGCGCAGTCGCTACAGGATCTCCTCTGAGGACAACTACTACTAAGGTAAGGCACAATTAACTAATTTAATTCAATTAGATAAACTTAAAATTATTTAAAAAAATCTATATGCCGATATATAATAACTAATTAGTCAGCCAAAACATAGATTAATGAGTTTAAAAAAACGATGTGCACTTAAAATATAATTTATCAGGTTGCTGCACAAAAGTTTAATTGAAGGCTTACGTTCTCCGATTAGGTAGACAGTTCTGAGCGTGGTCGTCGGCCAAATTGATAAAACAGATGCTCTTGGGCACATATGTATATTGAAATACACCGAACAATCCAATTAAATGTGTGCAGACGTCGGTGCAAGACAAAACACCGCCTTGCGCGGGCGCGGTCGGGTAAATAAATAAATGAATAAAAATAATGCGTGCAAAGGCTCGTTAGCGCAGGACGGCCGCTGCCTAATCTTTGGCTCTAAATTAACGATAAGACGTATGCGCAAAGATACCGGGTTCCGTCCGGGATGAGAACCTGGGACGACAGATGGAAGCTCACTCAAAATAAACATGTATTTTTTTGATTTATAGTTGGTACACATAATGTTTTGCTACATGTGTATAATATGCATATTAGTTTGAGTTTTGCAGCTAGATTAAAATAACTTAAGATAAGAATCTTAAGTTATTTTAATCTATATCGCTCACCCACTCTAACAATGAAACAATCCATCTGTTTTTTCCTTCTTGCCGGGAAATTATCTTTTTCTATATAGTTATATTATTTTGGTATAAAAAATATGATACCATGTCAAAATTATGGTCTACAAATAAAACAATAGTAATAAAACATACATAAATAGGTAACAAAACACGTTAAATAAATACACGTTGTTTTATAACTTTTAATAGATCTCAGAGCGACATGTGAAATTCTGTGGTAAGTTCTACTACCTTTTAAGTTTAACTTTTTTCACGTTCTAAGGTCTAATACACACGCAATAAGGTTTGTTATTCCAACTTTCTGCTAACAGTGGGCCGGGCTAGAGTTTTCCACTTGGCTGGGCACGGAGTAACACGCCCCATGATTCGTAGGTATCACGTGTTATTTTTTCAACCAAAAAAATGTTCAATGTGCAAACAGAGGCCCAACGAAGTCCGTTTTTAAAGAAAATATAAATTGTAAAGAATTTATTTATAAAAGACCGAAGGCAAGTAAAAGTGGTTGCTTCAATTTAATTAAAGTTTATTTAATTAAAATATCTGAACGCACATATTTACCTTCATTTGTCAAAAAGTAACTTTAATACCTATGAATTTTCAGTATTTCGCTTTTATGAATGCGGATCGCCTAACCACCGTTTTAGTTCATGTAATAATTATTTTATAGATGGGTGAAATATATTTGAAACTTTTGCTCTATTCAGATCTTAACTCTACCTTCGTATGTTATTAAGCGTTAAATACTTATATGAGTAAATCATGTCTCAATATAAGTGTATTTACCTTCCTACTTTTTTATCAAAATTATATTCACAATATTAACGACACATTATTTCTCCTATATGCGAAAAAATGCGTCTCAAAATATTAACTATATAGATTTTTTAATTCAAAGATACAAATTCAATATCTTATTTAATCGCTGATACTCAATTGGACTGTATAAGTGAGAACCGTCGCTTTTACGACTCAATAATTTCCGAGTTAAATTCTGTTTTGTAAAATGTCACATGGTACAGTCAGCAGCAACAGAAACGCTACTTCAATCTTAAGCAAACGGCGTAAAGATTGGAATTGCTTGGTAAGAATGTCGTTGCAGCAAATATTGCCATGCAGTATCCAATAACAGGTTTTCTGATTAAAAAATAAATAAAAAAAAGAATAGTTTGACACCGGTATGTGATGCTATTGAGAAAATTTCGATGCAAATGAAGGAGTTAGGTATATTATGTCGGATATTTTTACACGAAGATAAGTTGGAAACTGTAATGTTGTCAACTGCTTATCTAAAAAAACATATGCAGCTTTTCATTTGCTGTTTTTAAATGATGTTGAAACGATCATTTTTTAGGTACAAATTTGTTCTCATTTGGTTAATACCTTTTATTTCTTAATTGCAATTTGGTTTACCATAAATACCATAAAACTCAATGCACAACTTCTATGTTCCTATAGTTAATTAAACATATTTTCACTTATTTTATATTGAACTGATAGGCACGGAAAAATGCACGCCGTTTTGTTTGTGAGTAATTTCTTAATCTTATCTTTACACTTAAAGTTACTTTGCAGCAATTTATGTTCATTAATAATGTCTTATTACGATTAAAATGAATAATTAATTTACACTTAATTTACATATTTCTAAAGAATTTTCACACACTGTTACATATTATTGTTTTGGGACCATTGATACCGTGGTAATAAGTGGTAAATAACATGATAGCATCAATCTATCATAGTATTTGATTTGGCATTAGAATTGACAGATACCCAATAATCTTATTTTTGAAGAACATATAAACTCAGGTGATATAATCCTAAATGGAGAACGAAAATAAGTGTACATAAAAGAAATATGTATTAACTAAATCATTGTTTTTACGCGTATTTATTATTAGTATTATAGCATTCTCTTTGTATGCCTCTATTAATTCTACCATTAAGATTCGGGTCCGAAACAATTTGCGAAATGTTGTTAATCGTTAAGTTCTGATACAAACATTTAGCAATTTACAATATTAACCATAACGTTACACTTTATTGAAAAGTATCACTGTGTTTTAATGCTTCTAAAGTCTACAAATTGTTCGCAATGTTCCATTATTGGCATTGAATAAAATTCAGTTTTAAGTGACGACTTTTATCTAAGATTGTAGTAATAAATATAATTTAATTTTGCAATAATTTATTGCAATCACCTTTTCCGTTATTTTAATTATTTTTAACGTTTAAACGTGAGACTAAGTGTTTAAAGAATTCAAGCAATAAAATTATTACAGCAAATAAAATTCTGCAAAGCGGCAACGCAGATTTGGATACCCTTTGAACAAAATAAGAGTTTAAATAATTGAATATATACAATGTACTGCTTCGTATCTTTATATTGGCTGTCTTCTAAAATACGTTGTTAAGACGCCTAATGTTCCAGCAGATACAGAGCTCAGCCTGAAAGCGTTTTGTTCATTAAGGGCATGTCGGTCCTGAAGTTGCGAATAAATCAGCCTCGTCTAACCTAATGCGCTTTCCTTGTCAGCCTGTGAGAATCCTATACACTTCGCATTACTGTTTTACACATTTATCGAATATTAGCCGTGCCCTGCGGTTTCACCCGCGTTAATTATTTTTTCCCTTATTTGCAATATTTCTCATTGCTGCTCCGTTCCTATTAGTTGTAGCGTGACGTTATACCTATAGATAATCTATAATTGAACAATTTAACATTTTTTTAAATGTAAACCAGTAGTTACTGAGATAAACACGTTCGAACAATCAAACAGACTAACTCTTCGCTTATATTAGTAACTATAGATTTGTATTTTGAAAGTTTATAAATATGTATTATAATTCCCAAACCACACTTAACACTTATGTGTTTTTACTTACGTTAATATGCTTGTTACTTTCTGTCTCATTGAAATAACTAAATTAAAAGTTCAATGTTTATTACAGAAGTAAATTTTTAAACCTTTAACCATAATGTAAAAAAACCAATACAAATAACGAAATTTAAAAGTGTCAAATCTTTTTGCTGCAAACGTATTTGAGCAATTATAGTTATCAGACGAAATATTTTTTGGTACATTTTATCGGCTCTTCTAAATGGACTCAGAGTTACGAGTATATGACTGCAGACGAAAATCGATAATAGCGGAAAGCATTACTCGACACGCCAAACTGAGCCTTATCTAAACAAAAATAAAGTCGAAAAAACTTAATGATAGTGTTTAGTCGCTGTTTTTGCCCCTTAAATTATTAGCTTTTCGGTGTTTATCAATGGATTTATTGTCTGTACAAAAAGTTAATTCTATATTTGAATAACCTGTAACATGGTTTCTTCAGAAGAATTTAAAATAATATAAATCGAAAGCTGAATTACAAAAAATACACAAAACATATCCTAAACCTGAGTTCCCAATCCTATATTAGTTCTTTTCAATTTCTTATCTTGTATGTAAAAGTTGAGGTAAGATTAAAGCTTTCATCTATTTTTGGGGTCAATGACTCCTAAACTAAAATATAAATTCATGAATTCACATCATGACCTTCTCTGGTAGTTCTTAAAACTGGCCTCATCTCCATATAACTTAGAATAAATGTTGCTTTAAATTGTCAAGCGAAGTTCACTTTAAAAAACCTTTTATTAATATATAAAAAAACGTTCTAATAATAATGGTTAACAACAAAAATATTTCAAGGCGCTTTTAGTTGCAGTAAAAGTTGGTAATTTACTCTATGTATGTACCGAGAAACAAATTTACAGGATGCACTAAATACGAAATTCCGGTACTTTATGATTACGTATAGGTTTATCCGGTTATTGGACTTAGGAAATTAAAAAATAAAGCTTTGAATGCTTAAGCTTTTTTAAACAAAAGTATAAAAAAATACTTACCAAGCAGCTTTAGTGTACAAATATCTATAAAAAACTCAAAATTCCGAATCTAAATATTTTAATCCACTTTGATGTAGAATGTTTGCTTATTAAATTTGTATTTCTTTGCTAAATAAAAACGGTACATTTACTCATGCTTATTATTAGGTATGTAAGTATGTCCACAGAACCTGTTCCAATCTAATAAAGTATGGAATATATTGATATTCAACTCCAAAGTGTCCACTCGTTTTGCTCATATAGCGACACCTTTAACAAATTTATATATATTATATTTATACTGATGGTATTTTAAAGTGCAAAAACTCAACTACTTACTAGATAGAGTAATACAATACAATAATATAGTACAAACATGTCATATAATACATAAACAAATGAATTCTAGACATAAAGGTGTATTTCCATGAATATAAATCAGATTGCGTTCCTATTGAAAGTGGCGTGGCGATTTTATTATATCTTATTTTCACTATTAAGTCACTGTTTTTTTTACTTTGTTATAGAAAACAATGATTTTATAAAACTTTTATCTAATAGTTAAAGTAAGTTTTACTTTTAAGGTCGTAAAGTAAATCGATCCAGGTTTTATTGAAATGAAATATGTATGCTGATTGGCCGTAAGTCAGTTAAACATCATCTCCTATACAATTTTCTGGTCGAACTTAGCACAGCAATTTATGCAAGTTTGTTCTTTCAAGCAATTACCATAAATAATTCAAAACCTTCCTATATAGAAGAATATGGTTTTAGCTTGGAGCAAAGCAAGCTTTTGTTTTAGTTTTGAAAGTGTAACTAAAACTGTGTGTCTGTATTTTAGGGTTTTCAATCGCTTTTGGTGCGATTAGCCTAAAACACATTTAAAATCATTTTTTTACTGTTATCCATGTTAAAGAGGAAGCCAATTTTAATATACACTACTTTAAACTATTTTTTGTGTAATGCTGTACAGTTCTAAAGTGTTTAGTGATAACAATGTTAAGTATCGCGTGCAAGAAATCAAATTTCAATATTGAAGAAGCTAAGGTGTCGTGCTAATGTTAATTGTTATTAACTTTCAATGTCTAGTAAAAACAAGTCATTTATTACTAAGGCAGGTATTATCTCATGATATACAATACCTATTGTCAGTCTTCGCTGCTTTGGAAAGTTATTTTATTGAGTTTTAATTGGCCTAAAATAAAATGTATATATTTTTAAGTTATTTGTTGTGTTTGCAAATATGTAACTATGAAACTATGTTGGTGCATTTTATTTCATTGTCACTGTAACATTAGTGTTAGCATATTTTGCAATACCGAACTGCGTTGGTACCACCGTTCTACCTATTTCTACATCGAAATCGTGTCACTGCGTTCTAGTTTTGAGGGTAAGATAGGTAGAGACCGTCTTGGCCGATCATTGAATTTCTAGAGGGTTCTCAATACGCCGACATCTTAAATTAATACAACCTGATGATGAATTTGCTTCTCAACTTATTACATAAACACACCTTTGACTTATTTATTTTCAGAATTTCAATGAAGTACATACATGTCTGTGTATAAATACTTATTTGTCAAAAGCTATATACTAAAATTCTTTAATAATGCAATAAAAGAATAATATACCCAAGTAAATTCTCTCTTTCTATCGATGCTTTCCCCCTTTGCTAAGTGATTTATTTTGAATAGCTAATGAGATTTTGATTTAAAATGAGTAGTATTGAGTAATGGAAATATTTTAAAACATCGATTGGATTTATTCACCGTTAACTTTATTTAAATAAAAAAGCACAGTTATAAATTTTAACATACCTAATATTTACGAGTATGTCTTTACAGTATTAGCTGAAGAGTGTAAAATGATAAGAATTGTTATAGTTATTAGATTTTTTTTTTTAAGTAACTTAATATTCACGTATATCAATGGTGTTTTAGGTTGTTATCTTAAGAAACCAGAGTGGTAAAGCGTTTAATTCCGTTACTATTTCCCGAAGTGTGATTGTAATCACGATCGTTATAAAGATCGTTATTTGACAGTCGCAAGAGCAGCCTTTCGAGTGCAGTAAACCATCGCGTCGTGACCCTCCCCGCCCCGCCCCCGCCCAGCAAGCCGGGACCTCGCGGGGGTACGTTTAACTTTGTCGCGGGTCACGCGTAATTGGACGTTTATTGTATGAGAGCAGCCATGTGAAGTACAACCGGTTTCTAGACTGGGTAGTACCATGTTTACCGGAGATGATAAATGCCAGAATTCGTTTCCATATACATCGCTTGACAACCACGCTTTGACATTTTTGATGTTGAATCTTCACGCGCAATGTATGCTTAAAGTTTTTAGTTTGAACTTTTTTAGTAGAACACGGTATGGAGGAAGCTTTCTTGGAGTCGCGGTTTGTTTGTGTTTGTGAAACTAGATTATTTATAGATGTGTGCTCTTATTATGTATGTTTATGATAGTATAGGCGTTTGAATGTGTAGGCGTGCTATTATTTAACTCAGGGCGGATTCGATATACGGTTTTATTATTGATGATAGAGTCGATACTCTAACATTTTATAGCCTTCGATACTTGTTTGATTCATGTTTTTAATAATTACGATTTCTTGTATCGGTGGCAGCATGTGCTAGTTGACATGCGCTATGCGTTTTTTGTTTTTATTAACTCTCATGCATACAGATGCATGAGCTAGTTATCTTTCTTTTGCTTAACAATATTAGCCCCAATTATAGGTATTTGTAAACCATTTTTTATAGAAACATGTATTCCGCTAAATCAATATTGTAATAAAATTTTATTACCTTATCAATTTAAGCTATTAACGATTTAATAACATGACTATTCTAAATAACTGTATTTGGCGTGACGGTTGGTAATTAACTTCATTTAAGTAACCTTATTTAATAAGGTTTATGTGTGCTGTTGCTCAGAAACAGTTTTATGAGTCTAGATACTCATAACCAATGGACGCTCTAACTTGTTAAATCTTCGGATGACATGAACCCATCGTTGTTTAGCAGCGACGCAGGGGTAATAAGTATATTTAATTGTTTTTGATCTATAAGAATTGAATTATGTCGAACTTGCCTTTGGCAACAATTCTGCATTATGTGAATATCAAAAAATTGAGCTAATTAGCGAATAATAACGTATTTTGGTAAAGTAGGTGATTAAATAATGTTTCACTGAAATTGTGAAATGAAACATTATTTGTACATGTTTAATATTTAATTAATGTGTTTCTACCTATTTTCTTAATAAAAATCCATGAATAAGTGCCAAAAAAGAGCTTGAAACTTTGGGTACATTTTTTCAGACTAGCCGCTTGCAAATAAGATTAAATGTGGGTACTTCTCAAACCCCGGCTCCAAGGCTACCAGAATTTTAATAATGTGTCATAACAATTGGTTACCCTTTAATTTGCGAGCCGCCGGACTGCATGGATCTAAATCTGAGTCCACGGAGGCACCTGTAGGGTAAACGCCGTCCGACGCGCCCACGACGCTTCGGATACAAAATTGATTCCTTTGATGCTATCTGCAGTCCTCAGGGAATACTGGATAAATAAATACTTTACGATAATCTCGAAAGATCACAGACAGGTCGAGTTACGACTCGCAGGAGATATTATTGCATTTTAATTCTGCGTTTGCGCACACCCCCGTCGCATTCTCCTTGAGATGATTTACCGAGTTATTGTATATGCCACAAAGTGCACACGACGCTTCGAGGATGGTTCCAACCTGTTCCATGACTTGTATCCTGTTATATCGGTAGGTATCTGATAGTAATCACATCTCTCAAACCTATATTTAGTGGTGTAAATGCTTCATTTGCAGGGCGTTTATTGCTGTATTTATTTGACTAAAATGTGGAAAATATTTCCAATCCGTTTAAATTAGAGACTGTTTTTGTGACATAGATTATCAGCCCATTATATAGTACAGTACAACTCTTTTAGATAAAAATAAAGAAAAGAAAATAAGGTATTATATTTATATGTTCTCTATTGTGTAATAAAACATCGTGCGACATAAAATTGTGTTCTAACATGTCCTTTTTATATAATACCTAAACATCTTCAATAGTAAAGAATAGACAGCGCCTTTAAAAGAAAAGTCTAAATTAAGTGTCTGTTACCAATAACCCGTGTGAAAGCAAAGACCAAATACTGCGTTCGTCTCAGGATCAACATCACGAAATCATGAGTCAAATAAATTTCGGTGCGATTCAGTATAAGTCCAGCGGTATGATTTTGATCTTCGTTACTTATACGAGACCTACTAAATTACAATTTACGGACCGATGTATCGAATTAATGCCCACACTCCGCTTAGTTATCATTATCAAAATATTTAAAGTACAATTTAATGATCCGACGTTGTATGTCATGCCGTTAGCGTCTGGAGTGGTCAATGTTTAGTTTCTATCAGTAATTATTTATAAGACATCATTGTTGTGGTATAACAATCAAATAAAATTAAGTTGTAACTTCTATTTAATTTAATTATTTAAAACTGATAATTGATATTTTCGTCGAAAGATCTGTTACGTGGATACCCAATAAATTGTTTAAATCCAACAAGTAGAAGAGAATTCAATTATTTTTTACTGGTCTTCAGTCTAATTCTGTCACATCTTTGTTCCATTATATTTCTTTTTAACTTCTCCATTTAAGTCGTAACTCGTTTATTTTAGCTAGGACTTGCGTCTAAAACAGCTTTTCTTGACTAAGAGAATAGTGATTGTTGTGTCTTAAATAGGGTCATTAACCCGACTATTGCTTCGTCGCAGCTTCTCGAAGTTTTTTAATAAAAAGGTGAAGCTTTATCAGCTTCTTATTAATATATAGAATATAATTGTGATATATTATATTCTAATATAATTTATAATATAATTAGCATTACTAATTGTGAAATCTCTATGTTTTCTTTACAAATAATGTATTCATGAGTTTGAATTCACAGTTTAGTAGAATCTTGTTGAGTTACGATAAAACTTGTAAAATGCTAATTTGTGTGCTGGAATCTAACACCTACAGTGGTACCGACCTTTGCTAATTTAGCACAACGGGTTTAATGTGGAAATAAACAGAATTTACCTAAAATTTATGTCAGTTAATTAACCAAGTGGTTTACAATAAAAGGTAAAAGGTTTTATCTTTAAAGTGAATGAGGCGTAATTTTTAACAAAATCTTGATTACTGTGTTTTATGATTTAAAATAAAATATAATTTGTGGATTAAATATTACAAAGTCCAGGTAGACAATTAATAATTTTGAAATTAAACCCATTTTAACTGATTATTAGGGGTTTATTGACTATTTTTTGATTTTCCAACGTTCCGGCATTTTTACAAATGCTGTGGTCACTGGTGGACTGAATTTCTCGTTTTGTTTAAAATGTAAGACCAGCTTCGGTTGCACCTCTATTCTTCGGTCATCGATATATCTAACGAGGAAAATAAGAGATTATTGTTACAAACATCGGTAGGATGTTCATAACTTAGGAGTTATTATAGTTAAAATATCTAAAAAAAAATACAAATTGACCTTTTTTACATGTCATAACAAATGGTTTTGTGAAACAATATTTGGTAGAGCCACATATCATTTAATTAATTGTATAGCAAGTTCAACATATAACAATGCTAAGAAATCAATTTTTTTATGTACGTAAAGTAATGAAAAGGTTATTAATGTACTGAAAATAATGTAAATTAAACTTGAATGCAGTTCCAAACGGTTTGTTAATACAACGTTTTTAAAGAATAAAAAAAACAGTTGGACAAATAATTATTTATAAATACCTAATCATGAAAACTAAAGTTTCATATTTTAGATTAAAAATGTATCGGGTAGAACTGAGGTGGTTTCTTTTTAAGTATCTACATAAAATATATCGATTAACTAATATACAAAAACAAAATGTCTTAAAAATAAGATAGTTCAGACAAAGAAAAGAAATCATTCAACCCCAAAAACGCAGGTAGAACGTAGCGTCCGTCCATTTTTGTGGGGCATTAATTCCAAGGATTTATTGTAATAGTATGCTTCCATGGGTGCCAATTTAGAATATAAATTTCTAAATCGACATTGTAATTAATAGTTTCTAAACTGCTGCTCTACTGTACCATTTTATTACTAAAACATTTAAGAATGATTTACTAATAATGTCATTTACTTGTTTATTGAAGTATTTTTGCTCTAAATAAAGCATTTGTTATTCAAATCAATCTTCCTTATAAGCGTTTAATACGACGAGTAAACTAGTTTTATAAGAAATGTGTAAATTCCCCTTTTCAAACTACATTAAAATTAGCTCACCTTCAAGTGCTCTTTTGAATTAATTGAAAATAATTTCATTAAAGTTTTTTTGCATTTGTTTAATGAATGTAATTGAATGAATTGAACAAGAACGAATAAGCACTGGTATCATAAGTAAATTCGATGCTATTCAATTGCTTTCTTCAAGGAATTTATTGTTTAAGACGAAAAAAGTTTATTAAAGGGTTAGGTTAGAGGCTTCTTTGATGTCAGTCACAATGTTGAGTCTTTTTTTTCGCATTAATAATGGGAACATGTTAGCTGAAGTTTAAATCCTATGGTTTTTAAGTCAAACATACAAAAATAAAAAATAAAAACACATATTGACGTGTGGAATAAATAAAGTTTTGGCGGTGTTGAATTATTACTTTACAACTATACATTTGCGCTTTAAAACTATACATTACGCCTGGTTTATGGAAGCCGCTTAATGTTCGTATTTATATAAAAGGCTGCATAGCCCAAACAAAAAAGTAATTGACGTGAGTTTTGAGAAATCGTAAAATATCGCACGATGCGGGTCTCTGGGCAGCGACCGCGAGTGAATCTCATACAAATGTCGTAAATGTAGTTTCAAGTGTTTTAATGTAGGCATGAACTCCTGTCGTAGACCGAGTGAGAAACTTCGTGTTGGCACAACGTTGTTATTGTTAGATGTGTGTGAATTGCCTTTGAAGATTTAAAACAGCATAAGATTTAGAGAAATTCTTCATTTTTAATTTGAACAAATAACGAATTAAGACATATTATTAGCAAAAATTCATATAAGACACAAAATGCATAATTTCGAAGTCAAATCTATACTAATATTATAAAGCTAAAGAGTTTGTTTGTTTGTTTGAACGCGCTAATCTCAGGAACTACTGGTTCGAATTTAAAAATTATTTTTGTGTTGAATAGACCATTTATCGAGGCAGGCTTTAGGCTATATAACATCACGCTGCAACTATTAGGAGCGAAGAAATAATGGAAAATATAAAAAAAACGGGGAAAATTATTCATCCTTGAGGGCTTCCGTTGCGTGCGCTGCGAAAACGGTTCTAGATACTAAAAATATATGTATGAAAGAATTAAGGGAACTTTTTACCGCGGGAAAACTTCGCATTCCCACGGGAAACCGACTTCTACGCGAACGGAGTCGCGCGCGCACACTAGTGTAAAATAAGATGATAAATAATGGTATTCCAGTAAAAGAGTTCAACGCGTTGTCTTCGCAGTACTTTGGCATATTTTACCTTATTTTAACGTTTACTTCTTTAAAACTTTAACAAATCACTATGCATATATTGATTTTATATATTTATTTTTAATGCTTCATAACAGCATTTAAATTGATTTCACTTTTTTCATTGGCTTCCTTAAGCGGATACAGTTTTTTTATAAACGTCACGTGGAACGGTACGCAATTGTATTTTTTCACACACTTATAGTAAACCTGTCCTACAAAGTTTTGAGGTTGTAGAATTAAGAGCCCACAAATAGTTTGACTTCAATTCATTTAAAATTCCGTTCTACCTGCGTCAGGTAAAAAGTTAAGCTTCTGTACCTGGAGGTGTTTGCTTTATAATATCGTATTAGTTCAAATAAAAAATACAAATACGAATGTTACTATTTTGTTTATTATGGTTCTCGATAGAAAATCTGAAGAAATGTATATTTGAAGTAAATATTCGGTAACAGTGATCGAATTTATGTTAAATACGCATTAAATATCTAATTGAATCGAAAAAGTTTAGCGTAGTTAACTTAACATTACAAGCAATTAGCCTTATACATTTTATTAAAATATAATATTGTAACACGCCATTAAAGAAACACGTAGTCTACTTGACAAAGTTAATACGTGTTTTAATATAACTAAACAAAAAAAAATATCAATTTACACGCAGTAGACTGATGCGATCGAATAAATGCAATCAGGCGATTGTATTTATTCTTACAGAGCAGATTGCTTGACAGTCTAGTTACAATAACATAATTCGAGCTAAATAGATATATGTGTTGAGGGTTATTATTGGATGGAGATTGGAAGGTGGCATCCATTTATACATTCCCCTTGGTTGTAAAGGTGGCTCGTAAAACTGGTCCTCTTTACGACTGACGGAGCCATTCCGAGGTGCGGCGCGAGTGCGGGCTGGCGGCGGGAAACTTACATGCCTCGAATTGCGAAGAATATAGTTCCATCTAAAACTTTAAACTGTAAAAGACGGAACAAGTTCTATGTTCTATTATTATTATCTGAAAGATATCTGTGATAGTCTCATTAGCATACTTTGTTGCGATTTTATGTTTAAAGATAATCTGGATTTTGAAAGTCTTTTTAATCTTATATTAATCTGGATTTTAAAAAATAATACTCAAAACAGTCTCCGCTCTTTCACTTGGACACGGCTGTCGCCTTAAGTCTTTTGAAGTAATTTAAAATGCACAAGTCAATTGTGACTGCGCTCGCGTCGTACTATTTCAAATTTCGAACACTCGATGCCACGTGAAGTGCCTATTCGCAGGAGCTTTTTACGTCGCAGTCGGTTTTCTACATTGTATTACACACTTTAAAGATAAGACAAAAACTTGGAACAGAATGGCGTAAATCAAGCTTTATGTAGTGATTTTTATGGCTGGTAATAACTAGATAATGCAGAAAATCCTTTCTATAAGGTTTTTTTAAACTGTAATGCAATTAATTTGTAACAAACATTCATGTCTTTAAAAAACGTCTCATTATAAAAGAGGCCTCTTTTGCCCCAATGCTGGGAAACCTCCAAATGGCAATAAAATGGAACAATGTAAACTACATTAACGTGAGTTAATTTCTCTCAAATTCTCGATGGTATCTACACAATTCTCTATCAATATTCATACAAGTCGCGACCTTTCTATTTGCATACCCGGGTTCGGTTCCCGAGCGCGCTATTGTCTGCGATCCGATATAGTCACGATGGCTAAACACAATTAGATATATGCTATTTAGAACATGTTCACAATGATAAATACAAAGTAAGGCTCTTTAAATCTTTTTACATGCTACCGAGCATGTACAGTTTGATAACAATCGTAGAAACTTGTTCACATTAAAAATATTAGTTTAAATTACTAAAAATGTTAACTTTATGATTAAAGAATGACTATTGTTTTGAAAAAACGTAGAAGTAGTTGTAAGAAATTGTTTCTTAACTATGTACTTAGGTTTATTGAACTTATTTCTAAATATTGTTTTTTTTTTGTTACAGGTATGTCTGACGTTACAGTTTAAATGCCGTACAGTAAGTGACGCGCCTGTTTACATTACTTAAATAAAACAGAAATGTAACTGTTTGTTGGTGGCAAGTGGCAGCGTACCTGACACAGTCACAAACCAGTCTTAGGAAAGTAATAAATTATGTTAACGACCAACAAGGGGACGGCCATTGGGAATCACTATTACTAAAATATTTTCCCAATCTGATTAACATTTGAATTTTTCGGTAATCTCAAATGTGAAACGCACCATTTAAAAAGATAAAACAAGGGAAATGTATATTTTGTGTATTAACCAATTTGTGATATGAATTTATTGTTACAGCTTACTTAAATATTTTTTCAATACCAAACATATTTTTTATACTTTTGGTAATTTTTAGTTAATTTTAATAACAATTTATCAATCTTACAGTTAAAACCACTATAATATTTAAGAGGAGTTTATTACACTAAAGTCACAAATTTTATGTGAAATCAAAGTGTGTAGAAATAAAATATAACCCGTTATCTATGCCACTAATAAGGTTCTCAAATAAATTAGTATTATGGCTTTATTCTCTAGTGAATGTGGAGACGTTATTTTGCTTATCTAATACTTTGCTGTATTCGAAAGCATCTGAATTAGTAACTAGTATGGAACTGATATAAAGATATGTTTATGGGATCTCTTTAAAATATTAAGTCGTCGTTTAATCGTGATTGAACTTTACAAATAAGCATATATTTACTTAATCGGATACTAAACGCTATTTTACCGACATGTTATCTGGAATTAGTCTCTTTAGTAAACTTAAAAGATGTTAATTTTGTAAAAAATTCAAATACAAAAATATGATGTTAGTGTTGTACTCAATATAACACGGAAAAAAAGATAATAAAAGAACTGATAATTTATAGTCTTAATACAAACAGTATCAGTGTTTCAGGTAAACCATGAAGGATTCACCAATTTCTTCATAGACAAACTGCAGGGCTATTCTGTAATTCTGTAATCGATGCTAGTTGTTAAAAAGCAACTAGCAGTTGTGTTTGACAAGTTACCGGTGAGCCAAAAAAATTGGTATTCTGTATCTCAACTAGCATGAGTGATATCAAATGATACGAGTCCAATGAGTCTCATTTAAAATGTCATGAACTTATATTAAGTTGTAGGAAATGACTTAACATTTAATTTTTCCACTTTATATCTTTGACTGAGCATGCGCTGTAAACAACTAGAAGTGTATTTTTAAAAACAAGTGTCTTAATAGCCTTTCAGCCACTTATGTATCTTCAATACCTATTTGATAATAATTTCATGTCTACTATTAATATTTTGCTACTTAATGCTTTTATTATAATTTAATGTTTTTTTCTAGAATAATAAAACACTCGTAAGAATTTGAAGATATTTGTAGATGCAATTGTTTCTAAAATTAACGGGTTCTTGAAAATCCTTGTTACTGAAATTTGGAAAGTGCGTTGTCTCGATAAACATCGAGAACAAAGTAGCTTTCTATTAATTGAATATATAATAAAAAAACGATGGACCAAAGGCCAGTTACTTACAAAAAATCTTTTAAAGCTTGCCTTTGGTCTTTAGTGGTCAATAGGGCACTAAATTAAGTCCATATTTAAACTGCAAGATTTTATTAAGAGAGCAATGACTACTATTAATTTTGTGGTTAGCAAATTATTAGTAGGAAATTCATAGAAATGAGTGTGGAATGTTAATGAGTTATTATCAATTTATTTTCTTATTAGGTATTAATGAAACAAATTGTAGTTGTATGTTTTTTTTTATTTATTACTACTCTGGTTAAAAATCACAAAATGTTACTTATCAGTCATTCATCAATATATAACCTAACAGGGTAGGTATTACACTTATTTCACAATAAGTGATTATGTCAAATGCAGTTAAGCTGAAATTAGAATGTTAAATTTATTATAATGTACACAAAATGAATATTTTCAGAGGAAAAAGAACCCTTCATGCTTGATTTGTTATCTTCGGCTGATTACATCCATAACAGTTGATAAACCAACGACATCTTGCAATAATTAAGTTAAAGATATTAAGTTTAGGTTAAGGGCAGGAGATTTACAAATCTGAAACAACACAAAACTTGTAGCTCGCATATTTTGTGGAACAACCATTCATCCATCGCGTATGAATACATGATTTGTTTTCACTTCACATCTTCAATCACTCGGTTCCTTTAATATTTTGTTTCGTAACGTTTTTTAGTCCGACTGCTTTGAATGAAACATTCACAAAAATTCTTGTAAAATTTCACTAAAAGTTTATAAATCACATTATAATTTGTATTTTAATTAAAATAACATTGAATCTGTAAGGATTTGTAAACATGTCATGTAAAGTCAATTAGTCATGACGTCGTAGATGCTCGGCGCATGCGCGGTCTATGTTAGGCCTGGAAAATTAAATATTGTCAATACTTATATGATGTGCAGGACAATCATTTACTTTTTATCGAGTCCGATTGCACCAACTGCTAGTTGTAGAATTACAGAATCGCAATTAACAACTTGCATGAGAGGTTTGATGCTAGTTGGGCAAAATTTGGGTTCGCGAGTCACGAGAAATGTCAATAACACGTAGAAAAAAGAAAACTTTTAATGGTATTACTGCAATTTATTTTAAACAGAGTGGATTCTTAGCAAAAACATCACAATGCTGAGCTAAAACCTAAGTTATATTAAATTTCCTCAAAAAAAGTCGGACAAACCGATGGACCTACAGAATTAAATGCCCAAGACTTATTTCATTTAGTATTTATATGTAACTAATAAAATGTATATAAACTATAAATCGTAATTTTCTTAAATAAAACTTTGAACTTTGTTTTTGACAGTTCCTCCTGCTATGAATTCGATGCAAGCTAAGCTTACAGAATCGCTATTTTTCATTTCTCCATACAAAAAAACTGTCAAACCAAGACCTAGCGTGCATGAGCCGTATGACGTCATAATTGATGCTAGTTGGAGATACAGACTCGCAAATGTTCATTTTGACGTTATTTCTCATAGCAGTCGATACAAGTTGAGTTATAGAATCAGTCTGCTGTGTATGAAACATCAGCGGAGTCTACGTATAGTTATAACATTGACATTTCGCTCGAGTGTCGGCACCCGCGAGACAAGGATCGCGACACTCCATCGATAACCCCCGACCTTATCGTTGCGCGTACGCAGCTGCCGGTGCTAGTTTCTAAATTTCAAAATTCACTGCATATTAGTCTTCTATAGTGGTCTGAGCTAGATGGCATCTGTAACGGGGAAGCTGTATTTCGTTTATACGAAATTGTGACTTAGAAACTATTTATTTCTCATATCCAAAAGAATTTTTCAATGATATAATGATGATGAATGGTACTAATGTTAAAGAATTAGAATTTTGTGTTTTTTTTAAGCACGGTGTCTGTACTTGAAGATTCGGAAAATATTGTTTTAACGCATTCTACATAGTTACAAAAGCCACTATTCAAAGTAAATAAAAGAGAAACAGAACGCTGGGTAAGGCATTCACCCTGATTATCATTACAAATATGTTAAAACAGGTAAAGTTTTGGATGTGGGGGAATACTGTAAATTTTCTAGCCACATTTAGTATCGGTCCTGTAATTGTCTTTCTTACGCAGCTCTAGGCAGGGTGTACAGACTGATAGCAATCGTTTTTCCAATATTTATTTTCTATTAGTCAAAAGTTTTGTAGGTTCGGTTTCCACTTAACTGTTCATACAGGAAGTTTTAAATTATGAAGTAATTTCCTTTTAGAAGCTATAAACCATGTTCCTAATAAGGAACCTATGTAATGAATATATATAATATTTAGTATATAGCCAGTACTTTTTCGAAATTGCGATACTCAGTGAATCTTATTTTGGAAGCAATAGCTTTTGTTCAGTTTCGTACGCCCGTCAATCCGCGTTGCCTGCTTGCTGAAATACTAATTGGTTCACAGAATCTTGTACAATAATACACGTGAAATCATGTATTGCTTAATAACTTTGTCACAGTAAATCACCTAGAGATATATTGATCGTAAATATGGGCGATTTACGACAGACTATATTGTTGCCTGCGGCTTTACTTATAATAAAATGCAGCATAGGATCCGAATGAAATCGATAGGGCATTTAGCGAAACATTTTGTAAATGGAGTCTAAATATTGGTCTCAGTTGCCTTTTATAACCAAACAAAATGCATCCGGATAAATATGCAGATGAATTATTTATAACACGTAAGAAATCAAACGAAACAATAATAATGTTGGCATAGTAATCATATCAAATGAATACTTACTGGGTTTTTAGTAAAAAATAATAATAATACTAGTTAACAGTCAATTACATATGAAACAAGTTTTTTTAAAACTATAGAATAAGTAGGTAAGTAAGTTACCAGTATTTTCCAATTTTAGATTATTAATTGCATTTTATTGAAAATAGCAATAAACTCACATCTACTCCGGATATTGTTTATTAGTTTCTAAACTTTATCTGTACATTAATATAAAACAAAAGTAAAACCTTTTATATTTCTATGAAATTTTGAGTAATTTAAAGCATTGGCCTAGAAAACCTATTTAACGATTGTTAAAAGCATTAAAATTAATTACCTCTATTTCGATCTGTTGATAGTTTTTATAATTTCCTACATTCCAAGATTTGCAGGCGGAAGTTTGTCATTAATAAATAAATTAATCGCATTAAAATTTAATAAGAAAATGAGCTACAAAACGGTTTCACTCAAGCGTGGGCTTGTCACACAAAAACGTATTGATACAAATACTTAAAAACAAAAAATACGCTTCGCTTTGTTGATGCTACCGATTGACAGAGAAACTTTTTAATTTTATGTGGTCCATAAAATAACCAAGATCATCAAACAGAAGAACTTAATTCAAATAGGATAGAGATTTAATCGAAACTGTCACATGTTGAAATATAGTTTAAGAATTAACTTACATGTCTTAGAGAATACATCATGCAGTACCACGCCAGGAAGGCTTTTTAATTATATAGCGATAAAATTGCATTCCTAAGTTTATAACGAGAAATTTAGAATTGACCTTTTCGAATTTTATATTTTGGTACGTTTAATATTATTTTTATTTTACTTTAGCGTTGTTAAGAGATTATTAGTATATCTTATGCATTTAAATCTTATGCATTTAAAGATCAAACTAAATATTATGTTATAATTAATTAGTGAAAGGCTGCATAAAGTAAAATATCACTTGGATGTATAGGCACCATCGTCTTTTGAAATGAAAACAAAGCAATAACTTGTAGCGTGGTCCGTACCGTGAGAAAATGGCGATCTGCCTTCAGAAATTATGCCTAATACGTTCAATGCTGTCCTTGAGGCGTGACCGGCAATTTAACAACGTTAACTTATTACTTAACATGCGAGTTCCTCACTTCACGGCCAATCGAACCTTATCTATAAGTACCGAGAACAACTTTTACGATTCTATTGTCTCCGGCAAATGAAAAATGTCGTCTAAATACGTAAGCAGGTTACATAATGAGTTGAGACAAACGATCGCCTTGTATTTCAATTAAGCTTTTGAGAGTGTCCATGTGTTTGTAACATACGATTTTAATTTTCATTTCGCGGAGCTACCTAATACGAACATGCGGAATTAAGAGTGCCGTCCGAATGAAAGCGTTCCGAGTGATCCTGTATCCGGGAGCCGTGGTTCTCGTGTAATTAGTGAGTTGCGCAGACGCGGGGCAGAGGCGGGATGTCCTCGGCGCACACACACGATAAATCATAATGTGCGCACCAGCGCGAGGCGGGCCGTGGGTGGGGCGAAATCATTTTTAAACGGTTTTTTCAACGCACTCACCGACCAATGTGCAAGCATATTCGGACATCCTTTTCTGGCGCTTGTGACAGTTTTTCGGCAACACGGTGCACAAAATTCAACCCTCAAAATGGGACATTCCCGCTTCACGATTAATTACAATTTGAGATGTGTGTTGATGAATCGCAAACTGATAAGCTTTGACGTTTTTTTGCCACATTAATTCGAACAAGCAATAATTACAAATTAGTTGGACGACGATGTTATTGTCTTTTAATGGTAATTTTTAGAATACGTTATACTACTAAGACGCTTCATAAAAATGAATATTTTTATTTGAAACAATATTCGTACTACGATGAAGAGGTTTTACTAAAATATCCATTATGAAAGTTACGTTTCAATCTTTTATTGCATTTGTGTTTTGTATAAGCGCCAATTAACCTTTGCTTTTATATTAATGTAAAAACACTACACTATATATTTTTTTTATATTTCGTATCCACATCCAATTACTCAACCTTGGTCACCCTACATATTAATTAATACCGGTGAAAAGGCCCAGGCATGTTCCTGACTGCATTGTACTGCGCATGCCTCATTTTTTGTTGCCATCTCTTTCTATTGTGTCCTGTCTCTGAACATGTGTATGTGATTCCTTCTCGCCACACGATGGAACACGAATACTGATCGCCTTGCACTGGAAAATTAACTTAAATATTAAAAACTATATTTATTAATACTATCAATCCAGAAATAATATTTAACCAAGTTTTCCGATAGCAAATAAATAAATCACTTGAGCAATAAAAAAGACTTTTTGTCACGGTGGCACTTAAACTAGCTTGTTTTAACTTATTGGCTAACCTACCCTATGTACCCTATGTTTCATATTTTACTGTAAAGATTTTTTTCTTTAAAGCTTAGAACTTTCTTAAAAATAAGTATTACAAATTTTATTTTACTCTAACATATTATTAAAACAATTAATTTAACTGCTCAAGTTTTTGTAGTTACGTTTAATTACTTTAGTAGGTTGTTTATTCATCTATTTCAATTAAAATTTGGGTAGAAAGAAGAAAAATGAATACAATTTTTGCTAAAGATAACTTTTTTTGCCTACGTCCGAAAAAACAATAAGTAAAAACGATAACATGTATTTCCGATTATGCACTACTTTAATTAACAGACAATATTTAAACAAAAAAAAATTTTTTATTTTTTTATTTTATACTTTATCGTTTAACAATAAGTTAAATACACAGATAGCACTTCATCCACTAACGTTCGTTTTATATTAAATTAAGTGACGCCAAATTAAACGTGGCAACTGGCACTAGTTTAAAAGCCAACGCACTAAAAGTATTTATATTAATCCAGAGATATACACATCAAACCAGTTTTTTCTCACCGTTCTAACAAGAATTTGGGCTCACACAAAAATAAATACTGTCCGCTGTAGAAATACAAGAATGCTAATATAACATAGTCATATTAACAGCTTGTGAAAATACCACTTTCAACCTTAGACTTTTAACTATAACGTATAATTTCGATCAACCGATGAAACAGTAGTTAATTCAAAGTAAAGTTGAAAATGAAAAGCAATATACGAATATTTATTATGACATCTGATTGTAAAGTACAAAATTCATTTCTTCGATTCGGGTGAACATGCATAGTTCGGATTTATCTGCCTACATATCTCGGTGAAGTAATTATTAAAATTGAAAGCAATTATCGTATTAAATGTGTTGATTAATTAATAATTTAGATTTAACGATTTTACAAATTCTTTCTATGAGACTCCCTATCGCTTCTGTCGATTTTATTGATTGGGTAAATGCCCTCCGCGGACTCAGGTACTCACCAAATTTAATATCTTCTGGTTTATACTCTTAATGTGTTTACATAAACGTATTTTCACCTTGTAAAATCTATTATGATATGTTAAGTTTGATAAATGTACTTAGCACCTACACTAAACGAGGTGTGTCTATCGGAAACGTTTCTTTTTTACATTATCATATAAAGTAATCATATGCTTAGCTCCATGCACTATAATTACCAAAACATTTAAATCGTGATCAATATCTACAAATAGAAAGTGTTATAAAAATCAATTGCGTCTATTTCGCGTAGGTATCTACTACGTTAACTTAATTTCTCTGTGTTGAAAGTTTAACGACGTCGTTTTAATTTTTACTATTTATGTGCATTGTTCTATGTCCACGATAAAACTGAGCACGGCTAAGTTAAGCTAGCAGTTTTTTTGTAAAAATGTACATAAAGTATGGGTGCAAAACTTTATCTTTTAGCGTCCCTTTATCCTTTTAAGGTCATAGTCACACTGAGTGGTTCCAACAATTACGACGAACACTTAGCCGGGTCGTTTCACCGGGGACAACAGATAAAGATGCGCGCGCGACGCCGTCACCGACGCCGACTGACTAATCGCTCTGATACTAAGTGATTTACTTTCTTCGGCCTGTTCTTAGTTTCAACCAAATGTACCTGCTTAAATTCACAGCATGTTTATTGTTTTACGAAAATATTAATATTTACATTCAAAAATCGAAGTGTATAAATTTTAAGAATCGCCTTAAAGTTTCTTTTTCGTTTTATTGTGTTGGTTGCACATGCTAGTAAATCTTTATGTAGGAACAGTCGCCTGCAATTATTTTTACGAGTATTTACAGAACATGTCGTCTCAAAACTATATAATTTTACACAAGTGTCGGATACACAAATAAATAATAATATGTCTTATAATTACAGAATAGAAGTTCTATCTATGGAATCTTTCTAAGACTACTGACATACACAAAAACTAAGTTCATCACAATAAATATGTTTCCTTGAAGCTGAGTGAAGTTGTTACCACGCAGCCTGTTTTGTCTTGCACTTTCACTGGATTTGTAATCAGGGGCTCGGTACTGGTATATCCACTTATAACTAACAATAACACAAAACGTTGCAAATTTACCTTAGAACAAAACCTGCCCTTACCTATAAGATAAGTTGAGTATGTCTTTTAAATATTCAAAAAAGATTATAAAAGCATTGAACATCAAAAAGGCTTACTAAAAATGCACACTATTTAATATCCACGAAAAGCTGTTCCTATCGAAAGGCTCATATTAAACTTTTGCTCATAATTTCAAATCCTTTGCTTAAAAGTAAAACTTAATTATCACACAAATGGAGTCAATCATAGTAAAGTATGGGGAAAATATATATATCTAATAAATCATTAAACTTAAGCGAACGTCGTAACTCAAGCGCCAGTTTATTCCGAAGCTGAGTTTTACTGCTTAAAAGTGGTAAAAAGCTTGTGGTTAAAATACCGAAGCTATAATGCTGGGACAAATAACCAGCAGTTCTCAGGCCGAAAATAATAAATGGACTTAAACGAGAATAGCGGTAGTTGTAATTAAATAAAAAATAATTTACCTACGAATTCGTTTAAAATTAGAATTATAAAACTAGTTAAATTTTAAAAGTTATTTTTATAATAATGTAGCAGTGAAGGCAGGAAAGTTTTAAAGATTTGTTACCCCTGCGTACGCGCATGGAAAGCTCTCAATAGCACTTCACATGTTCGTCCCACACGGCGCAGGCCACTCAATCGTCCACACTTCTTCAGTGTCACAATGAATGCCTCGAACATAAGCTCCAGTAGAGAAGAAACGTATAAGAAATATTTATGGAAAAGGAACATTTAATCCGTATAATTTATCTACAGCCTACTAAAAATATTTTTATTAAATACAAAATTAATTAGACTTACCCTAAAATTGTTCGTGCATCATTCGTAAGCAATTCAAAACTGGTAGAGTTTAAAAATGTAATAAATAGGACACACACATTTTGCAAAATAAGTAATCCCGTTACAAACATCTGCAGGTTTGTACGGAAACACGATTTGTGATTATTTTTACTACTATCTTTAACAGCCTTGTAATCGCAATATTAGTTCAATCAAGTATCAATTTTCATATCGAACCGTGAAGTTTTTACACATTTTACGTTTGAATGGCCAATCTACAATTGGATTGAAATCACATGTTGTTAACGGCAACAAACAAGGTAACGTCGAGGCGGCGAGTGTTGACGTAAGTATGTTATGGCAATTATTATTAATGACTAAAAATAGTTACTTCTCGCCAATTAACGAACAAAACGTCACTTGAAATAAATTATAATTCTTGAAGTCTCTATGGGTTTTTTGTTCTGTTAAGAGTAGAGCA
Organism: Emmelina monodactyla; assembly: GCA_916618145.1. Classification (NCBI taxonomy): domain Eukaryota; kingdom Metazoa; phylum Arthropoda; class Insecta; order Lepidoptera; family Pterophoridae; genus Emmelina; species Emmelina monodactyla. The sequence continues at coordinate 9,255,718 of OU745300.1, forward strand.
ATGACACAGCGGTTACTCCTTAAGAGTTTAGCTCTTTACTCCGCGAGCCTGAGCCGAGGCCGAGCTAACGAGTTACCATTGACTCAAGTATTTCCAAACGCGAGTCTACGCTCAAAATGACTCTTTCATAAATAATTGTGTTGTGTTAATAAATACCGTACGGGCCACAATTATCGATTCAAATAGGTAACAGTGTAAACTATAAATATGAGGAGATGACGCTTCAACAACAAATCGTTTGTGTCCCTTATGTCCAAATTAAAATGTTTATTCTGTTTAGTTTATCCACGGTAATAATTCACACACGTCGACCTTAAAGAATAATTTATTTCACTGAACAAGTGTAAAAACAATATTTAAACAATGAAATAAGAATGTGTACTATTAACTTGTAGCACTTTCCTTGTTCATGAATAAACAAAGGCTTTGTCCACAAAATTATCATAAATTGAAACGAAATACTCCCGAAGACGCCCCCAAACATATAATTAGTGCATTCAATTCAAATAAGATTTCTTACAAAGATACCAAGACTTGGTAGAGTTTTCAGATGTTAGAATATTCAATGCACTGGGTAATGTCTCCTTTTGTATTTAAATATAAAATAAAAACAACTGAAATGTAAAATACTAGAAAGCTGTTTTACATGAACCACTAAAAAACATTGTTATTTTAATTAATAGCAGGGAGTTATCTGAGGTATTGAACACACAATTCCTCTTACAGCTAAGTATGCTATTATTCGATTACAACAAAACATAGTCTTCACGACGCAAGACTCAATAGTTGTCAAGTCAGATTAAGTTAGAAAAGGCTCTTTATTAATATCTACCAATAACTTAACTACAGCTTGAAATATCGAAGTAACTTTTGCTTAAGTTATACTCGTATATTTAAGCTTTAAGAATATATTTCCGGATCGTGAGAGGTTTTTGTCATTGCCTTTCTATTAGGTCTGTCGGCTTTGAGAAATATGATCATTAAGATAAATGATAGCTACAAAAGTTACATACGCCATTTGAATATAGAAAAAAAAACAACAACGACGGTTGTAACAATATATGTTATACAAGAATAGCCAAATATTTTACTTGTTATTTATTAAAGTTAATAATTTAAAAAAAAAGTTTTACCTACCATATCGAATTGGTAATAAATTCAATTTCAAAGTATACTTAGTACCTTTAGAAGCTTAATGTCACAATAGATTAACATCGTTAGATTTTAAAATCCTGGCGAATTATCATTACTTAGGTATATGTCTGGAATGGTGTGTGGCATTTTAAACATTTAATTTATTGAATATAAATGGAAATACGTTACTTAAGGGGGCCTATAAAACGAGACGATAAGAGCTTTTATTTACAAAATATAGAAAGATTTAAATATGTTTCCATCAATACAAAATAAGTTAACCACTCTTCAACTTCTTGATGGCATATTTTCCAATCTATAATCCTTTTTTATTAAAATTTATCAAGTCATTTATAGTATGCATAACATTATGTAAGTATGTTTAATATTACAATTATTTTTTTAATGTCATAATTTTGGCCAGAATTTAACGCTTATAACACAATGTGGGCGTTCAAATGACGAGGGTCGCGAATATTTTGCGAAACAAATCCAAACATGCATACAATTAAATTACAAATGTACACAACATAAAAACTTATGTTTTTGTGTTTGTTTTCAACCACAAATATGTTAACATGGAATTTGGTGTAAATTAGTTTATTACGATGAAATATTTTTATCATTTCAATTAAGATTAAGAATAAAATAAACACCGTTTTTTTTCAATGAATGAAAATATTAAACTTATATTTATTCAGATAATAAGAATTGAACTCAAATTAAACCTAAATCTATTAAACCTTAGCACATTCTGAAGCCAAATCATTTGTAAAGTTCTTATTTGCATAATAACATTCATGACAGATTGTAATATTTCGCAAACTTGTTGGTTATTAATCTTTGAGGTTTAATTAGTTTGGTTTTGCAATTACATTCATATCTGGTGTTAAAGTTAATGCCACGTTATTTAAAATTTTGATGTATATTACTGATTTTTTACCTTAAAAGCTTAAATATATTCACAATCTCGAGGCTGGATAAAATCTCCATATTGTTTCGTAATAGTGAAGAAAGTTGTGCGTTTCATGTAACTCAAAGTCTATCATTGTTTCAATATGGATTGTTAGATAGTCGTTAACGTAAAGAGTTAAAGCTTTCACGTCAATTTGCGATGGACAGAGAAAGTGAATCAATACTTGATTCTATAGACAGCTTGGAGACAGATGATTAAGATGGTTTTTATATGAAGTTAGGTGCGGTGCATTTCAGCAATTTAATAATAGCAAAACTCTTTTTTGCTCTTATTATTTCTGAGATGAAAGCATACATATAAAATACATATCAATATAATTTTGTCTAATTTTTATCCAAAACTGATAGAAAATATATTATGAGCTGGCAAACTTATTAAATATGCTGCGCGAAGTCGTAATTTGTCAACTTTATCTTTAGCATGAATCATACACTTTATTAGCCTGATTACAAGTAACATATCACTTTACGTATCTGTTCACAGTATTTTGTACCACTCTTGAAGGGACTTGCTTTATGTGCGTTCTATTGGCCTTGTGGTGGCGCCACTATGAACCCACTCGCTGCATTTCTGTTCGATATTAACTAATTTCAATTATTATGCAAAATTTTAAGATTACACAAAGTTATCGATTTGCCGTACCTAACAATTATTTTCTCGAACATGGGTATTACCTAGCGGCCTATTCTTAGTGCACACTATGTTTTCATAAAGTAAATCTTAATTAACTCTAATTGCAATTTTCATTTCCAATACCGCCTGTACATGGAAACTTCATAAAAATAATCAAAAGTTACAAACATGTTAAAACGTATTTTGCCTGAAATGGTAGCATCTTTGCTAACAATGATGTTGAAACTCTTCGTCTCAGCCGGTATATCCAGGTAAATCCGCAGATTTACGTTATTCTAGTGTCGGCGCCGTTCGTAATTTGAATGACTGGCTGTGATTGGCGGGCGCCGGGTGCGCAGGCGCAGTATTTGGGTCAGCGTGTGGGCTGATTATAGTAACAGCTACGGAGCTTATTGTATAAAGGTGTGGGAAACTTGTCATAAAACCGCATAGTATGCTTAGCTGGAAATATTCAGCTCATTACTTTGTTATAAAGCATTGTCTCTGTGACTTAGTATTTCAGCAGCTGTCAGGCAGATAAGTGAGATTTGATTATAGCTTGAGAAATAACGAGGATTTATTATGGTTGAAGAATAAGTTGTCTAATGTAATTAGAAGGTTCGGAAGAATCGGTAATTCATAATCATTTTGAAACTCCAACAATTTCTTTGGTTGAAGATGATCTCTTAAAACAAATAGGGAACATGGTAATTTAACACTGTTCGTAAATATAACAACACCCACGCATCGGCCTATCGTGTCATTATCATTTAGCTTAGCTTAGTTTAAGCGAGAATACTGGTAAAGCAGTAAATATACACCGGACTGTGGGCAAATAGTATTTTAGCTATTAAAGAAACGTTCCGGAAATGATCGTCTCGTTCATTACTTGTCATTTAGTATTTATGTAAAATAGCAATAAGTCTGAAGGTTCTGAGTATCCTTCGATTAGTTTCGATGCTCGGGGCGTTTTCTATCCCGCTTGCAAACCTGAACATTAAGTACCACTTTATAACTTGACTTTAATAATTATAAATTAGGTACCTATAACTATTCGACTATTGTAAGCCATTAAAACAAATACTTTAATAACGACGTAGCTTTGTTCCTTTTAATCTAGTAAATTGGTATAGTTTCACAAAAAAACTCGCTTCCTTTGTCTGTAAAGTAAAACAAATATAATATAATGTATAAATAAAAAAATCTCTGCGAAATTGTTGGAACAATATTTCAACTTGGTTATTTATCTTTAAAAAAAGAAAAGCGACTCGTCTTATTTTTATGATTTTATTGTATATGTGTTTGAAAACTTTAATCAAACATTCATTACCTTTTTTATTTATGTTCGAACGCTGATTGTACGTTTCGTGCAGTTAAACCATCATAAATATTTTTAATAGGTACAATATCTGTAGGTATGTTACATAAACTTATATCAAAATAATCCGACTTGCCCTGCCTTATATTGCAATTTCATTGCAGTTCTTAATTGAGTTTAGCAAATAAAAGTCAATTTTTTAATCAGACGTCATACGCAAACTATTAAACGTCACATGACACCTCGGCTTAACCGAGCGTAAATTAGAAACCATGGGTGTTTGGGACCGTCTCGTCGTAAAGTGGGGGTTTCTTGAAAACGAAACACAATCATAGGGGGTCTGCGAGACCCGCACAATGCTAGTTTCCCGGTACCAAGAGCACGTATGCTCATAAATACATACTCCTCTATTATTAGGAACCATTGTTCAGGGTTGAAATGGTACGGTCAGCAGAATACTTTAACACTTTTTGCGCTGTAAACGACTTTTTATGTTTGTACGTTCTGAAGTTATATTTGCTCTTCTTGATTTTAGATTGAGTGTTAAGATAAATTCATTTGTGATAAAATTTATATTTATCTTAAACATTAATTCGATTGCGCGTATTCCATTTACATGTCATTTTTTTTGAATTACATAACAATTTTACAATTATTAAACCTATTATGATACTGAACATGAAGTTGTTAATTTTTGCTGGCTGTACCAAGGTTTGGTTATCCGACACTTGCTCTTTTAATATGCAGTTCGAGTCCCGGCTGGTGCACAATCCGAACGTAAATAACCCCAGACTGCCATAATTAGCCATGCTGCGAAATCAAATTATATTTTTTTGATTTCCAAGCAACTTTTAATTAAAATTGTAAAAGCACTCCTTTAGTTAAAGTCGATCATAATGTATTTTAGCAATATAATATAATAAATTAACAGAAAACTTAACTTTTACCACATTATCTTGGAAGTTTTTTTTGTTTATATTGCCATTCACAATCAAAGATGTAAAGTCACAAAACAATTCAATGCAGTTGCATAAAGGTTCGTTTAAATATAAAAAAGAAAGGATTCGGTTCAAGCATTAATAAATACATCTCCAAAGAGGTCAGGCGGTATTCAAAGCCTTTTGAATACAAATGGACGCAAGAAAAAAAGAGGATTTTACCCTCGATCCATCATGTGCTGTAGATAAGGCCAAGCCTGACACATAAACCTTTAAAAGCAAGCAAGTCATAATCTATTGTTACTGTATTCAGTACTTAGGTATAAAGTCGAATCCAACTTTGAAGTTTATTTGTTTAAGAATTTAAGTTATTAAGGAAATATGTAACTTTTAAAGACATAGTTTAATTTAAACTAAAGCTATTTAGTTTAGTTGTTATATTCATGACTTTTTGAAATTCATCAATACCAGAACGTGCTGCGATTAGTTAATTCGATACCACAGTATTTCCAACACGCATGGTACTGTCCATAATTTTCACTTCTCTCCTAAGCTATTTCATAAAAAATACAGATGCATTTCATATAAAACACACAGATATCGAAACTGGTTTCTGGGTGTTGCCGAGTTTTATATTGCCGTACAGCTGCAAAGAAAAGTGATGGGTTAAATAGGCTTTTTTTTCTGAGTAACAATTAAAGGAGTAAATTAAATTCTCTTAATCTGTTTTATGTAGTTGTTTGATAATTGGTGGTTAAATCATGAGACACTTTTCAATTTGTTTTTATAGTTCTAGGTTTCTTTAGGCTTTGTTTAAAAAAGGTGATGTTTATCATATAATAAAACAAATAATAATATTAACAAATAAAATAATCATAAGTTTTACGTTAAAGTCGTTAAAAGAGACGTGTAATTAGTTAACGTGGGTAGTTATGTAAAGCGTTTTACTCATGCTTGTACTCAAAACAGTTGGAGATATGTATCTTAAGTAAAGCTGTGTTCAGACGACTAATGTGTAGCGTCGATCTGTATGGAGAGATAGTAGTGTGTGACAAGTTGGAGGCACTCGACAAGCCACTCAGACAACTCAGCTGGTACGCACCAATAACAACCCGGCAATGTAGCTTCAATAATTAACTGGTATAGCAAATATGCTAATTATTATACTCAGCTTATTTCACGCAATTATTTTTTGAAAAAACATTAAATTTTAATCAGATGTTAAAAAGCAATAACTTAGTTCGCTTTAATTAAATTATAACCGCTTTACGACTTCAATGGATAGAAAACTGAAATATAATCGAAGTCAGTTTAAGATGTAATGGAGTACAATGACTGAATTATCATTACGGGTTCGAGCCTCACTCAAGTCTCGTTACGGCGGCGTTCATCTAGTTTCACAAATAAAGGACCCACTTTTATTACTTTTTGCTCATTTCAAAGATTTATAACCTCGTCTGTACATGGAACAAAACGTAATTGGAGATTTAAAGAATATTCTTTTAAAGCTTAGAACTTAATAATTACCTAGCTTTAAATAGTTATAATTCTAGGAATTAAACTAATAAACATTTAAAATAAATATTATGATTATCACAAAGGATACAAATTAAGATTTTTTATAGTTTATTATGTTTTAAAGAACCATAAAGTGAAATTGAGTAAACAAAATATTAATCATGCGACAATTTTACAGAAAAACTTCATGCAATGCAAATCTGTAATAAGTTTATGGCTAGTTATAAGTAATTTCAGTTTACTGAGTTTTCTGTTATTAGTTTTTTATATCTAAGTATATACTTTTTCGTAAAAATACTTTACATGATTATCTAATATTTGATTTGGAAGACTTTGATTAATTTGAAACAACTGGATTAGGAAAGTTTGGCGGATGTTTCTGCCGTTTTTACCACTAAATCTCTCCAATCTACCACTACCTCTAAAATGCAATCTTATCTAATTACATCTAAATAATTGCAATTACACAAAGTTGACGCCATTTACATGTAAAACACGTTTATTATTTGCATACGTGGGCAAGTCTAGATAGTAATTTTCTACCGTCTGCTTCTGCATTCTTGGATAATTTACTCAAAGCTTTATGAAATATTTTGACGTTTACTACTGCTGTTTAGGAGCTAATATAAGAACTGTTTATTTTACACTCATACGTTACGAGATATGTTCTAGTATAAAGTTGTAATTATTGTTTTCTTGGTATGTTTTTTTTATTTTCATTTAATAGTTACATTCTGAAATGTCTGAAAGTTAAGTGACCATGACTCTGATCACATTCACATAGATAACATAATTCAGCATGTTGCCCCCGCGTCGGTAATTACGTCCCAACATTAAACTTGTGCCGGTGCGCAGACGCATACAAATCGGCGTTTTGAAGAAATATCGAGCCGCTGCCTGCAGCTATGTTCACGATGCGACTATCTTCAATACGATTTTGTTCGATATTTATTTTTTATTTTTTTGACATTAATGGATCGTTGTTCGCGGGGCACCGATAATTCGCGATCACCAGTTCTGCAATTTTTATACATTCAAGTTCGATTTATCGATGCATATTTCGATCATGACTATTCATATAAGTATACATATGCGGACAGCGCTTTGGAACTTTAATTGTATGACAGGAATATTTGAATGATCTAGAGAAATCATTTAATGAGCGTGTATATGCTCCAATATTATAACTGTCAACAAAAGTAGGTGTTATTTCTCTAATTGACTGGTTTTTCTGCTAACAAAAAGCATTGAGCCGCCAACCGGTTGTGTTTGCTTCTCACGACGGCTCATAAGTGGTTAGGTGCCTCCATTGTCAGCTTGCAAGCCTCCTAGTGGACATTTGCCGCAAAAACCACCACATTGTCTATGAACTACCTGCCTTATACAGGTGTGTATTTATCACTAGCCACGTCGAGCTACTTCCTACAAAAACTGGGATATTTTTCGCATTTTTTCTCCTAATACGTCACTCAAGTCGAGCGAAAATAGAGCCTTGACAGTAGCGGGTTTTTTACGCAGTTCGGATAAGCTTGTTTCTGAGCTGAGCTTACTGCACTCAAGCTTTAAATAGCTTTTATATTTCTCTTAAGAATTACGTCATCAATTTTAGCACATGTTTATATTAGTTGTAGTAAAAGGTCCCAACTTAGCTTTATATATTTAACTTGTATAAAAGGTTTCTTATTATGGTTATAACACTTAACATGAAGAAATCAAATAAACATTAAAACAAAAATGAATCGTCTCAATTACGCTAACGACTTTTGCAAGAGATGAGACAATAATTTCAACAGTTTCTTATCATTTTTATTGCATACTTATAAGATAAATTTTAGATAAGCTTCTCGCTTGCAAATCATTTGACGAGCGAAATAAAAAAGCTTAAAACTCTGCTTAAAAATTCGCGTTGTGTACACAGTTTTTGAAAAAAATAAAAAATATATTCATAATGAGAATCATCGGATATCCATTCATATGCGATGAATTTTAAATCTTATTGCTTAAGTGTTGTGAAACATTTTCGGTTGCTGATTCGCACCCATGTTAAAAATTTATATATAACGTATGGCTTTTTAAATTTTTTGAAAAATACTGTGTTCGTAGCTGCGGGGTTAACTCGATCGAAGGACTTTATGATGGGTATTTTTTATTATTTTATGTTAATGCACTAAATGTGCAGTTACATGATTATGATTGGGTGTATCAGAGTGTGAGTGGTGTTTCATTTTGCATGCAGATATCTACGTGTGGGTAGACCGTGGTCCGGTAATGTGCAATTGCCTTCCAGATATCAGAGTGAAATCTTAAAACCAATCATTTGAATAAAAGTGCGTATTCCGTGAAGTTATTTTTATGTTGTGGGTTGATTAAGCTGCTATGGAATTTGTTTCACTCCTTTAGATACTAAAACAAACACTTACGTACGGCCTAAGACTCTCTTATTTAAAACGTCGAATTCACAATAAAAGTTTCTTTTTTGGCATAGCTCTACCGCAAGGTTAAAATGTATTCTGTAGGGGTAATAAAAAAATGTTGTACCTACTAAGAAACCCAGTTAGTAAGTCGCGTCTTGTCGCGTCTTGTCGCGTCCGCCTCGTCGGCCGTAACGCGACACGACGCGGCGCGGCAACCCGACACGCCTCGCGTGACACACACCCGGTCATACACAACATACATTATACGTACATTTACCTACTCTTTCACCGAAACTATTATTATGCTGCGATTCCAAAATGTAGGTATGGTAAATTATACTGCTTACCTTTTTAATTTTAGTTAAATGTGAAATTTCTATCAAAATACAGTTTTAAATGTTGTTTTGTTAGAAGTCAGTGTAAAATATATCTTTTAAAACTTATTTGAAGCTACGTGCCACTGTTTTTATACTACTTTATCTCGGTTCTAATCTGACGGACACACATATTGACAAGGATACTTACATTCTTTTTTTTTCATCACAATAAGGCTGCTACCTCGTCTACTTATTGCACTTGTGAATATGAAATATAATATTTTGAGAATATCGTTATTTTTACGTTCTTACCGGTTTAAATGTTCTTGGAATTTTGCAAATTGATTCTTATGCTTCAGCCGTAATGTTAGTAAAAGCTTTGGTAAATGCTAAGAAACAAAACTGTCTGACCATTTCCGTTAATAAAAAATATGGTATCCTTTGTTTTGATTTACCAAAATTGCCGTTACGAGATAGAATACTTTGTTAATCAAAAATAAATAAACGATTCACTATTTGCAAAGTTTGTTAACTTAATAGCTACTCTTTAATCCACTTTACAGCTATTTATTAAATGTGCAATAATTATTAACTCGTTCGGCTACTGTGTCCGCAGATTTTAAACCCATTCATTGCGGCGGAACCTCAAAAATAGTACATGACTAACAACTTCTTAATCGTACAGCGCTGCCCCCGTTCCTAAATCCACCATGCAACGGAATGTCGGAGAACAAGTTTTGCTTCCATCTCGCTTCTTTCTACGGCGGAACTATCTCCGTCCTTGTCGGCAGCTTGTCATTTTCTATAAGTTTTTCTAATCCCGCATGCTCTCGGCTCGGTTTCGGCGTTCGCGCATGATACTTAGCGTTTGTTTGGGCAACAGGTTATGACCATTGTTTAAGTCATGTATGCGATGCATGGTTAACTCGAGTGTTTACGGACATTAAATGAACCCTATTTAAAAAGTGTTGGTTTTACATGGTTAAAATTGCGTTTGATCTTTAATTACATCTGTCTCGTCATTTACAAATGATTATGGGGTTTGACACTATTGTAGTATAGGTATATTAGGACAGGCACAGAAGTCTCTATCAGACATGTTAAAGCAATTAACATTGAAAGTATTGCGCATAAATTAACCATTTTCAGATGTGTATGCGCAACAGCTATGTTGGCGCTTATTCGAAGCTAAAATCTTAATCTGACACACTCCGGCTGCTTACTGCTAACGACTTACAAATTAAAAGGGACCGAGACGTGTGCCAAACGTTACTTTATGGGCTTCGCATGTTTTATATCAATAAATTATTAACTACACTCCTTGTTTAATTTCACATTCAATACTAACCATTTGTATCTTCAAAATAGACTCTATGAGCTTCTACGCACAGTTGTAAATTCTTCAATGATATGTCATTGGAATTTAATCCTTGCGCCTTGCGGCTTAGCGTTTCGTTTGGAACAGAAGATTGAGACTTATATTGAAAGGGATTAAGTTGTTATTTGAATAACCAGCAGTAGCAGGAATCCTTTAGTTTCAATTATACGCAGGATCTAGGCAGGAATATACTCGCTATCTTCAATTAGGAAGCGGCACCGGTAGCTAGTTGTGAGTTGCGTGATTTAAATCTAACCCAAAACTATCTCTGAAGTATTTTTATAGTTACGGTGAATAAAAATAAATGAAATGTTATTTACTTGTTCTTCTTTATCAAACCTAGTCCTTAAATACTGTGGGAATGTTTTTTGAAACAAAACTAGTGAACTCACGTCTTGCCAAATATAGAAGGACACGTAAGAGACATTGTATTTTTATTGATAAATCTATGATAATGATATGTACATATTTAGAAGTATTGTAAATTCAAACTAAACATAATGTGTATCAGGTTGACGAACTCAGCTTGAAGTGGGAAGAAAAGCAATAAACATTTTTATAGTCCAACTAGTTTTTTCCGTTGCCTTGGACGCTTCTAAAATCTTAGCGGTGATGACATATCATAAAGACTTGTATTCTATTTCATTAAAGTCCAATATTAAATTGGATTTGATGAATAGAGTTCTTAAAATTCACGTTTATGTTAAAAGTTATATTTTAATGTCATGTCAGTTCGCGCCTACTAAAGATAGTCTTGTCATAATTGTTATCCATTTAATCAGAGGTATGTTCTAAGTGACGTCAAATAAGCTATCATCAAGTGGCACTTAGCGCAGTAAAGTCACAGTTTCTCTGTAGATCTGTGTCTGGGAGAGAGACTTCCGGCGCGGCTACACTTTCACAACCACCTAGAACCTACACGAATAGAAGCTCTCATAAATTACTCACATAAATACACCTTAATACATGCTTGCATGATGTTTTTTAATCAGATAGTAAATTGTACCTCTCTAAATTCTGTCAATGGACGTTTTTTGTTACCTCTGATTAGCATAGCGAAGCGATTCGGACACGCCGACTGCATCTTGCACTGATAGATATCAAACTTCGACAAATTATTGTTATTAACTTTTTGTAAAACAAAACAAGAATTTACATTACAGCTTAATTTAGAAAAACACCACTTGACAGTATTTTTGTTGTAAAATTAAAACGAATAAATAGGCGATGGAACCAGTATTTATAATTTTATTAATCGTTAAATTTGCTATAGGTGTGTTGCTGACCTTTTCGAACTCATTTAAAACTGTCGGGCGCCTTTCGGATGGAATAAGGAAAATGATACTAAAGTCCAGGGACGAGGATTGGTTTTTCAATGGGCAGTCATTTTTTAAATTTATAATCTCGTATGTTATGTTTGTTTCCACTATTGGGAGGTAGGTGGATATTTTTCAAAGCGACGGGGGGTGTCTGGCCTAAAGCTACGGATGCGCGGGAGTGGGTCTACGTAACGTAACTATTCTATTTTATTTATTCTTGAATGACGTCATTTCACATAGCAGGCTTTGATCCGAAATTTATAGTTCATATTATACTTAATTTATTATTTTTATTCCCATTATAAGTTAAGACAAACTTTACTGAATTATTATGTATGTGTATATATGAAGTATGATTCAAAAGCTTTATAAAGTTGTTTCTCAACGGATTATAATAAATCATCATAATTAAAAAAACGTCAGCAATTTTCCTTTATAATCTTTAAAATGTGTATTAGATAATTTAACTTTGCAAATCCCATACAATTTTATGTCCCATATCCCACATCCGCTTCTGATTTACGGGTGTTTCTATACAGCCTCATAAATAATGTTAGAAGATTCTACCTGAGCTCTGGAATCGATTAGTACCGTCGTCGCGGGAATATTTTAAAACTCGAACGCTTTAGAAAGAAGTTTTCGGGAACTTTTGTCCCTTGATTGCTTTTTGATGTGGCGATAAATGTGACTTATGTGGTCGAAAGATCGTATTAAGAAGTTTGTGAAAGGTTTTGTACGGATTAGTTAACGTCCAAATGTGTGAATGTTAAACTAAGTTTTGAGGTAGAAAAATAACAAAGAACGGACCGCAGGTTATTATAATCGACTGGTTCGTATGTATACGAATAAAACTAAACGTAGTGTACAGCACATCCATGATGAGTTGTATTCTCGTGGTAGTAACCCAGTCTTGTCCGAAGCCGTAAAAAATGCAATTCAAATTAAGGCTCTATCACACCATACGACTATAAAACTTAACCAACATGTCCGCTGTCACGATAAAGCCATCTTCACTATCCTGTTCCGCAAATACACGGCTAAAGTTTATCACCGCACTTACTCGGTAACCGCTCTCAATCCGCATTTTAATGAAACGTCAGTTCAAGATAATGACTAAATATTTATCAAACAAAAAGTATTTTAATTTGCAATGTGCCTATCTACTTGTCTTTAAAAGATAGGGCTTGATTCGCCGTTGGCGACTGCTGTTTACTATCGCGGAATGCTCTTAACTTTACGTTTCTATATGTATAATAAAAACTCATACTGTGAAGAGTAACTTGAATTTTCAATCATGTTTTTTTTTCTATATTCGTTCGACTATTTATAAAGCAATATATTGCAAAACGCCTTAAAAAAATCTATACTGAACTTTTAAAACCAACCAAAACTAACCGTACAGCAGATAATAGCATTATGGTATTTTTTACTTAACTCCCTATTTTCTTGGTTATTCAATCTAGGTTTGAATTTACGAACGGACGCTAAAACAGATCAGCAGGCTCTCGGTATAATTGCCAAGGTATTCCCTCGAGGCGGTTTTTCTAAAACAGCCATCCTGTATGTAGCGCTAAGTGGTTGCAGTGCCGCAGTAAAACTACTCTAATGACGGTAATTCAGGAAGGATTTTTGTCTTGAAAAAAGCTTACGGAGCCACTTGATATAAAAAAAGTCTAACCTTGGTTAAGTAACTACGTATTCAATAAAATAAAACTAGGCACAATACCTTTAACATACAAAAGGAACATTCAAAATGCTAGCTTATATTTGTCACACTGTATTTGCATATAAATGTTGAAATAACACCTAAAACGAATTGAATTTAATTAAGATATCATTACCAAGTATTTAACATTATCTTAATAATGGTAACGACGTTGTGACTAAGTATAATAATAAATACAGTTGTAGAAAATTTCATTATGAGAAATAGTATCAAACAATAGTGAAAACAGTTTTGGTTGTGTCATCTCTTAATTAGATGTTACGTGTGGCATTAATTTAGTTTTTGCTTCATTGTTAAGAATAATTTAACGTATTGTTGTGACTTCTAGTAATTAGTAATTAATGGCTATAAAAAAAAACAAATTTGTGCAATAAAATATTCAAATCCATAAATGTAGGCAATTATTACATTGTTCCATCCTTTTTCGTACAATATTCTTTGCAGGAGTTGTAGAATGTACTCAAAGCGTTCTCGCCGGCGCTAGCGCACAGAAAAATGTTAGATTTCGCCCATCTCGTCGTACACGTACACAGCCGTAAATGGCTTGTAATTGTTGCTGCCTATGTGTGGGTTTTTGCTGTAAGATTACTGTTTGGATGTGACACCGGTTTTTATCTCGACCCATTGATTTATCGACTAAAGAACATACTCGTTTCTCGTATAAGTATAAGTAGCTACCTTACGGTGAAGTATTGAAGGAAACGATAAGTGTACTTAGGCAGAGATATTTGAAAAATCTAGTTAATAGACGATCCGTTGCAGGGAACTGTGTGGTCGCAAGGTGGATCCACTGCATGCGCGGGAGTAAAAACGAATTCCTTGTATCCTAGTTAGTACGGATTTCGCAAAAGCTGCGTTTAACGAGACCGACTGAGAGAACGTCTATGTAAATTAACTCGTCAACATAGCTTCCTAAGCAAACTGTTAATTTGTTTTTTATTTTTTATTTCAGGTATGTACGCAAGTTGCTGCAGCGTCTCGGTGTTAGTTTTTCTAATGTTGAGGTATGTGTAGAGAGTAACAATTTCATTAGCCTTGATCACTGAACGGTCATTACGTATTAATTAAAAAAATTAGTAACCTTAATATCTTAACACTTATAATTGTAAACATAACAAATTCAATTAATAATTGTATACTAGTATGAAGAGTTTCCTTAAAGTTGATGTTTTTGTTGCTCTCTAAATCTCTATTATTAATGTTTTCCAAGACCACACCCAATCAAACCAAAAGCATAATTAATTAACTTATAGGCGGATAAACTTTCATTTTTTGTAAGCACATTTAGGTCATTTCCTTCGAAAATATAACATTATTATTTCACAAATGTTTCATCAATTAAATACAAACATTTGTCATTTAAAATCCTGTTAACTATAATTATAACTTTGTGCTACAAGAGTTAGGTAAAATTAAGACTGGTTTCGGTACTTAATTAAAGATTAATTTATTTGTTTATTTGAACGCGCTAGCTCAGGAACTCCTGATGCGAATAGAAACAAACTTTTCGTGTTAAATCTATATCAAAAAAGGGAAAATATTTATTTTGAGAGCTTTCCTTGCTGCACTCTTTAGCGACACAGTTTTTCCGCAAAAAATCATAATAGTTTTAAAATGTTTTTTTTAGTAAAAGTAGGTGAAACTGCGGGCACAGCTAGTTTAAGTATAAAAGTGAAACTAGCAACGTATTCTAATATGAAGCTTTATCTGTAGCTGATTGTAAATATGAATACCTTTAGCTAGCCAAATATAGTGGAATAAAGACACTCCTTATAGAAAATCTTTCAATATAAGGTAGCTAGTAAGACAGACCAAGAAACTTACCTACATATCTAAATGTAATAATACTTCAAGTAGTTCATCTCGGTATACTTTTTCAAGTTACACACACAAAAATACGAAGAATACTGAAATGAAATTTGCAACATACTTTACTCCAAATACATCGTTTAAATAATCAATCTTTGGAGGTCATAATTGTAAGTTTAAAGAAAACACCGATTAGCCAGTGCTTGGATGATTGATTTAATATCGAATTAGCTCATTAAACGACATGTGAAGCCTCGAGCTTTCTTTAAAAGTTTTCTGTGTCAATACGAAATATTATCTACAAAATGTATTAGACACTCTAACCGAAACCTACTTTTACTCGTCTCTTATGGTGCAAAGCTCATTTATCAATTGTGTACAAAACAGAGCGTACATTATTCATACGTTGGTACTTTTCTAGCCTACACGTTATTGTTAAAATGTAGTACACTCAACCACGTAAAACCAAATGCATACAACTATTTTGACTACACTTTTGTTCATGAACTTAAGTGTGAGCGCAGGTTTCTTTTCTCTATTCATTAAAAAAAATATAACAGTCAATATTTTCTTGTCACGGTGGTAAGAGGTTGCGTGTCTGAGTGTACTATTTGTGTCATTGACAATATAATTTATGTTTACTGCTCAGTTTGGCTCTGTGTTGGTTGTTTGGTCGGGTTCAAAGCCTCCCCGCCCTCCCGCAATACATATCCGATTACCGCACTATTGGAGATGTATTGTATGAGCTTTGTGACACATTTTCGACATGTCATGCCTACGCGCATAATATACGACTGGTAAATAATATCGATGGATGTGTCAACTAAAACAATTGCAATACAGATCTTTTATGTGTTGAATAGCCGGAATATTATATTTGAAAAAAAGTCTATCAAAGCTTTTATCCGTTACATAAATAAAGATTGTGTAGGACAATTATGAAACAGGATTTGGAACATTTCAAAATGGAATCAGCATCTTAAATGTCTCCTCTAAAGCAGTGTATTTTAAGATCTTCGATCTCCCATAAATCCTATTTGAATATGGTATCCGTGAATTTTCCGTATTAGGCAAAAACCTCGAACACAATAGAAGGAAATTAGTACAGATGCTAATGCAAAAGACATTGTCGCAACATAATGAAAGTACACGTTGCTTTAGTCGCCTTAAGTAAATGGAAAGTTAGATTATCGAATAGCTGTCGTAATTTACGTGTAATTAAAAAGTGAAAACTTTAATAGTTGTAAGTAAAATAGGGACATCTTACATGTTTGTGCCCATACTGAATATGGTCTCATTAAATCAATCTTTTGATTATACACTTTAAACAAACACGGCCTTGTTAATTACTTGCCACTGATAGATTTTAAAATGGAATAGAATTTACTTTCAAATTAACAATAAATTCTACGAAACTTGTTCGACCAAATCTGTCATTAAGCGCCTCTTATGTTTATAAATTATATAAAAAGCAAACGAAAGTGACGTTTGACACTTGTAATGATTTCCTTCCGGCTGGACTGACTTTGCGAGCGGAGCTTGTCTTTGAAGTTTTAATCCTTCTTAATTTAGTAGGTAGCTTTTGAAACTTAATCTCAACTTAATAATTTTATTTGATTAATTGATGCAATCTGTTTCTACTGATCAAAGTATCACGAACCAGTTTTTTGGTTCAGTTAAATAGAAGAAGGAAAAAATACGATAAAGGATTAAGATTATATAAATTTTATCGTTGGAAATAGCATCAGATTTTTTCAAAGTCTTCTGATTTGCGTCATTGTAAAATAGTTTTATCAATTTGGTTAAGGCTGGTAGCTAAATCGAATTAAAGTTCCTTTATGTGTGTCGTAAGTTAAGTAATTTTAAAAAGAAAAACGAAAAAAAAGTTATTAAGGATTAAAAAGTCATATCGCCGCTTGAAATCATCGCTCACACATCAACTGTTGGTTCAGGTGCGATTATTTACATTTCAAATTTAATTTAAACACAATTTAATTTGAAATCACCGCAAAATCTCATAGTTTAAATGCAATTTTGTACAATTATGTGAAAAATATATATAATAAATTTTTTTTTGCTCTAAACGTTACCCTCCAGCAATGCCTAGTTTTTTGTTTTCGAAAGCAGTCTTTTACACCCCGTATTTATAAATGCTTTAAAATCACTTTGGTTTAACCTCTTACAGGGTTGCCACTTAATTAACCCAGTCACGGTCAGCCCAAGAAAAGCTGGTTCTAAAAGAAAAACAGAAAAAACGGTCGTTTTGTCGAAACTTTAGTGTCACGGGTCTGTAATGAGAAAGTATTGTGGCCACTCCTTGTCGAAACTGTGTCGAATCGTTTTTGAGATCGTTTTATTGTAGAAAAAGGTTTTGGTGTTGAACCGACGTCGTAACGTGTAGTATTGACCTTGAGTAGTAACTTATAGTCATCCTGTGGTTATTCTTAACATTATTTAACCGATGATGGCGAGATAAAAAAATATATATACCTTACTTTGTTACAGGCACAAAACACGAGAATAATAAATAAAATATAGATGATATTTTGGGCGGAAATCCACCAACTTTTTTTATAAACCAGATTGCAATCTGTTCTATAACTTGTAGGACCAGTACTTAAGCAGCAATAAACATGATATTATAACTTTCTTTTGTATCTAAAAATAAACTTTTTATTTGAGCTAATTAATTGTTTGCCTCATTTATAGCAGTTTAGTTTTGCCTACGTTGAATTTAAAAGTTCAATGTTTATCAAATCCCAAAAATAATCTTATTTTTTTACCGACACGTCAGTTTTGAACCTTTTCCGGAATACTCAGATATAATAACAACACATGTATATTATTGTTGGTTGTTTCTTGTCTAGTGTTCCGTTGAAGTGATGGTTGCAGCGATCTTTGCTCGTGAATGGGCTCGCTCCACAAAAACTGTGCGCCGGCGTCGGTCTCTCGCAGGTCGTGATCGCCGCCATCTTTGTCATCTGTAACTAATTCCGCTGAGAACTATCCCCGCGATTGAGAAATACATGGATTATGAAAGAAAAGTTACGAAGCGATGGGTTCATTCACGTTTTATTGAGACTTGTGTTTTTTACTCTTTCTGGTCAAATAAAATTATTTCTTTATTTTGGAAACTCGTTGTTTTAATGAATAAAAAAGTATCTATGTAGACAATTATTAATAATGTTTAAAAAATTTAAGTTCAAGCTTTTGATACTTTATAAATACAATAGGTGTTTATTTAGAAACAGCACAGTCCGTATATTTACTCTTCTAAACTAAATTTATAGCTCACAATTGTTAGACAGCCATAAAACCGTCACCACAATACAAATAATAGCGACAAACCTCTGTCAGTTCCAATTTCACCCATCCCACTCGAAAATCAAAATACTAACGCTATTATAAAACCCGTTAGCAGTTTAGGGTTAACTCGAATCCATCAAAGAGTACCGATTTATCGGCTATTGTAGACCGAGAAGTTAACCCTGCGATACGTTCGTGATGTCGCTATGACCCTGGGCCAATCTATGCCGCGCATCATAATCGCTGGTTTCAATTTACAGTGGCTATTGCATCGCCTGATGTATCGTTTGCTTTTTGTCGGTTGTTTTATTAAATTGCTTTAGTGGGAAAGATAGGGTTATGTTGTTAGTAAGTTGAGGTCGAGATTTTGCATTCCTTTCCGTATTAGGTATCTGACTATTTTGTTATCAGATTTCTAAAGAATTTATCTTGAAATCTGTGATTTAGTTTAATAAAGTTTTTATTTTAATAACAGTCATATATGTACATGAAATGGTTTTTGCATTTAAATATATTTACAACACAAAACTTGGTTCCCAAAAGTTTAATGTATTTAGCGCACAATAATAGGATGCAAAATGATTTGTTCAAAAGCGGAAACACGGCAACGGAGCGGGTAAGTAAACCTATTGGATTAACTAGTGTTGGTGCGTGGGTGCCTTCGCGCATAGCTACGGTAACTTTACGACTATTGAACCGGGAGTTCGTCATAAGAAACGATGGGTATCAGGTTTCTATTGGGGATCGTGTCATTGTTTAAGCTAGTTTATGGTAGAGGTTTAGCAGTCATAATAATAGATAGAGGAGACCAGAGAGTTTTTTCCGAATTGTTGCTGAATTTGGTAGTAAATTAACACTCTTTTCTGTGACCAACATTCGGTTAGATAAAATGATTGAGGATACATTTTTTTAATGATATTGTTCTAAAAGCGCTTATATCCTACATATTGAACGAAATAAATTATAACTTTTATTATGAGGTCTAATACCAACAGAAAATTGTATGTTTTATTAAAAACTTTATATGCTATCACTAATAAGAAACTTTCCGTATTCCGAAGTTCTACCAACATTTAATAGATCCTGTTTCCAATTTCCATATATTTTTGCATGTGTGAAACCCAGAAGCATTCCAATTCTCACTCATACATACACAAAGTAAATCAATAAGTCGATGGGGTGCCTGATACCATCACGTGGTATCCGCGAGTCCTGGTGGTTCTGAAAATAGTAGTTAAATTCTACTCTTATACACTGTCTAGACGACTGAATTTTATTACTAATTTTAATACTCATATGTCTCACAAGCTTTAACAGCCTAGAATTTAGAAATATCCTCAGTTAAAATTACTTTTGAAACGTTCCCGAGTGCAACTTGTTACCCGTTAGCGCCCACGCTCTCTTTACCTGGCTAGAACAATATCAGAAAACTCGAAGTATCGCTCGGTATCAATAAGTCAGCAGGGAGTCAGATTGTATCTCGCAGGGCGACCGGGAAATCTGTATACGTACATCCTATGGGGTCTTGTTTACCCATTTTATGTTTCACGGTTCAACAGGCGTACAGATGTAATGGCAGGGTTAAATTTGTAACAAAACTTAATGTAATAAACGATGTGTTGATAAACCTAATTATTTTAGTGGCAAATCTTTATTTAATAAATTAGGTAGGAAAAAATAAAGTTATTAAAATGAGACAAGATACAAAAAATATTAACTAGCAGAAATAATTTAATTTATCGTAAACTTTTAACGATCCGACAATTTATCAATAACTTTCCGATTACTATATAGATTTTAGTGGTCAATTCGACTTCCGCACATCCCGATCGCAAATTACAGTGCTTCTTATTTGGTGGCGCACGCGATCCGCGCACGAACCCCTGCCATTAACACAATAACTGACACACTTTTGTCTGTCTGCCTGTTTATCAAAATAGTCTTGCGTGTATAACTGATTTTCTCCGGAATGGCAGGTATATACAGAAATGTAAAGGTTAATTACACAGTTATTATTTCAAAGCATACAGTACAAACGCATATGTTTGAACTTTTAGAACAGAGTTAATACCTACTAATTTTAACCGGTAGGAGGCAAATAAACTATGTATGGCTTTATATTACCCGTACATAACCGCATAGAAAACAATTTTCAGAGAAGTACTTAGACATTCGACTTTAGCTAACTTGCTTTCATAAAATAACTATAATATTTTTATGATGGTTTCGATTAGTACCCTAACATCCCGCTAGGGGGCGCATCTAATGCAACCTGTCTAGTCTGCGCACACGCAGCGCCCGGGGGTAATGCTAGGAATTAATCACTTATTACATACAACCTGGTTTTGCATATGAATTGCAGCCAATGCGAGCTTTTTAATTAAAAACAAATATACGTATTATTTGTGATTTCCGCTTACTACGATTGTTATTTGAATTTAATTTCCTAAACCGTCTTATTTTATAACTGAAAGAGAAAAAACAAGTTTTAAGTGCTAATGTGAAAGATGCTCTTAGGGCCCTTGTATTTTTTTTTTTTTACTTTCAGTGTGAACTTTACAATTGTTCTATTTAGTTATAGACACCTCACAAACGTACTTTTATAGTATGTACAACACTAAGTAAACTATCACACGGTTCACAAAACAAAATTGAAGTCAACCGTACGTATTTCAAACTTGTTAAAATTATATTACATATAAAGACCGCTACATTGTGTGGCGGAGTCTAGTTTTTGCTACATTTTGAAGTGTGATTATTATAAAATTGCTGACCGCAGGGCTTGTTGCGCGGGCGCATGTTTTTTCTTCTCCGACGGTATGGTTGCGTGAGGGCCGGGTACATCTGAATTGGCTCAATAAACGTGTAGTAGCCAAGTTTTATTGTGAAAGTGCGTGCGGAATCCGCGCTATCGCCGGAAACAACACGGACACCTAAATAATTAAACATTCTTTTGGATACATTCTTAATACGGTGATGGGATATATGACAGACTTCTTTTATAGTTAATGGAATGTACTAGAGCGAAAAAACCCTTAATACGATGATTTTAACTAGCTCAGTCATCTCCATTAGAAAGTTAAATAAAAACACCTTTTGTATGTCACTGTCCGATTAGAGAGGATTTATGTATCAATAAAGTAGAAAAACGACACTTTTGTTGACATCATCCAAAACTAATGTTATTCTTCCAAGTTGACAATATGAAAGCGAAAGCTCAACTTAAACCATTTTAATATTTCCGTTTCCGATTAATTACTTAAAACAAGATAACCGTGAAAGTCTACCTAAATACGATATAAGAGAAATACGTTCAAGTATTGTATCGTGTAAACGGTGTATTTATTTTCATAAAATTAAGTAAAATACCTATGTGGCGAAGTAAACGGTCAACTTTGGTAAACTGTCACATAAACAAACCTGAATAAAAATTTTTAGCTTTATCAATGTTATTATAAAAAAATGTTCTTACTTTTTGTGCTGGTAATGCAAACTGTATTAAAGATTATTAACATATTTTTGCCGTTACACACAAATGTCAATATACCACTATACGCAAATAATTGTTCGTAGTTTCAATAAAAACAAAAATACGACTGCAATTCCAAGCACCAAGTCTGATAGCTACTTAACCGACACCTTATTCTAGCCAATAAATTAAATATTTTATTGTAGATTATCCGTACTGACCACAGATTAAAGAATATCCATATATTACAGTAATCATACTGGGGTAATAATCGGTGTTAGTGCTGCATATCGCTTCTCTGTGATGAGATTGATATTTAGCTAAGGGTAATCGGAAATTTGCAAGGCTATAAATTGTTATTACATATTTTATAGGTTTGTATGGGAGTAGACTTACCTGTATAAACATACGGACAAATGCCGAGCCGGTTTCCGTCTGTGGAAGATAGAGTTATAAGAATTTATGAATTCCAACTTAAGTGTCCTTTGTAATGGAACTGAATATATCCAATACGAATCATATTGTTTATCTAAGCAATTTATAGGCCGCATATAAATATCTGGAGCTCAAATGTGTAGGCAATTTAGAACTGCGCAAACATGTCTAACTAGCTCATTTCGACAATACCTCTTTCCTTAAACAGCATTTAACCCTAGAGTTGATAGGCAGGCAGATGATATCTATGCAGAATTCCTGCAATCTGGGCTTGTGCGACTGAATGCCTAACGGGCTTGTCAGGGAACCCGGTCGCGGCCACGGTAACTGGCGCCCTCTGTCCTGTCAGTCAATCTGTCAAAACTGCAACGCTGAAGGGTAACAGATACAGAGTGATACCATTACTATGACACCGACTTTTATCGAAATGTTTTGTGTCTGTGATTTATAACAAGTAAAAAAAAATATGCTGATAAAAATGTTTATAATTTTTGTGTCTATTATATTATTTTTGGTTTTGTAGTTTATTTATGTTCCTTTGGATATATTTCGTGAGACTACCTAATAAAATTTGAAGTTAGCTTCCCGCTGGTTTATGAGTGTGCACTTAAAAAAACTATGTTACTCGTGGCATTTGATTTAAATGTTAATACATTTATGAATTTTGGCAATATTTTAGGCCTGTCAATTGGTTTAAATGGACTCAAAATTGTTAAAATATAGAAACACCCTGTACAGTTTAACAGTACAAATTATAGTACAAATTTCTAGCTTCAACCGTCGGATGGCTCGTGGCGTTTTCAGGATTCCACACAATAAATACGGATCTCTGGAACCTCGTTTCACGACCGATTGATAGCTATAATATATTTTTAATGTTCTTGGATAATTTTCCGTTGCTTGGATAGCTCGGCCGGGCTTTGAGTTCAACGAATAGTTAACAAATCGCACGTCGCAAAATTATATGTGGGTACTTAGGTACTTCTTTAAAGTTAACAGATTTGGTCTTTTTAGGAGATCATAACTAAATATGCTTGTTTAATATTTTGCTAAAAATAACATAATACATAAAATAATAAAAGTTACTTAACATAACAGAAATGCTCAAACTATAAACTAGATGCAAAAGCGACCTACATCACTTAACTATTTCAATGTCGAGGAAACAAAATACAGCATCCCATTACGATACACCGATACCTTGACCAGAGCCTCTCTGCCTTTATCATTACATAAACCTATTAAACAATACACTTCCGAGGCGATTAGAATAAATCCGAGGGATCCTTACCAATAAAATAAAGGACGTATCGTAAATTGAAGTGCCGCGCTTGCGCCGGGCGAGTGGGACGGCTAATGGCACCACGTAACTTACCGCCGATGGGAAACAAATTGGGTAACTTCAACCAAACAAAATGGCTAAAAAACCATTGATTCACGCTACTTTAAACCATGCAGAAAGTTATATTTATTTCGCTACTCAGAGCTGGTAAAAAATAAAAATTCCCACGTATATTGTAGATATAGAAAATAGCGGATCTTACTCAGATATATTATAACCTCTGAGGCCAATTGAACTTAGTTGTACGAAACATGAACTTTAATGTCACCCTATAAAGCCAGAAGTATCATTTGTCTTACTTCGGAATAGAAATCTGTAACCTAAGATGTAGCTTTGAAAGGTACAAATAGTTGGCACCGCATTCGGTCTTTTACCAACTCATAACTTTGCTATTTGCGGCGAACTTACTGCAAACCAGATTTATTATTTTAACTATTTTACAATTTAAACGTTGAAAAACTTTTTGTGCGCAATGTAAAAATGTTTTTTTATATTTAAAATAACAACTACTGTTACTCGAATCCAAAAAAAAGCTTGAGACTGACTGTGTGTTGTTTAAATTGTGTAGCTACTTTCATTGACGTTCTTTTCATGTTAACTACCTTGTTCTTGAATTAATAAGTGTTAAACTAGTAAAGTCCCTAGTAAATTGAGCATCAACTCCGACCCAGATAGCTCGGTGTCGGGTAGCGAGTACACCGCCCGCGAGGTCAGGCTTCGAATCCGGAAAATTAATTCAACATGATGTACGACGCCGGGGCCAATGGTGCAGATACCACACCACTGTGGGGAACGATCATTGTCTGAGATTGGCCAGTGGCGGGCTGAACAACTTATTGTATTGATCTAAGTTAGTGACATGCTGCTGGATTAGTTCGACCGAAATACGCCGGGTTAAAATTAATAATAACAAAACTTCATGTATTTCATCAAACGTGCTCTTATCACAAAAATATATGTTTCGCAAAGTCTTATTTGCCTGATACAAACATACTGCTTTGTGCTCGTCTTCCTGGTTTCGGTACAAGACAAATAAGCATCATTACCGTCACCCACAATAGCGCGCATTACCGGCGATGTCGCCTGCACGTTCTGCGCGGGCGCAGATAGCGACACTCGCGCGAGATCGCCCCGACCCGATACCGACCCGATGTACCCGACACGATCGGACTCCGCGAGTATGAGTAGTAGCGCCGTGGTGCCGGGATTCGGAACTACTAATAGATAAAAAAACATCTTTAAAATATCAAGACAAAGCTAAATAGGCCTTTATCTAAAGGTGCTAAACGGTTAGTCAGATACAAATGCACTCTAAATTTACATAAATAAAAGACAATTAACTATCTACATTGTTGCATGGAGTTGCAATAAACAACAAATCCGATTGTTATTATTCATTGAGTTTTCGCAACGGCTCCGACTACCGTATCAAAATTAAAATCAAAACCCGTTTGACGACTATCGACTAGGATTGAAATAATAGAAGTCCATTATGGACGTCTGAGTAACTATTATTTGTTTCGCAGGAAATGCGTCTCCCCCACAAAACTTATCCAATAAATATCCAAAAAGCTTGTACTTGGGATATTCCACATCCATTGTATGGAATACAGATATATCTTTGAGCTGCGAATCTCCGCCTACACGCTTTCGTTGCTAAATATACATTACTGGTTTTCTACTGGGCCTTGTTTCGGTTGTTTATTTTCGCGGGGTAATGGTCACGTGATTGACGTCTGCGTCGCGCCGGTGACCGGTTGCGTAATACGGGGTTGACAAATCGCTCAATTGTCTAAGTTGCCGTGTGGTGCCGTGTCGTGTCGCTGCCTCCATGGGTGGTTATTGCGAATGGCAACTATGTCCAGCTGACAAATGCCGGAAAACCTCATTTTGTTTATAGAGTCCGTCGCGGAGTAAACTCAGGATGAATTGAACATTTGTTTCGGTGAATGGGATTCAATGAGTAGAGGCAAAGTTGCGCCCGACATGGGTGACAAATCACCTCGGAGAGCGACTTATATTTTGTGCTGATAAAATGTTACATCAAAGTTTTATGATAAAACTTGTGAAGTATTAATATAAGTTAAATTTGTTTTTTATACATCTAAATTAATCTTAATTATTATCCTACTATACTTATACGGTTTAATATAAAAGGAAAATAAACATTTACCTTAAATTGGTTTGCGTAGTTTATGAATTTATAACTAACACTTTACACAAAATATACTTTTTAAGGACAAATTAAAAATACGAAACGCATAATTTCTGTCAACTGTTACTTGAAATAGTCAACTACAGTTTAGCAGATGTTGAGATTATAACACCAGTCAGGTCATTGAGTCAGAGCTGTTCGCATTTTCCTTACATAGACAACTTCGTCATCGTAAAACAAGTTGTAATGTTCCCATCAAGCTATAATTGCTGAAACTACATTAACGTTTTCAGGTAAAGACATTCCCAACAACTAATATGGCGAGCGTTTTACCTCGAACTATAAACCCCCTCGGAGTATCTGTTCATATTTCAAGCAATAAAATAAGAATCGTGTGAGAAACAAAGAAATCGGAGATCTCTTCTGAAACGACGCGAAATATTTCTTGAGATACATCGGCACGAGGGCGATGCGGCGATACAGCGCCGGCGCAGCTCGAAATTGTCTATCGATTCTATGATCGGCGCTGTCCAGGGGTCACGCGTGTTTAACGTAAATCAACATATCTCCCGGCGGGAGATCTAGCCGCGCGCGCAACAAAAACTCACTTTTATAGCCGTAACACTACACCCGGACCCGGGAAAAAAGGGGGGAACGACCTTCCTGCAACGCGGGATTCCATTTACCCAAAATCGTGAACAGCTTTACAGAGGAAAATCTTTAGTTGTTTTACTTATTTTTTGATAAATTACGTACCTTCTTGCCAGCAATAAAATCAATAAAGATTGACTTATGAACGCTTGTGTGCAGCGTCCTTCATAAATATGACTGCTTAACAATTGGTTCTTCCCATGCAAGAAAGATCTGTTGGCATGTGCAGTATACGCAGAAGGAAGTTAATAATACATCTTCGGATAATATTAGCCTCCACTTACTTATGTTATAGCTGCCCTGCCCCCGTCAGACAATATACAACTGTACAATCACATTTCACAGTAAATATCTATTACTACTAATTCCAACACTATTTCTCATTTCGGTTATATTAAATTTATTAAGTAATGTAACCTATGTTTTTATTTATACCCTACCTATACTGGGAGAATTAATAAACCCAGTATTGAGTTTCAATTTCGGTGCGTGTGAGCCGTAAATTATGGCCGGGACGTGTTGTTTTATGACTCATTTTTCACGTCCCGCTTTATGCTTTTTGGAGGAATATTAAACAAGTTTAATAAGAAACCTTTATTTATTTAGAACACCCAACATAAAACACAATAAATTGTTAAAAACTTTACACAAGAGGCTAAGTAAGTAGCAAAATTCACATTGTTAGTGAGTAATGTTAAAAAGTTAAAATCTATTCTCCTTTAGAAGCAAGCCGCCGCCGTGGCGGGTTCAGTCTGCCGTGTTTACTTTTAAGACCGGAGCATAAAAGGCAAAGGAACTACTTTTCTAAAGTGATTTGTGCCACGTCAATCACACGAGTCAATGGGTACGGGAGATAGACTTGTAGACTCGGGACCGAAGCGAAACTACTTTTTTTTGGCATAATAAAACATGTTGTGTAAGCCGTTTTTAGAAATGTAGATTGAAGTCATAGAAAGCCAATACATAACTTTTTTACTAATTATACTTCGATTTTTTAATTCTAAGGAGCAAAAATTTTAATTGATTTTTTCAAACATTTAATGGATTTTTGAATAGTTCTACATTTAAGAAACGAGTGTCTTAATAAAGTCCTTATTTTTTGGTAATTACTTAGTGATCAATTTCTAATTACTTGCTTGTCGTTGAAATGGAATGAAATGCAGTTTCTTTTCTAACCAGTTCACGGCGGTTTATCTGTGACGCACGACAAGTACGTACATTTTATAAATAATTTATAACTCTATAAACGCGTGATCAAATCATTTGAAAAATCTTGATCAGCCTTAAAGGAGAAAACAGAAGTAGCTTCTATACTTTTAAAATACCGTTTCGATTCTGACTGCATTAGAAATTTATATAATCTGTTGTGTCTAAATTTTAAGTAGCAAATCTAGTTTCTTTTAAAAATTGCAGTATAAAATTGTATGATTACATTTATATAAATTGGCATAGACAAATTGTTTTAGTTATTACATATTTAATGCAGGAAATATATAAAGCCGAGTTGCGTGTACAATTAGGCTCAGTTGACATAATTACTACCCGTGTAATAAGATTAGTTAGCAGACTAGCTTTCTTCTTACCCGATAACCTATATTAAATCTATGAGTTAAGTTCTAATGGTGGAATCAGATGTATCAATTAAACACGACACGGTTAAGGTCGGACCAGGAAATAAGAAATAAAGCCGCATATGAAATTATAAAGACTTTACTTCACTTAATGAGTTTATTTGATGAATACTTAACATTTAAATTACGTTGTGTAGGATCCAATAATTAAAAGTTATATAAGCGGTAAAGTTTTATTACCTTTCTAGATTTGTAAGTTTTGACCTCTGGAGTTATTATCGTCATTTTCGCGTCTGATATACGTTGAAAGAGGAATCTTTGCTGTTGAAACATTCCTTAGTTTATTTAAGTGTGCGCGGTAACTAGATAAGTGTCCCACTTCACATAGTGATAGCGACTGCTGGAATCTCACGGAACGACAACGCTAAAAGCCTACGCTGATAGAGACAGTTCCAACAAACAACTAAATAGATTTGAACGCTGGTTTTAAAAAAAACCTGGAAAGACTTAGAATTATAAGTGCTTGAATTCATTGTTGCCAAATAAATTTTCCGTTTATTTCAAATATTAAACCATAACATTTCTTATTACAAATAGGCTCAAATCTAACTAGAGTGACTGACATTTTGCAGGAACTTTTTTTGTATACTGTACCATAGTTTGATAGCGTTAATGAACCCTTGTAGCTGTCACACTGCCGTTTCACCGGTGGTTGGCCATTAGACACCAAGGCCGGTGAGGGAGGACAGCCGCGTAATTACCAGCAAACAGACTCACGTGACAACCGATGGTCTAACCTAAATCGTGCGCAGCGTGGCTTATGTGGCACGCTACCTCAACAGAACCAACGCCTAGTAAAACTATTAACTATGTTTATTTAAAAACAACGAAACTTCGCAATATCATAAAATAAAACATCCACCGGAAAAGACCCATTTCGATCATAAACAAATGATTTATAAAGTCTTTATCAATGAAATATCAGGCTATTTAAAGTAATATCTGTCAGAAATCTGCTACCTTGACGGATAGAGCAGGCTCTCGATTAATTGCAGCTCGGAGTGTACCAAAGTAATGGGATTGAGGATTTAATTAAACTTGACGCTTCAGACTAGACCCAGCTTTCTAAGATACTAGGGCATAACCAGAGACTAATCGCGTGGCTTAGACACCAACTGGGTTAACAAGTTAAAATTAAACTGGCCGTGTTTAATCTATTAAAACACTTATAAACCAACTTGTTACCTTTTAATTGTCAAACTCTATGCCTTGACAGCTTTTTCTTCAAATGGTTATGCTTTGTTAAGTCGTGTTTTATCTAAAGCCCGTGTGTGTCAAATCTCATTATAAACTTTATTTTAAAATATTAAGTAACGTTAAAGATTATTTTTAACTTTTTTATCAAATAAGAAAAAACTGCAAATTATAAATTGACACCTTAATTTATTACCCCAATAATTACGAGTTTTCGTTGAAGTACGAATAAAAAAAAACAAAACCCAACACTAATTGGACATTTACATTAAATTTTGTACAAAAAAGTTCAAATCACAAATTGGGATGACAGAACCAATTTATTTGAAAAATAATTTACTTTGCCTTCATAATTTCTCATTCTAACATTATGTTTCTTCGCATTCTGATTAAAACAATATTTCGCTTCCAAAATAATTTGTTGCTTTGTTTGAGGCATTAATTTCAATATTTTCCAAAGAAAGTACATTAAACAGAAGAAAACCCTTGAGGTTTTCGTTTACTTTTAAAAAGCTAGAGAAATTAAGCTATAAATCTATCTTAGGTGCGACCACGCAGCTTGTATCGATGCCATGCATTCCCACTCATCCACTCCAGTCTAGTTTTTCCTTCAACCAGTTCCGTTAAAGATTATCATCAATATAATTTTTCCCGGCCATCACCTCCGTATCTAGGACAGAATCAGATCAATTAACTAAGTCTTATACAAGATTTTATCGCAAGTAGGGCGCACGCGAGTCCTTATAATTCCTTAAAACCTTCTCTACAATAACGTATAAAGATACTTGTGCATAAAAAAATCTGTTATCATTTCTGAAATTGGTGTTAAAAGTAGTATTATGATTGACAGTTACGCGGTCAAACCTGCACCGAGTTATAATCAACGCCAATTTTCCGTATCGAGGGCCCCGTCTGTCGATAGATTATCACTATCATTTTGTATCGGCACACGATCTGTCAGTCGGTTGTAAAACGGAATTGTTTCCGAGGTGTACTAGCGGGTATCTGTGGGGGGAATGTGTCTGTTTCGGAACGCCGCCGGGGGCGCGGTAACGGGACCCGTCGCCGGCCGCGGAGTCGCAGGGCCTGAGACTAGGCGATGTGCATTATGCTATACTCCGCCGTGACAAACAAACCTTTTAACAAACATTTATAACACAAGAAAGCTAAGAATAAAAAACTAATTATTTCAATTTTATTTATCTACTTATAATTTAATAAAAAAAACTATTAAAGCGTCACATACAACATATTAAAAATCTGAATCCTTAGTTATCGTAATATGTTAAATTTACCGTATTTCAGTAGGTTTGAGCCTAATTTTCCACAATGTCAACCACGTGACAACCATGCAAGCCACGGCCATGTCCGTTGCGATTACAGTTTGACAGCGGATACTTATGGTCTATTAATCTATGGATTCGATTCCGTCATATTGCCATATTAGGTGGAACTTGAGGCATACTGTACTTATTTTGCAGATTATTGTTTGTCTTTATTGCCAGGCTGAAGGGTTAAGCTGAATTTATATAAAGTTCTAACGTTCGATATTAGATAAGTAAAGAAATATTAGAAATGAAGTGAGTTAATCACTACCCAAAGTAAATTATGACTCAGAATTGTTTCAATATTTGTAGAAGAAAAGACATCAACGCGCAAAGCCTTAGAACTTATAATATACAAAGATTTTTTTTATAGTTTACATGTATTGTATTTATGAAAAGATATGAATGAAGGGTACTCTCATTACAAAAACACACAAATTAAAGTCCAAACATACAAACGCATGTAGTTTATTGGTCAGAATATAATGAATTATGCAAAGTTTGTTGTACGTTCAAAGTTATGGTCCCGGCAAAAGTAACCAAAGAATCATTAAACCAGCCTTAATGAACCGATTAGCCCTTAGGTATTGCCAAATATTGATGAGCCCATTAGTGGATTCGACTAACAACATTCAACGTTGTAGGTAAACCTCATGGAAATAACATACTGACTTGCTTAAAATATATAAAAAAATATGATATCCAATGGTTATTTGTACTTAAAAATTAAAAAACAAAAATTAAAGATTTCTAGTAAAAATGTAAAAGCAATAAATTACAAAAATTTATATTTTCATTGCTAAAATATAAAGTTACAAGTAAGACCGAAAGTAGTAACAAGAATAAATAATTAAACTAGACACGCTACTTTCAACATAGATAAGACTTCTCAAGAATTTCTTTATTCAGTCCCATTTAATACTAAATATTTATTGGATGTTTATTTTACATTCGGATTTTACTTATCTTTAGTGTGGCACCACCCACGTCTTCGGTTTTCTACTATAACGGTACTTTACTTAAAGAATAGAGTGAAAAAAACGGTATTTGGGAGCAAGAGTGAGGGAACGGTTAGTTAGCCCGGATTTCTTTGAGCGGGATTCGAACCCGCGAGCGTCGTGGTCAGACAAGGATCTCAGCCCATTGTGTGCTCTGAACCCGGTCGATAACATTTACTGTTAAAATGGAGAATTTTAATGAAAAGCTAGGTGAGCCGGGCAGGCCTCATCCACGCTTTGTGCGCTTTATGCTCACGAGTTTCAAGCCTCGAAGTGTGAGTTCTGAATGTTTGTACAGCGAAATATTATATTGAGCTAAAGGTCTTCAGTAATTTTCCATGGCTTGAAGTTCACGTTACTTAAATATTTACCCACATATGTGGGTTGTTAGCTTTGTAAAAGATCGTATATGTCAGGTGACCATACAATGTCAACTCAATAAGTTGCAATACACGTCGATAATCAGCAATTTTTTAATTTGACTTTAGTACACAGTTATAAAAGCTACATTGTTGCATCCAAACTCTTAGAAAAGATAACTCTTTCTTATCCTTGAACCGGACATGACTAAAAGCAAAAAACATCAAAATGCAAATTACCACTTGAGCTATAAAGCTAATGTGAATCACAATATGTCTGCTTGCGGGACATAATTTATTATTTTAAAAGATTAAAATAGTCTGGGTATGCATATCTAAAACTTGAATATCCATTATAACCAGAGTTGGTCACTGACTTTAGATGAATTTGAATATTTTTTCAAAAAAATTGCAACATAACTATTCTATTGAACTTACCAGAACTATTTTTTGTTAAATAACTAACTCAATTTTGTATGATTAACGGAATCTTAATATTTATAACATCGTTTAACTGTAGGTAACTCACAGTTCTTTCAAAGTTAACTAAAGACTCTATAGAATTCAGAAAAACATACTTATTTTTGTATTGCCGAGATGAATATTAAACTTTCCAAAATAAAGAACCTCTAGTTGACCTATGGGAAGTAAATTTTAAATTACTGAATCAATTAATTATTGGTTGATAAATCAAATAGTAAATACATTAACATTTTATTTGTAAAAATTGAGTTTTATGATCTCATGATTGATTGATTAAGATGTCACGTATGTTGTTGTCAATTAATTTTCAAATTTTACTATGAATTAGGACATTTGGTATTAGGAGATTTGAATATATTTTCTTCTTTTTATAAAATATTGTAAAAATTATTGTCCTGCTTATCGAAAAATAATAATATTTACATTTTTAAAACTATACATCGTTATTTTTTAATATTTCCATTACAAAACAAAAAACTTACTTTAGACTATCTATTCTTTACTTTTTTATTCTCTAGATAATGTTCATAGCTAACCGAATCTAAGTAGATACCAAAATCGATACCAAACTTCACCGTCGGTGACTTTTAACTTTGATATCGCATTTGCGATAACGTGCTGTTGTGAATACCGACAAAAGATGGCAACTATTGTTAGTCGAGCTGGAAAAAGTCGTGACCGGAGCTGAGACAGGCCTCTAGTAAATAATACAGGCTGATCTTAATTATCACTCTATCTTGGCCGGCATGACCGCGGGCGCAACCAAAACTGGCCCGTTTGTACCGCGGCGGGCTCGGTCCCCTCTAGCCAGTGGTTGCCCTATTTAGTTCTTAAAACAAACCAGATGGCTTATTATAATAAACGGTAATACCTAAAGCTATTAAACTAAGACCTATAGCTTTATTTACAACAGACAATAATATGAAAAAATCAACGGATGCATAATGCAACAGTCTATGACTTAAACGGACTACAATAATATCTTTGGCCCAATAAACGTTTACACTGTGATTTCTCTAATTTCTAAGTTTATTTCTCTGTGCGTTCGAAATACAATAACATCATAACGGCTAATATCTCCGATCGATAAGTATACAGTTATATCGATAAATCTGTCGGCCGCTATTGACCTGCTATCTGTCGGTGGGAGTATCGCCATTCTTTTGTTTACAAAACTAATGACTTTCGTTTTGAAATAATACTTACTTACCTAGAGTTGTGCCCGCCTAGTCAGGCAAGTGTGTATTGCACTGCTATAATAAATATATAACCATACAACTAAATGATTAGATAAAAAAGTGTGGATTTGTTTAGTATTACTATTTATCCATCCAGTAACCGTTAAGTTAAAACGGATACTGTAAAAGTGACTTCATTTATTTAATATTTTGTTTGGTATCAGCTTTGAAACCGCCGCCCGCGCTCGTTCGCCTGCTTGACGTTGAAAAATCAAACTTCGTGATTTTCATTCGTGTTTGTAAAATTAGCTTTTGTTCGCTTATTTCTTCGTGATTCCTGGTTCCAAGTCAAGAAAAGAAACAAATACTGTGTCATTAGTTAACTAGAACAGGTACAACATTAATATTTAAATAACAGAGTAAGCTACTTGTCTGTTAACTCCAGTATTTTTTTCCCATGTTTATTTCGACCTTTTCGTATTTATTTTTTTAATTTTTGAAATATTTTTTTGCATCATATAATTTATTTATTTTTTCCTAATAGTCTTTTATTTATTACATTTTGTTTTTGGCGTCGTGGTTAGACAATACATTTATTAGATTTCTTTGTGAATTTTAAGCTACCAATTGTAAAACTGTGTTGATACCTACTTAATTTAAACGACTAAAAATGCACCGTGACTAAAACAAATATTGAACGCGCACTAATTTAGCCCGTGTCAAATATTTAAAGTTTACTTCGAAGGCGAATTAAATATGGTGCAAAATAAACAAAACGCAGGACTAAATATTAAAAAAAGGCTTTTACGATTGATTATTTTTGGTAATTCTGAGAAGAGAACCTGCTCCCACCGTGGGGGTTAACGAGCGGGATACTGAACATATATTTATTACACCAATACCCTATACCTTTAGGTTTATGATTAATAAAAATATATATGCATAAGTATAAGCCAAAAATATTGCAGGATTTTTATGCCTTCGTATTAAGGTGCGATAAATTTTTGATTCTCCTTACTTTCGCATTCGATGTTCGTATGAGTTTTTGTTCAATAAAAATTTTAATCGCCTCCAATTTACCTGCATGTGTAGTTACTTAACGTTGTCATTATATAACACACCTTATTTACATAAGGATCCCCAAAATAACTTCCTGATTATCGAATTACTATCTATCAATATAAAATTATAGCTATGTTGGCGAACAAAAGAAAAATAAAAAACACAACATGCGTGGTTATATTTAAATTACATATACCTACCTATCGAGAAAGAATGACCTCAGGGCCTGAATTTAGTAGGAATCAAACGAAATCGCGTGCGCAGATTTTGCATGAATACTAATATTAATAATAAGCTATCGGATAATATCATAAGGCACGTAAAAAGGCATTTATATGTATAATGCATCTACCAAATAACCGTAATTTTATAATTCTCCGATTATTGCAGTGCTGAGTCATATCGTTAGTTCCTTAAAGCTTTT
Source organism: Emmelina monodactyla (assembly GCA_916618145.1). Lineage (NCBI taxonomy): Eukaryota > Metazoa > Arthropoda > Insecta > Lepidoptera > Pterophoridae > Emmelina > Emmelina monodactyla. Next base: position 9,291,189 of record OU745300.1, read on the forward strand.
ATTGTCATGATCAATTATTATGGTTTCCCGAAAATCGTGCACACTCACTGACAAAAACTTCAATTTTTATTTAGGTATACCAACATAATTTTTACAGTATACAAAATATAATGTAAGATTGACTTTGCTTGATCTCTTAAATGATAAATTTACTGTTTTTTTATAACTTGTCTCCTACAAAAAACTAATTTTACTTAAATATGAATACTTAAAAACTAACTTTTACCAATTTATTTAAACAAAATCTGCGAATTCATCATATTTTATGTTTTACAAAGTTTTTTATTCGTCAAACTCAAAGACATATTGACTGTGATCAAGTCAATTTTTAAGAGTGCTCAAAACTTGATATTAAAGTATTCGATGTATTGAACGGGTATATTTCGCCTGCATTTTTGATCGGCGTCCGCGCTGACAATTTGGGCATCGTCCCGCCCGCTGCCCCCGGGCCATGCAAATAGTCTGCCGTTATCGTGGTTGCTTATCCTGGATACTTGCCGCATATTTTACATACATTTTCCCCAGCAGGACCAATAGGGGCGTGGGCGGCCGCATGCTAATGCATGCACGCGACTGTAGATGTAACATTAGATAATTAGCAAGACATGCAACTTGTACATATTAAGTTATTATCAACGCTAGACTGTTCTTTGTGTTGAAATCTTGACTAATTACTGATAGATGGATGTTGAAAGGAATTTGCTAAATAAGTTGCACGCGGGAAAAGCAATGGAATCACTCGAAGTCGGTGACCTGTGACTAGGGGTTTATGTGAATTGGCACTGATCTCTTGCCCGTAATCGATATACCGTTTACAGCCCGCTCGGTTCTAAACCTTGTACAATAAAATGTATATTAGTCACAATAAGGTATATAATAAGGATGCGTAGTGAATGTCGTACGGAGTCCTAATTGCGGCTGTCCCTCGGGCGTGCGAGGACGCTGCGCTAGCGTCGCGGTCACGAACCAAGCTAAACATAGCCCACACTCCGGCGCAGATAGGCGAGCGTTCACACACCCTTTACAGTTCAACCTTATGTTACAACCTGCTTATTTATTAACTCTTATCGACTCATGATTTTCGTATCTATTTTTAAGTATAACTCTATAAAAAATATATAATTGAAATGATATATTGCAAGATTTTTCGAATTGCAATGATATCAAGATTTATATTCTACGTAGTAAGTTTAAACACACCAAAATAGTTATTAAGTTTTAGTGCTTCGAGTTGAACTAAGCTGTTGTTCGGCGATGAGACCATATTCAGTATAAGCTTTCCTATGTTAGCTTAGAGCTGTAAGGCCCTATAAGGAGGTTGTATTGAACCGTTCTGAAGGCGGAACACATTGATTGAGAACTCTGTAATTTTCTAGTTTAGATAATACAACCATGCATAGATACCAAGATATGAATTTTATTTCCTTGCATCGATCCTTAACTTCATACGGTGCAAATATTCCCAAGTTATGCCATCAAAAACATTTTGGCGCAACCGTGTTGCCTCACTCCTCGAAAACTAATTATATTTCCAATAATTACGGTAAGGACTATCAAAGTTCAATAAAGGATGATCCATTGTTGCGTGCGCGCAGAAATCAGCCCAAAAATAAAAGAAAGGCGATGTCGAAATTTCGGAGTAAAGGAATCCCATGATTGATGGCGGGGAAATTACACTCCACTCGGGAGACAGACACTGCTCATATTTTAGATACGAACCCCGTGTCCAAATTTGATTGGCTTATTCGAATTTCGAAGTAATTTACATAGTTTACGTAAAAATGCGACGGATAAAATCAATGTGATGCTTCGATTAAGTTCCGTACCATCAATGTTTACCTCTCTCTGCTTGTATTTGGTATATATAGACTGAAAACAAACAGCACTATTAACCGATAAGGGCTTTTGGACCTTAGATTTCTCAAAAGGCGTAAACATTCTTAATTTCATTAACTTACGAAAGCTTCCAAACGACGAATCTGAAGGTTCAAACCAAATCGTATCTTACTTGCAATCTTTACGATCTAAGGCGATTTATTTTAAATAATGACTCAAAGTTACCAGAATATTTTGCTCTCAATTCCTTGGAATGTGTAAATTAGGTTGTGCAAATTAGATTGTTAAGCCCCCTAAATCAATTAAGTTATAAGTGATAAAATTGAGGATCATTGTATACTTTTGTAGTTTTATATACTATATTTTTGTAATTATACAACAAAAGGTCACGTAAATTTTAATTTACAGTCTATCATATTATATCCTACACATGACATTAACGTAATTTCTCGATATTTCACGAAAGCATGCAATACGCTTATACCGCCTTAGGCTACATTTTACAATAATAACATACGACTAGCTACTCATTACTTATTTAATACTTTTTACTTTTTTAACAAATTTCATTGAGAGGTTCATAAATATAAAATATAAATCTAAGGATCCAGTTTGCAAAAAGTTTTTTATATTTGTGATTTTTATTAAACACTGGACACTTAATCACTATTTTATTAATAGGGTTATGTTGATTTGGATACACATACATTTCTCAAACAATATTTTGGTGTGCATTTTTTTTAAAAACAATCTTAATATTATTTTGAATGAGAAGAGATACGGAATCGATAAATTTGGTTATAATTTAAACCACCGCAAAAACCACAGCAAGAAGTAACACTTTTAACACTTTCTAAGTTCTTTTTAATGTTGTTGACACAAACAATGGATAGAATGTAAACACGCACTGCACTATTATGTAAGTAAACTTTAAAGTTTTGTTAGTACTTAATCTATGATAGCAACCTACTAAGTACCGAGACGGTTTGATAGAGCTATTATGGTAATAGCATAGTAAATCATTTGATTTAAATTGCTTAATTTGGTATTCCTAATCGTTAGGCATGTCATGATTGCGGATAAAATCTATACCTATTACATCGTTCACTTGTTTTTTTGTTCCGATATTTAACATGATCCAAACCATCTAAAACGCATTATATATCTAATCGATAACAAAGATCGATATCGGTGTACGATCCGTAACAATATTGCTATTAATCTAACTTTGTGTAGTAATTAATTATCGAAACTTGAGTAATTGAGAATCTGTGTGTTCTGACGTATTGTCATTTCTCATTCGATCACGGATGGACTCAAACATGGCCGACAGGGGGCCGGGATGCATGTTCTACAAACATTGATAAATACGTTGCATTACATTAGACGATTTGTCTATTCGGATTGTATAAGGAAATACTTTTTATTTATAATATGACAAACCGTTGTATAACGGTTATTTTATTAATATGGGTTTTTTAACACCTAAAAAAAGGGATCAAATATACTTACATAGATATTGTTGACACTGGACAAACATTGTTCACGTATTATCACTCCAATAAATTTTATAGTCAGTGCGCTGTTTTCCCATACTTTCACATCGTAGATCTTATTAGCACTTTTCAATTTGTTTCCCTGTATCACATGCGCTGTGTTAATTGTCTTTTTATTTTCTTTTATTCAGAAAGACGAATCGTTCTTTTATTATGAGAACTTTCGAAACGGGAATAAAAGTTTTTGGTAAAAGTTTTATTCTGACCGATAGTTACTTGTTAACAGTTTATACTTAGAAGATAACTTTTTTCTTTTCTTAACTGTGATACAATCTTCTTTGAAAAAAAATATTTCAAAGAAGTAATGAAAAGAACTCTGAACCTTTTAAGTTAGACTCAAAATTTGACGCCATAAAAATTAATTTAATTACATTTTAAGTCATTTATTGTCGTATCACTTTATATAACAAAGATTTGTTATCCTATATAGTTAACGATACCAAATACCTGATTACATGAATATTTGACGGTAATCAATCTTTGCGAAGCATACGAATAAAAACTCATTAAAATACACCTACGGCCGCCAGAAAAAAATCGCTGCACACTGAAAAACTACTTTTTGGGTTACGCGATAAGAAGTAAAAAACCTAAGGAACATTAATCATATTGATGAATGCGTTTAGTTATATAGATAGTAGAATGAATTCGATGTGGTCCCGGTCAAATTATTCCCAATTTTGGTTCGAATCGAATCTTTTCGGATCGAATAATACAATCACATCGATTTCTTCAAATTAAAAAAGTACTGCTGCTGTTGTGGAGTTGTTTTTTAACATCCTGTCTTACTTGATTGCCCTTTTCGATTCTTTATTGCACATTCAGTTGTATAATTTGGTTTCGGAAGAATCCGTAATCTGATCATTTGTACATTACTAGTGAATTAGGAAAAGTATATCGAATAGTATATTCAGGTTTGTGAATAATGTTTACTACTGATGCTATTTGTAATGAATATAAAATTTGACTAATAAGACATTATCTCTCGCGTCTTATCTCTCTTTAATTTCTGTCTCTTTTTGTGGAAGGTAACTTACTGAATTTGAGTGAATTCTATAAATAATACATTCGAGCTAACATTTCTTGTCAGTTTCCATTTTTGACGTGGTCGGAGTAAAGTAACAATTGTAAACATTATTCCTCTAGATCAGCGGTCGGCAACCTTTTAGCAGGCAAGGGCCGCATGGTGAAAAAATCGACCAAAGGCGGGCCACACTTGTGATAATAATATTACAAAAAAATTCAATGGTTTTAAATTTAATACATTGGCGGGCCGCAAAGAAGACGTCGGCGGGCCGCATGCGGCCCGCGGGCCGCGTGTTGCCGACCGCTGCTCTAGATGGTTGTTTGCGATAGGTATTCAAAGGTTTCTAATGAATATTTATATAAAAAATATGTTTTAGCTTAGGTTAATTTTTCGTTTTTGTATTCCTTTACTATGCTGACCGTACAGTTAATAGTTTTCTTATTTAATAATTAAATTTGCCTTTCTCTTTACAGGTGGAAGTGATCATAATCGACAAGAACGACAGTCCGCCGGAGTTCAAGAACATTCCTCCAGCGTATGCCGCGTCGGAAGACTTGGCTCCCGGCCAGCTCATCGCCGCCATCGTGGCCGAGGACCCCGACACCATCGGCACGATAACGTACAGCATCCAGTCCAACGACTCCCCGTTCTTGCTGGACAAGAAGACTGGCGCTTTGACCTTGAAAGACCCTTTGGACAGGGAATCTGTGGCGGAGTACAAAATCAACGTCAGAGCTGATGATGGCGTTCAGTACACTGATGTTGTTGTCACTATACAGGTATTTTTTCACACTAGATTGAAACTGAAGTTTTTATGCACTTATATTATGTTGGTTTGTGTTGTTGTTGAGTTATATTGCGGGATCATATCATGATTCTTACTTGAGACTTTTTTCTATTTTTAGATTTAACTAGCAACGTTCTTTAGAATATTGGAAAGCTATTAAATCTACAATACAATTAATATTTATCATTGCTTATGAAAGTTAAGTGATCCTAAATCATTCCGCGTTCCGCTTCCCATAAAAAATTTACTGCACCCTTAGTACATGGCTGCATCATACCTGTTATGATATATTAAATTAAGCAGTTATTTCTCTAGTACTTTGGTATTGCACACAACAAATATTTATTGAGCTCTAGATTAAACATCTCTTTAAATTAACATGAATTAATATAAAATACAACAGGTAGCCGCCATTAGATTCAATCCAAATCCGCGCCCAACGGCAGTGACCTCAACCAGTGATGTCCATCGAATGCTAGGGATGTCCAGTTACCGTTTTTTTTTGTTTTACCGCTAACAGTATACACTATTTTCTGATTACTGTTGGAAGGCGAATGCGAAGGTTTATTGAATACAGGGTTATAAAGTATTTATAAAACACACCGACGTTCTTTACATAGTAGCACTGAACTTAATTAAGCGCAGTTTTACGTATATAGGAAAACGTCGATATATTTTGCAACTGAATGAGCCTTCTTAAATTTAGGATAAGATTATCATATGTATAGTTACAATAGTTTAATTTTGTTCTCCAGGTGACAGACACGAACGACAACCCGCCCGTGTTCAAGGAGTCGGCGTACTCGTTCGACATCGCCGAGAACGCGGCGCGCGGCACCGTGGTGGGCGCGGTGACCGCCGCGGACGCGGACGCGGGCGAGAACGCGCTGCTCACCTACACGGTCATCAGCGACTGGGCCAACGACGTGTTCTCGCTGAACCCGCAGTCCGGGCTGTTCACGCTCACCGCCAGACTGGATTATGAAGAGGTACGTACTATGTGTCAATGCGGTCGACCAGCAGTTGGAACGCGGCACCGTGGTGGGCGCGGTGACCGCCGCGGACGCGGACGCGGGCGAGAACGCGCTGCTCACCTACACGGTCATCAGCGACTGGGCCAACGACGTGTTCTCGCTGAACCCGCAGTCCGGGCTGTTCACGCTCACCGCCAGACTGGATTATGAAGAGGTACGTACTATGTGTCAATGCGGTCGACCAGCAGTTGGAACGCGGCACCGTGGTGGGCGCGGTGACCGCCGCGGACGCGGACGCGGGCGAGAACGCGCTGCTCACCTACACGGTCATCAGCGACTGGGCCAACGACGTGTTCTCGCTGAACCCGCAGTCCGGGCTGTTCACGCTCACCGCCAGACTGGATTATGAAGAGGTACGTACTATGTGTCAATGCGGTCGACCAGCAGTTGGAACGCGGCACCGTGGTGGGCGCGGTGACCGCCGCGGACGCGGACGCGGGCGAGAACGCGCTGCTCACCTACACGGTCATCAGCGACTGGGCCAACGACGTGTTCTCGCTGAACCCGCAGTCCGGGCTGTTCACGCTCACCGCTAGACTTGATTATGAAGAGGTAAGTTTTAAGTACTATGTGTCTATGCGGTAGACCAGCAGTTGGATTTCTTGGCAGAAGGTGGTCGCTTAAAGCTAGGATACAGTAGGTAAACTACAGGAGCGATGTCGATTTTAGAGAATTAAGATTGTTTGTCATCAATCTCGAATAGGCCTTAACTGTTTAGTGATAGAACAGACAGGTTGGTAGAACCAACGCAGTGGAGTTTAGCTTCCAACGAACCATTAATTAATGTGAACAACTGGAAAGAACTTTACTTACCCTTATTAAGTCATATAATTAAAAAGCAGGAAGCCCAGTGCGTTATCAATATACAATCCAAATTAAACGAAAGAAAATAAATAAACATTATAAGCCACTACATTGCTATGTTAATTCTGGATTAACAAAAGAAACTAAAAACTGCGTCAACATTGACATTAAAGCGATTAAACCTTGTAATTAAACTGCACATAATTAATTAACTTATTTAACACTAGTTTTTTCATTTTTATGCAAACGGGCAGGTAATGTACACGTTGCAACAACATAAAACATGTATCTGCACTGAACAAAAGTTTTGCTATCCTACTATTTTAAGCCATTTATAAACTCGATAACTAAATAAAAGTCCTGTTTTTTTAAGTTTAGCTACTAATTAATCTGTCAAACTCCAGCCTCACTAGGCGCTTTTTTTGCATAGAGAATTCACCACTATCTTTTTCGCTATTGTTATCTAGCAAAACAAACTTTGCTTTGACGCTGTTCAAACGTTCGAAAAGCGCACACACTCTGAAAACGGCTTAGGGCCGGCACTTTAAATGACCCAAGAAAGTTTTGACTGTTTTGCCTTTATAAACATACTCACGCAAAACAATTAAAATGCATGAAATGTTTTAATCTTTTGTTTATTAATTAGCCGACAAGACAGCGTTTTTATTCTTGAATAATTAATTAAGTCCTTTTATGCTTAATATAAGTTTTTGTTTCCTGAAAGTCTTTACTGCTCTTAGCTTGTTTTGGTTTTAAATAATACGCATATAGTATTAAATAAAATAATTTTATTTAAAATAGGTAACTAGGTACTGAATTTGGCCAAACTTTGTGAATCAGTAGATAATCCTAATTGGTAAGATAATAATGAAGAACTACGGATCGAACAACCATTTTCATTGGTTTCATCTCATTAAGGCGGATTTTAAAATGGAAATATTTGATTCAATTAAATACTATAATAAATATTTCTGGTTCAATAAATTTCATTGCGTGTTAACATACAAATATTTCTTATTATTTGCATGAAGGTTTATAAAGGAGCTTTTATTTTTTAATAATTTTAATGTGATTTATTTATATAAATGCAATTATTTGCATTTTATACACAAATGAATTTTATGCTTACAATAAATTGTTTTTTTTTAATACCTATTTCATTAACTTTTCAAATTTTATTTATTAAATAACTTTGTATTACAAACTTATAACATCGAATACGTACGTTATTAATTTACAATACTTTAATAAGTTATTTAAATTGATATATCGTAATAACTGAATAAAATGTATTACCGTATTTGTAGTAAAAATAATAAAATTTTAACATACACACGGCAATAAACTAAATAAACTTTGCTTGGCTAATATTAACGTAGCAGTTCAATGCCTATAAAGTAGTCATAAACAAATTGACAACCATTTAATAACTTACAACTACTACGTTATAACTTTACTTTTAATAACTGATTTAACTACAACTTTACATACAAATTTAATATTAATCGTAATTTATGTTATTTAAGCACAGTTAAACGGTTTAATTCCTCTGACAAAAGCCAGTTGTGTCGTATATTTTGTTTAACTACACCATTGTTGATTAAAGGACCCGGAAAGTCGTGACAAACAGACAGATAACTAACAAACATTAATATATTATGTGTATTGCTGTTATTTACTCTTACGAGCCTTGAGACACAACGTAGGTCTATTATCGGTTTAAGTTGCTGGATTTTATTTCAGTTCAAACAAGTTTTGTACTTTTGACGTTGTCAGTTTTGTATTTTTTATAAGGTAATTTTTGACGTGATTCAATACGAGCCATTTCAGCCGTAATAGTCGGAACGCTTTTTGTTCAAATTAAAATGTCAGTTTACGTTGACATGAGAAGAAATAAATGTTGCCGAATGCTGGCCACCCTACTGCAAACTGAATCAAAATCAAGGTCAATTACCTACCAATGATATAATTCTAATCTAAATATTTAAATAATTAAATCATGTTTTCTTTTTTAATTGGAAAACTAATTTTCTTGTTTGTGATAAAAATATACTTGTCTCTTTAGATTAAATAAGCTCTTGCATGAAATATATTAGTTATAAAGAATCTCACTGTTATTTTTTATTCATATGATTAAAAAAATAATTAGTTTCAAACAATTACTATAAATTTATTATAAATAACTGCTGTTTGTCACCAAAACCAGAATCTTAAGTAGGTTATCAATTCATAAATTAATCAATTAAATAGAGCTCGTTATATTTATACTTGTTTTTCGTGACATATAATCTATATATTCTTTATACTCGCTAGATACTCGTTTGATGTCGTAAATAGCTATTTATTTAAAAAAATCATGATCATTAATATAGCTGTTAAAAGGTGTCTAGTCATTGAGGTCATAGACCATTATCTATGAGGCCTGTGGACATCGGCGCGCGCCGGTGACTTGCCGAAATGTCCGGAACCGTTACATACAGATACATATACTTTCTTGCTAACTAGTGCTCGTTTTGTAGCAGGCAGGTATTCAGGCCAATTTTATATTACAGCATTTTCAGAAATAATTGAATACAACTTTAATAATCGAAAACAAAAACCAAAATCGGATTTTCAAGTTTAGTTCAAAGCCTAGTTCTGTTTAGGTGGGTACTACTCCGAACTAACAGAGCTATTTAGTTCCAACTTTACAAATCGGTTCATGTTCCATTAAAACCTATCTAACAACCACTTGTTTGTAGACTCCGAAACTGAAGGCAGATCGAAACAGTAACCTGACCTTAACCGCTTAAGGCTTTGTTGCGGTTGCGATGCTATCGGCGTTCCGATCTTCGGTTGATGACCAGGCTTCACTATTACTCCGCCTTTATACACTGATAAAATAGGGATGCCAACGTTTTTAACGAGACAAAAAGTACAAGGTTAATAGACATGGCCTTTCTAGAAACTTTTGAGTTAGCGATAAATAACGCGACGACTGAGTTTACTTTTTTTTTGGATTTTTAATTAGGTTAGTCATATAACGTAAGCAGATTGGAGAAGATTGGTGGAATGTTCATGATTTGGACTCATAAAAGTTGTGGTAAATGGGGACAAGCATTCATTTTTTTGAAAATATTACAGAATCATTAAACATGGAATAGATATTTTTTAAGTAATTTGCTAGCTATCCCTGATCCCTTTATTTGCTCTTTTATACATTTACATATTATAAGACTGTAGGGCTATCATAAAGGAAAGATATAATCTAGATAGATATAAATAACAACAATATATATTTATCAAACGTGGTAACCCTACATAAACTCTCCAACACACCATTGTAAAAAGGCTTTATTTCTTGACATGTGATGGGAACGTTAGAATTTATAAACATTTGGAGATAGACAGATAGAGCAGGAAATAAATAAAGTTGTTTAATGGGAGGATTAAAACGGTTTAAAATGTACGTGATGTTTGTTTTTGATACAAATTTAAATATAACAGAATTTGGGTTTATAAAAATGTCTCACGTAATAAATTAACACAGAATTACACTCGGTGTAAATCATATTCAAGGTTTTATACTTACACATACATCATAATAACAAAGGTCAGGTCAGGAACATAGGTAGCCAGACAGTTTGTACAGATACAATCTTACAAGACACCGTTGCTGCCGTACAACAATAAAAAAACCGCTTCAACATACGAAATCATGATTTTATGTTAATTTGGTCGAATAGTAAGGACATCAGTGCAATTACCTATATAAAACATCATGCGAGACACTTAAACGTGCCTTTTGGTTGTTAAAAGGAATAAAAATGAATGAAATTTATTACTTGGCATGTAATACATCGCATATATCGTAGGTGAGCGAAGGACGCCGGTGCCCTAGAGCAAGATTGTAATGAAAGCAAGGAGCCGTGGATCCGCGCTCAATTGTTTCATAACTATATTGAAAACTGGTAATATGAAAAGGTTAAAAAGCCACATTGTGTGAAAGAATCCCATTATGCGTAATAAATTCAGTCGTGTAGACGGTACCTACAGCCTTCTTTCATTCCAATTCTCTATCATAATTATTTACTTAAACTAAAAACAAAGAACACACGCATTTAAATTTAAATAATTTGTTGAGTTAAATTAAGTTGTTCTAAAAACATGTTACGAGAGACAAATGAGCTCAATCATTAGCAATGTTTATCATCTAGTTTTCTGATAAAGTAGTAAACTTTTCTTGCACAACTTCTGAATAAGGGAAAAATAATAAAATCTAGTGTCTTTTAAATCCAACGTAACATTCATTCCACACTAGTGCTATGTGTGAGGACAAATTTCTTACAAAACGAGTAATGTTAACTAAGGTATAATACTTGTTTAGTAGTTTTTGTCACTGAGCATTCCGTAGATCTCAATCGGCGTTAAAATGCATAATTTCAATAGAAAACATCTTTTATTCATAATGTTTACACCTTAGAACTTTATTTAAAGTCTGTACGTTGGCTTGGGTTTTCCTTTTGTTAAACCTAACTAACACTTATTAGTTACTATTATTAAGATTATAAACTTGTATAAGTTAAGGCCCTAAACAAAACAGGTAGAATATTTAATATTTTTTTATAATTATATTAATAATAAAACCAAACTAATAAGAAATTTTTTGTCTAGACTTTTTAAAAAGAATAACTTCTTCTAGTTTTTGCTTTTATGACTAAGTAACATAAGCTTTCATTTACTCACCATTAAATTTTGCATAATTAAAAAACGTTATTTGGCAACTTTTAATTTGGCAATTATTTTAGGCGCTTCACATCAATACATTTCTTACAAATTAAATAGAATGTAGTTAACGTGCTTGAAGCCGGGTGGTTGTATTTCCGACAACAAACTCCTGTAAGTCGATGCTGATTGAATCCATTGCGATAATTTTGGTAATTAAGACATAAAAAAGCTTTACCCCTTTTTCCCGAGAACATGTGTGTAAAGTGAAGTTGTAAGAGATGAAAGTTATAACTCGGTCGGCACTAATTAGTAAAAACGTTTCGCTGCACTCGACCGCCCGCCAATTCTGCTTACCTCGCTAGAGACCAGCTAATTTCATCCCGGTACATTTTTTTCGCGTCGGGCATCATATTCGGCATTCGGGCCGCTCGATTCGCCATCGAAATTAAGGTCCAAACAATGTCGGACAAAGCGGCCGTCTGCAAAACATTGAAAAGCCGGATTCCGCAACCAGCGCTCGTTTTTTAAAACGCCTTACGATCCGCGAATGAGAGAGCTTGTCATCACTGGAAAGTTTCGGTGTCCTATTATATGGAAAATGTGGATGCCAGCGAGCTTCATAAAATGCAATGTCGTCTAAATACACGGACCGTACGCAAAGTTCGCGTGAGCACTTCTTATAAATCGCGTTTGGTTTTATTGTTGCATTTTATTGCTGCCATATTTTTTGTGCCGAATTTTGCATACTTTGAAATATAAGTCAATTATGAATATTTTTATAATTCCAGTCGCATTCGCAAGAGATTGTTCTTGGGTTTGCGAGGGTTTATGGCTGCACTCAAACAGGGCCTCTTAAGGGTTAAGCCATTATAAATCAGCGAGGTCGATATAAGCTGAATGATCTTATAGCGTGTATCGATTGTATAAGGTTTAATGTTGGCTTAACCGTTAATCTGAACAGTGTAATGTTGTATAATGAATCTTTTTGAAATTCCGTTCCTTATTGTTAGAATTATTTTATTATTTAACGGTTATCTTTATTTAATACTTTATTTTAAGTTTAATTACTTTCCTATTCCATAAAAGCCTGAGTAGAACGTTCAAATACACTTATACTAAGGAGTTGTTTTCGCTTTACCATGACGACTGACTAGGTCGCCACCAATATTTTTCAAAATAAAGGATACTTCGATTCGTTAAACTTACGTCCTTTTTTCTTCCATTTCAGACGCAGCACTACATCCTGGTTGCGCAGGCGACGGACGCGGGCCGCCCGTCGCTGTCCGGCACCGTCACCATCTACATCAACGTGGTCGACCTGAACGACAACGCGCCGCTCTTCGACCCCATGAGCTACTCCAACGAGATCCTTGAAGACGTGCCCGTGGGCTTCTCCGTCGTCACTGTTAGCGCCACTGATTTAGATTCAGGTAATTGTAAATACGCAAAGCTAGTTGTCACCAACGAGTGTTATGATGGCAATACCAAATTGAAAAAGGTAAAGCCTTTTTACGTGCATGTTGTACGTTTTACTATTTTAGTTGGTGGAGTTCGGCCATAAGGGTTTTTATTCGTCAACTATTTGGTTTTCTCGGACGATTAAAACATCTCTGGCTTTCAATTACATAAATTGTATTGGTTTTTACAGGTTTGAATGGCAAGATACTTTACAGCATCAGCTCAGGTGATGACAATCGCGACTTCAACATCTCTGACAATGGTACTATCAACACAGCCCGGCTACTGGACCGCGAGACTATATCTTCTTACAATTTGGTGGTGACGGCAAAGGATATGGCGAAGCCTCCGGAACCGCAACTCTCCTCGACTGTACAGGTGATTAAATAAAACATTTATTAACTTTTTGATAAAATAAAAACCATGCTATTCACGCTTGAAAGTGATGTAGCTAAGTTATTTACACTCTTTTACATTTGACTTTCCAATTAAAAAAATATCAGTCTTAAAAAAAAAAATACATGAACGCGGTGTGAAAAAGTAAGTTTAAAACGTATATATACAAATTCAAATATATTTGAGAGCTATGCAAAGAATAATATAAGTGATACTATTCTGTCGGTTAAATGGTACAATAGGATCGAGCTGTCGTATCCCAAAGCTTAACTATAAAAAGCGAGTCATTTACCTACGAGTACGGTATTTAGGTCGATAAATCAATATCGCCGTTGATCGATTTGAAACACTCATCGGTAATAATGTCATAAATAAATCGTCTAGTTCTTCGTATTCCTATATCAACACATTTATTTACTTGTGATGGCTGCCTGCTCAACGGTCCATCTATTGTTGACTTTCTTACAACAGTGTTACATTTAGCAAAAGCATTCTAATTAGAGTTATAGAAATTGTTTATTTAACATAATGAAATTCTGTGTAAGTAACAAAGCGGTAACAAATGCTCAAAACTTTATTTCAAAAATAAATTGAATGAAAGATTGAACTATAGCTGGTAAAATAAATAATTAACATAAACCTAACAAGAGTATCAATCCAGCATTCTAATTGAATAACTTTGGACGGAAGTAGTCAAAACTTGCGAGTTCATTACCGTCTATTGTTGGCCGCAGACTATTGTAGCGCCGCACAATATGCGCCTGATGAGGCCGTGTCTCTTAATACACAGCTTTGTTAGTTTAACTCTGTCTAGTTTTTGAAAAAAGTTTTGAACATTAATACGACGTTTGTATCAAAGCGGTTTTACTTACCGGCGCAGAAATGGTTTATTTAAATATGGAATTTTTATTTTTTACAGTCTGTTAGAAATGAAGCGCCTAATGTTTATGTGCAGACATTATTCCGATCTCAATATTTTTAATTTAGTTAAAACTGGAAACAGATATTTTCTAACGTTTTGTCTTTCATATACCTAGACTAAATACAGATAAAAGTAACATACAATAATAACATATTTAACAAGGCGTCAAATATCTAATTAGTAGATTTTTGAGATTGGTCGTTATTCAAATTCATAGTAATTATAATATGTTAATATAATTATTATAAAGAAAAGTTTACCTATGTAATAAAAAAATAGTCATGTCTGTGCACTTTTGTTTATCTGAATATAAAGGTTTCTGTGTGACAATTGATGCACAGCGAAATTATCTTATTAAGATTCCTTTTTCCTTTTTGGATACGACAAATAAAAATATCTATATATTTAAAATTTTATAATTTTCTACAGGTTACCATCCAATTGAAAGATGTAAATGATATGGCGCCTGAATTTATAAGTGCTAACGTAACCTCAGTGTCCGAAAATATTCCTCTTAACACTGTTATAATGACTGTCAAGGCCATCGATAAAGACGAAGGCAGAAATGGATATGTTGAGTATTTTATGGAACCAGATCCGGAAGCCAATGGATACTTTTCTTTGGGAAACGTTGATGGAATTTTACGGGCTACAGGAAAACTTGACAGAGAACTAAAATCAAACTACATAATCACTGTGACAGCCAAAGACAGAGGAGACCCACCGAATGTGACTAAGATGAATATTAATATCAATATTTTGGATGAAAATGACAATAGCCCAGTATTTGATCCAAAACAATATAGCGCTTCAGTTCCTGAAAATGCAAGCATTGGTGCCAGTGTCTTACAGGTAATATAAAACGATCAAATTTATTCTTTCATACTTATAATGATCATGTACTAATAATTTTACTTTATATTGTTGCAGGTTTCCGCTACAGATATTGACGAAGGCCCAAATGGAAGGGTACGATACTCGATTGCAGCTGGTGATGATAATCGCGATTTTAGTATCAGCGAAGACACAGGAGTTGTACGAGTTGCCAAAAACCTAAATTTTGAACGAAAATACCGCTATATTCTTACCATTAGAGCCGAGGATTGTGCCAAAAATGATGTCAGATTTGATACCGCTGAACTATCAATTTCTATCCAAGATATGAACGATAACCCACCCACGTTCTTAGACTCTCCATACTTAGCGTATGTAATGGAAAACATAATTCCACCCAATGGTGGTTACATAATAACAGTCCATGCTTACGATGCTGATTCACCGCCCTTTAATAATCAAGTGCGTTATTTCATCAAAGAGGGAGATGCCGATCTATTCAAGATAAATGCTTCCTCTGGGCAAATCTCAATGCTCAGAACTCTCGATAGAGAAGTACAAGATGAATACAGTTTATCACTGGTAGCAATGGATACAGGTAAAGTAGTTGCAGCTGCTTACTCGTTATAACTTTGTATTGCTATCTTGAGACTAATATTTTATATTTTATTCTAATTGCAGGTTCACCACCGCTCACTGGCTCAGGAACTGTAAAAATTATAGTACAAGACGTCAATGATAATACGCCAGAGTTTGAAAGGCAAAGTTACCGCACAAGTGTAATCGAAAACCTCCCAGCTGGAACAGTCATTTTAAACCCTAAAGCAACGGATAAAGATATAGGCAATAATGCTAAAATAAGATACAGCCTAATTGGGGATAAATCAGAAAGATTTCTGATTGACTCAACAACTGGTGCTATAATGACGAATGCTACTCTAGATAGGGAAGAGTGGGATACCTATTACTTAATTATTATGGCCCAAGATTCTTCCACTACTGATCCACGGACAGCAACAGCTAATTTGACTATTACTGTGCAAGATGAAAATGATAACACTCCCATGTTTTCATATTCAGTTTACGAAGCGTACATATCAGAACATACGATTGTGGGAGATTTTGTGTTTGGCGCCAAAGCGAGAGACAACGATATTGGTCTAAATGCAAAAATTGTTTATGATTTGAAAGGAGAACATCAGGACCTATTTACTATCAATAAAGAAACAGGTGTTATAAAGTCCAAAGAAAATCTTCTGAAGTTTCACAACAAAAATGACGGCACTTTTAACCTCATTATTGTGGCCACCGACTGTGGTATTGATCTAAGACAAAGTACAGCTAGCTTGATTCTTAAACCAAAATCAGTTAAAAACTTCCCAAAATTTATATCAACTACCAAACTTACGTTTACGTTTCCTGAAGATACACCTGAAGGAGTGGTGGTAACTAGATTATCGGCTACTTCACCAAAGAAAGGTCCAGTTAGTCTTTTACAATACGCTGTTGCTGGAGGAAATATAGGTGATGCATTGCGAGTAGAGCCAATGAGTGGAGAAGTATTTATAACAGGAACGGGATTAGACTATGAGACTATGCCGCTATATGAAGTTTGGTTTGAAGTTAGAGACTCAGATAATCCACCACTGAAATCGTTCATTGAAATAGAAATTAAAGTTACAGATGCAAATGATAATCCTCCAATAATCGAAAACTCACTATACAATGCTACCGTTATGGAAGAAGATTCTCCACCACAAGAAGTTATTAAAATAGAAGCACATGATCTAGATTCTAATGAGAATGGCAGAATCTCTTATAAATTACTTAATGATTATGAAAGTACGTTTGAAATAGACGCTAACTCTGGAGAAATCACAACTACTATTGCGTTAGATCGAGAATCTATTGCATTTTATGAAATTTTAGTAGAGGCTGTTGATCACGGCAGTCCTCAATTAACAGGCACTTCCACTGTCATTGTAACTGTTTTGGATAAAAATGATAACCCACCACGATTTACTCGTTTATTCAGTGTTAATGTAACTGAAAATGCTGACATCGGTTCATTTGTTATACGAGTGACAAGTTCAGATTTAGATATTGGTGAAAATGCTAATGCAACTTACAGTTTTGTAGAAAATCCTGGAGAAAAATTTATAATTGATCCCATAAGTGGCAATGTGACAGTCGCGAGACCTTTAGATCGAGAACTTCAAGATGAATATATACTAAAAGTAGCGGCAACGGATGGTGCTTGGCGCTCTGAAACTCCACTGACCATAACTATTCAAGACCAAAATGATAATGCTCCAGAATTTGAACACTCCTACTACAGCTTCAACTTCCCAGAATTACAAAATAAAAACAGTTTTGTGGGTCAAGTTATAGCCACGGATCGAGATAAACAAGGCCCAAATTCAATAATTTCTTACTCATTACAACAGCCATCTGACTTATTTACCATTGACCCTGGAACAGGTGAAATTCTGAGCAAATACATCATGCATTACAAAAGAACATCGATTAATGCTTCACCTGAAAATACTTATTCCGTTGTCGTAGTTGCCACAGATAATGGCAAACCACCAATGTCCTCCGAGTGTCTTGTTACAATTAATGTTGTAGATGCTAATAATAATGCTCCGCAGTTTGCTGAACATGAAAAGTTTGTACCCGTACCAAAAGAAGCTACATTAGCAGAGCATATCATAAAATTAACTGCTGAAGATAATTTGGACTATGGAATAAATGCTGAAGTTGATTATTACGTGGCTGGGGGAAATGGTTCTTCTTATTTTACTATTGATAAAAACACAGGCTGGATAATATTAAACAGGCAATTTTCCAAACTTGGAACATATTTTGAACTAAAAGTTAAAGCGGTTGATAGAGGTGTACCACCACAGCATGATAACACTACACTTATTTTCGTCGTAACTGGCGAAAATATTTTCAGCCCAAAATTTACTGCACTGAGTTACCAAGTTATTGTACCAGAAAATGAACCTGTAGGATCGTCAATTTTGACGATTAAGGCTAGTGATGAAGACAATGGCCCGAATGGCATGGTGCGCTATGAAATATCTTCCGGCAATAGTGGAAATGAATTTAAGATACATCCTATAACTGGCACTATAAGCATTTTGTTACCTTTGGACTATGACACTATACAGGAATATCGTCTGAACATAACGGCTAAAGATCTAGGATTTAAACCAAAAGAAACAACTGCTACATTAACTATTCTCCTAACTGACATTAATGATAATGCACCAAAATTCAATCAATCCCAATACGTTGCTTATCTTCCAGAAAATTCTCCTATCGACAGTTTCATCTTCAAAGTTACAGCTACCGATATAGACTCACCAAAAAATGCAATTATCAAATATTATATAAAAAATGACATGAATTCTCTATTTTATATAAATGTCAACACAGGAGAAATATTTTCTAAAGAAGTCTTTGATTACGAAGAAAAAACAATTTATAAACTGCAGGTATTGGCTGAAAACCCTGATTCTGTTATGAAAAACATCACTGAAGTTATAGTTCATATAACTGGAGTTAACGAATACTATCCGAAATTCATTCAGCCAGTTTTTCACTTTGATGTTTCTGAATCCGCCGAAGTAGGAACAAACGTTGGTGTTATTCAAGCAACAGACCAGGATAGTGGTGAAGACGGAATCATATATTATTTATTTGTTGGATCTAGTAACGATAAAGGTTTTAGTATTAACTCCCAAACCGGTGTTATAAGAGTTGCAAGGTATTTAGACCGGGAAACGCAAAACAGGGTAGTGTTAACTGTTTTAGCAAAAAATTCAGGAGGTATTCATGGAAATGATACCGATGAAGCTCAAGTTATTATATCCATCCAAGATGGAAACGATCCCCCCGAATTTTTAAAGCACTTTTATGAAGCTTCAGTATCAGAAGGTGCTTCAGTGGGCCAACAAGTTATAAAAGTGCAAGCAGTTGATAAAGATGTTCGTCCTCAAAATAATCAATTTAGCTACTCCATTATTGGAGGCAACACTAATCAAGACTTCAAAATTGATCCGCAGACAGGAGAAATTGAAATAGCTCGACACTTAGACAGAGAAAATTTACCAACATATTCTTTAATTGTTGGAGCTATAGATACAGGCACTCCACCGCAAACCGGTACAGCTACAGTCAAAATAACATTAATGGATATAAATGATAACGGCCCTGTCTTTGATGTTCAAAACTTTGATGGTGCTGTTTATGAAAATGAACCACCTAATACAAGCATCACTACTTTAACCGCCAAAGATCCCGATCTTCCCCCAAATGGAGCCCCATTTTCTTATTCTGTTGTTGGCGGAAAACATCAAAACTACGTCAAAATAAATAGACACACTGGAGTCATTCAAACTACAAAGAAAATTGATAGAGAAGTAACACCAAATCTAGAAATCACTATCAAAATTGAAGATAGTGGCACACCAGTAATGTCATCTAATTATACTATACTTATAAAAGTACTCGATCGAAATGATAATCCGCCAACACCAAGATCAGCACATATTCTTGTGTACGCTTTTAACAATAAAGTTCCAAACAGTAAAATAGCGGACGTGAAACCCAATGACCTTGACATTGTTGGAGATTACAAATGTAAAATTATTAAGGAAACTACTTCAGAAAACACTCTAGCTTTGTTGTATATACGAAAAGGTTGTGATCTGTACACAAATTCAGTAAAACCAGGCCAAGGATATTCGTTTTCTGTTTCTGGAAATGATGGAATACATAGAGATGTTGTTTCATCAATAAGCCTGGAATATTTTACGTTTAACAATTATACCGTTGAACAGTCAGTGACCCTCAGAATAGTCAACATGACAGCAGCAGAATTTCTAACTCATTATTACCGAAGCTTACTTGAATTATTAAAATCTGGGCTGAAAACAGCAGAGAGTATTTATTTGTATAGTATTAATGAAGTAGAAAGGAATTTGGACTTAACGATAGCAACAAGATCTAATAATTCTGTGTGGAAAAAGCAAAATACAGAAAACCATTTGAAGGAAAAAGAAAAAGACATATCTAAACTACTAAAACGTTCAATAATATCAACTTACTATCCGTGTTTAAACCATAAATGCCAAAATAATGGTCACTGTGCTGAGTCGATGAAAGTTCTTGATGACATGAAAGTAACAGAAAGCTCATCTCTTATTTTATCATCACCATCAGTCATCCATGACTATACTTGTATGTGCTTTGAAGGCTTTATAGGTAAAAACTGTGAAAAACGGCAGGATCCTTGTTCACCAAATCCTTGTCAATTTGGAGGGCTTTGTCGCAAACAAGGTCATGAGTTTGTTTGTAGTTGTCCTACTCGCAGAGAAGGAAAGACTTGCGAATTAGAAAGGGATGATGTATGCAGTAATAACCCTTGTAAAAATGGAGGTTCTTGTAAAGAAAGTGCAGATAGAAAATCATTTTTCTGCCTTTGCCGTCCAGGTTATCGAGGAAATCAATGCGAAGCACTTGTTGACTCGTGTCGTCCAAACCCTTGTCTGCATGGCGGAGTGTGCATCAGTTTGAAACCTGGATATAAATGTAGTTGCACTAGTGGTCGTTATGGAACCCACTGCGAAAGATCTACCTTTGGGTTCAATGAACTGTCGTATATGCAGTTTCCAGCTCTCGACGCGTCGACTAATGATATAACAATCATTTTTGCAACTACCAAAGCTGATTCTTTGTTGCTTTATAATTACGGAGCACAAACTGGTGGACGGTCTGATTTTATTGCAATTGAACTGATATCAGGAAAACCAGTATTTTCATTTGGTGGGGCCAGGACTTCTATTACGGCTGTTGCTATAAATGAATATAGCCATAACCTTGCTGATGGCGGTTGGTACAAGTTAACAGCAACTAGAAATGGTCGAGTAATTTCCTTGAGCATCACATCTTGCACCGATCATGGAGATATATGTTCGGAATGTGAACCGGGAGATAAAACCTGCTATGGAGATGAAACTGGACAAGCTGGGTACGTTATCACATTATATTAAAATAGTGTTTATTTATCTTCATAAAATTAACTTTTTTGTTTTTTTTTGCAGCACGCTCAACTTTAACAATGAGCCACTACTTATTGGAGGGCTCCACAAAGCAGACCCTGTTCTTGAACGTCCTGGACAGATTCACACCGACGATTTTGTTGGATGCATTCACAGCATAACCATCAATGGACGAATACTAAATTTGACAAACTCCATAGGATCTCAAGGGATCGATAACAACTGTGCTCGAACAGAAAAAGGTGCATGTTTCAAAGCTGATTTTTGTGGCTCTGGCGATTGTCTTGATAGATGGAAAACAAGCTCTTGTAAATGTGATAACAGAATTATTGCACCCAACTGCGGATCATCATTACAGGCTATATCCGTTGGAGAAAATGGATATGTTACATATATAGTTACAGAAAAACACAGAAGAATTCAGCTTTTAGAATCATTTTATGGTGGCAACACTGCTTGGGAGAGAAAAACAGGCAAAACATCTACTAAAACTGTTAATAAAGTAAGCAATCCAGCAAAAACCTTGTCCTTCTTGTTTAGAACTCATAGAAAAGATGGCGCAATATTTTATGCTGCGACGGACAAATATTATACTTTAATAGAATTGATAAATGGAAAAGTAAGTTACACATCAAAACAAAATTCAATGGTTAATATGACGCAAGCAGAAGACACTGATATGGCAGATGGTACGTGGCATAATATCACTTTGTTTTCACTAGGAAGAAGTATCCGCTTGATTGTTGATGATAAGAATGTTGGAGAAGAACTAGATTCCGCAGGTGTGCATGACTTTTTAGATCCCTATCTAACTGTCATATCAATAGGAGGTTTGAAAACTGAATGGCTTGCCAGCGGCCAAAATAAATTTGAAGGATGTTTAGCTAATTTTACAATAAATAATGAACTTCAACCATTTGCAGGGAATGGGACAATTTTCAAAGATACTGTTAAAAATGGAAAGGTCTTAATTGGTTGCCATAGTGCTTTTGGTGTTGGTTTGACACAAAATCCGGATCCCCTTAGCATAGGCATAACTTTGGTCATTGTATTCTTTATCATTTTAATAGTTGCAATACTCGTATCATTTATAGTTTTTCGACTACGTAAACAGAAGAAAGAAAAATGTACCACTCCAACCAAAACCAACATGTCACATTCTAAACAGAACGGTGGGCCGGCTATGCTTAATGCACCAAATTTGATAGCGGGCACCAATGACAGTCTAATGAACCGCCATAACAATGACACTAGTCTTAACAGTTACATGTCTGACAATGCTGACATTATGCGAAATGTTGGACACATTGTAGGACCAGAGTTATTATCTAAAAAATATAAGGATAGAGATATAATGGATCCACCTAGACCCCAACGCCCTGATATAATCGAGCGAGAAGTAGTAGGCAAGAGTCCTGCCCTAAGAGAAGATCCACCACCACCTCCTTCAACAAATATATCTCACCATACACATGATCATCCCAGTGGCATGGACTTAAATTCGGAAGTTCCAGAACATTATGACCTCGAAAATGCAAGCTCTATAGCACCTTCAGACATAGATATAGTATATCATTATAAAGGGTTCAGAGAAGCAGCTGGTGTTCGAAAATATAAAGCTACACCTCCTCCAATAGCGGGATACCATCATAAACATCAAACACCACAACATAGGCATTCGCCTCACCATCCAAGTGGTTATCCTCCTAGAGTTCTCCCACAAGCTTCACAACCACCACCCCAGCCGAGACAGCATCAGACGACACCACTCGCTCGTCTTTCACCTAGTAGCGAGTTAAGCCAACAGCCACGAATATTAACTCTTCATGATATATCAGGAAAGCCGTTACAAAGTGCACTTCTAGCCACTACATCTAGCTCAGGTGGAGTTGGAAAGGATGCACTGCACAGTAATAGTGAACGTAGTTTAAATAGTCCTGTGATGTCCCATTTGAGTGGCCAAAGTTCTTCAGCTGGACGTAAAACACCAAATGCTCCTACACAAGTGCCACCAGTAGTATCTGTTGGGTCAGGCGCCGTTGGGTTAACAGCTGAAGAAATTGAAAGAATGAACGCGCGTCAGCGGACCTCCAGCTTAGTTTCCACATTAGACGCCGTATCCAGTTCTAGCGAAGCTCCACGAGGTGCAGGTGTTGGTCATCACTTGTCTCACAGGCACCACACGCCGCCTGTTGACAATAGAAGCTCTACCGGATCGGAAGATGAAAGTGGCAACGATAGCTTTACATGCTCTGAAATAGAATATGATAACAACAGCTTAAACGCCGATAAGCCAGACGATGATCGGAGACGACAAAATGTAAGTAGTGCGAGTAATACAAAAAAGCCGATTCTACCACCTCCGTACGAGAGCTTTGATTCTTCATTTCGTGGTTCATTGAGTACTCTAGTCGCATCAGATGATGATTTAGCTCCACATGTAGGCTCGGCTCTGTACAGACAAGCAAACGGGTCACCAGCAGCTGCAACGCTAGGTTGGGACTACCTATTGAATTGGGGACCAAACTTTGAGAGTATGATTGGTGTCTTTAAAGACATTGCAGAGCTACCGGACTCTGTTAATGGTCGAATGTCTTCCTCTTTAAGACTTCCGAATGGTACACCGAAGCCATCCGAAGAATATGTTTAGATTAGTATATCGTTGTAAATTATTTGTATTTAGATTTAATTTAGCCTTTGTACAAATTTTATTCTAGGATCTTGTATCAAGGTCTATTTAGGTTCATTTGTCTTGCCATATTTCTTTAAAAAATGTACCTACTAGTGATGATTGTATTATTCAGGTTAAACACCATGAACCTCATTTGTATATAAGTTAAATGTGTAGATATTTTAATCCAATTTGTAAAAAAAAAATGTACAGTGCCTGCAAAATATCGTTGAATTTCTAATGGGTTGTTTAATATTTCGTAAAATATGCATTTAATTACTTGTACTTTACTTATTTCTATAAAAGGAGCTATCATGTAAATTATACAAAATTGTAACATTGACGCTTATTTGTAAAGTGGTAAATTATTACGGTTGTTATGTACAGCAATAGATATGGTTAATTATTGAAGATCAAAATGATAAAGAGTAATCTGGAGCTAAATAGTTTTGAGCCATATAATTAAGATATTGTGCCAAATGCTCTGTTTTAAAAATGACTGACTGATATTAATGTTATATTTGTAAATAAATGAATTACACATAAATCTTTTTTTATTTTTTATGTAATCCCATTTTTATGGTTTTTCCTCTAAGGTTTTTCCTGTTAAGTTCTTAAGGCGAAATTAGTAATTTGGAACAAATAAGTAAAGAGGGAATTAAAGTACGTAGCTATTACTTAGTTAGTTGAGTATCAAATTTTTCTTTTAGGCATTTTATGGTACAGTCACGTACAATAAATAGTATACAAAATTATTTTTTTATTTAACTAAAAAAGATCCTTAATGACTTGTTTTTTTTGTATATGACACGAAGGTTTTTAAAGCTTAGGAAAATTACAGTGTCGTTTCACACAAATGTGGCTAAAAATATATAAACGGCATACAACTTTACCCCTGCTGATTCCTGTAAGTTGTTGATCTCGAAAGAATACTTTTTTATATTCTTAAATTACTATCTGGCCTTGCATGTTTATCATGAATTCAATAGAATTTGCATAATAATTGGTATTTATTTTGTAAAGTAATGAACACAAAGATAACGTTAACTGCCACTTCAAATTAGGGAACTGGTAAGGAACAGAGACTTTAAGGTTAAGACTATTCTCACTGAGTAACAAAAATTACCTACAATATAATATTAGTTAGGCTCTTGGTAATAGGTAAAAGTAATATTTAAAGAAACGTGTTTTTAAACTCTATACCTACATACTCTTGTGAAATAAATATATGGTTTAGTCGACTTTGTTTTTGATATAAGAGTTTAAATTCGTAAATTAAAGTAGGTAAAACACAAATAATGATTTATTTTGCCTACACGTTATTTTACAAAGTATTTCATGACGCATTTTACAAAGTACTTCTGCGCTATTGGCAGAGCGTGCGAGGACCAATTCTGAATCTATGACTTTAACAGATTTTCCGGAAGGAAACAAATCGGAACTGTTAAGTTCCGTACAATTAAAAGAAAACAATGCTGCAATTAAATCTTACAATTTATTAAATGTGCAAACAACCGTTTAACTATCAACTGAAAAGGTAATCTTTCAAATCGACAATTATCTCTGCCCTCTAAACTAAACAGGTGCGTTGTGAAACGCGAATATAGTTTAGGGGGCGTCCATAAATTATGTGAGGTGTTTTTTTAAATTTTCTGCCCCTCCCTCCCCCCCTGGTGAGATGTCGTGAGATTTAATTCGACCCCCTCCCCCATCCCCGAATCTCACGTGAGATTTTTCAAAATGTGAGTTTCTTACGTAAACGCGTGGGATTGTTTTTTTATTTACGACTAGTTAAGACGAGTAATCAATATTGCTGAGAGTTTAATTATAAGTGTAATATAAATTTAACAGTTCATCGAGGCGCGCGTTCGGCTGACAGTGGCGCGAAAACAAAGGACGGGCTACACTGTACCGTAAATTCAGATTAAATTGAGTTATTTGGTATAAAACAAATATGGTGGTTTGACAGTCAGTAAATGTATAACGTCGAAGTATGAATAAAATTATTTTCTTTCGAACGAATTAGTAAATGATCTTAATCGTACTACGATTACGCTTAAGATTAAATCTTAAGCATGTACAATCTGGATTAAATAGACCAAAATAGTTTTTTTTTTTGTTTCAATCAGAAAAAAAAATTGCGTGATATTTGCCGAGACCCCCCCTCTCTCCAACGTAAGATTAGATGAGATTTGACTCGACCCCCTCCCCCCCTTAAACACCTCACGTAATTTATGGACGCCCCCTTATTAATATTTATACCAAAATTAGAAAATTTTTAAATAGTATTTAAGGTGGAACATAAACTTTCAAGATGCATTAAAACTTAAACAGACTTAATAACATAGCAATTTTCATTACTACGTTCTGGCAGTAGGTATTTATTACTAATGGGAATGCTGCTTGTTTACTATATCTATAGCTTAATAAACATACGGTGCCGACGTAAAGGATATTTTTTAATTCAAAGATACTTACATTGAAATACTAAAATCGATTAAAAATTACGTTTTTAACCAAAAAAAACTAAAATAACTTCAAAGAACCCGTTTGTAAACGAGCAAGTGTAGGTAACAGTTTTAGTTAAACGAAAATAAAACTGTAGGTAAGAACAATTTCAATGTCTTAACAATAAGGTTTCCAACAAGACACCTTCATAGAACGTCAGTTCCTTTACAACCATCGAGGAAACAACTCCATGGATTTTCTGTTTATTTATGATTAACCTTAACCAAGGGCGGAAACAAAAGATAAAAATATAATATAAGTTTTAAGAGAACATTAGGGTGAACTTGGGTAATTTCTCTGCCAGTGAAATATGAAGATATTTTTTCTTATTTTGTGCTTGCGCTGTAAGTATTTTTTGTACTGTGTGTTATAATTATTTTAGTGAAATTAGGTAACAATGAATTAACAAATTTATACATAAATTACAATACATTTATAAAAAAAAATCTCACAAATCACTTTTCACCGGCAGCTTCGCAACCGTTTAGAAATGGTTTTTACACATGGATTTTATATTCACTTCTTTTATAAACTTCGTTTCAATATAACTTCTTAGATTTACGCGATTATTATTACTTGAAATTAAACTCATTTTAACGGGTTTTACGCGTTTATTTTATTATTTTTGATTTTCCGACGTTTCGGCATTTTTGCAAATGCCGTGGTCACGGGTAGACTGAGATGATTGACGTCTTCATAGAGTAAAATAAAAAACGATTTTTCGAATTCACCGCCATCTGTTTCTTAATTTTCTCGCGTAGTCGCTCGGGTTCACGCAGTAGACGCTGACAGTGTCTTTATTTTTCTGCTTATTTGTCTGCTGGTTGTTCTTTTTTATTTTGCAAAGTATTGGATCCCACGTTGGTGACAGCTTCCAACCATCTTCTCTATTGAAGTTAGGATGTTTTTTAATTTCAATAGTTTCTCTTACCAGCCTAGGAATAAAATGTTTCTCTTTTGCTAGGATTTTAACGGTATCAAATCTTAGATAGTGGTTGGGCTTATCCATGGAATGCTCACAGACTGCAGATTTTGTTATATTATATAATTTTACTTCAAAAGATGTTCGGTACCTGTCGTCAAAAAATTCTTGCATGTATAGACAAGATATTAGTAAAATGATGGATGTCGCGATTGTTTTTAATTAAAACCTTTTAAAACCCCATTAAATTAATAAATAAATAAAAACCTATATGTATATGTCCCATAGTTCAGCACAGGCCTCCTTCTCGGATAGCGTGAGGGTTTGAGCCGTAATCCACCATGCTGGCTCGGTGCGGGTTGGTGGATCACATGATGGATAATCATCCAGCCATGTTTATCCTCACCGTTAGTGCGTGATAAACATGTACATAATTTGAAAAAAACCAAATTAGTGGTACACCCTAGTGGGAATCGAACCCGGAACCTTGGGTAAAGTAGACCCGTTCCTGTTGCCACTAGGCTACTATATTGTTGACTAGTGGCTGCTCGCGACTCCGTTCGCCTAGAAGTCGGTTTCCAGTGGGAATGCGAAGTTTTCCCGCGGTAAAAAGTTCTCTTAATTCTTGTTTACCTACATATATTTTTGGTATCTAGAACCATTTTCGCAGCGCACGCAAAGGTAGCCCTCAAGGATGAATAATTTTTTCACATTTTCCATTATTTTTTCGCTCTTAATAGTTGCAGCGTGATGTTATATAGCCTAAAGCCTGCCTCGATAAATGGTCTATTCAACACAAAAAGAATTTTTAAATTCGAACCAGTAGTTCCTGAGATTAGAGCGTTCAAACAAACAAACAAACTCTTCAGCTTTATTAGTATAGATTTATTTTCTGTTTACTGGAGCTGAGGTTCTTTTGCAATAGTAAAATTCGGTCCAGAAATCGTAGTTGTTAAACAAACAAATAAGACTATCCACACTACGCATATTATATACAACTATATTTTTAATAAAAAAACTTATTACTTTACTTTTTCGATCATCCAAATATAATAAATTATTCAATTTTAGTTTAGTTTGTTAAAACACCCTGTGATCAATATAAATTATGCTTTATTTTATTATACAGCTACAGCGAATTTTTGTCTGTTGGTAATTGAGCTATTGTTTTTAGACATAAATTTGTGGTTGATATTTATTTTTATTATTTTTATAACTAAAAAACGTGACTTAATTTAATATTTTTGTTGTATCTATTATTATTAGAATTTTCATTGTTTTTTTATTATAGTATTTTCTTTTATTTGCTTTGACATTATTATTATTTTATTTTTATTAACTTATTATTGATCTTGTAAATGTATTCCCTTTATTTGACATGTAATATTTAAATTATGAATAAATGATTTTCATCCTTATAATAAGCAGAACCGTGGTTAGTTAAGTAAACGTATACGTAAAACGTAGCAATTTTTTACACGCTTTTATTAGCTCGGGATGTATGTAGGTATGTATGTAGGTATGTATGTAACGAAAACTTTGAACGTAATTTTGACGTACTTTGAAACTTCAGATTAATTTGAAACTTTGCACATTTTTCAAGAACCGATGACAATGATATGATGTCCATTATAGGCTTAGATTATAGGCAGAAACGTGCAGCGCCCCTTGGCCCAATTTAAGTGTGTTTTGTTAGTTTTATAAACTGTTAAAATTATTTATATTTATATAATACCAAATAACTCAAATCTATATTTTGAATAGCTCAGAGCCCAGCGCTATTGGGGCTATGGCTCAATTGCAAATTCACAACAAAAAAATACTCGATAAAAATCGGTTCACACCTTGTCGAGCTACAGATACACAAACACATACATCAATCGCAAAATACCCTTCTTTTCGAAGGTAAAAATATCATACATTTTAGTTAAAAAAGGTAAATCAAATTTAGTTCACTGGCAGCTTGAATTTTACATTGATTTAGATCGTTAAATTTAAAGGAAATATTATACTTTTCAGCTTATATGTACCGAGTTCATATTGTATTATATTCTGAAGTGGCTATTGGGAATTCAAACTTTACGGTCATATTTTTTTCAATGGTTCATTTAAATACCTTTTAACACAATAAATCTACCTAATGATATTTCGAAATTATTGAAAAACAATAAAAAAAGTTGAACTAATGTTATTTATAATGTATTTTAATTGTTCATCACGAATGTCAGTTAATGTACTCAAAACATGTAAAATTCAAAATTATGTATCTTCTACGTCTAGTATTTCATTTGTTCATGTTTATCTTCGCGATAAGGCAACCTTCACCGGTCTAGACAAATTAGTCTAATTTACTAAACGACAAACCTTCAAGAGACGTTATATATTGCTGACTTAACATTAGACGAAGTAAATTATTTACCTAGGACTGTAATAAAATATAGGTATCACAATTGATTAAATTGTCACTACCAATAACTGATACCCTCTAACAATATTTTCAACTTTCTGCCGTTGATCTTGTTGAATGTTCGTGTCCCTATCTTTCCAAACAAAACACAACATTATGATCGGTTCTGTTTTTTGAATCTACGATGCCAATTAGATACACATGTATAGGTACAGATACCAAAACATACACATACCTAAACTTTCCTGAAAAAATCTTTGATGGGAGTTAAAAAGTACTGATTAAATTCTTAAAGTGACAACTAATGACATGAAATTATTATCATTTGTCTTGGGCATGATATATTTATTTTTACAAAAACATAACTGTATAATATGGTATAAAATGTTTTGCAGCAATTTCGGGACTATTACCAAACTGCGTTGAGCCTGAAATGAAATGTCCTAATTCAAACATTACTTACTGGTTATTCACAAGGTCTGTATATTCTATTTTTTCCAAATAATATCACCACAAACACATTCCTAACAAAATTAAATTTAAATTATAAACACTAGGTCTAACGTCAACAACCCCCATGAAATTCGTGCCTTTGATGCCAACACTATTAGCTCAGCACCCTGGGTCAAAGGTGCCCCTATAAAAATTCTCATTCATGGGTACACTGGGTATAGAGATTTCTCACCTAACACTGAAATAAGGCCAGGTTAGTCATAGACATGTAATAATTTACAAATAATAATAGCTCTGACAAAATCTTATTGTTGTCATTAATATTCAGCTACTATTACATTTGGAATATCAATAGCAAAGATGTGTACAGATGACTTAGCGACTATAAAATTGTCTTAACCTGAACTTGCTAAGAAATAACGCTGACTCTTCCAAATAACTTCAATTCCAGCATATCTTGAGTGCTGCGACTATAACATTATCTCAGTGGACTACAACCCGATTGCCCGGGAGCCGTGCTACTTCGAGGCCGCTCGCAACACTGAACTCGTGGGCATGTGTACCGCACAACTTATCGACCAACTAGTCAATCAATACTTCTTCGAACTGGAGCTATTCCACATCATCGGATTCAGCTTGGGAGGACAAGTTGCTGGATACATCGGAATGTACACGAAATCGGGCAAATTACCCAGAGTCACTGGTACTTTAAGTGTTTAAATAGCTAATACTAAAAAAACAATAGAACTTATCAATATTATTGAAATTTTAGCTCTAGATCCGGCAATGCCCATGTTTGTAACCACAGACAATAATAAAAAAGTGGATCCAAGCGATGCCAAGTTTGTGGATGTTCTACACACAAATGCTTTAGAAAAGGGAAAGCTAGAAGCTTCTGGGCACATTGACTTCTTTCCAAACGGAGGTCTTACCCAGCCTGGTTGTATGCCAACTAAAGAACAAAGTAAGTTTAAATATACTAGTTTAAAGTGTGAGATTAGCTGATAAACGTCTTATCAGAATTAAATAATAGTATAGGAAACTACATATTTTTTTAGAACAATAAGAGAATGACTCTAAAAGAAACATTAGGGATGGATTTTATCCGCAATTTGGAGAGTGCGACCCTTTAGTATTACGATAATTCATTTTCTAAGAATTATAAAACAAAAAATGTTTTGTGCCTGTAATTAATAATGTTTCTGTCTAATTCTTTTAAATAAAAGTAAACCAAAATTGCTATGAAACGTTTTCTAGGTAAGTCTGGGTGTGACCACTCGCGCGCACCGATCTACTACGCCGAGTCGATCTCCAACTGGACGAAGGGTTTCTACGCGACGCAGTGCCACTCCTGGATCACGTACATGATCGGCTGGTGCGAGGTCGTCGGCGCTGACAACGACGTGCTCTTTGGTGAATACGTTAACACCGAGTAAGTTCACTATATTGAATTTAGGTGGCCGACGTAGATTAAATTACTCATAACTACCTACTGTTATTTTTTTTTTTTTTTTTTTTTTAACATTTTTAAAATTACGGCCTGTCAAACATCATCATCATCATCGTCTGTTTGTATGTTAGTCCGCTATCTCCACCCAAATCACTAAATGAATTTAATTCGGTTTTCGTCATCTTAAAGGTAATTTTATCACCTAAATTTGCAAAGAACATGCAGAAAAAAATATTTTATTTTATCTTAAATTCATCGTATCGTGAACAAGTCGCACAAAATTACACCATTGCGAAGCGTGGGCGGGTCACTAGTTGTATTATAATTATAATATATTTTACACAAGTAACATTATACATATACTACGAGCAATTCTGCTTCCTGTCCTTGATAGGTTTGTTCTCAGTAAAGTGCAGTAACCGAAACTCGCGCCGCTGCTTTCACTATGATTTTTCCTCGATCCGTTTATTTCCTGCTCTTACATTGTAATTGTTACCCGCATTTACTTACTTCATACCTTACCACACTCACGTAATGCAGTTATACGCCATTTAACTCTAAACCGCGATAACTTAGTAAATTAATATGTTTTGTTCTTTTTATTATGAGTATCATTCTGAGGCTACACGAAAAAAGTGTTAGTGGTTGGTGGTAATAGTTTTTAAACTGGTAATGTTTTACATATTTCTTACTGGGCATTTATTTTGATTACTAAACTAAGACTAAGGTGGCATAAGTTTATATTTTTTAATGATTGCTTTGTGCATCGAATTAACTTACCTAAATTCATAATATTAATCACATAACTAAAAACTAAGTGTTCATAGCTCTGTAGTTGGTAGTGTGGCCGTCGCAATAGTTAATTGCTGACTGATAAGTTCTTATTTATATCCTTTTTTGTAGAGTGGTAAAGATTTTACTGTAAACCGTGTTTAAATAACATATTTCCATCTCCAGAGCTCGCGGAATCTACTTCTTCACAACCAACTCGAAGTCTCCGTATGCTCGCGGCAAGAACAACAACACTCGACCATCCAGAAGCATTCCTGACACACGGCTTCCGAAATAAATATACCTGATTAGAGTTTAGTGTGAAGTTTTATTTAGAAAATTGGGATATCTGCAGTGAACATTTTTGCTTGTAGAACGTCTTATAAATTTTGACCCGCAAGAGGCGACTAATATTTTATCATTACGTTACTTCAAATTCTATAGTTTTAAATAAGTAGTAAAGTTTGGAATGTTGGTAATAAAATCTGCTTCTTAATTTACAGCTGTATCCCTAACATTACTTAATGGTCAGTAAGAAAAGTTTTTGTTACGTTTTAGTATCACAGGATAGTTTACATTTGTCTTGTTTGAACAAATTTAGTACGATAACAACTTCAACATACTGTTTAAGCAAGAAATACCTACCTACCTACGCGGAAATTTATTCAGAATTTTGATTTAAGATAACTATTCACATATATGATTTGTCTATATCTAATTTTAGACTTCCAGCTCCTTAATTGACGTCTAGTCTTACAAAAAAAAGTAACGCTTGCATAAATTTTGCTAATGGCATATATTACATACAAATAATTTACTATCAGTAAGTTCATCGGGCCGCAGTAATGTTAAAGGAAGTAGGCTAGAACGTTGATTCTATACTTACCAACAACATACTCAGATACAAATACATATTTATTTGATACCTTCTTTTTGGAATAAAATTCTATAGGGGAAGGGGGGGCATAACGGGGACGCGAGGCACAACGGGGCCCCCCACGTATACGAGTAACTAAAACCTCTAGCGGTTATTTGTTTTCGCTAATAGGCGGCCATTTTGAATTAATCTTCAGTCCGTAAGTGTCCAGCGAGAGGGATGCACGCGTTTGATTTTTAAAACAAAAAACTTTTCTCGACGTCTTTTGATCTAATTTTGTGTGATATGAAAATACATTTAAAAAGTTAGGTGTTTGTAATATTGCTTTCATTTTTTATTGTGTTTATGTAGCGATATTATAAACGATAATGTTTTGATCAAAATCACTCTGACTATTGTTCCGTTTTTTTTGCAGGTTAATTTAAAAAATGTTAGGCTAGGGGGCATAATGGGGACTAGGCTGTGGGGCACGATGGGGTATGAATATACCATCATACTCAAAATAAAAATGATTTAGAAGAACAGTAACGAATTAAACGGACGAAGAAGTGTACAAATCCAAATTGCGAGTGGTTAAGGCAAAAATCAAGGAAACAAAAGACTAAGAAACCTCGCTCTGACGTTGAAAATGTAGACGACGCATCATGCATTTATTGCGCGGACTTGAATCACACTTATTTGAAGTCTTCTGAAGGTTGGGTGGCCTGTCAACTATGTGGACGTTGAGCCCACACAGCCTGTGCAGGTGTTGATGACGAAAATATTGAAGAAATCCACACCTACTCATTCTGTCAGACAAAATAATCGTATACCCCCTACTGCCCCTAATCGGGTACCCCATACTGCCCCTACCCTTTTTTTTTTTTTTTTTTGTTTTCGCGGGGAAATGCATTTACGCACCGTACCCCCCACCAGGGCGGCGGGGGGGCGTGTGTGGGACTCCCACCTGAGCAACTGACATGTCGCCCAGGGGACTACCCACTAAAACCCCGCTGCGCTCCGTCTTCGCCTTTGAGGTGGAGTCATGGGACCGGCCGTAAGCCCTACACCACAACTCCACCAGCGATGGCCCGTCTACTGCACGACGGGCCCGTTCGGACCCCCCCCGCGGTGAAGGGGGGCCTGTGGGAGCGACCGGGAGCGCCCGGTCGTTCCCACCCGTCGATGGTGGTGGTCCGTGCAATGCGGGCAGGTGTGTCCCCACATCACCCGCCCACTGGCCACCACCAGGCTGGACTTGGTCGCGATCGCGCCTCGTCCGGCCCCTTCGACGTCTGCGGTGCGGGGGCGCAAGAGGATCGTTCTCACGCTCCCGCTCCGCAGCCTCCTTCTGCGACATGACGTCCTCGCAGAAGGAGGCCACCGCGACCCAGACCGCCCCGGAGCCCAGCATGGCGTACACCAAGCCGGGCAGCGAGAGGTCCGGGCCTACGGACGCCTGGAGGCGACGGCGCTGCACATCCCAAGCCGGACATTCGGCCAGGGTGTGCCGCGCCGTGTCGTCCGGCGCGCCACAGTGGTGGCACGCCGTGGATTCCTCCCTCCGTATACGACACAGGAAATGCCCGAAGCTACCATGCCCGGACAAAACCTGCGTCAACCGGTAGGTGAGGAACCCATGCCCCCTCTCGATCCAGCCCTCAATGACTGGACCGACGGCGTCCAGGGTCCACCGTCCGAACTCCGCGTTGGCCATCTCCGCCGTCCACCGGCGGAGCATGTCCTCGCGGGCCCCCCCGCCAGACGGCGACCCTCTCCTCTGGTGCGGGGCGCTCCCCCTGCGCCCGCTTATCCGCCGTCCAGTGGTAGACGGCGGACAACACCTCGGCCTCCCAGTACCATGGCGGAGTGCCCGCCAAGGCACAGGCCGTGCCGTGGGCAACCGTACCGTAAGCCCGCGCCACTCGCTGAGCGATGGCGCGTTGTGGCTTACGGAGGAGGGTACGGTTGGCCACCCCCAAGTCATCCGCCTATATGGGCGCCCCGTACAGGGCCATGCTGCGTAGCACACCGGCATATAATCGCCGGCATGCCGCAGCCGGCCCCCCGATGTTGGGCAGGAGCCAACTAAGGCCCCTCGCCGCCTTGAGGAGGCGCGGGGCGAGCCGGCGGAAGTGTTCCGCGAACTTCCACCGGCCCGTCAGGATCAGGCCCAGATACTTCATCTGGGCCTGCACCACAATTTGCCGCCCCGCCACCTCTACGTGGGCGTCAGGCGGCGCCTCCCCACGAGGCCCGTGGAAGTACAGGGCCTCGGTCTTGGGCAGCGCCACGTCCAGCCCCAGCCGCCCAATACGTTGGGCGACCAGGGTCCCCCCCTCCGACGCCCGGGCGGCCGCCTCCCCAAAGTTGCGCCCCCGCGCCGTGACGAGGGTGTCATCCGCATAGCAGATGACACCCACGCCATCGGGGAGGACGCCCCGGAGGAGCCAGTCGTACCCGATGTTCCACAGGAGTGGTCCTAGGACCGACCCCTGCGGAACACCCGACTCCACCGGCCGCCGCCTCATGCGGCCGTCCCTGCCGACGAACAATACCTCCCGTCCTTGGAGGTAGTCCGCCAGCAGGGCCCGCAGGTATGGAGGCACTCCGTGGTATCGGAGCGCCTCCAATATTGTGGCGTGGGGGATGGAGTTAAAGGCATTGGCGGTGTCGAACGACACCGCCAACACTCCTCCCCCCTGCCTCGCCCCCTCTTTGGTGATGCGCTTCAATTCTTGAAGCGCATCCACCGTGGACCGGCCCGCCCGAAACCCGTACTGGGCATTGGACAGGTCGGGGCCGGTCCCCCCCAGGTGCTCCTTGAGGCGCGACGCAATCACGCTCTCAAGGAGCTTCGCCGCGTCGTCCAGAAGGACGACCGGCCGGTAGCCGGAGGGTGAATCCTCCGGCCGACCCTCCTTTCGGAGGAGGCACAGCACCCCCTCCTTCCACACTTTCGGGAACCTCCCCGACGCAAAGCAGCTGTCGAAGAGGTCCCGAAAGCGTCCCTCCATTTGGGTGCCGGCACGCCATCTGGCCCCGGCGCCGTCTTTTTCCCTCGGAGGCGAAACGCCGCCGAGGAAAACTCCGCCTCCGACACCAGGGGAATCCCGGCGTCGGCCGGAGGGCCCACCTGCGGGAGCGGGGCCATCCGGGGAGGGACGAAGTCCGGCGAGCGGTCCGGGAAGAGACCCCGGACCACCTCCTCCAGGAGCGCCGGCTGAAGGGCCTCGACTACGGGGGGGCCGATCGGACGCAGCTTATTGCGCGCCGCCCGATACGGCCTCCCCCAGGGGTCGTCGTCCAACCCCGCCAGCATACTGCCCCTACCCTGGGGCACGATGGGGTTTTCTACAGGGTTTCGTATATTAAAAATTAAAAAAAACATTAGTTGATTCGTTATTTCGCCAAATTCTATGCCAAATGATAATTTAATATATTATCAAAGGATTGTGATTAGTTTTAATTAATAAATATATTTTGTTCATTCTTTTATTGTTTATTTCCCTTAACGTCCCCGTTATGCCCCCCCTTCCCCTACAGAGATTATGAAAAAGCAACGAAAATGTGTTTAGAAAAATCATAATTTTCTACACGTTACTCAATTTATTAATAATCTCAAAAAGGATCTTAGCGTTGTATAAATGTCACTTTTATCTCTTGCAGACACTGTAAAGCACCTGTAATAAATGCACTTATGAAATGATTTTCCAAATCAATCCCTACTTCCCTACTTCCCTACTTCCCTACTAATATTATAAATGCGAAAGTAACTCTGTCTGTCTGTCTGTCTGTCTGTTACGCTTTCACACCTAAAACACTGAACCGATTTTGATAAAATTTGGTATGAAGAAAGAACTGAACTTGGGAAAGGACATAGGGTACTTTTTACCGCGGGAAAACTTCTCATTCCCACGGGAAACCGACTTCCACGCGAACGTAGTCGCGGGCGGCCACTAGTATAAATTATTTTTAATTTATGCGATTAAGTAGTTAACCCTAACTTTATAACGAAATTAAACCTACACCGATTTCCAACATAGCCTGGCACACTATCGATGAAGTCATCTTTCAAACAAAATAAATCTAGATTGATTTTTTGCGCATCCTGGCCTTGGCTTTTAAAAATACTTCAGTTAAAATAATATTTTAGATTTCTATGACATATAACAAAAACTCACCTAAATATAATCAAACGTTTAATAAGCAATAGTTAGGAATTCTTACTTATGTAACTAAACATAACTTACTCAGAATATATCCCTGAATCACTTCTTTAAAATAAGCAGTACGAGTAGGTTAGTTACCTGTATCTATCTATTAGTATAAAATAACAAGTCTTCACTGACTGCCTGCGGAGTAATTCTGTAACTTTCGAGTGACATAAACTACTATCAAAATTCCATTATTTGTATGGAAAAATGTACATTTTGACGTTTATACTCATAGCAGTTATGACAATTTGAGTTACAGAATCACCCCGCTGACTGATTGATCATCGCTGAGCGTAAGCAATCAAAATTATGGCAATATAAAATTTGGTACAGGCGTTCCTTTTAAGATGTAAGTGAGAAAAAAAATTAAGCCACGAGAAATGAAATTAAGCTGCCGGTGAAAACGCTGGGCAGAAAGCTATTAAAAAAAACGTACTCTTTAATTTGTTTGTACTTACAAATTAGGAAGTAATTCTTAAGAATTCAACTACTTACATGAATCTAATTAAATATTAAAGTAATGATCATGAATGATGATGAATGAATGAAAGATTAATAACAAAAGACAACCTCTTCATCGTGTTTACAAATGTTTTAACTCAATAGAATACACAACAATTTCGTAAAGTTTGTATCTTACTTTAATGCAGTAGTTATATACTTATAGGCGTGGTTGCTACAATGGCAAGTTTATGTTACTTCTATTTTTCTAACAGAAGTGTCCACTTACCGATTTCTCAATATCCCTTAAACGTCTGAGCGCATCCTCAATTCTATCTATACTTGCGACAAAATTACAACACTAGGCA
Source organism: Emmelina monodactyla (assembly GCA_916618145.1). Taxonomy (NCBI): domain Eukaryota; kingdom Metazoa; phylum Arthropoda; class Insecta; order Lepidoptera; family Pterophoridae; genus Emmelina; species Emmelina monodactyla. The sequence continues at coordinate 9,329,685 of OU745300.1, forward strand.
TTTCATTAGACATATTCACACATCCTCCCTTAACATCACTTTACATTAGTCAATACAATCATATTTCCACACACTTCGTCCATAGAATTTTTGACTACCTTGAAGAATTGACCACACCTTAAACGACGAATCAAATAAATAAACAAAACTTATTGTGCATTTTGGAAATTCATAACTTGTAATGAAATAAGTACTTGATTTTTCAATGCTTTAATTCGTTATGAAATTTGTCTATTTCGTCATCATATTTTTGAAATCGGTATTTTTTTACATTAAGCATCACAAAAACATTACCGTGCATATGTAAATTAGATACTCATACCTAGCATCACTTATAATAAAAAAGTGATGTATATCCTGCTTATAATTACAAACGGCTTTACGAAGCTAACAAATCTAACTTTTAACGTTCCTGTTTTTAATATGGTACATAAAATAACCATTATTTAGTAAAAAAGGGAATTTCCGCTTTTCACCTTAATGAGATTTTATGGTTAATTTCATTAATACAAAAAATCTGTATATTGTAACTACGAAACAGATTTGGATAGAACTTGGTTTATACTGGATAATAATACTCCAGCAGGTATTGAGTACTTTTTCCAATTCATTAAGCTGCTAGTTAAAAACTGCATGCCAAAAAACTGACATTATAATAAAGCCAACTCATCATCCGCTAACTTCTTCTAAACTACGATAGAGATCGGCATACGGTTTAAACTTTCATTAAGATTATTTCATTGGAGGGTTTCTACGTAAAATAATTTATGTAGGTTTTATGCATGTCAAAAAACCTTAGTTTTGAGTCTGTGAAATGACTATTAGTTGTTCCACTTATCTAAGGGTCAGCTATCAGGAAGTTTTTCGCGATTTCATGTTTAATTTGTAAGTAGCCGTGTTCGTGATCTCTCACTTTTGCAAAATATTATTTGTAAAGTTTAAACTGCAATCAGCAATTATATAGAGAAGAAGTGGTAGGTAATAGGCATGATGACTGTGAATAAAATACACAAAAATTATGCTACCATCTAATGAAACGTAAATAAAATATTAAAAAATAACAAGGTATTATTATAATTAAAGCGAGATTAATTAAAAATTTTAAAAAATAAATCTACAAAATACTACAGTCCGCCATGATATTCTGAACGCCAATCAGAGCGAATGACGTCACTATTGAGCATGGTTCCCAACTTAAGGGTTTTCCCCCCAAATTTAGGGGGTAAATTAGTGGGATGGGATTTTTTTTTATTTTGTTTTTATTCTAAAAATTAACAATTTAGTTTTTTCTTATTGCTTTTTTAAAAATAGTCAGAAAAATAATTTATTTTTACTAAAATAATCGGTTATAGATATTATACGACCGTGCAGATTCCTTCTAAATCTTGAAAAAAAGAAGTTGGTAGATCTACCTACTTTTCGAATTGAGTTTGGTCAGAAACTACCAACTTTTAGAGTCGTACGGAAGGTTTTATAAAAATTCGAGTTGGTAACACTGCTAAAGAGTGACGTCAAAATTGACGCCATGACACTTTGGAGCGTTTTGGTGGGAATTTTAAACATAAAATTTTAAATTGATTTTTTTCATATAAATCATGCTTTTTTTCCGAAATATGATATTTTTTACAATAAGTATATATTTCTGAATATGATACAACAGTTTTTCAAAATCTGTCATCATGCCTATTGGCAGGTCGTCGTCGTATTTAAATCTTCTACCAAAAATTTATGCTTAAGCCAACCTCATTTAAATCTTTGTAATAGGTACATAAATAGGTTTATACTTTTGAGGAATATACTTAAAACATATAAAAACTCTTTAACAGCACCTCTACACCTAAAATTAAAAAAATATCGGTAATCGATAGGTAAATAAAAAATCGATTTCAAATGGCCTACCCTACAAATGTTTCCAAATATACCTAAATTAAATGACAGGTTCCGTTTAAGTTCGCCTTTTTGTCGTAACATTGGTGGCATGCCGGCAAATCACTGCTTACTCGTACATTTGTAGGTATAGTTCACCACTCACATAATCACTTTCGCCTTCCCTCGCCAGTACACGGTTGGTATTCGACGCAGACGCACGCACATCCTCATGTTATAATACCAAAAATCTTACGAAAATAAAAAATGTGATATCGATACTGTGATGGGCAACATATTTTTTGTAAATATTGAAGTTGTATAGTGTACGATTCTAAGTGGCAAAGTGTTATAGTTTATGTATATAAAATGTTGCTTAGTGTAAAGTGGGTGGTAGTTATTGGTATAACTGCGCTACAAATATCAGGTATTATGAACAATTAAATTAAAAGCTTGCATCAGTTGACATAAATTGTTAACATTAATGATTTATGTCTTTTATCGTTTCGCACTTGCGTAATGACTAAAAACACGCAAATATGATTTACTACAAATGAAACAAGTAATTATTATCACCTTTTCTACTTATCTTTCAGATACAAAAGTAGTTTTAAAAATTAACCTAATTGATTTCATGTTTTTTAACTGTAGCGTCATTTTAAGCCCAAGGTAACTTTTGCATGTTACACGCATTGTGTTGCCTACTACACTTTAACGGATTTTTAAGTACATTGTTATATACTTAAATATTTAGAAACCTTTTTAAGCATAATTTAAATTTATGTATAAAAGAATTGAAAGCCGTTCAAAGCGAAGGCTATAAAAACATCAATATTAAAAACCAATAAAAAAAAATCTTCATAATTTAATGCTGTATTATTATCATTTTAATTATAATTCAAATTTAGATTTAATTTTTTTAAATCAAAGTATTTTTAATATGATTACCTAAGTTTATTTATAAACATAATGAAGGACTAAAATAAATACTTAAATAATGACGAAATGTGAGCGATGTTTATTTTTTCTTTCCGTTAAATATAACATATGCTGTAATACACGAATATTTCATTGCGATGAAGATGTTGATGAAGTTAGCAGAATCGGAAGGCTAGTCGTTTTATGTTAAAGTCGTACCCAATATTGATTTTGTTTAGAACATATGACAGAAATTAACAAGATCCCCTTAAACTTCTGGTGCAAGAGTTTGTCAATTTTGAATTAACCTTTACCTTTTTAATCTGGAAACAATTATTACAAAAATAAAAACTTCTGCACCACAAGGATCTCTGTTTAACATCAACTTCTGTTTTTAAACAACACTGATTTCGGTTGATTTAAAAAATTTCCCGCCATTCCCTGAAACATGAAAGAATCCGGAAAATATTCATTCGGTGCCTTTTCCAAAGGGACTCTTAAAAGCATGCCTTCAAACATAGACACAACTAAGCGTTTCAAAATAGTTTCTTTAGCACTAAAGCCCGATACAATGTATTTTTTTCCATTTATTCTAGTATAAAATAAGGTAGTATAAAATCTTTTAATTTTCTATTTCCTGAGATCAGTTTCTTATCTCAATAAAAAACTTGCATACTTGTAAACATATACTTTTTAATGTGTGTTTAATTTGATGTTGTAGCTCCACTTAATAATGATACTGTGATTTCTGTTAAAACTTAAAAAAAAGTAACATTATAATTATTATTCCACAATTTATTAGGTATATAGTTCAATTAAACAGTTCTTCTGTGCATCACAAAAGCAATATAAATGTTTAACCAATCAATTTTCTGTCGGAAATAACTGCACACAAAATAATAAATCATCAATATGTTTTAAAGTGATTACAACTTATATTGCAAATAATACCTACTCGTACCGAGTTCATATGTTAGAAGCAACGCAATATGGCAACAGATGTTTAGGGATTTCCGGTTGCTTTCAAACTCTAAATAAGAATTCAATTTACGTGTACCGAATAAAAAATAATATTTATTTTTCACAGACAATGTTGTTACGGTACTGGTTCTGTAGAAACGTATAAAAAACAATAAAGAAATATATTAAACTGTAATGGGAAGGTTAAGATTATATTTACTTATTGTATGTTTTCCTTATTTTCAAAGATATCAACGAACCTTAAAAAGCTTGTGGAATAAATTAACATCTTGCGCGTAACTAATTTCAAAACCGGTTTTTAGTGTTTTTATTTCAGTCTATTCGATACTATCTGCCTGTGTGTATGTAATATTTCTTAACCATTTTAAATACTTTAATGTGCTAACACAACACACTCATTTTACCTACCTACTCGTAAAGTGAAGGGGCATAATTGTTTATATTGTTTTTCTTTATTTTTTAGCATGTAAAGTGTATACGAACTGTTTTCGATTTATTAAAATCATGTACCTACGTGAATGATTGATTTTGCCTATTGTCTTTGTATTTTATTTACTAACCTACTTTGAGAAAATCTAATTCATAACTGAACATAGTAAAATGTCTTTTCTCGTCATTTTACGTTCATTGTAGTAATCCCCATTAAACATAATAGATGCACATTTTATAACTATTGTCCGGCCACCGAGAGAATGCGTTCCTGACACATTGTGTTTGACATAACGAGGTAACTTTGACAGGCCGTCTACGAAAACAAACAAAAAAAAAGTCGTCTATTTTGACCCTACAAACAAATAATAAGCAATAAAATGATATTAAAACACACTGATTTTAAATTTTATAACTGATGGCTTACTGTAAGGGTAATAATTACTGATAAAATATGTATTTTTAAAAATGTAAACAACATCATATTTTCGTAGGGATGTGCTAAAAATATCAGTCAATTTTAAAGTTATCAATCAATTTCTAATAAAAAAGCAGAATAAGTAGCTTGGTTATAAAAACATGATATCGACGTAAATATGGATATGCTTGAAGCATAACTATTGCGGTTAGTGAAAGAAAATAAATCGGCAAATGTTCGATATGAAATAGATGAATTGGCTCAGCAGTACGGTCATCGGGTGCTGAGACTTCCACCATATCATTGCCAATACAATGCTATTGAATTAATTTGGGCTCAAATTAAGGGTTATGCAGCCCGTCGCAATACGTCCCCACCTTTTAGCACAAAAAAGATGATGGCTCTATTAAAAGAAGCTTGCGAAAAAATCACGAAGGAAGACTGGGCGAAGGCGGTAGAAAAAACAAAAAATCTTATTACCAAAGACTTTGATCGAGATATTAGAATTGATTCGATCATTGATAATAACATAATTATAAATGTTGGAGAAGATGATGATAGCACCTCCTCAAGCGAATCGGAATCTGATTAAATTTATACCAGCGCGATATCTATTATTTTAAGTATTTATTACCTACTTTTAGTTTTAGTACTTATTGTATTGTAGACCTAAATATTTGTTTTGAAAAAAGGCAGCAGTTGGAGTTTCTTGCTATACAAGTAAAATAGATATAAGATAAACTAATTTTTTTACTAATGTTGATTGAAAAAATATTTGTCAATATTATTTTTTACCCCAACACTACTGGCATGTGTCACAAACGCAATCTCTCGGTGGCCAGATTATATATACATTTTATATCACGTTATCTGAGAATAGCCGCTAGTCTATCGTTGGTCACTGTATGCGTACGCGAATATTAAGTTACGTGCGTTCCACTTCCGAATGCGCTTCGTTCGACATCCATTGCGTAACCGCCGCCGGCGCATATTTTGTACATAACAAAAATTTAAGAAGGTCGTTTCTTAACATATATTTAAAATATAAATAGTCGCAACTATTTATGTTTCAATTATAAATTCTGTAATTTTAATTTAAGAACTTACAAAGTTGAAATATTAAGAAATAACCAGAAAGTTTCTCGAATACCTTCAACTTAAACAGGAACTACTACCTATTTATATCACGGCTATTGAATACCGTCAATTATGTGAGCGGGCTAGTATTACATTGACTTGAGGTCATTCCATATGCGACAGTTTTTGCACCGAAGTAATTAATACTTGAAACGACTAAATAATAATCAATGGTCGAAATATTTAAATACATATTTTTAAATCGGAAGTCATGGAAACCAAGTATTTCTTTCCAAAAAAAAGTGGTCAGAATTTTTTTTAAAAATCTATAAATCAATACATACCAGATTATTGAGGGCTTTGAGTCATAAATTATGGACCTTTATTCGGCCTGCTTAAGGACAATCATATTAATTTTTGTACCTAATAGGTTAAGTTATTATGAAAAAATGATATAGTTCCCTATTTCAGTTAGGAGACTAAAGTAATACCGTATACACAGAATAAAATAGTTCGAAATAATAAAATAATAGGGACTCTCTTAACGGTATTGCTCCAGTCCAGTGTAGGTCTCCCAAATAGGAAGGATTAGGAAAAACACACTTCACTTCACATAGTCTTCGACTTTAAGAAAAATAACGTTTTATTTTGTCAATCAACCGAACCACCCAACAGCTCACAGGCTCATCTGGATTTCACAAAAGGAATACCAGGGTCAGTTGGGAACAGTTGAAGTACCTACGTGAAACATTAAAAAGAAGCATACAAACAAAATTCAAATTACTATTGAACTTTAAGTAGGTAAACATTTATATCAGCAAATGAAAATATAGTTTTTCTCTATTCAATAAAAAACTGAACAAGTACAAAATTACGTCAACTTAATTTTTTTGAATGATCGTGACCAAGAGTTGTAGCACGTTTCTTTGCTATAGCATGGGGTCTCATCCCGAAGCAAAGAATCGATAGTTTCTTAAATGCACAAAAGATGGCGCTACAAGTAGCGATTGAAATATAAGCATTTTGAAAAATGAATAAGATGAAAATTTTCCTTTCGAATATGATAGATTTAATTTGTTTGGTGTTCAAGTAGCAAAAGCTATCTAAATAACATAATTCTAAGTTAAAATTAAAAAAATCTTCATTTTATAACAAAATCAAGTTTTGTAATGGCGTTCATAGATGTCGCCTTGTACTTCGGTATTTCGGTATACTCTGTTTCTTAAAATATTACACATATATTTATTTTATTTTTTATTAATATTGCTAGGTTAGGTATTAATTATTGGTATTAGAAACATTCTAGAATAAAATTCCATCGATATCCAGTTCTAGTTACCTACTTGTGTTGCTCGAAATGCTAAGTAAGTAGGTAGGTAGTTTTGAAACGTACGTACTACACCATCGATATGCCATCGATAGACTATTGATAAAATTTGTTTGACTAATCGGTGAGACTCGAAGGACTAATTAATAAATCAAATAAATACAAAATTGATTGTTTGATGTCACTTGTTGCTTAATAAAAAAGACCATTCACAGTCCATATAAACTTTGGCCCAAAACTAAAAGCGCCGGCCAGCAAAAAAAGAAGGTTTTAAATGTAAGACCACATCAATCAGATAATTTCATTGTATGAGACTAACCTCCTAAAGTCAACATCTTACATGTTAATAGGAAACGAAAGTTGTTTTCTTTTTCATACAGAAAGGTAAGAATGAAATGCATGCATTTGTAAACATTCTTTTGTCATCTTATTCACGGATCATAAACAAAATATTTTCCTACTTTAAACGCGTTTTCTTCGGTTCAAATTTAAATATAAACATACTAATCCTATTAAATAAGGTATTTAAAGATAATTTCATCAATTAACCTTTTGAACGCCTCAGTCTCCTATACCAGACAAGCTCTTTCGGGCTCACGGGAATTAAATGTGTTTAAAAACTGAAAACTGCTATCGAAATAAGAGTATAAAAATAAGTCTCTTTGAGCTATAAGATCTGAGAAATCTATATCTTAATAATATAATATAATAATAAATCTGTAGAGAGGTCAATTCTGTACATGAAATATATTTCCAAAATATCTATCAGGGGGTGATTAGGGATCGATACTGATGCCAAAAATGCAGTCAGTAAAATTTTTGTCTGTCTGTCTGTCTGTCTGTCTGTTTGATCGTTATAGAAACAAAAACTACTGGACGGAGTTTAACGAAACTTGGTACAAGTATTCTGCATACTCCTGGGCAGGTTATAGGATACTTTTCATCACGCTACAATCAATAGGAGCAGAAAAGTGAAGGGAAATGTTGGGAAAACGGGAGAAGTTACTCCATTTTTTAAGACTCCGTCGCGTGTGCAACCTTAATGGTTAAAGCTACACAGAAATCATGTATGAATGTCCTCCTTAAAATTATATATTTATTTATTTATTAGAAAACCAACAGCGATATTACAAAGGAAATATTAACAGGTTTCCCTTTTATTACATAAAATACAAGTTCAGTAGGTATGTATCTGGGTGCAGGTGCGTACATTAAAAAAAGTTTTTAATGTCTAAATATAATAGCATAACATCATATATAAAAAAATATCCCACGAAAGCATACGTCCATCTTTTATGCTTGACTCACAAAAACGCGTATAACTCCCGATAGCTTATCAGTTTGAAGCTTTCTGATTATATTTGTCTACTCTTTCGTTTCAAAGTTGTGTTTTAAATTTGGATTTTTTATACAGTACTCCACTATTACGGCAGATAATTAAGTGGACTCAGCTTATTAAACATAGCTTAACATATTACATACTAGCTTTTGCCCGCAGCTTCGCACGCGTTAAATTCGGAGTAAAATCCCTTTCTCTATACAATGATATTAAAAATCATAGGCACAGACAGAGAAAGCGACTTCGTAGTGATTATAAAGGAACTTTCTTAAAATGGAAGTTTATCCGCAGATTTGTGAATTAATAATGTTATGTCGAGTAACTTAGTGTGTAGGATATCTTAGTGATAGTGATTGATCATACAAAATACTCAAATATCAATAGGCTCAATAGGTATATGTAAATTTTTTAAATTCCTAATTAACCGGCGGAAAATGGCATGGCACTTTTTTAAATCCTAATAATATAATTAACGTGAAAGATTGTGATTATGTATGGATGTATGGTAGTTTGTTACTCTTTCACGTAAAAACTATTTTAAACTTTGCAGTAATATAGGTTTATTCATCAGAATAACATATAGGGTACTTTTTACCGCGGAAAAACCTTTCATTCCCACGGGAAACCTACTTCCACGCGAACGGAGTCGCGGGCGGCCACTAGTATTGAAATAAAATACATTGTTTTTATGTAAGCAAATACCTAGTTCGTCACGCCAAAGTCTTTTTTTCGAGACCGCTAATGCTGTACCGCGAAAGGCTAAGTTTTGTAATAAACATTATTGCTATTTCAATATAACAACATGTTAGGAATATAACACTATCATGAGAGACATACATAAACGTAAATATCAATAAATAAACGACATATATAAACTACAATTAATAAAACTGCACCTGAAACTTAAGACAACATCTGATAGATGAAGGTTGAGAATTATTCGTAACAATTAGTATCAATATTGTCGCGTAGACAACCTACACAGGTAGATCCGAAAAAAACATCATCGTATTTAAGAAAATGTTTTAACCACCATAATAGTTTACAAAAATTTATTGAGCTTTAAGACTGGCACGTTAAGGTTGATATTAAGAAGTAGTAGTCAAATATTAGTTTATTTTTGTCAGTGTGTGTGTAAAAACGACCACTGGATGCGATAATATTTGGCAACTCTGTATGGACTTTTGCAACTTACTGTACCTACCTAATAAAAAAAATCCTACATTTGGGTCGACAATTGTTTTGATAAATCTTGTACTAAAATAACACACTGATTCCTTGCAGCTTTTGCAATCATTAATTATTTCGCTAATAACCTAGGCAGGTATTTACATTTTGTTGTTTCTTGTTTTGGAGTAGGTACTTACCCACCTACCTAGTTAACAAGAAAAACAAGATCACTCTAAAGATGTTTAAGTAGCACCTCGAGCAGTGTTTAGATATTCTTTATAATTTAAAAATATCTAGTTCTTAACGACCTTTCAGTAAGAATTGTTATTAAGTACATAATAAATACATTTTCTGGAGTGGTAGAGTCTAGCCGTGGGCTCTGTCTGCAGCGATTGCTGGGCTGACTCGACCGGTGAAATACCACCGTCGCACAGAAAACGGACGTGAAGTAGGGACGATGTTACTGCGTTTCGTTCGGTGAGTGCGGTATCCGGTGCCCAATTTTATTTATTTAATTATATATTATCTTAAAGGTCAGCAACACACCCCCAACACTTACAGTGTTGAGAGTAGTGATATATATATATATATATATATATATAATATGTGAGAAGATAACAGGTATGCAGGTATATGTGTTTGTTAATATTTTTCTCAAAAACTAGATGCAGAACGAATTTGTATAAAAATAAGTACCAACATAACTAAGTAGGTATATTGTATTCTAGAATATCACATACGTACATACCTACCTGGGATTTATTTCATATCTACGAATTAATTAATGATTGTTCTATTATTTTCACTCTTCAATGGTTGGTAATGCGTAAAATTACTTAAGTAACTCAAAACACGCTAGCTATATTATTTCAAATAACTTAAAAAAAACGTTTCCTAAATTTAAGCAGTAGATAAGTAGTTAGGATCTTTATTAAAAATCTATTCAAAAAAATAGGCATAATAATGGTAGAAACGGCATTAAAATCCTTTACACGTAAGAGGAGTTAGTAAAATATTGTTATTGGTAAAGTCTTAATACCAACCTTCCTTGTTATTCAAAAGATGATTAAGCAATTACATATATTCACATTTAAAGATATATAATTTTATTACAAAATTAAGAGAGTAACTATTCCTAATCTTCCGTCGTGGACATAACTTGGCTTACTCCAGAAAATCTATCTAAAAAGTTTTTTATCGATTCAAACGATACATTACGTGTAACTCTAGTACATCTTTATGGAAAGACAAAAAAGGAGAGCTTGCTGCGCCGTGGTCTTCCAGTCGAGACCATGACATCATCACTATAAAGAGTAGTGTTGTGTGTTACCAGTATTTAATTTTCAATATTTTGTTTTTATTTAGGTACTAAGTACAAAGAGTCGTGCATGACACAAGATTAAATAAAACTCCCCAGATTTTTAGTATTCACTTATTCCTTCAAAAAACAGAAAAAACTGGTCGCCGCGTTATTATTAGGTTTATCGACTTTTGGCAGATCTATACTTTTCGTATGTTTTTTTGTTGATTTTGAGCCGTGGCGTGGAGGACACGGGAATGCGATTAAGGTTGGGCGAGCAAAAGGTTAATGCTCTTTGTCCTTATAAAAATGTTATCCTAGCGTACAGCTGGAGGTCTTCTTGCGACAGTTTTATGTCTTGCGTAAGTAGGTATGTGATTAAGCAGATACAGACCATCACATGTGAGCAGAACTCTTGTAGGTAATCCCCTTTTTCTTCTTCTATCGTGTCAAGTAGTACTTGAGGTTTTAAGTTGGACATATTTTACAGGCCTAGCGCTTTATCACATCAAGCACATTGCCAAGTCAGGCCTTAAAACAAATACATAATAATATTTCTAACACTTAAATTAATACGAGAAAATTAATGCAATGATATGCCTACTTCAAAGTTTATGATATGTAACGAGTAATAAATAAATAAAGAGCAATTAACTCTTACTATTTAATACGTAAGAAATAAATTGATTTGGCACCGACTATAAACCTATCAGTTAAGGCAGTATTTAAATTATATTAAATGTTAATTATTTTCAACTTTTTAGTGTTGAAGTCGGTTTTTTTTTACTTATTTATTTTTATAATACTTTCATTGTATATCAGCGCCATCTATTAAAAGTACTAAGACATTTCGACCCAAACGTACCGCACACGGAGCGCTCTCTAACGACATCTACAGAATGCTAGAGGAAGTAAAAATGTAAGGGACGAAATGAATGGTTTAGCGTGGCCGTTTTCTTTGTATGGGATGAGGTATCTGTACGTTAAGTATTATTATATCTGTGGCTATAGTATCTAGTCGTGACAGATGCTCGCGCGCAAGTCATCTCTGCTTCCGAAAACATGCCTCCGTTCCTTTACTTTACTACCACATCTAATTTGGTAGGTTTTATTATGTCTTATGTAATTTTGAATATGTTATTCATTCATGCTAAAGTATGACGAAAGAATAAAGAACGTACTCGTATGGACGAGAATATACATAACAATGATTTAAATAATTAAAATAGATATACATTAAATGATATTTCCCCCTTTAAAACTGCTTACGTTTGAGTGTTGTTGAATATTTGGACAACTATTCTTCGTTTCCTAGAAGATATGTTATTTAAGAAATTAAATTAACATTTTGCTCGGACCTTAACTTTGACATTCCACATATTGTAATCTCATATACTTACCTAGCAGCATATGGTTTTGTTTCGGAGGTCGTATTTAAATTAGTCAATTTCAATATTTCATATTTTTATTGATTGCCCCACACGGATGAGCAGCAGGATACCTATCTAGGTTATACACAATAAAATCCCCCAGATTATGATGTAATGTGGCTGCGGCTGCAATGCACTCCAACCAAAGACGTATCCGGCTAAGAGTGTAATGCACTTTTACTATAAAATTTTAAGTCATTATTGTATTTTTTTTGTCGCTTAAGTCATAAAAGTTATTACTTTTACGAAACTATCGTAAGCTTCAAACTAAATAATTTTCAATTATTTTATTTAAACACAACACAAGATTAACATTGCCAATTACCACATTACCTAGACTTATCACATTTTATGGCAGTTATTAAAATGTCTGTTGTAAAAATGGTTAACATTATTATTCCATACAGCTTAATTTGTGAATTATGTGGCAAGGTGGCCTCCGATGTGGCTATTTTGCAATGATCGAATACTGCGCTTACCAAACGGACAGCCACAGACTCGTGTATCGACTTTTACTGTCACAGTAGTAATAGCACTCTCGAATTTTCGAGAACTCCCATAGTTATAGTAAACTGACGTTACTAACAAAAGGTTTTAGTTTTTTTTTAAATCTTCTAGATAAGTGTTGTAAACGTGAATACAGTGAAAGTTTATAATTTCCTTTAGGAATAATAATGACTTTTTAAACAGTGTACTTTCTTACAAAAGTAAATTATTTTAATAATATTCCTAAGCTAGCTCTAGATTATGTCATATCAACCTAAATGAGAGACTTTACAAAAGACTAGTTTGTATTTTTATAAATAAACACCATAATAAGGAGAAGAAAACAGTTATTTGACTTTTTTGGCTAACTGCGTTTTGGTTTCGTAATTCGCGTGACATCGGCGTACATACTCGTAATAGTGTCTTATCCAGAAAGTGAATTCAATAATAATGAGTCGAAGGAGAAAGTGTGCGACCTAACGCCGTGATTACTGCGCTAGACGTATTGTGATCATGTGTCATTGATTACTGTAATAAAATTATAGAGCATACCATAAACATTATTGTAATCTAACATTTTGAGTTTTTTGGAATAAATTTGAATAAACATATGCATTAATGGCCGGTCTCAATATTTCGCTTTAGTCAAAATCTCAGTAACTAAAAACTGCTAGTTTTGTTTGACGACGTTTGATCTTTCTATTTCTGTCAATTCCATGTCGACAACTATCTACCGTAGTTTTTACACGGATTTAACTTGTAAATCGTTACTAGGAATATTAGAGATCAAAAATACAATTATATTTTTTGGCATAACAAAGTAACAGAGTAACTTTAAGATTCATAAAAATATACACACGCACGATATACAAATTACTTCAAAATCAGATAACTTCATAAAAATGTCCTAAATACGAGGTTGCATCACGTTTGTCTTATGGGAGAGTTGTTATCGTGACGCAAACCTATTTTTTTCTTCTATACGGTTGTTACTATAACAATAATGCGTTTGATGTGGTTTTTCGTAACGATTTGTGTGTAATATAGTACTCAAGATAGATAATTGAACAAATGCTTTAAACTGTTTCCAATTGTCAATAAATTTGACGAAACTTGCCTTATTTTCAAGTTTCTTTCTGTAGTCTGTCGTTTAAATTTTTCTTTGTTTTTCGCTTAAAATTTTGATATCCGTGACGTAGTTCCAGTAGACACAAATTTTACTGTAACTGTTTTAGTAAATATTGAGATGTTTTTTTCTAGAAACAAACACACAGCAAGATGCAGCCGAGCGCCCGGAGAAGAAGCCGCAGTCAGTGCGCGACTTGTTCAACACCTCGTCCTGCATCCCGCCGCCCTTCAGGTGCCCGCACCCGCGGATGCAGTTCTATCTCTACACCAGGTAATCTGAACTTTTTTTGTTTTTTTTTATAAAAGAGGGAGCAAACAAGCATGCGGGTCACCTGATGGTAAGTGATCACCGCCGCCCATGCCTACCCGCAACACTGTGGGTGTTGGGGGTGTGTTGCCGACCTTTAAGGTGGGAAAACACTCTCGACTTGAAAAGCCCCATGTTGTAGGTAGCCGGGAATGCAGTGGCAGGAAGTTCATTCCACATCTGCGAACTCTACTATAAAGAACATAAACTACAAAATTTCGTAATATTGGTCAAGGTCTAAGTGGTTATTTTGAAGTTGGGGATATAATAAATAACTTGATAGGTTTGTTTCATAAGGCTCGAACCATTATCGATACATCTTCTGGCCTTGAGTTCACAGCCGTTGTTGGTAATCAAATAATAACTTATTAAATCTATTAATAAAGCCCGGTTATCTTCGTTTAAACATTAATATTTTTTAAGAATCGTTTTTAACAAATTGTTAATATTAAAATACGACGCGCAATTTAATTCAAGACAAGGTTAAATTTGCAACGTAAACATATGTTTTTGTTATTAATTCAGTTAATTAAAACATAGAAAGCACCTCACCTAGCTTAGCAATTATGACACTATCGAGATTCAGTCACGTAAAAAATATGTTCTACTCATTATTATTTTTTAAGTTCTCGTTACAACACTTTTGTCCAACTGAGGTCAAAGCCAAATTAAACCTGACATTAAAATGTAAATTCCTCTTAAACTCAGACATACCTATATTAATCAGTCATAAAAATTAGTATTTAATATTATTCAACGCTTCATTTGTTTCTATCCATTCTAGATAGTTTTTTCTAATTCCAGGTCTACCCAAGCCAAAGGCGAGTTGATCAACAGCCTGGACAACGACTCCCTCACCCGCTCGCGGTTCAACACCCGCCACCCCACGAAGATCGTGGTGCACGGCTTCGGAGGAGGCAGGAACCTCTCGCCGAGCACGGATATGAGGAACGCGTACTTTGCAAGAGGGAACTACAATATTATTATTGTGGACTATGGCACGCTGGTGAAAGAGCCTTGCTTGAGTCAGGTAGTTTTTTTTTTTTGTTTAAACTTTGGTTCTGGCAGTCGGATTTGAAAGTTGAGGCTTTGAATTTTGACGCTAAATATAATTATGTTTCTTTAATGTACAATTTTATACCTACTGAGAGTTAAAGTTTTTCAGAAATTCAAATTTAAAATACAATGCTCTTGAACTAAAAAAAAACAAGTGACCGACTTAAAGTATGAGTCATTTTAGTAAAAAAAAGTAATTATCTTATGAAATCTGCGTAAAACCGACTACTTACCTACTTTTGTTATTAATTTTCTTATAATAACTATGGAGCCAAACTGAATTACCCGCAATTACGCTTCTTAATGCGAACACAGTAATAACGTTCAATTAAACCTGTGACATCTGTTATGTCGTCATTTAATTATTGCACAAGCAAAACCAGGAATAATAAGTACAATTCATTAGAAAAAACACCACAAACTTAATTACCTACTTACTAAACAAAAACCTGTGTATTACATACAAATTCTAAACACGTCATTTGAACAAGAATAGTTAATTAGCATTGAGTGCAATGATGCATTATGTAAGGTCTTTGACAATTCTTATCGACGCGGGTAAAAATCAAAGCCTTGTACTTACATAAACTAAACTCTCACTAGTCCTTTTAAATGTATTGGTAGAATCATTTTAACACTAACATAAATCTGTTAAATTCCAGGTTGAATGGGCACCTCGCTTCGCCAGTATGTGTATAGCACAACTAGTAGAGTATCTGCAGTACCACCCGAAGAAGGCTGTTCCTCCAGAAAAAGTTCACACGATTGGATACAGCGTTGGTGCCCACATCTTGGGACTGGTGGCTAACCACCTGTCTGAAGGAAAACTCGGCAGAATAACTGGTAAAAATACGGAAAAATATTTAAAATACCAGCTACTTACTCATTAAATTATACTTATAATTTGAAGTCACCATTAGAAACACGTTTTTAAATGACACTAAGTAGTTATTTCTCGCTTCCATGATGCTAATATTCAATTGTTTTTAACAATAAGTAAAATACTTTAAATAATAAATAAAAACTATAATTGTTAAAACAAAAAATCTTTAAACAATTTGTTATCGGTTTAATAAAAAAAAAACTTTATCATCTTATTTTCTAAGTGTTTGCTATGTTCTAGGCTTGGACCCGACGATCCTGTTCTACATGGGCAGCAACCGCTCGCGCGACCTGGACTACACGGACGCGCTGTTCGTGGACGTGCTGCACACGGGCGCGGGCATCCTCGGCCAGTGGGGGCCCAACGGACACGCCGACTTCTACGTCAACGGCGGCTCCAGCCAGCCGGGCTGCGCGCACGACACCATCTTCCGTAAGCTACTTAGCTATAGCACATTGGTAGCTTTAGCACATTGGTAACTTTGGCGAATTGGTACGTTTAGCACATTGGTACCTTTAGCACATTGGGAACTTTAGTACATTGGTTGCGTTAGCAGGTACATTGGTAGCTTTAGCACATTGGTAACTTTAGTACATTGGTAGCGTTAGTAGGTAAATTGGCAGCTTTGGCACATTGGTAACATTAGTTACCCTTTAGGCTTGCGGGACATATAACTTCATGGTAGCTGCCAAGCAGATTCATAACGATTGTTGTGTTAGGTACCTACTTATAAAAACTTTGACGCCAATATTCAATGTTGCGATGTTTAACTTTGTTATTTGTATGACTTTTAAAAACAATGCTTTAACTTGGAACGTATAATTTCCTTTAATGTTTTTATTACCATAATTATCTTTAGAGTTACCATTGTTGTTAAAACATATAGGTAACTTAAATAGCAAACTATGGGTAGGTAATTATACTTCATTGCCATCTTACTAGCAACTTTATATGGGCACCTGTTGTAAAATATTTAGTATTGTTATAATTATAGTGTTATAAACTCCGTAGTTAAATACAAAGTATTTTTCTTAACATTTATATTCAGTAATTTCATTCGGGGAATCCCATGCTGCAAAATAATTGGCCGTGATTTAAAAAGGAGGTCAATACTTGGTTCCAAGTTAAAACAAGTAGGAAAATGCTTAACATCAATATGCAAACAAAAATCGAACCTTATTAAACCAGTTTTTAATAGCGAAAGTCTCATCCAATAAGCATTCAAGCACAACTGCATTACGTAACTAGTTGATACTGGATTTTTGAACAGTACCTAGGTTCATAGGTATTTCTCTATTTTAATATGGACTGAGGCGAACAATTGAATTTAAAGGTGATGCTAGTTCATGAATAGGCACACTATATATTTTTTTTATTTTAAATGTGAAAGTTAATATCTTAGGAAGTTTGTTACTCAATCACCCAAAAACGGATGCTTGATTTAGATTAAGTTTTGTAAATAAATAGATGATAACCCAGAATAAAACAACGGCTAATTTCAATTAAACTACATTAATAATATTAATTTAAATTTACAATTACCAAAAATATCGAAGTAGAGGGTGCCACGTGTATTCTTCCTCGCATGCGAAGCTGCGTGTGAAATACTAGTTTTAAATATCGAGAACGTTTACGATAACACAATAATAATGTAGCAGAACGGTTATTTTTGTCTTATTATGTATGATGAAATAGTATTACATGAATTTCTTAAAATGAGTTTAATGAATGTTCACCTTGAAGACTCGTTAACTTTAAAAGGTGAAGTATTAAAATAAACTAAGACGACTTTCAAGACGAATTTCATATAATTCTGGAAGAAACTGGGAACTATAACCATACATATAAGCGTGTTTTGATGGTATCTAAATATGGTTTTTCATCATCGTCATATCAGTCCTAGGCTAGTCCGCTGCTGATGGATTTTAATATTTTAATGATTTTTCAGAGACGCTGTCCTGTGACCATACGAAGGTGACGCCATACTTCATCGAGTCGATCAACTCCCGCGCAGGGTTCTGGGCGGGGCCGTGTCCGAGTCTCTTCTCCTATCTGGTCGGATGGTGCGAGCCTAAGGATACCGACTACGTATTAATGGGAGAACATGTGTCGCAGAAGTAAATATATTTATTACACTTTTAATTTAACAATAGCTTTAAACTCCAGCAAGTTTCAAAGTATGTACAATAATGTTGACTAAAGAGTAAACAATAACAAAGAAAACCATGCTCAAACAGTTTATAAAACAGCTATTTACAGGCGACCGCCATATTATTTTCTTTATTTTTCTTTATCAGATACATCCTTTTCGACTGATAATAGCATGTTTTGATTGTCACTTCATATGTATGACAAATGTTAAGGTATATTCGACTGGCTTGAGAACATATTATTACCAATACGGCTATTCCTTGGTATCCTTCCGCCACATCACTATAAAAGAATCCAGTTACAACACAAACTTTATATGTGCTTAAATGCTATTTCACAGAGCCCGGGGCGTGTACTACGTGACAACTAACGCCAAGCCTCCGTACGCTCGAGGCTTCCCCGGCAAGTCCCGGCGCCTGCGCTCTGTCACTCCCTACAGCTGATTGACATTATACAGCATGATCTATCAACAATACCAAGGTTTTATTACAGTCAGTAATAAAAATAATTGGAACATTTACTACCACACGTTTAAGCTGAATTTGTATTAGAAATTATTCACTTACACTTGTAAAATACTGTGTATTTGTGTAGTTGTTTATTTATAGTAATTAAAACGATTTTGTTCATACTCTAGATAGCTACAGTTAGAGTGTGATGTGTTTTGTTGTAAGAAGGAAGATGTCAAGCTTACAAATTAAATAAGTTACCATTTTGTAATTTATTCTTTAGAAATATTTCGTTGTTTATTATAATGTTTGTGTAAATATTCTTAGGTACCATTTTAATTACCTAAAATGCTTACATTTTAAGTTTTATAGCCAAATAAGCGTATTGTGATATTTGCGCCACGATCTTAAGTTATGAATTTAAATATTTTTATTTAATCTGAGTAACAATAACATTACCTATAATATGTTTACTTTTCAAATTCGGTTAATAAGCTCCAGCGTCTTCAAACCAGAGCAACAAAGAGTCCATTATAAGCGTTTTATTAGACGGAAACTTTGATCCCTTTTAGTACTCACGTTTCAGATGCGCTCTATCATTAAAGAATCGTATAAACGTACATTTATACCCACCGCTAAAGTATGCAAATCATATGTAGCATATCACAAGTGTGCTGCGTGGGCCAACCCTTATTCACCGATATGTTCAGTCACTTGCACTAAAATGTTTACAAGGACAGAATTTTATAGCTTTAATAAATATTTTAATACACTCTGTATGTTCCATTTGTTTGACAAATTTCGCACAGAAAAAAATCTTTGCGAAGATGGCATTCGTGTTTTAAAATCAGGCTGGTCAGCTCACTCTGGCCGTGACTGTACATATTTTCTGCAAATAATCTAATGGTTTTATAGAATGTTTTGTTAAACTGAATATTTATTTTTGAATTTTTCAGAGTGAACATTGATTTGAAATTCTGTCCTGGTATACATTTTATTGCACGCGACTTACCTTTTACTTTTTGTTGTAATTTGACTTTCCATATCGATAATAAAAGTTTTTATAGAAATTTAAACCTTTTGGTATTATTTTTGCACATCATGCTAATATAATCTGTTACCGAAAGAACCTCCAGACAATTAAGATTACCTGTTGGTAAACTGAAAATAATAATTCAACATTGAAACGTATAGTTTATTAGGGGAAGTATATGTCATTTTTTATAATTTTCAGTACAATTTAAAATCAATAGATTTGATCACTTAAATTTAACACACTCATAAATCAGATAAGTAACATTAATTATATTGAAAACAAGTAATGAATAACCATTTTATGGTATTTTTTAAAATACAACTTCAAATAATTACACCGACTATAAAAAGAAATTAAAAGAATGACGAGATCGGTAAATTCATTGATAAATGTAAAAATATGAATATCTTCTCTCCAAAAAAAGACAAAAATATACGGAAACTTACATATCCTAACTTATTTCTAAATTCCTTTTATTATTTTTTATGTGTTCTAGTTATTATTATCAGTAATAATATCGGTATTTTAATAGATCCAATAAATAACATTAACTAGAAGTTGTCTATTTACAGTTGAAACACAAATAATCTGCATTAAACCTAAAATACTGTAATCGAACCCGCAACCTTACACAACTTCAACCCCCCCACTCACTCTTACTATAAATAAATAAAAAATACACAAGTCTATTGTTATTTGTAGTATATAAGTTAGATGTTATCACTCATACGAGTGTAAGTGTTGACATTATTGCATAAATTAATTAGGCCAATTGAAACCATACTGTCACAGCTAATGCATTTTTATATGTATGTTGACTATGTAAATGAATTATTAACGCTACTAAATACACACATGAATACAATATTCTTAACACGCCTGAACTACTTTTTACAATTAATATCTAGAATATTAATAATTAGGATGTATTTATAACCAAATTTGTGGTTGTGTTTTTACTAATTATTTACACAGATCTAACTGAAAGAGGCTTATGACTCGAGTAAAATACTATTAATAAAACAATTAAAATTATGCAACTAAACTATCTACTAAAATGCTCTCATACTCTTTATAGGAATCTAGTGGGTAATTGACAAATCAGTGCCTTTATCGTTACCTAAAATCTGAAAAGATACATGAATTATTTATGTTACCCTATACATTGATTTATTTACAAAGCAAAACCTACCTTTACACGTTATTTCGTAACTCAATGCTAAAATGATTCTGTTTTTCAAGATATTTAATGTTACATATATTATTTATAGATCTTTTTTATTCCTAAATATATGTTTTATACATGTATAGATAAATATTTATATTTATACAAAAATAGTATCCTAAATTTAAAAAAATCCATACTTATAAATTATTTTAAGTGTAATACTACAATATATATTTCAAAACTTAATTTCCGTTATCTACTTCCGGATCAAAACCAACAAAAGGTGATGTTTTTTTATAATACTTAAGCGTCTACTAATAACAGTTAAAAAATTATAGTGTTAATTAAAAAAAATAAACCTTTGCCTAACTAAATTTTATGACAAAACAAATCGAAATCGTCTACAAATTTTCGTTATAACTATTAGATTTGAATATTTTATACAATATTGCTATAATATTATATTAATATGTTTGTTTGCAATAGTTTACCTTATATCAAGCTACTATTAATATAATTTACATCTAACTGTCGCTTCAAGAAGCTTTATTGTCGACACAGCCTTATAGAGTGAGATCACCCCATTATAATTAAAATTATTGTCATTATTTACACAAACGAAAACAAAAATTTGTCAAAATAGTTTAAATTATACAAATGAAACATTTATATGATAGTAAACATAATCATAATAGATCTTATACTATTATAGTAACATAATTATACAAAAAAAATCAATGAGAGATTAAACTAAACAAATAGATAAGAGTGTAATATTAAATATATATTCAAAAATGAGAATAAAATTAAGTTCTTACATTTCTATTATTACATGTTACAAGTTTTATTATATCTATTATACACCTTTATTTGAAAATATGAGTATCTTTTGAAATAAGTTTCCAAATAGTGCATAACAACAAGTGCATGGGGGATCTGAACCCTTTCTGCCATAATTTTGGACATTGTGAAAATTACCATTCACTATATACCTACCCACAAACACAAAAAACTGTAACGATAGTTATAATATAATGCTTTTACCCGGCCCTAACAACTAATATTTATACACATATATATTTAGTATCTTATATAACAAAATGCTTACATTTTGCTTGTCATTTTTCGTATGATTTACAAGTGATATGATCTTTTCTTATAATCATAAGAACTCTAGAAAATATTATTGCCTTTGATAGAAAAGGTGACATCTGTATTTATCAGTATATTTAATTTTTTAAGTTGAATAAGTAAAATTACGAACAAATATTTGAGTCTACTTAAGACAGAGGACTCTACATTACCATACCTAAATATATATTCAATTTATTGCTGCTAATATCTATTTATTTATCGATTTTTTTGGAAATTGATATGAATTTACTAAATCATTTTGATTATTAACTTTAATAATATAGTCTAAACACACATTTACGAGTTCATTCAATGTATTTTTACAATACAGAATTGACGGCGTAGAGAATCTCTGAAACGATATCTTGTTTACATATTTATAATTAATTCTAGGATTCTAACGATTTTAAGACGAGTAAACCTGTCCTGCATTCTGTCTTCGAAACTTCTTTTTTCACAATACTTACATGCATTTGAAGGACAAGTTGTAGTTGACAAACAATATGCAGTTCAAATGCTTAAATAATACAAATTTTTGAAACAACAAATACCAATATTCGTACGAATAATTTAAAATTAATCTTAAAGTATGAATGTAGTTAGTTTGATGATAATTCTCACCCATGTCCAACTACCTAACTCCTAATTGTTACTCTACACCAGCTATTACTGCTCTACTAGCTATATATATTTCCCCACGACACGTCAAATTACCTTGCATGTTTCTTTTTGTTTAATCAACATTTTTGTAAGAAAGAAATATTAATTTTAGAGTCAAAACAATGTACGGAATAGATGGCTAGTAGATATTTTACAATATATTACTATTGCAGTACAAATCGAGCGGTTCATTTTTTAACAATGAAATCAGTAAGATTCAAAGCATAGAGGAACTGGTGGTATTAATCTTAAGCTAATTTATTGTATCAATTATTGTCTTAAATCTATTACCAACGATTACATGTTTCTCTTAAAAATATTATTTGTCTCTTTACGAAAGCACATAAAATAATATATCTTTAATACATATCGTTTGTATATTATCAAAATATTGGCATGAATAATCATTTGGATGTCGAATAAGAAATATTTACTTCGCAAAGTGAAGCAACAGATGGCAAATTTGAGTTGTAAAAAATTATGGAACAAAAGTTATTTATTGTATCGTTTCTTTTTATTTATTTAAATTTAGTATAAATTAAGATTATAATTTCTTCTTTGAGCACGGCATCATAAGGGCCACGAAAATTATATATCAAATTCGGAGTTATTACACTTTTAGCATATAAAAATAAAAATATAATATAGTTTATATAGATAATTACATCAAAAAAATGTGTGCATTTTCAACGAGTGTTTTATTTAGACCCTTGAATGTTATTGTCTTGAATAGTTGGTCCTTTTTAGATTATTATTGTCATTTTATTATGTTTTTCATGTATTAAATAACTCGTCTAAAATGTGCAATACAAATAAAAAAGGTGCCATTAAGGTGCTTTCGAAGATTAATTTAAATTCCTACAATATACATGCTATTCTTTTTATATACAATATATACGAGACGGGGTTCTGGTGTTATAAACTGTACATTAAAATTCAATACTTACACTTAACTAATTGAGAAATGTGGAATTGAAATTATTTATTAAGTATCGGTTAAAATTATTTAAAAAAATCACAAAAACTAATAACTATTGTTACCTAATACAGAAACTTTTTCCAATACCAAAATTCATTAGCATTCATAGTTAATATTCAACGAATGCCTTCTTAAAGTTATTATAAATTTTTATATGAAAACCCATGCGTCTATTATATATTAAAGAGCTAACTTCTACTTTTATATATATGTGCGTCGTGCATAGTGCTAAGATAATAAACTATAAATACACCGTAAAAGCCTAATAACTATATACATATGTATTCCTATATAAGTAGGCGTTACGCAAAGGACTTGAGCTATATACACAGTACGCTTTGAAACTTTATCATTTTTATACATGATTACTTGTTAATAGACCTAGTTAAACTTAAATTATTTACTTTTTGGAGAGAAGATATTCACATTACGAATGAATGATTTTAATATGATATGATTTTTAACAAATGGTAACCCATAGAAATCGGTAATACTTGTTTATTAAATAAACTATATCGTAACTAAATAAACTATTTTTATATAAAAATGCTGACATATCTTCCCTGAGTTATATTTCAACATTTTAATGTCCTACTCGAAATGTACACATTGTATAATATAATTTGTAGTTCAAATACACAGAAAGACATTATTTAAACAGAAATATATAGGTAGATAAGGACATAGTTGTTAACACTATACAACAATCAAAAAATAACAAACAGTAGAGGCTTTAAAAATTAATAACTTCAATCTTAAACAAACAAAATTATAACCAATGCAATAAGCATAAAAAAGCTTAATTTAAGCCAATCATTAACTAAATACTTTTTCTTTATAGTGTATTTGATACTTCCATGACGAGATATACTGTTAAACAATTTGATATGCAATCTGTACAGTCATGTACAAAACTAACTGAAGATGACCAACGTTGGCGATATGCACTGCCATGCGATTAAACTATACATAGAAAGCTAAAATGACGAAACAATTCAACAAGGGTATATTTAGATAAGAACTTTAGTTTTAATGTTCAATTCTCAACACATACATTACATTATATTATAGTCCTAGCAAAAGTTTCAAATGTTATTTATCTATATTAACTGATTGCATATCCTTGTCTAGAGAAAAGAACATTTCAAACAACATTACGCTGTAACGACACCAAGCTACGATCATGTAGAATGATATTTATTAACTATCTACAAAAGTTTATTTGTTTTCATAGAAACGCATTCGTTTTTCAATACAATCATCTGAATTTAGGTCTGATCTAGGTATTGCATCTTACGTTGAGAATGTATTTCTTTGCATTAGTTTTTAAAGCTACGTCGTAGCAGTTTATCGTAGCTATTGTATCTACCGTAGATATTAAAAATTGTATCAGATTAATAGTTTTTTCAATAAAAACCGTTTCTATGAAAACAAGTGTTGAAGGTCGTCGCGTTAGTAGGTGCCGTCGCCAGCCATTTCGTCGTATGGTTTCGTTGGAGGCTGCACCGGCTCCGCCTGGTAGAAGGCTCCGGACACGAATGGGTTGTTGGGCACGTGTGCTTGTTGCGAGGGCGCGGGGGCGGGGCCGGGCAGCGCGGGCCGGGGGGGCGCCACCGCGCCGTACGCGGGGGGGTCCGACCGCCGCAGTGGGGCTGATGGCTGCTCCATCTGGATATCAAGATAGACAAGATACAATGTAGATATCAAGATACAATGTAGATTTTGAATCTGGAGTTTTATAAAGACTAGAACTATATGTGCATGTTTTGGTGTATATAAGTTACATTTTATTTCACTTAAAACAAGTTGGCAAACGTCATTTTCGAAGTGCGGTTTTTATACATTGGGAAATAGATAGCGAGAGAGTTATTTAAAGTTTACACCTGGCAGCCACGGATGGTCATTGGTATTAAACTTCCGTGATAAAACGTTTTACTGAAGCGTCTGTACCGTAAAATATATTTTTTAAGTATAAATTGCTTGTATGCAATTGCATTGTTTTTTTATTTTTTTATCCTCTAGTCAACAAATTTTTAACCTCTACTTAGCAATTTATATCATAAATATAAAATATCCGATCAACCACATACTCCAAGTGCCTAATTGCCAAGTTTTCTTTTGTCTTGTACATCATTCATCATATATCTTACAAAGGTGGTCTCATGGTCGAGGCTCTTCCTCGGCTGGTCGTCGTAGGCGGGCGGCGGCTCCGCCCACGGCTGCAGCTCGCCCGACGCGAAGATGCCGTAGATGGTGATCCCGATGAAGTGCACCGTGGCCCCCATCAGGAACACCGCGCGCCACTCGGTTATAGCCTTCTCTAGTTTATCCTGAAAACAAAAAACGAAGGATTAAAAAGTGAAAAAAATATATTTACAAATGCAATTTTTCATATTATGGTTTAAAGTTGAATCTAATAGTAATCCTATAATATGAAATTCAGTGAGAATCCCTAAACAACCCCTCCGCTTTGTTTTGATGCGGAACCGGAACATCGGCGGCTAATAAATTCAAAACGCACATTTCATCTTACAGAACACAATGTGACCACCCGTGCGAAGACTTGCTGGCGGACGATAAAGTGCTCAGGAAATGAACAAGCTTTGACACGGGATTATGCGCCTTATTGCCATAGCAATACAGGACAAAAGAAGCAAAATACATTTGATGTAACGCATCGACGCTCACCCACAACTCAATTCATTTTAAATTCAAAACGCGTGGCACATTGAATTCGATTCCTTTTTTAAATTAGCCAACCGAACTTCTTTTTTGTTTCGCCATCTACCGGCAGAACGAGGAACGGGGCTCGGGGTGTCACTTGAAAGTTTTAATAAAACGCACGAATTGAAATTGGAGAAGTCTTTTTAGACCTTTGAAAATCTTTTGTTCAAAATTGCCTTTATTACAAAGAAAAAAAAGAGTACAGCCATTTTATAATAACATAACATAATGAAATTCATAATAGTGTATCTAGATTAAGGGTAAAACTTCCGTCCAACCGAACTAGTTTCATTAACACTACAATCACCTTTTCCTGTGTTATGTAATCGATGACGATGGGGACCACGAAGCCCGCGATGGTGCCGATTCCGTTCGACAGCCCCATGAGGATAGACGCGTAGCGCGGGGCAATGTCCAGGTGGTTGACGTTGTACCCCGAGATCGCGAACCCGCTGAACGCCACGCCCAGGGTTAACTCGATCGTTGCTAGATACTGCACATATTAAACGTGACTATTAATAAAAAAAAACACTAGGTTGGAACGTATGTAAAGTTAAAAATTTTTTTTACTTGTAAATGAAGCTTTAAGCGGCAATCATTACATTAAGGTAAACAAAGAATTTCTAGTTTAAGGATCAATGCTGAAAGAAGAAATAGCGTTTAATTTATAAACTGACTGCCGTGACTATTTTAAAAATTAAAAAAAAAGGTTTGAGACCTAATTACATTTGAAAAATAAAAATACACTTTTTGTATTTTACCTTATTATTAGCGTAGGCGACGAGTACAAAGAAGAATGCCTCCATACCGAATCCCCCGCAGTTAAACAGTTTGCGTACATTGGTGGTCGTCATAATGTTGTTCTTGCGCAGGTAATCAGCCAACATGCCCCCGATCGGGACCAATGACGTCATGATCAAGTGGGGAATTGCCCCGACAAAGCCCGACTATACAAAAAATAATTGAAATTTTAATTTGTTGGTAAAGAAAAGGTAAATGCTAATATTCATCATGAAATCTTACCTCAGTAATCTGCATATTGAATCTTGTGTTAAAATATGCAGACTGGAAGATGACGAGTAGACAGAAGTTCCAAGTTCTACAGAAGTTTGCTACTATAATGGCATATACCTATAATTAAAAACATAGTAACATTATTTCCTTCTTATGCAGTATAGAATTAAATAGGTTCGTTAAGTCTATTGATGTACCGGTGCAGAAGTGGCGAAAGCCTTCCATGGAGTATTCCAGAACCCCGGCATGGCAGCCTGGCTGGCCGTGCCCAGGGACTCCTCGATGTATGCCAACTCCTTGCCCGTGATGTGAGGGTGCTTGCTGGGCCGCTCGAACACCAACCAGAGCCACGCTGTATACCTTGGAATTACAATTAATGTTTATTTGAGTTGTTAGTTAACGTCCTATTTTTTGCTAGTTACTTTTTTTACATTATACTTAAACTCATTTTTGATTCATTACTCTTATTATAATTATCAGCAGAGCGATTCTGTAACTGCCAAGTGACATAAACTGCAATGAAAAAACGTCAAATTTCCATTATTTGTAAGGCTTAATTTTGACGTTTATTCTCATCGAGGTTAGGACAATTTGAGTTGACCTGAGAAGTAATGCGACAAGCTCCCTCGGTCGCGCCCTCTTACTGAAATGATGGGCAACGGCGGTTTTTTAGTCGGTATGCCGGCCTTTAGCTGTGCGACTCCGACATAACCCTGGAAGCCAATGCCTTTTATCTCCCTGGGTATCCATATAGGATTTTTCCGTTGAAAAAAAGTATAATTTTAGTTACAGAATCGCTCGGCTAGACCTATTTCAATTATCAATATATCTACCTTCCTGTCTTTTTAGCTTTTTGATATAGATCACAAAATTTTCTTTAAAATCTTATAATAACGTCAACTTACCATATGACTCCGCAAACGCCGTAGAAGTAGAAAGGCGCCTGCCACGAGATGTAGTCAGTGAGGATCCCGGAGAGCGGCATGCCTATGACGATGCCGGCGTAGGTGCCGCAGAAGGCGAGCGTGGCGAGTCGCGACCGCTCGAGCGGCGGCGCCCACATCCGCCAGATGCCGTGGCACGACGGGTACGTCACACCCTATACACACGATGCCATGGACTTAATTACAAAGTTCATTCTGTTTCTAACAAAATATACAGGGTTATTTCTAATTAGCGCATCATTTCTTGTAGGCAGCTTTTCTACATCAATCCCAACAACATTCAACCAAAGAATAATTAAAATTAATATTATTAAAAAAATAAGTTTTTCTATACAAATTTATTAGATGCCTCTGAACTGTACAATACTCTACGCGCACGCAGCTGGCGTGGTAGGTGCGCGGGCGACGGGGGGTGGGCGACCGGTTTAGGAACTTTTTACAAAATACAGAGTTAAAATAACAGAGCGCGCAAATTTGTTTTTGTTTTTTTTTGTTTTTGTGTTAATTATCAAGTTTTGCAAAAAGTTGTAGAACAAATGTTATTGGGATTGATGTAAGGAAGCCGCCTGCAAGAGGTGATGCGCTAATTAAAAATAACCCTGTAGAATCGACGCCATCCCTGTCTGTTGGTACGAATAGATATATCCGCTTAATATTCTTAAAGCACCTAAGAGACTTTAAGACGATTCTGATAAGAATTTAAATAAATTCAGAATGTAGATTTGTAGTTTGTTTTGAAATCAAAAGATTTTGGCATAGATTTATTATTGTTTAAACAATAGCTCTAATAAATCGTCAACAATAGCTCTGTTTTTGCGGCACATTTTTATTTTCGTGGCAGTTCGCGTGTAATATACACGTACTATTTTATGAGTTTCTGACTAGACCTATATCTTGACATCATCTTGAATTTTTTTTTGCAATTTTAACATAAAAATGATGTATTTTGGAACATAGATGTATGGAGTCACGGAGTTATTTTTGTTAATAAAAAAGGAATAAATGCAGTCATATTAAACGTATTGGTATAACATTTTACAGTTTTTTTGCTTACACACGTTTGGGTCATCAGTAAACCGGGGGGCAAAAAATTGATACGTTGGTAAATACGCCCCTGCATAAACGTATGCAATGAATGACACTAGCTCGGGTAGGTTCGAGAATGCCGAATTCGGCATACAATTTTATGCCGCATTTTACGAGTACTAGTGCTCCATCTATTAAGAGCGAGAGCGAAGACCAATAATAAATCTATGGATTTATCTATAGAATCTATGGATTTATGGATGGATTTTGGGTTGTGATCATAACGAGAAAGTTGCGTATGTTTCAAGTTCACTGATAATTAATAAATAAGCTGGCATATCAAACTTAGTACAGCAATGCATACTATGCCATTATGACAATTTACAAGATTAGTCCGATGTCCCAGTCCCATAAATGCTTGTGTTATCCCATGTAACAATTAAACATTAACGTAAAAAGAACATTTTATTTATTTAACCCATTTAATGAGTTACAGCTTAACCCTCTTATACCTACATAAGAACCTGGTTATATTTCCATTATAAAAGAGATCTCTAATCCCCTTATAGTACTTATCTTGCTTTTCAAAAGACACTATTTATAAATGAAACTCTTTATGACAAAAAGAGATTTCCGTATATCTCCCATCCGATCTGCTGTATGATTCACAATCAAATTTAATAGGATATCATCGTGAAAAGAGAGGCTTGGCGAACGTTTCCATGGTGACGGACCCCAGTAATCCTGAGGAGGCTATATAGTATGGGATACGATTTTGCCAGCTCAAGTACGATTGAAATAGGCATCGATCGAAAATTAATTGAAAATCGCATAAGTGTTGAGAATTAGTAGCGCGGTCGGTGGCATTCTTAAAGTCCTATTCAAGAATTAATTAAATCGTTTGGCTTACTATGTATGTATTAAGTTACAAGATTTTCATTTTAAAAATAAAATAAATAACTTTTACATAAATAAAGTTATATTTGGATCCTCTAAACAAATATGTATCTATAATAAAAGCAAACAGATGATACAGGACCTAGAACCTCTTAATATTCGCCAACACGTGTCTGGAGCGTTGTTCAAACAATTTAAAATTCCTACTTGTGTACTCTACAACATAATATCAACTGTATCACTGACAGCGAGGGTAGGCCGGATCGAATCCCGACGTGCTGATGTAACGAATGCTACAAATTTGAACAAGTGTAATAGGCCTCATCATGCAAAGGCACGACACACATGTCAAATTTTGAATATTTCAATTGGAGATATGATATGTTATATCGTAACAACAAACTTAAATTTTTGGAGCGATGATTTAAATTTGAAAAGTTCTGACTTAACAGGTAGGGTCGGGTTTTGAAAATAGTTTGGAATTTTAATTGTCACAAGTTGAAGAAAAAGTAGGCTTAAATGTTAAGATAGCGATGGACTTGGTTACTGCCTTATTTTTTTTATTTGACATTAAGGATTATTTAAAACGGAAACGTATAACTACTATAAACTGCACTAACCTCTACAAATCCTTGAGCGACCTTCAGCATGACGACAGCCGCGGGTCCCATGGACATGGCACCAGGGATGGCCATGTTGAAAATAGCAGATGCAGCGATCGCTATGCCAAAGATACGGTTAGCGGGGTACATCGACGCTAGGAATCCACCAGGCACCTATACACAAAACAGATGATGTTTGTATGACAGCACCAGTTTTAACGCATTCGTTTTTTAAAGGAAAGTGAGAATATTACGAATTGTCAGCACCTTTAAGAGACAGCTTTACCTTTTTTGAAAAATAATAATAAAGTTATAAAAGAAACGGTGCAAATATGTCTTATAATTAAGTGTTGAAGTTATTGTCTATACCAGCAAAAAACTTGACTTTTTTATTTTTAAAGCACTAATTATGAAGTAGAAGTTACTAAAGTAATAATTATGTGTAAATTTAGGCATCGTGTAGCAAGTTATCACCAATAATGTTGAAATAATAATATATTACCTGTGTAATGAGATACCCTGCGAAGTACGAGGAGTCGATGGAGGACTCTACTTCGACGGTCCAGTTGAAAGGTGTATCTTCGTGGACACCGTTTGTGGTCTGATTAAATAACAAAATAATTTATTTTTTTGGATAAAAAAAACAACTCAATTAGTACGCAAAACTTAATATATGCGCTACAAGACAAAATCAGAGAACATAAAAATTTTCGTCAAAGACAACTTTTTCGTGAAATATATTTTATAACTATTCCATTATTTTCAACTCAAAACACGGAATTAATGAAAATATTGACAAATTGTTTACTTGTAATACAATATCTCATTCTCACATTGTGTTTCTCGGTCATCTTGAGCTTGGCCATGCTCATGTTGCACCGCATTCCAAACATGATGCTGAAGCCGAAGCAGGCCAGCAGCGCCACCGTGTACCGCGCCGACAGACACGGGCATTCCGCTCGCAGGTACTTATCTACAACATATATAAATAAATTAGATAAAACACTCATAAAAAAAAAAAGATTTAAAAAAAAAAAAGATTTCAAAAAAAAAACTCCAAACTGACACACCAACTGTGTGGCCCTAAACTAAGCAAAGCTTGTACTATAGGTACCACACAATGGACTAAGGAACCTAGTTACACCCAGACACGAGCCAATATCGAAAAACCATTATTACGGAATTGGCCCGACCCGGGGATCGAACCCGGAACCATCCGCTTAGCAGTCCGGTATATATACCGCTGCACCACAGAGGTCGTCTTATTTACTTTAAATATTGGTATGTATAAAACTCATGTGCAACGGATAATCCGTTATGTATTTTTTTTTTCAACTTACAATAAATTTAATAAACGCGTAATAATCCGTTGAAAAGGGCTCTCCTACAAAATTATACTTTATACGCTTTAGAAAACCAGTCATTTACATGTATAATAATAGTACAGGAAAAGGAGTTTTAATTGAGTTTTACAGAGTGCGAAGCCGCGCGGGTAAAAGCTAGTTGATCTATAAACCGTGAATCACTCTATCTATTTAAAAAAAACGCATCAAAATCCGTTGCGTAGTTTTAAAGTTTTAAGAATACATAGGGACAGAGAAAGCGACTTTGTTTTATACTATGTAGCGACTTTTTTTATACAATATAATTAATGTATGTATTCTATTTCTATGCAGGTTACACAGTTCCAATAATCTTTCACACTATTCCTGATCACATAATTTACCTATGGCTCGAGGAGGAGGTCTGTTGGGAGAGGGGGGGGTCTCCAGGTCCTCTCCATCATACATGTGGTCGTAGCCCTTCTGCTCCACGTGGAAGTTCTCATATTGGCTGTTTCTGTGACAATTATAAAAAAATAACATGATTTAAACCATAGTAAAACATAACAGACGTCACAAAAAAGTACCTCTTTTTTATACAAAATATATTTCATACGAAAGCAGTGAACTCTATCGTACATCTACAATAACTTCCTATCTTCAAGGTGCTATTAAATTCATTCTAGAATAATTCATAATTAGATACAAGATATTTTTCCAAATATACTTTTACAAAATAGATTTTTAGAATTGCAACAATGGTTATATTTTTTCTGTAACACGATACTGAAACAAAAATAATAATCACACACTGTTCATCAAGGTCCGTCTCCATCACAAAGCACCTTTATAGGCTTCATCACAACATTATTTTTAATAGCTCGTATACACCTATCATAGTTCACCGGTGTTTCCGATAATTGAAGCGATCGGATGCGACGCGCTCGCGACAATGGAATTAAAATGCGTCTGCTTCGTTAACGACTAAAGCACCTGTGTCACGTTAGTGCCTGGTATATGGATTTTATCCTGCAGTTTTTTAGCTATTTTAAAGAAGTTTGGTATTACGAAGGTGAAATTACAATTTATGGTATGCTTTAGTGATGGTATACAGATTTGTAATTACGTAAAACAGGTTTTTATGATTTTACTCAAAATAAAATTAAAAACTTTTTGCGATACTTTTAGTTTCTATTAAATTACATCAAAGTCAAAAACTCAATAACGTTTAAACTAAAAGCTTTAATGGAAATCATGTTTGGAGGCTGATTCAATTATTAACCCTCGGCAAGTATTGTTTGACATTAAATGAGTGTGACGGTATCGCTGCGACGCGCCGCGCCCGCGCCGCGACCGCGTCACACCGCGCTTGATGCCATCTGATTCAATTAAGCACTTTATTAAGACTAAACTGTGGTGTTGGTCACCAATTTGGTGTTATTTACAAAAAAACAGAGAATGGTTTAAGCAAAGATATATAGTTAGATATTTCAATTTTATTTTTAAATTTAATCTAAGATATAGTTTCTAAGTTGAATTAATGAGTAATTAGTGGTAACTTTTATTCAAAATTATGAGTTACATTATCGAGAACAAAGTCATCTATCGCTGATTTTCTTATGCTCATCGACGTGTGAATTCATTTTTCCGCTGACAAAAGCAATAAATGTTACTATCTGTTCGCGTCCCCCATTTAAACGTTGCCGTAATGAATCGTCGGATAAAAGGCATAACCAAGTGGAAACGACGCGAATCGTCCCCCAGACTTCAAGCATCACACCACGCGACGTCAGCAAACGTCGACTTTCACCAGCTATCCGCAGGGTTAAATTTTCGTTGACAATTTTCATACAAAATATTATACCACCACATCTAAAATTCAACCCTATTCCGCAACAGTTAAAGTAGATATTTGATTGTAGTGGTGGAGGAGCGGTGTTGCTATGCTCACGATAATGTGTTTATCGCTGACTGGACGAGATGCGAAGTAGACATCACTAATGTAGGGACGGACTAATTACTTATTCATATGAATCACAAAAGACACAGAGTGGAAAGTTTACGATTTTGTGGTGATACCGTGGTGATTGAATTATATCGAGTTTATGAGATGATTTAAGTAAGAATAGATAATCAACTTTATTAAATTACATGTTGATTTTTCTTTATTTTATTTAAATCTATAATTCCACACACAAAATTATTAGAAATATAGCTACTATAGGTAGATATGTCTGTACAATTGCAAAACACGATAGGTAAAAGATAGATGCCTCGACAGTGAAACCCCGCATTTGTCCCCGCATCTATTTTATCATACACCACAATTATAGGTATATTATCATACTGAAGGTGTAATTACTTTTTCATGTCATTTTGTGTAACTATGTAACTTAATGTATTCCTAATAAAATGTTGATTATTTAATCCTAATTTATTATCACCAACAACTTTTTATCTCTACCCCTCAAATGTACATCAAATTAAATATTTATGAAAAAACCTCCTTATTTTGTCGATTCAACTTTAACAATTACGAGTATCTGCATAAGTATTTCACAAAGTCCGCGTTCTCCGAAGCTGAAGTTTCAGGCTTTGGATGAAAGCTGAAAGGCTTAACTACTCATTACCAAGTTCTCACAGGAATGGAGTGAAGTTGGTGCGGTCAGCGCATTCATTAGTGTGAAGTTTGCGAACTTGCCCATGCACGGTAGGTAAGAGACGAATTGAGAGATATAGTTTTTTCTTAGTATTTGAAAAGTGTGAATGAAAACAGATGATATCTTTTTATGAATAAAATTACGAATTAAAAATCGTACTTATTGAAATATGGATGCGTATACTAATACTGACTGGAAATAGGTTTTTTATTTTAACCTAAACGGTCCTACTGCTGGGCAAAGATTTTAAATGGATAGAAAATGATTTTAAGATTAATTACTAAACAAGAATCGTTTAAAGTCTGTGTATTCTTATTTTTTTTATAATTTGACAAAGTTATTAAGTTTGTTATTCCATAAATCTTAAAATTTACTTTTTGAAAAAAGTAAATTTTTAACTTTAACATTACATCAATTTACTTTTTGTAAAAGTAAATTTTATAATCATACAGTAAATTTTAAGGGACATTTTTTAGCTTATAAAGTAATTTTCGTTAGTAAAGTCGTGGATCAAAACTAGCTATCGTACTATTGATAGTACTGTACCACGGGAGCGCTCCTTCAAGATTCTGGTTCAGACGTGAAGTGGAGGGGGGGCGGGGGTGCGGGGCGCGGGGGGACAATATGCACTTGAAATACACCACCGACACCTACAGGGAGGCAATAGGTAATTAATTTACAAGTTATTTAATAGCCCCAGTGAATATTGCACTGGTTTTGCGATAAACATGTCAAGTACAAGTCTTAACTAAGACTTTAGAGTTCAATGTATTTTATTGTTAAAGTTAGATTCCCCAAAACAAAATGAACAGTTACTGTTTACTTTATTAATACTTTATCAGCATATTTTTAACTCGTATTGAATAACACTTTTCAAATCTTGTATTTTCCAACATGTTTATTTATTACAGACAAACCTCATTGCCCTTCTTACTCTTTTATTTTTTCCAAAAGAAGCAAAACAAAACCGCAATGCGTTTGAAACAGGGCCCTGCAGGGTGGCTATTACACCCCATACTCTGTAAAACCACCCTCGATAATTGATTTACAATTGTCGGTTAAATTTGTTTCCGAACCACCCCTTGATCGGAAAAGTAAAAATATGTAAATAAAATGTTCGATAGGAAGATCAAACTTAATTAAGATTGATAATTAAGATCTACATAGTATGATTTACTTATTTTGACTTACTCTGTAGGCGTAGCTTGAATTAATAATTGATAAGAAAATTTCTTTAGTTGTCTCTACAAATACATTTATAATATCATGAGGGATAAGTAAAAACGTGAATAAACTAGCTAATTGCTTACCAACAGTATTTTGTTATAAGAATTTAGTTATCGCAAGGACCACAATAAAAAGTCTATACAAATAAATTATCTCCCATCTCACGTTTCGACATCGGAACATTCCCGAGTTATGGCAAAAATGGCGTCGGCAGGATCCGAACCCGGCACATTATGATACTGGGGACATAACTTATAAAACTTGAGATGCCTTGTTAGTGAAGATGACTTTTTTATGGACATTTATTATTGTGGCGACTTGGGGTGTCTTTGAGATTACAGAATATTTTTTAATAAAAAAACTGCATTCACATCTTGTAAATCATGATATTAACTATTTAGATATTAGAGATTATTATTAGCTACAGATTTTTGTTATTACTATTATAAAGAAGCCCTAACATTTTGAAATGCATTGAATTTTGTTCTAAGCTCTAAACAATCGAACGTGCTTTTTTCCATAAAAGTGGCACTTTTATTCAAAACGGTTCCTTTTTCAGAAACAAAAACAAAAATGTATGTAAACAAACTGGCTGGGTAGTCGTAGTATTTACAGTTTTATTTCGTGTTGAAGAATTTACTCCGGGCTAAAGACTGATCTTCGGAACAGAAAGAAACTCACGTTTCGGTCTCAGCGCTGTTCCTTTGTTTATTTGGTTGTGTTTCTATGTTTACTGTGATCGTGAGCACGTGAGTTATGTAAGGTTCAGATTGAAAATATATATGTAGAAAATCGTATAGAAAAGGTTAAGATTGTAATAAATTTAAGAGGGTGATCGGTTTAATGATAGTATAATTAAAGGCGAAAGAGCTCCATATATGTATATTTCTACAACTTTGCCAGTAAGCCAATAGGTTTTTATTGGACATAGGTTTTAAAATTGATATTTATCAGGCACATATAAATAAACATGAAAGATTTGTTCCAACACATCGTGTTTTTTTTACTATTTATAGTAGGTATAACTATTGACCGACCGCGACTCCGTTCGCGTGGAAGTCGGTTTCCCGTGGGAATGAGATGTTTTCCCGCGGAAAAACGTACCCTATGTGTTTTTCTGATGTATAACCTATATTTTACCGAGTTTTTTTTCCGCCAGCTTTTTTCTCTCGGCCTACTGATGATAAGCTGATGATCGATATTTTGACTTTCATCGAATGTAATTAAGTTACTTAATGATGAAATAAATGATTTTTATTTTATTTTTTATTTTTATTTATTTTATAACTGCAAAGTTTCATCCAAATCCGTCCAGTAGTTTTTACGTGAAAGAGTAACAAACATCCATACATCCATACACACTCACAAACTTTCACGTTAATAATATTAGTAAGATTATGTAAAATATTAATTCATACACATAACCCATAATATAATTATTTTAGACCACCCAAGCAAATAACCAAACCTGAAAACATTCTTCGTTTTTGCTTTCCAGTGTTTAAATAAGATAAATCGATTACTAGACGGTATTACCGTAACATCTTTATTGCCACCAACACAATCTTCCCGAACTTACTTTGATTTCCTTCAACACTCTAGCTTTTACATCGCGTAAAGTGTTTACATTTAAGCCGGGGATTCCCCGTAATTGATATTTACTACTCTAACCCGTCTCGTCGAGCTTTTCGGGGATTAACCGAGATTTGATAGAACCCTCCACTCCCTGCGATTTGAATAAAGAACAGATAACATTAAAGTTGTGTTCGTTAAAAGAAGCCTTTAGAGAATGCCCCAGTTTAACCGAAACCGTAGCTGCCAGCTAAAGGTAAAGAAAAAAAGATGTTTAATATTTACACTCAGGGTAGCACAGTATATGTCGGACTACTGCAACAACTTGTTTTTGGGACCAGAGTTGGGTTTTAACATCACTTAAAATTTATTCTCTAGGATCATGTTGTATACCGAAACATACCTATATCGAGACCTTAACAACCAAACGAAATACCTTTAAGATTTATGACCTTGTTTTTGTTACTCTTACGATCACAAACTAAAGTGTATGTGAAAGCTTTTCTTTGAGTTGCACAAATTGCAAAACCTTATTTATTTGCTGCTGCTTGCTTGTAAAGGTGACGACACGATTCATCGTCGAGGATTAAATATACGAACCTACTTACTTAGCGCGTATGCATCGTGTGTGATAAGACAGGAACAAATGAAAATGAAAAGGGCAAGTTTTACGATTGTAAACGATTTCTACTTTACTTTATTTGAATAATACTCGTTTATACAATCATATTATACGTGCTTAGTAATTGACACCAGGCCTTAATTATATTTTTCTTGCTTATCTTTGAATACGTAAGTTGTATAGCTTTTAGTAGCGTATAATAACTTATTATTCATATAATTCGGTGAAGTTTTGTTTTGTTTAAAGTATATTTCAATAACAACTTTTAAAGGAATTATTTGTTCAGAAAAATGTGTTCGAATTTTCCTTATTACGGACGTCTTTTAATATAATAATAGTTGTTAGCTAGTGGTGGCTAATACAAGCTGTAACGTAGCTTCTATTCCAATCCAATAACAGCATTAACTCAAAGAAAACTATACACTAATTTTGAACGTTTGAACGAAGAAATTATTTAACGAATATAATAAAATGACACTCAATAAAAGCCAACGATCATTTATAAGTTAGCGCAATAAATAAGAATTGTCTGTCCGGTGCTCCCTGGCCGCGCCTGGTGAGATGTAATAGCTTCTCCGAGAGACCGTCTTCAAGTAATTACGTAGGTTCAACTCCCGGGAGGGCTACTATCGATCTCATTATGTCAGACGACCTAGTACTGCTATATGCTAATACAATATTTACGTCACCGTCCTGTGCGATATGTTTTATGTTGTTTAATGGTATTACGCTTTGTGTCCTCTTGATCTATAGTTTAGAGTTATATTTATATGAATTCTAAAATATAATTGTGTTAAGCGTCAAATATTGTTTGCTGTATTCGGTTTGAATTTATTTTATTCGCGATTTGATTGAGTTTTCTCACAAACAGCTACATATAATGCATTGTCTACTGTAAAAAAATAATAATATCTTAGTATAGGGTCTTCTTCGGTAGGCATTAAGCCGTTTTGGTCCCGGGTACTATTCGACCTCGTACTCATCGCTGTGTACAATAAAAAATAAGATGGATAAAGGAATCAATAAAAGATTTTATTTTAGAGCCTTTAATTATTATTTTATCTGCAGATATAAATTTATATCTTAATATTTCAACCTTATAACAAGGTGCATGGCTGTGAGTAACTTAAAAAAGTAGAGAGATATGTGAATACTAAGCTTTATTGTGGAAAAGCATACGTCAACCCCGAAGACGTATGATCATATTATCTAATTAACAGCCTCGAATCAAACAATAGAACAGCGAACTAAACCCGAAATATTGCAGATTTATATACATTTTTACTAAAAACAAAAGCCGCAATCATAAACTATTCGAATCCTAAATCCCAATCAGTGGAAATTGACATACCTGCCAAAAGTAATGCGGTCCCTCGAGACAAGGAGGCTCAGGACAATGATGTGGAGACAGAGAGCAGAGGCTTAGTGGACCCCCGGGACTCACGTGAACATTGATTTACGGATGATTTATATTAACGCAACAATCCGATAGTTTCATTTTTAAGGTATAATTTTGAAATTCATTACCAAGCAACTTTCACACTGCATTTAACCTGCAAACTTTTATTTTATTTTATGATAAAAATAACTAGCGGATATGAGGCATACTTACAACCACTCCCAGAACATTATCCTGATTTTCTTGAAGCAGACTCAACAGGTGGTACAGAAATCAACACCCCCTCGCCAAGAAAAACAATTTACTATTTTGTTCCCCTCAAATAAAGTCCAATTTTCAATTACCGCTCCTTACAGATCCGACATTCTTATCAAAAACAACCTGTAGATTCTCTGATCCTGTAAGCTTGACTTGATAACACAAAAATACTGAACCACGGATTGAGTTTATGTTTAAAACTACCTAGACACGGGTACGATATTCTCACTTTTTATTTAGACTAGGACTAGTTGGGTTTAAGGTTATTTTTAAATTCAAGTGATAAGAAAAGTCGAGTTGTCGGACGATCAAACGTGACGTCACGAGGGCTGATATCAAACTAGGCAGAAATGCGTGCTACGCTCCCGCTTCTCGGCAGCGGAATATTCTGTGATCTTATTGCAATCACATCATTTACTACTGGGGTTGATTGCAACACTTAAAATTATAATGAATTCAGAAGGAAATACGTATTAATAATGTGCTACTTGATGTTGTTGCTCATGTTGTTATAGTTTTAATTCAAGTTTACATAGACACACTGTCGACACCGTAAACTGCAAAGACCTGTTTTAATCAGGGTTCTGCCAAAAATATTATATTCAAAAAAGTTAGTCATAATGTTTAATTAAATAAAACACAGGTCTTCTCGAATAACACTGCAGATTGATCCTGTATTCTGACGACGGGTCGAGCCGTGAAAAGTCCTGTACACGGGAACGGGACAGCATTATTGCAAGAAAGAGAAAATAAAACAGAATTCATTGAAGAGCGGCGATCCTATTCTATGAAAAATCATAAACTTTCTCGCAATCAATTTATTTTGTCCTTATCTTTCTTGATAAGACTGAGAGGGACGGAATATTGGTGCGATTTTAAGCGTTACAGAATAAGCTTTCGAGCCTTGCAAATGTTCTACTTCCACAGACAATGGCCCAATTTATATCTGACTCACTTACTCGCTCGGAAATGGGTTATTCGCTACAGAATATACGTGTATCTATGGGGTGCCATCCCTTAACAACAGCGCTGACATATCATTTAGCTAACTTTTATTTGTTTTTGAAACTGCTCGTAAAATCTAGTTTTTTATAGAGCAAGGATTTGGGAGCCGTAAAGTTACAATGAAAAATATATTTGTGATCGGAGGTATAAAAGTATCTGCTTAACAACAACACTACGCGATATTGTCTGTAGAATTGCAACAATCAGAATTGAACATTAGTATCGATTGCAAAGCTTTCTATCAAATTAATAGTACCCAAACGCATTAGTTCCTTGACTCACATAACAATACATATTTTGTCGTATGAGTTTAACAAAAAGCTTTCTCCACAAAGCCAATTACATTAAAACATTCACAAAGGGCGAGAGAACAATGTTCGGGCCGGGAACCGAACCCGCGACGTGTCTTTCAATGCTTTTAACTTTTCGCTGATGGCGGAGGGATGACGACAAATACCCGTGACGAAGGGTGGTTTTCAGTCGATAAAAAAAGGTCGATACATTATTTTATTTACTTTTTGTTACGACTTTAGTACGACAAAAAGAATAACAACGACACACATGTATTTATGTTTTATTTGTAAAAGTTACATACCATAGTACAGATTATAATAGATTTTTTTATCATTTAAATGTATTTATCATTATGATATATTAAATCGGTTTAAATTTAAATATTTTGTAATAAGTTTATTATCAAACATCTATGAATTACACTATAAAAAATTATCGACAAAAAATGTCACCTCCCTTTTAGGCACAGTAAGACGTAAGCAATGGTGTATGGCGGGATTGCGGGGTTGGTTGCACCGCAAACTCATTTTGTGAATCGTTCCACCCCCGCACCCCAAGACTCCGCCACGTCACGGCCATGTCGCAAGAAAAGAACCCTTTTTACATAAATACTATAAATATGAGACTTAATCTTTATAAACAGAATATTGAACGAAAATGAACTGATCAATCATGTTATTATTTTATGTTAATACCTAAAGTCTCGGCCAACTTGATAAGTATATAAATTTAATCCCTACTAATATTATAAATGCGAAAGTAAATCTGTCTGTCTGTCTGTTACGCTTTCACGCCTAAACCACTGAACCGATTTTGTTGAAATTTGGTATGAAGAAAGAACTGAACTTGGGAAAGGACATAGGGTACTTTTTACCGCGGGAAAACTTCTTATTCCCACGGGAAACCGACTTCCACGCGAACGGAGTCGCGGGCGGCCACTAGTATAAAATAAGTCTATGTTATCAACGGCTGCGGAAAAGTTCAATGAAAAATCACAACCTCATAAAGCACTATCCAACCCAACCTCTCCCTGTATCATCCTCCATTATACAGGATGTCCAAGATTCTTTTCACTCACTTAATAGATAGCGATCTTAAGTAAATCAAATCGCACCATGAATGGGAATGAATCCGGGACAGCCGGGAGTTTTCACGGAGATGGCTATCACAATACAGGGATCAAGGAGGCAGCTTTACACGAAAATGTTAAGTTAATACTCTTTTAAGGAACGCCATTTGATGTCGATCTCTCTAGTGAATAAGTGTGGAAAAAATAAGAAGTAAGATGGTAGAGTGAGATGCGTTGGTTAAAGTGTGGCGGGAGTGATACTTATTTATTGTTGTTATTATTGTTATGAGACGTCTGTATTTTGTCGGTTTTTAATTATAAGTATATTTTAAAAAAAGTTCTGAAACTTAATCTACATCATTAACTTATAAAGACATTAGACTTTATTTCGGATCAATAAATAAGCAAAAGAACCAATAAATCGTTTAAATATGGACATAAACTTAAATCTCTGTATCGCGCGTCTAGACCGCCCATAATCTACTTAACTCAAGTCGTTTCTAACTATAACACCGCTTCAATCTTTAGCACACAATTCATTTTCAGGGCACTTAAAAAAGCAATAAAAAATACAATTTGTTGTGTGTAAATAAAAAAGATGTGGCGATTTATTTGCATTTTTATGGTTGCTAAGCATTTAAAGAAACCGCGGGTAGAAATCAGGGTGCATGGAATCTTTAGGTTGGGGGATGAAACCCTTCCTTGTCGGAGGCTTTCCCGCGGAATCGCGCTTGCTTTCAAAACAACAATAACCCATACGTATGTATGAGGATACGCAATATACTCTAAAAGTACAGAAGCGTAGAGTTACGAAGTGTGAGACATGTCCTTCGTAGTAATTTAAATGTACGAGATTGCTTAATACCACTTTTGTTACAATGATATATGAATAGGATAACATAAAATAAAAAGAATACATAATTTTTTTATTGATTACTAGCTTTCCGGCTTCAGTCGTGTGGAAATAAAATTTGATTGACACTCGATAGCGTAGATTTTAAGTAGTAAAAAATGTGTTATGTCGGTTAAGTAATTCCAGAGATACAATTTATTACTAAAGATAGTTAAAATCCTTTTTATCGAAAGCTAAAACTTTATGTTTAGGTATTTTAGAAAAACTTTTTTCTTTTTTAGACACTTTTATTTGTGTCTAACTCTATGAAACCCTTACCGCTGTATTCGTGTACCGCCGCTACAAATGGACCACCATTTAAATACTGAGCCGACGGTTCAATACAACTCAGCAAAAGTGTTTTAAGACAAAATAACTTGTATGTGTTATATTGTGGTAAATGCTCAATAGTTTGCGTTTTTGATCTTAGACGGCTTATATTTTATTCTTAATGAGATATTTTGTGTTATTAAGAAATGTACATGCTACGATGATTTGTTTGTTACCTGTTTTACTTGTAATGCTACAAAAAAAAGTTGATTACAAATTTACAAACGAAGACAGACTCGAAAAGCTGATTTAGAAACTACGACATTTGATAAAAGATTAATTTATAAAATCAATAATCGTAAAAGTATTATTGCAACGAGCCAGCTAATAAAGTTTTATATAAGTCGGTACCAGTGTTCCTTTGCAGCTTCAGCTACAAATACGTTCGTCACTAATAACGCCATCTTTTCAAAGAAATTCTCTTTGAACGCACTCACAAAGCAACTTGTCGACTTCATCTGGCTTCTCTTTGAGCGGATCACTTTCTAGGCTTGATTCAAATAAACTACATTGAACACTATACAGAAAATGTTGCGTGCAGCTCTAGACGAGACGCTTTGATGCCGAGCGTGTTGCGTGTTGTAGAGTGTACCCCAATAAATTTGTTTGTCACTGATCGCCTGGCATGCATAGAATGTAATTTACTGGGGTTCTGTGTATCGCGCTCAATCGCAATATTTGTAGCAATAAATTGACAACTTTATTTTTATGAGTCTCGTGTGGTTTTTTTTTGATTGATTATTTACATAGATGTTTAAATATGTTGGGTATTATATTGAGAAATTAGTTTACAAGTCTATTGGTTAGGTTAACTTTCGAAATTGTTAGCAACATTAAAAAGACAAAAATAACATTACATCAGGAAGTGGACGTAGAAATAAACAAAACCTTTGAAATAAAGAAAACAAAACCTTCGGCGAAAACAAAAGCTCGCGAAAAAACAATCTCGCGATTTTATCTCAATTCGATTAAGTCCTCCCCTCTCCTCTGTAATCAGAAGTTTGTTCG
This sequence comes from Emmelina monodactyla, assembly GCA_916618145.1. Taxonomy (NCBI): domain Eukaryota; kingdom Metazoa; phylum Arthropoda; class Insecta; order Lepidoptera; family Pterophoridae; genus Emmelina; species Emmelina monodactyla. The sequence continues at coordinate 9,374,242 of OU745300.1, forward strand.
TCCCCAGATTGGATGGTGATAATGGGACGGTAATCACCAGTGATTTATCATCGGCTTCACTCTACATTACACAATCACAACCCTTCCACGACGCGTGTGACACGACACTTTATTTACTAAAGCTTTTCACAACTTAACCGAATATAGTGTTTGTATGCCAATATTTAGATACCAACTTAAGAACACTGTAAGTGTTTAAAATATAACTATAACCCGTAGCTTTTAATACACATAAAGCATAAAGTAAAAGTTTTTTTATACAAAAGTCCTTTTTAGTTCGCCTGTTCTTTGAGTATTTCTAAAGTCATTCCTTCACGTGCTGGTGAGCTCTTTGTATGCAGATTCCAGCGTGTTTGTGGGTTTTCTCTTGAGAATGCAGAAACCTTTTCTTTAAACAAGTTTTTAAAAATAGTTTGTATACAATGCTTTTACAGGTATTTTGTTTTAAATGTCAACATTTGAATTAGACGAAAATAATTTAGCATTACAATATAAAATATTATATATTACCAGTTATCTTCTGTAGTCTTTAAAAAATACGATTTAAACACAAGACTACGAAAGGGCTACGACTGCTACGACTACCGCCGTAGTCATTCCTAATGACCTAGTTACATAAATTCCCTAAACGTCTTTATCTCCGCACCTAGTGACTGCACAAAAACATCGTTTGTCAGTAACAAGATTCATTACAGCTAAGTGCGTTGACGTCTCCGAAAGGGACTGGACTCGAGGTACCCTCCCCTCAATGTCAGTGGAGCAGGAAGCAACGCTAATGCATACCAATTGTTGGTATAAAGTGTTTTGTGGAAAACACCAATTTGATATTCCTATTTATGAAAAAGTTGGAGATGAAAGATAAAAAAAATAGTTTTTTTTTATTGTTATTATTTGATATTTGTAAGCGCTTGCTAGCCTGTATTTAGTAATATTATAAAGAGGTAAATTTTGTGACATTGGATTAAAACGGAAGAAAACTGGAAATACTAAACAGATTAAAAAATAGTCCACTAGTTTAAAGCCTAATGCTTCCTTATTTTGACTATTTAATTTTTACTTGCACGTCAGCGCAGCTGCTGGCGTAACGCTAGTAACATGTATGATTAGACAGATGTATATTAAAAACCAATGCTATAAACCTCATATGAGTGTACTTAGTACATTCGTGGTGACGGAAGCGACGCCGAAAGAAGTGATCAATAGCCGAGAGCAAATATTTGAGGTGACGCACTCCAGTGCTAGGGGAGGGCAAGATTCTGCTTACTGTGGAGCAGTTAACAATGACGTTCTAAATAAAGACTACCTTTGCATATTACAAAAGTAGACCATACATTACTTAAATCATTTTATTATTAATAAAGTTAGGTAGGAACATAAGAATAATACAACAGTAGCACAAAAACAAACTTGTTTTAGAAAAAAAGAATGAAAACAGTACCGTTTAAATACTCTCATACTTTCGTATAATCCTACTAATACTATAAATGTGGAAGTTTGTGAGTATGGATGTATGGATGGATGTTTGTTACTCTTTCACGTAAAAACTACCGGACGGATTTGGATGAAAATTTACAGTAATATTAGTAGAAGATCCGAACCTAAATCGACCTTCACCGGGGTGATAATAGAACGAAACATATTTTATCATGAATTTAGTATATTAGAAAACATATTAAAAATGGGTTTGCTAAAAAAATCCTGGACAGACTATTTTTAATTATTTTTCAAAAAATGATTTTTAATTAAATGTTGCAACATCAGGATAATAAAAATTTTTTGTCCTGACTGAAAGTATAAAACGTATAGAATGTGCAGCCGTTGGGTTGTCTACTATTTACCTGGGCGAACTACTGGGTTGTCAGGTATAAACAGGTATATCGATGCCAGTTACTTTCACTGGATTGGATAATTAAAAAAAAAAATATCATCATAAGCGCTGTTTTATTGCAAACAAGTTGATATAGGGTTATCTGCGAAAATTCCGGTTTTTAGCAAACCCATTTTTAATATGTTTTCTAATATACTAAATTCATGATAAAATATGTTTCGTTCTATTATCACCCCGGTGAAGGTCGATTTAGGTTCGGATCTTAGACTATATAGTTTATACATTAGAATAACACATAGGGTACTTTTTACCGCGGGAAAACTTCTTATTCCCACAGGACACCGACTTCCACGCGAACGGAGTCGCGGGCGGCCACTAGTATGGTATATATTTCTAGATTCGTCTATCGTAAGTAAAAATGTTTCATTTCTTAAGTTCCCAAATATCGTTCATTGATAAAATTATTGTTCTAAATGAGTCAGAAAATATGACTCTAGTTCACCTTGTTATTGTTGGCAGCCTCCTCCTAATGTACAGTATGACATTGGCTTGCCGACCCCGAGGTTCAATGGCGACTGTCTGTCTGGCTGTATGGCGCCAGACATCTATTGCTATGACAAATAGAACACGGTTCGATGCCAGCCTTCGCCAAAAGGAGAGTTTCCCTCAGAAGGTCAAATTTAAGAAAATCTTTTAATTGAAAGTGATAGTAAATATATTGTAATATATTTAAATACGCGTATTTTTAAATACTTACGCAGATTTACAGAATTAAATCACATTAAGTCACATGAAAACTAATTTCATGTAATTTTTAATGTGGCATTTGACTCAAAAGTTTGGTGTGTGTCCGACATAGCATGTTGTGTATAAGAATTTTTATATTAATTCACTCATTCGATCAAGCAAAAAAATCATTATAGAGGTCGGTTCTACGCATTATTTAGAGTATTAACCCTTTGCACGAAAACTACTAATTATTAATTATGTATAGCATAACTATGTAATACATAGTCATGTTATCTTTATTATGTTATTGAATAGTACATACATAATATCAGTACTCAATTAATAATATGGCTTTATAGTCTCTGGGTCTTAATTAATCTGCGTCAGTGACTCATTTCGAGGTATTTAGTACCACAGAGTAGTTCGGTACAGGGAGTGTAATTCCGTATTGCCTTTGAAGGCGGATTAATATCAAACTCGGACCGTACAGGGGTGGAGGTGTCCTTTGTAGGGTTTTCATTAACATTACTTTTTAATGAACCACAGTGACAATGTTTAAACTCGAAATACGATACTTTAACAAAGTTTTGAATTTAAGATCTTTATAATATCTGACGTTTAAGTAACTCAATAATATTATCGTAAAAATTTGAGCGTAAAAAAACAATAATACACTTGATCCGTGTTTACCATAACACACTGGCAGCTGAACTAAAACAGAAGCCCCTCTGCCAATAGAATAAACATCGGAATTGTGCGATTCTCCGGCTTATAAGATTTATCGGGTGGAGTAGGGTAGTGAGAGCGGGCCCCCCGGCGCCGTCGCGGGCGCCGCGCCGTCCCGCCGCACAGACTCGGCGGCGGCGGGGCATCGATTCCTACTACTGGGGAACTCTCCGATCAACACTACATCATTTCGTTCAAATTTTGGCAATGATGAAAAAAATAGTTAGGTATATAATCAATAGCTTATATCTGGGTGACTTGTGGGTAGGAACGTAAAATATCGATATAAGTATTCTCAAAATGTAACAGAGGTAGTATATCATAAAAAATATACAAACAACCGAACAATTATAACGAACATCCAGCCTACGGACATCCTCATAATTAAAATGCGCATTCAAACAGGAAAATTAATACTTTTCAAAAGGCAACGTTATCAGGATATCATCTTCCCTTTGAAAAGCTCCCTCGTAGAGATTTGACAAAAATAGAATATCAAAACCTATTAAAGCGTATTGAAGGTATTTAGAAGCGGCACAATGCAAATAGTCGCTAATTGGCCGGCGAGGCGAGTGTAGGGGAAAATATTGTTATGTTGTGACTGGTAGCAGGTACGGTTACACGCATTTTCATCATAGTTTTGTATATATGCTTTCATTATATATTGGTATGATGTCGTTATATTTGTGAACTTTGGCCGACTAACAAACTAATTCAATTTATTTTAACAACTAGCAATCTTAAAAAAAAACTAGAGCATATTAAATTAGAATAATTAAACAATATTTTAAATATTACTTAACTTTTTATTAAAACAGAATTATTATGGTTTACAACTCTTTTGTATTCTTACATATAGGTATACAAATATTTTTACTAACAAGGGGGCAGAAAGAAGGATCATGACGTTAGCAATATCTGTAACAGGATGTTAGCTTCACAGGGTGTTCATTGCATAATTTCCTCAATTTACTTCAACAAGGAGTAGATGTATCCTCTCATCCGGCGCAGGCGCCACTACAGGAAATTATATTCACACCTCGAATAGACAATAGCTCGCTTATCGCTGTATTGTAATAATTCAGCTATTAAAATGTTGCGTTATTTTTTCAGACCCAGCTGAGTTTAAGAGACTAATTGGCAAACATTAACATACAAAAATAATAATATTTATTGTATAAGTAGAAAGAGAAAATTAAATTAAATTATAATTATAATATTAGATATATGGAATGGCCGCCCCCAAACTTTTAACTACTTCAGAATGAAGTCACCGAAGCTTTGCTTGTTCAAGCTAGATCATTTAGGTAGGTAGTAAAAGTATTATATTTTGTTTGATACAACTAAACAAGAAAAAACTGGTAGAAAAAAATAATTCATTAACAGTTTATTTAACCTTTTAAACAACAAAAGCTTGGAACACCTATAGAACGTAAAAAATCATTAAAACAATAAACAATATTCTAATGGAAGGAGGATGCTTTTTGTTTTGTATTGTCGGGTGTTGACACAAAATGGCTGCCGGCAATTAATTTAGGGTCCGCAGGCGATGGACCAATCCAGTAATTGTCTTTAGATTTAAATGGCGGAAACAATTAACCTAAGTGCTGTATACGATCTGGAAGCTTTTAGTGCTAAAAGTGCATCGAGAAAGGGTTTCAAATATTGTCATGGAAAATGAGAGTGCTCGATTATAAAGAGGCTTTTCGATTAGCAAGAATAATATGTTACTAGTTTTTAAAAGATAAATATGTAACACTATTTTAGGTAAAAGTTTTAAATTATTCCTCACAAATATTTTTTAAGTTAACGGGTAAATTTATAATAATGAATTAGTTTATTTTAAAATAAAATCTATCATAAATCTAAATTTTTGTTAGGTTAATCGAGATTTTTCTATTCCTTTTTAAATTTGACTGGTAAAAATCAGTGACAGTTATTTAAAAAAATCGTTATAACATAAAATATAATAATTATCATAAAGCACGATATCATAAAAATATATAATTATATATCTAGAACGATGGTTAGTAATTGGTAGGGTCCCCCTTATGCACCCATCGGCAAATCTCTTTTGTGTTGTGCGATAACGCAGCAAAGCCGCCTAATGTCTTTTAAGGACTTAGGCATTTAAACGGACTAAATAATGAACTCTCCTCAATGATATAATTCATAGACTTAAAGCTGAAAATGATGGGTTGAAACAGTAGAGACAACAAAATGAAAATATTAATTAAATGGAAAATCATAGAAAATATTGCATTATTTAGTTTGTTTAAGTGAATTGCATTATTAAGGCACATTTTTTCATGGATATTAGATCAATTATAAAAATCATACAACCATGAATTCCCTATGTATACCTACATAATAACAACATTCCTACAAAGCCTCTTATAAATAATCTGAAGATCCGTCGATTGCGGACGTTTGAGGTTTGTCCGATTTAGATCCGTTTGGATGAATCCGCATGACGTCACAAATCCGGATAATGTACGTCTGTTATCAGTGTTGCGCACTCCGACGCGTTAGGGTTGCCATTGCATATTAAAATAATTAAAAAATACTTGTTCTTCCATATAATAACATAATACCTTTTTATTTTTATGAGTCTTTTTAATAGTTTCTAGTTAAGCTAATTGATAAATGAATAAACATTATTTATAGTAGACAAATTTCTAAGAAGCTGCATAAAAAATAAATTAAACTTCGTAATATGTAGCCAATTTTTTATATTGTTATTATAAATACATTTTCAGAAATCATATTTTATGTTATTCTTTTGTTGATGACAGCCCTATTTCAGTCTCGTTACAGACAGTTTCTCCCTTATTACTGTAGTGTACAAGTTTTATCATCCGCCTGTCAATATTATTGCCGATCTTCCACGACCCAACAAATTGCTTCTCCTTGGGAGAAACAAAAAGGTTGTTATATTTTAAGTGTGTTCTGTTTTTGCAATGTTAAAAATGAAAAAAATATATATTAAATATGTAATCAACAGCAGTCATTACTATGATGAAAGAACATTTAGTTTAATTTTTTCACTTATAATACTTATGGTACCAATATGTATTAAAAAAACCTTAAATTTAAAATAAACTCTTATTTAATAAATACTGATTTTTCGATTGAGTTGACGTAAAATCTAACAAAACTAATAATTATCAAGGTCCTTGGTTCATCGTTGGCCAGTAATAATTCACGAATAGAACTTTTATAGAAATAGCCATTTCTGTTATTTTATTTATTCCTTAAGGTGTACTGTAATTTTATTAATTGCTTAAGGTCGATGGTTGAATCCAGCATCTTGATATTCAGCTCTCGCTTTCAACATTTGAAACCTTCACAGAATGAGCGATTCGCTTTTATCCATTTCCTCGTTTCTTACCGCACAAACAAAAGACGTGCTTGACCTACTTCGATGATCTCGAGTTAGAGCGGCGATCGCCCCCTTGTTTGCATAAACTTGAAACGTGTAATACGAGTTTATATCGATTCAAATCAGCAACGAGACAACTATGTTACAGCAATCAATCGCTTTTTGAGAAACCTTTATGAAAAACCTGAAATGTTCCATACAAACGAAGTGTACGAAAGCGTACGCATAAGAAATACAGTTGCTATTTATGAGTTATAAATACTATAGACTTACTCTCAATAATTTCAATCAACTCGCCAATCGCAGTAGACCTTCGTATAATGTCTCTAAACCCTTTTTATGACAGTTAACTATATTTAAACTTGCGCTTGATGAGTCGGCCCGCGGAAATCCTAGACGTTATGAATATATTATATGTGCAGCATGCATTGCATGTTTTATGAATGTGTAACTTACTTGAAGAGCTGTGGTTTGGCGGCGAAGAGCCCGGACGCCTTCTCCTTAGCGGCGTGCAGCCCCTGCATGGCGGCGCCTCCCGCATCAAGCGGCTACGCTACACCTGCACCAACAACGTCTACGTAACTCATCATACACTAATAGGGAAGCCACTTTACGCATAACGTCGATGGTCCTAAAATCGTTTGTCATACATCAATTGCCATAATCGTCAAAAAGCATAACACTCATGTCGCATAACTTTTCTTTTGCATAACTTTCAAATGGCACAGTCTATTGTCATATTATTATTAAGTAGAGATGGGCCGAGTACTCGGTTCATACTCGGTACTCGGCGTACTCGGCGGGTTTTTTGGTAGTCGGTACTCGGCCGAGTAACTCGGTATACTAATGCCGAGTATACTTTGTTTAAAGAAAGCAAATATTTAGGTAGATATAATTAAAACAACAGTGTTAATCAAAACGTACTGATTGAGGAAATCTTTGACAATCTCAAGTAATAAAATCAAAATTATGCTAATGCATGAGTACTTAGTCAGACAAAATTAAAAGACCAGTAATAAAAAAAAAACAATATTTAAAATTTATAAAGGTAAATTATGATGCCTTGTTTGGTGCCCTGTCCACCATTTGCCAACAAATTTTATTCTAAATATACTTGCGTTCGTTTGTACTTGTTTACGCGAGCGAATTTGGGAATTTGTTAGAACCGAGTTACTCGATACTCAGCAAAAGTGTTACTCGGCGCATCTCTATTATTAAGCATAATGATTAAAGTCCCTAATTTCAATTGGCATTAACTTAGGTAGTCCTAAAATGCTTAAGCATAATTTCTTTAGCCATAAATATAGTAAAACCTAATTTATTTGGCACATTATAGGTCGATCGAGAGAATAATTGAATTCATAATTTTCAATTTTGGGTATGCGCTGTTCGTTCACATTATTAAAATAACAGGTACTTCGATAGGCGAAGCGAGGAGGAGTGTGAAGTTGAGTGCGCAAGCCGAGCGAGCGTAGACAGCGTGCTGCGGCAGCGGTCGGCAAAGCGCCAAAACCGATGTTCCTTTTTAACTAATGCTTACCAACTACAAAGTAAAATCGCCCTGTTTAAAATACATTTGCAGTAGTTAATAACATTAAAAGTGTTCTTTCTTCTCGTGTTTTGACATTTCTCGTGACTCGCGAACCAAAATTTTGGCAACCTAACGTTATACCTCTCATGCTAGTTGTTAAATGCGATTCTGTAATTCTTCAGCTACTAGTTTGTGCAATCGGACTTGTTCAGAAGTAAATGATTGTCCTGCACATGATATGAATATTGAGAATATTTTATTTTCCAGACTTAACATAGACCGAGCATGCGCCGAGCATCACTGACGTCATGGCAAATTGACTTTAGATGATATTATGTTGTTTCAGATTTGTAAAGCCCCCGTCAATGACCAAGTATCTCTCTCTCTTATTTTTCCTCCGAAAATATTCATCTTGTGTACATTATTATAAATAACTATTTACCTACTTAATAACAAAACGTACAGTGCACCCACATTTTATTTCGGGTTGTAAGCGTTTGACGCAATTAACGTTGTAAACTCTTTACTTCTTACATTTAATAATAACGTCTCATTACCAACTAGTACACAGGCCTTGAACAGCGGGAGGATAAAATAAAATCATTAAATTATATGAGCTTCTTTGCGATGTAGTCCGTCACCATAAGACCAAATTGCCTAACTAGTTGTACCTACACTCTAGTGTAACCTGGAAGCTTGGGTGTGGGAGCCTTGTTCTTAGCCAGTGAACTATCAAGAGATAAGAGTGAGAGCTGGTTTTAGCCACTAGCATGAAAGTTTAAGTTACAGAATCACCCCGCAGGTCGACGTCTCAGCAGTTAATTATTTATATTAATTGGTTATATATATCTAGGTGTGATCTAGGTTTATTACAGAAACTGGGTTGTATATATCTACTTTTACACCTTTGCTCAAGTTGTAAATTTATTTAATGAACATTAAGTTGGTCTTATTTTATTACTACTTTATTAGGGAAAAATAAATTTAAAGAATCATATAAAAATCGATAATTTTATTGGTCATGAATGAATAATTGAATTGGAATCTGTTACTAAGAACATATCAGCTGGCGTAGAATTTATTTTGTTCTCTCATTGAATTGAACTATGTTTTTTCTCTTAGAGAGTATCTATACATTTCGGTATCACGGTTCATTCATACCGAACCTTCATAAGGTTTCAAACAAAGAAAAATCCTTTATTGATGTACCATCCATTACGGTTTATATGGTAAAGAAAGGTTTGGTTTCAGAGTATTTTTATTAAAACTACAACAACGGTAAAAAGTCGTAGGCTTGTTCCTATCAAGTTATTTCTTTGTACTCTGCAAGTCAATTTTAGCCTCCACAGTACTACTTTCTTAGCGTTGGTGACATCGTTGGTGTCTCTAAAGGTATATTTTATTATTTGCACCTATCCGATTCTTTCTTAGTTTCTCTTTTGCCAAATACATAGCCACATCTTGCTTAAATGTTTAGGTTTTGTGAAATAATAATGCTATTTTTATATGTTGTGCAATAATGGTATTTGATTTATTTGTTTGACGACCAAAACTTCGTATTAGCACTCACAATTAGAATTTGTTAAAGCCTTGGGTTTGTTGAAAAATTTAAGCTAGATAAAAAAAGCTTTGATAAAAGAAATATTAGAAGATATTTCGCGTCGGTTCAATTGTGCTCTGTTTCTTTTCAGTAAATCCGCCAAAATTCAAAAATTTTCTCCGAATGTTGAAAGTATTTAAAAAATAATAAATTCAAAATTACCCAATAAATTTATTAAATGCTAATCGAACAATAGAAAATCCTAGTTAATACTGGTTAATGCACGTTATTCACCCGAGGCTAGATCTAATTTAGTCGACCTGGTATATACCAAGGTGAAAGGCTGTAGAAATTATGAACGCGCGCATCCATCGATCGATACTGCATATATAACATACATAGTATTACATAATCGTTATGTATACCCGCTTAAAATTTTGGTTTTTCGTACCGCAAAATATAGCCACAAGCATATAAATGTTTAAATTTCATCAAAAAATGAGATAAAAGCGTTTTAAATAGAATACTTACATTTTTAGATCCCTCGGCGTAGCAAGTTGTTCCGCACGTCTGTCGATCTAGGGCCCTGTGCGCCGCCGTAGCTGCTACGGCTGCGCGTAGCAACCCCCGCCATTGGAGCCTCCTACTACGACCGTAGACTCCAGCCAACCAATCAGAAGCTGACCTGTAAAAAAGGCGGGGCTACGTGAATTTCAGAAAATTTTCAGTATTCTTTGTTTGGGTGTATCACACAAAATTCCTGTTAAAACAGAAGTTACATCCACTATGTAAATACTAGAGTGATCTCCAGTTTCACATCTCTGCATTTTGAGGACATATACACAATAAATAAACACATGTTTAATACATGAGTTACCTAATCAACCATTATATAATCATAACTTTCTTCAAGATTCAAACTGATTCCTTTATTAAAGTGGTTTAGGTATGGAAATATATTTTTCATATGAAAACGCTCATCGCTAAATTCAGCCATAAAAAAACTTACAAAACACCTTATAAATTGTCAGACGTATGAGGTCTATGTTAGGTATAATTTAACACATCAACATCGGCAGTTGCTATCACTACCTTAAAAGATATAAGCATAAAACAATCAAAAGTTACAACCAGGCAGAGAACACACTTAGCAAACCTGCCAGCAAGAATGTCGCTGTTAAGCGCTCAATAAATAGATCATAGTTTAAATCTATGTCGGTATATATTAGCTAAGTTTTCAATCAATTGCAAACTCAAAACTCAATCAATACTAAAAGTTAGAAAAGTGACCTGATACCACAATTTGAAGAAATTAGGTAAGCAAGCAGGCAAATTCAACGAAATGAGTAACCCCTTTGTAACATGGTGTTGAATCGCTATATAAAACCTTTTATAAAGACAATTTCCGAAGCCTCAAACCATGTTTTCTCGAGCTTGAAACCATGTATCCAAAAAAACTGTTTAAAAAAATATAAACGACTGTAAAGTAATATTCGCCGCTAGAAGTCATTGCTCACACATTAGCCGATGACACAAGTGCGAGGGTTTCATTGCAAATTAAAAAACAAATTTTTAACGTAACGAATACCTCTCCAGCAATGCCCAGTTTTCGTTTGCGGATTCAGTCTTTTTACACCCACTATCAAATGGTTAACATTTTAGATTTTGTAGCCTTAATTTCTAGCTGCTTTGCTTATATTGTACAATATACATTTACGTATATTGTCTAAGAAAAGTACAGATGCAAAAATATATTTCAAAAATTAAAACACCAGTTTGGGGTTTTGCCTAGGCTTGTTATTCAATTCACCTATGTATAAACCAATCCTAGGTGAAAACCAAAATACTCTCCAAACATTTCCCCACCCATCTCATCATATTCAAAGAGCCAGGTAAAAAATTAAAGAACCATTTCTTCCCAATAGATAATTCCTCCTATGAAGCTCATGAACATCAGAAGCGACTCCGTGGGTGTGATGAGCTGCGGTGCTCCCACGAACGAAAACTTCAGAAACTTTCTCTCAATTAAAAAAATACTTCTAATGAATAGCTTATATGCTGGTTATACATATAAAAATAAATTGGTCCGTTAGCTGTATCGCGATGGAAATACCGTCAGATGTCATTCTCAGTGCGTTTGTGCTACCGTAGTTTATCCCACCACGGAACCACAGCTTACGTTTACAACGTTTATTATACGATGCTCTAACTAATGCATTCCACCAATTATCGCTTAAAATGAGAATTCTTGTAAATCTGTTGGCGTGGCTCACGAACTAACACATGAGTCATTAAATAAGAGTCAAAATCTACAACAATTATTATGTTATTATAAGGTGATTTTACAAATTGAAGTAATTAAAAGTCTGTAATAAACCAAATCATGAAAAACTATTGTAAATGATTTTTTGTAATAAAATATCCGTTTAATTGTGGCGCATATTAGTAAGTAAATTACTTTCATGCATCTTCTCACTTTCAAAGACTTTAAAATAGTGTTTTTAATGACATAATATTTTATTAGTTAAATATCAAAATCTCAATTTAGCCTCTGATAGCGTAAGTCCATCATATAACCCAGTCATCGTTTCGTCATAGTCAGTCGCGTTGAATCGAACTCGTGACCACTGGAGCGCGGCAACTTCATTTGCGAGCGCCGTTGTCCATGAAATGAACCAGACCCGCCTTGTCTATAGGCCTATAGGTATAGGCTATGATTTATACTTTCCTATTATAGAAATATTATAAGGGTCTTGATTTGATATTTTTTTTGTGATCGTAACGATTTACATTTATTTAAACCTGTCAATTCTGTTAAATATTTTACTGTTTTCTTAAAATAGAATAATTAATATAAAAAATATTTATTCCATCGTAAAGTAATTTCATTACATTCGATGAAAGTTAGTGTATATCGATCATCATATTGTTCATAACGTTATATGTAGGTATAGGTTCTGGTAATTAATTTTCCTGGAAATATACCGGAGTAACAAAATGATAGTTACGAGTAGCTTACTTAACCTGTTTATCCTGATAGATTTAACAAAATGATAGTTTGCTTACTTAACCTTTTTTTCTTATTTTTTTTACAAATCCTTCTTTTTCAAAAGTTTTTTCAAATAACCAAATGCCAAATATTGAATGAGATTAAATTTATCGATTTACAATCAGCAAGTGCAGACAAGGCAGACATTAATTCATATCTTCACGGTAAGTTGCCGCCCCTCCGGCTCAGTCGTGATTAATTCGATGCTTTATAAACCGCGGGTTCGACTCCGGACCGCTGACTTGACGAGTTATAAATGAGATGGGGCAAAAATACATTTTGGAAATTTTAAATTCTGTTCAGATGACTTGTTGAAGTCAATTTGGACACTTGTGAATAAAGTGCTATGCATTCAGACTATTGGAAACCTAGATCTTAGTGAAACTTTTTTTGTCTGTATCGTTATAAAAATAAGGTTTAATTTTGAAAATGTTCAAAGAAATCTCTGAAACCGATTCAAAAATCCTAGACGAACTCTACATTCTTAGCAAGGTCATTTAGGCCAATTTTATATTCTGCGAGTGAAGGGCAAGTTGTATATAAAACATTTGATTTAAGAACGGACAGATTGTATTATTCAAAGTAACGTTGGCTTTTGGTGTCGTAATTAAGAGCAAAAGCATTTGTTGGTTGCATTTTCATCTTTATTATTTGACTAGTGGCCGCCCGCGACTCCGTTCGCGTGGAAGTCGGTTTCCCGTGGGAATGAAAGGTTTTTCCGCGGTGAAAAGTACCCTATGTGTTATTCTGATGTATAATCCTATATTACTGCAAAGTTTTATCCAAATCCGTCCAGTAGTTTTTACGTGAAAGTGTAATAAACTACCATACATCCATACATAATCACAAACTTTCACGTTAGCTATATTAGTAGGATTTAAAAAAAATGCCATGCCCTTTTCCGAAATTAAAAATTTGTCATGTACCTATTGAGCCTATTGATATTTAAGTATTTTGTATGATCAATCACTATCCCTAAGATATCCTACATAAATTACTCGACATAACATTATTAATTCACAAATCGGCGGATAACTTCCATTTTAAGAAAATTCCTTTATAATCACTACAAAGTCGCTTTCTCTGTCTGTGCCTATGTTTTTTTGCTTATGTAACATTATATAGGGAAAGGGATTTTACTCCAAATTTAACGCGTACGGGCAAAAGCTTGTATGTAATATGTTTAGCTATGTTCAATAAGCTGAGTCCACTGAATTATCTGCCGTAATAGTGAAGTACTGTATAAAAAATCCGAATTAAAAGCACAACTTTGAAACGAAAGAGTAGACAAATATAATAAGACAGCTTCGAACTGCTTGCAATCGGGAGTTACACGTGTTATTGTGTGTCAACTATCAAATATGGACATATGCTGTCGTGGGATATTTTTTATATAATTTTAAGGAGGACATTTCCGTCATACATGATTAGTGTGTAGCTTTAACCATTAAGGTTGCACACGCGACGGAGTCTTAAAAAATGGACTAACTTCTCCCGTTTTCCTAACATTATCTTCACTGCTCTGCCCCTATTGATTGTAGCGTGATGAAAAGTATCCTGTAACCTGCCCAGGAGTATGAAGAATAATTGTAACAAGTTTCGTTAAAATCCGTCCAGTAGTTTTTGTTTCTATAACGGTCAAACAGACAGACTGATTGCATTTTTGGCATCAGTATCGATCCCTAATCACTCCCTGATAGTTATTTTGGAGATATATTTCATGTACAGAATTGACCTCTCTACAGATTTATTATAAGTATAGATTAAAGCCTATCTAACTTAATGTATACTTTAACTTACGTTTAAAATTACAAAACAAAGATATAAAAATGATAAAAATAAAATCAAATCCATGAATATAACTCAAAAGGGCCACAAGCAACAACATAATTGTTTATAAATGATGTAAAGAGAGTAATTGTGAGACAGCTAACACGTTGAAAAGCAAGTACTATTTACATGAAGAAATTTCATAAGTTAAGACCAAAGAAGTAGAAATAGCTTATTGGAAAATAATTAATATGACATGATAAATTTTACACCGCAGAAATGTCACCATTTTCGAAACGCATGAACATCGTCCTTACTTCACGTCGGTTTTCTGTGCGACGGTGGTATTTCACCGGTCGAGTCAGCCCACTAATCGCTGCAGACAGAGCCTACAGCTAGACTCTACCACTCCACCATCAGTGCAAATTAAGACACGTAGCTATTTTTGCCAGGAACCGTTCCTGATGATAATGTTGCTCAACATTAGGCAACACACCACAGAGGGCATTCAGTTTATCACTTGTCGAATAAATAATCGTATCTGTCACAAGATCTGCTAAGCTAAGTAGCTTTAGTGTTGTACTCAAGTTGTCTAATAATTAAAAAATATACATTAAATGTGCCTACCATATTTTTTGTGTGCTATTATCATCGTTCAGCCATTTTCTCGTCCAGTGTCGTTGTTGCCATTCGTCGTTGAAGTGGATGTAAGTGGTCGATAGTCCGTGGCTGAGTGCGCTCGCGACAAGTGCCAGCGCACCGATAAGTGCGGGGTTCGATGTCTGACGGAGCCGGTAATGGCTAAACTGCGCCTTATCTGACACTTTAAATGAAGGGATCGAAAATAAAGCGATACGTTTTCTAATTTTGCTGTAGGTATCAAAACACTAATGATAGACCATTTTGAGCACTTTTATATCGCAATAGTTGTTGTTTTGCAATCTTTTTAATTACGTAAAAAAATATTTAGAGAATGTCTTAAGGCTGGCATAAAATTGATGAATAAAATTAAATGGAAATTTGGAATAAGCGTATTACGAATAGTAATAAATAGTAGGTGATGGCACAGTCGCTGACATCATAATCTCATCGTCTTCACTACATTTCCCCCACACAAATCTCGCGACACCTCATTTATATCTCGTTCCAAGTACCTTTTTCCACACGATTGCCCATCACCCCCCTCAGGTGGAAAGATATTTCCATCTCTATCTACAGACGAGTATTCCAATCTTCCATCTCGCTCCCACACTTTATTTATGACTTATTACCTCCACAGAGGTATCACGGCAACCGAAGATTTAATATCGAGGCTTGTGAAGTCAATCGTGAATAAGTTAGAGTTTATTAAATTCTTAGAGTGGCAGTCGACTTGATTGAGTTGCTAATTGAGAAACATCCCGGTGCTACTTATAATTATAACTTACTAGTGGCCGCCCGCGACTTCGTTCGCGTGGAAGTCGGTTTCCCGTGGGAATGAGAAGTTTTCCCGCGGTAAAAAGTACCCTATGAGTTATTCCGATGTATAACCTACATTACTGTAAAGTTTCATCCAAATCCGTCTAGTAGTTTTTACGTGAAAGAGTAACAAACATCCATACATCCATACATCCATACATCCACACATCCTCACATACTCACAAACTTTCACGTTTATAATATTAGTAGGATTTGCGAGTTAGTTATAAAAAGATGCAATATAATAATTTACATATTTATCGTTACGCGTTCCCATATTCAGATTTACTCACATATTTTTACCAAACGTGTTAAAAGCGACTTGAACGATTGCTTTCCAATCTTTTTACCATCGAATAACGTTTAGTTGTTGAAAAGTGGTCTGAAAATAAAATGAATGTTGTATGTTGTTTGCAGTCGGCGGCACGGATCGCTCCTCCGGGACGCCGTCGGAGTCGTGATGCCGATATTGTACACTTAGGGGTGTTTTCAAATGTATTGGAATTTAAAAGGAGATACAACTTGGAAAAGATTTAAATGTTTGTAGTCATTTAGAGATTTGACACTTATTTTTTTAAATTTATTTATTTATTGACCAACACACTAATTATGTGGCCCTAAGGTAACAGTAAACGCTTGTGTTTAGGTACCACACAATGGACTAAGGGAGGACCTAGTTACACCCAAACACGAGCCAATTTCGAAAAACCAACTTTTATATTAATCAGTTTACGAATCATTCGATTTGTAAAAACGATTTTTTAAGAAAACATTTCAATGATTACAATTATAGTTGGCTGCTGTGCTCAAATACCTTATATCATTTTTTTTTGTTAATACCTGACGGTTATTCTACTTGCACCACCTAAGTTTTATAAGTAGGTACTAAAGTACACAAGTCCACATCCCAGTGGATCAAATATCGATGTTTACCAGCAAATAGCTCCCTAGAGATGAGATCAACAGACCGAGCCCGACTTTTATCGAATCGCAGGAGAATATATCAGTATGTTTTTGAGGTTTTTTTGCTATTTTTTCCTTATGGGGTCAACGGTGACGATGAATTTTACGCTTGTGATGATTTTTAATACCATTTATACATTTTTTTTTAAGTTTTTTCTTACAAAAATCAAACAATATTTAGTTTTATTATAATTATTACGGTGAGTACTAATTGAAGAAAAAATCGATTTCCGTTATCCTACTAATATTATAAACGTGAAAGATTGTGAGTATTTATGGATGGATGTATGGATGTATGGATGGATGTTTGTTACTCTTTCACGTAAAAACACCTTGACGGATTTGGATAAAACTTTGCAGTAATATAGGTTATACATCAGAATAACACATAACTCATTTCCACGGGAAACCGACTTCCACGAGAACGGACTCGCGAACGGCCACTAGTATTAATATTATGACTACATATACCTATACTGCTGTTTCAGTTTCAAAGCCGATTTACGGAAATGAAGCCGCCCCCCAAAACTAAGTAGCATCAGCAGAATTTTATAATTGACTCTGAAATAATATTCTTAACAATCTCCTTTTTACTGTGACCCACCATTTGCTACACATCGTATTGATGACTGTAAGATTCTGAGAGTATTTGTACTTTCATTCATAAACGGTACTAAAAACTTATTTAAATATTTGTATGTTTATGATATTGCTGACCGTACACGGTATGTTAATAAAGCTGCAGGTAAGGGGCGTGGCTTTGAGACTCCGCCCCACAGCCATTGTTTCTGTGACAACTCAGCTTAATTCAATGAATTAGGAAACAAATGCACTGATGCAAATAGCTCGTGACGTATGAGATACGAATTTGATTAGAACGGGTACGCTTCGACACAAAAGGGGACCAAGCTACACTCATATAGCTTAGAGTATGCGAGATGAAAGTATGTTGGTACGAGTATCATACTATTAAGTAAACTGATTTTGAAGTAGGTTTTTTTAACGAAGCTATTTTTATTTATAAACTTTATAGTGTATTGTTATACTGTCACCTAGTTATGGGTAGACCTAAAAAAAGATAGAATAGATCTCAAGTAACGGGAACGGATAAAAGTAGTGGTTCCCGTGCTCTTCGAAACACAATCTCACGTTCTTGAGAGACTATTAAAGATCGTGAAAAACGTTTCTTGGCCATGAAAGCATATATGAAATCACTTTTACGTCTAATCAATAATCTAAAAAACTCTTGAACAGTACAATTATTGATTTTTGTAAATCTTTCAAAAATTGTTCATCGGACCCTGGAATTCTCCATCCTCCTAGTTACCACCGGTACCATAGTGCTCGTCAAGACGAATCAAATGAGCCCAAACTCGATAGAGTTGTGTCATTTAATTATTAGTTACCTATGGCCACCTTCTGGCTTCATCATCAGACCCTAGAGGATCCTAGTTTCCACCAAGCACCAAAGTGCTCGTCAAGACAAATCAAAAGAGCCCAAACTCGATAGAGTTTTGTCTTTTAATTAATGAGTTCCTATGGCCACCTTCCGATTTCATCATCAGATCAGCTCCATGTCTTTATAATTTTTCATTTTCAAAGTGGTTCAAACTTGCAATATTTGATTTCAGACACCGGGATAAGTAAATTTAAATAAAAAAATAATCATGAAATAAAAAACGACTGGACCTACCTGAATCAAAAAACCTCGACGAAATTGGTGTACATACATAGAAAAATACCGGCCGAAATGAGAACGTCCTCCCTTTTGGAAGGCGGGTTAAAAACAATTTCACTTTTTTATCAATTTTGTTACTACCTTCAAAACTCTTTATTTATTTTCCTAATATTTTTTTTTAATTAAGCAGGTGGATACCAAAAACTCTGATTCCAGATGAATATTTGCTGCAATTAGGCATATTCATCACACGAGAAAGAAGAATTATTTTCTTGTGTTTGCTTATAGTGTTGTATAGCATTTCTATAACACGCAGGCCGCAAAGTTAACAAAATAATAAAAATAAATTATTAAATACTAGTGGCCGCCCGCGACTCCGTTCGCGTGGAAGTCGGTTTCCCGTGGGAATGAGATGTTTTCCCGCGGTAAAAAGTATCCTATGTGTTATTCTGATAATATATTACTATAGGTAATATATTACTGCAAAGTTTCATCCAAATCCATCGAGTAGTTTTTACGTGAAAGAGTAACAAACATCCATCCATCCATCCATCCATCCATCCATCCATACATCCTCACAAACTTTCACATTTATAATATTAGTAGGATTAGTAGGATACAATGACTAAATTAAATAATATAAATTAATAGCTGCCAGTATTCTAGCAATAAGTTTCCTACATAGTGCTTATGCACATTACACAATGTATATTTGCTCATTTGGAAATCTTTGAAACTCTAAATATAAAGTTAGAGTAAATGTTCCATGTTTAAAGGCTCTGATGCCCAAACTTTGAATTAACTTCAATAATATCGTACCATAATTATAAAATTATATCACAATTACCTACAAATCTCGAAAACAATGTAGGTATATTGTAACAGAGACCCGCGAGTTGTTTTTACCTTAACTTTTAAGTCAATATATTTGACATAAAAATACACACTTACTACTTAGATTTTTTTACAAATTGTCGGTATATTTTTTTATGAATGTACGTGAACATTAATTTCAATAATAAATCCTACTTATATTATAAACTTGATGGATTGACGGATGGATGTATGGATGTTTGTTACTCTGTCACGTAAAAACTACTGAACGGATATTAATGAAACTTTACAGAAATATAGGTTATACATCAGAATAACACATAGAGTACTTTTTACCGCGGGAAAACTTTTCATTCCCGCGGGAAACCGACTTCCACGCGCACGGAGTCGCGGGCGGCCACTGGTACACTATACTTTCTACCGGTTGGTCAACATTTTGTTCAGTAAAATATCCCTTACCAAGACAATTATTTTACTGTGACTTTGGGCTCCCATGCGCCTGTTTAACAGCACGGTCAACTCTATAGGCCAATCTCAAAATACTACAGCAATAATAAAACCTTTTATGTATTTTCGAGTCTCATTAAACTATCACAGATTGATGCTGAAAGAAAACGACAGTAAGAATAGGGTAAACGTCACAAAAAGAAAACAAGCTGTTTCTGAATCCGAGGTTTTAACTGTAGAAGGAATATTATCTAGGCATTAGAAAAGAACACATCGCTGCCATCAAAATCGCCGCCGGTATTAAAATCAGATATCTATAAAGCCACTTTTCAAATATTATTTAAGATTGAATAAGATAAAAATCCTAGCGAAAACGAAACACAGGAATAGATCCTGAGGTTCGAGCTTAAAACTATCATGTGTTGTTTTCTGAAAAATCGGAAAACAATTAAAAACATTAATTATTGAAATAAAAAAAAATCCTTACTTCATCACAAAATATGGTTAGAAATTATCACCAATGTGAAATCAAACTAAAATCACATTCAGTGCCTTTTTTTGAGAAATGATAAAAGAAAATTAAGCAATGGAGAACGCTAATGCTGACATTAATCGTTTCTTATTGGACACTTAGTCGACGTTGAATTTTTTTATCTTTAGTTAGTATGGTAATTAGTCTGTTTCTCAAGAATAAAGACTAAGTTTAAGTATACGGAAATAAAAAAAAATTATGTTATACTTTTCTATAGTTATTAAATCTTTTCTATAGTTAAATGCTCAAATCTTAATGTGTATGTACCTTTGAATAATAAAAGTATTCAAAATACTCATTATAACGGGTGTAAAAACACCACTTCCGAAGCCTGAAACCATGTATTCTTGAGCCTCAATAGTAACTAAATTTACTAGCAGCATACCAAGAAAACTCAATTTAAAAAAGTTATTAAGGATCGAAAAGTCATATTCGCCGCTTGAAATCATCGCTCACACATCACCTGTCGGCTCAGGTGCGATTATTTACATTGCAAATTAAATTAAAACCCTATTTAATTTGAAATCATCGCAAAATTTGATAGTATTAATGCAATTTTGGAAAATTAAGATTTTTTTTTTTCTGTAATCATAAAAAAAAATATTTTGCCCAAAACGTATCCAGTACCCCTCCAGCAATACCCAGTTTTTGTTTTCGGAAGCAGTTCTTTTACTATACTGAAATAACAGTAACAGATAAATCAAATATCACAAAAGAAAACAGAAACTCTATCTAACCAACTTCTTTAATCTTAAGTAGGATAATGATAACTTACCTTCTTTATCTAGTCCCCATAAAAACGGGGGCTAAATTAAAAAGAAAGAAAGTTTGTATTTTACAAATTATTAAAAGTATTTACCGTCTAACTAAATAACTCGAAATAATTAAGTTTAAACAGCAGATAAACTTTTTGAATTGTTTGTAGGTACATACAACCAATGAGTTAGATTGTAAAAGTTACAAATGATTTCACGTCATATAATAAATAGCCTTCAGCCTTCCTGCATATATTTTAAACTTAATTTAATTTTGGGCCTTCAAAATTTAAACCGCTACATATTTTTTATTAATATTTAAGATCATGATTACAAGTTAGATATAATCACATAAAACCTTCATAACGCAATAATAGTGGTTAACTTTTGAATAGTACAGTAACGTTTACAATTTATGTACCCTTCAGTTACTTCCTCTATTTTAATCAAAGCTTGAATTTTAACTTTTTACTCTCCATTTGAGTTACAGTAGAATTAAGAACATAACTTGATTAATTAATTTATTATAAGTATAGACAAAAAAAATACAATCAGTACTTACCGTTACAGTGTGAAACCGGAACTTGAAGAAGTTATTTCACTTGTTTCCCTATCATCTAACTCTTTATATATCACCTTATTATACGATTTATATTTTATTATAATTCTTATATATTAATAACATATTATTAATGAATATAATATGATACTTTATTAAGATATGGTTAATATCTTGATATGTTTGGTATCGATATTCTTAAGAATGGTTGTATTAGATATATTTTTTTATTTGATAAATTTTTACTTTTTTAAATCATATGTTTGTAAGATATGTACATTTATACATTGAGCCGATCCGGGAAACATCACTCTTAAGGCTTTGTAGTTTATTTTAAGTATAAAGTCTCTGGGTTGTCTTGTTATCAGTTCACCAAAATTAAATGTCCTTGTTGTGTAAACAGTTTTCTTATTCGGCCTTGTGTCACATGTCCATTTTTCGTAAAACCTTCAAAAACCAAAGTTATATTTTTATATTTTATTTTTGAAGTTTTTGATGAATTTGAGTGTTCATTTTAATGATTTCCTGATGTTTTGCACTAGTGTTGGTTGTTTACGTGCACCCTAAGAGTGATGCGCCCCGGGGTGAGTCTGTCACGTGACTGCCGCGCGCCGCCGTGTTTACAACGCCGCCCCCACCACCCGCCCTTATCATCCCCACTCCGCCGTTTTTCATACAAACCGGGAAGGTGCCCATTAAGAGGAAACGGAAGTCAGCCTGGAGCGTTTTAGTCCGTACGTTTATAATAAAGCATTGAAATCAATTTAATGATGATCAGTCACATATGATATACATCCGAAATACCTATTGTTCGTTATTTTTACTTGTGATAGCATGAGGAGATGGGGAGATTTTATTTTGTTTAATAAAAAAAACTTCCGTTCTTTAACTTTTGCAAAGAAACTTTTCTAAACCCAGTTGCTAGTTCTAAGTATCTCATTTCGGTGCATATTTAAATTTCATCCAGGCATTTAGCGTAATTTAATAGCAATCATCCCAACTTGTATATTTATAATAATATTACTATGATACAAAATCATATAGTATAAATCGATCACTGACAAAGGACTCTACTTTCGGGGTACCTATATGTTAGTACTCGGTACATCTGTGGAGGTACTACGGAGCGTTGGCGTGGAAACTGCGATAAGGGGCTTTTCCCCATAAAACAGGAGCTCCCAGAAAACTGCTATAAGCTGAGATTTGCAGCTTATATCCGAAGCAAACGATAACAATATTTTTAAAACAAAACTTTATACGTTTATTGATGTGGTATGTTATTGAAATACACAAGTTAAAATACTTTAACTTATTTCTGCGCGCATGTATGAATAATTCATTATCAAAGTGTCAATTAGCAGTTTTGCTATTCCTTTCATTCAAACAACTGGTGCTGAAATTTGCGGTTTTAAAATTGTGTTAATTAGGATTAGAAAAAATACGACTAAACTACATTAAAGTTTATTTTTCTTACCTTTACCAACTGTGACTTTAGGACCTGAATCTATTTGAAACACATTATAAATTAACCTTATGTCATTTCGCTAAGTTTCATCTTTAGCAGACAGCAGTTAATTAACTTTCATAAGTACCTTAACACCCTATTACCTCGATCGAACAAGGTGTAAAAATAATTATCTGTGCCATTTCCAATATCCTGCGGATATATGATACGCTGAACAAATAATAAATATTGTTACGATGCAATAAATAAAATAAACTTGTATCTTCTAATCAGAGTATTCTATAAATAAATATTTTAAAAATAGTTTTCCGTATCTTATTACTAGGTAATATAAAAAACTGTTATATCTTTGATCAAAAATAACTTAATTTACTGAAAAATAGGACCTAGTTTTGACTAGTTTTATCTTTTAGAAGACAATGGACGGTATACTAAATGCAAAACTAACGTAGCAAAATAAGAATACGGGTAGATTGCTACAATATTTAGTCATATAATTGTACCTTAACGGCATAATCGATCAAAATGACAATACCAAGTTACGGTGAACTTTAAATAACAGGTAACGTTAATGCATTTTGGACATTAAAACACAGATTAAATCCTGATTTTGTCACGGTATGGGAGACACGCGACGACATCGTAAACGTGTATCGTAATATCTGATAATTGTACTTTGGATGTACCTAAATAATGTATGGAAATAAAAGGTAACAGTGATTGTTATTTGTTGTATATATATATTGGTCACTAGTAAACTCGTGTGTCTTTCAAACCTGTAGGTAGGATACGAGTATCTTTGATATAAATAATATTGTATAAACACGTTTATGCCTAACATGAACTTGGAATTAATGCATAATTTTGAAAATAGCGACTTTTTGAATTTCCCAACAATTGTCCCTCATGTAATGAATATTTATCATACATTAATAACTTGAAATTTTTTTTTAATGAAACCATGATCAATAGAAAAATTCTTACCACCTAGTTGTGATTAGTTTTATCGTAAATTGTGTCAAAACCTTTTTAAGTTAATTGCAAAAACAAAACACTACCCGTTGCCACCCCCCGCTGACAAAGATTTAATGTCTTCCCACTAATTATAATTTGCAGTGTCCGACGGCCGTTATATCGTTTTGTACAATTTAAATTAATTAAAACACCCACTGCTGAGTTTTATTTTGAATATTAGTTGTAAAATTGGATATTAGATTGCGACCCAATGCCGTTGTCATATTCTTTAAAAAAAAGTTATTGCTAAAAACTTTATTTAAAATAAAATGAAATGTTTTTTTCGTCCTCTAAATTTACCTAATTGGCTTATCTTATTTTAGTTTGCTTTTATACAGACTCATTAAATTTATACAAAAAAACATATTTTTTGTAGAAGCTGATGCCAATTAGAAGAGATTACCACCTCTAAGGGGATAAACTTATAGTGGAAGTTTACTTGACTACCCACCCACTTTGTTAAGCTTATTTTAATTATATTTTTTTACCTTACACGTAGAGAGATGATTATTTGTCTATAGAAAAAACATCAAACTTAAAGCTACGAATATGCTACGGCGCTACGTATCGTAGCAAAACTTTTTATTCTAAAATAACCTGGTTTCGTCCCAAATTTAAATAAAAAATAATATTAAAATTGAAAATCCACAATTTGGCTAAGGTGTCCGAGTTTTTTGTGTCCGAAAAGACATCGACCCAAATTTAATGCCTTTCTACAATTTTGTATAGTTATTCTTTAGTTCTGACTACAACAATTTTCAAATAATCGATCGCTCAATAGTCACATATATTCTAAAAAACAAACGAAGGACGTCATATCGTTATAATTTGTTAGGAATCACATGAATAGCCTCCAACGGTTCTGCGTCGACTTCCCGCTGACTTCCTCCGTAACGAGCCTGTTGTTCCACTCCGCCCTCACTTCCTCTCTGCACCCTTCCAGGCGAATGTTTAGAAAGAGTTTCCTAATATTATTTAAAAAGGACAAACAGATTTTCTACTTCCAGTACCATAACAGTGTTTTCTTGCGAATTCTAGCTGATATATGTATTTATAATAATTATATTTATACTTCATGTTAACACATTTCAGAAGCCCGGCATTTCACTTAGGTACATTTAATCAATGGTAAACCACAAATATTATTTTTTCATATGACGTAAAATTTTAATAATGTCTATCATCATCTCCCTAAATCTGAGTATTGATAAATACCACAAAACTGCTGATTGTAATTACTCTGGAAATGATTAAGATAAAAACCAGTAGTCTGTGGGTACGTTAGCGCCCGGGCTTCCTTTCTGTTCGATCCCGCGGGAAATCTGACAGAGCCGCCGGTGACAGCGCGGTGTTACAACACTCCTAGTGATGTGAAGAATGACACTGACACATAGTTTTATAAACATAAATATAAACATTTGTATAGGTATAACACATGAGAAAATATAGAAAAGCAACTCTGTAATGTTCTTTATAAATAACGCAGTAAGTAAGGACCTACTCGTACCATACATTCAAAAGTTTTGTAATTGTGTACGTGTGTTCGTTGCTCTTTAACGAAAAACCACTAAACGGGTTTTGATGTAATTTTGTATAAGTATAGATAGACAATAATCAGCAATATTACATGGGTTATTTTTTACCGGATAGTAGATTAGATAGTTCCTCATTCCTACTAGAAAAGACAATAGCTGCGGGTGAAACCACAGGGCGTTAATATAGACTAGGATTGAACTTGAACACGGCCTTGAACTTAAAGTTTGCGTCACAAAATAATAGTTCTTTATTTTTAAGCATTTTACAGACTATCGACAAAATACATCCCTTTAAGCCCCATGATCACTGAATAGCGTCTGATGAACCGTAGTCTTTCACACCGACGAGCATTACCCTCAATACACTAGCAGACTCTAAAAGACGGATTACACCCTGTATAAGAAAGTTATAACGATACCACACGGCTTTGTAAAACGATGGAGACTTACATATTTTTACAAAGTGACGCGTAAAGGGTAACATCATTATTTCAAATGTTGTCAACGCTTAGTTACGAGAAATTAGAAACTCAGTGTTACTGTTCTACTATTAAAACAATCATTAATCAAATACCGCCATCCAACAAGATCATGTTGAAATAGATGTGCCCTTCTGAATCTTCGACTAATCGAAAAAGTTACGTCTGCAGAAATGTGTCAATGTCATTTAGTTGTCATCCCCCGCGCTGTAACGAGGGTACTTAGCAATCAACCAAATGACAATTAGGACTCCGGATGACAGCCGCCTCATAATTCTTCATTAAGAAGGCTTTTCCAGAATTGTAGAGTGATACGATTATGTAATTAGGAGGATTAGAAGTCTTGTACTGTAAAGACCTATTATAAGGGCTTTAGATTACAAGATATTTATAGATTTTAAAATAAATGGATTTGGAAGTTAACGCAGTCTAGAGACTTCTAGACACCATTATTAAGATTTATAGACACACTAACGGGATAAAGTTCCCAAAGATTTTTATAAGATTAACTTAACTTGCAAAACTTCCAACGCTCTACATTGCACCTATCATTTTATTAATGGTTAGTTCCTGGGTACGTACAAATTTGGTCGGTACAACGCCGGATCGAACGGATCAAGTTACTCTTTTGACAGGTTGTTTTTGACGAGTAATTACACTCATTACGCAGTTTATAATTTGCAGGGCGGCGGCGTGAAAGCAAAGTTATAATGTAATTGATCAGCTGCCGAGAGGAGAATCTCATTAAAAGTGATAAGTCGTTAGAGAGACAAATGACATTTTAACTATCGATCCGGTA
This sequence comes from Emmelina monodactyla, assembly GCA_916618145.1. Taxonomy (NCBI): domain Eukaryota; kingdom Metazoa; phylum Arthropoda; class Insecta; order Lepidoptera; family Pterophoridae; genus Emmelina; species Emmelina monodactyla. Next base: position 9,401,315 of record OU745300.1, read on the forward strand.
TTAGTAAAACAAAATACGACTAAATGCGCATTTTTTAAACAAAAAAAAAACAACCGATTCATTTAGAATAGAGTATGCTAGTTAGTAAGGATGAACTATCTTTCTTATTTTTAATATTATTGTTAACTAGAGGCCGCCCGCGACTCCGTTCGCGTGGTCTGTTTCCCGTGGGAATGAGAAGTTTTATCACGGTAAAAAGTATGTGTTATTCTGATGTATAACCCATTTTAATGTAAAGTTTCATCCAAATCCGTCCAGTAGTTTTTACGAGAAAGAGTAACAAACATCCATCATACATACTCACAAACTTTTCGCGTTTATAATATTATAGTAGGATAACTTGCATTTAAGTGCCTATGTTATTTGGCAAAATGTGAAATTATACCCCCCACATAGCAAGTACCTGATGAAAACGTCCATTAAAAGAAGTCAGGGGAGGTTTCAATAGCCGACTAATCCTCAGCATTCGATACGCAACACTCATTATCATATCGAGGGTCTAAAAGTCGGGCAACTTCGGTATAATACCTCGATACGGTACTGTTTATAATCTAATTTTATTCAACGTCCTTAAAGTGAAGCTAATAAAACGCATACAATGTTTTGTATATAAATAAAGTTCTGTAAATGATACTCATTTTGGTGATGGTGATGGCGTCAATAATTTGATGATAATTACAACATTGGGCTCAGGTATATATATTTTTCAGTCCTGTCGTATTATTACGTAATATTATTCAAAAGCAGGTTAAATTGTTAAAGATTGAAGTCATGGATCCGCTCAGAATCGGCGTAATAAACTCAGTCTCCGGCTAAACCGTCCGCCGCGAGCGCTCCGATATTGCTGTTTGTCCGCAAATATTTGATTCTACCCCTCCTCCCCCTGCCCCGCTACCCCGCCGCCCCCGACCCGCCAGTTACACCAATATTTAAATTATCTGCAACTTTGATTAATTCTCAGATACGTTTGTTTGCTATGATGTTACCAATGTTATCCGTAATGGCATATTAATATGATTTTTGGGGCGGAATACCTAATGTATTTAATTGATGTTTACTTTATTTTATATTGGAGCAAAATCATTGTGTTTTTACACATACAGTAAGAAGTATATATTTTGAATTAAAAAAAACGGTTGGAATATGCCATTAAAATTAAGAGTACAATCAATATTAAGAAAGCGCCTAATGATCTCTCCTACGAGTACATCTAGTAACAAGACAGATAAACCTATTTTTATCCGTTAACTACAAAGTGTTTTACATTAGGTATATCAAATCTAAAATAATTAAACTCGTACACGGGTATACCCTGTATTGTAAGAGAAAATTGGTTTTTGGTCGTACAAAGCTTATAAAGTGAGACCTTTCTGTTCTCGAGCTTCAGTACTAGTTGAGGAACCTTCTCAAACATATTAGTGATTCTATTTAGTAGCGTTAAAGAGTACATTACAGTAAGCTGTGCCTATTAACTGTAGGGCGTGAAGACCCGCGTGTCCCCAGTCTCCCCCGGGACCTTTGTCTCCACAGCCACTTAATAAAGGGGAAACATCAACCAAATGAGTTTTAATTAATACCAGCACAGATCCATTGTAACTAACTAAATTGAAATGCAAAGTAAACGACCCAACTACAAGACTGAGAAATACGCCAGCATTTTTTAAAGAATTTAAATAAACATCTTACGGAGGGAGAGTCGGATTGCAGAAAAGAGATCCCTAATAAAAACGCCGAGTGGGGCAATATTAAAGCAGTGTCAAATGGGTATGAATCTCTGCAGGCTGTTTAACATTCAGTTCCGGGACAAACAGAGGAAGGGTGGCGCTAGCGGACAGCGATAGATATGCACTTTGTCTCATTACCATATTACACAATTGAAACTAAACGGGGTAGTATTAAAGTCTTACCCAGGCTTTAACCATCCCGTTTAAAGTTTTGAACAAATTATAACATGAATACGACTTAATTTATTGTGGATTAAAATGTTTCAATACAGACATTTTTCGTGAAAAAGTATTTATTATCATTTCACACATATCATATTTAAACTATAGGATGTGATAAGCGATTATTATAACCAATATTTGAATAATATATTTATTTATACTGATCAGCTACGGCGTAGCATATCCAATAAAAACCTACATACATTTCCAACAAAACTAACACAATTTTAAGATGTTTTTTGTTATTCACGAAGAAAGCCATTAGTGTTATGCAACGTTGCCCACTACAAGAACAATACCGGAAGATGGAGAGTTGAGTCAACAGAGGCCCCCCGATCACGATCGATACGTCGCCTATACACGAACACGAGACTGACGAGACGCTTACAAGATAGTTCGAGGGCTCCGAGGCTTAGCAAATATCCACTACAAAGTATAAAAAGCAAATGCTTCAATCCAAATTCACGAAAATATTCCAACTACCATTTATTTCTCTCCATTCGTTTTAAAGTGAAGCCATTACCACTGAAAGGAAGTGAAAAATACGCATCTAATGTGGTTTTGATGTTATCGAGAGTAGTGCGAGGTTTGCGCGTAGTTTCTATAGAAATTAATGGTGTGACCGCGTGACGGATGGACGGCGGCGCGGGGCCATTTGCAGTGACCGCGGGATCGGGCCAGCTCAAACATTGTTTGACTAAAAGAATGTGTATAAAAACTCATACTTAAAGTATACTAACAAAACTACACAAAAAGAGTGTTCACAGTTACAGTTACGCAGGCTTAAGAAAAATACTAGGTACCTATAGCATGCCAATATTGTGTGATGTATTTATAGAATACCCGTATTATTCGTATATCTTTTATTTATATTAGTAGATAGGATATTTTGCTGGAAGAAGACTCTATTTTATTTTCTAAACTTAGTAATTCTGCATTTAAAGAATTTCAAAAAATTACTTGCTTCGACAGGGAATCGAACCTTCGAATCAAATTAAATATGAAAAAAATCACCCCTATTTTTATGATGCCAATCAAAAGAATAGACAAAAAGTAATAATTCTTCCTAATTAGTAACATAGTATCTTAAAAGAAAGGAACAACGTGAAATGTTTTTTACAAATTTCAAGAAAATTAGATATTTATTGTCTAAGACGACGTTCGAAAAATAGCGATATTATCATTCCATATAGCATTGATTCGCAAAAAAGTACCCACTTAATAAAAGACTTCCTAGCACAGTTAGTTTTCCTTATTATAAGTGCACGTGCAGATAAATTGATAAAACTTTGTATTAAATACGTCCTCTGTAAGCCAGACCGAAAGCAAAATTAAAACAAAAATAATGTTAAATTGGAAAATGGAACAATTTGAATTTAAAATGCAAGATATTTTAAAAAGAAGACAAATTCTAAAATGTTGTTCTTAAATTTGAAAATTGAACAGTTTGTGGAAGCTTTTGCTTTTTATCTGTTTACAAAAAAATACATAGGTAATTTACTTCGGCGGTTTCACGTATGTTTTTAATTTGATTAAGGGCTGATTTTTCAATAGTCAGATAAATGCTAACTGACTCATAAGAGGTATGTTTTCATTGTCACTTCATACATGTGTCAATTATTTATGTTCGACGTGCAACAAAAACATACTGATTTTCTGTCAGGTAGAATTTATCTGACAGAAAATCAGCATGTTTTCTTTGCATATCGAATATAAAAATTTTGGCATGTGTATGAAGTGACAATGAAAACATACCTATTATCAGTCGGACACGGAACAGCAGTCGGATATCATTTATCTGACAATTGAAAAATCAGTCCTAAAATGATTAATTTCACGTTGTTCCTTTCTTTTAAGATAATATGTTACTTAAGAAGAATTATTACTATTTGTCTTTTCTTTCGATTGGCATAATAAAAAGGGGTGTTTTTTTCATATTTAAGTGGGTTCGATTCCCAGACGAAGCAAGTAATTTTTAGAAATTCTTTAAATGCAAAATTACTAAGTTTAGAAAATAAAATAAATTCTTCTTCCAGCAAAATATCCTATCTAAAATATTTAAGGTTATACCCTTGATGTCCCGTAGTCTTGGGACGCCATATGTAATAAATATAAATTTCGTGTCACGTTGTTTGACTGCGATGGATTCCTTAACTACTTAACCGATTTAAATCAAGTTTGCCCACCTTGTGCATTTAGATCCAACTTGATAGATAGAATGGCGTTTATCTTAATTTATAGTCGCTTTATTATTATTTTATTACAGAATATAATATAACTAAAACCTTATCCACAGCAACGTGTGGCCGGTCTACTACTTAGTTTATTATACACCAGTGATCCGCCGACGCTTTGCAATGGTGTAATTTTGGCCAACTTGTTCACGAAACATTGAATTATAGCTAACTGAAGTAAACTTTTTTGAATGTTTTATATTTACAAATTTAAATGAATAAAGTCCCTAAAAGATGGCGAAAACCGCATTTAAATCCGTCACGAAGTTTAAGAGGAAATAGCGGACAAACATACAAACAGACAGAATTAGTCAATTACCTAACCTAACTAGAAGACAAAAACGGATTGTAGAAAAATATTCACGATTAGTACCTATTCGTATCAGTATCGCACTATTTAATATTTCACCCTCAAAAACCCTTAAGTAAAATATCGAACTTAAAGAAAAAGAGTGTAAAATAATAGTTTTAATATAAACGCTATTTAAATGTTTTGCCGATAAAAGATTTTAAGGAAATTTGGCCTCTGCTACGGATAAAAAATACCTAATAAGTAGGTATGTGTAACCTTTGCCCAGTGAGTAGGTAAGTACGTAAAACGGTAGGTGTAGTTTGCTCATACGCGGTCCTTCCGTGTGCGTTGATTTTGATTTTCTTGAAACATATATCACAAAAATAATTTATTCAGAATTATTGTTACTTCTTATTTATTATTACTTTCAGTGAAACTTTATCGGATTATAACTTTTATACTGAACAAAACCAACATAATAGCTTTGTGTGCGCTTAGTAAACGGTGAATATATGAACGTATGAACGTAAAAGTCAAAATAGCTTTTAAATAGATTTTCTCTAATAAATTTGGGTGAAACTTCGGGGTACAACTTACTTGACACTTGATAATATATATGTAAAAAAAAACAATAAATACTTCGCATACTAATATAATATACTACAGGAGAGTGTGTGAGGATTGGAGATGTAAGGATCTACCTTTAGATATGTAGGTACTTATGATCGTTGCTCTTTGAACTACCAAACGAATTTAGATGAAACTTGGTATACTATAATGTGTGATCAATAGAGCATAATCTTTCATTAATATTCTGTTGCGTTCAAGATGTAACTAACTTAGGTAACTTTTATCCACGGGAATAAACGTTATTTCGAACTGCGAGTGAAATCAAAGGGCCCAAGGCGAGTCAAATATAAAATAGAGTTACCTTTTTACAATATTGTATTATTTATTTCAATTAACTTAACAAAATTATACATTATAATCAATTAAATAACTTACTATTATGGTCAATTGAAAAACCAATTAACTTTTTCTGTAGCTTCTTAAAATAGGATAAATAATGTCTAAAGCTTCTGAGATGTCATGTCTTGATTTTCCACCTGCAAGTATAATAATGTTTTAGCATTTAAAATAGAATAAGTGACAATAATCATAAAGTATTACAAAATCATATGATAAGGTTGAAGGTATTTAAAAACATGACTTTTTATATAATATGTATGAAACTTACCAGTGAAAACAATTTTTCCATTTACAAAGATAAGTAGCACAACTTTTGGTCGGACCATCCTATAAACTAACCCTGGGAATAGTTCAGGCTCATATGATGTGAACTGACCATGAGCTTGCTGCAAAGCTTCCAGTCTAACTGGGAACCGAAGGTCAGCAGTAGCTATGAAATTTTGAATCTTGAAGTCCACAAACTTTGCCTAAAACAAAAAGAGTTTATAAGACTAATTTTCATTTGTAATAATATCAAGCATTTAATTAAAATAAGTAGGTAAACATACAGGAAAGCCAAGTTTCTGTATAATTCTAGCAAATTTTCTTGCAGCCAAATAAGAGTCATGTTCATTTCTTGAACCAGTGCATACAATTTTACCAGATCTGTGGAAAATAAAAAAAATGTAAGTTTAGTTATTTATTTATTTATTTATTATCTATTTCAAACAAATAGAAATGTTTTAACCTACTTGAAAACAAGAGCAGTTGCCTTGGGTTCTAGAATTTTCATGACAACCCCGCCAAACCTTGCTGGATTATATTCTGAATGCCTTGTCCGGCAATAAATATCTAAAAGTTTTAGTTCACATCCCAAACTTACTGTGGATACACAATTCCTAGAATGAGACAGTTATTTAGATTTTTTAAATATTATAAAGGGTGGTGTGTTTAGGGTAAGTTCTGCATGATGACTTACTGTATTTTAATACTGTTTTTAGCTTGTATATTTCCACTTGCCATTGGTGTAACTGCTACCATGTTACTATGAGGATTCACTAACTGCGGAGTAAAAGAACTGTGGGTAGGGGTTAAAGCCACTTCACCAAGTATTCGAGGCCTTTCCACAGATTGTACATGGCTCGTCGCAGTATTTGAATCATTGTTCACAGGTTTTAAGGCCTGGGGCGTTTGTAGGTTAGATGCAGAAGTATGTTTTTGTGTAACATCTGGTTCTGAAGTTGGAGCATTTTTAATATTTTTGTTAGCTTCATTAGGGGCGGGCATGTCAGCATCGGTGATTGCAATTTCAACCTCCATGATCTGTAATAAACAGACTTTATTAAATTAAGTAATTTTTAGTTATAATAATCTAATAGAAACTTTACTTACTTTAGCAATTTAATGTTAACTTTTACTACGAATGTTGTTGTATATTATACGAAACTCGGGTTAATTTATTAATGTTTTTTTCTATTTTTTTTATTCAAATAAAAATATTTATATATTTAATATTTTGTTAATTTAAATTGTGCGATTTAGGTAATTGTATTTCTTGTCTTGTATATTTCACAGTGACTAGGGATTTGAAGGACGTGAAACGTTTGCTACTAAATAAAATAAACTAAAATACTCCAATGCGATACAGCAGCCATTTTAGTTACTGACTTTCTCGAATAAATATATTGTTGCTCTTATTTCACGACGAGAGAAATCATGTTTATTTATGAATTATTAGCTAATGAAAGCCCGATGGTATTATAAGCATAAAATATATAAATAAATAATGTTCTGACATAATTATGTCAATCATATTTTTTTACAGCTGTGCTAAGCCCTTGTGTGCTTGAATTTGGTCATTGACTTCTGTCAGTCTGAGCTGTCAGTGACAGATAGGTAAATTTCTCTCGTTTGAATGATATGAACAAAATACACGTCGCTTTTTTCAAATTAAAAACGAAATTATATAAATGTATTAATAAGTAAGAATGGAAATTCGCTTATTCTTTTATCAAGATATTCTAAATAGATTGACCAAAAATTATTTGACTACTTCGTTTACTTCCTCTGAGTAATAAATATCATTCTTTCTATGTTGAGTTTATACTTCCTTCATTACAGTAATTCATTCATACTCTGTGCAGTTATTGTTTTGCTCTGTTTGTTTGTTATATTTTTTATTTTTGAGGCAGAAATTTATTAAACAGTTGGGCTTAAATATTTCAACATGAGTTCAATGGAAGAAATTGAGGAAGAAGCAAAAGCTGCGGCAGAGAAAATGGTTATGAATATGATGCAGCGACCCGGTCAACTTGAAAAAGTACTAACTACACCCACTTTTCAACAATGTTTTTTTGTTATCTTATAAAAGTGAATTGTATTTTATTGTACGAATGTAGGTGGAGCAATATATAAAGAGAATAACCCACAAAAAAGCTTCCATAGAAGCCCAACTAAAATCAGCTGTGCAAGGCAAGTTAGATGGAGTGAGTGTTGGTTTGAAGCAATTGGAAGAATGTCTTGACGATGTACAGTTAATTGGCACTAAGTAAGTTCTGAGATGTTATGACAAATCACTGTATTTATTTCTGAACTTGTTATCAGGAACCTATTTTTTTTTTATAGAATGGATGAGATAGAAGAGTTGCTCAAAACAGTGCCACCACTTGTTGCTTCCCTTCAAGCAGTCCGAGAAGAAGACTGCAGGCACTCACAGTATGTGACTGCAATGGACAGTCTGAAACACATATTCACTGTACCGGAAAGTGTAGCTAAAACAAAGCAATGGATTGGTGAAGGAAAACTGCTTCATGCTCATCAGGTAAATACATTAACTTAGAAGAGACAATAAAACATTAGCAATCCTAATAATTTTGTTATTTTCAGTGCTTAACAGATTTAGAAAACTCTAGGGATGACTTGTTATATGAATTACATAGATTGCCCAATCAGTCATCTCATGATAAAATCATGTTAAAGGCTTATTTTGAAGACGTAGAAATAGTTTCAAACCTTCTAGAAAAGCAAATAAAACTTATTTTGGCCCGGACACTGAACACTGTTCGTAAGGAGCCAACAGTTATTGTTACTGCTCTACGAATCATTGAAAGAGAAGAGAAAAGAGATCAAATGGCCATACAGGTACAAAATAATTGTTTTTTATTTAAAAAAAATTTGAACTACAATCTTTACCTTGACAAATAAATATATGGTTTATTATATATATTTTAGCACGTCAAATTATTTTATAACTTTGTATTCACAGCAACAAGACCAGTCTGGTTTTATGCCACCTGGTCGCCCCAAGAATTGGAGGGCCAAAGCTTTTGAAGTGCTAGAATGTGCAGTAGCTCAGAGAATAGAAGGCACAAGGGTTGACGAAAGAGAAGACAACAAACTGTGGTTAGTTACCTACCTAGAACTAACAAGACAGTTAATATTAGAAGATTTGAGGGTTGTTAAAACATTGTGTGTTCCTTGCTTTCCACCTCATTACGATATTGTAAATAAATATGTCAATATGTACCACACCTGTTTATCTGCAAGTGTAAGTATTTTTCTTAGTAATGCAATATGTTTCTTGAAATAACTGTATTGTGTAGGAGCAAACTATTTAAAAATTAATGCATTTGACTAATAGCTTCAAGATGTAGTACTGACTGGAATGGAAGGCAATGAGTATGTAACTTTGCTGTCATGGGTTTTAAACACATATCAAGGGCCAGAACTTATGAGAAGTCCAGAACTTAACATAGATGTAACAACACTTCCACCATTGCTCAGTGAAGAGAGTATGAACAAATTGGAAACTGAATATTTGCAGGTGAGTTAAATACTTTATTTATTCATTAATAGTTTTGCACTTACACAGTGCAAGTAGTATAAGTAAATAAATATACAATAATTAGAAAATGTGGAAAACTATACATACAGCTCTAATACAATATTTAAACTCTGTAATCCAACATGTTTACTATTAATAGGAAGAGTTGACGCTCTTCTTTCTTATTACAACTTTTTTCACCTTTTTATTAGTTATTATGTCTGTTTTCTTCAATTTGTCCTTTAAACTTATTGACATTGGTATTGGTACCTAATCACTTGCCATCAGGTGCTTACCATCCACTCTTTTTTCGCCTTACCTTAATATAGCTAAAGCATCACTGTTAAATTATCGTGATTAAACTACCAAGCAACAATAAAATTTTCCACGAAGTTAACTAGCACTAACCGAACAGAATGTTATCGTTATAAGGGGCTGTCCATTAATCACGAGAGGCTCGAAAGTAGGGGAGAGGGGTCCATAAAAAAAACACGAAATATCACAAGGACGGGGGGGATAGGGATACAGAAATATATCACGTCTATTTTTTTATTCTTTAATTTTCTATAATAAAATTAGAAGATACTACCAGTATTCTATAAATATTTTAAAAAAAATCTTTGGAGGTAAGAAAAAATACTCGTAGTATATCTGGGGAAGGGGGGGAGCCTTTAACCTCTTAAAAAATGCAAAAAAAACATTACGTGATTAATGGACGGCCCCTAACTCTACCAAGCAACAATCAAATATTCTACAACGCTAACTTGCATTAACTATACAGAATAACTCTCCAAATATCGTTAGAACAACTAAGCAACAACAAAATCTTCCCCAAACCTAACTTCCACCAACAGAAGATGGAGTCGAACTACCGCGAGTGGATGGACAAGACGCTGGAGTCGGAGCGCGCGGAGTGGGGGGGGGGACCGCGCGCCCGACGTGGAGCCGCACTCCAACGCCTACCACACGCACGCGCCCGTCATCATATTCCAGATGATCGACCAGAACCTGCAGGTGATGTACTATTCGGCATATTTTCTATGTCATCTTAATTCCAGATGATCGACCAGAACCTGCAGGTGATGTATGATGTATTTGACATATCTGCTATGTCATCTTAATTCTAGATGATCGACCAGAACCTGCATGTGGGACCCCTGTGATGTGGGATTTATAGCAAGTTTCAATTGAATGTTTTGTTTTTGTGACGTGTGATTTGTCGTTTTCATATCAACAGCTATTTACTATAGTTTTGGAATAAAAACAGATTTGTGTTTTAAAACAAAGGTTTAACATAGCGTCAATGGTGGTAGATTATCGAGATTAGCCTTGATCGCCAACGATCAAAATACGTCCACGGCTGGAAAAAACCTGCCGAAAATGACATCGTCTCTAAAAATCTTTTCTAAAAATTATGAAATGCACAAATATTTGAAAGATTTGAAGTTATCACAGCGGATAAACATATTGGATAATTGTTTTGGTTAATTCTTATTAAAAATATTACTTTATTGGACAGGTAACGCAAACTATCAGCAAGGACATAACCCTCAAGGCTTTGAAACTAAGCATCGATCAAGTGACGCGCTACGGCAATATGTACAGAGAAGGTGTTATTCAGTTTAAGGTAAGCTTTAGTTTAATAAATGTTTATTTTATATTTTTATGTTTCGTGGTCAAGAAGTCAAGATAACGTTAAAAACTTTAATTAAGCGTCTCAATTGACATTAGAAAGAGACATCGCAAACTCGAGTCGCTGCCGATTTAATTCCGATCATAACGTAAATTTTCACTTTATTTCGGCCCACACAGTTATTCTGTAGGTTTATTATTAAAGCATAAAGAAACCGCGTCGTATTTAACCCTGATGTCCGCTGCAACAGAACAGCCACTTCGCGGACCGTTCCCGCGTGCCTTACTTCACGCACCACATGATCACGGTGGTGAACAACAGCTCGCAGCTCGCGGCGCTGGCGCAGCAGACGCAGGCCAAGCTGCCGCCCGCCGCCGCCGCCACCAATGTACTGCAGGTGTTCAATGTAAGTTATTGAAACTAGGTTAGGTTAGTTACTTCACGCACCACATGATCACGGTGGTGAACAACAGCTCGCAGCTCGCGGCGCTGGCGCAGCAGACGCAGGCCAAGCTGCCGCCCGCCGCCGCCGCCACCAATGTACTGCAGGTGTTCAATGTAAGTTATTGAAACTAGGTTAGGTTAGTTACTTCACGCACCACATGATCACGGTGGTGAACAACAGCTCGCAGCTCGCGGCGCTGGCGCAGCAGACGCAGGCCAAGCTGCCGCCCGCCGCCGCCGCCACCAATGTACTGCAGGTGTTCAATGTAAGTTATTGAAACTAGGTTAGGTTAGTTACTTCACGCACCACATGATCACGGTGGTGAACAACAGCTCGCAGCTCGCGGCGCTGGCGCAGCAGACGCAGGCCAAGCTGCCGCCCGCCGCCGCCGCCACCAATGTACTGCAGGTGTTCAATGTAAGTTATTGAAACTAGGTTAGGTTAGTTACTTCACGCACCACATGATCACGGTGGTGAACAACAGCTCGCAGCTCGCGGCGCTGGCGCAGCAGACGCAGGCCAAGCTGCCGCCCGCCGCCGCCGCCACCAATGTACTGCAGGTGTTCAATGTAAGTTATTGAAACTAGGTTAGGTTAGTTACTTCACGCACCACATGATCACGGTGGTGAACAACAGCTCGCAGCTCGCGGCGCTGGCGCAGCAGACGCAGGCCAAGCTGCCGCCCGCCGCCGCCGCCACCAATGTACTGCAGGTGTTCAATGTAAGTTATTGAAACTAGGTTAGGTTAGTTACTTCACGCACCACATGATCACGGTGGTGAACAACAGCTCGCAGCTCGCGGCGCTGGCGCAGCAGACGCAGGCCAAGCTGCCGCCCGCCGCCGCCGCCACCAATGTACTGCAGGTGTTCAATGTAAGTTATTGAAACTAGGTTAGGTTAGTTACTTCACGCACCACATGATCACGGTGGTGAACAACAGCTCGCAGCTCGCGGCGCTGGCGCAGCAGACGCAGGCCAAGCTGCCGCCCGCCGCCGCCGCCACCAATGTACTGCAGGTGTTCAATGTAAGTTATTGAAACTAGGTTAGGTTAGTTACTTCACGCACCACATGATCACGGTGGTGAACAACAGCTCGCAGCTCGCGGCGCTGGCGCAGCAGACGCAGGCCAAGCTGCCGCCCGCCGCCGCCGCCACCAATGTGCTGCAGGTGTTCAATGTAAGTTATTGAAACTAGGTTAGGTTAGTTACTTCACGCACCACATGATCACGGTGGTGAACAACAGCTCGCAGCTCGCGGCGCTGGCGCAGCAGACGCAGGCCAAGCTGCCGCCCGCCGCCGCCGCCACCAATGTGCTGCAGGTGTTCAATGTAAGTTATTGAAACTACGTTAGGCTAGCTCGCAGCGATTGATCTTGTCAGATGTAGAGGCAGGTGTACTTTGCAATTTGGTGTAAAAATAGTTGATAACAATGTTTTTTTACACATACACGGTAAGGATAAAAAAGAGCATATTTTTTTAATATAATATCTGAATGTCTCATAACACCGGATTTTTTCGCAGCAACTAAGAGATGAGGCGGCCCAGTTTCTATTGGACGAAGCTTTTCTCGATCTAGAAGTACACTTCGATGACCTCCTCACCGCAAAGTGGTTAAACTCAAGTATCCCAGTGGACACCATCTGCGTCACCCTCGAAGACTACTTCCAAGATTACAACCACTTAAGAGATAAAAACTTCGAATACGTCATCAACGAGGCACAAAACCTTGTCTACAAAAAATATATAACAGCGATGTTATCGAAGAAAATGACCTTCAAAACGGTGGAGGAAGCCCAACAAGCTGCGACGAAGGTGGTCAAGGAGGCAAACCAGATCAGAGGTTTCTTTAGGAGGATAGCACCAGAGGGTGTCAATGTAGACTGGCCCTTTGAAGTTATCAGCATGATGGCTGAGGTAAACAATATGTTTAGCTATATGATCCTAGTCTTAAGTCGACATTTTCTTAAGCTAACAATTTATGCTTGGTCTGTTAAGGTGCTACGTTGTCAAGACATTGAGATGATATCACTGGACCTTCACAGTCTGGTCGACAAATGCCCCGACGTCTCCGAGGAACAGCTTGGGCGATTACTCTGGCTCAGAGGAGATATTCCAAGAGGGTCTATCAAAGAAACCGTCACACATGTCACAGGCGTCAAACGACCAGTTAGAACTCACTCTAATACAACTCTATTCAAGGACATAACATTCAGTGATAGACTTTTAGGACACTTTGCCGACAAATTTCAATAACGCGTTTATCTTAAAAAATTAAATAGTATTGAGAATGTCAAACATAATATTTATTTTATTTAATCAAATAAAAAAATAATATCTTGTATAAATAAATCTTGTATAAAATATTTAAATAGTTTTACGTTACGTTTTACTAAATAAAATACATTTCTAAACTATTATCTGAGTCCATGTTTTCGTACCAGCCCCTCTCGCAGTTACGTACTGTACCTACTTACGTACGTATATTTAAAAATTCAATGTTTATCATTCAAACATGCCGAAATTAATAACTAACAACATAGTTTCAACATTTTATTTTTGCGTTTTTTGTAGATATAATACTTTAAAATGCTGGAATAGATTTGCTTCAAGCAATCGGCCACCAGCCAAGATATACACTATAAAATAAAATTATTGCGAGATCATTTATTTTTAAACAATTCTTTTGAAAAGCAAAACAATATTAAATCTTTAAACTGGAAGTTTTTAAGAATTTCTCACCTATCTTCAAATACATAAGGTTTCCAAACAAAAACTGATGATAAAAATCTCGGTAAATATGAAATAAACTTTATGTGAGGTTGAACTCTGTTTTGGACACAGTATAAAAACAATTATGAAAGAGAATATTTGAGAAGAATCTCCCGCATTTTCCATCTCTTTACCACTTTAAAACTTGACGTTCAAACATACGGCGATGTAGATACCAACACATACAACACGTGATGATGAAGCGTGTATTTCAGTACAGAGGCGACTACGCAGAAAGTCGCGTCGCGGGACCGTGCAGTGAAAAATATTGTTTTTCGCAATGTTTCGTGTTGTTTTTGCGTTGTGTTTGATTGCAGGTAAGTGAAAATCATTTGAATATGAGATATTGAAATATACGGAATTAAATTATTTGGTACATTAAAATTAGAAAATAGAGTCAGTACCTACTACAACGTATAATGGTTTTAATAAATTGTAGTTAATAAAGTAACTTTGGTTTTGTACCTATAGTTGGCGACTTCAACTATCATAAAACTTCAAATTCACGATATTTGGCAGCATTACAGAAGTTCTGTAACACGTTAACTTTCCTACTAACGATCTTAGATCATCTTTATAAATGAGTATATTGGCCTTAGGTAGATGATATTTTAAATTTCTTCATTAATTCGGAGGTATTTTTGTTATTTATGTTTAGCCGATCAAAGTCTAAGTCCATGTCTTTTTTTATTATTTATTATTGAATTTTCAATCATTTAATTTAGTTGGTTAGTACCTTATTTTAATTAAAGGTTGACGCTTTTATTTTAGCTTAACTAATAGACAAGTATATTTATTCGAATAGCTTTTCTGCAAAAAAATAGTACGAAAAATTCAATTTGCTTGAAACAAAAAGCAAACTATTAGGTATTATATTTTTTGGGTTCTGCAAGGGTAAAAATGTGCCACCACCACTCAGATTCTGCTATCCCAACAGATATTTGGCTACCTATATCTATTTATTTTACCATTAGGCTGATTAACATGCGACACCTACTAACTGTACCAAACTTTACAAATTCTTGTTCGTAAGATTGTTTTGTTCTACCGTTTCGATAAAACTTTTCATTGTCGTTGCACATGCACGACTTATTTTCTCATTAACTATTTTGGAAGGCGGTTTCGCTTCATATGTTTACTTAAAACAATTGAATGAAATAGTACCTACCTACACTAATAGCTGCATAAAAGCTCCTATCACAATGAGGGATGATTCATAATCCAAAAAGATTGAGGCTATTCAAACAATATCATTTCTTTGACATTTTATGGTGCTGCAGAACCCATAATGAGAGTAATCGGTTTGCACTTGGCCTGATTTTTATTTTTGAATTAATACGCTATCTTACTAAAAAAATCTATTTACAGTGCTACTAGGTACAAAACATTTTTAATAGGAGAATACAGTTTTCTTTAATCATTGTAATTTATGGAACTTTTTTCTTGTGTAATGCAAACGATCTATCTATAAAATACCGAGGATAGTTCTACGGGGCGTTTGCTGTGGTATTTTTAACATTCTCGCCCGGCCCAAGGTTGCCAGCATCATCGTGTAGATATGACCTAATTTATATTTATTCATTCAGAAGACACCCACGAACTTAATCGGTAGAAATGGTCTGTAATAAATAGATTTTCGGTTTTGAAGTACTAATTGTCTTTTCTAAAACAAAAACATAAGTCAATTATGCCAATTGCAAAATTGTTGTGTACCCACAAGTTCGTTAACGATTGAAATAATATTAATACATTATGTAGGTACCTAACTAACCTATATGTTCGTATTGCAAAATTTTATAAAAACTTAAAAATGCAGGCGTAGGTATAAGGTATTGGCAAAATGTCAAAATTTCTTCGCGCTTGATTACAAACATCAAATAACAACGATTTAAGCCCACGTACAGCATAATATACCCACGGTTTTCCTAAACTGAGTTTTATCGTTGAATTTCAGGAACCTTGCAATTAGAAATAACAGATTTCTCAGTGCCATCATCAGCGGAACTAGGTGACGATGTGGAACTGAAATGTGGATATACTACCAATGACGAAGACAAGAAAAATGCTGTAGTTATGTCCGTGAAATGGTGGAGGCAGGCAGAAGATGGAAAACTACAGTTGCTGTACCAACACTTGAATACACCACAGGCGAATGGGCCTCAAATAACTAAGAAAAATATAGGTTTGTATGAAAACTAAACTTTAAAGTGTAAAGTAAACTATTTTCTATTATCATTGTTTGGAACCTCTAATTTAGTACGTCTTATTATTTTTAGCAATGAGATTTAAAACACTTTGTCGGTGAACACAGACCATAAAAGAAGCTACATAAATATGTTGTACACGTGTTTGTTTTTTAATTTTTACTTATCTATGGTGGTTGTCAAAACCGTAATATTTTCTTGCAGGGATTGGTTCGATCCCGGGAAGTATCGTTATACACAAAGTCGAGCCGTTTGATTCCGGTACCTACGAATGCGAGGTGTCAAATCTATTCTTCGAGGATCGGAAGCATCAAAACCTCTTCGTATACAGTAAGTACACTGACAAAAAAGTAAATTCGTTTTATTCGAATCCCTATTCAAATTTTTTTTTTCAATATTAATTATTTTTAGGTAAAGGTTCCGGTCCGAATATAACGTTGACAGAAGTAGAAGACGGTCCGGACGATGACGAGGATAGTGACGTCAACATTACGTGCGAAGCTGAAGACGTGACGCCGCAGCCGGAACTTACCATCACTATTGATAAGTAAGTTTACTAATTAAATGTTGATGGAGGCTGCGATTCCGAGTTAAACTATTTTATCTAAGTTTCACACTAAACTATATTTAGGCAATAAAATAAGACAGAAAAGGCTGGGCATTTATTTTGGGTAGCTGGCAAGTTAAGATTTCGTAGAATTCCAAAATAGTTTTGACTAACTTTAATAAGACCATTGCTTAATGAATAATGCTAACTCTCTCTGGTTCCGATTTGTGGTGCGGGAAGTTTCCTTAGTTAGTTCGTACTAGCACTATAATATTTTTTTAACTTTTATAGTGTTGAGCGGTACGAGAAAATAATTTATATGTTCACTGAATGTACACGTTTTAAATTCTAAATTATGATTGTATAATTTCCGAAAAGAGTGCTGGGATTTTTTTTCCCCCGGCTTTTTTCTCTCGGTCTACGGTTAGGTAAAGTCGAAGTTTGTAACATTGACGTTCATTAAGTATAATTATGTTACATATCTATGATGAATAAAAGAATTTTGTTTTTTTTTCTTATTATTTATTATGAAAAATTTATGGCAAAAATTTATTTAGTAAGCGTTTTCAGAACTCAAGTGAGCGTACCTTATTTTACAAAAAGGGACTTACCTATTTTTCCAGCGTGGAGCTAACTGAAAGCAACACGTCGGCTACAAAAAGCGTCGACACAGGCCTGTACCACATCGTGTCCAACGTCACCGTGAGCAGAAGCAAGATCGGCAGCGGACAAGTCTCTTGCGAGTTATTCTTCGTCAATGAAGCCATACAACACACACCGTTCGTAGCCACCGCCGAATACAAAGGTAGGAAATATTGGTTGAACTTGATCATTATATTAGTCATCATTACAGGCTACTTGCTCTTTGATAGTTTTCTGTTTAAAGAATTGGATGTACCCGTCAGCTAACTCTTAATTTGAGGTAAGGCTATTTTTGTAGAAGAAAACTTTGCACTAACCTAATTGCTTCGTTATTATCTAACTGGAATGAAGCCTGAATTGTAAAACACACAAAATGTTGTTATTGATATGTTGCACTATAAAAAAATACTAGTTTTGTTGGGTGGACCTGCCAGCGTAAAAATAATTTAGCAATTTCTTCTCCAGACTTAGCAGAGATAAGGTTCACTTTAAAACTTAAATTAAAAGTTTTAAAGTGAATACTATAAAAAAACTACTGATCATTTTAGACAATAATAATATGATATACTTAAATTGACTGAGTTTTTAAGTACTAATAAATAACAACTTGCGTGTAGTTAGCGCCATTTTCTACTTCCTTTTCAAACGTTTGTTAATTTTGCTAGAGGATGAGGGGGAAGACGATACGGGGGAGGAGGGGGGGAGTGCGAGCACTACAGATGCGAGTGTAGACTCTGTAGACCGTAAGTAGATACACCCCCCTACGAAAAACTATACCAAGAAACACAATCCTTCCTCTACTATCCTAAAAAAGTCTGTGTGCGGTTTAAAATCAAGCACATGACGTCATAACATTACTTTGCTCACAGCTTTTTTTTTCTTAAAAAAATGAGGGCTGTAATTTTTTACGAATGAAGCTATGTAGTATCTACCTATTTATAAAATACTGATAACAATGATAACAAATTAACCATTATTTATGTAATGTTATGTAAATTGTGTACTTCAATTTATATTCTAACGCTGAAGCTTGAAGCTAATAATTGATATAAAAGGTTAATAGACATAAAATAATTATTTAAAGTTTATTTTATTGGGGGTATTTCATGTAAGATTTTTTTATTTGTGTACTTTATCTTTGTATTTATGATTTTTATTTTATGTACATTTGTCCCCTAATATAACTCTTTTTTTCTAAACAAAAGTTATACTTATCCCCTTTGTCCATAATTGTAATTATATGTAATTATTTTTCAGCATCAAATGATGGATCCTCATTAGGAAGATCTTGGATTCCACTCCTGTCTTTGTATATAATACAATTATTAATAAGCTTGTAAAATACTCAATTATGTTCTTATTGTTTATTTTTTGCCGAAACTGTAACCCGCTTAAACTTAGGGCATCAAATGCGGTGTAATATGTGTCAATAATTATAAAAAGAGTCAGAATAGATTTAAATCGAATGTATTATGAATACAATCGCACAGGGACCTGTAACATTTATTTGGTGAAATAAAATGTATTTTGCTATATTTACTTACTTTTATTTCTCTGTACTAGCCGGGTTAAGTTTAGAAACCACTGTGAGCACAATAATATGTATTACCTAAAGATTGCTACAAAACTTAATAGCCTGCATTATTATGAGAATTATACATAAAGCATCCATATTAGCTTTCGACCCCCGGTTTGGATGGCTCTCTGAAAAAGAAAAGCATATATTTGTATAACAGCTTACATAGATAGTTTGAATTCTATTTAATTTTAAATATTTGTATTTTATACTGTCAAAAGCATACGCTGCGCTACATAATCATCATGGACGAATTTAATGCCTCACCTGTGCAGCTTCTGATATGTTCTTCTTTCATAGCCATGTACCCAGCTTGAGGCAGCATGAGTCGGCAGGTGATCTTGTGTACCAGTCTGCCTTCATCACTACTTAATGTAGAGTCTGCCGTTGCGTCATAAAGGTATTCAGAGTTCCGCCACACGCGCTGAACTTGCTTACGAATAGGAATACTGCAACAAATAATTGTATGTGTCTAGATTTGTTTTAAACGATTAAATAAACATTTTAAGTCAGAATAGTGTTAATTCCTGCTTTTAAGTTCGCTGTAGTCATGGACAGAAGTTTTGCAAACAAATAAAGTATACTGATGTAGGTTAATACCTACTTTTTTTCTTGAAAATTCTTGGAATCTTAAGTGTTGTGACACACAGATAAACCTCGTTTTTCCACTGAGATTTTAAAATAGTTTTTTAATAAAATCTAACATAATATAATTCAAACACATATAGACGTGGGGGGTGAGGTAGGTACACTACACCTTTTGTATTAAAGTAAAATCTGTAGATTAAACGTATCGTATCGGGGCTAACTGGTAAACTAACTAAAATACAAGGATTTAGTTTTTCTGAATATCGTTTATTTGAATTTAAAAAACTCGATATTGATTGTCTGGATATCAATTAACTAAGTATATTTCAAAAAATTGTGTTTTAAAATCTGGCTTTCGTGCATATGGATTACGGTCATCTGGATTTTGGGCATTTAGATTTCGTGTGTCTGGAACTCATTCGTCTGGATTCTAAAATGTTGTAAAAATGAATAAATGGGCAAATGAAATTCGGAGTTGCGATATATGCAAACAAAACTTCGGAATTTTATAATTCGGGATTATGAAAAAGTGTCCAAACGTTTTCGGGAACATATGTAATCGGAATATTAAAATTCGGGATTAATATAGGTAACCGGTCTAACTATCGTTTATAGGTACAATTTATGTTTAGATATTTTGTGCACCTATGGTAATAAACAGGTAGGAGTGGCAGTCTTACCCATCGTGCTCCAGTATCAACTCAGGCTGTGGAAACAACCCTCCCGCGGCACATTTTACTTCCAACTCTTCCGAACTGTGATTCTTCTTTACTTGCAAGGTAAAATCTCGTTCCGGGCCTATTTACATAAAAACATACACCTAACATTTTGTGGGTTAGACACTGTTCTAAAAAAAGTGTAAAAAAAGTTAGTACCTAGGCATTTACTCACCAGCTCTTTTACCTTTTTCATAGCTATTTTAAATCTGTCTTTTTAGTAAGTATACGAGGGCCAAACTGAAAGTTTTTAGAACTGGCAACTTAAAAGCATTATATTAAAAAAATAAGTTTAAATTTTGAAAATAGAACTCTTTACCAATAATATTGAGTATACATTTCATTCATTTGTCATTTGTTTTACGATTTGGCGGCAAATTGAAAATTGTCTGTGCACGTCAGAATGAATTTAAGCCGAGAAAATTTTCGTGCAATGATTTTTTATGACTTTCGATGTCATATAAGTCAACAAGAAAGTTATGATAGACTTCGATTGGCTTTTCACGATGAAGCCCCATCTCGTGCCACAGTTTACAACTGGTTCAATTAATTCAAACGTGGTCGAACTAATCTCACCGATGATTTGCGTGAGGGACGGCCTTCTACAGCGACGACTGAAGATAATATCAGTGTTGTGCGGCGTATGATAGAGACTGACAAAAGAGTGACCTATCAGCAGATTCGGACAAGTCTAGGCATAGGTATGAGTCAAGTGCACAAAATCCTCCATGAACATTTAGCGGTCAGGAAGCTTTGTGCCCGCTGGATACCGCATAATTTGACCGAGGCTCAAAAACTCTGCCGTGTTGATTGGTGCCGAGAAATGATCCAAAAATTTAACGGAGGTGACTCAAATGCTGTGTTCGACATACTAACGGGTGACGAAAGCTGGATTTACTGTTATCTGCTCAGTGGGTGTTTCCTTCCGAAGAGTTGCCAACTAAAGTGAAGAAAGGTCGAAGTGTTGGAAAAAAGATGGTGGCCTCGTTCTTCGGAAAGACAGGTCATTACGCGACAGTTGTCTTAGAGGATCAGAAAACGGTTGATGCAGAGTGGTACAGTAACAACTGTTTGCCACTTGTCTTGGAAAAAGTTCGAGAGAAACGACCTCGCAGCAGGATCCTCCTTCATCACGACAATGCCTCGTCGCACACCGCCAGGCAAACGATCGACTATTTGGCGACCTCAGACGTGGAATTACTGGGTCACCCGCCGTATAGCCCCGACCTCGCACCCTGCGATTTTTATTTATTCCCGAAAATAAAAGAAAAACTTCGAGGAAAACATTTTATGGACGCCGAAGAAGCAGTGGCTGCGTTTCAAAACGCCGTCGAAGAGACCCCTAAGGCCGAGTGGGCAAGGTGCTTTTCTCAATGGTTCCATCGAATGCAGCGATGTATTGATGTAAAAGGACGCTATTTTGAAAAGTTATAATAAAACTAATAACTTGCTAGAATGCTTAGTTTTTGATTTTCTAAGAACTTTCAGTTTGACCCTCGTATACTAAGGTAACTCATTCGATATACTCCAGTAATTAATTACTGATACGATGATAGTTAACACGCCGAAAACATAGAATTACTTTAATATTAGAAAAAAAATGAATTACATTTAAAACAAACTAAAGTAATGGTAAAATGCCTTTGTACCTTTCCTAATGATGCACGAAACGACCCGTATATGACCCGTAGAAATATGTAAAGGTATTGTAATGAAAAGATTTAACGCCTCGGATAGTTCGAAATGGACCTACAAGTTATTTAATGATTATTTTATGAATTAAACTTACAATTAATTAACAAGTGGGATAAAAAAGTATGGTGCTTAGAAATTGGTAAATAATCATGAAACTTACTAAACACCATCATAGTCCCACTCCGGCGCACCTCGGAACCTCCGTCCGCCGTGATGACGCAGGAATACTCCCCGCTCAACTCCGGGGTCAAGTCCACTAGGCGAAGCGCGCGTCGCTCTTCCATTATACGAGCTACATTAAACCAAAATTAACATCTTACTAGATCCTTATAAAGAGTTACAAAATATTTGCAAAAAGTTCGAGGTTGTAGTTGATTGCAGGTAAGTTAAGCAGGGAAAACTGTGAAAATCCTTTAGAAACTTACTTGAGGCTCTATACGTCAAGTCGATCTTTCCCTCCAACACGCCGTGTACTTGAGGCTCATTCCAGGGTCTCCACTGGTACACAGGCCGATCACTGCCATTAATAAACCATTGTAGGAGGAACCGGTCATCAGCCGAACTGTACTGGCAGTCCAAGATGGCCTCCGGACTCGTCATTGAAACCACCTCTGGTATGACTAGCTTGTCAATCCGCAATGAATTCAAAATATCTATAAATAAAAGAATAAGTAAAGTCGATAAATGAAATTGTATTTATAAATAAATAAACAAGTACACTGTAAGAAGTTATGTAGGTACGTTACCTACTTAAATTTAGGACACTTACTAGCAAGTAATAAAAAGTTTTTCGCGCCAATAATATCGCCCGCCACCATGATAGAAATAAACGGACAACTACTTTCCAACACAAATATTTCTTATAAAACTACTCAATGGCACATTCTTGAAAACTTTCCCGCACGGCACAGTGAGAGTGGAAACGCAACCAACATGTAATTTCTTTCTAGATTTAAAAACTAATGATGAATGCGTGGTAATTGAACAGCGGTTCAACTTGAACTGGCAAGAAAATAACTTTTTGAACTAATGCATGTCAGAAAAGTTGGTAGTTCATCATCATTAGGTTGCTAATTTCCAGCTATCTCCTTATTTAAATAACACGTAAAGTGGTTACATCTGTAAATTTTCAAACAATAAAAACAATACAAAATATGTATACATTTATTTTGAAGATTTCACATACCTATTCTAATAACACATTTACTTAATTAATAGTTTTAACTCTTTGATCGTTAAGAGTAGGTATTATAATAGCACATAAAGTTTGAATAAATAACCTACTTAAAAATGGTAAGGTTTAGTTTAAAAAAACTAATAAATAGGAAATTGCAATCAAACTTTTTTGAAAGTCGGGACCAGTACCTGTGTAAAGGTATTTTAGTACTAGGCATCCTGACTAGTTTTTATCAATGATTTAATAAGTACTATTGGATTAATACCAACTAAAAAAAATAGATAGTTGTAACATATAATAATGTGCACACATTGTTGATAAGGGAACAGCAGCCTTCCATTAATGATAAACTTAATAAGAATAACAGGAAAAAAAGGGCAAAAATTAACCAAAAACCTGAGATCAACTGAGTTATGACATAAAAAATGCTGTTTCTTTGGTATTTTTTTGATATATGGTACATTTTAGTTATTTTTTTAATATATAATAAAAGTTTATAACCAAATTCGTGAGGTGAACTGGCTAAGTCTTGCATTGCTCTTACATATTTTTGGTACATTCTCTTAGGTACAGAATAATATTTGAGTCTAACATGGTCTTATCAACCTATCTCAATCTACTATCTGTTGATAGTAGATTGAGATTATTTTATTTAGCATAGAACCTTTCAATATGTTATTTCCTGCAGATAGTATTCTTAAACTAAGCAAGACATCAGTCCATTTAAGTGTTAATTACTAAATACACATTACTCAAAATATTGGTAGTCTTTGGCACAAAAACTAGGCTAAATAAACAATTTCCATTAACTACTTATGTACATTATTTCAATATACTTCAAATGCATGTAAATTTATATAACATAGGCAAGAAATTCGTATATTGCTTACAATATTTACAAATATATACTAATGTCTTTGAAATTGAATGTTTGAATCTTAAAATAATTAATCTCATTTATCTCATTGGTTATTACTTCGTTGTAACGCCCTTCATAGACCTTAACAGAAGTAACTATAAACTAAAATTGTTTAATTTCTTTTTTCCTTCTTGGTTGGTTTAGACATCACACACAAGCGTAGTGGCACTCAAATATTTTTATTTGTTTTTGTCATTGCTTGTTGGGCTGCCAAGGTGTAAGTTGCCAGAGTTATGGCGGATTTTTCGTTGACAATCATCTTCAGTAGCTGTGGCAACAGAAGTGAGGGCAACTGTTTTTTCAAAATCAATGGTTGTGTATCCTCCGGGCGGCGGTGGTGCTCCTTTGTCTACACTAGATTGTGACACCAAACGGCCACTTCGCGACAATGTCGAAACAGAGGCAGTACTCTCATTCTTAGATACCAAAGATTGATTTTCTGGTAAGATTAACTCTTTACTATGTTTTTTCCCTTTTCGTTTAAAGCCCATGTCTAAAATTGCGTAGTTAACTTCCAATTCATCTATAGGCGACATTAATACAGTGTCAGTTTCAGAACAGTTTTGTTTTTTTTCTTTGGGTGTAGAAACTGATTTTTTTATTAAATTTTCAGGATCTCCGAGGGTTAAATTTGCATAGGAATTCATATCTGGCTTCTTGACTGCTAGACTAGCGTAATCAATTTGTTTAGGTGTTAATGGTGTATTTGGAACTGTATTATTTTTGATAGCATCATTCATTTCTGAGTTAACATTGACATACAGTGGTGCTGGCTCTTGCTGCTCCATGCTTAATTGTGCATAATGTTCACTGCTTGTACTTAGTGTAGGTGATAAGCCGTTTGCAGGATTTGAAGTGACACGTTCATTCATATATCTACTTTCCAAAAACAAAGTATCTTCAATTTCACTCATGGCAAAGTCTGTCCCACGTAAAGTACTTCTTAACATTGCAAGATCCCTGTTAAAATCATTGGTGTAAACATGAGGTGTTTCAGTATTTAACTCTGTGCGATTGTTATTGTGCTCTCTTTTGAAATCCCTCACTTGATAGACATTACTAGCATGAGAACTAGTGTTTTGATTCCTTGGATAAAGTGGCATTACTTCTAAAATATCTGCGCTTGAAGGAGACCTTGGTGACTGGTTTTCATCTATTTGAGGGTTAATATTTATAAGATTGTTATTGCCCTGAACCAACATATTTGGTAAACCATTGTCTATTGATGATCTATGAATGACTGAAGCCTGAAGAGCTTGTCTACCATTTGGTGGAGAAGACAACCTTGATACAGGATAGGGCACCGAGTCATGGACAACATTCAATGATAGGATTTGCTGCTGTAATTTTCCAAATAGAGAACTGGCTCTTCGACATCTAAACGCATAAATGCCTTCACCTGTTTCACATCTCCGGCCTGTAAACAAAGACATAGTAAGTAAGCTTAAGTATCAAGGTGGAAGTGATTAGCTATTTCTCTTAATAAAATCTGATTTAAATATTTACCGGACTCAAAACTAAATATATCGTTGTCAAATCCGTATCGGCGTAAAGAATGCAAGGGCCATACGGTGGAGTCCCGACCTTCTCTATACAATATGATATCAGTATCCGTAATCTCTAGCTGACCCGTACATGTTTCCACCCGATTGCTATCGAGGTTCACTACGCGGTATACATTCGGGTGCAGATCAGAACTATGGTGTTTAGCATGAAAACACCCCATTGTGCTATCAAGAAAGAAAAAGGCCCAGCTATGTTGGGGAGTTATTGTAGCGGTCCATACGTCGGGAGACTAAACCACAAGAAACGATTAGATTACATAGCTAATTGAACATGGAGGTTAAAGAGAAGAAGTAACTGATTTAAATAGTATCTCACATTTAGTAAAATTATGATTTAAACGGAACTAAATTGTAAACAATTCACATCGCATTGTGTGATGTGATGTTAGTTTTTTTTTTTTTTTTGTTAGATTCTTCCGTCATGCGGAAAGGCAAAGAGACTATGCCCATACAGCCATGTCATCAATAATTTGGTTTTCTTCTTTCTTGTTGACTTAGTTTTGTTTAGTTTTCAATAAGAAGTAACATTGACGATATTTTATTTCCTCATAAACAAACATAATAAGGACCAAGTCCATGTCTTTAATAATAAAATGCTAATATATATTTGTTATGAGTATACATAAACATTTTCATCAGATATTACACACTGTAAATTTTATGAATTTATACATAGGTAAGTAGCATTCAGTTGTTTTTAAAAGTTCTTGAGTATTACGCGGGATATTTTCTAATGTTTTATAAATTTCTAATAGCTCATCAATGAAAATTAACCTGTCAATATGAAATTGAGGACATTCAAAAAATATATGATCCAATGACTGTACTGACTCATTACAATATGAACAACAAGGGGAAGTTATCATATTCATGCGATATAAGTGTTCATTAAAAGCAGCATGACCTATACGAAGACGACAAATTGTTGTATAAAAATTTCTATTTTTGAAAGAGCCCTTGGTAAACCAAGGAGACGAAATTTTTTGGTTACATACGGAATACCACTTGCCCTTTTCTTTAAGAGAATCTTGCCAAAATTGAAACCAATTATTAATCATTTGATTTTTTATTTCAGGAAGAAACTCTGAAATGGGAATTGCTATGTTTTTTAATTTGCAAATGTTGTTATCAGTATTTGTAATGATACTAGCTAATGTATCAGCTAATTCATTACCACTAACACCAATGTGTGCTGGTGTCCAGAAAATGACAATTTCTTTATGTTTCAATGATAATTTATAAATCTTTTCCCGGATCTCATATATAAAAGGATGAATTTTACTAGAAAGACGGGGATTATTAATAGCTTGAAGAACACTCATACTATCAGAAATAATAATCCATTTACCAGAAGAATCTACAGAACTAATCAAATCTAAAGCAAACAGAATAGCAGCAGCTTCTGCCGTAAAAATACTGCAAATATTGGACAGCTTATAACCATGTGCAATTTTCAAAATAATATCATAAGCCGCTATCGACACAGACTGAGATGTTTTTGAAGCATCTGTGTAAATTTGACGGTAATTATCATAGTATGATAACTTTTCATATACTTCATATTTATTTTTTAAATTTGTGTCTATAATGACATCAAATTTAAAAAACTTACCTTCATATGTTCCACTATAACAAGGTAAAATATCATACTGAGCAATATTTTCATTTTTCAAATAATTAATGAAATCAAAATTTTTACATAAATAAGAGTAATTAGATATCAAAATCTTTTTGTACAACGCATTATTAGAAGTTTTCATCAAATCAATTATGAACCTTCTTTTCAAATAATCAAACCTAAATTTAATGGGACAAGTGTTAGTTTCAACTTGCATTGAATTAATCGGAGAAGTACTCATGGCTCCTAGAATTATCCTGAGATTTTTATTTTGTACTTTATCTATTTTATTTATAAAATTATTGTCAGAAGCAAAGCAAAAAAAAGCATATTCAAAGTGACTTCTAACTAATGATTTAAACAGCATCAATAATATTTTAGGATCTGCACCAAAACGACAACCAGTAAGGCATTTTAAAATATTTGTAGCTTTTACAGCTCTATCTATCAATATTTGCACATATTTTTTAAAACTTAAATTTTGTTGAAATACTACACCTAAGAATTTTATTTCTGTACAGTTAGGAATAAGGTTACCATTATATACACATTCTAATTTACAATCTTTATCTCTAGAGAAAACAAGAGATTTACTCTTTTCTGTATTTACAGTTAAACCTAAGAAAGAAAAATAGACTTCAAGCCTTTTACAGGCATTATTTAAATTCGTTTGCACATCTTTAAGTTTTTTGCCAGAACAATAAACAACAAGATCATCAGCAAACTGCAGATTAGAAACATTTGCGCCTAATATCTCATTCAATTTATGAATATAAATTATATACAGTAGAGGGCTCAAGATGCCGCCTTGATTGACGCCTTTATAGGAATTACGTGGACCATAAAAGTTGTTACCCAATTTAACATAGACCATTCTTTCATTTAGAAAGTTATATATCCAAAGAACCATTTTTTTTGGAATTCTGAGTGATAGCAAGATATTAGCAAGCGTTTCTAAACCTACATTGTTAAAGGCTCCTGTTACATCGAAAAAATTACAAGCAAGATAATTCCGTTCCTTTATGGATTTATTTGCATCTAATAACAAATGTGCAATGCTTTCCCTAGCCGAGCGTCCACGCCGAAAACCAAACTGATTACTAGGAAGAATACAATTTGATTCGATGTAATATTCCAGACGTTGTTTGAGCAGCTGCTCAAAAATTTTACCAACACAAGAGGACAACGCTATAGGTCGATAAGAATCTGGACTATCAAGATCCTTCCCTGGCTTCAGTACAGGGACCAGACAATCAGTTTTCCATTGATTTGGTATTAAGTCATTTTCAAACAAAATATTTAAAATTATCAAGAATTTACATAGATTTTTATGACTGAGAAGACGAAACATTTTATAGGAAATACCATCTAAACCACAAGTTGTATCTTTTCTTGATTTTATGGCAGCAGTAAGTTCAGAAATTGTGAACGGATCAAGCAACGAAAGATTTTGTCTATGAAATTTGTTATCTGCAAAAGTAAAAGGTTTCGAGACATAGTCTGGAGTGTATTTTTTTAAAAAACTATTTACCCAATGATCATTTTCACTTCTAGAAACAAAAGTTTTGTTAAATCTGCGTATTTTATTCCAGACATGAGAAATTGGAGTAAGACGATTTATAGAATTGCAATAATCTTGCCAAGATTTCTGTTTTTCAAAGTTTATAGTCAATTTCTTAGAAGCCTGATTTTTTTTAAAAAGCAAATATTTTTCTACAGAAGGATCATTTTTGAAAGCAACAAAAGCATCTTTACATTTTTTAACAGCATCTGCACATTTGCTATTCCACCAAGGAACGGAATGTCTTGCCCTTTTTGCCCTAAAACCTGAAACGGAACGTGAGCATAAATGACAAAGATTTTGACATTGACAACAAGACTTTGTTTTCGTTTTTTGTTGTGACATAGATTTTTCAACTGATGCCAATAAAATATCACAAAACTGCAAATAACTTTCTAGTGAACATTCAGAATTAATCATAAAACTATTCAACGAAGTATTAACAATATTTACATACAAATCCCAATTAACTAAATTCAAGTTTAATTTCTTACTGACATTTTGAGAGTGAACACAATGTTCTGAAGATATAACTGGAGTTTGAGACAACAGAAGTTTAGTAATTGTAGGCAAATGATAACTTCCAAAGGAATCATCATGAACAGACCATTCACAATCCCATGATAAAGCTGGACTAACCAAAGAAAGATCTAAGCCATTTGGTCTCCAGGACGAAGTTCCTACAGTCGTGACTTCTCCTGAATTTAACAGAACAAGGTTATTTTCATCAAAAGAATCTAGTACTTCTTCACCTCTTTTATCCACTTTTTGACAACCCCAAGAAGTATGGTATGCATTGAAATCTCCAGCAATAAAGACTGGAGTTGGAAGACTATCAATTAATTTTGAAAATTTTAATTTTGAATAATGACACCTAGAAGGACAATAAACACTAACAAATGAAATATATTTACCACCTATTTTTATCTGTACAGCAACATTTTGTAAGGAATCATCAAAATAAGTATCAATTTTTAAGAATTGTAATTTGTTATGAATTATTATTGCAACTCCATTATGTGTATTACCAGTGTCATTTCTAACTATTGTGTATCCCTTTATGTTAAAGGTATGATGTGGTCTAAGCCAAGTTTCACTTATTAAAGCGATATCAACATCATTACTATAAAGAAAATATGTAAATTCAGATTTATTACTTTTAATGCTTTGAGCATTCCACTGAACTATTTTTAAATGAGCCATTAGGATGGATTATTAGCAGATGACTTTTCATAAATATCACTTAATATTTGTAAAATATTTTTAGTACTGATGGAAGTTTCCTTTGTTTTATTTAATGTAATTATTTTAACAATAGCCTCAACCAATAAATTCAAAGATTTATTATCTTTTTTCAAGTGACTGAGCAGGTCAAACTTTTGTCCTAAGGCTGGAAAACTCTCTGTATTTGCAACTGAAGCATAAGACAAAGAGGATAAACCAATTTTAATATCATTAATTTTTTTCTTTTTAATAGGACACTCAGCAGATATACTAATGTGATTTCCTCTACAGTGACAGCATGTAGCCTTTTCCCTAGGTACTGTACATTCTTTAAAAGAATGTGCATCTCCACATATTGAACATCTAACATTATTTTTACAGTACTTAGCCAAATGTCCATACCGTAGGCATTTAAAGCATTGTTTTACAGGTGGAATGTACATCTTAACTGGAAACCTCCAGCCTTGTAAATCAATATGATCAGGAAGATAAATGGCAGCAAAAGTTATGATTACTGTTTTAGTCGGTTGTAATTCAAAGTTTTGTTCATTTTTAACCTTCCTTTGAATTCTCCGAACAGAAATAATTTTTTTATTACTATTAATCACTCCAAAAATTTTTTGATTGGACCATTTAATGGGCACATTAGTAATAACACCAGTAATTTCAGTAGTTTTTGCAGGAATAGTTGCTTTGAGTTTATATTCTGATAACAAAGTCTTATTGTTAAGAAAACTATTTGCCAAATTTGCACGGTCAAAATGAACTGTAACTTTGTATTTATTAAGATTTTGCATATATTTTATGCCTTTTATATATTTCTTTAATGTTGATGATAAAGAAATCATATCTCTTGTTGAAATAGGTTTGGACTCATCGTTTGATTCCAAGAAGACAACGAAATCTGTAGCTGAAGAATCCTCAGGATACCGACGTGTATAATCGGGAACGAAATAAGTTTTATATGGATCGGACTTAGCTGAATTGCAGTCACTGTGCATGGAGTCGGAGTCCGAAAGCAGCGAGTCTTCCCCTGATATTACTGCCTCCTCCTTCTTTTTCTTGCGTTTCGCCCGAGACGTCATTTTAATAAAAATTAAGCTTCTATACTATAGTTATTAAAAATATATACAAAATGTACACTATTTAACAAAATTGAAAGAATTAAATGAATTTTTAAGTTCACGAAAAAATTTTTCACTTCCAATTTTCCCGCGCGCAAACCGGAAGTCTGTGATGTTAGTGTTGTTGTCAAACGATTGATTGATAAGGAACGAACGATGTTTTAATGAACGCTACCATAGATTTATTCGCTCTCGCTCTTACTAGATTGAGCACTAGTCTTCTGTAGTTCGTAAACGAACTAGTTCGCAGATCGGTCACTGCTTTGTCATTTATTTTAACTTAAATCAATTGTTCATCAACCAAACAAGATAACAAGTAAGTCTTTTGCGACTTGAAGTAGTAAACTAGGACGAGGAATGTAAAGGTGATGTGAAAATAAGAATGATTGGGTATTTTTATAGAATGAATGAAGTTTTTTAGTTGAATTTAATCATTAAATTTAACTTTTCATCTTAATACTACTATGTTTGTAAATTTTAAGTGTTTAGATAAAACCTTTTTTTGTAATTTAAACCTTTTTTGAAATTTTTGGTTCGGTTCAATTTATCTAACAGGAGAAACTACAAATAATAAGGTTTATTTTAGCTTAAAACCTATAAGCGCGATTTAGTAATATATGTCTGCTAAACTTTATATTTTTGCGAACTATTCATTCATCCCACCAATCATTCAAATCAATTCACTCTAATTTTCCATCACTGCGGTTCTCAGCTTAGACAGCTTGACTCCCTAACATGATATTCGTTGTTTACAGTTGCTATCGTTTAAAGTGTCGTTACGATCAAGGTTAAAGTTCGAAAATATCAATAATTCGTGTAGTAAATTGCCAAAATACTGATAGGTGATATGAAATCCCATGTAAACAAGTTTTGATGTTAAGATGTTTGGATATTGGTTACTCAATAAAAAACGGTTTTTGGGAAAACATTTTGAACAAAGACAGATAACCCAGAATAAACCAACAGTTAAGTAATTGTTAAATTTACGATAAAAAAATTGTTCATTAAAACGAAGGCGCTACCTATAGTCAACGCATGCAAAGTTGCGGGCATTTTAATAGAAAATAATAAACTTAAAATAATAACAGGTGCGTATTTAACCCAGATAATTACCTCTTTTTACCCTTTAAAAAATTGAAAGATTTAAATATTCTTTAATATTGCAGATTTCACATTTATAATAGAATAGGCTTAAACATGACCACAGCACGCATTGGAAAAGGGATATGCTAACTAAAATTAGGAACTTTTAAATACATATAATCATGGAAAAATACACAAACGTTCGTCTTTCGCCCCCTTGAAACCAAAAAAATGCGTCCGTCATATTTATCCCTTTTATAAACTAATAATCGCTTGGAAAATTCCTATACTCAAATTTTTGTCAACCTACTGCTAGTAATTCATCAATTCAACACCTATTTTGAAAATTATGAGTGTATTCTACTTAAATTCTATCAATGTTAAAGTTTTATATAAAACAATATATAAATTTACTTATTTAGTTTTGTTGTTAACTATGTCGTGAAATTATAGATAAACCGAAGCGAAATAAAAGTGGCACAAAGTGTGCTCTTTTGTCTAAATACTTTAATATTTATAATCATTGTATGTAAGTTGAAATGTTAATTTTAAGAATGAAAATCAAAAAAATACAGTTGTACACCAAGCAAGCCACCTTAGAACCTTCATTCGTTCCTTTAAAATAATCATTCATTCATTATTTTTGTTACATCACTTACGTTCCCCGTCCCCCACTAAAAATGCCTGAAAAATATGTTCCTACTGGGGTCTTGTCATCTCCATTGGTTAAATACTCAAAGGCTCCGAAGCAAGGTGACAGCGTTTACGCTGCCCTACCTCCTTAAATTAGTGGTGTGTGCGATATTTGATAACATATTTGCTTGAATCGGAACACAACACAACCACTATGACGTTAGAAAAAAAACACTAGTGACATTAGAAAATTAAATATAATAAATATCTTCTTATGTTTGTTAGTTTAGTTTATGATAATATATTGTATTTTTTGTTTAGTTTAAGCTGATGGTCGTGTGACCAATGCTTCCATAATAAAAAAAAAAAAATTACAATGACTAAGACACACCTATGGTGAGATGGTTAGACATAGGATAATTTATACGTAGAGACTACTATTTTATAAATTTTCCATGTAGATGTCGTTTTAACCTTCGTTATTCCATCTTCTGAAATTCCTATTTAGGTAACCACGAAAAGCCCCTCTGATCACTTATACCTAATTTGAATTCCTAATTTGAAAGTTGAAAATTTAAAGTTGTTTAATCAGAGATCCTAAATTAACACACTTTTGAGGCATGTAAAGCTCAATGTTTGAATTGTAACTTCTAAAACTTTAGCATGGCCAAGGGTAATGTAGGTACGAGATGGCATGGATAATCAACCAACATCTTTTCTTCACAAAAGATTTCAAATTATCATAGAATTTTGCAAATCTTACACCTTTTTCGGAGTTGACATATTGCAAGTCCTGCAACCGATATCTTGGGCATGTGCACCAAGAACTAATTCACGAACGCCAATGGCGCTCGAACATAAATCACGAAAGTTATTTTTAATTTCTTTTGTAGGAAGATTCACAAATTCTTAAACAAACGCATTCCGCGATATTGCAGGTTGGTTTATTTACGAAGTGAAGTATTTGATCAACTGAATGCTTTTAAAGCGACACCTATCGTAGAAGTTTGTAGATAGATAATTACAAGTTTTATAATAAGGTATACAACCTGATTTAAAACATACGGTTTGTTGCTCAAATTCTCGATTCCCATCTTTCTTTATTTACTTTCTCTGTTCCGTGTTTACTTTATTCTCCGTAAAATCAACAAGGCTTTCCGTGCTTAAAATGGTCTAAATAAATAAAATATTTTTAACGTTATGTCTTGTCAAGTGGAACTAATTGCTGATTGCGGTGATATATCAAGTATTGCAAGGGCATTGTTTATTTCGGAAAGAGAAGGTAAGTTTGTTTGTATCCTTTTTTTCAATTTTCTTCTTCGCTGGACACACTTAAAGATTTTTAAATTTTAGATGCAACTTGGCTGTCCCAGTGCAACATCTCGTTATCTCCTTGTGGCAACTTGCTGGCAATTGGTTTTAAGAATCGCCTTTGTCTACTAACTAGCCAGTGGATTAGTTCTACCAACAGCAACACTTATTTAATTTCATGGAGTGGAACATTACCTTCAGATATATCTAATATTGTGGTATTGTCCATTTGCCCATCACACCATTCATCCCAGGTATTTATCAACATGATTTCTTTGTGATCTATGCCCTATACTTACTTTACTTATAATAACTCTTTGTTGCAGAATGGTCCTGATTGGTTTTGCATAATAGTGGGCTTTAAGAATGGAAGTGTTGGGTTCTATACAAATACTGGTCACCTTCTTCTTATAGAAAGGCTTGATGACAAACCTGTTATGAAAATAACATGTCATACTGGAACATATGGAACTTTACCTGATGACATTCATGTGATTTATCAGAGCTGTGTCTGTATTATATCTGGATCTAGTCTTTTCCAAACTTTGCGAGTGGCAAAGGCACAATTAGCTAGAGGTTTTTATATACATAATTATATACGAGTTGTTTTCCACAATTGCGTTGCTAATTTATAAAACATCATTGCAGTCCAGGCTGGTGTCCATGGTGACTATGGAGTTGACAGTCGCAACATAAACATTAGAAAGTGGTCATTCAGTGGTCAACAGGAAAACATAAATGATGCAGCAGTGGTGGGATTAGAACTGAAAAATAGTTATGACCACCTACTTGCTGCTTCTACTTATGGTGGTTATGATACTTGGTAAAAATGTGTTATACATATTACTTATCATTTTAAACCACATCTGTGATATAACTAAGAAATTAAATATAAATATTTCTGTAAATTGCTAGTGACCTTTTACTTATGTTGTTTTTTGCATTCAATATTCACTATAAAAATGTATACAAAATACAATACAGTTCACCATTTTTTAATAAAGGTAACGCATGATTTAATCAAATTAATCTTAGTAACCAAAAAAAGGCAAATTATTTAACAGTAATAATTGCAGATTAAAAATTACCTAAAAACAGAGTAAGTAGTAGTAAAAAAAACAGAGTACCTATACTAAATTGTTACCTTAAAGTATTTGAATTGTAAATTTTTCTTTTTATCCAAGCTGGTTATATTAAATTTATATTCAATTTTTGTTAATAATTACAGGTATCGTTCAATTCCACCTATGAACACATTAATCCTGGTAGCAGGATTAAGTCCCTACATTGGATTTCATTATGCTTTAGAGGGAGGGACATCACCACCTCTTCAAGATGTTGCCAGAGCTGTTGCCAACAAAATCAGATCTGCATTGCCGTGAGTATTTACACTATTTATAAAATTAATACCATACTCTAATAAATCAAACATTTTCAGAGCATTGCTTATAAAAATATTCTCCTTAGTTCTAAAAATTTAGTATTTTTATAGTTTTTGATTTAACTCAAAATTTTATTTGTCAGCGGTTGGCTCGGGGGTGGCGGTTCCGTTGATAATTCGTCCACCACTGCTGAACCCCTTCTTCGTTCTGAACCACTAGCAATGAGGCGTGGGCTATACGACCCGCCTAGAGAAGGTTCCTCTGTAGTGATATCGCCCGATAAGCGACTAGCAGCGTTCTCAGACAGCCTCGGAAGAGTTGCAGTGTTTGATGTTCTCAAAGGATACATCATCAGAGTTTTCAAGGGATACAGGGACGCACAGTGCGCTTTTGTTCAGGTTAGAAAAACTTACGCTTTCTTTTGCAGGGGTAAACACTTTATATTTTTAAGTTATAATAGTATCATTATTTAAAAAAAACTGGGTAATTTTCATCTAGCAGTGAAGGCGATTGATATATTATAATCTAATTGATTAACTAAAACTTTGAGAATATTTAAAGAGAATTTATAAGTCTATGATACTTGTTTTTAGGTATTTGACGCTGATAAGAAGAAACCACAAATATCTATGATAAAAGAAATAAAAAGAGCATTATTCTTAATCATATATAATCCAAAGAAAGGGCTTATCGATATTAGGTTAATGCAACGAGGGAATAGAATTGCCGTTTTTACTGCAACAAAAAATGGCACACTTCTTTATAACACCTGTGGGTTGGTTGGGGCAGAAAAGGATTATACTCATAAAAAACTAAACCTACCCGAATTCCAATGTGTCTTGCTAGATCCTGATGGAAAGATAAAGAAGTTTAACATACCGTTTTTTCACGCGTTAGACGGTAAACATCTAGAGAGATCAAAAGACTTGCATACTCTTAGGGATTTACGCGACTATATTAAAAAATACTCAAATGCGGAAGATTTTGAAACTGAGATAGTAACTAGAGCTGCCGAAATCAAGACTTTAGAACTTAAAAAGCACTGCATTGAAATGTTAATAAGGAATTATGAAGTAGCACCTAATGTTTTAATGGCTTGTTTAAATATGTTTTGGGATAGTTTAGCTGAAGAAAAAAATGATGAAAAAGATAAAATACAGACATATTTTAGAAATTTAACGCTAGTCACATTGTTCTATAGATATATTAAAAATGAAGATGATAGTGACATGCAGGAATTAACAGATAAGGTTAGAAATATATTACCACAGGAACAAATAATAGAAGAGGATGATATTGAACTTGAATTTCATCTTTTGGAAGATGATAGTTGCATACTAGAGAGATTACTTATACTTGCACAGGAGAATGGTTATAAGCATAAACATGCAAGGGTTACTTTTGCAGATAACAGTGCCAACTCGTATAAAGAATTTGTCTCTTGTTTCCAATTAGAAGAAAACACAGAACATTTGTTGATAAAACCAGACCTTACGGCGGACAAGCTAAACAATTTGTCTTCTACTGTGTTTACAGCGATGTTCAAAACGGCGAACGTAAATCATTTAGGTAGATATATAAGATATAGTCTCATGGAGCCTAAAGAACTTGTAAAATTACTAATAATGAACTTGATGCATATGGAATTGGAAGAAATAAGTTTAGAAGTGATTGAATCTTTTATTGCGGTGTTATATAATATAAGCCGCGTGTCTAAGACAGCCACTCAAATAACGTACAACGAATTATCGCCATGGTGGGAAGACATCCGCTCTCTACTAGTTGATATGCCATGTCCCTTGAGATGTATGATTGTAGCTATGTCTTGTAAAGCTGTTTGTCGATTATTCGAAGGGGAACAATGTGAAAAAGATGATGAAGCCTGGGAATCTGTTACAAAAGAATACGCGAAATGGGGTATTCTCATTGGGAAGCTCGAGGATATATCTATTCTAAGTATAATAATACTTTTTAAAGACACATTCAAGGGTATCGGTCTGCCGAAATTGCAGCTTTGTGACGTAAGCATTAATTTAAAGTATATTTATACACGTGGAAAAGGATCTGTGACGGAACTGATTGCGAAATGGATTTGTGCCATGGGTATACCACCTGAAGCTATTGTAGTTAATGACATGTTAGAGTCACAGTCTCAGATTGCTTCTAATGAAACACCTGCTGAAGCCGAAGAAAGTCCTAGTTTTATTTTTATAGAAAACAATCGAGCTTTTGTTGATGATAACCCGAAAATTTTTAAGTGGTTATCCCTACTGAGACAACAGTTTCCATTAAGTACAATAGCCGAATACATCGTAGCCAACATGTGCTGGGAATACGCCATGGCTTGGCAAAAGAACATAAAGCAAACGCAGATGCTAAACGCAGTTTTGCAATGCCTCAAAAATATATCAGATTTGCATTTACGCCTGGGGTTATTTACTATAATTTGGTCAACATACATCAAACCAATTTTTGAAACTTCATGCCGCCTGGTAAACAAAGTTTGTAAACTACCCAAAGATCCTTTATGCCTGCAAGACATTGGACTCACTAGTGAAGAGCTTGTCAAGTTTTTAGAAATCACTACGCAATATCTGGATAACTTCTTGCAATGTGCTGCAACTTCCGTCGAATCTGAGAGGAGAACGGTCCAGTTTGAGAAAATCTGGGATGAAAGTATGCCTAGCCTTGTAGAAGTTGCTCAAGACACGAAAAATGTTAACAATGACATTCTAAATCTCAATTACCAACTATCGTGCACAATATACTATCAATGTCATTTTAATATAAAAGTGACAAAGCCATTGGACCATCTGTATGATATAGATTTTCAGTACATAATTGAAGCGTTATCAGGCAACATTGCGAAAAGAGATATAAATATGAAAGCCTCTGAAAAAATACGTAACCCTCGGCTAAAGTTTATTACGAAACTTGTGAGAGCTGCATTAGAAACCATATCTTGCAAAGAAAGTGAAGGCCCTTATAAAGTTTATGACAATGAGGAATGTGAACTGTGGATTGAAAGGATTTCCAATTTAGCTAATCAGTGGGGAGTAGATAAAGACTTCATTCCACGGCAGCAGGTATTTATTGTATATTTTATTATAAACCTTTTTAAAATAACATATCAAATGCATGCCCTCAAATTAAGAATAGAATTTACCATGAATTTACCTACTTTTATCCAAAAATGAAGAGCACTCTGTATAATGTTGTCTACCGGACATGAAACCGGACTCCCGTGTCGGAATCGAAACATTATGCTCCATATAATACCTCAATATACACTTTAAACCTGTCCCTGACAGAAACAAATTTGACACATAATATTGACAGAGAGAAGTTAACTTTATTTGACTTATTTTATTGATATAAAATAAACCGCGAATATGAATATGGGGGATAAACTTTTTTTTTGTATTTGGAATTGCTACCTAAACTGAAACACCATACACTATATTGAAAGTTTCTCTTACAGCTTATAGGTTTATATCATCTTGGATATGACACTCTTGCCGAAAATTTAGTTGGTGTTATTAAACAGCCAGATCTCATTCTTGCACCCATTCTTGCAATAACCATACAGCGACTGAAGCGCAACTTGGAACATTGTCCAAACCCATCGGAATGGATTGTCTCTGTACCCCCACATATGTATAAAAGAATGCAAAAAACGGTAACGTATAATATAAAAACTTGCTACCAAATGTTATATTACGATTGTGGGACATAAAAAATATATTTTTTTCCCCATTCAATTTTCAGACATTAGATTCATCAATTCCAGCCGACCCATGCCTACAGACGACAATAATTATCTTGCAAAAGATTATATTTCAAATAGAAAAAACATGCAAAAACAGTGAAGAATTTTCGCATGAAATAAAGATAACTGAACTTATGATAGAAACATGCGAAGTGTTGTTAAAACGTAAATTCTAAATGATACTGCTAACTGCTATTTAGTGCCTAATTAATTGTATATTACTTATCATAAATTGTAAAATAATGTAAGGAAAGTGAGTTGATTGTTATGTCTTTGAGATCATTTATAATTTGTGCAATTATGGTTTAATTATATCACTTATTGTTAAAACTATAATGTCTTTTATTTTTATATTCCAAGACAGGAACTCGCCCAATCCTAAGTAGGCAGGAGAGTCCTTGAAACTACTTTCTATTGAATTCCGAGGCAAAGCAAAGCCTTTTTAAAATAACAAAGTTTTTTTCCTTCAGGGTAGGCAGATAACTAGCCTTTTAGTCCTTGTTAAGATTTAGGTTATTTCTTATAGTATAAATTTTATATAAGAAACAAGCGTAGGTATTAATATTATAAGGTACCTACTACGAGCTCTTTGTCTGCAGCCAGCAGCTCTGAACAAAAATTTCGTCAAAATAAGTTCAATAGTTGCTGTGTAAAGCTTAACAGACAGAGTTACTTTATATAATACGAGCGACCCGCCCACGCTTCGCAATGGTGTAATTTTGCGCGACTTGTTCCCGTTATGTTGAATTTTAGCTTATTTAAAATTTTTATTATAAAAAACTACCTACCTAATTGATGCAGGGACTGAAAACGGTTAAGGTTTACCGGTATTTCAACCTGTATAAAAAAGCGGTACCTTAATTTTATACCGGTTACGCAATCCTTGAACCAAAACTCTACCGGTTGTTTTAAGGTTTTCAGAATCGCTACCGCTATCTTATAAAGGTATGGCATAATTATACCTTTAAAATTCATACAGGTTGAGTATTAAAGGTATAACCCATATGATTTTTTCGGTATCGTAATACGCTCGCTCGATACAAATAAAGTCGATTTTCCGACAGCAGACTCACACATTCTTGAAATAAAGTGATACCTTTATTTATGTAAAGGTTATACCATAATATTAGAAGTATACCGAAATATTATGGTGAAGGTTTTTTATTATATTCTTAAAAATACGGTACCGAAATGAAAAGGTATGACGTCATACCGTATTTTAAAGGTATGCATATTTAAGTGTATTAAAAAAATAAAATACTGAAATAAAACGGTATGACGTCATACCGAAATAAAAGGTAGGCCTAATTTAACCGGTTTTCGGTCCCTGAATTGATGACGAAAACCGCATTTAAATCCGT
Source organism: Emmelina monodactyla (assembly GCA_916618145.1). Taxonomy (NCBI): domain Eukaryota; kingdom Metazoa; phylum Arthropoda; class Insecta; order Lepidoptera; family Pterophoridae; genus Emmelina; species Emmelina monodactyla. Next base: position 9,442,101 of record OU745300.1, read on the forward strand.
CTTTTGGTTTAGGAGAAGATAGCGGTCAAACATACAAACAGACACAATTAGCGACTTGGATTTGTACGATGTAATGATTTACTAGTAAAAAGGGGTCAATTTAGATTTTTGAGTATTTAACCAATAAGTCAATATTTTGATTAAAATCTACAAGCGTTTTATGATATTAGTAAGTATACCTAAACACTTCTTGCCATACAAGGTAGGTACAAAAGAATATCTGCACTGCACGGAAATAACCGAATGAAGTAGGAAGCAATGCGTTTTCGATTATAAAATAAGTATCGAATAAAATAATATTTTACGTTATCGGTGTATTTTATTTATAAACTCTCAGCAATCTTAGTCCGTGGTGATACTGTTATAGAATCTCTTATTTTCAATAGTCGTCACGACCATTAAACATAGGGAAATTTCATACTATTGAATCGAATTCTAAATAAGTATTTGACTACGACTATAATTGCTTTTTTGTCACCGGTTAAATCTAAACCGACAAACCTTCAATTCCCATAGGTTAAACTCACCACTAGTGGTCATTAAACTGACATACATATTGAAGTATCTCCTTCTGTGTTCAGTTAAGTTAAAGAAAAAAAATGATTAAATAAAAATCGATTATTTTTTTGTCAAATATTAATCGATTTGTCCAAAATCGATTTTAATAAAAAAACCGATATTTCGCAATAATCGATTTATTTGTATTATTCAATGTACAGTCAGTTGCAAATGTCCATACAGAGATGACAAACATTATCGCATCCAGTAGTCGCTTTTACACACACACTGACATATACTACAACTTCTTGTCAAATTTACCGCGACAGTTTTGAAGCTTATTTCATACTTGTTTTCAAATATATTAAGATAATGCTTGATACTAAACTAAAAAATGTTGATTCAAAAAAATAATAATAATTACAGTCTATATTTCAAACTTTCAACAACACATATTTTTATACTTGTTTTACTTTTTAAGGTTAGTTGTATTCGTTTTGGTAACGAAAAGAAAATTGAAGCTAAACATAAAAAATGACATTGTAATTGAAAAACTGATTACTTACGAACTTATATTTGATTACAACTTTAATGAAATATTATTGGTATCGATAATAAAAATCGATGGTTTTAAAATAAAAACCGATTATTTTTTAACATCCCTAATTTTCATTCATTGTTTGGTTTTGGTTGGTTGGTTGTGTTTGTTTAGTCTTTGCAAATAGTGTTTGGTTATTTATTTGCCGAATAAATTATTAAGATAAAATGCAACGTGAAGAAAAACAACTAGAGGCAACTATTCAAGCTATTCTTAGTAGAGTAAATGACCTAAAATCTGCTATTCAAGCTCTCATTACTAAGTTGGAGACCGAGTATGAAACTATAAATTGGCCTACATTTCTTGACAATTATGCGATTTTATCGGGCCATGTAAGTCTCTCACGTAATCTGTAAAAAAAAACATATTTGTGATAAGTTAGTAAATAATTTGGTTTATATTGCAGCTAACTGGTCTAAGTAAAATACTACAAGCAGAATTAGCATCACCTCTTCGTTCACAAATCGTTCTACCATTGTTGCTCAGAGCTGAACGTGATGAAGAGTTAGTACGACTGACTGAAGGTCGTGTGCCTGCATGCACCCATGACTTGGTACCAGACTTATTGCGAACAAAACCGGAACCTCAAGCAGAAGCTAGATTACAACAATTCAATCATAAAGCAAGCACACAAAGCTATGATGCAGCTCAGGTAAATTTTGGTTTAATTCTTTACAAGATGCTTCCTAAAACTAGACACAAAAACCCAAAGCTTTAAGGTCTTTCCTATGCTTACGTAAGTTTAATTAAATGGGAATACTGGGTAATGATCTCTTTAATATTATTTGGGAAACAGGTAAGCAGTTGAAACTACTGATAAAGTCTGTATCTGTGACATTGTATTTTGCTATTCTATTTTAAACTACATCGAAATTATGGGCAATAAATGTAATTTTTTTTTTAGAAACAAGTAGCACAATTTGCTAAAGTTGTTAGCCATGTGTGGGAGATCATCTCCAAAGGTCGTGAGGATTGGGAAGGGGAATCAATGAGAGCTGCAGGTAATTAGTATATTGCATGTGAAACTCATGTGATTCTTGGAGTTTAAATTAATCAAAGCATAACACTTTCAGGCATGCAGCCTACCCACAGTATAGCAGACACACATGCTCTAGTGACGGCAGTAGGCACAGGCAAGGGATTAAGACCAGGAATGCCAGCTGGTGTCGCCCCTGTTATGGGTCCTGCTAGAGGTGCAACACCACAAATGGGCCCATCAGCTGCCACAATGCCAAAGGCACCTTCAGCAATCAAAACAAATATTAAAGCAGCCAACCAAATACATCCTTACCAACGTTAAGAGTACTAGGGTATAAATAAATTAATAAATAAGTTAAACACAATTTATGTTTTAGTATATTTATTTTCAACTGAATTCACATACATTTCAGAGATCAACTCATCATACATATTGTATTGAATACATGAAACTTCCCAAGTTGGGTATTAGTTCTATCATTTCTATGCAATTAGCAAATATAATATTAAACTTGTGATACAACAAATTACACAAAAAGCTCACACTTTTTCTTCTTTAATTTATAAGTGCAAATCTAAAGTAAAGTTATAAGCAAGAAATTAATACTTAGGGTCCACTATTCTTCATTAGTTAACTGTGTTGACCTGAAACAAAAAATGGTAACTTGGGTGACACAAAAAACAAGTTCAAACAATCAAAAAATATATTATATTTTCCATTAGCATTAGTTACCTATGCAAGTACACATTTATTTAGACAATAAGGTGACGATAATTATAGTTTCAATTAGTAGGCTTGATTTCAAATAAAGAATAGAGCTTTAAAAATGTAGACTTACAATATCGTCGATTTTGAGTATAGCGCGTACGGTCTCTGTGGCCAGTCCTAGTGCAGAGGTGGTGACATGCAGGGGCTGCAGCACATCCTCCTGCCTCATGTCGGTGACCTTCCCGCGGCGGACGTTGACCCCGCCGGCCGCGCCACCAGCCGCGTGCGTCGCGCGGAGCTCCGTCACTGTCTCGATCGGGTTCAGACCTAACGACAACCACAGGGTTAGACACAAAGATTACCACTGTTCAAATACAAATGACCAAGCGATCGAGTCAGAGTTTCTTTCCTTTATGATTTAATACATATTATAAATCCAAGTCATTAATTGGGTTTGTTTCTATGTCTGTCCGCTAACTCCTCCTAAACCACTTAACGGATTTTGATGCAGATTTCGCCACCTTAAAGGTTATCTTTTCATTTAAATTTGTAAATTTTAACTTTAGCAAAACTCAATGTTTCATGAACAATTCGGCTAAAATTGCACCATTGCGAAGCGTAGGCGGGTTGCTAGTGATTTAATAAATCTAACATGGATGGTTTTTGTGTCACTGTCTCCAACTTCTATAAAATTATCTCTAAGAAACAACTTAACTGCTAAAAAAAATTCAATCATCACCATGTTCAAAAATTTGCAAAATAATACTAGAATAGGTAGAAAACTTGCAGGTCGGCGCGAAGTCATTTTAACTTGTGAATACTAAGTATCGTGAGACTATGAGTCATAATGAATATTGGAAACATGCTAGGCCTGCACTGACCTGCATTCTCGGCGAGCGTGGAGGGCACGACCTCCAGCGCGTCGGCGTAGGCGCGCAGGCAGTAGTGGTCGGCGCCGGGCGCGGACAGCGCGGCGACGGTCAGCTGCGCGGCGGCCGCGGCCTCGGGCGCCCCGCCGCCGGGCAGCAGCGCCGGCCGCCGCGCCACGCAGCGCACCGCGCACACGGCGTCGTGCAGCGAGCGCGCCGCCTCCGCCACCACCGCCGAGCTGCTGCCGCGCACCACCACGCACGCCGTGCGCCCGCCCTGGCTGCACCCCGTCATCTGCACACCACATTATACATTCAAACAGATCCCCACTTTCCAGATAGGGCAAAGATCGAGCATCAGCGCAGCGGCAACTACCAAATTTCCGGACATGGCTTAAGCAACTCCAGTCCAATCTGCCGCCATCCCGTGCTTACTGAATTCACGAAGTTATAACCTACTGATACCCAAACATGTTGCATTTGATTGTTCATACCTTGACGTGTTTCCCAGATGGTTCAGTAACCTCTTCAACCATATCAACATTGACAAGATTTTCGGCAGTGAAGTGGTCCAATGAAGCGATGGGTCTGCACCCTAGAGTCTTACAAACAAACTCAATGTCTTCACGCTCAATATCCTTGATCACCATGCACTTAATTTTGTCCAAGAAATGAATTGCCAAATCACTGAGGGCATCTCTGCAATAAAAAATAAAATTATATAAAAAAAACACATTATAACTTCTACAAGTGAAAATTAAATATTTAGATGCAAACCTCAAAATAGACTTTTGAACCAGCAGTACAGTACATCCTGCCTTCTTGATTTGTTTGACGATGTTCAATATGTATTGACGCTCTTCCTTCAACACACGGTCCATTGCGGCATAGTCAGATACAATCACATTATGGTCCATCTGTTTAGTAATAATAATACTGTGCTTAGTAAATCAAACCCATAAAAAACAAAAACCATTAAAGCAATAGATATACTTACATCAGTTTTAGGTGGTGAAATGCAGAACTGGATAAGTCCAACCTTTGCCTTCTCTACTCTGTGAGGTCCATTGACATTAGCGGGCCTTTGTGGCAGCACAAGACCTTTAATTAGCTCAGTATCCTCTACAGTACCACCAACGCGCTCGATCACTTTCAGATCGCGCAAGTCGACGCGAGCGCCCACTCCACCAGGAATTAGCTCCATAACTAAATTCAAAAAAGTTCATAAAGCCTAAATTTTATGTAATTCTATATATTATGTTATTTATTTATAGCTGTACAAAAAATTTTGTTTCCTTACACATCTAGCAAATTATTTTAATTTAATCACACTATTTCTTTATTAATAATCTTACTTGAGCGAATTGCTTGCACTGCAATAGGAGCCAGAATGGTGGAATGTTGTGACACAACTTTAGAGTTGAGGGAAGTAGCAGCCGCCTTCAAAAGATCTTCTTCATTGTTGAGGTTGACAGGAGTTGCCATACCCTCTATAACCTGCAATCATTAAATTTTGACAATTTTTTTATGCAAGTAATGCAAAGACATTTTTAATTTTCTATGTTAATTATATTTAGGAACAAGTTCTTTTTCACATAACAAGTGTGGGGTGATCTTAAAGAAAAAAAGAACCTACTAATATTATAAACGTGAAAGTTTGTGAGTATGTATGGATGGATGTTTGTTACTCTTTCACGTAAAAACTACTGGACAGATTTGGATGAAACTTTGCAGTAATATAGGTTATTCATCAGAATAACACATGGGGTACTTTTTACTGTGGGGAAACACCTCATTCTCACGGGAAACCGACTTCCACGCGAACAGTCGCGGGCGGTCACTTGTACATACATAAAGGTAGGTTTTTCCCTAAGGTGTTTCAATATTATTTCACCATGGAGGGATAGGACTAAAGGAAAAATTAACTTTAAATAAGTAAGTTTTTAAGTAAGTATTTGTAAGTTTGTTATTTGTTAAATAAGTTTGTATGATTAGAAAACTAACTGGATAAACAGATGAGAGTTTTTTTATTAAGACGATAATACCTAATTTAACCATGAGAGATTTTGTTTAAGTGCCACAGTGTGCACGCACTGTGGCACTAAGCAAAGTAGAAATCAACAATTTATTAACTTACTTGTAGAGCAATTTGCAGAGCTTTCTGGAATCCATCAGAAATAACAGTAGGATGAATGCCTTTCTGCAATAATTTCTCAGAAGCATCTAGTAGAGCTCCTGCAATCACTACCACTGAAGTAGTACCATCACCTGCCTCTATGTCTTGTGCCCTGGAGAGCTCCACCAACTAATATAAAATGAGTAAAGGTTAAAAGAAATCTTGTATTTAATCAGCTTGTGTTGAAAATATATTTAAATATAACATAAGTATCAACCCTTTCCCTCACTGTATAATAGATACAACAGTAATGAAATGAAATGAAATGAAATGAAATGAAATGAAATTACTTTATTGTACGTAGGATTAAAAACTAATCTCTTATACATTGTCAAAAGCATAAAATAAAAAATAAAAAGATGTCACGGGACACCCCTACATTCATCAGCAATAGCCGTAGTAGACCGAGAGAAAAAGCTGGCGGAAAAAACTCTCGGCACTCTTTTCAAAATTATACAAGTAGATTTGATTGTTGAAACTTGGACATGTATTGTTGATGATTCAAACTTTTTCCACAAAATAAAACAATTACCATTTTAGCAGCTGGATGTATAACACTCATCTGTTTTAAAATAGTGGCACCATCATTTGTAATAGTAACTTCGCCATTAGCAGCCTGGATCTAATAAATAAAAAAGTAACGTTTAAGTTCAGATTTTCTAAAAAACTGATGTACGACTATTTCAGTAAAATTGAATATAATTTAAGTACCATTTTATCCATGCCTCTAGGGCCTAAGCTAGTACGAATTGCATCGGAAACGGCTGAAACATAAAAGAAAATATAAGTTACCAATACCTACTACAATAAGTATGTGTAAACATAAAAATTCCCAGAAAAGCATTTTTTCTTTACATTTACATAATGTTAAATAGATATCAGCCAAAAATTATTGGTAAAAGCAGTTAATTCTAAAGATAAAATAACAGATGTTCAGTACCTTTTGCGGCATTTATGTTGCTAAGGCGAATATCAGTGGGCTTGCTTTTATCCTTGTAAACACTGGAATTAACTTTTGCAGAATCACCTCCAGCCTTTGGTGCCATTTTTCAGTATTTTGATATTAATTTCACTGCTAAACAACTCCGATGGAAAGAGATTTCGTTAAGAATAAGCAACTTTCCTAAATCGTACAAACGAACGAAAAAACAATAACAAACCCGAGTTTGTCAGTCACATGACGTCGACATTGACACTGATAGGTGACAGTAGCATAGCATAGGTTGATTGATTAACGCAAAGGTGCCTAAATTGCTGTCAACGCCCTTGTACGATTTGGAAAGTTTCCTTAACTTCATGGTTTTTATACTAGTTCTTATTCTGATTGCAATAATTCAATCCTAATTCATTGAAAAACACACATACTGAATGACAATCTTCATCAACTTTCAATCTCAACAATATCAAAACTTTCAAAATTATTGCATTTTTTTTATAAATATCCTATTAAAGAACCATAGTATGTTAATCGATTATTTTTAATATGCCTAAACAGGAATAAAAAAGTTACACGCGACTTGACACCACGTACGTAGTTTTTATACTCTTTGCTTGGAACTGACACCTGACAGCTTGACAGTGCGACGGTTTTGTTTTCGTTGCGTTTGATTTGAATAAATACGAATGTTTTCTTGCATTTTCTGGTAAAATCTTGAATAGTAATTTAAGAAAATGGATCAAGAAAAGTACAATCAAATCACCTCAGAACTAGATGCCAGGGAAATATTAAGATATCTAAACCATTTGGGTATAACTAATATAAGTGGTGAAATTCTAAAGTACTTCATAACAGGTAAGAATTTATAAGAAAGTGGTATCGGTTTAACGTATTGCTATTTAAAGTTTTTTGCTTACTTTTAGATCTTAAGAAGCTCATAAAATATGATTTGGAACAGAACATTTTGAAAGAAAATAACAATCAGTTTGAATGGTCAGAAAGATTATATTCTACTAGTACTTTCTCCTCAAGATTAAGATCACAGGTTCAGAGTCGGGTTCCAACGTGTACTAGAGAATGTAAACCACCAAAACTGTTTTGTACAACACGGAATATAAAATCTGCACCAGATCTTCACACTAAAGTTGAGAATACATTGCCCAGAAGAGCCTGTTCCTGTATCAATACCGCAAAGAAACCTGCTCCATCTTCTCAAGAAAATAAAAGCCAAAAGTTATCTAATAACAATTGTAAGTAATAAATCAAAATAATTATTGTTGGTATATTTCGTCGGTAAGTACTTGATTAATGTTTTTATTACAGTAATAAAAGTGTCTATACCTCAACCTTTGAAGAAATGTGACCCAGTATCTCTTTATCACTATTATACATCTTTGTGGGAGAAATACAAGCCTAACATGCCTGGGGAGAATAATTGGGCAGATTTAAGATGGACTACTCGACAGAAAATGGCTGGTTGTCCAGATAACCTGCCAGTGACTAAGGTAACCTTTTAGCAACAAGTTTTGCTTCTAGAACAGTGGTTCCCAATGATTTTTATCAGGGACCACAAGGTAAAAATATATCCGTGCACATAGAAATTTCTTTAATCACTGATAGATTTATTATTATAAAATAATGTTATTATGTTGACAGTTGGTCTAAGGACCATTGGGTGGGAACCTATGTTCTAGAATATTTTTTACTGTTTAGTAATACTTAATAACTTTAATTCTGATGTTTAATAATTTAAAAATAAAATTTAATGCTTTTATATTATTTTTTCAGAAAACCATTCTTACAATACCAGAAAAGAAAAAAACATGAAATCATAAGCTTGATGACCACTATGATTAAGAAAGCTATTGACCTATGTAATAATGTGATGTATTAAGTAAAAAATCTTTCTTGCTTAAATAACTTTATTTTCTAATAAAGTATTTTTTCTTATAATATCTAGAATTTGCATTTTGTTTAGGAAGAACCTATTGAAGTTAGAAAATTAGTAGTTTTAAGAAATGCCTATGAGATTGGTTAAGAAATATATAGGAAAAACGAAACCCGTTTTCCTTGGTCACGGCATCATGCGTGAATGGCTGGACCGATTTCACTAATTCTTTTTTTGTTGTATTTGTTATTATTAGGAGAAGGTTCTTACGGAAAAAGATATTAAAAAAATCTCTCAGAAATATTGAAAAATATACATATAAAGTAGTGCATCATTGCAAAGCTAAGGCGGTACGAAGTTCGCCGGGTCAGCTAGTGACATATAAAATACATAGTCAACTGAGGGGTGGTAATAACATTGTAAAATATATTTGTACTGAGTAAAACTAACTAAAAGTCTAGAAATTAATGTATTAACCTATATGCACATACATTAGTTAATTATTATACTTGATCTAATTTGAAAGCAGCACTTTTCAATCTATCATTGGAGTTGAGATGAAAGAGGATTCTCTCTTCAATTTTTTCTGCAGCTGATAGTGTGAGGACCAGTGTATCATGCTTTAACATAGAATAAACATTGAGACCATATACTGGCATTATGTTTACATGAGGGAGTGAGTCTGTGGCAGCAATAATGTTTCTTGGTGCAATGTCAGTGCTGAAAAAGAAAATATTGAAATTAAAACATAAGCCTACTTTATCATAATTCCAAAAAGTACTTGGTTTACGGTACAATACAATAATTATCATAAGTAATAACATCCAATAATTTAAACATAGAAAATTTTGCATTTATTATTTTAGTAGGATACTTACTCATCAACAATCAATACTGAGGGTCCCCAATTTCTTTTTTCTATTAACTCAATGAGATAATCGGGTTCATCAGTTGGTAATTCTAAATCTTTTACAACATGAAGATCATCTTGTGCCAGTTTGGATGAAAGAGTTGAAGTCAAGCCATTAATTCTGACATGAAATGGCAGCATAAAGAAATGTGTTTTTCCAGATCTAGGCCCATGTGCCACACCTCCTCCTCGCCACAATGGTGATCTAATGGATCCATGACGGGCACGACCAAGTCCTTTCTGTGGCCACGGTTTCCTGCCTCCACCTCTTACTTCAGCCCTAGTCTTGGTATGTGCCCAAGAAACCCATCGGTACTTTCGTTGCCAAACAACATTCCTGTGTATCAAATCAATTCTCGGCATAGCCGCGAATACAGTTGGATGTAATTCAAATAAACCTAGTTTTTTTTCATCAATACTATCCAAATTTTCTATCCATACTTCTCGAGGTTTGGTATAAAGTGGTGGAAACTGCCATTCTTTTCGAGACACTATCAGCGAGCTATTTGAGTTTGCTGAAGACGTTGCAAGTGAAGCACATGCTCTCAGCTGCGGCAGAATAGATAAATGCAACTTTTTCAACGAATTTACAAGTAAAGAAGTCATTATTTGTTGATATATAACTCTCTGAATGCTATTTTCGCGATAGATAAATAAAATAACCTAGAAATGTTCTTTGAAATTGACTGTCAGATGGCTGTCAATCAGTGTCGCTCAATGTCATTGTCAATGTCAATCAATGGTTTTTTCACTACGATACAGTCTAATCACAGCATGATACAAAAACACACGGAACAGAGAAGTAGGATACTACTTACTTCTCTGTTCCGTGCAAAAACATAATTAAATTATGTTTAAAAAAAAAAAGTTTTAGTCTTAATCTGTGGTTTTTAAATAGTGATAGATTTTCAACAGTACAACACAAAACTAGTTTAAGTGTCACGTCAATCAATGACAAGACGTTTTATTATTATTTTTACCACCTATTATACCTACGTAGGCAGACTGATAGGTACCTATATGTTTATCATGTTCGGCAAGAACCCAAGAACACAGCTAAGGTACACAATCCTTTAAAGTTGAGCGAATGATTTTTATGACTAGCACCCAAAACTTCTAAATCGTATTTAAATCTATTTATTTTTATGGTTTAAGTTTTAATGAAGATTCGAATCAAAACTTAAATCGTGAAAAAAATTGCAGCTTGTCCCAACAAGATCCAGTTTTGAAAATCCTTTTTTGATGGTTGTTAAGGGAGCTTTCGTTTCAAAGTTTTTATCCGTTCTTTACTTAAATAGGTAAGAACAAAACAGGGAGGCAGCAAGTAAATTTAATATTTTAAAACCTAACAAAAATAGGCAGGTGTTTCTAGTTATTAGAAATCACTCTAATTGACATATGCCTATCATAGCCATTCCATCCATCAACCGGTGGAGTTGTGGCGTTAGGGCCTACGACTCCACCCAGTGGCGGATTTACAAATCTGCCGCATGTAGGTAAGGTAGAAGAACCAAATATGGAAGTTATAAGGATTAGTTTTCGTTTTTCATCTATAATTTTTACGTTTTGTAAGCAACAAATACATTATAAACAAAATATAAAGTATTCGGGAAATGACACTCAACTTTTTTTTTGCACGCGCCAACCAGCCGCCTTACAGCCTATTCCAAAATATACTTTTTGAGATAAAATACAGTTCACCAGGGGTTCATGTCCTAGATCTAAGTAAGTATTCCAGAATGTGGAGTGTTAGAACCAATAAAAACTGCGTTTGCGTTTTCCTAGCACCGCCATGTCTATTGGACTTCAAAGACAAACTGTAACAAAACATTTTCGAAGAATTAGTACCTACTATTTAAAAAAAAATTGCCGTTACTTTCTGCCTCGCGCCAAAATTATGTACTTTGAAAATTTACAAAATCGTTTCTTTGGATTCCACATTCCTCTCATCCTAATCTGAACCGTATTTTTAAAAATAATGTATGGTTATAAAAGGTGTTTATTGATATTTTTCACAATTTAGGTTACATACGGTCTTGGAAACTAAAATATTCCATCAAAAACATAACTAGAAAAACCAATTCTTGCACTTCAGTTGTTCTATCGTAAAAAAATGTGATGTTCGTATAATACGAAGTCAGTTTTTTTTTTTTTTTTTTTTTTTTAATATGAGAAGCTAGCAAACGAGCAAGCGGGTCACCTGATGGTAAGTGATCACCGCCGCCCATGACTACCCGCAACACTGTGGGTGTTGGGGGTGTGTTGCTGAGCCTTTAAGAAAATTGGGCACCGAATATCGCACTTACCGAACGAAACGCAGGAACATCGTCCCTGCTTCACGTCGGTTTTCCGTGCGACGGTGGTATTTCACCGGTCGAGTCAGCCCAGTAATCGCTGCAGACAGAGCCTACAGCTAGACTCTACCACTCCCAAAATTTATTCCCTCTCATTGGTCCTTCTGTATTATTACGTTACTAGCTAGCCTAACAATATCTTATAGTGACCATATCAATATTAAAGTTATTGTATGTTTAAAATAAATAGATTGTCATGGCTTTGATATCTCATCCTTCTTTCAAAGAAACTACTTGGTTTCTTAAATTTTGATTTAGTTATAGGATACTATAATAAAGAAAGCATATTAAATGCTAAAAGTAAACCATTTCACTCAAACGCAAGTACTACTGCGCTTACTTTAGGGTACTCGCGCACTCTCAGTATGAAGTAATTTACAAGTTAATTTTAAATGCGGCAGTCATTTTCACACTTTGATTTTTCATCAACCCGCACCGAATGTAATTACTTTTAAAACAAAATAATGCCGGGGTGCTCTCTATTGATTGTAGTTTAATTTTCAGAACCTTTAAAATACAAAAACAATTGTTTTAACAACTCAATTGTGAGTTGACCGGCGCTCAACCACTAATTAGTATTTTTACAAGCCTGTAGTCAAGTAAAGAGAGAAATAAAATAAATGCTACTTACCAGTAGCAAATGCCAATTAGTAGATAGCAAAACATTGAATATTTAGCGAGCTACTTAAGACGGGTATAAAAAAAGGTGAATATATTAATACGGAGTTTGGCTTTTAACATGTTATTTATGTTCATTTTATACACAAATCGATTCTTCTATTTCTTATTTGGGCCCGTTTAGTTTTTATTCCTACTGAATTGGTTTGCAGCCACATGGCTATCTGTGGAATGTCAAGTTGCCGCGTCATTAGGCCGAGTCACCGTGGTCGCCATCACAACCCACTCAGTCAGAGTAAACACCGTGTATGAAACTCATTGAACGGATTCGAGCGCTAAGCGCTTTACGTAGCAGCTACGTCTACTACGGCGTAGCAAAAAATATCTACACTAGTATTGCAATATTATTTTTTTAAGTCTTTTTTTGTATGGTTTACTTGTGGTAATTTGGCTGGTATTTTTTTTATATTTTATGAATTTCCTCAAAATCATGGATTTAAGCGAGTGTTGTATTCTCACGATTAAGAAGTTACTTTATCTAAAAAAAAAATACTATGTGCGAAATAATTAAAATCAGTTCTTTAGAAGATAAGTTGTAATATTTTTGCCGTATCATCGCTGCATAGCTTAATAGTAGTGAACACAGAATATTTGAGGGGTAGAGTGGCGCCGCGCGGTCGCCGCCGCCGCCCCGCGGGGAGATTTTGTCTTTGCTGGCACAGATCCCAGGCATTCACTACAGTTCACTGAACCTTGGGGAAACTGGGAAAAAGAAAAGACGTCTTATATATGCAAGTAACAGCAGCTGCTATTATTTAAAAGGTCACGCACTGCACTTTATACATAAAGAGTGTATGAACCGGTTCAACCATTTTGGTTTTTAAGTCAGTTAAAAAGTTTTAGAAGAAATACCGTAGAAAACACGTGGATTTATTAGTGCTATGCTACTAATACCCTTCTTCCAATCACAAAAATCTGGTTTTCATTGTTATAGCTTTAAATAGAGTTCGCCACCGTCACACAAACCTTCAATTTTATATTATTATGACTGTATTCAATTCTTTTTTATAGAAAAACCTAAATCTTAAGCCAACTTCTAGACGAACGACTGGGCTTGACGATCTTGATAACTATACAATATATACATACCTATATATTTACTATACTAGCTATAAGAGAATATATAAACTTCTAGCGAGTTTTTTGTTTGACAGTTTGTCATCAATATTGTAATAATTTAGCCTTGTAGAATTATAAATTTAGCCTAAAAGCAACATAAACCGCAATCATTTTTTTTTAAAACAATTTTCGTTTGAAACGCGTCCAAAAATGCCACGAGATTGCTTTTCTCTTCACATGTGATGTTTTGGATAAATTTTTGCTTGCGGTTAAAGACTTCAAATCGTTAATTGAATTTTAATTTATACTGTAGATAATATATACCGTTTGAGGCAACGTAACAAAATAGTTATATAACGAATAGATACATTGTATGATGAATGTTTGAGGTCATCGTTTTTTGGTAGTGTAATACGTCGCTTTCCAAGCAAAAATGCTCTAAACAATAAAAATAATTTACAATAAAAATCGCTTTGAAGTTAGTGTATAATTTATTAATTTAATACACTATTTTCTCTATTGCTAGCTAGTTCCTTAATCATATTTCACAAATTAATAAGGCACAATCATGTAATAATACCAAAACATATTCAAACATACTTATCTGTTTATCGGGTCCTATATTACATAAAAGGCATTTGAAGTTTGAATGTTGTTAATGAATATACATGAAGGCAGCTGTGCCTAACGCTGTTAGTAGGTAACTGATCCTATTAGACATTAGACGCTTATCCACTATGTAAAGCATCAAAGGTGGGATCAAACACAAATTAGGCTCTTAGTACACACGATGTTTTGGTTTTAAATGTCAAAACTATCAGTTGCATGAGAGGCTACCTACAGAACGAATGACTTAAAGATAGGAATGTCTATAACAAGGATTCTATACGTGTTTATAACTCACTAACTACTTACTTTTTTAGATTTGTTTTCGAGACATTTTAGATTAAAGCGTATCATAGATATTCTTGCTGTCTATTCATATTAACAGATGGGTATTATTTTAGTTTATTGACACCAAGAAATAAAGATTCAGGCCACTAATACTGGCAGAAAATAAAACAAGGCGACACAGACAAATAAATTACTAAGCCTGGCAGTATATCAATAAGCTTAAGTTATCATTAGAAACAAAATAATTATTATAGCAATGACACAGTTAAGTAAGCCCCTGTCTATGAGCCTTTCCCGTACTTGAGGCAAAAACTGTCAAGGAAACTACTACGAGTACAATTACGTTTTGTCTAGGTGCTAATTTATGAACAGTGGAGATAGCAGCTTCGCTAGAGTAATGTAGCTTTTTAGTGTTCCGTACCCAACATGTTAAAACGGAACCCTATTACTAAGGCTACGCTGTCCGTCCGTCTGTCCGTAAATTTTTCACCAGAATGTATCTCGTGAATCGTGATAGCTAGACAGTTGTAATTTTCACGGCTGCTTTTGTATTTCTATCGCCATTATAAACAAATACTACAAATAATAAAACCATTTTTTTTTCATGAAATCAATCTTGATTAAGCATGCAACATCTGTTATTGCAGTAAAAATATCTTAAGTTGATTAAGTTGTTCGTTTTCGTAAGAAGTCTCAAGGGAGGGGAGTCTGAAGGGCTTGTCAAAGCTACTCAGCGAGGTATGGCAATAACTATGCTGGGTTTTCAAAAACATAAAAAATAAAAATGTTGATTTTTTGGTAGAAAGACTGTTTGCCGAAACTTGGATAAGTCAAAAATTAAAAAAGGAAATCATTGAAAGTAGACTTTGTCCAGCGGTGGACGTCTCATAGCACAGATGCAAAAACTATCACATAAAATCTGTAAAAGCCAATAATTAATTTACAATTTACGACGGTTTATTTCAGCCCAATAAGGTAGGTTTCAAAGGATACGTTCTGGCATAATTGATCAAATATTTACCAACACAACAAAATAGATACCAAGCTATCGAATTCAAAGTTAATTGCTTCCCCAGAATAACTTGGTTAGAGAATATTTGATTCAAAACATTACATTGATAATTGACGCTTTTACCGGCGTTTGGACTTCCAATGTCGAACACAAAATCAAGTACCACTTAGTTCAATATCCACGTGTACCAAAGTTAAAACGGCTTTAATGGAAAAGGTCTACGGTTACCTTCACAATAAAGGATTCAAAGGGATGATGTTTGACGTATTTAGAATTCTGCTAATATCTAAATTGGTCTCTTAATCAGTATAATAACTTTAGAACTGAACGTAGGTACGTAGGAGTATATAGGGTGGGTGTCATGTGTACATCAAAGGCACATGTGTACATTAAACTTTTTATTATTAATAATAAAAAATAGCACCTTGCAGTATGCCCATGCAACCCTTTGTTTGCTTTATTTGGTTTAGAACGCGCTTCAGTAAATACACAGCATAGTTCCTATGGTTTTGTTATAATTCTGACCCCGTTGGCAGCTTCCAGCCGGCAAAACGAAGAAGAGCTTGCGTATTGTCACGTAGCCCCCATTCCCGCGGCATTCATATGATTTCTTAATACGGTGCGTCGACGATGCCGCCACCCATATCAATAAGCGACGAGCGAATTTAATGAAATTCCACAGAAGAATTCCTCCAGTCTACCTACCCGACGGCGATATTCGCATTATTTCGCATAACCTCCAACGCCTAACGACATTAAGGCGAATCATTCTGAACGTTGAGACTCATTAGATATTCATACGGAATTTCAAACATTTTGATAAACACAGGTACCAGTTTACGTGATGATATTTTTGTGCAAGGAAAATTAAAACGTTAAATTTTCGGGACTACTTTACTCACTTTTCATAAGAAATCATGAGTAGGTTCCAGTATTCAGTTGCTATAAAGATTAGAGAACAAAATAATACAACACAAATAATTTATGTTTCTTGCTACCGCGTAGCATGAGTTTTAAAGTTTTGGATAGGTAAATACAATTGAAAGCAAATTTCCTGTTATTGCGTCTAGCAATTGTGCCTTTTCAAATAGTTTCAAGTCATGCTAAAAACTTCATTTAAATTAAATTCCATCATTGATAGGTGCACCAACAGAAAAATTGCGCAGTTACATAATGCCTTTTATATGTAACTGCGCTCAAAGGTATGAAAAACGGCATGTTACCTATATGCATTCTTAATAATGCTAGTTTTATATTCAAGTAACAAAGTATTATAACGGGTGTAAAAAGACCACTTCCAAAGCCTAAAACCATGTATTCTTGAGCCCAGGGTATACCCATAAAACTCAATTTTAAAAAGTTATTAAGGATTGAAATCATCGCTCACACATCAACTGTTAGATCAAGTGCGAATTTTTAAATTACAAATTAAATTTAAACACTAAGTATTTAATTTTAAATCATCGCAAAATCTGATAGTATAAATGTAATTTTGTACAATTATTATTTTTATAATTATTTAGTACACCTACAGCAATGCCCAGTTTTTGTTTTCGGAAGCAGTCTTTTTACAGTATTTAATCAATCATTTATTATTATTTACTAAAATGTATTTCAAAATTTCAATATGCTGTAATGAAAAACTCTACGAAGTGACGCGTAATTTTGCAGTGCTTAAAACTTTACTTCTTAGGGCAGGCAACTTGTGCAGCCTACCTTTACTTAGGTACTTATTACCTACGTTCATGATAATTCATAAGTTGCTTCCGACCCAAAGCGTCTTTGCTTCATAAAACCTAAGAACCGGTGTTTAAGAGTAAAAGTGAGAAAATAAGATCAAAGAAAATGTAATAAGTTATTTTTGGCAAATATTAAGCTGTCCAGCTACTAAAAACTTTATGCTCAAAATGAAATATTCACTTCATTTTTTCCAAACATGTAGAATGTTTCGCTTTTCTTATTCTACATACATATCGAATAAGTACCATAACCTTTGTTTCGAAAGCCGCAAAAGAATAAAAAAAGTGATCATAGTATTCATATAGTTACATCGCGTTGCACCAATTAGGTATAGCAGTATTTTAATTACATAATCATATGAAGACGTAGCTAGCTAGATATTGGTGACTGTAACTCTGAAATTAAAAAACGCCAGCGTGTTAGTGAAAATAGTAATAAAATTAAAAAATATCTTTCTAGGAAAATCGTCATATTTTTGGATATTCTGGGTAAATTCTATTTCAGTTACTATGACGCAGAATTTTTAGTTTTGTATTTACCCTAAATCTCCGAGCAATGATACATCATATATATCTCGAGTGAAGCTATATCTAAGTAGTATTTGGATATCAAAATGATTGATTGCCATGACTGGAGAGTATAATAGAGATCGGAATTTATCTAACACGGGGCCGGGGGAGGCTATGATCGATGCGGTTATACCTACCTAATACAGGGTGTACCAGAAATAATTACGATACCCTTTTGATTTAGCTATTTCAAATAGCTTTACCCATGTCCAATCATACCTTTAGGTAAACACGTACACTGATAACCAATAAAAATATAGTATTATAAAACACCAATACCTGGATACTTTATATGTAATTCATACCGCGGCTATAAATGTTTACTACGGCACATGAATACTGACGGAGTGTTATTAAAGCTCTGTATTTTATTTGCTTTTGGGCAAATTAATTTATAGACAATTACGATTCAGTTTTGACTCAATGCTAACAATTCACTGGCTTTAGTTAAACGGCATTTACGTTGACACAAACCGTTGTTTATTGGTTCCTCTCGGGCCAGGATACAACAATGAAGAGTCCAAGTATTTAATTTATCGCAAGCTATTAAACTTCATCCGTACTGGCTCAGCCTTTTGCTTGTTACAAATTGTATCGTTACTTTCTTTCCTCAGCCTATCCGAGCCGTATTTATTGTTCATTTACATAGAAATAAATTACGTTTACGTTAATTGTTTTTGGCAGACGTGACCAATTAGGAAAACGCTGAATTCACCTGATTCAAATTAGCATTATTCATCGTGTACGTGGTGGGCGGTTAATTGGAAGGTATTACCCACGTCATTTGAATAAACGCATATTAATTACAAACACTTATTAAAAAATAAAACAACTAAATTAAACTTAAACAACTTTGAATATACTACGCTATAAAAAACAAGTTCAACTCTTTTTTTTACCATGGTCCTTCATTATCTTACTATGGGTTATAATTTAGTTAAAATACTTTTATAAATGTTTGGATAGCAGCTTTACTCGCGTAAAAATAATCCCGTCAAAAACATAAATGTAAAATGAGAGCCAAGTTCAATATAATTTTCACAACAAAAGAAGTGAGATGTAAATGTTCAATAGGCAGTCAAGAAATTAATTTATATCGACATAAAATATTTTAAAACATTTTAATTATAATTTCTCCTTATAACTTAGTATAATATACCTACCTATTGAAGTTTAAGGTCTGACTTGGCTAGTTTGAATATACCAATTATTAAATTCAATAATATAAACGTGGAAAAGCCTTTAATACGATGGCTATTTTCTACCAGCAAGTCAAAATAGTAACGGTTAAATAAATAAAATGCAATGATAAGTTACTATTAGGTGTAAAGGAAAATCATAATAATTTATCTCTATAATGGGCTACTCACGCCCAGTATTTGAAAGGTCGACCAACAAATAAATTCTGCTGATCTGCTTTCTAACGCTGGTCAATGAAATATTGAGTTGCTATAGCGTGATCTAGCAATCAATCGGTACATAAGTTGACAATACGTTACGCAAAATTTAGACATTATTTGCCAGGCACAAAACTGATTGAACTTCGGTTTTCTTTGTCATATAGGGCCAACTAAGAATGTATAGAACCTATTATGCTGAAAATTGGCATCGTTATATTAACATTAAAGAGCGAAATCTCTGTTCAAAGCCCAGAGCTAGAATCAAATCAAATGGAAGCCATTGCCGTCAAAGCTTTTAAGCTCAGGTTTGTATGTAATGTTGGATAGAAGTGAACATTACGTAGGATGGGAATTTAACCAGACTATTGGAACGAAAGCCATTGTGCTCGCAAAAAATACATTATAAGATACGGTTTCATTATAATGGTAAATGAGAAAGACTTTAAAAGCAATTGATGTGGAATTTCGCAAATATGCTTAATACTCGTTGATAGAATTTTTATTTGTTCCTGTATGTGTAATAATTGCCCTTTGAAATTGCTCTGAAGTCTAAAATTTCGGAAATGGACTTAGAACTACCACATTAATTTTGATATTTTAAAGCCAATGATTTTAGGTTTCATAATTATTTATTTTCTCTTATGAAGCTTATCTTTCTAGCTATTTAATATTATTTTTGTTTGTTAAAGTTAAAAAAATTGTTTGCAATCCGAGATAAATTGTGTTATTGTGGCTGGTTGAACAGTTATGGATATATGATGTAGTGATTTGAGTTTAAAAAGAAAAATGCTTTCTTGGTACAAAGTATTTATGTGCAACGTAAACCAACCCAATTATCAGCGCACACGGGCAAAGCAGCATTGCAGCTGTTTCGTATAATAAACCTCTTTATAAAATATTGATGTAACATTTAAAGAATAAAAATAGACCATTATAGTTAATATTTCTATAGGTAAGTTGAATTGTGCAAGCAATAAAATAAAAAAGTAAATTATTTTTAAAGTCACCTTATTTAAAGAAAAAAAGGGGTTGTTACAAAAATATACATTAAGTGCATATTTCAGGATAGGTAGCTAGTTTCTTAGTTTTCAATAGGGGTTTCTTCGAAGTTAAGTTGGTTAACTGTAGTTATCTAGAAGAATCTTGAAGTATTTTGTGAATATAACTGTGAACTTTTAGGAGTAAAAATGGTTTTTACCGTTCTTGTTCTTAAAGCTTAGCAAACTAACCTAGGACGTGACCAGCAAAACAAGAACCATTTTTTTCTTTGGGTACACTATATTTCGAGACTGGGTTTTTATATTTATTCCTTTGCTAAAATGAACTTAACGTGTTGTTATGTATTCTGTTCAAGGAGTTAGTTATCACACCATTCGCTACTATAAATAATTCGATGTAAGTTTTATAAATCTTAAATTGTATCAAGAAATATTTTATATTGAAAGTCATGGAGTCATTTCAACAATTTCGTTATTAAACAACCCCAGAAAGAATCAATAAACAAAACTGCAGACCATAACACGATCCATTAAGTTGTTTAAAAATTCACCCCTCGAAGCACCCTATCCAAGAAGTAAAAGCAAGGCGCAAACAGTCCCCTCTTGAGAACTCAACCAAGGTTTTTTTATTTATCACTGGACAGGGAGCACTTTGTGTAATGTCGTCAGTTACCCTCTAAAAGTTACTCGGCCACCCTCATACACCCTTACACGTTATGACGCAATGCAGAAGATTTCCGGGGGTCGGAAACGGTAAGCTGACTTATAAATTACCTACTTCTAATTTAATACGCGAAGCTGAAACCGCGAAGGAACGGAGGCGAACCATTTTTCTTCTAATCCGAGTCGGCAGTGAAACGATCGAGTCACCCGCCCAAAGAAATTTGGGTTGTTTGCAATGTATATTGGCAATGTTATGTTTATCAATCAATAGACTATATACCAAGAAAAACATCGGTAAAGACAACAACCATTCGTCACTTTTTTCAGGAAATGTTATTTTATTAACGCTCAAGAAAGCCTAAGCTTTTACTGATAGTAAAGTTTAAATTTTACCAAAGCAAGAAACTGGTGTTAAAGTATCAAAACTTTGGATTAACCTTTACCGGTTGATTTACTGCGAGGCGATGGATACATTTCAACTTTTGTATTTTAGAAGGAAAAAATCTGGCGAAAAAATATGTCGCAGGAGACTCATTTTGAGATAGGTGGAAGAAGCCTTCGCGTAAAGTTTGCCGCAATGATTTATTTAATGCTTTAAATTGTTACCTTCTTGAGGTTAAGATTATCTACATATTTTTCTTATGTTACAAGTATTAGCTAACAAAAGGTTAAAATTTTTATTTATAGTGAATTCCCTTTTATTTCTAAAAGGTTTAGATAGTCTTAGATTTAAGATTAGGTCGTTCTGTAACACAGTAATTCGGGTATAAGGCACATGCTTTCATTATTTTGCCTGTAAAATAGGTATAATGATATAACTAAAAATTCTACAATACTTATTTTAGAGACAGACGAAAAATCTCAAATGTTGATAACGACCGGTAAAAACATTTTACCAACGCCCCCGTCTGCTTACAACATAGAATACTACCGAGTTACCTTCATGAAATATTGCTTTTCGCCAGCCACTTTACGTGCTGTAAGTTTAGATTTCCTATAATGGGCAGTACCTACTAAAGATCGGATAGCTAAGCATCTATTTTTTTTACTTTTTCAGGTAATGATTCAAATTACAAAAACTCATTATAACCATATTTTAAAAGTGAAGGAGCCCTGAAGTATCACTCATGATGGACTTCAACTCTTTTCTCGCTATTCTTATAAGTTGCATCAGTGAGCAGCTAATGATTCTAAGGCAACGGAAAGTAACAAAAACCAAAACTTTGAGGTTTTTGATTAGCTACCTCACGAGTAATAACTAGGTTTATCTTTTGATTGCGTGAACTTAGGAGTATACTTAATTTTTCCACAACATCATGTGTAAGCAGCAGACCTAAGAGTTTAATATTTCTTTCATTTTGATTGAAGGAATGATTAAACGTTTTTTTGTATTTCCTCTTGAGGTGGTTACCCTTAAAAGAGTTTTTGGGATATTACTAACTACATTTCAATGCTCTTTTCGCTGTTTACATAATAAAGTTAAAATTATCATATTATTCGTTTAACTTCTTTATAAAACATGTTTTCCGTAAGTGAATTACTTTTGTTTTCCAATTAACATGGATACAAAGCACAATAAAATAAAACTCCATACAACTTCACGTTTGCTTTGCTATTAATTTTTTCGATTTTTCCGTCGGTGTTTTAATGAACGTACGGTTTGCATTCATTGTTTGCTAAATAAAAATAAAAAATGCACGTAGCATTGTGGGGTAGGTTTTTCTCTCGCAAAAATCTTATTTGTTTTATTTATATTGCGATTTGTTTTTATGACGTATTTGATTGCATTTGAAAGGAAGGTAAATAATTGTCTAGTTAAAAAAGTTATACGTATTTTTCATACATTTTGTAGTTCAACTAAAACTTACACATGTATTTCCATGTTTGTTGCTGAGAAACCCACATTCGTGATCAATTTTTGCTATTGACAGGAAGTAACCTCACTTGAAGGGCTGTACGAATTGAGCATCCAATTTCCAGTAACTGCCGGTCACATTTGATCAAAATTATAACCATACATCTTAGGTCGAACTGTATGTATGTGCTGATTGTACTTACATAACATTCTAGAGCATGAAGGATATCTAAAAGATTGAATAGGAAAGGATCAAAAACCACTACCACGAGAAAATTACTATTAATTATGAAATTCCTTAAGTAACGCTCGTATCAAATACAAAGGAAGATAAAGGGTAACTTGATAGTGTAATATCACCACAATGACGTGACGTCAGCCTTTGCCTACTGACCCTCGTCTGTTTGCGACTAAGATGTATAGTTATTGCCGTTCTTTTGTTTCACTAACTTGACATTACCAACAACATATTTTACTGTCTCTAAGGTTGAGCATACTTAAGCTTGAAGGCTTTCATTCTGGCGTATGATTTAAGCATGAAAAATGAACGTTGTTGGGAGGATATTGCTTCGTAGTTTTTCACAATAAGTGTTTTTCTAGTGGTTTGAACATCGACATCTGAGTATTTGTAGTAGGGATAGTTAAACAATTAAATAAATATGCAACAAAATATTACTTCAGACATTTGTATTTAATAATGAGTTGTTTTGTGAACAACAACTTCAAAGCTACTTAAAATAATTTCCATGAAAGCCACTTGTATAGTTTCCTTTTATGCTTTATATTATTTCATGTTTCCCGATATCGTTAAATTTGCATTAAACTTCTTATTGAATATTATTAAATTAATCGATTTTAATTAGGTTTCTTTCTGCTCAAGGGTAAATTACTGAAAGTTCTTGTAGACATATGGAGTTGTTAATTATTAAATCTTTGGAAGCTATTTATTTATTGTCGAGTTGCTTAAGTTCTTTTGAGCCACTTTTAGTAAGCAATTTAATCTTATGATTTCAACGTCATTAAAATTTCAATAATATGATAAGGCTAATCTGGCTAATGTACTGTACCATCATCACAAGTGATTAGCTGGATACCCCATTCTCGACTGATCAACTCTCTGTAGACGTATCTCGTTTTGTCTGATTAGTATGGTCTGTATATCGGTTATGAATAAATAAATCGGGTCTTTACCTTTCAGTACGGGAAGCTTAAGTGATGATTTGGGTATATTTCTGGTCGTTAAAGATAGCAGCAGCACCAAAAAAACTTTTTTTTCGTACACATAAAGTAGCAAAACCCATCCATAAAAAAAATTGTATGCAAATTTATAATCGATACACTAATTTAATAATAGGTCGCTTATTTCTGTCTACCCTTGTTTATTTAATTTCAGTTGTACCGTTGAGAATGCCAGCATATACACGTATGCATTTGCTTGCTTAGCAAATTTTATATTACCTTTAACATGGGCTACATTTTTCTTCCGTCCTCGCTCCCCGATAATAGGGCGGTCCCCGTCTTAATCTTTTCCTTCTTTTACTCATTATTTTAAACTAGGTGTACTTGAATATCATGAAAAATCTTTAAGGGTTCCAATTAGTATTTTATAGAATATTGTCATTTTAAGAAATAATACTCGATACAAATGATAATTTGTTTTTTTCTGAATAAAATAAGTTGTATTAAGAGATATCTAGAACAAAAGTTTGGCAAATTTTGATTAAGAATATGCTTGCTAAATATATTCCATACATATTTTTTGAATAGTTTTACTTAAACTATTCTGTGTCAAACGAAGTCTCTCATTTTTTATTTTCCTCGTTAGTCTTGCAACACATATTAATTTACAGTATCATGGTACAAGGAACCATTTTTAAGAGTAGGTTGTAGTTCCAAGAAAATCTGTAAGAAAACCCCCACCCTCCTATCTGGAGTTTTCTAGCCCCCCTCCCCCATTTTCGACCTGATTTATGTGTGGAACCTACGGCTTAACGTGTTTTCCAAAATATGGAAAGTCTGAAAAATATTACACCAGTTGAAAGCCACATTATCATTGAGTGACATCATTTTATTTCCTTAGAAGTAAAACTGCGGGAGGGAGGCAAGTTAAATATAAAATAAAAGTTTCTATATAAACTTACCATGTTTTGAAAGTTTCGTACCAGGTACTTTTAGCGACATGTCGTCTATTTCGCCCACTGTGTCGCACAGATGAGTACATTCGTGGCATATAAGGTATTTTTTAGATAAGTGCCTATTTGTTAATTATATTCCTTACAACTAAGAACTTGTGTGTATGTACAAGTGGATCGAATTTATTACGCTCCGAAACATCTTGTAAGTTACGGAACTTGAAAGCTCGAGGTGGGTATGCTGAGTAAGTTAACTAGACCGCAAATGTTCCGAGTAATTCCTAATTTAGACAATATGTAGAATTCATACACAGATGTAAATCTACTCGCTCAGTGGTTAATGACCGTATTATAAAACGTTATCCAAGTCAGAATCTAATATCAAAATTAGTTTGGAAATCAAGTTTTACCCCACGTAAAGCTTAATGGTATTGGATAAGTAAGTTATATTTAATTTCGATTAAGTGCGATGATTGTATTATAATTAGGTTAGTTAGTATTTAAACTAACATTAGTTTTCAAGCTGCATCAAATTGATTGCTTCTTTTACTAAATACAAAAATCTCTACGTATTATAAATAATTATCTTGAGAAAAAAGGCATACACTTATAGCCAGATACTTAAGTAATGAAAAATATTTACTGAAACTTTGCTATATATTACTAAAATAAATATATTGATTAAAAATAATAGCAACGAATATACGGAATAAAGCCACTGGAATAACACATGGGGTAGTTAAGCCGCAAAGCAAGAAGGTATAAAGTACAAAGTGTATTCTCGAGCCAGGAAATACCTTGAGGGTGTGTTAAGGCCATGGTTCGGTCCTGTGTTTTGTTTATATGGCCACCAAAAAAATATTTCTCGAACAAGGACAAAGGAAAAAGATACTTCACCATACAAAATATATACCTAAATATATTGAACCGATTATAAATGTAAAAGTCCGTGCGTAGGCAACATTGAAATTATTCGTTTTCTTCGCGTAAGTAGAAATTTGAATTTATGTCATCCTATATTTTCATTGACTCATTTATTATTAATAGATAGATCTAAACTAACAAAGTGCTAGCATCTCCTAAAATATCCTATTTCTCTTCCAAACAATATCAAATATTGATAATGACCCCAAAAATCGGGTCTAAATAAAGAAATATGATATATCTTACAAAAAATAAGGAATCTTTTCGGTAATGAAGAAATATCGAAGCCCATGATATTAGTTTGTTTAGGACTGATAAGGCGAAGTCGCCCAATACGCCGGGTACTTCGTCGCCGCAATCTCAAATGCACACATTGGCGGCAAACATGTGGAGATATTGTAGTACGCTACTAAATACATATTTTGTCTCTACGTACCTAGTAAAGCACAAATTAAACATTACACGTTTTATTTTAATTAATCGAAGCAATTATCTAACACCAACTTGTGTCTCTATCTATAGGATCATTAATATTCAGTAAAGTTATAAAGACTGTTGTGAAAGTACCGGTACATCATTAGGGTACACCCCTTTAGTAGGGAAAGTAAGAATCGCATGAAAGTATAATTGCGTAATTGCATTGCTCACAGAATGAAAGTCACGGGATACGTATAGTCCGGTGTGTTAGACAGAGATGCATAACAAAGTGATTCTATATGGCTTCTTTGTCTCCCTTTGAAGTACGAAACCCTAAAAAGTTTTTTAAAGTTAAACGTTGGAAAACTCGGTGTTAAACTTCGACTAACTTTCAGCGTCCTATTCGTAAAACATAAGCAACTTTTTCAAACTACGCTTAGTTAGGTTTAATAAATACACATAACATGGACCTTTACAAGAAAGCACAAACACTTCTCTGAAGGAAATAAGAACCTATAGAATTATCAAGCGAACACGCATCAAACATTTAAATAGAGGTTACATCTTTTTGGTGGAAAAGTAAAATGCGCACCTGTTTCAAACCAAAGGCAACCAAAACGAAAAAAACAATCAAAATTATTATATTACCTAACAATGTAAAAGTAAAAGGTTACTCTCATACTTTTGAAAACAATAGAACTTTTAACAAAGGTCGGTTTACCCTCAAAGCGAAATAATTATAAATTAAGTTATGCGATTTTTGTTTCAACCATATATTCCGATGCAAAATTGTTAGACTGGACTTAAGAAGGTACGTGTATGTTACGTTTGTCGTTATATAGAAGTACGTGAACTAGTTTTGGCGCTTTTAGTCATTTTATTCCAATAGGTATGTACAAAAAACAGCATGATGTTATTTATAAATTCATAGATACCTTGTTTATTATTAACTTACTTAACACTTTTCCGTCTATCTAGCAGATTAGAGATAACTGTACATAAATTAGGAACATGTAAATTTTTCTTCTCTTAAACCTGAGTCCAAAAACTGCTATGCAATATGAAGCGTCTACCTGTTACCGTTTTTAATATTTAACAAATAAAAATACGAAAAAAACACGTTTATTATATGGGGAACCCCCTTAATATATACAGGGTGTAATCGTTAAGTGTGCACAGGCGATTATTCCGTAACTATTACAGATATCAAAAAACTTTAAACTGATATCGAAACTACTATACCTAATGAGTAAAATAATACTAATAACTTTTTAAATATAAAACGAGAAATATCCAAAAACTTTACATTTAACTCTCCCATACATTTTATTTCTTAGTAGGTAGGTACAAAATTTTGTATTCAAAGCAAATGTTCGAAGTGACGTTCTTGTTGTGCAGTACAATGACCAGCTCTATTTACAGTTTCTAAATGATTTTTCCTTTAAACTTGCGGAGTAATTAAAGCAATTGCACGACGCACACGATTCTGTAACTCTTCTAGGCTATGTAGGTACTCGCTCAGCGTACACGTCGGTCTTTGACAAATCCCCATAGGAAGAAAGGCGTCAGATCCGGTGATCTGGCAGGCCAAAGGGTTGCACTTTTATTAGCTATTAAGCCATTAAATTAGTTTCGTAAGAAATTCATCACAACATTTGTATTATGTGCGGGTCCTCCATCTTTCTTTCACCGTCTGTAATTGGTTCTAAGAGACTTAGCATATCGATTTGTACAAAGGTGAGATTTCTCTGGCCAGTTAAGGTTAGACTGTAAAAATATGGCCCAATGATCCGATCTCCAAGAATAGCACACCACACATTAATTGAGAATCGCACCTGAGCTCTAACTTCAGTAGTTTGGCAAGGACTGTCAATTGACCAATAATGCGAGTTTTTTCTATTATAAATGCCGCAGTTTTAAACATTACTTTCATCGGTCCATAAAATTGACCTTACATTGATATAATTATTGAATAGCCTATTACAATAGACCAGCTGACGAGCAGGATCATCATTGTGCAGCGTTTGAGTAGGTTTTATCTTAAATGCTTCAAAGTTGTGTTTTTTATCACATACTAAATGTATGGGAGTGTTTAATGTAAAGTTTTTGGATATTTCTCGTTTTATTTTCAAAAAGTTATTAGTGTTATTTTACTCATTAGATAAAGTACTTTCAATATCAGTTTAAAGTTTTTTGATATCTGTAATAGTTATGGTATAATCGCCTGTGCACACTTAACGATTACACCCTGTATATATATATATATATATATATATATATATATATATATGTCGGAGATTGACTATGCTTATGGTTGATATAAGAAGAGTGCGGATTGCCAGTACGAAATATGGTGCATGACGGAGTCTATGTGACATCGAGAGAGCAGCTGTCAGGGTGATGGAGATGTTCTCAAGCTACGGCCACAGGCGGTCGGGAATGTAATTCTTGGTGCCTTGGTATCTGGTGCCTTCCTGTGATTTGTTGGAAATTACCTACTGATTGCTATCAAGAGAAGATAATTACAGTGCTGAAACAGAATAACTTCTTTTATTGAACTAACTACCCACGTACGCCCACAACTCAACTTATAGTTGGCCATAGAAGACGGCTCTGATGTCGAAGGTATTCCAGCCGCCTTCGATATCAGAAGTGGGATCAGTGTTAGTTCAAAATGAAGAAGAAGAAAAAGATAGAGAAATTGACCGTTGCTATGCATTGTTTGAAAAACAAAATGAAAACATGCGCACGCAGATGTACCGAAAAACAAATGCATGGAGCTACCTGATTGCAACCCTGGAAAGAAGGAAATGGACGCGAGATCATGATGCGCAACTATAAATTGTGTTTTGAGAAAATTATTTATGTGGTAGTGAACATGTTGTCAAGATAAAAATTAAAGAAGAAAATAGCATCAACTTGGTCGTTAAGGATTGCATACCAAGGAATGTCATAAACTGAGAATTAAAGTTTTGATCACAAGCAGATTAATTTCTACCAAAGAACTAGCAAGTCATCTCTATAACCTGTTTTGCCTTAAAAATCTGCATAGCGACAGATCCTGTGACAAAGAAACGTCAGTTGAAATTGCAAATCTATTATTTACGAATTCACAAACCTTTTAAAAGGGAGGAAGGAAGAATCGATAAAGAACAAAATAGCAGTAAAACTGTATCTGCACATGTGTCTCTAACAACATAGGTACAAGTAACATCCTTTAAGGGAGGAATAAGGGCAAGAGCAAGAACTAACTACCTATTCACATCTTAAATGAAAGATACCTAGTAAACCATACAAATCCAACAATCCAACAAAACAAACAAAAAAAAATCAAAATTTTACAAATGCTATGTTTTGGGTATGACACAAGATGTATTGCGCGTAGAGTCAGCGCAACCAAGAGAATGTCAGTGGCGTCAGTGGAGTCAATAGTGTGCGCCAATTGAGATACTGCGTCACGATACCCGGTGAGAGTTTCTGTTTCTGTGTGATATAATTTGTTTCAGAAAAACAGCTAAACCCGATGCGACTGTCGTTTACATAAAACAGCGTTGGAGCCGCGATGATGAGCTGCGCCGACATGATAACCAAACCCAGCGGTACAGTAGCTGACAGCGAGGGCGCTGCATTGCTACAAATGTGGCGAGCCGCGCGCGCTGAGTTGCGGGTCAACTTATGCATCGTGGACCCTGTCACGGGTTGTCTTGAACTCAAAGGTGAATGCTATTGTTTCTTTTATGATTCTGGTGCTAAATATTCGTTGGTAAAGTTAAAAGTTAAAACGGAACTTTGAACTAACTAAAACGTTTTGAAAAGGTTTTAACTCTTATTTGTGTTACGATAAACATCGTTTTGATAGTATAAACTCACGATCACGTTTAAGATATCCCTAAGGGTCAAGTACCAGTTGATATATTAGACGGTAATGATGAGGATGAAGTTGCATCCGTTTAAATTTTGGTGTAGAGGTTCTTGGTTCGTTGGGTCGGAGACTGTATCAGAATATTGTGGCCGGTAGTTCTGGGTAGTACAGTCAGGTCTGGCCTTTGAGGGGCAGTTGGTATGTGTGTGGCTTAATGACAAGCTGAGCTGTTAAAATAGCTGTTGATCACGAACAAGACACCTTACAGTAATCACATAGATTTTATTTTCATAATGGTACTTTGCTTTCACTTATCTTGTTAAGTCACTTAACTATGTTGTAAATTTACCGCATTTTTTACTGAATAATTGTTTTAATGATGACGTTACGATAGATCGTTCAAAATGATTGACATTGCTGGTAGGTCATGTACCAGATGAAATTGATAATGCGTTGGCGAAGTTTAATTGTTTTGTGTAAACACGAGTGAGAGCTCTATCTGGCTGGTCGGGGTCTGTTGAGACCGAGTAGTCGTGTGTTGTCTGAGGATGAGCACGGGCGATCCATGTGGTGGATGCGTATGTGTAGAGCAATGGTGATATTGCTGGTCGGCCGGGGCCGTGGAGATAGAGAGGTGTTCACTCGTGTCGTGGCGTGTCTCAATAATTGATTTGTTGTGATAAAGTGAAATGACCTTTATTGATGGTACATGATCTATACTGATTTAAGTGTTGTAATATTACCGTTTTATGAAAGTCTAATTTACTTAAGACAAGTAGTTAAAACAATAGTTCAGAGAATGAGTTTACGTGTGAAGTAGAGTAATGATTGTTGGTCAGAGTTGGCCGAGCTGAACAAGTAGATACTGTCGTTTTGTGTTTGTCCACAGTATACTACACGAGGACGTGTACACGCAGGATGGCCGTGTCGGAGATTGACTATGCTTATGGTTGATATAAGAAGAGTGCGGATTGCCAGTACGAAATATGGTGCATGACGGAGTCTATGTGACATCGAGAGAGCAGCTGTCAGGGTGATGGAGATGTTCTCAAGCTACGGCCACAGGCGGTCGGGAATGTAATTCTTGGTGCCTTGGTATCTGGTGCCTTCCAGTGATTTGTTGGAAATGACCTACTGATTGCTATCAAGAGAAGATAATTACAGTGCTGAAACAGAATAACTTCTTTTATTGAACTAACTACCCAAGTTAGATATATATAAATATATATTTATTTTTTAGTATTTGTCGTTATAGCGGCAACGGAAATACACCATTTGTGAAAATTTCAGCTTTCTAGCTATCACGGTTTATGAGATACAGCCTGGAGACACAGACAGACAGACAGCGTAGGCTTAGTAATAGGGTCCCGTTTTATCCTTTTGGTACGGAACCCTAAAAAGAGCGGATTTATTCAATAATAGATGTATTGTAGTACCACAAATAAAATGTAACATAGATTTCTACTGGGGAAATAAATTTAAATAACAGTGCAGTAGTTTTATAATTACATTATATCCAAACTCTCAAATAGGTACCTTTTCTAATATTAGAACTTGAAAAACCTTTTTTTTGCGCCCCTGTTAATGATCACTTTACACAGATTCTACGGTAACCGATTGAAATCTCGAATTTATGTTGCCTGAATCTTCAAACCCCGAAAACAGTTGATAGACTGATGTAATGAACGACAACTTTTTAAAATTCTTTCTTTTTATTTCTTAGATGATTGATTCATCATCATTCCAGGTGCACTAAAACCAAATTTTCAAAAAATATTTGTTCCCCATGTACTCATAATCCAGATATAGATACTGGAAAAGTGTCTATAACTTCAAAATTAATAAATTAGCACTCTAAATGCAAAAACTAATCATATTTTAGCAATCATACAATCGTGTTTTAGCTTAACTATTGCAGTGGGAGCCGCTCCTTTAGCATAACGTCGATTGTCCTGAAATAGTTTGTCATACATCAATTGTCATAATTTTTAAATAGCATAACACTCATGTCACATTATTTATCCTTTGCATAACTTTTAAGTTGCAAAACAGTCTATACGCATTTTATTCTTAAGCATAATGTATAAAATCCCTAATTTAAATTGGCATAACATCCTCATCATCAGTCCTAAATTTAATTAGTCATAACTAAAGGAAAACCTAATTTTATTTAGCATATTATTAAAGTCGAGCAAATTATTAAAATTATAATTTACAATTTTGGGTATTCGCTATTTATTTAGGTATATATTAAAAGGTTGAATGGTGACCATAGGTACAGTGCGCAAGCCGAGCAAGCGAAGCGAGCGTACCGCGGCAGCGGTCGGCGAAGCGCCAAAACCGAAGTTCTTTTTAAAAGTAGAGAGCCATTTAAAATACAAGGATTTAGTTTTTCTAGATATCGTTTATTTAAATTTAAAAAATCTTGATTTTAAAAATCTAGATATTGTTTGTCTAAATATCAATTAACTGTACCTATTTCAAAATAATGTGTTTTAAAAACGTTTTTTGGATTATGAGATTCGGAATATTAAAATTTGGGATTAAGATAGGTTACTCGTAGGATACGTTACTCCTTACATAGACTATTTTGACCAGTTTACGTTTTTAAGAATTATCAGAAAAATTTGTTTTTTTAGGAATTAATATTAAATGTTCTTTAATGGTGAGTAGGTAGTACATATAAGGATTTCAAATCGGAAAGCTTATGTTCTAAATTGAAATTGTTATTTGTTTTATTTTTCTGTTACAATTAGATTTGTGCTGAACCTCGTGCGCAATAAAAATAAATAAAGGAATAAACAGGAGAATAATAATAATACACGACTGGTTTATGCATTTCATTTAATGAAATACCGTAAATTCGGGTTGGCACAACTACAAAGTGTTAACAGTGAAAATAGAGATTTCAGTCAGTGTCAAGAATTGATTTTACAAGTATTTAACGGCTATTAATTAATTAGTATTATATCTAAATTATTTATTTATCTATACAAATTTATCTGAGTACAGTAGGCAGTAGTAGTAGTATGCAGAATAAAGATATTTTGGACGTGTGCTTTTTCGCTGCGGCCGGAGCGACATCAGAAGTAACTGTAAACAAAAAAATATATAATAATGACAAACAGTCAATCTGTTTTAGTAGTACATTATATCCTGGTATACAACGTTCCAATTATTATTACAATACATTATTAGAGCCCTTTAAGTTCATTTGCCGTAAGGAAACCACCTCGGTAGAAAGCGTACCTATCTATACAACTCAGGTTTTATCTTTTGAAGCACCCGTTGTAAATTCCACAGATTAGACAATTTGGTTATAATAATACATACTATTTTTGGTAAGATATTAGAAATCTGCAAGTTCGATTGTACAAACATTCGTTCAATAACAGTAAAAGATAGCTCATTAACCAAGTTGAATGAAATTTAAAACTAGTATTCAAAGATAGATGAACGCTTGGTACTATTCTACTTTCAAATGCTGATACTACAAAAAAAAGCTCAATTTTCATTGGTACTTGTATTTTAAATATTGAACTAGTTTTCCGCCCGCGGTTTCGCCCACGTGGAATTCTGTTATATCGCACGAACTGTCATACAAACTTTCATCCCCTATTTCAACCCTTTCCACCCTTTTTTTCCCGATAAAAAGTATCCTATGTCCTTTCCCAAGTTTAGTTCTATCTTTATACCAAATTTCATCAAAATCGGTTCAGTGGTTTAGGCGTGAAAGCGTAACAGACAGACAGAGTTACTTTCGCATTTATATTTTTAGTAGGGATAGTAGGAGTGGCAACGTGGCGTTGAAAAAACTACGGCATAAAAAATATTATTGTAAAGAAGAGATTAAGAATAAATCGAGCACACTTTGTTACTTTTCTCCAAATGGGAAGCCCCAACCTTATAAGTCATGCATGACCGATAGACGGACAAGTTTCTTTCGGATCAAAGTGGTCAACAAACGAATTCTAGGATTGTCTTTTGTTTATTTTTCATTATTAAAAAAGGTAAGTTAATCTTTAGGTATCCAAAGGTAATGTAGCAGGGTCGCTTAATAACGCCTGCAAATATAGTTTTACTAGCTGAAAGCGCAATCGCTGTTTTGCCAAATTTGAAAAAAAAAATGGGGATGGTCAACCCTTATCACTTAGGGGTATGAACAATAGATGTTGGCTGATTCTCAGACCTACTCACAAAATTTCAGGAGGATCGGTCTAGCCGTTTTGGAGGAGTACGGTAACTAACATTGTGACATGGGAATTTTATATATAAGATAACGGGCATCCAAAATAAAGTTGATTTATGATTAAAGTCTATTGATATTTAGGTTTCAAGGTATGGTATTTTAACTGTCAGATAAATAATATATTACTGTTGTACGGCTTGAAAAATACTGACAGTAGGGTGGCCACTACCCTACGGGAACCACGTCAGAGGCCCTAACAAGGCGGTTCCCAAAAACTCTGACACTAGATGAATATGTGCTGCAAAGTACATACTCATCACACGAAGAAGAAGACTGTTGTAGTATGTATTCGTTGTCTCTTATCTGTCGCATTTATCTAATAATGTAAAATCAGCACTATGCAAAATATCAAACACGAATAACGAAATTGCGACTATCGTTTGTTCAATTAGGCTGTTTAATTCGGAAGTCCACTTCGTTGGCAATTATAACATTTGTGAAATATTCATTTGACAGATGACAGCTTGACTTCCGATACTTGACAAAGGTTTTTCACATTTGAGAGAGTAGCAAAAAGTTATTGTTTGTATTAAATATTTAAAACTACTTTTCCACGACTACTTTTAGCCAAGTAATGAATTAGGTATAACACACATGACTCTATGTTTATTTGTATGGGTCCATAGGGTGTTCCTCTCCTACTTACAACGGGGAAAGCCTTCAGACCCATTCTTTACATTAATAAATAATATACTATGGAACGTACTCGAGTGTGGAATTTTCTGAATACTAGTTTACTGAGATACGAAGTAAAATATATAGAATTTCATTTTATAGTATTTGGTTGACTTGGAATAGAAAAAATAGAATATAAATAATAACATTGGATTCTGAAACATAATGGCGCTGCAGGTAACTAGGTACAAAACAATCGACTTAAACTATTTTAAATAATATAAAACAGCGTAGGTTTCCTAACGTATAGGTACTAAATTTAAGTATACTTATAGTATTTACATTAGCATATGACTGTTTAAATGGGTCTTCTGTGCCTAAAATTGGTTTAATTGTGTAATATAGGCTATCAGGCTTTTGCATGAGCAGTTTAGCGCTCATACGCAATGGTACACCTGAGGTCTTACGACTGCAACCAATGTTTAATTACTCGTAAACGTAGATGTTCAAGGTTCATTGTTATATGTTTAAAAACCAATAAAGATAAGAAACTATTTTCTTTTAGACTTATGGCAAGACAACGTTAAAGTGCGAAAATTATAACCACCCTACCGTTAGTAGGTAAACGTTTTGAAAGTAAACACTATTGTTTAACATATATTCTTTTCAGGTCAAACAATAAGGAAATTACGATTTCTTAGAATGTAATCTCAGCGTTTGTACTAAGACAGATGTGTTTGTTTAGAATGTAGGATGTATAAACTCAAGAAGGCAAAGAATATTTATCCGTTGGCTAGAGAGCTATATTTTGCTTCACAACCACGAGAGGCCAAATAAATTATTAGCCGTCCACAGAGACCGGTGTGTAATTTTGCTGTTGGTTTTTCGTCGGTAGAAAAATATTACCTCAGGGAAATATATTACCAAAATCGATATCCTAATTCGAAGCAATTAACTTAAATTAATGTTTACCTACCCGCGGTGTGGGTACTCAATTATGCTGCTACAAATATTATTTGAGGAGAGTCAGACATGGTTTTCGAATGATTCAAATAAAACGTAAATAGAATTTCGATATGACCTACTTTTAAAGCGACAGGAACTTCTTTTATTTATTGGCTTGAGGGATTTTTTACTTTATTTACATACTTCTTCTAATTGCCTTCCTCCTACAGAGTAGTCTACAATTAAATAAAACTAACGAACGCAGAAACAAAGTTAACAACAAGAATAACGATCGTTCAAAGTTATATATCTGGAAACAAGTCAACTAACAACATATGCACAACGCTTCTGCAAGTTTCAATTTGTTGAAACTGCGGGTTGCCGAAGCCGGGAACACAGCCAGACCAATTCTTATTATTTTTTCACAAACTTTCCCTCGACTTGAGACTGAAATTTAGTGCTAGTATTGCAGCATCTATTTGCAATTTTCAACTTGTTTTGAAAAAAAAGTTATTAAAGTTCAGCTTCTATATTTTTTTATATTTAACAGGAAAACATTGTTTCTAGAGATTAATAAGCTTTTAAATTGTTTGACTACTTAAACTTTGCAACGAATTTTTTTATTAGAGACATTTAAAATGAAAGCTAACAGTAGAAAAAACTTTTTTAATTCGTTACATATCTTTATATAAAATCGTCATTATATTCGATTTATGTTAAAGTTTTAAATTAAACTGTAGTATTTTATTCAATTATTGTTATTAATTGCACTTTGTATTGTATCGCGCTTTTGTTCTACATAAATAAATTGTTTTCCTCATAGTAATAAAACACAATGCAGCCTCACATACAAAAGGTCCCAGCTTTCGTGGTCTTTCTCTAACACACACTATTGGCGGAATTAAATAGCATGTCGCTATTTAATTCATTTAGGGAAACAACAATGGCAATGCATTCTCATTTAATAAGTATGACAAAGAACTAATAATATTTTCGTACAACGAATAAATGTTAATTTAGATAAATTTGTCATGATCATATCCGCGGTAACCTAAAATTATTGCTAAAATTAAAGGAACATGACAAATATTATGTATCATTCAGAACATAAAATAACTTTTTTTTATCTCAACCACAAAAAAAAAATCAATTTATAAATTTCCTTGATATTTTAATCTGCGACACTGAAAAAAAACACATTTTAAGTGTTTTCCTGTAAAGCAGTAGTACGTCATAATCTGCAAGGTGGAGCACTTGCAACGTATCGAAAGAAAAATCTTTTTGTTGAGTAATCAGAAACGACCTTTATCCTCCTGTTCATTGCTTTAAGTTTTCTTTAAATTTAAATGTAATATGAAAAAAAATCGTATGTGGATTTGCAAAAATAATCTAAGCCAGACTATTTATTATTAATTAAAAATTTATGAAAATTTTCAATAAAAATACCAGCCAACAATATGAATAACATGGAAAATACAAACTTTGAGTTTATTGATTAAACAAATATCAAGGGGATGGGTGAAGGTTGTCTCAAATTCAAATGAAATTATACACTTATAAATTTAGTTAAATTATACATCAATTTGTTTCCATGCCCTCAAACTAACTGCCCTGGCTTTGCAAAAACCAAACACTACGTACGCAAGTTTTGCGTTGTAGCCTTGTCAACAAAGGAAACATATTGAAACCAATTGTAAATGAATAAATGATTAACCATCAACTGTTTTATCGAAAATCACTATAATTCATAACTTTTTCCAAACAAAAAAATATTTTTTCTAACTTTGAAGGTTTGTTTTACTGAAAATAAATCCTTGTTAAATTATTACTTCGCATAAATATGAATATCTTGTAATTAAAGATAGCGGCGGGTAACTCAGATCTGAACCGGTTCAAAGATTCAGATCACTAAAGCATATGACTCGGAGCTGCAGCTCAAGACCGAATCAAACAGGTCATGACTCACGCGCGGTTTAATACCTAAATCGATCTTGACAAAAATTGAGACTCGAGATTTGATTTGATTCAATCTGACTGAAAAGAAATGCGCGCGAGTACGACTCCTTTTACAATTTACAGGTCCGTTGAGCTGATCTGGAAGCTGATTCATTGATCTTATATTAGCAGGGTGATTATGTAACTTTTGAGTGACACAAACTACTATCAAAAAACGTCAAAATTCCATTGTTTGTATAGAAAAATGTACATTTTGACGTTTATTCTCATAGCAGTCCCTAACAATTTGAGTTACAGAATCACCTTGCTGATCAGATCGCGCGTTTTGATCAGATCGCGCGATTTGATTGAGTTACCCATGATTAATTAAAGACTAGTGTACACGTACAGTTATCGGCCGCTATCCGATGCACGGAGTAGATGTTGGCCTCGCGCGGCTGCCACACGGCGGCGCCGGCGGTGGGCCGCACGCGCTCCTGCTCGCCGCTCTTCTCCAGGCTCTTCGTGTAGATGTTGTAGATCAACGCCGTGCACCGGATCTACGGAAAAAGTAAGGATTTAAGCATGGAGGTTAAGATTAGGTAGGAAAAGTACGGAATCGCTAACCTACAGTATTTGAAAGGCCAAACCATTTCGAACCCGGAGTTTTTCAATTCAAAATGAAGTAGCTATTTGATAGGTCTGTTATTACGTAGGTTCACTTTGAATGAATTAACCGATTGAGTAGTAAGACTTTCGATGGAAATTAACGTAGGTATGTAAAACTGCGGGCAAAGAGCTATTTCCGTAAGAGGCAATTTATAATAGATCTATTTACGTCCGTCAAATTAGGTTATTAATTATCAGTGTTATTCATCATGTTTTCGTAATTATATACGTATCATAATCAACTTTTGTAAATAGTGATGGGAACAGGAAATAGAGATCTCATTTCCTGTTACACCAACGGATTATTCCACTATGTTCACCCAGGTGATATCACCCAGGTGAACAAAGTGGATTTTAAAGAGTCCTTTGTTCACCTTGGAATCTGTTCACCTAGGTGATATCACCCAGGTGAACAAATTCCACTTTATTGGTCTCTTTTGTTCACCTTGGAATTTAATCACCCAGGTGAACAAACGCGACTTTTGCAATTTCAATTGTCGACTTTATTCACCTGAAGAAATGTTAAAAAGACAATTATTTTCAAAGTAGTTTAGTGTTATTTTTACACAAAGAAACAGAAATATAATGGACATTAATAAACAATGTTAAAAAAAAATTAAACTTAATAAAATTTCTTAACTGAATTGGATATTTTCTTATGGCAACACTTGGGTTTTATAAATCAGCAACCTACCCTCAAAGTAAAAATAATTGATTTGTTCAGAATCACTATACTCGTCTTGTCTTGAGTGTGGACGTGTGTTGCATTTTACGGAGTAAAACAGACAACTATATTCGAAGTAATTCAACGCCGACTTTTGGGCCATTTTGGTTCAAAGAACCCACATATGACATAAAAATATGAGTGGCAGTGTCACTGTTGCCGTGACAAACGTCCGAAGAGATAGGCGTCACTGTAGATGACTGATTTGTGTGATTTTAATTTATTAAAATACATTTAAATAAATAACTTTGTGTAAAAGACAAGTACCATATAATGAGTGACGATTGGTCATTTTCTAGAAAAACTGCGCTAATATAGAGTTTTGTTTTTTGTGTGTGTGGTTTTATCTAATATGACCTACAGCAAAAAAAAGTATTTCGTTCTAATGAATCTGGTTTATAACCAACTTTGAACTTTGATTTTATCTTTTTTTTTGTTTAAATCAACATTCGATTACTTCGAATATAGTTGTCTTTTTTACTCCGTAAAATGCAACACACGTCCACACTCAAGACAAGACGAGTATAGTGATTCTGAACAAATCAATTATTTTTACTTTGAGGGTAGGTTGCTGATTTATAAAACCCAAGTGTTGCCATAAGAAAATATCCAATTCAGTTAAGAAATTTTATTAAGTTTAATTTTTTTTGAACATTGTTTATTAATGTCCATTATTATTTCTGTTTCTTTGTGTAAAAATAACACTAAACTACTTTGAAAATAATTGTCTTTTTAATATTTCTTCAGGTGAATAAAGTCGACAATTGAAATTGCAAAAGTCGCGTTTGTTCACCTGGGTGATTAAATTCCAAGGTGAACAAAAGAGACCAATAAAGTGGAATTGGTTCACCTGGGTGATATCACCTAGGTGAACAGATTCCAAGGTGAACAAAGGACTCTTTAAAATCCACTTTGTTCACCTGGGTGATATCACCTGGGTGAACATAGTGGAATAATCCACACCAACCATGCCAAACTTGGTGTTTGTTTGTAACACATCACAAAGGTTGGTCTATCGTAGTTATACGAGTATTACATCAAAAGAACAATGGGCTAAGTCAAGTTTGAGGTTACGTTAATTATGGTAGTGGTTCAGAATTATTTGAGTTAGATTTGGTTTAAAATTGGTATAATTAGAAATTTGATTGAATAATAAAATAATAAGACCTATATTGTGTAGAATCGAATCTCAGTGTCTTTAATACACTTATAAACCAAAGTAAGAGAAACTCCTACCAATGGGCCACTAAGAATACACTCTTGAATGAAATCCTATGAATGTGAAAATCTATACGTTTGAATTTCAGTAAATCAATAAAGAAAAAACCGGTTTTACAATACACCATGCGCTTAATGCGGAAAAATACCTCTTTCCCAAGGGCAGTTATTTCTTTAACCGCGGGTGAGTCCACGTGGTGGAAAGGTAAAGTGAAATAAAGCTAAAGCTAAGGTAAATTTTAAATTGGTGGAACCGGAATACGAAGACACATATTTGTCAGTTTTACAACTGCTTTATCAGTCCTAATTGCAAATGTCTCTGTTCGCATCACCTAGCAGTGGTGCGAAGAGAATTATAGCGTTCCTATTTGAAAACTAATTCTTAAAAACATCGCAGTTACATAAACCTATAACTATAAAGAAACTGTATTACAGAATAATCTAAGATACTTCTTAAAGTCTGGAATAAAATTGTAAGAAGTAATGCATTGTAAGTATAAGTCAGCTTTACTTACTTTGATCTTGCCCCTAGGGAAGTGTTGTTTCTGTAGCATAAATTGAATTGTGCTGTAAGAAGTCCACAGCTGGCCAAGAGGTGACATCCCATCTCCTTCTATGCGATGCCATACATGCTCCGATTGCGCCTGTTTTCAAAATAATCGAACAATATTATGCCTTATTATGTATGGTCTAAATGTCTCAATAATCTTATGTCTTAATGTTTCTTGTTAGCACTTGAATTTATAGATTATTTTTTATTTTAAAGATTTATTCATAGTTCATTTTTTGGGATATAGTCACCTAAAATACATGTAAATGGCATTGCCCAATTTTAGCATGATTTTTTTTTTTTTTTTTTTTTTATATGAGAAGCTAGCAAACGAGCATGCGGGTCACCTGATGGTAAGTGATCACCGCCGCCCATGACTACCCGCAACACTGTGGGTGTTGGGGGTGTGTTGCTGAGCCTTTAAGAAAATTGGGCACCGGATATCGCACTGACCAAACGAAACGCAGGAACATCGTCCCTACTTCACGTCGGTTTTCTGTGCGACGGTGGTATTTCACCGGTCGAGTCAGCCCAGTAATCACTGCAGGCAGAGCCTACAGCTAGACTCTACCACTCCATATGATGCTATAGGTTGAACCAGAACGTGCTTGGAATATAAAAAAAGGTGCAATCGACAAAGTTTCCGCGCGATCACTGTTAAGCGAAAGACACTGAGGGCTTTTTTTTAAACACTTAAATCGGTGTTAATAGCCGAAAAAAAAATTAAACTTATTAACTTAAAGTTCTTCGAGATTTTAAGAAAATAAAGTGCTTGGTGAAACAGGAAAAATCCCCAACAATCGATATGCCACCGACTGCCACGAAAATTGATGGACCGAAACTTGGGAAAACATAAAGTAAAATAGGAATGTTTTCTCGAAACCTCTTTCTTACGCTATTCTTTATTCTGCTGGCTGGTGTGTTTACAAAGAAGACCTGCCTACCTCAGAATTACGTCAATTTTAAGTCTAATTTAACTTTGCTTTTACTATAGTTGAACGTTATTACTAAAAATCCCTAACGTCTTACTTCTACAAGGTTAATATTTTGTTTCCAAGAATAACGTTATAAATAGTCAGTATTGAATTAGAAGGTAATGTTGAAGAAGTTTAAGAAACTGTAAATAGTGTTGAAATAAATATCTTTAATTTAATTAATAACTTTTCAAAAACATTTACGAAGAGAGCGTACA
The DNA here is from genome assembly GCA_916618145.1 of Emmelina monodactyla. Classification (NCBI taxonomy): domain Eukaryota; kingdom Metazoa; phylum Arthropoda; class Insecta; order Lepidoptera; family Pterophoridae; genus Emmelina; species Emmelina monodactyla. The sequence goes on from OU745300.1 coordinate 9,484,318, forward strand.
AATTCGATCAATTTTTTAAGTAACTTTAGCGTGCAGTTTATTTTCTACATTTCACTAATAAGAAAACTCAAGGTATTTACTTTCCTTCTAATTAGTTAAGATAAAGCTACTATCCGGTTGTTCCAGAGGTTACGAAGAAACCCAAATGTAATTATACCAAAACATACTGAGACGATCCGACCAATTTCATGTACTTTCGCTACGAAAGCATTTTCCGTTCCTTTTACGAAGCTGGCTATTTAATTATATGAAATGCTGACGTTTTCGTGTTGGAGTATAAGCAAACGAAGGTTTAGTAGGTACCTAATTTCTGCCAGGTTAACATTTATTACTTAACATGTTTTTTCCAAAGTAAAATACGCTAGAAATGTTATTTATTTCTAAATACGCGACACTATTAAAAATTATTGCATTGACATCTTTTTAAATTTACAATCGTCATTTTAATGAGACTGTGACTCAACCAGTCGTTTCATGTAACGGAAACTAAAGTAGTCATTGTGGCTATCATATTCGCTTTTAATCGCTGGTTTCAAACAAGCTTTGCTTCCGACTCGACGGTTTTATTTAAGCAAAAAGATACCAATAACACGGCATTAAAAGTTATCTCGACTAACGTTCTTCTACGACGACTACTGTAAGACTTTAACGGCCTTATCAATAACCGCATTGTAAACTTATTTTCTAAATTTTCATTGTAAAGCTTATTTTTAGCTTTGTCTTTGTCAATTATGGAAACTGTGGCATAAAACTGACAAAGATGAAACATAATTTTACTAATATAGGTTTACAAGGCATTTATAAATAAGGCTGGTTTAAAATAGCAATTCAGCCACCTACTTAATAAAATTAATTAATTTTGTGTATCGTAATAAACCTGCCTAATGTTAAGGCAGTAAAGTCCTATGTAAATAAGAGATTACCTACATCGTATTCGCTCTCAGTATTAAGAGATTGTAAGCTTTAATCTTCACTAATATTATTAAGAGAGAAACTTTGTGTTTTGGTTTGGTTGTAATGAATAGGCTCAAAAACTACTGGACCGATTTTAAAAATTCTTTCACCATTTCAATGCTACATTGTTTATATTTTATTTTCGAAAAAATAGGATTCCGTAAGATATTTGGTATTTTCGGATACAAAGTTTAAAAAATCAACCAGAAAAGTTTCTTATTTTGCGTACGCTGCCTCAACTATAAAAGATAGAACCATAAAATATTCTAATCAATTGTAGATCTTTTAATATCTTCAAAAAAGTCCGGGACACACTATAGACATAGACATAGACATTTATACCTATCTATGTTGAGTAGTGCACTGCAACCATTTTTTTATTTAAAAATCATATTTTTTTTGGACTTTATTAAAACGCGTTTGTTTTACTCATGCTATTAATCCTTATCAAAATATATTATTTCATCACCAAGTACATTTTATGTAGATAATATTTTGTCTTTGAATGATTCAAATTGGACGTTTGGTTTTGAAGTTATGTTGAAATTAAAATATTACGATTTCTGCTGCACTAATGGACGGATTTCGATGAAACTTTACAGTAATATAGGTTACACATCAGAATAACACATAAGGCACTTTTTACCACGGGAAAACTTCTCATTCCCACGGGAAACTGACTTCCAGGCGAACAGAGTCGCGGGCGGCCACTAGTTAGTTTATAACCGTAATTAAATATAACCTATTTAAGTTAATTTATAGTAAAGGAAATAAAGATATCAGATTTATTTAATCAATTCAACCAACGTTTTCAGACACGTATAGCTTTTAATAAGTATCGGTCATTAGAGATTAAGAAACTTCTGTTTAATAACTAACGTTTGTATAAAAACATTGTGGGTCGAGTATAAAAACCCTTGTATTTCATAATATTTTTATATATGTTACTAATCCTACTACTTAAAATATTGCTAGATAAGTTATGTTCATTATTTTTTATTATCACAGTACTTAAAATGTTTGGTTAACTAATGTTACTGATTGCTAAATTTCCTTTTTTCTTTAAAGGCAGGGGACTTATTTATGTTTAAAGGAAAAACATGATTCAAGTGTCAAAGGGAAGGATAAGGGAGGGGTTGTATAATACGGGAGTCTATTAACTGAAATAAAATAATTAATTTTGTGTAAAAGAACTAAGCTTATTATATGTTAAAAATACGCTTTTTTATATAATAAAACGATGTATCAAGCTCTTTGCTGTAATTCCATGCATTTTATATCTGTTTATAATATTTTACTCGTTTTTCACCGAGTGGAGCTTGGTCCTCCAATAGTAGGTATTGGAGAATTCACACTCTTAAACTTTTTTCTAACTATCTGAAACTTCTTGGCCATTAGGAAGATTTATAGCAATTTCGGTATTGTACGGGAATTTAAAGTACAAAAAGAAGCCTTTTGTGATCACTTTTTATCTGTCTTCCTGTCTGACACTGCCCAGTTTTTCAAAACGCAATATGTTATTCCATTGAGTTGGCTTTTGATTTAGTTTAGTGAGAATTTGCTCTAAAGGATAGTTAGTTCCCGGTCAGTACCAGAAAGAGTTTGAAGATTTCAAGGTAGATTCCTGTGCTACACGAACAACGAATGACAAATGTGATTATCATGTTCAAATTTTAGAACGGAATCATATAGTGCGCGAGTGCGACTCGCACTTGTACACATTATTTTATCATTTTCCAAGAAATAAAATACTAAAAAGCCTCTTTTTTGTGCTTTTAATACACGCGTGATTTCTAGAAGGTAAAAAAGGCTTGGTCCTCTCTCCCACTCAAAAATTCTGTGTCACTCAACACTTTGCACTAGAAACGTGTTCCAACATTTTATTTATGTAAGGGGTGTCGCACACAAGCGCGGAGTAGAAAGCGGGACACTCATAAGTTATTGCTTGCTCTGAAATTGCCTACAGTAACAGCGTTTACAATGGAAAACATGTTTTAAATGCTTTTTAGTTACCCCACTTTAATAGCAAAATAAAAAACAGTAGTTACTCTTGCCAAGTGTAGCAAATGAAGGAGTAAAAATATATTTTTGGATAAAATAAAGCCAACCAAAGCCATGATTAAATTTAATAATAAATTCGCTTTAAAATGTAAAAAGAAGCTTTAAATGGATTATTTGCAGACTTTATTAAAAAGGAAAGGTTACTTCGTGTTACTTTTTTTTGACTTGTAATTAAAAAACTCTAATATTAATAATAATTTTGTTTCCTCTTGCAAGTACCTGGTTTACATTATTTGGACATAATAACATGGTGCTGGGCCTTTAGCACGACTAAAACTGATTAGGTATTTTGTTCTCTGTGAAATTATTATTGCATAAAATCAATTGCCGCCGCAAAAAAGTCACATACATTTTACATTTACACTTTTTCGTCTTTGTTAATTAAAAGATGCGTTATTTTCCAGTAACACGTTCCTTTCGGTTAATTCACTCCACAATTGAATAAAAATCCACATCAAAAACAAAACAAAACAATCTCCTTTGACATTTTTCTCTGCGAGCCCCTGAATAATGTATCCAAATCAGTTACTTCTTATTTGTGAAAATTGAAGTAAAAGAGTCAAATTAGCAACCCTTTTAACAAATATTGACATTTACAAAAGAACCGCTTATTATCTACAATTAACTCTTCGGATTTATATAATAATACTCGTATCCTATATAATAATCATGGAATAATTAAAGACTATACACATACAGGTAGGTACTTAACCTAACACATTTAACCAACAAGTGGATAGGGAGCAACATTTTTTTTGAAAAAGGAGATGAATCTCTGTCAATCAGTTCCTACCGAGATTGAAAGGGTGCCATATTTTATTGAGTGATTGTTTTACGCAAAAAAGGCAACTTGATACTGCTATGTAAAGTGAGAAGGCAACCTACCGCGGGATTGAATTTATTTCTAAAGTTGGATATAATAAAATTTAAATAAAATATGAACGAATAACTTCGAAAATATAATATTCAATTAAATAAATAATTGCTGTTTCATCAAAAACACATTAACTTATAACCTTTACCTTCCTACGTAGTACATGCTCGTTGAATTGACATTGTCCAATATAAAATTAGTCGAAGGCCTGGGAACATTCCGCTTATTTGAAATTTATATGTAGGTACGTACTTAAAGGAAATTATAATGGTAATTTTAAACATTTATACAATGCCAACGTTTGTTTTAAAAGATTGAAGTAGCTTTATTTATTCCCTTATATAGTTATTGAGACTATTTATAAACGAATTTGTAAACCAGAAACGATGCGGTACGTAAGGTAGTACAAACCTTTTCTGGTCAAAGGGCGATTGCGGGCGGTGAGCGTGCGTTGGTGTTATATAAACTAAATACTTTCCATAAATATTATTATTATTACAAATCCCCCTTCATATTTTTTCCAGTTACTTTCACGCTCAGGAAAAGAGAAGGTAAAAAAAGTCAAAATTACTGCAGAGTGATTTTGTAACTCAAATTGTCATGACTGTTAGAACATACATCAAGATGTAAATTTTTCCATACAAAAAATGGAATTTTGATATTTATGCCCGCTTTTCACTGCGTACCTAAGTGAAATGAGCGAGAAATAGTCAATCGGAGCGGTGTTTGAAATGATAAATAGTTTTTGCCTTCTACAAATAAAGAGTTATTTAAATTATTTATTTCGCCTTCCACTGACAACAAGGTCAACTCGTCTCCGCTTTGGTGGAAGCACATGACATGTACATTGTATGATAATCATCGTTGCGAGTAAAGCCAAGTCCGTAATGGGTCCGTTGCGCTCGCAGTGGAAGGCGAGCATTATTGATAGTAATTTATGTCACTCAGAATCACTCAGCTGATTCGTTTTTTTTTTAAATATAAAATAGGAAGCAAACGAGCATGCGGGTCACCTGATGGTAAATGATCACCGCCGCCCATATACACCCACAATTACAAATGCATTGAGGGTGCGTTGCTGGCCTATGAGAAATTGGGCATCGGATATCGCACTCACCGAACGAAACGCAGGAACATCGTCCCTACTTCCGGTTTTCTGTGCGACGATGGTATTTCACCGGTCGAGTCAGCCCAGTAATCGCTGCAGACAGAGCCTACAGCTAGACTCTACCACTCTCAAAAAATTAGATACTTGTTTCGTATTGTTTGTGTATATATACTTACAGGTTCATTATTGACGAAGAACGATATGTTAGCCGCCGGCACGGACTTCCGGCTGATGCATTCCACTTTGAGCTTCATCCCGGGCTTGTACCAGCGCTTCATCCCGTGCATTACCGGCCCCGACTGCGGCAGATCTTTGGAAATAAACACAACAAATAAATAAATAACATATTGTATGTAATAAGTATTTGAAATCCACCACAAGAGTGAAATTCTATTATCAAGAATTTTTAGCACTTGAAGTGCGAACAAATTTTTGAATGAATAAAAAACGGCCGTTTCGTACTTTTACATTATGTTGAATTTCTTCAAAAGGTGCTTTCTATTAATATTTATTATTCATCCAAGTTATCCATCCTATTAAACATATGGGTAGTAGAATAAACACAGCTCTTTACTTAAAAAAATGAGCAATATAACTGCAGTGGCTCGGTAGTTACGCTGAAACACGAGGAAAAAAGCCGTCTTAATTCTTTGGGCAAAACCTCAGCTTATTATAATAGTCCCACACAGTAGAAGTACCTATCTAAGACAGACTTAAAAATCCGCATTGTATAAACGTGAAGCTCTGTATGTAATATTAATTTCACATATTAATCACACGGGTAAGAATGTCAGCTGAGGTTTCGCCGAAGTGTAAATGACGGACAAGGCTATTTATAAAATAAAAATAAAATGTTGATTTGCTCTTTTGCCAGAAAATAATTTAGAGCTTCTTACAGAGTTGAAAAACCAAGTACCTAAGTCTATTAAGGTTTTTGAAACCCTTATGTTTTACTTGTATCGCTTGTTTTTTCTCAAAAATGTGTGTGGATGTTTTAAGTTAAAATAAAATTCTTTAATCTGCAAAGAGAATTAAGCAAACGAATGCTATGTCGCATATTTTGATTAGCAAAAGTAGCAACATAAGTATGATACTTTACGCTGAAAACAGCAAACATAATTTTGAACCCGAAAATCAAAACCTTATTAAAATATTGTGAAAGATCTTTTATTATTGGAACTAACTTAATTAATATTTGGTGAACAAAAATAATATTCGATCCTCTTTTGCAGTTCCAAGTATTTTCAATATTTGGTTTTGTTATGGTTTCAAACCTCGGGTTAACATGACAATGGCAGTTTTTTTATTATTAATATGTTTATAATGTACAGATTGTACTTATCAGTACCAAATTTTATCAAGCAATTATTTATTTACATAAATACAAGGTTAGACTAAAGTTATCTCTTAGTTTCGTTGCCCAACAGGTAACAATAAGTCATAATTACTAAGTATAACTCAGCTTTTGTCATTAAAAAAAACATTGTTTTATTTTATGTTTACATAGCTAAAAGATTCCTACTACCAATTAACTTTTATCGATTTATTTGTTTCTAATAAATCAGAATACTATAATAGTATTCTATAACTACAATGGCATTATAGTGCCGAGTTAACGTCTTCATAAAAGAACAAACTAGAGTATTCGTCTATTACTAGTAGAATTGCTATAAAATCTTAGAATAGAATAGGCAATTAGTCTTCACAAGCCGGAAAACCGCAGTAGCTAGAGCGGAAAACGCTGGATGAACAAGCAATGTCTTGGAAATAGCAATTTGTACAAAGTTTGTGATACCTAGGAGTTGGAAATGCTCATAATAGCAAGCACAAGTATTTTAGTAGAATAGAATTAGGCTTTCAATTGTTTACCTAGTCTACCTCTATATCTATAAAATCCTTTGTCCTGAATGACTTATGGATCACCGCACAACCTAAAAAGCTGATCGTAGAGACCTGAAACTTTGAGGGTTTGTTTCTTGTATGACGTAGGCCTCCGATAAGAACGGATTTTCTAAAATTTTCACTCTAAGGGGATGAAAAAGGGGGTCAAAATTTGTATGGAAAATGTGATTACTTGGTCCAATCTACTTCAAATTTTGCATTATTTAATAGTATTGATGAAAGACGTGATTCTTATCATCATTACATAGTATAAATCCAAGTCGCTATTTGTGTCTGTTCGTATGTTTGTCCGCTAATTCCTCCTAAAGCACACAACGGATTTTAATGCGGTTTTTGACATCTTTTAGGGAATTTATTAATTTGAATATGTAAGTAAATAAACATCGAAAAAAATTATATTAAATTATCCAAAATTTTAAGTATCGGGAACAAGTCGGCCAAAGTTACACCATTGCGAAGCGTGGGCGGGTCATTTGCTTTCGATAAAATCATCACCTTAAATGGTAAAAAGTGAGGTAGTAAGATATTTTGACACACGTTTGAAAACACAATTCAATTTTATCTCTGAAGTTTGAATGTCAAATGTATAGAAATATTAAGTCGGGTTAAACCTACTTACTTCGATATTTAAATTTTATTTGTTTTTGATATCAGTGTCTTAACCACAAATATTTTGAAATTCTCATTGTTACCGTATAGAGCTCTCTATAATTATGAAAACGGAGGTTGACGATAGAAGCGATCAAAGTACTCGTACCTTACGTTGTATGTACCACTACAGTTAATTCGATAAGACAGCGATTATCATTTTGTATTGGTAGGTAGTGTAGTGTAGTATAGAAAACAAAAATATTCGTGAACCCTAGATTAGCTTTACTTAAACATCCACTACGATGTACGATGCAACTACGATTTCTGCTCTATTAATTTGTGATTAGGCATCTGAAAAACTGACTGTAAACCATTGTTCTTAAATTCCTAGGAAATATTCCCTTGAATTCAAATTAAGTTGGAAACATACCAAATTTTTGATACAGGTTATTTTATTAGCATTGACATAATATGGAGTAGGTAATATATCAATGTCTATTTGTTTTATTTATGTTGTTACTATAAAATAAACAATTTAGTTGTTTGAATTACAAATTATCTGTGATGTTTATTTTTTGTATTTAGGTAATAATATAGTGTTTTTTTGTATTAATTTAGATGTTAAAAAAGCAGTACTTTGTTTGGACGTTAAATTATTTTTTAATGAATTATCTTACATTAGTTAGTATATTTGTGTCTATTTTTTAAATAAGAAATTTAAGTGTTTGTCACTCTTTCATGCAAAAACGACTAAATGGATTTGGATTAAACTTGATATACGTATACATATAATAAGAAGTGAGCTTTCCCAATTTTGGAAACGAAACTAACTCTGGCTTATTATATGTATAACATTTTTTATGCGATATTTGTTAAATCTTAAGGGACCGAGTTAAAATTATGAAAATTATATTATATCGTTCTGTTCTTGATAGACAACCTTTTTACTACCACCTATTCCGAAACCATATTTTCTTCATAGTAATCACGAAAAGTAAAAAATAGCTTTTGAAGAAATTTTAGCATGAAATATTTTAAAATTTTACGGTCTATAACATTGCAACATTACTCCGATGCCAGAAATATATTTTCTTATATTTACTGATTAACTAAGTTAATATTAGTTTAGAAAAGGTAACATTAAAAAACTAAATTACCCTTTTGTTACCTACATATAAATGTAACCTTTTGTATGCCATGAAACAAACGCATTCCCGTGGCCTGGAACCCAAAAGTAAATAAACATATTTTAAAACAGCGGCAAATGCAAGGATTCACGCATCGAGGGTTTTAAAACGTTAGATATAGTTTTTAAATTTTTGTGTTGCGTACAAATTTAAGAATTCTATATTTTTCCTTTACTTGTGCTGGATAGAATTTAAAGCAAAAAGACTACATAAAAACTTTTGTGACAAGTCGGTCTTAAAAGTCACATACCATACCAAAGGCAACGCTTGAATTCAGTGCGTAACAAGAAACCATCAATAACAGTCAAAAATAAAGACATTTCGATCAAGTTTGCAAACCACTGGATTGATCGCTAATGACTGCAAGTCGGCAAGTGCCTCGAATTGTTAGGCACTAGAAGATCATTAACATTAAAAATTCAATCGGGATTTATATTGTCAGGGTGTGTAAAATCCAGTACTGGATATATTGTAAATTTAGTGTACCGCGGAGATCAAAATATGACCAAAGCAAAATATAACAGTAGACGGCCGATTGATTTATCGGCCGATAGCTACTGAAACGCATCACCAGTTTACCCACGTACCACGTACACGGCTATGTCGGTTGCACGAAAATAAAAATAAATACCTATAGGCTAAGAATAGCAGTTAATTTTAAAAAAGATTCTTGTTTCTCATGTTATTATCGTCATAATACATCCTTGTCCTGTACTTTATCAAAATGACAACAGGCACTAATTCTAGTTCTACAAATAAAATAACATATCTTAATTAATAAATATTTTCAAAGTAAGATGATGATTTTGCCTCGATAAATTCAAGTAATTTCCTGGTTGAATTTGGTTGGTATAGTATTACCTTTACCCACCTAACTTTGCATGCCTTAACTTTAGGTAAGTAAAACCTATTTAACTTATACTCGTCAAATACTGGTAGACAACCCCTAGGGTAGGTAATCCCTACCTTACCAACTTGCTGCCCCAACCAGACCCCACTGTAAAACTATAAATCTAAGGATAAGTATTTTTTGATACAAAATGCATTATTGTGGCGTTGCCAGCAGCTCTTTTTATTTTACATACACACCACTTTCAAAGAGTAGTCTTTTAAAAAAATATGTTTTATTGAAAAGAGTATTATGATAAAATTGTCTTTAAAAAATATATTTCCTTTACAAAAATAAAAATCTACTTTACCAAAAAAAATATGTAGCAGTTAATTGTTAGAGTTGTTCGGAGATTTTCGTACGGTTTCCTAACGTTATTGAAAATGTCTATTTTCATCAGGAACAATCATAAAGAATTCAAATGGTAAAATATTTTTTCGAATCGATCCATCGATCCGGAGCAAAAAAAACAGACAACCTAATCTTTTCTCTTTATAATCTTTGTTTTGTTTGTTTGAAATGAAAAATATTTTTGCGTTGAATAGTCCAATTATTTAGATTCAGGCTACAACAAATTTAGCACAGCAGCTGCAAAAAAATGTTGCAAAATCGAGAAAAAAAATGCATACCATTCATATCTAAACGGTGTAAGTTCAACCATAGCTAGTACTTCTATAAATAGTATAGATTTCTGGAAGATACAATAAGATTAATAGGCGTGCTTATGTGTCTTTCAGACCCGGATAATAATAACATATTCGTAAAAAACTATGAATAATTTCGTCTACATTTTTTATAATTTTCTATAGAGGTAGTTGATAAATTGAAAAAGGTGTGGGTAAAGGTCGGTTTAAAAGGTTATACCAATGGTTAAGGGAGTATACCTAGTTTAAAGCAAGCAAGTTTACAATAACTTCAGTTATCTTAGGTGATATGTCTGCTAGTACGTAAATATATCAAAAACTTTAAAATTATTTACATGTATTTTATAAAAATTAAAAAAAAAGTCAATTTTAACTTCAACTAAATTTTTTATTGTTTTAACAAAAAGTAGGGTAGGTGAAGAGCGGTGCCACACAAGCGTTGCCGCTGCGTTGCGCTGTCGCTGCGACGACTCAGCGATAACCCTCTGTAGTTTTACATATAAATTCTAACCTAAGCTACAAGTGCGTTAAAACAACGAAAGGTGATGATGGAACGACAACGCAGCGCTGTATGTTTTAGAAAATCATAGACTGTTGCGTTGCGACATCACAACGCTCGTGTGGCACCTCTCTAAGAGCATGTTTTGTATTCACTGTCACCATGTGTTACTTTCTAAAAACTTCCCTTAAATTTGTCATGGTTATTCTTATTTTTTAGATAGGATTGGGGTTATATGGATAAAAAGGATATATTTATCAGAAATTAGCAAAGAGATGTAATATTTGGCTGTTAATAAAACAAAACATGAGGTGATATGGAAGTAATATGTTCAGCATCAAAATTTTAATATTAGTACAAACCCGAGTTCGTCGTATACGCTATACTTCGTACTTTGAAAATTCTCTGGCTCCGAATTGCGGGAACTGTGAAAATCCTGGGTTGCGCAAATAATTCAAATATAAACAAAATTCGGAGAACCAGTAATTTGGGATGTTTTTTGTTTTAATATAATACAAATAAGTTTTTTTTGTTCACATTAGATTTAAAATTAAGACGTAGCATCAGAAAGGGCCGGATTTAAATTCAGGTGGAATATATGATACGGATTTTCTCAGGTAACCTTATCATTTCCATCACCAAAACCTAGTATGAACTCGAAAGGTTTAACTTGCTAAAAGCCTCACATTCAATATGATATGTCTATTTTAGTAAGAAAAGCAACGATGTATGTCTGTGCCTGAAATGGATTGAAGCACGGTTGCTATATTCTGCCACTGCGACTTACTGGGTAAAGTTGAATTTTAGGGTTAAGATAATAAATTATAACCGAAAGCCGCTGACAGGCAAACTACGAAAGATAGTTAGGCATTTATCGAGATAGTCATTTTATAGTGAAACTTCGGTTTATAGTTCCACCAGGATTTAATGTAGGAATTCTAACTTGTAAAATGACTTTTGTTTCGAAAGATGCTACGAGAAACTATTGCGTAGCTTCGTAGCTGCTACGAAAGTTTCGTAGATGTCCGAACTCCTCACCTAATTTAAGCATCGAATCTTACATTAGGTCCTAATCAATTTTAATATCCTCAAAGAATTTTGAATTTTAGTAAGTATTCTTTTGAAGTTCGTTAACAATTTACGGGGCTTGGATGTGATAGTGCCGTACAGTTTGATCATTTATGGAAAATAACGAAATTCGAGTACGAATTAAAACAAAATAAAGTCATTATTATATGTATACAGCTATACGAAATATTGTAACAAATTAAATTAAAGTTTAAATTACAAAATAATAGCTCCAACCAATAAAATTTATAATTGTTACTCAATTACATACATACATATAATACATAGACGTCCCTACATAGTTTAATTAAACCAGCAAAATATCGCCCAGTATTTTTTCCGGAACTCGTTTATAAAAAAAAATGATTACAAAAAATATAGGTATAGACCCTTAAATTTATTCACAATGTGTAATGTGCATAAGCACTATGTAGGAAACTTATTGCTAGAATACTGGCAGCTATTGTTTTATATTATTCAAATAGATTCTAAAGAAGAAACAATGAGATATTGACAGCTTCCTTCCAGACACAGTCATATTTTCGTGCTCGGACTCGCACATAACATTAAACTCAATCTTATGCTTTAAATATAAAGCTGAAAACAGTTTCAATTCTTTTATTCTCTTCCACGTTTCCCCCAAACGTTAGTCAATGGAACTATGATTAGGAATATTTTGATTAGTGATACACAATAAAAACTTTAAAATATAGGAATGTGACATGATTTATTCGACATAAAAAGAAGAAAGTTAAAGATCATGAGATCTTAGTTATTTTTAAAATAATAGATACATAGATCTATTTATACTCCTTATTCAACGTTGTTCAATATTTGTTATAGCTTATAACTGAACAAAATTAAATTCTAATTCATTGAAGCTAATAGAGTTCAACCCACTTTAATTCAACGGGTATTTATTCAGTAAACTTCTCTAAAACACGGGCACGGGCCACTTACCGACATCTGTTCATGAATGACAGTTTAATAAATTCAAGATCGATTCTCGGAATCGATAAAGTTGCCTCATTAAATTTTACGACTTTAACAGACAACTAATGAATTGGAACTAAATTAGTGAACAAAAGAAAAGTCCGTTTTTAAATCGTCACCTAGTTTAGCAACTGCAATCTTAATTTTACGTAATATATAAAAAGTCGTAAACTGTCATTGCTTTACTCTTTTGCCGTAAGTTGTACTTAAATACAAAGTATTAAACTTTTTTCATTTATTTTATATTATTAACAAGTTCGACATGCAACAACGCACCAAATTTTCTGCGATACATATAAAATGAAATTGAAAATTGCATTGCTTTAATTTGAATGAGTCTTTAACTTATTGGAATTAAGTTAGCCAGTAAAATGCCATGTTTGTTTAGCAAAAGCCTTAGCCTTTTTGCTTCTTGCCTTCCTGCTTCCTTACTTTCAAACAATGAGTATGGTTTATAGCCCGAGGCAGTTTGATTTTAATTTAAGACAACGTCCAAAGTAGATGTTTGATATTGCAAGTTTGAATTTTGTTTCCTCCTGGAATATCGTTTCTGCCTCGTGGAACACTATTTCTTTTTGTTGACGTAAAAACGTCTTAGAAATTGTTAAAATACACAGGGTGCCATGTCAAAAACCGTAACGAATTGGTCTATATCGTCTGACCTTAATAACTACAAACTAATGTATCTTAGAAACATGAATTAAGCGTCTTTATTTAGCGTATATAGCCAGTTCGATTGTCTTACAATCTCGAACCTTGTATATTTGTCGGAGTCGGTGGACATTAAATGAAAACTAAGGACGCCATCTACCGGTTTTTCATGAGAAACTTTGTAAAATGCAAGTGCCAGCAAGAAACATGATGTCCGACGCGTGCGCGGAGAGAATCCTGTCAGGACAGAATAGCGCGGGAATCGGCCAGGAGTAGTCGTCTTTACCACATTTAATTTGTTTTGAGTTTAATTTTATTTTGTTAAATTGAAATTGTGTTATTGCCTAAGTTTAACGGTTTTGTATTCTATTTCTGTATCGGAAGTCGTCAATACGAAAGCTAAGTATCTTTGTATCCTTTAATTATGTGAACTAGTTGCTAGATTTCTGTGAGTAATGTTATAGCAGGTTTTATAACGTTCCTTTGTATTTTAAATTGTGATAATGGCAGAGTGGAGTTTATTCACCGTATTCTTCTCCACTCAATATGTCCGACAGATTGTACCTGTCTTTATGAATCTTGTAAATTAAAACAAAGTTAAAGGTTAAGGGGGGTTAGGCGGTCAGCGAAAATTCAGATTTCGCTACGATTCTACGCCTTCGGCTACGCGGTTCCTATAGAATCAACGGCCTCGAAATGAAGTGGCGTTAGCGCCTAACACATAAATTATCAAAATGTTAATAAAATGTACAATTTCTCAGAAATCTAAAACAGTCACGAAATAGAAAAGGTAAAAAAGGTCTATCAGTTTGCGATTTTATAAGACTTATTATTGTAAAACACGGTCTTAATGTGCATTTATATGAAAATTTAGGGGTGACTTCAGGATTTTTTTCTATCGAGCAAAATTATTCCAATCGTGTTTTTAAAACAGTCCTCCCATCACATTTACGTTCTTTATTATATTTGAAATATCAGTGCGAAAAATCGTATATTTTGTAAGTAACAACTAATAGAAAACGGCTAATTCTGCCGTTTTCAGTTACTAAGGGCCCTTAAACTGTTTCTTTGTTATTCCAAATACCCTTGTCGTACATTATGGTAGTGAAGCAGGTAATTTCCTTACAGTTGCATTAGTTTTATCCAATCATTGAGCTGAAATAGTTGATAGATTGTTCCTATATTCTTTCATAATGCTTTAAGTTACTGTTTGCTGCCTTTTACGCCCACAATTGAGATCTTAAACATTCTGGCCTTTAAAAAAGACTCCCGCGCTGCGACATATTCAGCTCGCTCTTGTTAAAATATTTAGAACGAACACAATCTGGTTTCCAAAGCGACTTTATATCATAGACGTTTCACGTTAAGGCTCACACATAAGTCTGCACAAAAGCAGCTGCACCCGATTTTGTTTTTTTTTGTTTGTACCCGATTTTGTTTTGTTTCTTTTGTCTGTCCAAGCTCGTAGGAGTGACTTACCGACGACGTACATGTAGGCGTCGACCTGGTGCGTCTGGAAGGAGGGCGCGTCGGCGGACACCTCGCACATGTAGCGGCCGTGCGCCACCTTCGTCACCGGGTCGATCGTGATGCGCTCGGCGTCGCTGGCGTCCCGCTGCCGGAAACAATACTGTTACTATTGGTACACATAGATCAATTACGGCGTTTATTTTGTGCTTAGCTTCAATTTGCTACCTTAAAAAATATATTCGGTGTGCGGAAGTATGGGCGCGCAGTTCGAAGAATTTCGTACGTTGAGTTCTTTGTAATACCTTAAGACTAACTCTGTTATAAGTGGATGTATTTTAAATGTATATGAGTGCAAAATAAATTTCCCATGTGGAAGTTTTTATAACTAAAACTTACTTATGATACACAAAAAATATGATTTCTGCCAGACCGGTGTAAGTTACTAATATTGATTTTACCTGAGAGTTGTGACGGGAAATAAATAGTCAGCCTATCGTTTGTATATTCTATAGACTTCATATATTTGATTGGAATGGAATTTATTAAGCCAGTGTAATAATAATAATAAAAAAAAACTGGACTGAAATATTTTAGACAACCCATTCGCAATATATTTATTGACATATTTTATTTGATGTTAAATATCTTTCATCCATTAAACAGCTCGGTGAAGGTCGTTCTATAGCGGAATCCTAGACTAATGCCAATGTATACTTTTTAAAACAACACGGTTTTAAGCTTGTACAGACATTAAAAATATGAGAGTTTATTCTTCGGTAACAAATAGCGTTTTCATTAGTTTTTTATTTAAAAATTTTGAAACCAACTGTCTATAAGTCTGACTTGCACATAAAATACAAATTGTTCAAAAATACCATTTAGTAAAGAACATAGATTTTTTTTACTAAATGGTATTTTTTTCTAAGATGTTCAAACAAATAATAGTATCCTACTAATTAGAGATGGGCCGAGTAAAACTTTTGCCGAGTACCGAGTATTACTCGGTAATTTTTTTTTTTACCGAGTACTCGGCCGAGTAACTCGGTACTAACAAATTCCTAATTTCGCGCGCGTAAACAAGTATAAACGAACGCAAGTATATTCAGAAGAAAATTTGTTGGCAAATTGTGGACAGGACACCAAACAAGGCATCATAATTATACATTTATTAAATTTTAAATATTGATTATTTTTATTACTGTTCCTTTAATTTTGTCTCACTAGTACTCTTGCATTAGCATAATTTTGATTCTATTACTTGGGGATGTCAAAGATTTCCTCAATCAGTACGTTTTGATTAACACTGTTGTTTCAATTATATCTACCTAAATATATTGCTTTATTTAAACAAAGTATATTAATTTTTTGGTACTCGGTACTCGGCATTAGTATACCGAGTTACTCGGCCGAGTACCGAGTACCAAAAAACCTGCCGAGTACGCCGAGTACCGAGTATAAACCGAGTACTCGGCCCATCTCTACTACTAATCCTACTAATATTATAAATGTGAAAGTTTGTGTGTATGTGAGGATGTATGGATGTTTGTTACTCTTTCACGTAAAAACTACTGGACAGATTTGGGTGAAACTTTGCAGTAATATAGGTTATACATCAGAATAACACATAGGGTACTTTTTACCGCGGGAAAACTTCTTATTCCCACGGGAAACCGACTTCCACGCGAACGGAGTCGCGGGCGGCCACTAGTATTTTATATTTTTTAAGTTTCAAATCAATTTGCTCAATAAAATTTACGATTCAAAATGGATTAAAACCACTTGAAGTTTACGTATAGTTTTAGGTGTCTAAGCTCCTAAAAATTCTCTTCACTTGAGCGTTTGTTCTTCGAATTGGATATTTGCCAGTCTGAGTTTCGTTTTTGGTGTAAAATCAAAAAGAAACAAAAACATTTAAAAAAGGTAAAACTAAACTATTAATTGAAAACGCTTTTATTTTACTCTGCAGTCTAGATTAAATTGGTATTTGTTATCGGTCGAAAAATAAAAATATACACTAAGGATTTGCACTTTTTTGTGCGGTGTTGATTTAATAAAAATAAAGTATTCATGAAAAATATTCTTTAAGCAAAATCCAAATAAAATAAACGTTATTTACTTGGTTTCCGATGATAAATGGAATTATTTTCTAATCAAATGTTAATTCCGATAAATTCAGAGCTGTAGCTATATATGTAACTCAAATTTAAGTTGATCGGAAATAACAGGTGAGTTAATTTATAAGTTGATCAGCTCTTCGGAAATTCAGAAAAACGCAACTTTAATCGCGTTTGTCCATGTGTTTCCCTTTATGCATTTATTAAATAAAATTATCTCCCTGCGTAACTAGTCCTATTTATAAAATTATAAACGTAAGTTTGTGAGTATGTATGGATGGATGTATGGATGTTTGTTACTCTTCCACGTAAAAACTTCTGGATGGATTTGGAGGAAACTTACAATAATATAGGTTATACATCAGAGTAACACATAGGGTACTTTTTACCGCGAGAAAACTTCTCATTCCCACGGGAAACCGACTTCCACGTGAACGGAGTCACGGGCGGCCACTAGTACACTATAAATTAAGATATAATATCAACAGCGGTCGGATACAAATTCAATAATAAGCAATTATAGCGTAATGATTGTACCGAACCCAATTCAAGTTACTTTACTGCTGACTGTTTATTCTTCAGTAAAGCTCTTTCCGCAATTTTCCATCGGAAATCGATTGTCAGGAATATGTTGTAGCAAAAATAAATTGCGCTTACGTTTCAAACTGTGTCGGTATTGTTGTGTAGATATGGTATAATCCGGGCTTTGACGGTTTTATGATTTGTTATTTTTACTTATACTTAGATATATATATATATATTTGTCAAAGACTTATAGTTCTTTTATGCGACACATGCGGCCTATCTTTATATATCTACGTAAGACAATGTAGCGACTCAATACATTGAGGTTTTATAAATAAAGTTAGTCCATTTTTATCCAGACATCGCGTGAAGGGTTGCAGCTAAAAGCCTCGTTGTCAGTTTGGTAGGAAAAAAATTGAGTAAAGAACAAAATATACCTGAACGAGTGGCCGCCCGCGACTCCGTTCGCGTGGAAGTCAGTTTCCCGTGGGGATGAGATGTTTTCCCAAGGTAAAAAGTACTATTTGTTATTCTGATGTATAACCTATATTACTGCAAAGTTTCATCCAAATCCGTCCCACAGTTTTAACGTAAACGAGTAACAAACATCCATCAATACATCTAAACATACTCACAAACATTCACGTTTATAATATTAGTAGGACACCATCTTTACTTAATGAAGGCATTTTTCCTTTCAAAAATCTCTGAACGCTGAAGGCATTTTGGGTGCATTTCAGTATAACTTGCAACAGTGATACAATCTAATTAATTGCACCTTGGCTTAGTGTAGGTATAGCAATATCGCTATTTATTATTAATTTATTAATTTATGTAAATTAAAATACTACTCACTTTGTTATCATATTTTAATTAAACTACGGAACCGTAATGAACTGAGTAACAAAGTAGTTGCTTATTGTATCTGTATGTGAGGTGTCCAACCGCGCTTTATTTTACACAGCTTAAATCAAGGTAAGGATTTATTTCTGTATTGGAAGTATTTTAATGGCCTGTCAGCAAAACTGGATTAAAGCTCAGTATCATTGGAATGCGATATCTTCTCCTCTCTTCTTAAATGTAATAAGAAAGCATATAAAAACAGTTATTTCGATAACTATATTTAAACAGCCTGCAAATAATTTTGTGCTTTAAATAAAATAAGGAGTGTATATAAAAAAATTCTTTCAAGCCGTGTAGTTACTCTTAATTAACTTTAAATGTTAACGCTTTAAGTAATACTATACTTTAAAAAAAATATATCGCGACTAGAGTTTAGTATAGCTTAAATTACCTTGAAAATAGTAAAAAAACAAAAACAAAATAGTAAAGCTCGATGATGTTTGGTTATTTCGTCGTACTGTGTCGTTGTCAAATTTCACCAATGAGATTAAAATGTGCTTTGAGTTCTACTTTTAGCTTTATCAACTTTTAGAAAGACCGACTTTTACTTTATACTTGCACCGAGCTTCGTTTGGCCAATTAGGCTGTAGACTACTGATTAATTAGGGTAATGGGTAATGAAAATTACTTTTTGAATATTAAAAACATGTATGTAGACTTGGGACATAAATAACAAAACTAGAGTACAATAGCTTTGCTTACTAAAGGGCCCCACAGTTGATGTGGTAGTCTGTAGTTTTTTTTTTATTGTTTTAATGTATGGAAACTTGATGAAAAATTGAATGTGCTAGAAAGTTGATATCAGTAGCCATGTACCTTGAGCACTAAACTCAGCGAAACATTGTAAAAGTTTTGCTGTTACGTAACATCTAAAGTCTGAACAATAAAAACCTTATTCTAGACACATTTATTGAACGAAACCAATAACTAAACAACATGCAAATCGGAAACCTGGCTATCTTCTGCAAAACAAGAATAGAACTTCCCAGATACCAAGCAGCTTTATTGTTTTGCCGGAGCACCTGATAAGGCGGAAGCGTCTGTACATTGTTGTAAGAACAGTAGTATACAACTGATCCCACCTGCCTATCCATAGAATATGTACCTTCTGTGTGTTAGTGAACTAGCAAAAAAACTTCGTAGTTATAATTAAATGAAAATGATGAAATAAAGAATTGTATTCATAACAATCAAATTTAATTGAAATTTGAAAAATACAACTGATGAAGTTGGTCCATCTTATATGCACTTTATAATTTTATTACAAAGACATCATAATCAACCAACTTTAGTACAGAAAGCAAAGATTCAAAACAAAAATAAATCCTACAAAGAACAGCCTACCACGAACGCTTTTTAAAAATTACGCTTTTTATAATAATATCACAATAAAATTCGATTCAAATTCGCTACAGACAGGTTAAAGACTTGTTTGTTAAAGCAAAAGATAATTAAAAATACTCTCATTGAAAATAGAAATATGTCATTGCAATTCTAAGGACAATGCAGTGACAGACTCACTTCTACAACAACATCTTTGATAAACCAATCCTTTAACGGAGGCGTTTTCCGGTACACCTTAAAATAGCAAAAATGAAGCTTATTTATGAAAATAATCTTATTACCGACCCAAGTAATTACCAGCCTACTGCTCTTACATCTACTCTTGAAAAAAAAAATTGGTACGTAGCTTTGCTCGTTCTGGGAAAAATTAAAAAAATTTGACGAATCATAAAAGCTGTTTACTTGTTTACGCAAAAAGTATTGACAAAAGCTTATGGAAAAGTCCATTATGATATTTTGCTAGAAAAGTTTAAATGAAAAGGATATATAAATATAGTATAAAAAGGGATTATATAAAATCCGCTTAAATTCATGCCGTTTTTTATACAAGTTGTAAGTTATTAAATATAAATGAAGCCTAACCGACAGGAAATATGAATGTCAGTCACATTCGTCGTTTGAATCGAAATCCGGCATTGCGGAAAATCAAACATCAGCTTAAAAGTATCGCGAACTGACAAAATGAATGAAAATCATTTCTATTACATTTTTTGTAGATATAAGCCATGAAGGTTTGAACTTATGGGAACCACTTAGATCGATTTAGTAGGAACCGCTGGTCTTGTAAGAGATTTATTTTAATTGCATATATGTATATTGCCTTTATATTTAAACCCCATACTTACGTGAAAATAACTCTGACGGTAACGCGTTTATACGCTCCATCATCAAAAACAATTTTGATGTAATTTAAATATAGACTAGAAACTGAGAAAGGACGAAGGTTTTCTTAATGAAAAAGTAAGGGTTTGTAAAAGGGATGAAAACTTGAATAAATAAAAGATTTTATCAGTCTCGAAGATCAAATATGCAACTTTAAAACTTCACAAAAAGGCACTTGATAAAAAATAAGAAAAAAATATATTGCGCTTTGAAAAAAAATCGGTATTTGGATTATTAAGGAAAAAAAAAACTATAAATCTGTACATTACAAGATAAGAGAATACCTCATCAAAATAAGACACGTATAATTCTTAGTAATAAGGTTCGATTAGAAATAACGGGTGTACAAAGACCATTTCCAAAGCCTGAAACCACGTATTCTTGAGCCTAAATAATAACTAAATAAGTAAATTTAGTTATTAGAAAATTTAAAAAAGTTATTAAGATTTAAAAGTGATACTCGCCGCTTCAGAACATTGGTCACAGCTTATGGTTCAGGAATGATGGTTTACTTATCAAATAAAACGAAAACAATATTTAATTTAAAATAATGCGGGAATTTGATAGATTTAATGCAATTTAGCATAATTTGGTATAAATGAAATTTAAAAATAATATAATAAAGTAAAAAGTGTTTTTTTGCTTTTAACGTAACGAGTACCCCTCCTAGTTCTCGTTTACGGAAGCAATCTTTTTACACTCTGAATATCCCTTAAGCTCTTCTTTGAGTTTCATTGAAGTAGTAACTACTGAAATTATGAGTTAACTAAATCGTGTTAAGCTCAAAGGTAAGTTTTGGTTCCTGTTATTTAATAATGCGATTGACAAAGACTGCAAATTTAATCAAATACTTTTTAATTTAAATAATAATAATAATCTAACACAAACAATCTAAACAATCTAAATGGTTTTTAAATGTGCAAAGGCAATGAAGTCAAAGTTGAAGTTTTGTTTATTAAAGAAGCAAATTTAAATGTTTTTCTGCCTATGAAGCAAGAGTAAAAGAAATTTTATTGGATTATTATAAATTAAATTAATTTTCTTTTGGTGAAATTTTGAAAACAGTATGAATTTTTTTAATTCAATTTAGTAACTGTGTAGATTTAATGACTTACCTTTTTTATAATACCTATACTTATATAATAGTAACTTTTTACTAAGTATAATGTTACTTACGTCAACTGTAATTCCTGGAATGTCAAACACTTTTAAAGGAGGCACGTCCCTCGGGGAGTATCTGCAAAATTCTCGATCACCTCTGTACCACTTGACTGAATAAAGAATTTCATTTACTTCAAGTTGGTAGAAACACTTCATTTCTATTCTGGAACCTCTTTGTGCAGCTTCTGGAATCCTTATGGAAACATCTCGAAGTGATACCGTATCTGGAAAAAAACAAAAGTCGTGTTTATCGTGGAATATTCTCGGAGCAACGGAATTAGAGCACTAGGTTAAAGTTTTGAAATATTTTTCATAACATAAATAAATCTTTTCCTTGCTTTTGAAGTTTCAATTACTTTACTGAAAACAGCTATTTAAAATTTATGTTATCTTCTATCAAACTCCATTTTGTATAGTACCCAACATTTTTTATTAATTTGTAAACATTTAAGTGCGTCCTTGTGTAATATTGACATAATTAATTAAACATATTGGTAATATCATCGCAAATGAATATTGAAAGTCGTTTATCTACACACATAAAAACGTGGAAGATATAATTTATATGATATGCTTACAGCTTAAATATTTATGTTCTATATCTGTCAGGAGGTCTGTTTCCAAATAGAGAATCATAATTTTAAATTTACTGGACAGGAAATATTATTTGAGTTAATGGAAAAGGAAGGTACATATTGACAGCTTCTAAAATAGCTTAGACATATGTAGAGAAGCTTATTTATATGTCTAAGTTTAAGTGCTCTGCATTTTCTTCTATTCTTAAAGTAGAAAGGTTGCTTAGTAGCAGCATTTTCAAAGGAACATTAAAAATATATGTCTTGTTTCCTTTTATTTCGCGTTTTCTTTTAGTTTTGTGTGACACAAAGAAATTTTTCAGATCGTTATAGTTGGAATTATCTCAATATGTTTAAATAATAACATGGTATAATTGAATTGGATTCCGGTTTGTATTTGTAATATACTTTTTATTGTGCTACATAGCCAGAAACTTAATTCGATTAAACTCTAACTTTGCCCGCGTCACCCATCGTCGTAAAACCACTACATCCCAATAGGAGCGCGTGCCAAAACGAGATTTTCGTATTACGGAAATATTCTAGTTCCAGATTTCCCTATGAATACATTACATTTGTAAAAGCACGTCAGGGAACAATTGAGAATCGCGTTCTATGATAAATTCCCTACAGTAGGAGCGAAATAATTGTAAAGTTACCCACATCACAAGCGGATATTTGATTTTCGTCTTTTGTGAAGTTGGTGACTCTTAGCATGGTAGTTTCAACATAGGAGCTAGCACCTATTAGTACAGTTTTTTATTCTGACGAATAATGCTTTCTCCTCGGTATTATTGTCAAGCTTAATGTGAAAGTTAAGAGACCCTTGAAAAAGTCGAAGTAGATAATACTTGGAATTTTCACCGGCTGACATACTTTTTTCCAGTTTGATTAGGGTTATTTAAGTATGTCAAAAATGTTATTGATTGAAAAGTAATTGAAATTAACACGACATCGTTCGTTTTGTAAAGTTATACCACATCATTAATTACAAAGTTGCCGAAAGTGTCAATTATGTCAATCAATCAATAATTTTATTTAATTCAGGTAGAGTCAGACACCTTATATCAGGTATCAGGTCGATAGTGACTTAAGAAGAATAAGCTTATACAGCTAAGCAATCAATTGGCTTATAAGAGTTTACACATCATTTAACTTTGCAAGTTTGTGATATTGAGATTAAAAGTTGGCGGAGTTCAGTTGCCCCTCTATATATCGATGTGATCTTCGTTGCCTAGCAACGCCCCGAAATAAACAAACCGTGAAGGAAGATCTAATTTTCATTTGTTTGTGAATTTCTCATGAAGCAATGTTTACTATTTCTAGAACTTAATAATAAACGCACACGTTAAGTCATGGTGTCGTTCAAGAAATATCCCGATGGATTTTTATTTGCACTTAACGTAGGTAAATATAATATTTAAGCAGACGTAGACTTATCATTTCGTTTCTCTGGTGAAAATACTGTATGCTAAAGTTAAAACTGTTTATGCTTACTTTTGGATCATATTTGATAATTTTGTTTGACGATAATAGTATATTATTTTTATTCTTCACTACATGCATTCTAATCAGCGAATAGATAATATTCTTTGTTATATTGAGTATGACGTTTTATTTGATCCTTTAAAACTCTATAAAATTTCGTAATTTGATTTTCTACGCTATTGTCATAGAAGAGGATACACCTGAATTATGCAAAATTAAACACGATTTAAAATTCATGCAGTATTTCTTGATATAAATGTGGAAAACGTATAGTTATCGCATGTGGAGCTGCGGGCGTAAAGTGGGTTATTTATATACGCTTATTTTTATATTTTGTAATTTTTTTAAGGTTTCGTACCCAAAAGGTAAAAACGGAACCCTATTACTAAGACTCAGCTGTCCGTTCGTTCGGATGCATGTCACCAGGCTGTATCTCATGAACCGTGATAGCTAGACAGTAAAAAATAATTATTTCTGTTGCCGTTAAAATATTAAGTAATAAAAACAAAATAAAATAAATCCTGAAGCGGGCAAAATAAAATAAATACAACAACATACGTCACGCACTTGACACACGGCTTTAATTTTTAAAGCCGAGAATTTTCGATACTGTTTCCTTGTTTCAAATAAAATGAAAGGACAGCAGTAAATATATAGTTTTTCGTAGAGGTGCGTAGCGTGTCTTTGTAGATTGTCGTTGTTGGCATTTATAACATCAAAGGCATCATCGTACTATAGGTAGGAGTTCTTCTATATACCCAGCTTAAACCGTGGAATAACATAGAAACAAGTTAAATTATCTAACTATATTTTAACGGGTCCTTGACTGGTAACCGAAGGATTAATCCTATTTAAAATTTACAGAATTCTAATTTACCACAATTCCGAAAAATCTTTCTTTGGTTTTCTATTTTATCTATACCACTTAAAATAATCCGTCTTCTGTGAGCTGAAACTCCTTAAAGATAATGCATATATATTTTTAAGTAATATTGAAAGATTTTGTATTTCTACAGCTATAAAAACTAGTGTAAAAACCTTTTCACAAAAAAATCTGATAAACAACGTTTCTTCTTCACTTCTTTAATATTTAACTCACCTTGTATCAAAAGTAAAATAATAGTAGTCCTTAAACTTTTAATATTAATTCCCATATTTCCAATCATAGCACAGTTCACTGTTTTTTGTTCAAACACACGATTCACATTTGTTTCGAGTTGGACCGCGTCGTCAGTGAAGCGGCAATTCGCGGAGGCTGTGGTGCGAGTCGCAGACGTCCTGGGGCGGCGCGGGCGAGCCGACACTGGCGCAGCGAGCGATGGGGTGGGGGCGCCACTCACCCCGCCATGCTGGAGCAAGGGTTCTATCATAATTAATATAAAACACAAATGAAGAAATAAAAATATATCAATACACGTGTATTCTTTGAAGGCTTAAGACTTGGAACGATACGCTACGAGTATAAACAATGGGAAAAATAATTATAAACAGGATTTGCAAATATTTATGTGAAGTTATATTATCTCTAAGTTTTCTAAAATTGGCGAAAGATCTACACAAGTTAGCCATTGTTGCAATAAACAAGCATAAATGAGTGATTTAGTCCCATTCGAAAAAAGTGTTATTTTAGAAAAATACAGATCTGAAAAAAAATACTTATATACCTGTTTAACCCGATAGAGTAGGTACGTATCAATCCCAAACCATGGTTCTAGGATCGAAAGCCTTGAAATAGGCACGGTATTAATTTTTATTAAGAAGAGTAGTTTTTTTTAATGTTTGATTTTACCCTTTTTAAATAACACAAAACGTAACCTTGTTCTTTCGTAAACAAGTCGTTAAAAAATTTATCCCTGCGAAGTGTGTGATCGAGTAAAGTATTAAGCTCGGAGAGTATCCATTCTAATAACTTCGCGTGCTGAGTTGCTATAAAGTATTTGTTAATAGCCATTTGAGACTAAAAAGGTTCTCAGAAGTAATGGATATAAAATATAAGGCTCGTTATTTTTTTTAAACAACCACATGGGTGCTTAAGTGGCTTAAGGACCGAAGGAAATAAGTTTTTGACAATGAGCAAAATGTATTTATCTACCTCTAAACTTATATCATAAAAAAAGGCTTTTTTATATCTATGTAACTGACCCGATTTTAAAATTATTTTTTTTGCTTTGATTTTATTGGTTTGTAATAAAAAAGCCTACGATTTCGATTAAACTTTTTACCCGGAAATTACTACCGCCGGCAAAGCTGGAATTAAAACACTAGTAAATATTAAAAATGAACGTACATTTCCCTTTTGAAATATATAAATATTTAAGTCAATAAGTAAATATTGTATGATTTTTTTTTGAGAAAGGAAATTAAAGCTTTTGATGATTTGTCGTCAGTATTATTTGAATTTATTTCTGAGAATATATATTTTGTAAAATACGAATTATAAATTTCAAGTCTCATCCTCGGAAGAATCCTCAGAAGATGCATTTTGCAATATATTCATCTTTTTTTAACTTAGGTACTGAAAATATTATCATAACACAGTTAAATTAAAAACACTGCACTTGAGCAGTACTGTAGATGAATTAAAATTCAGGCTTACAGCGATATTCAATACAGATAGCTGAGTATCCGCGTTTTTAGGGATCGGTACTTTAATGATAAAAAAGGGAAAATAGTCGTAGAGACTTCTAAGACTCAGCTGTTCGTCCCTCCATCTGTCCGTTCGTCCGCGTCACCTGTATCACATAACAACGTTGTTCAATTACGATAACTCAAAGATGCTTGCAATATATACAGAATAAGAAGACAAATGTTAACTTTAAAAATTAATAAAAGGGGCTCCCATGCATCAAACGTTTTTTTTGTGTCTTTATAGACAACTAGTGGCCGTCTGCGATTCCGTTCACGTGTAAGTCGATTTCCCGTGGGAATGAGAAGTTTTTCTCGCGGTTAAAAGTACCCTATGTGTTATTCTGACGTATAACCTATATTACTGTAAAGTTCCATCCAAATCCGTTCGGTAGTTTTTACGTGCAAGAGTAACAAATATCCATCCATACATCCATACTTAAAACCTATAATATTAGTAGAATGATAAGGGCCAATACGCACTGTCGACTTGTCGCCGCCGACTCAGTCTCTCGGCGACCGAAACGTAGGCCGCAACCGGCGACCGAGTGCGTAAACACTAATTTAAACTAAAGAAAGTCACAGTTGCCGGCGACTGAGTCGCCTATTCTATTTAAGAGTTTCTAAATAAAAGCGAATTTCACCCCTTTTTGCTTTTACTGTCAAATTGGAACACGTTTTTATTGAAATGAATAAATAAATTCTCAAGTTAACAGCATAAAAAATGCTTTGATCACTGCTTTTGGTAAGATTTCATTTTTAACAAGATATCTTTACATAAAATCCTATAAATAAGTTTTAAACTCTTATTTTATCTGCTTAATGTATAAACAAGCATAATGAGGGTTTTTCAAAAGGGTGACCGAATTTACACAGCTGTGAGATTTAAATCAATACGTAGCTATCGAATTACGTTCTCATTTTTACTGTATTTTTTATTCAAATACTTGACCAATAACCCATTACATTACACATCACGTAAGCTAAGAGAAATGCTCACGAGTACCATACGCACTTTTTCAACACACTTCCGAGGAAATACTAATAAGTATTTTGTATAAATAGTTTTCCTGCACAGCAACAAATGCAATGTAAACAAAATATAAAGAATTCGGGAAATGACGCTCCACTTTTTTTTCTACGCGCCAACCAGCCGCCGAACAGCCTATTTCAGTATATATTTTTTGTGATAAAATACAATTATTTAGTATAAAATTACTATTTTTTATCAATAATTTGATAATAATCAAAGTTATTTTTTTTTACATGTTATTTAATCTAAATATATAAATAAATGGATTTTCAGTGGCATAACACCTCTTTTTTTTACAAAAAAAAAACGGTACTACCCGATCAAATTGAAAATGCTCTGTTTACTAGCTTATAATTAGCAGTAAGGCACTACCTTAACTTTGTAGGGATCGTTATATTATACACTAGTGTGTAACATTATTATACACTAGTGTATAATAGGTCGGTTTATGGCCCTCAAAATGGTGTTAAAGCTCACTTTCTGAGCAAGCGTTGAAAATACATTTACAGCCGAACATTTGATATTCATACAAATAAAAAATCATATACCTAGTTGGTAACTGAAAACTGCTTG
Organism: Emmelina monodactyla; assembly: GCA_916618145.1. Taxonomy (NCBI): domain Eukaryota; kingdom Metazoa; phylum Arthropoda; class Insecta; order Lepidoptera; family Pterophoridae; genus Emmelina; species Emmelina monodactyla. Next base: position 9,512,432 of record OU745300.1, read on the forward strand.
TTTGGTTTCTCATATACCTAAACAACCATTGTTTACTAGCAGACTCGGCAACGCGTTGCTGTGGCTTAGGTTTGGTGATATTATATTTTCAAATAAAACAATATTGCGACTATAAATTGAGATGTACGCTAGTCTATCTTTCAAGTTTGATCAAATTGCACACGGTGTGCAAATTTGATTAAAATCGGTTAAGTAGTTTAGCAGTCCATCGCGATTAAACAACGTGACATGAAATTTATATACAGGGTGTCCAGGAAACAATGGATAAGCTCTGAAGGGCTAATAGTACAACTAAAGGCAAGCCTAAAAAATAATTGATAAAAAGTATAACCCTTACACTGCTAGAAATATGGCGCTTTAAAAAAAAACTTCATATTTTTTTGACTGTGTTCATATTTTTACTCGTAACGAGGTCAAATCACTTAATAACATCATTATTTCTGTGCTAAAATAATTATTATTAACCGCATCAGTGAATAACTATCAAATAAAATTGCTAACTAAAGTATTTTTCTCAAAAAATAATGTTAAACTTTTGATTTGTGTAAAATTTCTGAAGAAATATTTTTGATGCGCAACTTTGAACAGCTCTGGTGTAAAAAAATTATATGAAAGTAACAGTGACCAATGATTTCAAAATATTCCTGGTTTAATAACGTTTTTAAAAAGATGTAATATGTCGTTATTGTAATGAAAAAAGATTGAACTAATGGTATTAGTGTGTAAAATGGGATAATTATTTAGTTCTAGCAAAATTATAAAAATACAATAAAACTAAAGAAATATGATTTTCAACTGATATTAATTGCAAAAACATTAGAATAATTGAGAGCAACTGTTCAAATTGTCTGTCCCCATCCTGATGCAGGCCCTACAACTACGAATAAAGGATCTTCAAAAAAATCGCGCGTGTCGTCGATCATTGATTGCAGCGGCCTGAACACGAGCTCGTAGATCTTCTAATGAAGTTCCTGGTTGCCGGTAAAACTCTTCCTTAAAATACCCCCAGTAAAAAGTCTAAAGCGTTTAGGTTTAGGCGGCCTACCTACCTGTTAGGGTAGGTTTCGTCAAGTATGCACATAATGCAACAGCATAGTGTGCTAGACAGCCTTCATTTTGAAGCCAATATGTGTCGCGAAGCTCTTCGGACACGTCTATCAATAAATTGGGTAAGTCATTATGAAGAAAATTTGGATCACTTTCTCCTGTTAAGTTGATTTCTTTGAAGATCCTTTATTCGTAGATGCAGGGTCTGCATCAGGATGGGGACAGACAATTTGAACAGTTACTCTAAATTATTCCAATGGGTTTGCAATTAATGTCAATTGAAAATCATATTTCTTTAGTTTTATTGTATTTTTTTAATTTTGCTAGAACTAAATAATTATCCCATTTTACACACTAATACCATTAGTTCAATCTTTTTTCATTACAATAACGACATATTACATCTTTTTAAAAACGTTATTAAACCAGAAATATTTTGAAATCATTGGTCACTGTTACTTTCATATAATTTTTTTACACCAGAGCTGTTCAAAGTTGCGCATCAAAAATATTTCTTCAGAAATTTTACACAAATCAAAAGTTTAACATTATTTTTTGAGAAAAATACTTTAGTTAGCAATTTTATTTGATAGTTATTCACTGATGCGGTTAATAATAATTATTTTAGCACAGAAATAATGATGTTATTAAGTGATTTGACTTCGTTACGAGTAAAAATATGAACACAGTCAAAAAAATATGAAGTTTTTTTTTAAAGCGCCATATTTCTAGCAGTGTAAGGGTTATACTTTTTATCAATTATTTTTTAGGCTTGCCTTTAGTTGTACTATTAGCCCTTCAGAGCTTATCCATTGTTTCCTGGACACCCGGTATATTAAGATAAGATTGAGACGCAAAAACATGGATATTGATTACCATAGTAACATATTTAACAATGCGTTAAAGGTAATTAAGTTATTGCGGTTGGCCGTAAGCCGATTTCGTGAATGTTTCACTTTTAAACGAAAAGAGTTTACAGGTGCAATTTTTTAAGATTATATATTTTATGAGGTAAGCCAGCAAAGAGTAAGTGGGTCACGTTAAATGATCACCGCTGCCCATATTCAACCACAATTACATCGGTGTTGAGGGTGCTTTGCTGACCTTGGGAAATAGGGCACTGGATATCGCACTCACGAAATGAAACTCAGGAGCATCGTCCCTATTTCAACAGCACATTAATCGCTGCAGCTGATGACTACAGCTAGACTCCGGACGTGAAATGAACTATACCTACATACATTATCGTTTTTTCAAATTTTGCGGGCAAGTTTTTTTGGTAACATGTTTAGACATCATATACGCAATTAATTTAGTATGCATAAAAATAAATAAATAATAGCCTAAGTATACGGGGTGTAAAAGAACTGCTTCCGAAAACAAAAACTGGGCATTGCTAGAGGGGTACTGGTTGCGTTTTAAGCAAAAAAATATACTTTAATGTTTAAAAAAAAATTTTTTTTTCGTAATTTTTCAAAATTGCAAAAATACTATCAGATTTTGCGATGATTTCAAATTAAATAGGGTTTCAAATTAAATAAGAGTTTTCTGGGTATGCTGTTTGTGAATTTAGTTACTATTGAGGCTCAAGAATACATGGTTCTATGGAAGTGGTCTTTTTACACCCGTTATATGTCCCATAGTTGAGCACAGACCTCCTTCTCGGATTACGAGAGGGTTTCAGCCGTAATCCACCACGCTGGCATGGTGCGGGTTGGTGGATCACATGATGGACAATTATCCAATCATGTGGGTTTCCTCACGATGTTTTCCCTCACCGTTAGTGTGTGATACTCGTAAACATGTACATAATTTGAAAGAGACCAAATTAGTGGAACTCTCTAGTTGGGATCGAAACCGGAACCTTCGGTATAGTAGACCCGTCCCTGTTGCCACTAGGCTATCACGCAAAGTAGAAACAAATTAATAAAATTGAATAAGTATGTGGAATTCATATAATAGAATTTAAATAATATACATAAATAATAAGGTTATAATATCTCCTATAAAATCTAAGAAATAAATGATATTGAGATTAATATCATACTTCGAATTGCAAAGTTTGTATCTCTCTAGTTTTATGTGAGGGGAAATCCTTCAAGGGTGCTGATAAAATTTATGATACCCTCCCCAGATAAAACAGTTTGCTGACTTGAGATTTGGATTTGTAGAAATTATGTTATGATTTTATTTATGTTTATGTTGCAACTTTAGCCTGTTTTTTTATGGTTGGTACGTGTTATGGTTTGGCGGCGAGGTTTTAAATATTTTAAGATTATATTTTCAATATTACGTATGTACTTATATTGGAAAAGTTTTAGTTCACTGTCGTATCGTGGTAAGTCAATATGAAAGTTTTAGTAAAGGTATAAGAATCGCATTTCGAATTTTTGAAAATAACATGCCAAACAAAAACCCTTTTGTGTTAGAGGGGTGCTTCATTGGAACGCTTTGTGTAAGTGAATGATCAAATAGTATTCGATGGAACAAAGTTAATGAAAATGACCCTTAGTCCGGAATTCCTTATACAAAATTTTCGTATAATTTTTAACTTGGAAGTGAAATATTTTAAATTATTAAATTTTTACACAAAGCAAACTGTTTAACTGACATTTTGATTTCAATTATAATCAGTTCAGTTTATTGAAAGAAAAGAATGTCGGATTAATAAGAGTGGGCTTACCAGGAAGCAGTCATAAAAGGATTCTTTCTAAAAGGTTATTCCTATATCGAGAATAAAATGAAATCAAAAAAGACAAATTTAATTCACTTTGTCAATGAATATATGATATTTAGATATCTACACTAAGATAATAGTTTGTACCAACTAATAAAATTGACATGTTTTATACTAGGAAAGATGCTTGTCAAGTGTAAAGTGAAACTTTAATTAACAGAATAGAAGCGTAATCAATATTTATAATGGCATTACTTGCTTACCGTGTCTTTAATTATTTAAACTTAACCAACGACGAATTAGTTTTTTTTTTTTTTAGAAGCGTAAACTTTATTGAATAAAATAGGCAAATCTTTTTTGTTCCCATATATCGACAAAAGCGTTGATCAGCTTTCAATACGTTAAGAAGGTTTTGTTTTCTTGTGGTATTCCATTTTTTTCTTTCCGATATACAAGCAAAGTTGCAATTGTTGTCTGTTTGTATGTTTGCCCGCTAAATGCTCCTAAACCACGAAACGGATAATGATGCGGTTTTCACCACCTTTTAGGTGACTTTATCACTTAAATTTGTAAATATAGAACACCTAGTGGCCGCCCGCGACTCCGTTCGCGTGGAAGTCGGTTTCCCGTGGGAATGAGATGTTTTCCCGCGGTAAAAAGTACTCTATGTATTATTCTGATGTATAACCTATATTACTGCAAAGTTTCATCCAAATCCATCCAGTAGTTTTTACGTGAAAGAGTTACAAACATCCATCCATACATACTCACCTACATTCACATTTATAATATTAGTAGGATTCAGAAAATATTTTTATATGTTAGTCAAAATGCAATGTTTCGTGAGGAATTCAGCAAAAAATAACACCATTGCAAAGCGTGGCCGGGTGGATCGCTTGTTCAGGTATAAGAACATTCTTTAGAAATCAAGTCTTTAATATTACAAAATTGACTTTTCGGTTTAGTTCCCCATATCGAATATAGAGGTCAATTTACCCACAGTTAAGGCTTCGCTAGAACAAGTATACCTATTGTTTGTTTTAATTCGCTTGATGTCAAAATAATTATAAATACATATACGGCTTAAATTTTTTGTTTTACTTTTGCATTAGTGAGCGTGGTGACGGATAGGCAAAGGGACATTAAAGATATCCTTTCTCCTTTTGAAGATACGGAACCATAATAAAAACTGTTGCATTCCGATTTAGAGGAGAAACTTTCGATAGTCTCAAACGGGAGTAAACCTTTCAGTTGACTCAAAGGCAGACCTGGCGCCGTCTAGTCGAAGTCTCAACAAATATGTTACTCATCTTCTGGTGCCGACCGAGAACTCAAACATGTAGGTATACTGCTACCGTTCAAAAATCGATTGAAATAAATGAAAGATGAATTGTTATTTAAAAAATCACAAATACACAAAGGGTTTAACTAGCATTTCGACACCATGGGCACAAAATTCGTTTTTTTTGGTATGTCGTCGGAATAAGGTAATTTTATTGGAGCTTAAAGAAGTGGAGGTAATCTTATATCTATGTACTACATATTATCCAGATAGTTGCTGATGTAAAACTAATAGTTATTCTTGTATTTACCCAAAAAAAATACGTACCAAATTTATTGTACAGTAAGTAATGTATGTTGGTGTTGTATGTATGTATATTTATTATTTAATATAATAGGTATGTCGGGGAGTTCGTTATCACTGGGTTCGATTATGGCGGAAACTTCGAAATAAAACTTGGAACTTGATGTATGGGCGTGTATTAAACACAACGTTAAGCAATTTTACAATAATCATCAAGAATAGTCAGGATGTAAATGGATATAGGAAGCGCGGTGAATTCGGCGTGTGGCCATCACTGATTTATTCACTACACGTCTGCACTGCCTCACGGTCCCAACAAGAAGAGATCCGTCCAACCGGATAGATGGGCTAACTAGACACAACGGAAAATGACCGAAACTCATTCAGTCGTTCACTCATAAAGCCTCGCACCGACTACACCCAAGTTAAAACAACTTGACGCAACCAATATCTCATTTAGTCGCTGACATTGACATTGACATTTCAAAACATAGGCAAGGTAGATAGTAAAGTAGTTCTTCAACTGGCCAAGTCCATCGAATCTGTGTTCTCTCCGACACGGCCTTCCTGACGCTTCACACGTCCTCGTGTGATAGCAATCTGCAAAAGAAATAACACAGCAGTAGCTCGCTCGGTCAACCTGACCAAAATATAAGGGGTAAGAAGGTAACAAAAGTCATCGCAAATGATATCTGACTTTATCTTTACAGCTTTAGTTAAAACGCAACAAATTAGTCAAATCATACAAAGAAAGATCGGTTCGATTGCTATAAAATTGTCATTTAAGCGTCTGATGGTAGGTTGAGACAACCGTAGCTGGTGTCTGATAGCGTACTTCAAGACAGCTTGAATAAACTAACACTTCGAGACAGCCCTGCTGGCGTCTGATGGTGTTTCCAACACAACATAAAACTTGTTCGGTACTGAATACGCGCGTTTGACTAAAACGCCACAGTAACAACCCTTTTAAAATATCCCACATAAAATTTCGCTCCAAAACTTTCATTTACTAACGAGCATTCAGCATTAGAATCGAAAGAAAGAAAGAATACGATTCACCTTTGTGTTCTAGACAATCCGTGGAAGATTCACAGCTCACACGTCAATCAGCACCTCGGTACGAACGCTGGCTTGCCTCGGCCACCGCAATGCCGCCAAAGTTCTTAAATCAGGATCATCACTTTCTGTTGCTGCACCGCTGGGTTAAGTCCTGATGTCGACATTGCTCGTCCTCGCGGATCCAGCTTTGGTTTATTGTAATCGCCATTCGGTGTATCCTCGAAACATATTAAAACACGTGTGAATTACAGTTGTTAATAACACCAGTTCCTATACCATTATTAAACATCGATCAACACTAAATGTAAAAACCAATAATTTCTATTGTGCGTAAATAACTTAGTTTAACTTTAAACTAACAATTAAGAAATGTAACACATGAAATAGTTTAAGAGAATGAATACTAATTAAAGAACAATTGTAAACCTAAATGTAGTTAGGTAGGTAGGTAGATAGGCATAGATGGTAGCCCGATGCACGCTAATTCTATGTCAGCTGGCGACTTTTGTAACCAAATCGGTTGCATAACTCGAATCCCGCCAAAACACAATTTAATTTAAGAACACACTCTGCCATAAATTATTACAAAACATTGTACATCACCCAGTCAAGTTGTGTCCGGCTTTAACGTAATAATGTAGGTACTGCCGCGTACTTCAATATTTCTATTTTGTTTTTACCAGATTCAAACCATCCAGCAATTTCACTATTGTAGCAGCTTTTCTGAAACAAATTTTATAACACAGCATCATATTGTTCGGCAATATTTTATTTTACGCAATTAAGAAAACTGAGACGGCAGAATAAGACTCGTCTAAAATAACTGCCAAAGAGGCACAACCACTCAGATTATTTATTTAGACCCATAGTATGTCAAACAGAATAATAACAAAGGAAAACTAAAGTCACAACTTTCAGTCTTAACAATACCGTAATAATAGTACCGTAGTACCATTCAAAACTCAGAGCATTTACTGCCTACTTCATTTAGAAATAAAATTATTAAAAAGAACAAATTAAACAACTAGGCTTCTTTCATATTCGTTGCCAATATCTCCATGGTTTCCCCTGAAACCTGACCTTCGCCAGAGTCAACCGCCAGTACGCACTCACGGACCACCCTCCAAGGTATTCCGATCGAGCAGAACGACTTCTGGTATAGTCCCATCAATCATCATCAAACATCAAGCAAATTCCACCATACTAGCAGTTTTCCTGAAACAAATGATATCACACAGTATCACATAGTTCGGCAAACATTAATTCTAAGCAATTAGGAAAACTGAGACGGCTAAATAACACTCGTCTAAAATAATTTTAAACACAGTTCGTAATGAAAACAGAAACTCTCACCGGGTAGCGTAACGCAGGATCTCAATTGGCAAACCTACGGTGCAAAGGTTCAGACGTTATCTTCCAACACACTATATCCTTGGAAGCTCCGGTTCCACTGAGTCTCTTGGTTGCGCTGACTCAACGCATAATGGATAGGCCCTCGGCAGTGGTAGCAGGTGATGGCATGGCTGGTCTTGTCATTGCAGTCTCTCGGTTGCGGCCTAGGATGTTCTTCTTTCCTGTCCGTATCATCTCGCCTCCGTAATTACACACCGATAGTTTATGATGATTCTGTTGTTCTAAAAGCTGCTGCAATTTCTCGTTTCCGTCGATGTTATTTGCAGCACATAGAATGTCATTCGTACAGGTGGAGCGGGGTTTTCTCACCCGTAGCACGTGGTACGTGGTTATCGCGTCGTCCGTGGCACATGGTTATCACATCATTTGTAGCACATGGTATCCACATCATCCATCGTTGCTCTTCGCAGCATAATGCAATTACATCAGTAGCATGTGGTACCTGGTTATCGCATCATCCATAGCACGTGAGACGTGGTTTCCTCATCAGTAGCACGTGGGACGTAGCCTCCTCATCATCCACAGTACGTGAAACATGGTTTTCTCTTCATCTATAGCACGTGGTAAGTGGTTTTCTCATACGTAGCACATGAAACGTAGTTTCTTCATTATCCATAGCACGTGGTTTCCACAAAAATCTTTTCACAAAGGTTTTCACATAGTTCGTAGCACATAGGACATCATCCGTACATCGTGGTAAGTGGTTTCACCATCCCACTTCTGATGTCGGGGAGTTCGTTATCACTGGGTTCGATTATGGCGGAAACTTCGAAATCAAACGTGGAACTTGATGTATGGGCGTGTATTAAACACAACGTTAAGCAATTTTACAATAATCATCAAGAATAGTCAGGATGTAAATGGATATAGGAAGCGCGGTGAATTCGGCGTGTGGCCATCACTGATTTATTCACTACACGTCTGCACTGCCTCACGGTCCCAACAAGAAGAGATCCGTCCAACCGGATAGATGGGCTAACTAGACACAACGGAAAATGACCGAAACTCATTCAGTCGTTCACTCATAAAGCCTCGCACCGACTACACCCAAGTTAAAACAACTTGACGCAACCAATATCTCATTTAGTCGCTGACATTGACATTGACATTTCAAAACATAGGCAAGGTAGATAGTAAAGTAGTTCTTCAACTGGCCAAGTCCATCGAATCTGTGTTCTCTCCGACAGGTATAATATACTTTCAGGAAAACATAAATTTAGGGTTTTCATTTCATTTCTTTGAACGGATTATTGGAGATGGCAGCCTTGTTTTCTAGAATTGCGTGTTTCAAATTACATATTGTGTGTATCAGTTTCTCATTAGACCACGTAACCCTACTCCGATAACAACCAAAAATATATGTACCTTCAGTCGGAAATATTGTCTTATTTGGTCGAAGTTGTACAAACCGTAGAGGACCAAAGGAATGCTCAATATACATATATATTTATATATGTATCCATCTTATCATATATTTTTTATTTCCATGGTGTGTAATAACTCCTACATCCCTAACATCAGAAATCTTAATATTGAATTATTAAAATAATATGTTTTGCAACACTATCAAATAAGCCTCATACAAATTTTTCAACATAAATGGGATATTAATAACAGTTTGTTACTTTATGTCCCTTTATGTAATAACTGCTGACAATTAAAATGGCATTATTATAGTTTCCTGCTTATAGGTAGATAATTATATATGTTTTTGTAAAAACATATAAAAATGTGCCTAATTGTATTTATTAAAGCCTTCATGTTTTCTTTTTGATCAAATCCGAACATAGCAGTCTTAGTTGGTTTTATGACGGATTAGAAACAGGGCGGAACGAGTTCTCCCAATTTCACTAATCAAAGCTCGTGTGCTCCCTCATAACGAGATTAGTTCCCGACACGGATTTACTCACAAGGTTTTGGAAGCTCTTTTGAAGGTTCCCTAAATTCACTCTCTAAGTAAAAGAGCCTTAATTGTCATCTCATTCCAGGGAAGTAAATGACTGGAATGGCAGTACTGAACACTATATTAATTTATTAAAAAAAAAGGTTGTAATTTTTTCTTATTATTTGATAAATGTCAGAGACATACTGAATAAGAGAATTCTATGGACATACTTACAATTACCATAAGTAGGTACCTACATAAAATATGTAGCGGTGTAGCTTTAACACGTTGAACGCTTTAAGACCCACCGGTGAGCCTAGACTACTTTTCTGTTTAAGCCAAGCCAAAATGAAGTATTCGTTAATTTTTTAGAACTTGAGATTTTTATTCCTAAGTTTATAGAATGTCTTAATTTGTTTAGAAAATAAAAAATAGCGACTTTTACCGTCTCGTTTACGAAATAGAGCCAAAGGCTCACGGGTGAGTGACGTGGCCTCTTGCAACGAAATTTGTAAATACCGTTGGCGGGGGCCGCGGGGGCACGCTGCGGCTCACCCCGCAAATTTTTGATTTCCGCAGGTTTATATTAATGAAACTTTGCGAAGTGCTACAAAATGCTGCACCTATAGAAAGGCTAAAAAGAGGGTGGCAAGGAAAGTGAGAAGAACATGTCGTCAGTGTTTCGCAGAAAATGTGCCAATCATGGGAAGCAAACAGGCTAAGACAAAAACAAAAAAAGTGTCTACATATTGCGGAAGTTGTCCTACTAAGCCTTATCTTTGTCTTACTTGTTTTAACAATATTCATCTTTAATTTTATTATAAAGATTATTTTATGTTTCTTTACTTTAATTTTTACTTGATCTTTAGATATCCTACTAATATTAGGTATAAATGTTAAAGTGTGTGAGTATGTATGGATGGATGTATGGATCTTTGTTACTCTTTCGCGTAAAAACTACTGAACGGATTTGGATGAAACTTTGCAGTAATATAGGTACATATACATCTAAATAACACATAGGGTACTATTTACCGCGGTTAAAAAAATGTAACTCCCACTGGAAATCGACTTCCACGCGAACGTAGTCAAATATAAAGAGTGCAATTATCAATAGGTAAAAGACGTTATGAATTGTTAGAAGTAAAAGTGTTATGTTTAAATTTTTAAGAAATGTTATAAATACTTAATAAATATTTAATTTGTATTATTTTGGTTTTATTAATGAAATGAAAACGTTATGTCCGAATAACTAGTAACAACTCTAGGGTCAATACGTTAACTTTATAAATAAACTTGTCTAAATGGACAAATTTCTATTGCATTCGGAAACCACGCCGCCGGGTTAGGCTATTGGGCCACGCGGCTCAGATGCATGTGCGTTTTGTTAGATAATTGTAATGTTTGGCTTGTAGCGAGTAATTTTGTTGAACCCTACACACGGCTCACTGGTGACCTACGTGGCCTGAATAGTACAGTAGAGGAAGGCTCACCGGTGATGCCCACGGCCCAAATACAAGTACTCAATCTTTCTTATGGCGTTCAACGTGTTAAATAAACTGTTTCAAGTCAATCTAAGGTCTGTTTTTTATTATTTTTGTTCTGGCTAGTGATGTTAATAAAATACATTTGGATGTGGATGTTGTGTCAAAGGTTGTTGTTTTTAAAATATACTAGTGGCCGCCCGCGACTTCATTCGCGTGGAAGTCGGTTTCCCGTGGGAATGATAAGTTTTTCCGCGGTAAAAAGTACCCTATATGTTATTCTGATGTATAATCTATATTACTGTAAAGTTTCATCAAAATCCGTCCAGTAGTTTTTGCGTGAAAAAGTAATAAACATCCATACATACTCACAAACTTTCACGTTTATAATACACTCATCAACATCGTCTAGGGATATTTTGAATTTACTTAGTTTACTAAAAATTTATTAAAAATAACATACAACATGTATATATTTTTATGAAGCTCATTTATCAGGCTACATTAACAAAATAAAATAAATCATTTTTTTTTGCGTAAAAGTGGTTTTTTTTTAATAAAGAAAAAAGTGAAAAAAATGTAAAAGTAACAATGAATGTGTTTCTCAAGGAAAAGTGAAAAATAATCAGAAATTATTCAGATTTGAACGGTATTGTGAAAAATCAGTAGTCAGTAAAACCATCCACGACGTTAAAAACGGTCCTACAACGTTTTTTATGCTTTGGATTAAGTTATCCAAGTCAGGCTGCGGTATATGGTCCCAGGTCCGGCTAAGTGGCAAAAAAAGATGTTCTTTCGTCGCAATGTTTGTAGCGAAGTTCCTTAAAGCTCTTTTTTAGAGCATATCCTACGCGTATTTAATGGGGTTTAGGTCAGACGAGTGGGCCAGCCTAGGACTGATCCGTCGTGCTCCTGCAACCAGCTCGTCACCACTCTCGCTGTGTGCGGACGGACTTTGTCGTTCATCAGCGTGAATTCTTGGCCCATTTGCAGTTTGTCGGGGTAGATTATTGGTTCTAGCACTTCGTTACAATATTTTTCAGCTGACATGGTGTTTCTGATCCAAACGGGGTCTGTTCTTCCACCAACACGAATTTTTGCCCAAACCTTAATTGTCCCGCCGTGGTATGGAAGGACTTCCTATGGGTGTCGCAGACGGCACTCACCACCAGGAACTCGCTAAACACGTACTCTACGTGTATCAGGATGGAAACCGAACCGTGAGCCATCGGTAAACAGCAATATGAACCACTGGTTATCTTCCCAGAGCAAATGTTCACGAACCCACTCTAGCCGTCGTCCACGATTTCCTCGGCGTAGTGCTGGAGTACCAAGCGGTCTGCGAGCATGAAGATTAGCTTCATGCAGCCTTCTCCTCACAGTTTCATCACTCACAAGCAACTGGTGCTCTGACTGGAGCCTCTGAACCAACTGCATGGCCGTAAAATTTGGTTGCCGTCTCGCGGCAACTTGCAAATTTCGGTCTTGTCGTTGAGTGGTTAAGTGTTTCCCGCCTGGGTGTCTTTCAGCCATCTCACGGAGACCACGATAACATGACCATAAGCTTCATATCACGTTTTGTCTTGTTACCATCTCCTCAGCAATATTCCTTTGAGTAGCCCCAGTTTGGAGCATGCCTACTGCCCGTAACATTTCTTTTCTCGTTCAATAGCCCCGCTGCATAATGCACACAATAACATTAATTGATAATTTACCGATAACTTGCTATAAAACTTAAATTTGGCACAAAAAAATGACAAAAGTTACTGTAGGTAAATGAAACCTTCAGACTTCGCTACCATTATGCAGCATGAATCTTTTGTTTTTAATTTTTTTTTTCAAATTCAAATTTAGAATCGTTCAACAAGGTTTACAAAATAAACTTTCTTAAAAAAAAATTAAAATTAATCAGTATTTTTTGAGTTTAAGAACTTTATACAAAATATCCCTAGACGATGTTGATGTGTGTATTAGTAGGATAACATGCGTTAAGTTATTTAATTATAAGTGACTAGACACATGTTACTGTGATAAACAGCGAAAGGGTAAATGTAGTCATTCATTCCAGGAAAAATAACAAAATGTTGTATTTGTGCCGTTTTTAAATACGATACATAGTGATTTCAGAGCCATAACTTGACATGAAAGGTAAAGGTACTCCTATACATTAAGGTTGCCTTATTCCTCAGAGAAATAAATTGATTGAATGAGACATGATAAGTGGCTGGTTCAGGTTCTGAGTGCAAAGTTTCTGTGACATGTTCTGTAGTTTGGACTTGTTGTTAGAGAGTACAATTTTGGTGATTCTATTTATTTCGAAAGCCAGAATTGTATGGAATGTTCACAGTTATCTACCTATCATCCATTAATTGCAAACATTCTTAGGGCTCTTTTTACGGTACCTACGCAGTTTCATAAGACAGGACCCGCAGGGGAGTAGATTAGAGTGAGTTGATTTTATGAGAGGTTTTTTTAAAATTTAAAAATGAAAAGTGAACTTTATTTGAAGTTGCAGGTCGAAAGCTAATAATATAAGCAAAATATATACAACAAAAAAACATCTTCACTACATAGTGTAAAAAAGTCGCTTTCTCTGTATGCTTAAATCTTTAAAACTACATAACGGATTTTGATGCGTTTTTTTTAAATAAATAGAGTGATTCAAGAGGAAGAGGTTTATATGTAAGTATAATTACATAGTACAGAAAAAGGAGTTTTACTCCGAATTTAATGCGTGCGAAGCCATAGAAACAGAAATATACCTTATAAGTTCGAATAATATTGAAGTATAAATAAAGTTAGTTTGGTAAAAATTGTTGGGTTAAATCACGCTTCCATATCGGCAACCGAACAATTCATTCTCTACTGCTATCGAAAATTAATAATTGCCTTTAAAGCAAGCGTTTTGTTCTGATAAGACACATCACTCAAAAAACACGCGAACTAAGGATTAGAAACGAACATTCATTTAAAATGCTGTATGAGAAATAAAAATTAAGCCTAATGCATTTGAGTAGCTGATAAATATCTTTCGATAAGATGGAGAGATGGATTATGTTTACATTATTTATTTTCTGTTCGGGTAAAACGAAAATCTGGAATAGACTATGAGTACATGTTGCGTATTGAGCTTTTATAAGAAACTACCGGATAAAGAATTCCTAAAAATACTTCATAAAGAATGTCCTTTTGACGATGTTTGTTTACCTACTCGTAAAATATACTTAGGGTTACGTTGTTATATATTGTTGTGTTGTCTTATTTAAAAAATACGCCTGCTTCACTACGAACTATGTGACCTTACCTGACCAGACTATATGTTTACCAGGTATGCCGAAATTATTCAGTTTTTTGTTCAGGTACATAGGTAGCTCGAACGGCAATTTGGGCAAAAAAATCCAGAGTGACCCTAAAATAAGCACAGTCGAGTCCGGGACAGCTTAATATATAGGTAGCATATATACTAAAGCAGTACTTCAAAAGTCTTCATGCCTTCATAAAGACTAATACAAAGCCAAGAATCCGCACTGTGATTGCGTCCACTGAGCGTAACGTAATTGCTAGAATTATGTCTACTAGCGGCGCTGTCTTAATTTAATTTTTTGTACGAAAATGGTACGCTTACCTACTATTCGACAGTTATTCGTGATAAGGCTACTATTAGTTTTAAATTACTTGTAGGTCACATAAGTATGGCCGGTTTTAACCTATCAATTACTGAGCAATAAAAAAAGACAAAAAGTAACAAGCTTGACAATACTGAAACCACACAGCCGTACAAATATTTTATTTCAATCGATTTTACAATGAAAGTTATTTGCTTTAAAAGCTTCAAACGACATCTAAGTCCCCTGACATTCCCATCAAGATTGTTTCCTAGGTTTTAGGGTTCCGTACCTAAAAGGTAAAAAACGGAGCCCTATTACTGAGACACCGCTTTCTGTCCGTCTGCCTGTCTGACACTTGTCATTAACCGTGATAGCTAGTCTGTTGAAATTTTCAGATGAGGTATTTTGGTTGCTGCAAACAACAAATACCTATTAAAAATAAAATGAAATAAGTATTTTAGGGGCTCCCATACAACAAACGTGATTTTTTGCAGAATTTTTATTATAATGGTACGCAAGCGATTCCGATTCGCACGCGGAACGCGGAAGTCCGATTCGCACCTTGCCGGTTTTTTAACATACCTCCAATTCAACAGTGGCGTAGTACCTACCTATTGTTAGAACCCGTAAAAAATATTTAAAAAATATCAAATAAAAAAATAATATAAGTATGTATTATTTTTATAAAAACATAGTACATAATGTTTTCACTATTCTTATAATGTGTTTTTTAACTTCAGTTATTTGCTAATAAAGCAACCTTTTAAGATTTTTATAACATTATATTATGTGCTGCTAAATCCGTTTATACAAAGCTTGAATCGCTCTTTTTTCTGAACTTAAGTGCTTCTTTGTTGAGGAGAGAAGAAATTAAGTAATTCTAAAATATAAGAACATAATTTATTTACCAGCTGTTTATGCAAGATAAAATTTGTTATTGCGTTCTCAGTTAAAAATTTGCATAGATGAAACATAATTGTACGGACATTTTAACTTTATTTAGTCGTAATTTCAACTTTTTATCGGCCGTATTTACCGTAATAAAGTAAATGATGGGGAATGGACATTACTTTATTTTGGACAAAGGCTTGTCGTAAACTTCAGTTGTTTTTATCTTGTTGATTCAAAGTAACGTTTGTTGTTTTAATGTTTTTCGCTATTATTACTTTATTTTCTCGGTGGTTTTTACTATTTTTTTAAGGTGTGTTTTCAAGTATTTTTACGGTCAGTACGTTTGGTTGTATTAAAAAGCGCTGTTTAGTCTATCGTCGTGAGTTAGAAAAAGAGTTTGTTATTTTTCAAAATATTTTTTTATTTACAGATGACGTCATTCCGGCGAAACCTGTTTTTATTGGCGATACTTTCGGTGTGGTGTTCAGTGAACGGCTTAGACATGACGCCATGTTCGCGGCGGGTTTACGTAGCCCGAGCCGAACAGTCGGACCTCGATGGACTCAAGTGTTGGGACCTCGTGAAGGTACCTTCTTGTGGAGGCAGGTGTAACTCAAGAGAGGTGAGTTTACATGGCAATATAATCTACTACTTCTATATAATCTTCTAAATCTTAAACTGTTATAAAAAAAGAAGCTTATCTGTTAATCCGTAAGGCGCTTTCACTTGTCAACAACATTGTTTATGTAGTAGCTAATTAATCATTCAATTGAATATAATACCTCAATACAATCAATGTGTTGTCAGAATAATTACCTAATTTGAGTCTGTATCAGGTATCCGACTGGATGTTCCCATTTAAGAAGTCGCACCATCCCGTATGTATTTATGGAAATCGAAAATCTTTGATGGTGAAGTTGAGGCACTGTGACGATGGAGTGGCTCCTGGTACCAATCTGTTTCATTTCGTTGCTCCTGAAAATTGTCGATGCAAGGTAAGTTAGGTTTCTTTCAAGATTATACAATTCTTTGTAAGAGGTGGATTTGCGAAATTACGTTCATAGCCCTTAACCCAAATAGAGGACACGATTTTACACACTTCGATGTAAAACAATTAAACATTTTTATATTGCGTACAAAGTTATTAATTAAGTGTTTTATTTAAGATGATATTTTTATCTTATGAGAGCGTATATTCTATCATAATAACTTTTTAATTAACGTAATATTTCAAAAGCATTTCCTTATAATTTATAAACTCTAAAGTCTAGTTTTAAATAAGATAATGTGCTCTTAATTAGCTCTTAGGTTACAATTTCAATTATAAAGCACGAAGCTTCCCTAGAGAAATTTGCAGAGGCAACCAACACAACACAAAGTTAGCCTACCGAAGTAACTAATCTTCATGCGTAGTTTTAACGTGGCCATAAATCAAATATAATATTTTGCTTTTATTAAATAAGTAATGCGAGGGCCCGAGTAAATAAAATGGTTAAGCTAAAGTATTTGAATCCCAAAACTGCACAACAATAAAATTAAATTGGTTAATTCAATTAAATGCGTCGGAACTTTTCCTTTACGAAATGTATGTTTGAAGGAAACAAAAATACACCTTTGCATTAGTCGCCGTACATTGAAATAGGATTTACCTCCAAGGGTTCGGTTAAAACACATAACGAAATATAGTAATAATTTAATCTACGTACCCACAGCCGGGGTTAGACAAGTAGGTAATTTAATATTCACATAGCTTTTTCTGGAAACAAGCTTTTATATTTCAATAAACTGCCTTGACCTTATTCGTTCCAAATCAATCTATTCACCGTGACAAATATTTTCTCTTGCCCTATTTTCCTTAAATATCGACGAAATATTTAAAATACATGTCTGGGGCAGCCGGGTAAAGAGTATTTTAATCGAAAATACCAACATTGTTCCAGGTTTGTTCGTCTCGCCACACGAGCTGCGAATGGCTTCCTCCTAACTCAAACTTTACAATCAACGCCAATGATGAAGATATTTTGAATCAATTTTATTAAAAATCAAAACAAAATTGTTAGCAGTATTGAGATTTGTTGAAATATTTACATTACCTAGTTACTTTATACACAAAAGTTGTATGCCTTCTCAACAACACATGATTATTTTGCCACTTTGAAATATTATATGTAGCAAAAAATGATGAACTTTTATTTTGTAATTCTATATTTGTTTTACTTTGTATACAATTTCTACACATCTTATCTGCAGAAATTGTATAAAGATGAAAAAAATAATTTCTTTCTTTGTTTGTAACAAACAAACGATACTTTAGGAATATCATTAATATCTGACTAAAATTAACTATACAAACTTGGGTAGAAACTAGTCTTAGACAAAAACATTAAAAGCCTTACTAGGTAATGGCAAATAATAACAAGTTATTATAACAGCCAAATTTTCATTACGTACTGACCCTCGTCGGACCGCTGTGAAATATTTCCGAAAGTTGGTACATTAGTTAGTCTATGAGGAGATTACCAACATTTGGGAATAATAAATAAACGTGGCAGTAAGCGAAAGCCATTCATTATGATTGTCTGGACTTCAGACGCGGGTTTAGAAGTTTCACTTTTGTCTCATTTATTAAATTGTTAAAATATTAAAGCCAACTTTGGGTTTCATTTACATTGTTCGCTATGTTGAGCGGTTTTTATTAATTTGTTAAAGAATAAATTGGTCAGTGTTACAAAATTAGAAACCCAAAAGTTTTGATAAAAATAGGGGTAAGGTAAACAAACCTCGTACAGAACAGAATATATCCCTTCAAAGGAGGACAGTATCCGTTTCTATAGGAGGAAAATATCGAACAAAATTAATTTATTGATGTTTCATACAATTATCAAAATTATGGTATAAAACGTAGCACAGTATATACTTATGATTAAGAAATATGATATGGGCATAAGCTATTAGTTTGAGAGCTACCAACATCGGAGAAACAGTAATTTTAAGATGAACTTGCTCTCAAATATAACTATTATTTGGCATGCTCTCTCGAACACCATGCCGGCTATCTGGGAGCTGGAAGACGTTGCATTCATTACTGCACAGCAGATGTGTACTAGTAAAAAAATAACTACGTAAAAGAAAACCGACTTCAAAACTAAAATGTTAAAAATAATTCAGATTTAATATAATTAAAATACTGCCTATTATTTATACGTGTACTTTTTTGGAAGCCGGTTAAAAATATAGAATTTTAGATTATTTTAAGAAGATATATTTTTTCTTATTATATTTTAAACATGACCATAAATACATAAAACGTAAATTTCTGATTTTCAGATATTTCTTTGTTAATTGTAATTATTCGCCAGGAGTTATTTCTTATTAATAAACAAAAAAAAAATTATCGTTAAAGTACGCCCGTAATAGTGAAATTATTTAAACGTGGAATAAACAAATACGTAGTTTGTTGGCATCAATTCGGTTGTTTAGCAAACAACTATAGTTTATTCGCGTTAAGAAAATAGTGAGTTGTCATTGTCAGCCGGCCTAGCCACGCCCCACAGCCAATTAAAATGCTAGAAATTAAAAAGTCGAGTTCACATCACAGTGACCAGTTGAAGTCTGACGTTCGGACAAAACGGTTGTGTGTTTTGCGTGACTCGTCCAACAATAAATTTTAAAAATGAATACTTCACCAATTCCAAAGAATAAAAGTGGATCAATAATCCATACTGGAGAGAGACGCATAATTTACAATGTTTATAAGTACTTTAAATTGTGTGATTTAAATGCAACTGTGGAGAGTATAGTCATATAAACAGCAAGCGCATGCGGTGTGTCCGAAAATACTGTTTATAAAATTATTATTTTTCTTTTAGGTACTTTTACTCCACTGTGAATACACCCTTATCCTGTAGTTGTCACTATTTTCTTAACGCGGACGGACTATAGATCGATGATATGACTTTAAGATACAGAATTGGAGCAAAGAACCAGAATTCTTAAAATGGCAGTTCGAAAACTCTTAGACCGTATCGCTGAACCAGTGAAAAACCAGCACATGATTAGGATGGTTCCAGATACATATCAGTTTGATAATTATTACTTGCTCACCTTCAATTTAGTGATTACGACGATTCATGCAAAACAGCTGGGTTGCCAATATTATTATTTTTAAATTTTCCGACTAAAATACTTTTATCTTTTGCATTTTTTCAAAAGAAAACAATATTGTCCCAAATCATTTAATTATGCCAACTAATTACACGTGTTAATGTACCTATGGGTTGGGAATTGCGAAAATGGGTAATCCACAAAGCACGGATTACTGCAGATAATTGTAAGGTGCTTACCGGATTCGATTAAGCAGATCAAGCGCAAGTTTGCGAAGATTGCCTTACGTACACATAATTACGGCTGCCAAGCCTCGAGTGTTTGGCTGAGCCTCGGGCTCCAGCCAATGTTAGCATAGACTTTAAATTAAAAGACCAAAACAATAAACATTTTAGTAACAGAGATAATAATTAGGGTTAAAAAAATAACCGTTGTTAACTGGTATATTTTCTTAAGATAAAAAGAGGAAGTTTTAGTTTTTTACATCCCGTCATAAATAGTAGATAAAATAGACGATGAGTCGTGATAGATATCAAACAAGACGTCGAATGTCATTCATAAAGTCTAACTTGAACTGTAAATGCTTATTTCTGTTTAAATTTGTAAATATCTAAATTCATATAATAAAAGTGACGACGTGGATATCATTGTTGTGTACAAACATGGACAAACATAGATGTGTAATTTGAAATACAATAAATTGGAGTGAATAACATATCAACAAAATGTAAGTACCTTTCACATTTCCAGCCCATTTTAAATGACCAAAATAATAGGTATTAAGTATGCTTTGTTTCTATAGGGCTGCATTTGAAAGGGTTAGCACAACTTCTATAACAACCATGGACACTTCATCAATGGTTGATATCCGCTTCGCGAGGTTGCCGTCAGAAACGCCACCTATGGATGACTTCGACCCTAGAAAGTTACGAAACCCGGAAACACCTATGAGGTACACAAATAAAGTTTCCTCAAAAACTGAGTCATTTATTTGTACCTTCTGTTTTATTTGTTTCAATTGGCATCACCTACCTACTTAGTAACGTTTATTTCTGTGTAGCTATTTCTTTCTAAACCTGTATTTGGAGATTGTTTCAGCGTCAGCACAGCGTATTTCAATCTTATTCGTTCTCTCTCTGGCGCCGGATTTTTGACACTACCGTTGGCCTATAGCCAGACTGGATACATCTTTGGACCAGTGCTGGCTGTAGGCTTCGGCCTTCTCCTCATACACACACATTTAACATTAGTAAGTTAATAAATAAGCATTAACTTATTCTAAACTTTACCCCTCTATTTTATCCCCTTAGTGGTTGAATTTCTCAAAATCTATTTTTAGTGCCTAGGAAAAGGAACCCCTGTACCAAAATTTCAAACTTCTTGGAACAGTACTTTCGGCTGTGTGCTAATAAACATAAACTTCCTAATAGTTTTTTAGTTTTCGAGAAATTTTTATTTTTTCGTTTTTAGTTAAAATCTCGATCTGTAATTAGTTTTTTAACTTCCACCGACACATATTTGTTCGAGTTAGTAAGTTTGTTCGGGGAAATACTGCACCAATTTGTTTTATTTTACTCGTCGACATATTCCACTTTTTACATTATTATGTCAAATTTTAGCTTTGGTGCTTAAACGAAGTTAGCCGGCAACTTAAAATACCTTACATGTCTTATATCTATGGATTTCGAATAGCAATGTTACGAGGCCCAATCATTTGCCAGTGGATAGGAGAGAGAGGACAGTGAGTCGTTTATCTTTTGTATACCAAATTATTTTTTATTTTGTCACATTATAAATTAAACTTGGATGTTAACGCAAACAGGGCTGGTAGAATTTTTATTAATGTTCATAGATATCACTAAGATCTTCACAATCGTTAGTGAAACCCGCTGCTGCTGCACAAAATTTTAGAATTTTTATTGCATACTTAGTCATAAAATCTGTTTCAAAAGTTATTAATAAATACGGTTTAAATTTACCGTTCGTGCACGGAGTATTATTTAAATAACGTTTCAGCAAATGATACAGTTTTGAAATTAGATAAGCTGCTTTACATTTAAACCTTTTTTTTTTCAGAATGATTATTCTAGTTTTGATGGTTTTAAGTCAATTGGCTATTTGTACAGTTTGCGTTATACTGTGCAGCGATAGTATACGAGACGTAAGTTTAATTTTTATATAAGTTCTTTATAAGAAGTAGAGTCATCAAATAGAAAAGATTTCACGAAGAAGACATTTTCAGATGATGGATTGGCCCACGTCGGCGCCCGCTACTGGTATTTTACTCATACCTTATTTACTAATGGAAATTGCGATGAAAAACATCGAAATTATTGGATATATTTCAATGGCCGGTAATCTTTGTCTATCACTCCAATTCAAAACCTCATGCTTTTTGTAACCTATGAATTTGGCATAACACTTGTACATTTCTTAGTTAAAATATTTTACGCGGTAGGTAATTAATTTTTTATTTTATTTTCCGAAGTTTCTTCATTTTTTGAATACTTAGGTCAGGGAGGGGTTGGATGTCTTGATTATAATGCATTGTAACAAACAACTACTTTTGACGTTCGCGCCCTATATATTTGATAATATTTCCACATAACTTAGCTTGTGCGATTAGTGTGCGTATTATATGTAGGTATATGTTGGCTAGTTCTTGTTTTCTATTTTGCAAAGTTATTTGATTCTTATGTTAGTGACGGATTTAATTATTTTCTTAATGAAAGTTTGTTGTTTTTTAATTCCAATATTTAAGTTCTCTTGTCTTAAAAAATGTAGTTAATTGAATTCCTATTTGCAAGAATTTTAACGGTTTTAAATGATAGAAAATTGTTTTGCTCAGGTATAATTTTTTTTAACAGACTGCATTTTTGTAAACCAGCGTGTTTTACGTAACACTTTCCGTTTTGTTTGAAAAATACCGAAACGTCGGAAAATAAAATATGATTAACAGAGGTATCGAAACCTAGTGCGGTAGAAATAAACAAATATTTTTTAGGTAATTTGTTAAATTTGATTGGTTTGGGTGGAGTTTTTTATTTAATGTATACTGCACGATACGACATTGTTCTTGTACCCTGGGAGTTCTCACCGACCGGCATCATGTTTTCATCAGGAATCATGCTATTTAATTCATCTGCTTTAGCTGTCGTAAGTATCAAGAATAAAGTAACTTATGTAAATAGGATTACATTTGAATTATTTTTATCGTATTTTATAAATTATCCTTTTAGATTTTATCAATAGACAGGTCGCTTAAGAATCCGAATCTTCTGTTGGGCAAGTTTGGCATAATTAGTATCAGTTTGACAACTACAACGTTGGGAAGTATATTTCTCGGAATGTCGGGGTACATTGCCTATGGAAAAATGGACGAAAACGTTCTAAGAGTGCTGCCTGTTGAAGAAGTGTAAGAAACGTTGACGTAGCACGATTTAATGGAAAATTTATTACGACATAAACATTGTTCATAGTTCGATGGCTGTAATGGAAAAAAATATCTAGATATATATCTTAAATTTCAGATTTAATAGAAACTACCTTTTAATTTTTAAAGGACTTTTTGTAATCTACTATACGTTGGGTATTTTTACCCTGAAATCCATATGTTTACATTCACGGAATTAAAGACAATTTAAGTGTGTTTTTAACCTATTCAGGTTTAAATTGCTATTTTTTTTTTCAGACTGACGCTAGTTATAAATGGTGTATACTTATTTACTCTTACCTTAACATACCCAATTTCTATGTATCCTGCAGTTAGGATTTTGTTATTTGCAATAGCAAATCGTGTTACTGAAAACCCTCCAACCGAGAGAGCTGTAAAAGTCCTAGAATGGGTCATTAGACCACTCTTTGTTTGCACCTCTTGTAAGTATTAGATAACTAAAGTTATAAACCATCATAGATTATAATATAAAAGATAATATAAAAGTATTAACATTTGATTCCTGCAAACTGTTCAACGGTTAGGCAAAACCTTTAAAAAGTAAAAAGAGGTCCTGAAAATAGTCTTCTTTGGGTTCAAACAGGGATGTGGAAAAACATTCTTTGCTTAACCGTTGAATATACCTAAATTGATTTATTTGGGTCCAAGAAGAATAACTTTCTCATGTTTGACATACTTTTTAATTTCGTTTTCTGAAATACAAACACAGTTATTTCTTTTAATTAAAATAAATTTCTTACTCTCTTGAAACGCAATTTCAGTCTGTTTCAATAACAAAAAAACGGGAAAACTTTCTTTGTTCCTTTTTATCAACATTAGGATTCCTGTTAAATATTTAAATTGTATTTTGTTTTTATTTCTAGTTTTGATATGTTACTTCATACCATTTCAAGCGCCCTTTGTTTCGTTTGCTGGCAACATGTGTACTTCTCTGCTGACCATCGTGTTTCCTGCCGCAATGGAGCTGAGTCTTCTATACCCACACAACTACGGATTCTTATACTTCCATTTCTTTAAAAATATTGCCATTATTTTTTTCGGTCTTTCTATTTGGTTATTTGGTATATACCTCTGTGGTCACCTTATTTACGTGAAAGTTTTGTCAACAAGAAGCGTCAACTGAGAAGGGATAGATTGTACGAAAGTAGTGGAAACATTCCCTGCAAATAGAAATACAGGCTGGTGAATATTACGCGATATCATGACAGTTATTTTTTACATTGTACTTTTTGTAACTTAATTTTAGGTAACTTACCTAATAGAAATGTGGCTTATACAGGGTAATTTTTAATTAGGGCATCACCTCTTGCAGGCGGCCTCCCTACATCAATCCCAATAACATTTGTTCTACGACTTTTTGCAAAACTTGATAATTAGCACACAAACAAAAAAACAAAAATGAATTTGCGCGCTCTGTTATTATTTACTCTGTATTTTTAACCGACTACACCCCCCCTCCCGTCGCCCGCGCCCGCCACGCTAGATGCGTGTAGAGTATTTGACCGTTCAGAGGCATCTAATAAATTTGTATGGAAAAACTTATGTTTTTAAATTGTTGGGATTGATGTACAAAAGCTGCCTACAAGAGGTGATGTGCCTCTTGAAAATTAACCCTGTATATTGAATACTTAATTGTTTAAACCCGCCATTAATGTCGCGATAGGTACATTTACTAAACCAGTGATATTTTCAAAAGACCTGTCACTTAGTAGATTCCGTACAAACCAGTTTATTGACGAATGTACGGATTCAGCCTTTTGCTATAGGTATATCGTTATTGTATTCTCAATACATCTAACCTTATCCGTTTCTAAGCCTAGGAAGTAAATGAACCTATGATGTTCCCTTCCTTTTTTTGTATCCCAGCTATTGAGCTACATGAAAACGTGTTACACGTTTTCCAACCTTCCATTTGGTATTTGCCTTTCGTAAAAATGGTTAGCTAGAATTTTTATTTTGACTTGCTTTACAATAAAGGTTGATTAAGAACTGTATACTAGTTTTATTAAAATACAATATTACTGCAATCTCAAAAAAAAGAAGGGTAAAAAAATCATGACTGTTCTTACCTATTTAAGATTAGCTTTATTTGTTCAAAGAATATTTAAAACCCGTCTTAGGACTGATTTTTCATTTGCCAGATAATTGTTATCCAACTGAAAAGAGGTATGTTTTCATTGAAACTACATATCATTATATTCAAATATTTATATTCGACTAGTGGCCGCCTGCAACTCCGTTCGCATGGAAGTCGGTTTGGTGGGAATGAGAAGTTTTCCAGCGGTAAAAAGTCTTTGTATTATTCTGATGTATAACCTATAGTACTGTAAAGTTTCATCCAAATCCGTCCAGTAGTTTTTACATGAAAAAGAAACAAACATAACAATACAAACTTTCACGTTTACAATATTAAGTAAGGATGTGCAACGAAAACATACCGATTTTTTGTCAGATAGTTCTTTTCTGTGTATTGAAAAATCAGCCCTTAGATAAATTGGTTTTTCTGAGTTAGAATTGTTTAAAATACTTTACCTTACTAGGAAAAGCGGCTTCAATCTATGAACTGATGTTAAGTGTTTTTATATGCCACACAATTTTAATTCGTAACAAATTCTGTTTACGTTACCACATGTGCCACACACATACAAGAGTGCGAGTTTTGGTAATTAGCTGCGCTTCTATCTAGTTGTAACTTGTATGATGACTCGTAAGGTTGCATTTAAGTTAAACAGATAGTGGAGACCCACCAGGATCGCGTAGAACAGAGAGGACCGCGAACGTCCTACAAAATAATAATATACTCTACATTAAGACCACTGAATTATGCCATAGAATAAAAAAAAACTGCCTACTTCTCCTTTCAAAGTAAGAGTAACTATGTTACCATGCAAAATTATTAATTTATGAAGATTTTGTCTCATTTTTTCGGGGTTCCTAAAGTTTGAAAATACAAGAGACAATACAATAATAGAGGACAAGCTACTTATGTGGTTTTACTATCGCGTGTTTTGTATTACTTATGACTAAAATATAAAATTAACACCTAATAGTCATTAACATAAATTAGTAATATCACACGAGCTATGAATTACTTGGTGTTAAGTAATTAACAAAACGCTAAAAAAGAAACACTCATTTTAAAAAATATATTATAACAGCGGCCTTCGTCGGATAGCTGTAGGTATTAGGTTTGTTTTATTCCGGGTAATAAATGTATCAATGGATTAATATTTAATACTTAAAGTACCAACATATTCGGCATAATGACCATGATTCGGCTAAGAATACATGATAATATGAAGTATGAATAATTTATGTTGTCCAAAATCCGGTTACCTTGTGGTCATGTATTTCGTATGTATTCGCTAGTATTAGGTCAGTATATGGGTGTGCAAACTAGCCAACAACTGTCCCTAATCTGGGCTTGATTTACATTATAGTAAGCCGTATCGAACGTGACAGTAAATTACAATAGTAGATATACAGTGAATACATTATTCGTGGTTATGTTACAGTAACTACATACTAAATTGTATTGCAGAGCTTGCTGTGTACTAATCAGTTGGCTATTAATCCATCCAAAATAGTACAAATGTGTAAATGTTTCTGGAGTTGTGGACAAAATAAATCACCTGCAGATCAAGCTATGGCAATGATTTTTAAAACACTCCAAAAACCGAATTGAAAATATTTTTACTTTTGCTATTAGTAGAAAAATACAGTTAAATAATTAGTCTCACTCCATTTCCAAATCATGGTAAAATAAAATAAAATGCGCTAAGAACTGCCCCCCATTTCCCGGCCACTAAATGTCATTTCATTCATGTTTGAGCTTAGGAGCTGTACTTCAAGTTTTTAAATCCATCACGACTCCTGGCAGTTATAAACAAGCAAAATATCAAGATACGAAAAACCTAAACAAGGCTGTTGAGGTCTCGCTATAAGAGCTTGTGGTGAGGAAGGGGGCAAATTGAGTAACTTTATGAATGAATAACATTTGATTGCATCCCCACCTTCCTTTACCTCTCTTTTCCTTCCTAACTTATTTTCTATTATGTGGTTTATAATTTTAATGGTTAACCTGTGTATATATTTGGTATCTTATTTATTTTTGTTATCAAACCTATAAAATTAATACACAGACATTTCAAACTCAGATGTTCGTTTTTTATGACTCCTGCTATTCAGCAGGCAAAGCAACATAAAAATATTATATATTTTATGGAGTGTCGACTTTTAAACTGAGACCCAGTTTACAAATAAAGTTCATGACATATTTAATCAAATTATCCTCTGGACCCTTTTTAAATAAATAATTATAACTTTCTCTACTTTTGAAGATACCGACCGGAAAGGCCCGAGGGTAAATAAAGAACCCAATGCTACATTTTAACTAACAGATACGTTAACAGTTAATTAAAACTGAAATAACACAAATTAACAAGTTGATTTATACAAAAAAAAACAATGCTTACATATGTATTACAACTGTAAATACTGTAATTTAAAACAAATTGCAATTCACAAGTAAATATTCGAGTTCAATTGAACAAAGTATTGGTACTTCTTATCCAGTTTATAGTAATGTCATTCTTTTGACAAATTACAATCAAATGCGGAATGGAAAAGGTTGCAATGTAAATTAGGCTGAAGCTGTGATAAAAATTTGGTAGCCATACAATCATAGCGACTTGATACTTCGCCGTTTGTGAAAAATACGCTAATAACAGTTGTGCCTTACATTCGCTAACAAAGGCATTATGTTAAATACGTTTTCAAAAAGGACGCTGTTATTAAAACTGTTTTCAGTCACGTACAGCCGACGACGTGCTTTTGAAAAATGCTATGAAAATAATACGCTGATGAAATATCAAGCGTATTTAATAAAAGCTACCTGTATCTAATGAAATAATGTTTCATGAATAATTGTGGGCGTTGGAAGTTCACAGTTTTAAAAATAGAGTAAGGAATTTTTAATATCTCTTAAGATAATATTTGTATTTTTTTCCTTTAGCATTATATTAGCATCACATTATTGTTAGCGGATACCTATACAGGGTGTAAGTAGACTAGTTAGATATTATGAAACTATTTATAGGGTTTGTAAGTAAGTGCTTAAATATTAGTAATCACGCAAAATTTTTCACTTACATAGTATAAGTTTTGAAAAGTGACATAAACCACCATATTGTAGGCCTTTGTTATTCTGTGATTTGTTTGTGGAGCAAGCAATTTGATATTTTTTATTAAGTTAATAAGGTACTTGACTCAATCTCATACTTAAGATCTGTTACACTCTTGAAAGGCAAAACTCTTGACATTTGGGAGTTCCGTATTTCGAATGATAATATCAGATATTAGTGTTGTACTTACCTTCTATTTCTTTAACCAATAACAGGAAGTTGGCTTCTTCGTCATTTTCAATTATCTTGTTAGGTTGTTTGTTACAATTTCGCTCTCATTTCGATAATATGTACTTCGGTGGTAATAACTTCCTATGATTGCTCTATTTTGATAAATGAAAAGCAGTTTTTTTATAAGTGAAATTTTTATTTTACTTTTTACTTTGTCGGAAGTGGTTAATTGGGTTTGAACGTTAAGCTGCAGACATGCTTGCGCGAAAACAATGCACTGCAAGTAGATCCGTTTGTATTGGTCTATTTTAACTACTTTGCGAATCGTGAAAGGTGATATTATATTATACTGTCAGAATTGTCAGAATGGTATCCTATCATTAGACAAAAGACGTATGGCAAACATCGTTCGATAATTATAACTTGATAAAATTTAAAATTTTATTGTTTAATAATTTCATAAATTTTTAAGGTATGCATTTTTACGAAAACTAACAAAAAAAAAATTGAAATTTACTAAAGTGTCCAAGGTATGGAAGTATAATAAAAAAACACTAATGGCCACTTGCACGTAAATATCGAGTTAATTAAATAACTCTGGGTTTGTTAACTCAAGGTTAATAGAATACGTTTTTAACTCGAAGCTTGTCCTGCACAAAATGAAATTAAACGAGGGTATACTAACCCAAGCATTTTTTTTCTATATGTTAGCAATCCTGCATGTCAAACAAAAAGTCATTCACTCTGATTATATCCGACCAAATTCAAAAAAATTAATGATATATGAATAATGTAAAATAAAATAATGATATGCATCTCTTTCAAACATGAGAAGTTTTAATAAGTCTTGTTCATTTATCAAATATGAACGTGACGCAGTGTTTTGGCCGTATTTGATTATGTCAATTATATTATTGTTTACATAAGGTCTAATAAAATTCCTACATCTATAATTATTTTAGTTTTGTGCTACCGCTAGGCTGTGTTAATCTTCGTAAAATGGAGAAGAAAACCAGAGTACGAGGTCCAAATTTCACATGTAATGAAAATTTGCTTCCTTGTGATATTATCCACATATAAAAGTATTATTGAGAATAAGAAAAGAAGGCGAAGAAAAATGTTTCAGATGCTAAAATGAATATTCCACGTAAATCAGTGAATTCGGCTATATGAGAAGCAAAAATGCGTATAATTATTGTTAATGGACCATATTAATGCTGATTTAAATAAAACTGTTTGTATTGGAAAAAATCGATTTCTTATTTGCATAATAAATAGGTAGGTACAAAGGTGTGTTATGCAGTTTCATCATTAAGTTAGTATCCAATGTTTAATTTATGCTCAATTTTGTTTATTAAATAAATAACATTTTCCTTTTCTAATCAAAAGCTTCGGTGAAATGCTTTATCTCTTTGCAAATTTAAATGATCGATTCGTTGACTAACTCTCCTACTAAAACAATCTGAACTTATGTAGTCAATAATTTCCTCGTAATCATCAGAAAACAAATTCTTCAGTCAGTGCGAGTGAAATAAAATATTTATCCTCGAGTTAGGGCTTAACTCAGAGTTTAATTATTTAACTCTGGACTGTGCAAGTGGGCCTTAGAGGTTTGATTATTTAGCCAAAAAATGCAGAACAAATAGAATGAACTTTGAAAATTATGGACTTTCCTAAAAAAGTCTAAAAGCAAAAACCCTCTAATGTAAGTATTATAAGTAAACGACTACAATTTTCAAATTAAATTAGTTTTTCTGACCTGTAACCATGATTAATCCTTCTGTGAATTACAGCGCCTGTTATATTATGTGTTATTTTGCTGAGACATAATACAGGGTGATTGGTAATGCGATACATTCCTTTCAAGAGGTTAAAGTAGAGCTTATTTGCAGTCAATTAAATCATATCATACCATTTCCGAAAATTTATTATTTCTGAAATATGCAACATTTAAGATTTTTTATAAAAAACCGCCTTTTCGAAGTTCAAATGAATCCTTTTAGTGAAAAATTCAAAATTAAGTTTAATGTTTTGTTGTTTTATGGTAGCTTGATAACTAAAATGATATTTTAGATTCAAATTTGCTAAAAATAATCGTCCTTATTAGAAAAAGTCAAGAAACCAAGAACAACTTTTAAAAAAAGTTAAGTCTTATGGCAATTAAAAGCAATTTTCTAAAAAAAAGTCCAATTAATGTTGCGTACAAATTACATAAAAAACTTCCCCAATTCATTAGCTATTCAAAAAGGTACATTTGTGATACTAAAACTAAGTATTTGATTGACACCTCTACTAATAAAAGAAGTAACCTCTCTCTTAGAACGCCTCAACCTCTTACCGCGCACTTTTGCAGTGTTTTCTTTGTTTGATGTCGATGTCGACGTCTTGCACAGAGATAATGCAATAACATTTAAGATCTGCCGTTAAAAAATTAATTTTCTGAAAATCTTAAATGTTGCATATCTCAGAAATTATAAATTTTCGGACATGGTATGATATGACTTAATTGACTACAAATAAGCTCTACTTTAACCTCTTAGAAGGAATGTATCGCATTACCAATCACCCTGTATAACAGGTATATGATGAATTTGATAGTTGCACGCCCAGAACTTTCTAAAAATATTTTTATCGCTGAATTCTATATTTTCTTAAATTAGCTTTAGGTATCACTTAAATTACAATACCGATTTTGTAAAAAATTAATACAGAGAAAAGACATGACAAAATTTTAACTGGAAGAGGTTTAAATATGAGATTTCGGAAAATATACAAAAACATACCGACATTTGAAAATGAGAGAGAACCTACTCCAAATTTTTGCATTTGAGAGCTAAGATGCCGCGAGCAGTTTACTTAAATACACACGCTTAATCAGATTCCGTATTTGCTTGAGTTACCTTATTGATTAAATTAATCAACTTGATGATTGAACGTGTACCTACCAAAATAATACAGGGTAAATTTGAAAAGGAACTGAAATAAATACAGATACTTGCCGACATTAATGTCCAACCCTCGACACAGATTCTTCCAACCCTTTACCAATAACCATATGAATACAAAGTGGAGCATTCCAACTGATTGAAATTACAAACATGAAAAGGGTTCAAGCTCGAAAAAAGAAGGCCTCAAATGGGCACTTATTGAGTTGGGAATAAATGTAATATTGTATAAGTAAGTTTAGTTAATACTGTATTTTCAATACGAAAAAGTAAGAATTCGAAAACCTTATATTTGATAGAGAGAGGTCAGATGATTGCATAGGGCGATAAATAAGGCTCAGTTAAACACTTTTATTTTCTTAGTGAGATCTAGTTTACTAGATGCCTTTTATTAAACTAGAGTTACAAAGTTCAAAGTAGAATTTACTACTCATACAAATATTCTATTTTCAAAAACTAGCAATAGCTAGGGAATCTATTTCACAGTTAATATCCGTTTTAAGATAGAAAAAACGGGGACCGTTCTTTTCGCATAACGTCGATTGTCCTTAAATTGTTTGTCATACATTAATTTGTAGGTATAATTATCAAATAGTATAAACACTAATGTCGTTATTATTTGTTGTGTTTTTGTGTTTATTATGATTAGAACTATTAGGCTTTTCAAAAATCTGCTTCAAGTAATTCTGCGTTTCGTTCTTATGCCTTTCAATACTAACTGATGGCAAACAATTTTAGTCTATACTTAATTAGGCCTATATAAATATAATAAACTTTCTAAAGAAGATTCTGAAAGCATCCACCAAGATGTCTCCGGCGATTTACGACGAAGTCATCTTCCGAATTCGAATCTTTCTAATGAAGAACGCCTTGCATTGAAGGCCTTACGCAACAATAAAGAGTTAACAGTCCTCCGCGCAAACAAAGGCAATGCCACCGTAGTCATGCTACATATTACCAAAAAATCATGGATATATCTATTGTCGGCTGAATCTACGTACAAACAAGTCAACACTGACAGTTTATTACAAAAACATAAAGATCGCTTTAGTTTAGACGTGAAATACTTAACACGCCTCCCAAACTATATGGGCTACCTAAAATACACAAAACTGACGTACCATTGCGACCTATAGTGAGCCAAGTTGATACACCAACCTATCCTGGCCAAACATCTAGCTAATGTACTGTTACAACTAAGAGGAAAAACCAGTACCTAAACATGAGGTTACTGCTTTGCTTAACCATCTTAATTCACTTAATTCTAAAATACAATTAACTATATAGAATTAGAGCAAGAGAATAAATTAGCTTTCTTATTTCTAATGAAGTCGGTTTCCCGTGGGAATGATATAACTTTGGTATTTCCTTTTTATTGAATAGTTAATAATGTTTACTTTTTTAATAAGGGATGACTGCGAGTGTAATAAACGTAAGAGTAGACAAATATATTATAATCAGAAAGCTTCAAACTGCAAAGCTAGAGTTACACGTGTTTTTGTCAGTCAATCGTAAAAGATAGACATATGCTGTAGTGGGATATTTTAAAAAAAAATTAAGGAGAACATTTCCGTCTTACATGATTTCTGTGTAGCTTAGACCATTGAAGTTGCACACGCGACGGAAGCTTTAAAAAATTGAGTAACTTCTCCCGTTTTCCCAACATTTCCCCGTGAGTTTACCCGTGACCACGGCATTTGTAAAAATGGTGAAACTGCGGATAAATAAAAATAATATAATAAACGCGTAAGACCCGTTAAAATGAGTTTAATTTCAATAAATTAGGCCTTTCAAAAATTATGCGTTGTGTAGTGATAATATGCGATGTGATTATTATGGGTTTTAAAATTAGGGAACATGATATTTGCTCCAATTTCGAAAACACTCTCTAAAACTAAGTTAAAAATTCCATGCTTAGTATTAAAAAAGACAGGACATTGGTCTCAATAAATTTAGTCCACGTCATTGTAAAATTTAACGAAATGTGCTGAGGACCTTGCCTAAAATTGACTTCGCCTTGTCATAATGCATGTATATTTTAGTTTAAAAGGACTAAAATGATAACCAACCTGCTTCCGTCTTAAACTATTGATGAGTGACAGCAATAGTTTTAATTTAGTTTAGAGAGTGTTTTCAGAATCGGGGCCATTATGACAATAAATGTTATGCTTAAAATTAGAAAGCCAGAAAAAACGCGTTTTGTCTAGCATGCACTAGTTTTACGTGATATTCAATGCCGAGTATTAGTTAATTATAGTTTTTACTAGGGAACCTAGTAAGAGCTAGTTCTATCTAGGGAAAACGCTTACTAATTTTAAATGGGTTTTAACTGAAACATATACATTTTTGTTTCTAGATTAAAACCAATCAATCCAATTTGCCAATGATACGAGGGCCGTATTGATGGAGCTTCGAATATTTGATAATATATTTATCAAGAACCATATATCCAATATAGAATTTCAATGCCTCAACAATGATATCATTTAACTCTTCAAGTATAAATTGTCAGAAAACAAATGAAATGAAATGAAATGAAATTCGTTTACCTATTATAGATTAATTAACACAAAGCAAAATATTGGTCCGCTCTCGTTTTAGGTATCCCTGTGTAACGAGATGCAGGCTCTTTATAAAAGTTGTAGCGTGCTCTTCTTAAAAAACAAAAAAAGATAAAATAACTATAATAATTTCCTTAAGTCTTAACATAAAAAGTATAACAACAGCATGAAGTAAGTTTAGTGTTTTAGTGGGTTTCAGGTTGTCTTTATCGTATCATATGTGTGTGTGTTAGTGTGTGTGGATGTTGGTGTGTGTACGTGTGAGGGTGTGTGTGCGTAGGACTGACATGAATTTGTAAAATAGTATTTTAAAGTGTGTAATAATAAATATAATGTATAACAAGTTAAGTTGACAGAAGTCTTTCAGTTGCGCTATAAGTAGTCGAGGTCCTTCAACCACTGTGTTACATTGTTAAAGCCATGGTTATTCATTTTTATTATGCCTGGAGTAGATGCATACAGTTGGTTGTAAAGATGAGGACCCAAGGTGTTAAAGTGTCTGGGGCGGCCCCCACAGTGTCTTATTGAGTACGTCTACTTGGTGCGCGGTAACGCAGTGGCCAGTAGTTGAGGTGATTAAATCTCTAAGACCAGCGGGTCGATTACCGTAATTGTATGCAGTGCTGCTTAGTTGCGTTTACCTCTTAACCTCTAAATCCGTATTACCGTAATAACACGAAAACCAAAGGATTCGCAAAGTTTTTAACGCTTAAACGTGACGTGTAGGTTTTCCTGTCATTACGAAATACGGATTAAGAGGTTAAGACGTAAACGCAATTAAGCAGCACTGCATAAAATACGGTAATTGACCCGCAGACTGTTGGAAGTGTTTGCATTCAATAAAAATATACTGATCTATATTCTGGGGTGAAGATGTTGCCTGGTATTAAATTTAGTTTGAAAACCTATTTAACAAATATCTATTATAAAAAATAATAGCCCATAAGAAAATAAACTAATTTTGCCAGAAAAAAATAAAATAACATTTATTAAAAAAAGGTTCTATACCGTTAAATACTTACAAACTATCAGTATCCACTTAAACAAAAACAGCAAGACTAGGTGATACATATCACTACTTTTTAATCTTTTTTTGTAGCACTTAAGTAGAAAATTTGGCTTATTTCATCTTAATTTTTAACCTCGATGGCATACAAGATTGTAAACTCATAACTCTTAAACACCACCACCATCTAGTCCTTGGCGTACACAACAATTACGTTAGTGCAAGTGCAACTAATGCGGCCTTATTCAATCTCATAGCTTCCACCGTGTAACTCAGACGAAGTTCTAATTCACTTGGTATTTGATAGATGGCGCTCCTTGTGAAAGTACTTCAAGACGGCCTTATTATGTGATAACAGTAAATCAAGGGTTAAAAAACTTATTTGCGGTTAGTTATCAGTAAATAAGTTTTTCAACCCTTAATTTAGAATTTGCTATTTGCGGATTTCTTTACATCAGGTTAACACTCATACCTACCAGTTAGCTTATTTAATGAAAAAAGGCTCGATAGCAAAATAATCAATAATAATAGCAGAATAAAGTAAAGTAAGTTTATAATTTTATAGATGATTCTGTTATATATGTTACGGCTAATACCCGTAGTGCGGCTACACCTAGTTTTAGCCGGTTAGAACATTAATAGGTTAGGTAAGTTAGGTTACTTTTTTGATACCGCCCAAAAAAAGGAGTCCCGCGTAGCGGGACTCCGTCGACCCATGATTGAAGCCAGTTTTTATATTTATAGGAATATATTTTTTGTTACAGTTTTTCATATAAAAAACACTTCTAACCGGCTAAAACTAGGTGTAGCCGCACTTCGGGTATTAGCCGTAACATATACAAAACATTGACATGCCAGATGTTTGAACGGCAGATATACCAACGGAAGCCTCCATATGCGAGCTCGACATTCACTTTGCCGCTTTTTAGGGTAAGAGCAAAAACCTAGGGTTCCCATGTTATTAAGAACGCGCTGTCCGTCCGTCCGACCGTCTGTCTGTCACCAACCAAGCTATATTTATAAAAAGTAAAATAAATATTTACAAGGCTAAACCAAATGGCTCTTATTTTGCTAAAAATAAAACTTACTACAGGCAAAAAGAAGTGTTTCTTATTTGCTCATTATCAAGTTGCAATGTAGGTACGGACTGGTTCGTTGTATTAGGGAAATTTTGAATTGCACTTTTAAGACAAGAACTAAATAAACTACTTACATTAGAATAAGTTAAGTATATTGTTGAAGAGTTCCAAAGTGCTTGTTTATTTCGATTTTCAATTTTTCTTGCTTGTTTATTTCAATTTTTCTTTTTTTTTTGTTAAAAAGTATTCCGTGAAAAAAAAATTGTGGTTAAATTCGCCGCATTAAATTACTTTCATTTTGGAAAACTAACAAAGCGATTCTAAATCTTAATTTTTTGATTACTAGAACACTTACTTAATACTGGGTGCGCTTCGTGGTATAAACGGAAAATAGCTTAAATAAGTCTTAAATAATTCGATCCTTCACTATTCTCAAATAGCCAACGCTGCACCGAACACCATGTGCCTAAAGGTACATTCAATACCTTTCACAATCAGTACTTGTATCTTCCAGCCAGTGGTTAGTTTTTATGCACACAAACTATGCACTTGGTAAAGGTAACTTACTACGTATGACTGCTCGGTTGTTACCGTTATGATATAATTTTGCTTGAAAAACGCTACATTACTCTTGCACTCATCTTAATTTTCGAAGGAACCCTAAATAACTGAAAGAGCTATGAGATTCGTAGGAACTGAAAAACACAAGCTATAAGCGTACAGTAAGTTGAATTATGATTTATGACGGCGGCAGCAGCGCAGCGGTTAGTAAAAACTCAGACGTAGAGCAGAGCGGACGCACCGCTCGCTCTCAACTAATATTGACGCACCGCGAACTAGCACACGCACCTAAATATAATTCCTACTAACTAAAGTTATATATGTATTAATAAAAGATAAATATCATACGATATTTCTAAGTTATCGTATCCTTATCGGAATTTAGAACAATTATGTAAGTACAATGTTTGTATATTTGTGGGTGAAAGTGGGTACTTCGTACCACGTAGTATAACAAGTGCTTGTCGAAATGCATTTCCCTTGTACCGTAATATGTTTTTAAATAATAAATAGAGCTATTATAATGAAATCGATTAATGTTTTTAATATTTAATGAAAACAATTGTCACAATTTGGTGTCTATGGCCACATTTATTCAAATGAGTATTAAATATTTATAAATGCAATGGAGTACATTGTAGCCACGTGCACGTGCACTGTACAATGTAAAATGCATTTTATGTTGTATTTGTTGTCTGCATGCAGCCGTAATTAGTAAAATTCTATCGGTTAAAAGAAAAAAATCGTTATTATGATCTGTTCGAACGTATCTAATTACCATGTTATGCGTCCATGCATGAGGGTAAACACTAGCAGGGATTTATATTCTTTAGAAAATCGTGACGGAACCGCGTGTTCAATTGATTTCTTTTATACATTTATTTATCTTTTAATTTAAACGTCACGTTTATCTTATGTATAACATAATATTAGGTATAATTACTACTTATTACCTATTTATTCATTTAACACAAATATAAACAATTTTTAATATATTTTTTAACAATAGTGAAACATATTTTGAACAAAACTCCTAAACTAACTAAATATGTCACCTATTCCTAACACTACCTCAGATCAATTTTAAACAGCAAAAAAACTTGGTTTTCTTTCTTTTTAAATAATAGGTGTTTAGTTATAGATTAAGTAACTAAAAACAATTAATATACTCACTTTATTTTAAGAAATAAATCGGATTTAAACAATCGATTAATTGAGAAATTCGGGCTATAAAGAATCGGTGGACAAAACCTCAGGAATTTTTATCATAGGCAAAATATAAGGTTAACTCTTATGTACAATTATTAATTGTGAACTTGACAAGAGCACGTAAGAAACAAACTCATGGTAGTAAAATAAACTAACAAAGCAACTTTAGTTATCTGTAGTCATGTCCTGTAGTTAGTAATACAACAAAAAACGTTTAAATGCTCGTTTCCCGCATCGGCAGCCAAAACAATCAAAATTTAACCGTATCGCTTTCGATACTATGAGGCCGTGGGTGTCTAAATAAGTTTATATGATAAAATATGCTTTGGTAGTAATTTTAATAATATTTGTTGGTCGTATAATGTAATGGTAACTGCCCTTGAATGTTATCAAAATGAATGTGCAGAAAATAACAGTTTTCCATTGTTAATATAGTTTTTGTCAATAAATTCGGTTCAAATTAGTATAATTTGGAACGCGCAGTTTTGTTAAGTAGGTAAATTAGTTCTGCCAGCTTGTATGGCAGCTTTTGTTACTGACAGCGACTAAACATATTTTAACTATTAAAGGTTTGAAATGCGTTTATGTGTCAAGTATATGGTGTGTGAATAAATAAAACTTGAGTACAACGACAGTACCTTTTGAAGGTAATTATGTAAAATAAGATTCCCCTTGCATGCATCGATGCAGCCTAACCTTTGTCTCCGGTCGTTCCTGACCTCGACGGCTCCTCGCGTGCATTCTTTGGTCCGTCAACATTTCATTGTTTATTCCCAACAAAAGGGAAAGTAGCAAAAGCAGTATGCTTATCACGTAGGTACATACGCCAACATGTGTCCATATTTATAATAAACACGTTTTTTTGCAAAAGTTGTTTATAACAAGAATTTTTTGTTAAGTACTTAGTTATGACTAAAACTGTTACGTCTTCGAAAGTGACAAAGTGACAAAGTGACAAATATAAGTTGATATAAAAATAATTAATATAAAGACTTATTACGGTAATTGTACTGTACTCACAACTTGACCGACATCCCGACCGACAGTAGAATACCTATAAAATATATTTCATTTACTGATGCAATGAAATGAGAAAAAAAGAGAAAGTAGACACTTTTCCGTTAAAAAGAACATGACCGACAAAATTTTGTCTTTCATTCTTTTTGTGCACCGTTGTTGCTTGACATTATAATAAGAACTTTAAAAGTAGGGTTGTTAAAACTCATTTAATACGAATTTTTATTAAAAATATCAGCTCATAACAAAAGTGTAACTTCTCAATTGGTTGCCGAATATGAGGAAATTTTATTTTAACAAGACCATGAAACAAGATTAAGAAATATTGAGATTTCATCAGAACTGCAATTCTCATATAAGCTTGATTAAGATTTTTCTCGTTACAAATATACTTGCACCCATGCAATGGATAAAAATGTTGTTTTCTATACGTATTGATTAAAACAGCAGTTGCCCTTTATAACCTTAACCCAAAAAAAAGCTTATCATCGAACCACGTAAACGAATTTTAAATAGGTTTTTTTAAGGTATGAGAATGTCGACGTGAGTGGAAAGAATTATTCTAGGAGACGCAATACAGAAGGTGTTTTTAATTTTTATGATACAAAAACAATTGTTTTAATTATGAGGGAGTGTTAAAAATGAATCTATTTTTGTCCCTCGAAATAGAAAAAGATAAAGATAGGGCAGACAAAGCTTCGTCAAATAATGAATAACTTACAATGTAAAGATTAATACCTGGACAAAACCTTTTTTATCTTTTAAATAAGGCGCTTCCTTTACTATTCTGTAAAAAAGATACTTCGCCTAACACCATATTAAAAAAATATTTAAGAGTTTATTTAAAATACGTATTGCAAGTTCCTTCAGAGGAACAATATAGATAATAGCTGTGATTTAAACATGTTCATTTAAAGTCATGAGTCCCAACATTTGGCCTATGTTACCCTGTCCTCAAGTCAACGTATTAAAAAGAAATAAACAAGATAATAATCATACGTGTTTGAATTAGTAAACTTTGAAACGCGTTGATGTCTAATTTTCTCTATCTTATTGTTTTGTTTAGATTCAGTTAAGGTGTTTATCACATCAAAAATGCATTTGTAAGTGAAACTGTTTACCATAATTGGCATCCTTCTACTTATCCTTCTATTGAAATTGTATTATAGTAATTGTTTGATTTATAATGCTCGTGGGAACATCACGTGATTATAAAATATGTTGGTACAAATAGATGCAATTATGTAGTTAAATGTATAGAGTTCACTAGAACTGAGATCATCAATTGTCTTTTCGTTTATAAAAACTACTAAGTACTGTTTATTGTATTGACAGGTAATTAACAACACGTATTGCTAGGTGGGTGACACCAAATCTGAATACTAACAATATCTATTTTTTATATTTGGTTACCGAGCGCAAAGATAAGTGAAGATAACTAATGGTACAAAGCATTGTGTCCATTTTTATCTTTATTCTGTATAAAGCTAACTCCTGAACAAAAACACATTTTAATACATACTAGTGGCCGCTCGCGACTCCGTTCGCGTAGAAGTCGGTTTCCCGTGGGAATGCGAAGTTTTCCCGCGGTAAAAAGTTCCCTTAATTCTTTTATACATATATTTTTGGTATCTGTACCGTTTTTGCAGCGCACGCAACGGAAACCCTCAAGGATGAATAATTTTCCCCGTTTTTTTAATATTTTCCATTATTTCTTCCCTCCTTATCGTTGCAGCGTGATGTTATATAGCCTAAGGCCTGCCTCGATAAATGGTCTATTCAACACAAAAAGAATTTTTAAATTCGAACCAGTAGTTCCTGAGATTAGCGCGTTCAAACAAACAAACAAACAAACAAACAAAGCAAACAAACAAACTCTTCAGCTTTATAATATTAGTATAGATTACACAATGGTTTTTTATGTTTCCAAATTTTATCGATAAAATTATTGTCGTGTTGGTGTTGACAAATAGGCTTTAATAGAAATTGACTAGAAATTCCCGAATTGTTGAAAATAGCAACAAAAATTAAACAGAAGCTTAAGAATTAGTCTGTGTATTGCATAATGCGAATCCTGTTGTGTTTATTCACCGTGTATTTACGTCCGCGAGTCGCGTGTCGAATGTCGATCATGGGCCGATCCCATGTTGACTGAGTACAAATAAATGAGGTGACGTCATCATCGAGCACACATGGCAACTAACAATGTCAAACAATACGGATCAATCAAGAATAATAAAGGCACATGCATGCTTAGTGCTAACGTATTAGTACTCATTGAGCACAACTGGGACTTACCTACGACTTAACACGAAATAAACGCTAACAATACATGCAAAACCAATGATTTGATTAATGCGTAAATTTGGAATTTAAAAAGAATTAAGGTTAATAAGGCTTGCTTACTTTTTGTTAATCACTTACTTGCATTTTGAAATTTGTTAGTTTAAAAATAAATTGCCACCAATTAATGTGTTTGAAATAAATAGCATGACCTTTTATTACTACACTTTAAAATTATCGTTTATTTCTTCTAATTTATTATTAAATCTAGGTGGGTAGGTGTGCAAGTTGTCATTCTTTAGATTTCTTAAAATGCTGAGCAATACGTCCAATTCTGCAATTATAACCAAGATGCGTCACGATACTAGTTAATTATTATGTTAAAGATGAATCAAATATAATTTAGACAAGTGCGTACAAATGTAATGTTAAAAACGAGGCAGACCTTTTTTTAAACTGTTAAATTTTATCTTTCTACTGTAAAAGTATCACAATAGGATTACATTTTACAATAACATGATAACTAACACAATTGTTTTCGTAAATAATTAAATAATATTCAAAGTAAAGGGACACGAATTTTAAATAGTTAAAGTAGGTAAGTAATTATAATAAAAATGGTAATTATTTAAAAAATGGTAATAATAAAGGTAATTACTTTTATTTTATTATTCGCATAATACGATTTTTTTTATACAATATAATATTTTCACAAAGAACCTTTTTACATGAGATCGACAGAGACGAATCGTAATTTAGTTAACGTTCTTAAAGTTCGTATATGGACAAGGGGGGAAGACTTTTATGGTTAAAATATAGTTACCATTTTTATAAAATTGTAGTAGATATGTTCAAAGACTCAAAGCCCAAGCAAGATATGTAGAGTAACGATAAGATTAAGACTAAGGTAAACGATGGAACTAGTTAGGGTATATTTTACTTCGTTTACTTTGTTAAGGTTATTTACAAAGTCCTTAAAGGTTGGTTGAACACATGTTTATGTAGACACACACACACGCGCGATTTATGAGCTGGAAAACAGAAGTATGCTAAAGTAAATTAAATTCTATATGAAATAAAAATAGACAAAATGCAAATATTTTTGCGATTTTGCATTACAAATTACTTGTTTCTAATAATAAGTACTTCGTAAACTAAATCCACGCACATGCATGCCAGGCGTGTGAGGTTAATAATAGTTGAGTCCCGTGTTTGTAAAAATGTAATCAAAATAGGGTTTTATAGACTTGCATTAGAGTCGGTTCCACTAACCCTGTAGCCATAAGTAATTTTCCGTGTTTACTTTAAATTGTTTACTTAAAATTAGTTGTCAATTTTCATAATCAATTTTATTTACTTTAATATGACTACCGAGTTCGATTACGTACTCCAATTTAGTTGAATGTTGACATTCAATTATTATCGTTTATTATATTTTAATGCGACCTTTGGGACGTTCACCTAATAATCTGTCAATGTCTTGTAAGCAGAGATAGCATTTGTGACCTATAATATCGTATGAATTTTCCAATTCCTGTTTTTAAATTAAAACTTCCGTTAATCGTATCGTCAAATATTCGTCTTAAAATTTACAAAAGCTTGTCAAAGTTTTACTAAATTAAATAAAAAGATTTTGAAAAACTAATTATTTTTATTTGTCGAGTGTCCTGCCTAGATACTTTCCTTATTATTTAAAGTTATTAAAATCCTATGTCCCATTTCCAAAACTATAGACACAGTCGCAGAATCATAACTTTTACTTCACATAATTACACAAGGTCACAACCATCTGTTTCAACGTTGGTCTTGGAGATCAAGCTTCTTGTCTCGGACACTTTTTGCGCAAGATTACAGCTCTATCGAGTTTATTGTTTAAAATTATATTTTATTAAAAATATTTATTATAATAGTAAACGGTTCTTTTTACATCTTAGGTTTAGTAAAAAAATACTTTTGTCGATATTTCAACATTGTTTCTGTTTTTAAATCTCTGTTTCCCAATTTTATTGTCTTTTCCTTGTTTTCGAAGCTACCAACGTCAATCGAAATGTGTTTCTTGGTATTTTAATTTATTTAAGGTTCTAGCTTTGACAATGCAGCAAAGACGTGACGTCAATGACCCTTGACTTAAAGTGAACTAAGCACGTAGATTTTGAGTCAAAGTACCTAATAGCAAATCTTCTACGTATTTAACCTCTTATTCACAAACAAAACGTACATTCTTAAGCACAGGCGTCTGTCGAAGAGACAATTTTGGACGCAAAGACGTCAATTGGTTAAAAAAGTTGCTCTGGGAACATTTTTTTTTTACAATCTTAC
Source organism: Emmelina monodactyla (assembly GCA_916618145.1). Lineage (NCBI taxonomy): Eukaryota > Metazoa > Arthropoda > Insecta > Lepidoptera > Pterophoridae > Emmelina > Emmelina monodactyla. The sequence goes on from OU745300.1 coordinate 9,555,973, forward strand.
CCCAAAGGCATAAAACTTCGGACTGAGCTGCTTGGTTGTTTTCTGATTGCGTCAAAATTCACATATTAAGTGACCGTAAACCATAAAGAGATTGGGTACTAGTTGTAAATAATATATTTTGACAGTAAATATAAAATTAATTGTAATCAGTTTTCAACAGTGCCTATTTTGTTTTGTTGACACCTTGTAACGAAAAACCCACGTGTATTTCATAGCCGGGTACAAAATACCACAGAGAAAGTAAAATAACATATTTATTATTTTATGCGTCATTTTGCAAATCGCTGTTTTAGTTAGTTTCTGTTATGAAAACAAAAGATACTTGCCCCTTAGTTTCAATTTAATAACACGTTTTTTTATTCAAAAATTTTACAAACTATACGATATAAGTTACTTATATAACTGTTAATAAAAAACCTCATTCTTTGTCACGCCATTTCCTAAAATCTTTTTTACGATTTCGTAAACGGTTCTTATGCAATAAAAATATAGGAAATTGCGCAAAAAATGGTCATTCAGGAAACTTTGCGTTTATTTAAACAAGTCAATCGGGTCAACATGTTAATAAAAATAATAGATTACATTCTCAAGAAATAATTTGAATTATGGTCTAATACGCATTTATTTTCCTAACGTAGTATAGGTTAAGTTTGCTGTAATAAACACAAACATAATATGCATGAATAGCCATATACTATGTCATGAAATTGTGTTACCAATCTTGAATTGAGTATGTGGTTATTTTTTATTTACATTGGAATTATTTAAATGTATATGTGTGATTGTTTATAAAGCAGTAGACAGGTGCACACGAATTATTAGTCACTAGTCACAGGTCAGTTGGACAAAATGTCATTGTGAAATGAACAGTACCTTCTAGTCTCAACTAATTTAGGTTATTTTAGTTGTTTAATCTTTTGTACCTCTAATACAGACGTACAAATGTTTCTCGTTGATTACTTACGCTTTTATAGACACGCGTACTAATAATCGTGTTTGTTTACAGGGTCGAATATGGATTTGAGTTTCTTATCAGCTAACTAGAAGATTCTCAATGCCAGTTACCCACCTACATCCGTAACAGATAACTGCGAGCTCAGTTCGACAGCTCACGAGCTGGGATAAGACGCGTAGAAAGTGAACTTAGTGTTTCGCGCGACGATTTAAAAGTGAAAGTGGCTGCAATGGCACCGAATGAACTGCAAGATGCGTCGATGCTCGCCAATAATAATGTGGTACCTCTGCTGCCAAGGACTACGGTGCAATTGGAGTTCAGGAATATCACTTGCACCATCAACACCTTCACCGTCAACAAACTGAAATTTGGTAAGTTTTTAATGTTAAAAAATGATTTAATATAATATTGTAAATTTTTACAAGAGCATAACTATTTAGCAGTCAGGATGTAGAAATAACTTATTTTAGAATACTGAAATAAACAGACTTGCATATAAGAAATAAGTAGGCTTTATTAAATCGAAATATAAATAGGCGAGTAGGCAGAATTAAATACCTATTTAATATTAATATTTGATATTTGGACTTTAACCCAAATACTTCTTTAAAAATATATATAGAAAAGTATACTCTTAGCAGTTTTTGGCATCAGTATTTGGCATATGGATGGAACCAATATGAATCGTGTTTTTTATTATTGTGATATCACTCTTCCTTCTTCCGCATTTAAATCACATAAAAAAAACATTTTGATACATATGGCAGGCTTCGGCAGCTACTTTTTTAGGTTATAATTATAACTATACCTACCTTAAAATAAAAACAAAATAATTTTATTTATCAACTAGTGGCCGGCCGCGACTCCGTTCGCGTGGAAGTCGGTTTCCCGTGGGAATGAAAAAAATTTCCCGCGGTACCCTATATGTAATTCTGATGTAAAACCTATATTACTGTAAAGTTTCATCAAAATCCGTCCAGTAGTTTTTAACGTGAAAGAGTAACAAACATCCATACATACCTACTCACAAACTTTAACGTTTATAATATTAGTAGGATTGGTCTACTCAACTGGTGTTGAAAAATTTAAGTTATATCGGAACATGTCGTATAGAATTTTGAAAATTGACAAGTGTTGTTGGTTTTTGTACCTTTTTCAAACTTTAAACTTTAATAAAACAAATGAGTACTACTTTAAAAAATAAATATAAAATCGTTGCTGACTGTATACTCGTACGCTACCTATATCAAGACCAAATCTTTGGCAAGTTTCAAAGTCTCACAGCCCTCGACCAGTCATGCTCATGCAATGACTAAAATCTTATTGTATTTGAAATTGGGTTGGCTATTTCTACGTTGCATATTATTAATGAAGATGATACATATGTAGGTAAGTATTATAGTCAAAATTGTTTACACTAACAGAGCATTAAAATGATGTAATTATGCACTAACAACCTCACGAACATATGGCTCGTGTTCCTTTAGGTATGCCAATAATCTTAGGTGATAGGTTATCGTATTAACTATTCAAACCATTCTTTTATCGATAACTATTTGATGAGATTTGTAGAACATAAATAAAACACTTTCAATTGGTAATATTTATTACATCTAAAGTATTTAAAATTGTTTTTCCTACTTTTCCCTTTGTGTAAATTGGTACTGTACTTTACATATTTTTATCAAAAACTCAACCTAACTCAAATTGCTGCCCTCACCCCAGCTACAAAAATATGTGTATTGTTTGACATGGTAGCAAGTCCTTTTTTAATCTGTTAAGTACAAATATTTACGTTGTAGATTAGTAGTACAGAGAAAATGTGGTGGAATTAAATGCTGAAAAGTGCGCATTTCTCTAATTATTCCTAACTCTTTTCATAACTTTAAGGAATCGCACCTAAAGCAGTGGGGTAACCAATTTATAAAAATCGATATCTTTCGATAAATGTGTTGGACGGCATACGATCAACACCTTTAAGTGAGTATATGGCCAAAATATAAACTGCCGATTTCTGCAAAGCATCTACCGCAAATCATTAGTAAAATCGAAAGAGAAACCGCCCTCCTCTGACCTATTAAAATAACTATAAAAATCAACGTCTTTACCATCTAATATTCAATTTGCAATAGGTCCCAACACAACGACGTTCGAGTAAATTCACAGTTAGCATCGTCTCACCTCTAACATGTTGAAAAAATATAATATATTATATTTCAAATAATGATTTTTTTTAAATCGTAAAAGTGCTTTGAATATTCTATCGTTATAATCAAATAAATTAGTCTTTCCGATCTAAAAGATTATAGAAAGTAGATTATGGCCTATTGTTATCATAATCTTCTAATAAATCCTAATATCTTTTCAATTGCAGATACGTGGCTGTTTTTTTTATTTTGAGATATGTATCTGATATGGCTGCTAATTGAACTTGTTTCGTCACAAACTTCCCACATGCACCTTACATAAGATAGATTAAGAATGAATATAGTTAAAATAAATTTAAAAAAAGAATCTAATTACCACAGAACTACAATCGCCTGTTGTGTTTCTTTACTTCGCGGAAATAAAGCACAATAGTAACGTAACATTTCGGTCGGTTCGGTTTAAAAAATACACTTAAATTATTTAATATTTTTTATGAGCTTTGAAATAAATTGAATTTACATGAATTGTAATCATATGAATTCCGATATAATTTTACCATACTTGTTAAGATCTTGTTTCTCACGGTCAAGCAGTTTCAAATCAAAACACAGTCAAATAAGAACAGATTTAGGTACTTGAACCTTAAAGATTAACACACTGATGACCTTAAGAAGGTTAGAAATTAGCATCACACAAGGTATTAAAAGTGGTTTAATAAATATCTTCCTCTTCGCCTTTAGGTGCAATAATTTTAATTTAGTAAAACTAATTAATTTTAGTATGAAAACTTGATATGTCGCTACTTAACAGTGTTTTAAGTTAATAAATTTTCTATCATAATATGGGTTCTATTGGTAAATCATCAAAAACATTTTTTCCTTATAGTTCACGAGGGCAACGGGAAATATCCTGGGGGTTTTTTGATTCCCTTTTGAAGTGTAAAAGTCTTAAACATAAACCTTTTATTTGCGTGGACTTCATAGATTTTTTTTACAGCGTTTGCAACTGAGTTTATTATTAAATTGAACATATACGTTTACGCTTTCCTGATAAAAAGGGTTATTTATAAGGCTCTATTTAACGTTTAGAAGTATGGAACACAAAAAAATGACAACAATATACGTCTGAGTTTATAAGTGGGTTACTTTCTTCACAAATTACAGGTATAAAAAAAACCCTGTTGTTATAATTTTAAATTATGTATTAAACTTCTAAAATATTTGTTCATATATTTTCTGTAATGAAAATAGAATATTGTACCTATTTTATTGTTTTTTTTCGGCTGCAAAACACTTCATAGGTGCACAAGGGCACATACAATGTACTAACAAATAAACAATTGCCATAGTTATTTATTTGGAGGTAGGTTCCTACATGGTTCCAACTAAACAAATGTTTCCTCCGTGGCACTAATGGAGGTGGCTACACGGTCAAGGTGACCGAGATAAAAGTAGAAGGATGTCACGTTTTTGTTTACCAAAACATGAAGAATATAAATAAAGCTGTACAGGAAAAAGTTATTTGGCTGTTTAAAACAATGGAAACTTTTAGAGTTCCATACCCAAGGGTTAAAATGGGACCGTATTACTAAAACTTTGCAGTCCGTCCGTTCGTCCGTCTAACTGTCTGTCAGCAGGCTTTATCTGGCAGCAAGGCTTTTGAAATGTAACAGATCATGTGTTTCTTTTGCCGCTATAGCTATAAATACTAAAAAACAACAAAATAAATTGATGGGGGGCTACAATTAAAATAAACATGTTTTTTTAAATTTTAACTTGATTTTAATAACGACAAGAGGCTTTTAATATAATAAAAATTTTAAATGTTGTAGTACGGAACCCTTTGTGCGCGAAATCGATTCGCCCTTGGTTTTTTTTTTTATTATTTGGTATTGTGAAAGAATTGAGGTGCCTATGTGGGACGTAAATTTTAAGTTATAAAAGAGACTATTATAATTATTGCCGAATTATTAAATATAAGTTACTTTTACTCTTTTGTATACATGTGATTCATTAAAACATTACCTGTAGGTATCACTTTTGCGAAAACCCGAAATAATATTTTTAGGAGCCCCTTATATGTATTATAACGTTAAATTATTATTTCTTGCTTACTCAGCCACAGAAAGCACTACAACGATTTAACGAATTTTCCTTTTCTTTACTGATTTTTAATATTATCTTATTTCATTAACTTTTCATTCATTCATTCATTCATTTGCATAGTAGGTAAACAAACCGGTCTGATCATGCTCACTTTAAAGTTGCAAAAGATTGCGAAGTCAAATAACACCCGACCTGACCCATTTTCATCAGATCGCACTTATTAAAGGCTTTAGGTTTCGCTATTAAAATAAACAAATAGTCAAATAAATTACTAACTTATAAATTTCAATTTACATAAACTATTTTTTTTAAATAAATTAACTGACTTTGTTTGATGTAGGTATGCCTCAGTCAGTATTTTTTCGAAATATAATTCAGTGTTAAGTATATTTAAGTAGTTTTAACTTATGTCACAACAGTTTTTATAATGTAGTCAACAGAGAATGATCAAACATAGGTAATTAAAATAAAAAATAATTGGTCTGTTAACCCCAGATATGTGTAAACTAATAAATGCTATGTTATTAGTCTGCCATTACCATTTGGCAACTTAGAAACGAAAGCGTATTTGATTAGTGGAGCATAGACCTATAACCTAGTTTGCATCAATGGTTCAAGAAAACGGCTAACCACACACAACAATAATTTATTATTTACACTAATTAACTTAAATTGGTAAACATATACTAATTACAGGTTAAAGACACGCCTTTCTTCGTAGTTTTATTACAATATTTTCTACTAGCCCTGCCTCGGGGTTTCACTCCCGTAAGCTAGAGAAAAAACTATTAATAAGCCATTTTAAGAACATCACGCTTTGATCAGTACGAGTACACATAGTTCTCCTGTTATCGCAACATTTTTCAATGATGCTCCGCTATTTTTAGTTAAAGCGTGTTGTTATATAGCTTTACTCAATAAATTGACTATTTAATATCAAATAAACCAGTAGTTTTTGTTACTAGCACATTCGAATAGACAGACACGTTAGATTTAAAATAGTAGTAAAGATATATATATTACACATCAAAGCAATTAACACATAATTAATTTACTGTCAGATACACCTTATTTATTTTTATTAATAACTGGCTTTACGCACATAACTTTGCTAACGGCCTATTAAGGAAGATTTGTAAGCACTCCACAAATTATCGATATATTTAAGTGAGTTGTTAACTTTATACTTTAGACAGAAAATGGCTGTGTGTTATGAAATCGTAACTTTGTGTTACCCCAAACAAATAAACTATGGTTTTAAGTTTATTGTGTTTAGAAAGTGCTATGTTTCTTCTTATTGAAACAGAAAGAAGGCAAACACACGATTAAGTATGGATGAAATACCACAAAATACGATTTCCTCTTATGAAGTTTAGTTTTTCCCCGAGGGGTAAATTAATGCCTTAATTTTCTTACGTCTGAGTTAAATTTTAAAATATTGTATTTTTTAAGCAGCACGACATGTTTAAAGCTATGTACAGGTATCGTATTTTTAAAACAACAGAACATATATTAGCGGCTCTACACTTATTCGGTTCTAAGTTTAAATTTGTAGCTAAAATGTTTTTTGATGTTTTAAAAAAAGCCATTTAAATAACTTAAAAAAAAATATGAAATAACAAGAAAAAATTCAACGCAATTCTAACATAAATATAGAACTATTTAGCAAAACCACTCATTAAATTCATTATCACTGTTTTACATTTGATTACCCGGTTGTTCATTAATTGACGAGATAACGCTTCGTTGTCGTCTGCAGCGCACATTAGTAATTAAATTAACCGTAATTACTAATTTTGCTAATTATTTAATAAATGCTCTCTCTCAAGCTGATATTAACTCAGACTAATTTGTCTAATATTTCCATGACCATGTAACTAATGTTCATAAGATGTGTCTATATGTAGACCAGCTATTCTCAAAGTGTGATTCATAAAGCCCCAGGGCGGTAATTTAGATTTAAATTTTTTGTACTTCACAAAATCAATTCACATGCATAAATATAATTATTACCGAGGTTGCACTCTTAAACTTACTTAATCTTTAGTGGCCTCTGTTGCAAATTCAATTATACATTATTGTGACTTCATTTTCCTCATCTAATGCAAATCGTTTTTTTTATTTCATAGTCTTTAAATAAATTGTGAGATATGATATATTTGTAGGTTTCGTCAAGTATTTGTTATGTAAAAAGGTCTACGTCTTAAAAAAATTGTGCGCTGATGACCTACATCTATACTAATATAATAAAGCTGAAGAATTTGTTTGTTTTTTTGTTTGAACGCGCTAATCTCAGGAACTACTGGTTCGAATTAAAAAAATATTTTTGTGTTTGATAGACTATTTATCGAGGCAGGCTTTAGGCTTTATAACATCACGCTGCAACTATAAGGAGCGAAGAAATAATGGGAAATGGGAAAAAACGGGGAAAATTATTCATCCTTGAGGGCTTCCGTTGCGTGCGCTGCGAAAACGGTTCTAGAAACCAAAAATATATATATGAAAGAATTAAGGGAACTTTTTACCGTGGGAAAACGTCGCATTCCCACGGGAAAGCGACTTCTACGCGAACGGAGTCGCGAGCGGCCACTAGTAATAAATACAGGGTCTGTCGTAATGAATGGATAACCCGTTACCTACAGTTGATCCGGATGTGAGGCTATGAGAAAATGGTGTCTTCTTGCCAGGGTTGTCAACCATAAGAAAATGGCGTAGACTTTAAAACTTTTTTATAAATTTCGCTATTTTTTTTATTTATTCCGTTGCCATTTCTTCAAATTTTGATGTATTTGTATAATTCTTTTAGTATTATACTGCTGAAGACGTGTTTAATGTAATTTAAATACAATTTTAGGTGTTATTCACGTTGAACATTATCAAAATACTCATTTTAAGAAAAATATTTCCATTTTTTTTTCTTTATGTCAACTTTTGATCATCTCCTGTGGAAAAAAAAAGTATGACGTTATAGCTGCCCATGATCTCAATAAATTGTCTAGTATGTGTAGATTCTAAAAAGGTATAACGATGTGTACTTTACAAGCAACATTAAGTTACAGGAGCGAGAACACTAATCAAGGTCGGAATTTTTATTTTTCATGTTATGTTATAAATGGTTGTAAAACTTCGTCATAATGATTTTATTCTATCAAGATACTTTGCACAAACACTATCGGGCCACTAATAGGATATTCAGAAGAAAACCCGGTTGTTTTTGGGAAAAAAATAACATTACTTCACGATAATAATGTAATGAAAATGTACAAATGAAAATTGTTGTGCTCCAACAGTTACATGCGACAAACATGTTGCGACAAGTTTATTCGAAATTGAAACGGATTTTAAAAATCGAACAAGACCGCATTACAAAGAAAAGGGTACTCATCACATCAGTGTGATTTTGACCATCGCATGTCCTTTTGTTCACATTGGCCCCGATTCTGAAAATACTCTCTAAACTAAACTAAAACTATCGCTGTCACTTACACATCAATAAGACAGAGACAGGTAATCATTTTAGTCCTGTCAAACTAAAATGTACGTGCAATATGACACGGCGAAATCAATTTTAGGCTAGTCCTCAGCGCATTTCGTTCAATTTCACAATGATGTGGACTAAATTTAGTGAGAACAATGTTCCTGTCTTGTTCTAATACGCAGCATGAGAAAGTGACAGCGATATTTTTAATTTAGTTTTAGAGAGTGTTTTGAGAATCGGGGCCACTATTTTCGTCAATTTGTTACTGCTTTCTAATATTTGACTATGATTTTCCTTGTGATTTGGACTTGATAACGTGGTGATACTGATGACTTTGCTCACATTTACGGACATTGTGTTGTGCTATCGATTGAACTTGTTGTTTTGGAAAAGTTTTTGTGTAGTTTGTGTATCATGCCGCAACAGTACACGCCGGCCGAATACGCGAACATGCATTACATTTACGGTGTATGTAATGGCAGCACCAATAGAGCTGCTAGTGTTTATCGTGTAAGATATCCAAATGTGCGACATCCTGATTACCGTGTGTTCATTAGAGTGCACAATGCATTTATGGAAGGACGATTTCCTTCTAATTTTTTCCACTTTTCTTTGTAATGGGGTCTTTGTTCGATTTTTAAAATCCGTTTCAATTTCGAATAAACTTGTCGCAACATGTTTGTCGCATGTAACTATTAAAGCACTACAATTTTCATTTGTACATTTTCATTACATTATTATCGTGGAGTAATGTTATTTTTTTCCCAAAAACAACCGGGTTTTCTTCTGAATATCCTATTAGTGGCCCGATAGTGTTTGTGCAAAGTATCTTGATAGAATAAAATCATTATGACGAAGTTTTACAACCATTTATAACATAACATGAAAAATAAAAATTCCGACCTTGATTAGTGTTCTCGCTCCTGTAACTTAATGTTGCTTGTAAAATACACATCGTTATACCTTTTTAGAATCTACACATACTAGACAATTTATTGAGATCATGGGCAGCTAAAACGTCATACTTTTTTTTTCCACAGGAGATGATCAAAAGTTGACATAAAGAAAAAAAATTGGAAATGTTTTTCTTAAAATGAGTATTTTGATAATGTTCAACGTGAATAACACCTAAAATTGTATTTAAATTACATTATACACGTCTTCAGCAGTATAATACTAAAAGAATTATACAAATACATCAAAATTTGAAGAAATGGCAACGAAATAAATGAAAAAAATAGCGAAATTTATAAAAAAGTTTAAAAGTCTACGCCATTTTCTTATGGTTGACAACCCTGGCAAGAAGACACCATTTTCTTATAGCCCCACATGCGGATCAACTGTAGGTAACAGGTTATCCATTCATTACGACAGACCCTGTATAAAGGATTGAGCAGTGTACCTACAGACTAGTTCCTACAATTTTTCTACAGTACCTATGTTGATAAATTGTTTACAAAATTCATTTTTAAAATAGAAATTTTTCTACTGATAAATAGTATCAATAGAATAAGGATAAAAGAATAGCATCCTAATGCAAAAACCTTTAAGCGTTGGTAAATTTCCGTCATCCATCAAATACATTACCATCGTTAGGTACATAAGTAGGTGCGTCAGTCTAGAAAAACAGATGACACTGAAAAAAGTTCAACATCATCTTTTTATAAGGGTAAAAAAGATCTCGACTTTGTTAGTTAAATGTTAAGGCAAGATATATTCAAATAGTTTTTATTACATTGTTCAGTTTAAATATAAAATGAATAACATTTATCAACAAAGGGAGGAAGTGTTATCAAAACATGATAATGTTCGTTGCACTTTTCTACTCACAACCTACTATTATTATAAACGTGAAAGTTTGTTAGGATTGATGTTTGTTACTCTTTCACGTAAAAACTACTAGACGGATTTTGATGAAACTTTACATTTATATAGGTTATTACATCAAAATAATACATTGGGTACTTTTCACCACGGGAAAACTTTTCATTCCGACGGTAAACCGACTTCCACGCGAACGGGGTCGCGGTCGGCCACTAGTGTTTATAGGAAAACTCCCCAAGTTCAATATATACATTAGTTTTGATAACATGTTTAGCGGAACTGATACAAGTTTCTCGTTACGATTTCTGCGTCTATTTTGTTATTATAAAATCGATTATGTGTATTGCCGTCATAACACTTGTCAAAGGTCACTAGATGTTAACGACATGGCTTTACTGTAGAAACACATTAAATAACTGCATAATTGCTGTTTGAACACTTGTTGTGAATAGATTATCTTTGACATCATAATAAATGATTACATTTTATTATTAGATGTAGGTATATTTAGCGTTTCGTAACTTTAAGAAAATAGAAGCCTTAAAAGGATAACATTATTGTCCGTCTGTCACAGCTCAGTGATACTTTAGTTTGCAATTAATGCCTTAATATAACTCGCAAACCGATATAAATCGAAATAGCATTGAATTAAATTACATTATTATTAGTATTTGAAAGGATGCTTTACACTTTCACTTACTTTTCCTGGTTAAACAGATTTTCAAGTCTTTAAAACTGGATTTCGGAGGTGAATGCACTATTTAACTACCCAAAAGTTTATTCAAGACCGGTTTTCTTGAAATTTATTAGTATTTAAATTATATACAACATAAAGTAGTATATTCGCACACAACAATATTATATGAAAAGCTATAATATATTTTTTTACTATATTAAATACCAATAAGTAATTTTGACTTTACTGATATTTTAATCATTTTGATAAAATGGTGACCGTACCTAATTATTCACCTTCATAATGTGACGTGTTCGCAGTGTGACGACGAAATTGAATAGTCTGAACACGTTTTGATGGCTGATTTGACGTCAATAACACGGGGTCAAATTAGGATAACGGCCAACTAATAAAGCATTGTTCGTATAAAAATTGCCAAGACAGCAACAGAATAGCCTACTTCCAGGCTTTTTGATGACTAGAAAAAAACTTTTGTTTAGGCGATAAATGTTATAATTTATAATACTATTATTATCATTAACATTTAATTATGTCAGATCAGACCAAGAAAAATAGCTGTTAAAAAAACAAATGCCAAATCTTGCTGCATCAAACACTACATTATCCATGGTTTAAATTTTAAATAATATAAACATGAATACCGAATATTTTAAAATACTTGGTTACAAAAGTGGCTATAATATAGTAATCATACTTTTTATAACGTAAAGTGATGATCAAAAACAACAAGCAAGAATATGTAAATTGATGCTAATTAATTACTAATTTACTTCGTTTAGCGTTCATTCACCATTCACCCAATTTTAGAAGGTGTTACATTTGAACAGTTACAAATATTTCTTCGGTTTCTGTTGTATTCAACACATTGATACAGATCCAGAGCCCTTCTTTTGTTTAAACTAAACAGAGGTGTCCGACAAAAAAGTCGTGCTTAAATTTAAAGAAATTAAAACTATTTTTAGAAAATACATTATTTTGGTATAAAAGTTCGATTCATGCTCCATTGCCCCGGGGCAGTTTTATTATTTTATTTAAATATATTTTTTTCGCCACTGACCCGAATCTCTATTACCCACTGCCCCGAATTATTAGTTAAAAATTTTTATTCCCCACTGACCCGAATTCGTATTCCCCACTGACCCGAGACGTATTTTTAATAGAAATCAATAATAATTTTGTACAGTCCTGAACAGAACGTCTTAAAAAATAGTGTCAAGTTTAACTTGTATCGGCCTAGCCGTCGGCATTCGATGATGTCAAAGCTGTTGAATTTATGGTAGTAACTTGGTATAAAACAATAAGCACAAGTGGTGGCAAATGAATAGGGATAACGATTGTGAACCCAGCAATTCATCTCCTAGTGAATTAAGTTCTGTGGACTCTGAACGAAAAGGCCTCATTTTGCTTCGCGCGGGTTATCAGTTTCATAAAAGAAGCGCAACAAATATTATTAACTAAATCACCAGTTCCTAAAAATCATGTAGCGTTGTGTTGTGCCTTAACATTATTACCAAATAAATTGGTAGAAGATGTTTTTTCTATAAATATAATGCAAGATTGTCCTGATCATAAAAAAAATATTGAGAAATTCAATGATTATTTTGTAAAAACATAGATGGCGCATAAAGTTTTCTTAGGTAAATGGTCATTCTATGAAGAAATTTTGAAAACAACCAATATCATTAAGGGTTGGCATTCTAAAATTAACAAGATGTTTAATACAAATCCAACTATTTTCAAGGTATTAGAAATTTTGTACAACGATGCTTCTGTTTATAAAATGAAAGTAAATAATTTTCTAAAAGGTGTCCTATATCTCTAAAAATAGAAACAATATTGAATTATCCTACTAATATTATAAATGTGAAAGTTTGTGAGGATGTATGGATAGATGGATGGATGGATGTTTGTAAATACTACTGGATGGATTTGGATAAAACTTTGCAGTAATATAGGTTATACATCAGAATAACACATAGGATACTTTTTACCGCGGGAAAACATCTCATTCCCACGGGAAACCGACTTCCACGCGAACGCAGTCGCGGGCGGCCACTAGTATACTATAATTAATGATTCAATTCAAGATAATTTAAAAGGGAAAATAACTTTAGGACATTTTTTAGAAAAAATATGTAGAGTCACAAAATAACCGTCTCGTAATTAAGGCTTAGAATAAGAATTTCTTATTTAAATATCTTTTATGCTAGTTAATTAAAGATGTTTTAACTTTTCATGTTGAGTAGTGGTTAATAATGAATGATTGTAAGAACGAATGGCAAACAAATAATGTTGTTGATTTAATATATTGTTTTATTACGTCAACTTAACAAATTTGTAACTATCTGTACGTTCGCTACTCGGGGCAATGGAGCATACGTTCGACATCTCGGGTCAGTGGGGAATGATTTTAAAATTATTTAAAAATTGTATAACTGCCCCGGGGCAATGGAGCATGAATCAAAAGTTCTACCCATTCTGCATATACCTACCAACTGACATGACTATGGAATGTTGTCCCAAATAAAATGATGAATCATGTGCTATCACAAAATACCATTTTTGCGTTTAATCGAATGTTTCACAATTCGTAATGCGTAGGTAACATATTTACAACTTATTTGCCACTGTTAAATCAATAAATAAAATACGCAGTAGTTAATTGAAAATGTTATGAAACTCTTATTGAATTCTAAGTGTTCTTATACACATTTTAATAAAAATTACTGAATTGTATACCTAAGTATACCATACAAATACTTACAAGTAGGTACCTGCGTTCACAAACTGAACTTTCTTCATCTATCGTTTGTTTAATTTCTTATGGCACAACTTAAGATCAGACTTTTATTAGTTTTCAATTGTTTACAGAGCAGAGAATGATCCTAAAAGGAGTCAACGGCATTTTCCAGCCGGGAGAGCTAACGGCGATCATGGGTCCCTCCGGCGCGGGCAAGACTACCCTCCTAAACATTCTTGCTGGCTATTCGTAAGTTTCCCACACATATAATATACTAAACATATAATAACAGCTTATATATATGCCACTAGTTGAGCACAGGGCTCCTTCTCGGATACTTTACATACCTACTCTACATTTTTTATCTGTTTAAGATTGATTAACACGCACGTGCCATAGGTATTAATATATAATAGTATACGGTTGTTTTTGTGGCGTATCAATGGGCCGATACCGATTAATATATAGTAAAAGCATTTTTTTTATTACCTACTGATACGATAAATTGTGTTTACAAATTTTATTATCTTGCAGTATAAAAGCACAAATCATGCATTTTCATATCATATTAATTTTACAAAACAGACGGTCATATTTTTCATATAAAAAAAATACAATGCCATTCGTGCATGTTTGTGTCATATATCCTATAAGAAAAAAATATCTGGTTATTGCAGTTCAGTATTTATCAAGCAGGCGGTAAAACAAAGCAATAAACAATAATTGAAGCAAGTTCAAGTGTAATTGACAATCTGGTTGATTACCACTCACGTCCTATAAGTTCCGAGAAGAAAATAAAGGTACAATTCAAAATAGCATAGGCAATTGAGTTTACATAGAAATTATTTAAACAACTTTACTTGCACAATGAAGATGATGAAGTGCAGCAAGAGCGTTCTTGACGACAACATATGTACAGAATTCGTAATAACTAGTTTCTTTGTTTAAGGTCTCCTACAAAAAATCCTTACTTAAACATAACTTGCGATTTTGCGTTGTAAAAAGTACTTTGCAATGCTACTTTTTTTTCACTTTCTATTAATTGCATATAAATTTAAAATGAACGGCTACCTAAAAGAACAGTTTATATATTCAATAATAACATCTCCTAAGTAGACTATAAGTCAAATTGAGAAGTTAATTCTATTTTAATAATGCGTACAGGAATGAGTAAATTATAACGTCAACAATATATATTTGGAAATATTGGGGTTTCCCGTGTTTACTCGACAAATATTACATAGCCGAGTTTATTTTGTGCCAAACAAATATAAGTATGAGTTTAAACAATGCTTCAGGTTCTGCACATTAATTAGGTTATTTTACATTTGACTTATATAAAAAAAACTAGTAGATATGTGAAAGGATGTGCATGTGTTCAGTTTGAATGCTAAGCTTCGAAACCAGAATTAAAGTTTTCATACTTAACATTAGACTGATAAAATTGTGTTAGGTCTATTTATCATTTTTTAATGTAGTACAATATTTTGCAGACTTTTTCCTTAATTGTTAAATTAAATTATGTTTTCTCATATGTTTTTCCCAAAATCATATTTACAATCAAAATGTAACGTAACCCAAATTAACGGTTTACTTTTATTTGAAGGATAAAGCTATTTACTTTTGTATCGTCAGTCACGTTTTTGTGAATTAAAAGCCAACGCCTAATATATTCAAACTTCATAAAGACAACTCATCTACCTATTTGTTTTTATTAGTTTAACGTCTGGAACACTGATTGAACTTGAGTCAAATTAGTCTCGCTTAACTTAAAAAAAATAACTACTTACCTATTTGGTCATAATGAAAAATGAGAAATTTAAATAAGGAATAGTATATTTCAATACAAGTGTGGAAAGGCTGTCATTACAACGAGTTCCGACCAATGTCTACCCGAGCCGAGGCACAGCCGAAGGCGAGGGTTGACAGGCGGGACGAGTTGCAATGACGGTTCCGCACGTGTACTGAACGACTATTTTTAATACAGTTGCGAAAAAATAAAGCAATTTAATAAAATATAAAATTAGGATCGTAAATGTCTAAATAACTCATTTTGAAAATGGCGCCATTTTTTCTTCACCCATTTGGTAGGCAAAGGTTACTATGCCCACACAGCCAAGTCTTCAGTAGATTTTTTTTATTGATATGAAATGAAAATGAAATTTAATGAGATAAAATGAATTGAAACCAACCACACTAATTCAATCAAATCATTAAATCTGATATCGAAACAAACTAGTAGCTTTTTTTAAAAATATACCTACGCTACGTAAGTATTAACATGAATCAAAAAAACTTCTTTGTTTTTTTTTTTTAGTAAAAACTTCATGGTTGGTTAATTTTTCTTTTTAATAGACATTATTTTGACAGTTGGGAAAGAGAACGCACGAGTGCGGGAAAGGTAAAAAAAAAGCACGCGTGTGTAATAGCCCACATCCCGAACGCTATACGTCCCTGCAATACGCCACTTTTTGAGCAACTGTATTAAAAAGAAATATAAAGTATAGAATAAAACAAAATACTTCTCATCTTTTTCATCGGGTAATTATAGTTAAATTAAATCATTATTGACTCACTCGCGAGTATGATCAAACAAAGGAAACGTGACTAGCAAACTTCGTTTACATACAAATAATTAGCGGAAAGTTACCCCAAATGATTCATTACGTAGATCTTTGGTAAGTTCCGGTCACTCAAGACATTCAACTCGACTCAATTCAATTGATTTGCTTGTTTATGTAGCTACAAACAACACCGTATCTATGTTTCAATACGACATAGTGTTCTATCTCGGTACTTATTTTCTGTTACTGTATTATTTTCTGTTATGTTCGTAAAGATTGAGTTTGTTTTAAAACACGCTTCGCGGATTTGACTGTAATGGAGAATGTTACTAAGTATGCCAAATCGCTTGAAATTTTGTCTCAGTAAAGCCTGTATGCAAACAAATACACTAGTTTTTGTTGTAATCAAAAATACCCAGTAGTTTTGATTTTATAGGCATTCAAAGTTTCGAAAAATATCGAGTCCCGCTAACAGTCACGTGACCGCTTGTGACGTCTTACCACAACGCGCCAGCGGTGGCGCATATAGCTGGCGCAGTATTTTATTTTATTTTGTAATTTATTTAACATTTAATGTATATTTTTTTTGTGTTTTCGGTCGCGTATTAGTAAATATAAATATTATTCGTTATTATACGTTACTAGTAAATATTATTCTATTAATAAATTGGGGTTTCGAAAAAAGGTAATCGTGTAATCTATCTAAAATAGATGAATTAATGGCTGAGCATTATTTATCAAGAAATAGTGATTTTGTTGTTGTTCTAAACTGTTTTATCAAAACAAAATAACCAATATAATAAAAATACTAATGGAAGAATGCAAGTCCAATAGTAGAAGTATGTACCTACCTACCTATCATTATTTTTTTTACGTTAAAGACAACAAATCATGTATCATAGTTTTGTAGCTATAGGTAGGTACGTCCTTCTAATATTATAAATGTGAAAGTTTGTGAGTATGGATGTATGAATGTTTGTTACTCTTACACGTAAAAACTACTGCCAAGTGGCAAGTGATATTTGCGATAGCGAGTGAATAGAAAAAATATGTATGAAACTGTCAAATTGCAAGCTTGTCAAAAATTTATTCTATTCACTTGCTATCGCAAATATCACTTGCCACTTGACTTGGGGGGCTGGACGGATTTGGATGAAACTTTGCAGTAGGTTACACATCAAAATGACACACTTTTTACCGTACTTTTTTTTACCGCGGGAAAACTTCTCATTCCAACGGAAACCGACTTCTACGCGAGGAGTCGCGGGCGGCCACTAGTATGTATACAAAGATACCGCTCTTCTAAGTAAATTTAAATACATACATGCATTGATTTAGTACTAACTAGCTTTAGTTAGCAGCTTCGCCCGCGTTTCCCTCGGGAACTGTACATTTTCCCAGGATTAAAAGAAGCCTATGGATTATTTCAGTCTTCGTCCAGATCCGTTCAGTACTTTTTGTGTGAAAGATAACAAACACAAACACAATCTTCCGCGTTTATTATATTACTAGGAAGTAGGATACCTATACGATCTAGATGTAGGTAGTTGAACGTTACAAATTTATAGTTGTATTTTTACATTTAGGCACAACACATGATTTCCTAGTAGTTGGATTAGACATTTTTAAAAGTATTTAGGTTTAATTTAGACGACAAGTGCGCGCGACCGCGAGCGTACTGAGTGAGCCAGACCGAGCGAGTTGTGGTGTGACGTCACACCGCCATCGGCAGCCCGCGTCGTGCGGTAGCAACTTATTTTACTTAAAAATCGGAAACTAATTGACGCATCGAAATAATTCTTTCACCAGTATTTTTTATTTTTGACAGAGAATACGAAGAGATAATAATCAAAATTTGTTAACATTCTCCATTAGCAAAATGCATCGACTGCTAGGTAATCTTGTTCAGACTATAA
Organism: Emmelina monodactyla; assembly: GCA_916618145.1. Lineage (NCBI taxonomy): Eukaryota > Metazoa > Arthropoda > Insecta > Lepidoptera > Pterophoridae > Emmelina > Emmelina monodactyla. The sequence goes on from OU745300.1 coordinate 9,574,400, forward strand.
TCAGGTTTCAACTAATTTCATTTTACCGCAAGTAATAACACCTTGGAATAGAAAGTGAAGATCACAATGAAGAAAAATTATCAAATTACACCCTGAAAGAAATCATCATACCAAGGTGGTGGTGTAGGTATAGCTCATGGTGGTGATGGGGTATGAACATGATATAGTCCGAACATAGATTCAGTTTGCTCATAATGGAGAATGTTACTAGGTATGCCAAATCGCTTGAAATTTTGTCTCAGTAAAGCCTGTATGCATACAAATACACTAGTTTTTGTTGTAATCAAAAATACCCAGTAGTTTTGATTTTATAGGCATTCAAAGTTTCGAAAAATATCGAGTCCCGCTAACAGTCACGTGACCGCTTGTGACGTCTTACCACAACGCGCCAGCGGTGGCGCATATAGCTGGCGCAGTATTTTATTTTATTTTTTTATTTATTTAACATTTAATGTATATTTTTTTTGTGTTTTCGGTCGCGTATTAGTAAATATAAATATTATTCGTTATTATACGTTAATAGTAAATATTATTCTATTAATAAATTGGGTATAGGTTTCGAAAAAAGGTAATCGTGTAATCTATCTAAAATTATTATCAAGAAATAGTGATTTTGTTGCCGCCGAAATGTTTGATGTTCTAAACTGTTTTATCAAAACAAAATAACCAATATAATAAAAATACTAATGGAAGAATGCAAGTCCAATAGTAGAAGTATGTACCTACCTACCTATCATTATTTTTTTACGTTAAAGACAACAAATCATGTATCATAGTTTTGTAGCTATAGGTAGGTACGTCCTTCTAATATTATAAATGTGAAAGTTTGTGAGTATGGATGTATGAATGTTTGTTACGCTTACACGTAAAAACTACTGCCCCCCAAGTCAAGTGGCAAGTGATATTTGCGATAGCGAGTGAATGACACATAGGGTACTTTTTACCGCGGGAAAACTTCTCATTCCCACGGAAACCGACTTCTACGCGAACGGAGTCGCGGGCGGCCACTAGTATGTATATGTTACGGCTAATACCCGAAGTGCGGCTACACCTAGTTTTAGCCGGTTAGAACATCAATAGGTTAGGTTAGTTAGGTTACTTTTTTGATACCACCAAGAAAAAGGAGTCCCGCGTAACGGGTCTCCGTCGACTCATGATTGAAGCCAGTTTTTATATACATAGGTATAATTTTTTTTTACAGTTTTCCATATTAAAAACACTTCTAACCGGCTAAAACTAGGTGTAGCCGCACTTCGGGTATTAGCCGTAACATATACAAAGATACCGCTCTTCTAAGTAAATTTAAATAAATAGATGCATTGATTTAGTACTAACTAGCTTTAGTTAGCAGCTTCGTCCGCGTTTCCCTCGGGAACTGTACCTTTTCCCAGGATTAAAAGAAGCCTATGGATTATTTCAGTCTTCGTCCAGATCCGTTCAGTACTTTTTGTGTGAAAGATAGCAAACACAAACACAATCTTCCGCGTTTATTATATTACTAGGAAGTAGGATACCTATACGATCTAGCTAGATGTAGTTGAACGTTACAGATGCACTTTACCTTTACTATTTTATTTAAGTAATTTTATTTATTTTTTATTGCAAATGTAGATGATATGAACTAAACCTCTTTTATTTATTTGTATTTTTACTAACAAATTGTTTAATGGTATTGGTTATGTTCAAGTTAAAAGATTTGGTGATGTATGTGTATCCTTTGGAACTGTAAAAAACAACTTTTCCGGCGAATTGATAGTTGTATTTTTACATTTAGGCACAACACATGATTTCCTAGTAGTTGGATTAGACATTTTTAAAAGTATTTAGGTTTAATTTAGACGACAAGTGCGCGCGACCGCGAGCGTACTGAGTGAGCCAGACCGAGCCAGTTGTGGTGTGACGTCACACCGCCACCGGCAGCCCGCGTCGTGCGGTAGCAACAAATTTATTTATAAATCGGAAACTAATTGACGCATCGAAATAATTCTTTCACCAGTATTTTTTATTTTTGACAGAGAATACGAAGAGATAATAATCAAAATTTGTTAACATTCTCCATTATTTGCCGGCTTAGAACACTTGGTGATCAAAACATAACTTCATTTGCAAACACAAAAAACAGACGTGAACGCCAAACATATGTACCTATTATAAAAACGATGTATTCTATTTGTAAGGCAACGATAATAGGTAGGCAGTTTTTATATCATTTTTTTCTTACCTACTTTTATTTAATAAACCTTCCTACTTATATTCTAACTAGTGGCCGCCCGCGACTCCGTTCGCGTGGAAGTCGGATTCCCGTGGGAATGAGAAGTTTTCCCGCGGTAAAAAGTACCCTATGTGTTATTCTGATGTATAACCTATATTACTGTAAGGTTTCATCAAAATCCGTCCAGCAGTTTTAACGTGAAAGAGTAACAAACATCCATACATCCATACTCACAAACTTTCACGTTTATAATATTAGTAGGATAAAAAGCGAATAAGTATATTAAAAAAGTTAAGTTAATTAACAGAAGACTGTTAAAGCAAAATTTGAGTTCCGCGTAACAAGTAGGTACTTATAAACGCACAACAGATAATAAATTCATATTCAAAGTAAAGAAATCGATCATAAATATTATTTTTCAATATTTATTTCAGTTTTTGATTAACTTGTAGGTATTAAAAACATCAGACTTTAACTGCCCATAACTAAAAGAAAAGGACAACTAATTCGATTTTCCGTATCAAATTAAATGACAGGGAAAGATAATTTACCGAATGTGAGCGAATGACTGATTGGTTGGAATTTCTCTATCTTATCTTCCCAGGGTCTCGCACTATCTTAATTCAAAATTGCGTTAAAATCGGTTTAGCCCTTTTACCGAGAAAGCGAAACTTACAGATAGACTTTCAAACGTACACATTTTACATTTACAATATAAGTAAGAATTATATCGTCGTACATAACTTTTGTATTTAACTCTCCTTTGCTTTTAATATTAAAAACAAAAAGGTATCCTGCTAATCTTATGTTTTGTTTCAGAACACGCGGCGCTTCGGGCGAGATCTCCGTGAACGGCGTGTGCGCGTGCGCGTCCAAGGCGTCGGGGCGCGGCGGCGCGCGCTACATCCGCCAGCAGGACGACCTGCGCCCGCACCTCACCGTGTGCGAGGCCATGGCGCTCGCCGCCGCACTCAAACTCGCCGACTTCACCACTCACGAGAGGAAAGAGAAGGTAGGGTTCATTCATGTATGTTTGTAGAAATGAAATGAAATTACTTTATTGTATGTAGGATTAAAAACTAATCTCTTATACATTGTCAAAAGCATAAAATAAAAAATAAAAAAATGTCACGGGACACCCCTACATTCATCAGCAATGGCCGTAGTAGACCGAGAGAAAAAGCTGGCGGAAAAAACTCTCGGCACAGATTAGATTAGCAACTCCACTAACAATAATTTGTCCAAAAATCAACTCTTAGAAAATATTTAAAAACGTAATTAAAAATATGATCCTCACTTAAGTATATCCTTCCCGACTAATTCATGGAAGGAGGGAGATGCAGCGGTTTGGTTCAAACACAGCAGTCGCGATGAAGCGTGTCTATCTCCGGCTATTCAAAATGATCATTTTAGCGCATTGATACGGCAAGTAAAACAGATTTAGTAATCATTTTGGCAAGCACCATCTTCACACATTTTGCAAGTATAAGTAGCTACTACCTATCACGTGTATGATGTACGGCAATTGGCATAACCATAAACAAAACGTGACCACGATTTATTATTTTGAACGTGATCTTTATTTATTTATTTACCTGTTTTTCTCAATACTTATTATACATAATTCCTAGATACCTTCTTACTATAAAAAGCAATACAATGTCAATTAATTTACAGTTTTTGTTTGAAGTATGATCATCCTACTATTATTATAAACGTGAAAGTTTGCGAGTATGTATGGATGGATGTTTGTTACTCTTTCACGTAAAAACTTCTGAACTGATTTTGGTGGAACTTTACTATACTTTTTACCGAGGAAAAACTTCTTATTCCGGTGAACGGAGTGGCGGGCGGCCACTAGTAAGACTATAATACGAGCGTTTGAATTATGAAATTATAGCTTATACCCGCGAGGCTTCGCATGCGTTAAATTCGAAGTAAAACTCCTTCCTCTGTACTATGTAATTATACATGTAAACCTTCCTCTTGAATCACTCTGTCTTTAAAAGAAACTGCATCAAAATACGTTGCGTAGTTTTAAAGATTTAAGCATACATAGGGACATAGGGACAGAGAAAGCGACTTTGTTTTATACTATGTAGTGATATTCTACTTACATTTCTGCCAGTTTTATGTTGGTACTAACCCAGTTTGTTGGCTAAGCAAAATAAATACGGGCCAACAACCGGTTTTTGAAAGGCGTTTTTTTTTCACATTTTGTCAAATTCCGATTAACTTTATATTCAATAGCTAAAATAACAATAAACACCTTGGTTTAATTCAGCAATATATTCTCAGTGGGTTACTAAATAAAATGAAAAGTTGATTTGAGCGGCCCAATTTTTTGTTGACCGTTGATAAAAAATGTTGGCGTTCATTAGTCTTTTAAAGTTATTTTGTCAGTAAGTTACGTTAACAGAATGTATGGCGTGTCACTTGTATTGTTCGTTACAATTGTCTTGGATAATCGTAATTAGCATCCGTGTATATTATTATGAAGATTGATGGATGAACGCTCTTTGGGAATACTAATTAACACTGGGTATAAAAGAGTAGCCTAAGTCTGTAAGCCAGTGTAATGTTTAAACACAAAGAGTATATTAAAATTTAATAGTAAGTATATTATGATACAAGTGAGCCAAGTTGTTCATTATACACGAGGCTGAGGGTTGCAGCCCGAGACACAGACGAGGGCGTAATTCAGCCGAGTGTCTATTGAACATGTTTCTCACGAGTACCTACCATAAGCATTTTTTCAATACACTTGCGAGGAAAAACAATTATTTTTTACATAAAGAGTTCGGGAAATGGCGCGCAACTTTTTTTTTCGCACGCGCCCATCAGCTGCCATGCAGCCTATTTAAAAATATATTTTTTGAGATAAAATACAATTATTCTGTAAAAAAATACTGTTTATTATCAATTATTTGATAATAATCATTGTTTTTTTCAATATGGACACATTTATTTATTACCCGATCAAATTGAAAATGCTCCGATTACTATCATATAATTTGCAGTAAGGCACTACCCTAACTTTGTAGGCATTTTATATTATGCACTAGTTTGTAATAATATTACCACACAAGTGTGTTATAGGTATGCCTCACTTTCTGAGCAAGTGTGTTGAAAACTATATTTTTTAATATGTTAGCAAAGTAAGGATTCGCAACGGAATTTTAAATGAATTCTGTATGCAAGAAATAAATATGGAAATAAGTTTTGAAATAAAATTTCTTGTTTCTTAGGTATACGAGACTCTTGCGCTGTTGGGTCTTAGCGGAGCTGCGCAAACGTTGAGTCGAGATCTCTCGGGAGGACAGAAAAGAAGACTTGCCGTTGCCTTGGAACTTCTCTCAGACCCATCACTCATGTTTCTAGATGAACCAACCACGTATGTTTACCAAGATAGAAAAATACCTAAATGATATTTTTAACTTAATAAGTTAATATTTATATTACCTATAATGTTTATGTACGTAAATTTAAACATATAAAAATTGCTAGTTCATGCATTATATTACAATAACTGCCAGAAACGTTCGTTGTCGGAGAATATTAAGTGGTTGAATTGTAATTTAAAACATGAATACGATTTACGTTTTATTTAACTCATTTACAATAAAAAATTAAGTTAAGAAGACCATTTTTTTAAAGTCAATAATGTTGTTTTTGTTTCATTTAGGTAAATTTTTGTCTGTTTGTAAAATCCACGACACAACTCGTTATCGCTTTAGAATAATAGTCTAAAAATAAGTATGTTTTCATAATAATGTGAATTATTTTTATCGTCACCTGAGTCATACAACATCCAATGCTGTTGACAGAACCCCACCAAAATTTCTAGAGCAACACGTGGCCTGGTGTAGTTGTCCTTCCATTTGCGATGCCGGTTCTTGATCTCCACCCTTTTGACCGTCAGTCTCATGAACTATGTGCCTTGCTCACTGAACTTTGTTTGTCACTTTTTTGTGGTACCAATTGTAAATAATGTGTCTTCTTGAAGACTTTCGTCTTAGGACACTGAGGAAAATATTTTCCCGAATGATGCATATCCAAGTTGATTTCAACTTTTGAAAGCCCTTTCAAAGTTAGAGTAAGATCCCAGAGCCGTAAGACACAACTTATTTTCTAAAGAATAGATTTTTCGATTCTAAGTAGTCTTTTCATGTACTTTTAATACCTATACCTATACAGATCGTTATTTAAATGATCTATATGTAGGTATATGACCTAATAGTGAGCACATGAAAAATTTATATTGTTTTCTATACGCACGTTAATTATCTATTAATTACTGTGATTAGAATTAAGTCCTTGGATTTATTGTATTTCCTTCGTTTTCCTTTCGTTACGAAATTTCAGCGTATATTCGAAACTAACAAATTATTTAGCATTGGACTATAATCATCCGATCACATTTCAGCAGATTGATAATTATTATTACGTCCTGTTTTTTTCCCGATATAAGTAATCACTCCAATCAATTTTTTTTTTCTTTTAGGGGCCTAGACTCTTCAGCATCGGCGTCCCTGATTGCACTGCTGAATAGTCTTGCGCGGGGTGGTAGAACCTTAATAGCCACGATCCACCAACCGTCAGCACTACTGTTTGAGAAGATAGATTCCGTGTACTGCCTGGCTGACGGCAGGACCCTATACCGAGGGCCGAGGCTGAACCTCTTGCCGGCTCTAGCGTCTGCAGGGCTTCGGTGCCCGCCCTACCACAACCCAGCGGATTTCTGTAAGTTATATTTCTAAATATGTAATGCTAAAACTTTACTGCTTTATTCATTACTCGTTGAGTACTGCCCGCCATTCTATTTTTAGCAGTAGACATATAAACATTGTATTTGATGTAGGTACGTTTGGACATAGCAATTTCAGATGAGATTGAGAATACATTACTAATACAACTTGTTTCTTACTTTTTATGTGGGTTTTTCAATAGTTATAAAATACATTATATTTATTTATAATCATGTATCTTGCAAATATGCACATAAAAGATTTTCTAACTTATTACTTACTAACAGATCATTTCTTGTCACGCAGAAACAACTTAAAAAAAATTCTTTGTGGCCTTTTTCAACTCAAACAGTTTTACACTTTATGATACTATTCATCATCTGCTGGGAGAGATTTCTAGATGGAATAAGCGGTACGTTTGTGTTTACTCTTCTGTTTTTGCTTTTGGTATATTTTTTTCTATTGTTATTGTGTGTACATATAAATTATAAATAAATTAATTACTTAATGACAAATTAATTCGAATAGGTCTCATATCTGTGATTATAAATCGCGATAAGTAATCGCGATGGCAATTCCATAACTAACATACAAAAATACATCAATAAAATCTTAAGATAAACTACAATACAAAATAAATTGAATTTATTGCCTCTAAAAACGACCAACTAAACATATTTTCTACATTAATGTGTAGGTATTAGTACTGCAAATAAACACTTTTATATCCTTGGCACAACAAACACCAGGATATGTGAAAAACCAGGAAATACGTATTTATAGGACAATGTTATATTGTTCTGTAAATACCTAAACACATACCGACCTAGACTTCCGATTACTTAGTGCTTAAATACTTCGTAATAGTAATTATAGGTTTACGCCAACAGTTACACTTACCAACAACGTGTTTTCTAGTTTTAATATACGCATATTTGCTATTGGAATATGTTATTCTATCCAAAATGTCTTTACTTCCATTGAGGTCACTGACCTTGACCCTATTATCGATGTTATATTTAAAATGACGACAAAAACGTTAGTATTTATAAAGTTATTAATATTCATTGGTTGAATTTTCACTCGTAGTCAGTAAGAATGCTTAGATGGTAACCTACATCGAAGCGGTCTCCAATGACACCGTGACCTACAGAGATGGTTACGAATGACTGAGTTCGCGAATCTCTCGGTCGCACCACCATCAGATCGGTGTAACAGCAGTAATAGTTACATCCGCATAAATTAGAAAGACCAGTCGAGATGATTCTTACATAAGCGTGCGATAAGGCTTGCAAGAAACTGCTTATGTAAGAGTAAAAGTCAGCTTAAAGCACGATGTAAACAACCTGTACCATATGTTTTGTTAATATATTTCAGTTTTTCCGCCGGCTTTTTTCTCTCGGTCTACGGTTAGGTAAAGTCGAAGTTTGTAACATTGACGTTCATTAAGTATATGTTAAATATCTATGATGAATAAAATAATTTTAATTTTGATTTTGTTTTTAGGAATTCAATGTTTACCTCATTTTGTTTTTAATTTGAGTCATAAGTGAAACCTTAGTGGGCACCTAGCTGCCTGCGTACAAATGAAAAAGTTCATGCGCGTAAATAACTCACGCGCATATTTCGCAATTATTTTTCTATTGTATTTTTTAACTTCTCATAAACTTTAAAATAAAGGTTAAGGTTATTTTAATAAATTTCAAGTAGGGAGTGGCAAAGAAAAGAAATCTTCAATATCCGTGATTGATCGTCGTACCTACAAGTAATTTATTTTAGGAACTTTGCCATTTTAAATAACTTCTATTAGAATCAAAAAAATCTATAATTGATAGATTCTACGTTATTATTAAAATAACCTATGACGTTATGATACGAGTAACTACTATCGCCATGTGTTATCGCACCTATTTTTTTTATAATCTTGAACTTGTTTATAGGCTCATAAATCTCATTTTAAATTGTGATATTTGATGAATTGAAAACCGGTTTTGTTGAGTGTGTCTCATATTTGAATAATTGATTAAGCTAGTCCATAAATGATGCTTCTTTATCAGCCTTTTGGTTAAATGGGATACCTTGTTGAATGTAGGTTATCCCTATTACAAATGCGAAAGTAACTTTGTCTGTCTGTTACGCTTTCAGGCCTAAACCACTAAACTGATATTGATTTTTTATAAAGATAGAACTGAACTTAGGAAAAGTCATAGGGTACTTTTTAACGCGGGAAAACTTCTCATTCCCACGGGAAACCGACTTCCACGCGAACGGGCCGCGGGCGGCCACTAGTATTATCATGCTTTTATACTGTAAAAATAACTGAATACTAGTTTCAGTCATAAGTTTCATTTCAAATTACGACCGAAACCCGCATAAGGATTACAAATATTTTTGATTTTAATTGTGTTTTTATTGGTTACAGTGATGGAGGTGGCATCGGGGGAGTACGACGTGGACCTGGTGAGCACCGCCACCGTCATGACGCAGTACAAGCCGCCCATGAACGCCGACGGCACCTGGCAGCACGTGCCCGTCATATCCGCAGTCCCGAGCTCTCTAGGTTAGAACCATTTCATTGTCTTCAATATACGAGAGCTAGAGCTTTGCAATATACTCGTAATAACTACTGGCTCTTAGTGATTGGGTTTAAGTTGGTTTGATATGTTATTAACTAAGTTGGTGTGACAACATTGGTATTTGAGTACCTACTTTATAAGGAAATTGACTTCAAATAAGTTAAATAACTTGACTGAGAAACAGGATAGCTATAAAAAGATTAAGTTTTTTTATCAATTTCAACGCCCGATTTGATTAACACATTTTGAACTTTTATACAGATATAATGAAGACAGAATTGAAGCCTAAGAAGAATTATACGAAGCACGAACAAATGAACCCAAAATACATATACCGGCAATCAGGACTACTCGCTCAGACCTGGATCCTGCTATACAGGAACTACCTTATGACGACCAGGAATTACGTAAGTGTCTAGACCTGTCTAGAGAAAGTTGGACTAACTAAGTAACTACCTACTCGATGGTAAACGACGAGTGTATTTATTTAGTTCAAGTTAGTAACTCACAAACTGCGAAATACTGTTTGTAACTTACTTCAACCTAACTTACTAAATATGGACGTAAATAACTACGTCCTTCCTTTTAAGTACACCTCACAGTTGCAGCGGTTACAGCAATGTTGCAACGCGTCTATTATTTAGGTTTTAAAATCTTTTTTGGAAAGATAATAGCCAAAGTTAGAGGCCAGTTTAATTTTAGCATTATTCTCAGCTAAGTACCTACATACTTGTTTCAAGCAACTTTTGGCTGCCAGCAGTTATCCATTTCGTAAATAGCTAGGTACACATAAAATTGCTATCGACGCAATTACAACATACCTGCTAGTGAAATTTCCTAAGTGTCTACACTTTACGAACCTATTACAAAAACTGTTCGAAAATACCTTAACTAATTTACTTAACCGGTCCTATTGATTTAACTTTTGTTAGAATGTATACCTACCTACGATATGTACCAAAATACTTGACCTTTAGTTATAAAGCTTCTTCATTTAACAAATGAAACAGCTAAGAAAACGTATTAAAATATTTAAATGCGTGATTATGTTAGCCGAGTATTTTATTTTACAACAATATTAGTTTATGGTTTTATGATAAGCTGTAAAATTGCTACTCAGGGTTACGCCTTCAGTTTCTATTTTTGCTTTAAACAAATTTGCGCGAGACTATCGGTCTCCTTCATAATAAATGCACACGTTAAGGTGAGTTGAGCTTATTAACACATTGGCGCTTATGAACCATTAAATATATACCTTTTACCTTACCTTATACCTTTATTCATTATCCAACCTTATGTGTTAGATCAATTAGAAATTTATACATCAATTATACTAATTTTGTTATGAGTAATGTTTGTTAAAGCCCTGTAACACAGAGATAAGAAAGTAAAGTACGTACGTTTTGTGATAGCATATTACGTGTTTTGTGATTAAAAAAATACTTCCGTCAATTTTACAAATAAAAAACCGGCCAAGTGCGAGTCGGACTCGCGCACCGAGGGTTCCGTACAAACCTGCAAAAACTACTTAAAATTTTAAGCTTTTCGGAATTTTTCTGTTACCTGTGCTGTAAGCTATTGCTTCTTACTAGAGATGGGCCGAGTACTCGGTTTATACTCGGTACTCGGCATACTCGGCGGGTTTTTTGGTACTCGGTACTCGGCCGAGTAACTCGGTAAACGAATGCCGAGTACCGAGTACCAAAAAAGTAACATACTTTGTTTAAAGAAACAACAGTGTTAATCAAAACGTACTGATTGAGGAAATCTTTGACATCCTCAAGTAATAGAATCAAAATTATGCTAATGCATCAGTACTAGTGAGACAAAATAAAGGAACAGTAATAAAAATGATCAATTTTTAAAGGAGGATGGGCACGAATGTATGAAACCTGGGACCACCTTCCAATAGCATTAAGATATATATCATTGGAAAGGTCTTTTAAATTGGAACAACTTTTATTATGACAGCTATGTTCTAACAACTGTCCATTTTGAGTTATGAAACATTTCATACCTTAAAAAAATAATATATTTTTAAGTATAGGTCTTAGATACCCTTAGATATGTACTTTTCAGATACAAACTTTTATTTATTTATTTATTTACGTGTACATTACTACAATACAATACAGTTTTAGCAACAAACTATGTACAATGTATTTGTAATGGAGAATGTTAACAAATTTTGATTATTATCTCTTCGTATTCTCTGTCAAAAATAAAAAATACTGGTGAAAGAATTATTTCGATGCGTCTATTAGTTTCCGATTTATAAGTAAAATAAGTTGCTACCGCACGACGCGGGCTGCCCGTGGCGGTGTGACGTCACACCACAACTCGCTCGGTCTGGCTCACTCAGTACGCTCGCGGTCGCGCGCACTTGTCGTCTAAATTAAACCTAAATACTTTTAAAAATGACTAATCCAACTACTAGGAAATCATGTGTTGTGCCTAAATGTAAAAATACAACTATCAATTCGCCGGAAAAGTTGTTTTTTACAGTTCCAAAGGATACATACATACATCACCAAATCTTTTAACTTGAACATAACCAATACTATTAATACTAACTATACTAAAAATACAAATAAATAAAAGAGGTTTAGTTCATATCATCTACATTTGCAATAAAAAATAAATTAAATTACTTAAATAAAATAGTAAAGGTAAAGTGCATCTGTAACGTTCAACTACCTACATCTAGATCGTATAGGTATCCTACTTCCTAGTAATATAATAAACGCGGAAGATTGTGTTTGTGTTTGTTATCTTTCACACAAAAAGTACTGAACGGATCTGGACGAAGACTGAAATAATCCATAGGCTTCTTTTAATCCTGGGAAAATGTACAGTTCCCGAGGGAAACGCGGGCGAAGCTGCTAACTAAAGCAAGTTAGTACTAAATCAATTCATGTATTTATTTAAATTTACTTAGAAGAGCGGTATTTTTGTATACATACTAGTGGCCGCCTGCGACTCCGTTCAGTCGGTTTCCGTGGGAATGAGAAGTTTTCCCGCGGTAAAAAGTACCCTATGTGTCATTCTGATGTGTAACCTACTGCAAAGTTTTATCCAAATCCGTCCAGCCCCCCAAGTCAAGTGGCAAGTGATATTTGCGATAGCAAGTGAATAGAATAAATTTTTGACAAGCTTGCAATTTGACAGTTTCATACATATTTTTTCTATTCACTCGCTATCGCAAATATCACTTGCCACTTGACTTGGGGGGCAGTAGTTTTTACGTGTAAGAGTAACAAACATTCATACATCCATACTCACAAACTTTCACATTTATAATATTAGAAGGACGTACCTACCTAAAGCTACAAAACTATGATACATGATTTGTTGTCTTTAACGTAAAAAAAATAATGATAAGTAGGTAGGTACATACTTCTACTATTGGACTTGCATTCTTCCATTAGTATTTTTATTATATTGGTTATTTTGTTTTGATAAAACAGTTTAGAACATATCGAACATTTCGGCGGCAACAAAATCACTATTTCTTGATAAATAATGCGCAGCCATTAATTCATCTATTTGAGATAAATTACCTTTTTTCGAAACCTATACCCAATTTATTAATAGAATAATATTTACTATTAACGTATAATAACGAATAATATTTATATTTACTAATACGCGACCGAAAACACAAAAAAAATATACATTTAATGTTAAATAAATAAAAAAATAACATAAAATACTGCGCCAGCTATATGCGCCACCGCTGGCGCGTTGTGGTAAGACGTCACAAGCGGTCACGTGACTGTTAGCGGGACTCGATATTTTTCGAAACTTTGAATGCCTATAAAATCAAAACTACTGGGTATTTTTGATTACAACAAAAACTAGTGTATTTGTATGCATACAGGCTTTACTGAGACAAAATTTCAAGCGATTTGGCATACCTAGTAACATTCTCCATTGAGCCCTACAATCTGTGATACTTGTAGCACTGTAGTACAGATTGTAGGTTGAAATAAATATTTTAGGACGGAAACAAGAACACAATATATTCTTTATTTTTCTATTGTTTCAAATCGAGTTTAGGGGTATATAAAAATATTGCTGGTGCATTCAACCCTGCATGAACCGCATATCCTAAATACCAGATTATTGATATTATGTGTGCACATGTGCCTATCGTTGGCCGTCCTGCTAGGCATGTACAGTAATAATGTTTCTGTTCTGTTATTATATTGCTTACATTTTGGTCGTTGTTTATTAAAATGTAACAATTGTACGTCCTTTGTCTGACATGACGTGATTGATTGCGTCCACGCAAAAGCCACACCTTTTCGTGAATACCGTAATTAGGCAGATCATCTAACTGGTTTTCTCCAAAAAAGGTTTCTGAGGAGCGAGGGCTGCCCGTGCCTACCAGTACGCGTACGCGCGATCGTTCGTGGTGTCTTTGGGAGATAAATAGCACATAGGTAGAAAGATATTAAATATAACTATTCTTAAAAAGCAGTATTTTTAATATTTTTCTTTTTTCGCATAACTCAAAACGGACAATTGTTACAAGAAAGCTGTCATAATAATAGTTGTTCCAATTGAAAAGGCCTATCCAACGACATATATCTTATTACTATTGGATCCGCCCATTCTTCTTTCAAGATTCTATGTCAACGGGAAGTGGTCTTTAGGTTTTAATTCCCGTGCGTGTAGTTGCGAGTTTCAAAATATGCGGTATCAATGGTTGTACTTTTGCGTTTTGCGTTTTTGCGTTGACTTAGATTTTTTTTTTTCACGGGTTAAAGGCAATTAGATCTAAGTATTAGATATGAATTCCAACTTATAAGTTTTGTTTATTAAAAAAATATATATTTTGTAATGTAACTAAAAATTTAAGGTTTTCGGAATTTTTCCTTTATGTGTGCTATAAAACGTTGCTTCATGCCAAATTTCAAGATTCTAGGTCGACTGGAAGTACCCTTTAGGTTTTGATTCCCTTGCGAGTACTTGCGAGTTTCAAAATATGCAGCTTAAATGCTGTTTCTTTTGATTGCGTTGACATAGAAGTTTGATTTTGTTACAGCTTAAAGGTATTATAGACCTGAGTATTTGGTATGAATTTCAATTTAATACCTCTACGCATTTATGAGGAAATGGGTAGTAAGGTTAAAATTATTAAAAAAAAAATATTATGTGATGTAACTAAAAATTTATGGTTTTCGTAATTTTTCCTTTATCTATGCTATAAGACGTTGCTTCGTACCAAATTTCAAGATTCTGAGTTCACGGGAAGCACCCTGTAGGTTTTGATTCCCTTGCAAGTGTCGACTTGCGGCATAATTTGCGGCATAAACGGCTGTATCTTTTGATTGCGTTGGCTTAGAAGTTTGATTTTTTCACAGCTTCAAGGGACAGTAGACCTGAGTAATTGATATAAATTTCAGCTTCATACCTCCACGCGTTTTTGAGAAAAAGGGTCTTGACAGACGGACGGACGGACAACAAAGTGATCCTATAAGGGTTCCGTTTTTTTTCCTTTTCAGGTACGGAACCCTAAAAATTAAAAAGTTAAAACATAATGATCACAATAAAAACTAAATAAACAATACAGAATAACTGGCAAAGCCATTTAATATTTTATTATTTATTATATAAAATAATATGAAAAATAATTAGTTTATTGTAAAGCACATCATAACAATCAACTTTGTATTATTTTGTTGTCTTTGTCAAAAACAGCTGTTCGCAGTAGATACGCATTGTGAACAGTTGTTTCTATATTTGTATTTCTTTTCTATTGTACCGCTTAAGTAAGCTTAATAAAGGTAAAAAGACAGTTAAATTATTATAAACTAGGGGCCGCGCGCGACTCCGTTCGCGTAGAAGTCGATTACCCGTGGGAATGCGAAGTTTTCCCGCGGTAAAAAGTTCCCTTAATTCTTTCATACATATATTTTTGGTATCTAGAACCGTTTTTGGCAGCGCAAGCAACGGAAGCTCTCAAGGATGAATAATTTTCCCCGTTTTTTTCACATTTTCCATTATTTCTTCGCTCTTTATAGTTGCAACGTGATGTTATATAGCCTAAAGCCTGCCTCGATAAATGGTCTATTCAACACAAAAAGAATTTTTAAAATCAAACCAGTAGTTCCTGAGATTAGAGCGTTCAAACAAACAAACAAACAAACTCTTCAGCTTTATAATATTAGTATAGATAAGGTTTTTCTAATGCGTCACATAATCGTGTCCTCATTTACATCAATATTTTAAATGTGAAAATGTGTCTGTCTGTATACAGTATGTTCCGCTTTTACGTCAAAACTGCTGAACCGATGTTAATGAATTGTTGCCTGGGATAAAATAAAATAGGAAAAATTTTACCGCGGGAATAAGTCTCATTCCCACGGTACCCTTTAACACGGTACACTTTAACGCAGACGAAGACTAGTAGATACTGGTACCATTATAATTACATATCGGGAAACAACAAAAGACATTAAACATGGTCAAAATCCCGAGAATTTTTTTTGAATAAAAGGTACATATACCACCGTTTAGCAAAAATCCTCTTTGATTACAACTTGCTCAATGAGTTTCTTAACTTTCAGAGTTTAAATATTTTTTTTCCAGTCGTTGTTCCTGTACCGAGTGACGGCGCATGTGGTGATCGCTCTCCTCTTCGGGTACCTGTACTTGGGAGTCGGTAGAGAGGCCAGCATGGTCCTAGGCAACTACGTCTACCTGTACGGCACCATGCTCCTAGTTGTGTACACTGGAAAAATGTCCGTCACCTTGTCGTGTGAGTATAGAAAATGTGCAATTTATTATTATTTTGTAGTTTTAATGTATGCAAAAATATTATATGCCGATTCTGAATTAAATGTAACAAAAATATATTTGTAAGTAGGGACCTACAGATGTAAGTTTTTTTTGTTTTAATCCCGGTAATTAACAGTGTACTTCTTTTGCTTTATTTTAAGTTAAGTTACGTAAATGCTAGACGACCTCTGTGGCGCAGCGGTAACTATACCGGACTGTAAAGCGGATGGTTCCGGATTCGATCCCTGGGTCGGGTCAATATCGTAAAAAAAAAATCGTGTTTTTCGACATTGGCTCGTGTCAGGGTGTAACTAGGTTCTCCCCTAGTCCATAAATGCAATGATGACGCTATATAAACTTTAAATTAACGCCAAATGCTCGTTAAGAGCCTAGTGGAATTACAAACTTACTAAAAGTAGTATATTAGCAGAAGTGGTATCGTACATATTTAACAAACTTTCATAAAATCATTTTAAGAATTAATTGAAAAATACCTACGTAAATGCGTGAAAAAACAATATTACTCTTAAACTTCAAAAATTTGGCCAAATTAGTAATAGTTTTTTATTGTTTGCGAGGTATAGGTATTATTACATAAACTTCTTATAAATAGTGCTATCTTTCTATTGAATTTTTTTTTTTGACTTCTAAACATACGATACGATAAGGCACATTTTTAATCATATTTAAAATTATTAATATTAACTCAATTAATAAAATATTAACTTAAAATAAATATAAGAATTAAACTTAACGTGTGGGCTTAATTGAAGGTAAATTGATAATCTTTGAAACGTATTTTTTGTATTGCAAACAAAAAAAAACAAATTATATCTTTTATTAGCAAAATGTTTCATCACAAGGCAAATAAGATAGTAATTAATAATTATTCGTATAATTGTAACGCTTCCGTGATGCAAAGCACTATGTTTTCATACCTATATATTTGCATAATTTTCAATGTGTTGAGTCATTGCAAATATAAAAAATCGGCATAACATACATATATTGAAAAGAAATCTACTTTATTGTTAGGTAATTATTTGCTAGACGTCGGTTTTGTCAATTAGTATTCCAAGCCGAACAGGTAAATTCTAGGTACCTCAGTATTGGAACACATCTGATGAATCCACTTATAAAACATATCATTATTTTAATGTGCCCATTAAGTTACCAATTACATAAAGATGTTAATATCCTCCTATCTGCTGTAATTCAGCGTTCAAAAATCATGTAGTTTTCAAATATCATAACTTCATGCATTAGATAATTAAATCTTTTTTTGGCTTAAAGAATACAAGAAATATGTAGATACATATGATCGATATATGATTAAATATGAAATTCTATACAATACCAGTGAGCGAGTATTTTACAAAAAGGTTTTAACGTTAAAAAATGTTCTTTGATTATCCTTATAAAATGAAGGCGAATGATCTACAATGTATAAAATTATATTTAAAAAACAGAACTTTAAAATCTATTGATCTTTCTGAAAATAACTATTTATAGTTTTTTGGTTACCTACTAATTCTCTTGTTTGCCTGTCAGAAACGTACCGTAATAAACGTGTTTAGCTACAGCCTGCATATTATGTGATGTAATTTAATTTATTATTAAGAAAACCCATCTGCTTTTCCGAATTCACTGCGTGTTTAAATAAACCCATACTTTACATATTACCTATTTGCATAATTAAAATATGCAAGACATGTTTAGCTTCAATGTTATGTAATTTGTGAGTCAACCAGCAAATGCGGTGATGCGACCTCTGCCTGTCTTCCCAGATTGTGATCATAATTAACCTATCGCTGTATAATGAGTGCACAAGTTGCAAGCATAAACGTCCTTATTAACTACATCAACATGTGTTTTTCCTTTTCCAATAAAGTAATCAAAGTACTAAATCCATGAGCTGACGCATAATTACTGCAATATAAACTAGATGTTGGTATACTGTTTGTTTAAAATGAAGGTATATTTTAATTGTAAGTAATTTTGAAATTATTTGTTTCAGTTCCTTTAGAAATGGATATTTTGAAAGGAGAATACTTTAATCGCTGGTACAAGTTGGGGCCATACATTGTTTCTATACTGGCAGTGGAGTTACCATTTCAGGTAAGTTTCATATGTAGGTATTAATAAATTTCTAATAAAACACGTCACAATAGTTCAATTTTACCAATGTTTTAAGTAAGTTAATTGAAGTTTTGAACGATTGAACTTCCCTAATCTACAAAGTCACTAAGAATCCCAAAGCTTAGTTTATGATATCAATTGTAAAGAATAATTTATGTCGTTGGCTATCAAAATAGATTGTAAGATCATAACAAAAATATTCGAGAGGTAATATCCAGTAAGAACAACTAAACCGATTTCCAAAAATATTTCACCAATAGAAAGCCACTTTATAAAAAGCGTAAAACGTTATCTGCTTTAAAACTGAAGTTTACATTGGAAACTATTATTATCACTTTTCACGAGCAAAGCACTCACAAAATTATTTGCATTATATACATTTTTTAACACACTTGCTCGGAAAGTGAGCCTTATTACATCGTTTTTAGGGCCGTAAACCGACCTATTAAACACTCGTGTGTAATAATATTACACACACTAGCGCATAATATAACGATCCCTTCAAAGTTAAGGTAGTGCCTTACTGCAAATTATATGCTAGTAAACAGGGAATTCTCGATTTGATCGGGTTATACAATTTTTTTGTAACAACAAAGAGGTTATGTGCCAATGAATAGTATATTTCATTACAAGTGCGAAAAGGCTGTCATTACAAAGAGTTCCGACAAAGCCGAGAGCACAGTCGAACGTTCTCTTCAACGTGTGAAGGAGACGGACTGGACTTTAAATTAATGGCTTGTGTGATTTTTTTCCCAGTTTCTAGTTTGTTGTTTAATGAATCACCAATATAGCTTACTGCAACTTTGTCCGATTTCTTGACTCCTGAATCTGCCAATAATGTAGCAGAGGTCCTTCTGAAGCTGTGCCCAGTGTAACACTCAGCATCCGGCAGACCAAGAAACGTAGCTATTTCTTTTGGCATATTACCAAATTTGTTTATCCCGATTGCTTGAGCTGTACACTTCCCTTTTTGGTAATTTTGAAAAAAAACGGTCGGTTTTTCCTTTTTTGGCCCGCTGATCCATATATTTTTGCACTATTGTAAGAAAATCTCCTTCAACTACAAAGCTTCTCGGGATCTTATTTTTCGTGTTCGGAATCTTGATAAGTAGCATTTTTCCATGGGCTTCAATATGTTTTAAATTAATATTGGCTAACTCCTCTCTGCGGCAATCAAAGCAACGTACAAAAAAGGGATTTTATCAATATTTTTTTTAATAATGTATTTCGTAAACAATACTAAAGAAAAATATAAGTACTTATTAATAAACTACCTTTGTGGCTAAGTAACGATCATCGGGAGCTTCGTTTAAAAACCTTTCCACTTCATTCGATGTTAATATTTTCGACTTTTTACTTGTAAAGCCGTCTGATTGTCGTTTTAAAAAAGCATTTAATTTTGGGTATTCACGTTGTTCCTTATTTTCAGCATACTTTTTATCATCGAAAACCTCGACCATAGTGTAGAAGGTTTTAATTTTGCTGAGAGTTCGGGGAAGTATGCCAAAATAACATTTTCTGAAAAACTTTTTGCTTTTTTCTCTTCTCTCCACGCAATACATTCGTCGTATGTAGATATGTAGCGACTTTTTGACTTTTCCGGTAAAATATTCTCCGAAGCATTTTGTGCAATTATACTAAGTTCCGGTGGTGTTAATTCACACAAATTAGGATCTAAAATGTCGAAATTACTCATTTTGTGCAACAAACAACTAAACTTGCAAAGAAAATTTTTAGAAAATGGCGCCATTTTACTTTACCTATTTCTGATAGGTTTTTTTTTTCATTTCATAGGGAACTATGCCCATACAGCCAAGTCTTCAGTAGTTTTTTTTTATTGATATGAAATAAAAAATAAATTTAATGCGATAAAATGAAATGAAATCTAACCTCACTAATTCAATCAAATCATAAAATCTGATATCGAAACAAATTTGTAGCATTTTTAGAAATATACCTACGCTATGTATTAACATGAATCATAAAAACTTCTTTGTTTTTTTTTGTAAAAACTTCATGGTTGGTAAATTTTTCTTTTTAATAGACATTATTTTGACAGTTGGAAAAGAAAACGCACGAGTGCGGGAAAGGTAAAAAATAGCACGAGTGCGTAATAGCCCACATCCCGAACGCTATACGTCCCTGCAATACGCCACTTTTTGAGCAACTGTATTAAAAAATCTATTTACATATTTGGAATAAATCAATGTGTCCATATTAGAAAAAATACATTTATTATTATCAAATTATTGATAATAAGCACTTATTTGTTACAGAATCATTGTATTTTATCTCAAAAAATATATTCAAAAATAGGCTGTATGGCGGCTGATTGGCGTGTGCAAAAAAAAATTGCCCGTCATTTCTCGAATTCTTTAAATTTTGTTAACATTGCATTTGTTTCTGTGTAAAAAACTATTTATGCAAGATTTAATTGTTTTTTCTCGCAAGTGTGTTGAAAAAGTGCGTATGGTACTCATGAGCAACATGTTCATTATACACTCGGCTGACTTACTGCAACCCCCGGCCTCGTGTATAATGAACAACTTTGCACACTTGTATCATAATATTCAATTATACATTACAGATGATCTCCTGCGTCTCCTACGTGGTGTTATCGTACTGGCTGACCGACAACCCGCTGGAGCCGACGCGAGCGACGCTGTTCCTGGCCACTGTGGTCGCCACCTCGCTCTGTGGACAAGCCTGGGGATACTTCATTGGAGCCACCACTCCTACAAAGGTTAATTAGTGGTTTATTATACCTTTTATTTGCTGTGCTTTAACCACGAATGAGTAACTTGTCTATCTGCTTCAACTTGTGTTATAAATATGTGGGTAGCTATTTGATTTTCAAAAGATGAAACAGGAGCAAGGGGTACTATTAGAAATTGAAACAAAGAGATCTTATTCTATAGATTTAAAATAAAAGGCAGTAATACCTTATTAGCCACTTTGCTTCCGAATTATATCAGGCACAACTAACAATACTACCTCTGTTTAGATCGCGGTGTTCATCGGTCCAGTGCTGGCGTGTCTCTTCTCCGTGTTTGGGTTCTGTCTGGCACTGAAGGACACTCCGTACCCGTTCCGCTGGCTGCATCACATATCCTACTTCCGAGCTGGTTTCCACGTCGCCGTTCACTCGGTGTACGGGTTCAACAGGACGCACATGACTTGCGCTAAAGGTATAACTACTTAACTGGAAAAGAGTTTAAATAGAAACAGTGTGCTAGTGATTCCTTGTCCGTAATGTCCTTTCAAAATTATTGAAGTGTTGAGAAGTAACCTGTCATCAATCGACGCGTCTGCCACACTTAACTAATATGTCTATGTTAGACGTTCTTTGATACTTAAGTTATCATTATTATTCTTGAATATGACTCTACCGCACTTTTCCAAGTGCCTCTATTGAGTGCTGATATAGACCTGTGAGAGACGAATGCATCCAGGTCGTCGCTTCTTCGACGAGTTATATAATGGGTGTAAAAGAACTGCTTCCGAAAACTAAAACTGGGCCTTGCTGGAGGGGTACTGGTTACGTTTTGAGCAAAAAAATATTTTTATGATTAAAAACAAAATATTTTTTTTACGTTATTTTCCAAAATTGCAATAATACTATCAGCTTTTGCGATGATTTCAAATGACATAGGGTTTTAATTTAATTTGCAATGTAAATAATCGCACCTGAACCGACAGTTGATGTGTGAGCGATGATTTCAAGCGGCGAATATGACTTTTCAATCCTTAATAACTTTTTTAAATTGAGTTTTCTGGGTATGCAGTTAGTGAATTTAGTTACTATTGAGGCTCAAGAATACATGGTTTCAGGCTTCGGAAGTGGTCTTTTCACACCTATATGTAAATGTAATGACTACCTGCTGATTATAACTACAACAGCATCTTCCCTTCCAGCGTATTGCCACTACATAACGCCCAGCAAGTTCCTGGTGGAGATGGACATGGCCAACGTGGACGTCGGCGGCAACATGGCGCTGGTGCTCTGCACCACCGTGCTCATGCACGTGCTGACGTGCGCCGCGCTCTGGTACCGCCTCAACAAGAGATGAACCTTCTAGAAGCCTACCGTTAGTTGATACAGGACTGTGCGTGTAAGATACTTACGAGATATAAAGTGGTATTGCAATAAGTATTTTCCTCACGAAACGCCTCGAGACTTAATAAGCTCATGACTCTTTTTAAAACGTAGTAAGATTAAAAGACTTTTTTAAGACAAAGCTGGAGTGTTGGCCCATTGTTTTAAGTGTTGCGCCGAAACTGTAAGTTCCTACGGTTTATGACAGTGGGAATTATTTGTGATATGCATAGGTATTAATGTTGATGACTTTGACGAACTTAATTTCATTATTTCTATAACATAACCTCGGAGCGAATCTCTTTGTGCGTTTTTTCGTTTGTGTTTAAATTATTGTAGATTTTGTATCGTTTGGTATGTATGTATTTAATAAAACTATTTTAACTTGTGACTGTCACTCATTATACTTTATATCCATCTATTGTCTAACAAGTGCCTAGAAACAGATAAAATGAGATATTCTTCGAACAAAATGAAGACTTGGGTTGCTACTTTATGTGTCTGTAAATATTGAGATTTGCTATTAGGTACTAGTTTAATCTTATACAATTCATTTGTTGTTTAACTCGTTATATTTGACATTCGCAATATCAAAGCTGCGAAACATTCATGACATTCGATAAAGCATTTAGAAAACGACAACCTAATATACTTATGTTTTGTTTTTGACTACATCATTACATAGTGTAAATCCAAGTCGCTAATTCTGTCTGTTTGTATGTTTGGCCGCTAACTCCTTCTAAAGTACGTAACGGATTTAAATGCGGTTCTCTCCATATTTTAGGGTATTTATTCATTTAAATTTGTAAATAAAGAACGTTTGGAAAAAGTTTTTTAAAGTTAACAAAAATGCAAGGGTTCGCGAGCAAGTTGACAAAATTACACCATTGCAAAACGTGGGCGGGTCGCTAGTTTAATGATTAATAATTTTAAAAAACTTACCGATTTTGTTACTTTAAAAGTACATTTATTAAATACATACCTATTTTGTCATTACTTAATCGTTTAATGGTATTAAGTATGTTATTAATTAATCATACCAAATAGACGTAAGCATTTTTTTAAGTTTTAGGTTAAGGATCTTAGTTGGTGGTTGCCATTGTTTTGTAGACAAATAATAAATAAATGTAAGCTTAAAAAATCTGCTGATGCAGTAAATCATACTTTTACTTAAAAATTACACTTTTTATTTTTGTATGAACTCAATCAGACTTTGTAAGTAAAAGTACGTAATTAACGTGACAAATCAAATAAGTACCTAATTAATATCATTTGTATTAAAAATAATTATGTTTGTACCTACTGAAATTAAGTTATTTATGTGTCAAGTTATTGGAAACGAAATAATGCTTAAGTTAGTAAATGCAATATTTTAGGGACCAGTGAAAATAAATTTATACAAAACTATAAATAGCTTTTTATTAATTTAATAAAAAAAAAGTAAGCAAATTCTTAGAACAGAAACTGTTTCTGTTACTCGAGAAATTTGATATCAATATAACAAAATACTAAATTGTCTGTGACTGACTTGACTGAAGATATTAAATTGAAGCTTTTTAGGTCTAAAATAGCCTACTAAGTAGGAATATCGCATTTATAATTGTGTACACATAAACTTCCAATCCATCATTTTTTACTAGCAATATAATATTAAAACTCGTTTTAGGATTCCGAATTAAAAAGTAAAAAAGGAATTCCTCAGGACTCCTTTCTAAGACTTCGTTAACTGACGTTAATCCGTTTCCCAAGTTGAAAGCTGTTGTTTAGTACTTCGTGCCTAACAGGCAATATGAAATATGAAATATTTTTACCTTATTTTTAAAACTCACTAATTATGTATTATGAAATAATACGTAAATCCGAAAAAGACACTTTCTACTACAATTATAATTTTATACCTCGCAAAAAAACTTTTGGGTAATTAAAAGAATTTAAAGTAGCAACCTGCCCCGGGAAGCAGAAAGATATACAGGGTGTTTGGAGGGTTCGTAGGCAAATAAAAGTGGTGGACAGGTGAGGCTATTAGCTATTTATTTCGACTTATTAAATTGCATTTAGGTTCAAGTTTTAGAATAAATATATTTTTATGATTTTCCTAAGAAAATCCCCGATTTCAAAAAAACCTTTTATCACCCAAACATACATGAACAGTAACTAAGCTTTATTAATGACTAGCTTTTATCGGCGTGGCTTCGCACGCGTTAAATTCGGAGTAAAACTCCTTTCTCTGTACTATGTTATAATACATGTCGGAGTCGGTGGACATTAAATGAAACTAAAGAGCGCTAATCTATCGATTTTCATGAGAAACTTTGTAAAATGCAAGTGCCAAGCCTACCAAGAAACATGACGTACGACGCGTGCGCGGAAGGAATCCTTTCAAAAAAAAAAAAAAAAGAGCGCGGGGATCGAAAAGAAGGAGTCGGCTTTACCACATTGAATTTGTTGTTTGATTTTATATCGAGTCATTCATTGCCTAAGTTTAACAGTTTGTAACTATTCTATTGCTGCATCGGAAGTCTTCAATACGAAAGCTAAGTATCTTTGTATCCGTTAATCATGAAAACTAGTTGCTAGATTTCTGTGAGTAATGTAATAGCAGGTTTTATAACGTTCCTTTGTATTTGAATTGTAATAATGGCAGAGTGGAGTTTATTCACCGGGTTCTTCTCCACTCAATATGTCAGACAGATCGTACCTGTCTTTATGAATCCGGTAAATTAAAACAAAGTTAAAGGTTCAACTGTTTCTTTATTATTCCAAATACCCTTGTCGTTCATTATGGTAGTGAGGCAGGTCATTTCAATATAGTTGCATTAGTTTATCCAATCATTGAGCTAAAGTAGTTGATAGATTGTTCCTATATTCTTTCATAATGCTTTAAGTTACTGTTTGCTGCCTTCTACGCCCACTAAATTAAGATCTGACATTAATAAAAGACACCCGCTGTGCCGACATACATGTAAACCTTCTTCTTGAATTACTGCATCTATTAAAAAAAACGTATCAGAGTCCGTTGCGTAGTTTTAAAAATTTAAGCATACATAGGGATATTGGGACAGAAAGCGACTTTGTTTTATACTAAGGAGGGTTGATAGAGCACCAGAGCATTTACCTATTGGCTTATTATACATTTCACTTCTTTGTTAAAATTTCTTAAATCCGGCTATTAGACACTCTGCAATACAAACTTTTAAAATATGTTTCAATAGCTATAACTCAGTTTTTCTAGGTGTAATGAGGCAGGTAATGCACGTTGCGAACTTTCTCAAGTCGTCTTCCTGTAGTTCCACCATCTCAAGTTCTGGAATGCAGAAATCTAGCAAATTAAGCCAATACATTTATAAGAATTTATAACATCAGTCAAAAAGCAAGTTGGTAAAATATCGATAATTAGATTTAAAAATAATTAAAGTAATAACTTTTTTAAATTGCAACTACGAGTAGATAGTTCCGCTGTAATAAGGTCACCTAATAAACCAAACGTAAGGTTAGGAACATTAAATTAGGTATATTGATTTTATTTGTAGTTTTGCCAATGCAAATTTAGTTTTTACCTAACTAGTTTACGTCAAATAAATATTTTACAGAAATAAAACCTACTCTAAGTGTTTCAATAATTTTACTTGTTAAATTATTTCATTATGTTCTGTTTAATATTAATAAGTAGGTAGGCACAAATAAAAGAAAAAATGATTTTACGAGTAGGAAAATTCCCAGTTATTTTGCAAAACATTGATTTGACGTTCGCTTTTTTTAATAGTTGGTATATTTAGGCTAAACATATTAATGAATGAAGCATAGGATAAAAAACAATTACAAGTTAAAACATAAAAAGATCAGCAAGTTTTTAATAAACTTGTATTTTTAGTTGCGAGGTTTTCCATATTAAAAGATAAACAATAAAAGAAGAAGGCAGAGAACCATCCACTTTACATCATTCTCCTAAGTACTAAAATATATTTTACTATTATTAAAACGTTGCGCGTAGTTGTATCTTAATTTAATTATTGTTTATTTTTAAATTTTTGGTAAGTATATTATTTTATTCATTATCTTTCTTGAGCCACTGATTTTACTTGGCCTTTTAACCGAATATTGTCGTATACCTCTTTAAATATCTATTTTTTCCTGTTTGGTACGATTGATTGATACCTAAATTCCAAAAAATAATATATTTTTTTACTATCACTTTATTTTTTTCCGAACGAAAGAGGGTCATAGTGTCATAGTAACAAAAAACCATTGTAGATAATATAATTGAGATGGGGAAATCCAATCACCCAAAACTGATAAGGACAGGCCGAGTTGGTGTTCTGATTTTTTATTTATTGTGTAAATAAACCCCAATCCCAAACCGTATTTATTCGATATTGTAAATCTTTCTAAACTTATAAACTTTTCCTCAACGATTCAGTAGTCAAAAAGCTGAACGCACAATTTCGCATATTTCTCCATCCATTTAAAAATACTGTAAGGGTTTTGTTTGATAAAATTATCGATAATAAAATATACCTGACTCTTCTGAGTCCTATTCTCTTTTGGAATTCTTCAGGGTTCTTTGGTCAAATTGTTTTTTATTGGTATGTTTCGACTTTCAGGTTTTTCGGCCTGATATACCAATACAGCACCTAATATCGTGTTTAAAAATTAGTTTGAATTGTGAGAATATAGATTACTAGTGGCCGCCCGCGACTCCGTTCGCGTGGAAGTCGGTTTTCCGTGGGAATGAGAAGTTTTCCCGCGGTAAAAAGTACCCTATGTGATATTCTGATTTATAACCTATATAACTGTAAAGTTTCATCCAAATCCATCCAGTAGTTTTTACGTGAAAGAGTAACAAACATCCATACATCCATCCATACATCCTCACATACTCATAACTTTTAACGTTTATAATATTAGTAGGATACTTAAATTAAAAGAATTTCCTCAACTCAAAGAGTGAAAAGCCGCTAATCCGCAGTGGATCCGAGCAAACTTGTTTTTTTGTATCCCTCGGAGGTACTCGCAGTCTACCTCATATTCACGAAATCTGTTACTGGTGAAACTCAATCTCGCGTTCTCGCAAATAAAAAAAAACTTTTGATAAAACATCGTTTATTTTTAATTTTTGTTTCGGATTTAAAGTTCGAATCATATCGAACCAATATTATTTACTCTTAGTTAGGTATATTAACCTATTTATTTATTTTTATTTAATACTTTATTGTACACCAGAAATATACACAAAATGGTTAATTAGTAAAATTAAAAGTACAATTAGGCGGCCTTATCGCTAATAAGCGATTTCTTCCAGGCAACCCAGCAGTGAAAGAGGATCATTCATTTAAAAATGAAGCAGGTTGGCGTACATAATAAATACAAAAACTAAATATAACTAAGTATAAATATATATAATATAGGTACAATACAATATTTTAAATAAAAATAATTAAAATATGATTAAATGAATATAATAACAACAGTAGAATGATACATTTACTTAAATATAAACTCTAAAAGATGTTAAATACTATATTAGAATAAAAAATAAATTATGAAGAAAGAAAGTGAGTCTTTACCGACGTTCAAACGAGTCGTTTGAACGTCGGTAAAGTAAGAGCACGCTTGATGTCTACAGGTAATTCATTCCATAGCGTTACTGCACGCACTGAAAAGGATTTACTGTAGAACTCAGTACGGTGCGGCGGTGTCGTCAGGAGAAGATTGTGCGATGAGCGCAGCGTACGATCATTGTTTTCGGACATGTAGTTGAAACGCTATTTGAGGTAGTTAGGACTTTGTCGATCGAACAGAATACGGTAGAGAAGGGACTGGATATGCGTATTCCTGCGAAGGCGAATCGGAAGCTACTTGAGTTTACTGCGAAATTCAGAGACGTGATCATATTTGCGCAAGCCAAATATGAATCTAATGGAAAGGTTTTGAAGGCGCTCAAGTTTGTTAAGAAGTTCTTCCGTAAGGTTAAGATAGCTGACATCAGCATAGTCGAGAATAGGATGAAAGAGAGTTTGTGCAATCATAACTTTAGTCGCAATAGGCAGGACGTTACGTAAACGCCGGAGAGAATTGGTCGCGGCAAACATCTTTCGGCTCACATCCTCAATTTGTTTTTTCCATGAGAGGGTTTGGTCGAATATAACACCTAAGTTCCTTACAGTTTCACTTTGAGGTATATGGACCCTTTAACAGGACTGGTGGAAGTACATCCCAATTAATACGTGAGATGACGTATGGACTTCCTATAACAATAGTTTGTGACTTAGTCGGATTAATAAAAAGACCGTATCGAGAACTCCACAAAGAAATTATCGACAGGTCACGATTAATTTTAATAATTGCCTCAGAAAGGTTATCAAATGAGGCTGAAGTGTAAATCTGAAGATCATCTGCATACATATGGTAGGAAGAAGAAAGATGTTGAGTAATCGAGTTAATGAAAATGGTAAAAAGGAGTGGAGACAACACGCCACCTTGCGGCACACCGGCTTGGATATCGACCCAGTTAGAAACACCATTCTCAGTGCACACACGTTGCCGGCGGCCGAACAAGTAGGAACGAAACCAAGCAACTGTTGATGGAGATATGTTAAAAGAACCCAAAATATGTAGCATGATGTCAAAGTCTACGGTATTGAACGCATTACTGAAGTCAAGTAGTGTCAGTACAGTCAACAGTTTGTTCTCCATACCGAGACGAATGTCATCTGTGATATTAACTAGCGCAGTAGCCGTGCCATGACCAGGACGGAACCCGGACTGGTAGGGATCGAGGAGATTATTTAGGTAGAGGAAGGAAAATGTAGGCGATAAGTAGTGGACTGTATACGAAAATTCTAAACTAACTAAAACAATAACGACACGATAAACATATGCTGTGTGGCCAAATAAAGTGCTGCTTTGATAGCTGGACTCACCTAAGTGTGGGTGAAGATGTGTATGCACCGCCCCAAGTACAAATATCTTCGGATTGAACTCGGCTGATCTAGACTTACCTTGATCGCTCCTACAATACCTGACTGGTTTGGTGATATATCTGCCGACTCGGAATCCAGGATCTCCACTTCACAATATTGTACACACACAAACATAAACTAGCTAGCTACTACTAACTAACTACTAAAACTACGAAAAAACGATAAAAGCGATAAATTAAACGGAAACGTCACAAATCAAATATTTTTTTGAAGTTTTAACATTATTTTTCCTTATTTTATCTTTTACCTCGTAACTGTTTATGGTAGGCTTTTTAAAAATGTTAATATTTCAAAACATGCAAATTAAAGTAAAACAATAAATAAATAGTCATCGATTCAAACTTTTTTCTGTATTATAAACAGTAAAGTTTGACAATTATTAATAAAAACCGGCCAAACATTTACGTAGGTTGTATGGGAGCTGTTCTTAAAAAATTACTTATTTTTATTAGATTTTTTATTTCAAAAAAAAAGATAAAAAAAAATTAAAAGTTTGGTATATTATTTTAATCATTATCTTTCTGTGAAAATTTTTAAGCGTCTACCTGTTACCAGTAGGTAGGATATTAAACAAAAAATGCGAAAAATAACGTTTGTTGTACGGGGTATTTAATATTTTTATTTTTAATATTTGTTGATAAAGTGGCAACGGAAGTACATAAATTGTGAAAATTTCAGCTTTTTAGCCAACACAGTTTGTGAGATGACAGACGGACAGACAGTTAATTATTGGCTTAGTAATAGGGACCTATTTTTCCTTTTTAGGTATGGAACCATAAAATAATATATCTGATTAATACTTACCACGACCACGGTTACCGATGTCGGTTACTCCAAAAAGATTCTTCACATATTGACAAAATGGTCTATTAGGAAATATTTTTTAATCTTTCAACAATTGTTTTCATATTGCGTAAGTCTCTTACTAAATTCAACCCGTTAAGGTCGCGAGAAAAAGAGATTTTGTTTTTTTTCTGTTTGTACTAATTTTACTTCCACAGTAGTGAAGCCGGTGGAAGGCCATTAGAATCAAAGTAAAGGTTCAAAGGACCTGTTCGTTATTACGTATTCTTTCTTAAAAAACATCACAGAAGCTAGAAACTCTTGTGGTATACTTGCGTAAATTAGTGATTTCATGCTCTACCAAAATTCCGATACCATGTTGTTCTTAGTAGTTCTTCCCTTAGTAGAATACGCACGATAAGTATTTCCTTCACAATTATGTACAGAGAAAGTAAAAAAGTATTCTCTTGTTAATTACATAAATCGTATAAAACATAAAAATTACCAATCTAGATTGCGCAGTTAGTTAATAGATATAAGCACTCTTTGCCAGTGTAAGTCTAGATTTGGGTGGCATCCAGGTTTCCCGCCTTACCACAGTCCAATTTTCAAATCGCCACAAAGCGCTTAATTTAGAGCAGTTTTTTTTTGTTTTTGTCGATTAAAATTTATCTAACAACTAAAAGAGTAGAGTAAATAAAATGTAGTTACAAAATAGTAAGTAAATAAATAGATTTTCCTCGTCACAAAGAGTGATAAACTGATAATCGGCTTTGTTTACTTACACGTACTGATACCGTGACGCTAATGATATTCCCTCTCCGTAGTCAGCTGTGGCAGCCAACACGCCGAGGAAGGGGGGCAGCAGAGCGACCGATAGTGGCCACTCGAGCTTCGGTTCGCCGCTATCTACGAGTATACAGCTAGTTAGTCGGACCGCCAGCTATCTCACGCACGCACGCACGGTTGCCCGACGCCGCGGCACTGCATGCTCTTTTGTTTAATTCGCGCGTAATTTGTGCTCCAATTATGAATTTCTGAATGAACATCTTTAAAAATGGCCAGTGATAATCAGTCGGATTCTATTGGAACAGAGTCTACCTCTTTGGTGGAGGACTCGTTGAACATATTATTTGAAGATGTAACATACAGAGCTAGACAAGGCTGCTTCGGAGGTAAGCGAACTTTCTTAGATGTCTTTGTTTATATCAACAGACTGGTTATTGAATGTGTGGTAATCGTGTTGATTAGCGATTTTTAAGTATTCTACAGTTCATCCGAATAATGTAAATTGAGTTTTTATCGTTACTTAAGTGATAAAAGCTTCCTTTAGTGTTATGTACATGCCATTGTAAAATAATGAATAACTATGTACAATAGGAAATATTCGTTAGCCAAAACATTTTGCATAATATTCAATAATTTTGCGAAATTTAAAAATTCAGTGTTGTTGAAATTGTAATTATTTAAAACTACAGTTGAAATGTAAAAATTGTATTTTTTGTTTTATACTTACGTTAAAAGAAATTAATTATTAAATTGGTAATTATCATATTAATTCAATATAATAATAATAAGACCTAATATATCCTAAAAAAATTGAAATAAAATGATTTTATTTAAAATATTTTAAGTTGATTGTGTAATTTCTTTAACTTTGTGAAAGCTGGTACATAAGGTCTCGTTCAAGGACTTCCGGAATGTAAACATTTTTAAATTAAATTAGGTAAATGGCGTTTTTATACACAACGTTTTAAGTGGCTTCCGAACAAAACTAATTAGACTTGCTCTTAATAATGCATAGTACCTAATTATTATCAACATCTTTATTTTAAAAATCAAAAAAAATCTTGACCTTCCATATTTTCTAACTATATACTTATTTATTTTAAGTGGAATAATTTAAAGGAACAACAATAAATAAAAAACATTTATTACCAAACTTATTACTTTAATTACAATTTCACAAGGTTAATTATAGCAAAAATTATATAGTTCTCACAAAATGTTATTTTTATTTAGGCTAAATCCTGTTTATCTACCTCCCATAATAGCATAGTATTTCTTTTTTGAATTTTAATTTATTTCTTTAAAAGAACATGTTCTCTAGCGACGTCTCATAATGAACATTGATTTGGGATCCATGTAGTCTAATAAGACTACACATGGGCGGATCCAAGGGGGTGGTCATGAGGGTCATGACTCTTCCCTGGGCTGGGTCTAGGTCCTAGATGGACCACTAATTAAAGTTGTTAAACATAGTGTATTATAAGGAGACCGATATAAAAGGCAAAGCGCATCGTCGCACGCACACTTTTTGCTCGAGCGTTCCTGGTGTCGACTTGGTAGCGTGAGTTACGTATTTCTTTCATCTTTATTATTTTCTCATCGATTTTATTTTCATTTCTGTGTTTATTTTGTGTTACTTGTGAAATATGAAAATCCGTTCCTCAATAGCCCAATATTTTATAAAAGATTAGTTTTTTTGATTAAGTAGATTTGTATTTCCGCTAATATTGTTTTTTTAGTCTATTTCCACTTCCGATCTTATAGTATTGTGACTTGACCACTACTATATGACCCCCCCTAGCGCCAAAACTGGATCCGCCCTTGAGACTACACCACCTATCTAATAGTTTCTTAACAGATAATCGCTCACCGCGCCGCTAATGGGCCCGCACGACGCTCAGCGCCTGTCTACATGTATTCTTAAAGTGGGTTCCCATGGTGCTTGATATAAGGCTCAATGGTCAGAAAAAAGGCAATATAAATCCCAATATTCCCAAAACTGTCTAAATTTAATTCTATTTCGTTGACGGATCTGTGTGCATGCAGTATGTTTCGCACATCGTGGAAACGCTGCTTTATTAATACCGATGATAAACAGTATGTACTTACCTCGCAAAATCCCTTTTCACATCCAAACTCGATAGGTATATAAGAAGAACAAGGTTAATAATATCTACTGGTAATTACAATGTAGGTTCCTATGCTACACCACATCTATTTTGGAAGATAATTAAACGTATCTTCAATTATAACTTGATAATTACTCACGTAATTGATTATAATTAACAATGCATGCGCCAATTTTTTGCTGCTTTATTACATTTAAAATTTAACATTTTATGCTAACTTACCTACAAATTATTGTTTTTAAAATTGAATTACTTCTCATAATTGCCACAAAAAATAGTACCTGAAACATTTTAACAAATTTATAGGTATAATTCAAAAATAACAAAACAGAGTAAGTTGTTAAGCACTTCGGTTAATGTTATATTATCATTTTACTTATGCCAAAGTTACGGAAGTACAATTAGATTTAAAAAAAAGCGATACAACAATAATATCTTTTCTTTCTTTTCCTTAAACTTTTGTTCTTCAAAATAGTAAAAAGTTTTCCTTAATAAGTAGATACGTGAGCCAAAAATATTTACATCGAATTAATTTGTCGATAGATAATTTACATTTTCACAAAGCTGTTTGTTTGCCTTTTTCTTTTAAAAGGCCGACAGTCTATTTAAATATTTGCGTTCGTTGGTAAAAATATATTTTTAGTTAATCATCGATAAATAAACAGTTTAGTAAAACAATTGAAGGTAAATTTTATACAGTGTGTAAGGTAGTATGCTCAATTTCAAATCAAACAAGAAAATATATTTATAAACAAAAGATATTTAACAAAACTTCCATTGCATAATCCATGTATCTTAACTAATATTATTAATTTGAAAATGTGTAAGTATGTCTGTCTGTATGTTCCGCTTTCAGATAAAAACGGATGAACCGATTTGTCTTGAATTTTTTAATAGTGATAGTTCGATACTCAGGAAAGAAAATGGATACTTTTTTCTGCGGGAAAAAGCCTCATTCCCACGGGAAAAGCTGTGGGTGAAAACACAGGGCGGGAAGCTAGTATAATTATATAAACGTTAAAACCTATTTAGGTAGTTCTATTGAAAAAAAAAGTGTATGCACAAATATTATCACATCCTTATTCTTATCTATTAGAGTCTCGCATTCGCTCGTAAAATAAATCCTCTTAACTCCGTTGTCTGCTTGTCTATCTACTTGTCCACGCTGTCTGTCAAAACCCATTGTCATGACACGTGGAGATAAACATCAATACCTCTTGACGCTATAAAAAATTGTATACAACCTTTTGTCAAAGTATAATTCAGTGGCACAAGTAGGTAACTAGAAGAACACTCCGCATAGAAACCGGAAATTTGTAATTACATCTTAAAAAAAAACAAGTTTGATCGGAACCCTCGAAACGCAAGCCGAACTAGTTCACGAGGTCTGTTTCTAAAAAAATTATCTCGCATTTTTAAATAGGTTTTCCTGTTAAATTTGATCTAATTTGCATTTTTGTAAATATGACAAAAAACTGCTATTTTTCCTTATTTATTTCGGCTTCTTTATAGTGCCAATCATTTAATGATAAAATACTTTTCTGACTTTTTTAAATTTTTTTCCTCATTTTATCTTTTTTGACGTAAATAGTTTCTGATAGTCTATTTATAAAAGTTTGTATTTTAGTAGAAAAGTACACAACTTACCATTTTACTTAAATGTTATTATTATTATTAAGTATAGAACACTTCCTAACAAGAATAACTACTGACACCAATGAGGAAGTGTGTACAGCGGCCCGACGCACAAAGAACCTAAAGTTTGGTTTAAAATAGACAATTTAAATTGTCGACCTAAGTGCAGTGGTTTTGCGTACCGTGGGACCGCCTCTTAAGAAGACTTTATGCGTTAAAAGGATCTATCTGATGCAGAGTAGTCTTTAATAATAAATATGATTTTAAAAACAAGGCAGGCTAGTTTCGTCTGTAAAATTTACTCGAGAAGAAGAAAAAAACATTGTACTTTTTCCTTATTGATATGGCTAATATTTGCACAAGAAGTGTTCTAATAGACATAAAATAAATTTTCTTAAGGTAATAAAATTTGCATATTTGTTATTTTTTGCCTACAAATCATAAGTTCAGGTGCATTTATAGGTATATTATTTTGGATTATCAATTAGATTATAGCTACTATATGACTAAATTGGTTGGTGACTAATTTATAGAGACTTCTTGGTGAAAGTACGTTTCTGTAAAATTTTAACACAGTTACTTAACTTTTAAAATTATAAATAAATTATATCTACTAACGTTAGTAGGTACCAGCCAACTGTTTTAAAAGTTTTGATTGCAACGGTCCGTTAATATTAATTTCTTTATTGCCTTATTTATAAAAAAGTAAGTTTGTAAATTAACTTTCAAATGTTTTTAAAATGTAGTACGTGATCGTTATGACTTATGCTGGATGTGTTTTGCAGTTCTGAAAGCAGTGGACTTTTATATAATAAACATACAATTAACAACTAGAGTTACGGCAATACACGTTGTGACCTTGATGTTAACGATGTGATTCATTGATGGAGTTTACTTTCACTTGCACCTTATTGTAATAATATTAAAGCTTATTTTCTTTAATCATGTTATTGGTTAACCGAATTCGATCGGTTCTTTAAGGAGTTTTCTTAGCGATAGCGGCTAGTTTTTTAACTTCACTCGTCTTGTGATAACCATATTTCGTAAATGTTGCCTGTTTGTTTACATTTGAAATGCCCATTCAGATAAAAAATCATCTACTATTTAGAAAAAGATATTTTTTCCTTATAGTACTGTTAATTATGTTGTATGTCGCGTTGCTATCTCATTGTTATCAGTTTGAACCACAAGGTTCAATACCTTTATTGTAACATTTTACCAATGATTATCTATCTCAAGTAGGTACTTACCGAATCTAATCGCAAGATAGTCAACAATGTTTTAAAGTTGTTGATAAGAGTATAATTAATTTTATTGAAATACATTTAATTTCCCATGGCTTTGTTATCCCAAAGAGTTATCTAGATAAATAAAAATAAATATTTTTCTTGTACAAGTTTTTAAGCAATCACAAATCATTTAACTCTAATATATGACACAAAGTACCGTTTACTGGTGAGACAATGGGTTAGCCATGTTAACCGTATTTCGTTTTATCTTGGTATTTGTTATTCCGGTGTTAAAGCTGAGTCATAAAGCACTGTTAAAAAAATATAAAAATTAAAACAACGAGCACTTTCATTTACACTTATAAAAAGAAAAAATTTGATATTATGATTTTAGCCTGAAATAATGGTATTAGTAAAATAAGTCTACTGTCTTTCGCTGACAGTTCATATTTTCAACCTAATGAGAAAAGCTTGTATTCTATAAACGGGTTTTATGGCTGTTAGAGTCTTTGTCATTAATAAGCAGGAGCCTAACTCTAATGTTAACGTTTGTTATTACATAAACGATCGTAAAACTTGTAGATTTGAACGGAAGCAATATAACAAAAGAGTTTTTTATTATTTTACCAAAATATATTATTTTCGGACCGCCTCTAACAAATGTGATATAATCAGCTTAAACGCATCCTGTTCAGAACAATAAGATTAATATTCGGGTTCCTGCGAGAGATCCTTGCGCACGAGTCCGCCGGTAATGCACGTAGGAGGATAATCACGCCCTAGACCTATTTGACGTGTTGTTCAATAACAATGCGACAAGGTGAAAATAAAAGATAAACTTTACGTGCACACAGGTGACAGATTAGAGATTTTGTAACGCAACCAGCTGATATAATTAATATATTATACAATTTAAGGTAATAGGAATAAACAAACATTAAAATCCTAGAAGTCGTAAGAGTTGATTTAATTGTTGTATCTTGCGATACAAAAGACCTTAACCCCGCATAAGCAACAAATATCTATAGGTAATTCTTCTGGGGACATCGATATCGCAGCGACTTAGAGAATTCTTTGATGAAGTGATTCATGAAAGCGTTACCTACCAGTGACGTCGTTGCAACAATGTTGAAGGTTTATCGTGAAATTAGCAGCTATTGTATTCGAAATCTGCTTACAGTGCGAAATTTTTATTTCACCACATCTTAGTGGTAAGAGTAAAGATTTATAAGGAATTGTCGATGGCAAAGTTTACAATGTATAAAAAAAGAACATGCCTAGAATATGTATTTAGAGGAATGTATTCACCCAGGCAAACTCACTTTGTAAATCTGTCAAAAATCTGTAAACCTTCTTAATGATAAAATGTACATATAGGTTATTAAATTTCGAGCTGTTAATTAGTAGACAAACCAAGTTGGTTTAAATAGCACAAACGCTAAGTCCGAAGTAGGTAAACATACAAACACTGCGCCATACATTGATTCACTGCACCAGACACGTGCAGAAACCACGGACGTATTCTGGAAACCTTTAGAAAATTAGCAAACACTAATATCTACTCTGAAACTTTACTTAATCAATCTAATAACAGATTAGTTGATTGAGCTTATTTCTATAAAAATCTTTTTAATGCGATAAGATTATAAATCTTGAATATTATCTTCAGTCGCGAAAATAAGATATTTAGGATAGTTGTTACACCAACATACTCGTAGATAGATAACAATTCCAATAAAGCAATCATAGTTTATGCAACACAATAGGCATATTTATACTATCTCCGTTATCGATGTGATAATGAACAAGATTACTAATCTTACACCTACATTAATTGAAGTTTCATATCACTTTCTTCGGTTCTTATTATTTAAGGTTTTCCCATTGATAATACAATTAATTTAAGTTCAAAGAACTATCTATAGGTAAGAAATATCTATAGGTAAATAATAGGTACGCATATATTTGCTCAGGTAAATTTTAGTACAAAAAATATGTAAACAATAAGCTCGAAATAAAAAAAATGCAAATGAATCAGTTTCAGGTAAATAAAAGAATTTATATTGCATTGTTTCGACTGCAGTAGGGTAATAATTTAGTTTAATTTACATTGCGCATGCGATATAGTAATATTAATCGTTTTTAAGAAAAGAGGCCGAACATTTACTTCCAAGATTTCGTAGAATCATTTCAATCATTTTAGTAAGCGTCTAATTGTTGAGTGGAGATTAAACGCCATTAATTTATCTATCCTTATGTTATGTAGAGTTTGTTAATTTGTATTATGTTCGGGGTAATCTCTGGTATTATTCCGAAATTAAAAATTCTTACACCATTAGAAAGCTTTAGGAAGCCACGGGCCAAACTGGTGTTACACAAAAATCTAACTCGTTAATTGGTACAGTAACATCAAATTTATTTATAGGTTATTTGAATCTTTATGTTTTCAAAATTTTACTCTACTTCCTAATCTTACTACTATAAGCGAGGGCAGGCATATGTAATATACCACTTATGCCATCAAAATGAATTTTAGCTTACAGTAGGGCTATTCGCTAAACTCACTTCGAAGCTCACAGAGCGGAATCCGCGGTGAGGTTCATGTTTCGTATTCTCGTAACTCGATAGTAAAACACTCGACAGCTTATCGCTTTAAATGAAGTGAGTTTGGCTAGGTGCGCTTATGACGTCACGTGTATGGAAATGTTAAGTAAATTGTATTCAGCAAAAAATCTCGACAATGTCTCGAAATCGAAACTTCAAACTCATACTCACTCGTAAAATAATAAGTTAGACAGAAGTGATCGAATTTCGTAAGTAATATTATCGTTACATAAATTCAAACCCTAACTCACCTCAGTGTTGATGAGTTAACAGAATACCGATTCAAAGTGAGGTGAGTTTTCAGGTGAAGTGAGCGATCTCACTTGAGTGAGAGTGAGTTCGTAAGTGAGTTTTTAGCGAATCGCTCTACTGTCTTTACTCGTAAAAACAAATAATTATAACGTAATTGTCTTTTTGCTAAATATCACCAAAAATGTTTTGATGATAATAATTTATGCGAATAATACTACTGAAACTAAACTCATCATCAAGAATTTCGAAACACTGGGTTTTGAGCACTTTTTTACAACAGTCTAGTTTAGTTGTAACATCTACCCATAAAATGCATGTTTTGTTTGCAGCCCACAAGGACATCCTGAATGGTATTTGCGGCACCCTGAGCTCCGGCGAGCTATCCGTCATCATGGGCCCCTCCGGCGCAGGCAAGAGCTCGCTCATGGACATACTCGCTGGATACACGTATGTTACCATCAACACTGAATTATCTAAGTTCTTTTTTGTATCTCTATAATATAGAGAATAAACAATGAATTATATAGAGTCTATATAATTCAGTTTAGTTAGGTTAGGACAGAATTAATTGTAAGAACTAACTGCCATTTAATCAACGTATCATAAAAACTTCAAAGGATTTGATGGTGTCTAAAAAGCCACTTGGTACGATTAATATCAGAATCGCGTGTGTATATGTTAAACGGTTGCAAAGACAACAATTCACACAATGATCTGCGTAGGATTTAAGCATGATTTATATTCTGTCTAATCGAAACTTCTCATTATAGGTAGGTATACAGAAACAGTTTAAAAATAATCGAAACTTCTCATTATAGGTAGGTATACAGAAACAGTTTAAAAATAATCAAAAAAGTCTTCGATGCCATGTTTATGCCAACGATTTTTTACTTCATTGAAATAAATATTTCAAAATTGCACTTATGATCCCGATTCTCACACTCAAATTGAAACACATCTCTAGTACATAAATGGACCTTTACACAAACATAAATTGCAATATTGAATGGTTTAACTCTTTGTTAACTATATTATTTTTTTATATCGCAGCACGTTTACTTGATACCAAGTCATCGCTAATATAAAAAAATATAAAAAATAACCCTATTGGATGAGGCTAAACTGTAATAATTAAAGTTAAAAATATAAAATAAAAATCTATTGCGTTCTCATTGTATCGTAGAAAACAATTCAAGTACGTATTTTTAATTTATTTTGGAATAGCTCGAGCCGCTAAAATTTTTGATATGTATCCGCACCTGTATTGAATCAAGTGCCATTCGTCTAATTGTTAATAATAATGCAGACATGCAAATAATTAAAATTATGATACGATGCTACGGTGTAGAATTTCAAAATTTGGTCGTTCTAAAACCCGCTACGCTGCCTACCGAATATCTTACGTTTGATCTTAGTACATTTAAACAATGAGTCAATTTATAAGAAAAAGGCAAACAACACATCCCCTCTTTATATGAAAAGCTCCCAAGTACTTATGTCTTAATTTATTAAATCAATGAAATTACATATTATATATTTATTACCATAGATTTGATAAATACTTATTATAAGTAAATATAACGGTCATACTACTAATATTATTAACGTGAAAGTTTGTGTGTATGTATGGATTTTTGTTACTCTTTCACGTTAAAACTCCTAGACGGTTTTGGATGAAACTTTGCAGTATTATTCTTTTTTTTTTGTTCTTTTTTTACATTTTCCAAAACTAAAGCACAGATTGGTACACTTATAAAATTAAGTATTTTCTTAAATAAAATAAAATTAATTGGTGTTTACTCAGTAATTACATATAGGTTTAGTAAGAAAATTGAATTGTTTGAAAAATAGGTAGTTTACTAAAAATAAGTACCTATCTATATTTTAATTGGGTGCCAATTGTAAAAAATAAAGACTTAATTATAAAATATGTTTCTTGTTAACATAAATGGAGGCGAGTTATTACCGCACATGCCACTCACACCCCTAATAATGGCGTTTAACTTTCTTTTTAACAAGTGTATTTTAAACAAACCATTCACACGTATTTACAACTAAAATAATAATGATAGGGAATGGTTTTATGAACCTGTACAATCTATTAAGTGATAGATCTTAATATTTAAATATTATTATTTTTTCATCACTCTTTCTTCTTGGTTAGAGTTTAAATAAATTACACACAAATTATTAACATATTCAAACAGCTACTTAAATAAAAGGTTTAAAAACCCCTATCTGTGTGGCATGCTGTAGAACAGGTGTCAATCGATAAAATATATGATAATACACATATTGATAAAATCTTAATACATCCTACTAATATTATAAATGTGAAAGTTTGTAAGGATGTATGGAGTGATGGATGGATGTTTGTTACTCTTTCACGTAAAAACTACTGGATGGATTTGGATGAAACTTTGTAATAATATAGGTTATACATCAGAATAACACATAGGGTACTTTTTACCGCGGGAAAACATCTCATTTTCACGGGAAACCGATTCCACGCGAACGGAGTCGCGGGCAGCCACTAGTAGTTATATATGTACATGTGAGATATTTTATAATTATAAATATGCAAGTTGCAAAAATCAGTCAACTCCATTTTGAGAATGAATACTAGATCACAAAAGTTAATTAATTTACGAATATTAAAAAATAACTCTGATAGAAATCAATACAGTTAATTTTCGGTAAAAAGGCACTTAGGGCTGGTTAAGGAAGTCTAAAGTCAGTAGATATAATGATAGAATTTGTGAATATAATTTCACCTATGTAAAGCTACTCGCGAAATACTAGTTGAAGCATAATACCTAATTATTTATTTATCCATATGTTCTTAATTTTTTTTTTAGTAACTATAATTTGCACCCACCTGTATTATTATTATTATAATAACCTGTACTAGTTGCCTTCGGTACCTAAAAACTAAATAATCATTAAACTAGTTTTTTGTAAATAAAGATACATTGACATTATTACTCATATTTTTTAAACATTATCTTGGCATTGTTCGATGCATTGACGTTAATGACACACATTAGGAAGATCAATACCTACATAGATTTGTTTACCTATGTATCTATTCCAGATATGTAGTTAGGTACTTAAAACAAAGATATATTAGTACCGACCGCATACCTACATACAATATTCTAGATAAGGAGAATAGGTATGTGCAGTCATGTTGGAGACAAAGGATTCACTTTTATACTGATTTATGTTTTGTCTATCTACAACTTAGAAATATTATACTCGCGAGCATTTTAACCAGGTATGGCATTGGCATCGTGTGTGTGTTTAAAGAAAATTAACATTAACAAATAAATTTCCTTTTTCAGTTGATGATACTTTGAATTTATGAATACCCATATTTATTTGAAAAAGTTTATTATTGTAAACGTGAAAGATTATTTCAAATCCGTCCAGTAGTTTCTACGCTTATTGAAATAAAACAAATAAACAAGCAATCAAAGCTTTTCTCTTTATAGTATAGCTATGAAGTTTAAAATCTACAGCTCCTATTTTTTACAACCGAGCTAGCATCTATAACTTGATAAAGGCTCGCCTTGTTTTAAATTATAAACAATTCAAAAAAATATGTAGAAAAATAGTTTTACAATTTCATTTTAAATGTTGTCAAGTTTAGACCAACCAGCTCGCACTAACAAAAACTTATTAATTGAATATAGAGCCGAGCTTCTAACGGTAGCTCAACTCAACCAACCTTATCTTCGCAAACTCTACCTTACCAAAATTATGTGACTAGGGCGGCACTATACTCCGCACCATAAATATTTTTATATCAACTGTTAAATTGTCACTCACTTCTTAAACCCTCACATATTAAACTTACCTAAAGTAAACCTTCGAAATTGTTTCGTGTCACAATGTTCGTTCCCGTACTCCTCCGAAGCGGCTTGACCTATTCTCATGAAATTTTGTGAGCATATTGAGTAGGTCTGCAATTTGGCCAACATCAATTTTTCATACCCCTTAGTGATAAGGGTTTTCCACCCCTAACAGTTGCGGTCCAAACAACGTATGCGGGGTCAGCTAGTTTTTTTATAAAAAAAAGATTACATGTCGTTCAACAGCACATTAACATTTAAGAAACATAAAAACCATTTTTATGATACTTGACACCACATTTTACTCTGACACTCTTTTAGTTTAACTATATGTTCTATTAATACTTACATTATAAAAAAATGTGTCATTGTAAATAAGCTGGTAATGAGATATAATAAAACAAACTAAGCAGGAATTATATATATTATATATATAATTAAACTTTAAAAAATATCCTTGATGAAATAATTGTTTTTTGGCGTCAAATTAAAATTGCAAAAGTATTTCACGAAATATTAACCATCTTCAGTTAGTTTTTTCACTTGCGTCAATTGTTTAATATTTTAATAATAACCAAAACGGCCTTATTAATAAATGCAGATTGAACCAGTATAAGACAGTAAATTCTATGTTTTGTCTCTGTCGGTTACAAAAGTTGTCGCATAGGATTTACAGCTATTTTGTATGTTAATTAATAAGGAGGAAAATAGGCACAAAATTAAGTAAAGCCGGGTAGGGCCCGTAGCCGTTTTACTGATGACTATGCTAACAATATCGGCAGATATATCCTGACTACAAGCGGTTTAACTACTTCCTTTCCGATTGTTAGTTATTGCTGGTACAAAAATAATACCACATAATTTCAATTAGTACCATAATAATTCATTTAAATTACCTACATACATACTCACAGACAGCAGGCGACCTATTTAAAATAAGAGATAACTTTGTACCTACTATATGGAATTTTTGGGGATAGTAAATTTAGGTAAGTAACTCTATCGTAAACCAGCAGACTGTTTTTTTTGTTAAATAAAATAAATGTAGGTATTCAAAGATTACTCCTTTGTTTTTGTAAACTTTGAACAACGATTGTGAGACGTGACTGTTATTTAAAAACATTGTTGGTAACCCACAATTAGTCATGCCAGAAAACGGTAGTTATATTAGATGATGCTTCTGAAATCCTAAAATTTGGTTATATTTATCATTCTTAGTCTCATCTTAGTGTTTGAGATATGATACCTACTACATTTTTATTTTATAAATTTAAGTCAGACCTTAAGCTTCAATATATTATCCTAAGTTATAAGAAGAAATTATAATTAGGTTGTTTTAAAATATTTTATGTTTACAAAAATTATTTTTCTTGACTGACCATTGAACTTGGCACCCATTCAGATCTCACTTCTTTTATTGTGAACATCATTATTGGACTTGGCTTTCATTTTACATTTATGTTTTTGACGGGATTGCTTATGTGAAAAATTCTCGTTTGTAACATTTT
Source organism: Emmelina monodactyla (assembly GCA_916618145.1). Lineage (NCBI taxonomy): Eukaryota > Metazoa > Arthropoda > Insecta > Lepidoptera > Pterophoridae > Emmelina > Emmelina monodactyla. The sequence goes on from OU745300.1 coordinate 9,618,720, forward strand.
CTTCTTTTTTCCTTCTCTATTGTCCTCATTCTAATTATACGGTTACAAACGGTTTCCACCCGCAAGTTAAGGTAACAAACCCACATACAATGTAATATGAGCTTTATTTGTTTAATAACATTGAACAGTCATTGACGAATTCTATGAAGTAATACAAAGTAAAGATGGATTTGTGCAAACTTGACAATACTCAATATATCGGGTCAAAGTGTCAACAAACAAATAACGACTTTATCAGACCGGAATTACGTCTGAATTTAATTGACCTTGAGTAATCTCAAATTTATTTAATTTAAGAAAAACAAAGAAGCACGTTTTTGCCATGTAACTATTAGGTCCTTGTCCTATGAAGGTTTTCAACTTAGTAACAGTGTCATAAAAAATGTAAAACCGGTTAAATTATCATTCGTTAAACACATAGGATTAATAAAAAAAAAAAAGTTACTTCAAAACTTTATAACGGCTGTAAAAAGACCAATTCCGAAGCCTGAAACCATCTTGAGCCTCAATAGGATTAAGGATTGAAAAGTGAAATATTCGCCGTTGAAATCATCGCTCACACATCAACTGTTGGTTCAGGTGCGATAATTAACATTGCAAATTAAATAAAAGACTATTTAATTTGAAATCATCGCAAAATCAGACAGTAAAAATTTTTTTTGCTCACAACGAAACGAGTACCCCTCCAGCAATGCCCAGTTTTTGTTTGCGGAAGCAGTCTTTTTACACCCCGTATACATCTAAGTCGTGGTATCAATTTGTAATTAATTGAACAATAATAGTTTCTCTGATGTAAGTAAATGTGTTATAATCGGCGGTCCGGTACACTTGGTACACGTGCACTCGATTTCATTACAAAATGAAATAATAATTCAGACACGTATAAATTATGGACAGGTTTACGTAATTAACCGACTATTCGAGCAATTAACGAATATGTGTGGCTTGATGTTAATGTATGAGCAGCTACTTAGTAGTAAACGTTGCTTATTAAAAAACCTTTAAAAAAACGAATAAATTCGAAAGTGTTCGTTATATTGTCCTTCTACCACGCAGCAACGGAATAACTAATGTTTGTACAGGGTGATTCTTTAGTAGCTCTACGATTACCTACACACGAAAAGTACCTATACTATTTAATTCGGCACCAAGCAATGGACAGAAATAGGTTTCAACCGTAAAGTACGAAAAAATGTTTTGTTTTAATCGTATTTTTCCCAAAAACTTATTCGAACAAAAATATTTACAGGTTCGATAATTATGAAGTATACCTACAACAATTAGATAAGTCTATGTGCTTTCAAAAAATTTCAACCACAATAAGTTACTTTATTTTATTACCCACCAGTTCACAAAAAAACTGTAACACGTTCCTTTCCGTGGCGAAACATACATTTGCTATCATACCTTTCGGGTCGAGAGCTACTTATGAATCATGCTGTATAGGTTCACTGCAGAAATAAGTAACACAAAAAATATCCGCATTTTTAATGAGTATTTCGAAAATCTAAAAGGGTATCCAATGTTCACCTTTTTTTTGTATAATGACAAAAGCTGAATTAGTAGTAATAAATTAAAGTTATAAATTTCGTAAATAAACTCTATGTAAGTACCTTCCCAGCTTATAAGTTTTGCTTTTCCTAAATTATCTCGAGTTACTGCTCATATTATTACAGACTATTAAGGCATTACGCCAAATTATCAGTTACAATAACATAGTTTTGTTTATGTTTCTCTTTTCTTATTTCATGACGAGTGAATGTTGTCAATGAAGTGCCACAGGAGGCGCGTCACAATGTTATTGTTGTTAGTTATACCTTATCTCACATAGTGGAGTGCCTTATCTCACTGTAACGTGCACACGTCGACGTAAAATAACACTAAACTTACGTATTTAACTTATATGTAATTAATACCTAATTCTTAGATTAATTAGACGTCATCACTCTTACCTTACAAACCCCTTACTTATTGGAGTTACTTGAATAACTTAAAAAAATAAGTTTTTTCATCTCAAGTCTCTATAGCCCTCAATTCTAAATCTGGATTTACTCGAGCGGGATAGATACCTATTGGGTTGCAAAACTTAGATGACAAAAAGAAAAAAATGTTATATAACATATACCATTTTATCGGTGGGGGAAACAGCTATAGATTTCCAAAAATGTAAAAAAAACCTTTTGCATGGACATACTCGTGCGTATCAGATATTGATATCATCCATGTCCTACGTATTTTTAAAACATGTACGTTTGTTAATCTGATGGTTTCCATTATGAAAATGGTCGCACGTAAGGGTTGAAAATGAAAAAAAAAACTTTTAATAGAGCACGTGAGTTTTTTAAGGGGATGTTTAGAAGACCTAAAACAACGCTCTTATGGTTACCTATCTTAATCCCGAATTTTAATATTCCGAATTTCATAATCCAGAAAACGTTTGGACATTTTTTCATAATCCCGTTTTTTAGAATTTCGAAGTTTTGTTTGCCATATCATCGCAACTCCGAATTTCATTTGCCCATTTATTCATTTGCACAACGTTTTAAAATCCAGACGAATGACTTCCAGACACACGAAATCTAAATGCGCGAAATCTAGATAACCGATATCCATATGCACAAAAGCCAGATTTTTAAAACACAAATTTTTGAAATCCAGTTAATTGATATCCAGACAAACAATATCTAGATTTTTAAAATCAAGATTCTTTAAATTCAAATAAACGATATCTAGAACAACTAAATCCTAGAATTATTTTAAATGGCTCTCTACTTTTAGAAAAGAACTTCGGTTAAAATTAGCTTTTCCTATAAGTAGTTATGACAAACCAAATCAAGATAAAGCATTTTAGGACTGATGATGAGGATGTTATGCCAATTGAATTTAGGAATTTTATACATTATGCTAAAGAATAATATGCCTATAGACTGTTTTGCCATTTAAAAGTTATGCAAAGGATAAATTTTGCGACATGAGTGTTATGCTTTTTGATGATTATGACAATTTATGTATGACGAACGATTTTGGGACAATCGACGTAATGCAAAAGGAGCGGCTCCCATTGCAATAGTTAAGCTGAAATACGATTGTGTGGGAACCAAATAAAAATATTATGAAAATCTGGCAATAGTTTATCAGGAATATGATTGTATGGGAACTAAATATAAATATTATGAAAATTTGGTATTCGTTTATTTGGTAAATAAATTGGCATAGCTATTATCTGGATTATGAGAATATGGGTAACAAAAAAATATTTTTTGAAAATTTGGTTTTAGTTCACCTGGAAATTGATTCATCTGGGAAACAAAAAAAGGAATTTAAAAAAAATGACAATCAGTAAATCTGTCTTTTAAAAGTTCTAGTTACCAAACGTTTTCGGGGTTTTAAGATTCGGGTAAATGAAATTCGAGTTTTTAACAGGTTACCCGCTCTTATACAATAATATAAGGATAAAATAATAATCTGGAGGGATTTACCTAATCTGACAATAAAATTAAACTGAATTAAATGAAATTATTGAATTAATCGGGTAGGCCACTTACAATGCTCATATTTGGTGGAAGTGCTTAACCAGGTACAAGGTATCCCCCAGTATGTTAATCTGCCGCGCTTGAGTAAATCCAGAAATCCCCTCTTGGGCTACTATATTGATTCCTAAGCCCATCCTAAATGGTAGTTGGTCTTTCCTTTTGACTTCTCGTGAGGGGAGACCCTCTTATCATTGCCGTCATTGCATATCAATGTTATTGTAGAATCTATTTACAAAAACAATAAATATTACAATACTCTGGTACTAATAACAACTTACAAGCTTACACATTTTAGTTATCTCATAATCTTTCATCTCATCTTTGGTTATTTTTTTATTCACAGCTTATGTAATCACCACTCCTAATCAGTGTTTTAAAAATCTGTAGTTTGCTCTAAAAAGGAAATTTCTTATGTCTAAAATTACTTGTTAATTTAAATCAGTAAAACTTACGCTAAGCAACTACAATTTATATTAGCTAATCAACTTTCTGTAGGTACCTATTGAAATCAGTATTTAAATCAAATCTTGTTTTATATGTAGGTAATCTGTAATTCTTTGATATAATGTTATCTTCTGGTAGCAATGCCGGTCGATCTAGCGTCATTGTTGCCACCTACCTACAGTACTGAATATCAAATTCCAATGATAAGAGAATATTGTAAATTACACTTATTCATTCAAGAATAAAATATTATCAACAATTTCGTCTAGTAGGAATAAGATGACTTTTCCCTTTTAACTGTTAAGTATGGCTGGATTTTAGGGCAATCAATGCTAACTATGCAGTTCCTATTAAGTCGAAAAACTACTACTTTAAAGTTTTTAATATGTACTGATTCAAGCCTCCTCCACTAACGAAGTTAAAAACATTGAACTGCCTCAAAACTTTTTCAGTTACAAAATTTACTACTATTCATTTATGAGAGGTAAATGCCAACAACCCCAAATTAAGGAAGGCTTCTGGACCATTCGCATTATTAAATAAAAAAAAATTTTTTTAGGATAGTCCCCTCCTGAGGTCTAATCCTAAGCGGACCGGTACACAGGGGGTTACAGGTAAATAGTTTCCCTCTAATTCACGTACTTGCTCACGTAATAGCCTAATACAGAAGCATTATAATAAGATATGCCTTGAATTTGTAATTAATAAGATAGTAGTTACCTACCTATTGTGATAAAATAATGCATTATCTACTTCTACTACTTTTATAGTATTTCGACATATTTTGAAACCCTTTTGGTTTCGCGCTGTATAATTCTGGAAAACTTCAGACAACAAAGTAATACTTATGGTATTTTTTTTTAATTGCACGTTAACGTTAACGACGATGGAAATAAGCGCGTTTGACAGTCTATTTCGAAAAACGGTTTACGTCTTGATTGTCGCTGCGACCGTGCCACTAACATATTGATTAGTTATATCAGAGATACGCGAAAGATAAAATTGTAATTTTGTTTTCTCTTGCAATTAAGAAGAAAGTCATTTTTAACAACCGCCTTTGAATTTTAATTAACGGAATTATTTAAAAATATTCGCCGTTCAATAGGTTAAGCAGATTAAAGTTCCTATTTGATCTCTAAACTCGGTTAAACACCTAACCCGATACTTCAGCACAATGCGTTTTATGTTTAAATTGTGTTTAATTGATGAAATCCGATCCAGATCCTTATATATACAGACTTACATATATAGACTTATCTATATATATTTTATACAGACTTACATATATTTTGCAAAAGTTTCTACAACTTTTTAACCAATATTTTTTAATTTGCAAACACAGTGATTACTTGATCAGTTTAAGCTTCGGGAATCTGCATTGAATAACCTACTAATTTAATCATATTAAAATATACCTACATATTTTATTAAATATCACTCTTTAGATTTATGGAAACTCGGATTCAGGGTTAAAGTATAGTCATCACCAGGACGTGTATTATAACTTTCCAAACATACCTAATTATTATAATGTATAACTGTATCTGCAAGTATAATAGAAAAAATATCGTTTTGAAAAGGTCGAGATTGTGCAAAAAAGAACCTAGATAAACATGTGCTGCTTTGAATTATAATCGGATTTACAGTTTAAATTGACGAAAAAGAGGTTACATTGTTATAGGTAGGTAGTTTAAGTAACGTTAAACACTTAAAATGCAGTATTTTTTACATCTTTTAAGGCAGTTGGTCAGTTATCCTTTTTCTTTCTCATCTTTCTTCATCCCGTATATAGGTATTCGATTTTTTTATTAGTTTTTTTCTTGCTTTAACATTTTTGAAAGTTGTGTCTTCTGTAGAAGCTAGTTCCTAAGTAATCAGTAACAATATATTTTTTAATCCATACGTAAGCGATTGTGGCCCAGGCTATCTCATTATCCTCTTGATGTATTTCGCACCTGATTTGTAAGCCAATGTTTGATTGAACCTTTTATATACCTAGGGCATTTGGGAATGGTGTGGCGTACTGCAGTAGTTAAATACGAAGGCTATTATTTTGTCTGTCATTTAAATTTATATTGACCTCTTAATTTATTTTTAAACCAACTTAACAGTTTTTTTTGTAAGCTTTTTACAAATTGGGTTTATTGTACTCTATAACTGTTTTATTCCATCATGACAGAAACCCACACGAATATTTTATTTTAGAATATTATTTTAGTCTTAAAAATAAAAAAATAAAAATCTCCAGACTAACACACCAATTATGTGGCCCCATGGTAAGCGTATTAAGCGCTTGTGTTACAAGTACCACACAATGGACTAGGGGAGAACCTAGTTACACCCAGACACGAGCCAATGTCGAAAAATCAAATTGACGAAATTGGCCCGACCCGGGGATCGAACCCGGGACCGTCCGCTTTACAGTCCGGTATAGTTACCGCTGCGCCACAGAGGTCATCATGGTTTGTTTATGGATCTATCTTACAAAAAAGATAGGTTTAACGGCTTGTAGTATTTTTAGTAGTATTTTAGGAAAAGCAGTGTTTTGCAAGCACACTTGATTGTGTTCTTTTTATTTCCAAAAAATACTAAGACTAAAATAATATTCTAAAATAAAATATGCATGTGGATTTCTGCCATGATTTTAAGGATTATAGGTTGTAAAAAGGTAATCTGCACAAAAGTTAACTACAGTAACTCATTATGTAAAACTAGTTGTGGTAAAACTAGCTCATAAACATTGAGGAAGTCTTAAAAAAAAAACTGCCAGTAGGTACCTACCCAAGTAGAAGTGGAACATTTAAGGTAGGTATTCAAAGCACAAAGAGGGTAACTTACCTGGAATAACTTTTAACGTGCAATTTAGATTTAGTTAATCGATACGATTTAAGGCTTTCCTACTTGGTTGTGACTATTGAGCTATTTTGGGGTTTATAAGACAATTATAATAAAAATATCGCCAAGCACAAGTGTCCAACCATGCTTTTCATTGTAGAAAGCCGACCAGCGGCACCGTCTACGTGAATGGTCTCCCTCGAGATGAAGTCAAGTTCCGTCGCCGCTCGTGCTACATCCTGCAGGACGATGCTGTCCAGCATCAGTTCACTGTGAAGGAATCCATCAGATTCGCCGCTGAACTCAAACTGGGCAGCCACATCAGCAAAGCGCAGAAGAGAAAACGGGTAACTGATACTCAAGTTTAAGTTAGACTATGTAATTATTATGATGCAGTTGATTCTCGATTGGTTATTAGCTAACTAAACCGAGCTTAGACTTTAAGTATAAAAAATATTTCGTATTTTTGTATTAAAAGAGGCTACCATTAGTATTTTTTTTATTAGTCTCAGTACTTCTTGAAGTTTATTTTAATTTAAGGCACTCTTGAACACAAAAATGCAATTATTAAAGCACTAAAAATTCAAGGTTTAGCGCCCCTCACTTTTCGTTCAAAAATCATACAGCTGTCTGTACATTTAACTTAAAGATAACTCAATAAAATCCTTCAACGAATTCAAACTTCTTGAAGTTTATTATTATTTTAAGGCACTCTTTAACACAAAATGCAATCATTAAAGCACAAAAAATTCAAGGTTTAGCGCCCCTCACTTAATATGTTGTAAAAATAAAACGCAGACTGTTTTATTAACGCAATATTAGATTCAGACTTTTAAATTTATTTTAACCAATTTCCAGGTGGACGAGATAATCATATCCCTGGGTCTGTACGGGGCTCGGAACACGAAGGCGCAGGCGCTGTCGGGCGGGCAGCGCAAGCGGCTTGCCATTGGCCTGGAGCTCGTCAGCGATCCCCCGGTCATATTCCTTGATGAACCAACCAGGTGGGACATACTTCAATATTTTCTTAGCATTCACAACACCCAAAAACATTCGTTGCAACTACGAGTTCCTAGAAAAAACAAAAAAGTTAAAAACATTAGGAATTTTGTGTATCTTTATACTGCGTTTTCGCGAATTGATCAATAAAATGTTGGTGCCTACATTATTTTTTATGATAAGTGGTTTAATTAACGCTTTAGTTTCGGATAGGTAACTAACATTCAGGTTTTGATCAATTAGTATTTTAGTCGGTTGATTTTTATTGGATAAAGGAAAAAATATATATTTAATAGAGATAAATATGATAGAAAAAACCTACAGGTTCTAATGGCTATATCGTGTGGTGTTCTAAGTTGAGCGTTATGTTATATTTCAGTGGCCTAGATAGTTCAATGACAAAGCAGTTGGTTTCCCTGCTGCATCAGCTGGCGCGCCAGGGCCGGACGGTGGTGGCAACCATGCACCAGCCTTCTTCCAATGTCCTGAGAATGGTGGACCGACTGTACGCGATGGTCAACGGTCGCTGTGCCTACATGGGCTCAGTCCCTAAACTCATCCCTTACCTAAATGGATTAGATTTAGTCTGTCCTAAACACCATAATCCCGTAGATTTCCGTGAGTACTGCCTACTTTTGACTAAATTTCTTTTGTATATTCTCTTAAAAACGAATAAGCTTACCCACATTTTATTTTACAGTAATTGAAATAAGTCTTGAGAAGTCAGATGACCTAGTCTATTACTCCCAAAATGGAAGAAATAAAGCATGGGCCGAGCCAGTATCACAAGAGACTGACAAAATATTAGGTAAGCGATTCATCACATCTTTTTAATACTGTAATTAATTATACTTATATTCAATTTTATGTGTGAAGTAAATTATAAAGCTTAGTCTATTTATAACTTGTTACAGATATAAGTTTGCATTTAACCGATCTTCCACCACCAAAACAGAATCCTACAACCAAAATATTATTAGCTTTAAAAGGAACGTACGCCACATCCAAATGGAAGCAGTTCTATATTTTAGTACAAAGAAGTCTACTGGTTAGTATGTTTGCAGTGAATCCTATCAATAGAGTCACAGTATTTTAGGAAACTTCTAGCTTGAACATCAGATGGTAGTAGAGCGGTAGAGCGACAATAATGCTTTAATGGTTATGTAACCAGCAAAATATGTTTCTGATTGTTAATAGTTTTATGATAAGAAAAAACAGCTTAATTATCACCTTTAATTGATTATCTGTCTTTGGCGCGAGGCGACTGATTATGACTCCACTTTTTATACTCCCCTTTTTTCTAGCATCTTTTATTTGTAGATAGTTAACAAAACTATTTTGTTCTACTTTCAGGCTTCGTGGCGTGATCCGTCCTTCACCTACATCACGACGGGGATCCACTGCGCTATGGCATTGTTTGTGGGATGCCTGTTTTGGAAAATCAATGACGATGCAAAACACGTTAGGGATAACTTTAACTTCATGTTCTTTAGCTTAATGTTTCTTATGTTCACGGCGTTCAGCTCTACCACTGTACATTGTAAGTATAAATGGCACATGTAAGCTAACTAAAAACATATTTTAACGTATCCACTAATAAATATAAAATTAAGTCGCTTTCTGCGTCTGCAACTTGGTCCAGATTCCTTCTGAACAAAATTCACGCTTTATTTTTAGTGATTCATAGGGTTCAATATTAATTCAAAATTATTTATGTATTACAACCTTAAAAAAAATAACTGTACAAGCTTCAGTCAGGTTTCTTGCAATATAGGTCATTAAAAGGCAATTCATATATTAGATTTTTGAGTATTGTGCAAAGGTCATTGAAGACGACCTCTGTGGTGCAGCGGTATATATACCGGACTGCTAAGCGGTAGGTTCCGGGTTGAATTCCCGGTCGGGCCAATTTAGTAAAATGGTTTTTCGATATTGGCTCATGTCTGGGTGTAACTAGGTCCTCCCCTAGTCCATTATGTGGTACCTATAACACAAGTGCTTAATGCAACTTAATTTAGGGCTACATAATTGGTGTGTTAGTCTGGAGATTTTATTTATTATATTTTAAGATAAACGTAATTTCCAGTCCCCCAGCAAATCCCGATCGTGCGGCGCGAGCACTTCAACCGCTGGTACGCCACCAGCGCGTACTACCTGGCCACGCTGGTGGCGTTCCTGCCCACGCAGACGGTGTGCACGCTGGCCTTCACCAGCATCACGTACCTGATGACGGGGCAGCTGCTGGAGGGGCTGCGGTTCGCGGCCTACAGCGGCGTGCTGCTGCTGGTCTCCTACACGGCGCTGTTCATGGGGCTGGCGAACGGGTCCATGTTCACTACCAAGGTACAGTCATCAAACGCTCTCCTTCACCAGCATCACGTACCTGATGACGGGGCAGCTGCTGGAGGGGCTGCGGTTCGCGGCCTACAGCGGCGTGCTGCTGCTGGTCTCCTACACGGCGCTGTTCATGGGGCTGGCGAACGGGTCCATGTTCACTACTTAGGTACAGTCATCGACATTCATTGTTGTTACGTTTTTTGTGTTGTTGACATTATTTGTGGTTGACTTTTGATAAACTTTAAAAAATATATGAGTACATTGTTTTTGTCATAATAATATTGTTTGTCCCAGGTTTTAAACAACCAACTTAGGATCTAACTAGAAAATTTCCTAGACACGCCATTGATAGTTTTTGGCTAAGTTCATTTAAACTGCACTACTTAAACATAATGTAGGATCCAAATTGTCACAATATTCAATACCCAAAATTTTGCATTCCAGAATGGAGTGGTGTTCGGCCCCTTAGTGATAATGCCGTTCACCGTGTTCTCCGGCTTGTTCCTGACACTCAAAGATGCGCCGTTCTACACAAAATGGCTCTTCCACGTGTCATTTCTAAAACATGGCTTTGTGGGACTTTTCCTTACTGTGTTCGGCTTCAACAGACCGAACTACAAACTATGCACAGCCGAGTACTGCCACTACAGAGTCCTGTCACAACTGTTCAAGGATAACTCCATGCTTGAAGAGACATACACCTTTGCTGTAGTAGCTCTTCTTGGAATTTTGACCGTAATTACTATAATAGCATACATTGGGCTAAAAGTAAGACTAAAACTAAAGTGGTAATGTTGTCCTAGTCCTAAAAGATTTAAGTAGAATAATTATAGTGATACAAAAATGGTGGAAACGGGGTTTTTAAGGGTTTCAATACCTTTGTCATAATTTTTTTTAAGTATTTATAAAGGAAGTCATATCACGGAGCAAAGCAACAATTTAAACTGTGATAGTGTAAGTAACTAAAGCAAAATGGAATTATAATATATATCTGTATCTTTAATTGTATGTATAAGTTTAACTTTGTGTTCTATAGGTTTTTTAAATACGTGCTAGGTACCTCACGTGGTTTTAATTGAATACACTACTGACTGCACTGTGTACACCCCAGTGTCCGGGTATCAATTACTCTCATAAAGAAAGTAGGTACCACCTAAACTGCATTGCAATACAAGGCTTTTGATATAAATACCAAAATACTGCTAGCTTTTTTTATAATTTACCTAGGTTTTATCTCAAGTTCGTTCAGTAAAATGACGAAATACCTTAGAATTTCGTTATAGAGATTTTATGATACCTATTACTAATATTTCCACTGAAGTTTTTTGATTTCAAGTTCATGTAACGCCCTCTATTTAGAATATATGTTTTTTGTTATTTTAAAATTCAATAAAAGTTTAAGCTTAATTAAAATATGCTATTTGTTACTCTGTTATTTTGGGTCTATCTTCTCAAATTGAGTCAAACATTCAAACAACTAAATAAACAAATGTTCACATTTATTGTATACGTAAGAAAGTCAACCTGTGGTTTTTTCGTGTAAAAAGTAAAGAAAATTACGGTTTTCATTAAATAAAAATTTAAGACTGTTCGATAGTTCCAGAGGTTACCTATTTCATTAAAATTGTTTCATTGTGTTACAATATACCTACTTGTTTTTCCTTTGGTTTAAGCCATAGGCAAAAAATTTGATATTACGTAGCGTTTACTACAATAATTATTTAATAACTTACACTTTACAAATATTCGTAAAATCCAAATATATATAAATAACCTTAAATTTTTTGATGTGTATACGACACTGATAAAATGTAAATGATTAAAAAAAAGTTTGATATTAGGGCAAATCTTGTAACAATAGTTTTTTTATCAAAGTTTGGTAAATGCGGGTACATACAGTTTGTAATTACTTACTACTCATAATTAGTACAATTAGACATATAAAGATTTGCATTACCTACATGCATGGGTAGGTACCAGCGTATTTGCAAAATTAAGGTATTTTAAATTAAAAATATGTAAGTTTTTATGTTTAGGGGAAACTGTTGTAATAAATTAAATAAGCAATAAATGACAGTTTATATCGGAAATGTTTTCATGAAATTGACATTCGATCAGAAATATACATGTTTTAAATAGTTTACCATAATTACCTTTACTACTGTGTAGGTACCTACCTAACTTCTCATTAAGATTTATCTTAGGTGTATATTATGTAAATGTTGTCCTTTTCACTTTTGTTAATGAATAAATTTAAAATATATCATTTACTGTAAGAAGAGAAGACGTCTTTTTTTTTTAAATCAATTTGATTGTAAAATATATATATACGCTTTTATGTAATTTAATAATACTGACTGTCTAATTATGGAAACTTGTGACCTAAAACTAGTGATTTTTAATATACACATAAATATAAGTTTACATACATGGGTACTTTAGTAATATCTCAAACAAGCTTGTTTTTAATTGTATTTTTTTCTAATTGGTTTTGTGGGGAATAAGTTAAATTTATAGGTGTCATATTGATGGTGCCTTCCAAGAATTTGATTAAAATAAAAGCAGATCGATTTTTATGTTTTTTTTATTTATTTACAATATAGTAAAATACGCAACCCTATTTTTTGATTTATTATAAAGACTAGCACAAGTAACACGTGTTTTAATTACATCCCAACGGATTCACCGTCAATCGTCTGAAGAAGTTTGTTTAAGCTCTCATGCTGTTTAAGCTTACTGCACCTAGGTGACCATAATCAGTGTTCACCACTAAAATAAAATATAATTTGATGATTTTTTTATATTTCACTAACTTTAATAAAAACAAATTTAAAATTAGATATTGAGTTTAATCACAGAAAAACGACTGACAATTCTATCTAACAGGTGCCTATATGTTGTTTTAGAATGATGATGTTGTAGTTATACAATTGTTTTTCAAGTGTTGTAGCTATTAAGATCTTTATAAGAATAGTATGAAGAATAAGTAGTAGGAATGTAAAGAAATGATACAACCGATCACACTTCAAATCAATGTGCATCAAGTGGCTTAGTGCCAGTTGGGACTAATCGCTGATTAATTTCGATAATTTATATTTCTACTGTAGATAATCCATTACTATCGACCCTAGTTAGATAATGAAAATTTAATCTGCTTTTAATGATAACAGCTTCAATATGTTAAATAAAATTAAGAAACTACCTCGCACATTAGTTAATTTTATCATTTTAAATGTATTACAAATTAAATGCTTTGACACTTAACTCAATTTACGAGAAACGATAAATTATATTTATGTTTTGCTAACTTTTAGGTGTCCATAACAGTGTCCGGTTATAATATATCTAATATTTGTCGTAGCAATATTCTGTCACTACGCAATTATGTTGTCGTTTCCCTTATAGTCTAAGATCCGGCTAAAGAATATGTGTAAATGTGTATATGAAAATGTGTTTTATATTAATAAACTATTAATTTATAAATATAATAAGAATAATAGAAATGCCCCAATATACCTATGCCAGATATACAGGGTGTTTGGAGGGCGCGTAGCCAAATAAAAATGGTGGATTTTTTTTTTTAAAACCTGAGTATAGCAAACAAGAGTAGTGTTGTCTAGTGACAAAAAAGATAACACAGGTTTGTGTGAATGAGAGTAGATTTACCTACATAGCTAGTTGAACGGATTCGTACCTTCCTTACCGTCTTTGAGAACTAACCTACAATTTTTTTGAGATTTAAATTTTTATTTTTGTTACATTATAAATAAAGTGTATTAACTGAAGAAATTTTTAAACGCAAATGAAATTTCCAACCTCGTAATTTTTTTTTTATTCTTATCAAAGTTGACATTACATTTTTTTCCCACTTGTTCAACAAAGTTTATGAACCCACTGTAACTTTTTGTGAGATGATTTGTATAAATTAAGATTGCATCTGAATAACACAGTATTATGGTTTAAATTATTATTTTCGCTTCGTTCCGACGGCACTTAAAAATTTTTTGGACTTTTAATATCGGGGGTTTTCTTAGGAAAATCTTAATAACATTGCAAATTCTAAAACTTGAACCAAAATGCAATTTAATAAGTTGAAGTAAATAGCTTATAGACTCACCTACCCACTCCTTTCTTTTAGCTTCTCACCCTCCAAACACCCTTTATACCTACATTGATATATCACTGATAAGATAACTTTTATTACTAAACCGATATTGAAAAATCTGAAAAGTATAAAATAAAAAACATTTAATCGGATTTTAAGGACCTTGACTATATATTATTCAATAGTCACGTATGTACAATTCCTCCTTAAACAGTACGTTTTTCGTAAAGACAAACGCGTTTCCGCCAAAGCCTTACAGAAGTATGTTTATAAGACACTGTTCCACGTCACAGAAAATCTCCTGTTATTATACAAAGCTATTGGACTTTTGCAATGTTGGACACTATACTTAGTAAGAAATCATTTCGTAGACATAAGCGCCATCTATTTCTTGATTTTCGTAAACGTTAGAGTAGACAAATATAATCAGAAAGCTTCGAATTGCTAAGCTATTGGGAGCTACACGTGTTATTGTGAGTCAACCATAAAAGATGGACATATGCTGTCGTGGGATATTTCTTATATAATTTTAAGGAGAACATTTCCGTCTTACATGATTCCTGAATAGCTTTAACCATTAAGGTTGCACACGCGACGGAAGCTTAAAAAATGGATTAACTTCTCCCGTTTTCCCAACATTTCCCTCCACTGCTTTGCTCCTATTGTAACATGATGAAAAGTATACTAGTTATAACCAGCTCAGGAGTATGAAAAATAATTTTACTAAGTTTCGTTATATCTGTCCAGTAGTTCAAGTTTCTTTAACGGTTATACAGACAGGCAAAAAGACAGACAAAAATTTTACTGAATGCATTTTTGGCATCAGTATCGGTCCCTGACAGTTATTTTGGAAATATATTTAATGTACAGAATTGACCTCTCTACAGATTTATTATAAGTATAGATTTTCTCTATCAGGTGCAAGTGTGACTGAGGTTTATACTGTATAAAAGATAAAAACCTTTTTAAAAAGGATTATTAATTTAGGTATACCTAATTCGACCAGACTAGGTTTTTTATAGTTAAGTTATCTGTAATACTAATTTTAAGCAGTGTTCGGTGATAAGATTTTAGGTGTCTTAATCCATTCGTATTCAATTCAAGACTTTACCTCTCAGTTTAATGTAGGCAATTAACTTTTCTTATTTCTATATGTTGTTTTTAAATTCGTTATATCTATAACTTTCTACAATAATTGATCAACAGTTACCGTACACTTATCTTACCTTTCTGAGTTTATTAATCGCATAAACGCACATTGAGTTCCGAGAGCAAATGTACCAACTATCATAAATAGATGGATTGAGAGCAGTTGTTAGAAAGGGCGACTCGATGATAGACACTCTCTGAGGCGACTCGACGAGGCGTCGGATACCCACTTCGATACTTAGTTGGTAGCAATCAAATGCAAGTATTGCTCTTAAATATTGCCTCAGCAACATTAAATAATCTCGTTATCACTGCATTTTTGTTCAAAGTCCGATGCAGAAGCAACTTGTTTATCTCTCCCTGATAACCACCTAGTATTTGTATTATTAAGGAGGTGATATAACATAACACGATTGAGACGCCAAGTGAAAGGCGCGGAGCAGTCAGTGCGTTGTGCCGGAGTAGCGCGCAGTGCTCGCGGCCCGCCCGGCGCACACGCAGCGATGCTAATGCGCGCGATGTAATACGCCAATTTACCACTTACACATCAATTCTATACTTCCCGTCTTCACTTAACTTCGTCTTACATTTCTAATGCAGTTTTGTTTGTGTTGCGCTAAATACTGTGTTGTTATAAATATTGACGGACACTGTGAAAGTTCAAGATGGATGTAGAAAGTGGAAAAGACGATTTAAGTTTGGAGGAAGGGAAGTATGTGTTGTTTTCGGATATTTCCCTCTCTATATCTAAAACTTGTAAGTACTTATATACGACATACACACCACATGTTATTTATTTTATGAATTTAACTTATTTCTTCAACGTATACCTATTTTTAATTTAAAATTGAAATGAGTTAAACATTTATAGGTTAAATAATAATATTTTTAAATTCAGTAGGTAATTCTAACCATAATGTTAATTTAAATTTCAACTAAATTAAACTTTACTTCAACGAAACGAAAACATAAGTGCTCAATATTCACTATTTATATGTTATTTAAATGTATTAAATATAACTTCTATACATTGAAAATTAAATCTAATCCTTTACAAATAAGTTTCATTGTTAGATAGGAGATCTTAAGGTATTAGCTTTAATAAAACAGGCCGTTATTTAAAAAAAGTTAATATTATTAAAAATGTTTATTCAACTTTAAACGCCAATTAGTTTTAACTGAGAAGATAGATAAGTCAATATATATTTTCCAGCCATATGTATACAAGTGGCTAGTAATGTGCAGTTTATAATTTCCAACCAAAAACTTTCAGTTAATATCGTACATTTTCTGATCTTCTACAGACATTCTTATATTATGCCTAAGCAAAGTATATGATTAAGTTATTAAAGTAATAATTAATATTCTATTTTATATTGTGTATTAAAGTAATAATTAATATTCTATTTTAATATAAACATCCGTTTGTGACATTGTAGAGCCTTCACTAATTAACCGACTTCGTTGCGTTCTTCTTTTTTCGAACTTCGTTTTCATGTCACATAGCTGACGAAATATGCTTGCTAGTATTTTAAATTTGTTTTTTGTTATTCCGTTAGATATGACAACTGCTTACAAGAATGTAGATCTTATTAAAAACTTGGCAAAGGGCGGGTTGGAACTGCGCACAGAATATTCCATACAAACTTGTTTGTTTGTGATATAGGGTATTACCAACAAAACTTCGAACGTTCTAACTTTCACTACATATAAGACCTCACAATCTGTTGACAGATTTCTTAGGTCAACAGATTTACGTTGTATAATATAGGTAGGTATATTATGACGAATAGAAGTGAGAAGTTAGAATGGTGCGTTCCAGCTTTAGGAACCTTGAGGTTACAGCGGTCGCGTTATATGTGAGAAAATAACACTGACCATAAGGAAAACCACTTACACTACAATAAATTATGTAAAATCATTTTGTCGTCTAATCTATCATTCATAAGTAATTCAAATAAGTGCTGGTTGAGTACAGTCATGAGCATATTCTTATTTAATTGGAAGCACATGTTGATAGCATGGGATGCAAGACATTATTTATCATTTAAATATTATTATTATTGTCACATAATCGTTTATAAAAATAAAAGTGGGTTTCCCACGATACGCACTAAGTACCTGAAGTTTGTTTTTAGGCCGTATATATAGGCGATGCAGTACGGTGCGTGGTTTCGGGGATTATTAGTCGTAAAATATCTCGATTGAACGAATTTCTCGGACTCTACCACTAAATGTCACTGACCGAATTTCTTCTTAAACCACTTTTCTCAGGCTGGAATGAATGCGAACCTCAAGCCTAAAATGAGCCCATTAATTAGTGAAATTAAATACTTCATTAATCTTTAGACATGTTTTTGTGTTTGCACAGAAGAAGGAGGCAAAGCATTTAACATGTACCATATATACGTATTTAAGGCAATTAGTACATTTATTACCTACTGAAAGAGTATCTACATGGTCGTTTGGCATTTCGGACCTACGACCTTTCGGCTGCGGTAGGACAAACATTGCTACAAATTATAACTATTTTTATTTTAATTTAACATTTTAATCTTGGAAGATAAATGTATGATAATAGACCTACTCTCATAAAATCAAGGGCGGATCCATGGAGGGTCATGGATCCGCTGGGTCCGGGACCTAGGTGGACCACTAAATAAATTGTTGAACATTACGTATTTTGACTTGACCACTTCTATGTGACCCCCCTAGCGCCAAAGCTGGATTCGCCCTTGCATAAAATACATAATTACCTTAGTCATATTAAATCAATTAAATGATAAAAAAATATTTTTACTTAAGTAGATCAAACTCATATTGAGTCATCCACTCGGAAACAGCTAAGATATTTTTCATCATATTTTGCAAATATTATTGTTTCCGTGGGATTTTTTTTTTAAAATCTCACTTCTCGTAAATGTTTGTGTATATGTTACGGCTAATACCCGAAGTGCGGCTACACCTAGTTTTAGCCGGTTAGAAGTGTTTTTAATATGAAAAACTGTAAAAAAATAATTAAACCTATGTATATAAAAACTGGCTTCAATAATGAGTCGACGGAGTCCCGCTAAGCGGGACTCCTTTTTCTGGGTGGTATCAAAAAAGTTACCTAACTAACCTAACCTATTGATGTTCTAACCAGCTAAAACTAGGTGAAGCCGCACTTCGGGTATTAGCCGTAACATATACAGTAGGTAATCAGTATTTTTCCTATAAAGCTCTGACATTAAACTAAGATAAAAATATGTCGTTCGTTCCAAAGATTCCGTTATTGTGATTGTAATTTTCCTACACTTAACATTTATTCTTACACTTTTTTATTTCGTACTAGCGACTCGCCCACGCTTCGCAATGGTCTAATTTGGCGCGACTTGATCCCTTTAAGTTGAATTTTAGCTAACTTTAAATAACTTTATTATAATTTTCTTCATTTACAAATTTAAATGAGTAAATATCCTTAAAGATGGCGAAACCCGCATTAAAATCCATTACGTACTCGTAGTTTAGCAGCCAAACATACAAACAGACACAATTAACGACTTGGATTTATACTATGTAATGATATACAGTGAATACATTGAGCAGACCCACTTTATAATGATGCGGTTGAATCCACGTCATTCTAGGAACGAACAACTTGACGACATTGCAACAATTTTATGCCGTTCCATACCTTAAAACTATAATTCACAAACGATAAGCACAAATAGCATATTTGTACGCCTTAAAACAGGCCTTGTGACCTGTGTATCACAAATAAATGCATTTGTTTTTGAAACAATAAACTTCTATGTTTTTAAAGGCTTTTTAGCTGTGATTCTGGTTTTGTAGCGATGACTATTATGAATCATTTTGTTGTTCCTGAACTGCTCCGATTCCTCTGAATGAAATAAACAGAGTCTCTACCTGAGACTGTTTGTAAGAATATCTGCTATCACCAAGCAAAGGCTTTCAACACTGTTTTCATTATAATTATGTTTTTTTAGAGATGTTATCAATGTCCTAAGTGTCTATTTTTTGTACTTATATAAATATACTTTTAGGTATAAAATTTATAAACCACTTTTAACACTTTATCTATATGCGTGTAAAAACGTTGATAAACCGATTACCTAATACTTAAAACAAAAAACCTTTCTCATGCACAAAAACATATTTTTTATAGAGCGTGGATAAATACATTTTAACTGTTTAACCTTTAACATGCACAATCGCTCCACATAGATAACATTTATTTAGTTGAACTGAGAAGCATTTGAAAATAAGACCAATTCATAGGTATACAGAATTCATTAAACATTGTTTCTAGCCTTAACTAAACAAACACACTTAAAAATATTCGTAATGGCGTTATTAATTTTTCACAATAAACTTCATTAGCAAGATTGATAAGTTCCATTATTTTGAACTCATCTAGTTGAGAGTTGTTTATTTAACTGTTAAGTAATAATTAACTTATATGTTACATACAGTAAAAGCAATTTAACAACCTACGGATTAGTGAGAAATAGGTAATTTTCTGCAGTAAAAGTAATTATTGTGTTTTTTTACAATAAATCGATACACATTGCTTTTGCGTTGAAGATTAATAAACCCGGAACCGACCGCGCGATAATGTCCAAAAGATTATGATTAAAAGCGCATTAAAATACTTACTTAATAAGCGCACATACATTAAAACACACTGGCGACTATTGAATGATATAATGCTGAAGGAGAACTGCTTACGGTTAGAGCCAAATTAAACATTTTTTTTACATAATAGTACAAAGTTGCAATTTTACCATCAAGCGATTTCACATTAAATAGAGGTTTAATTTAATTTGCAACGTAAATAATTGCACCTGAAGCATTAGCTGATGTGGGGAGCGTTGGTCTCAAGCGTTGAATATCACTTTTCAATCCTTTATTTTTTTTGAAGTTGTGTTTTCTGGGTATTCTGTTAGTGAATTCAGTTACTATTGAAGCTCTAGAATAAATGGTTTCAGGCTTCAGAAATAGTCTTTTTACACCCAGTATATAAAATAAAATGTCCTGACTGACTGATTGATTGATTGACATCATCACCGAGCGTAAACTTTTAAAACTAGGGCCATGAAATTTGGTACAGGCGTTTCTTTTATGTTGTACCTAAGTAAGCACTCAAAAATGATTTTTACAAATTCCCTCGGAAAAAAACAATTAAGCTGCAGGTGAAACCGCAGGACGGAAAGCTAGTGATTTATAAATAAAAGGACAGCTTCCGTCAGTCTCGACCAAGTGATAAAGCAATACTGATAATACATGACCACACTTACTAAACGAGCGTATAATAGTTATCAACCAAGATAACAGTCTATACACTCATTTATAATAAAACTCTCAGTTTACGCTTAGCACTGCCAACACGAATACACCTTCATGTTAATTGAATTTAACCAAAAATAAGATAGCTATGGCAATCGAGCTTGAAATCGTTGGCAAAGAATTATGCAAAAAAGTTGTGGTGTTTACGGATGTGAGCAGCAAACAGTTGAGATCAGGAATCGGTATGACATTTTATTTGTATAATTAACTAAAATATTAAAATATAATATATGGTTTTAATAATAATTGAACGCCTGAATTATAGGTATATATCATTACTAGCTCATTTACCAGTGCGGCCTCAAATTATAATTCCTTTGCAAGTAATAAAGTATATAACAGGTAAAGAAATTAATCGAAATATAAATCATAAACTCTGAGCAATAAAGCTTGAAATTGATTGTAGAAATTACATAAATTTAAATGTATATTTACTTATTTATTTTAAAAAGATGATTAAAGTTTCAAAATTATCTTGGGTTGGTATATTATATTCATCGACCAAATTACATTATCAGATTTTTTAGTTTTACTTTTGCTTTTTATACGCTTTACAAAACCTGTCTTTTAATTACATCTTAGTACCGAAACGTTTCTTTAAAAGAAAAACAGTTAATAATAATAAACAAACTTATTAAAATGCTAAATAAAACAAACATTATCCAAAAAACAGATTAAAGAAGCAACATAGGGAAAAAATATGATAAGTTAGTTATTTTTAAGCTTTAATCACACCTCTTTGTATATTTAAAGGCAACAACTCATTAGGTATTTATTATTATTTATTTTATCATACACGTCCTTCTACATTGTTCATGGCCTGAGAAAAGTCATTAACATAACTGCTAGGTACTTGTACTTCCAACAAACGATTATAATACACAAGTAGATAAATAAATTACCACAAAAAAAACATATTAAAATAGTTAAGTATAACTTACTTATATTGTAAAAAACGATAAGTAAATAAACGTCCGTTTAACCTATCAGTATTCGTAGTATTTATCTGATTTAACTTGACATTCATATTTTTGAGGGTTATCAATTATACTTGATAATAAGTACCCTTTTAATCGTATTTGGAAAGATATTCAAAGTACGAGTCATTAGACAAAGAAACGATATTTATGTATATGAATTGAAGTTTAATGACCTAACTCCAATGACAAGGAAGAAAAAATAAATAAGAAGTAAGTAGGTATTTACAACATTTCAGTCACAAGTACACAAAAATAAATAGTCGCTTGTAACGTATTTGATTTGGTGCTTACCTATTCAAAACTAGTGGCCGCCCGCAACTCCGTTCGCGTGGAAGTCGGTTTCCCGTGGGAATGAGAAGTTTTCCCGCGGTAAAAAGTACCCTATGTCCTTTCCCAAGTTCAGTTCTTTCTTCATACCAAATTTCATCAAAATTGGTTCAGTGGTTTAGGCGTGAAAGCGTAACAGACAGACAGACAGACAGACAGACAGACAGAGTTACTTTCGCATTTATAATATTAGTAGGGAAGTAGGGATAGTAGGGATTAAGTGTATTTTATAATTACCTAGCAGCATTACCAAACGTCATACGTGCGTAACTTTTGATATCACGATTGTGAAAATATGAAATTCGTAGGTTCAACTGTTTTTTTATTGGATATACGAGTACCTAGAAGGTTTATAATAATCAATAAGTTGATTTTAAATTATGATTTAATAATTAAAAAAATATCTAAATCAGTTATTTAGTTTATAGGAGATTTGCTTAAAAAATAGTAGGTAATCAGACCGAGTGATAAATCAGAAACATATTTGTCGACACTTAATTTTAATATACCTAAATCATATAATTTAAAGTAATTTTAAAAATCAATGTAATATGTATTAATATTTTTCATATTTATTTACAAACCTTATTATAAACGTAAACAGCAGATGATGCAACAACGCTATACGCCCTAAGTCCATTGTTCGTAGTTAATGTATTTACAAGAAATACTAACATAACATGAACCTATACATCTAAGTAGGAAGGTACCTATTTAAGTACAAGGTTGTACGCGAGCAGGCAGGCAAGTGAGCTGAGAAGTTTCTGATTAGCAACCCAGTGGCTACGGTTACGTTATTTATGTAAAGACATAATAAACTCCAAACAAATTCAACAAATTTCAATTCTAATTTTAGCATGGACTTGAATTTGTTATTGCTATTAGTTCTTCACATGCGTTAATTTTAGAATTGTATTTTGCAAATTATAGTCATAATGTCAACCTTCTATCACCGTCTCATATTAACATCGTGCCTTGCCCATAGGAGGTTATAGCTGATAGCGTAAGAATATATGTATTCATGTTTATAAGAAGTGACATGTATTGTAATGTTTTTTTATAAAACATCTAAAGCAGCATAGAAGTGTAGAAAATAACTATGAAATAGAGTTTTATTATAAATACAAATATAAACTTTATAAGTAGTATAGAAAATTACAGTCACAAATACCAAAGGGACACTTCCAATTAATTAGGTTAAGTATGAAATATAAGGTTCAACTTCAAATTCACTGTTTCACTCGCCGTTTATAAAAATTAATTGGTATCAGTGACGGCCAACCTCCAGTAATTAAGGAACAATATAAGAAAGTATATTTTTGTTGTTTTTGCGCCTTAAACAGGATTTACAAACGATAAATGTAACTTCATTAAAAAAGAAAATTAAATCACGTCATCCTTTTTAACGCTTCGAATTAACTTAAGGTACGTCTCGCAGGATATTCTAATTCTAAGGGTCTGTTGTAAAAACCTACAGGTTTAGAAGCATTAGGCTTCATGAGCTCTTTATTTTAGGGGTATATATATGTAGATGATTTCCGTAGCCTGAAATCCTGAATTATTAAGCCTTTATAGTAACTAAATATAAACTAACAAAATACCCGTACAACTCAATTTAAAATATACCTATAAAATGATTCTATAGTAATGATTACTTGAGGTCAACGCTCACACACGTTGATTATGCAGGCACAATTATTTGCATTGCAGGTTAGAAACTATTTGATATGAATCTCGAAATCTAATTGTTTACATCGTAATTTTGTAAAAACAAATAAAAATTATATCATACCGCAAACAATACCCCTTTATACCATTACACAAAAAAGCTTCCTCTCCTAAATCCAGTATTTTCATTAAACCCCCAACCTAAAGTCAACTAACCAACAAAGCAATTTTAATCTCACACCCTGTTTCTTGTTCAACAGATTTATTCTGCAAA
This sequence comes from Emmelina monodactyla, assembly GCA_916618145.1. Taxonomy (NCBI): domain Eukaryota; kingdom Metazoa; phylum Arthropoda; class Insecta; order Lepidoptera; family Pterophoridae; genus Emmelina; species Emmelina monodactyla. The sequence continues at coordinate 9,642,720 of OU745300.1, forward strand.
GGCCTCAAGAAATGTGATGACGTGCTGATCTTAAACGGGGCATGTGGGGCCATCAAACCAGGCCGCCTCACCTTCATACTGGGGCCCTCTGGCGCTGGCAAGACCACCCTGCTCAAAATACTAGCTGGGAGAAAGTAAGACTATATTGAAACACACAATTATTATTATTATTAGCCATCAGGGTCCCATAGTTGAGCAAAGGCCTCTCCCCTTTCTTTCCACTCTGCCCGGTTTGTGGTTAACAGAACCCAATCTTTGTCAAAAGCATCTAGATCGTCTCGCCAACGACGTCGGGGTCTGCCACGTCGTCGAATGTTGGTGGGTGTCCAGTCTGTTACGCGTTTAGCCCATTGGCTACTGGACATTCGACAGACGTGACCGGCCCAGTCCCATTTCAGTTTCGCCGCCTTTAGAGCTACGTCAGCTATTTTAGTTTTGGAACGCAGTTCGGTGTTGTTGATACGGTCCAGAAGTTTGACACCTAGGATGCTGCGTTCCATAGCTCTTTGACAAATCTTGAGTTTGGACTTTTGAAGTTCCGTCAAGGACCAGGTTTGAGCACCATATGTCAACACGGGAAGGATACACATGTTCATGAGTCTGCGTTTTATGTACATCGGTAAATTTCCTTTCATAAAGTGCTTTAGAGACCAATAGCTCCTCCAACTGTGCTCTGTCCTCCTATCGAGCTCTTTATCTTGAAATGAATAAATCAAAGACCAAGGTGACCAACTCAACCAAGCGCCAAATTAAAATCCACGGTGAAGTGATAGACTATGTGAATGAGTATGTGTATTTAGGCCAATTAGTTTCCTTCAACTTGAGAAACACACAATACCTAATGTTAATATTTATAATTTATCTGTCTAACGAAAAAAATAGTGTCGAATGAATTTTTAAGACAACCTTATTCGAAAAGTGCTTATACATATATACTTAGTTTATAAAAATAAAAATAATTTTTAGGTTTGAAAATGTGTTGTCACCTATACGGTTTTACAACTAAAGTTGGTACCAAAATGAACCTAATAAAACCTTTATTTTTTAAACGTCCTGTTTATACGTACAAAAACGTGAAATTTTCCATCTGTACCGATTATACCTACACCTATTGAGTATTTTTTTATAAAATTAACGACTGTCAAAAATGGCAGTTAAAAAAAACTCTTCAAAAAATAATTATACGCCGCTATTTACCTACCTACGACGCAATTTAAGCAAGGCTGTTAATAATATACACATGAACCGCTGAATACATTTAATAAAACATAAAATTACATATCAAACGACATTGGCTTTTAATTGTCGTAAAAGAAAACTTTAAACTTGGTCACATAAAAATAGGTCTCAGAAAGTTTGCATGAGGAAGCATGTTTCCCATCAAAAACGCAAATTAATCGATCAGTAGGTAATTAGAAATCAACGAAATATTTACTCTCTGGTGTTTGTACCCATTTGTAAAAAAATACAGGGTGTAAAAAGAGTGCTTCCGAAAACGAAAACTGGGCATTGCTGGATCGATACGTTAAAAGCAAAAAAATAAAAGTATGTTTTTTTCATTTATTTTTTACCTTACTGTGCCAAATTGCATTTAAACTATCAAAATGCCGCATTATTTTTATTTAAATAGAGTTTTAGTTTTATTGGCTATGTAAACTATCGCTCCTGAACCATTAGCTGATGTGTGAGCGATTACCTGAAGCGGCAAATATAACTTTTCAATCCTTATTAACCTTTTTTAAATTGTTTTTTCTAGGTAAACTTACTGTTAATAAATTAAGTTAATAGTTAGGCTCAAGAATACATGGTTTCAGGCTTCGGAAATGGTCTTTTTCATAGATTTATATTGGCCTTCGCTTCGCTCCATATAGATCTAACCAGACTAAATATTTTTTTGATAAATTTTAATGATGACAGGAAAGAGGAAGTCTGGTGGGCAGATAATACTTTTTAATAAAATTTGGTTTTTTTTCATGATTAGATAATTATGTCCGGAATTAAAGTTCTGATAAACCTGCATTGTTTTCAAACCGTGGTTTATATTGAAGCACAGAATTGAAGGCAATCCTATAGACGACGTTCATTTTCTCTTATTTCTAATTACCAAAACAAAAAAACCTCATTGTTATATTTGCATTGAGCACTAAAGCTTTTTATGTTTCAAATTGAAAGTTAAGTTAATTCGTTTAAAAGCTTTAACATGCTCACCCACCTTGTAATATGTAGGTATTTTGTCACTGATTAACGTTAAACTTATTGCAATGATTTTTAAGCCGAAACTTTTTTTTAATCTGATACCGGTTTTACTTTAAAAACAATCTTGACATACTTCTCGCAAGGAACATTATAAAATGTATATAATTTGTTTTGAGAACATTTTCGGATTGCTAAGATTATGTATGACATCACCAATAATCAATTTTATTTCAGTTTGATTAATTTTATTTAAGTATTAGCAAACAGTATGCCCATAATCATTCTAAACTAGGAAACCTAACTTTGCGCTATTCTCTTATTAACAACGGTTTTAATGTAACTAATTGACCATTAAATTAATTGTATGATCACTACTATTTATCGTTATTTTGAAAGTTGTCGTCATTAATGTCTGCACAAAAATAGTTAATACATTACTCTCAAAAAATGTAAACTTGTAGGTACCTACAATTCGTTGCTTGATTTTTAATTTTAGTTGAATTTAACTATATTAATAAATAGCCTATATATGTCCCATAGTTGAGCACATGCCTCCTTCTCGGATAGCGAAAAGGATGAGCCGTAATCCACCACGCTGGCTCGATGCGGGTTGGTGGATCTCATGATGGATTATCATTTAACTAAGTATATATTATTTTAGGAAAGTGGGAGTAACTGGAATCATCACGGGCGCTGGTCGTGATGCTGTTCTGGTTGATCAGCACGCAGCACTCCTGGATGCCCTCACTGCTGGAGAGACCCTGCAGTTTGCAGCCAGCGTCAAGCTGCCCAACGCCACCCGAACGGAAAGGAAATACGTGGTAAGACAACTGAAATAAGATATTTCTAGTATACTGATAAAGAAGTAATGGTGAATAGAATAAAATTGAAAATATACTGGTTAATACTTGGAATTCAACTCATTTTAACGGGTTCTTACGCGTTTATTGTATTTCTTTTGATTATACGAAGTTTCGCCATTTTTACAAATGCTGTGGTCACCTAATTAAGATCTAAATGTATTTCTTCCAATTGTAGGTATTTAAATATATACTTTGATATGAAGGTGATGATTCTTGACCAATACTCGTTATACATGCTTCGACCTGACACACACTACTTTTTAACCGACTTCCAAAAAAGGAGGAGGTTCTCAATTCGGCTGGTATGTTTTCTAATATTTGGACGTCTAACGTAGTCATTTCGTTACTTTATTTTGCATACAAAAACATCATATAATACTCTAGTCTTAACGACTCGCGTGTCATGTTGCGTTACGTCGAGAGCGTATATCTTAGACACGTGTATGAATGAACGTTACCGGAAATATATTAAGTATACGTCGGTAACTTACGAGCGATACATAGGACACCCGAAGGTATGCACGAGTCGTGAGAAAGTCGACGTGAGGACAAAGGGCCTTAATAATAAAGTTGGAAGGTAAACTGACGCCTCAAAAGAAGTAGGTATTAAGTAAACTAAGCGTGAGCGTGCCTTCTACATAGAGTCACCGAGAACTATGCACAAGCTTATTTGGTTAATTTCTAAACGTAGGTACCATTACGTTAATGAAACAAGTTAGCCTACTTACCACCTGACCTCGATTAACCACATCGTTTGCTTATTGAATTCGTTATAGCAGGTTTTTTATTTTCACAAGGTTTGCATTGAAATGCATTTAAAACCACTGAAATTTAATATACCAATTTCTGACAATGTTATATAAAAATTGCTTTAAATTCACATTAAACTGCATTAATTATAAAAGCATTCGGCGAAAATTATAATAATGATGTAATCATATCAAGGTGAGATTGCAGTCGAGTTGTGTTCCAGATCGAGAATGTGTCGAAGCAGCTGGGAATATTCGAGATCCTGCAGACGAAGAGCGGCCGCCTGTCCGGGGGCGAGCGCAAGCGCCTCACCATCGCCTGCGAGCTGCTCACCGACCCGCCCATACTGCTGCTGGATGAACCCACCAGGTACACTGTAGACAGGACTATGCTACCATCAGCTGTGCCGTTGAAACTCCGGGAATTAGAGACAAAACTAGGTATTCAAAAGAATTATCACGCTATGACGAGAATAAAAGCTTTTCCCATTTTTGCAACATTTCTATTGCAGTTCTAGTCGTGCGTGATGTTATAGTATAGCATATAACCTCAATGAATGGACTATTCCACACCAAACAAAATGTTCAATTTGAACCAGTGAGATTAGCGTGTTTTAAGCAACAAACAAACTCTTCAGATTTATATTAGTGCAAATAAAACAACTATCAACCAAATATCAAAAAAAAAATTGATCCGGGTTATTTCGTTAACCTATCGAAGCTGTCACTATTCAAGTAGCTAATATTAAAGTTTTTCTAATTAATGCTTGCCTACTTTTTTCTTCTCAAAACTGGATTGATCTTGTTATTCTAATTACATATGTAAATGATTGTATCAAAACAAATATACATTTTTGCAAGTCATTGACCTATTCTCATTTTCATGTTGTTTGTTTTATTAATAACAAAATAAATGCATTTTACAACAAATTAACTTGAATCGATCAAAAATTTCAGGCATTTTACATGTTTGTAATTATTTACTTACATGAAGGTGTGCTTATTATTGCAGATATACAAGTACAAGAATTTCTATCTTTTTTGCTGAAGCTAAATTAGGATAGGTATAATTTTCAATCATTTTTTATGAAACAAAAACAAGACTTCTAAACATGTTGGCCTTGATCAACATTTATTTTGTGATATTCGAATTCCGAGACAAGTTTTGTAAATTATTTATTGAATGATTATACGAATATTATCATAAATACGGTTAACAGTTTGATTAAAAAGGAAGCCCTTTTTTAATACCTACAGCATACATTTTGGGTTTTTGGAGTTTTAACCTAATCAAGTAACTATGATATTAAAAAGTTCCAAATTAAAGTGAGCAACAAGTCTCGAAAACATAAACCTGAATATAAAAAAAATAATAAGGAAAAGATAACCCTGATTATTTACACTATCTTTTAAACCATGATTAATGTTTATCTTACTTCTTACCTAATATATTAAACGTACCTGAACGTGTTTGAAAATTTGTTTATCTTTCACTCTAAAACTACTATATAGATACACTAACGACCAATAACACTTGTGGTGCGTGAAAGTTACTCATCCCACGGGAAAAGCCGGGTTGCGGGGATACCACAGGGATGTCAGCTCGTGACTACATATATATTATATACGGTATTGTTACAGTGGTCTGGACTCGGTGTCGTCGCTGTCGGTTGCGCGCGCGCTGCGTAACCTGGCCAGCGGCGGAAAGACAGTCGCATGCGTCATCCACCAGCCCTCGTCGAAGCTGTTTGCGTCCGGAGACGAGATCATACTCCTGGCTGCGGGGAAGACCGTCCATGTAGGCCCGATCCCCGAACTACCCGCGACATTAGAGAAAGCTGGCTTCGTATGCCCTCAGTATTACAATATGGCTGACTATCGTAAGTTTTTTTCATTATTTAATTTTAGTTGAGAGAACATTTTAAACTACGCACTCCTCGAATTGTCGGCACTGAGGATTAATTACAAGAATTGTAGTTGTTTCTTTTTGTTTTATTACCATGTGAGAGTTTACACAAAAGTTACAGGAATATTCGTTTTCTTAATCATTAGATACTTTTTTTTCCTTATACAATCAAGTTAAGAGATAACACGATTACTGACTTTAACAAAATATAACTTTCCAGATAAGATAAGTTACTTCTTGTAATCTTAATCTTAAGGATTCGCCATCTGTTGATAGAAAAAGAGGAGTTTACTTTAATTAATTTAATTATTGGGAAATCTATTATAATCACGTAAAACATGAGGTCATGAAGCTTTAAAATTGTGGCGCACCTTACTAAAAATAAACATGTCTTGATTACATTTATCGTTTGAAAAAAATATATCTTTTTTTTATTAATTTACCACCATATATGCCAATAAATATTTGTTTCAAGAACATGTCTAAGAAAATTGTTAGCATATTAGGCTAGTAGTAAGATGTGATTGCATTAAAAAATATCCCAAACAACCATATTTCTATTATAGTTTTGGAGTTGGCGAATAATGAGCACCAAGGAAACCTAGCTCTTCTTCAGAATGAAGCAATTAGTTATGCAGCTGAATTAAAGAAATCAATGCAAAACGAGATTTTAGAAAATAATTGCAAGAAAGGTAACCTACTTAATTAAAATTCAGCATTACGGTTTGGATTACAACACTCAACCAATAAAACACGTTTTGATGTTATAGATCAATCTAGTGAAAACGAAGCTCTGTTAAACTCAAGAAGAAGCTATACAAATGAGTACACCGCTAGCACGTGCAAGCAATTACTAGCACTGCTGTGGCGATGCAGTAAAGGCGCTCTGAGAGATGTCTACTTGACACAGGTAATACGTTTTATCAAAACTAAACCTTAGCTCTTTAAAGCTAGCTTACAAATTTAAACGACATCGCATTGTCTGCGCAGTTCGAAGTGGTTTTCCTATTATAAAATTAATTACAAATGAACTAAATGTCACTAGGTAATACCGACAAACAAAATAGTTTTGTGAGCAGAATGATTAAGCGGTTCGTAAGAGTGCGCGGGAGTTGAACCAAACTGCCGTAGTCAGCGTAGCGCACATATAAAAGACATCAACGCAAATACAAAAACATGCCAAAGGTTTCAGAAATAACATCAAACTGTAACTTAAGATTACAACAATCTGATTGCAGTTTTAAAAACACACTGTCCCTTCCTTTAACAGTTAAAGACACATTTAGATTTTCGAGTATCACATAAGTACTATATTTCCAATGCAAGTAGAAATCCTGTCGTATCTATGTCAATGTCTTAAGCACGCTCATGGCATGATGTGCCGTTACTCGTCTGTCTCCTAATTACCTATTTGACATACTTTATATCTCAGACGCAGCCAAAGAAGGTAAAGAAAAGATCGACACTACCGGAGAGTTTGTCAAACAAAAAAACATCGCTATGTTAAGACTTATATATCCTTATGTTAATGCTCAATGTCTTTTGTTTTTTATTCTATGCGAGCGACCCGCCCACGCTTCGCAATGGTGTAATTTTTCCGACTTGCTCGCGAACCCTTGCATTTTGGCTAACTTAAAAAAACTTTTTCTAAACGTTCTTTATTCAAATTTAAATGGATAAATACCCTAAAATATGGAGAAAACTGCATTTAAATCCGTTACGTACTTTAGGAGTTAGCAGCCAATTATACACATAGACAGAATCAGCGACTTGGATTTATACTATGTAATTTAAAAAGTAAATTCTAATTTATTGTTGTCGGCAGGTGCGGTTGGTATGTCACTTGATGGTGGCGCTGCTGCTGGGCGCGCTGTACAACGGCGCCGGCAACGACGCCGCCCGATTCTTATCTAACACCGGCTGTCTCTTCTTCTTCCTACTGTTCCTATACTTTTCCAACGCGATGCCTACTATTCAGATATGTAAGTTTGTGCTTAGTTATATACTTCTTTCCTCAAACATCAAGTGTCAACCGGAAATAAACATTATATTTATTTTTAAAAGAACATCATTAGTAGTACCCATCCTTCATTCTGGTACATCAACGAACGTATCCAACGCACCATACAAGGTAATCCATATCAAATTATATTTTTTTGATTTCAGTTCCTTACGAAGCACAAGTGGTTCTGCAAGAGCACCTAAACAAATGGTACTCCATCCCAGCTTACTGTGCATCAAAATTACTTATTGATCTACCAGTACAGGTTGGTAGAGTTATTTTACTTTAAATGTAATAATTGAAAGGTACAATTCGTGTAAAGTTACGCTTTATACTTGCAAATAATTGTAAGTTTGTGAAGCATCTTTTTTGCTTATAGAACGAAAAATTAAACTACTGATAATTTTGGTATTCATTATTTGGCCAATATTTATTTAAATTAAAATAAACCTAAATGGCAACAATAAGCAGTTCAATTATAGTAAATATATATATTTGTTCAAGTCTTATAGTCTATTCGCGTTAAGAAAAAAGTGACAACTACAGGATAAGGGTGTATTCACAGTGGAATACAGTGGTGTACGAAAGAAAAATAATAATTTTATAAACAGTATTTTCGGACATGCCGCATGCACTTGCTGTTTCTATGACTATGCTCTCCACAGTTGCATTTAAATCACACAATTTAAAGTACTTATAAACATTGTAAATTATGTGTCTCTCTCCACTATGGATTATTGATCCACTTTTATTCTTTGGATTTGGTGTAGTATTCATTTTTTCAAAATTTATCGTTGGACAAGACACGCAAAATCCACAACCGTTTTCTTCGAAGGTCAAACTTCAACTGGTCACTGTGAACTCGACTTTTTAATTTCTAGCATTTTAATTGGGGGCGTGGCCAGGCCGGCTGACAACGATCACTCACTATTTTCTTAACGCGAATAGACTATAGTAAGGTTCAATCATTAGCTTGACTCGAGTATGTAAAAACATAATAACTTCCGAGATCATAGGCTTTAATGATTTGTTACAAAAAAGGTACCTTTGAGATGTAGATGTTGTGATAAATTACCTTTTCAGAGTCCGGTATATTGTGGGCACCTTTGCTAATATTCTGATGGAGCGTTTACGTATCTACATTTTAATTAATACAACTAAGCAGAATCCTGTTTAAGTAAAAACAATTTCGAAACTAACCGTTTTCAATTTTAGACACTCATAGAATAGAATAGAATAGAAATTCTTTATTGCACTTCATAAAAAAGAAAATAAATTATAACGGGTATAAAAGACCACTTCCGAAGCCTAAACCATGTATTCTGGAGCCTCAATAGTAACTAGATTCACTATTAGTATACCCAGAAAACCCAATTTAAAAATTTTTGTTATTAAGGATTGAAAAGACATATTCGGCGCTGAAATCATCGCTCACACATCAACTGTTGGTTCAGGTGCGATTGTTTACATTTCAAAATCATCGCAAAATCTGATAGTATAAATACATTTTTGTACAATTACGTAAAAAAATGATTTTTCTGTTTAACATAGAATTTTTTTTTGCCTCAAAACCTAACCAGTACCCATCCAGCAATGACCAGTTTTTGTTTTCGGAAGCAGTTCATTTACACCTATCCCGTTCATGTATATCTACAGAAAAGAAAAGAGGCACAAATGGCGGTTTTATCGCTTGGAGCGATTTCTTCCAAACAACCAGTACATGTTTAAAGGACATCCAAATCCTTTAGAGTCCCTAGGCGCGAACAAAAAATATACAAAGTAATTTTGTTATTAACTAATTAGGTACCTACTTACACAAAGATACATAGAACCATCAAATGTTAAATATAAACATAATATCGCTATCCGAGAAGGAGGCTTATGCTCAACTTATTTATTTAAAACATTTTGATACCCATAATTCAACAAAGTCAGTAGAGACGACAAATTCTCTACTCTCTCTACATGTGGGACATATATATAATTAACATATAAATGAATATGTTCCCAGATCCTCTGCGCCTCGGTGTTCATAGTCCCCGCGTGGTACCTGACCTCGCAGCCGCTGGAGCTGTTCCGGTTCGGCTTCGCGTGGCTCATCTGCATTCTGGTGGTCATCCTCGCGCAAACATTCGGCCTGGCAATAGGCGCCGCGTGCGATGTTAAGGTAAATTTCACAAGTTTTTTGCAAGAGGTGCAAACTTCGCTTCAATAAACACCGATACGAAAGGTTGTTGAACTACAAGCAATGAAATATGTATGTAGTAGTTTGGAGATTGTTTTTATGTAAAATGGGCATTGTATGAACATATGGGCAAACAAGAGGTTGAAAGTGTCGATTTAGTAAAAATATTTTTAATAACAAAATTTAGATCAAAGTAGAGGACGCCACGTATTTACTTAAAAAATCAAACTCTGAATAGTTGCTCAAATTGACAAATCAAGCTTGGTATAGGTCAGAAGGCCTAAGCTGAGCTTTGCATTAGTGTGAGTGTCGACCAAAAGTAGACCAAAATTATAAGACAAGTTTAAAAAAAATTGATAATATATTAATTTAAGATTATTACGTAGTAATAATAGACGCGTCGCGCTTGAAGACTGACGCCACACAAACTCTATCTGTATACATTCACACTAATGCAAAGCTCAGCTTTCAACTTCTGCACTATACCTACTAATGGCTTGTTCTAAGACTAATGACTTGGATTTATTTTACAGCTGGGCCTCTTCGTGATTCCTGCGTCCAACATCCCAATGTTGATGTTCTCTGAGTTCTTCATCCCGTACAACGAGATGCCGCTGTACCTGCGCCCGCTCGCCATGATCTCCTACTTCCGATACGCGTTCGATGCCTTGCTGACTACAGTCTACGGCTACGACCGGGATCGCATCCCGTGCCACCAAGTTTTCTGCATATTCAACAGACCAGAAAAATACCTAAATCATTTGGGCATTGAAGGCAACATCTATAAAGACATAGCGGTCTTAGTCGCGTGGATAGTCATTTTACAAATTTGCCTAGTTTGTATTTTATTGTTTAGAGTCCGCAGGGCTTGCAGATAAGTTTTATATATTATATCTGCATAATTTGATAAACTTATACACTGTACCTATCAAGCAAGAATCATGCAAAGTGATCTTGAATTCAATAAGAGATATGTTAAATTTATAATTCTTATCAATTGATTGCTCGCTTTCTAGACGTAAGTTTCTAGCTCTTGCCATAATATGGTTACATGTTTTAATAAAAAGTAATATATTGACACGCGACGTTCATGTTACGTAACGTTAAGTATAACTTACCTACTTGAAGTAATATAAATAATACGCTTTGAAATACAACAGTTAAAGCATTTATTATTCAGATACATCAATTTCTACGTTCTTTGGTATCACAATATTATTTGAAATGCTTTTTTCATACAACTCTTTGATTGATTACAAGTACAATATTAATTAAAGACTAGTTAATGCAAACCTAGTGTAATAACACTTCTAATTTGTATAGGAATGCCAGTGTTAAATCAGGAATGATTTTATCACCCCTCCTGGTGTCAAATTTACATACAATAATATAGATTATAGTCAGAAAAAAAATCTATGTAAATACATTATGTGTAGGTACCTGTTTTAACTAAAAAAACTGGTAACTTTTATTTGGTAAAGGCTATTCATAAATATATAAGTTAAGGTTTGAAGTTATAGTTACTGAAAAAGGAACGGGGGTCTCCGAGCATTGCGCGACTGGGATTCTATAACTATAACTTCAAAATATTCCAGTATCTATAACTTCAAAATATAAGTTAAGGTTTGGTAAAAAAATTAAATTATAAATACCAGGCACTTGTGAAATATGTATAGTTTAAGCCTCTTCAAAACATACTAAGGACCTACCTAATAACATCGACAAAATGTAATTTTATATACGCACTCAGCCAAATATATTAACGCAAATAAAAAATTGTAAACTGCCACCGCCCTCTGTAAACAGAACTAGGTTATAGTTAGATATTTTAGTGTCACTCAAAAAAAGCTGTAGGTATTACATTTTTACATTGCTCTCTAATAACCTTAGGACAAAAATAGGGTTCAAGAATTTTATGAAAATGAATTGGTTGGAGAGAGAATGAATTGGAAAAGAGTTTCTTACGATCACAATATGAGTACCTAACAAGATATTTAAGTGCATCGAATTTATTTAAGGTCTGTAAGTAAGGATCAAGTACAAGAGACAAATCCATTTTTACGGACTAATAATAAAATATACGGATGGAATCTCGTAAATAAATACATATTCTTATGTATCGGCATAATAATCTTTTTTGTAAAGTTTTGTAAAAAATCGTTATTAAATGGTGCTAATTTTACCTTTGTTTCGTTTATTCGACTATAATTTATGTAGATACCTATTTTAAATTTTCTTCATTTGATTAACTTTAAATTCTTAAATAAATATTTTAATCATAGTATAGTTTATGTCTAACAAAAAATTTTTTGGTTTGAATAAATACTGAGTGATAAGTTTGTTAATACATTACAATTATTTACAGATTATTTATATCTATTTTTACATACTTAATACAAAGTCTAATTAGAAATAAAGTCAAAGACCATAAATTCTAAAACTACTCATCTCAAGTCGAGTTCATTAATATCATAGTATGGCATTCATTCTTCTTAATTTGCTGGAAATAAAAGATAAATTAGTAAAAATAATGTGAAATTAGAAGCTGCATTTTTGTCACTTATACTTACCTTGTTTGTTCGGGCGATAGGTTTATAACTTTACACCAAAGTATTATACTCATGATGATACTCCAAGTCCGTAGAGGACCAAAGAGAAAGGACATTGTGCCATATTCTAACCAAAAGAAATAAGCTAATAACATCTGTACTGTCAGTACCAATATGAATGGAAAGTTTCTAATCAGTCTTTTATAACCCACTTGGCTTGGCATATTTAATTGTGTGTACAAGCAGTCCGCCAACACTATAATAAGTGGTATCTGCACAAACATCAGTTGCACACTGCCATACATGTACGTGAAGGGCTCTGGCAGATATACTCCCTTGATCACGATGCCCCACGCAAATATAACACCAACATAATCATCAATAAGCTCCCCAATAGCCCACGGTCCAAAGGGCAAATATATTGCATATAATACTAAGGTGTAAAATATAGAATCAATCTTGCTAAGCAGCCAAATCTTCTTCGTCAGCTTATTTAGCCCCATTCCTTTAGGAAATCTTGGAGGTTTTTTGATTAAATGTAAAATCACCAAAGGCACAACATTTAACATAAGCAGGGTACCAAATATTGCCTGAAACTAAAATCATCTATTTAGCTTGTAAAGTAGATTCGCTTTTCATGAGCCTCAGTTTGTTAGTTTAGTTGTTAACTTTGTGTTATACTATTAAGAAATCAGAGTAACTCACCGTTGCCTCAGCTTTTAACATAAGTAATATCCTAGGAAGAATTTCAAAATCATCCAAAGTGCCATCAATTGAAAATGTATGATCTACAGTCACTTCTTTTCCCATTTCATCAATAACTTGTACATATAAGTTATGTAGGCCAGATGAAAAATCTTGAGGTTGCCACTCATGAACATAAAGTGGCCCATCAATATATTTGCATTCATTCCATGTAATCTGATCAAATGATATCCTAACACTCTGTATATCTACATCACTAAATACTAACATTCTGATATGTGTAGACTTTCCAATTAATGCTAATGGTTCTCTTCCTGGTAATACATATCTAGCATGTTTAGGATTAGTTATAAGTACTAGAGGCCACTTATTATGTACTTGATCAACAAAAGAAAACATGCCATGATCGATTGCAGCCAATCGAAACATTCTATTATCTTTCCAATCACCAAGTTCTATTTCTAAAAATCCTTCCTTTTGTTTGGTATACATGTGGGATACAATTCCTCCCATTGTATGTAAATGGCCACATAGATATACAAGAGAGTGTGGAGAGCTGCCAATGAGAGTGCGTATATTAATGCTTTCAGAATTCTGTCCCAAAGATAAAATACAAGAAGTGGGGTAGTGCCCGAACCATACAATGTGGTCTACATTATTATCAGCTTCAATTTTAAGTTTTTCAATGCATTGTTGTTCATTTCTATCTAATAAGCCAATAAAATTAAAAGGCCTTCTCAAACCTGGCTCTGGACAAGCATCCACAGCCAGAAATGCTACATTTATTCCATTGTAATTTTGATAATGCACATAAGATTTTGGATTGGTACTGCCTTTTACAGAGAAATTTCTGAAATAATTTTCATTGGAATTGATGCCTTTGATGTTAAAATTATCTAGAAAAATAAATGAAATACAAATAAATAATGGTTCACAATTTAGTATATCTAATCAGTAGAGTCAATGTCCTTACCATGATTGCCTCTTATGTCAAGCCAAACTATATCTTGCTGCAAGTTGGACTCTTTAATAATGTTATGGTAATAAATCCATTCACTTTTTATTTGAGAACTACCCAAATTATCTTTTGCCTTTGCATCTGTTAAGTCTCCTGACGCAGCTACTATTGCTGGTTTTATCTTCCTCACTGTGCTGTCACAAAATTGTTGGAATTGTGATATTCTACCAGGATCTCTAAATATACTGATGTGTATATCAGAAATCTGGAAACAGCAAGTTTTATCATAACTATAACATTTTAAAATAACACTTAGACAAAATCTAATATAGGTACCTAAAAAAAGGTATTTTCTTTTATAAAGAGGTTGATACATACTTGTAGAAACCACATCAAATTGTTTGATGTATTATTAATAATTTTGTATTTTTCTTCGAGACGCTTAATATGGTTTTCTACAAAACCATTGTTTTTAGTGTAATCATTATGATCGGTCGCAATCGCACTCAGTAAATTAGCAATAAATATTGCAAAAATCAATAACAAACATATGAGTGATACGATAATTTTAGAGAATATCATTTTTCCTTCTTTTACAAATCCATTTAATTTGCTTTACTTCACTTGGTTTTAAGTAATATTTAAAGTAAATTTGCACTTCTCAGCCTCAAGTTCCTCCGCAAACAATAAATTGTGATTACATTTTGATGAGACATTTGACTTGAATTGACAGCACTGACAGTGACATAACGAAATGGCAGTTGTCACGTCACTTGTATCACGGTCCGAAATTGCTAACAGCGCGCTATATATAATTATATATGTGCTATTTGCGTGTACACGAAGACAGTCCATTAATACGTCATCAGTGACGTCATCATTCAATGCTAACTGTCGTGATCCGTTATTAGAGTACAGTGAAAACGTTGGAAAGGGTGCAAATGCCTTCATCGTCTACAAATTATTTCATACTCACAAACGTTAGCACTGAAAGAAATTAATTCGGTCCACTAGTTGGTACGAACATGTGCTAGAACGCTCTGTTAAAATGTCAGCTGGTTTAATATATAGGTCAGTTGTATTGCTCTTTTAGTTTTTCCATTAAATCTGATAAATATCTTTACATAAAACATAATAAATACAACAAAACTTGTCCGAAAGTTTAGATCCTATAAATAAAATTATTCAGTTGTCAGTTTGGCATTGACTTTGTCATTGCTGAACACAATACAATACACTCTACCTATCTTTTGTTTGCACCGTAATGATGACGATGACGTCAGATTGCACAGAGGCGTGCATACGCAAATAGTGCATATATAACGCACTGATAGCAATTTCGGACCATGATATACGGTGTAAACAAAAGATTTATATTATTACTAGTGGCCGCCCGCGGCTCCATTCGCGTGGAAGTCGGTTTCCCGTGGGAATGAGATGTTTTCCCACTGTAAAAAGTACCCTATATGTTATTCTGGTGTATAAACTATATTACTGTAAAGTTTCATCAAAATCCATCCAGTAGTTTTTACGTGAAAGAGTAACAAACATCCAACCATCCATACATCCATACATCCTCACAAACTTTCACATTTATAATACTAGTGGACGCCCGCGACTCCGTTCGCGTGGAAGTCGTTTTCCCGTGGGAATGAGAAGTTTTCCCGCGGTAAAAAGTACCCTATGTCCTTTCCCAAGTTCAGATCCTTCTTCATACCAAATTTCATCAAAATCGGTTCAGTGGTTTAGGCGTGAAAGCGTAACAGACAGACAGACAGACAGACAGACAGACAGACAGAGTCACTTTCGCATTTATAATATTAAGTAGGGATTAGTAGGATTGATAACTTGTTGCCGCCCGCGATTTCGTCCGCGTGGAAACCTTTTATCACAAATTAACAATTTGTAAGATTATTATTTAACATTAACATTTTTCTATTTAAGATAAACATCACCATCATACATTACATATGTGTAACTCTAGAGGATTTGCGCACGCCAGAATACATCGCAGACGGTAGGTAGATTTTTACCTAAAAAAATCTTACTACTGTGTTGAAAAGGTACGTATGAAACTCTTTAGCAACATGTTCCTTAGACACTCGTCTGATTTAGCTCGTGTATAATGAACAAATTTTCACACATCCTACCATCCTACCGCTCAATAGTATATTTATGATACACTAGTGGCTAGTTCCCGCGACTCCGTTCGCGTGGAAGTCGGTTTCCCGTGGAAATGAGATGTTTTCCCGCGGTAAAAAGTATCCTATGTGTTATTCTGATGTATAACCTATATTACTGCAAAGTTTCATCCAAATCCATCGAGTAGTTTTTACGTGAAAGAGTAACAAACATCCATCCATCCATCCATACATCCTCACAAACTTTCACATTTATAATATTAGTAGGATTTATCTGTATTGTTATTTTTTATTGTTTCTTAAATTATTGGTAAATGAACTATTACAGTCCATAACTGGAGTTTCACTCAGTCAGACTAACTGAGAAGATATTTAAATAAAGGTAGGTACCTGCATATTTTAATGAAGCTATTAATTATAACCTTATTTTAATAATCGAATAATTATTCTCTTAAAAAACACTTACTACGAAATATTCATATGCACACACGTAGCTATAAAAAATCCAAACCGTTTTAAGTGATGTGCATTGAGTGCTCTTAACTGCTCTTTTTTCAAATTTTATTAAAAGACGTGGTGTAAAAAATAGTAAAAACTCATAGAACTAAGTTTTTTTTTCTAAAACTTAAGTTAAATCTGTAATTACCCAAAAACTGGAACACTCCGTTCGGACGTTTGAACTAGAGATTTTCAAACAGCAAAGTCTAAATCTTATTTTTTTTTAAATTCGGAGTAAAACTCATTTCCCTGTACTATGTAATTATACCTACATGTAAACCTTCCTCTTGAATCTATTAAAAAAACCGCATCAAAATCCGTTGCGTAGTTTTATCGATTTAAGCATACATAGGGACATAGGGACATAGGGACAGAGAAAGCGACTTTGTTTTATACCTATACTATGTAGGTAGTGATAGTGATAAGTTAAAACCTTTTAAGAAATTAACAATTTGCTAGGATGTGACCTTACCTTAGATTAATGTCGGTTTAAATGGAACACAAATTTCACTGAACTGAGTGATCTGTAAAATATGAGTTTGATCAAAGAATAACATACGTAAATACGATACCTTAAATAGAAATAAAGGTTCAAAAGTTTTCCGTTGAATAATAAACGAAAGTACAGTTTTTCAAAATATTTGAACTGAGTGATCCATTTAAACGACTTTACAGATTAAACTAAACTTCGTAGGTATTTTGAAGCAAATGAGGAAAAAGGTTTTTACTATTTCTTTGCTAAAATATGAAACATCAACGGTGTTCCATTTTAGCTTATTGAATGACGATTATTTAAAACCTACTCGACCTGGGACTTTTTCTTTATTTACTGGCTTATTCCGTTTATCCACCCTGAAACTTAGGGTGGCTCTAAGGTGGATACTCGGAAAAGCGTGTTCATCTATCCACCCTATCCTATCGTTCAAGGCCTCAGGCCTAGCCGTTAATTAATGGGACACGGGACTCCCTGTATACCTACATGCCGGACTCATACCATACCATACCTTTCGGATTGCGTTATATGTAAAATTCTCGTGTCAAAAATTGTAACATTGACGTTCATTAAGTATATGTTACATATCTACAATGAATAAAAGAATTTTGATTTGATTTGATATGTTACCATTCCTCCAAAACGACTTGACCGATTTTTATGGAATTTCCTGAGCTTTCTGGCAGGTCTAGGAACAGGATGTTTAGTTTACTTTTTTATTTTTATACCCCAAAGTGGTGGAGATGGGGCAACGCAATTTTTAAAAATATTTTTTAGGCAAAACAACGTCTGCCCGTGTTTAGTGCGTTTCCTGATCCGGTTGTATGCCGTGATTTTGTACATTTTGTGTTTGACAAAATGCGTTCTGCATTTAGCTGAGTGGTATTTGCCAGCTGTTTGAAAATTAAAAATTTGCTGTTCGACTAACCTAATTTTCCTATTGAACCTACCTACCGTTTGGTGAGTGTTTATCCCAATACGATTGATTAAAAAAATGCATATTTATAAGCCATACCTACATAAATAACGGACACGCACAAAATTTATTAAAATGCGCAAAAAAATTATTAAAACCAATAAAGTGTGGAATTACAATACACTCGTCTCTGGATAAAAGCAAGTCAGAAGGGGGACATCAATTAAAGTAAAATTAAAGCTCTAAGGCTTTAAATTTTATTTTGGAATAGTTTTCTTCACTAACCTGCCTACTAAGTGATCTATTTTACGGTTACCTAAAAGAAGTACCTAACTTTAAGTAGGTAAGATTAGCTACCCATATTTTTGGTATCTAATCACTAAAAGGTACCTAAATCATTCATTTTATGCAATATTTCTAAATAAGAACCTATTTATTAGCTGTATATTATATCTGGCGAATAACTGTTACCAACAAAAGATTAAAGAGATAGTGTAGTCTCGTCATGGCGTTAGGAAATTGTATTTATTTTAATGGGCAGAAGTTGACCGCGCGCATTCCGGCCGCGCGCCATGGAGTCGCGTACCTATGCGGAGGCTCGATTCGATCGTACCGCGGGCGCGGGCCCCGGCGGGCGGCGCGCACTATCTTGCCGCATTCCACGCCGCACCGAAGCCAAGGCGCACCCCGCGCGTGCCTGCCTCGCTCGCCGACCCACGCGCTCGCGCACCTCGCCAGTCGATCTAGCGCGCTCGATCAGCCTGCCCGAGCGCTGCCACGCCGCTGCCTCATAAACAACTACATCGCGATAGTGTTGTGAAGTGGTCATGGATACAGTTTACTAAGGAGTACAGTGATACCAAATTGTGCATTGGATTTGTTTATTCATGGTGAGTACCGTGAGGTTCGACGACGACACGAGTGGCCGTGGTGGATGCGCGCGCTTTCACGATGCGGCCACTTTCATTTAATACACATAGTTGGAATTCCGCACGCCCGCTTCGAGCGCGCCGCGGCCGCTGACCCTGCGCCGGCGCGCCCTTCCTCCGCAGCAGCCGAGCTATGCTCGATGGGCCTGTTAGTCTTAGATGTCGTGGATGAGCATTGAGATCACTAATGTCACAATACGGAAACTGCTATTTAATAACGCGAAGGATTACTAATTAATTATTATTTTTAACTACATACCGCAGGTAGAAAAGTATGTTCTTAGGATTACAACATAAAATACGATTTGGTCAATCAAACATATCATCTGAAATCGATTATATTAATTGGACGCCCGACTCGATCCGGTTTTGTGAACCTAATAGTTGTTTCTTTTATAATTCATAATTGGCTTAGATATAAGCCTAAAATATTACTACATACATTCCTAATTGCATTTTCATATATCTACTGCATACATATACCTAGGTACTTTTGAATTCCAAAAGACGTGTTTAAGGCAGAAAACAGAAGCTGAACAGAAACTTGAAAACGATTATACAACAATAAATTCCGATAAAGACAAAAGTAGCCATGTACTAAAGTTCTCACGAGAAATTAAAATGAGTTAATGACAGTGATACGAGTAGGTACCTAATGTTACGTTTACAAATACATAACATACCTACACTGTAGGTATATTAAGATTAACCTCGATGATAGGCTATCGAAAGAATGCGGTTATGTTTACCCGATGTGTAACGTGCGCTAATGATTCATTTAGATACGTAGGACTTTTAAGGTAGAATTGCAGTAGATGATTTAACTGCCTGGTTATTGTGTACAAAGGTATATCAAGAATTTGACCTCTTAGGAATGCCCCAAGTGATGGTATGTACTTCGTTGAAATCTATCAAACGTTTTTGTAAATTTCGAATAATGCGTTCTTTACGTAAGAATTAATAATTAAAAGCAGGTATGGCCCGTTGTCAACCTTCCTTAAAAAGGGGCTCCTAACACAACAACACCTGAATGCAAATATTTTGCCCCAAAATTTTCTTCTTAAACTTAAATATACACTGACATCAAATTGTAGCGAAAAAAATATTAATATAACTGTAAATCAATATTCTTAAGGCCGTTAAAATATTTTAAATGTCCCCTGAATTTTAAGGAACGTTAGTGGAAACGGGCATAAGTCTTATAGTTAAGAAAAAATCTATAGGCTTTAAAAAACAAGTATTTTAATTTCATCAAATTAGGCAAAAAGGAATAGCTAAGCAAGTAATTATATTATTTAGAGTTGATAGGTTCTGTTTGTTAATTCTGTAACATGTATAACATTACAGCGATTAGGAGCATTGCAACATTTAAAGATTTCGTTGATTAAAACATAGAATGTTATAGCTATCAAAAATCCTACCAAAATTACCTATTACCCTACGGTGTCTGCTTTCCGTTAAAATAACAGACTATATAATTTATTTGAAATGAAGTTGATGGCATCTTATTAAATTGTTATTTTTCGTCAGACAACTTGTTAGTAATTAAATACGTCACGGTTACCTTTAACTGGAAATTAACTTAAACTTCATTATGGCACTGGGCAATGTTTCTTTACAACGTTTCGAGGCTATGCATCTGAACTGCATCTGTAAATAGTGAAGCGTTATATTAGTTAACTTTTTTTAAATCCTAATTTATATTTTTAAATGAATTAATAGTACTTAGAATTAGCTAAAAACTACTCCAAAGAACTGTCTGCTTTCTTTACTACAAATAAATTACCATCATATTCAATCTTAGTTTATCATGTCTAGGTACTTGGTTTACAATACCTGGCCAGTTATTACAATGCTGAAGTTGTCGCTCATGATTTCATTTGTCACATTCTTGATTGAGCCAGAAAAGCATCGTGACCTTCGTTTAAAGTAACCTTGGTTGTATCTACACGTGAGGCCATGACTGATGGGCATAACTTAATAACTATCCGACTCATATAAAACACTACATCAAGTCGGAATTTCCCACGAATTCCAACAATTGTAGGTATACATGGCTTTGACGGAAGTCAGACCATGGTATTACTAAGTACTTCCCACCGACATTTTTTTTATATACCTAATTAAACATAGAGGTACTAAGTATACATTCTAAGCTCGAATATAAATCATTAAAAATTCTACAGGTAGGTACTTATCTAACTGCACCGTACAGGCAATAAGTTCATGTATCTACAGTAAAAAATAATTTATCAAGTACTTAATTAACATGAAAATTGTTTGCTGCTTCCTGTTGTAACAAATAGATTATTTTTGATTTCCAAAAAGCGTTTCGACGGACCGCATACCAGTAAACCAGTTTAATGATAGATGACCCTCTTTGAGCTCTAAGTCCAATATTATCTTCCTGACAATTTGTGAGTGTCAAAAGTGGTGGCGAGATGTCGAAAATTGGAGGCAACAAGGCATCGAGGACGCAAGATGCGGCTGACGTAGGGGGAGGGGCGGTCGGCATCTGAAGGTCGTCCGCATTCCTCGCGTCGCCGTCCGCTGCTACCGCGCTTACGTAGCGCCCCGCGGCCCGCGCCCCTGCCCCGCGACCGGTCCACCCCCGCCCCCGCCCCGCCCCACCCCACCTCACCAACTATCGCGCATTTACTAAGACAAAAAACATGTTATGGCTATCAAGAGCTGGGCAGCCACAGAGGTACCGGATGGGATAACATTCAAACGCATCTAGTTTTTCTAATCAATCGCCAAACACTAAGCACATTCAGAGATTTGAAAACTGCTAAGGAAATTTTACTTGTAATATCAAGACGGCGTCCATTACCTCCTAGAATGACGAGTTATTTTATTTACTTAGGGTTATTCTTTCTCGCTATTTCTAATAACCGGGCTTAATGTGTACCGTTAGGCAGCAACTTTTAAGTTTCATTTAAATAGGAGGCCACGAGCAATAATATAAGGGGCTTAAGCCTAAGCATCTATATTTCAGTATCACATTAATTACTTAGTACCTACACTGTATAATTACAATATCTAATCCTTACAGTATTTTTGTACTTCGGTAGATATTTGTCTTTTATTATTAAATAAGAATCGAAAGTACAATATATATTTATTTTTTTCTTTTATAAACGTTACAAACATCGCAGCATTCGTTTCAAAGAGCAGCAGGTAACAAAAAGAAGATCGAAGAAAAAAAGTTGTGGAATGCACAGATGGCGCGGATGCGGACATTCTTTGTACAGAACACAACGATTGTGTTGAATGAAGTAACTTAGTTCCTGCGTTAACACTCAGATATTACCAAACGTTGGAAATTGTAAATTTCTTATGAATAGGCCATATACTATTTGGAGCGGATGTATGAGAATTTTAGACTTAAATTTTCTATTTAGGTCAAGAAAAAAAAAATTGAGTAGGTACAATAACTTACTAGAATTTTACTTTAATCACAACAAATTCTTAGAAATCGTTAATGACTATCCTCAGTTAAAAATAAAATTAAAGTAACCCGATATCAATCATAAAGATGTTTTAATTGATCCAATAGAAAACCATATCATTGTCAACAAGTTTAAAAATTACATCCGCAAACATTGAGAATTCCCACAAAAGAAAGTAGCTACCTAGAAAGTAAATTAACTTTACCAAGACAGTTATGGTGATAGAGAAAATGATTGTTTCAGAGCAAGTAACAGTGGTTTCGAGATGCGACATGCGTGCACTATGTTCGGTTCGCGGGCCGCTCGGCGTGGAAACGCGCTCGCTAGGCGCCGGCGCTCGATTCCTCTCGCTCCGTACACCCGGCCAGGCCCAGCCACTACATATCGTCGTCGAAGCCAAGGCACGCGTCAAGCAACTGAAAACCCTAGCTCAATCTCATGCACAGCTACAAGGCATGACCGACACAGAACTCTTCGGTTTAGCTATTTTGCAAAGTGAGTAATGATTTGGTCAAGTTATTTGAAATTTAATGTTGTGAATATTATGCCTAACGTACTCTACGTTAAATAATAACGACTAACAATTGCTTACGCTATCTACTTTTTATTTTACAGATGGAGAGTACCTGTTTGTTGACCTAGAAAGTAAACTATCAAAATACGCTCCAAAGAGTTGGAGATCATCACATACCTATGTAAGTAGCTCATACAAAATTTTATACAGAATTCCGCATTTAATTTTTGAATATCCAAATGAAACTAATAAATCATGAAATGTTTCAGGGTTTGGATGCAAATGGGAAGCCACTTCTCGAGTTGCATCTCGTCATCCAATTTCACGTGGAGAGCCCTTTACTTCTTCACGACGACGTTGGCCGACACTTGTACTTTTTGCAATTACGGCACAACGTCCGGGTAAGGGACGCGCTTCCTGCTGAAGTACTACTGCTGCTTGGTGGTATAGCATTACAAGCAGATCATGGAGACGCGGACTCCCACGAAGACCGCGACTACTTCAACGTCACAGACTACGCTCCGGCATCACTTACAGGCGACTGGGTTGCCACGGCTATGCGGGCTTGCCACCGAGAACACAGCGGCCTCTCAAAAACTGATGCCGAAATGAGGTTCATACGCGAGGTTTGCTTATTATCAGATACAGTAAATTCCCACAGATACCGTTTGAAACAAACAAAATCTGAATCAGAGTCTGGGACTGTATGGCTGCTTGTAACTGCGAAAGGAATAAAAATTGTGCCAGATAACGGATCAGTGTCAAATTATATTTGGAGTTCTATAGTCAAACTCAGTTTCGACAGGAAAAAATTCGAAATAAGAACAGAACAAGGAAAAACGACTTTGTATTCCGCAAGTGAAGAAAAGTGTAAATACCTGTTTTCTTTGTGTAAAGATACTCATCAGTTTTCTATGAAAATAGCCCCTAAATTTAATGAAATCATAAGAAAAGAAGAAGAGGAACGAAAGGTCTGCTTTGGTTATTCTAAAACATTCAATTTAAAGTGTAACCAAAATAAAAGTGAACAGAGAATCTCGGTTATTTCATCGACAAGCTCTAATACGACATCAGGAATTGTGAGTGACAGAGTGCATTCTGAAGATGAACTAGAAATAATGATTGATTCACCACCTGCACCATCTACAGAGAGCTTAGCATTTGCCCATTTACTTGATTGTACCAATTCTTACCTAATTAATAAATCACAACAACCAATGTCAAGTTCGCCATCGTTTAAAATTCAAAAAACCCAAATCAAGGCTAAAAAAACAAAAGATGAAACTGAAATTAGCATTAGGAGTGAAGATAACATTGAACATGATCGCATAATCATGGAACAATCAGGAGAGACTTCATCGGTACCGGAGCAAAATGTAAACAATGAATCACTATCGGACAGTCCTACTTCAATTAAATTAAAGTGTACTGGCTCTCAGTGTTCTTCATCATGCAGTACAGTAATAATGGCGAGGGCTGGACTAAGCGCTCTAAGCAGAGCGTCAGATGCTAGTAGTTTGGAGTTGGGATATAGTCACACTGCTCAAAATTCTATGATAAGTGATAACAGTACGGTTGGTATAGATGTAGAATACATTCAAGATACAGCATGTGCTCTCTATGATGGCTTGGGCCAGCCTGCAACAATCGCAGCATCCAGCGAAACGAGCGGAGTATACACCATGGACAGCTCTGAAATAACGGCTCGATCAAAAACAGACACACTATCTGAAGACAGGACTGAGTATGGTTCGTCGCACTATGCCAGCTACAAGCTTCCCAAAGATAATGATAACGACTTAGCAGATTTTGACAGCGTGTCCTCTATTTTGAAAAATAAATCTGAGAGAACTAGTCATTCCAAAAAAACTTTAAGATTACAAGCAACTATGAGTACGGTTGACTGCGTCGATGGAACAAAGTATTTGCTATCACAGAATAATACAGAAGACTTGTTTAGAGAAAGAACCAATTCGAACGTGAGTGCCAACTCTTTTCATGGTGATGGTAGTGATCCTACTGATAACGCACACAATCTGCTCAGTGCAAGTGAATTAACTGATTTGATTGTAGGTCGTGGTGTTTATCCTAAAAGTCAATCCGTAAGTGACACACTAGATTCTGTTTCAGACTATGTTAGGTTGCCTCTGCCTTTTTCCGGTGACAGTTATATTCAAGGCCATGAAGATACAGCACCTTCGGATGATAATTATCTTAATAATCCATTCTTTGATCGACCTCCAACTCCGCCTGCACGGATTGATAGCCGAAAAACATTGAACCAGTCGTTGCCAAATATATTGGATATTGATAAAACAATTGCCCTGCTTTCAAATTTTCCTCCAAACAAACCGCCTCCACCGTACAATTACAACCATAATACTGTCTCCCCGCCAACGTCAACCACAATAAAATTGCCTCCCGCGTACCCTGGTCATGAGCAAGTTAATATTGCCTCACAAGCAAATGAAAAAGAGGAAGTTGCAGCAAGAGTTGTCACATCTAAACCAATGATAACAATTCTTAAAGCGGAAGCTGGAGATGTAAACGCTTCCAGTGAGAGATTTGCGAGTCCTATGATAGTTGAACATAGATTTCAAAAGTCGAAGAGACATCAAACTTCAAGTAGAAGAGCCGAAAGATCAAAGTTAGCTCAAGGCTTGAGTAACCATCAATCGCCTTCCCGAGACATGCAGACTCATACAACAGATTCAAACTTACTAGTAGCAATGATGAAACTGCCTCCTCCACCACCTCCGCTGAGACGAAATCGTCTTCCACCGCCGCCTCCCGTCGCAAGGCTACCTCCACCGCCTCCACCACATAATCCTGTATTTCATCAACAGCTTTACAGTGACGTGGATTATGTCTATTATCCATTACAAGATCCGGCCATTAGTCAACAGAACTACATAGACCACAAACTAACTGAATCAAGAATGTCAAATATACACAAAAGTAGCTTGCAATATAGAAGTACTCCATTTCTGTCGGCTTCTATGTCTACCTCCTCAGTGTACGGGTCAATTCAGAACCTCTCGGATTCCTACATACAACTTCCAGGTGCAAGAACAAGCTGGTACTCGATGAACAGCCGAACCTCGTTGAGTAACTACTCCATAAATCTGGAGAGGCCTCCGATACCCACACATGTGGGAAATACATCTATTTTTCCAAGAACTAAATCAGATGATATTTTAAATCTGAAACCACCAGTTAAAGTAAGACGAACCCCACCACCTCCGCCACCACCATACGAATACAAGAAAAAATTGCCTACGCAACCACGAACTCACAAGCAAGTAAATTCGGTTTGTGTCAGTGATACAAGTGTGAACAAATCAAAAGACTCAAATTGTGATCTAGATATAAAAACTCTTAGAGAAAAAAGTAAAAACCTTGATCTGCCTCTTATTGCAGCTTTGTGCAATGACCGGTCCTTGCTCAAACAAACAAAAGCATTTGGGGCTCCTAAGTTAAGTAAGCACGTACCAGGTAGTGACTGTGAAAGTGGACGAAAGTGTGTAAAATCCGTTCAAAACTCCACCGATAGTATAGATTTGAGTAAGCAAGAACATAATATAAGAAGGGCAGCACCAGGGTCTCAGAAAAAGATAGTAATGAGAAATCCAACAGATAAACTCCCAGCATTACCCAATGCCGAGAGTCATACCCGGGCCTTGTCCAATACGTATGTTACACACCCAAGTGTTGTTAAAAATAAAAAACTTCAACCGAGTTCATAAACAATTAAAAATGTGAATCCTTCCAGTGCTATGGTCAATGTACCTACCTACTATAACCACCGATTTATTTATTCACCATTGCTTCAATATTGTTGTGTAAAAATTGAAACTACTAACCTTTACATCACACTGATTAAATTAACGATTTTTGAACATACCCTCAATAGGTGGTCATATTTTAAAAGCAGTTAAGTTTTATTTTGTTGCATTTAAACTGACATGATTTGTGTGAGATTATATTTTACTTTTGATAAACAAATAATGTAATAAAGCTTTTCGACATACAACTTTAGTAGGTAACTAAACAAAGATTTTTTTTTCTAAATTCTACACTAGTACATACCCAACTATCTACAATTTACTTTGTCATTAATGTGCACTAGCACAAATTAATACACAGAAGTCATAATTTTAAAAATGTTAGTTAAAATAATAAATTGTATATTTTTTGTAAGTATTTATTTTTTAATATCATGAGTGTGTACATATTACTATTAATTAAGATACCTACAATACTAAGTACATAAATAATTTGTTTTTTCTGTACAAATGTAAAATAAAACTATTAAGCATAAAATTTGTTTTTGGTTTTTAAAGCATGTCATTTGATAGGCGCAGTCACAAGCTCAAGTTCTTTATTTACAAAATTAAGTGGAAATATTACCTACAAAATTAAAATTCCGTTAAGTGGTTTTGGAGGAGTTAGCGGACAAACAGACACGATTAGCGACTCTGGTTTCTGCTATGTAGGTAATAGGTAGTTATAACAAATACTAAAAATTAGAACTGTTTTTACTTGTTAAATGGTGTTATGTAAAGTTTTATATTTTTATTTTTGAGAATATTTCAGTTATCATTACAGCCTAATGTGTAATTTTTATGCTACCAATAATTTTTATTTTACTAATAACGTAACAGAAGTCTATTGGGTATAATATTATCATATTTTGCTAGGAACTTTCTAAAACTAAATTGGTTTAAACATAAAGTGTTTTTTTCCGTTCTTTGGTCTGTTGCTTATAGGTACTTAAATAAATATAAGAATTGATCCTTGTGACTGTATCTATGTAGGTCTGTTTCAAGTCAGTATAAATTCTATAAGTAAGAAAAAAGGACAAAAGTCAACAATAATTATTACACCTAGTAATAGGTGAGATGAGAAATGAAATGAAATCAAAGAGATTCATTAACAATATTAGATATACATACTTATATCCAGGTAAATACTCACTTATTCACCATTTGGTTCTTTGGCTTGTATTGAGATTTGATTTTTAACAGTAGCACTTTTAAACAGATGAGATAAAGAACTCATCTAGTAAAATTATTATTAAATTAAGTACTTACATACCTTCCATCACTTAGCTAAATATTTAACTTGAGACAGTAATAATGAGTGAGTTTCAAGTTCATTTTTCGAGTTTTAAAATAACGGCTGAATTTGGCGGAAATGTTATTTCGTCAAAATATAATTCTTGGCCAATTAGTGATATATTTGTTCCTGCCACAACAGTGCCTCCGTAAAACATGGAGGTAAGATCTGTTGTAATGGAGTGATTTCCGAGGTTGCCAACAAATACGCAGGTATTTCGACGTGGGTACCATCTTTCAATCACAATTAAATTTTCATCGGTTTTGCGAATTTCAGCATTTTTCGAAAATTTTTCCTCTTTGTAAGTTGCTCTCAAATAAATAGTTGGGGTGTTTAATCTTACCTTTGTTAATTTCTCAATAACATCAATAAAAGAAAATTGAGGTGCTAATCCCGATTGTGGGTTCCATGGTAATATACCCACTTTGTTATTAAGTTTTTCATCATTGGAGAATTTCATTTGTACCACATTGTGCACATAACGGTGCTCATGAAAATCTTTTTCTACAGACCCTTGGGGAATACCTCCGAGACCAATCTCATCACCATAAAATATGCTGACAGTTCCTGGTAAAACAAATTCAAGAACAGTCAAAGCAAGAGTATTTTCACTGTAACTTGTAGATATTCTTTCACTATTAATATTTCCAATATTCCAGTGCACCCATGGAAAATGTGGTTTTTCCCACAATGATCCTTTTAATATGTCGCTTATTTTATTTTTGAGACCACCAACACCTTCTGTTAACTTTAAGTTTACATCAATCAAATCTATACGAGACAGCAAAACATTCAATGCAGTTCCAGTAGCTTTCTTGTATGCTTCTTCACTGGCAATTAAAATCTTGTTGAATCCAATAATTTCTTTCCAAACTTGTAAAGATTTAACAAATTCATCATTGTCAACATATTTTTCAAGATTTTTTAAATAGAAGCCATCAACCTTTTCAATTCTAGCCCAGTATCCAATAGCAATTGATGTAGGATCTACATAGTTTTGTAATGAATCATTTGAAAGAAGATAAGAATGTGTTATATTTGAATCAAATTGTTTGTAAGATGCCATAGATATTACAGGAATATCAAGCACTAGTGACATGTTTCTACTGTGCACAATTGACACTAAGTCCTGAAAATCTTTTAAAATACCAATGCTACGGTCAATAGTCAATAAGGAAGTGGAGTTATAATAGTGTACAGGATATTCAGATGCTTCAAATATGTAGTTCAGACGGATGGCAGCAGCACCAAGGTTCTCAATGTAATCAATTTTTTGTATTAACCCTTTCAAGTCACCGTAGCCATCACTATTTGAATCCTTAAAACTTGCTGGAAAAACTTCATAAAATACCTTTCCTTGATGCCAGGGCAGTTCCGGGTTACATTCTTGAGGAATAGTTATCACCATAGCAATTATGGCTCCTAAACAAGCAACAAGACCTGATAGCACAACCCAAAGTAAAACCTTTCTTATCAGTGGCCAGTTCCAATTCACAAAAGATGGAAGCTTCCTTGAATTTACATTCCCATTTCCATTCAATTTACAATCTTCTACCTAAAATTAAAAGAGATTTTGAATAGGCAACTGAAATTATTAGAAAAAAAATAATCAATTTTAAACTCACTTGTCCAATAACAAGATCTCCATTTTTACTGAGGGTTTGATACTCCAGCATACTGATGTTGTTAATGAGTTGAGCACTCACTGGGTCTTGTACAACTGAGCTTGAATCTACTGATGAACTTGAATCACCTAAATTAGTAATAAAAACACTCAATTTGATTCAATGAACTCTCAAAGTCAAACTAACTAAATGGAATACCTTGGAAGTACCTACCGGAATTCTGTAAATTGAGAAGACTCGGATCTTCTTTCAAGCCAAGGAAAGTACCTTCATTCATTTCTTCTGACAATGGATGCATAAAGTCTAAATGTGTAGGACTTGGATTAGATGAAAGAAGCAAACACGTGGAAGATTTTACACCCCGCAAATAGTCCAATTGCTCTAAATCGGTATTTGGCTCCGGGGTATCACCACTTTCGGTTGGTTGATTCATCTTTCTGCTGATGTCCGGCTTCAAGGAAATTTCTGCTCGTTATATCACTTCATGGTAATCATTTTCCTTTTCAAATCAACCGATAAATAAACACCTTTAAAAATATTTTGTTCTAATTTTAGTTCTACAAGTTATTTTCTCCTTTCGGTCCTCGTTCGTTGAGTGAGTTGACCACAGACTAAGAAGAGATACTACGTGTCGTTACTTGACTACATCGATAAAGTAACTTTTTTATACTGTAATAGAGACCAATCTCAGCCCTTTTAGTGGAAACGTTGTAACTAGCGCTATAGTACGCGCAAGTTTGCAACTTTTAACCAATATACATTATGTATAGATTCAGAAAGCACCTACTACAATGTATTCGGAATGACTGTTAATAGGGAAATAATGCTTTGTTTTTGTAATTAGTTGCTTTTCTTGATCTATTAATATACCAATAACTTATTGTAAAGTGGATCAACTTTATAAATGTGTTAATTGTGAATTGAATTTCTGTTGCACCTAATTCCAAAAATACAAAATAATACTTTCACATTATAGATTTTACAAATTTTATTTTCTTGTCTTAAAACATTTTTTGTCTATGCCTCTTACAACAACTAAAATTTTACATTTGGTGAAAATCATAAATCTTTTAAATTTAATAATCATAAAATCAATAAGTTTTTTTGTGCATAGCATAGTACATTGTATAAAATCAAAATCAATCAATACAAAAATAGCTGATTTAATTACATGGGACAAAAAAATACCCTCTATCTTTATATTAATAATTTATCAACAATATGATTGTCCTGATATAAAAAAATAGTGTGTAGCGAGCAACCACACTTTACAGTGTAAAATTTCCTCTTGTGAAATAAACTATTAAAATTGATGTTGGCTTTACATGTTGACCCATATCATTCATAAGTGTCATAACAATTTTTATCTAACTATCAATAAGATTTCTATTTCTCAAAAAAACTTTGTAGGCCAGCTATACAGGATGATTTGTAATGCGATACATTCCTCGTAAGGGGTTAAGGTCGACTTTTTTTGCAGTGAATTAAGTCACACACATTATACCATGTGTCCGAAAATTGATAATTTATGAGTTAAGCAACATTTAAGTTTTTTATTAAAAAAACAGTTTTGTATTTCAAAATCCTTTAAGTGAAAAAAACAGAATTAAGTATAGTCTTTCGTGGTTTTATGGAAGCTTACTAAATGTAATGACTTTTAGAATATTTTAATCTAAAATATCATAATACGTATTCTAATGCGCGACGACACGTGTATGTGCACTTACCGACCTCTTCAGTATATTGTATTAACGAACCGTGTAGGGGCTCAGTGTAGGGGTGATGTCGTTGTATGTAGTGTAGTGTAGGTCTTAGAGCATTTAACAAACATTTTACTCTCAGATGTAGGTAGGTAGACGATCGCGCTTGTGTTGTGATATGACATCGTTTCTGCGATTCGAACCATGATGAGGCAAAAAAGGCATAAACAAAAAGCAAAGCGCTTACATGCATAACACGGATCAATCGTAATAACGCAGGCAGTCAGTGTCATGCAGGGTCCTATATGTTCCATACAAGCAATTTTAACCTTGCACACATATAAACATTTTAATAAGTGTGGGTTGCTATTATAGACCCGTTGAAAAAAATATCACTACATAGTAGAAAACAAAGTCGCTTTCTCTGCCGCTATGTATGCTTAAATCTTTAAAACTACGCAACGGATTTTGATGCGGTTTTTTTAATAGATAGAATACTTCAAGATGAAGGTTTACATGTATTCATACATAGTACAGAGAAAGGAGTTGTATTTCGAATTTAAAGCATCGGAAGCCGCACCGGTAAAAACTAGTATATTTATAAATTAAAAATGGTCACACTGATTGGGAGTCGCTGTTTGTGTTTCCGATTCTGTAGCTTTTAACACAGTTCTTAATATTTTATTATTTTATCATTTATGTAGCTTTTTTTTTAAATAAGAAAAATATCGTTTCACTACCACCCTTCTTTCACCCTATTAATATTAACTCTCTTAGTAATCTGTTACGTTATTAAAAGCTTTTTATGTTTTGAGACCCGAATTTCGGTACAGTGTTCATTTGATGATCGAAGACGAAAAGTGGTTCAGTAATTAACTGCGGCTTTTAAGATACCTATAGGTAAGCTACTTTTAAACAGATATTAATAATGGCGTCTACGTATTTTCATGCTATTTCTACGGTAATACTCAGGAACACTGATGCTGTCAAGTCGACACTTGATTAAAACAAGTATGTCCGGTGTTTATTTTTGTGATCAATTTTGTGGTTGTCTTTTCATTTAAACGTATCAACCAGTGTCGTTGAAGAAAGAACTACAAATACAAAAGTGCCTCTAACATCTTCGCAAGAATTTACTAATGAAAAGTCCTTTTCTATATAGTTAAACACTCTTACGGCCTGACGGCTCTAAATTGGGTGATTTTTGGTTGTGTAAAGATAAAAAGAAAGATGTGGGTCAACCACCACAGAAAGTGCAGTAAAAAAAAGCCAAAGACATATCTGTAACCAACCACAGATTTCTCGAACTAGAAAATCAAAATATAACAGATTATACGAAGAACTGGCCTTCACAACCAAAGTGGCCGTTTGGCAATTTTTCTCAAATTCATAGAATGAAAGCTATGCTCGCCTATCCTCGAACTAACAGCTTGGAAAAGTAATGGATATATCTGAGCTGAATAGTAAGATAAGGTATCATTTTAAAATATATTTATAAATATATTTGTTACTTCTTTATTTACTACTACTTTATTCATTTATTAATGTAATATTGATGACATAACATTAATTACCTATATAAAGTCCTGATTTAATTTCAGAAAACACCGGTAAAAATCATAATGCTATGAAATTCCCAAACACTCCAAAATCAAGCTAAATTTTCAAAGTTAAATTATATTACATCTGCCGCTGCACCATCAGAAGATATGATTGTTTTTACCTACCTACCAGGTAAATCGAAAACAAGAAATCTCAACACAGTAAAATGATGGTTTTTGGAATAAATGATTATTCTGAAACGTTAATACCCGTTTTATTCATTATTTCATCCCAAGTTTAATATAACAGTAGGTATTAAATCTAAAAACATTTGTAATACCCGCGCTTTTCTTAGTAGCCTTAGATGTCTTGCTATTCCGTCGCGGCGGTAGTGTTGTACGTGTAAGGTCAAAGTTTTTTATATGGAGTTAACATTCTTCTCCTCGTTAGAGGAGTATTATTTTCCTTGTCTGTCAGTCAGTGTTGTTTTCTATGTTGGTTGGTTCATTCATAGTTGTTTTTAAGTTTTTTGAACTTTCTGTAATAGTTCGACCCGATTAATTTAGCAACAAAAGCCGATCGACAAACACGTAAAATATTATATTTATTAATATTTTGATACAATGTTTCGTGCCCACAAGTTTGTTGAGAACAGAAATATATTTTGTCTACAAAGATTTCTAATTAGATCTATACACAGTGATGATTATCAGTACATGCAAAAGAGTAAAGTGCCGACGTTGCATTTTCAAAAGTCTTTACCTCGTCTACCAGTACCGGATTTAAATAAAACTGGTGAAAGATACTTGAGATCCCTGAAACCTTTGCTCAACTCTAAACAGTTTCAGGATGCGGAACATAATACCAATAATTTTGTTTCTAAGGATGCAGTACTTTTACAAGAAAAGCTCAAATCTAAAGATAATGCTAATAAGCACACAAGCTATATATCTGATTATTGGTTTGATCTTTATTTGAGGGACAGACAAGCTCTGCCTATTAACTACAATCCTCTAATTGTTTTTCAAAATGACACCAGAACTGCCTACAATGACCAAATATTGAGATCTTCTAACTTACTGATTAGTGCAGTAAGGTTTATGTCATCTTTTAAAGAAAATATCCTTGAACCAGAAGTATTTCACTTAAATCCAAAAAAAAGTAATACACCTTTGTTTAGAAATGTAACAAGATTTCTACCAGAGTCACTTTCATGGTAAGTAGGTATGATCAAAAAGCATTAATGAGACTTGAGCCCTGCCATGTGCCAAATTTTACTTTAGTTATTTCTTTAAGTTGTGTGATAGTTACATTTATATTTGTACCTATTTTAAGTTTTGATAATATTGTGATTGTTATCGTATAAACCTTTACACAACATTGAAATGTACAACCCATGACCATTTTACTATAACTGGTGGATCAATATATTTTTTTTTACTTATTTCTGTAGGTATGGTGCTTACATGTTTAATGCATATCCTCTGGATATGAGCCAATTTGTGGGGTTATTTAATGCAACTCGTATTCCATTATTAGAAAAAGACAAAATATACAGGGATCCAACAAGTAAACATGTAGTAATACAAAAGAATGGCCACTTTTTTACTTTTGATGTTTTAGATACTGATGGTAAATATTTTTTACTAATATTAGTAGATTAATGTCTAAAAGTTAATGTATTCTTTCTAAATAACTATATTTTATTTTAGGTAATCTACTTGCTCCAAAAGAAATATTGGGTAATATGAGAGCTATAGCCCAGGACACCACACCCAAATCAACACATCCTCTGGGTGTTCTTACAACCCAAAATCGAGATGAATGGGCAAAGCAAAGAGCCCACCTTGAAAGCATAGGAAATGCTGAAGTTTTAAGAAAAATCGATTCAGCCATATTTAACTTGGTTTTAGATGATGTTACATGTGAAAGCAAACACACAGTATTGAGGAACTTTCTACATGGCACTGGGCAAGACAGGTTAGATAAAAAAAAATACCTACCTTTATGTCAAGAATAACTATACTGTATTTAATAAAAAAAAGTCTTTTTTGCTCAACAATACCTTCAGATACAATAGGTACAATATAAATCATTTAATTGTATATTTTTTACTGGTTCTATAATCCCATATAATATACTAGTTATGCAAATGAATAGGTAAATAATAGTGACCTCACATTTGATATGGATGCAATTTTACTGTTCACTATTCACCTTTTTTCATTCCAGATGGTTTGATAAATCATTTAGCCTTATAGTTACAAAAGATGGAGTTTCTGGAATTAACTTTGAACATTCCTGGGGCGATGGTGTAGCTGTACTAAGATTTTTTCAAGATATATATGCTGAAACTACTCAGAAACCTTTCCTTAGCCCTGATTGCAAACCTTCGCACAAAAATTTTAGTGTCAAGAAGTTAGGTAAGCATGTTTCTAATATTCCCTTTATTCTTAAAAAAACCCTTTATTCATAAAATCCCTATATTTAATAATATACTCATGGATCTTTGTTGTACTTTCCAGCTTTTATTATTGGCTTATTTACTTATAATTAAGTACTTTTATTTTCCAGAGTTCAATTTGGATGACAAAGCGAAACACTACATACAGAATGCTCAAAAACAATATAATGAATGGTGTGACTCTTTAAGTATAGATTATATTTTATTCACAGAATTAACTAAAGAGTTGTGTAAGAAACTAAAAGTCAGCCCTGACTGTATAATGCAACTAGGGTTTCAAGTTAGTATTTTGTTTCCATTCTTTATATTTAATTCAAAGCAGTAAGTGGTAATTTCTCTGGAACTAATTAATGTAGGGCAAAATTAGTTATTGAGTTTTTGAAAACCATGAACACTTTTTTGTTCTATTTTATAAATTATATAATTGGGTTTAAATACGACAGTCAATCCACTTTATTTATACCTATAAACGCCGCGCCGCTTAATTAACACGGTTACGGTAAGATCGAACTCGCCAAAACGATAAAATCGGACTACTTTAGTTAATGTAGACTGTTTGGCAGACACTTTTAATATAAAGTGTTCTAAACTGTTTAATTGTTTACAGATAGCATCAGAAGTCTAAGTTCCTTATCGAACTGACGTCACACGAATGTTAGATAAGTCTGTTATTAGCATTGTAGGAACTCAAAATTATGTTAGGTACAGACACGGCCAGAGTGAGCTGACCACCCTATTTCTTTGCGAAGTTTGCATTCATGTTTTAAAATCAAGCTGGTCAGCTCACTCTGGCCGTGTCTGTACCTACAAAACGTATTTCACTCATTTCGATATTCATTTCTGCATATAACGCTTAACATATTTTCAGGCAGCTTATCACTTAATAAATGGGACGTACGTGGGAACTTATGAATCTTGCAGTACAAGCGCATTCAAACATGGAAGGACGGAAACCATGCGACCTTGTACGGAAAAAACCAAGGTAATAAAAAATCTAATTTACACGAAGTCGTGTGGTATAAAGTTTCGTCTACTATCATAATAATTATTATACTTGTTTTATAGTAATTTAAATTTTATAATTCAGGACAAGGATGGTAACATGGATAAAGGATAATGTAATGTTGTGGACTGTTATCAATAAACGGCTTATTATTTTCTGCTAATTAGGTAACTTTTCTTACGGAATGTGTCCAATAGAAGTAGAACCCTTAGAATTTGTACTTATTATAATAAGATTTTTTTTTCATTAATTAATTGTGTGTATTTGTCGGTAATTGCAGGCGTTTTGCGATGGTCTGCATTCAAATAAGTTAAGTAAAACTGAATTACAAGCACTAATGCAAGAATGCACTAAGTCCCACGCCCAGTTAGTGAAAGAAGCTGCTATGGGCCAAGGTTTCGATCGTCATATGTTTGCACTAAAAAAAATTGCTGAGGAAAACAATTTGCCAATACCAGAGTTGTATGATTCATATGAATACAAATATTTGAATAAGTCTATATTGAGTACCAGCACTCTGTCGTCGCCCAGTGTAATGGCTGGTGGATTTGGACCCGTTGTAAAAGAAGGATTCGGAATTGGGTGAGCTTGTTATTCTTAATACGGCATAGTTATAAATTTGGGACCTATTTCCAATCTTATAATCTTAGAACACTCATAGAGCACTAAAATTGACAAATAGGTATATTGGCTTGAAATAAATCTCTTTTTCTGTATTTTTAATCTTTAATATTACAAGCCTTTAACCAAGTGACTAACTATGATTTATTTTTCAAACAATTTTTTTAGCTACTCTGCTTTTGCCGATATGCTGGGTGCCGCCGTAACAAGCTATAGACAGTATAACGACAGTTCGCAATTCATTGAAGCATTAAATCAGTCCTTCCTTGACATAACAAAAATATTAAAAGGATAAAATGCAATGTAACAGGTAAAATACCCATGGAAGCGGAAGAGTCTATTTATGAAAAAGTTTTATTTAGGAATTTATAATAACTGCCTTATATCGTGCCTTTAAAAATAGTAGTTAGGTACATATTTTAAATCATTGTTACATTTTTGTATAGATACTTACATTTTTCAAGTTTCATAATTTTTTACTATTTATAGGTAATATTTATTTCCTGAATTTTAAGTAAGTTATACATAATATAAGTTATTTTTTTCTCGTGTATTGCAATTAATGCTGCTTTTCCTCTACCTACGCTTATATTTGTTGTTTATGCATTTAAGTTAGAAACTATGCAGCACCCTGTAAGCGTCGTAATAAAAAATACGAAAAACAAAAGGGGCATACATTTTTGTCATAATTTAGTAATAATCGAAAATAAGGATTTAGTTTTCGATTGGGAATACGTAGACGATTTTTGACAATTTTACCTTTTTAATATCTGATTTTCATCATAATTTCATTACATATTTAAAAGTCGCTAATCGTGTCTGTTTGTCCTATAACTTCTCATCAAAAGTTTTTTTTTAATTACATAAAATTTAATGTTTCCTTAACAAGTCAGAAAAAATAACACTGTTACAGAGCGTGGTGGGCCATCACTAGTATAATATGTAGAGATGAAACGGATATCCGGTAACTATCCGGTATCCGGCCTATTTTCACTATCCGGCCGGATACCGGATAGTAGCGCACTATCCGGCTGGATACCGAATAACAAAATTAATAAATATATATATCACTAGATGTTTCCCGCGACACCGTTCACGCTGAATTCTTTCGCCCTAAACTCGTCTATATCGCGCTTTTCCGTGGATATACAAAATTATCTTTATTACTATATCCTTTCTCGTTATCCTATCTCGAAATGCAAAGTCTAGTAGGTATGTTAAAATTAATATTTATCACGTGTAATTATTTTTGAGTAAAAGATTCACACAATGTTCCTAACAAGGATTTCTTTGATCAAGGCCTACCTAGGCCTAGACTAGAGCTCTCCATTAGTTAATCCTACTAATATTATAAACGGGAAAGTTTGTGAGTATGGATGTTTGT
This sequence comes from Emmelina monodactyla, assembly GCA_916618145.1. NCBI lineage: Eukaryota > Metazoa > Arthropoda > Insecta > Lepidoptera > Pterophoridae > Emmelina > Emmelina monodactyla. Next base: position 9,681,233 of record OU745300.1, read on the forward strand.
TACTCTTTCACGTAAGAAACTTCTGGACGGATTTGGATGAAACTTTACAGTAATATAGGTTATACATCAGAATAACACATAGGGTATTTTTTACCGCGGGAAAACACCTCATTCCCATGGGAGACCGACTTCCACGCGAACGGAGTCGCGGGCGGCCACTAGTTTACACATATTATCACAAATATTCAAAGTCTATAATATTTATTTTTAAAAACTTAGGTATTAAGCAGGTATATGTTTGCTTTAATGGAAAAATGAGTTGTAGCAACATAACATACCTAAACTCTGCTTTTTAATTCAAGTAACAAATATGACTCTTCATGTTGCTATTTAATATGGGAATAATTATAGTGAAATTAATATTAATCACCCACAAAAAACAAGTTCTAAATTCATCATTTTCCTATTACTTATTGAACTGTCACAAAACTCGCTAGAATTAAAATCAGTTAAGATATTTTTTTGTAATTTACTGGTAGACTTATACTTGGGTATAATTTAAATACAATTTTACATTTGTTAATGTTTCTGAGTTTTATTTTCCGAAGCTAATCATTTTTTAGGCTATCCAATGGGTAGGTAGGTACCCTAAAGATTTGGTGAAAATTTTTAGTAATTTTTTTTTATTCGTGCCTCAATACAAATACCCTTTTTGATATCTATGGATTCGATGAATTTATGGAAATACCCAGTACCACTTTAATATTTTTTTGAAATAGTGTTTGTTTTATTTGTACCGTACATATTAAAGTTTACGAAAATAAGAATAGTGAATGCAATTGGGCCGAAAGAACTAAGTACGAGATTCCGACTCTATTCGCGTTAAGAAAATAGTGAGTGATCGTTGTCAGCCGGCTTGACAATGCCCCCCAGCCAATTAAAATGCTAGAAATTAAAAAGTCGAGTTCACAGTGACCAGTTGAAGTCTGACCTTCGAAGAAAACGGTTGTGGATTTTGCATGACTTGTCCAACGATAAATTTTGAAAAAATTAATACTTCACCAATTCCAAAGAATAAAAGTGGAACAATAATCCATAGTGGAGAGAGACACATAATTTACGATGTTTATAAGTACTTTAAATTGTGTGATTTAAATGCAACTGTGGAGAGCATAGTCATAGAAACAGCAAGTGCATGCGGCATGTCCGAAAATACTGTTTATAAAATTATTATTTTTCTTTCGTACTTTTACTCCACTGTGAATACACCCTTATCCTGTAGTTGTCACTATTTTCTTAACGCGAATAGACTGTAATAAACTTTCCACTTTTTACAACTTTTTGGTGACGGCATAAATTCTTCATGACCTAGGCTTTTCCAACTGATCGTCAAAAAAAAACATGACCATGTTGACACTGAAACTTGACATTGACAGGATAACAAAAGCCAAAATTGCCCAAAAGTTGAAGTTCACTAACACTCTCGCCAAAGTGTAAGTAAACGGTAATACTGCGCTGTTTGGTAGACACTGGCCCAGCTTGCATCAGCCTCTAAACGACGCACATAATTTGGTTTTGCAATAAAGCTCACTAAGTTCATCTAGACTGCGTTCCGATTAACGCTAATGAGTGCTTTTTGCTCCGGTAGCGCCCAGTACAGATCAATGTTGGGTAGGACTCGGTGGGAGTTAGAGCAGCGAAAGTGTTCCGATTTGATTTACTGCCTTAACCGACTCCTGTCCCGTGACGCGCCTAGCGCGTCATGAAGAAACCTTCAGGGAGGCCCATGACGCGAGAGATGCGTCATTAGAAAATAGTTACAATTCAAATTTTTATTTGATTTAATCAATAAAATATCTCATTTTATATAAAAATTAACTCATTAGGAACACCAATATCAAGGGCCACTATTTTTTTTTGGAAATTAAATTTGCCAGTGGTTGTCAACCATAGGGTGCCTACCTACAGGTAACTGTTTATCCTACTAATTATTGAAAAGTGTTATTATTAAAGCCAGGATTCGAACTTAGCAAATCTATAAAAATAATCACTATGTTTTGGTCACCAATGAATAGTTTAGATGTAAAAACGGAAGATTTTTGATTTGCGATAAAATACTTCCCACAGGTTGACAACCAATGGTGGAAATCTATAACATACCTTCCATCTCGTATAAAACATGTAGATCGACACTTTTAAATACACTAAACTAATAAATGAAACAAAACAAACAATAACAGGTCTCACTTTGTATTATTTTAGTTGAAATTGCCTAAAATAGCGTAATAACATCACCAGTGGCCCATGACGCGTTAGGTGCGTCATCATTTAGGAGGGCCCGTGACGCGACTAGCGCGTCATTGAATTTTGTATGGGGCCACGGAGGAAAGGCTCGAAAAATGATGGTGGCAAGGAGTCGGTTAAACATGTTAGCGCTGTCAGAATTTGGAACGGATGAGCCCACTTATATATCCTGCTTGTTCTTCGTGACAATCGCACCCCGATTCACCCTATGTTCCATCTCTCGCTGTCCGTTAAACTCTAAGTTTAAGAAAGTTCATAACTAAAAATAAAATTGTTATACGTATCGCGGTCCAAATTTACTACTGTGTAAATTAATATGGCATGTGCACAATCTGACGTAATCGTTCAATTCTAACAATGCAAAAAAAAAACGCAAGGTGTAAGATGAGCTTTGCATAAGTGTACGTGATCACCATAAGTAGAGTCAGACCAAAAAGTGTATTTATCTTGACATAATACTGTTTAAATAAAAACTATTAGAATTAGATGAGATAATAATTGTCAAAAACGAACTTTATTGTATCTTTTTACAGAATAGTTCCTATCGTTATAAATGATCATATATAAAAAGAAACCACCAACATGCACTATTTGCGTGCAAATGATGGGAACATTAATACGCCGTGTACAAGTCTCTGAACAATCTGACATCATTACTGACGTCATCGTTCAATGCTAACGGTGCAAACAAAAGATTGGTATGTTTTATGTGTGAAGCAATATCAAGGTCAATGACAAACTGACAACTGAATAATTTAATTTGTAGGAGCCAGGATTACCAGCTTTATCAGAAAAACCTAAAAAAGCAATCTCACTGACCCATATTAAACCACCTGGCATTTTGACAAAACGTTCTAGCACATATTCGTACCTACTATTGGACCAAATTAATTTCAGTGCTAACGTTTGTGAGTAATAAAGTCGTTTTCGGACGACGCATTTGCACGTTTACTAACGTTTTCACTGTATTCTATTAACGGACCACGATATATGACGTCAGACTGCTTTGAGTCTTGCAATGGTCGTGCAGATAGCGCGCTGATAGCAATTTTGAGCCGAAGCATGGGTTGCCAGCCGACATTTGAAAAAAAAAATGCTCTCAGCGAGCGCAGGGCGGGTGCCGCCGCCGGGCGCCACTGAAAGCGGGCGGCGGGCTTAATTCAAAGAAGACTGTTATCGATTTTCTTGTGTCCATCATAGTATCCATATTCATAGCCAAAGCGCCAAAGCATCACTTGTTAAAAAAATATAATACTTACATTAAACAACTTAGGTTTATTGAGGAAACTTACTACTACTTACCTGTAACAGCTTTTTAACCTACCTTTAAAAAGGAGGAATTAAAATAATTACTTAGTTCAAGTAAATCTTTGGGGGCACTATTAAGAAATACTTAGGTACCTGATAAAAAAGACGATTGCATAAATTTACTAAAAGTTGGTGCTACGAATTCTAAGAGTTTCATAGTTCGAAACCTGTTGAAAGACTATTGGCGTTTGACTGTAATGGAAGCGAAATCTGTGAAATTTAGCCAATTAGATTATTTTCAAATGATAAAAAAAACATTATTTGCAGTCATACGATTAAGAAACTTTTTTCTTTTCTTGAAAACTATCTAATATATTTTGTCAATGAAAAGGTAAGAAACTTAACCTAGGATTTAAAGTTCAAAAATTTAGTGAGAGAAATCACTTGTATTTTACTTAGAACAAAACAAATATCAAACATCTATGAATACGAACACAATGTATACGCACGCGATTCCACAACGTCCCTTTTACGTTCGCGCAGCGCATACACACACACACAAGCACGAATGGACCTTTGTGTGTCTCTTGTATTTATTTATTTTCATAGGAACTAGAAAAGTCGTAGGCAAGTGTAGTGTAAATTTACTAAAATATGTATTAAAATTACTTATTTCATTTAATTACTGATTTAATTAAATCTTAAAGTGCACCTATTATAACTTGATTTAGTAGTAATTAATGATGATTCTAGCTGTGGTATTCTGACATTTAGGTAGGGACAAGCTAAATGTCAAAGTTCATCAGGCTTAATTTGTAGCACCAGAGCTATATTTCAAAAGATTCTTTAAAAATACTAGAAATGTGGTTGAGTGCGTGAGTGTTTGTGCATTGGACTTATTGTTAACACCGGAAATTCGATGATGACAAAGGTTTGTGTTGTATATTCTTCAATGTTTTTTATTAAATTATTTGAAACAGTCCTGATTACATCAAACTTTAATATAAATGTTGTTTGAACACAGTTTTAGTTTACAGAATACTTGTTATAGAATTTTCAATTCTTTTAGCTGTATGTTAAACACTAATGTAAAAAAATTATAAATTAAAGTTTATTATTTACTGTTTATTATCCTAAAAAAAGCTAAACAGATTTCTGCCACAAAATAACTATCAACCTAAGGCATAGAAATTTCTCTTAATGTTTTTATATCATTTTTAGAAACAAATTTTACCTTATTAAAGTACCAATCTTCTTTATAATTAAGGCAAACCTGACTTATATATCAATGCACAGCTTAAACTACTATATCTAAGAACCTGAAATTAGATTTGGGGTTGTCCTTTATGATGTAAGTGAGTAAGGAAGGATTTTAAAACACTTTAATATTAGGCATGACACAGGGGGATGAAGTTCATATGGAATTTTGTGTATTCAAATTCGGAAATTGGTTGACAATTACAAAGCAACAGAGAATATACTTATAAAAAAAACAAAACCAATATTTTGCATTATCCAAAGAACGATATATGCAAACATTTAATTAAAAACCACAGCTACATACTGATGTAAAACTATAGTACAATGTTTTATGATGTCTCAAAAATGTCATAAAAAAAGGCATTAATGTACTTAACCTACCTATTGTTAGTTAACACCTACCTACTTTTAAGTTCCCACAACATACAGAAGTTTGTGCTGTCATTTGGTTTATCCATTCAGAGACATTTAACTTTAATTTCCTCATATCAACAAAAAATATAGGTATCTCAATGCTTTTAAAATTAAATGTGAATAAAATAAAACAAAATTCATAGGTATTAATGCATATAGTTAAATGTAATGTAACCTTTATGTAAGCATTTTAGGTCTTGGCAAAAATAATAGGATAATAGTAGGTAGATGCTTGGATCAACGTCTTATAGTTTACAAGTATCTACAGTAATTGTGGGTATCATATTAAAAAAAAACTGATTTTAAACCTTTTCAAATAATTAAACAATATATAATTTATAAGGTGTTTTAAATTATTGTTTCCCTTATATTGCGCCCTCTAACTCTGTTTTAAATTATTGTTTCCTTATATTGCGCCAAAATCTGGTAGGTAGAAATTGCTAACGAAGGTTCCCTTACACGTCCAGCCTCATTGTCAGTAACTATTTTTTATATGTCTGTAACTCCGTGATTGATACTCATTTTTAAGAAGATCTTTAGACTTGAGTGTGTGGACTTAATTCTAACAAAAGTAAGAGGGGTTCTACTGCCGCAAGAGTTTTTCCCTTTTACATTAGTTTTCATACTGAATATAAAAAATAATATGTGTTGATAAAATGCATTTTTGTTGTAATTTTCGACTTGCCTTGTTTTTGTTTAAAACTTAGTATTTAATATAACTAGATGGTTTTGTGTAGTGTATGTACATCTTTTATCTCAAAACTATTGATAACAAATTTAGTTACTGCTAGAATGCACTTTTGTCGGCTTTCGGTAAAGTACCTTTGGGCTATAGACAGACTGGCATCACTTAGCACTGCTATCCAAACCTCTGCTCTTCTTAGCCTTATTATAGTGTCTCAAGTTCTTCAAAAAATTAAAAGATGATGGATTTTTTGGTTATTTTTTTCAAATTAAATTAGTTTTTCTACTTTAACACATAATTTACATTGTTTCAGGTAATTCTTGTAAAGATGCAATAATGAAGATTTAATAAGATGTTGATCAAGGAATATCGAATTCCGCTTCCCCTGACAGTGGAAGAATATCGTATCGCCCAATTGTATATGATAGCTAAAAAAAGTAGAGAAGAAAGTTCAGGGGAAGGAAGTGGTGTAGAAATTATTGTAAATGAACCATATGAAAATGGACCTGGTGGTAAAGGTCAGTATACACAGAAAATCTATCATGTTGGTAGCCATTTACCAGGGTGGTTTAAGGGCCTACTTCCAAAATCTGCCCTAACAGTATCTGAAGAAGCATGGAATGCCTATCCATACACAAAGACTCGATATACATGCCCATTTGTAGAAAAGTTTTCTTTAGAGATTGAAACTTACTATTATGCGGATAATGGTCACCAAGAAAATGTTTTCCATTTGAGTGGAGGTGATTTAAAGAGCAGAATAGTTGATGTAATTGATGTCGTGAAGGATCAACTGTATGGAGCGGATTACGTCAAAGAAGAAGATCCTAAAAATTATGTTTCTGAAAAATGCAATAGAGGTCCTCTTTCAGAAAATTGGTTAGAAGAATATTGGGCAGAAGTTCAGGGAAAGACACAACCTCTACCAAATGGTAAGTCTTTAATGTGTGCTTATAAATTATGTAGAGTGGAATTTAGGTACTGGGGCATGCAAACAAAATTAGAGAGATTCATCCATGATGTTGCTTTAAGAAAAACGATGTTGAGAGCTCACAGACAAGCTTGGGCATGGCAGGATGAATGGCATGGCCTAACCATGGAAGATATAAGAGAAATTGAGAGGCAAACACAACTGGCATTAAAGAAAAAAATGGCTGGTGAAAATAGTGAAGAACAGGACTCTGAAGAAAACTCAAAGTCATTGGCTGCCACTATGAGTAGTCTCGAAAAAAATGAAGAACCCACACCTCAAGTTTCCAAAAAAATCACAGAAAAAAAGCTACAGTCACACCTCTCCCCAGAAAGTACTCCACCCTCAGAGCATAGAAGTTCCAAAACAAATCTCAGATCATCATCATCGGGATCTATAAAAAGTTTACAAGCTCAAGTCGCAAATTGGCGAATGGAAACACTTGTGCGAGAATCAGAAACTGAAACTGGATCAGAAGATGAATTTTATGATTGTGAGTCCTCATTTAATAAATGGTCATCTATGTGTTCCTTAGACGAAGCCGATATCGATATCTCGCCTACTCAAGGTGATCAAAACCAAGAAGATAGTATTTTCAATCCAGTATTTCTCAAACGTGTCACTTCAGAGAGGGGCTCACGTAGAATGGCTCCCCTTCAAAGTCATCCAAGCATTGATGGCGCCCCAGAAACACCGGTGCGGAGTTCCTGCCCAACTACTGTTTTAATTTTAGTGTTTCATGCTGGAAGTGTGCTAGATGCAAATGTTGACATGACAGCTAAAAAATCAGATGTTACTACTTTTAAAGGTGCCTTTGAATCTGTTATGCGCCAACATTATCCATCATTAGTAGGACATATCTCAATTAAGCTTGTTTCATGCCCATCGATTTGTACTGACGCTTTGGGGGTTCTATCAACATTAAGTCCTTATAGCTTTGATTGTTCACCTTCAACTATTGAAACACCTTCTTTGACCAATGATTTAATACCAATAGGAGCTATTCCACTTATTGCAACAGGATCTCCTGATTACTCAGATTCGGTAGCAAAAACTATTACCGCTGCTAATACGGTGTATACAGATTTTTTAAAATCTGATGAAGGCAAAGGTTTTAATGGGCAAGTCTGCATAGTCGGTGATAGTATGGGCTCAGTTTTGGCTTACGATGCAGCATGCCGTTCTTTACAGTATCAATCACGACATGATAGTGAAAGTAGTATTTTAGATACGGAGATCACCATTCCGAATGATCCCTCAGAAAATTATTTAAATAAATCTCATTTACAAGCGCCAACACCCAGAAGACGCTCATCTTCGACGAGCGATAACCAAGTTAAATTTGAATTTGAAATTAATGATTTCTTTACTTTTGGAAGTCCATTATCTTTAATACTTGCATCGAGAAAGTTAGCAGACGATAAAAATCGTGATTTTGTTAAACCCCCTGTTCAACAAGTTTATAATTTATTTCACCCAACAGACCCTATTGCATCACGACTAGAACCATTGCTTTCTGCTAGATTCACAAATTTGCCGCCAATCAATGTTGCTCGATATGCAAAATACCCTTTAGGAAATGGACAACCATACCATTTGTTAGAACTAATTCAAAGTCATCCCCAACTATTCGGAGATCATTTACAAATGCCACCAACGCCAGTACTGAGACGTCTTTCTGAAGCTTCCGTACAAAGCACGGTTAGTGGCTTGGTAGAAAACATTCCACTTATAACAATGAATGCACTACAACAAAAATGGTGGGGGTCTAAAAGGTTAGACTTTGCCCTATATTGCCCTGAGGGCTTAGCAAACTTCCCAACTAATGCCTTACCACATTTATTTCATGCCAGTTACTGGGAAAGCTCGGATGTAATTGCATTTATTTTAAGACAAGTCGGACACTTCGATTTAGCTCTTTATGGTCACAATGAAGATAAAGAATGTCCGATGTTCAAACCAGGCCAAGAAAGAGAAAAATGGATAAGGAAGAGAACTTCAGTAAAGTTAAAAAATGTTTCTGCTAATCACAGGGCAAATGACGTTATTGTCAGGGAAGGGTCCCCACAGACCTTTACTGCAAGATTTATGTACGGGCCTCTGGACATGATAACGCTTACTGGTGAAAAAGTTGACATCCATATGATGAAAGATCCTCCAGCTGGCGATTGGTCTTTATTGTCAACTGTTGTGACCGATAAAACTGGAAGGATTTCTTACACAATACCAGAAAAGCTAAGTGTTGGTTGTGGAATTTATCCAATAAGGGCTGTTGTAAGAGGAGATCACACAAGCTGTTCATCACACATCGCGGTCGTTCCGCCGCAAACAGAGACCATTGTATTTAGCATTGATGGCTCATTTACAGCTAGTGTTTCTGTTACCGGGCGTGATCCCAAAGTGCGCGCGGGCGCTGTCGATGTAGTACGTTTCTGGCAAGACTTGGGGTATTTAATTCTGTATATAACAGGAAGGCCTGATATGCAACAAAGGAAAGTTGTCTCGTGGCTAGCGGAACATAATTTTCCGCATGGCTTAGTATTCTTCTCTGACGGCTTCTCGACAGATCCTTTAGGTCACAAAGCTGCATACCTTAACAGTCTTGTAAACGACCATGGTGTTATTATAAATGCCGCTTATGGCTCGGGAAAAGACATAAGTGTTTATCATAATTGTGGTTTAAGTCCAAAACAAATTTTTGCCATTGGTCGTATTAGTAAAAAATATATCAACATGGGAACCGTATTGAATGATGGTTACGCATCTCATTTGGCTGATTTAAAACAGCCCGGAGCAGTTAGAGCAGCGAGAGGCAATGCACGCCTGTTAGTTCCACGTAGGCTATTAGCTCCTGTGAACAACGCAAATGCAGCACGCTATCGTCGTTAAGACAAAATATTTTTGGTAACAGGGATTGTCGGAAAGCAAACTCTCGTCGGTGACGTGTTTAATGTGAAACTAAATTCTAAAACTAGGTTATAACGATAACTTGATTCATTAAATGACACACAACTGCTGTTTTGGTTGTAGATTAATTAGTTTTTAACGACTTTAACGCAATTTTATCTAACTTCGTGGCTTTTATTATAATAATATTATGATTTTCAAAAAAATGTTATTAAAATTTAGGGAGGAGTAAAAAACAATCTCATTTTGGTATTTATTCTGTAGTAAGTACCTAATAGTATAAGATTCATAGTAACTGCCTGAATAGTATTAACATTTTAAGAAAACTATGTACGTGTTGTATATTGTCTTTATACATATATTACTCTATGTATGTTTTTATTCTGGATGTATTAAAGTTTACTCAAGTTAGCTGCCATTCTTGTATATAAATAATAACTTCTTGTATTGCAATATATATAGGTCCGTTCTGTAAATAATAGAGATGTTTTAATTTTATTGTGTTGACATAATGCATTAGTGCATTACTATTACTAACTTATTTATGTATAATTTATTAATTTAATCATGATTGAAAATCATGTTAATTACTTAAATGAAAATTAACATTGTTGATATTATAAAATAAACACTCATTTAATTTAATTAAGTGCTTCTAACTATATACATTCCTGTAAATCGAAACTTAAAGCCAAATTTAATAATTATATAAATATATTATATTTTTGTCATAATTTTTAGCGAAGCACATATTTAATTGAAAACAAAAATGGAGATCTTAGTACTTTAGTAAGTAAAATTTATTTATTAACAAAATTATACTAATATTATTACTAAAGATAAAATACTATTTTTTAAACTTTCTTAAATTGTCGTTTTTAAATAGATACTTATTCATAGGTTGTTAGACTTTGAAACAAGCTTGTATGTCAGTCAGTAAGGTAAGGTTAACACATTGCCACTTTAATATGGCTTCATACAAGGTCGAGTCTGCTTGTCTAAAATTAGTAACCTTTGGCAACTCAACACATAAACATTATAAACAGATTTACTGTGTTTATATAACGAGTTGGGTATCTCAAGTATTACCAATTATTTTATATGCATATTTATGACCTGATGTACCTATTTATAATAAAATACTAATATATACTGCAACATCTTATGTACCTAGCTTTTTAATATTGGATAGCAAGCACAAAAACGAAGTACCTTCTGTAAGAAATAACACTATTTGGAATTCATTATAGGCTATTGGCAAGTACTATTTTTTCTGGCCCTTAATAAAATTATAAAAAAAAACAAAACGAGGGCATGACAGCATTTATCCACAAATATTATTGTTAATATCGATTCTTTTAAGTGAGCAAATATTATTACTTATATACACCATAGGAACCCTTTTTAGACTTCTTCTTTGTACTAAAAGTGCTTTGTTTTTTTTTTTCAAATGCCATTTTACTACTTTTCATTGCCTGTTCAACACAACTGGAGTATTTTTTATCATCAGAAAGTGTTTCTTTTTAATGTATGTATTCTCAAACTCCACTGTTGGTACTACTGCAAACCTTGTTCTAAAATATTTTCACCAAACTACTTGGGTAGTTAAGGAGTTTATTTTATTTGTCAAAAAATATTGTCACTATCATCTTCAGTTGGGACTAAATGAAAATATAGGTAAAGTAGATACCTGTACTGTACTAAAATATGTATGTATTTTGGAATAATATATTAAACTTATAATTATAGGTAGGTAAGTAAGTTGTAGCAGAAACCTAATATCTTGTATCTACCTACTGTGTTAGTATTGACTAATGTGATGTGCTAGCTTCTGTTTATTCTGTTCATTTTAAATATATCAATTTATGAAAGTTTATGGATATTTAAATAAATTATTGTTGTTGGCATTCAATAACGTGTTTTGTTTTTTATAAACCTGCCTGAGTACTTATGCAGATATTTTGTTTTAAATATTTTAAGGCCCAATTGCAGGGAACGTTTTAACCTCGGGTTAGCTAACTCAGATTTAAATGGCGCCACCATCGATTGTAATAAGAAGTAGTTACAATCGATGGTGGCGCCATTTAAACCTGAGTTAGCTAACCCGAAGCTAACCCGAGGTTAAAACGTTCCCTGCAATTGGGCCTAAGGGTGGTAATTAAACCGACTCCTTTTTAATGGCAGTTGATACGTATAAAAAAAAATATCACCTATTTCAAGACTTTAACGGCAGCAAGTTGATTTTTCTAATTATGTTTCATATCACATACATTTAGAACACAAAGTAACGCGCATAAAAAAATTGTGAAGTTGTTACAGCATGAAACAAAAGGTTGGAGGAGTCTGAAATGATATGTAAATACCTAAATACTTGTAGCTTTTTGTTTCGATCGCATTTTTTTGTGTCTACTGACGACTGTCGAATGTGAACTTTCTTATGGATATTGAGTATTGCATGCAGTTCGTAACAAAATTTAACATGTTCAGTTCTACTGTGATTTTGAGCATGACTTAGCGATGCCGCCTGAAATGCGGTGACGACGACGGCGCGTTTAGCGTTGCCGCCGTGCGCGGTCGGTGGCATTGTTCAAACCGTAAGGTAAGTAGTTTGTTTCATATTTCTTTAGTCATATACAGTGTTTGAGTGCTTTTTATCTTTGAGGATTTAACCAAATTGGCTAGACTAAGCTTATATCAAGGTTTGGCTAGGTTTCCATACTGGTCGGAGCCACCGTAGGTACCCCATCGTGGCTACGCCCGCGGTGAACAAGGGTGCGCTTTTCCGATTCTTATGGCAGGTTTGTTTGTCATTAAGATTTTGTTTTCAAGTGATATTTTCCGATTTCGTTGACTAAAAATGCTAAATATGCTTTTAAATATTGTGCCAGTGTCAAGTTTGAAAATGTAATATTGCGTATCGCGAGGTCGGGACTAGTCAGGGGCGGACTTGCAGTCTCGGCCGCCCTAGGCCCCAAGCCATCAGCCGCCCCTTTTTAACATCCACCATATAGACTACTCGGGAAAAAGTTTTTTTGAATGTGCTCAGTTAAAAAAAGATCTCCGTTGATCTTCGTCCATCTCGTACTTCATATTCTCTATACAGGGTGACTTCTAATATCACATATTCCTGTTAAGGGGTGATAGATTAGGTCAAAAGCAACCGATTTTGACCATGATGTCGGATGCAAAAGTTTTCCATTTTTGAGTTATTTCAATTTTAACTCTTTTATTTTTTATTCCGATTTCAGACGGTTAAAGTTTAAGTAAAAAGAAATAACATGCTGGATTTAGAGTTTTTTGTTATTGTCGCATAACGGACATTCCAATAGTTCATAATAAGTAATAAAATGTTTAAAAGCTACAAACGCTGTAAAATTACGCGTTTAAAAAGTATAATTTTCTTATTTTTTTACAAATTTATTCGATAAAATGCAATTTTCTGTAAAAAAAAACAAGTTATGAAATGTGCAAATTAAGCTTTTATTTGAGGTATAAAACTTACAAGTAGCTGAAGTACATTCCGGGATAATAACAATGAAACCCACAGAGGCTGGATTTTTGGGGAATTATTAATACCAATTTTATCAAATCGTTACTATTCTCAAAGGGCTCGCATGCAATTTTGTGGACCGATGAATCGAAGTTTGAAAAGGACGGTATATAATAAGTTTGTAAAAAATAAGAAGATGATACTTTTTAAACGCGTAATTTTAAAACGTTTGTAGCTTTTCAACATATTATTACTTATTATGAACTATAGGAATGTTCGTTATGCGACGATAACAAAAAACTCTAAATCCAGCATTAAGTGTTTTTTTTTTAAATTTTAACTGTCTGAAATCGAAATAAAAAATAAAAGAGTTAAAATTGAAATAACTCAAAAACGGTTAACTTTTGCATACACCATTATTGGTCAAAATCGGTTGCTTTTGACCTAATCTATCACCACTTAACAGGAATACGAGACATTAGAAGTCACCCTGTATAATTTTTCGTAGTTCTACGTACATCCCAGTGGGACTACTTCCTATGTTGAAATATATTGTTCCCTCGAACTGAGGTTTTTGAGGCTGAAATATTAATTTATTTTTTGACTTGAGTCGCGCAGCGAACATAAAACATAGATGAGTATTTAAGGATGCGGTTTAGATCGCGCCACTCAGTGCAGCCCGCCCAGCATACACCATAATAAGCTTTTTTGACATGATTAGGCCGCCCCTAAATCTGGCCGTCCTAGGTCCGAGCCTACTGGGCCTTAGGGTTAATCCGCCACTGGGACTAGTCGTTGGATGTCGAGCACTTTTCCTTTGACTATGGTGCCGATTCAAAGTTAAAACTCTAAACTAAACGATAAATAGGTATGTATTACAATGACATTCTCAGCCATAATATCAGACATGGACACCCATCTAAAAATGTGAGTCATGCTATCCGTGTGCTATCATTTCGTTCATTTATATATTTTAACATTTACATTTGTTCAATGGATATCGAATGCATCAAGATGGCGACCACTTGGGAATTAGACCCTTAGAGCCCAACAAAAATATCGACTGAACGTCACTACGTAGTTCCTTGAATCCCGTTCCCGTTTGGTTATCCTTTATTTTAGTGATAGTAATTAATAATATCACTAAAAAATATTCACAGTGAAAGAATTGGGCCCCTGTGCTTTGCCAGTCCTTATTTCCATTTTGGCACATTTTGTGCTTTGTTCTTTAATATACTTATTGTTGTTAAGTATACCTACAGCATATTCTCCACCACATTTAAAAGCTGAAATTAATTGAAAATTAAATTCAGTAAACATTTTTAATTTTCCAATTTAGTACGTCAGTGGCCCCGATTCTCAAAACACTCTCTAAAACTAAATTAAAAATATCGCTGTCACTTTCTCATGCTTCGTATTAGAAAAAGACAGGTACATTGGTCTCACTAAATTTAGTCCAAATCATTGTAAAATTGAACGAAATGCGCTGAGGACTAGCCTAAAATTGTCTTCACCGTGTCATTTTGCACGGGGAAATTGTGGCTGCCTTTTGTCTATAGGTACTTCTTTACTAATATTATAAAGAGGGAAACTTTGTTTGTGTCGAATAGGCTCAAAAACTACTGGACCGATTTTAAAAATTCTTTCACTATTCGAAAGCTACATTATCCACGAGTAACATAAGCTATATTTTATTTTGGAAAAAATAGGATTTCGTAAGATATTTGGGTTTTTCGGGCACAAGGTGTAAAAATCAACCAGAAAAGTTACTTATTTTACGTACGCTGCCTCAATCCTATAAAAGATATAACCATAAAATGTTCTAATTAATTGTACATCTTATAAATATCTACAAAAAAGTCCGCGACACACTATACTTATCTATGTCGAGTGAGGCACAACCACCATTTTTTTATTAAAAAATCTTGAATTTTTTTTTGAACTACATTTAAACGCGTTAATTTTACTCATGCTATTAATCCTTATCAAAATAAATTATTTCGTCACTAAGTACAGTTTATGTAGATATTTGGTCTTTGAATGATTAAAATTGGACGTTTAGTTTTGAAGTTATGGTGAAACTAGACTTCGTTCGCGTGGAAACCCTTTCTAACAACGTATCTTATCACAGGCATTTAGGTAGCTACTGCAGTATAGGCTAACATGACTTTCACTTAACATATATATAGGTACTGCGAAGGGCTTTTTTTGTAGGTCTATCCTTACTATAATATAAATGGGAAAATGTGTATGTCTGTCTGTCCGTCCGTCTGTCTGTATGTTCGCTTCACGTAAAAACGGCTGAACCGATTGTCTTGATTTTGGAATAGATAGTTTGACACCCAGGGAAGAAGAAAATACGATAATTTTACTGCGGGAAAAAGCCATTTAGTTGCGGGTGAAACCGCAGGGCGGAAAGCTAGTATGGGATATAATGCTACCTACTAAAGCAGCGGCGCGGTGCGGCGGGACCTTCCGCTTCGATTGCCGGATCGGGCCCAATGTGTTATGCCCTTTTAAGTTTTAACACAAGCTGTTACTGTGTTACTTAAGGGCTACAAAATTGGTGTGGTTATTGGGAGATTTATTTTTATTAAAAAATATGAAGACCGTGATAACTTGGTTTTTTTTTTCTCACTTCTTTGGCCATGGTGCAAATGGTACCTACAATGTTCGTTGTTGAATGTGACGACCATAGTTCTTTATCTATTTCCTTTTATATTTTTTCATCGACTTTGACAATTTAGGTACATTATTATGTTATTAGCATAGATTTAACGATTTAGTTATTGTTATTTAGCTAATACAAAGTAAACACTCATAGATAAAATACAATGTGAATGCAGTGTGATGAATATTGTTTTAATTTTTAATAAAACTATGACGTTTGTTAATATTAACGATGTTTGCACATTTTTAAAATGTATTTATCTTTATTTGTACATTGTTGTTGTTTTTAAACTCGCTCATACGAACAGGCAAAGGAACGAAGCCATACATTATTTGTACATTATTTTGGCAGATTAAGTTTCTATTTTATTGGCAACACTGGCTGCGTTCCATTTATAGACCGGAATGCTCGCAACCACCGTTTTTCGTTCCACCTAACGGTCGCCGTAGTTGTGGCCGCGGCTGAAACGTCGTGAATGACGTCTTTAATGACAACCACATTGAGCTCACTACGTCTCAGATTCAGAGGCGGGTCAGGGTGGTCATTTGCCATTTGACGGCACCTGACATTTAATCGCGTCATCAAATGAACCAAACACATTGCAAATTTAACAATGGAAATAGTTTCATTATAATAAAAGACTGCCCTGTCCGCAAGCAAAAAGGTTGGCTCTGCATATGGGACTAAGCAGAACTACTGTTAAAATGGTTTTGATGAAATTCTATTACTGCATGCTTATAGAAAAAAACAGGACATCTCTACGCACAGCTGAAGAAAATAAGATTCGAAAGATGTCTGATTTCGTTACGGTATGTGAGAAAAAAATACAGCGAAATAATTTTTTCGAACGATTTTTTTTTTCTGAAGAAAGTTTTAACAATCAAATTGATAATATTTAGGCATGCATATTCTAATAAAGAAGTAAATCGCGTTGAGCGTCATCACCCTTCGGCATTTACGCAACGTTATTTTTGTGAAAAAGAAGTGCCCTCGTATATAAAACACAGTCTTAACAAACATTGTTCCTCACCACGCAACTAACAGCACTTTCACAAACAATGTCCGAAAATGGAAGGCTGCTGGCGGAAAGGATTCTGTTCCGGCTCATAAGGCGAAAAGTACCCAATACGGGCACACGACCCGAGGAATCAACTTTATCAGGCATGATTATTGTGTCATTTATTTAACTTTAACTTTCCATATAGTATGTCAATACTTATGACTTGACTACGTAACGCTAGTTTCGATCATCATGCTTTCGATTGAGTCGAACAGAAATAAAGCGGTCGCAGTCGTTTCGGACCTTTAGTGGAACGTACTCACTGAATGACATTTGTTTGTTTGTTTGCTTGCATGTTTTCTTTTTTCTTTGCTTGCTTGCTTATGCTTTCAAGAAGAAAGCAAAAGAAAATGTTTGAGATGGTTGTCAACAATTTTTAACCGATAATCATTATCGAGCAGTTTCAAAAAGATTTAAAAGTTAAAAAAAATTGATTACTCGCCCTCTTTGTATTAATCTATTTGAATTTTGCCAATAAGTGGTGTCTACAAACAAACATGAAGTAAATTTTTGGAAAAGTTTTAGGCGTGGTTAAAATTATGTTAGCTTGCGACAGTTCAATACATTCACAAAATGATTTTTGGGACTGTTTCAACGATTATATTATCTTGTTTAACACTCACAACGTCGACGCACATCAAGGGTCAATTTTCGACGAATGAATTCTTCAAGTTTTTGGTCAAGTATGGATTTCAGAAAACCGATATTCACTTTCAAAAGGAAACATATGGATACATATTTGGGAATATTACTTCCAATGAAGAATTTATGTATCCCATTACATTTGCAGTTCTTGATAGAGAACATTTTATCCATTATTATAAAAATCGAGATATTTATGACAAGGAAACAGCGTGTCAGGTGATGTTTCAAAACCTTAATTCAACAGCTTTTCATCCCAAATGCAATACAAATGGACAAGATTTGTTTCGAAGAATCCCTTGTCCTAAAGATGGTCTTTGTATTGATGAAGATTCTGAATGGAATGTGATTAAAAGAAATCAGTTCACTTATATCATACAAAATACTGGTCAACCAAGGTAAAAAATGATTTCATTTTTTATTCAATTGTTGAGTTACTAAATTGATTGGAAAATTAATTGATTGCAATTTGTTTTTTAGATATTGGTATGTTTCCATAGTATCCTGTTATCTAAATGAAACATCATGCTCCTGGCACCATTATAGTGGAGGCTCTACAAAAGATAAAGCCTCTTTGAGAGAAGTCCCGCAGATTATTAATTATGATTTTTGGCTAGTAAATGGGAGTCCAAACCTCTCATTGTACAATACACTCTTATACCAGTTTTCATTTGATCGGCAAAACACTTTAGAGTTGTATTTGGTATTCTGGCTCTGCTATATTATACTGCTGCCAGTACAAATATATGCAGTTAGGTAAGACTAATTAATTACTTAAAAACCTCAAGTATTCATAATCAATGTTGGTACATTGTATTGTATTTGTATAAAACTATTGAAACTAGACAAATAATTTTATTGACATTTCAGAGCTATATTATCAATAGTTGTCTGTACTTACAATTTAAAACAATTTTCAATCAAAACCTGTATTAATTTCAGAACACAAAGACATCCAGTTACGAGGTTGTTTACATTCAGTCTAGTCATAGAGTTTGTAGCATTGTGCTTAAATTTACTACATACAGTGAAGTTTGCTGCAGACGGTGTTGGGTTACCAGGCCTGGATGTGTCTGGTGACATTCTTGATATAATGAGCAGGGTAACTACATTATTATTAAATCCTATAATAAATTTTATGTTTTTTTTTTGTATGGTAAAAAATAGTAAAAATGTTTCCTAATTTTTAAATTTATTTTTACATTATCATATCTTGTACATGTGTAACAGTATTTTTTAAGTAACCAAAGCATAAAGAAACTTAGGTTTAATTATATATTTATTTATTATGCCAATGACTCTAAAAGAGACAAGCTATTGTTAATTCTGGTCAACTATTTAGTTTTTAGAAATATTTTTTATTTACTTAATATTGAAAGTATTTTTTCTTTGCAGACGCTATTTATGCTCCTGCTTCTACTGTTAGCAAAAGGTTGGGCAGTGACGCGATTAGAGCTCACTCATAAATTCTTGCTCTTCGGATTGTGGCTTGCATATGGAGTAGTTCATATATTACTTTATGTTTGGAACACTGTAAGTTGTAAACCTTAAAACTACTTTCTATATTATTTACTCGGTTTAATATAACAAACCCATGAATAATCAACCAATCTTTTTATAATAAAGGTGTTACATATGTTTTAAATAGGTTCATTTCATATTTCTTGCTTTACTTTTCTCAAACTGGCTAGCATAGTATAACTTAATTGAACTTGTTTTTGGTGATTTCAGACGGAGGTTGATATAATTGAGGAGATTGACGAGTATCAGACATGGCCAGGCTGGTTAATTCTAACATTGAGAGTGGCCATAATGACATGGTTCATAGTTGAACTTCGAAGCACTATGATGTATGAGCACAACATGCCAAAGTTGAACTTCCTTTTGCATTTTGGTGCCTCAAGTCTGGTCTGGTTTGTTTATTTACCAGTCATAGCCCTCATTGCGTTGCAAATCAGCCCCCTGTGGAGGTTCAAGTTTTTATTGGGTAAGTAACAATAAGCTCTTTTCAGATGTCTGAATACTTTAAAATACAAGTTCACAAACTGCAATATTTTACTTTGCTTTTACTTCTTTGTGCAACACTTTCCTTAGACAATCAATATTTTTTTGAACCTAAATATACTAAAGAGCATGGTATGATTGATGCTGCTTATTTTTTACCTTCAGTATGTTTTTTTTTATTTGGTTCGCAAATCAATTATTCATTTCATTAAACATAATTACAGATATTAAAAAAAAAAAATTTAAAACTACTAACACCGTGTCACTTTTAACAGCAGCGAACACAGCATGCAATCATCATCATTACATAGTATAAATCCAAGTCGCTAATTCTGTCTGTTTGTATGTTTGGCTGCTAACTCCTCCTAAAGTTCGTAACGGATTTAAATGCGGTTTTCTCCATATTAAAGGGTATTTAATAATTTAAATTTGTAAATAAAAAACATTAAGAAATAGTTTTTTTAAGTTAGCAAAAATTCAAGGGTTCGCGAGCAAGTCGGCAAAATTACACCATTGCGAAGCGTGGGCGGGTCGCTCGTACCTTATAAAGAAAACTCTTTTGTTGCAGAGTAGCCGAATGCTAGTGAACCTACCTTGTACCTTGGGACTTTATTATTTGTAAGTAATAAATATGTTTTCTGCATTTTTCAGGTATAACCTATTCGGCAGATTGTCTGGCATTTTGCGTAATGGCACATCTGCTTTGGCCCACCCGGTCTGAACAATACCTTCTTTTAGCGGTAGCTGACTATACAGGTATTTCTGTTACATACTTTTTAAATATGTCTTGTTTCTTCCATTGTGCTAATTTAATATGTTTAACTTTTAGCTGGCATCGAAGAGTTAGACGAATTTAGTGAATCCCCACACGTAGTACATAGTGATACAGTTGCCCTCACAGGCAATGCGGCTGAAAGTATTAACGCTGACGAAGAAGAGGTATTGTTTACCCGAGCTCCACATAAGAATGGCACAATTTTCTCATAGCACACAAAACCTGGCAAATGAACACTGTAATCAATTCAGTGATGGGGTCGAAAACGTACAAGCTCTGTTTATATGTAAGATAGTTGTTTACGCTTAATTAATGGTGTGAAATGTAATGTGTCAATGTTAAGATAGTTTACGTACAGAGTACGAATAAAGCATGTTATATGTATAATTAAACTAAATATGGCTGTGAGGCCTTTTGAATGATAGTCAATTTCTTAAAAGTGAATGTTACACACAGAAATACATTTTTATAGATAGAGATAAATTACAATAAAATAAAACCTATGCTTAGGAGTTGGGTGAATAGAAAAAACTAAATTAATTTATTATAATGCTATCAGGGGCTAAAGACGCATTATTTATTTAAAAATTTTATTGTATTTATATTAAATTTTATTCAAAACAAATATGTTGTTTGGAAAGAATGTTTTTTCTTTGTAAAATATGTTTGAGAATGTAAATATTTTAATGATAAAATTTGGTCCTCGCACACGCGTTAACATTAAAACCATCTATTACATTACGAAATTATATAGAAGTTAAATCAACTTTGTCTTAGTTTTTAAAACGGCGTCATTACATAGTTATTTTGCAGAAATTATGAAATCGTAAATATCTTCGATGGAAAAATAATGGTGAATTTATGTTATTTATAATTCAAAAATTACCAATATTAGAACCTGTATTTTTATAATTTTACTATCTTGAGTACAGAACAAAAATAGTTCCTATATCTTTGAATGACTTAAGTTTGCTCATCTGAAGTCATTTAATTATTAACTTACCCATGACATGATCAATGAGGGTAACAAACGTTTATAAATCAATTTAGTGATTGCAGTTATAGGTATAAGGTCTTTTTTAGCTATAAAAAGCCAAACTTTAGGAACTGAATGCATTATTTTGCGCACCGTGGGACCCCACTATGACTTCATTTACCAGTTACCAATATTACGTATGGTGCAACAAAACTATATATAAATTGGGGGCGCCACTATCTTCTCAGTCAACAAAAGGCGGTATTATGGCTAAATCATTTTCGATAAATTTACGAAAGTTTTAACAAAATTGTATAATAATTCCATTTGAATAAAAGATAACACAAAAAAGTATTCATTTTTTATTAATGTCCACGTACTAAGCAGATAAATGTTCCTATGGTGTTAAACCGCCATTCGCACTTCCATAAGACTATTTGTATTATTACTAACCGTTTTTAATATTTAAGTCCGGGTAAAATAAATAAATCAAACTGGTTTCCGGTACTAAAATAAAATGTCCATGCCTAAAGGCTATTAAAAAAACGGGATGGTCCTACTATGCTTGTCTCTTGCTAATGTTATTGCATAGGAAGTGATGGCTATATATTTTACTTACGGATTGTTCTCTGAATAGGGTAATTGGCAACGATTTATAGTGCAAAAGTTAACGCGTGTACGAATATTTTGTTTTTAATTGTAAACGGTAGGCGCCATGTTAGAAGAGTTTAACTTGTAAAGCGATTTTTTTAATTCAAAATTTTAGCTAGTTTTCTTTCAAATAGTTAGATATGTTTAGATATTTTTTTAAAGGCGCATGATCAAACATGGCGCTAAAAACCCGCAGAGCTATTTTGTAAAATTACGAAGGTCGTCATGTAGGTACCTACTAGTTCCATAAAGTTAGTTGTTATATGTAAACGGTATTCCTACATCGCACTTAAAATGAAAAGACTCATTTAACGCTAAATTAAACTTGCAGCCGATGTTTGAAAGCATGATAACCCTGCTAACTTAAGATGATGTGTTTCATAGTAGCTGTGTATGTTTAAGAAATATTCTTCTTTATACATAAAATGATAATTAATTTAGTGCCAATCTTATGAACATCCCTATGAAAAGATTTAGGTATAAGATGAAATACTTAGTTACATTAATTATAGGCGTCCTACCAAATGGAGCTAAAAGCAAATTTTAACCCGATCCGAACCTATTATAAAATTATTATTTTTTGTCGTAAGTCACTAAATGCTTAATTCTCTGGCTTATCTATATTTTATTTTTGGTTCTCGAAACAATAGGTATCATCAAACATTGTTAATACCAAAATAATTTTTTATCCATAAAACCAAGAAAACATATTTTCCCCACAATAGCAATCTTTTACCGCGAATTAAGTAGCTGTTAGAGCCAGTCCACACGGCGCGTTGCGTTGCGTTGCGTCGTCGCAACGCAAATATTTTGACGCATAGCCGGCCACACGGGCGCTGCAGCGTTACTATGACGCAGTATTAAACGTTCCGTCGGCGCAGCGGCGACGCACAGTTGCGGCAAGTATTTTGAAAAAAATTCGCAGTCAGTCTATAACTGAGCGCTGACGCTCCGACGTCGCACGAGTACACCCCCTCCCGCTTCGTCTCGGGGGCTGCTGTCCGTCATGTGTGCGTTGCGACGACGCAGCGCGCCGTGTGAACACCTTGGTTATTTGTATGTAAAACAACGCAGTGGTAGCGCTGCGTCGACGCAACGCTGACGCAACGCGCCGTGTGGACTGGCTCTTAGTTAGTTATAATAATCATTCTGATAATATTTACAAGAAAAATCCGAAGCTTCTGTAAATTTTCTTTTTGTAAATACATTTTTATAAGCTATTGTTGTGTTTTCACTCTAGATCCCTTACAAGTAAAAGACAAACAGTTAAATTTATTCGTAGTTTATTAACACATATATAGTAAAATGTAGGTACTACTATTACAATTTATTAAGTATGCGACATTTTTACAAAAACAGATTTGGCTCCTGATGTTTTTTTTATAATATAATATAGGTACAATTAATAGAAAAGTTAAGTAGTGAGATCAAAGTTTATTGTTTCACAGTAATCAATCTGTACATTCAATATCTACCAATTACCATAGCATTTGCCGTTTCACAAGGAGGGTTCATAAAATATACCAGATTAATTCAAATGTATAGACACCTACTTTACTAAGAGTTTTTATATATGTATAAAAGTTTGAAGGCAAGTTAGTTGCTATGTCGGATTGTTAATACCTCACCTTTTTTATAACCTTTAAATAAAATAAATTAGATAATCTTTAGATAAACTTTATACAATCATGGGCTCGGTATGACTTATGAAGGGTGTCTGAAAATGAATAGCCTCCTTACCGGAAATACAGCAATGCACAAGCAAGAACACGTTTTAAAATAAAATACAAAAAATACTCTATACAATTTTAAATTTATATACTTAAAAATAATTTGTTAAATTAGGTCTACGATTAACAATATCTCTAGATAAGTGTCTTCAAAATGTTGGCTCTAATGATAACTATTATTAAATACTATGCATCTTAATTGCTAGTACAAACATTTGCAATTAAAATACACAAATGGTTCTTCTCAAACCAGGATTCATAAAGTAATGAATATTGACCCAAGGAGACATGTTTCATGTATAAAGTTCATTTTTAAAAGAATCTTTCTTACCAAAAAGTTTGGTGATCCGCGCTCTAGAATATTTCATTAACATTAAGTTCAGAGGTTGCTTGTGCGGAGCCGAGGATGATTATTTTGAACTCACATACTAAAGATATTATAGATCGTAGTTTAGCGACCAACCTAATAAGTTCTGTCGCCTGCATTTTCATATAAAAATTACATATTATTCAAATTAATAGGTTTTTTGTTATGGTACATACATATATATTGGATAACACGAAACTTTCTAAGTTACTTGTACTATTTTTTTTAAATTAAATGGTTAATAAAATTTGAAAAATATGTATCTTAAGATATTAATGCTGGCGAAGACCGTAGATATATACATACATCAATCAAAATTAAAATATAAGTATGGAAAGGTTGTTGCCAATAATTTGTACATGTTGTTTTAAATCAAGACTATTAAATAATTACTAATAAATATAACGTAATTTAGTTTTCTATAGCTGCTATATTTTTGTATAAAGATGCTGGTGGGGTTGAGTGACATCCGCCGCGAAAAATTTTTTTTATATTTCTGATACTTGACTCTTAAAACATGCTGTACGAAAACACTCGCGTCATAACGTGATACTGGGGAGCAATTGCGTATGGTTTGTAGATTGAATTAGTAATCCAACACAAACATATTGACAAGTTTTTTTTCCGTGTTATTATAAAATGTTGCTGACCCTTTACATTATTTTTTGATGATAATCCGACAAAAATATACGATAGTAAGTATTGGATAACATGAAAAAACGCTTTAGATGGTGCTCTTTCACAAAAAATAACCAAAAATATTTCGACTCAATACCAAAAATATACACGCATTTTTTTAACTTGATCGACACGAATGATGGTTTGTAATAAAGTGTCTGACAAACCTAAACATTAGTATTTTAAAAATAAATAATCCTAATAATTGCACATTATCTAATAATGAAGTGGCATTTCTCATGATACATTGCACAATTTTGAATTCTTATAATGGGTATTTTAATATTGACACAACAATCATACTTGGAAGGTAGGTACATCCTATTTTTTCACAAAGTTACAATAAAGATTTTGAATAACTCTGGCGAAAAAAGTGTATGTTTTGTAAAAAGGGCCAGCCAAATCACATACAATTTGTTATTCTAACTATTCCTAAAGTAACAATCTTATCACAATTTCTAAGAAATTAATATTCAACATTAACAATTGACGAAACACACATTTTAAAAATAAACTTTAGTACTTAAACGTACCAAACCAAAATCCTACGACAAAGATACGTTAGATGTCAAGATTATATTTTACAGGTTGGTAACCAATATGACAATACGGTATCCGAATGAGGCGGGAAGATAATCAAACAGAGATGCAGCTAGAAATACGGAGTAAACTAATAAACTAAAACATACTTTCAATCCTAAGTATTAATATTTATTCCTCGCTGCTTAATTCACATACATATATTGAGTAAGTCGTATCATATACAAATATGCATCATAAAACATCATTGAGACCGGCCTAATATAAAATATATAGAAGATATCTCTAAGAATATATTAAATAGAATATTATTGTATATTACTCTGTACAAACTACAACTAATAATATATGAAATTATCACAATAATATTGTTTTTCCATATTTTCGTGACTTAGACCTACCAATTATTAGCAAAGAAATATATATAATTGAAATGTTATTTCAATTAGCTTTCCCTTAAAACGATTCAAGGCTTGCAAAAGGCCTACATGGTGTTTTTAGTTTGCTCACAATATAGTGTTTCAGATACATCTTGGACATGTATGTAGTAAAAAAATGGTGTGCTGCTGAATTATACAAAGTGTGCCTTCCCTATTCCCTTATCCCTTAACCACTCGGTAGTTATGAATAATATGGAAAATTTAGAAAACTTGACATTCGATAAAAATGAAAACCTTTTGGCAATGGTTTCATTATATTCAGTTTTAAATTATGTTAAAATGTATAGAATTAACGTTTTTTTAAGAAACACATCTCTCTTACATTATGTTTGCATGTAAAAAGTTTTTGGGCATTATAAAATAGAACCACAATTTTGAAAAGTATTATAGATCAATCCTATACAAATCACTCTTATCATTTCATTAAGAAAAATATAATTAAAAAACTCTGAGAATACCATATAAGGGGCTAGTTTTGGGCAATTTCTAGCTGTAATTAATGTATAACTACTTTTTATTGGCTATCACTTAGTGACATATTCTGCATTTCACTGAATGATCTCACAAAACACATTGCAGCAATAATACATATAACTGGTTTACAAGCACTGGTAAACCCTTGGAAAAATTTTAATCGAAACAAATTAATTCATCAAAAATTAGGTAAATATTGGGTGCACTATTAACAAATCAAAACATTTTGAAACCCATCTATACAATACCATAATGGCAACAGTATAAAATAAGGGTTAATAATAATAATACTATGACCACTAAAACCATCCTCCTAATGATGACTGCATTTTATATTCTGCAATTTAATAAATCCCTAGATTTCTGGATAGAGGCAATGGACGAATAGCATATTCGTTGTGAGGATAGCCTTAAGTTTGAGTATTTTCGTGATTTTGGAAGATCTTTTCCTTAAATTACTCACAAATAGTAACATCAATTACCATTTCAAGAAATTCTATAATTCGAAAATTTGGGAAGACTTTATATTCCCTTGGAATAAGCTCACCAATGCATTTTTACTTAGAGATTTGTGCTCACAACACAAAGCGCACTTGCGTCGCAATATTTTATGTTCCACTTCAATATTCAGAAATGTTTACATTCTTTGCTTTCTTGGTTTCCGTTGCTGTGTGTAGTGAAGATCTGAATGATGTATTTCTTGTGGTTGCTGTTTATCTTGTGCCATATCTTGCTTTTTCTCTGGTTTTTGGATTAGGTGAGCATTAACTGGATATTTTAAAGCAGTTTTTAGCTGCTCATTATGTTCATCTAATGAATTAACAGCATAATGTAAAACAAGCTCATTCAATGTTCTGAAACAAAATATTAAACAACAATTAATGAATGCAAACTATTATTTAAACTTAACAAAAATATATACAAGATTTGTAAAACAGTACAAAGAATCGTAAAATAAAAAATTGCCTCTTAGGCTTGCTTTCCACTAGTAGATTTCTTTCTAATTTTGGATTGGAATACAATTCATTCTATGACAAACAATGTACCCTTGAAATTATACTTACTTATACACATTATAGGGTTCTGCAAATCCATACCCTCTTTCAGTCTTGAATATAATACAATGGTAAACCATGCCATTACAACATATTGACAATGCCAGTTGTCCTGTTGAGTTTGGTCTTATTAGAAAAGTACCCTGTGATTTTCCCTCTAGCAGCTTTTCTGCTTTATCACGAGTGCAGTTCTCAACCATCCAACTAGCTGGTTCTCTGTGGGCATAAAGTTCCTCTAGTTTGTGAATATTGTCATCCTCCAGAGCCTGCAAGTATTCCTCTGTTTTTCCTCTTCTTTGTAGGCACCTGTAAAATATGGATTTATGTATTTGAAGTAACATTTATATCTATCTTTAATTTAATGTTTTGTAATTACTTATTAATGTTGTAGTCATTTGAGAGATTTAAATAGAGTTAATATCAACATATATAAAAAAACACTACTTACGTTTTGCATTTGTCTTTTACTCTATACAAATTAATTATTTCTGATTTTAGTTTTGTTATCTCTCTCTCTAGTAGCAAATTTGATTCAACAGTCTCCCTCAATATATTATGCAATTGAGTCCTGGCTTGTTTCAAGCTGTTTACTCTAGATGTAAGCTGTTTGTTATTTTCAATGAGATCATTTTTCTCATGAGGTTGAGCTTTAGTTTGCATTGTATCTTGAAATTTCAAATGATCTTCACAGACCTTGACTGTCTCTTTAAATGCATCAAGAGCTTGTCGTTTGAATTTCACCTCTTCTCTTAACCTCATATATTTCTCGGATCTTTCATCAAAATCCCTTGTCTTAAGAACAAATTCTTTGTGTATTTCTTTGTACCGTTGTTCAAGTGTTTCATCAGTTATGTTCTCACCCGTGTCATTTTCTTGATGTCTTGATAAGGGGTACATAAGTTTGATATCCAAGCTACTATTGCAATGAACCAGTGAGTACTTTGTGTAAAATGCAACCAGTTCCACAACGGATTTGAACTCAAAAGGCTCACAGAAACCATAGTAGCCATCTTGATTATAAATTTTTATCAATTTATTTGTACCACCTTTACGAACAGTTAATGTAAAACCACTGTCTTTGTTAGATGAATTTCGAATTAAAAATGTGCCATCACATGTATCACGAAGCTTTTCATTGGCTTCATCCCTGGAATACCAATGCAATGGTAAGTAAAATATTTATTTTATAAAGATTACATATTTTTAAACAAGAAATAAATATGTAGATCCTGTTATTATTAAGTAATACAAGGAGATATCAAAACTTGATTGTTTTTTTTATCACATATACATTCCAAGGGGGGACTTATCCATCATGGAAGTGGTAAAATACTGATTTGAAAGTAAACATTTTACACTTAACATTCAGGATAAAGCATTGCACTTTAAATATAGAAAAACTCTTACCACCTACATACTTAAATGAATTTTAAACTTTTTAATAAGATTCTATTTTCTGTTATTATGCGAATTTAGGTATAGAGTTAACAAGGGCAGTAATACTAACCTTGTAATGTCACCCCAATACCATTCTGCATTTTCCAAGCTTTCTTCTGACTGCTGCGGCACGCCTATCTCCACCATTATTTCATCATCAGAACTTCAGGGCTTGTAAATTAACAGCTCATCGTAACAAC
The DNA here is from genome assembly GCA_916618145.1 of Emmelina monodactyla. Lineage (NCBI taxonomy): Eukaryota > Metazoa > Arthropoda > Insecta > Lepidoptera > Pterophoridae > Emmelina > Emmelina monodactyla. The sequence continues at coordinate 9,710,151 of OU745300.1, forward strand.
ATTAAGTTCTTTTAAACCCACAGCACGTACACTTGTTACTTCCGCCTTTTGAGGTTACAAATTAAAACTCCAAATTACATCAACTGAATATAAGTCACAACAGTCTTTTACTAAATTTGTCAAAATGTTGTTAAGTAGGTGAATTAAAGTCAAAGTTTTACAAAAAAAGAGAAAATATATAATCTGGAACACAAAGGAAACGGGCTAGCTCGTTCCAACTCTATGGCACTAATAATAAGTCTTTCTTGTTAAGCCCATAATCACATCTTTGGTAAACTATAACAAATCATGATCTAACAGTATTTACACACTTTTATTGTCTCTACAGACTGAACTATACAAAAATCAAAGCAGCACTTTATCCATTTTAATTTTGGTTTGAGTCAGATTGACCGACTATACGCCTGTAGTCAGCCATCATTGGACAGTTTTTTTTGCCTTGCAGCATAGAGTATCTAGCAGTATGCGACGCGAGTGAAGTTTTGGAGTAAAACATCTCGGGTCACTCGATACAAAATAAAATACATAAGTGATGATGAAAAATAAAGGAAAAATAGAATACAATACAACACAATACATGAACGTAGAAACTCGTCAATATTTTTATATTTAAATTATAATATCGAACATTATTAACTCCTCCGAAACCACTAAACCAATTTTAATGCAGTTTTCAATTATTTTTCTTTTTTTATACAAATAAGTAAATAAAAACATATTGATAAAGTTTTTAATAAGCTAAAATTCTATGTTTCGTGAACAAGTCAGCTAAAATAACACCATTCGAAGCGACTTTTTATTTAAAATATAAACGCATATTTTTTTTTTGAAAGATAATGTTTCATATTTTAGTTTTACAAGGACAATCCTTTAAGTTTTTAGAAATTGCCATTTTCAACCATACCTTTCGCAAGCTAGCCCCGTTTCTAAAATCCAAGAATATGTTGTGTACCCGTTCTGTATGACTTCATCATCATCATCATTATCATCATTACGTAGTATAAATCCAAGTCGCTAATTCTGTCTGTTTGTATGTTTGGCTTCTAACTCCTCCTAAACCAGTTGAGAGATTTTAATTCGGTTTTCACCATTTTTTAGGTAATTTTTTCATTTAAATTTGTAAATAAAGAACATTCGGAAAGTTTTTATAAGTTAACTAAAATACAATGTTTCGGGAACAAGTCGCCCAAAATTACACCATTGCGAAGCGTGGGCGGGTCACTAGTTAAGACATAAAAAGAAAGTCATACACAACATATTTATTGCGAATTATCCATTATACCTATGTTCAGAATACCTAACTTGAGTTTTGCTTTAGTGCGAGTGTTCACCAAAAGTAGTTAGCAAAAAATAAAATAAAATAAGATTATTTATTTAATTTAAGAACACTATGTAATTATTACTTTTACTACATGGATATATTTTGTATGTTCAACCTTGGACGTTAATGAGAAAACGGAAATAAATCCGTATTTAGATATACCTAGGTACTAGCAGAATGAGAGTCAGAATGGCGGGTGTACCGTAACAGATTTGAACGAGTCATATGTCGAACTTTAGTACCTGGGATGTACTATTTGGTACCTATCAAAGAAATTGGCGTACCTCTTTAAGAGCAGAGATATAACCAAAAGCGAGTACACCCGCCACATTTACTGTCAGAATGGCGGGTGTATCTCCAGTTCTTGGTTATAGACATGTTGGTGACTTATTTTAAGTATACCAAATTTTTGTACCTTTGGTGTACCTAACATAAAAGAGCACCACATCTCAAAATATTGCTTGATTCCAAAGGAATCCAAGATTTTGGTTTTAGATACATTGTAGCGACATAGATGGCGCTTATCGGCGTAAACATTCTTCCCGGCGGTCCGCATTTACACATATGACGCCTAAGTACAGGGCCTCAAGTATGATATTTTAAGTAAGGGGAACTTTTTCTTGTCTATAATGTGCTTGTCGATGAAATATAAGCGAATATGGTTAAAATTTTGAAATCGATCGCCTTTTTAAGGGGTTTTGGGGAGGGGGAAGGGGGGAGGGGTCTGAACCCCTCCTGACCATTTTCAGCCGCCGGAAAACTTGGTTTCCTTAGAAAAAAAATGTTATCGTAACAAAAATATACTGCGGAGGAGTATGACCAAAACCCTTCAGCCACCATATCCGCCAAATCAACGAAGTTAAAAATATGCAGACTTAATGTCAGATCCCTTGCACGAACAGAAAGACTTATAGAAATAAAACACGCACTAAATAAACTAAATTACGATATACTAGGTCTCGCTGAAGTCAAAAGGAAAGGTTGCAAAATTGAGGAACACAAAGAATTCATTTTATTTTACAATGGAGAAAAAGCAGGACAAAATGATGTCGGTTTTATAATTAAAAAATCCGACGGAAAAATCCGGATGAAAAAGCCGGGACACTCTGGATGCGGACTGCCAGGGACCGAGCAGTCTGGGCGGAGCTGGAGGAGGCCTATACCCAACATGGGATCCTTTCCTGTACACTTCTATGCACTAACACAACTAACAAAATTAAGCTGTAAAAAAAGAAAATACTTGCTAACAATTACTAACAAACAATAGGCATAGAATTAAGTTTATTTAAAATTTTCCTGTAATTGTAATTAAAAAAAAAATTGTTAATATTAGTAATAAGTGTATTATTTTTGTAAATGTAGTTTTTAAGGAAAGGAAATAAAAGGCTTTTTAGTATGATTTGATCTGCGTGCCTTCGCCATTGCCCGTCTTGACCAAATTTAACTTTATAAGATATTGGGCCTGTTTTCTGTGATATAACACCTTCCACCCACTTTGGGTACTTATTCGAGTAATTACGTACTAAAACAGTATCACCTTCAGCTGATGATGTATTTCTGTTGCCGCTATGCAAACAAGGTTTTCCTTTATGCAGCATGTACGCAGACTTGATCTGATGATAACTTGTGTGAGTGCAATTAGTTCTGCGTCAGCTCTTTTTATATAATTGTAGATATCCTACTAAATATTATAAATGTGTAAGTTTGTGAGGATGTATGGATGGATGTTTGTTACTCTTTCACGTAAAAACTACAGACCCCTCCCCCCTTCCCCCTCTCACACCTCAAACCCCCTTAAAATCGATTTCAAAATTTTAACCATATTCGCTTATATTTCTTCGACAAGCACATTATAGACAAGAAAAAGTTCCCCTTACTTAAAATATCAGACTTGAGGCCCTGTACTTAGGCGTCATATGTGTAAATGCGGACCGCCGGGAAGAATGTTTACGACGATAAGCGCCATCTATGTCGCTACAATGTATCTAAAACCAAAATCTTGGATTCCTTTGGAATCAAGCAATATTTTGAGATGTGGTGCTCTTTTATTTTAGGTACACCAAAGGTACAAAAATTGTGTATACTTAAAATAAGTCACCAACATGTCTATAACCGAGAACTGGAGATACACCCGCCATTCTGACAGTCAATGTGGCGGGTGTACTCGCTTTTGGTTATATCTCTGCTCTTAAAGAGGTACGCCAATTTCTTTGATAGGTACCAAATAGTATCCCAAGTACTAAAGTTCGACATATGACTCGTTCAAAACTGTTACGGTACACCCGCCATTCTGACTCTCATCTAGCAGAGATATAGATAAAAAATAACTAAAAACTTCACTCTGTAGCATCTCTGCAGTCAGCACAAGAGGCGATGTGCCGGCAGTGCCGAGATTGCGCGGGGAGAAAAAGGCGTCGCGCTTGAAGCCTACCTGGCATCACAGTTCACACCTGCACTATCCGTATATACTCTCACTTGCAAAGATCAGCTCAAACCTTTTGAAACTATACCAATGTTCTTGTTGCACGTTGAAAATTGTAAAGCATTACCTAGACATTATGTATGAAGTGACAATGATCAACGAATATAGAGTAGATACATATCAGCCGAAAAAATATGGTTCATCCCAACTGGAAAATTCAGCTCTTGAATTGATCGCTACAATTTTAACTTAGCTTGGTACCAATTCATTTATGCATTATTGGATGATGAAGGTACGGTCTTCATTATTGAGGTAGTTTAGGAGGAAATAGGTTTTTTATGGATACTGTAACTGCCGCGACGAAAGATCTTTCCTGGCGCCAGTTGTAGATACCATGTAAAATAAATAAACAATTTCAGTGACTTATTTATTCAACATAATAAAACCAAAGTTTTGCAAATATTAAATCGTAGGTATGGTTTAATCGGCACTGTTGTCCAAATAAACTTAAAATTAATGGTTCAAAATTACTTCGCCCTAATTGGACTTTTTGGATTCTTTTGATGGAGAGCGATCTCGGGATCTAGACCGCGACATGGAACGTCCTCTTGAGCGAGAGCGGGAGCGGGAACGGGAGCGGGAGCGGCTTCTAGAGCGGGATCCCGAACGCGCGGAGCGAGAACGAGAGCGGCGGCGGGACCTGGAGCGGCTGAAAACATAATAATGCAAAATTAGCATGTTAAGTTTTAGGCATTTTAATTTGTATTTAATCAAATTTGGTTCAGAGAAAAGGTTTTTATATCCTGAAGTATAATGTATGTATCTGAAAAAATTTCCAATATGCTGCATATCTTCTCAATATTTGTTCATAAATGGACAATACTTCACAGCCATTCAACAAATTTGTCTGCAACACAAATAGGTTCATGATAATAATTATGCAACTCACTGAGTGTGCGCAGTATTACTTATGACGTGAGTCACGACGCGTGGAATGAATATAACACTCAATGGAGATCTCAATGAAGTGTGCACGCAGTAACACGTAGCTATGCAGTTCGCTGAGCGAAGTTACTGATGTGGTCAAGTTTATCCAAGCTCACGACGCGAAGTGAAAGCTACGTAGCGCAGACAATAAGAAGTGCAGACACTGACGAATTCGATCTCGGCGCACAGGCCAATGATAACCTATAACACAGTTATCATTGGTTTATGTGATTCCATAAAAACTACATGGAATCTCTACATTCAGGAGACAATTTAACCAAAAAAACAAAGCTAGTCAATATTTATATAAAAAATAACCACAAAATTCTGTAGAGATTCCATGTCATAACAGTATTGAATGTGCATGGTGATTTCTTAAATGCTGGTTACCTTCTACGCCGGCGTCTGGAACAGTCACGAGCATAATGACCACGGTCTCCACAGTCATAGCAGCGGTCATCATAAGGCCTAGGTGGTGCTCTGGATCGTGGTGGCGGTCCTCGACCATACCCTCGGGTACCATTTGAGAGTTCAACCCGAGCGCGCCTCCCACAGATAGTTCGTCCATCTAATCCACGTATCTATAAATGAATGAATAAGTTACATTTAAAAGTCTTAGTGTTATGATAAACAAACAATAATATACAAAACAAAACTTACCGCATCCTCAGCATCCCTTGGGTCTTCAAATTCCACGAAAGCAAAACCGGGTGGATTTCTGGCCACCCAAACATTTCGAAGAGGTCCATAATATGAAAATGCATCCTCGAGTTCAGGTTTACTCGCATTGTTGCCCAAATCCCCGACATAAACTTTACATTCTCCGTGCCTCGACATATTTTCTGCAAAAAAAGAACTAAGTAAATCAATTTTAGTGCGCAATTACATGTTAGCACAATATAATAGAATTTAGTACTTACAGGACTCTTATTTAGCACATATACCTAAAGAGTGTAAGCTTTTGCTTACTTTCCATGCACGCTTATAACCAAAAAGTCGCGTTTGATGATGAAATTCAAGACTACGTGCGTCCAACTCTCGAGCTTCACTTGATGAAACAAAATGGCGGAAGGAAGGAAGCCGGCCGGCGTCACCATGCTAAGCGTGCGTGCGTGCGTATTTCGTTATGTTGCCGATTTAAATTAAAATATTTCAAACGCAGTCGCGGGCAGCCACTACTAGTCTATACTTAATATAATAAAGCTGAAGAGTTTGTTTGTTTGTTTGTTTGTTTGTTTGAACGCTCTAATCTCAGGAACTACTGGTTCGAATTTAAACATTCTTTTTGTGTTGAATAGCCCATTTATCGAGTCAGGCTTTAGGCTATATCACGCTGCAACTATTAAGAGCGAAGAAATAATGGAAAATGTGAAAAAAACGGGGAAAACTATTCATCCTTGAGGGCTTCCTTTGCGTGCGCTGCGAAAATGGTTCTAGATACCAAAAATATATGTATAGGTACAAGAATAAAAGGAACTTTTTACCGCGGGAAAACTTCGCATTCCCACGGGAAACCGACTTCTACGCGAACGGAGTCGCGAGCAGCCACTAGTTTAAAATAACATAAGAAAAGGTTCTCACTTAAATAGGCAGGACTATTATTACAATATAACGTGTAGCTGCGAGCATTGGCGAATTTAAATTTGAGGCCGAATAGTAACAACCCAGAATTTTGGCCATATAATAAACTAACTAACTAATATAAGTAATAAAAAATACATTCTCTTTTGGATACGAATTTTGGTATGAGCACAAATTATGGCGCCGGACCAATTGTGGTTTTTATTAAAATTTCTTCAAAAATAAATAATCTGTTCAATTATTTTATTGAAATAGCAACTCTAATCAGTCGCCCCAGTATTCAAAGTGCTATGGAATCAAATTTGAGGGCTATTCGCAATTTTGTTTTCGACAATAGCCCTTTTTCCAGACGTAGGTTTTTTCACTTGAAAAGTTTCTTATAAGGATTGCGTCGCATGTAGGTACATTTATAGGCTTTTTAAATGACAGGAGTAACTGTGTTGTTAATTTTTGTAATTATTTACGTCCAAAATTCTAGAAACGTGTATAGTAAGACGTATAAAGTAAAGAGCAAAAACGAAAAAAAAATCTTATAACATCCATTATTTATACGCCCAACGCAGTAACGATTACTAGATAATTTGACGACCTCTGTGGCGCAGCGGTAACTATACCGGACTGTAAAGCAGATGTTTCCGGGTTCGATCGTTAAAATTGTTTTTCGACATTGGCTCGTGTCTGGGTGTAACAAGGTTCTCTCCTAGACCATTGTGTGGTACCTTTAACACAAGAGCTCTCTGCACTTATTTAAGAGCCACATAATTGGTGTGTTTAGTCTGAATTTCTTCTATCTTCTATCTAACACGCGCACTGCTTAGAAATTTACTTACAAATGCCCGACTAAAAAATTTTAAAGTATTGAATGCGATCTTCTTGTTTACAATTTTCCGTTAGTCGCGGTCTTTCAATTAGGTTAATTATTTATGATTAACATGTTAACATGCTTGCATTATGCAAAATAAACATCCAATCTTATTTAAAAATTACTGCAAGTGTTCAGCAACTCGATCGCTTTTTTTCGTATTATATTATTTTTATCAAGAGGTAACAAACATCGTAAAGCGATCCATCAAAGTCCTATGACTTCCGTTAAAAAATATGTGTAACAACTTCTTAGAACAATATTTTATAGGTAATAATACATTATCTACTTCGCATATAATATACTACTAAACTTATGACACAAAGTATGAAATGCAAGTGAGAGTTTATAAGTTATTTATTCCAGCACACAAAAGCGACAAGATTAATTTTGATGTTATGGTAAGTAGTCTATATTTTTTTACCTTGACCAATTTAATCATCTAACTGAAAAGATATAGATTGTTTTTATTATGTCGTGTGTTACTCTTTTTCTTCGAATTTTCCACTCGACTAGCTTAATTTTTTATTTTCCAATTTATATCCCTCTCGCCATCAGAGAAGGAGGCCTGCTGTTTTAACTAGTACGACGTATCTGGCTGTTATTGTAATTAAAATAACCTTAAATTGGATATCTTTAATAAGTGCTGCCACCTTCAGGCATAATGAACAAACTAGGAGGGAAGTAATTAGTGTTGGGATATTGAAATGATTGATATGCGTAGCTTATGTTTGCTTATCAACTTTATTAAAACTCGTTTCGAGCAAAATGACAAGAAAAAAACACATTTACACAAAACTTAGTTACTAATAAAGATTAAACAAAAAATATATATTATTTACTTATTTATATTTATATCTTATATTTTTTTAGTTATTGAACACAGGTTTTTATCTTTTACACTTGGAAATGCTGTTGTGAAGTTGACTTTAATTCTTAAAAATGTATATGGCAACATTGTAACAAAGTCTGAAAAAAATAAAAAAAATAAATGCGAGGAGGCGGACGGATGAACGTCGTTTCGACTTTTCTAATCCGTCATGCAATAATTTTTTTGTCATTCATGAATTTGTCTTCACTAAATATTTTAAATCGCACTTTACTGTGAACGTTAGTTGGATTATCGTTTGTAATATGTGTTAGTATATCATTTTTGTTGAATCGTCGTACGTAGTTCTTGAAAGGTCTGTGACAAGTAAGGTAATGGTGGCCATGTCATGAAAATCCCAACAGCCATGGATGATAGCTCCGTATCTCATCACAACGGAGGGCAAGTGGGATCTCAACTTGGAGTTAGTGTAAATAATAAACAAAACGAGGAGCCAAGTCAAAATCTGCACTATTCAATACCGGGCATATTGCACTTCATCCAACACGAATGGGCGAGATTCGAACTGGAAAGATCACAATGGGAGGTGGACAAGGCCGAATTTGAGGTAACAATTTTTAATAAGTTTAAAGTTTTAATTTGTTTCATTCCCCGCAATAATATTATTGATCCAATTTATTGTTCCTTTGTATCATTGACATTCCACTCCACCAAGTAACTGAAATACAAAAAGTATAAAAAATGATCTCAATCGTTTATTTGATAATCAATTTAGTTTGTGTTATGTTGTACCTATGAGTTAAAATGATGAATAGCTGTTTTATTACTTTCACCATTTAATGAGTACAACTTGTGTAATTTTAGTATTTACACCACAAAACAACATCAAGTCTTACTTACAATTACAATGTAGCAATTACAAAACATAATAAACTATAAAATAATGTATTTTACAGTTAAATTAGACTAAATTTACATCTCATTGTAATCATATTATTTATCATAGTATTTACCTACCTATACAAAATACATAAACAAATGGGTATTTGAGATGTTTAACCTTAGCTTTATAATTTACCTATGTACAATTCAAAATGGGTGTCCTAAATACACATTCAAACAAGCAAATATGTATGTGGGTAGGTTTATATCGTTTTTGTAAATTATCTCTACAAGCTGAATAATTTTACAGTTAACAAGCATGAATGGGTTCAAATCGCCAACTACCAAATTATCCCCTATCCAATGAAATTAACAAATTATCTCTATAGAAAATACATTATCTGTTTCCATATTCCCTGTCATGTTGGACTCATACTGAAGCTTTTAGGTCCAAAGCCACTAAAGAAAGGGTTTAAATACATGTTAATGTTACATCTGTTTGTCTGAATAGCAAATGATAGAATAGAATATGTTTACATAACATGACATATTTATAGATTTTTATTTAATTATAAAGCTAACATGAACAGCTTCTTCCTAACTTATTACTTATATTATCATTTAAGTGAATATAGTATTAAGTGAATTTATTTATCTGTTTAGTTTGATTAGTTAGGTGAAGTTTGTGTCTATCTTACAGCTTGTGGGCAGACTGTTTCTTGAAGTTGTAGGTAGACTAGGTATATGCTGTCTGTTTCTCTTTTTTATGAAATTAAAGTCAGAAGTTTAAGTTTAGATTAAATATTTCTATATGCTAAATTAGTTAAATTTCATGAAACTATATATATTTTTTTTAATATAAATCAGGAAGAACTATGTTTTGTGACTTTAGTAAATCTTCTATACACAATAATCGATACCTGCATACATTAAAAACATTCAAACATGTTCAACTACAATGTTTAAGTCCTTTTACTAATGTTTAATGCACAAGACAATTATAATTATTTAACTTGAAATTAAACTATTTTTAGCGGGTTTTTACGCGTTTTTTTTATTTTCCGCCCTTTCGTCATTATTACAAATGCCCTGGTCACGGGTAGACTATAGTACTTAATATATATATTTTTGTATATATGTCATTTCTGTTCTTTGCAGGCAAGGATTGCATTCCTGCAGGGTGAGAGAAAAGGTCAGGAAAACTTAAAAAATGATCTTGTTAGGCGGATCAAGATGCTTGAGTATGCTTTGAAGCAAGAGAGAGCTAAATTTCATAAGTTGAAATATGGAGTGGACTTACAGCAAGGAGATGTGCGACCGCCATCAGATGAGCCACCCCTTGAACCTGAGCCGGCAGAGCGGGCGCAATGGAGACAGGGCAAACTACTCATCAAGCAGTACTTGCGGGTAAGACTCGTTATTTTTTAAAGTTATCTTTAAGAGCCTATAAGTATGTGGTCCAAAGATTTTATATTGAATTGAGCTCCTAAATTAATTTCATTAGACTAGCGTGTGTTTATTTCAACACAATGTGTAAAAGAATTGTTACAAAAAACGTACATATATTTGAGTATCTTATAGAAAAATACTTATTAATTAGTGAGGCAAGTCATAAGTCATTTCAGTGCTCAAAGAAAGGTGTTGATTTTAGTGTGGAAACTACCAAAAATATCATTAACGGCGAGAGGTAAGCCAGTAGAGCGCCTGTACGTGACGATCACGATTCAATTTACGTCCGCAGGGGGACATGGCTTCCAGCTGGATGAACAATTCTTATACTCTGTCGCCTCACTCGCTCATTACACATGATAACCATAAATACTTAACTGTAAAATTAACTTTTGTTAGACCTGGATAAGATGCGTGTAGCATTATTATTCGACAGGATTTGTTAAACTTATATTATGAAGATGCAACTTCAGTAAAAAAATCATACATCAAATAAACAAATAATAATGAGTTTGATTGATGATGGACCTTCCACATAAATCTTAGAATACAAGACCCTTTCTTGCTAATTGTTTCTGACCAGTCCAATATTTTTGTAACAGGAAGTAGGATACACAGACACAATACTGGATACTCGTTCAAACCGAGTTCGAAATCTGCTTGGTATGAACAACGAAGACCAAACAGATGATCCAAACTACAGAATTCATGACAAACAGCGTTATGTTGAATCCTGCCAACCATCAATTCTATCTTCTTTGCGACGTAAGTTTACTAGTTTTATTATCATCATTTTATTTTCTTGGTTTTCGTCTGTAGCTTCGCAAACTTTTACTTTAACTAACGATTGATGTTTTTCTCAAGCTACTGTCATAAACTAAATAACAAAAGCTCTGTAGGTAACGTCAAGAGAGCACATATTATAATGCAATTATTTTTATTTTAACTTTAATTATTGTAACTTGTTGATTAGACTAAGTTAATTGTATCGTGTACTTCTTTTAAGATCTACTAAAGGACGTATATTTTCATATTTATTTGAATCAGTTTTTTTATTTTCATTACCATTTGTATTACGGTGCCTATTATAGTCATACAGCCCCAAAAAACTGACCAAAAGTTAGCCAACTAACAATAGAGCGCAATATGCTAGCTAAGGAATCAAAGATAAAGAATACCATACCATAACTTTAATCGTGATTAAGCTAGTAAAGCTTGAGATATCGACACTAGCCACTCGTTTATTTCCCAACCAATTACAGTGAAGATTATTTTATAAATATAATTAAAAAGCCTTTGTTAATTTTAGGGGACAAGGATCAGCTCAAAGGCCAAAGCGGGTATAAAGAAGGGCTCTCGGTACAAGAGACTGCGGCTGTGTTTGCTAACTTCGAGTTCCTGGCCAACCAGGAGATGGACATGGATGAAATTGATGATCTAGAATCTAAACAATCTCACCACACAACTGTGAAACAGGGTATGTTTATTAGTTAAATGGAGTTGAGATTTTCTGCTGATATTTTTTGATGTTGCCGTAAATATTAATATTATAAATTACTAGCGACCCGCCCACGCTTCGCAATGGTATAATTTTGGCCGACTTGCTCCCAAAACATTGATTTTGGGCTAACTTAAAAAAACTTTTTAAGATTTTTCTTTATTTACAAATTTAAATGAAAAAAACACCTAAAGGATGGTGAAAACCGCATTAAAATCCCCCAACTGGTTTAGGAGGAGTTAGCAGCCAAATATACAAACAGACAGAATTAGCGACTTGGATTTATACTATGTAATGATTTTTTACTAAGACATACTATACTAATGACATCATTTTATTGTATCGTTTCTATGATTTTAGAAAAAGAAAAAATAGTTCATAGTATATTTATTAACATTTTGTTTTAGGAGAAGACATAGACCACGAAGCGGAAGATGTTCTGAATGAGTTGCACGAGCTGTCTGAAAACGAGGCTGATGGCGGGGGACAAGGCGACGAGTTTTCAGCTGGTTCGTAAAAACACGCAATAAGCCAATTAAGTAAACGTCTATTTAGCTTTCTTACCGTAAGACACTTTCGACTGACAACCATGTGACATAGAAAATTGCATGTAGAGATATGAATCACCTTTACTGTTAATTATGAGCAGTCGTACACGGTACCAGTGCAAATTGTTCCAAAAAAAGTTAGAAGTGAATTTCCTTAGTGTGCAGCATGTGATGAATCGGATTTATTTTTAGTTAATCTTCAGTGACGTGAGTTTACTATTTTACATTGACTTTATCTTTTTATTGCTGTTCTATGTTTCAACTATCGAAATGGTTTAACCGGTTTAGTATATCCAATAGCTGATACAAAACAACAAAGTTTTGTATCAGCTATGACCGAAGAATCACAATGTATAGATTTCTAAAGGATAATAAAATTAAATTCTGCAGCAACATGTATAGTTAAGTTGACGTAATATCCGTTGATATACAGTAAAGTTCCCCGCGAGCGTGTCCCCCGGTGAGCCGGAGGAGGAGCCGCTGGCTCTGGGGGAGCTGGCTCAGCTCACCGTGTCCAATGAGCCGGAGGCGTACGACGTGGCGGCCGCCAACAAGGAGTCCTTCCGCAAGACGTGGAACGCCAAGTACACGCTGCGCTCGCACTTTGATGGAGTAAGTGTTACACGGAAAATAGAAAAGTTGTCTTCATGTGATGTTGATTTAATGTCTGAAATTGTTACGATAGAACACATGCTGGGCACGTTTTTGACCGTGAAAGTGCGTTTACAAGTTCGACGAGGTTGCTTCTGTAGAAAAGTTCTGTCAGATTTATAGAAAAGGAAGAGTTTCATTCATTCAGGGTCATACCTACTACCTACATTAGTTCATAAAGTCAGTTAAAAAAGCGTAAAACTAAATTTCACATATTACATAGGTTCGGGCCATTGCTTTCCACCCCACCGAGGCAGCATTAGTCACAGCGTCGGAGGATCACACTCTGAAACTATGGAACCTTCAACGTACGGTGCCCGCCAAAAAATCCGCCGGATTAGATGTTGAACCACTTTACACATTTAGGTAAGGAATTTTCATAAAGTTCAAAGTGTTAACACGACGAGCTTATTTAAAATAAAATATTTTATATCATCAACACAACAATCGAAATCCGCTTTTTTGGATTGGGTTATTGGCTAACTCATCTTAAACTACTAAATCTGTTTTGTGAGATTGTTCCAGTCGCTTTAGAGGTATTTCTATTCTTAATTAATAATAAAAGACTAACACTCATTTAACCACTTTTAAATTAAGACAACTGTCTATTTAGCTTAAGGTTTCGTAACCATTTATTAATTCCGAAAGAATCAGTTGCTGTCCCTCCACAGTTTTGTTTGCCTGCCGTCTCACTCTACTACTTACAACCAGCACTGGCCCCGATTCTGAAAACACTCTAAACTAAATTAAAACTATAGCCGACACTTACTTCTCAATAGAATAAGACAGAGACAGGTAATCATTTTAGTCCTGTCAAACTAAAATGTTCGTGCATTATGGCACGGCGGAGGCAATTTTATGGCTAGTTCTCAGCGCATTTCGTTCAATTTTACAACGATCGAGACTAAATTTAGTGAGACCAATGTACCTGTCTTTTTCTAATACAAAGCATGGGAAAGTGACAGTAATATTTTTAATTTAGTTTTAGAGAGTGTTTTCGGAATCGGGGTCACTATCTTCGTATATATTCGTCGTCCTCACCCCTATTATCCGTTGCATCAGAGCGCACACGGCGCCGGTGCTGTGCCTGGCCATGGGCGCGGCGCGCTCCGAGGAGTGCTTCTCCGGCGGCCTGGACTCCACCATCCGCGTGTGGAACCTGCCGCCCGCCACCGCCGACCCCTACGACCCGTACGACCCCGCGGTGCAGGTAATGCTGGGAACAGGTCACTGACCTTGCGGGGCTGGTGTTGGAGGTAGGAGTTAGAGGTCAATGACCTTACAGCGAAGGCATGTACACAGTTGGAAGTTACAGGTCAATGACCTTACAGCGAAGGCGTATAGTACACAGTTGGAAGTTACAGGTCAATGAACTTACAGCGAAGGCATATAGTACACAGTTGGAAGTTACAGGTCAATGACCTTACAGTGTAGGCGTATAGTACACAGTTGGAAGTTAAAGGTCAATGAACTTACAGCGAAGGCATATAGTACACAGTTGGAAGTTACAGGTCAATGAACTTACAGCGAAGGCATATAGTACACAGTTGGAAGTTACAGGTCAATGACCTTACAGTGTAGGCATATACAGGGTTAGGAGTTACAGGTAAGTTAATTACCTTGCTGGGCTGGTATATCATTATCATTACATCTCCTCCTAAACCACTTAACGGATTTTAATGCGGGCGTCGCCATCTTTTTAGTTATTTTTTCATTTAAATTTGCAAATAAAGACCATTCAGAAAAGTTATTTTAAAGTTACCCAAAATTCGATGTTTCGTGAACAAGTCTGCCAAAATTACACCATTGTCCATTGCGAAGCGTGGGTGGGTCGCTAGTTATTACTAAGTTGAAATTTTGCAAAACGAAGATCTTATAGTGTAGGCATGTTAACAAGTAAAAGTTGCAGTTCAACAACCTCGCTGTGCGTGCAGGTATAAACAAAGCACAGGTCGACATACTTGTGCAGAATACACTCAAATATCTAACATTATAGATCTTGGTGAAGGAAGTTCTACTTGCAACGTTTTTCTCAAAGACAGAGGATCACTTAGTGTTTTTCTGGTACATTAAACGTAGCGTAAGAACGCGATAAGAATCCGTCGTCGTATTTATTTAGGTATGCTTTTGTTTGTGTGCCGGTGTAAAGACGGGTTGCAAGCGCCGACCTGTGTGTGTCGGTGTAAGGCACCGTGTGACCGCCTCACAATCCCCGTGTGCCGGTGTAAAGACGGGTAACAAGCGCCGACCTGTGTATGGCGGTGTAAGGCAGCGACTCATATTCCGGGTGTGCGCAGGGCCCAGTTTTACGCGACCACACGGACGCGGTGTGGTCGCTGTGCCACGCGGGCGGGCGGCTGCTGTCCGCGTCCGCCGACGGCTCGGTGCGGCTGTGGTCCCCGCGCGCCCCGCGCCCGCTGCTGGCGACCCTGCGCCCCGACGCGCCGACGCCGGCCGCCGCGGACTTCGCGGACGGGAACACGCGCGCCGCCGTGGTCTGCGCCGACGGGACGCTGATGCTGTACGATCTGGAGACGGGACAGGTACGAGGGGAATTTGTTCGATTGTAAGTTTGTGTTGTAGGGCGAAAAAATACGCGGGATCATTAAGATTGTTTAATTATGGGTCATTAGACATTTTGTGAGTTGGTACTATTTACGAAGAATTCAATAATCTATTAATAATTGACAACTTGTTAAATTTGTTTCTATGCTAACCATTGTTTGTGTTTTTGCTTCTCAATTTCATGAGAGAAAGCTAGATAAGAAAATCTGTCACAGATCGATCAAACATCAAAAAAACAATTCAGTTTCTAGTAATCTAGGTTTTAAATATAGAAGGAATATTATATAAATCATAAGTTTTTTAGATGATACATGTTTTATTGCACCAAAAAAGTCTAAAGAAAATATGCATAAGGATTCCTTATTAAGGAAGCTTAGTATATTATATGCATGTATATTAAAATTGTTTAAATATACTACTTACTAGAAAAATAGTAAAAAAAAATAAAGGATTTTCAGTTTTCTGAAAATAAATGTATGCCACAGCTTGAGAGTATCTCTCTTCATGGCTTATATAAACTTTTATCTATTTTATAGAGCCAAGAGTTAGAACGTGTCTGTGCCAAAAGTGCTTTAAAGTCTGTCTACGATGTTTCACAAAAGCATTCGCACATTGTTATTTGAAAAACTGCTTAATCATACTATTCACCAATATTTTGATTTGAATCCCTTATATTTATGTATACTGAGAGAACCATTCAAAACTAAAGGTGTTCTGCTATAAGATTGACAATTTAATTCACATTAAATACCGAAATAAATATTATAACAAATAATAAATACACCCATATGAGAGTGAAAAATACATCTGATAAACGATGGTCATTTAATATTATCATTATAATTTATTATGTGAAGTTCATAAGTATTACTGACTATAGGTTATTTTTGATTATGATAGATGATAAAAGTAAAAAAGTAAAAATTTTTTTTTTTTTCTAAAATAAATTTTTACAGTTTTTTGTTACATTCTGCCCCAAACTAAGCGAGTGGCTTGTATCATGGGGAACGGAATACCTTTACTACTTTTTATTGAACATACACAAAGGGTAGAAACGGACCCTATTACTAAGATTTTGCCGTCTGTCCATCCGTCTGTCAACAGGTTGTATCTTATGTACAGTGATAGCTGGACTAGTAATCATATAGTACATAGTAGGAAGTTAGTAGTTGTAATTTTTACAAATGATGTATTTCTGTTGCCGCTATAACGACAAATGCTTAAACAAAAATATAAAAGTAAAATAAATATTTAAGGGTTCTCATAACAAAATCGTCATCATTAGCCGATTTTTATATTGAATTTAGCTTTTGCCCGCGGCTTTGCACGAGTTAAATTCGGAGTTTCGCACGAGTTGAATTCGCAGTGCTGATTAGGCAAGGATCTTATCAACCGACTTCATTATCATTACATGAATAAATTCAAGTCGCTAATTCTGTCTGTTTGTTTGTTTGTCCGCTAACTCCTCCTCAACTACGTCACGGATTTTAATTTGGTTTTCGCCATCTTTTAGAGAATTTATTCACTTTAATTTGTAAGTATAGAACATTTAAAAAAAAACTAAGTGAGCTAAATTTTAAAGTTTCGTGAACAAGTCGGCAAAAATACACCATTTCGAAGCGTGGGAGGGTCACTAGTATTTAATAATTAAATGTTTTAATATTGTAATATTATAATATTTATTTCTTGAATAAGTTCCCTTTCCCTACTTGCAGACAAATTTATTGGGTAGCATTGGAAGTCTGACATTGTTTTTTGACTGCCGGTCTTTCCTTTCTTGAAACATTCGATAACACCTCTGGCAGCAGTTTCCGCACTAAAATAAAAATATTAGGTGATAACCTTTCATAATCATTCTTGAAAGACTGAACTCGGTGAGTGAGTGACTGAAAGAGATTACCTTTGAATCGGAAATTTCTGTAGGGTTGCGATTAAGTTATCATTAATAACTTTGTCAAAGTTTCCGCATTTCTCTTTGGTCAGCAGCGCTGTGTCGGTAGCTCCGAAACATACAGTTAAAATCCGCACCTGGGTTCTTGAGTAATAAGCATCCATCTAAATTTAATATGATAACAGTTATAATGGTGTACACAAGATTCTTTCTTAGGTCTTGACTTAAAATTGCGACAACTCTAAATTATGTTAGATAAAAATAACCATAGTATTTGCTACGTTAAGACAAGGCCATGTTCACCGATTTGTATACCTTGAATGCGTTTCGTCGGTTTCTTTTTTTCTAAATTTTTATTATATTTCCTGTTGTCTTAGCTATGTCGATATCAGCATATAATTTTATGCCGCACTTTTTAATATCATGCTCTATCTAGTGCGATCGCGCGCAGACTTATTATTAAGGGTGTACAAAAGCATTCGATTCGTATTATCGTGCCATCTAACCAAAACATGTGATAATGACATGAACATATTAATCAAATCTAATCTAAATTAAGATCAATCTATTATTTGAAGATAAGCGTTCGCGAATTATATTCGGCCTTGTCCATTTTAATGCGATAAAGGTAAGTAAGGAAATAAGTATGTTTGTTATTAGTTCCAATAAAAAACTCACTCCTATGCAGTTACTGAATTGTAAGAGCGCACTTTTAGTTGCGAAGTATATAGGAAGAATAGGCTCCTGAAACAACGCCACTGTAGATGAAATGTTGATAACGGTACCTCCGTTACCACCCTCATCTTTGCGCATTATTTCTAAAGATTTCAGGGTACTCGTCACTGCTGCTGTCTGTGAAAAGCAGTAATAAGACTTGCATTATTAGGATTTCAATTTGTATAATGAGAAGTATACGGGCGTAACTTCATCATTATCATATCATTACATAGTATAAATCCAAGTCTCTAATTCTGTCTGTATGTTTGTCCGCTATCTCCTCCTAAACCTTGTAACGGATTAAAATGCGGTTTTGGCCATTTTTAGGTATTTTTTTCATTTAAATGTGTAAATAAAGAACGATAAGAAAAAGTTTTTTTAAGTTAACTAAAGTGAAAGAGTTCGTGGGCGGGTCGCTCGTATATTACCTTTATAATTTAAATCTAATCACATAGTATATTTTAACAATATTTAATGTCTTGATATGAATTTGAGTTAAAGCTTGACTGATTTAACAGTTCATACCGAAATAAAAAATGTTGTTATCTGGTAATTTGGAAACTATACTTACGAAGTTAATTTCGATTTCCTTCTTGTAGAGGTGTATGCTGTCGTTCATTATTCCTGCGTTATTTATGACGACGTCAATAGTTCCATTTTCTCTCTTTACGGTGTCAAAAATATTTTTTAGAAGCGATTCGTTGGTCACGTCACATTTGTAAAATTTTGCCTTTGAGCCATGTTTGTTGTTGAGCTCTGCTTCAAATTCAAATCCGTTTTCTGATACATCTAGTACGGCTATATGCTAAAAATAAATAAATGATAATAAAAAATCTCACACAAATCTCCAATGCCAAAACAAATACTTATGCACCTTACTTTAGCTCCTTCCTCTAATGCATAAGTGACAATCAATCTGCCAATTCCATTAGCTCCTCCGGTCACTATCACGACCTTGTTGGTTAGCTCTCTACTCATTTTTGAATCGGTTCGTAAAATGTCAGTTTTCAAATGTTACATGTAGTATTTATATTTTATGGATAAGTTATCGCTGCGATTTCTTATTGTTTTGCACTTCCGAGCGATACGATTTCCGTACATCGCTTTATTATCAATTTCAGTAGTAGTTTTCGTGATTTTGTGATGACGTGAATCGGTAATCAACGCATGCGGGATTAACACGGCGTTGAAACTGAATAATATGGTTAAAATCTCTGCACATTTGAACTTATACTAACATGGACAAGCTAGGAACGTGTTAGTCACGGAAATAAAACGTAACATTCTATTATGTGAACTGAAAGGGGATCAGTATCGTTTTGTGTCATTTATCTGTCAAGTTCCGATAACTGTCAATTATACACACCACAGCGTCACTAAACTACTTCTATACCAATCAAGTCTGCTGTCAGCTTTTCGAACGCGTCGTAATATCGCCGCAAGTTATCAGCACAGCGTCTAAACTGCAGCGGCATATGTATGTCGACAAATTTGTCGTGTTTCTATCGATTTTTTCCCACTCTTCAACCACACACTCTATCGTCAGCTGAAAGCTTTATGAACGCGTCGTAATATCGCCGCAAGTTACCAGCACAGCGTCTAATCTGTAGCTTCATATGCAGGTGGTGATGCGCGTGTCGTGCGAGGCGGGCGCGTCGCGGGTGCGCGCGCACGCGGCGCTGGGCATGCTGGTGACGGCGCACGACGACCGCCACATCCGCTTCTGGGACGTGACGTCGGGCCGCTGCGCGCACGCCATGGTGGCGCATCTGGACGCCGTCACCGGCCTGGCGCTCGACCCCAACGGCCTGTTCCTGCTCTCAGGTATACTGACGACTAACCAGCGTCGCGCAACTAATAGGCAGCATTGGTGGCTGCACCATAAGTATACTAGAGTTTTTTTATCCGTTTGTGACCAACAGCAATAGAAGCCTATTTAAAAAAATCTGTTGATCCGATCTTCTACGCTGTGTTTTTATGATTCAAATTAAATTTACTTTCATTTATTATTTCAAATTAGCACTGCTTAAATACAAGCGTTTTTGATTTAACAAATTATACTTTTTAACAATTTTAGTGTACTTTTAGTATTACATTGGCACTTACTTTATTCGTATGTTACTACAGGAAGCCACGACTGCTCCGTGCGTCTATGGAACCTGGACACGAAGACTTGCGTGCAGGAGATAACCGCGCACCGCAAGAAGTTCGACGAGTCCATCCTGGACGTGGCCTTCCACCCGCTGCGACCGTACCTGGCCAGCGCCGGCGCCGACAGCCTCGCGAAGGTCTTCGTCTGAACCCGCATCCATCACAATCATCTACTCCAGAAAGGAATAAACGGAGCCAGTCTCAACCGCCCACTTCGAGACTCCCTATACATACATACTATAATACATGTAATTAAACTTTGCGGTAGCCGGCCCGAAGCCCTCCTGATTCACAGTTATGTAAGCGAAAGATAGAGTAATGGGAGAAGTCCCCGTAGAGATTGGGTGCGGCCGGCCCGGGTAGCCGATACAGTGTCTAGTCCGAGTAGAAGCGACGACGGAGCGACCTATTTAAATAATTATATTGGACGCGCTCGTCTTGGCTCGGGACAAGTGAACCTCACTATCAATGATTCGCTAATAAGATTTTTTTTAACTGGCGACAGTTATACTCAATAGTAAGTGGTAGATAAACTTATGATTCAATAGTTACAGCGAATCAATCATAGTGGTTGGACGTCACTAGTATGTTGGAGCGCGTAGTGAACACTCATCTATGTATAGACATTTGAAATCTATTATATTTTTAGATTTTCAGTATGTGAATTTTAGGTTTTATTGCAACTTTTTCACTTATCGATTTATCGGTAAGCAGTGAGAATGTTGGATTATATGCATCTGTAAGCGAGACATTGTAATAATATGTGGATATCGACGATGTTTCCTTGATACGTTTTTTTATTATGTTGTGTCTGTACAGTTAGATGTTACGCAGTATTTTCTAATAATTTGCAGAAGACGTATGGCGGTTAATTAGATAGCATATTTTATTTAAATCGATTCGTTTTCTTTCGAGAACATATTTTTTGTTTGGTGACACTGTACTGATTATAAATAATAATAATAACCTTGCTCTCATGATTCATATAGCAAATATGAAACGAACGAACAAAACTATGATTTGAGTAGAAAGTACTGTATTGAAATAACATAAATGTTTGTTCATAACGAGTACTTGCAATGTAGAGTATATATGGATATAAAAAAACATTATATATATTCCTATTATTTTCCTCGAACTCATACTTGTACACATACATCAAAAATTGATAGTAAAAGCAACATAACCGAATTAGTTTTGTTTTTTTTCCTCCAAACATTGTCTTACACCTGCTAGGATAATTCTAGTAAATTTGTTTTATAATTAATATTAATAATACCTATCTATTTAGGAGACTTATGATTTGAAGCATTTAGTATGTGAAGTATAAGGATAATTTCTATATCTGCAATAAAAAAACTTTCCATTAACGTCAAAAGTTTTATTTTACAAGCTTGCGATAATAATGCATGAAATAGTAAAATTACCCGCTAGTTTATCAGTGGGACTAATCCGAATAAAGATTCGTGGTCCCAAAACGATGTAAAACTATCCAATCCTGATAATAGATTCTGAGTATAAAATGTGTTATTGTAAAATTACATTTACTTGGCTTATTCCGTTTATCCACCCTGAAACAGCCACCCTAAGGTCGATACTCGGAAACGCGTGTTCATCTATCCACCCTGATGTGGATGGACAGTTGGAAGTCACTTTTGAATGTTTTTCCATTTTTTTACCCCAAGTACAGTGCCGAAGATGACATCCTAGGAAATTGTTAATTTCTTAAAAGGTTTTTACAAATTTTTTGCTAAATCGTAATATAAAAGCTATCAGAACAGAGTTATAGTCCATTCGCGTTAAGAAAATAGTAAGTCATCGTTGTCAGCCAATTAAAATGCTAGAAATTAAAAAGTCGAGTTCACAGTGACCAGTTGAAGTCTGACCTTCGAACAAAGCTTTTGTGTATTTTGCGTAACTCGTCCAACAATAAATTTTGAAAATGAATACTTCACCAATTCCAAAGAATAAAAGTGGATTAATAATCCATAGTGTAGAGAGACGCATAATTTACATTGTTTATAAGTACTTTAAATTGTGTTATTTAAATGCAACTGTGGAGAGCAAAGTCATAGAAACAGCAAGTGCATGCGGTTTGTCCGAAAATACTGTTTATAAAATTATTATTTTTCTTTTGTACTTTTACTCCACTGTGAATACACCCTTATCCTGTAAGTAGTTGTCACTATTTTCTTAACGCGAACAGACTATAGTACCTTTTGAGATTTAGACCTTGCCATTTGGTTCAAACTGAGTGTTCTAGTTTTTGGGTTTTAATAGTTTTAACTTTTATAAATTTTTGACTTAGTGCTATGACTTTTTACTATTTTTTTACAAAATTTCTTCAATATCACGTCTTTAACTAAAAGTTGTAAAAAAGAACACGATGCAGATGCACATGAATAAAAATGTCTTCTACACAAAAGCTTCTATAGTGGATTTCTAAAATTCACATTTTCATTAAACAAAATCATTTCTTCCTTATCTAAATAAAAATAAATTTAAAAGATTTAGACTAGTGCGAACCCAAGGCCGGGCATGTAGAAGGTAGGTATTTTACTTTTTTTTGCAATAAGTATCTATATCCAGGAAACACCAACACTTAAATAATTATTGAGTTAACAAGAAGTACCTATCAATGTAATTTTAACGAAAATTCAAACGAGAAGAAGGTAGTTATGTACGTTTTTATACTCTACTCGTAAGAATGTACCTAAGTATCTTGCGCCGGATTTATACGTTTTTTTAAATGAGGGAGTGTGGCTTCTCTCCGACTACGCAGCTGGGAAGGGGGCGGGGATCGGAAGTAAAATTATGAGGTAGATTCCTGTTACCCAGGGTGGATAAACGGTATAAGCCAAATATTTGATTGACCTACTTGCAATTGACTACTAAATACTTTACACTCATTTAACAGTTCGGTGAAGTCATTGCGTATATGTAGGGTTTGTGTTATATAGTCACAGATCACCCTCTATTCCGAATATCACCAAACATGCGAATAGCCGGATCGCTCCGATCGCGCGCGGCACGGATCGCGCCCCACGGAGCGTTAAGTGTAGGCGGAGAGCGCGCGCTCCTTGCCGCGTGTGATCCATGTGTTGTCGGTTTTTTGGTCAGGCATTGCTGTTACATCAGTCAGATCCACACCGGACGGTCCACGCTCCACGCATCACGATCTTGGATCGCGGATCGCAGGATCGCCGATCCATTTGGATCGTCCGGTGTGGATCCGGCTAATGAGATAACCGTATATATATTTGTACTGACAGAAAAAAAATCCTTTGTTTGTTTACTATAAATAAACCAACGTAAGTTGAACTCCACAAAAAACAAATTTTCGCTGTCACAAATACAGAGTGACACGATAACAAAAGTGTCTGACGGTTGGTCATAGTCATGACTAAATCAAAAAATGTGGCTTGCACTATGATTTCAAATGCATGTTGATTGGTGGCGAAACTTAGGTCGTCGCCTCTAATGCGGAATAGGGGGTGATCTGTGACATTAGGCAAAGTCGGAACAGGAAATAACTTGATCGAACTATATAAGAAAATAGTGACAACTACAGGATAAGGGTGTATTCACAGTGGAGTAAAAGTACAAAAGAAAAATAATAATTTTATAAATAGTATTTTCGGATACGCTGCATGCACTTGCTGTTTATATGACTATGCTCTCCACAGTTGCATTTAAATCACACAATTTAAAGTACTTATAAAAATTGTAAATTATGCGTCTCTATTATGCTCTCTCCACTATGGATTATTGATCGACTTTTATTCTTTGGAATTGGTGAAGTATTCATTTTTAAAAATTATTGTTGGACGAGCCACGCAGAATACACAACCGTTTTCTTCGAAGGTCAGACTTCAACTGGTCACTGTGAACTCGACTTTTTAATTTTTTGTATTTTAATTGGCTGGGGGGCGGGGCCAGGCCGGCTGACAACGATGTCTCACTATTTTCTTAACGCGAATATAGGTACTATAGCTAAGGCGAATGTACTAAAAACCCTATTAAAAGTTTTTAAATTCTAAACCACTTATAAACGCGTTTATCTTTGTTTTAACCATTCTCTGGAATTACCCAAGTGAGGGAGGACCTGAGGGAGATTCTTTAAAAAAAAAACTAAGTAAATAAGTTTAAATTATTTAATAAGTTTATTTTTCCTAACGAAGTAAGGACCGTCATCACATCATTATTCTATTAATTAATAAGCACTTGTAATAAGGTGCTTAGTTTGTAACCTATAAAATTAAGGTTTGGTATCAGTATACGTTTTCAGTCGTTGTATATGCTGTTCTGGACTTCGTTGCAGAGTTTACAGCAACACTCCATAAGCGCGGTGCCCACGCGATGGCACGGGTGCTCCGGCCGATTCAACAACGTGTGGAGGTGTTTAATTTCTTTCTTCTTCCAAATGTAACCACACTTAAAGCAAACGACAATCTTAACGTTAAGAAACACAAGCAAATAGTAGATTAGATAGGCGCCTATCATGGTATGAGATGGCAAGTCATGAGGAACTTGCGTAGGTATGAATTTGTAATGTTGTTCGTCACCTACATACCTTTTCCGCCATTTGACTGTAGTACGCTCTACGTGTAGGCACAGGTACTATTTGTGAGAGCAAGGCCCAAGCGCGGGCGCACAGTCGGTCCCACTTCAAGGCTTGAATAGCGCAGGCCGCTGCGCATGCCTTGCCGCTAATATTATCCTTATTTTTGGTGTCTGGGTCGTCTGTCTCTTTAATGGATCTCTACAAAGTGGCAAATGTTATGCGGCACAGTATTTGAAAGGTAAAGTACGTGTAAGTACCTAATTGTGAAAAAAAAGATCCTTATTCGGCAGACTGTAAATAAAACTATCTGAACAAATAAGAAAAAAGTAAAGGATATAAATGAATGCATAGGCAAACATGAAGTTACCATCATCCAGTCATCAGCGAGGGCCATCCACGTGTAAGAAGACGGATGTCGACGAACTAAGTCGACCAACAAGGAACGGGCGCGCTGAGCGTCTCGACACGGCATCGACAGTAGTAAACTAAACAAAATATTCTAAACTCCGCAAGTTAATTTAAGATTTTACAGTGAGTTAAACAAAGTAGAAAATTATAATATTTCATACTAGTCTATTTAATTTAACATGTATACTTACCTAAAAGGTCCTGTACATTGGCCAAGTTTCTCAAAAGCTTTGACGGCAGAAGTGGGATCTTTCAATAAATGGCAACATTCGGCTTGTAGTGTTCGAAGGTAACACACCTTTACCTAAAGCGAAGATAGATATATGAGCACGTTTGTGTAATATAAAGTTTTTTATTTTATTGTGTAAAAAGTATATTATTACATCGGTAAATTTCTTTATGGCTTCATTTAAGTGGCATAGAGCGTCTCTTGCATTTCCTGAAACACGGCAACATAACGCCAATAAGTAGTAATACTGCGGTGTTTCCCCTCTATCCAGTAGTGCTCTGGCTACGCACGCTTTCGCCATCTGAATAAAATAAAAATATAGCGTTAGGTTATACATGTACGCTCATGTTGAACATGTTGAACATGAGCGTACACGGTTCAAAAGCAAGGAACCAACCGTGACAGCCCGGAGTCTGATGAGCAAGTCGGCTGCGTCGTAGAAGGGACACATCCCGGGAAGTATCTGGACGGGGTCAAACCAGTCTCCGAGCTCGTGCTCCCAGGCACGGGCGATCTTTACTTCTTGCAGCATGTGATCTCTCTCCATTCTAAAGACATTCTCCTTTTTTACTTGTTAGACGAAGTAGGACTAAAATTCTCTTAAGGAATTTTGCATGAATGTAGAGAAAAAAACATCTGAAGTAGGTGTCTAATTACCTAACTGAAAAGGCATTCATTCCGTTATATGATTCGCTTTGGTGTTAAAGGAATCTGTTTATAATAAGTACCTACTTACTACTATTATTATTTGGATGATTAATAGATAAGTTAATTTGAACAAAATCTTACTTCTTTATATGCAGGAAAATTGCCTCGGCCAAATTATACATTTGTCGCTTCCAGTAGTACGTACTGACAATGATCCATCCAGTGTACCAGAATGGATACCACGTCAGCAACGCGTTAAAAAATATCTCTGCCTCATCTTCTTTTGCTGTACATGCTTTGGCGATCAACCTGTCAGTCAAAATATTATGAAAGTTGGATTCTTGGGACTTGGCGTTTGTATACTATCCATAGTGGCCGGTCGCAACTCCGTTCGCGTGAAAGTCGGTTTACCGTGGGAAAGAGAATATTCCCGCGGTAAAAAGTAACCTATGTGTTGTTCTGATGTAGGTATAACTTATATTACTGCAAAGTTTCATCTTAATCCGTTCAGTAGTTTTTACATGAAAGAGTAACAAACATCCAAACATCCATCCATACATCCACGTTTATAATACTAGAAGGATAACCAAATTCATAGTTGCGTTAAAGGGTATCAAAAAGGTCATTGTTGTAGCTGAAGTAAAAGGTGCTGAAGAATTTTTTTTTGCTACTAAGACCTGATGAAGTTATAATAGGACGTATTTTTTAATACTTCCTTAAATAATAATTCCTTAATACTTTCTTTAAACTAATTAATTTTATAATAATAAACTAACGTAAGTGGGTGACGTGGATTCAAAAATACGGATTTATCGATGCAGATTTTTGCCCAATTCCTTTTATAATGCTTCATCGCACTACCAAACTCTCTCCAATAATCTGGATTTTCTGGATGTTGTGAAATCAACTAGAAACAAAAACAAAGCATGATTTGGAATAAGTTTTGAAAACATTAAATTAATTATTTGTTTGGAACCAACAATAGAACTCTTTAATTTCATTTGATTGTAAAAAATAAAAATGTTAGGCAATGTTTGGGCGTTGTTTTCCCTGTCATGTTATTTGTATTGAAACGTTATTAACCCTAAAAATACTGACGTATAAGTACAGGTTTTTGGCATGTTTGTAGTCTTGGACTTGTCGAGCGTGTCTAGCGGCGCGCAGTACTGGGTCAATGGATGGCTTGGTGTCTAGCGGGCCGAACATCGTGTCAACAGTCACCTTCATCATGCAACTGAACGCGGCAGTTAACATCTTCTGCAATTTAGTTTATAGCTTTTATTTGGTAATCGATGTTTCCGTATTTGCTGGTAAAATACTTATATCGGTTAGTGAATGGGGGACATAGGTACAGATAGACAGACAAGCAAACACACATGTATACACATTTTCACATTTATAATATTAGTAAGGATAAATTTAGTGGCAACATAGAAAAGTAGATTATTAAGATTAAGTAAGTTTAAAATTTTAATTCACTACCTTAGAATTGATATAATAGATGGAATTATACTTACGAGTATCAGTTTTATTAAAAAAACCTAGTAATTAGGTACTGAATCATACCTGATATTCTTCTTCAGATGTCAAAGATTTACTAACAACAAAATTGTTGTTCACATATATAGCAGCCTCCTGCCAGAATGTCGTAAAGACTTCGGCTCTTGTTCTACTTTGGGCAATTTGCCGCATAAAATGGGACACGTCGTTTGAACCTGGAAATCGCTTTGTAACTATAAGAAACAGGAATTTTATAAACAGTAAGTGTTATTTGGCACCTATTGTAAATTTTCAGACCTTAATTACTTTTTTCAGAGGTTATTTTAACTGTTATTTTAATATTTAGTAGACAGCTCTTATAATTTCGAAATAAGTATGTATGGTGTATGTATGTATGGTGGTTATATTAGTATGGTGGTTATATTTGATCAATAGTAACAAATATCCAGACGAAAACAGCCAATTTGGTAAAGTATCTTTTTACAAAATTGGCCTATCCCAGGAATCGAATAAATACTATATTTTTTGTTAACTTATAAAGTTTTACAAACCTTCATATTCTGTGGATTCATGTAAAATCTTCTTTCAGGTATCATTGGAGCAAATTGAAAGATTAAAATTACCCATAAATAAAAAAAGTTAACTTACTCGCTTTAAAGTGAGTCAGCGTAGTGGATGACGGTTGAGACCCGATACTTGTGTGACGTATGTTATTTATAATGTCTTTAATTATTTATGAATTGTAAGTTTACCATGATAAGGTACTTTCCGCAGAGCAGCGACTGCGGCAAACACAGCTCTACGCCAGTCGACATCAAGTTGCCCGCGGCCTGTGAAACGTCGTTTTAGACTTGTGTCGTTTTCTATCTTTTTTAACATCTCATCTATTTCAGTGCTGAAAATATAATAAAATATTGCAAAAACTGGTTTAAAGTTTCAGTCATTATTATATTTTAGCATACTTAGGAATTATTTGAGGCACTTTGATTTTAACCAAAGGTCTGGCCAGTTTTACTTCAATGATCACGAAGGCTGCATTGCCATCCACGCCGGTTGCTAGAACTGACTCTTCGGTTGCTGAGCGGTCTGTGTCATCAGTTTTTCTGCCAAGACAAGAGACAACCATTTAATAAAAAATAAATTAAGGCCCTATTTTATCGATTTTACTGCTCACTTGGAATTTTTAAAAATAGAAGAGGCCTTGTCGTATTGCTTATCATTAGTTGGTAACAACGGTGCACAATTGCAGGCCTCCATCATATCGCTAACGGACGACCATTGAAGCGGCACTGCCATACGCAAGGAGCTAACTGAAAAGTTTGAACACATTTACATGTGACCAATGCTGGAAGAATTTCATAATTTAAGATTTAAAGCTACCTCCAGGAGAGAGTAGGCCGAACAGATCGAGGAAAGACATGTAGTCGTAGCCGCGTTCTTCGTGGTTGCAGTGGACTTCGAGCGGCCAGCGCCATCGTCGGATGTGCTGCTGCAACCATTCTTCACAGGACTGAGGCATCACGGTGCGGTGGAACGAAGACCATATTATTGTATCTGAAAGTAAATAATGTTATTAAGTAGGTGCGACATTACCTTTCATAGTAAGGAAGTATTTAAATACAATATTTGATGGTTCCGATTAATATTCATGTACTTAAAGCTGTTTAAAATAAAGAATGACAAACCTTTGAAGATCACCTACTTATAGAGTTGACGTTACCTTTGACTACTTACAATACGAAGGTGCTCGATACAGATAGTGGTTGAGGTCAATGTTGTCATTGTTCTGTATATCTTGTAGTCCGTTCTCACAGAGCCACTTGCAGTCATGCGCCGTGAAGATCTCGTCGTTGCCGCGTAGACTCTCCCAGTGAGGGTAGAACTCGACACTCGAGAAATCCTTTGGCCGCTCTTGGCCGTCTTCGAACGTTATTGTATATGAATTCTAAGGTATATTTCAAATTTTATATTTTAGTTAACTTATTTAAACATATTTCTTTTGGTTTTTAGAATTGCTTCTGCTCAGTTGACAGATTTAGGAACCTAATTAGCAACGTAAAATCTGTTCCTACATGTAAAACTGTCGTACTTATTCAATTTACTATCTATTTCGTACGTTTTTGTAAAGAATATAGTTATAGTTATAATTTGAAAAATCCTCCACCTACTTTTTTAAATGTATTATGTCATATAAGTAAATTAATTTAAAAAATTCATCAAACGGACTTAGGTGGCGAGAAGATATAATTAAAACCTCTTCCTTCGGATAAAGTGTCTGCAAATGGATTGTATATTTCAGAAGAATAATTCAACAAGTTCAACAACCTCTTCATTTGGAAAGTGTATTTTTGAATGTTATAAACGTCTTTGTGAACGTTTAACGGTCACGGGAATAGATGCACCTGACAACATGCCTTTTTTGGTGTGTCCGACTATGAATGTATTTTTGTTTGACTGAAAATACTTCAACAGTTCGGTGTTTATAGGGTTTATCTAAGATCTAGGAAGTGCAAGGCCTCATTAATAATGTCGGTTTAAAGAAGGTACATCACATTTTCGTTGCCCAACGCGATTTTGGTAGCTGCTACATAGTTGAAGTCGTCATGGTACGGCCCAGCTATGTTGTAGGCGCCGACCAGCGTGATGGTCATGTGGTTCGCGTGGTGGTAGAGGCGGTGGTGCCGCTCGCTGCTGTGGTCCAGTAGCACGGACACCTCCATGCTCAGGAGTGGCAGATTACACCAACTCTTGGTGAATAGCGTGGAACGTTTTAACATTGGTTCTAACCGTTTCTTCACCAACATCTTGTCTTTTTCTGTAAAATTTTTACAGATAAACATACGTATTACTAAAGAGAAAGCGTTTTTATAACAACTTGACAGTTAGAGGCAAAATAGTTTTTTTTAATTATTATTAGGTACACGTTTGTTGTATTTGCGTAGGTATGTAAAAGTTGCAAGAAAAACTTAATTCCCACCTATAAATAATGGTAAAATATCAATGTTACAACAGCTGACATCAAACATATCGCTTTCTGATACATCTTTATTCTTTAAATCAGTTTTCTTTACATTGCCAGGGTCATCCTCATTATAAGCAATGGACTGATCTAAACTCGATTTAGTACCATCTGTATCTATAACTGGGCTGACGTGAACTGAAATGGTAACGAAATCAACATAAATATAGCACTAAACAGGAATACCTTCTGCTTGCAAGTAAAACTACAAAAAGAAATTTTATTTTTGCGAGATTTGAAGTAGGTAAGATAGCATTTTACATTAATGAAAATACGTATATGAATAATATACGAATACATCGATAAAAATTGATCTTTTTATAAACGCTGGATAGGAAAATGCGTAATACCGTCATCGGCCTATATGTCGGAATTAAAGTAAATAAAATAACTTTCGATGTCTAGTAGCAGGGCTTACGTGTGTAGATTTCTTACACGTGTAAATGAGTTAAATGACATAGTTTATTTCAACTAGTAGTACAGGTTCAAGGACTTGGATCATTGTATGTTTGCCAATTTTTTTTCTGCATGCGCTTTATGAGTGGGTAACTTCAAAATTAGCTGGATGGGATAACATTCGGCGTTTCCTAGACTAATATTTTATAGTGCTGTGACTTTCCCGGTTATTCAAGATTTTATTTATTCTTCATTTTTTTTTATTTCTAAACAACATTCGTACTACGAATCATGTCGATTTTGTTTTTAAAGGCTAACCGTTTACTTCTTGTTCCTAGGATTTTGTTTCAATTGGATTTTACTATAAAAACTAAATGTTGAGTTACAAAAGAGAAAGCTCTTACCTGTCATAGGATAATCTGCCATTGTGCACATTCTGTCATGGTCGGCCGGGTCAATGAACATCAGACCTTCAGCTAGTGAGGTTGTGCTATCATCATCTCTTGCACTGATCGATGAGATCCTACTTCTACACAATACTTTCTCCATAAAGCTCACCTTTATGTTAAAATCTTTGTAAGGATCTTCGTCAGTAAGTTTTAAGCTAAATACCTTCACCATGAGTGTATCGAGGGGGTCAATGGTAAGATCAACAGCTAAGCCTTTCTCGGTGGGTTTTGTTCTTGATGATGTCGAACCTAAAGCCTTCATACTGATTTTACTCTGGAATTACATTTATTTTAATGATAGTTAATCTAATCAGTTCATTACATTTAAATGTATTTAATTAGTCATGTACCCGTTTTCGAGCTTTTGTTTTCGTGTTCATAGCGTACTTCGTAAATTTGAGTAACTTTACTAATAATGATAATAAATACACCGAGCAAAAAATGCTGAATATTTATTTATTTGACAAACAAATCTACTTGTTTTTTTATCTGTCATTAAAAGGGTATTTTTTAAAACATGTCTTGTAGAAAGAATTCATTTTATTATTCCTTTCCAATCAAAAATCATTACAAAACTTAGAACCAAAAAACACATTTAAATTTACATAGGCACATCTGCTAACTCTACATAAGTTAAAATAATGAACAAACATAAAACACAATAAATTAATACTACATTAAACAATAAATAAACGTTTTTGTTGTTATAAACTATTAACATTCGCCGTAACTCCCACACAAAAACACCCTATTTACCTCCTAAGTACAAATTAAGTAAATCTTTGTTTTAAGGTAATAATAATTTAAAAGCAATACTGGTTTAATAAAAATAATATCAAATTGACTTAAATATTATTTCGAAACTCCACACTACTTAATAATATATCAATAAATTTCGTGAACATTCAAAACAGCAGTTCGACTTATTCTATGAATATTTTTAAAATATACACCTATTTATACTTTTTCACATAAACTATTGAGGTAGAGGATAGAAAACATGTTTTCTAAAAACATGATTCAAGATTAAATTACATTATATGAGCTATTTGTCACCACACTAGGCCAGTAGAAATTGGATGCAATCAGCATTCTAAATTTAAACCGTTACTTAATATTAATACACGTCCTGAAGTATCCTGGTACATTTATTAATACCTACAGAAAACTTAAAAACTATTTAAAACAGCATTTTATTAGTGAACAGTAATTTGTTGCTACTAATAGATTTATGTCTCGGATACTTCTTTGTCGTATTTAAGTCTCATTAGTTAGAGTTGGTCGATTTGAATAGTTCATTTGTCTATTGATTGCCAGATACCTGATACACTTTTGTTTTATTTTGTCCCGTAGGCTACAATGAGGCCATATTCGAAGTTGCTGATGATGGATTCCTCGACATTGTTGTTCTGTAGTCCCACGAGGTTCATGCTGTGTAGCACCTCCACATAGTCTTCGAGGTAATCCTCGACCAGGTCTTTTGGTATGTTGAACGGATTCACAACCCTTACGGCTTCTGTGCATAAAAAAGCAAATGTTTAGTAAATAAAACTAAAAATGTAACTTGTTTTCGACTCAAAACTTAAATTTTGCTTAGGGAATAAAGAATTTTGCTCGGAGTTAAAAAATACTTTTTGTTACACCGAATATTATTCTGACCAAATCAGTTGTTTTTAGATAGAAGAGTATATTTCGTATACATTTATACAACTTTTAAATTTACAATCTTAGGATTTAATTAAATTACTTACTTTTAAGGCTATCGATGTTATTGTACTTGAATACTTTCTTCTTGTTTTGGACTTTGATATTTTTGAATCCTGTTTGTGCCATCAGTCTTGTTACTTCTTTTTCTGGTTCCTAAATAAATAATACAGTCGTACAATAAGATTTTACTTCACTAAAATGATATGGTTTTACACCATACACCTATGTTAATTCATGTTTAAAAGTTTAAATTTATGTTGAAGACAATTAGAGATTATTATTATTATTATATGAAGGACTTATAAGCACAGTGTTTAATATATGAGCTTTAAATATTTATTTCGATTGACCTAAAACTTTTTAAATTACGTTGAAATACCACATTCTTTGTGCACTGCATTATGTAATGATTAAAAAAATATAAATATATGTGATGGTAAGGAAAACAAAAAATAAATTTAGAACTTTACTAAGGTATAAGGCTACTGTAAAATAATATATTGCGATGCATACCTTACTGTCATGGTATGGCGATATGAATTTATCGACGTCTTTGAGCAAGGAGCTCCACTTGTTGCTCTTTGCGAGTACCCTGTATATGTCGAAGATCTGTATGTGTCCGAGGAAGACAAGCAGACAGTCACCACCCTCATCCAGCAGGTTGTAGATGTTCGAGAAGGCAATCCTAAAAAAACATATTATTTTACAAATATAAAGATAAGTCAATGTTTGTCTGTTTGGTTGTAATTGTTGAAACCTATGGTTATGATTATACTGATGCTTTTATTTGAAACTTGTAGTGTGGATTCGTATGTATAACGTAGGCATCCGTCAAATCGGATTTTCCAAAATTCCCACCCTAAGGGGATGAAAAAGGGGGGAAAAGTTTGTATGGGGCAACGTGGTTCCTTGGTCCAATATACTAAATTTTGCATAAACATTCTTTAACAGCTTTATTGATGAAAAACGTGATTCTTATTTTCGATATAAACATCACCTAAAATGGCAAAACTGAGGTAGAAAGATATTTTGGGAGTGATTTGTATTAAATTTGCTATCAATACTCTATGGTGTTTTTAACTTTTATTTTGTTTTAATTTGACATATGTTTTAAAAACCTAATTCAATTTTATCTCTGAAGTTTAAATGTCAAATGTATATAAATATTTAAATCGTATTAGAATTATGTGTTTAACTTAGCGCAATTGATGAGAAAACAATTACTAGGACGACGACGACGCCGGGTCATATTGACCATAATTTTTTAGATATTATTTCAAGTAATAAAGTAACATTACACCTTCGTAAAAGCTGTTTATTGAAAAAGGTTTTATGTTGAGGAAAAACAAAAATAACCACAAGACGTCAGTGAGCATACCAATTAAGCGATGAGGGGGCAGTCTCTCCAGCTACACTAACGTTGAAGCCATACGACTGACGCAAAAATAAAATATATCACTCAAAATTGCCGCAGTACAACTTAACCCAGCGTCAGTTTCACCGGGTTAAATCTTTGAGCATTAGGTATTATCCATACTAATAATATGTAATACGAAATCATAAATGTGAAAACGTGTATGTCTGTCTATCTTTATGTTCCGCTTTCACGTCGAAACGGCTCAACCGATTTTAAATAATTTTGGAATTGACATACATCAACAGCCTGGAAAGAACGTTTGCTACTTTTTACCGCGGTAATAAGTCTAATTCCAACGGGGAAATCACTGTTATCGCAGACGAAGTCGCGGGGTCCAACTAGTGTTTATGTTCAACTGTGTTTGAACAAAAATATTAAATAAACAAATATAATTGTCTACTTATTAAACTTTTTAAGCTTTGATTATGTGAATGGAAATAAGGATGAATATGAATAGGTATTTAATTTATGTTGGAACATTAACATAAATCACTTATTCCTTTCCTGTTAGGTATTTCTTTGTGCCTATCGTTGCAAAGAAACTAAACTTTTTTTGACATTAAATACATATTGCAATAATTATTTCGCAGTTAATGTTTAAGTCTGTCTAATTTGTTTAAATAGTATCATTGTTTTTACAGTCTTCAAATTATTTGGATATGTAAAATTAAATTGTTAACTAGTTATAAAAAATAGTATAGACGGGTCTGAACATGTAATTTCGTAAAAGTAACCTTTAGTTAGCTTCTACAAAAACTTTTGTTTTTGCCGGACCCTTCATCTTGCATTAGATTTAATAGAATAGAGTAGGTTTATACCAACAAAAAGCACGTAACTAATATTTTCAAAAGAATCAATTGGAAGAAAAGATATTAAAATGAGCTTACTCTTGTTGTTTGATCCAGTGCAGGACGTAAGAGCTGAACACGTGGTCGAAGCTGGCGTGCATGTGCGCGGGCGCAGGCGCTCCGATGTCCAGCACCAGGAACCGCGCCTCCTCGCCGCCGTACAGCTTGCGCGCGAACTGCACCATCTCCCTGTTGACGTCGCAGCCCACTATCTGCCGCACCTCCATCGGCAGCAGCCTCCGCAGCACGTTGATCGTGACGTAGCCGTCGCCGCAGCCGACGTCCAGCACCCGCCCGCGGCAGCTCTTCCACCTGATCTTCTTCGCGTACTCCTCGAGGCACTCGATGGCGTCTCTCTTCTGCAGCGAGTTGTGCTCGTGGTAGAGCTCGGCGTCGTTCATGATGTTATTTTTTATTTATTTTCGTGGTGTAATAGAGTGGCGCGTGCGCCGGGTATCGTTCGGTTCGGCGGCGAGCGGCGGTCTCGGGGCGGACTGGCTGCGTATGTATTTATATGTACCGTCAAACATGGTCGAGTCCTGTAGCCCGGACTAGCTACGTTGCAGGGAGATCACGAAAGGTTCCATACTAAAAATCTGTCAAAAACAAGTCGTTACTTCATTTCCTGTTTGCGTCTTAAATCTGTGTAATTCTATCAAAGTGATTTTAATCCAAAATCCGAGCAATGAACTTGTATATCAACACAATTGCACAATGTTACTGTTGTCTATAAAAATCTTAAATTGGCAATATTACAAAAAAAGCTTTTTGTACTTGGCAGTTTCGCAATCAATAAAAATAAAATCTTATTTATACTTCTATTAGGTAATAACTATATATAGGACAGAATCTGATAACCTACCTATTTTGTGACCTTTAACCTGTAATAACGTATGCCTATACTTATGATGCCGTGTGACAAAGTAACTTTGTTGCAAAACCCATCATTAAAAATTCAGCCTGAACGTAACATTGTCACATTATCGGATTTCCGGCTTATTCTTTTGTACAGATCTTATTGTGTGTTAGACATTTTTAAATTATCAGCATCATCTGAGTTCGATTTCTATTTTAATGACAAAGTAACTTCTCTATTCTTTTTTTTTTGTATCAAATTCGATTCATAACAAGTATATAACCACAACATAAGCAAGCAGTAGGTATCTACATTGGGATTTACTGATCATTAAAGTGATACAAAAAACATATTGTTATTCGTCTTTGGAATATAATAGAGCTGGTATGAATTGTTTTCAAAAAGTTTTGAAAAGAATTTTGCCAACTTACTTCCGTTAGTTTATTCGAGCAGCAATAGGTATGAGTAAAAATGTGTTAGTATATAATATTATAAGTTTTACATAAGTAAGTTTTAGAACGGTATAACTGGAACAAGGTTTAGCACTGTATTAAACTATCTATTCTAACTATTTGGACTTTGCTAAATGAAATCGTCTCGTTTAGATAAGCTTACCCACTGACCTACATGAACTACGGCCATGATATTATTATCTACAAGGTATTTGTGTGAGGTATCTATTCAATATTAGGTAACCAGGACTAACCAGGTACATAGAATAGTCACCTATTTATTTAAAAGGAAAGTTACCACTAAAGTATGGGTCTCATGTGATAATAGTCGTATGCAACTGAGATAACACAGCTGAAGTGGACTAATCCTTAGATGAATTTATTACCTACCTACTTAAAAAAATATCTTGCTGATCAACTTTTTTTGGTGGTAAATTCTTTTGTATGTAATAAATTGCTAAATTGCCGTCGTATTCTACCTTCGAAGATAGAATAAAACTTGAATGATATAAGTTCTATTAGCTTGGCACCTACGAGTATGTTCTCTTCTGTTTGTGTTTCTATTACAGAGCCAAATACTGAAATAATAATTGAAATTGTCTAATTTATGATTCATATCATTGTACTACTCATAAGATTATACGATAAATTGAGGTTGTAACTACTAGCGAAAATAAATTATTTAATACGTTACAATATTGCTATAAGGATAAATAATGGAGAAAATATAAAGGATGTAGAGGAAATAATTTTGTAGGGCAACCATTTGAATTGTAGAGAGAAGGTTTGACGGGTTTAATAATACAAAATTGTTTGTTAATATATTATCTCTTGTTTCGATGTCAATTATACACACAAACGAGTAGGTATACCTATCAGCTCTCATCCTATTTTAACAACGTTGATTTGCAAAAAGTCTAAAATATCGCGAACATATTTTATATTTTTAAAACATGTATTTTTCGTCATTTTTAACTTTTAAGTAAGTTAATAATATAACCTACTTGCAGACCTATATTAAAGAAAGATCTAAAAGTAAAACAACTTTAAATGAATACATTGTTTTTGTTGCTCCATGCGAATGGAATGTTATAACACGCTGTACCTTGTCTCTCGTATGTAATTTTAGATAGTTGTAAGCTTTTCGGTGTATTGGCGTGCGCTTGCAATGCATCACTGCGTGACGTCACGTGCCTGACCTACTCCAACAAGCTCTGTGTATCCATAGACGATGATTCACTATACAACTACTCGACGCCTTCAAACGTTTTGCAACGATAACCTGATTCTCTCTGCGGTCACATCGGTAGGTACATCTAATGTAGGATTGCCGCGTTTGGTTGCGTCATCGCAGTTCCGATAAAGTTAAGGGAAATGTGCGAATACAAAAGAATTTGTACAGTTTCATGTTTATCTACCATGCTTTGAACATAGTGACGTTTTTACAAAGAAAGTAAAATGTCTTCTCTATAATCGTAGTAATAGCTACGAGTGCTACGAACCTAGGGTCTGAACTACGCGTCTACGATAAGTTGCCAAACTTAATTTGTTGCTACAGTCCATAGCTACAGTTTTATTTTGGGCTGATAATACGTTTGTCGGACAAACCATTTACCAACAACTTCCTCGTTGTAGATAAATGTATATTTATTATGTAAGCTAATATTGTTACTAAAAAGCGATGATAGCAAATGGCAGTTCACTTCCAAGCTTAAAATTGCATGAGACGTTTTGCATTCAAACAACCATCAGTATTATTACAGCAGTGCAATGCAGGAACATAGCTGCGTGCAATGTGAGCGGGCGTCGCGACGCGCAAAGCAGACGGTCTTTTTGTGACCGACCCACGAAAAAGTGCATTGCCCCTGGTCGAGACGGCAAATCGTTGTTTTTTATAATTTAATCGTACGCCAATTCTGTCGGTGTCGAGTTGAGTTAGGAGGACTGACCTACCGCAACGCGATTTGTATTGTGTATTAATAGTATGACTACGCGATATAATTAGGTGCAAATACACTTACGATGCTGACCTATTTAAAACTATGTAAATACCAGGCGAAGAAAATATCTTACGTTTATTTACACAAAATGATGATGATGTTACGAAAGACCTATAAACTTTTAACGAAGCGGGCAGCGTTTGAGCTTTAGCGAGTTACCTTTGAGCAATTAACCTAACTATGCATACTGTTTGCCAAAATATTAGAGTTTACTTCGTAGTTTGATACAACACCGGAATCTACAGGAAAGCAAAGTATTATTTGTGCACGCATTTAAGTGAAATAATTGTGAGTGCAGTAAAAGACGCAACAAGTTTTCGGCTGTGCTCGTCGTAATCTAAACTTGAATTTCAAGGACACGGTTAAACCTGCGAATCATACAAATGCAAGCCGGTGCATCCACTGCGCCCGCGCACTGCACTTAGTCACGTAATGCTTGTGGTTTTGATACTTTATGATAATCACAATAATTTTTAAAAGCAAAGTAATGATTCGCGCTTTTATGTCAAATGGGCTTCAGAGAAAGACAATGAATTAAATTAAATATTACAATACTTCTTATATAAAAAAAATAAGTAATATAAATCCTTTTTTTGTTTTTGTACATAATATATGAAGCGAAATACTTCTAATTTGTAAAGCGGTTAACTATCTACTATTATTATTTTACAATTAATGATTTAAAGTACCAAAATCATTGCCAAAATTTTCAGTAAACAGTGTACAGTCATCGACGTTTCCATTAATGAATTATACCGTTGCTGCATAATTACTTATAAGTCTGATAATATAAATAATGTTGTTTCAAATTAAATAGTTTCTGAATTGTCTTTGAAACTGTAATTTGGGCTTCCCTTTCTACGTTAGTAATGACAGAAGTATAGGTGGGTCAGCTTTGTTGCAGAGCGTGATTGTAAACGATTTTTTTAAAATATTTGGGTGGTTGTACCCGGCTGCAATGTCACCCTGGCCGGGTTCAACGTGCCGACTTGCATAAGGGAAGTTTATAGTATACGTAAGTACCTATACATAATGCACTGGCGCGATTTTTTGGCAATCCAGTTCTTTTTAAGTAGGTACTTATTGATTGTATGATAATATGTCAATGCCATCCTATTGGTGTTTTAGTATTTCCTTAAACAGAAACATTGCCAGATATACATACCAATACATATACTTTCTTTGAAGGTGTATATCCTCAGTTTTATAGGAACATGATATAAAGTTTGTGAGATCATGCAATCATTTAAGTATAAAAATAGTAGGACGGTTTCGGTCATGACAATTCTTTCTGCGCCAACGCATTCAAAATGCACCAGCGCCGAGTGCAACGGCCTCTGTTACTGCCGAAATTTAAATCGGTTCCGCTGTCTCTGTCATTTGTTTAGCGATAGAATGGGACAGGTGTATTGTAATGGTCGATTCGTGTCATGTCGCAATGGTGAGGATCTTAAGGCAGGTTGTGATAGGTCACACCGGTGTTGTCGTAGGCTAGGAGTGTGGGAGAGGGCGCCGGGAGGTCGGATGTCGGGACAGTATCCGAATTGCTCATTGAGAACTTACCTACAACTGTACCACTGACTATATTAAATTTTGCCCGTACTGTAAACATCTCTTGCGACTGTTATGACTTTGACTCGAACTGTAACACTGTCTGACTATAATAAACTTTGCCTGTACTATTTTGGCTGTAAAATTCTCTCGCAAGTGTTATAACTTTAACTCATACGTATAATCTAAATATATACTTAACTCAAAGGTGACTGACTGACATAATTATCTATCTATAATGCGCAGTTCTAACCACTGGACGAATCGGACTGAAATTTGGCATGTAGGTAGATGTTATGACGTAGGCATCCGCTAAAAAAGGATTTTGATCAAATGGTTAAAATGGGGGATGAAAGTTTGTATGAAAGTAAAATTAGCTGCGGGTGAACTGCGGTTTCACAAAGCTGAGAACACTGGAAATTATCATGATGGTAAAGAACGCAATTTTTGTGATGTTCCACCTTTTAGGAAAGAGGAAGTATGTAAGAGTTTTCTATTTTCATTTCCTGTTGACAAATAATCCGATACCTCAATTATAGATAAGGACTCATAGCATTACAATAAGCGGGATCGTGCGCGCAACAATGATGCGGTAAACCTCATTCTCAGGAAAATTAATTGAAATAGTTATTGGATACTTTTTTAACTAATTAAATTCATGATTTCATGTATAACATGGTTTTATAGCTTTTACCCTTATTGCCATATGCGCCACATTTATTTGGTACCTAATGAAAAAACACAAAAATGGAAAGCTTCACTGTGGTTGTAAATAATTGTTTTCAAGTAAATAAGAGTTATACATACAAATTTAGATGCGCTTTTGCGTAGATATACTAACCATGTGTTTTAACAGAAATTTTATTTATTTATTACTAACAAATATTTTTTTTGTTTTCATAGTAAAAGTTTAAAGTAAAAGCTTTTAAGGATTGGGCGGAAAGCGAGTAGGTTAGAGTAGATTTAAAGATGTTATATAATCATTTAGTGATAAGTCCATTAAAATTTGTCGAAATGGCGGATAAAAGACTTGTGCGTTATTAAGGTATTTTTACAAAAGAATTTGGTACTTGTATTTTTTTTATATTGAAAAAGAAATAAATGTTAACTATGAAACTGCAAAACGCCACTTAAAAGCTAAAGAAAATTTATCAACGCCATCTAGACTGTGGTGAGTATTCCGTTTCAACGCATGCGGCAAACCATTCAGCTGAATAATCTTGTTACCAGCTTCTGTTTAAGTTAAAGCCTTTTTCTATAGATGGCGTTCTTTACAGAATTAACGATCTTAACAGTAAAACTTATATTATCATCTTTAAAAATATACAATTCACTTAAAATATAATAAATATTTAGTACGTGTTTTTTCGCTATTATTTATCGATAATGACCCCTTTGTGCGCGAAGCTAACTCTCACTATCCATTTTTTTTACGCGATTTTTAAGAACATTTGTTGATAAATTTTATAATCTTGTAATAATCAGACTCGTTGATTTTTGGTACGGTTTTTAAATTGTCGAAGGCAACTGCTCTAGTTTTTATGGTTACAGTCTTTCTGTCCCATGCTTCAGTCTCATGGCATCCACAGCTTTAATTCATATTTTATGTTAAATGATAAGTTAAAGGTTTTGCATTGTAATTTAATTAATTTAATTTTGTAATGTACCAACAGAGCGCATATCTTCATAACAAACGAAGCTTTATTTACTAAAGCAGTACCTACACCAATCAACAGAAAGCAATTTTAAAAATAAATCCCCTATCAAAATGTGATTTTACAAATACCTAATGAATTCTTATGTTCTATTTTTTATTGGAAAATACAAGTACTTAAAAGTTCTGTCCACTAATATCAGCAAAGTTTTTTAAACGAATTTTTATACTTATAATGTTGCAAACAATATGCTATAACAACGCTTTTTATATCTTTAGTTGTGACCTAAACCTTACGAAACATACAAACATCTAAATTGATTAAATAGCAAAGCAAATTGAATTGAAAAATATTGTTAAAATAATAAAACATATCCCAAACTCAAAGCTAAAACGTA
This sequence comes from Emmelina monodactyla, assembly GCA_916618145.1. NCBI lineage: Eukaryota > Metazoa > Arthropoda > Insecta > Lepidoptera > Pterophoridae > Emmelina > Emmelina monodactyla. The sequence goes on from OU745300.1 coordinate 9,752,601, forward strand.
ACGAAACAGCGTTCCCGGAAATGTAATCAGTCCCTTTGCCAAAACTTATTAAAGAAAAATGGAGATATCCTCCACAAACATCTACACAGCGCACACACGCAGACGAATTCGTATGTAAAAGATATTTACTGACGCACACAGACACAGTATCATATCTAAAAAAATATACAAAAAGCTTTTCCTAAGAATAAGCAGGACGGAGGAGTACGGATCTTATTTTTCTCGCGGATGGAACGTTCAGTCGCTGGAGGGGGCGGGTGGGTGCCCGGAGAGGGGTAAGGTCCCCCCACTTCGTGCAATAATACTGCGTCACTATTTTGCGCCATTACCTACACTCGCTTCCTATTCTATAAGTAGTGGGGACGTAGGACGTAACTGAGGTACCTGCTGAAAATATTTCAGCACTAATTTAATAAAATATTATGAAAAAACTATTTTTTTAAGAACCTGCCACCGCACTGCTTAGTTCAAAATAAGCTGAGTAAATAGAATAAGTAAATAAGAAGTAGTTTTGTGTAAGTAAAAAATTTTGATTTCAACAAAAACATTGTCTAGTTAGTATAAAAAATTGGCTCTCACCCAATACCAATGAAATTGTCACATATTTCATTGTGTTTATCAAAACAGTGTTTACCTTCTAATTTATTCACATATAACAGACATCAACATATTAATAGCTCAATCTGACGTCTTCTATTCCTAAGACACGTTATATATTTTTTTTCTGTAATATCATTGGAAAATGGATATGAAAAGCCAGTGTTCCGTTCGGTTACGTTCTGCGTGGTCGGATTTGGAATACCCCTACCACCACGGAGCTCCTTTATGTGTTGCATGTGTGGGTGCGACGAACAACTCCATGTTAAATAGCTATTGCTAAGGTAGACAATATTAATTGCAGTTTGGATGCCTCCAATACAATGCAGATGCTGCTTGCAAATACATGATGCATCTTCATGGGACCAAAGTATTTTAATTTAATACTGGAGTATTATAAAGGTCACTGTTAAAATAGCTGCATCTCAATGTTATTTATAGTAGTCTGTAGGTTTGACGTAGGCAGATATGAGAGTTAACTTCTGTGAAGAAACTAAAGTTTATGTAAAATACATATTTTAACGGCATTGAAAATAATATTTAGACGAAAAAAAAGAATGTATACTACCATTAATTTTATATTTGACGTTTTTAAAATATTGAAAGTAAACCTAAGTATTTATCATCTTTAGGCACCTACAAAGAATATTTTCTATTAAGTATACTTTTCAGAAGGTAAATAAATTCATAGTATAAAAAAATCACATTTGAGTAATTACATTTGGAAATGCAGGAGGTTAATAATGATATAAACAGATCAATGATAATCCAAGTAAATCGTACATCACTATTGACGACCTGCTGCTACCACCGCAACTCGAAAGCTTCGTCAATTAACGACAACTCACGCAAACAACTGGCGCTCGTCGCACAAACACCCAACTCCTGCCAAACAATGTTAAGCTTTAATAAAACTCCGCAATAGTTATACATATAGCTTACTGGAAATGCAACTATCTGGTCTGGCGACATCTAAACATCTGCAGTATAGGTTTGGAGACAAATTATGTACCAATGAACTTCTTTGCAACAACATTCTAATTGAATCCACATTCCATTGCGCTTTTCGTTCGACAACATCCACGCGTGTGTCAAGCGAATGCGTCAATGGATACGAAACACGATTAGAGATGGGCTTTACTTGGTGGTTTTGGTAGAGAGATTGGTGTGCGGCAACGGTCCTTTGATTCTGGCGAGATTAAACGTACGGCAGACGGTGGCGCCTCTATCGATTGTTGTTGTAATTAAAACGCTATTCTCGCCAGTGCAAATGAAATTGTTCCGGACGCTGCTGTGGATGCCGACGTGTTATTGCTGCGAACAACGCAATTTGCAGCTTCCCAAGATATATTGGACGGACTCCGGTCACCACGTTAGACCTGCCTACTATTATTTTTGTATACCTATTTTAGTTTTGTAGTATCGTTGTCATCACACACATTCTGCTCGTCATAGTATTGAATTCAAAAGTATACCAACAGACTAGGTAGATAGGAAAGATAACCTACAATTACATAAAGCAGACAGAATCTACATTCCACCTATATACAATCTAACAATCTCCACGACTGCGCAATCCGAGTCTCGAATCACAAATCCACAATTCCAATTCGAAATACGAATGGGAACGAAGAGAGACTCCAATAAAATATAGCAACTATCTACGTGTACGTGACGTAGCCGCCCCACGCATGCGCAGACACTAGTACTACACAAACCGACAACTCCAATTCCAATTGTAGAAAAAAATATAACCAATTCGAAATGGAGAAGGCTTCGCGGCGACCAATGGGGGCGCTCACAGACGTCATGCCGACTGTGTAGGCGTGGCGAATGATATCTAGCATTGAAATGCTCTGCTATTTGTTTTGCCGGATTCGAAGGCTTTATTGCCGGGTGTGAGAGCCTCTTTCGGGATGGCAGTAAAGGCTCGATATGTTTTCTGGCTGAGAAACATCACATTATATACCGTAGAATCCTCCTGTTGGGCGACCTACATCACAATGATAAATTGGAAAAGCTCCTTTGTTTTTATTTTCCTTCATTTTGCTTCGAAAAAAGTTCTGAACAAATAACTCACGCTTTGTTTTTTTACGTTACAAGAATATTCGCTAGACTGAGTTAATCTTCAGAACGCGTTAAGAGTCGGTCGAGTGCTAACCTTTGATAGCATTAAGGAGTGTCCCTGTCGACTTGAAACTAAGTATTGATTTTCCGATAGGAAAAAAAGGAAGGCAACGATCTATGCAGATCTGGAGTGCTCTCGGCACATCAGATGGCACCGGCGCGGGTAGCCTCCACAGACAATCGAATGGGGGGTCGCCCCCTCCCCGGCCGACACAGAGTATACAACAACCGAGCACCACCTCTGCACCTACTCCATGTAATGTTTTGTATTTTAGACAAAAGATTGTTTTATCTGAATTCGATTGAATTACGACTGTAAAAATGTGTTTCAAATGTAAAAAAACATTTAGAACCTAAAATATAACCAATGACGCTCAAGTCAAGATCAAAACAAACGTGTAAAATTAATAAAAGCCTAGAAACTCTTTAGTATTATAAAACAAGCCGTCCAAACTACGAAAACAGTTACAGTAAGTCCATGTAATTCAATTGCAGTATCGTCTGTCATATTCAGTTGAAATGGGATCTCTTTATCTTTGTCGGTATCGACCCGACGGCGCCGACTTCCCATCTCGAAGTAAAACACGCCGGGAAGGAAACCGCGGGATAAACCCCCTCAACCCCCACCGACCCACAACCCCCCCCCCCCCCACTCCGATCTTTACGTTTCAGGAATAAATATTTCAGAGCGTGTGCTTCGGAAGTTAAAGTTATGTATCGCCTACGCGGGTAACAACCTGAGAATGAGAAAACTCGCTTTGCTTTTATTACAGTCTGATGACAAAGGGACTGCGGGGGATTTTCGCTTCTACATTTTTGAAGTCTAGTTTTTAGGGTTGGCTTAATATTTAGATTTATAATTCATGTTAAATTGCGGAATCACTCTGGATTGACAAAAACACAACAAAAATTACGAATATATCGCATTTTTAATGAATGTTTACGATAAACTAAATCAGTAAAACTTACCGTAAATTGCCACATGATAATTCTGGAACTATTATTTCACTTTCAGTTTAAATTGAGATAAATATTACAAATCAAACATTTGACAACTGCTTTATATTTCACAGCGTGCGAGAGATTTGTGAAGCTGTGTTGAATGAAGTTGTATTTTATATCCTTACTCTAGGTAAGTACGTGTATGAAGTACGCAATCGTATTTATGATTTCACTATTACACTAGGTACTAGCAATAATAAGCAAGGAATTGAAACTTGATAAGAAAAGCGTATGATGCTGTGCTCGAAAACGTTACGTCATTCGTAATTCTAACGGTCACTAGGAGTTACGCAAACCGTAGGTGTTTGTTGATGATACAGCCTTCATGAAAATAAAGTAAAAAGAACGCTAAAATTATATTAAAAAAGCCAAATTAAAACTGCCAAAAAAGAAGTATAAACTATTAAAGTACAATATAAAAATCAATATAAATCTTAAAAATCTTGCTGGTGAAGCCTTTAATTAACGTATCTTTGGTGAAATCGTCTATAAAAATGCTATTGTAAACTTCGGTTTACGCAAATTGTAGTTAATATCAAATCAATCAATTTGTTAAAATAATCATTCTAGGCACTGACATTATCATGAAAAAATCATTAGATTGAAGATTTAAGTACAATACTTTGCACGTTTTACATTAATTAAATAAATTCATACTAAAAGGTGTGCGTTTTAAAGTAAAGCTATATAAGTACATAATGTTTACAAGCCTTACTTATTACGCGACAGCTATATTTACGTCGTAGTAAGTAAATGGCTGCGTGAATGAGTAGGTACGTAGGTACTTGAACCATTACACAATCTCAGTGTACGCTACATTCATTCAGGTAAATCCTGGTATTTTAATTAATATTCTGTAGGTATACAACCGTATCAACTTAGTACTATTAGTAGTTATTAAAATATCAATAAATATGACAATGAATTATTTATCCAGGTTCATAGTATAATTATACTGGAATGCAAGAAACTTTACAAATGTTAAAAGTTAATTAAGGTAATATTAAGTATAGATAGTTTAATATCGGTACATATAAGGCTTTCTATATTAGATATTAAAAATGTGTTAGGTCTTACTATTGATTCTTAAAGATATCAGTATGATTCTTAAAGATTCTTAAGGATGCCTGACCAGAGTTAACTATGAAGGTATTATTTAAAAAAACTTCACAATTTAGTGTCTTTCGATTTTTTTAAACTTGAATTGGACAATGTGAACATTACGCTATCTGAAGGCACTAGCCCTCGCGGTATACGTTCCTTTTGTTTACTTTTCGACATTTCCCTTTTTGATAATCCGAAGTTACTTAAATACAAGGTTAGATACTATACTATATACTATACCATTTCCAACTTAGATAAATTAGAATTGAATGCGTTTTAATCGCCGCCGGTATGAACCTACTTCCTTACCTTCTTACAATGTTGCAAATTGCTTTGTTTACATCTGCCTCACGTAACAAATTAAAAATTTACAAATAATCTAATTACCTGTCGTTTGTCTTCAACTGTGTGTGTAAACAGTGAAAAACATTGATTTAAATTAAAAAAGAAAGAAAGGAATTGTAAGTTAGTGAGTAAAACGTAATCGCATAGTAGCCTATAGGTAATTAAGTGTAAAGAGAGTGAGTGGTACTTACTCGATATTGCGTTTACGTGCGAGTATTTACAGTGTAGGTACAAGTAATGTGACTTCAATTGCTTTTGGCTATTGATATTTTTTTGTATAAGAATATAGAGAAACCAGAGAGAAACCAAGAAAATATTGACACGTCACGTTTGTGATGGCGTAATAGAGTAATAACGTATTGATGGCGTTATGCCGTCACGTTTGTTGTTCTCTATATGATTTGACATATCTGCCGTAATATTATTTACTTTATTAATTTAAAAGAAGAATGATACATAATACAAACTATGACTTGGTTCGGATTAAGTTTATATTATAAATGCAAAATGACATTACCTACTATTTATATTATCTTCTCGGTTACAATTTATAGCTTTCTGAACAATGTTATTAACAGTGAGATCACGATTTAGAAAATAAACCATGAAACTAATAAGAGTTTTTTAAGTACTTAGTACTATGAGTTGTACTTACGTTGTTTCTATTATTAGGTGCGTTTTTTAGCATCTTTGAGTGATTAGTAAGGAGCCACCCATTGCACAATTTAACAGAGTTCTTGCGTGTCTAATATACTTCCTATTCTTTCTATTGTTTCAACTCACTTTTTAACTTACGTTTGTATAAAAATAAACAATATAACGTGTCACTTGTTTATTGTTAATGAAACGTGCTGTGTGTTTCCTAGGTCAGTTATAACTGAGTTGTTTCTATTCTAATCAAGGAGTTACCTCGTCGTTACGATAAAGCCGCGGCCCTGACTTGTGCAGATTGCTCACAAAACTATTATTGCAGATTGCAGAAATAAAGTGAAGCCGGCACCCGGCAGTCTTGATGGATTACTTATTCATTGGAAGATTTGTAGACGGGCAACTGCTGGTGCGGGATATTCAATGTGCTATAGTTTTTTTAACTTGATAACAAGAATAAAAAAACTGGTTTGCATGGAAACAACCTTAAGGTTCTAAACTTACAGTTTCTGTTTGTTTTTCTGTCAATTTTTTTAATGTAAAAAAATATATGCATATCCATTTCCTTGCTACATTATTCTTCTACTTTAGTAAATCGTTTATAAAAACGATTTTGTTTCACAAGAGTCATGCCTCCCTTTTCACGGAATAGAGCAATGCGAATACGAAATAAAAGATAGACAATCGTAAAAAATGGTTCGCTCATGAGACAGCAATGTTGGTATAGATAGAGCTGCGACTGTTTTATAAAGCGGTCTTGAAGAAACACTGTTACTTTCTAAGTTTGTTATCAGCAAACATCACAAATATAAAGTAGATACTGTTTATATAATTCATATTGAAGTCGCGAATACAACTTAAAACGCATTGGCGGAAATCAAACGGTGATCATTAAACTATTATTCTAGGAATTAACGATGTGCTGTAAAAGGTAACTATGCATTCAAGGTACACAATTTTATAGCTATAAAGCAGTATAAATCAATACCATTAACATTGTAGTTCTAATTTGTTTCCTTTGCGTTTGTAATATCTATAGGCAGGAACGTAAATACTCATTCATTAGACTCATCGTAGAGGTATTTCTGCATCGCAGAACAGTAGATATAAATTAAATCCTATAGTTGTTAATTAGTGTCAGCTAATAGAATGCCAATTGTCGTGATGACTTGACATATCGATGACTATACTATTTAAATTTTATCTCTTAACCAACAAGCACAGACGTGACACTGAGAAAACTTTATTGGTGACTTCCAATTGGAGCTTTTTACAAAAATACTTTAAAATTGAGATACACTTGGAGAAACACTTGGTTGTGCTACGAAATGCCTTTTATCGGATTACTAAGATTTTTACTAACCAATCAATAATAGCTTTGTAAAACAATAAAAAATCTAATAAATTTAAGCAATTCAAACTATCATTTTTTTTTTAATTATCGATTTTTTTATAAAATAGTCCACAGAATAGGGAATATGCATAAAATTTTAAATGGCCTAAAATATTTTTTTCTCGAATACTTACCATCGATATATTATAATGAAAAGGTTTTTTTTTAATTTATTTATCATTTAAACCCATAAAATAATATTCTAAAAGTGCAAAATAAGGGCGCGAAATTCAAACTTCCAAAACGCGCCACCATTGGTCGAACGTAATCTGTCGTCATCTGACACGACATTGCATTCATCAGCGTCGAAACTCATACTGTTTTATAAGTTTTTGTGAAGAAAAGAAATAATTTTAATCTATATTCTTGTGCTGATTGTAGTGAAGTTTAGTTTTGATTGGTAGTGAATCTTTGACGATGACTAAAGCAAGTTCTGTCATAGCACAATAGGACAATCTACCGAGAACAGATGCATTTATGATAACAGCATATTTAAATTTTGCATCAAAACCCGATTTTACGAGCGCAGAGATCAGAGGAGTGAAAGCTAATTATTATGTTTCATAGATTATTTAAGACCATAATATAGATTTTTATTCATAAATGCACACAGCAGTTTACTTAAAATACACCAAAACATTTTGATATTGACACATAAATATATGAGGCAAAACTCGTTTCTTCAACCGTAGAGCACATTTTTCTCCTTGCCCTTTCATTAAATTGTATTCAATATAATTTTCTGTATTTTTTTTCCTTAACCTGGAATAAATCAACAACCATTAAAAATTCGTAGAACCACAATAGGAATAAAGTTTTTATAGAAAGTTATAGCTTTCTTATAGTTCAATAGCTAATGCAAAACTTATTTTTTACTAATTCATAATAAGCTGTATATAAATAAAGTATACTTACGTTAAAATGAGCTTCACAACAATATGAACAAGATTTAGGAGATATATTATCCCTTATCATCACCTTACACCACCGTTTTCGTATTTTCGCATCACTTGAAATACGAAAAAAACACTTTCTTGTACTATGCAATACTTATAAGATAATTTTTTGGCTTCTTCCATGGTTTTAAATCTATTAAAACTGTAAATATGTATGAATTAACTGAAAAGTTCATAGTAAAGTCCCACTGGACGTGTCGTGTGACGTCACGCAAAGCGCGCGCAAAATGGCGGCGTTTCAACTGCTCTAATTTTTTCAATGTTTTAAATATCGTTTTTAAAAATATCTAGAGTATTTTGAAGCCTTTTTATATTTTTTTCTATGTTATAATGTTGTAAACTATTAATTTAAGACAAGAAAAAAAAACATGAATATCCCCTATTCAAATTGTTACATAGAGTGTGTTTGGGATTTTTTTAGCATAATACTCGTAGCATGTCAGCGCACGTGGTGGTACACGATTCACTTATGATTGACCAAACAACAAAAGACAAATGATCATTTGAAAAATAACGATAGAACAAACGATCATTTGACAAACATCTCGTTTAGTGAACACATTATTTTAAAAGTAATTATTTGGCAAACTACTCATTTTGCAAATGTTTCACTTTATAAACTATTCAAATGTTATGTAAAAATAAGTATTACGTTTATAAAATGATTGATTATTTAAAATAACGGGAGATAAACTGTTACTTGATAAAACAGGCACATTGCCGAATCACATTTGAAATTGAAGGGCTACTATTGTTACAATAAAATAAACTCATATTGCATGTACCTATGTACAAAAATGCATAATAACCAAATTATGTCTACTTGCTTTTTAAAAAGTAAATAAGGTTGACCCTTTGCTCACGTTTGATTTTCACTAAAACTTTCCTGTAGCACAAAAATGTTACTTAAATTATTTTTTAGCGCTTCGTCGGGTGCTGTTGCACCACGCTCGCTACGCTCGCTCAACCTTACCCTATCGTCGCCGCGCTCCTCGCTAAGCTATGTATATTAATAAGTATTTTATTACTAACATATAGTTTTTCAATAGGAGTTAACTTATTGTGGTCACCTTTTTTAACCAAAATCGAACTAAATACCACAATTTGACAAGCCTTTGTAAAAAGACTACGCAGTTTGTAACATGCCAAAATAAATTTTTAATTAAATAATCGCTCGTTTTATTGTTTTCTTATAAGATTTAAATTTCTAAGTTTTTTTATATATTTCTTAATTAAACAATACATTTTGCCAAACGTTATTTGAGCTATCGTTGTTTTGTAAATGAACATAGTTATAGAGATTAGTTTGCAAAATAATGTTTTGTAGTAATGAAAGTTTGGCATTTGATAATATTGTCAAACTAGTTAAAATTTAATTTTTATCAAGTATAAATTTATCCAACGATGTTTTTCAAATGATTGGTCTGCCATACGTTTTTTGTCTAATGATAGAATCCCGGTGGTACACAGTAACGTTTTTTCTCTAACTTGTTTCTTAAATACCATTATTACAGCCTAAAATAATACTATGTTTGGAAAGAAAACTTAACCTTTATTCTTAACCTTCTTCTTTTTATTCTTGATAACGTATGTTTTTAATGGTAATTCAATTATTTTAATATGTCAAAAAATTGCAGATTTCATGAATTACAAACAAATATTCTTACTAAATAATATATTATATTTAGTAAATGTAGAGGGCAGCTTACTGTAACCTACCTACTGCTATTAGCAGAAAGAACGAAAATATGCTTTAAAAACAGTCATTTCTTGGAAAGTGCTCTAGAAATAAGTGCCGTCGAACTACATTATTGATTGTTTTAGTATTCTACGGTATACGAGATAATTGCACCAGCAATTATTTTGTGAAGTGGATGTGCTCAATGCAACGGATTGTACTTCCATGAATAGAGGAAAATATTCAATGATGCTTATTTAAATAAATATATATAATATAACTAATAAATTTCACTGATTACGATCTATTAGGCTGAGTGTTTTATTTTGTTTTCCAAGACGAATCGAATTCATTTTTCGAATCGAGTAGGTATCTTTGGAAAATAAAAGTATCAATAATAAGGAAATGTTTAAAGTTAATATTTTGAAGTTTAATTTTTGTTAAGCTATTCTAGTTGTAAATCGTATGTTACGCTTTTTTTATAAATTCAAGCAGAGTTGAATTCGCGTGGTCCAAAGTGGAGCCGCAGCCAGATCGCCGAGGGTCGAAGCCAAAATCAGTGGCGGTGACTTGCTAGTTGGTTCTCATTGGGAACCCTTCCTCGCAATATGATTTGCGTCAGTGGATGTGCGTTGCGAACAGATCACCGGACGGTAACCGACTGGAAAAAACGAGAATCATCCACCCCGAAGAGGGAACACCCGGATTTCGAGGAGCGCTTGGAAGTAATACTATTACACCGAGACTGTAGGTTTTGGTCGTTTTAAAATGTCTGTCGAGGAAACCAAGGCGAGATATTCTAGATTTTTAAGAGTGCCTGTTTTTGTACAAATATTCTTACTTGAACGATTTGTGGCGCCTTTTATGAAACACTGAACAAAAATTTACGAAAAAACTTATGGATGTGTTACACAACATGACTTTAAATAAAAACTGGACAACAGCAAGTAAACCTTGCGCATCCAGAATTTAGTTGGTTCCTTCTAAAAAGTAATGAGCATTTACTGTATTTGCTTTTAAAAGTAATATTAATTCAAAGAAGAATAGCCAGTAGTCGTCGTTTCTTATTGTTTCTCCAATAATAAAGTGCATTAAACCACAAGGCAGGTAAAATTATCATTCCATTAATTACGACATCCACCCCATGCTTTTTAAAAGAAAATTAATCCGATTAAGGGGGTGGGGGGTGCGAACCCGCTCTCCTCCAAGTTTATTCAGGGAACTTTCTTTCGAATAATTATTTTTTGTAATTAAATCCATCAACACGATTTTTTCCTAATGATTCTCTCGTGGGAGCAGTGGGGTGAGGCGGGGGGAAGATTTTTTTCAAATTCCTTTTGAAAACAAATATACAGCAAGTGTCGGCTAAATGTGGATCGAATATAAACTGACTGATATTGTCCGGAGGATTTGAGGCACACACAGCAATCAATCAACACTAGCCAGGCTTGTCGATACTACACAGAAAGAAATTATTGCTTTTGCCAAATAAGTTTATTTAGCGCAAGATATATCCTGTTTTGTATATCAGGAAACAATAAGATATTTGTAGCAAGCAATTTTATATTTTAAAATATCAAGTATTTAAATGCTTAATCATATTGACTAATTTTTTACTCCAATAAATAATTTCTTCTTATCTCAAGAACTCGACACTTTGATTTGAGTTGTAACTTTTTTGAAAGAATGTTTACAAATTATTTATTCAAAACATTATCTTTCTTAGATATCAACTGCCTTCTGCTTGCTTAAATTTCCTTAATTCTTAGACCAAGAAACAAACAGACTTAAATGTAGTTATATTGCTACTCGGTACTAGACTGCATAGTTCTTGAAAATAAAAAGATTTACTTATTTTAAGAATTTCCTTTATTGAAACCAGATACTTAAATTTTTGATACAATTATTATTGATTGTTTGTGAATAATAATGTTTCTTCTTGCTAGTTCTAATTTCTTGAATTACCAAAACATATCCTTTGTCATTTTTTAAAAACTCCATCTTTCGAGGTATTCATGGATGATCTTTAGTTCTTGATTTTTTCTAATAGGGAATGTATTTCGCCTCTTTTCAATAACCTCTTCCCAGGGTTCGCTATTGTTTTGTAGCCATATAATATTTTCTTCAGTTGTTGCATCTAAAATGTAAAAAATCCACTTATAATATGATCGGTATCCATCTTAAATCAAGTCTTAATACTAAAAATATGTCAAAGTGAAAGCATTACAGACAGACATTGTTAGTTTAGTATTTAAAATATAAAGCATGGATAAGTATGAAGTATGGATTCCTCTCAGATTAAGTATTAATATTAATGGAAGCAATACCATTCATATGAAAGTTCCAATTCAAACATTAAAAAATTTATATACTTACATACCAAAGTCCTCTGTATTATTGATTTTAGTAACATCTGAGTCCCTAATTGCTGTCCTTCTTTTCGCTTCATAAATGTATAATAGATTTATCACTTTATCTACTAATTTCCCCTTTGCAGGAATGTATTTGCCCGTATACGATTTTGAAGTTGGAACAGATTTCATGTAATATGAGGCTATATTTTCTGAAGGGAAATTGTAATATTCTGGTTTTAGTTTCCTGAAAAAAAATAACATTTAACAGTTAACAATCAATATAATGCCAGATTTAGATTAATTTGTTATTATGAGCCACAGGCATGACAAACAAAATAGGTACATACCTTAAACTCCTACTAAGGGTGGTGTGCACCAAATGTTAATACAAAAATTGTACTTATTTAACAACTGATTACTCATTCACTCCAGTAGAGTTATTGTTGATTCCATTATTCAAAAAATAACGAAGTTCAGTAGTTTTCGTTATCTAATAAAATAATACTTTTAATAAAAACGAACCGCGAAAGGAAGAAGCACGAACAAACAATTTCAAACAAAGTCAACGAACGAAATAAAATAATGTTGCCATTATCTTACGGTCAAATTAGGGCTAAAAAGTTGACAAAATATTTCCATCAAACAAATATTGATAAAAAATTATAAAAAGTGTCGTTATAAAATAAATAAAAAAACGTATATTAATGATGAAATTTAATGAACTGGTTAACGAAATATGAAGAAAAAAAAGGACTATTCTTTTAAATGCTTACCTATATGCCTATAAAATTGAGAGGCAAGCACTTTTAAAATTTTGCTTGAAAATGTATGGAGACAATAAGATTTATTTTTAATTAATAAATATAACATTAAAAGTATCCTATTGCATGCTCTAATTCCGTATTAAAGTTCAATTTAAAGGATATAATTTTTTAGGCTAAAGGGCACATTTATTGCAAATATTTCGTTTCCTATGGATTTAAATATATCCTACTAATATTATAAATGCGAAAAAGTAAAGTTTCATCCAAATCGGTCCAGTAAATTTTTAGTAAAAGAGTAACAAACATAAATAAATACATCCATTAATCCATCAATCCATACATACTCACAAACTTTCACATTTATAATATTATTAGGATAAAAACATAATATAAATAAAAAGAGATTTTAGGGATTTTAGTGTATCGCTGGCAACACTATATAATCACCAAGAAAGTTTATTAGTAAATTATTTATTCTAAGAAAGTTTGTTTCTTCGAAGAAGAAAGCCTAGGCCGTCGTTTTTAAAGCAAGAAATAAATAATAAAAAATATTCCAGTTGAGAATGTAACTATTTCGAAACGACTTCTTTTTCTTTCTTACTAATGTAAGAACTTATAAATTTGGATCCAGTATGTGAACTCTTTCCTTTAGAGAAGTAATTTTGAATTGAATATCTTTCTCTCAAGAACCATAAAACTATGTCTGAAACCTATCAAATTTGATTTAATTGTCTTGGGTCTAATTTAAAACTCGAAATTCTTATTTCCATGAATATTGCGCTCTTTATTTAATATGTAAAAGTGTTTCCTTGATGGTTCAGTGCCGCCTTGTGTGAAGAGATATTTCTTACATGAAGTGAAATATTTTTTACGCAAAAAAATATTGCCCAAGACACATTTTCGTTTTGAATTTAAATACAATTTCTTTCTGTGTACGTATGAAATTCGGTTGACTCTCGGATTAGTTTTATTAATTGATGATACTTTTTAACAAATGCTGTGTTTTATAAAAAAAAAACTGTTTAGTAGTCATTAGTTGTAATTATTGTTAATAAAGAAACAAAACCTAGTTGATGGTAATAATCCGTATCCTCGTTTACCTCCTCGGTTTCTCCCTAGTGTTGGTGTTAATGATATCTCACCGAAAAGGGCACATCATTTACTTATTTCTGGGAAATTAATTGAAATGAGTTTTGACGATGAAAAGATGGCGGCACACAAAAGCAAGGTAGTAGCCGCTAGGTGTCGCTTAGAGATAACTTACTCATCGTTAATTAATAATTTTGTGGCAAAGAATGAATTCGCTTTGAATTGAATTTCAAAGTCTATTCATGTTTCGTTAATATAAATTGTGTTTTCGTTTATGGAGTTAAGAAACAATTTTTGTTAAAGTAATTACTTAGTTTTGAGGTGGTGAATCTTTGATTGTCTTTTTTAACGAATAGCTTCGACTACGAAGTTTGGTTAGGAATTTATTTATTTTAGTTATTAGTTCTATCGTAGTTAGTGAGTGGGCGGTTAGTGGTCACATCTGCGTAGGGAATGGTGTGTGTGTGCTACTTGTTTTATCGACACAAGGAGACCTCCAGATTGATGAGCCTACCCCACGCCCGCCCACGAAACGCTCCTGTTGGGTCCGACACACTTTATAATTAAATAACAGTATTTTATATTCGAGGCACTTTTATATTCGTCATTTTACAGATTTTTATCATATAATGAAGAAAAATTTGTGGTTTCTACGTTAGCAATAGCAAAAGTGTAAAGCGTTCAAATAGCTAATAGGGCAGGGCAAAAAATGAATCAATATAATTTTTATTTCTTTTTTTGTACCTTAAAGACAATACGTACGTATAACGTTTTCTGTATGGATAGTTAAGAAGAGTTCAACATGATTAGCTTAAAATCCAACAAAAACCCGAGATAAAATAAAAGCGAGTTCGATGTAGAGCAGAGTTTCCCGGTCCCACCGGCCCACTGTGCTGCAATAGATTGAGCCTGTTTTGTTTCCGCCACGTTTCTCCACCAACTTACGAATACTATTACATATACAAGTATACCTACTTATTTACATATTCAGAGTATTTTTAAACAACTTAGCTATTAATAAGTGAGCTTTATTAGCAAAAATTTCTGTCTGAGGTTAAACACGCAGCTTATTGCATGGTGTTTATAGAAATCTTTGAAAAAATAGCTGCGAGTAATTAGGATAATCTCATCTAGGTACCTATATTTTTTATTCAATTTAAATTTAATAAAAATAATCTACAGTACAAATTTTTAGTGTAATTTCAAACAACAGAACATTAACTTTTCTTAATAATGGAAAGAATTCAAAATTTAAATCCTTAGACATTAAAATAACAACCGGAGCTTGAAAATGGTTTCCCACAGGGCTTTTCTGCTTTAGTAGAGTTTTTTACCTGAGTAAACGAAAAGAAAAGCATTTACAAAAGACACTGGTCATAGTTATAATTACGCAAGGGAACAGTCAAAAGATCATAGTTATTTACCCGACTTGATATTGGTAGTAAATGTATATTGTGATATGAAGTAGCATGCTCCGTTTCTGTAGTTTGATAAAGTGTGTTGTTCCCCGCTGCTCCCCCGGGGCCCAGCTAAGGCGTAATGTTCCCATACTTCCGATTTTTACCAACTCCGTGTGGGGAAGTGTGAAATGATGTTTTTATTTCTTGTTATTGTTCCGTGGGGTAATAAACTTCCGATGCTTTGCCTAAATAGTTGTTTGAAAAATGGTTTCGGTTTGGATGAATGATGATATCAAATCGACATTAGTTTAACATATAAATTGTAAAATTAACATAAATGATAACTGACGACAGATGTACTTTTGAAGTTCTTAAATAAAGTAACCAAGCTAAATAGGTAATAATCGTTGCTTAAAATACATTTTCAAGGAACAAAGAGAGCAATATTTCTCCCATTTCTTTAGAAAGCGTATAATATTTGCGGTGTGTGCATTTGAGTAAGCGCTGGGAGGTCGCGGGTCAGCGCGGTGCCTATACGTTTCTCCTAACGCCGACCATTCTCTTCCAACATTGATATTGTATACTTTATAGCTCTATCTACCCATTTCACTGTAATATATTTTTACGTGTTTATATCTGATAGGAAAAGTTAAACTATTTTTACTTGCACGTATAAACCATCGATATTATAAATTACTTTGTTTTAAACACTGTCACAACTGTTGAGACAGGTTGACAAATAATAAATTAAAAATGAAGGATTGCCAATAAAACGGTAAAAAATGCAGTAAACAACAAATAATGTTTTTATGAAAGAAAAAACTTTGTGAAACTATACAAGTAGGTACGACGTACGCACCACCATTGATTGATTGCCAACAACATTGAAATTACTTTAATCTAATATGGTGATCTATTCCATTATGTGGCTTATATGCAAATATATTCTTACACACACATACACGCTGTGCAGCTGTGTGAGTGCTCGTTAATCATTATTCTAGACGTTTGTCAGCGTATTCATATTATTATGTTTCGGGGATAAGAAATTAGTTAGTGGACATTAAACTTACCTTCAGAAGCAAGAAATGGTTTTGAGACTTTCTAAAAACATTGTAAAATTTTACCTAGCTCGTTAATTTGAGTTTGGGATTTCTTTGATATGATATCTCTTTGATTGATAACGTTAAATCTCATATGGCTGCATGTGATCTCCATACTTCTTGATAATGCAAAATCTTACGAAATTCAACGTTACATGCTTCTTAAAGGAAAAGATTTACAACATCAGGATCTTAATAAAATATTAATCAGTTAGTCCTTGAACCAGCTGAGTTAGACTTACATATCGAGTGAAACTTCTTAAAAGTGTCAACACGATTTGGTCGGCCCACACGAAACTTGGCAACATTAAGGGTGGCACACATCACCGGGACTGACCCGTCATGAAATTTAAATCTAGATCAATAACCGTGCTTATATCATTGTCTTCATTATAGTTAATTGGGTTGCCCCCAAGGCGGCCCAAGTCTCCCTACTACCCCCAAGTTTGTTTACTTGCCGATAACTTGAGACGAATTACTTGGACTTGAGGACAAAGGTGCCGCAGTACCATTAGACGATACATTACTTTGAGGCCCAGCTTCAGCCCTTTACATAATTTGTAGTCAGCGTGTGATGATCAAGGGATTAATCGTGCGAGAATGGTAAAGCGTTGTTACATTATACCTATGATTTTGCTAAAGCTAGGACATTGGTTCGGTGGAAAGAGTTATTTTTTTAATTATATTTGTGAAATACAAATAGTAATGTATAAAAATAAGGAAGTCACTATTTAAAAAATATATTTAAACAACTGCTGTTTGAAGGTTAACTAAGTATCTCCTTCACATTTTTTAAATGGTAGTTGATGTGTTTATAAAATCATAATTTGGAAGTAAATGTGTTGACTTCCCTCAAACAAACACTGTTAACCTGGACTTTGTTAACACGTTTTACACGAGGGCCTGAAAGTCCCTACGGAACGAAATTATGTAATTTTGTAGTTGTAAGTATACCTAAGTAGCTACGATGGAGAGATAATTATTAATTTTATGATTATTTATACTGAGAAAAGTATAATTTAAAATGTATCTTGAGTGTAAAAAAAAAAGTATTAATTAATATATTTTTTTAACTACCCGAACCTACGCTTCTTATCTACGGCTCGTAGCTGTCGTAGCATTGCAAATAATTGCTATGCATTTCACTCACGTCTTCCATTTTAATATTGGGACTAAATTCTCTTATAATAGTTGCATCTTCAAAATATAAGTTACGAGGGTGTATTATACCCTGGTTACTTATATCTTCCAAACAAGTACAAAACGCGACCTCGTACAAAGATTCGTTTTGAGATTTGAACGCGTGACTGAACCTACCTGAAGGATCTTAGAAACACTCCATAAAATTCCAATTTCAGACCGAGTAAACAACGTTCGATTTGATTTACTTTATACTGAGATCATTTACGTGCTCTCCGAGTCGATTTGCGCGGAATCGTTTTCTAATCCGCGTTTTGTCGATGCCATTACGATTCTCGGATCGCTCACCTACCGCCATCTAGCGCCATATTTCGGAGATATCGCGCCGATTGCGGGATCCATTATTTTTTATGGGTGGAGTAGTGGGTGCTTAGCGTCCCCACTCGGGTGCGTCGCGGCGGCGGAGCGCGGAGTAAGACTCGAGAACAGGTGTGGCTGCTGTGGAGACGCGATACATTGAGGTTGGAGGGTACAAGAAACAACTGATAAGCATTCCTAAGTTAGGTTGAGTTAATATAATATATACACTGTGTATTGACTGCTAATCAAAGTATTTTATTCTTTGATCTATGAATTATGAGATTCGTAGTGCGTGTTACAAAAAGTTTATGCATTTAATTATGTATTGATAGGTACTAAAGTACTTCTAGTTTGAAACTAGCAACTATAAATAATCCTACAAAATTGACCTTAAACACCAACCATTTATCATTCGATCTTTCTGTTTTTATAAAAACTCTACATCGTTCAATATAAGGTCACTAGCTAACTTAATTACTTTGTGCACCGCCGCACTCTACCCCCCAAGTACCGACGGCTACACTCAATACAATTTATCGGCAACAAACGTCACAGACGCCCCGTGACACTTATGTAAATATTTAAATACGATCCAGCACAAGCTATGAATATTTTAAACTCCAAGTAAAACTCTCAGCTCTGACGACTTGCAAACACAGACGCACACCAATAAAATAACCACCCGTTCTATTATTATAGCAATAAGGTCGAAAATGTAAACAGACGTCGGTAAAATCCGAGCCGATTCCGATATAACATCTATGCATAAAAAGATTTGATAAGTACTAGCGAATTGGGATCGATATTAAAATGACGAGTTATGCTGATTGGATTTTTTCAAGTGGTTGCGAAGAGCGCAGTGAATATTTAAAGCGCGCTTTGGTTTTGAAAATTCGTTAGATGGGTTAATAATTCAGTTTGATTTGGTTTATTTGATTTTTAGTAAACATAAACCTATTAGCTATATTTTTAAAATTGAAAATAGAATATATCTGAAATGGTCTAAGAAGTAGCGTGTACTCAAATTTGCTCGTTCGTTTCCGCAGGCGTTATTGCTCGAATGATCGCGAAGCTATCTAAAATATCGTAATAAGCGATAATTTGAAGTGTTCTCGAGATGTCGATTGATCTCGAATTCGTCTCTCGATGTCGGCACTCCTCCACTGTTCTCTCTCAAGGACCACTCCGTCTTTCCGGTTCTCTTTCTTTTGTCTTCGCCACTCTTCAGCTCACGATACCTGATATTGCGAAGATTCTCTTTGTTACTGTATAACCGTATTCTTTGTGAAAATAATCGAACAAAAGATGGATATACTGCATATCGGATGGTATCTTAAATTGGCATAAGAATGCATATTTCCCGCTAAAATGACTTTTTATGGTTACAAAAGGGAATTTTCGCGGTAAACGACAAATACCTACGATGAAAATGTTACTAAATTTGACTATTGGTAACTTAATTGTAAGGATCGATCTGAGTGCGATGAAAAAGCAGCTTGTATTACTTATATCTTTTTCTTGTACCTAGATGATAAAACTTTTAGCGGAAAATCTCTACATTTATTTTTCAGTTCAGTGTCAATTTTTAAATACCGTGTTGTGTTACCTAATCCGGCACTGTTAAAATAATTATAGCACACAAAATCCATGAATTTGGAACCAAATCTCACACCTACGTCCTTATTTCAGTGTGTTACTTTCAAATAACATTCCCTGGTAACTCCGCAGCGCAATTCGCAAAGTTTCCACACTTCCATTGTAATTGTACCTCCGGCCACGTAATAGGTGCTCCGCCGGGAATGGCATTGATCATAATATCGACGGAGGCTTACCGCCGTGATAAATGGTGGTCCGCGGCGGCGGCGGGTGACGTGGCGCCGTATTTAAATCGCCTGTCACTGCCACGAGCCAGCCAGCTTTGGGGATCCTCGGGCAGTGGCCATTCGTATGTCATTGTAGAGAAACGAAAGAGTTGAAGGTAATAAGTTTTTTTGCCATCATGCCAGTATTGAATTTTAGAAAAAGTTTATGCTTGGTTGAAATGTTGTTAAAACATATTTATTTTAGGTAGATACGTCACTGAAATAAATCTTATACAAAGTATGTATTATATACTTTGGTTGCCAAACAAATGTTCGTAAATTAGTTATTTGGAAGTAAACTCTGGCTCCTTGCTTTTATTTTTGAACATATCTTGTTTATATTCATTTTGGTCAAGTTTTAAAAATACATATAAAAATGTAATCAAACAAAACAAGTAAAAAAACGAACTATGGATTAAGGAGTAAGACCCTTTTTTATTTAAAAATATTAAATGCAAAGCCTCCTAATCCTTGTACTGAACTCTACGTTTTTCCACAACTCGCGCTCTACACAATCTACATATAATGTATTCTGAGTTATCCTATTCGGTTTTTCTACACATTTATAATAAAAGCTCTAGATATCTGTTCAATAGAGTAACAGAATCGCAGTCGTATTAAAGAACGATAAAAACTAGGCTCTGGATGGCGCCAGCCTGATTGAACTATGAAGGTAAAAACTTAATGCTATTGTTGACAGCTTGAGAACGCACGATTGTGTTGTTACACGCATACGTGTTATTGTAATTCATAATGCATTATGGGATAGCAGAGTGATAGGGTATTTGCCATTGTATGAAACAAAGTTGTAACCAACTTAGACACGATATGAGATCAAGCAAATCTTGAGTCAAGAAGAGTTGACACATATCAACGCAAGCGATAACTTGAAAGTAAATAAAATATTATAACGGGTGTAAAAAGACCACTTCCGAAGCCTGAAACCATGTATTCTTGAGCCTCAATGTAACTTAATTCACTAACAGCATACCCAGAAAACTCAATTTAAAAAAGTTATTAAGGATTGAAAAGTCATATTCGCCGCTTGAAATCATCGCTCACACATCAACTGTCGGTTCAGGTGCGATTATTTACATTGCAAATTAAATTAAAACCCTATTTAATTTGAAATCATCGCAAAATCTGATACTATTAGAGCAATTTTGGAAAATTATGTAAAAACGTAACCAGTACCCCTTCAGCAATGCCTAGTTTTTTGTTTTTGGAAGCAGTTCCTTTACACCTCGTATTTTATAAACTTTCATCTCATACACAAAAAACACAGTAATACAGGTCGTAATTGAAGTTTTATCTACTGCTTAGAACCAACGAACCAAATTGTAAATTAAAATCATCAATCAAACCAAAAATACAAAAGGCCCGTTTTCTATTGTCGCTGATATATTTGCGCAAAAACGACTTTGTCGCATCACAGTCAAAGTAATAAAAAATGTCTACACGGACTTAGTGAAGAGTATGCTGGAAGTGACCTACACCTAAACAGTTTTTAGCAAAAGAAAATCAAAATATGCTTAAATAATTTCAAATCCAAGTCGCTAGATGTGTCTGTTTGTGTGTTTGGCCGCTATCTCCTCCTAAACTACGTAATGGATTTTGATGCGGTTTTCGCCATTTTTTAGCATATAACTCATTTAAATTTGTAAATAAAAAAAATTCTGATAAAGTTATTTAAAGTTAGCTAAAATTCAACTTAACGGGAACAAGTCGCGCCAAATTACACCATTGCGAAGCGTGGGCGGGTCGTTAGTTATTTAATAAAACGAAATTCTCAAAAGATGTTTCATATTCCATATACTTACACTAACCGAGTCATTATACTGATGCATCGAATTGTTTTTGATTTCCTAAAGACAGAATAGGTTAATGCTCAATATAAGAAGAACGACATTGTCTACCTGATTACCTATATATACAACGGACTAGGCATTCTACGAGAAATCGAGAGAGTTTGTTGAGCCGTGAACCGCTACACAGGCTCAGTGCAGGTTGGTGGATTAATGAACCCACCTTGTGGGTTCCATTTTGGGATCGTGACACACTTACAATGAGGAACTACCGAATTATGGTACACCCAAGTGGAGCTCGAACCAGGAACCTGTGGTGTGAAAACACAGTTCATTAGCCATTAGGCTATTACAAACTCCATGTAATAATAAAAAAACTTACTTCTAATTTCCATTTCCATACCTATCTGCTATCCGTTCCATTAGTTATATGTTCGTGTACAAAGATCTGTGGGCTTCGGGACACGTAATACTTCCACAATCGGTTATTGCGTCGCGATGACTGGCGGTTTGCGACGCACCGTACCTTGTGTACCTACCCGCGGATTAAGCTGATTTTCATGTAAACCTAGTGAGGAGGAAATAAAACGGCATTCGAAATTGAAAATTGAAATTATGTAAACTAGCAGAATAACAAACTATTCCAATAGATTTTTATGATGACAAACGTTAATTTGTGATTTTTACGGATAAAAAAACTAGGTATTAGCTTTTTACTGGGTCTATAAAATAAAATTTTGGTCGAATGGACACGTTTTTTAAAAATATTTTATGACGCCAATCGTACATACTAAACAGTGTATATTTTGTTACTCATTTCATTATAGCTTGATTTATTAAACGAGAATTTCTTATCATATTATTTTCAATCAAAATGAATTTGATTAATAGTTAACATAAACGCAAATACTATTGCCAAGTCACTGTTATTTAATCAGGTTTTAAATGTTAGAAGTGGTTGTTTATGCTTTATTTATGTCGATAGGAAATGTTAGATTCTTTCTTTTTAAGTTTTTATTATATAGTTTACAGGAACACCATAAACGTTTAAAGTGCAAAGTGCGTTTACGCGAAGTTATGTTTAAGGTTTGCGAATCTTGATGACGCGACATATTTCATTGAAACTTGACTCCAAGACACCGCTAATATAAGTGCAATTAAGCCGCAATGTAACTTGGTACAGATTACAACCCTGATTTTACATAAACATAATGACATTCCCGGTTCAGGCCCTTGTTTGTGCTCAGACAATCATTTTGAAAGTCATTTATTGGAGAACAAATTCGCGTCTGGCAAATTAATTTTATCAAAATCTGAAACTAAATGGGCTTGCTCGTAAAATTTGAAGTTAAAAGTCTTCTAATTAATTTGCTTTAATTATTCCGATATAAACGTATTGATTACTCGTACATTTTAATAAATACTTAATTGAGTTTATCGTTGGCTATTTTTAAAGTCTTTAAACAAAATAAAATTTGGAGATCTTGCAGATATATGTAACCTCATTCCCGTGCGGCGGTGCATGAAATTTGCATGGAATTTTGTGTTCGTAATAAAGAATGATGTATTGGTCCCAGCATTGCTAATTATGGGCAATGCCGACGAACGCACCAATATTATACGACCAAATTCAATTAATTTACCAACTATAAATAGCTTCTACTTAATATTATTAACTTTATAATTATTACTTACTTACTAAGTACTGCATTTTACTTTTTGACGAGAAGTTTTTACAGGTTCCTTTAGTCTATTTATTTTTAAATGACACAGTCATAAAAATGCAGCTTTAAAAATGTATTTTTACTTTATCAAAATAATAAATGCATCTTGTGATCTTTCAGACGTGTTTATGTAGGTGATCAAACTAGATAACTACAAAACGCTTCGTGCATAGGTGAACTAAATAAAAATTGCGACTTTCCGAGGTTCGTATAGAAAAATCAAATTACTGGCTTCATAGTATTTGATGAATGGTAAACACAGAAGCAAGGATGTGGGCGCAGAACAAGTAATAGTTTTTTGCCGAGTCGGTAATTGGATTTGGACCGCGCGTTGATTTCCTTCACCCAAGTTGAGGCATGGATGTTTGTCACGACACCATTTTCACATTATATACCGCCACATGCATCGCGAACAAAAACAAAGCAACGTATTACTTCATACAATTATTTGTTTATTCACATCGTAGTTACTAGACAGTTAATTGTATGTGGTAAGTAGAAATCTCATTTTTCATGAAATATTAATTCCGTTTCTCAAAGAGGGTATTTTCGACTGTAGATTAAGTATGTCTGGGTTGGCTAATGAAAAATACGTAACTAGGGCCTAGGTAAGAAAATCCCATTAGCCAGTGACACCGATGCATGTTTCAGCGTGGTCGTATTAATTCTTAATTTGCTGGTTGGTTGGTGATGGGTCGCAGTGGTGGTGGTAACTCGATTGAACCCCACGGCAACACGCCGGACGAACCAACTAACTAGTAACTTCACTTTAACTTGCAGCAATTTTATTAAATAACTAACCTTTAGTTTTTTGTGATGAAAGAGGTGCAGTTAGTGTCAAGGGTGAAAAATATAAATAGCGTTGCCTTATATATAGAAGTTGTAGTTCTGAACTCGGAGACAAGCTGTTTCTTTTTAAATTAGGAACCTTTTATTCTAAGACAAAAATAGGGACGCCCCCGTCCTGTAACGGTTTAGGTTAAACAAATACAATGCAGTACGTTAGAAAAACATTTAAAATAGGTGGCTACTTATGTGGGAATGTTTGAAATAAAAAAGGCATTAACTTATTAACGCTTCATTCTCATGAAGTAACTAAACAAATTGGAGCCGCTTGCATGTTTTATGTTGCATCGGGTAACGGTGCAGATATAACTATAATGAGATAAGTTTCTTTGTAAGCTGCTATAGGTCACTAATTATCCATCGCTCAGGCATGTCTAATGTTATTAGTTGTCTGGAAATTCTAATGAAACTTTATTTCCACCTTCGTGGAACGGAATAAACAGCAGTAGAACACTTGTTTTATTTGTTTTAGAATAATGTACCCAGTAGTTTTTTCCATAAACAAATTAATTTTATCTTTTGTGTTAACCAAGTCGTATTTTTTTATATATGTAATACAAAATACCTGCAAATTACGTTAATTTCTTACAATTCAGTAACTAAAATATATTGTCAGAAATCACTGATATTTTGTTTAAAGATAATATGGTATACAATATCTATAGTTGCAATACTAACTACAATACTAGCACTTGACCTCATTAAATTTTTATAATGAACGAATCGTTGTGTTTATGGACTGATAATAGCTAAACGCAAAGTTTACAGTACTTAATTATATAACGTTTTGAGAGGTTTAGTTCCGTGGTTTACAGGGAGAACGAACTGATACTGCGATTACTTTTTTCGCTCTACACTATTAAAAACAAAACATTTCAAAGATATTATTTTACTTTAATCTTTTCAATACTACTTGGTGGTATTTTAGAATGACACTCAGTTTAATCATGATTTTAGCTATAGTCGAACTAAGGACTTTCTTTTTCAACCTATTATCATTTTGGTTAACCTATTACCTCATTAAATGTTATGTTAGCAAAGATAATACTAAGTTTTACTTTGTTTTGATTGCAAAAAACGACTTAATCTTGATATAATATTAGTTTCGTTTAAAATACGACCATACGAGTTTGAATCTGGTAGACTGTTTCTATTTTATTCTTTACGCTGGAAAAATAACTTGGAATAACCCTTTGATAGGGTTAATGAAAACGAATTGCATCAAAATAATAGTTCTTCCTGAGATAGAGATCTTTAATCTGCTATGAGTGGATGAAACATTAAAATCAGACTAACGGATATAACCGCGCCCTGAAGGGGTTACCCGTAGACGAACCTTGTTATTGGATCTCCAATTTGATAGAGAATACTTGACTATTCTAATATTGTTTGCCTACTGGAATATCTATTGGTATTAGATTTTACTCTGTAGCAAATAAATTAGTTAGAAGGTAATCCAAATCGAAAGCCACATAAATTTTTATCAAAGATTTTCCATGTTTAAATAATAGCAAACAAAATAATGGCTAATTACAGAAACAATTTACAGAAACATGAAAATACAAAAAATATGAATAGAATTCTTATTTATTTAATAATCTGTGCAAAACATGGTCGTGTCGGTGATGTCGTATAGTTTTGATGTTCCATAGACTTCAATTTCGGTTCAGTGGTTCCATGTCAAAATGAGAGTTATGCTTTACGGAAAGTACAGGGTCAACCGCAGAATGTAAAACAAGAATTACGGGGACAAAGAGTCAAAGCCTAGTGGTCTTGCAATAAATTCAGGGTGCTTCAACGGGTCGACAACCAAACTATGCGCAAAGATTTTGTGGGGGCCTGTCCCTTTAATCACATACCTACTTAATATTTTATTCGTCTCTATCACAAGTCCCTGCAATGCAAGCTTTTGTTTTTTATAAAAAAAACTCTGTTGATAATGTGGTGTAATTAACTAAAATATAATATTGCAAGGAACTTACATTTCCTTTCCCCACGTGTCTAAATCAATCATAGCAACTGCGAAATTTGATTAAACTATTAGAAGTCGAAGAAGAGATACGTTAGGGTTAAAACAATGCATCCCTTAGGGCTTCGGACCGGAACAGTTCGCCCTACGACCCTTCCAACTAAAACTTGGAATTTGTACGCAAATCTTAGTTAGTAATTCTATGAACAAGGCTAACAGGAAGTGGTAAGTCGTCCAAAGATTGTCTGACCAGCGAAACCAATTTAGTGCTTGCTATGATGTAGGTTTGGATTAATTAATCATATTTAACTAGTGAGGAACTAACAACTGGTGTACATTATGATATTTGTTTGATGGGCAACAAAATCGTTACACAAACAAAGAAGCTACTCTATATTAATGTAATGGAATTATTAATTGACTAACATGTTCATATTTGGTAGTAATTTATTTCTTTACAAGCTATAAAAATAATCGAAACATTATTTCTGTGTGAATTGAATTGCCAGCAAAAAGATTTGTTTAAGTACTATTTAAAAATAAGTGACGTCAAAATATATTCTCTTATAAATCAACCAAACTTGTAAAAGTTAAAACTCCATCATAAGTAATACAGTACCTACTCTGTCATACACAAACCTACGAGCCATTGTGAGCGCACTCGGTAGTTACAGTAGCTGTTACATAATAGGAAATGGAAGGAAATCTACTTTTTAATAGGCGAGAGGGCTTTTCATACATTCTAAAGTTAAATTGGACATGTGCTCATGTCGTGGGTATTAAATGGAAAACTACGGTAGTGCGAGAGCTCATTTTCATAGTTATTGATTTGAATAACGGATAAGTTTTTATCTGTCATTATAGGTATTTATTTATGGAAATGTTTATACGCTTAAACGGGGACAAGTAATTTTAAAAGTCACTATTTAAAGCGACTTCCAAAATAATACTACCTATACGACCCGCTTTTACATTTTTTTTGTATAAATTTATTTTTCATGCAAATTAGGCTTTTTTTAAAGTCGAATAGAAAATAAAGTAGAAGAAAGTCGTAAAGTTCTTGCCACGAGCTTTTATATCCAATAATTTATCAAACGGTAGATACAATTATTTAACACGCAGCTCTCAGCCTATTCGGTAGTAGTTGCAAGTTGAAATTGCATCGCGTTTTATATAGGAAAAGAGAAGTTACAATTACTATAAATATTTATATTTATGTTTGTGCAATTAAGGCAAAATTGTAGGTAATAGTCTAAGAGGCGGAATAGAAAGTGGCTCGTTGTGAGTGAGAAATACAAAATTAGTTCTAATTAGTGTCATTGAGGACATGAAATTTAGTTTAACGTATGTGATATACATACCTAGAGGTTTTTCCTGGTTTAAATATTACTAATTTAAGAACTATAACTACAAATTGTTATAACTAAGTATTTGATTATAAAATCCTGGTAGCAAACTTAAGTGTTGTTCGCGTAAGTTGGTAGTCTACTTACCGAAATGTGCGCCCGAGTTGGCTCCTCAATAATTTCAAGAAGATCAAGTATCATACAAGTTGGAGTAAACGGCGTCGTCGGGGCAAGTTGTGATTGCATCCCTGTAAGTTTGTGTTACCTTTTGTGCTCGTCGGCCTTTGTACGGCGGTGGTGCGTTGTGCCCCTTTCCTCCACGTTTACTCTACACTTAAATTAGGTAGTTTAGTGTGCGCTGTTTTAACCCAATCGCTGGCAAACGAGGTGCTTGTAGGCTTATGTTGCGTTGTGGTGTGTGATCATTTTTGTACCATAATATGTGACACTGTTTCGTTAAAAATTTACTCCATTGAGTGAGCCGTTACCATTTCTTCTTTGTATTATTTACTGTAAAATTTTTGTAACAAAAATTTACGAAAACGCATATTGGAGACTTTTTTCAAGCCAATCATACTTTCCAAGTTTCTCTAACAAACGCAGATATCATTTCCACAGTCTAATCTGAGCTCCCACTTCCCAATAACTTCAACATATTCCGTCGTAGTGTACAGTGTGATAATCGTCCCCTGTCTCTTCTAAGACACCTCTGATACTAACGAAGTTCTTCTAATCCCATCGCGACACCCCCGCGGTAATCGAGTTACGTGTCTTATACGACGCTCTGAATATCTTACATGGAGACATGGAGACACCCGACTGCCAGCCCTGGCAGAGGTATAAGCTTTGTTGTACTTGTGACTGTACGCAGATTTAAACGCTTTTTAAATAAATGCTTAATATGTGATGCTTATTTTGATGGGATTTAACTGTGGATAAAATTCAAGTTCAATGGTTTCTCTCTATATTAATCGCGCGCTTATTTACCAAAAATGTATAAGTGGGGTTTATCTACATAGGGCTTAGTGTCATCTTTTAAAAACTTGTAGGTACCACATTGGTGTCACAACTTATGCAACAACTGAAAAACAAATTCTTGTTCTGTTTAAAATGCACTTCGGCACAGGTTTATATTGTGTCAAATTTTGTAAACGTAATAAATAGGTAAATCAATGTAAAGAAAACCTTCGCGCTAACTAAAAATAACAAAAACTTTACGTTACAATAATTGAATAGCCGCGGTGATTTTCCCCGGATTTAATTCAAAAATACTTTCAAAACATGCACGGTCTGTTATTTGGTATTATTTATGCGATTGGTACCGAGAACTCTTCGGTGGCGATCAAAAACGTAATTGTTACGAAATTGGCCGATCAGTCAGCCAGCGAGCCACCATCAGATTCTGTCAGTTCATGAAAGTGAATAACGTTACTTGAAGAAATTTACTTACATTAAACACTGAAGGTCAGACGGTCGTAAACGTTTATTAGATACTTCAGTTTAGAGATAACAGTTCGCTTGATTATCATTTAATTTCGTTTCTTTTGGATGTATACAAAATTTAAGTACATAATTTTGATGTTTTTTTAGGAAATTTTAAAGTATGTAAATAAGTATACTTAAAGTATTGTGCAGATAGTTCTAATTAAAAATAAGTTCAGTTATGCGTTTTAGGCAAACTTATCTGCTCCATAACAAATCACTGCACAAAGTAGATAAGGTTTAGTTAGTGTGTTGCATTTATTGTGTAGTCATGAATACTAAACTTTATCAAAGCGTCACAAAGTCATATACATGGCAAGTATGTAGTAAATGAAAGCAATAATGTATTTTATAATTTAAATTATTGCAGTAAAATGACTACAGCCACAAGTAATCTGAGAACGATGTTGTTTTGTTTTCTATTGATCATATCAAAGTGCAGTCAATGGTTTTATAAATATAGGCATTTGAGCAACGACACCCACATAATTATAGTGATTAAGAGTGAAATTGTCATGAAATAGGTAACAAATTGTGGCCAACAGCGTGTGCCTGGGAGGAAAGCCCGGGTAATGGCGGCCCTCACGCGACGAGGCCCACCGTCACCAAACACAATTGGCTACTGTACAACGCTCTTTTTTAAATATGTGACATGGCCGACGTCGCCGAAAGGGTTATTGCAAAATGGCCGATACAGTAGGCATGTGCAATACATAGGTTACCTTCGTTATAACAAGCCATCGTTTTAAATTAAATAAGTGAAACATTAATCAAGAGTAAAAACAACGGGGTCTTTTTCAAAATTAAATAGTAACTAGATGTACCGCATACACACACGGTTATGAAGTAAAGTTGTTTCAAAATTTAGGTGAATTTCTCTATTTCAGCGAACACATCCCGCGCTGTAGCGAACACAACAAACACACGGGACAAACAAACGGTATTGTGTGAAGAGTGCTTTATACTGCTTAGAATATAACGCGATGTGCGGCTGGGGTCAGAAACAGTCAAAATGCGTCGCTTTAATTAAACTGCAGCATTTCATAGTTAAAGCAGCCCGGAATAACTATCATCAAACCTAACACTAATAATTTTACACATTTGTTTAATGTTGTAGATTCTGAAAATTCAGACGTATTTTTAAGTGATTCGTTAGTGACCAGCCCACTTAATTTCCTATACCCAATACGTCTGTGATCCTCGCATTAAAACTAAGAATTATACTTTTTTTTCAATGTGATCCTAAAATTTGACGTTTACGACGTCGATCAATCATCTTTGGGTATGATTATTATAGTTTGGCGAATCATATGATCCGAGTTTATAATAACACTTTTTCGACGGTGTGTTTTTGTGGTGGCTGTTTCATTCTTTTTGTCAATTTATTCATGTAGAGACATGTAAAGAATTCTTGTTAAAGAAGCTTCGAATCGGTAGATACAATTTCTTGAAAGTCATTTGGTAGAACCTAATGACTAAAATGTGACTCCACAACAAATCTTTCATTTAATTAATAATTTGCTTGATGCGTTTGGTTTGAACCTCAGTAAATAAATATTAAGTATTTTAAGAAATTCTAGTTTTTAGTCAGTACATTTGTACCGTTTGTAAAGATAAAATAATTCCAATATAATATCCAATTTACTAAATGAAATAAAAATATCTGACATTCAAAAATTAAAATGCTACTACACTGTTTACAATTGGTATTCAACTTCGTAATATTATTTTTTTGGGAAGATATTATTGGAAAAGCCGTTTTTGATAAAGCAGAATTCAGGAAAAGCCACCTTTGTCTTGTATCTTTTGTTTTCTAATATTTATAAGTTACCTCGTCGGTTAGAATTTTATATAATGTTGTTGTTGACAGTTTGTATACACGTTTCAAAATGTATAGATACCCCTCTACAGGTGTCTCTAGTTTCATAAAAACAAATTGATATTTTGTCCAACCATGTCCTTTGCTGGTGAAAGTCTTTCTTGCCCCCCTTTTTTCTTACTACATACTAATTAATCAAATAAGTATCTAAATAAAACTTATTTTCGACAAAACTCAAATATAAATTGAGTTTTTGAAAAAAGTAAAAAATATATAGAGATATAAGTGAAAATGATTACCATATTCGATGATGGGCATTGAACAAAAACATTCGGCCGTTGCGTTTGCGGGCATACGTAGCAATCATTAAAACATTTCCATTTTATTAGGGACGGACCTTTCGATTATGATCTTTATCCAAATTAGGGTTCTGTTTAAACGTTCAACTTTTGACTTTAAGCAAAACTGAGATTTTTGACTTTTCAATGTCTTGCTTTCTACCTTTAAGAAGAGTTTTTTAGGAACTATATTTTAATACCTAATACTTAGGTATAACTAGATGTCGTCATTTTTTGAGAAGGTAGGTGTTGTCTTATTCTAACTACTTATAAAAACATATAAATTGTAATTAAATAATATGTGTGCGGAACCGCGGCCGTTCAATGTGTTTATTTTACAACATTGAATAAAATCTTCTACAAAAACATATTCGAATATGAGGGAATGAAAAATAAAACTGCTTAAATGTTCTGGACCGTGTAATTTTGGTAAATAGCTATTCGATACTTATCAACCATTTTGGGGAATACATTGTTTCTTTTCTTTTAAAACTGTGTTGAAATTATTAATGTAAGCTTGCATTTAAATCCGGTGCCTGTAGGTATATGTTTTAATCCATAAATTTTGATGACTTTAGCTTTAGGACGAGTTAAAAATAATATTTGAAGTTGAAAATTATGTTTTTAGAAAGATCAGTTTACGTGTGTGTTTTGTTAGTTCTTTGAAAGTTAGTTATTAAGGTTCAGAACGTCTAAATCTAGTTCCAGATACGCGACATCGATCTCACGGTATAACTGAACTTATTGCTTAGTTGTTAAATGTGAAATTCGGTTAGCAGCGGTGATCGGCCGATGGCTGTGTGTACTTGAGGTAAAAACTGCATATACGTGAAGTCGTAGGTGGTTGTGGGGGCAGGCCCCTCCCACGTCGACGCCTGCTCATTTTAAATTGTAATTACAATTTATTATTGTGTCTCTGTGCCGCCTTCATTGCGCCTGACGCCATTATATCGATCACCCCTATTGCCGTTACAAACAAACACAAGCATTTTTCAGACGTGTGGACTAATATTTGTAACTACGGACTACTCGTAAATAATTAATTTGATTATTTTTTACCTACAATAAACTATCTGTACCTATAGGATGTAAAATTAAAACATTCAAAATACCCATCTTAAGAGAGATTCGTTAATTGAAATATTTCTTATTAATTAAATCATTAAAATATTTACCCTTTTAACAGCATCAGTGGAACAAAACGATTTCTGTTTTAAGAAAACCCTTTTTTGCATTTAATGCTAATTGACTAAAAGGGTGAACACTGCCATTAAGACAGTTCAGTTGTTTTTTCAGAAGAAATCCTTTCATTTTGTAAAATTAAATTCATTGTAGAAGATTGCTATTAAATTTTGGCTCGTAGACTGGAGTTAAAACGTATCAAAATATAATGATTAACCGTAAATTAAAATCTCGCACCATAAATTGTTAGCATGTATCAACGGCCTAATATTAAAGCAATAAAACAAAGCCGCAGTAGGTCGACGTAAGGGCGTATGTGCACTGTTTGTACGAGACAATAAACACAGCCATACATCACTCGGGTACACCTGCAAGTTATTTCATTATCGTAAGGAAAAACTAATCCGCGAGCGAAAACGACGCGGCCCATGGTGTCCTTGTTTAGGTGTACTCGCATGTCTTATACGAGGTGCTCGCATTTGGATATTTTTTTATAACAAATAAATACTTGTTTTTGTTTCAATTAAGACATTAGTCGAGCTGTTATATTGGCTGTGTATTAACAAATCTTTTCTTAGGATTGTTATGTAATAAAAGAGTCACGGTTTCTAGTAAAACCATATCAGAGCAAATACGGCGGTTCTAAAACACAAGACGAATATTAAGTACTAGATAGCCATATTTATCACACCAAAATGATTTAGTATAGCGACAAACTAATTCACCTTGTATGTTTTTTAAGCAGTTGCTTACTGTTTTTAATTTTATCTCAAAATTATAAGAATTAATTTTCGTGATGCAGGTAACTGGGGATAAAACACCCCCTGTACGCGTGTATTCAACAGTAATACTTCAATGGAGACTACAGGAGGCAAGCGTCTGTCTCTCCTGATATTTATGTGAGCAATATTAACTTCGGCGCGACATTAACTAGGACTTTCCACACACCCTATATAAATTGATATTAAATGTTTACTGTTAAGAGCTGCTCTTTAATCTTAAAGAGATATATCATTCTGAATGTCTTAGAAGAATGGTTTGATGGTTTGAAGGTGGGCTGAAGTTTAGATTACTTATATATTGAGGTAAAATGTTACTTCATATTATGTACTTATAGTTATTAGTTAATTAGATAATTAATTAAAGTTTTCGTACATTAATGTCAAAAAGAATAATTGAAACCTTTGCATGATAGTTTTAAAAAATTACAATTGGAAATAAAAAAAATAAAAAAAACTATTACAATAAATAAAATTGGCACACCAATACCAACAATGGAATCCTCACGGTATTTTTAACAAATTATCAATTAAGATGTATTAAAGGCGTGGTAAACTTTTTCAGTTTTCAGTTTTTCGTTTTCTTTCAATTTAGTCTTGATACGATTCTGCTTCTCTTATTCTGCTGTACAGTTATTTTCTACAGTTTTAGTCTATCATTAATAAATTAGATCAGAAAGTTTAAATTTTTGTAGCAATTAGAAGTATTTTTTTATGTTTAATCTGTGTATTACATATTGAGTCTATATTGGTAGATCTATGAATAAAATATAAATGGTCAGAATTTATGGTAATATCAAAAACATGCTTGGACATTATCTTTAGGTATTTGGTAAACAAAATTATATTTATCTTCCTCTCTTTAGTTATTGATATTTTATTACGTTAGTTTGATGATTTTGATATCAAGTTGCCTTTTAACTTATTTAGCTTAGGTTGAATTAGGTATATTTATTTGATAATTATCGTTGCTATTTTCTTTGCGACGGTTTTTACATGCAAAACTTTTGTTTGAGATATGTATATTATTCCCAGATTCGTCTGAGTGTTTTATTATCATATCATATTACTATATATTGTAATATATGATGCTAAACTTTGGGGACCAACAAGTTACGATCAGACGTTATAACTAAATCTCTACATTTTTTATGTACCTACCTAGCAGATTGGAACATAGATAGAAAGAAAGAATATCGATTTTTAAAGTATTAGACCATTTTGTTTGCAAAATTATACCCAATAGGTATTTAAATAAGTAAGTAACATTCCTTTTTTTAACCGAGAATTAGATGTAGACACTTATGTTAGACACTGATTGCTAATTTAATATAAGATCGATGGAATCAATGTTAGATTTATTTACAATTTATTGTAAACCAAAACTCTGTTTTTCTTTGTTGTGATATGTCAACATACCTCATTTTAATATTTTTAAGTATTTTTTTTTGTTAAAACGGGCAATCAAATTTTTTCTACTTTACAGGTATTAATAGAATCAAACTAACCTGAAAGGTCGCCACGTTGTAACACACAAAATATGTTTCATTTCCAGCCTGGGGCCAACGTCGACCGGACTGTGATTTTCCCGCCAAAGTTTTGTAAATATTTTCCTACTTTCACGGATGATTCCAGAATGTTCCAAATCAGAAAGTGAGTGTTCCGGATGATCGGGTACGTCCCTCCCCTCGGGGCAAATATCAAAATCATTCATATGGACAAAATAAAATTGCTATCCAAAATGACCCTGTGCTCATCGCACAAAATCTACTTATTAGCAATAAATATGAAGTTTTCCGATTTCACAGGATTTAAAACGCACAACGAGAGAATTCCTATTGGTTAGTCGGTACTCACATAAAATGGGGACCATTTTGGAATTTTTGGTTTATGGGGATTTTGTATTTTATTACTGCAATCCCCATTTGCTAAAAAGTTTTATAATATCGTTTTTTAAATCTATAATGGGAAGAAATTATCTATGTTACCTTTTACCATTACTCTAGCTTTTTGTTTCTGCGTAAGTTATTTTGAGGGTAAATCAAACTTTGTGGTCTGATTTAAAAAAAGGGGTTGTTATGAAATTTTATGCGTAGGTATCTCTATAATCTTTATGTAGGTGTCTATCTGAGGCATGGAGTATCATCCCCAATGGTCATTTGTTTTTTTTAATTTGTTCGAAAGTTTACTCAATCGAAGTGTTCTTAGATATGAAGGAAAGTAGTTTTTTTTTTGTATATTATTTATAATTTATGTCAGTACTTACCTTTCTTACTTAAATCGATTTTATTTCTAGATTCAGATTGGGAAGATATTTATAAAAAAAATAACTAGGTATTATTTTGTAGTTTAGGTACCTAAACACCAATCTTCTACTAGAAAATAAATTTACCAGTTTCTTTTTTTTGTCTGACCTACTTAATATTACGCCGTCAAAGGCTTATCAAAAACTTACACTTTTCTTTAAGTAGTCTTTACGAATTTAAGAATCATAAAACACTTTTAGGTTTGCAGTTATAGAATTTAACAAATAAGTTTACCTACAAAAAATAAAAAACAAAAATGTAGTTTAAGTTTTAATTTTAAATGTTCCTCTACGATACAAGGCACACACACAATTTAATAAAATAATATTTAAATTAAATAAAATTAACACTTGCAACCATAGCTCTAACTAAGATAAATGAAATCAAGCTACAATTATATAATTAAAGGTTACATAAAATTGATAAATAACGAGAATTTGAAAAGCATTTACAGCTAATACTGATTTTAATATTTACAAAGATAATATAAATTAAACCATTGGAAATTAAAAACCTAGAGTAGGTCCGAAAATAAAACAAAAATGAAATTTGAAGACGCCACAAGCACGCATTGAATTCATTCATTCTTCAACTACCTTTATAAAATAAATCGCTATTTAAATTGAAATTATGAATTTTAAGTTACATTCCCTCTTCAAAATGTCGTTTATTTGTGTATTTTAAAAGGTTGAGTATGTTTATGAATTTGGGTACGAAAAATAATACATAATATGAAATTTCTGTAACTACTTTATTTTATTTTTAACCTATTTGAAATGGTCACAAAATGTGGGATTTACATAACATTTTATGAACAAACGGGCCCCGGTCGCGGCGCGGCGGCCCTCGATGCAGTAGTTCGGTTCTTGTAAACTAAGCATTCATATAAATAACGCTATTTTATACTTTATGTAAATCGTTAAAACTACAGCGCGCCCTATAAAAGTAATATTAGGACAATACTCATATACACCGACTCTTTCTTGAATATGAATACAGCAATTACAATTATTTATACAGCGTCTAATTTCTGACTTGGAAAGAAACACTTATGTTTATATATTGTACGCAAAATGTCTCTTCTTCAGTCAACGAATATGAAAAAATGTATTCTAGGAGCACTAACTTACAAATAACTATCATACAATTTATGTTTTATGAAATAATTATTATCTAGGTTTAGTTACGACTAATCATTGCACTAAAATTGAATAAATTACGTGATGATCACATTATCATTATTGAACAAAGTGATGAAGTAAGTTTAATGATAAACATTTTGATTAAATGATATTACTGGCTTCAATGTATAATGTGTCGGCGAACAAATGTTTAGGAACTCAACTAAATTATGTAAAAGACTAGTTGATAAAAGGTTTGTTTTTTGTCCAAAATACAGTCTTCGGTAGATCAATTCCCATAGTTTCTTAAATGTGTCTTATTTTGTTGAATGATATGTGCTAGTCGATAAAAACAATACTATTAAATGATGCTTAACATGTAAAATATGGCATTCAATGATAAGTATATAAGGTACTTTTCGTAAAAGAGTAAATGTTGATGAACTAATTACACTTATGTAAACCTTTATTAAAATTATAAATCTTAATAATTAGTAATAAAGAAATATTTACAAATTTTCCTATGGAAGAAGATCTCTCAAGATTTCGTATTGATCGAAACCTCAATCTAATCGCAATAACAATATTTACATTAATCTTCGTTACAGAAAGCGCAACTCCACCGAGATCAGGTTCGAATATCAAAACACTACTAATGTCGCATTCGGCTACGTTTTTCAACATCTTTGGATTCTATTTCTCCCTAAATTCAGGTTTAACGCTAATGATAGGTTTTCGTGTTTCGTCAGTGTCGTGGGGGTGGGGCGCCCCGGCGGGGTCCAGCTAAGTGGCGGAGCTGAAGAGCACGGAGTTCTTGTAGTAGGCGGCGCGGTCGGCCAGCGGGCTCTTCACGTCGCGCTCCAGCGCCTGCTGCCGCGACTTGCGCTCCATCTCCAGCTCCTGCGCCAGCGACTCTGCACAACACAACCACATTTTCTATTAACAGGCCTATAATCATTAATATGTAAATTTAATTATTAGAGGTAATCTCCGAAACTATAAATCTGATTTAAATAATTTCAGTATCAACATTTAGATTGGACATTGAGAGTAGACTACTCAGTAGATACTAAAACTGTAGGTTTTACAATCTATGTCTACATGCGGCAGTCAAGTCACTCCAATTTTGGGAAATTCAAAATACATCAAACGGACTCACGTCCGTATGACACTTTATAATTTAATATTCAATACACCCTTTAAAAACGTATCGTTGGCAATATAGCGAGCTGTTATTGAGTTACGGGAAGGGTTGGCGCGACTTGTGTCGTTCATATTGTCATTCCGATTAAAATTGGCTCTCGGATATCATTAGTACTTCCATCAGAGGTGATTTTGAATGTCTCAAAATTTGATAGGTAAGGGTCAAATTCATATCAAAAGGGTAATTCAAAATTTGTACACGCTTCGAATACAATTCAAACCCCTAAATGAGATTTGATGCAAATTGACAAAGTTCGTAAGAGGCAAAAATTGGTGAGGTAAGGCAATTGTCTCTAGAAACGTCGTCTTTTACGAAATATGCTTATTCAATTTCATGCAACGCTTGCCGCCTCCTGCAATTTACGAGATATAAAAGATATAAACGGAATCCGTTTTTGCTTACTTTGATGGAACATTTTTTCAACGGTGAATTCAATTTCTCTGAGCGACATTTATTTAAAACTCGAGTTTTCATTGTTGCGTGATCTGAGTCACACTTTTTCCAGATTGTAATCAAAATGGAGATTAGTCATTCTTTGTTGTTGATATCTTAAGGTAAAAGCCAATTCAACGGTATAGTCAACAAAGGCTTTAGTGCTGCGCAAAAAGTGTTCTTATAGCTTTGTTTGTTTCTCTATCATGTCAAGAAAAGTACAATAGTCATAATATTTAGGAATCGTTGGAATAACAGTATTATAATGTGATTTGTTTGGCGACGCGAGTCCTGGGGGCATCACACTGCAAGTGTCCCCGCCGAGGGTTCTGTCGAAACAGAAACCTATTATCGTGGGCGAGATTATTCGCCTAGGGCGTCACAATTAAATATTATACACTTAAAAGCTTCGGCCTCTGCTGTTTCACTCCACTGCTGTCCCTAAATGTCCCATTAGGTATGTTTGAATACGTAATATTTTTGCATTTGCCTCTTCAAAACAAAATTGTCGGTTCCTTTGAGAGTAGTATAATCTATTTGTTCTTTGAAATAAGTATAACGCTTGAGCGCGTAGCTTAATAAAAAGTGGGCCTTTAATGTTGCTCTTGTCATTTCTTTTGGAAGGTCTCCAATAAAAACTTCTATTGATCGAAAGATTTTCAACAATAAAAATTTCCGCTATTGATAAAGTTAAAAAATAATGAATATTGAGTATACCCTTGGCAAGAATTAAAAAGTGTTAACGATGTTATGATATCCAATACTGTTGGCTGAATATTAATTATTTTTTAAAACTTTTTTTGCGGAACCAACACCTCTGTCGTTCATTAATTGTTGTATTTAAAATGTAAAAGTAGAAGAGATAATGAAAGATGGAGTTCATTATTTTTGTAGAAATTAGAGAACAGAGGGATGTCGAAGGGTGGTAATGTCATGTTAAATTAAGTTGTATTTGTTTCAATTAATTATGGTGTATATTTACAGAACCGTATAATATGTGTCGCTGGACTACTTGTTTTTTCAAAACTCTATAATTTGTTACATCCATTTTGCAAGGTGTTAATATCACTACAGAAATGCAAAAGTTTTATTTTATTAATGTTATGTTCTTATTATACCTAAAAGTACTATACTTTCAGTAAGTTTGACCAGTTACGTTTTATTAATATCAGCTGAAACGCCAAGCGGGGTGCGACTGCATTAAATATGATGTAAACAAAAAACGTAATATCTCCAAAGGTATTGGGCGCACCTGTGTTGTACAATTTTATTCCCATTCATTTTACTAGCGCTGCTTAAAACGACGGAGAACTTTCTTCTTTATTAATTTTTCAACTTTATATTACTTAACATCAGTTGCCTGTTATATCCGCATCCGTTCCGCAGAAATTCTAATATCACGACATTTTTCATAAACAAAATCCAGTAATGGGTAGAACAATATGAGTCTAAAGGAAATCTTTACAAACTTAGTCTAACATGTCACAAGGTAATAATCTTTATTATATTTTGAAAAACGTATGGATTTTGTGTTTTTGGTTTTATAAAAGAAAAATTATCCCCATTGCATCGTCTCCAAGTTGGGTGAAAAGTTTTCTAATTTACGAATAATAAGATGTTTTCTTTTTCTTTCAACGGAGGCACTGAGGAAACTTGATGAAAGGCCTCCGTTTTTAATATCTCCTTTTTGTGTTGTCCCATTTTTTCTTCTGTACCAAGCTTTAGAAATTAAAAGATTAAATTTATTTATTTAGTTACGATTGTTCTACAAATTATGGACTCAAACGCGCTGTGAGTTATTCTCCCCGCTCGTGGCGTGTTCGCGTGCATTTGGATGGTTGAAAGTAACACTTAAATTAGTGCAATTTCTACTTGAAATGCAATCGGTAAAAGCCACTTGTCGACGAAATACCGTGATTTAAAACGTCGCGTTTTACTTCAACAAGAATCGTACCTTTGTGACGACTGTATCTGATTATTTCAAAAAGGTTCAGACTTAAATTGGATTGTTAAACCACAAAATATATGTCTTGTAAAATTGTTTAATATAGGTATTGAAATCATACCTCTAGTATATGCGAACATTTTTGTAGTTACCCTTTTATTGGCAGTAGATGATGTTCGTCAGTACAATGCAATCTGCGGGAAGGCATGCGATGCTGCGCGCGGTGCATTTTTAATGAAATTTCTGGGCTTTCCACAAAGCGGCTTTGAATGTAAAAGGCAGTGTAAATCAACATTGCGCTGGAGGTTTTCTGGTCTTGTTGCTTTTATTTGTTGCGATGGTTAAGGGTTATTGTTAATAAAAGTTTGAAATATCATTTGCGTATGAATACCTTCATACTTACAGGATAAACCTGCGCCTAACCATAACTTCTCTATTTAAGTATATTGAAGGGAAAATTGCCAACGTTGTAATTACATTTTCAGGAGTGTAGTCATATTTTTAAAGGTCTAAATGGTAAGGCCATTCTAAAACTTTAAAGTTAAAACCCTCTTGTCTTCTGTTCTTTAGTATGAATGTAGTGTCTTACCGGAATAGTTTTGCCAGAAAGCGGCTCCCCCGCTCATGATGTCAACGGGCGGAGGCGGGTAGGTCCACTGCGGCTTGTCGGGGGTGCGGGGGGGTTCCCGCTGGAAGGGGGGCGAGGAGGCGGGGGGCTCCGCGCTGGGGGGCTTGCTGTCCGCGCCGTTCTCGCGCTCCCGAGCCTGCTCCGGCGCAGATCCGCACAAGTTCTCTGCACCAATCAAATGGTAATGGTAAGGTTAATTTTATTCAGCGTATCCGTGACAGATTTTTTCATTCTCGCTATCCGAGAAGGAGGCCTGTATACTCAACTGGTGGGACACATATAGGCTGCTATTTTCAAGAAAATAATATAAGATACATTGCCTTAAATTTGCTATGATATACAACCCTATAAAGAGACCCATTTTATAATCAGAGTGAAATTGAACTAATAAACGTAGGTACTTAATAATAGCAAACAGCGATTATGCAAGAAATTGAACTTGAATGCGTGTTAGTTCAGCACCGAGCCCCCGTTTCAAATGGCCTGCGAAACGATTTCCTGACACGGAGATTAGTACAAGCCTTCACCAAGAGTTTGCCCGCCCTTCTTACATCACGCACTCCACAATTTCTCCCCAATCGATAACAACACAAGTCCTTCCCTA
The DNA here is from genome assembly GCA_916618145.1 of Emmelina monodactyla. Taxonomy (NCBI): domain Eukaryota; kingdom Metazoa; phylum Arthropoda; class Insecta; order Lepidoptera; family Pterophoridae; genus Emmelina; species Emmelina monodactyla. The sequence continues at coordinate 9,794,053 of OU745300.1, forward strand.
TCTTATCTAAACTGAACCTTAACTACGCGAAACAAAGTTGATTCTGCAGCGTCTTACATTTATGACATACGCGAAGAAAATGGGTGAAACTTTGATAAGTATTACAGATATACTGACAGAAGGTAAGTTAACATGTCAGGGGCACGACGTGTACACTTGAAGTCGAAACTTGTTGAATTGTCTGATCGCAGTGCAATTGACAATTTGACATGTTGTAGATTTGCACTGATTTATGATGTAAGTATATGATAAATGTTTTTATCCGATTGCGTATGTTATGTTAGTATAACTAAACAAGGCCATAGTTTTGGACTTACCAGTAACTATTCTAAGTATTTCGGCGGGTGCTCCGGACTGTTTTAAGGCTTCTTCGATTTTTTGCCGCCTCTTGAGCTCCATCTCAAGCTGATCCTGAACTTGTTGACGTTGTTTTCTCTCTTTCTTTAATCTTTTCTGGTATACAACTGTTGACAAATAGCAATAAATAATTAAAATACAATCATAAGTTTGAGTGCCAAACCCTTACACACCTATCAATGTATACTCAGATATTATATTTAAATGATTATATTTTAAACCATGTAATCCGATAATAATAGCGCAGAAGTTTATTTTCTCGATCGTCATATTTCTCCAACCTGTCCTTCACATTATGCAAACGCGTATCAACTCGAAAAACCAATCCATACGTCTCTTTCTCTCTTATGGTTGTCACAGATTAATTATCTTTATCTACTGTTTCATACGCTGTTTCATGGAACATGTCTGATTCGCCGCACTTACCTACCATCTTTCGTTATTCTCGCGATATCGACGATTCAAAATATTTCTCTTTCCATCTTGATGGAATTACTATTTTGCATCTCATTCCTACAGAAATTGATTGACGAATGATTGAGCCTGTCTGTTATTAGATGTTTGAGATCCAGCCTCATTGGAGGCTGGCCTTGGTCAGGCCTCTTTAATATCTTTTCAATTTGGTATATCTTGGAAAGAACACTCGTAAATACTGATTAACTTTTTAATTCCTGTTAAAATGTTATTTCATATTTGTGATTAATATTTTAAAAAAGTTATAAAGGTAAGAACCTAAAGGTCAACAAAAAGAAGATATATTTTCTCATTAAAGATTTGCTAGTAATTAATGTTGTAGCTAATGAAAGCAATATTGCCCGCAGTTCGTCTCTCGAGCATCATTTGTTATGTAACCTTTGGCATACATTACTAATAACCTACGAATTTCATTCATTCTTATTTTATTAGAAAGATTTATCTAGAAGAGGTGAAATAACAACAACTCATAAGAATACTTAATCATTATGCTATGCGGTAACAGATTATTACGTATTATAGGGACATTGACTTTTTCGCTGCAAGTAAGTTAGTTCAGTAAATGTAATTTTAAATTTAATCGCAATAATTAGGATGGAAAAAGGGTCACTTTTCAGTTAATTAGACGTCAGTAGCTCATTCCAGAGCAAAGGGCGTTGCGGTGGAAACTCCACTGGACCATCGCTCACGCGCCGATTCGGTTTAACAACTCGAAAAGCAGTTTTTCACTCCAATGCCGCTTGTTTTTGGACCTTTCATCTTTCTTGTTAAGCAAACCGTAAATCATTTTCGTACACGATTAAATACGCATGAATATGACTATTTCTATCTGAAACGTCAATCAGCGTCTTGTGTTGTAGGGCTTCGTCGGGAGCGCGGTCTGGGCCCATTGTTTCTACAAGTCAATATTTGTGGACGGTCGCGGCGGCTCCGCTTTGTGCTCCGTAATCCGGCCTATTGCTCCCTCACTCCACACTTCATAAGCGACGATGAATCGTAATAATTTACAATCGATTATTTTACATTCGTCTCAATGCGGATGAAACAAAAGAAAAAAAACATTCTCTTATTGCTACGATTCTTTTGTTAAACTGACAGTGGCTTGAATTGATATTGGATTTTAATTCTCTCGAGAACTATAATGTTAATCGTCCTATTGTAACAATTCATTTCTATTCGAAGATCTATTGACAGGTTACAATTACTTTGAGAGGTAACTAATAAAGACGTTTTATTTCTCAAAATCACAAGTAATCGATAATATACCTACCGTTGGTCGGAGGGAAATCGACAGAATGTAACAAACAATGCATGTAATATGAGTCGAAACAATTCAATGACCGACAATATGAATAAAAACGAACCACCAAAATGTTGAAGGAATCCGTTCAAAGGGGAAAAATGCAATAAAAACCGAGCCCAATACAGCATGGAGTGCGGTTATACGAGCATACGCGAACATCCGCTGCAGACAAAAGTCGGGCTACTTGGCTATGCAAATTATATTTGCGGACGAGACCCGATCTCGGTTTTACTTGCACGTATATAGGTAACGTGTATTCTTTTCATATTTTCATCCGATTTCCTTCCCCTCGCTCATTTGGTTCCGTTTTAAAAGTCGCGGAACAATACAGTTTTCCGCGGGGCCTTCGCTGCGAGCGCTTTCCTTGTGGGCCGCCTCCTTCTTGTTATTATACCTATCTTTTGTATCTATCCAGTTTTTTCTTTAATACTTTCAACTCATAAATGGCTGATACGATCCCCTAGGGTTTGTTATTCGAATAACATGTAAATGAGTTTCATTTCTCCATTTAATTTCAAATACAGGCTTGTTTGAGTTATTTTATTTCAAATAAGTAATATTACTTGCTTTAGATTTTATTGGTGACTTAATATGCCATGAAGTTTTACAATAATAGTATTTAATATCTGCTTATTTACATATAATTTTTATTAACATGACAAGCTGGTTTTTCTTGTCTTTAAAAGTAGATTCCTGTAATATTATAATATGGAAGATGGTGAATAGTACCGGTTTAAATAACTTTTAATTAGTTTAATACGAATTTTTTGCTACTTGTTTTGTAAATAAGTTTGTGCAAGCTTTATTTTCATTTACAAATTGACACTAGGTCTTTGGTTAACGAAATAACATCTTTCAATGGCGCGCAATTCATGAAAAACTCTTATTTTTAAGCACAAGATTAAGTTTACCTAGTTGAATGGTGGCAGGTATATCCCCGGGTGTAAGTGTCAATATTTCCGTAAGGTAAAGCCTCCTCGGTTACTTATCTGCGTGCGCGCTGGGAGGCTCAGCCCCGCGGAAACGGATGCACTTATTGCTTTATGGCTCTCCGCTACAAAATACACACACTTTCAACAACATAGAAAACGCACCGAGCTATTCTCACGAGCTTTATTCGTCCCAGTGATTTAGGCAGGTAGATTCTAGATTATATTTCAATTTGTCATTTGAATCACTAATGCAGCAACACAAGTATTATCTGACTGCCTATCAACACGACCAAGTCTATGATCATTCGGTGTGTGAATCCAGAAATTGCTGTTTTCTATGAAGATAAGCACTGACTCCGCAATTGAAAAAGCTACAATGTTGAATCCTAGAAAAAAGTTAATTACCAAGATTGTGGTGTGCGATAGTTTCTCACAAACGCAACGTAAATAAATAACTTTCGACATTTATGACAGAATGCTCCCCCTTTGAATTCGTACTAGTCGATTTAGATAAGTCTTTTTATAGTTCTTTATTGAAAGTAAATTGCCTAGAATAAAATGAGGCACAGTCGGAATAGCTTTCCGATAGATGTGTATGAAATAATGTAAGTGAGATAAGATTTGTCAGTTGCAATGGGGCATATGCTCTGTGATGAAGTTACTTTAACAGTTAACGTCATAAAATTATCGCTTTACGAAATTTATTTTGAATATCACCTTGCAATTGAAGATTGTTTTTTTTCTACATTAAGGAATTTATTTTTATAGACAACCCGAAGTTCCCTCTTTGTTTTGTGCAAGTAGTTGTCGACCGAACGCATAGCTTTTTATCAATTTAGTTTTATTTCGGTAAACGCCATATTTATAGGGGGCTGGCGTTGAAGATAGTCAGTTTCCTCAAATTGTGTAGATTATTGTTTTTGTCAGCCCGTGGGGACCGTGAGTTATAGCTGCGAGTGACCTTCGCAGATAAAGGGCCGTAAATTCCGCCTGTCATTGTGGAAGAAAACAAGTGACTTTTCGTAAATACTTAACTATGTGTGAATTCGGGATAGTTTTTATTCGAGGTTAAAGGTAAAATAAGGTAGGTATCAATCATAGTTATTATCATACCTTTAGTATCAATTTCTATATATTCAAACTATAGGCTATTAATAAAAAATAATAAAAGATACTTTTCCGCAAATTTTTCAAATAAATTGGTATAACCGGAAAAATCCAGTTATGGACGAGGAAATACCAAGCGATTTTATCAGTGCGATCAAAGGAGGGCCGGTCATTCCGAGTTCTTATGACGATAGTAAAAAAAATACAATCTTTCTTTATAGTTACCATTCCAGTGGTTATTACGTCCATATCGATATTGTGCCGGTGCGATATCGCGTCGATACAGAGCTTACGAACCGTGAAATGTCTCGCTCAATGGATTGAAGCTTTGACGAGAATCCTCGAGAAGTACATTTGTCAAAACTACAAAGAGTAGTAGTAAAGTTGAAAAATAATATTCAAATAATTATATAATATGTTGCTGATTATGAAATATAGAGGAAATATTAATCACTTTTATTTGTCTTCTTATCGCTTAAACTACAAACAGTCATATTCTCATCATCCAATTTAATTAATAACTATTTTAATACACCAATTTTGTGTAATAGACATCATGTCTTAAATTATTGCCAACATCGTAAAGAAAAATAATAACGTTTGATGATGATTGTGTCCAAAATATTTGTCACGGGCGTTTTATCTCGCAGGCTATATACTTTACAGCCTGTAAAATGGTGATTGCTCTACGTTTCTACTACTTTCCTATTTATAGACCTTACGACGCATGTTTTAACAGTTACAGTTTACCAAGGTAAAGGACGAATATTTTTTTGCATTTTATAAAATGTACAAGTAACTTTATATGATGAACGTAACACAACACGCATTAATCAACAACGCGCGACCGACAACCAGACAGATGATCGGAAAACGAATCGACTTTTTTTACCTAAGTCGACAAAAAATCGAATCGATATTTTTAATAAACAAGTCATCGGCGTATGCTTCCTGCGCCAGTGGTGGTCGAAATGTGACACCACGACGAATATGCTTGAATTGGTAACATTGTGGAGATGTGCGCCGACGCATGCTCGCGTGCAAATGTCTTGTGAGGCTTCGTCTTACACACTTGACACTGTCGCTTAATGAGGTGCAAATAGCTCCATCTTAGGTCAGATTTGTTTCACTAGTATGTCTCTATTTTTGTGAGTAAATATTGAAACTATGAAAATAATAATGTTTTCTGAATTGGATATTTATAATATATGACGCCACATTGGCTATAACTTTCGATATTAATATCTAGTAATTTACGACATTTTGGGCAAACATAATTACAAAATAATATTAACTCATCCCCACAGTTAAATTGTGACCAATTAATGGCTGCTAGCTCATATTACGATGCCTATTAATAGATACATTTTGAAAATATATATTAATGCAAGCAAATTAATAAAAGCATTAGGTACATTTAACGATTACTTTTGTGTAAAAATTAGTTAGCCCAATTAAAACAAACAATGATAAGAAAACACAAAAAAATATCCCAATGACATTTTTTATGTATAAAACGGGCCAGTATTAATCCGCCTATAACTCCAGCAGTGGAGGCAGGTACCACAACCAATATTGACAGTGGATGATTGCGGCTACCAAGGATCCCCTGCACGCACAGAATTAAAATGGGGCCGAGAAAAATTAATCCTAATGCGATTTTAATGAAGCTGAAATGAACGAATGCAATAATGAATAGCTCAGCCCCAGGTCAAATTAAAACGAAAGAAAAGCAAAGCATTAAAACGCTGAAAGCTGTTATTGCGATGCATATTAATCTGCACTGGCGTTGTTTCCCAATATCTCTGTCGTACCCTTTGAGCGTTAAACTCGAAGTAATTTAGAATATAGACGAGATAAAATGTAATAATAATTAAGGTTGAGCGTCGTACAAAGACGCGCGCCTTAGCATTGAATATAAAGCACACAAGCGCTGAAAATGTACACCTGAAGTCTGTGCTCGCTTTTGCATTAACGAATGCGGAAGCGGCGCTGTGCATACAGGACATCCCCCTGCCCCCCGCCGCCGCCGCCCTCGCCCCCGCCCGCCCCCTCAGCCTGCAGCAGCCTGGCGGCAGGTCCCACCTCCCGTTCATTACCTCCACACTCCCGACCAACAATTCAAGTTTGCTTTCCACCACACAATCTACCAGACAGACTACACACTGCACTCGCCGGCCACTCGAATAATAAAGATCCAGAAATTAAACCCGAGCGCACTGAAAAAGATGAAACTAAGTGAACCTATCTCGACCTGAATGGACGTAATAAACCCACTCGTGTGAATGAAAGAAACTCGTCGGGAACTAGATGAGCATGTTGAAATAGAGGGTTAAAAGTCAACCGCGGAATAAAAACAGTCAACAGATAAATGCAAACGATAAACACGCAACCTGACATGGCGGGGTTTAAATGCAATGTTGACTTTTACTAGCCTCAGCAAAAACTCTTTCTTGAACGGGCTTTTAAGAACGTAAACTGAATGTGCTACAATAACTCTGTACTATATTCAATTTAACCCATAAAATATTCAATTACGCATAAGCACACATTGGTTAAGGCCAACAACGACCACGCGGCACCCCCATTAAAGACGCCTAAGGGCCATTTAATCGGTCAGTCGATGTAAATTCGGCGGCCCCAAAACAAATATCCCAAAACTAATAAGGAAACGAAATATGTAAATCGTTTGCCATATTGTTTCACAAGTGAAATCTTCCTTTAATCTTATAACAAATCCGTGTCTAAATGGCCGGTCCAAAATTTGAATATAAGAGGGTCCGTGAGGGTCAGGTTGAGACAAGATACGAATAGTTGAATGTATGCGTGGCACGCACGGCAGAGATAGCGCTCGTAACGTCGTCCTATGCACATATTGCACCAAATTAGTTGTCGAGTTGTAAACATGGAGGAGGAAGGTACGGCTAAGACGTTACACGTACTTTGCATGGATATGAGCCCCGCAATATGGACCTCCACAGATGCTGGCACACTCATTAAGATGTTTTATAGCCGGCCCGCCGGACCGTGTCGCCAATTTAAGGTATTTCTATGCATAGCGCCACGTTAGTTTGCCATCCGATTAGGGGATTAAGGTGGTCCTTTAAGGTATTAGCTTTAGTAATTATTGCGGTGCCCATTATGCGGTTGGCATTGTCCTTAATATCCCACGTTGTCGCTATTCAGGGAATTGATTGCTATTGAATTACTAATTGAAAAATTCATAGTGATATGTATGTGTGCGACTTTCATCGGGATTAGACATTAAAAAGAGAAGAGTCAGACAATGGCAATAAAACACGAAGGTAAACAAACAAAGTCTATCGGAGCCGAGGCGGCTCGTCCCCGATCGTCAAGTAAATCAAAGGGTGTTGAAACTTTACACCCACTTAAAGCCGGACACAGTAATAAAGCGTCCGAACTTCGACGATTCTGGACATCAAATAAGGCCACCCCTTCGTCGGATATTCAGCAGAAAATTAAGTCTGCAGATACCTGGAAACCTAAAGTTCTCTCAACAGTTTATTAAACTTGAAGGATTGATTGAAAACAATACTTTATTTCATATTAATGTTGCAATTTACTAATATTTGGAATCCTAACGACGAAGACATTGAAGCCCTACAAATTATAACTTGCTATAAGTAACTTGCGGTTGCGCAAAAGTTTCCTTTGGTGGTGTTCCTCGTAACTATTCGAGTTTGTACAAAGTTTTGGTTAAATTCATTTCTGAATTAATTAAGGTATCTACCTATATATCTGAACGAATCTAGCTCATAGGCTCAACTGATAATTGTTTGGATCTAGTGGTTAAGTTAAGTTATTGGACACCGGTCACTGTAGTAGCCCACTTGGCACTCCATAATTACAGAATGAAACTCCGCTTTACTTTGAAATACTAAACCGGTAAGGAAATTACGACAAATCGTCGTAGTTGAAGATAAACTATTCGTTTCGTTAAGCAAGGGTTAGGCCAAAGTGGGACTGTACCTCACGAAAACATTTATCAGGTACAAATGCCCTAATCAGAACTGAATTAATTGTTACTAAAGGTGATTACACCGAACGAATCACTTGATTAAGGACCCTACCCGTAACTAAAGGGTTATTAAATAATTTATTGTTCCGAAACTATTCGTGGCTTACCTATAGTACCCATTGCATGCATGGGTAAGATTTTGCTAAGTCTTGATATTGTTATTGCCGACCCGAACTTCGACTATGAAACTTTAATTGATTTGTCTCGTGTCTACATTAGAGTAATGATTGGGCAAGTGAGTAGATTATATTTACCTACAATGTATATTTAAAGTTGCAGCGTGTACCTGATGTGTAATTTACAAGTCTTATTTTCATTTTAATGACACAATGAAATGCCAACGGGAACCTGATTGAGTTTGGTCCGTGCCTTTTACAGCTTTCACTGTACATTTCTCCCTGTCAGTAACAAATTACAAAGGCTGCCCATTCACGCTCAAAAATCACTCCCAATCGAGTGAAGTTGGACAAAATAAAAGGTGAACTCATCATGGGGGTGCGAATTGGCACCGGCATCGGGCACCCCATCGGGAAACCAAAGCGGGAAACGTATGTCCGGTCCATTTGTAAACACTAACAGGTGCCGACAACCTTTTGACAGTTTATTGAATTTAATGACGCGTGTCGGACGCTATCGCTACCAATTGAGACGTTACTTATGTTCGGAAATCAAATTATTATGTCAAGGAGCTCATTTGAGATTTCTATATTGTGATAAACAACGTTATATGTAACATTTTAATTTGTCACCGTAAATTCAATTAAACAAAAAGCATCAGCAGATTTTTACTTTTTGTCAATTTATAAAATTAGAGTGCTGCGAAAGTGGTTGATGGAACTACTCAAAAAATAAAAAAACGCAATGTAAGTGTGGAATTTTTGTGTTTTATTTTACTTTGTTGATATTTTAATGTTTTTATTCACTGCAGAAATTTAATTGTTAAAGCTTTAGATTTTCATAATTGCTTATCATGAATATTTCTCGGAAATCTTGTAATCCAGAAATTTCTTCGACTCTCCAAAACTTTAATTGCTCAGAAAGTTTATAAACATCATCGATTAGTATAAACAATTCTGGCGATTCTATTTCCATTGAGTGCGAAAGCTCTTAAGTTTGATTCAGCGTCAATTGTGGTTCGCAATAAAACCCGACCGTCTGTTAGACGTGTGTGGTCTCTGAGTAAACAGAGCTCTTAATGATCGTTCATGTATCGCAAACAAATTTATTGGCTCACAATCGAAATCCTAACAGTTGAAACATCCGATTTATTGATACCGAATACGATCACCGATTGTCTGTATGCAGACGTATCGGTTTTTAACACGCTTTATCGGTTCATTTTACGTCGAATCGTTTACTCATTTACCGTTTTGAATCTGAGGTTTAAATGATAAAATACAACGGTATTTACCAGAATTCAAAATCATACTCACGAGTAGAATTTAAACTGTGTTGCAAGGCAAAGATTTTTTTGTTGTAGCGAAAATTTATTTTGGACAATTTAAGTATCTTAAAAAAAGTTGTAAAGCTCCTTGCAATATTTTTTGTCCCTTCATAATTTCTATTCCTGGTCAGCAGTATTTTCCGTCATACCGGAAGTGGTTTGAAGTGCACGAGATTAATATTGAATTTCCTTTCCTATGAAGGCGAAACCAAACGATGTTGTTTTCCCGATATAAACCAATCTCACTAACGATATCAGATATACATCCTAAATTTCGCTTTACATGCTGTGTGAATTCTATTTAAGATAGAAATCAAAGGAATTAAACACAAAACCATTAACAAACCCCTTGGCTTAATCTAAAACAACTAAGCTTTATTCAACTCCCAAATCATCCTCAAACTCCTCTAAGTCATTGGAAACTCTTTGTTTTTGTTTGTTTCTATAATTAAAACACGACTTGAATGTTTTGCCGATATAATTATTCCACTGTTACTTATAGCGAGTCGAGTTCGGGATAAGGTTTTGTCGACTAATTTTAATTCGAGTGGTCCAAGTTGGGGAGTTGTGGGTAAAGTTTAGTTACTCGAGACTCCGGGTTGGTTGTGAAGGTGAGTGAGTGTTGTTGGAGGTCTGGTTACAGTCTGCGGAGACGGCCGGCTGCACAATATCCTCGCCGGTGGCCAGCTGACTCACTCGTCAGTTCGGAGCCGCTCCTCGTCCCACTGGTCTGGCGCTAACTAAACGCAACCCTGCTCCACTAGTTCATCCGCTCCACTGAGCAATTTCTAAATTGTCACTGAAAATTTGTTGGTTTAGTTGCTTTTCCAAACGCATTTCGTTACCACCTTTGTAGTAGTAGTAGTATTCTACCCATAATGCAAGATTTCATGTTATTTATTTAAACATTTTTTATTTTAATTTCGTGTTTTTATTAAACGAGAATACCTACGTCTGAGTTGGTCACCAACCATATGTCGCGTGCAGTCAATTGTTCTCAAATCGACGTCCAATCGTGAATAGGTTTTTGTTACAGTAGGTTTCTTTCATCGAGTTTTCTAGCTCATTGCATTTTGTATGAAAGCTTTTATAAATGTAGTTTCATCATATAACATCACATGTAGGTACATATCTAGTGTAAGTTTTTAAATGTGAATAACCGAAGAATGAATCATAAAGATAGCTTAATTGTACTTTAATCTTCATTGTATACTTCCGTGTCCTGATACATTACGTATAGGTAGGTACCTAGTACTCACCATAAATTTTAATTTAGCTTGTTCGTGGATCCAGTTACCGTAGCTACAGTTTATTGGATTCATTGTGTGTTACTCCCAAGACATCAAGACCCCATATTCTACGTATGCAAAATTAATTAGACGAAATCTCGGCGCTTGTAATATTTTATTATTATTTCCTTCTATGCGAGGTTTTATTACGGTGTTATATTTATTACTTTTCTTGTTATAATGAATCTGAATAGGGATTGATTAACTTTTGTAAGATGTATTTCTTAGAGTTATAATTAGTGTTGTAATACTTGTAATTATAGGGTTGAATGTTGTTGGCTTCCTACCGTGTTTCTGCACAGACGATACAAGTTTGTTAAATTAAACGTCTTCAACGGATCTTCTATATTCTTGATTATAAAACAACGGTGTTAATAGTTTTCGATCAGCAACTAACTGCGTTTATGATGCAGGAAATTGTTAGAGTAAAATAAATAGCGTTTTTCAATATAAACCGCTATAATCGTTTTGTGTTTATGTAATTTCGTTTTTTTTATTATTCAGAATTGAACGAAGAAGAAAAACGAGAGAATTGTAAAAGTGATAGACATTTGCCGTAAAAGGCAGTGGTGGCCGAGACTTAAGTTAAACATTGAATTCTACTTAGCGGTGAGAAATGTATTGTCGTGTCTTGTTTTCCACCTTTTCTATAAACTGTTTCTACTATATAAAACAATGCTTCTATAAATACGTATACCTACTACATTTGTGAAAATAAAAATCTATTTATCTAAAAGCTATAGCAGGTACTATTATATGATATAGATATGCATCTATTATCTGCATTAGGGAGACCAGTCGGCTAAATCTAATCATTTGTATTAGTAACGGCCAGTGGAAGCTCATATTTCGCTTCATTTCACCATAACATCGACTCGTGATTGAGTTTGTGGATTTGATAGAATTCTTCATTTTCAATCTCAATGATCTCGGGAGTATTTAACCAAGTTTTAAATCACGGACCCCTGTTTCGGTAAAAATTTTCAAAGGTCATAAATTTTCCAACCCCTTATAGCTGCCCGTTACATTACTTTTGCAATTTCATTATCAATAACTAATAGTTCCGGTGCATTGGTTCCGGGTGTGGACATATCGGCATGGCACCGGGGGTCTGACCCTCGCCGCGACGTGTTTCGCATCCTCGGGATGAGTCAATCTGCAAATAGGTCACGTACTGGACGACCACTGTCATAAGAACAAGCGAAAACTAAATCTCACATCTTTTTTCTCTAACTCAAACTTGCTAAGCAGACAGAGAAAAATTGTGGCCACATTTCACACGCTACCTTCAGGGAAATAAAAAGTTTTTATTGAACACGAAACGTCCGACAAGTTGAAACATTTTTTCTTAGCCACAACCAGACCGCGCCAAAAAACAAAGAGCAAACCGCTGCAATGTTCCAGTGCAAATATTTACGTGGCGTCGAAGAAAACTTCGTAGCGCCGATAACTTCCACTGCACTTGGAAAAAATGCAATGAATTCAAACCGGTCCTGCACCATTCCAAGATCCGGTTTCAATATTTCGATAGTGCAATAATAAGTTATTAAACTTATAAGTAAGAATATCAAATATAAAAAATATGTACTTAATATGTCGTTAATTTTGAAATTGTATTAGGCCAATAATTTCTTTTTACAAATGAAAAGTAATATAAATGTGATTAATTTTATGGCGCTTCCACAATATGTCGTTTCAGTGCACGTAGCGCCGCGGTCAGGATTCGGCTTGTATCGGAAATATTTTTCATTTTCTGGTGAACTCTTTGCGTGGAGAATTGTCGGTATTTTTATGAAGGGCCGATCGTCATTTACAAATTCTTGTTGCAGACATTCCGTGGTCACAAAGAAGGTAATTGAACGTGTCTCGTGTGTGGGAAAGGCATGTTATTATAATTCTAGTTATTAAATGCAATAAAATATGAAATCAAAGATGTAAATTAAAATTTTAAAATATATTAGCAAAATATTTAATCAAAGATACCCTTATCTAGTGACTATACAGTTGATGTATCAAATGAATGCACTAACTCTGACGGTATGCACTAACAACCGACAATTGATACTATTGTGTTACTGTCAAACGATTTCATTTGAATTTGATCAGCGGACTGTCCGTCAGCGATAATGTTTGCAATAGGGGGATGCTCCAACCAAATATCACTGTTCGGAATGATGTGAGTAGATTAAATGATTTAATTTAGTTTGCTGTTGTTCCACTCTACATATCTAGGCACCCTATTAAATTTCTCTAAATGAGTAGTGTATTCTGTTGTATCTACATTTATCAAAATGTTACTCATGTCAAATGTAATCAAGAAGTTCATCTTCTCGTAACCCTTGTAGAAAGATATCGATAACCCTCATTCCCTACATAATGTTCACATAATTGGCATAGCATTACCATTGGTGAACCCTTTCAAGAGACGGCGAAACGTTATGGCCTACATGTTATTTAATTAAGAAATCAGGAGTACAATGTGAATTACACATTCTCCTTCAAACGCTGAGGAGAGGAAATGTTCACGTTAATAATATTCTAAATTGAAGGGTGGAAGTTATGCTTTAGATGTCAATGGGAAATTTGGAATCCGGTATTTAAAGGAACATACATACGATCCGACTACTTATAAATGTTTAATTTTTCTCTTTCTTAAATTTTGGGTAAGAAAGATGATTAATTATATTACACACTTAAACTTATTAATTACACTTTTAAACTTACTAAATGAAGGCGGTAGTTTTAGAAAATAAATGGAATTAATAAATAATAATAATTTAAAATGAAATTGAAAAACGGTGTGCTTCCGATATTAATTAACTACAACGATCTTAAAATAATATCCAATTTAATGAAAGCACATTGCATTAAAGAGCTGTAGATTTTGCTGCGATATAGTCTATTCAATAGGATATCTCTATGAATGGTTTGCGCTGCGGCCACTAAATTAGACTCGGTCTTCTCAACAATTTTACAGGGCTTGCGACGTAGGGTTGCCCCATGTGCCTTAATCTGATTTTTTTTAATAGTTGACGCTACCTCTGATACCCTAATTCGTCCAATACTGAATAAGAATCAGTAAAATAATTTCCAATTTACTCATCTTATATCCCAAATATGAATCTCAGTTAACTCTGCCTTTTCCATGTTTCAAAACATAATGATTTTCGTCTGAATCTTTTTTGATGCATCAACGATATTTTGTAAGTGTAGTGCATTTTAAATTCTTAACTTGCCCAGTCTGAATTTTAATGACCATCAATGAATTCTGTTCTGAATAAATTCGGTTGTAATAGCTATAATTTAGGTATTGGCAGGTGTCATAGCAATAAAGGTTTTTTTCCTGGGGGATCGATAACAATGATGATTAAGTAGAGTTCGTTGTTGGGCTTTGTTACAAAGACGCATATAGTTGATAGTAACATTGTAGAGAGGCTATCTGATGATTGGTTTTTGGCAATTACCAGTATTGCTCACAACGCAGCCGAGTTCATTCACCGTGTGAAATATGTATGAAACGTCGAATTTCCCCTTTGTTGTTCTCTTGCTGCCATATTCAACCAACAACGCCACAAATTCGTGACTGCAGCCAACGCAAACAAACACCGAAGTCTACTTTACGAGAAAACATTAGCTAAAATAAAAGCGTCATTGTTCCAATTAGACGTGATAATTGTACCGAGTAAGTTGTCAAAAAGCTTTTAAACTAAAACCTCGACAAATACTGTACAACATCCATTAACAGTGGTTTCATATCTAGCTCGGGCATTATTATCTATTAGAGCTAGAATAATATGTATGAAGATAACTAACACAGATCCATTTACAGAATTCTCGCTACACTTAGTGGGTATGGTAATCCAATTAGTTGTCGTTAGGTATATAGTAGAACAATTCATTAATAGGGTAAGTAATTTTAACCGTTCTTAGCGCATCTAAACAAGAGTGAATTGAAACACATTTACACTTAATAAATTACCTGAATATATAAATTCTAGTTATTACATATCTATTTTCCTCACTTAAATATATGTGCATATCAAGCACAGACCTTTGGAAAGAAATTGTCTTAATCGATTCTACTTTTTCAATTTCTACACAGTCTATAATTACGTATGTTTGAGAGGCACGTAATTATAACACATGTTGCAGTGCAGCCATTACTTTCATTATAGTCGACGACAAGCGCATAGCGACCTGTCGGCCCTTCATTAACATTTGAATTTATACCGCGACTCGCTAGAGTCGAACCTCGACAAACACCTTTAGGCTGTTGCTGACATGTTTAATGTACCGAATTCAGTTATATGTCATTATTGTTTTCAGTATAAAGTGTATTTTGCTGTGTGTTGTAAGGATTGATTCCTTTGTCTCAAGGCGCCGGGTCTAAGTCGTGACATTCGCCTGACATTTGTACAAAAGGTTACATTTGTATTTTGATGGTTCACTTTCTTCCCCGTTTACTTTTCTGTTATTTGCTAAAGGGGTTCCCTTTGTGTTTTTAGTAATTGACATTTGCAGTTTAGAGTTAAATCATTATGAACTTCTAAGTATTAGTACTACTAAACGGGAAATTAAATCATGTTTAGTTCAGTAAGTGCATAAAACTGCAATTATGCTAATGACTTAATTCAAAGAAAGGCCTATAAATTGAAAAATACATATTATCACGCAAACCTAGCTTGAGAACTTAAGACAACAGCCTCGCATTAATCACAATGAGATACTACTGAATGTGTGAACATGTAACACAAAAATATTGTTAATTAAACATCTACCGCACACAGCGACAGCTCCGACAATGTTCAAGACGTAGTGTACTAGAACATGAACTAAATTGGTAAAATAACGCACTAGCCCTTGTAATAGAAGATAATAATAGTTTTAATGTTGGAAATAAATAACACGGTGTAGACGAAGACAATGGTGGTGTAATAAGATCTCCTGTTAATTGTGGCGATGGCGAATGCGGAGCAGCGCGCACTCCGGGATTTATGAACCATTGAAATTACACCCCACGATATTCTTTTCAAACCGTCCACATTGTTACTTTACTAATATTTAATAGAAAGAAGATAAACTGCCTTCCAGAATTGAAATATTTCTGGAACATTAATTTAGAACTAACCTCTCATTTTCTGTTCGTCGTGCAGTTGTCTCTCGAGGTTGTCTTTTACTTCTCGCTCTCTGAGGACGTCCATCTTCAACTCCGCTGTAACAAAACATAGATTTTTAATTCCTGGGAATGCCTTGAACGAAAACACAATTCGTTTACAATAGAATTGGGAATAAACAATCGTTAGTTATATTAATGGTTCGTACTACACAAAGGACTTTAATATAAACTTAACGGTGAGTTAAACCTTTAACAAGGCCGCATCAAGGGGCCGATTAGGAACATAAACACGGATTAACTCATTCGAAATCCTGGTACTATTGTAAAGGAATAGAATTGGGAGATTTGCATAACTTTCAATTAAATCCAACCTGACGGAGGGGTCGGGGGAGCTGCTTCCTGTTACCTACAACAATCTCTGGTTCACTGGATAACATTTACAATAATAATTAAGTTAATTATGAAATCGGCTGATATTAGAAAAAAATAATAACCTATATAATAAAAGTAATTTTAGTTTATTTATAATACACACAGCATTTAATCATTAGATAGATTAACTTTTAAGAAAGGTTAGTTAATAACTCATTAGTTTGCATATGTCAACTCAATAGGTACATAAAGTCAGTAATACGTTCTGAATTTGAATATAAAGAGCCACGTCTATTGTTCGTCCCTTTCAATTAGACGAGCAGTGCGTTAACTTAGGTTTAGTTAATGAAGGTCGTAACGGGATCAGCCTGATTAACTTGTGTTATCGCTGTATTCACTTAAATAACAACATTTAAAATGTGCGTCTGAAACATCATTAACCGACTATGAAATATGGTAGTCTAAGCAATATTTTTAACATTGAATATAGATACATAATAAATCCTCGGTTTCTATTGCGAATATAAAGCGCTCCCATACGTTATGTCCGCTTCGTTTGGAATAAGATACTCGAACAGCATTATCGGACACGCAACTCTCGTGTTCTAGCCAACGAGATTTGTTATAGCCAATAATTACAATGTTGTTTCGATTATATTCTACTATCGCAATACAATATTTAAACCAAGCGAAACAATCGCAATGGAACAGTATAAAAAACAACGATACTAAATAATATATAGCCAATTACTAACCCTAAAACATTGAAACTTACTTTGATAATGATCTACATAGCATGATACAAACAGGCAAAGTTGCTCATGTACCATATCGCTAAACAAAAATCTTCATGATAAAACAGAGACAAGTTAACTTGCGCCGGCGACTGTATATAATAAGCTCGCAGTATCGCACGTGCTGCTATCTGCATCTGCCATCTTATAAATTGAAACGTTGTCTTGCTCATTGTTTGCTCTTTCCATTTTATCTGATTGTATTCACATACTTACAACATCAGCTCATTTAACTCGGCTAATATGATTCAATATTTTCTTACAATCACTTTTGCACCTTTAGAGGTGCATTACTTTAGTTTAATGGTCTCAAGAATCTTAATCCACGACGCGAGATTAATTCCCTATCAATACCGATGTATACTGTAATTTAGGAGGGCTTTTAGTCAAGAGTGGTTTCGCACATGATACGTAAATAACCGGAGCGGAGGGATGGCCATTAAAGGCCGCGTCGGTATGCGCCGTATCGGCACATCTCGCGATTTGCGACCGACGCGCAACAAAGGCTCCCGGTGGTCTCCACACAATGCCACCACTCTAGGAACTACTCCAAATTACTAGCAATTAAAATAATAATAATACATCATTAGACCATTGACCTTTGTAACCAATAACTATTATCTATCTTTACGAAAAAGGATCCCTAAAGCGATTCCAGTAATAACGAAAATTAATCCAAAAATAATCCATCAATAAATCATTGATTCCCAGACGCTAAGCAGACAAAAACCGTTTATCGACAAAACAAGAACAAACCAAAACACTAAAGCAGAACATACGATTATTACTAAATCGATCTTTATATCAGATCAATCAATATTAAAACTTGATCGAGTTACGTCCGAGGAAAAAATTATTACTTTATAAATAAAATTACAATAAAAAGAGGCGCTTCGTTCAAGGGAATATGTAATTATGGACAATTATTATGATACCGAAACTGAATGGTCGATAGATGATTGAAAGGGACGAAACCCATAAACTAAAGGATCGATTTTAGTCGCTTGCGGTTTAATCATCCCCAGAATTAATTAGTTGGTGCCTTAGGTAGCGTCGTAGCACTTTACCAAGTCCGAACACTCGCGTCACAATAACAAAGTCACTCTTTACTTCGTGTGAATCAAATGCAATTCACGAGGGTCTGGGGGAAAATTCTATTTCTCTTCAATTTCGTGCACTCAGCAAAAACAACAATAATATTTAAATTCAGAGCATAACACCCTTAGAGAATTGACAATTGCGATGGAAGTTGGTGTTGTTGCAAAAGTAACCTTTATTTCATTTGCAAATCTTAAATTGTATTGTAGGAAAAGACTAAGGATATTAATTGGACAGCTATAAATTCAGGTGTATAAGCTTTTGAAAATTCATTTCTATGAAATGAAAGTCATAATCCGAGAGAATTAAGACATATTTTTGTTGCAAGCGCCCTTCTGTGTGAACTGCGATACTTTGCAGTTAAAATAACAATTAAAGTCCTCCTTTAATTTACGACTCACAACAGCAATATAATTTATAGCTATGCTGTAGTGAAAGCTACTAAAGTGCAACTTAAGGAGAAGGCAACAAAAGTAAGAAATTAGCATCACGCTGTAGTTTTTCAATGGATATGGACAAGTTTTTTTCTCAAAAAGAACCATTTTACAAATTCTTATATGTATCTAACCTATTAAAGAAAAGTCCGGAAAAGTCTCAAGAATAACGATAATGGTGTGCGTAAAAAGAAATTTTCTTCCCTAGACCTTTTTGTGAATTTACAAACCGTTGGCAATTTTATTTTATTGTTATTAGATTTTCCGGCTTACGTCACGGCTCTGTCACAGCACAGGATTACTCCCGGAGTCTCTACGCTAATAATCATAAGAATTGCTTCCCTTTATTATGTGTGAAATTTAGGACATAAAATCTTTTGCCAATTTTCTCGACGATGAATTTCAACTTTACGAACTTAGAAATAGAACACCCTTTCCCTAAGCAGCAGTACCCTTTTGAAAATATCATTTCCTAGTAGTACTTTATTTGATGCAAGGATTTCTCGTTATACATGTGTAACCGTAACACATATTTTTATGAATATATTATAAGGAATTTGCATTTCTTATGTGTTGTAAAGTGGATACATTTTGATGCGTACCACCTAAACGGGAACATTTTGTGTACTAAAATAATGAAGATTCCGCTGTGGTATGTAATAAAGATGTTGTTAGCTACAATACAATTTAAAAATAAGAGCGGGCGTGCAATGTCGGAATAACTCGCGGGTTTATCGGTGCACGCGCACCCGATCAGCGATCGAAACACACCGGATAAGATTATCCGGTAGCCCTGTATTATTTTAATGAGACTACGCGACTCCCGAGATTCGATACGATACAAAAAACTACAATAACGAAGCAAATAAAAAGTTATTTGGTCAAAAGAGATATCAACGCAGAGCTTTGTGGTTGCAAAAATTCTCGGCGTGAATATTTTACAACCAATGTTCGTTAAAGAAACTTGATTTTAATGCTACAATAGTTCTGTTATATCGGAAATCACCTATAAAAGACACCACATTTATTACCGGAGAGCATCTGTTCGGGTATTCAAATTATAAAACAAATAGCGGCGAAAGAATATTTTATACTCAGGAGTTTTTTTTCCTTGCTGATGCTCCCCTTGGATATATTGGTATTAAAAATGTAAGGGAGATTTATGCGAATGACTCTAAGCTTTCATTGCATAGTATTCTTGTTGTTGTTGCGGTTGGTGATCCCTGACCGGCTATTTTTTACAAGTATTCTGTTTTTAATTTTCCCAATCTTGAGGTAGGGACTTCCTCGTCAGAATTATAAATATTTGCAAATTGCTGTGCAGGTGCGGGATGTAACTTATTTTTATTACAACTTTCTGTATATATTAAGGAATTTATTATCATTGTTAAGTTGGGTACCAAGATTTGGAAGCTTTAACAGTGAAGATATGATGTTTTATATTTATTAATTTTGCTTATTTTTTTTCTTGTAGGTAGACAAGATGTGGAACCGGCAAAATTAAAAAGACTCCCAAAACATAAAAGTTCATGTAATGAAGACACGGGTAACAATTCGGCGAGTGTCACATTAAATTATTTCAGCTAAGTAATTCCGGGCGGTTAATTATTGCGCACAACCTGCGAGGAGAGTTGAGAATGTAATTATTATTAAACTTTACGATTGTCTCACTTTACCCCTTTCTCTATATCTGTACCTTCCAAAACGCATTTACACACTCGGATTAATTTTGGAAAATGTCCTTTGTTACACTCTCATAGAGTTCAAACTAGAAGCCTCTCCATGATGGAGATATAGAAGGGTACGTATTGTCAATTGTGCTACATTAGATCCAAGATCCTCAGGGAGTTTCTTAGCTTGTTGCGGTACAGGATTCATATTTGAGATGTTTCAAAATTTATGACTACCGTAGTTTAAATTGGTATTTTCCATGGTGATGTAGAATTGATATGATTTCATATGCGTTGGGATCAAATTCCCGGTGTTTATGAATCCGTCAGAGATAGCTATGAATGTTGAAGTATCCCGGATACGCTGCACGTTGTTAGTCCCGGGGCTTCAGTTTTCCATTTAAAGCAAAATGGATTATAAGTTCTTGCACGAGTGACTTGATGAATTCAATACCGAGTAGTGTAGCCCGAGGGGACAGCGAAGCAGAATCTTCGCTACCTCATAAAACGAATTGAGAATAACTATTTTGAAAATGATATTATTAAATATTTTTAACTTTATGGTGAGGGTACATATCTACTAACAATTCAAATTATATCTTTGGGCAACTCTATAACATTGAATAGCGCCCTCAACTCACATGAAAATGTAATGCTAAATACTGATTTGATTGCAAATTTGAAATTTAATATACTTATACATTATTAAATATTTGAACAACGCCGCCCGAGGTATACTACCCACTTGTTAAGTTACGAAGTTTCCCCTAAGAAAATAATTATAATTATTTACCCTAATGCAGACGTTGCGATGTAAAACATCCCTATTGCAGTTCTCATAATAAGTAAAGGTTATAAAACCTTGAACAGTTTTTATAATAATAGCAATATGTGCAATTGGATATATTAAGGAATTTACTCGTATGTAAATAATCCCACCGCATTATCTCTGCTGAAATGGTCAATCAAACTTAATCTCGGTAGATGGCGCGCGTGTGGTCGCGGCGCGTGCGCACTGTAACCGGAGCGACACGCGCAAGTAATTCAATATGGCCGCCGTACTGCTGGAATGGCATTTTAATACCCTGCTGTTAATGTCGCTTATTGTTTACTCGGATCATAGGGCAAACGGAAACTAATAACCACCTACGCTAGAATGCGACCTAAAATGAAAATTCTATCCGTCAAGCTGGCGATATAAATTGAAGCTAAAGTTTAATGTTGGTAAACAAACATAGATCGTTTGAGCGATTTTTACTGCACACCTCTTTGCACAATGGTGCGAAAGATGGCGCGTTGGGAAAACAATGCGCGCGCAGTATCGGCGGGCGCGCATCTCTCGGTGGCTCGTTAGGTTGCCGGGGGCGGTCGGGCAGCCAGCTCGCGGCTGAGTTATAGCGGCTCGTGATGGACACCACCAGAACACACTATTGTGTTACAGGCAAATAGAAATCACCTATTTAATGATTATCTTTACAGGAACTACGTATTTTCAAAATGGTAGTTTACTCATACCTATTTAATTTTTTTTTGTGAACATTAGAAATAATTACCGATTATTAAAGATTGCCATTGGATCATCAGAAACGTAAAAGCTTTCATATCAATTGAATCCATTAGTTGAGTACACAATGTCCCGAGCGTTTATTTGCTGATCAGTTTTTATCATTGGTCAGTCGATGTTTGTTCGATCACTCACTGAGTTATTGATGGCCTGTTTCCTATTTGCAATCTTAATATTTTGCACTTCACTGACAATACATTCTTAACCTTTTTTAAATAAAACAAAACCATATCTACGCACAATTCTACCCATTTGTTTGTCTTTCCGAGCTGTCTTTGGTTGTAACAAAAACCGATAGTTGTAAATCCAAAGAGTGCAAAACAGCAGTAACAAGATCAGACCATTTCGTTTCAGATATAAACTAAACAGCAAGAATTAACAAGGATAAGGGTTTAAAAGAGTAGCCGAAGCAGATTTATGTCAATGATCACAATCGCAGAGTTTCTCCTTGTAGATCTTTTTATTTTTTCGAAATCGATGTGCCGTGCAGTATTGCGTGTAAAGGTCAGATAAATCATTAAATGGTGAGAGTACAAAATTTGAGTATTTTTAATCTATTTACTTTTTTATTAGTAAGAGGTATGTAAAGATTTAAATACTGAAACTCTGTTGCGTGACCGGAGTAAACGCTATTAAGAAGTTAATCGATGATTTCTACAACTAATGCTTAATCGAACATTATATTTTTTTCCTATAATAGGTACTTATTTCATGTGAAAACATTTGATGACGCACTCATATATATCAACACTAGTACTTGAAAGCGACGATATGACACTATTTCCTATTCATTGCAAGCTCATTTACAACACTAAATTGACTGGGTTTTATCTCGGCTAGGCTTTTCACCGAACCCTTCCCATTTTTATCTGATATCGCAATGAATGCTGAACACATTTGTCTGTGCGTCATACACTCGGCAGTAGTGTAAAAATCGACACCACATGAAACTAGATAGTGATCTGTCATTTGTGAGCTGCCGAGGGGTCTGCGTTTACCTTCAGTATATCTGTCAACATTTGCCGCACTTTAAGCTGGGTTTGAAAGTGCCACCTATGTTTGTGTATGTTCTATGTAGGTATTTACAGATAATAGATGAACACAATGTTTAAACGCGGAAGTCGATCACGAACTTCCTTAATTTGAAACGTTAAATAAAACGAAATAAAAATAACTATCTATGCGTTTGAGTATATTTTCCTACTACAGCTATACAATTCGATTGGGTAGTCTTTACGCCAGTAACACCTATCAATTGGGCTGGATGAACCGATCCAGCGATTGCTGTAATTTCTATAAAAAATCATCGGTAAGGTTCGCCAGACGCACTGATTTGAAAAATGTTTCATCAACAATAATTTTATTATCGTAATAACAAAATTACGGGTTAGCTATATCAAAATACAATTTTGAACCTTAAATACTTGTGCTTAAGGACTTATACTTCTTTGGATTTTTAGGTTATATAAAAGGGGAGAAATGGAACCTTTTGTTGGCCTATAGCATTATTATTTCTCATTTTGTTTTGTTTATTAATACAATTGGCTCGAGGCGCAATATTGATATTCAAGTTTGATGATGACTCGCACCACGAATTTTCTCCCCAGCCGTCGCTGTGTTTATATACTTTTTAAGTATTAAACTTTTTGGTTCTTATACAAAGCTTATCGATTTATTATTCCTTACGTTATGCGTGACTTCATTATATTGAACTATTTCTTGTGGAAAATTAGAAAACGATTCCGCAACGCTATTATAAATAATAAGAGATTATTTGTGTAGTAGAACTACGTCCATACTGCACGGAGTAGTTTCTCATGGGGAAAACGGAATGACGTGAATAAATAACTGGCAGAAATATCAATTAAACAATTATGCTGTCTGAATGGAATCGTATGTAATGATAGTGGGTCGGGCTATAACTCTTTCGCATCTGTTCTACAGCTATTTGCAAAAGGCACGACATGCGCTAAATCTTGTAGTTCGTACTCCACCTACCGGAGAAATGTGACGATACGGATACAACTAGCGGGAGGTCGCCCATTAATGATCACAGATGGCGATGCATCTACTTCACCTATAAGTAGGTACCTATAACCAGCCCCATTATTTATTCAAATATTTGTATTTATAAAAACATTGCAGACAACGTAATAATGTATGTCAAAGATAATCATTGACATGAAAGACATTTATGCAGCTGCAAAAACCATTTAAAATTTACTCAACAATGTTATAAATATTGTTCGATACATACAGCCACTGCACAGCCTAGGGCGATTCTCAAAGTAATATCAACAAATGGCTGTAATAAATATAAACTAAACGGTTTTTTGCAGTTAATTTTCTAATTTTATTAATTTCGAGTAATAAAGCGACATATAATGTGATGCAAATGAATCTTGGGTCATTATAATATATGCACTGAAACTAGTAAGCTAAAAGTACGTGATCTGAGATCGTAACTGTGGATAATCAATATTACCTTACGTTCAATACTACTTATAGTACTTAGTGTTCGTTCGGTTACGTGGAATCGATCCATGCGAGATGTAGACTAATATCGATTTACATCGATAGCGCTTCCGGCAAGATGGATAGAAGCTGGGGTGTCTCCATAATATAATTTATCATAATTTCATATGTAAATCGTTAAACGGTATGTGTTTCTTGGAAATTTGTGAGCACCACTGTGATCATCGCGATACTTTATATAGTTTATCGTATTTATCGGGTCGTTGACCTTATTTATATGTTGCAGTGCGTAATAGCTTGTGTATTATGAAGAAAATGGTAATGAGCAAGCTTGCGGTAGATTTGCATCGTCCCCGTGTAGGGAGGTAATGCAATTGCTTTTGCATCGGTGTCTCAAAACCAGGGGTCGTTGTTGAGGCAGAGAAGCATAGAACCCTCGTGTGACAAATGTGCACTTCAGTAATCATCACGCGGCTACTTGACCTGTGTTACTAGGTCAGTAACACTTGGAAATTCTCTTCATGCTACAACAATAGGAAAATATGACTGTACCTACTTTTAAAAAAGCATTACACTGACCTTTCTCGTAACTAATTTGCCGCTCTTGCTGCCGTGCGTTGTCGGCTGCCACTTTCAATAGTCCCTGGATGTTCCTCAGCAAGGTTTCCGTGGAGGAGACCAGGGTGTCTGTTCCGGAGTCCACAGGCACTGAGGGAGGGGTGCCCGACGCGGCTGCGTAGCTGACCGGCGCCGGCGACGACGACGGCTGCATATCTCGCTCGCCATCGCTTAGATCTGCTCCTGGGGACAACCCACCATCAATCATCATAACGGAAAGATAACTTTTAATGTTCTCACAGATCCCTGCGCACGATATAGCAATATCATTCAATACTTCCAATTCAATGCTCGAAAGAAACCAACCGCAATATAACTCAAGCAAATTAATTCCAATTGTAAATTATTAATACGCCAAACTTGTTCTAAAGAGCATATAAAAAACAAATACAAAGGACGAAGCTGTTTAAGCATCGCGTGAGCAAGAGAAAATCATTCGGATTGAAATTAATTATATTATTGCTTGAACAAACATTGGTATCGCGTGGCAATTAAAGAAGCAATCGAAATCTCTAAATTGATATTTAACGTAATACATTTATTATGTCGGTATTGTGCAACAGAATTAGAAAAACTGCAAAAGAACTATATAGTATTAGGAATACTGTTCCTTGATACAAAAACAAAGATCGCGTGATGAATATTAAGTCAAAACCGCAATATACGACACCGCAGTAGATGGAGATCGCGATCGCTGTAGGTGAGTCGCCGCGGCTGCCGGAATAGCGACGGCGACCAGTCGACACCGAAGGGGCTGTCTCTTACCGATTTATATGCTCTGTTGCACTTTGCCGCGAAATCATTCCGTTATTTATTATTTTGTACCTACCCGATTACAATTATTGTAATAATTTAAACCCCATTCAGAGGTGACTTATAAGACGATTAACCCAAAACCATTATAGAACTTGAGTATTTGACTAGATAATTACAGTAATGTGCCTAAGTGCCAAGTCAATAACGGACCTCACACATAAAAAAAGAAAGTCTAGAGCCGTCTCTCACGGTCCAAAATAATCTATCGATACATTTAATTTAACTGACAAGATAGTGAGCGCTCATCAAATGATGAAGACAACATCGTTTCGTCATTGTCGATGCTCACGATACCACTCTTGTGTTGTCACAACACCATCTCCCTAATAAGTCCAATTAATAAGGTCATTTCGTTACTTAACATTCGAATAACGACCTTACTGCGATTGCTCATGACATTAAATACATTGAGTAGATTTTGTAAATTTAAAAGTCAAATCAGATATACAAATTCAGAGTGAGATTGACAGAGATCAAAGATTAATGACATAGTAATTGACTTTAGGCAAAAGCTGGCAAAAGTTTCGAATCTAAATTAAATTTTGCAGAAACATTAAAGCTTTAATTGAATTTTGTAAATCATTTTATAGTGTGAAGCGTCAAGTTGTTCGGTCGGAGTCGTGTAGGAATTATCCTTACAATATTAGGTGTAATCGTAGGCAGCGGGTTCCCACGCGCGGGCGCAGTCTTCACCTCTACAACTACAATAAACAATCCGTATTGTTTTCTTGGATCTAGCTATTGTGCCGGTGCAAGTATTTACATTTCCCGATCACTGTTATGATTGGCACAGCCCGGATGGGCTGGAACAATCATTGCCATCAATGTCTTATTTCAATGAATTCTTGGAAGTTTGCCTTCTATAAACGTAATTTATATACCTTAATATCAGTAGTTTTTGCCTATCAACAAATTGCCTTTTCGTAAACTTTTTAGTATTTTTTTACCAAAACGACTAAAATATTTTGAATGATGATAATGTCTGGAATGATGATAAGGTCTGTTTAAAATATTTTTTAACAATGATAAAACTGAGGTCATGTATTAAATCGTTTTAAGCGCTATTCATACATCATTGGAGGCAATTGCGCTGATACAGGTAATAAGATTTTATTATATCGAGCCATTACAGGTGAACGTGCTGCCGCGATCACTCCGGTCGCGACGCATATGGGGAATCAAATGAATTAAGGATTTACTTATTTTGGAGGACAAACACATAAACGCAAAAAATAAAGATTAACTTAATTTAAACTAAAGAAATGTCCAACAACTTTAAATTTAGACTTGTCACCAGGTCAAAAATTTACATAACAAAACAAAGGTTATTTATACAATGTAAGAACCTAGAGCAGTTATTTCGCGTTGATTAAATCCTTCAGAAATAAATGGACTATAATAAACTGTTTTCAGAAACTAAAATAAAAGAGCAGTCGTTTTATGGCTGATAATTTCTGAACTATGAATGCTGAAGGTACCTACGCTATTACTTGGTAATTTTGCCTTGAACATGGCGCGTTTATTGGAGGTGATACGACTTGCTCTTAATGTTGCATAGACACTTTCTTGTCATGCCCAGACGTGATTACAGCGTCAGAGGAATATCGCCTTATTAATATCGGAAGATCGATTTGTGTAAAACGAAATTAAACTTTACGCTTCATCGACTAGATGCGAGGTTAAACAACCACCCCGTTATGTTTTGTCTTAAAGATTTTATCATTCATCATCCGCTTCTCGGAATCGCTTTCGACTCAAGAGTACCTACTCCTCGTGGTAATTTGCGTCATGTCGTCATTAATGATCGGTTGTTTAGAGCTGTGGGTACGTACCGTCGTCTTCGTCTTTGACGTTGTGGTCGTCTTGGTCGGAGAGGCCGGCGTCGCTGTCGTCGCTGTGGGAGCGCGGGGAGGCGGCGGCGGTGGCGGCGGAGGGCAGGCGCGGCGGCTGCGGCGTCTGGCGCGACGCCGCCGAGCTGCGCCCGCTGCCCGAGCCCTCGCCGCCGCCGCGGTCCCGCTCCGCGCGCTCCCGCTCCCCGTTCGAACCCGACTTCGACAGGTTCAGCACTGGACTGTGCCCTGGCGAGGAACCTACCGACAAAACAACTATCAACAATGGCCCACACTAGAAATCACGATTCCCTCGACTGGCCAGCTTACCGTGATGTGAACCCTCTCGAGCCTTGTCCATGGCCATAACCCGTTCCATGTCACCTCGTTCATCCCGCAGTCTGAAACAAACAACGAAATTAAAATTAAATGCTCTGCCCGTATATCTTTAAAATGGTACAAAATGTCGACAGCTCGATCGGTCACGCTACCTCCGAGTCGAACAAAACGAGCTACAAACATTTGTATCATTGGAAACCATAAAGTATGCATCCCACTGAGAGCTGCTGCTACTACAAAGGCAGAGATATAATATCATAGGACCCCGCTGCGTTCTTTTGTGAACGGATGAAGATGCTGGATGTAATCATTTTGTATTCCGAACTTCGCTACCCTAATTCTTCTGTTCTCTTTGATTGTGAGTTATTGGACTTTGAAGCTACCGTTTCAATTCGTTTTTATTAATATTTACTCACTCTTTTGATGGGGTATTACGACTTTACCGATATAAATGGTAATTTCTTAAAACCAAGAACATGTTTCCTTCTTTCTGTTTAGGATTGTTTGAATTTATGCTTTCAACTTGCAAATCTTATGAAGATATCATAGAATATTTTTTGTGTTTACCTAATTTTCCAAAACAGCATAATATTACGGTCTTAACTATTTCTACTAAGTAATTTATACCTATTTCAAAGGAGTTAATGCAGCTATTTTTGCTCTGTAATGCCTTTGAGCATTTGAATATAAATGACGTTTGAAAGTGAAATGTAACATACATAATAAGTGGCTGTTTTAAGCCTTCGCGGAACCCTTTTGTGGATTACAGTGTTACTCTGCGAAAGAGGACTTACGAAACGTATAGAGGGGTCAACCCTCAAAACTTAAGCTATAGTTAAGTAGACTGTTATTAATCAAATGCATATAAAAAATTATCGGAGGACAGACAGTTTCTTTTATTACAATGCTTTTAATGACATAAAAATAGAAGTGTGTAAATTTTAATTATTATTAAAAAACAACCATATCATTTTAATAGCCAATTTTTATTCAGATTTTGGATCAGTGTAAATTATAATATGTGCAATGTTTCTGCAATAATATTTTGTCACCTCTACTGCATTCCAAACTCTACATTTCAACCCCAAAATGAAGTCGTTTTGGTACTTTACTGACGAGTCACGGAGTAACCATCGTTTGAATTTGATATATTTTTCATTTCCGCCACCATTAATATGTAAATCATTTTTATACTTCTATCTTGCAAACCTTTGATCACACTTTTTGCATAAAAGTTTTCAAAAGACTCAATAAAAACACCAGCAACTCCAATGGTGAAACTCGTTTGGAGTTTATTAATAAACATAGAAATGATCTTTATACCTGAACGAATCTGAGGAAATGATCGAATCATCAACACTCGATCGGACAAAAGATAACACCAAATCAATAAAATAATAAATTATTTCAACTTCCTCTGTCTTATTTTTATCTTTCAACAAGTGTTAAAGTGATTGATGATGTTTGTATTCGATGTAGTTAAAGTATTTGACAAAAAATGAAATTAAATCAATAATTGGAGTCAATTTCGTCGATAAACAAATTGAGCTTTGTATTGTTAAATTTAGAAATATGATACTATTTACTCCGAAACACAACAAACGGGGATGAATGAAACCCCCGCGAACTGCCAGAAGCAGACATCATCAGTCTAGAAACGAAATATTATTATTCATTCACTTGTCAAAATGAAAATTGGCCTCGAATCGCAGGCGTAAATGGAACGCAAAAAACATAAATAAATTTAGAAGCAATGACGTGACGATTTTCAGGTCGGGCGAAGTAATGGAAAAGCAAATTTCCAAATGTTTTTATTAGTATTAAAGCTATTGCTTTTATTTAAAACAATAATTCATTCCTTCTCTGATTAATCGGTTAGCTGGAAATGCAATTTTAGGTTATCGGCCGGCAGAGGTCCACGTTAATATTAAGCCTTGCCATTACAGCATGGCTAGTGGCCTAAACAGATATTCCGGTGGCACGCTCCCGGACAATGCGCCTACATCTACCACTGGAGCCAATGTTCGTTGATTAGTTAATACTGTTTACTATAGCCGTGTGGCTACATCACCTAACACTATAACGCTACTACGGCCGCCCGTTCCGAACCATTCTTGCATGCATAATCTGATTACGGTAAGTATTAAACAAAGCTCTCGGTAATAGTGTTGTCAATTCAAATAGCCCCAAAACTGCAATGTCCGAAGAGAATCCTTTCAAATGCCACAAGCTGGTTCTAGTATAGGTAATTAACCTAATGAAGGTTAAAACTATACGGCGGCTCTTCATAGGCTGTTATGTTTATAATAACAGCAATGTTTGTTAATTTGATCTGAAATATTGCGCGTAATGGCAATTTTACCCGTCGAATAAATTTAAGCGTTACATTCCTCATGCCACAAAACAAATCTAATCCCCCGGCATTTGCATATTCCTAGAATCGATTAAGAAAATCAAATCCTGTCTGAGCGGCACAGCGTAAAACATTTGTTTGACACCCAAATCAAAAATCGTTTTAGCTTCCCTCCTATGGGGATGTTTGGGGAAGCGCCGACGCCTCAACATTTATTATTTCAGACATATCACTCACATGCAAAACAAACGCGACCCGATCCATCATCAAGTTTGTTGCGCCACGTTGTCTTCTTCGATTGTTCTTTTTAAAACTAGCTTTTTAGAAATTTTGATATTAGATTTGAATTGTTGATGTATTTTTGGTTTACTTTACTAACTTTCCACCTCGGGGTTTTATTAACGGCAAAAAAATTCATACGAATGGGGATCTTTACTACACTAGATAGTTCCCATCTAGTTTATATATTAACTTAATTTCATCCGAACCCGTTCTGAATTTTTAGGTATTTGAGTGACAAACTACGAAATGATAAAAACGTTTTTCAAAAATATTTGTGATTCAAACTCCAATTTAGAAAAGTAAAGTAAAAAAAACACCGTGATAAGTAAATAATCCAAACCGTTATGTTAAATACAAAGAGACGGAAAATAAGCTTGCTCATCCAAAAGAAATGAGCATTGCACCCCCTAAGCAGTCAACAAAACATCGAAGAAAATCGAGCGAAAAAAGGCTAAAAACACCTTAGGGGTTACTAATCGAATAAAAAATATCAGCGACCGATGCCAATATGTGGGGTAGAAATGGAATAAATTATAAAGAAAATACAAGTAGCAAGGGGCTTTTGTTATGAGCAAAAAGTTCCAAAACGTATGCAGATAGCGTTATGTTTGAAATTATGTTTAGATAGGTAACTTAGGGAGTCGGAAATCTTATTAATGTAGAGTCTTGGATGTTAAATCCTTTATTCACAATTATTGAAATCGGTATGTAGATAAAGAAACTGGTAACGACAATTTAAATTAATGAAATAAAAATAGTTTTAGTAATAGAAATACACGTTACCTACAGACTGGTAACTAGTTTGGTTCAGTTAGTAAAAATAGTTTCAAACGTTATAAATCACAACAGTGTTAAAATCCACAAAACCGAATCCTACAAGAAAAATGAAAATGTTGAACGTAGAAATAATAGGAAAGAAGTAACCTAATGACTTGTCGCCGGGCGCACCCTCTGCGTAAATGTCACGGTGTCATTTGTAAAAATTGCGGTTTCCGAACTTCGACAATTTTATAACAAAAGTGCTGTAGAGTAGACAATATTATTTTCAGAGAACAAAAAGGAAATGAATGAAGGAAAAAATAATTATAAGAATTTATTTAAAAAATATATTTAAAAGTTTTTATATTATTGCTGTTGACAATAGGAAATAGAGAAAACATATGCGGTAGCAAGTAATTTAGTAAAATTATTAGCACGAATTTATCGTACCTATTAATTACCTTATGGGATTTGTCAATAAGAGGCTATCTAATAAAAAAAATATACACAAATCGACTCCTTATCTCGTAGCTCCTACAACGGAAATATCGAACCAAAACATCTAAACTGGGGACAAGGAAAAAAATGACAAGACAACGGGAGCTACGCGGGGGAAACTGGAGACAGTTATTTAAATTTGAATAATATAATATGAAAAAAATTACATCACTTAATACTGTAATAAAAGTACACTAAGCGACTGGGGCATTACGCTAGGCAAATGCAAGGAGGGCCATGCAAATTCCGCTTATGAAACGTGAAATGAAATATAAAACGTGTTGGAAGGAAAATAAAATATGTCTTTCGGAGCTTAAGAGCTCATTACAATATTAGGAGAATGTGAGGGGATTTCAGTTGTCTGTAGCGCAAGATAGATGCGTCGGAGGTGCGGGAGAGAGAATACTAATGGCGGTTTAACTTATTTTTTGATAGGAATGAAAAAAATCTACAAATTCAAAAATAAAGCAATTTTTCTAATTGTTTTCAACCTAATGCATTCTTGTTAGGGTTTTAAAATTGAATGCCAAGGCATATTGTTTTGACCGCCATTCAGGGCTGGTTCGGAGCAGATTAAGGCAAGTAACGAGGTTTCGATCGAGTCCGCGAGATGTTATTAGGATTTAGATGCGCCTCCATGCGCGCGCGCGGGCTCCAGGTAATTATGCAAAATTGCTTCTACGATTCTTTGTCCCCGGGTTTTTTGGCTGCAACCATTATCTGTGATGGGTTTTGGTAATGTCAAATTTCATTGTACGATTATTAGGTAAATGCTGCCTTTTATCTCGATCTCATTTTGTCGCTTTCTTACGATCTCTAGTAACGTGAAAAAGAAACGTAATTTAATAGCTTGAAGCCGCCTGTTGCACAATAAGGGCTTCAGTGCTTTCATGTAGTGTAACCGCAAATATTTCGCATATGTCGACATGCGTCCATTCTACGGGATAATGTGCCCCATCAAGATATCTTCGTCTCCGTCGTCCATGTTTAAGAAAATTTTCATAAGTGTTGAGTATTTTTATCGCCGTAAGCAAGTGAATGGTAAAGATTAGATGGTGTGTAATGATTGTGATCCAAGTGATTGCTCTTGTTGACCACAACACGTTCGCAACGAGATGATAATGGTATTTCAACGCGGGTATTTCATTTTCTGTGGTCTTATCCAGGGTTATATGGATTGCATTGCATTTTATTACATATCGTAATAGCTGTGGTATGGTATTTCCTTTTTCACTATTAGAATAACTACCACGTCGGTCTTTATAAATCACTTTGTATAAACATTTAAGCTAAATCACAATTGATTTTCAGCCTAAAAATTACATGTTTGAACAGCATGTCATATAAACAAATGAACGTTAATTACGACAACAGAAACAAACAGACATCCGTTACGTACGTCACATATCGACAGAGTGAGTATAAAGTAAACAGAAAATATAATTTAGAAGCAATTTGGCGGGGATATGTCTGCAATCAAATTGTCTCGTTATACTCGGTGCTATCAAAACATTTGATTTGTGGCCAGCAGTGTAGGGGTTATTTAGCCATTGCTGTAATACGCCCTCTATTTTCCAGCCATATGCCGCTCTATAACAGATGAGCAAAAGAGACAAAATATGCAGATAGTTGGCTTGGTGTGCAGTATTCATCTCGCTCGCTGAACGCATCCGAGCTGAAATTGAACTTTTTAGCCGTTCGTGGTTGACTTTGTTCGGCCCGAGTGTTCGATGAAATGATGACCCTCGGTCGAGTTATGTTATTCATTGCCATCAAGTTAATTGGTGTATTTTATGTTATACCTATAAACTATCTATTACTAATAACTAAAGCCATTTTTACCGAAAATGGAAAGCTAGCAAGCCTTGTATAGCTTTAGTAAATCGCAATGAAAAACGTTTGCAAACGAGAAATTTATTCCTTCGCAAATATTTGTGTTTGAATGGGCTGGTTTTCACCGATTTATGCGTACACACACACGGCTCACAGTCGGCGCGAAGTCAGCATGCAAACATTTGAATACTTTTTATTCGCGTTTGTAATTTCCCGGCATTTGCATATCAAACCCGGAAAGGTCAGGGAGCGGCGCGCGCCAAGTCACCGTGTGTGTCGACACCTAACAATGTATGCACACGATGCGACTGTTCTGTCGTCTATCTGTGTACCCACGTAGCTATATTTGTTCGTATACGTAAGTTGAGTTTGACATTTGAAAACAAAAGCAAACATATGATCAACATTTTCGCTGAGTTTTCTTGCAAGCAACATATAAGTACCTAGTTCAAGCTCACTCGGCTGTAGGACAGATTGGAGCGAAGCATCGGTTGTTCAGATTCAGCCGATGCATATTCATGTTTCTGCCACCACATGCAAATTATGATTTACACACTGTAATGAATTCTTTTGATCTGTGAATCCAGATATACGATTCAGCCCCATCGACGTTCAAATTAACATGACACTTGATTAAGTATTCATAGTTTACGCCAAACATTCCGAGCTAGCCACACAAAAAATAAAACTCATAAAAGGGTTTAATGCACTTTACGGTATCTCCGTACTTTGTAGAGCAATATTATACGATCGATAAATTAAAGTGCCTCGCCGATGCAGCGAAAAAGAAAGAAGTTGACCCGAATGGTATAAATCAACTAAAAACTTATATAATTACTTTAGCGATTCAACTGCACAAAAGAAACCCAGAAATGACAAGACGATGACAAATGAGCGTCTCACATCGAGCGCAGTCGGGTGGCGGACCTCATCAAATTATTCCCCACTTAAAAAATCTTCGTAAACAAAAACGGGACGAGGGAAAAACAGCCACGTGGTAAAAAATAGGTATTGGCAACATTGATTGATGCGTACTAATAGGGCGCGAAGAAATAATGCTACCGCGCATGTAATTAGAACTCGGGTGACATCTTCTGTCAATGGCAGAGTCCAAGTAGAAATAGAACGGTCACGCCTTTTTGAAGAAAGGTGATTAGTGTTGCGAACTTATTAAAAATTATTGAGTGAAGGAGCCTAATTGATTGATTGCCAAGGGGCGATCGTCACAGTTAGCTAGAGGTACGTGACTATTTATTTTACGTAATTTAACGGTTACTAATTAGGTTGCGTAAATAAAAGGTAGACTTAGTTGAATATTTTTTTAGTCAACTATTTATATTTTAGCTATGATATTTTCTTTATACGATGATGTTCTCATTTATCAAATTTTATCTGACGCTGAGAGAATCAATATCAAATGACAAAAGGAACATAACACCTAAATCCATTGAGGGAGATGACTTTGTAAAAATTCCCTCCGTCTTCCTTCGTGTAACGTACATATCATTAGTAGCAAGAAATAATGTGATACGAACACCTCTTGCTTGTGCAATCCAATGATTAATAACTGTTTTCCATTAATTCTCAAATTTAAATTTAAACTGAAAGACGATTTTCTGATGTATAGTCTCATTCATATTAATGAAATCGATACTACATTTATCTACACTTTTTTGCATTGATTAAAATAACTGTTTTGTTTGTTCTTTTGAAATTAATAATAAAATTAAAATTAAAATAAAATTTATGTTGAATTTTTGTAATAATAAAAGTACAGGACTACGTTGCGAATATCTAGTTAAAAATACTAAAACACCACATTGCGACAAATTCAGGAGGTATTCGGAGGGCTGGCGACTGCCTCCGTGACTCGACACCCTTTACAAAGCACATTACCTCACTGAAAATCAAAAGTCGCTATTATTAATGATTCCCCGTCATGACAATCCAAACATCTTTCAAAGACCTCCTAAAGTTACTAAAATCACGCGAAATTAGTCCTTCCTAATGCAGCAATATAAATGTACACAGTCACCAGATGCGATAGTCGAAATAATCTCTCAAAGTAGCTACGAAAAATCACTTAAGACTCGAGGCATTCAGCATCTTTATCTTACGGATACAAGAGTTCATTTTATGACCATTAATTTTCTCTTTTCCTGGGTTTTATCATAACGGCTGCGAAGCTCTGTCGCGTGTCTCATTAATCAAAAGCATTTGTTTACAACGAAGGGAATTTGATTTGATTAAAATAATTCGCAATATCCTTGATAAATATCACCCTCGGTCTTCGTTTGATCTTCTTGAAATTAATGGTGGAGGATTCAATCACGCAAACGTTGTCACCAAGACTCTTGGTATCTGGGTGGTTTAAATTAGAATTACAACTATCTATAGTTATAAATATCGTAATCATCGGGTATAGAATTATAGCACTCATCACCGACTATAGAAGTTTCTTTGCTCTATTTTGGCTCTAGCAGTGAAAAAAGTGAAACAATTTAAACAAACAAAGCTTGATGGGGATGAATAACGAGCTCGGTCGGGTCGATGTGTGAAGAGCGGGTGCGCGGACTCCGGCGCAGGCTTATCCCGCCCAGCGACCGATTAATCGCACCTAATTCAAACCGAAACGGAACTCGACCGGACCATTCCCCTGATCCCGACAATTTGTTTGATGCCAATTGAACAACATCAACCAACGTTCTGCGTAACACTCAACCATCCCAATTCAACTGTCTGCCTTCGACGTCATCTAAACGCAACCTATAATTAATCACGGAGATCAGGGTCATGTAAAAGGAACAATCAGTTGATACAAATCACACCGAATCAAAGATAATCCTGTCAATTAATCGGGTTTAGCATTGGAACCGGTCGCGGGCGCATGTGCAAATTAAACGAACCGAGATAATGTGAGACAAGGACATTAATTTGACTTTAGTTGTTTAAAAACGATTTAAGATGGCTGTTTAAGATTGTCGGATTGAATTAATTTTCATTACACTTTCTGTTTTACATTACTACCAATATGATGTACGAGTGACTGCAGATGGATCGATTGTTTTATTTTGTTGGCAACCCTTAAATTGTCGATGTGTTTGAATTTCAGGTCTAATTTATTTAAAAAGCGGGTAATCCGGCGCAGCGGCGGCGCGGGCGGCGGCCGGGCGGCCGGTGACAGTGACACATCGGTACACGGACGCGGGCCGGCTGTAATTCTACCCGCCATTTACTACTAATACCGATCACTAATACTTTAAAAATTAAAGTCAGACAAAATAACAATATGAAACATTGTATGAAAATCTCTTTTATTACGAAATTCACATTAAATTTATTTGCAAAAAGTCTCAGTAAATTCCGTACCACTTAGCGCTTAGGCACAAACAATTTCATTGACTTCTCTCCAAAAAGTGCCCCAACAGAAAAACGCTTTTATTTAATCGCAACACTCGAGTAGGAAGTTAAAACCGCGAGTATCATTCAAAGCCGCCGATCAATCACCATCCATTAAACAAGAAAAGAAAAGTGCTTTCCCCCAACGATTGGCCCTCGAATCAGCCCAATTTACATGAGAGCCGCTTTTTCCTCGCATCGAGATTAGCCCCGAATGAGTTTGATGAATTGTCCCGCCACCGTCCTCTTCCCCCCGCTGCCCGCCGCTACCCCCCGCGACACTCCCTCGTCCCACCGAACGGTCATTTGTTAAAAATACACCCGATCCCCGGATCTAATTGTCTCCTCTAATTTCACACTCCTCCGTGATATCTGCACCCACACAAATAAACAACCATTTTTTAATCCCAGTCCAATTCTAATTAGACGAATAAACTTTACGATTATGTAGAAACGCCAGATAATACGAAAGGGAAGTAGGTAAAAATGTTACGAACAAAAAAAATAGTTAAGTACAAGTCAACCAATTATAAGTTGTATTATCTCAGTGAGGACTTTAACAATGATCGAGTGATCCGTGGTTAGATGTCGGAGTTATCGATCGTGGTGTGGTATCAAGTTACTGACAATAGGTTACTTTGTCGGTAAAGTACTCGGGATGGTTACCCTGTATCTTACTTACCTTTCTAGATGTTTGACGATGTCCTCGTACGCAGCTCTGCAGTTCTCCCAAATACCAGATCTGTAGACAAACAAAATATAGATAAAAGAAAAAAAAATTGGAGTTCGAAGATAGGGTAACGAAAATTTAAATATTTTACTAACACGCCTCAGTATTCTTGTTATTTATCGACGCAAACTTTGTAGTGTTAATTGTTCTTAGAATCATTTGAAGATTTTAAAACAAAAAGAGTTTGATTATTAAAGGAATAATTATGAGCACTTAATAATAAATGTTCCATTTAACGAAGGGTCGATGAATTTAATTATGTTTTTAAAACAATCGTTTGTATTAGTACTGTGGCTACTCATGCGTGGCACTTCAAATTGTTACTTGATTACTTCGGTTCTTTGCTTTTCATTAAACTTTTCTTATTCGCAATAAAGGGAATGCTTTTATAATTTCAGGTTGTTCTTTGTTAAGTAACCCTTTTGGTAGATCGTGAATTTCTTACTGAGAATTGAGACAGAAGCAACATGTCTTAAATTTGGAGTGTTTGTTTATCACCCTTTATTTAAAACCTATGAGAAATTGTTGGTGAATCGTTTGTTCATATAAAATTCAATTTAAAATTTACTGAAAAATTACAAACCAAATATTAATAAACGAAGTACCTAATATTGCGTCATATAACCTTTACAATATCATTTTACAAGCGGCAGTAAGACAGTGGGCCAACCAACTGTCATGTGTTGTAAGTCTTCGTTTAAGGAAGTTACCTACTGTACCTTTTTGTTATATTTGTACTTTTCTAATAGGATTAACTTACTTGAACAGTTAACCTGCGACCGCGGTGACCTGCTTAAAGGTTTCTTTTGGTGAACTTGTAAATGTCGAAGCAATAGAAATGCTAAATAATATTGTGATTTTGTTGACACCAAGTTATATTATTGTATTTATGAAGTGGTAAAGGTTTGCTTTTCACACTAAAAAAAGATGGCTAAAGAGAATTCCGAAAAACTAACTAAATAAAAAAAAAACTTATTATTTAAATAACACTTTCTCAGAAACTATTAGAATTAATGTATCAAATATTACCTACGTTCAAACATGGTTTTGAAATAGATGTAACATTTCAAAGATCTCCGCTCCCTATGATAAGATAATCAGTTCTAACAACGCCCCATCTTAATGAGGTGATAAAATGCATCTTATTAGGCCTACATGAAACAATCATAAAACTTCAAATATCTGCTTTACACGTCATTCTATATTTCCTTTCAAATAGTCCATAGTTTCAGTAAACAAACATATAATAAAAATATATCCGCTCGTAAAAGGTATATTGTGCCTACATACCAATCCATAAAATAAAAATAACTTATAACTATGGACATGGAATTAATTTATGGCGTCATTATTTTAGTAATGTCAGTATGTGTTAAATAAAATAATTATTACTTTTCCATAATAGCATGCCCTTGAAATATATTGAACTTTTCTACAGTATTTCATTATATTGACATTATTGGTAAGTACATGTTGAAACTAACTTAAGAGAAAAATATATAATAACGTATTTTGTTAAATAATAAATAGCAGAAGTTCACGGTCAATTTTATTAATCGAGTGTTAAGATGTAGGAGCGAGCAAAATGGTATATCAGTCGAATACGACTATTCCAACTTCAAATTTATTTAAACTAAACGATGAATTATTCGTTTAACGGATGAAGCTTATCCATGCAAAAGTTTATATTTAAACCTATTCAAATCAATACCTATAAGTAAACGTAGTTATAAAAACTATATACGGGGTCTAAAAGAACTGCTTCCGAAAACAAAAACTGGGCATTGCTGGAGGTGTACTGGTAACGTTTTAAGCAAAAAAAAATTTATAAGATTAAAAAAAATTTTTTCATTAAATTTTCCATAATTGAATTAATACTATCAGATTTTGCGATGATTTGAAATAAAATAGGGTTTTAATTTAATTTGCAATGTAAATAATCGCACCTGAACCGACAGTTGATGTGTGAGCGATGATTTCAAGCGGCGACTATGACTTTTCAATCCTTAATAACTTTTTTAAATAGAGTTTTCTGGGTATGCTGTTAGTGTATTTAGTAACTATTGAGGCTCAAGAATACACGGTTTCAGGCTTCGGAAGTGGTCTTTTTACACCCGTTATAACATCAACTGTCGGTTCAGGTGCGATTATTTACATTGCAAATTAAATTAAAACCCTATTTAATTTGAAATCATCGCAGAATCTGATAGTATTAATGCAATTTTGGAAAATCAGGTATTTTTTTTTATTTTAATAATAAAAAAATTTTTTTTTTGCTCAAAACGTAACCAGTACCCCTCCAGCAATGCCCAGTTCTTGTTTTCGGAAGCAGTTCTTTTACACCCAGTAAAGTGAGTGTGTTCGTAGTGTTACCTGGCGAGTGCCTCCATGTTGTGCATGGGCTGCCCCTTGATGATGGAGCCGTCGGGGCGCGGTACGTGGTGCGGCATGCCCGGCGACATCAGCGCGTGCTGGTGCATGAAGCCCATGGGGCCCAGGTGCGTGGGCGGCGCGTTGTACCCGTTGGCCAGCAGCGGCGACTTGTCCATGCGCGCCATCTCTGCAGCAGGACGGAAACGGTGAGGAAAGTAAAGATAGTTTTTTTTTTTATAACAGAACCTGGCAGCGAGCAAGCGGGTCACGTGATGGTAAGTGATCACCGCACCTGATATCGCACTGATCGAACGAAACGCAGGTCCCTACTACACGTCGGGTTTCTGTGCGACGGTGGTATTTCACCGGTCGAGTCAGCCCAGTAATCGCTGCAGACAGAGCCTACAGCTAGACTCTACCACTCTCAAAATAGCGAATAGAGAAGAGAAGCCTAGGTTAAGTGATTCGATATGCAGAGTTGTGGCCTTGATGTGAGTCGTGAAAGACTATTAGATTCTAATGTATTTTTAATTTAATTTGTTTACCATATTTTGTGTTCTATTTTTTGTTTTTTTTTTATTTTGTCTAATTATGTTTACTCTTAGTAGATATAGGTGTTAGGTATTTAGAGTAGGTATTGAATAATTACACTAAATCGATATGTGCCTATTTTGTTACTGATTTACGACTGATAATAATTATATCTAGGAATGTAATATGTTGTTCTAGTTGTGAATCTGTTAATGCAATGCAATTTATAACTAATTGTTAATTATGATTAATAATAAACACGAAACATTGCACGCGCTTCTCGTTTCATATCATTTGTTCCAAGGTAAATAAATTAGTGTTTTATGTAATTTTTTTTTTCATAGAGCTAACAATATAAAATGATAATATTTATAATCTTAGCAGGTAATATTAGATGATGCTTGAAAAATATCGTAATTAACGACCCAAACAATCTTAGACAACATTACACAAATTTTCCCGAGTAATCCCTATTTTGACTATGAGATTCTTTAACAAATAACAAGGCACTCAACAGTAATCACGCACTCAGGTAAAATCCAATTAATGCCCAGTATTATCATTTAATTACGCGTTCCAATAATCGAATCGCTCGTAAAACGGTGTACCAACAATAATAAAATGAGCAATGAATTTCGAGACTATTGTTTTCAGGGCACCACAAACAACCTGTGTAAATATTAGGGGGGTTGGGCAAATATTCTTAAAGGGGGTGTAGGGGGGCAGGGTCCTCCGGCGCGGCGTCCAGAGGTCGCCAACCGTCGAAAACAATTAACAAGGTGTCGAATTAAACACGAATTAACGGTTGCTACGTTAAAGGGTAGTCCTTTCCCATTGTAGCCGCGTTTTACAAAGGATTTTGGGATTGCTGAATATTAAATATGTGTACAGCTTTGTTCGCCGATTATCAATGCAGGTAACGATTCTCTTCATGATTACAGGGAAATTTCAATTATAACCGTGCCCGCAGGGCGAAGAATGCCAATTGTTTTTAATTAAGAATCAGAGATGGGATTTGTTGGGGATTGTTTGCAATGTTTAAATGTATTTTACAAAAAAATTAACCCTCAAATTTTACAACGGATATTTTTTATTTTCTTCTGACCTTTAATTAATATAATTTAATGCGTCACGTATTCCCCCTCGTAGCCGTATTAAGAACTATAGTTGTAAACTCTGCAAAGTTAGATACAGTCAGACAAACATCATCGCCAATGGGCCTTGAATTAATTTTCGGGTTATTTACTTAGTTAACCGGCTCTGTTATCTTTTCAGCCATACAACGTGCAAGTTAAATAATATTTTATTGACGTGGGTGAAATTGCTTACGTTACATTGAGGAAATTTTTACTAAGTCAAATTTTTAGTAGGTATTAAAATTTTTACATTAGTAACCTAACCTTAAAACAAAATAAATTAACTTTCATTTTAATATAAAAAATAGTAATTGTAGAAATACCTAAGTAAAAAATTATTACTTTAATGCAGAAAAAGGCCATGTTCTTATTTACTATCAAAATAACATAAATCAAATCCAAGTTAAAACTTTAATTAACCACAATTAGGTGCTGAAAAATCAAATTGTTCCAAAGCACGTGGTTTGTTTACTTTATGAACCCACAAGTGGGTCACTTCACTAAAAATCATATTTACAAATCCCCAGCGCGAAGACCCGAAACCGCATCGGTCAACCGCACTCACTAATTACCTAATACGTGTTGAATCCCATCATATCCTGCGGTTATACAACCCATATCTTCTTTCTCCTTCCTAAACACAGAGTTGTATATCAACGTCTCCTTCTAACATAGACCTGAGGCGCTATTACCTTTATCATTCCATTCAAGCATTACTTGCAAGACATTAAATTCCACATTTCGATGAATAGTAAAGTTACTTACTTTCTTAATAAGTCTATTTAAACGCCATAACTAAAAGCTAGATTTTATCAATTCAGTTTTTGTTTCATACAAATTGTACTTATAAACATAATTCAAGGATAATTGCAGACTTAAAAAACAAAACGATTGATCCCAAACAATATGCCGGATCCGAGGCAATAAAAATGTTTATCGGATACCATTATAACTATTATCATGTATTTAAAGAAATGAAAAGTCGATTCTGAACCGCTATTATAATGATTTTCATCGATTTATTGATCGAATATCGACTGTCCTCGACAAATGGTGAACCAAATTATGGGCCATTATTTAGAATTAGAATCGATAGAATCGAAACCCCAATTATATCACTTATGTGTTTAAAAGAGGTTGGGATTTGTGAATTAAGGCAATCATAACCGCAATCGATTAGTGAACAAAAAATATATTGTTTGACGGCTGCTTGGTAGCTGTCTATTTAGAGAGATTGACAGATCCGATCGAAGGTGACTACTGTATTAACTTAAC
This sequence comes from Emmelina monodactyla, assembly GCA_916618145.1. NCBI lineage: Eukaryota > Metazoa > Arthropoda > Insecta > Lepidoptera > Pterophoridae > Emmelina > Emmelina monodactyla. Next base: position 9,837,292 of record OU745300.1, read on the forward strand.
CCACTCAAACTCAAGTTGAAATATATTTAAAATTGTAAAACAAAAGATGTTTTCGCTGTCCGATGATGATAATGGTCAAAGATAATAACCATCGTATTTTATTACAGGCAGATTACAAAATGGCCAAATGAGCGAAGCATACGTAAATGGTTGGCCATAAAGAGCAACAAGGCTCGACCTGACAATGTCTGCTGCTCGCTGCTTTATTCTAAATGAGGAAAAGTAATTTGTTTGTAAAACGTATTAGTTTATAAAAAAAAACATACTATTAAAAGCAATGCAACTTAGTTACTCGGTCTTATTAACATTTGTGCGAAAAGTTTGATAGTAGAACCACATACTTTTATGATGACGCGTAAATCTCTGCTTGTACTTAGGATGTGGAGTCAGATGTACATTAAGTACCTATCAGTGAATAAATACGACGATAATAAAACTGCGCGCAGTTCTTACAAAGTTGTAACGAGTAATTACATTCCAAAAACGAACATCAGGACATGGATTATAAATTAAAATTGAAGGAAACTATAAAATACTCATAGTAAAATACTCTTAGGTTCGTACATCACCGTAAAAGCATCGTCATTAATATACAGCACCGAGATTTGATCTCTATCTGTAGCTGGCATTAATAATCCAATTAAAAGTATGACATTTTGCAACTGTCAAAAAATAATGCAGCAACATCAGCGATATGAAATCAAAGATATCGCCAGCCGCCAACAAAACGAAGAAACTTGAAAATGATACAAAACAAGAGGAATTAAAGGCAAATTACAGTCGGCGGGCAATCGTAGCGTTTATAGTAAACACATAATTGCACACCCTGTACCAATGGCATATGTGTGTGGATGAAAATAACGGTCAGCCAAATTGTTGGTGTACATTGTGATATTTTTTAAGTTAATAGCTCTTTATGGACTTGTTACTTTATATTTTATTTTACCTTTAAATGTTACAAGTAAAAATAAAATTCCAAGATAGCCTTGCTCGAATTATACGAAGCTCACTATTGCTCTGGTATTGAGTTTTAGATTCATATTCTTGTGGATTGCCAGTAAACTATTCGATATAAAATATGTGTTATTATCTTACAAACAAACTAAAAACGAATCATAAGACAGTTTAATAAACCATCAAACGCTTTCTTTTCATAAAATGTTTTCGATTTTCTTGATTCGTTTGTCTGGTACTACAATAAATTGACAGATATCAGGGTAATAAAAGCAAGGAGTATACACGAATATAAAGAAATACACCCTTAATAATGAGTATACGCTTACTAAGACACGTGTCAAGTACAGTCGGTAATAAAATATGACTGGTGTAATATCTTGAGTCAACAGCACAACAATCCAAGACATTGTTACTGCTCTATAAACGGATCACGTGACCCAACAGGGAGACTTTATTCTTAATTATGATACAATAAAGGTTTAGGCTCATTATTAATCAGCTTCAGTTATTTTGAACAAGAAATTACTACTACTACTATTTAAAATATCGGGATTTTTTTTAGTAACTTTGCAAAAAATACCTACTTATGTAAGAATCCCTAAATATAGTCACATATTTTGCATATATGCTTGTCCTTCTCAATTAAAGTACTTTAAGGAAATGTGTAGCTAGTTTTATTTCAACATTACCTAAAATGATAAATCTAAATTGTTTAAAAAATACACGAATTACAAAATATTTAATAATGCAATGCAATAATATTCTAAGATTACATTTTTGATGTAACAACCCTAAAATAGTGGCAACACTGACTTACGTCGTCATAAACTGTTTCATTTGGCGGGGACGAGCCTTATGAACAATAAAACCTTGAGGGCTGGAGATTTGGACTGTAATAAAATATTTGCTACGACGCCGGCTAATCCACGTCCCTAACTCGCAAACGCAATTTGAGAAGTTATAAGCAGGCAGAGGATCAACAGTTTACTTCATGTACGTAGGCGGATGTGGAAGTATTAGTAGATTCCGTCTCATTATTTTGAAAGATTATCTTCTATATGGTTGCTTTTAATACAAAAAGGGAATCCGTTTTCCGTATCACACCTTATATTTCGTGATTTAAATGTAGACTCTAACGGTACCTTAGTAAATGTTTAGAATTCATTCACAACTTTAGTGTAACTATCTCCCACACAACATTAATCAAACTGGTCAAAATACCACAGATCTTTACCCCATCACACCCAATAGGAAACTAGTTTACTGTCAATCCCGACACCGGAATAAAAGTCCACCCTCGCGGAAAGAGGGTCAGACTTAATTACTCGTAAATTGCGCCGGATTCAGTTTATTTCACACATAAATATACACCAAGATTAGCCATTAATACATGTAACTCTACGGACAGGCACAAAAGATTTTGATAAAATAGCAAAACTATAAAAGCAATATCCTAAACGAATGATTTTTATTTAAATGCTAAATTACTTGAATACTTAACTCTCTCCGCTTTGATATTACATTTGAAACATATTTTTGTGAATAGGATTTGCAATCCAATTTTGATCTACTCATCCGTAAGTAATTCTACCAAAAAATTGAATGCCATAGTTACATTGTATCTATCAAAGAAACTGATGTTATTGAACCATATTTTTATTAATAACATTTCACAAAAGAGAGATTACCTCGACGGTCGGTAGCAGCTGCATACTTATTTGATTATTTCACATATCATTTTGAAAACTATTCAATTTCATGTTTTGTCAGTGGTTTATTTTTTACTAAATAACGAAACAAAAATCTGATAATTTACTTTATTGATATGAATGATAGAAAAGAAATTAAAATGGCAGTGAGCTTGCACTGTAATTCTGTAAAATTTGCCAAGTATGTAAGCGCTTTAGGCCATAAGAATCAACTCGTCAATAAGTGGCCGGTAAATCTTCAAATAATTGATATCGTGACAGACGACCATTAAATCATTCGTTCTCTCAAAGCATTTTTAACAAAATATTAGCAAACATAGATTTTCGTGCTGACAATCTGATACCTACCTAAATAACGTGCACTGGGCACCGACAATTAGTTTCCAACTAGATTTATATCTACTGTTTATATCAATCCCAATTATTGTTTCAACGTGTGTAATTAAAAAGCGTTGAGCTTGTTATAAAATGTGGCAACGAAAGCCGGCAATATAAATTGCATTAATTAAACAACAAAGTTGATGTGCATAATTCTGATAAAAACATCGCCGCCCAAGATCGCGCGGAATGCTGTTCCGCGGCCACAGAAACACACACAAATGCCTAATTAGAAGAAATACCCACAGTTTTCTCTGAACAAAAACCAGTGAATCCGCACAATGACGCCGAGGTGTGAGCAATGTACCTAATGAGCGGGAACATAGAACACAGCTTTAATTATTTAATTGTAATGTCGCGCACTCGACGCTTGACATATTTCAAGATCTTCTCTTTATTTATGTGTTTCTGCGTTTTCTTGGTGTTTTGTCATTGTTTTGATATATTTTGCTAGTGTACTGGTTCATCTATGGTGGTAGAGATGCTTAAATTGTAATTCTACATTACCACTTTGTTTACGTGTCTAATGCAATTATTGCTGCTTGAATAATTCATGTTGTTGATAGCTTACACATTATGCCGTCTAATTCTTTGTATATCTTTATTTTTTCATACAACTTTGACTATAATACTGCTGATATTATTTCTTAGTTTTCATTAGGTAGTGTACGTTTTATTAATCAACAGGAAAGGATTCATTTGGGAATACTTTGTCTATTTCCATAACGTTGAGTAAATGATACCTAATGATGAAAGTGCAATATTTACATAGGTAATTTGACCGAGTAGCTTTTTTATTTGCATATTAATTACATTAGACTCTCAAAGTAATTTCCTTAAAATGCACACGTATTTGCAGTACGGTAAAACGATAACAAAGGGTGTACTATCAACACGCTTTAACATAGTGTTCATATGAATTCAAAAACCAAATAAAATTACCAACTCTAAGTTATACTCATTAATAAACAAAAAAATTATGTTAATTGGTTTTGAAATGTCTTGTTAATTGAAAGTGAATATTTCCATTTATCGAATAGTAATGAGCATCGCGGTGGATCCCACAACGCGCGGCGCGGTGCGCGGGCGCAGGTGGACCGACATTTGAACTGCAATTACACTTGTCACTAATGACAATGTTGGACCTGCGGACCCAGCGCCGATAATTGGGTCAGTTACTTTCAATACACACAAACCGGACAATTGCAAAGTGACTTCGTCTGTCGATGTCCTAGTTAGTCAAATAACAAATTATAAAGTCAAACGCAGAATTTTTAATAAATATTACACATATTTTCGGAAAGTCGGGTATAAACGGACGTACAAGCTTATTAAATAGTAAAAACATCTGTTTTACCAGCCTACAAACCTGAGGATGTATGAGCTATGTCATGAATAATTCATTGATTAAAATAGAGGTAAGTAATGATTGAATAAATAGATAAAGAAAGACATTCCTCGAATTACTTCGAGTATTTTTCTCTAGCTGGAAATAAGTGCGTAATTTCAGGAAGTCACAAAATTCAGTGGAAATTCTACTAGTGGACTAGTATAATGAAGTGTTTCTTCAAATGCTATTACTAAATCAGTGGTTTCGCATCACTTGGGCATTTGATTATTAGTTGCCACTGCACACATTATTAATATTTCCGTATAAAGCGCAACAACAATTTGTTTCATTACTCGCAAATGCTCGCCTGTATGTTTTAACCATTAAAATCGCCAATAAAAAATATTACGATTGCTCTGCAAGATTCCTTGGTCGGGAAAGTAAAAAGCAATAAATTCTCGATTCAATGACTGTGTTGAATACGCGAAATGGTTTTTGTTGTTCGATAAATTGTTAGAAGCGTTACTTTCAACCGAGAAAAAGTTGCCTTGGTTGGTTAGTATCTCGGGTTTTTACTGCTTTCTGCTTTGATTCGCGCCTCGTCAAAGGTTTTATGCTTGGTTTATAACAAGTATTCTTAAAGTGTCTATGAAAAGTAACAGTAAAATTTTTTCTTGGACGATTACAAGACAGTAGGTCAGAAAGAAGTAGAATTCTAATGATACATCACGTAGAACAACAAGCATCAATGTTGTGGGAACGCGTGGGGGTCGGAGCGATTGAAAGTGTCTTCAACAGGCAAATCCTTAGTTAATTTGAGTGAGAGAATTCAATCAAAGCGTAGGGGCTTTGTGTTTGTGATGTAATGTCATAATGCCTTTCATTATTCCCGCTTATATCACCGAATTCTACAATGTAGAACCGTTAATTATTGTCAACACATAATTTTCATGCCATGGTTTGATTATGATAGGGTTGTCGCTACAAATAACCAGGTTTATTTTTTGAATAGCTATTTATAACTGTTTTGGAAGTAAAGAAAATCGAAGTTCTTTCTAGAATAGGATGTTGAACTTTGTGGAGGTGACTATATTTTTAAGATAAATTATATTTTATTTAAGTAGTTTCATAAACTACATCGTGGCCGTCGACAATTGATTTATACTTGCAAGTCGGTGTCGGTAACCCTTCGCCACGTGGATGCCGCATCCCTTCCACGCATTTCATATTCCTACTTACATTCCGACCTCTCCGAAGGATTATGTTCTGCTCGCGATGTTTTCCTATCCTATTATTTCACAGGGTGAGAATCATCCACCTCCTCACCCCCACCCGAATAACTCACACATCTCAAACTTTACACCCTAATTCATATGTGTGTCATACACAAACACAAGATTTTAAGCCTGTGTGCGTGTAAATATACGGATGTGAGTGTGTATTTGTTTCATCAACTGTAAACCACTGTCAACGACTCGTCAAAATAATATTGGCTTAACGAAAGCCCTTGTAGTCGGATTCCGAGGCTTGATACTTTGAATTAAACTTACAGTTTTGTTTATAATTATCAGTGAATGATTGTAAATTTTAATCCTGGTAAGTTGATTGATGGCGTAATCTAATTAAATTCCCTACATACGGAATTGAATGAGTGAAATGTTAAAAATGATAATTAATAAACGTATGGTTCAAATCTCAAAAGTATCAAGTATAGTATTGATTCTATCGTCGCTATGAACGTTCTGACAATCCCCTTACCAACTCATCCATCTTCTCACTAATTATAAAATAATTAAAATCAACTAAGCTTAGACACGGAGGAATAAGAAATGATTACGACTTAATTTGCTTAGATGAATTAAAAATGGCATACAATGTCATTAATGTAAATTAAACCGAGAGCAAAAAATCAAATGACGAACCTGAATAAAAAAGTACGAACTGAAATTGAAACCCCCTAAGAGAGTGTTTCGAATTGCAAATTTTGGGAAAAAAGCGAACAAACTACACTCAAAGTCAAATGCGGCTGCGAGCGATAAGCAAGTGCTGCTTATGCAAGATCACGGATGTAATTGCTCCCTTGTCTGGCACGACACTTTGAGCCAGAAAGAGAAAAACTATGCAGCATCCACGAGGAGAAACGAGAGCGACGATTTGTATCAACAAAGCTGTACGCGACAAAAATGATTGATTGCTGCTAGCCTTCGTGCACTGAGCTCTATTTAATCACTTTATTCCCTTTTCTCCGTTTGCTTTGGGATATTTGTGTAATTTGTATACAAAATGAGGAGGCTTACCACCCGAGACGGCGGGAGTTCATATCCGGTCCTGGGTTCACAGGAGCCTGAATTTGATGTTATAACACGTCATGGATTTATCTCTTGTTTTGATTTACAATACAGATTATGTAACGATGTACTCCGACTTTAATGGATCTGTGTGTTTACATATTTTGCTTTGATAAATACGTTCATACCTTAAATTTCCTCTTTTTTCTGGTCGACTGATCAACCTAAACATTAAGATATGGTCGATATCTAATGAACTTAAAATAAGTTGCCAAAATTACTTATGTTCTTATTTGCCTGTTTTTATGAATAATTTTGATGATTTAATCATAATGGTTGCCCTATAGAATCCCGATATAAGTTAAAATTTTCACTCATTAACATTTTAAGAACTTAGGGGTTAATTACTTACCGCTCATGTGTCCATTCTCATACGGCGAATAGTCGCCATTCTCCATGCGGTGTTTCTTGAACGGGTGCCCCGGGTACTGCGTGGGGGGTAGAGAGAGGCCCACTCCGGAGGCTCGCTTGGGCGGTCGTCCCGGTCTGGAGCTGTGGACATAGTAGCACGTTACTGCGGTTATAGGCGGGGCACTAACCACCACGCAAAAGGACACCTACAAACTAATAGCTGACTGCTCAGAGGACCTACTCCGAAACGCTGAAACGATCAATCGATTATGACAGTGATTTGATAACTGTATCATGATTAATTAGAGTTGAAAATTTGACAACTATAACGATATCGGAGACGATCCTCTGTACGTCAAGGTATGTCTTTACACTAAGTTCAACTATAAACGTGAATTTATCGTCAAACAAGTAAACGTAAGTAAGTATTTATAACAACGAATGCGGAAATTTAAAAACAGGAATGTAAGAAAGTAAAAACATACAAAAAGTAAATGTCTCATTATTTTAATTAAAATAAAGTAAGGAACTCGGCAAAAGTATTACTAACCATTTTATAATGATGCAAAAAGTGATAAAACAGATAAAGCTTAACGAAGCAGAGAAATGCTAGAAGTGTTCAATTATAACTCGCAGTGTATCATTACAATACGATTGTGCAACGGTAATCCTAAGTAAAACAACAATAACAGAAAGGCGCCACCAATTATATTCAATTAGATTCTACCAGCGTCGTCTTCCCAGGCCGTAGTTTCTCGGTTATCAGATAAATCAAGATCTCGCGTGAGGAAAACCGCAGATTTACGAGTATTTTTATTTATATCACACCCCTAAAAGATTTAATGCTCGGAGACGCCCGCCGCAGTTTCCACATCTTCACGCTTATTGTTTTCCCATCGGAGATTTATATCCGCCTAATAGACAATAGACTCCATATTGTTGGACACAATACCGTCACCTAAATCTTCCACCTTAATCTTATTACCTACACCTCACGTTTGCCTCAAATTGTTTTTATTTACCACTTTTTATTTGGTAATATTTCTACGATTGCGTGTTTCCAAATTCCTAGTTAATATGTAGGCATTTCCACTAGTTATAATACCTGAGTAGGCACTAATTGGCAGTGTCTATCGTGCGATAGTTACCTAATCCTGCATTACCACAGATCATATCAACTTTGCCAATAATTGGGGGAACACTGTTATCATAGTATCGGCTTACGTAGAGACTGGAGCCTATTTATTTTTATGTTGGCAACCGTCATCATGAGACACTCCATTAGCTAGGATTGCGATGCGACTCGTTTTCGGTTACGCTTGTGGGGTGCGATTGTACTACACTTGTTCATGTTAAAGCTGATAAAGAGTTTTATGAGCCTGTGGTTAAGTGCGACAATATCATACATCTGTTTTGTTTTCATATTAAGTTTCATCAAATCGATCACCCAAAACACAATTCGAAATTTTTATTTTTTATTTTACTCAAGTTAATATTTAACACTGAACTAAATCAGCCGAAAGCTCTCTGAATTTAAATTCATCGGCGTCCCTCTATGTTTTTAAAGTAAATATGTCACCACAAGCTAAAAAAACCGCGACGAAATCGAATATTGAAAGTGTCGAACGACACCAGATAAGTACGCACGTGCCGCTCCCCGGCGTCGCCCGCGCAGGGAACCCGCACCGGTAATCTGAATACCGCAAAGCTCACTCAGATAAACACCCATTAAAACATTCGATTTATTACACATCGATTTCCGAACGATTTATTATATTCAAGAGCAAGCGACGCAAAGCTTTATGCGTTTGCAACATTTTTATTTAAAGTTGGAAATATGAGTCTGTGGAGAATGCATGAGAGTAAATATTATTCCTTAGTTGCATGTATTTTTTTTAAAACCATTGCAAATTGGGTAATTCCTTTATTTGTGAACTAAACAGTAGAACAAACAACAAAGAATGGCATTATAGTAATAAAGTTTACTATTGCTGCTAAGCTAAGGCTTGTAATAATACAGACATCAAAAGACATACCATTCTGTTCACAAAGTAAATTCTTTGCCCTGACCCTAGTGTAACCCACACCGCCGATAGTTTTGCTTTATGTTATATTTGCGTGGCAATATTCATCACTCACCACCCTGTCACTGATCAAATATGAGCCACAAAGGACTCCCCAGATAGTCCCGACAGATATACCCTTGATAGATAGTTCAACAAACATAGCAAATACCGATCAGCAAAAATATCGACGACAGAGCAAAGTGCATTGATGCATGTCGAACACCCAACTTCAGATGTTAACATTAAATCTTGAACTTTTGTAAGACTCAACGTAAATATAATTTGCCATGTATTTAGATTCTATATTTAGTACCTAAACCCTATTTTTTTTAAAGATTTACTCATTTAAGTTCCACCTACCTACATATTGAAATACTTCTAATAATCGTTTGGAAAAGATGATAGTTTAAATTTATAAGTTCAAGTACCTACACCGTTAAAAGCTTTTGATACCTTATTTCCTTTTCACGGTCTCGGAAACCTGCTGTCTACATTTAATACAATGAGACGCTGTCCTTATAAAAAGTCTCACAAATCGTAGACAAGGTAAAACAAACGCAGGTACCATCCTAATCTTATCTTCTGCAAACCCAACGGCAGTAGCAGTTTGTCTTAGGTTCTGAACAAACATGATAATGATTTCAGTTATAAAAAACGTGCTCTATTTCTATAAACAAGTTCCGGTGAACGAGATGATTCTGTTCCCTTAACGATATAGTATATCTACCTATTCACCTTGAGAAGTACCTGAGGAAGAAGAACACTTGGTTATTATCACATCGTAATTCAATACTACTGAATCTACTACTAATGAATTATGTGATTCCAAATTTAATAAAGACGACAACCAAAATACTAAAGCATAAATCAGGCTAGCTATGAACCCAAAGATCATTAAAAGTAATGTTTTAATAAAACAGCAGAGAAGAATATAATTGAAGCCAAAAATTAGAGGGCACATAGACATTAACAATAAAAAGTGAAAGCAAAGCCGCGTTTAATCGTGTCGTAAAAATAAAAATTAAATAAAAATGCTGGGGGGTGGAAAACTTCCACAATTATTTCATGTTCGGCCGAGGTGGAGCCCAGTGCTGTTACGTTAAATGTCCTTGGGGAAACAACTTGGGTCAGTATATTATGCTGTGTTTTTCTCAGAGCAATGTTTTTTGTTTGAACTCCATAATGAGAAAAGATCTCACCAATAAAGTTGTTGCAACGCAAATAAGTAACTCAATCAAGGGTATAATGCTGATACAATGTAGCAAGTCATACATGCGAGTACCTCGTCATAACAACAAGTAGCCATTACGTTTCAATTTCTCTAAGGCATTTTATTTACAAAACTAATTTACGTCTGTCCGATAGAGAATTACACAGCTCCCGGTGACTTGATCGAGTATGGCGTCGACTGGACCCAAATCCTTATTTATGTTCATGAGTATATTTAATATTTTTCTTATTTTCTCGCATGCAATTGCTAGGAAACATGTCTACTTATTTAAATTTTAATATAGTTGGATAAGCTTGACCTTAAACAATCCTTTAATTAGCACCCTTTTACTTTTGTTGTTCATGTTTAGGGCTATACTTAATATCCTATTTAACACAAATGTTTAACTGTACTACTCTTAAACATTTACTGAATTCAGCCTTGTTTATATTTATTATAAGTTTATAGGTTTTCGACATTTACGGTAATTATGTTATAAATCAACGTTTTTAATTAGTCTCATTTAAACTTGTTTATTGTCCTCTACTAGACCTGATAGACTGTTAGCCTGTCCGTTTGATTCGTTGACAGTTTAATAAAGACATACCAAAGCACTTCTATTCACTATTCTTTTATTTTGATCTTTATCATAATGAAGAAATGCTATTACAGTCGGCAGACTTTAATTTGTTTTTTATATTTGCTATTCTCAACAGGTGTAAGTAATGATTGATATATTATTGCATTTTAGAATTTAAGTTATGTTAAATTGGAGGAATTTCTATAATTGTTTCAACAATGATTTTTATTTGCATAAAATACATATTGTTGATATAAATCGTAACATATTTTATTATGCATGAACATATTCTTATTCTTCTAGCAATAATTTACACCTTTACACATCGTTAATTCTGAATCAGTTGTTGGTGATTTCTTGTTTTATTTGCATTAGTTTAGTTTGTTCAACTATGTCTGCGGAACCCTCAGTACCACATTCTACATAACTGAGTTTTTATTTATTATTTTTATCACTTGCAACACGAACGCTACTCGCTACGGCACGTAGCTCTCATAATTGAAATGTCCAAACACTGAATTTATGTTGCTCTAAGTAACTGTCTAATTCGTTTTTTATTGTTGCTATCTATCATTATTATTGGACGTGTGCTTGTAGTTTTTTTTTCGCATTTTTTAAATAACCTTTATAATTACCTTTAAATATTATATCTATTTATATCTTGGTTTTATTACCTTTATTTTGAATTTCTATCCAATATTTGATATTGCTTGACGAAAGTTAACTTTAATTAGATTAATCGTTTTGTTTACTTGAGAATGCAAGTACAACAAGAAGCCGCGTAGTAACATTAAAATCTTAAATATTAATTGTAACAAGAGAGCTTTCGTCCCCAACATCCCTTTCTACAAATGTAGCCCCAACGTAATCAGCCCTCAAGGGACAACCTCCAGTAATTAGCGGCTGTTCATTTCTTAATTTCAATATTTAATTACAAAGGAAACCCGACTCTTAACGCAGACGTCATCTTCAGAAAGACTCGAACCCGTTTTGTTCAATCTCATTGCAGGTTTCTTTCTTTGTCTGTCTTCAAAGGAATTCATATCGTTTTTGATTTTATTAAAAATATGCCTAGATTCCTTTTCGGAGACATTGTTAGTGTAACTTTATCGCTTTTTCGAGGGCCGTCAGACAATCTCCTGAGTCCCTTTTGTGAGACAGTAATGGCAGCGACATATTATCGTTTTATTTCATTTCTCCGGGTAGACGCTATGAAATTCCCTTTCTGAGATACCTGTCTGAGGATTTCATTATGGATTTAAATGGCTTTCAATTTAAGATAGGTTCAACGGTTTCTTTCGTACAAACCTGGGTCTTCCATCTCAAAGACACTAAGATATATGTATACCTGTATGTAATCGCAGCTTAACAAGGTGTCGTGGCTCTGCTTCTGTCGTGTCGACTTTCAATTATTTTAAAGCGATTGATATATTCTAGCCACGTGTTCTATTCTATGGTCGTTCGGTTCCAATAATTTGTCGTCGCTGTGTTTGGCACGCTTTGTTGTGACCATTTGTTTGACGGGCAGTGGCTCGGACGTGGCCTGTAGACGCCCTTCATTGTGTTTCGTGTAAAATTGTACAATTTTGGACAAGTGACCAAAATTATGGTAAGGGTGGCAGCACTTTAATAGAATTTATTAATTTCTTATTTATTATTTCATACTATTTCAAATTGAAATTGCTGGGGGTTTTCGTTTTTTACGGTGTAACGTTCCTTAACAAAAAACAAGTTATATCTAAACCAAAGACCCTGGCGCCAATTTTTTTGTTAACTTTACAAAAAAACAATTTGTATTCCCACCGGACGTAACACAATCACTTGCATTTTTAGTTTTTAATAGCTTTCTATTTATGTTGCTACGGTTCATTTTAAATAATTGAAAAGTTTTGCTACCGCACCGCGATTCGGTTTTTAATTTCAATGATCTTTGTAAGGACGTGTAAAGTTTTTTTAAAAGTCAAAATGGCTACCTGTGGAGGATAACATGGCGTTCCCAATTAATTTCGTCTAATTTTGTAACAGAGAAATGCCGAGTCATCAGACATCAGCCGCTTTTAGACCAAATAAAAAGTTGCTTGTTTTCAACGACTGTTCAACTACAAAAAAATTGCCGTTACATATGGAATCTATATCCCGAGACCTTTATTTATTGACGATATGATATTTTGTATAATTTATTTTCTTTTATTCAGTTTCTTAGGTAGTATTATTCGACATAATAAATATCCCTAATCTTTAAAAACTCTTCCATCTATGATAACAAACTTATTTGAATTTTGAAACTTTGATTATTTAATTTCACCGGTCTCACCATGGTGTTATAAACTGAAATTATGAAAAAATAAACAAAAGTGGTTCAGAGTTGAAACAGATAGATTTAGGAACATACCATCTTACACTTAGAGCTATTTCAGAAAAATAAACTAACAGATGTTTAAAATCGTTCATGCACATTTAATGATTTATTTATTAGGTTCCAATATCCTTCAATAAAGTACCTACAACCCTTTTTTGACTAAAACTTACAGTGAAGTGAATATTATAAGCCGTAAATAAAATTGTGCTTAAAAATACTGACGAATTCTCATGAGCCAACCATTGCGTCCGAAAGTAAAAAATGTAGCTATCTTGTAAATAGGAATTAACATTTCAACAACTAGCGTAGGTATTTGTTTTAGGTACAGATTACTGCAATGATGTCTTTACATAGAACTAGCTACATACCTATATCCAAACGTAAATAGTAGCTATTGCACCAATTCTAAGTCTGGGCAACATTGTTTATCGACACCTACTAATCTCGAAACACTTTTGTTTGAAATCTCAAACATCTGGATGTTGAACAGTTCATAATAAAATATGAAGTAAAAATATGCTAAGTCCTTTTGTTACGTTCCGCTTATAGTGTGTACGCAGACTGAGCGGTTTTGATACTTACGAACAATTATATCGTAAGGAAATTACAATTTGACTAGACATTTGACATAGATACCATACTACCAAATTAGGCAATTTTTCATAAACAGTTTTCTTGGTGTTGTTTTAAAAAATAATAGCGTTGGTAGTGGAGACGCATAATGTTTTCTATTGTTTTATTTAGAGTTACTAAACGATGCTTAAAACTAAAATTTCACACCAAGCGTAAATTTATCAAGAACACTAACAATCATTTATATCGTACTTTCAACGCAACACCAAGATTGTAGCACACCTGCTACTTTTCAATACAATGTTTCATTGTAATACGATAATTGTATATCATTCATTTATTAGCACTCAAGAAATAAAAACATAATTAACTCGAGCGAATACACATACATAACGTTAACATACATAATTAGAAGCAATTCCACATAACTACCAGGTAATTATGATTTAGAAACTTGTTGTATGCAATCCAAAAATCCAGACATTGCAGACCCCAAAGAAAAACAACCCAAAAATATTAGATAAAGTATCAAAATGATCTGGTTTTGTTGGGATGCTTCACAATACATACGTAACAAGCAATGGTTCATAGTAACTAGATGGGATTTGTTTTGATAATACATCATAAAACTATTAAATATTGAATCGCTGAGTGAGACTACCCGCGCTACTGTTCTCAACTTCTTAGCAAGTTACAAACTTGTAGCGTTTTTCTGACGCATTCAAAGCCACAAGACGATTCGACCACAAGAGAGAAGAATGTAAAATAAAATGTTATAAATTCATGTAACTAACTATTAGTTGCTTGGAACCATCTTTGGAAAAGCATTATTTTATTCAAATAAATAGTTACAAAAATGTTACATCTTTACATCAACAAGGCAGTTTTATTAAGAAAGATGTTAAGAACTAATTACTTTAATTAAACAATACTATTATTTGGTAAATTAATATTGGCTAAATCAGAAGAAAGCGTATGCCTTGTACCACTCCTGAACACTGATCATGGCGTAATAGGTTTGTTATTTCAGCGTTTAGACGAAGCTTAAACCTTTGTTTTGTTTTATCGGAGGCATGTGGGAATCATTCTATTGTGTTCTACATCCGGATCCTAATTCAGCGTAAGATTTGAAAAATAATAAATAAATCCAGCGTGAATTATGAAACTTTCTGATAAGATTGATTTAACTTTAGTACAAATGTACATGTGTACATGTGTACAAAGACATGTTTGTAATCAAAAAACGCAGTGTTAGGAAACCCTACATGGTGGATTATCTTCCAGTATAAGATCCACCAAGTTGCACTTAACCAGCGGTGGATTGAAGCTTAAGCTTTCTTCGAGCAACTAGGAAAGTACAAGGACACATGTATAGGGCACTATTATTATTACCGTGTATTATCTAAAGTGATGACAGCATCTCAAGAGTTGGTAACTTCCGTTCCCACTTTCGGCTTATCTCAACACAAATATGCTCTACAAATTATATTAGTTTCTAAACTTTGTTTACTTTCAGAAACGTCAGATGAATTTGTCGTACTGGGCTAGCGCCGGGAGCCTATTTTATAAGTACTAGTACCTTTTACTATATAGAAGGTGCATAGTAAACAAAAACAGTGAAAAATAAAGTACTTTTCATTCCAACGTGCAATCAAGCTTCAAACCAGCCTGGGTATAATTAAATAAAGTGTATTTCCCCAACAAATGGAGAGTAAAAACGTTCACAATCACATTACGAAACACTGCAAACAACAAATCAAAACGCGCCCTCTAATTAAACCGGCGGCACTAAGTCAACTTTGACTGTAGTTCTACTCACTAGTTATTAGTATGAGGGAGCGTATGACACCGTTTAGTAAAGAAAATACGGGAAATATGATAATTTTCCACCTAAACCATTTACTTTAAGTTAAAATCAAAGACTCAAATGTTCTTATATTCAAATGTGCTCGTTAAATTACTTTTAATTGTATTTATTAAAGTAAATGAAATTGCTTTACTGTTTTGTATTTCTATGCTCTATTTCAGTAAATAAAAGCTAGCCACAGTTTTTATAATTGCATAGTTCGTTTTCCAATTCCAAATAGGGTCGACTGTTTTGCCTTTTAATAATATCTTGCGATTGTATGTTAGTAACCAATGAAATTTGTAAAGTCGATTTTCAATTGGGTCACAAATTTCTTTTAGTAACATAACATTTTGTTATTGTTTAAGTTTTATATTTTAAGAGATTTACCACTACAAGGTTCAATGCGTATTTATTATTATGTAATAGTATTGTACTTTGCAGCAAACGATCGACCACGCAATTATGACGACGCTGAAAATGGACTCTCATTAAAATAATAAATACACCCGCTCCGGCGCACACTAATTGAATGATAACAAAACCTCTGTTAATTCTAGACGACATGATAAGGGTGAAATCAGTATCATTTATTTAGTTATCAAAAACTTTTTTTTTCAATACCAATATAACTCCTTCTTTAACCATGAAACTGTAATGGAAATTGGGGTATTAATGTCACTAAATGAAATAATAGCAGTGTCCCACGTGATTGGAGCCCCCGCACCGACACCGGTATAGGTTCATAGGTATACCCGGTCGCAGCATCCCTCGTGCCCCAACCACGATGGCTCGCAGTATTAAGTTACTGTATTACGTACGAGGGAAACATTTGCATGGGCAATGATAGTTCCATCAGCAGCGAGTGTGCATGCAGCCTTATTGCCTTCGATAATAGCCAATTAAGCAGTGGAGACAATGTTGATCAATTGTAATTACGGAATGAAGTTTCAGCACCGAAATTGCATTGTGTAGGTATTTGAATCTATAATTACATTAGGCTTTAGGCTACTGAATATCAAATATCGTAGTACACTTAGTAATGAAACAAGAACGTTTGTGTAGAGTCTATCACGTTTATATGAGTAGGTACCTAGAGTTATTTTGTTTGAACAGGCGTAAGTATGCACCTATCCTAATTAATTACTTGATGCAAACTAATAAAAGAGTGGTAAAATATGTTCCGTTTGTGGATGACAATTACCAATGCGCTAGTTTCCCCCTGGCCCCCTGTTTGCGCTGGTGGCGCCCCCCCGCGGTCATCCCGCAAATTGCACTTTCCAACAAAATTGTCAATAAAACTCATCCGATTCGCAGTTAAACAAGCGAGCGACATTATTAATTTATGCACTGTAATATGGCGCAAACGTTCGCGTTATTCCGTGTAAATTATTAATAGTGCCGGGGTAAAAATTAAGCTTAAATCGAATGGGTAGTTTCGGTGGTAACAACCGTTTTATGTTTCTATGCCCAAATTAATTTGTGGGAGGATATACTGTGACAGCTAGTTCCATCTCTGCTGAACAATAATGTCATGTGATTATTTTGCGTCAACGGTGTAAAGCGTCAAGTAAAATTGAATTGAGATATCAAACTGACAATGCGAAGTTGGAAGAATTAAGGAGCTACACAATTGGGAACAAGATCTGACCTCGTCTAATGTTGAACATTAGCTAAATTGATTGAAATAAAAGTGACTCCCTTGCGAATTACCTCCGTTGTTGTCTTTTGAGAAAGCGATTACACAAATCTTAAGAAGCTATTAATCCGGCTCGCTGCCCCCGAATGGCATCACGGTTTGTTTAATAAAATCGCGAATTTACATATCAAATCCTACAAAGGGGCATAATTGGACCCGATGACTTAGAAAACGTAGGCGAGGGGGCACCCCCACCCCCTACAAACAAAGGAATTATGCCTGCCTCAAGAAACTTTTAGCAATGGAAAGAGCCTTAACAAACAGTCGAGTGTGTATCTAATGAAATTCCAATGGTTGCATAACACATCCGTTATTAGAGAAATTATTTCTCGGGGGGGATCTTTGAAGACGGTCGCTCTCTCGGAAAAGTTGTTAAGAAAATGGGTTGAGATGTTTCGAGAATTCATTAGTTTGTAAGTATGCGAACGGTAAGAATTCGGATTGAAATTATTGGGAAGGTAGGCGTAGCGAAAGTAGAGTGGGCAGCATTGGCTAGAGATCGGCGTCGAGGAAACGCCGAATCACTGCGCTTTGAGGCGCGCCGCCCCGCGATGCGATTCGTTAGGAAACAAATGTTTGGAATCAATCCCAACATTTTTTGGTCGCAATTAGTCACGCTGCGTTTATTCCGGAGTCGCCTCAGAAGCCGGTAGCAACTTTTTAAAATCAAGCATTGTTATCTAAAACGGCTGTTGTTAATGAAAGAAAAAAGTTAAAAACCGTATAAATACAAATCCCTATCTAAATTGATATTTTTTATATTGACTGTGGTTAATGAAATAGTTTTTATTGCAATTCAGTAATAGTGAAACCACAAAACCAATAATAAATTATGCTACACTTGGTAGAACGATTTAATTAAAGAACAAACTTTAGCGGCATTCATTACTCCCCTTTAAAAATTCTGATATGCTATCAATTCGTACCAATGCTATTACGCTTTTAGTTTATCTGAGGAACTAGAAGAATCTATTATAGATTTACTAATATATAGAAAGCACCCTGAAATGTTGCGGTATTTTTCAATGACTTAATTTTGGTATTCAATGCATAGTACCTACCTACTGTATATCCTTAGGCAGCATTGGCTTTCATAACCTATTTCTGATTATCATTCTTTTGTGAAATAAAAAAAAAAAAAAAATAAACATATTGGGACTGATATTCATGATATTTTACGATTCGTTCTAAGTATATTTATTTTTAACATGTTAAGATAAGTATCATTTAAATAAATTTCTGATAGGTACGTATGCTTATCTTTATACTGGTACATACTTGCATATGCCTTATTGCATATGCCTTAGCAAAACATTATTTTAACGTTTTTATTACTCAAATGTTTTATTAATTGAAAACATATGTTTCAAAAATATTTAACCTTATTCTGTTTAGGTTTTCTTATTTCACAGTACCATGTCTAACTATTTCGAGATCTGTGGCCCGCTGCGCTGACGCGTCGATTTGTACTAATTAAGCCGCGCGAACGACTCGTGACGCGATTAGCTCCCACTCGTAATCACTTTGCTGTAACCCGGCATTCGTTTGTATCGATCCCTACCTTCCTAAATATATAATCAAGAGTCTTACCATAAAAACACCAGACCGAAAGCATACTATGGAATACAATAAAAATTACCGCTAATGGTTCATTCATTGAGCATTCCCACACACCGAGTAAAGTGCCATTATATCCTCTGAATGAGAGTGCATACGGGCTTCTTATGTTCTACGCTCGGATATTGACACTTGAGTGTCGTCACCTTTGTCTCAGCCAAGGAAAAAACAAACATGTATGGTACGACCACGTGTTGAATCGGAACAAAGCCGCTGCACGTGTACGATCCAACACTTTCTTTGGGTTGACAGTGACAGTGACAGTGACATTTGGCTGGTTGCCGCACACGCTGCTGCTTGCAGTAAAGCAAAACAATTCAAATAGTGTTCGAAATTAAAATTTGAATTCCTTAAACTTCAGCTGATCAAAGGAAAGCGGACACTAAAAGCTATACTCATTAGTGACTGTAGGTACCTACCTACCAAAATATTTCGAATGCATTATCTAATTCCACCAAAAAGGTGATCTCTGTAGTAATAAAACCTTTGAAAG
Organism: Emmelina monodactyla; assembly: GCA_916618145.1. Taxonomy (NCBI): domain Eukaryota; kingdom Metazoa; phylum Arthropoda; class Insecta; order Lepidoptera; family Pterophoridae; genus Emmelina; species Emmelina monodactyla. Next base: position 9,856,808 of record OU745300.1, read on the forward strand.
AAACATTTCACGAGCTATTACCGTCTATAACCGTCCCTAAAGAAGTTGTGAAACACAATAATGGAATTATACATTCCCCTAAAAGTCGCTATTAGAATTACAGTTAAAATTTATTCCGCTCCGGGGCCCGATACATATTTCCGTTTCCGATATTAATTTTCATTTGTATCCTATTTTATTGTCTATGGTGATCCTCCGAATAGTATCAAATTGCTTTCATGTTTTGTAGACTTTCATTTACAAACTTATCATAAAAGAACTAAAGTATAACGTCCCTAAAAAGGTTTCTAAGAGGTTCTGAAATATGTACCTATCTCTGAAACTCCTAACTTTCCAACAAGGAACTAGAACCTACCTGTGAACCACCCAAGTACACAACATTTTACTCCCAAAATTATTTAAAGGCCAATGGAAACATGCAAACACAACAATTTATGGGAAGGAAGCAAACTTTTTAAGTCTGTAACCGTCTTGAAAACTTTTACATTAGGCCCCGCGGCAGGAAAGCAATTACATTGGGTTCACGGCGCACGTCGATTAGAAATATTTGTCTATGACCACCCCTTCTATTTCCGTTACATTTCCTTTGACTTTCCAACTCAATTTGCAAATAAATTTTCAACAAAATTCTTTGTTAACAAACAATTAATGAGTGACAATGATTTCAGTCAAACTTTTATTGGACTTGCCTACAAGATTTCGTCAACTCTGGGTAAAATATATTTCTTAAACTGGCATGATTCCCACGTCAAACAAGTAACCAAATCGACAAAATTATAAATTCAAGAGTTTAGAGGTGGTGGCATAATAGTTATAACGTTCTTCATGGACTGGGTTACAATGCAAATTGCTGTGGGGTGCGCCATCTAACTGTGCGAGTTGTCGACTCTACAAGATGGCCGCCGTAATGGCGAAATGAAATTATTAAGCATTGTCTTGAATCGGCCGCAGTCGACACCTGAGACTCGGCTAGGGAGAACTTACTGTGGATATTCCATATTATTTATCTTTATGGTACCTGCATTGACATTTTACATTAGCAAAATTAGTAACCTCGTAATAAATTAAATTATACACAACGTTTGGTTTTAGTACAATTAAAATGTACCTCTGGTTTTAAGTTAAGTTATAAATACTTGATAATAATTTTGGCCTTATCCATATATTTACAACATTTGATATTAAGGCAGAACCCTAAACATTTCTATTAAAATTTAAATCTACTTTCCTAAGTGTGCTTTATGTGAGCTTTCTCACAATTCTGAGCATTCAGAAACCACCAAATTGCCAGTTATTACGTATTACCTTTGCGGTGGGTCTCATCGCCCTTACTTACGTTTCATCGTATTTGGTATTTAATACTTAAGTAGATACCTAAGTAATTATTTACAATATTACATTGATAAGTTCTAGTTTGGGTTGTGGTTAGAGATAAAAAATGAACAACCAGTGGTTGTTTAGTAGTTTTATATTTAAGACTCTACTAAACATTGTTATAACTTTGTTGTATTTCTAAAACATGACGAGCCTTTTAGTCAATCATTAAAATAAATCGTATTTTAAAACACAGATGTTGCCCACAACAAAGTTCGGACCTTGCTTATTAGCCATCAGGAATTCCTCTGTAATCCATTGCATTCCCTTTTCGAGTTTTTAATTTCGCACAAAAACACCACGGAGTAGGTGATCAATCAAAAACTGCCGCGCGATTCTTTATTTCTTTTTTTTTAATAACTTGGCTTCAGTTACTTTCTCTGCAAGCCACTAAATGTAACTTTTTCATTCATTATTGTGTTTGCGGGGAAATGAATACGGTTTAAATTGAATTAGTTATGATGGATTTCGTTTGATTGCAATTTGATTACTTTAATCGAATAATTAAAACTTTACAAGCAACATGTGTCATGTGATGATTTAGCGTTGCGTTTGCTTTATGAAATCAGAAAAGCAGTAAAAAACATTTTTTATTTGAGTAAAAAAAAATGAAAAAGTTTTTTTAAACTAGTTGTTATTTTACAAGTCACAAAGTTTAATATAGTTCGTACCTCAATAGCACATGGCTTCTCAATAGCATTGGTAAGAAATCTTGAAGACACACCGATATTTCTTCCACTCAAGAGATAAGATTATGCTGCTTTTGTCAACACCGGCAGATCTGTTCTAAATCCTATTTTAAAACACGCCACGGTGGTTTCTAAAGAGCCACCTCTTGTAAACTTGAAACACTCCCACACAAATGGATTAAAAAAACGCATTTAAAGGTTTTTGCAGATCTTTTATGCGACGTCGCCTGCAGTTTTTTTTAATCCTAATGTAATTAGATTGGATCAAATACTTGAAAGTTACACACCATGAGGTGAATAAAGCCTACAAAAGATGAACTTTTTTGCAAAAAAAGTAGTTCGATTAAGAAAAGGTAATGTTGCGATATAAGATGGTTTTAGGTTTAGAAGGGTTTTTAACATCAATAGGTATAATTTTTGATACAAGTTCGGTAAGGTAGGGTTACTTAAACTTTTAAAATCTTAGATAACCAGAAAGAAAGGCGTTATAATTATATATCTCTAACATCTTTAAAAATTACACTTTAGTGTGTTCCCGAATTTCGGATGCGACTGTAGCAAGTTCAGAACAAACAAAGAAACACATTACAAACCCATAAACAGTTGAACAAAGGAACCGACGAATACGTGTTGAAACTGATCCATCATGTCTCCTTTTAAAATAACAAAAAACTCATACGATACACACAACAGATGTTTTCATAAAAAAACGAACCCCCATCTCTACTAGCCCTGAGATCGTTGCTATATTGTCTATTAAAATTATTATAATTTCAACAATTAGAGCATCCATTATAAACATTTAAATGCAAATTTGACATCCTGATGTATTAATGTGGTCAGTTTTGACAAATCGAAAAGGACGCGTGTTTTAACCTTAAGTTTTGACAGGTGTTTATATAATAATTGTTGAATCCATATTTTTTATATGAACACATTTATTAAAACTTGATACATTGCTAATATAATCTTTATCTGATATGGATTAATATGGTAATGTTTCGATATTTCCCTTTCTGTAATGAAAAAGTAACTCTGTAATCTACTCACACTTTCACAAACATATGCGAACAACTCATGAATAAATCCAGCAATATCTAAATGCAAACATAATATCGACTAATAAAGAGTCGGCATATCAACATGCAAAAATCCAATTAGATTTCAAACATGGAATATGATAAAACAACCGTTATTGGACTCCCTTATCTAAGTAATTAGTGAGGAAAGTAAGCTGGTACAATTTGTGTAGTAATGGGAACTCTCGAGTGTATATCATTTGGATTGATAATCACCGGTAGAAACTAGATTATAAGTAATGCAGTAAATATTAAATTACGACTAAATTACCTAAATCCTTTACCATCTAATTATTATGATATCATTTCTAAACTGAGAATTAACGACAGTTAGCCCTGTTTTATAAAAACATAACATAATGTAAGAACTTACCACCGGGATTCGTCATGAGGGAGTAGGCATCAAATATTCAATTTTAAAACAGCCGCTAAAAGCGAAACGTCATCACCTACACAAACGCAGATGGGACTTGACGATTTAGAACTCCGCCGCAGATGGGACACACGGAATTGCCGAGGAAAGACATAAACAAGTTACAAATTTCATTAACAAAAGTGAAAAATATCATACAAATATCCACCGGAATGATGCGGAATTACTTCCGTGAGCAGTTTGAGGGAGTGTTTGTGACGTCGCACTGAATGTTTAATGTTACAGGGAAATTGCTCTGTCAAGAAAAGAAAATGGCAAGGAGTAGAAAAATTTCATTAGCGCCAATCAAAATGACGAGGTTCAAAATGAAGCTTGCAGAGAGTCGTAATCACAGAGTTCAGTAGGACCCCTCAACGTGAGGTCTTATTAAAGGAATAATATTTACAAAACGAGACGCCTCAGAAATCCCCAAATTAAGATCTCGCCAAAACCCGCCCAACTTCCACAAAGTGGAATCATTAAATTAAAAATGTAAACTTTTCTCTTAGCAAGGTAATGGGCATCCTGATGTAGATAAATAGATGGAATAGCTGCAAAACGGAGCATTTTCCTGTTCATTAAATTTTTCCTTCGCTTTTTTATTTCGACCCCTGGTGCTAATTTTGTTGGAATTCACGCCCCTCGCCCCTCCCGCTGGGGCTCAATCACAGAAATTTTATATCCGGAATTAAATAAGTACCCGCCAGTATTACGAACAAAATTTAATATGAGCTTATTTTTGAACGTTCTTAGTTAATTAGAAGTCGGGTTCTTTCTTATTGGATCTGATCTTGGATGTTTCTTTTTAACAGGAAACGACTTTAATCAAGTCGAAGGTACCAGTGAAGTGAAGGAGAAATGTGCAATATTGCTGAAGCTGTTTTCTAAATTGTTGCTGTCGCAAAGTCAATCAGGGAGTGGAATATTCTCATCAGTGGTAACTTATTCCGGGGGGTGGTTTGTGTTTGTAATTCGATTGTCTGTAAGATCCAGCAGTGGATCGGCAGTAGACATCAGCGCTCGGTGGCAAATGTAATTATTGTCAGTAATATGCCGTCTGCGGCCGCTGCGACGAGATGCCGCCCGTTCAGACCATTTTAATGTTGCCTTAACTCTGACTGTTTACCATCTAACATTATTTTAAACAGCCTCTACTAAAATAGGACCAACTTAAGTATAATTTAATACCATGCATTGGAAACTGGGAATTGAATCGATATCAATATCTTAGAAGGTACATATTTGGCGTGCCATGGCAGACATCCCCCAGCTATCAGATATAGATTGGTGCAAATAAGGAAATCGAATTATTCAATGTCCGCCCCTCATTTGTTTCTTCCCCCGCGATGAAGATGGAGAAATTCTTTCTGAGTTTTCGATTACTTCTTCAATTAATTTCATAGATTGATTTGTGTTTGAAATATTTGTTGTGGCTTTCAGTTGTTTTACTGGAGCGTAGTGTGTCGTTGGTTGTATTGTTATAGGTATCGAGTGCAGTAAAATCAGTAGAATAGGATGTGTTGAGAGGGAAAGTGATAATGCGTTGGTCATTCCGGCTAGGTGCGCAAGTGGGTGATCGCGGCTACTGCCCACCCAACGCACCGGCCACTCGTGATATAATTCGCAGGAAGCCTCATTAGGTACAAGAATTTTCACATCGTGAACAAAGTGGCTTAAGTTTTCAACAGGTTAGGTTCCCCGTAGAGCAATCTATAGAAAGTGAACTATTATTATAATATAGTAACTTGATAATTGAAGCTTATTAAAAACTGACTGTAAATCATGAAATCTGAGTAAAGATATATGTACCTAAACTATTTTATCCAATTATTAAGCTGTCTATCAGGTACAAGCTTCCAAGAATCTAATGCGTGGTATATACAAGTATCATTGAACAAGTAGGTTAAAGGCGTTGTATGATTCAGCCTTCGCACCTACCAGAGTAAATTAACAATGATCATAAGTATGTACATCACTCAACTATTCAATTACAACACTATTGATTGATAGAATACTCATTCAAAAGGAAATCTCGAAGGCCGTATTGATAACAATGTATACCTATCATAACCTAAAAAAACAACCAAAATTTTATATGAATTATTAAATCTTAATAGTAATAGACCTCACATTAAAAAAAAAAAAAAAAAAAAATTAAAATTGCTTAATAAATGTACAGCTTATCTGTAATTACTGAGAGAATTAAATAAGTTCGTCATACGTCAACGTAAGCGGGAGAAGATAAAACAATGAGTGGTCAGACGAGGTGTCGAGTGAGTGCCTATTGTTCTACGGGGTCGAGGGCGGCGGCGCGGGGGGCGGGGGCGGCCAGATCAAAGTGACTGTCATTCAGACGTGACCACACCTTTATTTGGTGACATAATAGCATGGATAAGACGATTCAAATTAATATGCTTATCTTTTTTTAACATAAATTATAAAAAAAAAAATATAAATGATTTTAATAATGAACTAATTATTCACAGTCAAATTAATGTATACCTAAAGGTTTTCTTAACCAAAATCTTATAAGTTCTACTTTGATGTATTCAAAACTGTGTTCCACAAATATCTGTCGCAAACGGCCGTGCCGCAATAGGCACGTAGAAATCACAGGCGCGTTGGGGGCGCCACGACCCTTTACAAAATCATTTCCATTCCGTTTTCCGCTGTGAAAATTGCCCACGACGGTCAAAGGGTTAAACCATTTCTGTTTATTCGGATTTGGTCTTTGTCAGTTAAAAGGCGTTAGAATGTAAACTGATCCTTTGTTGTGATGGCCATTTGCTTTGTTGAAACAAACACGTACGGGATGTTTAGTAAACTAAGTCTGTGGGGGTGGAAATTATATTACTCCTATACGACACCTTTTTAAAGTCTGTAATTTTTTAAACTCTTATTTTTTATATTTAGGTAATTACCTACAGTTATTTAAAGTAGTATTTTCATGTTTATAAATTCAAACAAATGTAATTACAAATAATTGTAAGTAATTTTGTATTATTTATTTAATTTAAATTCAATTCTGATCCACATTAATTCTATTTCTCCGAACTGAGAGGTTAAATGGATTCAAGTCTCAGATATTTTATCTCCCTTACCCCTTTATCTTAATGCTCTTAGAGAACGAGGAGCTACCGTTTCGGATTATGATCAAATAATATTTATAATAAGACAGTTGATTCTAAGTCTCATTTGAATTCCATTTGAAGATTATTAATTCACTGATAATTTAATGGAATGTTGTCATTATTTTTGTTAGCAAATGTCGGGATGCTTTAAGAGTGGCTATAGTGGTATAACGAGCCACTCAGGTGGTTACAATACTGGCATCCTCCCATAGTGCGGATCATTGGTGTTTTTGTTCGTTTTGTGCGGCGCAGCAGGCCCCGGCGTCAATGAGGACGCGGCGGGGGTCCACGGTAGCTCCACCGCTTTTTGTCCGACCACCGTTTTATCAAACATCGTAATAGCTAGCTTTGTAGCGACAACAAAAGAAGTGTGCCAACAGAGGCGTTAAATCCTTTACGATCTCCTGATGACAATCACGCATTTGTCATAGGATACGTTACAAGACGCGTCACCGATCATGCGAGAACCAAACAAACAAGGAACAAGCATTAGTCGCATCGCTGCTGTCCAAAATAATACTCATACTTACCGAGGTGACTGCTGGAGAAAAATATGAGACAAAAATTACACACCCATGCTAATATAACTACACATAAACTACTATGGCAACCACTCTACATAGCGAACATTTTGTAAATTTATCTGTGATTCGTCGCGTATGTTTAATTTCGGTTATTTTTTTTAATCAAAGGTAACCTGGAATCAAAACAACGACAAAACATTTCACCCACAATTATTTGTAATACAATAACACAAAACACGCCAATATGAAAACAATCCAAACAAGCATTCAATGGAGGAAAAGAAATTGACACCTATTCGGGTGGGAGGAAAATAACCTACCTTTAATTGAACAAAGAGCTTTTCGTATTTTTTTTAATGATGAATAGGAAAAAAAATAACATTGACAAGCGATTTGGAAAGGGAAAATACTGTGTTGTTTTATTCCATGATGTGTTGTGTGGTCTTGTCTCCAGGTTACCCCTTTTGTGAGTGCCTCCGAGTTCGGCCATGTGTCGAACACAGCCGAACCCGGCCGAACGAAACCGAATGCGAGCCGCACGCGTTTAGGACATACCTGTCGGGCGCTTTCATTGACAGGCACCTGAAATGAAGAAAAAAATCGATCCAATTCGTTGAAAATTTAAAATTTTCCAATTTTCGGTTCTTAGCTTAACGTGACACAGATAAATTTACATGCAACTTGAAACTGCCCTACAATGTCAAACCGTAAATAAAAAAAATAACCCTTATTATAGCACAATATAAAAAAACAGGCTCGCAGCACCCACGCAATAGAGACCTACAATCAACAAAAAGTTATACAAAAATTAAAAGTAAACATACAAAAAGTACAAATATAATATTGTAGCAAAAACAGTTAAAAATAACATTGCAAGATGTATTAGGACAGTTGTTAAAATATGGGGTAACGGGAGCGATTGAGTCGGGAGCCGGGTGATGCGCACGCGATGCAGCCTAGCCTCTGTTTGTATTGCAAACACTACATGTTTCTCTGACAACTATTAATTTACTATTGTTTTAATCGATTTATCTTTTCTACTTGATTGCTTGGGACGCGCAAACTCCTCTCTTGTTATATTAAATTGTTGTTGCAGAGGAACTGCGTGGTTACATTGTATTATTAGTTGACTTTAACAAATATCCATAATTACACCAATCATAGTTTGGTTTCGATTAATGATTGGCTGGATATTACGGGCCAATGATTAGGAAATTGAATTCAATTTGATTGAATTGGTTCCTTCAACCTTACGATTTCGATTGCGTGATATCGTCCGGTAGTAATCTAATAAATGCGTCCACGGGGGATGTTCGATGACTCAATATTTTAATCAACTTTTATTGGCCAATATACTGATATTTACAGAATAACTGTTTAGAACTGTGCGGTGAGTTGTTTTTTTGTTACTCTTTACTAAAAAATAAGGATTTCATCATTACAACCAATCTGAATTTAAAGGTTTATAGTCACTATCTTTATATCTAATATTGTAATAAATGGTACCTACATTAAATGTCATATATCATGAATACATCAACATGTTGAAAAGAGTTCACTAAAAAAGTAATAATAGACAGTAAGCCAAGTAGATACTTCACAATTCACACAACATGGCAACTTTGCGTGTGAAAAGCTTGTGATGACTGTCACTTTATACTGTTTTCATTTTACCTACATACCACACTTTTTGATATAATAATCCACAACACTTATCCCTTTTAAAAATATTGGAACTAAAAGTCACCTATTTCTCAAAACCGATCTATCAATATTAGAACACAAAAAATATGCAAGTCAGTTAATAATCCCGAATTGGCAATCGACAATAGAAATAAAATAACAGTCACTTTTTTAATAATGGCAACAGAGTTTTTCTTTTTTATTGCCACCCTAGGTTCGTTTGACATTTGAACCGGCTGATGACTTGGCAGCCATGATTGATCGTTACGATCCAGTAATAAGTGCAATTTACCGTTTATTTTCCTGCTATTCAATGTTTATCATTGTTGCCACTTCTACATACTTTAATTCACGCGAGTACATACTCTACAACTAGGTGTTTACAATATTGTTATTGTTAATGAATGTGATTAAACACGTAACAAACTGGATTCGAGCTTTGAATGCTTTAAAAATAATATTTACATACAAATTAACTATTGGATTGTAACTGTTTAGTCATTTGTCAATCCGTTTTGTCATTCTCATTCCCATGGCAGACAAGAAGCTCGGTTTATTAAAAAAGACTTTTAAAACTCATACATTTAAAGTTTCTTTTTAAATGTTGATTGGCAAGGTGCTCTTTAATTTCTTATGAAGAGAAATCTTTAAAATGACTCTTATTTCTTGAGAGATAGGTGATATTATATTTATGATGGTATGTTGAGAAAATGAGTGACTGATTACAATTTATCATCGGAGCAAGTATCCGCCCAAACCGTAACGAATCACTAGTAAATAAATTGACTACAAACATTTCGGAGCATTTCTTTTGATGTGGCGTCAGCGGAGAGGAATTCCATATTAATTATAATTCTTGGCTTTATTTTATGACAAAGTTTGATTAATAATATTGTTTTGGTGATTAGTGTTATTCTGATCGATCATTGTGTAGTGTGGTTAGTAGCTGGGACCCGCTCGGAGACCCCCACATCCCGGCGTCTCCTCAATTGACACAGCCTACAACGTACCTATCAATCCAATTCTAGCTTGTCAAACATAATTTATAGATTATCACCGTCACTTTGTGATTCTCACCACCAACTAGGTCAAATCGAATGTTAATACAATTAGTGGCTACGGATCAAATAACAGACTGTATTCTTGCTGGCAAAATATAAGCAATCATTTTAATAAAACCAGAGACTCCCTCCGAGGAACTCTCTCACTTCAGTTACTTTCGAGAGCACGGAAATTTCATATCTTTCAATTAAAACATAGAAATAAATTATAAGTATACCAACCCCACTTGTAAATCAAATAAAATCATGTTAATAAGGGTAATATATGATAAATGAGTTTTAGTGAATATTAAGGCGATAATTATGTTTCCAATATTTTTTATTGATATAAGGTACCTACAAAAATAATGTTTGAGACAGTATCTAATATTATTCGCAAATCAGTCTCAAAGGGTATTTTCGGAAAGGACCAACGTAATTGCACTTTGATTCTCCCGAGAGCCTTAATTCCCTCTCACCCCTGCTTACACTAAGAAAACAACCCAATTACTACATTATTTCTTACTCAAATACTCTGCCACTCGAGATTTTTAGGGTTACATCTCCACCACAGGCTACAATCTATATCTGTTTCATCTTAAAATTATTGGTTACATTTTAATATTTCATGTCTTTTGGCCTATCCATAATATTAAAAACGTGTAGCGCAACATACAAAATAAAAGACAAAACATCATAGAACCCCAATTATGGTATTTACTATGTTAAAAGCTAACTGAAGCTTGCAAAGCTACACGGAGCTATAATATGTGGACGTTCACCGCAAATTGCCATGTAATTTAATAATGTCAGTGCGCATATAAGTTGGCGACTGCCAATTTCATTGCAGAAATAACTTGCATATATAGCTCGGGGAAAAAGTGAATTTACGCACATTAACAACAACTATTTATGGTCCTGAATCTCTGCTTATAATTTAAGTAGGTATTTAAAATTAAAATAGAAATATTTATGTACAAAATAAGGATTACAAAAGTAGCATTTATTGTGCTCGCAGCCTTTTCTAACCCCTTACAGGCGCCAGTGTTTAACAACTTCCTTATTTTTCGTATTATTTATAACACTCCAAAGAATTATTGTTTCGAAATCGTTTAAGTCCTTGCGCATAACGTAATCCCGCTTCTTGGATTAAAATGTTCGTCTACTGCTAATTAAAAGGGTAACTTTTTTACCTTAATGATTAATCGTAACAGTTGGGCTCCCGTTTCATCTGAGGTGGGTGATAAAGTTATTCATTTTTGTTGGTGTTATAAAGTTATGTGATATATTGTAGTAAGGTTGTATGTGTTGTTCGTCAAATATTGGCGAGAATAATTGCATCTAAGTCATATAAAGGCAGTTCTGTATACAACGGGAGCGTAGCGCCGCGGGCTAGACGGCGCGGTCACGACTGGACGCTGCAACACTAGCTTAACCTGCGTCTACAAATATACACACATTTTAAATACTATGCAAGTTGTTTTATCTTTTACTCATTAAATTCCAAATTTTAAAAGACAAATTATGTTTATAAATATTACACCACCATATTTTTTTTGTAATTCTAAAATCTTCTATTAAGTGGTGGATATTTAAAAATTTCTGTATTTAGAATTTTATATTTTTCTCTTGAAAACACGGTCTTACATATTTGACTGCAGCCTTACAATCAGGCGCTATGTTGTTTGTAATTGAATTTGCACTCAACTCCGTTATGATAGAGTTCTAATTTCAGAGACTTAGAATCTAGATATGAAAGTATTGTCGGAAGATATATCTGACCACGGCACGTCTAAACTGTTTAAGGAAGACGCTTGTCTTCGCTTACAACCAGTTTCCGTACTTTGAGTCTTACTGTTTACATTACGATTTTTTAAATTCAAAAATTAATATTACTTCGTAAAATAATCCATCACGTACCTACCCAAGCAATTGTTAAAACAGTTTTTAATAAATCTTTCAGTCAAATAACCTGTTCAAATTAATTGAAACAATACACAGGTGAATTTCACTGTCACAATGCTGACGGTAAATTGTTCGGTACATTTATACTAACAACCTCGTTTGTAAGAACGAATTTAGTTAATACTCGAGTGCGCACGCGATGTGTGATCGCGAGTGATCCAGAAATTGGACTGCACTTCCGATGCACAAAGATTGTAATACTGATTACGAGTAGAATCCACGAAGAGTCAGTAAAAAATTCAAGAAGTAGTAATTAGAGATTATTTTTTTATAATCAATTAACTTATATTCTATAACTATAGTCCTTAATTAGCAGTATTATAAGTTAAATAAAAACAAAAAGCGGCGTTTAGATACGATATTTAAATTAATTAGTGATATTTTTTAACAAAAAACAAATTCCGATCCAAGCATGAGTATTCGAAAAGCAAATTACAATGCAATGTAAAACTACATTATTTAAACACACAATGTTGCTTAGCAGCAAACAATTAAGTCATCAACGCTTTTACAAAATTCTACTTTAAATTGCATTTAAACGATAAGATTTTTACATTTCGTTCAAAAATGAGGAATTAAATTGTTAGTTGGACAATTGACACGAAGCGAGTTACGAAACCGCACAATTAAAATTTAAAAAATGCCGGAGAATTTCCGACAAACCGGCACGATGCGCAGGAGTGGATGTTGAAAAAACATGCGACTGAGATAAGCGTTACACGGCCGACTGACTTACAGCGTGGTCCACTATTACTCATTGTATTTCCTTAGGTACTACTAGCAGCTGTTACTACGTAATGTGCAATTATTCAATATATGGCTCTGTCAACGATAATGCGACTTTCATGTTCCAAATACTAATGTTGAAGGTATTAAGAATTACTCTACGGTAAAAACTACAGTAAATGTCTATTCTGTGCCGGTTGAATGAGTTCGATATTTAGGTGCTTGCCGTCTTCACGCTCTCTATATTGAATCAAAAATATTTGTTTCGATTCAACATTTAGGAACGCTGTAAGGTAAATTATAATAAATAATTGGTTTCCTCGTTGTTTTAATATTTGAGCGTGATGATTTAGACTTTCACATTTTTCTATGATCTAACAAAATTTATTTCTTAGTGACATTAATCTCTTTGTTTTAAAGTCGTAAATAGACATCATAAGTACTTAATCTCTAACGCATTAGAAATGAATCTCGAGATAAATCTTATCTGCTAGCTTTGTTCTGGAAAATTACAGAAGTACTTTAGATATGTTTGAATTATACAAAAAGTAGCATCCTCGTCAGACAACGCGACTCCCGCGCACATATCTCTCTACGGAAGTTGAACTACACTATCATAACTATTTCTTAAACAAACACAATGAAACACTTACACCTTTGTCATACTAACTAACTGCACCTACCAAGGTTGAAATACGATCACGAGCACTAATTGTTTTAGTTCGAAAAGGGCTTAACCGTGTTGCGCCAACGTTTCATTCATATGTTGGATTGTTACAATATTTGTTTTCTGTTTCTCAATGAACTACTTAGTATTTATGATGCCATGAAAACATACTGAGATAAGATGTCATATCTCATGCTTATTGCTAGTATTGCGGTGTCTTTTTACTTGGTCTTTTGACTGTTATAAAGTGTGTATTCATAAATAATTTCTTGTTGATAAGGTTATTGTACATTAGGCCACCGGGAGAGCAGGATGTACTGGTAATCTTGTATGCTAAGCTTAATTATCCCTTGTTACCCACTTTTCTTTATATTTAGAGATTACATAAGGATGTACTAGATTGAATAGAAAAAGGCTTTGTTGCGAGGCATTATATTTATGTTTGTTCAGTGATTTAGTAACCAGTTTATCTTGTTTATTACTGGAAGTTCGTTGGAATAGGGAAGTTAATCTGCTTTAAACATCTAATAACTCATTTTTTTACTTAACTCGTCTCTTTTAGGTTGTTTCTCAAAACTTTAAAACAAAATACGTTTTTCGATAACGAAGCTATGAACGATTATTTAGAGTTCTCTAGTCAGTGGGGAAAAACAAAAGTGTATAAAAATGACAGGAAAATATCCTGTGACATACCTATATAAAGTAAAGTCTTTGTTAGCATTTACTCAGATTCATACTTGATACATACTTAGAGTCTGGTTTACAAGTAGAATCATAGAATGATATGTAGAAGAACGTCTCACAAAACAATAGTCAATAGATAGAGAAATTGACAGTGAAGTCCTACGCTTCGTGTGCGTTTAGGAATTTATATTACGAATATGACACTAGCAATGCAATATGTGATGTGTTCCAATACAACTTTTGATATCATTCATCATTACTAATAAATTAATGTTATGTAAGTATTAATCAATAGTTACTATAGATCCTTATTTATCAGTATCAGTTAAATGCTAAAAAGTTGAGAACACTACAAAACCATCAAATGCCTTTTTACGTACGGAAATATCGGATATGAGAACAAAGAATCCAATTTATGTAATATGAATTATTTTTGGATGTTTAAGGTAAAAATAAAGGGGCAGCTTTATTCAAAAACAAGTCAATTAAAATAAGTTATACAAAATGGCGGCGGCCATAAAAAGCCAAGGGTTGTCGAATTTCTTTCTGGCTGTACGTTAAATAAATTAATCAAATTCTTTCGAATCGGGGGTCCGTCCGACTGTCCGAATATTTTGAGTTCTTCTGGGGGGAGCTTTAGTCCACCCTATTATAAAATGTATATACTCTTTTAAATACTGTTATTTTCAAATAAATATACTGATGAAATTTTTAATAATAATATTACGATAATACAAAATACTTAAATAATTTGGCCAAGCGTACATTTATACTTGTACGGTATAAAGTCACTTTACAGCAATCTTCTTTGTAATTATGTTACTCCACTGCAGCAGGGGTTGACGGCAACAACTAATAAAACTAGAAGTGTCAACGATTTTAATGTATAAAATTAGCCATCTGTAAAAGTAATATGACTAATATTATTTGCGAGTTACTAAACTTTGAACCAGATTGCTTTCCGCTTTCGGAACCTAAAAAAAGTTATTAAATTTTATACATATGTAATAACATTGTGTCACATCTAGCAAAACATTATCAGCGTTCTTCGCCCAGTGCTAAAAACACGCACGAAAACACAGTGGAAAAAAATAAAAGTGCAAAATCATATCGCTCTTACATCTGGAATGTTTTTTATTTTTATTTTGGAGGGTCTGTTAAACGTTTGTAGCGAACTCTATTATTCGGGTGTTGTGACGTCAGCACATTCGGCTCGCACTTTGTTATTAAATGTAATAACGTATATCATAACTTATTCATATCTAGGATCTCAATGGATACGCCGATTTCATTATTGTACTTGTGATTTTTTAGTCGACTGTTGATCATAGAGAATTATACGGACTTTGGTCTGATGAAACATATTATTGTGTTTTATGAAAATTATAGTAGTTGTTGTATTTATTAATTTTGGTGAACGTGTTTTAATACTTTTGATCTAAAAATAGAAAAAAGTGTAGGTTTTATTTTAAGCAGCCACTATCGCAATAACAGTGTAAAAAAATAGAAAAATCAATATTAAATTATCTCTTATTCATTGTAATAGGTTTTTCAGATTTGTTTTAAGTAAAATATGCATATATGTAAGTTACATTTTTTATTTAGGTATCCGTGTAAAGCCAATTAATAATTGATAAAGTTAGCTCACTCATGTAATCTGTAACATTGTATCTGCAAATTAGAATAGCTCTGTAAACCACTTGCAGCAAAATAAACTAATTTAAACATAAATGCTCTATAAAACATAATATAAAAACGAGGTAGGCAAACAAACCACGGCCAGTCACGCACCTCCAAGAATTTAAACCAAGAAACAGTCTGATACGAAACTCACAAAAACGATTCATTATTCCTTTCTTAACATCGAATTACGTCAGTTCCTATTTACCTCAAAATGTTCCATTTGCATAATAGCTTTTTTTTCCGCCATTACTATTTTCCCGGGCATTTATAAGTTAATATTCGTATTTCTTTTAGGGGCTCACGCACAGGAGGTGAGGCCCGGTGGAGGGGGGCGGGGGTCAAATATGGTTTGGTAGCTATTAGTATAAACAATTGTTCCTATTACCACGCGTTGATGTCTTCACTAGGTAAATCTAGTTCTACTAGGTTTCTGTTCCGTATCTAAAATTAGTTTATAAGCACTAACTACAGATTTTATATTTTTGCAGTTTATTCAAAGTTGATTAGCACGTCGTTTTTTCCGTAGGTAAGTTTCTCCCCACATTTTCATTTAAATTTAATTTTTTAATATAAGGCATATATAATGTGCGGTCAACATTAAAATTTTGACACTTGTGACGTAAAAACGAAGTCCATTAGTCAGCCATTTATGTAAATAGAATTCACGTTAGTTTCACGTATGTGTGTATTTCGAAATACGACCGGGAGTGGTCGGGATATTTACATTGTCAGGCGTGGCGTCTTTTGGCGCCAAATCCTTTTAATTTCCTGCAATGACAACTTTGACATGACATTGTATTTAATGTCTTGTTTCTTTCCACTACCTAACATACATAATTAAAAATCCTGAGGTAGGCTTATCAATTGATTAATGAAAAAACCTCTTGTAGTTTTTTTTAATAGTACCTAAGCAACATTAATTAATAACCACGTTCATTCATAGAGCTTCAATAAATTAAAAACCTTTGTAATTTACATGCTCTGTAATTACTGTGATTGAAGTCATTTACAAAGTCCTAATTAATTAAATATGAAATTAAAACAGCAAAATAAAAGGAAGAACTTAATAACGATTCTGTTTAATCAACAAAACATCAGAAAGCTATATTCTGCAATATGAAGTACGGTCAGCACAAAAAACTGCTAGCTTTATTTTATTTAATCTGCTAGTTACAATGTTGCGTTTAACGATTTTAACTCAGCGTGTAAACGTTTTGATTGTGGATTGATATTGCTGACTGTACCATAGAAATTCTCATTTCATTCGTCTTGAGTCGTCAAAAACAAAGTGGCGCGGCGCACAGTGGTGTTATTATCACGTCTAAATAATTACAGAGCACATCAATCAGGAACATGTGTGTATGCAGATAGGAGTTTGTGCGAGTCAGCGCACACCGAGCCGGCCAACCCTTTCTTTTGTTGGAATGATATTACAAATTTAATTATTAAAGATGTGGCTAGTCGAATGTCGATAGTTCCCAACGTAACTGTTCATTAGTTAGTTAGTTAATAGTCTTTTGCAATTAAAATAGTCATAACTAAGTTCATAATCAGCCGGTGAACAACATAAAATTGCAATCGCGAAACTATTTGCTGTATACTACATTACTTCGACATTAATCGCTTCAATATTATTTTAATTTTAATGAATGAAGGAATATCGATTTATATCCTGTGACGATTAATAAGTAAGAAAATAAGTACAAACGATGACAATCGATGTGGAGTATGAGGTTAACCTCTCAACCGTCGGCGGCGCATGGGCCGGCTGCCATGATCGGCACATTTCGCCCATAACGCCTCAAATTGGCCGCAATTAAAAGAACAATGAATAGTTTCAATTCCCCAAACTTAATTTCCTCCAATGGAATTGTACATTACACTTGGAATTGGAATAGAGAGCTAACGATTTTTCAACCCATTCTTTTGTGTAGAAAATACTTTTTAAATCTGTAATGAATTTGCTGACCGTACAGCATTTTATGATATTTTTTGTGCATTATGTTTAATCAGTAATACATATTATTTAACGACGCGTATATCATAATGCGGCTCGCTTCAGTTGCTATTCTAAAAACTATAAAAAAACTATCAAGTAAAACTTATCTAGCTAAAGGTCACATTCTTTATTAAGCAATACGATTATGATTTTATTTAATTTAGTGTCACAAAACGTGACTTAGAAACAGCTGCCGCACTTAATTCATTGGTTTATCGACACTGTTCATATAAACGTTAATGAAATTAGCGCTATTTATATTTATATCTAGCACATATCTATGAGCTTTAGGCTTGTTGTACAGCAAACTAACATTGTAAGTAAACGTTGATTACTTTTTTTAACGGAGAGCAATGTGTACTACGTTCGCGTCCATCCTACTAATATTTTAAACGTGAAAGTTTTTAAGTATGTATGTATGTTTGTATGGATGTTTTTTACTCTTTCACGTTAAAAACGACTGAATGGATTTGGATAAAAAATTACAGTAATATATGTTATACATAAAAATAAAACATAGGGTAGTTTATACTGCGGGAAAACTTCTCGTTCCCACGTGAAACCGACATCCACGCGAACCGGAGTCGCGGGCGGCCACTAGTAAATCCATACATCCATACTTTACGTTTATAATATTAGTAGGATACGTTGACTCTCTGTATACCTATATTTGAATGATATGCTAGATACCTAATGCTTTATTAACGTTATTTGAATATGAATGAATATTTTGTTAATATTTTGGTTTTCGTTTTTTTATTACAAGTCTAATAGAGCATTATGGTCCATTTAAGAGTCAATACTCAAACTATAAGGCACGTGTCTAGCTTGACTGACGTCTTCACCTATCAACACATTTACATCAAACTAAAAGTGATCTGCCGACACAACCGACTAAATATAGACTCTATTTACATTACATTAGGCGTCAAATTAGCTTAGGTACCCAAAAATACGTTCATCTTAGCTAATTTATACTCTGACTCTGAAGGCAGTCTAATTAAAGTTTTTTTTCGAGATTTAAAAGACTATTGAATTTTATATTGATTGACAGATGGCGCTAGCGGCAATATCAAATGGATATGTTACTTCAACTTAATTATCAATAATTTCAGAGTTATTGTTTAATCATTGACTATTTTTTAATAAGAGTGCTTAATGGATTAGGAAGGAGTGCAGTCAAAGATGAAGCCACTTTTCAAGGAGTTACAGAAAAAGTAATTCAATTCGGATTCTTGGAGGAAAATAAATCCTATGCAATGTCACGTCTAGATTTATATGCATAGCCACGTTCCGAAGTAGGAGTATCATTAACATTGCAGACAATTTTCAAATTAACATGCCGCTGAATTAAGTCAGAATTACGGAAACGTCGAGTTTACTCTGTCGCGACCGCGATCTATCATCGTCAGATTATACAGTCGATTATAATGTGAACCTATAAACAGTTACACATTTGCAATAATACCAAGCGTTAATCAGAAGAAGCGGGCCGATGGCACGACTCGGCGTGAGAGCAGTGTGTACCTACAATGTGAAATCATAAAGAATCCATCAACATCAGCGCGCAACTCCGATCACGAAATCCGCCATCAATCATAAACATCAGAAAGGATTAAAATCTACGTTGCACCTTCTCGAGTACCCTTGTTTTTCTCTTGCCCGTGAGGGGCGTAAGTACGGCCGGGGGGCGGCAAATATTATCAGGGGGACGGGTACCTACCCCTGGTGGGGGCACTATCCCTTATCGCGAACGTTACCCTCCGACCGAATATAGGCCAAATCGATTTCACTACCCTATTTTTGAGCATCTGGACCGGTATCGATTTCGCTGTAATCGATAAAACTAAACTACATCGCGCTAAAGCCTTAACAAGCATTTACAAATAAGTATGAAAGTCGTAAATGTGAAAACAAAGTTACATTGTTAATAATTATTTTAAATGTGTTCGTAGTCGACTGAAATTATTTTATGTGAGTTGTAAATTAAGTTTATTTGACCCAAGATAGCTGCGGTCAAAATGGAGGCGTCGCAGGGCTTGTGCGCTGGTGATTTTATTGGTATTTGATTACTTTTTCTGCATTCTGGCCGAGTATAAATGTCACCGAAGGTTCTTACGTAAATGTAATAAATAATACAAGTAATTTGAGATGACAGGATGTTATTTAGAATATATTTTCACTACTATGTCAGGCTATTTTTAAGTGTACATCTTATGGTTTTTAATTCACAAAGTCTGCGTGTACATGATATTATTGAATGTGGAAATCGGTTTAAATACCGAGTAGGGTCGGCAGTTTCGTTTAAAAGCAAAATAAATACGAGTTAGGCCGTAAAATGCAATTTACTATCGAAGTCTTGATACTCTCTATGTAGTTACTTAGTTCGTTTTTATCGATACTCATTTAAATTGTTGCCAATGTTTTATTATAACCCGTATATCAGATTTTAACGAGCTCTTCAGGAGAGACTTAAGTAGCCCTAAATAAGTTTTGTTGCTTTGTTATAAAACATTTAGAATTATTGGTCTGCGGCGGAGTATAAAAATCTGTGGTTTTAGAATAAATATCATAAGTTTATATAATTTATGACCAAGATTCAGGTACGAGGAACCTGTGCAGCTAGTAAACAATGTGCAAATCACCTTTTATTACAATGTAGGTAAACGATTTCTATTCTTGGTAAGTTTGGTAAATCAAAACAACGATCAAACAAAATTAGTTGATTACGCATTAAAAATATTGTTTAAAGCTGTAGTAAAAATAAGCTATCTATCGCCATACACTTATTACCTTTCCCTGGCTGTAATAGCTCGCATTCATCAACAAAACACACCACTCCGGCGCACCATTCCAATTATTTTGATATTCCATCGTGGGAACCTGGCAAAATCTTCATACATTCAATGCTGTATCACTTTATAACAGACTAATTGTGCGAAGACATTTCTTGTGGCGTTTCTCGGTGTATGAAAATAACTTCATTTTGTCACGGCATAGTTTTCAATTCTTATATGCGTTAATTGGAGATGACAGTTGAAGAATTCACGCGTTGAATGTAATCGAGGTATGTTTATTGATTAGGTTTAATGTTTTAACTTGCATGTTTTAAGATTTAGTAAGTTGAAACCATTCAAAAGAGTTACGCTCACCTCTTTGGTTTTACAGTCGAAAAAAAGATGTTAAAACAACTACAAAAATTGTTTGTCCTAGTTTTCTGAATTACTTTGTACTCATATCTAACAGAGAATGAAACTATATTCTACTCTCATTGTCGTACAATGACAACCGCAACCAATAATCATAGTGTGCCACATTATTACTAATGTTCATATTGTTACATTTTTATTACAATTAGAAACAGCGTCTCCCATTCACACACACGTCTCCACAAAAAGTATATTTTCTGCTATTTTCATATATTTCCGCCTTCCATTGTCTGGATGCTAATCTACTCTAGATTAATAAGCACCTATGATAAAGATAGAACATCAAAAGAAATTATGTACTAGGCTAATCTAATTAACAAATTATAGAACACACGCTTTACTAATTTTAATATTATGGAAATTATATAATAGCAGTTTGTGAATTTAATAATACAAAACACGAACGAAACAAGAAATTAAATGTGAAATAATAATAAATTGTTCATATTTAAACTCAGATCAAAGAGATATAAGATAGAGAGATATATGTATGAAGCTATATACGGTTGAATAATTCAAAAGGCGTCTTCTATAAACAACCTTATTTAAAAGATAAGTCACAAAATATGAAATACAAGCCATTAAAAAAACATGTACAATTATAACAATGTCAATGGGAAATAATTAAATGAATACCTATACAATAAACATTATTTTTGTAAGAATGGTAATTTTCCACGCAATCCCCGCTGACATTCCCGGCATTCGCCACAATTAATCGAGGTGAAACAACGTTTAATCCATCATTATCTGCCGATGTCTGCAAGTGTGTAACAGTTCATCTCATGATAAACGGCAATGACTTCTTCTATACGTAATTAAGCATGATTAGCTACCTTGCACATAGGGGGGCAATTACTAGATGTTACTAACAACGGCTACCGAGCGCCGAGATACACGTCATGCGATAGTTTTCTATCAACCATTCAATAACCAACACGGAAGAGAATTGTTAATTAATCGCGTTATTAAATTGACGCTTTTTGTGACTCAGTTTTCAGGGAGATGATTGAGAAACTCAACGGTATCAACGGATACAGTGATTAGTATCACAATACTTTTCAATATCAACTAAGTAGAGGTAGCATGACTACGTTCTCTAACTCCAGGTGCACTACATAAAAATCCAAACAATTCTATGTAAAGAAACCATATAATTCTTTAGACATTTCTAAGTTACATCGTTTTCGAGACCGTGACAAAATTGGCGACACGCGCAGTCCTCGCCCACCCGCATCTACAAGTGATATCTGGAAACAACTCGTATTCCAAATCCATTCAAATCCACAGTCATGAATGAACCAAATGCAAACGAGACAGAACGATACCCCTCTCACGTGAGTGAGGGAGATATAAATTCAATGGTAGGTGGAAATAGAGAGGCCAAGATAATTCCGTCTAGCCCGAGGGATTCCCTCGCGACATTTGTGTGCGTTTTTCGAATTGTACGAGTGGATTTCGACTGTCGGTGAAACGGAGGGTTGCCTTTATCTTGGTGGAGTTTTCCCGGCAACTTGTTGAACAGTGGTAATAAATTGCTGTCGTATTCCCATTGTGGGACATTTGTCGCTTGAGGAAATCGGGTTTCCTTGAGCCACTCGAGCTTATTCGCCGTTTTATTGTTCCATGAATAGATTTGGAGTTCTGAATTGAGTTAATGCGGTATGAATGTCGACTGCCACTTTGTGGTGTAAGTTGTTAATGAATTGTTTTGTCGGTTGTTGCTTTACAATGTTGTTATTATTATCAAATAAGGAGATATATAAATCGTAACTTTAGTACCTCATATTTTTCATTTTATTGATTACTGTGTGTTAAAAATTAGATTATCTATAGGTAAGACAAAATAAACTAGGTACATTACAATCTTCTCTAAACATTATAAGTACTTTACAAGTTAAAGTAACGCATGAAGCTTTTTAAAAACCGAAACAATATTTTTTTCTAAAATTATTTCCCATCGATTGGTTAATTAGATTTTTTTAAATCTACCTTTATAACTGTTTTAAAAAATAAATTCATCTTACCAAAACACAAATGCGAACAGTTTTTGTAAACCATAAAACCATGGATAAACATTAAATATATCCCAGTAAAATAAACTGTAAGTATTGATATCAAAATGTAACTCTACATAGCTATTGCATATGTGTAAATCAATATTTCAGGCAGCGTCCATAGATTTGGCCGCAACATCTCAGGCGCCGTGGCTCCTTGGTTAATATTTCAATGAGAACGAGCAGCTTGGACGGTCGCCAGTTCGATTCCAGTTGCACCCAATTTATGTAGCTTCCTATATCTACTTGTAGGACCATGTGATCTACGGACTTGTGAACATGTTATATAAGATTCCATGATGAACGCGTACTAAACTAAGTTGTAGTTTCAAAATGTCTTTTTCTGTGTTTATTTGTACGTATTTCCCTTTCACATTACATTATCACCTTGTCTACCACTTCAAAAACACTAGAACCGACAAACGAATGCATCAAAAACAGACTACTTACAAAAAATCCTTAGCACCAGTCACACACACCGGCGTGGTACAAAGGTAATACAAGCAGTTATTTCAGTTCTGTTTATTTACAAAATATCACTCCGTTTGAAGGCGGACCATCAAAATGCGCCGTAAAACGTTAAATTCCATAAAAAACGTCAAAACTCCGTGTTGATGACCCCCGATTGAACTAACTCTTTGTAGCAGAGACAATGCACGGAGCCATCTTGGATTGATTTGAAAACAGAATTTGTTTTGACGTTTGAAATTTTAAAGAGATTTACCTATTCCAATTATAATTAAAAAAAACATCTCTCGCTTCAAAGTGATCACCCATATCATTGACTATTTTTAGAACCATTCTTGATTGCTCATAATAATATGCCTAACTAATAAAAGCCACAGTAGGTACTCTAAAGCTAGCGCGGTAGGTACCTACGCTCCGTTCTCCACAAGGAAACATGATCCGTGTTCGTTTATCTGCTGTCGAGCAATTATTGAAGCGTGAAAAGGAACGTCCTCTTATTATTTACACGTTTTGTAATGCGGGCGTTCCGTTTTTGAAAAATATCGCATTTCCTAGCGCAGCCTGCTAAAGAGACTACAAAAAATGCACTTAACATTTTATTCATTTGATTGAAAGCTATACCTAATATAATTAGCATTTTTGAAGTATTTTAATTTGCTCAGAACTAAACCTTTTCCGATTTCTTAACCCAATTAAGCAGCAATTATAAGTAAGGGGTATTTATTAAAACAAATTAACTTATATTTGCGTATCAACAAATACTTAGTCCTATAATAAATAATGTTTATTGTATAATTTATAGTTAGTAGATATTTCGTAGTGACCTAAAAAAGACTTAAACGCGTTGCGGCGGCGGCGGCGCGGGAGTTGATTCGGCACTAATCTTTATTGACAGGTTTCCACTATTGCGATTTATTGAACTGGATACCAAACGAAATAATATTTCTTAACATTCTGTTTAAATGTTGATTTAATAAATTACGGCAGTGTGTTACATGTTACCTGCCAGGTAAAAAGTTTTTTCGGTTGTTTTTTGGAATGATTTTTGTAGGTGTTCTTTGAAAATAAATTATTACAATCTAATTAAATGTATGTGCCTAAAACTTAATTTTTGATATGAAATCATCAGTCAAAGAACAATAACATGATCTCATAACCACGGCCAAATAGGTTTAAGCCTCTAAAGTGAGTCACGAAGCACGTGAATCCCAAACGTTTCCGCTTTTGTAATAAACAAACATTAAAAATTGCTGCACAAAGCACCAATACGAGTAGAAAAATATTAACTTTACGATTCCCAAACCTGTGATACTGAAACCGTTTAATTTTAAAACAACATAAAAAAATCCGCGCTGAGGATTGAATGGAGCGCTGTTAGGCCTAACCGCGGACGGCGCCTACAACAAAACACTTTTTTAATCTAACTTTAGCGTTTGTAAAAATTACTATTTAAATATTTAGGCGTCATTGCGAGCCGCTAATTAACAAGGATTTAACCCTTCCGTCGCCGAAGCCCACTTTATTATTTAGCCCGGTGGAAATATTTGCCGCGTATTAAAATGTTAAAAATTAATGGACCGCGCAGAAAACCCTTCCCTCTGAAGCCACTGTTGCTTTGCGAATTGCCTGCAGTTCACCGTTCACTTTAGAATAAATTCACATACTCACAATTTTAAATAAACAAATACACAAAACAAAAATACTAAAAAATTTCTATATGTAAATAAAAAATAAATCTAATCTGTGCCTATTAGTGCCAATGTGATAAAGCTATCATTGTAAAATTATGCCAAAAAAAAATTAAAATAATATCTTTATGCTCTACGATGCAACATAATATTTAAATTTAATAACAATATATTACGAATTGCTAATATAATATATTTAAAACGAAAATAACTCTACGTAGGCGTAGTAAATAAAAAAAACAATCCACTTTGCCGCTTCACCGAGTTTGGAATGTGGAGTCAAAATTGATTGGAACAAAAATGTAGGACGTGGTAGATAAATGTCGGTATTCAGTAAGAAACGTACCTTGCAGTGGTGCAGTCTCGGTACAGCACGTCGAAGTCCTTGCAGCTGAGCAGCTTGCAGCGGTTGACGCCGGGCTGGATGGCGCCCAGGCCGCGCAGGATGCGCACCTGCTCCACGTTGCACACCAGCGGCACGATGTCCAGCCGCTTCAGCTTGGTGTACACGGTGTGCAGCCCGCCCACCAGGTGCTTCAGGAACAGCTCGAACGCCTGCGGCAGGCACAGCATCGTGTCGCCCTGGATGATGAACGCGGCCACCTTCTGTCCGCGGTAGTCCACCAGCTTGCACTCGTTGGCGGACGGGTCCGAGGTGGAGATCGGCGGCGGGCTGCCGTAGCGCGGCGGCCCGTGGTGCGCCGCCGCCATCAGCTCGAGCGGCGAGTGGTGCATCATCTGCAGCGAGGACAGCAGGCCCAGGCCGGGCGGCGGCAGCGGCAGGCGCGGCGGCAGCAGCTGCGGCGGGCTGAGCGCGCGCGCCGGCGAC
The DNA here is from genome assembly GCA_916618145.1 of Emmelina monodactyla. Classification (NCBI taxonomy): domain Eukaryota; kingdom Metazoa; phylum Arthropoda; class Insecta; order Lepidoptera; family Pterophoridae; genus Emmelina; species Emmelina monodactyla. The sequence goes on from OU745300.1 coordinate 9,882,715, forward strand.
GCCGCCTTCACGCGCGGGCTGCCCCCGGACGAGCCGCTCACCTCGCTCGCGGTCGACGCTGAGTCCACGGCGGACTCCATCTTCATTCGGAACGAACTACGCGCGCATTACACGCCCGTCGCGCGCGCTCTCCCGCGCTATAATAAATAAAAAGCGTCGGCGAGCGTAGGGCGCGGCCGCGTGCGCGCGCCCGCCCCGGCTCCGCTCGCTCATTGGCCGAGCCTCGCGCTGAGACTAATTCGATTGGTGAACGACGTCGCCGCGATGTCTCCGCCCTTTTTTCATTGCGTTCGCATCGCGCGAAGAAACGTTTCTGTTTCTTTTGGGTGTTGTGTGGTGTGGCCGCTTCGGGGGTGGATTGATAAGAATGTCACCGGCAATCAATAGAGAGCATAGTGTTGGATACCGCACCAGTTCTTTCATTGCTTATTATATATTTTTTTGTCTTTTGCATATTTGGATTTGAAAAATATTACAAATAGGAAGTCATTAAGATTAATAATAAAGTTATATATTTTGTAGCATCATAATAAAAAAGAGTAATTCACTAGTTAGTTATCTACATTTCACTGCGTTGTTTTATTTTTGTTTGAGAGAAAATCTTCTAATAAGTAGCTATTCTGGTATAAGTAGGTATTGTAAGGGTTAAAAGTATCGATACAATAGCGATCTCAACAAGTTCACAACTTCGGAACCACTTCAATAGGTTCCGTTTTCTCTACAACTTCCATTTGCGGTCACGCCGCTCTAAAACGAGCTTTAAAACAACGCAATAAGCCTTGGACTGCAGAAATTGTTACAAAAATATAACGATAGCTCCAGACTCTTTGTTTAGGATGTTTTTCAATAATTATTCTTCAGAAAATAAGTAGAATGCAATCAATATTTGTATGTTCTACTTGTAAGTTGCCAATGTTTGTTTAGTAACGTATGGTAAAATAAACGTACCTACTTCAACCGAATAAAACCCTACGTACTTTATACCCACAGTTTTAAAAATTTCTTCTCAAAGAAATATAAACGATTGAAGTATATAGGTACAGGTTAAGTTTATTTCTCTGTACTTTGTACATTTAAAGGGGAGAATGTGCCATAGCAGTTAGACACACTTAGATAATGAAATAAAGAATTATCAAAGTTGTATTTTGGATTCTTAAAAAATCGTATCGACTGTAAAAATGTTGAGAAAGCTTAAAATAAAATTTACAAATGTTATGGGCCCTCTTCTAGTTTTCTATTTAAACTTATGGTTTTGATGACATCTGACCAGCTGTAGCATCCTATTCTATAAAAGTTTAGAAATTACGTATAAAAAAGACTAAAAAAGTAACTGGTATAAAAAACATACAAACCTCTATAACAAGGACCTTTTAAAACTGAAATGCGATTGAAATTTACATTAAAATTGTAATTATCGTTTTTTTATTCATTTTAATTATGCTTATGAAAAAAGTTAACTGGAGGTTGTAGATGAAGCGAGTAATCTTATTGTATTTTCATCCAAATTCAGTTTACTACAAACATTGTTTCCTTCAATCTGTCTTCATATATTAAAGAAATCAACACCTTGCCATTTTAACTATTAGATATGTTCAATATGTGAGTTAAGCGAATACAGTTCAATCATAAAATTATGAGCACTAATGGTTTTTACCTTATCTTTTCCGCGTTACTATTTACTAAATTACTAACAACCTTAAGTGTCTAAAGTTGGCTTTGACATGAAGTAATTAATTACATTCTAGATATTCAGTGATAAATAAGTTAAGGCGAAGCGTCCAAATATTTAGTTCAGTAACCTTGTCCGTAGCGCCATCTATCCTCAGAGTGGGTAAACAAAAGAGGAGACGGAACTTCATAGAAAGCTCAGTCGCGTCTCGTGTATTACGATTTTTTGTTAAATTTAATTCTTGTTTATCATGCATTTGGTAATATTTTTTTAAGATGCTAAGTTTAGGAACTAAGTAAAAAAAGATAGTTAATTCAATTAAAATCTTTGAAAACTTTGACCAATTTCTTAACATTGATTAAATTATATAAGTTTTAACTAACTTTTGATATTTATTCCATTCTATTGCAATTTTCTCTTCGACTACACTTACTGTATGAATCTGCATACGATTAAATCATTTACATATATCGCTCACGTCGAATTAAGTAAGTAAATCCTTATTATAATCCTATTCTATATTTTTAAGCTTGGTTCTTTGACGTGAGCACCTTAAGACCTTAAATCACATACCTAATTAATATGAAGTCTTAGTCGTCTGCAGGTAATCTTAACTAGTCATTATCAACAAACAAACAAATTATCTGTAGCTAACTGCGTATTATCTCTGTGATGAATATTTCCTAACCAAGATCATACAAATATGTAGATAGATTAACTTGATCTACGACACCTTATTGCGTACCTACTAGTTTTTGTACTAATTAAGGCGCATAAATATTGATAGCCTAAATAAGTGTCTAACCAGCTAATTTACAACTTGATTTTGTTTAATATATGAATCATTATTTAATGTAAAACTAAACTGTTATTTTAAATAATTTAGTAGAGATTAAATATGTGTAAACCTCTACAAAATTTGTATTAAACTTTTGGTGTTTGACCGCTTTTTTTTTTTCGGTACCTTTATAAAGTAAAAATTGAAATAATTACAAGTATTTACGTTTACTACTATCCAAATATTAAATCCTACAGTGAATTCAGTTTCAAGTATTTTTTCTCGATTTTAGTAAAATTTGTATACAAATTATAAGAATGAACGACCACAACAGTAACTGCTGCAGACGATTAATTATAATTGTTATAGGAGTCCAAATAAAAACAATTACCTTCAACGGCCATTTTATCCGGCTGCAGGTCGAAAAGTTGGCGTTTTTATTATAAAAATAAAGTTTAACGAGTACGCAGTCTGTGCAGTCTGCAGTGCTGCCGATGTTGGCCACGATTTATAGCACACTACAACCATTTATTTCTAACTTTTTTTTATTTTCAGACGCGGATACGACTTTATTTTGTAATGGAGTGGTGGAATATTTTCGGTAGTTATGTCCTGTATTTGAAATATATTATTTTGTAACGAGTTTGTGTAATCATCGGGTGTCATTTTAAGTTCAAATTAATATATATTATATATCACGGCCAAAAAAATATATTTTCAAACAGTTAATAAGTAACAAGTAACAAATGATGGCAAAGTATAATATCAAAAATATGTTTAAGGCTAATTCGGTCATTTTCCTATACCAAGACTAAAATATTAAAACATACCGTTATTCAAAGGAGTCCTTTAGTTACATTCAAGTCAATTCAAATAATTATAACACACTATAAAAAGCTTTGCTTTGTGCATGATTCCCGCCAATTCATTTCAGTTCCCACTGAAGAGGCGTCAAAGTAAATCCGTGCATTCAGTCGGTGTTGCCAAGGTGTGGCTCAAGAGAGAAATATTCAAGTGAGCGGCCTCTGCCTTTGATGTAGAAAACGCCAACTACTGCGGACCGCGCTAATATTGACATGCTGAAGAGGTGCACACAAGAAAACTCGGTAAATAGAGCCCAGCGAGACACACTTATTCTGTATATACGTTACGTTATCCCTACTAATATTATAAATGCGAAAGTAACTCTGTCTGTCTGTCTGTCTGTCTGTCTGTCTGTCTGTCTGTTACGCTTTCACGCCTAAACTACTGAACCGATTTTGATGAAATTTGGAATGAAGAAAGAACTGAACTTGGGAAAGGACATAGGGTACTTTTTACCGCGGGAATACTTCTCATTCCCACGGGAAACCAACTTCCACGCGAACGGAGTTGCGGGCGTCCACTAGTAATTATTATACTAAAATGCAATCAGTCAGCATGTTTGTCTTAGTTAATTTTTAAATGGCAAAAGTACTTTAAAAGACATTTAATCTGTTTAAAATAAATTAAAATTAACTTTATTGTGTTTAATGTAAATAATTAGAACCACCCATTGTTAAGAAACAAAAAATGTACCTATGCTCATAAACTTAACTCTATCTTTTCTAAACAATGTCTGGGAAGATACTTTTCCTGTCTTGAAGATACACAAAGGAAGTCGATGACACAGGAACAAAGATATCCCAGAATAGTCCCTCGCACCTCACAGAATCACTTTTATAATTTTTTACAGTTTTCATCCGCTCACGCCCGGCCTGTCTTTTGATTCAGTGGCTGTGTAATCTGGTGCAGCCACATTTATTTTGCCCTCTTGCCTAGGTGTTGCCATTTATTTTGCATTCTCCTCGTGTCGCCAGTTATACGCAGAGGCTTTGAAGTTTTTTAAGTCAAAGCGCTTTGACTTTGCCCAGCGTTAGTGGGGCTGACCGCAGTTTGAATGGTACGTTTTACATGGAATAGTTCGCTTTTGTTCGTGCAAGCTTGCTGAATGATAGTGACGGGAGTTCAAAGTAAACAATATCGCATCGATTTCAAGCACAATCTTAGAGTAATAACTAAGTTGAGAGCACTCGCTTTTGCGTCGGTAAAAATAACACACTACAAAAGCTTTGCATGTCAACTCGCAATAATAACTCAACTTACCTTTTTATCTTAACTCCACAATAAAAGTAAATATAATGTGTTGGTTGGGGTTAACCCGTGGAGTGGCAGCTAGCGACATAATGGGGATAGATGAAAAATTATTCACACCGACGCGTATTGACTTATACGCATTGACAGGGGGCGCGTGATCCGCGAAATTGGATAGGGCTGTAACGAAAATTAAGTGCAACAAATCCAACAAATGAGTTCTCTTAGAATACCTTAATAGACTACTTATTTGTATTTATGTTTAAAAAGCTCATAATAAAACATCTTTATGCAGAGAATAAAAAAATACCAATTTATTTATTAAAATGCTTAGCTGGATAAATTAACTACCTATACACTTATTTTACATATTGTACAGGCATTTTATCCTCTTCGATTAATATCTTGAAAAGCGGCCAAGCTATTAAAACAAAAATACTTTTTTTACTCTCCCAAGTTCAGCCCTACAATCGCGAGCGTGTTTAGATTTGCTCTCAAGTCGGATGTCAACGCGTGACGCGTTTTGAATGTACGCGTAATAAATAGAATACTTTTATCAGCCACCCGCAGTCTCCGCATATTATACTATGAACCATAATCTTGCTTCGTGTGCTAAACGCCTTATGCTTTTGTAACGTGACGTTTGCGTAATAAAAAAGATCGAATGCAACGGAACTTGATGGGTTAAAAAAGGTAGTGAGTGAATATTCGCAACGACATCGAAGCAGGTATTAAAAAGTCATTTTTTTTTTTAAAACAATATTTTATGAATTTAACTTATGTTATAAATGTGAAGTTTTGTATGATAGTTACTTAATTAAGCTTTACCTACTGATTAAGTTAAAATTTGGCATACAAACAGAACATATTCAAAATAAATTTAAATAATTTGGTTGGTTTATACCCAATACCTCATTCCCACAGGAAAAGTTAGGCCCTACGCAGAGGGATTCTAGAATGAAATAAAGAATTCTAGAATAAACTTTTATACCTGTAAACGATTATCTTTATTTACTCATCTCTACGGATTAAGTAGTATCCAATTATATTTTACCTGAAAATAATAACAATCTATGCACTACTTTATTGTTTTCGTAAAATCGACTCGTACTATATGGGAAAAGTAAAAATTATAATCCCTTTTTCTTTTTTAGTTTCCTTATACAAGAATGGATTTATACTTAAGTAGGACTTCCTTCCTAGACACTGCAGACACAAAGACGTAACTCTATTACCTACCACATGAGATTACCAGTATCCTCTGTACTCTAACTGAAGCCTGATCAAATACTGAGTAATATTATTTAGAGATCGTATTAAAATTTTGAACCCGAGACGACGAGAATGCATTTTGCGTAGGTTACATAATCAGATTAAATTCTGTGTTGCCATTGTTATGAGCTGCAACACTGCGACATGGTACTACCTGATCCTAGTCCAGAATGACGGGTTCGTCGGTTATGTATGAACACGTAATCTACGCTACAATAATACAGGCCCGGAGCTTAGCGAGATTTAAACGAAAATTATACATTTCGGCGGAAAATGGGATTTGCAGCGGGTAAATGTTAACGGTTTTGTTTAATTATCTACTGTAAAGAGTTATTTGATATAACATACCTATATGAAGGTAGGTCCTACATATCTACAATGATGTCTGTAATTAAAGGTTATTTTATGACCATTAATTTACAGACATCAATTACTAATTACGATTCTAATATTTAGAACGAAAGTTAATAACACGACTTTTTATTTATTTTAGAGTACCTCCATTAAATATGCTGAAATTTCATAGAAAGTATTTTCAATAACATCACTCGCTAAATCAATACTTTGTTCCTTAGAAATAGTGCTGTAAATCCCAAGAATGTCGTCATGGCTGAATTTAAAGCGCCCTGTGGAAAGGTACTCGAAGGCCGTAATTCGACATGCGGATCCGGTCACCACAATGTAAAATGGCTCCCTTGCATTTTTTTGTAAAGTGCCATAAAATATGACATTTATTACGGTCAGATCTGCTCCAGCACTATTGATAGGCAAATGAGAAAGAATTTTAAAAGAAAAACGGTGTCTGGATTTTATGTGCTTTTGCAAAGTGAGTTTTGGGATATGTTACTGTTGGTAATGGATTTTGTAGTGTTTCTTATAGAGCAAGGTAAGGGAAGCATGTTTAGACTTCAGTTTTCAAATGTAGGTATGTAGGTACACAAATAAACTAATTAAAATACCCTTATTTCTGACTTGTTTTTATCTTGTAGATTTTATTTATGACAAACCGACATGTAATTACAAGGGACATTTATTATCTAGATAAAAGTTTGAATAACCATTACTCTATTTTTATTGCATTATAAAAAATAACACAAATTGAATGTTAATCTAAAACAACTAATAAATATGCCCCAACCGCCAAGTAATATGACGTGTAGATATTCTTGATAGGTGGGCAGTTAACATTTTAATATCATAAAAAATCCAAAAGTCGCGTTATCATTGGCAATAATTCATAGAATAGGTCAAGTACAATAGTAGTGGCTCCTATTACCGTATATTAGGGCTCTTATCCCTTAAGGCACCTTTGTGGCATTGAAAGGAATATATTGTTGAAAAGTAGCCATATAAAAATGACATACGGTACTCTACGAGTCGTAGAGAGTTATGGCGGCGGAGGGGCGGCGACGGTCACCAATATACGTTTAGAGATATCGATTTAATTGTCATTTGATAGTTCTAAAACATTAACTTTTTATACTAAGTAATTATATTCACACGAAGGTCATAGACAAGGGAACAATTTTGATATATTAAACAATAATTAAAAAAATAGGTAAATATAGGTATACCGGTCTAAATTACCTATAAGGTACTCTCATTTTTGCTACACTAAATGTAGGTAACAGGGTCAGCCCTTTTAAATATACCTATCATACTAAAATAAAATCAAAACTTTTACTAAGTAGGTATTAATTTAAAGTAGTTTTCAATTCAGTTAATATGAGTAGGAATAAATTGAACCACATCAGCTAAGTAAGGAAGTAAATACAAACATCAGTAGGTACATTACCTAGTTGAGGGGTAATTTATAAAAAACCCACCAAAAGCTTTTATGTTTGAAATCCATGGTCGCCACTCGCGCATCAGGCGGCAAATGCGAAATCGTAATAAAACTACACATGATATGTAAAGTAGCCATAATATTGGAAAACTTGTAAAGATCATCAATAAAATGTGCTTTTGTATAGGGGAGTTATACTCCGTGTGGTGTTAGCGTAGGGAGGGGATCCGAGTGTTTATGGCTTGTCGATAAAAAATTGTAATCAATACAAGTAGTAGATTTAAAAACTATATTTATAAAATTAATAAATTTGAAATTGCAAACCTTTTGGAAGTAAAAGTATAAAAACATTCGTCTTATATAAAAATTTGTTGAAAAATAATAATCGATAGGTATCTCCAGTAACAATGCGTAGACGCAGCTATACTTACATTGACATTTCTACATATAAAAGACTTCAACGAGTTTAATAAGTTTACTTAAAAGTATTTTTAATATTGCTTAATTAAAGTTTGAATAAATGTTATAAGTAATAAGTTGTTTAACTTTAACTTTGTACTTGTTATTTTAAATGTTAAGTAATTTTCGTAAATATCTATCGATAGTATTTTTAACGCATATTTTCACAAGAAGTAAGGCGACAATACGTAAAAGCGCTACCATCAAAGAAAGATGTTTTCCGTGTATCTGGATATCGTTCGACCACCACCCCATATCGCATCGAGGGGGTACACTCCTACCGTCTTTACACCGATGTGACAATGTGCCTGTTTATGATTTTTGCGATAAGTAGCTTCATTTTATCGGTCAATCATTTCGTGTAATGCTTTCTTGGGTTTTTGTTAATACATATCTACATACTTCTACATTTTGTTCCGTTGCGAGGGTTAATGTTTTGCGTATTTAAAAAAAAAACAAATATTAATAATATGACTGCGTTGAGATTATCAGTTTTTTTTAGTTCGTGTTTGGATGTACGAGGATATTTAGCAGGTCATTTACTATTGGGGAACCGTTAAATTTACTACCAACCAAATTTGATTCATTTTTTTTTCAATCCAAATAAAAAAAAACGCGTAAAAACTAAGTTTAATTTCAAGTAAAAATGATCGCGTAAATCTAAGAAATTACAACAATAGAATTATCCACTAATGAACTCTAACGTTACCCATTGAAGTATTTTGAGCCTTTGACAAACCATTTTCGGAAAATATTTGTGTATGTTTAAATCAATATTTTTCATACAATCCCGGCACAGCAGAACGTTAATCGTTACCTTCAAAAGTACAGAGCAAAACTGAAAGAAAAACAATTTATCAAGATGCAATTGATGAAAGTCCTGCAACATATGTCGCCACCCTTCCGTCACATATGCCTGTCTACCAATCTACACTTGGAGTCAGACAAAAAACGATCAAGTCCCTAGCAGGACTACACAACACGAGAAGAGAAAATGATTTATAGATAGAATGTCATCGCCAATACGCTTCCGATATGTCACGAGACACGTCCGCGGGAATGGGGGCCTGGAAGATACATTTTTCACTAGCAAACAGTGACGTGCAAAATAATTGATGGTGAGTGAAGAAAATAAGGAAAAGCACTACGAGTAAGTAGGTATATCAAATGAGATCTGTAGGTAGTTAAGCGTTAACCTAAAGCAAGCACTTTTGTATTAGTTGCTCTCAGTGCGAGTTAGGTTAGTGGCTTTCCTTACTTATTCCTTGATGTAGGTATATATATGTTACGGCTAAATACCCGAAGTGCGGCTACACCTAGTTTTAGCCGGTTAGAAACATCAATAGGTTAGGTTAGTTAGGTTACTTTTTTGGTACCACCCAGAAAAAGGTCGACTCATGATTCAAGCCAGTTTTTATATTCATAGGTATAATTTTTTTTTTTACAGTTTTCCATATTAAAAACACTTCTAACCGGCTAAAACTAGGTGTAGCCGCACTTCGGGTATTAGCCGTAACATATATATATAAGGCTATTAACGTTTTGGATCTACCGGGTCTACTAAAACAATTTCAGCAGTCCACACAGACATAATATTAAGGCGCTCGAAGTGCAGCTAACTTGGTCTGTCAAAGATTTTTAAGGGGTCCAAAATGTATTCATTAGTCCAAAATTATAAGGTGTAAGTCACTAGCACGCAATATCCTAGTATCTTCTTACAGACAGCGAACGTTACTAAACCTTCGATCGATTTGATTTCGTGCCTTAGATTTATAATTTTACTTATTTATTTGCTTTCTGATCAGAACAGTCTTTTAAGTTCTGTTCAGTAGATATCCATACAGGATATTATGTCTAAAGTCCACAAGCTGTTGGTTGGTACCTACTTATCTATAGTTAATTATATAGAGATTGAGATCGAAGGTTCAACAAGGCGGTTCGACCAGTCACACAGCTACCGAAACGTTTAATTTATATCAAGCAAATTTAACTTTATGATCTAAAAAAAACTCAAAATTCAGCCAGTGGCTAGCGCGATCATGTGATTTAACACCGCTTGATTATTTTTAAAGGAAATCATTTAAAACTTATCCTAACCCTGTCCTAACTGATTTAATGCATTACGGAAAAACGTATGGAAATAGTGCTACTGGCACTTTACCACATAGGCTTTAGTTAACTTACTAAGGATTTACTTTAACGAAGGTTAACCTTTTCACAATAGGATAATCTTGTCTTATTAACCTATTTTTACCTACAACGTATAGAAGTCTTTTCTACCTGTCCTGTCGCCACTGCTACGCCCCGTTTAAATGCGGTAAATAGGCCAATAGACCGCAGTTTAAGTACTTAGTTGATTCGAAGTTCGAGCACTCATTTGTTTTTAAACGAAAACACGCGAAAACTCACTAATTACATCCTCAATACTTATATTTATACATCGAAGTGTTAAAGAATAACTTTTCATAGTTAAGTAAATTATAAAAATATTATGTATTTCTTTTTTGGCCCGTTAGTTGTTTACCAGTTATTTTTAATACTTAATTGAATGGTTAATATCTTTTCACTTCTTTCAGTGGTCATAAAGGAATCTGTCACATTGCACGTAAAAAAATACACAGTTACGACTGTCAATGCTAGTTTCGGTGTTTTGTTTGATAGTTGACGTAATACGTCATATTTGCCTTGTATCAAAATTATGTAAAATAAAACTAGCTGAAGCCGCAAACGTTGTTTTGCCAAATTGAAAAAAAATGTTGGGGTGGACAACCCTTATCACTAGGTACCTATGAAAAATAGATGTTGGCCGATTCTCGGACTACTCCATATGCTCACAAAATTTCATGAGAATCGGTCAAGCCATTTCGGAGGAGTACGGGAACGAACATTGTGACACGAGAATTTTATAAGTATATAAGATGTACTGGTCAAACAGAATAGACAAAACATTTTAATAGAAGTCTCTATTCGAAATCTCATTACTGATCAGTAGGTAATAAGTACATGCTGGTTTTATATTTTTGAATAATCACGCATTTTGTATCTACATTTAAATACATTTGCGCCAACAGCACCCATTATGTTTAGGTTCAAAATTGCAGTCAAATGCGCTATTTGCAGTCAGTTATAAAAAACAACGAGTGCACGTCTCTAAGCAGTCTGATATATTTTTTTGTCCATAGCTCTTCTTATACAGAATAGGGTATTAGTTATAAATATTTCTTACGGCCAGTAACGGACTTACAAATTCGGTTAAGTAGTTAATCGTTCTACACTACACTAGACCTCGTTCCGATCCAGACAAAAAAAATATTGCTGTCAGCATGGCTCTGATATCACGGGTCAACACAATAGGCTATTTGACAATGTGAAATATAAAATGTGAATTACTGTTTTCAGTATGTATTATAAGTTTAAAAATGGTTATTCGGTAACGAAAGTTAAAAATAATAATTATATTATTTTTAAATCCACTAATAAAAATGAATATTTTTCAACCATTGCCACGTGACACAAAACGCTCCTAATTGGCTGGGCGTATGATGACGCCATGCCACTGGCGTGTAAACATCGTTTGTTTACGTACGCCTACTTGTGTTACTAGCTTTAAAAATGTAAAAACAGCAAAGTAAGTACAATAACACTTTATTCGAACTTAAATTGTAGCATAAGGAAATGAAATAATGATGACCTTGCACAGGAAGACAATGTTATTTTGGCGCAACACAATGAGCACAGGCTTGTGACGTCACCGAAGGTCAAAGTAGCGTTTTGTCGCGTTATTCAAATAATGAATGTTTAATTTGATATTTTTCAGCAAATATGTACCAGAATTAAAGAAAAACAAATTTTGTCGGGTTCCTTAAGCTCTACCAAATAATAAAAACTCGATTTTGAAAATAGTGTGCTGCTCTATCTCCCAACTGTGAATGGTGTGCGAGTTCTTTGATAACGCAAGGCCCTTATACTTGTGATATCGCCCGTGCGAATTGGAATGATCAATGAATTTATTTGCTAGAATCGGAACGCAGCCTTTGTCTATGCTCACTAAACAGTGCTGCCAGATTGGGGTATTTTTACGCCACTCTCGCGAACATTTATGACACTAGCAAGATTTTGGCGAAAAAGCGAAGTTTTGGCGATAACGACTTATCTCTATATTCATAGCCGAAAACAAAAATTTCAATCAAACAAGTTAAATGAAGACGTCAAATTTGTAAATCTTAAAAAAAATTAGGAGTAAAACGGTATACAAAAATTTGGTCACACAAAAATCGTTCAAAACAAAAAATAAATATTATTAATGGAAGAGTTTTTTTTGTAATTCCTTCTTAATTCAAATTAGTGTTTTTTTATAAGCGTGTCATTTTGGCGAAAAATAATATTGAATCTGGCGAAAATTGGAAAATTACATCTGGCAGCCCTGCTTGTCAGTTTGACATTGATTGACATCTAAAAGCAAAAACATTGATTTGTTAAAATTATTTTGTTCTTGACTGATTGATCTTTATTTAATTTATTTAGGATCCCGTAGTGCACGTACACTGCTGCCACCCACATAAGGCAATCAAAAAGGGTTCATTTGTAAATTACCAAATCTTTGGTTTTTACACTTTATTTAACCAATAATGTATAAATAGCACATCTAGGTAGATACTTCTGTATCTGGCTGGTAAGTAATGTAGTTGTTTGTACTGGGGCCTAAGTGGGCTATTTCAAAGAACCTAATGTTAAATTAAAGTAAAAACATTATTTTAGTACCAACATAGCCTATTGGCTGTTAAGTCAATTTCGTTTGGAAAACTTCACTATGTTGTGGACTGTCCACTTAGAAGGCGGACCAAGGCGTGTTAACCATGCTGCAGTATGTGTAGATGATAAAATATATTCCTTTGGAGGATACTGTTCTACAGAAGAATATAAGGACTGGGAACCTCTTCCTGTACATGTTCTTGACACAGCAACCTTGAGATGGTCAGCTGTAAACTACATAAAAAATGATGCTGAACCCTTTCAGAGATATGGATTGACAACTGTTGCATATAAACATAAGGTATTGAATTGCCTATTTATATTTGCTGCATTACCTTCCAAGTAAACTAATGTTCAAATTGTTTGGGATTGCAGGTTTACATGTGGGGTGGTAGAAATAATGCAGTTGCATGTGACATACTGTCTTGCTTTGACATAAAAAAGTTAGAATGGAGCAACCCTGCTGTGTCTGGCACGGTTCCCTTTGCAAAAGATGGTCACTCAGCTTGTGTGATCAAAAACAAAATGTACATTTTTGGAGGGTTTGAATACCTCACAGATCAGTATTCTCAAGAGGTTCACTGCCTCAACCTCGATACCATGAAATGGAGCTTAATAAATGCAAAAGGAACTGCTCCCTCACACAGAGATTTTCATACAGCTGTTGCTGTGAATAATAGGATGTATGTTTTCGGTGGGCGGGGAGATTTACAAAGCCCTTTCAATTCCCAGGCAGAAATATACTGCCCACAAGTCTTTTACTTAGACACAATCACAGACACTTGGGTAGCAGTAAGGCCCAGTGGGACATGTCCAGAAGGGCGAAGGAGTCATTCTGCTTGTATGTTTGATCATGTTCATTGGATTAAATTGTGATTTCATTTAAACATTCTTAAATTTTATTTCAGGGTTGTACGAAAACTATATGTATGTGTTTGGTGGCGTAAATGGCAATACCAAGGTACATTTCAATGATCTGCATCGATACTCTATTGAGAAGAACCATTGGGAGTGCATTAATGTTGGTGGTAGAGTGCCCTGTAAGAGAAGGCGACAGGCATGCATAAAACATGCAAATAAGGTGTACCTTTTTGGAGGAACAAGGTATGTAATTTGCTTTGCTTTTTATCATTAAGCAAAATATTATAAATTGTCATTTACAAGTATTTTATTTGCCTCTACAAATTTTTAGTCCCTGCCCTCACAATGTCAGCCCCCGACCTGTAGACAACAATGATGATAGTCCAGAAAGGCTGATGGACAATAGTGATCTCTATATCCTAGACTATGCTCCATCATTAAAGACATTGTGTATTATGTCAGTCCTAGATTACAACCTTGACCCATCGGCGCTTCCGCGTGATATTATGTAAGTAGTATGAATAAATATGGTAATTTATACATCTACTTTGTGAAAACAATAGGCTCACGTATAAATGGGTATGTTTAAACATCAGTGGCATAATTTCTGCCAATATTGTTATTTTGTTTTGTCCTGGGAAACCATTAGTGAACTTATTATAATTTTGGCGGTAAAAGGGGAGATCTCCCAGTGCTAGACAGAACACAGGTCTAGGGCCAAGCGGGGCCACTGAGATGATTTCAGAAGTCGTATATATAGCAACTGCGTTTGTAATGTTGATAGCGCGATATAGGATTTGTATGCATACCGCCGGGAAGGAATGTTGGCGACGGTCAGCGCCATCTATGTCGCCACATAATAAACAACTATAGTCCGTTCGCGTTAAGAAAATAGTGACAACTACAGGATAAGGGTGTATTCACAGTGGAGTAAAAGTACAAATAAAAAATAATAATTTTATAAACAGTATTTTCGGACAAACCGCATGCACTTGCTGTTTCTATGACTATGCTCTCCACAGTTGCATTTAAATCAAACAATTTAAAGTACTTATAAACATTGTAAATTATGCTTCTCTCTACTATGGTTTATTAATCCACTTTTATTCTTTGGAATTGGTGAGGTATTGATTTTCAAAATTTATTGTTGGACAAGTCACGCAAAATACACAAAAGTTTTGTTCGAAGGTCAGACTTCAACTGGTCACTGTGAACTCGACTTTTTAATTTCTAGCATTTTAATTGGCTGGGGGGCGTTGTCAGGCCGGCTGACAACGATGAGTCACTATTTACTTAACGCGAATAGACTATAGTTACTAATAGATGCAAAAAAATTCAAAAATTTGGATGCGCATAGCTATTTACAGTAATGATTGATGAGATTTAAGAGTTAAATGATAATAAAAACCGGTTTTAAAACCTACTGTCATTTCAACAGGTTCTTTTTATATTTCAGCATTGACATTCGCACTATGACTCTACCAAATCGTATCAGCAGGCCAATCAATCAAGCAGGCTAAAAAGGATTATTACATATATACTTACCTATTTATTAGAATATTTCCTATCCTTCTCTAATATTTCATATTCATTATGTCTATAAGTCACCATAGATATAAATAAATTAAGATTTTAATGTAAGTTATTATGTAAATTATTCTGATGAAAACTATAAATGTTGTTAAAATAAAATTTGCTATTAAAACAATATTGAAAAGTCTTGGTATACCTGGTAAAAAAAAGACAAGAATAAGATGGAACTGCCACAACAAATAAGAAAAATTTAAAATATGAAAGTCACTTATCTTTATTAAATTATTAAAAGACTTAACATATTATTCATCTTCTTTGACAATATGTTTGGTACGTTCTGCAACATAAGGTACAGCACCTGGTTTACTGTGAGTTCTTCTGTTAGCTTCCTTTCTCTTATTCTTTTCACGAATAGTTTTAATTTCTTTCTGGGCATTGAGAATATGTTTAGGCACATGGCGATGTCTGGCAATACGTTTGACTTGAGGATGGCTGGCAAATTTTTCTTTCAATGCATTTGAGTAATTTAATGCAGTTCTTTCCCTAGGTTTCAACTGTAAAGCAGAAAATAATAAATTTTAGATAAATTTATTACGTCTCTAAATCAACAATCAGCTGTAAGTACTAAACTATAAATTAATTTTCCCAATAGCTGTGAAGAACTAAAATTGTACAAATTTCAGCCCTCAAATAGTCAGAAGTAATTAAAATCACATACAACTCTGAAATCTGATGCTTCTGGGCTTTATTTTTTAGATGAAACTGCATAACATAGTAGGATATGTAAAACTACTTTCAAACTTACCACTCCAAGTTTCTCAGAAGCTCTTGCTTTCCACATTCTTATATTCATCTCATCTGATCCAGTTAAGATGTATTTGTCATCTAATGTCCACTTTACACTAGTCAATCTTTGCATCCTTTTTGTGTGGTAAACATCTCTTGAATGTCCTTTAAGACTTTCAAATATTCTTACAGTCTTATCATAGCTTCCAGACACAAATTCTCTGCCGGTAGGTGAATAATCTACATCTATAACTGCTGATGTATGGTCCATGTGAATATTGATAGGTTGATTTAGTTTTCTCACATCAAATGTATACAAGCTGGAAATAATGTGTATTATCAATATAAGTTAAAATCCATACAATACAGCAAAGCATTTGCAGCCATGATATGTTCTAATACCAAAATACTTCAGTAAACTAAACTTTAAGGTACCTACAACTTAAAAACTAAATATTGAAGTGGGCACTGTAACATACATGAATTATAATCTGGAATTATACTAGTATATAAATAGAGGAATTATACTAGTTTATAAATAGAGCAGTAAAACCAAGTAAACTTTATTTAAATTATCAGGGTTCTAATGTTCAAGAAGTACAGAATACAAATTTTTTATAATAATAAACTAATAAATAATAAAAACTTAATAAACTGGCTGCCAATAATTTATAATCATCTGCCACGAAATATTAAATTTGAAAATAATGACACTGCCATATATTTACTAAAAATAAATTTTAACAAAACATTTGTCATGGAGTTTATAAATAGAGCAGTAAAACCAAGTAGACTTTATTTAAATTATCAGGGTTCTAATTTTCAAGAAGTACAGAATACAAAATTTTTATAATAATAAACTAATAAATAATAAATAACTTAATAAACTGTATGCTGCCAATAATTTATAATCATCTGCCACGAAATATTAAATTTGAAAATAATGACACTGCCATGTATTTCTATTTTTGAAGCCGTATTATTCGTTAGAAATAATTTACATTTATTTGTTAATTTTAGAAGTGAATGTAACCGAAAAAAAATATGTTGTCCATATAATAAGACTGTGTATCTCAATAAGAGTGTTTTCTGTATGTTGCCAATAATTTATAATCATCTGCCACAAAATATTTAAGAGATTGGTTGTATAGACATATTTAAGTATGAAGTAAAACAGTTTCTTTTGAGTAAAGTGTATTATAGCATAACGGAATATTTAAATTATATAATATTCAAATAATTATACTTTCCCCTGTATCTAGCCTGTTAAACACTTCACCACACTTTTGTCACTTTGATAAATTGACTATACTTTCACTAATGTAATATTGTAAGGTGGCAGGATCTATTTTTGTCTATGACTACTTAGTGTTACTTAATTATTAGAAATTATTGTATGTCCGAAAGGGCAAACTGTATACAGGGTCTGTCGTAATGAATGGATAACCCGTTACCTACAGTTGATCCGGATGTGAGGCTATAAGAAAATGGTGTCTTCTTGCCAGGGTTGTCAACCATAAGAAAATGGCGTAGACTTTTAAACTTTTTTATAAATATTTTTTCATTTATTCCGCTGCCATTTCTTCAAATTTTGATATATTTGTATATTTTTTTTAGTATTATACTCCTGAAGACATGTATTATGTAATTTTAATACAATTTTAGGTGTAATTCACGTTGAACATTATCAAAATTCTCATTTTAAGAAAAACATTTTCAATTTTTTTTCTTTATGTCAACTTTTGATCATCTCCTGTGAAAAAAAATGTATGACGTTATAGCTGCCCATAATCTTAATAAATTGTCTAGTATGTGTAGATTCTAAAAAGGTATAACGATGTGTACTTTACAAGCAACATTAAGTTACAGGAGTGAGAACACTAATCAAGGTCAGAATTTTTATTTTTCAAGTTATGTTATAAATGGTTGTAAACCATCGTCATAATGATTTTATTCTATCAAGATACTTTGCAAAAACACTATCGGGCCACTACAAGGAAAATCAGAAGTAAGCCCGGTTGTTTTTGGGAAAAAAATAACATTACTCCACGATAATAATGTAATGAAAATGTACAAATGAAAATTGTTGTGCTCTAATAGTTACATGCGACAAACATGTTGCGACAAGTTTATTCGAAATTGAAACGGATTTTAAAAATCGAACAAAGTCCACATTTCAAAGAAAAGTGGAAAAAAGTGGAAGGAAATCGTCCTTTCATAAATGCATTGTGCACTCTAATGAACACACGGTAATCAGGATGTCGCACATTTGGATATCTTTCACTATAAACACAAGCAGCTCTATAGGTATTGTTGCGGCATGATACACAAACTACACAAAAACTTTTCTAAAACAACAAGTTCAATCGATAGCACAACACAATGTCCGTAAATGTGAGCAAAGTCATAAGTATTACCACGTTATCAAGTCCAAATCACAAGGAAAATCAAAGTCCGATATTAGAAAGCAGTAACAAATTGACGAAAATAAAGAGAATAAAAGCACATCCGATGGTCAAAATTACACTGATGTGATGAGTCCCCTTTTCTTTGTAATGCGGTCTTTGTTCGATTTTTAAAATCCTTTTCAATTTCGAATAAACTTGTTTGTCGCATGTAACTATTAATGCACAACAATTTTCATTTGTACATTATTATCGTGGAGTAATGTTATTTTTTTCCGAAAAACAACCGGGTTTTCTTCTGATTATCCTTTTAGTGGCCCGATAGTGATTTTGCAAAGTATCTTGATAGAATAAAATCATGATGACGATGGTTTACAACCATTTATAACATAACTTGAAAAATAAAAATTCTGACCTTGATTAGGGTTCTCACTCCTGTAACTTAATGTTGCTTGTAAAGTACACATCGTTATACCTTTTTAGAATCTATACATACTAGACAATTTATTAAGATCATGGGCAGCTATAACGTCATACATTTTTTTTTCACAGGAGATGATCAAAAGTTGACATAAAGAAAAAAAATTGGAAATGTTTTTCTTAAAATGAGAATTTTGATAATGTTTAACGTGAATAACACCTAAAATTGTTTTAAAATTACATAAAACACGTCTTCAGGAGTATAATACTAAAAAAAAATACAAATATATCAAAATTTGAAGAAATGGCAGCGGAATAAATGAAAAAAATAGTGAAATTTATAAAAAAGTTTAAAAGTTTACGCCATTTTCTTATGGTTGACAACCCTGGCAAGAAGACACCATTTTCTTATAGCCTCACATCCGGATCAACTGTAGGTAACGGGTTATCTATTCATTACGACAGACCCTGTATATGTACTTACCCATTATAAAACACCTCAATGTACACAGTTTTAACAATATACATTTTTATTTATTTATTGCTTATGGTAAAACTTACTTATAGTCTTCATTGGCAACTGTGAATATAAATGCTTCCATAGGGTTCCAAGCGAGAGCATTAGACCTTAGTTCCATTACAACTTTTCTCAAAGGACCAGCTTCTCTACAGTCATATAAAATGATACTTCTGTCACTGGCACATGCTGATAGTAAGTTTGTTTCAACCTAGGATATAAAAATCATATATTACTTTGCTCTTTATTTGAGAACATAAGATTTTTAAAATAAAAACGGAAAAAATACAATTTATCCATGACTTACCTGATTGAAGGATACATGATGTAAACTATCCACCCCCCATTTAAAAATTTTGACAGGTTCATTTCTAGTTTTTTCCCACAACTGGCAGTGTTCACCACATGTAGCAAATAAAGGTTTATTTCTGTGATGGGTTATTCCCGATACTACTGACATACTCAAAAGTGTGTTGAGAGGCTCCTCTTCATCTTCATCATTAACTTTTGCTTTCCAGGTTTTTATTGTTTTGTCATCACCAACACTGGTAAAATTATCACCATCTGGAGTGTAGCACAAGGAACGCACCCAGCCTTCATGGGCAACAAATTTTCGTGTACATTTTCTGACAGCCAAGTCCCACACCCTTATTTCACCATCAAAAGCACCACTAGCTAATACAGATAGTTGAGATGGGTGTTTTGCTAAACTTGATACACCATCACGATGGCCATCTAAGTTTCCAATAAAGGGTTTAGCAAACACTCTTTCTAGTTTTACTGCATTCAGAGCTCTAACATACTCCCGTGGCGCTTCCAGGGGGTGTAAAGAAGGATCATAGTTTCTTGGCACTGAAAATTAAATAATTATATCAATACCTACATGATAGAAAAGAGTTTAGTAAATATTATTAGCAGTTAAATTCAGTATATAAATGGTCTTGATAAAGTTTAACTTACATTTGTGTATATCTCTTTTAGTGGCTCGTAAATAGTCTTCTGGATTTCGGCTAATAACTTTTATTTTAACATTGGACATAATTGTATCAGCTTTTTAGTATTTTTTGCGAAAATAATAAATGACAAACACAATAATATATCACAACTCTCTCCAAATAACTCTATTTCGTACACGGTACATGCTAACCTAACCTCAAAAGCACATAGATCGTATCAATCAATCTGTCCTGTCATGTCAAAGTCAAATGTCGTTCATAGACCATAATATATCACAGTCCAAAATAGGCTATTTGTCAATGTGAAAAAAAAAAAGTTAATTACTGTTTTCAGTAGGGATGTTAAGGATATCCATAGCCGTAACCGAAACTACCGGATATCCGAAATAAAAAAATATCCGTATCCGTAACCGAAACCGAAATAAATGTTTCGGATAATTTCGGATAGTGGCGGAATTTAAAAATCTAAATGAAACACGTTACGACAAGTTGTTATTGGCTGCGTTCCGTAAACCGCTTACAGAACTGTTACCAAAGTGTTGGTTCTCTCTCTGAGCTCAATGTAGCGGTGTTTATGACGTCATCGTTCTCACCCATCGTCCTCCTCTATATAAATAAAACCATTTTATTATCTATTTTTTTTTGTATTACTTTTGAAATTCCTACAATCTAATATCCGTAACCGAAACTATCCGAAACTACCGGATAATCCGAAATAATTTCATATCCGTATCCGAAACCGAAACCGAAATAAAAAAATAATAATATCCGTATCCGAAACCGAAACCGAAATTCCATATCCGTAACATCCCTAGTTTTCAGTATCATCATCATTATTATTATTACATTATAGTATAAATCCAAGTCACTAATTCTGTATGTTTGGCCGCTAACTCCTCCTTAACCAGTTGAGGCATTTAAATGCGGTTTTCAACATCTTTTAGGTATTTTTCATCTAAATTAGTAAATAACGAGCAATCGGAAAAAGTTTTTTAAAATTTGTCAAAAATCAATGTTTCGTGAGCAAGTCGGACAAAATTACACCATTGCGGAGCGTGGGCGCATCGCTCGTGTATTATAAGTTTAAAAATGGTTATTCGGTAACGTAATACTATTTTTAAATCCCTTAATAAAAATGAATATTTTTCAACCATTGACACGTGACACAAAACGCTCCTGATTGACCAGGCGTATGATGACGTCACTGGCACGTAAAAAACGTTTGATTACGTACGCCTACTTGTGTTATTAACTTTAAAAATGTAAAAACAGCAAAGTAAGTACCTACCTATAATAACACTTTATTCGAACTTAAATTTTCGCATAAGGAAGTGAAATAATGATGAACTTGCACAGTAAGCAAGAATTTTTATAGGTTATGTTGATGTTATGATAATGTTCATCATCATCAACCCGTAGCCACCCAATGCTGAGTGTAGGCCTCTTGTAATGCACGCCATCATCTCGATCTAGGGCTTTTCTTCTTCAGTCTTTCCCTGCCACCTTGACCAGGTCATCGGTCCATCTCATTGGTTGCCTGCCTACGTTTCTGTGACCAGTCTCCACTCCAGTACCGCTGTCCCCCATCTGCCATCATACCTTCTACAAATGTGCCCCGCCCACATCCACTTCCTGCGGGCCACTGCATGGGCTATGTCAGTAAGCCGTACGTCTCCGGATAATGTTACTCTCGATGTTAATGTCTCTGACTGATGATAATGTTACTTTGGCGCAACACAATGAGCACAGGCTTGTGACGTCATTGAAGGCCAAAGTAGCGTTTTGGCGCGTTATTCAAATATTGAATATTTAATTTGATATTATCAGCAAATAAGTATGTAAGTACCAAAATTAAAAAAAAAATGCCTCGTTCCTTAAGATCTACTAATTAATAAAATCTAGATCATAGATTTATTATCTTCGCTCTCGCTCTTACGAAGATAATAAATCTATGATCTAGATTTTGAAAATTGTCAAATGTCAAATAGCGAATCGTTAGTCCATTAATCCCACGTGTGCACGTCTCTATGCAGTCATCACAACAACTTTTTGACTTGTTAGAAATAACTCGGGCGGCCTCTCTTCTCCTAATAAATACACAAATTGATTTGGACGAACGAACTGTTTAATCATGCCAAATCATTGTTATTGTGTGATTCGTGTCCGTGGTGAAAACACAGACTTTTAATTTTCTTATCTTTGTTATATAAATGACAAGTTTTCCGCCCCGCGGTTTCACCCGCAACTAAATGGTTTTTCCCGTGGGAATAAGGCTTTTCCCCGTAAAATTATCGTATTTTCTTCTTCCCTGGGTGTCGAACTATCTCTATTCCAAAATCAAGACAATCGGTTAAGCCGTTTTTACGTGTAGCGAACATAAAGACAGACGGACAGAGAGACATACATTTTCACATTTTATAATACTTCTAGTGACCCGCCCACGCTTCGCAATAGTGTATTTTCGGCCGACTTGATCACGAAACATACTTTTATTATAATTTCAATTTCAATTCTGTAAAGTCATAAATGAATGTGGTTAATGTGATTTAAAATTTTATTTTGATATTTTTTGGGGCACTTAAATAAAAGCTTGTTTTTAAAGTTTTTTTATCATTATTTTATTTACTGTTCATTTAATTGATAACATTAACTTTAATGTTATCAATTAAATGTAATTTGATGTAAATTTTCTACTTTGTCGGTAAAAGGGGATATCTCCCAGTGCTAGACAGAACACGGGTCTAGGGCCAAACGGTGCCACTGAGAAGATTTCGGAAGTCTTATTATATACTTAACGGCGTAAACACTTTGATAGTGCGATATAGGATCGGCCCTGTATTTAGGTGTCATTTGAATGCGTACCGCTGGGAAAGAATGTTGGCGATGATAAGCGCCATCTTTGTCGCCTAAACCTATTGGCAGTGGCGGATTTACAGATTTGCCGCCTCTAGGCTTTACATTTTTTGCCGCCCCTATGAAATTTAATGCCCTCGTTTGCAACTAGGTACATTATGCACGGTCTATTTGTTACATACTTTTTTTTTAACGCTGAAGTTGTAAAATACCGACTTGCATTAACAGTTCTTTGTTACTTATCATGAATGAAGATTTTTTTTCAATTTTTCACTTAATCTTATGTCCTCGTCTCGAGATTTACTTTATTATTATGGCCAAACTACAAATATTAAAACGCAAATGGCCCAAAACCCAAAGGAGATAATTTTAATCAGATGATTTTCGGGAATACCTATTAATGAATAGAAAATAGATAGAGTTTACAGCATCTTTGTTGGAATTTCGAAGAGAAATTATATTTGACTTATCTAATATGATATTGAATCGTTGGTAAAGAATTATACAGGGTGGCTAAAAATAACTTTTTATTTTTCTAATTGCTAAAATTTAGTCATTATTAAAAAAAAACAAAAAACAGATCTCGCAGTATTGTTATTCATAATCTCGCGAGATCTCGCTGAAGCCCCAATCTCGCGAGATTTACATTCCCTAAATAACTGTACTTTGGAATGTTAAAATGTTTAAAAATCGAGATGGAACACTCAAAATGGCTTGAAATTACTTGCAAAATGTTGAATTTTTTTCTTAATATATGTTTTTGATCAAATCAAAAATAGAAGCAAATCTGCCGCCCCTTAGAATCTGCCTAACAAAACAAATTCAAAAGCATAATAAATAACTTTACTTTGGAATATTATAATAAGTTAAAAATGGAGATAAATGACACTCAAAATGTCTTGAAATTACTCACTTGTAAAATGTTAAGACTATTTTTCTCTAAATATGTTTTTGATCAAAAAAAAAAATAGAAGCAAATCTGCCGCCCCCTAGAATCTGCCGCCCTAGGCTCCAGCCTACTCAGCCTAGTGGTAAATCAACCACTGCCTATTAGCCATATCCACGGTGAGTCGGGATGAGGTGGCTGAGGTTGTCGTGTTGTCTGTACCTACTACGCTGTGCACGGTGAATCGGGATGAGCGGAGGTGTTGTGGTACCTATGAACCCTGCGACCAAGCTGTGGGACTGGGGCGAAGAGAGGGATGCCGACGTCAACAATGAACACGTCGGCGTCACCAATTAGGCGGTAAAAGGGGAGATCTCCCAGTGCTAGACAGAACACGGGTCTAGGGCCAAGCGAGGCCACTATGAAGATTTCGGAAGTCATATATACAGGGCGTCCCAAGACTACGGGACAACAATGGAAAGTACCTTAAATATCGTAGATAGGATATTTAGCTGAAAGAAGACTTTATTTTATTTTTTAAACTTAATGAATCTGCATTTGAAAAATTTCTAAAAATTACTTGCTTCGTCTGGAATCGAACCCACTTAAGAATATGAAATATGAACAACAATCACCCCTATTTTTATGATTCCAATCGAAAGAATAGACAAAAAGTAATAATTCTTCTTAAGTAACATAGTATCTTAAAAAAAAGTAACAACAATTTATCAATTTATCAGATCACATTCAAATGTCTTATACAAAATTCTTTCGAGATGAAACTTATTAAATTACGTAAGTAGGGTCAAGTGGGGGACAGTGTAACAAAAAAGTATTTTTTATTTTTAGAAAATTAACTGTTTATTATAACGTTTTCTTACTATTTACTATAAAATCAGAAGTCTTTAACCTTCAGATTAGGCTTGAAATATTATTAAAATTGTACTTAGAAACTACTTATTTTTTTAGTTTTCTGAGATCACAAATTTGTTATAGTGTGCCCCAGGGGCACAAGATGGAGTACACAATAACAGTAGTAACTTTTTCCCTGTTTTCTTCCTTTTTTTCTTTTCAATGCCTGAACACGCCTTTTTTTCTTAACATATCGGTATAAAGTACCGTAGTTCACATTCCTTCTCTCGGCTGCTTTTCTTAAAGGTACTCTCTATTCAACCAGCTCTATAGCTTCTTTCATGTCATTAGCATGGTGCAGGCCAATTTCTGTCTTCCTTTTCCGATTTCAAACCAGTTTAGAACATGCGTACCTGAAAATAAAATAGCTAAAAACATCAAAGGGGGCATCACTATAACATGTTACACTGTACCCCGTTACACTGTACCCCGCACCCTACCACAAAAAACAAAAAATCGTTAATATTTTATAGGTAAGAAAATGCAATAAACTTTGTTTTCTATTTAATCACCAACCTTTTGAAGATTAAAGGAGATTAAGATGAATTAAAATTTACTCACCAGAAAAAAATAGTTTTCCAACAAAAACAAAACTTCACTAGCGAAATTTTTCACAATTTTTTTAGATAAAACAAAAAATTCGAGATTTTTCAGTTCACTCAGCAATTTGACGTTCGATGACAGCTGTTGGAGATGGCAGCATATGAGGTTCACAAACACGTAAAGAGACAAATTAGATAAATTAGAAATAGACTGAGATAATCTCGTTGTTATACTGTGCCCCTTGTTACACTGTTCCCCACTTGACCCTACTATTAAAAGCTTACCTAACAATGTCAGCTCTATTAGTCTTCACGAAGTAAATATTTAGGAATGTTTATGATCATCATTGAGTGAGTGACGAAATCTGAGATTTTAGTCATTAATAAAATCTAAAAAAAGGTATTAAAACAATGCAAATAAAATATACGTGTTTGGAAGTTCCTTATTTAAATTAAATATAAAAAATATAGGTACCTTCTTATTTTAATTTTTTTTAATTTATTTTCCCAAAACATACTTACCTAATTTGGCAAAATATTACCTATTACAAATTTGCAAATAGTGAAAATTGATAGATTTTATTCCTATACTTTATTTATACAAAGCTAATTCAACAATTTATCAAACAAATATTTATTTTATAATATTTATCACACTATAATCTGGCCACCGAGAGATTGCGTTTGTGACACAAGCCAGTAGTGTTGGGGTAAAAAATAATATTGACAAATATTTTTTCAATCAACATTAGTAAAAAAATTAGTTTATCTTATATCTATTTTACTTGTATAGCAAGAAACTCCAACTGCTGCCTTTTTTCAAAACAAATATTTAGGTCTACAATACAATAAGTACTAAAACTAAAAGTAGGTAATAAATACTTAAAATAATAGATATCGCGCTGGTATAAATTTAATCAGATTCCGATTCGCTTGAGGAGGTGCTATCATCATCTTCTCCAACATTTATAATTATGTTATTATCAATGATCGAATCAATTCTAATATCTCGATCAAAGTCTTTGGTAATAAGATTTTTTGTTTTTTCTACCGCCTTCGCCCAGTCTTCCTTCGTGATTTTTTCGCAAGCTTCTTTTAATAGAGCCATCATCTTTTTTGTGCTAAAAGGTGGGGACGTATTGCGACGGGCTGCATAACCCTTAATTTGAGCCCAAATTAATTCAATAGCATTGTATTGGCAATGATATGGTGGAAGTCTCAGCACCCGATGACCGTACTGCTGAGCCAATTCATCTATTTCATATCGAACATTTGCCGATTTATTTTCTTTCACTAACCGCAATAGTTATGCTTCAAGCATATCCATATTTACGTCGATATCATGTTTTTATAACCAAGCTACTTATTCTGCTTTTTTATTAGAAATTGATTGATAACTTTAAAATTGACTGATATTTTTAGCACATCCCTACGAAAATATGATGTTGTTTACATTTTTAAAAATACATATTTTATCAGTAATTATTACCCTTACAGTAAGCCATCAGTTATAAAATTTAAAATCAGTGTGTTTTAATATCATTTTATTGCTTATTATTTGTTTGTAGGGTCAAAATAGACGACTTTTTTTTTGTTTGTTTTCGTAGACGGCCTGTCAAAGTTACCTCGTTATGTCAAACACAATGTGTCAGGAACGCATTCTCTCGGTGGCCGGACAATAATTCAATAAACTACTTACATTTACTACTACTATTTTATAACAAAAAAAACTACAGATTTAAAGTCAGAGACTATCTATTTGAACAAAAAAAGTTAACCGTTTATAGGAGCCCGAGTATTTATCTCTTCCTTGTAGGTGTAAGTGTAAGTTGTCACTATACACCGTGATTCTTTCTTTCGAGTCGAAAAGTCCTTTCAACAAGTACCTACTTACATATTTACCGTTAATCTTGTTTAGCAGGGCTCTAAAAAATATTAAGTAGGCGGTAAATTTGACAAATCGACCATAGTAAAACAATTGATTAGTAAGTAAATAAATCACTTCTAGTTAGGAACTCTATAAACTTTATATCTCTATAAAAAGTGAAAATAGGCGGCAAATTATTTTGGTTTTCGGTTTCTATTTGAAAAGCTAAAGGGGAAGTGGTTTCTCTGAAGTTAGCTCTGATTTATTTTACACTTCACGCTGTGTCTGATAAAGTCGAACTTGCTCGAATTGCCGGCCGCCGACCATCAGCGTTGGTTGACGCATGTTTTGATCATTTGAATTTATTTATTTACACTTGTTCGTTGACCCGAGAGCACGTTCGCTCGGTCCGCAATCACCCGTTATACAGAGGAATTAGTTATTTAGTGACTTGTTTCGTTGTTAATAATCTGACGTGATTTGGTGTATTGAGTGAGTGTCCTCAATGATTTCAACAGGATATATTTAGGTAAGCACCTGACAATTTTGTTATAGAACTTGGTTGACATATCTTAGCACTTTATAGGTTTTTTTTGTGCTGCTAACTCCTTTTTAGGTACCTATACATACCTACATTTTTCTATGAATACCTATATTCATACATATTTATTTATCGTCTTTGAGTTTTTACGATTAGTAAAAAGAAAAGCCATAGGGAACATACTTAATTTCTGTTAACTATCTTAATTTGTGTTGTGCTCGTGAGCTACTACATACACAGATTTCTCAATGACATCGCCTCCATACCTAACTATTAAAGTAATGGTTTTAACAAACTGTTGTTTATCATTGGCTCTTGATAATGTAGCCAGTAGGAAACGCACGCGTCACTGGTCACGATAGACTCTTTCAAAAGATAGAATAAATAAAAATAATTTAGGTAGGTATGTTCTTCAATGAGATTTGTTGATACCTACACACGGTGCGTAAATCATAACATCAAACAATCAACTTGTGTAATAGAATAGATAGTTTACAATCGCTATAAAGGGTGATAAAAATATTATGAGCGAGTTTACAACTCCGTCGGTATCTTTTTACGTGTATTAATTCAATTCAACAACTCTTAAGAGTAGGCACGTACATAACTAAATTTACCAAATAGAAGAAAAAAATGAAAACTTTGGTAATAAGGTACCTACTTACCAAGGAAATTCTATATGTCTTTATTATATATATCTCACAAAGACTTTTTAACAAAATATATTAACAACCTGAAAACTGTAAAGCAAAAAATTTATTTGATTAACACAAGGAAAGCTCTTAAAAGAAAAAAATCCCTTTATGCAATTTTTTTATTGCTGTTTTACACATATTGTTTGCAGCGTGGTGTTGTACAGTCGGCTTCATATTCTTCGTGACGACCACTGTAGTCACATAGACCACTGTAGTTGAAAACACCTAGAGTCATCATTTTCATCATATCAATCAGTATCGTCACATACATCGGGACATTCACATTGCGCTAATTCATCGAAGCTTCCAGAAAGTCTTATAGAAAGTCGCATTTAATGCGTTTTAACTGCGCATCAAGTTGTTTTCTTACTTTGTATCGAAGATTGTGAGTACCCTGGGCGCTACGTTACCGATGGCGCTTTGGTTGCTACGGGATTGAGACGCTTAGAATGCGACTTTCTATAAGGCTTTCTGCAAGCTACCATAAATTAGAGCAACCTGAATGCTCTGATGCATGTGATGACACTGGTTGATTCGATGAAAGTGAGGGCTCTGGTTGTTTTTAAGTATTTGGCTACAGTAGATGTTACGAACTATATGATGCTGACTGTACCATTTTGTAGACTATAATATAGCCTTCCCCAAGAAATGAATATTCAACACAATAGTATTAGTTACTAAGATTAGCACAATCAAACAAACAAATCGACTCTACAGCTTTATAATTGGTATCCTATCATTAGACAAAAAAAGTATGACAAAACTATCATTTGACAAACAAAGTAAGATAAACATTAACTTGATAAAAAAATCTTTTTACAAACAATTATTATTTAAATATCTACTAAATATAAGAATGCAACGATAGCTCAATTAAAGTTTGACAAAATGTATTGTTTATTTAAATAATCCATTTTTATCAACATTTACTTAGGCAATATAAATAAATAAAAACTTAGAAATCTGACTAATTCTAATAAAGTTCCTAGGTGCTAGGGTGACCATGATAAATTAATTCCTATTGAAAAATTTAAGGTGTTAGTAACAAAATACTTAACATTACCCATATACTTACATAGCGTTAACGAGGAGCGCGGCGACGAGCGTGTAATGTCGTGGTCCTTTAATAGAATACGTGAAAACGTTGGTAAGCGTGCAAATGCGTGGACCAAAAAAGATTTCATTACTCACAAACGTTAGCACTGAAATCAATTTGGTCCACTTGTTGGTACGAACATATGCTAGAACGTTCTGTCAAAATGACAGGTGGTTTAATATGGGTCTGTAACATTGCTTGTTGAGGTTTTCCCAATGAATCTGCTAAATATCTGTACATTAAACAATATAAGTTCAACAAAACTTGTCCGAAAGTTCAGATTTTACAAATTAAAGTATTCAGTTGTCAGTTTGGCATTGTCCGACATTCATCTGACATTGCTGCACTCAGTGCACTACCTATCTTTTGTTAGCACCGTTAGCACTGAACGATGACGTCACTAATGACGTCAGATCGCTCAGAGTATGCACACGTTCGTTTTAATGGTCCACCCGTGTGCACGCAAATAGTGCAGAAAGCGCGCTGACAGCAATTTCGGACCAGTATATTATATAAGATTGCGTGTTAGACTAATTCACATTCTACAAAGCAAATAGACAGGACTTAGGTATGCATTTTTCTCGATTCTGTTATTGCACACAGTATCCATTTTTCCACTATGAGTTTATTTAAATGTAATAATAGTCGTCCTAGTCTCAAATGTGACTCGGCAATGAAACAATATTTAATAATAATATTAATATTTTTGAAACGTTGCTTTAAGAATTGAATAGTTTTCAAAGTAAAACATTTGCAAAATGTGTAATTTGTTAAATAATTTCTTTTAAAATAATATGTTTGCTAAATGAGATGTTTGTCAAATGATTATTTGTTCAATCAATATTTTTCAAGTGATCATTTGGTCTTTCGTTGTTTGGTCAATCATAATTAAGTGAACCATTCGTATTAAATAAAGGTATTTATGTGTCTACTTATGAACCTCCACCCTTTTTTTGTTGGTCGCAAAGTAGCAATCCAGTTTGTGGGATAGTACCTACCTACCTTGTTTTCTATAATAGTTATACTTAAACCTCATTTTAGGGTTCCGTACCCAAAGGGTAAAATCGGGAACCTTTTGCTAATAATCTGCTGTCCGTCAATCCGTTTGTCTGTCACACTTCTGTCACCAGGTATCACTCTCACTGCCATCACATGTATACCGTGATAACTGCCCTCCAAGTCAAGTGGCAGTAGAAATATGCATTGGCGAGTGAATAGAATAAAAATGTATGAAACTGTCAAATTGCAAGCTTGACAAAAATGACATTTTTATACATATTTTTCTATTCACTCGCTATCGCAAATATCACTTGCCACTTGACTTGGGGGGCTGGACAGTTTAAATTTTTATAGATACTGCTATAACAGCGAATACAAACAAAACGAAATAAGGAATTCCATACAATTTATAAACGTATTTTTTTCTTTTTTAGGCTTTGTTCAGGTAGGTAAATAATTTATTTATAGCAATTACTAAACTACAAAGCCCAATTATAATTTAACTTGATACAAGTATTTTGCATATTAAAACTGATTAATTGGAACACTAGGCTGTGTGTTCTACTGAACCTTTGCTTTATAAAAAAATGTTTGTCATTTTGTTTGTGTTTGACACTTTGACGTTTGTTTGTTTGTTTGTTATCGTTTCGTATCTCTAGTAAGAAGTAAGAGAAACGTCTCTCTCTACCTTTGAATTGAGAATTTATCCGGGATTTGCTACGGAAACAGTAAATTAAGAAGCTAATAAGAATACCTGGTTGTCTTGTTTCAGATAAGTTATTTAATATCTACAATGAGTGCTTACAAATATGCTATTCACTTCTTGGCATTAAGCTCTATAACTTGGGTTCATGGAGAGCTTTTCACTGCTATATCTGAAGTAGAACCTTTATTAGATACCCATAATAGAATTTTATCAGACTTGGAGGACTATGTAATTAAGGAAGAGAAAAGACTGGCCATTCTCAAAAGGTATTTTTTTTATAATTTGGGCATTGTTTCATTTCTTTATCAAATTTGTAAATAAAGCACATTTGAAATAACTTTTTTAGTTAGACAAAATTTAAAGTTAAACAAAGTCACTGCAAAGCATGGGCAGATAATATATATTAAAAAATTACTTTCTTCTAAATAATTTTATATGTCTGGTGACTTTTAGGCATTTAACTATATACAAGCGAGAACATGAAAAAGCAATGGAGGATATACCAAATTATTTAGGAAACCCAATTAATGCCTTTACCCTTATTAAAAGGCTTACTACAGACTTAGATGACATAGAGCAAAGCATCAAAATCGGGACAGGTAATTCTATAATTCTTACCATACAATCATTCTTTGAGATAATGTTTTTTTACTCATACATAATGCAAAAAAGGTTAGCCTATTTGCAATTACAAGAACATAAAAATTTAATCATCCATTTGGATAGCCTTAAAAATGCTTTCTAAATAAGTCAAGATAGACAATATTGATAGAGATGTATTTTTTAGAATATATAAAGAATATAACAATCAATCATTCGGATGTGAAGTATCCCACATCAGAAGACCTAGCGGGAGCTGCACAGGCATTGACACGGCTACAGATTACATATCACCTTGACACCAGAGATTTGGCAGAAGGAAAATTAAATGGAATTGTGTACAGGTGAGTTATTGAAAAGCAATCTTTTTGTATAACAAAGTAAGAACAAATTATGAATGTTGCTGCATTTTTTAAAGCTTTATAAACAAAAAATTAGCACTGTATTGTAATAATGATTAATCATTTCCAATGTTATTATTTTTGTGTTTGTAAAATGTTCTTTATCCATTAATCATATTTCAATAAAATTTGTAGCTGAATTAAAACACTTCCAAGAAAAAAAACACATTAATTATAATCAATAACTTTTGACTTATTTTTTAGTGCACCAATGAGTGCTAGTGACTGTTACGAACTGGGTCGTGTCTTGTACAATGAGAAGGACTATAAAAATGCACTCTCCTGGATGTTGGTAGCACTTGACAAGTATAGAACAATTACAGAACGTCAAACATTCACAGAAGTTGATATAATGGAGTATATTGGATTCTGTTATTATTTAACTGGTAAAAATTGCTTTTATTTCTCAAATGTGGTCATCTTTAGCAGTTTGTTGTTTGCAATCCAAAAGTAGACTTTACTGCAAGCGACAGTCTGTGTTGGTTCTGTGCATTGCGCGGTTTTCGACGCTGTGGGAACAACTCTTTATTATCATCACCCTGACATAGTAAAGCAAATTCCTTACTGTGTCTGTTTGTTCACTACTAACTCCTCCTAAAATTCTAAACACATTTTAATTCAGTCTTTTCCATCATTTAGGTATTTTTTCTTAAATTTATAAATAAAGGACATTCAGAAACATTACACCATTACTATAAATAGTTTACAAGCAGAATTATGATTCTGCTTATAAATCTTCAAAAAATGTTTTTTGCCATAACTACATTTAATGCAAATAAATATGTGATTACATTAAGGGTCAAATGAAAACTAGTAGTGTATATTTTTTTTGATATTTACCTATAATTTTATTGCAGATGATTTAAAAAATGCATATGAGTGGACAATAAAACTGGTGGAGCTAGACCCAAAACATCCTCGCGCCGGTGGCAACATTCCGCATTACAAGAAGAAACTGGCATCAGAGGAAGCTAAAATTAAGAAAAAGCTTCGTGGTGTAAGTAATCTGTAAACACAGTCAAAAAACAAGTGACACGCTTCCATTTGCGTAACTTTCTCTAATTCAGGACAGGAAATTTCACATCACTTTTCCTAAGTTTGCTTTTATGTTTAATCTATGATCATCAGCATAATCTATTTTCAAATATATTTTTTTTCACTTTACTTGTACGGCCGTACATTTAGTTTCTATATAGTAATATTGTTATGTATTTAGCCAACTGGTTGTTAAAATACTCTAAAAGTAACATATTTCAGATTTCTTGATTAAATATCGTATTAAATTTGTATGCTAGGACACGGGAGAGTCTGATGTAAGTAAGGCTACGGAGCCCGTATCGTGGTACGCACAAGAACGGAAGAAGTACGAAGCGCTGTGTCGCGGGGAGATGGAGTTACCCAGCGAGATATCAAAAAGGTGATAGAAGATAAAGAATGTTAACGGAAATCAATCTAGTCTGAAATCAGTGGACTTAAATTCAGAAATTTAATAAATTACTGTAACAGATTATCTACTTTAAATGTGGAAGTAACGTATTAACATCCAATGTGAAATCATTCCGAACCATAATATCATGCTCACGAAGTTTCGGGAAAGAAAAATAACATATTTAACATACCAATAAACTTTATTTCGTTTTCAGATTGTCATGCCGTTACCTAACAGAGACCCATCCGTTCTTGCGACTGGCTCCAATAAAGATGGAGTACAAATACTTGAACCCTGACGTGGTGCTGTTTCATGAAGTCATGAGCGACGCAGAAATAGAACACCTCAAAAAAATGGCCAAACCACGAGTAAGATGAACACTGTATTATTTAAACTATTTTTTTGTGTCACTATATGGGGGGGATACGGGGCATATATTTAGATAAAAATGCGGTTAATAAGAGTTTCCGAGAGTCATATTTAACATAAGTAAGGACACATGTTTTTGGTTAATCTAATAAATAAATCAGTAAGTTTTAAGTATGCAAAGAAAAAGCAACGTTTTAAATTATATCGAAAAGAAGATTAATAAAAGAAATTATATATGTTACCGGCAATCTGTATAATTCAGGTATTCTATACAATACCTAGGTAATGTATAGAATACCTGGGGCGTCTAGGCAATGTATAAAATAAAATGAATATTATTGTCAATTCAATACTTTACCTAGGTAATGTATACAATTCCTGGGCATTGTATAGATTACCTGCTGTACCACCGGCAATGTGTAAAATAAATAGACCTTGGTCTATATTTATCAATGATAACCTATAATAGGCTCATAATAATTATGAAACAGGTTCTTAAATTAAAATTAACTGAATTTGACAAATCCTTGTCCTATCCCCGTAGTTTGAAGAGTCACAATTAAAATAATAGGTACGACGACGAGCGAAGCGAGGAGGAGTGTGAGGTTGAATGGTGACCATACAGTGCGCAAGCAGAGGGAGCGTGCCGCGGCAGCGGTCGGCGAAGCACCACAACCCTGATATTTTTTACTAAAAATTACCAACTACTTCGGAGAAGAAAGTTATGAAGGAAAAAAATATTATGCGAAAAAAATCCAATCCCAAAGTGATTGTTATGAACACAAACCGGGAGTTGAAAAAAAAGAAAAAAACTTATAAAAGTGCAATATAGACTATAATAAAGTTCCTCTTTGACGTTTTCCATTATAATCGTACCTGCATTACATACATTACCGGGCGCGCATTCGGTATTGTATAGAATACCTAGGCAAAGTATAAAATAAATGATATTTCATACATTACCGGCACGTTTTAGGTATTCTATACATTACCTTGGTATTGTATAGAATAGAATACCGGATTATACACATTGCCGGTAACATATAAATGGAACTAACCCGCGAATCAAATTTGTGGCCAAAAAATGACTTCTTTAAGAGTTCATTGTAAGCCTTTTCACTCTCTCGCAGTCGTTCAGTTTAAGTTTTATGAGCTATTTACTATGCCTTTCCGTATCCAAGAAGATGGTTCTCTTAATAAGTATTATGTGCTAAGTACAAGCTGTATTTATAAGTTATTTTACTATAACCCCTCCGTACCCAAATTGTTCTCTACCTAACCAGTAGATATACAGGGTGATTAGTAGTAATCAAGCTACCATAAACAACAAAACATTAAACTTAATTTTAAAATTTTCACTAAAAAGGTTCATTTGAACTTCGAAAATGGGTTTTTTTATTAAAAATCTTAAATGTTGCATATCTCAGAAATTATCAATTTTCGGACATGGTATGATACGACTTAATTGCCTGCAAATAAGCTCTACTTTAACCTCTTAGAAGGAATGTATCGCATTACCAATCACCCTGTACAATAAGAATGTGCGTTCAGTTCAAGCGCGCCGTGGTCCACGACCCGAAGACCGGCGAGCTGGTGGCGGCGCACTACCGCATCAGCAAGTCCGGCTGGCTGAAGGACGAGGAGAGTGACGTCATCGCCGCCGTGTCCCGCCGCGTCACCGACATGACGTCACTGTCGATGACGTCGGCCGAGGAGCTGCAGGTCGTCAACTACGGGATCGGGGGGCATTACGAGCCGCATTACGACTTCGCGAGGGTAAATTTTGATGATAGATTTGATGAAAAATAACGGCTCGAAATTTATTATTATAACAACAAATGGTCATTTTGAAACTTACTATAAAAGCAAAAAAATAGAAGCATGTTAATAAAAATAAAGGCAATGATTTGCTGACAAATTATAAACGAATATGTGTTATTCTCAAAATTTTGCTTAAAAATAAATTTACTTTAGGTTAAGTGAACAATGCGAAAATCGTAATATGTCATGAAAAAGCTCACGGCAAAAATCATATCGTACAACAAGGTCGGCATTTTCAACGGAAGTCTTTATTAAAATACAATACAATTGCTTCCGTTTGTGATAATTACAGTTGTAAATGATACTTATTTGTTACAGAAGCACGAGAACGCATTCACCAAGTACAACGGAAACCGGATAGCAACTGTTTTGTTTTATGTAAGTTTCACATGCCTAAGTTATTGCATTAATTGTCAAATCTAAGCTAGAGCTAGACACTAGACATACTGAACGGCTGTATTTTTATTTATCCTGTGATTAACATGTTCATTTAATTTTGTTGTTTGATTACTGATTTAATATAACAATATATTTTTATTTGAATTAGATAATATTGCCTAATTGGGATAACATTATTTTAATGTAAAAGTAGTATGAATGTCCTCTTCGCTATGTACTTATGATATCTGTTATATTTATTTGTAATTCACAGTTTTTAATTGCACTTTTTAAAATTTCACAAAATCTTCTGGAAAGATTTAGATAAACAAAACTTTTTTTTCCGACTTTAACAAAGTACTATAAGTATTCATAAATAACACTACTTGATTTGTTACATTTGCTAACAAAATCTTAAAACTATATTTTTAATACAGTTGCTCAAAAAGTGGCGTATTGCAGGGACGTATAGCGTTCGGGATGTGGGCTATTACACACTCGTGCTTTTTTTTACCTTTCCCGCACTCGTGCGTTCTCTTTCCCAACTGTCAAAATGAATGAATGAATGAATGAGCCATTTTTTCTTCACCCATTCTGTGTCATCATTTTTCAATTGATATGAAATGAAAATTAAATTTAATAAGATAAAATGAAATGAAACCTAACCAAACTAATTCAATCAAATCATTAAATCTGATATCGAAACAAAATAGTAGCTTTTTTTAGAAATATACCTACGCTACGTAAGTATTAACATGAATCATAAAAACTTCTTAGATTTTTTTTAGTAATAACTTCATGGTTGGTTTATTTTTCTTTTTATAGACATTATTTTGACAGTTGGGAAAGAGAATGCACGAGTGAGGCGAAAGGTAAAAAAAAGCACGAGTGTGTCATAGCCCACATCCCGAACGCTATACGTCCCTGCAATATGCCACTTTTTGAGCAACTGTATTAAAATATACTATTGTATACACCACCAACGCCCCGTAACTGTCTCCTATTCTATATTAAATTCCCCCGGGCAGATGTCGGACGTGTCGCAGGGCGGCGGCACGGTGTTCACGGAGCTGGGCGTGGCGGTGTTCCCAGTGAAGGGCACGGCGCTGTTCTGGCTGAACCTGCACCGCTCGGGCGAGGGGGACCTGGCCACCAGACACGCCGCCTGCCCCGTGCTGCACGGCTCCAAGTGGGGTCAGTTATCACGTTATTAACGAAGTTTGTTTAGTGTCTAAGTGGGGTTAGATAATATCACCTTGTTAACGATTCTTAGGGTCTAAGTGGGGTCAGTTCATATCACCTTAGTATCGTTTCTTAAGGTCTAAGTGGGGACAGATATTATCACCATGTTAACGAAGTTTTCTTCGTGTCTGAGTGGGGTTAGATAATATCACCTAGTTAACGAAGTTTTCTTAGAGTCTAAGTGGGGTCAGTTCACATCACCTTGTTAACGAAGTTTTCTCTTAAGGTCTAAGTGGGGTCAGTTATTATCATATAACTTCTTAGATTTACGCGATTATTATTACTTGTGGTAGTCTACCCGTGACCACGGCATTTGTAAAAATGTCGAAACGTCGGAAAATCAAAAATAATAAAATAAACGCGTAAAACCCGTTAAAATGAGTTTAATTTCAGTTATTATCACCTTGTTAACGAAGTTTTCTTAGGCCCAATTGCAGAGAACGTTTTAACCTCGGGTTAGCTAACTCAGATTAGATGGCGCCACCATCGATTGTAATAAGAAGTAGTTACAATCGATGGTGGTGCCAGTTAAACCTGAGTTATCTAACCAGAAGCTAACCCGAGGTTAAAACGTTCCCTGCAATTTGGCCTTAGGGTCTAAGTGGGGTTAGATAATATCAATTAGCCGAATAATAACGGAACTAGTGGCCGCCGGCGACCCGTTCGCGTGGAAGTCGGTTTCCCGTGGGAATGAGAAGTTTTGACGCGGTAAAAAGTACTATATGTGTTATTCTGATGTATAACCTATATTACTGCAAAGTTTCATCCAAATCCGTCCAGTAGTTTTTACGTGAAAGAGTAACAAACATCCATACATCCTCACATACTTTCAAATTTATAATATTAGTATCCTCACATACTTTCAAATTTATTTTCTTGGGTTGAAACGGTGTAAGATAAAGTACTAATGCGCTGAGCGTCAGTAACATCTCCTTAACTGACATGGGATTTGAACTTTTTTACTGGACAATTGGTATAACACTAAAATTTTAGGTCAAAACAGTGTTAAAATGGACTAATGCGCTGAGCGTCAGTTCATAACATCACCTTTACTGACATTAGATTTAATATTTTAAATTGAAAACAGTATTAAATTGGACTTATGCGCCGAAGACTTGGCTAATATTACTTGATTCATGTCAGAATGCATATATGCCTTATAGCCTTATATGATAATCTTAGCGTAGTTTCGGGGTCCCATTTTATTTTTTATTTTATTTTTATTCTACCAAAGTTTACTAGTGTCTCGAGATATTATAGATGTTTTGAACTGAATAAATTTTAGTGTCTTCTTGTAACGGTTAAAAAGCTACAGCTCTATTAAGTTAAAATCGTCAAAATTTAAATTTTATGTTTTCTATTTCAGTTTCGAACAAATGGATCCATCAACGGGGCCAGGAACTCATAATGCCTTGCAGCCTTGATTATCAGCAAGAAGGTATCATCAGGAAAATACCTAAGCCCGTACCTAAGACCTCAAGATAGACAAAACTTTATACTATGAAAAGTCGACTTACACATGTCACTATCACAAGGTACTAATCCAAATAATGTAGTTAAATGTAAAAGTATTTGTAGTTTAATAGTATATAACATGTAGTTACAGTATCGTTGTCGAATATTATAATACCATAATTATTTTAAAGATATGTGCTTAAAATTAAAAGGCACATATGTTTTTCCTATTATTAAAACCAAGTCATATCTGAAAACAAATGTGCCTTGAACACTTTTTTCGACGGATTAAGCTCTCTTTTGTACTTTGTCGCCATTATTCTCATTTAAATCTAGGCGAGGTACAACTTAATTGAATAATAAAAGGTAGACAAGAATAAAATAAGCAAACGTAATAATATTTATAATATGTTTTATAATTAAACATAGAGAAGTGTGTTTGTTTTAAGTGCCAATAATTCCTAGTTATTTTAACGATGCATTTATTATGGTTAATATGTAATTATAACTGATATATTTTACGTGTTTTATAATTTTAATACGTCAAACTCAAGCCATTTACCAGTGATCAATTATTATATTTATATTATAATAACAATTTTGACTGTTTTAATAGAGAAATAAAGTGAAATAATGTAATAATATTATTATTTATTTTAACCACTATAACTATAGTCTATTCGCGTTAAGAAAATAGTGACAACTACAGGATAAGGGTGTATTCACAGTGGAGTAAAAGTACGAAAGAAAAATAATAATTTTATAAACAGTATTTTCGGACATGCCGCATGCACTTGCTGTTTCTATGACTATGCTCTCCACAGTTGCATTTAAATCACACAATTTAAAGTACTTATAAACATTGTAAATTATGTGTCTCTCTCCACTATGGATTATTGATCCACTTTTATTCTTTGGAATTGGTGAAGTTGGTTTTTTCAAAATTTATCGTTGGACAACGTTTCTTTCAACGTGGACGTTTTCTTCGAAGGTCAGACTTCAACTGGTCACTGTGAACTCGACTTTTTAATTTCTAGCATTTTAATTGGCTGGGGGGCGTGGCCAGGCCGGCTGACAACGAT
Organism: Emmelina monodactyla; assembly: GCA_916618145.1. Taxonomy (NCBI): domain Eukaryota; kingdom Metazoa; phylum Arthropoda; class Insecta; order Lepidoptera; family Pterophoridae; genus Emmelina; species Emmelina monodactyla. Next base: position 9,922,895 of record OU745300.1, read on the forward strand.
CACTCACTATTTTCTTAACGCGAATAGACTATAGCCATTATTCCCTTTAGAAGATAACTAAGTAAGATAGTAGTATTGGGTAAAGTCTAACCAACAAGAGTATTAAACTGTAACGTAGGTTTCAACTGATGCCAATTCACCTTTATCTGTGATATAAGCATTTGTAAAAAGGGCCAAGTAACTACTTTGTAACTATAGATAAAACTGTTTAGTGGGTTGCTGGAGCTCTTGCTTCTACGGAGGTTGGAGGCAGAATGAAAGGCAGATGTATGCGATCATGAATTTATTAGAAATGGTACCCTATTTATAGTTACAAAATTTGGTATGAGCTGAACGTCAGCAATACCGTAAAGAGAGCCCCGTGTTATGTCCCTCTTTGAGCAATACCGTAAAGGGAGCCTATCTAAATAAACTTACAACTTTGTTCGGATGCGTGTGATGCCAAACTTTTTCATGAGAGCGTTGATTAGTGATGACTCGAATTGCCGGCCTTGGTCTGTTGTCATGCGCAGCGGGCATCCAAACCTCGAGATCCACTTTTTTTTTTTTTTTTTTTTTTTTTTTTTTTTTTTTTTTTTTTTTTTTCTGACTGTCGATTGCTGTTGGCCCCTTGACGGCCTTTACAGCTTCACCGGGCTTGGGGGCGAGCGCAAAAGGCGCTCAGCCAGTAGATAAGTTTGTCCCTACCTACGATGCGACTGCCTAAGGGCACCCAGTTGGGTACGGACCTCGGCTTAGGGCGTCGCGATCATTTACACTACACTGGTTCGTAAGGGGCCCCTCTCTGAGAAGAGCCAGCAATAAACTCAGCGGGGGTCGGATCTGATAGTCGACCATCTGGTACGACATCGGATTGTGAAGGCCGCACCCGCCGGCGGGCGCGGTTTATGTACATGGGAGACGTTAGGTTGGATCTGCCATCGTGTCTATGGGGGCGTGCGCGGTCGCGGTCTGGCGGACGTAGATTATTACCGACGGTTATATCATCGTCCGAATCGATTAGTACGTTTCTCGGTCGCCTTCTGCGTGGGTCGCGAATGGCAGAGTATTCTGCTGCTTCCACCACCAGGTGGTTGGGGTGGTGGGGGGAAGAGTCGAAGAAGCGTCTAGACGCTTTCTTCATGAACTGAGCTATCGTCGGTAGCTCGAAGTCGCGATGTAGGTCGATGTTGCGCATGAACGGCGGAGCGTTGACGGCCTTGCGCATGAACCGATTCTGCAAGACTTGCAGCTGGCGAAGTAGCGATTTGCTTGCATGCGCAAAGACCACGCTACCGTAGGTCATGACTGGACGGATGCAAGTCAGATAGATGGTGCGCTTATTTCTAAGCGACATCTTGCTCCGACTGCATAGGAGATTGTGTAGGCGACCGAGAATCATCGCGGCACGGTCGCGTACGCGTTTCGTATGTGGCCTGAAGGTCAAGCGACAATCGAGGGTAATACCTAAGTATTTGACTGAATTGGACCACGGAATCCGTCGCCCATACAGCTCTATCGGCCGAATCATGCTAAGCCGTCTGAGCCGTCGACGTCCGCTCCGATCGAAGTACACTGCTGCACTTTTCTCGGGGTTGACCTCGACCCTCCATTTCCGGAACCACTCGCCTAAGGCGGTGACTCCTTTTTGGAGGTGCTTCCTAAGACGGACCATGTTAGGATGGGCGTAGAAAATCGCGGTGTCATCGGCGAACATCGCTGTCTGGGCGGGGGCGTGGCGGGGCATATCGCTGGCGAACAGCGTATACAGAATCGGGGAGAGAACGGCGCCTTGTGGGACACCGGCCCTGATGGGGCGGGGAGTGGACAGCGCTCCCTCGACTCGGTATTGAAAGGTGCGATTCGACAGGAAGTCTCGCAAGATGTGCACGAGACTGTCTGGCACACCGAAGTGAAACAGCTTGTAAACCAAGCCGTTGTGCCAGACTTTGTCGAACGCTTTCGCAACGTCGAAGAAGAGAGCGGCTGTACCGTAGGGACGGGTCCTATTGAGATTGTGCAGCATGTACTCCGTGATGCGGTGCACTTGCTGCGGGCAGGAGTGACGAGCTCGGAAACCGAATTGCTCGTCAGGAAGGAGACCTTTGTCGGATACGACAGAATTCAGTCTGTTTGTCAGTATACGTTCGTATATTTTACCCATACAGCTCAAGAGGCTGATGGGTCTATAGCTAGACGGCTCAGAGGCGGGCTTGTTCGGCTTTCGGATGCCGATGACTATGGCGTGTTTCCACGGCCGGGGAAAAGAGTGATTTCTGATGGCAGCATTGAAGATGATGACCATCAGTTTAATAATGAGGAGGGGAAGTATTTTGAATACTTTATTCGAGATGCCGTCAGGCCCTGGGGCCTTGCGGACTTTGAGACCTCGGATAATGTCGATGACCTCATCGGCGTTCGTCGGTTTGATCGTTTCTACGGGAGGGGTACGAATGCGACAGTCGACCTCACTGTCCACGGTGGACAGGTGAGTCGGATCGACTGGCTCAGTGCTCGGGGAGCACTGCAATTCGAGACTGTCGGCTAGGCAATTCGCTTTCTCGTCGTCGTCAAAGGCGACTGTCGAGTCGTTTCGGATCAACGGAGGCATCGCAGAAACAGTGTCTGCCTTCAGGGATCGCGCCAGTTGCCAGAAGGCAACGTGCGATGGCGTGATTCCTTCGAGCATACTGTCCCATGCGTTATCGCGGAGTTCTTTTATACTCGATTTGACTTCGCGTTGGAGTCGCCGCATGCGTTTGCGGTTCTCGTCAGTGGGGACCGAGTTAAAGGCCCTAGTGGCGGCATTCTTGTCCCTGATCAACTCTTTGATGTCTTCAGGCAGGTGGAAGCGGCGATCATTCGCCACCGTCACCTGTCTGGAGCATTCGCGGATGGTGTTGCGAATGTAGTTGGTCAGGGATTCGATCGCGGTGTCTGTCGCGTCAGTAGTGGCGTCGTTGAGATCAAGGTTGGGAGGGTTTGCCTTAAAGGCTGATTCGAGCCTCTTCCAGTCCACGACCGTCTTGGTCTGAGGGACCGCGGCGTGGCGGGAACCCAGTTGTAAAATAACTGGCCGGTGATTCGAGATCCACCCATCGTAGATTGCTTTTGCGACGACTTCGGCTGTTATTTCAGTGGTGGGGATAGCTTTGGGCCACTTCGTAAATCGGTCGATAATTGTGACGAGATACCGGTACTGATTTGATGTTGGTAGGGGTCCGACGATATCCACATGTATGTGTTCGAACCTCTGTGACTGCTGGAACTCGCCAAGGGGACTGGTTACATGCCGATGTACTTTTGCACGTTGACAACCGATGCATGCTCGTGTCCACACTCCAACGTCCTTGTTCATAGCTGGCCAGAAGTACTTGGATGCCATAATTCGCCTCATCGATCTGACGCCTGGGTGGCTTATCTCGTGTTGAGCTTTGAAGGCAGCAAGACGATAAGCTGGCGGTAGATAAGGTCGAATATGTGATGATGAAGTCTCGCAGGTAATCGCAGAGTTAACGCCTGGCATGTTGATAATAGCAAATTGTAAATTTGTGCTATTTGCTCGAAGTTTCTTCAATTCTTCATCTATGTTTTGATCTCTCGATAGCTTCTCGAAGTCAAAGTTTGCGGTGAATTCTATGTCTTCTATGCGCGACATGGCATCAGCAGCTTGGTTGCGGTCACCGTTGATGTATTTGATACTCGAACAAAACTGACTCAAAAAGTGTAGTTGTCGTTCTCGCCGCGGTGTGTCGCTACTGTTCGCTGGTTTACTTAGCGCGTACGACAGGGGCTTGTGATCAGTGTAGATGACAACGTCGTTTCCTTCTATGAGTCTTCTCAGGTGCTTCACAGCTGTGTACATTGCAAGAAGTTCGCGATCGTACACGCTGTATCTTCGCTGTGTCTCGCTCATCGTTTTAGAGAAGAAAGCGAGTGGTTTCCATACGCCGTTCACTTTCTGTTGAAGAACGGCGCCGAGGCTGTGATCTGAAGCGTCGGTCAACATACATAATGGAGCTGCGGGGACTGGGTGTGAAAGAGTGGTTGCTTCGGCAATGCTTTGACGGCACGTGACGAAAGCTTTCTCGGCTTCAGTTGTCCATTCTATTGCGGTTTTATCGTTCTTTTTGCTGTTGTGTAGGTATTTGTTGAGCTCCTGTTGATGTTCTGCTTGATGCGGTAGGCAGTCGCGGTAGAAATTGACCATACCGAGGAATCTTCTAAGCTCTTGTACATTCTGTGGCTTCGGGTAGTTCAGTATAGCTTGAATGCGTTCCCCCGTGGGCTTGATTCCTTCAGATGTTACTTCATATCCGAGAAACTGAATGTTTTCCTTGCCGAACTCGCATTTGTCGATGTTGAGCGATATTCCATACTGGTTGAGGCGTTGAAGTACTTGTTCGACATGTTTCTTGTGTTCCTCTGGATCCGATGAATAAATCAGTAGATCGTCCACGTAGCAGAAAACAAAATCGTCTAGTCCTCGAAGTACTTCATGCATGAAACGTTGAAACGTTTGACCCGAGTTACGTAAGCCAAACGTCATGCAATTAAACTCGAACAAGCCGAATGGGGTGATGATTGCGGTCTTCGGTGCGTCTGCCTTTTCGATAGGTATCCAGAAATATGCCATCTTGATGTCAAGTTTTGAAAATATTCTTTTCTCGTGTAGGCGGTATGTGAAGTCTTGAATTCGTGGTATCGGGTAGCGGTCGGGTACAGTGACCGCGTTCAGCCGCCGGTAGTCGCCGCATACGCGCAGTGATCCATCCTTCTTTTTGACGACGTGCAGCGGACTAGCCCACGAGCTCTTGGAAGGCTTGCATATTCCCATCTCCAACATTTTCTCAAACTCGAGTTTTGCGGCTTTGTACTTGTCAGGAGGAAGTGGGCGTGGCCTCGCAAAAAGGGGTGGGCCTGACGTCTCGATGTGATGCGTAACAGAGTGTTTCGACGGAGACTTGAGTGACATCGGCCGCAGTACATCTGGATACTTTGACAGGATATCATGGTAACTGTGGTTGCGGTTAACCATGAAAATCGTCGGGTCTTCATTCTTGATTGTTATGGCGTCGATGTTTATATCCGTAATTGTATCTATTAGTTTGCGGCGGTGCAGGTCAACCAGTATCTTGTGTTTTCTCAGGAAATCTGCTCCAATAATCGATGTCTTGACGTCCGCCACAATAAATGTCCATTTGAAAGAACGACGTAAGCCTAGGTTGAGTTCTAATGTGCGCTCTCCGTAGGTACGTATCGGTGTGTTGTTGGCTGCGTATAATTTATAACTTGTTGAAGCTGTGTTGAGTCTTGATTTGTTGCGCGCCGACAGAACTGAAATGTCTGCTCCAGTGTCCACAAGAAATCGTTCTCGGCTATTAATGTCGAAAACGCAGAGGCGGTGGCTTGAACTGGGAACATCGACACCCGCCACGGTCGATGTTTGTCTTAGTTTTCCTGCTTCCTTCTTGAACACGGCGACTCGCAACGTTTAGCTTTATCGCCGTATCGAAAATGGTACTTGCACTGCCATTCCTTATCTCTGGGCCTTCGGTTGACATCGGCGGGTGTGCGCGATCGGGAACGATTACGCGAGCGCGTGCGAGAGGGATGGCGATATCTTCGTGATGTACTCGTGCGTAGCTCGGCGATTTCTAACGTAAGCTTCTCGATTTGCTTGCTGAGGAATTCGAACTGCAAATTTCCGTTACTCGAACTGGCAGATATCGCAGCTATTGATGCACCCTCGGTTTGTTCCAGCATCTTGTCGGCCATGGTTGCTAAAATTTCTAGTGACGACTCCGTGTTTACCGCAAGAACCGTGCGTACGTTGGCTGGCATCTGCTTCATCCATATTATTCGAAGCGCGTCGTCGGAAAGAGTGTGGCCGCCGAGATCTCTCATCTTTCGAAGTAACTGGGTAGGCTTCTGGTCAGCTAGTTCTAGTCCGCCGAGTAGTTTCTGCAGCTGTCGACCTTCGGACTCTTGATATACAGAAATAAGCCGCTTTTTCAGAAGCTCGTATTTTCCAGTAGCTGGCGGGTTCAAAATGATGTCGCTGATCTGCTCGACGTCGGTGCGTTCCAGGACGGGAATGACAAGGTTGTATTTTTGTTCGTCGCCGATCTTCTGTGCTGCCACCACGACTTCAAACTGGGCGAACCAAAGTTTCGGGTTTTCTCGCCAAAACGGTGGAATTCGCGCCTGTAGTGAGACTGTAGCCACTTCAGCCTGGTCGGTTTTCTTTGTGTCTTCCATTTTATTTTCTTCAGTCAGAGGTCACCAATTTAGTGGGTTGCTGGAGCTCTTGCTTCTACGGAGGTTGGAGGCAGAATGAAAGGCAGATGTATGCGATCATGAATTTATTAGAAATGGTACCCTATTTATAGTTACAAAATTTGGTATGAGCTGAACGTCAGCAATACCGTAAAGAGAGCCCCGTGTTATGTCCCTCTTTGAGCAATACCGTAAAGGGAGCCTATCTAAATAAACTTACAACAAATAATATTTATTTTACAAATATACATTAAAACTAAATTAAAACTATTATTTACAAACTATGTGTCACCACAACTGATTTAAGAAAAATACCGCCATCTTGCAGATTCAGCTTGAATATGTTAATTTTGGGAAGCTACGCGACATTTTCACAGCATATATACCAATGTTCAAAAACATAAGTAGGTATTTCAAGTATTAAATAATTATTAAAAGATAAGTTAACTAAGGGTTATTTAGGAAGTCTCTTTTGGTTAAAACATGCTCAATCGTCAGACTAATGACAACTTGTCATAACTATATCTTACTGCAATAGCTTTACTTTTTTAAGTGGTAGGCTCGCACATATACCGAAGATCTGATAATCAATGAAGTCAACTACATAGTTTTCGAATGTAGACCGCGTGTGACGCAAACGGCATTTCCCCTGGGTCGATAAGTTAACCAAACGTAAGGGAAACTGGATCTATGTTGCAACAGTCCGAAAAAAAACAAGTCTTTTGACACGTAGTCTAGCAATAGAAATATACCCATTGTTGATGTAGAGTAACTTATATGTATTTACTGCTGCCTAGGTCTTGTAGATCCACTTTTGAAATGTTGTAAGTGCGGCCTCGGACTAGAAGGTGTAAATGAGGTTACTTTAAAACTTAACCAAGAGATAATCTTGTTCACTGTACACTTCAAAGCAGGGACTGAAAACGGTTAAGGTTTACCGGTATTTCAACCTGTATAAAAAAGCGGTACCTTAATTTTATACCGGTTACGCAATCCTTGAACCAAAACTCTTCCGGTTGTTTTAAGGTTTTCAGAATCGCTACCGCTATCTTATAAAGGTATGGCATAATTATACCTTTAAAATTCATACAGGTTGAGTATTAAAGGTATAACCCATATGATTTTTTCGGTATCGTAATACGCTCGCTCGATACAAATAAAGTCGATTTTCCGACAGCAGACCCACACATTCTTGAAATAAAGTGATACTTTTATTTATGTAAAGGTTATACCATAATATTAGAAGTATACCGAAATGTTATGGTGAAGGTTTTTTATTATATTCTTAAAAATACGGTACCGAAATGAAAAGGTATGACGTCATACCGTATTTTAAAGGTATGCATATTTAAGTGTATTAAAAAAATAAAATACTGAAATAAAACGGTATGACGTCATACCGAAATAAAAGGTAGGCCTAATTTAACCGGTTTTCGGTCCCTGCTTCAAAGTTCTTGCTCGGGCTGGAAAACTAAAACTTAAGTCGGTAAATGTTGGTTTAAAGTTTAATCTGGCTATAGCGATGAGCGATAAAGTAATAGAATTACAGAACAACTGTTTCTAAGTTTTGGTTCAAATCCAATACCTTACTTTAGTGAAACATATATAAATATTAGTAACATTTTCCCTATTGTTAAAGTTCATAATACATGATTTTAATTTGGTCCTTTTTAAACCAGTTAGGTTTAGTAAGGGACATAAAGAGTGTTTCAAAAAACTTCTGTGTGAAGTAAAATTATGGAAAAACCCAAAAAACTGTGTTTGATTAAACTTGAAATAAAAAAAGAATTTTTGTTTTTTTCCGATTTTATAATTGTATTAACATAGAATAACAACATCACAAAACATTACCTGTTCTTATGGTATTTGATTCGATTATCATCTTTTTAAATTAATTTGTCATACCTAGTACAAAAACGTATGTCGCAAATAGCCACTCAAGGTCAAGGTGCCAACAAAGCTGCGTAATATTGTATTTACATTTTCCTTATGTACGGTAAGTTGCAAAAGTGCATACAGGTTTGACAAAAATTATCGCATCCAGTGGTCGCTTTACACACACACTGACATAAATAAACGACTATTTTACTACTACTTCTTAATATCAACCTTAACGCGACAGTTTTAAAGCTCAATGTATTTTTATAAACTATTGTGGTAGTTAAAACATTTTCTTAAATACGATGATTATTTTTAGGATCTACCTACACTCTAACCGACAACATTGATACTAATTGTTACGAATAATTCTCAGCCTTATTCTGAGAGTCTTAAGGTTCAGGTTCAATTTCATTTATTTTGCTTTTTTAAGTCGTAAAGAAAGAGATACTAACTAACTTAATGAGGGTAAATAAATATAAAAGGTTAGGTAGAAAAAAAAGATAAAAAACAGTAGTTTATTATAAAATAATAAGCTTATTTTACACTTGTTTAGGTATTGCTACTTAATAAAAAATGTTGATTCCAAAAACAAAAAAAATTACAGTCTACATTTCAAACTTCCAACAACAAATATTAATGTAGTTTTACACTTGTTTTACTTTTTAAGGTTAGTTGTAGCTTAAGTACTCGTTTTCGTAATGAAAAGAAAATTGAAGCTAGCCAACCATAAAAGATGACATTATAATTGAAAAATGTATTACTTACAAACTTATATTTAATAACTACTTTAATGAAATACTATTGGTATTTAATATACCCTCCCCTGTTTTCAATAACCACAAGCTAACGCGCACATTGATTGAACTATATTCAAACAAATCACAGTTCCACTTCATTTTTCCACACTTCCATACATTTTACACTTCGATTGGCAGCCAATGCCTCTGTAGTCCTTTCATTCCACATGTCCCATCTCTACACCATCATTCCCATAAATATTTAGGTTATGTCGGTGTTTTGAACTATTGAAAACCCACCGTTTTACCGTTATCTACTGAAACAAAAACAAAATAGGTATAAATATAACAAACCACATATTAAAATAGATAATTATTTAACACACGCTAAATTTATTATAATGATACCCAATCAAAACAAAATAATGGATAAAAAAACACTTTTTTCATACTTACAGTAAATCTAGTCACGTTATAATATTATGATATATTGCATCATATATTATGCATTTCGACAATACACACTCTGTCTTGCATACTTATAGATATTAGCTTGCATATTAGAGAACTTAGAAATCAACTTTATCAAACACAACACTGGCACCCTCGCTAGCGAACCAACAACGACAATTCAATCATTGTATGATTTTGGTTATTTTTTGTTTTACCCTCAAATTGTGACGTTTCTAAAAAATGTTCAACTTTTTTTTTAATTTTACTCGCAATACGTCTAATATTTTTGTCAATGTGTTTAGGCTTAAGTCTTTTACGTTAAGGTTGAAAATAAGTTGTAACATTTGATGTCAATGTGTGTGTAGTTTGTACGCAAGCAGTTATAGACCTTACACTCGGTATGGACTTTTGCAACTGACCGTACGTCTATATAGAAAAATATTTTCCGTTGGATCTTGTAATCGAAGAACAAAACATTTTGTAAATTATGATAAAGATGCAAACAAACCATTTTTGAATTTTACACGTTTGCATTAAAACTATTTTAAGGTAAAGGATTGTCCTAAGTGTTCTTCCTTAATAAAATCTGTCGCTCTTTCAGCAAGCATAATAGTGGGAACGTTGGTATTTCCGCTTGGTATGAGAGGGATAGCCGAAGCATCCACCACCCTTAATCGTCCTATGCCATGCACGCGCAATCTTTCGTCCAACACCCCATTTCTTCCCATACTACAGGTGCCCGTTGGATGGTAGCACGTGGTGACCACACTACGTACGTAGCACCTCCAGTAGTCACGAGTATTGAACTCTATACCCTCGCAACCACTGACATCCAGTTCTGGGTTAGATCCAGCAACTTTCCTAAAATACGTCGTGTTCACTAATTGTGTTGCCTTTAAAACAGCTTCAGTTAATGAGTCTAAATCTCGCTCATCTCTGAAATAACCCATTTCTAAAGTAGGCTCTTCGAAGGGATTGCTACTATTTAAACGCACTTGCCCTCTTGACTCAGGATGCAGAAGAATTATAAGCATTAAATTGATTTCTCGTTCGTTATTAGTTTTAGCTAGACTGTAGCAAAACTCGTCATTGTAGGTTATCAGTGACTTGCAAGCATAATAAACGATGGGGGATAAACTAGCTGCAATGTGACTATTGAAAAACTGGATATCAGGCTGATTTCTATTTTCTTTTGACTTCACATTGTAATATCCCGCTAAAGCTGGCATTGGCATGGAATCCAACTCTGTTACTGTGAGAGAGTTACCTGAGATTTGCGAACCTCGTTCGCCAGTGAACCCAAAAGGCACCATGGCGTGGTCCATCATATTTTTTCCTACTGGTAGATTGGCTAAAATATCAATATCATATTTGGCTAGTTCTTCTTCTGGGCCAATACCCGACAGCATCAATAGTTTTGGAGAATCAATGGCTCCAGCAGATATTATAACTTCTTTCTTCGCAAATATATTAACAGTATTACCATCCTTAAGAATCACGTGCACGCCTTCAACTTGCAATGTATTTTTATCAATAATGATTTTGGTAACTTTTGATTTTCTGGCTATGTACAGATTGGACCTTGCTTTACTAGGTCTTATGTAAGATTCAGCAGTACTCTGTCTTCTGCCATTGTTGACAGTAAAATGTGGAACCGCTACTCCTTCTAACTCTGGACCATTAATTTCCATTATGGGTTGAATACCAATCTCTTCGAATGATTTCATTAAAATTCTATTGGTTTCATCAAATCGCTCATCTAATCTAGTAACCCCGATGGGTCCTTTTTGTGAATGTAGTTTAGCGTAAAAGGGATCTTCTAAAATTAATGGATCAGTCATATTTTCTAGTTTTTTAAAGTAAGGCAGGACGTTATCCCAATTCCATCCAGGTGCCGTCTTGTTCCATTGGTCGTAGTCGGCCGGTTTCCCTCTAGAATATATGAGGAAGTTGAGTGATGACGTTCCACCTAACATTCTTCCTCTGGTCATGCGTAAAATGCCCTCTTCCTCGTGAGTTTCACCAACTCCCTCGTCCAGTTGTCCTTTGTAGTCGTAGTCGTACTTTGTATGTGTCAGTGTAGAGAACAGACTCGGTGCCTGCAAGGATAAAACGATATATCATTATTCAAAGGTGATAAAGAGTATATCAAAAAGTTAAACCTGAAAAGCAATCCTTTCTATTTTTTCATCGACATAATATTGAATTCTTAACATTGAATTTGGACTTTTAAGTTTTTTGTAAGCGTAGGTATTTGTTGGTATTTTCTAACATTAAAAAAAGAATGAACCGCGAAATTAAGGCTTTTTAAAATGTACAATCAGAAGTGCATTGTACCTATAGTACAAGCTTTGCTTAGTTCAGGCACATGAGTAAAGAAACTGAACAGAGACAAAGCTACATACGAATGCGCTGTGATAGGTACATCACTACAAGTGCAACGCGTGTGTGTGCGTGACCACTGGCCGCTTGTCACGTATGAGCCGAAACCGCTTCAAACTAGATCAGCCAGTGGTCAATCTCAGGGCGTGCAGGCGTGACGCGACGCTCGAACGTTGTGCGTGTTTTGTTTTTGTTTTCGAGATTCTCACATAATACGTAGTAATCCTTTTGTTTTAGTTTTTAAAAAGTATTTAAAAATATAGGAAAAGATTCTTTTTTTTGCCATTATAAGGACTTTAATGAAGGTAGTGTGAAATCAGGTTTTTTGATAATACCTCCTGACAATTTTATTGAATTTGTTGAATTGCTTGAGCAAAAATTTCGCGAATATTTTGATCTTCATATTAAAAATGTTAATATTGGTAATGAAATATTAGCACGTTTGCGAGTGTTTCCCATTGGTTTATTTGAAAAAACTTTATATTAGATTTAGAATTTATCATTCGATTAAAAGACACAACAAATTATTAAAAACCAAAAGTAATAAAAAAAAATATTTAGAGTATGTAATTTGTAAAAAAAAAACCTATTTTAATAAAAAATTTGAAAAAAAAGTACATTTATATTTTTAATTTATTCAATTGTGCCAACCCTACCAAAATAGGTATAAATTTTGCTAGCTCTTTAGAAGCTTTGTCTCTGTTCAGTTTCTTTACTCATGTGGTTCAGGGCCACACGGTTGGTGTGACACTCTGGAGATTTATTTAGTTTTTGGATGGCGACTTCTTTCTATACGATAAGGAAGGCTTCTAATATTAGTACATACGACACTGCCTAAGGGCGGAATGCCGCCCTCCTCAATGAGCAGCACCCGCCATTGCGCGACCTCGCTCAGCCTCGCGGCCACCACCGCGCCCGCCGACCCCGCGCCGACCACAATGAAGTCAAACGACTCACCGTCTAAAACAAACTTTATTTGTTTAATGCTTCGAGGTATGTACCTTTATTTAGTACATAATTATGTGGTTTTTACAATTGAGATAGACAGGCATGTTATATTGTTTTTTTTTTGTGATAATTAATGCTGTATTTTTAAACACTGCTTATTTTAAATGTTAATGTACGGAAAAATAATAGTAGAATAGGAAGTTACTTGAAAATCCATCAACCATACTATTTTAGTATTTTTTAATATGCGCATAATTTAAAAAAATACATTTCCTGTGTTTTTTCATCTTTTATAGTTATATTACATCAAATATTGTATAATTGACGTGTTTACATAAGTTCTAATACTTACTTGTTATGTGATGCGAAGGCGGCCATCCCACGGGAATAATCGCTTGTGTCAATGCTAATGCTTGTAATGCACTTTTAACAAACACTGAAGCACTAAATCTAAATAAAAAAGCTCTCGCAAATTTTATTAAAAATAAATATTTAAAAGTTTAATTTTGATGAAGTTTACACTGTATTGAACGGAGAACCTACCAGCAATATCTCCTTTCATTTATTTCGTACACTGCACTTCACTTAACTAAACATAGAAATGGAGTCATTGAAGCAAACGATGGAGGAGCTTTCAGCGCTATTCAACTCCAGAATGGAAACATTTCAGGGTGAGCTTGATAAAGTCTCCAACCCATCTCCAACAACGTCTTCACTAGCTGCAGAATTCTTCAGCTTTCGTACCTTGATGTTAGCCACACTCAAGACAGTTGAGCGGCAGGTGCAGATTGTTGCTAACAAGTGTGAGCAGCTAGAAATGCACAACCGACGCAATATTCTCCTTATTCATGGGGTCCCGGAAGAGTCTAAGGAGGATACTTCAGCAGTTGTTTTGAAATCCTTGCAACTAACTAAGGTGCCAAACATCTGTGCACAGGATTGGGTTCGCTGCCACCGTTTGGGTCGAGCTATGAATAACAAGTCTCGGCCCCTGCTTGTTGAGTTTAAAGAGCTACCTTTTAAGAACAAGGTATGGCTTTCCAAGGCAAACTTAAAGGGTTCTGGTGTTACTCTGTCTGAATTTCTAACAAAAAGCAGGCATGACACTTTCATGATGGCTCGCCAGAAGTTTGGCGTATCAAAATGCTGGACTCGAGACGGGAGCATCTTTGTGGTGACGGAGGATGGGGCACGACACCGTGTAGACACTATGGCCGACGTTACTCTGCTCCCGGTTCCTGCTGATGCACCTCCAGTAGTCACGAGTATTGAACTCTATACCCTCGCAACCACTGACATCCAGTTCTGGGTTAGATCCAGCAACTTTCCTAAAATACGTCGTGTTCACTAATTGTGTTGCCTTTAAAACAGCTTCAGTTAATGAGTCTAAATCTCGCTCATCTCTGAAATAACCCATTTCTAAAGTAGGCTCTTCGAAGGGATTGCTACTATTTAAACGCACTTGCCCTCTTGACTCAGGATGCAGAAGAATTATAAGCATTAAATTGATTTCTCGTTCGTTATTAGTTTTAGCTAGACTGTAGCAAAACTCGTCATTGTAGGTTATCAGTGACTTGCAAAATAAACGATGGGGGATAAACTAGCTGCAATGTGACTATTGAAAAACTGGATATCAGGCTGATTTCTATTTTCTTTTGACTTCACATTGTAATATCCCGCTAAAGCTGGCATTGGCATGGAATCCAACTCTGTTACTGTGAGAGAGTTACCTGAGATTTGCGAACCTCGTTCGCCAGTGAACCCAAAAGGCACCATGGCGTGGTCCATCATATTTTTTCCTACTGGTAGATTGGCTAAAATATCAATATCATATTTGGCTAGTTCTTCTTCTGGGCCAATACCCGACAGCATCAATAGTTTTGGAGAATCAATGGCTCCAGCAGATATTATAACTTCTTTCTTCGCAAATATATTAACAGTATTACCATCCTTAAGAATCACGTGCACGCCTTCAACTTGCAATGTATTTTTATCAATAATGATTTTGGTAACTTTTGATTTTCTGGCTATGTACAGATTGGACCTTGCTTTACTAGGTCTTATGTAAGATTCAGCAGTACTCTGTCTTCTGCCATTGTTGACAGTAAAATGTGGAACCGCTACTCCTTCTAACTCTGGACCATTAATTTCCATTATGGGTTGAATACCAATCTCTTCGAATGATTTCATTAAAATTCTATTGGTTTCATCAAATCGCTCATCTAATCTAGTAACCCCGATGGGTCCTTTTTGTGAATGTAGTTTAGCGTAAAAGGGATCTTCTAAAATTAATGGATCAGTCATATTTTCTAGTTTTTTAAAGTAAGGCAGGACGTTATCCCAATTCCATCCAGGTGCCGTCTTGTTCCATTGGTCGTAGTCGGCCGGTTTCCCTCTAGAATATATGAGGAAGTTGAGTGATGACGTTCCACCTAACATTCTTCCTCTGGTCATGCGTAAAATGCCCTCTTCCTCGTGAGTTTCACCAACTCCCTCGTCCAGTTGTCCTTTGTAGTCGTAGTCGTACTTTGTATGTGTCAGTGTAGAGAACAGACTCGGTGCCTGCAAGGATAAAACGATATATCATTATTCAAAGGTGATAAAGAGTATATCAAAAAGTTAAACCTGAAAAGCAATCCTTTCTATTTTTTCATCGACATAATATTGAATTCTTAACATTGAATTTGGACTTTTAAGTTTTTTGTAAGCGTAGGTATTTGTTGGTATTTTCTAACATTAAAAAAAGAATGAACCGCGAAATTAAGGCTTTTTAAAATGTACAATCAGAAGTGCATTGTACCTATAGTACAAGCTTTGCTTAGTTCAGGCACATGAGTAAAGAAACTGAACAGAGACAAAGCTACATACGAATGCGCTGTGATAGGTACATCACTACAAGTGCAACGCGTGTGTGTGCGTGACCACTGGCCGCTTGTCACGTATGAGCCGAAACCGCTTCAAACTAGATCAGCCAGTGGTCAATCTCAGGGCGTGCAGGCGTGACGCGACGCTCGAACGTTGTGCGTGTTTTGTTTTTGTTTTCGAGATTCTCACATAATACGTAGTAATCCTTTTGTTTTAGTTTTTAAAAAGTATTTAAAAATATAGGAAAAGATTCTTTTTTTTGCCATTATAAGGACTTTAATGAAGGTAGTGTGAAATCAGGTTTTTTGATAATACCTCCTGACAATTTTATTGAATTTGTTGAATTGCTTGAGCAAAAATTTCGCGAATATTTTGATCTTCATATTAAAAATGTTAATATTGGTAATGAAATATTAGCACGTTTGCAAGATTGTACATTTCATATGCTATGTGAGTGTTTCCCATTGGTTTATTTGAAAAAACTTTATATTAGATTTAGAATTTATCATTCGATTAAAAGACACAACAAATTATTAAAAACCAAAAGTAATAAAAAAAAATATTTAGAGTATGTAATTTGTAAAAAAAAAACCTATTTTAATAAAAAATTTGAAAAAAAAGTACATTTATATTTTTAATTTATTCAATTGTGCCAACCCTACCAAAATAGGTATAAATTTTGCTAGCTCTTTAGAAGCTTTGTCTCTGTTCAGTTTCTTTACTCATGTGGTTCAGGGCCACACGGTTGGTGTGACACTCTGGAGATTTATTTAGTTTTTGGATGGCGACTTCTTTCTATACGATAAGGAAGGCTTCTAATATTAGTACATACGACACTGCCTAAGGGCGGAATGCCGCCCTCCTCAATGAGCAGCACCCGCCATTGCGCGACCTCGCTCAGCCTCGCGGCCACCACCGCGCCCGCCGACCCCGATAGTCTGGCCACCGAGAGAATGCGTTTCTGACACATTGTGTTTGAAATAACGAGGTAACTTTGAAAGGACGTCTACTAAATTAACAAAAAAAGTCGTCTATTTTGACCCTACAAACAAATAATAAGTAATAAAATGATATTAAATCACACTGATTTTAAATTTTATAACTGAGGGCTAACTGTAAGGGCTATAATTACTGATAAAATATATATTTTTAAAAATGTAAACAGACTACTTCTAAACAGTACAAGGTTATGTACTTATGATATTTTCGTAGGGATGTGCTAAAAATATCAGTCAATTTTAAAGTTATCAATCAATTGCTATTAAAAAAGCAGAATTAGTAGCTTGGTTATAAAAACATGATATCGACATAAATATGGACATGCTTTTAGCAGAATTATTGCGGTTAGTGAAAGAAACTAAATCGGCAAATGTTCGATATGAAATAGATGAATTGGCTCTGCAGTACGGTTATCGGGTGCTGAGACTTAGGATACCATATCATTGCCAATACAATGCTATTGAGTTTCGTTTGTAAAAAGGCAGCAGTTGGTTTTCTTGCTAGTTTTTTTCCACCTTGGGCTTAGCTTCAAAATTAACGTTATACAAGTTACCTTAATCTAATTATTTACCTACCTACAATAAAACAATATTGTTTCGACTTTGTTTTTTTTTTATTTCACCTAGAACCCTTAACTCGTAACAACATGAATAAATGAAATATAAATAAGAAAAACAAGTTTTTTTTCTAATGTTGATTGAAAAATTATTTATCAATGTTGTTTTTTTACCCCAACACTAATGGCATGTGTCACAAACGCATTCTCTCGGTGGCCAGACTGTAATTCAAGTATTTTGATAGATTGAATAGCCGAGTTCTTCTCTTGGCTAAGTTATGTGTTTTTTTATACAATATGAAGAGAAATGGTAATACATTTAATATAATTTACTTTATCTTATTTATTATTTACTTTAATTATCGATGTTAAAAAGGATTAATTCACTAAACATGGGAACGTGTAATTGGCCTTCTAGTTTTAAAACTTGAATTTTATTATTATTTTTTAGCTGTATGTTTTCCAAAAATTGGAAAATAAATAAATAAAGATTGCGTAATGTTACTATAAGTGTACCTACACGTAAGCAATACGTACTTCACTACATAGTTTAAAAAAAGTCGCTTTCCGCCCTCTGTTTATCTGTATGCTTAGATCTTTAAAATTACGCAACAGGTTTAGATGTTTTTTTTAAATAGGTAGAGTGATTCAAGAGGAAGGTTTACAATTTACATGTACCTATTATAACATAGTATGGGGAAAGGGGTTTTACTTGCGCTTGCGAAGTCGCGGGCAAAAGCTAGTACCTATAAGCCTTCTTAACAGGTTTCCTGTCTGATGAATCATATGTGATACATAGGAAAAGTGTTGTCCTAATTTTTATACCTGTCCCTGAATCGCATATGGTTCAAGTTAGAGGTTACTTTGCTTTTTTTGGAGATTTTTTTTGTATGGGGACAGGGAACCTGTATATCCGACAGTTACGTTCTTAGAGCTCTCGAACAAATAGGTTTCCATCAGCTTTCAATTTAGACCGTAACATTTGTAATATAATATGCACGAACGCAGAAACGTATTCGTTATCATCGAATGATAAGACCGCAACTGTGTGAGGGAGGCCTAATATTACGTCATATTTTGAAACTTTAACGTTCATAGATATCCACTTCTATTTCTAGACACAAAGGTAATTATAATTCAAACTCAAAAAAACAATTTGCATATTTATACAGGTATTAATTTTTTTTATAAAATATTTAGGAAATATTTTAGTAATTTATGTAAGATACCAGCTGCTCTATTTAATATATGTTATTCGCTTCACGAATAATATTTATTAAATAATAGCTTTTTGTCCCTAGCTTTGCATTCGTTAACTCTATATTAGTAAAACTTATTGTATATGTTCTCGTCAAAAAGTCTAGGTACCTAAAGTAGGTAGGTACTCTATCTCACTGCCCCGCCTCGTAACCTTCTTAGAAGCTTTGTACGGATAATTGTTAATTGGACAAAATCAATACTGAGGCTTGTTTTGTTTGAGATGGGTATTTTATAGATATATTTAAGATGAATATTTTTGTAATACATAGTATTTGAATTAAATGAAATTGCACTGGTAAAAAGAACCACGGTAACAGTAAACAATGCTCGCAAATTACGTGCGCAGAGATTATTAATATCTAGTTTGATAGTAACCCTAAAGTTAAAGTTGCGTTAGTTCGAATCAGGCCAGTTATTTAAGACTACCGAGTACGTAAAAAACTTCTCTTAAACCATTTAAAAATGTGTTTTTTTAGTTTTTGACTTAAACCTAACTTTGTGGTAAACCGTCGAAACTATGATTAGGTAGAAGAAGCAACTTTTCCGGCTTAATCACAAAAAATAAATATCCGTTACATAGGTTAGAAGGAACAACACACAAAGAAAAGAAAGTAGCATTCAAAGAGTTTTATTTAGATTATCTAAATACAGAAAGTACCTGCCGCTTTATATAACAACAGCTATCAGCTCACATTTCTCAGAAAATTTCTACAGAATACGAACCTGTTCTCTTTATTAATTTCAGTGTATTCACGTTGGCTAACTTTAATATTCAATTGTACAATATACCTGAGCAGGTATCAAACAAAGGCAGACTGGTTGTGAGGCTTTTATGCAGATGAAAATGTATTAGATTTTATCAAATGCGATAACGTGTAATAAAAGGTAAAAATAAAGGTGTAAAAAATAAATTGAATATTCCGATCAGTTGCGCTGGCGGTACTCAAATTATATAAAATAAATTTGACCTTTTTTTACAATAAACTAAGAGTAGTTAAAAATGTGTTGTATTTAGGTAGTCCTTGAAATAGTTAGGTAAAGAAATGTTTAATTTATATACATACAAAGTTCACCTTTTAATTGCGATAGCGGCGCTATGTCGCACTAATGGAGAGCTTTATAGATCTATATCTGATGTGGTACACCTATTAGAAACACAAAAGGCAATTATTGACAATTTACAGGAATACGTGAATAAAGAGCAACAACGATTAACGACTCTTAAAACGTAAGTCTATAAATAAACTGCTATATTAACTTTAGCTGTTTTATAGTGTATAGCTCTACAGACTGCAGGTAC
Source organism: Emmelina monodactyla (assembly GCA_916618145.1). Taxonomy (NCBI): domain Eukaryota; kingdom Metazoa; phylum Arthropoda; class Insecta; order Lepidoptera; family Pterophoridae; genus Emmelina; species Emmelina monodactyla. Next base: position 9,942,534 of record OU745300.1, read on the forward strand.
TTATCGAAAATTAAACAGAACATGTATAAGTACCTAATTATCAAAAGTTTAACGATGTTTTCAGTTATTTACAAACATTTGAACAAGAACATCATATAGCCGTGGAAAATGTAACAAGCTATCTTGGAAACCCAATCAATGCATTCAAGTTAATAAAAAGATTGACGGTAGATATAAAGGACATCGACGTAGCCATAGCTAATGGAAAAGGTAATACCTTATGTAATTTTTAATTATTTTAACTAAAAATTTGAAAAGACAATCGTAAATTATACTCACGCTTTGTGTACAAATATAGTAAATATAATACATGCCACTAACAATACTTATGTAAAAGTTTGAACTTTTAACACGTAAAAACGACAAAAATATGGATGAAACTTACTATTTATAACATTTAATCTTTGCTAATCAGAAAACTGAAATGCGGAAGGAAAGCAAAGCTTATGATATATAAACACAAATTAATTTTTATTGTTTTTTTGTCAATTTTAGAGTATATTTCCACCGTATTAGAAAAATTCATGCACTTGGACTATCCTACTGAAGTAGATTTGAAAGGGGTAGCACAAGCGCTGTCGGCGTTGCAAGTTAAATTAGATTTGGACGTTAAGGAGCTAGCGGACGGGAAAATTAACTCTGTGGTTACCACGTAAGCATTACTTTACATTTTTGAGGTAGTGTCAGAAATATGTGTTTATGGTTAAAACGTAATTAGTTTGACAAACATTAACGAGTTGTACCTAATTGTGTTAACTTTTCCTAACTTGCAAGGCATAACTGCGAGGGTACTACCGTCCTTCCTAATTAATATCGCTAAACCGAATACTGAAATATGACTTCTCAGTTTATGCGATTTTTTGTAAAAAGAACCGTGGTAACATTAAAGAAAATATAAATAGGAGTTAAATTTCGTTTTACGTATTTTTGTTACATAAATACACTTTTTTATGTGCCTCTATTACTAACTTTTCTAGTGCTCCAATGTCACCGAGCGACTGTTTCGAATTGGGTCGATCGTTATACAACGTGAAGGACTACGCTAACGCTCTGCCATGGATGCTAGTAGCGTTGGAGAAACTGCGAGCGGAGCCAGAGGCGAACCACATGCTTGCCACCGACATCATAGAATACATCTCAACGTACAACCTAACGGACGCAAACCTGCGACCGTAGACAATAAATAATTTAAGACAATCCATACTTTTTATTTTATTTTAAGTTGTATACACAAATGTGTTTTATTTATCAACAAACTTAAATTACTCAAAAAAGAAAAAAGAAGTTTTTTTGTAAGTTAGAGAAAGTTTCTCTACCCAATTAATGTTTTCAAACATTGCCGGGAAGTTTTCGAAGTAATTGAATTTTGGTGAGGACTTAAGTGCACCTACTATCTATACGTTGATATTTATCTATAAACTTTATTTAAGTAAATATATTAAAACAATAATAAACTGAACACACTTAAAAATATAATCTAAACACAAATATTTATTACCAACCGGAAAAGACTATTCATTTTGAATGAAACATTTTCTTCCTTGTAGTGAATGGAGCAATTTAAGACAACAAAAACGTTACATATAGAATTATTTGTATACTGTACATAACATTCCTGTTGTTTATACATTACCCCAAGATCTTCTTTTCTTGCAGTTTCATATTCTTAAGAGCCCCGAGTCGACGGTAGAACATTCCAGAACAAACAAAGTAAGTACATGCATGTGTTGGCTTTAGCATTGCACACTACTGTGTTTGCTGGGAAACATTCTTAGTTCAGTATTGTAGCATATTGTTCGTAGGTATCAGGAATTCGCAAAACACCGCTGGAATATGAAATTGCTTTTCTGAGTAATTGTATCTATGTAGGGAAAAAGTATTAAGGTTGTGCACAAGAGTATGGTTTGTGATGGTAAACACTTGTTTCTTTTAACGTGATATACCTATTCAGAAGTGATTAGAAATTTCGAGAAACTTATACCTATTGGCGCCTTAAATTGGTTCTGCAGCAATGTGGCTCTATAAAAATTTGCAAATTTTAAAACTAATTTAATACAATTAATCAACAAATGTTTTTAGTTTTGACGTTATGGATACGGGAAAAAGGAACGCGGGTCTCCGAGCATTGCCAGTCGCGCAATAATTTAACATTTTAAATGCAAAACTAATAGTAAAATCTAAATTGTTTTTAGTTTTCATTTTTATTGCACTTAATTACCATTATTTTAAATCCATTTGTACAAGTAAGTCAACACTATGAACCTTATATTGTGCCTTAACTTACCTAAATAATAGCCTTCCGTCGAGGGAGACTTTACACGCGTAGAAAAAAAATTCTTATAATTATATAAAAGTAACTGTTGTTACTCCCGGATAATATTGCTTTCTACAGGTAAAAGAAATATTATTCTTCCAATTACATCGAAACTGATAAAAATTCATCTCTATAAATTAGTATAGATAAGGAACGAAAAGGAATAATTTACAAGGGATTTCAATAATAAAAGCTTTATGAGCCAATTTATGCTTCTGTATTTTCGTTATTTACCTACAAATTATTCGTTTTTTTAAATATTTTTTTAAAACATTTAAAACAATACAATAATAAACGCCAATATTGCCATTTTATTAACAATAAAATGAAATTGTAAAGACTAAAAGTTATTATTCGGAAAACGTAAACGGAAAAAGCGGATAATTAACGTTCCCAGAAGGTAAAATAGGATCGTGCTGCAAGATCATCTAGTCGGTGTGATTTCTGATTGCTTAACTTTATTTGATGTTTCTCTAATTCATCTTCATTATCTATATGACAGTTAAAACAAAAGCAAAAATATTTGTTAGATTTGAAAGTATCAATAAGCGAATACAGACGTTGACTTAGTTTTGTTCTATTTAGTAAGAAATAGAAAAGAGAATAAAAAAGGGATGTAAGTCTGGCCGGATTTCACTGGACATCTAGAATAGTCTATTATGATTGACACGTAGGGAAACTCGTTTATATCGTTCACGAACTGAAAATGCCAGTATTGTTCATAGGTACCTACCTACGGATGAATCTAGTTGCTCTATCTAAACTAGAACCTAGAACTACCTTTACGTTTATAAAAATAAACTTATTTTACGTCACTAATAAATACCGTTTATTACCAGAATCTTATGACACTTCAGTTCTGAGATATCGGTTACTATATTTTAATGATGATCACACCGTTTTCTTACATAGAATTAGAAAATAAGATACGTAAAAGTTGTAACTTTTAATACCTATGTTAAATAATTTGAGAGCTGCGAATTCGTATATAATTCTATACGTCTCTCCGAATCTAAATTAACTTCAACATGGGAACAACCTTTGGTATTCTATTTCGCTGTAAAAGAATAATAGCTCTTTGTTATAAGGTCAATCAAATGATGCCTGGAAATAGACTCTCATGTTGCTTCATTGGTTTCCATATTCACGGAAGCATTAACACATACATAACACGAATGAGCACGGTTTACAAAGTTCGCAATCAATGGAAAATGACATATACCGCGCTTAATTTAAGGTGAGGAATCCCATTCGCAGCGTTTGAATTCAGGCTGTGTTGTTGTATTTTCTCTGAAAACAATTCTAGTTGCAGAAGAACTGGGCGCCTGCAAGAAAACAGTGAAGTACACGTTTATTTACAAATATCAAAGGTTTTTGATATTCTTATTGTAGGAACGTTTTCTATAAGTACTTATACGTTTTTCAAAGGTAACTTTTACATTAATGAAAGGAAAGCGGTTTAATAAAAACTTTTTTAGTCATATTGTATTAGTTAACACAAATTAAAAACTCAGTTAATGAGAAAACGTACTTAAAAAAAATGTTTACGTGTGCAACGTGTGTAGGTACGTGATATTTAAATTCATTCTATTTTTTTATTTTTAAATATTTATTTTTTAGTTAGATACTTTCACTTAAATGTCTATGTGGTTTTCCCTTATCATCTGCAATAGCTTTTTAAATTTAAAATAGAGACAGAATATATGTAATTGCGTATGTCTGTATCTATTCTTATCTTATTCTATATCTTCCTTATTCTAGATAGGTATGTTTACTATACCTAATTTAGTTATTGGCGGGTCGCTAGTTAAGTACGAAATAAAGGGATAAAATAATTTTAATTTCATAGACCTATTGCAGAATTATAAAACTTTAAGTAACGTTAACACAGGGTTGAATAAAAATTGTTATACGAGACGTAGTTTAAAAAAAAATACAATATCCATCATTATACACGTATAAAAATAAAAATATTTGAATGGAGAAATGCAACAATGCTGTTTTATATCAAGATTTTTACAAGCCATTAAAAGCTATTTTATGATAAATGTTTCTACCCTGTATATCGGGGTCACGTATTTATAGGATAACCCTTAGCAAATAGTCCTTTATCGAAGCAGTTTATTATTGTTACCAACAAAACGTAAATTTTTAATAATTTTCTGACATTATTGTACTTAAACAACTCGTCGAAAATAATTATCTTTTTATAGTTTACATGGAATTAGCGGTCTTTCATACAAACACACGCGAATGATAACATTGCTAAAGGTATTTTTTCTAAGTTGTGGAAGTAAATTGTAAAGAATACCCATTTCTTCTATCTTAGTTCCAAATTAAAGTAAACTTTACCTATTTAATATTAACTTTAATTAAATTGTATTTTTTATTTTATTTTAATAATTCTTCCAATAAGACGTAAAAATAATAAGAGTTTCCTTGGAAACTGAAGGTTATTTGATTCTACGGGAATGCCACTCATCAATAAAATTCTAGAGATAAATTGAGGTTGACGTGGAACAAATAGTTTCATTTATTTTATCCGTTTTATGAAACATAAAGTAAGTCCCTGTTACTGGTTAAAAGAAGGAATATGTTGTCTACAAAAATGTTTCTTTGCTTTTTCGTTTTGATAGATTCGATGTTTTTAGTTAACTGCTCTAGGGAGATTAAAATTAATAAAATGTTGTTCCATTTTTAGCAAAGTATTAATATTAAAATGACCGCAACTCGTATACAAATCGGCACTTCTAGCTACTAAAAACCAAACTTTAAGTAATGTGAAGTATACAGGATAACGGACACCGACCGGCAACGGGCAAAAAGAGATAATAATCCATTTTTATTAGCTTCTATCGAAAGTCTCCTTAATCCAGTTTAAACCTAAAATTCAGAGTTTATTGTTGAGCTCCGCCAAATAAATGTTTGGCCAAAAACGTTCCGTCTCGAAAAAAGTTGCTATTTTTGTTTACAAAAAGAAAGAAATAAATCTAAAGACTAAACACACCAATTAGATGGCCCTTAAGTAAGTGCAGTAAGCTCTTGTGTTAAAGGTACCACACAATAGACTAGAGGAGAACCTAGTTACACACAGACACGAGCCAACGTTGTAAAACAATTTTTACGATATTGGCCCGACCCGGGGATCAAACCCGGTACCATCCGCATTACAGTCCGGTATAGTTACCGCTGCGCCACAGAGGTCGTCATTAGTACCTATGATATGAATAGTACATTCTTTGTAAACTAAAAGCTCTAACAAAGCCTTAACCTAATAAAAAATCTACAAACGTTATTATCTATAGGTCAGTAGGTACGCAACGACGTCCCACGCAAAAAATGAAGGTTTCTTTTGTCGCCTGAACTATTTAAAGAGTTTTCATTTACTTTTACAAAGAAAACGCTGGATGTCACCCTGGTGTAACCCCGTCCACACTACGTTACGCTGGAGGCATATCATCTAACTTATTAATACCTCTGCTTTATCTAGCTAGGAGGAACTTATTATGATGTATATTAAATAAACGTTTTTATAAAGTAGAAAAAGTAATATCTAGTATTAGTTTATTTTCTAGGAGTACTATTATGTTCCGCTCGTTAGTTATTGGATAACAGATTTATTATGTGATGTTTATAACAAGAACATTTTGAATGTGGAACTAGATAATGAAACCAAATAATGTTTTTGAGATATCTGTTGAACTATTAAAACGAACTTAAATCTACTTGACTGAGACTATAGTAGATAATTTTATTTTATGCTAAAATTTTACTTTAAATGAAATTGATATAGATTTTTTAATATTCGTGATCCTAAATGTATTCAGTTATTATTGTCAAGCTCAATAATTAACAGAACCAAAGCAATATCAATCCAGTTTGGTGTATGACAGGACAGGTAGCGTTTTTCTTAGCAATGGATCCGAATATATTAATAACCCACGTTCACCTACAAACCAGATCAACTGAACACTGAATTAAGTACTGGAAGAAATTTCAGTCTGAATTCATGTCCGCTGTCATCTTAATTAGAGAGATTAGATACGAGAAGGTAGAGTTAAACCAAGAACAAAAAAACCCTTGGTTACGTATGATCAACACTGAAAGTTAAACAACAATAGAAATGTCTATCAGTGTCTTGTCGTTGTCAGTACCCATGTCCACCTTTGAACCTACTCACCTTCAAACGTTAGAATCTTAGTGAAATCCTCCACAATATTGATTGACCCTATAATAGCTTTAACTACTGGTCTATTGTAATGGGATATTCACAAGGTGTCACTGAAATCACTTTCACGTTCAAACGCTGGTAGCCAACTGGGGCTGGACGGTGTCGCTCGTCATCGGCTAATGATGAAACCGGAGCCTCCTTGTAAACATACTGCGGATTCCTCTGTCGGCCGTAGCTCGCGCCTTAAACATTACACATAAAGGCACCTTCACAATAAACTGTACGATTAGAGCATTTCCAATTTAGAAAACACTGCTACGAAGATGCTACGGCTGGCAATGACGCCTACGATTTCCTCAAAATTTGCGAAACTACATTTTTTATAAAACTTTAAATAATATAATACAGTTTAATTGAATTAGTATCATGAAAACCAAAGGAAACTATTTTAATCTTCTTTAGATTGGACAAAATTGGTCTTAAATTAAGTTAAGATCAAACTTTCTTTCATGAAAATATTTTCTCTAAAGGTAAGCCAACTTTTATCGGAACCAGGAAGAAAAGTTAATAATTGCTTTAACTTTAGACAGAAATTTCACCTATTTACGATATTGCAATATTAAGTTGTATAAAACGAGGTTATTAACAATAATTAAAATAATAATAACTCGAATCCCAAGATCCATATAGGTTTCTATCTATTCCTATCACTAGATAGTATAACATCAAAGTAAGAGTCAAAATCATACCTATGTATTTCTCATTATTATGAAAACAAACTTTATAGGAAACAAATTAAAGTTATTGAGTAGTCCGAAATAAAAAAGCCGTCGGAAATAAATTCTTAGTGCTGAGTCTGTATAAAAATCTCATATATTTCTTATATCCGTCGCTGTGAACATGACCTAACAAAGGCATAAAGATTATTTCTTCGACCACCATCGTAGTGACAAATTTGGTGCACAGATAATCATTCGCAGCTTTAGCTTTAATAACTAAATACTGTTACTGCGTAATCAAATCTTCCCTTTTATTATTATTTTGGGCTACATAACGATGGCAGTTTCGCACCAGTGTGTTAATAATCATTTATTATTATAATTATCTCATATTTCGAGCTTATACTATTACCCTTACACTAAAAAATGCACAAACTAAAATGCAGTATTTACAATGATGCGCCATTCCAACGGTTCAAAGAATTCCCGGTGGAAAACAAACTGCACAGGATGTTCTGTTCGATATTTGTTTAATTTTTCATCAAATGTTTGTTTCAGGTGGCATTGTCGTAGTCACGCGCGACTCTTCAATGTTAACACAGCCGTTCCTTGAAATTCGATTGTCTGAGTTGAATACGTAGGTATCTTCTACCTACCGGCAGCACAAACTTTTAGACGACTTTCTGTCTAGGAAATACTGTAAGTACTTGTCCATTTTCCTTATCTGCATTAAAATTACAAATTGTTAATTATAGTATAGTATATTTGATGACTCATACAAATACACAAGTTATACTACTTATATCCCTAAAATGTCGGAAGCTAAAAACACAATAATACGCAACCGCCTAGTTATTCAAATATTTCAACACTACACCTTCTTAAATAGCTAATTATGTGCATCAACAAACTATTTTTTAGCAAATAATTGTTGTAAGTATGTTTATTGTTTCATATTACTTGAAATTAAACTCATATTATCCACTCTTTCCGTTCACGTACCTATTGTTAGATATAATTTGTAAATAGACATTATCTAGTAGAGACTACAAGCTTCCCTAAATCCAAAATTGATTAACTTCAATATGTAACTGAGTTTCATTTTATTTGATCATAAAACTGTGTTTTGCCATGCTTCTGAAAACACGTTAAGCCGTTTTGGATCATAATACAGAGTATTTCCACTTGAAAGACTCAAGCCATGACAGTTACCTACTAATTAAGCGGCTTAAAAAATATTGTTACTAGGAAAGATCCACGACGCAGAAGTTATACGCAAGGGTTCAAATTCAAACTGACCTAAACTTTCTATGGAAGAAACTACATACCAAAGTTTCAATATTTCGTGGTTAGGCTAAGTGTTCGAGTATTTTTCATACGCAAAAATGATGATGAATGAACTTTAAGGAATTTAAGTTATATAAACGTCCCTTTATAGACAGCTAAGCTGCTGAACGTTAATTAGAACTAATCCGAAATAACTTGAAAAGGGTTTACTCGAAGCTGTCAGATTTATTAATGTTTATTTTAAATGTGCTAATATTTTGCCATAATTTCGACAATATCCTTATGTTAACTTCATCTTATAACAATTTGCAATTCTTACGGGATTTTTTAAAATGATAACAACATTTTGCCGTAGTTTTTATTGTTTCAAATATAATCACATCTTTATAAAACAAAACATTTTGGCCATATCTCGTAAAACGCAGATAAGATTTTCTCATCGAATAAATATTTTTTACTTTAAACACTACTCCATTTAAACATTTATATATTGAAACATTTAAAGTAAATACTGATTAGAACATTTAATATTTTTAACTCTACATAAATCTATTAGGGAACACAACATCTATCAAATTGGATATTAAACGCTTTAATAGAAGTATGAGAGAGCCAGAAAAGTATAATAAAACATAACAAAACGACCATCTTGTACAACCTGTACCCTGTATTAGCTCCAGACACCGCACCTTCAATCCACTCCTCAAAATAACACTTACTTACATTAGGATAAATAGTCAATCACATATTAAAAAGGGTAAAAAATATAACTCTTCGAAATATTATAGAGATTCTTAAATAGACTTTAAAATATTGTTCTACAGCAGAAATGTTAATTCAGACTCATAATTTTTTCAGGAATGTGCATAGCTTAAAGCTAAGGATTTATCTAAACACGTGTTTAACACTAAGTTTTCTAATCTCTAAATGTTCTAAGTAATAACGAAACACTGATATACGAGTACGTAACACACTGAACATACAACATCAATTAATAAGTACCGAGTAACATTGTTTCTTCCTACCGAGCTGACTTGATGAATATTGTGCCTCTTTAAATCTAAAATAACATTACACACAATCTTAACATTAAGTACTTAGCTTTCTTAATGTAATATAGTAAAACTTTAGCGGCAAGAAAGGTTTCCATCAGCCTGGTTCCATCACAAGTGGGATTTATTGAGACGCGAATGAGAATCACAAGAGATTAGGGCACAAAATAATCTCTTAGTTAACAACTGAAATACAACCGCGAAAACATCGGGTAGTAACGTAAAGAGGGGGTAGAGTTACGAAATTAGATTTCGTAGTTGCGGAACTTGGAGATGACTTCGGAGGGGGGTTCCTGGTTGCCGGTGCCCCAGCGGCCCCAGAGCGCGGCGCCGCCCTCGGAGGCGCGGCGCGCGGCCGGGTTGGCGGGGCCCAGGCTGGACGGCCCGGACGGCCGGCCCTCGCCCTCCAGCATGCGGTCCTTGGTGTTCGGCTTGGTCCAGTGCATGGACTGCTGCACGTGGTCTTTCATGCCCAGCCACTGCTTGTATCCCATGGCGATCCCGCTCTGCCTCCACTTGTCGTACAGAGCCCGCTTGGATGGATCGCACAGAGTCTCCTTAGCTTCCTGCAACAAAACAAATAGTTTAGTTATCGATGCCTATAATCCGGTTACTGTACAAAAACCAAACTACCTTCAGTTTTTGAAACTTGCTTTCGGCTTCCTTGTCGCCGTCATTCTTGTCGGGATGATGTTGTAGAGCCAGGATCTTATACTCCGCAGTTATTTGCTCAACCTAAAATAAATTGCAATCGTACAGACTATTAGATCCGACTTTAATCTTCAGTCTCTATAAAAGGCTTTTCAGTCACCATATTTACTAAAATTTTGTAATAATTACTAAAGTTTTTCCGGCCCGACCAAAATTACAAATTGAAGTCAACTATTTTCATAACAAGATACAGTTTATTAAATTTATCATTAAAATTAAGAAATTATCTTGAAAGCTTTTTGTAATTACAGAAGGAAGTCACAAGTTTTTTTGAAACGCAAATTTAAGTATTGCTTTTTAAACTGTTTATTTTTCTTAAAAGGTATTTAAATATTCAACATCCTAGTAAAAAAAACCCTATTACCGTCATAATTTCTAAGAAACTTTGCGGAAGGGGAAAACCCTAACTGCGGTAACATAATAACAATGAAACTTAATAACGTCAAATCTTAACAAATTAGCCTTGAATCAAAACTTGATTGCACTACTTAGTAGTTAGAAGGTAATATTTTCTTAAACCTGTTACCTGGTTAATAATATAGGTCACCTCTCGACCTCTTAGTTAAAAAAGGTCAAAAGCGGTAACAATACAATCAATACTATTACAAATTTTAAAAGTTATAAATTAAAAAATCTATACTCACTGATGAGTGCTCGTCACAACCGAGCAGTGCGTAGAAGTCGTCATCGGGATTCCTTTGATAATTAAGTATTTCGTCAACTCCCGTCATCTTGACGACCCTCCCGAGCGGTTCCCCAGCGAATACTGTTATTATTATTGGAGGGTCCTTAGCTGTTCATATGGTGGTTGGTCTTTACGGGTTGCTAGAAAGAGAGGTATGAGTGCTTTAGCTAGTCCTCCCTTACTGGCCCGCGTCACGTTCGATTACGCTATGTCACTGACAGTTGCGGTGTTGCCAGTTCTCAAAACAAATACAGAACTAAAGCAAAACTGATTTTAGAACAATTTATTATTTATTTTAATATGCGGCTAGACATCTAATATTAACGATTAGGTTATACAATTTGCCAGTGTTTTGTGCTGTGTGATTTATCTTTATTAACAAACATTTTAGGAATTTCTTCAAATACCTATGTATCGAAGTTGTATCCCACAAAAGCTTACCTACTTTCAAATGTTTAACTTTAATTAAAAACAGTTAGTCAGATAAGTTAAATTTCGTCATGAATATTGAAATCTGAACTCTGGCAACCCGGTTTACCCTCACCATCGTGTTCGAGTTTAAGTTGAATGGACGGATTACTTGCGCAGCTACCACTTTCACCAAATGCGCACTGCGCAGCTCGTTCCAATCTTTACCTATTCACCGGCACATTTACGTTGTTAGACAGAGATGAAATATACTTCCGATGAAGCGACTTCTCAGTTTTTTAGTATTTCCATTGCAAACCTATAATAATCGATATTAACTATAGGAGAAGGAGTATATTATTAGGTCTGTCGTAAAATTGAAGCGTAGAACGCGCCACGTTATTGCTTCCATTAGGTGACACCTGCGAATCCAGGATCTTCTATACGAATTTAAACCTCCAAAACTCGACTATATGTCTTAGTACATAAGGTGTTTTATAACCTGACTCGCTAAAACAATAAGCTTTACCAATTTGAAGGGTAGGTATTAGCTGAACTACTATTAATACTAACTTAATAGATAATTTAATGGAACCTTCGGTTTGACTCAGAACCTTGTAATAAGTAATTTTAATTAAAAACGTTATTCGAGCGCCTACTTAAGTATATTTATCTTATTGTGATATAGTAACATTGCTATTCTGTAAATGTAGGCGACTTCATATAGGTACATAGTATTAATTATTTACTTCATCAATCGTTTATTAAGTATTGTCCAGTATATTACATTAATATATTATTTCTTACAAAAGTTAAAATGTTTTTTTGTACATCTCTAATATTTTTTTAAATCTTACAGTTAGGTAACTGTTAGTACCTACTGTTACCCTTTTTTATATAAGGCTACTGTTTGTAAGCACTCAGCTTACAGCCTACATAGCTATCAGTATTACCTACATAACTAAAATGTAAAGCACAATACAATCACGAAGCACCTCACGACCGAGCCCTGCCGCGTAGTTCTCAGCGTTTCATTTACATCGCATTTGCATTCTTCACCTGTGTAAACCGACGCTGATTTGTATAAGATTTTATTGCCAGTTTTAACTGGGATATGAACCTGGAATACCGTGTCTTCGTATTCTTCATTTCCCATGAGGATATGAGGAATATGAAGATTCTCTAAAACAAATATGCACCGTCTTAAAATATGATTGCCCTGCTACGCCTATACCTACTGTTTTTGGTTTTTATTTTCATTTTTATTGAGCCAAAAGTCACTGAAAGTGGTTCTTTGAAAATTTATTCTAAAGTTTTAAGAAAACCTTAAATTTATTTTTTTCTATTTTTCAAAAGTTTAAGATCCGTACCCTCTTAATGTTTTTTTTTGTTATCCTTAGACAGCTTAGAGCAAAAATAAAAGCTATTAGGAAGAATATGCCGATAATAAATGGGGCACTTTAGAGTCTAAAACTTATCGAGTGAACTAAACGGTAAAAGCATCTAGTATTGAATTTGCTAACGCAATTGGTAGAGCGGGTGAAGTTAAACGTTATTGAATAGTGCCAGTAACTATAGGTAAGTGAATAAAAATAGTACCTAAGATATTTTTGGTCAATTTGCATTAAGCGCTATGAATTTTTATAAATAATTACCTACTGTTACCTTTTTTTATTTTAAAAGACAACTAAGAACAGCTCTAGGTTTGTTATTTAGTTAAGTTATATTACAAAAATTTAAATTATTGGAATCATTTAGTTTTGTTTAAAGAACAAAATAAAAAGATACCATCTGAGTTTCACCAAGGCAACGACATTGCATATTCCATGCATGCTCTAGACATTGGCGTCCCAACGCTTTGCATCAAAAATAGCCACTGAAGACGATCTGAACACAAGTTTACCCGACTCACGGCACAACGCGCGTGTCCGCATTAAAATTAAAAACTATGTGTTGTGTTAAATTGAACAGTGTGAAAAGACAGCCGGTGATTACTGTCAACGAACCGTAGGCGAAACGCCATCTTAGGCAGCGGAAGCAACAGCGGATGTCCCATCAATGGGTGAGCTTCGGCATATGAATACCAACCATGGTTCCCACAATTTCTATGCGCCCCATGTACTCGCCGAAAGTTTGTCAACCTTATATTTTTTGTTCACATCTTGTCTAGAGGTGCTGTGTACAATTAAAGCTAAAGTTTTGAGTATGAGGTAACACATTCGTTCGAGACCGCTTTTACGTATATCCATTGTCATCAAACACAAATAATATTCACCTACTGTTTATTGGATATACATTTTGATGTTCAAATACTTGCGTTTCTGTCTTATCTTGTTTACTTCTCGTGTCATATTTTTTATCTCCGTACAAAACAAATTTCAGTCTATTTAAAGGTCATAGCACACGCTATTAGTTTTTGTATTGATGATGGATTGTTATCATTAGCCTTGGTTTCTATCACACAAAGATTCTTAGATATTGTACCAAAATATGTCGAAACTAGGCGGCATCTTCGTAATAAACAGGCAAGAACATTTATGGCAAACACATAGTAGTAATCAGTATGAGCTTATTGGAATATTAATGAATTCCTTCTAGCGACACCTAGCAACCATTACCATTGGCCTACTGGTGTGACATTGATTCTGTACTGTTATCCGTGCCAAATGAGCGGCTTGTCAACCGATATGGTATCGATTAAAGTTTAATTGTTATTGTCTGTGCTGGGAATACTACTAATCTAACTTCTAGTTAGTTCGAGTCACTATTTGTTCTATTCGTAGTCTCGTATTTCTAGGATTAGTTGGTTTAAATTCTGTACTTAAATAATACAACATACAAAAACGTAATCTTACAGCTTTTTACAGAAAAATGCCTCGACTTTCCCACAAAATATGTTTTATTCAAACACAATTTTGAAATTACTTTTGCTTCGAAAAGTTATTTAATTTCTTTAAAAGGAATACTTACGTTGTTATGAAAAATTAGAGCAAACACAAACTCAGTTATTTTGCTATCATTAAAAAAGTTTTTACAGGTTGTATGTGTGGGTATCTACCTTTATCTAGGTTGTACTTTTCATGTAAGTAACGAGGCGATAGACAAGCACTTGATGGTGTTTATCACCAACCGTCTCGATTATTTCCGAATATATAAATAATGTTTACAATTTTGTCACAACTCGTTATTTTTTTTTTGGTTTTAATCATAGATCGCGTAGAAAAAACAGAACGAAATGTACACAACCTAACATAAAAACCTGAAAAGTTGACCGACTTTAAAATCTAGAGTATCTCAATTAATCGCCACAAGATAATCCCTCGTTGTGTCTGGAATTTATCTTATAGTAAGTGAATGAACTTTGTATTTATAATTATGATCTTGTAAGTAAACTATTGACTCGCATATCTGGTAAATTTCTTGAATACTGATCTACTTAGCACCCTGTTATGTAGAATAATAGACGCAAACTTCTGTACGGGAAGTCTGTTTTTGAATCCAATACTGGGAACGGAAATCAATGATAAAAACTAGGTCAACGGAAAAGGGTTTTTCTGGTAATAACTATCGGAATATTTTTTGATATTTACCTTTGTTTCTTAATGGCACATTGAAGTGTAGGTAACATAACGTTTAATTTGTATAAGTTGGTCTATTCGACAGCTTGAAAGAATCTGTAGAAACTCAATTCCTTAATTTTGCTAGACCGTTCTATTTAAATAAAACCGAATCCTACATGTAAACAGAGTTGTAGAGATTAAATGAGTTGGACAGCGGCGGAAGCAGCCAATTGTCCAGCGGAGATGTCGCAGGCTGCCCTACAATACCCATATCGACTATTGACCCTTATGTATCATCTTATGTAACAATATTTTGTACAATTCTATATACACAATGTTAAGTGACTCAAAGGGTTTTAGTAAATAAACGATGATTATTTTAGATCGTTGATACAACGGTGCAAAATAATTACGACTGAATATTGTTTTTGTTGGGTTTAATAATTGATCGCAGCGGTTAACTTGACAGATCTTTGTCTATGGGAAGCTGTAAAATAGTTTCGAACTTACCACCTGCCCAAAGCTATGTTCTGCAGGCAATTATGAGTCTTCACCTGCTAAATTTCCTGAATTAACTTATACTTACCGCAATAAAGAACAAGTCTCGAAGTCTAATTTCAACGGGCAGGTTTCTTACACCAATCATTTTGTTCGTGTTTTTTGTGATAAAATAAACAATAAATATCCCGAAGCATGTGCGATGAGTAATGTTGGATTTTAATCACGGGCTCCTGTTCGCGGTGAGACACTGCAAAAATAAACAGTGCTCGAGTAATATAAACAAACGACTTGCATATACCTACCAATCTGTGTATGTTTACGTCTATAAAATAAGTTTTGGTTTTATTGAACCAGCTCTACCCGCGGTTTTGGTTCTTGTGAATAAGAAAAAGATTATTGAATTCGATATTAATAACAATATTTTCTAATCTTTACTATTTGAACTATAATAACTTTTTTGTTTTATTTACTTAAAGATAATAAGAATTAAGGTAAAACAAATCTGTAAATATAAAACAACAGGGGATGCACTTGTACTTGATTTCAGTGAATATTTTTTGAAGTTTGAGTTAAACTCAATCATATCAATTAAAAGCTTTTTTATTTACTACGAAAAACCTTTTGCATACGTAGACGTTTTCTTCTAAATAAATAGTGAAAGCCAAATTTAACTTAATAAACGATTATTAAAACCTTCAAGAAATTTTTAAGAGTAGGAATATATAATGAACTCCTTGTTGCGGCCTGGTAAAGTGTCAATTTGCATGATATATACAGCTTAATTTCATCGTTAGCAACATTGCTTTAATCAAGACAAATTCAAGCTGAGCGTCCTAAATTCAAAATATTTTGCGACGGTCGAGCCTGTCCGTTGAGACTGAAAAAGA
The DNA here is from genome assembly GCA_916618145.1 of Emmelina monodactyla. Classification (NCBI taxonomy): domain Eukaryota; kingdom Metazoa; phylum Arthropoda; class Insecta; order Lepidoptera; family Pterophoridae; genus Emmelina; species Emmelina monodactyla. The sequence continues at coordinate 9,958,829 of OU745300.1, forward strand.
AAACAATATTCATAATTAACAAGTGCCGCAAGGGACGCGAATTTATAAATAAGCAACGCAAATACAAATTAATTGGCTAACAAGAAAGAAAAGCTTTTAGTGTCATTTAGAATTAAGCAGGATCTCGAGTTACTAACGAAAAATAATAATTTGACAGTAAGTACCAAACACGTAGGTACAATATATTTCTTGGTGCGCTTGCCCTTTGTGATCCCGGCACAAGAACAAGCATTGTTTTACAGCAGATGCAAGTAAACAGCGTCGACTCGACATCTGGTACAAAGTGTAAAGATTTTTTTTACATCGTCAAACGGGGTGGTATTACCGCACCGGTCGTTACAAATCACAGCAATACTGTGTTCCAGAAAATTTACAGTTGTTGCATATAATATGTCCCAACATCATTGGTTGTGTTTTTGTACGATTAGTTACTACCGAAACTTATACTTTACTAGCGACCCGCCCACGCTTCGCAATGGTGTGATTTTGGCCGACTTGATCATGAAACATTGATTTTTGGCTAACTTAAAAAAACTTTTTCCGATTGTTCGTTATTTACAAATTTAAATGAAAAAAATACCTAAAGGATGATGAAAACCGCATTAAAATCCCTCAACTGGTTAAGGAGGAGTTAGCGGCCAAACATACAAACAGACAGAATTAGCGACTTGGATTTATACTATGTAATGATGATGATAATACCTAAGTTTGTTAGTAGTAATAGGTTTTAAAGGCCTTTTATCGTTTTCAATGATATTTCTTTTGTTGGTTAATTCTTATATCGTAGTTTTGATAATAGGACACTCTTTCACAGTTCTCATTTTTCGAACGCGGCCGCGGCGTCGAGATTGAAAATGCAATTCCCTGTCATGCTCGATTGGGCACGAGTTTAAATTGAGCCACAGCGCAATAACTCACCATTCATATTTTATTTATTAAATATCATTGGCACGGAAGCACAAAATATCTTACGGTTGTATGTATTTACAAAACAAGACCGACGTTGCCAAGTCATACATTTTCGTCATTTCGGAATAGAAAATCCCACAGTAATAATAGTGATTAGCCATTAATTCGCGGAAAGCGATCATGTTTGCATGATTCATGATTTTTTTAAGCTTTCCAAGTATTAACCCACGGGCACGGCTGAAATATCATAAGGATTACTCTCGTGATCCAATCCGACCATGAATGGACGCGGGTAACGACATTGTACCGTTTTATTTACAAACATTAACGCCTAGCGCTACCGAAACGGACGAACAGAGCTCACGCATAAACACTTAAAATTAAATCTGAATGCAGACTCCCCTATTCATAAACGTTGATGGTGCCCACATATGGTTTAGCTCGCTGCACGGAAATATGGGCTCTTTCGCTCTGGTTTTATGACAGGCAGTTCCGTAAGGTCGTTAGTCAGGTATATAGGGCTGATGTTGTATGTTTGGTATACGATTTCCTGGGCACGCGCTCAGAAAGCTTGGTTTCCTCATGAAAGGGCCGCACGTGTGCGCAGTCCACCTGCGCCGGCGACGCCGCGCCGCAGAGCGCGACCAGCATTCGACGGGATGTGTCGTGTACAGTGACGCTTTGTGCTTAACTATGGGACCACAGTTCGACTATTGTTTACGTGCTGCCAGTGAGTTTATCATTATATCTTTATTTATAGATTTACTTACCACTAAATTTATTGTTATGTTATGTGAATGCGAATAGGTACGTTGAAGCGTTTGTTTACGGTACGCCCGCCTTAGTTCATAAGTGCAGGTACCTACTTAGGTGTTTATAATATTTGTTTACATGTTTCAGTTCAGTTTGTTTAAGTTTAGTGTTTATTTAATCTATTTACATATTAATTTTATGTTATATAACACCACTTATTTGAAGTATGTAGGTACTTAAATACCTAAGTATTTCGCGTTTTCATGTAGGTGCGCATCAAATCCATTTGTTTTTAATTGTCTCTCATCAGCGCGCAAAGTTCAAAAACATGACGAATGTGAAACATTTCTTGGAATTTCTAATTGAATCATTAAAAAGCGGACGTGCCCAGGCCTGGGCTGGGCGGGCCTACACAGATGTTGCTTAGTTTGTTAGTCTGACCGATCTCTACCACCGTCACATTTCAAACACAAATTGTTTGAAAGTCCTTTGATATTGCATGATATTAACATTACAATGAAGACATTTCATCTAAATTCCATTAGGTATAGGTACCTTTATAAAATACAACAAAGATTTTATGACTGTAATGGTGGTAAGACTAAGAAAATTTTAACTAAATTATTGTTTGCAAATAAACAACTTAGTTTTAATCAGTCTTCAAAGCACGTAATTTAGCGATTTTATGCCCTCGTAACCGAATTTTTGGCACCATATTCATAGGTATTTTATTTACGCTCAGTAGAAAGTGTGCTTTTAGGTACCGACTTTTATTTAGATACAAATATTAGGTATTAAAAAAAAAGTATCAGCATATCGCTGAATCCTTGAATATTATATCAAAACAAAACTAACACGAAACAAAACATCAAAAAAATTGCTCGACCTTACAAAACATCTTCATCTGCTCACTGCCAATCTTACACAAATCTGCATTTGTAAACACAAAAAAACATTTATTTTAATTAACATCATTAGGCGTCAGTCGGTACTACACCCGCGTCGCAATACGCCATCAATTATTGTCAGAGGCATATTGTCAACACAATGTCCTTATTAAATCAACATTAAGAAATAACATTATCTGATTTGTAATCTCTCTCGGTAGTTATTGTATTTTTTGCTATTCAACACATGTTCCGGCCGGGGAGTTTTATCCGCCCTTCAAAGGATCAAGTACGTACAGATGCGGGCCCGAAACTAGGGAAAATAAAAGCTCTCATATCCGTTTACTTAACGTAGAAGCAGTATTAGTGGGACAAAGGGACAGTGTTCCTATTATTTTACTTATTTATTTGTAACAACAATCAGAGAAATAACCTTCTACGAATGGAATATTATGTGTTGTTATTAATAAATAGCTGCGGGAAAAGCTCTTTATCGTTATTTATTGAAGTAAGTTGAATAAATCCAACATTTACCGAATAAAGCTGGTGCTTCCAATGCTTGAACAATTTGACAAGAGTTCGTGCTAATCTACGCATTAAATCGTTCGTCTAAACTCCATGTAGTACCCAAGATTGTCTTCAATTCGTATTTTCCGGTAGCTAGTCGAAGTAGGTTGCACGGTGCGGACTCGAGCGATGCAGAGCCGAGCGTCCGTTTGTTCATTGAATAATTCTCGAGGGGCAGTCCATAGTTGTTGGTCAATGTGTTACGCCGCGTTATTATGATCATTGGTAACGATTTCTTTATTTTTATAAAATAAGCGATAAGTAAACAATATAATTTCATTAAACGTTTCACGACAAAGTCGGTAATAAAAAAAAATGTGGTTCAAGAAAAAGATAATGAGTATACCCGAAAATATTGCTTTAAAAGTGTGTATTGTTCCAGATAACCCATCTTATTTCGCGTTCCCCAACAAAGATGTGGTCGACCACGCCGCACCACCGGAGTCGCCTCGCGCCGCCCCGTTCTCACGGTCCGCTCCCAGCCATTCCTGGTCTGACAGCCTCAGACCGCTGGGCTCCCCTCGAAGGAGAGAACCAGAGAGTCCAAGGCGGAAGGAGTTCAGGGCTCTGCTCCGGTCTCTATCAGCTCGAGAGCCGGAGCAGGCGGAGGCGTTCCTCAAGGGACAACCTCGGCCTGGCGACTGCGCACCCGGAGACATGAGACACACATTCACCGCCCCACGGATCAAGTGAGCATCTGATCAAGCATATGTTTATATTCTCAGATCGTAAAGAAACATTATTATCGTGCGACATAAATATCAGTGCAATTGACACATGTTTAACATTTTTAGGGATTACCTCGCGAGACTAATACACTTGTTCAAACACAAACTCATAAACCAAATATTGTTTTGTTCACAGGAAGGGCAAGATTAGCGCGACCGTGATGACGGCAGAGGGCGCACAGGAGCGTGAGGAGGTGTTCTATACAATACCGTTGCAAGGGAGAAGACGGCATTCTGTGGGGGGGTACCTGACCACGGGAGGGGCGGGGGCCGGCGGGGGGGAGGTGACGAGCGTGCCCAGCGAGCTGCCAACAATGCCCGCGCCAAAGATCACCCAAAACGATGAGGAGGTCAAGCGCAGGCGCCCAAAGAACTTCCCATTCAAAGGTAAGCTGTATAAGTAATGAATGGCATGAATGAAGAGACCGGCTTACTTATGAAGATAAAACGATTTTAAATTCAGTATAAACAACATATAGTTATTAAACTTTGTCTAATAATAGTGACAACTGTACAACGTAACGTGGGAGTCTTCCCAAAATAGATTTTCATTTTTGCTAAATTGAGTTCAGATTATACTTCACGTAAATATTTGTTTCACCTCGGTTTTTTATTTTTCTCATTGTTTTAATGATTTTAGAAAAAAAAGTTATTCAATAATCGAATACTGGTTCAAAATTTACAGCGGTTGTTAATGACTAATGTGACTTTTAAGAATTAAGGGTAACTTAATATTTGTAAGCAGTTTTTAATTTCATCTGATTTAAAAACGATTTTTTAAATTGGTTTCTTGTTAGGTATGTTAAATCCAAAAATATTACTTTGCGGTTTTATTTGTCGATCTAATAGTTTTTGATAGAGTAGTTATTCAAAAAGGGTCAATTGTGTAACTAAGTACTTATATATGCGGTGATAATACTATCATTGGGAGAAAGTAAAACGACCATAAACAACATTATCTAAGTAAATGTGTTCACATATTTTTCCGTTAAATTGTTGATAATTGAATAGTAAAATCTATTATTAAGAAATAGTTGTATTGATGTATGGGTTTATGAAAAGAAAAAGCATAAACATAAGATAAGTGTTTATCAGAGATCGTTGCACTCAAAGTGGCCTTTGCTCTTTTAGATAACGATGAAGCTCTTAGACAATACCAAGAATCGGCGCTTTGATTTGTTTACGTCGAAGGGCCAAATCATGAGACATAACCCAACGTCAATATTTCAAAGTTTACAAAGCCATAGCAGTCGCCAAGAACAGCTTATCAGTTTTCAGGTACCGTAACGTCCCAGTCATTATAAGGTATATCATCCAACGCGATCTGAATACAATGACAGCTTGTAGCGTCCTCGGCCTTGTATTTGGGCATCGATAGGGATATTTGCGTAGAGACCCAAATGTGTTTACTCAGATTAGGAGTCGGGAATGGTGTTGTGATAATCGCGGTCGAGACGCGGGAGTTAGTATGCGAGTGGCGTGCGGTGGACGCCAGCGAATGGCGGCGGCGGCGCTTGCGCCTCAAACTTCGCGAACGGACACATAACTTGTGTTGGCCGCTGCGTGCGCGCAACTGCTCCGCGCTTTTCATTGTTCAGTGCGATGTGCGCCCGCGAATAAACCCCTTTACACAGTGCCAGTGCTTTACAGAAGTATGGAGACTGTCACAGAAAACAGTGAGTTAATTTGTGTTGCGTAATTAAAAAACAATAAATCGAATTAGTGGAAATCGATTACTTGGGTAATTACGTGTATTGGTTTTTAGACTCATAAAATTACAAATAAGCAAATCAAAGTACAAGTTAATGTGGTATTGCATAATTAACCTTTAAAACCTTCCGAACTTAAACTTTTTTTGTTGTTGTTTTAGTAAGACTATTATTTATGTAGAGCAAAGAGGAAAATAAAATCTAAGTAGTACCAACATATTCTTTTCACATAATTTCTAAGAACAAAACATATACTTACCACTTAAGTTTTTCCATTGTTCTTCAAAGACATCTTGTCGACCTTTATTTTCTGGGACCGGAATAGGGTCCTTCACTTGGGTCACTTTGTAATTCTCGAATGTCCAGACTCAAAATCAGTGTCAAAGGAAGACCGTGGCGGTATATCGATGGGTGACGTCCATTTTGAACTTTATTCCTAAAGCGTAGAGTCGATAATTGGTTGCGGTAGAATCGATAGAGACTATACATTATCTATGCATGGTGACAGGCATAGCTGAATAAACAATGGTAATTCACATGCATCGGCCGGCTCCTGTGCCCACGAGATGGGAATTACAATATGATTGTCTCCGAGATGTGTACGAAACTTTATAAAACTAAGATGTTATTATTACCTACATTATCGATTTTACATTACCTTAGTGGGACGAGCATTGCATACTAAAAACATTGGAATCAATTCAAACGCTTTACATCAGCTTTACACTTTACATCAGCTCTACGTAGGTTCTAATTCACAAAGATAAAACTTTAATTTATGAGAAAATGTTATACGATGAATAAAATAGGAAGCAAGGAAAGTAGGTAACTTTTTATTTTATTTACTTCAGCGAGTTCGTCAAAGCAATTTCAGATTCATGAGACGTCGTTATTGGATTTCTCTCAAAGTGTTGCTTAGAAGGTACAATCAAAAAAATTTGTATTTTTGATAGAAATAAATTAACTTTATTCAGTAAGTACACCTACGTACAATTGTGCTTTAAGATGAAAACAGAATCCAATTACAAAAAATAATAAATCGAATGCAAAGGTTTGTATTCTGGAGTGGCACTTTAGTTGGCGACAGTGCTTATAATATAATAATATTTGCATTTTATCTAATGTCCCATTGTATAAATTATATCGATTTATTATGCGCCTGCCTGCAATCATAATCAGCTCATCATTGGTAATATTTTAAACATTGTGTTTGTTTCTGAATAACTTAATACTTATGACAAAAAAATATTTGTCCTCTATCGAGCAGTTTTTAAATATTCCCTTCCTTTTTTCTTGGAAGCGTATACAGGGTCTGTCGTAATGAATGGATAACCCGTTACCTACAGTTGATCCGGATGTGAGGCTATAAGAAAATGGTGTCTTCTTGCCAGGGTTGTCAACTATAAGAAAATGGCGTAGACTTTTAAACTTTTTTATAAATTTCGCTATTTTTATCATTTATTCCGCTGCCATTTCTTCAAATTTTGATATATTTGTATAATTTTTGTTGTATTATACTCCTGAAGACGTGTATTATGTAATTTTAATACAATTTTAGGTGTTATTCACGTTGAACATTATCAAAATTCTCATTTTAAGAAAAACATTTCCAATGTTTTTTCTTTATGTCAACTTTTGATCATCTCCTGTGAAAAAAAATTGTATGACGTTATAGCTGCCCATGGTCTCAATAAATTGTCTAGTATGTGTAGATTCTTAAAAGGTATAACGATGTGTACTTTACAAGCAACATTAAGTTACAGGAGCAATAACACTAATCAAGGTCGGAATTTTTATTTTTCAAGTTATGTTATAAATGGTTGTAAAACTTCGTCATAATGATTTTATTCTATCAAGATACTTTGCACAAACACTATCAGACCGCTAATAGGATATTCAGAAGAAAAACAGGTTGTTTTTGGGAAAAATAAATAAATTACTCCACGATAATAATGTAATGAAAATGAACAAATGAAAATTGTAGTGCTCTAATAGTTACATGCGACAAACATGTTGCGACAAGTTTTTTCGAAATTGAAACGGATTTTAAAAATCGAACAAAAACCACATTACAAAGAAAAGTGGAAAAAAGTGGAAGGAAATCGTCCTTCCATAAATGCATTGTGCACATGAACACACGGTAATCAGGATGTCGCACATTTGAATATCTTTCACGATAAACACTAGCAGCTCTATTGGTGTTGCCATTACATACACCGTGAATGTAATGCATGTTCGCGTATTCGGCCGGCGTGTATTGTTGCGGCATGATACACAAACTACACAAAAACTTGTCCAAAACAACAAGTTCAATCGATAGCACAACACAATGTCCGTAAATGTGAGCAAAGTCATCAGTATCACCACGTTATCAAGTCCAAATCACAAGGAAAATCAAAGTCCGATATTAGAAAGCAGTAACAAATTGACGAAAATAATGAGAACAAAAGCACATGCGATGGTCAAAATTACACTGATGTGATGAGTACCCTTTTCTTTGTAATGCGGTCTTTGTTCGATTTTTAAAATCTGTTTTAATTTCGAATAAACTTGTCGCAACATGTTTGTCGTATGTAACTATTAGAGCACAACAATTTTCATTTGTACATTATCATTACATTATTATCGTGGAGTAATGTTATTTTTTTCCCAAAAACAACCGGGTTTTCTTCTGAATATCCTATTATTGGCCCGATAGTGTTTGTGCAAAGTATCTTGATAGAATAAAATCATTTTGACGAAGTTTTACAACCATTTATAACATAACTTGAAAAATAAAAATTCCGACCTTGATTAGTGTTCTCGCTCCTGGAACTTAATGTTGCTTGTAAAGTACACATCGTTATACCTTTTTAGAATCTACACATACTAGACAATTTATTGAGACCATGGGCAGCTATAACGTCATACTAATTTTTTTCACAGAAGATGATCAAAAGTTGACATAAAGAAAAAACATTGGAAATGTTTTTCTTAAAATGAGAATTTTGATAATGTTCAACGTGAATAACACCTAAAATTGTATTAAAATTGCATAATACACGTCTTCAGGAGTATAATACAACAAAAAATATACAAATATATCAAAATTTGAAGAAATGGCAGCGAAATAAATGATAAAAATAGTGAAATTTATAAAAAAGTTTAAAAGTCTACGCCATTTTCTTATGGTTGACAACCCTGGCAAGAAGACACCATTTTCTTATAGCCTCACATCCGGATCAACTGTAGGTAACGGGTTATCCATTCATTACGACAGACCCTGTATAATTGAATGGCGCACCCGCTGCTGGGTAAAAGACATCGTTTATTTTGATATCATGAATCATATCCAGACGGCCGCTGTCATCCACCTTAGACGCCGTATTATTTATAATATGATGTTTCATATCGACTCCTTGTGCCCTATTAATTTTATCTGTTTACGGAAAAATAATAAATAAAGCGGCTACTTTGTACATAGGTGGTCCATGTATAACTTTCTATACTTACTTAGTTTTTATATATAAATACAATGGCTTTGAATAATATACCAGTTCAAGATTAAAGTGCGATAATAGATATTGATTGAGACATGTCATTGTTCTCAGATGCATGTCAAAATAAGGTTCAATCATATTGAATACAAACACTGTTATTAACCGACTATAGACTTCGAACAAAGCAAACTATTTAAAGTTAACTACATTTATTATTATTATATCTTTATTCATATGACGTTTGTAAGTCTTACTTCAATGTAACATGTTTTGAAACAAAACTTCAATGGGATACTTCACAGATTTATTCCTTAAAAGCCACGCCCTTCGGCCGGATAAGAAATCCAGTTCAAAAGCCACCTTAGACACCTCGCTCGTAAAACAGGAAGCTGCAATATTTCACTCAATACATCAAAGAGTTCGACTGCTGAAACTGTTCCTCCTCGCTGAAAGTATAACCCGTTCCAGCCTCAAATGTTATGGTTATCATTAACTTTTGCTCTACTCCACTTAAAAAAGCTTTACGTAACGCCATGTTGGATTTAAAAATAAACATGGTGGTAAAACAAGAATGTTATAATTGCTTGGAATGCTATTGTTATGTTATAACTTGCTGTGAAGTAATGCCTCTTCGCAGTGTAGATAAAATTGTTCATTAATTATCTTTGTAATATTTATTGTACGCTAGCGACTCAATTGACATAATTGCTTTTCTCTTTACTTAAATACTTTAACAAAGAAAGTACCTAATTGTAAGTGGTTCTACAGTTGGCCATCGTACATACTACTTTTCCGTTTTGTTTTCAACAATCCATTATTCTATAAATGTACGTAGGCACATTAAGTTACCTAACTGTAACCGCACAGCATTAAGACGTGGTCGATGCATCTAATCGACTATTCCGGGCGTCGCTGATAGTCGTCCCTCTATTTAGGAAACGGATATAGTCGACTGTGCATTCGGCAGCTGAGCCACCTACCCGCACGTATAAATCCATGTGTTTCCGGTGCGCGCGGTGCATAACATATATTTTGTAAGCAACCAATGCGTATGCTACCCGCTCAGCGCATAAAAAACTTTAACAGCAGCTTAGGTTTTCATTTATAGAGAGAGGGATGTAATAAACTGCGTTAACGTTCACACCGCATTGATAATGTACGCTGCTGGTTCAAAAACCGTACAAATTCTCAAAGAGCCTTTGAGAGATTAACGGATGTAAGTACCTAAAACGAATGCGAGATTTGCGGATCTTTTTACATGAGCTTAGATTCACAAAGACAGCGTTGTAGTTCGGACAACTTTTATTTTATAGGTCATCTCTTATGAAAGATGCTTTTGCATCGTATTTATTACGCATCGTATCTAAGTGCATTGCACTCGATTATTTATCATTGGTTCTTAATTTAATTGATTTTAAGTGGCCTCTAGTGGTTGAAGTTCAATTAAAATCGAAGAGAAATGGGCTCGAGTTCCGTTTGTGATTTGCAATGAAAATAGAAATAGTAGTAGATAGGGATGTGTGTTGAATGCATGCATGTGTAGAGTTCCTGTGAAGTTAGGAATGCCTCGTGCGATGGTTGGGATGCTTGTTTTGAGATGCCTGCAATAGCTGTGTTGATATGTTTGCCTAGTTGACTGTTATTTATGAGAATGTTACATTGATGAATTGCGTTTGCTGGTAAGGTTAATTCAGGAAATTCAACGGTAGCTCAAGTTAATTATAAGAAACTTTGCACCTTCCTACCTTTATAATTAGTAGCCTAATACTTTATTTATATTTTTTTACAAACAATTACAGCTAAAAGCATAGAGTTAGACGTATTTTGAGATCGTTTTGAAAAATTGGTTATAGAAGTGAACCTTAGGCTAATTAAATAAATAAAAATAAAAAGCTTTTTATTATACCTTAAATATACAATAAAATCAATATAAAACAGTAAATAATTTAAAATTTAAGGTCCGCTGTCTGCGGTAAAAGCCTCCTCCAGAAGCTTCCATTCCTCTCTATCACGTGCTGTCCTACTCCATAAATTTCCTGCTACCTTTGCGATGTCATCGTCCCATCTCTTATAAGGTCTGCCGGGTCTTCGTTTTATATTTATAGGGTACCAGTTAGTGGATATCTTAGCCCACCTTTCTTCAGGCAACCGTTGTATGTGACCAGCCCATTTCCATTTTAGCTGTAGAGCCCGTTGTATTGCGTCTTTAGCCTTGGTTATTTTGCGGATTTCACTATTTCTAACTTTCTCTATAAGTTTATGACCAGTGTAACTTCTTTCTAGTCCCCTTTGACAGACTCCTACCTTTTCCTTCATTCTTTTAGTCAGGGCCCATGTCTGACAAGCATATGTAAGGCATGGCAGCAAACACGTTTTCATTACTTTGGTTTTAAGTTTAGTTGGTAGATTGCTCTTAAATATTTCTTTCATTGACCAGTATTTATTCCAGGTGTTTTTGGTTCGACGTTCGATTTCTTTTTCGTTACAGCTAGTGAATGAAATTACATGCCCTAGGTACACATAGTCCTCAACATACTCTAAGTTTTTAGATATTGGAGATTTCTGTTTGTTTGTCATTAGCTTTGTCTTTTCATCGTTAAGTCGTAAACCGGACTTTAAGCTCGCATCGCGTAGTGACTCTATCATGGTTTCGAGTTCCTGTGGGTCTTCAGATAAAAGTACAATATCGTCAGCAAATCTAAGATGAGACAAGTATTTACCGTGAAGTTTAAGTCCTTTGTTCTCCCAATCCAAAGATCTGAATATACTTTCAAGCACTGCGATAAAAAGCTTTGGTGAAATGGGGTCCCCCTGCCTTACTCCCCGCTCTATTTTAAAGACAGGACCTGGTTCTTCTAATGTGATTCTTGAGTTGCAATTCTTGTATATTTCTCTTATTATTTCAATATAAGTTGTCTCTATTCCTTGTGACGCCAAAGCCTGCCATATTGAACAATGTGATATTGTATCAAAAGCTTTGCTATAATCAATAAAGCAAATATAAAGTGGTTTGTCGTGTTCCTTATACTTTTCGATTATAATTTTTAAAGTATGTATATGCTCTACCGTTGAAAAGCTTCTCATAAAGCCAGCTTGCTCTACCGCTTGATTTTCGTCGATTGTTTTGGTCAAGCGTCGTAGTAGAGTTGTCGAAAACAATTTGTACAGACAGGACATTAGACTAATGGGTCTGTAGTTGGATATGTTTTTATGATCTCCTTTTTTGTATAGTAGCATAATGTTTGAAGTAGTCCACTGCTTTGGTATATTTTTTTGTGAAAGAATTAAATTCAATAATCTAGTCAGTGGTTTTACTAGCAGTCCTTTCCTGCTATTAGCATTTCGTTTGTTATTGCATCTGGGCCTGGACATTTATCGGGTTTTAATTTACTTAATGAGAGATATATTTCCTGTTCATTGAATTCTGGAACAGATTCTTGGTTTGCAGATGTTAGAAATTGATGTTTTTCTGAGTTTTCCTTGTTCGAGTATAGAGTTTTATAGTATTGAGTTGCTGTTAGCATCAAGTCCTTTCTGTTGGTGACATTTTGACCTTGATCATTTTTTAATTGGCACATTAGTTGCTTTGCTACAGAAAGATGTTTGTAGGCTTTTTTAACGGCTCCCTTGGTTTTTATGTATTTTTTAAGTTTGTTGAGTCTATATGTTTTTGTGTTGGATTTAATGTTTTTATAAATAGATCTGTACAATTTGCTCAGTTCATCTTTTTCTTGCCTTGTTTTGTTGATTTTATTTTTAAGTAGATACATGTTTTCTTTCTGCTTAATTATTTCGTCAGTTATTATTTCTTGATGCTTTAATGATTTTTGTAATTTTAGCCATATTACAACTCTGTAGAATGTTGTTTTCGATTTCATTGTAAAGTTGTTGCACGGAGTTGGTATTACTATTTAGTTCAAATGTTGATAATTGTGCTTTATACTTTTCTCCATCTATGTTTTTTGGTGATTTTGAAGAGTAATGTGTACGTTTTTTCTTTTTACTATTTGTATATACAGTTATTCTCACTAGGCGATGGTCGCTGGGATGTTTTAAGTTGCTGATAACGTTGCAATTCTTAATGATGCTTGGAGTATTGGTAGCTATAAAGTCAATTTCGTTTTTAACAATAGCATTCGGTGCCATCCAAGTCCAGCGTAGAGCTGGCGGTTTATAAAACAAGGTATTTATTATCTTGAGGTTATTTTCAAAGCAGAACTGAATAAACTTTTCGCCTCTTTTATTTCTGTTTCCATAGCCGAACTTTCCCATTACTCGCTGTTCTTCTGGTCTGGGTATTCCAATTTTAGCGTTCATATCACCTAAAAATATAAGCTTTTGGTTGTTGTTTCTTGTAATTATGTTTAAGGACTCGTAAAACTCTTTTAATTCTTCATCATTAGAGTTTTGGGTAGGTGCATAGGCCTGAACTATTGTAAATATTTCCCCGAATATGTTCACTTTTAAGAATGCAGCTCTATCGGATATTCCGATGAAGTCTAGAACATTAATATTATTTTGTTTTTTAATAATAAATCCTACTCCATTTCTTCCCTTCGTTTCCCCGTGCAAGTAGAGCTGATAATTGTCTCTTGTTTCAATAGTGGAGCCTTATCTTCGTATTTCACTTAAACCAATAATATCCCATTTAATAGTTGAAAGTGCATATTCTAATTCTGTAATTCGTGTTTCATTTGCTAGGGATCTGACGTTAAATGTACCGATATAAACTGTATTAGTTTTAGCTTTTGGAGGGTTTAGGTCTACTGCTCCCGTGGTGACCAACCATGGTGGGAGAGGTTGTGTTGATTTCTGATATTTTTTTACGCTAGGATTTTTGATAGAGTTGTTGTTGTTGGCGCTTAAAATGGAAGGAGGTAAGTTTGGTTGCTATTCATCGGAATACTCATTTAAATCTACCGTTGATGTAGTGTTTGCTTCTGTTGCTTTGCGGTTTTTTATAAGTAGGCTAATTAGTCAACAACAAATATTGAGGATATACAAGTTATTAAAACCATTTAACTTAAGCAAATGAAAGTTTTAAAAATGGGTAATACAACAATTAAACGCGATCACACATTGCTTTGTTTATCCCGTAATTGACTTCTAAAAATAAACCCTTGAATGACCGGAAGCGGATGCGTTTGTTAAAACTAACATTACTTTAACAACGCACAATTAACGATATTTTAAAACGTGACATGTTTCGCGAAAGATAACAAACGGAACACAAATTTAGTGTTCTCACAACCTATTTATTTAAGCAATCTTGATGAAGCTTCCAAGAATTATTTGGGACATCCTAAGCTTATATTCCTTATATAATAATGATAATTCATTAATTTGTTGAATCGACAATGGTTTAATAACATTTTTCTTCCTTGTATTGTTACAGAAATGGAGGACATAGCGATCATATGGAGTTCAGGGTCACCTGAAAGTTCTTTGTGGTCCGACTATCTCGTGGCCAGCTTTGACAAAATCATGTCACAGAGAGCTCGTCATCATTACAGGTACTTATACTACATTTAAATTACTCAATTTATCGGGCTCGAAGGACAAATCTACAATAGAGACTTGATCTTTTTATAGAGACATGAGCTTTTGCATAATAGAAATAATTTTATTCTTTAGGTTATTATGGATGTTACGGCTAATACCCGAAGTGCGGCTACACCTAGTTTTAGCCGGTTAGAACATCAATAGGTTAGGTTAGTTAGGTTACTTTTTTGATACCACCCAGAAAAAGGAGTCCCGCGTAGCGGGACTCCGTCGACTCATGATTGGAGCCAGTTTTAAGTTAAAACTTTTAACATACATAGGATTAATTTTTTTTTACAGTTTTCCATATAAAAATCACTTCTAACCGGCTAAAACTAGGTGTAGCCGCACTTCGGGTATTAGCCGTAACATGGATATTATAAAGAGCGAAATTTTAACAACGAAAATAATTATTTGAATAATTTTTAAGAAACAAAAAATATATATCCTTGTGATTCAAAAACTCCTCTTTAAATTAATGAATAACCAAAATATCTCTTCTTTTCACAGAGTGACATCCCTGACAGCTGAAGAGATAATCGGTTCAGATTCCAAAGAAAAGCTAGACAAACTTGCCAAAGCTCAACTACAGATAGTTATTCTCTGTCCTATTCTCGCAACTAAGATGTCGGACTTGAAGAAGGAGACAAATGGAGAGTGCGTGTTCAAAAGTGATAAAGTCCTGGTGATGCTTCTTGGTGTCGATAAGAATCAAGTTGTTGAAAATAACTTGGAAGGTATGAACTAATAATACATGATTCAATAAATTTATTTGACCTTTTAGTATCCGCATTGATTTTAGTTTTTATCGACGACGATTCAATTGCGTACTTAAGGAAAATTATGGTGTCATTTAAAACTTAAACACTAACCGTTAACAGTTACTAACTGAAAATCTTGTTTACCTAAAGTTTATCCTGTTACAACATATATCCGTCTTATATTTACTTAGTAGTTATTTGAATATTAAATTTCGATGATTAATTCCAAAACTAAGTTAACA
The DNA here is from genome assembly GCA_916618145.1 of Emmelina monodactyla. Lineage (NCBI taxonomy): Eukaryota > Metazoa > Arthropoda > Insecta > Lepidoptera > Pterophoridae > Emmelina > Emmelina monodactyla. The sequence continues at coordinate 9,974,405 of OU745300.1, forward strand.
TTTATTACTTTACTTAAGCATTCAGGTATGATGAAAATTATTTCCGTAAGACTATTAAAATCCTTCGAACTCTTACTCAGATTACCCGTCAATGGAGAGTTGGCAGATGATGTGTGTCCGTGAGAAAGACACTTCTTTCGTGGACACATTCCTGACGGCGGCCGTCGGCATCCTCAGGACTAAGGACTGCAAGGACACCGCCGCTGATAAGACCAGCTTCAGTATCGTGCCTAAGAAAGTTAAAATTGTAAGTTATATGTAGATTTCCCTATTAATATAACTGTTATTATTGATTAATCTTTTGTGTAAAAAAATAGTAATGGGTAAGATATTTAAAATATAAGGCAATTTTTGAAAATTAAATTAATTTTTTTAATGGATTTAGTTCGTGGTTATACGACTATGAAATATAATTTTGGACGTGAGTTCCATTCAAACCAATTTGTAGACCATGTAAATGTTTCGATTTAGTTTAAAAGTACTAAATCAAGTAAAATTATGTATCATAATTTAACAATAAATATGTGTTACTGATTTTTCCCACGCTTTCTATAGTTATCTACCATTATTTACACTTCGATAGTTTTTAACAAAAATGTCACGATCATTAGTTAATGACGCGATAAATATGGGAATAGGAATGTTTGTGTAAGTGTACAAATACCTTACCATGTTATCTAATATCTTAATTACTTACACGAAGTTAAGATTACAGAATATATATATTTTTTAATCTTTACCTACAAAAAATATATGTTAGTTCTCGTATTATTAATGTTAATTGATTAATGTTAATTAGATACTTAACTTCAAAACATTATCGTTTCATAAAACATCATAATGATGGTTACAGGACCAGATATACATGTAGGTACTTATGTTATTATAATGTGTTGTTCTTCAGGGTCAAAGCAGGGTAATAGCCCTCCTGAACGACCCAATCCGTGAGGAAGACAGCATCAAGATAATGGTCGACAAAAAAGGCGAAGTCATCAATATACCCACATTCAAGAAACGAAATCCCTACACCCTACAATTTGATATTCCAGGTACGATTAGCTAAATTACACAATTGATTCATTCACAACATTATTTCATTCTATCAGTACTCAATAGATTTCCATTCAATCCAAAATAAGAGGTAATAAATACGAAGAGGTAATTCCCAATGAGGCTTTATTACGTACCGGGGAAGATATATTAAACTTTTATTAGACAATAAAAACCCAATCCCTGATTTAGCCCCTGAAAGATTTCCAATAAATATTATGAATACTTTTATTACCTTAAGGTACTCAATTAATAGTTTTTCGTTTATCATTAATAATAATAATAATCGTTTATTTATTGCACATAAATCACAATTACAATAAATTTAAAAATAAGTACAGTGTGCATCCGATTTACATTTTCGAATCAGGCAGGGGACCCCAAACAAGGCTAAGCCTGAAACTTGGGGTACCAGATTATGCATAGAATAAAAAGTGCAAGGATTACATTAACACTGCTACAAATTAAACAAAAAAGAACAAAATTAGTAATAAAAAAGGTAAGGTACTTTCGTTTATCGTCACATATTTTCTTATTTTCCTCTAACTATTCATGACAAAATCTTAATCCATGTCCAATTGAATTCAACCTATATCCGTGTCAGTGGTTTGATACGGTTTTTATCATACATATAACTCAAAAAAATAAACAAATGGAATATACCACCATTAATAAGAAGAGGGTGTCGTCACAGAATTCATACACAAAACAGCTTTTTTTTAAAAAGACTGGTTTATTTTCTGTCCTGTTTTCCATGATACCTTCTCCTCCTACAGAGTCCTGCCTAGAGGTGTCGATGCTAGTGTGGGTGCGTGTGAGCAAGAACGGGCAGGCGCTGGGGCGGCGGCAGATCAAGTGCGAGAGCCGGCTGCGGGAGCTCGACCAGCTGCTGCGCGCCAGCGACCACCCGCTGGAGTTCATGTGCCAGGTGGGTTGAGTATGGTCAAACTAGCCGGCAAACCACGCACAAAGGACCAAACTTGAGTCCAAGTGCGGAAACAAGAGCCCACTAACCTAACCTAACCTAACCTATGGTCAAACTATAGAGTACTAGTGGACGTGTACGACTCTGTTCGCGTGGAAGTCGGTTTGCCGTGGGAATGAGATGTTTCCCCGCGGTAAAAAGTACCCTTTGTGTTGTTCTGATGTATAACCTATATTACTGCAATGTTTCATCGAAATCCTTTCAGTCGTTTTTACGTGGAAGAGTAACAAACATCCATCCATACATCCAAACTCACAAACTTTCACATTTATAATATTAGTAGGATGAATAGTAGAAGCTGCATGTATGTAAGCGCGTAGCTGTCAGGGTTATTTATTTGTGTTTTAATTAAAAAAATGTTTTAAACTTAATAAAAGACAGTGACTGTAAAACAAAAGATTTAGCGGTTTCAACAATATTAGTACGCAACATACATAACGAACTAGAAAAACTTTAATAGTGTTATGACTCGATTCTAAAACTTGATCTTAACAAGTTATATAAAAAAAAAAATACCTACAGCTATTAATATTGAAAGCAATAACCAAATACTTACCTACTTACCAAATTATACTGGCGGTATCACTTCACCGAACTCTTAATATTTAATATTGACGAAAACAGCTCGGATTTCCCAACATCGAGAAACGGGGCTTATCCAACTTTCTATAAATGGATTTGTTATCAAAATAATATACTTCCTTTGAGTCAAGTTTACCGTAATAATTTACTTACCTAAATGTTATAAGTATATATTTGTTTGTTTAGACTCTTGGCTTCAAGACGACAAGTCGCGAACAGCTGGACAGCTGGATGCTGGCTGCCTTCCAGAAGAACATACCTCCGCACTTTCATCTGCTGGCGTCGAGCGAACAATTCAATCCAAAGGCCGATTTACAAAGTGAGTTCAAGCATTAACAAAGTATCTTAAGTATATTTTTTGTGTAATAGGAACTTCAAGATCTTCAAGTGTTGTATTGTCAGCCTTAATTTTAGGTATTTAGTTAGTTGATAAGAGACCGTTGTTTTTTGTGTATAAATATCAGAAAGCTTAAAATAGAATACTCAGATATTATACACTTTAGATATTGACATAGCAGTAGACAATAAAGAAGATAATATCGAGGTGGAGACTAAAGGTAAAACAAAGCACTTAAAACATAGAATACTTGAACCACCAAACTTAGATAAAAGACGTTATAAATCGTTAAAGAGAAATAAAACGAAAAATTATAAAATAACTCTTTCTACCCTTACTACGAGATGCAAGTAAAATATAAGCCAACACAATATTAATATGTAGGTATTCAAAAAATTGCGCGAATCTCGGAGAAACAAGTTTAACTAAAAGTATCAAAGTACGACCGTCGAGCAATAAATTAATCTATTTTAGATGTTACTTATTGGAAAATGTGAATAGATCCTCTTCGTTGGTTAAACAATTTGATCTCAGACCGTCTGAGTCGGACGCAAAGGTAGGAATTTAATTTAATGCTTACTCAAGCGTCTTTGTTTACGAGAAAATCTTTTCACTTTATCCTTAGAGTGTTTTCTTTAAAAGAAATATAGCCAAATGTTTAATATTTGTGGAAAACAAGGCTAAGACTGTAATTAACTTTATCGTATATGAAGATAATAAATAATTTACAAATTAATTTGTATCTACATAAAGTAAAAAAATATAAAAAATAGGAAAAAATAAAAAAAATCGGCTTAGCTGCCGTTTCACACGAGTAAGTGTACTTCAGGGTTTCACAGTTTTTTTGCATAACGTCGCTGCGCGTGCGAAACCGCGTAAAAGCAATTTGTAAAGACCGCGTATTTGCAATTTTTATGATTTTTCAGGAGGAAGAAAAACTTTAGCTAATGGGCGCTTAGAGTCATCTGGCACGATATTTAATTTTTTTCGCGATTTGCAGTTCTGCGGTATTTACAAACTGCTCTTACGCGGGTTCGCACGCGCAGCGACGATAAGTAACGCGTGGTCAATCCTGTATGTGTTGTCTGTCAGGCTCGGAGGAGTACCCGACACTGCTGCACTGGGCGGCGCGGTTCGGGCTCGAGCGCGTGTGCTGGCAGCTGCTGGAGTGCCCCGGCGCCGGCGCCGCGGTGGCCACGCGCAACAAGGCCGCGCACACGCCCGCCGACCTCGCGCGCGCCAGCCACCACCACGCGCTCGCGCTCGTGCTGCAGGACCACATGGTAACTACACCACTTCCGAAGCCTGAAACCACGTATTCTTGAGCCTCAATAGTAACTAAATTCACTAACAGCATACCCAGAAAACTCAATTTAAAAAAGTTATTAAGGATTGAAAAGTCATATTCGCCGCTTGAAATCATCGCTCACACATCAACTGTCGGTTCAGGTGCGATTATTTTCATTGCAAATTAAATTAAAACCCTATTTAATTTTAAATCGTCGCAAAATCTGATAGTAAAAATGCAATTTTAGAAAATTACGTAAAAAAAAATATTTTTAGTACCCTTCCAGCAATGCCCATATTTATTGTTTTCGGAAGCAGTTTTTTTACACAACGAATTTTGAAATTTTATGTTAGGACATCAAACGCTGTAACGAACGAGCATTAGTCCGATTCAACGGTGCGAGAAACAAGGCACAATCAACCTTAAGTTCTGCTGTTTGGATGGATTTCTTTAAAGATTGTTTTGTTACAGAAAATGAACGAATTCTCCAACATGTACTATTACCTGAAGAACATGTCTGACCCCGACAAAGACACACCAGACAACCAATCCACCAAACAGAACGTTGACCTTCACATCGTCGAGAACTCTGACACCGTCGACTCTCCTACCAAAGAGGTCAACCACAACGGAACCACCGACCCCTTTAGCGAAACTTGCACCAACAACCTCGAGGAGACAAAAGCCAAACAAGACTCCGATAAAAAACAACGGCCATCACTGATGATTCCGAAGCCAACCGAACAGCTTTACCAAAACGACTTCTCAGCCCATCAGGAGGTAACCTGCCGCATCCAACAAGCCCTCGAACACGACTACCTCGTGCATCCCTCCAACATCAAAGTCGAAAGCCCCAAGTTCAGACCCAACAACCTTTACGCGAACAGCTCCCGACTCGTCCCACAGCAGTCAGAAATATTCCTCTACTCGCCAACCGAAGAAGCCAAGTCGTTTAACGTAGAAACCCCTACTAGCGATATAAGCCAAATAAACCTCAGCACCAAAGACATTCGCTGCAGTGGAAGCATCAAGTCAGGGAAAGACAACCTCCCGCGTAACGGACAAGAAGAACTAGCCGAGATCATCAACGACTTTAAAAATAACGTGTTCTCAATATCTGAAGTTGAAAAACTCGTACTAGAGTGGAGGCACAGAAACGAAACACAACAATCGCTGAAGGAGAAACAAGAGCAGCTGAACAAAATGAGAGAAGAATACGACAAAATACAGCAGAAGATCAAAGACAACATGAAACGACCGACTCCCTTCGAGCGAATGAAGAAAATGTTTTCAAAGAAAAATAAACATACAAGTAAGTGTAAATGTTACATTTTCTATTTATTCTTAAAATCAAGCAAAATTACTAAATATGGTTCTTTCTACTTGTAGATAACACAGAAAACGGAAATACAGGAACTATTGAAAAGCGAAATGGCAATACTCGTCCTAACAGCAGTCTCAGTGATAGTAAGTTATCCAAACAAAAAAATACGTTAATTGCTTTCAATTATATTTGAATGCTAAACTGACAAATTAATGGTATTTTGAACTAGTTGCTTTTAATGTACATATTACAAAAGAAAACATGTTTATTTAAAAGTATTAAATTCAAATATACTATGCATTAGGTTCATCATCGTCTGGTAGACTGAGCACCGTGAGTGGCGGCTCCGCGGCTGAAACCAACAGCATGCATTCCGAACTAGACGACAAGGCTCGCTCTATTGTAAGTATTCCTATATAGGTCACGGGTACGCGACGTAAAATCGATACTTTATTGGAACCACTAACGAAACGATTTTATGGTGAAATGTCAGTTCAGATTATTCAATAAAGAAATAGCTGAAACAATTTTATCGCAACAATAACTTAACCTTCAACTTAGTTTTTTAAGCCTGCAATTAATAAGTAGGCACCAACACAATCTAAAAAAATAGGTTTACAATTGACGCCGTTTGTTTTTCCCCAGTATTTGAGTTATTTATTACGTCGGTTGATAAATTAATTACCAGACATCATTATAACTCAGACGGAATTTCATATACGATGAAATAATAGGCAACTACGAGTCATAGCTTAGATTATTCACCAATCGTGTTAGAAATCACGCACACAGTACCTAACTTTATGTGGTATGTAGATATCGTCGAGTACGCTGACGATGCAGAGCAATGACGATCGTGATGACTACTTGATACCGCCGCCGCCGCGACCGCTCGCTAACTTTACCACTTTCGGACATCCAAAGAATGATACCAGGTTTGTACCTTCCTATTTCCCACATTCAAAGTTTCATACTAATACATTGATTGGACCCATAAACATTTATTACTGATTAACCCTGTTTCCTCGCCTCACGTAGCAAATCCAATTAAATCGAAGGTTGCAATCACAGAAGCCTTTTCTATTGCTGTTATTATCAAGGTTACAAGTAAAAGGATATTGATTTATTAGCTTCCCAACTTCTCTCAATTAATAAGTTCATTATTTGTTTAATTAGATTGTGGTTTCCCTTAGATTTAACTTACAAAGATGGATAGTTTCAAGCACAAATCAAAGTTATATTATTGCCTGCGGCTAAGCTTGTGATACAAAATGAAATGAAGACGGAATTGAGACAGTTTTATTCAAATCTGTTCTATTTTACTTGGAAAGTAAACATCAATCTAAACTTTTAATAAATCTGTACCTAGAGAGGTCAATTCTGTACATGAAATATATTTCCAAAATAACTATCAGGGGGTTATGATTAAGGATCGATACTGATGCCAAAAATGCAATCACTAAAATTTTTGTCTGTCTGTCTGTCTGTATAACCGTTTTAGAAACAAAAACTACTCGACGGATTTTAACAAAACTTGGTACAATTATTTTTCATACTCCTGAGCTGGTTAAAGTATAATTTCCATTACGCTACAATCAATAGGAGCAGAGCAGTGAAGGGAAATGTTGGAAAAACGGGAGAAGTTACTCAATTTTTTAAGCTTCCGTCGCGTGTGCAGGCTTAATGGTTAAACTACATTCCGTCATACATGATTTTTACACAGAAATCATGTATGACGGAAATGTTTTCCTTAAAATTATATAAAAAATATCTCCCACGACAGCATATGTCTATCTTTTATGGTTGACTCACAATAACACGTGTAACTCCCGATAGTTTAGCAGTTCGAAGCTTTCTGATTATATTTGTCTACTCTTACGTTTATTAACCGACTTCCAAAAACGGAGGAGGTTCTCAATTCGGCCGGTATGTTTTTTTTTTTAACACTCTCAGTCATCCCTAATTAACCCTTAAATTGGCAAGATGAGTTAAGTCCAAAGTTAACTTTCTTTTTGTACTTTCTCGATTTGTTATAACCTAAAATGCATAAAAAAAAATCAAAAAAAAATCCTACATTTTCAGTTTTCGCGAAAATGAATGTGCTTCACGAATGACGTTGCCAGTGTCTGAGTAAACTATCTATGTACTAGGAGGAGTACGTTGCCAAGAATAAGACAAAATTCATTTATTTATTTTTATCATTATTTGTTAAAAATAATACAATTATCCTTATTAATATTACTTATAAATGTGAGAATGTGTATGTCTTTCTGTCTGTATGTGTGTTTCGCTATTAAGTAAAAACGGCTGTACCGATTTTGATGAATTAGGAATAACGGTAGGTCGACACCCTAAAAAGAAAATAGGATATTTTTCCCGCAGAAATAAGCCTTATTCCCACGGGAAAAGTCATTTTAATGAAACCGCAGGGCTAATTGTATATAAAATTGAAGAAAACAATATAATTTCGGCTTTTGAATGGCGTCCTGGATAGTGAGATCAGCATGTCCCAACTGAGGGTAGTCGACTACCCCTGTCTGCCGGAACCAAAGCTAAAACCTTGTGCGAGCGTCTTAACATTAAGCACTGTAGATAAATCGAAAAACATGCTCTACAATTAAATAAAAACACCCCTTATGTGGGTATAACACCACAAAATAAATAAAAACTTATGTATAGAGCTTGGCAATGTACTTCGTGAATACCGAAGTCTGTTAAGTGTAATTTACCGCTTATTTGGCAATGGTATTTACGGAGTACACAAAATCTTGCGCGCCAATAAAGTCATTATTATGTAACTTTATCATAAAATAACTATAGTAGTCACCCACGTATCTCTTTAGCATGCAATGTAATTCCAAATAAATATTATTTATAAAAAAATCGTTTAAAAATATCAATAATACGTCACCGGTTCGCAGACACATCGGGCCGCTTGGCAGAAATTTTGATTTTTACCACGCTTTTATTAGCTTGGGTTGTATCTATGTAATGGAATCTTTGAGCATAAATTTGACCGATTTCCAGAAGTTCGATTAATTTGAAACTTTGCACACGTATTAAGGACCGATGACAATGCAATAATTTAATAAGAGTTTCTCATTATCCTTATTAGGACCACCAGGATTAATAAATTCATATTTAGATCCTTTTGTAGGAGAGTAAGAGAGACAAAGCTAGCGCGTGATCTGCGCCTTTCATCACTAATTGAACTAAAAAGTAGAAAATAAATAATAGTTTAAAAACTAAAATACCACGCTTTTATTGCTAATCGAACTAAAAAATAGAAAATAAAATTTCAAATCGGAGTAAAAAGCGTGGGGTGCTCGATATAGTATGTAGAGAGTTATGAAAATGAAGTAAAATGCACCCCTCGCTTTTTACTCCGATTTGAAATTTTATTTTCTATTTTTTAGTTCGATTAGCAATAAAAGCGTGGTATTTAAGTTTTTAAACTATTATTTATTACAGTTTAATATAAATGCTACCACTGATAAAATTAGTTTCTAACAAAATTAGTGAAATTTCATGTCATACCATATAAAAATATTAAATAATTTATAAATAAAAATTGTAGATTTTTTTGAAATCAGTGTACTCCGTGTATACCAAAATCAATTTAAGGGTTAAGAAAGTTAACATTATTACATATGCCATAAAAAAGAATCATAGAAATCGTTATAGAAACATCATTGGGTCAACTTCTCATTCCCACAGGAAACCGACTTCCACGCGAACGAGTGAACAAATAAGTAATATAATAACTTTGATTGTCAGGAGCCAGCACATGGCGACGATAGTAGAGCGCGAGGCGTCGTCGTCGCGGGAACAGTTGTCCGACTCGTCGCGCGACACGCACTGTGCGACTCACCTTCCCGCGCGCGACTAGTCGCTGCGACCAGTCGCACGACGCGCCGCACCTCTACATGAACATATCCGCCACACACACATAGTTACCCGTATTTATGGATTTTAATCATAATTAACACTTAGATAAAATAAAATGTACCTATAAGTTTATTCGCGTTAAGAAAATAGTGAGTTGTCATTGTCAGCCGGCCTAGCCACGCCCCCCAGCCAATTAAAATCTAGAAATTAATAAGTCGAGTTCACTCACAGTCACAGTGACCAGTTGAAGTCTGACGTTCGAACAAAACGGTTGAGTATTTTGCGTGACTCGTCCAACAATAAATTTTGAAAATGAATACTTCACCAATTCCAAAGAATAAAAGTGGATCAATAATCCATAGTGGAGAGAGACTCATAATTTACAATGTTTATAAGTACTTTAAATTGTGTGATCTAAATGCAACGGTGGAGAGTATAGTCATAGAAACAGCAAGCGCATGCGGTGTGTCCGAAAATACTGTTTATAAAATTATTATTTTTCTTTTGTACTTTTACTCCACTGTGAATACACCCTTATCCTGTAGTTGTCACTATTTTCTTAACGCGAACGGACTGTAGTAAGCAGCTTACCATTGCTCTGGGAATATTGTTATTTGAAGTTCATTTCATTTCGTCAACTTTTACAACTTAAGTAACATTGAATCTCAACGTATCGCGAAACCAAAGGAGTTTATTTATAATACTCTTTTTTTCATACTAGCTGGCTTCCATTCAATGATCTTAATTATTTAGTGCCTGGAATAAAATGAATAGAGCTAAGTTTGTTGAGGTATAAGTTGTCTTTGCACGTTTAAACTAGAATATACATATATCCAAAGTCTAGCATAATAAAACAATGTTAATATAGGATAATTTTATAAATAGACTGAAGACACGGGATGAGAAATCTAGTAAAATTTTACCGTTTACGTGATTGTAGCTAAGAGTTTTTCTGTTGAAATATGGTAAATTCTTTGGGTTAAGACTGAAATTCTCCAATGTATTATAGTTTTGTAAATACTGCCATAACTAGTTAGTTTAAAATCTATACCTTATTCTTAGTGTAATATTTATTTATTTTTCTTTTCGTATGAATGTTGTCATTATAAACTAAATAAGTTTATTACTTAAGTGTATGCATTATTTTATGTATGAATACAGTTATAACCATTCTTTAAACTTAAATTGTGTAATAAGTAGCAATAATGATAACAATGTAGCATGAATCTTGTTTAAAAAAACTCGATTTATATGAAAAAACCTACCTATACAGCTATAAATACAAATCTATCTAAACCAAATAGACATGACAGTTTCTTTCTAGCATGTTGCAAAAACTAACACTAGGTTCAAAGGTAAATTAAGAAGGTACAAACTGTAGTTTAAAACTTTATTTAAACTAGTAATTTAACATATACTGTAAAAATATAACAATATTTAGGATGAATAGTTTATATTTTGTATCGCAAAAGGCATTTATATCTACATATTTTTTGTAAAATAAACTATAAAGTTGAGTTTGAGTAATTCATTTGTCATCCCATACACAATTTTACAATTAAACCCACAATGTGTCTGGGTCTCAGAAAATATTAAAAAAAAACGTTAAAATTTGAATCATAATTAAACCAACCAATAAAAAAATTGATAACAAGTATATTAGTTTATTTTTCAAATTACAAACCAATTTTCATAAAAAATTACATGATTTCCAAATAAATAAATAAATAAAAAGATAAAATACATTTAAAATGAATCACTGTTCATTGCACTGTATTCGCGTAAATTACATAATATAATATTAGCCATTTCCCGAAATAAACATGGTAATTACCGCTTTTTGTGCCCTTTCCAACAAATGCAATATTTCCACCACCCACTGATCTATCTTAACTTGGCTTAAATAGTTTGAATGAAGTTAGACTTAAATGGCCCATAGCCCTGAGTTTAAAATCCCGAAATTATAAAAAGGTAAAGTTAATTTAACCATAAAAAACAGACAAAATACCTGCATACCAAACTTTTTAGCTGAAATAGTGTTGGTTGTGCTGTGATAGATCAGTCAGTTTTATGCTTATAGGTCTATAATCCGATTTCTTTATCGAATAACAAAACTATTCAACAACTTACAAAGATTTTAAGTACAACATTTTTTACTACCAACATTTCACTGTCACCAAGTAATACTTTGGCCGATGATAACACTACGAACTTTGAGTCCCACAGTCTTACAATACAAACATCAACTATACTGTAAATGCACCATTAAACATACACTAACCGTCCTATTACTATATGAACACCGTATATAACTGCACTGTAACACTTGTTCACTATATTCCGTGCTATACTTGTAAGAACAACTGCATTGTAGTACTTGTTCACTATATTCCGTGCAATACTTGTAAGAACAACTGCATTGTAATACTTGTTCACTAGCTGTCGTCACTTGATTGTGTATTTTGTCACTGCACTATAAGGTTGAGTTTGGCTTGACCCCGTTGGCTTGTATTGTGGGTGGTGTGGTGAGGATGGCGTGGTAGAGCCCCCAGATGGCCAGCGGTCGCATGTAGGCGATGGAGCGGTGGTTGCCGCTGGCGTACAGAGCCTCCGGCGTCTCGAAGGAGAGCCCCATGCGGGTGAGGGTCGAGTGGAGCCCGCCGGCCGTGGTGAACGCCTCCTCGTTCATACCTCGAGGAAATATACAGAAATCAAACAATGAAATTATAAGCAAAAACAGTTGTCAATCATTTTATAACTAAATGCTGTAACCATATCATAAAAGGGAAATAAAAACCAATATTTCGTTTTCTAAAGAATACTAGGTCGAATATCAATGTTTAGGTAACTCAGTTAAGAGCTGAATTTTTAAATTTAAATGTTAATCTGGTTTAAACAATTTTACCATTGAAAGAAACTTATTGAAATTAATGTGTTCAATGTCTCAATCCATCAGGAATAGCATTTTTAACTATGTCTCGTAGCAATATTATCAGTCAAGTTAAAATCACTTACCTTCATACAGCATGGTAGCAGCCAATCCATAGGTGACTCCTGTCCACATCTCCTCGCTCTGTATCGCGGTGGTGTCGACGTGGCCGCCCTCCCCCGACACGTATCCGTTCACGGCGCCCATCTTGCCTTCATTAAACTTGAGAACGTTGTTCTCGAATATGGACCGCAGAGCCTTCCTGACGTTCACTTCTGGAAATATCTGCTCGTTGACTCCTGACGCCCGGAGGAACCTGTGAGACAATTAAATCACAGTGTTGTTGTTTGTTAGGTATACCTATGTATAATGCGGTTTTACTTTAGCCCTGTTCCTGTTTGCAGGCCATTTTATTATAAAATCGCCAAGGCTCTTAGTTGTAAAGTTGATTGTTTTTTTTGGAATCAATACTACTTATAGGTAAGAAAAGCTTACCAGTGCCCTGCAAGTTGATCCGACATGACGACCTTTTCGTTCCTGGGCCTCGTGTCGAACTTGTAGAAGGCCCCGTTCCACAGTTTCTCCTCGTACGAGTTCCTGGCTTGTTCCAGAACCTTCGCGAACTCCTTCTCCTCTTGTTCCTTCCCGAGATGCCCCGCCATCACTCGCAGCGACGCGAGCGCAGCCACCCATAAACCGCCACAGTACGCACTGTGATGATTTTTAGATGTTACACGCTTTTTTTTATTGTTTAAAGGTAATTCTTAATTGATGTTTCCCTAATTTTATTTTCTGTTAGGAACACGCTTGCATACAGTTTTAAGTCAAATCTTTATATGTATACTAGTGGCCGCCCGCGACTCCGTTCGCGTGGAAGTCGGTTTCCCGTGGGAATGAGATGTTTTCCCGCGGTAAAAAGTACCCTATGTGTTATTCTGATGTATAACCTATATAACTGCAAAGTTTCATCCAAATCCATCCAGTAGTTTTTTCGTGAAAGAGTAACAAACATCCATCCATCCATCCATCCATACATCGTCACAAACTTTCACATTTATAATATTAGTAGTTTTAAGTCAAATCTTTATATGTATATTAATTTCCTCATTGATGGTAATGAGTCTTATTTCGGTAAAAAGAAGTTTAGGTATTTTCTTTCCAGGAGTCAACAAACTACTTCCATTCCATAAAATTTATTAAAAATAGATTTGACGTGAAAACAGAACATTCAAGAAAAGACAGAGAAAGATAAATGTTCGCATTAATAATACGATTTGAACAAAAAAAATATTTTTATGTTAAAAAAACCTTTATTTTTATTACGTAATTGTACAAAATTACATTTATACTATCCGATTTTGCGATAATTTCAAATTAAATAGTGTTTTAATTCAATTTGCAATGCAAATAATCGCACCTGAACCAACAGTTGATGTGTGAACGATGATTTCAAGTGGCCATGGGGTCTCATTCCGAAGAAAGGAATCGATAGTTTCTAAAATGCACAAAAGATGGCGCTACAAGTATCGATTGAAATATAAGCATTTTGAAAAATGAATAAGATGAAAATTTTCCTTCCAAATATGGTAAATTTTATTTGTTTGGTGTTCAAGTAGCTAAAATCTATCTAAATAACATAATTCTAAGTTAAAATTTAAAAAAACTTAATTTCATAACAAAATCAAGTTTTGTAATGGCGTTCATAGATGTCGCCTTGTACTTCGGTATTTCGGTATATTCTGTTTATTAAAATATTACTCAAATATTTATTTTATTTTTATTTATATTGATAGGCTAGGTATTAATGATTGGTATTAGAAACATTCTAGAATAAATACAATTGATTGTTTGATGCCACTTGTTGCTTAACAAAGGAGACCATTCACGGTCCATATAAACTTGGGCCCAAAATAAAAAGCGCCGGCCAGCAAAAGAAGGAGGTTTCAAATGTAAGACCACATCAATCTGATTATTTCATTGTATGAGACTAACCTCCAAAAGTCAACATATTACATGTTAATAGGAAACGAAAGATGTTTTTTTTTCATTCAGAGAGGTAAGAATGAAATGCATGCATTTGTAAACATTCTTTTGTCATCTTATTCACGGATCATAAACAACATATTTTCCTACTTTAAACGGGTTTTCTTCGGTTCAAATTAAAATATAAACAGACTAAATCCTATTAAATAAGGTTTTTATTGATAATTCCATCATTTAACCTTTTGAATGCCTTAGTCTCCTATCTAGACAAGCTCTTTCGGCGCCAAAGTCTCCCATTAAGAATTAAATGTGTTTAAAAACAGTTTCTGGTATATTTTTGTACTATCGGAAATATGAAAGCTGCTTGCGAAATACGAGTATAAAAATAAGTCTCTTTGAGCTATAAGACCTCAGAAATATTGAAATAAAATACATGGATTTTTATCTAAGCAAATACCTAGTCCGTCACGCCAAAGTCTTCTATTTGAGACCGCTAGTGCTGTACCGCGAAAGGCTAAGTTTTGTAATTATTCAAAATTCTACGGAAAGGTGTCATTTTATTTAATTATTATTGCTATTTCAATATAACAACTTGTAAGGAATTTAACACTATCATGAGAGACATACATAAACGTAAATATCAATAAATAAACGTCATATAAAAACTGCAATATGTTGACTCCGGCGCATCCCTAGCGCGTCGTACAAAAATACTTCCTTGACGCCGTCGTCTCAAATAGAAGACCGCCTGATGACGTCACAAGCAGAGTGTTCTAGAAGTAGTGCAGTGAACTGCAGTCTATCATGAGGATTGTATAGAACTTCTAAGGATTTTAGAAGGCGTCGATGGCGACGATGAGTTCTCGGAATCTAAATTGGTCCTTAGAAATATTTAGAGGTTGTGTGCGAATTTCTTGATAATTTAAACTTTTATTACCTACGGTCGCAAAAGTCCATACAGAGTGTAAGGTCTATGCAGGACAGAACTGCTTGCATACAAATTACACACACATAGACATTAAATATTACAATTATTTTCAACCCTAACGTAAAAGAGTTAAGCCACATTTTTAATAATATTAGTCGATTTGCGAGTAAAACTATAAAACAAGTTAAACATTTCTTACAAACGTCACAATTTGAGGGTAAAACGAAAATATCCAAAATCATACCTACAATCAGAGATGTACAAAATGGTTTTAAAAAAGCATTTAAATACAAAATGCAAAATATTTTTCAAAATAACTATTTCAAATGCAAAATACCAAATTGTTTTGTATTTCAAATGCTAAATGCAAAATAGGTATTTTCAAAATACTTTTTCAAAATAAAATACCTTTTGAAAAAAGGTACAAATCGGTATCTTTTATTTTAGGTATTCATCATAAGAAATAGAAAAGGGATACAATGCCAAGCCAAAAGGCTCTTTATGCTTGACATTTTGGTCATTTTTAGTTATCAATAAATTCTTTTATATTATTAATAAACGTGAGTATTATTATTAATAAGTAATTATTGATGCTTGTATGCCGAATTTGACCGATAGAGGCGCCTGTTAACCATGCGTGTCCTTTTTTCTTCTTAAAAAGAAAATTGTAATAATCCATACATATAATAAATATGTAACTGGATAAAAATAAATCGCCACATAATTCATCTTTTCGTTAGTCAAGTTTTTACATTATTTTACGTGAGTATTATTATCCCTACAATAATATTATAAATGCGAAAGTAACTCTGTCTGTCTGTAATGCTTTCACGCCTAAAGCACTGAACCGATTTTGATGAAATTTGGTATGAAGAAAGAACTGAAGTTGGGAAAGGACATAGGGTACTTTTTACTGCGGGAAAACTCGTTCCCACAGGAAACCGACTTCCACGCGAACAGAGTCGCGAGCGGTCACTAGTAATTAATAAGTTATTAAAGGAAAAAAGACACACATGGCTAGCAGGCGCTTCTATTGGTCAAATTAGGCAAACAAGCGTGATTCGTTGATTTCATTTTGTTTGACTGGTAATGTTGGCTAAACTGACAAAGCATTTTGCATTTTGAAATAAATATACCAAATGCAAAATACATCTCGAAAGGTATTTCAAATAAAATACAAAATAGGTATTTTGCATTTTGTATTTGCATTTTAAATAGAAGTATTTCAAATAAATCGCATCTCTGCCTACAATGATTGAATTATTTGCTTTACGCTTTGTCGTTGCTGGTTCGCTAGCTATTAAATAAAAGTTCGTAAATCATTTTTCAATAACAATGTATATTTTAATGGTTGGCTAGCTTCAATTTTCTTTTCCTTACGAAAACGAATACTTCAGCTATAAGTAACCTTAAAAAGTTAAATAAGTGTAAAAATATATTAGAATTAGTTTGAAATATAATGTTCTTTTGGAATCAATATATTTGTAAACAAGTCTAAAATAAGCTTATTATTTTATAAAGAATATTGTTTTTTATCTACTTTTTTACTACCCTTATTCACTCTCATTTAGTAAGTTAGTATTTCTTTCTATACGACTTAATAAGCAAAATAAATAAAACTGCAACTGAAACTTAAGACTATCAGATGAAGGTTGAGTATTATTCGTAACAATTAGTATCAATGTTGTCGGTTAGACAACCTACACAGGTAGATCCGAAAAAAACATCATCGTATTTAGGAAAATGTTTTAACGACCATAATAGTTCACAAAAATATATTGAGCTTTAAGACTGGGACATTAAGGTTGATATTAAGAAGTAGTAGTCAAATATTAGTTTTTTTATGTCAGTGTGTGTGTAAAAGCGACCACTGGAGCGATATTGTTTGGCAATTCTGTAAAGACCTTTGCAACTTACTGTACCTACCTAATAAAAAAATACCTACATTTGGTCGACGATTATTTTGATAAATATTGTACTAAAAATAACACACTGATTCCTTGCAGATTTTGCAATCATTAATAATTTCGCTAATAATCTAGGCAGGTATTTATCTAGTACCTATCTAGTTAACAAGAAAAACAAGATCACTCTAAAGATGTTTAAGTAGCACCTCAAACAGTGTTTGGATATTCTTTATAATTTAAAGATATCTAGCTCTTAACTACCTTCCAGTAAGAATGTTAGTAAGTACATATAGGCAATATAAATGCGAAAATATGTGAGAAGGTGACAGGTATGCAGGTATGTGTGTTTGTTAATATTTTTCACAAAAACTTAGTGCAGAACGAATTTGGATAAAAAAAGGTACCGACATAACTAAGTAGGTATTTAGTATTCTAGAATATCACATACATGCCTACCTACCTGGGCTTTTATTCATACCTACGAATTAATTAATGATTGTTCTATTATTTTCACTCTTCAATGGTTGGTAATGCGTAAAATAAAATGTACTTAAGTAACTCAAAATACGCTAGCTATTTTATTTCGAATGGCTTAAAAAATCGTTTACTAAATTTAAGCGAAAGGTAGGTAGCTAGGTGCTTTATTAAAAATCTATTCGAAAAAAATACCCATAATAATGGTAGAAACGGCATTAAAACTAGTAAACAGAGGAATTAGTAAAATATTGTTATTGGTAAAGTCTTAATACCAACCTTCCTCGTTATTCCAAAGATTATTAAGCAATTACATATATTATTCATATTTAAATATATATAATTATATAACAAAATTAAGAGAGTAACTATTCATAATCTTCCGTCCTGGACATTACTTAGCTTACTTCAGAGTACCTATCTAAAAAGTTTTTAATCGAATGTTAAAAAGAAATCGATTTATAATTTGATACATTAAGTGCAACTCTAGTACATCTTTATGGAAAGGTAAAAAAGGAGGGCTTGCTGCGCCGTGGTCTTCAGTCAAGACCATGACATCATCTCTATAATAAATAGTGTTGTGTGTTACCAGATTTAATTTTCAATATTTTGTTTTTATTTAGGTACTAAGTACATACATACAAAGAGTCGAGCATGACACAAGATTAAATAAAACACCCCAGATATTCCTTAAAAAACAGAAAAAACAGGTCGCCGCGTGTTATTAATATAACTACTTTTAGCAGTACTATACTTTTCGTAGGATTTTTTGTTGATTTTGAGCCGTGGCGTGGAGGACACGGGAATGCGATTATGGTTGGGCGTGCAAATAGTTAATGCTCTTTGTCCTTATTAAAATGTTATCCTAGCGTACAGCTGGAGGTCTTCTTGCGACAGTTTCTTGTCTTGCGTAAGTAGGTATGTGATTAAGCAGATAAAGACCATCACATGTGAGCAGAACTCTTGTAGGTAATTCCCTTCTTCTTCTTCTATCGTGTCAAGTAGTACTTGATATTTTAAGTTGGACATATTTTATAGGCCTAGCCCTTTATCACCACAAGCACATTGCCAAGCTAAGCCTTAAAACATATACCTACATAATAATATTACCATCACTTAAATTAATACGAGCAAATTAATGCAATGATATGCCTACTTCAAAGTTTAAGATATGTTACGAGTAATAAATAAATAAAGAGCAATTAACTCTTACTATTCAATACGTAAGTAATAAATTGATTTGGCACCGACTATAAACCTATTAGTAAATAGCATATTAGTAAATAATAGGCAGTATTTAAATTATATTAAATGTTAATTATTTTCAACATTTTAGTTTTGAAGTCGGTTGTTTTTAACTTATTTATTTTTAAAATACTTACATTGTATATCAGCGCCATCTATTAAAAGTACCTACTAATAGACATTTCGACCCAAATGAACGCACGGGCGCGCTAACGACATCTACAGAATGCAAGACGAAATAAAAATGGAAGGGACGAAATGAATGGTTAAGCGTGGCCGTTTTCTTTGTATGGGATGAGGCATCTGTACGTTAGTATTATTATATCTGTGAAGTGGCGAAAACTTTTTCAAATTGAGTTTTCTGGGTAAACTGTTAGTGAATTTAGTTACTATTGAGGCTCAACAATATATGGTTTCAGGCTTCGGAAGTGGTCTTTTTACACCCGTTATAGTCAAGAATATTTGATTCAAACTTTAAACAAACAAGTTAACATTAAATTCCACGTAGTCGCAATCACGGGTTTGACCTTGAAATGGGGCCCGTGAACTCATTAACCAGTAGTCTTCGTACCTGGGTCCGTCCATGGTCCAGGCGTCGTAGGTCTGGTCGGGGAACCCCCCGTTCTCGATGAGTCCGTCGTGGTCCGTGTCCCAGGCGGCGGCGCGGCGGGCCAGCGCGGCGCACGCGGGGAACATGGCCGCCAGGTACCCGCGCGCGTCCCACGCCGCCGCGCCGCCCCCGCCGCCGGGGGGCGCGCGCGAGGGGGGCGCCACTTCGTCGCCCGACCTAAGGCGGACCACAAGCTCTATAGACCACGATTGCTGTTATAAAGCTCTCGTGAGACATACAAATAAGAGGTCTTGGTGGTCTTGGCAAGGTTGTGGTCGAGGAATGTATCTTTTAAAGATCGTTAATATCGTAGTTTTAACAGTTGTCATTGTTAATGTTCATACAAATATCAAAATCACGATATTAACAATCGTTAAAAGTTCTGTGCTTGCAGCATTGTTTGGGTCTCGTTATAAGAGCTTGTGGTAAGGGGGCTGGACAAAATCACACGGGGTCACAACCACAGACTACGTGGACACGAGACTTCGCAAGCGAATGTCACTATCACGGCCTTTACCGACACGAGTGTCACAACCACGGAGTACATAGACACACTTGTAATCGATCCTGGAGCGTCGTGGCCGCAGTAAGCAAACAAGAATCATCCAAGAATAGTAAGCAGCGGCATCAAACAAATGTATGGTAATTAAGACAGCCTAGCCTAGGAGGAACTTAGTCTAGCGATCACGAGTATTTTGCAAAGCTACATATTTTTTTCACTTTTGACCATTTACGACGACTGTGTCCAAATGACATACCAACTACAGTTGGGATGCAATATCGAAGTGAACGCATCGATATTCACACAAGAACACGAAGTGTTTAGTTACACTTGCCATAACTTGAATATAACGTTTTATAAATAACACAAAATACAGGGTGTTTGGTGGGTGAGTAGCCAAATGAAAATGGTGGATAGGTGAGGCTATTAGCTTTTTACTTCCACTTATTAAATTGCATTTTGGTTCAAGTTTTAGAATTTATTCGATTTTAAAGTTTTTCCTAAGAAAATCCCCGATTTTGTCATTAAAAGTCCAATATTTTTTTTATTTTCCGTCGGAACCAAACGAAAATAATTTTAATTTAAAGCCTAACACTGTTTGATTCAGATGCAATCACAAATTAATACAAATCTTCTCATATAAAGTTACAGTGGGTTCATAAACTTCGCGGAACCAGTGGGAATAAAATGTTTAGTTCAACTTTGCAATGAAAAAAAATATATATATAAGTGTTTGAAAATTTCATTTGCTTTTAAAAACTTCTACATTTAATACACTTTATAATGATATGCAACATGTAACATAAATAATGAGAAATCTTACCAGAAATAGTAAGTTAGTCCTGAAAGACGCCTGGTAACGAAGATACAAACCCGTTCAATTACATATGTAGTTCAAAACTTCTGTCTCATTCTAACAAAGCTATGCCTATTGTGTTATCTCATTCAACCACCTCTTTACTTTTCCTGCCTTGAATAGAAGAGGGTTCTACTATCTCACATGTTTAACTCCGCTCAGCGCAGATTCTCGGTGACCTACACTTTTCTACAGTCGGAGTAAGATGCTGCTTGAAAAAAGTCATGACCAACGGTAGCGTGGCCTTTGCGCATGCAAGAAAATCTCATTACACAAGCTTCTTCTTCCCTATAAATACACTGCTCCAACCGGCAGGTGCGGCATTCAACATCCGGTTTCCTCGACTATCAGAACCGACCCCCGTTGAGTTCCTTGCTGGGTCTTCTCAGAGAGACGCCCCTTAGGGAAACAGTGTAGTGACAATGATCGCGACGCCCTGAACTGAGGTCCGCATCCAACTAGGTGGCCTTAGTAGTCGCATAGTTTGGTGAAGTTATAAAGTTATCATATGGGCCAACAACAATCTTCAGTCGGAAAATAAAAACATTTTTTTATACTTGAGGCTAGCAAACAAGAGAAGTGTTGCCTAGTGACAAAATAGATAACACAATATGCATAGCTTTGTTAGAATGTGACAGAAGTTTTTAACTACATATGTAATTGAACGGGTTTGTATCTTCGTTACCAGGCGTCTTTCAGGACTAACTTACTATTTCTGGTAAGATTTCTCATTATTTATGTTACATGTTGCATATCATTATAAAGTGTATTAAATGTAGAAGTTTTTAAAAGCAAATGAAATTTTCAAACGCTTATATATATTTTTTTTTTCATTGCAAAGTTGACTAAACATTTTATTCCCACTGGTTCCACGAAGTTTATGAACGCACTGTAACTTTATATGAGATGATTTGTATTAATTTGTGATTGCATCTGAATAAAACAGTATTGGGCTTTAAATTAAAATTATTTTCGTTTGGTTCCGACGGTAAAAAAAAAATATAGGACTTTAAATGACAAAATCGGGGATTATCTTAGGAAAAACTTTAAAATCGAATAAATTCTAAAACTTGAACCAAAATGCAATTTAATAAGTGGAAGTAAATAGCTAATAGCCTCACCTATCCACCATTTTCATTTGGCTACTCACCCACCAAACACCCTGTATATTCGACTGTAGGAAATAGTGGAAAAACAAAATAATAACAACATAAAAGTGCATAACACGTCTTGCGACTATCAATGCTTTCAAATACGAATATTACATACAACATATTACAATTTCAAGACCGACATGTGAAAAAATTGCGCAGAAGACATATTTAAGTTATATTATTTGCAAACAACTTTGGGTTTGGGTTATGTTAGTTATTTCAAAAATATCAACTTTTTAATTTTTTTGCATTAAATTACTTTAGTTGTATTAATTTATTTGTAAGTTAATCTGAGACTGGAACTACAAATCATGCTCTTTTCTGCTTTTACTGCTATATATTATTAACTTTTGCACTTGCTATAGAAACTCAGATACAACCAACGAAACAATAAAAATAAAACATCCATTATACTCAAATTATGGTAAACACTTGCACTCGTAATATATTCTTCAGAGTATCGTACGTTGCCATTTATGGAGCAACTATAACGAATGTAGAGCAAATCGGGATAATTTCGTTCAAGAATTCATGAACTTTTAGTTAAGGGGAAAAATTTACAGCCACAATTGGAAAAAAGCGTATGATTAGCTACTGCCACACTGAACTGAGAGTAGGACCCAGACTGTGCTATGTGCTCTACACTGGCTATAGTTCTCCACGGTTGCATCCCACCTGTAGAGCAAGTCTAGTATGTCGGCGATGTGCGTGTGGTCGGGGGGCGGCGCGGGGGCGGCATGCGGCGAGGGGGCGGCACGCGGCGCAGGGGCGGCATGCTCGGCGGGGGCGGGGGCGGCAAGCTCGGCCTGCCCCGTGCTGCGCATGTACAGCTCGTCCTCGGTGCCCTCGCGCACGTCATCGATAAACGACATCGACCGGTACCTTTTACAACCAGCCATTAATTAACTACCACCCCGTATGAAACGAATGAACATTAGGTAACTGCGTAATAGCCATAAACGGCTATAAACGATGGGAGCGGTAGTAAATCAATGGCAGCTTTGAAGCTTCCTTATGAATAAAATGCTACAAATATTTCCGCATTGTACAACCCATACGAGAGTTAAGGAGCAACGAGTTGCAGCTTTGTTGAACGGCTATCTTAAAAGTTATTAAATTGTGTTTCTGTCTGAAAAACATTATCGTATTCGGTTTTTTAATAACTTTTAAGTTGGTAAAAAGGCAAAAATCAGCAAAGAATAAAACATTATTTCGGCGTAGCAAAAATTGTAAAAACTGAAAAAAGTCGAAATCATTTTTGCAAGTTTCGCTGTTGTTGCTGGGTATCGTTAAAACGAATAACCCTTTAGTCTCAAATACCTGTCGCTGTTGAAGGGCGCGTTGAACCCGCGCAGCAGCCGGTAGTCGCGCATCACCTGCAGGATGAACTTCAGGCTGAGGTCGCGCCACTCGCTCACGTCGTGGATGTTGTACGCGTTGATGTCGTCGAACGGCGTGCCCTCTGGACAAATGAGAGGGCATACATTCATTCAGTTACAAGTTAAGGACGTCCAGTTTAATCTCATCTACTATCTTACTTAGGGGACAGCAAATATCACTTTTTTTCAAGAAATCTTTTTAGCAATCATTAATGCTAGTATTAAATTAAAATATTGTTTTTTTTTTATATTAATCAAACGCATTTACACACATATTGGGGGAAGAGAGGGTAAGAAAATCGCTCAAAATGCCTCACGTAATTAATGAATCAACCGTTATACGGGGTGTTTGTAATGTCACGTATTCCTGTTAAGGGGTGATAGATTAGGTCAAAAGCAACCGATTTTGTCCAATAATGTCGTTATGCAAAAGTTAACCGTTTTTGAGTTAAATCAATTTTAAATTTTTATTCCGATTTCAGACGGTTAAAATTTTAATAAAAACAACTACATGCTGGATTTAGAGTTTTTTGTTATCGTCTCATAGCGAAGATTCCAAAAGTTCATAATAAGCAGTGGTGGATTTACCACTAGGCTGAGTAGGCTGGAGCCCAGGGCGGCAGATTCTAGAGGGCGGCAGATTTGCTTCTATTTTTTTTTATCAAAAACACACTTAGAGAAAAATAGTCTTAACAGTTTTACAAATGGGTAATTTCAAGACATTTTGAGTGTAATTTATCTCCATTTTCAACTGTAATATTCCAAAGTAATTTTTTTATTATCTTTTTGAATTTGTTTTGTTAGGCAGATTCTAAGGTTAGTAAAGTTATTTATTATCTTGTTGGATTATTTTTCATTGTTTTTGTCTATGGTAAAGCCTTGCTAAAGCAGTTAGGGCATAGATAAACGGTGCAAATCTAAAAAACGATAAAATCTATGAATTTAATAGTAAACAACGAAATACTTTACACGTTCGCGTGCGGTAGCGGCTATTACAGTCATGGTATGGCAGCATTTTTGACAGTACTGAATGAACGGTATTTTATGCTGCTATGAAATTGATACTATGGCAGTAGCAAAATCTGCCAAAACTTTTGAGCCAAAAACTGCGTCTACCAACTTTCATGATACGTAGTCTTAACACAATTGATACTGCTTTTAAGTTAAAAGGGTGGCCAGTTAAGTGACGTGCAAAAAAAATTTTTGGTTACTAGTGTTGAGTGATCCCTGAAACACCTCCATGTATGTTCTACAATTTTGCGTAGTTTCCGAGTAAAAATTGAAAGCTTTCTTGCCAAATCAACTGTAACTTCAATTTATTTCATTAGGCTGATTAATTTATGCATAAATGCACAGTTCGAAAAGATTTAGAAGCAAAAAGAGCAATTAAAAAAACATTTGATTTTTTTAAGACATTGGTCAAATTTTTAAGTAACAATTTTGCAAAAAATCTTAAACGAAATCGTAACTCGAAGAATATCATGGGGGTGTTTCAGATTAATCTCAAAACGAGGCACCAAAAAAAATTTTGGTCGGTTTTTTATTTAACATCCTGTATAATTCTTTACCGACAATTCAATATCATAGATTAATTGGTCAAATATAATTTCTCTTCGGAATTCCAACAAATCTCTATCTATTTTCATTTCATTAATACATCTCATTTCATTAATACATCTAACAAATCATCTATTTTTGCGATTATTTTCTATGGGTTTTGGGCCATTTGCGTTTTAATATTAGTAGTTTGGCCATAATATCTCGAGACGTGGACATAAGATTAAGTGAAAAATATAAAAAACAAATTGGTAACAAAGAACTGTTAATGCAAGTCGGTATTTTACAGCTTCAGCTTTAAAGAAAAAGTATGTAACAAATAGACCGTGCGAAATGTAGTTGCAATGTAAATGATAAATTTCATAGAGGCGGCAAAAAAATTAAAGGGTAGGGGCGGCAAATCTGTAAATCCGCCACTGATAATAAGTAATAAAATGTTGAAATGCTACAAACGTTTTCTTATTTTTTTACTAACTTATTCGATAAAAAATGCAATTTTCGCTAGAAAATCTCCTAGTAATGAAATGTGCAAATTATGTAAATAATATCTCTATCTAACAAACTTTCATTTGAAGGTATAAAACTTACAAGTAGCTGAAGTACATGCTGATATAAAACAATGAAATACACAATGAATTATTAATACCTGTTTTAACAAATCGTTACTATTCTCAAAGGACTCGCATGCAATTCTGTGGACCGATGAATCGAAGTTTCATAAGGGCGGGATCACTAACTACCATAATGCTCATTACCGGGCCGATAAAGAAGGTTTACACCCCCGAAAAAAAAGACCGTATGGGTCACAGAGACGGTTTTCAGTCAATGTGTGGATGGGCATCATTGATGGGTATTTAATTGGACCTCATTTTCTGCCCGACAATTTAAATGAGAAGTGTATGAAGATTTCTTGAGAAATCACTTGTTTTCATTAATGGAAAACGTCCTATTGGCGTCGAGAAATTGTCGAATCAGTGATTATCCTTGTAATTAATTAATTAATCGCGCGTTTGTACGGGCGAAGCATCGTACACCATCGTCTCTTCAATCGTCTTTTCAAATGTCCCCACACATGATAATGCATCTGTGTGAGGTTCGGGCATCTTGCTGGCCAGGCAATGGACTAGCCTCTGCCAATTTTTGATTTGGAAATTTAGAGTCTAAATACGCAATTACTAATCTACTGTAGTGTGCGGGACAGCCATCGTGCTTGAACCGCATATTTTGTCTCGTGGAATACGTGACATTACAAGTCACCCTGTATACAGGCGGAAATACCCATCATTTCACGACAGGCGCTTTTATTAGCAGGTGTAATATATAAACTTTATTAATATGGTCGGTACTTAAACGCAATTAATCTAATCTACTTAGAAGAATCTCAATAAAACCACTCAAACTCGAAAAAACGAATTTGAATGAAATTTCGGTGCAAAGGTAGATTATCCCGGAAATTATACGGTAATTTCGATTTGATTTGGGAATGTAAATTAAACTAAAATAATAAATTAACAATCAACAAAACTTTAAGTAAAGCAGAGGGCTTTAAAATTGAAACTGAAAAACAGTTAAACTTACCAGGATCTCCGAGATCGTGGGGAATGGAATCCTTAATTTTAAACTTAACGACTTTTCCATCATACAGTGATTTTCTACATTTTTCTGTCTCTAACGATATTGAATCTCTAAACATATATTGTAAAACAACCTGCAACAATAACAATTTATTCGTCAAGATCATCAAGAGTAACAAGTTTATAATTTTATGTAAATTGACAAATGGTCCTAATACTCACTTGTAAATTAGGCCATAGTTGTGCTAACGCAAACGACGCATAAAAATGAACATCATAAGTATTGTACATTCTATATTCGTGGCCCTCTAAATAACCGAACAAACCAAATTCATGTCTGAAATAGAAATACAATACCGGATTACTTACGGATTTTGTGTAACACGCTTCTTGTTTGCGCCTTAGTATATTTCAAAATATTAAATAGGTTCTCTGAGCTGTAGGTTCCTTACTTCCAATTCCCGTCTCTTTCCTATTTCCTATGTGTGAGCGAGACAGATAAAACGCAGCGAAACGCCGACGATTGACAGCATCTGTCAAATCTCTTTCTCTTCGAATTTCGTTGTAATAGCGGCGGACGCGCCATTAATTATTTTATACTACAAAAATCACCAAAGAACGGAAACAACCCTTTACTGTGCCTTGATAGGTGTGTTGTGTTCCCCGGGGAAGAAGAACTAGCTGCCAGGGTCCACCAGGTCAGTCTCGCTCCATTTTTCCTCAATTTTATTAATTCCAAAGTGTGCCTATACCAACGGTCTCAGAGCTTCCTTTGCGCCACCACTTCTACTTTACTAAATATCTAATATTTGTAAGTATCTTCATTATGTTTTTTGAATTTCAATGCTTCACAAACTACTGTTTCTTTGTATCATACCATTCAATTGAACATTATGCTAGTTCAATAAATACTTACCTAGGATCAGAATCTGGGTATTCGTCGGCTACATCAAACCAAATAGTCCCGCCGTCCGCGATGAAGTAAAGCTCGTTCATTAAGGCACTTTTTAACCAGTCGGGTATATTGCTGCAAAACAAAATAGTTATTTTAATAGAAACAGTGTGTAGTTTGGTTGACGAATTTTAAGGTTACCTTGGCAGTTCACTCTATAAATTACCTCTATTAGGAAATTTACGTACCTAATCCTTCAATTAGTTTCTTTTGTAACGACAATAAACAATGAAAACTATCTCTCTAGAAAAAGTTTCGATCTTAAAGTTCTGCTAAAGAATATTTACTTATTATACCAATCACTTTGCTAGCTGTATAATGTGTTTAACACGTGTTCCTTCATGGATTTAACAAACCGATATTTTTTCTAAACTCACATCGTAACTCAATTGGTGAAAAAGTTTTCTTTCCTACCTATTATTGAGGATAGGGTCCTGCCACTCCGCCAGCTGCCTCTCCCAACTGGAGTAATTTCTTAGGGCGTAGGCAGCGATACTGGCACCAGCTATACCATCGCTGCCGAAGTATTTCGTATAGTATCTGCAATATTACCAATAATATCCATATTTTTTTTTATTATCAATTAAAAACA